>CP136892.1:7612500-17612500 GCA_034359265.1 Canna indica | reverse complement strand
GAGTACTCCCTATGAAGTACATATGAAATAACTAATATACCATTCTTTTTATAAAATAATATTTTAATTTTTATATATTATTATATATAACAAAAATAAATTTTATTTGTAAATAAATATTGTAACACATATATGTAAAATATATTATATATTTTTCATATATAATTAATATAATATATACATTATTATATAAAAATAAAAATTCTTATTTGTAGTTAATATAAAAAATTACATATTTTATTAAAAACAAATTAAAACAAAATAAATATGTGAAGAATTCAAAGATTATTTACTCTCATAATATTGACAATATAAAATAGATTATGCATTAAATACAGATGTGGGTCTAATATTAACCTTTTTTTTCAATTACAATGCAGGAAGTGCAACTTACCTAGGGGGTCCCTCTAGGTAAGTTACTTCATGTTTTTTGCAAAAAGTTGCATTTACTGAGGAAGATGTACTTCCTGTAAAATGCAGGAAGTATGTCAATCAAATAAGAGCTTTTTTTGCTACTTCCTAAAAAGTACAACCTCTCGCAGAAAATTGTGTCAACCAAATGAGATCTTACTACATAGTAAATGAGTAGTAATTTTGCATATACATATATATAATTAAATGTAACCCCAAAGAAGTGTCGGGCAGTCAAAGTCTAATTGATGGGTAACATTTAGACATGGGTAAAAATACTAGTATTTTTTAACTATTTTCGTTTGTCTAAGAGTAAAAAACTTATCAAAAAAAAAGTTTAAGAGTATTTTTACCCATTTCTAATAGTTCGAGGATATTTTTCAACTGTTTTCGTTTGTTTAAGGATAAAAATCAACCAAAGAAGAGTTCATGAGTATTTTTACCTTATTTTCAATAGTTTGAGGGCAAAAATCACCCTTCACCCTTGATTTAATTGGAATTAGATGAATCGAATCCAAAAAAGTAATGAAGTCTTCCTCTCCTTATATAAATATATGCCAAGCCATGCATCAACATTTCACCAACACAACTATTTTAATTAATTAACCGATTAAGGTTGTGTTAATTTTTGTAATTCATCATAGCAAAGATGAAGGCTTCCTCAGCTTCAACATACTTATTGCTTCTTGTCCTCATCGTCGCATCTGTCGGTCCTCTTACCGCCCTACGGTCACTCGGAGGAGAGTGGTCGAGGTCGAGGTCGAGGTCGAGGATGAGAGATGGTGGTTTGATTTTGGAGCTCAAAGTAGCGCCTTCAAATCCAGGCCCTTCATGCCATGATGAGTTCAACACTTGCCCCCCCCCCCCCCCCCCCTCGCTCACCCCACCCACCCACCGTCGAGTTGTGCCAATAGTAATTAATTGATTTAATTTAAGATTAACAATGCCATGTAAAAATAAAATAATAATAATAATCTTTTTTAGAGGTTTTTCACATTGTTGGTATGATTTAATTATTAGCACGAAATAAACATGTAGTTGGAACCAAAAATATCAGCCATAAACTCCTCAAGTCAGGTTTAAAAAAAAGTCTATGAAACCAACTCCTCAAGTACAACATTATATATGTAGATGTCGCAAGCCTCAAGCCATCGTTATATGGCTCGCCGAGCAGGAATAGCTCCACTACCGCAGCCATCGCCCACGATAGCTGTGCAACCCAGCGCCACTACCATCATTGCAGAGGCCGGCTATAGCACCACCACCACTATCAGCTGTGGCACCGGGACCTTCGACATCCGCCGCAGTGCCACCACCACCACCACCACAGGCCCCAGAGGCTTGAGGTCATCGTAGGTCTCGTGGGCCTAATCATAGGGCTTAGGTACCATCATCGACCGACCAGCATCAACAGATATCACTGGACGGTCTAAATTAAGTATCTAAGTTTATTTATTATAATTGCTAATTAATTAATTATTACTTATGTTGTTATACATGAGTTGTAGATTCAAGCGGGACGATGTTGCTCGCAACATCACTAATATTATCAAGAGGTTTTTTTAGGAGCCATGTCGTTCATGGACCCACGTGCCAGAGCATTCTCGAGATTTATCAAGGTCTGAGTTAGAGGTAGGGGTGAGCTCGGGACGGGACGGGTCGGGATTTCGTATGTCCCGGTCCCGTCCCGGTTTTGAGCCGGGACCCAAATATGTGTCCTGGTCCCGATCCCGAATACGAAGCATCCCGATTTTGCCTCGCCCCAAAAAATTCGGGACGGGATCAGGACAGGACCGGGACGTTCCGAATTTATTAATATTGGTTTTTTGTAAAATAAAAACAATACCTCTATTAAAATAATTAATTTTTTGCCAAAAAAGTAATATTATATATTTAATATTACTTATAGTATAAATCGGGCCGCGATGGGACATTCCCGATTTTTTTTGTACTGTCCCGGTCTCATCCTGGTTTTTAATCGGGACGGACATATTTGTCCCAACTTTTTCGGTCGAGCCGAACCGGGACCGTCGGGACGTCCCGACCCGTGCTCACCCTTAGTTAGAGGTACGTAGTTTATTATTATTATTATTTTTGTCAAAGAAAGCGAGTTCCACACAAGGTGGAAAATCCATACAAGGAGACCCTATTGAGGTTCGAACCCCAGACCTCTAGGCAACTTATAAGATGTTGCTACCAACTGTGCTAGTCACAGTTAGTCACAGTTGGTGAGGTACGTAGTTTATTAAATTTTTTAATTAATTATATTAATATTTAAAATGATTATTACATAACTTGTTTTCGTTTTGTAGGCCCAATACACTTGGGATCCTACCATCCAGGTCCATGTGGAGGATGCTAGGAAAGCTTACTGTAAGAGGCTTTTCAAGGATATCCTCCATCGGGCGCAGGATGAGGCGCGGACAAGTGTAGGAGGTAACAGAGATATGCCTATGGAGGCACGGATGTATGGGATCAACTATGTGACATCTAGGCATCGGAAGGGTGGTAGGGTTCTTCCCAAATAGCGCACCAGATCCGAATAACGCCGATCGAGGGATCTCTCGCCCGACATACCGGTGGGTCCATCCCATTTACCAACCACGAGCGTCGATTCATAAGTAATTAAATAATTGTTTTTTATTATTTATTATAATTATAGAAAAACTAATTATATTTATTTTATTGCAGAAGATGTAAGGTGAGCATGGGACGCGAATCTTGAATGATCCTATAAGAGTCTTCGAGGAGACGCATAAATATCAGTGTGATCCTCGGCGGGGTGAGTTTATTAGTACGAGGTCGGAGATGATACCGGTAAGTTAATATTTAAAAAATATATCTTGTTATATTATGTATAATTAATTTAATTAATCAACTTAATTTTCTTTAAAAACTACGTATAATGGGTTGGTGACCCAACAAGGAGGTGATCTGTCGCATATCAACTTGATGCTGACGCATGGATGCATACATGTGGTAGGCGACGACCAAGACCGTGTATATGGCATTGGCACAATGGCTCATACACGGGCATTGTTGCAGATACATGGTGTGGGGTCGTCTGCCTTCAACTCCTCCACTGCTAGTTCATCAACATCACGTGCGGATCAAAATCCATTAGCGTCTATCAAGACTGATGTGGCCATTGTGAGGGATACTGTGATGCAGATGGCCCAGTATATGGCGTAGAAAACCCAATACATGGCGTATATAGCTTCTATCATACATGGTGCTCCTGCCCCTTCGCCTCCCTCAACATTCGGCGTGATGATATTAGCATCAAATCCATCATTATTGTTGGTACCAACTGATGCACTCCCCACGCAGCCCCTCTCCTCGCCGCCGCCTGATGCGTATGATCATTAATGTATATTTGATGTTTTATTTTGATACGATGTAGATATTACATTTTGATATGTATTTTAATTAAAGACTATAAATAGGAATATCTATTTTTAATTATTTTAAAAAACAAAATATACTTCTGCGACGGCACTACGTCGAAATGGTTGTGTACAGGCACAAATGATAATGCGACGCCACTCTGACAGCTAGCAACAGTCATTTTACCGTCGCGAATAAAAAACCATGCGACGACAAGTTTTCGTCGATTGGTCCACATCCGCTTTTGCGATGCCTACTGGTTGTTGCTGTGGCGGTCGTAATATTTACTACTTGCGACAGTTGGAGTTACAATCGTAGATTATTTGCGACCACTTCTTTTGTGAAGGACCTTTGCGACCACTTCCAACTGTCACAAATGAACTACCGTGACGACTCTGCGACCTCTTAGGCCATCGCAGATGACGATGTTTTTGATAGTGAACGTTCGCTTTTTCCAAGTGGTATAGGATCGTACAATCAAAATCCTTAATGGCTCAAGCCACCTCCTCTACCTTGGGTTTAGTTCCTTCTGCGTTAGCAAATACTAGAAGCTCTTGTGATCACTATAAATCTCGCAAGCCTCCCCATACAGGTAATGGCGCCACGATTTTAGTGCATACACTACTGCTGCCAACTCTATGTCATGCATCAGGTAGTTCTTCTCGTTATTCTTGAACTGCCTAGATGCATAAGCTATTACTCTACCATGCTGCACCAATACGCATCCCAGGCCAATCCAGGAGGCATCACAATAAACCACGAATCCTCCCGGCCCAGCAGCAAAGCTAGAACTGGCATCATGGTTGAGCAGTCCTTGAGCTTCTGGAAGCTCCTTCCACAGTCGTCACTCCACACAAATTTCACCTTCTTCTAGGTAACCGAACCAGGGGTGTTGTAATCCTCGAGAAGTTATCTACAAATTTCTAGTAGTACTCTGCCAGATAGAAGAAATTGTGCACCTCTATAATATTGGTAGGTCACTCCAAATTCCGAACTGCCTCCACTTCCGTAGGATCCACCTTAAATCCTTCTCGCGACACAATATGCTCCAAAAATCCCACATTGTCAAGTCGAATTCACACTTGGAAAACTTGAAATAGAGCTAGTGTCCTCTAAGGATCTCCAAGACCACTCTCAAATGCTCATTGTGATCCTCCTCGCTCTTGGAATACACCAAAATATCATATATGAATACAATGATATACTTATCCAAGTACTCCTTAAACACCCAGTTCATCAGGTCCATGAAGATTACCGACGCAATTGTTAATCCAAAGGACATAACTAAAGACTCATAATAACCATATCTTGTATTGAAAGTTATCTTGGGTGTGTCCTAGTCCCGAATTATCAACTGGTGGTACCCGGACCTGAGGTCAATCTTGAAGAACGACTGCGCCTCTTGAAGCTAATTGAACAAGTCATTGATCCTCGGTAACATGTAACGATTCTTGACTGTCATCTTGTTCAGCTGTCTATAGTCAATACACATGCACATGGACCAATCTTTTTTCTTTATAAACAGCACCGGCGCTCCCCACGGGGATACACTCGGGGGAATGAAGCCCACATCCAGCATCTCCTGGAGCTGAGTCTTCAACTCCCTCAACTCGACTAGCGCCACCCAATATGGAGGGATCGAAATTGGTTTCACCCATGGCTACAAATTAATGCAAAATTAATCTCCCTCTTCGGTGGCACCCACAGGAAGCTCGTCGGGAAAAACGTCAGATGTCGCTCACTACCGGCATCTCCTCGACCCTCCTGACCGTCCCCTCATGTACAAATTCGAAGGCTAGGAATGACTAGCGGCCCTTATCAAGTGATTTTCGAGCTTTAAGGGCGGATATGATCCTCAACCAACCACCCTTTCTTCACATTAGAAGGTAAACTGTGGTAGCTCAAGCTTATTGAAGATGACAGCCTTAGCTCGACAGTCCATCAATGTATAATGAGTGGACAACCAGTCCATTCCCAGAATAATCTCCAACTCAAGCGATGGTAGAAGTAATAAGTCATCCATCAACAGGTTCCTGTACACTAGCACTTCACAGTCCCAAAACACCCACTCAGATTGGAGAGCTTTGCCCATGGGTGTCGATACCACCAAGTGTGCCTCAAGAGGACTCTTCTTTCCACCCATCCAAGATGCAAAAGTAGGTGACACAAACGAGTGCATAGCACCCGGATCAAATAGCACATAAGCTATAACCGAACATACTACTAATGTACCTATCACCACAACCTTGGACGTCTAAGCGCCATCACGAGTCAGTACGAACACCTGAGTCAAAACCTTTTAATGAACGAGTGGCGTGCTGCCCCTTACTCTGAGACTGGCCCCTCTACACCATAGAAGTCATCGACACTGGTGCCTTTCCCTGAGAAGTTGTTGTCCTCTGACTGACATTTAGTCGGACAGTCCCTCTATAGTGTCATGTCTAACCACAATCAAAACATGTATCTGTGTGCCCATAGTACACCCCTCGGTGCTTCCTTCCATACTGCATGCACTATGGAGGCTCCACCTTTCAGTGTGAATATGAGGATATTGTACATGGTCTGAATCCCAATCCTGAGTGACCCCTTTGACTGCCCCTGCCTCTGGTCAAGCTTACAGAAAGCTTCGGTATGCGATCCCTCTGAATGACCTTGTCAATCTCCTGGTCTACGGAACTTGAACATCTTCTTTGGAGGCCCATCATATAGCTCCTCGGGCACCATGACTTCCTTCCGCATGGCCTTGTCAACCACCAGAGCAAAGGTGGTGTCCTCATATTGCACCAGTCGGCCAATCTCCACCTTCAGCCCCTCCACGAACCTCTAAACCTTGCCTCAGTCGACACGATTAGTGGGTTGTACCAGGATTAGGGCTGTCCATTCGGTTCAAACTGAACTGAACCGAACAAAACCAAACCGAATTTTTTTTCCTACTAAAATTTCAACCCGAACCCGAACCGAATTGTTCCTAAACTGATTTAACCCGAACCGAAATTATTTCCAACATGAAAAAACCGAAATTTTATTATTATTTTTTCATTTTTTTATTGACATGCTTATTTTTTCCATTTTCCTATTTTTCTCACATGAAGTTGAAATTCTTTTTTTTAAAAAAAATAATAATACATTTACTACTAAAATTAATTAAGAATTGATGTGCAATTTGTTTCCTTGGAAATCTATAAAATAAAATAGAAAATGCAACTTGACACAATTGAGAATCGAACCGAAAACCTTTGATTCTCTAGACCAACACCTTATCCATTAGGCCAAGGAATCTTTTGCAATGAATTAAAACATTTATTATTTAAAATTAGTTCGATTTTCGATTCGGGTTGATTTCCGAATTTCGAAAATCGAACCGAACCAAATAATTCAGATCAATTTTTTGGTTCGGTTCGTTGTAACTCGAATTTTGGACAGCCCTAACCAGGATAGCCTCGTGAACTCTATTTCATATTCCTAAACTGTCATGCTCCCTGCCTATCTAACATGTTCACACTCGCTCGTCTGCCACGAACACTCCAAGATAGGTATTGCTCAGTCATCGTGCCTTTAAACTCTTCCCAGGTAGGTGGTGGTGCATCTATCCCCCTAACGGGATTTCCATGCGCGAAGCCACTCCTTGGTTGGTCCCCCTAACTGCATCTCAGCACCTCGCATGACTCGTAGCAATCACTAAGGAAACTGGTGACTTCTACCTTCAGGTCCGTACCCGTGAACTTGGGTTGGCTTCAGTCTGGCAAAGTTCACGTAAGGTACTCCTCCCTCAACCACCTCCCTACGGTCCACAGTCATCACCACTAGCGGTATTGACTCCGCTGCTGCTTGTGTTCTTAGCGTTGGAACAAGCGACTGCTACGGTGTTGGGGAAACCAGTGGGTGCTACGATTCTCGACATCTCAGTTCTCGCTCACGGCGAAGCTCCTCATTCAACTTTGTGACCCAAGCCTCAAGTCGGGCCACCTTCGAATTCTGGTCAGCCCCTTCCTGAACTGCTCGCCCGCAACCTCCGGCCCCACGGCCACGACTCGGACCTCGACCTCTGGGTCAGTTTGTGGAATTGCTTCCACCCTCACTCGGTAGTGCATTGCTGTCCGCTTCCATTGTCTAAGGACAATGCAAGAAAACAAACCAAATTAAGTATAAACTCTTGTACAAAAATACACTACATACCGCTGGCGTGTAAGCTCAGTCTCCCTATTCCCGTAAGGTAGAACACACTGTATGTCGACACACTAGCTATACCCGATATGGTACCCTACACTCAATTATCGCAATCAAGACCTAACGATGCTTTGATACCACTTTGTTACACCCCCAAAATATGGGTCGTGTGACCGGCCAAGAATACTACACCATACCCCGAAGGCTAACACACAACACTAGGGGTGAGCATGGACCGGTTAACCGGTCCATTAGCAAAAAAAAAAACTGGTCCATTAACTTCGGTTTTTCAAAATCATTAACCGTAAACCAGTCCATTAACTTCGGTTAACCGCTATTTCGGTTTCGGTTTTTTCGATTCGGTTAACCGATAATTTTCGGTTAACCAATAAATTTTTTTAACCTACAAACATAATAATATTATGCAAATCATGGAGAAAAATCTAAATAAATAGCAAATTCTCATTGAGAAAAAAGAAAAAAAAAGTGAAACCATTGAACCAAGATAATGTTCTACAAAAACTAATATTTTTATTTTTATTTTTTAAAATATTTTTTTGATTTTTAAAAATATTTTTAATATTTTTTTAATATTTTTAATATTTTTTAATATTTTAAAAAAATTTATATTTTTTTTATAATTTTCTGTAATTTTTCATAATTTATAAATTATTATTATAATATATATATATAACTAAAAATTAATAAATTATATCCAACCGATCGGTTAACCGAAACCGGTGGACTTTTTACCTCTCGGACCGAAACCGAAACCGAAAACCGATTTTTCCAAAAAGAAAAACCGAAACCGAAAAAATCGGTTCGGTTAACCGGAAAACCGGTTTTTTTTGCTCACCCCTACACAACACGAATGAAAAGATGAAGTTTTATATAAACATGTCATGCCTACATGAGTATCCAAGACAATTGTATGAGAAGTAAAGTTAACTCCCATGGAGTTTATACACAACATGCTTCTACATGACTCATGACCAACCCTACGACTACAACACGGGAATGACTCGTCGAGCTTGCACCACCAACTACACCGACTCCAGGTACTTGAGTGAGTGACTCAGGCCGAGCATCGGCTAAGCAACATAACATAATATATTATAATCAAACACATAATTACAAAATAAGCATCCAGATCTTGATTGACATGCCGATAAACAAATGACAATCATATCATCTAAGAGAACTTCACATACGGGGGGTGGTCGCTAGTATGGCCCTCTAGCTAGGTTCCTGTCTCGGGGCCACACGAGCTAGGAAGGTCCTCTAGCATCGTTTCCCACTTTGATTGGGAATATCCCTCCACCCAAGGCCACTCCGAGTTGATCATTAGTGTGGCTCTTTGATGAGCTTCCCGACCCAAAATCCATACATGAGGTCAAGCGGTAGCATGTTTTCCTAACGCACTTCCCAGACCAATGCCATCATGCACAAGCACAACCACAACCACACAATTCAGAATTAAAGTAGGCACGCATAGCCACAACTAAGCACAAATTTCTATGGAAGAGACATTTCACTGAACTCCTCCTGTGCAACTAAGCACACCTACCTTGCCCTTTTCTTGGGCGCAATCCAACCGGCAATACACCGTCCTATATGACACTAGGCATGCACAAATTCAAATTAAAAAAATCACCAAAATCGACCACACACGAGCCGACATTTAAACCAGGGAAAATTTTTTCATTTACACTAAATTTCAGCAGTATAAAATCTTGACGGAAACATGCATAAACCTAAAAGTTTGAATTCCTTGATGCATCACGCCAAATCCAACGACGGGAGTCAAACAGTAGTAAAAGTATGATTTTTTTCAGCATGTTCACCTAGTTGGGGCATATCATCGAACACTTGACGGGCTGTCCAAACCACACCCAGCCAAGCGCCGAGTGGCAACCCCTCGACGAAAACTTTCAGCATGCATAAACTGCAGAATTCGGCCACACATGGCCTACAAACAATTAAACCAAATCAAGACACAAACCATATCAGAACACTAGAAAAAATTCAGCCGCGTACATATCACAAAACCAACCATCATGACCCATAAACTCGTCCAGAAATTTCAGCATTTCATCATTGAATAAGGGAGTAAACAACGAATCCAAGATCCACATATATAAAACAAGTTTTAAATCGAAGCAGAAATTATCCCCGCCTAGGGAATGGTACAGCTGGCCATAAACCCCCAATTTACCATCTATAGCAACCGAGCAATGGGAGGCACTCAACAAGCATCAAACCAATCTAAATGCATGACTACACGATATATTTGCATAAATTTTCGAAACCAAAGCCATACAAGCACCATCTGCCGCCCCCTTTAGTGGTGAACCACCAAGGTGCCGCCGGCCAGCCACTCACCTCCACCGATGTCCATTCCAAGCCTTGTGGAAGGGATTCCGATGACCTCCGACGATCGTGCACGATCACAGACTCTCGTGGCCGAACCTCGACTCCTAGGTGTCGCCCATCTTCTCCTTGTGATGTGTGCGGTTTCTCCTCACTTGGGGTGCGTGTGCAGGTAAGTCTCTCCAATTTCTTTTTTTCGTTTTTTTCTATATATATTCACTTAAAGCCTAAAAACCTCTCTACGCCTCTTTAAGTTCGCACTCAAACTAGCCCACCGGCTTGACCGAACCGCACACAGAACAGTTCCAGACTCGACTCAACCAAGCAAATAAAATTTTATACTTGACTACGATATAATTCCACACGCAAAAGTCATACATCTGATGGCGTTATTCGGCATCCGACTCGATCGCTCTAGCGTGCATCCCGATTTTCTAGCTGAAACACCAATATTGATAAATATAAACACGAGCATTACAATGAGACATGCACATATTGAGAAATTATCATGTTCAAGAGTTTCGTCAAAACTAACTAATTATTTATGAAACTAACAAATTATGAGAGAATTTCTTGTTAGGGAGGTTCGGTAAAACTCTTGAATAAGAGATTATTGCATCATCTTCAAATCTTATAAGCACCCTCATATTATTTTTTTAGTTCATAATAACAATTTTATGAATTATAGATTTTTTTTAAATTTTAAAATATATTTTAAGTGAGATTTGAATTTGTTCAATAATTTTGTCTAAACTCTTGAACAATAAATTTTCTCATCATATGCAATCCTATCAGCCACGCTTATTTTTTGGAAAATATCTAAATATAGTTTGTATTTAGGTTTTTTTTTCATTTGTGACATGTAATTTTTTTCTCAAATTAGACATATAGTACGACATTTATTTCAATTATGGTTTGTTGTTTGATTTCGATCAACAGTCCGTTAAAATGATGACAATGATGACGTGATATACTAAAATGTAATAAAAAATAATGTTTTAATATTAAAATTATATAAGTTTAAAATTGGATCTCTCTCTCTCTCTCTTCCTATGCACTGTGTGGTTCGTCCTCCTCTGCTTCTATTGCGTTCGGCCAGCGATGACGTGGTTTGGCAGCGTTCCAGTGTAGTTGAACGGATGAGCGGGTAGACAGGGAAGTTAGTTGTGCATAGCCACCTCGTCTTCCCAAAGTAGTGCGCCTGCAACAATGCCATCGTCGTCGGCGTCGCGAAGGAGATATTGCTGATTGAGGCAACGAACTTGGAGCCATTTAGCCTCTGGCACGTCTGATTCGTTTGACAAAGGCTTGTTCCCAACCCGACCGTGAAGAAGAATCGTCGATCGACGGTCTTTGATACCTTCTCGAGAATTGAATGGTCACCAGGCTGCATAATTTTCTGTTAAAGCTCGTGGCGAATGATGTGTTGTTGAACGCCCGGAAGGTTGTGTTTGTAGAGCGCGCGGGAGGTTCTTGTTAGAGGCAGCGGAGGAGAAGTTCTTGGGGTTTCTGTATTCGAGGATGCCGGTGACAGTCGAGTTGTCGTAAGTTCTGACGACGCCGTTGGAGTACGACCTTCATGAAGAACATGGCCTTGAGGTACCTTAGATGGGTACGAAGGAGCACAATGCTCGTCTACCCTGGTGAAATCAAGATGGTGGTAACGTAAAAAGGATTAACGTAGACGACGTTGACGTCGAGGACAGTGACAGAGTGATTGGTGATACCGAAGAAGAGCTCGTCATTGACTGCAACGTTGACAAGACGTAGCAGATACGTGTTTTCGAGCTTCACCATGAGCTTGAAGGTATCTACAATTGCACCATATATATGTTCGATCATGCATGTCATCAGTTTAACTAACTATTGGCGGAAATCAGATGGCAGGTCATAACTAAAAGAAATATCATAGCATATGCCTGAATTGAGAAAAAGAAAGAGCACATGCCACAAACGAGAAAAACCCTAAAGTGCATGTCATATTTAGCTATTTTCTCTCTCTCTTTTTTTGGTTCCTAGGAATAATTTTATGAAATATAGTATTTTTTGAGAAATTTAAAATACATTTTCAATATGATTTTGATATGCTTAAAATTTTGGGAAACTTCGGAAAACCATAACAAGTTTTCTTAAATTTGTCAAAACCATAAGTAGATTTGAGAAATTAGGAAAATCATAAAAAAATTTATCAAATCCCCAAATTACCCCTCAAAATTCATACGCCAACCGATTCACCCAACAAATCAGTTCATTGAGAAGCCGGTTTTGATTTTTTTCATTTCTGATTCAATCTCAAACTGGTTAAGTCTTCTTCATTTTAGTTCAATCTCAAACCGGTTTTTTTTTTTCATTTGTGATTTAATTTCAAACTGGTTCAACTAATTAACTCTAACCCGATTTTTGCATGAGATGTATAGATTATGCGTTGATGACATTTGAAATGCCTTGTATCCATATGTTTGACACTAAACTAGAAATAAATAAATAAAATCAAAACCGATTTGAAATTGAATTGGAGTGAGAAAAATTAACTGGTATGAAATTGAACCAAAAATGAAAAAAAAACTTCTTCTCAATGAACTAGTTTGTTCGACGAACCAATTAGCTTACGAAATTTGACGAGCAATTTGGGAATTTTATCAAAAATATTATGATTTTTCTAATTTTTTAAATTTATTTATGATTTTGACAAATTTGATAATAACTTGTTATGTGATTTTCCCAAATTTCTCTAAATTTTTTTTGGAAATTCTTGAACAAAATAATATGAGGGTAAAATGAAATATTTATTTTTTTATTTTGGAAGTTTCTAGACCTTATTTTGGTTTTTTGAAATTTCTCATAAAATTCTTCCAATTTTGTGAAAATATTCAAAATTTATTTGTTGAGATTTGAAGTCCGGCGGACGCCTAAAGCACTATAAATGATACACATATTAGGGTTTTGCAAAACTGTCTCCAACTAAAGTCTCATCTTTGACTCTCTCGTCGACTTGACCCAAAAAGATGGCCTAGCAAGAGGCCGAGCGCTCCAAATTCCTAGACGCTCGCGTAGAGCAGGAGCATTGTACTGCCATCAAGGGTGAAAGCGGAAGCTGCCAAGCTCATATCTGACGCCACCTCCAATGCCGGTACTGGCCTCGTGGAGCTCCGTCGCGTCGAGGCAGCCTGTGAGATTGTGATGACTCTCTCCAAGAATCCAACGTTGGCTACATGTCTGGAAGGAACAAGATGCTCCTTGGGATCAATCATTTGCAAGGCCGGTGAACGTTGGTGAACGGATGCGGTAAATTTTCCGTGTCTTATTCCCCCTTAATTATTTCTCTTTTCCAAATATAGTTCTTCACCAAATAGAGATTTGGGCTGCAAACTTAGATAACCTATCTTAATAAAAACCGAAACCTCTGTTGGGTGATAAAGTAGAACTTTATTTGTCGAAGGGGAATAATTATGGGGGACAAAAGAACACGGAAAATTTATGCATCTATTCATCGGCCTTGCATAGGATTGATACTGACGAGCATGTTGTTCCCTCCAGACACGTAGCCAACGTTGGAAGTTTTGGAGAGAGTCGTTCCAATCTCGTGAGCTACTTCGATGTGGCGAAACAAACTGTTGCTAACGTACTCTTTTTCTACACGGACAAATTGATAAGCAGACCCAATTCTGAATCAGGCCATTAAAAGTGTTCATGTGATCTTAACATTTTTATATATCTGTCGTTTTAGGTAAACTATCTAAAAATATTTTATATGCATTAAAGAGAATTCAGTAAGCCATTAAATTATTCTTCTGATTTTAACATTTTTTACATTTTTTCAAAGTTAGAGTGTTTATGATTTAATGTGTCTGTTTCTACGATCTTGATTATTATTTCTTGGTAAGTGTATCTTGAGATCTATTCACTCGACTAGATGCGAATCTGGGGAAGGATATTCCATTTACGACAGCATCAATATTTTGATTAAGGTAGACAATAAAATGTTTAATTAATTGATGATTGAGGATTCATTGCTGAATAGTATGATAGTCAATTTTGATATGCATTATTAAGTAAAAAATTAATAATATATATATTAATTTGTAATACATGAATATCTAATGAGAGACTGCCACGTCAGGTTATTGAAAGATTGTCAATATAAATATTAAGTTTTGCTAGACATTGTATGCAAACCATCAACAAATATTAGATTAGGTCATGCTAGCATATCTCAATGAGATCAAGGATGATCTAAGATAGACGATGGAATCATGGTCCAATCAGCATCAAACATATATATGCTTCTGTATCATGATACACATTAATTCTTGGTTTTGATTAAGATCCACATCTGCCCAATCTTGTAAATTAAAAAACTAATTTTGATTAGTTTTCTCTACTACAATTTAAAGCAAGAAAAGCTAAATCATGAGCCTCCCTATTTAATGTGAAACCATCTCGATCTTCACATTGCATTCCAATCCTAATTTCCAAATCTCCTTCACCAGACCAACCAATTTCCAAGGTATCTCAGTTTTTTTACACAGTATGTTGAGTGCAACTTGGTAGTCCGAAACAACAGTAAAATCTTTTTTTTTTCTTTTTTTCTGACATTATCTAATCCATACCATATAGATTTCAATTCTGCATGCAATGGATCGATCCTCTGCAGCTTCAGTTTTAAATCCTTTTAAACAACACTTTCTGTCTTTGATGTAAATAAAACCACAGCCAACTTTAAATCCTCCTTTCCAAGCTGCATCAACACAAAGCAGTTCACTTTGTTCATCAATCTCTTTCAGGCAATTTCTACCCTTTAAAGTATTACTGGCTTCCTTGTTGCTTATTTCTTTGACAGTAGCAAATGCAATGGTATCATTGAGAGCTTTGTTGTGTATAGTAACAATTCTCCAACTCCTTTCACCATATTTCACCCTGCATCTGTTTTTCCAGAAAAGCCATAAAGAATTAGCTATGAATGCATTCAATCCTTCACCAGAAATTCTGTCATACTTCTCAGCTTCAAGTAGCCACTTCCCCTCTCTCCATTCATTCAAATATCTGAATTCTACATTCATTCTCTTTTCAACTTCTTTCCAATACTCTTGAACCCAGATACATTCAAATAGGATATGGCTTTGGCTATTTTTGCTTTTTTTACAGATAAAACGGTTATCAGTTTCCATACCTGAAAATTTGTTGAAACCAATCTGGCATGATCAGTTTTCACTTTACTTCCACCCCAATTCCTCTAAGGATGTAAGGTGTCATACTTATCATTGTAAATTTTACTCCAGTTACTATCATTTGCATTCAATAAAGGAAGTAATCTCTTTGCTACCATAATTTCTCTCATCACAAACAGGTCCCTCACTGCTAGACCACCCATTCCTTTTGCTGTAGTTACAATGTCCCATTTAATTAGGTTTGCACCTTTAGAACCACTATTAGCCCATAAGAAGTTCCTCTGCGTTTTTACAATGCTATCCACTGTTTTTTCTTTTAAACCAGTAGCCATTAAATTGTACACTGATATGGAACAAACCACTGAGTTTAGGAGAATAGTTTTTCTAGCTTGAGATATCAGGTTTTTTGCCCACAAAGTCCATTTTCTTTGAAACTTTCTCCACAATCTTATTTTCATAATCTCTTTTCATCCTTCTTGGAGTAAGGTAACTACGTACCCAAGTATTGCATTGGATATCTACCCTCCTTCATGCCTAAGAAATTGCAAATCCTATGTTTTTGGTCAGCACATAAAGCTTTAGGAAAGTATATCATTGACTTTTCTACATTAATCCTTTGACCTGAAATATTGTAATAGAGAGAGAGAGAGAGCTTCCTTAAGGCCTTTTATTGACTTGCAGATACCTTTTATAGTGAAATCATATCATTGGCAAAACACATATGACTCATCTCAAATTTATTAAGTCTAAATGGATTAATCTTCTTATTTTCCACAAAATATCTGATGATGGCTGATAACAACTCCTGCAAGATTATGAATAAATAGGGTGACATGAGATTTCCCTGTCTAATACCCTTGTGTCCAACAAATTCTTTTGAACATACTCCATTGGCCTTACAACTTAATTTTGCTTTTTCAATACACCCTTTTATCCACTCTATTATTTGTTGAGGAAATTTCATTTTTTCCATAACTGCATATAGAGCCTCCCAAGATACCCTGTCATATGTTTTTTGCAAGTCAAGCTTCAACAAGATATAAGGCTTCTTTACTTTTGATCCATGAATGAAATTCATAATCTCAGCTACTACAAAGATATTGTCAAGCTGATTGTGAAGGACTAATAATCTCCTCCAGAATAGGCCTTATTCTATTCATGATTACCTTGGCTAGGATTTTATATAGATTGTTACAAAGAGCAATTGGTTTGAAATCCCCCAATTACTTTGCATTGTCCTTCTTTGGTATCATTACTAAGACTGTATCATTCCACCCTTCAGGTAGAATATTTGAAGTCATGAAGCAACTCATTTCAAATTTCAAGTTCTCTTTCACAACATCCCAATTGTTTAGATAGAATTCAAGGATATATCCATTCGTTCTAGGACTCTTTCCTCTACCTAAGGAGTTAGCAGCTTTTTTATTTCTTCCATTATAAGGCTTTTTTCCATTTCCAAAGCTTCCTCGTTACTAATTCCAGCCCATCTCAGTTTGTCCAGCATGTCTAATCAAGTAGGAAAATCATCACTTTTTCATAACACTTTGTACCATTCTGCAAAGGCTTCAACAATATCATTATCATCTATTAACTGCCTTCCATCCTTCACTAGCACATCAATTTGGTTTCTTTTTCTTCTCAACATGACTGAGCTGTGAAAATATTTGGAATTTTTATCACCTCCCTCAATTCATTTTTTCCTGCTTTTTGATCACCATTTGATTTTTATCTATCTAGTTAATGCCAGGATTTTGTTAGACAGACATCTCATACTTAAGGCTTCATCTTCAGATAAAGTGCCAACTTCCTCTTTGTAATCCAACTCCCTTAATCTTTTGTTAGCTTCCTCTAAATTTTTCTCCAGGTTTCCAACACAATCCTTGTTCCATTTTTTAAATTCAGTTTCCATACTTTTTAAGCTCTCCATTATTGGTTTATTTTTTCCCCCTTGCTCATTCCAGACGTTCATCACTAGACTTCTCAAATCTGGTTGCTCTAATCAGAAGTGTTCGAACATGAAGTCATTTTTCCTCCTCTTTCTCATTTTGCCTTACTATCCTCACAATTGATTAATAAGGGTCTGTGACCAGACCATATCATTGCCAGGTGCTCAACATTGATATCAAAATCCATATTTGCCCAACAGTCAGGATTAAAAAATACTCTGTCCAATCTAGTCAAAATTTTCTCACCATCTTTCCTTTTATTTGACCAAGTGAAATTAGGTCCTTTGAATTTTGCTTCTATCAACCCTGCTACTTCAATGAGCAATCTAAAGTCATGAACTGATTGACTAACTTGGAATTGTCTTCCACCCCATTTCTCATTAGCTTGCATTATGCGATTCATGTCCCCAGCCATTATCCATTGAGTATCTTGCATATCCAACTATGATAACATTTTCCCAAGTTGACCCATTTTTCTTCTGTTAGTAATGGCATACACACAAGTAAGCAAAAAGGCTTCCTGTTCTCCCATTCCATAATACAATTTATTGTTTGATCATTTTTGAAGACCAACTTTCCATTTATTTTATTCTTCCTCCAAAGTAATAGAATTCTCCCAGCTCTTCATGTGCTACCAACAGCAATGAAATCCCAATTTCTTGCTTTTATTTTCATGTAGTTTTGTACTTCCTCTTCATTGATATGAATTTCTTGAAGTAGTATCACATCCACTTTGTTTTTAATCACGTACAAAAGACCAAAGATAATCATCAGCTTCCTTTTTGTATATGCCTCTGATATTGCAGGACATAAATTTCATTTCGAACACTGGTTTATTGCTAGAACTTTCTTCTGATTATTGATTTTCTGGGCCTCTGTCTATCCCCTCTTCCATCATCAATTTCTGGTGATCTATCTCTCTTTTTTCTTTGTTCTTAACTATAGAAATTCTTTTCCTTTTGGGTTTCAACTGCTTTTAGCTGATAGGAATGTTAACCAAATTCATATTAACATTCATTCCCTTCCTTGCCTTTACAAGTCTACCTTCTAAATTTCTGGATAACTCAGGATCTAGGCCTTCTTCTAGAAAGTCATCTTTAGCAAAGTCATTTTCCAAAATTTTAGAGAATGAATTGCTAAGTTTCATAGAGTTCCTTTAGAGTTGGCCCTTTTCTTATTTTTTCCTTTTCTTCCTCTCCACTCATTTCCTTCTCCTTCATAGTAGCATTGAATTCAACTTCCATAATATCCTTACATCCTTTGACGGGTACTAACTCCCTTTCCTCTTTTTTTGTGAATTATATGCAGGCATCCAGCTAGTACTGGCCTTATCTTTGTCCTTCATCCTTTCCTGGTTTGTATTGCCTGATATCAAGCCATGTTCTTGAATTCGATCTTTCTCTATCAAATTCTGATTCATGTTTTTTTTTTCAGCCTCTACATCTTTCATCACTTTATTTGAGGTCTTCCTTTCTTCAAATGTAGGATTGCCAAGAATACTAAAGGGATTTCTGAAGTTACCAGTAGTTGCTCCTCTATTGTTTGGAATACCTCTTTTCTTCCTTCGCACCTGAATCCAGGGACCTAGTAAACATTCCTCATATGTTTCCATTGTTTTTGGTTGATCAAGCTTAGTAGTAGTTTCCCCTGTTGAAGGTGTTTGTCCCTCTTTTTCTAATCTGCAATTCACCTCCTTGTGACCCACTCTAGCACATTTGAAACAAAGATTCAAGAGATTTTCATAGGCCACTGACTGAAAAAAATTTCCTTTATTAGATTCAACCCAGATTCCTTACTGAATCGGTTTCTTTATGTCCAGTAGAACACATATGCGAGCAAACTTGCCTCTCTCTCCTGATGGTGTGAATTCATCTATCTTTATTGGATTATCAATAACAGCCGCAAGTTGTGGAAGAACCTCTCTGTGCATGTACTCGTAAGGTAGTCATGGGAACTGAATCCAGACAAGAACTATTGAAATTATCTCCTTCAAAGGCTGGAAGTCATTTTTCCAGGGAATTAGGGATAGGGCCTGTCCCCTGAGAAACCATGGCCCTCTCGTAAAAACCTTCCAGTAATCAGCCTCAATAGAAAATTTGAAAGCAAAGAATCCTCCAACAAGATCAATAGTTTGGCAATTTGCAGATAAATTCCATACTTTCAGCATAAGATTCCTAATCAAATCAAGAGATCTCCCAAAAAAATTTCCGTATAGAATGAGATTACATCATACCTAGCTTTCTATAGAGCGTCTTTATTTATGAATACTTTTCCTTTTGCACTTGCTTGGATCTTCTCTATCTTTTCCTTCAGATTTGTTGAGTTCTTCCATTCCTCCTCCCTTCTCGCCAGATTGAAAAGGCCAGCCCAAGTATTTGGTTTTCCCTCTTTTCTTCGAGATTGAATCAGATTTAATCTCTCCGCTCCATCGGTTATCTCTCCTTCACCCAAAGAAGCAAGAATGTCGAACATTGATTTGTTTGAGGTCGGAGTTTTCATATCCAGGGGATTTGGCGGCTCCTTTTGCTTTTGAATAAAGGTTGCTTTGTCGCCTTTGTTGTCAATTTTCTTGGGGATGACATCACACTTCAATTTTGATTAGTTTCATTTGTGTCAATTGACCCACTACATAACAAAACAATCTTACTATGCATTAAAATGAATTTGTATCCAACTTCCACCCATTTTATAATTACTATATATTTTCAGTATATATATATATATATAATTGAGAATAGAAAATTGTGCCACTAAAAATATATACTAGATAAGGTATATTTTATCTTGAATAACATAATACTATTACAATATTGACAGTATTGTAGTTATACGAATATACTATTTTTTTGTAAAATAAACAGTAAGAACTTTATTAATTAAGTAGGATCAAGACCAAAACGATCTTGATCTAGAATTGTTACAAGTTCAGGGGGTCTAATGGGATGTCGGCTTCAAGATTCCCTAAAGCGTTCCCCATAACTTGCTGCCCAATGTGCAATTTTGTTATATTTACGATTTACAAAAGAATAAAGAATACAATGACAATTTTAAGCCTTCTAATGAATCTTCATAATAACCACGAGAAGTTACCAAGGGCGGGTTGCATACTTGTTCAAGGAGTCAACCAAGATTTTTGATCCGACTCTATCCGAACATAAGGAAGATGAATATTTTCAGCATACTTAGTTGCTGCCAAAATAGCAGCAGCCTCAGCATCAATTGGTGAGGAGGCTTGAACGAGTTGAGTTTCGGCATGAACACACTCCCCATCTTAAAACTTCATTAATTTGTCCAAGCTGCATCACAATTAATGGTTGTTAGATCATTTTGAGTGTTATTTTCATGCTACATTTCATACCAATAATAATTTTCAGCAATGTCAGTGGTATTCGTGATCGTGGATAAGTCTTATGTGAATAATTAATATGATGTCTGTTGCGGTCCAATATTATTAGTTTGTTGATATGAGTCATAATAAGTTTTGCATCTTGGATCATATTTTTATTTTGAAACTTGTGATTACCCGAGAGTCATTTTATTAAATGAATATTTTCAAAAAAAAAAGTTATGCAATTGACCTTTCCCAAGTGGAAGAATATTAGAATATTTTTTATTAATAATATATATATATATATTATTTTTAAATATCATTTTGTGGCCTATGGTAAATTGTGATTTTTGATTTAAATAAGTTAATCTTATGATCCTATTTGATATGCATATTAGCTCATTTAATTTGATCCATGTGACTTGAGTTTGAAATACTTAATCATGATTAGTGTGATTAGTCAAATGTACTGATTAATGAAGCACATGATGGAGTGAGCCCATTTAATCGATTATAGGCTAGGTCATCTCTACAGACGTGACATGATATATGATTAGAAACCTTTGCTCATAGTTGCTTTTCCCATCAAAGCACAGTTTTTTGAGAAAGTGTTGTAAACGAAGATTTAGCTTTTTCTGGAGATCCAGAAAATTACTTCCACTATAATTATATCTACGTCAAGTAAAATTTTTCCTTACTTCTCTTTTTTTTTTTGGGTGTTTTTATTCATGTAATCTTGTAGCATTAATTTTTCTTCCATCCAATGGATTGCCAATTGTCCTAGTTGTTAATTCTTCCATTCATGGAAATGGGTTTTCTGTACATCAGTTCTTTCTTCGTAGACTGAGGCATCGAGGGAGGGAATAATGTAGACACGCGACTGAAAATTCACGTGATCCATTGTTAGGTTACTTTGTAATCGTGTCAAACATTAATTTCATGGGAAAAGAGCAATAGCAGATTTTTTTTTAACTGGCAAAAACCTCGTTCTACTGGTAACCCTGTTCTACTAGTAACCCTTTTCTCCAATGTTTTGACTTGATCATGTCGATAGGGTTGGAGATAATATGTCAGTGCTTTATTTAGTATTAATTCTATGCTTGGGGCGAGCCCAATCAATCGACTCACACCTCATGTTGGGTGATCGACTCACACCTCATGTTGGGTCTATCTTTCTTTATCTCTTCATTAAATAAGGAGAGATAAAGTAAAGGAGAGATAAACATATGCTAGGGTTTACCGTCCACCCAGCATAGAATAAATCTTTTATAGCTACTTCAGTCAAAAATATGGTATATATATACCACTCTATTCTATGCAAAAAAAGCTACAGTAGAGGTAACACGTACCTTCAGACTTCTAATGTCACCTGATACTTAGGGGAATGCTTAACAAATTAACCTTGATTCACTAAGCTGATGAAAATAGTACGAAAAAGTAGAATTTACTAAAAGGTGTTCGTTTCAATTCAAAAAAGATGCCATATTTTGCATTTTTCACTTAAACTAATGCTATCAGATAGCTGTAGTTTCATACCTTCGCGTTATCACATGTAATGATGAATTGCTTGATTACTTATCTCTTCATTAAACTTGTAATTTACATGTTTTTGAATCATGAAACAATGAAATTAAATAAGGGTCAGATTCCTATAAGATCATTTTTCTTTTCCTGCATGCTGCATAAACCCTGTTGATATGAATCTAATGAGCATGACTTCCTTTTCATAGGCTACGTGAAACTAATAATTAAATGGCAAAAGGAAATAAAATTGAAAGAGCAATTCCCGAATCTTTTGGGAATGAGAAATTCTTAAATTCGGATCTAATATTGGGGAATTCCCAAAACAGAAATTGAGTAGAATAAATACTCATTTTGCTCCTAGAAGCCTCTAACCAGTTAGAGATTTTGGCCAAATATTAAAAAATATATATATAAAATATTAAAAAATAATTTTAATTTATAAAATACCTTTTATGATAAAAATAAGATATTAGAGAATAAAAAATATATTTTTTAAACTCTCTAATGTATTAAAGACTTTTGTCCAAAGTCTATAATATCAAAAATATTTTACAATTTTTAATTTAAATTTGAATTTATAGACTTTGTGCAAAACTTTCTAGTGATTTAGAAGATTTGAAAATATATTTTTTAGACTCTAACACCTAATTTCTATATCATTAGAGAGTTTGAAAATATATTTTTTAGAATCTAACATCTCATTTTTATTATACCTCTTTTTTTTTATAAATTAAAATTATTTTTTATATTTTTTTATATATATTTTAAACTTTTTAACTAATGTCTCTAATTGGTTAGAGAGTTTGAAAATGTATTTTTTAAGAATCCAACACCTCATTTTTATATCATTAGAGAGTTTAAAAATATATTTTTTAGAATCTAACATCTCATTTCTATTATACCTTCTTTTTTTATAAATTAAAATTATTTTTTATATTTTTTTAATATATTTTTTAAACTTTTTAACTAATGTCTCTAACTTGTTAGAGCGTTTGAAAATGTATTTTTTTAGAATCTAATATCTCATTTCTATATTATTAGAGAGTTTGAAAATGTATTTTTTAGAATCTAACATCTCATTTCTATTATACCTCTTTTTTTTATAAATTAAAATTATTTTTTATATTTTATATATATATTTTTAAAACTTTTAACTAATGTCTCTAACTGGTTAGAGAGTTTGAAAATGTATTTTTTTAGAATCTAACACCTCATTTTTATATCATTAGAGAGTTTGAAAATATATTTTTTAGAATCTAACATCTCATTTTTATTATACCTCCTTTTTTATAAATTAAATTATATATATATATATATATATATATATAAATTTTTTTTTAACTAATGTCTCTAACTAGTTAGAGAGTTTGAAAATATTTTTTTTTTTGAAATCTAATACCTTATTTCTATTATACCTCTTTTTTAATATAAATTTAAAATTTAAAATTTTTTTTTTAAAATTTTTTTTTTAAAATTTTTTTAACCAAAGTCTCTAAGTAATTAGAGACTTTGGTCAGGGGTAAAATAAGTATTTATTCCACTCAATTCATGTTTTGGGAATTCCCCAATGTTAGATCCGGATTTGGGAATTTCTCATTCCCATAATTCGGATCTGAAAAATTGCTCAAATTGAAATTAGTGAAACTCAAAACACTACAAGTAGTGAAAGTCAAGTTGGACGTGCTCCCACTCCACCAAATAGTGACATGCAACCAGAAACTCCTTCACAAGCTCCACCAGGATCACCACAAGATCCAACACAAGCTTCAATGCAAGAAATTACATCACAAGAAAAAGATTCTCATCACTGCATTTGAGGACTTTTGGGAGAAAGCCAAATAGAAAAATTGATAAGAAACAAAAAATAATTGTTCATAGCAAGCAATGCGATGATGATCCCGATACTACTGTTAGTATGAAACTTGTCCAATTTAATCAAGATAAGTCTTAGGTTGCACTTGCCAATATGATAATTGTTTATGAACTTCCTTTTATATTTGTTGAGAATAAAGGATTTTGAGATTTTGTGTGTGAAGCTCAACCAAGATTTAAAATACCTTCTCGTATCACTAGTCCTAGAGATTGTATGGATTGTTTAAAGAGGAGAAAAAGTGGTTGAAAAGCATATTGCCTAAAAATCATCAAATGGTTTCACTTACCCGTACTGATACATGGACTTTAATTCAGAATATGAATTATATGTGTGTAATTGCTCATTATGTTGATGACGGGTGGGAATTAAATAATAAAAATCTTGAGTTTTGGTTTGATTGCCGACCACAAAGGTGAAACCATAGGGAAAGCTATAGAGAAATGCTTAAAAGACGGAGGGATTTTGAAAGTTTGTTGTATTACCATTGATAATGCAAATAATAATAATTTGTCAATTGCATATTTAGCTAGAGGCATGAGTGATTGGAATGATCTTACTTTGTCAAATAGGGAGTACATACATATGAGATGTTGTGCGCATATTTTGAACTAATTGTTAGTGATCAGTTGATGGAATTGTGTTAGTAAGATAAGGGCTTCGTGTAGATTAGCAACTTTTGAGAGGTGTGCGGAAGAGACAAATATAACTAGTAAGACAATACTTACACTTGATGTGCCAACTATATGGAATTCGACTTATATGATGTTAGATATTATTGAAAAGTTTGAAAAAGCATTCATGCGTCTTGAATATGACAATCCTTCTTATCTGATAGCTCTTGATAATAAAGGATGACCTCCTACTTGTAGTGATTAGATTAACTATATTGTCAATCATGTTTCTCAGTAATTACCATAATCATACATAATTTAGAAATATAAAGTAATTTCAAAATAAATAAAGTTACATTCTTTTGACAAATGTTAAAACTTATATTTTAAATATATAAGTGTATAAAGTTTCTAAATGTATAAATATTTCTATAAAAATTAAATAAATGATGGATAGATATTCTTTAACCAAGATGTTTTCCTTTTTTTCTTTTCAAAATTTCTATTTTAAAACTTTTATTTGAATGGATAAAATAGATTTTTCAATATATCGTCAACACCCTAGCCCCGCAACTCGAGGGCACAACGCCACCAAAATTGCCCCGATCAGGGTTGCTGTCCTTGTTTGAGGTTGTCGTGACCCTCAACCGGGGCTATAGCCCCCCCCCCCCCACGGGCTGCTACGCCCAAGGGCGACAACGTCCTGATAGGCAATGCTAGCGCCCGCTTTGCGTCACGAAATTTTTCTCTTGCCTAGCCAAGGATTGTTCCATATAAGCATAATATGGACAGTGTTCTGGGAGCTGATCATGCACAGCATCAGGTTGATGCTAACGCATAGATGCATGTGGCAGACGTCGACCACGATCGTGTATATGACATTGACACAACAGCCCACACACGGGCGTTGTTGCAACCACATGGTGCGGGGTCATCCGCCTTGACTCCTCCGCTGCTAGTCCATCAACATCACGTACGGATCAGGATTGATTAGCGGTCGTTGAGACTGTCATGGTTGCTATGAGGGAAACTGTGACGCAAATGACCTAGTGCATGGCATAGATAAGTTCTTACATACTTGGTGCTTCGGCCCCTCCGCCTCCCCTATCATGAGGCACGACGAGATCAGCATCATCCATCATCATCGTCAACACCAACTGATGCACTCCCCACATAGACCCTCTCCTCATTGCCTCCCCCGCCACCGCCTGATCATTGATGTATTTGATATACAATGTAAATATTTGTTTGATACGACGTAAATATATATTACATTTTGATATCTATTATATTTTGATGATTCATATTTACAATTTGATGTCTCTTGTTTTTAATCATTTTAAATATATATAGGAATTTATATTTTTAAATTATAAAAAATAGACTTCTGCGACGGCACTACGACTGTCATGCCGTCGCAAAAGGTATATCGAATTGGTCGTGCAGTCACTAATGATAATGCGATGGCACTGTGATGGCCAGCAACAGTCGCCATGTCGTCGCAAATTTAAAATTGTGCAACGATAGGTGTGCGTCGCAATTGGTCCATGATCTCTTCTGCGACGCCTTGTGGGTCGGTCGCAATAGTTATTACTTGTGATGGCCAGAATAGTGCATGGTTGCAGATTATCTACGACCACTTCTTCTACAACGGATCTTTGTGATCATTGCTTGCCGTCGCAGAAGAACTATGGCGATGGCTCTATGACTGTCGTGGCTGTCGCAGAAGACGATATTTTTGGTAGTGTTCAAACAGAAAGGATCAAACGTCATTCGGTGATTAGTTCATGTGTAATTCAATCCTTCGGTCACACAATGTCCTAAATCAATCTAGGGTATGGAAGAAATGTCATACTCTAATACTTGTTCATATGTATTCAATTTGCCGAGTTATTGTCTTAAATGAAACATTAGAAACTCCTTTTTAATTTTCAAATCCACTACGGCTTGAGATTTTCCAAGACGATACTTGTTAGAAAACATAGGACATTCTCTTCTCTTACTAGAGTAAATGATCCCTTGTTGATTACTCACTCACATCCATGAAAGGCTCATTTTGTCCAAAATACCCATCACATGTCTCAAAGAGTCATGATACAGAATAGACCAAAACATAGATCACCAGTCACAAAGTGCTATGGTAATCTCATGTTCGAGGATTACTTACACCTACTATCACCCGAGGAATCGTCAATTGACATACATGTAAGATTTCCATTAATGAGTCATTCCTCGAGCATATTTGTTCAGTGAACTCATTCTCCAATGAGCACATACAATTTTATATTAATGACCTCTCATAAGTAACTGTGAGATCAGTTACCCGTTACCATAGATCATGTAACAAGTGTACTAGTCTTACCAGTGACACTGATGCCCTACTCAATGTACCTATGACTAGAAGCCTTTTAAACTAGGCTTTCATATTCTAGGTCTCACTAGCATGATCTCATCATCATCTTAAAATCATTGCCTAGTCTATAGGCTTCATATTATTTATAATTTATGACCCTAAAATCATAATCTATTTATAATTTATAGATGCAGCATCGATGAAAATAAATGTCTCATATTATTATTAGCACATAATAGTCCCTCATTACATCAACATATGATTGGCTTGAGAATACTATTTCTTCACCATGGATCCCCAATGTGGCCAATCCTCACATGAATGGCTAAGGATCCAATAATTCATCCAACATTGATTACCTCGGGTGTGCCAATTGGAACCCAATTAAATTAACTACTCAATTGTTATTCATGAATGATGTGTTAATGGATTAGTTCAAACTAAAACTTGAGGTAAAGGATGTGGGCCAAAAAAAATGATGAATAAGTGGTTGATAATAAAGTTTATTTGAAGTACAAAGTAAATTAATATTTTTAAAATAATGGAAATTTTTAAAATTTTAAATTTAATAGTTAAAAGTGATATTTTTAAACAGAATTTTAAATTTTATTGGGTAAATTACAATATGATTGTCTCTATTATATCCTTATTTCACTCTTACCTCCTCTACTTAATTAGAAAAACTGCAACAATGGATTATTTGATATTTTTAACGGTAAAACATAAAAAATATAAGAACAATTTTAGTATTGGACTTTGATCATTTTTATTAATTTTATTTTTTTCAATTAAATATATAAAATAATTTATGTCATTAAATTAAGCTCAAAGCAATTCAATCACTACAAGAAAATGGACGTCTAAGGACGCAATTATAGGGACGTTTTTATTAGCGTTGTCAAATTTTTAAAACCCATATTATTTGGAGACATTACAAAAAGTGTCATCTTTTCTACTGTAATTGGGGACGTATTTTTTTTAGTGTCTCAATTTTTTCGATTAGGGACGCTTTATTACGAGCGTGTCAAAATTAGAGACGTAACTTACATTGCGTCTCCGATTTTTAAAATTAGAGACACAATTTATATTGCGTCTCCGATTTAAAAATAGAGACGCATTATAAATTGCATCTCTGATTTAAAATTAGAGACACAATTTATTTTGCGTATCTGATTTAAAAATAAAAAATGCAGTATAAATTGCGTCTCTGATTTAGACTGCAATTTATATTAAGTCTCATCATCCCTAAATCAATAACGCAATTACCTCTCATGCAGCCACACCCCTTTCCTTCTTCACCCGCACCTTCCCTTAATGCGCGTTGCGCTCTCTCTCTCTCATCACAATATTCATTTAGATATGTGATATATATACCCCACTCAAAATAGGAAATCAACATAGTCCTAACTAAGTGTCACAATCAAATTATAGAAAAAAAATTTGATTCACATAAGTAAATCATTAGGACAATATTGTGACTATCATATGACTTATTCATCTCGGATGGCAACGACTACTCATCCATGCTGAGGTATACCTCACATATTGTAATCACATAAACATGCAACATAATATTGAAATAGTAAAGTATATAAGTCAAATCATGTGCTAAGTATAGGTGCATATATTTGATGTATTATTTTTATTACAAATCAATTATTTATTGTAGCCAAATATTTTCATGCTAGAATCTAGATCATAATCAAATCGAACATAACTAATTAATGAACCAGAGTGGGCTATCAATCCTTTTGTAGCTAGCTGGGATTGCCATTATTTTCCTATATATTTAATTTATAATTGTATATATAAAATCAATATATATATACTAAGTTTAATATCATCCATCCGTTGCTGACCATCGTTCAATTAATTACAATTACAAAGGACCATGCGGTGGGCAATTGGGATGAACTTCACTTTGGCACGAAGGACCGAAGACTCTGCCATTGAGCATTGTGCCAGCAATGCTCTTCCTCCTTCAAATCTGGGTGCAATTTTTACGAGCAGATTGCTCATAGAAAATTTATAAATGAGTAGATATGACCTTTAAGTGACTGAACATGAATAAAAAATAAATGAATATGAACATGAGTAGAAAAAGACTGTATATGAACATATCCATTTATATATATTTTATTACTATTCATGTTCAGTTGCTTAAAATTTATATTCACTCGTTCATATAAATTTAAATCAGCAAACTGCCCATATAAATTTTTTCCTCTAAACCTCATCGATGGGTCGCAAGGCAGAAAAAGGATCAACCATATATGCAGAGAGGAGGACTAGAACCAAAAGGCATGCAAAAGCGGTTGAGCGAGTATTCATCTGATGCAATTAATATTAATCACTCAAAAACAAATAAACTCACACAGTGGCTTTCAGTGGTAATTGATGATAGGGCTGGATATGTTGATGGGGAATTAAGATGCGTTGGCCTTTATATATATATATATATATTCAAACGAATTATATTCAAAATTGAATTGACCAAGTCTTTGATGATTGCACATGCATATATATATATATGACTCTATGTACGTATCTGGGGTTAATTTGTATGTGTAGTCCACCACGTTGACTATATATATATGCAGGTCTTGTCAATTGTCAAAGTCTAAATAATTGTCTCTTGGTCATTTAGTCTTCCATCTAATTGAACTTTGAATCCTAAATAATTATTACTTTTCGAGATATATATAATCTCGTCAAAGCAAAATACAAAGTAATTTGACACGTTAATTAATTTGTTCCACAAATCAAATAAATATCCGTGTAATTTCGTACGTGCTTACATTTGTTCATAGTCTACAGAGTAAATGAGTAGTAAATTTGCATATGCATATGACTATATATAATTAAATGTAACCCCAGAGAAGTGTCGGGACGGTCAAAGTCTAATTGATTTAATTGGAATTAAGTGAATTGAATCCTAGAAATTTAATTATGTCTTCCTCGCTCCCTCTATATATATATATATATATATATATATATATAAACGGCAATGCATGCATCAACCATCTCATCAACACAACTATTTTAATTAATTAATTAACTAATTAAGGTTGTGTTAATTTGTGTGTAATTGATCATAGCAAAGATGAAGGTTTCCTCAGCTTCAGCGTACCTTTTGCTTCTTGTCCTCGTCGTAGCATCTGCCAATCCTCTTACCGCCCTACGGCCACTCGGAGGAGAGTGGCCGAGGATGAGCGACGGTGGTTTGGTTTTGGAGCTCAAAGCGGCGCCTTCAAATCCAGGTCCTTCGTGCCATGGTGAGTTCAACACTTGCTCCCCCCCCACCCCACCCCGCCTTGATCCAGTCGTGCTGATAGTAATTAATTGATTTGATTTAAGATTAACAATGTCATGCATGTAATATTAAAATAATAAAATAATCCCTTTGAGATGTTTTTGAAGTTGTTGCTATGATTTAATTATTAGCATGAAATAAAACATGTACGTAGTTTGAATTATTTTTTGATTTGTAATACAATTTGTCAAGTGCCGAATATATATATATATATATATAAAAAGTCGTCTATCAATCAATTTTGTTTATGAATATGTGAAATTTAAATTAGTTTCCTGCAATATCGTTGGTTAATTAAATATGTAAAAAGACACCCTAAGATGATAAATCAACATAATAGTTTAAGGGATTCAAATCAACATCATAATGGTTATATATATCCATTAGTTGCAATTTGAAATATAATTTGATAATCATTATAAATCGATTTATAATTGAGTTCTCGTTATATATATATATATATATATATATACTACACGTGCATCCAAATACTTCTTTTCTGGTCGAATGACGCCTTATGCCCGATCATAGCTTCTGATTTATAGAAAAATTGAGAGCACAAAGACAGAAATTGTGTAAAAAGAAAAAGAATGAGAGCATATTTGACCATTTTTTATTAACAAATATTTTTTTGTATTTTCTACTAAGCAATTGTCACATAATATCAATTTTTTTGTTTATTCCAATTGACTGTTAATAAATATATAGCTAATGCTATTTAATTAATATATTTTTTAATATTTATTGAGAATTATAAACTTCAATAAATAAAAGATATTTGCACATAATTGGAAAATATAAAAACAAAATTTTAATTGAAGAAATTGATCAATATGTGCGCTCATGAGTGCTAGCTAGTCCACCATTTGGACTTCAGAATCAATTCGCATTCTACAAGACCTGACCATGTATATCAAGTTTTCATAAAATTCATCACAACCCAAGACATCATAATCTTCTAATTATAATGACTGACTTATTGCTAGGTAAATCCAACACTTTGAACTTTGAATATTCCATCCTTGAAAACTTCCCGTCAAATGATGAATTCTCTTAAACTTAAAAGAATACTTTGGGACTTATAAGAGATTTACTTGTCTGTATATCATTCTATTCGATCTTTTAGGCACCTAAACTCACCTCGATGGTTATGTCATGATGTCCTTGAAGCATATATGCGATAGATAGACTTCTGTACAAACATGGCAAAATAAACTATAGCATATTCATTCAAGATACTTAAAAACTTGAGAAGGAAGCAAAAATTAAGATTTGCGGGAGCTGAAATAAGATATTCATTTCAACCACGAATATCAACACTTAAAAATGTGTTCTTCAACAAAGAGAATAAGATGAAGAAACAAGAAGACAAAGGAGTTGTAATAGCAAGTTTACATTCACCATGCAAAATGCTATTACGAAAATACCCGATAAACCAAATTGTGTTAGCAACAATGGTTGAGGGTTCCTTATCCAAATGTTGGATAGTATCTAGTAGCAGCCAGCTATCAAAAGACCAAGAACTCCTACTGGAAAAATCTAAACTAAGTTCTTAACCCAATCGATTCCAAATTTCCGAAGTAAAAACACATTAAAAAAACAAGTGTTTGATTGTTTCCACATTTTGCTCACACAAAATACAGTTCCGAGAAGCAGAAATACCCAAAAGAAATAATCTATTTCGAGTGAAAAGCTTTCCATGTAAAAATTTTCAAACAAATAATTTTACCTTAGGGGAAGTGGTCAACTTCCAAATTTTAACCCAATAAGGAGAAATTTTAGTAAGAGTTGACTCTGGATATTTAAGAAATAGGTAAAAATATGAAGAAGTAACCAAACCATTATGCTATGGATATTTAAGATGAAGAAACAAGAAGACAAAGGAAAGGAGAAAAATTCAGAGTTGAAAGAGAAGTTTGAAGAAGACGAAAAGATATATAATGTAGTTTTTCTTACAAAGAATAAAGAAACTATTATTAGGCTCTCAGACCAAAAACAATATAGTCAGAGTTGAGGATTACATTCAATTCAAGTGGGTGAATAGTAATCTATATATTGGACTTGTTACGCACCTGAGCCCTTTTTGAAGTTGTATAGTACCCGTGGAATATGTAACTTTGATTTATTGTGACTTCAACGTAGAAGTTTGGATGCACGTCGGAGCGAGCCGAGCGAATCGCCCAAAGGCGCGAATTGAGGTACGGCCTTTACGCGCAAGTAAAATTATTTTGTTTAAGTTGTTTGGATGTTAGATGTAGGTTGGACTCGAGACGAGTCCAGTAGTCCGATCGGAACTCGAATTTGGGAGTATAGACCCATATATGGCTCACTTAAGGCTTAGGGCATTGTCGTAATTAAAAATAATAATAAAATAAAATAAAATAAAAAGGGGATGTCTGGGACCATGCGACTCCAAGAACCGCACACATCCCAAGTTTGGGCGACGAGTGAAGGAGGAGGAGTCGCGATCGATGGTCGGGCTTGCTACCGCCGGAGATCGTCGGTGCAAGAACGCGGAGGAGTGCCTTCCTTCTCGATTTTCCTTGTCTGTGAGTGGTTTTAATATGCTTTTTCTTCTCTGTTGTTACGTAGATTCTCTGCATAGAATAGATTTTGATCGAAGGAGGAATGGGAAGAAGAGGTGGTGGGCCGAAAGCGATCACACCGAACCCAGCGGCGCTGCGATTGCACCGAGGCCATCAGTGTGGGCGAATCGGGGATGATGACGATCGCAGGTGGAGGTATGAAATTTTTAATTAAATATTTTTAAAGGAGAGTTGTATAGTAAGAAATGGATTGATATTTGAAGATTATTGGGGTATTTTTGAAATTGATCTTAGAGACGTCAGATGAGATCGAGGTGAGTATGAAAGTTATAGGTTTTCACGTTATGAACGCGATGGTGGTGTCCGATTTCTGATCGGAGGTTGTTTGATAGGTCTTTTATATACATATTTTTTCAGTATTAGAGTAGATAAATATTATATTGATCTTGACTAGTCTCTAAATATGAAAGCCCTAGATTTCAATGAGTAAGATGATGGGTGTAGCAACTAGCAAGGGGTTAGAGCCGACCCTATGCTTAGGGCCGACCCCTACGAGATTGGGTTTTATGACTTCATGAAATCCTTAACCTTGAACACCATGGTGTCTAGATTGAGGTATGATTAATTTTTGTAAGTATAGTGATCAATCATAGTCTAAATGGTGTGGAAACATTATATACGGGAGAAGACGTGATATGGAAGTTAGGGCTGACCCCTATGATTGTGGTTGTTGGTTCCGTGGAGATCTTGTGTTACAACTCGTAATTCTTGCTTGTGCAAGTGTTTATTTATTATGGGCCAGGGTTGGCCAAAATGAATTACCTGAACATATGTTTACCTGGATGGTTATGATCATAGATGATAACTAGGATAATATGGTATATATGTTGAAAAGTTTGAGTTCATATTGCATAGTAGTGTAGGCAGAAATGTATTTGTATGTAGGCAGAAATGTATTTGTATATAGGCTAAATTGTGAAGGCTGGAATGAATACAAGCTGAGATACATATGTTGCATATTGATACTTGCTGGAATTATATTTATACATACTGAAATTACTTTTTATACATGTTGGAATTAGGGGTATATATATGCTGAAATTATTATACATGCTGGAATTGTGTGAATACATGCTGAAATTATTTGGTACAAGGTGAAATTTATCGAATACAAGCTGAAATGTATTTTGGGTGATAAAATGTAAAGCCGAGGAGTTGGGCCCAAGAGAGGGTCGAATTGGGGCGCATAGACGCGTACCCGGATTGTCGGCTAAAATATTAAAATCATCCGAGAGATATTTATGTACCTTTATGTACGATGTAGAGACATTGTTTGTGTTTGTGATTGTGGATAGACGATGGTCGGGTGATGAAGCGTACCAACTTAGCAAGTTGGTCCCGACTCGGCGAGTTTGTATACGGGTCGAGAGTTGCCATCAGTGAGTGAGCCACGCTGACGATGGACCCGAGTGGCATTGGTTGGGAGGCTATTCCCAACCAGAGTGTGCATAGGAACTAGTAGTTCATCCTAGTTCAGAGGACCTGGGCGGGAAGCTCGCAAGGTAGATGTTCTAGTGATCGACTTGTATGCTTGCATGTTTGGGTCGGTATGGGTCGAGTGGTTATTGTGCTTGGATGTTTAGGCCGGTATGGGTCAAATGGTTATTGTGCTTCTGAGCACAAGTTTGTGGATGAATGCATTTAACTTCCATGTTATTATATTTCAGCACTTCCATATTTATAATTTATGCTTGATTATATTTATGCTCGAGGTAGCCAGGAGAGGGCTCGGGTAGAGCCACTCACTGAGTTCCTCTGGAACTCGCCACTTTATTTTTTTTGTTGTTTTGCAGATCCTGACTAATGGAGGTATGGTGGTACCCATGTTGCCCGACTAGGGTTGCAGGCTCAGGTAGTGAATCTCGTGACGTGACATGTCGTAGTCAAGTTGTAGGTGTCATGTATGCATATGGTCATGAGTTAATTGTAAACAAGGATTGCACTCATAATTGATTTTTATATTCTCAGTGAAGCATACATTCATAGGTACATGGTTTTTCATATGTTTATGTCATTTATTCCACATTTATTTGCATGAGTTGGTAGGCCTCGGAGTACGGACGTGTACTCTAGCCGATCACGTGACCCTAGATTTCGGAGCGTGACAGTTGCTCAATGGGCAGCTTCATTTACTAGTCTAGATACATATGTATAATTGATACATCAAAAAAAAATTTAAACAAAAGATGAATGTTATGAATTAAATAGTGAATTCACCGAGGAGGAACTGCACAATTATTGATACAATCTACCAGAATCTTGCAATCTAATTCCACTATAATCTAGTCCAACTTTTTATTGCAGTTGAAAGCGCATGAAAAATGATCATACCTTCACAATGCAAAGGACAATCGACTTTAAAATATTTCGAAGAGGCATAGAAACACTCACCATTGTTCCTACTCATTATAATACCAAAACCACCTTCTGAAGATAAAAAAGACCCATCACAATTTACTTTTATCGTGTTCTGTGGGGGGGAGATCCAATGAGAAAGGTTGGGCAATCTTTGTCGATTGCCCTCGGGATTAGGTTTTATCGAATACCATTGTGAAAAATCCACAATACGCATCATAGCAATTGTAATGGCGGGTTTACATTCACCTTGCAAAATGCTTTACGAAAATACCAGATAAACCAAATTGTGTTAGCAACAATGGCTGAGGGTTCGTTATCCAAATGTTGGATAGGATCCAGCAGCAGCCAACTACCAGAACAACAAGAACTCTTCAAAAAATCCAAACTTAAGTTTTTGACCCAATCAATTCCAAATTTCTAAAGCAAAAACACATTCAAAAAACAAGTGTTGGATTGATTCAATATTTTGCTCACACAAAACATAGTTCCGAGAAGCAGAAATACCCAAAAGAAATAATCTATTTCGAGTCAAAAGCTTTCCATGTAAAAATTTTCAAACAAAACTAAGTGCAGGATTTCGTGAGGGTCACGATTTTATCCTCAAAATATATACTTTTTTGTGAGGGTCATATTCGACTCTCACAAAAAGTTTTATTTTACTGACAGGTTTTTGTGAGGGTCATGATGTTTTTCTCACAATATTTTTTTTTGTGAGGGTCATATCCAACCATCACAAAAGTATTTTTTTAGTGACAGGTTTTCGTGAGGGTCGAGTAGCGACCCCCATAAATAGGTTGATTTAGTGTGAGTCAACTAGCGACCCCCATATATAAATAGGTTGATTTAGTGAGGGTCGATGCGCGACCCCCACCAAATCTCATCACTAAAAACTAATTTTCTTGTAGTGTTTGCTGGAGTCAACTTACAATGATATCTCTCTTCTTGAATCTCTTGAGGGCCAACCTAATGCTCCTAGTAACCTAGCTTGATTTGAAACTTAGAAACCTGTATAATAAAAGTATTGCCCTTCAAAGATAAATATGTATTAAGTGGTGGTGCAAATCTAAAACTAACTAGATTAATGAGGGTGATAAGAATAATGTTTTCTTTCATCGTGTTGTTATAATGCGTAGAAGAAATAACTTTATATCCTCTATGCAAAGTGACCAACATGTTTCCTTAACTGATGATAAGGATATTCTCAATGCTTTTGTCAATACTTACTCCATTTTATGAACTTCTAATTCTAGTAACCCTATTTTTAATGAGACTGTCCTGTAGCTACAATCATTTACCTTTTTAGGATATTGATAATTTGACTAAATCTTTCACTGCTCAAGAAATTTGGGCCATTGTCTTATCCATGGGCAATGACAAAAGTTCTGGATACGATGGTTTCACTATTGAATTTTATAAATACTATTGACCTATCATTTCTGAGAATTATATTTAGTATATATTTAATCTTTCTACTCATCTACTACTTTTCCTCCAGATTGGAACCAAACCATTCTGGCTTTTATACCTAAAAGTTCTAACCCTAAACTAGTTAGGGATTTCAGATCTATTGCTTTTTGTAACCTCTCTTATAGAATTATCTCTAAATTACTAGCAAACAGACTTAAGCAATGTCTTCCTAAACTAATTTCCTTTGAACAATCTATCTTCTTAAAAGGAAGGAGTGTCCATGATAATATACTTGTTGTTCACGAACTAGCTCACTCCTTTTATAACTCCACATGAAATTTCCCTTATATTATCATTAAGGTGGATTGCACTTAGTTTTTTCTTCTAGTCATTATTCATTTTTAAATTTTGGCTATTGTATCTCCCTTGTTCTCCAATACTCGCCCAGATGATATGTGTATGGGTAGAACTGTAGGGAAATACTGCTGAAATTTAGAATGAAGTTAATGACTAAAAGAAATACTTAGTGCATATGAATAACATGCATAAATCCCGAATGGAATAGGACCATCCCACCTAAAGATATTAACTGAATATATTGTCAACTTTTTGACAGAACATGTCGGGCGATCAAAGTTGGAAGTACCGACGAATTCATCGTGGAGCTATAACGGATGAATTTTGAGTAGGCGTAACTTCTTAAATTTTGCCTACATGAATCGAAAATTCGTTAGCGGTGATCAAATCCAATGTCCATGCCGGAAATGTTCGAGCATAAGATTTTTGGATCAGGAAACTATCACAAAGCATCTATATACAAAAGGATTCACACCAAGATATTTTGTATGGAATTGTCACGGGGAGTCACATGAAGTTGCGACGTCGAGCAATCTTGTTGACCATACTCATGATGAATCTTCTAGTGTCGTTGGTTCTTCTTCCAATCCACCTAATCCTTATAGAACAATAATTCTGGATAGTCTTGGCGGTCAATTCCATATAAATGATAATGTTGAATCAGTTACTGAGACGTTAGTGCCACTAGATACTGCGATAGTTGAAGTCACTAAAGAACATCCTGCGATACAGATTGAATTGCCGAGTAAGGAGGCTGTAGAATTTTATGAGATGTTGCTAGCTGCAAGAACAACCGAATAAGGACTGTTGGAAGAAGTCATAGAATTATAATTTTTCGGATGGAAATCAGTTTCCCTTTTCAAATGTCATTGGTTCGATACAAGCGATAGGGGCATGAGAGTTCATCCAAAGTATAAACTTGTCGAGGTCAATTACAAATCAAAATTGGCTTCAAATGAGTCATTTATATTGACATCTCAAGCTGAACAAGTATATTATATGCAATATTCATTTTGAAAGAAAGATAAGATAGATTGGCATGTAGTCTGTAAGACTAAAGCCAGAGAAAAAATTGACCCGGTAGCTGGAGAGAATGAGCCGACATATGACTACTATCAAGAAGAGGATCCTTCCGAAGTGGAGAGAGTTAGTCCAATACTTGAGGATGATGACACGAAGTTAGTTCAATTGGAAGTAGAATATGTTGATGACGACGATAATGAAGTTGAGGAAAGACGGAATGATATGAGGGAGAAGAAGAATCTGAAGATTTTGATACAGAAGAACAAGAAGAAGAATTACACGGATGATGAATAAATTGTAAATGAATAGTATATATTTAATTATTAAATTTATCTATTTATCTATTATAAATAATCTAATTATATTCATATTTGACAGCTATGGTTCGATAAGTGTGTTCTCGAGGAGGATATGGTGCTCGTAGGACCACCCCCCGACAATTACCACCCGCCACCCCTGTATCCGCCATCCCTTCGCTGACACATACCATCCCCTGCCTCTAGACACCGTCGACCCTTCGCCAACACCCATTGATATCCCCTCGCATATAGCCATCGTCCCTTCGCCGACACCCACCATCCCCCCACCTCCGACCACCATCTCTTCAGTCGATCCAGGCCCATCGACATCGAGACGTTGGCCACGAGGGCCTAACAGAATTCTTCCTCCGCCACCCAAGGGAGAGTTGCACAGACTAGTTAGTGTGTGCGGAAAAAGGTAAGTAGATGCATTAATTATTCCTTATAATTTATAATTCAATATATCATAATATAGAATTGTATTATATTTAGCGCAGGTTTGAGCAGGAGGACGTCCCACGCACAATAGCAGGGACGATCCGACGATTTATGCACGGGGAATGGCCTACATGGTCTCACATGCCCCATGAGGATGTGGATTTGTTGTGGCGAGAATTCTCGGTATGTATATTTATTAAATTAATGTTAATTATAAATATCGATCGGTAATAATAAATTTATTTATTTATGCAGGCTCATTATACATGGCCGGAGGATCATACCACTTTTGTATAGAGTGCATGGGAGCGTGTTGCCCGCACTCGCTACAACGGACTGCTTCAGTAGGCTCGTAAAACCGTGATGAGATAGCTATGGGCCACACACATTGGGGAGACTCGGGGAGACTCGAGGACACGGCCACGAGTGGATTCCTACACTTGTGTGGGACTAGCTCGTTGAGCAGTGGGCCATGCCTGAGTGGCAGGAGGTCTCCCGGACTGCGTCGAGAAATCACATGCCGGGGGGGCGGGATGGCACAGGGGCGCGCCACATTGGTGGCTCCGTGTCTTTTGTAGTACATGAGCGTCGTATGATATGTATAATTTTCTTACATTTAATTAAATTATATATTGTGTATAATGATACTAATGTATTTATTTTCTAATGTTAGACACGGGTGGCGGAGGATGGGATCGTCTAATGCCCTCGCTGGGAGAGGTGTTTGAGCGCACTCACCATCGGCGACATGGGGCAGGGGACTACGTCGATAGCAGGGCCGCAATCATCATGGTAAGTATTTATTTCTATCTGGTTTATGCAATTTTTATTTATAGTTTATATATATATAGTATTTAGAAAATAAATGCGTGTAGGAGACATACATGAGGACCGTGATCGAGCGCGGAGGAACACCACAGGGTGATTTTGACCCTGTAGCGTGGGTCAAGGATGCAGGTTGCTAGGAGCAAGACCTTGTTTATGGCTTTATAGACAGTGGCCATGCACGAGTCGTGTTAGGACCACTTGGGGCACCGACCCCTCCCGCTGTGAGTGAGCGGCCCTCGACATCGACGCAAGACCAAAGCCGAATAGCGGCCTTGGAGTCCGAGCTGACACAGCATAGATGAGCGATGGAGGAGTGAGACAGACGAATGGCGAGTTAGGACAGATGATGGATGTGCAAAGACAGATGATGGAGAACATGTAGGCGTACCTGACTCAGATTGCATCTCACTCCAGCATTCATATACCGATGATGTCTGAGCCGTCCTCCTCGACCCAGTCGGCGCTCCCGATCCAATCGCTGTCAACTTCACCATCTCCACAGCAGCTATGCGATTTTGGTTTATTGTATTTTGATTATATTTTGATATTTGATACTTGATACTTGTTAGCCTCCGTTTGAGGCTTAGATACTTGATAGTTGTTTATATACTTTAAATTTGATATTTTGATATTTGTTTGCCTCCGTTTGAGGCTTAGATACTTGATAGTTGTTTATATACTTTAGTTTTGATATTTGATAATTGTTTGCCTCTATTTGACGCTTAGATTGATGATATTTAAGTAAAGCTTGTGTGGTTGGTTGTATTTGTATCTGTAAGATATTTTGTGGTTGTCAATAGATTGTTTCGTGTGAATATTATTGTATACAAGAATATCCAAAATTTTACTTTTTTCAGTTACAGGATATAATGTCAGCGGTGGCTTACCCACGGGGAGGAGGGGGGGCGAGTCACTAGGCTGTCGCTGAAAGCGTATCGTAACTGGCCGATGGCCTGGGCAGCACCAAATATCACGGTTGCTAATAATATCACCAACGGCTCCCAGCCATGATTGATAATTTAATTTCAGCGACAGCTGTCTCGATCGTCACTGATGTGTTTAGATCAGTGACAGCGCTTGCGACTGTCGCTGATATTTACTTGGGATGGTCACCCTTGGCCGTCACAAATTATCTGAGATGCGCACATAAGCGACGACGTTTTGCCACGGCGCGAGCCGTCCGTAATAGTCTTCACCGACGGTTCAGCAATGGCATGAGCTGTCGGTAACAACGACAATTCTTGTAGTGACATAAACATGCAACACAACATAGAAATAGTAAAGTAGAACGTAGTTGATTCACACGTATAAGTCAAATATTTTATTATAAATCACTTATTTATCGTAGCCAAATATTATTGATGATAGATAATCAAATTGAACATAATTAATTAATGAACAAGAGTGGGCTAATCCGTAATTTTGTAGCTAGCAAGGATTGCCAATATTATTTTCCTATTTAAAGTATATATATATATATATATATATAATCAATAAAGACTATAACTTTAATATCATTCATCTGGCTGACCATCATTCAATTACAATTACAATTTAGGCGGATATATATATATATATATATAATCAATAAAGACTATAACTTTAATATCATTCATCTGGCTGACCATCATTCAATTACAATTACAATTTAGGCGGTGAGCCTGCAACACCAGCATTACCTGCACCACTGCACGAAGGACCAGTGACTCCACAATGGAGCATCATACCAGCAGTATTCTCCCTCCTCCACACCTCATCGAGGGGTCGTAAGGCAGAAAGAGGATCAACGATATATGCAGTGAGGAGGACAAGAACCAAAAGGCACACCAAAGTTGTTGAGTAACTATTCTTCATCTGATGCAGTTAATATTAATCACTCAAAAACAAATAAACTCACAGTGGCTTTCAGTGGTAATTGATGATATGGCTGGATACGTTTATGGGGAATTAAGATGTGTTGGCCTTTATATATAGATCTCTGGAGAGAAATGGTATGCATCACTGAAGAAAATGAGGTGAACACAGAGAGGAAGAACAAATGCTAGAAACAAGAATGAAGAAGAAAAGTTCTGTATATTTTCACATACTTAATGAATCACTGTATACAAGAATTACACATATAGAAAATGAAAAGAAGAGTACACACTAGAATTGCTGAGCTGAATAACAACTCAGCAACCTACTATTACAACCTACTAACAAGAATTGTTGAGCTGGATAACAACTCAACAACCCACTATTGCTATAGATCCCCCCTTCAAGTTGGAGCTTGTAGGAAATCACACAAGCCCAACTTGAGTATGAACTTGGAAAACAAAGGAGCAGCTAGAGCTTTTGTAAAAACATCCGCGACTTGATCAGTAGATGGAAGATGCGAAGTGACAATGAGTCTTTGTTTAAGCTGATGACGAACAATATGGCAGTCAATCTCGCATTCGTGAAATACAGGATTGGAGGCTATGTGTAGAGATGCTTTATTGTCACATTTCAATGATATTGGAAGTGAGCTTGGCACCTGCAAATCTCGAAGAATATAAGTAGTCCACTGTAGTTCACAAACAGTTGAAGCCATGCTGTGGTATTCTGCCTGTAACTCCTGCTCCTTCAAGGCAGTAGAAATAATCAAGAACAGAGACAGAGACGAAATGGAAATGTGGATCTCAGATTTGATTCAAAAACAATACTTCCAGCAAAAACTGAGTATTACATGTTAACCGTCTCCCTTTTATACAAAGATGTAGCATTAGAAGCTACTAGAGACTGCCACAATTGCTAACACAAAACTTCATTAACAGACAGAGTGCATAGAAACAATTATGCAGCTATTTCCTACTTATTACAAACAAAGTAAAACTATCCGCATACAAGTAATAGCAGAAATATAAATTTCTCCAATACTCCTCCTCAATTTAAATTTCCTGTACTCCTATTTGCTCTCTGAACTTAACAAATTTTTCAATAGGAAGTGCTTTAGTAAATATATCTGCCAATTGTTCATGTGTTGTGCAAAATCTGATTTCAATTGCTCCTGAGTTGACTAGATCTCTCACAAAGTGATGTTTGGTATCAATGTGACGTGATCTAGACTGTTGCACAGGGTTTCTTGACATTGCTTTGGCTGAAGAATTATCGCACCAGATAATAGTACCAGAACTTTGTTGTCTTTCAAGTTCTCCAAGTACCCTTCTCAGCCACACAGTATGGCAGGCAGCTGTGGACAAGGCCATATATTCAGCTTCTGCAGTGGACAAAGCAACAGTATCCTGTTTTTTGGAGCACCAACATATAGCTGCTGACCCAAGTTTCAGGACATATCCTGTGGTACTTTTCCTATCATCAGTGCAGCCGGCCCAATCGGCATCAGCAAAACCAACTAGTTCATCTTCTTTACTACTCAAGTATACCAGTCCATGATTTGGGGTGCCTTTTACATATCTGATAACCCGTTTTGCAGCTATTAGATGGCTAGTCTTAGGTTCCTTCATGTAGCGTGACAGTACTCCAACTGCATACATAATATCAGGCCTGGAATTTGTGAGGTACATCAAGCTTCCGATGATGGACTGATACTGTTCTTTATCAATTTTTTCTTCCTCGTCAGATTCACTAAGTTTAAGATCAGTTGTCATGGGTGTCTTCACTGGATTACAGTTAGTCATATTGAATCTCTCAAGCATGTCACAAATATACTTCCTTTGGCTGATGCTATATCCTTCTTCATTTTTGTCAATTTCAAAGCCTAGGAAATACTTTATTTCCCCTAAATCTGTCATCTCAAAGATGTTGAACATGTTATTCTTGAAGCTTTGAATGATGCTTTCACAACTTCCTGTTATCAGCATATCATCCACATAAAGACATACAAATAAAATGTCATCTGTGCTCTTAAGTGTGTACAGGGTATGGTCATTCAAGCTTCGACTGAAACCTTGATCAGTAAAATATTGGTCAATTTTTTGGTACCAAGCTCTTGGAGCCTGTCGCAGACCATACAATGCCTTTTTAAGTCTGTAGACTTTATCTTCCTGTCCCAATACCTCAAAGCCTTCAGGTTGACTTACAAATACTTCCTCCGACAAATCACCATTTAAAAAGGTTGATTTCACATCTAGTTGAAATATTTTCCAGCCTCGATTTGCAGCCAAGGCAACCATTACTTGAATTGTTTCAATTCTAGCTACTGGAGCAAATATTTCTTGGAAATCAATGCCCTCCACTTGCATAAAGCCTTTAGCCACCAATCTTGCTTTGTACTTCTGCAATGTGCCATCAGCATTGTACTTAACTTTAAAAATCCATTTCAATCCCATTGGTTTCTTACCTTCTGGCAAGTTGACAAGTTCCCATGACTTGTGTTCTTCTATAGAGTTAAGTTCAACAACCATTGCATCCATCCAGTGCTCATCCATACTTGCTTCTTTATAATTATAAGGTTCTTTCACTCGAGCAGAGTTGCATTGCTGAGTTTGATCATATATTTCAACAATGCTTCGAAATCTTCTGGGTGGAGTCTCATCAGCCTCATTTTCATTAGTGTTTTCAACTTCATCTGCTGCATTTTCAGCCTTAGCTGTGGCATTGTTCTGCCCTTCAGTTATACCTGTTATCTCCTCCTCTTTCTCACTATCAACAATAACCTGCTGACTTCTTGGTTCAATTTTCTTACTTCCTTCAAGTTGCCATTTCCATGCTTGTGTTTCATCTATCACTGCATCACGACTGACAATTATTGTCATTGTCTCAGGTTTCAATAATCGATAAGCTTTTGACTCACTGCAATAGCCCAAGAACACACACTTGGTGCTTTTGTCATCAAGCTTCTTCCTCAACTGTTGAGGTACATGTGCATAAGCCACACTTCCAAACACTCTCAAGTGCTTCACAGAAGGCTTCCATTTGTACAATGCTTCAAAAGGCGTCGTGTTATCCAGAGCAGAAGAATATAAACGATTTATTATATACACAGCTGTTTGAGCTGCCTCTGCCCATAGGTATTTTGGTACATCTTTTGCCTTTAACATACATCTTACCATTTCTACAAGAGTTCTGTTTTTCCTCTCTGCAACACCATTTTGTTGCGAAGAGTAGCTTGCTGTCAGCTGTCTCTGAACTCCCGAGTTTTTGCAAAATTCATCAAAGCTAGAGCTGAGGTATTCCCCACCTCTGTCAATTCTCAAGGTTTTAATTTGAGACTCAAGTTCATTCTCAACTTTTAACTTGAAATTCTTGAACTGTTTAAGTGCATCTGATTTTTGTTTCAGAAATCCAATCCAAACAAACCTGCTATAATCATCAATGAACAATATGAAGTACCTATATCCACTTGGTGTCTCTTCCTGCATTGGTCCACAGATATCTGAGTGGATGAGTTGCAAAGGTCTGATGGCTCTTACTTCAGCCTTATTTGGAAATGGTTGTCGATGCATCTTCCCTAAAGCACATCCTTCACAAGTTCTATCTAGTGAAGATTTCAACTCAGGTAAACCTTGAACCATGCTTCTATTACTCATCAACTTCAAGTACTCTGAGCTAGCATGCCCCATGCGACTGTGCCAAAGAGAAGTCTCATCAGTTACTCCTGCTTTTAAAGCATAGCCAGCAGAATGAGGGTTAAAACTGAACAGGTTGTTATGAGCTACAGGAACCTTAAACATTTCAGTTTTCTTTGACTTATCAGTGTAGACTGTGCAGTAATCTTCTTCAAACACTAATGCAAAGCCTTCCTTCATCAATTGACCCACACTTAACAAATTAGAATCCAATTCAGGCACATATAGCACATTTCGAATTAGTTTTCTGTCACTTTGATTGAGCTTCAGATGTCCTTTTCCTTTAGCCAACTTCACTGACCCATCACCAAACTTAACCTCTGAGACATAGCTTCTGTCAAGGTTCACAAACAGATACACCTCAGCAGACATGTGGTTGCTGCAGCCACTGTCTATGTACCATTTTCCTTCCTTCAGATCAATTCCAGCCATGAGTACAACTTCATCTTCATGCTCATCCTTCTCCTTTGCCATATGACTCATGTGTTTGTTTTTGAGTCTGCAAAATCTTTCTATATGCCCGAATTTTTTACAGTAATAACACTGGATCCTTTTAAATGATCTATTGTGATTTTTTGATGTTGCAGATACTGATGACACTTGACTTCTAGCATCTATTTCATCCTCTGACTCATCACTAGTATCCGCATTCTGTTTCCCTTTGCCTTTGATTCCATAGCTCATTGGTTTGTTCCAGCTTCCCTTCCCTCTAATTTCAATTGCCTTAGACTTCAATGCTCTCTCTTCTCTTTGTTCTTCATGTCTCTTCAACCTGTCTTCATGCGACAATAAAGAGCCAAGTAATTCATCTGTTGTCATCTCTTCTATGTCATTGCCTTCCTCAATAGCTGCTGCAATGTGATCATATTTATCTGACAAGCTTCTCAAAAAATTTTCAACAACCCTTTGATCAGGTACTTTTTCACCATATTGAATCATTTGATTAGCTAGTTCCAGAACTCGAGCCACATATAGACTCACATCTTCATCATCTCGCATAAAGCAATCTTCAAATCTTCTTCTCATTGTCTGCATTTTAACCTTCTTCACTTTAGTGGTCCCTTGATAGGCATTCATTAGCAGATTCCATGCTGTTTTTGCTGTCCGAGCACTTGAGATCCGCTTGAAAACCTTTCTATCCACTGCTTGTTGGATGAAACTTAGGGCTTTTGCATCCCTCTTTTTGATGTCTCTGAGACCTCCTGCTGTCAATCCTTCTTCCATATACCCATTACAAACAATCTCCCATAGATCTTGGGAAATGAAGAAAGTCTGCATCATAGTAGACCAATCTTCGTATTCTACGCCATCAAAAAATGGAACAGAAGGACTGACCTGATTCGCTGCCATCCTGAGCTAGGAGATTAGCTCTGATACCAATTGTAACTCCTGCTCCTTCAAGGCAGTAGAAATAATCAAGAACAGAGACAGAGACGAAATGGAAATGTGGATCTCAGATTTGATTCAAAAACAATACTTCCAGCAAAAACTGAGTATTACATGTTAACCGTCTCCCTTTTATACAAAGATGTAGCATTAGAAGCTACTAGAGACTGCCACAATTGCTAACACAAAACTTCATTAACAGACAGAGTGCATAGAAACAATTATGCAGCTACTTCCTACTTATTACAAACAAAGTAAAACTATCCGCATACAAGTAATAGCAGAAATATAAATTGCTCCAATACTGCCTCTGCAGAAGATTTTGAAACAGTTGCTTGCTTCTTGGACTTCCAAGATATAAGAGAATGACCAAGATATACACAAAATCCTGTAACAGAACATATTGTTTCATGGCAAGAAGCCCAATCTGCGTCACAATAAGCTTCAGGAACCAATGAATTATTCACGGGATAAAACAAACCAAGAAATGAACAACCTTTCAAGTATTTTAAAACATGGACTGCAGCTTTATATATGAGTACTTCTCGGTTGGCTATCGAATTGACTTAATTGATGTACAACAAAGGTTATATCTAGGTGTGTATAGCTCAGGTACAAAAGTCTACCCACTAATGTTCTGTACGAGTGTGGGTCATCAAGAAGTTCTCCAGAATCAGTAGTAAGAACAATACCCTTTGGCAATGGTGTGTGTGTACGCTTACTACCCATTAAGCCTGCATCATTAACAAGATCAAGAACATATTTACGTTGATTGACATACATGCCTGTAGTTGTCCTGCAATTTCAAGTCTCAAAAAATATCTAGCATTACCCAAGTCCTTTATTGTGAATTTGTCATCAAGAAACATATATCTTAACATGTCGGATTTCATCCACTGAATTTCCAGTTAAGAGCATGTCATCAACATAGACAAGCACAATTAAGAAAATTGACCCCTTTGACAAAGTAAAAAAGCAATGGTCATGTTGAGATTGAACAAAACCATATTTCTGTAGTTGAACTGTTAGTTCAATATTCCATTGCCGCGAAGCTTGTTTGAGACCATAAAGGGATCGTTTTAGTTTACATACTTGACCAGGCAGTACTAGATAACCATCAGGTGCTTTCATATAAACTTCTTCTTTGAGAAACCCATGCAAGAAAGCATTGTTAATATTTAGTTGTTGCAATGGCCAGTTCTTGGTAGCAGCAATAGCAAAAATAATTCGAACAGACACCATTTTAGCTACAGGAGAGAAACTTTCATTGTAGTCAATGCCTTCTACCTGGTTATACCCCTTAGCAACCAATCGTGCCTTAAATCTTTCAATTGTCCCATCTGATTTCAATTTGGTTTTATATACCCACTTAGAACCAATCGGTTTTTTTTTCTTCTTGCAAGAGTGTCACCTCCCAGGTTTCATGGCTTGAACCCAATTAGGATCCTCTTTGGCTTGAGAGTAAGAGTGAGGCTCCTGTATAGATGAAAGTTTACCCAAAAAACAAAAGTAATCATCACTGAAAATGGGTGTGATTACAAATGGGTAAGTATTGGGTGTATAAATGGATGAAGAAGAATGGTTAGACAAAGCAATATATTTTGGAGGAGGAGAAGTTTTGACATTGGAAACAAAGTCATGAAGCCAGCCAGGCTTAGCTTTGGATCTAGTGCTTCTTCTAAGAGTGTTATTTGGTTGCAATGGTTGATGGGAAGAACTAATGATAGTAGTATCAGTAGGAACTTGTGTACAAATTTGTGGTGAAGATGACATGTTTGGTTCTAGTTCTGGACATATAGGTTCTGTAGTATCAATATGTGTCTGTATTTCTGGAGAATGAGTGTGTTCAGTAGACATATGATAATCTGATGTAACAATGGGTAAAGGAAATGTGTGAGGTTCAGAAATGTCAGTATTTTGTTTGAAAGGAAATTGCAGCTCAAGAAACACTACATCTCTTGAGACAAAGCATGTTTTGCTTTGGAGATCATAAAGCTTGTAAGCTTTCTGTCCTGTTGCTTGCCCAAGGTATATACATTTGCTAGCCCTTGGCTCAAATTTGTCTTTCATTGGTCTGACATTTGTTGCAAAACAAAGACATCCAAAATTCTTAATGACATCATAATCTGAAATCTTATGGAAAAGCAATTCAAAAGGTGATTTCCAATTTAAGTTGAGTGTAGGCAATCTATTAATCAAAAAAGTTGCATGAAGAATACAATATATCCAGAAAGTTTTTGGTAAACCAGATTGCAAAAGAAGAGATCTTGCTACTTGCAATAAATGTCTATGCTTCCTCTCTACTATACCATTTTGCTGAGGAGTGTATGGGCTACTCCTCTGATGACAGATTTCATGTTTTTGCAATATGTCTTAATATGCTTTGGTGACTGTTCTAACAGTCTTAATGTTCCCAGAATACTGATTTTTTACCATAGTGACAAACTTATCAAAGATTGAATAAACTTGTGTTTTGTATGCCATGAGAAAAGTCTGTGTGCTTCTACTGTAATCATCAACTATTGTCAAAAAATAATGAGCACCTGACAATGAAGCATGTGTGTATGGACCCCAAACATCTATGTGTAGAATTTCAAAAGACTTAGAAGATCTATACTGACTTAATGGAAATGGCAACCTTGTTTGTTTTGAGAAGTGACAAATATCACAACTATCACAAACCTTATTATATTCATCTTTACAGCAAGAAATATGTTTCATAACAAGACATGATGGATGTCCTAACCTTGAGTGCCACAGACTCTGGAAACTAGAGTTTTTATTTACATTGCAGGCACTAGCAATAGCTGTAGAATATTCAACCGAGTTACAAGAATCAAAAGAAGTTTTACTAAGAACATATAAGCCCTTTATGACTTTTCCTTTTGCCAACATCTGATTAGTCCTCTGGTCCGGTAAGAGGCAACAATCAGCATGAAAAACTAGCTGAATAGGAAATGCCGTAGTTAGCTTATTAACTGATTATAAGTTGTTATTGAAAGAAGGAATGTATAGGACTTGATCAAGTATCAAGTTATTACTAAGAATGATAGTTCCCTTCTTATTCACTATAGTAGATTCTCCATTTGGTAAATGAACTTTTGTTGGTCTATCAACAACGGTCATGGAAGAGAATAATGACTTGTCTACACAAATATGTGTGGAAGCCCCAGTATCTATAACCCATACTACTTGTTCACTAGTTTCGATTACAACAGCAGGTTTTAATGACATACTTGCAAAATCTACTTCAGCCAGGTTCATGAAATGGTTGTCTCCTTGCTGCTTTTCTTTCAATAATTTGGACAGTTCTTGTTGAATGAGGCTTGTTAGAAACTGTGTCCATATTTGGTTTGCTTTCACCCTCCAAAACATCCATAGGAGACTCTGCCATATTTACTTGTTTGCCTTTATAGTTCTGAAATTTCCCTGCAGTATCTCTTTTAGCGTTGAGATCTTTATACCACTCTGGATATCCGTGAAGTTTGAAACACGTATTCTTCTCATGCCCTTCTATTTTACAATGCTCACAATATCTGTCTTCCTTTATCTTTCCATCTTTCCTTTTAGAGTTTCCTTTGCCGTATACTTGCTTTCATGCATTGCTTGAATTTCTTACCATCAGAGCACTGGATTCAGTGTTCTCTGCAGCTGCCATGTGGATTTGTCTTTGTTTCTCAATTCTAAGTATCATTGAGTAAGCCTTGGTTACATTAATTAGGGGCCGGATCTTGAGCCAAAATCTGACTTCTTATGTGATCAAAAGATTGGTCTAATCCTATAAGAAACTGTATCAGTTTATTTGAAGACTCCATTTCAGCAAGCTTTCTATTCATGTCACAAAAACAACCATTACAGTTACAACTAGGAGTCGGCATTAGCTGATCTAATTCATCCCAATATTTTTTTCAGTTTATTATAATAGGCAGTGACATATGTGTTTCCCTGTTCAACCATATTAATTTCCTTTGGATCTGAAAAATTTGAGGCAGATTACTATCTCCAGAAACTTCTTCAAGTTTATCACATAGCTTCTTAGATGTAGGGAATTTAATAAAAGATTCTGATATATCTCTAGAAATAAAATTCAGAATCCAAGATTTTATCATGCAATCGACTTTCCTCCATTTCTTATATTTCTGTTAGGAAATTTGGGGTAATTTCCTGCAGGATCTACAAAACCCAAATCCGGCGAGAAAAACGGAAAACCAAACCCGATAATAATAATGCATAAAAACAAAAGACAAAGGAGTTAACGTGGTTCGGACTCGGCGGGGTGCCGATCCTACGTCCACATGCAGAAGAGGAGACTGTTTTATTAAATCCAGAAAGGAACTTTTACAATAAGAGTGCAATAATATAAATCCTCTTCAGAATACATCAATCTATCATAAATTAATTGAACCTAAAACTGGTACGGAGTAAAGGCACTGTCTCTCTGTAAGATCTGTCTTGAAACTGAACTTCTGTTGCTGTATGTCAGAAACTGAGAAGGGGCACTCCTTAGGAAAAAGGGTTGTAGTGGCACTCTTATTTTCTGAATCTCTGAAACTCTCATATGTGGGGGGATTTTCTCTTGGTGTGGGATTTCTTTTTGCCTCAAGGAAATTGTCTATATTTATACCCGGTCCAAAGAAAAATTAGGATTGTTGGAAAAAATCCGAGCTTCCTATTAGCTGCAATCGGAGAGAATCTCGATCAAAATATAATATGAAATTCTATTTGGCACATGCTGCAACGTGCGGCTGAATTTAAATTTTGACTAAGTTAAGTGAAATTGAAACAATGGAGAAAAAGTTCTTTTGGAACTTTGGAAATGGGAGAAAGCCTGTGAGTCTAATCAGTTGGAAGAATGTGACAAATAGTAGGAAGGTTGGAGGTCTGGGTATCAGGAATCTGCATATAATGAAGAAAACACTCTCAGCTAAAAGGATCTTGCCTGTTTTAAATAAGGAAGACTACAAGTGGGTCCAATTATTAAATGCTAAGTATAATGACATCCATCCATGGAAAGAAAATTATGGATGTCGAATCTCATGTCTATATCTTTTGATGAAATGACATGTTAAATTTCGCATGCATGCGTACATGAAGATTAATCGGTGACTTAATTTATATTCAAAATTGTATTAACCAAGACTTTGATGATTAACGTGCATGCATGACTCTGTTATGTACTTCTCTGGGGTTAACACGCACGGAATTCAACCTCCTCCCCAATTACCATATAATTACTTAATTAGTTGGATTAAATGACATTAATTTATTCACTTTTCATATATATAACTCATTTATTTGTTAATTTGAAAACAAAATAGGTGACTAAATATAACAATAATATCAAAAAATTACAAATGGGACTATTAATTAATTGTTTGCATCAATCACATCGGGTGAGCTCCATCGATTTCAAGATTCAAGTCCTCTGGTTGATTTCAAGACTCCGAAGGTGTCTTTATTTAACCAGCTCGGGGTGAGTGCCTCGCATGCATTGCAAGCTTTAGGGTTTGGAATCCCTTTAAAAGGGATTCTTGATGCCCTAAGGTATTATGCACAGCCTGAGCGCCGTCTCTCCCCATTCGCCTCCCTTCCCATCCACTCAAAAATTGTCGCCTTTGCATCCTTTGGATGGAGATCAAGCTATGGTGCCTGTACCTATCGAGCCATCTGACTCAAGTTCATTCTCCAATATTGGCTCAATTCAAGTTGATGTTTGGTAAGGGTATCCAAACCCCTAAGGGTCATCTGGCTCAAGTTCATTCTCTAATAAGAATAGTAGGGGCTTACACTTGATTAATTGGGAAACTATCATTCTTCCTAAAAACCTAGGTGGTTTAGGTGACTTGCATTATAAAATAAAATCCTTACAACTTAGGAGAATTGCTTCTTATCTTGATAATGTTGATACTATTTGGATTTATCTAATCCTCTTGTTTCTCAATCTTCTATTGTGATTTCTAATCATTGTGCCTACTGCATGGAAACTTTTTGTTAATGCATTTAAATATATTAGGTTTGGTTTCAAGAGAATGTCAATTTTGGTTCTAATACTAGTCTTTTACATGATTGTTGGTGGGATGATATTCCCTTGGGCCTTAAGCCTACTTTTATAAATATGGACATGGATTTATCTAATTCTTCTGTTAACTATTTGATTATTAATTAATAATGATTGGAATGATGCTTGTGGATTGATTTACTTTCATGCCTCTCTGCGGAAGTCCATTAAGCAAATCTGATTGCCTTCCCCACCCTATGATGATGTCTGGGTTTAGAAAATGGATGCTAATGGATTTGTTACCAGAGGTAGTGTCTATTCTTTCCTTAGAAGTCGTAACCTGTAGGTTTATAGTGATGTCATCACTTGGTCTAGTTTTTGGAAACTTAAGCTACCTTCTAAAATTTTCAATTTTCTTTGGAAAATGCTTCATGGTAGGTTACCCACCAGAACTTACTTAAGCCATCTTGGCTTGATTAATACATGTACTTGTCCTTTGTGTAATGATGATTCAAATCCCGAGACTATCAATCATATTTTTTTCACTTGAAATTATGTTGCATCTGTTTGGTCTCTTCAGCAATCCCGCACTGGTTTACCTTTGAATGACCGCACCTCTTAATTGGTCTAATGGAGGTTGGCTTAGGTTATCCTTTAATCAGACTAGGGGTGTTTCCACTGGAACTTTAATTACTATAACTTGTTGGTTTGCTTGGTACGCTAGGAATAAAAAAGTACACCTTGTTAGGCGACATTCCCCTCTTAGCATCATGCTCAGAATTACTGCATTTGCCTCTCGGTTAAATAAACCCCAGGCGTCTATGGGCAACTCTTTTTCAAATTTAATTGCTTATAAATGGACTCCCCTAGAGAGCAATTATATGAAATTAAAGTGTGATGGTTCCTTTTTAAGTCCTCATTTGGGAATTGCTTTTATAATCAAAAATAATGTTGGTGATTGTATTTACACTGTCATGCATTACCTTGATATTTGTTTTTCTCCTGCCTGTGCAGAGGTCCTTGCCATTCTTCATGCCATTCAGTTTGTAAATCGGAAATTTGATAATATAATAATTGAGTCTGATTCTAGGAATATTATACTAGCTATTCAAGGGCAATGTTCGGTTCCCTCTCAGTTGAACCATTTTATTTCTCAAATTCAGTCTCTTGCATGAGACATTAATAGTTGTAATTTTTCTTTTTGTTTCCGTGAATGTAATAAAGCGATCCATTGGGCAGCAAATCGAGCACGCAGTTTTAAGGAGTCCAATGTTTGAACCTCTATTAGACCTTCGGAGCTCAACGACAATTTGTATCAGGTTTATCCTAGTCCTCATTATCAGTAGTTAATATATTTTTATTTTTGGTAAAAAAAATATAAATTGATAATAATTATCAAATTATATTTCAAATTGCAACGAATGGATACATATATAACTACGATGGTGATTTGAATTCTTTAAACTATTACGTTGATTTATCATAAGTGAATATATATAACCATTATGATGGTGATTTGAGTAGGGGTGGCAAAACGGGCCGGCCCGGCCCGTTAAGGTTGCGGGCCGGGCCGGGCCGGCCCGTTAACTATGCGGGCCAGAAATTAGCGGCCCGGCCCGGCCCGCTAACTATGCGGGCCGCCCGGCCCGGCCCGCGAGCCCGCCAAAAATTGTCAAACACAAATTTAACCCAACACAATTTATATCAAACACAATTTAACCAACAATGAAATCAATTAACCAAACACAATATAACCAAACACAATGAAATCAATTAACCAAACACAAATGAATTTAAATCTAAACACAATGAAATCAAACATTAATACTTAACATCAAACCAAATCACATAATTTTCATCAATACTTAACTTAACATCAAACAAAATAATTTACATCAATACTTTGACATCAAACTAAATCAAACATCAATATTTAACAAAATAATTTACATGAGTCTAAAATCCTAACCAAAAACCAATCACATGCAAAGTTTTACTAGTTTCTGAAATTAAAAAGTTACAAAACAACATTAGATCCTTGCATGGACGAATTATTTGCATCATTTGGATTTAAAATATCTTCAGTGTATTCTTGAAACTCTGCAATGGCCTCCACAAGATCTGTAATAGAAGAAAAAAAATTAAAAACCAAATTATTGATATATGAGTTATAATTAAACTATAAAACATTGTAATTTTACCTTGCTCTCCATAAATCCAATCTCTTAGACACAACAATGCTTCGGCATTTTCATTCTTAATCGTACTACGAAAACGGTCAATGATGCGGCCACTACAGCTGAATGCGGATTCTGAAGCAACAGTGGTGATAGGAATGCATAGAAAATCACGAGCTATGGAACCCAAGATCGGATAACGAGGGTGATGCTTCGCCCAATATGACAAAATATCTAACTTCTCGGTCCTTTTGATCCTCTTCTCATCCAAGTAGGCATCTAACTCCGACTTTTGTAATGCACCGTCTATCTCATCAGTTATGTCAAAATCCTACATTGAATGTAACACAAGAATAAAAGATTAGTTATACTAATCAATGATATATGAAGAATCAAAAAAAAAATTTCTTTCAACTTCAGCTTGCAATTTTCTTTCAAACAAAAATATATGAAGATTTATCATACCCCATAGAATGTCTCGTCTTCAACTTCAACTTGCAATTTTCTTTCACTTCCTTGAGACACAAAATTCATTTGAGAAGCCGCGGAAGATGACCCCAAAGTGGAAGATGACCGATGAACGTAGTCATCAAAGAGACTGAATAACCTTCTACGAATGGCCTCAATATAAGGTTTTGCGTCACTTCCATAAATCTTTTTATATCCCCACTCCACAAATTCAAACTTGAACTGTGGATCCAAAACAACCGCTATGGCCAACGTTTCATTAAAATTGGACCAATACTTCTCAAATTTCCCCATCATCCTAGTGGCCATTCTCCTCATAGGTTCATCCTCACATGTACACTCCATTCTCAAATTATGATAAATCTTAACCACCAAGGGGAAGAACAAGTTTGAAGTTGGATACTTCGTTCCCGAAAATAAACAAGTTAGATTATAGTAAGTACCCAAAAATGTGCATAATTTGTCAACCTTGCTCCATTCACACATAGAAGGACAATTTGTATAACTTGAATCACTCATTGCCAAGTGTTCAAATGCGGTCTTGTAATAAAGAGCGCTCTTCAACATAAGAAAGGTAGAATTCCATCTCGTTGGAACATCTTGTCTCAAGCCTTGCTTACCATCTAAACATAAACTTTTAACACATTCAAGAAACTTCTCCTTTCTTGATTGAGAGCCCCGAACATACTTCACATTATCCCGCACTTTTTCTACCACTTTATCAACGTCCTTCAATCCCTCTTGCACAATTAAGTTCAAGATGTGTGCACAACCTCGCAAGTGAAAGAGATCTCCATTAATTCAACACAAGTCCTTTTCTACTATTCAACTTCGTCTTTAAGTATTGCACACACACACATCATTTGCAGAAGCATTATCCAATGTCAATGAAGATAACTTCTCAACGATGCCCCAATCATTCAAAACATCATAAATTTTATCAGCTAGTGCTACGCCAGTGTGAGGAGAAGGCATATAGCTCAAACATAAGATGTATTTCCTCAAAATCCAATCCCTATTAACAAAATGGACAGTTACGGCAAGATAGCCATCACTATTTATTGCGGTCCACAAATCGGACGTCAAACTGATCCTACCATACGACGTTGCTAACGCATTCTTAATTTTCATCTTTTCTGACTCATAAAGCTTCAATATATCTGCCTTTGTAGTATTTCTAGAAACTTGTTGCACACCAGGACGTAGATATTCAAAACAAGCCCTAATTCCTCGATACTCAACAAATTAAAATGACAAATTATGCATTGCAATAGCTGAAGCAACCAATTCCCTAAACTTATCAGGATCAAATGAGCAATCAGATAAAGTCATATTACCGTGAGAATTAGAAGAGAAAAGCATCTGGCCGACATCGCGTGTCTCTTTTCTTACATTTCTCCATATGGCGTAGGAGATGACCAGTCCCGGCTCTAGCTTTGCAAGTGAATTTATCCTGACAAATGTTGCATTGACACATCTCTTTTCTATCTTCACCCATGGGAAGTCGAGTGAATTGCTGCCAACACTTTGATCTCCTTTGCCTCTTCATTCCTTTGTTCTTATCAGCTACTCCTGACTTCGATGTTGGAAGTGGAGAAGAACCCACATCTCCTTCAATTGCATCCACATCTTCTTCAATGTCATCGTTGACCACATTATCATCAATGAAAAGTCCAATCTCAAGATTCTCAACGGTATCATCTTCTCTCCTCGGCATCTATGAACAAACAACAAAAAAGAACTCATGCATAATATCTCATTCACCCATTGACATATTGCTTTACTATAACAGTATAACAGCATTCACTTCAATGGAATGCTTAATGAACTCATGCATAATATCTCATTCACTCATTCTTGGTTTTTCTTTGCAAAACCTCTGACAACTCATGTTTAATTCTTAATATATACTTCATTAACTGAAAATAGAATGCAATGTCAAATTCACAAGGAAGAATGAACTGAGAAAGTCATAACAAAGTAGTTTTCAAAATGCTTAATGAAGTATCAATGCTAAATACATATTTAAAAATGCCAAAAACAAGATAAAGAAATATCATAATTACATTAAGTAGGAAAGCATGTCACAGTCAACTGAGAGGGGGCTGCACATATGCTAACATGGCTTACTCAAATGTATATAAAATACTCTCAACCATATTAACGATAATGAAATATAGATAGCAGTATAGCACAATAGGATACAAATGGAACCTATTTATAAACTATAGAGAACAGAGAACTTCAACATTCAATTATAATGATTATTCAAGAGCATATATGTGCCAACTGCCAACCAAAGACTTTTGACTCAAACTCAAAAAAGAAGGCACTGATTGAAACAAAAAAATGCATTCGGCTAGATTTACGTCTTACAGCACTTAAGAAAACAAGAATAGATAGAGAACTGCAATTCAAGCAACATTAGATCAAATACTAAGCAACATACTCAAGATCCATTACTAAGCAAGACAGTGATTGTATTCATTAGATTAAATCAGTAAATGGGTATGATCAAGCAAGACAGATTAATCTAATACATTACCAAGAATCCAAGATACACATTAATCTAATACATTAAGCAAGACAAGAATCCAAGATACACATTAATCTAATACATTAAGCAAGACAGTGATTACACCTATGATCAATTGATCAAATTACACATTAGATAGAGTGTGGACCTCAAATCGGAGGCACAGGCGCAGAGCCGAAGGCACGAGGTAGAGGAGAGCTTCTCCTAGGGCTCGGAGGTAGGCGGAGAGCGGAGGAGAGTAGGAGGTCGGAGTTGACGACGGAGGCTCGAGGCAGAGCCGCAGAGGAGAGCTTTTCCTAGGGCTCGGAGGTAGGCGGACAGCGGAGGAGAGTAGGAGGTCGGAGTTGACGACGGAGGCTCGAGGCAGAGCCGCAGAGGAGAGCTTCTCCTAGGGCTCGGAGGTAGGCGGACAGCGGAGGAGAGTAGGAGGCGAGCAGGCCGCGAGTAGTCGAGTGAGGGCGTGAGGCGCTGAGCCGCAGCGGGTGGGTAAAAAACCAAAAAGAATTAAAGATATGTTTAAATCTTGCGGGCCAAACGGGCCGGGCCGGGCCGCGTCAACCCGCAATAATTGCGGGCCGGGCCGACCCGGCCCGATAAGCTTATCGGGCCAAATTTTTTAGCCCGGCCCGCAGTTATCGTGCCGTGCTATCGTGCCGTGCCCATTTATGCCGCCCCTAGATTTGAGTCCCTTAAACTAGCTAGCTATTATGTTGATCATCTATCATCTTACGATGTCTTTTTACATGTTTAATTAAACACACATGGCTGCAGGAAACTCTTTAAATTCCACATACTCAGAAACAAAATTAATTGATAGAAACAAATTTATTTCATGCTAATAGAAACAATTTCAAGAACCTTTCAGAGGGATTATTTTATTTTTACATCACATCATTAATCTTAAATTAAATATATCAATTAATTACTATCGGCACGGCTCAATCGAGGTGGGGGGCAAGTGTTGAACTCACCATTGCATGAATGACCTGGGTTTGAAGACGTCGCTTTGAGCTCCAACATCAAACCACCATCTCTCATCCTCTCTCCTCCGAGTGGCCGTAGGGCAGTAATTAGAGGATTGGCAGATGCGACAACGAGGACAAGAAGTAATAAGTACGCTGAAGTTGAAGAAGCCTTCATCTTTGCTATCAATTAAGCAAATTAATTAACACACAAACTTAATTAGTTAATTAATTAAGATAGTTGTGTTGGTGAGATGGTTGATGCATGAGCCTTGGCGTTTATATAGGGAGAGAGGAAGACTTAATTAAATTTCTAAGATTGAATTAATCTCATTCCAATTAATTAGACTTTGACCTAATTGACCGACCCGGCACTTCTCTGGGGTTACATTTAATAGATGGTCTGTGGGACGAACGTGTCTAGCTTCACTTTAAATTTTACTATGATAAGATTTTATATATATATATATATATATATATATATGAAAATAGTAATAGTGATTTAGAATCCATATATAGTTCAATAAGATGGAAGACTAGCTAAGATCAAGATACAATTATTTAGCCTTTGAGAATATGACAAGACCTGCATATATATATATATATATATATATATATATATATATAGAGTCAACGTGGTAGACTACATATATAAATTAACGCCCAGATACGTACATAGAGTCATGCATGCCAATTATCAAAGTCTTGGTTAATTTGGTCTTCAGTCCGTCGTCTAATTCAATTGTGAATTAATTATTCCTATTAATTTACTGATTAATCTTCACGTAGGCATGCGTGCGAAATTTAACATGTCATTTCATCAATATATATAGACATGTGCTGCATACCATTTCTCTATATATAAATTAAGGCCAAACACATATTAATTCCCCATCGACATATCCAGCCATATCATCAATTACCAACACATATAAATAATTTTTTTTCTGGTCATTTTAGATTATTCTCGCTCATTTAATAAAAAAAAGTTTTCATTGATATTTCGATATAAATATTAAATAGACATTTATGTAATATTTATTCACAAAAATGAGTTTTTTGTTTCTTTATGAATGAATTTTTTAAAAATAATTTTATAAAAATATCATTGAAATAAGTGAAAATAGCCCTAAAATGAGCGAGAAAAAAATATTTCATTTTGTACAAAAATATATAACACGCTACAAACTTTTTTGAAAAAAATAAAAAAAAATCTAAAAAATATATATGAAATTTTGGTTCAATAAAATTATATTTTTTATTTAATAGGAAAAAGATAAATTTTATCTTATTTTAATATAAATTCATGTCGGTATAGAAATGAATATGATTTTAATAAACATGAATGAATTTACATTTACATATAAAGATAAATATAGACTATGTAGTTCACATTTTATTAATTAATTTTGATTTTTTTTTAAAATTAATATTATTATGCTTAATTTCCAAATCCATTTAATTAACTATGATTACTTTTCAAATAAAGCAGTTTAAGTTATAATTAATTACTCTTAATTTCTCAATTTCGGACTCTATTTTTAATTATGCATGTCAAATTTCCTAATTTTCAACTATAATCTTATCTTATCATTATATAATAAAAGTAACAAAGTCTGGAGTAAATAACGAAATATTTTTTCGCTCTTTGTTGGACCATTCCCGCTCATTTAATAAAAAAAAAGTTTTTACCCGCTCATGTTGCGCTATTGTCGCTCATTTAATAGAAAAAGAAGTTTCATGAATATTTCTATATAAATATTAAATGGACATTCATGTAATGTTTATTCACAAAAATGAGTTTTTATTTTTTTATGAATGAATCTTTTTTAAATAATTTTATAAAAATATTCATGAAATAAGCGGAAAATAGCCCTAAAATGAGTGAGAAAAAATATTTCATTTTGCGGAAAAATATGTAACACGCTACACACTTTTTTGAAAAAAAAATATATATGAAATTTTGGTTTAATAAAATTATATTTTTAATTTGATAAGAAAAAAAATATATTTTATTTTATTTTAATATAAATTCATGTCGGTATAAAAAAGAAATATGATTTTAATAAGCATGATTGAAATTTAATTTACATATACATATAAATATATATATAGACCATGTAGTTGATATTTTATTAATAAATTTTAAATTTTTAAAATAATATTACTATGCTTAATTTTCAAATCTATTTAATTAACTATGATTATTTTTCAAATAAATCAATTTAAATTATAATTAATTACTCTTAATTTTAAACTCTGTTTTTAATTATGCATGTCAAATTTCCTAATTTTTAACTATAATCTTATCTTATTTTTATATAATAAAAGTAACAAAGTCTGGAGTAAATAAGAAAGTATTTTCCCGCTCTTTGTTGGACTATTCTCGCTCATTTAATAAAGGAAAAATCATACTTTTGATCCCCACAGTTTGTTCAAATTTTGGTTTTAAATCTTATAGTTTCAAAATTTTGGTTTTAGTCATCATACTTTATTTCTATTTAGGATTTGGTCTCAACCATCACATAACGCCTAAACAGAGCTAACGTGGATAACAGATGCTGACTGGACATTGCTGATGTGGACCTGCAAGGACCAACTTTATAAACTATGGGGACTAAAACCAAAATTCAAGTAAATTATAGGGAACAAAATTATTATTTTTATTAAAAAAATATTAAAAAATCACAAGATATTTATAAATATATTTATAAATAATTATAATACTTAAAAATATTAAAATTGAGCACACTACAATAATTTACATTAATTTTGGTGGATTTAAACTGACGCCGTAGACGTCAATTTTTATCTGTTAATTACTCTAATTTAACGTGAATTCCGCAGTGTTCCAGAATTCAAAAATTTACATTCTTGATATGCTAATCTCTTCACTGATCAACTCCTCACCTCCATTTTGATCCTAAATTTGGCACATTCAAAGCAGTTTAAATTAGATTTCGAACGTCAAAAAGTATTGATTTTCAATCTAATACATGTCAATTTTCCATGCATTTACTATAGTGGCAATACCATAATACAAGATTATTGCTACAATTTCATTGGCATTATTAAGGGATATTCATGAAAAACTAACATTTAATTAGGGTAATCTAAATCTAATTTAAATTATTCATGAAAAACTGACATTTAATTATAGAAAACCGGCATTGTTAAGAGGATCCACCGAAATCTAATTTAAACCGCTATGAATGTGCCAAATTTAGGATCAAAATGGAGGTGAGGAGGTGATTAGTGAAGAGATGAGTAGATTAGGAGAGCAAATTTTTAAATTCTGCAACCACTACGAAATTCACGTTAAATTAGATTAATTAACGGATAAAAACTGACGTCAAATGACGGCATCGGTTTAAATCCTCCCAAATTAACGTAAATTACTATAATGTGCCCAATTTTAATATTTTTAAGTATTATAATTATTTAAAAATAAATTTAAAAATATATTATGATTTATATATATATATTTTTAAATAATAATAATTTTGGTCCCTATAATTTTTACTTGAATTTTGGTTTTAGTTCCCTTAGTTTATAAAATTTTGATTTTAGTCCACATAGTTTATAAAGTTGGTCCCTGCAGGTCCACTTCAGCAATGTCCAGTCAGCATTCGTTATCCATGTCAGCTCCATTTAGGCCTCATATGACGGTAGTGACCAAATCCTAAACATAAATAAAGTATGAGGATTAAAACCAAAATTTTAAAACTATAGGGACTAAAATCAAAATTCGAGCAAACTGTGGGGACCAAAAGTATAATTTTTCCTTTAATAAAAAAAAGTTTTTTCCCGCTCATTTTGGACTATTCTCGCTCATTTAATAAGAAAAAAGTTTTCATGGATATTTTTATATAAATATTAAATGGACATTTATGTAATATTTATTCACAAAAATGAGTTTTTGGTTTTTTTATGAATGAATCTTTTTTAAATAATTTTATAAAAATATCCATGAAATAAACGGAAAATAACCCTAAAATGAGCGGAAAAAAAATATTCCATTTTGCACAAAAATGTGTAACACGCTACAAACTTTTTTGAAAAAAATAAATAAATCTAATATATATATATATATATATATATGAAATATATTTATTATAATGTTTATTCACAAGAATGGATTTTTTGTGTGATACGTTTTTAAAATCATTTTTAATTGATATTTTTTGAGATTTTCGGGCCATAACTAGATAAGTTTATTTAATTTGAATATAATTTGATATAATTGATGAATTTGATGTAGTGTCCATTAATCAAATTGATGAATTATGTAATTTTTTGGTAAATCAATTTGATATAATTAATTACCTATATAAGTTAATCAAATTGAAAAAGTAAATCACTTTGATATGCCAATGTAAACCTATATGACAATCAAACTTAATTAAATGTCAAATATTTTTATATGTTAACGTAAATTAAATTTCAATTGTCCTTATTAAAATCATAAAAAGCCTGTGAGCAAAATGGAAGGTAATTTTTTTGCTCATTCTGGGGCTATTTCTCGCACATTTTATGAACATTTTTGTAAAATCCTTTAAGAAAAAATATGATATCTCGTTCATTTAATGAAAAATGTATGGTTTCTCTGCACATTTAATGAATTTAAATTTTTTTTATTCTTGGTAAATCACGTTCCAATTTGATTAGTATAGATACTTTAATAAATTTTAAATTATTATTTTTTGTAAAAAGAAATTATTATATTTTTCACATTAATTTTTTTCACATAAAATTTCTCTTTTTCTTATTAAAGTAAAAATATAATTTTATTTAACCGAAATTTTCAAAATGGTTTTTAATTTAGGATCCAAAAATTCCAAAAGTAATATTTTTGAGATTTTCAGGCCAAAATATTTTTTACACTCCTAAAATCTATTTTATTATAAAAAATGTATTTCATATTTTTTAGAATTATTTTTTGAATTTTTTGCTGAGATTATCTGGAATAGCACATGAGAATATGTTAAGGAGTAACAACGTGAGTCGGACTGATTTACCCGAAATGTCATTTCTAGATATCTCATTCTTTCTCAATTCAGAAATAAACTTATTTAGGTTAAGCTTAACTATGATAAACGATCATTAGCTGTAGAATATGCCCAACACCTTTCTAATCTCACAATTGAGCAAAGAAATATATACGATAAGATCATGTTTAGAATCACTGAAAATCGTGGAGGATTCTTCTTTCTATATGGATTTGGTGGCACTTGGAAAATATTCATTTAGAGAACTCTTTCGGCTATTCTGAGATCCAAATGTGAAATTATTTTAACAGTTGCTTCGAGTGGAATAGTCGTTTTGGTCATTCCAAGAGGGAGTATGATACATTCAAGATTTGTAATTCCCATAAATGTTAGATGAAGACTCCATCTATTATATGAATTAATGTTATCCATTGGCTGGCTTGATAATAAAAGTAAAACTTATTATATATGATGAAACTCCAATGTTGAAGAAGCATTATTTTGAAATTGTTGATCGAACCTCCAGGGATATAATCAAGCTTTGAGAAACCTTTTGAAAGAAAATTAATATTTTTAGGATGATGATTTCAAACAGATTATGTCTGTTCTATCCAAATGGTGAAGACAAGATATTGTGCATGCTACTATTAATTCATTTTATTTGTGGAGACATTGTGTGAGATGCTAACATTAACAAGACATATGAGGTTGCACTCAGAAAATTCACCAGATGAAGCTCAATAATTGAAAGATCTCTCCAATTGGGTATTAAGCATTGGAAATGTGATCCTTAGTGATGCTAATGATGAGGATGTCAACATAAGATTCCTAATGATTTGCTCATATAAGAAACTGATGATCCACTTGCTGCAATTGCGAATGTCATTTATTTATCGTTTCTGAACAACATGAGTGATCTCAATTACTTACAGCACAGAGCTATCTTAGTACCTACCAATGAAATAGTTCAAAAGGTGAATAATTTTATAATGTCTTTGGTTCTTGGTGAAATGAAGATTTATCTCAGTTTTGACAACTCATGTTCATCGAATGGTGGCTGTGATTCAATGAATGACATTCATACGCTTGAACTTTTGAACACCATTTCATGTTACGGTCTTCCAAACCATGAATTGAAGCTCAAATTCGGTGTTCAGCTTCTGAGAAACATAGATCAATCTTCAAGTCTACACTACAAATGTTGTTAAAATGAGTTATTTTTATTTTTTTAGAGGTTAGTTTACAAGAAAATCTTCTATAGTAAATATTTTATCTTTAGTTATAATTTAATTTAAAATAAAATGTCAATTTTTCTTTTGTAAGTAATTTAAGACCCAATATGTTGATATATAATTCAATATTATTGTTACAAAAATCATTTAAAATATTTTTCATTTATTTATTTTTAAAATTTTAAATTTTACACTCCAAAATATATTTTTCATAACTTATTACATTTTTAAATATCTACGTATGCAATAAATGGTGATATCTAATTCAATATTATTTTAGTATATATAATTTCTATTCAAAAAATAGAGACAATTGCATTTACTCTACAATTAAATTTACAAATACATACAACTAATTGATTTATCCTTATTCAAATAATTTTTATAGCATAATTAAACCGTGCGTAGCACGGCTGTCATACTAGTTTCTAATAAAATAGATCAAGTGCGCATGTACGTAGCAATTGATTTGACTTATACGTGTGAATCAACTACTATTTTTACTATTTCAATGTTGCATGGCATGTTTATGTGATTATAATATGTGGGTTCCTTAGTGACTTGATCGGTTGAGTTGAGCTCTGTCGGCTCACCAAACAGACCCGATCAGGATCTAGTGTGGTCTAATAAGTAAATGGACGTCGTGATAGTTATGACAGAGAGCATTTTTTTGTGTGTGATCAATTTGTAAGAAAAAGTTAAGTATATTTTTGGGAGAATTGTTATAGACTGAAAAAAAAAATACTACAACACAACTGACCCATAGAGACACATAATTAGAGTCAAATTAAATTTTTATTTCTAAATCTTCATATTTAGAGACTAACAAATACAAAATTTATTCCTAATTAGCCTTTAAAAATAACTTTAGGGCCCGTTTGTTTCGTTAAAAAACGTGGGACTGGATTGGATTTTGGCTCTTGTCCCCTGTTTGTTTTGCAAAAAGTGGGAGGGACTAGATTTTAATTCCTGTTCGGGATAGGATTTTGGACCCTTTTGGTGTACCGAGAAAATTCTTGGTACATCAAAACAGGGCGAAGGACATTGATGCAAAAAGACCTCAATGCCCTCAAATAAACACGCCTCAACCCTAGCCGACATCTATCACCCCTCGCACACTCGCCTCTCGCCCGCTACTCTCGCCTCTCGCCCGGCTGTCGCACTCTCGTTCGCCGTCGTCTTCGCGCAGTCTCTCGCCCAGGTATGCCTTTGATTTAAATTTAAATCTCTTTATTTTGTGTCTTTGATTCCCTGTATGGCCATATGATTCCCGAGGACCATTAAGCCTGCAGGAAGAGAGTTGGAGTCTTCTTGTTTGTAAGATTATTAACGATGACATGAAAAGAATAGGAAGTTCTGTAACAATTTGCTTTTGAGAAATGATTTATCTACATATGAAGTTGGATTTTATTCTTTTTCCTGCCTTCTTCACTGGTTTAATCCTTTTCCATACCTATTTGTTATCTTTTTTTCAAAGAGACAATGTTTGTCATTTTCAACAATTTGGTCTTTAGAACTTCTGTAATTATTTGTGGAGCCAAAATCTTCACTTGCATATTCCAAATGTTGATATGCATAATGTCAATTCATGTTACTATTGAATTAAGATAGCTTTCTTTTGCATATTACAATCAATTACACCATCTAAAAATGCTGTGATTCCATAGAACATCTTACAGAACAGAGATGAGCATTCAGTTGCTGAACTCTGAAAATTTTCAAGTGATTAGATATGTTACATTTAATTTGCTACAAAACAAACCTCTCTGCTTGCTAGTTGTGAATGCTTGCTTGTTTGTTGTCTGTCAACAGTTGATAGTTGTGAACTCTGAAAATTTAAGACTTTTATGTTTAAAATTAAATTTAAGCATTAAAAATTTACAAGAGTGTTTTGGTCATATTGTCTTGTACAGAACTTTGTTTTAGCGAACCAAACGCAGGACGAGACTGGATATCATGTTCTGTTCTTGACGAACCAAACACGGTATAACTGTTGTCTCAGGACACTTGGTGTTCTGTCCTTGTCCTTCTCTAGTGTCCTGTGACGAGCAGTTTGCAAACCAAACGAGCCCTTAGAGTCAGATCAATTAAGTGACTCTGTTGATGGTGTTTCTATAGCTTAGAGTCAAATCAATTGCGTGACTCTACTGTTGTTGTTTCTATAGATCTTTAGAGGATAATTATGAATAAATTTTATGTCTATTTATCTCTAAATGTGAAGATTTAGAAATAAAAATTTAATTTGTCTCTAATTTTATGTTTCTATATGTCAATTGTGTTGTAGTGTAGATCCATAAAACTACTTTTATCAAAAAATAGTTCTAAATCATGAATAAAAAAAAGGAAAGAACAAAAGGCAAAACTATGAAATATAATTATGTCACACCAAGAATATAATCAGGTTCTAAATCCATGTAATTAATAGACTTTGATACCAAATGTAAATATAAAATATGTGAGTTTGCCAAGGAATTCTAGTTCCTATGAGAAATATATATATATTTTTGAACAAAGAAACTTGTATTCAATTCAAGAGTGAAAGGAATACAAGTGTGGGGGAAGAGAGGAGAAAAACAAAGAAAAAATACATTTTAAAAAGGAAAAACAGTAATAACACCTGGCCACGGCCTACAAACAACTCCTAAGGCAACAAAGAAACAAACGCGATCGCTTCAGACGTGAGCTCTAAAAAGGATCGGCTAGAGTTGTCGAAAATCCTTAGGTTTCGTTCGTGCCAAATCTTGGATCTCCAAATCATAATCAACCGGAAGAACTACTTATTTACCGCGATCTCCCTCAGAGAAGGAACTAACCAAAGTTTGAACTCAAGAGAAAATGGAGCTGCATGCAGGAGCCTGAGGAAAAGAGACCAACCGTTGCAAGTGTAAGGGCAAGCTGTGAAGAGGTGCGAATGGGATTCGACATTCACGTTGCATAGAGTACAGGTGGTGGAGATCTGGACGTTTCGAACCAAGAGTTTGTCTTTGGTCAAAAGTCGTCCCCTCTCAACCAACCAATCGTGGAGGGAAATAACGGGGGGACAAGCCTGTTGCCGAATGAACTTAGTCTTGGGGTCAACTAGCCCCCTAAAATTCAGCAACCAGTAAAGTGACCTAGTCGAGAAGGTACCGCTGAAGGTTCATTTCCAGGTTATCGAATCAACCCCAGAGAAAGAGATATAAGGAGCTAAATATGCAGCCAAGCCTTGAATGAGGTCGGAAGGTACGAGCTAGATACCTAAATTGAATATTCCAGCCAAGAATTGTGCCTTAAGGTGCTCTGGACTTCGCATCGGCAAGGAAAGGTCCTTGTTGCAAGCAGCTGAGAACATAAGCAGGTATTTGTTTCGCAGTTTCTCTCCGTTGAGCCGAGGATCGTAAGGAGGAATCTTCACCCGCAATAAATCTCAGAGAAATTCCAAAGATATCGAACGAAGAACCGATATCTTTCCAGATCGGTGAAAGGCCCTGACGGTCGGTTGAGACTAAGAGCCGCAATCTAGGATAGAGACTTAGGAGAATGTGTCTCCAAGTGATACCCTCCTGTTGAAGAAACTTCCATATCCGAGAACCTAGCATGGTGCAGTTATGGGAGGGCAGATCAAGAATACCAAGTTCTCCATCCGACAGACTATATGTAAGAGTGACCCATCCCACCAAACATCTTCCCTGAATAGAAGTGTCCCTCCCACCGGATCAGAAAAAAGTTCTCCTCCTTCTGTCAATCAGCTTAGTGACCCAACGAGGTGCTTTGTATATGGAGAAGATATATGAAACTTGACTGGTAAGTATGCTTTTTATAAGCGTGAGGCAACCAGCTCTTGAGATGAGAGATCCCTGCCAAGAGGCTAGAGTGCTATCCAACTTGGTGACAACACAAGACCAATCTGCCTTAGTAAGGTTGTTTGCCCGTAACGGAAGACCCAAGTAATTGATAGGAAATATGTCGACAAAGCACCCTAAAATGTCCGCAGCTACAGCCACCTTGCTTCCATCCCCGCCCAAGTGAATAACGTTGGTCTTGTTGACGTTAACTTTTAGCCTAGTACATAACTAAAAATAGCTAAGCAGAAGAACAAAAGAAGGGATGCTTGCCCTCATTATCCTTACTGAAGAGAAGAAGATTATCTGCAAACAAAATATGTGTTATGTCCCACAAGACATTTTGACCAAGCGCTCTTCATACCAAGCCAAAAGATGTCACTCGAGTAATAAGTCTAGAGAGAGTGTCTGTGACAAGGGTGAAGAGCATGGCGGGAGTGGGTTACCCTATCTAAGTCCCCTTATGTGCCTGAATGATCTACTTTCGAACCTGTTGGTGATTATGGAAGATTCCACAATTTGAAGAATGTTATGAATCCAAGAAATCCATTTAAGGGGAAACCCTTTGGCTTCCAGCAATTGCAGAATAAAATTTCAATTAACGAAGTCAAAAGCCTTTTCGAAATATACTTTAATCGTGCATACATCCTGATCAAGCCTACTATAGCCGCACAGATAGTTTCAGCTGCCATCATATAGCAGTCAATAGAGTCAAGTGTCCTGCGGCCTCTGATAAAAGCTCCTTGATTATTGTCGATCGGATTTGGGAAGAAAACTCCAAGAGAAACATATATATTTGAATTACAACTTCAGTAATATATACGATTGGAATGATATATAGCTACAGGTTGGAGAGGGAGGGCAATCTCTAGAATAAGAGTAGTATAAATCTCTGAGAGCAAACACGACAATTTCCCTATGGCACAAAATTTGGAGGAACATAAATGAAAAGTTATTTAAGGCTCCAATAATAATTTTTCGCAAACTCACACTGCATGAATTTATGGTTTGTTTTCAACCTGTTAATTAACATGACTGTATGTACTTCTCTGGGGTCACTTAACACGGACATCAAAGTGGGCTTTCCATAAAGATTTAATTAACCATAAAGTGGACGACAAAGTGGACGTCAAACTATATGAATTTAAATACAGAATTGGAAGAGATGATCAAGCGATTCATGGAGAGCTTTACATAAAACACATAGAGAGTCCAAATGAATACCTTGTGTGATGAGTCTAGGAAGCCGCCACCCAAATCAATACATAATTGAGATAGCTTCAGGCCAAAGCTGATGCCCTCTCTAAGTTCTGATTGTGTACAAGGATTTGGTGCTAAAGGTGACTGATATATTTCAGTTCCATGGAATGATATTCATTTGTTGGAAATACTGATGAGATAGAGCATGGTTGATTGGGCGAACTCACTGAGTTGAAGGAAAGAAGAAGAGATGCAATATCGAAGCAAGAAGATGTAGAAAGCATGATTACTAAAATAGGCTTATGAGTAGTTAATAAATGTAAATAGAATAGAGGGCATTTCTGTATTTTTCCTATTGTTGAATAAGTGATGGGTATCGAGCGCCGCACTTGTACTCGAATCCATCAGTATAAAACCCAAGCAACTGATGTTGCCTAAACTTGATTCCTTTTTTAAAATATACATATTTTTCATTTCTTTTCCTCCATTACGTGTGAGTCCTCTGAAGTTTGGTGTTCTTCCCATTCGATCGAAGAATCACATTATGGTATTAGAGAAGGTTAATTGATTCATCAACAAATTCAGTCGGATCTATCTTCTGCAGCATAATCAACGATTGCACTCGGAGATGGCAAGAAATCGTCGATCTACAGGTGCTTCCTGATCTGTAGTAGGTGAATCGCAAAATCGCCCAAAAGAGGGATCTATCACTAGTGATGCTAAAACTGAGTAAGATCCAAATTCGCTAGCTAGGAATGATAATCCAGGTGCGAATCTAGTTTCCACACAACTAGTGGGTCATGAGAAGTACTTGACTTGGAGAGAAACCATGATCATCATCTTATCAGCCAAGAACAAGGTTGGATTCATTGATGGAACCCTTGTTCAACCTGATGAGAATACATTCAAATACAAGCAGTGGAGGCGTTGCAATTATTTGGTAAGATCGTGGATAATCCAGTCAATCTTCCCTAATTTGTGTTCTAGTATTATCTTCTCTAAAACTGTAGCACATATGTGGTCAGAATTAGTGGATAGATTTGAGAGAGAAAATGAACCTCGCATCTTTGAAATTGAAAACCAAATCTATACCATGAAACGGGGAACACAAACCATATCGACATACTACACGAAATTGAAGTCCCTATGGGATGAGCTAGACGCATTGAATGTGAGTATGCATATATAGCTACAATTGTCAACTTGGTCGAGAAAGCAAAATGAGATGCAAGGTTCGTCGGGATAGAATGATACTTATGTGAGTATCAGGAGCCAGATATTGATAATGAAATCAGCACATGAGATCAATCAGATTTATGCTATGCTCGAATAGGAAGAATTACAGAGGCAGACAGGAGCAAACAACAGTCCATTGGTTGAAAGATTGGCATTAAACAACATTCATCATGGGAATGCAGTTGGGAGTAAAAATTTCAACAAGAACAAGCCTCCATGGTTGAGTAAACTTTTCTATGATTACTTTCAAAGGACAGGACACACAAAGGACAACTGTTATAAACTCAATGGATAGCCTCCCGGCCATAAATTTTACTAGGGCAAGTAGAGAGCACTCGAGCATAACATGAGTTCAAAACAAGTCAACTACACTCAAATTGGAAATTATCAGGATGAGACTGTATCCAAGAGTGAAACTGATGAAGGCTCAAGCAACAAACAAGGAGGAATATCTGAGAAGCAATATAACAAATTGCTGAAAACAATGATCAGTTTACTTGGATAGAAGGAAACTGAAAGCCACCACATCAATATGGTAGGTATACCTATTGCTCATTCTAATGCATTTACTCTTTCTAAACCATGGATCCTTGATAGTGGAGCAACTGACCACATCACCAATAGTACATTCACACTTGAAAATGTTAGTGAACAAAAGCCAAATGAGAGAGTTAGCTTACCTAATGGAGAGACATTACCAATAGCATATATAGGCAATACCTACCTAAACAAGCATATGCAATTGAACCATGTTTTAGTTGTTCCTAATTTCAAATTCAACCTCATGTCAATTAGCAAATTGATTAAAGAGATGCTTTATGGCACATTAGATTAGGTCATGTGTCTAGGGGTAGAATGAAACTTTTATATTCTACAATTCCTGAACTCAATAAAGATTCAAAGTTCTTTTGCGATATCTGTCCTCTAGCCAAATAATGTAAGCTACCCTTTGTTCCAAGCATGAATAAATCATTGCTACCTTTTGATTTGATACATTGTTATGTATGGGGTCCTCACAAGGTACCCACATATTCTTGTTGTAGATATTTTCTCACTATAGTGGATGATTGTAGTAGGAGTTGTTGGACATACTTATTCACATTTAAGTCTCAAGTTCCAAATATCCTGATTGAGTTCATTAGTATGGTTCAAATTCAATTTTCAAAAACCATAAAAGCCATGAGGAGTGATAATGGGAGTGAGTTTTTTAACTCTTACCATCAACAGTTTCATGTCAAAACTATGTATCATCCATCAAAGTTCGTGTGTAGAAACTTCATAGCAAAATGCAATAGTGGAACACAAACATAGACACTTGTTGCAAGTTGCTAGAAGTCTCAAGTATCAATCCAAATGGCCTCTTAGTTTTTGGGGTGACTGTATTCTAATTGCTACCTATTTAATCAATAGGTTGTCCAGTCCACTACTAGATAACCAAAGTCCCTATAAGCTCCTGTATCATAAAGAACCTGACATTAGCAATATTAGGGCATTTGATTGTTTGTGTTACACTAACACACTAGTAAATGGTAGAAGTAAGTTTGATCCTAGGTCAGATGAATGTATCTTTGTAGGTTATCCCTACGGAAAAAAGGGGTATAAGGTTTATAACCTTAGAACAAAGTCCATCAACATCACAAGAAACATCATGTTTGTTGAACATATTTTTCCCTACAATCCTGAAGACTTAGGCTGACAAAACTATATTTCCCATTGATACATTCGAAAACAACACCATAGAAGTCAGTGAAAAGTATGCTCCTAACCTAGAACAAGGTTCTAACTCTGAGATGCAATCATCCACTCAAGTGCAAGAAGATAGATTTCATTAAAGCAATGACAATCACCAAGAGTCAAATTAAACCCCAATCCACAAACCAAAACACATCTGAGTCCACAAGCAATGAGATACCAGAACCAATTATTCCTACCACTAGAAAGAGCCAAAGAATAGTAAGAAGACCTGCAAGGCTCCAAGATTATCATTGTAGTCTATTGACTCCCACCACAACCAAAACTGATGGGAAACAAGGTCATAGGACAAGTCCATATCGACTCACCAATTTCATTGATTACACCAATATATCCACTGAGCATAAAAGCTTCCTAACCACCATTGATATGCAAGGATCCAGTTTGGATAAATCCTATGCAACTAGAATTGAATGCACTTGAAACTAATAAAACCTGGACACTGGTTGAACTACCACTAGGCAAGTTGGCAATTGGATGTAAATGGGTATACAAAATTAAATTCAAACTAAATGGGAGTGTTGACAAATATAAATCAAGACTTGTAGCTAAAGGGTTTAATCAAAAGGAGGGAGTGGATTATCATGAGACATTTGCCCAAGTCTCAAACATTGCAACCAATTGAACCCAAGTAGCTGTAGTTGTAGCCTTAGATTGGCCCCTATATCAAATGGATGTAAGCAATGCTTACTTACATGGAGAACTAGAAGAGGAGGTCTATATGAAAAGACCTCCAAGTTATGGTGATAAAAAGGACTCAAGGAATTGTAACTTACAAAAATCAATCTATGGGCTTAAACAAGCTAGAAGACAATGGTTCTCCAAGTTGTCTTCCAGTATCATAAGCCAAGGATACAAACAATGCTCAACAGACTCTTGCCTATTTGTAAAAAAAGGAGATGAAAAAATTGCAGCAATATCTGTGTATGTGGATGATTTGATTTTAACAGGAGATGACCAAACTAAAATATGTAAACTAAAGAAAACTCTTAACATAGGATTCAAGAGAAGAGACGTAGGGAATATGACATATTTCCTAGGTTTAGAGCTCCAAAGAAACAGTTCTGGCATACATGTATGTCAAAGAAAGTACATCATAGATATGTTGAGAGAAATGAAACTAGAAGACTGCAAGCCATCTAGTACTCCAATGCAACAAAATGAAAAATTCAGTAGAGAAGCTACTGAAACTGATAAAATGTTTGAGGACATAGAAGTATATAGGAGGTTGATTGGCAAGCTTTTATATGTTACAATGACAAGTCCAGATGTGACATTTGCAGTGCATTGCTTAAGCTAATTTGTTCAAGCTCCAAAGGAATCACATTATAAGGCTGCACTAAAGATACTCAGATACTTAAAGAAAGAACCAGGTCAGAGATTATATTGTCCTACAAAATTGAAGCTAATGTTGACAACCTACAGTGATGCAGACTGGGGTGGCTGCGTTGACACAAGGAGATCAGGATATTTGGTAAAATTGGTTGGCTCATTATTGACCTGGAAATGCAAGAAGTAGCTCACAGTCAGCAGGTCTAGTGCTGAGAGCGAATTATGAGCCATGTCAAGTGTAACTGCTGAAGTGATATGGGTAAACAGGTTATTATTTGAATTGGGCATTAATGTAAACCAACCTATTCCTATACACTGTGACAATCAGAGTGTCATGTATATAACAGCTAACCATGTGTTTCACGAGAGAACTAAACACATTGAGGTGGACTGTTATTTTGTAAGTGAAAAATATTTGCAGGGACTTGTTGAACCAGTGTATATCTCTGGCAAGCAGCAACCTGTCGACATCTTTACTAAGGCATTGGGGCCTCAACAACACCAATTCAACATGGACAAGTTGGGGATGAGAAATCCTTTCTCGCCTCCAACTTGAGGGGGGTGTTGGAAATGCTGATGAGATAGAGCATGGCTGACTGGGCGAACTCACTGAGTTGAAGGAGAGAAGAACAAATGCAGTATCGAAGCAAGAAGATGAAGAAAGCATGATTACTAAAATAGGCTTATGAGTAGTTAATAAATGTAAATAGAATAGAGGGCATTTCTATATTTTTCATGTTGTTGAATAAGTAATGGATATCCAGCGCCGCACTTGTACCCGAATCCATCAGTATAAAACCCAAGCAACTGATGTTGTCTAAACTTGATTCCTTTTTTGAAATATACATATTTTTTACTTCTTTTCTGCCATTACCTGCGAGTCCTCTGAAGTCTGGTGTTCTTCCCATTCAATCAAAGAATCGCATCATCATTCGTGAGCCATGGAGAATAGGATCCAGGTCTCTAGTAATAATATCGTCGAATGTGCCATAATTAGAGAATTTAATGTTCCAACCCAAAATATTGTTAAGCGAATCAGATGCCTTGGAATCACTGATGGTCTCAGTTGGCCTCATTGCTAATGCGAAGAGGTGGGGGTAAGTATCCTTTAGTGGATGTCTATTATGCTACGGATGAAGCCAAAGTCTACTGGAGGCTCCACCTCCAACATGATATATCAAAGCACATCTGAAGCTTTCGTTGTTCCTCAAAATCCCTCTCCAGATTGGGGATAGAGTGTCTGTATTCCTCTCCTCAAAGTGCATAGCTCATGGTAAATTTTAGCAATGATGCTAGTCCAAACCATGCCATTATTCTGAAGTAGCTTGTAGGTCCACGAGCCCAGTCTTGCGATGTTATGCTCCCTAAGGTTGAGTAGTCCTAAACCTCCTGCATCTTCGCCCCTATAAGGGTGTCCCAGTTCATTTGGCACTTCCCTTTAATATTCACTGAATCAACTCCAGCCCAAAAGAAAGTTTTTCGTCGCTTATCTAATAATTTGATAACCTAGGACGGTGCCTGGAAGATAGATATGATATAGGAGGCCTAACTTGTCAAAACACTATGTATAATTAGTGTGAGCCTACATACTTTGGAGAGAAGAAGGCCCTACCATGAGGCCAATTCTGTCTATCTTGGTGATGAGTCTATTCCAGTCTTCTCTCGGTGCTTGTGTGTATACCTAGGTGTTTAGGTGTAAGTTTGGTGGTTGACTTGGTGTAGAAGCATTAGTCCAACATTGTAAATTATGCTCAAAGTGTACGTCCTTGTGGAGAGTGAGGTGAGCAACTGCCTTCGGGGAGAAGGTGGAGACTTCGATGAAAAGTCCTCATTATAAATGAACTTTAATATGTAGTGGATTAAGTGTGAAATCCTAAGCAGCATGCTTAGGTAGTGGCGTAGGCGGGTTGCCGAACCATTCTCAAATTTCTTGTGTTAGGCGGTTTATCTTTGTGTGCATGCTTAGCTTATATACTTGCCAAGTTATTTCTCATTGTGCCTAAGTTGAAAATTGAACTAGATAACTTTAAATCGATAAGTGGTAATTTAGCTTAGACTATATCCAAGGTGCATCTCCTAGCCAAAGGCGCTCCGAGTGTTGTCAACAAGGTTGGCCTTAAAAATCATTAAACGAGCTGCCAGCACTTTTTGAGAGGATTTTGACTATGCCGCTAGTGAGACTGATAGGCCTCTATTGTGTGATGTTGATGGGGCCGGCCTTGCACTTTGGTATTAAGCCATATACTTGTTGCTTTGTATTAGATAACTGTAATTAAAACGACAAAGGCTCCCATTAAATCAAATCTCATAAGAGCATGAAAATCCCGTTGACAAATCCAATTAGGCACACAATCCACCGGCTAGAGTCTTCTCTGAGTGCCAGAACATTTGGAAATCCATTGGCCTTGATTGTACCTAGAGCTAGAGTTTCCACACAGATCTGCATAAATGAAGTGATCATGAATTTTAAAACATAATGTGTAGTAAATTCAGGAAAATCGTGTACTTCATCTTAATTTACAGTCTTAGAGTTCTGATTAGGCAATGCGCAAAGATAAGACTGCAGCATATAGAACTGAGTGCAGCATAAAATAAGAGTTTTTTATGGAAGTTTTTATATGCCTTACTCAATATTAGTTGCCGCAGTTGGGTATTTCAAATAATCAGAATTGTATGTTTTGTTTTTTCAAATATTAGTTGTTGCAGTTGGGTATTTCAGATAATCGGAATTGCATGGTTTCTACTTGCAATTGGGTATTTCACTCAACCTTTCACTTGAGGCCGATTGTAATTGGAGAAATCCTCGGACGGCTGGCGAGCTGATGCTAAATAAAATTGAACATAATTAATTAATGAACAAGAGTGGGTTAATCCTTTTGTAGCTAGCAAGGCACTGATTGACCTAAATTTTTAATTATAATGTAACTTCTTTTCATAAGGTCAATCAACCAACATCATTAGTCTAACTACTTTTTTGTGAAAAAAACTTGTATTTATCAAGATGACTGAGAAATACAAGTGAGGGGGGAGAGGGAGGAAAAGCAACCCCAACGGGGAACAAAACTTACAAACAATCGAAGAGAGAAAAGTTTACAAATGTGGGCGCCTTCAGTGGAGAGTTCAAGAGCCGGCCATCTTACGCATATCGTCGAAGCATCAAAGATTGTGTTCATGCTAGACCTTCCATTTCTAGACCATGATGTATAAGTAGTGGCGGCACTTTTGGGGGTGTCGGTCCAAGGAGTTCGCCACCCAAGGTACAAAATCAAGGGAAAGGTTTGGGAGTTTGCAGAGGCTAAGAAGGATACTCCAACCTTGTATGGTGTAGCTGTAGTTCAAGAAGATGTGCTCATGCGATTCGTTTTCGGAAACACAGAGCATACACAAGGGATTGATTTGATCGTTCCATGCACGTAATCTGTCCTTGGTCCACAGGCGTCCTCTAATTGTGATCTAATTCATAATCGAGATGCTCTCGGTGCAAACACGATTCCAGATAAATTTGGTTGAAGGATCTCGAATCCCTCTGAATTAAGGAGTTGGTAGAACGGTTGGGTGGTGAAGCTCCCATTAGATGCCCACTTCCATAAAAAACAATCCTCATCCGATTTATAGATAAACAAATAGATATCCTAAACTAGGAGTCTTAGTCTTGCTAGAGAAATGAGGTTCCCAGACTGAATTCTCCATCTAATATTTTGGTCAGCCATTAATCTCCTTAGCTTCAGCGATGGTGCACCGGGGGTTGGTAGTTTGCAAGAAAAGGTAAGGGTACTTCAACATCGGGCTCACTCTATTGAGCCAGGGATCCTTCCAAAACTTGGTTATGCGACCATTTCCCATGGCAATGGAGATTGAGCTCTGAAAAACATCAAGGAGTCATATGATTTTCTTCTAGACCGGTGACAACGTTCTTCTATAGTCTTTTCCATCTAAGAGCAGATGTGGATAAAGGGCCTCAAACAAGTCGATCCAAAACATACCATTGAGCGTTTTGAGTTTCCACAGCCACTTCCCAAGGCGTGCCTTATTGTGCAGATAAAGATTTATGAAATTCAACCAACCTTCATCCTTTGAGGCCAAGAGATTGTCCCAAGCAATAAGACATTTCAACTTGATAGACTCTGTGTGGGCTCTCGTCCAGAAGTAGTTTCTTCTGAGCTTGTCGATTTGGCAGATAACCCATGTCGGGGCTTCAAAAATGGAGAGGAAGTAAGAGGGTTGAGAAGAGGGTACATTATTGATGAGTGTGAGTCTTCTTGCTCGTGATAAGAACATGCTTTGCCTTGTATATAGTTGTCTGTCTAATTTTGTGAGGATTAGCTTCTAGTAGTCCTTGACGAGATTCCCTGATTGGAGGGAGAGCCCTAAGTACTTAAGACGGGAGTACCCAATGGAACAACCCAAAATTCTTGCGCAGCAGGCTGCCATATAGTGTTATCATGCAGCAAATGTATCACCTTGGTCTTACTAGTATTGATTTTCAGTCCACATCACATCTCAAAGTATTTCATGAGAAAGCAAAGAATACCAAAATCCCCATCTGAAGCATCATTGAAAAATAGAAGATAGTCTGCGAAGAAGATGTGGATAATGCAATTGGGTAGGTGATGTCTCAATACCCCGTTAAGGTACTCGTTGGACGAGTCATTGGAAATAAGTCTGAATAGGGTGTAAGCTACCATATTGAAAAGGAACGGGGAAAGCGGATTCCTTTGTTGTAGCCCCTTTTTGTGGACGAAATTATTCCCAACCTTGCCATTGATTAAAAGCGCTGATTTCGAGGTCGCCAGTAGGTTCTTAATCCAATGTATCCTACACGGAGGGAAGCCCCTAGCCTGCAAACCGATAGAAGGAAGGACTAGTCAATGGAATCAAAAGCCTTCTCAAAGTCTACCTTGATGATACAGTCATCAGTATTTGTCCTTCTGCAAGTTGTCTCATAGGTTGTCATAAAACATTCAATGCTGCTACGCCCTTGGAGGAAAGCACCCTAATTGCGATCGACGAGCTCGGGCATGATTTTAGAAAGTCCGTCCATCAAGAGCTTGGAAACGATTTTAACAATATAGTTTTCCGAGCTAATTGGACAAATTAAACACACACGAGACACACACCCCTTCTCTTTTGGGGATGAGTGTAATGAGGCCCCTATTGATTTTGCTAAGGCAGGACGGGTTATGCTGAATTTCTAGCAAGATCTTCAAGATGTGATGCTTAATACTCTCCCAGAAAGTTTTGAAGAACTCCGAAGAAATACCACATGGGCCTAGTTAATTTAGATATCCAGTTGTAGTGTCTTATGTCGGAGGCACATAAATGAAAGTAACGAGTGTTTCGATCTCCCCTCTTTGATTCATCTCTTTTTGGCTCGTTGTCTCCAAAAAGCGTCCTCTTCGATGTAAATTCTATCCAAATCCTCTTTTTCAAGTCTCAAGTCTTGTAACTCTTGAGGGGCAACAGTCCTCTGTCAGCTTTATTTCTTAGGGGTCTCACTTGATTCTGATCCATCCTATTAAGTGGCCACATCGTCCTTCTTATAAAATCCCAATCTTTGAGGATCCTACGTAATGATTTCAAATGAGCAATCCAGTTGGACGATGGGAACAAGCAATGAGGTATAACATCATGCAGTAGGCCATTTCTAATGATCTCATGAAACTCCTTGTCCAAAAACCAATGTCGTTCCAGTCTGAAAGGCCTGGCTTGAGAGGTTGTCTTTGTAGTGTCTTGAGAATGATCGAATTGTGATCTGAAAGTCTTCAATCATTGACGAGAGCAAGGATGTTAGGACAGAGGGCCTCCAACGTGTCGTTAATGAGAATCCTATCCAACTTGTCTAGAGTAGGAATAAGTTAGTTGTTAGACCAGGTGAAGACAGAGCTAGAAAGTATGTGAAAGGTCAATGAGATTGCTTTCAGATAAGGGTTTGGTGAATCTTCTGGAGTCAACGGGGTTGCCTCTACAGTTATTTCGTTCTCCATCATGCCTAGGACCGCTGGTAGAGTCAGAGATATCCTTCAGTTCCATATGGAAATCTTTGCGCCTTAGTCTATTTGGGGGTCCGTACACTCCAACAAGCAGCTTAATAATGGTCCTAATGTATAGTAAATTCCTCTTTTTGAGATGGAAGACAGTTCCAATGTTCATTATCCCAGATCAAAAGTAGGTCTCGAGACAAACATGTTGCATCGGTGGCGAGATGAGAGAGGGAAGGGTTCAGCTTGAACCCATAGATTTATTTCACTAATTTCCTTGAAATACAAGTCAACTTTGTTAATTTCCATCAAAATAAAGAGTCTACAGTTGCATTCCCTGCCCACGAGCTTAACCATGTATCTTTTGGAGAGCCAATTAAAACCACGAACATTCCAAAACATGAAGCTAGAGTTGTCCAAAACCATGGCAAAAGAGCTAGCTACAAGCGCAACACAATCAAAATAGATAACAAGACTCGGTAGCTAGGCCGCAACATGTCCCACAGCTCCAACAACTTGAGTAATGAGTGACTGGTCCCTGCGCAATCAAAGCCCAAGTCCAAAACTTTGTTCATTAGGTCAACATCAAGGATTCTTGTCATGGTTGTGTCGGTGGCTGCCGTCATCGAGGGCAGAGGCGTGTCAGTGGTCAGTGTGAGGCCTTCCATCTAATTAGTACGCACTTCAGCCCTTTTCGTAATTAACCCCAGTTTCGATTTGAGCAACCCTAGCACTCCTTCTGACAGAAAAGGTCCCAATGAATTCATCGAAGAGCGAGATTTCCGACAAGTTGGCCTTCAAGTTGTTGATGAACCCATTTGAAGTGTTGAGTTTCGAAACTTGATGATGCTCAGCGGCATGGGCCCATGAATCAACGTGATCAATTGGGCCAAGTTCAGTAGGAAGTGGCCCAGGAGTGGAGATGGGAATTACTTGATTAACTACGTGTGATGAGCGAATTAATGTTAGTTATAAAAAGTATTTGAATTTTACCAATAAATTAAAATAGATATATCAAATGCTTAATTTGAAGGCAAGATATGTAGAGTTCATGCCACATAATATAAATATAATTACATCTTGTTTTCAGGCTTCTTTGGAAGGACATAGCTCTTTTCACTTTTAGTTTTATGGAAGTCAAATAAAAATTAGCTTTAAAGATGACAATAACTCACAATTTTTATGGAATGCTCAAACTACTTGTAGTATCATATTTGGATAGCCTTTAATTGGGTTCAGCTCAAGTTCGTGCATTATAAAATTATAACCAATCATCAGTGATGCCTTTTACGATGCACACATATAGCCACGTTGATGGATATTGCCAACAAAGACTTACTTGATGGTCAAATACGCTAAAATTTGTCCCTTTTAATTATTGTAATCACATAAGCATACAACACAACGTAGAAATAGTAAAGTGGTACGTAGTTGGTTCACACTTATAAGTCAAATCAAGTGCTACGTATAGTCACACTTGATATATTTTATTATAAATCACTTTTTTATTGTAGTCAAATATTTTTCATGCTAGATAATCAAATTGAACATAATTAATTAATGAACTAGAGTGGGCTAATCCTTTTGTAGCTAGCAAGGATTGCCAATATTATTTTCCTATTTAAAGTATATATAATCAACAAAGACTATATATAACTTTAATATCATTCATCTAGCTGACCATCATTCAATTACAATTACAACTTAGGCGGTGGGCCTGCACCAGCATTACCTGCACCACTGCACGAAGGACCGGTGACTCCACATTGGAGCATCATACCAGCAATATTCTCCCTCCGCCAACAAAGACTTACTTGATGGTCAAATACGCTAAAATTTGTCCCTTTTAATTATTGTAATCACATAAGCATACAACACAACGTAGAAATAGTAAAGTGGTACGTAGTTGGTTCACACTTATAAGTCAAATCAAGTGCTACGTATAGTCACACTTGATATATTTTATTATAAATCACTTTTTTATTGTAGTCAAATATTTTTCATGCTAGATAATCAAATTGAACATAATTAATTAATGAACTAGAGTGGGCTAATCCTTTTGTAGCTAGCAAGGATTGCCAATATTATTTTCCTATTTAAAGTATATATAATCAACAAAGACTATATATAACTTTAATATCATTCATCTAGCTGACCATCATTCAATTACAATTACAACTTAGGCGGTGGGCCTGCACCAGCATTACCTGCACCACTGCACGAAGGACCGGTGACTCCACATTGGAGCATCATACCAGCAATATTCTCCCTCCTCCACACCTCATCGAGGGGTCGTAAGGCAGAAAGAGGATCAACAACATATGCAGTGAGGAGGACAAGAACCAAAAGGCACACCAAAATTGTTGAATAACTATTCTTCATTTGAATCACTCAAAAACAAATAAACTCACAGTAGCTTTCAGTGGTAATTGATGATATGGCTGGATAAGTTGATGGGGAATTAATTAAGATATGTTGGCCTTTATATATAGATCTCCGGAGACATGCATCAAATGTCTATATCTTTTGATGAAATGACATGTTAAATTTCGCATGCATGCGTACGTGAAGATTAATCGGTGACTTAATTTATATTCAAATTTGTATTAACCAAGACTTTGATGATTAATGTGCATGCATGACTCTGTTATGTACTTCTCTGGGGTTAACACGCACGGAATTCAACCTCCTCCCCAATTACCATATAATTACTTAATTAGTTGGATTAAATGATATTAATTTATTCACTTTTCATATACATATATATATATAACCCATTTAATTATTTGTTAATTTGAAAAAAAATTAAGGAGACTAAATATAATATAATATCAAAAAAAATATTTTATAAATGGGACTATTAATTAATTGTTTGCATCAATCGATCTTGATATTAATTAATTTGTAATAGTTACATATATATGAAACTCTGCTCTGGTCAGACTCTAATGAAAATGATGATTTTGCTTGGTAAATTAATCCAACAGATTGAACTCTGAATATAGATTCCAACCTTCAAAACTTACTAATTAATATTTGAGTTATATTTTAATTAACAAACAAAAAAAAAGTCGGCCGGTCATGAAAAGTAGTATACATACATGCATAGTAAATATATGTTGACGAGGAATTAATTTGGATTCCGCGTTAACCCGAGAGAAGTGCAGTCACGTCAATATATATATTATTGTCAAATTAAGTCCTCATTCATTTATTAGTCTTCCGTCATCTAATTCCAGTTTGAATCTTCCTTTTAATTAAATAATTCATACATTTTTTTATTTACTAAATTTCTATAGGTGGCAATAATAATACTTAATTAGTGTATAAATATTCATGTTAATTAGAACAAACTAATTAAACGCATTGATCAATATTTATTTTTAAATCAAAATAATTTTCCTTACAATTATAGAAAAAAATCATGCTTATTTGGATAACTTATGTTTAAACTTAATTATAATTTTTTTAAAAAAAATATCATTTTTGCTACTAGAATAATAGGCTTCTCACTAACAATTGAAATCATTAATTGCATGCTAGACAACCCAGTGATGGCTAAAGCCAACGCAAATAGTTGTTTCAGATGGTGATGTCACTAATAAGTTGTGATGGCGGAAGCAACCATCGCAAATAATATTATGTTTGTCTAAATGAAACTAGAATTGTGAATTTTTATTTAAATATTTGTCATCATCAAAAGGGGAAGATTGTTAGCCCAAAAGTTCAACCTTGGCCCCAATCTTAATTTTGATGACAACAAACATGTATCTAATGAATTCACCGAGTTTTGATTTTAGGTCAGAGAACATTACGCGTGCGGGGTTCACCCTCGGAAATAATAAGTTCCAAGAATAGTGGAGTTTGGAGCTTTGGCATGTCTATCTTAGGTTTAGGTTTTAGTATTGTTTGTAATTAACCTCAGAGGCATCAAAATCTCATTTCCCTTGTCTCCTCCACACTGAGCCGAAACCAAAAACCCAATCTGGAGCGAAAAATCAGAAATCAACATTATTCCTAAGTTCACTACTAGAAATGTTAGTATCGCTGTCGATCGCCTTGAGGTATTTCTCCTCCGCCCTCTCTTGTCTGTTTAAACTCTCCTCCTTCGCCTGCCACACACTAGATGTGTTTGGGGCCGAAATCTTAGGGTTTCGGCCTCCGACGGCCGATATCCCGTCGGTGTATGTGCGCGCTGTTGCACATACATTGGAATTCAGCGCCGGATTTGGGGCTGAAGCCCCCAATCCAACCATGATTAGGGTTAATTAAACCCTAATCACTGTGATTAGGGTTTAAGTAACCCCAATATTTTTAATATTATTTATTATTTTAACTATTAATGTTAATTAACTGATTATGATTATTTTATTTTATTTCTTGTTAATGTTAATTTATTAATTAAGGTTTTATGTTAATGTTAGTATTATTTAGTGTTAGTCCTCGAGCCGATAACACCGAGTTAGTTCAATTAGAGGAAAAAAATTAAACCATTGTGGACGTTGGTGCCGGCGTTTGGGGCCGAAACCTAAGGACTCGCGTTGACGTTCACTATGTACTCGCGCCACTATGGACTCACGTCGGCATCCACAAATTTAGAAAATAATCATCCATCCGACACTACTAGAAAAATGGGCATCAGCAACGGCTGATGCCGTTGCTGAGCCGTTGCTGAAGAGAATCAGCAACGGCCGAGCTGTTGCAATAGAGCCGTGACAGAAAGTCGCGTTGCTGATGACTTAGCAACGGATCAGCAACGGTCGCTCGGGCCGTCGCTCAAAATATTATCAGCAACGGCCGCTCGGGTCGTCGCTAAAAATATTATCAGCAACGGTTTTGCCACAGACCCGGAGCCGTTGCTGATAACATTAATAGCAACGGCCGCTGAGTCCGTCGCAACACCGTTAGTAAAACTCTGTCGCTAAGCCGTTGCTGTAGGTCATCAGCAACGGCTTTCGATACACTTTTAGCAACGGCTTTCCCACGGACGCCCGTGGGAAAGCCATTGCTGATGACGTATACCTGCAAACAGAAAATTTGAAAATTTCAAATTTCCATTGATACATTGATACATTTATCTGATACATAACTCACACACCCATACCCTCATACACACATTCATTCACACATCACAAACACCTCATACACATTCATTCACACATCACAAACACACCAAGATATACATCAAAACAATTATATTTATATTGATAATTATCCACGATAGTACAAAAATAATTCAAATGCAAAATTGAAGTATCAATATCCAAACAAAATAAGTTAAACAAGTTCAATATCCAAACAAAAAATCTCACGATCACGATGGAGGATGGTCTGGATTATATGGCGGGGTCTGGAGCGCTTGAGTGTACACCGGCGTGGACTGACTCGAGGACGATAAATTAGATGATGCCGAAGAGATGCCTGCTTCGGGATGACCTGACAAGTTGCGTAGCATAGCTTCTATATTCGCCATCGTCTGACTCTGGCGCTCCATCATCTCAGTATGACGCGCTACCGTCTCCTCTAGTGTCCTTATCCTATTACTATGATTATAACTGGATCTGGAGGTGGACGGCCGCTCACCAGCGACCGGAGGGGTCGGTGCCCCAAGTGGCCCTAGTACGGCTCGCGCATGACCACTATCTGCGAAGCCATATACGCGGCCATGGTCCCAGCCACCTGCGGCCTCGACCCACGATGCTGCGTCAAAGTCCTCGGGGGTACCCCCGCGCTGCACCACCGTCTGGCTGTAGGTCTCCTACCAGAGTTTGATTTTTTGTTTAATATTTATCATAAAACTTAAATTATAAATATATAATGAATAATTTAAACAAATATATAATTACCATAATATATGCAGCGCGATTGTCGATGTACTCCCCCGTCCCATGTGCTCGACGGTGAGTCCGCTCAAACACCGCCATCGGGGAGGGTCGCTGGACAGTCCCGTCATCCGACACCGTCGTCTACATTTACAAAACAAATACATTAATTAGTACACATAATAACAAATAAAATATATAATTAAAAGATATACTTACCATACGGTTTGCGTGCACTGCAAATGCAACAGAGCCGCCGGTGTGACGCGCTGCTCCCCCCGACATGCGATTTCTAGCCGCATTCCGAGAAACCTCCTGCCATCGATCCGTCGACCATATCCCCACGAGCTGGTCCCATATATCCGGAGTAATCCAACCGGGGCCGTATCCCCGAGTCTCCGCGATGTTAGTGGTCTCAGCTCAGGCCATCGCTTGGGACCGAGCCTGCCCCAGCTGCCCGTTGTACCTTGCCCGGGAAATAGTCTCCCAGACAGCGTAAATGAAGGGCCTCTGGTCCTCGGCCCATGTATAGCGAGCCTGCAAAATAATAATATCAGTACCAATATTAATATATCATCATGCATGTAAAAAATAATAATAATATGTGCCTCAAACTCGCGCCATAACATGTCGACGTGCTCGCTAGGCACGTGAGACCACGTAGGCCATGCCCCGTGCATGTATCGTCGAATAGTAGAAGAAATGCTCCTCGGCACTTCTTCTTGCTCGAACCTGCACAACAAAAATAAATTTTAATATTATATTATGATATAATGAATTTGTAATGATTCATAATTCATGATATATTACCGCTCCCCAATCACGCTAATCAATCTACGTGACTCTGTGGCTGGTGGAGGCTGCCACCTGTTCGGCCCGCGTGGCCGCCTACGTTTGGATGTACTAGCCTCGGCAGTATCATCCTCATGAGGATCAGCAACAGGAGGATCAGCAGCATGAGTAAGTGTTGGAGTCTCACCGATCGGAGACTCCGAAACTCTCCTGCGTCGATAACCACGACCAGACATATCTGTCGAACAGACATATAATCAGATTATTGTATAAATAGTAGAGATATATTTAATAAAATATATACTTTACAATTATTCTTCATCATCTGAATAATAGTCTTCGAATTCTTCTTCTTCCTCTTCTTCATCTTCTTCATCTCCAGCTTCCTCAATTTCATGATCGTCATCATCAGCATATTTAACTTCTAATTGAATTGACGTTGTGCCTGCATCCTCGAGTATTGGAATAATACGATCCACAGCAGGAAGATCATCTTCTTGATAGAAACCAGGAGGATCATTTTCTCCTACTATCAGATCAATTTTTCCTCTACCTTTTGTATTACAGACTACACGCCAATCTGCTCTATCTTTATTTCGAGCCGGATACTTCGCGTAATATACTTGTTCGGCTTGTGATGCCAATATAAAAGGCTCATTTGCTGCCAATTTCGATTTGTAATTAACATCAATAAGTTTGTATTTTGGATGAACTTTCATGCCCCTTTCTGTTGTATCGAACCAATGACATCTAAATAGGATCACTGATTTCAAGCCGAAGTAGTGCAACTCTATCACTTCTTCCACCAGTCCATAAAAATCCATATCACATTCAACATAGGTTGTCCCTTTCACGCAGACCCCAGCATTCATCGTCTTCTTTGCAAATGAATATTCAACCGTGTGAAATTTATACCCGTTAACAAAATATCCGCTATAGCACGACACAAGTCGCGACGGTCCACTAACAAACTCAAATATTTTTTCATCTATTTCAGCTCTGTGATCTTTGCTGTAAGTCTGAATCCAAGTAGGGAAATCACGATTCCGTAATCTCTCCAATTCTTGATCGTTGTGAATAGAGTATTTTTGCACCATCTCAATGTCAAATATTTCAATGAATTGTTCAATCTCTGGACAATTGAGTAATACATACAAGTGTGCCAAATGATACTCTTCATCGCTTAAGTGTCGAGATGGACGAGAACCAAAAGCACGACCAGAGTGACAAAATATATTTAAACGTCCATCTGAATGTCGAACACCCCCGTCGTCGTTACGTGGAAGACGATCAAATCTTGTCTGTACTGTCGATTCAAAGTAAAATGAGCAGAATGTTGGAATTTCTTGGATGATATACGATTCAGATATTGATCCTTCAACAGCTGCGGTGTTCTTTACTTTTTTCTTCAGACGATTCATGTATCTTTCAAACATCTTGTAACTCCGTCGGGTAATCTGAGTTCTTTTACCCATTGACAAACATCTTTGATCTGTTGTTTATTTAACACATATAGGGCCTTCGGTTTCAGATATCGTCCGTTGACCTCTTGTAACTCCAACTCTGGTCTTTTACAAAGTATTTTCAGATCATGTCGGGCTTTGACATTATCTTTTGTTTTTCCAGAAATATCCATCACAGTGTTGAAAATATTATCAAACACATTTTTTTCAATGTGCATGACATCTAAATTATGTCGAATCAATAATGAACTCCAATAGGGCAATTCCCAAAAGATATTTTTTTTCACCCAGTTGTGTGTTTGGCCAAAACCTGACACTCTTTCATTGCGACCAAATACTATATCTGGAAGTGCTGAAACACGTGCTAACATTTGTTCACCAGACAACATTGGTGGTGGCCCATCTCTTTCGACTCTGCCCTTAGTAAATTTATTACGATTCCTTCGATACTGGTGATGAACCGGTAGGAATCGACGATGACAATCAAAGAATGAGATTTTTCGTCCGTTCTGGAGACTGATTGATTTAGAGTGTTCCATACAATACGGGCAAGAGAGTCGGCCGTGAGTGCTCCAACCCGACAACATGTTGTACGCGGGGAAATCATTGATTGTCCACAAGACCGCGGCCTTTAAATTGAAGTTTTGCTTCCGATGACAATCATAAGTGACAGCTCCCTCAGTCCACAATGTTTTCAATTCATCTATCAAGGGTCTGAGAAATATGTCAATTTCTTTTCGCGGACCCTTAGGACCCGGAATAATCATCGAAAGATAAATAAATTCATCTTTCATGCACATTGACGGTGGCAAATTATAAACTGTCAACAACACTGGCCAAACTAAATAAGGAGTTGCAGAATGTCCAAACGGATTAAAACCATCTGTGCACAATCTCAATCTGATATTTCTAGTATCCATAGCAAATGAAGGATAACATGTATCCAAATGTTTCCATGCTTCACTGTCAGATGGATGAGTCATTACTGTATCATCACGACTTCTTGCATGCCAACTCATGTAGGGGGCTGTCTTTTTCGACATGAATAATCTTTTAAGCCTCGGTGTTAGTGGAAAATACCGAAGCACCTTAAACGGGATATTTTTCTGTCGGACCGATTTCTTCTCCTTGTAACGAGGGTGTTGACATACAGGGCATTTATCCAACTGCACATTTTCTTTATAATATAAAATGCAGTTATTTTGGCACGCGTGTATTTTTTCGTACCCAAGCCCCAATTTTCTCATTAGCTTTTTAGTCTTATAAAAAGTAGGCTCAAACTTGTTATCAGTAGGCAGCATTCCATTAATTAATCCAGCAATCCGATCATACGCAACTCCGCTGATATTACAATCGGCCTTGATGTTTAAGAGCTGTGTCATTGCTGAAAACCTAGTGTATTTAGGATAATTCTCATACAAAGGTTCATCGGCAGCTTTCAACATCTCGTAAAATTCTGCAGCTTCTTTATTCGGTAATTCAATCTCTACCGCAGCCCCTACTTCTGTGATATCAACCACTGTAGTATCTGGTGGGACTGATGTCTGAAGAACTGGCCGATCAACATTATCATTCGTCAGGCGGAATTGACCCCCAAGACTATCAAGTATCATAGTTCTATAGGGATTACATTGACCGGATGAAGAAGCACCAGCAGAGGAAGATTCACCATATGTCTGAACGACAGGATTGCTCGACGTCCTGACTTCGCGTGACTCCCCGTGACAAGTCCATAGAAAATATCTTGGTGCAAATCCTTTGCTATATAGATGCAGAGTGACAGTCTCCCGATCCAAAAATCGTCCATTTGAACAAATGCGGGCACGGACATCGGATTTGATCACCCATGCTAACGAAATTCCGATTCGAATAGGCGAAATTTAGGAAGTACGTTACGCCTAATCGAAACTCATTCGTTAAAGCTCCACGATCAAGACGTCGGTACATCCAACTTCGATCAGCCGACATGATTCTGTCAATCAATGACAATTTCTTTGGTTAATGTCTTTAGGTGAGATTGTCCTATTCCATTCGGGATTTATGTTATTCGTACTGCACTTACGTTTTTATTTTAACTGTTAACTAATTATTCTAAATTTCACCAGCATATCCCTACAGTTCTCCGAATACGCATATCATCCGGGCGCGTATCGGAGAACAAGAGAGATGTTGCCGAATTTTAGAATAATTAGTTAACAGTTAAAATAAAAACGTAAGTGCAGTACAAATAACTATATTCCCAAATTGTTCAATCAGGGACAATTCAAGAATTGTACGTCGTATAAAAGATCATCTACTTCTTTTATACGAACATATAATTCCCGAACGGATCTAAGGTTTTGCTAAATCATATCCGATTCGTCGATGCGTACGTGAAACATATCAACTCGTCGGATGGATGATTATTTTCTAAATGTTTCGAGACAGTTCGAGTCCATATTGGACGATTTTGGCGCGCGTCCAAAGTGGACGATTCCGGCGCGAGTCCGAATTGGACGATTCCGGCGCGCGTCCGAAGTGGACGATTCCGGCGCGAGTCCGAATTGGACGATTCCGGCGCGCGTCCGAAATTAATCTAAACCCTAATAATTAATCTAACAAATTAAACAATTAATCTAAACAATTAATTAACAATTATAAAATAATTAATTAACAATTATAAAACAATATTATATATATATATATATATATATATATATAAAATTATAAATTCCGGCGCCGGAGTCCACCCTCCGGCGCCGGCGTACAGTGGCCGGACACACTGTCCGACCACTGTAGAAGGTCCGGCGGCGGCCATAGGCCGACCGCCGCCGGCCGAAACTCTAGAAATAGGGTTTCGGTCGGATTTTAACCTCTAGTCCGGCCGAAACATAGTGAAGAGCCGGCCGGCCGATCAACATATCTGAACAAGACGGCAGCAGCGGCAGCGGCGGCGAGAGGCGTCGGTGTCGGCAGCAGCGGCAGCGGCGGCGAGAGGCGTCGACAGGAGCGGCGGCGGCAACAGCGGGAGGAAGAAGGGTCGGGCGCGAGAGTGTGCCCTATATAAACTTATCAGCAACGGCTCACTCGCCCGTTAGAAAGCCGTTGCTGATAAGTTATCATCAGCAACGGCTCACTTATCCGTTAGCAAGCCGTTGCTGACAATTAAAAAATCAGCAACGGCTTGCCTTTCCGTCAGAAAGCCGTTGCTGATAATTAAAATAATCAGCAACGGCTCGGTTTTCCGTTAGAACGCCGTTGCAGATACAGATATCTGCAACGGCTCGGGCGGTCGTAAGAATGTCGTTGCAAATAGCAACGGCTTGAGCGGCCGTTGCTGATAGCCGTTGCTGAAGATCAAGTTTCTAGTAGTGCGACTAGTTGATACGTTTCACGTACGCATCGACGAGCCGGATATGATTTAGCAAAACCTTATATCTGTTCGGGGATTGTATGTTCATGTAAATGAAGTAGATGATCTTTTATACGACGTACAACCCTTGAATTATCCCTAATTGGACAATTTGATAACGTGGTTATTTGTATTGCACTTAGTTGTTTCTTTTAACTGTTAACTGAAGATATTGTCATTGATTGACATAACCATGTCGGACGATCGGAGTTGGATGTACTGGTGTTTTGATCGTGAAGCTTTAACGAATGAGTATCGATTAGGCATAACTTACTTCCTAAATTTTGCCTATTCAAATCGAAAACTCGTTAGCGGTGATAAAGTCCGATGTTTGTGTCGCAATTGTACGAATGCACGATTTTTTGATCGGGAAACTATCACTTTGCATTTGTATAGCAAAGGATTTACACCAATATATTATGTATGGACTTGTCACAGGGAATCACGTGAAGTCGGGACGTCGAGCAATCATGTCGTTCAAACACATGATGAATCTTCTTCTGCTGGTGCATTTAATCCATATAGATCTCTTTCTTACTTGAGCGTCAGAATGTCTTTTGCAGGGGGGCCCGTCGAAATTGCATTTGACCAGGAGACGTGCCGGACCGCATCACCACCGACTTCAAGCAAGAACATACTCTATTAGGTTGAGCTAATTTTAGTTTGATTTGTGTTCAATCATATTATGTTATGGTTCAATTGACTAAGTTAAAATTTACCCCTATCATATAACTAGAGAAAATGGCAATTTTGCCCCTCCCCTTCATGTCCTCTTGTCTGTGTTTTGCCCCTTATCTAGGAAAAAAATAAGAGTTTGCCCCTCTCTCCTTGATTTTTGTGCACATTTGGACAATCTTTTATTCCAAAATGGATTATTTTTAAATAAAGAGAAACTAAGCATCACTTAATATTTAGCCACGTAATACTCTTGGATCCTTTTAAAATATGATTATTTTTTAATTTTAAATTAAATCACTCATAAACCTTATTGATTTGATATATTTTTTAAAACATTAAATATTTGACAAAAGACTTTATTTGATGTGGGTTATAAAATTGATAATTATCTAAATATATTATGAATTTTACCAATTTTTACAAATATTTTTAATTCTTTCATTTGCACAAATTATATCATATACTATTAAATTTTTATTAATTAAATTCTTGTGTCAATTATTCGTTAACTATCCCACTAAAATAATGGCACGAAGTATATTAAATATCTTAATGTAAATATTTATTATTTTGTCAACATCAACATGCCACATTATCTTTTTAACAGGTCAATCGCCGTATAATTGACAAGAGCATTCAAATGATTTGAATGCGATAATATATAATACAATTTGAGCAAATGAAATAATTGGATAGATTTATACAAATTCATAAAATTTAAAATACTTATAGGTAACTATCCTTATGAAATTGACAATTATATTCTTTACAAAAATTTCTATTTGAGAAAATATGAGTTATATATAAGTAAACGGGAGAAGTTCAAATTTGGTCTTATAAGTATTCAATTTTTTAGACTATGATCCTATAAGTTTCATTTTGGTATTTTCAGTCTTATAAGTTTACTTCGTAGTACAGATTTGGTCATATCTGTGACTGTTCGTTAATTCTCCGTCAATGTGGACTAATGTCGTTCATACACGTTGACAGATTTGGTCATATAAGTTTCATTTTAAAATTTTCAATCATATATGTTTGTCCTGTAGCATAGATTTAGACCTATATATTTGCTCCGTAGCATAAATTTGTTCCAATATATTTGCCACATAATATAAATTTGATCATATCTGTGATGATCTGTTAACTCTTCGTCTACGAAAAAATAAACGACGTTATGTCCATGTTGACGGAGTTAACATACCGTCATGAATATGACTAAATCTATGTTACGAAGCAAACTTATATATGTTACAAAGCAAATCTATGTTACAGAGTTAACATACCAACTTGTCTATATACTGATCCATCATATTGATTTGATCCAAATATTTTTTCATGGACGGGGGGGGGGGGAGTTAACGGACCGCCGCGAATAGAACCAAATCTATTCTAGGGGCAAATATATAGGACTGAAAATTTTGAAATGAAATTTATATGACCAAATATGTCAACATGTATAAATGACGTTAGTTCACATTGACGGAGATTTAATGGACCGTCACGGATATGATCAAATCTATGCTAATGAGAAAATTTATAAGACTGAAAATATCAAAATAAAATTTATATGATCAAATCTGTACTTTTTTTCATGAGTAAACTAATGAAAGTTAGACAGAAGGGCTATAGTAAAATTAGATTATAAACTATTTGAATTATTTTAAAATATTTTAAAAATTAGGGATTAAAGTCAAGCTCCAATCAAATTAAAGGGACTACAGTCAAATTAACCCAAAAAATTAATAAAAAGAAACGAATGAAATAACGAAACACTAATTGGGTTTTGTGTGATTGAAAAGCCCAAGTAGGTCTGCAATTCAATACATACCACCAAGCAAAGAGTTCCTCTTCTCCACCGCCGGCTCACCAAAGTGAAAGCAGCGACACAATCTCCTCCTTTCGGTTTCGATCAAGGAAGCCGAAGTTGCCGTCGAAAGGGTATGATTTCGTGCTCGAACCCTGACGCTAATAAGAGATCCATCCCTTTCCTATCCTTACAACCGGGCTGCGCTTTTTGCAGGGCGGTAGGGCAAGATCTGCGACATGTCGGGCACCGTCGATGCGGTGGGCGAGCCGATCCCCACCTCAGCCGTTCTCATGGCCGCCAGCAAGCATATCGCCGTCCGCTGCAGGGCCGAGAACGTGGCCTTCCTCAAGTGCAAGAAGAAGGATCCAAACCCAGAGAAATGTCTCGACAAGGGACGCCAGGTCACCAGCTGCGTTCTACACCTGTAAGGACGCCATTCATTTCCCATATTAACCTAGCTCTCTATCATATCAATACTCAATTTTACCCTTTTTTATGGAAATGAGAAGTTTCGTTGATAAACAAGTCTTTATTGTGTTACCGATCTACACCTTTGCATTATCTTTTTGTCTGTTGGTCATGTGCCATCTCTCGGATGATTAAAAGATGATAGCTGTTTTGAGAAGATATCACTTTTTAATGTATGCAGAAGAAGAAATTGGGGTAAAATTTGTACCTCTGTTCTATCTTGACGTGAATAATTGACAATTGTTTAGCCCTCTTCCTTCTTCTTGCCATATTATTTCTCGAGGATCCATAAGCTTTTACTGTTTTAGAGAACATGATTTTTATTTGTACTATTATTGCAAGAAGTTTGAAGTAAATTTTGCAATATGGTCAAAATCCTTATATTAGGTGAATTCTCTTCTCTCATTTTTCATCTTTGTGTAAGTATGTATGCAGTAAAATTTATTTTAGATAAGATCAAAATGTCAAGGTAACTATGGAGGTCTAGCATAATATCTATCATTTCACATCATTACGACTGCTTTTGATTCTTCATTTTGCTGAAATGATGCAGTTGTTTCTAGTTAATGAAATGCCATTCTGGACTGCTTTATAAAATATAGCTTTGCTGTTCTAGGAGAAATTATCCACATATGTCAACATCATATAACCTTGTTGAATGTTGATAACTAATTTTCAGTCAAACATGTTCCTCCAGTCTTTATAAAAGTATATATATTGATTTTAGTGGCATCTTGATTGGCTTAAATTCATTTTTTTTCTTGCTTCAACTCTTGGTCAACAAACTAGTTTGATGATCTTATGACGAGGATCGTGTTGATGGTTCAAAGTTATATTGGTTCAAATATTTTTTAAATACTTATATTTGGAGGTTAATTTTTCACCTTAATTCAGTTATTTACTACTCCTTGGAACACTTCTTTTGACAAAATAATCATCTTCCATTAGTTATCCTAAAAAGAACTTGATTTTACTTCCAAAAATCTTTGTCAATAGTCAATTTCAGTATTTAACAACTATTAGATTACCTTTTTCATATTAATTTGATTAATATTTTTTTTTACTTTATTAATAGTGGTTAAGTTATGGTTTGGACAGATTACTGTTATCTTCCCTTGAAACACATGTTGGTGGCAAAGCTGCCTTTCCAACGCTGCAGTGTCAATGCTTTTTGTTTACATCTTTCTTTGTCTGGTATTAGGAGGTCATGGTGTGTTGCTGTTTTTTTTTCATGGAAGTCAATTGTTGTCAGTACTCATGTCTAGGGCTGAGCAAAACCCGATCCGACCCGAAAAACCTGAAAAAACCGACCTGAAAATTCATTTCGGGTATATCGGGTCGGGTCGGGTCGGGTTACATTTTTAAAATTTTCATTTACTATTTCGGGTCGGGTCGGTTCGGGTGAAAACCCTGTTTAACCCGACCCGACCCGATTTTAAGTTAAATACATATATATATGTTGTATGCTTTGATAAAAGATGGTGTTGGCTTTGTGGTTAGAAGGGTGGAGATAAAGTTTAGGAGGTCTTGAGTTCAAGTCCTACTTGAGTTATAATTTTGATACAATTGTTCACCTTTTTTATCACCATTTTCAAGATGAATTTTTTTTTTTTCTAAACCGAATTTGGGTTATTCGGGTCGGGGCCCTATTTTTTTCGGCTTATTCGGGTTGGGCCCCGATTAAAAAATCGGGTCGGGTTGGGTATAAATTTTTTGAAATTTTCGGGTTAATACCCGATCAGGTCGGGTCGGGTATTGACCCGACCCGCCCGATGCTCAGCCCTACTCATGTCTGCTATGACCAATTCTTCAACAGTTTGTGTAGATGATGATAGACCATATGTTTTTATTAACTTTTGGGAAATTGGGTAAGTACCCCTGACCTTTACACCTAATATCCTCCTACCCTATGAAAATGGCATGATCCTACATATCCTGAACTCAAGCACATTTAAGTACATTCCTATTCCCATGATAACTGTCACCATTTAGACATTTGAAATGGACTTTTGGCAGCAAAATCAAAACTTTACCTCTAAATTATAATATTATCACAAATGAATAAATGATCACAATACAAGAACTCTGCTCTCACATGTTGACATGAATCTCATATTATTATTAGCAAGATGTGATATACAAGTAGGCATGGGATGTTGACCTGCCAAGTTGATGCTGTGTCATCATATGTTTATCTGTCTACTTCATATAATTGGGATTAATATGATGTCTTTTACTGTTGTTGGTAATTTCTAAGATACATATAGCTGCATTTAACCTGAGTTAGGAATTGGCTATGGGCTGTCTGGCAACTTGAAGTAATGACAGGGTTAAGTGCATTCGAAAGAATGGTACATGGGTTTTTGCAATTCCAGAAGAGCATATGTGATAGTTAGCAGGTTTGTGGGGTTACAGAGGCATTTTCTTTTTTAGATACGCACAGGTGTCTCTATGATATTCTAGGAGGATTAGGTTGTTCGTGGCTGACAGATTCAGAATATGAATACCTAATCACACTATGTGAAGTCAGATATGTATATTTTTATTTATGCTTAAAATGGTTGAATATACAGCATGTAGTGGTCGGATATGATTGCTTTTGGTCCACTTATGTGTAAATGGCACCAAGCCAAATGATTGGGACAAAATCTCATGCAAGCGCGATCTTACCTTCTGGTAAAACTTCAGAGGTTTTTCAGTCGTACTTACTAGAAATCCTTGGAATTTTTGTTGCTGTTGTGAGTGATCACAGATTCACTTGAATTGTTTCTTCTGTGATGGTTGAGTTTCTTGCTTCTACACATCACATTTTATTTTATTCGGAATTTCAGACTATTTAACATAACCATAGGTGGCTAGGAGGGGTGATTCCAGATTTGCAGGGATGAGAGTAAAGTGTCATTTATAATCAGTAAGATATTTTTGCATATAGATGAAAATAACAAATAACTCTTGAGGAGCTTAGGAAATAGACATAATCTGGGGATTTGTATTGGGGGTTGGTGCAATTCCTGATGCGCACCTGCAATGGAGCTCACTTAGTCACTACCTTTTTCTGTGATACACTAGGTGACTACCACCTTAGAACAAGATAAGAAGGGGGAATAAGAAGGAACAATAAGTTCAAGAAATAGAAAAGTTAGCTATTTTCTTATTCTGGAGTAATATGAGATGATTAGCATTATTTTGATACCTTTTCAATAAACCTTTAGTTATGTCTATCAGTCCAACGCTTCCTGAGTTGATTGTTATACTTTTTCAATTATTGTTCGCTCATTATGAATTAGGAATGCAAGTGGTGGAATAAAATTCCTGCTACTAGTTTGATATTGCTTTAACCATTAGCCTTTGTATTGTTATCCATCTGAACTATTTTTCTCCAATGAATAGACTAGCAATTATCTAATCAAGCGAACTAATGGTCCATATGTTGTAGGCTGAAGGATCTCCACCAGAAGTGCCCAAAAGAGCTGGATGCATATGCAGGCTGCATGTATTACTACACCAATGAGTTTGACTTGTGCCGGAAAGAACAGGAAGCATTTGAAAAGGCATGCCCGTTGTCAGAGTAGTCCTGCAAGATTACCTCCTCCCATGACCTTCAAATAATTCAGGAAAAACCTAATTTATGGGTTCCTTTGTTGTCTTTTGCCATAGGGTAAACTGTCTTTGGCATTCAAAATACTTTTTCACTTGGTTCATTACTTTTTATTCTCCCTGCAACCGTCTACTGGATTTTGTTTCTGAATCTGCAGTTCATTGAACTAATGTTTCTTCAAATATCTCCACAAGTGTTAATCTGAGCTCCAGGCATGCAGTTATACATTGTGGTTCTCGTGATACATCATGTAGAATAAATTCCGGGAGAAAATTTTCCTTTTGCCTCAGATTTTTTTTCTTTTTTAAATTTTAACTCTTGCGAGTGTGGCAGCTTCATCAGTAGGGAAGCTTACAAGTGAGAATTTCTGAAACTAAATTGCAATTGGCTATCGTGATTGAGGATGTTATAACAATTTATTAATAACTTAAACGGGAATAAATAATTGCTCATTATTTCTACTGCTTTCTTCTTGTCGTTGTGATTATCTTTGTATCTGATTTTGTCCTCTTGTTCTTCCTTTCTTTTGGATTACTATTTGTCTCCCTTGGCTATCATCTAACGCCTTCAGCTACAATTGTAATTGAATTAAAACTTTTTTTTTTCCAAATAAAATAACAAGATAGTTAGATAGGAAGACCTGCCACTATCAAATCATTACAAAGAATGGATTCAAGTTTTGGAGGACGAATGGTAGTCCACACATTGGACTTCTTTCGAATTCGAACCTGATTTGTTTGCTAAGCGAGAAATAAAAACAAAAGAAATGTGATTACATCTTTCCGCCGTAGACATAATACAATTAAATAAATTAAAAATTTGCCACGGAGCTTGCGTTTTATCATTAATGAGGTCAATCAGCATTTTGCAGTTGAATTCAAGAGAAACCCAATGCTGTTGAATTCAATAGAAACCTGACCTCAGCATTTTGCAGTTGAATTCAATAGAAACCTTGCTGGCAGAAGAACAAGGAAAAAATTGAGAAGAGATATAAAAGTACTCCCCTAAGTTATTTCTCCCAACAAAGGCAACACCACCTTCATCCAAGGCAAAGGATCCACCACAATTAAGTTTAGACCCATCATCTCATCTGGTGGAGGGGTCCAACCAAGAGCATTAGTTACTAACGAATTGTTTCCCTCAAGTAGCATTTGTGTCTTATATTGAGAAGAGAAAGAGAATTCAAGGATTCTCATCATGAGGCTATAAACAGTAGGCAACCTCTCTCCATGCGAAACACAATTTCAAGTAAACCAAAAAAACCAAATGGTATTGACAACAATGGTTCTAGAGTCCACCTCCATAGAAGGAGAAGACTTCAATAGTAATCAGCTACCAGAACACCAATTGGTTATGTTAGAAAAATCAAAATGTAGTTTTGTACTAAGACGGGACCATAAATTGCAAGAAAAATCACATTCAAAAAACAAGTGATGAGGAGTTTCAGAAACAACACCACAAAAAGTAGGCAGTGAAGTCTAGATTTAGTAGGCAGTTTACCATGACAAAATTTTCAAACCACAATCTTAACTTTAGGAGTAGTATTCAGAGACCAAATAGCTGACTAGTTAGAAAATAGTCCATGAGAGGTTACCTGTTGGTTTCTCAAAAAAGTGTAAGCACAAGAAGAGGAGGCTTTCCCATTCATCTCAGGAGTCCAACAAATGAAATCCTTGTAGGGATTCAAAGGTAAATTAATGCTCTCAATTGAACCCCATAAAAATCTGCTGCAAACAATTAACCTGATAAAGCTTGACCACTTATGGTCTTGCATAAGATCATGCACATTATGAATATTGTCAATCAAGTTCGTATTAATGAAAGAAGGTTTAAGAGAAAGAGGAATATCAAATACCCAATTATCATATAAAAAAGAAGTAGAGCTATCAGAACCAATGATTTTTTTAAAGCCAAATTTTAATTTGGAAAAAGCATGCATAAAAAGTTTCCAAGACCACCAAGCATTTCTAAGCATGGCATAATTAGAGAAATTAACATTAGGGTATTTAGCCTTAACAAGCTTAACCCAAAGAGTATCAGCATTACTAAAATAACTTTGGATACTTCTCACATGCAAAGCTTGGCTTTTTAATCTGATATCCTAAATACCAAGACCTCCTTGGTTTTTAGGAAGAGTAATGGTATTCCAATTTATCAGATGCATGTCATGCTTATTAAGGGAGGAGTCCCAAAGGAAGGATTTCATTTTGGATTCTAACTTATCATAGGATTCAGAGTTTATCCAAGTGATAAATAAAGCTATGAGTAGGAATAGCATTTAAAACGAATTTAATAAGAATAACTTTACTAGCTTGGGATAAGAGGTTAGTTATAAAGTTTAGCATTAATTTGGTTTAAGATGTAATCATGAGTTTTGGGAGGGGATTTTCTAGGAAAAATCATGGTACCTAAGTATTTAAAGGGAAAGTTTCCTAACCTCATGCCAAGAGAGCTACAAATTCTATTTTTAATAGCTAAATGGGTATGCTTCATATCAGACTTAGCATTATTTAAGTTTTGGCATGTTAAGATAGAATAAGTATGAAAAATCTTTTAAAAGAATTAATACTACTGGTATTAGCTTTAAAAATAAAGATAACATCATCAGCAAACATAAGATGACTAATCTTAAGAGAATTTTTCAAATTGAACGGAGTAAGAGAATTAGAATCAACAATATTCTGAACCAGAAAAGTAAGAATTTGAGAAATAATAATGTTAAGAAAAGAGAAGATGGGATCACCCTATCTGATGCCTCTCTTAGAATGGAAAAACTTAGACACATTACCATTCACAAGGCATGCAAAAGAAGAAAAAAGCTCAATGAGATGAGAAAAATCAATCACAGGAGCAACAAAATTAGGCCATAAGGCACTAGAAGTACCAACAAGATAATTAACAGACCATAAAGAATTAAGATGTTTAACAAACTCCTGAAGAATATTATCACTATAAAGGATATTCTAATTAGAAGAAGAAATAGAGGTAATCAAATTTTTCCTATGATTGATGGTAACCACTCTATGGTAAAAAGAAGTATTCTGATCATCATCATTGATCCATTTGATTTTAGACTTAGATCACCATTTGAGGCAAATTTACCTTTGAAAGGCTAGGTGTTTATTATAGAGACTCCTGAGATTGGAATCAATGGAATCAGAAGAGCCGAAATGAGCTTCCAAATATTCAAGTAAAGAAATATCATTTAAAGTTTGAGAGAGATTATCCTCTAGAATACCTAAATCCTCTTTATTCCAATGGGAGAGTGCTCCCCTAGTGGACTTCAATCTATCCTTAAAGGAAGGATTTGGATTGGAAGAATTTAAGGCATGCCAAGCATTATGAATAATATTTTTACTTTCCAAGTAATCAACTCATGAGCTTTGGAATTTAAAAAAGTTTATTTCTAGTTTGTTTGATAGAAGTAACAGAAACAATAATGGGCCTATGATCGGATATATTCCTCTGAAGATGCTTAACAGAAGTGTTACCAAAATAATGAAAATGCTTAATAGCAGCATTAGCAAAACATCTGTCCAATCTAATAAGTATTTTAGCTAAGCCAGATCTATTATTAGATCAAGTAAATGTATTTCTAATAAAGCCAAGATCAAGTAATCCACAATGTTTAACAAAAGAAGTAAACTCATGCACAGGCTTCAAATATTTAAAAGGCAAGCCACCCATTTATCATTTTGATGCAAAATACAATTAAAGTCACACATTAATAACCAAGGATAAGAATCTAATTTTATTGAAGTAAAAGACTGTTATAATAAGTTACAAACCCGAGGATCAGTATTAGCAAAAATAACATAAAGTAAAAATGGTTTATTTTCCTCAAGCTGCACAAGCAAGCAGATGAATGTTTTGATTAGAAAGAGAAATAATATGAGTTTTAACCATCTAAGAGTTCCAAGCAATCAAGATATCCCTTGAGGCACCATCACTGGTAGGAAATAAGATTAGAGGATCTTGAAGAATTAAGATGCGTCTTTTGGAGGGAGATAATGTGATGTTTAAGGGTTCTAATTTGGAAGGTTAGAAATTCCTTAGCAGGGCGTCACCCAACCCCTCTGATGTTCCAATTAAGAATATTCATGGGGGAGGGGGATGATTAATATCACAAATCAGATGAACCTTAGAAGGTTCGGATATGGGAGAATTGATATTCACATAAGCTCTAGGTTTCTTAATGAAATTTTTCTTAACCGAAGAGCCATAGGGAGGGGGCTTAGGGGTGACAAATTTTTTTCCTCTTAGCAACCCTAGAAGAAACAGGGGGAGGTAAAGGGTGCAAAAAGGAGGAAAAAACTCCCACAATTTCCTTACCCAGGATTTCTAGTGCATGTTTGCTTCATAGGATAAGAAAGGATATGATAATTAAGGAATGAATTAATATTCATTATTTGTTTAGTGCATGGATTAGAAGAAAATGAGTATAAAATTAATATTATATCCGGTGTATACCAAATTAAAAAAAGTTATATCCAATCCATCATATTTTATTATCCAATCATATTCTGTCATATCCAATAAAGCAAACATATTACTAGAATTTTAGAAGAGGAGGATTTAACGATAAAGAAAGAATTAGTGGTGAAATCCCCAACCTTACTAATCGGCTGATCCAACGTAGCCACGGGACTAGGATCCAAAGAATATAGAAAACTACCAATTAGCAAGCTTTCTTTCACTTTTTATTTGTCACCAAAAGTTAATAACAAAATGGGTTTATGTGTTATATGTTTATTTTATCTTTATATATATATATATATATTAATTATATTGAAAACAACAAATAATTACAAATATAAAAATTTTACAACTGCTCAGTGCCACATATGAAGATATATGAAAGAACAGAAATTATTTTCTAACATAAAATTTGTTTAATGGTTATTAATATGTTGAAAAATTAAGAGAAAGACAGCCACTTAACTGGAGTAAAAAGTTAACTTTCACTTAACTCTTTAACTGTACATATAGCTTTTACAACGTAAACCTTGTTGGATGACCCTTACAAAATTAGTTGGAAGGACATTGATTACAAATGAAAAAAAGTCAGACCACTGAGTCGAGCTACAACAAACATAGTGTTTAAATAAGTCTTTAATAATATTTTGTAATTCAATATGAATGCTTATGAATTTATTAATAAAAATATTAAATTGATCAATGATGTTTCATAATAATATAATTAGAATTTCAATATACTCATGTACTTAATTGGTCTAGCCAGATGCATATCTTTTATATTTTTAATATATACTATAGAGTCATATTCATATCTTTTATATCTAGCTACATATTACATGAGAAGAGAATCCTATCCACTTAGAGGCCATTTGATTGCTTGCAAATAAACTTTCAATATTTATATTTATAGTGTTTGATCAATTAAATTGTTTGATTAATTGTAAATAAGTTAATTACAATATTAGACTTTTACAAGCTACACTTGTAGACTACGAACTAGGTTGCGGCCCAAAAAATTAGTAAGTCTAATTCACAATCTATAAATGTAGGACTTCTTTTCTTTCTCTCGCTCACAACAGTCTTCCTCTTTGCTCACGACTCTCGTGACAGTCTCCTCTTGCTCGCGATGGCCACCATCTTCCTTTTGTTCGCAAAAGCCTCCATCTCGCTCACAATAACTTTAATTTCACCCGTAGCAATCTCTCTCTCGATCTCCCACAATAATCTCATTCTTATCTATTTGCAGCCTATCAAACACTTGCAAATAAAAATTGCAAGTCTACTTATGGGCAACACAATAGTAGGTTGCAACTCCTATTTAATTGCGAGTATTTCCTTTGCATCCAAATGTTTCTTGCAGCATTTGCATTTGTTTGGAACTAAACACCTACTTAAATTTTAATGACAATGATATTTGATCAATGCCATGCATCAAATTTAAGGCAAGATGAATTATTAACAAATTAAGAGGCAAGGGTCCTCATCCACCTAAGTAGATAGGACTCTCCTCATATATTATATTATATATTATATATTATATATTATATTATATTATATTATGATTCTTTCATTTTGTAGGATAGGGTTTTAATCAAATATGAATTTAATTAGAATTAATCATGATAAAAAATTTGTGAGATAAACTTATATCATATCCTACATTTATTTACATTTCATATAAGATGACTAGATAAGGCTAAATTTCTCAATTCTATATTGGTATTAATTTCAGATAAAGAAGTCAATATTAATAATTTAATATTTAAATTTAATCTTATCAAATTTTCATTGTAAAAATTACGAGAGAAATAAATTTGAATTTATTTCAATATAAGATATCATTTATTTCAAAATAAAAATTAAATACCATTTTTTCTTCAATTCTCAACCATTTATTGAATTTCAATTTCCACCCCTTTAGGATACTTATATCTCACTATAATCATAATCAAATTAGAATATATCCAGTCTTTTTGAAATTTGACAAACGATACAAATGGTGGACCCATCCGTCCTCTAAATCAAGTGAAACAAAGCCATTGTAGACGTAGTACTACCACCGTTATTATTATTGTTGTTATTGTATATTTTACTTTATTGTTTATTATAAGAATTCAAAGGTTTTTAAATTTCGTTCTGCTGTTAAGATTTTTCATCGAAATTTTTATTTGGTTTGGAATTTTGATTTTTTTAGGAAAAAATGAAATCTTTTGAACTGATTATACTTATATAAGTATATAGTAAATATAATATATATGTTGTGTTTAAACTTTTCCCTCTTATATGATATATTATATTATTTTCTATTACTATTATTTATTTATTTATTTATTTTATTAAACACATGTTTTTTTGTTTTTTCATTAAAATTTTTGGTTTTATTAAGATTTTTCATATTTGGAAAAAATAAAAAACTTCAAAACAAATGGATTGCACATATTTGGGTATATATTTGTAACACCTGAAAAATATATATTAAAATGATCATTTGATTAATTTATCTAAATTGATTAGTCCTTAGATGAGTGATTGGGTCGAGACGAGTCCGGAGATTCAAACGGAATTCGAATCGGACTTGTATTTGTCGGGTTATGGTTTATTTTAGACTTGATTTAAGTTAATGGGCGTTTTAGTCATTTGGTGATTGGGGTTTTAATATTTATACCTCATCTCTCAGGAGCGCGCAGCAGCCGCCACACACATCTCCTTGGACGCCCATAGGAAGAGACGGTACGCATGGAGAGGGAGGAAGGAATCTCGGCAGAGTGGTCCTTGTGGCGTCGGACATTTGCAAACTATGCGATCGGCAGAGCGGCCGTAGTCAAATCATAATGAAATTTGGACTGTAAGTTGTAGACTTCTTACTTCACATTCTGATCGGTGGTGATTGTTTTTTGATGGCCGAATCTATCACTATCATGGTATTATCGGGACCCTATTTTTGGTTTCATCTCCAGGATTCTGCTACGTCGAGTTCCGCCGATTCGGGCAATCGGGGTCATATCCTGTGGCTGATCGGGCTGAAATTTGGGGAGCATGTTCGAGACCCATTTCTCCTAGATGTGAACGGTGGATATCGGATTTGGACGGCTAAATCTTTGATTACACGAGAGGAAATGAGAAAGCATGGGAAGGACTTGAATCTGGGCAACACACCTGGACTTGTGGGAGCGTGGAGGATCATCTTTCTTTTTAATTTTCTTCTCCAGTGAGTGGTGTAAACCCCCCTTCCTTGTTCCTTGATTCCTACCACCTCCCCCTTCCTTAAGGATTTTATTGAGGATTTTTATGTCGTGATTCCGAGATTCTTGGTAAATCTAGAAGCTACATTGTTGTTTTAACGAATATAATATCCGATTTTTTCCGATTCTTTCTCCTTGTCGCATGGGAGATGTCAAAAATTTAGGTGTGCCGCCCCTTTTTCTTGAGGTTTTTGGTCTTGGATTTTTTTATGACAATTTCTATAGGTGGTAAACCAAATTGTGAGATTTAAATCGCCATTGTAAATATGCATATTGAAATCTTCTCATCTTTAGCTTATGCCGCATAGGGTAGCCCTTATCAAGGGTTGTGCTGCCTCTTCCCATCATGAAAAATTCATGCCATGATATCTATGATTTAAATTCCTAGACTTGCATGTTAAATAGAATTTATTCTCATGATTAAAAAGCACCCATTGTTTTGATTAAACTAGGTGGCCGCATAGCTTTAGATAAATTAGGGAGCATGCCGCCCTCTCTAGGATAAGGTTTGAGGAGCCTAGCGTTAAATTGATGAGTTTGAATTAGTGTACAATAAATTAAAATTCTTAATTTCGTTGAACAGGAGTATACCGTCTTGTAAACTTATTCAATTTAATTTGGAAGATAATCATAATTAGGGAATGGTTAATACACATGGAATTTAGGCTCTCAATGGTTATGGTTATTAAAGATACATTAATTTTTTTAATATATAGCATTGTTGGGTTTGATATTTAATTGTTGCAAAATCAATCTCTATCTTCTAAACGCACGATCTTAGTTGTAAACGTAGAGTTTAAGTACACTTTATCAGATTTTATATGATAATCTATATATCATCAACCTCACTAGTTTTTTTTTTCCAAAAATTAATTTTGTAACCGGGTTTGATTGCTCGCAAGTGCAAATGCCGCAACTAGAATTGCAACAAATACATCAATAAATTTGTTTGGTTGACTTTAAAGATTTTTTGCAGCATTTAATATTTATAACTTGTGTTTCTAATATCATTTGCAGGCCGCAAAAAAAATTGCAGTCCTGAAAGTCCGCAATATAAGATTGTAAGATGCAAATGTAATAATTTAATTATTAGAAAATAATTAATTTTGGTGATTTAGACTCGTCGGATGAAAACATGATAAATATCACAATTATATATTTTCACGTGCTGAACGTGATGATAGTGTCATATTTTAGATCTAATGTTGTTTGATAAATTTTTTATATTTTTTAGTATTATATAATAATTGAAAATATTAATTTTATTTTTATAAATAATTAAATAATATAAAATAATATTATAATAAACTAAATGGTGATTTAGAGTATAAAATAATATCATTTTGGGCTAGATTGATTCTTTTGTAACCGATGGTTATTGTTAGGATAAAATGATAGATTTATTCTTTTGTCTTTATTTGCTTATTATAGCTTCTAAATTTCGTTAAACCCCTATTGCATACTATTGTTGGATCGATTTGGGTGATTCTTTTGATTTTTTTTGGATAGATAATATATTTTTTCGGCGTGAATCGCTTTTTGCTTGCTCCTAACATGATTTGTGGATCGATTTGTGCTCGAGACAATATCTAGATCGCACCATTCAAATATTCATACGAGCGATCGTTGCCACTTGAATCAACAAATCTAGGCTCCTCTATCACATCGGGTATTTCAAGCGTCATCAATCCTTAGGGCGACTCATCTGATGACGTCCTGCCCTGTCTCGATACAAATTTGGGCATGAGAACTCGGGCTCGGCACGACACGAAAACTAAATGAATCGTCACGACCCGGCCCGTTAGCACGATTACGAAAAACTAAACGGGCCGCCCTGTTCTTGACTCTAGTTGTCATGCTATCAAGCTGGGCTGGACTTACATCCCTTGGCCCGGCACGATACGAGCGACCCGAGCATGATTTTATCGTGTCGGGACAAAATTATCAAACCTAGATATGAAGATGCAAGTTGCAAATGTAATTACAATTTTTATTTGCGACCAATCAAACACTTATAAATAAAAATTACAAATCTATTTGCGAAAAATCAAATGGTAGGTTACAAAATTATTCACATGAATTTACTTTTGCATACAAATATTTTTTTTCAGAATTTGTACTCGCGGGTAACAAAGCGTTCCCAGTAATAATTAGGCAAGTACAAAGATTCTACGATAAAGGGAAATATGAAAGAAAAAATATTGCTAACACTAGTAATTGAACACGTGATTTTAGATAGGATGGCTGATGTCCAGATTAACAGCAATGCCCCTGGGTATACTCATATAGTCATATTCTATACCATCTTTTTATTTGGTAACATGAAGGAGGATGAAGACGCCCGTGAGATTTGGAAGTTCCAATCAACTGTGTCTGGCCAACAGGGAACATCTTAGTTGGAAAAAGAAATCGGCGGTGGGATGGATCCCACCCAATAGCAAAATTTGAGACCCTGTACGCTGTTTACAGAACTCATAGTTTGCCAACAAACTCTCCATGTCGAATTGTCGACAATGACGTGGACCACGAATCTCAAAGATAATTATAAGATGAGCAATTTCTCAAAATAAGCAGAACATTATATCACATAATATCTACCAACTATTTAATTTTTTATTAAACTTAAAATAAACTTTTTGATTTTGCATTTTTTAATAGAGTTAATTGCTAATGTATTCAGAATATAAATTTTTTCTCAAATTTATTCAACATTTTATTTTTACTAATAAAATTTTTAATTTTTAATTTATTTCAATTATATTACACAGTCAAAAATATGTTAACTTTATATGTGATATAGCACAATACTTCTACTGTGAATCAATAATGTCACATTAATATTTTTAAATAAAAAATTTTAAAATATTAAAGGGTTATCAATAATGTATTTTGACTTTTTAAGCATTTTTTAAAATTTATTCTAACTTCTTATTTTTAATCAACAGGGTTCCTTATGTTGGATTTGTGTCAATTATATATAATCATCAAGCAACCATTAATTTGGCCATTGGTTGTTGTGTAGCATGAGGATTGGAATTCCAATCATCATTCTTAAATAATTTAAAAATAATAGCATATCATGCCACTAAGTTCATACGATCCATAACTAATGCAATCGATATCTAAGAAATAATGCTACTGCAAATGATATAAGCAGTCGTCGAGGTGAGATTGATGGTAGTTTTGATTCTGAATGACTACGATGCACAGATAGAAATAAGTGTCGAGAATATAGGGGAACACATGCTGAAAAAAGAATAATAAAAATTTATTGATAAAATATAATTGAAATAAATTAAAATTACGAGACTCGATTAGAAATAAAAATTTAGAATAGATTTGGAAAAACTTTAAGGTCAAAATATATTAAGCAGATAATCTTTTAAATTCTATTAAAATTTTTGATGGCATGATTTTTAATTTTTTAATTTTTTTTATGGCAGAATATTCTATTTGTATAATTAAAATCCTAAGATAGATTATGGAAAAGTCCTAAAAGTAGAAATATATTTAATAATGGGAAAATCATAATTTTGGTCTTCACGGTTTCCTTCAATTTTAATTTTAGTCCCTATAATTTTAAAATTTTGATTTTAGTCCTCACACTTTACTTTAGTTTAGGATTTGGTCCATATCGTCAAATAAAGTTTAAACGGTGCTGACATGGATAATATGTGCTGACTAGACAATGCTGACGTGGAGTCTGCAAGGATCAACTTTGTAAACTATAGGGACTAAAATCAAAAATTTATAAACTATAGGGACTAAACCAAAATTGAAGAAAACTGTGGGGATCAAAATCAAAATTTAATTAATTATTTTTTCTAATAAATATAAAAAAATACATGATATTTTCTTGATTTACTTATAAATAACTATAATATTTAAAAAAATTTAAAATTGAGTAAACTTTTTATCAACTAAGGTGATTTATTTTGGATTTTATTTTGAAAAGAATGATGTTATGTTTATATATCTAGTAGGGGTGATCACGGGTTGGGACGTCCCGGCTGTCCCGGTCCAGCCCGACCTGAAAAGTCGGGACAAATCCCGTCCCAGTTCAAAATCGGGACGGGACCGAGACAAATATGTTCGTCCCGATTAAAAATCGGGACGTGATCGGGACGATACAAAAAAAATCGGGATTGTCCCATCCCAGCTCGGTTTATAATATAAGTAATATTAAATATATAAAATTATTTTTTAGAAAAAAATATTAATTATTTTAACGGAGATATTGTTTTTGTTTTATAAAAAATCAATATTAATAAATTTGGGACGTCCCGGTCCGGTCCCGAATTTTTCGGAGCGGGACAAAATTGGGATGCTTCGTATTCGGGACCGGAATCGGGATGCATATTTGCGTCCCGGTCTCAAAATCGGGACGGGACCAGGACATACCAAATCCCGGCCCGTTCCGATCCCGAATACGAAACATTCCGATTTTATCCCGCTCCGAAAAATTTGAGACCAGATCGGGATGTCCCGAATTTATTAATATTAGTTTTTTATAAAATAAAAATAATATCTCTGTTAAAATAATTAATATTTTTTCTAAAAATAATAATAATATGCATTTAATATTAGGGAAAATCATAGTTTTGGTCCCCATAATTTTCTCCAATTTTGGTATTTAATATGTCCTCGATTTTGAACCAGGATGAGATTTGTCCCGACTTTTCGGGTCGGGTCGGACCGGGACGGGCAGGACGTCCCGACCCGTGCTCACCCTTACTAAATATATAAACATGTTATTCCTCTTTTCAAAATAAAATTCAAAATAAATTACATTAATCGATAAAAAGTTTACTCAATTTTAATATTTTTAAATATTATTGTTATTTATAAATAAATTTAAAAAATATCATGTAATTTTTTATATTTATTAGAAAAAATAATTAATTAAATTTTGGTTTTGGTCTCCATAGTTTTCTCCAATTTTGATTTTAATCATTATAGTTTATAAAATTTTAATTTTAGTCCCTATAATTTACAAAGTTGGTCCCTGCATACTCCACGTCAGCATTATCCCGTCAACATATATTATTCATGTAGCACCGTTTAAATTTTATTTGATGGTAGAGATTAAATCCTAAACGGAAGTAAAATATAAGGACTAAAATAAAAATTTTAAAATTTTATAGACTAAAATCAAAATTGAAAAAAAATCTTGGGATCAAAACTATGATTTTTTCCTTTAATAATTAATATTACGTTATATTTTTGGGTATTATCCGCTAAGTACTTTGATTTGGGAAATTGGGGTTGGGCATGATATTGAAATCTTATTTTGACAAACGGAAACGGCGAAGGAAACAGAAGGGAACGGAACGCTACAAAACGACGGAGGATTTGTCGTAACAAATCGCAACCCCTCATCGAGCGTAGGAACACGACGCCTTTCGCCTCCTCCGTTTCGAATACCTTTCTCTTCCTACCCCTCTTTGATCTCGATCCTCTCTCATATCAACCCTAGCCCCAAAAGGTTGGATCTTTGCTTCCATGGCCGCCGACGCCCCCGCAAAGTTCGGGCGGCCAGACCTGCTTCCCGACCTCGGCGTAAAGCAACACGACGGCCTCCACTTCTGGCAGTTCATGGTCGCCGGATCCATTGCCGGCCTCGTCGAGCACACCGCCATGTTCCCTGTTGACACCCTCAAGACCCGGATGCAGGCTGGGTCTCCCCCCTGCCAGCCGCCGCTCGGGCTCCGCCAGGTCCTCCGTGGCATCCTCGCCACCGAGGGTCCCCTCGGTCTCTATCGAGGCGTCGGCGCCATGAGCCTCGGTGCCGGCCCCGCCCACGCCGTGTACTTCTCCGTGTACGAGCTCTCCAAGGAGTCTCTTTCCAGGGGGAACCCCAACAATCCGTTCGCTCATGCTGCATCCGGAGTGCTCGCCACCGTCGCCAGCGACGCGGTGTTCACGCCCATGGACACAGTGAAGCAACGGTTGCAGCTGAAAAGTAGCCCTTATAAAGGGGTCGCGGATTGCGTGACCAGGGTTCTGAGGGGGGAGGGGATCAGGGCGTTCTTTGCCTCGTATAAGACGACAGTGTTGATGAATGCCCCGTACACCGCTGTGCATTTTGCAACCTATGAGGCCGCGAAGAGGGGTCTGATGGAGATATCGCCAGAGAGCGCGAGTGACGAGCGGGTTGTGGTGCACGCCACTGCTGGTGCTGCTGCCGGCGCCTTGGCAGCGGCTCTGACCACACCACTTGATGTGGTCAAGACCCAGCTTCAATGTCAGGTAAAGCTTCTAAGTCATTCCTTACAAGATATAAACTCCTACTCTTGTCTTTTCTCCATGAACTTTGCCTAATCTCTCAAGTAATTATGTCTGTTATGTTCTCTAAACTAAAGCACTGTTTAACAAAATTCCGCGTAGTCATGGCATATTGCTTATAGTACCTGACACAGCTTCAATGTCTTACCTAAAGCATCAGATTATGCCACTAATCAGATGAGACTGTTTATAGAATCATATACTTCAGTGTTGCTTTATCTCAAACGACAAATTAGATAAAGGGGCAGAAAGATTCCGTTTGTCTTAATGAAAGCTAAGATTCCTTTGGAGACAGCCACTAAAATGGGGCCATTATACTTCGTAACTTGTTGGAGTCTGTTTCTGATTATAGCCTGCTAAAGTATGATTGCAGCTATTTCTATCTTGTCAAAAACATATAATTTTGCCTCTTTATATTATTGTATAGAGGGTTCTTGGATTGCTTTTGTTTCTCAGGAATAAATTACATAAAATTAACTTTTGCCAACAGTAGCTAAGTAGAACTTCCTTCTAGGTTATTCATGATGCATGTTCATGTAACCACATCCTTGACATCTGGCCAAATGGAAGTAAAACATAATAGTGAAGTTGTTTGTTTCAGTCTTTTTGGCAAATATACTTTCTTAAAACTATCAGTGGAAATATTAAATCTAGGAAGAACTTCAGAGACATTGAACCACATCCTTGACATCTGGCCAATTGGATGTAAAACATAATAGTGAAGTTGTTTGTTTCAGTCTTTATGGCAAACATAATTTCTTAAAACTATCAGTGGAAATACTAAATCTAGGAAGAACATCAGATACATTCAATTTTAGTGTCAACTGATGAAGTTAAGAGATGAAACTTTCATTACGCGTTGAAGAGTACATTAATAGGAAAAAACACAAAACTGTAAATATGCCATAATTAAAGAAAGGGATGTAACTTTTTCTATGCTGAGGCTTATTACCCAGTTTCTGTATCAATCACTAAAGCAAAGTTCACATATTCTCTTTTCCTCTTTCCCTAGAGGCCCCAATTTCCAACACCTGTCCTTGCCCCCGTCCCTCTTTATTCTCCAACCCTCTTGCTGAAAAGATAAATTTTGAGCTAAAAGGAAATTAAATTACTAGGTTAATTTGTTAGGGTATGAGGTATCGTCCTGTCTAGGCTATTCCATTATTAGACTACAATTATAATAATTAAGCACTGTTCTAATTGAGTAATTGGTATGTTGTGGCTTGTGTCTGCATAGACTAGGAAGTATATTTTAGCCAATAGACAATTAACATGATAGGAACTCCCAAGGAGAGTGATCCTTGTATACTTATTGATGCAGCTTGAATTACAATGGCTTTTGCAACAAGAAACACTTCATATCAAAAATGGATTTAGATTGTGGAAGAAGATATGTCGTGTAAGTACTTAATAATGTTGGAGTGTTTTGGTTTTGACAGAATACCAAGACCATTTGTACTTTTATGTCACTGGTATTTGAAGGAGCTCATTTCTTGCAACTGCCTTCAGTTGATTTACATTTTTTTCTATTGTCTCCAATCTCAAAGTTGCAAACTTTGTGTATGAGAAGAGAGATTATGAGATCTTCTTTAACACGCAAGTGGAGAGATGCCTAGCCTACATTTATATCTCACTTCCAAGCTTCTCATGTTTTCTTCTTCAGCCCGCCAAGCCACAAAAAGAGTCTGTGTTTAATAACTACCACAAACACATTTTCCTGACTATATTCCTTCCATTCTTATACATGTGCCTGTCAACCCACTAATAGCTTAGTCGATTAGATATCTGTGCATGTTGCTCTGAGGTCATGGGCTTGGTCCCTGGTTCTAGTGTCTTGTGCACATGTTTTCCTTTATCTGTATAATGGCTATTAGAAAACCAATCTTTTTTGGAAAAAAATGCATATGTGCTTGCTTTCTCGTTTTTCCTTTTTCTTTTTGCTTTGATGTCTTTTTGAGTCCTGTTTCTCTTCTTTTTATGGTATTTGTCATGTCATCTAGACAATCCTCAGAACAAGACCTTTTATTTGGATTTCCCTTCTTAGTTGTTCTGTAATATTTGTAAAATGTTATTTAATGGCCTCATCATCTAGGGATAATCGTCTTTTTGCCTTTGCTTCACATTTATTTTAGAATTCATAATATATAGCATGTAAATCATGTTTTGATAAAAACACCTGGATCCCGTCCAATTATGCAGATAGCTGCATATTACTTGTGATTCAATCATTGACAAAATTCCATATTCGATCACATAGACTAGTCTTTCAATGATATTTCTACCTGAGTTCACATTTAATTTTGCAGTTGTCCTTGATGACCTTCCAAGATATAGCTTTATATGGACTGGATGTTCTTAAATCTTTTTGTACATAGTTGTTGATGAGATCAAAACATAAGGAGTTTGAGATAGTGCAAAACTGATGTAACATGAGATGTCTGCTGGAATTGAACAACAAAGAGTTAGATAGTTTATGCATGACTATGGAACTTGGATAGAAGTATTTTCCAGAGTTGGAGGGGGGAAAAAAGGAAAGTTGTGCGGGCAGGATATCTGTTCATTTTGTTATAAAAGTTGAATAACAGTGATGCAATTTTTATTTTTCATTGCATCAGGGTTTTGGAGGCTTTGAGTTGAAGAGCTCGTTGCTCTATGTGACAGATCTGTCTGAGCTTTCTGGTGCTGTATTTTTTTGGGTCATACATACATTAAACCCTTTATATTTAGAGTACGGCTTGGTAATTATAGAGATAATTCCATAATCAGTATAGTCTGCCACTCAGTGCCAGTTTCTGTACTTGTGGGCTCTACATAGTAATTTACTTAGAGCTAACATACTTTGCTAACTTGTTTATGAAGACAATCTCCTTCTCAGATTGGAATTAGGTCACCACTTAAAGGATTAAAGCTTGTGTGCCAGATTACTAAGAGATCAAAAGAAATATTAATGTAACTTATGGCAAAAGGGAAATGGGTAAAGCTTCATTTAGGATGTTTTACAAAATATGTCATATGTGATGTAATATCTGACTTTTGTTTGCTCTCTTATAGAAAAATTATTTGCAAATATATTAGCAGTTTGTTTTCTGATGTTTTACTACTCATTACTTGTTTTTCAACTACCATCATTTTTTCCTTCACACATTTTTTCTATTTTAGTTCCTTTTCTCTACAAGCCTTATTAAACACTCTGTGATGTTTTTTGGCATAATTAGTGAATATATTGTAATTTATATTCGATTACACAATATTATTTCTGGTTATACAAAATTTCAGTTGTTTTATTTGTTCATTTGTCTATTTTGAACAGGGTGTCTGTGGTTGCGATAGATTTTCCAGCAGCTCTACAGGTGAGGTTATCCGTGCTATAATAAGGCGGGATGGGTATGCCGGTCTGTTGAGGGGTTGGAAACCTAGAATGCTGTTTCATGCACCAGCAGCAGCCATTTGCTGGTCTACATATGAGGCAACAAAGTCATTTTTCCAAGACTTAAATGACCAAAAGTGACTATATAGATTGTAGAGATCTTACAGAGGTATTTTTCTTTTAGATAGTTCTGAATCTTACACAGAAATATGCTCATGGGGTGATGGAAACAAAGCTTGTCCATATGCTGCTGCAGCTGTTGCTGTCAATGTGGAATTCAGTTCCACCCTTTTGAAAATTGTTAGTGTACAAATTTTCTTCCTGGCGAATAAATGATAGTCATGGTCAGAAGGCAGAGTTGATTTGGATTACAATTTTGTATTATCATGTAATTGTCAGAAGGCAGAGTTGATCTGGATTATAATTTTGTGTTCTCATGTAAACCTAATTATTGGACTCATTCAAAGTAGGATTGCGTTGAGTTTCACAATTTATTACCTGTATGGGCAAACGCAACGGATGTTCTGTAGGGTTTGACAATTTATTATCAATTCTTTCTCAAGCCAATTTGATAATTTATTATTTCTATAGGTGCGTGTGGAAGCCCTGTTTAGTCCATTCAATTCATTAGCATCTTCTTCTTCTTTAAGCAATTAATGATGCTAATGAATTATCTGCTAAAAGGAAATCTGAAGGGACTTGAAGGTTTTTTTTTTTTTGGTGAATGCTCCACAAAATATCAGGATTGCTTCATAGCCATTACCTGCAGGTGATGTCCACAAAATCTTGATGAGATGAATCTGGTTGGAAATGTGTTGCTATCCAGAGATGTAGGTAGTAATAATGTCTTCATGCACAGATCACACATCAGGAGAGCTCATTCTCTGCCAATTGCTGCTGTTACAAATGCAATAACTAAAGCTACTGGTGTTGAAGTTGAAGTTCCATTCTTCTCTAATTAATAGGCTTTCAATGCTTTGTTCATTCAGCTTCTGTTAATGGTTGTGATATAAATAACCATAAATGGTAGCTCATGTAGTAGCTGCTCTTGTTAATTCTTTGGTCAGCGTTTCTACAGAACAATGCATTTTTCTCCAATTTTAATCAGAATGACAATACAATTAATGACCGACACATAGGAAGAACCAAGGCTGCACAAAATCCTTATTGCATCTTCATGTAAATGGCAACCAGTTGCGCAAGTATTAAACTTGGTTTTTTCAGCTTTAATCATTTGTATTCTTAGAATATCCACCTTTTTTTTTCAGAGTGGATAAATTACATAAAAGACTAATATTTTTTGCTCTATGTACTCAAGTGCAAAGTACACAAGTACTTAAGTACAGTAATAGCCAATCGTCCTTTTCTTCTTTTCTCCCAATTGCACTTCCCGTCTGCATCTTCTTCCCCTCTTCTTCATCTTACCTTCATTCTATGATCAATTTTTCATCCATTTTCATAAAGAATTTAAAGTAATATGCAAGAACAACATCTTCTCCACATGATTGTGTACTTTCAATATCAGATTCTTGCCTAGAGTAGATATCCTCATTTGATGCTTAGATTCTCTCGAGCCCAAATACCCCGCTTAACTCTCAAATATCCTCGTTAGGGTCTTGAGATGTGGCATGTGCATACTAACTTAGGCAACATAGGAAGATCATTGTGCTTGCTTATATCTATTGTTTGACGTTCATTTTGTTCCTTCCATGCACATGCTACTTTTGTTGATAATTTGTTCTCATGTGAATGTTAATAATGAATTTGTTTCCATGTCCATGAATTAATTAATGAATGAATAAAATGAGTATGTTTCAATTCATGATTGCTTCCAGGAGAAATTTAATGTACACTATAAGAGTGATCAATGTAGATAGAAAAAAAATTGTCTCCATAAATGTACAAAAGATTCCAAGAATTAATAAACCACATTAGAATCACATGGAACTAAAAACAAAATCAATAATCCACATCGTAAACGAATGCTCAAGCTCGGAAGAGATTCCAGAATTAATAAACCACACTAGAATCACATGGAACTAGAAACAAAATTAATAATCCACATTGTAAACGAATGCTCAAGCTCGATAGATTCAGCAGACCAATAAAAGATGTACATGCGAAAATTGAGTTTGTGTAAAGATAGGCGAATTAGAAAATAATGCAGGTGGGTTATACACATACATGTCTTCATTGACAGGGACACTAAACTCATTTAATTATAAATTTTGATAGTTTACTCCTATTGAAAACCTAGAAGGTGACCCAAACAACATCACCCAATTGATCTAATCTAAGAGGCGACTTGGCTAAGTTGGCTGCAAAAGTGGACACACTTGATCGATTGATCAATAGAGGTTTTAAAGTATTATTTGTCATGGCTTTGTTGCTTTTATGTTGTTAGGAAATTTGAGGAATTTCCTGCCAGATTTACAAAATCCGAACTCGGCGAGAGAAACGGAAAATCAAATTCGATAATAATAATGCGGAAAAATAAAAGACACAAGAGAGTTAATGTAGTTTGGACTCAGCGGGGTGCCGATCTTATGTCCACGGGAAAAGAGGAGACTATTTTATTCATTCTAGAAAATAGATACAATAGGAGTGACAATAAATAAATCCCCTTTAGAATACAACAATTTGTGTTAAATAAATAGAACCTGAAACCGGTACGGAGTAGATACTATGTCTCTGCAATATCTGCCTTGAAATTGAACTCCTAGTGCTGTATGTCGGAACCTAAAAAGGGGCACTCCTTGGAAAAGGGTCGTAGCGACACTCTTAATTTTCTGAATCTTTAAATTTTCTCTCACAATATTTTTCTATTTTCTTCTCGGTGTGAGATGTTTTTGCCTCAAGGAAATTATCTGTATTTATACTTGAGGGGATGAGTCGGTCCAGAAAGAAAAATTAGGACGGAGCTAAATCTGGAGCCGTCCAAAAATATGTGCGACTGTGATTGATTTTAATCACGTAAACTTTGCTGATGTTGACGGAATAAGATGCAATTGAGGCGCTCAAATTTTGATCACACGGCTGCAATATTATTTTGACCGGTCAAAACAGAAGGCTTAACATGTACTCCCTTCGTTCCATAATAAGTGACTTTTTAGCTTTGACACATAGATTAAGAAAGCTATCTAATAGCCTAATTTCTAGCAATTTTTTTTTTTTTTTTATACTAAATTACTCATAGTGTGTGACCCTTAAATTTCATGCTTTTAAAGAGGAAAAGAATAAATATATAAATGTTGATTCCTTTCTTTAACAATTACCAGTATCTAGGTAATTAAGTCTGCTTTCAATCTCATTGAATCTTGTGGCAAATGCTTGTGGATGATGTGCTCATGTGATTTTGTGGCTAATGTTATGTGATGATGTTGTTTAACTAATGTTATGACATGTATTTGATAACATAAAGTATAAATTTAATATTAAATACAAATATAATAACAAAAGAGCGATTGCATCTTCGCTCTTTGGTGCCAATAGACTTTCGCTTAGTAGCATTCATCCAAGTACATTCTAGATTTGTAGTTTCGCTCAAGGTATGTTGGTCTACATGATCAACGTATCCTCAAGGAGTTTTTCCACTTTGTATATTTAAGTGGACTGGCCAATTATTGTTGTATAAACTTAATTTTTTTAATTTAAAATCCCACCTTATCTGGTCAGGCAGTATCCTGATCCTGGGTAGAGGAGGCAAAGGGTCTATGATCATGCACTGCTCGCCAGGAGGTCAACATACCACCATGTTCCATCAGGCAGCTAGGAATTCCATTAGTAATTGCCACACTTACATCAGCGTTTACAGGAGCCACTATATTGGCATTTACATCAGCAACTACATCAATATTTACATTAGCATTTACATTGCCAGGATCATAATTGAATACTACATTAGGACAACATTGATAGCTACCAAACAAAGTATCAGCATACAATTTGAAAGGAAGCAATTCAGGCATTGCAGTCATGTAACAATTATTTAAGGAACATCTCCAGCTTGTTGCAGATGAAGTAGCATCACCATAGTAGCTCCAAGTCATAGTACTGGTAGTGGCAATTTCCATATCAGTTAACCTAGCCTTAGCAAGAAAATGGGCCCTCATGTTATCTTCTCTTTTGATGAAGCACCAACTAGAGACCTCCAATATCTCGGCAAGATGGAGGATGTCAGCTACAAGAGACTTAACATACCAAGGAGGCTTCAAGGATTTGTTTAAAATATCAATGGCAATCTTGCAGTCGGAGAAAATTTTCAGATGCTTAATGTTGATTAATTCAGCCTTTAAAAGATAGTTCCAAATAACTTGCAACTCAGATAACAAAGCATTATAAGAAAATGAATTACATCACTATCTCATAATTTCCATCTTATTATTCAACAGAATGGTGAAACCCAAACCTGACTTCCTTGTTTGATCAACCCAAGCAGCATCACAGTATATCCAATATCTACAATTCCTATTTGCTATACAATCAGCATCGCATCCGAAATAGAGCTATCTTTAAGATAACCCAAGCTTCTCTTAGTAGCCTTAATAGAATAATTCACATTTCTCTTCAACACTTTGGTACAAAGACATTTCTCTAGCTGATAACAATTGTTGAGTTTAGACATGACTTTGTAGACCAATGAATTGTGTCCAAAGCATTTACCCCTGAAACACATCTCATTCCTATTTTCCCAAATACACCAGAGGCCAATTGCAATGCATCTGGTTAATTAAAGCTTTCCATCCTTGTCAAGGAAATCACCTTCCTCAATCCACTTACCCAGAGGCTAGAGATCTTTAAAAGCAAACTTGCAACCAAGGATACTTTCCAAAGCAGCCCAAAGTTTATTCGCATATGTGCACTTAAAAAATATGTGATCAACATTATCCATCTCTTTATTACATGTAAAACAGCAATGTTCAAGAATATTGCTTCTCTTAGAAAGAAAACAAGATGTAGGAAGCTTACCTTGAACCAACTTCCAAATAAAAACTTTAACCTTTGGCAGAACTTTGAGGCTCCACAGCCTCCTCCATTCAAAGGAAGTATCAGAAGCTTTTTCATCATCCTTTTTCAGGTAGTTATATGCTATCTTGCAATTGAGCTTTCCCTTATTGTTGAGTGCCCAAATCCATTTATCAGGACACCCCACTCTTGAAATGTGAATCTGCACAATAGATTTAACAAGCTCTTCTCCGAAAACTTGCTTAATCAGGACCAAGTTCCATTCTTTGTCATTGATAAGGTTACCGACATTGTGGACTTCATTGATCTTTTCCATATTGATAAAAGTAGGCCATCTTTCTAGAGGAAGGCACTCAATCCAAGGATCACTCCATACATTGGTTTCACTTCCATTACCAATTCTTTTCTTTAAACCCTCTCTAAGCATGAACATGGCTGTAAAGATACCTTTAACTGCCCAATTTTTACTTCTGCCATAATCATCGGTCCAAGGATGAATAGATTGATATCTTTGATTGAGTAGAGTGGCCCAACTAACATTCTTCTTATTTAACAAAGGCAACAACCTCTTTGCATGAATAGAAACCTTGACAAGCCTTAAATCTCTTATTCCCAACCCTCCTTTTAATCTGCTTAAAGAGACTTTTTTCCAATTGACAAGGTGAAAACCTTTTCTGCTTGAACCAGATTTCCATAAATGTCCTCTAGCTAATTTTTCGTAGTCTTTCACCACATCCTCATTAATCCATGTGGTAGCAAGAGTGTGCATATGTATTGAATTAATCACTAAATTGAGGAGGACAACCTTGCCAGCTTGAGACACATTCTTACTTGCCCAACATTCTAATTTGCTACAGTACGTTTTGCTAATCATTTGTCTCTCAATGTTGACAGGTATTTTTCCTTTGTCAATATAGGCGCCAAGGTACTTCAAGGGAAGGGGGCTTTCTTTGATACCAAGTAGCTCACAAATTGTCTCCTTCTTTGCTTTTGGGTAAGCACTTGGAAAGAAGCACTCAGACTTGCTAAAGTTTATCTTCTGATTAGTATAAAGAGCATATAGATTCATCACTTCCTTGATGTAGCTGCATGATTTTTTACAGCATTTAACCATAAGGATAATGTCATTCGCAAAAAAAAGATGGCTTAAAGTCATGCTCTTATACTTAGAAGCTTTGATATGTCCATTATGCACCTCCCTTTCAATCAAGAGAGATAAGAGTTGCTGCACAATTATGAATAGGTATGAGGACAAGGGGTCCCCTTGCCTAACACCCTTGCAGCCTCTTGAATGATTTGGAGTGAGTGTCATTAATACAACACTTAAAGTTTGCAATGTTTAGACATGCCATGAACCAGCATATTAATCTGTTAGGCAAATTCATAAGCTGACATATCTGTTTAATTGCCACCCAACTGATCTTGTCAAAAGCTTTCTCAAGATCAAGTTTTATGATAAAAAATGGATGCTTTCTTTTGGATTTCCCTATTATGCTGACAACTTCAGTAAGGAGTAACACATTATCATGCATGTTCCTCTTTTCAACAAAAACAACTTGCTCTTTGGAGATGAGTGTGCTAATCCAAGGTCTAATTCTATTAACTATAACCTTGGAGATTTAGGCCACATTGCATAGTGCAATTGGCCTATAGTCCTTTATGCCTTTAGGATTATCTCCTTTTGGAATGAAGATCAAGCTGGTTTGTCCCCATGAGTCAGATAACTTACTTTCATTGAAAAATACTTTTATTGCCTCCATATATGATTCCTTGATTATATCCCAAAAGTTCAAATAAAATTCCAAACTGTATCCATTAGGTCCCGGAGCTTTCCCTTTGCCTAAACTATTCATTGCATCCACAACTTCATGCTCGGAGAACATTCGGGTGAGACTGATATGACTATCATTAGGAACTTTCTTCCATTTTAAAATATTCAAATCATCCCAATTAACAAGATTCTGATCAATGCTGTCCACTTTCCAAAGATCCCTATACCATCCTTCAAAAGCATGGACAATGTGACAAGTCTCAGATATATCCTTACCATTCTCAGTAATCTGCATAATAGTGTTTTTTTCTTTTTTTGAATTTGGCAAGGTTGTGAAAATATTTTGTATTCTTATCATTCATCTCTATCCACCTTGTTCTAGCTTTTGTCCACCACTTAATGTGTAATTGCCTATTGAGAGCCATGACTTTATTAGTTAAACATTGGATATTAACAATTTCTGCATTAGATGCCAACCCCTGCTCATCAGCAATTTCAAGGATCTCAAGCTCAGCTAGGGTGTCTTTAAGTCTCCTTTCCAAGGAGCCAAAGCAATTCCTACTCCATAACTTGAGTTCTTTACCCAAGTTGCCTAGACAATTCATGAAATATTCTGATTTTTCTCTTTGCTTAACATTCTTCCCCCGGTTTTCTTTTATCAGATGAGCAATGTCCTCACTCTCAAGCCAGTATAGTTCAAAAATGAACTTTCTTTCTCTGTATTTTTGGTTAATGTTGCATCTAGAGTTAAGCATAATGGGCCTATGGTTCGATGCAAGTCTCTTTAAATGATAGACAATTGCATTACTGTATTTTGAAAGCCATAAACCATTTTGCATACATTCTATCCAATCTAGCCATGATTCTTTTATCTCCATGTCTATTATTGCACCATGTGAATTTGTATCCAATATGACCAAAGATCTATAAGCCCAGCATCAAATTTCAGCTCTTTGAAAGTTTTCATGGCACTACCAAAACTAATATTGTTTCCACCTCTCTTATCCTCTTGACATTCTATGCAATTAAAGTCCCCAATAAGCAGTTAAGGAGTATCTTCATTGTGAATGTATTTTAGGAATTGCCATAACAATTTCCTTTCATTGGCAACATTGCTAGCATATATCCCTGTTAACAACCAAGGACTTCCACCCTTGAAGCTAACAACTACATGAATTATTTGACTGCATTTAAACAGTAGCTTGGCCTTCAAAACTTTAGTCCTCCAAACAATAATAATACCATTGGATCTCCCATCTCCTGACATGTATAATCCATCCCAGTTGGAGCCAAATTTTTTAATACAATCCTTGGAGATATCATCATCTAGGTGTGTTTGAACCAAAAGAAACAAATCAGGCCTATTCTCTTTAATCATAAAGTCCAAATAATCCCAGCCCGTGGCTTTCAAACCACCTCTTATATTCCAGGAGATTAACTTCATTCTAAGAAAATTATGCTTTTCCCCTTGCAATTCTCAGGAGGGGGGTCTCCATCTGGTTCGAGCACTCCATCCTCAATGGAGAATTTCTTTTTCTTAGCTCTATTCTGCTTGATGTTGAAGGGAAAGCATATATTCTTCATGGATGGTTTGAGAAAGAGCTTTTCTTTGTTTCCTAATACCACTAGAGGAGCTACATATAGAGTCTTCATCCATGGTTTCATGTGGCAATGTTTCAGAACTCTTCATTTTGTTGACTGCAATGGCAAATGTATCTGTTAGCTCCCTATGGAAACTATCCAAGCTCTTCTCTATGTCAACTTGAACTAGAACATGCTCAATTTTCATAGCTTTAAAAACCATCTCATTCCTGATATCATTATTGTTAATAGTCTCTAGTATACTCCTTTTCCCTTTCATATTATTCTTTGTCACCCCACTCTCCTTGTTCGTCAAAGGAGATTGCAACAAACCATGGTTAGAAGTAGAAGTCTTGGAAGGAGCATGGAAAGACTTAACATAAGCATTTATATCCTGACTGAGGTCCTCCTCTATGGCTAAACTTTGATCATTATACTTCTTCAAACTCTCAAATTTGTTATTGTGCTTAGTATCCTAAGATTCAACTTTTTTCCCCGAGGCTTTTTCTTCCTATTATTGATTTGCCAAGGCCCAAACACCTATCCCTCATTTCCCCCTGACATTTTATCATTACTGAAATCATATTATTCTGGACAGGTTGGGAAACAACCATATTCCTATTTATCTCAGACTTGTTTTTTTCAGAACATTATGTTGCAAGATGACCAACTCTCCCACATGAGAAACATACTTAGGGATGTTTTCAAAGGCAATGGCTTGCCAAAACCTAAAGCCATCCCCAACTATCCAAATTCCTGATGGAACTTTTTGATTGAGGTTCCATAGAATGCATATCCTGACAAACTTAGCTCTTTGGCCTTTGAGTGTGAATCCATCAATCTTTATGGGTTGTCCAATGCTTCTTGCAATTTTAACTAGAATGTTTTTATGAAGATACTCAAGAGGCAGTCCTGGTAGTTGAATCCGGACTGGGATGACTTCAATAACCTCCAACAAGGGTTGGAAATTTGGTTTCCAAGGGGAGAGCAAGATATCCTGTCCTTTAAAGAACCATGGTCCTTCAGTAAGGACTTTGTTTCTATCCTCCTCATAGGTGAACTTGAAACAAAAGTAACCAGCTGCCATATCCACCACATGGACACTAAACTTAAGCTTCCAGATTTTCGGCATAACCTGTTGAATGATCTGTAGGGAAGGAGTGTTGCCATAAAATTTTCCATACATACTATTGTGCCAATCTGCCCTGGCTGCTGAAATCGAATCTCCATCAATCACTACTTCATTGCTCGAAGCATTCTGAATTTTTTTCAATTTCACCTCTGTTTCAGTTCCCTTAGACATTTCATTAGTTAGTTGAGCTTCTCTAAAAAGAGCAGCCCATGAATTAGGTTGTTTACCTTTGCTCCGGGGGATCGGAACATTAGATATTTGATTTCTCACAAACAAAGAATTTTCTAAAGCAGTGAATTCATTCAAACAAGATATATTGCCCTCATCAATAATCGTATTATTAGGGATACCATCGAGAATCGTACCTTCGGAGAAGGCCAATGCAGGATGAGATTTTTTCGAAACCAATCCAGAGATCTTCGATCGCCCAGCAGTCGATTCCATTTTTCGAGATGCAGCCTCGGCCTTAATGGCACCCGGGTCAGGCAGCTTCCTGAGTTTGGGAGGAATGCCTGAGAGCCTCCCTAGATCCAATCTCGAGCTAGCGATATTTCCACCATCAGAGTTTTTGCCATCGCCATCGCCATCGCCATCGCCATCGCCATCGCCAGAGCGAAAAAGAGTTCCCGCCATTGCTTGAATCAAATTCAAGTGCCTTCCCCGTATAAACTTAATTGTATAAACGTATAGGTATAGAGTAAAAAAGAGAAGCAAGAAAGAATAATTAACAGGAGAGGGGGCCTACTAGAGACGTGCATGCCATTTGCCACGTCATCTTTAATCATCAGTTGTATATGCCTGCCAATTAATATTGATTTGACGTTAATATACTAGCTAATTAATTTAATTTTTTCTGGATAATTATGACCTGGTTAATTCCTGGCGAAACTAGGAAATTGACTTGGTGTTTAAGGTGGAATTCTATGGAGACATACATTGAATGAAGCTGAGAAATTATTTCTTGTCATTTCTGCTCTGAGAACCAAGTTGAGCAAAAAAAACTCTTCACCTCCTGTCTCGAAGCTTACTAACCCCACCGGCAATGCCCTAAGCAGCGTCAAACGATGATGACGGCGTGGCGGCGGCGACGGCAGCGGCCATGAAGTGCATGGGAGAGCTGGATGACCATGAAGGAGCTCAAGACTCAAGAGGCGGCAGGATGTAGATTGCTGGGAACGACATTGCTCCGAGTTCGTCCCCTGCTTCTCAAGAATGCAAAGAAGCGTTGCCGAGTGAAAAGGTATGCATTTTATTTGGTTGTAGAATAGGAAAGGTGGAAGTTTTGCCTCAAGCCCACCGAGGTAGGCCACAAATTTAGTCCCACATGGAATCTACGTAATACTCTTATGCCTTCTTAAACTTACGCTTCCGCAGCTTAGGTGTCTCTTCGGAGACATCCGATAAAATTGGAACGATACAGAGAAGATTAGCATGGCCCCTGCGCAAGGATGACACGCACAAATCGAGAAATGGTCCAAATTTTTTATTCCAATTCTTCTTGCTTATTTCTCTTTTGGCGTTCTAAAGTAAAACCCTAATTTGAACCACGAAACATTAGATTTCGAATTCTGTCTCTAATCGCTCTCCATTTGTTATTTCATTATTTCACGAGTACTTTAGTTGATGAAGCACTAAACTCAACTTCTATATGTTGCAAAGGTTATATCATATTGAATTTAAAATAAAATAAATAATATGAAAATGATTATTGACTACCTATTTTGTTTAAAAAATAAAATAAAATAAAATAAATAAATCTAAAACTCATGAATTTTAATATTGTAATATTGATAACATAAAGCATAAATTCGGCGCTAAATGCATATACAAGAACAAAATTAATTTTTTCTTTAAAATACAATACAAAAAGTATAAATTAACTTAGGAACCCTAAGTAAATTATTTTTTGCATTTTACCCTTCTTAAAAAAAATTGTACTTTCTATAAAAATATCTATCAAGCAAGAGCTTTTGTCTACTTGTTGAGATGTATAACTTTGTTGTATCAAACAAACTAGAGCTTAGTTGTTAGGCCACCGGGACTAGAGTTTTATTCCTCCCTAACCTTTTTATGTTTATATAATTTTCTCAATACTGCAAGGCTCAACTAACTTAGAAACATCAATACTATTTTTTGAGTAGGAGTGCAAATTTGATTCTATAAATTTTATTTTGGTATTTTCAGTCTTCTAAGTTTGCTCCGTAATATATATTTGATCATATTCGTGACGGTCTGTTAACTCACCGTCAATGTGGACTAACGCCGTTCATACACGTTGACAGATTTAGTCATATAAGTTTTATTTTAAAATTTTCAGTCATGTATGTTTGTCTCGTAGTACAGATTTGATCATATATGTTTGCCCCATAACACAAATTTGATCATATATGCGATGGTGCGTTAACTCTCTGTCCAGGAAAAAATAAATGACGTTATGTCCATGTTGACGGAGTTAACAGATCGTCGTGTATAGGACGAAATCTATATGACAGACTGACATATAGACAAGTTGGTATGTTAATTTCGTAATATAGATTTGATCTATAACATATATAAGTTTGCTTCGTAACATAAATTTAGTCATATTTATGACGGCCCGTTAACTCCGTCAATATGGACATAATGTCGTTTATTTTTTGTGTGGATGAAGAGTTATCAGACCATCACAGATATGATCAAATTTGTGCTATGAAACAAATATATTGGATCAAATTTGTACTACGTGGGAAATATATAGCACCAAATTTGTGTTACAGGACAAACATATAGGACTTAAAATTTCGAAATGAAATTTATAAGACCAATTCTGTCAATGTGTATGAACGACGTTAGTCCACGGAGAGTTAACGAACTATCACGAATATGATCAAATCTGTTCTACGGAGCAAACTTATAATACTGAAAATATCAAAATGAATTTTATAGGACTAAAGTTCAAAAAATTAAAAACTTATATGATCAAATATGTAATTTTTTCTTAATTTTTAGATATATTAGACGCCACTTTTGGTAGCAATAATTGCATGTCACTTATTCTGATGGAATTATTTAAATAGAGGTGGAAGTCCTAATCAATTTGCAATCCACATGTTCAGAAAAAGTTGAAAATTTTGTATTTTCATCTCCATAGTGGTCGGTATCTTCACTGTTCACTCCTGGGCATCAATACATGTTCAGTGGGTGGGCCATCTTTAATATTGATAAATTTATTGTCAAGGAGTTTTTCCACTTTGTATATATGACGAATTGTATAAATGTATATGGAGAGAGTTAAAAAAGAAAATCAATACGCAAAAGGGTCTACTAAAGACGTGCATGTCATTTGCCATGTCATCTTTAATCATCACTTGACTTGCAGTTTAAGGTGGATTCTATGGAGAGACATACATTGAAAAATGAAGCTGAGAAACCCAGTCAAATAAATTTAATTATTTATTCTCATTTCTGCTCCGAGAAAGAAGTTGAGCAAAAAGAACTCTTCACCTCCTTTCCCTTCACACGGATCCGCCCAATTGCATGTTTCGCCTTACCCAAGTTTCTCCTCCTTCCTGATCACTCGCTCTTCCTCCAATCTCGAAGCTTACTAACCTCACCGGCAATGCCCTAGCTAGAACCAGGAAATGAGCCCCCTCTAATTAATAGGCAGCGTCAAATGACGATGACGGCGTGGCGGCGGCGGCCATGAAGTGCATGGCAGAGCTGGATGGCCACGAAGGAGCTCAAGAGGCGGCAGCATGTAGATTACTGGGAGCGACATTGCTCCGAGTTCGTCCCCTGTTCCCCAAGAGTGCGTTGCCGAGTGAAAAGGTATGCGTTTTATTTGGCTGTAGAATAGGAAAGGTGGAACTTTTGCCTCTAGCCGGCCGATGTAGGCCACGAATTTAGTCCCACATAGATATCTACCGAGTAATCTTAGGGCTGCTTAAGCTTATGCTTCTGCAGCTTAGGCGTCTCTTCGGAGACATCCGATAAAATTGGAACGATACAGAGAAGATTAGCATGGCCCCTGCGCAAGGATGACACGCACAAATCGAGAAATGGTCCAAATTTTTTTCCCAATTCTTCTTGCTCGTTTCCCTTTTGGCATTCTAAAGCAAGTTTAAACCCTAATTTGAACCACGAAAAATTAGATTTCTTTTTTTATTTCCTTCACGAAATCTGTCTCAAATCGCTATCCATTGGTTATTTCATTATTTCGCGAGTACTCTATTGATCTCTGTTCTGGTTCTGCCTCTTGTTTGTACACCGCTAATTCCTATTTTCTTTGTGTTAATTTCATGTTTGCTTTCTTAAATTCCTACATATGCATTACCGATCCCTTTTTTTGGGTTCTGCCTCAAGTGCAAACCCTAAATTGAACTTGAATGCCTACATTGTTTGGATTTCTTTCGTGAATGTAAAACCTACTATCGGAATACGAACAAAGCTGGAGTTGTGTAATTATCGTGAATACTTTTTTCCCTCTCTCAATGGGCTAATTTTACCTAGAAAGCCAGCCCCGTGTTATGTTGTACAATCTGTGCATCTTTAGGTAAATTTTTTTCCCAATTCTTCTTGCTCGTTTACCTTTTGGCATTCTAAAGCAAGTTTAAACCCTAATTTGAACCACGAAAAATTAGATTTCTTTTTTTATTTCCTTACTTCACGAAATCTGTCTCAAATCGCTATCCATTGGTTATTTCATTATTTCGCGAGTACTCTGTTGATCTCTGTTCTGGTTCTGCCTCTCGTTTGTACACCGCTAATTCCTATTTTCTTTGTGTTAATTTCATGTTTGCTTTCTTAAATTCCTACATATGCATTACCGATCCCTTTTTTTGGGTTCTGCCTCAAGTGCAAACCCTAAATTGAACTTGAATGCCTACATTGTTTGGATTTCTTTCGTGAATGTAAAACCTACTATCGGAATACGAACAAAGCTGGAGTTGTGTAATTATCGTGAATACTTTTTTCCCTCTCTCAATGGGCTAATTTTACCTAGAAAGCCAGCCCCGTGTTATGTTGTACAATCTGTGCATCTTTAGCTAAATTTGGATGAGACATTTTGATTGGAACCTTTTTAGTTATTACAGTTCAGCATGAGATAGCATCGATTTTCCTCTTCTGCAGATAGTCTTTGTAGCAAGAGATCAAAAAAGCACTTAAAATAATGAAGCTTGGTAAGATCTGGAGGATCATTCCATCTCTAAAACTTTGCCTTATCTTCATTTATACTCATGAATTGCATCCTTATCAAATGGGCAAAGTAGCTTCTGTCTAGCCTGTTCAAATGAAGCACTTTCTTTGTCAGATATTTGATATGCATTTTTAATCTTACTTGCCCACTGGTTGAGGAATAATGATACCAATAAATTAGACAATTTTTTATCTGATCGGATCAACTTATGCATTGTAGAGTAAGGTGGCATTGAGACATGCAGTACATAAACAGTTATGACAAACAATGTGGTATAGACTTTTTTTTTTTTTTTCAGTTAACTATGGCAGTTTTATCTTTCTTCTTAAATGCTTCCTGCTGCTATGATAGCATTGACAGACAATGTGTGCCTGGACACTATTGTGAAAGCTGCAAATGCATAATGAATTAATTGGAGCTGTGGTGTATCGGAAACCCACTACAAGCTCCTGCTAAGGAAAAAGTAAAACAGAATAAACCACTTTTATGTGTTGATAGAAAGAAGAGTCTTGCTATATCCTCCTAAAAATCAGCCTAATAATTCTCCTAACCACTCACAATGGCATGAGTGGTAATTTCATCAGTAACCATGGGCACTTTATTATATGTGAGTATTAGGAGGATTATTAGACACATGAGTTAGGAGAATTTAGCATTTCTCTAGAAAGAAACCTTGTATTTCATGGTAATACAGAAAGGGGCCTATTTCTTTTCCAACATTCTTCTAGCATTTTGTATCACTGGTATACTTATCCAAGTATTTAAATTGCTCATACGATCTGGTCTATCTCCCACATTATAATTATCTAACATATATAGACTTCAGTTGTTAGCTCAGGCGAGAGAGACAATTGGTCAATAGAAAATATGTTGAACAAAACTTTTAACTACAGGACATAATATTGGAAAAGATTCTATCAACTAGTGTAATATCACTAATATGATAATCATGATTTACTGTCTACATTCTTTTGCATGTACATAATATATCAGGATGGAGCAGTGGTTTTTGTTATATTGGTTAAATACATTCTATATACATGTATTTAATTTGTTAATTGTTAATAATTCTCCCAATATCGATTTATGTATTCATACATATGCATATTTATACATATGTGCGCACACGATATTTGTGTACTAAGTTCTTTCTTACTATTTCTGGCATATTTGATCAAGTGTTTATGTTACTCTTCAGATTTGCCGAGTGAACCACTACTAGTTATTGGCGTTTTTGTGTGATACCTTATGGTAAATTAAGGTACTATTTTTGTATTCAAGGCCATAATGACCAAAGATTGGTTATTTGCTGCTCATTCCTTTATTGGTGGTTCTTGTGTGTAACAAAATGTTTAGAATGAATGGTCATCTTTTTTAGAGAATATTAAAATAGAATTTGCTTTCTCCTTTTACTTCATTCGTTGGTTCTTTCCTAGAGTACCATAATTGATTCATATTTTGCTATTAGTCCTCCCAAAAGCTTTTCTTTTTCAAGCTATAATGCTTAGCTTTTTCATAATCCTATAAATGCATTTTCATTCATCATAAACCTATGCTTACTTTTTCATACTGGGAGTTGTCACTACAATTGTAGGGAATACAACATTAAGAGAAAACGACCTATTACTAGGTTATTTTGTTTGAGCCAGTGGATCATTTCCTTTTGCTTCCAACACTCCATAATGTGATACAGATGGCTTATAGGATAGCCTAGACGATACTGATTGCATAGATCTTTGCGATCATTTTCTTTGAGATCACTTTCTTTTTAGTATTGAACTCTTCATCAGTTATATGTATAGGATTATTCAAATATCACATTGACTTATCCTCCCGGGCCAACTGGGCCATTGGTGATTGGCTGGCCATTGGTGATTGCATAGTCACATTAATGGTTTGTAATAGATCTTTGTCCATTGATTTGGAAGAGTTACCTTCACATTCCCTTACTATATTGGATATCAATGATTGTACCTCTTGATTCAGCCTCCACACATCTGCATTGCTTTTTGCAAGTAAATATCGGGTGGAAGTATCTTGAGTCAGAAGAGTCTAGGTAGTAATAATGTTAGTGCATGATTAGCCTTGTGAATTGCAGACAAATTGATATCTAATCATATAAGTATCTCCTCTTTTGTTGGCAATGCCATCATTCAAATACCAAAAGATGCCACTTAATCTGCCCAATATATATGAAGCTATTATCTATCTAAAAGTAGAAGTATTTGATTTAACAAAATTCATAATTTGGGAAGTAGATCTTGAAACAAAAACCATATAGCTAAATGACAAAAGGTACTAATATAGGCATTCTAAATTAGCTAATTAGTTAGGTTGTCTTCCAGGACTGAGGACCCTTGCAGCAATAAAAATAGAAGTGCATTGCCATTCTTTTGTTTTCAACCATAGATAGCGGAAACTTAAGAAAGGAAGTTAAATGAATTCTGTTGTTGTGTAAGCAGTGCACTATATATTTGTAAACTGTTGTTGTGTAAGCAGTGCACTATATATTTGTAAACTGTTGTTGTGTAAGCAGTGCTCGTGGAACATCTCCCCACCAATCCGGATTGCTCATGTATCATTCCATCGTTTTCTTAGGTCCGTCTTCCCGCATGGTCCTCTCTGATCATCTTAGGTTCTTCAACTTCTGATCATCCAACAAGTATCTCCGGTCATTGAAAGGCCTATTCTCCACAAACCTTTTTTTTGAGTGAAGAAACTTGTATTCTATTCAAGGGAGATGAACAAAGGTACAAGTGAAGGGGAAAAGCAAGAAAACCAAGGTTCCATAAGAACCGAAAAAACAAAAGCAACCCCAAAGGAAGAGGGTTAAGGAAGAAGTGTAAAAATCGCTGCTGCCTCAGAGGCGAGCTCAGGAGCAGATCATCTGTTGCCCTCAAAGAGCCGAAGATTCCTCTCAAACCAAATCTAGGACTTTCAGAACATAATTAACCTATTCTCCACAAACTTAATATTCTATCTGGGCCTAATAAAAAAAAACTTGCAGATATACATTCCTTCACTTTCTTCTTTGTTTAGAAATTTTCATCGATCCACTATATGTATAGTTTGAACCGGATTGTTCCCAGTCAAACGAGTTAATGGCATAAAAAGACATCATAATCCCTAAACATTATAGGAAGCTTCTTGCTTCCTATTTGTTAGCTATAATTCATTGGGCATATAAACAATAGGAGCCATGTCAAAGATATAATTCAAATTAAGTCCAATAGTAATTATGAGGTAAAGACTTTCACATATTTTTATGAAATAATTTTTAATATAAAAATTATCTCTTTTTAAATTTACTAGGTTCAAGAAACAACTTTCATAGTCGTAGCAAAAGTGCTTTACATCGAAAATAAATTTGGATAGTGCTGACGTAGGTTGTCAAAATTGTAAAAAAATTATGGAAAGAAAACGATAGTTTTTCTGCAATGATTGTAGAGAAAATTCAAGTTAAAGAAAATGATACATATATTTCTTTAGTTCAAAATGTTTAAGTCATTACCAACATTTCATATATCTATGTGATGTGTGATGCAGATAGATAATTGAACTTAATATTGTGGATGAAGATTCAAGAGTTACATTTGTGCTTTTAGACAACGAAAGTGGAAGACTGCCTAACATATTAGCAGAAGACTTACCATTTTCAAATAATTCCGATATAAAAAAATATTCCAAATAAAATAGAAGTACTTTGTGATAAGGAGTTTTTATTTACTATTAAGATTATTTATTATAGTCGTTTACATAAAAAAGAAATCTTTACTATTTTGAAGGTAAATTAACATATCGAAGGCCTACAACTAAAAGATATAAACATTGATCAAAATTTTCAACTAAAGCGCGCGGGATAAGATGTATAAATTAATCGTTTTATATAAACTTTTATTTTAAATATTAGATTTCTAATTTTTCTAATTTTTTCTATATAGAAAAACAAAAATCTCAAAATGAAGATAGGAGTTGTTGATGAATCTCAACAATAAATTACGGTTGAAAAAGAATTTACAAAGAAGTATCGGGAAAAGAAAAATAGATATGATATATGAGAATGATGATCATAATATTTAATAATTCGGCTTAAGTATTTTAATTAGGTCATTAGTTGGTTTATGAAGTTGATGAACCAATTATCCCATCGATTTTGTAACGTTATTAAATTTTGCTTTTTGGGGTGAGGGTTTAGGATCCTAATTAAATTAGACAATTATAATAATAAATATTGCCAAAACTTTGCTTTTTAGGATGAGGGTTTATGATCTTAAACTAACTAAATTACTCAGCGTAAATATTACTGAATTTGATCCTAAACATTAGTGAATATCAAAAAAGTAGGAATTTTTAATGCCTAAAAAACCCTATATTTCTTCCTGCATAATCCTTGATTGCAATAGGGTGTCTATGATAAACAGCCTTAAGGATGCGGATCAAACACTAACAAAGTTTTTATTTTCCCTAATTACACTTACATGCACACATCTAAAAAGATACATAATATTAGTCACCACAATCCAACTTGATGCAAAACTAAGCACTTGGTCAGCTGCATAAAAAGTCAACTACTATGATCGATGCCTAATTAATTACAAATATAATGGTGCACACTTTCCATACATCTGTCTGACGCAACTCATGAACAACTCGATCCCAGTAATTAACATGAACTGACATTTGCGTGGATTATTATGCACACAGTTATTTACCACATATCATGCTAGAATTTGTCTACCATGATTCCAGCTCTAAGCACCTCATATGCATCACGGCTCCGGCTTTTCTTCACTCCGGATGTAAAATGGACTTTTGCCCCCTCGGTGGAGATGCAGGCAACTTTTGTCCAAACCAGTACTTTGGTCTTCATTCCTTCTATGTCAGCCAACTTACCTTTCTCTAGATATCCAGTCACAACGGTTAGATAACGCAAGACCGACGAGTCCCTGTAACCAACCTCTCATATAGACGGTATATAGATGGTAAGTTTGCCTTTGTCTTCATTGAACTCATAGTGAGTTGCATCCTGAGGGAAGAGGCCTATTGGTAGATCATATTCCTTCAGCAGGTCAGGCAATGGTTTCTGCATCTTTCCTGGAAGAAAATAGTAGCAAAGTGAGTTCAGTCAAAAACCAAATTGTTGGAAGGGGAATATATATATTTACCAATTAATACTAATTTGATTGAGTAGTTAAATAATAGAAACTAATTATATGTGCATATATCTTATATCTGACTGAGGACTGCATTAACATTACATGGAAGAATTGTCTTATAGAACTCCAACGTTAACTTTTCTTTCGTATTCTGATTCTTAGCAGATTCAATTAAAATTACATGGAAGAATTTTCAAAGAGGAACTATCAAAACTGCAAAGATTTTACCTCATGCTGCATACAAATACATGCCAAATATAGTTAGTTGAAATGACATGATTATTCCTCCATTACCAATTTCTGACTCTCTAAAACAACAGAATCTTATGCTTCACTATATTGCCAGTATGAAATAACATCAACTAGTGCTATCTATTCCAGGCAGTCTATAAGATAATTCTGTAGAGAAACACTATCACAAATTAAAAGGTTTGTAGGTGGAAATTGTTAAAAACTGATTGAAAAGAAAAATAATAAAATAATTTTAAATAAAACAATATGAATCATCTAAAACAGGTAGACAATTTTTTTTTTTGAAATATAATATTGTATTCAATTCATGAGAAATAATAGAATACAACTGGAGGTGCATGGGAGGGAATTTAAAAAAGTTTCTGAAAAAAAAAAAACTAAAAAATCTTCCAATCAACACAAAGCATGATTATAGAATCCCATAAGAAGACAAAAAAGACAACATTGAGGAAGTGAGATCAACAACACTCCTTGAAGTACCCTCAAAACACCTCTTGTTCCTCTCAAACCAGATGAACCAGCTCCAGACTATCAACACCCGAGCCTTGCGAGAGATTGAATTTGCATCTTGGTTTCCTCTGAGAGCAACAAAACTCCAAGTCGAGTCGAAGAAGGGCAGATTCAGTTGAGATAGGAAGTTGCTCAGAGAAAGTTGTGAGAACCGACATTTGGTAAATAAATGCTCATGAGATTCCAGGTCTTCCTCACAAAGCGGACATGCGTTAGAGACATTCATACCCCTACGGATCAGCCTATCCCGAGTTAGAAGCCGGTTACGCGACCAAATCCAACCAAACAAAGATGTTTCAAACAAAGAACAAAAAGTTATCCAACATGGAATTATCAGAGCTAGGAGATGGAACCTTTGATCTTATTCACAAACCATTTTGCTCCCCCTTCAATGCTGCTAGAGAGTGACTGACAGAACAAACAAGAGAAAATCAGCATAAAACACAGCTACACACAGAAGATCAGGGGTAATATTAATTCAATATAACTTGACAGTACAAAAGTAATTTCACATTTTCACCTACATGATTCCAAGATTTTTAAATATTTATAATCTGCACCTTACCTAGTGGCTTTCAAATCCTCTACAGTACTATCTTCCACATTTTCAACTATGTAGACTTTTCCATTCCAATAATGTTAGATGATTGTAGAATTGCCCATCTTAAATTCAAGCTCCATAATACTCCCATATTCAGTGCACATCAATTATTTACTTGAATATAAGAATAGCATGAATACAATCGGAAGCATTCAGCAAACCAGTTTTGAAAATTAATGCCAACTTGACATTGTAACGAGGTTAACAGAACAACCAAAAACATCACTAAAGATAACCACAATACTTTTCATTCTTTTTTCCGTAGCCCAAATGAAAATAAAGGTAATAAAAATCGTAATGAAAGGAAAAATCTTTCAATTCTTGATGAACCATCCAACTGATACCTCTTGAAACCTGTCTTCGGACAAAAAAAAAAATTCTATCTTTGCTATCCAGTGCTAAGGTAAAGATTCCACCTTTTATCCTCCAACCAATAGTTTGATCAAAATCTATACAAAATTCTACTAAAATTGACAACTTCCACAAAAACAAAGTCATCATTAAATCCGAAACACGTCCAAGCCTCTCGCATGATACAAGCATCAAAATCCACAAAGGGGTGATCGAACTGACAGAAATAGAATAAAAATGAGGATACAAATGTTTTTTCCTTTCAAATATAATGCATGAAGTGCAACTTAATTACATAGCCCCTACATTTTGCAAGAAGTTGCACTTGTCAACCAAACAACGCTGCAATTGTCTACTCCTAGGAAGTTGTACTTTGGAATTTAACATTCAATGTATAGCACATGCTAGCTAGTGCAACTTCAGATCAAGACAAATAAAATACCAAGCTTTAATGACTTGGTTTTGGAAGATTTGGCGGGAGCGCAATAATCAATGTTTCAACAATATCTCAAGATCCTACGTGGAAGTGGCAATCAAAGGAGTTACGTATTTTGAGACCTATGCTTCAAATTAGTTGGTTTCTTCTCGACTTGGTCAATCTTTTTATTCTTTTCTTGTACATCCTTCCCCTTTACTACTAATCAAGTCCTTATTTTTCAAAAAAAAGTACATGCTAGTGCAAACTTGTTGTCGAGAGTGCTAAAGCTAAACACCTTCTCCTGCTTTCCTGAAGACATCACTTGTTATGTTCTTGCCTTACTACCCATTTCTAAACAAGTGTCACGCGGAAACAACTCTTCCTTGTAGCTTCAGTAATCTTTTCAATTGTTTGATTCTAAGGCATGAAACTTATTGGGTAAAATGTAATACTTGTTGTTAGGTGTTAGGACACTTGTATTTAGTCCCATATGGGGTAATTCGCTTATGTAAATCTTGTTTCTATTATATAAATATATGTGGTAGATGAGGTCTACCACAACGGGGGAGTTTCCTATAATATTTTTCTCCCAACTACATGGTATCAGAGCCGTCCCTATTTTTTTTGAGCCCGTCGTTTTCTCAACATGCTCTCGAGGAGTCGGTCATCTGTTCACACCGCAAGAACGCATCTGGGGGCATCACCTCTGTGAGTGATCCAAGGCAGCCATCCACGACGATTAAAATCTTCTTCAGAATTATTTAATTTAGTGATCGGATTTATTCTCCTTCAAAAGAATAGCCACTATTTTTTTATCAAGAGGTCATGTGACCTTCAGTGAAGACCGTCGCAAGAAACAAATAAAAAGGCAAAAGAAAAAAAAAAAGCAAAAAGTGGATATTTCATTTATTCCACTTGTGGCCCACTAAGTCTACTTGAGCCTTTAAAAAAAAGGGAGAAAAAAAATCTCCAACATCATCATGTCTCTTGGCTATCAAAAAGGAAACATAGGGTATTTCTCTCATACTGTTGGTGCTGCTCAGTCTCTTCGGAAGTCACCCATGAGACACAAGCTCAATATTAGTATTTCTACTAAGGAATATATTTAATTTCTCCAATTTCAGAATGCTCAGAAATCTACCTCATAGTTTGCTCATGGAGGTGCATCTACCGTTTGCTTAACACAAACCTCGGGGTCTAATTCGTGAATTTTAGATTCAAGAGCTTCTGAACATATGTCTGGTAACATTTATCCCTTCTCTCATCTCAAGACACCTTCCCATCCTATCACGGTTACTCTTGTTGATGGGTCTCACTCATAAGTTAAATGAATTAGTATTGTTTCTCCTACATCTTCATTATCATTATCTTCTACCTTTTATATCCTAGAATTTTCTCTAAATCTTTTGTCTGTCAGCAAACTTACAAAATTATTGAATTGTTCAATTACTTTCACTTCTAATTTTGTTATTATTTAGGACTTGCGAACTAGAAGGGTGATTGACACTGGGCATGAATCTCGAGGCTTATACCACCTTGCTAGATAACATTCATCTGCATTAGTGGCCGAGTCATCTCCTCTCCAAATCTATTGTTGTCTGGGTCATCCTCATCTTCGTAAGCTTCAACAAATGGTACCATCTCTTTCTCACCTTCAGAATCTTGATTGTCAATCATGTCGGGTAGGAAAACATACTAGATCTTCATTTCCTAGTAGAGCAAGTACTCAGGCCTCTACACTTTTTTTAATACATTATGATATTTGAGGTCCTAGTCGTACTTCCTCCAAATTTAGGTACAATTATTTTGTTACCTTTATTGATGATTATTCTAGAATGACATGATTTTTCTTGCTCAAAGAGCATTCTGAACTTTTTAACATTTTCTTCGCTTTCTTTGCTGAAATTAAAACTCGATCAGTTTGACACTCCTATTCGTTTGTTACGAAGTGATAATGCTAAAGAATATTTTTCAAATCAATTCCAAACATTCTTTGCACATCACGACATACTTCACTAATTATCTTGTCTCCACACACCTCAACAAAATGGGGTTGCCGAACAAAAAAACAAACATCTCGTAGAAACTGCCAGAACACTTCTTCTTCACATGAATGTCTCTCTCACTCTTTGGGATGATGCTATTTTGATGGCCTGCTATCTTATAAACCTCATGCATTCCTCTGTTATACAAGGACAAATTCCTTTTTCATTATTTTTTCAAATGACACACTCTACAAACTTCCACCTCAAACCTTTGGTTGTACTTGCTTCGTTCATGCTTTATATATCCCCAGGAAAAGACAAGCTAGCACAATGTGCAATTAAATGTATTTTTCTTGGGTATTCTCGTCTTTAGCGGGGTTATTGTTGCTATTCTCCTAAACTTCAACGTGGCTTCATCTCTGCTGATGTTTCATTCTTCGAGGATACACCATTCTTTACCAATGCGCCCTCCACATCTATGCTCATTACTGAGGTTTTGCCTATTCCTATTCCCCTATCTACTACACCTGATCATATTCCCTCCAACCTTGCTTCGGCTCAGCCATTACAGGTTTATCATCGTCGAATACAACAAACTCCTCATGATTCCACTGCCCCGCCTACTGCCCCTACAGTTCCGAGTCTTCCTCCTGACGTTAACATTGATCTTCCCATTGCTCTTCGGAAAGGTACTTGTCAGCATAAAATGCATTATCCCCTGTCGGATTTTGTTTCCTACTCTGCTTTATCACCATACTATTATGCTTTTATTTCCTCATTGTCTTTTGTTATTATTCCACAACATCTTTCAGAAGCTCTTTCCCAGAAATGATGGCGACAAACAATGATTGAGGAGATGTCCGCGCTTTATGATAATGACACATGGGATTTGGTCCCTCTTCCTCCAGGCAAATCTATAGTTGGCTGCAAATGGGTTTACACTATAAAGACTTCACCTAATGGTTCTATTGATAGACTTAAGTCTCGATTGGTAGCCAAGGGATACACTCAGATTTATGATGTGGATTATATGGACACATTTTCTCCTGTGGCCAAAATTTCTTCTATTCGTCTATTTCTTGCTATGGCTGCCACTTTTAATTAGCCACTTCACCAGCTGGACATCAAAAATACATTCCTCCATGGTGACATTGATGAGGAGGTATATATGGAGAAACCACCAGATTTTGTTGCTTAGGGGAGTCAAGACTAGTGTGTCGATTGAAGAAATCTTTATATGGACTGAAGTAATCTCTGAGAGCTTGGTTTGGGAAATTCAGCTCTGCCATACTTCAGTTTGGCATGATCAAATGCATTTCAGATCACTCGATCTTCCACCTCAGTTCATTCTATGGAAAACAAATATTGTTGATTGTTTATGTTGATGATATAGTCATCACAGGAGATGACGACATTGAGGGGATTAAGAGACTAAAGGCCTATTTGCATCAACAATTTCAAACAAAAGACTTGGACAACTTAAGATATTTTCTGGGCATCGAGGTAGCTTAATCTGAAGGAAGGATATTTATGTCACAAAGAAAGTATGCATTTGATATACTCGAAGGCACAGATATGCTGGGAGCCAAACTAGTTGACTCACCTATGGATTGTAATGCCAAGCTACTACCTGGACAAGGAGAGTCTTTATTTGATCCAGGAAAATATCGCAGGCTAGTAGGACAACTCAACTATCTCACGATTACTAGACCTGATATTTCATTTGCTATTAGTGTGATTAGGCAATTTCTTGAGACTCCTTGCGAGGATCATTGGACAACAACTTTGAGAGTAGTTTGCTATCTTAAGGCTACTCCTGGTAAAGTGGTCAAAGTCATCTTCAAGTAACTGCATATACAGACGCAGATTGGGCAGGTGCACCCACTGATCGACGAACTACATATGGCTTCTGTGTTCTTCTTGGAAGAAATCTAATCTCATGGAAAAGTAAAAAGCAAAATTTAGTAGCAAGATTAAGCATAGAGGCTGAGTATAGGGCTATGACAATGGTTACTTGTGAACTAATGTGGGTGAAGCAAATAATGACAGAGTTGGGATTCAAGCATCATGAGCCTATGAAGTTATATTGTGATAATCAAGCTGCTATGCATATAGCTTATAATCCAGTTTTTCATGAGAGAACAAAACACAAAGAGATTGATTGCCATTTTATTAGAGAAAAGGTACAGTATAAAAAAATTACAATATCATTTGTCAGTTCCAATGATTAAATCTCTTCGTGGTCCAACGATTGAGTATATTTGTAACAAGCTCGGGCTTTGTAACATTTATGCCCCAGCTTGAGGGGGAGTGTTAGGAGTTAAGACACTTGTATTTAATCCCATATGGGGTAATTCGCTTATGTAAACCTTGTCTATATTATATAAATATATGTGGTAGGGGAGGTCTACCACAATGGGGGAGTTTCCCATAATATTTTTCTCCCAACTACACTTGTAATTCATTTTTTATGAGAATATAAAACATATAGAGATCCGCTGTCATTTTAAGAATGTGCAATGTCAACCAAGTCTCTCAAAAATCCTAGAATCCAGTATATGTAACAAGCTGGGGCTCTACATTATGTATGCTTCAATTTAAGGGGAATTGTTAGGACATGTATGATAATGTTATTCTTATACACTTAGTTGCAAAGTTGTACTCCATAACTCATATATATATGGCAGAGAAGGGCTACCATATATAACTGAGGTTTTTATGATCTTTTACCCTCACAACATGGATCGAAAGAGGGAAGAAAAATTAAAAAAAGAAAAGAAGAAACCCCTAGTTCCCATCGGATGCTACCGTCGTCCAGCATAGTGTTCACATGTATGTTGATCATACATCTCCAAGTGTTACGTCTCTTCATGTCGCGCCTTCATCATCGCTTGTCATCTCTGATTTCACCCACCCACAAGCGCCACTGCTCTCAAGCAAGCACACAATTGCTTCGCCCAGACGCCACAATCGAGCAACCCCTGCCATGACGCGTACGTCAATACTCCTCTACGTCATCCACGTCTCTGCATGTATTGCCCGTGTGCCTCTTAGCCCACCCATCGCTCCGTGTACTCATTCCCGCTTCAACCATGTGCTTGAAACATCACATGTCCGTGCAACAATCAAAGTAGCAACTTCACAATGACAATATATTGATCCTTTGCTCATAAGAATTTTCAAATACTATTTTACTTGCTTTGAGACTTAGGAACATGCTTGTCGCTTATATACTAGTGATATTTCTCATGCATATGACAACATTGGTAATCTTTTCCAACTTCACCAATCTGACTTGGATATCACTACAAGGTAGAAGATTTTAGGCATTGGTAACATATTTTAAGGATTTTTTTTTCCATTGGTTGTGTTTGATACATTGCTTGGTAATGTTATAATGGTAATCAATATTACCACAAGATAGATTGGCACATTCAATTTACCGATAATATAATTACCATGTTTGGTATGTTTGGATATAGATGTCAATCCAATTTTGTATTTTTTGACATCACAAAAAATTATAAAAAAACCCTTGTTAAATTTTGGTCGTGCCTTGCATGGAGAAGAATCTATAGAAGAGAAGGACAATGTTGGAAATTAGAATTTTCAATGGGTGGTAATCCACATACCCATGCACCTCCCATGGGGGCTATTCACATCACCACTTTGGTGGTGATGTAGATTACCGGGGCAATCTAGATTATCGGTAAAGTGCCCGAACAAAACATGATAATATGTGGGCCCTGAGAATTTAAAAGCCGCATTTTTAGTTGTGTAGATAGTTGCTACATACCAAACACCCCCATTAGTCATTAATGTACAAGTCATGCAAGATTGCTTTGATAAGCTACTTGCCATGTAAGAATACCCCATTTAAATATGAAATTTTCTGGTTTGGTTAGCGAAAACTATTTTCTGGTTTGGTTTCAGTGAAATTGAAAACTTGGTTTCGAAAACTTGATTTTGGTTTCTAGTTTTCAGTTTTCCAAAAACGCGTTTGGTTAATGAAAACAACATAAGTTTTAGTCAGTTGAAACCAGTGAATATTTATTTGGCTATAAAAAATAATATTAATTTTCCTTGAACATTTTTAGTAGTAATTAATATTTAGTTAGTTTACAAAATTAAATATTTGCTAATATAATTATAAAATATTTGTAATATTTAATTAATTAAGTTATTGGTAGTTTGAGATTTTTTTGTTCAATTAGATATAAAAATTAATTAATAGTTAATATTTCAAAATAATAATAATTCTAGTGGTCTAAATTAGTTTTGATTAATTATAAATAGATTAACTTTAAGAAAATTGAGTTATTTTAAAATTTGGATTTGAGTCAATTAGATATAAATTTGTTTAATTAATTTGTAAATTTAAGATAATAGTTTGAGTTGAAAATGATGGTTTTTATTTTTAAAAAAAATTTAATATAGTTTGATTTGTTTTTAAATTAATTAATTTTATAAAAAAATATATTTATAATTACAAAGTTGTCACTCCATTTTGATAACGAAACCGACAATCTCGAAATCACAGAAAATAACATTCTGGTGTTTTCATTTTTATTAAGAAAACTGGTTTCGTTTTCATTCTGGTTTCGATTCAGTTTCATGAAAACGCTAAACCAAACACGTTTTCGTTAGCAGTTTTGGTTTCAGTGAAATCAAAACCATAAAAACAAACTTGATTTCGCTAATCAAACATGCCCTAAATAATTATTTAATTATGTGGACTTAATACAATGTTCCATGTTCCTTATAGACCAATAGAATAATTCTGTGGAGGATTTCAAGTCGACTAAAAGGATAGACCCTCAACTCTTGTTCGCTCACCCTGCTTTGACAGTTTGACTTTGTGAAGTAGTAGAATCGTAATCCTGCTGATTATAATGACTTGCAATGCATCGGACAAGAAATAGCAAAGAAGCTGAAGGGATCCTCATTAGCTGCGAAGACAATAGGTGGGATATTAAGGGACAAGTTGTCTCCTGGGCATTGGAGTAATATTTTAGAAAAGGACATGTGGGCAATTAAACAGGGTGAGAATGATATCCCCAAGATCATTCTCAAACCATGCTTTAGATTTTGCAGCATATTTCCCCAAGATCATAGATTTGAAAAAGAAAAACTGGTGCACATGTGGATTGCAGTTGATTTGGTCCAGCAACCTAAAAATGATAATAGGAGATTGGAGGATATTGGAGAAGAGTATTTTGACGGTCTGGTCAGAAAATCCTTTTTTGATTATATGTTTGAAGACTACGTGATGCATGATCTTATGCATGAGCTGGCACATGCAGTATCTGTCGGTGAATGCTTAAGTGTCGACAATACTGAAGATAAGCTCAAAATGGTTCCAAATGCTGTTAGTCACTTGTCCATTAATATTATAAATCATCTTATTAACCCTGTTACAAGCCATCTTGGGAATTTGCGCACTCTTATCCTTTTCATTGATGCAAAGGATCTCCAGTAACCTACTGTCATTGGCGAGCTACTTAAAGGGTTAAAGGGCCTCCGTATTCTAGATTTTATTGACATCTTTGGACGAAATTATTATTCTAATATTAAAATTGGACAGATCCACAACAATATTTCTGAGCTAATTCATCTTCGGTACTTGGATGCTACGTTTGTGGATATAATGCATATTGAATATATCAGTAATTGGTGCAAGAATAAGGTTCAGAATCAGCTGAACCAAATTAGTTGAAGTAGTTTTAAGCAAATTACATTTTTGTGCAGCCTGTATGTAATAAGAAGTAAGGGACAATAGAGTCTTTTCATATGTCTTTACTTTTTGAATTAGCGCACATGTATAAAGTGCGGGCTGAAAAGGCAATATGGATATTCTGTATTCTTTAATGTTTTTTCCAATTTTCTTTTCCTTCAAAAAATAAAGATGAGTTCCTCTTCTTTCCCGCTTGAATGAATTGTTCTTCAATTTGGGTGCCCTAGTACCAGCTCGAATCGCATCATGGTATCAGAGCAGGGTGTCGATCGCTCATAGATCGCACCGATCAATTGAGATTAAAAGAGATCACCTGATCGACTGAGGAAAGATGGCAAGAAACCGGAGATCAAACTCGTCGAGGTCTGCATCTGGAGAGTCGCAAACCAATCAAGAAAGGGAGCGACATCAGAAGTACCAGAGGTAGACTATGATCCATTTCTGGATAGTTTTACTGAAACAAGCATCGTACAGAATATCTTGCTTGTTTCAATAAAACTATCCAGAAATGAGAATTACTTGCCGTACAAACAGTCGATGCTAACACTACTAGAAAAATGGTCATCAGCAACGGCTCATGCCGTTGCTGAGCCGTTGCTGAGCCGTTGCTGAAGCGAATCATCAACGGCTGAGCCGTTGCAATAGCGCCGTGACAGAAAGTCGCGTTGCTGATGACTTAGCAACGGATCAGCAACGGCCGCTCGGGCCGTCGCTCAAAACATTATCAGCAACGGCCGCTGGGCCGTTGCTAAAAATATTATCAGCAACGGTTTTGCCACAGACCCGGAGCCGTTGCTGATACCATTAATAGCAACGGCCGCTGAGTCCGTAGCAACACCGTTAGTAAAACTCCGTCGCTAAGCCGTTGCTGTAGGTCATCAACAACGGCTTTCGATACACTTTTAGCAACGGCTTTCCCACGGACGCCCGTGGGAAAGCCGTTGCTGATGACCTATACCTGCAACCAGAAAATTTGAAAATTTCAAATTTCCATTGATACATTGATACATTTATCTGATACATAACTCACACACCCATACCCTCATACACACATTCATTTACACATCACAAACATCTCATACACATTCATTCACACATCACAAACACACCAAGATATACATCAAAACAATTATATTTATATTCATAATTATCCACGATAGTATAAACACAATTCAAATGCAAAATTGAAGTATCAACATCTCAGTAACATAGTCAATATAAATTAAACAAGTTCAATATCTCAGTAACAAAGTCAATATAAACAAAATCTCACGATGACGATGGAGGATGGCCTGGATCATATGGCGGGGTCTGGAGTGCTCGAGTGTACACCGACGTGGACTGACTCGAGGATGATGGATTAGATGATGCCGAAGAGATGCCTGCTTCGGGATGACCCGACAAGTTGCGTAGCATAGCTTCTATATTCGCCATCGTCTGACTCTGGCGCTCCATCAACTCAGTCTGACGCGCGACCGTCTCATCTAGTGTCCTTATCCTATTACTATGATCATAACTGGATCTGGAGGTGGACGGCCGCTCACCAGCGACCGGAGGGGTCGGTGCCCCAAGTGGCCCTAGTACGGCTCGCGCATGACCACTATTTGCGAAGCCATATACGCGGCCATGGTCCCAGCCACCTGCGGCCTCGACCCACGATGCTGCGTCAAAGTCCTCGGGGGTACCCCCACGCTGCACCACCGTCTGGCTGTAGGTCTCCTACTTGAGTTTGATTTTTTGTTTAATATTTATCATAAAACTTAAATTATAAATATATAATGAATAATTTAAACAAATATATAATTACCATAATGTATGCAGCGCGGTTGTGGATGTACTCCCCAGTCCCATGTGCTCGACGGTGAGTCCGCTCAAACACCGCCATCGGGGAGGGTCGCTGGACACTCCCGTCATCCGACACCGTCGTCTACATTTACAAAACAAATACATTAATTAGTACACATAATAACAAATAAAATATATAATTAAAAGATATACTTACCATACGGTTTGCGTGCACTGCAAATGCAACAGAGCCGCCGGTGTGACGCGCTGCTCCCCCCGACATGCGATTTCTAGCCGCATTCCGAGAAACCTCCTGCCATCGATCCGTCGACCATATCCCCACGAGCTGGTCCCATATATCCGGAGTAATCCAACCGGGGCCGTATCCCCGAGTCTCCGCGATGTTAGTGGTCCCAGCTCGGGCCATCGCCTGGGACCGAGCCTGCCCCAGCTGCCCGTTGTACCTTGCCCGGACAATAGCCTCCCAGGCAGCGTAAATGAAGGGCCTCTGGTCCTCGGCCCATGTATAGCGAGCCTGCAAAATAATAATATCAGTACCAATATTAATATATCATCATGCATGTAAAAAAAATAATAATACGTGCCTCAAACTCGCGCCATAACATGTCGACGTGCTCGCTAGGCACGTGAGACCACGTAGGCCATGCCCCGTGCATGTATCGTCGAATAGTAGAAGAAATGCTCCTCGACACTTCTTCTTGCTCGAACCTGCACAACAAAAATAAATTTTAATATTATATTATGATATAATGAATTTGTAATGATTCATAATTCATGATATATTACGTACCGCTCCCCAATCACGCTAATCAATCTACGTGACTCTGTGGCTGGTGGAGGCTGCCACCTGTTCGGCCTGCGTGGCCGCCTACGTCTGGATGTACTAGCCTCGGCAGTATCATCCTCATGAGGATCAGCAACAGGAGGATCAGCAGCATGAGTAAGTGCTGGAGTCTCACCGATCGGAGACTCCGAAACTCTCCCGCGTCGATAACCACGACCAGACATATCTGTCGAACAGACATATAATCAGATTATTGTATAAATAGTAGAGATATATTTAATAAAATATATACTTTACAGTTATTCTTCATCATCTGAATAATAGTCTTCGAATTCTTCTTCTTCTTCCTCTTCTTCCTCTTCTTCATCTTCTTCATCTCCAGCTTCCTCAATTTCATGATCGTCATCATCAGCATATTCAACTTCTAATTGAATTGATGTTGTGTCTGCATCCTCGAGTATTGGAATAATACGATCCACAGCAGGAATATCATCTTCTTGATAGAAACCAGGAGGATCATTTTCTCCTACTATCGGATCAATTTTTCCTCTACCTTTTGTCTTACAGACTACACGCCAATCCGCTCTATCTTTATTTCGAGCCGGATACTTCGCGTAATATACTTGTTCGGCTTGTGATGCCAATATAAAAGGCTCATTTGCTGCCAATTTTGATTTGTAATTAACCTCAACAAGTTTGTATTTTGGATGAACTTTCATGCCCCTTTCTGTTGTATCGAACCAATGACATCTAAATAGGATCACTGATTTCAAGCCGAAGTAGTGCAACTCTATCACTTCTTCCACCAGTCCATAAAAATCCATATCACATTCAACATAGGTTGTCCCTTTCACGCAGACCCCAGCATTCATCGTCTTCTTTGCAAATGAATATTCAACCGTGTGAAATTTATACCCGTTAACAAAATATCCGCTATAGCACGACACAAGTCGCGACGGTCCACTAACAAACTCAAATATTCTTTCATCTATTTCAGCTCTGTGATCTTTGCTGTAAGTCTGAATCCAAGTAGGGAAATCATGATTTCGTAATGTCTCCAATTCTTGATCGTTGTGAATAGAGTATTTTTGCACTATCTCAATGTCAAATATTTCAATGAATTGTTCAATCTCTGGACAATTGAGTAATACATACAAGTGTGCCAAATGATACTCTTCATCGCTTAAGTGTCGAGATGGACGAGAACCAAAAGCACGACCAGAGTGACAAAATATATTTAAACGTCCATCTGAATGTCGAACACCCCCGTCGTCGTTACGTGGAAGACGATCAAATCTTGTCTGTACTGTCGATTCAAAGTAAAATGAGCAGAATGTTGAAATTTCTTGGATGATATACGATTCAGATATTGATCCTTCAACAGCTGCGGTGTTCTTTACTTTTTTCTTCAGACGATTCATGTATCTTTCAAATAAGTACATCCAACGATATTGAACGGGGCCACCAACTCGTGCCTCGTATGCCAAGTGTATCGGTAGATGCTCCATCGAGTCAAAAAATGCAGGAGGGAAAAACTGCTCCAGCTTGCATATGATTTCAACAATATTATTTTCAAGTGTTGACATATCTTCGACTCGAAGGACATTTGCACAGATGCTTCTAAAAAACATATTTAATTCAGTCAACGGACCCCAAATATTATCAGGTAGAAGATCTCGAAATGCGATCGGAAGTAATCTCTGCATGAATACATGACAATCATGGCTCTTCATCCCTGATATTTTGCAATCATCGACGTTCACACATCGAGATAAGTTTGAAGCATATCCATCGGGTAATCTGAGTTCTTTTACCCATTGACAAACATCTTTGATCTGTTGTTTATTTAACACATATAGGGCCTTCGGTTTCAGATATCGTCCGTTGACCTCTTGTAACTCCAACTCTGGTCTTTTACAAAGTATTTTCAGATCATGTCGGGCTTTGACATTATCTTTAGTTTTTCCAGAAATATCCATCACAGTGTTGAAAATATTATCAAACACATTTTTTTCAATGTGCATGACATCTAAATTATGTCGAATCAATAATGAACTCCAATAGGGCAATTCCCAAAAGATACTTTTTTTCACCCAGTTGTGTGTTGGACGATTTCGGCGCGCGTCCGAAGTGGACGATTTCGGCGCGCGTCCGAAGTGGACGATTCCGGCGCGAGTCCGAAGTGGACGATTCCGACGCGAGTCCGAATTGGACGATTCCGGCGCGCGTCCGAAGTGGACGATTCCGGCGCGCGTCCGAAATTAATCTAAACCCTAATAATTAATCTAACAAATTAAACAATTAATCTAAACAATTAATTAACATTTATAAAATAATTAATTAACAGTTTCAAAACAATAAAATATATATATATATATATTCCGGCGCCGGAGTCCACCCTCCGGCGCCTGCGTACAGTGGCCGGACACACTGTCCGGCCACTGTAGAAGGTCCGGCGGCGGCCGAAACCCTAGAAATAGGGTTTCGGTCGGATTTTAACATATCCGGCCGAAACGGTATAGGCCGGCCGATCAACATACCGGCAACAGCGGCAGCGGCGCGTCGGCGAGAGGCGTCGGCGAGAGGCGTCGGCAGCAGCGGCAGCAGCGGCGAGAGGTGTCGGCAGGAGCGGCGGCGGCAGCAGCGGGAGGAAGAAGGGTTGGGCGCGAGAGCGTGCCCTATATAAACTTATCAGCAACGGCTCACTCGCCCGTTAGAAAGCCGTTGCTGATAAGGTATCATCAGCAACGGCTCACTTATCCGTTAGCAAGCCGTTGCCGAAGATTAAATAATCAACAACGGCTCGCCTTTCCGTCAGAATGCCGTTGCTGATAATTAAAATAATCCGCAACGGCTCGGTTATCCGTTAGAACGCCGTTGCAGATACACATATCTGCAACGGCTCGGGCGGCCGTAAGAATGCCGTTGCAAATAGCAACGGCTTGAGCGGCCGTTGCTGATAGCCGTTGCTGAAGACCAAGTTTCTAGTAGTGTAATCTCACTGACTGCTAAAAATAAAGTGGGGTTTGTGAATGGCTCGATTCTAGAAACAGAAGAAACATCCCCAAATTACACAATCTGGAGGAGATGCAATGATATGGTGAAGTCGTGGTTGCTTCAATCTATCTCCCCAGAATTGAATTCAAGTATAATGTATGCACAGTCCGCAATGCATATGTGGTCAGATCTTGAATCCAAATTTGGAAGGAGCACTGAACCAAGGGTGTTTGATGTCAAAATGCATATTAGTTCTACCAGACAAGATACAATGTCTATAGCTGCTTATTACACAAAACTCAAGGGGCATTGGGACGAGTTGGATGCAATGAAAATTAACTCATACAAGTGTCAAGCTGGTAGAGAGTATAAAACAAAGGATAGACTTACATAGTTCCTAATGGGACTAAATTATTCATATGTTGGCACTCGGGGACAAATTCTGATGATAAAGCCATTACCAAATATAAATCAGATCTATGAACAGTTAGAACAGGAAGAAACACAAAGGAAATTGAGCTCAAATCCTGCTCTTACAGTAGAAAGTGTGACTTTGAATAGTGCAGTTCAAGGAGGCTTTGAGTATAATAAAGCTAAGGACCAGAATTACAACAAAAAATTCTGTGAAGTATGTCAGAGGACTGGACATACGAAGGAGTACTACTACAGGGTGGTAGGATATCCACCAAGACATAAATTGTACAAGGGTAAACAAAAATTCAATGATAGGCCTGTGAATGCAATGCAAGCAACAACTGGTGAAAAAGAAAATGAGCAAGCTGCGGCAAAAGAAAGGAGTAGTGTGGCTGAAACTTCCAAAGGAGGGCTGAATGAGGAACAATTCAATGCTCTATTCAATATGCTGCAGAACAAATTTGCTGAGAATCATATTGCAAGTATGGCAGGTAAATATTTATATTATGCTGCATCTATTCTATCCACAAGTTGGATTTTAGATAATGGTGCCACAAATCATATAGCTTCCGATCATATAACTCTAGACAGGATATCAAAACCTAGCTCAAAATGCAAAATCTCATTGCCAAATGGATCAGCCACTAGTGTGTTACATACTGGAACTGCATATGTTAATAGAAACATACAGTTACCTAATACCTTATCTGCTCCCAATTTCAAATTCAATCTGATGTCAGTAAGCAAACTGACCAAAGAAATGAATTGCTATATTACCTTTAACCCAACAACTTTTGTCATATAGGACCTAGACTCGAAGAAAATTTTGGGGAATGGTAAAGAAGTGAACGAATTGTATTTGATTTCAGGAGCTCAGTCAACACAGAACCACAACAAGAGTGTCAAGACTTTGTTTGTCTCATTAGATAGCGTTTCAGTTTGACATTTAAGACTAGGACACATGTCCAATACTAGAATAAAATTACTTTAACATGTAATACCAGAATTGAAAAAATAGTCAAACTTCTTTTGTAACATTTGTCCATTAGATAAGCAATGTAGATTTCCATTTTCTCATAGTACAAATAAAGCAAAGAAACCTTTTGATGTCATTAACTGTGATGTATGGGGCCACGTAAGGTCCCAACTTATAATAATTTTTCTTATTTTCTTACTTTGGTGGATGATAATACAAGGAATTGCTGAACTTATCTTTTCACTTCAAAAGATCAAGTGTCAAACTTGTTGATCAGCTTTATTCAAATGGTAAATACCCAGTTTAATAGTTTTGTAAAGGTTATCCATACTGACAATGGTAGTGAGTTCACCAACAGTATTTTTGAAACTTTCATTAGAGACCAAGGGATTATTCATCAGTATTGTTGTGTGGAAACCCCACAACAAAATGCTAGGGTTGAACGAAAGCATAAACATTTGCTTGAGATTGCAAGGAGTTTAAAATACCAATCAAAAATACCATTAAGGTATTGGGGAGAATGCATATTGAGAGCAACCTATCTTATAAATAGGTTACCCAGTCCAGTAATTGAGAATAAGACTCCATATGAGATGATGTATCATGAGTTACCTAGTTTTAAACACCTCAAAACATTTGGTTGTTTATGCTATATCAATACCCTCAAGCAAGGAAGAACAAAATTTGACCCTAGGTCTAGGGAATGTGTATTTCTAAGGTATTCATATGGAAGGAAAGCCTACAAAGTACTAGATTTGAAATCTAGTTCCATTTTAATCTCTAGGGACATCACTTTTGTAGAGCATATTTTTCCTTTTAACCCTGAAGCACCACAAAATACCATATTCCCCATTCCTATACCTGTCATTAACAATGATGAGTGTCCACATCCACATCAACACTCTAGTTCTAGGCCAGGGTGTGAGCTCCCTCTATTCTCATCCACTGAAGCTAATGAAATGAGTGAAAGAGTTGAGGAAGAGGAAAATGAAAATAATGAGCCTAGTGCCATTGATACTCCAAACCAAGGTACAATACTAGTTAGAATGAGTAGTAGAGTAACTAGAAAACCTATCAAGCTCCTGGATTATCAATGCAACAGTTCACTAAAAAAGTTCACTAAAAAAACCAGGACCTAGATTATCTAAAAGAGTCACTCCTTATCCTATTGAGAAATACATAAACTCTGCAAAACTACCAATCAAACACCAAGCCTTTTTAAGCCAAATTGACACACATTGTGATCCTGTTTCCTATGAAGCTGCTTCTAAAATACCTGTTTGGATAGAATCAATGCAGCATGAATTAAATGCACTAACTGCTAACCATACTTGGAAGCTTTGTGAGTTACCACAGGGAAAGAAGAAAGTGGGTTGCAAATAGGTATATCGCACCAAATTCAACCCTGAAGGAAAGATTGAAAAGCACAAATCTAGACTTGTGGCTAAAGGCTTCACCCAGGTGGAGGGTGTTGATTACCATGAGACTTTCGCACCAGTCTCCAAGATGGCCACAGTCAGAGCTTTATTGGCCATAGCAGCTTCAAAAGGTTGGTCTCTACACCAACTTGATATCAATAATGCATACCTACATGGTACTTTAGAAGAAGAGGTATACATGGATAAACCACCGGGCTATGGTGATCCAAATGACGAAAAGGTTTGTAAATTGATAAAATCAATTTATGGCCTTAAACAGGCTGGGAGACAGCGGTATCACAAGTTGTCCTCAAGCATAAACATGTTAGGTTACCAGCAGAGCTTATCAGACCCTTGTATGTTCACAAAGAAAGGAAAAAATGGTGAAATAACAGTCATATTAATATATGTAGATGATATCATTTTGACTGGAACAAGTGAAATAGAGATAGCTAGCTTGAAAAAAGAGCTAAATGACCAGTTTAGTATCAAGGACATTGGAAAGCTAACATATTTTCTTGGTTTGGAGGTATTTAGAGACAAGAATGGTATACATGTATGCCAAAGGAAATACATACTGGATACCTTGACTAAATATAATTTGAAGGACTGCAAACCAAGAGATACTCCAATGCAGATGAAGATCAAGCTAAATAATGAAGAAGTAGAAGAAGATAAGTTCCTTCCTGATAATTCTATATACCAGAAACTAGTAGGCAAGTTATTGTACATGACAATAACTAGGCCTGATATTGCCTTTAGTGTGAATGTGCTGAGTCAATTTTCTCAAAACCCAAAGCTATCACATTGGCAAGCAGCTTTAGGTGCTTTAAAATACCTAAAGAAGGAACCAAGACTTGGTTTAATGTATAAAGCAGAGCCAATATCACAAATCAATGGATATTGCGATGCGGATTGGGGAGGATGCAACTTAACAAGGAGATCAATTTCTGGTTACTTAGTCAAGATTGGAAGTTCCCTAGTAAACTGGAAGTGCAAGAAGTAGCAAACAATGAGCAGATCAAGTACTGAAAGTGAGTTAAAGAACCTTATCTAGCGCAACTGCTGAGATGATTTGGGTTAGTAAGCTGTTAACAGATTTGGGTATTGACTTTGAAAGTCCAATGCCAGTCTATTGTGATGATCAAAGCGCCCTTCACATATCTGCAAACCCGGTATTCCATGAAAGAACAAAGCATTTAGATATTGACTGCTATTTTGTTCGGAATTTTTTTTTGCAGAAGCTAGTCAAACCAGTTTATATTTTTGGGAAATGTCAGCCAGCGGATGTGCCGACAAAGGCACTCCCTACACAATTACATCAAAACATATGCTTCAAGTTGGGCCTGGAGAACATTTTCTCCAGCACCAACTTGAGGGGAGGGTATTGAATATATCAGTAATTGGTGCAAGAATAAGGTTCAGCATCAGCTGAACCAAATTAGTTGAAGTAGTTTTAAGCAAATTACATTTTTGTACAGCCTGTATGTAATAAGCAGTAAGGGACAATAGAGTCTTTTCATATGTCTTTACTTTTTGAATCAGCCCACATGTATGAAGTGCGGGCTGAAAAGGCAAAATGGATATTCTGTATTCTTTAATGTTTTTTCCAATTTTCTTTTCCTTCAAAAAATAAAGATGAGTTTCCTCTTCTTTCCCGCTTGAATGAATTGTTCTTCAATTTGGGTGCCCTAGTACCAGCTCGAATCGCATCAATGCAGATTCTTAGTTTGCAGCTTTACCAACTTCAAGTCCTAGTTATACGTAACATTGAAGAAGACAAAAAATTGGATTGGGCGAACAACCTCATTAGCTTGAGACACTTGATTGCAGATAAATACGCGACTAATACGATTATGATTCCAAATATAGGGAAACTAACGTCTCTTCAGGAACTGATACAATTTCGTGTTTGGAAGGAGAGTGGATATGAGATAAATCAATTAAAGGACATGAATGAGCTTCGTGAACTTGGCATATGTAATCTTGAGAATGTAGAGAGCTATGAAGAGGCAACAGAGGCCAACTTTAAGGGCAAAGTACACCTCAACTGTTTGAGCTTAGCATGGAATAATTACCATGAGCAAGCAGATCGTTTACAAAATTTTGAAGAGCGAGTTGTTAATCATCTTCAACCACCAAAAAAACTGAAGGAATTGGTTATTGATGGCTACAGTGGCGCACCTTCCCCTTGCTGGTTGACGAAGATCGAGTACGCATCCAATTTGGTGTCGATTTCACTCCGTAACTGCAAGAGGTGGGAATCCCTACTACCTTTTGAGAAGCTTCCCCTTCTTAAGTCTTTTGAGATGTATAATATGAATGCAGTCAAGGCACTTGATGTTTAGTATCATCAAGCATTTTCGTTTGTTATTTTAAGTAAAGAAGGGAAATTTAGACTTCCTCTTCTCTGTTGGAATAATTAAGGCTTGTTGTTGTCAAAATACCTTGATAGTTGTTACTTGTTATCTTAAAAGGAAACATACATTGATTGCTGCTGATATATACTTGATTGCTGCTGGTATATACTTCATGTGATTTTTAATGTAGTAGGAGACAGAGTGTGGTGGAATGTTTTGCTGGTTTTGTAGTCACTAGGTCATTTAATTAATCTCTTCTTTTTTGAATAATAGACAACTGGTTGATCGAGTAGTCGGGCCACGTGATTTCTTCTCTGAATAATTAAATGATTATTTAATTATGTGGACTTGATACAATGTACCATGTTCCTTATTGACCAATATAATATTAATACTGTGGAGGACTTCAAGTCGACTAAAAGGAAAAGACCCCTCGACTTGTTCACTCACCCTGCTTCGAGACTTTGTGAAGTAGAATCGTCCAGTCCATAATGGAGATTGCCGGATGGTTTGCATCAGCCGTCATCGGCAAGGTGATCGGGGAGCTCATTCAGTATGGCATCGACCGATGCAAATTGAAGCTCGGTGTGGATCTGAGATATCTGGAGAAAGCCCTTCCTATGATCCAAGCTGTGACTGATGCTGCTGAGAGTGGGATGATCACGCAAGACAGTGCCGCTCTCCAGCAGTGGCTATCGCAGATCGTAAACATCGCCGGTGAGGCAGAGAACGTGTTGGATGAGATCGAATACCAAACCCTCAAAAAGAAAGTGGAGATGGGGAATAAGCACAAGGTGAGTAAGATTCCACCACCCTTAACTAAATTAGCTAAACGTGTCTTTTCCAAGGATTCCACCTGGGAGAGGTTGAAGAAAGTGGTTAAGGAAATAAGTGAGGTTGCCGCCAAAGCAGATCTTTTCTTCAAATTAGTGGATATCAGCAAGCAGAGGCAGGAACAGCAGAGACCAAGCAGTATCAATAATCGTGAGACGAGCTCCCTTCTAAGCACTGAAGTGTTCGGGCGAGAGAAAGAAAAGGAAGATTTGATCCAGAAAATACTTATTTCTTCTAAATCTGATGACAATAAATTCTCCATCCTTCCAATAGTTGGCGTCGGAGGTGTTGGGAAGACCACTTTTGCAAAACTTGTTTTCAACGACGAGAAGGTAATAGTGAAACATTTCCCTTTGAAGATGTGGATCTGTGTTTCCGATTGTTTTGACGTAACATTGCTCACACAAAAGATGTTAGACCATGCAACTGGTACAAAAAATTATCTTTCTTTTGCGGCTCTTCAAGAAAAACTTAAAGAAATAGTTATGTCAAAAAGATTTTTGCTTGTTTTAGACGATGTATGGTATGATGAGGACAATTGTGGTAGTAGGTGGTCAGAATTGTTTGCTCCACTCAGATTTGCAGCCCCGGGAAGTATGATTGTGTTAACCACTAGAAAGGAAACAGTAGTTGCAAAATTGCCCACAAGACCATTAGAGCCTAAAATTCTCAAAGGCATTGAGAAAGATGAATACTGGGAATTGTTCAAGGTGTGCGCATTTGGTGATCGTAATCCTGCTGATTATAATGACTTGCAATGCATTGGACAAGAAATAGCAAAGAAGCTGAAGGGATCCCCATTAGCTGCGAAGACAATAGGTGGGATATTAAGGGACAAGTTGTCTCCTGAGCACTGGAAGAACATTTTGGAAAAAGACATGTGGGCAGTTAAACAGGGTGAGAATGATATCATGCCAACATTAAGATTGAGTTACCAATACTTGGATGCGCACCTGAAACCATGCTTTAGATTTTGCAGTATATTTCCGCAAGATCATATATTTCAAAAAGAAAAATTGGTGCACATGTGGATTGCAGTTGGTTTGGTCCAGCAACCTAAAAATGATAATAGGAGATTGGAGGATATTGGAGAAGAGTATTTTGACGGTCTGGTCAGAAAATCCTTTTTTGATTATATGTTTGGAAGCTACGTGATGCATGATCTTATGCATGAGCTGGCACAAGCAGTATCTGTTGGTGAATGCTCAAGTGTCGACACTATTGAAGATAAGCTCAAAATGGTTCCAAATACTGTTCGTCACTTGTCCATTAATATTACAAATCATCTGATTAACCCTGTTACAAGCCATCTTCGGAATTTGCGCACTCTTATCCTTTTCGTTGATGCAAAGGATCCCCAGTTACCTACTGTCATTGGCGAGCTACTTAAAATGTTAAAGGGCCTTCGTATTCTAGATTTTATTGACGTTGGATGGAATTATCCTAAGATTACAATTGGACAAATCCACAACAACATTTCTGAGCTAATTCATCTTCGGTACTTGAATGCTACGTTTGTGGATATAATGCAGATTCTTAGTTTGCAGCTTTACCAACTTCAAGTCCTGGTTATACTTAATGTTGAAGAATGCAAAAAATTGGATTGGGCGAACAACCTCATTAGCTTAAGACACTTGACTACATATGAAGACGTGGCTAATATGATTATGATTCCATATATAGGGAAATTAACTTCTCTTCAGGAATTGAGACAATTTTGTGTTAAGAAGGAGAGTGGATATAAGATTAATCAGTTAAAGGATATGAAGGAGCTTCGTGAACTTGGCATATGTAATCTTGAGAATGTAGAAAGCTATGAAGAGGCAACAGAGGTTAACTTTAAGGGCAAAGTACACCTCAACTATTTGAAATTAGCATGGAATAGTTTCGATGACCTTGACCAAGAGGATCGTGCACAAAATTTTGATGACCGAGTTGTTAATCATCTTCAGCCACCAAAAAGCTTGAAGGAATTGGTCATTGATGGCTACAGTGGCGCATCTTCCCCTTGCTGGTTGACGAAGATCGAGTATGCATCCAATTTGGTGTCCATTTCACTCCGTAACTGCAAGAGGTGGGATTCCGTACCACCTTTTGAGAAGCTTCCCCTTCTTAAGTCTTTTGAGATGTATAAAATGAATGCAGTCAAGGCACTTGGTTTCCCTACAGATTGGAGGGACGACGAGGTATGCGATTTTCCTTCAAGGCAGGTACAAGATTTATTTGAGATGCCCGAAAAGAGAGAAGAATTATGGAATACAGAGGAGGGAATCAGACAATGGAAATGGTTTCAAAGCTTGTCCTTACTTCGAATATATGACTGCCACAATATGAAGAGAATACCCCATCTACCACTCCGTCTGACAGATTTGTGTATATGTAGGAATGAAGCACTTATTTCTCTTCCAGAACTCTATCCACCGACTCTTTGTGAATTATATATAACGGATTGTCCAAACCTGACATCTCTACCCCACAGTCTGCTCTGGAATCCTGAACGTTTTACCGCTCTTAAGTTCTTGACGATTGACGGTACTACAAATTTGATTCATTTGCCAGTGGGTGGCTTCAACAAATTAGTCAACCTCAGATTTTTGAGGATAGGAGAATGCCCAAAACTAGAGAGATCGAGCACGTCTACAATGGAAAGCAAAAGGCTTCTGCCCTCATCACTTGAATCTTTCAAAATGCGTAGAAGGTGTGACATTAATCTTGAAGCATCATTGCTCGAGTCACTCAATGGTCTCACCTCTCTGAGAAATATGTTAATTGATGGTTCCAACAATATAACGGCTCTTTCACCTGTGGTCGATTTTAAGAGTTTGACTTCACTAAAGTACTTGACAATCAAGAATTGCAGAGAGCTGGTGTCATTAGGTGGTTTGCAAGCCAATGTCTCCCTGGAAGAATTAGCAATCAAAGGTTGCGACAAGCTTCTTGATTCAGTAGATCAGTTCATACCAACAAACTCCATTGACGTTAATTGGCGAGATGAAGTGCAGGATTCCTCATCATCGACCAAAGCAGACAGCACGCCGTTGATTGAGGACTCAACCTTATCACTCGAGAAGCTTAAAATCGACAGTCCTTTGTTGTTGCAAACAAAATTGCTTCGAAGCGCCAAAGTCCGGTGCTTAGTTATTAAAGATTGTCATGATCAGCTTGAATCCTTATCTGAGCAATGGCTAATGCAAAGGTGCAACTCCCTAGAAGGGCTACATATAAAAGGTGCAAAGGCTCTGCAGTCTCTTCCTGCAACTCTGCAAACACTCTGCTCTCTCAGAAAATTCAAATTAAGTGGTGCCACTGACCTCCAATCGTTGCCAAAGATGCCCCCTTCACTGGAATCTCTAGTGATTGAAGAGTGTAATCCTGTTCTAAAGAAGCGCTGCGAAAAGGATGTAGGCCCAGATTGGCCTAATATTGCCCACGTCACAAAAATACGGTGGATTTATTGATAACACACCGGTGAGTATATATGGAAAATAATTCCTAGAACTAATTAGTTTTAATTAGCATGCATGCCCTTATTGCATATTGTATCACCGGTCATACATAATTTTCTTTCATTTTGGATAGTGCAGTTGAAATTCCGTAAATGATTTTGCAACCTGAGGATGATTTAATCTGACCGCATGCATGCATGCATGCATGCATGATGGCGATAAATGAGAAGAAATTAAAGAGGGGTTGATTTTACATGATATTAAATACAAGTGGCTTCATGAATCATTAATTAAGATGCTTCATTCTTATATATTTCTTATATCTTGTGCACTTTTATGTGGATTATTGTACGTGCATGACTACATCTATCTACATGCACGTTATACGTACACCTGCTGCACTGGCTTGCTACTGCATTGCTGCTCCCATTCCACCTCTCCAATAGCATTCTGTTTTTATTCTTCAGGCCGAATCATATCTGATTTGATATGCTTGCTGGCCCCATTCTTTTGTATAAATATACATACATCCCTAATAGTTTCCAAGAATCATTCAATACAATTCATTATCTCCTAAGTTATCTCCATATTTGAAAACTTTTTTCTATTACATGATATATATTATAGTCTACTGCATGCACGTGTTCAATTCTAAAAGTTTTTATGAAAAAAAGAACATTTTTATAATTGGTTGAATTGTGCTAGTCAATAAATTAAGAAATTAAAACTCTACAACTAATTGATTAATTTTTATAATCTGTTGTCAAAATACGTACCTTGATTGTTTTTTAAAAAGGAAACATACCTAGCTTGATTGTTGTAAGAGCCATTTTGTGATGATTGCTATTGATATATACTTCATAAAAATAATTCAATATACGATGGAAGATGGATATGCTTCTCATTTTTTTCTCCTTTCGTGAACATTATAGAAGATATCTGATGCATTTGATATGATTTTTGATTAAATGAAAACAATAGATAATGCTTTCTTTCTCTGATTGTTTTAGTTGGAGCCATTAATTAAGTAGACACAACTGTTAAGCAGAAAATTCCAGCAAGAGCTTTACAAGCTAGGGATAGCCAGATATAATTGACTTAGGCCGGCCGGTTCATGATCTCATACTTTAATAACAGATATATCCAAATTTAGTATTACAAGTTACCCTAGGAATTGTAGGAAGGAAGGTTGGATACCTCTAATGATGGCAAAGTTGTTATGTTCTAGATTTTATCAGGGGCTAAGTTGTAAATAATTTCTTGGAGGAGTTTTTTCTCATAAATATAGCTAATGATTTATCTTAAGCACTAATCCGCCCCCTAATCTTGATGACCCAATCTCGTTTTCATCGGTGTTGGCAGTGGCTGATCGAGGAGTTGGAGACTATTAGTTGTTCTTCTTAGCTTTGTCAACACATTCATATAGCAAGCAAAGGGCGATGTCTGTGTCTCAAGCTAAATTAATTAAGGTCAAGGATGCTGTTACTACTGGAGAACAAACAAGCATTCCTTGGTCAAGGACAGTCAGCCCAAGTTGCCCTAAGATGCATTCTCAGCTGAAATCCCAATTCATGCTACCTTCTTGTCACCATTTGTGTGACCCCCAAAAGAGGTAAGCACTTTATTGCTTATGTAAAAGAATTGAACCATATATGTGTGATCAATATGTATTTATATATTTTATTACCTTGTCAGTGGATAATTATTGATGGAAATAGAGTCCCATTAATTATTGAGATGGGTGATACCTCAACAGCTAAGGATATATCTATATTTATATCTATCTATATATATATACACACGAAACAGGACCAAAACTGAATTTTAGGAGAGGAAAATTCTCAGATCCGGATTTTGAGAGTCACTACAAGAAAATAAACTAATTTTGTTGGTATTACCAACAAAAATACCAACTCATTTGTTGTTATTATCAAGAAATATATCTTTATCCGTTGGTAATACCAATGAACAATTGTAATATCTGTTGGTAATACCTAGCAGAGCATCACCAACGAATTTCACCAATGAAATCCGTTGGTATTAGTATTACCAACGGATTTTTGACTATTACCAATGGATTTTATCCGTTAGTGATATCCTATTTTTTTGTAGTGAGTCAAAATTCCTAAAGTCGGAATCTAATGGATTTGATACCCATTTTACCCCTGGGCTAAAGTCTCTAACCAATTAGAGACTTTGGTTAAAAATTATATATATATATATATATATATATATATATATATATATTGTAATACCCACGAAAAAAAATAATATTAATTAATTTATTAATTTTGGCTTCAGCAGAAAAGCCGAGATGCGCGCCGGGGTGGGCTGAGAAGTCGTTGGAGGGCGCAATCGGTGATATGACCCTTATGCATGAGAAAAATTATTTTATTCGAGTCAGGATGGAAGGTTGTGTCGAGTCGAGTTCGGGGGTTCGATCGGAACTCGATTCGGGCGAGTATAGACCGATATAAGTGGGTTCATGAATTCATTTAAGTTAAGAGGTAAAATAGTAATTTCAAATATATATACATATAAACCTGGGATGAGCATACGTCTTCAAGCAGGATACACACGCCCAACCCTAGGCAAGAGGAAGAGGAGGTGCAAGCTTGGGAGGCCGGACCTTCGCTGTCGCCAAAATCGCCTCGTCGCGAGATTGAGGATCTTCTTCCTCCTCGTTCTCCTTCTTCTTAAGGGAGTAGCCTTAAGCTTTAGGGACTTGCCCACCTCTAGGGCAGCCCCCTTGTGTAGATTGTAAATCAAAATCTCTCAAATTTCTGTGGATTTATAGATGATTGGTGGTCTTTCTTTGGGCGTTGATTGGAGTCTTGAGGTGCGTATGGTGTAGGGCAGCCCTTGAGAGGCTAGGGCTGATTGTAGAGCTCTACTTGTGGGATTTTGGGATTGTTTTGATGGTCTACTCAAAATTGTAGTTTTTTCTCTTTGAGATTATGCTTGTAAACATGAATTTTGATTGAGATTGGGAGAGAAATCACATTGCCTTCCCTTGATGGAGGCGGCCCTAAGATTGGAGGGTAAATCCTCTTTTGTTGGGTCATTAAGAGTGGAGAATAAGGGTGGTAGTCGGGGATGGCGGGAGCTTGCATTTGATAGCGGAAACCCCCCCTTATAGATGGCTGCATGAGGTGAAGCATGGTGCGGCTTGAGCTTGCCCACCAAGTGTTTGGTGAAATGCCACACCTACATGATTATGCTTATATCCTCATTTCTCTTTAGTAAAACTTCATATCAGTATGGAGTATGTGTGTCCCAACCACTGGTAGCTGAATTGGCCGACTTTAAGGGTCAGAATCCCATGTTTAAGCCATTATGGAGTGGAAGGCCTAAGAGCATTCAAATCTGTCCAGAAATATAAATATGCATGTTTGACACCTAGTTCGGAGGCTAAAAAGTCATCCGTTCGGTATAAACTCTTGGGGATAGATAGTAGGGTACTCAGATAGCTTTGACACCAAATTTTAGCGAATTCTGAGTTGGAGGGACTAGATTTATAAAATTTGTTTGAGGACAACTCAAAACCGCCAATTTCTGCACATACCAGAATTTGTGATAAGTTGAAAGTTTGACACGATATTTGGAGATCGAATCATCATCCTATGACAATGAAGCTTTGGGAAATCCTTGTGGGGTATATGGACAAGCATTCGAATCTGGTTTGAGGGAAAAATAATAAGAGTTGGCTTAGTTATGAATTTTCTAATATAGCAACTCAAACAGGAAAATCTGCTAGTGAATTGCAGAAATTCTGGGATGACATGTTCGTTATGCCATGTCGTGATTGATCCATCGCCCAAATGATCTAAAACTTTGAGGATAGTTAGTGTGACACAAAATCTTGCTTATCTTGTGTTTTTGGTAGACATTTCACTAACAACTAAGGTTTTAGCAGTGGTAGCAAAAGTGAACTTGATAAGGTTCGAGAAGTGTCGAAATTTGGCTGAGTATGGGAGGACTGCGTTGACTCCACTTGAGGGTCGAATTACTTTGATGTTTATGTTGTGTGCCTATGATAAATTGTGATATGAACTTTTGTTATTCAACTCGTGGGTGGTGACGCGTAGTGTAGCATCAACAAATTACAAGTTGGAGGCACTTATACTAGTGCTGAGATCTCAAACTCGTTCAGTAATAATGAGTTGCTAGAATTCCCTTATTGGATGGTTGGATAGTGAATGGTTAAGCGCATATGCACGTGGGTTGGTTTCATTTGATTTGAGTGGTGGGGTGCACAACGACCGATCAAGGGGTTGAGGCCGGAAATAGGCCGGACTCAGTGCGGCCATGCGCGCACCCATGATATCGGCAGATTGCGTAAACCACTCGAGTAATATCATCGGTGTATATTCTTGTGTATTCCTTATTCTTGTGAATATGGTACTTGATATTTGGGCCATTATGGGCCAAATGATTGGTGCGTCTGAGCACGACTTTTGTGAATGTATCTTTTACTTTACATGCTATTACACTTTAGAAATTCTATAAGTATGATTTATGTTTGTTATGCTTGATGCTCAGGATAGCTTGGCGAGGGCTTGGTTCAAGCCACTCACTGAGTTCGTTGGAACTCACCTCTCTTTTGTTGTTGTTTTGTAGATCCTAACTAATAGAAGTACAGTGGTGCCCATGTAGCACGGCTGGAGTTGCAGGCTCAGGCAATAGATCTCGTGACGTGTCGAGTCGTAGTCGAGTAGTAGGAATTACTTATGCATATGGTCATGTGATGGTTGTAGACATGGACCTTATTCACATTCGATTGTTTATATTTTCAGAATAACATTCCTTCACATGTTCATTGGTTTTCACATGTTGTATCGTTTATTCCGCATCTTGGTATGTATGTGTTGGTAGGCTTCGGAGTACGGACATGTACTCTGGCCGGTCACGTGACCTTAGATTTGGGGCGTGATATTTTTAAAAAAGTAATTTTAATTTATATAAAATATATATATAATAAAATTGTGGTGTTAGTTCAAAAAATATATTTTCTCAAACTCTTTAGTTCATTAGAGACTTTTGCACAAAGTTTATAAAATTAAATTTAAATTAAAAATTATGAAATATTTTGATGAAAAATATTTTTTTAAATCAAAACATATCTTTTCTATTTTAGAAAAAATATTTCATTAATTAATTTTTTTTTAAAAAAAAATTATAAAGCTATTATATACTTTGGTCAAAAGTCTCTAATACATTAGAGACTTTCGCCCAAAGTCTATAAACTTAAATTTAAGATAAAAATATTGAAATATTTTTGTCCAAAATATTTTGATAGACTCTAGCACATTTTTTACATCACATATATATTTTTTATAAATTAAATTTTGTTTTTTATAATTAAAAAAAATATTATTAACAAAAGTCTCTAACTCATTAGAGATTTTTGTGCAAAGTTTATAATAATTTTATAATTTTTTTAAAAAATATTTGAATTAATGAAATAATTTTTTAATAATACAAAAGATGTGTTATAATCCAAAAAAATATTTTACATCAAAATATTTTATAATTTATAATTTTAATTTTAATTTATAGACTTTGTGCAAAAGTCTTTAATGCATTAGAGAGTTAAAAATATATTTTTTATACTCTAATATCTCATTTTTATCATAAAAATATTTTATAAATTTAAATTATTTTTAATATATTTTTATATGTTTTTTTAATTTTTAACTAGAGATTTTGGCCTAAGAGTAAAATGGGTATCCAATCCACTAGGTTTCGATTTTAGAAATTTGTATCCCGAAAATTCAAATTTGAGAATTTTTCTCTCCCAAAATTTGATTTTGGAAAATTGATGTATATGAAAAGGGTTAGTGATGACATTTTAAATGAAGGCACATGTGTACGCAGATAGGATATATAAGAATAACAATTAATGCAGATAGGGATGCTAGTAGGGATGACAATATTATCCGTACACTTGGAGATTTATCCGACACGGGTCGAGTACTACAACAAAATTTGATTTTGGCTACAGTTATTTAGCTGCGGTTTTTAAAAACCACAACTATAGAAATATTAAGCTAATAGTTTTTTTTTCTGCTATCCAAAATATTATTGAACCTGCAGTTTTTAAGTAACTGCAATTGAAGGGTTATAATAAGTTGCGATTTTGAATTAACCGCAGTTGAACTCGTATAATTTTTTTTGAAATATGAATCCTACTTCTATTCAAGAGAAATGAAGAGAGAGAGCAGTAGGAGAGAGAGAGAAAAGAAAAGAAAAAACATAAAGTAACATACAAAAGTCAAAAATAACATAAAAACAAAGTACAAATGAGGAAATAAGGTCACATAGCACGCCGAGAGTATCTTTTCACGAAGGCATCGGCCGCAATAGCTGTAATTTGAGACGTAGAGGAGCGGGTTTGGAAAATACGCTTGTTTCGTTCGTTCCATACAAACCATCTCTATATATATGAGAGATAGGAAAGCTTCTTACGCTGGTCTTGATTCAAAGAAGTCCAGCCCGAAGAAGATAAGGAATGGGGGCCCAGGTGACGCAATAGAAGAAGATATTTTCATCCATCAAAAGTGAGGGGGCAAAATAGGAATAAGTGACCATGGGATTCGTGAGCAAGAGAGCATAAGACGTAGGAGGGGTCACACGAGATTCTCCATCTCATCGACCTGTCGCGGGTTAATAGCTTCCTATGAAGCCAAAACCATCCAGAAACTGCAACCTTTGGCGGAAGTTTGAGATTCCATAAACGTGAGTGATGCTGATCGATGATACCCCGATAGTTCAAAATCCGGTAGATGCTACGCGTGGAGAAGGAGCCATTTGACTCCCATCGCCAAGATATGGAGTTAGCATGAGAATAATGTTGGATCACTTTCAGATCACTGAAAAGAGAAAACAATGACTGCATGTCTACCAACGCGGAGAAGGATAGTGACCATCCAATGCATACCCCCAAGTTATTGAAGCGCTTAAGCTCTGCAATTAGCACAGAGGGTTGATCAGAGAGGTGGAAAAGATCAGGGTATTTCTGAGCGAGACTAAGTCCCGAGCACCATCTATCTGTCCATAATCGCGTATGAGCCCCATTTCCAACCAAACGCACAGACCCGGAATTCATCATCTCAAAGTGGGGATAGAGATCGTTCCAAATGGGAGACACACGACGGAAGAAAAGCATAAAATTCCAAGAGCAAAAATCACCATATATATGACCCAGCATGCGAACCCAATAAGATCGCAATCTTGCATAATTTTCCAAATCTAGGAGCAAATTCTGGCGATGTTGTGAGACTTGAGATTCAATATATCAAGGCCGCCATCCACTTTAGTGCAAGTAACGTTAGGCCAAGCAATCATGCATCGACCCTTGGTCGAGGGGCCTTCAAAACCCATCTAGAAGAAACGACAGCGAGATCAATCAATAGCCGATATCACCCATTCAAGGGCTCAAAAAATTGATAAAGGGTATGCAACACAACTAGAAAGTGTATTGTTAATCAAGCAAAGACGGCCAGCCCATGAAAGAAGATAGCCCTGCCATCCATTAAGTCGAGCATCAATGCGAGCCACCACCTGGTTCTAGTCATGTCTTCGCAGGCGGCCAATACGGAAGGGGAGACCAAGGTACTTCATCGGAAGAGTGGTCGGCTGACAGCCATGAGATGCAGCCAACCGAGAGGCCATCATATGATCACCCGATAGGCTAGCGATCAAAGATTTTTGCAAGTTCACTTTCAGGCCCGACACCAACTCGGAGCATCGTAGAAGCATAAAAAGGTTACGGTGGCTGATGTTGTCATTCATGCACAGTAGGACGAGATCGTCAACAAAGAAGAAATGAGTGACTGGATCTGTCGCAATCCCCCCCAATATTCCCCGGATGAAGCCGAGATGGGTCACATGATTAATCATACGAGAAAGGCAGTCAGAAATCAGGTTAAATAGGAGTGGGGACAACGGGTTACCTTGACGGATGCCCCGCCAGTGGTAGAATGGGATCCCAAGCGATCCATTAATCAAAAGCTGTGAGTCAGTATCAAGAAGATGAGAAATCCAATGATGCCATTCGGGAGAGAATCCCCTGACCTCCAGAAGCTCGAGAAGAAAATGCCACCCAATCGAGTCAAAAGCTTTTTCAAAGTCGATCATAATGAGAAGACCATCCTCATGAGCGCGGTGAGAAGCCAATGCCGCCTCATGAAGCCCCATGAAGCAGTTGAGAGTACTATGTTCCGCCAGGAATGCACATTACCTATTGTCGATCAGGTTCGAAGAGAGCACCTTCAATCGATTAGCGAGCACTTTTGAAAAGATGCGGATTAGGCTATGTTCAAGACTAATGGGGCGATAGTTGTGGCAATGAGAGGTGCCATCAGATTTGGGTATGAAAGCAATGTGAGCCTTGTTGAAACGAAGGAGAGCAGATGGATCCTGATAGAATTCCGCAAAAATGTCCTTGATGTCGAACTTAATGAGGTCCCAATATGAATGGTAGAATTCTAATGGGATCTCGTCGGGACCAGGGGCTTTATTGTTGCCCATACCATCAATTGCAAGCTTGATTTCTTCCAAAGAGAAAGGGTTGTCCAGATTGAGCAAAGCCGGAAGAGGATGAATCCCAATGGACGACCAGTCAATTCGGAGCAGAGGTCTCCGTCGTTTTCCCAATAAGTTAATATAAAATTTGTGGAAACAGTCCGCAATTCGCTCAGAGTCAATGTGGATCCCAGTGGGAGATATAATCGAGTGAATCCATTTTCTCCTCCTCTTGATAGAAGCCCATTGATGAAAAAAAGACGAGTTCCTGTCTCCATCATTAATCCAACGGATTTTGGCACGTTGACGCCAGAATGAATCTTCCTCATCAAGGGCAATGTCAAGCTCTGCTTTCAGGCCGCAAAGACGGGCAGTATCATTCATGTCAAGAGTCAACTGGTCGGCCTTCATATGAAGGTCTTCAATCTAGGATTCGAGGGATCGACAACGGGCACTGTGGACTTTATGATGGGCAACCGCCCATTGGGAGATAATTTTCGATAGTTTACGCCATCTGGTCGACCAGCGATCCCCAGTCGAAGAAGGAAGTCTCACATTTGAGTACCATGATGAGTGCAGAATATTTTTGAATTTGTCGTTCCTTAGCCACCATATCTCCATACGAAAAGGTCTAACAGTAGCCGATGAAGGGAAGCAGCTGCAAAAAATCAAGGCCGAGTGATCAGATAATTTTTTCTCGCCGACAACCACTAAAGCAAAAGGCAGAGATTGGGAGGTCGTCAAAGAAATCTACACTCGATCAAGCTTTGCAAGGCTCGGAACAGCATGAATATTGGTCCATGTAAAGTCCTTCCCCATAAGCGGTAAGTCAATCATCCCATTGTCCGAGATGAAACTCGAGAAGTGCTCGAAATCATGGTCCGACCTCGAACAGTTTTTGCGTTTGAAGTCGAACCGTGTCATATTAGTTGCCACCCATGATGATGTTCACCTCCAAGTCTTGGAGGAGAGGAGAGAGTTCATTGAGGAACGTCAACCTCCCCGAGCTGCGTGGCGGGGGAGGGCATATATGTTGATGAAAGTGAAGGAGGAATGAGAAACAGTGTTCAAGAACTGCCATAAGCGAGTGACGACCAACAATAGTGTGAGAAGCCGACCAGATATCAGCATCCCATATAAGAATAAGTCCAGCTGAGTGACCCACAACGTTGAGAGCAATGTAAGCAGGATTTCTGAAGCCCGACGTTTGCTTAGCAAGGAAAATAAATGAATCAGATAGCTTAGTCTCCTGGAGTCCCAACACAGAGCAATGAAGTTCTCTCACAAGAGATTTGACCATATATCGTTTAGATAATCGGCCCAAGCCTCTCACATTCCAAAATAATGAGGTGTAGTTTTTACTGATCATTAAATGAATATACACATATACACGTCAACAGAGACATAGTAAAAAAAAAATTATATCGGCAAGAACTCCATGAGTTCCGCCTCCAAACTGTCAAGATGATGAAACTTGGATGAAGCCCAGGGTGCACACTTGATGGGACAGAGGCGCGAGCATAAGGAAGAATCAGCCAGAAGCATGAGGTGACCAAAGGACCGGAGAGGGGCAGCAGGTGAAAGTGATTGAGAAGTCAGAGGAACAACACTCTCAATATTTTCCGTCGTGGATCGGTCACCGTTAGCTATGGCTTTCATTGCTGAAGCACGACGGACAGAGTCGCCCGGGCTGTGACGAGTCCCCAGGAAGCGTAAACTGCATCTCACCCATATCCGAGTTCCCATTTTCGAGCGGCGCTTGAAAGTGAGCAGGGGCCGCACCGAGCTGTCGGAAGGAGAGAGAAGACGATCCTCAGAGAATATCAGGTTCGAGACAGGAAGAGTAGGAATTGATTGCATCCTCAGTCCCAAAGCAGACAACACATTGAATATAAGCAGCCATAATGAATGGGCCAAGCCCATAGAGAAAGGTCCATACTGGACGATCCAAACACATAAATACCAAGATAACCCATGATGAGAAGCGTACTAATTAAGCCATGTAATCAGCATCCCCACAACATAGCGCCCATCAAAAGTGGGGGAGAAGACCATGGTGACAGGGAAAAGGAAGGCGGCGACCACAGTGCAACAGAGGAGTGTAGAGGGCGGGCAAGCACGGAAGAGAGCGAAGGTGGCTCAACACAGGGTCCTTCCCCATCTCGAGAGGTCCCATCATACACCGTTAGAGAGCGACCCTGCCGAAGGACGAGGGGCGGGGAAAGGACAGGGCATCAATGTGACAGACGTCATGAGGTCGTACAAGCGGAACTAGCGAGTCGACAGCAGCAATCAACATCTCCAATGAACTTTCTCCGAGAATACTTGAGACGCCAGAATCGAAGGCGGGGGGGGGGGGGGGGGGTGTGGAGGAGAACAACAATAACCCATCAGGGAAGAGCCATCAGATGGAGGAGGAGGCGAGGAAGACATCAACAGAGGTCCCGAACCAACAGCATGAGTTGAGACAGGCGAAGCGGGGATGCTCGAAGGACGAATACAAGATCTAGAGTGAGAGGAATGGTCGTCAGCGTCAAGATCGTCATCCGGATTATGATCACCATCGTCAAAATTAAGATGGGATGAGGGACCCTCGCGGAGAATCCAGCGGTGCCATGCAATCTCTGTTATATTTTGATAAAAAAAATCAAACGCCATTGGAACTGACTCTTTAAGGGTCGGCTCCGTCTCTTACCTCTACCATCGGAGAAGAGGGTGATAGGGAGGGAAGAGAGGCGGTGAGATTGGCGCCGGAGGGTGAGGAATCGAAGGTTGGATCGTCGACGTCGTCGCCAGAGCCGGAATCTTGAGGTAGAAGTCTTTACCTTTCTCTTCGTCGTCTTTCGTCGTCTTTCGTCGTCTTTCGTCGTCTTTCGTCGTTCATATTCCTTCATTCATCGACGGCGACGATAGGGATCGGAGAGGGAGTGGCCGACGGAGTTGGTCGGAGAGCGGCGACGCTCGCGGCAGCCTAGCTGCTGCACGTTGCCGCTCCATCTGCGGCCTCCTTCGGTGATGGCCGGTGTCCCACTGGTGCCGGAGGCTTCGGGAGAGGGCAAGGGAGCTATCGGGTTGGTCGCCGACGGCTTGAATTGGCCGGCCGGCGTGGGTTCGGGCGAAGTAGAGGCAGGGTTGGGCGCAGGGCGAGGGGCAAGTGCAGGGAGACGAGTGGGGAGGGGTTTATTTAATTTAATAAATAGGTTGGTTAAGAAGAGAGTTATATCTTATGAAATGAGGTTAATTTGTAAAATGTTGAGATATTTTGGATTTGATCGTAGGATCGTCGGATCGAGTCGAGGTGAATACCAAAGTTGCATGTTTTCGCGTGCTAAACGTGATGGTGGTGTCAAATTCTAGATCAGAAATCATTTGGTATGACTTTTTATAAATTTTTAGTATTTTACCATAAGTAAAAATTATTAATTTAACTTGATAATAATTAGATAATATAAAATAATATTATTATATTACTTTAAATGGTGATGTAGGGACAAATAGTTAGTGTGAGTTTGAGTTTGATTTCCGTTGTAGCCAATGAATTGTTGTTGGGTGAAATGACGGATTTATCCTTTTGCCTCGATCTGCTTGATATTATTTCTGATTCCGTTGAACTCATGTTGCATATTATTATTGGACATGCCATGTAGATAATTGCATCTGTTATATTTTATTGTAATTTATTGATGTTGATAGTTGATCATGATATGTCATGCATGATATTATGTTGTTATTTATGATGTTATTCTCTTGATCATGTCATCATCATTCGGAGTTGTTATAATCATGATATCGGTGATGTTGTTTTATTATCCATTGATCACGGTGATACACCTTATTGCATTGTTGGAGTTGAGTTGTCGACCTAGAGGCTACGGTCTCGAAGAGGACTTCGGTCCAGGAACCATTTTATTACGGTACCCTCCAAACATGGCCGGGTGAGGGTATGGTTATTGACTAGTCACTTTGGGCACCTTCAGGTGTGGGGATGTTGGATACGACGTCTGTCGAGCTACATGCTGGATGGCGTAGTCGCTTCACCGTTGGAGCGGACGATTGATGCCACTCTACGAGTGGTAGAGTGCGGGGTTTTTACCCAACGGTCCATATGCTCGATGATTTGGTAAATGTTGATTAGGAGTAGGTGTGGAGCATTTGTTCTATATATATCGTCTTTGACTGCATCTTTGGCCATATTGTTGCTTACTGTTGAGTTGACGCCTTATTCATATCGTTGATCATATTGTGGTACTCATACTAAGCATTTTCGCTGACTCCTGTTGTTATTGCTTCAGACTTGCAAGGGTGAGCTGTTGATCTCTAGATCGGTGTGCAGATAGTTGATAAACAACATGTAGATCTGGAGCTCTGATATGACGACAGCTTTTATATTTTATCCTACCTTGTCATCTTTTTATACTAATTTTGATACTGATGATTTTGAAGTTTTATAAAATATATATTATCAAATATTCTGTTTAATATTGTACCTGAATAGATTATCTTTTGTCATATACACATATCATCCGGCTTTTTGATGTAATTATATGTTTTATAATATGCTTGATTATGATTTCCGATGTGTATCGGTGATTTTTCTTCCGCTGTGGGGTTTTCGAGTCACCTACTGTCGCGCTTCAAAACGGGGGCCACCTTGGGGCGTGGGGGTGGACCTGAACCGGTGCATGATAGTATTTATTGGTATCAGAGCATAGGATTTAAGGTTAGGTTAAGGTTAAGAGCCTAAGTGTCTTACCTTAACGATAATACTTTATGGTGTAGGAGTTAAGTTGTAAGCTTTACTTAAAATTTTTGTTATATTTGTAGAGTGATGACATCGAGGGGCAGTGTAGGACCTGCGAAGGGTCTTGAAGACCCAGGTGGAGATCATGATCGGGTGGTCATTCCTCGACGAGCACACACTACTCAGGTGGCGACTTCGACTTCTAGGGGTCGAGGTGGACGAGCTAGTCGGGGTGCTCGTCGGACTGGTCGCACTACTGGTGGCAGGGATCACGGTCATGGTGCCCCGGTGCGTGTTCCTGCAGAGGAGGTGCATGATTTTACTCCTAGGGCTGGAGTGAGAGTGGATGGGGCAATTGCTGAGGTTGTACCAGTAGTTCCTCAAGCTATTGGAGAGGGCTCGGCGGTGTATGTTCCTATGGCACCCCAGCCTCGGTATGTGATGCTTGTATCGGGACCACAATGAGTTCTTGCCGGAGCAGAATCATGAGAGTCTTGCATGCTAAAGTTCCATTAGCTTGGCAAGGAGCGTTTTGGTAGTTTTGGGGGTAGTACAGATCCGATGATAGCTAGGAGATGGTTGGCAGTAGGAGTGGAAATAGGCCAGGCGGCCTATGGCTTGGCCTGTATTCGGCCTGACCTGGCCTGACCTCTTTAAAAAAAAAATCATGCCTAGGCTTATTTCTAGGCTTGTTTTCCTTATCAAGCCAGACTCAAGCTCACTATAAGGTCTATTGAGAATGATAGGCCGACCTAAGCTTGTTAAGGTGGTATATATAATATATAATAGAATATATATTTTAATTTAATAAAACAACAATTATTGTTATTATGTTTAAATTTATTGTTATCATTTTTATATTAGAATTTAGAAGTAGATTTTATAAATATATTTCAGGTTTTAGCAGGCTTTATAAACATGTCACATGTCAGGCTAGGCCTATGAACAGGCCAAGCTCAGGCCGAAAAAATAGCCTATAACAGGCCAGGCCAAGGCCTATTTTTTACTATGCAAGCCTGGCCTGGCCTAGCCAGTTTCCACCCCTAGTTGGCAGGGGTAGAGGATACCTTTAAGGTACTTAGGTGCAAGGAGGAAGAGAAGGTGGAGTTGGCCACCTTTTATTTGATTGATGGAGCCAGAGAGTGGTGGAAGGCACAAGTTGCTGCTAGAGATGAAGCTGATATTTTCTAGGCAGAATTCAGAGCTGCATTCTTTCAGAAATACTTTCCAATGACATTTCGCCGCCAGAAGATGCAGGAGTTTCCCGATCTACGTCAGGGGAGTCGTACCGTAGCAGAGTATGAGGCAGAGTATGACCGACTGTCAGAGTTTTGTCCATAGATGGTGGCTACCGAGGAGGACAAAGCAGAGCATTTCTTCAGAGGGCTGAATTTTGCTATTTAGGACCAGATGTCCAGTCATGACGACTTGGGGAACTATAGTCGGGTGGCGAATCGAGCACTTTTAGCTGAGCGTATTCACTCGATGATCACACAACAAAAGCAAAAGGATCGTCATGGTCGACCACCACTTTCACTAGCTGCAGGAGGACAGGATAGGGGCCAAGGAGGCCATAGAGCTCAGGTCCAACCATCCCACATTGGGTCCGTTAGTAGTTACTTCAGGCCGCAGAAGAAGGCAAGGACATATTCCTCGCATGCACAAGGATCGTCCCAGCCTCCACAGGCAGTTCGAGATCAGATATCAGGAGTCACTACTAGACCTGCAGATCAGATAGGAGTCAAGACTAACCACTGCTTCAGATGTGGAGACAGTGGATACTTTGCTAGAGATTGTCCCAAAGGTGGCAGTGTGTGCTATCACTACAAGTAGCCCGGCCACATCAGCAGGAGTTGCCTAGCTAGGGGGATACCGGGGACTTCACAACAGCAGTCGAGAGGATATAGTCAGGGACAGAGACAGACTAGTCAGCAGAGGCAAACTAGTTAGACTCAGGCCCAAACTTTTGCATTGACACAGGAGGAGGCACGTCAAGCGTCAGGATCAATGGTCTGAGGTATAATTTTAGTTTTTGATTTACCTACTCATGCATTGATAGATACTAGTAGCACTCTTTCTTTTATATCTTCGGTTATGTTTGCTAAATTGGGGAGAGAGCCTACACCCAAGACGAGTGGTTTATCTGAACTCACTGCGTCAGGTAATGTGATGCAGTCGAGCCACGAGTTGAAGGGGTGTAGAATCAGGTTGGGAGATGCTGAGATTTTGGTAGATCTACTCGTGCTGGATTTCTTCGACTTCGTCATTATCTTGGGTATGGATTGGCTTGCTGCCAACCATGCTAGAGCCAATTGTCGTGAAAAAGTGGTTGTGTTTTCTCCCCCAGATCAGCCTTCCTTCGAGTTTGTTGGATCGAGAGAGTTGGTGGCACCTATTATCTCAGCATTGCAAGCTAGGCAATTGATGAACCGTGAGTGCAGTGGTTTTCTGATGTCCTTGGTCGGCACAGCTACTGAGGATCATATACGGATCGAAGATGTACTAGTGGTTAGAGAGTTTCCTAATGTATTCCCAAATGAGTTACCAGATCGGCAAGTTGAGTTTTGCATTGAGTTACAGCCTGACACAACTCCTATTTCGAAGGCAGCCTACCTGGAGGCTACGACCTTGGAGAGGACTTCGGTCCAGGACCATTTTATTGCGGTACCCTCTAGACATGGGTGAGAGTATGAATATTGACTAGTCACTTTGGGCACCTTCGGGTGTGGGGATGTCGGATACGACGTCCGTCGGGCTACCTATAGGATGGGGTAGTCGTGTCACCGTTGGAGCGGACGGTTGATGCCACTCTACGAGTGGTGGAGTGCGGGGTTTTTACCCAACAGTTCATACGCTCGATGATTTGGTCGACGTTGATTAGGAGTAGGTGTGGAATATTTGTTGTATATATATCGTCTTTGACTGCATCTTATGTCATATTGTTGTTTACTGTTGAGTTGACATCTTATTCATGTCGTTGATCATGTTGTGGTACTCCCACTCAACATTTTCATTGACTCATGTTGTTATTGCTTCAGACTTGCAGGGGTGAATTGTTGATCTCTAGATCAGTGTGTAGATAGTTGATAGACAACATGTAGATCTCGAACTCTGATATCGCGATAGCTTTTGTATTTTGTCATACCATATCGTCTTTTTATACTGATTTTGATACTGATGATTTTGAAGTTTTATAAAATATATATTAAACATATATATATATAAAATATATTAAACTATCGCGCTTCTAAATGGGGGCCACCTAGGGGCATGAGGGTGGACCCGAACCAGGGGTGACAATCTCCCCTCGAACCTGGTAACGACATCCTTCAGCCACAACAAAGATAACCTGAGGAATCAGCTGAAGAGGTACGGAGATGAATGCGAAGCTCCAACCTCGAAAGGGCAAAGAAGAGCCGAGAGGGCCTCTGCATTCCAGAAGATTAGAGGTAAACCAGAGAGGTCCTGACCCACACATATCTCTAAAGGAGGAGCGAAGTCAAAAACGTCATCAGCAACCTAGTCGGTGACAGTAGTGAAGCATCACCTCAAGAGAATGAGCGACGACGGATCAAAGATCGCTTGTAGTAAGAAGTATCCTCCGGAGGGGTAGAGATCAAGTAGCATCCATCAGGCATCGATCGTTGGCGCCATAGATGTCATTGGGTTGCCTCATCGCGGAAGCACGACGCAAGGAAGCCAACAACATCAGCCCCTACGTCCAGAGACCCCTCAATGGAGACCAGGATACATCTATCGGATAAATAACCCACTCGATTAAGAGTCCTGCGAGAGGGAGGAAGAAAGAGCTCGGTCTATTGATGCCGTCGGCATGCCCCCTCCCCCTCGAATCACTCGAGGAAGCTACCCGCATGGGCACCGGAGGTGCAGGAGAAACTCCAGAAGAAGCTAGAGACCCAGAGGAGGGGCCAGAGGACGCCACCATGGAACCCACCGGTGGGGGCGGTTGACAGCGAGAGACCGGAGGAGAACCATCATGAGATGGGAAGAAGGAGCAAGCATCGGCACAGTGGCCACGTCTACGGCAGTGAAAGCAAGCAGGAGTGGAGCAGCACTCGAAGATGCGATGACCTCTAGCGCAATAGTTGAAACATCTACCCGATTTCCGCATGAGCGAGAGGTAAGGCTGAGGATCCAAGGCCGGGGAGAAGGGGCGAGCAGGACGACCAGGGGGAGGGAAGCGAGGAGCTGAAGGTGATAGAGCGACAACATGGGAAGAGGCGGGGAGGTCACTGCGCACCGCATCAGCATAAGAACGAGATGCCACCCAGCGCAATGACGAGGGATTGGGAGCCATCGCAAAGGAGACCCGTCTCCCAGAACGACGTCGGGAGACAGTTGTCCAACCTTCCTCCACCAGAGACCCTGGAGGGGAGGCGGAGGGCAGGGGGACGGAGACGCGGCAGGGATCTTACCTTTCGCTATCCTCCAAAAAAAAGTTGAACTCGTATAATAGATTGCGGTTTAGGTACCGCAGTTTTTTTCTCCCGCGATTTTTTTCCCTCTTCAGCTTCCCATCTTCGTGCGCAGCTCGTCTTCTCTATTCATCATCTCCCGCATCCTCTTCCCTCTTCATCATCATTCCTCGATGTCGCCCTTAGTCGAGTATGCACAGGTCCACCCGTCTCCTCCGTCGTTTTCCGCCTGGCTCCTTCGTCGATTTCTTCTGCCGAGTCATCGATTTCTGCCTGTCTCCTCATCATCTAACCAAATAACGTCTACTATTTTCGGATTGGGTAAATATTCGATTCCATTTGTAATTTTGAAATATCTGCAATTAGGCTTTTATTTGGGTTCCTCCTCCGCCCTTCGATCCGGCGCTTGAAGCCCACCATCCTATACACTTCACCCTCTTCGATTCCAGTGATTGACATCGGCGGCGGCTCCATCGATGGTATCCTGCATCACCACCTTTTCTCTAATCGCCGCTTGGTGAAAGAAGGTCCAAATTTACTAGACTTTTTATTATTCTAAGATTCGTATAAGCCCTAATACTATTTCTCATTCCTAATAATTTCCGTAGAACAAGTAATCTATTCCTTTTTCTATTATAGTGGAAAAAACTCTTCCTTTTCGCTATAGTCAGAATTATATTGGTTTCCAATACCTCAGAGGAAAAGAATTTTGCATACTTTATTGTTTCCAAATTAAGATATGCCTGTGTATTCAGAGATTTCTGGAATCACTGCATGAGAATTTGCTACAAGGTGTTGATTCCAAGCTGCTATGCTTGATTTCAGGACAGTTGAACTTAGCACGACCTGTATTTGGTGAAGAAGGGGAAGGTAGATAGGTCATTTTCTCGAGCACTATTCCTGAGTATTAATTTTGTGTTTGATGCGAAGTAGGTTTTGTTTGTTCTCTAGTTTTAGATGCCACAAGCAAACTGTGCATTGTAATTGTCCCATTTTTATTTGATAACATTTATAATTCTTCAAACTTGGACAATATAAATCAATAGCTTCATAATGCTTTAATTAGTGGGCATTTACTGATCTCTCGATGGAATTGGTGAAGGGAAAAGGGGATTGAAGAAACAAAAAAAGGATAAATGGGTATTAATATTTAGATTCAATTGATAGATGTTAATGATTTCAGCATAAGTTGTTGGGATAGGAAGGGGGTGATTGGGAGTTTGGGCCCAGACATGAATAGTTTAATTGCCATACCATGTGCTTTCCTTTTCTATCTTTATTTTTGTTAAGCCTAAAAGTTTTTAGTTACATCATTGATTTTTACATTACTAATTAGTCAATGCTTTGAAATTGAATCTGATTTGAATTATCCTCCAAAAATGGCTGGTTGAATTGTTATTTAGATCTTAAGCAGTGATTCCTTACCATGCTTTTTCAACATACAATGTTTATGTGAGCCTTATCCGTCATTAATTCTTTTCATGAGTTAATAGCTTGTCTTCCCGTGGTAACCCTAAACAGGTAGAGGATAAAAGAAGGGTATGGGGACCCCTTCCACCATCCTATACAAGGCACAGTTGAAGAATTCCACAGCAAGAATAGAGGATATAGTAGGGGAACACAAGAGTCCACCAGTCCCTATCTTTTGCATTCTAGGGAAATTATTAATCACTTAATCAATAAATCATTTTTATTTAATTCAATCATAAGGATAAGTGCGAGCCGAGGCGCAATCCAAGTATAACTGCCCTAACTGCTTTGCCCCATAGTAAGCATCAACTTTATCTTTCACTCACCCCTTCAATCATCTCTTTGGTCTATTTGTATGCCTTCTATCGTTGTAGATTTGCAGATTGGTCATTGATTCTTATTGATTGCGTAAGGCTGTGTTAATTCTTTGAAATAGGTACATCTATTGTATATACGCTCTTGCTTATATACTATACTTCTCAAGATGTTATTTCTATGTCACTCGTCCAATTATTTGCACAATATTTTGAAGAGAACTTGACAAATATCATTTTCTGGAGTCATCTTGGACATTCAGTTAGAGTTTTTTTTCCTTCTAAGCATATTCTAGTTCTAAACTAGATAGACAAAGCATATCAACTATCTTCTTCTTTTTTAACAAAGATAGAAAGTCACAATAGGTGACCATACAAGGGTTCGAACCCTAAATCTCTAGACTACATACAACATGTTGCCACCAACTTTGCTTCCCTCAGTTGGCAAGCATATCAACTATCTTACTGGAAGCATTTCTTTGTTTTGTTTCTCTTGGTACTAATTGGCATCTACCGTCACATTTTCCATATTTGCTATATCTAAAGTATTTTCTTCTCTTTTTGGTGTAGAAAATCCATGCGAAAAGCCGGTGCCTTTGATAGAAGAACAACATAAGATCTCTGTTAACTCAGATGTTAACAGAAGAAACTAAGACACAACTTCCATTATCAATTTTAGTTAACCACCAAAAAGTTCCATGTTGTCAACAAGACCTTTTTCCCCGCTGATTTGATACTTTTTTAATTTAGAATTTGATTTGTTTACATTGATGAAATATACATTTTTTCTTAAGTTTACATCAATAAGTCACGTACCGGAAATATTGTGTTTGGTAGTCAGCTCATATCGTTAAGGTTGTGTCAAAAACTTCTGCCGAAAACTAAGGTGTTTGGTAATAGGTGTTGCTCCAGGGTGATCAATAAAAAATTGCTTATCTTCACGCAAATCTGCACCTGATTGAAATTGATCTACTCAGCTTTCTTTTTTTTAAAAAATATCATCATATACAGAGTTAATAAATTATACAGACCAACATCTCAACCACTGATTAACCTTTTTTCCATTATATTTCCAATGAAGTAGTGATGCTATCAGCCTATTAACCATTGACCTGAAGGATTTCATGATCTAATTGTTAAAAAACTAGAAGACAGATTTGGTATATTTTAGTATCTGAAAATATTTGCTCCAGAAAAGCCAAAAGAGGTCAAATTAGGTTGCATCTCATTGATGAAGCTAGTTCGCTCATTTGTGCGTCATTAGTTCTTGCCTACTGGCATAAACTTTGATTGAAATAAAATTTTGCCAAATCTTACCGTGTTTGGTTCCGACTAGAACAATTGGCACATTTGTTGCATAATGTCTTAATTCAGGAATCCAATGCCAACAAGAGAAAAGCCATGATAAACAAATCTAATACCGAGTGATCCTCAGATTAAAGAATGCATCCTAACATATTTACCTTTGTATATTTTCTCATAACTAGCCTTACTGATGAGAGGAAATGCTAACAAGGAAACATCAGCCCCTCTGTAACTTTAGTGGTCTTAGCCTGTTGTAGTCCTCTTGCCCTGAGATGACAACCTTCAACATATGTAAGTATCATTTACATTTCAATTTTCTCCTTAATCTTGTTTAATAGCATTGCTATCATTTTTTGGCTTATTATCTAGACAGTTGCTTCAGCGAGTGCTGGATAAGCGCATAATCTCTTTCTTAATCAGATTGTTCTTCACATAATTAACATAATTAGGTAGGTAACCATAAAGCTTTACTGTCCAGTTACATTGATGCATTAATTATAGTAGGTAATGTCAAAAGTAAATGATTATGGCAATTTTGTGAATTGATTATGTTTGATCATTAAATATGGCAATTATGTGAATTGTTTCTGTTAAAAATTTTTTACTGTCCAGTTAGGTAGGTAATCATTGATTATGGCAATTTAGCCAAGTTAGATTGGTCATGGTAGGTAATTTTCTTTTCTTAATCAGAGGCAATGGTTATGGTATGCAATGTCTTGAAATCTTGCTATATTACTAGTTTCACTCCTTCTACTTCACATAAACCTGTACTTCATTATTGGCTTCCATTCTAAGGTGTAAGTATAGCAACATAAAATAAGGGTGACCATCTACATTATGGATTTGGAAACCAACTTTTCATGATTATCTTTCTTCTTAAATAAACCTTCAAAATAACACATATAGCATATCTTTCCATGCATATATGGCTGCAAAACAAGACATCTGTTTTAAGAGATACAGTGTGAAAATCTTATGCCTTTTTTTCAAATTTCTTCGTTCTTAAATACCTACTTCTTAGATAAGCAAATACCTACTTCTTTGTGGCTATGTTGATGTAGTTTTTATTGCCTTGATATGCTATTAAAGTATAATTCTTCCTAAAATAGTTGCTAGATTGCAGCAGATGTGTCCTTAATTTGTGCATATTTGTCTATACTTTGCTATAATTATAAAGGTATATTGAAGTTGGTGATCCATTGTCTCCTTAACTGTTCAGAAGGTATATTGAAGATCAACAGATTTGAAATCCATAAGCTGCAAAGAAACCAGAGGTAAACTTTCTTATGCTAGAATAGTTAATTCATCAAATACAAATTCCAAGTATCTCAAAACAGGACAATTGTTTGACTATACTGCCTTGCAGATCCTGTCCTTCAAAAACCAAGAGAACTGTGTACTTTCAGAGATCATCCAAGAAAAAATGCTGCAGCTATGGTAAGAATCTACTTCTTGGCATACCAATTCTCTGCTTAGTCTTCTTTGTGATCTTCTCTTGTGAGGGTCATTATGAATGATGCCCTTGAACTTTGGTGGTTTGTACTGTGCTATGTTTGATTTGAGTTCTTGAACATTTAAGTTGTTTGTAGAACATAAATTTGCTAGTTGGACTTTCTTTTTCAATATATATATTTTTTTCTAAAATCAGCAACTCCTAATTAAAAAGTTCGATTCAGGGAAATGAGACCGGCCATAAGCAAGGGTGAATTCATATCTCCAGTTGAATCTAGAGCAATATATTCTTTAAGGTTTCCAAAGTCGGAGTCATGGAAAAACGGATCAGAAGACTACACCAAGGCAATCAGAAATGAAAAGTGCGGGATTAGAAGGAATTAAGCATCATAGGGTTTAGACACTTCTGGAGGTAATGAAGCTTATTGAAGGTGTTTCTCGCTATGGAGTCAGCAAATGGACTGAAATCAAGAGGCTTTTCTTTCCCACATCCGCGTTCCGCACATCTGTTGATCTGAAGGTCCTTAATGTTTGATGTTAACTATTGGGTTCATCAATTTTGATTCCAAATCAATGTTAGCTTTGCTTGCCTCTACAGGATAAATGGAGAAATCTCTTGCGAGCTACTGCTGCTGAGATGCATAACAGAAAACAGGTTAGAACTAATACTTCTCTTCCAATGTGCTACTGATGTTAAGAGTTTGTGTCAAGATTCTTCAAAGTGCTATGAAATTAGCTATATCGTGGGTCATATTACTGCATGGTAGTGACATTGTTAGCCATTTGTTGGAGAATGGGTGTACTGGTTTCACTAATGAAATTCTTTTAGAAAATTGAGCAGTGATTTATGGTCTTCAATAATGTATTGGTTTCAAGAATTATATTATTTTTCTTAATTCACTTGAAATGTGATTGACATGCTATAGTTTTCTGAAGGTTGCATATAACTAGAAACCTCTTTAACATCTATAGTTTTCTTCCATTGTGGTCCATCTGACTAAAAACGACAGAAGACAATTGTTTGTGGTTTTGATGAATGGGTGTCTTTGTACCACTTACTAATTTGATATTTGCTTCCATTTTCATATTTCAATTTTAGCTACTGTAAACCACTAAGCTAAGTCAACCAAGGCTTGCTAAAATGTAATAATAAGTCATTTGTTGTTGATGTTTAATTTTCCCCAACCTCTATTCAATTTGTTCTTTTTATTTATTATTATTATTTTGACTCTGGTCCAGTTATTTTGTCTAAGCATGAAGCATAGCTTTGAAAACAACAATTCTCATTTCATACCATTACTTGTTAAATTGCTTGGAAAGAGAAAATAAAAATGAGTTTGCTTACACTTTTTCCGCTTCTTTTCATGCAATATTGGGATAAAGGAAACTAGGAAAGTGGTTGTCTGTGCTTGTCAATTCATTTCTAGGTTATTCTAATGAAGGATTTTGCTTATTGTTTATTTTTGTTCCTTAATGTTGTTTAGAGAATAGATAAATAAGTGAAAGCTATTTATTCAACAGATGGCTAGCAATGTTAGTGATCTTTATCATTATTATTCAGTTCAAATTGGTTTTATAGATATCACAGCTGCATTTGTTTCCGCTATTCAAGCTTAAATTTTTTTATTTGATTTTGATAATAACACAATGAAGCCAGTAGCTTTTTTACTTTCAAAGTAAATCAAACAATTTATTTTATTACTTACTTTTAGGATGTGTTAATCTCAATTTATGTGAGACTGCTTACACCATAGTGCTTTAACCTTTATATTCAATTTATGTTTATAGTAATTTAATTACTATATTTATTTTCTTGCAGGTGATACAAACTACAAACTGAAGCTTAGTGAAGTTTGAGATGCGTTTTCAAGTACTAGTTCATTTTCATGTTAGGGTTGAAGACATTTGAATACTTTTGACTAGTTGATGGCCTGTTTTTTTTACTTGATTCTTTTTGAAGAATCAGTTTGTTAGTTGTGAAGACATTGCACGTTATGACTAAAGATACTAATCTTTTAGACTTATTGCTACTATGGAACCAATTTCGAGATAGTTACTCTTATTTTTTATTTTCAAATGGTTGCCATGCTTTGATGATTTTCATGTATGCACTTAAACAAAATTAAGGGCCTCTTCCATACCTACCCTACATAAAATTCTTGTCTCATCTAATTCTAAATTTTTTCTTGCGGGGAAAAATAGCTTTTCTCGCGGTTTATGCGTAAGAAGAATTGGTTTTTCCCTGCGGTTTACGCGTTGGGAAAAACAACTTCCTCAGCTGTTGAAATTGTTTAACAAATAGTTTTTCCCTGCGATTTACACGCGGGGAGAAAGTACTTTTCTAAACATTTTAATCTGTCGGGAAAAAAATATCTTTCTCAACGATTGAAATCGCCGAAACAAATAGCTTTTCCCTATGGTTTTTGCACGGGGAGAAATGACTTTTTCCTATTGTAATCACTTTCCATGCAATTGTAAATGCTAAGAAAAATTTGTTTGCACTGCGGTTTATTAACTGCAGCATAAAAGACACTTTAACCTGCAGGCAGCAAACCGCGGGAAAGAAGTTCCTCACGGCAGTTCAGACTGCAGTTTTGAAACCGTAGGTGAAAATCTATGCTGCGGTTAAAATTGTAGCGCAAAGTTCAGAACAATTGCAGGTTAAGATAAGCTATGTTGTAGCATATTATACCCACGGATAAGAGTACGACTGTACGAGTATAAAATTTTACCCATTTAATAACAGGGTATGGGTACGAATACTATACTATCCACACCCGTGAATATCTATTACCCACAAATTATATTAAATATTATTTAAATTTATATTATATATATTAATATCTAATGAAAAGTTTGAAATATATATCTAATCATCTATTCATCTATTCATAAGATTTCATCTATCTAAATATAATATATTTTTATATATTATATCAATTCTCTCAATTTTAATTAGTTGAAAGTACTTTGGTGTTAAATTTTATGTTGCATGAATGAATTGAATATTGATATTTCTTAAGATAATTTTATGGTTTGGTATTTAATTATTATGTAGAATTCATTTTATGAATTAGTGCATGTTTCTCGACCAAGTTATTAATAACAGTTGAATGAGAATTGTTGATGATATACTATTAAAGTAAAATAAATTTTTTTGTAATAGCTTAAATATTGGGTATATGTGGATATCCGCGAGTATATCAATTACCCGTGGGGGGACGGATGATAGATACCCGTCGTGGGTGCGCGAATGAGGGTGGCATTATCCGCCCCGAACCCGCCCCGTGACGACATCCCTAGATGATAGCACCTTTTGTGATATGGCTGATGAAGAAGTAAAAAATCAGATTGGTCCCGTTAAAAAAAAATCATGGATGAACTAGAAATCTGATAAGATATAGATGCAAAAGGGCTATGCACTGAGCAAGACTTAACAAGAATAAACTGCATTGTATGTAAAGTCATTGCTTTAAATAGACAAATCAATGTTAATAAAGCCAAGACTTACTGAACTACCTTGTTGATAAAGTTCTTTACTCTAAGTGAGCATGAAACTGTTACCTTTTTTATTGCTCTTGTTACGTACGTACTTAAGACTTGGCCGAGCATTGAGCTCAAACCTGCTATTGACAATGGTCATAGGATAGAGATGGAAAGGATTAGAGATAAATTTATTACATTTGTTTGTTTAGTGCATGGATTAGAAAAAAATAGGATTAAAAGAATATAAATTTAATATTATATCTGGTGTATACCGGATTAAAAAAAATCTTAGCCAATACTTCCTCATTTGATATCATATCCTATCCTATCCAATTCTATCCACTAAAGCAAACATGCCATACTTGTTGAGCTTTCTAAATCATCTCTATTCTTAGTAAGCTGTTCCTTTCATACATTTTAGAAGGAAGTTGTTAGCCACTTAGCCTATACAATTTAATATGGGTTGACAAGTCCACGCTCAATAACGATTGCCTTGGACAATCAGGTTCATATTAAAAAGGCCAAAAGGATAATTACCTTAATATTAGAGGTGGCAATAGGGCCGTGCCTTACCCGGCCCAACTGAGGTCGTGTCTTACCCGACCCGTCTGTGCCCAAGGGGCAGGCTGGGCTTGCCCCCCTTGGCCACGTGGGTCATGCTCGGCACGACCCGAAAGTGGGCTGTGCCAAGCCCGGCAAGGCCCGACCCTGCCCAGCTGTCTAGGACTGGTGCCACCAAGGCCTAGCCTGGTCTGTGCCAATTTGGCTAGGCTAGCCTAGCGCAGTGGTTACTTTGCTCATTAAAGATATATAGAAATAAATATCATGGGTTGGTGCAGTGGTTAGTTCATTTCATACAAGGGTAAAGGTCGATGGTTTGAGTTGAAGTTTATGAACCACAATGAATTAAATCTACAAATAGAGAGGCTTAATTAGTGCTTTTAAAGTAATTAATTAGTAATTAGTATCAAAATCATGTATATAGTTCGATGCCAACTTGCAGCAATGTCTCGTTTGGAATATGAGGTAGTGAAAGCCCAGCCTAAAAATTTTTTGGGCAACGAGTCACAAATGCGATCCACAGCTAGGGGTGGCAATTTTATCCGCATCCGCTAGCTAAAAACCGCATCCACACCGTATCTGATCCATATCCGCAAGTAAAAATGAATATGGATACGGATATGGATTTAGAAAACTTATATCCGCGCGGATATGGTGCGGATACGGATATGACTGTGGATCCGCACCGTATCCGCACCGCCTATCCGCGTCTCTGAATTACTATTTTGCCTATATAAGTTATTAATATATATAAAAGATCTATGGTAATTTCATGTCAAGATGAATTTTGAAATATATTATATATTTATTTTGGATCAATGAATTGGTAATTTATTAATTTTTTTAATTAAAAATATTTTTTTAACATTTTTTTATTAAATACGGTGCGGATACGGATGCGGTGCGGATATCCGTATTTGAAGTGGTGCGGATATGGGCATCCATATTTACATCCATAGCGGATACGGATGGGCGAATATGGGGTGCGGTGCGGATATGGATAATCCAGTATCCGCACCGTATCCGATCCGTTGCCAGCCCTATCCACAGCCACCGTCTTTACCAAGCTCCATTACTTACTCGCCCTCACCTCATATTTTACTGTGTTTGTAATGTTAGTAAGTAGACCGATACTACAAACAGAGTAATTATAATATGATGACTTGTCCACGCTGAAGGTCGTCTTCACCTGCGCCTTCGCCCAGTGGTTGGCCGTGACGACGCTGAACTTCACGGACACCGAATCCGAGTTGGATGCCAACATCACCATCTGGTTCTACAACGGGTCACACGCTGTCACTGAGCACGCACACCCCTCTTTGTCGGCGGCTTGCGAACTAATAAAGCATTAATTACGCTTAATAAAGCTCCACTCAAAACTCACGAAGCTTGAAGTGATTTGTCTCCACCTCAGTCTGTTACATAGTAATATGGGCTGTTATTATGCCTTTGTCCTTATTTAATTCACTTGTGCCCTTAGCTGTTATAAATATGTGTGTATGCAATTGAAGGAATATAATTCTCATTTCATTCTCTCCTTCACCAGCATCTCTCTTCTTCTTCTTTCTACATAGTTATTTTGCTAATACCTTATCATGGTATCAGAGCGTTTCTTGCTCTAATCGAGCATCCTTTATTTATTTTTCCCTTCTACTCTGTTATACTCTGTTCTTCCCATGGCTAATACTCCATCCATTCATAGTATTCTTAATCCGGTCTCTCCTGGAACACAGTTTATTTCTATTAATCCATCAGCGCAACTTCCGATCAAGTTATCAGGTAGCAGCAACTATCTTAGATGGAAAGTGCAATTTGATCTACCCTTTCTTGGGTATGTTCTTGTCTCTTTTATTGATGGTACTCCTTCACCCTCTGATTCTGATATAGCAAGATGATCCTGGCTTCGTCAAGATAGTTTAATATGATATGCTATCATGGCCTCTGTCGACACTACAATCGCTCCTCTTGTTGCGACATCTTCTATTGCAAGAGATGCATGGTTGAAGATAGAGCAATAGTTTGCGAATAAATCTCAGTCCAGAATATATGGACTGCGGGATTCTCTCGCAAAACTTACCAAAGGAGATAAATCAATTGCTCAATACTTTAATGTCATACGTTCTATTGTTGATGAACTTGCTATCGTAGATTCTCCAATAAGTGATTCGGCCTTGGTGATTAAGATTCTCAGCGGCCTCGGTTCAAATTACAATGATGTTAGTGCAGCCATTCACACTCGTGATACTCCAATTTCCTTGGAGGAGTTATTTGATAAAATCATTAGTCATGAAGTTTTTCTATTGCATCGACAAAATCTACCTATTATTATTGCTCAGTATGCTTATCGAGCGCCTATGCAAAATCGCCAATAAAACTGGCGACCTCAATCCTTCAATCCAAGTTTCAGATGACCACCTTACAATAATCAGAATTTGAGGCCACCTGCTCGTCCTAATTACACTCCATCAGGTCGACAACAAACTTGGCGTCCCCACCATTCAATCAACCAAGAATCCAATGTCAGCTATGTGAGAAATTTGGTCACACGACAAAGGCCGGTAGATCTCATTTTGAAGGAATACCGCAGATTAATTTCACCTCTTAGCAGAAATCAACACCTTCTGGTTGGGTACTTGATGCTGGAGCATCAAATCACGTCACCTCTTCAACAAACAGTCTTCAATCCTTTTCAGATTACAGTGGCAAGAATGATTTGATTATTGTTGATGGTAATGGTACAAATGTTTCTCACGGTAGAACTACAACTATTTCTTCTCATTCAAAATAATTTATTACGAAGAATGTTTTATGTGCACCTCGCATGACAAAAAAGTTTGATTTCAGTTTCCAATTTTGCAAAGAAAACTCTACTTCAATTGAATTTTTCCTGATACTTTTGTTGTGAAGGATCTGACCACAGGAGCTCTTCTTGTTCAAGGCCTGAGTAAAAACAATCTTTACGAGTGTAACAACGTCTCTTTTCCAATCGCTCTTCTTACCTCATCGTCTCCATCTTTCTCAGTTTGGCATCAGCGCTTTGGTCATCCAAATATCAAAGTAGTAAAAAACATTCTTACTCAATATCATCTGTCATGTTCAAATTTTTCTTTTAGTTTCTGTGATTCCTGTCTTTGTAGTAAGAGCAACAAGTTACCTTTCTCTGAGTCTACATTATCCAGTTGCAAACCATTACAAATAATTTTCACCGATGTTTGGGGCCCTGCTCCCATTTCATCAACTGAAGGATATAGGTATTATCTAATATTTGTTGATCATTTTACGAGATATACATGGCTTTTTTCCATTACATAAGAAGTCTGATGTTTCCAGTGTCTTTGTTTCATTCAAACGTTTAGTTGAAAATTTCTTTAAAACTTCAATTATCTCTGTCTTCTCTGATGATGGTGGCAAATTTCTAGGTCTATCCAAGATTCTTTCAAGTAATGGAATACAACATTTACTCTATCCACCTTACACACCACAGCGTGTAGGTATTGTCGAACGATGACATTGGCATATTATTGAAACATCTCTAACTCTTATACACCACTCTCCACTTCATTTTTGGAATCATGCCTACACTTATGTTGTTTACTTATAATCAATCGCCTTCTTACTCTGAATCTGAGCAACACCTCTCCATTTGAATTATTATTTGCTGACAAACCAAACTACAAATCCTTATAGGTCTTTGGTTGTCTTTATTATCCATGGTTACGACCATATAATTCTCATAAATTCGACTCTAAATCGAGACCTTGTGTATACTTTGGTTACTCAACTCAATACCATTGCTTTAAGTGTTTTGATCCCACTTCATCAAAAATCTTCCTGTCTCTCCATGTGCACTTTGTTAAAGATGTGTTTCCATTCGCCACCTGCCAACAAGAACTCCTTTGTGTCACCAAACCAATTGTTACTGAGTAGCTTCATGTAAACTCCTTGGTCACTCCATCAAAACCACCTTTTGAGCATATTTTCTCACCTACACTTCACCTATTAGCTTCTCCAAATGTTGATCACCGTAATTCCTCTACCTTGAACAATGAGAGCTCTCAGTCGTCTTCCCAACCATCACACAATGTTCTGCAAGAACCTTGTCAGGTTAACTCAGGAGACACTAATGAAAGGCAAACACACAGAATGACAACAAGGTGGATGAACAATATTTTTAAACCTTGTCAACCAATTGATTACTGAGCATTCCATTGTTTAGTTTCTCCTGATGTTCCACTACATAAACCTTGTCAACCAATTGATTACTCAGCATTACATTGTTCAGTTTCTCCTTATGTTCCACTACATACAAACAGGCTACTAAGCATAAGGAATGACGAGAGGCTATGCAGACAAAAATTAACGCTTTAATCCAAAATAAAACATGGGTACCTCCTTCTTCGTAATAGAATATTTTAGGGTGCAAATGGGTGTTCCGAATAAAACAATCTCCTACCGGCTCCATCAACTCCTACAAAGGAAGACTTGTTGCTATGGTCTTTCTTCAACGCCCTGATATTGATTTTAACTCCACCTTCAGTCCTGTCGTCAAGCCGACAACCATTCGGGTCATTCTTACACTTGCTTGTTCACTTCAATGGCCGCTATTTCATCTGGACGTAAACAATGCCTTTCTTCAAGGCACGCTTGAAGAAGATGTTTTCATGACTCAACCACCGGGTTTTATTGACGAAAATTATACACAATATGTCTGCAAACTGACTAAACCAATATATGGTCTGCGACAAGCTCTGCGAGCTTGGTACACTGAGCTTCGGGTATTTTTAAGCTCCTTGGGTTTTGTTAATTCAAAATCAGACTCATCTTTATTTCTTCTTCATGGTGACACCTTTATTGTCTTTCTTCTTCTTTATGTTGACGATATAATTCTGATAGGGTCTTCTTCTTCAAAAATAAATGAGATCAATCAAGCTATAGCTACGAGATTTTCACTCAAAGAAATGCAACATCTGCATTAATTATTTTCTCGGTATTGAAGTTTTATACTAGCCTGGTATTATCCTGTCCCAAAAGAAATATATTGAGGATCTTCTTCATAAATTTGATATGCATGAGTCAAAGGGAGATAAAACTCCTGCTGTAGCCTCTTCCAAACTCATGCTTGGTGATGGTTTTCCACCTACTGAAGGAGCTCAATATCGTCAATTAGTTGGTCTCTTCAATACCTTTCCTTCACAAGACCAGACATATCATATATCACAAATAAGCTCTCTCAATTTATGCATCAACCTTCAACTGAACATTGGACGGCCTACAAACATGTTCTTCATTACCTCAAGTCGACAATCACTTATGGTTTACTGCTCTCATAATCCAAGAATACCAATTTAGTCGGCTTCTCAGATTCTGATTGGGGCGGCGATCTTAATGATCGATGCTCTACGGGAGGTATTGTGGCCCCTCCTCCCTTTGCAAGGTCGGCTCTACTACTGATGTCGATGCCAACGTCGATAATGGATTGTGGACTGGCGACGCCGGCGATCCATAGTTCACTATGGGTGCTGACATTGACTACAGGGCGGACCAAAACCCCGTCCCTATTAATTTTTAAAAAATTTATTTAAAAAATTTATTTTTAATTAGTGTTAATTATTAATGGTTAATTAACTGTGTTAATTAATTTTAAAAATTATTTTGTAAACAATTTGTTAATTTTTAATGTTTAATTGTTATATTGATTAATTATTAATGTTGAGATGAATCGTTTGCATTAGATTTGTTGGGCGAATGGCCACACTAGAGGGGATGAATAGTGTGTTATATTAATTTAGCCTAATTCCAGCTTTTATCATTTCTTTCAATTCTTAGGTAAATTCATAATTTAATAGCAAGCAAAAGCATGATAAATAAAAAGTAAGCACAACACACACAAGAATATCAAACAATGAGATTTATAGTGGTTCGGGATCCTTCCCTACTCCACTATCTAAGTACTAAGCTTAGGATTTCAAACTCTAGTTTACTAGTTTAAAGTGTATCATACAAGAGGATTTACAAGCTAAAGTCCCGACCCTCTCCCCGAGAGTACCTCCAACACTTCTTCTCCCAAGTACTTGTTGGGGTGCGAATAGAAAACGCAGTAGAAAAATGGAATTTAAAAATTTAAACACTCCGAAAAATAGTGATCTACATTAGCTAGTTTAATGAACTAAGTATAGGAAGAAAGTATACCTTCAACTGTAGTTGACAAGGCTGCTCCAATGCTAGTCCACACCAAGCACCTCGCAACGAAAGGGGAAGCGATGAACGGGGCTCGTTGTGGCTCAACGGAGTGGCTTTCTCAACTTTGAAAAGCACCAAGGCTTGGCCGGCCCTTCCACCAAGAATTGGGCTCTAAAACGGGAGGAAGAAGGAATGAGAAAACCACGGAATGAGAGGATGGAAGAGATAATACCTTATTGTCCTCTTTTGTTTCCTCCAAGGAGAGGAAGTGGCGACACACAAAGATGGAGAAGAACACCTCTCTGGCTTCTCGAAGAACTCAGGGAAGGGGAAGAAGATGGCCGACCACTCAAGGAAGAAGATGGAGGTTCTTTGGAACTTCTTTCCACCCAACACTACTAGAAATTGGGTCTTCAGCAACAGCTGCTCAAGCTGTTGCTATTTGCAACGGCATTCTTACGGCTGCTCAAGCCATTGCAGATATGTTGTATCTGCAACGGCTTTCTAACGGACATGCGAGTCGTTCTGTTGATGTTAATTATCAGTAACGGTTTTCTAACAGACAAGTGAGTCGTTGCTAATGATAATTTATAAGCAACGGCTTTCTAACGGGCGAGTGAGCCGTTGCTGATAAGTTTATATAGGTCGCAAATCGCGCCCGCCCCTTCTTCCTCCCGCTGCTGCCACCGCCTGCTCCTCACACCCCTCGCCGCCGGTGCCGCCTGCTCCTCATGATAATTATATAATGATATTTTTATAATTTTTTATTTAATTGTTAATTAATTATTTGTTTAATTGTTTAGATTAATTGCTTAATTTGTTAGATTAATTTTCAGGGTTTAGATTAGTTTTAGAGTTTATATTAATTTTTAGTTTAATTTAGTTAGATTAATATTTAATAATGGTAGGTTAACTATTTAAATTAGTTAAAATATTGTAGATTAATATTAATTAATTAGTTAAAATATTGGTAATTAGTCCGGAGTTGTCCTCAGTGGACTCGCATCGGAGTTGTCCACTTCGGACGCACGCTGGAATCGTTCATTTCGGACTCCCGCCGGAATCGTCTAATTTGGACTTGTGTCGGAATTGTCCAATATGGACTTGAACTGACTCGAAACATTTAGAAAATAATCATCCATCCGACGAGTTGATATGTTTCATGTACGCATCGACGAGTCGGATATGATTTAGCAAAACCTTAGATCCGTTCGGGGATTGTATGTTCGTGTAAAGGAAGTAGATGATTTTTTATATGACGTACAATCCTTGAATTGTTCCTGATTGGATAATTTGGGAATATAGTTATTTATACTGCACTCACGTTTTTCTTTTAACCGTTAACTTATTCTAAATTTCGGCAGCATCTCTCTTGTTCTCCGATACGCGCCCAGATGATATGCGTATTCGAAGAATTGTAGGGAGATGCTCAAAACTTAGAATGAAGTTAGCAGTTAAAAGAAGTACTTAGTGCAATATGAATAACATAAATCCCGAATGGAATAGGACACTCTCACCTAAAGGTATTAACCAAAGAAATTGTCATTGATTGACATAATCATGTCGGCTGATTGAAGTTGGATGTACCGATGTCTTGATCGTGGAGCTTTAACGAATGAGTTTCGATTAGGCGTAACATACTTCCTAAATTTTGCCTATTCGAATCGGAAATTCGTTAGTGTCGGTGATAAAATCCGATGTCCGTGCCGCATTTGTTTGAATGGACGGATTTTGGATCGGGAGACTGTCACTCTGCATCTATATACCAAAGGATTTGCGCCAAGATATTTTCTATAGACTTGTCATGGGGAGTCACGTGAAGTTGGGACATCGAACAATCCTGTCGTTCAGGCATATGGTGAATCTTCCTCTACTGATGCTTCTTCATCCAGTCAATCTAATCCATATAGAACTATGATACTTGATAGTCTTGGGGGTCAATTCCACCTGAATGATAATGTTGATTGGCCAGTTACTCAGACATCAGTCCCACCAGATACTACAGCAGTTGATATCACAGAAGTACAAACTACGGTAGAGATTGAATTACCGAATTAAAAAGCTGCAGAATTTTACGAGATGTTGAAAGCTGCCGATGAACATTTGTATGAGAATTGTCCTAAATACACTAGGTTTTCAGTAATGACACAGCTCCTAAACATCAAGGCCGATTGTAATATCAGCGGGGTTGCGTATGATCGGATTGCAGGATTGATTAATGGAATGTTGCCTACTGATAACAAGTTTGAGCCAACTTTTTATAAAACTAAAAAGCTGATGAGAAAATTGGGGCTTGGGTACGAAAAAATACAAGCGTGCTAAAATAATTGCATTTTATATTATAAAGAAAATGTGCAGTTGGATAAATACCCTGTATGTCAATATCCTCATTACAAGGCGAAGAAATCGGTTCGACAGAAAAATATCCCGTTTAAAGTGCTTCGGTATTTTCCACTAACACCAAGGTTTCAAAGATTATTCATGTCGGAAAAGACGGCCCCCTACATGAGTTGGCATGCAAGAAGTCGTGATGATACAGTAATGACTTATCCATCCGACAGTGAAGCATGGAAACATTTGGATAGATGTTATCCTTCATTTGCTAGGGATACTAGAAATATCAGATTGGGATTGTGCACAGATGGTTTTAATCCGTTTGGACATTCTGCAACTCCTTATTCAGTTTGGCCAGTGTTGCTGACAGTTTATAATTTGCCACCGTCAATGTGTATGAAAGATGAATTTATTTATCTTTCGATGATTATTTCGGGTCCAAAGGGTCCGCGAAAAGAAATTGACGTGTTTCTCAGACCCTTGATAGATGAATTGAAAATATTGTAGACTGAGGGAGCTGTCACTTATGATTGTCATCAGAAGCAAAACTTCAATTTAAAGGCCGCGGTCTTGTGGACAATCAATGATTTCCCGGCGTACGACATGTTGTCTGATTGGAGTACTCACGGCCGACTCTCTTGTCCGTATTGTATGGAACACTCTAAATCAATCAGTCTTCAGAACGGACGAAAAATCTCATTCTTTGATTGTCATCGTCGATTCCTACAGGCTACCCATCAGTATCGAAGGAATCGTAATAAATTTACTAAGGGCAGAGTCGAAAGAGATGGGCCACCACCGATGTTGTCTGGTGAACAAATGTTAGCACGTGTTTCAACACTTCTAGAGATAGTATTTGGTCGCAATTAAAGAGTGTCAGACTTTGGTCAAACACATAACTGGGTGAAAAAAGTATCTATTGGGAATTGCCCTATTGGAGTTCATTATTGATTCAACACAATTTAGATGTCATGCACATTGAAAAAAATGTGTTTGATAATATTTTCAACACTTTGATGGATGTTTTCGAAAAAACTAAAGATAATGTCAAAGCCCGACATGATATGAAAATACTTTGTAAAAGACCAGAGTTGGCGCGATACATGCACGGGGCATGGCCTACGTGGTCTCACGTGCCTATTGAGCACGTCGACTTGTTATGACGCGAGTTTGAGGCACGTATTATTATTATTTTTACATGCATGATGATTAATATTGGTACTGAAATTATTATTTTGTAGGCTCGTTATACATGGGTTGAGGACCAGAGGTCCTTCATTTACGCTGCCTGGGAGGCTATTTCTCGGGCGAGGTACAACGGGCAACTGGGGCAAGCCCGGTCCCAGGCGATGGCACGAGCTGGGACTACTAACATCGCGGAGACTCGGGGATACGGCCCCGATTGGATTATTCCGTATATATGGGACCAGCTCGTGGGAATATGGTCGACGAATCGATGGTAGGAGGTTTCTATGAATGCGGCTAGAAATCGCATGTCGACGGGAACAGCGCGTCACACCGGCGGCTCTATTGCATTTGTAGTGCACGCGAACCGTATGGTAAGTATACCTTTTAATTATATATTTTATTTGTTACTATGTGTACTAATTAATGTATTTGTTTTGTAAATGTAGACGACGGTGTCGGATGACGGGACTGTCCAGCGACCCTCCCCGATGGCGGTGTTTGAGCGGACCCACCGTCGAGTACATGGGACGGGGGAGTACATCGACAACCGCGCTGTATACATTATGGTAACTATATATTTGTTTAAATTATTCATTATATATTTATAATTTAAGTTTTATGATAAATATTAAACAAAAACTCAAACTTGAGTATGAGACCTACAGCCAGACGGTGGTGCAGTGCGGGAGCACCCCCGAGGACTTTGACGCAACAGCGTGGGTCGAGGCCGCAGATGGCTGGGACCATGGCCGCATATATGACTTTGTAGATAGTGGTCATGCGCGAGCCGTGCTAGGGCCACTTGGGGCACCGACCCCTTCGGTCGCTGGTGATCGATCGTCCACCTCCAGATCCAGTTATGATCATAGTAGCAGGATAAGGACACTAGAGGAGACAGTCGCACGTCAGACTGAGATGATGGCGGAGATGCATGCTATGCTACGCAACATATCAGGTTATCCCGGAGCAGGCATCTTTTCGGCATCATCTGATCCATCGTCCTCGAGTTAGTCCACGCCGATGTACACTCAAGCACTCCAGACCCCGCCATATGATCCAGACCATCCTCCATCGTCATCATGAGATTTTTTTATATTGACTTTGTTACTTAGATACTATACTTGTTTAATTTATTTTGTTTGAATATTGATACTTCAATTTTGTATTTGAATAGTTTTTATACTGTTGTGGATAATTATAAATATAAGTATAATTGTTTTGATGTATATCTTGGTGTATTTGTGATGTGTGAATGAATGTGTGTATGGATGTATGGGTGTGTGAGTTATGTATCAGATAATGTATCAATGTATTAATAGAAATTTGGAATTTTAAATTTTTTTTGTTTTCACGTTTACATCATCAGCAACAGCTTTCCCACGGTCGTCCGTGGGAAAGCCGCGACCCTGAGAAAGCCGTTGCTAAAAGTGTATCGAAAGTCGTTGCTGATGACCTACAGCAACGACTTATCAACGGTCTTTTACTAACGGTGTTGCTACGGACTCACTAGTTGTTGCTATTAATGTTATCAGCAACGGCTTCGTATCCGTGGCAAAACCATGCTGATAATTTTTTTAGCCGGTCGTTGCTGATCCGTTGCTAAGTTATCAGCGATGCAATTTTCTGCCACGGCTCCGTTGCAACGGCTAGCGCTGTTGCACGTCGTTGCTGATGGTTTCCAGCAACGGCGCGAGCCGTTGCTGATGCCCATTATTCCAGTAGTGCAAAGAACCTCTCTTGTTCTCACCAAGACACTGCAAGAAAATAGGGTATCACCAACGGACCAAATCCGTCGGTAATATTGTTACCGACGGAGTATCTGTCGGTAAAATCCGTCGGTAAATGGCTCCTCGGTAATACCAACGGATTTTAATTAATCTGTCGGTAATACCGACAGATTTTTTCTTTTGTTGGTATCACCAACAATTATATATATCTGTTGGTATTACCAACGGATATTTATCGGTCGGTAATACCAACGGATGCATATCTGTCAGTAATATCAACGGATGCATATCTGTCGGTAATACCAACGGATGCATATCTACCGGTAATACCAACGGATGCATATCTGCCGGTAATACCAACGAATGCATATTTGTCGATAATACCAACAATGTCCGCTAGCGTTGGTATTACCAACAAAATATATCAGTTGCTCATTATTGTGTATTGAATCAATCCTCAAATCATGATCATTCACACGAAATCTTAAAATAATTTTTGAAATCACACAAGAACCATTGTATTTCTAAATCCACACATAAACTTAAAGAAATCATTGTATACAACTAATTTCGAAATACATTGTGTTAGTCAAATATTTACATTGTTACAAAGTTTCAATGCATTAAGATTGTTTCAAAAATGTATATAAGATAATTTTTTCCAAGAAGTAGATCCTTGCACTTCATCCCTTTTATCTGCATGTAAAAACAAAAGAAACAATGAGGCAATGAAATGACAGGAATACCAAGTTTGTAACTAAATTATCTAATACTCAACCATGCTTCCAACACTATTTAACTATAAATGCTCAACCATCCTTTTTCCAAAGAAACAATTTGAATACTCAGAAGTTAGAATAGCTTAACAAAATTAACAGTTGAATGTGGCTAGGTTGAATCACAGTGTGGCTCAGTTGAATGCAAAAAAGACATTAGTATATCATAATACTGCTATCTTATGTGTTATACACAAGCTATAATGCATCATTGAGAGATTTTTGAAAACAAACATCTAATAACCAAGAAATCCCAATGTCATACTATTGCACATCATCAACCTAATCTAGTTATATAGAAAGTACTCATTATATGTTGATCCACCAATGCTAACCAGTAACCACCAGTACAAATTCTAGTCATGTTCAAATAGCAAATTTGTGCAGTTATCACAAATACCTAACATCATTTCGCTTGCCAAATTGAGACATTAATTTGATATAACCACCTAGTAGCAAATGATGTCAAAAATAAAATGTTCAGCATGCTGAGATTCTGAGAATGAATTCTGCTGAGATTCTGAGAATGAATTCTGCTGAGAATTCATTCTTAGTAAGTCAGCATGCTGAGAATTCATGGTTCATTCTCAGCATGCTGAATGTTTTCCTTTTATACTTTTATTTTTTAACTTAGTTTCTCGATCAATCTAAATATGTTTGTAGTTAACATACTCAATCCTGTTAAATCTTATTCTGGAAACATGTTAGTCATGTTCAATCTTCTTATTCAATCATGTTCTGAATATGGTTGTCTACTTCATGTTATTGAACAATATCAAAAGATGCAGCTAATTGAACCAAAACTAGTTTGTTTATTGTACTACCTTACTTGCTTTGATATCAGACCATCTGGTTGCTCCTTTTCTACAAGCCTGAAAGGAGAAGCTATATGAATTTAACAAAGATCTTAAAGCATTAACTAATGCAATCAAACAAAAAATCCAACCTATACTGAATAACTGCATGCTGTCCAACTACATGATCTATTGGAATGTCTGCTACCCTTCTTTCTCTACCAAAAAGGTAACAACTCTGTCGGTGCACATAAAGGGGTTCTGTTCATAAGATAATTCAGCTTAAAATGAATAGAATATAAAAATTAAATACTTATTAACACATTACATAGTCTAATAATATAAACCAATTTATGATTTATGAACGTGAGCAAAAAGCAAAGGTAGAAGTCTTTTTGAACTTTGTCGGTCCTAGAATAGGCAACAAGACCAATGAAGGATAAAATTCGAGACTTATACGCACATGTATGATTGTAGGAACAGAAATATTAAATAAGCTGCTTGGACAATTCAATCAGGACAACAGTAACACATCGTCACAATCGAAATAGAGAAAGCCAAATTTGTAATCTTCTTCAAGTTGCATTCCTTTGGGACAGAAACGATGAAGGATACATGAGATTATCACATGGTCTTAGATGGGAATGGTAATGGTGCTCCTATGGGTTGAAATTAGTCCCAAATTCATCTAAGCTAATTCAAATGGAAACAATTTGGTCCTAACTTGGTCATGTTAACTCAAATTTATTTAAATCTTAGTCACATCCTAAGATAAGTCTTTGAGGTTGAGTACTCAAGCTAATTAAGCAGCAAATGAGCCAAGACAAGCTAAGCTTGAGTCTAAAAAGATTACCAGACTGAGCTTAATGAGCTGAGCCAAGACAAGCAACAAATGAGCTCGAGCTTAACTCTTGCAAGCATATAGAGCTTGAGTTCAAGATCAACAGAAATCTGTTGAACCAAGTTGAGCCCGGGCCAGCCAAAGCTCAGCTGGTCTCGGCCAGCTCAATTGCAGCAACTGGTTGTATTCATATTAATCTCTCATATAAGATAAAGGATGATATAGACAGAATGAGGTGTGAAATCAATGCTTACATAAGCAGCAATGGGTCACAGACTCCAGAAAATCTGAAGTCAAACTTGAGAAGTAATAGAAACAACATATGGCAAGTTCCTTGCAATCACTGGGAAGCTTCATAAAAGGTCCATAATGTATTGATCTTGCATGATATGCACAACACCAAGCATGCAATTCAACAGGGAGGAAACTACTGGAGGCATTTGCTATAATGAGAACAGCAACTAATACAAGTAGTTTTCTTCAAGAAAAAATAAATAAATACAAGTATATGCATGATGGTTACCCTTAATACCATAAAATTCTCTCAGGGGAAATTGCAGGCAGTCATACTCAATACCAAGAGGTGAATTTGGTATTGAAGACTGTCCCACTCGAAGTAGAAGTTTTAAAGCAACCTGCCAAAATTTCTAGATAAGTATATTCAACAAAATTCTTAATAAGCACTCAGCTGATAACAAAATGATCTTAATAAACAACATCCAAGATGACAAAAGCCAATACGCAATGTGATTAAGCTATAAGCACTCAGCTGATAACAAAATTATAACAAAATTACCATTTGACATCTGATAATCCAGAGTTTTGGTTTCTTCTTCCAATGACTTCCACCTCTTCATCTGAAGAACACAAGCAAAAAAAAACAACTAATTAGAAAAAATTGAAACAAAAATCTTATAAAAAAATTACCATTTGACAGCTGTAATCCAGAGTTTTGGTTTCTTCTTCCCATGACTTCCACCTCTTCATCTAAAGAACACAAGCAAAAAAGAAACAACTAATTAGACAAAATTGAAACACTCATCTTGCTAATTTTGGGCAAATTCTTTGTGAGTTGACTTTAATTCTTATTGTGAACCATTTTGCTTGTACTATAATCTATGAACAAATATATTAAGAGTACCTTGGCTTCCCCAAGAAGTAAAGTCACAAGGCAAGAAAGGATATGAAACACAGCCAACACAATGATCGATAACTATAGTTGTTGGGTTCCTTGAGAGGAAACCAGAGATATCTTTCCCTGCAAAAAACACAAAACCTAGCTCATTACATTGCCCATGTAAAAATGAGCCAAAACTATTAATAGTTAATTTTTATAGATATTTAAACCTTCTTTTGGCAAGAGTGCTCCTCAGTGAATCGTCCTGGTGGAGCAGCATCCTTGCAGGGGAGAAATGAGTTGATCCCCCAACCCCCAAACCTGCTGGTATGCAAATTAATCTTTGAGATGGGTTGCTTAGCAACAGTCAACAACAAGGACATGAACCCTACATTTCTCATGTATGTTCTCATAGACACAAAAAGGAAAGGAAAACGAAAAATAAGGCAAACCAAAACGAAACCAAGAAGCAATAGTTGCACACTACATTATTAAACCAACCTGCTTTGACATGGCTGAGAGCCTGGTTGAGGGTTTTCCTCTTCCTCCTCTTGAGCAACTGGTGTAAACACCAACACAAGATGAGCATTTAGCCATGGATTAAGGTAGAAGAGAGAGAGAGGGGAAGAGATGACTGCAAACCAGGGTTAACCCATGTAGGGCATGCTCAATGGCGAGAGCTAAAAGGATCAAAATGGAGCAGACACTGGCCACAGCCCCAGTTTGGTCGGAGGGGAAGTGTCGCGGCTGGAGAAAAGAAAGGGGCGTGGGATTTGGTCATAGGGGAAGTGTCGCGGCTGGAGAAAAGAAAAGGGCGTGGGATTTTGCCAGAGGGGAAGAGTCGCACGGCGAGAAAGAAAAAGGGCGCGGGTTTTGTCGGCTGGGGAAAGCGTGTGGTCGGCTTAAAAATAAGGAATGAGACAAATATATAGGATTTTGTAAATTTTACCAACAAAATATATATTCGTCGATAATTTTATTGGTAATACTAACAAAAAATGTCTGTTGGTAATAAATTTGTCGATGAAACCTTATTTTCTTGTAGTGAGAAGATGGGAAATAAAATTTTAACTTTTTCTCCTCCCTTATGGGGTATTCGACCACCTTAAGAGGAGGAGGGGGCGGCTACAAGAGTAGACCCGGCCCTCCCCTAAAATCTCTCTCGAAATTCAAAATTTTAGAGTTTGCCTCTAAAGTATATTCAATATTTAGTTGTTTCATAATTAATTTGAAATTAGTTAATTCTAATTAAATAGAAACTTTAATTTTTCTCCATAAATTAAAAGTCTATTAATAGGAATGAGATTTATCTAAATAAATTAAATTCATTTTCTATAGGAACTATATTCATGTAGATAAATTAAATTCCTATTTATAGAATCATGATCTATCTAAATAAATCAATTATCTATAAATATATGATTTATCTAAATAAATCAATTCCAAATTAATAGGTGTAGGCGAATGGGGAAATTAAAATTTCCCTCAATGATTTTTTTATTTCAAAAATCAAATTAATTATGTTTAATTCTTAATTAAACATGTTCCTGATTTATGGTTAATTAATTTCTTAATACATAATTAATATTTTAATCAACCATATAAAATAGTACCACGTGCTAAAACCTATGACGTTAGGGTTATCCTACAAATTAGGGTTTTCGAGGAACTCATTCTTCGTGCATTCGTTCCTATAGGAAATATCTTTCCTATCTTATTCGTAAACGAGATCCGTGATCGAGTTGCAACATGTCCATACTAGTAGACATATAGTGCCGCAAGCGAGCTCTATCTCATAAAGTCTGTTACGAGATTAGTCTATTGTGTGTGACCCATTGGGCCCCGCACTCAGTCTGCACTGAGTTATGCATAACGGAGAGTCAAATCCGATAGAACGTTTTCTATTCGAATCTCACGCGTCAACACTAAACCCCTTTAGTGTGGTCATGTGAGACATACTCCACTCACAAGTCAAAATTGACGCCTAGCAATGTGTCATGACTACCCAAATAGTATGAGGTTCAATTTACAGCGATTGAACGTCCTTCGGTGATTAGTTACTGTGCAACTAAATCTTTCGGTGTTATAATGTCCTGAAGTCGACTAGGGTACGAAAGAAGTTTCAAACTCTAATACCGATTCATATGTATTCCTCCTACCAAGTTGTCGTCTCAATAATGACATGTCAGAAACCCCTTTTCGACATTCATATCTACTATGGTCAGAGATTCCTGAGTCGACACTTGTAGGGATACATAGGACATTATCTCCTCTCACTAGGAGTAACCGATTCCATATTAGTTGCTCACCTACCTCCATGAATGTTTCCCCATGCCCAGAAGTATCTGACACATAACTCTAAAAGGCCACGTAGGGATAAAATCAAAGCAATGGATCATCAATCACAAGGTAACCATGACAATCTTAGGTCCAAGGATTGCTTGCACCTACTATCACCCGATGAACATCTTATTGACACTCATGTAAGGATTACATTCTGTGTTCCTCATGTAGGTCAGTTCGGTGAACTCATTCCCTAATGAGCACTTGCACTTATACATTAATAACGGTTCATGGGTAACTGAGATCAGCTACCTCTATCTTATAGGGCATGTATCAAGTTCACTAGTCTTCTCGGAATCACCAATCCCATAATCGGTGATCCTACGACTAGGAACATTTAGAACAAGAGCATCTGGATTCTAAGTCTCATTGGTATGATCTCATCATGGCCTTGGAATCATTTGCCCGGGTTCATGGGGTTCATCACAATCTAATACAAAAAATATAGATACAACATATGATGAAAAGTTGCCTCTTTTATTCTTTACCAAAAATAGTTCCCTACACATCGACATGTGATTGGCTCAATGACACTATTTCTTTCAGTACTACACAACTAATTTTACACCGGTGAACTTATGCCTCTATACCAAGGCAACCACTGTACGCTTGACCTGAAACACTAGGTTCAAAACCAACACTTCAAGTATACAAAATAAGCTACAAAATACAATCAAACTGGAGTTATAAATGCAACAAACAAATACGTAGCTCCAATATAAGTTCCCTAGTCCTCTTGATGTCTTTTGGTGATGAAACAATAGGTAGTAAAGGCTAAATCAATGTGTGAACTCAAAAAGAGGGTTTTTTCAAGAATTTAGTTCAATTAAAGCAAAGGATCATTAAATGGTGGCACAATAAGCTCTAAGGGGTCCAAGGAAGGCGGGGAATGACCTTATATAGGCAGAACACAAGTCAAGCTTCAGATCCAACAGATTGAAATGTCTAGAAAAGATCTGTTGGGCATTTCGATCGATCCTCTATCGGTCGAGGTTCGGCCGATAACCAAGTTCAAGCTTATTTTTTTGGTTTTAAGATTTTTGGGTTTCGGTTTTTAAGGGTTCTTTACATCATAATGAGGATATGCAGCATATACTAGATGTAATACCTGTGTTCATATTTTTTGATATTCAGGCGGAGACTCAAGTTTCACATCAGAGCGAGTCGGAGAGATCGTCGAAGATCGCGGTCTAAGGTACGACCTGGGCGCATACTAAATTAAGTTATCAAGTTAATTTTAAGTTTGGTTGAATGAGTTGAGTTTTTGGAGTTTTTGTGCTATTTGAGCGAGTTTCAAGACTCGTTTAGGGGCTGCACTTGGATCTCTTAAGTCAAGGGCATACCTGTATTTTGCACCCAGAGACCCAGTTTATATTTTAACTAGGCTCTCTCTTGACCACCCATGAGTAGTACTTGCACCCGCTTGGAGGAGGCGACGACAAGAGGAGGAGGGGTGGTGGTCGGTGGCCAAGTGTGGGGACTTTTCTAGTGAGTTTGATGGCGGATCGTCGAGGACTTCTCATAGGGTGGGATTGAGACTTCTACGAAGTTAGTGACCTTAAACTTTAGGGACTTGCCCACCTATAACGTAGCCCCCTTCTGTAGATGATTGTGAATCAAAATCTTTCAAGGTTTTGTGGATTTATGGATGATTGGTGGTCTTTCTCTTGCGTCCATTTGAGTTTTGATGCGCGTATGGTGTAGAGCAGCTCTAGAGAGGCTAGGGCCGAATGTAGAGACCTACTTGTGGGATTTTGTGACTGTTTAGGTGATGTTTATTTCCTCATACTCGAAATTGCAGTTTTCCCATGATGTAGATGGCCCTAAAATTTGAGGGTAAACCCTTTTTAGTTTGGTCCTTAAGACTGGAGAATAAGGGTAATAGTCAGGGATGGCCTGAGCTTGCATTTGATAGCCGAATTCCCCCTTGTAAATGGTTGCATGGGGTAAAGGATGGTGTGGCTTAAGCATGCGCACCCAGTGTTTGGTAAAATGCCACACCCACAAGATTATGTTTAAATCCTAATTTTTATTTAGTAAAACTTCATGTCAGTATGGAGCATGTGTGCGACAACCAAGAGTAGTTGAATTGGCAGACCTTAAGGGCCGGAATCCCATGTTTAAGAGGTTATTGAGTGGATGGACTAAGAGCATTCAAATTTGCCTAAAAATTCAAATAGGCATGTCTGACACGTTGTTCGGGGGCCGAGATGTCAGTCATACTCAAGTGGTCGGGATTTGTTAATATGGTATATGAACAACCTCGATATCTAATTTCAGTATATTACAAGCTGAGATTTAATGTGTTTATATACTTGGCAAGAGGGTTAAGTGTATCTGCCCATTTCTGTGCATGACAGTCCAAATCTGAGTAGGTGAGTTTGACACGCCGTTTGGAGGGCGATACGTCATTCTACGTTAGTGAAACTTTTTGGGAAAGCTTGTATGACATATAGACAAACTTAGGAATTATTTTTGAGGCAAATGGACCGAGTATTGAAGGGTTTGCAGGCTTAGCAAGATGGCAAAGTGAAACTGTGCAAAAACCATTTGTGACCGCAGAAATCTGAGTAGACATGTTCGATACATGGTTTCATGGTCGAATCGTCATCCAAATGGCGTGAAACATAAGGGATGGCTAATCTGATATGTAGACATACTAGATATGTAATTCCTGTAGGAAATAAATTGAGAATTAAAGGATTTGTATGTGCAACAAAGGCTACATAAATATGTTTTTAAATTGCAAAATTTTGATTAAGTGTTGAAGAATTCTGTTTTAACCCCTATTTAAGGGTTATCTTCAAACAATATTTGTGCGCATTATACCATGGCAGTTGAGCTTATATTTCTATGTTTGAAATGAGTATTTGGCTTATGTTGTGTTGGCATCATGCTTATATGAATTTAAGTGCATATTTTATTACTATGCTCCACACTTTATTCATGCGAATGATGATATGTGATTCTGACCGGTGATGGGGGATGTCCTGAAGAGACGGCTCAGTAAACCCATCCGGTGACGGGGGATGCCCTGAAGAGACGACGCTAGACTGATATGTGATTTTTTTTATGGTGACAGGGGATGCTCCGAAGAGATGGCTTTGGAAACCCATCAAGTGATGGAGAATTCCCCAAAGAGATGTCGATGTGTATTGATTTCGACAGGTGATGGGGAGTGCCCCTGAGAGACGCATAGGCCAGAAGCCCATCCATTGATGGGGAATGCCCCGAAGAGACGGCATTGGGACGGGTAGCGCGTTAGGAGGCCACACTGATGACCTACCTTATGTGGCTGGTTGGATGTATATTCCCAACCATATCAGACATCGACTAGAGAGGCTTATAGCGGCTAGTGCGCATGTCCTATGATAGCGTGATTACTATGTGATGCCATGACCTGATGAGTCATTTTGAGATTATTATATCATGAGTTTGGCATGTTTATCATGCTACTGCTTATTATGATTGAGAGAGTTGGTGTTAGCAATTCATTGTGTTGTAAACTCACTCCCTCTTGCCTACGTGTGCAAATTCAGGTGAGGTATGTGGTGCCTGATGCGATTGGCAATGCAAGCTCAGCGAGGAGATTTCCCCCTATCATAGTCAGAAAGTTTTTGAGTCATGTAGTAGACATATTAACTATTGCTATTGCATCCTGTAGTCTCATGTGAGACATTCACATTTTTCAGTTGGAGTCTTGCCATTTTTATATCAGAGTGTGTGGAACCCACATGAAGCATATTCATCTTTATTTATGCATCTTAGTTGCACTATCATATTATGGTATTGTTGTTAGGCTTCGGGGTACATATGGTATTCTCGATCGGTCACATGATCCGGAGTTGGGGCGTAACACTAGACACCCTAAACTTATACTCTAACTTCCCGATGAAAATCGAATGTCAACAAACGTTCTTTCAATTTTGCTAATTTCGTCATTTTTCCATTCGCGGATGTCGTGCCACATACTCAACTTGCAACCTGAAAATATTTCTTCATGAAACCATTAGTTCCATGTTTGCTATCATCAAAATCGAGATTAAAACCAATGTTGAAAAACTTAGGCCAATAATATTTAATTAATTTTTCACGTTTGCATTGATGTGTCATGTTTGTATCGACATGTCATGTTTGCATCGATGTGTCTCCTTCGTATCAACATGTTTCATTCTTATTGACGTGTCTTGTTCATATCGACGTGCCACATTCATATCGACTTGTCTCGTTCGTATCGAAGCATCTTGTTCGCATCGACATGTCTCGTTCACATCGACGTGTCTCTTCGTATCGACGTGTCTCATTCGTATCGACGTGTTTCATTCGTATCAACGTGTCACGTTCGTATTGACGTCTCTCGTTCGTTCGTATCCACATGCAACATTCGTATCGACATGTCTCGTTCTTATTGACATGTTACACATTAGGTATTTAAGATAAAATATTTTAGAAATTAATCATTACAAGCGAGTTGATACGTGTCATGCACGTCTCAATGAGTTGGATATAATTATGCAATACCTTAGATCTATTCGGGGGTTGTATATTTGTGTAAATGAAGTATATGATCCTTTACACGATGTACAACCCTTGAATTGACTCTAATTGGACAGTTTGGGAACATAGTTATTTGTACTACACTTAGTTTTTTCCTCTAGCCATTCTTCATTCGTAAATTTTGGCTTGTGAATCTCTCTTGTTCTCTGATACGGACCTCGATGATATGCATATTCAGATAACTTTAGGGGTATGTTGCCGAAATTTAGAATGAAGTTAGTATCTAAAAGAAATACTTATTACTATATGAATAACATGAATCCTAAATGGAATAGGATCATCCCACCTAAAGACATTAATTAACTTAAGATGTGATTGATTAGCAGAATCATGTCGGGTGATCGAAGTTGGATGTACCGGCGATTTGATCTTGGAGTTATAAGGAATGAGTTTTGAATAGACGTAACTTATTTCTTGAATTTATCCTATTAGAATACAAAATTAGTTAGAGGTGATAAAATTCGATGTTTGTGTCGTATTTCTAGGCCTCATGATGATGGCTCTTTAGATCAAGATAGGCTTGAAGTGAAGTTGAGAGCTCAAGCAAGGTAAGATTGACAAATGAGATTTAGAATTCAAGGAAATTGGCTCAATCTTTCAAGGATGGACTCAACGAAGCATTGGAGAGGAAATGGGGTTGGTTTTAGGGCCTTTTATAGAGGCCATGAGGTAAGGGGGTCAAAACTAGTCTTTCAATGGATCTAAAAAGATCTGTTGGGCAGTTCGGTCGATTGAGGTTTGGCCAAGATTAAACCAAAAGGCTACTGGAAATTCTAGTAACCATTCGATCGATTGACGATCGGCCTAAGTTCGACCAATAACCTCAATTTCAGATTGATTACTGATTTTGCTAATTTTTTCAGTCGGGGTTGGATTTTTTGTTTCGATTGGGTTTTGTCTTTGCGTAAATACATGGGAAAGGATATTTTGAGGCTTTAAAAGTATTTAACAATAAATTCTAAGCCTAGACCTAATTTCTGACTCGATTGCCTCCTAAGCTGTCGACACCCGAAATTTCTTTGTGATTTTTCGATGAGCTTCGCGCGCGTATCGATTGGCCAAAGTGAGATCAAACACTTGATAAACTCATTAAAATAAGTTTGTTTTCATCAAAATCAAGATGGTGACTAAGATTGAAAATCTTAGGCCAACAATCTCTCCCTTTTTGATGATGACCAACTTCTCAAAAAAAAACATTAAGGGAAATCTCAATAAACATAGCATTTTATCAAGTGCATGTACAATGCTCCCCCTATCATCATGTATATCTAGAAATAGACTTCCCCTATCTATATGCATGTCTAAATTCTCCCCTTTTGACATCAATAAAAAAGGCCTAAGTTAAGCATTTTCTAGACTCGCCCTTAAGACTTAAAAATAATGTCAACGGTTGGTAACATCGCCGCACGCAGGAAGCATCCTAGTGGCGACGTCCCCCTGCCCCCCCCCCCTCCCCCGCAACATGGAGATGTTGAAACGGTGAGGAGTGATGCTCCGGCATCAGCCACACCAGAAGAATCCCAACGTCAAACTAACGACCTTCAGGCGAATAACCAACGGTTAGTAGCCCAGGTCAAGATGTTGACGTGGTCCCGAGAACAACACCCAACCGAATACGAGCGACACCACTTAGACCACTTAGAGCATGATGGAAATAATCACTCGAAGAGGAGGAGGCCAATTTTTGTCCTCCATGACGAGGTCTCCAACACGTCTGACCAAAGAAAGGAAAAAGATCCCAGGGTCACAGAGGCTACCACTCCTCTCTCCGTCGACTTGGGACCCTTCACCGAACACATCATGGTGGCATGCCTACCACCCAGATCCAGGCTATCAATCACGCTGAAGCCCTACGATGGTACGGGTGACCCAACTACAAACCTGACAATATTCATGTCAATGATGCTCCTCAACGGAGCAACCGACCCCATCCTTTATCTTGCCTTCCGGACCTTCCTAGAGAAGGCCGCAATGTTGTGGTTCTCCTCCCTGCCACCGGGGTCTATAAAAACTCACAAAACTCTATCGTACCTTCGCTAGTCGATTCTCCTCATCCCGAATCTACTTGAAAATCGAAGACGCTCTCCACTATATCAAGAAAGGGAAACATGAGCCCTTGAGGGACTACATACAGAGATTCCAGGCCATAGCCGTGTATATCCCAAATCTCGACCCAAGAGTCGAGCTATTTGCTATCAAAAATGGACTGAAGCTTGGACACATCAAATACCAGATCGTCCTAGAAAGACCGAGGGATATGGCCGAATTCCAAGAGAAGACCGCAAGTTACATAGAGATGGAAGAACTCCGAGAGGCCAGAAATGCCAATAGGAAAATCACCAAAGATGCCACCGAGGACAAGAAGGGCAAAAGGCCCGATAGAAGGGGCTAAGACAGAGACTGTCACGACTGGGGTCACAATCGGAGAGGGAGGTCGCCCTCCAGGCCTATTCCCAGGTTCAACAAGTACACTCCCCTCAACACTAGACAAGAGACTATCCTCTAGGAGATCTACCATCTGAAGTTGCTCAAACCTCCCAATGGCCCAGAAAGGCCGAAACCATCATCCAAAGTCGACAAGAGCAAGAGGTGTAACTTCTGCCGAATTAACTTACAAACACCACCGAGGTGTGTGGGGTACTCCAAGATCAAATCGAGCACCTGATCAGAGAAGGTCCTACTCTGATGGACAAACAATCACGATGACCGCAGGACCGAGCGGCCCTACTCCAAAATCCACAGAGTGATTGATACATAGAACGCAGATTCACCAAAGGAGGCGAGATGAGCTCAGCTAGAGTGGAATCACTCTAGGCCGCCATGACAATCAACGATGCAACTCGTCCACGGAGGCTGTACGTGCCCACCACAGTAATATATTTCTATTAAATTGACTTCTAGGGGGTTGACAGACATTTGATTGAACATGTTGTTATTTCCATAATTGTTGGTGATTTACTTTTCAGTAAAGTCTTGGCAAACCAAGGGAGCTCAACCGACATCTTTTTCTACCCAACACTTGAAAAGAGCACATTAGCGAAAATTCAGTCCATCCTTACCATGTAGAACTTATCGGTTTCTCAAGAGAGCGAGTTGATGTCAGAGGTTACTTATGGCTGACAATAATGTTTCGCTCCCCATCGAAACGAAGTCGGTGAATGTACAATTCATTGTCGTCCAATGTTCAAGCCTTTATCGTATGATATTGGGCCTACCATCCCTGAACAGTCTGGGAGTCGTGGTATCAACTCCCCACCTCGCTATCAAATTCCCTATCTCTGAGACAAATATAAGAGTGATGGATGTAGACTAGAAAGAGGCTCGCGTATGTTACAATGAATGCCTAAAACTCAGGCTAGACGAACTAGAGGAAACGTCGGACACCTTACTCTCGCAATTTCGGTTCTTCACACAAAATACCAGCCTCAGATTTCAGAATTGGTCCCCAGAGGTGATGTCCAAGAGCGACCACATCCCACTGACGATATGGAACCTATACAGGTCGGGACCTCCCCCGAACAGGTAACCAACATGGGAGCACATCTCCCCGCCGAGCTCAAATCTCAACTCAACACTCTACTCAAAGATGTCGGCCTCTTTGCATGAATGTCAGCTGACATGCCAGGAATAGATCCTCAAGTCATCTGCCACAAATTGGTCATCGATCCCCGGATTAAACATGTGACCTAGAAGAAAAGGAAGCTCGGAACCGAGCGGTAGCAAGCATTTATTGAGGAAATTAGAAAGTAGTTGAAGGCGGGATTTATCAGAGAAATTAGATTCACCACATGGCTCACAAATATCGTGATGGTTAAGAAACACTCAGGAAAATGACGAATGCACGTTGACTTCATCGACCTCAACAAAGCATGTCGAAAGGACTTCTATCCACTGCCGAGCATAGACAAGCTTATTGACGACTCCTCGGGGTATCAATACCTGAGTTTCATGGATGCCTATTCAGGCTACAACCAAATTCGGATGCGCCCGAAGGACGAAGAGAAGACAACCTTCATTATCGAGCACGCCAACTTCTAGTACAAAGTGATGCCTTTCAGGCTAAAAAATACATAAGCTACATATTAGCGCCTAATGAACAAAGTCTTTGAGAACGAGACCAGCCGAAACATGGAGGTGTACATTGACGACATGGTAGCCAAAAACACCGACCACTAGAGACTACTGCGGTGATCTCATAGAGATCCTCAACCAGCTCAAGCACTACAACATAAGACTGAACCGGGAGCGTGTGCCTTCGGAGTCCATGGCAGAAAATTCCTCGACTTCATGCTAATGAACCGAGGGATTGAAGCCAAGCTAAAAAAATGTCGAGACATCCAAGAAATGCGGAGCCTGCGCAACATCAAAGAGGTCCAGATTCCTCTCCAGATCAACCGGCCAGACCACCCTTTCTCTAAGATCTTGAGAAAGAAACTGGACTTCTAATGGGATGAGAAGTGCAAACAATCCTTCGAAGAGTTCAAACACATCCTCACTAGCCCGCCAATTTTGGAGAAACCATAGTTAGGAGAGACACTTTTCCTTCACCTCACAATCACAGAGAATACCCTCAGCTCGATTTTGGTCCAATATTAGGGAAGAGATTAGAAACCGATCTATTTTGTTAGCAAAGTCCTCAAAGGGCCCAAAACCAAATACAAGAGGCTAGAGATCAAGCTCGCCTTTGCCCTAGTCATTTCAGCTAAAAGGCTAAGGCAATATTTGCAAAGCCACCACATCCAGGTGCGCACATAACAGCTAAGTACTGGACAAACTCGAATTCACTGGCCGAATGATATCTTGGTCAATATGACTTTTGGAGTTCAGCATCGAATACTAGCCGAGAGGTCCCATCAGGGCCTAGGCACTAGCAGACTTTGTCGCCGAATACACCAACCAGGAAGACATCCCTAACTAAGTTGAAACTTGGACGCTATTTGTGGACGACGCCTCCAATGAAAAAGGAAGTGGAGCGAACATCATTATGGAGAATGGCTTGGAAATCGCCCTAGAGCAATCCCTTCAGTTCAAAGTCAAAGCCAGCAACAATCAGGCAGAATATGAAGATCTAATCGTTGGGCTAAAGCTTGCCCAAGACATAAAAGCCCGGAATATGATCGTGAAAAGCGACTCACAACTTATCATATGGCAAGTTAACGGCCCTTGCCAAGCAAGAGACCCCTCCCTCAAAAGGTACCTCTCACTACTACATTATTTAATCACTAACTTTGATAGTTGCATGATTCAACACATACATCGGGAGGAAAATACCCGAGCCGGCCTATTATCCAAGCTCGCAGCACCAGAAAACCTCAAAATAATAGGTCAGTCATCCAACAAATGCTTGGGCAACCGAGCATCCAATCGGTCGATGCCTCGGCCAAGGTCCGAATAGTCAAACAAGGCACAGATTGGAGGACTTCATACATAACCTACCTCAGACGAGGTGAAGTTCCTGAGTACACCTCCTACCCAAGCAAATTCAGGAGGATGGCAAGTTATTACACCCTCCTTGATGAGCAACTCTACAAAAGAGAATATTATCGACCGCTACTCAAATATATTGGTCGAGCTCAAACAGGTACTGTGATGGCGGAAGTCCACAATGGCATCTACGACATCACATTGGATGGAGATCCTTGGCCGCCAAAATCCTTCGGGCTTGATATTTTTGGCCAACCATGAAGACAGACTGTAGCTATAAAGGTCAAACCCCTATCCTTAATTGTTATCGAAAAGGTCCAAAAGATTGTATGGAAGAACATCATCTGTAGGTACGACATACCTCGTGAACTCGTTAGTGATAATGGGATGCAATTTACAGATCGACGATTCTAAGAGTTCTACTTGGACCTCGATATTCGACAGCTCTTGTTACAACTCGCTTGATAGGATAATTGACACATCAACTTCATAGGTCAAGCTATTGGCCTAATATAAATGCTCAAGCAGAAGTTGATGGTAGCACACCCATCAAGTCTTATAACCCAGCACCACATCCAATATACTCCTGATGTGGGACTAAATTGGGGAATTACAATCTCCCTCATTTATGTCTTGACGTCTTCATCAAGATCCAACTCGAGTCTAACACATAACTTATAATCACACCCAAGTCGACGGCATGTGAGACCTAGCCTTATAACGGCTCCACCCCAGCACTTGGGCATCTTTTTCTCACATAGGCTCTCTCACCATGACTAGGACTAGGTCTTGCTCTGATATCATTTGTTATGACCTGCTTGATAGGATAACTGATGCATCAACTTCATAGGCCAACCTATTGACCTAAATATAATGCTCAAGCTGAAGTTGATGGTAGCACACCCATCAAGCCTTATAAGCCAACACCATATCCAATATACTCCCGATGTGGGACTAAATTGGGGTATTACAATATTTCTCATCAGTACCCACAGACAAATGTCCTAATCGAAGTAGCTAATAAGGTCATCCTGGCAGGACTCAAAAATAAAACTCGACCAGGTCAAGGGGCACTGGGCCGAAGAACTACTCAAAGTGCTTTGGAGCTAAAACACAATCGCTCAATCTTCCACCCTAGAAACTCCCTACAGGCCCGTTTATGAAGCAAAGGTCATCATCCCTGTCGAGACTGTAGAGCTAGCCTCCGCAAAACAACCTTCAAGGAGCAGAATAAATTAGAAACCCTCCAAGCCAAACTCGACCTCATTGAGGAAGAGCGAGAATTCGCCTAAATCATAGAAGAGGCTATGTAGCTCAGATAGATTAGAAATACGACAAGCATCTCAAGCCGAGGATCTTCGTAGAAGGAAACCTAGTCCTCCGAAAGCTCGAACCTCAAAGGAAACTGGCCGGAGAAGGAAAGCTCGCCCCGAACTGGGATGGTCCCTACAGGATCATAGAGGTCCTCAAACAAGGCACCTACAAAATCGTTGAACTCCCCAAACAAGAACTCCCACGATCGTGGAACGCGGCCTCTCTATGATCCTACTACAGCTAAGCTTTCCCCCTAAAACTATAAGTGGTCGGTGTACCCTTTTTCTTTCACGATGGTTTTCTCTCACTTGGTTATTTCCCCTTTGAAAGATTTTAACGATGCACCACCATGCATAGGCTGAGCTCAGCTCTTGATGGGGCACAATGTATTGTTACAACAATCATTAATAATACTACTCTCTCTTTTTTGCACATTTTCTTTGTGTCCAGATTGTGTACAGCTATCTCATAGCACACACAGGACAAACATCTACGCTCTCATGATAGCTCTCACCCTATGCCTGTGCGACGTGCCAATCCTCCTCGGCCTCAGCGCCACACTCGAATTCCCACAGCGATCAGAGCTCGATTTTCACCAATTTGGCTCACCAACCTTAGTGCATATCTCAGGCTCCCACACCTCCCAACGACTAGGACTCAATTTTCACCAACCTAGATCACCGGCCTCACCGCCGTTACATCCGGACTCAGAGCCCTTACCATAACCATGACTCAGTTTTCACTAGCTTGGTTCATCGGCCTCAGTGCCACACTCGGATTCCCACAACGACTGGAGTTTGGTTTTCACTAGTCTGGCTCGTCGATCTTAGTCCATATCTCAGGCTCCCACGCCCCCAAATGATCAGGACTCAATTTTCACCAACCTGGCTCATCGGCCTCAGCGCCGCTACCCCCAGCCTCAAAGCCTTTACCACAATCGGGACTCGATTTTCACCAGCCTAGCTCATTAGCTTCAGCACCACACTGGGTACCAACCATTATGAGGTAAGTAAGATTTACTCGATCCCACGGTGGGCACCAAATATTTCTGCCTGAAGTCGGAGTGATACGATCTGGTCCAGTGTGTCTCTTAGTCAGGTGCAACTCTAGGAAGGACCTGCAAAAGACACTCTAACGCTCAAGTCAAGATATGATCGAGGTGGAGGTAATAGAAATTAGACTTTGTTGTACTTGAGGTGTAGTGTCTGTATATATTGCAGGATGGGGGATGATATATTGGCGTTGATGCCGCCCGGTAATCTCATAAGGATGTTACTCAGAATGGGTCGAAGCTGATCCCGGGAATATCGAGCTCGTAATGATGAATCCCTCGTAATTAATGAGGACATAAATATCCTTGTATGGCCGGGTTGAGCCCCTGGGCTAAGCCGTCTGGCTTGACTTGAATCTGATTTATGAGTGTGGGTGCTTTTGGGCCTAATTCGATCAGACCCAAAGTGCTAGTCCAGACTTCTAGCGATGGTAGATGAAATGTATGTTCTTTATGATAATGGCACTTAAGAATTGATTCATCTTCCTCCTAGTAAATCTACTATGAGCTGCAAGTGGATCTATATTGTGAAGTCATTACTTAATAGATTCATTGATAGATTCAAGGCCAAATTTGTTGGAAGGGGCTATACTCAAATTTATGGCCTCGACTACAATGACACTTTCCCTTGTGGCCAAGATAGTTCGTACACTAGTTCCTCACTTTGGTTGTCATCTATAACTGGTTGCTTCATCAACTCAATATTAACATGGTGATCTTGACGAGGAGATATATATAGAGCAACCCCCATGCTTTGTTGCTCAAGGAAAGTCTGGACTAGTATATTGGTTGAACAAACCATTATATGGTTTAAAACAATCAGCAATCTTCTCAAGCACGATTTGACAAATTTAGCTCTGATTTACTTCAATTTGGGATGATCAAGTGTTTCAAATGACTCTATTTTCAAACAGATGATGGCTTAATCTCATCTCTAGTTGCACCAACGAGGAGAATCGTAACTGATGTTTTTCTAATCCTTTTCCCTTCACAATAGTTCATTACATCGATCCATTTCATTCCATTACCTTGGATGAGCTTCCAGAGCTAGCATCCAAGGTGTGCACTATTGTAGATCTTTAAGTCTAGAATGCCTAAGCCTCTCGTAAATTTATCGGTTGTTAGGACTTTTTATGCAAAAGGCATTTCCTTTTTTGTTTGAATTTTTTTCCCTAATCTAAAAGAAAGTGTGATATCTCTTATCAACTTGCTTGATTACCCATGTCAATGCCCTGTGTATGAAAAGTATTTATGAAGTGTGGCTTGTAAGGGCACTGTTCACGAGTGTAAACTAGCCCACTATCAATAAGATTGTGTTTGGTACATTGATTAGTAATGTTATAATGGTAATCCACATTACCACAAGGTAGATTGTCACCTTCAATTTACCGTATAATATTACACCGTTTGACATCTTTGGTCCACTACAAAAAATTTGACTTTCACCGATTATCGATAAAATTATTTTGTTGATATTACCGACAAACGTACCAACAGATCCAAATTCGTCGGTAATTTTACCCACAAATTTTGAAAACCCTCATTTTAATTTACTTCCTCCCATTTTTTTTAGCTAACCAACCTAATCCCTCCTTTTTTTCAGCCGACCAACCTAAACCCGCCCTTTTCCTACTCCCCCCTTCTCTCTTTTTTCAGCCAACCAATCCAATCTCCCTTATACCCTAAAAAAACACAATCTCCCGCACTGCTCAACCAACCCCTCTTTTTTTCGCCCTTTGCCCACTGCTCGACGAACTCCTCGCTACTCGACAAACCCTTCGCTGCTCGACAAGTATGGTTTCACTCCTGTATGGTTACTGGTTTAAGTGTATGGTTTTAATGGCTAATTTCTGGTTTCACTTCTGTATGCTATGAGTGTATAATTTTTTCATTTCACTTCTATATGGTTTTGTTGTATTGCTTTTCTAGTTCGCATTCCTCATCACGCAAATTCCTATGCGAACTATTATTGGTCTTCTATTTAAAGGCTTGCTCAATCAACCTGCTCAAAGGGGGTTTGTTGATTGGGAAAATTCCTATGCAAACTGTTATTCTTGATCGGCGTAATTGATTTTGCAGGTTGCATGTGGCATGCTCTGAGCTAGCTGGTGATTATTTGGTAAAGATCATTATCCTGAACTTATTGGGTCAAAGTTTCAGTGCCCCTCTGATTGAAGAAAAGCTTCTAATTGTTTGGAAAAATTAACTTGGAAGAGGAAGCTGTACCCATGACCACGCACTGGATAAAAATGGTTTGATCTATACATCTATCACTGCATGCATGGTTTTAGTTAAAAGACAATGCCTCGTTTACCAATTCCTCATGGAAATTGCATGTGTTTCTCTGTGCATGAATGAATGAACATTTAATTAATGTTGCTTTAACGGGATGTGGTCCAATAAATTAATTGTTCTATATATCTTGGCATCTATTCCTGTGTTGAATGTGACATGTTGCAAAATGGTTTGACCATTTTTGTGGACCAATACATGTTGTGGAGGGCTCGATCAATATCATCTTTACTTGCGACTTATGTTTACATTTTCAAGGCTCAATAAATGTCTCCTGCGACCTTCATGTGTTATATATAATTGATCCAAAAATATAAGCAGATTATTGAGATTGTTTTGTATCTTACATATCATTCAGCAAATTCTGGAGATATAACATGCATCTTCATCTCTGCATAGATATTTGATGGAGTTATAACATGCATCTTCATCTCTACATAGATTTGAACTTAGCTTGTCATGTTATAAATTGCAACTTTGAGACATTCTATCCTTCAAAACAATAATTTTCATATATATTTAAATTTTGCAAACCTATTTTGCAGACCTACTCTTTAAATCATATACTGTTAACAATGTATCTATAAAGGAGCTTTAGCATAGTTTAGACAACCTACCATATCATGGGTTGAGAAAATAGTAATATACTGCAATATACTGTTAACTCATATTTGGATCTTTTCTTGGAGCATATGCAAGCAGCAGCTGTGTCTTAATTGAGAAGAATCCTCAAGCAGCAGAACTTATATAGAGATTGAGAAAGTGCAAACTCCCTCATCTATTTTGGTATTTGTGACTGAAGCATATGCAACATCCAAAAATAGCTACTCATCTATTTTGCTTTGCTAGTTGTGAGTGCTATGACTTATGCTTACATCTGAAGCATGCCCAGTTTTTAAAGTCAGTTTCAAACTTACTCTGAGCACGATTTTAAAAATTGTCTGTTGCGCGCAGTTATATATGATTTTAACCGCTTGACTACTACAGTTATATATACTATATAACAACTATTCTAATTATACTACATAGTATATTCTAGCTATATACTAAATTCTAAGCCACTCACCGCTTAGTAGTTGATACTAATGTTTTGAGACTGATTGATCTCTTGATATGTTGTTTAATCTTATACTTATGGTTAGACTACTTAGTAGCTGATACTAATGGAATAAGCCACTCACTGCTTAGACTGCTTAATAGCTGATACTAATGGTTTTAGAATTATGGATGAACGAGTTTAAGCTTCACTAGTTTCCAAAATTATAGCAGAACTGGTTTAACTTACATTGGTTTCCAAAATTATTATTTTATTATTTTATTGCTAAATTTTATACTATGTTTAATCTTCACTGCTTTCAGAATTGCGGTTTCAGAATTACAAACATCCTCTTGAAATAACTTGGAGAAATGATAACAATTTGGAAGACCACTGACTGAAACCAACTAACTTAAGGTTGTTTGGATTCTTTTGTTTAATGAATTACTTTTGCATTTGAGTCATTTTATTCAATATTTTGGTGGAAAAATAATATTCTTGCACAAGTTAGATTCTTGGACATATTGTTTGTAATATCATATTGTTCGGATAATGATTGAAATAAGTTATATCTATGAATTATCAATGTTCAGTTCAGTATAGGACGAAGAAAAAAGAAATGTAAATTTTCAATTCAGTATATCTATGAATTATTAATGTTCAGTTCAGTTATTTCTAATTATCATTTTTATATTAAACTACGGCTATTAGTAGCCCCTTCTTGCCCTTACATGAACCTCCTGTTATGATTTCTCCAAGCCCTACCGTCATGTAGATTGCCAGAATTGATGTGGACTAATCTGTCATGGAAATTTCAACTTCAAATGATCATGATATTTGATTTAGGTGGAGTCACTTGATCTCAAATGTTCTACTGCACCACCTCCACCTTCATCAGCTAGATTATGATTACGGTACACTGCATCTCTCAATAAATAGACTCCACAATAAGTAGATCTCTCATTCTGATTGTTGATTAATCAAACATAATTAATCTAGGTCAACTGAACACTGCATCATATAGAATGTTCTTAAACTCAACATAAGATTCATAAGCTCAACTGGACACCATCATTACGATTTTGTATATAACTTTAATTAAATTAGCATTTTCAATGATAGTTAGAATTTATCCTGACTCCGGTAATTCTCAATAGTTTTTGTATATAATTAACATTAATTAAATTAATATTTTCAATCCTAATGGTGATGTTTCTTCTTGGCTGCCACCCGCTTTTATGTCTTTAATTTTCCACCAACCCGTGCATGATAAATTCTATATCATAATATATACTTCATGCATGTTAATTTAGCATTTCCAATACTTCATGCATGATTAATTCTATATATCTCCTCATAAATTCTATATCATAATATATACTTCATGCATGCATGTGCTTTATGTCGGGGTTGCTAGAAATTAAACATTAGTGGAGTTAGAAAAAAATATCATGTTTTCATTTACTCATACTATAGCGAAAAAGAATATGTGCTTTTATCTAAGATTGAGTACTTGATTTATTCAATCTTCAAGTTGTTCTTCATTTTTTTGAGGATAATCATTTTCATTGTCAAGAGTTATCTGCATCTGGGTTGATAGTGTGTTTTCTTTGTGGACAATGTTCTAAGATTTATTTGGCTCTAATCAGTGTTCATCCAAGTGAATCAACTTGTATTTATTTGGTTCTACTATTAGCGCGGAACAATGATCCAAGTGAATCAACTGTTATTTATTTTCTACTATCTTTTCCAAGTGAATCAACTTATGTACTATTTATGTAATGTCAACATACACAATGAACTTAAGGAAACATATTTCTTCAGTATCCTACAATCTATCATAGTACAAGTGTGGATAACATCGTAATACAGGCATGGTTCATCTATCACAGTACAATGTTACTACAATCTACAATTATTTGAGTTCTTTAGTCCTTTTTTTCTAGTTCTTTCTTTTATTTTCAGTACAGATTTTACTTCTTCTTTTTTGTTGATCTTATCAAGTTTATTAATATCTATAACATTTACATGCAGGTATACAAAGGATGAAAAGTTTTGGTGTAAAGATATACTATTTGGCATAAAAGAATCAGCAATATGTATTTAATTTTGAAATCAGGATATGTATTTTGGTGAATTTTGGAATCAATTGAAATCAGTGATATGTATTTTGAAATCAGGATCTACTAGCACACTACACTATGTATTTTGAAATTACTTGTGAATTTAATAAAAATGCATCATTATTGAGAGTATAATGTTGAGTATATATGTTTGTCCGGTTGTGTGGATGATATGAGATGTAAATATAGGTTTCAAGAATTTAAATATGTATTAGTATAAATGTATGAAATTTGATGGTCAGGTATTACCAACCGAAATATGTATTGCCGACGGATAAATTCTATTGGTAATACCAATGAAAATATCGACAGATGAGTAGATGTTGGTAACACCGACGACTCAAATCTCTGATGGTATTACCAACGGAACTATATCTGTTGGTATTACCGACAAACGTATATTCGTTGGTATCACCGACGGATTAATATGTGCATTGGTAATACCGACAGACTCAAATATACATCGGCAATACTGACGGAGTTTACGACATTTGTCGGTATTACCTAGCAGATTTTACCGACGGATGTTACCGACAGAAAAATATGTCGGTAAAAATATTACCGACGGATTTTGGACTATTACCAACGGATTTAATCCGTCGGTGATAGTCTATTTTTTTGTAGCATCATAGATGACAATCTAATTTTGTATTTTTGACTTCACAAAAAATTACCAAAAAACTCTTGTTAAAATTTGATGGTGTCTTGCATGGAGAAGAATCTATGGAATAGGACAATGTTGGAATTTAGGATTACCATGGGATGGTAATCCACATACCCACCTCCCATGGGGGCTATCCTTTGATGATAATATGGATTACCGGTAAAGTGTCCGAACCAAACATGATTATGTGTGGGCCCTGAAATTTAAAAGTCGCATTGCTGACAATGCAGATAGATTGCTGCATACCAAACGCCTCTAAAAGCTTATTTCGCCGGCAACTAAGTATGTTGTTGATACTTGTGATGAGTGGATTCTAGTCTTCCCTACATAAGCTGCCCAGTCTCAACGTTAATCCAAGCTAACATGTTGGAAAATTACTAGTTTTGCATCTAAAAATTGCAGCTATGTTTGCAACACTAGTGTCATCATCTATTAAATGCACAAGGCAAGTCTTGTCCATGTTTACCTTTAGCCCTCATGCAAGTTCAAAATGTTTAGGGCCTGTTTGGTTAGCGAAATCAAGTCTGTTTTCATGGTTTCAGTTTCACTGAAACTAAAATTGCTTACGAAAACGTGTTTGGTTTAGTGTTTTCGTGAAACTAAATCGAAACCAGAATGAAAACGAAACCAGTTTTCTTAATAAAAATGAAAACAACAGAATGTTGTTTTCTGTGGTTTCGAGACTGTCGGTTTCGTTATCAAAATGCTGTGACAACTTTGTAATTATAAATATTTTTTTATAAAATTAATTAATTTAAAAATAAATCAAACTATATCGAATTTTTAAAAATAAAAATAAAAATCATCATTTTTAACTCAAAATTTTATCTTAAATTTATAAAATAATTAAACCAATTTATATCTAATTGACTCAAATCCAAATTTTAAATCACTCAATTTTCTTAAAGTTGGTCTATTTATAATTTAATCAAACCTAATTTTAGATCATTGGACTTGTTTTTTTTTTGAAATTTTATAATAACTATTAATTAATTTTTATATCTAATTGAACAAAAAAATCTTAAATTACCAATAACTTAATTAATTAAATCATTTAAATATTTTGTAACCATATTAACAAATATTTAATTTTGTAAACTAACTAAACATTTAATTACTTCTAAAAATGTTCAAGGAAAATTAATATTATTTTTTATAATCAAATAAATATTAACTGGTTTCAACTAACTAAAACTGATGTTGTTTTTATTAACCAAACGTGTTTTCAGAAAACTGAAAACTAGAAACCAAAACCAAGTTTTCGAAACCAAATTTTCAGTTTCACTGAAACCAAACCAGAAAATAATTTTCGCTAACCAAACAGCACCTTAAGCATGAGGTTGACATTGTAGATACTTTCTTCATCATCCTTGCTGAATAGGATCAAGTCATTGGCGAACGGTGAGTGCAAGTGCAATGCATTATCTAGACATAATTTTTTAGAATTCATTCCAAAGAAGTTCATACTTCCATTGAAGATAAAAGCTGGCTGAAAAAGCTCTCCCTATCACGTTAATTGGAAGGAATAATGGGATCTTGATGTCTTCCCAGAATAACTTTATTTCATGAGAATTTGCTTGGAATGGACTCTCAATGTCAAGTCCATTTGCAAAATTTTGGGCAATATGGAAAGTGATAAATTAAAATACAATTCTCTCATATTATAAAGACTTTCCTTTTGCCACTGAGTATAGACAAGCACAGCTTCTCACTCTTCTCAAGCAAGATTGACACTCTTTCCCATTGTTCTTGTCCAAATACTTCTCAACAAACTGCAGAGCTGAGCAAAAGCATAAACATATTCTTGTTGCTTTGCTCATTGCTTCCTTGCCTCTCAAAAGATCTTTGCTAACAGCTTGTCAAAGTGAAAAAGGTGTTTGCGGACGCGATAGCAGTGGGTCGTATAGAGCACAGTAGCTGATGACACTAAGAAGAATGACAAGAGCACCAACTGACCAAAATCCTATACAAGAGAAATCACAAATTAGGAAGAAGGCGAACTCACTTACAAGCAGATACTCTTATGAAAAAGAGGGTCAATTTAGTAGAAATTACAGATGATAGATACCTCAGGATTCGAGATTATTATGCCCATCACATATGTCAGCAAGTCTAACATGGACTGTAGCGAGTTCTGAACACCTCCCACGATGCATCGATCAGATTCAGGAACATGATCCTGTTATACAACAGTCATGCATAGTATTGAATATGACTGGTGAATCACTGAAGAAAAAATTGCAATCTTTTTTGCAATGGAAAAATTAGAAGTGAAGCCTTCATGAATTAATAGAGAACTTCTGATTCGCAAAAGAATTATTTTTTCCAACTGTTGGCACTTATTTAATGTGATATGCATAACATCGCAAGAAGCACATATTATTTCTAAAAATAGATGCATCGGAAATGAACTGTACCTGCATTTGCTGTGTGACAGCTAGATCAAACATCCATAGTCCAAGGCGTGATGTGGCAACTCCACACATCAGCATCCATGCAGATGTTATGCTGTTACTAATCCAAACAGAAGCAACACATACCAGTAAGAAGCACCACTGGAGCAGAGACCCAAAGCAATGACTTGAAGTTAGTGATCTTACATATGCAGAATGAAAGTATACATTTGACTTTTTCAGGGAAGAAAGTATTTATTGACTTTTTCATTACAGAATCTAGTTGTGAATGAAGCAAAGAGACAGTTAGGGTTTCATGTCCTTTTCTATGCTTCAATGAAGAGTGGTATTGGGAAGAGAAGATGTACCTGTGTCCAAATAGACCACAATCCAGTCCTTAGTGTCGAAATGTGTGAATGAACAATTGGGTATACTACTGTTGCTGCAATCCCAATGATAGCACTTACACCTCGCATTATACCAATGACATATGCAGGTATACCCTTCCACAGCAAGGTAGCTGTCATTAATGTTCCAAAGCTGAGAAGCATAGGCAATTGCAAGGGTTAGGGAGCTTCATTTTCCATTCTTAATTATCCAGTTATATGATAAAAATGAACAATATATTTCATGAATAAATAATAGTTTCAAGTTGGTAAGAAAAGAAAATTAAAGTATTTTCTTGACTAGGAAGGGGATAGTTTCTAATCATGTTCATATCTTATGTAGTCATTGAAATTTTTAGTGTAATACTCCAGTTTAGTCCCACATCAGGGTATATTGGACGTTGTCTTGATTTATAAGACTTGATCGGTGTGCTATCATCAACTTCAGTATAAATATTTTAATTAGGCTAATGGTTTGAGCCTAAAAAGTTGATGGGTCGGCCCATCAAGCGAGGGTCGCAACAAATGGTATCAAAGCAAGACCTAGTCCTAGGCATGGTGAGGGAGCTAGTGTGAAAAGGGCTGCCCAAAGATGGGAGGGATTCACTACTAGGCTAGGCCTCTGATGCTACCAACTTAAGTGTGATTCTAGGCTATATGTTAGACTTGAGTTGGGGTATTGATGAGGACTTCAAGCTATGGTCATGCATTAAAGAAAAACATAAGTTAAGTCCATGTGTTGAGCTTGGATGGGTCATTTTAGCCCCGCCCACACATGAGGGTTTTTATGAGTATAATTGAATAGATCATATCTCATCTAATGGTTTAAGCTTTTAGATGAAAAGACATTAATCAAAAAGTTAAGACAGACAACATGCCAAATTGTTTCATGACAAGGACTAAACAAGAACTCAATCAACAAAGTTAAAATTAATCGTTTGGAAGGTGTAGACTTAAATTGCTCGAGATAGAACTTTGTTAGGAACCAGGATCTTGATGGGTGGTCATCAGAAGAGAAATAGAAAGAGAAATACAGAGAAAGGGATTAGGGAGAGAGAATAGAAAGAGAGATACAGAGATAGGAAGCGAAGTACAGAGAAGAACCCATATAGGCAAGAGAACTAGAATTTGATATTATTCATTCTATGGTTACATCGTACAATCATCCTCCTCTTTATAACAAGGATGACAAAGTAGAAATAAAAGAAGTCAAGAACTCCTTAGCAACTAAATAACCTAACAACTCAATTAACGACTCAACTAACTAAATTTTTGAAAGGATTATTATTAATACTAATAGGTCCATTTAAACTCCCACTCGATGAAGAGGTAAAAAATTGCAAGAGATAGTTACCTTAGAACTGTAAAATATAATAAAGCGAGAGCAACTCCTGGGAGAACAACTTCCTGCCTGGAATATGCAACCCAGGAATCAAAGCAAGGAATTACTGAGAACTTTTCAAATAAAGTAATCTTTTGATGTGGTACTTCTACAACATTCCTTCCTTCAGAATTAATGCAACTCTCATCCTCATTAACTGATGTAACCGGACTATCCGCTGGAATTACTTTCATGCTCCTCCTTTGGCTGCTTTCTCTAAGAGCAGGTATACCATCATATACAGATTTCAGAAGCCAATACTGTAGTGAAACTGAGATAATATTCCATAGAGCCAAAATCACCGCCGAGGCTCTGAGAGATATGAAGCTCATTATAAAGCCACTGAAAACAGGGGCAAGTAGTTTACAGCTTAGATCAATTCTTCGAATGACTGAATTCATTTTTGTCAGTGCCTCGGGAGGTTGTCCAGTGGAGATCACAACCACCCTGTATTCAAATAATGATATATCATGGATCAAGTAATTAACCATAATATAATAGGGTAACTGGTAGAAAATCCATCAATTCTAGAGAAACTTATTAATCCTATCAATAAGCTAGATGAATAAACAACAATGGAAACTTATAAAGGCACGACACAAGTATACATCACAAGAATACATATATGCAGATAAAGTCTTACTCATAAGTATGAACTTCATTACCATTCTCTTTCAATCAATATGGTACCAGCAAGAGTAGAAAGTGTTCCAACAGCTCCAGAAATGTTGGTTATAATAACAAGTATCATGAACTTAACAAATGCAGTGGACATCAAGCCATAGTGGACCAGTAGCACAGTCACCGAGACCCCAGCAACCATGAATGACAAATTTTGAGTCAACAGCCAAAGCCGTAGAACCTGTTGATTGAGTTGGAAGTGCTCAAGCTTTCCTGTACATCTGTACAGTAGAAAACTAGAATGAAAGGCAAGGAAACAGTAATAATTACCTGTAAGTAAGTCAATTTGTCTACCATTGTGCCAACGATTGGGCCAAACAACGCTGTGGAGGCAGATTCAACTACACCATAAAGAGCAGTGAATAGCAAAGAATCTGGCCAAATGTTTATCATGTACAGAGCAACTGAGAATTCCCACATTCTGCAATCATATAACGAAAATGATTAAAGAACTCGAGAAACAAAAAGGGACTTTTTCTTTGAGAAGGAAAACATAATAGTAAGAGTGAATTTGTTTTGTCTGCAACAATTCAACTTATAAGAGTGCATAAGTTGTCCAACTTGTCATATGAAGAAAACGTGATGATTAAAACACAGAGTCCGATTGCACTACTGTAAGAGAAATTTTATCAAACGACTGATATGCTACAAAGTTGCAGATCCTTTTTCTCACCTCGAACAAAAATGATTGCGAGAAGCATGCAAAAATCAGAAATAAATAAGCATAAGTGAATGACTGAGATTAACGAGAAGGTGGACATGACATTTACCTTGCGCCCCATCTTGCAAGGAAATGACCAATATACATGCATCTGATGAGTGATGATGGATAGAGAGACTGCTCGGAAGAGCCCGGCAGCAAACCCTCCCTCGGGTTGCCTTCCATGAGTGCCTTTCTTCTCCTCTCGCTGCTAAACTTCCTTCTTGTGATTGGACTAGTTAATTAAATAGAGATGAGACCCCTTCATGGTTTTTTGTTGCCTTCCCCGGGATGACAATGGCTGCGATGGTGATGTATTTTTGTTGTTGTTGTTGTTGCTGTCCTGTCTTGTAAAGAACAAAGAAAAGACGGAGCTTCTCGTCTCGATGCGAGGGTGAGTTTGTCATTGAATGATTATTTAACAAGAAAGCCCAAATATAAATGTGAGAGAGAGTTGACCTGCTGCAAGGAATCCACAGTTTTGTGTTTTGTGATGATCTCATCTGGATTTATCTAAGTATCTTATCATGGATCATAAACTGGATATATAGAATAAGGATTAACACAATATTTGGTGCATATTCCATCAGATAATACCTATGCTATAATATATTCGGTATCATAAAACTAATTTTGAACAAAAATATTCTTAAGTAAATACTTTTTTTTCATTTTCTCAATGAAAATATTTATAACCATTACAATAATGAAAATTTGTAATACTCTTTGCTACCTAAAATATTATTTATAACTTTCATACATCATTTATTAAAAAAATATAACAATATGAAAAACCATAAAAATAATAATAATATTTTCATATACTTCAAATACAAATATGCCAAGAAGATATATACATTTTTATTAGATAGATGTTCGTGATTTAATTATTAGCCCCTCGTACGACTTTTTCATCATGTATAAAGTTATAAGTCAATTGTTGTATAAGATCTAATACAATATAAACTATATAATATAATAGGATGGCCAAACATAGTAGAAAAAGTTTATCAAATACGGTGAATTGCCAAAACATAAACATTTTTAGAATATTATCAAAACTCTATTTTTTTGCAAATTCTTATAATGCTCTTCTAATATTGGGTAGGAACATTCATATAAAGTGTTCATAACTCAATGTATGTAATACTAGTGCTAGTATTTTTTATTTTAGGCTGAGACTCGATTTGCGTACGTGTTAGAGCAAGTCGAATAGATCGTCAAAGACTGCGGTATGAGGTACAACTTACGTGCATATCAAATTGAATTATTGAGTTAATTTTGAGCTTATTGAAACGAGTCGGGTCTCACGAGTCAGTCGATGCGATCTGACTGAATTTTATACTTGTTTGGGTGCGAACTCAAGTGAATGAGCAATTTGGTCAATTGACACTTAAATATAATTAAATTATAAAATGATAAATTTTATCGGAAATGGGTGGACATTAATTGGAGGCTTGTGCACGCACCCCAAGGAGAGAGCGCGCACTAGTCGAGGAGGAGAGGAGAGTGGACGGCAAAGTTTAAGAGGTTTTCGGCACGAGTTCATCGGAAGATCGCCGGATCTCTACATAGGGAGTTCGTCTAGAGTGAGTGGCCCTAGACCTTTAGGGATTTGCCCCTCTCTAGGGCAATCTTTTGGAATAGGTAAAGTTATTTTTGTAGGAAATCAAGATTTTATGTTGATTCTATTGTTTTTCCGAAGAAGTTTTGTTGTGTTGATGCATGTTGAGGTGCGGGTGGTTTAGGGCAGACCTAAGTAAGGGCTTTGGCCGACTGATGACCCTAATTATAGGGGTTTTGTGGGCTATTTTGGTGAAGGTCTATTCTCCGAAATTATCATGGTATATATCTCATTCCTTTTATGCTCAATGTAGTGTTCAATTAGGAGTTTGGGAAGGGAAATTCCTCTCTTTCATCTTAGGGTATTCGGCCCTAGTTTGGGAGGGACGATCCTACTTTCTGGACAACAGTTAGGAGTGGCCGAATGTTTAATTTTGATGGCCGAATTTCCTTTGTAGGGAGCCGCATGGAGTAGAATATGATGTGACATGAGCATACCCATCAAGTGTTTGGTGAAATACCACACCCACATATTTATGTTAAAATCCTCATTTTCTTTAGTGAAACTTTATGTCGGTGTAGTGTATGTGTGTAGTAACCAAGTGTAGATGAATTGGCCAATTTTAAGTGATGGAATCTCGTGTTTAAGAGGTGTTTGGATAGAGGACCTATGATCATTCAAATATGCCCAAAAACTTTTTTTATAGCAAAGATAGAAAATCACAATAGGTAACCATACTAGGGTTCGAACCCTAGATCTCTAGGCAACGTTCAACATGTTGCCACCAACTGAGCTACCATGCAGTTAGCAAGCCGAGATGTCATCCTACTCGAGTGAAATGTCGAGATTGGTTCGTAAGGTATATGTACAACCTCGATATCTCATTTCAGTAGATTACAAGCTAATAATGTAAGGGTTTATGTACTTAGCTAGAGGGCTAAGTGAATATGCCCATTTCTATGCATGACAATCCAATTCTGGATAGGTGAGTTTGATGCGCCGTACGGAGGGCGAGACATCATCCAATGCCAATGAAACTTTGAGAAACACTACTAGAAAAATGGTCATCAGCAACGGCTGATGCCGTTGCTGAGCCGTTGATGAGCCGTTGATGAGCCGTTGCTGAAGAGAATCAGCAACGGCTGAGCCGTTGCAATAGCGCCGTGACAGAAAGTCGCGTTGCTGATGACTTAGCAACGGATCAGTAACGGCCGCTCGGGCCGTCGCTCAAAACATTATCAGCAACGGCCGCTGGGCCGTCGCTAAAAATATTATCAGCAACGGTTTTGCCACAGACCCGGAGCCGTTGCTGATAATATTAATAGCAACGGCCGCTGAGTCCGTAGCAACACCGTTAGTAAAACTCCGTCGCTAAGCCATTGTTGTAGGTCATCAGCAACGGCTTTCGATACACTTTTAGCAACGGCTTTCCCACGGACGCCCGTGGGAAAGCCGTTGCTGATGACAAGTACCTGCAACCAGAAAATTTGAAAATTTCAAATTTCCATTGATACATTGATACATTTATCTGATACATAACTCACACACCCATACCCTCATACACACATTCATTCACACATCACAAACACCTCATACACATTCATTCACACATCACAAACACACCAAGATATACATCAAAACAATTATATTTATATTCATAATTATCCACGATAGTATAAACACAATTCAAATGCAAAATTGAAGTATCAATATCCAAACAAAATAAGGTAAACAAGTTCAATATCCAAACAAAAAATCTCACGATCACGATGGAGGATGGTCTGGATTATATGGCAGGGTCTGGAGCGCTTGAGTGTACACCGGCGTGGACTGACTCGAGGACGATGGATTAGATGATGCCGAAGAGATGCCTGCTTCGGGATGACCTGACAAGTTGCATAGCATAGCTTCTATATTCGCCATCGTCTGACTCTGGCGCTCCATCAACTCAGTCTGACGCGCGACCGTCTCCTCTAGTGTCCTTATCCTATTACTATGATCATAACTGGATCTGGAGGTGGACGGCCGCTCACCAGCGACCGGAGGGGTCGGTGCCCCAAGTGGCCCTAGTACGGCTCGCGCATGACCACTATCTGCGAAGCCATATACGCGGCCATGGTCCCAGCCACCTGCGGCCTCGACCCACGATGCTGCGTCAAAGTCCTCGGGGGTACCCCCACGCTGCACCACCGTCTAGCTGTAGGTCTCCTACTCGAGTTTGATTTTTTGTTTAATATTTATCATAAAACTTAAATTATAAATATATAATGAATAATTTAAACAAATATATAATTACCATAATGTATGCAGCGCGGTTGTGGATGTACTCCCCAGTCCCATGTGCTCGACGGTGAGTCCGCTCAAACACCGCCATCGGGGAGGGTCGCTGGACACTCCCGTCATCCGACACCGTCGTCTACATTTACAAAACAAATACATTAATTAGTACACATAATAACAAATAAAATATATAATTAAAAGATATACTTACCATACGGTTTGCGTGCACTGCAAATGCAACAGAGCCGCCGGTGTGACGCGCTGCTCCCCCCGACATGCGATTTCTAGCCGCATTCCGAGAAACCTCCTGCCATCGATCCGTCGACCATATCCCCACGAGCTGGTCCCATATATCCGGAGTAATCCAACCGGGGCCGTATCCCCGAGTCTCCGCGATGTTAGTGGTCCCAGCTCGGGCCATCGCTTGGGACCGAGCCTGCCCCAGCTGCCCGTTGTACCTTGCCCGGGAAATAGCCTCCCAGGCAGCGTAAATGAAGGGCCTCTGGTCCTCGGCCCATGTATAGCGAGCCTGCAAAATAATAATATCAGTACCAATATTAATATATCATCATGCATGTAAAAAATAATAATAATACGTGCCTCAAACTCGCGCCATAACATGTCGACGTGCTCGCTAGGCACGTGAGACCACGTAGGCCATGCCCCGTGCATGTATCGTCGAATAGTAGAAGAAATGCTCCTCGGCACTTCTTCTTGCTCGAACCTGCACAACAAAAATAAATTTTAATATTATATTATGATATAATGAATTTGTAATGATTCATAATTCATGATATATTACGTACCGCTCCCCAATCACGCTAATCAATCTACGTGACTCTGTGGCTGGTGGAGGCTGCCACCTGTTCGGCCTGCGTGGCCGCCTACGTCTGGATGTACTAGCCTCGGCAATATCATCCTCATGAGGATCAGCAACAGGAGGATCAGCAGCATGAGTAAGTGCTGGAGTCTCACCGATCGGAGACTCCGAAACTCTCCTGCGTCGATAACCACGACCAGACATATCTGTCGAACAGACATATAATCAGATTATTGTATAAATAGTAGAGATATATTTAATAAAATATATACTTTACAATTATTCTTCATCATCTGAATAATAGTCTTCGAATTCTTCTTCTTCTTCCTCTTCTTCATCTTCTTCATCTCCAGCTTCCTCAATTTCATGATCGTCATCATCAGCATATTCAACTTCTAATTGAATTGACGTTGTGTCTGCATCCTCGAGTATTGGAATAATACGATCCACAGCAGGAAGATCATCTTCTTGATAGAAACCAGGAGGATCATTTTCTCCTACTATCAGATCAATTTTTCCTCTACCTTTTGTCTTACAGACTACACGCCAATCTGCTCTATCTTTATTTCGAGCCGGATACTTCGCGTAATATACTTGTTCGGCTTGTGATGCCAATATAAAAGGCTCATTTGCTGCCAATTTCGATTTGTAATTAACCTCAACAAGTTTGTATTTTGGATGAACTTTCATGCCCCTTTCTGTTGTATCGAACCAATGACATCTAAATAGGATCACTGATTTCAAGCCAAAGTAGTGCAACTCTATCACTTCTTCCACCAGTCCATAGAAATCCATATCACATTCAACATAGGTTGTCCCTTTCACGCAGACCCCAGCATTCATCGTCTTTTTTGTAGATGAATATTCAACCGTGTGAAATTTATACCCGTTAACAAAATATCCGCTATAGCACGACACAAGTCGCGACGGTCCACTAACAAACTCAAATATTTTTTCATCTATTTCAGCTCTGTGATCTTTGCTGTAAGTCTGAATCCAAGAAGGGAAATCACGATTCCGTAATGTCTCCAATTCTTGATCGTTGTGAATAGAGTATTTTTGCACCATCTCAATGTCAAATATTTCAATGAATTGTTCAATCTCTGGACAATTGAGTAATACATACAAGTGTGCCAAATGATACTCTTCATCGCTTAAGTGTCGAGATGGACGAGAACCAAAAGCACGACCAGAGTGACAAAATATATTTAAACGTCCATCTGAATGTCGAACACCCCCGTCGTCGTTACGTGGAAGACGATCAAATCTTGTATGTACTGTCGATTCAAAGTAAAATGAGCAGAATGTTGAAATTTCTTGGATGATATACGATTCAGATATTGATCCTTCAACAGCTGCGGTGTTCTTTACTTTTTTCTTCAGACGATTCATGTATCTTTCAAATAAGTACATCCAACGATATTGAACCGGGCCACCAACTCGTGCCTCGTATGCCAAGTGTATCGGTAGATGCTCCATCGAGTCAAAAAATGCAGGAGGGAAAAACTGCTCCAGCTTGCATATGATTTCAACAATATTATTTTCAAGTGTTGACATATCTTCGACTCGAAGGACATTTGCACAGATGCTTCTAAAAAACATACTTAATTCAGTCAACGGACCCCAAATATTATCAGGTAGAAGATCTCGAAATGCGATCGGAAGTAATCTCTGCATGAATACATGACAATCATGGCTTTTCATCCCTGATATTTTGCAATCATCGACGTTCACACATCGAGATAAGTTTGAAGCATATCCATCGGGTAATCTGAGTTCTTTTACCCATTGACAAACATCTTTGATCTGTTGTTTATTTAACACATATAGGGCCTTCGGTTTCAGATATCGTCCGTTGACCTCTTGTAACTCCAACTCTGGTCTTTTACAAAGTATTTTCAGATCATGTCGGGCTTTGACATTATCTTTAGTTTTTCCAGAAATATCCATCACAGTGTTGAAAATATTATCAAACACATTTTTTTCAATGTGCATGACATCTAAATTATGTCGAATCAATAATGAACTCCAATAGGGCAATTCCCAAAAGATACTTTTTTTCACCCAGTTGTGTGTTTGGCCAAAACCTGACATTCTTTCATTGCGACCAAATACTATATCTGGAAGTGCTGAAACACGTGCTAACATTTGTTCACCAGACAACATCGGTGGTGGCCCATCTCTTTCGACTCTGCCCTTAGTAAATTTATTACGATTCCTTCGATACTGGTGATGAACCGGTAGGAATCGACGATGACAATCAAAGAATGAGATTTTTCGTCCGTTCTGAAGACTGATTGATTTAGAGTGTTCCATACAATACGGGCAAGAGAGTCGGCCGTGAGTGCTCCAACCCGACAACATGCCGTACGCGGGGAAATCATTGATTGTCCACAAGACCGCGGCCTTTAAATTGAAGTTTTGCTTCCGATGACAATCATAAGTGACAGCTCCCTCAGTCCACAATGTTTTCAATTCATCTATCAAGGGTCTGAGAAATATGTCAATTTCTTTTCGCGGACCCTTAGGACCCGGAATAATCATCGAAAGATAAATAAATTCATCTTTCATGCACATTGACGGTGGAAAATTATAAACTGTCAGCAGCACTGGCCAAACTGAATAAGGAGTTGTAGAATGTCCAAACGGATTAAAACCATCTGTGCACAATCCCAATCTGATATTTCTAGTATCCATAGCAAATGAAGGATAACATGTATCCAAATGTTTCCATGCTTCACTGTCAAATGGATGAGTCATTACTGTATCATCACGACTTCTTGCATGCCAACTCATGTAGGGGGCTGTCTTTTCCGACATGAATAATCTTTGAAGCCTCGGTGTTAGTGGAAAATACCGAAGCACCTTAAACAGGATATTTTTCTGTCGGACCGATTTCTTCTCCTTGTAACAAGGGTGTTGACATACAGGGCATTTATCCAACTGCACATTTTCTTTATAATATAAAATGCAGTTATTTTGGCACGCGTGTATTTTTTCGTACCCAAGCCCCAATTTTCTCATTAGTTTTTTAGTCTTATAAAAAGTAGGCTCAAACTTGTTATCAGTAGGCAGCATTCCATTAATCAATCCAGCAATCCGATCATACGCAACTCCGCTGATATTACAATCGGCCTTGATGTTTAAGAGCTGTGTCATTGCTGAAAACCTAGTGTATTTAGGACAATTCTCATACAAAGGTTCATCGGCAGCTTTCAACATCTCGTAAAATTCTGCAGCTTCTTTATTCGGTAATTCAATCTCTACCGCAGCCCCTACTTCTGTGATATCAACCATTGTAGTATCTGGTGGGACTGATGTCTGAAGAACTGGCCGATCAACATTATCATTCAGGCGGAATTGACCCCCAAGACTATCAAGTATCATAGTTCTATAGGGATTACATTGACCGGATGAAGAAGCACCAGCAGAGGAAGATTCACCATATGTCTGAACGACAGGATTGCTCGACGTCCCGACTTCGCGTGACTCCCCGTGACAAGTCCATAGAAAATATCTTGGTGCAAATCCTTTGCTGTATAGATGCAGAGTGACAGTCTCCCGATCCAAAAATCGTCCATTTGAACAAATGCGGCACGGACATCGGATTTGATCACCCATGCTAACGAAATTCCGATTCGAATAGGCGAAATTTAGGAAGTACGTTATGCCTAATCGAAACTCATTCGTTAAAGCTCCACGATCAAGACGTCGGTACATCCAACTTCGATCAGCCGACATGATTCTGTCAATCAATGACAATTTCTTTGGTTAATGTCTTTAGGTGAGATTGTCCTATTCCATTCGGGATTTATGTTATTCGTACTGCACTTACGTTTTTATTTTAACTGTTAACTAATTATTCTAAATTTCGACAGCATCTCCCTACAGTTCTCCGAATACGCATATCATATGGGCGCGTATCGGAGAACAAGAGAGATGTTGCCGAATTTTAGAATAATTAGTTAACAGTTAAAATAAAAACGTAAGTGCAGTACAAATAACTATATTCCCAAATTGTCCAATCAGGGACAATTCAAGAATTGTACGTCGTATAAAAGATCATCTACTTCTTTTACACGAACATACAATTCCCGAACGGATCTAAGGTTTTGCTAAATCATATCCGATTCGTCGATGCGTACGTGAAACATATCAACTCGTCGGATGGATGATTATTTTCTAAATGTTTCGAGACAGTTCGAGTCCATATTGGACGATTTCGGCGCGCGTCCGAAGTGGACGATTCCGGCGCGAATCCGAAGTGGACGATTCCGGCGCGAGTCCGAATTGGACGATTCCGGCGCGAGTCCGAATTGGACGATTCCGGCGCGCGTCCGAATTGGACGATTCCGGCGCGAGTCCGAATTGGACGATTCTGGCGCGCGTCCGAAGTGGACGATTCCGGCGCGCGTCGGAAGTGGACGATTCCGGCGCGCGTCAGAAATTAATTTAAACCCTAATAATTAATCTAACAAATTAAACAATTAATCTAAACAATTAATTAACAATTATAAAATAATTAACTAACAATTTCAAAACAATATATATATATATATATAAAAATTCCTGCGCCGGAGTCCACCCTCCGGCGCCGGCGTACAGTGGCCGGACACACTGTCCGGCCACTATAGAAGGTCCGGCGGCGGCCATAGGCCGATCGCCGCCGGCCGAAACCCTAGAAATAGGGTTTCGGTCGGATTTTAACATCTCCGGCCGAAACATATAGAGAGCCGGCCGGCCGATCAACATACCGGCAGCAGCGGCAGCGTCGGCGAGAGGCGTCGGCGAGAGGCGTCGGCGTCGGCAGGAGCGGCGGCGGCAGCAGCGGGAGGAAGAAGGGTCGGGCGCGAGAGCGTGCCCTATATAAACTTATCAGCAATGGCTCACTCGCCTGTTAGAACGTCGTTGCTGATAAGTTATTATCAGCAACGGCTCACTTATCCGTTAGCAAGCCGTTGCTGAATATTAAAAAATCAGCAACGGCTCGCCTTTCCGTCAGAAAGCCGTTGCTGATAATTAAAATAATCCGCAACGGCTCGGTTTTCCGTTAGAACGCCGTTGCAGATACAGATATCTGCAACGGCTTGGGCGGCCGTAAGAATGCTGTTGCAAATAGCAACGGCTTGAGCGGCCGTTGCTGATAGCCGTTGCTGGAGATCAAGTTTCTAGTAGTGAAAAGCTTGTAGTATATATAAACAAGCTTAGGAACTATTTCTGAGGAAATTTGACTAAGTATTGATGATTTACGGGCTTGACAAGATGGCTAATTGAAATTGTGTAAAAAATGCTCGTGATCGTAGAAATTTGAGTAGGCATGATCATCATGTGGTTTTGTGGTCGAATCGTCATCCAAATGGCGTGAAACTTAAGGAATGATTTATATGATATGCGGACATGCTAGGTATGTAATTTATGTAGGGAATAAACTGAGAAGTATTGGAGAATTCTATTTTAACCTCTATTTAAGAGTTATTTTCATATTATGTTTGTGTGCATCATACCATGGCAGTTGAACTATTCTATTATTTCTATGTTGAGATGAGTAGTTGGCTTTATGTTGTGTTAGTATTATACCTATATGAATGTATGCGCATATTATATTGGGAAATTATCTAAATATATTTTGTACTTTGAGATTTTTCTCATTCGTGGCATATACTTTTATTTGTTTCAATTGAATCGTATATTTCTACATTTGTTTCAATTGAATCATACCTTTTGATTTTCGTCAATAGCTCTGTTAAATCGATGATGTGGCCCGCTGACGTGTAATAAAAAATATTTTTTAATATTAAAATATTATAAAATAGAAGGTTAAAGTTAAAGGGTCCCACCTCTCTCTATCTCCCTCACACAGGGTCCCACCTCTCTCTATCTCTCTCACACAGGTGGCACTAGCGTTGTTCCATAGCTACATGATCCAGGCAAGTCCCACCGGCGGTACCTCGTCAACTTCGACCTCGCCGTGGCGCGGCTCGACGGTAGCGCCGCATTCATCAGCAAGCTCGGCGCATGTTGGCGGCCATCCTACGGCAGAACGCCGTGGACGACGTCGGCGTCACATTTGACAGCAGTAGCCGAGGATGCGAACAAGGTTGACGTGCTGAGCGCTCAAGAGTCAAGATAGATGTGATCTCCGATCGAAACTCCTTCTCCCCTCGCGCTTCTCTCTCAATTCGCTTCACGGCAATGAGCATCTCATCGGTGCCGCCACTGTCAACGATGTCGTTGAAGACGGAGCCTGAGCCGCCTCTTCCAATAGGTGTTCGGAAGTCCTGCGTTGCGGCCCTGAGCTCCTGATATTTGAATCGTCTAGGTAATCCAACAACGTCTCGTTAGAAAGTGTACTCGAGATGCACTTCTTCTTCCTCGTCCGCAGCCATAGCTACTTCCCGTCGCTTCCTTATTAGATCTTTCACTTGCTGGGAAATCACCCACAAAGCGAAGGGCGACGACCGAGAAGATATTGAGAGAAAAGGTTGTGTAGAAGGTCACCGAGCACCGGCGTATACACGAGAGTACGACGGCGGAGACTAGAGCAGCGATGACAACTTCGCGCGATGACGGAGAGGATTCGCTTGCTGATGAAAAAAAAGTCGGACGACGAACCATGCAAGGATTACAAAGAGCATGGCGGCGTTGATGCTCACGGTGAGGAAGAAGGCCGCCAACGAGCGCTGCAGGCTGAGTCAGAGAACGAGGAAGAGTGATAGCTGGAAGACGATCACCCTTAGTTTGACGTTCTCCATATGAACTGTTGCCGATCAGTCAAAGTCGTAGATGATATTAGAAGCGTAGAAGGTTAGCAAAGTTGATAGGGGCATGTTAATGACTAATATTTGATGAAAATGTTTCAACTTTAAACCGATTGAGACATAAGTGTCCAGATTGACATACAATTATGACAATAATGTGTAAACACTTTGGAATAGAATAAAATATTAGGATAATAGATTAAAAAATTATAAAGTTTGCAAAAATTTTACGTTCTACTCGTGTTTTCAAATTTTCCTATAAATGCACAACCTTTACTTCTGTTTATATCATCTGCCAAATCGTCACGTGTAGTCTCAACTTAGCTGATGTTGAGCTAAACAGTGTTTGCTTGGCCTGATGGCATCATACGTAGCTACAAATTCATCTGTTATTAAATATATATATATATATATATATATATGACCCAACCATTTTTTCTCTCTCTCTCTCTTCTCTTCTTCCTCCCACCTACTGTCACATTTTTCTCATTTTTTCTTCTTCTCCTCCTCCTCCCCTCCTCCTCCTCCTCCACCACCGTTGACAGTGGTGCATGATGTAAGAGCTCCTGTCGGGAAGCACGATGAGCTCTTGAACCCCCGGCCAAATCGTAGACCGACTCGGTCCGCCAGTCGATAAGCAGAACCTCCTTTCTAGCCCAAACTCACTTCCCACCATAGCCGCCCATCACCACCATCCACCGCCACCAGTTGCAGCCATAAAATATTATGATGCTGATAACGATGATGACGTTGAGAATTGCAAGACGGACTTGGATGGCTTTGTTATCATGCAAGCAATGAGTTGCAGCTTCAAGATACAATGATGATGATGTAACACAGTTTTGAAAGAGATAAATCTATGCTTTTATATTCTTAACACAGTTTTGTTGAGAATGTCAAAGCAAGACTTGGATGGCTTAGCTACCATGCAAGCAACCAGTTGTAACCATAGTCTGCACAGCTTTGAGAATGGCAAAGACAAGACATGGATCGATGGCTTTGCTACCGTGCAAGCAATCAGTTGTAGTCATAGCCTAGATAGCTCTGAGAATGACAAGGCAAGACTTGAATGGTTTTGCTATCATGCAATCATTCAATTGCAGCCATAGCCTCCATAGCTCTGTTGAGAATTGCAAGGCCAGACTTGGATGGCTTTCCTATCGCTGCAACATGACGATCACAGGGACACCTACAGCTCTGTTGTCCTCTTCATCCCTGTCCTTTCCCTTCCCTTGTCCTCTGTTTTGACATGCATGATATGGATGGATTGGTGTGATTTAAGACAATCAATTCCGGTAGAGGGAGAAAAAGTGTTGTGAAGTTAAGTTATCTAGTTTGAGAGAGGATCAAGTGGGACAAAGCAGAGTGAGGTATAATGGTGGTGGGGATGAGAAGATGAAGAGGGTGGAGGAGTACAGAGGATGAGCGGGTGGATGGAAGAGGTTCAGTTGCTATGTGTTGGTAGAGAGGTTTGTGTTGAGGAGGATGGATGGCATTGGAAAGGAAGAGGAGTGAAAAAAGGATGGTAGCAGGTGGGAGGAAGAAGAGAATAGAAAAAATAGATGACCTCGATTAAGTGGGAGTGAAGAGGAAAAATGACTAGATTGACCTTGTAAAGTGAGAGAAAGTTGAGGGCAAAAATGAGATTTCGTAAAGTAAGAGAAAATGGAGAGTAAAAAGTTGTGGGTGGCAGGCCACGTATGAAGCCGTTAGGCCACGCAAGTGTCGGTTACCTCCACATCAGCTAAGTTGAGACGACACATGACGATTTGGTAGATGACATAAACAAAAGTAAAGGATATGCATTTACAGGCGAAATTTGAAAACGCGAGTAGAACGTAAAATTTATGCAAACCTTGTGATTTTTTAATCTATTATCCCTAAATTGTTACATATGTATATGAAGTTCATAAGTTTCTTTCTATATAGCTTAGAGAACATATTATATAGTTAGAAAAAGTCAATCAAATGCATCATTCGACAGTTCGCTGCTCTTCCTTAGCCACATCCATGGCCTTCAAGTGCGCCGGTCTGTCATGGTCTACGAATTCTATGAGAATGGTTCCCTCGATTCATGGATTTTTAATGGCAGATCTCGCTGCCTTCCATGGTCCTTGCGGTGCCAGGTCGCCGTCGACGTCACCAAGGCGCTCGCCTACCCCCACCACGACTGTCGGGTGAGAATTATACACCTAGATGTCAAGATTCGAAGTAACGAAAGAGATCCACCCCCACACCTTTCTGATCAAATCAAGATCGAGTTTCGCCTCTGTGAGCAGCATGTTAGCGCTAGGGTTGCGATAGAACATGAACTCCCACACCCCGTTGGCGCGCAGAGTGACGAAGACCAGCGCAGTGCGCGCACCGCTGTTAAACGTGACGCTAGCATCATCCACGACAGAACGTCGTAGGATGGCTGCCAGCATGCGCCGAGCTTGCCGATGAAGGCGGCGCAACCGTCGAGCCGCGCCATGGCGAGGTCGGAGCTGACGAGGTACCACCGGTGGGACTTGTCATGTCACTGTGGAACGATGTGAGTGCCACCAGTGTGAGAGAGATAGAGAGAGGTGGGACCCTGTGTGAGAGATAGAGAGAGGTGGGACCCTTTAACCTTAACTTTTCATTTTTATAATATTTTAATATTAAAAAATATTTTTTATTACACGTCAGCGAGCCACATCATCGGTTTAACAGAGCTACTGGCGAAAATCAAATGGTAGGATTCAATTGAAACTAATGTAGAAGTATAGGATTCAATTGAAACAAATAAAAGTACCGACCATAAATGAGAAAAATCCCAAACTACTGGATATATTTAGGTAATTTTCCTATTATATTATTATATATATTTCACATTTTATTCATGTGAGCAGTGTTAATTATGTGATCCATCCTATGACGTACGAGGATGAGTTACCCCGAAGAGACGGCTCTAGAGGCCCATACGGTGATGGGGGATGCCCCAAAGAGACGGCGCTGGGCTGATATGTGATTTCGATCGGTGATGGGGATGCCCCTAAGAGACAGCTTCGAAAACTCATTCGGTGACGAGGAATGCCCCGAAGAGACGACGATGGGTATTGATTTCGACTGGTGACGGGGAGTGCTTTGAAGAGACCGCTCTAGAAGCACATACGGTGGCGAAGAACGCCCTGAAGAGACAGCACTGGGTTTGGCGGTACGTCGAGAGGCCACACTAACTACCTACTGTATGTTGGCTGGTTGGATGTACATTCCCAACCATATCGGACAGCGACTAGAGGAGCTTATAACGACTAGTGCACACGTCCTTTGAGAGGATGATGTGATAGCATGAATGTTATTTTTATGGGTTATTTTTAGATTATCGTATTATGAGTTTGACATGTTTCTTATATTACTCCTTATTATATTCTTCATGTTTGAGAGGATTGGTATTAGCTACTCACTGAGTTGTAAACTCATGCCCTCCTGTCTATTTGTGCAAGTTCAAGTGAGGTACATGGTGTCTGATGCAGTTGACGACGCAAGCTCATCGAGGAAATTTCTCACAGACGCAGTTTAGGATGTTTGAGTTATGTTTTATCTTTGAAACATTTGTTTCTTGTAATTCATTTGTGTACATTTCATATGTCTGATCTGAGTCTTAGCGCTTACCTGCATATTGCTGAATCCAGTCGAATGTTTGCTTATTTATACATTTAATTGGTATTGGCATATCATTGTTTGTTGGTTACGCTTCGAGGTAGGTGTGGTATTATCGGTTGGTCATGTGATTCTAAAATTAGGGCGTGACAATGTATATATAGGTAAAAATAACTATTGGCATCTTTGTTTTCCACATAAGTTTATGTAATTAAATTATTCCTTAAATAGTCTAATATATTGTTTACTCAACAGTAAAGGGACATTGGTTCAAATTTTTAACTCATTATATATAAATAAAACTATTATTCGTATTTGTAATTTCTGAGTAGTTTATACATCTAGATATAGTCATCATATAGCTAGCCCAAAATATAATTCATTCATAGTCCAAATTCCTTAATAGATTATATAGACAAAAATAAGTTATTATTCACAATTTTATTTTTCAAATAAATAAATTTAATATTAGTCATCAAATAGCTTAAAATATTTATTTATTCAAGGACTTTGGTCCAAAGTTACTAAAGAAATAAACCCAACATTTAAGGGGTATCTAAAAAGTTTATAGGAAAAAATTATGATTTTGATAAATATTTTTAAAGTGTTTATTATTTTGGCAATTAACCATAATTTTCTTTTAATGGTTTTTGAATAATTCACATTTTAAAAAGCATATGTGGTGCATAATTGAGGATATATAGGGGTATTTTGGTTTTCTAGTCCCTTTTAGAAATTGGAGTAACTATAGTCTCCATCCAACCAGACACGCCAGGTAACTTGTGTCAGATAAACTCACACTAACTATTCTCCATCCAACAAAGTTAAGCAAGATAATGAGGTTCAATGATAGAAAATATGTTTAGCATGGACTCGTGATTGCATTATCCAATGAAGAGATAAGTCTATGCGTGGCTCTTTCCAATTAGCTCATTTTCTAAAGTCTATATATCCCACGAGGAAGAAAAAGCCGAGCCCTCGAGATCAATTAATCAAAAGCATTCAAATAAACATATTTGCACAGTTAAGAAAGAAAGTGAGAAACCCATTCAGAAATGTCAAAGAAGTCCAATGCAAGCACGGAGACAGAGTTATTACAAGTCTGGCTTAAAAGTAAAAAATAAAATCACCAAAATGGTTGTTGTAATTTTAAGATGAACTTCTGGTAGAAATGAGCCAGATTTAATTCTGTATCACTACTGGTTATGGATTGCACAGCTTTCAAGAGTATGTATATACAAACTTAATTCCTTCCCGCATGCTTCCTGAAATTTCAAGTTATACCTGATCATAAGTTCAAGTTGTTCTTTTCATCATCGGAATCAGAGTCACTAGCATCAAAACCTAAGGAACACATAATGATCAACATGAGTAACCAGCTACTAACATTGTAAAACTACAAGAGCATTGTGATATAAGGAGAGGGAAAAAAATATTAATAATTGTGATATAAGGAGCGGGGAAAGAACTACAACAAGAACACATATAATGATATCAAATGATCCACTGATCTATTTGAAAATGTAACAGGATACCTGGATGCTTATTGCTAACTCTCCTCGCTGATGCCCGATACCTGGAAGCTTTTGAAATCCATGTGCTTGCCTGATAAGATGCCCACTTATAGATGCTAAAATTAAATATAGAAATAGCAGAATAAACAAGGAACAATTGAAAAAAATCTAGGAACAAGAACAGAAATAGAAAACTTGTAGAACCAATCCTGTAAGAACCTTTTTAATAACAAGAATGTCAATTTTCTCTTAGCAATAAGCATCTTAAAATTGACTGGTACAGACATAGGAATAGGTTCAATCATAGGAGAGGTTGAAGGACAGGGAAAGGGTAGATAGAGCTCAATTAGGGAGAGAATTCTAGTCTCCTTGAGTTCATGGAGAAGGCTTGTAAGGAAAAATGATAGATTTCTGGACTCCAAAATTTATTCAATTCCTCTGATTCTCTCTTATATAGAGTTAAAAAGATTTTTAAAAAGACTCAAATGCCCTTCTAGAGAACTCTTGACTCATACCCTAAACCATGACCAAAACAACTCCAAAAAACCCAAATAATAGACCAAAACAACCCAATATCAACTCATTAATAAAACTTCTTTAAATGATCATAAATTCATAATGGATGATGGCATGGCAAGGTAAACTATGTGACATGAAAGATGACATGGCATGGTAGTCTCATATCATTGACAAGGATGTCTGATCTTTTTCTACCACAAACTCCTGTGCCTTCTAAATTTTCAAGTAGAAAATTATATCCTAAATTATTTTTCTTTTGTTTTTTCTCTCTTAACCATAGAGAGCCAAACAAAAGTCTTTCATGTATTTAACAGGTTTGTGGAATAGACAAGAAAGAAGAATAGTTAATCTGTGTTTGGTTAGACATGGCTCAAGAATTGCCAAGGATTAACCATTCCTTAAATCATGATATCCTCAAGACATCAAGATTAGTCATTTCTAACCTCAATCATCAAGAACTAATTTTTTTTCTAATATTATCCCTTAATCATTAACATGATTACATTTAACCATAATAATTTATCATTGACTAAATATAAAAATTATTATCTTTAATTATTTTAAAAATTAATCAATCATATTATTTCAAAAGAAAATATTTTTATGCTTTTTATTATATAAAATGTAATATAAATATTATTCATTATGATATTAACATTTGTGCTATATATAATATTTTTATGTATTATTAAATATATATTAATACACTATTGTTCATTATGATAAGTTTATAATATAATAATATTTTATTTTATTGTGCACATAAATATGTCAATATATAATTAACAATTCGAGTGTAACTTTGTCTATTTACTAGTTCTTTTCATGCCATTCTTCATCTATAATTAATGCAAATTAAACAATGGGATAATCATTTCTTACATATTCCTAATGCAAACGAAACAATGAAATGGCTATTTTTTCTTTATTCCTATTCCTTATGTTCCAATTCCTGCCAACAAATGGCCACATAGGTGCCAAATATAAAAGTATGCATAAGAAAAAGAAAGCAAGCTTAGTTTAAGTATAAGAGTAACAAAACACAAAGTACAGATCTCAATGAAACTTAGAATCACATATTTTATTGGATTATAACATTATTCTCTTTCCTTTTTATAGAGATAATATATTTATTTTCCAACATTAAATATATAAAACAGCCTAGCATGTATTTTTCTACCACTTTATTACTTACCATGAATTATTTTATGTTGACTTGAGGAAGTTTGATGCTAGAAAGTAACAATCAAAATCAAGAGAGAATGATCGTACTCACTAAAGGGAGAAATTGGCACAAAGTAGTACAAGAAGCATCATGTTATGGATCAACAAATGGTCAACTCTGCAGCCAAGGCAGCAAGTCTGAGGAAAACACATAGATGGCTGTTAACTTGCCAAGAAGAAATCATCATGTAGTGGTGGGATGTCACTGATAGTTATCTATCCCTATGGAATAATGGAATAAGTCACATATCATGTTAGAACGGGCTATCTTTATTTGAAGTTGGTCAGGTAGTGGTTAGTCTTGTTTTATTTGAGGTGAGAAACAGTCCTTGTGTAGTAATAGAGCACTATGTATGGGTCGTGGTATTGAAGTATGGTCATTAAGTCGAGGCTTGTAAAAAACTGATGTATATATCATTAAACCATGAATATCAAAATTGTATCAGTAAGATTGTGTTCTCTCATGTTTCCAATGAGTTCATCAAGACTTGGAGTTCTCTTGTTCCAACAAACCCAAGGAGATCATGAGTTCTATCATGTGGTGTAATTATCCCTTTGCTCTCTCTTCCACAAATGTGTTGTGGTGCCCGTGGGTCAATCATGAAGCTATGCTTATGCCAAATTAGTGATGTGATATATGGAGGGCATAATCCAAAACAAGGAGGCTTGACTTCCATCTTTGTTATCACTAATATGTGGAGGGCATAATCCAAACCAAGGAGGCTCGACTTCCATCTTTGTTGATGTCAATGTCGCTACCTCCAACAAAGAAGAAGAGGAGGAGGTGACTACGGTGATGACGAATTGGTCATCTCACATACCAAATACGCACCTCAGATGTGAACACCTAACACACCACCCTTGTCTACAACATTCTTGCATGCAATGCCCACAACCACCATATTCTCCGCCTTGCCCTTAATGATGTTGCCACCAACAAATGCTCCAATGGCATGGGTCCATTGGATTCTATACCATAGTCGGGAAAATGTTTGTCAGCCATTAGGAGGTTGAGCGCTCCAAGTTCTGCGTCACTTGGTTGTAAGGTTTATGGGGAAAGGATGGTCTTCTTGAAGCAACTACATTCTATACTACTTGTCATTGATTCTTCCAGAGACTAGAATAATGGGTTGGCATTCCTCTCAAAAAAGTTACTGAAGCCATTGTCATTTCTACATCAATTAAGGTTGATAAATCTGGAACTAATGTTGAGAAGTCTAGTAATAAATACTTCACCAAGGAGACAAAGAAGAAGAGAAAGAAGGGCAAAAATGAACTTTTTAAGCTGAAAAAAGGAATCAAAATCACAACGGCAAAATGAAGAATTTAGAGATGGCCCAACATCTGTTATCATACAAGCTGAAGAGATGTTCCTTTTTGCAGCAACTTTCAGTGACAAGAACTGCAATATTGTTGTTATATGTGGAGCACGCAACAAAGATTCCATTGTTTTTCTATACAAGATCACAATGGATTTTGGTGCGACTCACCATGCTATATCCTGGGTCTTGACAAAATTTGTATAGCTGCAAAACTTACTAGAAAATTTGAGAGCACTGAACCAACATTTTCACTTTAACAAGACAATGTATCTTTGAATTCCTCATAAATTGGTTCGGTGAATCTCAGGCCATTCACCCTTCATGGAAGTAGAAGCGTTGCTGCAACAACTTTGGCATTCATGCTCGGAGACAAGCATGTTCCCAAAGGCAAGGGTGGTGATAGAGAGAAGGCTTTTCCATTTCATCTTTTCATCCTTACTTAAATAGTAGACAAGTGGGAACAAGAGAAAATCCTTCTTTCCCTTGTATGAATGGGAGTGAAAGAGAAGGGAATTGAGCCTCTTTAAATAGAAAAATAAGGATAAGAAAAGAGAAGATGTATTTCCCTCCATGTTAACAAAATGTTTCCTCCCATTTTGGAGGAAGTAAGAGAGAATAAAGACTAAGTCATTGATAAATAAAGTTATTATCCAACACTACCCTTCTTGTCATTCTATCTAATAAATATAAATAACAATTCTAAGGGTATTATATGAATGCATGAATTTTATCTCCCTTCCTTTTTATTTGTTCTTACCAAACAAGAGAAAAATTCCATTCTCTTCCTTCTCTTGCATCCACATAAGCGAAGAAGAACATCTAATTTTCCTTTCTTTTCTTTCTCTCTTTTCTTTCACATTTTTAATCCATAAAAGACCTTCATCTTAAAAAAGCATCATCAAGTACAGTACAGAAGGCAAAAGCCTTAAAGATGCCAGAAAACTTAGAATATTGAACGCGTGGTATAAAGCAAGCGTTCTACTCATTTTTGCAAGTGTTCAGTCTCTTTATATCTATCAACAATTTTAGTTTGAACAGTCGGATTAATTAGTAATAATAGTTCAACAAAGTAGAAACCTATCAATCAACCGGCCACAATAGACACTGGACTGCGTGTCAAACCAAAATCAACTGAAGAATCAAGAGTACACCGTCTTATTATTTAGCTACACAGTGTAATACGGTATCTTGAACAAAATATTTAAAAAGAAAAAAGAAATATAGAACCTAACAGCAGAACAATCTCAAAAAGAAATTATATTTTATTTGTTACTATCTACAAACATTTGAGGGAAAAGAGCAGATTATCCAATACTAATCAGCAGAAAAATCTCCCCAACTATCGAATAAATTAAGAATAATAGACATGTTTCACATTAACAAAGAAGCAGAAGTACAGCTATCGGCAAACGACAATCAAAGAAACCCTAGTATCCCTAACGACGTCAACCAAGATAAGCAAACGTTTAAAAAATCAAGAACAGGAAAAGAAACCCTACCTTTTGCTCGTTCTTCGGCGTGCCGTACCCACTCTGGTACATCTGCGCAACAAGCACCTGCATCGCCGCATCTCCGGCCATCGCCTCCTTGAGTGCGTCCTGGAACCACCGGCGCGTACATTCCGTCACCACCTCCCTCAGGGGGAAGCGTCCCTTCCGCCGGTCGGCACCGTCCATCTCGACGACCGCCGCCTCCCTCTTCGACGTCAGGGGCCGAGGCGCGACCTTGGCTGGATGCGGTATCCGAATCGTGAGGGCCGGGGAGCGGGCGTCGCCTTGTAGGGTTACTGGCGATGGGATCCGCTTTCCCGGAAAAGAGAGCGGAGAGGGGGAAACGGAATTGGAAGTAATTTTGAGAAGATGAAAGGGCCTCTTTGTAAAGTTCCACCCCTACGACTTACGTTAAGGAAGACGAAGGCGTGGTAGGTAGGTGCGAGGTTGCTTATATACACTGGCGGCGCACCACAGTCGTGGATTTTTTATGGGAGCATGAAGATTTGTGCTCTCACTGACAACCGTCGATCAAAATCAATATAATCTTTAATTAGGAAATAATTAGCTGTAGTATCGGTACTTTGCACTGTCAAAATGTAATTTTAAAAATAAAAAATTTTGAAATTAAATTTTATATTTTAATATATTATTATATAATCAATGATTTTAAAAATAAAAAAGTTTTTTTATATTTTAATATATTATTATATATAAATAGAATAATCTATCTTTTTTTTTGATTTTTTTGATTTTTTTCTAAAATAATTTCAATTTAAAATTATATAATTTCGATTTAAAACTAATTTTTAAAATTTTAGAAAAAAAATTATTTTAAACTTAAATTATAAATTAATTTTTAAATTATAATTTAATATTCTTAATAATTTAAGTGAGGTAAAAATAAAGGTAAAATATTGAGGAAGTGTGAAGAATTTAGGTGGGAATGAATTGTTACTTATTTTTATATAATATAAATTCCTTCATCCAATTATTATCGTAAGGGTTAATTAATGAATATATCATGATTTTTAACTAAATTTTCAAATATACCATCACTTTTTATTTGTTTCAAATGCAGAATTCAATTCTTAATTTGTTTCAATTGTAGCACATCGTCAGTCTAGGGTCAAGTTTTTCATTACCTGCTGACCTAACAAGGATGACGTAAACTATTAAGTCCAATCCGCTAATATTTTAATATTAAAAAATAAAATAAAAAAAGATAAATATTTTAAATAACTCCTCCCGTGACTCGTCATCCTTGCCAGGTCAGCAATCACTCCTGAGCGAAATCCAGACCCCTTTAAGGCAACCGGACTTAGAAAACTAAAGTCGTTGATCGAGAAGAAGGACTGGTTGTAGAATGATTTGATGGAATCGAGAGGTGTCCAAGTCATGTTCCACGTTGTCACCGCGGCAGTGGAGAACTCCGACTTCGCCGCCTTCTGCTCCTGCGAGGAGGCTCACAGGCCCTTGCGCGTCCTCACCCTTTGTCAGAGGAATCGACGGTGGTGCTCCTGTTGAAGCCTGAGTGCACGGAGCCGATGATGGCCATCCTCCAAAGGGGGAAGCGCCGAGGCGCGAGTCCATGCCATGGCGATACTGACGAAGATTGCGAAGATCAATAACGAGTGGACCAAGACGATGACGATGTGTTCAAGTCGCTGCTCGAGGTCCTCTCCGACGAGATCTCCATCTCCACCAAGCTGAGCTCGTCGTTGTTGGACGTGCTCGAGATCGTGGCAGCGTCGAAAAAGAATCGGCTGAAGGCAATTGAAGCCGGCGCGGCGCGCGTGCTGGTGGAGCTACTGCTGGAGGTGAATCGGCACAGCTGCGAGAAGGCGTTGCTGCTGTTGAAGCGATTGTGCGAGCGAGCGGAATGGCGGCGAGCACTGGTGGAGCACGAGATGGGCGTGGCGGCGGTGTCAAAGAAGATGTTGCGCGTGTCGGAAGTGGCAAACAAGTTGGGCGTGAAGATCTTGCCGGAAGTGGCGACCAAGTTGGGTGTCGACTAGTTGATCACTCGTCGGCTTTTAAAATATTCAAAAATTTAAAAAAAAATATTTTTTATTTTATCGATGAAGGGACTTAATAATATATGTCAACTTTTTTTATTTTTTTATTTTAAAATATTTATTGATTGGGCTTACTAATACATGTCATCTTTGCCAGGTCACTAGGTAAATGGGAAATTTAACCTCAGTCTGACGATCTGCTACAATTGAAATGAATTGAGAATTGAAGCATGCATTTGAAATAAATGAAAAATGATGATAGATTTAAAATTTTTGGTAAAAGTCGGAATATATTCATTAATTAACCCTAATTATAATTGAGCTGAGCTTGATCTACTTAATAGGTTGACCTAAACTTCAATTCATAATTTCTACCGATTAAAAAGGCACTTCTTTGGAAAGAGAGCATTCCCTTTATAAGCGATCGATATTTATCCCCTTTATAAATGATCGATATTTATCTAAAAATGACATGTATTGTCAACATAGGATTTCAATATGATCTTCTACTCCTCTCGTCCCTCTATCTTGCAACTTCGATCAGCTTGCAGAGGAACTTTCCTTTGCTTTTTCCGCTGCTTGACCCTCTGCTTCTCATAAAGCTAAAGTACTTTCCCACCCCCCTTGTTGCCCCCCTAAACCACCTCCTCCTCCTAGCCCCTGATGTTGTTGTATCCCCCTCTAACCCTCTTGTCCCTCGCTCTAAAAGGCATCGCCCCTCGGATGAAGATCTTACTCCTGCTAATAAAACCTTCATCGATAGCAAACTAAGACCTATAAAACCAGAATTATCTTGTAAACCATTATAGAAAATCTGGTGAAACAATCCAACTTACACTTTGAAAGCTTCAGCAAACTGAAATTTCAGCATCTTGGAATTTCAGCAATCCAAACTAACAACTTCTAAAATTTTAGAACCTATTCCTGCCACATATACTCAGTATCTAGACACCACTTGACAATAAAAAATTCGATCACAAAGATCCTTAAAACGACATTGAAATTTCAGCATTCAACCACGATTCGAAGGTCAAAACTCTTATATTCAATTCCACAAAACTCGTCCACATACAACCATGTATAACCCATAAAAAATTTAATCATGCTCGACCAACTATATTCAATTCCACAAAACTCCCCCCCCCCCCTCCCCCCTAATGGACGATACTCGCGGAGGGAATTCACTAAAAATAAATATCTAATAAATTATTTGGATCTATCAATTGAATGTTGTATTAAAAATAAATAATCAATTCACTAAAAACAAAGAGTATATACAAATATCAAACTCTGGTTTCTTCAAATCTAATCAAATACGTACAAATCATATCTTCATCATTATATTTCATTTTCAACTCATAATATGCACGTATAAATAAATTGTCATGTGATATAAGTCATATTTTGTAAAATATATTGTAAGTCGGGTTTTGATCTGACTCGGCTCGAATAATCCGAACTCGAATAAGGTGCCTCCTACACCACCTGACCCTACCCGATTAAGAATTCATGCGAATAACCCGAGTAAAATTGAGCCCCGATCGAATAACCTAAAAAAAAGTAAAAAGTTGTATTAAAAATATAACTATATTAGGAATTGCACTCAAGACATTCTAGATTTTATTTTTAACCCTCTAACTATTAAGCCAACATCAATTTTTATAACTATTATATATAAAAATATATATTTAACTTACATTTCGGGTCGGGTCGAAAATATCAAAGTTTTCACCTGACCCGAATAAAGGGTTGAAAATTTTAAAATTCCAACTTGATCAACCCAACCTGAGTTACCCGAACAATCCGACCCGAATTAAATTTTCAGATAAACTTTTTATCACATCTAGTATTCTAGTGCAAGAGCACACAAACTTCAAATTTTTCTTTCATATTTTCAACATCAATAGGTGACTAAGTCCTTTTTTCTCAATTAATGCTCTCTTGCTTTTCATCTTTATCTTCGTTCAACGATAGATGAAGGCAACCTTCATTTTCTTCTCCTTCTTTTTTTACCTTTCTTTTCCTTCTGCATCTCAACTTCCTCTTCCTCTTCCTCTTCCTCTCTCTTTTTCAACTTGCTCTTACACCTTCCTCTTCATCCTCTTTCTCTTGCGCCTGGACCTCAACTTTTTGGGGCTGCGACTAGAACAATTTTAGCCATAAAGACATGTCTTGTTGCTTCCTAAGTAAGTATGGACTTCCCCATTGCAAATACATGCCTCTTTTTCTTTTTCTTTTTCTCGGCCTTGCCGTCTATATTTTATATATTTTAGGACTCCACAAGATTATGGAGTTGGGAGCTTGGCTCAAGATCTCTCGGGCTTGGAGCTTTGGGGCTTGCATCTTTGGAAGTGGGATATGTAGGACTAAGACCTTTCTGCTTGGGACCTTTGGGGGCTAAAGCATATTGGCCTAAGATTTTCAACCTAGATTTTAATCATAATTTTGATGATAACAAATAAACAACTAATATTTAAAAGAGAAATAATTTCACATGTTGATAAGAACGCGACGTCTGCAATGGAAGAGATCGAAGCATAATCAAAAAATTCAAGAGGACATTTCTCATTGATCGGATCTTCGAAAAGCTTTGAAGAATATGTTCAGGGTCTAGATCATTGTATATTCTTTAGAATATTTGATGACAACGTCGAAAAACAAGCTCAAAGCCTCAAAATCTGAACTATGCTAAAAATTGCACAATATCCAATTTTGGACACATGTTCGATCGATCGACCGACTTGCGATTGGGCTTTGACCAACAAGCTAATGGCTAGTTTTCCAGCCATGACAACTTGTTTTTCTCGATTTATGTCCTTTGATCTTTATAAATATGCTATACCGACTTCCTTAAGCTCAATGGAACCCATTGAAATATCCCTGAATCCATTGAGCCTCATTAAGCCATTTACATGAGAAACACTAGCTTTTAATCACTTTCTTTTTGACCGAAAATTCTAAGTAGAGAGCTTAGGTAGTAGGGGTGATCAAAAGTGTCCATTAATCGAAAAAATAGATATATTAATCAACTAGATCGAAAATGAATTAATCGAACCATTTTGTCCAATTAATTTTCGATTCGGTTAACGATTAATCTTTTATAAGATTTCGGTTATTAGTTCTGTTCGATTAACTTTTTGAAAAAAAAAATCAATTAAAACTGATTTGACTAATTAACTTTGATATCCTCGGCCTCTCTCTAATGTCAACCAACCTTTAAATTAACCTAAGAGACCACAAATTAAGAGTCTCTTGAATTTCCTCGTGAGCTACTTCTACTGGAGGAGGTCACAGTAGAACTGATTCTAGTGGAGGTACGTGGTTGCAATTAATGGAGCTAGTTCTACTGAACTAGAGTTTGTTCCCACGGTAAAACAATGAGTTCAGGAGTAATCTGAATCATGATTATATATACCTTAATAACATGATTATAAATCAAATTTAGTAATTCAACTAAATTTATAACTTTATAAAATAATCAATTGAAAATTAACTTACCACTAACGAAATTAGGCATCTAATTAACTAGATAGCCTATATATGTTTTCTATATATGAACTTTCTCTTTCTTGCAATTTTTTTATTTTGCTACCAACCAAGACAACTTGAGAGGTACTGAAATTATATATATACAATATTTTCCCAATTGTATTTGGAAAGTTCTTCTAAATTATCTACATATAAAACTAAAAAGTTATGTACATCACTAGTATGCTAAACAAAATTATACAGAGAAGAAGCAAAATAAATAATCTACAAAACTATGCAACATTGACTAGATCACTAGCTAGTCAATTTAACACTTCATAATTAACTGAATTTAGGTGAAGTTTAAAAGACAACCTAAACTATATAATTTTTTTACTCTACTATTTTATATATGTGTTTATAATTATATATAATAATACTAAACGTAATAGTATTTTTACTATTAAAAATGTTTAATATAAAATATTAAAAAATTATTATTATAAAATTAAGTTAAGTTTTAGTCTATGAAGCATTGACACCGATACGGACACGGGACACGACGCAGACACGAATACGAGGACACACCAATTTTAAAATTTTACAGGATACAAACACGACATATATAGCATATATATATATATATATATATATATATATATAAATTTAAAATTTTTTTAAAAAATCATAGCTTATATATATATTTCAAAAATTTATAGTAATATCATGATATTTTCATTGATATCAAACTTCTAATTTGTAGTTTTTCCTAGGTCCATTTCAAAATATATGAAGTGTTCTAAATAATTTCTTATGTCAATACTTATTATTTCTTAGCCTCTTCCAAAAGCATTGGGCATAATATCTATTGGCATTTTCGATTTTTTTTTAAAATTAGCATGTCTTAGTAGAACTAGTCATGTATAACCACACGTAAACAAAAAGTTAAGTAGAGTCTCACTATCTTCTTCATTAATCATTGTTGTTATCTTCTTTATTAAAAAATATTACTCTCTACAACCTTGGTTCATCAAGAGAAAGATTAGCAACTTCGATGATTCCATATCTTCATCAATTGGAAACTTATTGTTTCTCCTTAATTTATTGTATTGTGGAATTTTCCTTGAAATGAGACGAATATTACTATGGACAAATACTAAACTCTCCGCACGTTTAAGCGTCATCTTGTTCCTTTTAAGGGAATAGATAAAAGAGTAAGTGCTCTAATTTCTTTCACAACAACAAGAAGATAAAATACTAAATTTCATTGATTGTTTTATTATTTTTTTAAAAAAAGATGCATGACTAGCCGTGTTCGAGCGTGTCAGGGCTGTGTCTGAGCGTGTCCGACCCGTGTCTGGGCAAAAAAAAAACTTTGACTGGTCAAGACACTCTTAGACACATGGGACACGTGTGTCGGACGAGTGTCTTCGTGTGTCGGTGTCCGCCGCGTGTCGGACACGCGGACACGGCAGTCCCATGGAGTGTCCGTGCTTCCTAGGTTTTAGTAGTACATACCATAATATTTTATCATGCTAATTTTGTATTAAGCATTTTAATTTTATAATATTTAAAAATATTTCCATTTGCATTTATCAAAATATTAAATATATATTTTAAAAATATTATGGTAAGAAAGGAAAAAACTAGAGGGATAATTATAGTAAAAAAAACAATTGGTTCGAAATTATTTTACTAGTTATTACTTTCGAAGTTGAAAAATCATATTTAGTAATATTTTATCAAATATTATCTCAAATGAACTGCAATGGTGACCCAACCAATGATTGGTACTATCATTAGCATTTATTAATTCAACCTGACTAGATATATGTCGACAAGCTCAATTAATCACAAATTTATTATTCCTCTCTAAATTAAACTACGACCATTCATTTTGCCTCCGACGTAATAAAGTGTTTATCCGTCGAAATTAAATTGATTTATATATTTTTTTAAAAGAAAAAAGAAAAAAATAGGATGGATTTTATGTCGGCGCAGGACAAAATGAGCTGGCCACGCGTGCGCCTAGTCGACTACCATTTGATTGATTTATTTGGTTGCATTTGCTTGTCCACATCTGGAGATGTCGACTCATTTGATTCACAATGACATCTTCCGCCCTCAAATAATTGGCACCAACTTTTATTCTAAAAAAAACCATTACTTTTCACGTTTAATTATCTAATTAGGGCTCACAACTTATATTTCACGTTTAATTATTTTTTTTTAACCGACAAATATGTCGATCATTGTGTTTGCTAGAAATTTTTTAAATTAAAAAGTGATTGTATATCTATTTTAGGATATATATATATAACGTTTATCTTAACTAATTGAGATTGAATTAGTTATCCAAAATATCAATGTTTAAAAATATAAAATTAATCTATATAAACAATTACATGCATATTCTTTCACATTTATTGATTTATATATTTTAGGGTAAATTACACAGAACCCTCCTTGACTATAGTCGATGTGTGCAAGACCTACATAAACTACCAAGTGTGCACAGAACTCCCCTCCACTACATTAGTTATTCCAATAATCCTCATCTGTTAGTCCTCCGTCAAAATAATGCCACATGGCAGCTATCTTCATCTCTCATCTCATCCGACGGTCATCACTTCTTCTTCTACCCATCACTCACCTACATACACTCCTCCTCTTGCCCTAGACTCCACTGCCGTCGTCCTCCTCGTCGTCACCGCAGCCGCCGTCGCCGTCACCGCATCCGCCGTCGCCGTCACCGCATCCACTATCGTCGTCACCGGTGCCGCCGCCACCTCCTCCTCAAGAATTCCCCTCCTCTAGAAGAGGAGGAGGAGGTGGTGGTGGTGGTGGCGGTGACGACGACAACGACGGCAGAGGCAGAGGCGGCGACGACGACTAAATTTGCAGAAGAGAAGGTGAAAGAAAGGGTTAGAGGGGGGTTCTGTGCATGGAGGAGTTTTACCGTTAAATTACTAACGAACTAGCTAACAGAGGGGTGGGGGTTATTGGAACAACTAATGTATTGGAGGGAAGTTTTGTGCACACTTGGTAGTTTAGGTAGGTCTTGCACACATCGACTATAGTCGATAGGAGTTCCGTATAATTTATCCTATATTTTATTGAGGGGATATAATATGTTTAAATCTAAGTTCTCTCTTTTTTAATTTTATTATTCTTTAACCAATTTTAAGTTTATCTTATAAAGTGTTCCATTGATAAATTGCACAATATAAAATAAAGAACACATAGGTAATGTAAACAAACGATTTATAGGGTTCAACTCAATCAAAGTCTACATCAATTACCTACACACCATGATGAGGATTTCAAACAATCTAATAAAATACCCAGCAGATATACAGTTGTATTTATGTTTAATCTGCAAGCCTGCCAAGCATACACAAGACTAACAAGGTCCCACAACATAATAGACAAATACTAAAAAAAAGAAGAACAAAAACATGTAAATAACAAGATAATCCTACAGACACAATCTCCAAACTTTTCCTTCGAGCTAGCAGAAGGGGCACCTTGCAAAGGAGCTTTAGCTGACTTGATACCTGATGGCATCACACATGTCTCTTTCGCGGATGATTTAATTTAATTCAGTGAAGCAACCCCCCCCCCCCCCCATATCGAACAACTCAGATTAATTTTGAAATGCTTTGAATTATGTTCATGACTTAAAATCAACTCATCTAAAACCAAACTGATTCGCATGAAGGGAGATCAAGACATGGCATATCAGGTGGCAGGTATTCTAGGTTGTGCAGCAGGAGAATTCTCGATTGACTACCTTGGTTTGCCGTTGCACTTGGGCCGACCAATCAAGAAGGATTGGCTCCGAGAAATTTCAAAGTTTGATAGAGTCCTCTCTTCGTGGAAGGGGGCAATTTTATCCAAAGCAGGCAGATCCACCCTCATCAACATTATCCTCACTAGTCAAGCATCTTATGTGCTTTCCATCTTTGAAGCACCTGCTTGAGTCTTACAACAAATGGATAGAAGGAGGAGGACCTTCGTCTAGACAAGTAACAATTCATCCACCTCAAGATGCAAATGTTGGGTAGATTGAGTCACACTCTTACCGGAAGGAAAAATGAGGGAGGATTGATATTCCTGGACATTAAGGCACACAACATAGCTAGGCTTGGATTTTGGATGTGGAAACTAGATCAGAGACCATAGTTGATTTAGATTGTTTCACTTACCTCTTTATACCCTAACCCTACTTACACATTAGGGCCCGAGGGCTATAGAATATTTTCACTTTGGAAAGGAATTTTGAATCATTGGGTGGTTTACAGAAGCTCCCTTTCCTTTCATGTGGGAGCAGGCAACTCTACTCGCCTATGGCTTGATCCATGGTTAAATGGTCTTCGCCTTGCTGACATCTTTCCAGACCTCTCTCTTTTGGCAACTGAACCAACAACAACTGTAGCTAACTCAAAAGAATTTTTCGAAAATGGACTGCCAACTGGTGGAATATCAACTTCTCGATGTGAATAACAAGCAAAGAGGAAGTGAACCTTATCGATCGAAGGAGGGGGGGAGGGGTCTTTTCTTGTAGTTTAGCAAAGCTTGAACAACCCTTCAAGATGATGCACTTCAAGCGATCAGGTTTTAAGAAGCTAGGTGAGAATAGCGGGAGAAGGCTTCTAAATCTATAGTTTCTTAATTAAATCTCAAATATATGCAAGAATGAGTTCAATAGAAGATTAGGGCATCAAGAAGTTGTTGTGGAAGGTTGATACTAAGCTTGTGTAATTCTTGATATCAGGTTGGAGGAGTAACGTATCACTACCGCTATGAGATTGTCGCACCCCAAAATCCGAGCATGATCGGCCAGAGTACTACACGTACCCCAAAGCCTAACCCAACCAAGAGAGACAATAATTACATAATTCTGAACAATTTATAAACAAAAGGAACCAACTTTCTTGCTTTAAACGTAACCGAGCAAAAATCCCAAGTAAACAGTCTGATGCTAATAAATGTTCAAGACTCCTTTAAATAAAACCGAATAATCAAGAGTAAAGTTTTTATCTTTAAAATGCGGAAAATAAATCTAAACACCGACCCATATGATTAAAGAAAAACATAAAAGACCCTGCAGACTTAGGTATACATCCCCCGACCACGACGTGTCACGAGATCGGCTGTCCCTATCATCACCAGCTGCGCTACTGCATCCCAGTACCTGTCTGATCACACTTAGGTGCTGAAAAGATTCAACATATAAAGAGTAAGTCCAACTAGGACTTAGTGAATGGCTTAGTCCTCTACAATCATATCAAATAATTCAAAATCAGCGGGTAATGAATATACATAATCACAATTCGTATGAGATATAAATATCATCAAGTGTAACCATCCATCCATATAAATAATAACCATGATGAGCATATTCAATAATCCAAAACAACATATAAACATCAGGTAAATATCCAACCATCCAAACAAGCTAGCCACCCGGGTCGGTCGTCAGTGCGGCGGTGCTGACGAGCTTCCCGATCCAGGGATCCGTCGGTCCAATATCCAAGGACCCGTCGATCCTACGAGTCCAGCGCTGATCACTGCTCTATCTCAGCGTACTTTTCGCTCACGCCACCCGGATCAGTCGTTAGTGTGCCGGCTGACAAGCTTTCTGGTTCACAACCACAAGCACACCCTGACATTTATAATTCAACCAACAACTTTAAATATTTATAAAAGAAATAGCCACAACGTCCTCATGCTTGTATAACCATCCTAGGACCGTTAGGACCCTTGATATCCACATATTAAGCATCACTACTAGAAAAATGGTCATCAGCAACGGCTCATGCCGTTGCTGAGTCGTTGCTGAAGCGAATCAGCAACGGCCGAGCCGTTGCAATAGCGCCGTGACAGAAAGTCGCGTTGCTGATGACTTAGCAACGGATCAGCAACGGCCGCTCGGGCCGTCGCTCAAAACATTATCAGCAACGGCCGCTGGGCCGTTGCTAAAAATATTATCAGCAACGGTTTTGCCACAGACCCGGAGCCGTTGCGGATAACATTAATAGCAACGGCCGCTGAGTCCGTAGCAACACCGTTAGTAAAACTCCGTCGCTAAGCCGTTGCTGTAGGTCATCAGCAACGGCTTTCGATACACTTTTAGCAACGGCTTTCTCACGGACTCCCGTGGGAAAGCCGTTGCTGATGACCTATACCTGCAACCAGAAAATTTAAAAATTTCAAATTTCCATTGATACATTGATACATTTATCTGATACATAACTCACACACCCATACCCTCATACACACATTCATTTACACATCACAAACATCTCATACACATTCATTCACACATCACAAACACACCAAGATATACATCAAAATAATTATATTTATATTCATAATTATCCACGATAGTATAAACACAATTCAAATGCAAAATTGAAGTATCAACATCTCAGTAACATAGTCAATATAAATTAAACAAGTTCAATATCTCAGTAACAAAGTCAATATAAACAAAATCTCACGATGACGATGGAGGATGGCCTGGATCATATGGCGGGGTCTGGAGTGCTCGAGTGTACACCGGCGTGGACTGACTCGAGGATGATGGATTAGATGATGCCGAAGAGATGCCTGCTTCGGGATGACCCGACAAGTTGCGTAGCATAGCTTCTATATTCGCCATCGTTTGACTCTGGCGCTCCATCAACTCAGTCTGACGCGCGACCGTCTCCTCTAGTGTCCTTATCCTATTACTCTGGATCTGGAGGTGGACGGCCGCTCACCAGCGACCGGAGGGGTCGGTGCCCCAAGTGGCCCTAGTACGGCTCGCGCATGACCACTATCTGCGAAGCCATATACGCGGCCATGGTCCCAGCCACCTGCGGCCTCGACCCACGATGCTGCGTCAAAGTCCTCGGGGGTACCCCCACGCTGCACCACCGTCTGGCTGTAGGTCTCCTACTCGAGTTTGATTTTTTGTTTAATATTTATCATAAAACTTAAATTATAAATATATAATGAATAATTTAAACAAAAATATAATTACCATAATGTATGCAGCACGGTTGTGGATGTACTCCCCAGTCCCATGTGCTCGACGGTGAGTCCGCTCAAACACCGCCATCGGGGAGGGTCGCTGGACACTCCCGTCATCCGACACCGTCGTCTACATTTACAAAACAAATACATTAATTAGTACACATAATAACAAATAAAATATATAATTAAAAGATATACTTACCATACGGTTTGCGTGCACTGCAAATGCAACAGAGCCGCCGGTGTGACGCGCTGCTCCCCCCGACATGCGATTTCTAGCCGCATTCCGAGAAACCTCCTGCCATCGATCCGTCGACCATATCCCCACGAGCTGGTCTCATATATCCGGAGTAATCCAACCGGGGCCGTATCCCCGAGTCTCCGCGATGTTAGTGGTCCCAGCTCGGGCCATCGCCTGGGACCGAGCCTGCCCCAACTGCCCGTTGTACCTTGCCCGGGAAATAGCCTCCCAAGCAGCGTAAATGAAGGGCCTCTGGTCCTCGGCCCATGTATAGCGAGCCTGCAAAATAATAATATCAGTACCAATATTAATATATCATCATACATGTAAAAATAATAATAATACGTGCCTCAAACTCGCGCCATAACATGTCGACGTGCTCGCTAGGCACGTGAGACCACGTAGGCCATGCCCCGTGCATGTATCGTCGAATAGTAGAAGAAATGCTCCTCGGCACTTCTTCTTGCTCGAACCTGCACAACAAAAATAAATTTTAATATTATATTATGATATAATGAATTTGTAATGATTCATAATTCATGATATATTACGTACCGCTCCCCAATCACGCTAATCAATCTACGTGACTCTGTGGCTGGTGGAGGCTGCCACCTGTTCGGCCCGCGTGGCCGCCTACGTCTGGATGTACTAGCCTCGGCAGTATCATCCTCATGAGGATCAGCAACAGGAGGATCAACAGCATGAGTAAGTGCTGGAGTCTCACCGATCGGAGACTCCGAAACTCTCCTGCGTCGATAACCACGACCAGACATATCTGTCGAACAGACATATAATCAGATTATTGTATAAATTCCCCGAACGGATCTAAGGTTTTGCTAAATCATATCCGATTCGTCGATGCGTACGTGAAACATATCGACTCGTCGGATGGATGATTATTGTCTAAATGTTTCGAGACAGTTCGAGTCCATATTGGACGATTTCGGCGCGCGTCCGAAGTGGACGATTCCGGCGCGAGTCCGAAGTGGACGATTCCGACGCGAGTCCGAATTGGACGATTCCGGCGCGCGTCCGAAGTGGACGATTCCGGCGCGAGTCCGAATTGGACGATTCCGGCGCGAGTCCGAATTGGACGATTCTGGCGCGCGTCCGAAGTGGACGATTCTGGCGCGCGTCCGAAATTAATCTAAACCCTAATAATTAATCTAACAAATTAAACAATTAATCTAAACAATTAATCTAAACAATTAATTAACATTTATAAAATAATTAATTAACAGTTTCAAAACAATAATATATATATATATATATTCCGGCGCCGGAGTCCACCCTCCGGCGCCGGCGTACAGTGGCCGGACACACTGTCCGGCCACTGTAGAAGGTCCGGCGGCGGCCATAGGCCGACCGCCGCCGGCCGAAACCCTATAAATAGGGTTTCGGTCGGATTTTAACATCTCCGGCCGAAACGGTATAGGCCGGCCGATCAACATACCGGCAACAGCGGCAGCGGCGCGGCGGCGAGAGGCGTCGGCGTCGGCAGCAGCGGCGAGAGGTGTCGGCAGGAGCGGCGGCAGCAGCAGCGGGAGGAAGAAGGGTCGGGCGCGAGAGCGTGCCCTATATAAACTTATCAGCAACGGCTCACTCGCCCGTTAGAAAGCCGTTGCTGATAAGGTATCATCAGCAACGGCTCACTTATCCGTTAGCAAGCCGTTGCCGAAGATTAAATAATCAGCAACGGCTCGCCTTTCTGTCAGAAAGCCGTTGCTGATAATTAAAATAATCTGCAACGGCTCGGTTATCCGTTAGAACGCCGTTGCAGATACACATATCTGCAACGGCTCGGGCGGCCGTAAGAATGCCGTTGCAAATAGCAACGGCTTGAGCGACCGTTGCTGATAGCCGTTGCTGAAGACCAAGTTTCTAGTAGTGCATGTGCATGATCCGAGATCATTCTCCGGCTCATGTTCTAGTTTATAACAGTATGTAACTAAAGCGATAAATTTCCAGCAATAGTTAAATCAACTATATTCATGCTCTCTACCATAATTAAACAACACCATTCTATCCAAAATAAAACATGTCATGGCAATAAAACATACCAAATAAATCATAAATCTATTCAAAAACATTTGTTTTACATACTGCTACATCTACTACTAATAGGGCCGGCAGCTTAGGCTTGGAATTTTCCTCATGGAACTCCGGCCCTAACCAAGTTTTCCTTTCCTCTCTAACATTAGTGACCTTAGGTGTTCCTACAATGGAATATAATGTATGCCTAGGTGAGCCAATGTTCCAAGTGTCTCTAACCACTTTCCCTATCATAATTACTTTCTAAATCGAATTCATAATAACTATGAAGGGGCGACATGATCCTAAAAACAAAATTAAGAACCTTAATCAATGTGGACCTAACCCAAGAATCAAACTAATTATCAAGCATCTTAAGAACAACTACAGAGAGGGCGGCATGCACCCTACACAACTAAGACCATGCGGCCATACTTCCCAAGCCGAGCAACCCTTTAAGAGGGTAATTACGAGGAGTAAAATTCTTATAATTCGAATCAAGCCTAGTGATCCATGTCATAATTTCGGAGCAAGGGAATCCAAAAAGGAGGGGCGCCGCACCTCTTAAAATCGGCAAAAAACATAAAGAAAATCAAGTATGATCATGAGATTTGCACATCAACAACGAAAGCTCTTAATTTATCAAAAACCCTGAACTTACTTAATTTAAATCCACGCTTTCAAACCTAAATAAATCTAATCAATCTTTTTGTTATAGCAGAGATATTAATGATATTAATTCATGTAGTATTCTTATGGTGGGTCTGTCTGATATCATGTTCTCCAACATGTGTCTATGATCTGACTTTTATATCACATATCCATGACCAGTAAAACATGATCATCGTTAGTTAGATTGCATACTAGTCTTCATTCATTATCGTTCCAAGACAATGACCGACTAGAGAATGTTTAGAATAGAGATTTTAACCGCCTTAGGGTTTTATTATCAAGTCTCGCACTGGATGATCATTAGGCGGAATCAGTCATTCAAGAAGTCAATTATCAAGTTAAACATGCTCGTAGTAAATAACAAGATAAAGCAAATATATATTCTATTTATTAAAAGAAAAATAGCAATGACAATCTTATCTCATTGACCTAAGAGTCTAAGACATACTACTAATTAATAATACCGTCCCCCCATGCGTGGGTCGTCGTGGCAGAACCTTGGAGGGGCCTGCGATGATGCCCTGTGATTGGGATTGAACGGGAGGTTGCACCGAAGTTTTGTCCAAAAATTAATAATGAATTGAGTTCCATTGCAATGATTAGGAGAGAGAGAGACATATATATGTTGTAGGGTTTACTGGATCAAGCTAATTTACATGGAATTGAATTGCTTGGATAAACACGGCCGGGCTTCGATATATTATCATCTGTCATATCGGATTATTAAGTTCATGACATGATGGATGGGAAAGAACCTCAGTTGACCTAAATATCAATCCAGGTAATTAAACTCACACCGCAAAAAATATATATGTTTCAATTAAGTAATATTAATTTTTTGAAACTTGAGGTTTTGAGCTGGATTCGGTATTAGTCATCAACACATCAACTCCATCTCATTAATTTGACCAGCTGACACAGCCCGATATATATAATAAAAACTTTTGCATATTTATATATATCGGAGCAAATTATTTAAAAGGTTTGTAACATGAACCTTGACTCATTTCAATTTGGTCGTTAAAACTTAAAAATCTCCGAGTTAATTATCAATCCACCCATAACTTGTGGTTAGATACATCTAGACTTTCTGCTTATACATAGGTGGTAGAGGTTCATTTTCTAGTTCCAACATATTGTACATATTATTAAAATTCAATTTAAACATAATGAATAGGTTCTGATAAAAAAAATAATCCAATTAACAATACTTTTCACCTTTGGAAATTGAGATGCATGAGCTCATTTTTGTCATAATAGTGGACGAATTGCAAAAGTGATGGGAAAAAAAGACAGACGAATTATATAATTAATAAAGCCATGGCCGGCTTTCTCATTCAAATTACTTCTCACGTAATTTTAAGACTTAACTATCAATCAAGCTTTTTTTTTTTTTAACCTATTTTATATAATATAATGTAAATTCCACTCCATGATTTTATTCAGGATTTGTATTTTTTTTTAAAAAAAATAAAAGTTTTTCTTGAAGTTAATTGTATTATGTATATAAATTGGGTCTTAATTATTTTTTTTTTAAAAAAAATGGGTTAATGAAATTTTACATGGGCAATTTTGTCATTTGAAATGTTCCATTCCCAGATCCCACCTTTCTCTCTCGACTTTCCCACCCCAAAAAAAGCTTTTGGCCTTCAAAATAAATAATTGAATATATTAAATGTCGCATTCCACGCGACCACAAAATTTTAATCGGATTCCTTCACCATCTCTCCCTATAAATTACCTCCTCTCTCCCGCTTCTTGGATTCACCCTCTTCTCTTCTCTCTCGGCCATTCTCGCAAACACATGGCGGCAGCAGGCAAAGCGCTGGTGGAGTCCCTGTACGCCTCGCTGGCGCGGGGCGACATGCCGTCGGTCGCGGCCGTTCTGGCGGAGGACGTCGAGTGGTGGTTCCACGGCCCGCGGCGGTGCGAGTACATGCGGCGGCTGCTGACCGGAGAGGCCGGCCAGCGCGACTTCCGGTTCCGGCCGCGGACGGTGACGCAGATCGGCGGGTGGGTGGTGGCCGAGGGGTGGGAGGGGAAGCACGCCTACTGGGTGCACGCGTGGGCCGTCGACGCCGCCGCCGGCGTCATCACCCGCTTCAGGGAGTACTTCAACACCTCGGTCACGGTCCGCGAGTTCGGCGGCGACGGCGACGGCGGCGGCGGCGCGTCGCCTCCGAGCGAGGCCGCCTTGTGGCAGAGCAAGGTCCGGGCATGTGTCCGCGGGCGGTCGCTCCCGGAGCTCGTCCTCGCCATTTAGCTAACATCTCTACGTACGTATATAACTCTTGCTGTAACGCGCGCAGAATTGCGAGGGAACGTGAATGTATGCATGCATGTATACGTAAGTAAACTAGTTAAGTGTGCTTTTGGTGCATGCAAGTTGAGTTCAAAATGAAACCCAAGAAATAATTAAGGAAATTAAAGTATATTGGAGAAGAGAATCTTCAAACCAACAATAATATTTAAATTTTTTTTAATAAAAAAGGCAGCTGGCTTATCAAATTAATTAAGTGGTATTGTTGATGAGAGTAGATTGAAATTGGATGATTTAATTAAGTGTGATCAGTAACAGCTAGCAATTGGCTGCCCAGCTTGTGCCAGAGGTGCATGCCTTAAATTAATTATATGTATCGGAAGCATTAATTGATGAGCAAGGAGTCCCACCAAATGCTCCATTATTACTATATATGTCGACTTGCATGCAATTACGGATTTGTAGATTGATCTAATTAACTAGTAAAAATAAGTAGATGTAGAAAAAATCTTTTACTTGTTAAATTAAGAACAATTAATTAGATGATCTTGAAATGAGTGGTTAATGAGCTAATTAATGTACAATTGTACATGTGATTGGAACTTATCATACAAAAGATCGATTACGTGGTGGATATAGCATGTTCATGGTGTTTTTAATTAGGGCATGCAACGCTGGCTTTGATGTGTCATTTAATTAGCATGTGGTTAGCTAATGTACATATATATATGGATGATTATCATCTCCATCTAACTTTTAGCTGTCATTTAGCTTTAAATAACTTTTAATTGTAACTGTTCATTTAACTTCAAGATTCACATACGATGATCATCAAATGTTGATGTTCATTTTGCTCAATTTTGATGATATAAGATTTTTGTACGGGTCTTAAAATTAAATAAATAATTAAAAGATTATTAGCATCTAGTTACAAGGATAGGACCCTTCTCGATCTCCATAAATCAATTTCATTATAATATGAGCAAAATATATTGATAAACATGCTCTACACTGCAAATGATAATATATAACAATATGGTTAGTAAAAAAACAAAGAACAATTTTTCAAATTCATAATAAGAATTAGAGAAATTCTTACATCCATAACAAGAATGTGAAAATTTCTAGATCCATGTATAACTCTTTTTTCAAAATCTTAAAAATGCCCTCTATTTTGATATTTGATTCCAGACTTTTATAGAAATCTATAAAATAGTAGATTTCATATTTTTTCAAAAGTGTGAAACTGAAATAAATAAAATTAATTTATCAATTGTTTAATAATTATAACAATGATGATGATGTATGCAGTATTTTTAATGAGTTTATTTCATATATTGTTGATATCATTTCTTAAGAATATAATAGATTTCAGACTTTGAATATTTGAACCAATTAAATTGCAAACATTCCATCCACCACTCCAATTAATGCTAATGTTTTGACCAGATTACTCGACAACAAATGATCGATTCAAACTCCATCAATTAATACAAGACATGACTTAAAACCCAACTTAATAAAAACACAATGACTATGGATTCAATCAACAAACCAACACATATGGTCTCGAATTAATATGGTCAAAATTAATGAATTGGACCAAGGAATTAAAGAGATCCTGACTAGTATATACTATATATACCATGGGATACTACTTAGAAAAAGTGTGGTGGTCATGATGATCTAGATAACAATTGTAGCTTGATATTATATATGGAACTTTCTATGTGATATATATATTCTTCTTAATTTCTGCATGATTCTTGGAGATACAATAGCATGAGGTTACAATAAATTCTATTGTAAATATTAAAATTCTCATTCTACATACATGTTTAATTAATTGGCCCATCACAGGAAACAATTAGTTATTAATTAATTCGTATATACTTAGTTAGTAATCTATTGAGACATGTACTGTAATTAATATAAGTTAGATGAAAAGTGAGACTGGGGGAATGAACAACTGGTGCATGAAGCTACTAAGAAGAAAGAAGAAGAGGCAGTTAGCATGTCAAGCTCATGCATGGCTTCCTTTCTGGCTAATCAATTTTCTGTCTTGTTCATCAATCATTAGTTAATAATTATTAATGCCGAGTGCTAGTGATTATTGGTCAAACTATATCAAGGAAATCATCTGTCAAAAAGACAACAGCTAAATCATTCAAGTATTTCTGATTGAGACCCTCGATCCCCATCAATACGTCAGGTAAAAAAAAAAAGGTATCATTTCTATATTACAATACAATACATCATCGATTCCTATCAACGTACACAAAACTGGATCTTTTCCTTCTTTTCACAGCACGAACTTGTGGGAGGATTCCAATATATGACAACTCAAATTAGATACCCAAACTTGGTGCTTAATTCAATCCCGCTCCACTCTATGGCTGTCTCTTGGTTTTCACCATCATGCGTCGATAAAATCGAACAGCTTACTAGAGAGTTTCTGTGGTCTAGCTCTCCCAATAAATAATCTATTCATCTTATTGGATGTGGATGTGATGTAGTGACCCCTTTGAAATCATCTGTTGGTTGTAGTGTTCATGATTTGAGCACCAAATACTCTTTGCAAGCTAACCGCGTTCATGATTATCTTAATCGAATCCCTTCTATGAATTGGGGTCCAACTGGTGACCGCTAAATATCATGAATTAAGACTTCCTCTAGTTTGTGATGCTAAATGTTCTTAGAGTTTGACGTCTTTTTCGAGATGCATTTCATAGCTTGTTTTTCGATTTTTTTCAAATTGATTCATTTGGGCAATTCTACTTCTATTTTGTTCCACAATTGGTTATTTGAAACTCCTATTTGCTCGAAAGCCACTTATGTGAATACTTATGTTATTAATTTTACCGATTGTGTAGATTCTTTAATTGATAATCAGAATTAGAATTTCACTGTTTGCATTAATAATTTTGGTCCAGTGCCGTGGCAATCCATTAATCGATTGAGCTTGCCCCTATTGCCCGATGAGGATAATTGTATTTGGAAAAGGACATGGGGGTAAAGTTACCACCAAGTCAACTTATACGTTCCTTAAAAGTCATGAACTACCTTCTAGCATTAACAATGATATTTGGAAAGCTTTGCGGAAATTAAACACTGCTCCTAAAGTAAGTTAAATTGTTATGTCGAAAACTCATTTATAGGCGCCTTCTCATTAGATTTAGATTATTACACCTTGGTCTTGCTAGCTGTGCTACTTGCCCATTTTGTCGTGATGTAGTTGAGATCACCAATCACTTTTTCTTCGATTGCCCTCTTGCCAATCATCTTTGGATATTCCTAATATCCAAAACTGGCTTCTTTTTCTAACCGCCAAAGAAAAATTATGCAAACTCCAAACTGGTTTATACATTTGGGGCAGTACCCATAAAGGGACCGACAAAAATTATGGAAGAAGAGAAGAGCAAAAGCATAAGTGATAATTTAAATACGAGAAAACAAATCTAGGCATTGTAGTTCAATTTAGGGCTTATAATTGAGGCAGAACATAAAGAAAATGGGAGAAGCAATAAATAACTATTGAGATGGAGCTAGTCAAAGAAGTAAAAGAAGAAGTCTGATGTTTCGTGCTTCAAATTAGGATTTAAACTTAGTTTAGAATGCCAAAAGGAAAAGAGAAAACTAGAATTAATGGCAAGAGTGGGAAAAAATTTAGACCATTTCTAGATTTGTGTCATCCTTGAACAGGGACATGCTAACCTCCTTTGTGTCATTCCAATTTTATCAGAAGTCTCCGAAGAGACATTTATGGAGTGACAAACTTTTAAGAGGACACAATAAAATTTTGTAACATTGAACATCGGACTAAATATTAGCTTATCACGGTTCAAGGTTAAAAAAAAGCTTCATCTAAAACTGTAGCAAATACGTGTGTTTCACTCGGCGATTGTTCCTTGTACTCGCCGGAAACATCGAGCCACATGGGCCCAAATGTGGCTCATTGCCACTCCATGCTCAACCTCCCACCGGAGTTGAGCTCCTTCTTTCAACCTCAGATGTCATTGTCATCATCATCATCATCATCATCTGATGCTTCTTCTCGAAAGCACTCATTTTTTTATTCGAGTGCTACATTGGTGATGTTAGTAAGAGTCGAGACTGGATAGCAAGTGAGGTTGAGAGCAATATGGGGATGGTGAAGCAATTGGGTCGACCGACCTTATGAGGAGAAGGAAGGAAGACGCCATTTCCTTCCTCTCAGAGTAAGCAAAAGAGAGATACTTTAAAGAATAGTGGTTTATAAAAAGATTGAGTACTTAAAAAACTAGGTCAGTTGATCGTCTCAAGATGTTAAAAATGACTACCCGTGCCGAGAAATATCAGGTATCATCGACTACTGGAAGCACCACATTTGGTTTGTGCAATTTAAAATTTCCAAGACATTCTATTGGCACTTTTTATAAGATAACTGAACCATACAATGCAGAAACAAGATATTGCTGATTCCTATTTATCATATCTAGGAAACAAGACACTATTGCTAGCATTTAGTATTTTAATTACTACATACGAGGTATCATTATGTCTTCGTAAATGCCCAAATCCCCAAACTACACACCATGCCCAGATGCACAGTTTGTTCTAGTGGGTATCTTAGGCTATGAACATAAGTGAAAAGTTCCAAATAAGTATTATTCATTAGTAGTTACTCTTTTTCTCTGATATCAAAAGATGTCTTAACATGTTAAACTCTACTGTACCACATTTTATGTTATTTCCTTACAGCCTAAGGCAATAATTGAATTTTAAAGTTTAGGATTTTAAATAACACAAGAAGCACAAGGAAATTGCAGGTCTATTCGTCGGTTCGAATCCGACCGGTTCCTACAGCGCCATTCCATCCATCCTTTTGGTTACACGACTACGCTCTTCTTTCCACCCGAAATGGAAGAGTTTTCATTCAAGTCTACCGACAAATGAAAAAGCGTATGAAACTCAAAAAGAATTTGACTAAGCGGCACTTATAGTAGTCCTGCCTCCAAGTAAATAGAATAGAAGTGGATTGTTCTAAGACCGCTCCTTCAACAGCAGGGATAAGAGAACAGCTAATGCTCTTACTAGAGCACCAACCGTTAAATATATGGGAAAGTCCTTCATAAACCTTATTATAGAAACTATTAAACCTTAAATATATGGGATTATATATATATACATATATAACTATTAAACCAATCACTAAAGCTCGGCATTTTGCATGATTTCTATAATGATGAAAATATTGATCTAACTTTAAAATCAAAAAATAAATTGATAAGAGGAACCACCTCAAGACAGACAATATGCTAGGAAAATCCTAAAATTGGTGAGCAATTTTTAGGTTCCATTTTGGTTCACTAAAAGCTTAAATGATATGGGCCAAAAACATAGTTTTAAATGGTGCACCATGGGGCGGGGCGCACACAGGCGCAGACCCCTGCGCCATATTTCCCTTGAGGCACTAACCTAGCGCCTCAAGGGCTATGGCGCACGCTTCAACTTAGGCGCGAGGCGCACGCCATAGGCGCCACGCACAGGTGTGGCGCCGAATGCCCTAAGTTAACTTAGGGCACTTGAAAATTTTATCCTCTTCTTTTTTTCTCAGCCACCGACGCTTGACTTTTCTCTTCTTCTTTTTTTCTTCCCTTCTTTCCGACGACCATCCTTCCCAACGCCTCCGGTGTGCCTCCTTTCCTTTCCGGCGCCTCTTTTTCTTCTCTTCTCAGCTTTCGGCGCGTGCTGAAAATTTCAGCATGCTAATATTTGCTGCATGCTGAAAATTTTCTACATGCTGTCTGTTGATACTGCTGCATGCTGAAATTTTAATGATGTTGAACTTGTTCTCATATTCTTTTAATGATGTTGAACTTGATGTTGGCTTGTTTTTTTAATGATGTTGAACTTGATTTTTGCTTGTTTAGTTGTTCTTTAACAACTTTCACTTGTTATCTTTATTTAGTTGGATTCTAAATTGGATGTTAATTAGGTGATTTTATTTTAGAAATATATATTTTTATGTACAAAATATATTTTATAATTATATTTTATTTTTGCGCCTCACATCATTATAGCGCGCGTCGTAACCTTGCGCCTTGCGCCATGGCTCCAAGAGCTCTTTGCACCTTTGTCCGTCTTATGCCATTTACAACTATGGCCAAAAACTAGATGCACTTTTTTGAGAAAAAAAAAACTAGATGAGCTTGACATGATCAGAATCACACAGGCAAAATTTTGCGTCACGTCGGTACAAATAGTAAATGACATTCAAATAACTCTGGACATTATTCTGCAAGACGTTACCTCACTTCCAGTGTCAATGCAGCTTAACTGAGTTCATTTTAATGTTCCAGAAATGAATACACCCATTTGCAGGTCATCCACCAGATACTAGCAATTGCTTTTACTGGTGCAGTATACTCAGAATACTTGGATATAATATTGGCTTTGTTGAATGTTGATTCCACACGAAAAGCTGACACAAGAAAAATGGGAAGAAGGTTATGCTTGGAGAACAAGTGTGTTAGGAACTTAGGATACATAAAGCAGCAATTATACAGACGTTTGGATAAATAAGTGATATGTAATGTAGAGGCTACATGGTTCTTATTACCATTTCTTATTTGTATCCTTTGGACGATAGTTAATTGAATCCTTTGGACGAGACCTTTGTCATCTTGAAATTTGTAAACAAAAAGAAACCACATTTAGGTTTAGCCATCTCCATAAAGAATACACCAGGATAGGTTAAGAAACCAGCGGACAATTTGCTATAACTAAGATGTTCCTCTAATAAGCAGTAGTGTCAAATAATCATGTAAAGCTTGAATTTCCTGAAGAACTGACATTAGATGTTTCATTATCAACAATATGCATAAATGGTTAATTACGGAAAGATTTGTAAAGTAGAAGAAGCACTTTAATCGCCATAGAGATAGAATGCTTTATAAAGAAATCCATTAGTTTGATCTCCAATCTCTTCTAGGTCTCATGAATCAGGTTTCTGTTAGCCATTGAACACAAGTTGACATGTTCTATGACAAAGACTTTGAATGGATCAAGAAATCTATGGCCCACGTGCAAGTTAAGGAATTTAGATAAGAGACTTCGAAGAAATAAGTTCGGAGACGAAAGTTTGTATCCTGCATACAGATGAAGCACGCGAAACTTAGATGGAAAATAGATGTAGTCATATGCTTTACTGTTCTTTTTAATTTACTAAAATATCACAACACTTTGTGCATGCTCATTTTCTCATAAAGTTAGCTCAGAACTTGTAAATTGTAATGACTAATTATAAGTTCAAGTTCAACTCCCAAAAAAGTCAAGCACATAACTAGTAGAAGAATTTTCGGGCATACGAAACACAAGGAAATGATGCACTAATACAAACATAATGACCTAGTAATAGCTCTTTTTCTCTAAATTTTTGTTCCCCACAATTGTAGTGACAACTTCCAGTAAAATTTATATCTTTATAATTCATTTACGAAAAAGTAAGCATAGATTGCGGAAGCAATACCAAAATATGAATCATTTGTTGTACTCTAGGAAAGAATCAAGGAATGAAGTGAAAGAAGAAAACAAACTATATTTTAATATTCTCTCAAAAAGATGACTGCTCGTTCTAAAGATTTTGTGATCTACAAGAACCACCAATACAAACACAATAAGAAGCAAACAACCATTTTTTAGTCATTATGGCCTTGAATACAACAATAATACTGTTACCATAAGGTACCACAAAGAAGCACCAATCATTACTAGTGGTTCAATCAGAAAATCTGGAAAGTAAACAAAATGGTTGTCAATATGCGAGAAATAGTAAGAAAGACCTTCATTACACATATATCATGTGTACGCATATGCATATGTATACATAAACTGCTATTGGGAGGATTATAGAAAACAAATCAAATACATGAATTATGCACTGTATTTAACCAATATAACAAAAGCCATTGATCGATCGTGATATATTATGTACATGCAAAAGAATGCAGACAGTATATCAGATGCTAGCCAATACAATGGACAAAGAGCCATATCCTCCAATACTATTCATGATTATCATATTAGTGGTATTACACTAGTTGATAGAAAGGTTATGCCAATATGCTTCAGAATCTGGGATACAAATTTTTTCCAATATTATGAACTGTAGTTAAAAGTTTTGCTCAACATATTTTCTATTGACCAATTGTCTTTCTCACCTGAGCTAACAAATGAAGTCTATATAAGCAATTATAATGGGAGACAGACCTGATCGTATGAGCAATTAAAATACTTCAATAAGAATAACAGTGATACAAAATGCTAGAAGAATGTTGGAAAAGAAATAGGCCCCTTTCTGTATTACCATGAAATATATACAAGGTTTCTTTCTATTAACACATAAAAGTGGTTTATTCTGTTTTACTTTTCCCCTAGCAGGAACCTGTAGTGGGTTTCCCATAAACCACAGCTTCAATTATTTCATTATGCATTTGCATCTTTCACAATAGTTGTCAGGCATACATTATCTGTCAATGTTATCATAGCAGCAGGAAACATTTAAGAAGGAAAGATAAAACTGCCATAATTAACTTTAAAAAATTGATACAAAATTACCAGATTTCCTTTCAACTTTCCTATGACGAAAAGTCTATGCCACATTGTGTCATAACTGTTTATGCACCGATGTATCACGGCCACCTTACTCTAAAATGCATAAATTGATCAAAGAAAAAAAGTCTGTTTTATTGAAATCATTATGCCTCAGCCAGTAGGCATGTAAGATTAAAAGTGCAAAAGAAATTGCATAATTTGAACAGGCTAGACAGAAGTTACTTCGCCTTTTCTAAGTAACCTAAAAGGCCTATTTGATAAGGACGCAATTCATGAGCATAAATGAAGATAATGCAAAGTTTTGAAGATGAATGATCCTCCAGACCTTACCAACCTAGATTGTCCGAAGTTTATGTCTGATCTCAGGCTAGAAAGACAATCAGTAGAAGAGGAAATCAATGCTATCTCTTGCTGCACTACAATAACTACAAGGTTTCAATCAAAATGTCTCATCCAAATTTAGCTAACGATGTAATGATAGTACAACATAACTATCACGGCTAGATTTCTAGGTAAAATTAGCCGATTAAGAGAGGAAAGAAAAGTATTCTTAGTTATTTACGATGATTACACAACTCCAGCTTTATTCGTATTCCGATAGTAGGTTTTACATTCACGAAAGAGATCCAAACAATGTAGGCATTCAAGTTCAATTTAGGGTTTGCAGTTGAGGCAGAACCCAAAAAAAGGGATCGATGATGCATATGTAGGAATTTAAGAAAGCAAACATGAAATTATCACAAAAAGAAAAAAATAGGAATTTGTGGTTTATAATCGAGGCAGAACCAGAACAGAGATCAACACAGTACTCATGAAATGACCAATGGATAGCGATTTAACACAGATTTCGTGAAGTAAGAAAAAGAAATCTCTAGTGTTTCGTGGTTCAAATTAGGGTTTAAACTTGCTTCAGAATGCAAATTAAAAGGGAAACGAGCACGAATTGGAAAAAAAAATTTGGACCATTTCTCGATTTGTGCGTGTCATCCTTGCGCAGGGGCCATGCTAATCTTCTCTGTATCGTTCCAATTTTATCGGATGTCTCCGAAGAGACGTCTAAGCTGCAGAAGCATAAGCTTAAGAAGCCTAAGATTACTTGCTAGAAATCTATGTGGGACTAAATTCGTGGCCTAGCTCGCACAGAGGCAAAAGTTCCACATTTCTACAGCCAAATAAAATGCATACTTTTTTCGCTCTGCAACGCTTCTTTGCACTCGTGGGAAGCAGGGGACGAACTCGGACCATTGTCACTCCCGGTACTCTACGTGCGCCGCCTCTTGAGGTCCTTCGCGGCCTTCAAACTCTGCAATGCACTTCATCGCCGCCGCCACGCCGTCATCGTCATTTGACGCTGCTTCTTAGGGCGTTGCCGGTGAGGTTAGTAAGCTTCGAGAGTGGAGGAAGAGCGAGTAATCAGGAAGGAAGAGAAACTTGGGTAAGGCGAAACATGGAATTGGGCGGATGAGTGAGAAGGGAAAGGAGGTGAAGAGTTTTTTCCCTCGACTTCGTTCTCAGAGCTGAGAAATTAAGACAGAAATTAATTTGACTGGGTTTCTCTTCTTTCAATGTATCGTTTGGTCGAGGGGAAGTAAATTTTGGCCGAAAAATTATAATTTCAATGAATTAATTTTTCAGAATAAAAATTCAACCTATATTTTTTAAAAAATAATAAAAATATATTTAATTGATAAAAAGTATAACTTGTCCCGTAACATAATTGATTGATATAGGCACTTCCTAGGAAGTATATATCAAATGAACAATATATCGTTCTTTTTACTAATTAATATATATAATATTAGAATATATAGAAAAAATAAATTTTATATGTAAATTAATATTTTAATACATATATAGAATAATTTTTCATATATAACTAATATAATATATTATTTATTTTTTATATAATAATTTTTATTTAAATTTGATATAAAAAGAATTACATATTTTGCTAAAAATAAATTAAAATAAAAAATAAATTAATAATTTATGAATTACTTAATCTCATAAAATTAACATAAAATTATAAAATTAGCATTAAATGCAAATGTAAGAGCACAAATGTCTTTTTTCTTTTAAATACAACTCAGGAAATACAACTTACTTAGATCCCCCTAGGTAAGTTACTTTCCGCACTTTGCAGAAAGTGTAACTTCCTTAAAAAGTTGTACTTCCTTCAAAATGTAGGAAGTGTGTCAACCAAACAAGATCGGAAAACACAACTTCTTGAGAAGAACAACTTCCTGCAGGAAATTGTGTCAACCAAACAACACCTATATCTCGGTCTCCATAAAATCCACTCTAAACAGAGAGTCAAATCACTAGTTTCGTTAGAACCAGGTCATAATTTACCAGAAATAGTTAAACTAATTAGCTCGGATATTAACGTCAAATCAATATTAATTGGCAGAACAAGTGACGATTGAAGAAGAGATGGCAAATGGCACGCATGACTATAGTAGGCCGTGTCTCCTTAACTATACTGGTCGGCCCCAGCACATCGAGAAGAGGAAGGAGGGGAATACATCCGGTAAATGTAGACGACGAGGGAGACAAGGAAGACAGCGGAGAGGCAGAAGGTGAGACCCAGGCGGCGACGACGACGGCAATGAAACAAGAGGGAGAAGAAAGAGGCGACAAAGAGAGGGGGGAGATCTCCGGCGGCGAGGATGGCAGTGCGGGAGATCCGTGGGTGAAGGAAACGACGACAAATCCCGAAAAATCTAATAGAGAGATGAGAGAGGGAGAATAGATAGGCAAGAGCGGGAGAAAGAAGAAGGAAGGCGCGAATGCAAATAAAAATATTTATCAAAGATGATTGCACTGATCGTCGCTACTAAGTGTTTTATTTGTGCACCGTGTTGACGTCATCTACGTACCTATTAGTGACAACATCCAGCGACCGCCGCACATGTTTGTATAGGTAGTGACGGCCGTAGCGACTACCGCTCAACCGTTGCAGGTGTTATATCAAGAGCGACGGCCATCAGGGCCGTAGGTAAGTTGTCGTTGTTAGCGACGATTATGTCGGTCATCATTAATACTCGTTGTAATTGAATTATTTTTTAGTAGTGATGGGATAACTAGTTTGTCAACCTCATAAGCCTGAACTACTAATCTAATTAAAATACTTGAGCTAAAATTGATAATTCACAATAAAGAGTGGTTAATTCGTATATTATTTTTCAAGAGGGGGCCTTTTTGCAAAAATGTCTAATGACTCCTTATAGCGGTCATCAAAGGAAGAGAGGAGGAGATCAAAGCGAGAGCAGATTGATCTTGACCAACGAATAAATTGGAAATTTGCAAACTATGTAGGACTCCTCTCCCGCTCCCTTATTCATTTTTGTTGTTTTTTTAGATGTTTTCATTAGCAAAAATTGGGATCAAAGGTTGAACATGACATCAGAGAGCATTGGTTGGGTGTGGTCGGAGGCCATGGGGCGGCAATGACTATGGCACCCGGGCTGCAGGGCATAAGAATGTTGTATGCTTGAAATTTGTATGTCTCTATTTTCATTGTGTATTATGTTGGATTCTCCTCTACGCGACCGCTAGGTAAGTAATTTTCTTAATTCGAGGTTAAATCTAGGTCGGGCATAAGAATGTTATATGTTCTATATATAGTTGTATGCTTTATATAATAACTATCAACCATTCAAAATTTAATGTGTTTCCCTGATCTGTTTTTACCACTATTCTTGAGAAACCTATTTGCTTGGGTATTAAAATAGTATGCTAAGTTCTTCAGCAAACGCCATTTGGAAATTGGCACTGATTTTGGAAATCAGTGCTAGATACAAGCGTTGATTTCCCTAGATTACTAAACTCTAGCTCGGGTTTCAAATTGAGAGAGGAAGAAGAAATATAAGTAAAAGAAGATAGCTTTAGCAGGCAAGACAAAGATGAACAAAACAAAGAAACCTATAGCTTCGATTTCAAAGCAAAAGAAGATGCACAAGCAATGTAGCCAAGAAAAAGCAAGAGGATGAGAGAAATTGATGATGATTACATGAGTTTTTTCTTGCATTGTCATCGGCAGATCTAGGCAGATCAATGTCTCTAGTCTCGAGCAAAAAGTTTTTGCGGGGGAAGGCCATGCAAGAATACAAAAAGAAATCTACTTTTGTTCGAGTCAGCAAAAATGCCTTAGGATTGGGTGGAATTTCGAAATTGTCACTCTATTTTCGCCCTTGAAACTAGGTTTCACTATTTTTGCCGAATTCAAAAATAGACCAATATCCAAACACGTTTTCTCCATTTTCGCTAAAATGAAACCAAAAACCGCTTCGTTTTCGGGTTCCAAAAAGGGCCTTAATTTCCAAACATTTCTTTAGTATACGATTTAATAAAAAAGTGTATATTTATAAAAGGGAGAAGGTACTGATTTGCCCCTAACGTTTGATAAGTGGAGCTTATTTGCCCTCAACATTTTATTTGGCTCAAAATTACCTAAAAGGTTTTTAAAATCGAAATATAATACCTCTCCCCTGAAACGACGTTAGCGCTGTGTTGAAAACGCTGACGTGTCAATTTTTTTTATATCATATTCATGCATGGCTGTCACGTCAATATCATGTTAGGAGTACACGTGGAAATGAAGCCACTTTTCACTAATCTTAGTACTAATTTGCCCCTAACGTTTGGTAAGAGGAGCTTATTTGCCCTTTATGTAGGGGTGTTCAAGGGTCGGGTTTAGGGAAAAAATCGATCCGACCCAACCAACTGTAAACGGGTCAAGTCGGGTCAGGTCGGATCGGGTTGGGTCGAAAATTTTTCACCTTTGAAACCCGACCCGACCCAACCCGACCTAGTTCGAGTCGGGTCAGGTAGTCGGGTTTATCCGTTTAGGTAAAAAATAAGTTTTTAACAACATTTTTTAAAAAAGAATTAAAAAATAAATAAAATAAAACTTTTGTAATATAAATATTTTTAAAATGATTAAAAAATATAAATAATCGGGTCATCATATTTCAAATTCTGAAACAAGAGACCCAACCCGATTATGGTCGGGTTTGGTCAAATTGTACCAGACCCGACTCGACCCAAATAGGTCGGGTCGGGTCGGGTTCTCGGGTTCATTGGGTAGGGTCGACCCAATGAACAACCCTACCTCCATGTTTTGTTTAGCTTAAAATCATCCAAAAGATTTTAAAAATCAGAACTATATTGTAGATACGAACTCAAAAGTTTCGATTTTCAAATTTTTTTGAATAATTTTGAGCTAAATAAAATGTGGAGGTAGGCTTGTTCATTGGGTCGACCAAACCCAATGAACCCAAGAACCCCGACCCGACCCAACCCGATCTATTTGGGTAGGGTCGGGTACAATTTGATCAAACCCAATCATAATCGGGTCGGGTCTCAAGTTTTAGAATTTGAAATCTGATGACCCGAGACCCGACCCGATGACCTAATTATTTATATTTTTTAAAATAATTTTTTAAATATTTATTTTTAATTTATTTTTAATTTTTTTAAAAAAAATATTGTTAAAAACTCATTTTTACCTAAACGAATAAACTCGACTACCCGACCCGACCCGAACTAGGCCGGGATGGGTCGGGTCGGGTTTGAGAGGTGAAAATTTTTCAATCCGATCCGTTTACAGTTGGTCGGGTCGGATCAATTTTTTTCCTAAACTCGACCCATGAACACACTTACGTGGAGGGCAAATAAGCTCCTCTTAGTAAACGTTAGGGACAAAATAGTACTAAGATTAGTGAAAAGTATTCCCTTCATTTCCACGTGTACTGCTGACATGGTATTGACGTGGCAGCCATGTATGAATATGAGATAAAAAAAATTACCACGTCAGCACTGTTAACAACACTAACGTCGTTTCAAGTGAGGGGTATTATAGTTCGATTTTAAAAACTTTTTCGGTAATTTTGAGCCAAACAAAACGTTGAGGGCAAATAAGCTCCTCTTATCAAACGTTAGGGCAAATTAGTATCTTCTCCCTTTATAAAATTATACAAGTGTTTTTTAGTGCTAGTATATAACTTTTATCTCTGATAAGTTATATATTCTATAATTCCACATATAAATAAGAATAGCTAAAATATTATTTCGGTTCTATCATTGTTGTAAATACAGGTATATAACAACCAAAAATATATCATTTTAATTGTTTTAAGTTTTATAAAAATACAGGTATATAACAACCAAAAATAATCTGTTTTAGAAAATTAAAGAAATAAGAATTTAGTTATATTCGAAAATTCTATTAGAATTATAAACAGAAAATAAAATTTAGTTTTCATAATTGATATCCTTGTCAATTACTTTATGTATAATGGTTGTACATAAGATAAGTTTTCGCTAACAATATGTTATAAGAGTGTGACATGTGATATTATGTACTTCTTTACTTAGGGCTGAAAAAAAAACTAAAATTTTGGTTAATCGGAAAACCTGGGTCTGAAACGGAATCAAATTTGTCGGTTAATCGATTCGACGCTTTCAATTTCGGTTTTTATTTTTTAAAATTTTTGATTTTCAATTTCAATTTCGATTTTTGAGTATTGGTTAACCGTTAATCCACGGTTAATCGGTTCATATATAATATTTTAATTTTTATACCCCTAATTTCTCTTTTATATTTTTTCTCTAAAACATATATATATATATATACACACGTAATACATTGAAGCATATTTAAATTATCTTTCACTCTCCAAAATTTGACCAATTATATATATATATATATATATATGAATAATTATTATAATACACAAGTCTCTAAAATACTATAATACATATTTTTACTAAACAAATATTTGAATTGAATATATATAAGTAATATATTGAAGCATATTTAAATTATCTTTCACTCTCCAAAATTTGACCACTTATATATATATATATATATATATATATATATATATATATATATATATGAATAATTATTATAATACACAAGTCTCTAAAATACTATAATACATATTTTTACTAAACAAATATTTGAATTGAATATATCCAATTCTTGCAATTGTTTGTGATGATGTTATCATTCTTTCGACTTTTTATTCATCACTACTGGAAATATAAGCTTCACTGGCGGCTAATACGGTTGTTGAGCCGTCGATTACGACTATCACGGATGGCGTGAACCATTGCAACAAGTCACCAGACATGTGCGTGTCTTTGATGACCTATGACGGCCCTTGTCGACCGTCAACGATAGGTGCTATAGTTGTCGCTGATATTTATTCATCACACATGTTTGTGAATAATGTGACGGTTGCACGTGCCTTTATAGAACCGTGACTGATGTTCAATTATGAGCGACAGCTCTGTCGGTCGTAGGTAGGCCGTCGCTATTAGCAACGACGCTGTCGGCCATCTCTCATACCAGTAGCAATTGACCAATTTTTTAGTAGTGTATGAGTATTATGTTTGGTTTGATTTTTTTTAAAAAATAATTTCAAGTACGTTGAACAATTGAAATGGACTTAAAATTTGCATAATTTTATTATTTTTACATGTTAAAAATTTTAATAGGTTAATCGAACAACAAAAACCGAAACCGAAGTACTAGTTAACCGAAGTTAATAGATCAATTTATTGTTAATGATTTTGAAAAATCAATGTTAATCGACCAGTTAACTGGTCCATGCTCACCCCTATATAATATCAAAACGAGTCTATAAAATTGTTAGATGGTTTTAGTTGTAAGCATTGTTTGGTGAATTATTAAAATTTTACATTATGTTATGTTCTTGCTTGAAACCGGGGTGATGCGGTCCTTCGTCTCTCCCGATGTGATGTGGCTCCAACGGGGGACTTGCAAAGACATTCTAACGCTCAAGTAAGAAGGAATTTTATGTGGTGGTGTGGAATTAGAATTGAGAGCATGTCTGATGTGCGTTGTGTCTGTTTATAGTGTAGAATAGAGATGTCTCGGGGTGATGATGTCTCACTAAATCTCACGGTGATATGCCCGGAATGGGTCGAGGTTTATCCTAGAGATGTCGGGCCCATTAATATCGAATCTCTGATAATAAATGAAGGATGTGGGTATTCTTGTATGGTCGAGTGGAGCCCCTAGATGAGTAGTGTTTGACTTTACTTGAGTCTAGTTCATGAGTGTTGGCGCTTTTGGTACTGAGCCGATCGGGCCCAAAATGCTAGTCTAGTCCATGTTAATTATATTATTTTTGCATAAATTTTAATTTGTAAAAATTATTTAAGTAATTCTTGTTAGGTATTATCTATTAATTGTAAAAAAATGAAGATTATTTAATTATTAATTTTGTTCATAATGTTTATTTATAAAGTTATTGATTGAATTGATTGATTTAATAATTGATTATATTTTCTAATAAAAGTAAAATTAGTTTATTATTATTTTAAAAGTATGATGTTTTTTTTAATTAAATTTATTAATTGAGTAATTAATTTATATTAAACTTATTACTAATTCAATAAAAATTTAATTTTTCACAATTAAGTTTCTCTCTTCAATTTCCATTTTGATGAGTGTCGAATTCATCAAAAATAGATATCTACTTCTTGAGATTTTGTAGTCGTGACAAGTGGGGTCGAATCCACAGAGATTGGTTAGTTTCAAATTCTTTCAAGACCAGAAATTAAAAGAAAGGAAAAAATAGGGGGGGTTTGATTAGATGTAACAATACGTAAATAAAACAGTAATTAAAATTTGCGAGAAATCAATGTGAGGAAGGTCTAGCTAAAGGTACGTTTTCGATTTCGATTCATAGGACTGATCATAGACACAAAGGCCGAGTTCTTTTATTTCTAGCAATTTAATAGACTATGTGAATTGAACAATAATCTCACAGGTCAAATTAATTTACGAATTCCATTAGTACGGATTGAATAGCAACCTCGACTAATTTGTCTCTAAATTCGGCATGAAATAACCATACCGAAAGACTAACTTATGGACGAAATGACGACACTAGAGGGGGGGTGAATAGTATATTTACTAGTTCGATTAGCATAAATTCCAATTTAATCATTTAGTTAGATTGGTTTAGGCAATTTGTTATTTTACGATTTGAATGCGGAAGCGATAATAAACAATTAAGCACAAATATAAATCAATGCAAATACAAGTGATTTATAGTGGTTCGACCTCAATCCCTACTCCACTACTTAAGCACCCCGCTTAGGATTTCCAAACTTGTTCTACTAAATTAATTTACGTTTTCCATACATAGAGGACTTTTCACCAAAGAGTCTCACTCTCGACCTAAGTCACTTCCACACCCGGAAGTCTCCGACTTCTTATCGAAAGCACTCTTCCACCTCAACCCTAAGGGATAACTAAACTAATCCTAGTAACAACTACGTTTACACAAGTGGCTTTACACCTAACACCAGGTAACTACTTCACACACGCAAGTCAAAACAGAAATGTTCAAATCTATCAGTTGTAGTCGTCGGTCGAATGGTCGGTCGATCGCTTCCTTTTTCCCTGTTGGTGGTTGACCGCTTCCTTTTTCCCCGTCGGTGGTCGACCGACGGGTCGACCGCTTGACGCAAATTCTTCGATCCATGACTTCCGGTCGACCCATCGATCGACCAACGCGATCTGCGCATTCGGGTATCCGCAGGTCGGTCGACCGACGGGTCTATCGCCCGAGCTCCTGCCCAATTTGGGCTTCGATCGGTCGACCGTCCGATCAACCGAAATAGCTCTGCTGCGGTTTTTTACCTTCGGTCGATCGATCACCTGGTCGACCGAACCTATTCTGAAGTTTATTTTTTTAGCCTATTTCTTCCGCGCTTTGTTTTCGGGTTCCGGCTTTCAACGAGCATCATCGTGGAGAGCTTTTGACTTGATCTTTGGACTCATCTAAGCGACTTTGGTGCACTCGTCGAGCTTCGAGAAGTTTCCGTGACGAACCCAAGCACGACGATCAATGTCCTTCTGATTTATCGATTTCTCCTATTTTTCGATCGAGAACATCGAACGCTACTGATATGGAACCTAAAAGATATTCTCAATGAAATCATTAGTCTCACGTTTGTTATCATCAAAACCGATATTAAGGCTAAGGTTGAAAACCTAAAGCCAACAATCTCCCCCTTTTTTATGATGACAAACATCCTTAAGAAAATATATAATCATTAAAGCACAATGATATCAACTAAGAGATTTCTCCCCCTATCAACATGCATATTTATGGAAATAAACTCTCCCTATCTATATGCATGGATTTTCTATATTTTTCTTCCCTTTACCTATACTTTTCTCCTCATTTTACCTATATTTATCTCCCCCTTTTGACTATACATTTCTCCCCCTTTTGACATCAATCAAAAAGGGCAAGAAAGGTCTATCTAGTCAAGGGAAAAAATACATTTTTTCATGAAGTTGAGACTCTAAGGATTATTTTTCATGAAATATAAAAATCTCAACCAAGGGATGGAAAACAACTAATTTGATATGAAGCAAAATCATACATGATAAAGAAAAAATAGATACAATTCAAAACTCAATCATGTATGCACTCAAGTGTGAATGTACTCATATCTTTTTCATGACATTTTTAAATTTCATTCAAACTTTCAACATATCAAGTTGTGGTCATTTAAATCATGTATATCAAGTTCGAAATGAAACTAATATCATTTAATCTAGATATGAACTTAGCATGTGGTCATTTAAATAAGCATGAAGACTATAAAAATGCTAAGTCTCTAGTTTTGCTATCTACTCATATTTTCTCAAACTTAGGCATCTAGACATCAAACATGAGATAGTGTAAGTGTATGAATCAAGTTTGGGCTTAAGATGAAATTTCTAATTCACTTTGTTGACTTAGGTCAACCTATACTTCAAGATTTTAAAAATCAAACATTTAAGTTTATAATACCAATTGAAGTCGAAATTTTTAAATTTATACAAAATTATATTTTCGATGAAAAACTTTGGTACCAATTTTTGGATGAAAATTTTGGTACCAAATATTGAATGGTCATTTGAAATGCATGAATCAAGTTTGAATTCAAAAGAATTTTCAAAGACCATTTTTCATCCTATATTGATTTTAATCAAAAACTTATTTTTAAGATATCGCTCAATATATCAAAATCATTTTTAGAAATGATTTTACTCAAGGAATAATGAGAACGATATTAGAGATGAAAACAAAATAGCATGCACAAAGTTTCATTTGAAGTTTTTGAAGAAAATTCAAAGTATCGAAAAGATTGATATTTCAAAAAGGATGATACTTTGCATTTTTAAATACCAACTTCAAAATTTCATTATAAATTAGATATTTGATGAAATGTTTTGAAATTTTTACTGAAGAAACTAGATTTTTCGGTGAACGTGCAGTTTTAAGAATCATTTAAAATAGATTTTTCTATGTTTTCCTAGAATTAACTGAAATTATACTAATTGTAGGTTCAAATGATATTTTTGTAATTTTTAGTTATTCTTAAAACTTCTTCAATTTTCATTCAAACTTTCATGACACCACATGATGGTCATGTAAAGAGTATATGTCAAATTTGAAATGAAAATTATGTCCTTAAGTCAAGATATCAACCTAGCATGGTTTCATTCAAAACTAAACAAGTTTTTATGAGACTTGCTAAGTTTCAATCTTAACATTTACTCATGATTTTTCAGAATTAAATCTATGGATACCTAACATGAGTAAATCTAAACATGTTTTTTCAAATATGAATCGAAAATGAGACCTTTAAGTCAACTTGTTGACTTGAGTCAACTTGGTTCAAAAGAGGTAAGCATGAATTGACCTCTATGCCATTTTAATCCATATCCATATGAATTTATCATTCTAAGTGCTTGAAAACATGTCATACCTATTCCTAAACATGTTTATGAAGTTTGGACTTAAAATGAAATGACCATGTCGATTTGTTGACTTGGGTCAAACCTTTTTAAGCTTAAGTCCTCTAAATTGAACTAGTTTTCACATTTTCATCTAGACATGAATTTTCAATTTTAAATACCTAGACTCATGTGATATGTGTATCTAAACATATTCATTAGGTGTTTTACTCAAAATGAGGTCTCTAATATGAGTTTTAACCTAGAGCAAGTTTCATTCAATCAAGATATCATGAAATTGCCTAAGTTATCAAAATATTTTTCTACTCATGAAATTTCATATATTCATCATGCAACATCAATCATGAGTATATAGGCATCATTAAACATGGATATTCAAGTATTATATTAAGATTTTTGCAAAAATTAAATCCATACTTTTTTCTTGAAAATTTGTCCAACTTTTTATTTCCTTTTTCATTTTCTTTTAGATAGCATATCCTTTCATTAGCATACACAACTTGCAAGTAGACTTAATTAGTAGCACAATAAAATAATATGCCTACTAGCAAGCTACCATATTAAATAGCAATGGTTCAATAGAAAATTTCATTTAAAACCTTAACCTATGCTAGATAGTAAAAATTCAGTTTAAATGAGTAATACCATTATTTCATAATGAATCTAAGAGATCTTAGAATATGACATATTTGAAAAGTAAGATATCTAACCATGTTAAACTAGTTTGGACTTAAAAGGTATGTCTCTAATAGTAAGTATCTACCTAGAGCAAATTTCATTCAATGAAATTTGCCTAAGTACTAAAATTCTACCTACTCATGAGAAATCAAGAATTTTACATGTAATTACTATCATGAGTAAAGAGGCATTATTTGAGCTTAAGCATTGACGTATACCACTAAGGTTTCGAATTTATCAAAGTTATACCTTATTCGTGATGATTTGTCAAACTAATCTTTTTCTTCCTAGTTAGCCTTCCATTTAACCTTAGATTTAACTTGCATGAATAAATCATTAATAACATAATGACATAATTATTTCAAGCAAGTTAATCATTCTAGATAGCAAAGTAAGCATTAAAGATTTTATTCAAAATCCAACTTTGCTAAATAGTTTCAAATTCGTTTCAAAATGAAATCGAGTTATATCAAAATGAATTTTAAGAAATCACAAAATAATATAAATGAAAACATGATCTCCAACCATTCCTATTGGTTGAAAACTGAAAGCCACAATTAGCCTACGATTTAAAACCACAAGGTCGCTTAGGCCCATTACAGGCCACTGGGGTCTCCGAAGAGATCGAAGATCAAAATATCAAAAATCATTTTCAAAAGAACTCTTTTACAAGGGCGGGGAAAACAACTGAAATTAAACATAGTATCATAATCTTCAACTAAGGTAAAAACAATGCAAGTTAGAAGATGATACCAAAGTATTTGATGCCAACTTTACCATAGGCATCTAGACTAGGTGAAGACTTTGAAGTTGCAACCATGCGAGGATCATTCCTTCAATTTCTTGGTCAACTTTAACTCTTCAATTTCCATTACCCTTGTGTGATGGCTCCCCCTACAAGAGAAGACACTTTTGATACCCAAATGGCTTTGGGTCCATGGGGGTTAATGGGCTTAGGTACCCAAAGTGTCTTAACAACACTATGGTTCACTTTGAAAGCACAATCATATATGGCATGCCCATAAACACCACAACAAAAGCAATTTTCATTAAACTTTTTCTTTTTACCATTCATATGAACATGAGGTCTAATATTAGAATTCTTGGCATGAGACACATGATGAGCATGAGCATTCTTAGATGAAACATTTTTCTTTCTAGGATTTCTAAAAGATGAGATATGTGATAAACTACTAGTTTTCCTATTCAAGAAAATAAAGTAGCATATCACTTTTCTTTTTCGGTTTTTTGACTTGCTTCTTTGACTAGAAGCACTAAAATCATCAAAACCGAGTTTAGTACTAGGGGGATGACCATTGTCATCACCACCCTCAACGAAAGTATTAAGCTCTTCGATTTTAGCATAATCATATAACATATTCAATGTTGCCCATATATCAAAAGCCGAAGTACAATGCATGACCTTTTCAAGGATGCTATTAGGTAAGGTACAAAAAATACTATACATAGCATCTCCATTAAATTGAAACCTTTTCTTATCATGTTCACTCCAATCATGCATGTCTATCTTAGGTTCAATGTATTTTAATTTAATCATATTATAAACATCAAGACCTCTAGTCTTTAGGTAAGTGTACATCCTAGACTTCCAAAGACCAAAGTTTGATTCATCAAACCTAGGAGGTAAAGATGCTACACTCTCTAGAGTCATTTCTAGATCGAGACTAGATGTAGACGAGATGGTGAAATCTCAATCCACGACCCGCTCTGATACCAAGTGTGGGCGAAATGACGACACTAGAGGGGGGGGGGGTAAATAGTGTGTTTACTAGTTCGATTAGCCTAAATTCTAATTTAATCGTTTACTTAGATTGGTTTAGGCAATTTGTGATTTTATGATTTGAATGCGGAAGCGATAATAAACAATTAAGCACACATATAAATCAATGCAAACACAAGTGATTTATAGTGGTTCGGCTCCAATGCCTACTCCACAACCTAAGCACCCTGCTTAGGATTTCCAAACTAGTTTTACTAGATTAATTTACGTTTCCCTTACACAGAGGACTTTTCACCAAAGAGTCTCACTCTCGACCTAAGTCACTTCCACACTCGAAAGTCTCCGACTTCTTATCGAGAGCACTCTTCCACCTCAACCCTAAGGGACAACTAAACTAATCTTAGTAACAACTACGTTTACACAAGTGGCTTTACACCTAACACCAGGTAACCACTTCACACACGCAAGTCAAAATAGAAATGTTCAAATAACAGATAAAATTTACAATCAAAAGAGCTTAAGAATTAAACCAAAGTTGCAAGCTCTTTTCCAGCCTTGGAACCTCCAACTCGCCGAGTCATAAAGCTCTATTCAATTCCCAAGTTGAGGCAGCAGCTGGTGCTTGAGAAGGTGTTCGCGGAAATAGCAGAGCGCAAGCAATCTCTCTTTTGGAAGGCTTAAATCCCTTCTTTAATGCTAAATAAAATCTGTAAGATTAAGGGAAGAAGTATTAAAAGATTTATATCAGGGTGTATTTATACCCTGGTGAAGAAACTGCACTCAACGGATAGAAATCTATCCGTTGTAGTCGCCGATCGAATGGTCGATCGACCGTTTCCTTTTTCCCTGTGGGCGGTCGACCGACGGGTCGACCGCTTGACGCAAATTCTTTGATCCACGACTTCCAGTTGACCCATCGGTCGACCGACATGATCTGCATCTTCGGGTATCCGTAGGTCGATCGACCGACGGGTCTACCGCCCGAGCTCCTACCTAATTTGGGCTTTGATCGATCGACCGTCCAGTCAACCGAAATAGCTCTGCTGTGGTTTTTTACCATCGGTCGGTCGATCACCCGGTCGACCAAACCTAGGCTGTAGTTTATTTCTTCAGCCTATTTCTTCCGTGCTTCATTTTCGGGTTCCGGCTTTTAACGAGCATCATCTTGGGGAGCTTTTGACTTGATCTTTGGACTCGTCCAAGCGACTTTGGTGCACTCGTCGAGCTTCGAGAAGTTTTCGCAATGAACCCGAGCGCGGCGATCAATGTCCTTTCGATTTATCGATTTCTCCAATTTTTCGATCGAGGACATCGAACGCTACTGATATGGAACCTGAAAGATATTCTTAATGAAATCATTAGTCCTATGTTTGTTATCATCAAAACCGAGATTAAGGCTAAGGTTGAAAACTTAAAACCAACACAACTATTATCCTAATAATATGGTAACAGACCAATAATTAAAAAGGAACAATAGAATAATTTTTGCAGAAAATAAATGAATATTAGAAAGCAAAGATGTTAAGCACAGAGAAATCTCACAACTCGTAGAACCGAAATGTCGAATCGTTCTTTAGCTAGAAAGAAGTGAATTAGCCACACATCGCAAACACAAACATTTTTATTCTCAAAAAATCATCGCTGAATTCAAACTTAATTCTAAACTGAAAAGAGCAAAACTAAAAAGAAGGCTAACGCTAAAAAAACTCCAGCCTCTATTCATTACAACTTTTCTCCTCTTATAGGAGAATTATAAACCTAACTAAAATAGAAATAAAAATCACATCAACCCTACAAAGCAAAAAACTAACAACTAAATATATTGGTTTAATGTTTTAGACACAAAATGATAGTCCAAATTCGCATGGAAACTTGAAACAAAATTTCATCCTTTAACATGTAAATTCTAGATCTGTCACATGCATCTTTACTAAGGCGTGGGCACGTCCAAGGCAGGGCGACCAAGTCCAGTTGTCTTTCTAATTTCAAGCTTTCAAAAAATGTGCAAGAGGATTCTTTTTTATTTTTTTCCATCATTTGTTGCCTAAAAATTAAACAAAATAATAAACACATTTTAGGAAGTATTTAATTTAAATTTAGCATAAAAATAAGCAACAAAAGATGAAAATAAATATGTCATCAAATCTTCCCACACTTAAACAATGCTTGTCCTCAAGCATAACTCAAACCGAACAATCACTCACTTTTAAAATCCATCACACCCTATCGATGCCCGTATCATAAAGTCTCAATAACCCAAACTAAAAGACAATAGTAAGTTAACTTTTCACAATGAAATCTCATCACCCCACACAGATTCATAACTAATTAGATGCACATTCAGAGTACAAGATGCAATGGCTAAAAAGATTTAAGCACACATGCAATTTTCAAAAAGAATCCTCGCACATAAGTAACATCTACCAAGCAATGCCAAAAGTCAAAAACTAGGAGACTTTACTTATTGATTTAGCACCTTTTATTTTCGTAGATCGTTGCTCAGCCTTTTGACGCGAGGACATACATTGGTGATGCATGCACTCGGTTACTCGGTTGGCCCTGGATCTAAGTTCAATGCCTAGAATGTCATACAACCTTTTGACGCAAGGACATACATTGGTGATGCATACACCCGGTTACTTAGTTGATCACAATTCTAGGTGGCTACTATCTCTACTCATGATCTTTGATGACCAACGGAGTAGTACTAGTGCTCTCTTTTTCTTTTTCTTTTCTCTTTTTTTTTTCAAACTTGAGGCATAACAAAGTAAAGTTCCTACTGTGCAAGATAAAACTAAACAGGCATGATTGTTTCAAAGTTTATTGCATCTTGAAATTTTGAGAGTTCATCAAGAGATAACCATATATCGTGTAGAGAGGTAAGAAATGCCATGTTTAAGTCAACTCCCTATTGTAATTCAGTTCAAGTATCAAGACACAATGATTTGGGTTTTTCAAGGTTATAAATGAACCTTTCAAGACATTAATTGAAATGTATAAGCTGGAAAAAAAATATGACAAGATTTCAAAAGGACTGTGCAACACAAAAAATACCAAATAAAAATGGCAGCTAGCAACATAATAGTGATTTCCATAAAAAATTCAGCTAGCTACAAAATTTTAGCATTAAAAGTTTAATTTTTATGCAAGTTAATTTAAGAAAAGTCATGTTTGAATAAAAACATATATCATGCAAAATAAACCTCTCCCCACACTTAAAATCCACATCATCCCTAATGTGATTCAAAATCATTTCAGAACAAAATAAGAGCAGATTGGAAAAACGAGAACTTCCCTGAACATATATTGGAGGAGGGGTGGAGTCATCTACTGTTTTGGGTTTCTAGGCATGGTCATGCCTAAAAATTCAAGTTTGCCTTTTAAATTTTTGTCTCCTTTTTTTTTTAGAATCCTCAAAGCTCTACCAGTGGTACTGCATTCACCCCTTGTCAAAAGATAATTGAAAGAAATCAAAATCAGAAGTAAAAAAATAAAAAATAAAAAATAGATCTAAAGAAATTAAAAAGAAAATTATGCAAAAGTAAAGACTAATAAATAAGGCGTGGGCACGCCTAATGATTAGGTTGCCTCCCAAAAGCGCCCTTATTTATCGTCCTAGGCTAGACAATACTATCATATTTTACGTAACTTCAGTTGCATATTTTAAATGCCTAGGCAGTGGCCTCAATTCCAATTACGGTGTCTGCACAATAGAATGTAGAAGCTTAGTGCGAGAAATAGATGGTTCTATGCATGAAACATTACTTTCTGTTGTTTTGAGCGTCTTTATTTCAACCTGTAAATTATTTTCATAATCAATTTCAATACTGTCCAGATTAATATTCATGTCCATAACACTCAAATTAAATATTTCCTGAGCTAAAATGCTAATAACATCAATACTGTTAACACAAAGTTTTTCGCTAGAAAATTTCATGGCATCATAAATATTGAATTTGATGACTTCTCCATCAAATTCCATAGTGAGTGTGCCATCATACACATCTATTTTTATCCTAGTTGTGCTAAGAAATGGTCTTCCAAGCAAAATTTCTGATGAGTTGGAAGATGTGTCTTCCTCCATATTTAGCACAAAAATATTTGCAGAAAGACTAAATTATTTACTTGAACTAAAACATCTTCCAACACCCCTTCGGGGTAAACAAATGACCTGTCAGCTAATTAGATGACCACACCTATCTTTTTTAATGGATCAATATTTAAAGATGAATAAATAGACAATGGCATGGCATTTATAGATGCTCATAAATCACACATAGCTCTTTTTATACCAACATTGCCTATCTTACAAGAAATAGCAAACATACATTGATCTTTGCATTTGGAAGGTAATTTTCTTTGAAACACAACGGAAACATTTCCTCCCACACTTACCTTTTCATTACTAGTCAGATTTTTCTTGTTGGTGCACAATTCCTTGATAAATTTAGCATACCGATGTATTTTCTTAATGGCGTCGGCGTCAAGTAAAAGAATATTTATTTCAACCTTGCGAAAAGTTTCAAGAATATCTTTTTCTTCATTTTCCTTCTTAGACTTGGCCAATCTTTCTGAAAAGGGAGGCTTGATCATCAATGTTCTTGGCTGTTCTGATTAGTAGTAACTTCAATTTCACTTTCTGTCTCTAAGGCGTGCCGCGTCTTGGCAGATTGAATTCTGCTAATTTTTTCTCACTTCTCAGAGTTATAGCGCTAGCTAGCATTCTATTTTGGATTGATGATAGTTTGTGATGGCAGTTTGTCTTGTGATTCCAGCTTACTTAGAGATGACGCCAATTGACCCATTGGATTCTCTAAAATTTGAATGCTTGCTTTTGTTTCCATTATGCTCGTCTTCGTTTCTTATTGGAATTGTTGTGTACTAATTGCAAGAGATTTAACAATTTCTTCAAGAGATGTACCTGAGTTTGAAGGAAATTATTGTGACGGGCCAGATTGCTTAGCTTGGAATTGTTGGAAATTTGATGATTGCGTTCCATAACTGAAATTTGGATGATCCCTCCATCCTGGGTTGTAAGTGGAATAAGGATCATATCTCCTTTGTGATGGACTAAGAAATCCTCCAATAGCATTGACATATTTTTCAGTATCATCTTGGAGTGTAGGACACATATCGGTAGGATGACCAACATGAGCACAAATTCTGCAAACTTTAGCTTGTGATGTTTTTCCTATAACCAAATTCTGGACAATAGTAGTTAGATAAAAAAATTTAGATTCAAGAGAGGATACATTTACCTCATTTACTCCGCTTGAAGGTTCCTGTCGAAGCCTGAATTGTTGTGAATTGGCAGCCATGATGGATATTAATTCTCTAGCAGCTTGACGAGTTTTGTTCACTATAGCCCCACCGCTTGCTGCATCCATCATCCTCCTTTCCATTGGTAGAAAACCTTCATAAAAATATTGAATTAGTAATTGTTCAGAAATACCATGTTGAGGGCAACTTGCACAAAACCATTTGAATCTTTCACAATATTCATGTAGAGTCTTTGTGTCTTTTTGTTTAACTCCGTAGATTTCTCTCCTAATTCCAGTGGCTCATGAAGCTAGAAAGAATTTGTCCAAGAACAGCCTTAGCAAATCTGTCCATGCGTTGATTGATCCAGGAGGAAGGTAGAACAACCACTCCTTGGCTGCGTCTGATAGAGAAAAAGGGAAGGCTCGCTGTTTGATTTGTTTATCTGATATCTTGTGTGGTTTCATTGTTGAGCATACAACATGGAACTCCTTCAAGTGCTTGCGAGGGTCTTCATTTTCAAGTCCTCAAAAAATAGGTAAGAGATGCTATTGGCTTAAGGGTCTCTCTTAAGCATCGATCTTTATTTTGATGATAACAAACATATATTTTATCCAAAGTGTGAAGTTTTGAGTTCAGGTTGAGGTTGTGATACGTATGCCAAATCCGTTCAAACGGGACGACAGAAAAGATCGTCAAAGAAACGAAAGAAGAAATCGTTGAAAAAGGCTCGAGATTAAGACAAGTAGAATTAATGTAATATGTCTCTAGGATAGTTTATCCCAAGCCAAAATTGTATGGTTATCCAAGTTGAAACTTGGTAACCAAACCCATAGCAAAGGCATGTAAAAATCCATGGAAGAAATCATCCTCAGCCTGGGTTCGATCGACCGAACAAGGCAATAGATTGGTGAAGCAGCCCGTTCGGTCGACCGACTAGTCGACCGGATGTCGCTAAAATTTGGCAGAAGCCATTCGATCGACCAGTCGATAGACCAAAATTAGCGAAGGCAAAACATCTGGGCTGCATCGGTTGACCAATCGATCGATCGACAGAGACGAATAAGTGGCAGAATGCTAACGGTTGACCAATCGGTCGATCGATCTAAAGATAGCCTCAATCGCGACCTGGCAACAGCCATTCGATCGACCGACGGGTCGATCGAATGTCGGAAGAAATGTAGCCGGTCGACCGACCTCTCTCAGGCTACCAGCGGTCGCACTAGCGGTCGATCCATCGGTCGACCAACAGATCGATTGACCCGCGATCGAACGGCCTCAACGGTCGATTTTTTACCCGTTGAACGGCCGTTCAGGTAAGGGGTTATAAATACCCCTCACCAAACTTCTTTACACACTTTTTGCAGACATTCTTAAGCATTAAAGAAGTTCTCCAAGCCTTCATACAATGAAGTCTTGCGCGCGTCCTCTGCTTCATCCTTCGACATCAATACCAGGTGTTGCTTCTGCTTCAACTGTGCTGCACTCCTTGAGTCATCATCCTGTTGCAAGTTGAAGATGAGAAGGCGGTGGAAAGAAGCTTAGTTCAATCTTTCATTCTTTAGCTCTTTCCTTGTATTTGAACTTTATTGTATCTTGTTTTCTAGTTTGAAATAGCTGGCTAGGTGTGCTAGGAAACACTTAGGGTCAGCTTTGTAGAATTGTGTTTTGCCTCGGTGAATATGATTGAGGTGTTCTCCGAGTGAGGGAGAAGGGTGTCCTCAAGTGTATTCAAAGGAAAACATAAATTTTATAAAGAAGTGTTTAGAAATCCTTGGTAAGGAGCCAAGGTAGTGGAGTAGGCGGTTGGCCGAACCACTATAAAATATTCTTGTTTGCATTGTTTCTTTACTTGCTTTTATCATTGCCATTGAATTATGATCACATTAATCATTAAAGAACAATTGCATTAACTAGAGTTAAAATTGAGTTAGGAGAAAATTGAAAAAGGGGACGACACTATTCAACCCCCTCTTCTAATGTCGGGTTTCTCATAACATTTGGTATCAGAGCTAGGTCGTAGGTTAAGATTTAACCATCTTCCCTACAAGTCAAGATGTCTAGTAAAATCCAATTAGCTCAAGGGTCCTCTTCTAATACTCCACCACTATTTGATGTGAACAACTATGCCTATTGGAAGATCCGCATGAATGGCTTCCTTCAATCCTTAAGCATTGATGTATGGAGGATGATCCTAGTAGAGTATATACAACCCGATAAGGACATGGATAAATGGGACCAAGAAGAAATTAGGCTTTTTAATGCAAATGCCAAGGCCGTCAATACTCTATATTGCGGCCTATCAATCAATGAATTCAATAGGATTTCAACATGCAAGTCCGCATATAAAGTATGAAAGGTCCTAGAGAGCACCCATGAAGAGACTTCGCAAGTAAAGGAATCCAAAATTAATTTACTCATGCATGATTATGAAATATTTAAAATGCTTTCGCATGAGTCCATTGATGCCATGCATGCTAGGTTTCAAAATATAACGAATGACTTAGCTAACCTTGGTAGGGAAATAAGGGGAGAGGAGAAGGTAAGGAAGCTCCTCCGCTCCCTTCCAAAACCTTGGGAGCCCAAAGTGACAGCCATCATGGAAGCCAAGGATTTGAGCAAGTTGAAGATCACCGAGCTTATTGGGTCTCTCATGACACATGAGACCCACATGAAACAATACCAAGAGGAAGATGCCCCCAAAGGCAAGACCATTGCCTTAAAAGCATCACATCGAGCAGAAGAGTCGTCATCATCCGAGGAAGAGACGGATGATCTTGAAGAAATGGTGATGCTCCCAATAAGATTGATGAGCTTCATGAGGGGAGGCATGAGGAAGGGAAGAGGTGGCTACACTTGCTACCATTGCAACAAGACTGGTCACCTAAGGAAGGATTGCCCGCTTCTTAAGATGGCCACTACCTCCAACCCTCACAAGAAAGAAAAATACAAGAAGAAGAAGAAGGCAATGATGGCCACGTGGGACGAAAGCGAGGTCTCATCAAGTGAAGAAGAAACAAAGAGTGAAAAAGCTAACATTTGCTTGATGGCAAAGGATGATGAGGTAAAATTTACTTTTGGTGAAGTTTCATTTACTCAAGAAGAGTTACAAAATGAATTTGAGCAAATGCATGATGAATTCAATGCAATTAGAAGAAAATTTAGAGACCTCAAAAAGGACAATAGATCTTTAGAAATTGAAAATGATAGCTTATTACTTTCATGCAATAATCTTAGGAAAGAAATAGACAACCTTAAGGAAGAGACATGCATCCTAAAAAAAGCTAAGAATGACTTAGAGATTGACAACCAAAAACTAGAGAATGAAAATAAGTATTTATGTGATCAAGTAGAGCATCTGAATAATAGCATGCTAACATTAAAGAAGGAACTTTGCATGCTTAATGAAAAAATGACAATCATCCAAAATGTCATGCAAAAGGTTGTCCATAAAAAGAAATCATCACACTCCCATTATCACACACACACAAAAGGAAATTTTAATGGAAATTGCTTCTCGTGTGGCATATTTGGTCATGTGGCCAAGGATTGTGCATTAAGAAGGAACTCATATGCAAGATTTACATGGGTTCACAAAATGACTAACACTCAAGGACTCAAGAAAATTCGGGTACCTAAAGTGGTCTCTTCACCTCTTGTAGGTGGAGAAACATCCTCAAGCAAGTAGAAGTACTTGGATATTGGATATCGGTTGCTCAAAGCACATGACGGGAGACATTGATTTATTTGCAACCCTATCAAGTAAAGATGGTGGACATGTCACATTTGGAGACAATGTCAAAGGTAAGATTGTTGGCATTGGTGACTTAGGTATACTCCCTTACCCCTGCATTAAAAATGTGTTATTAGTTGATGGGTTAAAACATAACTTGATTAGTATATCACAATTATGTGATAATGGATACATAATAGTTTTTGAAGCATCTAAATGTATTGTTAAAAGTGCACCATCAAATGATATCATGTTTATTGGAAATAGGCAAGAAAATGTATACACATTAGAATTAAATATCTTGCCAAATCCTCATGTTAAATGCTTAGTTGTCATGAAAAATGACTCTTGGTTGTGGCATAGAAGGCTAGGACATGCTAGCATAAGCCTCATCCAAGAGATATCTAGGAAAGAATTAGTCAAAGGCTTACCTAAGATAAAGTTTAAAAAAATAAACTTTGTGATGCATGTCAACTAGGTAAGCTAGTAAAATCTTCATTACATAGTATTAATCAAGTTAGTACATCTAGAATTCTTGAACTTGTGCACATGAATCTCTTTGGTCCATGTGATGTAGCTAGTCTAGGTGGAAAGCTTTATTGCTATGTATTGGTTGATGACTTTTCTAGATTTACATGGGTTTTCTTTTTGGCTAAGAAAAATAAAACTTTTGAGTTTTTCAAAAAATTTGCAAAGAAAGTTTCAAATGAAAAAGAAGTTTCTATTTTGAAATTTAGGAGTGACAATGAAGGTGAATTTAAAAATAATTTTTTTTTTTAGTTTTGTGATGATAATTTAGGTATTCAACATACATTTTCTTCCCCTAGGACCCCTCAATAAAATGGGGTGGTTGAGAGGAAGAATAGAACTTTACAAGAAATGGCTAAGACCATGTTATGCAAAAATAATTTGCCTAAATATTTTTGGGCCAAAGCCATAAATACTTCGTGTTATGTTCTTAATCGAGTTTTATTAAGACCAAAAATAAAGAAAACACCTTTTGAGCTTTGGAATGGTAAAATCCCAAATGTGGGATATTTTCATGTTTTTGGATGTAAATATTTCATTTTAAATACTAAGGAGAATTTAGAAAAATTTGATTCTAAATCCTAGGTTATTCTACTAACTCTAAGGTTTATAGAGTTTATAACCGTAGAACAATGATTGTTGAAGAATCCATGCATGTTACTTTCAATGAAACTAATGATTCTTCTAGAAATGTCAAGATTGTGAATGTAGGTGAGAAGCTTGAGGATCTCACACTTCATGATAAAGAAGTGGATGATGAAAATAATGAGGAGACCCAACATGAAGAACCTCCATCCTCAAGTCAACCTCAAGTTGAAGATGAAGAAGAAGAACAAGCTTTACCACCTCTCCCTAAAGGATACCGATTGGTAAATGATCATCCAATGGACCAAGTCATTGGAGAGCCTTCAACGGGAGTGGTAACACGTTCTAAACTCAAAAATGTATACCAATATGTAGCTTTTGTTTCTCAAGTAGAGCCTAAGAATATTAAGGAAGCTATAGAAGATGAGTTTTGGGTATTAGCTATGCAAGAAGAACTCAACCAATTTGATAGAAATGATGTATGAGACTTAGTGTCTAGACCTAGTGATCAAATTATAATTGGAACCAAGTGGGTATTTAGGAATAAGCTAGATGAAGAATGATTAGTTATTAAAAACAAAGCTACGCTAGTGGCACAAGGGTACAACCAACAAGAAAGAATAGACTATAATGAAACATATGCTCCTGTAGCTAGATTAGAAGCAATTAAGATGCTTTTATTATATGCTAGCTTTAAGGGTTTTAAACTCTTTCAAATGGATGTAAAAAGTACTTTTTAAAATGGTTTTATAAATGAAAAAGTTTATGTTGAACAACCCCCTAGTTTTGAAAGTTTTGAGTTTCCAAATCATGTTTTCAAACTTAAAAAGGCATTATATGGTTTAAAACAAGCCCCTAGGGCTTGGTATGAAAGACTCTCTATTTTTCTAATTGAACAATGTTTTGATATAGGAAAAGCGGATGTTTCACTTTTCATTAAGCACCATGAAAATGACATGTTATTAGTTCAAATCTATGTTGATGATATAATTTTTGGTGCTACTAATGAAATACTTTATGAGTGGTTTGCCAAGTGTATGCATGATTAATTTGAGAAGAGCATGATGGGAGAGTTCTCCTTCATGTTTGGTCTCCAAATCAATCAAACCAACAAACGGATCTTCATCAATCAAGCTAAGTACACAAAGGAGCTCATCAAAAAGTTTGAGATGAATGAAGCTAAGATAGCTTCTACACCTATGAGCGCATCCATCAAGCTTGACAAAGATAAAGAGGGCATTAAAGTGGACGAAAAATAATATCAAGGTATGATCGATAGTCTCCTTTATTTAACCGCAAGTGGACCCGATATCATGTTTAGTGTGTGTGTATGTGCTAGGTTTCAATCTTGCCCTATGGTGTCTCATTTGAGTGCGGTAAAATGCATATTGAGATATTTAAAGGGCACGGTTGACTTAGGATTATGGTATCCATGTCATGCATTATTTGATTTAATCAATTTTTCGGACGCTGATTTTGCCGGATGTAAGGTAGATAGAAAAAGCACTAGTGGGTGTTGTCAATTCTTAGGAGCGAGTCTTATTTCTTTGTTCTCAAAGAAGCAAAACTCGGTTGCGCTTTTAACTATCGAAGCGGAATACATCGATGTGGCTAGTTGTTGTGCGCAAGTCCTTTGGATGAAATAAACCTTTTTAGACTATGGACTTAAGTATTCTTGCATACCCATACATTATGATAATACTAGTGCAATTAACTTAACCAAAAATCTCATTTTACACTCTAGAACTAAGCATATTGATTTGAGACATCATTTTCTTAGGAATAATATAGCTAAGGAAAATATATCGGTAGAATTTGTATCCACCGATAAATAACTTGCTGATATATTTAGAAAACCCTTAGTTGAAGAAAGTTTCACAAATTTAAGGATGCAATTAGGAATTTGTGCTTTTCCTAGTGATTAAAGAGTATTTTCTTCAAAATATACATGTTTTCAAAACTTGCATTTTATAAAAGTATCATCACACTTATGTATTGTTCTGTAGTGGGGCGTTGCGATCTATTGGTGCTTGCCTTCAATAGGCTTACATTAATGGGAAGGATTATAGTGGTAGATGATACTTGATTTTTATGGCTTTCTCGATTTTTATGATGAAATTCATTAATTGTACTTTAATTCTTACCCTTTTTTATTGATGTCAAAAGGGAGAGAAAAAGTAAGATCACACTTGGATTTCACGATGCATATAGTTAGTGTGAGTTTTCATAGTTAAGGGGAAATATATATAGTTAGGGAGAGTTAAAAATGATATGCACATTGATAAGGGGAGCATAAGTCAAGTTATAGGTAATTGAATGTGCCCATTGATAGGGGGAGCATATGTTGAGTCATAAGTAGTTGAATACATATGCTAAGTTAGATAGTTGAATATATATGCTAAGGTACATATATTGCATACCCTAACTCTTGAATGTCTTAACTCAAATTCACAAATGCTTATATTTTCTTAAAATTCTATGTTGTGTTTGTCATCATCAAAAAGAGGGAGATTGTTGGCTTAAGGGTCTCTCTTAAGCCTCGATCTTTATTTTGATGATAACAAACATGTATTTAATCCAAAGTGTGAAGTTTTGAGTTCAAGTTGAAGTTGTGATACGCATGCCAAATCCGTTCAAACGAGACGACGGAAAAGATCCTCAAAGAAACGGAAGAAGAAATCGTTGAAGAAGTCTCGGGATTAAGACAAGTAGAATTAATGTAATATGTCTCTAGGATAGTTTAACCCAAGCCAAAATTGTAAGGTTATCCAAGTTGAAACTTGGTAACCAAACCCATAGAGAAGGCGGGTAAAAATCCATGGAAGAAATCATCCTCAGCATGGGTTCGGTCGATCGGTAGGTCAACTGGATGTCGCTAAAATTTGGCAGAAGCCATTCGATCGATCGAAATTAGCGAAGGCAAAACATCTGGGCTGCGTCGGTCGACCGGTTGGTCGACCGACAGAGGCAAAAAAGTGGCAGAATGCTAACGGTCGACCAATCGATCGATCGATCTAAAGATAGCCTTAATCGTGACCTGGGAGCAACTATTCGATCGACCGACGGGTCGATTGACTGTCGGAACTGGCAGCAGCCATTCGGTCGACCGACGGGTCGAACGAATGTCAGAAGAAATGTAGCCGGTCGACCCATCGGTCGACCGACCTCTCTTAGGCTGCCAGCGATCGCACTAGCGGTCGATCCGTCGGTCGATCGACAAATTGACCGGCCTGTGACCAAACGGCCTCAACGGTCAATTTTTTACCCGTTGAACGATCACTCAGGTGAGGGGTTATAAATACCCCTCACCAAACTTCTTTACACACTTTTTGCAAACATTCTTGAGCGTTAAAGAAGTTCTCCAAGCCTTCATACGATCAAGTCTTGTGTGCGTCCTCTGCTTCATCCTTCGACATCAATACCTTGTGTTGCTTCTGCTTCAACTGTGATGCACTCCTTGAGTCATCATCCTATTGCAAGTTGAACACGAGAAGGCGGTGGAAAGAAGCTTAGTTCAATCTTTCATTCTTTAGCTCTTTCCTTGAATTTGAACTTTATTGTATCTTGTTTTCTAGTTTGAAATGGCTAGCTAAGTGTGCTAGGAAACACGTAGGGTCAGCTTTGTAGAATTGTGTTTTGCCTAGGTGAATAGGATTGAGGTGTTCTCCGAGTGAGGGAGAAGGGTGTCCTCAAGTGTATTCAAAGGAAAACATAAATTCTATAAAGTAGTGTTTAGAAATCATTGGTAAGGAGCCAAGGTAGTAGAGTAGGCGATTGGCCGAACCACTATAAAATATTCTTGTTTGCATTATTTCTTTACTTGCTTTTATCATTGTCATTGAATTGTGATCACATTAATCATTAAAGAACAATTGCATTAACTAGAGTTAAAATTGACTTAGGAGAAAATTGAAAAGGGGGACGACACTATTCAACCCCCCCTTCTAGTGTCGGGATTCTCACAACAAATGTATTAGTCCAGATTTTAATTCAAAGTTTACCTCAAGTATTGGGTAAGTGATGCATAATGATGGTTGTTTGAAAGACGCAACAGCCAGTTCACGCAAAGTCAGATTGTTTTAAGCCATTTCTGCTTCTGTTTCAAAGTTAAGGCATGCCCACGTCTCGTCTGTTGTTGAAGATGATGGTGTCGAAACGTGTTTACCTCGCTGTTGGATCACCTTTCTAAGACTTCTAGCAGTCTTCTCAATCTCAGGATCGTATATGAGTTCTCCTGTGCGATTAAATCTGACCATCAATGTTAAGACGCGCCCACGTCTAACATGTCTAGAATTTTTCTGCACAGTCAAAACTGATTAACAAAAGAATTAAAACTGATTATTACCAATCCCCAACAACGGCGCCAAAATTTTATGAGTGACGAATTCACCAAAAATAAATATCTACTTCTTGAGATTTTGTAGTCGTGACAAGTAGGGTCGAATCCATAGAGACTAGTTAGTTTCAAATTCTTTCAAAACCAAAAATTAAAAGAAAGGAAAAAATATGGAGGTTTGATTAGATGTAAGAAGACGTAAATAAAACATTAATTAAAATTTACGAGAAATCAATGTGAGGAAGGTCTAGCTAAAGGTACATTCTTGATTTCGGTTCGTATGATTGATCATAGACACAAAGGACAAGTTCCTTTCTTTCTAGCAATTTAATAGACTATGTGAATTAAATATCAATCTCACATGTCAAATTAATTCAAAATTTTCATTAGTACAGATTGAACAACAATCTCAACTAATTTACCTCTAAATCTAGCATATAACAGTCATACCAGAAGACTAACTATTGTCCTAATAATCTGATAACATACCAACAATTAAAAAGAAATAATAGAATAATTTCTGCAAGAAATAAATGAATACTAGAAAGCAAAGATGTTAAGCATAGAGGAATCTCACAACTCGTAGAATCGAAATGTCGAATCATCCTTTAGCTAGAAATAAGTGAATTAGCCACACATCGCAAACACAAATATTTTCATTCTCCAAAAATCATCACTGAATTCAAACTTAATTCTAAACTGAAAAGAGCAAAACTAAAAAGAGCAAAACTAAAAAGAATGCTAAAGCTAAAAAACTCCAACCCTGTTCAGTATGACTTTTCTCCTCTTATAGGAGAATTCTAAACCTAACTAAAATTAAAATTAAAATTAAATCAACCCTACATAGAAATAAACTAACTAAATATCTTGGTTTAATATTTTAGACACAAAAGGATAGTCCAAATTCGCATGAAAACTTGGAAATAAAATTTCAGTCTTTAACATGATAAATTATGGATCTGTCACATGCATCTTTACTAGGTTCAATTGTCTTTCTAATTTTCAGCTTCCAAAAAATATGCAAGATGATTCTTTTTTATTTTTTTTCATCATTTGTTGTCTAAAAATTAAATAAAAATAATAAACATATTTTAGAAAGCATTTAATTCGAATTTAGCATAAAAATAAGCAACAAAAAATAAAAAATAAATATGTCATCACATTTATAATTAATTTCCAACAAAATTTTAAAGAAATTAAATATTATATTAAAAATATCATTTTATAGAAAATCATTTCAACAGTATATTATTCATTCACCCATGAAAATCATCGATAACAATTAGTATATCCAAACACTAATCGATATCAATTTTTATCAAGTATATTTCACGAATCTGCTCTTTTGCTATTTTTTTTCGGAATTAACAACTCTGTGAAGAAACCGCTAATTGAAAAAACTCTTTGCCTAGTATTCAAATTTTCATATCTATTTCTGGATTTAAAGATTCATATATTTGTATTATTTATTTATTTTATTTCTTTACTAATAGTGTAGTTAAACCTGTATGAAATTTTATGTTCCTAGATAAAGATACAATCAGAAGATGACCAACAAATTTCACTGAGTTTTTTCTCTCTAAGCTAACAAACATTAAAAGACGATCTCTACCCATGTCGGCGACAGATTAGATTTATTTGTCTCCCAATCTGAAAAAAGATTTACATCAACAAAATAAAGAAAATGCCTTATATCATGAATTATTCCGAAAGACTCTGTGCCAATGTGAATCTTTTTATTGTTTAGATAAATTGCAAGATTGAAACCAATAACGAGCAATATGTTGGGATGAGCAAGTCCCCCAAATGTGCCATCATGCTTTCAGAGGATAGTCGCCGTAGCATTAGAGGTGGCAACGAGCCCGGGCACGGCCCGAAGGATTGGCAGCCAAGCCCAGCCCGAGCTCGAGCCCGAGCCCGCCCAGTTGGGTTCGGACCGGGCTGAGCTCGGGCCAGGTTCGGGTCGGCCCAAAAATTAATTTTTTAATTTAAATTTTTAATTTAAATTTTTAAATTTTTAATTTTTAATTTTTAAATTTTTAAATTTAAATTTTTAAATATTTAAAATTTAATTTTAAAAATTAATGATTACGAATGAATTTTGAATTTGGACCTCTAATTTTATTAATCATTGTACTAAATTTTATTATATATTTTTTAACACATTTTTTATATATAACATTGTAAATTTGTAAGGCAGTACAAATTAATAAAAAATATTTTTAAAAATTAAATTATAATTAAATTTTTATTTATCTTTAATACAAAAATATTCATCCAATGATAAAATAATTTTTTTTAATATTATAATAGACTGCACCTTAAAAGGTTACCTACGTACCTTCTATAGTTAAACTTGTACTCCCCAATGATTAACTATAGAAGGATCAAGTTTACATAATTCTTTTTACATTTTTAATCACCCGTAGACCCGGTGATTTAACTTGTACTTAGACCAGCAGCACTAGTTTCGCTTGTTTGAGCTTTCTACTCTCCCGATGATGAAGTATCGTGTTCTCCCTTATCTTGTAATCTATCTTCAGCATCCAACCAGTCTTTTAAGCAAATGCACATTTCAACCGTTTCTTCACTCATTCGGCTCTTTTTTTCGTCGAGAATTTTATTTCCTGCACTAAAATAAGACTTGGAAGCTACTATAGACACAGGAACAGTTAGTATATCACGTGTCATGATGAAAATAATAAGATACGCATTTTCTCTTTTTTTTTCCACTATGCTAAAATTTCATTATCATCTATTTCTTCAGAATGATTATAATCTAAAAAAGAAGTAATTCATTAAAATTAGTAGATTTAATTTTTTTTATTCTACGACCAAGTTGAGAATTAATATTATTTCCACCATCATCTCTTAATCTAGAAAAAAAAGATATTGTCTCATTTGTAATTGTATCACCATCATCTCTTAATCTAGAAGAAGATATGAAGCGTAAAATACAAACATAGAATTCAATAAATTCAAAATTTTAATTTTTTTTTCTTCAACATTATCTAATTTCATATTGTTATAATAATCATCTAACAACATATTTAAACCATCAATTTTCATTCTAGGATCTAAACATATTGCTAAATAAAATAAAGTAGGTATATCTAACTAATACTTTTTAAATTTAGATTCCATTAAAGAAATAATTTATGCAAATAAAGGATGATGTCTATATGAAGAAAATACTTCACTAATACGAACTATATGTGAAAGAGTTAAATTACATGTAGGATAATAAATACCGAAAAGTTGTTCGGTAACTTTATTAAAAAAATTTAAAATTTGAGTAATATGCCCAGCAACTAACCAATCATTATTATTAATTAAATCACCAAACATATTTTGATTGTAAAACATTGTAAGGATATCTTGATATCTTATAGTAAACATAAGCATATGATATGTTGAATTTCATCTAGTAATAACATCACCATTAAATTTTTTAAATAATTTATTAAAAGATTGACATAATTTTTTAAATTCTTGTGTTCTTATTTTTGAAGAACGCATATATCTAATAACATCTCTTATTTTTTCTATATATACATTTACTTGTTTTAAATCATCTTGTACACATAAATTAAGAACATGACAAACACAACGAACATGAAATAGTTCATCATCTAATACTGGTTTAAATAATTATATAAGAGGAGGAATAGCAGCATCATTATTACTAGCATTATCAAAACTAATCGAAATTTTTTTATCATTTATATTATAGAAAGATGTTACAAATCTAATAGCAAAAAAAATGGCAACAGAAGTGTGTGTGAATATTCAAAAACTTTAAAACTAATTATTCTTTTTTGCAAAATAAAATTTTCATCAATCCAATGTGCAGTAACACAAATGTAAGAATTAGTAGTACGTTGAGTAGACCAAACATCAGATGTTAAAGAAATTTTTGATTTATTATTTTAAAAACTAGTCATTATATTTTCTCTATATATAAAAATAATTTTAAAGCATCACTTTTCATTGTATTTCGAGTAATTTTTTTATATTTTGGTTGTAAAGTATTTTGAATCCAACTAGAAAATCTTGGTTGATCAACAAAACTAAAAGGAGATTCACTTTGAACAATTAATTTTGCAAGTTCTCGACATTGAAAATCATGATCATACGAAAAAACTGTTAAACCAGAAGAAGATAAATTAAGAATTTGTTGAGCTTGTGCAACCTTAGTGTCATGACCCTTTGCATGACTGGTTCCTCCGGTTGTTGAAGCCGAAAGAATTTTTTGACATTTTTTGCACCGGGCTGTTGTTTTGGTACCATCAGGTTCAATAATTTTCTCAAAATGTTTCTAAACCATACTTTTTTTTCTACCTGATGGACATAAATTAATAGATGGACTTATCTCTATGTTTAGATTTTGTTGAGTGGTAGGAGTGGTAGGAGTAGTAGGAGACATTTCTTCTAACATATTTGATCCAATTTGTTTGTGAAGTATAACTTGAAAAATCTCCATCCGCCATTAGTAAAAATTAAAAATATAAAATGTATAAATATTATACTAATCAATGAAACAAATTGAAGAGATTAAAAAAAATTAAGAACAATCTTGAATCCTTGTCTTCTTGATGAGCTTAAAATGATTGTAATCAATGATTGTAATCAATGATTGTAAATGAACTTAGATTGTTGAGAGTAAGAGTCTAAGAGAGTTGAGAATTGATAGTTAAGGATTGAGAGAAAGATAGTTAAGGATTGAGAGAAAATGTTGAAGATGAAGATAGAAGAAATGAAGAAGGAGAGGGGTATTTATAGGAATTTTTTTGTTAATAATAATGTATTCGTTGGCCCGAGCCTGGCTCGGGCCGACCTACGTCTGGCGCGCGCAGACCTAGGCTTGGCGCATGCTAGGCCTCCCGTGCTTGCCCAGAGCACGGGCACTCGGGCCGTGGTTGGCCCGCGAGCCGTGCTCGGGCCAGCACGGTGCGCGGGCCGTGCCTAGCACGGCCCGCGTGCCCAGAAGGCGAGCCCGGCCCGTCTTCTAGGCATAGCCATGCCGGGCCGGGCCAGTGCCGCCCATGGGCCGGCCCAGCCCGTTGCCACCTCTACGCAGCACCATCTAGTTGAAACAGATCCATCATCCAACCAAGCGCCATCAACTCTTTGTAAGGAGGAACCCAGGTTGTCCCACTTTGGTCTTTTTTTTCCGTCATTATTGGACTCTGGAGCATAGCTTTACTAGTGTCTCTCATCAGCTGCAATCAAATGAACAAACCAGACTACTTGAAGACTTCAAACCTGTTAAGGGAAAGAATTTTGAAGACTTCAAACTTGTTAACTGCTTTTGTTGGATAACTATGTGCAAGAGCCACCAAATTAATCACCCGGAGAAAAGCATTTACATCAAAAATTTAAGGGAAAGGAGGTGTAGTAGATAATAGATTTGCACAACTGAGATCACAAGTAAAAGGAACAAAGTTGCTTTATTATTAATGGCGGATGGCAGCTCATGGCGGAAAGCCAAAGATCCGCCATACAGATATGGCGGATGGAGTTGCGGCCAATGGCGGAAGCATGGTGGCTGTATATATATATATATATATATATATATATATATATATATATAACAACTACAACTAAGCAGTAAGCATATATCAAGAAAAGTAAAATTATAAATGATAGGAAATAAAATTCACCAAATGTACCATAAATACATAATTAGACAAGAGTCACAAGTTAGTACGTCTTTAACTAGTAGTAATTTCATGGAGCTCAAAATTATGAAGAACTACAGTCAGCGAGAATATGATGCATGTACATAATGCCAATAACTAGCATCTGATCAATGCTTTATATATATAGAGCATCCACTAGTTTGATCTCCAATTTCTTCTTGGTCTCACAAATCAGATTTTTGTTAGTCAATGAACAATTGTTGGCATGTTCTATGACGAAGACTTTGAATGGATCACGAAATCTATGGCCTGCATGCAAGTAAACGAATTCAGAGGAAAGACTTCCAAGAAATAAGTTCGGAGACAAAAGTTTCTATCCAGCATACACAGATGATGCACGGGGAAACTTAGATGGCAAATAGATGTAGTCATATGCTTCAGCGCTCTTTTTAAATTACTAAAATATCATAACACTTTGTGCATCCTCATTTTCTCATAAAGTTCAGAAAATTATCCTAACTATAAGTTGAAGTTCAACTGCTAACAAAGTCAAGCACTGAACTAGAAGAAGAATTTCCGAGCATAGGAAGCAAAAGGAAATGATCCACTAACACAAACAAAATAACCTAGTAATAGATCTTTTTCTCTTTATGTTGTATTCCCCACAACTGTAGTGACAACTCCCAGTAAAAATTTATCCCTTTATAATTCTTTTATGAAAAAGTAAGCATAGGTTTATGATGAATGAAAATGCATTTATTCGACATGTTATCAAATTTACGCAAGCATCACAGCTTAGGGTCTGGTTGTATGTAAAAGAAGAAAACAAACTATATTTTAATATTCTGTAAAAAGGATGACCCTCGATCTAAAGATTTTGGGATCTACAAGAACCACCAATACAAACACAATGAGAAGCAAATAACCAATTTTTAGTCATTATGGCCTAGAATACAACAATAATACTGTTACCATAAGATGCCACAAAGAAGCACCAATCGTTAGTAGTGGTTCAATCAGAAAATCTGGAAAGTAACAAATTAAAACGGTTGGTCAATATGTCAGAAATAGTAAGAAAGACCTTCACTACACAATGTCATGTGTACACATATGCATAAATATGCATATGTATACATAAATTGCTGTTGTGAGGATTATAGAAAACAAATCAAATACATGAATATACACTGTATTTAACCAATATAACAAAAGCCATTGATCGTGATATACTATGTACATGCAAAAGAATGCAGACAGTAAATCAATAAATCATCATTTTCATATTAGTGATATTACACTAGTTGATAGAAAGGTTATGCCAATATGCTTCAGAAACTGGGATACATATTTTTTCCAATATTATGTACCATAGTTAAAACTTTTGCTCAACGTATTTTCTATTGACCAATTGTCTTTCTCGACCGAGCTAACAACTGAAGTCTATATATGTTAGAAAATTAAAATGGGACATAATAGAATCTTCTCCAATATTATGTCCTGTAGTTAAAAGTTTTGTTCAACATATTTTCTATTGACCAATTGTCTTTCTTGCCTGAGCTAACAACTGAAGTCTATATCTGTTAGATAATTATAATGGGAGATATATAGACCTGATCGTATGAGCAGTTTAAATACTTCAATAAGTATACCAGTGATACAAAATGCTAGAAGAATGTTGGAAAGGAAATAGGCCCCTTTTCAGTATTAATTACCATGAAATACAAGGTTTCTTTCCATCAACACATAAAAGTGGTTTATTCTGTTTTACTTTGCCCTTAGCAGGAACCTGTAGTGGGTTTCCCATACACCGCAGCTCCAATTAACTCATTATGCATTTGCAGCTTTCACAATAGTGTCCAGGCATACATTGTCATTCAATGCTATCATACCAGCAGGAAGCATTTAAGAAGTAAGATAAAACTGCTATAGTTAACTGAAAAAAAAAAAGTCTATACCACATTGTTTGTCATAACTGTTTATGTACTGCATGTCTCAATGCCACCTTACTCTACAATGCATAAGTTGATCCGATCAGAGAAACAATTGTCTAATTTATTGGTATCATTATTCCTCAACCAGTGGGCAAGTAAGATTAAAAATGCATATCAAATATCTGACAAAGAAAGTGCTTCATTTGAACAGGCTAGACAGAAGCTACTTTGCCCATTTGATAAGGATGCAATTCATGTGTATAAATGAAGATAAGGCAAAGTTTTAGAGATGGAATGATCCTCCAGATCTTACCAAGCTTCATTATTTTAAGTGCTTTTCTGATCTCTTGCTACAAAGACTATCTGTAGAAGAGGAAATCGATGCTATCTCATGCTGCACTGTAATAACTAAAAAGGTTCCAATCAAAATGTCTCATCCAAATTTAGCTAAAGATGCACAGATTGTACAACATAACACGGGGCTGGCTTTCTAGGTAAAATTAGCCCATTAAGAGAGGGAAAAAAGTATTCACGATAATTACACAACTCCAGCTTTGTTCGTATTCCGATAGTAGGTTTTACATTCACGAAAGAAATCCAAACAATGTAGGCATTCAAGTTCAATTTAGGGTTTGCACTTGAGGCAGAACGCAAAAAAAGGGATCCATGATGCATATGTAGGAATTTAAGAAAGCAAACATGAAATTAACACAAAAAAAGAAAAAAAATAGGAATTTGTGGTTTATAATCGAGGCAGAACCAGAACAGAGATCAACAAAGTACTCGTGAAATAATGAAATAACAAATGGAGAGCGATTAGAGACAGAATTCGAAATCTAGTGTTTCGTGGTTCAAATTAGGGTTTAACTTTAGAACGCCGAAAGGGAAATGAGCAAGAAGAATTGGAAAAAAACTTTGGACCATTTCTCGATTTGTGCGTGTCATCCTTGCGCAGGGGCCATGCTAATCTTCTCTGTATCGTTCCAATTTTATCGGATGTCTCCGAAGAGACGCATAAGCTGCAGAAGCATAAGCTTAAGAAGCCCTAAGATTACTTGGTAGATATCTATGTGGGACTAAATTCGTGGCCTAGCTCGCACAGAGGCAAAAGTTCCACATTTCCTATTCTACAGACAAATAAAATGCATACTTTTTTCGCTCGGCAACGCTTCTTTGTACTCGTCGGAAGCAGGGGATGAACTCGGACCATTGTCACTCCCGGTACTCTACGTGCGCCGCCTCTTGAGGTCCTTCGCGGCCTTCAAACTCTGCAATGCACTTCATCGCCGCCGCCCCGCCGTCATCGTCATTTGACGCTGCTTCTTAGGGCATTGCCGGTGAGGTTAGTAAGCTTCGAGAGTGGAGGAATAGCGAGTGATCAGGAAGGAAGAGAAACTTGGGTAAGGCGAAACATGGAATTGGGCGGATGCGTGAGAAGGGAAGGGAGAGTTTTTTCCCTCGATTTCGTTCACAGAGCTGAGAAATTAATTATGACTGGGTTTCTCAGCTTCTTTCAATGTATGGAATCGACTCTAAACAGCAAGTCAAATCACTAGTTTCGCCAGAAACCAAGTCATAATTAACTAGAAATAATTACTCCCCGTCAGAAACCAAGTAAATTGATTAGCTACGATATTAACGTCAAATCAACATTAGTTGGCATAACTAAAGTCTAAAGATGACATGCCCCCCTCTCGTGTTAATTTCACACTTTCTTTCTTAGTTCTGTGCATATATATATATACTTATATAATAAAAATAATAAAGTCGGAAGTAATAAGAAAGTATTTTCTTACTTTTTGTTAAATTATTTTCGCTCATTTAATTAAAAAAAAAGTTTTTTTCCGTTCATCTAGTTATTCTCGCTTATTTAACAAAAATAAAAGTTTTGATAAATATTTTTATAAGATTATTAAAAGAACATTTATGTAATATTCATTCACAAATTTTTTTTTAAAATTTTGATTTAATAAAATCATATTTTTAATTTAATGAGAAAAAAATAAATTTTATGTCATCTTAATATAAATTCATGTCGGTATAGAAATGAATATGATAGGAGAATAAGGGATATGATTTTAATAAACATGGTTGAGATTTAACTAACATTTACATATAAATATAAATATAGACTATTTTATTAATTAATTTTATTTTTTTAAAATTAATAATATTATGCTTAATTTTTTAATTTCTAAATCCATTTAATTATCTATGATTGTTTTTTAAATAAAATCGGTTTAAATTCTAATTAATTACTTTTAATTTTTTAATTTCCGACTCTATTTTAATTATGTATGTCAAATTTTCTAATTGTCAATTCTAATCTTATATTATCTTTATATAATAAAAATAAAAAAATTTGAAATAAATAAGAAAGTATTTTTGTTAAATTTGGGTTATAAAAAATAAATAAATAAATAAATAAAAGATCAACCCAAATGATGGAAGAGTGGGGAGGAGGGATGATTGGAGAAGTAGGTGGTGGTAGGTGGCAGGTGAGGGTGATGATGGTGGTAAGGTGAGGAGAGATTGGAGTGGATGTTGAGGGGTTGGAGTGGATGTTGAGGGGTTTTAAGATAGGAAAGCTGCGAGAGAAGAAGAGAAGAGGAGGAGGAGAGGAGATCTTGTAGGTGGAGGAGGAGGAGTCGGAATCACGAAATCGAGGTAGGAGATCTCATTACTCTGCTTCATTTTTCGTTGTTATCTCCGACAAATCTGTTGAAGACGAGAGGAGGAGGTGGATGCGAAGCAGCAGCTCACACGGGTTGGCCGCACGCGATCTGGTGTGCGGAAATCGCATGCAATGCCGGTGTAGTGGCTGCAGACTGTCGTGCCATGGTCGGTCCGTCGGAGGGCTGCTACGCGCAGATCGCGCGGCCATGGTGGCGTCGAGCAACCGAACGTTGCTGGGGCGGGCCATCGGGCCGTCGCTCGATCGGTCGTGGGACTGAGCGGGGCTGGAGGACGGGGGTTGTGGAGTCGCCGATCGGCGATGGCTAGGCGGTTGGCAGAGAGAGGAGGGGTCTGCAGGTGATTGGTGGAGAAGAGGGAGATCGGGAGAGAGAGAGAGAGAGAGAGAGAGAGAGAGAGAGAGAGAGAGAGAGAGAGATTGGGTGTCTCACCGGCGCCGGGGGCCACGGGGGAGACCGCCGGGGTGATCGCTGGCGGCCGGGAGGGCCGACCGGGGTGATCGCCGGCGGCCGGGAGAGCCGACCGACGTGGGTTCGGGCAAAGCAGCAGCGAGGTCGAGCGCAGGGGCGAGCAGCGTCGAGTGAGGGAGTCGGGAGAGGGATTTATTTGATTTAATAAATTATGTGTTTAAAGAAGAGAGCTGCATTATATGAAATGAGGTTAATTTGTAAATGATTAGGGTATTTTTGTAGTTGATCGTAGAGTTGTTGGATCGATTTGAGGTGAATACGAAAGTTGTAAATTTTTGCATGTTGAACACGATGGTGGTGTCAGATTGGAGATCGTTTGGTATGATTTTTATATTTTTTGGTATTTACTGTTGTTTAGTGAGTGAGTGATAGTTGTGTTTGAAATTAATTTATTTGATGGACCCCGAGTTGTCAGTTGAAGTTGAGGTGAATAGAAAACTTGATAATTTTCGTGTGCTGAACGCGATGGTGGGGTTGGTTTTCTGAGACAATATTGTTGGAATATTCTTTCAGTTGATTAGTTGTTGAGGTTGTCGAGATGTTTAAATAATATTAAATTATTTGTCTGATAATTTAGTTGATTAATTGGTGTGAAATAATTGTAGTTTGGAGAGTGTGCTGAGGGTGGGTTGAGCCTGCAAGTCTGTTATTCATTGTCTGTTGTTGATTTATCGTTGAAGATAAATTACGAAAATACCCTTACTTCTGCACATTATTATTGGACATGTCATGTAGAGAAATTGCATGTGTTATATTTTATTGTTGCTTATTGGCGTTTATTCTTGATCGTAGTATGTTATGCTAATCCTTTAGTGCATTGGATTAGTCATCGTATGCATAGTATAACATTATATATATGTGGTGGTGTTTACTTGTTGAGCATGTTATTATCCGGTTGATCATGTCATAATCACTTGAAATTATTGTTATATTGTTGTTCATGATGTTTTGTTATTATCATGTTATTCATGTTGTTATCACTTGGAGTTGTTGCTATATTATTGATCATGGTGATATACCTTGTTGCACTCTTGAAGTCGAGTAGCATGGTTGTTGTCGATTTGGAGGCCAAAAGGCTACGGCTTGGAGAGGACTTCAGTCCAGGACCATTTCAGTGTGGTACCCCCCCACGGATGGGAGAGGGTATGGATATTGATTAGTCACTTTGGGCACCTTCGGGTGTGGGGATGTCAGACGTGATATCTGACGGGCTACCTACTTGGTGGGGGTAGTCGCATCACCGTTGGAGCGGATGGTTGATGTCACTCTGCAGGTGGTAGAGTGCGAGATTTTTACCCAACGGTCCACACGCTCGATAATTCAGTTGATGTTGTTTAGGAGTAGGTGAGGAGTATTTATTGTGTCCATTGCCCTTGACTGCATCTTAGGTTATGTTGTTATTCATTGTTGAGTTGACACTTGATGTTTGTTGATCATATTATGATTCTCCTATTCAGCACCCGCTAATCTCTGTTGTTTTTGCTTCAGACTTACAGGGGTGAGCAGTCGATTTATTGATTGAGGTGTAGATAGTTTTTAGACAACTAGAAGACAGTCGTAGATGTGGAGCTCTGATGGCGACTGATTTTGTATTTTGTTTTGTTTTGTCGCCTAATAATGCTAAACCTTGATATTGTTATTTGGAGTTATAATATGTAAAATTATTTTATATTTTGTTAAATCATGTATTTGATCGGACCGTTTCTTATCATATGTACCGTCGGACTTATGGATTGTAATTATTGATTTTAATATTGTTGTTTTATCTTATGTTATGATTTGTGACTTTTCCTTCCACAACGCGGTATTCGAGTCGCCGCTGCGTCTCGGGTCGGGGGCCCCCGGGGGCGGGCTTGGGCCGGGGCGCGACAATTTTCCCGCTCATTTAATAAAAAAATGTTTTTTTTCGCTCATTTTGGGCTATTCTCGCTCATTTAATAAAAATAGAAATTTTGATGAACATTTTTATAAGATTATTAAATGGAAATTTATGTAATATTCATTCACAAACCTTTTTTAAAATTTTGATTAAATAAAATTATATTTTTAATTTCATATAAAAAAGATAAGTTTTATGTCATCTTAATATAAATTCATGTCGGTATAGAAAGGAATATGATAAGAGAATAAGGAATATGATTTTAATAAGCATAGTTGAAATTTAATTTACATTTACATATAAATATATACTATATAGTTGATATTTTATTAATTAATTTTGATTTTTTAAAATTAATAATATTATGATTAATTTCCTAATTTTCAAATCCATTTAATTATGTATGATTATTTTTCAAATAAAGTCGGTTTAAATTCTAATTAATTACTTTTAATTTTCTAATTTCCGACTCTATTTTAATTATGTATGTCAAATTTTTTAATTTTCAACTCTAATCTTATCTTACATTTATATAATTAAAGTAACAAAGTCTGAAGAAAATAAGGAAGTATTTTCCCGCTCTTCAGTTTAAATTCTAATTAATTACTTTTAATTTTTTAATTTCCGACTCTATTTTAATTATGTATGACAATTTTTTTAATTTTCAACTCTAATCTTATCTTACATTTATATAATAAAAGTAACAAAGTCTGGAGTAAATAAGGAAGTATTTTCCCGCTCTTTGTTGGATTATTCCCGCTCATTTAATATAAAAAAAGTTTTTTTTTCGTTTATTTTGGGCTATTCTCGCTCATTTAATAAAAATAGAAATTTTGATGAATATTTTTATAAATTTATTAATTGGACATTTATGTAATATTCATTCACAAACTTTTTTTAAATTTTGATTTAATAAAATTATATTTTTAATTTAAAGGAAAAAGATAAATTTTATGTCATCTTAATATAAATTCATGTCGGTATAGAAAGGAATGTGATAGGAGAATAAGGAATATGATTTTAATAAGAAAAAATATATTCAAATTGACATAGCAAATTAATTTACTCATTGAAATTTATTAACCAATATAGGTAATTAATTATATCAAATTAATTTACCCAATTAAATTAATTATGTTTTTACTAAAATTTACAAAAAAAATAAATCATTATAAATAAATTTAAATTTTGATTAGATGGATATTACATCATTATATCAAATTATAATCAAATTAGATAAACTTGCCAATTATCTTTATAATAAATTTAGATAGTCAGTTATCTCTCCAAATTTATAAGTTAATCTAGCATGTTCATATATATAAAAAATGGGCTCCAAAATTTTATTCAATTTGATTTTTAAAAATTTTGAATACTATATTAAAATAATTGTAAAACCTAGCCTAAAATTTTTAAAAAAATATAAAAAAAATTCCGTTCATACAAAAATTTTAATTTTTATGATTTTTGGAGGATTTTGGGATTTGTTTTAAAGTTTCGAATACTAAATCAAAAATGATTTGGAAAGGTATTATAAAATCTAGAAAAAAAAATTAATTTGTAATTTTTTGAGATTTTAGAATACATTTTGAAAGTAATTTTTAATTTAGAAAAAAAGAAAGATTCAGATTAAATAAAATTATATTTTCGCTTTAGTAAGAAAAGAAGAATTTTATGCAAAAATAATTAATAAGAATAATATAATAATTACTTTTTATTAAAATATATTAATTTAAAATTATTAATTTATGTGTACAAATCAAGTTAGAATATAATTGGTCAAGAAAAAGAAAAAAAGCTTTTTTAAAATTTATTAAATGAATAGAAAAACTACATAAATATTTTTTAAACGAGCGATATCGCATATTTTACAAAAATGTCCATAAAATAAGTGAAAAATAGCTCTAAAATAAGTGAGAAAAAATATTTCATTTTGCACAAAGATATGTAACGCGCTACAAACTTTATTTGGAAAAAAATAAAAAAATATTAAAAATGTTTTGAAAAATATGAAATATATTTATTATAATAAATATAGATTTTATGGGTATTAAAATAAAATTGGCCCGAAAATCTAAAAAAATCCTAAAATATATTTTAAAATTCCCAAAATTCATAAAAAATAACTTTTGAATTTTTTCGAATGATTTTTTTAATATTCTTTTTGGATATTTTATTATATATTTTTAAAATCATTTTTTAATTTACGATTCAAAATTTTTAAAACCCTAATATTTTTAATTTAGGATCCAAAAATTCCAAAAGTAATATTTTAAAGATTTTCAGACCAAAATATTTTTTACACCTCTAAAATCTATTTTTATTATAAAAATATATTTCTTATTTTTTAGAATTATTTTTTGCAAAGATTGTCTAGAATAGCACCTGCGATTATTTATGTGATAATATTCTTCATATATAGGCGGAGATGATTGTTTTGTTTTGATGATATTGTTCTATAAACTTTTTCTTTACTTTAAATATCAAGGTTTAATCGATGATAACTACTGAAATGATTTTACTCATAATCTGAATACAAGATTGGATCTGAGTGAAGATAAGTTGAAGAACTTTGCTCTTACGGAGATTGAGAATATGTTAAGGAGTAACAACATGCGTTTGGCTGATTTACCCAAAATGTCCTTTCTAGATATCTCATTTCTTTCTCAATGCAGAAATAGACTTATTTAAGATGAGCTTAACTATGATAAACGATCATTAGCTGCAGAACATGCCCAACTCCTTTCTAATCTTACAATTGAGCAAAGAAATATATATGATAAGATCATACTTAGAATCGTTGAAAATCGTGGAGGATTCTTCTTTCTATATGGATTTGGTGGCACTGGGGAAATATTTATTTAGATAGTAGTAATGACCCAGGGACCATAATCCAAGACTGATATTGATGCCATAAGATATAAAAGTTCATTTTAAATTTCAACGGAGATAGTTTTCGATATATATTTGTTTTGCTATGACCATAAATATGAGTCAAGGTCAAAGCCTTAAACACGTTGGAGTATATCTAGAAACATGTGTCCTCTCATTGTCAACTATATGTTGGTATTTCTAGAGTAATCAACAGTTGTGATTTAAAATTTTTTATACATGACAACGATGATAATGAAACAAATAGCATTACAAATGTTGTTAAAAGAAAGTCTTTCATAATGTATAATAAATAAGTTATTTTTAATTTTTTAGAAGTTAATTTACAAGAAAATCTTCCATACTGTATATTTTATCTTTAGTTATATTTTAATTTAAAATAAAATATTAATTTTTTTAAAAAGTAATTTAATACATAATATGTTGATATATAATTCAATATTATTGTTATAAAAAATTATTTAAAATATTTTTCTTTTATTTATTTTTAACGATTTTAATTTTACACTCCAAAATATATTTTTCATAACTTATTTTCTAAATATCTATGTATGCAATAAATGATAATATCTAATTTAATATTATTTTAGTATATATAATTTTCATTCAAAAAATTAGATACAATTGTTTTTACTATATAATTAAATTTATAAATACATATAACTAATTGATTTATCATTATTCAAATAATTTTTATAACATAATTAAATCGTACGTACGGGTCTCATACTAATTTATACAATTGAAGATACATTGATCAATACTAAAGTTGGCCCACTGACTGTTCATGTAGATCAACTTACCTTGATTGAAACTAGAATGTACAACTTTTTTTTCCTGAAATTGCTTCAACTAGAACTTTTTGTGGATCGATGGATTACAAATTTATTCGGAAGATCTTTTTTTTATATTCGGAAGATATTATTGGTTAGGCCTTCCACCTCTATTCAAATTGTCTTATTTATTTATGGATTTAAAGATTCATAAATTTATATTATTTATTTATTTTATTTCACTACTAATAAAGTAGTTAAACCTGTATGAAATTTTATGCTTTTGGATACAGTCATAACATGACCAACAAATTTCACTGCGTTTCTCCTCTCTAAGCTAACAAACACTAAAAGACAATCTCTACCCATGTTGGCAACGGATTAGCCTTATTTGTCTCCCAATCCGACAAAGATTTACATCAACAAAATAAAGAAAATGCCTTGTAAAATTAGGTAGATTATTCTTTGAAGGGAAATACATTCCTGGTGGATAAATTTCACCATATTCAAAAGAATATGGGCCAATGTGAATCTTTTTATTGTTTAGATAAAAAATTGCAAGATTGAAATCAATAAAGAGCAATATGTTGGGATGAGCAAGTTGTTAGATTAATTTTAATAATATGATATGAACCAACATATATCAATAGGCGTGTATTCATCTTAAAATAAACGGTCCAAATCTTAAGTGATATAATTATATTTATTTATGAGCCCGCGACATCTCAATTTTATATGGGATTTAATTGTACATATATCATTTAGTATAATTATTAATTTTATGATGGGCAAAATAGTAATTACCACTACCTCAAATTTTTGTTATAAATCCCTGGCAGATTACTAGTCGTCGGATTAGGAGTGGTGGTCGCAGGCTGCACAATTCACATTGGTTGTCTTCCTTCTTGTCGGTGTGGTCGGCGCAAGCAAGGTGTTGTTTTGCTCCGACCAGACGGGAGGATGAAGAGGCAACTGAGATCTCGATGAAGCATTGCCGGTCTGCTCGCACAACTGAGTGTAGGCGGCTGCATAGTTTCTGTCGAGGTCGAATCTTTCGTGCGATGGAGATGTTGCAACCGGATCAAGTCGACAAATCGACTCTTCTTCATTCGTGCGGTTGGCTGCAATTGCGGAGGGGAAAACGACTTCGGGTGTCTTCCTTGCTCCGATCGCCGCCTTGTCTGGATGAGAGGGAAGAGCAGAGGCCTCTCGGCTTGTCTCCGCACTCCCACCATGGAGGTTCGACCTCCTATCGCCGTCTCATGCCGGCATAAGAAAGGCCGCCGACGTCTCAGGAAGGTGCAGCGGCGTCAATGTGCGAGGGGCGCGTGAAGATGGGATCAGCGACGTCTGACTCCTCCTCTCCTCTGGGTTTTCCTCATTCCGCCTCAGCTCTCTCATCACCAGGTGACTCCGACGCATCATGGTGGTCGGCGTCTTAAGATGGCCGGTGTGGGAGCAGTTGTCGGCGGCGGGTGGAGGAAGTGGGTGGTTCGGCATGGGAGAGAGGGAGGCGGCGGATGTGTCGTGGGGAGAAGGGTTAGAGAGATAGAGGAGTTAGGGTTTGAATGGGGTATTAGGGTTTATAAAGTTAGGGTTGGTTATTGGGTCGGATCCGGGTTAAGATTAGTAAAATCGGATCCATTAAGTTAAAACCCGACCCAATATGTTAAAACCAAACCCAATTATAAGTTAAAACCCGACCCGTTTGCATTTGAACCCGACCCGAAATGCAATTGAACCCGATTTAATTCATTCGGTTTATTTCAATTAAATCGATTTATTTCAATTGAATCAGGTTCGGTTCTGGTTAATTAGATCTGGTTCATCCGAATTCAATTTTGGTTTGGTTCAATTGAGGTTTGGTTAATCAAGTTTGGGTTCGGTTCACTCAAATTAGGGTCTGGTTCACTCAAATTAGGTTCGGTTCAGCAGTTAGGTCCGGTTCAGCACTGGTTTAGGTCAAATTTCAGTGGTTCAGCGTCGGTTCAAGTCAATTTAGGCCGGTTCAGTGCATATTTTAAGCGGTTCAGTAGGTTTCTTTACCGGTTCACTAAAATTAGCATCTAGTTTAGCATAATTTCAACCGGTTCAATGCAATTAGCATTAGGTTCAACCTAATTTAGCTTTGGTTCAGCTCAATTAACATTGGTTCAACATAATTTTGATCGCTTTATTGTAGTTTGACCAATTTAACAAAAAATAAATTAATAGTCCATCATGTCTAATGTTTTGGAATATGTTGATTTGAAACAACATTTCGCCAAATCGAGCTCTCTTGTGTAGAATTAGCATATTTTAGAACATAAAAGATGTTAGCATGTTAGAAATTCATGCGGGTAATGATCGGCCCAAAGGAAGATTATTACTTGGCCGGATTCCTTACGTGCCCGTGGTAATAAATGTGTGATGGTCATAAGGTTTTCTATGTAGACAAGAGTCGGTCCAATGAAATGCTTCTTGTTTAACAGGACTAATTATCAATGTTTGATTACTGCATTGAGAGTACCGCTTACAAGTTGACATTTTTGTCCAAAGATGAAGTGTCAATTTTGTGCTTGGTATCTTGTAATAAGACCTGCTAATTATTTATTTCTTTTGCTTTAATTAATTTATTGAGCTGAATATATTGATGTTTTGTTTTATTCTCTATTCAGCTAATATTTCTGCTTCATCAAATATTACTGCCACTCTAAGCTCTATCCTGTGTTGACTGTCACGAATTTCAAAGCTTGGAAAGAAAACATTATGATTGTTCTTGATTGCATGGATCTAGACTTGGCACTTAGGATAACCGAGTCTGCTCTTACATATGATAGTTCTCTTGATGACAAGAGAAAATATGAGCAGTGGGAAAAATCCAACCGCCTAAGTCTCATGATTATAAGAAGGGCAATATCAAATTGTTTTAGAGGCACTATATCTGAAGAGACTAATGCCAAATTGTTCCTAGATACTATTGAAAAAAAAAATTGAGAAAAATGAGAAGGTTGAGACAAGCATGTTATTATCAAATTTAGTCTCAATGGGGTATAAAGGCAAAGGGAACATTAGGGAGTACATCATGGAGATGTCAAATCTTGTTTCTAGATTAAAGGCACTGAAATTAGACCTCCTTGAGGATTTATTGGTGCATTTGGTTCTGATCTCTCTTCCGGCACAATTCAATCATTTTAAAATCAGTTATAACTGTCAAAATGAGAAGTGGACTCTTAATGAGCTCATCTCTCATTGTGTGCAAGAGGAAGAAAGACTAAAACAAGATAAGATTGAAAGTGCTCATTTGGCTGTGGCCTCTAAAGATAAAGGCAAGAAAAGACCTAAGACTACAGAAGCTGCAGATGCTCCTCAAAAGAAAAAGCAAAAAGAACATACTAAGGTTTCTACCTGTTTCTTCTGCAAGAAAAGTGGGCATGTAAAGAAAGATTGTACCAAGTACCACGCTTGGCGTGTTAAGAAGGGTACATTTTTCACTTTGGTTTCTTCTAAAGTTGATTTAAATTTTGTACTTATAGACACTTGGTGGATATATTTCGGTGTTTCTACTCACATAAGTGTATATATGCGGGATTGCCTTAGCTGCCAACTACCGAGTGATGCTGAAAGATTCATCTTTGTGGGCAATGGCAAATCAGCTAAAGTTGAAACTATAGATCTTTTAGGTTATTGTTTAGGATTGATTGTTATTTAGAATTTGAGAGAGACTTTTGTAGTTCCATCTTTTAGATGGATTTTGATTTATATCTCTGTTTTGGACAAATAAAGTTGATCTTGTTCATTTGGAAATAAAAAATTTAGTCTTCATCTTAATTCTATTTTTGCTGGTACCATTTATGTCCTATTTCAATAACCTTTATATGATTGATGTAATTGCTTCATCTAATGAAATCCTGCATACCAACTCAAAAGGTACAAAATAAAAATTAGTTGACAAGAATTCCATCATGATATGACATAAGCACTTAGGTAATATATCCAAGTATATGATATAGAGGCTTGTGTCTAATAGAATTCTAGTTATTCCTGAAGCTACGGACTTTGATGTCCATACTGAATGCACTAAGGGAAAACAAACAAACATTAGGGTTAAGATACTAATAGGAGTTCAAACGTCTTAGAACATAATTATACGGGTGTTTATTGACCTTTCCCTATGGCTTCTTGGAATGGTCAAATAATATTTTTATGTTTATAGACAATTACTTCTTATACGGGTACCTATATCTAAATAGTGAGAAGTCTAATTAATTTTAAGACTACGGCTTATATTCTGATTAAAATACCATCTATAGCAATACATAAAAACCCTTATATATTATGGACAGGCAAGAAGCCCATACTAAATATTTGGGGTTGTCCAGTTGAGACTAGGCCATATTGGTCAAAGGAAAAATCACTGGAACAGTCCGCTGCTACTTTATTGGGTACTTTAATAGGTCTATGAGATATTATAGGATAATTTTGATATAAGCAATACTCAGTTCATTGAAGTTATTGAGTTTGGGGGAGATAAGGATATTCTTTAGGAATCTACCAATAAAGTACAAACTCAATGACCTCTAGAACTAATGCTTCCCGTTAGAGGTATTATAAATTTATCAAGTTATTATCTCATTTTATTTTGAGATAAATATGGTTGATGAATGCATATACCATGAGTTCAGTGGGAGCAAGATTATTATCCTATATATCCCTATTGTTAAAGAAGATAATTTTAGTCTCAAATCGTGCCCTAAGGATAAAATTGAGCAGGAGAAAATGCAAAAGATTCTATATGCATCTACTACAAGGAATCTGATGTATGCTGAAGAAAGTACGCGTTCGGATATTGCGTACACTAAAGGGATATTAGACAGATATCTAAGTAATCCCGGAATGGATCATTGGAAAGCAGCCAAACAGGTTATATGGTATTTACAGAGAATAAAGCATTACATATAGAAAATCAGATCAGTAGGAGATCATTGGGTATTCTTGATTCTGATTTTGCTGGATGCCTAAAAAGTTGAAAATCCACTTCTAGTTATATATTTCTATTTATCAGAAAAGTTGTTTATTGGAGGAGTGCTAAGCAGACACTCACTACAGCTTCAGATATGAAAGCAAAATTCATAACTTATTTTAAGGTATCCAATCTTGGAATATGACTGCGAAATTTTATCACTAGGCTGCCTATAGTAATAAAATTGAAAGACTACTAAAGTTATTCTGTGACAATAAACTGGCAGTGTTATATTCCAATAACAACAGGAGCCCTTCAATGTCTAAGAATATTGACATTAAGTTCCTGATTGTTAAAGAAAGAATTCAGAGTGATCAATTAAATATAGAGCACATAGGTACAACTTCCTTGAGAACAGATCCGCTTACTAAAGGCTTACCACCCGCGGTCTTTCATGAGCATGTTGCTCATTTGGGTGTTGCATCATGTATTGATATGATGATTTAGTGGGAGTTTGTAATTTGTTACTGTGTTTTATGACATTTTTCTGCAGAATAAAATTTTATTATTTTACACTCTGAATATTTTTGGCTGATCTCAATAAAATAGGACCAGTTGAAAATAAGCATGTAAGGATCACATTGCATGTAATTTCCATATTGTGCACCCATATATGATCTATATCGTCGAGAGTATTAACATTGTGATCATTGATGAATTTAGTCACGATAAATATGGCGAAAGTCGCTTTGGTTCTTTGTTGGTATGATCGATGGACCAGATTGTTAGAGATGATTAATAAAATAATGATGATAGGCTCATAAAGTTAGTATGCACAGCTATACGGTGATTCATGTGTTGGCCCAAGTGAGAGACTATTAGATTAATTTTAATAATCTGATATGGACCAACACATATCAACAGACGTGCATCCATCACTGTTAAAATAAACGGCCCAGATCTTAATTGATCTAATTATATTTATTTATGAACCCGCGACATCTCAATATTATATAAGATTTAATTGCACAGATACCATTTGAGATAATTATTAATTTTATGATGGACAAAATAATAATTACTACTACCTCAAATTTTTGTTATAAATAGAATGATTATGATCCATGGGTCATGCACTTGATTCCAATTTCCAAAACCACATTATTCAGAGACGACTCGTGGACGGTGCAAAGACTTGGAAGGTCGCTCCATCTCCTAATCTAAGCAATGGATTCAGATACGCTTTCGTATTTAGTTATTTTTAATGATTTAACATGAATGATCTTGACTTTTAAATTTAATTTCTGTTTAAAAAAATTCTTTCACAAGTCCTTCAAAAGTGCCATCATGCTTTCTGAGGATAGCCGCCGCAGCACCATCTTGTTGAAACTGATCCATCATCCATACCAAGCGGCCATCAACTCTTTGTAAGGAGGAACCCAGGTTGTCCCACCATGGTATTTTTTTCTCTCATTATTGGACTCTAGAGCACAGCTATACAGTGTCTCTCATCAACTGCAAGGCTGCAATCAAATTTAAAAACCAGATTACTTGAAAACTCCAAACTTGTTAAAGAATCGTGTCATCGACAAAGCTTCTGTAGATAAGTTATAATGTCGCCCAAATTCAATATGATATAACCTTTGCAACATATCGAAGTTGAGTTTAGTGCTTCATCAACTAGCAGATAAAAATCACCTGGACAGCTGTCACATACATGCATCTCACTAACATTTTTAGACTACATCATCAAACACCTTACAATCTCACCTCACAAATGGTGCAATGTTTGGTTAAATGAGATGCCCTAAGATTACAATAGTATTCAAACCAAAAGAAAAAAGAGATAGCAAGCAGTTTTGAGATGAAGAATAGCTTACTGCCAGGAAGGTTGACTTCTTTCTCAATAACCATATATGAGTTAATTATGACCTCTTCCGAACAGGTAAAATGCACCACTTAACAATCTATGGTAACCATTGATGAAATGGCGCATATCTTTTTATGTCTGAGAGAAGAGCAGCAGAAGAAGAAAATCACTTTCCAAAAGCAGTAGACAAAAACTGCATTCAGCCACCAAATTAATCACCAGGAGAAAGAATGTGCATTTACATCAAAAAAAGTTGAGGGAAAGAATGTGTCATAGATAGCACAACTGAGATCATAATTAAAAGGAATAAGTTTGCTTTAATCCATCTATCTATTCTATGATTTCTATCCATTCAAGAACTAGCAGAAATCTCCTGCTTTATAGAAAATGCGCTAGTTTGATCTCCAATTTATTCTAGGTCTCAAAAATCATATTTATGTTAGTCAATGAACAATTGTTGACATGTTCTATGACGAAGACTTTGAATGGATCAAGACATCTATGGCCTGCATGCAAGTTTAAGAATTTAGATAAAAGCCTTCGAGAAATAAGTTCGGAGACAAAAGTTTGTATCCTGCATACAACAGATGAATGCACGGGGAAACTTAGATAGCAAATAAATGTAGTCATATGCTTTAGCATTCTTTTTAAATTACGAAAATATCATAATACTTTGTGCATGCTCATTTTCTCAGAAAGTTCAAAACTTGTAAATTGTAATGATCCTAAGTATAAGTTGAAGTTCAACTGCTAACAAAGTCAAGCACTGAACTAGAAGAAGAATTTCCGAGCATAAGAAGCAAAAGGAAATGATCCACTAACACAAACAAAATAACCTAGTAATAGGTCTTTTTCTTTTTATGTTGTATTCCCCACGATTGTAGTGACAACTCCCATAAAAAAATTATCCTTTTATAGTTCATTTATGAAAAAGTTAGCATAAGTTTAGGATGAATGAAAATGCATTTATTGGGCAATTCCTAGTATGAAAATGCATTTATTGGACAATTCCCAGTATGAAAATGCATTTAGAGGTTTATGAAAAAGTAAGCTAAGCATCATAGCTTAGGCTCTGCTTTTGGGGGAGCAATAGCAAAATATGAATCAATTGTCGTACTCTAGGAATGAAGTAAAAGGATAAAACAAACTCTATTTTAATATTCTCTAAAAAGATGACCGCTCGTTCTAAAGATTTTGTGATCTACAAGAACCACCAATACAAACACAATGAGAAGCAAATAACCAATTTTTAGTCATTATGGCCTAGAATACAACAATAATACTGTTACCATAAGATGCCACAAAGAAGCACCAATCATTAGTAGTGGTTCAATCAGAAAATCTGGAAAGTAACAAATTAAAACGGTTGGTCAATATGTCAGAAATAGTAAGAAAGACCTTCACTACACAATGTCATGTGTACACATATGCATAAATATGCATATGTATACATAAATCGCTATTGGGAGGATTTCATAGAAAATATATCAAATACATGAATATACATTGTATTTAACCAATATAACAAAAACCATTGCTTAATCGCATAATCGTGATATAGTATGTACATGCAAAAGAATGCAGAGAGTAAATCATCATTTTCATATTAGTGATATTACACTAGTTGATAGAATCTTTTCCAATATGCTTCAGAATTTGAGATACAAATCTTTTCCAATATTATGTACCGTAGTTTAAAGTTTTGGTCAACATATTTACTATTGACCAATTGTCTTTCTCACCTGAGCTAACAACTGAAGTCGATACATGCTAGATAATTATAATGGGAGATAGACCTGATCGTATGAGCAATTAAAATACTTCAATAAGAATGTTGGAAAAGGAATAGGCCCCTTTCTGTATTACCATGAAATACAAGGTTTCTTTCTATTAACACATAAAACTGGTTTATTCCGTTTTACTCTTCCCCTAGCAGGAACCTGTAGTGGGATCCATAGCTTCAATTATTTCATTATGCATTTGCATCTTTCACAATAGTCTTCAGGCATACATTATCTGTCAATGTTATCATAGCAGCAGGAAGCATTTAAGAAAGAAAGATAAAACTGCCAAAGTTAACTTTAAAAAAATTGATACAAAATTACCAGATTTCCTTTCAACTTTCCTATGACGAAAAGTCTATGCCACATTGTTTGTCATAACTGTTTATGCAGCGTATGTATCACGGCCACCTTACTCTAAAATGCATAAATTGATCAGAAAAAAATGTCTGTTATTGAAATCATTATGCCTCAGCCAGTGGGCATGTAAGATTAAAAATGCAAAAAGAAATTGCATCATTTGAACAGGCTAGACATAAACTACTTCGCCTTTTGTAAGTAACCTAAAAGGCCTATTTGATAAGGATGCAATTCATGAGCATAAATGAAGAAAAGGCAAAGTTCTGGAGATGAATGATCCTCCAGACCTTACCAATCTAGATTATTCGAAGTTTTTGTCTGATCTCAGGCTACAAAGACAATCAGTAGAAGAATGCTATCTCATGCTGCACTACAGTAACTACAAGGTTTCAATCAAAATGTCTCATCCAAATTTAGCTAACAATGTAGTGATAGTACAACATAACTATCACGGCAAGCTTTCTAGGTAAAATTAACCGATTAAGAGAAGAAAAAAAGTATTCTGAGTTTTTTACGAAGATTACACAACTCCAGCTTTGTTCGTATTCCGATAGTAGGTTTTACATTCACGAAAGAAATCCAAACAATGTAGGCATTCAAGTTTAATTTAGGGTTTGCACTTGAGGCAGAACCCAAAAAAAGGGATCGATGATGCATATGTAGGAATTTAAGAAAGCAAACATGAAATTAACACAAAAAAAGAAAAAAATAGGAATTTGTGGTTTATAATCGAGGCAGAACCAGAACAGAGATCAACAAAGTACTCGTGAAATAATGAAATAACAAATGGAGAGCGATTAGAGACAGAATTCGAAATCTAGTGTTTCGTGGTTCAAATTAGGGTTTAACTTTAGAACGCCGAAAGGGAAATGATCAAGAAGAATTGGAAAAAAAATTTGGACCATTTCTCGATTTGTGCGTGTCATCCTTGCGCAGGGGCCATGCTAATCTTCTCTGTATCGTTCCAATTTTATCGGATGTCTCCGAAGAGACGCCTAAGATGCAGAAGCATAAGCTTAAGAAGCCCTAAGATTACTTGGTAGATATCTATGTGGGACTAAATTCGTGGCCTAGCTCGCATAGAGGCCAACGTTCCACATTTCTACAACCAAATAAAATGCATACTTTTTTCGCTCGGCAACGCTTCTTTGCACTCGTCGGAAGAAGGGGACGAACTCGGACCATTGTCACTCCCGGTACTCTACGTGCGCCGCCTCTGAGGTCCTTCAAGTCCATCCAGCTCTGCCATGCACTCCATGGCCGTCGCCGTCGCCGCCGCCACGATGTCATCGTTATTTGACGCTGCTTCTTAGCGGGGCTCATTTCCTGCAATTGGGCGGATGCGTGAGAAGCGAAAGAAGGTGAAAAGTTTTTTCGCTCAACTTCGTTCTCAGAGCAGAGAAAGACAGAAAGACAATAAATAATTAAATTTATTTGACTTAGTTTATCAGCTTCGTTCAATGTATGTGTCCATAAAATTAACGCTAAAAAAAAAAAAAAATCCATGCTAAACATTAGTACACCGTATAACACTAACTCGTATAATACTACTCTATTGATTAACCTGAATAATATTAACCTGTATTATATTATTATTATATAATATTTTATGCACACATGTACTAGTCTATATAGTACTATTATGTATTAACTAACATATATAATATTATATTATATTATATGTAATATATAATATAATATAATATAATATAATATAATATATATTAATATATATTATAATATTATATTATATGTAATATATTATAATAATACAATATAATATAAAAAATTATATAATATATTTTGTCATTAAAAATATTTCATAAACTAAAATTATTTTTTAAATATATATATATATATATATATATAATTTTTAGCTGGAGGAAAAATGAGTATCCAAAATATTGAAAGTTCTAGTGCAGACTAATGAATAGCTTTGAGAGTATATTACTAATAGACCTTATGGCAACATATGGGGTACTATTTTTAGTGCAGGTATTAGTTAATATCATTCCCAAACACTATATATTATTATCCTAATACTATACATGAGGCTTATATAGAGTACCAAACATGCCCTAAACAACAAGTCAAATCAGTAGTTTCGTCAGAAACGAAGTCATATTTACGATTCTCAGCTCAGCCGACCTCTCTCCATAAATTAATTAGCTATGATATTAACGTCAAATCAATATTAATTAGCAGATACAAGTGATGATTAAATGAGATGGCAAATGACACGCACGTCTTTAGTAGGCCGTCTCTCCTTAACTATATTAGTTGGGGCTGAAACCCCACCACACTAGGGAGGGGGAAGGAGAATACCTCTGATAAATGTCGGCGGCGAGGAAGACGGCGAGACCCAAGCAGCGATGATGATCCCAGGCGGCGACAACGACGGCGGCAGTGATACATCAACAAGAGGGAGAAGAGAGAGGCGGCAGAGAGAGGGGGAGATATTTGGCAGCGAGGGAGATTCGTGGGCGATGGAGACGGCGGCCGACGACGACAACAAATCCCGGCGAATCTGACATAGAGATGGGAGAGGGAGAAGAGAAAGACGAGAGAATAAAGACGGATGAGCGTGAATGCAAATAAAAATATTTTGTCGCTAGGCGACGGTCGGTGCTGCCGTTGCTAAGCGACGGTCGGTGCAGCCGTTGCTAAGCGACGGTCGGTGCAGTTGTTGCTAAGCCATCACCGTTAAGTGTTTCATTTGCACACAGTGTTGGCGTCATTGGCGTCATCTACCTATTAGTGATGGCATCCCGCGGCCATCGCTGAACCGCTGTACATATTTGTATAGGTAGCGACAGTCGTAGCTGTCATCGTTCAACCGTCGTAAGTGCTATATGAAGAGCGACGACCACTAGGGCACGTAGGTAAGTCGTCGCTGTTAATGACAATTACGTCTACTGTCACTGATACTCGTTGCAATTGAACTATTTTTTAGTACTGATGGGATAACTCAAATTCATAAGCTTGAATTACTGGCCTAATTAAAATATTTAAGATAAAATTGATAATTCATAAAGAATGGTTAATATCTTGTGGTCTAAGTTCTGTCGTTTGAGTTGCCAGGCGTCTCTCCTTGGCGACCAAACTGTACAGTTTCCTCCAACGATCCATCGTTCGGAATCCTCATTTCTCTTTGAGTTTTTCCCCTGGTGGGATTATCCTCTCATCATGGAGTAGACACCACAGACATACAGTTCTTCTATGGCAGACCCCTCACCTTCTGACGACGAGGAAACTATCTTCCTTGATGACAACCAGCCATCTCCACAAGACCAAATCACAAGTCACTGTCTCCTTGCCAAAATCTGGTCGGAAAGATATCTGATTCCATCAACAATCCAACTGGTACTTGGTCAAGTATGGAACTACCCGAGAGGATTCAGATGTGAAGAAGTGGAAGGAAAACTCTTCAAATTCTATTTTGACGACATCATTCAAATGATGAAGATTCTGAGAAACCATGGCTATACAAGAACCAGTGGACGATCCTTCGGCGCTGGGAACGGGGTAAAGAGATAAATGCTTACGAGTTCAACAAAGCGCCTATATGGATTCAATGCTGGGGAATTCCGGGACAAATATGAAATCTAGATACAGGTAGAAAAATCTGTAGTCGCCTCGGAAAAATTGGAAAAGATGGATTATATGCCGTACGCGATGGTCAAGGCTTCATCTACAAAGCTTATGTGGAGATTATGTTAGAATATTTTTTAAATATTCTATATTTTCATTTTTCATATATGTGGGCTACAATCAATTGTAATGTTTTGATTTAATAAAAGCGGATTTGATCTTATGATCCATTATTGAGATGCTCTGCTAGCTCATGTGATCTTGATCCATGTGATTTGAGCTTGAAACACTTAACCATGATTGATGTGATTAATCAAGTGTAGGCCCGATTAATGAAGCCCGTGATGGACGGGCCCATATAATCAATTATAAATAGAGGCTAGGTCCCCTCTATACACCGGGTGGAAAAACCCTAGCTCATAGTTGCTTTCCCCATCGAAAGCAGAGCATTTGAGACGGTGTTGTGGAGGAAGATCCAGCTTTCCTTGGAGATCCAGAAGTTTATTCCGCTGCAAATATGTCGTCATCATGTAAGATCCTATCTTACTAATTTATTTTTGATATTCTTAAATTCATGAAATTCTTGATGTAAGATTTGTCTTACAATTGGTATCAGAGCCCTGTTTCATGAATTTAAGAATTCGTTTATATTTTGAGATGATTTTAATATGATGAATAATCTGTTTAAATTTTAATTCATCATGTTTGAAAATTAAAATTAATTTTTCTGTTCGAATCAATTTATTATTCTTCGGATATTATATATTTTTATTGAATCGTGCTTTTATCCGTTGGTTCTTTCTCTTCATCTTGTAATTTGATTTAGAGATTATCATATGGAATTTTGTACAGTAAAATCTGATTTGATTTTAATGACTGTGGTTATACAATGATATTTTGGTTTAGTGTTGGTTTTTTAATTCACCGCTCGTGATATAATTAAACCTATTCTGATATTATAATAATACTGTAAAATTGACACAGTATAGCTGATTTATTATCATAATTTTATCAACATGATTCGTTTCATGATTTATTAATGTAAATTTTATTATCATGTTCAAATTTTGCTACATTTAGCATGATGTAGAATCCATGTGATTTATTACTTACATGATAATATTGTTGTACATTTTATGTTATGTGGATTACTTGGAATATATATTAATTCATTATTGTAAATAATGCTGCCAATTTTTATATATATTTGAAACCTAATATAGCTACAATTAGGTGGGGATATTGGCATAATTTACAATCACATAAACATAAATAATAATTTGAAATGGTCATTGATTTAAATTCATTATTAATCATGGTACTTTATTCTTGTACCAATTTTGCAATATATATTGGATTTGAATATTTGACATGTGAGCAATTGATTCATGATGAGTTCTTTCACTAGTTATTATTTGTAATTACCACCAAAGTGGATTACTTATAATGAGTGGTGTATTTTATCATCATATGAGGAATACTGAAGATTAATTCATTCAATAGTTTTTTCCAAAGGATGATTATTGAGTGTTTTAATTGGAGGTCTTATTAAATGGAGTTAGAAGAGTGTGCATTGGTCTAGAAATCTGTCTGCCCAAAGGTGATAGATTTTCGAAAATCAATGTCTCATTATTTAACTCATCGAGGCTTTATTTCGTGATTGCATGTTCTGCCCAAAGGTGAATATGTAATATTTGGTTAGCCTCAATTTCAATTTTATTATATGCCCTATAATTTAATCTAACACATTCTAATTATATTGTGATGAAGTTATTAGAGTGTGCATTGGTCTAGAAATCTGTCTGCCCAAAGGTGATAGGTTTTCGAAAACTAATGTAGCCTCATTGATTAACTGATTCATAAATCGATCACTTGTTGATAAGATAATGACACTAATAGGATGTGAAGAAAATAATTGATTAATATATAAATGTGAAGGTCAGTGGGAGGAAAATATTTTTTCTCTTAGTAACTAGCTGAATATCAAGCTACTTGACCTAAAAATATTAATATATGACTTCACATTGTAGATATCATTACAAGACTCCATACATTTAGAATCAAATATTTGACTGTTAGAGATCTTGTAAAAAAGATATTTTAGTTGAACACATAGAGACAGATCTAATGCTTGCTGATCCCTTAACCAAGGGACTCAGACCCATAGTCTTTAAAAGACATGTTGAAAATATGGGCATTCTGAGTTCTTTTGATGTGCTTGGTTAGTGGGAGTTATTTTTCCTTTTGTTTTGAGCACTTTGAGATCATATTGTCATATTTAATATATGTGTTCAATAATTATTTAAGACTCGGTATCATTTGAATCAGAATGTCTCTTGATTGATATCATATTTAAGTCTAGAGACATCATATTTTTTGTTTAAGACTCGGTATCATTTGAATCAGAATGTCTCTTGATTGATACCATATTTAAATCTAGAGACATCATGTTTTTTGTTTAAAGGCTCGGTGTCATGTGAATCATGTTGCCCATTGATTGATGCCAATTTTGAGTCTAGGGACTTGATGGTTTTTTTTTTAAAAAAAAAACCATACGCTTTCTCTTGCCGAAAGGTATATCTAGAAGAGAAAGTATGAGGACTGACAATGAAAATAACACTGTTCTTATCGGATCATTTTGAGTGTTATTTTCATGCTACATTTCACACCAATGACAATTGTCAACAATGTCAGTGGTATTCGTGATCATGGAAAGTCTTATGTCCAGTATTGTCATGATGGCTGCCATGATTCGATATCATTGGTTGTTGATATGAGTCATAATAAGTGTTGCATCTTGGATCATATTTTTTATTTTATTTTTATTTATTTTGTGGCCACATTTTTATTTTTGAAATATGTGATTAAACCCGAGTGTCGTTTTTAAATTTTTTCAAAAAAAATAAAAATAAATAAATAAATAAAATTTTACAATTGATCTTGCCCAAGTGGGAGAATGTTAGAATATTTTTTAAATATTTTATATTTTCATTTTTCATATATGTGGGCTACAATCAATTGTAATGTTTTGATTTAATAAAAGCGGGTTTGATCTTATGATCCATTATTGAGATGCTCTGCTAGCTCATGTGATCTTGATCCATGTGATTTGAGCTTGAAACACTTAACCATGATTGGTGTGATTAATCAAGTGTAGGCCCGATTAATGAAGCCCGTGATGGACGGGCCCATATAATCAATTATAAATAGAGGCTAGGTCCCCTCTATACACCGGGTGGAAAAACCCTAGCTCATAGTTGCTTTCCCCATCGAAAGCAGAGCATTTGAGGCGGTGTTGTGGAGGAAGATCCAGCTTTCCTTGGAGATCCAGAAGTTTATTCCGCTGCAAATATGTCGTCATCATGTAAGATCCTATCTTACTAATTTATTTTTGATATTCTTAAATTCATGAAATTCTTGATGTAAGATTTGTCTTACAGATTAACGTTGATGAACCCATCAAAGGAGACATCCGCACGCAATCTTCATCCCTTGGTAGCTTTTGAACTTCCTTCAAATATGAAAAACTTTCTTTATTTTGCTATTACTGTGGGCTTATTAGACATGATGACAAAAACTGCGCACTACCCAGACTGGTCGGGATCTTCACATGAGTTCTTCTCTAAAACATTGCATGGCGGCCAACCAACCTTCTAAGGAGAATGTTACTAATCCGAATATCTCAAACTTACTGTCTAGTATGACAGTCCAGCCGCCTAATTTTTATCCATCTCCCATCGACAGCAATCCCCAACTCATATCCAATTCCAAGGGAAACACTATGAACAAAGATGGTCCAACACGCAGTTCCCCATCCCCAAACCATCCGAATGCAACAAAGAGAGTTATTATTAAGGTGGATAGAAGCAAACAGGCTATGGGCCAATCATCAAAGGGGACTGAACCAAACTCTATGAACTCGAGGAAAAGGATATCTGAAGACAACATAGATAAAGATGGGAAAAAACTAAAAACAATCATGGAATCTCAATTACTCACTGTCGAGGTGGAGGAAGCCCGCCTGAATTGGCCCCACATCCCCAAATGAAGACATTAGCCTGGAATTGTCAAGGGTTGGGGAACCCCTTGACTTCCTTCCACTTGAAGAACATTTGTTCTCAAAACTCCCCGGAAATTCTATTCTTATCAGAAGTCAAATGTGAGGGCTCAAGGTTTACAAATCTTATTAATCCATGCGGGCTAGATAACATGCACTCAGTCAATCCCGAGGGCAGAAAAGGTGGCTTAATACTTGCTTGGAAATCTACTATCAACATATCGGTAGTCGATGCTGACTCCTTCTTCATTCAGGCCCACTGCTCGACTCAAGACAATTCTCTTCAATGGTTGTTCTTTGGCATTCATCTCCATTACGAGAGTCATATCAGAGAACAACAGGTTGACATTCTTATAAATAAAGTGAACTCCAGCAGCCTCCCTACTCTCCTAGGTGGGGACTTCAATTCTATTATTCGTTAGGAAGAAAAATCTGGAGGTGCACGATTTGCACCTCACATGAACAACCACCTGCAAAACCTCATTGGTAGCACAAACCTAATGGAGTTCCCCTCTTCTGGTCCTACATTTACGTGGTGCAACAGAAGACAACACAACCAACTCATAGAGAAAGTTTTAGATCTTCTGGTCTCAATGGAATGGTGTGATCTATGGAGGAATCGAATGGTGTTGCACTTGGACGACACCGGGAGTGACCATCGCCCCATTTTGCTTCAACCAGCAAGTCCCTTCATTGCAAAAAGGACCTTCAATTTTGATAAACGTTGGTTGGAGAATGAACATCTGAATGATATTATCTCTCAAGCCTGGAACTCTCCCATCTCTGGTACTCAACAATACCAAGTCTTCTCCAAATTGAAGCTAGTCAGACAAGGCATCCTATCGTGGCTAAAGAACAACTCCCAGAACTCGAATACCCGCATCAAATCCCTTCAACAACAACTGCATGCCTTAACCCCAGCCAACACCCTTGACTACTCAGTCCGAAAGAGAATCCTAGAAGATAAGCTACTACAAGCTCTGAAGGATGAGGAAATATATTGGCGTCAAAAATCCAGAATTAAGTGGCTCCGAGAGGGTGACAAGAACACTGGGTATTTCCATGCATGCACCAAAGCCAGGCGAAATTATAATAGCATTCCCCGGATAAAAAATTCGGAAAATGAATGGGTGGAAGGTGTTGATCAGGTTGCGTAAGTTTAGCTCTTCCAACCCAACTGATATCAGTCGATACCTTCAAGGTATTCAGAAGAAAGTTTCAAGAAGAGCTAACAACTGGCTCATAAGACCTGTGACGTATGAGGAGATAAAAAGGGCAATCTTTGACATTAACATTGATAGTGCACCAGGATCAGATGGTTTCACTGGTGCCTTCTTCCGTCATTATTGGCATGTGGTAGATAAGGATGTGGTTGTTGCAGTTTCCTCTTTTTTCATATACAAGAAACTTCTCCGTCCATTCAATGATACACTCATCGCTCATATTCCTAAAAGCAAAAATACAATGGACATGTCCAGCTTGAGGCTGATCAGCCTATGCAACGTATACTACAAACTTTGCTCCAAAATTGTAGTTAAGAGGATGCAACCAGTCATGAACAAAGTAATATCAAAAAACCAAAGTGCATTTGTCCCGGGCCGACTCATATCGGAGAACATTATAATTGCTCATGAGGTTAACCATCACCTGAAGTCGAAACAGAAGGGTCGCTCCCATGAAATGGCTATCAAGCTAGATATGAGTGGTGCCTATGATCGGATAGAATGGGATTTCTTAGTCGTTGTTATGTCTGTAATGGGTTTTGCTCCCGAATTCATTGAAATTATCATGCAATGTGTATCAACGGTAACATATTCAGTCACCATTGAAGGATCTAAGTTCGGATACTTTACACCTTCTCGTGGATTGTGGCAGGGAGATCCCCTCTCCCCATTCCTATTTGTTATATGCATGGAGGGTTTCCTCCACATGATGCAATCCATGCAAGTTCAGATGAGATGTCGAGGTATCAAGATCAGTCGTCATAGTCCTAATCTATCAGCTTTATTATTCGCCGACGATATTCTATTGTTCAGCAAAGCGGACATACACCATGCAACATGCTTCAAAAAGCTCCTACGAGATTATGGTATGATCAGTGGTCAACAAATCAACATGCAAAAATCCTCAACATTTTCTAAAGCGACTCCTCAGCTTCTGAAGCAGCAGATAAGCTCCCTGATAAATATTCCTCTCAATGAAGGCCAAGGAAAATACTTGGCGCTCCGGCTTTGATTAACAAATCCAAAAAAGCCACGTTCGACTTTATTCTCGGCCGCATCAAATCAAGACTAGAAAGTTGATCTTCAAAATTAAAAGAATGCAGGCGCATGAACTTGGCCCTTCTTGCCAAAATTGGATGGAGAATTCTAACTCGGCCCTATTCTCTTCTAAGCAAAGTATACAAAGGCAAATACTTTCCACACTCTTAGTTCATTGAGGCTGATGCAAAGCCGAATTCCCCCTAGGGTTGGAGAAGCATTCTAAGGGGCAGGGAGCTTCTTAGCAAGGGTCTTAGAATAAAGGTGGGGTCTAACACTATATTACCTGCACTGGGTACCCCGTGGATCCCCACGGAGCCTTCCTTCAGCGTCTATGGACCTGCTATGCATCACTCGAATCCAGGATCTAAGTTCGGATACTTTACACCTTCTCGTGGATTGCGGCAGGGAGATCCCCTCTCCCCATTCCTATTTGTTATATGCATGGAGGGTTTCCTCCACATGATGCAATCCATGCAAGTTCAGATGAGATGTCGAGGTATCGAGATCAATCGTCATAGTCCTAATCTATCAGCTTTATTATTCGCCGACGATATTCTATTGTTCAGCAAAGCGGATATACACCATGCAACATGCTTCAAAAAGCTCCTACGAGATTATCGTATGATCAGTGGTCAACAAATCAACATGCAAAAATCCTCAACATTTTCTAAAGCAACTCCTCAGCTTCTGAAGCAGCAGATAAGCTCCCTGATAAATATTCCTCTCAATGAAGGCCAAGGAAAATACTTGGCGCTCCCGACTTTGATTAACAAATCCAAAAAACCCACGTTCGACTTTATTCTCGGCCGCATCAAATCAAGACTAGAAAGTTGATCTTCAAAATTCAAAGAATGCAAGCGCATGAACTTGGCCCTTCTTGCCAAAATTGGATGGAGAATTCTAACTCGGCCCTATTCTCTTCTGAGCAAAGTATACAAAGGCAAATACTTTCCACACTCATAGTTCACTGAGGCTGATGCAAAGCCGAATTCCTCATAGGGTTGGAGAAGCTTTCTAAAGGGCAGGGAGCTTCTTAGCAAGGGTCTCAAAAATAAAGGTGGGGTCTAACACTATATTACCTGCATTGGGTACCCCGTCGATCCCCACGGAGCCTTCCTTCAGCGTCTATGGACCTGCTATGCATCACTCGAATCCAGGATCTAAGTTCGGATACTTTACACCTTCTCGTGGATTGCGGCAGGGAGATCCCCTCTCCCCATTCCTATTTGTTATATGCATGGAGGGTTTCCTCCACTTGATGCAATCCATGCAAGTTCAGATGAGATGCCGAGGTATCAAGATCAGTCGTCATAGTCCTAATCTATCAGCTTTATTATTCGCCGACGATATTCTATTGTTCAGCAAAGCGGATATACACCATGCAACATGCTTCAAAAAGCTCCTACGAGATTATGGTATGATCAGTGGTCAACAAATCAACATGCAAAAATCCTCAACATTTTCTAAAGCAACTCCTCAGCTTCTGAAGCAGCAGGTAAGCTCCCTGATAAATATTCCTCTCAATGAAGGCCAAGGAAAATACTTGGCGCTCCCGACTTTGATTAACAAATCCAAAAAAGCCACGTTCGACTTTATTCTCGGCCGCATCAAATCAAGACTAGAAAGTTGATCTTCAAAATTCAAAGAATGCAGGCGCATGAACTTGGCCCTTCTTGCCAAAATTGGATGGAGAATTCTAACTCGGCCCTATTCTCTTCTGAGCAAAGTATACAAAGGCAAATACTTTCCACACTCTTAGTTCACTGAGGCTGATGCAATGCCGAATTCCTCATAGGGTTGGAGAAGCATTCTAAGGGGCAGGGAGCTTCTTAGCAAGGGTCTTAGAATAAAGGTGGGGTCTAACACTATATTACCTGCACTGGGTACCCCGTGGATCCCCACGGAGCCTTCCTTCAGCGTCTATGGACCTGCTATGCATCACTCGAATCCAGGATCTAAGTTCGGATACTTTACACCTTCTTATGGATTGCGGCAGGGAGATCCCCTCTCGCCATTCCTATTTGTTATATGCATGGAGGGTTTCCTCCACATGATGCAATCCATGCAAGTTCAGATGAGATGCCGAGGTATCAAGATCAGTCATCATAGTCTTAATCTATCAGCTTTATTATTCGCCGATGATATTCAATTGTTCAGCAAAGCGGATATACACCATGCAACATGCTTCAAAAAGCTCCTACGAGATTATGGTATGATCAGTGGTCAACAAATCAACATGCAAAAATCCTCAACATTTTCTAAAGCAACTCCTCAGCTTCTGAAGCAGCAGATAAGCTCCCTGATAAATATTCCTCTCAATGAAGGCCAAGGAAAATACTTGGCGCTCCCGGCTTTGATTAACAAATCCAAAAAAGCCACGTTCGACTTTATTCTCGGCCGCATCAAATCAAGACTAGAAAGTTGATCTTCAAAATTCAAAGAATGCAGGCGCATGAACTTGGCCCTTCTTGCCAAAATTGGATGGAGAATTCTAACTCGGCCCTATTCTCTTCTGAGCAAAGTATACAAAGGCAAATACTTTCCACACTCTTAGTTCACTGAGGCTAATGCAATGCCGAATTCCTCATAGGGTTGGAGAAGCATTCTAAGGGGCAGGGAGCTTCTTAGCAAGGGTCTTAGAATAAAGGTGGGGTCTAACACTATATTACCTGCACTGGGTACCCCGTGGATCCCCACGGAGCCTTCCTTCAGCGTCTATGGACCTGCTATGCATCACTCGAATCCAGGATCTAAGTTCGGATACTTTACACCTTCTCATGGATTGCGGCAGGGAGATCCCCTCTCGCCATTCCTATTTGTTATATGCATGGAGGGTTTCCTCCACATGATGCAATCCATGCAAGTTCAGATGAGATGCCGAGGTATCAAGATCAGTCATCATAGTCCTAATCTATCAGCTTTATTATTCGCCGATGATATTCAATTGTTCAGCAAAGCGGATATACACCATGCAACATGCTTCAAAAAGCTCCTACGAGATTATGGTATGATCAGTGGTCAACAAATCAACATGCAAAAATCCTCAACATTTTATAAAGCAACTCCTCAGCTTCTGAAGCAGCAGATAAGCTCCTTGATAAATATTCCTCTCAATGAAGGCCAAGGAAAATACTTGGCGCTCCCGGCTTTGATTAACAAATCCAAAAAAGCCACGTTCGACTTTATTCTCGGCCGCATCAAATCAAGACTAGAAAGTTGATCTTCAAAATTCAAAGAATGCAGGCGCATGAACTTGGCCCTTCTTGCCAAAATTGGATGGAGAATTCTAACTCGGCCCTATTCTCTTCTGAGCAAACTATACAAAGGCAAATACTTTCCACACTCTTAGTTCACTGAGGCTAATGCAATGCCGAATTCCTCATAGGGTTGGAGAAGCATTCTAAGGGGCAGGGAGCTTCTTAGCAAGGGTCTTAGAATAAAGGTGGGGTCTAACACTATATTACCTGCACTGGGTACCCCGTGGATCCCCACGGAGCCTTCCTTCAGCGTCTATGGACCTGCTATGCATCACTCGAATCCAGGATCTAAGTTCGGATACTTTACACCTTCTCATGGATTGCGGCAGGGAGATCCCCTCTCGCCATTCCTATTTGTTATATGCATGGAGGGTTTCCTCCACATGATGCAATCCATGCAAGTTCAGATGAGATGCCGAGGTATCAAGATCAGTCATCATAGTCCTAATCTATCAGCTTTATTATTCGCCGATGATATTCAATTGTTCAGCAAAGCGGATATACACCATGCAACATGCTTCAAAAAGCTCCTACGAGATTATGGTATGATCAGTGGTCAACAAATCAACATGCAAAAATCCTCAACATTTTCTAAAGCAACTCCTCAGCTTCTGAAGCAGCAGATAAGCTCCTTGATAAATATTCCTCTCAATGAAGGCCAAGGAAAATACTTGGCGCTCCCGGCTTTGATTAACAAATCCAAAAAAGCCACGTTCGACTTTATTCTCGGCCGCATCAAATCAAGACTAGAAAGTTGATCTTCAAAATTCAAAGAATGCAGGCGCATGAACTTGGCCCTTCTTGCCAAAATTGGATGGAGAATTCTAACTCGGCCCTATTCTCTTCTGAGCAAACTATACAAAGGCAAATACTTTCCACACTCTTAGTTCACTGAGGCTAATGCAATGCCGAATTCCTCATAGGGTTGGAGAAGCATTCTAAGGGGCAGGGAGCTTCTTAGCAAGGGTCTTAGAATAAAGGTGGGGTCTAACACTATATTACCTGCACTGGGTACCCCGTGGATCCCCACGGAGCTTTCCTTCAGCGTCTATGGACCTGCTATGCATCACTCGAATCCAGGATCTAAGTTCGGATACTTTACACCTTCTCATGGATTGCGGCAGGGAGATCCCCTCTCGCCATTCCTATTTGTTATATGCATGGAGGGTTTCCTCCACATGATGCAATCCATGCAAGTTCAGATGAGATGCCGAGGTATCAAGATCAGTCATCATAGTCCTAATCTATCAGCTTTATTATTCGCCGATGATATTCAATTGTTCAGCAAAGCGGATATACACCATGCAACATGCTTCAAAAAGCTCCTACGAGATTATGGTATGATCAGTGGTCAACAAATCAACATGCAAAAATCCTCAACATTTTCTAAAGCAACTCCTCAGCTTCTGAAGCAGCAGATAAGCTCCCTGATAAATATTCCTCTCAATGAAGGCCAAGGAAAATACTTGGCGCTCCCGGCTTTGATTAACAAATCCAAAAAAGCCACGTTCGACTTTATTCTCGGCCGCATCAAATCAAGACTAGAAAGTTGATCTTCAAAATTCAAAGAATGCAGGCGCATGAACTTGGCCCTTCTTGCCAAAATTGGATGGAGAATTCTAACTCGGCCCTATTCTCTTCTGAGCAAAGTATACAAAGGCAAATACTTTCCACACTCATAGTTCACTGAGGCTGATGCAAAGCCGAATTCCTCATAGGGTTGGAGAAGCATTCTAAGGGGCAGGGAGCTTCTTAGCAAGGGTCTTAGAATAAAGGTGGGGTCTAACACTATATTACCTGCACTGGGTACCCCGTGGATCCCCACGGAGCCTTCCTTCAGCGTCTATGGACCTGCTATGCATCACTCGAATCCAGGATCTAAGTTCGGATACTTTACACCTTCTCATGGATTGCGGCAGGGAGATCCCCTCTCGCCATTCCTATTTGTTATATGCATGGAGGGTTTCCTCCACATGATGCAATCCATGCAAGTTCAGATGAGATGCCGAGGTATCAAGATCAGTCATCATAGTCCTAATCTATCAGCTTTATTATTCGCCGATGATATTCAATTGTTCAGCAAAGCGGATATACACCATGCAACATGCTTCAAAAAGCTCCTACGAGATTATGGTATGATCAGTGGTCAACAAATCAACATGCAAAAATCCTCAACATTTTCTAAAGCAACTCCTCAGCTTCTGAAGCAGCAGATAAGCTCCCTGATAAATATTCCTCTCAATGAAGGCCAAGGAAAATACTTGGCGCTCCCGGCTTTGATTAACAAATCCAAAAAAGCCACGTTCGACTTTATTCTCGGCCGCATCAAATCAAGACTAGAAAGTTGATCTTCAAAATTCAAAGAATGCAGGCGCATGAACTTGGCCCTTCTTGCCAAAATTGGATGGAGAATTCTAACTCGGCCCTATTCTCTTCTGAGCAAAGTATACAAAGGCAAATACTTTCCACACTCATAGTTCACTGAGGCTGATGCAAAGCCGAATTCCTCATAGGGTTGGAGAAGCTTTCTAAGGGGCAGGGAGCTTCTTAGCAAGGGTCTCAAAAATAAAGGTGGGGTCTAACACTATATTACCTGCATTGGGTACCCCGTCGATCCCCACGGAGCCTTCCTTCAGCGTCTATGGACCTGCTATGCATCACTCGAATCCAGGATCTAAGTTCGGATACTTTACACCTTCTCGTGGATTGCGGCAGGGAGATCCCCTCTCCCCATTCCTATTTGTTATATGCATGGAGGGTTTCCTCCACCTGATGCAATCCATGCAAGTTCAGATGAGATGCCGAGGTATCAAGATCAGTCATCATAGTCCTAATCTATCAGCTTTATTATTCGCCGATGATATTCAATTGTTCAGCAAAGCGGATATACACCATGCAACATGCTTCAAAAAGCTCCTACGAGATTATGGTATGATCAGTGGTCAACAAATCAACATGCAAAAATCCTCAACATTTTCTAAAGCAACTCCTCAGCTTCTAAAGCAGCAGATAAGCTCCCTGATAAATATTCCTCTCAATGAAGGCCAAGGAAAATACTTGGCGCTCCCGGCTTTGATTAACAAATCCAAAAAAGCCACGTTCGACTTTATTCTCGGCCGCATCAAATCAAGACTAGAAAGTTGATCTTCAAAATTCAAAGAATGCAGGCGCATGAACTTGGCCCTTCTTGCCAAAATTGGATGGAGAATTCTAACTCGGCCCTATTCTCTTCTGAGCAAACTATACAAAGGCAAATACTTTCCACACTCTTAGTTCACTGAGGCTAATGCAATGCCGAATTCCTCATAGGGTTGGAGAAGCATTCTAAGGGGCAGGGAGCTTCTTAGCAAGGGTCTTAGAATAAAGGTGGGGTCTAACACTATATTACCTGCACTGGGTACCCCGTGGATCCCCACGGAGCCTTCCTTCAGCGTCTATGGACCTGCTATGCATCACTCAAATCCAGTATTAGTTTTCCACCTTTCCTACCTCTTCGACAAAGAGCTTAGAATGTGGAAGGCACAGGAAGTACGTAATCTCTTCCACCACTCAGTTGCTGAGAATATCCTACAGATGAGCATTCCGACAGGAAGAGATACTTGGGTTTGGCACTTCAATAATAATTGCATCTATTCGGTCAATTCTGGTTACAAGTTAATATCAAATGAGTTGGCTCATAATCCTCAATATTCTTCTCCGGCTCCATTCCCTTGGACAAGTATATGGAAGCTAAAGGTACCTCCAAAGGTCAAAGTCTTCACAGGGAGACTCCTCAATGGCTGCTTACCTCTCAAAGATAATCTTAAAAACTGACACATCCCAATCTCAGATGATGTCTGCCCGATGTGCAAATCTCATCCAGAAGATGGCATGCATGTATTCTTGAAGTGCAACATCTCAGCCCAGGCCTGGCGCAACTCGGGACTTCCCCGTCTCTCTCGGCCTGACTGCGATTCAATCCCGAGATGGTGGATGTCGATCCGCGCTAAACTTCAATAGTGGAACACCGGCATGGAATTGACTTCATGTTTTTTATGGAGCATCTGGAATCATCGCAACAAATGCCAATATAACGGGCTGGCGGGAGACGCGATTTTGATTCTTAATCATGCCTTATCCTTATGGTCTTCCTTTTCTAGTATGTAACTATCATCTCTGGTAGTCAGGGAGTGATACTTCTAGTTCTATAATTGAGCTAGCTTTTGTACTTTCTTCCATCAAGGAATGAATCAACTACCTTTGTGAAAAAAAAATTCATAAAGAATGGTTAATTCGTATATTATTTTTCAAGAGGGGTCTTTTTGCAAAAATGTCTAATGACTGTGTAAGTCATCAAAAGAAGAGAGGAGGAGATCACAAAGAGAGCATATTGATCTTCACCAACGAAGAAGTTGGAAATTTGCAAACTATGTAGGACTCCTCTCCCTCTTCCTCCTTCATTTTTGTTGTTTCTCGGATGTTTTCATTGGCAAAAATTGGGGTCAAAGGTTGAACATGACATCAGAGAGCATTGGCTAGGTGTGGTTAGAGACCACAGGACAGCCGAGGCTGTGGCACTCGGCCTGTTGACCAACAAAGAATGTTGTATGCTTGAAATTTTTATGTCTCTATTTTCGTTGTGTATTATATAGGATTCTCCTTTACGCGACCGCTGGGTAATTGTAATACTCGTGAAAAAAAAAATTAACTTTGTTCATTGTGATTTCAAATGAGAAGTTTGGATGCGCGTCGGAGCGGGTTGAGCGAGTCGCCAGAAGACGTGATTTGAGGTATGGCTTCTACGCGCAAGTAAAATTATTTGGTTTAAGTTGTTTGGATGTTAGATGTAGGTTGGACTCGAGACAAGTCCGGGAGTCCGATCAAAACCCGAATCGGGTGAGTATAGACGCATTTATGGCTCGCTTAAGGCTTAGGAGCATTATTGCATATAATTAAAAAATAAGTAAATAAAATAAAAGGATGTTTGGGACTGTGCGACGTACTCCAGGAGCCGCAAGCATCCCAGGTAAGGTTTAAAATCTCGGTCGGTATGGTACGGTAAGTCCGGTATTTATCGGTTTTTTAGGTTTCCAGTATACGATATACCCGGTATTTGAAAAAAACGGGTATATTGTGTATACCGGGCGGTATATGGCGGTATAACGCCCGGTATGGGCAGTATATGGTGGTATACCGCCCGGTATGGGCGGTATGGGTGGTATGGGCGGTATACCGCCCGATATGGGCAGTATATGGTGGTATGTCACGAAAAAAAAAAAAAACTCGGCCGGTATGCATTTTCATACCGGTCCGTACCGTGTGTCGGTATGGTACGGTACCGGTATATACTGGTACCGGTCGGTGACCGAAACCGGTACCGGCCGATGACCGAAACCGGTACCGGTACCGAGATTTTAAACCATGATCCCAGGTATGGGCGACGAGGTGAGGAGGAAGAGGCACGATTGGTGGTCGAGCGCCGTCGGAGATCATCGATGCAGGAAACATGGAGTAGCATCTTCCTTCTCGATCCTCCTTGTCGGTGAGTGATTTAATAGATTTTTATTGTGTTCTATCCCTCACTGTTTGGTTGTTATTGTTGAAATTTTCTATCTTGATCGGGAGAGGAGTGAAGAGAGAGGAAGGTCGGCAAAGCCGGCCGGTCGGAAGGTGGCGGTTGTGCCGCTGCCTGTGGCGTCAGGCCACGCAGCCTCGGCGGCGACTAAGCCGCAGTAGCACGGCTGCCCATGGTATGGCAGCAGCCACGGCTGCTTCCTGGACCTTTCCCGACGGTGGGCTAGTGCCCCACCATCGCCGGAGGCCGCGGGAGAGACCGGTGGGGGCCAGCGGGTGGTCACTGACAGACTGGGTGGCTACCCGACGCTGACCCGAGAAGGAGAGGAGGCGGCGTTGGATTCGAGCAAGGAGGAGAATGACAAAGGTTTATTTTAGATTTTATAAATTTATTTAATTATAAAGATTAGTTGTATCGTGAGAAATGAGTTGGTATACGTGGATTATTAGGTATTTTTGTATTTAATCCTAGAGATGTCAGATGAGATCGAGGTAAATATGATAGTTATATGTTTTCGCGTTCTGAACACGATGGTGGTACGTGTTTGATTTCTGATCGGAGGTTGTTTGATATGTATTTTTATATATTTTTCAATATTAGAGGAGATGATTAATATTTTGATTTTGATTAGTCTTGGAGTAGGAAGGTCCTAGATTTCTAGGAATAAAATGACATGTCGTAATAAAGAGGTAGGGCCGACCCTATGCTTAGGGCGAGTTTAGCGGTTTACGAGAATCCTATATTTGCACGTCTTTCTTTCTAGTCCGAAGCATGCTAAATTTCAAATTATTAAATGTTTAATTTCAGTTTATATCGTGTGAAAATATTATACGTTTGGTGTAAGTGTTGAATGAACCCGGTTTGAAGTTTACGTTGAGATTGTAGTAGTAAGACCCGAGTTAAGCCCTCTTAGTGATAGAAATTTTTTTTACTGAAATATTTATGTGCATATGTTGGATTTCATTTATCAATTTTGGAGTCATGGAATCATGGTAAATCTCATATACGCGGTTGTCCTTCATGAGTGAGAAGAAGTGCTAGGGTCGGCTCTCCATAGGACTTATACATTTTCCGAATATTAGATTTCTTGTAGTCATGCAATGCTCGCTGAAAACTATTGTTAAAGTAGAGAAATATAGGCTGAAATTTATAGACTTGTAGATGTTTAAACTTGAAATTTATTTAGCATGATATGGTATGCTGGAATTATTTCATACATGCTGAATTTACTTAACATCTGCTGAAATTTGTTTTTGTAGTATGCAATACATGCTGAAATTATTAAGTATATGCTGAAATTATATAGTGCGTGTTGGGATTATTCAATATATGCTGAAATCTCTCATCTGGGTGATAAATTATAAAGCCGGGATAATTAGGCCCAAGAGAGGGTCGGGTTGGAGCGCGTAGGCGTATATCTGAGTTGTCAGCGAAAAATATTTTTATGTACTTGTATGTACTGTGTAATGATATATGTTACTTGTGTTTGTGATTGTGGATGGACAATGGTCGGGCTGAGGAGTGTCTTTAGCTAGTGAAGTTATCGTCCGACTCAACGAGTGGATTATGGGTCTTGAGATTGCGTTAGTGAGCCACGCTGACGTTAGACCCGAGTAGTATTTGGTTGGAGAGCTATTCCCAACCAGATGGGGCCTCGAAGCTAGTAGACCATCCTAGCTCAGAGGGCCCGGGCGGGAAGCTCGCTAGATAGAGACTCTAGCGACCGACTCGTATGCTTGCTTTGTTTGGGACGAGTAGAGTCGTAGACGTATGGGCCGAATGACTGCGGTGTTTTGAGCATGAGTTTTATAATGATTGTTCTTTCTTTATATGCCATTATAGTTCAATTTTTACATAAAAATGACTTCTATGCTTATACTTGGGATTAAGTGAAGGTTCGGGTAGAGCCACTCACTGAGTTCCTTTAGAATTCACCACTTTAATTTCTTATATTTTTCTTGCAGATCTGACCAGTGGAGGTACGATTGTACTTGTGTGGCGTGGCTGGGGATTGCAAGCTCAGGTAGCAGATCTCGTGATATGTCGGGTCATAGTCGAGTCATAGAGAGCTTGTGTTATTGCATATATTCATGTATTTTGTTGTATATGTACACATACTTTGATCGTAACATTCTCTTTTGATATATGCATGGTTCTTCATTCCATTTCCGCATTTTGGTATGTATATGTTGGTAGGCTTTGGAGTACATAAGCGTACTCTGGCCGGTCACATGACCTTGGGATTTGGGGCGTGAAAGTAATTTTCTCAATTAGAGGTTAAAACTAGGTTGGGCATAAGAATATTATAAAATTAAGGATAATTACCTAAGTATATCCTCAATTATGCACTTTGTCTCATTTATGACCAATTCCAAAATATTACTAAATTGTATCCTGAACTTTGACATTTATCTCAATTACATCATCAATCAATTCTCCATCAGTAGCACTGTTAAGGCAATGATGTGGCGCTCTGACGTGGATTAAAATAATATTTTTATTAAAAAATATAAAAAAATTATGTCAAATTATATTAAATAATATAAAATAATATTTTATATTTTATATTAAAAAATCACTTCATGTTCACCCCTGACATGGAGTGCATAGTTCAAATGAGATAAAAATGCACAATTCAGGGTATATTTAGATAATTACACTATAATTAATTGTATGATTTATATAGTAACTACCGACCATTAAAAATTTAACATGTTGCCCTAATCTATTTTTTATCACTAATTCTTGAGAAACCTATTTGCTTCGGTATTAAAATAGTATGTTAAGTTCTTCAGCAAACGCCATTAATTTGGAAATTGGCGTCGAGGTTTCCCTAGATTACTAAGCCCTAGCTTCGGTTTCAAATTGAGAGAGGAAGAAGAAACAAAATTAAAAGAAGATAGCTTTAGCTAGCAAGACAAAGAAGAACAAAACACTGAAACCCTAGCTTCGATTTCAAACTGAGAGCAAAAGAAGATGCACAAGCAATGTGGCCAAGAAGAAGCAGTAGAAAGAGGAGAGAAGCCGGTGATGATTACATGAGTTTTTTCTTGCACTTCGTCATCTGCATATCCAAGCAAATCAATGTCTCCAACCTCGAGCGAAAAGTTGTTGTGAAGGAAGGTCATGCATGAGTACGATAAGAAATCTAGTTTTGCTCGAGTCAGCAAAAATGCCTTAGGATTGGGTGGAATTTCAAAAATGTCACCATGTTTTTGCCCCTCGAAACTCGATTTCACTATTTTTCCGAATTAAAAAATAGATCATTATCCAAACAAGTTTTCTCCATTTTCGCTAAAATGAAACCAAAAACCGCTTCGTTTTCAGGTTCCAAATAGGGCCTTAATTTTCAAATATTTCTTTACTATACAATTTAATAAAAAAGTGTATATTTATAAAATTATACAAGTGTTTTTCAATACTAGTATATAACTTTTATCTCTGATAAATTATATATTCTATAATTCCATATATAAATAAGAATAGCTAAAATATTATTTGGGTTCTATCATTGCTGTAACAAGCAAAAATATATCATTTTAATTGTTTTAAGTTTTATAAAAATAATATTATGAATAAATAATCCGTTTTAAAAAATTAAATAAATAGTATTTTAATTATAATAAAAAAAAATATTAGAATTATAAATAGAAAATAAAATTTAGTTTTCATAATTGATATCCTTGTCAATTACTTTATGTATAATGGTTGTACATAAGATATTTAAGTTTTCCCTAACAATATGTTATAAGAGTGTGACACTTATATTATGTACTACTTTATTTGGGGGTGAGCAAAAAAAATTAAAATTTCGGCTAATCGAAAAATCAGTCCGAAATCAAATCAAATTTTTCGGTTCATCGATCTGACGCTTTCAGTTTCGATTTTTATTTTTTAAATTTTTGGTTTTTGATTTTGATTTCGATTTTTGAGTATCGGTTAACCGTTAGTCCATGGTTAATCGGTTCATATATATAATATTTTGATTTTTATACACCCATTTTTTATTTTTTATTTTCTCTCTAAAACATATATAAAAGTAATACATTGAAGCATATTTAAATTATCTTTCACTCTCCAAAATTTGACCAATTATATATATATATATATATATATATATATATATATATATATATATATATATATATATATTATAATACACAAGTCTCTAAAATACTATAATACATATTTTTACCAAACAAAGATTTGAATTAAATATATTCAATTCTTGCAATTATTTATGAGGATGTTACCTTCTTTTAACTTTTTATTTATCACTACTAGAAATATAAGCTTCACTGACAGCTAATACCGTTGCTGAGCCGTCGATTACAACTATCATGAATGGCGCGAACTGTTGCAACAAGTCGTCACATATGTGCGCGTCTCTGATGACCTATGACGACTCTGTCGGCCGTCAGCAACAGCTGCTACAGTTGTCACTGATATTTATTCATCACACATGTTTGTGAATAATGTGACGACTTCACGTGCCTTTACGGAACCGTCAACAATTGAAATGGACTTACAATTTGTATAATTTTATTATTTTTATATGCTAAAAATTTTAATTGGTTAATCGAACAACAAAAACCGAAACCGAAGTATTGGTTAACCAAAGTTAATGGATCAATTTATTGTTAATGATTTTGAAAAACCAATGTTAATGGACCGACAAAAAAAAATGTTAATGGATCGATTAATTGGTCTATGCTCACCCCTATTAAATATTATATTAAAAATATCATTTTATAGAAAATCATTTCAACAGTATATTATCCATTCACCCATGAAAATCATCGATAACAAATAGTATATCCAAACACTAATCGATAACAATTTTTATCAAGTATCTTTCGCGAATCTGCTCTTTTAAAACCTAGTATTTGAAAATAACAATTAATTGCTATTTTTTTGAAATTAACAATCCTGGGAGTAAACCGCTAATTGAAAAAACTCTTTACCTAGTATTCAGATTTCCATATCTATTTCTGGATTTAAAGATGGGTTAATTACCGTATATATCTCAATTTTAACTCTCTCCCTAATATATTTCATCTTTTCATTTGTATCAAATGAGATCTCTAATTTTTATTTTGTTTCAAATCTATCCCACTGTTAACTACCCGTTAATTATCTCGTTTGAATGTTGACGTGGACATGCTGACTGGGATTAGCAGTCCACATCAGCATCCCAGTAAGTATGTCAGCATATCCACGTCAGCATGTTGACTGTTATTATTATTAAGTATGTTAATTATAAAATATATCCTTATTTTTCATGTTTTCCCCTAATATATCACTACTTTTTAATTTTCCTAATTATATACCCCAGTTTTTTATTTATTTTAAATTTATCCCATCATGGTCCCAGCATCAAAATTATCATCTAAATGCTTACCTAGCGCTGCTGATGTGGGTCAGCAACCCACTCTCCATTCTTATCAAGTTTTTTTAATTACTAATATTAAGCAAATTTTATTTGTAATTAATCATATATATATATAAGCTTTATTTGTAATTAACCCTAGATGTAAGCATTGTCTAGTCAAGAGAGCTATAATTTTTTATTTTATTTTAGACGAGCTAAAAATAAAACCAGTTTTGCTGACTAGGCAATGCTTACATCTAAGTTTAATCTAGGATTAATTACAAATAAAACTTTGTTTAATATTTGTAATTAAAAATTTGATAAGAATGCTGACTAGGCTGCTGCCCCATGTCGGCAGTATCAGGTCAGCATTCAGACGATAATTTTGACGTTGGGATCACAGTAGAATAAATTTAAAATAAATCGAAAGCTGAGGTATATAATTAGGAAAACTAAAAGGTTGGAATAGATTAGGAAAAAGCATGAAAAGTGATGATATATTTTATAATTAACCCACTTAATAACAAGATAATAATAGTCAACACGATGATGTGGACATGCTGACTAGTATGCTGACGTGGACTGATAATCCCAGTCAATATGTCCACTTCAGCATTCAAACGAGGTAATTAACGGGTAGTTAACAGCGGAATAGATTTGAAACGGAATAAAAATTAGAAATCTCATTTGATACAAATAAAAAGATGGGATATAGGGAGAGAGTAAAAGTTGAGATATACAATAATTAACCTTTTACACCATTTTTGGATTAAGGGAGGGGAATTTTTTCCCTTGTTTGGTTTTTTAATTTTAATGGAGGGGAAAAAGATTGGGGGAAATTATTTACCTTGGTTCCCCTCCAAATCCCCTTTTTTTTTCAACCCCGATTTGGGGTTGAATGAGGGTGAAAAAAAATGTAAACATTCGTCCAAAATAAATTTACAAAAGTACCCTTATTATTTTAATATATATATATATAAGGTTTTATAAAATCCTAGTGACCTCTTCTCATCTCTATTGAATATGAAGGTAAAAAAAATCCTCTCGTTCTCAAATTTTTCCCTTCATAGTATCTTCTGTCTAATCCTAATATTTGTAGTCGGCCAAAAAAATCCTAATATCTGTAGGAATAAAAATGGCAAAAAAAACATATATATAACACACACACACAAAATATTGTATATTAAATAAAAAATTCCTTCTTTCCCCTTACAAAGTACATCCAAATAGGATTAATTTTTCTCTTTCCTTCCATTCCCTTCCCCTTATTAAACTATACCTAAACAAGATCCAAAGGGTTAATTTTCCCCCACCTTTCTCCTCCCCCCCCCCCTCCTTTTCCTTCCCCTTCAACGATATGTATGCAAACATACCCTTAAAGATTCATAAATTTGTATTATTTATTTATTTTGTTAAAGTCTCACGTTAGTTAAAAATATGACTAAGGTAGTCTTTAAATAGTATGGGTAATCCTCTCCCCATGAGCTAGCTTTTGGGGTGAGTTAGGTCTTCTAATTTCTTAACATATTTTATTTCTTTACTAATAGAGTAGTTAAACCTGTATGAAATTTTATGCTCCTAGATACAGTCAAAACATGACCAACAAATTTCACCGTGTTTTTCCTCTCTAAGCTAACAAACATTAGAAAGACAATCTCTACCCATGTCTGCAACAGATTAGCCTTATTTGTCTCCCAATCCGACAAAGATTTTCATCAACAAAATAAAGAAAATGCCTTGTATCATGAATTAGGTAGATTATTCTTTGAAGGTGAAAAAATTCCTGGTTGATAAATTTCACCATATTCAAAAGAATCTGTGCCAATGTGAATCTTTTTATTGTTTATATAAAAAAATTGCAAGATTGAAACCAATAAACAGCAATATGTTGGGAAGAGCAAGTCCCCCAATGTCAATGTGCCATCATGCTTTCTGACTTCTGAGGATAGCTGCCGCAGCACCATCTTGTTGAAACTGATCCATCATCCAACCAAGCGCCATCAACTCTTTCTACGGAGGAACCCAGGTTGTCCCACTTTGGACTTTTTTTCTCTCATTATTGGACTCTAGAGCACAGCTTTACTAGTGTCTCTCATCAGCTGCAATCAAATGAACAAACCAGACTACTTGAAGACTTCAAATTTGTTGAGGGAAAGAAGTTTGAAGACTTCAAACTTGTTAAGTGATTTTGTTGGAAAATTAACTATGTGCAAGAGCCACCAAATTAATCACCAGGAGAAAAGCATTTACATCAAAAAATTAAGGGAAAGAAGGTGTAGTAGATAATAGATTTGCACAACTGAGAACATAATTAAAAGGAATAAAGTTGCTTTAATCCATCTATCTGCTATCCATTCAAGAACTAATAGTAATCTGATGGAGCTCAAAATTATGAAGAACTGCAGTCGGCGAGACTATGATGCATGTACACAATGCCAATAACTAGCATCTGATCGATGCTTTATATATATATAGAACATCCACTAGTTTGATCTCTAATTTCTTCTTGGTATCACAAATCAAATTTATGTTAGTCAATGAACAATTGTTGACATTTTCTATGACGAAGACTTTGAATGGATAACGAAATCTATGGCCTGCATGCAAGTAAACGAATCCAGAGGAAAGACTTCCAAGAAATAAGTTCGGAGACAAAAGTTTGTATCCAGCAAACACAGATGAAGCACGGGGAAACTTGGATGGCAAATAGATGTAATCATATGCTTCAGCACTCTTTTTAACTTACTAAAACATCATAACACTTTGTGCAAGCTCATTTTCTCAGAAAGTTCAGAACTTGTAAATTGTAATGATCCTAACTATAAGTTGAAGTTCAATTGCTAACAAAGTCAAGCACTGAACTAGAAGAAGAATTTCCGAGCATAGGAAGCAAAAGGAAATGATCCATTAACACAAACAAAATAACCTAGTAATAGGTCTTGTTAAGAATATAAATACATAGATTGGTCTCTTTCCTAACAGCTTAAGTTTTTAGGAAAGTTGATCGTCCAATCAAATTTAGCAAGTCTTTTTCTCTTTACGTTGTATTCCCCACAATTGTAGTGACAACTCCTAGTAAAAATTTATCCATTTATAATTCATCTATGAAAATGTAAGCATAGGTTTATGATGAATGAAAATGCATTTACTGGACATGCTGTCAAATTTATGCAAGCATCACAGCTTAGGGTCTGCTTTTCTGTAAAAGAAGAAAACAAACTCTATTTTAATAATTCTCAGAAAGATGACCGCACGTTCTAAGGATTTTGTGATCTACAACTCTACAAGAACCACCAATACAAACGAAATGAGAAGCAAATAACCAATTTTTAGTCACTATGGCCTAGAGTACAACAATAATACTGTTACCATAAGGTGCCACAAAGACACCAATCGTTACTAGTGGTTCAATCAGAAAATCTGGAAAGTAACAAAAACGGTGGGTCAATATGCCAGAAATAGTAAGAAATAACTTCACTAAACAAATATCATGTGTAGGCATATGAATAAATATGCATATGTATACATAAATCTCTTTTGGGAGGATTATAGAAAACAAATCAAATACATGCATATACACTGTATTTAACCAATATAACAAAAGCCATTGCTTGATCATATAATGTACATACAAAAGAATGCAGACAGTACATCATAATTTTCATATTAGTGATATTACACTAGTTGTTAGAATCTTTTCCAATATGCTTCAGAATCTGAGATACAAATCTTTTCCAGTATTATGTACCATAGTTAAAAGTTTTGGTCAACATATTTTCTATTGACCAATTGTCTTTCTCACCTGATCTAACAACTGAAGTCTATATATGTTAGATAATTATAATGGGAGATAGACCTGATCGTATATATGAGCAACTAAAATACTTCTAAGAATAACAGTGATACAAAATGCAAGAAGAATGTTGGAAAAGAAACAGGCTCCTTTCTGTATTACCACGAAATATAAGGTTTCTTTCTTTCAACACATAGAGGTGGTTTATTCTGTTTTACTTTTCCCCTAGCAGGAACCTGTAGTGGGTTTCCCTTAGACCACAGCTTCAATTATTTCATTATGCATTTGCAGTTTTCACAATAGTATTCAGGCATACATTATTTGTCAATGTTATCATAGCAGCAGGAAGCATTTAAGAAATAAAGATAAAACTGCCATAGTTAACTTTAAAAAAATTGATACGAAATTACCAGATTTCCTTTCAACTTTCCTATGACAAAAAGTCTATGCCACATTGTTTGTCATGTATCACAGCCACCTTACTCTAAAATGCATAAATTGATCAGAGAAAAAAATGCCTGTTTTATTGATATCATTATGCGTTATACCCTGAAAAATTTAGGACCTTATTGTAAATATTTTTCTTAGAGGGGCCTTTTTGCAAAAGTGTTTAATCCTATTTAATTAACCCTAATCCCCTCTCTAATTATTTTCTCTCTCTCTCTCTCCCGAACCCTGTAGCAGCGGCGGCCGGCGGAGGAGCATGACGTGCTGCGGCAGTAGAAGACTCCGGTGAATCGGAGTTCGGAGGAGTTGTTAGGTAGGATCCATATCCTATTCCTTTCCGTTTCGTGTAGGATAACCTCGGCTTAGGATGAGATTCACGTAGATCTTTTGTCGATTTGTGGATCTGAAATCATTTTGTGGTTTTCTGAGATCTGACACGTGCTTGCTTTTGTAAATTTCGGATTTAAAAATATTATTGTCGAATCTTGTGTTTTCCGGCAAACTTTCCGGCAGACTACTCGCGGTCCGAACCGTCGAAGAGGAGACGATCACAGTACACGATCGGATATGTCATTTTGTGATTGAATCTTGTCGTTTGTCGTCATTTTTGTTGTCGGCTTCTTCGTGCTCGACTTGTTGCCGTCGGCAATAGTGCCGTCCGACACTGTTTCGAGGAGTCCCGTCAAGTTGCGTCGCCGCGGTTGGATCTTGGTCGGCGTCGACCGAGACGGGCTGCGGCGCCCGGCGAGGCGTCGCTGCCAGGCGCACAGTCGACCATTGCCAAGCGCGACAGCCGTTGAGGGCGGTCATGCGAGGTGGGTGGGCTACCACCGTCGTATGTTGGCGACGGCGTGTCGTCGGCGCCGATGTCGGGCTCCTCCGACGACCCGATCTGCCGGAGCAGTTGGGGGGTGGCGGCTGGTTGAGGCGGCGGCGGCAACAGGTAGGAGGCGCTGGAAATCTAAGTTAGAGAAGAAGAGATCAAATATTTTTTTATAACAGGGTTATATTATTTGTAACAGTGTTATATAATATATATTGGTGTTATATTCTGATAACTGTTTTAGATATATATAACACGGTTATATGTGCTAAAGTGATGATCTATAGTTGTAGTTGGTAGCACTGCAGATGTAGCAGTGATATAAGATTTGTATCATTGTTATATAAGTTGGTAGCGGTTATTTAATTAAGTTTTATTTAAGATATTTTATTGTTATTTACTTAATGGTCTTTAAGTTAGTAAAATTAGTCATATTATATATGATTTTGTATCTACTCGATGTCCGAATTCATTGGTGGGGTCAGTTTCATCGTTTGACTTTCGAATGTTGAAAACAGTATGCGTTTATTGCCTCGTTTTGTGTGCCGAGTTGGCAAATATTATTTTATCGATTTTCATGGTTTCAACCCGAGTTGTTTGGTTGATATGTTAGTTGATAAGGTGAATCTCATCCTAGATCGGTTGTTACCCTATGTCGAAATATATCTTATTATTCTATTCCGTTGAAAATTGATATCTACTGTCGTTGGAGCTCTTTATGCATATTTTGTTGATACATGTTGCCAGCATCATGTTTTTATATGCATTTTAGTTGAGGATGTTAGTATAGACGTTGCATGCCTTATGCTGTTGTTTATATATTTAATTCATATATGATGACATGACTACTAGCATTATATTAGTTGAGTTGTAGTGGTGTAGTTGTTGACATGATGCATAGTTGATCTACTGTTGGGCGATAGCCCTGGACACTGTTGATATATTGCCTAAGGTGTATGGCAAGTGACACCGGTGATCACCTATTTACCACACGGGTGCGTGTGCGGCGTCGAGGTGTTAGACATCGGCGGACTACCATTTTTGGATAGTCGCATCTCTAGTTGGAGCGGGCTTGAGGTGCCACTCTCGAGGTGCGAGAGTGCGGGGGAAACCTAATGTTCACTACGCTCTTGATTGGGTCTATGACCATATATTCATGTAGATAATAGTTGACATAGTTGACATAGTTGACATAGTTGTTGGTGTAGGAGCATCAAATAAACTGTTGAATCATGGCATCATAGCATCTTGTTGCAATCCTACTCAGCCTTCTACTGATGTTTGTTGTTTTTGCCTCAGATCTTCAGGTATGACGGCATTTCCTTATGGGGTAGCTAGAGTTTTGGAGGAGGAGGCGTCTTCCGCACTTTATCTTAGTTTCCTATTTTATTAGTTGAAATGTTCACTTTATTAACTTTGGACTTGTTTGACTCTTTGGCTAGACTTTGGATTTCATTATTCATAAATGGACTGTTGAACTTTTATCATTTGTTATCTTGTTGGACCTTTGTTTTAGAATCTGGTTGTAATTTAATTTCAGTCCACTTATTATGTTGTTGTTCTATTGCTAGTTGCACTTCTCCTAGGTGAGGTCTCTTATCTAGGGATAAACCTAGGCGGAGCGTAACATTATGCCTCAACCAATGGGCATGTAAGATTAAAAATGCAAAACGAAATTGCATCATTTGAGCAGGCTAGACAAAAGCTACTTCACCTTTTCTAAGAAACCTAAAAGGCCTATTTAATAAGGATGTAATTCATGAGCATAAATGAAGATAATGCAAAGTTTTGGAGATGAATGATCCTCCGGACCTTACAAACCTAGATTATCCGAAGTTTATGTCTGATCTCAGGCTACAAAGACAATTAGTAGAAGAGGAAATCAATGCTATCTCTTGTTGCACTACAATAACTACAAGGTTTCAATCAAAATGTCGCGCCCCGACCCCCGGCCCGGGAAGCGACGGCGAATCAAACACCGCGCAGCGGAAGGAAAAACCATGAATCAACATAAAATAAAACAACAACACTAAAATCAATAATCACAATCCATAAGTCCGATCAAATGCAAGATTTAACAAAATATAAAATAGTTCTACATATTACAGCTTCAAAATAACAATATCAAGGTCAAGCTATAAGACGACAAAACAAACCAAAATACAGAAGCGGTCGCCATCAGAGCTCCACATCTACAACTGACTACTAGCTGTCTAAAAACTATCTACACCTCGATCTACAGATCGACCGCTCACCCCTGCAAGTCTGAAGCAAAAACAACGAAGATCAGCGGGTGCTGAGTAGGAGAATCACAATATGATCAACAAACATCGAGTGTCAACTCAACAATGCATAACAACATGGCCTAAGATGCAGTCAAAGGCAATGAACACAACAAATACTCATCGCCTACTCCTAAACAACATCAACTGAATCATCAAGCGTGTAGACCATTGGGTAAAAACCCCGCACTCTACCACCTGCAGAGTAGCATCAACCGTCCACTCCAATGGAGACGCGACTACCCCCACCAAGCAGGTAGCCCGATGGACGGCAAATTCGACATTCGTGCGACTACCCCTACCAAGCAGGTAGCCCGATGGACGGCGTATCTGACATCCCTACACCCGAAGGTGCCCAAAGTGACTAGTCAATATACATACCCTCTCCCATCCCTGGGGGGTACCACACTGAAATGGTCATGGACCGAAGTCCTCTCCAAGGCCGTAGCCTCCAGATCGACAACAACCATGCAACTCGACTCCAAGAGTGCAACAAGATATATCATCATGATCAACAATATAACAACTCCAAGTGATAACAACATGCACAACATGATAATAACATACCATCATCATGATCAACAATATAACAACAACTCTAAGTGATAACAACATGATAATAACATGTCATCATCATGATCAACAATATAACAACAACTCCAAGTGATTATGACATGATCAACGATATAGCAACAACTCCAAGTGATAACAACATGAACAACATGATAATAACAAAAGATCATCATGATCAACAATATCACAACTCCAAGTGATTATAACATGATCAACAGGATAATAATATGCTCAACAAGTAAACGACATCACATATATCAACATGGCACTATGCATACAATGACTAATCCAATGCACCATAGGATTAGTACAACATACTATGATCAAGAATAAACACCAACAAGCAACACATGCAATTTCTCTACATGGCATGTCCAACAATAATATGCAACATGAGTTCAATAAATTTTTGGAAGCAAATCAAACAATGAAAGCAAAGGTATTTTCATAATTTATCTACGACGATAAATCAACAACAGACATGGAACAACAGACTTGCAGGCTCAACTCATGCTCAACCCACTCTCCAAACACCCATGCTCAAGCCATTCTCCAAACACAATTATTTCACACCAATTAATCAACTAAATTCTCAGACTAATAATTTACTATTATTTAAACACCTCGACAACCTCAACCACTAACCAACTGAAAGAATATCCTAACAATATTTTCTCGAAAAACCAACCCCACCATTACATTCAGCACGCGAAAATAATCAAGATTGCTATTCACCTCAACTTCAACCAACAACTCAGGATCCACCAAAAAAATTAATTTCAAACACAACTATCACTCAATTATTCAATAATAGCAAAATACTGAAAATATAAAAATCATATCAAACAATCTCCAATCTGAAAGCTGATACCACCATCGCATTTAGCACACAAAAATGATCAAGATTTCTATCCACCTCAACTGCAACCGACAACTCGGGGCCCACCAACTAAATTAATTCCAAACACAACTATCACCCAATTATTCAACAATAGTAAAATACTGAAAATATAAATATCATATCAAACGATCTCCAATCTGAAATCCGATAACACCATCGCATTCAGCACGCGAAAATGATTAAGATTGCTATTCACCTCAACTTCAACCGACAACTTGAGGCCCACCAACTAAATTAATTTCAAACACAACTATATCACTAACTTACTAAACAACATCAAAATACCCAAATATATTAAAATCATATCAAACGGTCTCCAATCTAAAATCCGAAACCACCATCGCGTTTAGCATGCGAAAATGATCAAAATTTCTATTCACCTCAACTTCAACCGATAACTCAAGATCCACCAAATAAATTAATTCAAACACGACTATATCACTAACTTACTAAACAACATCAATACTGAAATATATCAAAATCATACAAAATGATCTCCAATCTGAAATATGACACCACCATCGCGTTCAGCATGCGAAAATAATCAAGATTTCTATTCACCTCAACTTCAACCAATAACTCAAGATCCACCAAATAAATTAATTCAAACACAACTATCACTCACTAACTAAACAACAGCAAAATACCTTAAAATATAAAGATCATACCAAACGATCTCCAATCTAAAATCTGATACCACCATCGCGTTCAGCACGCGAAAATCTACAACTTTGATATTCACCTCAACTCGATTCGACGACTCTACGATCAACTACAAAAATATCCTAATAATTTACAAATATTTCATACAATACAGCTTTCTTCTCTAAACACCGATTTATTAAATTAAATAAATCTTAAATACCCCTCTCCCTCACTCGTCTCCCACTCGACCTCCCACCTGACGCCGCCCCCTGCTCCGCTCGAACCCACGCCGGCCGGCCATCCCAGAAGTCGGCAATCACCCCGACGGCACGACCGCCCTCTCCCCGACATCCGCGACCGGTCCGACTCACCACCAACCGCCCCTTCTGCACCTGATCCCGCCACCTCCTTTGCTCGCCCCAAATCCACGCCGGTCGGCTCCCCAAGCTGCCGGCGACCACCAAGCCGGAATCTCCACCCTCTCATCGACCTCCCGGTCCAATCCGACCCACTAGCGACCGAGCGATGGTCGGGAAGGCCACCACCAAGCACGGCCAGCTGCTGGTGCTGGCCTGCGCGACACGGCCTCCTGCTGCCAGCCCGACACTGCTCCTCAGCGCGAGCTCGTCCTTTGTTGTCGTCGTCGGGAAATAAATGCAAAAGTAGAGGAGAAAGGAAAGATCTCCTACCTCGATTCCGCGATTCCGACAACGACGAGCTCCACCGACAACACGCGCCAACTCCTCCTCGATCTCCTCCCTCCGCACGCAAGCACCCTCTCTCCTCTTTCGCTTCTCAACCTCTCGCTCTCTCACAGCTTCCATCTTAAAAACCTCTCAACAGTCACACCATCTCTCTCTCACCGCCACCTGCCACTTCTATAACCATCTTTTTTTTTTCTTTTTTAAATACCCGGACATAACACAAAATGTATCATCCAAATTTAGCTAACGATGTAATGATAGTACAACATAGCTATCACGGCTAGATTTCTAGGTAAAATTAGCCGATTAAGAGAGGAAAGAAAAGTATTCTTAGTTTGTTTTTTTTAGAAGAAAGGTCTCAAGATTGGGGCACTCCTTGCTCAGTTGAGAGGGTAAAGGCCTAAAGGGGTAGAGGGCAATCTGCCGTGCCATCCTCGCCTTCAGCAAAACAAAGGTATATTCCCATCTGAGAACCAACATTTGTATTCAATAACAAGGATTCTACATTGTTTGACCCCATGGTCCATTATTATTTACATGATTGACAGCAATATAAAATTGACTATTAAACAATGGAGATTCAACAGTGTGCAAGCATAGATCAGAATTGTGAAGTGTTCCCAGTTCAGGGTTTCGAGTAGCAGCTTCTGCAGTTGCAGCATTGAATTCATCTTTTCTCTTCCTTCTCCTTTGGATATCTTCCTCAGTTCCACAGCAGCCTTTCTTTGCAAGTATATGCGCTTCGTTATTCTGCTCTCTCCTGATATGCCACCATTCAACAACATTATTTAGATGTTTTCCTTCATCCCAAATATCTTTAATAAGACCAAGAAGATGCCATGGTGACTTATCTTTCAGAAAAGTATTCTTAGTTATTTACGATGATTACACAACTCCAGCTTTGTTCGTATTCCGATAGTAGGTTTTACATTCACGAAAGAGATCCAAACAATGTAGGCATTCAAGTTCAATTTAGGGTTTGCAGTTGAGGCAGAACCCAAAAAAAGGGATCGATGGTGCGTATGTAGAAATTTAAGAAAGCAAACATGAAATTAACACTAAAAGAACTAGAACAGAGATCAATAAAGTACTCGTGAAATAATGAAATAACGAATGGAGAGCGATTAGAGACAGAATTCGTGAAAGAAGGGGGGAAAAAAATCTAGTGTTTCGTGGTTCAAATTAGGGTTTAAACTTGCTTTAGAATGCCAAAATGGAAACGAGCACGAATTGGAAAAAAAATTTGGACCATTTCTCGATTTGTGCGTGTCATCCTTGCGCAGGGGCCATGCTAATCTTCTCTGTATCGTTCCAATTTTATCGGATGTCTCCGAAGAGACGCTTAAGCTGTAGAAGCATAAGTTTAAGAAGGCGAAAGATTACTTGGTAGATATCTATGTGGGACTAAATTCATGACCTAGCTCGCATAGAGGCTAAAGTTCCACCTTTCTATGCATACCTTTCGCTCGGCAGCACTTCTTTGCACTCGTCGGAAGAAGGGGAAGAACTCGGAGCATTCCCGCTCCCGGTACTCAACATGCCGCCGCATCTTGAGGTCCTTCGTGGCCTTCCAACTCTGCCGTGCACTTCATCGCCGCCGCCAAGCTGTCATCGTCATTTGACGCTGCTTCTTAGAGGAGCTCATTTCCTGGTTCTAGGGCATTGCCGGTGGGGTTAGTAAGCTCCGAGGCTGGAGGAAGAGCGAGTGATCAGGAAGGATGAGAAACTCGGGTATGACAAAACAATTGGGCGGATCCGCGAGAAGAGAAAGGAGGTGAAGAGTTTTTTCGCTCGACTTCGTTCTCAGAGCTGAGAAAGACAGAAATAGCAAGAAATAATTAAATTAATTTGACTGGGTTTCTCAGCTTCGTTCAATGTATGTCTCCATATAATCCACCCTAAACCAGCAAGTCAAATCACTAGTTTCCCCAGAAACCAAGTCATATTTTACGATTCTCACTTCTCAGCTTAGCCGGCCTCTCCATATTCCATAACCAGAAATAATTAAATTAATTAGCTAGGATATTAACGTCAAATCAATATTAATTGGCAGATACAAGTGATGATTAGAGATTTAGAGACGAGATGGCAAATGGCACGCACGTCTTTAGTAGACCGTCTCACGTATTAATTTTCTTTCTTTATTCTCTCCTTAACTCTACATATACATTTACACAATTGAGTTTATTCTACGACAATTCGTCACTCCACTTTCATTATAGTTTAGAGAAGATGGAAAGGAGTCTCTTTGTGGCAATGATGGTAGCTGCAGCAGCAGTAGCCACATTAATGGCAGAGGAGGCGGATGCTGCGCTTGACACAGAGGTAGTACATTTTGCCGGCCAAGTCCTGTGCCAAGACTGCACCAAGCGCTGGACCGAGTGGATTCATGGCGATCCCATCGAAGGTACATAAAACAATCATGATCTCTGATTTAAATCTCATCTACCTCATCTTGTTGATCATCTTGGCCAGGTGCCAGAGTTGCAGTGACGTGTCTCGACTCACGCCGCCGGAGAGTGGTGTACCATGCGAGCGGCACCACCGATGGCGCCGGCGAGTTCGACTTTCCGATCAGCATATACCCCGGCGGCAGCACGAAGGCAACGATCAAACCGGCGGAGGACTGCACCGTGAGGGTCGTGGCGTCGCCGGACGCCACCTGCAACATTATGACCGACTTCGGCGGCGGCCAGCGCGGCGTGAAGCCCGACCAGCGCTCGGCGTTGCATCCCGCCGGCGTGGTTAAGTACACTTTGGGGCCTTTCTTCTTCACATCTCTGGCGTGTGAAGAGGCAGAGATTAGAGATGATGGCTCAAGTATGAAGCTTTCAGCGGCTTAATATATTACTGCTAATTTGTGTTCTTTTGTGTTAATTTGTATTCTTTTGTGAGACTATTATGATAAAGAAGCTCTTCTTTGAATAGTTCTGGAAATCTGATTAATTGTGATCTAAGTAAGCGTTTAAAAAATTCTCTATCTTACAATCTATTAACCACTATATATATAGTTTGTAATTTTTTAGGTGGAAAATTTTCTTTGTCTACGATCAAGATCAATCATGCAATCTAAATCAATTAAAAGAACACGATTTGCTGTAGCCAGGAATATTTCATAAGAAAAAGCCATCTTCTTCTTTTTGATTCATAGCGAGCATCTTGGAGTAAAGCTCCTCTATGAAGAATGTATTAGGTACACACTGAACAATATCACATAATTGAGCTACATAACACAACAAAACCACAAACTAAAGAAAATTTGCAACAAAAACCAAATGCAAATCCACATCGACCACCTGAACAAGAAGCATCTTGTTGCCTCCTTCAGCAGAATCCTGTACCTTATTGTAAAGACAAAGTTCAATAGTTAATGATCACTTTGACATGCCCCATGCACAACCAATTCCTTCAAGTGCCGGTCTGATGCCATCTTTCCACAACTTCTCATACTCCAAGGCATCCCCTTCTATCTTCTTGATCTCCACCAGGTGAACTGTGGGAGAGACCTCAAAGACCTCAGCATCAATTGCCAGAATCCCCCTTTCGCTGATGTTTAATCCTTCCATTTTTAGAGTCCCATGATCATTTTTCTTCACTTTCAACTGCAAGCCCTTTGCTGTTTCCTCGAGTTTCGAGATGATAGCGGAAGCTGGCAGATCAGATGTGAATATGGCTTCTCTCTTGTGGTCAGCCTCTTCAAACAAGCCTGAGAGATCAAATCTTGCTGAAAAGGAGATGATGTCGAAAGCATTAAGAATTGCAAGTTTTCCCATCTCTTGTCCTGCCATAACGGTGTCATTATCATCTGAATCAAACACTACTTCACCAGCATCAATTTTCTGTTTTGCCTTCTTTTTAAAGAGTTTGTCATCAAATCCCCTTTTGAACCAAGGATATTCCATAATATTTGAAATTGGGATCCTACTGCTAGGATTTGGATCAAGAATTCGGAAAAGTAGTCTTCTAACATCTGATGGAAACCAACTGGGGCATCTGAAATCTGCTTTACTGATTTTCCGATACATGTCTATCAGATTTGGACATTGGAAAGGGAGATAACCAGTCAACAGAACATACAAAATCACCCCGCAGGACCAGATATCAGCTTTCGCACCGTCGTATCCTTTTCTGCTGATTACCTCAGGAGCAACATATGCCGGAGTACCGCAAGTTGTATGGAGTAGCCCATCCGGCTTCTTCGACTCGGCAAGGGCACTTAAGCCAAAATCTGAAATCTTCAAGTTTCCATTGTCATCAAGCAGAAGGTTTTCAGGTTTGAGATCGCGGTGATAGACACCTCTACTGTGGCAGAAATCTACAGCACTGATCAACTGCTGAAAATATTTTCGTGCAACATCTTCTTTGAGCCTGCCTTTTGTAACCTTGTTAAATAGTTCACCACCTCTTACATACTCCAGGACAAAATATATCTTAGATCTGGTAGCCATTACCTCATAAAGCTGCACAACATTTGGGTGCTTCACCAATCTCATCACCGAAATCTCTCGCTTAATCTGATCAATCATCCCAACCTTTAAGACCTTCTCTTTGTCGATCACTTTTATGGCAACACTCTGAGAAGTCATCATATTTCTAGCATAATAAACCTTAGCAAAAGTTCCCTTCCCTAGTAATCTTCCAACTTCATACTTCTTCATTAAGACCCTTCCAGTATTTTCCTTGTCCATTTTTTTATATAACTAGAGCACAAAAAGACTATCTTTGCCCTCCGGCTACAATGATATTATACAGCACTGTTAATGTCAACTGTCGTCCACAAGTTCACAAAACAAGACAGCGTTTGAACAGTTAGGTCTCCAACTTAAGGTTGGCCATCAAACACAGATTCATTTATATCGGTATGTGCTGTGACATCATCTGGGAATGCAAGCACACCCTTTTACTGTACAACTTGACAGTGGTACGTATATAAACTTCGGCTGGAAAAGGAACACAGAAATGTCAGAAAGATCGAAGTATTAATAGGCTCTGCAAAATAGTGTGCAATAGCCAAGTTCGGCTTGATTCAATGGAGTCACCAAAATGACAAAGGATTAGCTTCCTTAATAATCATGATGACGACTGAAAACGAATATATAGTTATTTGAATCATTTTTAGAGAATGAAAATTGTTGCCTAGATTCAACTGACTGATTTTTCATAGTAACGAATCCAATTGTTGTTGAAATCATTAGCCATAGGAATAGTTTCAACCATTTTAATCAGAAAACATAGATTCCCCAAAATATGAACATCATTGATAAATACAAGTACATCACCTCCAAAGTAGACTTTAAAAAACAGAATTTAGAACGACATCATCTCATTCAGATTTTATCTGATAAATCCATCAAAATCAGACTTTTCGATGAAAAACGTCATCAAAATCTGATCTTTCGGCTTGGCTGAGAGAAAACGTCGTCGAAGATGTCTAGAGGTAAAGGCAAAACAAACAAACAAAACAAAAAGCAAGCACCAAATCGGAAGAACTGAGAGGAAAAAAGAAGAGCAATTACCTCTCCGACCAAAATAATGGTCGAGCCGGAGCAGACGAAGAGCCTCCAAGGTAACGAAAAACAGGAGGCAACGGTTAATTGACACAATTCAAAGAAGAGATTTGACGAAGAAGAAGAAGAAGAAGAAAGCGAATTGGAATGCTTTCAAAAGTAGCAATGCGAAGAACCCTAGCATTTAACACCTTCCCTTTTATTATTTCCCTCCCGCCTCCCAAAATAAGTAAAGAAATTGTTCGCCAACGGCCTTCTTGTGGTCAAACTCTGGTCCTTATCGTTGATTTTTTTTCTCCCAAAAAAAGATTATGCGGCCAAGTGAATTTTTACCACCAAGTCCGGTTGCTCAAATTAGTGTTTTTTCCACTTTGACAAAATAAATTTAAACTTAGTCAATGAAAAAAAAATCAATCTATGTTCATTTGATATTTCGAACTAAATTATTTTGATTCTCTGCACCCAATCAAAATTTCTTTTTAATGATTGGATGGCTTCTTCTGTATCCTGGTTCATCAAAATATATATACTATTTCTATATAAAATATCATATTTCCTATTTTGATTTAAAGGGTTTTAGCTATTTACCTAAAACGAAACTTTGATTTCAAAAATTACAAAAATCAAAATTCGATTTAGAAAATTATGAAATTCGAAACTAAATATCTAACCTCCCTAAAATGCCCCCGACTAAAAACCAACAGCAATCATACCAAAAATCGAGTATGGTTCAATATGTTGTTTCACCAAAATAACATATTAAATCATATGTAATTCAGTATGTTATTTTGATTAAACAACGTACTGAACACACACAAAATAATTATATAACAATGGTGGAAAAAAAAAAGGAGAAAAAAGAAAATGGGCTACATTTTTTTTGTATTTAATATGTGATTTCACCAAAATAACATATTATCTATATATATATATATATAAGAAAGTACTCTAACCTTCTTATCACGTCAAATGTCATGATAAGAACTATGCCAAGTGGCATAAATCTAACTACTTTAATAGTTTCTATAATTATTTAATGAGTCATAAATTCAAAAATCAATTTTGAATATTAATGTAGATGCTTTGAGAAAATGAATGTGTATTCATTACATTGATTTTTTTATGGCATGTAATATTATCTCTCTTAATATTAGCTCTCTTTGATGACATATAATATTATCTCTTTTAATTATGTAATATTATATTTCTTAAATATTTAATATTCAATTGATCAAAATTTGTGTCATCCTTAATGAGCCGATTGAAGAAATGTAATTGAAATATATTAGATTTAATTTAATATTAATTTTTTTGTTATTCATGTTACCTTGCCTAACATTGAATTTAATATTACTAATATAAATGAGCCATGAATTATAGCAATACAATAGAATGGAAAGATTTTTTGAACGAGGACTCATCATATTTAATAACAACATTTATTAGTTTATAATGTTACCTCTCTTAATGATGTAATATCAATTCTCATTAGATATATATATATATTTTAGAAAACACTAATAAATTATCAAACAAATAGTTTTTTTATCAAAATAATACAAACACTAACAAAACTATTTTAGAAAAAATATTACTAAGATATCATAAAATATTATTTCATCAAAATACGGATCGTAAGAAATACGACTATGTCTCTATTATATATATATATATATCATAGTTAATATATATCTTATAAAAATATTATTAAACTATCATAAAATTATTTTTTTATAAAAATACGCAATAATTAATGATTTTTCCATTTATTGTATTGTTTAATTTATTTTAAATTTTAGTTAAATATTTGTTAATATATACATAATATATATGTGTAGAGGAAGCAGATCAAATTCTAAATATCACATCTCTTTAACTCTATATTTATCTCCACATATTCTCTCTCTTTGAATTCACTTTCAAATAACATTGAAAGTTGAGAGGTATGAGATCAAGGGCGGTCCTTGAAAGAAAGCATTCCAACCTTCTTATCATGTCAAGTGTCATGATAAGAACTATGCCAAGTGGCATAAATCTAACTACTTTAATAGTTTCTATAATTATTTAATGAGTCATAAATTCAAAAATTAATTTTGAATATTAATGTAGATGCTTTGAGAAAATGACTGTGTATTCATTGCATTGATTTTTTTATGGCATGTAATATTACCTCTCTTAATATTAGCTCTCTTGGATGACATGTAATATTATCTCTTTTAATTATGTAATATTATATTTCTTAAATATTTAATATTCAATTGACCAAAATTCGCATCATCCTTAATGAGCCGATTGAAAAAATGTAATTGAAATATATTGGATTTAATTTAATATTAATTTTTTTGTTATTCACGTTACCTTACCTAACATTGAATTTAATATTACTAATATAAATGAGCCATGAATTATAGCAATACAATAGAATGAAAAGATTTTTTGAATGTGGACTCATCATATTTAATAACAACATTTATTAGTTTCTAGCGTTACCTCTCTTAATGATGTAATATCAATTCTCATTATATATATATATATATATATATATATATATATATTAGAAAACACTAATAAATTATCAAACAAATAGTTTCTTTATCAAAATACAAATACAAACACTAACAAAACTATTTTAGAAAAAATATTACTAAGATATCATAAAATATTATTTCATCAAAATACGGATCGTAAGAAATACAACTATGTCTCTATCAAATATATATATATATTTCATAGTTAATATATATCTTATGAAAATATTATTAAACTATCATAAAATTATTTTTTTATAAAAATATGAAATAATTAATGATTTATCCATTTATTGTATTGTTTAATTTATTTTAAATTTTAGTTAAATATTTGTTAATATATACATAATATATATATGTGTAGAGGAAGCATATCAAATTCTAAATATCACATCTCTTTAACTCTATATTTATCTCCACATATCCTCTCTCTTTGAATTCACCCGTACAAAATTCAAATAACATTGAAAGTTGAGAGGTATGAGATCAAGGGCGGTCCTTAAAAGAAAGCATTTCAACCTTTTTATCATGTCAAGTGTCATGATAAGAACTATGTCAAGTATCAATTTGTATTCTTCATACTTAGCAATACAAAAGCACTAAATAGTGCATTAGTAACAAGCTCATATATTTTCTTAGGTAGAGAGATGATGATATTTAATTAAATCACATTTAATTAGAGGAGAGAGAAAAATAAGGTATTTAATTAAAAGGGAGAAAGGGTTTTTTTTGAAAAAAATAAAAATAAATTCAAAAATAACAGCAAACCTGAATAAGAGTACATTGATTAAAAATTAAATATCAAAAGAAACAATTGTAGGGAACAATTAATAAAGCTGATAAAAAAATTATTTTATTTTGACACGATTACATATAGTAACATTTAGTCTAGTAAATTGCGTACATATAGTAATTTTTTAATAAATTATGATAAAAATATTATTTTATCAAAATATGATTACATATAGTAACAATGTAAGACCCGAGGTTTTTTAATATAAAAATCTATTTTTTTTTATGCAACGCACCGGATCAGGAGTTAGTCAGGTCGAGTCGCGGAATCGCCTCGAGTAGAAGGTATAACTCAGATCATGAAGTTAATTGGTTAAATGAACATTCCTTCATAAGCATTACATGTCTTATTTGAGTCGAGTTCAAATCGTGTACGCGGATCGAATCGGGGCCCGAATCGGACTCGGATTGAGTCGAGTAGGGGCTAAGTCATTAGGAAGGGCATATAGGTTATTTTTAGATGAGGGAATAAAATCCCTCATCTGTAGCCGTGCGGCTCATCCTTGGAGCCGCACGGAGCCCGAGAAGAGAGAGGGAGGAGGGGAAGCCTTGGAGTCGGCACCGGATTCGTGCCGCCATCGAAAAGATCGAGATCTCCATTGCTCATCATTTCTTCTTCTTTGATCAAGGTGAGTGGAACGAACCTTGTTGTGAAGGGTAGGCGGGTAGCCGACCCAAGCTTTAGGGGTTTTCTTCGATTTTCTCGTGAGATTCCGTCGATTTACCAATGTTCTTCCAAGATTTGGTTTGGATGATATGTATTTACTGTTTGTATGAATTTCTCGTCGTTTTTCTCGATGTTTAGGACCGGCCACATAAGGGACAAAGGGGGAAGGTCATGTCGAATTTTTTCCCCAATTTTCTAAAATGGTCAGAGACCCTCGGATTAAGTTTTTCTCGCGATTGACGAATCGGTTCTCCTAAATCATGGCCGAGACCTTATCCTCCTATCCTACTTGCTCTCGGCCGAGCATAAACAACCTTGGGCAGACTCGGCCGAGTGGGTATTAGGGGGAGAAGGGTCTTGTTAGGTTTTATGCTTACAAGTAGGATACTATATCATACCTTTATGTTGTAAATCATTTGCATGAATATGAAACTTGGTAATGATGGATTGAGGTTAGGGATGGCAATTGGTTTGTATAAATGAGTATTTACCCATCCCAGACCCTGATAGGTCATTAGCGGGTTTTGCCCGTTGGGTCGTGGGACGGGTATAGGATTTTGAGGTAAAAACCCTGTAGGTTTTGGGACGGGTCCAGGATTTTAGTCTAAAACCCGTCCCAAACCCGTTAAGGGTAAAATTACTTAAATACCATTTATATTATCTAATATATACTTATATAGGGATAATTATGTCTTTTTACTTATACTCTAATTCCTAACCCATTATATAATATAAATAAATTAATAATACATTATTTTAATTCACCTGATTCACCTAGTCACCCGATGCCTCACTGCCTCAGCCATCTGCCTGATTGCCCTCACGCCCGCTCGCCGCCTCGCTGCCCCCCCCTTTCACTAGATCGCCCTCTCGCCGCTCCTCAATCACACGACCGAATCTCTCGTGATCGCCGCTCAATCTCGACGCCTCTCAACAACAGCCGATCGCCTCTCAACAGAGCCAGCCGCCAATCGATGTACTTCTCCGATGATTGCTTCTCCCAACACCTCTCAACAGCAACCGGTCACCTCGATCTACTTCTCTCGACGGGCCCGACGCCGTGATCTGCTCCGACGCCTGCTTCTCCTGACACCTCTCAACAGCAGTCGACCGCCTCGATCTACTTCTCCCGACGAACCCAATGTCATGATCTGCTCCGATGATTGCTTCTCCTGACGGACCCGACGCCGCGATCTGTTTCTCCTGACGCTGCGACGCAGACGCCGGACGCCCCTTGATCTGATTTTTAAGTTTTTATCTATTTTTTTTACTTTTTTCTTACCTGCCGCCTGTAATTATTTACTGTTGATTTTTGCATGAAAGAAGCTATTTTTCTTGCTTGTTTTCTAATTGTTACCTACCGCCTGCTCCTATTGATTCTTTGCATGAAAGAAGTCATTTTTTTTTCCAGATAATTGATAGTCTTTACTAGCTCTCGATAGTCATTGATACTAGCTCAGATAATTGATTTCATTGTTTAAATTAGCTTACTGTTTATATGATTTATGTTTAAATGTTGTGATAATTATGTTGTGATATGTAAATTTTATATATATATATATATATATATATATATATAATTTGTTAACGGGCGAAAAGCGGGTTCCCAGTGGGTACCCGTTAAATTAGTGGGATGGGTTTGGGAATCACCCTTCAAAATACTAACGGGTTTGGGACGGATTTAGGATTGAATTTTCTTAATGGGTTTGGGATAGGATTGGCTTCGCCGTCCCAAACCCGCCCCAGTGCCATCCCTAATTGAGGTTAGAGCATTATAAGGAAATGTTCTTGATGGTGCCTACATTGTAGGATCTTAGTATGACATGTGGATCATGGTAATGTTTCATTTACTTATAATATCTATGTTCAATTACTTGCCTTGTTGAAATTATGTGGATTAAATGCAGAATTTAATTTCTTTATTGTTGAAAGCATGATGTTACTTATGGTAGTAGATGTAGGATGATTCCCGTATAACTTATGTGTTGTGACACAATTATATTCGGACATTTCTACACTTATGGCATGTAGATGACACTTGAAATGTGGCATATGACGCTAGATGAATATTAGGAAACTCTAGGGTGCTTATTATTTAGAGAAACTCGAATGTAGACAAGCTAGGTCACATCTCACACCTAGGGAACAACCAGTGAACAATAGTGCGCAAATGGTAAGGCCCAGAATAAAGGGCTGAGTATGGGTGAATGCCCGGGATTTTAAATAAGGAAACTTTAGGACACTTTGCTTGTGTGATGTGATTGTGATGGTCAGCCGAGAAGTATGGATAGTCGGAACGACTAATGCTTGACTCGGCTAGCGATTTGGGTCTTGAGATTGCACCAGCGGGCCCGCTAGGTGTTAGACCCCAGTTGGGTGGGATTAGCTATCCCTAATCCGGTAGGTGTCCAGAGACTAGCAGACCATCCTAGTCGACGACTCGATGTTTGCTCTGATTTTCTTATGTGTTATGTAGGTCGTGTGGTCGGAATATTACCGTCATTGTGTGGTAAGGTTGGTTAGAGCCGAACCATTAGTTCATGAGCAGCCCTAGTGGCCGAGTGCTATTCTAAGGTGTTGGGCTGTTATGGCTAGTTATATGATTGTATAGTTTATACAGGATGACCCTTGGGGTCGGTTGTCGTATCAGGACTAGATTAGATCCATATTTTATATTTTGTTGACTTATATACATGTGATTATTGGGGATTTATGTGGAAGTTCGGAAGGACCACTCACTGAGTCCCATGTGGACTCACGGTTTATTTCTCTTATTTTGCAGAGCCCAATCAGTGAGTTGAGGCTTGGAGTCATTGTGCAGCTGGAGGGCGTAGATCTCGTTGCAGCGTCCAGTAGTCATAGTCTAGATGTCTAGGACTGTTGTTTTTCATACACTGGAAGTTGTCTATTTGAAAACATGTATTCGACTTTAAATTTCGAGTTGTTTTATATTGTGGTTGATGTTTCGCAACTTTTACTTTTATAAAAATTGTGAATCTTCTTTAAAATTTAAATAAAGCTGCATCATTATTTTTATTTACGTGTTTCCGATTTCTTGTCAGTCAATGTATGTAGTAGGCTTCAGGGTAGGATATAGACCCTGGCCGATCACGCGACCCTAAGTTGGAGCGTGACAAACAAATACTTAAAACATATATTAATCATAAAAATAAATTCTCAACTACGCATATAACAACTAAGCATAAAAAATCGGATTTATTATAAAATTAAATTTATAATATTATTTATGTTGTATTTTTATAACAAAATTAAATTTAATTTAGAAATATGTTATTTTACAAAAATAAGAATGATTTAATTATGAAAAACTTATTGGTATACACCATCAAACTTGAGTATATTTTATCTTCTCCTTATTCATAATATATCTTATGATGACATAATTAAATTATTTTAGAAATATGTTATTTTATAAAAATACAAATAATTTACTCATATTTCTCGTTATTAGATTTATTAAAATGTGTAACTTTTTATTTTATTATTTTTAATGCATACACAATATATCTTAGAAAATACTAACAAATTATCGAACAAATCTATTTTAAAACATTATTATTAAAATATCATAAAAATATTATTTCATCATCTCTATCAATATATATATATATATATATATATAATGACAAAAATATAAAGTCATAATAGGTGACCATACTAGGATTTGAACCCTAGACCTCTACAAAACATACAAGATGTTGTCTATATATATCATAGTAAATATACATCTTATGAAAATATTATTAAACTATCATAAAATTATTATTTTATAAAAATAGGAAATAATTAATGATTTATCTATTTATTGTATTGTTTAATTTGTTTTAAATTTTAGTTAAATATTTGTTAATATATACACAATATATAGGTGTAGATGTAGCAGATCAAATTTCAATATCTTGTCTCTTTAATTTTATATCTATCTCCATATATCATATTTCTTTAAATTCCCCAATACAAATTCTAAATAACATCGAAAGTAGAGAAGTAGCATATCAAGGGCGATCCTAGAAGAATCTAGAGAAGAAAAAAGAAAAACTTAAAAACCACCAAAAGGGTCAGTGAGTGTCTCTCCAAAATTGACTGATCATCATTACTATGAATCGGTCATTGATTTAATGATTCATGGCCCGTGTGGTGCTGCACAAAAAAAATCTCATTGCATACAAGATGGTAGATGTATACGATATTTTTCAAACAAGTTTGTAGACAAATATCCTCAAGAATGGATATCCAGTTTATATTAGAAGAGATAATGGCTGAACAATTAAAAATGAGAAGATTAATTTGGACAAATGTTTTGTTGTCCCTCATAATAGATACTTGTTGTTGAAATATAGTGCACACATTAATGTTGAATGCTACAATAAATCGAGATCAATTAAATATCTTTTCAAATATATGAATAAAGGTCATGATCGTGTCACTGCCACATTTGTTGACTCAGCATCACAGTTTGAAATACAAGCTCATGTTAATGAGATCAAAATATTTGATGATTGTAGGTATATCTCACCGTGTGAAGTGATCTAGACAATTTTTAATTTCGACATTCATTACAAATATACATCTGTGCAACGATTGTCGTTTCATTTTCCAAATAAATACACTATAGTTTTTAATGATGATGACCAATAATTAATGAGTCTCAATTTTTAGCTTGGTTTGAAGCTAACAAATATTTCTCAAAGACAATAAGCTTAACATGTGTTGAATTTTCTTTGTTGTTTGCATGAAAGTAAGACATTAGACGTTGGACTTGAAAAGAGACAAGACAATTTTTTATTAGAAGAATATTCTTAATTTGATTCCTTAGGAATGTGAGAGTTATACTATTTGAGAATTTTGCTGAACATAGTCAAGGGTCCACATCTTTCGAGGATATTAGAACCGTCAATGGTAAAGTTTACCCAACTTTCACATGTATATGTTATATTTTAGGGTTGATTGACAATGACAAAAATTATGTAGATGCAATTAAAGAAGCAAGTGCATGAGAATCATGTTTTTCTCTTATAAAAGTGTTTCTTGCATTATTATTATCAAACTCAATGTCTAGACTAAAATTCGTTTGAGATGATATTTGAAAATTAGTAACTGAAGACATACCTTATTTGATAAAGCAAGTGTTACAACTGAAGGTACGAAAACTATATCCCTGTTATATATATTTATTATGATTAGTATGTTTCATAATGTATTATTTTTTCTTATCAATTAATATATTAAATTTATATAGTTTTGAATTTTAGATGTTGTCATTACTAATAATGAACTCAAAGATGATTGTTTGGAGAAAATTAATTTAATTCTACGAGCATGGGCAAGAATTTGGATGACTTTCCTATCATGTCAAAATTACATTCTAGGAGCATCTACAAACATTAACAATCATTTAATTGCTGAGGAGTCACGCTACAATCAAAGGAAATTAACAGAGCAAAATCAAGAAGAAGTTCAACACCTAACTTTCAAACATAGACAAATTTATGATAAAATATTGGATGGTGTTAAAAGGAAAAAGGAAGGTGTTTTTTGTCTACGATTATGGTAGAACTTGAAAGATATTTATTTGCTAACTCTTGCATATGCACTTCGGTCCGGAGAAAAAATTATTTTAACAGTTGCATCGAGTGGGATAACATCTTTACTATTACATGGTGGAAGAATAACACATTCTTGATTTGCAATCTCTCTTAATCTAGATGAGGACTATACTTGCAATATTAAACAAAGTTCTCCGCTAATCGATTTTTTTGTCAGAACAAGTTTAATTATTTGAGATGAAACTCCAATGATGAATATGTATTATACAGTTATCTGTTTAATTTATATATTTATTAAATTTTATTAAATATAAATCTAATAGAATATTATGTGATGTTATGCATGCATTTTCTCCAAACAACAATAATAATTCTTTTGGATATAAGACTGTAGTATTTAGAGTAGACTTCACATAAATTTATCTGTCATTCCTAAGGAAAGCAGACAAAATATTGTCAATGCTACACTTAATTCCTCTTACTTAAGGGATGACTGTGAAGTTTTAGAGCTAACGAAAAATATGTGTATCACTGTAAACAACTCCGATGACAATACAGTTGATTTGAAAAGTTTTTCAGATTGGATATTGTTGATTGGTGGCGAAAAAAGAGTCAACGAAATTTTTGAGCTAAAATAGCACGTGCTTATCAAATTCTAGAGCGGGTTTGTTGGATCAGATCCATATACCAGACTTTGATTTGTAATTCAGAAAATTATATTGAAAAAGAAACTATAAATGTTGTGTACCAAGAAGTTTTATGTAATTACAAAAAAAATTATATTATTTTTTATTTCTAGACAATATTATTTTTCAAATATTGATATATATATTAATAACAAAATTATTAGATCTAATATGAATTAAGATCACCGCGCATCGCACGAGTAATTAAACTAGTATATATTTAAAAGAAAATACTTTAACATTCTTATCATACCAAGTGTCATAATAAGAACTACGCCAAGTGGTAATTTGTACTTTTTATATTTAGCAATACAAAAATATTAAATAGTGCATTAATAACAAGCTCATACATTTCCTTAGGTAGACAAATGATGATATTTAATTAAATCACATTTAATTAGATGAGAGAGAAAATTGAGGATATTTAATTAAAAGAAAGAGAGGGGTTTTTTTTGAAAAAATACAAATAAATTCAAAAATAGCAGCACACATGATTAAGAGTATATTGATTAAAAATTAAATATCAAACGAGATATTAAAATTTAAGAAACAACTATAGGGAGCAATTAATAAAGCTGATAAAAATATTATTTTATTTTGATGCGATTACATATAGTAACATTTAGTCTAGTAAATTGCGTACATATAGTAACTTTTTAATAAATTATGATAAAAATATTATTTTATCAAAATATGATTACATATAATAACAAATATTTAAAATATATATTAATCATAAAAATAAATTCTCAACTACACATATAACAACTAAGCATAAAAAATTAGATTTATTATAAAATTAAATTTATAACATTATTTATGTTGTATTTTATATAACAAAGTTAATTTTGATTTAAAAATATATTATTTTATGAAAAATATGAATGACTTAATTTCGGAAAGCTTATTGGTATATACCATCAAACTTAAATATATTTTAGTTTCTCCTTATTCATAATATATCTTATGATGACATGATTAAATTATTTTAGAAATATGTTACTATATAAAAATACAAATAATTTAATCATGTTCCCTTTATTGAATTTATTAAAAAGTGTAACGTACATTTTATAAATATTATTAAAATACCATAAAAATATTATTTCATCAAAATATGGATGGTAAGAAATACGATTATATCTCTATCAATATTTTTTTTGACAATGATATAAAATCATAATAGATGACTATACTAGGGTTTAGACCCTAGACCTTTAGGAAACATACAAGATGTTGGCTTAGCCTATATATATATATATATATATATATATATATCATAGTTAATATATATCTTATGAAAATATTATTAAACTATCATAAAATTATTATTTTATAAAAATACAAAATAATTAATGATTTATCTATTTATTATTTAGTTTAATTTATTTTAAATTTTAGTTAAATATTTTTTAATTTATACACAATATATAAGTGCAGAGGTAGCAAATCAAATTCCAATATCTCGTCTCTTTAACTCTATATCGATCTCCATATCCAATTTCTTTAAATTGCCTCATACAAATTTCAGATAACATTGAAAGTGGAGAGATAGCATATCAAGGACGGTCCTAAAAGGATCTGGAGAAGAAAAAAGAAAAGCATAAAAACCACCAAAAGGGTCAGTGAGTGTCTCTTTGAAATCGACCGATCCTCATGTACTAATATGAATCGATCATTGATTTAATGATGCATGGCCCGTGTGGTGCTGCACACAAAAATTCTCATTGCATGCAAGATGGTAGATGTATACGATATTTTCCAAATAAATTTGTAGATAGATATCCTCGAGGATGGATATCGAGTTTATAGAAGAAGAGATAATAGCTGAATAATTAAAAATGAGAAGATTGATTTGGACAACTGTTTTGTTGTCCCTCATAATAGATACATGTTGTTGAAATATAGTGCACACATTAATGTCGAATGCTACAACAAATCGAGATCAAATAAATATATTTTCAAATATGTGAATAAAGGTCATGATCGTGTCACTGCCATATTTGTTGACTCGTCATCATAGTCTGAAATACAAGATCCTATTGATGAGATCAAAATATTTTATGATTACAAGTATATCTCACCGTGTGAAGCGATCTGGAGAATTTTCAGTTTCGACATTCATTACAAATATTCATCTGTGCAACGATTGTCGTTTTATTTTCCAAATAAACAGACTATAATTTTTAATTATGACGATCTAATATCTAAAGTGGTAAATCGACCAACAATTAATGAGTCTCAATTTTTAGCTTGGTTCGAAGCTAACAAATATTTCCCAAAGACAATAAGCTTAACATCTATTAAATTTCCTTTGTTGTTTGCATGAAAATAAGACATTAGACGTTGAATTTTCGATTGAAAGAATATTCTTAATTTGTTCCCCTAGGAATGAGTGAGTTATAAATATTTGAAAATTCTACTGAACGTGGTCAAGGGTCCACATCTTTTGAGGATATTAGAATTGTCAATGGTAAAGTTTACCCATGTAAAACCCCAGTTTAGTCTCATAATGAGAGTATATTGGATGTGGTGTTGGTTTATAAGACTTGATGGATGTGTTATCATCAACTTCAGCTTAAACATTTTAATTAGGCCAATATGTTGGCCTATGAAGTTGATGAGTCAGTTATCCCATCCGCGGGTTGTAAGAAATGGTATCAGAGCAAGGCCTAGTCCTAGGCATGATGAGGGAGCCTATGTAAGAAAGGGATGCTCAGGTGATGGGGTGGAGCCGCTACTAGGTTAGGCCTCACATGCTGCCGACTTTGGTGTGATTATGGGCTATGTGTTAGACTCGAGTTTGGTCTTAACGAGGACGTCAAGATATAAATGGAGAGATTATAATACCCCAGTTTAGTCCCACATTGGGAGTATATTGGATGTGGTGTTAATTGGCTTATAGGGCTTGATCAGTGTGTTATCTTCAACTTCAACTTAAGCATGTTAATTAGGCCAATAGGTTGGCCTACGAAGTTGATGGGTCAGTTATCGCATCAAGCAGGTCGTAACAACCCAACTTTCAAAGATACATGCTATATATACTTTAGGGTTGATTAACGATGATAAAAATTATGTAGAAGCAATTAAAGAAGCAAGTGCATAGGAATCATGTTTTTCTCTTAGAAAATTATTTGCTACATTATTATTATCAAACTCAATGTCTAGACTAGAATTCATTTGGGAGGATATTTGGAAATTATTAACTAAAGACATACCTTATTTGATAAAGCAAGTGTTACAACGGAAGGTACGAAAGTTGTATCTCTATTATATATATTTATTATGATTAGTATGTTTCATAATTTATTATTTTTTCTCACCAATTAATATTTTAACTTTATATATTTTTGAATTTCAGATGTTGTCATTACCAATGATAAACTCAAATATGATTGTTTGGAGAAAATTGATTTAATTCTACAAGCATGTGGCAAGAGTTTGAATGACTTTTCTACAATACCAAAATCATCTTCTAGAAACATCTATAAACATTAACAATCGTTTAATTGCTAGGAAGTCGCGCTACAATCAAAGAAGATTGACATAGGAAAATCAAGAAGAAGTTCAACACCTAACTTCGGAACATAGACCAGTTTATGATAAAATATTGGATGATGTTAAGAGAAAAAAGGAAGGTTTTTTTTTTTGTCTACGATTATGATGGAACTGGAAAGATATTTATTTGGTAACTCTTGCATATGCACTTCGGTCCGAATGAGAAATTGTTTTAACAGTTACGTCCAGTGGGATAACATCTGTATTATTACATGGTGGAAGAATAACACATTCTCGATTAGCAATCCCTCTTAATCCGAATGAGGATTATACTTGCAATATTAAACAAGATTCTCTATTGACTGATTTATTTGGTCAAAATAAGTTTAATTATTTGAGATGTAGCTCCAATGATTAATAGGTATTATGCAGTTATCTATTTAATTTATATATTTATTAAATTTCATTAAATACAAATCTAATAGTCTGATTTTATTAATTTTAGATATTGTTTTGAAACACTTGATAGAACATTGCGTGATGTTATTTTAAAAATCCAAACAACGATGATAATTCTTTTGGAGGTAAGCTTGTAGTATTTGAGGGAGACTTAAAACAAATTTTATCTGTCATTCCTAGGGGAAGCAGACAAAATATTGTCAATGCTACACTTAATTCGTCTTACTTATGGGATGACTAAGAAGTTTTGGAGCTAACAAAAAATATGTATACCACTATAAACAACTCTGATGACAATACAGATGATTTGAAAAGTTTTTCGGATTGGATATTGTCGATTGGTGACGAAAAGATAGGTGATCTTGGTGATGGTTATGGGGTAGTCCAAAATTCGGATGGTAACTTGATTTTGGATGCAAGCATGACCATATTGCTTTTATTGATGCAATTTATTTTGAACTTATAACAAATGTCAATATTTGCAAGAAATAGCTATATTAGTTCTCACTCTAAATATGATTGAAATGATTAATAACTATATGATTTCTCTAAATCAAAAAGAGTCAACAAGATTTTTGAGCTCAAATAGCACGTGCTTATTAAATTTAAATTAGTTAATGAAATTTTATTATGATTTTTTTTGAAATTTTAAGATATATTTTCACCATCAAATGACTATTTTTAAATTTTATTTTAATCATAAAAATGTATCTTAAAATTCTAAAAAAATTATAATAAAATTTTATTTATTAATTTAAAATTATTGTGATTTTTTTGAAGATTTTAAAATGTATTTTAATTATCAAAATAATCACTTTAAATAATTTAATGTAACGGTGTTTTGAATATTTTTTAAATTTAATTCTGATTTTAGGAAAAATGTATTAAGCTGTCTGATTTTGAAAATAAATAATTTTCCTATTCTGTATTACAAAAATAATTGTTATATTTAAAGTTTATATAATTACGTAATTACATGTGATTGACTAAGAAGTTTTAACAATGTAATTAAGATTAATTTCACTTTAGCACTTAATATTTAGATCCATTGTCATTATTTTTTAAAAATTATTTTGGTTCCTAAAATTTATTTTTAGTTGTATTTTAACTACTACAATTCTAAAAGTGTCCTGCCCTCTCAAATTTAATTTAATTCTTAATTTTAGCCGTCAGTATTTATTAAAAAAACCTAATTAGTAATTTTTGAATAACAATAAAGTGAAACTATATTTAACAAGCTAAAATAATTTTTTTTCAAATGATAATGACAATCTAAACAAAATTGAGAAATCAAAATGAATTGTGAACTTTAGGAACCGAAATGAAAATGAACTTTTTCAACTTTAGAACCAAAATAAAATTAAGAAAATGAACATTAAGAGCCAAAGCGGTGATGTTAACTATATAATTATGATAAAATCAAGTAAATTTAGGCGCAAAGTGATATTAACTATATAATTATGATAATGGTGATTTGCCTTCATCGCTTCATATGAAAATTCATTATAGATATAAGGTAGATGGTGAAATTTATAAAAAAGGAATTTCATTGTGGCAAATTAGAATCTTAGCCGCCAAATTGACTATAAGCTCTAAATTAAAACAAAATAATATAGAATGATCAGATTTTAAAAAAAAACTACAAGGATCAAATTAAAGGATGACCGAGTGCGAAGCAATCCTACTTTTATGGACTCAAGAAAAAATTGATTTAAGCAGTTTTCTCCTGCTTTCTTATAAAAAAAAATTATTGGATCAAATTGATAATAAAAAATTAAAGTTACATGAGCCAATCAAAATTAACCCTCATGTTATTTGTCCAAAAACAATAGCAAACATAATGATTTAATTAGGGTTGTTCATGGGTCAAACCCGACCCAATGAACCCGAGAAACCGACCCAATCCGAACCAATCAGGCCAGATCGGGTCGGATTCAAATTTTTGAAATCCGATTATAATCAGGTCGGATTTGAGTTTCAATATTTAAAACCCGAAGACTCGAGACCCGACCCGATTACCCAAATTATATATTTTTTTATTTTTAAAATATTTATATTAAAAAAATATTTATTTTTAATTATTTTTAAATTTTTAAAAAAGAAAATTATTATTAAAAACTCATTTTTTACCTAAACGGGTAAACCCGACTACCCGACCCGATCCGATTACACTTGGTCAGGTCTGATCGATTTTTTCCTTAAACCCGACCCGACCCGTGAACACCCCTAGATTTAATCACTGTCACCTAAACCAAGGGTGATTTGCTATGAAAAAGCCATTGTAGGTTACCATTTGTAATGCGAGTATCATATCATTGCTTTAATCAAAATTACACCTCTCCAACCAAAAAATAGTAAACAGAATAAAGAAGACCATTAATCTAGAACAAGTAATATCTCAATTATGTAACCAAAAATCTAACACTTTAAGGCATGTTCCTTAAAAACTACTGTTCAGTTGACGAAAAGGAAATTCAGTATCTGATACCTTTTGCAACTTCGAAAAAATGCCCGACATTTTCCTCTGGAGTTCCTACTACAATGCCATGTCCAAGGTTCAAGATATGCTTGCTGCTACCTGCCTTTCTTACCGTATCATGAATACGCTCCGTTATGAACTCCTTTGATCCAAATAAAACACCAGGATCTACGTTTCCTTGGACTGCCATATCCAATCCCAATCTTCTCCTACCTTCGGCCATGTCCACTGTCCAATCCAAGCTGACAACATCTACACCTGTTGATGGAAGTCGCTCGATCAAGCCACCTGACCCACTTGCATAAAGGATCAATGGTAGATCAGGATGTGTCTTCTTGACTGAATCCACAATCTGTTTCAGATAAGGCAAACTAAATTCTTCAAAATCCACAGGACTTAATTCAGTAGCCCAGGAATCAAAAATCTGCACAGCTTGTGCCCCATTGTCAGCTTGATACTTGATGTACCGAGCCATAGAAGTTGCAAATTTCTGCAACAGTGAATGTAGAACCTACAAAAGAAACATTTAATTCACTGTGAGGTTTGGACAAAACAAAAAAGAATGCTCATGAATTTGATATCAGATACAATGAATTAAGATTAATCATTCTGTATGTCATCGTATCCATTTCTTTTGCAAAAATTAACAAAGAAAATATCTCATACTGTTTATATTGGAAAAATATATAAAGTTTCATAATCTAATCTCATTCTCAAAATAAATGCACTATATTGGAGAGGGCTGATAAGTTAGTTTAAATGATTTACCACAGGATTTGGTATGTTAGTACCTTATCCCAAATTTGCTTCTCATAGTGGCATATCACATGAAACCATGCCTTTGTCACTGGGAAGCTTCAAGGCAAGCTCTCCTTTATTGCATTTGCAGCTTATAGTAATGATGATAGTGATACTGATTCTACCGCATGGATATTTCTCTTCCTAGGCTCCTAATCAAGTTGGTTGATACATTATCAGAAAACAGTTTCCCATTTTCATAGGCTACATATATATTAGTAGACAATTTTTTATTCCCAAATCTTGAATATTGTTTTAAGAATAATGTAACTGCAAAAGGAAACGGCGGAAAATTTCTTTTGTCTTTTTTGCACTTGAGAAAGGTTTTGATGCTTTTATATACTAATTCATAATATACGCATATGAAATTATCTAAATATATATTATTTAACTTTATAGCCAACACATTACAAAAAAAGAATATGTTAGCTGATATGTAATAATAAATCATCATAGAGCATAACATAAATATTTCAATTTACCATGCAATAATATAATATTGAGTTTCTTACATAATATAATATACTGTAGTTGGAGCGTAAAACTAAATTGATCCAGTTCATTGGGAAAAGATCAAAAGACAACCCCGTTTTCTTATTTGTTTCAAATCATTTTGATGGTTACTGAACTGTAAATAATACCTTTGGTTGGGAGAAAGCCAGCCTCTTTATCTTTGCGAAATGTTTAGAAGAACCTCCTTCAACTACATAAGATGCAAGGGTGAATGGAGCTCCCACAAAGCCCAAAACAGCTGCATCACTTTTTACCTGTAAAAGCAACATTATATTCTTAATACAAAACACAAATGTAAAACTGGATATAGCTAACAATTTTGATATAAGTACACCAAATGCTAGATGCTCAATGTTTCACTAGTTTGATAGCAGACTAACCTCCTCTCGCAATATGGTCAATGCTTTCCCCACATATGGCACTGACTCCTCAGGAACAAACTCTCTGACCTGATCTACATCAGCAGCTGTGTTAATAGGATCGTAGATCAGTGGACCTTTTCCTTTTACGATGTCAAATGGAATATTCATCCCAGGCAACGGGGTAAGAATGTCAGAAAACAATATAACCTGCCATAAAACAGAGGCATTTACTGAAATCAGCAGGTGAAGCTAATAATGGGCAGACGTGAGTCACATGGCTTAACTCTATAGACTCAATAAAGAAACATCATGTGTATGTCTAGAAGATTCCATCATCATTCAAACAGTGTTCTTCACTATCCATTACCCTCACATATGAAATAATATAAAATAAGATGTCTTTGTCAAAAAGGACCTGACTTCAAACTCAATTACAGTTCTGCAAGTTAAATTTTAACATTTCATGCTTATGTGTAACACCTAATAGGATGAATGTGGAAGAGGCAAGTAAACATAAGATATCAGCACCAATAAAAATTGATTGGATTGGCAATCGTCAAAACAAATCTAGAATAAGTCCTGCAAGTAGAAGAATAAAAGGAAAAACAAATATCCAAATAGAACCTCTCACCCCATCAGGCCTGAAAACCTTCCACGGTTGTAGAGAGATCTCAACCACAAGATCTACATTTTCTGATCTTTCACGAAAAGACGGATATTTTTCACAAATCAGCTGATAACTCTGCTTGAAGAAAAGCAAACAAATAAGTTAGTTGAGAGAGTTTTATTCATGATTCTTTAATATGTCTATGCATAAATAGTGGTTAGTTTGATGATTAAAGTAATTACTGAATTGGTTATTATGTTGGCCAGGGAAGTTAAGAGAAAATATTTAATTTGTCACATGAGTACACAGGTACTTTTGGATCATTATATTACATTTCACAATAGTTTCAGTGTAAGTTGAAGAAATACTAACATCATACTGAAAGTAATTCTTGATATTAAATTTTCATTCTAAAATAACTAATAGACAATTGTACAATTAAAACATCAGACATGATTTTGCCATGCCCAAAATAAAGTGTATAAGTATCTCATCTGAAGATGAAAGTTTACAAGCTTATTTCAAGTTAGATCCACTTGAATGTCAAGAACAAAGACAACAACTTACATAGGACATATTACACACATCTTAAGTCCTAACATTGATGAAATAGTTATGAGTTTGTCTATAACTACATATTCTCTTTCATTCACTGTACTAGCTATGAGTTATGACAACCATAATATAGAATGTCGCAAAGAATAAATGTAACAATTCTGCGCATCAAGAATTCTTACTCAAATCTCATGCAACTAAATACTCTACCTAGATCCCTGGATTAGGAACTTGAATGACCAATTAATTATCAAATATAGCTGCAAAAGTGGGTGTTCGATTTTATATTCTAGAAAAGATTATGCTGTTTTTCAAATAAACTCAGCCAAAATAGTTTCAGAAGTCATTCTCTGATGTCAAACAGCCAAGATGTCATCCCTAGAGAAGCTTCTATATTTCATACTCAAATAGAGGTGGAAATGGGCTAGGCCGGCCCATGGGCAGTCCGAACCCAGCCTGGTCGAGGTCGTGCCAGGTCCGGCCCGACCACTCTCCTTTGGGGTACGTGAGCCGTGCCCGGCTCAACCCGACATTCTTTATTTTTTAATAAATTAGTTGATAATTTAATTACTTAAATTAATATACTTGAATAAATATTTATTTCACTATTTTTAAACTTTTTATTGCTTTTATTATTTATTTAATAATACTCGGCCTGGCCCGAACCCAGCCCAAGCCTGAGCGCCCAGGCCAACAGGTCAAGATGGGCCAACACTAAAAATCTTTGGCTCACGCTCTGGCATGGCCTAAAGATGGTGAGGCCTAGCCAAGCCCATGTCAGTCCAAGCCCGGCCCATTGCCACCTTTACTCATAGAAATAGTTGTGTTGACTCATGATTCTATTTATCAACCAATCATTGGAGAAAAATATCCAATTAGTTGATATATCAAGTATCCTATAAAAACTGGATAAAATAATGAATTAGGTTACATCATAGATCAATTATATGCTAGCAATTGTGTTTTAATTCAAGACCCTAAAATTTAGGCTTGCTTCTGTAGTTTAATTCCACAATTGGGTTGTATCATGAACTATTTGCATTGATATTGATAAGCTTGCATGAATTGATTTTGCAATAGAACAAGATAATAACACAAAATGTTACCCAATCACACCAAGAGAAGAAAACAAGCTTGGTAAACTATAGCTGAAACAAAACATGTAGTAAACCTGCCTTCATGTACCTCCCAGCTTGCCTCATAAGCCAAACTGGTGGTCTTTCAACTTTTTCACCACGAACAGCATTCAGTAGAAGTGGCTCGCCAACACTAGCAACTTTTTCTGCTTCTATATACTCTAAACACAATACAAAAACCTAAAAGTTAACACCCAAAACATAATAAGCAAAAAAAATATTAGATCAGTGCACCATCTTGTATTCTTTTTACAATGTTCGAAACAATAATTACAAATTAAGAAGGGTTATATTCATGAGCATCAACTATTTTTATGCGGCCTAAGAATATTTTGAAAGGTATTCTTATCAGAAAGCCAGCAGCTGAACCACTTGTAGATCAGATCCAATCCTAAATCAGCGGATAAGTTAATTGCTACTATATTCAGAAGACATAATCTTCAAGTATGGTTGTCCATTTTGTCCTTAAAATCATGCCACTGATCATAATGTTTGCATTTTACGTACATGTGGAATTAAGTACAAAGTTGAAATATGCACCACATTCGGTTCCCAGATATTAAAGCCTTCAGTATCTGAAAACAATTGCCTCGACAACAACCTAATAGTTCGAACACTTGGGATCCACATGAAAATATCAATCTTCTACTACATATTGGTGAAATAGGCAAAATAATTACCGCCAAGAAAAAGAAACCCAATTTCACAGACTTTTGTTCCACATAATTAGCATACCTTGAAACTCTCAGAGAATACCAAAAAAAATCAAATCTTGCTCAGAAAACCTATTGGTAAAAGCAATACGACAAAGGAATTAAAACCCTAAGTCAATACGTTGACCAAATCCTCCCTAATTAACGTAAATAATGCTGAAAGGATTCCCGAAAGAAGAAGAAGAAAAAGAAATTATTGGTACCTCCGACGGTGCATCGGACCGTGAAAAGCTTCGATTTGGATCGGAGACCAAACGCCGATCCCCGAGCAACAGAGGACGGCGAGTAAAGGGAAACCGGGCAACCAATGCACGACATCTCCGTCGGCGGAGAAGGAAAAAGGAGACTAAAATTACCCCAAACAAGAAGGTAAACTGAAATCGCTGGTCCAAAGCGCTTAGGAGAAGCTCTCTCCTCGCGCTCGCATTTGCTTCTCCACTTCCGGCTAAAATATAGCTGATGAGAAAGAGGATAAATAGATACTTTAAACCACGAAATAAATTATATTTATTGTATGCCTAAAATACCCTTTCAATAGAACCCTTGGTGATACCATTTATTGGACGAAATATGGCGTAATTCTCATCTTGTGACGAGGGTTATTTTGGTATTTAAATCCAAGCTATCATCGTTTCTTCGAACGACCAATAAGATTTCAGATGATCCCATCGCGGATAATGTCATCCTCCTCGTGATATTTACAAATGTCTTTTAATTTTCTGATGCAATTACCCAATTTTTTCCATTGCTGGCTTTCTTCTGTCATCTCTAAACATTATTTCTCGCAAATTTTCACATAACTCTATTCAATTTACCAACAAACAAATTGTGAGCTTTATTTTTTTGTTATGTACAAGCTTTCTTTTTCTTATTTGTAAGTTGTGAGCTTTATTTTCATAGTTATAACATAAATTCCTACTTATTATACTGCACAAACAAATTTAACAAAAATCAATTAAATTGGATGAAAATTGATCAAATCTGAACTAATATCGTTTTTAAATTTTAATCCGGGACGATTTGAACAAGGAAAAAGGCACCACACAAATATTTTACAACCAGGAAAAAGGAGCAAATTTAAGCATATTTCCTAATTCCAAAAACAATAAAATTAAAATCTACAATAGCCAAAGTCCAAACGACTTGCCTTTCAAAACAACTAATCCAACTTTTTCCTCATTTCTTAAACAAGGCTTAGGACTTAAAACAGAATCGAGTTGCCTTCATCCTTTAAGAAGACCTTGCACACAAACACAGAGAGGGAGAGAGCAGCCATAGGTCCCTGGCTATCAATGCTCTTAAACCCTTTTCGGTTGCTTCTGCAATGACTGTACTCTTCATCATACTGCAACTCCTGTAAAAGGAGGAAAGCTTTAAGCTGCAAACCAAAATGCACAGATCAAACGAAACAAGATGATTAAACTATTGATTAACTTAGAACAAGAAAAAGATAAACAAAATTCCCAACCAGTGATGAACCTTTGTTGCATCAATCTAAAACCAATATGTTGTTACCAAATTGATTAGTAAAGAAGAAAGATTATTAGACATTTCAATCTAAAAATATAACTCAATCTAGCTACTACATAACGTTGTGAACAAGATTGAAAGTAATCAGAGTTCATTAAAGATTTTTAGCATATCTTTTGAAATTATATTATTCAGTCAGCTTAAAGTGTAGGCACCAGTTATTATATTTTAACACATTCATGGATAAGAACAGTCAGCTAAGCAAAAGAGCAAACACATTGACTTCACGAGAGAGAGAGAGAGAGAGAGAGAGAGAGAGAGAGAGAGAGAGAGAGAGAGAGAGAGAGAGAGAGAGAGAGAGAGAGCGAGGTCAAGCATTTACTTCCACCACGTCCTCCGTCATTTTAGAGCCGCCATTGGAGCTCTGCAACTCCTGCTGCTCTGCTCCTTGCTTGGGGGACTCCCCCCTTTATAATTGCAAATGAGGACGGAGACAGCAAACCACCCTCTTTTTTGTCCGAGGTAGGGAAACGCGCCGAGGGAAAAGGAATCCGCCGTACGCGCGCCTCACCGAGGCACCGCCTAGACCGCCGCCGGCATCGGGAGATGTGGCGGTGATTGATGTGACACGGCTACTTCCTTTTAACCTTTGCGTCCCATCACATTCTGAAGACCGGCGGGGTGCGTCTGAGATGTTATATGATCGTGTAACATTGACACATTGTTTTCTCCGGTTCAAATACGTGGTTCGCGCCTTAACGGGCCGAGCTACACGAGATCGTAACGATCCGTTATATTGATGATGGATCGAGCTGGACCACTAATTAAGTTTATGACCCAACCTGCTCTCAAAATATAATTTAAATTTTCAAATTAAAATAATTAAATTACCAATACATTCTCAGTCAAGTGTGTGTTTTCTTTTACCAACCGTGGGTAACATAGTTGGTGACAACATATTATATATTGCCTAAAAATTTAGGATTCGATCCCTAGTATGTTTCTATCTTTGTTAAAAAAAAATAAGAAAAAAAACTTATATTTATCAATAGATACGAGAAATACAAGTTAAAAAGAGATGGAAAAATGGAAAAAATAGTATAAGAAAGAAATGAGTAAAAAACACTAAGGCTTGTTTGCTTTGTCGGATTAAGAAGGTGGATTGAATTTTAAAATCAAATACATTGCTTGCTGCAATAATGGATAAGAATCAGGCCGAAAATTGAGTGAATTTATTTTAGCTCAAATCCACAAGATATAGATTTCATATCTTATTCATATTTTTTATCTTATGTCAAAACAAACATATGATATGATTTCAATAAATTTTCCTAAATTTCTATTCCACCTTTATCCATCTTAAATCTTATCACATCCAAATCCTGTAAAGCAAACATGGCCTAAGAGAAAACAACACAACACTATACAACACAATCAAGAAAGGAGGCTTGAGGTGAGGAAGATTGAGGCCACTTTTAAACCTAGCTAGTTCAGAGAAAGATAATTTATTGTTGTCAAAGCATCTCATATTCCACTCTTGCCAGATTTTTCATTTTCAAGTCACGTAGAAGGTGTTTGGTGCATTGCCTTGCATGTTTACCGAATAATCTAGATTACCTTTCGGAACAATCTAGATTACTTTTCGGATGGATTGTCACTAAAAAGATTACCGATAATGTATAATATAATATTTGGTATGCACAAGTAATGTTATAACAAGATTATTGGAATTCATATAGGCATGTTTGTTATAACAAATAGATTACCAAGTAATGATATATACTTTACGAAAATATCATTTTCATAAATATAGTATAATATATATTATGTCATGGGAGAAGTCGTGGGAGGTAGACGTCTTATTCTAGAACAAGAATGCAGTGGACTTGTAAAAAAGTTAGGGTTTAAGGAGGACAAATTTGTCCATAAAAAATAATTGAAGATTACCACTTCAGAGGTAATCCGCATAGACACTCCCCCTTGAGCAATGTGGATAACCACTTTGATAATAATATGAATTACTAAGGCAATCCACATTAGCTGCACAAGTGGGACACCAAACAAACAATGTGTGTAGGGATGTCAACGGGGCGGATAGTGCCACACCCGCACCCATTTACTAAACCCGTTTCTCGTACCCGCACCCGCACTCGCGATGGGTATCCGTCACCCGCACCCTCGCGGGTAATTGATACTCGCGGATATCCGCGGATACCCATTTAATATATGACAAGAATTTTTATTTTATTATAATAGTATACCACCAATGATTTTCATTTCACCATTATTAATAACTTGATTGAGAAACATTAATCCATAAAATAAACTACGTAACAATTAAATTCTAAATCAAAAAATTATCTTAAGAAATAGCAATAATCATTTGTGCAACATTAAATTTAAAATCAATGTACTTTCAATTAAAATTGGAAATTGATATCCCTAAAAATATATTATATTTAGATTTATTTTTAAATTTTCCATTAAATATTAATATATAAAATTATAAATTTAATTTTTCATATATATTGGCGGGTAGCGGGTATTCGCCGGTGTGAATAGTATAGTATCCATACCCGTACCCGTTTATTAAATGGGTAAAAATTTATATTCGTACCCATGGGTATAATATGTTTACCAAACACGACCCATGTCGGGTAAATATTCGCGGGTATCCGCGGGTACGGATAATATTGTCATCCCTAAATGTGTGAGGCCAAAGCAATTTAAATGCAAGATTGCCAACAATCTGGATGGATTGCCTCAAACCAAACGCCTTTGTAGAGTCTGAATTTGTTGGCTCTTTCTAGTTTGTTTTTGTTCCACCCTAACTCCCAAGACTTGTAATTAATAGGAAAAGTTTGATAGTTGCACAATCTAAGGAGGAAAAGCCAACCCTCGGTAGTGTACGCACAACTCTAGAAAAGATGAGTGAGAGTCATTATGGGCTTTGCAAAGGACGCAGAGTCGGATAACTTGAATATTTCAAGCCATGAGCCTGTCTTTGGTAAGCAACTTGTTCCGCTCAATAATCCAATTAAGAATAGAGACAAATGGTGGACAAGTTTTCTGTTATAGATAATCAGCTCGAGGATCTAGGACACCGCGCGCGAAATGTGGGCAACAAAGAGAGGGAGCTCGTACTGAACTTGTCGTTGGCGCTCCATTTCCATAATAATTTGTCCTCACCGTAAAGATGGAGGAAAGGTGCCAGGTCTTCTGCTAGCCTAGATAATAGTCTGGAAGGGACGAAGTTAGTAAACTATATGTTCCATCCCATAGGCTCACCCCCTTGATTGTAAACCTTTGCATTGATAATGATCATATCAGGGTTGCACACCAACGAGAAAAGTGAAGGATATTTGTTTTTTAGTCTGTCTCCATTCAATCACGGGTCATGCCACAATTTAACTCTTTTTCCTGATCCACCCTGGAAGGCGAGCGAGGAGTCAAAGAGATCAAATAATTTAGTTATATATCGCCAAATGGGCGACAAACCTGAGCCATTTGAACGACGCTCATATATAGAAGAGTCAAGAGCATGAGAGATAGACCGCAACAAGAATGTTAATCCTGCACAACTCATTAGAGGTTAACAATTTCCATTACTATTTTCTCACTCTCCTAGTTATGGCTCCTGAGATTAAGGATCATTACAACAAAACTTGTATTTATCGGCAAAAAATTTTGAACGTTAGCCTAGGCGTCAAAATGTTAAATGAAAAAAAATATAGAAAAGAAAAATTCGACACATGCAATAGGCATCAAAAAATTTTGATGCATGTTCTCAGATGTCAAATGATTTCAGCGCGGTATTCGCGCGGCACGGGCTCGCAAACGTGCAAACCTGCACCAGCGTCGGCTTGCGCGGGCTCACGAGCGCACAAGCCCGCTAACCCGCGCCCGCTTCCGTCCATGCAAGTTAGCAGGCGCATGAGCAAGCGCCCTTGCTCGCCGAGGGGCGCTTGCCCCCGCCGGAGGTGGGAAATTATTTTTAATTTTTAATTTTTTTTACTTCTATAAATATCTCATCCCTCTTCATATTTTTCTTCCTCCGTTTCTTCTTCTTCTTCTCTTAATTAGTTTTTTTTTCTTTTTTTTCACCACTATTTTGTTTCTTCTTTTTTTTAAGATATTGAAGTTTTTGGATCATAAAACTTGATAAAAGGTTAGTGTATGTTTTTTTTTCAAGTTATCAGATTTAGTTGTATAATTCAATGCTAAATCTAATTTAGTTAATTTTTTGATTAAATGATTAATTTACTTTTCTGATTTAAATTAAATTAAATTAAATTTCATGGCATGAAATTCGAAGCATACGCGGCCAAGCGTGTTGACCGCGCCTATTGCCTCTTCGAATTCTGCCACACACGAAATTGGAATTCCGTGTGTGGTGGAAAACATAGAGCAACTGAATTGTTTTTGTTAAAAAAATATAGTAGCGCCTATCAGAGGCACCAATATGTTAAAAATTAATTTTAAAAAAATGTTTTGACGCCTTTGACCGGTGTTGTTGTCGGACTTTTCGACGCCTATCTCAAGCGTCGATATGAGACTTTTCGACGCCTGTGCAGGCGTTGATACGTCGTATTTAGATGCTTGTTGTTAACCACACATTTTCGATGCCTATGCAGGCATCTATTTTGATATTTTCGGTAAAAAAAGTGTTGAAATTTTAGACTAATATGACATCAAAATTTATTTATTTATATATATACATTAAAAGCAAAATGCAAAGGAGTCATTTGACACCTTTACGAGCTTTGTTGGCTGACTTTGCATTTTCTTAATTTTTTAAAATATTTTTATTTTTTAAAATCTGCTTTCTTAATGGGCTTGCTTAACTTCTCTCACACACGTATCCTTTCTCTGCTTCAATCTCACACACTTTTCGTCTCTCTCCCTCACTCTCACATCAATTATTCTGTCTCACACGTACGTCTCGTCTTTCTCGCCCCTCTCTCTCTTCATCATTTGCTTCCTCGACGTCACAAACATTTTTTTTCTGCGCTTCCTCTCCTTCTAGATTCTGCAAAGGATGAGCAAATTAGAAGAAGATTCCAAGTTCCTCAAAATATAGGTAAATTAACGTATCTTACATTGCTTCTTCTCAACTCAGAATCCTCTGCAAATACCTTCTGCCTTCTCAACCCTCCAACAAAAGAGATGCAGGTAATTGGTCAAAGAGCAGATTGGTGTGTATATATATAGAAAGAGGAGGAATGGAGGATACATATATATCTAAGTTGCAGGTCTACGTGCGTCCACAACAACACAATTCTTATATATCGACGTTAAATTTTCGACGCTTATTACAAGCGTCGAAATGTAAAGTAATTAAAAGATTTTAATACGAAAAATTTTGACGTCTCTTAAAGGCGTCGAAATTTTTTCGACGCTTGATAACAGACGTCAAAAATTTTCGACGCCTATTCTGACAACAATTTAAAAAAGTTGAATTTTTTTCATCTGATGTGGCGTTTTGACGTCTGAGAACAGACGTCGAAATCTTTTGACGCCTATTCTGACGTTAACTTTTCGACGCTTTTAACAAAATGTATAGTATTAAAATATTTTAATATTATAAATATCTACGTCTGAGAGCAGACGTCAAAAAATTTCGACGTCTGTCTCAGACGTCGAAACGCCACAGCAGGCGCCAAAATAAAATTTGGCGCCTGCTGATCTGGCGCCCAACGTGGGTAAGCAGGAGGCGGGAGATTTCCCGCCTCCTGCGCTAATCCCACGGAGATTAATTTTCCAGCAGGCTGATGACGTCTGCAAAATTAATCTCACTTCTTCTTCTTCTTCTTCAATTCTTCTTCTTCTTCTTCTTCTTCTTCTTCTTCTTCTTCTTCTTCCCGCCTCCTGCGCCAATCCCACGGAGATTGATGACGTCTGCAAAATTAATCTCAGACGTCCTCCGCTGCTTGACGAACAGCAAGGAGGAGGCGGAGCGGCGGCTTCTTCTTCTTCCCGCCTCCTGCGCCAATCCCACGGGAAAGCACCGCGGCGAGGGCGGATGGAGCGACCTGCTACTGCGGCCGACCCCGACGGTGCGACGCGTTCTCATGGCCGCCATCAGCGTCCACTTCTTCCAGCACGCCACCGGGATCGAGGCTGTCGTCCTCTACAGCCCTCGGATCTTCAAGAAGGCCGGCCTAGTGACCAAGAACCAGACGTCCTCCGCTGCTTGACGAACAGCAAGGAGGAGGCGGAGCGGCGGCTTCTTCTTCTTCCCGCCTCTTGCGCCAATCCCACGGAGATTGATGACGTCTGCAAAATTAATCTCAGACGTCCTCCGCTGCTTGACGAACAGCAAGGAGGAGGCGGAGCGGCGGCTTCTTCTTCTTCCCGCCTCCTGCGCCAATCCCACGGGAAAGCACCGCGGCGAGGGCGTGTGGAGGGACCTGCTACTGCGGCCGACCCCGACGGTGCGACGCGTTCTCATGGCCGCCATCAGCGTCCACTTCTTCCAGCACGCCACCGGGATCGAGGCTGTCTTCCTCTACAGCCCTCGGATCTTCAAGAAGGCCGGCCTAGTGACCAAGAACCAGCAGTTCCTCACCACCATCGACGTCGGCGTCATCAAGATCGACCGCGTTCATCTTGCTCGCCATCCTGCTCGTCGACAGGGTCGGGAGGAGGACGTTCGACCGTGGGACGTATACGGCTGTTGATGCGATAGCAGCGGCTCACGGGACGTATACGGCTGGTGATGCGATAGCAGCGGCTCAAAAAAAAAAAATATGCCAGCATATTGACGGCACATATTGACGCCACTGGCGTCAATATGTGGCTACAATATTGACCGATAAAAAATAAAGAATAACTATATTGACGCCGGATATTGACGTCACAGGCGTCAATATGACCACCATATTGACATCCGTGAAGACGACAATATATTGGCGTCAATATGTAATTTTTGACGGCAGACGACGCCTAATCGAAGGCGTCAATGTCTTGAACATATTGACGCCTTTGCAGGCGTCAATACGTATAATTTAGCGGTTCTTATTTCACACACGTTTTCGTCGGATTTGTCGCCGTCAATATGTAAATATTTACTTCCGCAGACGTCGAAATTTATTTATAAGTTGCCGTCAAAATTCAACCGATTTGTTGTAGTGGTCTCTAATTAAGGTATACGTTATCCTATTGTCTCTTCAGCTGTCTTCAGATTTAAATTAATCCACATGAAAATGATGTTAGCATGGAATGGTAAGATTTAGGATGAATGTTTTTTGTGCACGGGGACTGACTCTCTATATATGTATAGCTTTTCTCTAAAGCTTGAATTGATGAGTGTATGTTACCAGATTCTTGCCGACGAAGAAGAACACCAACTCCTGGAAGTTGGAAAAGGAGATCAAGAAGAGTTTGGTAAGGCTGATCGGGCTACGTACGAAAGGAGAGAAAAGAGGAGGAGAAGGCCGACGGCGGTGGCGTGAAGGATATGCTCGGCCTCATGATCGACGCCAGCACGGCGAAGCAGGGGCCAACGGCGACGCAACCAAAGCCTTTCGACGATGACAGTGCGGGACATCGTGGAGGATTGCAAAATGTTCTTCTTCGTCGGAAAGCAAACGACGTCGAACCTTTTGACGTGGACAACGGTGGTCCTCGCCATGCACCCGGAGTGGCAGGAGTGCACGCGGGCGGAGGTCCTCCGTGTGGGCTGCGCACGTGACCTCCCCTCATGCGACCACCTCGCCAAGCTCACGACGGTATGCTCACCGGTAACTATTCTTAAATCTGGTAATTTCGTGATTTCATAAATAATTCTATTTGTATTAATTATTGCAGCTCTGGGAATGATAAGGTTTTCATCTAATATTTCACTATTTGACAAGGGTTAACATATATTATTGGCATCTAAATTTGATAGGTTTTGCATGGATTCCGTCTAACATACAAATTCTTTTCCCTCAAAAAATATTATTGTTGATTTTAAATTTATATTTTATTGATATTTTAATCATTTATGATTATAAATTTTAAATTATATATATATATATATATATATATATATATATATATAATGTGAATCTATATTTTTTGGTAATAATTACATTTACTGAATAATTATTTAAAATATTTGTTAATGTCACAATCATTTTTTTCTATTAATTTTTTTGCTTTTAAAATATCATTTCCCCATTTATTTTTTAAATAAAATCATATAATTTAGACTTTTTTTTTCTTATTTTTGAATTACTTTCTATACTTATGTAATTTTAATTGGTATAATTAATGTAGTTTATATCATGTTATATTTTATGTCTACTCTTAGAATTATATATATATATATGTATGTATGTATGTATGTATATATGTATATTTTTATTATATAATATTATTTGATTTGAAATAGTTTTAATTTTTTTATTTAAAAATTTATTAGTATTTTAATTTTTTATTTAAAAATTGCTCTGGAAATATACATTTTTATTTGATTACATCCAATTATAAAGTTTTGGTCAATTTTAAAAGTATTCTTTTCTACTTTTCTGTTACCATCTTCTAAAATTTTATTTTTGTTTTTTTATTGGTTATTTAATTAGTAAATCTCTCAATTCAACATATTGTTAGTGTTTAATTTTCTTTAAATGATCAATACTATATCTCTAAAAAACAATATTTAGTTATGAATTATATTATTATGCATGTGATATAAATTATGAATTAGTTCATTAAATTTTTTTTATCGAATTACATCGAAAAATTATGTTTATTGTTAATGTTTTTTTTTAAAAAAAATCTTCAAATGTTCAATAATTATCGAATTGCTCCTAATACATACAAATTAATTTGATTATATACATCCAATTTGGAAGGTTTTGCCAATTCACAAGTATTTTTTTGTACTTTCCTTATATCATTTTCTAAAATTTTGTTTTTTTGTTTAATTAATTATTTAATTAGTAAATCTCTCAATTCAACATATTGTTAATGCTTAATTTTCTTTAAATGAAAATACTTATATGTATAAAAAATAATATTTAATTATGAATTATATTATCGTGTATGTGATATAAATTATGAATTAGTTCATTTATTTTTTTCTCGAATTACATTGAAAATTTGTGTTTATTGTTAATATTTTTTTTAAAAAAAATTCAAATATTCAATACTTATATGTCTACAAAAATTATTAATTCACATAAAAATTATAATGATTATTATTTTAATTGTTGATATATTAATCATTAATATTTTTAATTGCTAATTTAATAAATTAATAATTTATATCTTTATGACGAAAAATTACAATATCTAATAAATAATTATACTTTAATAGGTAATACTAAACTTTTGTAAATAATGCTTTAAGAAAATATTTTCATAACTATTATTATTTAAATTGGAAGCTGAATCGGTCTATGTCAATTTAATAAGTTTTTTATTTTGAATCTTTCTTATAATCTCATGAAATTTTATTACTTCTTATCTCCTGAAGTTTATATCTAGAATTGATTATATTCAATTGAGAAATAGATCTAATTTGAAGATATTCTTCAATTTCATATGCATTTTTTTTCTTATTTTTCATCTTATCATTTTTTTCAAATCTTATTTATTGTCTATGATTAATTAGTTATAGAATTAATAGTTCTCTTCATTCAATATATTATTATTGTTTGATTTTCTATAAGCGGTCATACTTATATATGTTTATTAAAATTAATTAAATAATATTTAATAAAAATATATATAATTATGTATGCTTACCGATTATGAATTTGCTTTTTTTTAAATTTATTATATTACTATAAACTTTTGTATTTATTGTTAATATCTATGGAAAATATCATTACAATAGTAAAGAATCACATAAGATTCAAATATAATTATAAATTTAAATATAATTATTTACTTTTATAAATTTTTATTGTATTTATTATGAGTGCATGTTATAATGTATAGATAATGACTCTATCAATTAATAATAATATGATTAATTTTTTATTATAAAAATAATATATTTTTATTTAATTATTAATAATAAAAATATATTTATATATTTTTGCGGAACGCGTGAATTCTCGATTAATTTGATTGTAATGGATGTTAAGGCCGTCATCGATTGGTTTGGCCGTAAGTGAGCTCCAGTTAATCGAACACTTCGCTCGCCTCTGTCTTGGGTCGTGACCACTCCAGAACAAGTGGTTTATGCAATTAATGTATTAAGAAAAAAAATTCATTCACACTGAATTGTTAGGTTAGTTTGAAATGGAAATGAGTCCAACTTGCAGCGTGTCAAAGAGGCTACTAGAAATAAAGACAAAGTCAACGCCCTAATTCAGAGGTCTTTGATTACTGTCGAAGACTTGGATGCATTGGAAGATCCAATCGTGATTTCCAAATGGGAGTAGTTAAACTATTTTCCTGCTAAACCAAGTCCAAGTCCAAGTCCACAGTTAAGATTTTGACTTTTGTTCATTCTTTCAACACTTTAATCATTAGCCCCACAGAAAACACTACGATTGAGTCAACAAAAGGAACATTCCATGCAGCTTTCGTCACCTTTGAATTTGTCAACCAAGGGAACTCCTTGTTTCTTTGAAGCAAACACAGTTCTTCCTCTCTTAATTATTACAACATCATCAGCTTCATTCTCTCTCTCTCTCTCTCTCTATATATATATATATATATATCTTCTCCTCACTACTCTACTCGTATCAGCTGCTTCATCTTCTTCTCTGCTGTTATGGATATGAAAACAAAAGCCATCATGTTTCTCTTTCTCTTCCTCTTCTTGTTAAACCATTCCAGTGCCACGCGGGGTCTTAACATAAGCTCCTTGAAAGAGATCTCAACCCTCAGGCCGAAGCAGACGTCGCCGGTCACCGTCGCTAGCCCGAGGTTCACGATGCAGGACAGAGCAGCGGTGGTCTTCTCCATGCTGCCAAAGGGGGCGCCTTTGCCGCCTTCTGGTCCAATTGAGGGTATTAACAACAACAACAATTAGATGGGAGAGCGAGGAGGATGAAGAGTTTTGGTATTCTTTTAATTATTTTTCCAGGTCGACATACATACAAAGATGTAAATGTCAAATAGGTTATATATACACACACAAGTAGGTTTTTATTGGAAATTTATTTTGTTTATGCTGTTGGCATATATACAGACAATCTACTTGTTCTACTTGTAATCAGGGGAAGTTTTGAGGTTGTATGTATGAAATAAACAAGTAGATTGAACATGAGATTTATAAAATTGTGATACATCTCTACCATATTCAACTGATGGGTACTAATTGCTTATGATTTGGAAAGCTTCTATGATGACCCAAGCTAAAGCATAAGCTCATTCTGATTGACTTTGTCCTCTCTTGTTTTTTGCTTTATGAATCTATTTCTTTAGAAACAGGACAGTAGGTGAAACATTGTGGATCCACCAAATTTGTCAATGACAGACACATTCCACAATTAAGGATACTAGATGGATTAAATGATGATGACTAACAGTTTAGAATATTGCTACAAGTGGACCTAAAAATCAACCTTTTGTTTTGAGCCTAAATATGTGTAGGCTAAAATTCATTACGTGCTCAAGTATTTAGTGTCAAATTACTTGTGAAAGTTCAAATTTGATTCAACTTGAGTAGCTCAAGCCTAATTGAACTTAAATAGAATTTTACTATATATTAAAAGAGTAAAAAATAGTTTGTCCCGTCACCTATGGGGCTAGGCAATATTTGTCCCACAACCTTTCAAAAATTGCACCTAATCCCCTCACCTTCTGAAAAATAGGCAACTTACATCATTCGACGAATTTTTTCGGCCAAAACATATCATGTGCACTGCACATGAATCACTACTGGAATAATGAGCATCACCAACGGTTGGATCTGTTGCTACGCCGTTGCTGAAGACCATCAGCAACGACCAATAACGGCCACGCCCGTTGCAACACAGCCGTTGTAGAAGATCGCATACATGATAACTTAGCAACAGATCTGCAACGCTAGCTCACGTCGTTGTACGTTAATAATATTATCAACAACGGTTCCACAACGGACGATATCTGTTGTTGATACATTATCACCAACGACTAAGCAACGAGGTGCTTTTGTTGTTGCTATTTTTATCAGCAATGATTCCGCAGTGGCACGTCGACTATTGCAAATATTGCCATCAGCGACGATCCACATGCTGTCGCAAAGCCTTTGCAGAAAGGTTGTTGCTAAGTCGTTGCTGTAGTTCATCAGCAACAGCGTTGAGTTTGTGGCCCATGAATTACGATACACTTTCAGCAACGACTTTAACATAGATGACCGTGGAAAAACCATTGATGATGATGTTAACCTATAACTGAGAAATTTCAAAATTAGAAATTTCTATTGATACATTTATAACCAAATACATAACTCACACACACATACATACATCCATTTAAATACACATACATTCACATACACATCACAGATACACCCAGATATACATCAAAATAATTATACTTATAATTATAATTATCCATAATCGTATAAAAATTATATGAAAGCAAAACTATCGTATCAACATGATACAAATCAATATATCCAAGTAACAAGTCATAAATCAAGTATCCCTACTACCCATCTACAAGTCATAAATTAATTTTCCAAAGGCAATTGTAATCAAAACTAAGAAAAAAAAATTAAAAATTGAGAAAAAAAGAGAAAGAGATAAAATTAAAGCAACGCTACTACCCATCAACAACCTCACCATCATGAAACCCACGCACACCAGCAAGCACACCACGGCTTAGCCTTCGACGACCTCTCGTCGATACCAACAACCACCCTCTGCCTCCGATGGCTTGGGCGGCCTCCGCTCTAGGCGATAGCACCTAGCTGGCCACTCCTTTGCCCTCATAGCTGCATTCTTGGTGAACCCTAGCTCTCCCGACCTCATTGACTCCATATCCACCTCCCTTCGACAATCTTTGCAGTCACGATAAAATTCTTTGTTTTATGTTTAGTTAATCTCTATAAGTTCAGAATTAATCTTGATGAAATTAGAAAAAAAAATTGTTTCTAGTTGACATACTACTAACTTGTGCCAAATCAGTGAGAGCATACCAATACAAAATCAATTTCTAACTTGTGCCTACTGTTGGTCAAATCAATGAAGGCAGACCAACATAAAATCAACAATTCTAACCAACAAAAAAACATTAGCTTTCTTCAATACAAAACAAGTTTAAACTAATGATTTGACCAACAATTCAAAACACAAAAACATGTTTAATCTACTTCTCATTGCATCTAGATCTTTGGCTCAAAGCTTGAGACTAATTGTTGGCTGCTTGAAACAAAGAACTGCAAATCTTGCTGGTGCTCCTTTCCGCCATTTCTTCGTACTTCTAATTTCTTCCTCCTAGGTGATGTTGTCTTTAGTTCATTGACTATCTCATTTTTTTCTCTTATGTGCAAATTGCTTTAATCCCTATGAAGTATCAAAATATTATACATCAAATACAACAACCTCAAGACGTAGACCAATTAAATGACAATTGAATATTAATAAGAAGGGTAAATAGCAAAAATCCCTTGAACTATGATCATTTTGCAATTACCCTTATGAACTCTGAAAATTAGATAAAAAATGGTACCTGATTAAAAAAAGATTAAATTTTATGAAACTAACAAAAACACCTCATTTGTTAACTCAATATTATTTATTTAACAGGATCTTTTTTAAAATGGCACGTGTCAGTTTTTCATTTGTCCAAATATTAAAAGATAAAATAAAAAAATTAATTAATAAATTAATAAATTAAAAATTAGAAAATATTAATTGCAAATTTATTTCCTAATTAACTTTCCTATCAATTAATATTCATAATTTCTAATTTATTAATTTTTCAATTAATTTTTTATTTTATCATATTATATTTGGACCAATGAAAGGCTATCGTATGTCATTTTTTTAAAAAATCTGTTAAATAAATAATATTGAGTTAACAAATGAGATATTTTTGTTAATTTCATAAAGTTTAGTTCATTTTTTATATCTAATTTCAAAATTGGGGGTAATTGCAAATGGGTCATGGTTCAGATGAGATTTTTATTATTTACCATAATAAGAATTTACTTGTATATGTTTCTTGTTTGTATGTTGGTTTCTCATTGTTTGCTTTTTTAGAACAATAGAGTTTAACAATAGAGTTTTGAGTGCCCCCTACAAATTCATTTGTTCAATGTGAAACAAAATAATATTACATGTTAATTTTCCCTGTAAAATACATAAATATTATACAAGTGAAATTAAATTAAATTTACATGTGCTTTCCTTTTGTCTCTTTTCTTTGTCATCTTCTTTGTTCTCTGTTGCATGCTACCACTTGATGCACCGGATATCTAAGCTTGGTTCATTCGACAGATTGTGTTTTGTCTGAGAACATTTAATTATATTATGTCCTTATTGCTTGCAAAAATGGCATCTTATGATAATCCCTTGCTTCCCTAACTTTTCAATCTTCAGACTCTTCTGAGTAGATTCCTTACATGTAGCTGCTACCTTCTTGCCACCTTTATTGATTTCATCATGTTGTTTTCTTCTATTATTTTTCTTCGGCCTACCGAGTAACTTCTCATGTTTAGGAGGGTTCAAAGGTGTCATGCCTGTAATCGTCCAACTTTCACATCTATCAAAAGTAGTCATAAGATGAATATAAAGTCTTAGGTATATTTTTTTATGGTAACACTTATCAACAAATTCTTCCGGCTCTTTTCCCCTATAATTGTGCTTGCACTTTGCTTGCACCTTATCTTTTTCATTCTTCCTAACTTTGATGTTCCTTCCATGCACTCTTGAATGTTGTCGAACAACATCCCCGAATATGCTAGTGTTTGCGAAGCATAGACCAACTATAAACTGAGGATCATCCATATCTATCTTTGGATTAAAAACCTTGTAACCATTGTGAGTTCCTCGAGTACCATGTTGGATGGTCTTCTCACTAATTGTCATGATATTCTTTCTAGCTCTTTCTCTCTCAACAATTTGATTATTCAACCCAACCATTCTACTTCAAAGTCAACATTATTCATAAAATCTGCACAATCTTCCATGGACCTATCACTATCAACTAGCTATTCAGTGCACAAAATCATCTCCAATTGAACCTTCATCATCATCACCTTCATTGTCATTATTGTCCAAAATAGCATCCTCGGTATCCACAATCACATTATTTTCCACACTGACATCATTCTCCAAATTAAAAAATATATTTGGGGTAGACTCACTTAATTCAGAAACACCAACATTCGTACTTTCGAAATTAACCTGTACATTCGGATGCTCAATGAAAACCCCAACCACTCTCTATGAATCAACAAAATAAGGTAATTTTGCCGCATCCTGCATAACTTCAATAACATTGCAATTACCTACCTCACCCTTACTGAAGAAAAAATCAATAAACTTAATGACTCTAGCTTCTTGGGCCATATTTTTCATATCAACCATAGACATCTCATTTGCTTTACAGTAATCAAAGTGGTTAATCTTAATTTCCCCTAACATAACCCCTAGAGCTGTCTACTTGAAGAAATCTACCAGAATGATGCAATTTGATGGTAAAGTAGTCACTTTCAAACTCTGCCAAAAAATTCATAAGTGTTAATTTAGATCATAGAAAACAACAATGAGAACCAATAACCATTTGCATTGTCCCATATATAGCAAAAATAAATAAATAAATAACATGTTCATTTCAAGCAAATAAAAAACTAACAAAAGTATTTTTCATCCTTTTCATATTGTAATAGAGTATGAAAAATATGAATAATTAATGAGCAGATGGTGTTACCTATCCAAAAACCAAGAAGAAAACATGTCCAGTTCAAGCAAATAAAAAACATCCAAAAGTGTTGTCTTTTTGTGGTCCATGGCAATATAAATAATCAATCAACAATGAATTTCAAGGTCTAGGCTTATATAAATATCAACCTCAATTGTATTTTTCTTCATTATTGTAGTGTGCATATGATGTTGGACTCCATAAATATAACATGTAAGGTTATCAGTAACCAAGATTTGAACAACATTTTTCAAACATGGAGTAAGTGCTCAAACTGGATATGCTTTGCAGTAAAGCAGATAGACTAAGATAGTGTTTGGTTGAAGGGAATAGAGGGGGAATGAAATAGTATTCCATTCCCCTTCTTTATTCCTTTGTTTGGTTACACCAACTTAAGTTAGAATAAACGAGACCCTCGAAATTGATGGGAAATAGTATTACTGATGGAGAGGGAATACTATTCCCAGGGTCAAGGCAAGGAATGATATTCCTTGTCTATTCTGGATACCTTTTTACTATTTTACCCATCATTATTTGAAAAAATTACCTCGTATATATGTACCGTCATGCCACCATCCCGCATCCTTCCTTTCGTGAGATCTTCTTCGGCTAGGCGCTCAGCTTCGACTTCTCGCAGGTAAGATTTTTCTTTCCTCCATCTTCTTTTCTCCGTCAACTGTGTTTTCTCTGTCGCCCCACGATTGTACGCCGGTGTTTCCTCATCTGGCGGATAGAGGTCCACTCGACCTCTCTCTGGCGCAGAGAGGACGCTCGACCTCTCTCTGGCACAAAGAGGTCGCTCAACCTCTCTGCCGACGTAGAGAGAGGTCAAGCGATCTCTGGCGCGACCTCTCTCTGCGCTAGAGAGAGGTGCTCGACCTTTTTGTGCCAGAGAGATGTTTTAATTTTTTTATTAAATTAATTTTTTTATTAAATTGAAAATTATTTTTTATTACATTTATTAATTATAATAAATATATTTATAAATATAATAAATATTCATTATATTTATAATATATATTTAAAATATTAATAAATTAATTATAATAAATATAATATAAAATATTATTTTCAATAAATATATTCAATAAATAATTTTAAATAATTTTATATTAAATTCAGATTTTAAAGATTATTTTATATTATTTTTCAAAATTTTATTATTTTAAAGTAAATATATCAAATTTTATTAAGAAGGATATTTTGATAATTTATCTTTGTATTCCTTATCTATTTCTTATGCTAACCAAATAAAGTAATTTTATTCTAGACTTATTTATAATGTCAACCAAATAAGATAATACTATTCATTGTCTATTCATATTCATTGCCTATTTCTATTCCTTATGAATTTACTCCATCCAACCAAACGCACCCTAAGAATCGAACCCAAAATATACTTTAACATACCCTGATATTTAAATACTAAGCTACTAATGGGTCGACATATAGATGTTTTCAGATGAAGCCAACTCAAAAGCAAATAGAATTACATAATTTCTGTTAAAAGAAAAGATAAGTGAACTCCATAGAAGATCAATAAGGTGACCGATTATAAATTATGCATTCCAATTTAAACATCAAATTTCATAAGTATTTTTAAACTCTTGCGCAAATACTTATGAAATTAGTAAAACTTTTGGTTTGAACTTTTCAAGAATTTTAGTGAAATTTTTGTGCACATTCAATTTCATTGATTCAAGTCGTGGACCTCATTTTATTTATTAGATTTTTTTTTTTAATTTTTGAAGAATTTTATGATGCATTTTTATGGTCAAATGATATTTTTTAAGAGTTCTACTAAAACTCTTGAAACATAAACCTTTGTATATACTCAATTTCATTAGTTTAAGTTATGGACCTCACTTCATTCACAAATTTAAAATTTTTGTAATTTTTTAAAATAAAATAAAATGTATTTTCATGATTAAATGACTACTTTTAATAGTTTGAAGTGATAGGAAACATTTCAATTTCAAGAGCCACAATACAAGGGTACATATTAGGGATTTTTCGAATTTTCGGAGACTATATTAATTTCGAAGACGATTCAAAACCCGATATCAAAACGGGTCGGGTATAGGATCACCCAGATCCGATTCCACCGGCTGATAATATCTGTGTTCCAACACCGTTGGATCGAAATCTGATGATTATAAAACGAATCCCTAACCTGTATACTCGCTCTCTTCTACCCTCCTATACCCGACCCGATTCCGCCGGCTGATACTATCTGTGTTCCAACACCGTTGGATCGAAATCTGATGATTATAAAACGAATCCCTAACCTGTATACTCGCTCTCTTCTACCCTAACCTCCTCTTTTCCGATCCCTCTTCGTCTCCGAATCTTTTCCTCTCAGGATCACCGGCGGCCGGGCGCGCATGGCCTATTCCTGTTGCAAGTAGACGGAATAGTTAAGGTTTTACTCCTTTTTAATCCAACTTTTGTAGATTTCAGTAGGGAGTCGGTCGTGCTTGGCTTCATTGTGTGATTTTTAAGTATGTAAATCATGCCATATCACTTTTGGACTTTATTGCTTGAGAGTTGTTTGATACTTGCTAGTCCCCGTTCGTAGCCATTTTGCCTTCAGATTTCGTTTTGCTGCTCTTGTTTTTTCTCGGTGCTGAGAAGTAGGTTTAGGAAAAAGTTCTCTCTCTCTCTCTCTCTCTCTCTCTCTCTCTCTTTTTTTTTTCAAATTAGACTTTTGAATTATTTTTGTATAGGAATTGAAGTGAAATGGGCGCGAAGGCAAAGAAATCCGTGAAAAAGAAGATGAAGAAGACGACTTCTTTTAAGTTATCAATATCTCGTCGCACAAATGAATCTTCTGACTTCTTGGTGCGAATGCAATTTCTATCCTTCTGCTCTACACCTTCTGCACCTCCAATTTTGTTCATGGTCTTATTTGAACATCCTGCTTTAACAAATCATCGATGAGAGCGACAGGGCACACGACAGGGCACACGACACGAGGGTGGCTAGGGTTTTTTTCGCTCTAATATCAAGCTCAAGGAGAACCCTAAAAGATATACTATTATGGCAACCCTTTTCTATATATATAGGGGGATAAGTACTATAACAAACAAATTAATATAACAAAGTAGACCAACACTAAATAACTAGATACTTGAATACTCTGAACACCAAAATTGTAATCATATATGTAAATGTTAAGTACGAGTGACATTTATCAGTGTGAAAGATAGGTTATAGTTGAACTGTTATTCCTTATTACTTATACTGCTGGACTTCCTAGAAGGAATGCATTCCAATTTGCTATTCCAGCGAGCTTGATCCTTCTAGGACATCCATGATATCAATTATTGTTTTGCAAGTAAATCCAAATATAGCTTCAATCAAAGCTACATAAACTAATCCTAAATAATTTCAGACTAATATGCTGTTATTTGTCCTAGTTTCAATTGTCTCAATTCGGACAGTATAAGATCAACTACCTTGAGGATTCTCAAATCAATGAAGACGAAAGTATTTATTTCTTATCTTATTTCAATATAAGTACTTATGTAAGAAATCAGCCAATTATGTGGCTTCATTTCCTGGAATTATAAGAATAAGTAAGGCAGTACAGAGCTGTGTCCATTTTTTACATTTGAACATAATTCGTTGAATGGCCCATGTGCTCAAAAGTTTCGTGATCAACATCATAAATAAGATCACAATCTTTTGTAACAATGAATTTCAAATGTGCAAATGCAATGAAGAAAATCATATTCAGTACAAAACATTTAGGTAGAAAGATTATTGAAGAGATCTCTTTACCTGTAACTCCTGCCCAAACTTCCAACTTCAAGCAACCTAGTGAAAGAAATTGAAGAAAGAAAACCTATGAACAAGGAGCGAGAAACAGCTGCTCTTTCTACTTAGGAAAAATCGGGAAGAAGAATAAGAAGACAACGAAGAAGAAAGAATTGCATACAAGAACCAAACGAACTCAGAAACCTCAGCCCCAATTCTTCAAATCTCATAATAACTCCGTGATATGCTCATGAACACGAAGATGAGCGCGGCGGAATAAGAAGCCCTTATCCCTCGCTCGAAGGTTTGACGAAGCTGAGGTCCTAAGGAGGTCTTCCAGAGAAGCTTTTACTATTACTTTTACCCCAAATACCCCTATTATATAATCTACTTTGGTTAATTACGTAACACATTCCAATTCTTAAAACTGTTCTCAAAACTATGCTGAGATTTCATTTGACCAATCAGAGTACCCAAACTTTCAATACGTTTCAATAATTTTATATCGTGAAACAGACAAGACATTAATCACTTGGATGCTAACATGCATCAAAAGTTCAGTTAGTATCATATTAGTATCTTTAAATGTAATATTTTTTTTAAAAAAATGTCATGTCACCTTCTATTGGATTAATTATGTAATATATCTCGACTTTGAGATTTTCTCAAATCTTTCCCAACATTTCATTTGTAACAATAGGGTACTCAAACTTCGGATTCGTTTCAGAAATATCCTAATATCAAATAGACTTGAAATTGCATTAGTTCATCAAATAAAGGGTAATAAAGGGTGAACCAGTGCACGAAACAATTTCACTTTTGTGGGCTCTGAGAAGGGTTGATGTATGCAACCTTCCCCTTGCTTCCTTGCTTTTTTGCAGAGAGGCTTTTCTCGTGGCTTGAACCTATGACCTTCAGGTTACAAGTGGGGTAACTTTACTATTGCACCAAACCCACCCTCTAGTTCATCAATGAAATGAAGTAATAAATTGTTATAACTAATAAAACCAAATGAACTAATTGCTTGTAGAAAAAAAAGGTTAATTAGTAGATGCAAGTTTTTTATTGGATTTTTTGTTTTGGTTTTTATATTTGTTCGAAAGTGATTCAAAAGGTATGTTTGGTACCACTAAAAATATGGGATTGGACTAAACAACTTGACTTCTCCAATGTTTGGTTCATAAAATGAGTCAAGGGATTGGACAAATATTGGCTGAGGGGTTAAACAACTTGGAGTTTTTTTGTCTTGTGTGAAACCATGGGACAAGAGCAAGGGTGACCATGACAAGCAGGCCTTTGAAATGAAACCATCACGCCCCTAACTCTTCATTTTCATTCTTTCTCTCCCTTTCTTTCCACCGACCTGCAACTCACCTTTGGAAACATTCATCACCGAGGGATGAGAAAGTTCGTAGGTCTTAGCTCGTTTGTACTTGAGTGGGTTGAGGCCCGACCGAGTGAGCAGCAATTGCTCGGTTCGTTGCTCTTATCCCAATTAAGCAAGTTGGGCTTAGTCTAGCGAACCCAACTAAAGTTGAGGACTCAAGTGAGCTAATCTTCTCTTCTCAATAGTCCCTTAGGTGTTGATGTGCAATCTTATTGTGCATCGAATATCGAAGACCAAATGCATTTTTTTCCTTCAATCTATTATGATGCTGATAAGGGGATCTCTTCTAGGGGATTTTGTAGTGATGCGAAGGGCCTATTGCAAGAGTGAGTTCAGCCTGCTAGGGGTGCGCGGTCGTGACTTCTTTATGAGGTAACTTCTTCGACTTTGGTTGGTGGCAGACTGGCAGGGGTTCACTTGCGGGTTGCCCGAGTTCATCGTGTCAAGTTGGCTTAATTATTTATGAGCACGATTCGTTTGATGTGCAGTCACCCGATAGATTTGCCGCCAAGGGATGTTCATTCAGAACGAGACTGCCCTTTTATTTTTGGTTATGCCGACGGTCCTTTGGCAGTGAGGCGTCGTCGAGCAGGGGGTTATGAGTCGTGACATCCCTTAACCTTGGACAAGGCTTGCCTAAAAGGAGTTGCTTTGGATTATACAACAATGATGCGTGCTTGCCTCGTAGAGGAGGCTTTAAATTGAGTCAGCTGTCTTGAAGTAGGAGCTTATAGACTTCACGCCTTTCGACTTTTAGCATCCTGAGCCCAGTTGGAATATTTGCTAGACTTTGATTTTGCTAAGTTCGGGTCGACGCATTAGTAGGCCCCTCATTGAAGTTTGCAGCCCCTAAGGACTAGAGCACATGTTTGTCGATGTCCCCGGGGGTTGCACAATAGAAGTGCGGGCAGGTCATGCTTGGCTAGAGTTTATTAGACATATTGGGCTGTCCTCTTGGGGCCTGATGGGTTGGTCGTCACCCCTTGCTTCATATGGTGGTTTGTTGATAAGTTAATTGTGTAACCCATATGCTCGCTTAGCTTTGGCTTGCTCGAAGGTGAGGAAGTCTTTTGGATTCGATCAAGGGCGTTATTATGCAAAGTAGTTGGGTTGGGGCTTCCCCTCCTAAAGGAGTAGCTTGGTTCTTAGCGATTCTTGGCCAGGTTTTGGGAGGATCAGGAAGGTCCATTCCATATGGCACATGGTCACCTGGTCGCCCCGAGCCCTTTTACGTTTGGGGGCCAAATCGCATTATGGGTTGGACGCATGATCCGCACCACTCCCTTGATTTACGGTGGTGCTACTCGGTCTGACAAACCATAAACCGGCCTTGGTTTGACCCTTGGGTCGAGTCCCCAAGTTGGTGGGTCGATTAGGCTGATTAGGCTACCGGTGTTGGCTTCTAGGCCAACTGATGTCCTTTGCGAGGTTGTGCCTCTTTGGGCCGAGGTGTGGTGGCCTACGAGGCATTGGCTTGGATTGGTATTTTGGAGCTTTGGTGCTCGGTTAAGTGTTCATGGATTAGTTGGCTGTTTGGTTGACCCTGGCCGATTGATGTCCTTGGTGGGGTTATGCTCCTCGATTTAGAGGATGCAGTGTCATTTGTTGAGAGGCCGATGGGGCTTGTTTCTTAATATGGTAGGTGAATTGGTCAATTGTATTTGGGCCGGTCGCTTCCTTCTTCAGCGAGCGACCTCAATTTTTAACCTCTCTTTGCTTGTTTGGTCAGCCAGTCGAAGTCTAATAGGTATTTTTGGGTGGAGCTATTTCAGAAATCGTTGAATTGTCGATTGATTGGCTGTAGTCCATTTGGGGGGTGGGGTTCCCCATCTTGTGAAGGTGAATTATCGTGTTGGTCGGTCGGTTTTGGGCTGACTCCACATTTTGGAACGAGGTATCATTCCTCACTTCGGAGAGCAGTTTCATCAAATAAGCAGATTGGGTTAGGGTTGACGAATGTTTTTTAGGCAGCCTTGTTCCTCAGTTTGTGGAATCATATGTCGTTGATTGCTAGTTGGCTTGGACTGATAGTAGTTTATAACCAAAGCAGATTGGGTCAGGGTTGACCAATGTTTTTAGGTGGCCTTGTTCCTCAGTTTGTGGAATCATTTTATCGTTGATTATTAGTTGGCTTGGGCTGATCAGTAGTTTTTAACGATGTTTCGTTCCTCGGTTTGTAAAATGGTTTGTCGTTAATCGCTAGTCAATTGTGGGCCAATTGGTATTTTTTAATGAGTTTTTGTTCCTCGACTTGTAGAATTGATCGCCGGTTGATTTTGGACTGATTAGTATTTTTTATCGAGGTTTTGTTCCTTAGTTTGTATTTTCGTTCATCATCAATCATCAATCGATTTTGGACCAAATAGTATTTCGTAATGAGGTTACTCCTGGATTTGTATTTTGTTGGCAGGAGCAAATCACTTATGCATATATTAGATTAAGTAGGAAGATACATAAAATTACACTCATGTGTCGCTGGGGTCTCGAGTGTTGGGATCCTTCGTTTGGGTGTGACAAGTAGTTTTTAATGATGTTCCGTTCCTCGGTTTGTAAAATGGTTTGTCGTTGATCGCTAGTCAATTGTGGGCTAATTGGTATTTTTTAACGAGTTTTTGTTCCTTGACTTGTAGAATTGATCGCCGGTTGATTTTGGACCGATTTTATTTTTATCGAGGTTTTGTTAGTTTGTATTTTCGTTCATCATCAATCATCAATCGATTTTGGACCAAATAGTATTTTGTAATGAGGTTATTCCTGGATTTGTATTTTGTTGGCAGGAGCAAATCACTTGTGCATATATTAGATCAAGTAGGAAGATACATAAAATTACACTCATCTGTCGCTGGGGTCTCGAGTGTTGGGATCCTTCGTTTGGGTGTGGCCATTCGTCTTTTTGGAGTCAGTTGTCAGGATCTTGTTCACTTTATTATCACAATCGTCTTTTGTTAAGCTGCCGTGGGTACCACTTGGGTTGAGCATCTTGGTAGTGGGCTACATTGCCCAATCGATCTGTTGATGCCGCTTTAGTTTCCTTCATTTGCTCCTCCTACCGAAGCTTGAGAGGGCGGCGTCAAAGTGCGAGGCCACCTAATCGGGCGCTTGAGTGGCAGTTTGAGAGCACTCAAATGCGATCTGCCTCTCTTGATGCGTCAAAGCACTTTCGCTTTTGGAATGGATCGATTGTTCGGGCGGGGAGCATTTGGGCATCGTTGCTATTCAATTTGTCTCATAAGAGCATAGTGCTCGTTGAGCATCCCCTGCATCCCTGGATGCGTCATTGGCTTCCTGAGGTTGCTCGACATGAGTTCTCTGTGTAAGGGGGTGTTGTTGGGTGGCATGGCAAGCTAATTGGTTCATTGTGCAGACGGGATTGAGCGGGAGCTCTAGTCCTGGTTTAGTCTTTTTCAATGGGGTATTTCCTCTGATGATAAATGTGTCTTTTGTGGGCTATTTCCGAACACTTGTTAATCTATTTTGTTCTTGTGACTTCTTTGCTGCCATATGATATTATTTGCAACACATTCTGAATGTTGATTTTTCAAGAAACTTATGGATACTTGGTAGTTGGCTTATTTCCAGGAGTTATTCTCCGGTGCATTGCTCATTTAGTTGCCTTGTATCCTTTTGGTTTATATGGTTTGCAAGGAATGAGAAGTTGCACCAGGTGCGACAGCTTTCCTTTGTGTGTCTAATGCGAAAAGTTTTGGCCATCTACCATATGCTCAAATGAATTCGTTTAAGTCTGAGGGCAAGGTAAATTTTTATATACCAGTCATTTATAAATGAACTCCCTCTTGCTGATTGCATCAAAATTAATTGTGATGCTTCCTGATCTGGATAGTCTAACGACATTGGGTTTGTAGTTAGAAACCATTTTTGAACTTATCTTTTATGCTCAATGTGCACATATTAACTCTCTTTGTCTTATATCGTGAGGCTATTATTATTGGATTTTCATAGTGTCATCATAGAGTTGAATTCCAAACATCTGGTCAAAGCCCTCACAAAAGATGTTATTGCGTATAGGAGGCTTCATAGTACCTTTGTTGGTATTTTTATTTTAAATTGGCATGCAACTCTATACTGTTTCAATTTATTGTGTGCGAATGTAATCAAGCAACTTTGCTAAGGCTAATGGGGTTTCTCAAGTGTGGTTCCTTGTTCAACCACCTAAAATAATTACCCTTATCATACAGGAGCTTCTTGGCTTGATTATTGTGGTTTAATAAAGTAGTTTATTTTATTTATTTATTTATTTATTTTGGGCGTGGGGGGTAAAAAGTCTACTTTAACCGTTAAAGATTTATCCCGGTTCAATCCAGACTGTGGTCCAACCCATCGCATTAGGCTGCTGTAGGCAAACAATCTGGGATTAGAAAGTATTTCCATCAATGATGATCAACCCCTAAAACTGAAACCTGGATTTGGTTCTTACCCTTTTTCTTCGTGATTTCCTCTCTTTTTCCTCTCTTTCTTGGTGATGAATTCGGAAACCTAAAGAATCATGCACTTTCCGGTCGGTTAATCATTGTTTTTGTGCTAGATTATCATATGATTTCTTGGTTAGTATCGTAAAGTTCTCCCTTTTGTTTCTGCAATTATGAGCACAATGCTGAAATGGAAGATTTTGGTCTCCCGGGATGATTTAGTAGTGCGGTTTAGCGTGATGTAACTGGGAAAAGTTCCAGTTTAGCCACTGCATCTTTATAGATCTGGTATCTCCTTCGATTTGTAGCGCTTGGTCGATGCCAAACCTCTCTTTTCTTTGCTTGTGCTTTCCATTTTGAAGCTCTTTTGATGTAGAAAGGAATGGTTTTCGTCTTGGATCCCGGAGAAGAGAAGAACTTTTTTCTCGAAAGAATATGTTTGAATAGGTTTGATGGAGTAGGACCATATAACAAATATTAAGAAAGATGGGCACACAGTATTTATGTAGGTTCATGTGTTACAAGGAGGCATATGTAAAGTGCCACATCAGCATCTTTAAATGCAATAAAAAATTCAAAAATTCCATGTCACCTCTTATAGGGTTAATTACATAATATATCCCAAAATTTAGAGATTTTTTTCCAAATCTATCCTAACATTTCATTTGTACTAATAGGATATTCGAATTTTCAATTTGTTTCAATAATATTTTTACTATCAAACAGCGCAATACGATATTAGTTGATAGTGTTATCTATTAGTTATATTAGTATTTGAGAGCACTTTGATGAGCAAGTATATACATTGGTATGATTTATGAAGCTGTGTATTTTGGAACTTTGATGTTTGGTGGAATTGCAACTTTTACTTAATGTGTAGGAACTAAAGCATTTATGTTTTGAAAAGTATACTTGCAATAAAAGTTTGTTGGATTGCTATTATTTCATTTGGTTTTGTTAGTTATATCAATTTATTACTTCATTTCATTGATGACCTAATGCAATTTCAAGTATATTTGATGTTAGGACATTATTGAAACGAATAGGAAGTTCGAGTACCCTATTGGTACAAATGAAATGTTTGAACATATTTGAGAAAATCACTAAGTCGGGATATATTACATTATTAATCCAATAAAAGGTGACATGACATTTTTAAATTTTTTTTATTACAATTAGAGATGATAATATGATACTAACTCACGTTAGCATCCAAGCGATTGATTTCACGTCTGTTTGACGACAAAAAACTATTGAAACAAATTGAATGTTTTTGTACTCAATTGGTCAAATGAAATCTCAGCATAGATTTGAGAAATTTTTAAAAAATTGGAATGTGTTACATAATTAACCAAATTAGAAGAAATAATAGGGGTATTTAGGTCAAAAGGAATAGTAAAAGCTTCTCTGGAAGACCTCCTTAGGACCTTAGCTTCATCTTGGAGCGAGGGATTAGGGCTTATTATGCCGCAGTTCTCATATTCACGTTCATAGGTTTTCTCGATCCTTGTTCATAGGTTTTCTTTCTTCAATTTCATTCACTAGGTTGCTTGAAGTTGGAAGCTTGAGCAGGAGTTGCAGTTGCATGTAAAGAGATTTCTTCAATAATCTTTCTGCCTGAATGTTTAGGATTTGTAACTTTGGTGCAAGTGATTTATTGCTAGAGCTTGAACTTTTATTAGCATCCAAGTGTATTAACTAGCAATACAAAAGATCGGTTTCAAAGGAATACTAAAATTATGTATATTTTTGTAAGCTTTGTGCTCTTTTGCCCATCATTAACATAATTTCATGTTTAATTGATTATGTTTTCTTCTAATGATCAACCAGATCTGTGAGGTAACTGTAGGAATTGTCGGATACCATGTCAAGTGGAAAAATTTTAGCTATTTGCCAATCGGATGGTGAATTTGTTACAGACCCTGATGGTTCCATGTCTTATTGTGGCGGTGAAGCACATGCGATAGATATAGACTCTGAAATGACATTTAATGACTTGGCAACAGAGCTATCTACTATGTTTAACTGCAATGCTGATGCATTTTCAATCAAGTACTTCCTTCCCAGAAACAAACGAACTCTAATCACAATATCTAATGACAAGGACCTTCGGCGCATGGTTAATTTTCATACTGGTTCAGACACAACAGATATATATGTCTTGAAGAAGGCCGAAAGCAGGTATTTGCTACATGTTTTCTGGAATATTTTAATAGAAACAGGCTCAGATAAAATAAAAATTCTGTTAAAATATTTTTGTAGGGCTATTAGGAGTGATGTAACAGACTCAGGTACCTCTACTGATGCTAACACGGACTCACAAGCTATTGTTGAGGATGTTAAACGACAACGAATATGCAATGGATGGGATAGTATGATCACTGGTGTAGGACAGGTATTCTCTAGTCCAAAGGCTTTTCGTGATGCTTTGCACAAATATGCCATTGCAAATAGCTTCATGTATAGATTTCTTAAGAATGATGGATCCCGTGTGACTGCTATATGTACCGTTGAGGATTGTCCATGGAGAATACATGCATCTAGATCATCTGTCAAGCAAGAATTTATAATTAAGAAAATAAATGATGCTCATACATGTGGAAAGGAACTCAGTAAGGAAAGTCGTCGGCTTGCATCTCAAAGATGGGTCGCAAGTATTATAAAGGACAAGTTGCGAGACACTCCAAATTATAAGCCAAAGGAAATTGTAAATGATCTTCAACGTGAATATGGACTCAGCGTGAACTACTCACAAGCCTGGCGAGGGAAGTTCATTGCCAAGAAAGAGCTTCACAATTCGCAAGAAGAGGCTTGTAATCAATTGTCCTGGTTCTGTGAGAGGATAATAGAAACTAATCCAGGTAGTGTTGCAACATTGCACACATCAGATGATCCAAGATTTTGTTTCTTTGTTGGCTTCCATGCGTTGCTTTATGGTTTTGAGCATGGTTGCAGGCCGCTTCTTTTTCTTGATGCATTATCTCTGAAAGCCAACAAAGAATGGAAGATTTTAGCTGCCACTGCAGTTGATGGAGAGAATGATATCTATCCAGTTGCGTTCTCTGTTGTCGATTCTGAGACTAATGAGAACTGGCACTGGTTTTTAGTACAGCTTAAATCTGCTTTCACTCTGTCTCGTTGCATCACATTTATATCGAGCAGTCAAAATGGTTTGGAGGAGGAGTTGCCGAAGGTGTTTGAGGAAAGTTTCTATGGTTGCAGTGAAGAGCACCTGATTGAAAACTTTAAAGGAGAGATGGATAACTCCTGGTCACAGGAAATGAAGGATAAAATGATTGATAATCTTAAAAGGGCCATATATGCTTGTAAAGTCGATGAGTTCAATGAATCAATTGAAAACATCAGGATTCAGTCCAAAGAACTTGCTAATTGGGTTATGGGCATGAAACCAGAATTGTGGTCCAATGCCTTCTTCAAGGGTTTGAGATATGGTCATTACTCATCTGGTGCGTCTGATAAATTCAATGACTGGGTATCAGCGAGATATGAACCATCAGTACTCCAGATAGTTGACACCCTCAGGTGCAAGTTGATGGAGATGATGTATAGCCGCCGTAATTCTTCAAACTCGTGGACCATGGCTCTTGTACCATCTGTGAATCAGAAACTACAAGAAGAAATGATAAAAGCACGGATCCTGAATGTTGTGTGTTCAACTGAAAGTGTTTTTGAGGTAAGTGACGAGTCAACTAATATCGTGAACATTGAAACCAGAGAATGTACATGCCGGAGGTGGCAAGTTACGGGTTTGCCTTGCGTACATGCTCTTGCTGTACTGGAGCGAATTGGCGGATGCATATATGATTACTGTTCAAAGTACTTTTTGACAGAGTGCTATCGTCTAGCATATTCATTATCGATCAATCCCATACCTGATGTTGGCGCTCCTATCTGCAGTGATGCCTTGCATATTCCTAGTGCATGTCCTCTTCGTACTCGACGAATGGCTGGCCGACCAAAAGAAAAGCCTGAAGAACCAAGGATTGCCATTAAAAGAGCAGTTCGCTGCAGTAAGTGCCAAGGAGCAGGACATAACAAGCAGACATGCAAAGCGCAAATTTAGATATGTTTCCTAACATTGTAGTCATATAACTTACTTTTAGAATGTGCATTATTATGTATCATATGAGCTGGCTCTTGAGAGTTTGTGATATATCTTTTTTCAAATAAAGAGATGGTAGGAAGGGATATATTTAGGCAAGTATTAGGAAAGCTTTGTCTGTTTTTATTTTCTAGAGCTAATTGTCTCTTTAAATATCCATCATTTTAGCTGGCTAGAAATAGTTGAGATTTTACTGCTTGTTGGAAGTAGAGTAAGGTTCAAGAAGAAATTATTAAAATTCCTTGATATACATTGATTAATGACCACATGGGCTGAATCTTATATGTCGATTAGTATTTGATATATTTTGTGTGATGGCTGGTATAAGAGAGAGAGAGAGAGAGAGAGAGAGAGAGAGAGAGAGAGATAATGGTGTGGGAAGCCCTAAAATATATGCTTCCCGGATATAAAAAATTAAAAAGTAATGAATGTTATGGGTGGTGGTTCGAGGCAAAACTTCAATCGGATTTGGGATTGGTTTCGAAATTGATTTGGAATGAAATAAGTGTTTTGTTGATTCCAACATTTATAGCTACAATTTAAAAATCTGTAGGATCTGTCTATAGCTACAACATTTATGCCGAGTACTGATTACTGGTATGTGACTATATTGACAGTTTGAAGGATCTGTCTGTTTATATTAAGAATAATCTGGGGCTTATTTCGTTGAAAGAAGTAATTTTTTAAGAAGTATCAAAAAAATATTTAACTAATAGGAATGAATATGGGTATTTCTTAGGCAATACACATCAAATGATCAAATACAAATTTTATTTATAAATTAATAATTTTACTTTTTTCACATATACTTTAAATATGTAATTAATATATTATATATATATAATTTATTATATATGAAATAATCAATTTTTTAGATTCTTCTTTAATCTAATTGTGTAAATATAACTAATATAATTAACTAATTACTTCTGCCTGTTTTTTAAAACAAAATAAATGTGACAAAAGAAAGATTTAAGTAGAGGTTTAAAATAAAATAAATGTTACTCTTGCACATACAAAATAAGGTATATAACCATGTGGTAGAGTGTCGTCTTAGGCTCTTAGCTCAGTCGGTAGAGTGCATGGCTTTTAACCATGTGGTCGTGGGTTCGAATTTCACATATGTGGCAGCGAATCGGATACGGCGGTGAAGTGAGGAATTTAATAATTTATATGGGCAAAATAGTAATTCAAAAATTCGGATACAGTGCGGTTATGGTGTGGATCCACGATTATATTCGTATCTGCGCCGATATAAATTTTTTAGATTCATATCCATTTTTACTTGCAGATATGGATTGAATACGGTGTGGATGTGGATAAAATTGCCACCATTATTTGAGACGGCAATAGTACTGTGTCTAATGGTTAACCTAATAAAAAAAAATCAAGAAACAATAATATTATATGTACTACATAAAAACAATATCATATAGCCGTCTTAGCTCAGCCGGTAGAGCGCATGGCTTTTAACCATGTGGTCGTGGGTTCGATTCCCACAGACGGCGGAAGTGCTGTTTCTAACTTCTAACGTCTTGTTTTATTAAAAAATAAAAAATAAATATAAAACACATATATATATACAGGCTTTTAACCATGTGGTCGTCCGTTCATAAGATAATTTTCTTTGTTCTTATTTTTAATTCATATTTGCTTTTTGACAGAAGAAAATTATGATTTTGATTTAAATACAAGTCGGCTAACTATAAATGCGTTAATATAAGGCATGTCTTTAATTTGTGTATATATTATAATATTTTTTATAACATTAGAAGGTAATGCTTTTATACAAATTACAGCGTCAGAAGTATGCAACATTTAGCAATGGTTCAACCACTCTAAATTTGAGCGCTCTTTAATTATGTTTTTAGTTCTTTAAAATATTATATTTTTTCGTTTTATCTTTTATTTTAAAAAACTTTTCGTTTAGTCGCTTAAAAATTATTTTCGTTTTCGTTTGATCCATATGTTAACTTTTTTTTAATTTTCGATATTAAGTGTCAAAATGGAATGCTGACATGAACTAAAAAGAGACCAAACGGAAAAAAAAAATATTTTAAAAAATTAGATGAAAAAAATATATACTAAAACATAACAATATACATTTCAATAACCTAAAGCATAACAATATAAAATTATATTTTAGTTTATTAAAATATATATATATTTTTCATCTAGTCCCTTAAAATATTTTTCTTTTTTGTTTGGTCTCTCTTTATAGTCCATATCAGCATTCCATGTTGGCACTTAACATCAAAAATTAACAGAAGGACCAAACGAAAATAAAAATAATTTTTGATGAACTAAACGAAAAGTTTTTAAAAATAAGGGACCAAATGAAAATAACATAATATTTTGAAGGACTAAAAATATAATTAAGCCTATTTTTTATATATGTCAAATTCTCCTACATCTTGTGCGCTAGATGAATCGTGGTCTTTATGTTCGCCACAATTAACTTTATCATGCGCCTACTCTTCGAATAAATCATCAAACTCACGATATCTAATTATTAAATTATGAACAACTATTTTATTCTATAGAAAAATTACAACACATTTGATGCGCAGTCCAAAAAGCGAGCAAAGAAGAAGAAGAAGAACATAGATGTGGATGAGAAGAAGGTGATGTATACTTGCAGTCGTCACTCTTTTTGTTCCATAGATCTAGTTGACAAGAAGGTGATGAATATATGTAGTTTGTAGCCCTTTTCGCTCCATAGATCCTAGTGCATTTGGATTATCAATTACACAAGTACTCTTAGTTTCACTAATCGAACATATTCTAAAGTTTTGAGTTCAAAATAAAATAAATGCAAATAATTCTTTTATAAGAAAAACCAACTATATAAGTCTTTAACCAAATCATTAGTTTTTTTTTTAAGGAAGAAAATTGTATTTATCAAGAATGATGAGAAATACAAGTAACCAATGATAAATACAATTAACTAATGATGAGAAATTTTTATTTAGTCATGAACTTTACATCTAATTTATGATCCTTCAATCATTGCACTATATATCATAAAGTGAAAGAATTGGCTTCTATGATCATTTCCTGTAGAAGAAGGTCAAGTAATCCATCTTTTCTGAAAAATGAAAAGTGCATGTATGCAACAACATGCATTATTTTGAACTTTTCTTCAGCTGTGGTTAAAAAAGAGCATCCAATTATATGCATAAAAGCTTCCTTTGTGCCAAATCCCTTCTCTCCACCAATATATCTATATATACACATATATAAAAATAATTAGTGATTGTGATCTTCATAACTCAAAAGAATAGATAAAGTTCTTTAGTGGAAGACTGGAAGTCATCACCATCCAACAAACTAGGCATTCATGAAAACAATTACAGTAAATAACTGTAGGTATGAATATTTTTATCAATTTTATTTAGTTTATAAAATAAGCTAAAGATTCTATGTGTGCTAATACTTCATCCCTTCGTGAATAAATTGGACGGAATTTCATATTAATATTCCTACTCAGTGACACGTACAGAAATTTAATTGAGGGTGTCCCAACTTAGACTATAAAAACTCTAATAAATGTTATTTTATTTGTTCAACTTCAATTTTTTAATTAAAATCATAACTTATAACTAAAACAATTTTTTATTTATTTAATTTTATATGTTGAAAATATTTTTAAAGTCTTCAAAATAAAAATAAATAAAACTCGGGCGCGTTTGCTTGCGAAAATTTAGAAACAATTTTTATTTCGTGAAAACTAAAATGAGTTTTCGAGTTTCGAGTTTTTGATTTCGGTTTTTTTGTTTGGCGAAAACATGTTTGTTTGACATGTTCTGTTTTCATATTTCGCGAAACGAAAACAACAAAAACTTATTTTTTGTGTGTTATTTAATTTCGATGATAATTTTCGGGACGAAAATTGAAACTGCGTTAATTTATTTATCAAACATAGTATCTGTATGTTGCTTCTAAGCTGTTACATAACCTAGAAATAATGATGGATTGAGAGCATTATAATTGAGAAAAGATTTGCTAATTTCAGGAGTTATTTGCTCAAAGTTTGTTTGTCCTTAATTGATGAATATGCACCTGGGTTCAGCTCGTCTATTATTGGGTATGACATGTTGAAAGAGAGTTTGGCCTAACAGGTATATTTCTAAACTGGTATTACTGATTCGATTAGGGATTGGCAATGCAATTAAATCCAAGTTGCCTCGATTGACCTGATTATTTGGTTACAATTTGCTTGGTACCAACAAATTGTAACCAAAAGTAATTGCCCAAAGCGAGGATCCTGCAATGCCCACTCTCAAGTTACCATGGGATGCCCATGTTGCGATGCTCAGATAGAATCGAGTAAATTAATAAATAAAGTTGATTCATCAAAGCGCTGTAGCTCAGTGGATAGAGCGTCTGTTTCCTAAGCAGAAAGTCGTAGGTTCGACCCCTACCTGGCGCGTCTATTATGTCGATTTTCTCTTATTTTATGTTTTTTTTCTCCGATTTTTTAATGTGTAAATGATATCTTCTTTTACGCCTCCATCGCTTGCATAAATTTTTATTACAAAAATTCTATTCTGGCAAGTCATAAGATTTAAAATCGTGTACTGTACGATGAGTACATGGATCACTATGATATTGTTTGGTTCACAAAAATCAATATTATATAACTAATATATCTATCTTAGTATAACATTATAAGTATCTAGCTACGTTAACTTTATGCAACTGTTGTTTGTGTTTCAATTAATAATAGTGATAACTCCTTAAAAATAATAATAATACCGTGGACTAAAATTAAAATTCGAATAAACATTTGTGTCGACATTTGTGTAGATAGGGTGAAGAACATGGCCAACCAGACATGACCTTCTTTTAGTGCAAATAAAGTGGGATCCTTTCCCATTCCAACATAATCACCAGGGTGAAATCGAGTACCCCTTTGGCGAACTATAATATTGCCAGGAATCACCTTCTGTAGAGCATCCAACCAAACATCGGACCAAGTGTGACAATAAAGAAGCCAAATGGAAATGAAAGAAATAGTAATCAACCATAGATAGTTTAATTTAGAATACCTCTTCACCAAATTTCTTGACACCCAGGTTCTTCGGCTTTGAATCACGTCCATTCTTTGTAGATCATGCGGTCTTTTTCGTGGCCCAACGTCCGAAGATCAATCTCAGTCCTCCAGATGCCTCTAAATCAAGTTCATATACTATCAAATCAAATAATTAATTTGCATGTATGACAAAATGATGATATTACCAGTAGCACCGCTGTAGATTGTAACATTTGAAATAAGATCCTTCAAACCCACTCTTCTGCATAAAGTTGACATAAGCATTTTTTGTGTTCCTGGAAATGATACCAATTACATTATTCAAATACGATTTAAGTTGAATGATCAAAACTTGCTACTGGTTCCTTATCTGGGCGAGAATTATGAAAAGGGAAAAAAACAAAGCATGCAATAATACAACACTACAACAGCTTGCCACCAGAAATGGAAAAAGTAGTTTGTCAAAATTCAAAAGACAAATGTGCTTCTAAGTTATAACTACGTGGAGAGCAAAATATATACTGATTAGCACAAGCTGCAAATAAAACTAATGAAGAAGAGAAATAATAGATCTCTAGGAATTTATTCGTACAGAAAAAGATGACAAGTTGTAAGCAAAGCTGCCAAAAGAATGGCATAAAAGCAAGCAAGTGATAACACAAACTCATGATCATCACAACCCAAGTAAAACACCGGCTTCAGTTTTTGTAGGAATCTGCCCAATAATCCAACATGAATTCGATGTTCTAAGGGAATCTCAATCCACAACAGCAAGCTCCTCTATGATATTGCACTTGGAAATGAAACTTATTACAAAGAATTACCAATTTCCTTCAACATCACAGAAATTTCATGCCAACAAGTGAACTTTATACTGACATTATTTGAAGTTTGTTGTTAGATCAGCATCGTTCATGGATGCCCATATATCCAATATCTGAACAACTACACATGCATTTATAACTGCATCAAAGTGGACTAGTCATATATCATATACACATTTTTAATTTGGAATGCTCTATTCTTCTCCACAACACCTACCTCAAACTAGGGAACTAACATTTCGTCCTAGGTAGCTAAATCCACTGGATGCCTCATTGTATATTTATTAGTCAACAAATACAAGGGAAATTACTGCAAACCAATTTGGAAGTTGTTTCAAAATATTAGTCAACAGATGCCTAATAACGACGTAACGATAAAATCAGCACAACCACGCAATAACATCAAAATCCTAGATCGAAAAAACATCAATTGATATAAGCAAGATCAAGAATAAAATAATAATGCATATAAATACATGATAATGAACAATATTTTTTTACAACTTAAGGAGGAAAGTGCGCATAACCATTGATTGATTATCGCCTTCAATTTCTCGCTGACAATAAAAAATAAACAAAAATACAAAATAATATCACAACAACATATAATTACAACATCACAACATCATATAATTACAGCATCATAACAGTATATCCAAAACCACCGTCAAAATAACATCACAACACCATCACATAATTATTTTACTTACTTACACACAAATACAATGGAATAAAAACAACTACTAGTAGCCCCTTAAATCTCATATCAAGGAGTTTGTCCATTTTGGCCTCTAGTTGCAATGGAAGGTCCTTACTAGTTTGGTTCACTTCTTGTTCCCCATCGCGTATGGTTGATGCAATGAGAGTGATCCATTGAAAGAATCCACAACCTTTGGGACTTCCAGGGCAAGCCGCATATAATCGGCTCGGGTTTTTTGCAGTTTCAATAATCCTTACTGCAGCTCGTATACCGCAAAAACATAATCTGTTATGATATTACAAGTACGTTGTATTTTCACTTACGCAACTTGACGAAGCTGCCATACTATATTAAAATCAAAATTAGTATATTATTCATACTATACACTATCAAAAATAAATCTAATTGAAAGCATCATGAAAATATATTACATGTTTAAAGCATCATTGTATGTACAAGCTGAAATCATCATGAAATATATCAATACATCATGTGGAAGGCAATCAACAACGATGTGCCCAAAGCTGATTGGCGATACCCTCATGAATTTCATGCATTATATTTTGGCTAGAAGAAGGTTCAACTATTGATGATGGAATAGTAGGTTCACCTTCCTCATTAATAACCACTTCTTCATTGTTCCAAACATCTAATAATTCATCGGAATTACGATATTTAATAATGAAGTTGTGAATTGTACAACAAGCCAATACAATATTGCTTTGTCTTGCAAGTCTGTAATTTGACATCATCTTTATGATTGGAAAACGTTCTTTCAAGAGTCTAAAACATCGTTCGATGACATTTCGAACAAATGAATGTCGTTGGTTGAACAATTCCCTTTTAGATGTTGGGTCACGCCTACGATAATTGGACCGATGATATCTTTCGCCCTGATAAGGTGCCAAAAATCTAGATACATTTGGGTATCCGACATTCACCAAGTAATATTCATCTACCAATACAATGTACACTACTGGAATAACAAGCATTAGCAACGGCTCCAAACGTTGCTGAGCCGTTGTTGAAAGCCATCAGCAACGGCTTGCAACGGCCCGACCCGTTGCAACGAAGTCGTGGCAGAAAAATGCGTTGCTGATAATTTAGCAATGGATCAGCAACGACCGCTCCGACCGTTGCTAATAATATTATCAGCAATGGTTCGACCACGGCTACTGGGCCGTTGTAGATATAGACATCTGCAACGGCCCGGTGGCCGTGGCAAGACCGTTAGTGAAAGCCCGTTGCTAAGCCGTTGTTGTAGGTCATCAACAACGGCTTTGAGGTTGCGGCCCAAAAAATACGATACACTTTCAGTAACGGCTTTCTCACGGATAGCCGTAGGAAAGCCGTTGCTGATGATGTTAACCTATAACTGAAAATTTTTAAAATTTTCAATTTTCATTAATACATCGATAAATTTAACCTGATACATAACTCACACACCCATACACACATCCATTCACATACACATCACAGATACATCCAAATATACATCAAAACAATTATACTTATATTTATAATTATCCAAAATCATATAAAAACTATTCAAATTCAAAACTATCGTATCAATATCCAAACAAAACAAGTCAATCAAGTATAGTATTCCAGTAACAAAGTCAATATCCAAACAAAACAATAAACGCCACAAACACGCACTACTAGAAAAATGGGCATCAGCAACGGCTGATGCCGTTGCTGAGCCGTTGCTGAAGACCATCAGCAACGGCCGGAGCCGTTGCAATGGTGCCGTGGTAGAAACTCGCGTTGCCGATAACTTAGCAACGGCCGCTCGGGCCGTTGCTAAAAATATTATCAGCAACGGTTTTGCCACGGATCCGGAGCCGTTGCGGATAACTTTAATAGCAATGACCGCTGAGTCCGTAGCAACGCCGTTAGTAAAATCCCGTCGCTAAGCCGTTGCTGTAGGTCATCAGTAACAGCTTTCCCACGGACGACCGTGGGAAAGCCGTTGCTGATGATGTGAACCTGGTAACGAAAAAATTTAAAATTTAAAATTTTCATTGATACATTGATACATTATTTGATACATAACTCACACACCCATACACTCATACACACATTCATTCACACATCACAAATACACCCAGATATACATCAAAACAATTATATTTATATTAATAATTATCCACAATAGTATAAAAACTATTCAAATGCAAAATTGAAGTATCAATATCCAAACAAAATAAATTAAACAAGTCCAATATCTCAGTAACAAAGTCAATATAAAAAATCTCACGATGACGATGGAGGATGATCTGGATCATATGGCAGGGTCCGGAGTGCTTGAGTTTACACCGGTGTGGACTGACTCGAGGACGATGGATTAGATGATGCCGAAGAGATGCCTGCTTCGGGATGACCTGACATGTTGCGTAGCATAGCATGCATCTCCGCCATCATCTGACTCTGATGCGCGACCGTCTCCTCTAGATTCCTTATTCTGCTACTATGATCATAACTGGATCTAGAGGTGGACGGTCGCTCACCAACGACCGAAGGGGTCAGTGCCCCAAGTGGCCCTAGTACGGCTCGCGCATGACCACTATCTGCAAAGCCATATGCGCGGCCATGGTCCCAGCCACCTGCGGCCTCGACCCACGTTGCTGCGTCAAAGCCCTCGGGGGTGCCCCCGCGCTGCACCACCGTCTGGCTGTAGGTCTCATACTCTAGTTTGATTTTTTATTTAATATTTATCATAAAACTTAAATTATAAATATATAATGAATAATTTAAACAAATATATAGTTACCATAATGTATGCAGCGCGATTGTCGATGTACTCCCCCGTCCCATGTGCTCGACGGTGAGTCCGCTCAAACACCGCCATCGGGGAGGGTCGCTGGACACTCCCGTCATCCGACACCGTCGTCTACATTTACAAAACAAATACATTAATTAGTACACATAGTAACAAATAAAATATATAATTAAAAGGTATACTTACCATACGGTTCGTGTGTACTGCAAATGCAACAGAGCCGCCGGTGTGACGCGCTACTTCCCCCGACATGCGATTTCTAGCCGTATTCCGAGAAATCTCCTGCCATCGATCCGTCGACCATATTCCCACGAACTGGTCCCATATATCCGGAGTAATCCAATCGGGACCGTATCCCCGAGTCTCCGCGATGTTAGTGGTCCCAGCTCGTGCCATCGCCTGGGACCGAGCCTGCCCCAGCTGCCCGTTGTACCTCGCACGGGAAATAGCCTCCCAGGCAGCGTAAATGAATGGCCTCTGGTCCTCGGCCCATGTAAAGCGAGCTTGCAAAATAATAATATCAGTACAAATATTAATCATCATGCATGTAAAAATAATAATAATACGTGCCTCAAACTCGCTCCATAACATGTCGACGTGCTCGCTAGGCACATGAGACCACGTAGGCCATGCCCCGTGCATGTATCGTCGAATAGTAGAAGAAATGATCCTTAACACTTCTTCTTGCTCGAACCTGCACAACAAAAATAAAATTTAATATTATATTATGATATAATGAATTTGTAATGATTCATAATTCATGATATATTACCGCTCCCCATTCACGCTAATAAATCTACGTGACTCTGTGGCTGGTGGAGGCTGCCACTTGTTCGGCCCGCGTGGCCGCCTGCGTCTAGATGTACTAGCCTCAGCAGTATCATCGGCAGGAGGATCAACAACAGGAGAATCAGCAGCATGAGTAAGTGCTGGAGTCTCACCGATCGGAGACTCCGAAGCTCTCCTACGACGATAACCACGACCAGACATATCTGTCGAATAGACATATAATCAGATTATTGTATAAATAGTAGAGATATATTTAATAAAATATATACTTTACAATTATTTCTCATCATTTGAATAATAGTCTTCGAATTCTTCCTCTTCTTCCTCTTCTTCATCTTCTTCATCTCCAGCTTCCTCAATTTCATGATCGTCATCATCAGCATATTCAACTTCTAATTGAATTGACGTTGTGTCTGCATCCTCGAGTATTGGAATAATACGATCTACAGCAGGAGGATCATCTTCTTGATAGAAACCATGTGTCATATCAGGTATCAGCTCATTTTCTCCTACTATCGGATCAATTTTTCCTCTATCTTTTGTCTTACAGACTACACGCCAATCTGCTCTATCTTTATTTCGAGCTGGATACTTCGCGTAATATACTTGTTCGGCTTGTGATGCCAATATAAAAGGCTCATTTGCTGCCAATTTGGATTTGTAATTAACCTCAACAAGTTTGTATTTTGGATGAACTTTCATGCCCCTTTCTGTTGTATCGAACCAATGACATCTAAATAGGATCACTGATTTTAAGCCGAAGTAGTGCAACTCTATCACTTCTTCCACCAGTCCATAAAAATCCATATCACATTTAACATAGGTTGTCCCTTTCACGCAGACCCCAGCATTCATCGTCTTCTTTGTAAATGCATATTCAACCGTGTGAAATTTATACCCATTAACTAAATATCCGCTATAGCACAACACAAGTCGCGACGGTCCACTAACAAACTCAAATATTCTTTCATCTATTTCAGCTCTGTGATCTTTGTTGTAAGTCTGAATCCAAGTAGGGAAATCACGATTCCGTAATCTCTCCAATTCTTGATCGTTGTGAATAGAGTATTTTTGCACCATCTCAATGTCAAATATTTCAATGAATTGTTCAATCTCTGGACAATTGAGTAATACATACAAGTGTGCCAAATGATACTCTTCATCGCTTAAGTGTCGAGATGGACGAGAACCAAAAGCACGACCAGAGTGACAAAATATATTTAAACGTCAATCTGAATGTCGAACACCCCCGTGACAGGATTGCTCGACGTTCCGACTTCGCGTGACTCCCCGTGACAAGTCCATAGAAAATATCTTGGTGCAAATCCTTTGGTATATAGATGCAGAGTGACAGTCTACCGATCCAAAAATCGTCCATTCGAACAAATGCGGCACAGACATCGGATTTGATCACCGATGCTAACGAAATTCCGATTCGAATAGGCGAAATTTAGGAAGTACGTTACGCGTAATCGAAACTCATTCGTTAAAGCTCCACGATCAAGACGTCGGTACATCCAACTTCGATCAGCCGACATGATTGTGTCAATCAATGACAATTTCTTTGGTTAATGTCTTTAGGTGAGATTGTCCTATTCCATTCGGGATTTATGTTATTTATATTGCACTAAGTACTTATTTTAACCGCTAACTTCATTCTAAATTTCGGCAGCATCTCCCTACAGTTCTCCGAATACGCATATCATCTGGGCGCGTATCGGAGAACAAGAGAGATGTTGCCGAAATTTAGAATAATTAGTTAATAGTTAAAATAAGAATGTAAGTGCAGTACAAATAACTATATTCCCAAATTGTCCAATCAGGGACAATTCAAGAATTGTACGTCGTATAAAAGATCATCTACTTCTTTTACACGGATATACAATCCCAGAACAGATCTAAGGTTTTGCTAAATCATATGCGACTCGTCGATGCGTACGTGAAACATATCAACTCGTCGGATGGATGATTATTTTCTAAATGTTTCGAGACAGTTCGAGTCCATATTGGACAATTCCGACACGAGTCCAAATTCGACAATTTCGGCAAGAGTCCGAAGTGGACGATTCCGGCGCGCGTCCGAAGTGGACGATTCCGGCGCGCGTCCGAAGTGGTTAATTCCGAAATTAATCTAAACCCTAAAAATTAATCTAACAAATTAAACAATTAATCTAACAAATTAAACAATTAATCTAAATAATTAATTAACATATATAAAAAAATTAAAAAAAATATAAATATACAATTTCCGGCGACAGAGTGTCTGGACATTGTAAAAGCTCTGGCGGCAGCCATCGGCCGACCGCCGCCGGCCGAAACCCTAAAAATAGGGTTTCGGTCAGATTTCCCACCGGCCGCAACGGGGAGAGATGGCCGGACGGCGATGATTACCTAAAATCGGCGGTCGAGGATGGACGGCAGCGTCGGCAGCGGCAGCTCGGCATCATCGGCGTCGGCAGCGGCGGCGAGAGGCGGGAGGAGGAGGCGGCAGCAGTGGGAGGAAGAAGGGTCGGGCGCGATCTGTGACCTATATAAACTTATCAGCAACGGCTCACTCGCCCGTTAGAAAGCCGTTGCTGATAAGTTATCATCAGCAACGACTCACTTATCCGTTAAAAAGCCGTTGCTGATAGTTAAAATCATCAGCAACGGCTTGCGTGTCCGTTAGAAAGCCGTTGCAGATATAGCATATCTGCAACGGCTTGAGCGGCCGTAAGAATGCCGTTGCAAATAGCAACGGCTTGAGCGGCCGTTGCTGAAGACTCAATTTCTAGTAGTGACGGTGGAGGAAGGTCTGGATCATAATATGACGGGGTCTGGAGTGCTTGGGTGTACATCGACATGGAATGACTCGACGACGATGGATCTGATGATGCCGAAGAAATGCCTGCTCTGGTATGAGTTGAGATGTTGCGTAGCATAGCATGCATCTCCGCCATCATCTCACTCTGATGCGCGACCATCTCTTCCAGTGTCCTTATCCTAATGCTCTGATCATAATTAGTCTTGGAGGTGGACGGCCGCTCACTAGCGACCGGAGGGGTCGGCACCCTAAGTGGCCCGAGCATGGCTCGCGCTTGACCACTATCTGCAAAGCCATATACGCGGCCGTGGTCCCAGCCACCTGCAGCCTCGACCCACGCTCCTGCATCAAAGTCCTCGGGGGTGCCCCCGAGCTGCATCACCGTCTGCGTCTTCTACTCGAGTTTGATTTTTTGTTTCATATTTTTCATAAAACTTATTATAAATAAATAATGAGTAATTTAAACAAATATACTTACCATAATGATTGTAGCGCGATTGTCAATGTACTCCCCCGTTCCATGTCCTCGACGGTGAATCCGCTCAAACACGTCCATCGGGGAGGATCACTGGACAGTCCCGTCGTCTACATTTACAAAACAAATACATTAATTAGTACACAGAGTAATAAATAAAATGTATAATTAAAAGTAAGATATAATACTTACCATACGACTCGCGTGCACTGCAAATGAAATAGAGCCGCCGCCAGTGTGACGCGCTCCTCCCCCCAACATGCGGTTTCTAGCCGCAGTCCTAAAAACCTTATGCCATCAATCTGTCGACCATAATGCCACGAGCTGGTCCCATATATCCGGAGTAAACTGTTAGTAGCACTGGCCAAACTGAATAAGAAGTTGCAGAATGACCAAATGGATTAAAATCATCCGTGCACAATCCCAATATGATATTTATAGTATCCCTAGCAAATGAAGGATAACATGTATCCAAATATTTTCATGCTTCATTGTCGGATGGATGAGTCATTACTGTATCATCACGACTTCTTGCATGCCAACTCATGTAGGGGGCCGTCTTTTCCGACATGAATAATCTTTGAAACCTCGGTGTTAGTGGAAAATACCGAAGCACCTTAAATATGATATTTTTCTATCAGACCAATTTCTTCTCCTTGTAACGTGGATGTTGAGATACATGATATTTATCCAACTGCACATTTTCTTTAGATCAAATACCCAAAAAAAATATGAACTTTAGACATTTTTCCATTTTTAGCATAAACTTTTTTCGTTAGCAAAAAAATACACCAACTTTTATTCCGTTACTCCGTTTAGCACGCACCGTCATTTTTGACGGTTTTTGCTGATGTGTCACTTAACGATGACGACGTGGCAAATTTTATACTACGTGGATTATTATTTTAATCAATTTATTATTAAAAAATTATAATTATTAATAACTTGGTCCTTCTTCTCAAAGACGTTGACGTTAACTGCACTCCATGGGTCGTTGTCGGGGATGAGCTCATTGCCGTCGCATGGTAGAAGCTCGTCGTTGCCGTCGTAGACCTCTCCGCCGGAGAGATTGCACGCGAGGTTGGTGATCTGGCGGAGAGGAGGCGCAACCTCTTTGGCGGAGAGGATGGTCGAAGAGGTCAGCGCGTAAATACCTCGCACCAGAGAGGCTGCGTGTAGAGGCGGAGCTAGAGAGGCTATGCGTGATCGCGCGACCTCTCTGCTAGAGAGGCGGAGAGGAGGCGGAGCCAGAGATGATCACGCGGAGAGGAGGCGGACACCTCTCCGCCTCTCTAGCTCTGCCTCCTCTTCTCCGCGCGATCATCGACTCCGCCTCCTCTTCGCGCGATAGAGAGGTCCTCTCCGCCGACCTCTCCTCTCCCCACCTCTCTGGTGCGACCTCTCTAAGAGGAGGTCCGGATGGAGAGGTTTGCGTGACCTCTCGTCTTAGATTGGCAAAGTTTTAAGGTTTGAAATGGGTGCGGCCGCCATCAGAGAGAGGAGGTGAGGAGGAAGGTGTGGTGGAGAAGATAATTTAGAAGATATGTCAATATTTTAGTCAATAATATAATCACGTGGCATTATTTATTCTACATGACTTTTTTTTTTGTCACGTTGTCACTGTTAAGTGACACATCAGCAAAAACAATAAAAAATGACGATGCGTGTTAAACGGGGTAACAAAATGAAAGTTTGTATATTTTCTTGCTAACGGAAAAAGTTTATGCTAAAAATGGAAAAAAGGGTCCAAAGTTCGTGTTTTTTTTTGGTATTTACTCTTTTCTTTATAATATGAAATGCAGTTATTTTGGCATGCATGTATTTTTTCGTACCCAAGCCCTAATTTTCTCATCAACTTTTTAGTCTTATAAAAAGTTGACTAAAACTTGTTATCAGTAGGCAGCATTCCATTAATCAATCATGCAATCCGATCAAATGCAACCCCGCTGATATTACAATCGGCCTTGATGTTTAGGAGTTGCGTCATTGCCGAAAACCTAGTGTATTTAGGAAAATTCTCGTACAAAGGTTCATCGACAGCTTTCAACATCTTGTAAAATTCTATAGCTTCTTTATTCGGCAATTCAATCTTTACCGTAGTTTGTACTTCTGTGATATCGATGTCTTAGTAACTGACCGATCGACATTATCATTCAGGTAGAATTGACCCCCAAGACTATCAATTATCATAGTTCTATAGGGATTAGATTGTATGGATGAAGAAACACCAATAGAGAAAGATTCACCATGTGTCTGAATGACAGGATTGCTCGACATCCCGACTTCATGTGACTCCCCGTGACAAGCCATAGAAAATATCTTGGTGCAAATCCGTTGCTATATAGATGCAGAGTGACAATTTCCCGATCCAAAAATCATTCATTCAAGCAAATGCAGCACGAACATCAGATTTTATCACCGACGCTAACGAATTTTTGATTCGAATAGGCAAAATTTAGGAAGTAAGTTATACCTAATGGAAACTCATTCGTTAAAGCTCCATGATCAAGACGTCAGTCATGGTATCAAATATTGTACCGTACCAAGCGGTACGGTCGGTATTTATCGATTTTTGAAAAAACCGGTATACGAGATATCCGGTATTGGGCGATACTGGGTATCTCGGTAAATATTTCCCATACCGCAAGGTATTTGATGTCATACCGGGCGATACCACCCGGTATGACCCAACGGCTCTTAAAAAGAGCCGTTGGGTACTGTTTGGTACTATATTACATTAGCAGGACCGCCGAAGACTCTGCGTAGCGCAACATAAGAGGGTTAGGGCAAATCAGTCGCCACACATCCCAACATATGGAGTTGACCTTAGTCGTGTATGTCTCCAAGATATGTACGAGTACGACGAACGTCATCCGTCCGCATTTTAAATATTATATTCGTGTATTTGATATTTGAATATTAAATTTAAGTATTTCTTAATCAATTATGTGTTATTTGAGTTATTTTTAATAGCAAAATCAAAAGAAAAAAAAACTGTCTTGTATGCATTTTTTCATATCGTACCGACTAATACTGGTATTTTAAACCATGACGTCGGTACATCCAACTTCGGTCATCCGACATGATTCTGTCAATCAATGAAAATTTATTTAGTTAATGCATTTAGGTGAGATGATCCTATTTCATTCGGGCATTCATGTTATTCATATTGCACTAAGTATTTCTTTTAACCGCTAACTTCATTCTAAATTTCCGCAACATCTCCCTATAGTTCTCCGAATATGCATACCATCTGGGCATGTATCGGAGAACAAGAGAGTCACAATATTCAAAATTTAAGAACTAATGAGTTAACTGTTAAAAGAAAAAACTAAGTGCAATACAAATAACTATATTATCAAATTATCCAATGAGGGACAATTCAAGGGTTGTACGTCGTATAAAAGATCATATACTTCTTTTACACAAACATACAACCCCCGAACGGATATATGGTTTTGCTAAATCATATCCGACTCGTCGATGCGTATGTGAAACATATCAACTCGTCGGATGGATGATTATTTCTAAATGTTTCGAGCCGGTTCGAGTCCACAGTGGACAATTCCGACGCGAATCCAAAGTGGACGATTCCGGCGCGAGTCCGAAGTGGACAATTATAATTAATCTAAATCTAAAGATTAATAATAAAATTAATCTAAATTAATATAATTTGAATTAATCTAATCTAAACATTTATCTTAATTAATCTAAAGATTAACATTAATCTAAATTCATCTAATCTAATCTAAACATCTAAATTAACCTTAATTAATCTAAATATTTAAGATTTAATTAATCTAAACATGTAAATTTATCATAAAAATATTTAATTAATTTAATTTTTTAAAAAATAGGGTTTATAAGAAACCCTATTTTCGGCGTCGGAGTCCACAAGACTCTTAGGGATGGCACTGGGGTGGGTTTGGGACGACGAAGCCAATCCTATCCCAAACCCATTAAGAAAATTCAATCCTAAACCCGTTAGTATTTTGAAGGGTGATTCCAAAACCCATCCCACTAATTTAACGGGTACCCACTGGGAACCCGCTTTTCGCTCGTTAACAAATTATATATATATTTACAATTTACATATCACAATATAATTATCACAACATTTAAACATAAATCATATAAACAGTAAGCTAATTTAAACAATGAAATCAATTATCTGAGCTAGTATCAATGACTATCGAGAGCTAGTAAAGACTATCAATTATCTGAAGAAAAAATGACTTCTTTCATGCAAAGAATCAATAGGAGCAGGCGGTAGGTAATAATTAGAAAACAAGCAAGAAAAATAGCTTCTTTCATGCAAAAATCAACAGTAAATAATTGCAGGAGGCAGGTAAGAAAAAAGTAAAAAAAATAGAAAAAAAACTTAAGAATCAGATCAAGGGGCGTCCGGCGTCTGCGTCGCAGTGTCAGGAGAAGCAGATCGCGGCGTCGGGTCCGTCAGGAGAAGCAATCATCGGAGCAGATCATGACATTGGGTTCGTCGAGAGAAGTAGATCAAGGCGGTCGATTGCTGTTGAGAGGCGTCGGGAGAAGCAATCGTCGGAGCAGATTGCGGCGTCGGGTCCGTCGGGAGAAGTAGATTGAGGCGACCGATTGCTGTTGAGAGGTGTCGGGAGAAGCAATCGTCGGAGAAGTACATCTATTGGCGGCCGGCTCTGTTGAGAGGCGATCGGCTGTTGTTGAGAGGCGTCGAGATTGAGCGGCGGTCACGAGAGAAGCGGTCGTGAGGGCAAATCGGGCAGATGGATGAGGTAGTGAGGCATCGGGTGACTGGGTAAATCGGGTGAATTAAAATAATGTATTATTAATTTATTTATATTATATAATGGGTTAGGAATTAGTGTATAAGTAAAAAGACATAATTATCCATATATAAGTATATATTAGATAATATGATGGGTATTTAAGTAATTTTACCCTTAACGGGTTTGGGATGGGTTTTAGACTAAAATCCTGGACCCGTCCCAAACCCTACAGGGTTTTTACCTCAAAATCCTATACCCGTCCCACGATCCAACGGGCAAAACCCGCTAATGACCTATCAGGGTATGGGATGGGTAAATACCCATTTATACAAACCCATTGCCATTCCTAAAGACTCTTGCACTGGCGTCTAGTGTCCGACATATGTCGGACATTGGACAATGCTACGGCCATCGACCGAAACCCTAAATTTAGGGTTTCGGCTGGTTCTACTATAAATAGAGAGGGAGGGCTGGTGACTTACAGGGAGCGAGCGAGCGATGACGGCGGGCGACGACGGCGGGCAGGCAGACGGAGATCGGCGGCAACAGAAGAAAAGAAGAAGAAGGAGGAAGGGGCGGGCGCGATCGGTCGAGCTATATAAACTTATCAACAATGGCTCACTCAGCCATTAGAAAACCATTGCTGATAAGTAACATCATCAGTAACGGCTCACTTGTCCGTTAGAACGCCGTGATTGATAAGTATTTTATTTCCGCGTCGCGAGCGCGCGATCAACCTAAGAGTGACAGATGCAGAGGCCGTAACTAAGCCGTTGCTAATGTTATAATATATCGGCAACGGTTGTAGCGGCCGTAACAAAGCCGTTGCGGATATATCACATCTGCAACGGCCCGAGCGACCGTAAGAACGCCGTTGGAAATTGCAGTGCCGTGAGCGACCGTTGTTAATAGCCGTTGCTGAAGAACATATTTCTGGTAGTGGTAAAAAATGTATCAGTAATAAACCAATACAAGTGTGCGATTATAGTTCATGAATTTTACCTCCGGTTGGCATCAGAAAATCCGAGTTATGAGAGTATATTGTATGTGCAAAAATGCGCGAGTCATTTGCGGTTCCCTCCCAACCCGCCTTCACATAAGTGAACTGCATATTATGGGTGCAATCCGCCATCACATTTTGTGTTATTGTTCCGTTACGACCACGATATAAAGATGATTTATTGGCGGAAACGAAAGTGGAGACATAAGTATTTACCGAGATACCCTGTATCGTCCAATATCGGGTATCTCGTATATCGGTTTTTTCAAAAACTGATAAATACCGGCCGTACCACCCGGTACGATACGATATTTGATACCATGATGTACATTAGCTTAAAATATGGATACCATCGTGAATTTGCATGAATCTCTGGTTGAATTGCTCGCGGTTTCGAGGTTTTATAAGTTTGATTCCCAACCTTAAAACCGTTGCAAGTGTGTTCTTGAACCATTTATGGCATGTTTGAGTTGAGTGTTGGTATCACTCTGCAACTACTCGAACTCGTTCATTGTGACAAATCGTATATAAGAACATTGTCACGACTTCTTCCACAAAAATATTTTGGTCCTCTAAGCATAATCTCCTAAGCTCAACACATAATCTTCGAAAGAGAGGTAGTTCCATATGAAGATTTTTGTAACATCTTACCGGACTACGTATCAACTCTTGGACATAGTCAGCACATCTCAAAATTGAAGTGTGTACTGGTCTTCGTAGAGGAGTATTTAGTTGTTCATCTAAGATATTCAATATAACCATCATAATTAGGTAGATGTGGAAATGGGTCGGGCCCGCCCACAAGCGGCACGGACTCGGCCCAGTTCTGAACTGTGCCTGACCCAGCCGTATGTACCCAATGGGCGGACCAGGCTCACCCCCTTGGGCACGTGGGTCGTGCTTGGCACGACCCGAAAGCGGACTGTGCCAAGCCCAGCCAAGCTCGGCCCTGCCCAGCAGGCTAGGCCTAGTGCCACCCAGGCCTAGCCTGGTCTGTGCCAATTTGGTTAGGCTAGCTTGGCGCATTAATTACTTTAGCCATTGAAGATATATAGAGATATATATCATGAGTTGGTGTAGTGGTTAGTTTGTCTCATAAAAGGATAGAGGTCGATGGTTTGAGTCTCATTGTCGGCCTTTATATTATGATTTTTAATATATTTGGGCCGGCTCGAGCTCGAATGGCTGGGCCCAGAGGTTAGGAGTGTTCACGGGTTGGGTTGAAAATTTTTCATCTCTCAAATCCGACCCGACCCAACCCGACCTAGTTTAGGTCGGGTCGGGTTTATCCATTTAGGTAAAAAAGAGTTTTAACAATATTTTTTTTAAAAAATTAAAAAATATATTTAAATTAAATATTTTTTAATATAAAATATTTAAAAATAATTAAAAAATATAAATAATCAGGTCATCGGGTCGGGTCTCGGGTCATTGGGCTTCAAATTCTAATACCCGAGACCCAACCCGATTATGGTCGGATTTGGTCAAATTGTACCCGAACGGACCCGATTACCCGACCTGACCCAACCGAAATAGGCCGTGTCGAGTCAGGCCGGGTCGGGTTCTCGGGTTCATTGGGTCGAGTCGACCCAATGAACAACCCTACCGGAGGTGGTCGGGCATGGGTCGGCCCAGGCACGACCCATTGCCATCTCTAAATTAGGAATACAAACTCATCCTCATCATCTTCATCGCTAAGTGATGAATGACTCATTCTACGACAACATAACATAACATAAGCTGAACATAACATAACAAGTGCAAGTACAAGCTAAAAAAACATAAGCCGAACATAACAAGTGCAAGCTTGTAAAATGAAAAAAAAACATAAGCCAAACTTAACAAGTACAAGTACAAGCCGAAAAAAAATAAGCCGAACATAACAAGTGCAAGTACAAGCTTAAAAAAAACATAAGCCGAACATAACAAGTGCAAGTACAAGCTGAAAAAAATATATAAGCTGAACATAACATAACATAATCATGTCCATACACAAGCTAAAAAAAATTATTACCGAACCACAAGTGCAAGTACTGGAATCTAAAAAAAATGAAATGTGCACATACAAGGGTACACATAGTCATGAAAACAAATAACAAATACTATTTCGAAAATGTTCACGCACTACAAACTTTTTAGCCAATTGATCAGTTTGTCATCTGGCAATGTCATAATAAGTTCCCGAGCTTCTGAATTAGTAAAAATTAGATAAACGCTCACCGCAATTTGCAAGGGTATATGAATTTGCGGGGGGTGGGGGTGGGGTGGGGTGGGGTGGGGTGGGGGTGCTGTACTAGCTAATGTGGCCTCACTTCAGGCACAACGGGCTACAAGGTGTTGAGTCATAAGTTCATACAACTTTTGCTTCTCTTGTTCTAAAGATGATCTGACTGATGATTTACCTCATTTCTTACTATGACTTGAAGAAACAAAAGGACGTCTAGGGATTTCCTCATTAGTATCCACAGTGTCCTCCTCTTCCCCTTCCTCTTCCACAACAACACGCTCCTTACCATGTCCATTCTGCCCAAAAAATTGATCCTCTAACTGACGCTCCTCATCTGAATTCAAAGGCGCTTGTGTAGATGATTGGGCCATCCCACCGGTTGCAAATTGATTTTGGAAAATCAATTCCAACAAATGTTAGTTGAGAGGTGGTCCATTCCTAAACTATTTGAAATAATCTTTTCTTCATCTTTTCTGCATACGAAATATCAAAACCCTAGCTCAGATCAACAGTGGAACCAACTTGAGGTGCGATGGGAGTTATGAGCAGGTGGTTGTATCCAAGAACTTGATCGCCGACGGGTTTCATGGATCGCCGATCAAACACGGGAGGTGGCGACAACTTGTCGTCTGTCTCCCTTACAGCCGAGAGAGAGGTGTGGATCGGGGTTAGATGCCCTAAACACGAGAGCGGGCGGTTTTGTTCGGGTTTCGTGCGAAAAGTGGCGAGACGGGCCGAAACTCGTTTTAATTACAAGTTTGCCACCACACTTTTCGTCAAGTTTCGCGAAAACTATCTCAAGTAGTTTTTGCGATTCAGTGTTAAATGAGTTTTCACAAAAACCCATTTTCACAAAACAAGACGCGAAAACCCGACTGCTTTTCGTTAACAAACAGCGTTTCGACCCATTTTTCAGTTTCGTGCGAAAACTAAAATTGAAAAATGTGTGAACAAACACGCTCTTATACTCTTAAAAGATGATTCTTTGATTTCAATATTTATCCAAAATGTACATGCTATGTCCGCAATGTGAGCTTCTCTTTGAGTGCCTCGAGGATCAACTTTATGAAGCATAGTATGCTAAAAAAATTAAAAAATTAGTAAGAGTTTGACAAAATTATAAGTACATACAAAAAGATATAATTATTCTTGGATGCATTAATAGTAATTGATATCACATCAAAAGTAAAAAATTCAACTTCAATGAGTAATTTATGTTGCAAAATAAAATCTTATTAATCATACAAATATATTATATGATTAATAAAATTTATTATTTTAAATTTGTGTTCTCAACTAAAATAAAATTCACAACTATGAATGAAGTATAATATATTTTTTATTCATTTTATAAAATTTTCCTTGAGTACTTAACGAGGGAACTAATTATTCAATCATACGTTGAATAATTCATCTACAAAAGTCTACACAATTCAATAATGTGAGCATGGATGATTGTATATAAAGATGTATTATGAATGAAATCAACATTAGAGCTTTAGAGGTAAAAAATTAATGGAAAAAGTTTGAATTTAGCTTAGAAATTAATGAATAAATAATAGAGAAGGATTTGAAGTTTTCTAAGAAAAAATTGGCTTTATATTTAGTCATTATGAAAAAAAAGTAAATAATACATATAAAAAACTAAAGATAAGATTTAAACCTAAGATTAATAAACTAAATACTCATGCATCTGACCACTGAACTATGAGTACATTAGTTTTAAAAGTTGGACTTCTTAATATAGACGAAATTTCTTCATATTTTTTTTTTAAAAATTACTAAATTATCTTTAATTTTGAGATTTTAGAAAATTTTCAGAGCCAGTGCACCATTGGCCCTAACGTGGGTTCACCCCTGTTCCTACTCCATCAAAAAAATAATATATTATTCCATATTTATTCTCTACAAAAAAAAATCTCATTCAAGGCATTTGTCCAAATAAATAAATAACTAATATTCTATTAAAATAATTTGAGAATGAAGTAATTATTTTCTTCCATTCATATTTTTATAATGTATGTAGCTTTAGTGTTAATTTATTTCACGCCTTTGTTATTTTGCAAATTAAAATATTTTAATTAAGCACTAATTTATTCTACTTAACTACGTACGGTTAGGAAATTAGTCTAAATTTTTTACCCAAAATCGATAAAACCAAAACGGAACCGAAAAATTGAAAACGACAATCAAAATAATGGAGACACACTATCAACGTGGTTTGGAGATGACGATAAGTTGTTCCTACGTCGATGGGAAGAAGATGAAATTTGCTTATTATTTGAATTTGAAAACAAAATTTTAAATAAATAATGAACAATAAACATGTGAACTACTTCCACACTTTGATTTCTCAAGCACATTTGTAATTCTAGATTCGAATATAAATTCTTCGGGCCCTCTCTCAATCTTTATCAGTGCACTCTACCTTTTGTGATTATCCGCTCTTTGGAATAGTTGCCTTCTATATAGGAGATATAACTACTTAGGCTATGTTTACCTTTTGTGAAGCATGAATAGGATATGAAAATTCATATCATGTGAATTTGGGCCTTAAACCCACCCCCTCCCTAGGATTTCTAAATCGGGCTAGCGGTGGATTTGGGCCAAAATAAATCCACCTAATATCCGATCCGATTCTTATCCATTGCTGCAGCAAACAACAGATTGGATTTTAAAACCCAATCCACCTCCTTAATCCATCAAAGCAAACGAGGCCTTATGGTATATTTGCTTCATTGGATATGATATGATATGATAGGATTGGATAATAAATAATGGTGGATTGGATATGAATTTTTTAAATTCGATGTATATTGGATATAATATCAATTTTATATTTTTCTATTTTCATTTTCTACTAATCCATGCACTAAACAAACAATGAATATTAATTTATTTCTTATCCTATCCTCCTTTATCCTATAAAGCAAACATGACATTATTGCATCCGAAGATGTTGCAGAATCAAACACAGGATATGAGCCGATGAACTGGTTTGGAGAGAGCAATCTATGCGTGAAGATCATAAAGAATCAAATCGAAAGAAGGATCAACATGTTGGTGAAATAAACACACTAGAGGGGGAGTGAATAGTGTGTTAACTAAATCCATTTGCCTAAATTCGATTTTAAATATTTTTTAGATTACTTAGGCAAATTACAAGTTGAGTAGCAAGCGGAAGTAAAGTAAATACGATAATGAGATAAACACAAGTAGAATAAATGCAAACACAATTATTTATAGTGGTTTGGCCCCAATGCCTACTCCACTACCTAAGCACCCCGCTTAGGATTTTCAAACTAGTTTTACTAGATTATATTATTTCCTTTACAACGAGGACATTTTTACCGGAGAGTCTCCGCTCTCACACCGAAGGCTCTTCCACACTCGGAAGTCTCCACCTTCCTACCGAGAGCACTCTCCCATCTCAATCCTAAGGAAAACAATATTGACGAAATGACGACACTAGAGGGGGGGGGGTGAATAGTGTATTTACTAATTCGATTAGCCTAAATTTACTTTTAATTATTTTCTTAGATTAGTTAGGCAATTTACAACTGAATGCGGAAGCGAGATAAATGATAAAGCGATTAAGCACGAAATTAAGAATCAATGCAAATACTGAGATTTTATAGTGGTTCGACCCCAATGCCTACTCCACTACCTAAGCACCCCGCTTAGGATTTTCAAACTAGGTTTTACTAGATTAATTAGAGTTTCCCTTACAACGAGAACTTTTCACCGGAAAGTCTCTGCTCTCCAACCGAAGGCACTTCCACACCCGGAAGTATCCCGCCTTCCTACCAAGAGCACTTTCCCACCTCAACCTAAGGGACAACTAGAACTAATCCTAGTAAGCTCTAAGTTTACACAAGTGGTTTTACTCCTTCTACACCAAGGATACCACTTCACACAACAAGACCTAACAGCCCTAGGTCTATACACAGACACAAATCCAAAAATAGTTTAAATAACATATAAAATTTACAATTAAAAGAGCTTAAGAATAAAACAATAATAAAAGCTCATTTGCAAGCCTTTGACAGCTTCAATTCGTCAAGAGATGAACTTGATCAAAACCCGAGTTAAAGCATTAGCTGGCACTTGAGGAATGAACTCGACGCAGAAGCAGAGCGCAAGCTTTGAATCTTTTGGAAGGCTTAATTCTTCCTCTTAATGACTCAATAAACTCTGTAAGAATGAGGAAGAGAGTTAAAAGAATCATATGAGGGTATATTTATACCCCGCTGAAGAAACAGCTGTTCAACGAATAGAAAACTATCCGTTACAGGCCGCCAGTCGAATGGTCGGCCGATCGACTGGTCGACCGGTCCTTCGATCGTTGCAATTCTCCCTATGGGCAATCGACCGACGGGTCGACCGCTTGACACAATTCTTCAATCCGCGACTTTCGGTCGACCCACTGGTCGACCGACGCAATCTTGCGTCTTCAGTAAATGAAGGTCGATCGACCGGCCGGTCAACCGAATGACTACTGTCCCTTTTTACCTACATTCGGTCGACCGCCCGGTCGATCGAATTTAGGCTGAAATTATTTTTTCGGCTAATTTCTTTCGCGCTTGGTTTTCGGGTTTCAGCTTTCAACGAGCATCATCTTGGAGAGCTTTTGACGTGATCTTTGGACTCGTCCAAGTGACTTTGGTGCACTCGTCGATCTTTGAGAAATTTCCACAATGAACCCGAGCATGACGATCAATGTCCTTCCGATTTTTGATTTCTCTGATTTCTAATTTCTCTAATTTTTTCTATCGAGGACATCGAACGTTAATTGATATGGAACCTGAATGATATTCTCAAAGAAATCATTAGTCCCATATTTGTTATCATCAAAACCATCAAAACCAAGATTAAGGCTAAGGTTGAAAACCTAAAGCCAACAAACAAGAACTAATCCTAGCAAACTACGTTTACACTGGTGGATTTAAACATCAAACACCGAGGCTACCAACCAATTTCAAGACCTAACAATCTAGGTCTTCACAAGCTCAAATACAATGAAATAAACAAGAAAATACACAACTTAATGGAGCAATAAATCAAACAACTTATACTTAGCTCCAAAGCAAAGTTTTCTAGTTTTCTCTTGATGTCTTTGATGGTGAATCAATGAAGTTAAGGCTTATCCAAGAAGTTGAGAGATCAAAGCTAGGGATTTCTAGAATTGTGGCTCAATCAAGCTTAGAATTGATCAAGGATGGCTCAATGAAGTGCCGGAGTGATAAAAAAGTGTCAAAGGAAGGCTTAGACATAGGTATTTATAGAGCCATGAAGAAGCTCGGGTGAAGCACAGCTCAACGGCATGAAAACTAGTCATTTTCCGCCTTCTGGTCGATTGCTGGTCGATCGTCGGTCGATCGACCGAGTGATCGCCGAGTGACCGAAGGTAATTTGCCGCTTTTGAGCAACGATCGGTCGATCAAATTGACTACTACCAATTTTTTGCCACATTCGGTCGATCGGACGATCGACCGAATTGGCTACTGCCGATTTTTGACACCATTCGGTCGACCGATCGATCGACCGAAACTGGGCAAACAACACTGCTTGGTTTGGCTGAGTTTTTGTTTGTTTGCTCGTTTTTGGTTCTGTCTTTGCTAAGACTACTTATATAACATTTAATAACTTTAAATTAATAACGTTAAAACATAAATATTATATAAGGATTACCCCCCATTTGGATTCAATAAAAATATCTAAAAAATCAAAATCTAGTTTTTGGGGTCTAGTACAAATTTTCGGAGAACAAATTTTTTCTAATCTACCGGGTCAAATATGGGTAGGCTAAAGGCTTCCAAAAAATCCTTAAAAATACCTCGTTATCTAGTTTCTATCCAAGGAATAATTACCACCATTTTTTGTGTCAAGAAAATATTTAGGTCATATAGCCCTCTAAGGAGCTCCCTAGGCTTAGTGAATTTCAGGACGATTTTCGAGTTTTCATGTTTTGGGGTTCGAGTTTGGTTTTTGGGTTCTTTGCATCATAAAGATGATTTACAACATAAACTAGATACCCTAAACCTAAACTCTAACTTCTCAAAGAATCCCGAGCGACGACAAACGTCCTTGCCGATTTCTCTGATTTCTTTGATTTCTCCGATCGGGGACGTCGTGCGCTAACCGACTTGAAACCTGAAAGATTTCTCAATGAAATATTAGTTCCATATTTGTTATCATCAAAACTAAGATTAATACCAAAGTAGAAAACCTTAGGCCAACACAACACTCGTTTATCTTGTCCCTATACTGATTCCATAAATCATATTTTCTTCACTTGTCACTGTACTGATTATGTGTGGTCTCTTCTTCAAGTCAAAATTGGTTTACTTCTTAGTAATAGAAGTTCTTGGTTGAATGGTGAATGGCTTAGGCTGCCTATTAATCAGATTGCGGGATTTCCCATTAAGATTCTTATTGTTGTTACCTTTTGGTTCACCTAACACGCTAGAAGTGAAAAGGTGCATCTTGTTAGGTAGCATTCTCTATGTAGCCTCATGCTCAAAATTATTGTGTTTGCCTCTTGGATTACTAACCCCCAAGCTACGGAGGGAATTTTTATCTCCCCTTCAAATTCGAATTCTTTTAAATGAATTCCCCATGAGAACAATTTTATTAATTAATTGAATTGTGATGGTTCTTGGTGTGATATGCAATCTGCTATTAGTTTTGTAGTAAGGAATAGTTTGGGAGATTGTTTATATTTGGCTAATCAATACTTTGATAATACTTTTTCTCCTGCTTTTTCAGAAGTTCTTGCTATGCTCCATGCTTTACCGTTTGCTCACCGCAAGTTCACTCATGTTATCATTGAATCTGATTCCAAGATGATTACACAAGCCATTCAAGGCAATTGTCAAATTCCTCCTCGATTTAGGTCTATCGTCTCTTAGATTCAGTCTCTTGCTAGATATTTTTCCAGTTGTATTTTTTTTTTGCTTTTGTGAATGTAATAAAGCAGCCCATTGGGCTGCAAACAAAGCCCGTTGTCTAAAAGAGTCCAATATCTGGACCTCTATTAGACCTCCACAGCTTAACTCTATATTGTACCAAGACTTTCCTAGTCTTATCTACATGTAGTTAATACATTTTATTTGTTGGCCAAAAAAATATTATCAAATTATATCCCGAACATTGATATTTATCTTAATTACATCATCGCGTCAACTCTCAGTCGACAATCCCGTTAAGGTGATAATGTGGTTTTTCGACATAGATTAAAATAACATTTTTCTTTAAGAAAAACTTATGCCATGCTCCGAAAGCTCCTCTCCAAGATCTTGGCCAATTCAGGGACGCCCATCGCGTCACCCTCCTCTTCCTCCGACACGATGAGGATTTAATGTCTTGTGCATGTAAGTTGTTTGATCTGGTTCCCCATCGAACACATTGCGAGTTCTAACCTCACTATCCATCTCAACCCGTTTGCCCAGAGCCCCATCACTGTGGCAAATTCTCTCGGGAATCACCGCCAACCCGACGCAGAGCGCAGACTCTCCCAACCATGAAGGGTCGTCTTCCCTCCGGCTTGCGCGATGCCACCAGTTAGTCGGAGTCGCGTCCCCCGTCGACAACATATTGTGGGAGTCCTCCGAGAGGTCTAGGCACAAGCGAAAATGCCTCAGTGCCGCGGGGTTCGTAAGTGCTGAGTCGATTGCCTCTGACCTCCCGGATCACACCATCGCAAGGCCAAGGGGACCCCCCGCCACTAATTCCCGATCTGGACAAGTACCGAGCAACACCACGGGGGAAGAAAGATCTTCCCAAACGAGTAAGAGAAGTGCCCAATTGGATAAACTAATTCCCGATATGGACAAGTACAAGTCCAATCGAGTCAAAATGCTTCCCAAACAGGTCAAACCCATTGCAAAACAAGGGAAATTAGCAAACCTCTTCCAGCAATACCCCTCTGCACCCTAAAACCACTCAAAAAAACCCATAGTCATTAATGCCATCCTCAACGGTCACAAAGATCCTCACTAATCTTACCACCAGATTCACATCATACACTCCTCCTCCTTCCCCGCCGTGCCCAATGGACACCAAGAGATCATCCAGTGCAGCCTGATCCAACATTGTCCCCATCAACCACTTCAGCTTGCGTATGCACTTCCTGCTTGTCCCAAACCCGACCACCACTCTCAACACCCAAAAAGAGCCCTCTACAAGAAAATGCCACCCTCCCCGTCGCCACCATTCTGTGCATCACTGCGTGTGCGAGTGCCCTAAACTCTTCCATATACCACCCAATATTCCATTTTTTGAGCCGTCCTCTTGAGGTAGTACAAGAGAAACCTCGTCAAAATCAAGTTCCAACAATCCTCATCATGTTGGAGGACGAAGAGGAGGGGGACATGATGGGCATCCCCGAATTGGCCAAGATCTTGGAGAGGAGGGCAGAGAGGAGCTTGGGGAGAATGCCGAAGGTTTTTTATTATTATTTTTTTAAAAAAGAAAAAATGTTATTTTAACCCACGTCAGAAAGCCACATCTTCACCTTAACGGGAGTGCCGACGGAGAGTTGACGGGATGATGTAATTGAGACAAATGTCAAAGTTCGAAATATAATTTGGTAATATTTTAGAATTGACCACAAATGAGACAAAGTGCATAGTTCAAAATATATTTAGGTAATTACAAAAAAAAAAAAAAAGTGAATTGCTCCAATAGTTTGAACTCTCAAGCACCTTTATAATTCTAGATTCAAATGTGAATTCTTCGTACTGATCCTCTCAATCTTTTGATCAATGCACTCTACCCTTCGTGCTCATCCCCTTTATGGAATAACTACATTTTATATAGGGATTATGGATATAATTGCTGATTGCGGCTAAGGATTTTGCAGAATCAAATATTGGATATAGGCCGATGAACCGGTCTGGAGAGAGGAATCTGTTCATGAATGCAAGAATCCAATCGAAAGAAGGGCATTGATGCAACTTGGTCACCCAGATTGATTTGGTTCGTCGAAATGATTAGCACTCGTCCATCTTGCCTGGGTGTGAATCGCTACAAAATATGCCACTCAAATGAGGAACTATTGCTCCTATTCATATGCCGAGAGCGTAGCAAATTCAGCTGCATCAATCATTGAGAAAAGGGACATCAATGTATTAGTCCACCATGCCTGAACAAAATGGAAGAGATCTAGTCTTTATTTATGTAGATGAGTTGTTGTACTGCCAAGAAAATTGTCTAAAAATCCACAAGATAAGGGATGATCGATTTTGTTGTTTACACAAGAAATTTGCTATGATCAACCTGTCAAAATTTAAAATTAATAGGTCCATTTGATTAGACTTGAGGCGGAGACGACAACAACGAAGACTGATTCAAAAATGGTATTTAAACAAAGGAGAAATTGAAGTTTGAAGATGCTGAAAAAATCCGCCGCCTGGATTACCAAAGGAATTCATAATTTGGTTCAATACTAATTTGTCCAATTTAATTCCGATTTGATCGGATTTGGTCCAAACCAAATTTGGGTTGACACCTAACAACTATCAAATTGGCAGCCTCCTTTTCTTCCTTATTTTTTGTTCTCAATCTTTAATAAATTTCTTAACCATAAATCGATCAAAGTAATCTCACCTTAATTATACAGGCATGCGGATGGCAATCCAAATGCACACGTGCTGCTCGCCAATTGTTCGCGAGCCGATGTTGCGTGTTTGATGCATCCAACGGATCCAGCCTACACGTGCCAAATTTCCACCGCTTGGCGCTTGCCACGCGTTGGTCTTGACCCAAACTTCGCGTGTTCACGTGACCATCTCTAACCATATGTTGTTCACACAAATTGATTAAATTCTATAAATTAAAAATAAAATAAACATGATAATGAAAATTACATGAATAAAAAATAATCAATTAATGAGGTTAGAATTAAATACGGATTGGGACAGAGTACTTGTACCCTCCATCGAGCCAATTGGCCTGCTGCACGTGTCCAGCCGACCTATAGACCTAATTATTTTTTCAAAGTAGCACCTAAAATTTTGAAATTAAAGCAACGTGAATTAATCAGTTCAGTTGGTCGACATCGAAACGGTTGGTGAGAAAAAATTGATCACTTCATGGCGTGGATAAAGATCAAATACCTGTCCGCTGACTTTAATTAGATATATAGTAGTTTATGAGCAATTTTATTATTCGATTTAATTAATTGAAGTTATATATCTTCATTTATATTGATACTGTCTAATTAATCATATATATATATATATATACATATATATATATATTTTGATGTGTCATAAAGTACATTTAGATCAATTCTAGGGTAAAATGGTAAAATGACTAAGAAACACACTTTTTTTGGAGCACTTTTTTATAAGATTTTTTGGGATAAGCATTCTAAAAAATTGATACTCTTTATAAGTTTAATAAAGCTCAGCAAAGAGAATAATTTTTTGGATAAAAATTATCCTCATTAAATCATTGATACCTTACTTGTATGGTTAAAATATGTGATTGTTTCAACAATGCTTTCAGGTATCGACAACTCGGGATAATTCGATCATATGCCAACAAATAATATATAGACAAATACAACACATCCCCCTGGATGTCAACAATCCAGGATAACTCAGAAACACCCCATCCATATGCCAACAACAAGGGACAAAGATAACACACCTCGCTCTAGATGTCAACAACACAGGACAACCCGAAATAACACGTCCATGGTGTTGACAACTCGGGACAACCCGTCAATGGATCGAGTCAAAAATTCGGGACAAAGACAAAACACACCACGCTTATATCTATGTTGCTTTTGTGATTTTTGTTTGTGCTAGATCACTTATAAGGAAGAGGAGAATATATCTAGTTCAATCTAAAGATGATTGCGGGCCGAATGCCAAAGATGAGTCGACGAAATTATGATGCGGGATTGCACGTTGATCGATGAGAGGAGGGGATGGAGGAGTAGCGAGGGGCAACTATCGGTGATAAATCCAACGAAGAGAGAGGGAGATCAAGAAAGGGAGATGAATGCACCAGGGTACACTATAGTTCAAGCATTCTCAAACTTTTTCGTACAAATAGCCATTTGACCCAAAAGGTTTTTGCGTCCAAGCACCGAGAGACTCTTGGTCAAGTGAATTGGGAGCCCACGACTTTCGACATTGGCAAAACGATCTTGTGCAAGCTAGCCTCCATGTGGGGACAAGGGAGCAGCATGGACATTTAGGTGGCCGCGAAGGTCCGTCCATGACAATTGGTATCAAAGAAGAGAAGAGAAAGATGAAAAATATTTTTGTCCATTCATATAAAATTTGATAAAAAATTATATGGAACGTCATTTTTAAAATGCTGGTCTTCAATCCATGCATGCAATTTAATCTTTTTTAACCATTAATTAAGAAACAAACTCATTTGTTAGAGCGTATGAATTATGAAATCCTCAACGAATCAATTAATTAAATCAAATCATTAATTTTATCTTTCTGATGATATTTTTACTATTTTAATATTGTATAATATTTTGATGTAAAAAATCAAACAATAATTATATGGTTTAATTTTCTCCACCAGAGAAAGCCAAGAAACAAACTATAAAAGCAGCTTCCGCCCTCCACTTGCAAAAACTTTCAATCCCCTCTCCTCCTTCTCCTTCTCATCCTCCTGCTCTTCTCATCTTCTCTCTTCCGATCCAGAAGAAGAGTTTGCCTAAACAATCAACCGCCATGTGGAACGTTAGCAACCCCGCATTGCTTCCGCCTGGCTTCCGCTTCCACCCGAGCGACGAAGAGCTGATCCTTCACTACCTCCGCAACCGCGCCTCCTCCTCCCCTTGCCCGGTGTCCATCATCGCCGACGTCGACATCTACAAGTTCGATCCTTGGGACCTCCCTGGTAACTAATTAACTACCTTAATTAAATATGTAGGACGACATCTTCAATTATCTTACTTGAAAATTAATATGTACGTAGCAAAAGCAAACTATGGAGATCGAGAATGGTACTTCTTCAGCCCAAGAGATCGGAAGTACCCAAACGGGTTCCGGCCGAACCGAGCGGCCGCGTCCGGCTATTGGAAGGCGACCGGGACCGATAAGTTGATCCACACTACACCAGGCAAAGGGAAGGAGGCGATATCGACGACGATTAATGTCGGAGTGAAGAAGACCTTGGTGTTCTACAAAGGAAGGCCTCCCAAGGGACTGAAGAGCAATTGGATGATGCATGAGTATCGTCTTATGGATGCTGCTCAAACCACCAACACCCGTAAAGTCATCACTGGAGTCTCCTTCATGAGGGTATAGTTAGTTTATTATACTTAATTTGGCAAAGTAATTAATAATTCGCTTTGACTTCGTTAATTAATCACTCAAAACACGTGCAGTTGGATGACTGGGTGTTGTACAGAATCTACAAGAAGAAGATCAGTAACCATCTTCAACCTGCAGTTGGTACTGAAACCCTAGTCTACCAAATGCTGCGACCGGAAAAGAACTATGATTCTGGTCATCTCATGGCCTATCAACCGAGCTTGATAAGTACTACTCGATACTCAGCCAGCAACAATGGGAGCAGAAGAATCAATGATATTGATGGTGCTGGGAGAAACAGTAGATTATTGGTCCAACAACAAGAAGCACCATTAATGGAGACTGCTGCTGCTGCTGCTTCATTTTGGCCGGGAACTGAGGAAAATGATATGAAACAGAAGAAGACGATGATGGAAGAAGACAGCAATAACTGGGATTTACAGCCTTCAAAGAAGCATAATTATTCTTCCAATATTTTTGGTAATAATTACTTTTGGGAGCAATTTGACAGCAGTAATTTGGTGGAACAACAACACTTGCTCAACCAGCAAAATTTGCTGCCGATCGACTCTCACTTGGGATTGCACTGATGTGTGATGGACGCGCATAATTTAGTTACTCAATGAAATTAGATTGATTAAAGTTATTTGTAGGTGTTTATATGTAGTTGATTATAATTAGTGTGATATTAATATATAAGTAAGAGTGAGTTTTCATTTTGACGACCATTAAGTTCGCAATAAATTATACTTTAATTGCAACAAAAAAAACAATTGATCCATACACTATTAAAAATTCTTAGAAAAACCCGGCACCGATACTAATGGAAAAATCAACATTGAATGAATGTTAAAATTAGAATTTGGACAGTTTCAAATTTGAAGAAACTGAAGCTAAAACAAAAGAGGGAAGAAACTGGGTACTGACGTCTATTATAAGCGTCGGTATAAACCTAGATAGTGACACCTATCACTACTAGAAACTTGATCTTCAGCAACGGCTATCAGCAACGGCCGCTCAAGCCGTTGCTATTTGCAACGACATTCTTACGGCCGCCCGAGCCGTTGCAGATATCTGTATCTGCAACGGCGTTCTAACGGAAAATCGAGCCGTTGCTGATTATTTTAATTATCAGCAACGGCTTTCTGACGGCAAGGCGAGCCGTTGCTGCTTTTTTAATTGTCAGCAACGGCTTGCTAACGGATAAGTGAGCCGTTGCTGATGATAACTTATCAGCAACGGCTTTCTAACGGGCGAGCGAGCCGTTGCTGATAAGTTTATATAGGGCACCAGTCGCGCGCCCGACCCTTCTTCCTCCCGCTGCTGCCGCCGCCGCTGCTCTCACCTCTCGCCGCCGCTGCCGCTGCTGCCGACGCCGACGCCTCTCGCCGCCGCTGCCGCTGCCGCCGTCTTGTTCAGGTATGTTGATCGGTCGGCCGACTCTTCACTAGGTTTCGGCCGGCGGGAATCAATCCGACCGAAACCCTATTTCTAGGGTTTCGGCCGGCGGCGTCGGCCTATGGCCGCCGCCGGACCTTCTACAGTGGCCGGACAGTGTGTCCCACTGTCCGGCCACTGTATGCCGGAGCCGGAGGGTGGATTCCGGCGCCGGAATTTATAATTATATATATATTTTATATTGTTTTATAATTGTTAATTAATTGTTTTATAATTGTTAATTAATTATTTTATAATTGTTAATTAATTGTTTAGATTAATTGTTTAATTTGTTAGATTAATTGTTTAATTTTTTAGATTAATTATTAGGGTTTAGATTAATTTCGGACGCGCGCCGGAATCGTCCACTTCGGACGCGCGCCGGTTTGTCCACTTCGGACGCGCGCCGGAATCGTCCACTTCGGACGCGCGCCGGAATCATCCAATTCGGACTCGCGCCGGAATCGTCCACTTCGGACGCGCGCCAGAATTGTTCAATTCGGACTCGCGCCGGAATCGTCCACTTCGAACGCGCGCCGGAATCGTCCAATTCGGACTCGCGCCGGAATCGTCCACTTCGGACTCGCGCTGGAATCGTCCACTTCGGACGTGCGCCGAAATCGTCCAATATGGACTCGAACTGTCTCAAAACATTTAGAAAATAATCATCCATCCGACGAGTTGATATGTTTCACGTACGCATCGACGAATTAGATATGATTTAGCAAAACCTTAGATCCATTCGGAAATTGTATGTTCGTGTAAAAGAAGTAGATGATCTTTTATACGACGTACAATTCTTGAATTGTCCCTGATTGGACAATTTGGGAATATAGTTATTTGTACTGCACTTACGTTTTTATTTTAACTGTTAACTAATTATTCTAAAATTCGGCAACATCTCTCTTGTTCTCCGATACGCGCCCAGATGATATGCGTATTCGGAGAACTGTAGGGAGATGCTGTCGAAATTTAGAATAATTAGTTAACAGTTAAAATAAAAACGTAAGTGCAGTACGAATAACATAAATCCCGAATGGAATAGGACAATCTCACCTAAAGACATTAACCAAAGAAATTGTCATTGATTGACAGAATCATGTCGGCTGATCGAAGTTGGATGTACCGACGTCTTGATCGTGGAGCTTTAACGAATGAGTTTCGATTAGGCGTAATGCACTTCCTAAATTTCGCCTATTCGAATCGGAATTTCGTTAGCATGGGTGATCAAATCCGATGTCCGTGCCGCATTTGTTCAAATGGACGATTTTTGGATCGGGAGACTGTCACTCTGCATCTATATAGCAAAGGATTTGCACCGAGATATTTTCTATGGACTTGCATGTCACGGGGAGTCACGCGAAGTCGGGACGTCGAGCAATCCTGTCGTTCAGACATATGGTGAATCTTCCTCTGCTGGTGCTTCTTCATCCACTACTAGAAAAATGGCCATCAGCAACAGCTGATGCCGTTGCTGAGCCGTTGCTGAAGTGCATCAGCAACGGCCGAGCCGTTGCAATAGCGCCGTGACAGAAAGTCGCGTTGCTGATGACTTAGCAACGGATCAGCAACGGCTGCTCGGGCCGTCGCTCAAAACATTATCAGCAACGGCCGCTCGGGCCGTCGCTAAAAATATTATCAGCGACGGTTTTGGCACAGACCCGCAGCCGTTGCTGATAAAATTAATAGCAACGGCCACGAGTCCGTAGCAACGCCGTTAGTAAAACCCCGTCGCTAAGCCGTGGCTGTAGGTCATCAGCAACGACTTTCGATACACTTTTAGCAACGGCTTTCCCACGGACGGCCGTGGGAAAGCCGTTGCAGATGATGTTCACCTGCAAGCAGAAAAATTTACAATTTCTAATTTCCATTGATACATTGATACATTATCTGATACATAACTCACACACCCATACCCTCATACACACATTCATTCACACATCACAAACACAACAAGATATACATCAAAATAATTATATTTATATTGATAATTATCCACGATAGTATAAAAATAATTCAAATGCAAAATTGAAGTATCAATATCCAAACAAAATAAGTTAAACAAGTTTAATATCTCAGTAACAAGTTCAATATCCAAACAAAAAATCTCACGATCACGATGGAGGATGGTCTGGATCATATGGCGGGGTCTGGAGTGCTTGAGTGTACACCGGCGTGGACTGAGTCGAGGACGATGGATTAGATGATGCCGAAGAGATGCCTGCTGCGGGATGACCTGACATGTTGCGTAGCATAGCATGCATCTTCTCCATCATCTGGCTCTGACGCGCGACCGTCTCCTCTAGAGTCCTTATTCTGCTACTATGATCATAACTGGATCTAGAGGTGGACGGCCGCTCACCAGCGACCGGAGGGGTCGGTGCCCCAAGTGGCCCTAGCACGACTCGCGCATGACCACTATCTGCGAAGCCATATACGCGGCCATGGTCCCAGCCAACTGCGGCCTCGACCCACGATGCTGCGTCAAAGTCCTCGGGGGTACCCCCGCGCTGCACCACCGTCTGGCTGTAGGTCTCCTACTCGAGTTTGATTTTTTGTTTAATATTTATCATAAAACTTAAATTATAAATATATAATGAATAACTTAAACAAATATATAATTACCATAATGTATGCAGCGCGGTTGTGGATGTACTCCCCCGTCCCATGTGCTCGACGGTGAGTCCGCTCAAACACCGCCATCGGGGAGGGTCGCTGGACACTCCCGTCATCCGACACCGTCGTCTACATTTACAAAACAAATACATTAATTAGTACACATAATAACAAATAAAATATATAATTAAACGATATACTTACCATACGGTTTGCGTGCACTGCAAATGCAACAGAGCCGCCGGTGTGACGCGCTGCTCCCCCCGACATGCGATTTCTAGCCGCATTCCGAGAAACCTCCTGCCATCGATCCGTCGACCATATCCCCACGAGCTGGTCCCATATATCCGGAGTAATCCAACCGGGGCCGTATCCTCGAGTCTCCGCGATGTTAGTTGTCCCAGCTCGGGCCATCGCTTGGGACCGAGCCTGCCCCAGCTGCCCGTTGTACCTTGCCCGGGAAATAAACTCCCAGGCAGCGTAAATGAAGGGCCTCTGGTCCTCGGCCCATGTATAGCGAGCCTGCAAAATAATAATATCAGTACCAATATTAATATATCATCATGCATGTAAATAATAATAATAATACGTGCCTCAAACTCGCGCCATAACATGTCGACGTGCTCGCTAGGCACGTGAGACCACGTAGGCCATGCCCCGTGCATGTATCGTCGAATAGTAGAAGAAATGCTCCTCGGCACTTCTTCTTGCTCGAACCTGCACAACAAAAATAAATTTTAATATTATATTATGATATAATGAATTTGTAATGATTCATAATTCATGATATATTACCGCTCCCCAATCACGCTAATCAATCTACGTGACTCTGTGGCTGGTGGAGGCTGCCACCTGTTCGGCCCGCGTGGCCGCCTGCGTCTGGATGTACTAGCCTCGGCAGTATCATCCTCATGAGGATCAGCAACAGGAGGATCAGCAACATGAGTAAGTGTTGGAGTCTCACCGATCGGAGACTCCGAAGCTCTCCTGCGTCGATAACCACGACCAGACATATCTGTCGAACATACATATAATCAGATTATTGTATAAATAGTAGAGATATATTTAATAAAATATATACTTTACAATTATTCCTCATCATCTGAATAATAGTCTTCGAATTCTTCTTCTTCTTCCTCTTCTTCCTCTTCTTCATCTTCTTCATCTCCAGCTTCCTCAATTTCATGATCGTCATCATCAGGATATTCAACTTCTAATTGAATTGACGTTGTGTCTGCATCCTCGAGTATTGGAATAATACGATCCACAGCAGGAAGATCATCTTCTTGATAGAAACCAGGAGGATCATTTTCTCCTACTATCGGATCAATTTTTCCTCTACCTTTTGTCCTACAGACTACACGCCAATCCGCTCTATCTTTATTTCGAGCCGGATACTTCGCGTAATATACTTGTTCGGCTTGTGATGCCAATATAAAAGGCTCATTTGCTGCCAATTTCGATTTGTAATTAACCTCAACAAGTTTGTATTTTGGATGAACTTTCATGCCCTTTCTGTTGTATCGAACCAATGACATCTAAATAGGATCACTGATTTCAAGCCGAAGTAGTGCAACTCTATCACTTCTTCCACCAGTCCATAAAAATCCATATCACATTCAACATAGGTTGTCCCTTTCACGCAGACCCCAGCATTCATCGTCTTCTTTGCAAATGAATATTCAACCGTGTGAAATTTATACCCGTTAACAAAATATCCGCTATAGCACGACACAAGTCGCGACGGTCCACTAACAAACTCAAATATTCTTTCATCTATTTCAGCTCTGTGATCTTTGCTGAAAGTCTGAATCCAAGTAGGGAAATCACGATTCCGTAATCTCTCCAATTCTTGATCGTTGTGAATAGAGTATTTTTGCACAATCTCAATGTCAAATATTTCAATGAATTGTTCAATCTCTGGCAATTGAGTAATACATACAAGTGTGCCAAATGATACTCTTCATCGCTTAAGTGTCGAGATGGACGAGAACCAAAAGCACGACCAGAGTGACAAAATATATTTAAACGTCCATCTGAATGTCGAATACCCCCGTCGTCGTTACGTGGAAGACGATCAAATCTTGTCTGTACTGTCGATTCAAAGTAAAATGAGCAGAATGTTGAAATTTCTTGGATGATATACGATTCAGATATTGATTCTTCAACAGCTGCGGTGTTCTTTACTTTTTTCTTCAGACGATTCATGTATCTTTCAAATAAGTACATCCAACGATATTGAACGGGGCCACCAACTCGTGCCTCGTATGCCAAGTGTATCGGTAGATGCTCCATCGAGTCAAAAAATGCAGGAGGGAAAAACTGCTCCAGCTTGCATATGATTTCAATAATATTATTTTCAAGTGTTGACATATCTTCGACTCGAAGGACATTTGCACAGATGCTTCTAAAAAACATACTTAATTCAGTCAACGGACCCCAAATATTATCAGGTAGAAGATCTCGAAATGCGATCGGAAGTAATCTCTGCATGAATACATGACAATCATGGCTCTTCATCCTTGATATTTTGCAATCATCGACGTTCACACATCGAGATAATTTTGAAGCATATCCATCGGGTAATCTGAGTTCTTTTACCCATTGACAAATATCTTTGATCTGTTGTTTATTTAACACATATAGGGCCTTCGGTTTCAGATATCGTCCGTTGACCTCTTGTAACTCCAACTCTGGTCTTTTACAAAGTATTTTCAGATCATGTCGGGCTTTGACATTATCTTTAGTTTTTCCAGAAATATCCATCACAGTGTTGAAAATATTATCAAACACATTTTTTTCAATGTGCATGACATCTAAATTATGTCGAATCAATAATGAACTCCAATAGGGCAATTCCCAAAAGATACTTTTTTTCACCCAGTTGTGTGTTTGGCCAAAACCTGACACAATTTCATTGCGACCAAATACTATATCTGGAAGTGCTGAAACACGTGCTAACATTTGTTCACCAGACAACATCGGTGGTGGCCCATCTCTTTCGACTCTGCCCTTAGTAAATTTATTACGATTCCTTCGATACTGGTGATGAACCGGTAGGAATCGACGATGACAATCAAAGAATGAGATTTTTCGTCCGTTCTGAAGACTGATTGATTTAGAGTGTTCCTTACAATACGGGCAAGAGAGTCGGCCGTGAGTGCTGCAACCCGACAACATGCCGTACGCGGGGAAATCATTGATTGTCCATAAGACCGCGGCCTTTAAATTGAAGTTTTGCTTCCGATGACAATCATAAGTGACGGCTCACTCAGTCCACAATGTTTTCAATTCATCTATCAAGGGTCTGAGAAATATGTCAATTTCTTTTCGCGGAGCCTTAGGACCCGGAATAATCATCGAAAGATAAATAAATTCATCTTTCATGCACATTGACGGTGGCAAATTATAAACTGTCAGCAGCACTGGCTAAACTGAATAAGGAGTTGCAGAATGTCCAAACGGATTAAAACTATCTGTGCACAATCCCAATCTGATATTTCTAGTATCCCTAACAAATGAAGGATAACATGTATCCAAATGTTTCCATGCTTCACTGTCAGATGGATGAGTCATTACTGTATCATCACGACTTCTTGCATGCCAACTCATGTAGGGGGCTGTCTTTTCCGACATGAATAATCTTTGAAGCCTTGGTGTTAGTGGAAAATACCGAAGCACCTTAAACGGGATATTTTTCTGTCGGACCGATTTCTTCTCCTTGTAACGAGGGTGTTGATATACAGGGCATTTATCCAACTGCACATTTTCTTTATAATATAAAATGCAGTTATTTTGGCACGCTTGTATTTTTTCGTACCCAAGCCCCAATTTTCTCATTAGCTTTTTAGTCTTATAAAAAGTAGGCTCAAACTTGTTATCAGTAGGCAGCATTCCATTAATCAATCCAGCAATCCGATCATACGCAACTCCGTTGATATTACAATCGGCCTTGATGTTTAAGAGCTGTGTCATTGCTGAAAACCTAGTGTATTTAGGACAATTCTCATACAAAGGTTCATCGACAGCTTTCAACATCTCGTAAAATTCTGCAGCTTCTTTATTCGGTAATTCAATCTCTACCGCAGCCCCTACTTCTGTGATATCAACCGCTGTAGTATCTGGTGGGACTGATGTCTGAAGAACTGGCCGATCAACATTATCATTCAGGCGGAATTGACCCCCAAGACTATCAAGTATCATAATTCTATAGGGATTACATTGACTGGATGAAGAAGCACCAGCAGAGGAAGATTCACCATATGTCTGAACGACAGGATTGCTACACGTCCCAACTTCGCGTGACTCCCCATGACAAGTCCATAGAAAATATCTTGGTGCAAATCCTTTGGTATATAGATGCATAGTGACAGTCTCCCGATCCAAAAATCGTCCATTTGAACAAATGCGGCACGGACATCGGATTTGATCACCCATGCTAACGAAATTCCGATTCGAATAGGCGAAATTTAGGAAGTACGTTACGCCTAATCGAAACTCATTCGTTAAAGCTCAACGATCAAGACGTCGGTACATCCAACTTCGATCAGCCGACATGATTCTGTCAATCAATGACAATTTCTTTGGTTAATGTCTTTAGGTGAGATTGTCCTATTCCATTCGGGATTTATGTTATTCGTACTGCACTTACGTTTTTATTTTAACTGTTAACTAATTATTCTAAATTTCGGCAGCATCTCCCTACAGTTCTCCGAATACGCAATCATCTGGGCGCGTATCGGAGAACAAGAGAGATGTTGCCGAAATTTAGAATAATTAGTTAACAGTTAAAATAAAAACGTAAGTGCAGTACAAATAACTATATTCCCAAATTGTCCAATCAGGGACAATTCAAGAATTGTACGTCGTATAAAAGATCGATCATCTACTTCTTTTACATGAACATACAATCCCCGAACGGATCTAAGGTTTTGCTAAATCATATCCGACTCGTCGATGCGTACGTGAAACATATCAACTCGTCGGATGGATGATTATTTTCTAAATGTTTCGAGATAATTCGAGTCCATATTGGACGATTTCGGCGCGCGTCCGAAGTGGACGATTCCGGCGCGCGTCCGAAGTGGACGATTCTGGCGCGCGTCCGAAGCTAGTGGACGATTCCGACGCGAGTCCGAATTGGACGATTCCGGCGCGCGTCCGAAGTGGACGATTCCGGCGCGAGTCCGAATTGGACGATTCCGGCGCACGTCCGAAGTGGATAATTCCGAAATTAATCTAAACCCTAAAAATTATTCTAACAAATTAATTAATTAATCTAAATAATTAATTCACAATTTAAAAACTATTAAAAACAATAATAAAATAATATTAAACTACAAATTCCGACGCCGGAGTCAGGTGGACTCCGGCGCCGGCGTACACTGGCCGGACACACTGTCCGGCCAATGTAGAAGGTCCGGCGGCGGCCATCGGCCGACCGCCGTCGGCCGAAACCCTATTTTTAGGGTTTCGGTCGGAATTTCTACCGGAATGTGTCGGAGGGCAACGGGAAGAGACGGCAGTCGGAGGGCACATACCTGACAGCGTCGGCAGCAGCGGGAGGCGTCGTCGGCGTCGGCAGCGGCGGCGAGAGGAATCGGCAGGAGCGGCGGCGGCAGCAGCGGGAGGAAGAAGGGTCGGGCGTGAGAGAGTGCCCTATATAAACTTATCAGCAACGGCTCACTCGCCCATTAGAAAGCCGTTGCTGATAAGTTATCATCAGCAACGGCTCACTTATCCGTTAGCAAGCCGTTGCTGATAATTAAAATATCAGCAATGGCTAGACTTTCCGTCAGAAAGCCGTTGCTGATAATTAAAATAATCCGCAACGGCTCGGGTTTCCGTTAGAACGCCGTTGCAGATACAAATATCTGCAACGGCTCGGGCGGCCGTAAGAATGCCGTTGCAAATAGCAACGGCTTGAGCGGCCGTTACTGAAGACCAAGTTTCTAGTAGTGATCCGGTCAATGTAATCCCTATAGAACTATGATACTTGATAGTCTTGGGGGTCAATTCCGCCTGAATGATAATGTTGATCGGCCAGTTCTTCAGATATCAGTCCCACCAGATACTACAGTGGTTGATATCACAGAAGTAGGGGCTGCGGTAGAGATTGAATTACCGAATAAAGAAGCTGCAGAATTTTACGAGATGTTGAAAGCTGCCGATGAACCTTTGTATGAAAATTGTCCTAAATACACTAGGTTTTCAGCAATGACACAGCTCTTAAACATCAAGGCCGATTGTAATATCAGCGGAGTTGCGTATGATCGGATTGCTGGATTGATTAATGGAATGCTGCCTACTGATAACAAGTTTGAGCCTACTTTTTATAAGACTAAAAAGCTAATGAGAAAATTGGGGCTTGGGTACGAAAAAATACACGTGTGCCAAAATAACTGCATTTTATATTATAAAGAAAATGTGCAGTTGGATAAATGCCCTGTATGTCAACACCCTTGTTACAAGGAGAAGAAATCGGTCCGACAAAAAAATATCCCGTTTAAGGTGCTTCGGTATTTTCCACTAACACCGAGGCTTCAAAGATTATTCATGTCGGAAAAGACAGCCCCCTACATGAGTTGGCATGCAAGAAGTCGTGATGATACAATAATGACTCATCCATCTGAGAGTTTCGGAGTCTCAGATCGGTGAGACTCCAACACTTACTCATGCTGCTGATCCTCCTGTTGCTGATCCTCATGAGGATGATACTGCCGAGGCTAGTACATCCAGACGTAGGCGGCCATGCGGGCCGAACAGGTGGCAGTCTCCACCAGCCACAGAGTCACGTAGATTGATTAGCGTGATTGGGGAGCGGTAATATATCATGAATTATGAATCATTACAAATTCATTATATCATAATATAATATTAAAATTTATTTTTGTTGTGCAGGTTCGAGCAAGAAGAAGTGCCGAGGAGCATTTCTTCTACTATTCGACGATACATGCACGGGGCATGGCCTACGTGGTCTCACGTGCCTAGCGAGCACGTCGACATGTTATGGCGCGAGTTTGAGGCACGTATTATTATTATTTTTTACATGCATGATGATATATTAATATTGGTACTGATATTATTATTTTGCAGGCTCGCTATACATGGGCCGAGGACCAGAGTCCCTTCATTTACGCTGCCTGGGAGGCTATTTCCCGGGCAAGGTACAACGGGCAACTGGGGTAGGCTCGGTCCCAAGCGATGGCCCGAGCTGGGACCACTAACATCGCGGAGACTCGGGGATACGGCCCCGGTTGGATTACTCCGGATATATGGGACCAGCTCGTGGGGATATGGTCGACGGATCGATGGCAGGAGGTTTCTCGGAATGCGGCTAGAAATCGCATGTCGGGGGGAGCAGCGCGTCACACCGGCGGCTCTGTTGCATTTGCAATGCACGCAAACCGTATGGTAAGTATATCTTTTAATTATATATTTTATTTGTTATTATGTGTACTAATTAATGTATTTGTTTTGTAAATGTAGACGACGGTGTCGGATGACGGGAGTGTCCAGGACCCTCCCCGATGGCGGTGTTTGAGCGGACTCACCGTCGAGCACATGGGACGGGGGAGTACATCCACAACCGCGCTGCATACATTATGGTAATTATATATTTGTTGAAATTATTCATTAATATTTATAATTTAAGTTTTATGATAAATATTAAACAAAAAATCAAACTCGAGTAGGAGACCTACAGCCAGACGGTGGTGCAGCGCGGGGGTACCCCCGAGGACTTTGACGCAGCATCGTGGGTCGAGGCCGCAGGTGGCTGGGACCATGGCCGCGTATATGGCTTCGCAGATAGTGGTCATGCGCGAGCCGTACTAGGGCCACTTGGGGCACCGACCCCTCCGGTCGTTGGTGAGCGATCGTCCACCTCCAGATCCAGTTATGATCATAGTAATAGGATAAGGACACTAGAGGAGACGGTCGCGCGTCAGACTGAGATGATGGAGCGCCAGAGTCAGACGATGACGAATATAGAAGCTATGCTACGCAACTTGTCAGGTCATCCCTAAGCGCGCATCTCTTCGGCATCATCTAATCCATCGTCCTCGAGTCAGTCCACGCCGGTGTACACTCAAGCGCTCCAGACCCCGCCATATAATCCAGACCATCCTCCATCGTGATCGTGAGATTTTTTGTTTGGATATTGAACTTGTTTAACTTATTTTGTTTGGATATTGATACTTCAATTTTGCATTTGAATTGTTTTTATACTATCGTGGATAATTATCAATATAAATATAATTGTTTTGATGTATATCTTGGTGTGTTTGTGATGTGTGAATGAATGTGTATGAGGTGTTTGTGATGTGTGAATGAATGTGTATGAGGTGTTTGTGATGTGTGAATGAATGTGTGTATGAGGGTATGGGTGTGTGAGTTATGTATCAGATAAATGTATCAATGTATCAATTGAAATTTGAAATTTTCAAATTTTCTGTTTGCAGGTATACGTCATCAGCAACGGCTTTCCCACGGGCGTCCGTGGGAAAGCCGTTGCTACAAGTGTATCGAAAGCCGTTGCTGATGACCTACAGCAACGGCTTAGCGACGGAGTTTTACTAACGGTGTTGCTACGGACTCAGCGGCCGTTGCTATTAATGTTATCAGCAACGGCTCCGGGTCTATGGCAAAACCGTTGCTGATAATATTTTTAGCGACGGCCCGAGCGGCCGTTGCTGATAATGTTTTGAGCGACGGCCCGAGCGGCCGTCGCTGATCCGTTGCTAAGTTATCAGCAACGCGACTTTCTGTCACGGCTCTATTGCAACGGCGCGGCCGTTGCTGATGCTCTTCAGCAACGGCTCAGCAACGGTATCAGCCGTTGCTGATGCCCATTTTTCTAGTAGTGTATGTCATAGGCGTTGGTATCAACATGAGTAAAATTTAAAATAAAACAAAATTAAAATAAGTGGCATTAAATCATAAACATTTAGCTGTATAAAAAGCTTATTTAATGTTAAGATGTTTATTTAACGTCCCTTCAAATTTTAAAGCATTGATGATTGATGAATCATTTGTAAAAATTAATAATTGTTAAAAAAACTAATTAGTGTGTTAATATAAAATTAAACTCTGTTTTCACACTGAAAACTACATTGGTAAGTCACAAGTGTTGGGAAGAAACACAGACATGAAACTCTATCTTCTTTCCTAATTTGTGAGAATCAATGAATGCACGAGTATAACTACAATTACAACAGTATATCGATACAGTAAATAATGATAGAACACCGCACTTTTTGTCGTGGTAACACCTCCCAAAGAACGAGAGACAATCTCCACGGGACCTAGTTCAGAAATAAAATTCACTATCACCAAATCAAGATACAAAGGAGTTTAATCAAGCTACAATCTCTAGAACATTGTCTCAACCCTTCTATAGCATCAATCGGTCACCAACAATGACCCAAATCAATAACAAGAAGAGTTGGAAAAATATCACCAAGAACATAATATGTGTTTGCAAAAACTTTTGGGCAGTCTAGAGATGTCCAAATCCGATCTTCACCGTTGAGAATGAAGAACTATGAGTAAAGAACCTCCAGTAAAAATTTCATCCCGATCGGAAAAGATTTGACCATGCGGTCGTGCGTTCGATGAAGACTGAATAGAGCTAAAAATTATATGCGAATCTCACTCTAAAACTCCTCTCTTTCTTTCGTCTATTTCTCTCTCTAGGTGACTAGGTGGCTGATCTCAGTTGCTGCAATATTTTTACTTTTTCAACAAGTTAACTTTATTTATACTAGGGATAAAACCCTAGTGACAAGTGGGTTTGGGCCTCTACATAGGAGTGACCCAACCCAACAAATCTCCCTCTCACAACGTAGTGGGGGACCTCGCCATCCCGGTGATCGAGCAACATGTTTCAAGCTTTTCCTTTGAGAATGCTTTGGTCAACATATTAGCACTATTGCCATTTGTATGAACTTTCACCAACTCCAATGTCTTGGATTCCAATACATCTCGTATCCAATGGTAATAGATATTAATATGCTTTGATTTGAAATGAAGACTCGAATTCTTAGCAAGGTGGATAACAGTTTGGTTGTCGCACAACAACTCATAACGGTCTTGCTTGAAACCAAGCTCCAAGAGAAAATTCTTCAACCACAATAACTCTTTGGAAGCTTTTGTTGCCGCAATGTACTTTGCCTTTGTGGTTGACAATGTAACACACTTTTGCACTTGTGACTGCCATGCTATAACTCCCCCTGCTAATTTGATCATGTAACTTGATGTAGACATCTAAGAATCAACATGTCCAGCATAGTCTGCATCTGCAAAACCAACTAGCAAAGACTTCTCACCACCAAAACTGAGGCTCAAATTAGTTGTACCTTTGAGATATCTCATAATTCATTTCACAGCATTCCAATGATTTCTTTACCTAGATTAGAGGTGAAACGACTTACAACACCAACTACATGAGCAATGTTCGGTCTAGTGCACACCATAACATACATCAAACTTTCAAGTCCCGAGGCATAAGAAACTTTCTTCATTTCTTGCTTCTGTTCATCAGTGGCTGGACATTATTTGACACTTAACTTGAAATGAGGAGCAAGAGGGCTACAAACAGATTTAGCCCCATCCATGTTAAATATCTGAAGTACCTTGTTGATGTACTTCTCTTGTGACAAATGAAGCTTCCTCGCATCTCTATAACGGGTGATCGTCAGGCCCAAAATATATTTTGCAAGACCCAAGTCTTTCATGGCAAAAGATCAACTTTCTTAACTACTTCTTCAACCCATTAATCCTTGAAGTATTCTTGCCAACAATCAATATATCATCCACATGTAACAAAAGGATGATAAAATCGTCATTAGAGAATCTCTATATGAAGATGTCTTCTTGTAGTCATGCTCCCCCATAACTAATTCAAACTTTTTATACTATTGTCTAGGAGCCTACTTCAAGCCATAAAGACTCTTCTTAAGTTTGCACACATAGTCCTCTTTACCTTCTACTATGAAACCCTCTGATTGTTCCATGTAGATCTCTTCTTCCAAATCATCATGAAGAAAAGTCGTCTTCACATCCATTTGCTCAATCTCCAAATCAAGACTAGCAGCTAAGCCAAGCACTGCACAAATGGAAGACTTCTTCACAACAGGAGAGAAAATATCATCAAAGTCGATTCCCTTCCTTTGACCAAATCCCTCAACAACTAGTCTTGCCTTGTATCGAGGCTTCAAGCTATATTCTTCAAACTTTTTCCTGTATACCAATTTGTTTTTCAAGGGTCTCTTACCCATAGGTAATCTCACCAACTCATAAGTATGGTTTTCATGCAAAGATTTTATCTCATCTTGCATATAGTCATTCCACAGTTCTTTATCTTCATCTTCCATGGCCTTTGTAAAATACTCAGGTTCTCCTCCATCTGTTAGTAAAACAAACTCATGTGTAGAATACCTTGATGAGGGTCTTTTGTCTCTAATAGACCTCCTAAGTGTATCTGTCGGAATCTTCAAGGTTGGTTGTTCATTAGGAGCATCTTCATTGTCTCCATCTATATGATCATCCACTTCTCATGTATCCACATCCTGTAGATCACTTTGAGTCTCAATTGCATCATGTTTATTAGCTTGTTGTTCTCTTGGTGCGGGAGGAACAACATCAAAATTAATAGACTCTCCACTTGGTTGAGATATTGACTTCTTTGTAACATCAATATCCTTCAATGTTTGATCTTCCACAAAGACCACATCTCTGCTTCGAATAACCTTTTTATTAATAAGATCACAAAGCTTATAGCCAAAATCATCCATGCCATAACCTAGAAATACACACTGCTTTGTCTTCACATCGAGCTTGAATCTCTCATCTTTAGGAACGTGAAAAAAAACTTTGCACCCAAAAACTCGCAAGTGATAATAAGAAACATCTTTATATGATCACACTTTCTCTGGAACTTCATGTTGTAGAGGAACACTTGGTGAGTGATTCAAAACATACACAATTGCGCTCAAAGGTTCACCCCAGAAGGATTGTGATAATCCAACTTGTGAAAGCAAACATCTCACCCTTTCTATCAATGTTCTATCCATCCTTTCAGCCACACCATTCAACTGTGGAGTCTTTAGATGAGTTTTCTGATGTCTAATTTCATGTTCTTTACAGTAGATATCAAATTGTCCTATGTATTCACCACCATTGTTTGAACGGATGCATTTCAACTTCTTCCTGATTTCTCTCTCAACTAAAGCATGAAACTATTTGAATGTAGCAAACACACTACTAGAAAAATGGGCATCAGCAACGGATGATTCCGTTGCTGAGCTGTTGCTGAAGATCATCAGCAACGGCCGGAGCCGTTGCAATGGAGCCATGGCAGAAACTCGCGTTGCTGATAACTTAGCAACGGATCAGCAACGGCCGCTCGGGCCGTTGCTAAAAATATTATCAGCAACGGTTTTGCCACGGACCCGGAGCCATTGTGGATAACATTAATAGTAACGGCCGCTGAGTCTGTAGCAACGCCGTTAGTAAAATCCCGTCGCTAAGCCGTTGCTGTAGGTCATCAGCAACGACTTTCGATACACTTTTAACAACGGCTTTCCCACGGACGGCCGTGGGAAAGCCGTTGCTGATGATGTGAACTGGGTAACGAAAAATTTTAAAATTTCAAATTTCCATTGATACATTGATACATTATGATACATAACTCACACACCCATACACTCATCCACACATTCATTCACACATCACAAATACACCAAGATATACATCAAAACAATTATATTTATATTAATAATTATCCACAATAGTATAAAAACTATTCAAATGCAAAGTTGAAGTATCAATATCCAAACAAAATAAATTAAACAAGTCCAATATCTCAGAAACAAAGTCAATATAAAAAATCTCACGATGACGAAGGAGGATGGTCTGGATCATATGGCGGGGTCTGGAGTGCTTGAGTGTACACCGGCGTGGACTGACTCGAGGACGATGGATTAGATGATGCCGAAGAGATGCCTGCTTCGGGATGACCTGACATGTTGCGTAGCATAGCATGCATCTCTGCCATCATCTGACTCTGACGCGCGACCGTCTCCTCTAGAGTCCTTATTTTGCTACTATGATCATAACTGGTTCTAGAGGTGGACGGCCGCTCACCAGCGACCGGAGGGGTCGGTGCCCCAAGTGGCCCTAGTACGGCTCGCGCATGATCACTATCTGCAAAGCCATATACGCGGCCATGGTCCCAGCCACCTGCGGCCTCGACCCACGTTGCTGCGTCAAAGTCCTCGGGGGTGCCCCCGCGCTGCACCACCGTCTGGCTGTAGGTCTCCTACTCGAGTTTGATTTTTTGTTTAATATTTATCATAAAACTTAAATTATAAATATATAATGAATAATTAAACAAATATATACTTACCATAATGTATGCAGCGCAGTTGTCGATGTACTCCCCCGTCCCATGTGCTCGACGGTGAGTCCGCTCAAACACCGCCATCGGGGAGGGTCGCTGGACAGTCCCGTCATCCGACACCGTCGTCTACATTTACAAAGCAAATACATTAATTAGTACACATAGTAACAAATAAAATATATAATTAAAAGGTATACTTACCATACGGTTCGCGTGCACTACAAATGCAACAGAGCCGCCGGTGTGACGCGCTGCTCCCCCCGACATGCGATTTCTAGCCGCATTCCGAGAAACCTCCTGCCATCGATCCGTCGACCATATTCCCACGAGCTGGCCCCATATATCCGGAGTAATCCAATCGGGGCCGTATCTTCGAGTCTCCGCGATGTTAGTGGTCCCAGCTCGGGCCATCGCCTGGGACCGAGCCTGCCCCAGCTGCCCGTTGTACCTTGCCCGGGAAATAGCCTCCCAAGCAGCGTAAATGAAGGGCCTTTGGTCCTCGGCCCATGTATAGCGAGCTTGCAAAATAATAATATCAGTACCAATATTAATCATCATGCATGTAAAAAAAATAATAATACGTTCCTCAAACTCGTGCCATAACATGTCGACGTGCTCGCTAGGCACGTGAGACCACGTAGGCCATGCCCCGTGCATGTATCGTCGAATAGTAGAAGAAATGCTCCTCGGCACTTCTTCTTGCTCGAACCTGCACAACAAAAATAAATTTTAATATTATATTATGATATAATGAATTTGTAATGATTCATAATTCATGATATATTACTGCTCCCCAATCACGCTAATAAATCTACGTGACTCTGTGGCTGGTGGAGGCTGCCACCTGTTCGGCCCGCGTGGCCGCCTGCGTCTGGATGTACTAGCCTCGACAGTATCATTGGCATGAGGATCAGCAACAGGAGGATCAGCAGCATGAGTAAGTGTAGGAGTCTCACCGATCGGAGATTCCGAAGCTCTCCTGCGACGATAACCACGACCAAACATATCTGTCGAATAGACATATAATCAGATTATTGTATAAATAGTAGAGATATATTTAATAAAATATATACTTTATAATTATTCATCATCATCTGAATAATAGTCTTCGAATTCTTCCTCTTCTTCATCTTCTTCATCTCCAGCTTCCTCAATTTCATGATCGTCATCATCAGCATATTCAACTTCTAATTGAATTGACGTTGTGTCTGCATCCTCGAGTATTGGAATAATATGATCTACAACAGGAGGATCATCTTCTTGATAGAAACCATGTGTCATATCAGGTATCAGCTCATTTTCTCCTACTATCGGATCAATTTTTCCTCTACCTTTAGTCTTACAGACTACACGCCAATCTGCTCTATCTTTATTTCGAGCCGGATACTTCGCGTAATATACTTGTTCGGCTTGTGATGCTAATATAAAAGGCTTATTTGCTGCCAATTTCGATTTGTAATTAACCTCAAAAAATTTGTATTTTAGATGAACTTTCATGCCCCGTTCTGTTGTATCGAACCAATGACATCTAAATAGGATCACTGATTTTAAGCCGAAATAGTACAACTTTATCACTTCTTCAACTAGTCCATAAAAATCCATAACACATTCAACATAGGTTGTCCCTTTCACGCAAACCCCGGCATTGATCGTCTTCTTTGTAAAGGCATATTCCACCGTGTGAAATTTGTACCCATTAACAAAATATCCGCTATAACACGACACTAGTCGCGACGGTCCACTAACAAACTCAAATATTCTTTCATCTATTTCAACTCTGTGATCTTTGCTGTAAGTCTGAATCCGTAGGGAAATCACGATTCTGTAATCTCTCCAATTCTTCATCGTTGTGAATAGAGTATTTTTGCACCATCTCAATGTCAAATATTTCAATGAATTGTTCAATCTCTGGACAATTGAGTAATACATACAAGTGTGCCAAATGATACTTTTCATCGCTTAAGTGTCGAGATGGACGAGAACCAAAAGCACGACGAGGGTGACAAAATATATTTAAATGTCCATCTGAATGTCGAACACCCCCGTCGTCGTTACGTGGAAGACTATCAAATCTTGTATGTACTGTCGATTCAAAGTAAAATGAGCAGAATATTGAAATTTCTTGGATGATATACGATTCAGATATTGATCCTTCAACAGCTGCGGTGTTCTTTACTTTTTTCTTCAGACGATTCATGTATCTTTCAAATAAGTACATCCACCGATATTGAACGGGGCCACCAACTCGTGCCTCGTATGCCAAGTGTATCGGTAGATGCTCCATCGAGTCAAAAAATGCATGAGGGAAAAATTGCTCCAGCTTGCATATGATTTCAACAATATTATTTTCAAGTGTTCACATAGCTTCGACTCGAAGGATATTTGCACAGATGTTTCTAAAAAACATACTTAATTCAGTCAACGGACCCCAAATATTATCAGGTAGAAGATCTCGAAATGCGATCGGAAGTAATCTCTGCATGAATACATGACAATCATGGCTCTTCATCCCTGATATTTTGCAATCATCAACGTTCACACATCAAGATAAGTTTGAAGCATATCCATCGGGTAATCTGAGTTCTTTTACCCATTGACAAACATCTTTGATCTGTTGTTTATTTAACACATATAGGGCCTTCGATTTTAGATATCGTCCGTTGACCTCTTGTAACTCCAACTCTGGTCTTTTACAAAGTATTTTCATATCATGTCGGACTTTGACATTATCTTTAGTTTTTCCAGAAATATCCATCAAAGTGTTGAAAATATTATCAAACACATTTTTTTCAATGTGCATGACATCTAAATTATGTCGAATCAATAATGAACTCCAATAGGGCAATTCCCAAAAGATACTTTTTTTCACCTAGTTATGTGTTTGGCCAAAACCTGACACTCTTTCATTGCGACAAATACTATATCTGGAAGTGTCGAAACACGTGCTAACATTTGTTCACCAGACAACATCGGTGGTGGCCCATCTCTTTCGACTCTGCCCTTAGTAAATTTATTACGATTCCTTCGATACTGATGATTAATCGGTAGGAATCGACGATGACAATCAAAGAATGAGATTTTTCGTCCGTTCTGAAGACTGATTGATTTAGAGTGTTCCATACAATACTGACATGAGAGTCGGCCGTGAGTGCTCCAACCCGACAACATGCCGTACGTACGCCGGGTAATCATTGATTGTCCACAAGACCGCGGCCTTTAAATTGAAGTTTTGCTTCCGATGACAATCATAAGTGACAGCTCCCTCAGTCCACAATGTTTTCAATTCATCTATCAAGGGTCTGAGAAATATGTCAATTTCTTTTCGCGGAGCCTTAGGACCCGGAATAATCATCGAAAGATAAATAAATTCATCTTTCATGCACATTGACGGTGGCAAATTATAAACTGTCAGCAGCACTGGCCAAACTGAATAAGGAGTTGCAGAATGTCCAAACAGATTAAAACCATCTGTGCACAATCCCAATCTGATATTTCTAGTATTCCTAGCAAATGAAGGATAACATGTATCCAAATGTTTCCATGCTTCACTGTCAGATGGATGAGTCATTACTGTATCATTACGACTTCTTGCATGTCAACTCATGTAGGGGGCTGTCTTTTTCGACATGAATAATCTTTGAAGCCTCGTTGGTAGTGGAAAATACCGAAGCACCTTAAACATGATATTTTTCTGTCGGACCGATTTCTTCTCCTTGTAACGAGGATGTTGACATACAGGGCATTTATCCAACTGCACATTTTCTTTATAATATAAAATGCAATTATTTTGGCACGCGTGTGTTTTTTCGTACCCAAGCCCCAATTTTCTCATTAGCTTTTTAGTCTTATAAAAAGTTGGCTCAAACTTATTATCAGTAGGCAGCATTCCATTAATTAATCCAGCAATTCGATCATACGCAACTCCGCTGATATTACAATCGGCCTTGATGTTTAAGAGCTGTGTCATTGCTGATAACCTAGTGTATTTAGGACAATTCTTATACAAAGGTTCATCGACAGCTTTCAACATCTCGTAAAATTCTGTAGCTTCTTTATTCGGTAATTCAATCTCTATCGCAGTTTGTATTTGTGTGATATCAACCGCTGTAGTATCTGGTGGGACTGATGTTTGAAGAACTGGCCGATCAACATTATCATGCATTCAGGTGGAATTGACCCCCAAGACTATCAAGTATCATAGTTCTATAGGGATTACATTGACTGGATGAAGAAGCACTAGCAGAGCAAGATTCACCATATGTCTGAACGACAGGATTGCTCGACGTCCCGACTTCGCGTGACTCCCCGTGACAAGTCCATAGAAAATATCTTGGTGCAAATCCTTTGCTAGATGGATGCAGAGTGACAGTCTCTCGATCCAAAAATTATCCATTCGAACAAATGCGACACAGACATCGGATTTGATCACCGATGCTAACGAAATTCCGATTCGAATAGGCAAAATTTAAGAAGTACGTTACGTCTAATCGAAACTCATTCGTTAAAGCTCCACGATCAAGACGTCGGTACATCCAACTTCGATCAGCCGACATGATTCTGTCAATCAATGACAATTTCTTTGGTTAATGCCTTTAGGTGAGATTGTCCTATTCCATTCGGGATTTATGTTATTTATATTGCACTAAGTACTTATTTTAACCGCTAACTTCATTCTAAATTTCAGCAGCATCTCCCTACAGTTCTCCGAATACGCATATCATCTGGGCGCGTATCGGAGAACAAGAGAGATGTTGCCGAAATTTAGAATAATTAGTTAACAGTTAAAATAAGAACGTAAGTGCAAAACAAATAACTATATTCGCAAATTGTCCAATCAGGGATAATTCAAGAATTGTACGTCGTATAAAAGATCATCTACTTCTTTTACACTAACATACAATCCCCGAACGGATCTAAGGTTTTGCTAAATCATATCCGACTCATCGATGCATACGTGAAACATATCAACTCGTCGGATGGATGATTATTTTCTAAATGTTTCAAGACAGTTTGAGTCCATATTGGACAATTCCGACACGAGTCCGAAGTGGACGATTCCGGCGCGCGTTCGAAGTGGACGATTCCGGTGGGCGTTCGAAGTGGACGATTCCAGCGCGCGTCCGAAGTGGACAATTCCAAAATTAATCTAAACCCTAAAAATTAATCTAAACCCTAATAACTAATCTAACAAATTAAACAATTAATCTAAATAATTAATTAACATATATAAAAAAAATTAAAAAAAATATAAATATGCAATTTCTAGCGCAGGAGTCCGATGGACTCCGGCGCCGGCGTACAGTGTCCGGACACTGTAAAAGCTCCGACGGTGGCCATCGGCCGACCGGCGCCGGCCAAAACCCGAAAAATAGGGTTTTGGTCGGATTTCCCGTCGGCCGCAACGGGTGAGAGACGGCCGAACGGCGATGATTACCTGAAATCGGCGGTCGAGGATGGACGACAGCATCGGCAGCGGCAGCTCGGCGTCGTCGGCGTCGGCGGTGAGAGGTGGGAGGAGGAGGCGGCGGCGGCGGCAGCAGCGAGAGGAAGAAGGGTCGGGCGCGATCTGCGACCTATATAAACTTATCAGCAACGACTCACTCGCCCGTTAGAAAGCCGTTGCTAATAAGTTATCATCAGCAACGGCTCACTTGTCCGTTAGAAAGCCGTTGCTGATAATTAAAATCATCAGCAACGGCTCGCGTGTCCGTCAGAAAGCCGTTGCAGATACAACATATCTGCAAGGGCTTGAGCGGCCGTAAGAATGCCGTTGCAAATAGCAACAACTTGAGCGGCCGTTGCTGAAGACTCAATTTCTAGTAGTGACACTTGATCTTTAGTGATCATCAATAAATGTCACAAAGTAGAGAAACCACAAAGTGTTTTTGTCTTCATAGGACCACATACATCAGAATGCACCAAATCAAGTATCTCTGACTTTCTAGAAGGCGAGTGCTTCTTGAAAGAATCTATGTTTTGTTTCCCAACTAAGCAATGAGAGCACTTTTGCAATTTTATACTCATCAACTCAGACAACAAATTTTTTCGGCCAAAAGAGTCATGCCTTTTTCACTCATGTGACACAACATTTTATGGCACAACTTGATTCCATCAACTGACTCTGCTGCATTAACAACATCATTGGCAACTTTTGCTTGAGTCATATAAAGTGTGGATAATGTAGCATCTCTCGCTACAACCATGAAACCTTTGTTGAGCTTTCAAGCATCATGTGAGAACAAACTGTTATAATCTTCACCACATATCTTGCCAACTGATAGTAGGTTCAGTCGAATGTCTGGAACATGCTTCACACGTTTGAGAAATAATCTGGTACCATTAGAAGTTTCTAAGAAAACTTCTCCTATACTGGCAAATTTAGCAATGACTTCACGAGCCATTCTCACATCACCAAAATTACCAAGCGTGTAAGAGGTGAAAAAATTCCTCTTCGATGTGACATGAACAATAGCTCCACTATCAACTACCCAACTAGTTGACTTACACTACTAGAAATTGAGTCTTCAGCAACGGCTATCAGCAACGGCCACTCAAGCTGTTGCTATTTGCAACGGCATTCTTACGACCGCCCAAGCCGTTGCAGATATGTTGTATCTGCAACGGCTTTCTAACGAACATGCGAGGCGTTGCTGATAATTTTAATTATTAGCAATGGTTTGCTAACGGACAAGTGAGCCGTTGGTGATGATAACTTATCAGCAACGGCTTTCTAACGGGTGAGTGAGCCGTTGCTGATAATTTTATATAGGTCGCAGATCGCGCCCGCCCCTTCTTCCTCCTGCTGCCGCCGCCGCCTCCTCCTCCCGCCTCTCACGGCCACTGCCGACGTCGCCGAGCTGCCGCTGCCGACGCTGCCGTCCGTCCTCGACCGCCGATTTCAGGTATTCCTCGTCGCCCGGCCTTCTCTTTCCATTGCGGCCGATGGGAAATCCGACCGAAACCCTATTTTTAGGGTTTCGGCCGGCGGCGGACGACCGATGGCCGCCGCCGGAGCTTATACAGTGTCCGGACACTGTACGCCAGTGCTGGAGTCCACTCCGGCGCCAAAAATCGTAGTTTTAGATTTATTTATTTAATTGTTAATTAATTATTTAATTAATTGTTTAATTTGTTAGATTAATTTTTAGGGTTTAGATTAATTTTTAGAGTTTATATTAATTTTTAGTTTAATTTAGTTAGATTAATATTTAATAATGGTAGGTTAATTATTTAAATTAATGAAAATGATGTAGATTAATATTAATTAATTAGTTAAAATATTGTTAATTAGTCCAAAGTTGTCCTCAGTGGACTCGCGTCGGAATTGTCCACTTCGGACGCGCGCCGGAATCGTCCACTTCGGACGCGCGCCAAAATAGTTCATTTTGGACTCCCGCCGGAATCGTCTAATTTGGACTCGTGTCGGAATTATCCAATATGGACTCGAACTTACTCGAAACATTTAGGAAATAATCATCCATCCGACGAGTTGATATGTTTCACGTACGCATCGACGAGTCAGATATGATTTAGCAAAACCTTAGATCCGCTCAGGGATTGTATGTTCGTGTAAAAGAAGTAGATGATCTTTTATACGACGTACAATTCTTGAATTGTTCCTGATTGGACAATTTGGGAATATAGTTATTTGTATTGCACTTACGTTTTTCTTTTAACCGTTAACTAATTATTCTAAATTTCGGCAACATCTCTCTTGTTCTCCGATACGCGCCCAGATGATATGCGTATTTGGAGAACTGTAGGGAGATGCTGCCGAAATTTAGAATAAAGTTAGCGGTTAAAATAAGTACTTAGTGCAATATAAATAACATAAATCCAAAATGGAATAGGACAATCTCACCTAAAGGCATTAACCAAAGAAATTGTCATTGATTGACAGAATCATGTCGGCTGATCGAAGTTGGATGTACCGACGTCTTGATTGTGGAGCTTTAACGAATGAGTTTCGATTAGACGTAACGTACTTCCTAAATTTCGCCTATTCGAATCGGAATTTCGTTAGCATCGGTGATCAAATCCGATGTCTGTGCCGTATTTGTTTGAATGGACGATTTTTGGATTGGGAGACTGTCACTCTGCATCTATATAGCAAAGGATTTTCACCAAGATATTTTCTATGGACTTGTCACGAGGAGTCACCTGAAGTCGGGACGTCGAGTAATCCTGTTGTTCGGACATATGGTGTATCTTTCTCTGCTGGTGCTTCTTCATCTAGTCAATCTAATCCCTATAAAACTATGATACTTGATAGTCTTGGGTGTCAATTCCACTTGAATGCATGATAATGTTGATCGGCCAGTTCTTCAAACATTAGTCCCACCAGATACTACAGCGATTGATATCACACAAGTACAAACTGCGATAGAGATTGAATTACCGAATAAAGAAGCTGCAGAATTTTACGAGATGTTGAAAGCTGCCGATGAACCTTTGTATGAGAATTGTCCTAAATACACTAGGTTTTCAGCAATGACACATCTCCTAAACATCAAGGCCGATTGTAATATCAGCGGGGTTGCGTATGATCGGATTGCAGGATTGATTAATGGAATGCTGCCTACTGATAATAAGTTTGAGCCAACTTTTTATAAGACTAAAAAGCTAATGAGAAAATTGGGGTTTGGGTACGAAAAACTACACGCGTGCCAAAATAGCTGCATTTTATATTATAATGAAAATGTGCAGTTGGATAAATGCCTTGTATGTCAACATCCTCGTTACAAGAAGAAGAAATTGGTCCGACAGAAAAATATTCCGTTTAAGGTGCTTCGGTATTTTCCACTAACACCGAGGCTTTAAAGATTATTCATGTCGGAAAAGACTGCCCCCTACATGAGTTGGCATGCAAGAAGTCGCGATGATACAGTAATGACTCATCCATCCGACAGTGAAGCATGGAAATATTTGGATACATATTATCCTTCATTTGCTAGGGATACTAGAAATATAAGATTGAGATTGTGCACAAATGGTTTTAATCCGTTTGGACATTCTGCAACTCCTTATTCAGTTTGGCCAGTGTTGCTGACAGTTTATAATTTACCATCGTCAATGTGTATGAAAGATGAATTTATTTATCTTTCGATGATTATTCCAGGTCCTAAGGGTCCGCGAAAAGAAATTGACATATTTCTCAGACCCTTGATAGATGAATTGAAAACATTGTGGACTGAGGGAGCTGTCACTTATGATTGTCATCGAAAGCAAAACTTCAATTTGAAGGTCGTGGTCTTGTGGACAATCAATGATTTCTCAACGTACGACATGTTGTCTGGTTGAAGCACTCACGACCGACTCTCTTATCCATATTATATGAAATACTCTAAATCAATCAGTCTTCAGAACGGATGAAAAATCTCATTCTTTGATTGTCATCATCGATTTCTACCGGCTAATCATCAGTATCAAAGGAATCGTAATAAATTTACTAAGAGCAGAGTCGAAAGAGATGGGCCACCACCAATGTTGTCTGGTGAAGAAATATTAGCACGTGTTTCAGCACTTCCAAATATAGTATTTGGTCGCAATGAAAGAGTGTCAGGTTTTGGCCAAACACATAACTGGGTGAAAAAAGTATCTTTTGGGAATTGCCCTATTGGAGTTCATTATTGATTCGACATAATTTAGATGTCATGCACATTGAAAAAAATGTGTTTGATAATATTTTCAACACTTTGATGGATATTTCCGGAAAAACTAAAGATAATGTCAAAGCCCGACATGATATGAAAATACTTTGTAAAAGACCAGAGTTGGAGGTACAAGAGGTCAACGGACGATATCTGAAATCGAAGGCCCCATATGTGTTAAATAAACAACAGATCAAAGATGTTTGTCAATGGGTAAAAGAACTCAGATTACCCGATGGATATACTTCAAACTTATCTCGATGTGTGAACGTCGATGATTGCAAAATATCAGGGATGAGGAGCCATGATTGTCATGTATTCATGCAGAGATTACTTCCGATCGCATTTCGAGATCTTCTACCTGATAATATTTGGGGTCCGTTGACTGAATTAAGTATGTTTTTTAGAAACATCTGTGAAAATATCCTTCGAGTCGAAGCTATGTGAACACTTGAAAATAATATTGTTGAAATCATATGCAAGCTGGAGCAATTGTTCCCTTATGCATTTTTTGACTCGATGGAGCATCTATCGATACACTTGGCATACGAGGCACGAGTTGGTGGCCCCGTTCAATATCGGTGGATGTACTTATTTGAAAGATACATGAATCGTCTGAAGAAAAAAGTAAAGAACACCGCAGCTGTTGAATGATCAATATCTGAATCGTATATCATCCAAGAAATTTCAATATTCTGCTCATTTTACTTTGAATCGACAGTACATACAAGATTTGATAGTCTTCCACGTAACGACGACGGGGGTGTTCGACATTCAGATGGACATTTAAATATGTTTTGTCACCCTCGTCGTGCTTTTGGTTCTCGTCCATCTCGACACTTAAGCGATGAAGAGTATCATTTGGCACACTTGTATGTATTACTCAATTGTCCAGAGATTGAACAATTCATTAAAATATTTGACATTGAGATGGTGCAAAAATACTCTATTCACAACGATGAAGAATTGGAGAGATTACAGAATCGTGATTTCCCTACGGATTCAGACTTACAGCAAAGATCACAGAGTTGAAATAGATGAAAGAATATTTGAGTTTGTTAGTGGACCGTCGCGACTAGTGTCGTGCTATAACGGATATTTTGTTAATGGGTACAAATTTCACACGGTGGAATATGCTTTTACAAAGAAGACGATGAATGCCGGGGTTTGCGTGAAAGGGACAACCTATGTTGAATGTGTTATGGGTTTTTATGGACTAGTGGAAGAAGTGATAAAGTTGTACTATTTCGGCTTGAAATCAGTGATCCTATTTAGATGTCATTGGTTCGATACAACAGAACGGGGCATGAAAGTTCATCCAAAATACAAACTTGTTGAGGTTAATTACAAATATAAATTGGCAACAAATGAGCCTTTTATATTGACATCATAAGCCGAACAAGTATATTACGCGAAGTATCCGGCTCGAAATAAAGATAGAGCATATTGGCGTGTAGTTTGTAAGACTAAAAGTAGAGGAAAAATTGATCCTATAGTATGAGAAAATGAGCTGATACCTGATATGACAGATGGTTTCTATCAAGAAGATGATCCTCCTATTGTAGATCGTATTATTCCAATACTCGAGGATGCAGACATAACGACAATATAATTATTAGTTGAATATGCTGATGATGACGATCATGAAATTGAGGAAGTTGGAGATGAAGAAGAGGAAGAAGAGGAAGATTTCGAAGACTATTATTCAGATGATGAGGAATAATTATAAAGTATATATTTTATTAAATATATCTCTACTATAATCTAATTATATGTCTATTCGACAGATATGTCTGGTCGTGGTTATCGTCGCAGGAGAGCTTCGGTGTCTCCGATCGATGAGACTCCAGTACTTACTCATGCTGCTGATCCTCCTGTTGTTGATTCTCATGCCGATGATACTGCCGAGGCTAGTACATCCAGACGCAGGCGGCCATACGGACCGAACAGGTGGCAGCCTCCACCAGCCATTGAGTCACGTAGATTTATTAGCGTGATTGGGGATCGGTAATATATCATGAATTATGAATCATTACAAATTCATTATATGATAATATAATATTAAAATTTATTTTTGTTGTGCAGGTTCGATCAAGAAGAAGTGTCGAGGAGCATTTCTTCTACTATTCGACGATACATGCACGGGGCATGGCCTACGTGGTCTCACGTGCCTAGCGAGCATGTCGACATGTTATGGCGCGAGTTTGAGGCACGTATTATTTTTTTTATACATGCATGATGATTAATATTGGTACTGATATTATTATTCTGCAGGCTCGCTTTACATGGGTCGAGGACCAGAGGCCTTTCATTTACGCTGTCTGGGAGGCTATTTTTCGGGCAAGGTACAACGGGCAGCTGGGGCAGACTCGGTCCCAGACGATGGCACGAGCTGGGACTACTAACATCGCGGAGACTCGGGGATACGGTCCCGATTGGATTACTTCGGATATATGGGACCAGTTTGTGGGAATATGGTCGACGGATCGATGGCAGGAGGTTTCTAGGAATGTGGCTAGAAATCGCATGTCGGGGGGAGCAGCGCGTCACACCGGCGGCTCTATTGCATTTGTAGTGCACGCGAACCGTATGGTAAGTATACCTTTTAATTATATATTTTATTTGTTACTATATGTACTAATTAATGTATTATGTTTTGTAAATGTAGACGACAGTGTCGGATGACGGGACTATCTAGCGACCCTCTCCGATGGCGGTGTTTGAGCGGACTCACCGTCGAGCACATGGGACGGAGGAGTACATTGACAACCGCGCTGCTTACATTATAGTAACTATATATTTGTTTAAATTATTCATTATATATTTATAATTTAAGTTTTATGATAAATATTAAACAAAAAATCAAACTCGAGTAGGAGACCTACAGCCAGACGGTGGTGCAGCGCGGGGGCACCCCCGAGGACTTTGACGCAGCATCTCATCCATCGTCCTCGAGTCAGTCCACGCTGGTGTACACTCAAGCACTCCAGACCCCACCAAATGATCCAGGCCATCCTCCATCGTCATCGTGAGATTTTTTATATATTGATTTTGTTACTGAGATATTATATTTGTTTAATTTATTTTGTTTGGATATTGATACTTCAATTTTGCATTTGAATAGTTTTTATACTATTGTGGATAATTATAAATATAAATATAATTGTTTTCATGTATATCTTGGTGTATTTGTGATGTGTGAATGAATGTGTGTATGAGTGTATGAGTGTGTGAGTTATGTATCAGATAATGTATCAATGTATCAATGGAAATTTGAAATTTTAATTTTTTTCATTTCCAGGTTCACATCATCAGCAACGGCTTTCCCACGACCGTCCGTGGGAAAGCCGTTGCTAAAAGTTTATCGAAAGCCGTTGCTGATGACCTACAGCAACGGCTTAGCAACGGTCTTTTACTAACACCGTTGCTACGGACTCACCAACCGTTGCTATTAATATTTTCAGCAACGGTTTCATGTCTGTGGCAAAACCGTTGCTGATAATATTATTAGCAACGGCCCGAGCAGCCATTGCTAAGCCGTTGCTAAGTTATCAGCAACGCGCTTTTCTGCCACGGCTCCGTTGCAACGGGTAGGGCCGTTGCTGATGGTTTTCAGCAACGGCTAGAGCCGTTGCTGATGCCCATTTTTCCAGTAGTGTTATCAACAAGGTTCGCATATTCATACTCTTCAACCAAAAGGAAATCATCATAAGTAGTATTAACAACATCTTCATCACTGTTGTTTTCTTTCTTTTTCCTTTTGTCTTTACTCGCCTTATTGTTGTTGTTCTCATTCTTCAGCTTCCAGCAATATTGTTTAGTGTGCCCTTTCACACCACAATGATAACACTTGATATTCTTGTATCTGTCTTTGAATTTGTCTCTGCTTTAGTCTCTATTCTAAAGACCTCTACTTTTGCTTCTCTCCCTGTATTCAATTACCATGACATCTGATTGTGAAGAACCTTGTGACTTTCTTCACATCTCTTTATTCAAAACACTACTCTTGGCAAGATCCATAGAAATCACACCATTCGGAGCAGAACTGGACAATGATGATCTAAATGTTTCCCACGATTATGGAAATAAGCCAAGGAGAAACAATCCTTGAATTTTTGCATCAAACTTGATACCCATAGTAGATAGCTGATTAATAATAATTCCTTTGAAGTTGTTCAAATGATCTGTCATAGGAGACCCATCATGTTGTCTTAAGGCCAACAACTGTTATATCAAGAACATCTTGTTATTCGCAGTCTTCCTTGCATACAACTATTCAAGGTGCGTCCATAGGGCCCAAGCATCTATCTCCTCAGTAATGTGGTTCAACACATTATCGTCTATCAACTTTCTGATGTAGCCACACACCTGTCTATATATGCAACAACTTTCACTCATCATCTATTTTATCTTTAGGCATTTTGGTAGAAAAATCTGGTCCATGAAAATTCTTCACATAAAGCAGATCTTTCATCTTTGCTTTCCACGGAGTATAATTAGAACCATTCAGTGTAATCATCCTACTCATGTTAACCTCCATAGTTCACCACAAACAAATATCAACCAATAGCTCTGATACCACTTTGTTGGGAAGAAACACATATGCACAGCAGAAAACTCTTCTTCCCTATCTTATGAGAACCAAGGAATGAATGAGTATAAAATATAACTACAATTGCAGTAGTATATCAATGCGGTGAATAATGAAAGAACACCACAATTTTTAACGTGGTAACACCTCTCAAAGAACGATAGGCAACCTCCACGGGACCTAGTCTAGAAATAAACTCAATTATCACCAAATCAAGGTACAAAGAAGTTTAATCAAGCCACAATCTTTAGAACACTGTCGCAACTCTTCTACAACATCAATCGGTCACCAACAATGACTCAAATCATTAACAAGATGAAAATAACAAGAAGAGTTGGAGAAATATCACCAAGAACATAATCTGTGTTCGTAGAATTTTTTGGGTAGTCTAGAGACGTCCAAATCCGATCTCCACCGTTGAGAATGAATAATTATGAGTTAGGAACCTCCAGTACAAATTTTAGCCCGATCGGAGAAGATTTGACCATGCGATCGTGCATTTTATGAAGACCGGACAGAGCTAAATATTCTGTGCGAATCTCACTATAAAACTCCTCTCTTTATTTCATATATTTCTCTTTTTAGGTGGCTGATCTTAGTTGCTGCAATATTTTTACTTTTTCAACAAGTTAACTTTATTTATACTAGGGATAAAATCTTAGTGACACGTGGGTTTGGGCCTCCACATAGGAGTGACCCAACCCAACAACAAGCACCAGAAACGATGCCTTAAACTGTAGGCACTAATTTCCAAAGTGGAAACCAACCTTTACTTTATAGAGCCACACACATGAGTCAACCTAGTATTGTTAAGAGTGAACCTAGCTAGCATCATTAAGGTTGAATCTAATTAAGTAGTGTTAGGTTCATTATTTCACAACACAAGTTCACTTTTACTTTAGGTTCAATTTTAATTATATTAGGTTTAATCTTAATAAGACTAGATACACTCTTGTGAGATGCTCCATATAAATTGCACTCCTAACTAAGTGTGGCGTTGGGCGCCGATTTCAAACCACCTCAACTACAATGAAATGTTGTAGCCATAAGAATTATGGCTCCACTTAAAATAGTACATGTATATTTCAAGCTAAAACATTTTTTAAAATAATAAAATTAGAAAATGCATGATAAAAAAAATTACTTTCACTACAAGAAAACAAATTATTGTTGGCAGATTTATTACCGACGGATCAATTTTGTTGGTATTACCAACAAAATTACCAACAGATAAATAATTGATTGGTAAATCGGTCTATAATTTTTCTTGCTTTTTAATTTAGCTGACCAAATATTTTTCTCTCTCTTTTGCAGCCGACCCAGCCAAATATTTTTCTATTTTCCTGTGTGATTCTATTCCCTGTGCAATTTAATCTCATTGTGCGATTTCCCCTCTTCTCTTCTTCACTGTGGTCCTCTCTGTGCCACCTCCCCCGCCGGTGCTCTCCCCGTGCTACCTCCCTCGACACCACCAATCCCTAATCCCTTCGTTGCACCACCTCCACCGTTGGTGCTCTCCTGTGCCACCTCCCACGACACCTCCCCCACGGTCCTCCCCTCATGACGCTTCCCCTTGCCACCAACACAATCTTGCGGTAAATTAACTTATTGTTGTATGATATTAAAATGAAGCCACCATGTAATCATTTGATTCTGATGTCCATCTGGTGCTCTCCCTGTGCATCTTCACTTGATTAGCGACTATATTATTTTGTTTTTTTGGTTAAGTTAATTAATTTTTGTAGCATGATTACTGCTCCCTTTTTATTCATCAGAAATTAGCATCACATGGATACAAATAAAATTGAAAAGAGATGATCCTGGTTAAGTTTATTGTTTGTGTGACCCTTTTGTTATCATCTAAACACATGAGTGGCTGATTCTAGATGATCCTGTTGAAGCACTACATGGTGTTTCTTGCTACTGTTAATGTTGACGTGTTCAGTGCTAACATTGTTTCATTGTTAGAACGACTGTTATATATGCATAGCATTTACATATAGAAAAACTGGATTTTGTATATAAATGACTTTATAATTTTGTTTCCATTGGCATCATACATCATGATCATATGCATCAGTATATATCCAGATTATATTTTGATTAGTATATCCTGTTGAAGTGTTTCCATTGCTAATTATATTTTAATTAGCATAATGTGGTTTGTTCCATCTCACTATCTCATTTCTTTAATTAGTTTTTCAAGATAAAACACTTCTTACTGCCTAAAGAAATGCAATCAGGAAAAGAGAGAATTGAAGAATGCAATGAGCAGCTAAATTATATAAAGCAGAAAATGAGTCTCATGTATACTTTAATTGTTATGGCCACAAGTTAAAAACATATATAAAGTAGAAGAGAATGCAAACCTTGATTTTGTTCTTCATGTCTTCTTGAGTTTAATGCAAGCCTTGTTTTTGTAGTCTTGCTGCTCGTCTCCTCGCTACTCGTCTCTTGCTCTCGGCACCAAAATTTTAGGTAAGAAATTCAAGCTTGGACTTAAAATAATATCTTCACAGCAAATGCCCAGTTGATTAGTGTCACATTTAAAGTTCTGAGTTAAGTATTATCTTGATGAAGATCTGAGTTGGTATAGAAATGTGGAATACGTACTTTTGTGTCAGGAGAGATCCTTTTAAAGTTTCAACTAGATCTTTTTTCGTTTGGATCGAGGAAGAAACTCCAGATGCCCATATTATTGCTGAATGTAAAATAAATAAATAAATAAACGTTCAAGTTTTTTTTTTGCTACAAACGGTAAGTTTTTTTATTCCTGTTAAGTTAATTGTTTCTTGTTACTGTTAATGTTGACATGTACAGTGCTAATGTTGTTTCCATTCAATAAATAAAATGACATGTATCCCACTTATGTTTGACATGACTAGAGGGCCATAATTGTGACTTTTTATTTAGTTGTTTACATGCATGACTTCTGAAAATATGTTTGAGTAAGTTTTATTTCCATTCTCATGCATCCCATTCTTGATGTGCACTCATTTCAAATTATACACTTATTTCACATGAAATGTTCCACAATGTTGCAGTTAGCATAATTAAATGCTTGAACTTTCTTTAATTGCTGTTGGATTCCACAATTAGGTCTCAAGTACCACTAGTAAACATAGAGAGGAAATAATGACATTGGTTGATACTTGGTAGAGAATAGTAGTAATGAATGTGGTACTTACGAATTTTGAAATAGAATCTTGAAGGAGCATGCTTTGGAAGAGTCAACTTATTGCCCATTTCTTCACACATTTGTTTAGCATCTCAGCTCTTGCAAACCCTACCTTTAATTTGAATTTTAGGACTTTGTTACAATAGGAAATAGTGGTATAAAGTTCATGTAATTCAGATAAGGATTATGCACTACAAGAAAATATGATATCATCAACGAACCAAATCCGTCGATAATACTGTTACCAACGGAGTATCTATCGATAAAATCCGTCGGTAAATGACTACTCGGTAATACCGGCAGATTCTAATTAATCTATCGATAATACCGACAGATTATTCCTTTTGTTGGTATACTGGCAAATATATATATCTGTTGATAATACCAATGGATAAATATCTGTTGGTAATATCAACAAATAGATATCTGTTGGTAATACCAACAGTGATCACTGTTGTTGGTATTACCAACAATGTCGTTGGTATTACCAACAGATAACTTTTGTTAGTATTAGTAACAGATATATTCGTCGGCAATACTCTTATCCGTCAATAGTACATTTCAAACCATGATTCACCTAAAACGTATCACATTTACACACGAAACCATAAAATAAATTTTTAAAATCACATGAACTATTGTATTTCTAAATCGACACACAAACTTATGGAAACCATTGTATACATTAAGATTGTGCTAGTTAAACAAATATATTATTTTAGAATTTTAATACATTAAGATTGTTTCAAAAATACACGAGTGATAATTTTTTTCAAAAAGTAGATCCTTGCACTTCATCCTTTTTATACCTGCATGTAAAAATAAAAGAAATGTGAATAAATTTTTTTAGGTAAATGATAACAACTTAGAAGCTAAAATTTCGGTATAATAAGCTAAAATTTCTAAGTTCAAGGCCTGATAATCATTCACATTATGCTGATTAGGCATGCTACTTTGATTGAAAAAATCATGATATAATACAACAACAATCACATGCTATGGCATCACGGATAATAATGTGAACAATTATATATGCATGATAATAATTAATTTTGCAAATATGTATATGACATCACTGATATTCTGCATTTAAAAAGAAGATGGGTGCAATAAGAGTAAAATAGATGGGATATCAATGTAAAAAATACTCTGCTTTTATGGAGATTTATTAATCTCCATTGCTATGCCCTGAGCAGATCACTATGCTAATGCAAATAAGGAAAAATATTACCTTAAGTGAGCAAAAAAGAAAAGGACAATCAATTTGTAACCTCTATATCACTATATGCTTGATTATCAAATGCAAATAAAACTATACAGATATTTAAAGGAAAATAACCAGGTATAATATACAAGCATTTAAAATAAAACTATACAACTTAACATTTGTGTTTAGACGAGAAGCATGCACTACCTTATTGATCTTCAGATATATGCAATTAAAAGGATCGAAATATTGAGATGATATCAACGATAAATAAAAACTTATCAACTGAATGAGTCCATATATGAATTTTGATATTATTTCAATCAATCAGATGAAGGTCAGGATGGTGCCCTATAAAAGAAAATGTTCTCAATATGGTTTGGATTATAATCGGTGCAAAATCAATAGATTGATTTTTTTGTTGACAAGGATATCAGGTATGGACTCTCATTGAGATGCTCTCAAACTTGGATCAAAGGGTGAACCGTTTTTGCAAACTGTTAGAAAAGGTGAGAAAAACGAGGAAAGGAAAAGGTGCATGAACGAATAGGGCAAAACCTTTTTGTACTGGAATAAATTAATTATTATTTGTCCATATATGACATACTCAATTCCTGTACATAATTGATGTCCTTAATGATGCCTTTTAGATGTTTTAACTTTCCTTGCCATTTCAGGATAAATACTTCCCTCTTGAATTATTATTTGTTATACTATCAAATACTTCATTGTTTGTTCATTATTAATGAGTTAAAATATGCAAAAAAACCATATAGTTCAAATATTAGCTGAATAAATATGTCAATACCAAAATGTATCTGTGATAAAAGCTACATGAATTCTACCTTTTTGTTTTTGATTATTTCACACAGTCATCATATCATGTATAAAGCTATCATCTTTTAGGCTAAATTAATGTGCTTAATTATTTTTTACATGCAGTATCCCTGATAGTAATTTTATTCATCATATCCCTTCTGTGGAAGCAACATGTACCGAGATACATGCAGTTTTCCAGGAAGTTCTACCTTCATTAGGAAATGTTTAAGGATATGTGTGAGCAACAAATTATTTTTCATGTATCCTTCAAAACTTTGAGACATTCTATCCTTCAAAACACTCGTTAAATCATATACTGTTAACAATGTATCTATAAAGGTGCTTCAGCATAGTTTAGACAATCTACCAGATCATGGATGATCATATGTTTTTTTGTTCTCCTCTTTAAGTCATATTCTATGTTTTTTTTCTATAACATTTGTTGTCCCAACTCATATTTGGATCTTTTCTTAGAGCATATGTAAGCAGCAACTGTCTTAATTGAGAAAAATCCTCAAGCAATAGAACATATATAGAGATTGAGAAAGTGCAAACTCCCTCATCTATTTTGGTATTTGTGATTGAAGCATATGCAACATCCAGAAATAGCTACTCGATCATCTATTTTGCTTTGCTAGTTGTGAGCGTTATGACTTTACTTACATCATGCATGCCCAGTTTTTAAAGTCAATTTCAAACTTACTCTGAGCACGATTTTAAAAATTGTCTGCTGCAATTATATATGATTTTAACCGCTTGGAAGACTAATTTGGAAGACCATTGACTGAAACTAACTAACTTAAGGTTGGTTGGATTCTTTTGTTTAATGAATAACTTTTGCATTTGAGTCATTTTATTCAATATCTTTGGTGGAAAAATAATATTCTTGCACAAGTCAGATTCTTGGACATATTATTTGAAATAAGTTATATCAATGAACTATCAATGTTCAGTTCATTATAGAACGAACAAAAAAGATTGAGTACTTGATTTATTCAACTTATGTACAATTTATGTAATGTGAACATATATAATGCAACTTAAGGAAACATATTTCTTCAGTATTCTACAATCTATCATAGTACAAGTGTGGATAACATCTTAATACAGGTGTGGTTCATCTATCACATTACAATGTTCCTACAATCTACAATTATTTGAGTTCTTTAGTTCTTTTTTTTTCAATTCTTTCTTTTACTTTCAGTACAAATTTTAGTTCTTTTGTGTTGAACTTATCTGGTTTATTAATATCTCTATAACAATTACATGCAGGCATACAAAGGATGAAAAGTTTGGTGTAAAGATATGTTGGTTGAAATGGCCACACTAGAGGGGGCGGGGGGGGTGAATAGTGTGTTAACTAATTTTTCGCCTAATTTCGATTTTAATCTTTCTTGATTAGTTAGGCTAAGCACGATATTTATAGCAAGCGGAAGCAATAAATACAAATAAACTATCAATGCTAACACAAGTATTTATAGTGATTCGACCAACCGCCTACTCCACTACCTTGGCTCCACACCAAGAATTTCTAACCAACTACTTTATAGAACTTGTATTTTCCTTTGAATACAACAGAGGACATGATTCTCACCTCTTTGAGAACTCCTCAAACCTATTCACCTAGGCAAAACACAATTCTACAAAGCATACCCCTAAGTGTTTACTCTAACACACCTAGCAAGCTATTACACTTGAAAACAAGTTTAAACAACACTTAAAATAAAATGAAAAGAGCTAAGAATTGAAAGAAAGAACCAATGCTATTTTTTCCAAGCCTTCAAGCCTCCAACTTGCCAAGTCGTAGAGCTCGAATCAAATCCCGAGTTGAGGAAGAAAAGGGCGCTTGAAAAATTCGTTGACGGAAGAACCGAGCGCAAGCAATTGATCTTTTGAAGGCTTAAAAATCTCCTTTGAATGCTCAATTAAGTTTCTAAGAGTTGTTAAAGGAGTTAGGTGAGGGGTATTTATAACCCCTCAACCGAACGGCTGCTCAACGGGCGGAAAACTAGCCATTTCCGTCGTTCAATCGCTTGTCGGTCGATCGTTGGTCGATCGATCGATCGACCACCCAGTGATCGCTAGCTTTAATCTCTTTATTCGGTCGACCGACGGGTCGACCAAATGAGTTGCGATCTTTTTATCTGCACTCCAGTCAATCGATCGATCGACTGAAGCACCTACTGCCAATTTTTGGCCTCGGTCGGTCGACCGAAGTAGCCTTCTGCCATTTTTTCACCATGTTCGATCGATCGACCGGTCGATCGAATTGACTACTGCCAATTTTTTGCATCATTCGGTTGACCGATCGGTCGACCGAACTCAGGTTGAGGCTAATTTTTTTCTTTATCTTTGATACATGCTTTTTCATAGGTTTAGTTATCAAGTTTTAACTTGGATAACTTTACAACTAAGTTTGGGATAAGATCATCCTAGGGTTATATTATAAGATATCTAACCAATCTATACCCGAGCCTTTCTTTGACGTTCTTTTCTTTTATTTCTTTGACGATCTTTTATATCGTTTCTCCGAACGAAGTTCGCATGCTTTTCGCAACCTCAACCTGAACTCAAAACTTCACATATAGATTAAATACTTGTTTGTTATCATCAAAATGAAGATCGAAGCTTAAAGGGGAACCCTTAAGCCAATAATCTCCCCCTTTTTGATGATGACAAACATAACAAGGAATTTTGAAGAAAACATATGCATATTCTTTGTGAGTTTGAGTTAAGGCTCACATGAGTTAAAACATACACCATATATAACCCAACATATGCATACACAATATATAACTCAACATATGCTCCCCATATCAATGTGCATATCATCCTTGTAACTCTCCCTATCTATATGCATCATAAAAACAAATATGACCTTACTTTTTCTCCCCCTTTTGACATAAATCAAGAAGGATTTCAAACATAGCAAGTTTCAAAACAAAAGAACTCTACATTAGCATGTCATTCAAACATCAAATACCACTTACATTACTAACCATCAACAATAATCAATCATGATAAGGAGTTGCCAAATACATATAAAGTCGATCATCAAATACAAGTCAATGAGATAACATCAAAACATCAAATAATATTAATCATCCTCTGGTGGTGGTGGTAGATGCGACTGATAGTATCGCCACATCTCATCTAATTGCTGATCGTACTGGTCAACACGTTGACCATACTCATTTAAACGCCAGCCATGCTCACTGATCATTATACCATACTCGTCCATCTGACGACCGTACTCGCCAATCTGACGATCGTACTCGTCTAGGCGCTTTGTTGTTCCTTTGTTCCATTCTACCTGATCGATGTGAAACTGAGCAAAGCATTGCTCCAGATCACCTAGACGTGCAAGGGAAGAGCCAGATGATGAACTTCCACCAGCTTCGCCTGCCTCCATGGCCATGTCATGATCAGTGAGTTCCTCAAGAGTCCCCCGCATTCTCTTACCATGCCGATTTTCAAAGATTTTCATGCGGTTAAGAGAGGATGTATCTATGGCTTTGGGTATAGGCTTTATTTCAAATCTAGATTTATTGACCCAGCATCATATATAAAGTGATAAATCACTGAGGCATATGGTAGGGCTTGCTTCCTTGAGGTATGAACATCTGCTATATACCGAAGCATGAGATCAGGGACGTCTATGGGTATGCGAGACATAGCACAAAAGAGTACCCTAGAACTCATAGTGGTTACCTCATCATAGTGACCTTCTATAGGAAGAATATTATATGCAATGATGAGGTGCATAATCCTAGCAGTGGTTGAAAGTTTGATGCTTTGGGTAGGGATCATTCCCTGATAGTCCTCAGGATAGATGGCTGATATAACTTCATGAGTAGAAAAATCCTCATGAAAGCGGTATGTGGATATCTTATAAATTAGTCTTCCTAATAGAGGAAATCCAAAAGCATCTCTAATTTCTAATTCGGTGATCACTATAGATTTTCCTAAAATTTCAGACCGGAGTCATCACCGAATCTTGCCATTTCTATCACAAGATTGGAGAAAAAGACTTTTATCAGAATGAGACATACGGGTACTTGCTTTCCTATAAAATCTACCCATCCCATGCTAGCAAGTTTACTTCTAATGTCAAATTGTTCTAGGTCACCTAAGTTAACTGGACGAGTCTATAGAATGGCTCTATTTGCAAACCTAGGAACTTGTGTCTTGCCTATAGAGGTCAAAAGGTTATCGGATAGACTTGGGAGCTTTGTCTTGGGTGCCATTCTGCAAGACAATTAGGATGATGTGTAGATGATTAGCTTTGATGAGAGATGCATGCTTTGAAATCAATGAGAGGAAGCACTTTTAAGATCGACATAGATTCATGTCAGACCTCCTTAAAAAAATGGATTTTAACATTAAATCTCAATATGTGAGAAGAAAAAAACCAAAAATAAAATAAAAAATAAAAAAATAAAAATAAAAGATAGGATCCAAAAATATAAAGTGAGCCACAAATAAAAGAGCACACATACATTTGAATCATTTATAAAGAATTTTTTTTTTTGGCTAGATAAGGATGAACAAATTTTCTAATTGACCAATTTTTTTTTTAAGAAAGACAATAAATGTTGAGGATAACTCATGAGAGAAAGCAAGAAAAATTTATTTTTGAGTCTTTTAAAGAAAAAACGAAATAAATATTGAATCATTTAAAGAAAACATGAGATATTTGATTATTCTTCCCTAAAAAACTTGTTTTTGATGTAAACAAGCCAAAGAAAATCATCATCCAAGAAAAATAAATATAAATCATAATTTTTATGGATAAATCAAGACATTGAGAGAAGAAGAGATGAAGAATCCAATCAACATTGAGTATAAACTTATGAATGAAAGCTAAAGATCAAGTATTTTACCTTGGAGAGGAAGTAGAAAGCCTAGAAGCAAGGAAAGAATGGTTTACCAACCGGTTGAATGGGCAAGGAAGTCCTAGTTTCGGGCTTAAGAACTTGAGTTGAAGGGTCTGGATTAAATCTGGCGGAAAAATGGATAAATCGAATGGTATTCCGTCCGTCCGTCGATCAGGTGGTCGCACGTCAATCGACCGCTCGATCTGCCAAGAGGTTTTAACCCTTAAAGAAAAAATATTTTTGAGAGATGTGTATATTTAAATTTTATGAAATTTTCCCCACGTGAACTAGGCTTCACGAGGATTCCAAAAAATCAAGAATCACTCAAAAAGGATATCTCTACAATTTTCTAGAAAATCTACAAGTTCTCAGTGGTATTTTTGTAAATACGAGTCATTAGTCCAACGATTTCAGATTCTGTTCAAACTTTCTAGATACAAACATATGATCATTTAAAACATGTATGTTAAGTTTGAGACAAAGATAATGTCATTTGGTCAAGAATTTTATCTTAGTATCATTTCGTTCAAAAGACAAGCATATTACTATGAAGTTGCTAATTATCAATACTTAACTTATACTCATGGTTTTTCAAGTATAAATGCATGAGCACTTAATATGAGTAAATCTAAATATGTTTTCCAACTACTAGCTCAAAATGGTAGTCTTTAATGTGAATTTTAACTTAGAGCAAATTTTAATCGATCAAAATATCATGAAATTTCTTAAGATATCAAAGTTTTACCTACTCATGTAATTTCATAAATTTGGCATTCAAAAATAATCATGAGTATAGAGACATCATGAGAGCATGAACATTCAATATTCTATAAAGATTTTGCCAAATTTAAACTCATACCTCATTCTTGGAGTCTTGCCAAACTTGTTATTTACCTTTCAATTTTCTTCATGGCAGTTTAGTCTTCCATTAACATTTATAACTTGCAGGTAGACTTCATTAGTAGATTTCATGAAAACAAAGCTACTAGCAAGTAACCCAAACCAAATAGCAAAGGGAGAAATCAAGTATCATTTTCAAAGTCCGTTTTGTCGACTAGTTTGAGATTCGTTTTAAAATATGTTGTCATGAATTCAAAACGAATTTTTAAGAGATCATAAATATAATATTAATGAAAACATGATCTCCAACCCTTCCTATTGATAGAAAACCGAAAATCATAATTAGCCTACGATTTAAAACCGCAAGATCGCATAGACCCATTACAGGCAACATAGGTCTCCGAGGAGGCCAAAAATCAAAAAATCATTTTTTAAAAAAAACTTATCACGATAAAAAAATAAACTAATATTGAGCGTATATCAAATCTCCAACTATAATTGGAACAATCCAAGATAAGGAGATGATACAGAGTATATATACCTAGATGTCAATTTTCATACCTATGACATTATGATGGTTTGAAGTTGCAACCAAGGAGTGATACTTCATTCAAATCCATGGTCAACTTCAACTCATCACTTTTCTTTACCCTTGTGTGGTAGCTCCCTCTACAAGAGAGCAAAGAACCTTTGGTACCCAAATGACTTCGGGTCCGTGGGGGTTAGAGGACTTATCCACCCAAAGTGTTTTAACTTCACTTGGGTTCATCTTAAATGCGCAATCATATATAGCATGCCCATATGTACCACAACAAAAGCAATGTTCATTAAATTTCTTTTTGTTTTTGCTATGAATTGAAATTTATTATTAGAGTGCTCGACATGTAAGACATGATGAGTATGTGCATTCTTAGACACAACATTCTTTTTCTTCTGATCATGAGGTCTAGTGGTAGAATGCATAACATGAAAATGATGATGAACATTGATATTCTTTACATAAGCATTTCTAGTGTTCTTAAGAAATGATGCATTTTTGAATTCACTTACTTTCTTATTCAAGAGAATAACCTCACTTTTCAAATCATTCATAGATTTTTGAATAGCATTCAATTTTAACATGCTATTTTCATTTTTCAAATTATCATTTTCATGTTTCAAAGCTTTAAGCTCAAGCTCTAAGTCATCATGGCATGAATCAAAAGGCCTAGTCTTTAACTTTTCATTTTCTACTTCTAAGACATGTACTTGTGAACTAAGCTTAGAGTTTTCATTCTTTAGATTTATATTTTCCTTGTTCTTTTTCTTAAGCAGGGCATATATTTTTTGACATTCCTCAATTAGTTCTCGATATGGCATATTGAATAAACTAGAAGAGTTAGCATTATTATTTGCATTAGCATGACTAAGAGGAGAAGAGTGTACCTTATCATTAGTACGTACTCATGAGGCAAGCTTTTGAAGTAGCTTCATAGTCATTGCACGAGGATGCTTCATTTGAATGTGATGATGAAGTTGAAGCTTTCGACCTCTTCTTTGTCTTGTACTTCATAGAATGACAATTTTTCTTTACATGCCCCTTTTTCCTGCATGTATGACACACTACATTTCTTTTTCGGCTCTTGGAGCTACTTCTTTGACTAGACGAGCTATGTGCATTTAAATTAAGATTAGTAGTAGGTGAGTGACCATTGTCATCACCACCTTCATCAAAAGTGTCAATCTCTTCGATTTTGGCATAATCATATAAAATATTTAAAATAGCCCATAAGTCAAAAGCTGTTGAACAATGCATGACTTTTTCAAGAATGCTATTTGGTATGGCACAAAATATGCAATTCATCGCTTCTCCATTAAATTGAAATATTTTCTTATCAAGTTCACTCCAATCATGCATGTCAACCTTGGGATATGTGTATTCAAATTTTAACATGTTAAAAATACCAAAACCTCTAGTCTTAATGTAGGTGTACATCCTAGACTTCCAAAAACCAAAGTTCGATTCATCGAACTTAGGAGGTGAAGATGCTATCAACTCTAGTGTCATATTCAGATCGAGACTAGATATAGACGAGATGGTGAAATCTCAGACTACGACCCGCTCTGATACCAATTGTTGGTTGAAATAGCCACACTAGAAGGAGGTGAATAGTGTGTTAACTAATTTTTTGCCTAATTTTGATTTTAATCATTTCTTGATTAGTTAGGCTAAGCACGATATTTATAGCAAGGGAAAGCAATAAATACGAAGCAATAAATACAAACAAACTATCAATGCTAACACAAGTATTTATAGTGGTCCGGCCAACCGCTTACTCCACTACATTGGCTCCACACCAAGGATTTCTAACCAACTACTTTATAGAATTTGTGTTTCCCTTTGAATACAACTGAGGACATGATTCTCACTTATTTGAGAACTTCTCAAATTTATTCACCTAGGCAAAACACAATTCTACGTAGCCTACCTAGAATTGAAAGCAAGCTATTACTTAAAATATTACACATGAAAGCAAAACACAGTGTTTACTCTAGCACACCTAGCAAGCTATTGCACATGAAAGCAAGTTTAAACAACACTTAAAATATAATGAAAGAGCTAAGAATTGAAAGAAAGAACCAATGCTTTTTTGCCTAAGCCTTCAAGCCTCCAACTCGTCAAGTCGTAGAGCTCGAATCAAATCCCGAGTTGAGGAAGAAAATGGCGCTTGAAAAATTTGTTGACGGAAGAACCGAGCGCAAGCAATTGATCTTTTGAAGGTTTGTAAATATAGGGTTTCAAGAATTTAAATATGTATTAGTATAAATGTATGAAATCAGGTGTATGAAATATGATGGTCAGGTATTAACAACCGAAATATGTATTGCCAACGTATAAATTCTGTTGGTGATGTTGGTAACACCGACGACTCGAATCTCTGTTGGTATTATCGATGGAACTATATCTGTTGGTATTACCGACAGACGTATATCCGTTGGTATTACCGATAGATTAATATGTGCATTGGTAATACTGACAGACTCAAATATCTGTCGGTAATACCGATGGATTTTATGACATCTAACGGTATTACCTAGCAGATTTTACCGACAGATGTTACCGATAGAAAAATCCGCCGGTAAAAATATTATCGACGAATTTTGGACTATTAATTTGTCGGTGATAGCCTTTTTTTTTGTAGTGTTTTATGTGTTTTGAAACTATATTAAGTAAAATAACTTAGCTTATTTCAAAATAATTTATAAAATCTGATGCATTATAACTATATATGAAATGGTCATTCCATTAGTAACTATTGGTCGAATTAATTACTCCATGTGGATTTTGCCTAGCTACAACGCATTTGTGATTTTTGACCTAAATAATCTGGCACTAATATTATTAAAAGAGATCAAATTAAGTCGAGATTAGTTTGGAAACCAAGTAGCTAATAAGTTTGTTCCATTTTGAAAATAGTGCTCTCTCATCTTCACACACCCAATTCATAAAAAGAAATATATATATATATATAGAAGTGACGAAAAAGTTGTATAACTAGATGATAAGTTAATGAGAAAATAATATAAATTATTATATTTTAATATATAACCTAATGCTCAACTACGAAGTAGTATAAACTTTTAGTATTTTATAATTGAAGTACTATTTGCACTAACTAAGCTAACAAATATTAGTTATGAAATAATCAGAATAGTTGTACAATTAATTAATTACGTTAAGCTAAAAACCAAATTATTTATTATTATCACACTTATAAAATTATAATGATGTTTTAAAATTAATAACAGTGCATTATCATAATTAATTAGTTTTATCATCGAACTTTTATAGGATTATTTACATATATAGTGTATTCTCCACCATCCTCGCTTTGACAATCTATTCAAAAATTAATTTTCCAATAAAAATAGTTATCAAATATAATTGTTAAGCTATCATTAATTGGTGAACCCACTTGTGCTCAAGTGATAGTAATATCTGAGTATGTTATTTATAAATTTTGGATTCAATCTCTCGTTATAACGCTTTATTACGCCTCTTTTCATATCTGTGTATATTAATGCGCTTTATGCGTATATTATCATGTTTACACTTTGTAATGACCTAGGATGCATCGACACCGACACGGACACGGGACATGACACAAACACGGGGACACACCAATTTCGAAATTTTACAAGACACGGACACGACATATATAGATAAATATAAATAATAATAATTTTTTTTTAAAAAAAAAACCATAATTTATATCAATATATATCATGATATTTTCATTGATGTCAAACTTCAAATTTTCAGTATGAATAAATACTTACTATTTCTAAGTCTTTCCAAAAGCATGAGTTTTCTAGGTTAGCAAAAATTCCTAGACATGAATTTTCATTGAGGCACAACCACATGTAAACAAAAATTCCTAGACATGATTGACATCTCCAAAGAAATTTCTAGGTTAGCATATCTTAGTAGAAATAATCATGTACAATCGCATGTAAACAAAAAGTTAACTAGAGTCCTACTATCTTCTTCATCAAACATTATTGTTATCTTCTTCATTGGAAAATATTACTCTCTCCAACTCTGGTTCATCAAGAGAAAGATTGACAACTTCAAGGATTTCATTATCTTCATTAATCGGTGAAAAGTCATCAAGAGAAATAGATGAATCAAATATTTCACATGAAATAAAAATAGAGCTAATCCAAGAAAAATAGAGCAATTTAGTATTATCCAGAAAGCATATTGTCTCCACCTCTCCGGAGGCTATTTCCACTCGGTGAGGGTTTATCGGCGAGGGTGGCGGCACGAGTACAGGTTCTCCAACTCGTCTGGTATCCGGAGGAGAGGCGATTCTTGCGAAGGAGCGGCGATTCTCGCGGAGGAGAGGGCAAAAAAAATTGACCGGTCCGGCACACGTGTCCGACACGTGTGTCCGATCCGTGTTCGAGCAAAGGAAAACATTGACCGATCAAGACACTCTTGGACACGTCGGACACGTGTGTCGGACGAGTGTGTTCATGTGTCGATGTCTGCGGTGTCTCGGACACGCGGACATAACAATCCTTGGATGTGTTTGTGCTTCCTAGCTAGGTAATGACTATATTATAATATTAGTTTTTTTTAAAAAAAAATATTAATTATTGCATACGACTCTGGTTATATATATATATATATATATATATATATATATATATATATATTATTGTTCAGATGTCACAAGAAACGACGATCAATAAAAAATGTTATCAGCTTACATCAGCAATTAATTACATTGACCTTGGAATAGTTTCCTTGAAGGAAGGACAAATCCCAAATTGTTTTTCTGTCTACAAGTCTTGAAACATTCATTAGTTTAAGAAATAACTGTTAACTCCACACGAAGTAAACAAAAGGAGGACACCTGGTTTGCCAGCACAAAGCTTGAAAGATATAATAATGTTAGGAAAGCTTAAAGTCTATATGCTTTGTATTAATAATATGGATATAGTCACTTAATTAATTAATTTGACCCGGGATATATTTGTCTTTAATTTGTACCAACTTTTTTTTATCCTACGTATTTTTGTAATATATAGGGAATAATCCTCTTACAAATCCTAATTTTCAATAGTACTTATATTGATTCATGTATGCCACTAGAGGTAGATAATAGAGAATTAACATAAAAAAATTTAAGGATATCCAAAATTAAATATTCCGATCCCTTGATGAAAATAATTAACTCATCAACTTCATACATGCCCACACCATTGGCCTAATTTAAAATGCTTAAGTGAAAGTTGATAATAACACATCCATTATCATGTCTTATAAACCACCACAATATCCAATATCTTCCTAATGTGGGACAAAATCAGAATATTATAATATATTCCACTTATGTCTTGAGATTCTCGTCAAGATGTAACTCAAGTCTAACATAGCCCAAAATTACACCCAAATGGGTAGTGTGTGAGGTCTAGCATACTAGCAGCTCCACTTACATCCTATCTCAGAGCAGTCCTTTCTCGCATAGGCTCTCTCACCAAATCTGGGACTAGATTATGCTTTGATATCATTTGTAACAACCTGTTTGATGCGATAACTGACCTATATATCAAATTCATAAGTCCAAACCATTGGCCTAATTTAAATGCTTAAGTGGAAGTTAATAGTAGCACACACTGTTCCTGCATGAGGTCAGGTTCAACACTAGGAGGGGGGCATTACAAAAGACACTCTGATGCTCAAGCTAGTGGGACTCCAAGATAGAGATAATGAAATTATAACTTCGGGTTACCTGGGGCGTGTCGTGCCATTTATTGCAGGTGGAGGTGATGACGTCGCCCAGTAATCTTACGGGAATATTGCCCAGAATGGGTTGAGGCTAATTCCGGAGATGGCGGCATGTAATGGTGTATCCCTCGTGATAAGAAAGACGCATATGTCCATATATGACCGGGTGGGGTCCTGGGTGGAGCTATTTGGTCTGGCTCGAATCTAGTCCAGGAGCGTCATTGGGTGGAGCCTCGGGTAGGGTTTGTTTGGTTTGGCTTGATGTAATTTATGGGGCGTTGTTGGGTGTGATCTAAACAGGCTCAATAGTTCTAGTCTAGTCCACAACCCCCGAGCTCGATCGAAGTTTGGAGGATTGTGTATCGAGCTCTTTAAGTAGGGTTAACTTCCTTGCTTATGATGCCTCTGGGGCTTAAGGAACTTCTGGAAACATCTATCATGTTGTGTTTAGCCACTATAAGGGCTGAGTTGTATCAGGTGACCTTGGATGCCGGTCTCAAGTAGGTGACTACATAGGTCATGTCGAAGTGGTTGGCTATGGAGGCCGAGGTGAAGTAGGTGGCCGTGAAGGCTGAACTAGAGCAAGTAGTCGAGGAATCGAGCTGGAAAAGGGTGGCCATGGAGGCCGAACTGGAGCAAGCGGTCGTGGAGCTGAGCTGGAAAAGGGTGGTCGGGGGAGCATTGAAAAAGACACTCCGATGCTCAAGCTAGTGTGACTCCAAGGTAGAGATTATAAAATTATAACTTAGGGCAACCTGGGGCGTGTCGTGCCATTTATTGCAGGTGAAGGTGATGACGCCTCTCGAAAATCTTACGAGAATATTGCCCAGAATGGATCGAGGCTGATCCCGGAGATGACAGGCATGTAATGACATATCCCTCATGATAAGAAAGGACACATATGTCCATGTATGACTGGGTGGGGTCCCGGGTGGAGCTATTTAGTATGGCTCGAATCTAGTCCAGGAGCATCAATGGGTTGAGCCCTGGGCGGGGTTTTTTTGGTTCGGCTTGAGGCAATTTGTGGGGTGTTGCTGGGTGTGATCTAAACATGCACAATAGTTCTAGTCTAGTCCACAGTCCCTGAGCTCGATCGAAGTTTGGAGGATTGTGTATCGCACTCTTTAAGTAGGGTTAACTTCCTTGCTTATGATGCCTCTGGGGCTTAAGGAACTTCTGAAAATATCGATCGTGTTCAGCCATTATAAGGGCTTAGTAGTATTGGGTGGCCTTGGATGCTGATCTCAAGTTCGTGACTATATAGGTTATGTTGAAGTAGTTGGCTACGGAGGCCGAGCTGAAGTAGGTGGGCGTGAAGACTGAACTGGAGCAAGTAGTCGCAGAATCGAGCTGGAAAAGGGTGGCCGTGGAGGCCGAGCTAATATGAGTGATCGTGAAAGTCATGCTATGAAAGTCGAGCTGGAGAAGGCAGCCAAAGAGGCCAAACTGAAACAAGTGATCCTGAAGGTCGCATCAAAGTGGACGATTGCGTAGGCCGAGCTGGAGCAAGTGACCCTAAAGGTCGTATTGAGGTAAGTGGACTTGGAGACCGAGCTAGAGCAAGCGACTGTGGAAGTCGGGCTGGAGAAGGCGACCAGGGAGGCCAAACTAAAATAAGTGATACAGAAGGTCGCATCAGAGTGGACGGTTGTGTAGGCCGAGCTAGAGGAAGCGAACCTGAAGGTCGTATTGAGGTAAGTGGCCGAGGAGGCCGAGCTAGAGCAAGCGACTGTGGAAGTCGGGCTAGAGAAGGCAATCAGGGAGGCCAAACTAAAATAGGTGACCCTGAAGGTCACATCGAAGTGGACGACTGCGTAGGCCAAGCTGGAGCAAGCGATTCATCTTTGATTAGTATGTAATAACTTTTGTGTCGCCTCGAGATAAGTTAAATCGACATATTTTTCCTGTGTTCTTCTTGTGCCCTCTTGGCTTCCGGGCCTCGCATGTCGGTTTGATAATGGAGATCTTCTCATCCTACGTGGTAGTTGCTGACTGGCGTTTGCCTCCTCGTTTTTGGGGGAGGCATGATGGCGAAAAAGCGTCCACTCGTGTCTTGGGTTCTTCTAGAGAACCGTCGATTGATGAGCTGTTCAGTTGGGATTTAATCACATTTTCATTGTTGGTCGTTGGATGGGGGGGGGGGGGTTGTCATTCTTCAACCTATAAGGTGACTCTTTCCCTCCTTGTTTCGAGCATTTCTCACATTTTTGGCATTCGTCCTTAGCAGATTCTTGCTAGTGCTCTTCTAGTTAGTTTCTTTCTTCTTTCGTTGCTGATCTCCTTTGGTAAGTCTTCTTGATGTTTTTGCTTTTCTTCTCTATATCGTTGATGTTGGTTCTAGTTTTGGCTTCTTCATAATCCATTTAATAGTTCGTGACTATAAGGTACTCTTCCGTAGTTTTTCGAGATGAATTGTTCAGAATCCTTCTGAGGTGTAGGTGAGATGTGTTCTTTGTTGAATGTGTCGGGCATGCACGCTTGTTTGTGGGAGAGCGCCTCAGGCAGGAAGGAGAAAGATCCGTTGGTGGATAGTTTATTAAGGCCTATGAGGGTTCGCGGTCCCGGAACCCAGGAGTCTCTAGAGCTAGGGCGGAGGTGGTAGGGTCATTGGCCTCTTCGGATTCTCCAGTCTTCCTTGGCTCACCAATGAGATTCCGAAATAGGGCTAGGTGTTTCGAGGGAAATTCGCTTCCTCTGGCGGCTACTCATTCGTGGGGGAATGAGTCTACATTGCCAGAGATGGCGGTGGCAGCTGGTGCGTCAACGGGGAGTTCATCAGCCTGTTGTAGTCTTGTGCTTCCGTTCCAGTAATCACTCAATTTTTCCCGAGGGAGTGGATCCTTGGGAACACATCCAACTTCTGATCGGCATGTTGAGGGAGTCTACGTCGAGAGATTATGAGGTGTAGTTGAGAGCTCGAGGCATTGAGGTTTAAAATGGTTGAGATGGAAAGGGTCTTGGCGGAAAAGGTTGATGAAGTCGCGCACCTAAATGTGGTTGTTTCCGAATCTGCTACCCGGATAGCAAAGGTTGATAGCAAGTCTGGGGCGGAATTGAAAATGCTCTACTGCGGCGATGCGAAGGGTGCCCATTTGTAGACTGAGGCAAAGGAGGCCAAGGCCGAGGCTAGGAGGTACAATTTGGCGAAGCAAACCCTTGAGATAGAGGCAAGATGCCTTCGAGATTGTACTCTTGCAATGTATATAGAGGGCTTCAAAAGCTCCTTGCTCCTGGCATTGACTTTTATGGGATGGATTTCATCAAAGAAGTCAAAGATGATGTTCTGGTAAATCTTAAAGCTGGGGAGAAATTTCCTTGGTCCCTTGGAGGAGAACCTTCGGCTGCTACTCTGGGTCAGTGCTTATTTTCCCCGAGGGGGATATTGTTCCGAGGAGGGATGTTCTTGTCGTGCCTACCAAGGCTGATGTGGTTTCTCCTCAGTAAACGTTTGAATTTTGTGTTTGCCTGTGTATATGCTAGTTCTCGAAACTTTCCGGGGGTTGATTATTCCCCTCTTTTTGTTTGACAATTGCTCCTTTGTGGGCTTATTTTACTTTGCAACATGCTCTTGCTAATTCAGTGGCCTAGTTTTTCCATTGATAATGCTTGGTTCCTTATGAAGGGAAGTCTTTGTCTAACTTTTGAAATCTTTGTTTGAGGTTGAAACTTCTGAAATTTTTGTTTTGAGATTGAACCATCTAAAATCTTTGTTTGAGGTTGAACCTTATGTAACGACTCCGAAGGTTTTTACGGGGTTAAGTAGTGATGACGGACTCTGCTGTCCAACTAAGCTGGTTGCATATAGATAATAAATTTAGGAATAGTGGCTCCGGGGCCGAGTACTACATCTGAGGATCCCAGTCGAGCTCGATAAGGAGCGTAACGTAGGATTATGTGCGGGGAGTCAAGTAAGGGCTCTGAGGCCGGAAGTGATGGTGTGATAGCCAATAAGCCAGGCTATCAAGGGCACTAGTGTTCAAGCCGAGCTCGCCGAGGAGCGCAAGGCAAGATCGCACACGAGGAGTCGAGTAAGGGCTCTAAAGCCGAAAGTAATTGTGTGATAGCCAGCGAGCTAGGCTGGTGAAAACCAAGTCCTGGTCGTGTAAGGGTGCTGGAGCCCATAGTAGGCACCGAGGCTGGCGAGCCAGACCAGTGCAAACCGAATTTTGATCGCTCATTAGAGCATCGTGTTGGGGTAATGGCTCTAAAAGCCGAAAACGCGTGCAAGAGTTCTAGCCAAACTCGCTGAGGAGCATGAGGTGTAACCGTGCATGAAGACTCAAGTAGGTTCCAAATAATAGAATATTCGTTAAGGTGGCGAGATGACTGTAGAGTTCCCTGGGCATATATAGAGAAGAGATATAAGAAATGCAATTTTATTGAATGATAAAGAAATTGTGCGCATAAGAGGAATGAACAATCTGAGCTTTATTTGTGCCCGTTGTGGTGATTTGATTATGGCTTGAGTTCCTTCAATGGTTGAGTCAGAGTTGCTTTTGCATGTCCCTTCCCGAGTTTGGCTCAGAGGCTTCCGCTGGCTGTTTGTTTTGGTTGTATAAAGCGTTTGTGGGCCATTAGGCTCTTTCTTTGGTTCAGCTATCTTTGTCTTAAGACATTAATTATAGCATAATTGGGCTTCTTTCTGGTTCGCATGCAACACGCCTACTTCTATTTTTGAAATAGGAAACTATAACTCTAGGTTGGCAGTGGATACGACAACTCCTAGATTATTCAAAGACGATCGTCCTAGGATCATATGATATAGACTATAAATGTTGATGATTAAGTACTGCACATCAATTGTTTTCACCATTGGTTGGGAGTTGAACGTCGTCCTTAGCCATATGACTTCACGAACGTCAACTCTTTCTCCCGATAAGCCTACAAGGTCTCCTTTGCACGGTGTAAGCGAGGCTTCTATTAATTGCATTTTCTCAAAGGCAGAGTAGAAAATGATGTCGGTCAAGCTACCTTGGTCGACAAGAACCTTTTTGACAATGAAGTTTCCTACAATCACAGAGATTACAATCAGATCGTGCAGGTTTTGGTCAATTTCGTAAAAATCGAATTCATAGCACAATATTATCGGGGTTTTAGGGGTAATCCGGTGTGGGCGAGTGGCGCTATCTGTTGGCCCATGGGTTCAACCTTGGCAACACTCTTAGTTTTGATGATAACAAATATTGTTCTAATAGTTTCATCAAGGTTTGGTTTCAGGTTGGACATATGATATGCATCCAAAGCTCGTTGAAAAAATCACGAAAAATCAAGAATCGGAGGCTTCGAAGTCGAGCATGTCAAAATTAGTTTAGGACTTAGTTTCTTTTATTGTAAATGCTCCTAAGCTTTAGTTTGATGTCCTCATTGAATTCATAATCAAAATACCGAAACCCGAACTCTGAAAACTTAAAAACTAAAAAAATCAAAAAATGGTCTTGAAAATTTCTAAGTATAGGGGGCTCCTTGGAGAGCTACATAATTTAGATATTATTTTTGCAATAAAAAGTCTCAATAATTGTTCCTTAGGTAAAAACAAATTAAAGACATATTTTAAAGGGATTTTTAGAAACTGTTAACCTAAAAAAATAAGGCTTGAAAGACTAAAAACCTTCAAATTACCTAGAATTTCCAGAATGCCCCCAGTCAGTTTTTTAAAAACTGCCCAGAATTCCTAGAATGCCCCCAAATGACTCTTTTTCAAATTAGATAAGGTTTGAATGACTCTTTGCTTCCATACTCCAATACCAACTCTATAAATACACCCAAAACTCTCTTCCTAAAGCTCATAACTATTCTATTGAGCTACCAAAATATTTTCTTGAGCCTTAAAGAGTGATTCAAACTGCAAACCTCAACTTCTCATTCTCAAAGTCTTCAAAACTCTATTCAAGTCTTCAATCCAAATTTCTACATCATCTTAAGGCCTTGGAGTACTTGTACGAGCTCATTTAAGTTTGTTTTAATTTATAGTTCTTTTTTTTGTATTTTCTATCTTATTTGCTTCCCATTTTAAGTTGTTAAGTGTGGTGTAGTGTTACACCTAGGTTTCTTTATCTTTAAGTGTTTTGCTTTGGAATAGTAGTTGAGGCATACTCTAAGATTGAGGGATAAATCATCTTTGTATTTTTTAGGAAACATTCAAGTTGTAAATATTTAATGTTAGAAATCCTTAGTAATGAGCCAAGGTACGTAGTGGAGTAGGCGGTGTGGCCGAACCACTCTAAAATTCACTTGTTAGCATTGCTTATTTATTTAATCTTGCTTGGTATTAATCATTAGTCATTTATATTTGCATCTTGAAAACATATAACTCAAAATAGCAAAAATCCATACTTAGGCCAACTTGAAAAAAAATCGGAATTAAACTTAGCGTATTTAAGCTACACACTATTCACCCCCCCTATAGTGTGGTTATTTGATTTACATTTGGTATCGGAGCTTGGTAGTAAGACTAGATTTCACCATCTACCCTACACTTAGAATGACTACCGAAAACACACTAGCTCAAGGGACCTCTACCAATGCACCTCCTTTGTTTGATGGAAATAACTATGTTTATTGGAAAATTAGAATGAATATTTTCCTTCAATCACAAGGTCTAGAGGTTTGGAGGATGATTCAAAATGATTATAAGCAATCAACTAAGAACATAGATGATTGGACTCAAGAGGAAGTTAAATTCTTTAATTCCAATATTAAAGCCATGAATACATTACATTATGGATGATCAATTAATGAGTTTAATAGAATTTCTACATGTAAATCCGCATTTGAAATTTGGCAAGTTCTTGAAACTACTCATGAAGGGACCTATCAAGTAAATGAGTCAAAAATCAATCTTCTCATGCATGATTATGAATTGTTTAAAATGCTATCTCTTGAGACTATTGATGAAATATATGCTAGATTCCAAAACATTACTAATGGCTTATGCAATATTGGAAGAGATATGAAGGAAGAAGAAAAGGTGAGAAAGCTACTTCGGTCACTTCCCAAAGCTTGGGAACCAAAGGTGATAGCTATCATGGAAGCTAAGGATCTTGGTACCATGAAGCTCACCGAACTCATTGGATCCCTCATGACACATGAGATCCATATGAGGGCACACAAGGAGGAAGATGCCCCAAAAGGCAAGAGTATTGCCTTAAAAGTATCACATAGGAATGATGACACTTCTTCATCCGAAGAGGAGCTTGATGACTATGAGGAGATGACCTTGCTTGCAAAACGGTTCATGAGGTTCATAAAGGGTGGCAAAAGGTACATTTGTTTCAATTGCAACAAACCAAGGCACTTGAGTAAGGATTGCCCACAATTGAAGCTCACCCCCACCTCATCCACAAAGAAGGACAAGCTCAAGAAGAAGGAGGAGGCATTGATGGCTTCTTGGGATGAAAGTGAATCTTCATCAAGTGAGGAAGACTCCAAGGATGAAAGAGCCAACCTTTGCCTCATGGCAAATGATGATGAGGTAACCTTTACATTAGGTGAATTTACATTTACTCAAGAAGAATTAGAGCATGAGTTTGAACAAATGCATGTTGAGTTTAATGCTATTAGAAAGAGGTTTAAAGAACTTAGAAAGGAAAATAAGTCTTTAGAGGCGGAAAATAAGGAACTACTTGTTTCATGAAATGCTTTGAAAAATGAAGTAGAAACTCTTAAGGATGAAAAACTCGTTTTAGAAAAGGCAAAAAATGATTTACAAGATTCAAATGATGTGTTAGAAAAGGAAAACAAATTTTTGAGTTCACAAGTTGAGTACTTGAATGATAGCATGCTATCATTGAAGAAGGACTTATGTACTTTGAATGAAAAAAATGCATGACTTACAAAATACTAAAAATGACCATGTATCACATGCTAGGAGCACATTGGTGTTGGATAGTGGTTGCTCAAAGTACATGACCGGAGATATCAAATTATTTGCAACCCTATCAAGCAAAGATGGAGGGTATGTTACTTTTGGAGATAATGTCAAAGGTAAGATCATTGGCATTGGTGATATAGGTATACTTCCATTCCCTTGCATTAAGAATGTCTTATTAGTTGATGGCTTGAAACATAACTTGATTAGTATTTCTCAATCATGTGATAATGGATATATGGTGTTTTTTTAAGCATCTAAATGTCTCATTAGAATTGCATCATCTAGTGATATAGTATTCATTGGAAATAGACATGAGAATGTTTACACTTTGAGTTTAAATGTGTTGCCTAATCCTCATGTAAGATGCTTAATAGTAATGGACAATAATACTTGGTTATGACACCGTAGGCTAGGACATGCTAGCATGTGCCTTATTCAAGAAATCACCAAGATAAAGTTAAAGGAATCCCTAAAATAAAATTTGAAAAAGATAAACTTTGTGATGCATGTCAACATATCAAACAAGTCAAATCATCTTTTCATAGTGTTAATCAAGTAACTGCCTCTAGGATTCTTGAACTTGTACACATTGATCTTTTTGGTCCTTCTGATGTTGCTAGCTTAGGTGGTAAACTATATTGTTATGTTTTGATCGATGACTACTCTCGATTTACACGGGTTTTCTTTTTAGCGAAGAAGAATGAAATATTTGATTTCTTTAAAAAGTTTGTTAAAAGAGTTGTCAATGAAAAAGGGATTTCAATTTCAAAAATTAGGAGTGATAATGGCGATGAATTTAAAAATGAAAAGTTTTTCGAATTTTGTGAAAATTTTGGGATTAAATCCATACATTTTCTTCTCCTAGAACCCCTCAACAAAATGGGGTGGTTGAGAGGAAGAATATGACCTTGCAAGAAATGGCTAGGACTATGCTTTGTGAAAACAATTTACTTAAGTATTTTTGGGCCGAAGCCATAAATACATCATGCTATGTTTTAAATCGTGTTTTATTGAGACCTAAAATAAAGAAAACTCCTTTTGAACTTTGGCATGATAGAATTCCAAATGTGGGATACTTTAGGGTTTTTAGTTGTAAGTGCTTTATTTTGAACACTAAGGATCATCTAGAAAAATTTGACTCAAAATCCGATGAAGGCATCTTCCTAGGATACTTATCTAGTTCTAAAGCCTATAGAGTTTATAATCATAGAACTATGATTGTTGAAGAATCCATGCATGTAACTTTTGATGAAACTAATGATTCTTCTACAAATGTTAAGATGATGAATGTAGGTGAAGAACTTGAGGCTTTAACTTTCAATGAAGAAGAAGTTGAAGATGAGCCTAATGAAGTATCTCGATCATAATGAAGAACCTTCATCCTCAACCTCCCTACCTCAAGTTGAAGAACAAGCTTTACCACCACTTCCTAAAGCTAACCGAGTCATAAGAGATCATCCTATTGAACAAGTCATTGGAGAACCCTCAATGGGAGTGGTAACACGTTCTAAACTCAAAAACATTTGTCAACATATTGCTTTTATTTCTCAAGTAGAGCCTAAAAATATTAATGAAGCCATAGATGATGAATTTTGGGTTATGGTCATGCAAGAGGAACTAAATCAATTTGTTAGGAATAATATTTGGGATTTAGTGCCTAGGCCTAGTGAACAAATAGTAATTGGAACTGGGTCTTTAGGAATAAGTTAGATGAAAATGGCTTAGTTGTTAGAAACAAAGCTACGCAAGTGGCCCAATGTTCCAACCAAGAAGAGGGTATTGATTACAATGAAACTTATGCTCTCGTAGCTAGATTGGAGACTATTCGCATGTTTTTAATTTTTGCAAGTTTTAAAGATTTCAAACTATTTTAAATGGGTATTAAAAGCACATTTTTAAATGGTTTTATTATGGAAGAGATTTATGTTGAACAACCTCCCGGATTTGAAAACTTTGATTTTCTAAATCATGTTTACAAATTAAAAAAAGTATTATATGGTTTAAAACAAGCCCCTAGGGGTTGGTATGAAAGACTTTCAAATTTTTTAATTGAACAAGATTTTAATGTTGGAAAAGCCGATGTTTCACTCTTCATTAAACATGATGATAATGACAATTTATTAGTTCAAATATATGTTGATGACATAATTTTTTATGCTACTAATGAAATTCTTTGTGAGTGGTTTGCTAAGTGTATGCAAGATGAATTTAAGATGAGCATGATGAGAGAGCTCTCTTTCATACTTGGACTTCAAATCAAACAAACCAAGAAGGGGATTTTCATTAATCAAGCTATAAACACGAAGGAGCTAATCAAAAGATTTGGGATGGGTGGAGCAAAGATTGCATGAACCCCCATGAGTCCATCCACCAAGCTTGATAAGGATGAGAAAGGTATCAAAGTTGATGAAAAATGATACTGAGGTATGATTGGTAGCTTACTTTATTTCACCGCAAGTAGACCCGATATAATATTTAGTGTATGTCAATTTGCTAGATTTCAATCTTGTCCTAATATGTCTCATTTGAGTGCGGTCAAACGCATATTGAGATATCTAAATGACACTTTTGACTTAGGCCTTTGGTACCATAGTAGTGCATCCTTTGAATTGATTGGTTTTTCCGATGCGAATTTTGCCTGTTGCAATATTGATAGAAAAAGCACTAATTAGTGTTGTCAATTCCTAGGGATGAGTTTGGTTTCTTGGTTTTTCAAGAATCAAGCCTCGGTTGCACTTTCAACTACCGAAGCGGAGTATATCGTGGCGGCTAGTTATTGTGCACAAGTCCTTTGGATGAAACAAACCCTACTTGATTTTAGATTGAACTATTCATGTATACCTATGTATTGTGATAACACTAGTGCCATAAATTTGACAAAAAATCCCATCTTGCACCCAAGGACAAAACATATAGACTTAAGACACCATTTTCTTAGAGATAATGTAGCTAAGAAAAATATCTTTGTTGATATTGTACCTACTGATAAACAACTTACGGATATATTTACTAAACCTTTAAATGAAGAAAGCTTTATAAACTTAAGAATGCAATTAGAAATTTGTACTCTTCAGAATATTTGAATTTTGGAAAATTGCATGTAATATTGAGTTTTCTTAAAAATTTGATTCTCATGGTATCCTCACACTTGTGTATATCCTCACCCGATTTTAGTGAGATTTTGGTTTTCATAATCATATCATTAATAGAACCTTGCATTCTTGCATTTTTGATTGATGTCAAAAGGGGGAGAGAAGACTTAGTCACACTTGGTTTTAATGATGCATATAGATAGGGGGAGCTTAAGCTAGCTTTCAATACCAAGTTTATTAAAATAAAAAATTGGATGCTTAAAATGAACCTTTGGTGTAGTGTTTTTAATGAAATGTTTGTCATCATCAAAAATGGGGGGAATGTAAACCCAAGGGTTCAACCTTGGCAACACTCTTAGTTTTGATGATGATAAATATGGTTCTAATAGTTTCATGAAGGCTTGGTCTCGGGTTGGACATACGATACGCATCCGAAGCTCGTTGGAAAAATCACGAAAAATCAAGAATCGAAGGCTTTGGAGTCGAGCATGTCAAAATTAGTTTAGGACTTAGTTTCTTTTATTGTAAATGCTACTAAGCCTTAGTTTGATGTCCTCATTGAATTTATAACCGAAAAACCTAAACCCGAACTCCGAAAACTTAAAAACTAGAAAAATCAAAAAATAGTCTTGAAAATTTCTACGTATAGGGGGCTCCTTGGAGGGCTACATAATTTAGATATTTTCTTGTCATAAAAAGTCTCAATAATTATTCCTTAGGTAAAAATAAATTAAAGACATATTTTAAAGGGATTTTTGGAAACCGTTAACCTAAAAAAATAAGGCTTGAAATGCTAAAAACCTCCAAAGTACCCAAAATTCCCAAAATGCCCCCAATCAAATTTTTAAAAATTGCCTAGAATTTCCAAAATACCCCCAAATAGCTCTTTTTCAAATTAGATAAGGTTTGAACGGCTCTTTGCTTCCATACTCCAATACCAACTCTATAAATACATCCAAAACTCCATTCTTAAGGCTTCTAACTATTCCATTGAGCTACTAAAATATTTTCTTGAGCCTTAAAGAGTGATTCAAAGTCCAAACCTCAACTTCTCATTCTCAAAATCTTCAAAACTCTATTTCAAGTCTTCAATCCGAATTTCTACATCATCTTGAGGCCTTTGAGTACTAGGAGGCAACTTGGAGGAGCTCATTTGAGTTTGTTTTAATTTATAGATCATTTATTTGTATTTTCTTTCTTATTTGCTTCTTATTTCAAGTTGTTAAGTGTGGTGTAGTACTGTAGTATTACACTTAGGTTTCTTTATCTTTGAGTGTTTTGCTTTGGAATAGTAGTTGAGACATCCTCTAAGGTTGAGGGATAAGTCATCTTTGTATTCTTTAGAAAATATTCAAGTTATAAAGATTTAATATTAGAAATCCTTGGTGAGGAGCCAAGGTAGTGGAGTAGGCAGTGTGGCCGAACCACTCTATATTCCATAGGTTAGCATTGCTTATCTATTTAATCTTGCTTGGTATTAATCATTAGTCATTTATATTTGCATCTCGAAAGCATATAACTCAAAATAACAAAAACCCATACTTAGGCCAACTTGAAAAAAAATTGGAATTAAAATTAACGTATTTAAGCTACACACTATTCACCCCCCCTCTAGTGTGGTTATTTGGTTTACACTATCGACCACCATAATTGCCTGAAGAGACCTCTTTCTGGACAAGCTCGACTCTTCGCCTCCTGCAAATCTACCAACGATTTAGTTGATGACTCCTCGGAGCTTGTTTCTTGAGCGATCAGCCTAATCGTTCTCCCTTCGGGAATTCAATGGTGTTCAGCTTCGTCATCGAGGGTCGCGGCCCCTGCTCTAACCTCTCTCTCTCTGGTGATGGATGTATTTGTCCAAATGTCCTGCGCAAACTAATTCTTCAAGTTGTTCTCCGAGCATTACATAGTCCTCGATAGTGTGTTCATAATTAAGTGTCGTGGAATGCGCACTTCTTGTTCATATCTGTGTTAGGCGGCAGCTTTTGTTTTCCTGCGTTGGTATGGTATCTGATAAGTTTTAGGTGGTAGATATCGTGAAGGATGGTTTCATTCTCAGTGTTGAAAGGAATGTGCCTCTCGAATCGAGCACTCGGGCGTGGTGGTGGCCTCAATCAAAGACTTTTTTTCGTCTGCCATCTTGAATTTTTTGTCTTCGACGATGACTTTAAGATTTTACTAGTCAGTCTTTTTGACTTCTCATAGTACTTCCATTTTTATGAAGCTAGCGACCTTCTCTTGAAATTCGGCCATGCCTTTAGGCTCTGTCAGGGCGATCTGGTCGGCGAAGAGTCCGAACTTTAAACTGAGTTTGATGGAGTAGAATTCGACTTGTGGGTCGAGGTTGGGGATTTCGACCGCTATGGCCTGAAATCTATTCATGTATTCTCTTAGGGGCTCATATTGCCCCTGTATAACATAATGGATGGTAGCCTCCGTCTTGTGATAGACTCCCGATGTAGTGAACCGATTGAGGAAGACACGGGAGAGGTCCTCGAAGGAATGAATAGATCCCAATGAGAGAGAGGCAAACCACAACAAAGCGGCTTTTCTCAAGAAGGTTGGAAAGGTTCTGCTGAGTGCGGGATCGGTTGCTTCGTAGCATAATGGTCTTGAACGCCGTCAGGTGTAGTGTGGGGTCACATGTACCATCGTAGGATGTCAGGGTGGTAGGCAACTGACTTCTTGGCGGGAGACGGGTCGCCATGATATATTCGATGAATGGTCATGCGTCGATAGGACCTGCCTTTTTGGCTTTGGAATCTTCATCTTTTTCTAGACGCGGCGTACTGGAGACCTTGTCACGAAGGACAGAAACTGGTCTCCTTCTTTTTGAATGATTGCTTTGTTCATGCTCTGAACAACAACGCTTGTGGTTAGCCGGGAGTTTCTCCCGGGACCGCGTTAGCATCTCGACTTGAGTTTTTAACTGTTGGTTCTTTGTTTCCAAGTCATTTATTCGATGTTGGAGCTCTTTAGAGGGAGGATGGGCTAGTGCCGGAGCATCATTCCTTGTTGTTTTAGCATTACTAGGCTGCGGTCGATCGTCGTTGTCCGATCGTTGCCATTGGATTGCGGCGGTGATCGCTTGGCTCCGGGTTCCAACCATTATGGGGGAGGTAAGCTTTACTTGGACCAACGACGGGTGCCAAATATTCCTACCTGACGATCGGAGTAATCTGGTCCGGTTCGGTGTCTCTTCTGGCAGGTTCAACGCCGACGGGGGGGGGCATGCAAAAGACACACTGATGCTCAAGTCAGTGGAACTCCAAGATGGAGGTAATGAAATTAGAACTTAGAGTTACCTGGAGCGTGATGTGCCTAGCTATATTTATTATAGGTGGAGGTGATAGCATTGCTGTCACACCCCAAATCCGATGTGATCGGCCACATAGTTCGAAGCCTAACCCAACTCAAACACAACACAACCACAATAACCTGAACATTGAATATATATAAATTTTTAAAAGAAAAGAGTAGACATGATATACTGAACCAAACCAAACCAAAGACTAAAAAGGAATACACTGAACAAGTTATTTAAAAGAGTTCAAATAGGTAATCAAACTCCTAAGATTAAAAAAATGCGAAAATAATAACCCGAGTGCACGTGACTCAACAACTCAAAAGTAAGCAAAAAAGACTCAGATCATGACATGTCACGAGACCCGCTGTCCTGCTGCCACCAGCCGAACTACGGCACCTCGGTACCTCTCTGATCCCGCTTAGGTGCTGGAAAACATTAGAAAAATGAGGGGTAAATCCACTAGGATTTGATCAGTCCTCAATCCACCAAGTCAATCATCATGCACCACAATAAATAGCAGATATACAACATATATAAGCGATAACAATAAGAATAATCATCAATAATCATTCACTACTTTATGCATGATAATAGCATCCATCAACAATATATAAATAATCACAATGATCACAATAGGGTGAATGCAACATCACAATCACATGCATGCTCACAGGACCCGTCGATCCCACAAAGCCACATAGGGTAGGTAGACGGTGTGGCCACTGAACTACCACTCAGCTCGGTGTCGTCTCGTTGGGGCATGCCCTCCCCTCACCGACACTAGCTCTTCTGATCTATCTCATTGGGGCATACGTTCCCCTCACCGGTCGGATCTTCGGACTATCTATTTGGGGTATAATCTCCCCTCACCAAACTTTCAAAAATGCAACAAATACATCACAATATCTCACATGCATGTATATAAGCATAAAAAAACAAGATGTGCTAACAATAGGTAAATAAGGGTATGTCTAGGGCATACCTCAACCTCCACCTCCCCGTGTCATACATCACAATCACACATAGATATATACATGGAAATAGTGATCACAGATCATGATTTCACAGCGTAAATAAACAATCATGAAATAAGATATAGCACGTCCAATCATCGTATGAAAAAGAACATGTATAACATGAAAATAATGCAACATCGCTTAACTACCCTACGCAGTTTAAGCCCGACCTAGCAACCCTAGTCATGTACCCTAGGGCCAGCCTACCTCCTCTACCCAAGTGCCCTAGGGGCAAAGAGGGTTTGCCCCCCTTGGGTTCCCTAAGGGTTGGCCTAAAATATGTTCCTTAGGTGTAAAAATCATATTTTTATTTTCCTAAAATCTGCCCCTAGGTGGCCGGCCACCCTAGGTCTCCTAAAGAGCCCAAAAAGGGGGTGGCACACTCTAAACCCTACCCTAAAACTACCTCCTTCAAGGAGATACAAATCAAGATGCAAGAATCTTTAACAACCACCATCAAGATTCAAGAATTCCTCAAGAAAACTCAAAGAGGAAGGGGAGGCACAGCAAGAAGAGGGGCGGCAATTTTCCCAAAATTCGATCCGAGAATAACACGATAACGACAAGAAAACCTTAAAGCCAAATCTCTAATCTGATACGAGAAAAAAAAGCTAAAAATCATCGAAAACCTCATGACATAGGGGTGGCGGCAAGATTCAAGAAACCAGGGAAAGAGTGCTAAATCCACTCACCTCTTTGGAGAAAACGCAAAGGAAGAAGACGTGTAGGATCTTCCTTCAGTTGATGCCGATGAACCCGCGGATTTCGGCTCCGAATCGGCTCCTCCTCCTCTCGACGGTGCCTTTCTCTCTTCCTCTCTCCTCCTCGGGTGGCGTGCGACTAAACCTGTAGCTGTGCACCACTTAGGATCTTTTATGGGCTCTGGTTATGTACAAATGACCAAAATGCTCATACTTAAGTTATCTGACTTAAACAGCCTGTATCTAACCCGTCCTAACTCCGGTTCGAGTTTCGATTGAGCCGTTAAATTCATATCGAGATCCTCTATCATCATAGAATGCTAAATCACAAAGATATGACAAATAAAAAAATTTCTAATTTTTTCTACATTAAATGCTTACCCGGGTCTAATCCTGAAGCTTTCCGCCAATCCACACTAACTCGAGCTCACGGTCCTCCATTCAAGAATAAAATATTATTATTAAGATTTTGGGCATTACAATCGCCCGATAATCTCATGGGCATATTACCCAGAATGGGTCGAGGCTGATCCGGTGATGGCGGGCATGTAATGGCATATCCCTCGTGATAAGAAAGGATGCAGATGTCCATGTATGACCGGGTGGGGTCCCGGGTGGAGCCATTTGGTTTGGCTCAATTCTAGTCCAAGAGCGTAACTGGGTGGAGCCCTTGGGCGGGGTTTCTTTGGTTCAGCTTGAGGTAATTTGTGGGGCGCTGCTGGGTCTGATCTGATTATGGCCAATAGTTCTAGGGGAAATTACCTAAATATATCATGTACTTTGAGATTTTCTCATATGTGGCCTATACTTTTATTTGTCTCAATTGTATCCTATACTTTTAAAATTGTTCCAATTGAATCATGTCGTCTAGTTACTGTCACCAGCCTTGTTAACCCAATGACGTGACGTTGACGTGTTAAAAAATATTATTTTAATACCCGAAAATCCAACTCATCACTATATCATTTTTTTAATCATTTTTAAATTATTTTTTTATTAAACTTGCCATGTCAGCACCTGCCCCCATTTCTTTTTAAATCATTTTTTAAACCCTAAATACCACGTCAGCACCTGCCCCCCTTTCTGCTTTATTCTCCTGTCGAACCTTACAAGGCAACAAAATCTTACCCCTTAAATTTGAAGTTGTCATCGCGCCCATCCTATCGCCCATCTCGTTGCGCGTGCCTGTCGCCGATTGCAGTGACCAATCTTCGTCAGTGTGAAGAGGGAATCATGTCGTCGAGCCTGTTGTTTACACCAGGTAATAATCGAGTACTCTAAGCTAAGCAGGACCTCAAAATGTGCCATTTACATGGTCAAATTTGAAGGTACACCGGTATTTGGATACTGATTTAAAGAATTTAAAATATGTTTAATATGTTTAGGGTTTAGGGTTCTATGTGAATGTTAACCATGTTTAAATTTGTTTAAATGAGCTAAGCAGGAGCTCAAAATGTCCCATTCACATGCTCAGAATGAGGAAGCATCTATATCCTCAAGTTTTAATATATACGCCTATGTGTCATCATATGGTTGGAGCTAGGTTGTTTACTTCAAAAATCGGAAAGAAAAAAAAAAAAAAAAAAAAATCGGGAAGACAATTTTGGAGGTGTGTCCAGTGAAAGGTATGCTCTACCTTGAATTGTTCAATTTATTTCGTTAATTTGTAGAACATATTTTAATGGTTGTGGATTTTTCAGGATAATTATGGATTTTTTCTTTGGCAAGACTCCAAATTTGAACAAGGAAAGGAAGTTATACAGTCCTCATCAAATGATAATGACGTTATTTATCAAAAGAGTCCTCATCAAATGATATTGACGTTATTCATCAAAAGATTTACCAACTTGAAGAGAAGATCAACCTATTGGAGCACAAATATGAATAGATCAAATTGTATAATTGGATATTTGAAAATATTTATTTCTTTTATTGCATGTGTTTGGTATGTGCTTGGATGGTGTTCCAAGGAAATAATGTAATTTGAACAAGAATTATGTTTGTATATATATGATTGTATGTGCTTGGTATGTGTTTATATTTTGTGGACAAGAATTATGTTTTGTGAACAAGATTATGTTTTTATGTGCTTCGTATGTGTTTGTACGTGCTTGAACAAAGATATTGATGTATTATGTTTGTATCCTGAACTTTTGGAATGTATTAAAGTTATCCTATCTATTTGGAATGTCTCAAATATATCCTTACTGAATGTATTAAAGCTGAATGTATTAAAGCTGAACTGAATAAATATAATTTGATTCAAACTAATTGAAACTGAACTGATTCAAACTTAATACATACAAGCAAATTGAATACACACTAATTGAATACATACAAGCTGATTACATACAAACTGAATACACATTGACTGAAACACAATATACTAAAACATAGTGTCACAAACTGAATACATACTGTCACAACATATTGTTTCATACTAAAACTGAACTAAATTGAAATTGAATACAAGTTCACAGTTCACGGTACATACTGATATAATTCACAAGTTCACACAACATACTAAACTAATATAATTCACAAGTTCACAGTAAATATATTTCAGAGTTTCACAATACATACTGATATAATTCACAAGTTCACAATACATACTGACAGTATTGACTTTGAAAGTATTCACAGTTTCAAAGTTTCAAAATGTCATCACAGTTTCACATTCAGAGTTTCAATCCATACAGAAAATGTAGATAACTAATAACATAATTTAGATTATAGAAGGGAGAATAGTAATATTGATATGCACAAATAAGTTTTCTAAACATAATTTAGCAAAATGAAAAATTCCTATCTAGAAACTAAAGACTATTTAAAGAATTATAACCAAGATAAAATATCACATGTGGAAAGTCCACCATAACCAAGTAGAGTTTGTCGCCGCCGTCGGGGACAACTGGACGAGACAGTACCCGGAGAGGCACCAAGTTGACATGTTGTGTGGGTGAAATGGCAACACTAGAGGGGGGGTGAATAGTGTGTTTACTATATTATTCGCCTAATTTCTAATTTAATCATTTTCTTAAATCGTTAAGCAATTTGCAATTCGATGATTGATTGCGGAAGCGATAAATAATTCAATTAAAAATGAACAATCAATCAATGCAAACACAGAGATTTTATAGTGGTTCGGCCCCAATGCCTACTCCACTACCTAAGCATCACGCTTAGGATTTCTAAACTAGTTTTACTAAATTAGTTTTTATTTCCCTTACATCGAGAACTTTTCACCGAAGAGACACACTCTCGACCTAAGGCACTTCCACACCCGGAAGTCACCGCCTTCTTATCGAGAGTCCTCTTTCACCTCAACCCTAAGGGACAACTAAACTAATCCTAGTAAACACTAAGTTTACACAAGTGACGTTACTCTTATACCAAGATACCACTTCACACACAAGACCAAACACCTGGTCTTTACACGCACAAATAAAATAGATTCAAATAAATAGTAAAAGATACAACGAAAAGAGCTAAAGATAAAACCAAGGAATCGTGTTCTTTTCCAAGCCTTGAAGCCTCCAACTCGTCGAGGGAATGATCTCGAATTGAATCGTGAGTTGAGGAATCAACTGGCGCTTGAAGAAGAACTCGCAGAAGTAGCAGAGCGCGCTTGATCAATCTTTGGAAGGCTTTGATCTCTCTATTTGATGGCTCAATAATTTTTGTAAGAGTGTAAGAGAGAGATTAAAAGAAGTTATAGCAGGTATGTTTATACCCTACGGAAGTTGTTCTTGCTCAACGGATAGTTTTCTATCCGTTGCAGAGCGTCGGTCGAATGGTCGGTCGAATGGTCGGTCGATCGCGATTTCCTTCCCAGCTTCGGTCGACTGATTGTCTTCTACCAATTTTTGCCGCCATTCAGTCGACCGGTTGGTCGACCGAACCTGGGCTGAACAAGGTAGACAACTTTGTTCTACTTGGTTTTTTTTGCTTCCGTCTTCACTACAGTTAAATAACTTTATAACATGATAAATTTAAAATATAAATGTTATATAAGGATTATACCCATTTGAGTTCAATAAAAATATCTAAAAATCAAAATCCCTAAGGATCAAAATCTAGTTCTTGGGATTTAGTATAAAACGAAAATTCCTAATCTTTCGGGTCAAATAGGGATATGCTAAAGGCTTCCAAAAAAACTTAAAATATACCTCGTTATCTAGTTTTGACCCAAGGAACAATTACCGTCATTTTTTATTTCAAGAAAATGTTTGGATCATATAGCCCTCCAAGGAGCTCCCTAGTCTTAGTGAATTTCAGGGCGGTCCCGAAATTTCATGGTTTGGGATTCGGGATATATTTTTGGGTTTCTTGTGCATCATCATGAGGATTACATTAATTTCTAGACACCCTAAACCTAAACTCCCTTTCTTGAAGATTCCCGAGCGCCGACGAGCATCATTGTCGATTTATCCGATTTCTCCGATCGCGGGCGTCGCGCACTAACCGATATGAAACCTAAAAGATATTCTCAATGAAATCATTAGTCCCATGTTTGTTATCATCAAAACCATCAAAATTGAGATTAAGGCTAAGGTTGAAAATCTAAAGCTAACAATCTCCCCCTTTTTGATGATGACAAACATCTATAAGAAAATATATCATTAAAGCATATAGGATATCAACTAAGGGATTTCTCCCCCTATCAATATGCATATCTATAAGATAAACTCCTCCTATCTATATGCATGGATATATTTCCTATATTTTTCTCCCCTTTATCTATAGTTTTCTCCTTATTTTCTTAAAAACTTCTCCCCTTTTTACTTATACTCTTCTCCTCCTTTTGATATCAATCAAAAAGGGCAAGAGAGGTCTATCTAAGAAAAGGAATGAAGAAAACATATTTACATGAGGTTGAGACTCTAAGAAGTATTTTTCATGAAACATGAAAATCTCAACCAAGGGATGGAAAACAATTTTTGATATGAACGCACAATCATACATGAAAATAAATTGATATACAATTCAAATTTGCATTCAAGTATGAATGTTGATTCTTTTTCATGATATTTTTAATTTCATTCAAACTCTCAACATATCAAGATGTGGTCATTTAGATCATGTTTATCAAGTTTGAAATAAAACTAATGTTATTAAATCTAAATATGAACTTAGCATGTTTTCATTTGAAATAAGCATGAAAATTATGAAAATGTTAAGTCTCAAGATTTGGTTATCTACTCATGTTTTCTCATATTTAGGCATCTAGACATCAAACATGAGATAATGTAAGTTTATGAATAAAGTTTGGGCTTAAGATGACATTTTTAAGTTATTTTGTTGACTTAGGTCAACCTATACTTTAAGATTTCAAAAATCGTACTTTTAAGTTTATACAAGATCATATTTTTGATGAAAAACTTTTGAAACCAATTTTTGGATGAAAATTGTGATACCAAATATTGAATGGTCATTTGAAATGCATGTATCATGATTGAACTCAAAATAAATTTTCTAAGTTCATTTTTCATCCTATATTGATTTTAATGAAAACACTAGATATTTCTAGCTATCATTCAAGAATTCAAAATCATTCTTAGAAATGATTTTACTCAATCAATGGTGTGAATGATATTAGAAACATAATCAAAATGGTATACACATACTTTCTATATTTCTCTAGTAATAACCGAAATTGGTGATACCAATTGTTGAACAAATGATAATTCCATAATTTTTCAGTTATTTTCAAACAATGCTTAGTTTTCATTCAAACTTTTATAACACTACATAATGGTCATGTAAAGAGTGTATGTCAAGTTTGAGATGAAAATTATATTCTTAAGTCAAGATATCAACCTAGCATGATTTCATTCAAAACTAAACTAGTTTTTATGAAACTTGCTAAGTTTCAATCTTAACATTTACTCATGATTTTTAAAATTTAAACCTATGGATACTTAACATGAGTAAATCTAAACATGTTTCTCAAATATATATCATAAATGAAACGTTTAAGTCAACTTGTTGACTTGGGTCAACTAAGTTCAAAAGAGGTTTTCATGAAACCACCTCTATTGTCATTTTATCCATATCCATATGAATTTTCCATTCTAAGTGATTGGAAACATGTTATACCTATTCCTAAACATGTTTATGAAGTTTTGGACTTAAAATCAAGTGTCCAAGTCAATTTGTTGACTTGGGTCAAACCTTTTCAAGTTTAAGTCCCCTAAAGTGATATAAATATCACATTGTTCATCTAGACATGGTTTTTCAAATTTTAAATATCTAGACTCATGTCATGTGTGTATCTAAACATGTTCATTTCATTTTTACCTTAACATGAAGTCTCTAAAGAATAATTTTAACATAGTTCAATTTCATAAATATCAAGATATCATGAAATGAGCTAAGTTATCAAGATTTTTCCTACTCATAAAAATTCAAATATTTATCATGCATAATCAATCATGAGTATATAGAGACATCATTAAACATGAAAATTCAATTATTTTTCAAAGATTTTTGCAAAATAAAATTCATACTTTTTTCTTGAAAATTTGCCCAACTTTTCATATTCTTTTTCATTTTCTTCTAGATAGCATAGTTTTTCAATTCTTAACTTGCAAGTAGACTTCATTAGTATCATAATAAAATAATAAGTCAACTAGCAAGCTAACATACTAACTATCAAGGGTTCAATACAAAATTTCATTTAAAACCTTAACCTATGCTAGATAGTTAAGATTCATTTTAAGATGGATACCATGATTTCAAAATGAAACTAAGGGATTAAGATGTGAACCATTTGAAGCATAAGGTCCCTAAACAAGTTTAACTAGCTTGGTCTTAAAGAAATGTCTCTAATAGCAAGTATCAATCTAGAGCAAGTTTCATTTGATGAAATTTGTCTAAGTGCTAATATTCTACCTACTCATGAGAATTCAAGTGTGTTAACATGCAAATCTAATCATGAGTGTAGAGACATAGTTTAAGCTTACACATTTAGGTATAACACTAAGATTTTGAATTTATCAAAGTTATACCTTATTCATGATAATTTGTCAAACTAATCTTTTTCTTCCTGATTAGTCTTCCTAAAAACTTATAACTTGCAAGTAAGCTACACTAATATTCTAGAGAAAATCTAGCTACTTAGCAAGCTAACTCAACCAAAAAGCAAAGAGACGCATCAAGTATCATTATCAAATATCACTTTGCTAAATGGTTTCAAATTCGTTTCAAAATAAAGTCAAGTGATATCAAAACAAATTTTAAGAGATCACAAAAATAATATAGATGAAAAATATGATCTCCAACCCTTCCTATTGGTTGAAAACCGAAAGACCACAATGTGCCTACGATTTAGAATCGCAAGGTCGCTTAGGCCCATTACAGGCCATAGGGGTCTCCGAAGAGACCGGAAAATCAAAATCAAAAATGTTTTTGAAATTTTATCAAACGCGAAAAATCTACTAAAGTTAAGCATATATCAAACTCCAACTAATTAAATCAAGAGAGAATAGGAGATGATACCAAAGACTTTGATGCCAATTTTTATACTTATGGCATCATGATAGCTTGAAGTTGCAACCATGCAAAGATCATTCCTTCAATTTTTGGTCAACTTCAACTCTTTACTTCTCTTCACCCTTGTGTGGTGGCTCCCCCTACAAGAGAAGAAACATTTGGTACTCAAATGCCTTTGGGTCCTAGGGGGTTAGTGGGCTTAGGTACCCAAAGTGTTTTCACAACACTTGGGTTCATTTTAAAGGCACAATCATAGATGACATGCCCAAATACACCACAATAATAGCAATGTCCATTAAATTTCTTTTTATTTTTTTTATAGACATGAGATTTATTCTTAGAATGTTTGTCATTTGAACTAGGATGAGCATGAGCATTCTTAAAAGATATATTTTTCTTTTGAGCATGGGGTTTAATGGTAGAATACTTGATATGAGAAGCATGATGTGCATAAGCACTCTTGAAAGAAATATTTGTATTTCTAGAATTCTTGGAGGATGAATTGCTAGATAGATTATTGACATTCTTATTTAGACAAACAACTTCATTTTTCAAGTCATTCATTGATCTTTGAATAGCATGCAATTGAGTTTTTAGCATGCTATTTTCATTCTTTAAATTTTCATTTTTATGTTTCAAGTCATTAACTTCTAGAGTTAATGTATCATAGCAAGAATCAATCATGCTAGTTTTCAATTTTTCATTTTCACTCTTCAACTCATGCACATGATTGACAAGCTTCAAGTTTTCTTTCTTGATTTTTCTATTTTGCTTATTTGATTTTATGAGCATGGCATACATCTTCTTAGATTCTTCTAATAGCTCATCATAAGACATTCCTAAAGAATTAGAGATATTATCATCACTATCAAGATTTTTAATATGACTAGAAGTGGAAGATTTTACCTCATTATTAGTATTCATGAGGCAATCTTTTGAATTTGCTTCATAGCCATGGGAAGAGGATGTTTCATTCGAATATGATGATAATGTAGAAGCGGTTGACCTCTTCTTTGCCTTGCTCTTCATGGAAGGGCAATTTTTCTTTACATGCCCCTTTTCTTTGCACACATGGCAAACCACCTTCCTTATCCGATTTCTTGTGCTCTTATGACTAGAGACACTGTGGGCTTCAAAAACCATGTTAGTATTGGGTGGATGACAATTGTCATTACTCCCCTCATCAAATGTTTTGAGCTCTTCGGTTTTTGCATAATTATAAAGCATATTTAAAGTAGCCCAAATATTGAAAGCGAAAATACAATGCATGATTTTTTCAAACACATTATTTTCCAAAGAACAAAATAAACAATTTATAGTTTTAGCATTTAACTCAAACATGCTAATTTGTTCTTGGGTCCACGCATTCATATTTTCCTTAAGTTCTATATATTTAATTTTTACCATATTGAAAACACCTAAACCTTGAGTCTTTAGGAAAGTGTACATTCTACTCTTCCAAAGCCCAAAGTTAGACTCATCGAACCTAGGTGGTGAAGACGATACCGACTCTAGAGTCATTTCAAGATCGAGACAAGGTATAGAGGAGATGGTGAAATCTCAATCCACGACCCGCTCTGATACCAATTGTGAGTTAAATGGCAACACTAGAGGGGGGGTGAATAGTGTGTTTACTATATTATTCGCCTAATTTCTAATTTAATCGTTTTCTTAAATCGTTAGGCAATTTGCAATTTGATGATTGATTGCGGAAGCGATAAATAATTAATCAATTAAAAACGAACAATCAATCAATGCAAACATAGAGATTTTATAGTGGTTCGGCTCCAATGCCTACTCCACTACCTAAGCACCCCGCTTAGGATTTCCAAACTAGTTTTACTAAATTAATTTTCGTTTCCCTTACACTCGAGAACTTTTCACCAAAGAGACACACTCTCGACCTAAGGCACTTCCACACCCGGAAGTCACTGTCTTCTTATGGAGAGTCCTCTTCCACCCCCCCTACCCTAAGGGACAACTAAACTAATCCTAGTAAATACTAAGTTTACATAAGTGGCTTTACTCTTATACCAAGATACCACTTCACACACAAGACCAAACACCTGGTCTTCACACGCACAAATAAAATAGATTCAAATAAATAGTAAAAGATACAACGAAAAGAGCTAAAGATAAAACCAAGGAATCGTGCTCTTTTCAAGTCTTGGAGCCTCCAACTCGTCGAGGGAATGATCTCGAATTGAATCGCGAGTTGAGGAATCAGCTGGCGCTTGAAGAAGAACTCGCAGAAGTAGCAGAGCGCGCTTGATCAATCTTTGGAAGGCTTTGATCTCTCTATTTGATGGCTCAATAATTTCTGTAAGAGTGTAAGAGAGAGATTAAAAGAAGTTATAACATGTATATTTATACCCTACGAAAGAAACGGTTGCTCAATGGATAGTTTTCTATCCGTTGCAGAGCGCCGGTCGAATGGTCGATCGATCGGTTATTCGACTGCCTCTCTTTACTCTGTGGTCGGTCGACCGATGGGTCGACTGATTGTCGCGAGCCTCGCGATCCTCAGTTCGATCGATCGATCGATCGATCGATCGATCGATCGATCGATCGAGGCTTTCCGTGATTTCTTTCCCAGCTTCAATTGACCGATTGGCTTCTGCCAATTTTTGCCACCATTCGATCGACCGATTGGTCGATCGAATCTGGGCTGACAAGGCAAACAGCTTTGTTCTGCTTGGTTTTTCTGCTTCCGTCTTCACTACGTCTACTTATAAAATGTTTATTAATTTTAAGTTAAATAACTTGTTATTTAACTTTAAAACATAAATATTATATAAGGATTATACCCCATTTGAGTTCAATAAAAATATCTAAAAAATCAAAATCCCTAAGGATCAAAATCTAGTTCTTGGGATCTAGTATAAAATGAAAATTTCCTAATCTTTCGGGTCAAATAAGGATATGCTAAAGACTTCCAAAAAATCCTTAAAAATACCTCGTTATCTAATTTTGACCCAAGGAATAATTACCGCCATTTTTTATTTCAAGAAAAGATTTGGATCATATAGCCCTCCAAGGAGCTCCATAGTCTTAGTGAATTTCAGGGCGGTCCCGGAATTTTATGGTTTGGGGTTCGGGATATATTTTTGGATTTTTTATGCATCATCATAAGGATTACATTAATTTCTAAACACCCTAAACCTAAACTCCCTTTCTTGAAGATTCTCGAGCGCCGACGAGCATCCTTGTCGATTTATTCGATTTCTCCGATCGCGAACGTCGCGCACTAACCGATATGAAATCTGAAAGATATTCTCAATGAAATCATTAGTTTCATATTTGTTATCATCAAAACCATCAAAACCGAGATTAAGGCTAAGGTTGAAAACCTAAAGCCAACATGTTGCACGTTGGCGATGGCCAAGATCTCCGCTTGGAACTCCTTCTTGTTGTACTCCGCCCATTCGAACCGCTTCACCGCCATTAGCGTAACATTGTCGAGGATCCCCTTGAAGACCGACCCGGAGGAGCCCTGTGTGAGCAGTGCCTGGATGCAAGCGGTCCCGCGCAAGTGAGGAGCACAAGGATGCAAGCAATCCCCGCGCAGATGAGGAGCTTTGCCTTTTATTTATCGGCGGGAGACGACGGCTGACGGCCGAGTGGGGGAGGTGGGGGCTTGGAGTGTGTGAGAGAGAGAGAGAGGATCCGAGAAGGGGAGACAAAAAGTGCAAGCTAGATGATATGGAAAGAGTTTAGAGTTTCATGGTTAGGACGGCGAGAGAAGAAAAAGGATTTCACGGGTGGGAAAAATTGAGATTTCTATGATTTTATGACGGACAATTAATGGCCATTGCAAAAATTGGTAGCAATGTCGTCATCTTGACGTAATAAAGTTAATATTCTGCGATGATAAATCTGACGATCACAATGCCGTCGCTAATTGGCGATGACATTTTAGGGTCGCAGAACCGTCGCAGTTGTGATCGCTTTTTTGCCGTAGCAAATCAGCCGTCGCAAATTGTTGAATTTCTAGTAGTGGACGCGGAGGCCTGCATTATCCCGATTTCAGACGAGAATAATTAACAATTAAAAAATATTATTAAGTTTCTCAACTAATATTGATTTAATAATTTAAAAAAAATGATTTAATAACATAAAAATCTAAATTAATCCAAATCAACCGACCTAAAATTTGTGTTGATATCATACAATTGACTCAAATCTGAACTGGATTTTATAGGCGTGTAGAAAACATGTGTTATCCAAACCAACTTGACTCTACCTGCATTGTATATATGGTCATCTAATTCTTACCCATGCAGAACTCAAATTTGCTTTTGTGAAAGTATACAAAATATGTATATATAACCTAATTCGGATAATTATTCAAGTCGGATCGGATTTGAGGCAAAACCCGACCAATCCCACATCTATCCGGATCCGATCTGAGATAAAATCCAATCCCACATTCCCACCTAGTATAGACAATAGAGACGGATGGACAGAGACAAACTCATGGTTTTTCTATTCATGTAGAGAATAATTATGAGCCATAATAAAACAATTAATTAAATCCATTAACTGCAGCTATTAATTAATTAAAATACAGTCACCCTCTCATAAAGGCTTCTCTTTCAAGCTTTTAATTAATTAGTGCCTTATATTGACTACACTACAGGCTTCTTATTTGCCTTCTTATGATGCATCTTCTTCTATCTCTCTCTTCTCAAGCCACAGCACAACTTGGTATTTACATTTCTCCAACCCTGATTTATTTCTGAAGCTTTATAATTAAGGTATATATAATTTTTTCCATCTCTTGATCGATATATCATATATATACTTAATTATTATTCAGTCTCTTATTTCTTCTCCTCTAATAAAGGTGAAATTAGAAGCATGGTTGATGACTCCATGGATTTGCCTCCTGGCTTCAGATTCCACCCCACGGATGAAGAACTCATTCTCCACTACCTCACCCCAAAGTTTACCTGCAAAACCTTCACCACAAGCGCCGTAGCAGATGTGGACTTGAACAAGTGTGAGCCTTGGGAACTTCCAAGTAATTTCAATTTTTCAATCACTAATTATTCCTTTCCATTAATTTTCCATTTTTTTCTTTACTAATTGTAGATGTATTTATTTATCGCTGTGCATGCATGAATTAATGCAGGTAAAGCAAGGATGGGGGAGAAGGAATGGTACTTCTTCGCCCAAAAGGATAGGAAGTACCCGTCAGGAACAAGGACCAACAGGGCCACAGAAGCTGGCTATTGGAAGGCCACAGGAAAAGATAAGGATATCTTTGCCAAGGGAAAAGATTGTGCCCTTGTTGGCATGAAGAAGACCCTTGTCTTCTACACAGGAAGAGCTCCCAAAGGCCAGAAGACCAGTTGGGTGATGCATGAATACAGGCTTGCAGCAAATCCCCCTCTCATCCCCAAATCCCTAAAGGCATATATTTATATATCATTTTAATTTCTTTCTATGTTGTATTTTAGTTCATGTTTAATTGCATATTTGTATATATTGCAGGATGAATGGGTGCTGTGTAGGATCTTTAACAAGGACATAGGAAGGATGGACAGAAGCTCATCATCGGCACTTCGAGTTGGAGGAGATTTGCTGCAATCTTCTACCTTGCCCCCTCTCGTAATCAGTGAAAACGGCGAAAAGATCGACGTTGAAGGTCGTCTTTTCCCGAGCTTCTCCACCATGATGGCCATGGATATCCACGAACAAGCTTTCAGTAGTCATCGGAATCCGGTCTTCCATCCGCAGTACTTGTCGGCGCCAGTCAACTTTGTCTACTTGCAGCAGGAAGATGCAATGCTAAGGGATAACAATGCTGATGTATCTCATGCTATCAGAAAGAACTGCAATGCGTCTTCTTCTTCTTCTTCTTCCTTCGGAGCAGATGTGGATTTGGAGAACTGTTGGAAGTACTGAATTAGAGACAGTGATTTCATGCTGATTTGGCTTCATTGTTTTGGAATATTCTTGATTGACTGATTTAATCTTACTATGTACTGTATGTATATATTTGATAAACATTGTTATTGGTTTGACTATACTTGATGTAGATATCAGATTGCAATTTGGAAATTCTTGTAATTAATGAAACTAAGTTTGGTTTTTATTTTTTATTTTTGAGCTAATTTTCTTTGCGCAAACTAATTATTTTTCTTGATGCAATTGGCCAGGAAATTAAAGTTGCAATCAGATCCTGTCGAAACTTTGTTTTACTGATGTATATGTGTTATTCTGTTCGTAATTAATTTATGCATTACAGTATACATAATATTATATAGAATATATAGTTTTAATTTGTCACTAATATTCCATGCACAAAACATGTTGGCCCTAATTTTTAACGTGTACGAAATTAACCCAAATATATAAATCACAAATTAAACATGGTTTTTGAGTTTAAGTTGACATTTTCTTCCCTACCGAAAGAAACACTGATGGCATGCATGTTTGGTTGCTGGAACAAATAAGGAATAAGAATAGTGTAAATTGATTCATTTGGAGAATGAAATTATGCCAGCATATAGAACCTTTTTCTTTCGAAAATTAATCTATACATATTCAGGGAATTTTTAATTAGGGTCACTCTTTCCAATTAATGCATGTATAATTAAATGGGGCAGGAATGAGATTAATATATAAAACTTAATTTACATTCTATCAAATTAAATACATGCTCTAACTAATTTTTATTTTTTAAATGATTGTGATAAATTGAGATATATGTATATTATCCTTATTATGAATTAAAGAATAAATACTGAAGCTAGCTGAATAAAAACATGAACTATACATATAAATGTTCTATCACGCACCTTTTTTATATGATCAGTGGGTCCAATATATATACAAGTATTTTAAAATAAAGTATAGATAATTTAATTTAAATATGTCCTTTCCCTTTCAAGATGATGAGGTTTGGCAATGAATGGAAGATTTGTAAACCTACCATGATGACACAAGATCAGCATAGTTTACTAAAAAGAATTCCAGGTGGTATGCACCTGGAATTATGTCCTCCATGCATAGATGTAGCTTCGAATAAATAACTAAGGAGCATGAATACAAGTAGTAGTAATTTAGGTGTGCTGGTGTTGGCTACAGTTGGGACATGGCCATGAAAGCAATTGATGGGAACCACTTGGTGATTCCAAGATGATCCATATCAGAAACCAGATCTTCTTCAAGTATTTTACATTATCAAGTGAGATCAGTTTGTACAATTAAGTGATACTATATATTTAATCTTTAACCGCAAATACATGTTATTTTAATTTGAATACTATATGTATATCTATGCATGAAGAGTGAAGCCATCAGAAATCGAAATCGGAAGTTTTCAAATTTCAGGAAGCGTTTCAATTATAACTGAAGAGAAGAAGTCTTTACCTTTTTACCCTTGTTTGTTATAGTGCCAAGTAGGATAAGTGAAGGGCATAATAGACCTATCACTTATATATCAACTGTAATAGTTGTCTATAAAAGAAGACTTACCTGTAATCTGTTGACCATGACTTCTTGAATAAAATATTGCTATTCATCTTCTTCCTCTTCGTGCTTAAGGCTGCTTGAGATTCTTGGTCGCGCACAACTCAACATGGTATCAAAGCGGGATTCTGCCAACTGAAGGGTTCAATCGCGAAGAAGACAAGAGTTGAACCAGTCGAAATGGCAAGAAATAGGCGATCAAACTCAGCAAGATCTACAATTGCAGAGTCTCAAAGACAACCAAAGCGGGGAGGAGGTGTTTCTCCAGAATTACTAGAAGACGAAGACAACCAATTCTTATTGCTCGATAGTGATCATCCAGGTATGGCACTTGTATCTGTGCAACTCTCTGGATATGAAAACTATTTATCCCGGAAAGAGTCAATGTTGATTTTTTTATCCGCAAAGAACAAGATTGGATTTGTGGGTGGTTCAATTGTTGTCCCGGATGAAACATCTCCTCAATACAGAATTTGGAGGAGATGTAATGATATGGTGTGTTCTTGGATACTACAATCAGTCGCACCAGAGATCAACCCGAGTGTGATTTATGCAAAAACAACAAGAGACATGTGGGTTGATCTTGAATCTTGATTCGGAAAAAGCAATAAACCTAGGATATTCGACATACAAACCCAAATTAGCTACATATATGAGACAGAGATCAATGTTAGTATTAGTTTATTACACAAAATTGAAAAGCCTTTGGGATGAGTTAGATGCAGTAGATGGAGGATCTTTTTGTAATTGTGAAGTAGGAAAATAAAACAAGAAGAAGACTCGAGTCAGACAGTTCCTCATGGGACTCAATGAAACTTACATTCATACAAGAGGTCAAATCCTCATGATTAAGCCTTTACCTGAAGTAACTCAGCTATATGGTATGCTGGAACAGGAAGAAAATCAGAAGAAAAAAATCAACACGTACATGGAACACACTTGGAGCAAAAAGTGTGGCTTTAAATTCATTCAGCCGCAACTATGGAAACAATACCACATTTGGAAAGAATATATAAAGACCAAAGCTACTTCAAAAAGTTCTGTGAAATATGCCAAAGGCATGGTCATACCAAAGAAATATGCTACAAGGTAGTAGGATATCCTCTCGGACACAAAATGTTCAAGGGAAAACAAAATTTTCGAAGCAATTCAACCACAGGTACTAATAGTGAAGTATCTGCAAATGCAACTCAGACATAATCAAATGAAGAATTGAGCACAAGCAGTGAAGGAAACAAAACTGAAACTTCAAGTGGTGGTTTTTCTGAAGAACAATTCAACACCTTGTTGAGCATGTTCCGGAACAATTATCCTAGAAACCACATTGCAAGCATGGCAAGTAAGTGTTTAAGTTCAGTTGCATCTATTTTACTTACAAATTGGATAGTTGATAGTGGTGCATCTGATCATATAGCTTCAAGTCATATTTTTATAGAAAACCCCACCAAACCTCTTGCTATCAACAAAATCTCTCTACCAAATGACACTACTACTAGTGTTTCTCATTTAGGAACAGCCCATATCAACAAGCACCTGAGTTCAAATTCAATTTAATGTCAATAAGTAAACTAACAAAAGATTTGAATTGTTCCATAACTTTTTATCCTACCCATTTTGTCATATATGACCTAACCTCGAAAAAAAATTTGGGGAATGGTAAGAAAAAAAATGGTTTGTACCTGATATCCGAAGCTCAGTCAGTTGATTCAAAGGAGAAAAAAAGTTCAACTGTTTTTAGCTTCATTAGATAAATCCACTCTTTGGCATTTAAGTTTAGGCCACATGTCCTATTCTAAGATGAGGTTGTTGAAGGATGCAATACCTGAGCTGAAAGATGTTTCAATTTTTTTTTGTAACATTTGTCCTTTACCAAAACATTGTAAACCAAGTGTCAAACCTCCTCATAAGCTTCATAAAACTTGTTCAGAATCAATTCTCTAAAATTGTCAAAATTATCAGCACTGACAATGGCAGTGAATTTCTGAATTCCACAACCCAATCATTCCTTCAAAATCAAGGAATCATCCACCAAACAAGTTGTGTAGAAACTCCACAGCAAAATGCAAGAGTGGAGAGGAAGCACAAACACCTCCTTGAGGTTGCTAGAAGCTTGAAGTATCATTCAAAATTACCTCTTCATTTTTGGGGTGATTGTATCCTAGCAGCCACATATATCATCAATCGAATACCAAGTCATGTTCTTGAAAATAAAAACACATATGAGATGTTATACAACAAACCACCTAACCTACTTCACTTAAAAGCCTTTAAATGCTTATGTTATGCAAGTACTCTCAAGCAGGTAAGATCAAAATTTGATCCAAGAGCTAGAGAATGTGCTTTCATTGGATATCCTTATGGGTAGGGCTGTCCATGGTTCGGTTCACACCGAATCGAACCGAAAAACCAAACCAAATTTTTTGGTTCGGTTCGGTTTCAACCGTTGTTGGTTTGGTTCTCTGACCCGAACCAAATCGAAATTTGAATTTCGGTACGGATTTGGTTTTCGGAATTCGGGAACCGACCCGAACCGAAAACCGAATTAATTAAAAAAATAATATTTTTTTAAATTTTTAATAGAATTACTTAAATAGGTATTAAGTAATTATTTTTAATTTTTAATTTTTAATTAAAATATTTAAAATTTTGGTTTTCGGGTTGAAAATCGAACCGAACCGAATAATTTCGGTTTGGGTTAAATCGGTTTAGGTATAGTTCGATTCGGGTTCGGGTTGGAATTCGGGTATAAAAAAAATTCGGTTTGGACAAATTCGATTCGGTTCGGTTCTGTTCGAACCGAACGGACAGCCCTACTTATGGGAAAAAGGCATATAAGTTGTATGACATCAAAAATAAAATCATTTTTTTCTCCGAATATGTGACATTCATAGAACACATCTTTCCTTATGATCTTGAAACCAATCAAAAAACAATACTACCTATACCTACATCCACTGAAACTCACTTCTCTAATAACATTGAAAACCCCTTGTCCAAAAGTCTAGTGTTACTGAAGTTATAGAAATTGGTAAAAATTCATACAGAAAAAGAGGAAAAATAGGAAAGGAAAAGGTAGTATAAGAGAATCATGAAGAAGTTGTACCATCGGTAGAAGGTCCAACAGAAGAAGTTTCACCAATAGATGCCATTGAGCTAGCACCATGCAGAATGAGTACTAGAATTATAAAGAAACTTGTCAAGCTTCTGAATTATCAGTGCAACATTTCTTCTTCTTTATCAGAACCAAATCCACCACCAAAAAAAGAAAATCTCACCTTATCCTATCTCCAATTACATTAACTCCACTCATGTTATCCGCCAACCACAAAGTCTTTCTTAGTTTTATTGACAATTTAGCTGATCATATGTACCACCTATAAGGTTGTTGTCAAAATCCAATTTGGATAAAATCCATGCAACAAGAACTTGATGATTTATCTACTAACAATACTTGGGTGTTATGTGAGCTACCTCCAGAAAAAAAAAAACAATTGATTGTAAATGTTTCGCACCAAATACAATCAAGAAGGCAAGGTGGAAAAGTACAAATCTAGGTTGGTTGTCAAAGGATATACTCAAGTTGAAGGCATTGACTACCAAGAGACTTTTGCTCATGTTTCAAAGATGGTAACAGTAAGAGCTTTACTTGCCATTGCAGTAGCTGAAAATTAAGTGGAATCTTTATCAATTAGATATAAACAATGCTTACCTACATGGAAGCCTTGAAGAAGAAGTCTATATGAAACCCCCCCCCCCCCCCCCCCGGATATGGAGATCCCAATGATAAAAGAGTTTGCAAATTGTTAAAATCCATTTATGGATTAAAACAAGCAGGGAGGCAATGGTATTTGAAATTATCCACAAGCATCATCAATTTTGGGTATGTACAGTGCTTTTCTGATTCTTGCATGTTTATCAAAAAAACAGATGAGCAAATTACTGTCACACTAGTTTATGTAAATGACATTATAGTAACTGGAACAAATGAGAAAGAGATAGTTCAATTGAAGAAATACTTGGATGATGAGTTCAAGATTAAGGATCTAGGAAAGCTGACTTACTTCCTAGGTATGGAAGTGCACAGAAATGACAAAGGCATTCATCCGAGTCAAAGAAAGTATATATTGGATGTGTTATCTGAATACAAATTGATAGATTGCAAACACAGAGACACTCCATTACAAACTAATATTCAACTCAATACTGAAGAGTCGAAAACAGATAGCCTCATTGAAGATATCAATAAGCTCATTGGCAAGTTACTTTACATAATAATTACAAGACTTCACATTATGTTTAGTGTACAACATTTAAGTCAGTTCTCTCAAAAGTCAAAATAATCACATTTACATACAGCATTAGGCATCCTGAAGTATTTATAAAAGAGCTAGGATTGGGTGTGTTTTATCCTGCAGAACCTATATACAAAACAAGTCATTGGATACCATGACGCAGACTGGGGAGGTTGCAGTTTATCCCGTAGGTCGGTCTCAGGATATCTAGTGAAGCTTAATTGGTTCGTCCTTAATCAGCTGGAAGTGCAAGAAACAACAAACTATAACCAGATCTAGTGCGGAGAGCGAATTAAGAGCATTATCAGCCGCAACTGCAAAACTTGTTTGGGTTGAAAAATTACTTTCTGATATAGGAATTCCTTATTAGAAACCAATTCCGCTGCACTGTGACAACCAAAGCGCTTTACACCACCGCAAATCCCGTCTTCCACGAGAGAACCAAACACTTGGACATCGATTGTTATTTTGTCTGCGAAAAATATCAGCAAGGTTTTGTTAAACTTATATATATCTCTGAAAAATTTTAACTCGTTGACATCTTAACTAAAGCTCTACCGCAGCAACTTCACTTGAGTCTTCGTTCGAAGTTGGGACTGGAAAATCACTTTCCCACTCCCAACTTGAGGGGGGAGTGAAGAATGAAGCCATTAGAAATCGAAACAGGAAGCTTTCAGGTTCCAGGAAGCGTTTCAGTTATAACTAAAGAAGAGAAGTCTTTACCCTTTTACCCTTGTTTGTTATAGTGCCAAGTAGGATAAGTGAAGGGTATAATAGACCTATCAATTATATATCAACTGTAATAGTTGTCTATAAAAGAAGACATACCTGTAATCTGTTGACCATGACTTCTTGAATAAAAGATTGTTATTCATCTTCTTCCTCTTCCTGCTTAAGGCTGCTTGAGATTCTTGGTCGCGCACAACTCAATAAAACAGCTGCAAAAATTGATGATTGCAGTGGATAATATGTATATATTGCTATTATTTAGCATTTTCTTTTTGATAGTTATATAAGACTGATGGGGTTAGAATTCTGATTTGTCCGGAGCATAAGGTTTTTGAAAGTTGACTTGAACCTCTCATGCTAAGGTGTGGAAGGAATTAATGGGAGCGTAGCAGGTTGAATTGGGTTGAGGACCATTAGCTTATAATTATGATGCAATTCCTTATAAGAGTTTTTTAGGATTTGGACTCTTTTAAACTTTCTTTGATGAATTAATTGGGGTGGTGTTTGCTTGTCTGCAAGTGCAAATGCTGCAAAAAAAATGCATGCAAAAGCAAATGTCCGTGAATAAATTTTACAATCTATCATTTGATTGTTCGCGAGTAGAGTTGTAACGTCTATTTACATGTGTTTGATTAACCGCAAATGAAAATTATAAGTACACTTGCAACTTCTATATGTAGGCATCTAATTAGTCGCACATAAAAATTGTAACTCACATTGTAACTTAAAAATTGATAAATAAATTAATAATAAAAATATCGGTGACCTATAAAAGACTTCACATCTAAGCATTAAAGTAATTGTTTGAATAAATCAAAAAATAAATGACAAACACAATATGATGTCTTTATAAAAAGAGTAAGATAACAAGTTTACATCATTAACATGATTAGTATATGAGTATATTCTAATTAAGAACATAACAATTTTACATCACTATTTTCCAAATATAACAAATTCATATATAAAAGTCTTTAACGACATAAATCTCACGAATAGAAAATATATCAATAACAAAGTTACGTAAACATATCACAAATTTATAACTAACAATGATGACCAGAGACAACATTGAACCATAAAAGCTCTCACCTCTCTGGATGAACCTATGAGTATACGATATGCATGCAAAAATTGACTCTCATCAAATCAAGATAGTGGCATAGCAACTTCACACAACACATCTATAGAAAGCTCTGGCTATTTGTATTCTCTAATCGCCACATCAAACTCTTTAATGCTATTTGCATCCATCAACATAGCACATCATTTTCATTTTTTCTATGTTGTTTTGATGATTTATTTTTTATTTTTTCTGAACTTAACGCTCCCCACGAGCTCAGCTTGACACCAAGCGCAGTCCTCAACCTTAGTCGCAACTCTCGGGCTCTCACGCCCTCATCTCTCAAGTGTGGTCCTAGGCCTCATGAGGACACAAAGCTCACTATGATCACTATTGTATAGAAAGCTCGTCTGTTAAATGGTACAAGAAATATTCCACAATTGAAGATTCAATAAGTACACAAAGCTCACTATGCTACTCATGGATGAACTGATCGAAGGCCGTTGACGGCCCTCCCACCTGCTGCGAATCCGCGGCAGGTGGAAGGGATGGCCGGTCGACCCTCCCCTTCTTCGTCAATGACCAAAGCCCTAATAGGCAATGGCTAGGGTTTCGACCGCCAGAGAGAGAGATCGATTTGGACGTGATCAGGATAAAATAATTCACTCTTACGATTTTGCGATGATTTTGTGCAGTCGCAAAACTCGATCGCTACATGGTCGCGCTGCCGTTAATATGAACTTTATGTTGTGGCGGCTGTCTTTGCGGTCATCGTACTGTTGCAAGATTTCATACATTGCGATGATAATTTCCAGCGGTCGTCGAGTCATCGCAAATTATATTATGTCTGGTAGTGTCATCGCCACTAAACGAGCTCCCACGCTCTCAACGTCCCCAGATGTGGTCCTGCCTTACGCTCCCCGTGAGCTCGTCTTGACTCCAAGCGCGATTCTCGACCTTAATCGCCACTCTCTGGCTCTCACGCCTTAACTCTCAAGCGTGGTCCTTGGCCTCAACACCACTAAATGAGCTCTCACGCTCCCAACGCCCCCATGTGTGGTCTTGCCTTACGCTCCCCGCGAGCTCGGCTTGACCCTAAACACGGTCCTCAGCCTCAGTCATTGCTCTCGGGCTCTCACACCCTCAACTCTCAAGCGTGATCCTTGGCCTCAGCGCCACTAAACCAGCTCCCACGCTCTCAACCCCCCCAAGCACGCTCTTGCCTTACACTCCCCGCCAGCTCGGCTTGACCCCAAGCGGCGGTCCTTGGCCTTAGTCACCACTCTCGGGCTCTCACACCCTTAACTCTCAAGCGCGGTCCTCGGCCTCAACACCACTAAATGAGCTCCTATGCTCTCAACGACCCCAGGCACGATCCTGCCTTACGCTCCCAGTGAGCTCGACTTGACCCCAAGCGTGGTCCTCTGCCCTAGTGGCCACTCTCTGAATGTGGTCTTCGACCTTAGCCGCCATTGTTGCCCCGTCAATCACCGACAGCTACCAGAAAGGTACTTTCAATCCTAACCCTAATTGTGGTAGGGGCTCGATCTCCATCCAAGAGTAAACCATTGCTCCAAAAAGTGGTAATCGACCAACAGACCAGCCAAGGAGCACCAGAACGCCCTCTAAACCCATTGAACCAAAGTTGGCAACATCCGCTAAGACATCAGGTAGTAGGAAAATAAAGTGCATGAGAGCGCAATAACAAGCAACGAATGGGCAATCATGTTAGGTGACCTTAAGGGGCAAGAGTTTAAAAGGTCCTAAAGGGCGGCAATCCATGAAAAACAATTACAGTTCCATGACTGGCCCATACACGGGCAATCTTAGAGGTATTAACTTATTGTTGGAAAGCCGAAGCAACCTCGGTAACCACAGGAGAGGGGCATCTTCCCTCGTGACCTGATCAGCCACCTCCGTTGGAAGAGGTGGCAATTTAGATAATATTTATTGTCTTTTTTAGAAACAAAAATGTGTTATGTGTGCATGCATTCATTTAGGGTTGGCAATTCTTATTAGCATGCCATAAATGTGTCAATACAATTATGACATGAAATATGATTATCTTAAATATGAGCACGATTAGTAGTGGAAGCAGGTCAGACCATGCTAAGCTTTTGCCTTAATAGGTCAGGCTTGTATAGTAAAAAATTGGTCTGGGTCTAGCCTGTGGCCTATTATAGGCTTAAATTTTGGCCTAAGTTTGACATGTTCGTTGGCTTGGCATGGCCTGTGGCCTATGGTCTATTTACGAAGCCTGCTTCTAATATAGAGCATGTTTATAAAACTTAATTCTAATATAAAACATGTTTATATAATATTATATATTTATATATACACCATCTTAACATGTCCAAGTCGGTCTGTCAGGCTCAATAGACTTTAAATTGAGCCTGGGTCTGGCCTGATAAGGAAAACAAACATATTTCAAAGCCCAAGCCTTTTTTAAGAAAATAGGTCAGACCAGGTCAGGCTAAACACAAGCTGGGCCACATGCCCTTGGCAGACCGTCTGGCCTATTTCCACCCCTAAGCACGATATGATTAACTAAATATATCAAAATTCAAAACATGAATACGATAAGTTTATTACACAAATAACACATTCAATATATGTTTAATTGAATGACATTCTTGTTCTTATTAATTCGAATAAATTAATGAGTCTACCAAATATGATATATTGATCCAAGGTGAACATATACAATTATCGAATAATTTATAGAATTTAAATATTTTAATGATTAACATAAATTATTTAGAAAAATCTAACTACTACTTTATTTATCTTCATTTTGAAGTAACAAAAAGAAAGTAAAATGTGAAACAAAATAATAGGTTTTGGATTAATATATAGGATTTGAATTATTTTAAATAAGTATTTATACAAAAGATTAAAATGAGTAGCATAGTTGGTGGCAACATCTTATATGTTGTCTAGAGGTTTAGAATTCAAATTCCAATATGATCACTTATTGTGATTTTTTATTTTTGTTAAAAAAATATATAAATAGTTATATATATAAATAAGTCATAAGTGGATTGATAAGTGTAAGATAAAACAATACAAAGTTGATTAGGTTGTAAATGTGTCATTATGATTATGACATGAAACACAATTATATAAAACATGAACACCCCTTGGCTCCGACCTTATATATAATTGCCGAGGGTCAAGGTGCTCCATGGCTTCATGTACATGGGGACATCAGCAACGATTGGCTGATTACTCGCTACGCCCCTTGCCTACTCACTTGTTCGTACACCTTTGTTTGTCATCCTCTCTCAGGCTCAAAAGAAAAGAGACATGTCTTAACATGAAAGTTCTTATTTGTGTTGTATCTATCGCCTCAATAAGCCCAACACAACAAAGGCCCTATGCCGGCTCCTCACCCTAGTGTAATTTAAATCAATATCCCGTGGAAGACTTATGCTCATCTAGGTCTCTTGCCCAGCCCTACCAATGTAAAGATCGGTGTATCCGTGTAAGGAGAATGTCTGCCCTCAGTGGCAGATACAGGGTGGGGGCAGTGAGGGCCACCACTGTTTCAGTTAAGTTTTGCCCCTCACTGTTGCAGCAATAAGAATAAGTAAATTTCTTCTTACAACAAGAAGTTTGCTGCTCATGCTGCTGCTTTCAACAACAAGAAGAAATTATTTTTTCTTCTTCTTGCTCCTGCTGCTTTCAATTGCGAGAAGAAATTGCTATTTCTTCTAGTTGTAGAAGAAGTTGCTTCTTCTTGCTGTTAGAAGAAGTTGATCCAATTAACTTTTGTCGATCTGCTCATTGCCTGATAAGATATTTTATTAGATATAATTAAAGTAAAAAAGAAACACTAGGTCGATACAATTAGATCACACTAAATTTCTAATCAATTTTGATGCATCTAATTTAATTTATATTTGAATTTGATTAAACTTTTGACTAAATATATTTTTGAAATTTTTGAAAATTTAACTTTATAAATTTTGAAATTTTTAAAGCAAATTTATCGAAGTAGATAGCTAAATATATGGATAGTTTTTTTAATAATTCAATACGTGAATAATTATTTATTTATTTCTAGAATGATAGATTGCCTCCATCGTTGCACAAATTTGAAGTGTGAACTTTAAAAAAATTATGTATCAATTTACCTCCACTGATCAATTTTTTTGAATCTGCTATTGCCTGCCCTGTGCCACCTTGGTAGCACAAACAAAGATCATGTGTACCAACGATGTACGAATTATAGTCAATAATTTGACTCACTTTCTTAGTTGCAAGAGAATTTTGCTGTAAAGTGTAACTAAGTTTGAATCATATTCTATCATTTAACTATGTTGTGTCAATTCTTCATAGTCTTATTTTTTTTTAAAATAAGTTAAATAAGTTGTTAAATAACAAGTTGTTATTTTTAATAAGTCTTATCGTTAAATAACAAGTTGTTATTCTTGATAGTCTCACTTTAACTAAGTCTTACCTTTAACAAGTTGTTAAATAAGTTAAATATTTTTTTTTATCTTTAATATGCTTCCAGTGGACTTTGCTAGTTTTTATTTTATATGAAAGGAAAGCATAAATTTATAATATATTTTTCTAGGAAGTTGTATAGTGCATGATATCTTGATCGAAAGGTCGGATTCCTATACTTGAAATTATATCATTCTTATAGGTTGTATCAAAATTCAAAATTTTCAAACAAATGCGAGTGATTAATTTTTTAAAAAAAATTCTTGAATATTTATATGTTCAAGTTCTTGTAAAATTGTTTGTTCAATTCATCATTTACATGTCACCATGTTGCTCAAAATTTGATCAACTTCAAAAATATTTAGACTTTAGAGCACTTATTTTAAGTTTATTTTCATATTATGATAACAAGGGAGGTCTAACTACAAAGAGTCAAAGAGAACGATTGTTAATCATGAAGCTAATTGCGTGTGAGGATAAACATAAACTGGTATTCCTTAAACCCGATATCGAAACGGGTCGGGTATGGGATCACCCAGATGCGGTTCGGTCTGTTAATAATATCAGTGTCCCAACACCGTTGGATCGAAATCTGATGATTATTAGACAAAACCCTAACCTATATACTCGCTCTCTTCTACCATAAACCTTCTCTTTCCGATCCCTCTTCGTCTCCGAATCTTTTCCTCTCAGGATCATCGGCGGCCGCGTGCGTCACTGCCTCTTCCTGTTGCAAGTAGAAGGAATATTCAAGGTTTTACACCTTTTCCTAATCAAACTTTTGTAGATTTCATTAGGGAGTCGTTCGTGCCTGGCTTTACTGTGTGGTCTTAAGTATGTGAATCGTGCTATATTGCTTTTGGATTTTGTTGCTTGGGAGATGTTGGGTACTTGCTAGTCCCCGCTTGTAGCCATTTTGCCTTCAGATTTCGTTTAGTTGCTCTTGTTTTTTCTCGGTGCGGAAAAGTAGGTTTAGGAAAAAGATTTCTCCTTTTTTTCAAATCAGACTTTTGAATTATTTTTTATAGGAATTGAAGTGAAATGGGCGCAAAGGCAAAGAAATCCTTGAAAAAGAAGATGAAGAAGACGAGGTCTTTTAAGTTATCAATATCTGGTCGCCCAAATGAATCTTCTGACTTCTTGGTGCGAATGCAATTTCTATCCTTCTGCTCTACACCTTCTGCCCTTCCAATTTTGTTCTTGGTCTTATGAACATCCTACTGTAACAATTTTGTTTGTCTACAGCCTTTAGAAGGGGGTCCAGGCAAGGAAATTACTCAACAGGAAGAGGAACCTGTGAAAAATACAGCGACAGTACTGTACGTTGGACACATTCCTCATGGATTTTATGAAGAACAAATGGAAGGTGTTTATTTTTTTTGCTCCAACAGTATGCATAAAAAATTATGGATTTAGATTGATAAAGTACTTCAACTGTTCATCATTATAGGATTCTTCAAGCAATTTGGGAAAATCAAGCATATAAGAATTGCTCGGAACAAGAAGGTATAAGTATAACTCTTATGATGTAGGTTGGTGCTCAGCTCGTGAATGATATTTGTAATTTTTGCCTTGTCGATGAATCTTATCAATTAGTTACTTATGGAAACAATATTATACTTGGCAGTTTGGCATGTTCAATTTCTTTTCTCTTTTTCCACTTTTAGGATGTTTCTAGATATTTACTAATGCATGATGTCTTAAAATGTTATTGAACACCTTTAGCACCATTTTCTTGGCTCTCCTGATTAGTTTTGGCTTTAATCTCCATGCTCTATACTGCAGACAGGAAAATCGAAGCATTATGGATTCCTTGAATTTGAAAACCCAGAAGTAAGTTTACTTTCTTAAACTTTGTTAAGATTATGTCTTTTTGAAAAAACTTCATGGAATGTCTTTATAACACATAATAATTTGCAGGTGGCGAAGGTAGTAGCAGATGAGATTCATAATTATCTTCTATTTGAACACAATCTTCAGATTCATCTTATACCTCCTGAACGCGTTCATCCAAAGTTGTAAGCTTCTATCCCAAGTTGAAAGCATTTGTTTTAGCAGATGGGTTCTTGTTGATGGCGAATTTTCTCATATAGACACATATTTTCTTCTTGAACATTATGATTTATACATATATCAACCAATTGGAAAGATATTGAAATTTTGCAATGAACTTCACTTTGTGGGAAAGGTTTAATAAAAAATAAATTGTGCTGGTGCCAGACCAACTAATTTTCAGCAACGCAGACAAGAATCTCAATTTTGTGAAATGTATAAATGTTTAATTTTTCAAATGTGTTCCATTATGTGTCAGGTTCATTCTGCATGATCTCTTATAGTTACTTGTTTTGTGGCAGTTTTGCTGAATAAATTCTTATTTTGTTAATAAAGACTACAAAATTCAGTAAAAGCTTACTTATACAGATAGTAATTAACTAGTAATTAACTGATTTAATATATTAAAGAGAGAAAATATTGTTATAAGTGCGGCCTTCTTTAATGTTTGTAGCTGTGTAGAAGGGATGTGCATGCTGTTGGATGGAATATAACTCTTGGTTGTACATTAGTCATCATGGTGTCCTTGTCTGTTTTTTGTTATTTGGCTCTTGCATTAAGCAAACCTTTGATTTGATATTTTTGGTCTAACTCTTCTCTTGTTTCTATTTTGCTTTTACAGATGGAGAGGTGGAAATTGGAGATTTAATCCATTAAATTGGACAGAAATTGCAAGAAAGAAGCACAACAAGGTAGAGTTGTCAAATGACTGTTTACTCATTTTGTCTTCCAAAAGGTCTATAGTCCAATCTGTTGATTTAGAAATTGGTCCCAGCTTATCTGAAAGTGGTTTTGAGAAACTCCTTGGATCTCATAAATTGGACATAGACCTGCTATGGAATACCTTATATATCTAGCTGAGTTTTTTAATTCTAATTAATTTAGCTCCTGATACACTCATAGTTTATGAATGTAAATTAACCAATTCCTGATTCTTAAAATCTTCTTTCATAGGGAATTTAAAACTTTACAAGGACTAACATAATTTTATAAATTATGAAAGTCTGGTACATGGAGGATGTTAAGGCTCAAGCAGCCTGCATACAACAAAAAGCATTTTGCCCTTTTGGTTTTTTTCTTGAGAATTCCTTGGTCTTATTCTGCATATGTTTTTATCTGGGAGAAATGTTATACTATTGGATATAGTTTGACAGTATACCTATTTCACCTTGTATAGTCGATGACCATGTCATGCAAGAATCTATCAATATTTGTACTTTCTGTTGCTTATCTAGTAATACTGAATTCTCTATCAAAGTTACCTATCCTTGTCAGATCAATTGCTAGACAAAACTTTGGATGGTTTCATGATTTTATTCCCTGGTATATCTTCAGGAAAGAACAGTTGAAGAACACCAACAAATGATTCAAGGGATTGTGAAACGAAATGAGAAGCGGCGCAAGAGAATCAAGGCTGCTGGTATTGAATATGAGTGCCCAGATCTTGTAAGTCTAACCAAAATTTTCAATTCAACCCTTTCTTTCGCATCCTCGTTATTAGTTGTCAAATCTGATACCTGGAGGCCTTGTTTGGTATGGGATAAAATTATCCCAGCCTATGAGATATTAGTGGAATGATTAATATCCCATGTTTGGTAGCTATAATTTTTCCTAGGTAGTGGGATAAATCATCCCTGAGATGCAAGATAAGATGGGATGATTCACCCCACTTAGGAGATGAGATATCAAATCTTCTTATAGGATGGCAAATTAGAAAAGACACTCTCTTCTAATAAATTGCGGACTGCTGATTGAACCTCATTTGATCTAATTCAAACTAATTTTGTTTCTTACTTGGTATCAAATGCGGACTGCATTTCTGCTTTTTGTCTAATGTGTTGGCATTGTTGTAAGTTGCATGAATTTGTTTGTTGCAGTATAACTAATGAAACATAAAGCAGCAAAAATTTTCTTCTATTTTAATGAATTCTCATATGATTTTTTTTCTTTCATCACCAGTTCAGTATTTTTGGATATACCCCTGTTGTCTTATATCATTATATCTTGTTATTGGTTTCCAAGCATAATATTTTATTGCGGCCATCATAATTTGTCAAGTTGGATTTTGCATTTTTGTTCATATTGAAATTAAATGCAAGCTGAAGCATTACTTTTTTATAGTTCAGTGTAGTTGAATTTCTGCCATGGCATGGTGGATTCTAGAGAAACCGCCACGCTACTGTTTTTGCATTGCGTTTTATGGTGCCTGCAATCTGCCATGGGGGAAATGGCGCCTGTGTTTTTTTAAAGGAGGGTGTTTTTGTATTTTTTTGAAAAGGGTTAAGAATAAAAAAACCCTAATCCTTAAGAGCCTAAAGGTTGGCGGCTGTTTTGGACTCCACATAGAACCCTCCTACCCGTGGTGCTCCACTCCGGTGATGAACTCCGGCGACTCAAGAGAGTTAAAGAACACAAAAATAGCAGTTTTTGCTGTTTTTTAGATATTTCTCTCCCATTGAGTTCTCTCCCTCACTTCATTTCAGTTTTCTTATGTTTTTGGTATTTGCACACTCAATAAAGGATTTTTTTCTGTTTCTTTTTTTTTACTTGTTTTCTATTCTATTCTTTTTTTATATTTAAGCCGACAGCCCTTCATATTTTTTCCGTTTTTTTCCTTTTTTTTACTTCTGATCTATTCTTTTTTTATTTCAGCCATCTGCCTTTCATATTTTTTTTTCTGATTTCTTTTTTTACTTGTGTTTTTCCTTGTTATTGTGTTCTGTTCTACTCTTTTTTATTTCAGCTGACAGTTCTAGTCATATAATTTTTCTGTTTCTTTCTATTTTATTTACACTGTTATAGTTTCATAGAGCATCTTGTTAGACATAGCTGTTAAAATCATTGTGTTTGCCAAAGTTGAATATACTATCTTGGTTAAAGTTCCAGTGAATTTATGCTTTTGGAAATCTGATCTTTCCTTCTCGACAGGTTGGTTTTATTCAGCCGGCTGCTAAGAAAATTAAGTTTGACGAAGATGAGGACTAGATCATACTTGTGGGAGGAAATCTGTGCATCGTCTTACTTGAGAATAGTGTTTAGACCACATTCTCCATGATTACCTTGTGGCCAAAAACATGTTTGCTGTTGCAGCTTGCCAATCTTATACTTGTGGCCTTCAGATTGTCGTGAAGCAAGTTATTATCAAGTTATCTAACCTGCTGTTGATTGTAGACTTGAGCTGGATGTAATGACATCAATTTTGATAATGCATATGGATTCATATTATTGCAATTTTGAAAAATCACTACTTTAATTAGCGGTCTTGTTGGAAAATCAAAACTAAGAGGATTGCTGGAAAGTCAAAACATTTTCTTTTAGCTCAACTTGAAATTTATATGGTATCGAGCTTGCAGCCACTAAGCCACTCAATCATAGAAAGGAATAATGTTTAACATAAATAAATTTGGTTAATCATGTTTGTGAGTTAGTCACACTAATATTTAATTTCTAAATCGTATGAAATTTTGTTAACTTACGAATATTTGATCAGACATTTATCGTGTATTTTATGTTATTCATATATTAAGCATTTTAGTTTTACAAGTAACATTAGTATGTGTTCTTTTAATAAGCACCTACGTTATGCCAATTAATTATGTATTGTAAGCAAATTCATATTTATAATTTCAAAGTTCAAGTTGTGTTGAGTTCTTATATGTACATATATTTATAAATACATATTCTTCAACAAGCTTTTGATAGTTTTTGGACTATTATTTAGAGCTAAATTCGAAGGTAGAGCTTGAGCTCTATAAAATTTAAAAATAACAGAGAAGGTCGAGTTATGTACAATATGTGTATATATAATATAATTTAAGAGGTCATGCATTGCACGGACATCGACTTTTTATGTTAGGGTAATTTTAAATATATTGTATAATTATGCAAAAATTAAGGAATTAATTACTCTGGATGAAAATGATGATCACAATGGTCATCCCTATCATTAATGTGATTTTTAATGCCCAAAATAGATATAGCCAATGGAGCACAAATAATAATTGAAAAAGAAAGCTTAAATGCTCCATTTGAGATGAGGAAGAATGTTTTCTAAGTTTCCTTCAAATCAAGTGAAGCATCTTCGTGTCATGACTACGAAGCTATGTCAAACTTTTACTCATGGGTGTTCATGACGAGGTAAAATTTTTCACTATGCCACTAATTCTTTTTTGCAAGTTAAATTTATAATTAAATGAGAGACTATTAAAAAGAAATTTGAAAAGAAAATAAAAATATTGAAGAATTGTCAAGATTGAGGTAAGAGTTTTATTTTTACAAAATTGTCATTGTTTACCTCAAAAAATATGCAAAATATGTTTTGATTTGCTCGTAATATGTATCCTTGTCCATAAGATTGAAATTTCACGAGTAATATTTATTCTTAAACAAAATTGTGCTAGGTTGAAAAATGATTATATAAAGTTTATTTTTAGTTCAAACTTCTCATATGTGCTTGATAGCATCATATGTTGATTGTACGTGAGTTTGATTGAAATATGAAAATATTTTAAAAATTATTGATATTTACGAAAATATCATTGAATTCAATGAATTTTATAAAAAATGCAAAAAATAGTTTTTTTGGTAACATGTACTTTCATTGTAAAATCTAATTTATGCAATTAAAATTTGAAACTTTCATGAATAATATGATTTTCTATGCATTTTTTAGTTTAGATTTTTATAAGTATCATTCAATATATGTATTCATGTTGCAATAAATTGAATTATCTTATTGATATTGGAGTTTAATTCTTATGATGTTTAATTCCACATTTGATACTATGTTTATCCTCTCTTGAGTTGATACTTTTGGATATCATGAAAAATTATTTAAATTTTCAACTTTGATACTACTAAATGCTTGTTTCTTCCCATTTTGATTGGTGCCAAAAGAGGGATAAAATACATGATAAGGGGTTGAATTTAATTAATATAGTTATTGGAGTAATGTTACTTAGATATACATATTGATAATGGGAGAAATCACATTCTCGATACTCTTAATGCTTAATTGAAATTATTTTTTTATAAAAGTGTTTGTGATAAAAAAAAGTGAGAGATTATTGGCCTAAGGTTTTTAATCATGATCTTAATTTTTAATTTTGTTGATAACAAACTCGGTACGAATGGTTTATTAAAAAATAATTTTAGATTTCAAGTCGACACACTGAATCGTATAAATCCAAGCGGACGTGGATCAACGCTCGGAAGTTGTCGAATGCGTAGAATCTAGATTTAGGGTGTTTAGATTTATTGTAAATCCTCAAAATATAATGATAACGGTGAACCCTAACATGAAACTCAAAACCAAGACTCGCAACCCGAAAATTGAAAACTCGGCCTGAAACTGAGTTTCGATCGAACTCGGGCCGATCTTCAGTCGATCGAAGATCGACCAGAGATCCACTGAGTCCACTAGAGTTTGGTCGAAGCTTAGCCGATCGTCAATCGATCGAAGATCAATCGCACGGGCCCAACAACTATTTTTTGAGACGTTGCATGTCGTTGAACTTGAGTTTTATACATTGTTTTCTCTATTTATATGGGTTCTAAACCTTCCCTGAAGCCTCTAGTTGACATTGAGTCATCTTGTGATAAGTCCTAAGTGTTTCTTGAGCCATCCTTCATAGAAACCCTACCTTGAGCATCTTTCATCTTGATTAAGCCTTAAACTCAAAGTTTCATTACCAAAAGGCATCAACCGGAGCTAGGTTGTACTGGTTGGAGTTAAGTATTTATTTGTTGTATTTTTGCTCCATTTGTATTGTTTTTTTGTGTTATTTGTTCCGTATTTAAAGCTTATATGTGACCTATAGTGTTAGGTCTTAAGTTTAAGTGGTTGCCTTGGTGTAGAGACATAAATTCACTTGTGTGTACTAGGTTTAGAATGTTCTTGGAGATCGAGTGAGATGAGGAAGTGCTTTCGGAGAGAAGACGAATAACTTTCGGTGTAAATCCTCATTGTAAAAGCTCTAAATTATTAGTGTATTAGGTTAAAATTCTAAGCGATGTGTTTAAATAATGGAGTATGCTTGATTGAAATCAAACTACTATAAATTATTGTGTTAGTATTATTTAATTGCTTGTGTACTTACTTGTTTTATTATATTGATTCCGCTAGTTAACTTAATTGTGCTTGCCTAAAATGGTAAAAATTGGATAAAATCAAATTAATATTTAATTTTATAGTAATACACTATCCAGCTCCCCTCTAGTATGATCAAGTATGATCATTTCCTCTAACATTCATTACTATATATTTTAATAAAGTATTTTAACAATAATAAATTAAAAGTATAATAAAAACTCAAAAATACTAAAATCTTTTTTAATTTTTAATTATGCTAATATTGAAATTATTTTATTAAATAATATAAGAAAATTTACGTCATCAACTTATGATAACATGATAAGATTTATTATTAAAATAAAATTTAATTAACAAATATATTATGCAGTTTGATGACTCATAATTGGAGGAATAAAAACGTAATATTCAAAGTAGAGGAGTGCGACTGTAATTCTATATTTTAAATATTTCTTTTTGATTTATAGGCAAGTAGAAATGCATCAGATCACGCGCGTAGCACCAGCAACTGAAACTAATTTACAGATGAGTCCATTCAGTAGGGGTTGATATGAATAAGTAGTTTGTAAGGAATCTATGTGAAATATGTCATTATATACGTATGGTATGCTATTTATAACCTCTCTTAAGTTCTAATACCCCTTTTCGTTGTAGGGTTCCTTCTGCCATTCTTGCTCGCAGAGTTAAATCTTCGATCGATGGCTTCGAGCTCCGATTCGATTAGGTCTGCAACCGAATCAGATCAATCTCCTCGGCAGATCTCCACTCGACCTTTGGGGAACATTCAGGTTTGCTTGATTTCACTCGCTTTAGCGAAATCGAATCCCTTGTACGTTCTTAGTTGAAGAATCTGTTATTCGTCCAACCTTACTCGCTTAGAAAACTGATGAAAATTGAAAATTTTAGTTTCTTGTAATGCTTATGCATGATTACGACATATACAGATAACCTTTATGAAGGCAGGAAGTCTCAAAGACGCCAAAAAAAAAAATTGCAATTCGTAATAGGAAGAGATGCAAGTTTAAGGGTTTAGCGTATTGGTTGGTCAGGTAGAATAAAATATACTAATTTGACTTTGTTTCCACCATTCCTGTAGTTTTGGCACTTTTAAAGTTCAGAATCACCGTTGCATGAATTCTTGCTGTATGTAATGAACCTTGCCAACGCACGGTGATATTTTAAATTAAAATGGAATTAACAGTGAATTAGATAATTAAGGAAATAACAAGGATAGATTGAAATTAAGAGAGCAATGTGCCCAATGTGGGAAATGGAGTGAGAAAAAGTAAAATGTTATAGAAGGTAAAGATGAGTGCAACAAGGCAAAGCGCACAATAAACATGTGACTTATAGTGGTTCAGCTAATTGCCCACTCCACAATAAATAAGAGGTATCTGCACTAAGAGCGCCTCTACACACAAATATAAAGTCACAACAGAAGCAAGAGAGACAAAATAGAAGTAATGAGAAGAACTAAATGCAATGGGTAGAACTCCTTGTTTTTAGTCCTAAAGAACTAAAAGATCTCCAAAAACTTTGTGTTGCATGTAGAGCTTCAGTGTTCTAGGTCAGGAATTGCTCAGTGAGGTTTGTGGGTAATAAAGCTCTAGAATATTTTTAATTTATAAGGTCATATAAGGGCCAAAGAAGCATTTTTCTAGGCATAAGAGTTACTAAACAAACGAAAGCATGGCAAAATTTAGCTGTTTATAGCCATTGAGCTGTGGCTTGATATGGTGGTAGGAAGCCTATGGTCATGTCTATGGTTACACTTTCTAGCAATCATGGCTATTGGCTAGCACTATAGCTTACAAAGTGTTTTAGTTCCCTTTCCTAAAGTCTTGTTCCATGATAAGTGGAGGTCTTTTCTAAGAGTGCAAAGCTTCCAAACACCTTCCAGAAGGCAAGACTTTACAAAACCCTAAAAAATTTACGACTTGATTGACAATCAGTATATTGATTTGTTCACAAGCTAGTGTAGATCGAACTTGCGCACTATTAAACAATTTTGAGCTCGCAAATGAGCTTTGATCCTGAGAAATGGACAAATAGATAAACCATTACTAGCATTGCTGGACCTTCATACCATGAAACTAAACCATGGGCCGACATTAATGCCCTATCATTGAATACAATACGAACCTAGAAGATATTTTTCCCCCATGCAGATCAACATGTTGGTGTGCTGATAAGCTACTCCTGTGATGGAAATGAGCTGTATTTTGTCTGTCTGTGGTTCCATATTGTTTTTGTTGTTTCATATACTAGTTATGTATGGGCCAAAAGCCTCCATAATGATTTTCAGTCAAATTTCCAATTTATTTTCTTTCACTATTCTCAGGATTTTACACTATCGTTGAGGTCAAAATTGCAAGTCTATGAAGATGCTTTGGTTGACACAGTAAAAGGTAGTGGAACTTTGGGGTCAAATTAAAAGTTCATTTTGTTAAATTTTTTTAATCGGTGAGGAGTACTGGAGTTGCGTTGATTTGTAACAGTGGTATATGAAGAAGACTCTACCATTAAGCTTCTCATTTTAGTTCGTATTAGCCTAAATTTTAATACATTGTTTTGACAGCTATTTCCTTTTCAGATGAGGTGCTGGTTGCATATGATCATCCAGTTGAGGCATGTGCAATTGCTGCTACTACTGGATTACTTCTCTTGCGAGGTACTGGTTCACATTGTTTTACCAGCACATACGGTGTTCTCATGAGTCATTACCACATCAAGAAAAATTGAATGGAAGATTAAAGATCCCTATTTTTAATGAGTTGTGACCGGGAGGTCATGGGTTCAAGCCTCTTTGCAAAAAAGCTAAGGGAGTGTTGTGTACATCAACCCTCCCCAGAGCCCCCCACAAAATTGGGATGCTTCGTGCACTGGGTAGATCTCTATTTTGGTGTTATCAGATTGGAATTTCCAATAGTTTAATTTTGATTTAATGTTGCACTGATAGAAGAAGATTTTGATGAGTATTCAAGTGGTTAGAAGTGAGCAACAGAAGTACAGAAGGACCGTGACCATGATGACTCCAATGTTAGCCATACCTTTCAAATGTTGGTCAACACATATTATGACTTTATACCATGGTTTAAAATCTCGGTACCAGTACTGGTTTCGGTCACCGGCCGGTACCGTACCGTACCGTACCGACACACGGTATGGACCGGTATGAAAATGCATACCGGCCGGTTTTTTTTTTTTTCGTGGCATACCGCCATATACCGCCATATATGGCATCATACCGTCATATACCGCCCGGTATACACAATATACCCGGTTTTTTCAAATACCGGGTATATCGTATACCGGAAACCTAAAAAACCGGTAAATACCGGACTTACCGTACCGTACCGACCGAGATTTTAAACCATACTTTATACATACCATGCAATCAATGAGATATTTAGATACATTACTTTTGACTATCAAAATTTTTCATATATTATTTTTTCTGTAGTAACTATACTTTCAACTAAGTTATGTGCCAGTAATTAACATATAAAGGGTGTGACCCCCATACAAGGGTTATTTAATATCTTAAAAATGATTTTGTATCTGCAGGGCCTAGGAGGTTCTTGTATCGCAACACTTTAGGCCGTTTCAAAACTGAGGAGGTAATTCTAGACACTGATAATTATTTGCAGTTTAATATGTCAATTTCATGATAAATTGCGAACCATATGGTTACTCAATAGTCAGTTTGTATTACATGCTGATATTTGGAATATTACCTTTTAAATCATATATCTTTGAAGGAAAAAACTAGTGAACTGGAAGAATATTTGTAACAGTTTGGTGACTGTTGACTGGAATGAGGTTTGTCTTGAAGTACTATATCAAAAAAGAAATAATTAGTGAACCATTTGAAGCTAATATCACTTTATCTGAATCTGTATGGACTCCTGATAGTTCTTGATTTCTAAAGGTGGTCATTTGGCTCTTCACACTTGGCTTGGAGTTACATACTATCTATATTATTACAGTTCTTTTGACTATGGACTATGGATTTGCATATGAGTATGACCAATATCCAGATCCAAAATATTTGACCATGTTATAATTACGAATTTTGGAGGTCATAACTACTTTTAAATTTATCTAACGTGTGCACAATATGGAAGTAACTATTGAGGTTTAATAGTTTGGTATAGTTGTTGTGAATTGTGATGATTAGTTAATGATCAGGGGATGGCAGATGAGGCATTGTCTTAACACTGTTGCATTTCTTGCCGAAAACAATATTGCAAGGAACTATTGTCATAACCCTGATCTGCGCATTATGGTATTTGTTGTTACCGTTTTTTTTTGTATTCTTGAAGTATCTATTCAAACATACTGAAATTCTTCCTGTGACAAGACCCTTTTGTGCAATGGAATGCGTTGTTCTCTCAAGTAATGCATTTGAGCATATCTAAAATTATGGGATACAAATATGATGTATGGCTATGCAAATATGGACCTCTCAAAAGATAGGAAGCAGTGTGGTATGGATGTAATGTTATAAAAATCATTTTCTTTTTATTATAAGATGTGGTTGTGACATTGCCTACAAGGAAAGTTCCATATAGTTGACACCTAATAGTTAGGACATTCTAGCTTGTGTTATAGAATATGTAATTACATATATGATATATCGTGTTTCTATTACATAATTAATTGCATTGCTAACATGTTCATCAGGAAAGGATTATCTTTTTCCTAACATAGTATTTGACTAATATAAGGGAGATATGAAGAACATGTGATTAGTGAGTAAAGAGTAATGTTTTTATTTTATTAACCATGAGTAATTTTTATTACAAACAATGTGATAGTGAAAAGATCATATATCCATCTTGTCTAATAAGCCAAAGTATTTACATTCAAGGATTTTTTTCCCATGAAGTGGTGCTATCTGTCAATCTGACATCCAACTTAGTGGGGAAACATTGAAGAAGAAAAATCTTTATAAAAGTATGTTTACTACTGTAATTTTGCTAAGTTGAAACATTTAAAATATATGAAGAGTCATGACAATTTTCTCAGGATATCTTATTTGATATCAGGTTATAACAACCAAAAACATCTGATAGTTATCTGATTCATGGTGTCTGCCATGGCCTTTTGGATGCAGACCTGAAAACCCTTATATCATTTCCGTGCAGAAACAGAAAGCATCAAAGTATATGATGATCTTTTTAACAAGCATATCTGAAATAAGCAAGCCAACTACACTGAGGTGTCCAAATTATGTGGGAGTATACTTGTGCATAGGTTAACGCACAAGAAAGGCCTCTCAAGCTGGATATATGACACCAAGAAACATTCATGTCAATAAAGTCAAGTTGGATTATATTAGACTTTTGATAGTTAAAAATGGAATGATTGTGGTGCTTGGAATCTTGTTTGTTTTATGTCTAGACTTTGGTTTAACCTTGCTGACCTTTAGCCAGTGCTAGTAAAGGAACACAAGATTCAATATAATTGCATTTCTGCAAAATGAACATCCACTGTGAGCAATATTATGGCATTATTTTGTTATTAAATATAGCTTTTGTGTTGCTTTATGGCATATCAAAGCATGGGATCACTGGAGCCTGTTGATATTTTGATTGCTTTTCTTAATTTGATTTGTGGGTGTTTTCTGCCTTTAGAGTATTCCCATATTTATCTTCAGATAAATATCCAATCTTTGAACTAAATGTTTGATAATTGTACAATACACCGTTAGATGTTTCATTCACGATGTCAATGCAGGTTTAGTTAAATTCCTCTTGTTGTTTTGTTTTTCCTGCACCTCCTAGTTCCAGATTTGCAGTGCTCTTGATAAGCTAACAGTTCGATGGAAGTTATCTTAATTTCTGCTATCTTCAAACGATTCTGATTGTGCACCTCAAAAGCATCTGATATTACTTTTGCATGTTTAACCAGAAGCTACTAACTGCGGCTGAATCACAATTAAGTGTGATAAATGAATCATTTACGAATCTAAAGAAAGCGAATAAAAATATGCTTACAAAAATAAGTTTTGGCGAAGAGGACTTAAAACGTGGAAGTACTAAAGTCCGGTAAGTTCTTTGAAGCTTCTACTTGGTTTCCTATTTACTATAGTGCCTTTACAATAGGCTGATTAAATATGAACAATTCTGCAGAGCTGCTGGCCATGAGATCCAAAGGCTTTCCAAATACGTTTATAAGATAGAATCTCAAGCAGCAGGTGCATATTTTCCCTTGAAATACTTTACTTATGCCAATGTTTAGGGTTCATCCAAGTTATGCCTGGAAAAAATACATCTATTAGTCTGACAGCATTTGTAGTGGTTGTTGAAAAGATGCCAGGAATAGCATCAATGTATTCTCTTGTCGTGGATCTGTCTTTACTTCTCGGTGCTCATTAAGCTTTAAAATTCTCTTATCAATTTCATGCACTAATATAACTTTGGCACAATATCTTCACTGCTAGTAATTTACACAATGCTCATTGATCTAACAACATAACTTATACAAAATTTCTTCACTGCTAGTAGTTATCTTAATGTTCATTGATTTAACAATATTCATAGTGTCAGTTCGAAAGTGGGCAACAGGTGGCATCCAAGTAATGCCTTGTGTGAGATCTGTCTAGTGCTTTGCTGGTCATTGACATTCAAATCTCTTGCCAAGAGCATATGGCTCACAAGACAATGTTACTCATGGCACATGCCATTTGTTCTATAGCTCTGCCTTTCTTTTGAGACAACCAAATATTTGAGTTATCAAACTTTCTTAATTCCCATGTGAAGTTTGGCTGTAGTTATCCTCATCTATCTTGAATTAGTTCCTAAACTCAAATTGCATGACCTAATGAAAAACAAATCAAACATCCAGATCTGATGGAGGATCTAAGGGCAATGCCCGGAAGAACTGCTCTGGAGCTTCGTGCAGAGGCAAGTATATAGCCTCTACATCGAGTATTTTTTTTTCTGCTTCCTCCAGAACTGTAGAATTTCATAATTCCGTTTTGCAATTTGCAGGTGGCTTCTATGACATCTGATTTGAAAAAAAAGAGGCTTCAACTGAATGAAATGGTCACCAAAATATCTGAACTTGGGATTCGAGTTTGATGGCAGTCTTATCTAACTTGAATTGGAGGATTTTTTGAGATCCCTCCTGCAAGCAATAAATGTATTTTATGCTAGTAAAGAAAATTTTCTTTTCCCCATTTATGCAACAAGGTTGTTTACTAGCTTTGCCTATTGATTTTCCCCCTCTTCTATATCTCGGAACATCTCTTGTTGAAAAAGCTTGACGTCATCAGGTCCGACCTACATGTTAGCGGATGCAGGGGCTTGGACAATGCAAATAATGATGTAATGAGATTTCAAATCATCTTTCTCTCCTGTTGTAATTGTGCAAACTCTGCAGTTACTGCTGAAGAATGAATACATGCTAATTGTCAGGTTACGGAAGCATTTTTAGGTGGTGTAGGAAGTTTATTTTTTTGGTCTTGTTTGGATGATACACTTTCAAGTATAACTTTTTCAATAAATTTATTTTTTGATCTTGTTTGGTTGATACACTTTATACTATAATTTTCTCAAGAAGTATACTTTCAATGTACTCTCAAGAAAAGTTAATTTATGTTGTTAACATTAATTCATAAATTTTTTACTTTTATTTTATTTTTAATTTATTTTAAAGTAATATATAATTTTTTATATTAATTTCAAATAAAAATTAAATTTTCAAATATAATAAATTATATATTATATTAGTTATATATGAAAAAAATTATACTATATTTTACATATATGTGTTAAAATATTAATTTATAAATAGAATAGTATATTAGTTATTTGATGCATATTTTTTGGAAAGTATAAGTCACATTTTTTATTAATTAATTTTTTATCAGTTAAATATATTTTTGGAATCTTCGGAAAAACATACTAGAAAAATTAATTCACGAAAATTATAATTTTTCACAATTTTTTTTTTACTTCTCTCGACAAAATGTGGTCTAAATTAATTATTCAAGACATTGTTTCTCAATCAACACACTGACTGTTTTAGCATGGATGTGATAGTGCCAAGTTATAATTTTAATAATGGTACCAATTCCAGGTGTGCTTTGCATTTTATTTCATGTGCTCTTTATGAACCCACACGATATCTTGGGGGATAACAATTGCTCGTTTTGTAGTTGCAGGCCGCCGCCAATGGCATTGGAATGCCATTTGGGCATGGAACAGGCACTTCACTAATTAAATATTTTGATCACCGATTTGTATATGAAACAATTCATTTATTAGCTAAATAGATCCTGTGATAATATGATTCCTTCTTACCAGGGAACATAAACCTAACATTACAGGCATCTGACAATACATCTTGGCTTGACTCAGGCAAAGTATGGTTTACATCAATCAGCGTATCTCCATGCAGGCTCCAATTTAGGTCCGAAGTCACTGAAAAGCAAGTGTAGGTTACTTAATGCTATAAAAGGACAATTTAGTATCTGGCAATTAGGCAAGTTTGGAATTGTTTTGAGTAATTAATTGGATAAGGTTATTCTAGGGTTGAATGCAATCATATAATTAAATAGTTGAACTGGAATTTTGTTGTGATTTGAAACAATTCACTGAACTAAAAACTTGTGGCAGATGCATGCTTGTCATTGGTTCATACCAAAATTAGAGTATGCTGCTCTTTCTTGATGTTTCTTGGTCACAGGAGAGAAATTTAATGCCTTTCATTTTTTGCTTTATTTAAATAGGATAGACAACTATGTCCCAGTCTCCTACTTATTTATTTTTCCATATGATTTATTTGTGATTGCAGGTTAAATAAGCCCAAAATGACAAGGCACTTGAGAGGAAATTGACATCTGCTTATATGTGACAGTATCTGCCTCCTAGGGCTGTCAATTTAACACCTGAAGGCATATTGGATCACTTGAAGGTCTTTCCAACAATCACTAGACAACAACCTAACCTTTTCATGACATCAGGAAACACAAGGAAGGTGTAGCTCAGCAGGCATACCATTTTCCTTTTGCAAAATGAAAATAGTAAGGAATTTCACTCATTCAGGTACTTACAGCCTTGATATGAAGACAACCAAGCAAGTTGATATGTCAGTAATTTAATTCCCCATCAAAATTAGTGTTATGGGGCTCAAACTTGGGCCAGGTAAAGTAGAACCAACTGTCCTCATCCTTGGGCTGGAGTTCTTCTAGGCTCTGCCATCTTTGAATCGAGTTGAGACCTTCCAAGCTTGATGTGCACCAATGGAGAAAAAGGCACTGAGGATGTGCTTGACAAGAGCATACTCTAATGGCTAAGTTAGGCACATATAAGGATTGGATTATCTATCTCAAATGACAATGTTTCGATGGGGTGCTGATGTGAGTGGTGCAGGAAACATAGAGCATATTTTGCGCCATCCAACGTGGAGACTTGTGATTGGCTTCCGGGGTGAGGTTGTGATCAAACTCGGGATCACAACTCACTTATCTCCATGCAGCAGCCCAACGCCACTCAGCACTCAGCAGTGAGAAAAGCTACAAGGCGCTGCCTCTAAAAGAGAAAGCGCTACAATGTCCATTGAAATGATAGGTTCACTGCATAACTATGCATGAAGACTAGCAAATAGAGCCTCAGGCTAGGGTTTTATCAACAAAAAGGTGTAGGCAGAATCTAGATGGAAGATATGAGACCAAAATTTAAGGAAAAGTATTGACAAAATCAGGTAAAGGAACACCGCAAGTAATCTTCTTTTCTCTTGTGATTAGTTTATCTACATGTGTAAATGGTGTATAACTATTACTTCACCTAAATTTCTTATAGTACTTTATTCAATTTTAAGTTAAAAGGAGGGGTAAATTGCACTAACATCATCCATTATAGGTTGGATAATTTCACTTTTGTACCTTCTAGCTTTAGTCGCACATTAGTGTTGTAGTCAACCTACTCTAGTCAACATGAAGGATTCTCCTTTAAATATATATAGTGCTAATCACATCATTAGCTAAAGAATTTTAGGGAGTGGAAAAGTGTTATATTTGATAGTCTAATGATTAAGAGAGCATTTTGATGAATTGATTAATAGTTAAGTGGAGTCCAATTAGTGGTTCATGCTGAGGACAAATCAGGAGTATTTATTTTATTTGACAAGGAGGTTAATTGACTGGGTCAAAGGGGTTTATGTAACTTTAAAATCTTTAATAATTTACTATGTTCATTTTCCTTCAACACATTTTTTTCATCCCAAAAATCACTCATATTAGCAAGATGGCATCTATATCTGCGCAAGATTTGTTAATATCGGATATTTTTACCTAAACCGGGGATAATGCACTATATCTATGTGAGCGACCATAAACAAAGTATATGAACTAAAATCTTATAAAATTGGAGGGCCAAACTGAAATTATGCCTAGCTCAAAATGACAAGTTCACAATCTCGTCCATGGCATATGTTCGATGGAATGCACTGCAAAGTGAACTCTACATATACCCCCTCGCTCATCTGCCCATCTCTTCAGTCTTCAGTCTTCAGTCTTCAGTCTTCACTATCCTCTCATCTCACTCTCCTCTTCTCTTGTCTTACGCTGCAACTGCAAGTCTGCACCGCCGAGAGATTCGATTGTGATGGAGAGGTACAGAGCAGCGGCAACCTTCCATGGCAGCGGCCTCCCTCAGCAGCCTACCTCTTTCCAAAGACCCCCCATCTCCTCTTACCTCCGCCCCGCCGACCGCCGGAGTATACGCCGCATCGACGACGCAGAAATCAACATCTTCAGCGCGGAGCGTTACTTCAACGATGGCCAAGACGCCATTAAGGTCGAAAGGTGTCACCTTTCTTCCCGTCAGCAAGGCTCCGTCGACGGCTACGGGAGGCTCGGCCTGACCGGCTCGTTCTGCTCGACGCCGACGGCATCCTCGGAGGCAAGCTGGAACAGCCAGTCCGGCCTCCTCTCCTTCCCGCCGGGCTCTGTCGCCTTCGTGAGGGCCTTGCCTCTGAAGGAACCACGAAAGCCGCCGTTCTTCGCTGCGTCCCGCCTGTTTGCCCGCAAATGCCCGTGCTCTGGGAAGAAGTCCGTCGAAGTCGAAGAGAAGTTAGCTGGACTCGAGAACTCGATTCGCTCCAGTGTGGATTTGAACACATCTTTCACTGCTAAAAATCTCAGCTTTCGAACAGGGGAAGCGGGTCTAAGTAGCATCCCGGAGACAGCAATGCCAGAACAGAACAAGAACATATTAGGCGGCGAGAAGATAATCAAGGCAGCGATTACTCCCGGAAATTGTTCCAAAGATCCTAACTTTCTCAGTTCTTCGACTCGGTTCACGTTTGACAGGCCATTTCCGGCAGAAATTGACCGCCGAATGATCAAAACCAACATTCTATTCGGCGATTCCCGCGGCTTCTCCTGCCCTGTCTTCAACTCACCCTCTTTGAACATCATCGAAGAGCCGCCGCGGGATTCGCTGGAGGTTTTCCGGACGTCGAAGCTGGCAACCACGGTGCTCGGCAGGCTGCCGGAGCAACAACGCCGCGCGGTGGTTTTCCCTCTACCTGGCGACGGAGACGAGCGGAGCTTCACCCACCAGGCGTTCCCGTCGGCCTCGGCGGAGGACGACGCGGCGAGCGACGCAAGCTCGGACCTCTTCGAGATCGAGAGCTTCTCCACCCAGACGAACTACCGCCGCCGCGACTCCATCGACCAGCCCGACCGTGACCTCGAGGTTTCAGCGCCGGTACCGTCGTCCATCCCGCCGACAGATTACTACTCCCCGAGCGAGGCGAGCGTCCGGCGGAGCGCCAGCACCCCGGAGGGATTCGACCGCGCAAGCCAGTTCAACTTCTCGAGAGCCGCCTCGGAGTACGTCGAGCTCCGCTTCGCCAAGGCGAAGGCCGAGCGTCTCGCGGCGGCGCCTAGCGGCCGGCAGAAATTCAACGGTCTTTTTGGATGCCGGAGCAAGAAGGCGGTAAACGTTAGGTCGAACCTGAATCGACTCGGTGTATTCTGGTTCTGGGTTTGCCGAGCGATGAAACAGCCGGTTCGGTCTTGATAGACCGGGTTTGATTGGTTGGTTTTAGATATCTATCTAATAAATCGTTTTTTACCAGCGTGTAAACAAATTGGTGTGCAATTTCTTTTTTTGCTTGTGCCGAATGTTTGTACATGTATTGTGAATTTGTATTATATTGTTTAGGGCAAATGAACCACTTATTTCCTTCTTTTTTCTAAAGAAATATGCATGAACCTACCGCTTATTAATTGCTGGGTAAATCTGACTGATAACTGAACTGGTTAATTCGATTCAGATATAATCGGTTATCTATTTACTAATTAAAATATATTAATTTCACATATCAATTTATCTACAGATAATCGATAATCGAAATATATAACCAGTTTTGATTGTTGGTTATCTACGAATTGGTAAACGAAATCAAATCGAATTTGATCAATTTTTTATATTCTTTAACTGAAATTGAAATCGAATTATAAATTTATTATATAAAATCGAATTTTACGATTCAGTTAACTGATTAATCATGAAAAAATCGATTTCAATTATCACCCCTATATATACCTTCTATTTTTTACATATATATATATATATACACCTAGACATGGCATCCCTTCAATAATCAAATCGTAGCCGTAAATTCCTTTTTGTTAATTGAACTTCATTCTAATTGAAAATTGATGCATCAAAATCAAGATGAAATATTATACTTGGGAGTTAGGAGATGGAGAAAGGAGGAGATTAGAGGTGGCAACGGGCCGTGCCCGGGCAAGCCTGACCACCTCTGGGCTGGGCCGGGCACGGCTCGACCACATTTCGGGCCGTGCCAAGCACGGCCCGAATGTGTGGCAACCAAGCCCAGCCCAAGCTCGAGCTGGGCATGGGCCGGCCTGAAAAATAATTATTTAATTTAAATTATTTAATTTAAATTATTTAATTTAATTTTTTAATTTTTTAAATATTTAAAATTTAATTTTAAAAATTAATGATTACGGATGAGTTTTAAATTTGGACCTCAAATTTTATTTGAGATAGCTTAATCATTGTACTAAACTTTATTATATATTTTTTAACACATTTTTTGTATGTAACATTGTAACGCAGTACAAATTAATAAAAAGATTTTTAAAAAAATCAAATTATAATTAAAATTTTATTTATCTTTAATACAAAAATATTCATCCAATGATAAAATAATTTTTTTAAATATTATAATAGACCGCACCTTAAAAGATTGCCTATGTACATTCTATAGCAAAAATTGTACTCCCCAATGATTAACTATAGAAGGATCAGGTCTACATAGTTTTTTTTGCATTTTTAATCACCCGTAGTCCCGGTGATTTAACTTGTACTAGGACCAGCAGCACCAGCTTCGCTTGTTTGAGCTTCCTCCTCTCCCGATGATGAAGTGTCGTGTCCTCCCTTATCTTGTAATATATCTTTAGCATCCAATCAGTCTTTTAAGCAAATGCACATTTCAACCGTTTCTTCACTCATTCGGCTTCTTTTTTCGTCGAGAATTCTATTTCATGCACTAAAACAAGACTCAGAAGCTACTGTAGACACAAGAATAATTAGTATATCACGTGCCATGATGGAAATAATAGGATACGTATTTTCTTATTTTTTCCACCATGCTAAAATTTCATTATCATCTATTTCTTCAGAATGATTATGATCTAGAAAAAAAAGTAATTCATTAAAATTAGTAGATTTAGTTTTTTTTTTATTCTACGACCAAGTTGAGAATTAATACTATTTCCACAATCATCTCTTAATCTAGAAGAAGAAGATGTTGTCTTATTTGTAATTGTATCACCAAATTTTGAAGCGTAAAATACAAACATAGAATTCAATAAATTCAAAATTTTAATTTTTTTTCTTCAACATTATCTAATTCTATATTGTTATAATAATCATCTAACAACATATTTAAACTATCAATTTTCATTCTAGGATCTAAACATATTGCTAAACAAAATAAAATATGTATATCTGATCAATACTTTTTAAATTTAGATTCCATTAAAGAAATAATTTGTGCAAATAAAAGATGATGTCTATATGAAGAAAATACTTCACTAATACGAACTATATGTGAAAGAGTTAAATTACATGTAGGATAATAAACACCGGAAAGTTATTCGGTAGCTTTATTAAAAAATTCTAAAATTTGAGTAATATGCCCAACAACTAACCAATCATTATTATTAATTGGATCACCAAACATATTTTGATTATAAAACATTGTAAGGATATCTTGATATCTTATTGTAGACATAAGCATATGATATGTTGAATTCCATCTAGTAATAACATCACCATTAAATTTTTTAAATGGTTTATTAAAAAATTGACATAATTTTTTAAATTCTTGTGTTCTTGCTTTTGAAGAACGCATATATCTAATAACATCTCTTATTTTTTCTACATGTATATTTACTTATTTTAAATCATCTTGTACACATAAATTAAGAACATGACAAACACAACGAACATGAAATAATTCTCCTTCTAATACTGGTTTAAATAACTGTATAAGGGGAGGGATATCAACATCATTATTACTAGCGTTATCAAAACTAATCGAAATTTTTTATATCATTTATATTATAAAAAGATGTTACAAATCTAATAGCAGAAAAAATGACAACAGAAGTGTGTGGATATTCAAAATCTTTAAAACTAATTATTATTTTTTGCAAAATAAAATTTTCATCAATCCAATGTGCAGTAACACAAATGTAAGAATTAGTAGTACGTTGACTAGACCAAACATCAGATGTTAAAAAAAAATTGATTTATTATTTTAAAAACTAGTCATTATATTTTCTCTATATGTAAAAAATAATTTTAAAGCATCACTTTTCATTTCGAGTAATTTTTTTATATTTTGGTTGTAAAGTATTTTGAATCCAACTAGAAAATCTTGGTTGATCAACAAAACTAAAAGGAGATTCACTTTGAACAATTAATTTTGCAAGTTCTCGACGTTGAAAATCATGATCATACGAAAAAATTGTTAAACCAGAAGAAGATAAATTAAGAATTTGTTGAGCTTGTGTAACCTTAGTGTCATGACCCTTTGCATGACGTAATAAATGACCAGTTCCTCCGATTGTTGAAGCCGAAAGAATTTTTTGATATTTTTTGCACCGGGCTTTTGTTATGATGCCATCAGGTTCAATAATTTTCTCAAAATATTCTCAAACCATACTTTTTTTTCTACCTGATGGACATAAATTATTAGATGGACTTATCTCTATGTTTTGATTTTGTTGAGTAGTAGGAGTGGTAGGAGTAGCAGGAGACATTTCTTCTAACATATTTGATCCAGTTTATGGAGTATAACCTGAAAAATCTCCATCTGCCATTAGTAAAAATTAAAAATATAAAAAGTATAAATATTATACTAATCAATGAAACAAATTGAAGAGATTAAAAAAAAATAACAATAATCTTGAATCTTTGGTTTCTTGATGAGCTTAAAATGTTGTTGATCGTTGAGAGTAAGAGAGTTGAGAAATGAGAGTTGAGAGTTGAGGATCGAGAGAAAGAGTTGAAGATGAAGATAGAAAAAATAAAGAAAGGGAGGGGTATTTATAGATTATATATATATATATATAAAATATTCGGCCCGAGCCAAGTCTGGCTCGGGCCGACCTACGTTTGGCGCGCGCTAGACCTGGTCTAGTGCGCGCCAGATCTAGGGTCTGGCAGCGCCGACGTAGGCCTGGCGCGCACCAGACTCTAGTATGGCGCGCGTCAGGCCTAGGTGGCCAGACGTCTGGCGCACGCCAGACGTACGTCGGCGTTGCCAAACCCTGGTCTGGTAGCGCCGACCTAGGCCTGGCGCGCGTCGACCTCCCGTGCTCACCCAGAGCATGGGCACGCGGGCCGTGGTCGGCCCGCGTGCTGTGCTCGGGCTAGCACGGTCCGTCTGCAGGCCGTGCCTAGCATGGTCCGCCTGCAGGCCGTGCCTAGCACGGTCCGCCTGTAGGCCGTGCCTAGCACGGCCCGTGCCGTCCATGGGCTGGCCTAGCCCGTTGCCACCTCTAGAGGAGATAATCAAGATGTGCTATAATCGACTATTAGTCCACTGCTCTTTTTATCGGATTGCGGAGTGTAGCATGACCTTTTCACTGGGGTCTTTTAGTAAAAAAAGAAGAAGATTGTGCTATAATAGGTGTGTTGATGCTTGGGAATTGGGAGACGAACGGATATTTGCAAAATATTTCTTGCTGCTTAATCTTTCGAAATTTGACAACAATAATTTCTTATTTTATATACTGAAAAAGGTTGACCACAGGTGGCACCCTCGACACTTGCGCCAGCGCCGTCGCGAACACGCTCATCACCACCTTGTAGATCGACGACTGCAGCTTCATCTAGGGGTTGACCATGTTGATCTTGGTCCCGCTGGTGCCGATCTTCTTATCGATGGCGAGCAGCGTCGCGTTCAGCCACAAGGCCTTGCCGTTGATCCTGATCGACTTGACACCGATGAAGTACTTGGCGGATTTCTCCCCTTGGGAGGAGACGCCGGCGGTGCTCATCGGATTGACGAGCAACAGCGTGTACGTGAGGCCCTGCGATGCGTCTTGGTTGGCGGTGCCCCTGAACTCGTACGGCCCGTTGCTGAAAAAGATGGCATCGTCCGACATCGTGGATGACGAGAGGCAGAGCGCGAACCTTCGGGGAAGGCCAAAAGCGACGGCGAGGAGCGACAACACGTCGGTCTTGTTCCGGTCGAGACCAGCGGCGCCCTTGGCGAGGCCTTCCAAGAGAGACATGGGGTCGCAAGTGAAGAGGAAATTTTGGACGATAACGAGCGGGCCAGAGGTAGATCTGTCGATGGATGCTAGAGAGAGGACTGTTAGAATACTTTTTAATTAATATATATATATTTTTTATTTTTAAATATTTTTTTCTATCAGTAACTAACTGAATATTAAGCTATCTGACATAAAAATATTACACTACTAGAAATTGAGTCTTCAGCAACGGCCGCTCAAGCCGTTGCTATTTGCAACGGCATTCTTACGGCCGCTCAAGCCGTTGCAGATATGTTGTATCTGCAACGGCTTTCTAACGGACACGCGAGCCGTTGCTGGTGATTTTAATTATCAGCAACGACTTTCTAAAGGACAAGTGAGCCGTTGCTGATAAGTTTATATAGGTCGCAGATTGCGCCCGACCCTTCTTCCTCCCGCTGCTGCCGCCGCCTCCTCCTCCTCCCGCCTCTCGCCGCCGCTGTCGACGCCGACGACGCCGAGCTGCTGCTGTCGACGCTGCCGTCCGTCCTCGACCACCGATTTCAGATATTCATCGTCGCCCGACCGTCTCTTCCCATTGCGGTCGGCAGGAAATCCGACCGAAACCCTATTTGTAGGGTTTCGGCCGATGGCGGTCGGCCGATGGCCGCCGCCGGATCTTGTACAGTGTCCGAACACAGTGTCCGAACACAGTGTCCGAACACTGTACGCCGGCGCCGGAGTCCACCGAACTCTGGCGCCGAAAAGAGTAGATTAATTATTTTTTATTTTTTTATTTATATATTAATTAATTATTTAGATTAATTGTTTAATTTGTTAGATTAATTTTTAGGGTTTAAATAAATTTTGGAATTGTCCACTTCGGCATTGTGCTAGAATCGTCCACTTTGGACGCGCGCCGGAATCGTCCACTTCGGACGCGCGCCAGAATCGTCCACTTCAGACTTTTGCCGGAATCGTCTAATTTGGACTCATGTCGGAATTGTCCAATATGGACTCGAACTGTCTCGAAACATTTAGAAAATAATCATCCATCCGACGAGTTGATATGTTTCACGTACGCATCGACGAGTCGAATATGATTTAGCAAAACCTTAGATCCGTTCGGGGATTGTATGTTCGTGTAAAAGAAGTAGATGATCTTTTATACGACGTACAATTCTTGAATTGTCTCTGATTGGATAATTTGGGAATATAGTTATTTGTACTGCACTTACGTTTTTATTTTAACTGTTAACTAATTATTCTAAATTTCGGCAACATCTCTCTTGTTCTCCGATACGCGGCCAGATGATATGCGTATTCGGAGAACTGTAGGTAGATGCTGTCGAAATTTAGAATGAAGTTAGCGGTTAAAATAAGTACTTAGTGCAATATAAATAACATAAATCTCGAATGGAATAGGACAATCTCACCTAAAGACATTAACCAAAAAAATTATCATTGATTGACAGAATCATGTCGGCTGATCGAAGTGAATTGGATGTACCGACGTCTTGATCGTGGAGCTTTAACGAATGACTTTCGATTAGGCGTAACGTACTTCCTAAATTTCGCCTATTCGAATCGAAATTTCATTAGCATCGGTGATCAAATCCGATGTTCGTGACGCATTTGTTTGAATGGACGATTTTTGGATCGGGAGACTATCACTCTGCATCTATATAGCAAAAGATTTGCACCAAGATATTTTCTATTGACTTGTCACGGGGAGTCACGTGAAGTCGGGATGTCGAGTAATCCTATCGTTCAGACATATGGTGAATCTTCCTCTACTGGTGCTTCTTCATCTAATCAATCTAATCCCTATAGAACTATGATACTTGATAGTCTTGGGGGTCAATTCCACCTGAATGATAATGTTGATCGGCCAGTTCTTCAGACATCAGTTCCACCAGATACTACAGTGGTTGATATCACAGAAGTACAAACTGCGGTAGAGATTGAATTACCGAATAAAGAAGCTGCAGAATTTTACGAGATGTTGAAAGCTGCCGACGAACCTTTGTATGAGAATTGTCCTAAATACACTAGGTTTTCAGCAATGACACAGCTCTTAAACATCAAGGCCGATTGTAATATCAGCGGGGTTGCGTATGATCGGATTGCTGGATTGATTAATGGAATGCTGCCTACTGATAACAAGTTTGAGCCAATTTTTTATAAGACTAAAAAGCTAATGAGAAAATTGAGGCTTGGGTACGAAAAAATACACGCGTGCCAAAATAACTGAATTTTATATTATAAAGAAAATGTGCAGTTGGATAAATGCCCTGTATGTCAACATCCTCGTTACAAGGAGAAGAAATCGGTCCGACGGAAAAATATCCCGTTTAAGGTGCTTCAGTACCACTAACACCGAAGCTTCAAAGATTATTCATGTCGGAAAAGACAGCCCCCTACATGAGTTGGCATGCAAGAAGTCGTGATGATACAGTAATGACTCATCCATCTAACAGTGAAGCATGGAAACATTTGGATACATATTATCCTTCATTTGCTAGGGATACTAGAAATATAAGATTGGGATTGTGCACAGATGGTTTTAATCCGTTTGGACATTCTGCAACTCCTTATTCAGTTTGGCTAGTGCTGCTGTCAGTTTATAATTTGCCACCGTCAATGTGTATGAAAGATGAATTTATTTATCTTTCATTGATTATTCCGGGTCCTAAGGGTCCGCAAAAAGAAATTGACATATTTCTCAAACCCTTGATAGATGAATTGAAAACATTGTGGACTGAGGGAGCTGTCACTTATGATTGTCATCGGAAGCAAAACTTCAATTTAAAGGCCGCGGTCTTGTGGACAATCAATGATTTCCCGACGTACGACATGTTGTCTGGTTGGAGCAATCACGGCCGACTCTCTTGTCTGTATTGTATGGAACACTCTAAATCAATCAGTCTTCAGAACGGACGAAAAATCTCATTCTTTGATTGTCATCGTCGATTCCTACCGGCTAATCATCAGTATCGAAGGAATCGTAATAAATTTACTAAGGGCAGAGTCGAAAGAGAAGGGCCACCACCGATGTTATCTGGTGAACAAATGTTAGCACGTGTTTCAGCACTTCCAGATATAGTATTTGGTCACAATGAAAGAGTGTCAGGTTTTGGCCAAACACATAATTGGGTGAAAAAAAGTATCTTTTGGGAATTGCCCTATTGGAGTTCATTATTGATTCGACATAATTTAGATGTCATGCACATTGAAAAAAATGTATTTGATAATATTTTCAACACTTTGATGGATATTTCCGAAAAAACTAAAGATAATGTCAAAGCCCGACATGATATGAAAATACTTTGTAAAAGACCAGAGTTGGAGTTACAACAGGTCAACGGACGATATCTGAAACCGAAGGCCCTATATGTGTTAAATAAACAACAGATCAAAGATGTTTGTCAATGGGTAAAAGAACTCAGATTACCCGATGGATATGCTTCAAACTTATCTCGATGTGTGAATGTCGATGAGTGCAAAATATCAGGGATGAAGAGCCATGATTGTCATGTATTCATGCAGAGATTACTTCCGATCGAATTTCGAGATCTTCTACCTGATAATATTTGGGGTCCGTTGACTGAATTAAGTATATTTTTTAGAAGCATCTGTGCAAATGTCCTTCGAGTCGAAGATATGTCAACACTTAAAAATAATATTGTTGAAATCATATGCAAGCTGGAGCAGTTTTTCCCTCCTGCATTTTTTGACTCGATTGAGCATCTACCGATACACTTGGCATACGAGGCACGAGTTGGTGGCCCCGTTCAATATCGGTGGATGTACTTATTTGAAAGATACATGAATCGTCTGAAGAAAAAAGTAAAGAACACTGCAGCTGTTGAAGGATCAATATCTGAATCGTATATCATCAAAGAAATTTTAACATTCTGCTCATTTTATTTTGAATCGACAGTACAGACAAGATTTGATCGTCTTCCACGTAACGACGACGGGGGTGTTCGACATTCAGATAGACGTTTAAATATATTTTGTCACTCTGGTCATGGTTTTGGTTCTCGTCCATCTCGACACTTAAGCGAGGAAGAGTATCATTTGACACACTTGTATGTATTACTCAATTGTCCAGAGATTGAACAATTCATTGAAATATTTGACATTGAGATGGTGCAAAAATACTCTATTCACAACGATGAAGAATTGGAGACATTACGAAATCGTAATTTCCCTACTTGGATTCAGAATTACAGCAAAGATCACAGAGCTGAAATAGATGAAAGAATATTTGAGTTTGTTACTGGACCGTCGTGACTTGTGTCGTGCTATAGTGGATATTTTGTTAATGGGTATAAATTTCACACGGTTGAATATGCATTTACAAAGAAGACGATGAATGCTGGGGTCTGTGTGAAAGGGACAACCTATGTTGAATATGATATGGATTTTTATGGACTGGTGGAAGAAGTGATAGAGTTGCACTACTTCGGCTTGAAATCAGTTATTCTATTTAGATGTCATTGGTTCGATACAACAGAAAGGGGCATGAAAATTCACCCAAAATACAAACTTGTTGAGGTTAATTACAAATCTAAATTGGTAGCAAATGAGCCTTTTATATTGGCATCACAAGCCGAACAAGTATATTACGCGAAGTATCCGGCTCGAAATAAAGATAGAGCAGATTGACGTGTAGTCTGTAAGACAAAAGGTAGAGGAAAAATTGATTCGATAGTAGGAGAAAATGAGCTGATACCTAATATGACACATGGTTTCTATCAAGAAGATGATCCTCCTGCTGTATATCGTATTATTCCAATACTCGACGATGCAGACACAACGTCAATTCAATTAGAAGTTGAATATGCTGATGATGACGATCATGAAATTGAGGAAGCTGGAGATGAAGAAGATGAAGAAGAGGAAGAAGAGGAAGAATTCGAAGACTATTATTCAGATGATGATGAATAATTGTAAAGTATATATTTTATTAAATATATCTCTACTATTTATACAATAATCTAATTATATGTCTATTCGACAGATATGTCTGGTCGTGGTTATCGTCGCAGGAGAGCTTCAGAGTCTCCGATCGGTGAGACTCCTACACTTACTCATGCTGCTGATCCTCCTGTTGCTGATCCTCATGCCGATGATACTGCCGAGGCTAGTACATCTAGACGCAGGCGGCCACGTGGGCCGAACAGGTGGCAGCCTCCACCAGCCACAGAGTCACGTAGATTTATTAACGTGATTGGGGAGCGGTAATATATCATGAATTATGAATCATTACAAATTCATTATATCATAATATAATATTAAAATTTATTTTTGTTGTGCAGGTTCGAGCAAGAAGAAGTGCCGAGGAGCATTTCTTCTACTATTCGACGATACATGCATGGGGCATGGCCTACGTGGTCTCACGTGCCTAGCGAGCACGTCGACATGTTATGGCGCGAGTTTGAGGCACGTATTATTATTATTTTTACATGCATGATGATTAATATTGGTACTGATATTATTATTCTGCAGGCTCGCTATACATGGGCTGAGCACCAAAGGCCCTTCATTTACGCTGCTTGGGAGGCTATTTCCCGGGCAAGGTACAACGGGCAGCTGGGGCAGGCCCGGTCCCAGGCGATGGCACGAGCTGGGACTACTAACATCGCGGAGACTCGGGGATACGGCCCCGATTGGATTACTCCGGATATATAGGACCAACTCGTGGGAATATGGTCGACGAATCGATGGCAGGAGGTTTCTCGGAATGCGGCTAGAAATCGCATGTCGGGGGGAGCAGCGCGTCACACCGGCGGCTCTGTTGCATTTGCAGTGCACGCGAACCGTATGGTAAGTATACCTTTTAATTATATATTTTATTTGTTACTATGTGTACTAATTAATGTATTTATTTTGTAAATGTAGACGACGGTGTCAGATGACGGGACTGTCCAGCGACCCTCCCCGATGGCGGTGTTTGAGCGGACTCACCGTTGAGCACATGGGACGGGGGAGTACATCGACAACCGCGCTGCATACATTATGGTAACTATATATTTGTTTAAATTATTCATTATATATTTATAATTTAAGTTTTATGATAAATATTAAACAAAAAATCAAACTCAAGTAGGAGACCTACAGCCAGACGGTGGTGCAGCGCGGGGGCACCCCCGAGGACTTTGACGCAGCAACGTGGGTCGAGGCCGCAAGTGGCTGGGACCATAGCCGCGTATATGGCTTTGTAGATAGTGGTCATGCGCGAGCCGTACTAGGGCCACTTGGGGCACCGACCCCTCCGGTCGCTGGTGAGCGGTCGTCCACCTCCAGATCCAGTTATGATCATAGTAGCATAATAAGGACTCTAGAGGAGACGGTCGCGCGTCAGAGTCAGATGATGGCGGAGATGCATACTATGCTACGCAACATGTCAGGTCATCCCGAAGCAGGCATCTCTTCGGCATCATCTCATCCATCGTCCTCGAGTCAGTCCACGCCGGTGTACACACAAGCACTCCAGACCCCGCCATATGATCCAGGCCATCCTCCATCGTCATCGTGAGATTTTTTTATATTGACTTTGTTACTTTATTGGACTTGTTTAATTTATTTTGTTTGGATATTGATACTTCAATTTTGCATTCGAATAGTTTTTATACTATTGTGGATAATTATAAATATAAATATAATTGTTTTGATGTATATCTTGGTGTATTTGTGATGTGCGAATGAATGTGTGTATGAGTGTATGGGTGTGTGAGTTATGTATCAGATAATGTATCAATGTATCAATGAAAATTTGAAATTTTAATTTTTTTCATTACCAGGTTCACATCATCAGTAACGGCTTTCCCACGACCATCCGTGGGGAAGTCGTTGCTAAAAGTTTATCGAAAGCCGTTGCTGATGACCTACAGCAACGGCTTAGCAACGGGCTTTTACTAACGGCGTTGCTACGGGCTCACCGGCCGTTGCTATTAATGGTATCAGCAATGGCTCCGTGTCCGTGGCAAAACCGTTGCTGATAATATTTTTAGCAACGACCCGAGCGGCCGTTGCTGATCCGTTGCTAAGTTATCAGCAACGCGATTTTCTGCCACGGCTGCATTGCAACGGCGCCAGCCGTTGCTGGTGATGTTCAGCAACGACATCAACCGTTGTTGATGCCCATTTTTCTAGTAGTGTTAATATATGACTTCACATTGTAGATCTCATTACAAGACTCCAGACATTTAAAATTAAATTTTTGATAGTTAAAGATCTTGTAAATAAGGAGATATTATTGTTGAACACAGAGATTTTTTTTTATATATATTAGCATATTACTTAACCAAATGACTTAGGCGCATAGTCTTTGCCTAAATCCCTGTGTATCTCTCCAATGAGCACGCCGTTATCTTGCTCGCGCATCATAAGATCTTTCATTTCTTAGATGATTTTTGCTATGAATCAGTTGTTTGTGCCTCTATTTCTGTTCGCACTGTGTCTCAGCGTCGGAGTAGCGTGTCGCGGCCGTGCCATGGCCATTCGTGGTCACTGGTACAACATGCTCGGCGCCAACGGCTCTCTTCGAGGAAGTTGTCTCCTCTCTCTTCCCTTATCGTCATCTCCGGCCTACAGTTCACGGCCAGATGTCGGTACTGTCGTCGTCGACGTATCAGACCAGATCGTGATCAGTGTCTGTCTCAGCGCTGCATTGATGTCATCTTCCGGCCATCTCTAGCCTGACCGTTTCTCTTCCCGACGTCTCCAGCCTTCGGGAGATAGCAGGACGTCGACGAGGCTGGTCTGCTAGAGGCGAGGAGGACCGCTGTAATGAGTGGGCGGCGGCGGCAAGAAAATGAACCCATGCACGTGGAATGAGAGGGTTTTTCTTTTAATGGATGAGATTAAATATGGTTATTTTGATGGTTGTGATTAAATATTTCTTTTGATGGCTGAGATTTGATCAAATAAACTAAAAGGTTGGAATTTAAGGATGGGTTAGTTAATTGGATTCGGATCTGAATCTATTTCATAAGGTTCCAGATCCATTAAGAGCCAAAACCCAACCCAGCTTCTTTAATAAAACCGGTTCACCCTTATAAATGTCAAATCGGTTCATATTTTAAAATTTGAAATCGGTTCATGCTTGGTTCACTGATTTTTGCCCGTTTTTTTTATTAAGCTGGTCCTCAGCCGGTTCAGCCATATTTCACCGGTTCAGTAACCGGTTCATCCCTATTTTCACCGGTTCAGTATTCGGTTCGCCCCAATTCACTAGTTCAGCAGTCGGTTCATTTTAATTTTCAATCGGTTCAGCTTAATTTTTAACCGGTTCAATTTAAATTATGATTGGTTCAACTTAATTTCATTTAATTCATGCTTAATTGATCATTTTATGATTGATTCAATTTTTGATTCTATGAAATTTTAATTGGTTCACTATGCTACTAATCAATTTACTTTAAAATTAGATTATGTCCTAAAATTTTAAATATAACATTATTGTCTACCCACTCATGAGCCTATATGGTTATAGCATAGATTGGTCTATCATGCTAATTTTGCTCATATGTTATAATTGATCTTAATGTTTCATTATTGTCAATTTTGTTGTCATTGTCATGCTACATATGTTGTGGAATTCATGTGGCCAATCAATTTATGTTATTCTTCTACATGTTAGCATAATTATTTGTTTTATTAATTCATGCAAATTCATGAATGTCAATTTATTATTGTGCATCATGACATATTTTACCTCACGTGAGGTTATAAAATATTGATTTATTATTTTGTCATTGTACTTCATACCATGTTATATTTTGCTTCGTACATAGTTGATATAATGTTGATACATGATAGAATTATTGCTCATTTGAATACATATTGGATGTATTTGGACTCAGTAATATTTGTGGGTTATTTTTCTAAATAAATCTACTATTTATGAAAGTGATTTTACCATATTTAAATTGTGTTGGAACCCTTTCTCATTGTATTTAATTTTTGGGATCCTGTATATTTATGTGCCAGATTTTTAATCCCAATATGAGCCATATGATTTATCATATTAAATATCATGCTATAATTGATCATATGATTTATTATCGTCAATTTTATTATATTGCAGTATTTTAAATTTTAATGTGACTGCAAAATCCTTCCTATCTAGTGCTGGGACTGAATTGGACTATTGGATCATGAATATAGGCTTAATGCTATTAATGGTCATTCTCCAAATTTTCAGCCCGCTGCTAATAAATGTTCTGCGCACTATAAATATGCTCTTTTTTTGCCAAGTTTAGGTCTGACTTATTTTTCAGCCAAATTTTATTACAGTACTGCAAAATTGAGATAACACAACATGATTAATTTATCCTTAATTTTACCAGCATGATTCAATTCATGATTTATTAATGTAAATCTTATTATCATGTTTAATTTTGCTACATTTGGCTTGATGTAGAATTTATGTGATTTATTATTTACATGATAATATTATTGTTCATTTTATATTATGTGAGTTACTTGAAATGTTAATTCATTATTGCAAATTGTGCTGTCATTCTATACGTGAAACCTAATATAGCTACAATTAGGTGTGGATATTGGTATAATTTACAACCATATAAATATAAATAATATTTTGAAATGGTCATTGATTTAAATTCATTATTAATTACAGTACTTTATTTTTGTACCAATTTTGCAATATATATTATGGATTTGAATATTTGACATGTGGGCAATTGATTCCTGCATAAGGTTTTTCACTGATTATTGCTTGTAATTACTGCCAAAGTGTGATTACTTGTAATGATTAGTGGTTTTTCTTATCATATGAGGAATGCTTCAGATTAATTCATTCAATAGTTTATCCCAAAGGAAGATTATTGGATATTTTAATTGAAAGTTTTGTAATGGAGTTAGAAGAGTGTGCATTGGTCTAGAAATCTGTCTGCCCAAATGTGATAGATTTTTGAAAATCAGTATATTCTCATTATTTAACTCATCGAGGCTTTATTTCGTGATTGCATGTTCTGCCCAAAGGTGAATATGTAATATTTGGTTAGCCTCAATTTCAATTTTAGGATATGCCCTATAATTTAAACTAATGCATTTACATTGATTAATTGGTTCTAAAACTACTTATTGATAAGATAGTGACACTCATAGGATGTGAAGAAAATAATTTTTCTATTAGTGAGAGGAAAATATTTTTTCTATTAGTAACTAGCTGAATATTAAGCTATCTGACCTAAAAATATTAATATATGACTTCACATTGTAGATCTCATTACAAGACTCCAAATATTTAGAATTAAATTTTTGATAGTTAGAGATCTTATAAATAAGGAGACATTATTGTTGAACTCATAAAAATAATTTTTATATTGCAGATCCTTTAACCAAAGAACTCATACTCATAGTCTTTGAAAGACATGTTGAAAATATGAGCATTTTTTGAGTTCTTTTGATATGCTTGGTTAGTGGGAGTTTTATATTTATTTATGATAATTATTGAGCAATTTGATGCGTTATTGTTAGATGTTATATTACATGTTCAATAATATACTCATTATATATATAATTCTATTATCACATTTATGTGTTCAACATATTTAAGATCTGGTATCATATTGAATCAAGTTGTCCCTTGATTGATACCATATTTGGGTCTAGAGATATGATGATTTTAGTTTATCCATATACGTTCAATATATTTAAGACTCGGTGTCATATTGATCGAATCAAGTTGTCCCTTGATTGATACCATATTTGAGTCTGGGCGACACAATAATTTTGATTATCTATATGCATATTTGAGACTTGGTATCATTTGAATCAAGATGTCCATTGTTTGATATCATTTTTGAGTCTAGGGCATCATGACTTTGTTTATAAGTATGTGTTTTGCATATTTGAGACTCAGTGTCATATGAATCAAGTTGTCCACTGATTGACACCATATTTGAGAATAGGGACATGATAGTTTTTTGAAACCATACACTTTCTCTTGCCGAAAGGTATATATAGAAGAGAAAGTATGAGGACTGACAATGAAAATATCATTAGTATTATTAGATCATTTTGAGTGTTATTTTCATGCTACACTCCACACCAATGATAATTGTCGGCAATGTCAGTGATATTCGTGACCATGGAAAGTCTTATATCTAGGAATGATGTGATGACTACTATGATATAATATTATTGATTTGTTGATAAGAGTCATAATAAGTGTTGCATCTTGGATCATATTTTTTCTTGTGATCACATTTTTGTGATTAACCCGAGAGTCATTTTTTAAATGAATATTTTCAAATTATAGTTATGCAATTGACCTTGCCCAAGTGGAAGAATGTCAGAATATTTTTTAATTAATATATATATTTCTTTATTTTTAAATATTCTTTTTGTGGGCTACGGTCAATTGTGATTTTTGATTTAAATAGATTAATCTTATGATCCTATTTGAGATGCATATTGGCTCATTTAATTTGATCCATGTGACTTGAGCTCGAAACACTTAACCTTGATTGATGTGATTAGTCAAGTGTAGGCCCGATTAATGAAGCCCGTGATGGGGAAGACTCATTTAATCAATTATAAATGGAGGCTAGGTCCCCTTTACACACATGATAGAATCAGGGATTAGAAACCCTAGCTCATTGTTGTTTTTCCCATCAACGCAGAGTCTTTTGAGAAAGTGATGTAGAGGTAGATCTAGTTATTCCTGGAGACCCAAAAAATTACTTCCGTTGTATTTCTATTTTGCTTCAAATAAGATCTTCCCTTACTTTTTTATATTTTGGTATTCTTAATTCATGTAATTATTATGGCATTAATTTTTTTCTTACAAGGACGTCTCCCCCCAACGAGCCTCCTGTACTAGCTTGTTTGGATGAAGGGGTCCCCAAGGAAAAGGCCACAAACGTTGTCGTCGCAGGTGATGGAGTTCACCATGGCGCACTGCGGGGAGCTACAGGGGGTGGTGCGGTAGGAGTAGGAGGTGAAGCCGGAGTCGTAGTCGACCAAAAGGAAGCGATCGCCGAGGTCAACGACGAGCTTGCCGAGCACAAAGGGGGTTCGCTAGCAGAGGTGGGTCACGTACTACTTGGTGGCAGCATCTTTGGTTACAGGAAGGACGAGGGTGCGAGGGGCTCACGTTCGCGAAGGAGGAGAGAGACGAGAAAAGGATGAGGAGAGTAAATAAAGTGGGTCTCATCCCCATCCATATGTAATATTTACAAGATGACATGGATTTGTAATTTGATTTTAATGTAATTTTAATTTTTTAATTTATGTTGATGTGTTGACTGGGCTGCTGATCCACGTTAGCACATTAACGGTGAATCTAACATCTGATTCATGACGAGATATAATTGAAATAAAATTAAAATTTGAGTATAGTATTGAAACAAATGAAAACCTGAGATAGAATTGGGAAAATGTCCAAAGTTGGAGATATATAATGTAATTAACTCATAAATTTAAGGGGAAAATACAAATAAGAATTTTTTTGCATTTTCATAAATTGTACAAATATCTCTGTATTTTTCTATGCAACTATGACGGATTATTCACTTTGGTCCCTTTTTTTTTTCCCACTCACTTAACTATCAAAACTTTTTTTCGTCCCCACTTTGGTCCCTAGCCCACACCATGCCGTTAAAAAATATCTACGTGACTAACGTTCCCACGATGTGACATTCGACTTTAGTTGACTTTGTTTACATGTATTTACAGGTGCCTACGTGTCATGGTCTGCCACTATTAAGATGACTTATACATAAACAAACCCTAAATTGAAAATGCGGCTAGGTGTCTCAAAAACAATGACGATCCTTGCCAATGCAGCTAGCAATAACACCCAGCGAAGCAATGGGATGTGTAATGGAGCTCGACCCCAAATGTATTGTGATTGTGGTGGCCAAATTGCGACCTACACATCAAGGAGGGGTGTTAATAGGGGTCGACGGTTCTATAAATGTCTCATTTTTTGAATAAGTAGCTCCTTCCTATTTTTCAGTGCTATAATTTGGAGTTTGAAACTAATGCTCTCTCATTGTGTTATTAAGAGCGTTGGTCGTGTCAGTTCTTCGAATGAGTTGACGAGCCGGTGCCGCAATGGCTCAAAACCATTTCTAGGAGCTTGAAAGGGCGACAATTGTCATGAGGCTTTACAAGCTGATGATGGTGATTTCGTGGAGAGTGATAGCGTTTTTAATGCTTATTGTAGTGATAATTATAGCTAGGAGTTGAAGTGGTGTTGGTTGTGTGAGTTTAGGTTAATGGTATGAATACTGTAATGATGTCTACTGTAAACTATTTTACTGCAATGAAGTTATCTTTTTTGAACATTATTGCAATAAAGTAATTGTAGTGAACTTTAATCCAATGAAGTGTGGTTCTGTAATTTGTTTGAGGGACCAAAGTGAATGTTTTATCAAATAGTTGAGGGACTAAAGTGACAATCATCAGATAAAAGTACAAAACAAGTAATATAACATTGTCAAGTTGATAAGTGTTAAGTACAATACAAAACACATGCAAGTTGATAACTGTGGACCACCAACTATACAAAACACTATCAAGTTGATAACTATGGACTACCAACTATACAAAATAGAAAGCATTGTCAAGTACAAGCCAAGACAAGCATGGTCCACCACTTCATTGTTTACAATAAAGCAACATCAATTTCACAGAAACTAGGACCACAAACTATTAAAAACAGCAAGTTCACAATATTTGATGCACTTAAAGTATTCATTACAGCATGATCACATGAGTTTGTCACTTCTTTTTTTGGGGATTGTACTTATGAAATGAAACCTTGACCTTAGCTACACAACCCTTGTAAAGTCTTGTTGGGTATGTTATTGTATCTTATTCCATAACCATACAACTCCGAATACTCCTCGATTGCATCCTTAAACTCAGTTGTTGAAAATTGCATACAAAGTTTGAACCTAAAGTTGGGTCCCATATCTGTTGGGTTGTATTTGCAACTCTGTCTTCTCTCATCATCATCACTTTCATCTGAATACAACTGCTCAAATTCAGGCTTTGAATCCAAATGTTCATCCTGAGAAATATTTGCTTGGGATAGTGCACTTGTGCTGGTGCTTGGTTCATTGGTTCCTTCTGGTTGGGTATTATAGGTGTCTCACTTCTTGGAGCCTGACTTGGGAAGGATGGGACAACATCTTCATTGACTGCAGCTTGTGATAATGCATCCAAGTTGAGAGGAAGATCATCAATGTAGTTAGCAAAATGATCATTATCACCTTCATCATCAGAATCATCAAAATTTATATCATCATAATCATCATCCTAAGCATTATTGTCACACTCATTCTCATCTACATTAGGAGCATTCTCATCTTCATTCACAGCAGCATTCTCAGCCTCATCATCACCCACATTAGGAGCATTCTCATCACCCTCATTGTCATCTTCACTATCTATCAACTTCACCCATCACAGTTAGGTCCTCCACTTATTACATACAACTTAATTTTCTTGAAAACCAAACCACATATAACTTCACCCATAGAAGTGCAGCATGTGTATCATTCTCTACTTCCTCTAACCCTAGCTCCAAAGGGTATGCAGGTTCACAGAAGCATAATTTAACACAGCCCTTGTATCATAAATCCCTCAAAACAACTGTTATTTTGTGTAGGGATCATCTATCCAACTCACAATTGCAAAGACTATGCATTGCCCCCCCTAATTGCATAGACTCTCTATCAATAAAGTGGCCACCCTGATGTATTTCAACGGTAAAAAGTAAATCCAAATCACCTAAAAATCATAATGTGCATGTATGCATAGAATACACAACTAATCAAAATCATGCTAAGTGCATACGGTTTACCAAAACACAACTAATCAAAAAAAATTTACCAAAATACAAATTATCATTCACATTCAACTAATAGTTGGTTAGAATGTCTTCTTTGACTAGCAAATTGAAAAGTGGTAGTGATGAAAGAGTTGGAACAATGGGTTGCAAATTGATCCTCTTTCTTTTGCGACACCCTTGGGAATTTCTTGTGGTTCTCATCATTCTTCTTTGGTGCGCTCCTTGTCGATCTTCCGGTGGTCCTCGTCGAGAGTGAGGGATTTAGAACTGCGAGTGTTTGTCAGGAGTGTGAGGGATTATGGGTGAGTTGCGTCGAGAGTGAGGGATTTGGGGGTGAGTTACGTCGAGTGTTATTTAGGTTAAAAGGAATTTAGGGATTATTTAAATTAAATAGTTTAAATGGTCTAATCAAACATGTAGGCACCTATAAATACACGTAAGCAAAGTCAACTAAAGCCGGATGCCACATCGTGGAAACGTTAGTCGACCACGTAAATATTTTTTAACGGCAGGGTGTGGGTCAGAGACCAAAGTGGGGACGAAAAAAAGTTTTGGTAGTCAAGTGAGCGGAAAAAAAATTGTGGACCAAAGTGAATAAGCTGTCATAGTTGAAGGATAATTTTGATTGTTTTCCCTTTTAAAAATCTGAAAGATATGTGCTACCTAACCTGTAATGAATTGTATAAGTAATTAAATGGTTATTGCAAAATTGTTAGTTGATCCAATCAATTGAACTAATCTTCCGTTTCTAAAATATTGACTTTTTAAATCATACCACTAGCGACCAAACATTCAGCAATCCAATATCTATTTATAAAAATATATAACACATCCAAATTATTAAAAAAAAATGTACACACAACAAATTAGAGTTGAAACTGTATCTTCGCATACATAACTTTGATTTTTGTCTTTGAACAAATAGATTAATTAATAAGCTTTATTATATGCTAATTCTAATAAGTTCCTTGATAAATTAAATTTGTTATATATCTTGTTAAATTGCACTTAGCTTGATCCCAAGGAATACTCCAAACATGTGTGTCTTAATCGAATCTCTAAAGCCTCAAATCTTGGGTGTTCAGATGTCAAGATGTGACTCGTTGAGTTAAGTGCTTCCTTGGCCATAATTCACAAGATTGGTCAATTGGGCATCCCTCAAATAATTTGATCTCGCGCCTTACTTCCTTCCAAGGCTCTTGTGTTGTCCTTGAGTTAGGACAAATCTCCATGAATTATGCATTTTTTTCTCCACCAATTTGTTTTATGGTTTCTCTCAAGTGCAAGTAGAATAATACCATCCCACATGACTATGATTTATACTAAGTAGAAGTACAAATGCCTTCCTGATACAGAAAGAATAAAAGTAAAATTACTTAGTTAGAAAATACAGGACTCTACTATTTATATCAGCATTAAATTTTGATGATTCAATAGGAGACCACCTCCACAAAACATGGTTTTAGCTCACCAAATTGTTACATGAAGTGCATGAAGAAATTTCTAATTTGAGTAAGTCAAGATCAAAACCTAGCAAATATTGATACAATTATAACCATAACCATTAACCAATACTGAACTTTAATGCTTTAATAGGAGACCAGCTCCATGAATTATGTTCTTTTTGCTCGTGCAATGCCTTTGGTATAAGAAACAAATAATTACTTCAAGGGATTAAGTCAAAGAATAACCAAATGATGATTCAAGAGGAGACCACTTCCATGAATCATGTTTCCTTATTGTTTTAAGACTTAGCATATAGTTGAAGTAACTAAATTGGTCCTTGTGCCTCTTTGGCAGAGGACCCTGACCTTGTCTACAAATGGATCCATGTTTTTTTGCCGATATAGATAGGGCAACAAATTCGTAACTATAGTTTTAAACTCTGACCTAATCAATTTTCAAAAATAAATAAATAAATTATTATTATTAAACTTTGACCTATTTAAAAAATTTAATAATTTTAAGTCATATTTTATACTCCTAATCTATGTTTTAATACTTTTAGTATGTCTTACATACGACAAACTAATTAACCCACTCGTCCAAATAGCAAACAACTGGGACCTAAAGCTACGCGAGTTGATGCCCTATGCAATTTATATAACTATGTTTTTAATATTATCAAATCAAGTTGGATCAAATGTTGGGCATCAGATCAGAAAGAAGAAAGGTAGAATACCTTGCGGGGCATGTCTTTCACATTTTCTTTCAATAATGTTTTGGATTTGCGATATTGATTATACTCGGATTCGGATTCAATGAAAATGCAAACTCTTTGGAAGCTCAACCCAAGATGCAAGGCATTAACAAGGTTACAACCATAGAATCAACAGTCAATATGTTTAACCCAGATCAGGATTTTAAAGCAGTTAGGCTATCGGTTCAACCAATTTAGCTAGCTCAAGTAATCTGACACATCCAACCAATTCAGTTTGTGTTGGACACTTGGGCAATCTCATAAGCAAATGTTGTTCATCATCTTAACAGTTATGCAATTTCTGAAACCACAACAATAATCCAAAAAATGTTGGAAATATTATCCTTGTAAGCACATTCTATTTTATAAGAATGGATCAACAGTCAACAGAGTATCAGAATGAATAGTCGCAATGGAAAATGGAAATTCTGATAAAGAGTACCAACAAGAACGTCAATAATATCAGAAGAAACAGATGCCATTTAAAGAAAAGTACAAGGTAGAGATAACAAGTATCTTTTATCCGAGAAGAGTCGAAGAGCCAAAAGAGACCAAAAAAGATCATCCTCAAAATGACATATCAAGGTCCTAATGCTGTAGGTGTGCAGTTCAGTATGAGCCCCCGAAAGCAAGATTTTTTACTGTCAAAGATTTGAATTAGATTAGCACGTGTTTTCAGGTTAGACTGTTGTTGAAGACAAGGGAGAATATATCATTATGCTTACTAATGGCAAGCAAATAGCACTAGAAGGAACTAAAGAGGCAGTAGATATACCTTGTTGGCAATATTGCTCGAAAGCCAGTCAAGTCCCTCATACAACCCTTCACCAGATGTAGCACATGTGCTCTGTATGTACCTGAGTGTAGCAAGTACAACAAAAACAGGTTAGGAGTATGGTACGGATTAAATGATGAAGTTAATCCACCATGATAATGTAGATACCTTTTGTGGAATTGAAAACATCTGGAATTGCAATTTGAATACAACTAATTAAGGAAGATATTTAATAAGATATAGGTTTCTAGCCATCTTTTATTGAAATTCAACCAATGTTCTCACAGTAGCATTTGGGGCTGTAAGATCGTGAGAACCTATGGTCCAAATTGTGTCTTCCGGCTCATATCGGACACAGATTTGCAATAGAGGTGCCAGATCAGAACGCAACATGACCAATCATGCCTGAGATCACGTACAACATTGTTGCCCTAAGCAATAAACTGCTGCCTCTGCGAGACAACGCTGCCATCTGCCACTCTTCACACATTGCATGCTTGTATGTTGGAATTTACTATGCTAAAATTTATTGAACTCCTAGATTCTGTTAGGTGTGTATTTTTGTGCATCATTAATATATCTATTTATATTTTTATTTTATAAAGTATTATAAATATTATAATATTTTGTCAGATGCTACAATCCTACTTCTTGATCTTACGATCCTAAACTCATGGATCTTCCATCATTGCTATGTGGAATCTCAATTCCGATCTCATGAATCTTCCACTGTTGCTATGTGGAATTCAACATAAGTATTACATGTATACTTTATCTATTCATTTTCCTCCCAAAAGATGAAGATATCTCCATAACCAAATATAGGCTTAAATGATTGCTAGAAGGTGTCTCTTCGTTTTGTATAGAACTTGCTTAACATAAGTTGTTCTCATGTCACTATAAAATAAGTTAAAAACTATTCTGTTATCAATTGAAGAGTATTACCAGTGACGCTGGCGCAAGGAGTGTAGTCCAAGCTTATCTGTAATTTCAGCAGCATTCATTGCATTTGGCAGATCTTGTTTGTTTGCGAACACAAGCAATACAGCATCTCTTAACTCATCCTTTAGTGCAATAAGCAAGAATGCATATTAGCAATCAATGAAATGATAAATGTTAGAAAAAAAGTTTATTCTACAAGAAACTAGATGATAAGTAATTGCTTTCTGAATGCCATTTAAGAAGAAAAAAGTTTATGCCACTAACTTTCAAATTATATTATGGTGAATCACAATACCTAAAACTTCACTCAAATTTGACATTTCATTCCAGAAACAAGTTCACATGCCAGTTCTTCCATTTTTTTTGTGTGATTCTAATATGAGATAGACAATTACAAGTTCAAAGACGTAAAACATGACATGCAAAAATATTATAGTTGAAGATTTCATTTTCTGTTTCAGTATGAGGCCAACAGCTATTGCAACTATTTAAATTTTAGTGTGAAAGTCCAATCGATTTTGCTTCCAGGCTTATGTAAGATGTGAAAAAATTCAGGAAATTAACAGGAAATAAAATTATCGGTGGGAAGAAATGACATAGTATGAAATTCAACTACAACATGTCTAACAACATCAGAAAACAATAAGGAAAATGAATGAGTTATGGTCTACAAGATTCCTTTTTAGATTCCACCGATAATAATTGTACCCATTTGTTTTTTTCTAGAATAATGAAAGAAAACTGAAAACTGAATTAGTACAATTATACCACTTTTTTTCTTTAATAAAAAACCACTAAATTTATATAGGTAGAACCACAATCTTCGAGAGCCATACGGGTCATCTAATAGAATAAAATCAAAGGTTTTTAGATGGAATCTTCGAGAGCCATACAGGTAATCTAATTTTAAAAAGTTGATATTATGCTGACAAAATAAGCAAGTCTACAAATTATTCTGTTCCAGTTAAATTTACCAGGAGTTATTATGTAAGAGCAGAGTTCATATTAATTACTGGATATTAATGTAAGGTCATCAGTAAAACTAGTTACCTCATTCAGCATACGGTGGAGTTCATCCCTTGCCTCAACAACACGATCTCGGTCGTTGCTGTCAACAACAAAAATAAGGCCTTGTGTATTCTGGAAGTAATGCCTCCACAAAGGTCTAATCTGTTCTTGCAACAAAAAGATCACCAAAATGAATGTATTGAGAAATAAGTCGAATTAACTAAAGATTTGTCACATGAAATATAAAGTTAGGTTTTCCATGTAAACACTCAGATATGTAATTTGATGGTGATGGTATGAATAATTTAAGTACTTGTAGAAAATTTAGGCTCATAAAAGAATCATTTTCAAAACCCAACAACCCTTACGATGTACTCACAGTTGCATAGACAATGAAAAGTGGGCCAATGTAATCATAGCAATAGAAATACCTTGTCCTGGCCACCGACATCCCAAACAGTGAAGCTAATGTTCTTGTACTCAACAGTTTCCACATTGAATCCTGCATCAGAACCCACAAACAAAATTTGGATGATAACCAAAATATTTACTAACATATACAATTTCAGGTACGAAGGAACTCCAAGAACTGCTTAAAGTCATTCATTACTCTGGATAACAAAAGTCATATCTCCACTATAAGAAGAAAAGAAAAACACAATGTGAATGAATATAATCATCGTCAGTGCAAGAACCATCAAAGGAACCAACAATGTTCAAATTTTGTATTCTAATATAAGGACATGCATCAATATGCTAGTGGCTTTATGTTTGATAATGTATGTAGTTCTGTTGTGGCTTCACTACAATTGGTGATAAAAATTAGGAGAGAAGAATGGGGAGTTCCCTTTTCTTTTTGACAAATTCTTTTGGCTTCAAGTTTTATTTCTTAGTTTTTGTTGCTTGAAAGGGGTTGCGACAAGATTCCTTACCGCTGTGTCGGAGAGAGGAATCAACACACGGGGTTAACTCTTTGCCTTTGGAAGGAGGATTCTTGTTTGCCTCTGGTTCTATGTTCTTACCTCTTTCTAAGTTATTAATTTTATTTTATTACCCTGTTTTTCTCCATATTTTGATTATAACACTATATATATGTTGAGATGCATGTGTTGTAAGGTATGAGAGTTCTTTTCTTACATAAACCTTTTGGTTTCTTATTCTCTCTAATACTTTGTGATTGTGTACACCACTAACATAGATCTTTGATTTCATTATCTTTGACTGTGGTTATATTCTAATTTAGGTATTTTTTATAATTCATGTGTGTTTTTGTTTTGTTTTCTATTGTATTATGAAATTTGGTGTTTGCTCTCACATCTTCTAAAAGCCTCTCGTCAAACAAAAGTTCATTTCGCATGGAAGATATTAAACGGACAATCACGGGTTCTTTTGTTGATACCCTCACCTTTTACCATTACAGAAAATCTGAAGTAAGAAGATACATTTCTTCTAACTAAATAATCAAAGCATAACAACGCCACACCTAAGTAGAAATCCACAACGAAGCCATCATTTAGAACCTTCTTCACAATGGAATCAATTAAATACTTGTAATGGAGCTCAGCATTACTCGATGGTCGGAACAGGGATAAGTCATTCGATATGAAAAGGAGCTCAGCATCGAAGAATTTAAGCCAAAAAGCACATTTATGAACAAGAATGCCAATACTAACCGATAGTGGGAATGGTAGTGACGATCTCTCCGAGCTTGAGCTTGTAGAGGATTGTCGTCTTACCAGCGGCATCGAGCCCTACCATCAGAATCCTCATCTCCTTTTTCGCGAACAGGCGGCTAAAGAGCTTCGCGAATGTCAACCCCATCGTTCCCTTAGCTGATATGAGGTGCAAAACATCAAATATGGATCAGAACCAATGAAACAAACGCCAAGATCAAAGACCTAATAGTTAATACCGCCAATCTAAAACAGAAACAAACATCGACTGAATTTGGGACGGTAAACAAGAGTAAAATGAGATCAAGACACCGAAATGGTAAAAAAATCCGAAGATCCGGGAAAAACGGGCTCCAATCGGGAAGAGGGAACACGAGAAGAAAACAATTCGGTGTAAAATATATGAGAGAAGAAACAGATCGAAGATCTCCATGCACAAAAAAAGAGAAAAAGATGGCGATGAGGGATTGGAATGAGGAATAACAGTCACCTGGCGATCTCAAAGGACGGAGGCAGGAATAGAGAGGGCAAGGGAGAGAAATGGGTCTCTTCTTCTCCTCGTCGATTGCGCGTGGGAAAAGAAACAATGAAAAGGCAAAGCAGGAGGAACAGTAAAATAGTATAAAAGCGGGGGTTATTAATTAGATCTCAATATAAATATTTCCGTCCACAACCAACCAATAACAGGTTGCAGCCGATATATAATTCATACATCTACTAACAATTATTTACATATAAAGTTTACTGTTTTGGAATAAAACGGGGATGTAGCTCAAATGGTAGAGCGCTCGCTTTGCATGCGAGAGGCACAGGGTTCGATCCCCTGCATCTCCATTAAAATTATTTTTATGGAAGTGTAAATTGCACTCCTTTCACTGACCGGGTAGATTTCAACTCAAAAATGAATACCACCACTACTTTCGCCTTTAGCCATGAATGTAATATACTAATGCATTATATCTCTCATACAAGCATTGTCCATTTGTCCTTGAACTTATTACTCTTATCCAGTAGACTGTTGTGCAAGTCTTTTGAGTAAAAATAAAATTGTTGTTATTACTTATGCTATTTTTAACTTCAACTAGCTACAATACCCGAGCTTGATCTACTACTGTAAGTTTTTTGAGTAAATATAAAATTGTTGTTATTCCTTATACTATTTTTAAATTCAACTAGCTACAGTGTTTTTCACGGTTAACTTGTAATTGTAAAAATAAAAAAATTAAAAATTAAAAATATATTTTAATATATGTTTATATACAAATATAATAGTTTATCTTTTTATAATTTTAAAAAATGATTATTTAAATTGTAAATTAAATTTTATCTATAATTTAATATTCTTAATAATTTAAATAAAAAATTTAGAATTAAATAATTGTATACCTAAAATTTTAAAGAATAAGTTATTATATTATTAACATTTTACAAAAAAATTTCAAATTGAATTTTGTATTTTTAATATATTATTATATATAAATAGAATAGTCTATCAATTTTTTTTTGATATTTTCAAATTATAAATTTAAATTTAAAACTATTTTTTTATATTTTTAGAAAAATAATTATTTTGAACTTCAATTATAAGTTAATTTTAAATTTAATTTGTAACAATAAATTAATATCCATAATAATTAAAATTAAATATTTTAAATTAAATATTTTTACACCAATATTTTCATAAATAAGTTACAATATTATTATCAAATTATAAAAAAATATTTTATATAATAAAAATCAATAGTAAGATATTTAAATTAAATTACAATTTTAAATAATAATATATAAATATATCACAAAGTAATATATATTGATTTGATTTGATTTGATTTATATAATTATAAAAGTGTGCATGTATATTTATATAATTTAATTTAAAATAACTATAAATAATAATAAAATTTAAAATAAAATTAAGAATTAAAAAAGTAAAAGATGAATTATCTTAAATTAGTTATTAATAATTATTTTTAATGCTTAAAATAATATTTTCATATAAAAAAATAAAAATAAATAAAAATTCATATAGATAAATGTATAACTTAGTGTGACTGTGGGTACATGCTACATGCCAACTGTGGGTAGTTGCCTAGAGATCTAGGGTTCGATCCCTAGTATGATCACTTGTTGTGACTTTCTATCTTTGTTAAAAAAAAATGTAAGCTATATAGATTTTTTTTTCTTTGGTTTTGAAATACTATTTTTCATTAATCAATCCAAAAAATGATATTTCAAAATCCAAAAACTAATATAAAATACTTCAATAAATAAAAAATATTTAATAGATGCATATAGAGAAAATAAGTGGGATAAAAACTTTTATTCCAAATTTAAGTGTGATAAAAATTTGGGTGAAAAAAAATTTAGGTCGAGAGAGTAGCAAAAATTTGAGGGGGATGGAATTTAGGCGGGAATGATACGTTGCTTATATATATATATATATAAGAAATCTAAAATTATTTAAGTTTTTTTTTAAAAAAAAAATATTTCATAAACACAAAAGTAATATAAAAAATAATTATATACATTAAAAAAATTTATGGATAAAAATATAAAAAATATTTTAATGATAAAAAAATTAAAAATACAAAAATAATAAGATTTTTATGGATAAAAATCAAATATAATATAAGTATAAGATAATAAGTTGAAAAAAATAGAAAATAAGATATTTAAATTATTCTAAACTGCATAAATTTTTTGGTTTAGAAATACTATTTTTCAATATCAAATCAAAAAAATAATATTTCAAAATAAAAAAATAATATAAAAACTTCAATAAATAAAAAATATTTACAATTATTATTTAAAAAATAATAAATTAAAAATTAAAAATATTAAAATATGTGTGTATAGAAAAAATAAGTGGGGTAAAAAAATTTATTACGAATTTAAGTTGGGTAAAAATTTGAGAGGGAAAATTTAGGTGAGGAAAGTGGGAAAAGTTTGAGAGGGGTAAAAATAAAGATAAAATTTTGAGAGAGTGTGAGGAGTTTAGGCGGGAAGGAGTTGTTTTATATATATATTTCTTTGCAATATTCTTTAGGGCCACGTTTGGTTGGTCGGATTAAGGGAGGTGGATTGGATTTTAAAATCCAATCCACCGTTTGTTACAGTGATAGATAGAATTTGAACCGAAAATGGGGTGGATTTAATTTGGCCCAAATCCACCCACTATAACAAATTGGACATATGGGGATATCTTTTTTTCTCTTAAGGACGCTATTTTGTGTTGCTAATTAACTCACTGACGCCATTTAATTTACAGGCGTCTGAGAACATTATGTCCCGAAAAATATTCGAGACGAAAAGGCCCGGTGTCAGTGATTTCTAGTAGAGACGCATTTTAGTTACGCCTCCAATGCAACTCGTGACACTTTTATTAATGACGTCAGTGATTTCTAACAAAAACACTTTCTAGTTATGCTTAGGGGGAAATTAAGCAGAGAAGCCGAGCTTGAGCTAGACCTTGGCCCAACTCAATTCAATTATATTTTACTTAGAGCCTGAGCCGACCTGAGCCTTAACTTACTAGAACCAACTAGGTTTGCACATTTTATGTTTTGAGTTATGCATATACATGCATCCATATTTATAATCAAATAGTTAAGTCCGTTTTGAGAAGTTTTTAATGTGGGACTATTGTTGCATCCCATATAACCAAATGGTAAGTTATTTTTGAGAAGTTTCTAATGTGGGACCATTGTTGCATCTCATATAAATAAATTGAGACGCTATAGAAAAATGTGTCTCTAATTGGGAAAATTGAGACGCTATGAAAAAAATGCGTCTCTAATTTTTAAGACGCTCAAAATAAAACGTCCCTAATTGAAAAAAATTGAGATGCTATGGTAAAATGTGTCCCTAATTGTAGTTGAGAAAATGACACTTTTTAAAACGTCCCAAATAATGAAGGTTTTTTAAAAAATTGCCAACGCTAATAAAAGCGTCCACAAAATTGTGTCCTTAAAAGACTCTTTTCTTGTAGTGACCCCTGACCCGATTTAGAAAACCAAGGGAGAGGGGTGGGTTTAGGTTATCGACGGATGTAATCTCCATCCGCCGACTCCACCCCGACTCTCCACGCACTCAACACCCCGACGCACCCCCGACGCTCAACACTCCGACGCACCCCAACACTCTTATCCTCAGGTTTTCACTTCCTTCTTCACGCGCCTATAGGAAACACTCACCCCCGACGCACCCTAACTTCGCAAACAGCTCCTCCCGACGCACCCCCCGATGCTCAACACTCCAACGCTCCTCTGCTCAGGTTTTATCGACGCTCCTCTGCTACAACTTTTATTAACGCTCCTTTGCTCAGGTTTCTTCTTCCTGCTGCTTGTGGATAGGAGATTTATTTTAGCTGGTGATGTTTGGTTCTATTATCTGTAGTTATTGTTAACATCTATGGACATAATTATATTGCTTTATCTATTAGCAATGCTTGATTCATACTTCACAGTTTATATATACTTGAATGATATTAATTTAGAAGTCTACGTATGTGTGGCTTGAGTCTTTTTTCACAAATGACTACACTTCACAACTCTTTGTTACATTATCAATGAGAACTTCATTACACAGTTTTATATAAATATGGAGTTTTTTTTATCCAAATGATATTCTTTCTAAATCTACTTATTAGTTATCTGTTCATCATGCTTAAAGCCACTACTCTTGTGTTCTTCAGGATCCTACAGAGGTACCTAGTTAGGAGAACCATATTGCCTGAGAATCATACTCTTTCTAAGTCTTTTTATCCAAAGGATATGGTTCAAATATTAACTTGTTTGCTAGTTAGGAGAATTATATTGCTCGAGACAAATTAACATAAGCACCTATTACAAATCAGAGGTACAAAATGGGCACTAGAGATCAAAAGACATATAAACCTATGTATGCTGCATATACAGCTTATAACACAAGGAATGTTTTATGTAGTTTCATATTTTTTTTAACTGGGAGACTATTTGCATGGGTATTCTTGAAAATATTCTTAATTTACTTGACGAAAGAAATGTGTTTCAATGAACTATGTAATTCTTATATTAGGATTGATATACCTAAGTGCCTTGTTTCTTTGTGTGATAGGGATTTGCCAATATGTGGTTTCATAATTTTTTAAACTTGTATATTCTAGGTCAAATGAATTTTGCTTACCGGTAATGCACGTAGATTTTCAACTCTGTTTTAAATCCTGCAGCTCTATTTATGGTTGTGTTCATTTTTAATAGATTAATTATTTCATAACAAGGTAAAAAAATGATGCGAGAACAATTATGAAAATATATGCGATCAACTCATTCATTGCACCACATTGCTATTTGGATATCAACTTCTATTATTATACATTGGTATAAAATATCTTCAATCTAATTTATGATGAAAGCTCTAGTATGTAGACTATAGTAAACTCTAAGTGAGAGTCTTTTGATCTAAAATGTGGGGCAAAAACTAGAGATAATTTACTATTTTATTTTGTTGTACATATTTATGTTGCTTCTTTTAAGAAGGTCTTTGTTGAACTCCGATAGCTTTTTGCTTAAAACTTCATCTCTTGCGTGTGGAGAAGACATTTTTTCTTTACAATTCTCAAAATATTTTGCTGTAATATTTTTAACACATGGATGTAACGCCAAATAGCAGGTTGTTGCCGCTCCCTTCAAATGTAAAAAATGATTTGTTGCTTAAAGTGACGGAACGTAGAATGATATGCATTGAATTGTAAATAAATATTAATTTATGCTCTTCAGAGTGAATGTTATATTTCTTGTATGTTCTATTTTCTTTTCTCTAGGCTCATTATATATATATATATATATATATATATGAACATTTCGTAATTAGATCAAGTAGAAGAAAATAATTATGCAGTTTATTCTTTGAAATAAACATATTTATTGTGGATCTGCGAGCAACTTATTCTGTTTTGTTCATCTGTCCATACTCTTTCGGCTCAAGTTACGTAATCTGAAAATTCAGATGCTAATATAATGGCCGTGCTTTTTTTGAAATATTTTTACTATTCAAGTCCAACAAAATTAACTGTTAAACAAAGAAATATTTTTACTATTCAGTAATCTTGTTTACCTTCTATGTCTTTTTTTCACAATTTGTGCTCACTACAGCAAATGTAGGAGAAAGCGCGGATTAAAATCGACGCTGGTGACTAGCGCCGGTTTTAATCACGCTAATTATGTCATCGTTAAGGCGAAACCTACACAGCAAGAAGACGCCCGTTTGAGATTTTTTTTTTTTCTTCACGTGATTTCGTTATCCTGCTCTCTTCTCTTCGCGCGCGCAACCCTGGAATCAGCCGCGAAAAAATTCCTATCTCCGTGACCTCGTGAAACCAACAATTGCTTTCCCATCTCTGATCCAGCTTGATTTCCCTTCATATCTCCAATCTAGCGGAAAGTTTCCTCTCTCTCCTTTGCTTGCAACCTCGTGAAACCCTATTTAATTCCTATCTCTGATCCAGCTTGCTCCCCATTCTCAAATCCAGCTTCGATCCAGCTTGCTTTCCTATTTCCCATTTCCTATCTCCGCGCCGCACTAAGCCTCATTCTCCGATTCAACTTGCTTTCCCTTCCTCCCGAAACCAACATCACCATTCTTCAATCTTAATCACGCCTAGTTCAAGCACAAATCCACTTTTAGTTTTTTTCTCTTTTCTTTTACTGCTTAATTGGCTTAATTTGCACAAATCCACGCTGATGGCATCTGGTCACCACCTCGACGATGTGAGCAATCTCTTCCACTTCCCTCATTTTTTATTTTTCCCATCTCAGAGTTACAAAGCATGCTTGTATATTTGATTTCTTGTTTTCGTTTAGGAAGATGACTTCGAAGGAGATGTTCCTGGAAACCAAAGTGGTAACATACAAAGAAGCTGCTTGATTCTTAAGCTAGCAATTAAAAGTAATGCATGAAAGAATCTGCAGACTAAAATATTTAATGTTTGGTGACAACTTATTCATTTTTGATTTTTTGTCCGTAACAGAACTGTGTATATAAATCTTTAGTCCTGGTTGTGGATGTTTTTTTATTCACATTTAAATGATGGTCTTGGTAGAATAATAAGATCATTCTTATTGAGTTTGAAAAAAATATGAATGGTTCAAGTCTTGAAAATAAGCCTCTTTGTTGCAAGGTAGAAGCATATTCGTGGAAAGATGTATGAATTTGAATCATTAAAACATGTAAGAATAACACTAAGATTTAAGAACTCTCCTAGTCATTTGACACTAACCTCTGGACTTTTCATTCAGGTGAGTTTCTTGCTTCCAGTTAACACCAAACTTATCTCCATGTTGAAAATAATTAGACAATGTAGAAAAATAGCTTCTCTGTTTCCTTCATGTTTTGTAATAAAGTACAGGGTAGCTGATCACCCAATTGCAAGGTGTTGTTCTTCACATTTTTTATGAAAAAATTGCATGATGAATTAGTTGATGTCTGTATTGCCTCAGCAATCATGTCTTGGATGAGAAAAATGCACATTTAACTTTGCTTTCCTTGTTGAAGATGGACACCCAATTTGTCAAGTGGCACCTAACATGGGAAAAGAAAGCACATTACTTGGCTGTGGCCACTGAACAACCTATGTCTAGAGTTTCTTCTTTCGTACCTAACCATATGAAGCATGCATGCATTTCTTAACTTTCTTGTTCCATGTGTAGGAATCTTCCCTAACTTCCCTCCAAGAATGGGTATTGATGAGACCCCCACCCTGGGTATGTGGATTATGGGATTGATGAGACTGAAGGTTCTAGCTTACTTGGGCATGAAGAGCCATATTTGGAAACTAGAAAATTGTGTTTAGACTGGTGAATCCAGCATAACATAACATAGAATATATTGAGGCTTGTGCCTCGAATGCCGACTTCGATAGATGTAAGTTTACTTTCGTTGTAGCTTAAATTTCAAATCTATGCTATATGGTGTTTAGTCTACATGTTAGCTTAGAATTTAGTTCTATTTAACTTATGCAAGTATCATCTATCCTTAGATTAGTGCTTTATATTTTCTCTCTTGACTTGTCTATAAGGGGCCATAATTAGGATGAACTTCAACTGTGTATTATACATCTTGGGCAATTTCTCCTTTTTGGCTGATTAATACTATGAATTGATTTCAGTGCACATTTGATTTTCTTAGTGCCACAGTTGTTTTGAACAGCATTCAACCTGTCCTCTCAGGTTTTCTTTCTCCCTCAATAGACTCGATCAATATTATTCTTCATAATATTGCACCATTTGATTTTCTGAACTTTGAGAAAAATGTTTTCTTTCTGGGTGATAATTTGCAGGAGTGGCAATAGAAGCAGGTTGGCAAAGCTTAGTTACTACCTTTTAGGATTACCTATTGGTGCTCTTCTTGAGTTCAAACTGAAGCTAAATGAACTGGTAATTAATGCAAAAAATCAAGGTTAATAATTTATTTTACTAATTATTTCTAATCAGCTATTGTGGAAATCTCTGCTGCATATATTTGTCATCAATGCAGGGCATCTGGAGTGGGATGCTAATTGGGACCCTGACACAGACTGTTGTTCTGCTACTGATCACATTTAGGACTAAATGGCAGAAGGAGGTAAACTCTTTAGTGATTTTCATTTTAAAGTTTTTCAGCTTTAAATTGAATATATATATATATCAAGGACTAACTGGTAATTTATAGCTTTTCAGCTTTTTGAGATGATTAAGATAGTCTCTTATGAAAACATCAAGTGTTGCATACAAATGTGCCTTCAAAGTTTTCAGTCTTTTCTTGTCTACTTTTAGTTGAACTTTTCTATTTGTTGATTTTTTTTCATGTTTTCATATTATACATGGGCTGCTATACATATGCTAGTTGCAAATTTATGATGGAATACTTATTTCCTGAAACAAACAAATCTAACAACTGACACTTAGCATTATACACTCTGAAGCATAAATTTTCCTCTCACGCAATCAGAATTCACTATTAATCATAGTGAACTTATGAAATTGTGTTTTGACATTGCATTCACAATTTATTGGTCACATCCAATCAGTATACATTTTCTGCGCCTAGCTTTCTAACTTTATCAACAACAATAAGGTTCTGAAAAGAGCAGCAAAGTACTATTGCTCACCAAGTTGCTCTTAAGATTGTTGTAGAAGAAGGGAGAAGATGGAGAAAATAGATGCAGTTAAAGGAAATCAGAGGAAAAGATAAAAAATGAAATCAAAAAGATAAATGATAGAGGGGATAAGGGTATTTCTTTGCTCCATATGCAATAATTCTTCTTGTCTCCTTGTTTTTATTGAGATTCAATAGGAGATTTGGTTCTCATAATTAGTTGGAATAAAAGCCTACATAATGGCCTCAGGTGTAAGGAGTTATCTTAAAGTTAAATAACATTTCCCTTTCTTCCAACGAATTATGCATCACTATGATTTCAATTTGTAATAACAATTCATATGAAAAATTCCTTGTTCTTTACAGCTGCTGATATTCTACTTAGTGGAGAGTCATTCTTGTCTCCTTGTTTTTATTGAGAATAAATAGGACGACAATGAATTCCATGCTTATGTTCATTGAAGATTGTCATATGAAACACTAAAACCTGACCTTTTCTTGAGGAATCTGCTTCTCACCATTCCACATAGGAAAATAGTAAGCATACATATCCACTGATCAACCACCACCAGACATTGATACAAGGAAGCGCATTGGTTCAATTAAAATACTTTGCAAGCCATCTTTGGAGGCCTTCCAAGCTGCAATTAGGATTGCAAACATTGATCCCAAGAGAATAGTAATTAGAGATTTATTTTCCCTTCTAATTAATGACACATATAAGATATGTACTAATATTTTAAAGTTTTTTGGCTACTAGATCTTTTTTGATGACAGTGCAAGGAATATTGAAGCAGGAAAGGCAGCAGGGTTTTATACTGTCCTTGTAAGTTTTATGTAAATTCAAAGCAATTTCTTATCAGTATCATATATCTGTATATAAAATAGATAATTCAGGGTTTGATACTGTCCTTGTAAGTTTCTTCTTCTTTTCTTTCACAGAATCACAATAATAGCACATATTTTGGTATATAGTTAGCAATTTGTTCTTGCAAAGATTAACAGTTTTTGGTTTTTTACTTTGTTTTCTCCTGTTATAGAAACTTTTTGTGCAGATGAATTGGTTGCACAACATGTGAAGCTTGATGGTGTTGTCACTTTGGTGGACTACTGGACTGTAAGCATGCTATGCAACATCTGAATGAAGTGAAACCAAGGTGGGTTGTCTCTTTACTTTCTTCTTGATAATCTTCTCTGAAAATTGTAAATTTGGTGATGATATAAAGGCTTTTGATCATAAGCCTACATAGGATTCTAATATCTAAACGGACTAACTCTTTACTTTGGTGGCCTTCCAAGCTGCAATTAGGATTGCAAACATTGATCCCAAGAGAATAGTAATTAGAGATTTATTTTCCCTTCTAATTAATGACACATATAAGATATGTACTAAAGTTTTTTGGCTACTAGATCATTTTTGATGACAGTGTAAGGAATATTGAAGCAGGAAAGGCAGCAGGGTTTTATACTGTCCTTGTAAGTTTTATGTAAATTCAATGCAATTTCTTATCAGTATCATATATCTGTATATAAAATAGATAATTCAGGGTTTGATACTGTCCAGTTTCTTCTTCTTTTCTTTCACAGAATCACAATAATAGCACACATTTTGGTATATAGTTAGCAATTTGTTCTTGCAAAGATTAACAATTTTTGGTTTTTTACTTTGTTTTCTCCTGTTATAGAAACTTTTTGTGCAGATGAATTGGTTGCACAACATGTGAAGCTTGCTGGTGTTGTCACTTTGGTGGACTACTGGACTGTAAGCATGCTATGCAACATCCGAATGAAGTGAAACCAAGGTGGGTTGTCTCTTTACTTTCTTCTTGATAATCTTCTCTGAAAATTGTAAATATGGTGATGATCTAAATTAGGTTTTTGATCATAAGCCTACATAGGATTCTAATATCTAAACGGACTAATTCTTTATTTATTGAGCATATCATTTGATGGAATCACCAGAGACAAAGGAAATAGTGTAGCCATTGGATTTGCATCTGCTTTTCTCTTTTCCTCTGTATTTGGTATGTAGTATTTTCTTTATTTATATCTTCTTCAGGCATCACAAATTAACTTGCATCCTTGTCTTGTTGACCCTTTAATAAAAATCAAGCTCGATATAACATTTTGTCCATTCAAATCTTTATGTTCATGTTGCAGCATTATTCTCAAATATTTTTAAAATAATGTTTTGAATTTCAAAAAAAAATTTCGGTAGGCATTTACTATATGAATTTTTCTTGTAGCAAGTTATTGGACATGCTATAATGGTAGACGCCTGATCTTAGAGACATAGCTACCCAATATTTGATCTGATTAAAAGAATGAATATTATGCATGTTAGTCTTTATGATTCATATAGGAGTCAGTGGCCTCTCCATAATGTAATTTTAGTAGTTATTATAGTAGTCTGGTTTGTTTAAGAGACATAGTTGTATAATTCTAATTATATTCATTAGATGCTACAGGACTTAAATCACTCTAGATCTTATGCAATTTGCTATGATGCCTTAGATAAGTGCATCAATGTAAACTCCAAGATTATATATATTTATAATATATATAGTATGTTATGCTATAGGACTTATATTATATTTCAATATATATAATATATAAAATATAATATATATAATATAATATATATATAATATATATATTATATATATATAATATATATATATATATATATTATATTTTAATATATTTATAATTATATTTTTTTAATAAAAACAATTGAAATCGGCGCCCCTCTCAAGGGCGCCAGTTTCAATCTAGTTGGCGCCCTTTATGGGGCGCCAGTTTTGGCAGAACATGTGCCTCTTGAGAGGCGCCAGTTTACCAAAACGGGCGCCTATTTTGGCAGAATGGGCGCCTATTGAGAGGCGCCCATTTTGGAAAAACTAGCGTCCTTAAGGGCACCAGTTTTTTATTTTTATTCTCTGTTTGTTTTTGACTCTCGAACGGGCGCCTTTAGAAGAGCCTAAACGTTATTTTCGACTCAAAAAAAGTCAATTTTCCCTAAATAAAGCGTCAGTTATCATTATGTTTACTGTAGTGGCTCATCCTAGGAGTAAGTTCATGATTCTTTCATTCCATTTCTTTCAATTTTTAACTGACTAGTTATCAAGTTAAGGTTGATAACTAGTTATCAAGTTAAGGTTGAGTAGCTTGGTTGTTTCTGATTTCTTTGATGTGCTTATATTCCACATGTACACTTTAATCAATGATTGAATAATGATTAGCTTGATGTTGTTGGGAAACTAGTTATTTCTACTGTTGTACAAGTGGAATTCTTGAATAAATCTATACGTTTCCAAAGTTTTCAAGTTTCAATTTATCTTAATTATACCAATTTGTCATTTCTTTTTCTCATGCTTTCAACATTTATTCTTCTGTACCTTGGTTGTTCATATGATGTTTTCTTTACTTTATTGGTTAGAAGACCTTGATGAACAAATGGTTCAAATATGACAAAGCTTTACTTACATGAGAAGTTGGCATTCTTTCTGGATCCTATTTCTGAATTCTTAGTTATGGATTGCTAATTTTGACCTTGATTTTAATCATTAGTTCATTTGATTTGATTTGAACCTTCCTCTTCCTTCTATTGGTTTAATAAGGCAGTGTAGATTCTTCCATTTGGATTTATATGTAGTATGTACAGACAAAGAATATAAGGTCAGACTTTCTTCACTAGGGTAGATATTATGTAATTTCCAGATTGTCATTCATTTAGAAAATAGCTCAAATCATGCATTACAAGTTGACAAATATTTTGTATTAAAAATCCAGTCAAAGCCTTAGGAGTAGAATTCCAAACTGAGGGCCTAAGATCAAGTTGTTTTATGTTATGCAAGTAATGTATCTAAAATAAATGCTAAAATCTCAAAAATTTCAATATCTCTTGACAAATTGATTTTTTTTTAATTCTTCATTTACTTCATATAGAATTTACATTTACAAGTTGTTTTTATTTGTTAGTTTTTAACTATGTTAGAGATGTCTTGTTTTTATTTGTTCCTAATTAATTTTGTTTTTAACTAGGAGTTATAATTTGGGCACTTTGTCTACCATTTATTATTTATTAATTTTTATTTGATTTCTTAGTTATGACGCCAGAAGAAGTGATTGCAGCAACTTTAGTAGCAGTAGACACAATGATTGTTGAAGTTGTGTCTGCTCTTTTACATTCTATTGTGTTGCTTATAGAGATTTTAGGTAGAATTGAGGAACATAGGACAATAAGAGAGTATAGAACTTTGGGGCACGAAACCCGATTAGAGAGGTTGAATCAATTTATCAATCATAGTGATGTTACTTGCATTGATCAACTAAGGGTTGATAGACGTAGTATTGGAATATTGTGTGAGTTACTTCACACAGTGGGTAAGTTAAGAGAAAAAGGATCTGTTGGCGTGGAGGAGCAAGTCACGATGTTTTCGCATGTACTTGCACATCATGTGAAGAATCATGTGATCAAGTTCGATTTTGTTCGTTCGGGTCAAACAGTGAGTAGGCATTTCAATGCTGTATTGAATGCTGTCATAAGATTGCAGAATATCTTGTTGAGATCCCCAGTCACTATAACGGAAAATTGTACCGATCCAAAATGGAAGTTGTTTAAGGTGCATAAGAAGTTCAATAAAATAATGATATATTTTTCCACATATATACGTTGATTATGTTCTCATGCTATTTAATTTTTAATTTGTATTTTCTAGAATTGATTAGGAGCATTAGATGGCACCGATATTAGAGTGCGTGCCTCAACTGAAGATAAATCTCGTTATCGCACTCGTAAAGAGGACATTGCCACTAACGTATTGGATGTTTGTACCCCTGATATGAGTTTTATTTTTGTGATGCCTGGATGGGAAGGTTCAGCTGCATATTCTAGAGTGCTATGAGATGCCCTCAATAGGAGGAATGGGTTAAAAGTCCCCACTGGTAAGTCATTATTAAGTTACAAATTCATAATTAGGTTATAGTGTCATGTAATAAAAAGTTCTAATACGAGCTATACAATTGATATTTTAGGGAAATATTATTTGGTGGATGCTGGTTACACTAATGGAGAAGGATTTCTTGCACCATATAAATCAACAAGGTATCATATATCGGAATTGGGGGAAGGTTCTAGAGCTCCATCAACACCTTAATAGTATTTTAACATGCCTCATTCATCAGCTAGGAATGTGATAGAAAGATGTTTTGGATTGCTGAAGATGCGTAGGACTATTATTAGAAGTGCATATTTTTATCCAATTACCACACAAAGTAGAATAATTATAGCTTGTTGTCTTTTACATAATTTCATTAGAAGAGAAATGAGTTTAGATCCTCTGGAGGCGCAATTAAGTAGTATGGAGGAAAAAAATGACAATGACGATGACGTTGATACCATAAGTAGTGTAGAAACATCATCCCATTGGATAGAATTTCGTGATAGACTGGCTAATGAAATGTATAATGAGTGGCGTACGAACAATTGACTTGGTAGTTTGTACTTCTATTTGACTTGTTACTGAGCTCTTATTTGGATGCTTAAATTGCACAAATGATATGGAGGTATCATCTCCACATGTAATTGTTGATGGATCGACTAGTAGGAATCAGAGTCGTGAAGGACGAAAGAGGAAGGATCGTGGAGATAATAAAATGGCCTCAGAGGTTGCTAAAATTGGAGAGTATATTGGCACAGTAGCTTTCAAAATCGGAGATATAGCGGATAATATAACAAGTTAACAACATTGTCAAATTAATTTGGACATGATAAGGATTTGACAAAGGGGCTGTTTGGTTGCCTGCAATTGGACTTGCAGGCAATTGGTTTGCAGCATTCATAACCCCATTCAAGAAGAGGGCGTTGTTAACATCCTGACTCCCTACGCACGACGGTGCAGCCCCCGACTTCTTCCTGACTCCATCCCTCGCACGATGCCTGCAGCCCCCGATTTCTTCCCCAAGCCCTCAACTATCGCCCTCGACTTCTTCCCGACTCCAGCCCTCTAATCTCGCCCCGACTCCACCCCTCGAATCTTACCCTCGACTTCTTCCCGACTGCTCCTGCTCCCGCTCTACCCCGACTCCCACGAAATCAACTGCTCCTACTCCCCCGAAGCCCTACTCCGGACTGCTCCTGCTCCAGAAGCTCCCGAAGCTCCCGAAGCTCCCGAAGCTCTCGACTGTTACTCCCGAAGCCCCCGAAGCTCCCGACTGGACTCCCCCGGCTTCACTCTCTTGACTACTCTCTCGACTTCAAGGCAAGTGAAATCTTCTAGTTGCTGATTCCCTTTGAGATTATTGCATTCAAGTAGCAGCTTGGCAAGATGAACTATTTACTTGTTCATATTTCTTTGATTGAAGAACTGCTCTGATTGAAGAACTATGTTTATCTTGGTTTATTTCTCGAGTCTCTTTCCTTTTGATGTATATGTTTTTTTCTGGCTCATATTTCTTTGGTGATTTTTTCAGTATATTTCTTTGATATATATGTTGATTGAAGACTTTTAGGCACCCTCTTCCAGTATTTTTCTTCTGTTCTGGTCATCTTTATTGGAAATGGACAATAAGAAACAAAACCAATCTTTCTCTGGTAGTAATTTGGTAAAGTTTGAGATAACGAAAGTGCAAAAGAAGCTATCTATTTTTATTATCAAGAAAAAGAATATCTGAAAGCCTTTGGTGAACTTGCAATTCCATATGTTGAGAAGAAATCGAGTGCTACTGCTTCAGTTTGCCTTCAAGACTTCAGTGCTGCCTAACATTGTTGTGGAGTCTCAAAGGTTCAATTTCCAGATGTGATCTGCAGTAAAAGTTAAACCAATCTTTCTAATTGATAATTTATATCAGCAAGAAATCTGTAAATACTGGAACACTATCTTGGTTCTGAAGGCTACTTTAAGATGATTTACAATAAAAATATTTGGACAAGCATCGGCAAGTTGCAAATTCATTTGCTGTTTATAATAATCAACTAAATGATGATGCTAAAAGTAGAACCTTTTTTATTTACTTTTTTAGGATTCTAGTAATCTTATCATCTAAAAATGACATTGGAGAAAGATTTAAAAAATCTCATATATAATGTTCAAAGCTTATTCCTCTCCTAATAATACTCATACATCTCCTTTTTGTCACTTCTCGAGTATGACTAAAGAACCAGGAAAGCATTATTGATAACTTTAGATATAATTGATTTACTGCTGCTAAAAATATTCGATACCAACATCATATAATTCCTATTTTCTGTATTTTGAAAATGACAATTTAACATTAACCTTTTTTGAAACATATGGATTTACCACACTTGACTTGTTGGAACATTAGAGAGAGGTAGGATAAAGTAGACAGTCAAGGGTATTGTAAACTCATTATTGGCTATCTCTCTGACAGGGGAAGTAGGTAAACATGCTCTATGTGCTAAATTTGCTCATGTGTTATACATTAATGTGATCATGTATTAATCAATGCCATCCTGAGATGATGGAGAATTGATTCCTGTGCTCCACATTTTTGAAAAGATGTGATTTTTCTTTTTCTCCCATCATTTCAAGTCCTCAAGGATAAACCTTTTGATTTCTTTGCCAATTTTTTATATCCATATTAGATTTTCTTCATATCTGAGGCGAGATCCTAACTAGATTCATAATCTCTTATTTTTCTCATTCATCTGGGTTTGGCTATTACTTTCTTATTTCCTATGTTATCATCATATAAGAAATAAAGCTTGTTCAAAATACTTATCTTTAGTAAAACAATCACTTGATTGCTATTATTCAAGGAACAAAGTGATCCAAATATCCTGTCCATGTTTAGTTCATTTGCTCATCAGTTTGTTTTTCTCCTGTCTGATTGATAGTTGTTGAGAAATGCTAGAGAAGTTTCTCTTCTTCCTATCTCTTTTTTTTTTCTGCAACTGCTTGATATGAGAAATTTAATTGTCAGTTTCGATCACTTTGTTTTGATATGAAAAACAACTTTGATGATTTGATTTATTTACCTTGGAAAATACAACAACTACCATCTCAAATTAAACTAGATCATTGTTGATTGCTGACTACTTTTTCTTATTATATCATTTCTACTTTATAGGTATATTATTTCTACTTTGTAGGTTTTGAGCTTGTCTTTTTTTCTTAATATGTAAGTCAATTTGAACTAATTTGAACCATAACATGTAAGTCAAATGGAAAGGTATATCATTTCTACTTTATAGGTTTTGAGCTTCTTCTTTTTTTTCTTATTTCTCTTTCTTGTTCAAAAAGAAAGTAGAAGAAAGATCAACCTGCTGCAAATGGAAAGATATATGCTGCAAGTATATCATTATATTAAACTATTGTTTTAGTTACCATAACAGTTGCATATCAGTATCTTGTCAAAAAATATATACTTGAACTCAAAAAATGATAGTTTGGGAGTGTCAGAATCTGAAGATAATGTTGAATTTGCAAATCCTGAAGTTAATGTCCATACTAATGATGTTTCAATTGATGCAATTCATGCACAAGCGCATTCAACTCAAGGAGCTTCTTCGAGTTTGGGAAAAACAAAAAAGAAATCATCAAAGCGACACTGGGAAAATGAAGATGATATTATAATGATAGTAGCAAATAATATTAAGAAGTTTGCTGTGGCGATTAAAGAATACAATGAGCCAGAGATATCCATAGATGAGTTGTATGAAGCTGTTATGTCAATATCTGGATTTGATGAGAGTCGGCTTTGCCGTGCCTATCGTATGCTTGCCGGTTCATCAACAAGAGAGACGAGAGCTTTCATGGTTGCATCTACTCATCACCGTTACTGTTAAACATGTGATTTTGATATGAACTTGTCATCTTTAAAAAACATTGATATGAACTTGTAAGACTTTGATATGTGATTTTGATATGAACTTTGAGATTTATGTTGTTAAAGACTTTGATATGAACTTGTTGTTAGACTTTTATGAACTTGTTTATGTGAATTTGTTGTTAAAGACTTCTTTTATGTTTATGTGCATGTACTTTATTTTTCTTATTCAAAATGTTACTTTAATGTTTAGATGTAGTCCTTTGTAGGTCATATTTTTAATATTAATTTATTATTTTTTAAAATATTAATGCAAGTTGCAATTTCTATTTGCGGCCAACCAAACGTTCGCAAATAGAAGTTGCAAGTTGCAAGTGTAGTTGCAACTTCCATTTGCGGCCAACCAAACGTCCGCAAATAAAAGTTACAGCTCTACTTGCGGGCAACCAAGCGCTAGGCTGCAAAATCTATTTGCGGGCATTTGCTTTTGCATGCAAATAGATTTTGCAGCATTCGGACTTGCGGGCAACCAAACGCCCCCAAAGATGCAGAGAGAAATTCATGAACAATTAAAGAAACTTTCATTATTATCTTCAATGGATATTTTCTTTCTTGCTAGTTATTTAGGGGCACACCCAAATGAGTTGATGTTTTTAGTGGAATAGATAAAGTGGAGGACAAGGTTGGATTTTTAGAGTATATTATGAAAAAATATCATTCCTCTTGAAATCAAGGTCAGTATCTCTTAATTTAAAATAACTAATCTAATCTTCTTATTTCTTCTTCTTCTACTTCCTTTTCTCATTTATCTTTTGTGCTTGTGATTTAAATTCGCTTATTAACTTTAGTTATTGAATCTATTATATTTTTTTTTGTAGAGTGTCATACATTGTTGTTGTTCATCTACTTTGCAAGACATGTGACAACTTTGCTTTTGGAACTTTTGCAAGTAAATGTTCATCTGCTGCGTTTAGAACTTTCATAGAACAAGAGATGATTTAAAGTGGCATTTTTCATGTGTTACTGTTATTACTACTTTAAATGTGCAGGTTTAGGAGGAGGTTTAGATATTGAAATTTTCAAGTTTTTGGGTTCGTTATATTGCCGAAGTTTAAGCTTTATATCTAAAAATCTATTGCTAAAAATTTTAGCTTGTTGCTGAAAATTACTTGATATTGTTGCTTGTTGTTGAAGTTTATTTTAGATTTCTATTGCTGAAAATTTCAGCTTGTTGCTGAAAATTACTTGATATTGTTGCTTGTTACTAAAGTTTAAGCTTGTTGCTAAAGTTCAGCAGACACTGAAATTTCCAATTAGAAATTCTATTTTCAGTTTATTATTTTTTTGGACTTCATGTTGTTTTGCCGAAATTAGTAGCTGACCAATTGTTAGGACGATGCTTGTTATTTCAATTATTTTAATATATGCTAAAATTTCAATTTCGTGATGCTTGTTACATATCGAGTAAAGAATATTTTTCGTGATGCTTGTTAGGCCAATTATTTCAATTGTTCATTCTTGTTAGGCCAATTATTTTTAATTTTCATATCAAGTAAAGAATATTTTTGTAAAAAACAATTTAATTTCGCGACGCTTGTTACATATTATTATTTTATAATTTACTTGTTAATAATATTATTATCCGGTTTCGTTATCCTAACCAAAACAAACATAAGATATGAATTTCATATTTTATTCAAGCTTTTTATCTTGTGCCAAAATAAACACATGATAGGATTTCAAGACATTCCATTGAATTTCTATTATATCCTTATCCACTTCATATCATATCCCATCGAAATTCAATCCGGCCAAGCAAACATGGCCTAGATGTATTTCAAGGCATTCTTAGTCTTAGCTGTGGGAAGCGGTTTTAATTATATATATATAGTGAATCTCAAATAATGCACAGAAAATCTTAAATGCTTTTGCTACCCTTTGACCCACTAAAAAAATTTACCAAGAGAAATAAAGTTTAACTAAAATTTAAAATGAGACATAGATAGATATTGATAATCCGAATCTAATACACTAGTTGGACATGATAGCCAATGTTTAACCAACGTATATTTAAAAATCTCTCCATACATATATTTCAAAATTTCTTCCTAACAAATTAACAATACAATTTGTTACTATGGTACTTTTTTTTCCCAAAATAAAAGCATTATATTAAAAGTTGGCAGAAGCCAACATCAAAAGGTCATCGGGCATAATTGCCTCCAACTCTGGAGGACAAATAGATGACCAAATCATGCGGTTCTTACATATCCTAGCTCGATTTGCTGCCCAATGTGCAGCCTTGTTTCCCTCGCGATTACAAAATTTAAACGCGACACAATTACAATGATTCTTTAAAAGAAAAATATGTGAAAAGTGTCCACGAATGCTCCATGAAATATTTGACTCATTGTTTAAAGTTAAAATCAACGTCCTCGAAATTCATTTTAAGAAGACCCACTACTGGCTCAGTCCAACTCATAGGTCTTAATAAACTCCGAACCGACCCCTCAGACTCATCGATAGCAAAATACCTAGAGGTAAATGGTAAAGTTTGATTCATGAGGGTGGTTACGGTAGGCTATCTAGCATCATGCAACAAAAGATTTCGGGCATACCAAATGAGCCAACAAGAGTGAGCAACTATAGCATGAGCGAAAAAGTTATCAAGAGGGGCAAAAGATAGGTATAACCAGTTACCCTCGACCCAAGTTGATCGATAAAAAAAAAATCAAAATTAAGTCTAAGAGAGAGATGGTCCCACAAGGAGCGAACCTAAGGGCAAAAGAAGAATAGATGTTCAAAAGTTTCATCCACATTCCCACAAAAAAGGCATAAAGTTGTAGAAGATAGGCCAAGAAAATGGAGACAAGTTCGAAGAGGGAGCCTAAGATGTAAAAGCTTCCAACATAAGGTTTTGACCTTAGGAGCAGTTTGAATCTTCTAAAGGAGAGGCCAAAAAGAGATATGGCTAGACTCAAGGCATCAGTACGCAGGAACCTATAAGTTGAACGAGCGATAACACTAGTGTCCTCAGTCCCCTTCCAAACATACAAATCCTCATTGGGGATTTCAGGTAAATAAAGCCTTGAAATGGATCGAGGCAGCACTGGACCGAAAATATCATTACATCGTTCCACATTCCAAGATTGCAGCCAAATAAAATCATTCATAGAATCAAAACGAGCAAGCAAACTAATATCACAAAAAGTAGGCTTCCTACTAAAAGGAAGATCTAGAGCCCAATAGTCAAACATAGTAGATAAATTACACCCAGAATTAATGATCTTGATACAACCAGGCAATAATTCGGAAAAAGCATTCCTGAAAAGCCTCCAGCTCCAAGAACAATTTCAGTCAACACAAATATTAAATCTCAAATCTGAGTATTTAACCAAACCTAACTCAAACCAAGGAGAAGGAACTCTATTTAAATAACTAACAACACGCTTAGCTTGTAGAGACATGGCCTTTTCAGGGAGAGAGTGAATTCCCAGGCCACCCAACGATTTATGCAAGGTAACAGTATTCCAACCAAAATGGTAAATACCCTTGCTGCCCTGGTTACCAGACCAAATAAAACGCTTCAAAATTTGTTCAAGCTTACCCAAGAAGGTGGGAGAAGCCCAAGTTACACCAAGAGAATGTAATGGAATCGAGTTCAACACTGAATTAGACAATACGACCCGCTTGGGATAATAGTTTGCCTACCAATAACCCAACTTAGCCGAAATGTTATCCAACACATAATTAAGACAGTGAGAAAGCGGACGTCTAGGGGCAACCATAGCTCATAGGTATTTGAAGGAAAAAACACCAACCTTCATATTAAGGTGGCTAATGTAGGGCACCCTTTCTGGACTAGTCAGTCTATAAGAAACAAAATTTCAGATTTACCTAAATTAACATATAGACCAGTAAATCTTTCAAATTTGTGAAAAATCTCCAAAACAATGGATAAACTTTGCCTATTAGCCCTGAAGGTGAGCAACACATCATCGGCAAACATGAGATAGCTAACTTTCACCCTTTGCTTAAGTTTAAATGGAGTTAGTTTTCCCAAATTTACAGCATTGTCTAATAAGCAAGAGAGCGATTGCACCGTAATGACAAACAAGTAAGGTGATAGTAGATCACCCTGGCGAATACCTCTTTGAGAGGTGAAAAAAGGAGACAACTTGCCATTAATGAGGCAGGCAAAAGAATCAGATGACAAACAAGCAACAATCCAATTAATGAACTGAGGAGGTAATTTAAAAGCTTGAAGCATGGATAATATGGCTCTCCAGGATAACTTAGCATAAGCTTTTTACAAATCAATTTTAATCATAATTACTGGATTCTTACCCTTGGACGAAAAAATCGAATGGGCCATGAGAATATTGTCATGAATGCTTCGGCCCTGAATAAAAGTCGACTGGACAGGGAAGACCAAATTAGGCAATAGAGGTCGAATCCAATTAGGCAATAATTTCGACAATATTCGGTAATTTAAATTACACATACTAATCGGAAGAAAATCCTTAACAAGGGAAGGTCTACCACACTTCGTCTTATTTGAATCCAGGGGTAAAAATGTAGAATTATAAAAGACCTCAAGATAGTTCATATACAAAGTATTAACTTTAAAACACTATATTTATATGATATAAAATAAATATAGGATTTTTGTTTTCATTGGTCATAATTTTAACTTGTTACTTCTCTGCACAATCTTGTCATCTTCTTTTGATCTACATGATCCACCTCATAATTGCAACTAACATGACAACTATTCCACCGTGGCATTTTGCGGCCTGTGGCCAACCTAGCAACCAAGCATTTTGTGCCTTGCACGGTTGTGTGACCATTGTTGGTCGTCGCTTCAGCGTCATGTGACTTGTTGTGATGAGATCACCATTGTTGTGCCTGCAACCATTACTATGAATGCTAAGTATATATAATGCACCAATATCACTTCTTTTATGTTTAAAATTTTGTTGAGGAGAGTTAGAACCTTTTTTATGTATTTAATTAGGGGGCGTTTGGTTGCTCGCAAGTGCAAATGTTGTAAAAAATATTTGTATGCAAAATCAAATGCTCGCGAATAGAATTTGCACCCTATTATTTGGTTGCCCACAACTAGAGTTATAATTTTTACTTGCAAGCATTTGGTTAGCCACAAATGAAAGTTGCAATTATGTCTATCCATGTCTAGCATTTTTGGCTCAACCTGATATCTTGACACAATAAAATCGTGCTCGGACCGCCCGTTATCGTACCTAGGATGTTATCAGGCCAGCTCGATAAGGCCCGAACATGTATCGGGTCAGACTAGTGCCTACACATTGTAGGACCGACCCTATCCGATAGCTTGATAATAATTTTATTCAATATCGGAAATATCGAGCTATTGGGCCTGGATTACCCTGATAGCTCGATTTTGGCCTGATAGTCCGATTTTATTTTATTTTTGTTATCGTGCTAACGGGTCGAGTTGGCTTATTTACTATTTGTGTTGTGCTTGGTCGGGGGTCCCCGAGCCCTAACTTTTATCGGGCTGAGCACGATTTTTGTTCGAGCCGGGCCAATTCAGCCTGATATCTTCGGCCCAGCATGAATTGTCGGATCCAATAGGAGTTTAACGAAATTTAAAAGTTATAACGAGCAAATATATAGAGGCAAAAAGGTAAACCTATCATTTTACCCAACAATAATTTCATCAACTAGAATTGATCCGACCCGGAATAATATTATTTTATACTCTAAATCATCATTTAGTTTAATACAATATTATTTTATATTATTTAATTATTATATAGTACCAAAAAAAAATAAATATATATATATACCAAATGACATCAAATCTAAAATCTGGTACTACAATCGCGTTCAGCACGTGAAAATTTATAACTTTGGTATTTATCTCGTCTACACTCGACGACTCTAAGTCGTCCAAATTAATTATTTTCTAATACTTAAATTATTGCATTTGCAGCCCGTAATCTTGTATTGGGGACTTTTTTAACTGTAATTTTTTTTGCACCCTGCAAATGATATTAGAAACACAACTTGTAAATACTAAATGCTGCTAAATATTTTTGCAGTCAACCAAATAAATTGATTCATCTATTTGCTGCGAATAGAGTTGCAACATTTGCATTTGCGAGCAACCAAACACTCCCTTAATGATCATGGGCGACTCATCCATTAGGCCAAAAAGGCTATTGCCTTAGGCCCTAGGTAGATGAATCAACATAAATTAACCTTGGTACTTAATGTATCAATGGTTGATTGAGCCTCCAAAATCCACTTCGACTATTTGACTTTTCACCCAAGCCCACCCTTGGTAAATAACAAAATCAATGGTTGATTGAGCTTTCAAAATCTACTTTGACTCTTTGACTTCCCACACGGGGCCCACCCTTGGTACAAGAACGAAATTTATTCCAAAACTGAAAATTATTTTAGATCTTACATAGTTACACGAACGAAATTGGTGCTCGGACTCTTCGTCTTCTCCATCTCCGTCAGGCTTCACAACGGCACACTCTATAGTCCACAAGTCTAGATAAAATCTTGTTTTTACATCAATGTCTGGCCTCCTCAAACATTCATCCTCTCTATGGGTGAAATTTTTTTATGACCCAAATTGAAAAGGTCATTTAAAAAATGACTCTTCTTATAAGCTTAACAAAATTTGGCCAAGAGAAAAGATTTATGGACAAAACTATCCTCATGGATACTCGATCCGTACTTCTATTTCAACAATCTGTCTAGGTGTCACCAACCCGGGACAACTTGTGAACAACCCGTCCAAGTGTGTCACCAATCTGGAACAACCTATGAACAATCCGTCCAGGTGTTACCGACCCATGGTCAACCTGAGAACAACCCCATCCATATATGCCAACAACAATGGATAAAGATAACACACCTCACCACCTTGCTCTATCTATGGACAACCCAAGACAACCCGTCCAAGGTGCCGACAACTCGGGGCAACCCGCCAATGAAGTCAACAACTCGGGACAAAGATAAAATATTCTGCCCTGGTATCTCTGTTTGTTTGTGTGATTTTTGTTTGTGTTGCAGATGACTTATAAGGAAGGGGAGGATCTTGAACAATACCTCATTCATGCCAAAGATGTTACAAGATAATTGTTGGACACCAAATTATGAGATTGGGTTGTCTCAAAATTTAGCACCAAAGGGCTATTTTGTCCATTCATGCAAAATATGATAATTTTTTGTTAACATTATATGGAGGATCAATTTTTAAATTGCTTATTACAAAAGGATCAGTCCCGCAATTTTTATTATTATTTGTTTCATTTGATATCTTATTCATCCTAATCTAGGGGTCCAGCTTAACACACTTTAGTGTATTTAATGGCATGTTTGGTACGTACACTGTATTGTATTAACCTGTATAGTAGTAGCCTGTATAAAATTAACATGTATTGGCTAGCCTGAATTGACTAGCCTTGTATTATTATTATAATGAGCATGTATAACTTACACTTTGTTTGGTGCAAACCTGTATAATGAACCTGTACAACATATGTATAGCAAATATTTGTTCAAATGGTGTTAGAACAATTGAAACAGATGTTATTCTACATAGGAATCAAACTAATGAAAAATGGTGTGCTTCCACCTGAATCTCATGTGCAGGATTAGATGAATCCAAGTCTTACAAGCTAATGCAATCAATTCTAATTACAAGCCAGTTTTAATTAGATGAATCCATGTCTTATAAGCTAGGCGATGCCCGACGGGAGGCAGCAATGCGACCCAGCAATGTAGCGTGTTCCCATCGGAACTTGACGAGATCCCAACGATGCGGTGAGTTCCCATCGGAACTCAGCAACCATGCCGCCTCTCGGCGTAGCGCCTCCCTCGATGGCTCCTCTGGCACAAGGCATCGATGGAATGTGGAGGCACGTGGGTTGAGGTGTGGCAAGGCTTGCTACCTCAACGGCCCCTCCAGCACAAGGCAACGATAGGAAGCAGTGATGGAAAGAGGAGGCGCACAGGTTGAGGCTTGGCGAGGCTCGCTGCCTTGACATACGGCTTCTCCGGAAAGCAGCGACGGCCCCTCCAATGCGAGGCTCGTTGTGTTCGGAGGGAGGTAGGAATGCGACATGCTGGTTGAGGCGTGGCGAGCATGGCGAGAAGCGCGGCTGAGGCAAAGATCAAGTGTTTGAGAGTGTGGAAGAAGAAGAGACAGAGGAGAATATCATACCTGGAAATCGCCTATAGACTGGACTAGCTAATAAAGGGGTTTGGCGGTGTATTATTAATACACCATGAACTGTACTAGCACTTTGGGCCTGACCAGATTAGGCTCAAAAGCGCTCACACTCATGAACTAGACTCAAGTCAAGCGAGACAACTTAGCCCAGGAGCGCCACCCGACCATATGTGTCATCATTAATTACGAGAGATTTGTCATTGCGAGCCCGACATCTTCGAGATCAGTCTCGACCCATTCTAAGCAACATCCAGCACCGAACCGCAAACTCATACCTTCTAGCAAGAACACACCATATTTTGTATTATATATGTTCCACTCCAACGTTAGTTAATACCTCCTTTAAAAGCTTCCCAAATGTATAGTAATATCATAATACTATACAAGATGCTTATTTCTTTTTTTAAAAAAACAAAGATAGAAAATCACAATAGGTTATCATACTAGAGTTCGAACCCTAGATCTCTAGGCAACGTTCAATAAGTTGCCACCAGACATACAAGTTGCTTATTTTATGTACCAAATATGCCTTAAATTTTTTGGTATATTTATTTCATTGAATAGAATATGATTGGATTGGATAATAAATAAGGTATGATTGAATATAAATTTTTTAAATCCAATATACATCAGATATAATATCAATTTTATATTCTTATATTTATATTTTTTCTTCTAATTCATGCACTAAACAAATAATGAATATTAATTCATCCATTATTATATTCTCTCTTATTCTATATATGAAGCAAACATGCCGGAATACGATAATTATCTATGTGGATAAACCTAAAATTTTATCAAGTATTTGTTTAAATTTTAGATAGTGAATTCAAATAATATTATTTTATTACAATAATAATATAATACATATTATTTACTCTCAAATCTTATGTAATCTAATGATATATATAATACAAACCCAATTCATATTTTATCTGATAATCCGATAATATTTTTATCCTATGGAAATCTTATTTGGCACAACAAGTTGGCAAGTCAATAATATAGAAATTTATTTATTTTAAGTAAGAGTTAAACATGTATTTTTTAATAAATATTCAAGTAAATAAATTTTATATCAATTTAGTGCACATATCAATATCTAATCCCTAAAAAAAATCCGTAGATCCACCGGTGCCTGCAAGGAGCTTAAAATGTACTTCCATCCGAAACTATATATTCTAGAGTTAAGGATACACTGACACGTGTGAAATCTAGGTTCAACTGTTCAAGTCAGAACCTCTCTGTTATCTGGATTCTAATACTCGTTCAATTCATCTTATCTATCAATTGCATCCCATTCTCTGAAGTCTGAACACTTCAACTCATTTAATAATAATAATAATAATAATAATAATAATAATAATAATAATAATAATAATAATAATAATAATAATAATATTATTATTATTATTATTATTATTATTATTGTTATTATTTTTATTAGTCACTTCTGATTTGTAGTTGTAAAAGAAAAAAACACAATTAATAAAATAAATAAAAATATTTTGGTCATGTTCGATTTGAAATCAAAATTAATTAATAGATAAACTATCAACCAAAAGCATATTCAATTAAATTAGGAACAAAAGCGGAAAATAAGCATGGCCAGATGTAAATCCAGACATATCACAAGTGCTGCTGTTCACTTGTTTATATATAATATTCATGAATTCCGGCCATGCTCATAAGTGATCATATACAATGCCTAATCTAATTTCTGATTTCATCTTATATATTCAGTAGTCCAAAATCAAAGCCGTGGAAAATGGATAGAGATAAAGACAGAGATGGAGGAGATGACGGAGATAGAGCAAGGAAATGCTTTCGACAATCGTCGTGATGAGTTTGAAATGGATAATGCTCGAAAATCCCTGGTTGCAAAGCCAATTAGTTTGGCGAGGCTTATTTTTGCGTGCACAGTTGCCGGCGGCGTGCAATATGGATGGGCATTGCAACTCTCCCTTCTCACACCTTATGTTCAGGTTTGTATATTATGTTAACTTTGATCGAATGACCAAGTTTTGTAAAAATTTATTATCTTTTTTTGCAGACGTTAGGACTCTCACATGCTCTCTCTTCTATTATGTGGCTATGTGGTCCCGTAGCAGGTTTTATAGTAAGTTCTAATTAAACTAATTATAGTTATTTTTTTTAATAAAATAATATACAAGATGTTGCCATCAACTATGAGTAACTGCGCTACTCACAATTGATAGATGACAAAAACTATTGCTATTGTAGTTTTGCAAGAAAATATTTATTATCTCCCGTACTTTACAAAAAATGACTATATATATATATATATGAATGTAATTTTTAAAGTTAAATCACTTAATTTTAGCATGCATTAAACAAACATATTATTTTTATTTTTACTAAAAAAATACTTAGACAGGAAAGTTTTTGGCAATGTACAACTTTGTATATATTTATTAATAAATTATCATTTAGAGGTAAATTACTTTTATTAAATTGCATGATATATATTTGTAGGTTCAACCTATTGTTGGGATGTGGAGTGACCGATGTCGTTCTAGATTTGGAAGAAGAAGGCCCTTTATCAGCGCTGGCTGTATACTGATATGTGTTGCTGTACGAGTCATTCTATTATATTAATTATTTATTTTCCTTTAATTTTTATTATTATTTAATTAAATAAAAATAAAAAATCACACTTGGTGATCATATTAGGGTTTGAACTCTAAATCTCCTACGTAACATACAATATATTATCATTAACTGTTTGTAGTACAATTGGCATTTAATTTTTATTAATTTAAAATGTCTGTAATATATCGGCATATATATATATATATATATAGAGGTGACTGTGGTAGGCTTTTCTTCGGACATTGGATATGCACTCGGTGATACAACAGAACATTGCAGGTGAAATAATTAATTAAATTTCTTCTTTTAATTATGTATTTTAAATTGCACACAAATTTAATTAAATTTTAATAATTAAAAAAAAACATGTATGCAGTATTTATCGTGGAAAGAGATTGCGTGCAGCGCTTATATATGTTCTTGGATTTTGGTTATTGGATTTTGCTAATAATGCAGTTCAAGTAAGTTTTTTTATATAATTATATATAATTTTTAATAATTAATTAATATTGGCTAAGGTTAATTTCAATTAATTACATAATTTTTTAAAAAAACTAATTTTATAAATGTACGTGGCAGGGCCCAACCCGAGCTCTCATGGCTGATCTCTCAAGTAAGCAATTACTTACGCATGCATGCACTAATCTTGGAGAAATTAATTAACTAATGAAATTTCAACTAATTAATTAATTGTGTAATAAATAGGTCAACATGGAACAAGTGCAGCTAACGCTATATTTGCCACGTGGATGGCTGTGGGGAATATCTTGGGGTATTCTTCTGGTTCGAGTGGAGGTTGGCACAAGTACGTTCCAAAATTCACAATTAAACTATTAATTAAGTAATTAATTTATACTTACAACTTCTCTTTAATTTGGAAAATAAATTAGTATTTTATATTAATTAAATAATTAGGTGGTTCCCTTTCTTAATGACAAACGCTTGCTGCGAAGATTGTGCAAATCTAAAGGGAGCATTCTTAGTTGCTGTGGTATGTATATTTAGATATGGTTCATGAATATTTGAAGATAAATTAATGTTGAATATATATATATATATATATATATATATCCAAATTAAACAATATGCAGGTAATCCTTCTGTTATGTTTGACCGTGTCCCTAATTGTGGCGAAAGAAATCCCTTTAAGTGATATAGAGGGTGAGGATAAGAAGAAAGAGACAGCATGTGGAGTAATCTTTGAATTCTTCAAGGCCTTCAAGAATTTACCTCCTGGAATGAAATCAGTGCTTCTTGTTACTGCTCTTAGCTGGGTATGCATATATTTAATATTGTTAATTAATTAATCAATGTAGAATATTAATTAATTACTCGTTGCAGTTAGCATGGTTTCCTTTTAACCTTTACGACACGGATTGGATGGGAAGAGAAATATATCACGGATCCGCCAAGGGAACCCCCGCAGAAACCCGAGCGTATAATGTCGGTGTGCGGGAAGGCGCATTTGGCTTGTTACTCAACTCGGTACGTACGTACGTACGTACGTGGGAAAATTATCTAATCTTTTCAATAATTACATTAATCAATTTAATCATAAAATGATTTAGATCGTGCTGGGGATCACGTCTCTGTTGATCGAGCCGCTGTGCAGAAAGTTCAGCCCAAAGTTTGTGTGGGCGCTGGGAAACTTCAGCATGTTTGCGTGCATGGCTGCAGTCTCCGTCATAAGTGTATGGTCTGTGAAGCAATACAATCCTGTGCTGCACCAAGTCATCACTGCAGATGGCCACGTCAGAATTGCAGCTCTCGCCGTCTTCGCAGCTCTCGGCTTCCCTCTCGCCGTTAGTATATATATACCTTGATTAATTAATTAATTAATTATTCTTCAATTAATTACTTGATTATATAATTATTTACAGGTTCTGTACAGTATTCCCTTCGCCGTTACGGCACAATTGGTTCTTAACAGTGGTGGCGGTCAAGGTTAGTAATTTAATTAAAGCATTATTTTAATTATCTACTTGATTAGTTATGGAGCTAATAATTGGATTCGCACTTGATTAAATTTTGTAGGACTCTGCATTGGAGTTTTGAACATTTCAATTGTCATTCCTCAGGTTAATTTAATTAGTTTTGATTTACATTATATTTTAATTAATTTTCGTGTTGATATATATGTATAATTAATCAAATTATATAATTAATTAGGTGATCATATCACTTGGTGCGGGACCATTTGATGCTCTATTTGGGAAGGGAAACATGCCGGCCTTTGCATTCGCATCTGCAATAGCCTTCCTCTGCGGCATTGTTGCCATTTTCATGCTCCCCAAGCTGTCCAGAAATAAATTTAAGACGTCAGGAGTAGGTGGCGGCCATTGACAAACCGTGTAAATTTACTTCAGCTCAGTGAAATAATTCATTAGTTAATTAGATGGAGAGTTCTTTTTCCTTTAAGAACAATAAGATTAATGTAGTTAGAAACTTGTTTATTAATTAATTCATCAGAAAATTGAAAAAGATTTGTATTTCATCATTTTTATGTTTTTGCGATGTAAAATTCATGATGGAAAAAAAATCCACGAGTTGAAAATTTTAAAAGAACCAATATTATATGAAAAATTATCTTCACTCAGCTCATTCATCTCAAATTTATTTTTGAACATGTTATAAAATTTTCTTAACCATTCCATAATTAACTCACTAGTATTTTGACCTAACATTTCTTAGCAACTTCACTCTAGACTCAATATGTGATTTAACTTTCATTCCATGTCCAAGAAACATTTGTTCCATAAGCAATTCAAGCATAGTATATGTACGGTACCTATTCAAGGCAATCATCAAACTCAAGACCTAACGCACTAGGTCCACAAACAAGCTTTAACAAGAAATAAATCACAAAAATATACAAGTAAATGAAGCACAAATACTACAAATGAATACTTAGCCTCCAACAAGTACAACCTAGTTCTCTTGATGTCTTTTGAAGATGAAACTTTGAGAGAGCAATGACAAAATCAAGTAAGTGTAGGGCCCAAACTAGGTCAAATGAGAATATGGTTCAAGAAAGTCTCACAAATATTATTAGGATGACTCAATGAATAGTCACTACTAGAAAAATGGTCATCAGCAACGGCTGATGCCGTTGCTGAGCCATTGCTGAAGAGAATCAGCAACGGCTGAGCCGTTGCAATAGCGCCGTGAGAGAAAGTCGCGTTGCTGATGACTTAGCAACGGTTCAGCAACGGCCGCTCGGGCCGTCGCTCAAAACATTATCAGCAACGGCCGCTGGGCCGTCGCTAAAAATATTATCAGCAACGGTTTTGCCACAGACCCGGAGCCGTTGCTGATACCATTAATAGCAACGGCCGCTGAGTCCGTAGCAACACCGTTAGTAAAACTCCGTCGCTAAGCCGTTGCTGTAGGTCATCAGCAACGGCTTTCGATACACTTTTAGCAACGGCTTTCCCACGGACGCCCGTGGGAAAGCCGTTGCTGATGACCTATACCTGCAACCAGAAAATTTGAAAATTTCAAATTTCCATTGATACATTGATACATTTATCTGATACATAACTCACACACCCATACCCTCATACACACATTCATTCACACATCACAAACACACCAAGATATACATCAAAACAATTATATTTATATTCATAATTATCCACGATAGTATAAACACAATTCAAATGTAAAATTGAAGTATCAACATCTCAATAACATAGTCAATATAAATTAAACAAGTTCAATATCTGAGTAACAAAGTCAATATAAACAAAATCTCACGATGACGATGGAGGATGGCCTGGATCATATGGCGGGGTCTGGAGTGCTTGAGTGTACACCGGCGTGGACTGACTCGAGGATGATGGATTAGATGATGCCGAAGAGATGCCTGCTTCGGGATGACCCGACAAGTTGCGTAGCATAGCTTCTATATTCGCCATCGTCTGACTCTGGCGCTCCATCAACTCAGTCTGACGCGCGATCGTCTCCTCTAGTGTCCTTATCCTATTACTATGATCATAACTGGATCTGGAGGTGGACGGCCGCTCACCAGCGACCGGAGGGGTCGGTGCCCCAAGTGGCCCTAGTACGGCTCGCGCATGACCACTATCTGCGAAGCCATATACGCGGCCATGATCCCAGCCACCTGCGGCCTCGACCCACGATGCTGCGTCAAAGTCCTCGGGGGTACCCCCGCGCTGCACCACCCTCTGGCTGTACGTCTCCTACTCGAGTTTGATTTTTTATTTAATATTTATCATAAAACTTAAATTATAAATATATAATGAATAATTTAAACAAATATATAATTACCACAATGTATGCAGCGCGGTTGTCGATGTACTCCCCCGTCCCATGTGCTCGACGGTGAGTCCGCTCAAACACCGCCATCGGGGAGGGTCGCTGGACAGTCCCGTCATCCGACACCGTCGTCTACATTTACAAAACAAATACATTAATTAGTACACATAATAACAAATAAAATATATAATTAAACGATATACTTACCATACGGTTTGCGTGCACTGCAAATGCAACAGAGCTGCCGGTGTGACGCGCTGCTCCCCCCGACATGCGATTTCTAGCCGCATTCTGAGAAACCTCCTGCCATCGATCCGTCGACCATATCCCCACGAGCTGGTCCCATATATCCGGAGTAATCCAACTGGGGCCGTATCCCCGAGTCTCCGCGATGTTAGTGGTCCCAGCTCGGGCCATCGCTCGGGACCGAGCCTGCCCCAGCTGCCCGTTGTACCTTGCCCGGGAAATAGACTCCCAGGCAGCGTAAATGAAGGACCTCTGGTCCTCGGCCCATGTATAGCGAGCCTGCAAAATAATAATATCAGTACCAATTCTTAATATATCATCATGCATGTAAAAAAAAAAATAATACGTGCCTCAAACTCGCGCCATAACATGTCGACGTGCTCGCTAGGCACGTGAGACCACGTAGGCCATGCCCCGTGCATGTATCGTCGAATAGTAGAAGAAATGCTCCTCGGCACTTCTTCTTGCTCGAACCTGCACAACAAAAATAAATTTTAATATTATATTATGATATAATGAATTTGTAATGATTCATAATTCATGATATATTACCGCTCCCCAATCACGCTGATCAATCTACGTGACTCTGTGGCTGGTGGAGGCTGCCACCTGTTCGGCCCGCGTGGCCGCCTGCGTCTGGATGTACTAGCCTCGGCAGTATCATCCTCATGAGGATCAGCAACAGGAGGATCAGCAGCATGAGTAAGTGCTGGAGTCTCACCGATCGGAGACTCCGAAGCTCTCCTGCGTCGATAACCACGACCAGACATATCTGTCGAACAGACATATAATCAGATTATTGTATAAATAGTAGAGATATATTTAATAAAATATATATACTTTACAATTATTCCTCATCATCTGAATAATAGTCTTCGAATTCTTCTTCTTCTTCCTCTTCTTCCTCTTCGTCATCTTCTTCATCTCCAGCTTCCTCAATTTCATGATCGTCATCATCAGCATATTCAACTTCTAATTGAATTGACGTTGTGTCTGCATCCTCGAGTATTGGAATAATACGATCCACAGCAGGAAGATCATCTTCTTGATAGAAACCAGGAGGATCATTTTCTCCTACTATCGGATCAATTTTTCCTCTACCTTTTGTCTTACAGACTACACGCCAATCTGCTCTATCTTTATTTCGAGCCGGATACTTCGCGTAATATACTTGTTCGGCTTGTGATGCCAATATAAATGGCTCATTCAATTTCGATTTGTAATTAACCTCAACAAGTTTGTATTTTTGATGAACTTTCATGCCCCTTTCTGTTGTATCGAACCAATGACATCTAAATAGGAACACTGATTTCAAGCCGAAGTAGTGCAACTCTATCACTTCTTCCACTAGTCCATAGAAATCCATATCACATTCAACATAGGTTGTCCCTTTCACGCAGACCCCAGCATTCATCGTCTTTTTTGTAGATGAATATTCAACCGTGTGAAATTTATACCCGTTAACAAAATATCCGCTATAGCACGACACAAGTCGCGACGGTCCACTAACAAACTCAAATATTTTTTCATCTATTTCAGCTCTGTGATCTTTGCTGTAAGTCTGAATCCAAGAAGGGAAATCACGATTCCGTAATGTCTCCAATTCTTGATCGTTGTGAATAGAGTATTTTTGCACCATCTCAATGTCAAATATTTCAATGAATTGTTCAATCTCTGGACAATTGAGTAATACATACAAGTGTGCCAAATGATACTCTTCATCGCTTAAGTGTCGAGATGGACGAGAACCAAAAGCACGACCAGAGTGACAAAATATATTTAAACGTCCATCTGAATGTCGAACACCCCCGTCGTCGTTACGTGGAAGACGATCAAATCTTGTCTGTACTGTCGATTCAAAGTAAAATGAGCAGAATGTTGAAATTTCTTGGATGATATACGATTCAGATATTGATCCTTCAACAGCTGCGGTGTTCTTTACTTTTTTCTTCAGATGATTCATGTATCTTTCAAATAAGTACATCCAACGATATTGAACGGGGCCACCAACTCGTGCCTCGTATGCCAAGTGTATCGGTAGATGCTCCATCGAGTCAAAAAATGCAGGAGGGAAAAACTGCTCCAGCTTGCATATAATTTCAACAATATTATTTTCAAGTGTTGACATATCTTCGACTCGAAGGACATTTGCACAGATGCTTCTAAAAAACATACTTAATTCAGTCAACGGACCCCAAATATTATCAGGTAGAAGATCTCGAAATGCGATCGGAAGTAATCTCTGCATGAATACATGACAATCATGGCTCTTCATCCCTGATATTTTGCAATCATCGACGTTCACACATCGAGATAAGTTTGAAGCATATCCATCGGGTAATCTGAGTTCTTTTACCCATTGACAAACATCTTTGATCTGTTGTTTATTTAACACATATAGGGCCTTCGGTTTCAGATATCGTCCGTTGACCTCTTGTAACTCCAACTCTGGTCTTTTACAAAGTATTTTCAGATCATGTCGGGCTTTGACATTATCTTTAGTTTTTCCAGAAATATCCATCACAGTGTTGAAAATATTATCAAACACATTTTTTTCAATGTGCATGACATCTAAATTATGTCGAATCAATAATGAACTCCAATAGAGCAATTCCCAAAAGATACTTTTTTTCACCCAGTTGTGTGTTTGGCCAAAACCTGACACTCTTTCATTGCGACCAAATACTATATCTGGAAGTGCTGAAACACGTGCTAACATTTGTTCACCAGACAACATCGGTGGTGGCCCATCTCTTTCGACTCTGCCCTTAGTAAATTTATTACGATTCCTTCGATACTGGTGATGAACCGGTAGGAATCGACGATGACAATCAAAGAATGAGATTTTTCATCCGTTCTGAAGACTGATTGATTTAGAGTGTTCCATACAATACGGGCAAGAGAGTCGGCCGTGAGTGCTCCAACCCGACAACATGCCGTACGCGGGGAAATCATTGATTGTCCACAAGACCGCGGCCTTTAAATTGAAGTTTTGCTTCCGATGACAATCATAAGTGACAGCTCCCTCAGTCCACAATGTTTTCAATTCATCTATCAAGGGTCTGAGAAATATGTCAATTTCTTTTCGCGGACCCTTAGGACCCGGAATAATCATCGAAAGATAAATAAATTCATCTTTCATGCACATTGACGGTGGCAAATTATAAACTGTCAGCAGCACTGGCCAAACTGAATAAGGAGTTGCAGAATGTCCAAACGGATTAAAACCATCTGTGCACAATCCCAATCTGATATTTCTAGTATCCATAGCAAATGAAGGATAACATGTATCCAAATGTTTCCATGCTTCACTGTCAGATGGATGAGTCATTACTGTATCATCACGACTTCTTGCATGCCAACTCATGTAGGGGGCTGTCTTTTCCGACATGAATAATCTTTGAAGCCTCGGTGTTAGTGGAAAATACCGAAGCACCTTAAACGGGATATTTTTCTGTCGGACCGATTTCTTCTCCTTGTAACGAGGGTGTTGACATACAGGGCATTTATCCAACTGCACATTTTCTTTATAATATAAAATGCAGTTATTTTGGCACGCGTGTATTTTTTCGTACCCAAGCCCCAATTTTCTCATTAGCTTTTTAGTCTTATAAAAAGTAGGCTCAAACTTGTTATCAGTAGGCAGCATTCCATTAATCAATCCAGCAATCCGATCATACGCAACTCCGCTGATATTACAATCGGCCTTGATGTTTAAGAGCTGTGTCATTGCTGAAAACCTAGTGTATTTAGGATAATTCTCATACAAAGGTTCATCGGCAGCTTTCAACATCTCGTAAAATTCTGCAGCTTCTTTATTCGGTAATTCAATCTCTACCGCAGCCCCTACTTCTGTGATATCAACCGCTGTAGTATCTGGTGGGACTGATGTCTGAAGAACTGGCCGATCAACATTATCATTCAGGTGGAATTGACCCCCAAGACTATCAAGTATATCATAGTTCTATAGGGATTACATTGACTGGATGAAGAAGCACCAGCAGAGGAAGATTCACCATATGTCTGAACGACAGGATTGCTCGACGTCCCGACTTCGCGTGACTCCCCGTGACAAGTCCATAGAAAATATCTTGGTGTAAATCCTTTGGTATATAGATGCAGAGTGACAGTCTCCCGATCCAAAAATCGTCCATTCGAACAAATGCGGCACGGACATCGGATTTGATCACCCATGCTAACGAAATTCCGATTCGAATAGGCGAAATTTAGGAAGTACGTTACGCCTAATCGAAACTCATTCGTTAAAGCTCCACGATCAAAACGTCGGTACATCCAACTTCGATCAGCCGACATGATTCTGTCAATCAATGACAATTTCTTTGGTTAATGTCTTTAGGTGAGATTGTCCTATTCCATTCGGGATTTATGTTATTCGTACTGCACTTACGTTTTTATTTTAACTGTTAACTAATTATTCTAAATTTCGACAGCATCTCCCTACAGTTCTCCGAATACGCATATCATCTGGGCGCGTATCGGAGAACAAGAGAGATGTTGTCGAATTTTAGAATAATTAGTTAACAGTTAAAATAAAAACGTAAGTGCAGTACAAATAACTATATTCCCAAATTGTCCAATCAGGGACAATTCAAGAATTGTACGTCGTATAAAAGATCATCTACTTCTTTTACACGAACATACAATCCCCGAACGGATCTAAGGTTTTGCTAAATCATATCCGATTCGTCGATGCGTACGTGAAACATATCAACTCATCGGATGGATGATTATTTTCTAAATGTTTCGAGACAGTTCGAGTCCATATTGGACGATTTCGGCGCGCGTCCGAAGTGGACGATTCCGGCGCGAGTCCGAAGTGGACGATTCCGGCGCGAGTCCGAATTGGACGATTCTGGCGCGCGTCCGAATTGGACGATTCCGGCGCGCGTCCGAAGTGGACGATTCCGGCGCGAGTCCGAATTGGACGATTCCGGCGCGCGTCCGAAATTAATCTAAACCCTAATAATTAATCTAACAAATTAAACAATTAATCTAAACATTTAATTAACATTTATAAAATAATTAATTAACAATTTCAAAACAATATATATATATATATATATATATATATATATATATATATATATATATATATATATATATATATATATATATATATATATATTCCGGCGCCGGAGTCCACCCTTCGGCGCCGGCGTACAGTGGCCGGACACACTGTCCGGCCACTGTAGAAGGTTCGGCGGCGGCCATAGGCCGACCGCCGCCGGCCGAAACCCTAGAAATAGGGTTTCGGTCGGATTTTAGCATCTCCGGCCGAAACGGTATAGGCCGGCCGATCAACATACCGGCAGCGGCGCGGCGGCGAGAGGCGTCGGCGAGAGGCGTCGGCGTCGGCAGCAACGGCAGCAGCGGCGATGTCTCGGCAGGAGCGGCGGCGGCAGAAGCGGGAGGAAGAAGGGTCGGGCGCGAGAGCGTGCCCTATATAAACTTATCAGCAACGGCTCACTCGCCCGTTAGAACGCCGTTGCTGATAAGTTATCATCAGCAACGGCTCACTTATCCGTTAGTACGCCGTTGCTGAAGATTAAATAATTAGCAACGGCTCGCCTTTCCGTCAGAAAGCCGTTGCTGATAATTAAAATAATCCGCAACGGCTCGGTTGTTCGTTAGAACGCCGTTGCAGATACAGATATCTGCAATGGCTCGAGCGGCCGTAAGAACGCCGTTGCAAATAGCAACGGCTTGAGCGGCCGTTGCTGATAGCCGTTGCTGAAGACCTAGTTTGTAGTAGTGAGTTAAATATCAAAGAATGCCTATTTCAGGAGTTTATATAGAGCTCACAAAGGCATGAGCTCAAAATTAGTCGTTCAACGGATCAAAAAAGATCGATTGACGATTGGTCGACCGATCAACCTATTGAAACTAGCATAATGTGCAGTTTTATTGTAATTCAAGTTTCGATTCGAGTTTTGAGATTTTGGCTTGGTTTTCATCATCAACAAGCAATAAGAAGAAAATACAATATCATTAGACTCAAGAAACGTAAACTTAACTCTTCATCAAACTTCGGAGTGTGTCGACTAATGTCCTTTCGATTTTTCTGATCACGGACGTCAAGCGTAAGACAATTTGAAATATGAAAACATTTCTCCATAAAACCATTAATTTCATGTTTGTTATCATCAAAATCGAAATTAAGACCTAGGTTGAAAACCTTAGGTCAACATAGATTATTGATTTTACTTTCTCACTCGATTCTTACAGTGCAAGCCATGTTAGAATTTTTTTTTATTAATATATTTCTTTCATTGGTTACGGTTAATTACGATTTTTGATTTAGGCGAGTTAATTTTATTATCCTATATGAGATACATATAAGCTCATTTAATTTGATTCATGTGATTGCTTGAAATACTTAACCTTGATTAGTGTGATTAGTCAAGTGTAGACCCGATTAATGAAGCTCGTGATGGACAGGCCCATTTGTTCAATTATAAATTGAGGCTAGGTTTGGTCCTCTCTACACACATGAGATGATACAATATTAAAAACGCCAACTCATTGTTGTTTCCCCCATCAAAGCATAGCCTTTTGGGAACGGGTTGTAGATGAAGATATAACTTGCCTCCACTATAATTATGTCTACGTCAAGTAAGATCTTTCCTTACTTCTCTATTTATATTTGGTGTTCTTAAATTCATGTAATCATGTGGCTTTAATTTTTTTTACAATTGGTATTAGAGTCTTTTTACCTAAATTAAGAATCCAAATTTTCTTGATATAATAGATTGTCTTTTCTTGATCATTGATTGTGCTTCACTGTACCTTATTTTTTCGAGATCTATATTTTATTACGGTACATATATTGTCGGTCATCATGCTTTGATCTTGACCCTCGATCCTGGTAAATTTGTTTTGCACTGGTATATTTTCGCACGAAATTATATGAGGTTTGCCAAATTTGAAAAGACGAGACTCTATTTTCTCTCCTTTTTTTCTCGGACCTCAGAGGGGATGTTTCCACACGTAAATCTGCGTGATCTGCTGTTTATGCGCCACCTCAGGCCGCGTGCGTCTGGTGAAGTCCATGTGCTTGCGGCGCTCGCTGGGACCTCTTCTCGATTTTATTCCTATGAATCATTTTGAGGTTTTCATGGGCGGAGCCATTCAGTTTGGCTCGAGTCAGATTCGGGAATGTGGGGGCGTTGCTAGGCCTGATATTGTCGGGCCCATTAATACTAGTCCAGTCCACAACCCTTGAGCTCGCTCGAAGTCTGGAGGACTACGTGACGAGCTCTAAGATATGTTGGTTCATGACTTCGACTTTCTTGCAGCTTAAGAGATCTTTGGAAGTATCTTTGCCGAGCTGTATCGAGTTATCGTAGAGGCCAAGCTCGGCTTGCGGGTCAGCACATGGCAACCTTGTTTTTGGCTTGAGGCGAATTAGATCAACGTATTTTTACTGTGTTGTTTTGCATCTCCTCGACTTCTACGCCTAGTATAGCAGCCTAGTAATAGGGTTTTTCCTCCTCTGTGGTAGTTTTTGATTGGTACTTGCCTTTTCGTCTTGGAAATAACGACTTTGGGGCCGAGGACCGCGCTCGGGAGGTTAAACCAAGCTTGTCGAGGAGTGTAAGGTAGGACCACCCGAGGGGCCATGTAAGAGATTTAAGGCCGGAAGTAGTGGCGCGTTGGCCAACGAGCCAAGTTGGTGAAAACCGAGTCTTGATCATAAAAGGACTATGAGGTCGGAAGTAGTGGCTCTAAGGCCGAGGACCGCGCTCAAGGGTCAAGGTGAGCTTGTCGAGGAACAAAAGGCAGTACCGCACAAGGGGTCGCACAAGGGTTATGAGGTTGGAAGTAGTAGCGTGGTGGCCAACAAATCAAACTAGTGAAAATCGAGTCCTGATCGTGTAAGGGCTCTAAGGCCGAAAGTAGCCGCTCTGGCGCCGAGGATTGCACTTAGAGGGGTCAAGCCAAGCTTGTCGAGGAGTGTAAGGCATGATTGCGGGAGGGGTCGTGTAAGGGATTTGAGGCTGGAAGTAGTGGTGTGATGGCTGACAAGCTAGACTGGTGAAAATCGAGTCCTGGTTGTGTAAGGGCTCTGAGGTCAGAAGTAGTGGCGCGGTGGCCAACGAGCGAGGCTGGTGAAAACCGAGTCCTTTCGTGTTAGGGCTCTGAGGCCAAACATGGTGGCCAATGAGCGATGTTGGTGAAAATCGAGTCATAGTCATATAAGGGCTCTAAGGCCGTAAGTAGTGGCGCAGTGGTCGACGAGCCAAATTGGTGAAAACGGAGTCCTGGTCGTGTAAAGGTTTTGAGGCCGAAAGTAGTGGCGCGGTGACTAATTACGAGCCATACTGGTGAAAATCGAGTTCTATTCGTGTAAGGGCTCTGATACCGAAAGTAGTGGCTCTGGGGCCGAGGATCGCGCTCGGGGGGTCAAGCTGAGCTCGCTGAGGAGCGTAAAGTAGGACCACGCGAGGGGTCATGTAGGATTTGGTTAATTTTCTGAATTTCAGATTCATAAAATGATATTATCGGGTTCTTAGGGGTGGGCTGATGTGAGCGAGTGGTGTTGTCGACCGCCATGATTGCTCGAAGAGATCTTTTTCTAGTCGAGCTCGATTCTTCGCCTCTTGCGAATCCGCTAGCAATGTAATCGATAACTCATGAGAGTTCATTTCCGAGCAGTCCGCTCGATTGCTTTCTCTTTGTCTTGAGTGAGGGTTTGGAGGTGTCTGACTTCGGCTCCGACGTTGGTGGTCTCGGCTCTTGCTTCGACCGCACTCCCTTCGGTGGTTGATATAACTCTCGAGGCGTCTTGTACGAACTAGGTCCTCAAGTTGGTCTCTGGGTACTACTCAATCTTTAGTAGTGTGCCCGTAGGTGTCGTGGAAGGCTTATTTTTTGCTCATGTTGGCGTTTGGCGGCAATTTTTCCTTCCCGACATTGGTAGGATGCCTAAGGAGCTTCATGTCGTAGATTAATTTTGCGAAGGATGGTTTCTTTTTTGGTGTTGAATGTAGTGTACCTTTCGTACCGGGCGTTAGAGCGGGGTGGTGATCTCGTCGCTCGTCCATTATCTCGTTCACGACAACTGCGATCTTCGTATTTTTTGTCCATTTTCTTAGACCATTTGTCTTTGGTAGTGTCCCTAGAATTTTCCCTGTCGGCTTTCTGGCCTCGTAGAGTTCTTCCATTTCCATGAAGTTTGCACCTGTCTCTTGAGACTCGGTCATATTTTTTGGCTTCATTAAGGTGATCTGGTCGGCGAAGTATCCGAGCTTCAACCCATATTTGATGGAGTAGAGTTCGACTCGAGGGTCGAGATTCAGGATCTTTGCGGCTGCGGCTTGGAACCTTCGCATGTTGTCCTTCAGGGGCTCATGTGGCCCTTGCTTAATGTTGTGGAGGACGTCCTCTGTCTTGGAGTAGATTCGGGACGAGGAGAATCAACTGGTGAAGGTGTGGGAGAGTTCTGCGAAAGAGTGTATGGGTCCCGGTGGAAGGGAGGAGAACTATGATAGAGCGGCTTTCTCCTAGAAGGTCGGGAAAACCCTGCGAAGTACGAGGTCGATCGCTCAGTTGAGGAGCATTATGGATCTGAACCTCATCATGTGTATGTTTGGGTCTCCCATACCATCGTAAGGTTTCAGAGTGGTCGACAATCTTAACCTGTGTGGGAGGCACGTCGCCATGATATGCTTGTCGAAAGGTCCTGAGTTGACAAGAAGAGGAGTAGCGACCTCTGTGACTCTAGAATCTTTTTCTCTTCCTTGGCGGGGTGTGTTGGAGACTACATCTTGAAGGACAGAGATTGGCCTCCTTCTCTCCGAATGATTCATTTCTCCATGTTTCGAGTGTCGGCGTTCATGATCGTCCGAGAGTTGAAACAATATTAGTCATGTTAGTAGTATACCCGAGGCCAATGGAACAATATTATCATTGTAGCTTTCCTTTTTATTAAATAGAATAGTTGTTTTATCTTGTTCTTCATTATGAGCATGTTTGACTTGATAAAATATTCCCTCAATAGTAGACTTCGCCTAATGGTCATCAAGTAGGAGACTTGATAGTAAAACCTTAAGGCAGTTGGAATCCTATTCTAAATCGTCCCTAGTCGATCATTATCATTGAAACGATACTGAATGAAGACTAGTATGCAGTCTGACTAACGATGATCATGTTTTACTGGTCATGGATATGTGATATCAAAATCAGATCATATACACATGTTGGAGAACATGGTGTCGAACAGACCCACCATGAGAGTACTACGTGGATTATATCATTAGTATATATCACAATGGTAGTGATACGTCAGTCCTCTGACCTTATGTCACCATGGATTCCTACATGAGAAATTCTGTGTTTTGACCTAGTCTAACATCATATTTAACCGGATGGTAATAAGGACTATAGTTGGACATGAAATAAATCATGTAGTGGAATATGTGTGTCGTGAAGGAATTTATCCCTCTCGTAAATGAGAGAGATATCTCCGTGACCATTGATGAGTGTGACTCAAGAAATACATGGTCATGCTCAAATGCATTGATATGAGTATCAATGTCATTTGTTAAGTCAATCTATTTAGGAATCAAGAAACAAAATTGAGCAATATAAGGATGATGTAATGTATGTCTTATGCTCGATCTAGATATTGCGTGACAAAAGGACATAGTATTATATTGTGAGTTAGGTTGCTCGAATTACCGACCTCACTTGACTTGGGTAGTCATAATGTCTTGTTAGAGGCCGTTTATGACTCATGGGTTGCAAATGAGTTTTGGATCCATAGCCAACGTTAAGTAAACCTACAGGGTCAGACACATAGGGCGAACCGAATTGGGCTTAGTGTTATGACTCATCAGATTGGATTCATATGACCATTAACCTGTAATTCTCTCTTGGTAAATTTGGAATTAATTTCGAATTTGAAAAAAGAAGTTTTCAAACCGAAATCAATTATTCTCAATTTTGAAATGTGATTTCATTATCGGAATTACGTTGATCACAATTGGTAATGTATTTGATGTTGGGGTGCTTATGGTGGGAGGTTGGCTAGTGTCGGAGCATCGCTCCTCACTATTTCAACATCACTAGGTTGTAGGTGAATATTATCGTCGGGGTGTTGCCAATGGCGTGCGGCGGCGGTCATTTGGCTCCGGATTCCAACCATTGTGGGGCAAATAAACTTTACTTGGCCCCACGGTAGCCGCCAATTATATATACCATGGTTTTAGAATTGGGTCATTTAAATGTCAAATATCTAAAACCTTTTTAAATGCATGTACAAAAATTAGGGTTTCAATTAAAGTCAAAATCGTTGGTGATTTAAATTAGATGACTTGACTTTGGGTATAAAACAAATCAGATAATTGTTCTATGATTTAAATTAAGAATGGATAATTTTTTATTGGTCTAAGATTTTTAATCTTAGTGATAATTTTTGTTTTGATGATAAAACATTACATCGCTAATATTGACAAAACATTTCAAGAATACGACTCATACAAATGTGAAATTAGATATCGAAATCTCGAAAATTAGAGAAAAAGAAATACAAAAGGGAGAATAAATAATTGAATACCTTATATTTTTGGATCTACAAATTTATATGTTATATCAAGATATCTTATTGTGATGATTCCATAAGTTTCCAAGTTCATTTAAACCTATTTTGATATCGAAAATCCAAAGTCATTCTTGTCAGAAATCAACCATTGTAGGTTGTTTAGCACATGCTATAAGTAAATGATCGATCAACCGAGGATCGAACATATTGACGTACCCCATGGTTAGTTTACTTGCTTATCTGAAACCACTAACTTCCATATATTATAAATTAGCTTGCTTTTGCATAAAAAATACTCTTGCAACATGCAAGACATTATATATTCTCATTGTTTTTAATTAAATCTTGATTTTAAGTCCTAATTGGAGCCTCATTGAGTTAGTTAACATTTTCTTGATCCTTGAATACTTTGAGAACCAGATGAGCTAAGAGGAAGACAAAAAGAGGGTCTACATTTTTGTTTGCAAATCGACCTCTTACTTAATTTCTTTACTGGTTATTACTTGTGTTTTTAGTTTTGTTTTGTGTATTTTTCTTACTTTCTTTACTGGTTATTATTTATATATTTTGGTTTTTTATATGTAATTTTCTTTTTTCTAGACCTAGGCGTAAAGGTCTTGCTCACGCATGGTGGCCGAGTTGCTGGCACAATTTTATGTGTGTATTTGCTAGTATAGCTTGGAATTTCCTTATAACTTGAGGTGTGAGGTACGTACATTCAAGAATTGGGGGAGGCTTATTGGGGGAGGAAGCCTCGTTAAAATTCCTCTTGGAGGAAATACTTGCTTAAGTGAATTATTTAAAATCCTAGATGAGGCGTCTCTAGTAGTGGATGTAAGTTTTGTTAAAGCCGAACTACTATAATTCTTATGTTTGTTAGTATTTTGCCGAAGACTTGTTTAAACATTTTTTTTTATTTTATTTTTTTTTTTTAATACTTTTTATGTATTGTTTTAGAGTTTAGATGAGTCTTTTGGCATATGCGTATACTATTTTCAATGCAAATTCGTCAATCGTCTTCATTTGCGTGCCTTAATAGTGTTGCACGAAGAAGGTGATAGATTGGTGGTCGACATTAGTGTATTGGTGGTTGCATAACAATCGAAGTCGGGACTATGTGCAATTAAGATTTTATTCGGTCCTCATTTGATTTTAATCTTCTTTAAACACATGTCGGTTAGTTTGGAATTGATGTCAACTTGTTGCCTGGGTAGTCATGGTAGCTCAAGAGAGATGTGGTTTGCAGGTCTACTCTAACTCTATACTGAGGTGAGGGGAGATGATTTTTTAAATTTTTTAAAATTATAAGACAATTTGATCATGAATAATATCTATGCTCCAACTTGAAATGGAGTGTTAGGATAAATTTTTATTTATTTATTTATTTATCTTCCTAGATTTATTTGTTTTACTGAATGGAAAAGGATATCATAGAATAATAAATGAAGGAGTATCGAATAAGATTTTTTTAATCTGATGTACATCAAATATAGTATCATTTTTTTATATATATTTTTCTAATCATATTTTTTTTCTAATCCATGCACTAAACAAATAATAGATATAAATTCATCCCTTATTTCATCGATAATTTTCGTTGATAACTTGCGATATACATGAAAAAATTAGAAATCAAATTCAATAAACACCATCATTATTGAATCTATTCATCGATAACATCAATGGAAAGACTTCATTGTCGTGATTAACATGTGATACATGAAAAAGAATTAAAAATTAAATAAAGTTATTTTAGAAATAATAGTTAATCAAATATTTAACCACAATCATCACAAATATTGTTAACCACATTTATCTTAAACATTAACCAACACACATGTTAACTAAAAAATATACCACAAGTATTAACCAAAACCATACATTAGTATCATATTTGATCAAAAGTATCAACATCACAATAAGAACGTATTAGAAGCATCACATTTGTGCTTCCAATTGAATGTACTACACATAGGTATTAAACCAAACAAATCAAAATAAAAATGTATCACAAAACCATATTAGGCAAGTGGTCGAGTTGGAGCGAAACTTTAAGGTGTTACACTCCTAATATCAACCCTCTAATGACGAATATTATCTAGAAGACTAGGCAACAAGGAAAGTCCATGAGAACTATAAAATATTTCTAAATGGTTGTACAACTAAAACAAAATATAATATAAAGTTTCCAACAAACAAAGGATCCATAATAAACTTTAGTAAAGAAGACTAACAAAAGAAAATATGAAAACTTTTGTAAGCAACTGCAACGTTCTTTCTCCTAAACTCCAGCTAGTCGTAGACTTAGAGCTAGCTCACAAACTTGCAAATTTGAGGTAAAAACAATAAAAGTTAATGAAAAGTTAAGAAGGATATAACAATATATCAAATGATGGTAATAACATTACTATACAACAATGATCAACTAATTAATATGTAACCAATGCAATAATAAAGTAAATAAACAGCTATAACACCATATCAATTACCACTTGCACCTATCAACCAATGCAACACCTATAGTCTAGTACACATACATGCACCAACAAATACACAATCAAGGCATAGTAGGATATATAGTTCGAGACATCATTTTGTCTACACAATATCTCTAATGATAAATATCCAATAAGAATTCAACAGGATTAAGAAGAAATATCAAACAGAAGGAGCAAATTAACACATACAATAATATATATGTCTTTCTCTTTATGTCAACCCATCGGGTAATGTGAAATTGGTCCACAAGCTAATTAAATCTATCGTCAAGCCAACTCACACGCACGACCCGTCTATACCACCACTCTACTATTCTAACTAATATATATATATATATAAATAAAATTAATAAATAGATCAACAATTGACTAAGTTAGTAATCTCAACTTAATATAAACTATAGAACCTTAACATCAACCAACTGGATTAAAATCAATTAATTGATTATCATTTCTTCCTAAACTTATGAATGAAACTATAAAACCATATAACAATCATCAACTCAATTGTATTAGATTTATCAACAAACTAACCTTATGGAATCAATCTTAATGATTCACATTACTGTTGTACTAAATAAGTTCATTAATCAAACTAGCTCAACTAATCACCAACAATTTTTTCTACATCGATCAACCAATATTTAATCAACACTATAATACCTAAGTTTACACATTTGGGAACCAATGTATATACATATATACAATTTTACTCTAATCATGTTTAATCAAAACCTCAATTTAGTATAGGACCAATTCAATTACATGCATCTCATAGCCACAGCCTTAGACTTCATCATTTAATTGAACTCATGTAATCATCACGTATATTGAACTCATGTAATCTAGCTAGATCTTAAATCAATCTCATCAACCACATCATTTCCCTAGCTAATCTACCATATCTCTTATAAAATATTGAAGCAATCCCTATATATTAGAAGATTTAAAATCCTTCTACATTACCTGTATATAAGCATATTTAGGAAGATTAAGAACTTGGATATATATATATATATATAAAATTTTCATTTAATAAAAAATCATAACAAATGCATCAAATATCTTCTATAATGCTCACGAAATTAAGGAGAAACAAATGAGATGCATCTCCATCTTTCACGTATATCGAATTGTTAGATGCATCTTCCGCGTATATCGAAATATTTTTATGAAGTATATATCAATCACAATCATCACAAAATGAGTCTTACAACAATCAAGGTACGTGTCCTTTTAAAAAAATCAAGGTATTTTGACGACGTAATATAAAAAATAATTAATTAGTTCTATGGGTTTAATTTCTTAATTAATTGACTAATAAAATTCAACCAATTATAAAAATGTTTTTTTTTTCCATAAAAACTTTTGGAGTTGATCGAACATCGTACGGTAGAATATAATATATATCATGTAATAGAAAAAAAGCACACTGCTTGGTGCACAAAGTTACTGGAGACGTACCCTATAATGCCGCACAAGAAACATAATCATATATGCTAAAATGGTATAAGAAATATATAAGAATGAAGCTTCTTAATTACTGATTCATGAAGCCACTTGTAATTAATATCATGTAAAATCAACCCTCTTTAATTTCTTCTCATTTCACTACAACATTTTTAATCTATAGGAATGGTTGAAAACCGTTCCCAAAAGATAAAAACCGTTCCCATAGACCTACGGGAACGGTTTCCCGTGTGTACTCAAATCAGCCGTTCCGTTAGGCTATAGGAACAGTTTTCTTCCCTATGATCACGCTGCCAAAAAAACCGTTCTTATAGGTCTAGCCTATAGGAACGGTTATAAAAGGTTCCTATAAACCAACCCTATAGGAACGGTTCTACACCGTTCCTATAGTTCCACATATAGGAACGGTTTTAGACCATTCCTATAGTTCCACACTATAGGAACGGTTTTTATACCGTTCCTATAGTTCCACCCAATAGGAACGGTTTTTATACCGTTCCTATAGTTCCATCCTATAGAAACGGCTCTTAACCGTTCCTATAGGTAAATCTTATAGGCTGGTTCATATTTGTATTGTTTGTGCGCAGGTTCATATTTGTTCCTAAAATGTATATATATTCCTGTAAACCATACAATTTCACAGACACTCATACAATTTCATAGACAACCATACAATTTATCGTCCTCGATCATAAGATTGCAAAATCATTTACGAACTGCCCTATCCAAAAAGAAAGAAAAGTATATATGATCAGTGATACAATATGCAATAAGTGCATGCTAATTAAAACTAATTAGTTCTAGGAATTATTTTCCATATATATATACTCACCTGTGTGTTACTAATCCCACTCTATACATCTAACGTGGGCAATATTAGGCCAATCTGGGCCTATATCCTTTTCGCAGCTCTTCTCTAGAAAAGGATTACAATCTCTAATCCTTTTCGCACCTGTGTGTTACTAATCCCACTCTTCTCTAGAACAGGCCTACATCTAACGTGGGCAATATTTTGTATGACGGGCATGGATCTCGCCGGTCATAATATATCTTCTATTTTTTCGGAAAAAAAAATTATGAGTACTCATAGTTGGTCATAATCACTTTATATTACCTGCATATATTGAATTATTTTAATGAAGTATATATATCTGCATAGCAATAATCACAAAATGAGTCTTACAACAATCTAGGTATGTTTCCTTTAAAAAAAAATCAATGTATTTTGGCAACAACAAGCCTTAATTTTTCCAACAGAGGAGGTGTTCTAATTAAATTGCCCTTCTTTACTTAAAATACCAAAAGAAAATGCTTGTTGGTCTTTCAATCTTTGCCCAATCATAAGCTCCGAGCATAAAAAAATTAAGAACGGATAGAACAAGCAAGAGCATAAAGATGAAGTAGCTAGATCGCTAGTATCAACAAAAACAATTATTTTCTTGTAGTGTCACTAGGAAAGAATGATACTATCATAAGGGCACTATGTCCAGGTTGCAAAATCATTTACGGAATTTCAACTGCACTATCCAAAATGAAAGAAAATTATGTATGACGGGTGATACAATATGCAATAAGGGCATGCATGCTAATTAAAACTAATTAGTTCTAGGAATTATTTTCCATATATATATACTCACCTGTGTGTTACCAATTAATTCCACTCTATATGTCGCGCCCTGGCCCCCGGCCCGAGAAGCGACGGTGACACGGACACCGCGCAGCGGAATGAAAAGCCACGAATTAACATAAAAGAAAACAACAACATAAAAATCAATAATTAAAATTCATCAGTCAGATCAAATACAATTATCCAAATATAAAATAAATTTACAAATTACAGCTGATCCAAAATAACAATATCAAAGCCGAGCTATAAGACGACAAAACAAACCAAAATACAAAAGCAGTCGCCATCAGAGCTCCACATCTACGACTGACTACTAGCTGTCTAAGAACTATCTACACCTCGATCTACAAATCGACTACTCACCCCTGCAAGTTTGAAGCAAAAACAACGGAGATCAGCGAATGCTGAGTAGGAGAATCACAATATGATCAACAAGTATCAAGTGTCAACTCGACAATGAATAACAACATGGCCTAAGATGCAGTCAAAGGCGATGAACACAACAAATACACCTCACCTACTCCTAAACAACATCAACTGAATCATCGAGCGTGTGGACCATTGGGTAAAAAGCCCACACTCTACCACCCGTAGAGTGGCATCAACCGTCCGCTCCAACGGTGACGCGACTACCCCCACCAAGCAGATAGCCCGACGGGCGTCGTATCCGACATCCGCACACCCGAAGGTGCCCAAAGTGACTAGTCAATATCCATACCCTCACCCATGTCTGGAGGGTACCACAATAAAATGGTCCTGGACCGAAGTCCTCTCCGAGGCCGTAGCCTCCAGATCGACAGCAACCATGCAACTCGACTCCAAGAGTGCAACAAGGTATATCACCATGATCAACAACATAGTAACAACTCCAAGTGATTATGACATGATCAACAAGATAATAACAAAACATCATGATCAACAATATCACAACAACTCCAAGTGATTATGACATGATCAACATGTTACTAGCATAACATCATCATGATCAACAATATAACAACTCCAATTAATTATGACATGATCAACAAGATAAGAACATGATCAACAAGTAGACAACACCACATATAACAACATGATACTATGCATACGATGGCTAATCCAATGCACCAAGGAATTAACATAACATACTATGATAAAAAATAAACACCAATAAAATGCAACACATGCAATTTCTCTACATGACATGTCCAACAATAATGTGCAACAGGAGTTCAATAAATTTCAGGAAGCAAAGCAAACAATAGAAGCAAAGGTATTTCCGTAATTTATCTCCGACGACAAATCAACAACAGACTTGCAGACTCAACCCACCCTCGACCCACTCTCCAAACACCCATGCTCAACTCAACTCACTCTCCAAACACCCATGCTCAACTTATTCTCCAAACCACAATTATTTCACACCAATCAATCGACTAAATTCTCAGACTAATAATTTACTATTATTTAAACACATCGACAACCTCAACAACTAACAACCTGAAAGAACATTCTAACAATATTTTCTTGAAAAACCAACCCCACCATTGCGTTCAGCACGCGAAAACGATCAAGATTGTTATTCACCTCAACTTCAACCGACAACTCGGGGCCCACCAACTAAATTAATATCAAATACAACTATCAATCACTTATTCAACAACAGCAAAATATCAAAATCATATCAAACGATCTCCAATCTAAAATCCGACACCACCGTCGCGTTCAGCACGCGAAAACGATCAAGATTGTTATTCACCTCAACTTCAACCGACAACTCGGGGCCCACCAACTAAATTAATTTCAAACACAATTCTCACCCACTTATTAAACACAGTAGAATACTAAAATAATATCAAAATCATATCAAACGATCTCCAATCAGAAATCTGACACCACCATCGCGTTCAGAACGCAAAAATCTACAACTTTGATATTCACCTCGATTCAATCCGATGACTATATGATCAACTATAAAAATACCTTAATAATTCATAAATTAATCTAATTTCATACAGCCCAATTCTCTAAACAATATTCATATCCCACCACTCGTCTCCCACTCCCCTCACCCCTCACGCTGCCCCTTGCCCTTGCGCCCGACGCCACCTTCCTGCTCCGCTCCAACCCACGCCGGCCGGCCCTCCCGGCCGCCGACGATCACCCCGGCGGTGACGTTGCCTCTCCCGCAACTCCCGACGCCGGCGGGACGCCCTCTCTCTCTTTCTCTCTCTCTCCTCCCGATCTCCCTCTTCACCCCTCACCCCACCTACAGCTCGCCGCCCCCTCCTCTTCCGGCCAGCCACCTAATAGTCGCCGACCGACGACTCCACAGCCCCGCCCTCTCCTTGACCCTCCGGCCTCGCCCAGTCCCATGACCGACCGAGCGAAGGCCCGAATAGCCCGCCAGCAGCGTTCGGCTGCCCGGTGCCGCCATGGCTGCGCGTGGCAGCCCTTCGGCTGGCTGACCTCGACGTGGCAGTCCGCAGCCACTACACGCGGCCGCTGCGTGCGACATCCGCATGCAGCCAGCCCGCGTGTGCTGCGGCTTCACAGCCACTTCTTCCCCCTTGTCTTCGTCGTTAGATCGGCGGAGATAACAACGGAAATGAAGAACGGAGAGGATGAGATCTCCTACCTCGATCTCGCGACTCCGGCGACGACGAGCTCCATCGGCGACACGCGCCGACTCCTCCTCGACCTCCTCCCTACGCGCGGCACTCTCTCTTCCTTCTCTTCTCTGCTTCTCCTCACTTAAAACCCCTCGACAACACCTACAGCCTTTTTTTTTTCTTTTTTTTTTTTCTTTTATATGGATATAACACTATATCTGTAACGTGGGCAATATTAGGCCAATCTGGGCCTACATCCTTTTCGCAGCGCTTCTTTAGAACAGGATTACACTCTTCAATCACCAGATATTCCAGTGAGGGCGGCATCTTTGGCAACGATTGGAGGTCAGTGGCACCCCTTAATTTGAATTTTCTGAGAGAGCAGAGTGTTTGCAGAGTTGCAGGAAGAGACTGCAGAGCCTTTGCACCTTTTATATGTAGCCCTTCTAGGGAGTTGCACCTTTGCATTAGCCATTGCTCAGATAAGGATTCAAGCTGATCATGACAATATTTAATAACTAAGCACCGAACTTTGGCGCTTCGAAGCAATTTTGTTTGCAACAACAAAAGACTGTCGATTTTAAGCTTCTCGAGTGAAAAGGTTGAGTCCTCAATCAACGGCGTGCTGTCTGCTTTGGTCGATGATGAGGAATCCTGCACTTCATCTCGCCAATTAACGTCAATGGAGTTTGTTGGTATGAACTGATCTACTGAATCAAGAAGCTTGTCGCAACCTTTGATTGCTAATTCTTCCAGGGAGACATTGGCTTGCAAACCACCTAATGACACGAGCTCTCTGCAATTCTTGATTATCAAGTACTTTAGTGAAGTCAAACTCTTAAAATCGACCACAGGTGAAAGAGCCGTTATATTGTTGGAACCATCAATTAACATATTTCTCAGAGAGGTGAGACCATTGAGTGACTCGAGCAATGATGCTTCAAGATTAATGTCACACCTTCTACGCATTTTGAAAGATTCAAGTGATGAGGGCAGAAGCCTTTTGCTTTCCATTGTAGACGTGCTCGATCTCTCTAGTTTTGGGCATTCTCCTATTTCTAGACTTCTGAGGTTGACTAATTTGTTGAAGCCACCCACTGGCAAATGAATCAAATTTGTAGTACCGTCAATCGTCAAGAACTTAAGAGCGGTAAAACGTTCAGGATTCCAGAGCAGACTGTGGGGTAGAGATGTCAGGTTTGGACAATTCTGTATAAATAAGTTACCAAGAGTCGGTGGATAGAGTTCCGGAAGACAAATAAGCGCTTCATTATTCTGTATTTTAAAGTCTGTCAGACGGAGTGGTAGACGGGGCATTCTCTTCATATTGTGGCAGTTATGTATCTGAAGTACGGACAAGCTTTGAAACCATTTCCATTGTTTGATTCCTTCCTCTGTATTCCATAATTCTTCTCTCTTCTCGGGCTTCTCAAATGATTGTTGTACCTCATCATCCTTCCAATCTGCAGGAAAACCAAGTGCCTTGACTGCAGCCATTTTATCCATCTTTAAAGATTTAAGAAGGGGAAGCTTCTCAAAAGGTGGTAGGGAATCCCACCTCTTGCAGTTACTGAGTGAAATCGACACCAAATTGGATGCATACTCGATCTTCGTCAACCAGCAAGGGGAAGATGCGCCACTGTAGCCATCAATAACCAAATTCTTCAAGCTTTTTGGTGGTTGAAGATGATTAACAACTCTCTCTTCAAAATTCTGTGGACGATCCTCTTGGTCATGGTCATCGAAACTATTCCATGCTAATTTCAAATAGTTGAGGTGCACTTTGCCCATAAGGTTGGCCTCTGTTGCCTCTTCATAGCTTTCGACATTCTCAAGATTACATATGTCAAGTTCACGAAGCTCATTCATGTCCTTTAATTGGTTCATCTTATATCCACTCTCCTTCTGGGGACAAAATCTTTTCAATTCCTGAAGAGAAGTTAATTTCCCTATATTTGGAATCATAATCATATTAGTCGCATATTTATCTGTAGTCAAGTGTCTCAAGCTAATGAGGTTGTTCAGACAATCTAGTTTTTTGCCTTCCTCAACTTCACGTATAACCAGGACTTGAAGTTGGTAAAGCTGCAAACTAAGAATCTGCATTATATCCACAAACCTAGCATCCAAGTACCGAAGATGAATTAGCTCAGAAATGTTGTTGTGGATCTGTCCAATTTTAATATTAGAATAATAATTCCGTCCAAAGTTGTCAATAAAATCTAGAATACGGAGGCCCTTTAACCCTTTAAGTAGCTCGCCAATGACAGTAGGTAAGTGGGGATCCTTTGCATCAATGATAAGAATAAGAGTGCGCAAATTCCGAAGATGGCTTGTAACAGGGTTAATCAGATGATTTGTAATATTAATGGACAAGTGACGAACAGTATTTGGAACCATTTTGAGCTTATCTTCAATAGTGTCGACACTTGAGCATTCACCAACAGATACTGCCTGTGCCAGCTCATGCATAAGATCATGGATCACATAGTTTTCAAAAATATTGTGGTAATCAAAAAAGGATTTTCTGACAAGACTGTCAAGATACTCTTCTCCAATATCCTCCAATCTCCTATTATCATTTTTAGGTTGCTGGACCAAACCAACTGCAATCCACATCTGCACCAGTGTTTCTTTTTCAGATCTATGATCTTGCGGAAATATACTGCAATATCTAAAGCATGGTTTCAGGTGAGCATCCAAGTGCTGGTAACTCAATCTTAATGCCGGCATGATGTCATTTTCACCCTGTTTAATTGCCCACGTGTCTTTTTCTAAAATGTTCCTCCAGTGCTCAGGAGACAACTTGTCCCTTAATATCCCACCTATTGTCTTCGCTGCTAATGGGGATCCCTTGAGCTTCTTTGCTATTTCTCGTCCGATGCACAGCAAGTCATTATAATCAGCAGGATTACTGTCACCAAATGCTCACATTTTGAACAATTCCCAGTATTCATCTTTCTTAATGCCTTTGAGGAATTTAGACTCTAACGGACTCATGGGCAATTTTGCAACCACTGTTTCCTTTCTAGTGGTTAACACAATCATACTTCCCGGGTCTGCATATCTGAGTGGAGCAAATAATTCTGACCACTTGTTACCACAATTGTCCTCCTCATACCATACATCGTCTAAAACAAGCAAAAATCTTTTTGACTCAACTTTTTCTTTGAGTTTTTCTTGGAGAGCCGCAAGAGAAAGAGAATTTGGATCATCTAACATCTTTTTGGTGAGCAATGTTACATCAAAACAATCAGAAACACATACCCACATCTTCAAAGTGAAATGTTTCACTATTACCTTCTCGCCGTTGTAGACAAGTTTTGCAAGAGTGGTCTTCCCAACGCCTCCAACGCCAACTATTGGAAGGATGGAGAATTTATTGTCATCGGATTTAGAAGAATTAAGTAGTTTCCGGATCAAATCTTCTTTTTCTTTCTCTCGCCCAAAGACTTCAGTGCTTAGAAAGGAGCTCGTCTCACGATTATTAATACTGCTTGGTTTCAGCTGCTCCTGCCTCTGCTTTCTAATATCCACCAAGTTGATGAAAAGATCTGCTTTGGCAACAACTTCATTTATTTCCTTAATCACCTTCTTCAACCTCTCCAAGGTGGAACCCTTGCAAAAGGCACTCTTAGCAAGTTCAGTTGAGGGTGATGCAATCAGTGCAGTCTTGCTAACCTTGTGCTTATTCCCCATCTCCACTTTCTCTTTGAGGGTGTGGTATTCGATCTCATCCAGCACGTTCTCTGCCTCGCCGGCGATGTTTACGATCTGCGATAGCCACTCATTGAGAGGGCCACCATCTTGCATGATCATCCCACCCTCAGCAGCAGCAGCCATAGCCTGGATCATGGGAAGGGCTTTCTCCAGAACTCTCGGATCCACGCCAAACTCCGATTTGCATCGCTCAATCCCGTTCTCCGTGAGCTTCTCGAACACCTTGTCGAAGATCTTGGATGCACACCATTCTCCAATCTTGAAGACGATATCCATTATGGACTGGACGATTCTACTACTTCACAAAGTGAAAACAGATACATTGCAGAACAGTGCAATAACAACAAGTGCAGAAATATATGGCACATACTTACCGTAGCAGAACATATAACCCGGAGGACAGACCAAATTTCCAATGAAAGCACTAAAACTTCAGTTCTGCTAAGTAGCAGGCCAACATAGAATGTTAATTTACACAACAAAGTGGATAGTTAACATCAAAACAGTGAGGAACATAATCAACAAACAGAACAAGTTTGGAAATATATAGGTATCATTGCTTGAACGCACCATTTATATCATAAATCATCAAGTTTATATCTTTTCTATATTCAAATCATCAACATAGTATCCATGGAAAACAATTGTTCATTGAAAACAAGAATCATAAACATATATATAGTATCAAAATTAAGCAATCCTGATGTATGGAAACCAGTTATTGTACTCAAAACTTCTTCCTTATGAAATAGGACAAATCCAGAAATGTATTCCAGCAAAATTAGCACTAGACATATGTACCAAAATAGACAAATTTTAGCTAACATTCTATTGGATGACAAAAAATTCTAATATTAATCAAAATAATAACAATCCTCATTCACCAAGAAATTGAAGTGAAGTTTTACTGAAAGATGAACAAACCAAATTCTTTATAATTCTTTGCTGACCGAAAATTTAGGCAACAACAAGACAAACAAGTAATGGGAAATGAATTCAGATTTACCCCCTTCAATTCACCCAGTAATGGTATGTCTCTCTAATGTTGGTCTTCCTCCAAGCATTTAAGTCAAAGATATTCATCCCTTATGCCCATGCACACTCATCATGGTCCAATTTGTTGGCTATGAGGGGATGTAAGCTCAAAATGCAAATCTATATGGTTGAGCAGATGGTTCTATGGGATCTTTCGTTTAACTGTCCAAAAGTTATCCTAAAGCAAAACTATTGCACTGATTAATTTATCTCAAGCAGGCATATGCTTAGATGGTTGAGCAGAGAGATATATTTTGGATTTCTTGCCTGCAGTTTAGAAGCAAAAACCCTTGGATCGTCTTTAATTTAAACTGGTTCCCATAACATGCTCCCCATGATAATGACTTCTAACACCATGGTGATTTTTAATAGCTTCAAGAACAAGTAGATTCTCTCTTGTTAACCAGTCAAATTGGTGAACACTTTTCACCTCAAGTATAGCAGGTGAAATAGGATTCAAGCTAGGCAAACCATGAATGCATCCCCGAATAGTTTTCTTGTCAATTATGACATAGAAGACAACCCTGTCTGGATTTAATGAAGATCTCACAACTGATGTGACCACAACAGAGGCAGCAAGAATGTTATCAATGGCTAGAACAAAATGATGATAAGAATTATCAGATAGCAAAGATAGCAAATCCGGCGGTGGCAATTGTTTTCGTGCTGATAAAAATGTAGTCAATACTGAATCCAGCATTTTAGGGACTATTTTGCCCGAGTCAACTCAGCTATTTTGCCCAAGTCAGGAATTAATTTGCTCGAGTAATGTTTTAGAGGGATCACATATATTGACCTAGTTATTTTTTAGGGACCACTATGAAAACTTGACTATATTTGAGAGACCAAATTGTACATTAAACTAGTCGAAAACCCATGCGTTGTGCAATTATATATGTATATATAATTTAAATAAAATTTAAAAATTATGATAAATAAAATTATCAAAATTAATTTAAACTACAAAAAAATAATATTCATATACCCTAATAATTAAGAGTAATAATAAATATCATTATATATTAAAATTTATAAGTGCAAAAAAAATGGTAAATATTAGTTTAATTTAATTTATATAATTTTAAAAGAAAAAAAATATACATATCTCTTGTTAAATATGATTTTTGTTTATTGCTTAAAAGTCAGCAAACACAATAATATATTCATAAATATTAAAATTATATAAATTAGAACTCAATATAATTTATTTTTATATTTAATTAAATATCATAATTCACCGAACACAATAATATATTCATAAATATTAAAAATTATATAAATTAAAACTCGATATAATTTATTTTCATATTTAAATGTCATAATTCTAATATTGATATATAGTGCTAATCATTTTTAATTGTATAAAATAATATATTATTAAACTATTCATTTTTTCACTAATTACAATTTTATGCGTTAGTTGTTGTATAATTCACTTAGTGAGGCGGGGAAATATTGTAAATCTACTTATATAGTGGAAGACATTCGCGAGCTTGTGAACATAAGCACAATTGGCCAAATCACATTCAAATTAGTGATTTTTTTCTTCCCTTTACTTGTTTATTATTGCTATTGGCCAAGCCCATTCTTAATCACTTAACAAGGTCCAAATTTGTGCAATTAACTCAAGTAAGCTTGCTCAATCACTCAAGGATGAACTCAATGAAGCATTCAAAGCCTTAACAACGTGAAAAGAGGCAACATCATATCCTTCGTTATTATCCAAGTTGTCATTGTTTCTAGTGGTTCACAACCCAATAGACTCATGTGCATGCAGGTAATGACTTTTCTCCTTCGACAATAAAGTTGATGATGATTGATTTGTTCCTTGTTCTTCCTTTGCCTACACCAAGAATTCTTCAAAACTATTCATATTGTTTGTCAATTATTATTAGGGGGTTTGTGTTGTATTGGAACCTAAGAAATTTGTCGGTCCTTAGTGCTTAATAAAAGGGTAAATAGTTTAATTTTTTTTTTCAATTTTGGTACGTAAATTCACATAGTTTATTTTCATTATTACATCTACCAATTTGTCAAGAGCCTTGTCAAATTTGCTGACGTGGAAGAAAATGACCTCGTCAAGGATCACCTGGTTACAGCCACACAAGCAACATTTTCTTCCACGTCGGCAAATTTGACGAGGCTCTTGACGAATTGATAGATGTAATAACGATAGCAAACTATGTGAATTTACATACCAAAATTGAAAATTTTGATAGATCTTAAATTTTTGTGAAACTATGTGAATTTCTAATATATTTACCCTTGATAAAATACCCTCTTACGAATGTAGGGTCGACTCATCGTCAATCCGAACCATATTAAATCGTGTGTGTTTATGTTATTTTCTTTTCTTCCTCGATTTCACTTTCTCGTGTTTGGTTTCATGTTATATAAACAATTAATCTAGCTAGTCCTTAAATCAATTTCATCAACCACATCATTTACCTCAAACTAATTTCTCATGCTATTACCGATGGGTCTTGCTATATCCTCCTAATAATCACCCTAATAATTCTCCTAACCACTCACAATGGCATGAGTAATAATTTCATCAACAATCATTGGTACTTTATCATATGTGAGTATTAGGAGAATTATTAGGCATATGATTTAGGAGAATTTAACATTTTTCATTATCGGTCTATAGTTATAAATGCATTAATATCATCAATAGGTAGATCTCAAATTCCCCACAACATATTCAATTGTCAAACATCAATTCCCACAATAACAACAAATGAATAAGGGTATGTTTGGTACCCCGTATAAATCTCTTGTATAGTATTAAAATAATACTATACAGTGTTTGAGAAGAGTATTAACTAATATCTGCACTAAAAATAGTACTCCATAAGCTGCCATAAGGTGTATTAGTAATACACTCTGAAAACTTTTTATTAGCATGCACTAGAACTTTCAGTATTTTGGATACTCATTTTACCTCCGGCCAAAAATTAAAAAATAATTTTAATTTATGAATTATCTTTAATGATAAAATATATTATATTTTTTTTATATTATATTATATTGTATTATATTATTATAATATATTACATATAATATAATATTATAGTGTATGTTATTATATATTATATTATATTATATTATATCATATTATATTATATTATGTAATATAATATAATATAATATAATATAATATTATATAATATTATATCATATTATACAGATTAGTCAATACATATTAGTACTATACAGACTAGTACATATGTGCACCAAATAATATATAATAATAGTACAATATAGACTAACTAGTACTATATATACAGATTAATCAATACAGACTAGTACGTACTATACAGACTAGTACCATACAGTGTACCAAACGAACCCTAAGAGAATTTTGGAAACAATAATATATAATTTGCCGAATCCCTAGCTAATCCACCATCTCTCTTATAAAATATTGAAGCAATCCCTATATATTAGAAGATTTAAAATCCTTCTATATTACCTGTATATTTAGGAAGATTAAGAACTTTTATATATATATATATTGTTTTCATTTAATAAAAAATCATAACAAATGCATCAAATATCTTCTATAATGCTCACGAAATTAAGGAGAAACAAATGAGATGCATCTCTATCTTCTGCGCATATCGAATTGTTAGAGGCATCTTCCGCGTGTATCGAAATATTTTTATAAAGTATATATCAATCGCAATCATCACAAAATGAGTTTTACAACAATCAAGGTACGTGTCCTTTTAAAAAAGTCAAGGTATTTTGACAACTGATTATAAAAAATAATTAATTAGTTCTATGGGTTTAATTTCTTAATTAATTGACTAATAAAATTCAACCAATTATAAAAATGTTTTTTTTTCCATAAAAACATTTGGAGTTGATCGAACATCGTACGGTAGAATATAATATATATCATGTAATAGAAAAAAAGCACACTGCTTGGTGCACAAAGTTACTGGAGACGTACCCTATAATGCCGCACAAGAAACATAATCATATATGCTAAAATGGTATAAGAAATATATAAGAATGAAGCTTCTTAATATATTAGTGATTCATGAAGCCACTTATAATTAATATCATGTAAAATCAACCCTCTTTAATTTCTTCTCATTTATCGCCATCATGCATGCATGCGGTCAGATTAAATCATCCTCAATCATACGATTGCAAAATCATTTACGAACTGCCCTATCCAAAAAGAAAGACAATTATATATGATCGGTGATACAATATGCAATAAGGGCATGCAGGCTAATTAAAACTAATTAGTTCTAGGAATTATTTTCCATATATACTCACCGCGGTGTGTTACTATGTTATTTCTATATTTGTAACGTGGGCAATATTAGGCCAATCTGGGCCTACATTCTTTTCGCAGCGCTTCTTTAGAACAGGATTACAATCTCTAATAGTCAAATAGTCCAGTGAGGGCGGCATCTTTGGCAACGATTGGAGGTCAGTGGCACCACTTAAATAGAATTCTTTGAGAGAGGAGAGTGTTTGCAGAGTTGCAGGAAGAGACTGCAGAGCCTTTGCACCTTTTATATGTAGCTCTTCTAGGGAGTTGCACCTTTGCATTAGCCATTGCTCAGGTAAGGACAGAAGCTGATCAGGACAATCTTTAATAACTAAGCACCGGACTTTGGCGCTTTGAAGATGCTTTGTTTCCAACAACAAAGGACTGTCGATTGTAAGATTCTCGAGTGATAAGGTTGAGTCCTGAATTAACGGCGTGCTGCCTGCTTTGGTCGATGATGAGGAATCCTCCACTTCATCTCGCCAATTAACGTCAATGGAGCTAGTTGGTATGAACTGATCTACTGATTCAAGGATCTTCTCGCAACCACTAATTTCTAAATGTTCCAGGGACACACTGGCTTGCAAACCACCTAATGACACCAGCTCTCTGCAATTTTGGATTATCAAGTACTTCAGTGAAATCGAACTCTTAAAATCGTCCACAGGTGAAAGAGTCGTTATATTGTTGCAACCAACAATATACAATCCACTAAGAGAGGTGAGATCATTGAGTGACTCGAGCAATGATGCTTCAAGATTAATGCCACACCTTCCACTCATACGGAAATCTTTAAGCGAAGAGGGTAGAAGCCTTTTGCTTTCCATTATTGACGTGCTCGATCTCTCTAGTTTTGGGCAGTCTCCTATCTTTAGACTTCCGAGGTTGACTAATTTGCTGAAGCCACCCACTGGCAAATGAATCAAATTTGTAGTACCGAGAATCCTCAACTCCTTAAGAGCGGTAAAACGTTCAGGATTCCAGAGCAGACTGTGGGGTAGAGATGTCAGTTTTGGACAATCCCTTATACTTAATCTATGAAGAGTCAGTGGATAGAGTTCCGGAAGACAAATAAGCGCTTCATTATTCTGTATTTTAAAGTCTGTCAGACGGAGTGGTAGACGGGGCATTCTCTTCATATTGTGGCAGTTATGTATCTGAAGTACGGACAAGCTTTGAAACCATTTCCATTGTTTGATTCCTTCCTCTGTATTCCATAATTCTTCTCTCTTCTCCGCCTTCTCAAACAATTGTTGTGCATGCCTTGAAGGAAAATCGCAGACCTCATCATCCTTCCAATCCGCAGGAAAACCAAGTGCCTTGACTGCAGCCATTTCATCCATCTTTAAAGATTTAAGAAGGGGAAGCTTCTCAAAAGGTGGTAGGGAATCCCACCTCTTGCAGTTACTGAGTGAAATCGACACCAAATTGGATGCATACTCGATCTTCGTCAACCAGCAAGGGGAAGGTGCGCCACTGTAGCCATCAATAACCAATTCCTTCAGTTTTTTTGGTGGTTGAAGATGATTAACAACTCGCTCTTCAAAATTTTGTAAACGATCTGCTTGCTCATGGTAATTATTCCATGCTAAGCTCAAACAGTTGAGGTGTACTTTGCCCTTAAAGTTGGCCTCTGTTGCCTCTTCATAGCTCTCTACATTCTCAAGATTACATATGCCAAGTTCACGAAGCTCATTCATGTTCTTTAATTGGTTCATCTTATATCCACTCTCCTTCTGAACACAAAATCTTTTCAATTCCTGAAGAGAAGTTAATTTCCCTATATTTGGAATCATATTAGTCACGTAATTATCTGTAGTCAAGTGTCTCAAGCTAATGAGGTTGTTCGCCAAATCCAATTTTTTGCCTTCTTCAACTTTACGTATAACCAGGACTTGAAGTTGGTAAAGCCGCAAACTAAGAATCTGCATTATATCCACAAACGTAGCATCCAAGTACCGAAGATGAATTAGCTCAGAAATGTTGTCGTGGATCTGTCCAATTGTAATATTAGAATAATAATTCCACCCAACTTCAATAAAATCTAGAATACGGAGGCTCTTTAGCCCTTTAAGTAGCTCGCCGATGACAGTAGGTAACTGGGGATCCTTTGCATCAATGATAAGAATAAGAGTGCGCAAATTCCGAAGATGGCTTGTAACAGGGTTAATCAGATGATTTGTAATATTAATGGACAAGTGACGAACAGTATTTGGAACCATTTTGAGCTTATCTTCAATAGTGTCGACACTTGAGCATTCACCAACAGATACTGCCTTTGCCAGCTCATGCATAAGATCATGCATCACATATTTTTCAAAAATATTGTGGTAATCAAAAAAGGATTTTCTGACAAGACTGTCAAGATACTCTTCTCCAATATCCTCCAATCTCCTATTATCATTTTTAGGTTGCTGGACCAAACCAACTGCAATCCACATCTGCACCAGTTTTTCTTTTCGAAATATATGATCTTGCGGAAATATGCTGCAAAATCTAAAGCATGGTTTCAGGTGCGCATCCAAGTGCTGGTAACTCAATCTTAATGCCGGCATGATGTCATTTTCACCCTGTTTAATTGCCCACATGTCCTTTTCTAAAATGTTCGTCCAGTGCTCAGGAGACAACTTGTCCCTTAATATCCCACCTATCGTCTTCGCTGCTAATGGGGATCCCTTGAGCTTCTTTGCTATTTCTCGTCCGATGCACAGCAAGTCATTATAATCAGCAAGATTACTGTCACCAAATGCGCACATTTTGAACAATTCCCAGTATTCATCTTTCTTAATGCCTTTGAGGAAATTAGACTCTAACGGACTCATGGGCAATTTTGCAACCACTGTTTCCTTTCTAGTGGTTAACACAATCATACTTCCCGGGTCTGCATATCTGAGTGGAGCAAATAATTCTGACCACTTGTTACCACAATTGTCCTCATCATACCATACATCGTCTAAAACAAGCAAAAATCTTTTTGACTTAACTTTTTCTTTGAGTTTTTCTTGGAGAGCCGCAAGAGAAAGAGAATTTGGATCATCTAACATCTTTTTGGTGAGCAATGTTACATCAAAACAATCAGAAACACATACCCACATCTTCAATGGGAAATGTTTCACTATTACCTTCTCGTCATTGTAGACAAGTTTTGCAAGAGTCGTCTTCCCAACGCCTCCAACGCCAACTATCGGAAGGATGGAAAATTTCTTGCCATCGGATCTTGAAGAACTAAGTAGTTTCTGGATCAAATCTTCCTTTTCTTTCTCTCGCCCAAACACTTCAGTGCTTAAAAGCGGGCTCGTCTCACGATTACTGATACTATTTGGTCTCTGCTGTTCTTGCCTCTGCTTGCTGATATCTACCAATTTGAAGAAAAGATCTGCTTTGGCAGCAACCTCACTTATTTCCTTAACCACTTTCTTCAACCTGATCTCCCAGGTGGAATCCTTGGAAAAGACACGTTTAGCAAATTTAGTTAAGGGTGATGGAATCTTACTCACCTTGTGCTTATTCCCCATCTCCACTTTCTTTTTGAGGGTTTGGTATTCGATCTCATCCAACACGTTCTCTGCCTCACCGGTGATGTTTACGATCTGCGATAGCCACTGCTGGAGAGCGGCACTGTCATGCGTGATCATCCCACTCTCAGCAGCATCAGTCACAGCTTGGATCATAGGAAGGGCTTTCTCCAGATCTCTCAGATCCACGCCGAGCTGCAATTTGCATCGGTCGATGCCATACTGAATGAGCTCCCCGATCACCTTGCCGATGACGGCTGATGCAAACCATCCGGCAATCTCCATTTTGGACTGAACGATTCTACTTCACAAAGTCTCGAAGCAGGGTGAGTGAACAACAAGTCAGGGAGGGGTCTTTTCCTTTTAGTCGACTTGAAGTCCTCCACAGTATTAATATTATATTATTATATTGGTCAATAAGGAACATGGATCAACTCCACGTAAATAGAAATCAACGGCATCGGTTCATTCATATATAGTTAATCATATATATAATCCTTCGTTTGTTTTATCTCGAAATAATTGAAAGAAGAAATCACATGGGCAACTGCTCAACGAGTTGTCTATTATTCAAAAAAGAAGAAGAAACTAATTAAATGAGTGAGCCCACATCACATGGCCGACCACACAGCCAGCAAAGCATTCCACCATTATCTGTCTCCTACTACATTAAAATATTCGATTTATAATTAATTAAATCCTTTCTCTCTCTTTTTTCCTCTAACTTTTTGAAGTCAATAAATAACTATGTCATGGAATCTCACATGTTTTCATGTGACAAATAATTCAAAAATTTAACTCTACTAATTTATCCTTTCTCTAACAATTTCCAAGTCAATAATAATTCTAATACGATAAATAGATGAGTTTTACCAAAGAGTGGACGGAAGATTTAAATAAGCTTTACTATTCTTCTTCAAATCAGTCTAATAATTTTTCTAATCACTTACAATCACAGAGTCAGAAGAATTTAATATTTTTCTTAAATCATTTAAGGAGGTCTCTCGTAATTTATGAAAATTTAATTTAATTCACAATATGAAAATTTACGTCGGCAGACTAACTTTAATAGTCAATTCATCCGTGAGTTAAATACTAATTTTGACAAATAATTCAAATTTCGACTCAATAGTTATAATTAATCCAGATCAAAATTTTAACTTAACTATATAATTACGTAGTTCTCCCTTTTTATCTTTCTCTTTTCTCTAATTTTATGGAGTCAAATAATAACTATAATATAATATAAATATGTGAGTTTTATCAAAAGTACTAGACAGAGGAATTAAACCTTTTACGTAGGTCCTCACATATTTAATAAGAATGTAATTTAATTCCTCACATGATCAAATTAGAAATTACATTAATTCTTGATTTTGTTTATACTTGGTTGGAGTTATTTGTTTTAACGTTGGATTAGCTTAATAGGATGAAGATGGTCGCGTGCATTTGAAGTATTATAGTCTTTGTTTTTCTTGACGAGAGACGAAGGAAGGGAAAAATAAACACGTGGAAGAAAAATTCAATGTAAAATATAGTGGAGCCTCTTTAAACTAATTCATAAATAAAATTTAATTAAGAAATCACAAGTCATAAATTACAATAGTACACGGGACAAGGAAAAAATATAAATATTGGCGCAACTGGTGAAATTGGCGACGACGACAAAAGGGCGTCTCATATCTGGATCCCTAGGTCTAAGAAGCCGCCGGATTCAAATGATTCTTCTCTCCGAATTACTGATCCTCTTGGGTTTTCCCAGGAGAAGAAAGTCTTACCAAATCGGGTGTCTCGTGGAGCAACTCCTTCGAAGCTATTCAAACTGTCGAAGAGCGATCGCTTGGATACCTCAGTACTATCGCCGGGAATAGGGCGCAATCAGGAGAAGATAAATCCAAAGGGTCGTGTTTCTGATGAAGCAAATAAACTAGGTTCTTAGGTGGTGCTATTCAAGGAGGCAAGTTCATTTTTGGCTTCTGGTGATGGAAAACAAGTTGAATCTAAGCTGAAGGTATTGCAAGAGAGCTCACTCGACGAGGTGACAATTGAAGATGAGTTGATTGAACATTCCAGATTAAATTGGACCAACTGCCTTTACGGCAAGTTTTTTGGTAAGACCCCCTCGCTCAAGCCGGTTCAATCTATTATGCCTAAAATCGGGAAGAATAAATTTAGATTGCAAGTGATAGATTTAGCGTCTAATTTTTTTTGCTTTAAATTCTTGAGCAATGAAGACATGAATCATGTTATCTCTAATGGACCATGGTTTCTATTCGGGCAAGTGCTAATGTTGATTCCCTGAAAGCCAAATTTCCCACCTCTATCTGAAAAAATAGAAACAGTGCCTGTTTGGGTTCAGTTCCCTGGCCTTCCTATTTAATACCTGCACAAGGAAATCCTCTTCAAATTAGCTTAAGTCATTGGCCAACCATTAAAAGTTGATGAAATCACAGTGAAAGGTATCAGAGCTAGATTTGCCAGAGTATGTTTATTGTGAAAATTGGACAAGTGCTTGCCCGATAGTATTTGGGTTAATTGTTTGGGTTAATTGTTTGGGTTATAGGTTTTGGCAAGCTATTGCCTTTGAAAATATACCCAAATTTTTCTATAGTTGTGGTAGAGTGGGACACCTTGTAGTGAACTGCTCTATGAATAGTAGGAATTCTGAGCAACCTGTGGAAAAGGAAGCAGTATTAAAAGTGTCTCCAACCAAGTTATTTGATATACAAGTTAGGCATGAAGATAAAGAAATATATGACCCTTGGCAAACTATCAGTAGAAGAAGGAAAAGTTCAAATATGAAAAAAGAGGCACCTCAGCATAAGGTTCCTCTAGATCATTACAATCCACTCTATGATTGTCTTTCTATGTCATTGCAGATGCCTGACTCTAATGGTAACCAAATAGTACAACTAGATTCTTAGTTCACATATAAGAGCCAACCTCAAAATATGGCTACCAACAGCTCTACTATGCTCGTCAATAATCCTTTGGCCAGAAATGAAGCTAACATTAATATTAAAATGAAGCAAAGTTCATTGTAAGAAAAGTGTCTTTACTGCTAGTAGAACTGAGCCAATCAATGTCCCAATCAATGTGGAGAAAAATATTAAGGAGTTTCATAGGAAGATGACATAAGTTTTTGAAATAAATTAATGTGAGTGAAATCAAAGAAATTGAAACGACTGATATTGAAGAACATATACCTGATAATCAATTGAACTCCCAAGGCCCCAGCTCCAAAAGAAGGTAACCCCCTTCTCAGTACATTTCTACTTCTAGTTTCCCCCTCAATATTAAACAGTCAAAGGGTAAGAAAAGAAGGTACTCTAATGATGCCAAAGTTATTTCTTCAGATGGAGATCCAGGTAATTCTCAGACTTCAACTCACATGATATGGTATTTTCATAAAAATTATCTCATGGAACATTAGGGGGGGTCTCAAGGATGCTGCTTGGGACTACCTCTCTATCCTGATGAAAGAGCACAATCCTGATTTAGTATTGTTGGTGAAAACTCATCTGAATGAAGAGAATTCTCAAACTCTTATTCAATTGCACTCAGTTAATAAATGCTCTAGTTCATCCATTGAATAAAAGGCCTTGGATCCTAAGTGGAATTTATGCTAGCAACTCTAAGCATATTTTGGAAATTCCTAAATAGAATTGATACCGAAAACCTTCAATGGCTCCTTATTGGGGATGTCAACTGTGTAGATAAAAATGAAGATAAAAGATGTGGCAACCCATTTACTGTAGGGCAATCTACAAATGATTACAAGGAGCTACTCTTCACTGCTAGATTAAAGAAGGTCAACTTTGTAGGCAATAGGTTCACCTAGTGCAACAATAGAGTGGGGAAGAATAGGATTTGCTATGCTAGATAAAGTCTTAATCAATCTGAACTGGATTAATCTATTCAGCATTAACATAGTCAAGCATCTTAGCAAAATTGCATATGATCACAGACCCATCCTTCTTCAGGCTGAGAATAGAAGAGGCAGTAATACAATGAAGGGCAAATTTACTTTTGAACATCACTGGTTTGATTATAAAGAGATTGAGTGCCTTATCAAGGATAATTGGAGCTGCAGTAATTCCTCACAATACACGCTGGACATCAGTCAGAACTTAACAAAGCTAGGTAAGACTATCTCTGCTTGGGCAAAATTAGTTAACATTTATCCATTAGAAAGTGAGCTCAAATCAACCAAGAAGGAATTGGAAGATCTTGAGAAGAGGGATGAAGCTGGTTATGCAATGAAGCTGATATCCTTAAAATGAAGTGTCTTACCAATAAAACAAGAGCACTTAATAGGCAAGTCCACATCATGTGGTGGTCCAAGGCTAAAATCAAATGGCTTGAGGAGAATGATAAAGCCACAAGATTTTTTCATAACCCGGCCAAATTCAAAAAAAATAAGAACACTATTGCATGCATCACTGTTGATGATGCTTGTTATGATAAGTCTAAAGATATAGTTGAGAAATTTGCTAACTGGTATAGGGATCTTTGGATAGATGACAATGATGTTGGTTCTGTTTAGGATTAGGAATCAGTCTTTAATCTGAAATGAAAAAAGTTATCATCAAGAAAGAAGGCTAATATATCTCTGCAGAGATTTTACACATGATGAAATTTGGAATGCTGTAAATAGCTTAGGCAGGGGCAAAGATCCTAGGCCAGATGGTTTTAATGTTGAGTTTTTTTTATAAAATACTGGGAGATAATTAAGAACTCAATGTTTTTGGCTTTCAAAGAATTCTCTTTATCAACATCCATCCTAAGCTCATGGGGGACACAAATTTGATTTTTATACCTAAAAAAGATGATGCGTCAATGGTCCCTAATTATAGACCTATAGCCTTGTGTAATGTAACTTACAAAATTTTGACCAAGGCTTTAGTCAATAGGCTGCAGCCTCATATTAGTTCCCTCATCTCTGAAGAACAATATGCATTCACCAAAGGGAGGAAATTACATGATAATATATTGATCATCAATGAGGTTGTGAATGTGATCAGTAGATCAAAAAGGAAGTGACCATACATAATCCTCAAGCTTGATTTAGAGAAAGCTTTTAACAGAGTATCATGGAAGGCAGTGGACAATGTTCTTACCTTTATGAACTTTCCTATTACTTTCAAACAATGGATCCAAGCTTGTCTAGGTTGTGCAAACTTCCGATGCTCCATCAATGAAATCAATTTTGGAAATTTCCCTAGTTTTAAAGGTGTCAGGCAGGGTGATCCTATTTCACCCTACATTTTCATTATAATGCAAGAATTACTTACTAGAATTCTTCATGAGCAATCAGAAAATGGATCCATTAAATTCTTTAAGTATAAAAAGCTCAGCTTGAGCCATTTGTCATTTGCGGATGACATTTTAATTATCATTAAAGGGAACTTGGATAACTACGCAAGCTACAAAATGCTTTGAACTTGTATTGTAGCCTGACTGAGCAAAAGGTAAATAGGCTCAAGTCTGAATTATACTTCCCAAAGCAATGCCAAGAGGATGTTAAAAGGAAAATTCAAAAGGTGTTTGAGTTTAAAATTGGATGTTTTCCTATGAGTTACCCGGGATCTTACATTAGCCCACAAAACCTTGATATAAATCATCAAAATCACCTTCTCCATAAAGCTTTGAACAAAGTTGAAGGGTGGAATGGTAAAGAACTATCTCAAGCTGACAGAATAACTTTGATAAGCTCAGTTATGAATTCATTGTTATTACATACTCTAGCCTCTACATGGGTTAATGAAAAGGTCATTAACAAGTTTTAGAAGTTATTTATGGAAGTCTGACAGTGCTAAAAAGGGGTTTCACCTCATTGGCTAGAATAATGTCACTATAAGAAAGAATATGGGTGGTTTGGGTATAAAAGTCATTGGATTATTCAAATACTCGATCCATTCAAGCCAAGAGTGTTATTCCTTTTCTGAACAAGGGGAATTGTCTCTGGGCAAAGCCGCTCAATGTTAAGTATATCAGTATCATCCTTGGTTTTACAATAATTGTAGAATTTTTTTCTAGGCCTTCAAATGCTTGCATGAAACTATCCAAATTTTAAAGAATGATCTCAGGAAAAGAGTTGAAAATGGATGAATGTTGATATATGGCAAGACCCCTGATTTTCAAGTACTCCTATCAACATGTGGCCAACATTTGTCAATATGGAGCCGATAACTAAATTTAGTAAGGTTAATGAACTGATCAAAAACAAAGAGTGAGATTATGGGACCTTACTTAACCTCTTTGGTGGATTTCATGTGAATGATATTACATAGATCTATATTCTTAAGAAGGAAGCTAAAGATAAATGGATTTGAAAATGTAGTAAGGAACTTGATTGCAATGCAGCTTATAATTATATGGTTGAACTGAAGCAGATTGCCAATGCTCCTGATGTTGGCTAGGACAAGATGTGGAAGCTCGAAGTCACCCCTAGAGTAACGAATTTTGTATGGAAGCTTTTCTGGGGTAGGTTACCAACTTCTACTTATCTGGTTCAGTTTAGCAAAGTGGCTAGGAGCTTTTGCTTTGTATGTGGTGAGGATGAGGATACTGCACAACATATACTATTTGACTGTGCATTTGCAATGGCTTACTGGCAAATGGTTGAACAGGAATACAACTTGAGCTTTAAATTCAAAAGTAGTTAGAAGGATGAAAATGGATCTTAAAAAGTAATGACATGAAGAATGAAACTAAAGACTGGACCACAGAATTAATAGTAGTCTCCTTTTGGCATCTGTGGACTAATATGAACTGTGCTTGTTTCAACAATAAAAAAGGGGGCCTGAGCACTATACTTTGCAGGGCTATTGCAGACATTAGTTGGACCAAGCAAAAAGATGAGCAACAAAATAACATTGTTTGTGTCAAAAGTGCGAATGTAAGTTCTAGTTTGTTTGTGCCACCTCTGGATATGGATTTCCTCTTTGAAATGTATTGTGATGCTGCGTGGAAATCAAAGAATACAGTAGCTGGGTTGGATGTCAAGATATCTGATACTACTAATGATAATAAAATTGTGATATGCAGTTGTGTGAAAGCTGAATCACCCTTAGCAGCTGAGCTTTGGGTAATTTGGATTGGTGTGTGTAAAGCTAAAGAGTTTGCTCTGAAAACGTATAAGAATTTTTTCAGATAGTTTGCAAAGTATAAACATCCTGAATAAGGAGAGCAAGCCTCCATAGTATTTGCATGGCCTTGTTTTGAACATCCCGGAGTCTATCAAAGAATTATTGGTGACTGAATGGAAGTATATAAAAAGGAATTCTAATTGTGAGGCTCACAATTTAGCAAGGAAGGCTCTCTCCAATGTTGTTGTAGTTAATATGGAAGCTGTATATGGGAATAATGATTCAAATAGGAGTGACATTCATAGTAATTCTCTTGATTTTGTAAATAATTCAAATGTGCATAGTAGGCAAAATGGAGTCAATTGCTTGAGTCTTGTATCAGTTAAAGAAGATAATTGTGCCATTGATTATGTAAACTTGGTCATTGATTCTAATAAAAATTTAAAAGCCCAGAGGGAATATACTTCTGCTTGTCTCGAAAGCGTGGAGTGCACGGCCAATAGCCCTCTTCCTTCACTATCTTTCAGATGAGTAGAAGGTGATCTTTTGCCTGTGCTTATTTTCTTTAAAAATAATAATAATAAATTACAACAAAACAAAATTGACCCAATGAAATTGTAAAATTAAAAAACAATTCAATCCATATAAACCGTTAGATCTCTGTTGCAAACTTTGAAATTAATTAAATTGGATAAGTAAAATTTGGATAAATATATATAGTTGAAAAATCAAGGTCTATTATAATTGGTCTTGATTGCTAATCCTTCTAATTTTTCTCTCACATTTAATTGAGTCGCGAGAGAAAAATCCTCAAGTAATATTATATATTTTGCATCCCATAATACTTATGAAGTATAACTTAATCAAGGGAAGGGATGAGTAAGTTATCTCATACATTTTGTGGGAAGTACAATTTCATCTATTTTATATTCTTTTTTTATCAACCAAATTAATGAGATCTTAAATTTTCAATTAGAATTCTACATATAATAATTGAGACAAGATAGAAGCTATGAATGAGTTGTTCTCTCAATGAGACCCTAACATGCATGGTAAAAAGCTGAAAGCATTTGCATTCTTTGTTGATGCAGAAACCAGAGGACAAGACTCGACTCCAGTACTAGTTATTGTCAACCACCCCAAAGCTGAAGAAGCTGTCTTCCTATAGTAATGATGATATGGATGCACACTTTCTATCTCTTTATCCTTATCCGACTGATGGAAATATGATTTCCTTATTTTCTCACTCAGACCCAATCAATCTGCAAAATAAATTCTATATTACTGCAATGCTTTAATATCTTAAAAAAATCAAATATATGATCTCTTTGTGTATCCACTCAAATATATGACTAGTTTTCTTCTATTATTCAAAACCTTAAATCTTACATATTTAAAGTATCTTTTAATTAAGTACTACATCAATATTTCCACAATTTCCATACTTTCACTTATACTATATTTTAAATAAATATGTGGTTTGACCCATTGATCCACTTATTCAATTAAAGGCAAACACAAGGCTAAATATTGATTTCTTCATTCGTGTGTGGGTAGGCAATTAGGTACTGAATTGGACAGGCTTGGCCCAACAATTAATATTTAGTTTAATTTTCACAACTTAGAATCATTGGCATTGCAAGTTTAATTTATTGTCTAATGCACGACTTGATTACATTCAATAATAATAATAATAATAATAATAATAATAATAATAATAATAATAATAATAAGAGCCATAATAATGGCGGGCTCTGCTTTGAAAAAAGGCGAACATAGTACCCTCAAGGGCGACTCCTCCCAATTTCGATCTCTACAGGCAAAAAAATCACCGGACAAACTGGATCAAGGCCTTGCATCCTCATCCTCCGCTCACTCAATGCTGGTGAATCTGGAACGAACAGATCTAAAAAATAATATGCAATCTGATCCAAAGTTATCGATAAAAGAGGCGGAAGACATTCGCAGTAAAGGGAAGTTGATCTCCCCTGATCATCGTTCTACTGAATCGGGTATCGATCTCACTTCCTCTCAGCGTATTAATCTAGATATTTCTTCCAAATCTGGAGAGAAACTCAAAGGCACAAAACCATTGTGTTCGTGGGCAGCTTTGTTCCGCGAAGCTAATACCTCAATTGATCTAGGGGAAAAAGATAGTTTATGTAGTAAAATCAAATCGATTCAAAATAGCTCCTCTAATATGGTGAAAATTGATGAAGATCTTATTTCATTCTCAAGAACCCAATGGGAGAACAGCCTTTATGAAAAAAAATTTGGGAGAACCCCTCCGCTTCCTTTGGTTCAAAATGTTCTTCCTAAAATCTGAAAAACTAGTTGTAGTATCCAAACTGTCGATCTGACCTTTGGTTATTTTTGCTTCAAGTTCGCTAACAGAGATGATATGAATAAAGTATTAGCTTGCGGACCATGGTTTCTGAGGGATCAACACCTCTCTTAATTCCATGGAAGTCTAACTTCCAGCCTCTTCAAGAAATGATCAACACTATTCCAATTTGGGTCCAATTTTCAGGGATCTCAGTCGAATACATTCAAAGGGAGATTCTTATCAAAATAGTTTCATCACTAGGTCAGCCTCTGAAAATTGATGAAACCACATTGAAAGGTCAAAGAGCTAAATTTGCTCGGGTATGTGTGTTATGGGAACTTGATAAAACTGTCCCTCAAGGCATATGGATTAGCAGCATGGGAAGTAAATTTTGGTAAGCGTTAGCGTTTGAAAACATACCTAAGTTGTGCTTCTCCCGTGGAAAAATAGGATATAATTCTGCCCAATGCAATATCAAGGCAACTCCTAATGAACTGAATAACTCAATTGGCCCTTCTTATAATCAACTAAAGGTTTCTGAAACAAAGTTGGTGGCAGCAGACAAGGAAGAACCTCTATTTGGCCCTTGGATGGTGGTAAACAGAAAAAAGAGAGTTGCAGGTAGAAAGAAATTAGAAGTTGATGTCAAAACTTTGAATGCTTTTGACAACATCTCAAATTTGAATGAGGAGGACATGGTATTAGACTCACCTGCAAAAAACCTGATCTTTCATTCCACTGCAATGACTAATGAGGGGAATAACAAAGCCAGTCTCAGTCCTTTTATACCCAAGGAAAAGAAACAAGTTGAGACTAATCAGATTCATTGTATGGAAGTGGAGGATTTAATGCAAATAAGACAAAAGAAGTCAATGTTCAGGTCTCACAAGAGAGGAATGTTGAAGCCTTGCACAGGAAACTCACAGACACATTTGCAATTACTGTAAGCAGAATTAAGGAGAATGAAGCTTCACTGCAAGAAGGAGTTGATCTTGATCTTATGAGAACTTCTCGAAGCAGTACTTCTAAGATTAGGAAGCCAACAAGTCAATTTGTGCATGCAAGTAGTTTTCCCCTAAATCTAAAGCAGAATAGGTAAAAAAGAAAAAGTTTTCTAATGATGCCAAAATTATAGAATCTGATGGGACCCAGGAACAAGGCAAGAATGCACTTCTTCTATCATGTGTCCCCAATGAAGATATTATCTTGGAACATTAGGGGATGTCTCAAGGAATCTGGTTGGGACTATCTCAATTAAGTTGATTTTGAAAAACAAAAAACTTGATATGGTTCTCCTTGTAGAGACCCACTTAGATGCTGATAACTCACAGTTGTGTATAAAGAAATTTGGGGAGGAATTGTCTAGCCTTTTTTTATCTTGGAAATGGAAGATCAGGGGGAATTCTATTCACATGGAGGAAAAGTTTTTATCAAGTTAATCATGTTTATAGCTGCAGCGAGGCTCTTCATATGCTTGTCAGTATTAATGGCTCTAATCCATGGTTATTTTCAGGCCTCTATGCAAGCACAAAAGGGGAAAAGAGGATTCTGCTCTGGGAAATAATGAGAAGAGTAAATACTCAAGGAGCTCCTTGGCTGATTTTAGGGGATTTCAATTGTATTGATAAACCTAAGGACAAAAGAGGAGGTAAGCCTTTTCATATTGGAAAATCCCTTAATGCTTTTAAACAGTTATACTTGGAAGATGGTTTGATTGATCTCTCATATAAAGGTCCTCGCTTTACTTGGTGTAACAATAGATCAAGTAATAAAAGGATTATGACAAGACTAGATAGGACCTATTCTAATAGTGAGTGACTTTCTCTTTTTCATGAAACTAGGTCTTACATTTGGAAAAAATTGCCTCAGATCAAAGGCCCATTCTTGTTGACACTAACTCACTTAAGCCTCCACAAGTCATTAAAAGGGATTTCTTCTCCGAACTTTACTGGTTTGAGTTTCCTGAAGTTAAAGATTTCATAGATAAAGTATGAAAAGATTGCCTGGGAAATAATGATTGTATGAACAGTTTTAGTACCTATCTTGGGAAGCTAGAAAATATTCTCTTTTATTGGAAGAAAAACCAAGGTGGTTCTCTTGAAAGTAACTTGAGAAAATCAATGGAGGAACTCAGAATACTGGAGGATATTGACTCAAAAGGCCTATGCAATGATAATGATCTTTTACGATTAAATTGCCTAAACAACAAAATTATGGCTCTAAACAGGCAGATCCACATTAAGTGGTGGTCAAAATCAAGGGCTAAATGGTTAGAACAGAATGACAAAAATACAAGATATTTTCACAATCTTACAAAGTTCAGGCAAAGGTGGAATTTTATTTATGAAATTATGATGGATGATAGAGTTATTTCTAATCCACAAGACATTGTTAACTGTTTTGCTAACCATTACAAAAATCTTTGGGATGAAGATATCTCTCAAGACATTTTTGTTAATCAATTTAAGCATCTAAAGTGGAAAAGAATTCCCAACAATGCAATGTATGCTCTTACTAAAAATTTTTCTCAAGAAGAAATTAGTTTTGCTTTGAACAGTATGGGTAAAGGAAAAGCACCTGACCTGGATGGTTTTGGAGTGGAGCTTTATATTAATTACTGGGGTTAGTTGAAAGATTCAATATTGAAAGCATTCCAGGAATTCCATGAGTTCTCAGTCATACCTGAATCCTGGGGAAACACCAAGCTAATTTTCATCCCAAAAAAGGAAAATTCAAAGTTTCTCAATGATTTCAGACCTATATCCTTGTGCAATGTTGCATACAAACTCTTAGCCAAAGTTTTGGTTAACAGGCTTAAACCTCTTATGAGTCATATCATTTCAAAGGAATAAGGGGCTTTTGTTGAAAAGAGGCAACTTCAGGATAATATTTTGATTTCTTCTGAGATTTTAAATATAATCCAGAAGTCAAAAAGAATTGTTCCCTACTTCATTTTAAAGCTTGACTTGGAGAAAGCATTTGATAGGATTTCATGGTCAGCTTTAATTCATATCCTTCAGTTCATGAACTTCCCTTCGACATTTATAAATTGGTTGTTTGCTTGTTTAAGTTCAGCCAACTACAAGTGCAATATTAATGGCCTTCAGTCTAGTGCTTTCAAAAGTTGGAAAGGGGTCAAACAAGGTGATCCCCTTTCACCTTATTTCTTCATCATTTTACAAGAACTTCTTTCACTGTTTTTTGATAAGTATATCTCTGATTGTAAGATTAAGGGTTTCAAGTACAAGGGTCTCTCTATTAGTCATCTATTTTTGCCGATGATATACTCATTTTTGTTAAGTGCAATAGGAATTCTTGTATCAATTTATTGGAAGTACTAGATCACTATTGCCTTGCTACCAATCAGAAAATCAACAGAAACAAATCAGAAATTTATTTTCCTATGAATTGTCCTCCCAAAATCAAAGTTGAGGTGGGTAAATTGTTGAAGATTAAGGAAGATTGTTTTCCTTTTAAGTATCTTGGAACTTATATTGACTCTAAGAGGATAAACAGTAATTGTCAGAATATCATGGTGGATAAAATTTCTGAAAAAGTAGGAAGCTGGGCATCTAAAAATGTCTCACAAGCAGGAAAGGTTGTTTTACTTAATTCAGTGGTTAATTCCATGCCAATGCATACCATATCCACTACATGGATTAATGAGAAGGTAGTAAATAGATTTAAAAGCATATCAAAAAGCTTCCTGTGGAGCTCACGTTCAAGTAAGAAAGCCTTTCACTTGATGAATTGGGATGTGGTTACAACAAGTAAATACAGTGGGGGTCTTGGAGTACGAGATATCAGCCTCTCTAGGTTCTCTCTGCAAGCAAGAAAAGTTTTGCCTTTTCTGAACAAAAAAGACTTCACATGGGTCAAAATTCTACACACAAGATATGATGATTATCATCCGTGGAAAGAAATGAAAACCACTAAATTCTCATGGTCTTTCAAGAGTTTACATTATGCCATTCAGAGATTGAAAAATGGTCTAATGAAAAAACTACGTAATGGAAAAGATATTGACCTGTTGCAAGATCCCTGGTTAAGCTGCTTGCCTATTTCCAAATGGCCTACTTTTGTAGACATAAATAAAATTTCAACTTTTTCCAATATTTCTGAGCTCATTACTGATGCAGAATGGAATGTTGGAATTGTCAGGGAGCTCTTTGGGAGCATTCAATCAGAAAACATTTTCCAAATCTACATTCCAAAAAGAAATGTTAAGGACAAATGGATCTGGGCATTAAATGATAAAGGAAAACTAAGTTGTAAAATTGCTTACAACTTTATGAAAAGTAATTCAGGCCTGGAAATGAAACCTGAGTTTAATTGGGTTAGCCTTTGGAACTCTGATGCTTTGCCAAAAATAAAATTTTTTGCGTGGAAGCTACTTTGGAAAAGGTTACCTACAACTGATTACTTGTCAAATTTTAATAAAGTAAGAGTGAATCCTTGTTTCCTGTGTAAGAACAATGTTGATTCTTTGGAGCATATATTTTTCAACTGCTCCTTCTCTGTCTCATTTTGGGACAGAGCTGAGCAGTCTCTGAATTTTAGATTTTCTTTCAGAAATGATTGGAACAAAGGTGAATGACTTAATGAAGGAGAAAATCTAGTTAAAGAAAGCAAAGCTTACTGGTTTCATTGCAGCAGGTTTCTGGCAAATATGGAAAAATAGAAATAACATTTGTTTCAGTGGAAAAGGAGCAGGCTTTCACTCTCTCCTATACAAAGCTCTAGCCGAAGTCCATGCTATCTCTATTCTCTCTGTCATCAGGAAACCAAATTCTGAGGTAGATGAGATGATTTCTTCTGAATTGTTATACCCTATTAATATTGATTGCCAGAATCAAAATTCCTATTATAACATTTTTTGTGATGCCGCATGGTTATCAAACAAATCAGCTGGTTATGGTGTCTTAATTACTGATGCTGCTAATAGAATTTATACTGCTAAATCTTTTCATAAATCAGCTGATTCCCCTCTTTAAGCTGAAATGTGGGCAATTTGGCTTGCAGTTAATGAAGCCAAAATTTTAAAATTGAGCCGTATCAGAATAATTTTTAGACTGTCAAACTGCAATCAATATCTTGAATCAAAAACTCAAAGCTCCTTGGTACCTAAAGGACCTTGTCACTGACATCAGAAATGTGGCCACTATAACAAATGTATTCAGTTGGTTTCACATAAAAAGATCTGCAAACATCAGAGCTCATAACTTAGCAAAGCATGGACTTTCTTCTGTGGTAGCAGCCAATGAAAGCTATCGCCAGTCATTTAACAGGCAAGGCACTGTGGGCTTTTCACAAAAGGCAACTGTAGAAAGCAAGGTTATCCACTGCTCATTTATGCAACTTAATTCTATGCCTCATAGACAAAGACCAAGCTATTATTTTCATTCTTCTACTGATGAAAGCTCAACAAGTATGAAGATAATTGACACCAATGAAGTCTTCCATGAATCAATTCCCCCGGATGGATGTTTTCAGGAATCTCAAATCTTTCCTTCTGTAGCATTTCCTATTAATATTCCAAGTGTTTTGATGGAACAATTTGTAAAATCTCATGACAGTCCTTTGATCAATAATATGACACCACATAAGGAATATACTCCTACTCATGTGGCTGGCGAGGGAAGCACGGCCAGGGCCCTCTGCTCTTTTTTCCCAGTCAATGAGTGAGAGGTGACCTTCTTTGGTTTTTTCCAAAAAAAAAACAGATAATAATAATAAAAAATCCCCTAAGCTTAATAATCTCCCTAAAGGCAATAATTAATCTCCATCGAATCATAGCCGTTAGTAATACAATCAATTAATAATTTACAATCACTCCCAACAACAACATTTGTCACATATGGTTTGATGAGCTTCTAAGTGAATATCAAAGTTTACATGACTTTAGTAAGAAGGTAGTGGCAATTGACAATTCTGATGATAATTCCAATTCCAACAATGCTATAGTCCAAGAGGCGTCATAGTTTATTTTGAATGCATGATGTGGGGGACTCCAAGTTATAGAGGATGGTATACTTATAATAGGTAAATTTCCTCTAGCAAATAGTTATCAATGTAGGATTTTGTTAAGGAAAGAATTTGATTCACGAGATAGTTAAATTATTTTTATCATGTCAAATGAACCAGCATGTGTTGACAATGATTGCTCTAGAATGAGTAATAAGAAGCTAATCATAGTCAGAGTATAGTTATTGACCAACAACCTATTTTATTCAGACTTGGAAAATTAATGTTTGCCTTAAAACCAACTAATCAAGAAGCAATATAATTTATTTATTTTTAAAAATAAATAGCTCAGGTAAAAGTCACTTTCAACTCATTTGAAAGGAAGATAAGGTAGAGGGCTAGTAGCCGTGCACTCATCACTTTCAGAATAAGCTGAAATATATTCCTCCCGAATCATGGAAGTTTTATTAAAATCACACAAAGAGTCTACAATCATACTGGCTTCATTTCCACCATTTACATCAACCAATGCATTAGTAGAAATTGGAATGAAGCTAAGACTAGAATTACAAACATTTTGAGTATCTACATTAATTGAATTCATGCAGTAAGGTACTTGCACAAGGGAATTTTCAGCAGCAGCAACAAGACTTTTCTTGACAAGATTATGGGCATCTTCATTGAATTGCCTACTGATATGCCTCCAATTTAAAATATTGAAATCCTTTCAAAATTCAAGGCCATATAAAAACCATGGAGGTTTACACAATTTATTCAAAATGTTAATGCATTGTAGGCTGTCAGAGTATACTCTTATGTGGTCTAGACCCAGTTTTTTTGCCTCCTTGATACCTGTCCATATAGCCCAAAGCTCGGCTGCTAAAGGAGAGTCCACCTTCTTTTGGTTGCTGATTTCAGATACATTATTAGCTAGAGTATCAATTACTTTCACCCCCAAGCCAGCAGGTGCATCTTTTGACTTCCAGGCTGCATCACAAAACATGAAAAAATTGCAGTCATTACTTGTTTATACATCACACTGAGATAGTGTTGCTTCGGTTCTGTTGCTCCTATCATCAGATTTGTTGCCTGTTCTTCCAGAGATGCCAAAGGGAGGCTGCAATTAATTCAACATACCAGTCCTTTTCACCATCATTCGTAGTGTTTTTTTCCTGGATCTATTTGCCTTCTTTCCAAGCATCTTTGAACTTAAAATGTACATTGAATTCCTTCTCAATTTTGCTCCAATAACTCTTTGCAAAGTAACAATCAAACAAGATATGGTGAGCTGAATCCTCCCCTGTTCCACACACAAAGCAGCTACTTTGATCCATTTTATTGAATTTTGCTAAATAGCTTGTCGTAGGTAATCTTCCCCAAAAGAGCTTCCATATAAAATTCTTAACTCTAGGGATGGTTTCTAGTTTCCAAATTTTGCCCCAGTTTACTTCCGATGCATTCCCAGATTGATTTAGCTCAGCCATGTAGTTATAGGCTGACTTAAAGTCAAGATCATTGCTTAGCTTCCAAATCCACTTATCACTTACAATCTTCTTAGGAATGTAGATATTTGTAATCTCATTCAAGTGAAAGCCTCCAAATAGATTCAATATGATCTCATAGTCCCATTCCTTGTTATTAATCAGTTCATTCACCCTACTGAACTTAGCCATTTCATCCATATTGATAAATGTTGGCCATTTATTGATAGGGATATCTGAAAACCATGGGTCTTGCCATATGTCAGTTTTGGCCCCATTTCCAATCCTTTTCCTCAGGCCTTCTTTAAGGTGCTGAATAGCTACATGCAAACTTTTAAATCCCTATAAGAAGCTGCTACTGTTTTTGAAAAATCAAGGATGGTAATCCTTGTATTTGCAGTTAAGAAGCTTTGACCGTAAGTTTTTCTCTTTGTTGAGAAAGGGAAGTATTCTTTTAGCTTGAATAGAGTATTTAAATACTCCTATGTCTTTGATACCTAGCCCCCCCCCCCCAAATTCCTCCTTAGTGTTACTTTTTTCCAGCCAACAAGATGGAAACTTTTTTTGTCTTTGCTGGGATTCCATAGATAATTCCTGGATATTTTCTGGAATTTACTTATAACCCCCTCATTTACCCAGTTAGAGGCCAAAGTATGCATGGGAAGTGAGTTCATCATTGAATTAATCAAAGTTATCCTTCCAGCTTGGGAGAGTCCCTTAGTCCAACCCTCAACTTTATCCATTGCTTTGTGGAGTAGGATATTTTGGTGGTTCAGATCAATCTTCTGAGGACTTACAAATGACCCCAAATAAGTCATTGGAAAGCTACCCACTTTAAAGTCAAACACCTTCAGGATTCCTTTCTTAGAACTTTCTAGGCATTGTTTTGGAAAGAAAACCTCTGGTTTGAGCTTGTTTATTTTCTGTTATGTTAAACAACAATATGAATCAAGGGCACTTTGGAGTTTCTTACAGTTTTCAACATCCCCTTTGATGACAATTAATATATCATCTGCAAATGCAAGGTGGCTAACTTTGAGATCTTTATATTTGAAAAACTTGATGGAGCCACTTTCAAGTTTTTTCTGTAGGATTCTTGTAAGGAGCTCTTGCATAATGATGAATATATATGGAGATAGTGGGTCTCCTTACCTGGCCCCTTTGAAACTAGAAAAGCTTTCAGATTTGGTTCCATTGATAGAGCATTTGTAACTTGCAGATTTGAGACAGACATGAATCCATAACTTCAATGTAACAGGGAAGTTCGTATAAGTGAGTATGTTTTCAACAGCGCTCCATGAAACTCTATCAAATGTCTTTTCTACATCCAACTTCAGGATTATGAAAGGCCATTTCCTTTTGGATTTACTGATTACGCTCCATGAAAATCTATCAAATGCCTTTTCTAAATCCAACTTCAGAATTATGAAAGGCCATTTCCTTTTGGATTTACTAATTACATTTACAATTTCATTGATGATCAAAATATTATCATGCATGTATTTTTCTCCCTTTTGTAAACGCGCTTTGCTCCTCAGATACAAGCTTGCTGATATGAGGTTTTAATCTGTTGACTAAGGTCTTCGACAGAATTTTTTATAGCACATTGCATAAATCAATAGGCCTATACTCTAAGATTTTTGAAGCACCATCTATTTTTAGGTATAAAGATCAAATCTGTCTCACCCCAAGTGCTAGGAATAGTTGTTGTTTCATGGAATTTCTTAAAAGCCTTGTGTATGAAGTTCTTTGGTATTTCCCAGTATTTGATAAAGAATTCCACATTAAATCCATCAGGTCCAGGAGCTTTACCCCTGCCTAATCTATTCACTGCATTCCAAATTTCTTCTTTTGTGAATTCTTTACAAAGCTCATTCTTGTTTCTTGATGAAAGTCTCTTCCATCTCAGATTATTGATTGAGTCCCATGTATGCTCTGAATTCTCTTCATTTCATTCTTTCCATAAGTCTCGTACCACCCAGCAAATTTCTCAACAATGTCATCAGGCATGTCATAACAAACATCATCCACAGCGATACTGGCAATGGTGTTTCTGTTCTTCCTGAATTTTGCTAAGTTGTGGAAGAATTTAGTATTCTTATCATTCTCCTCAAGCTATTTTGTTCTGACTTTCGACCACCACAAGATATGAATTTGTCTATTGAGGGCATTTACTTTGTTAGTAAGGCATTTCATTTTGAAGATATCAGTTTCATCACATAGCCCAACTTCATCTTTCTTCTCAATAATGCCAAGCTCCTCTTTGGTTGATTTAAGCTCTTTTTCTAGGGGGCAAATGTTTACTTTTGTCCAAGCTGATATTTTTTTCCCCACATTGGCCAAGTTTTTGCTGATGTCCAGCATAAGTTGTGAACTGTTACTACAGCACCAGCTATCCCTGATGATATTCTCTACTTCAGAATACTCTAACCAATGGTGTTCAAAGATGAATTTCCCTTTCTTTCTATTATTACTCCATCTATTCTTTGCCAAAAAAAGAATTGCTCTGTGGTCAGAAGCAATTTTACCGAGGTGTTTGACTATGTTGAAGCTGAATAAATTCACCCAATTCAGATTAATCAGAGCTTTATCAAGCTTTGCCAGTATCATTTTCCTTCCCTCTATGTTGTTGCACCATGTAAATCTATTTCCAACAAAATTAACCTCCTTTAGACCACTGCAAAGAGTAATTCCTTGTAGTCATTTACAGATTGGCCACCTGTGAATGTGTTTCCATCTCTTTTGTCTTCCTAATTAAGAACACAGTTTACATCCCCAATCAGCATCCAAGGCAAGTTTTGGGTGTCAATTTTGCTCGAAAACTTCCATAAAATACTTCTGTTACTAGGAAGGTTGCTGGCATATATACCACTTAGGATCCAAGGGCTTTTATCTTTAAGCAGGACAAGAGCATTAATTAGCTGACTACAACTGAATAGTAGCTTCACCTCATAATGCATATTCTTTCATACCAAAATAATACCTCTAGATCTACCCTCTGCAGCAACAAAAATACCAGACCAGTTTTTTCCAAATTTATTTATAAAAACTAGTAAATTCTCATCATTTAGATGAGTTTCAACAAGCAGAATTAGATCAGGATTATGATCCTTAATCATAATTTTTAAGTGATCCCGAGCTGCTTCTTTGAGACCCCCTCGAATGTTCCATGAAAGGACTTTCATATCTAAGTTGATTCAGATGGATAGCTCCTGGGACTTAGTTGGGTCCCCATCAAATTTTATGACTTTGGAGTCATTAGAATATCTTCTTTTCTTCACCTTAGTTTGTTTAATGTTTAAAGAAAGGCTAGAAGCAAAGATATATTGTGAAGAGGATTTCCTTCTTCTTGAACTAAGATTTTGGGAGTGCATTTGGCTCAGGAATAGAATCATCAGTATAAGCGCCCGTTGCCTCTTTGATTTCACAATTATCTCAAATACTTCAGTCATTTTCTTGTGAAATTTTTCAACATTTTTCTCCACACTGATTGGAACTTTAATTGGCTCAAATCTTCTTGCAGCAAAGTCTCCATCCTTACAAGGTAGAGCATGTACTTTTGTACCTACAGCATTGCTGTCCCTTTTAGTAAAAAGATTGTTGGACTGCATTACTTGATCCTGATGCTTGGAAGAAATCATGCCTTCTACCTGCATCTGTTGAATGCTACTAACATTGACCTCCTGCCTTTCTTTGGTGTGAACTTCCATACTATTTAAACCTTTGTTTTGAACACCTTCTTTTTTCATGTTGGAGTTTTTCTTTTTTCTGCTGACAAGCTGCCATGGACCATATAAGCCTGCATCAGTTGGGTTAGCACCCATCTCAGCTTCACTGATTGAAGGTTCCTTTGGATCATACTTCTTTTCCACAGATTGATTTTTATTCAGATTATGCACAGAACAATTTGCTGCAAGATGACCCAATCCACCACAATTATAGCATAATCTAAGGATATTTTCGAAGGACAATGCCCGCTAGAATTTATATCCCTGGCAATTCACCCAGATGCCATTTGGCAAACATTTATTCAGTTTCCACAACAAACAGACTCTAGCAAACTTAGCCCTGAAGCCATTAACTGATATTTCATCTACTTTAATTGGTTGTCCAATTACAGATGCAATTTTAAAGAGAATCTCTTTTTGTAGGTATTCTACTGGAAGTCCAGGAAATTGAACCCAAATAGGTATAGTTTCAATTTTTTCAGATAATGGTTGAAAGTTTGGTTTCTAGGGGATCAATAGCAACACTTGCTCATTTAAAAACCAAGGCCCATTTGTCATAACATGATTCATATCATCATTACTTTGAAATTTAAAGCAGAAAAAACCAGCTGCTAAATCAATCACTTGCATGTTGAATTTAGACTTCCAAATTTTATGCATTCAATTACCAAAAAATTTGCCATATAAACAGTTAGCCCAATTCAATCTGGAATGCACGATTAGCTCATCCTCTATCACCACCTCATCCGATGAACTCTCCTGCAGTGTCTTTATCTTCGATTCAGCTTGTTTTGTATCACCAGAAGACAAAAAGGAATTTGCATCCTTGAAGAGTGCCGCCCAAGAACCAGGTTTATTTGAGCTTGATTTGCTTGCATCCTTAATGACACGATTCATGTTTGGTAATGCCTCTTGATTGTGCCCCTTTTCTCGGAGCAGTTCTTTCACCATTGATCGATCGCCCGCCAATGATTTGGAGTATTCAGTTTGGATCACTTTACCAGCCTCCCAATTAGGGTTTCTCTGTCTTCCTAGGTCAGGGCCAGGAGACTCAGTGCTCCGGGGGGAGGAGCTGCTCGGGTCCGGCGGCTTCTTTAGCTTGGGAATCCAAATCAGATTCGGGATCCAGATCGGGGAAGCCCCCTTATCACCGCCTCCAAGGTCGCCACTAGCGCCAAAGCTCATTTCGAATTTTTTTGCATTTGAATTGTTCAATACTAGGAATCTCTCAAGAAGCAATATAATTTGAAAACGAAGAAATAATGACAATTTCTTTTTTCAAACTTGGGGGCACAAATCCATACCATTTATTATGATATTTACTTCTCAAAGTGGCATTAAAGAATCTCAATTACTATACTTTGGCCCCACATATATGAAATATATATCAACAAGAGCATGAATAAATAAACAATTTGCATCACTTGACTATCATTATTCATGCTGCAGTTATTTCATTTGGGATAATTATGAAAAAGAATAAATGTTTTTTTTTCAACCATATCAATAGTGACATTTTTTTCAAATGTCACTAGTATCCTTGATAGCATTCATTGACATTTTTTGGGATACACTAGTGATGCTGAGATTTCATACATTTGCTATATTACGAGCCGATATTAGAATATAGTGATGTAACCTATCGATTTGATTATAAACTATAATTTAAAACTATATGACACATTCTAGGAATCAGATTGTGGGTGTAAGAGCTAGAAACGAACACTTACAATAGGTTGGAATTTTCTGATTGCAAAAATAAAATTTTAAATGCAGAACTAAATTTCTAAGTGCAGAAATAAAATTGTTTAATGCTGTAGATTAATGGTTTCATGCTAAAACATGTTAGTAGAGTTGCTCTGAGTCTAGAGCGTTGGGAATGAAAATATTCGTGTTGTGGTGATTCCCAGAAAGAATGTTCACAAGACATCGCTCTCTACATTTTTGACATTTAAGAAACCAAGCGGTCTACAGAGACATTCTGACATGTAGAACATGTCATGGCACCATATTTTACTCGTGTTTGGCGGGAAGGCTTGGAAAGGAGCCGATTGCGGGCATACGCGCGGAAGGTCGGATGGGCGAATCCTGACCCATTTGGATGGGTGAATCTTAACCATTGTAAAATTGTTAGGTTGGATGAGCAAATCCCAACCTTAGAATAATTGAATAGGTCGGATGGGCGAATCTCGACCCGGTTGGATGGGTGAATCCCAACCAATATATTTATGTCTATGTGAAGGAATGCCTATGGGCAAGTGGTGGTCAACGACCTGATATAAGGATGGATACTTTGTTATATGGTTGTGGTTGGATTGGTTGTGAGGGTTTAGTGGAACTGCTCACTGAGTTCTATTTGAACTCACGTTTGTTTTGCAGAGCCTGACCAGTGAGGTACTACCTAGAGCACATGGTGCGGCTAGAGGGCAAAGAGTACCATTGATCTCATGATAAACTGAGTTTAGGGAGTCATAGTCGAGTTATGTTTATTTGTCATTCATGCATATTGATGTAGAGTTGACTGTTGGAGTTGTAGTCCTTTGGACTTTTGTTCAGTTCATTTTGGGACATTTATTTTTATTCTTGTTATTTGAAAAAAAATTGATTGCTAAGTTGGACATTATTTACTTCGTTTTGGATATTTATTTCTTATTTGGTTTCTTCAATAAAAGTTTGGCTTTTATTTAATTATTGTTTATCTTCCTTTATGTTGTGATGTTGAGTTAGCATACGCATGAGGTAGGCTTCGGGGTATAGACACGTATATCCGGACAGTCACGTGACCCTAGAATTGGACGTAACAAAGTGGTATCAAAGTCAGGTTTCGATCCGACTGCGATCTAGAGTGTGTGTACCGTACGGGGCATTGCTAGCATGTCAGCATACGATGTGGTTGTGTTATGAGATCAATGGGCTAAGTTTGCACTTTAGCTCGACATGTGGTTAGTAGCTTTAAAAAGTTATGAATAATTTCTTGTTATTGATGATGTTTTTCTTATAAATGCAAGTGTGATGGAGCCTTTTAACACTGCGCTGAGTGGTAGTGGTAGCAACTCCACGGAGCAACGGGTCGAGGCTGAGGCCGTGGTGGGGTACTTTCGGAAGGATTGCCCTGGCAGGGGCGGCTAGCTGTGTGAGTAGTCCAAAGGTAAGGCGCTGATATCAGTGGCTCAGAGGAGTCAAGCTCAGGGCAGGGGACAACGAATCAATGGTTCTCTAAGATTGATCTGAGGTTCGGATACCACCAGTTGAGGATCCGAGATTCTGACATTCCTAAGATTTCTTTCAGGTCGAGATATGGTTACTTTGAGTTCTTGGTCATGTTTTTTGGATTGATGAACGCACCAGCAACTTTCATGGATTTGATTAACCGAATGTTCAAGGAGTACTTGGATAGATTCGTAATTATTTTTATTGACAACATTTTTATTTATTCCAAAAGCAGTGAAGAGCATTTTGAGCACTTGAGGATGATTCTGGAGTGTGTCATGCACTTTTGTTGGTTTTGGAGTTGTAGCCCTTGAGGGCATTTATGTTATTTCTATTTAGATTTCATTGTATCTGGCTTGTTGGACTTGATTTATTATTTTCGCATTTCATTCTTTTGCTAAAACTTGTTTATGATGAACTCTGTTGAAATAAAAAATAGGTTTATTTCTTTCCACTATTTGTTATTATTATGAGTTGACATGTGCATGATTTAGGCTACGGGATATAGGCACGCTATACCCTAGCCGATCACGTGACCCTGAGTTGGGGCGTGACAATGTGGTATCAGAGCATATGGTTCGATCTGACTACGACCTAGGGCTATCACCATATAGGGCATTGCTAGCGTGTCAATATACGGTAAGTGTATGTTATGAGATCAATGGGCTAAGTCTACACCTCAGCGCGACTCATGGTTAAGTTTACAAATATTAGGGTGAATTCAATTGCTTGACTATGATATTTTTCTTTCTGGTGATTCCAGAGTGATGGAGGCTTTTGGTGCCTCAAAGAGCGATAGTGGTAGTAACTCCACACGGGGTCAAGGGCGAGGCCAGAGCAGAGGCTGACGGGGGGGCCGGGGTCATAAAAGTAGATGACCAGTTGAGGAGGAACTGGGACAGTCCCAGGGTAGCACAACTTGAGGCCGTGAATGGCCCTGTGCTAGAGAGTGCACCATTTTTGGGGGCTACCTTTGTATGGGTGTCTGGATTAGAGATCCTTGTAATGTTTGCTTAGTATCTTGAAAGATTCATTGGTTCTCGTCATATAGTTTAAATATCTATGGTGCGGTTTGGTTAGGGCGGCCCTAGGAATCCTAGGTGGGCCGGTTGACAGAGTTCTATAGAAGGGATCTATAGGGGTTGGCTGATGGTAAATTTTCCCTATAGCCAAAGTCTTGGATTGATTGGAAGATCTTTCCCTTGGATTTTAGGAAATATAAATTATAGGTGTATAGTGAACTTATGGTTAAGGGCCATGATTATGTGCGACCAGAGTTGAGCAGGACCTAGAGCGGTTTCGCTTTGAGGCATATTTTGGGTGCGAACAGGTTGGGCACTTCAGGAAAGATTGTCCTGGCAAAGATAGTCAACAGCCTGATCAGACCAGGGGGAAGGCACCGATGTCTATAGGTTCTGTAGCTTAGCGGGGTCAGCCTCAGGGATGAGGCCAGCGAGCTGGTGGTTCAAAGAGGCCCACTGCACGAGTGTTTGCTTTGAACCACGAGGGCGCTGAGGCGTCTAGGGTAGTAGTGTCAGGTAACCTTGTTGTTGGTTCCGCTATTGCATATGTCTTATTTGATCCAGGTGCTACGCACTCTTTTGTATCGGCTTTATTTGCTGCTAAGTTATTATGAATATCTTCTGTGCTTGAATTGCTCCTTGTGGTGTCTACGCATACGGGCATTTCTGTAATGGCAGAGACAATTTTTCGGGGCTGCGAGGTTTTCATTTGTGGGCATGTGTTGATGGCCAACTTGACACTCTTGCCGATGCTGGAGCTTGATATAATTTTGGGCATGGACTGGTTGACGGACTATTTCGCCTTGGTGGATTGCAGGGCTAAGATTGTGACCTTTAGTAAGCCCGGATTGCCCTAGTTTACATTCCAAGGTGAGGGAATGGGAGATTCACTAGTGTCGATTTCAGCTATCAAGGCTCGGAAGTTACTATTGGCTTAAGATTTTCAACCTTGGTATTAATCTCGGTTTTGATGATAACAAACATGGAACTAATGTTTCATTGAGAAATACTTTCATGTTCCATATCGGCTAGCGCACGACGTCCGCGATCGAAAAATAGGAGAAATCGGGAAATCGGAAGGACGTTGGTCGTCGCGCTCGGATTCGTCAAGAAGTTAGAGTTTAGGTTTAGGGTGTCTAGTTTATATTGTAAATCCTCTTTATAGGGGCGGCAAAAATAGGCACGGCACGATAGCACAGCACGATAATTGCGGGCCGGGCAAAAAAAAATCGGCCCGATAAGCTTATCGGGCCGGGCCGGCCCGTTTGGCCCGCTAAACATATATAAAAAAAATTAAGTCTAGATTAGGACTTGTTTAGTGCTTTAAAATTGAATGTGAAGTTAATTTATGAAGTTTTTTTTGTGAAATATCATATTTGATGCTTATTTAGTCTCTTAAATATTTTAAATTATTTTTTTACAATTTTTTTAGAAATTTTTTAGTTAATAAGAGGGCTCGCGGGCCATGCCGGGCGGCCCGTAAAATATTGCGGGCCGGGCCGGGAATTTTCGGCCCACTGAGTTATCGTGCCGGGCCGGCCCGGTCCGTTAACTGCGGGCCGGCCCGTTTTGCCACCCCTACCTCTTTATGATGCAAAGAAATCCAAAAACCTATCTCGAACCTCAAAACATGAAAACCCGAAAACCGCCGTAAATTCACTAAGCCTAGGGAGCTCCTTGGAGGGCTATATGACCTAGATAGTTTCTTGACATAAAAAATAACAATAATTGTTCCTTGGGTAGAAACTAGATAACGAAATATTTTAAAGGATTTTTTGAAAGTCTTTAGCCTACCCATATTTGACCCGGAAGATTAGAAAATTTTTGTTTTTCAAAAATTTGTATTAGACCCCAAAAACTAGATTTTGATTCTTAAGAATTTTGATTTTTTAGATATTTTTATTGAATCCAAATAGGGGGTAATTCTTATATAATATTTATGTTTTAAAATTAATAAATGCTATATAAGTAGACTTAGTGAAAATGGAACCCAAACGAGTAGAGAAACAAAACAAACCAAACTGCTCAGCCTAATTTCGGTCAACCGAATGGTGTTAAAAAGCGGCAGAATGCCACTTCGGTCAACCGACCGAGGCCAAAAATTGGCATTAGGTGCGTCGGTCGACCGATCGATCGATCGGATTGCAAAGAAGAAGAATCACGTCTAGCGATCGACCCGTCGGTCGACCGAACAAAGTGATTAAGCCCGCCGTCACTCGAGCGATCGATCGGTCGGTCGACCGACGATCGATCGGCAAGCGACTAATCGACGGAAACAACTAGTTTTTCGCCCGTTGAGCTGTCGTTTCTCTGAGGGGTTATAAATACTCCTCTCCATCCTTTATTAACCCTTTTTTACAATTGATCCAAGCTTCCATTGAGCCAATTCTTGATCATTCTAAAGTTTTTCGTGATTCATCCTTGATCTTGCCTTCAACCTTTAAGCGATTCATCATTGAGGCATCAAGAGGAACTAGGACTCGTGCTTGTTATTGTTAATTGTTATTGCTGAATCAATATATATATATATATTAGAGTTTAATTAAATTGTTATTGCTATATATATTAATTATTGTTAATTGCTATACTTGTGCTTGTTCAATTTTCATATCTATTGCTTCCACTATTGTTATTGAATTATCATTTGCCTAAGTAATCAAGAATTGATTAAAATTAAAATTAAGCTAAAGTTTTAGTAAACACACTATTCACCCCCCTCTCCTCTAGTGTAGGTCATTCAACTTATATACTTATTGTTATTCTGTTTTATTGGATGGAAAAGGATATGATAGAATAATAAATGTAGGAGCATCAAATAAGATTTTTATAATATGGTGTACATCAAATATAGTATCATTTTTTTTATATGTTCTTTTAATCATATTTTTTTCTAATCAATGCACTAAACAAATAATAGATATAAATTCATCCCTTATTTCATCGATACTTTCCATTGATAACTTGTGATATACATGAAAAAATTAGAAATTAAATTTCAATAAACACCATTATCGTTGATTCTATTTATCGATAACAACAATGGAAAGAGTTCCGGAAGGAAAATCAGTGGATAGAGTTCCGGAAGACAAATAAGCGCTTCATTATTCTGTATTTTCAAGTCTGTCAGACGGAGTGGTAGACGGGGCATTCTCTTCATATTGCGGCAGTTAGATATCCTAAGTACGGACAAGCTTTGAAACCATTTCCATTGTTTGATTCCTTCCTCTGTATAGGGATGGCACTGGGGCGGGTTTGGGACGGCAAATCAATCCCTATCCCAAACTCATTAAGAAAATTCAATCCTAAACCCGTCCCAAACCCATTAGTATTTTAAAGGGTAATTCCCAAACCCATCCCACTAATTTAACGGGTACCCACTGGGAACCCGTCCCAAACCTGTTAGTATATATATTTACAATTTACATACTTTTCAAAAAAAAGAAATTGATTTAAAAGTAGTACATTAGAATTAACATGTATCAAATTAATAGAAGAAAAATAGAATTACCTGAGCAAATTCGAGATGAGCCCTATTTAGTATTTAACTAACACACATAATACAACACTTAATTCATAATTCATTAAGCTTCCAAATACAAGTGGCACACATACAAGTTTCAAAATATAACACATAATTCATTACTTCATTACATTAAAAGTTTAAAACAAGTGACACACATACTTAACTTTCAAATACAAGAAAGTAACTAAATCTTTGAATATGAAAAGTCCTAATCATCTACAATCTCCAAATCATCATCCACGTCCTCATCCGGTGCATCAAAGTCATCCAAAAGTCCTGCAGCTTTAACAAACACAACCAAAGAAAATATCAATCAAATGAGCAAAGTATAGTGAAGCCTACAACAGGTATCAAACACTACTAGCATTGCATGTAGGTGTAGGACTATAAATCAAATTCACTGTTGGTTGTTAGTCTTATGTTTATAATTACTGGGTTGAAGTGATCTAAGATTGGTTAGTGTTAATTAACTCTATTAAAGATGTGTATTAACTAGACATGGTAATCTAAGGTGAGCAGAACTAAATATTTAACCAAATATATATAAACCAATACATGTATATTTAACCAAATATGAATGCTTCAAAGGTGAACAGAACCACTCAATTCACAAGAAAATTGATCTTGTTTGAGTATATTTTGACAAACATAATAAGGGTAATAAGACTTGATTATATAAACATATATAATAACGACAATAAAAAAAAAAAAGTGACACTACCTCCTGAGTCAGTAGACAACCAACTTTGAGAACACATTAATGCTTCTATTGTATCGGGTCGAAGTCGACTTCGGACAAGACTTACAACTCTTCCACTAGTGCTAAAGGCTGACTCAGATGATACAGTTGATATAGGAATTGCAAGAATATCACGAGCTATAAGTTGTAACGTTGGATACTTGATCCCATTTGTTCTCCACCAATTTAATATATCAAAGTCTTCAGTCCATGGCAAGTTCTTTTCTTCCAAGTAATGATCTAATTCAGATTTCACCAGTCCATCTGAAGAATGAATAGAAAGAAATTGAACTAACTTAGACTTTAATGATGATTCCCCGGTAGTGGTGTGTGAACTATCCATAGTAGATCCACTATGACTCTTAGAAGTCTTAGACTTAGCTCTATGTTGATATTCCTGCAATAAATCATAGAAACTACCACGAACCTTGGCTATTTCTGAAGAAGCATGCAGCCCATAAACACATGGTAAGATAAATTCAATTGCCTTCATTTTGAAATGAGGGTCCAAGATAGTTGCTAGAGACATAACAAGATGCACTTCTCCCCAATATTTCTCAAATTTCACAAGCATATTTTCAGCCATTCTACTTATCACATCATCCAAAGATCTTCTCCAATCAACTAATGCCTCTCTAATGTCATTGATTTTTTCAAAGTAGCAATTCATAGTAGGATATTTTGAACCAGAAAATAGCTTTGTAACTTCATAAAATATCTTTAACTTCTCACATATCTTACTAGCCATCTCCCAATCATCTTCTGAGGGCAAACTTGTATATAATCTCTCCCTTTGTCTCAATCTTGGAAAAACATCTTTGTATTCAATTGCAGTAACAAGCATCAAATAAGTAGAGTTCCATCGAGTCTTACAATCCAAAGAAAGCTTCTTGGTGATTGGAATTAATAGTTGACGAGTTGCTTCTTCGAACCACTCAACTCTTGATGGTGTTGCTGACCAAAAAGCCACGCTATCACGAACTTTTTCGATAGATTTCTCTATCACACTCATCCCATCTTTCACCACAAGATTGAGGATGTGCACGGAGCATCGCATGTGGAGGATTCTTCCACCCATGAGCATGTCGATTGATTGCATCCTTAAGCTAACATTTTCAAGCATAGCATCATTAGTACTGCAATTATCAACCGTGATAGTCGACACTCTCCTATCCAAATTCCAATCCATCAGAGCATCAAACAAGTAATCAGCTAGGACGTCTTTTGTGTGAGGAGTGGGGACATAGGCGAACCTGCATGATGAGAATAACCAAGCACATTAAACATATGCTAATATGACTTAATTTAAATAATCAGATCTTACATGCAGATTTTAATAACTCACGTCAAAATTCGACTTTGGAGGCTCCAAGAGTCATCAATAAAATGTGCAGTAATGGACATGTAGCCTCTCTTCTGATTAGAACTCCACATATCCGTGGTCACTGCAACTCGACATTTAAGATTCCCTAGCATTTTATACAACTTTTGCTTTTCTGAGTTATATATTTGAATGATATCCTTCTTGATGGTATTTCGACAAACATGCTTGAAAAGAGGTTGAAGGCCGGCCACAAATTTTCTAAACCCCACATGCTCGACTATGGAAAGAGGATATTCATGCATAATAATAGCTCTTGCAAGGTCGTTCCTTGACACGCCTTGGTCGAAAGTGAAGTTGCCAAGCTTGAACTTTCCATCATTCTTTTTCTCCACTTTCATCATGCTTTGCCTTATATCCACTTGATTCCGTTTGAAACAAGTGCCTAAGTGACTATGCAAATGCTTTGTCCCATACTTAGAGCCCGCCTTAAACTTACGTTCACAATGAGTACAAACAGCGATCTCGTCCCCGTTAACTGTTTTCTTAATAAAATCATTCCATACCGCTGAAGTAAGCTTACGCTTTTTAGGATTCTCACTCTGATTGTGAGATTGATCAAGCAACGAGATTTGCTTCTCCACAACCTTAGCACTTTCAGCTGGTGATGGACTCGACAATGAGGCGGGGGTAGGTGTAGATGTAGGCGTGGGAGTCTCCTGAGCTGAAGATGGTCCTGAAGTTTCATGTCCTATATTGTCATCATGCTCAGACATCTCTGTGAACATTTCATAAATATATTTACCTCTAAACATTTAAGCACAAAGCATGCAGATAGTAAGCTAATTTTAACAATGATATCAATTATCTAAGCTAGACACAAATAATTTAAACACAAATCATGCAGGCGGCGGGTAAGAATTAGAAAATAATGCAAGAAAAATAGTTGGCGGTAGATCATGCAAAAATCATCAGTAACTAATTGCAGCGGCAGTTAAGAAAAAAAGTAAAAAAAAATAGAAAAAAAACCTAAGAATCGCAGACGACGCAGAGGCAGTGAGGCGGCGTGAGGGTAGTGAGGTAGTCAGGCAGATCGCAGAGGGGCAGCGAGCGGGCGTGAGGGCTGTGAGGCGGCGAGCGGGCGTGACCGTGTGAGGGCAATGAGGCAGTGAGGCGGCGTGAGGGTAGTGAGGTAGTCAGGAAGATCGCGGAGGGACAGCGAGCGGGCGTGAGGGCTGTGAGGCGGCGAGCGGGCGTGACCGCGTGAGGGCAATGAGGCAGTCGGGCAGATCGCAGAGGCAGTGAGGCGGCGAGCGAGCGTGAGGGTAGTGAGGTAGTCAGGCAGATCGCAGAGGGGCAACAAGCGGGCGTGATGGCTGTGAGGCGGCGAGCGATTTAGGGATAGCGAGCGAGTGTGAGGGCAGTCGAGCGGGTGACTGCTTGACTGGGTGAAATGGTGAATCGGGTGAGTGCAGACTGCAGAAGTAAAGAGTAAAGTCTGTAAAGATTAGGGATTTAGGGTATATGTTAAAAATTAAAGGTTATAATATATTATTACATTATTTATATTATATAAAAAATTAGAGTATATGTAAAATGACATAATTATCCCTATATATATTAGATAACATAAGGGTATTTAAGTAAATTTACTCTTAACGGGTTTGGGACGGGTTTTAGACTAAAATCCTGGACCCGCCCCAAACCCTACAGGGTTGTAACCTTAAAATCCTATACCCGTCCCATGACCCAACGGGCAAAACCCGCTAATGACCTATCAGGGTTTGGGACGGGTAAATACCCATTTATACAAACCCATTGCCATCCCTACCTCTGTATTCCATAATTCTTCTCTCTTCTCCGCCTTCTCAAACAATTGTTGTGCATGCCTTGAAGGAAAATCGCAGACCTCATCATCCTTCCAATCCGCAGGAAAACCAAGTGCCTTGACTGCAGCCATTTCATCCATCTTTAAAGATTTAAGACGGGGAAGCTTCTCAAAAGGAGGTAGGGAATCCCACCTCTTGCAGTTACTGAGTGAAATCGACACCAAATTGGATGCATACTCGATCTTCGTCAACCAGCAAGGGGAAGATGCGCCACTGTAGCCATCAATAACCAAATTCTTCAAGCTTTTTGGTGGTTGAAGATGATTAACAACTCGCTCTTCAAAATACTCTTGGTCATCCAAACTATTCCATGCTAATTTCAAATAGTTGAGGTGTACTTTGCCCTTAAAATCGACCTCTGTTGCCTTTTCATAGCTTTCTACATTCTCAAGATTACATATGCCAAGTTCACGAAGCTCATTCATGTTCTTTAACTGATTCATCTCATATCCACTCTCCTTCTGAACACGAAATTGTAACAGTTCCTGAAGAGAAGTTAATTTCCCTATATTTGGAATCGTATTAGCCGCGTAATTACCAAGTGAAATGGTAATTCCAAATATTTCCCTATATTTGGAATCCCACCTCTTGCAGTTACCAAGTGAAATGGGCACCAAATTGGATGCATACTCGATCGTCAGCCAGCAAGGGGAAGATGCGCCACTGCAGCCCTCAATAACCAATTCCTTCAGTTTTTTTGGTGGTTGAAGATGATTAACAACTCGCTCTTCCAAATTTTGTAAGCGATCTACTTGCTCATGGTAATTATTGAAATCAAATGGTGGTCTTAGGATTAACAACTCACCACAGCAGCCCTCAATAACCAATGAAATCAAACACTAAGTAAGCTAAATGGTGGTCTTAGGATTAAGGACCTAAGCTTAATCAAAACTACCACTCATGCAAAAAGAATCATATTACTACTGAACAATAAGAATAAGGAATGGATAAGGATTCTAAGGGAAAGATACAAGTAGATTCATCCTTGGTTCTATGAAGAAGGAAAGAGTAGGGGTTGGGCAGCCAAGCTTATTTTTTCAGCCATGCTCAAATTAAGAGAAGGGGTTATGATAAAACTTGGGAATGGTTTGAGCACTAACATTTGGTAGGACCCTTGGATCAAATGCATGTATTCTTTAATAAATGGACAACATTTATTAACGTGGATAGAATCAATGAGGTTAATTTGGTATGTAACCTTATATATGAGAAGGAATGGAATTCCACCCTGATAAAAGATTTATTTAGAGCAGATTTGGGAAAACTGATTCAACAGATACATATTCCATTGAGCAATATACCTGACAAATGGATCTGGGCATTTAATAATAAAGAAAAATTAAGCTGCAAAATTGCTTATAATTTCCTTAAAACTAAGGAAATAGAGGTATCAGACTTCTCTTTCAACTTGAGGACCCTTTGGAGCTTAAAAGTGCTGCCTAAAATTAAGATTTTCGCTTGGAAATTGGCTTATGGTAGACTGCCAACATCAGTGATGCTACCAAAGATTAGTAAGATTCCTCAACAAAAATGCTTCATTTGTGAGGATGGAATGGATTGTATAAACCATATCCTCTATTATTGCAAGCATACTGTCAATTTTTGGAATACTCTAGAAAATGTTCTGAAGGACAAATTCAAAAATGGGAAGAGGATTGAAGAAGGACAGAACCTTGATAAGGAAATAAAAATGAACTTAATCAGTTGCATTATAACTGGGCTATGGTACATGTGGAAAAATAGGAATGAAAAATATTTCAAAGGAAAAGGGGGTGGTGTAAACTCCTTGATCTATAGGGTGTTTGCTGAACTTTCTCAGTTAAACATATTGAACACGGGGGATGCTAACATAAATGTGAGGTATCAGCAAAATAGAAACACTGATAAATGGAACTGGTAACACTGATAACAGAAATAGTCCAAATGATGTTGTTGTCACAAATCAATTACTCGAGGACCTTGACACAAAATTCTGGATATTCTGTGATGCAACCTGGGTTAAGCAAAGTAAAAGGCAGGAATGAGTTTCTACGTATTGAATGAGAAGAAAGAGGAAGACTTGATGGGAATTAGTAGTGTTGTAATGCCAAATGTATTCACTGCTGAGGTAAACTCAATATGGTTATGCCTCCTAAAAGCTAAATAGTTAAACATCAAACATTTAAAAAAATTCACCGACTGTAAGATGGCATTGGAAATATTGAACAGGAAAATAAAAGCTCTTTGGTTTTGCAAAGACCTGGTGAGGGACATTCTTCATATTGTTCTTCATATTGCTGAAAAGCTACTTGTTAAGGGATGGTTTCATTTGAACGGATGAGATAACAAGATGGCTCACCTTTTAGCATGTCTTGGTTTATCTAGATAGGAGCTAAAGTGTGTTGATAAATAGCTATGTTTTAATTTTTTCCATTTCTGACCACTGTAGGAATAAATGTTTCTTTAATAATTTCGTTCCCTTATTTGATTTTGAAGGCAATCAGTTGATGTTAAAAAATGTATTTCTGATGTAGATAGACAGGCTATGAGTTGTAACACTATAAACATTTCATGCCTTGATTGTAATAAGTGTGTAAATGCTTCTAAGCTAGATAATAATAATCTCATCCTAAAGGAATATGGTGGCATGCTAGAACTTGGCGAGGAGTGCACGATCATTGATCCTTTGCCTTCTCTACCCAACTCTGGAATGTAACATGACCAATAGGTGAGTTTCTTCTTCTCTCTCTCTCTCTCTCTCTCCCTCTATATATATATATATCAACAAACATGACCACGATGACTCACATTAGCCGTCCCAAACAAACCTCCTAAGGGAGGAGTGCTAACAAGGCGACCGCCTTAGAAGCAAGTTCATAGTGAGATTTATGGTGACCTTCAAAGATCTTCAAGTTCCTCTCGTGCCAAATTTTTTATCTCCATATCATCATTAGACGGAAGTGCTTGCGAAATCTTTGAGAGCTTCTAAAAACACTAGAGTCCCAATGTCTGAACCCAAGTGGGAAAAAAGGGATGCTGATGAGCCCGAGAAAAAGCTTCCATGCGTCACGAGTGTACGAACAATCAACAAAAAGTATGATTGTGGGACTCATCCTTAATGATAAAGAGAGGGTATGAAAGCATTACTTGCACGCTATGTCTGATTAGTCTGTCCTTGGTAAGTAAACGCTACCTCTCAACAAGCCAGCTGTGGATGAAAATAGCCGGTGGGCAACCCTTCTACCAAAGGAACTACACTCCAGGATCAACCACCCCTCGAAATCTTAAGAGTCTATAAAGTGAACTTGTTGAGAAAATACCATCACTGCTCCATTTCCAAAGGATTTTATCATCCCCGCTCAACTACAATAAAGGAACCAGGCCATCTACGTCCTTGGTAAGTGAGTCTCCCTGCTCGTAGAGGTAGCCCGAGGTACTTGATTGGAAAAGAACAGATTGAGCATCCTCTGATGTTAGTAGCAAAAGAAGCCTTAACCGTATCATCACCCAGGTGTATTACCTTAGTTTTTTGAACATTGATCAGCTTCAGTCCGGTGCATAAGTCAAAGCAACGAAGTAACAGATCCAAGGAAGAGATACTGCCCGCATCTGTCTTACTAAACAAGAGAAGGTCATCTGCAATGTTAATCCTTCTAATTTTTCTCTCACATTTAACTACTTGTTAAATTTGGAATCCTCTACCTATAACAAGTGTGAGGAGTCGTTAGAGATAAGGAGTGGGTGAAGATCAATAATAACAAGAAAAAAATCATCAAATAATATTATAATAGGCTTATCCAACTGATGGAAATATGATTTCCTTATATTCATACTCGATCCAATCAATCTACAAAATAAATTCTATATTTCTGCAATACTTTAATATCTAAAGAAATCACATATATGATCTCTTTGTGTATCCTCTCAAATATATGACTAGTTTTCTTCTATTACTAAAAACCTTAAATCTTACACATTTAAAGTATCTTTTAATTAAGTATTATATATCAATATTTCTACAACTTCCGTACTATCACTTATAATATATTTTAAATAAATATGTAATTTGACCTATTGATCCACTTATTCAATTAAAGGCAAACACAAGGCTAAATATTGATTTCTTCATTCATGTGTGGGTAGGCAATTAGGTACGGATAGAATTGGACAGGCTTGGCCCAAGATTTAGGTTAATTATCACAACTTAGAATTCTCAGCGTTGCAAGTTTAATTTGTTGTCTAATGCACAGCTTAATTACATTCACACAGTAACAAAAAAGAAAAAAATTCAGGAGGGCACACCTAAGCTTTATAATCTTCCTAAGGCATTATTTGAATGAGGTGGAACATGATTTTGTAATGTGTGGTATGATATTATAATTACGATTATCCTATTTAGAAAGATGGTATGATAAGATACAGTTAAGTGACAGTGGCCATGAAGGAGAATAGAGTCTTGATTAAGCCGATCAGAGACGAAAAGTAAAAGTCTAATCCGATATGAGTAAATAAAGGGCATAAGAGGAATTATAAATTTTGATTTAGGGTATTTTAGAAATAAAATTTTATGAAATCATGAGAAACCACCAAATCTATGGTTTGAAAAGTTGGCCAAAATTTATAATTTTTAAATCATGAGATTACCATCACAAATCATGACCATCCTTTGGAAGTCTTCCCAAACCAAAGATTGAATAATACCATATCATATAAAATCATATCTTATCATGAAATAAATAAGGCCTAAGTGTAGGGGTCAATGTCCATGAGAATCATAGCCATTGATAATATAATCAATTAATAATTTACAATCACTATCGATAACAACATTTGTTACCCGTAGAGCTAGGAGTAGTGATGCTAGCACATATGGCTTGAGCCTATTAGGTTTCGATGGATTTAGGAGATGGATTGGATTTTAAAATTCAATCCATTGTTTGATGCAACAATGGATAAGAATCAGATCGGATATTTGGTGGATTTATTTTGGCTCAAATCTATCGTTGGCCCGATTTAGAAATCCTAGGAAGGGGGTGGATTTAGGACCTAAATCCACGTGATATGAATTTTCATATCATGTTCATACTTCTTATCTTATGTCAAAACAAACATATGATAGGATTTCAAAGAATCATCTTGGATTTTTATCTTATTTTTATTCATCTTAAATTATATCTCATTTAAATCATATCCTGTAAAATAAATATGGCCTTAATGAATATTAAAGTTTGCGTGACAAGGTTTGACTTTAGCAGAAGGCAACGGCGATCGACAATTCTGATGATAATTTTAATTCCAATAATATTATTGTCTCAAGAGGCAACATAATTTATTTTAATAAAATCATCGTGGGAGGGAATATATCCAAGTAAAGTTGGCATTAGGCAAATTTCCTCCGACAAATAGTTATCATGATAAGGAAAGAATTTGATTCGCAAGATAGTTAAGGGGTTACTATTTGACATAGTGAAGTTTATTATTTCTATCATATAAATGAACCGGCATGCGTTGACAATGATTAGTAATAAGAAGCTGATCATAATCAAAGTAGAGTTATTGACCAACAACCTATTTTATTCCTACCTGGAAAATTAATATTTATGTCCAAACCAAGAAGCAATACAATTTGGAAACAGATAAATAATAACAATTTCTTTTTTCAAATATGGGGCACAATTCCATACCATTTATTATGATATTTACTTCTTGAAGTGGCATTAAAGAATCTCAATTATTACATTTGACCCCGCATAAATGAAAGAGTTATTAACGAAAATTGACTTAGCTTTCGTGAATTTTTTAATTTTGATCAATTCTTTAATTGATTTCAATTGTATATAAAAAATTTAATATTGATTCCAATAATGGTCCTCCGTCAGCTAGCCGTGATGTCGCCCGTTAATTTGCTGACGTTGTGATCCAAAAATAATTTTTAAACATCGCCATGTTAGAAGGGATCCACATAGATTTAAGAGTTCTTAAACTAAAATGGTCTTAACTTTCACGAATTTCTCAATTTTGATCAATTATTTGATTGGTCTCAATTGTATATAAGAAGTTTAGCATTAGTTTCAATAATGACCTCATATATATGTACCATCAAAAATTATACTGCACATTTATATATATGTACCATAAACACCACACTGATATATATATATATATATATGTATCATCAAATACCACACTGCACACTAATATATACACCACACTACACTATACTGATATCAGCAGTATCAAAAAGAAAAAGAACACTTCAATCAGATAACACTTCAATTAGATATCAGTTTCAAAAAATACTTTATTTTTTTATATAGTATGGTGTTATCAGTATGATATATCAGTGTGGTGTTTGATAGTATGATTTTATCAGTATGATATATCAGTTTCAAAAGACACTTCATTATTTTATGGTGTTTGATAGTATTTGATGGTATTTTTGAAACTGATGTATTTGATGTTTCAATATAATGTTGTATTTTTTATGGTGTATCTGATGTTATCAGATTGAAGTGTTCTATTTTTTATGGTGTATCTGATGTTATCATATTGAAGTGTTCTCTTTCTTTTTGATACTACTGATATCTGTATAGTGCAATATGGTGTATATATTAGTGTGCAGTGTGGTGATCGATGGTACATATATATTAGTGTGCAATGTGGTATTTGATGGTACATATATATGAGGTCATTATTAGAACTAATGCTAAATTTCTTATATATAATTAAGACCAATCAAAGAAATGATCAAAATTGAGAAATTCGTTAAAGTTTGAGTCATTTTCATCTAATAACCCTTAAATCTATGTGGATCCCTTCTGACGTGGCGATATTTAAAAATTATTTTTGAATTGCCACATAAGCAAATTAACGAGCGACATCACGGTTGGCTGACGGGAGTCATTATTGAAACCAATGTTAAACTTCTTATATACAATTGAGATCAATCAAAGAATTGATCAAAATTGAGAAATTCACAAAAATTAAGATCATTTTAGTCTAATAACCCTAAATGAAATATCACAAGAGTATGATTGCATCATTTAATAACCAATGAACAATTTTGCATCACGTAGACCACATCATATTCATGATGCAGTTATTTCATTTGGGATAATTATGAAAAAGAATAAATGTTTTCTTTTCCACCCATTGCAATAGTGACATTTTTTCAAATATCACTAACATCCTTGATAGCATTAATTAAAAAAGATAATTTTGAATTAATTACCTTCAGTGAAATTTTTTTAGCAACTTGTAAAAAGTCAAATTGTTTATAGTAAAAGTTATAAAATATATTAAATTATATGTGTAAGATTCAATCCTCAAAGTAATGACAATTTTAATGGGAAAACCAAGAATGATGAGTGCTGCTTGATCTTTACAAAAGTTGATGCCCTTAAGTTTGAGCAAAATGCCAAACCTCAAAATATTGTTCTGGCAAGTTGTGTTGTATTATTCTATAGGTGCTTTCAATGGATATTTCCAAAGTTCCAACGAAGTAACTCATCTTTGGAAACATCCCCAAACCTTGTCATCTTCTTCAAACAAGTAATCAAATCATATAAACATATAACAAAATCAAAAGTGGATTTATCTAGTTGTAAGTTGTAGAACTAAACTCTACTCTAAGTTGGATCACCTCCATATTAATGCATTGGCTAGAATTTAGCGAACCAACCTCCACCAACTTGATTGAGTCTTGATGTTATCTTCCATGTTCCATTGCCTCATAGCGTATAAAACACAATAATTTGCACCAAATTATAATTGGTGCACATGTCAAATCATGTGGCACAATTCCATGCTTTTAAAAAGATGCCCAATTGAATGCAAGATAGGCACAAATACCAAATTAGTCCATCTACCTCTCATCTACTTCTCACCCATAACATTGACATTGTCATAACACAAATTGAATGCATTTGTCATCTCTTCTCATTCACACAAGTTAGGGTTAATTGCTATGAAAATTATTTTGAATCCAAATAGGATTAGTTTACTGGAATTCAAAAATCACCTTATAATAATTCAAATTGAATGTGATTAAAAATATTATTTTTATTCTCTCATCATCAATAAATTAAGAAAATTTGTTAAATTTGTAGTTTAAGTTAAGTTTTATTCTGGCATCACCAATTTTCACAAAATTAGATTAAATTCAATATGATTTTAATTTTTTTAAAAGAAAAAAATAATTAGCGAGGAAAATACGAACTTTGGTCCAATGTTTTCTTTACCCAAAACTCTGGACATAACTTGACCTTGGAGGTAAGATTGTTTTGTTTTTTAAAAAAAAATAAAAATAAAATAAAATGCTAATTGAGTCATTTATGACAACAATATATTCAATTTTTATATATTAATTTAATCACTATAATAAATGTATTCTTTAAAATTTCAGTATCAACAAATTTTATGTGAGTCAATTATTATGAGTAATTTTCAAAAATAGTTAATTAGGATCAATTATTATGTTTTGAACTCAACAAAGAATTTAATTAATTTAATTGGAGTTGTTGCAATATGTAGATATCACGCAACAATTAATAATTTTTTCGCGTTACATTAAATGATATATTACTCTTATAATAAATTGCACGTTGAGTATTATATTTACAAGTGAACCCACTCGTGCTTAATAGGTAGTAGCATCCGGGTATGTTGCATGTAGGACTTGGATTTGATCCCTTATTCAAGCGCTTTCTATGACTCTTTCCACGTTTGTGTACGTCTTATAATGCGCTTTGTGCGTATATACTTTGTAATAACTATGTTATAAAGTTATTTTTTTATATAAAAAAAGTGTTATATTTACATGTTACACAATTTATCTATCATATTTTCACATAATAAAATAAATGGTAATTTTCAGAATATATCTTGAACTTTGAACTTTGTCTCAAATGTATCCTGAACTTTCACTTCATCAAATTATATCATGAACTATTAAATTTCTATCAATTGTGTCCATTTGTTAAAATTTCATCACCTACTCGGTTAACAGTGTGACGTGGCTTACACACGTGGATTAAAATATTTTTTTTTATATTTTAATATTTTCTTCGTCACTACCTCGCAGGACCTCGCTGGAGAATCCTTTTCTATTGGAATTGTTTACGAACGAGGTCCGACGGTTTCTTCGGTGCAGTCCGACAGTTTCTCCGGCGAGGTTCAGCGATTTCTCCGATGAGGTCTAACTGTTTCTCTAGTGAGGTCCGGCAAGGTGATGACGGAGAAAGTGTTAAAATATAAAAAAATATATTTTAATCTATGTGTGCAAGCCACGTCACACTATTAATGGAGTAGATGATGGAATTTTAACGGAGTGATACAATTGATATAAATTTAATAGTTCAAGATACAATTTGGTGAAGTGAAAGTTCATGATACATTTGAGATAAAGTCTAAAGTTCATGATATATTCGGGTAATATTTTCAAATGAAGTAGGTTGGGTGAAATTGATCATAATTTGAATTCGAACTCAACATTCAAATAGAGATGGAATTTGAATAAATTGAAATATCTTAAAATAATTATTTTAAACTCAACCTATACATAAATAGTTCAAATTATTTTTATCAAATTTGAATATATTTGCGTACTAATGGGTAGTTCGAATTTTTGGTTGGATTTGAATTATTTTTTGTGGATTATGGTTTATTGGTAGATAGTTGAAATCTTTTAGATTGATGGGTAGTTGGAATTCTTGGTTGGATTGGAATAGCTTTGTGGATTGTGATTTATTATAATAGTTTAACTTCTTTTGATTGATTTGAACAAGGGTCATATTTACCCCTAAAGTAATAAAATATATATAAATTTATCCTTAATTTTTTTTTTTTTTAGAAAATACCTTTGTTGTCCAGATTTTAGGCCATAAATGTCACTGCTTATAACGGTTTGTCAAGTCAGCAAACGATTGTTTACATGATCAAAAATTTTGTGGCTTATTTTATTTGCCACATAAACAAGCGTTTGTTAACTTGTCAAACTGTTATAAGTAGTGGTATTTTTGGCCCAAAATTTGGACGGCGAGGGCTTTCTTCAAAAAAAAAAAGTTTAAGAATAAATTTGTACATTTTCAAATACGTTAGGGGCAAATATAACTCTTATCCCTTCTTTTTAAATTTCTTTCACTTCTAAAATCTTTGTATAAATATTTTTGCGTCCACTAAAAATGTGGCCTATTATCTCAGTTGGTTAGAGTGTCGTGCTAATAATGCGAAGGTCGTAGGTTCGAGTATGGATGGCAATGATACCCGTTTAAGTGGGTACCCGTGGGTATCTATTTGTTTATGATGAGTATGAGGGTTAATATCCTATCCGTGGGGATGTCGTGGGCAAAACTTTCCACCAGTTTATTATATGGGGTGGGTACAGATATTATAGTATTCGCATCCACGAGTATCTGCTACCCTCGAATATAAGTATAATTATAAAAAGATCTCATGTTGTTGATAATGTGTTTATCTACTCTTTTTTTCATCCTAGAACATATGTTGTTGTTGATATTTATTTCATTATTATGAGTTAGAATTTTAATGAAATATTATAATTTAAAAAGTTCAAAGTGTCATGAATACCCACCAATATTTGTGGGAATCCGTCCCCAGTAGAAAATTAAATGAGTACCCACTTGTGATACCCACGGGGAATTAAACAGGCATGGGTAATATATGTTTCGCGGGGCAGATAACAGGTAGGCACCCCTCGTACCCGCCTCGCCTCGCCACACCCCGTTGACATCCCTAGGTTTGAGACCTGCATGGGCCAATGGTATTTTTTATATTTCAATTGGTGTGTACTCTTTAACTTAAATTGGAACATTTGTTAACATGGCCTATTAGCTCTGTTGGTTAGAGCATTGTGCTAATAATGCGAAGGTTGCAGGTTCAAGACTTGCATGGGCCAATTAGATTAATTTTTATACCTATATTGCAAGGAAACCCTAACTCGTCAAATAGGGTTTCGGCTTCTATCTTGGCGAAGATCAAATCCGCGACCTCCGAGCGCATCTCCTTCACTTCTGAACAAGTCTCTTCTTGGAGTCAACCATGGGAGTCGAGTTTAATAGGTAAATGTTTGGTTAAACCCCCTTCGCTCGAGATTCTTCGAAATTGGGCTTCCCGTTTATGGCTTTCATATGGCTTCCAGCCCGTTCTTGATCTCGATGAGAATTTTTTTGTATTTCGTTTTGATTCTATTGAATTTGCAAACTTTGTCCTTAACCATGGACATTCTATAGCGATGTTCTTCGCTTAATGCTATGGAAACCCATGTTCCGACCTTGGGATGAAACTTTTACAACCGCTCCTGTTTGGATCCGGCTTCAATCCCTCATGTTGGAATTTTGGAATTTGGATTCCATTTTTGCGATAGCCCAATCTTTCGGGCGTGTTTTAAAAATGGATGAACGTTCCTTCTCGTATGAACGAGGTCGGTACATCTGGGTTTGTGTACAAATAAATTTAGCATTGCCTATTAGGCAAGGAATTTGAGTTTCTGTGGATCAAAATGAATTCTTTCAACCGATCATTTACGAGAATCTTCCTATTGTTTGTTTTCAGTGTGGTGTTGTAGGCCACCGTGATTTCAATTGCCCGATTTTATTGAAGCGTCAACAATTTGTAAATATTGACTCATCTTTCGATAAAAATAGTTCTTATGTTTCTAAAGATGTTTATGCTCAAAAATCTTTCTCTGCTTCAATAATCGCTTCTGTTCAAAATGATCTGACGGTTTAAAAAAATGCAAATGTCCCTGTTTCTCCTCCTAATGACTCTGTCCCGCATCCGATTTGCGGTCCCCGGATCCAAGTCCAGCGACGCAAATTTCATAATCGTAGCCCTCGTAGTGCTCGCTCTCCTTCAGTAACGAGGGAAAGCACTGCTCGGGCTGAGGAGAATTCTAGGGTTCCGAGAACCCAAGGCAGGATAAACCAAAATGCTAACATGCCTAAAGGCGGTAAGTTCCAAGCACCCCCTTCCAAACCCCAACTTTCGGATAAAGGTAACTCTACCCCTTCTCATTTGCCTAATGTTTCAGCATCTAGAGGTAATCCTCCTATCAAAAATGCGCATGCTACTAATAAAGGAAATGTTGCATTTGAATATGACATTTCTTCAGTAATTCCTTGACATAATAATATGGAACTGGAATGTGACATGAATCATGCTTCGGATGCTTCTGATAAAAATTTTTCTTTTGCTCCTCCGACTACAAAATCTCTTGAAGCTATGGCTCAAGATCTTAGAGATGTTTTTAGTAACCAATTAACCTCTACTAGTAGTTCTACTATCTCTAGAACTCCTAGGAAGAAACTCTCAAAAACATCTAAGTTAAATTCCTCTCTTGGAATAAAGATCTTTGCTTCAAATAAATTCAAGAAGCAAAGATCTACCCCAGAGATTGATTTAAATTCTACAGATATGGAACTAATTAATGTAGAGGCAGATGACCTTCTTGATGATATTGAGTCTCCTAATCCATTTCACCTTTTAAATGAATGTTCTTAATTGGAATACTTGAGGTGCATGGAGAAGGCAAGCTCGTGAATTCTTATCTATTCAAATGAGATATTCTCAAATAAAAATTATTTCTTTACAAGAAACTCATTTATCTGAATCTAAATCCAAAAAATTGGTTAGATCTTTTGGTAGAAATTTGGCAAGCTGCCATTCAACCTAGTAATGGTGCATCTAGGAGAATTCTCATTGCTTGGTGTACTAATAATGTTAAAGCTCATATCATTTCAATATCTTCTCAAGTTATTAATATTATTGCTCAATTAAATGAAACTGAACCTTTTCTTTTATCTAGCTTTTATGCAAGTATCAATCCTGCTATTAGATGTTCTCTTTGGAATTCTTTTATGAAACTTGACATGAATTCTTATTCTTGGCTGCTTATGGGAGATTTTAACTCTATTTTGCATGCTAATGGTAAGCTAGGAGGTCAAGCTTTCAAATTTACTAAATCTGTAGAGGATTTCAATTTATTTGTTGATCACCTTGGTTTAATTGACTTAGGATTTTCTGAAAATAAATTTACTTGGTCAAACATCCGTAAAGGTCTTGCTAGAATTCTTATTAGATTGGATAGAATGTTTGCAAATGCTTCTTGGCTTCAGTATTTTGGTAACAATAAGTAATCATATGAATAGATGTTATTCTGATCATTGCCCCCTATTATGTACCATTCCTGTTGCTAAACAATCAAAGAATAAACTCTTTAAATTCCAAATTTTTTTGATTGAGTATGCTGAGAGTTTTGATGTGGTAAACAATGCTCGGGTTCTCCCTGTTATTGCAAATGCTTCCTCTGTTTTTAACTCAAAATTAAATAGAACCAGGGGAGCTTTGTCTCACTGGAATAAAAATAACTTAGGTAGGTTAGAATCCCTGCTTGATACCACTATTAATGATATCAAGCTTTTAGAATCTTTAGAGTCTCCCTCATGCTCCTTTTGACCTTGATGCTAAACTTAAAAATCTTATTAATAAGCAATTTTCCCTTCAAAGACAAATATGTCTGAAATGATGGTCAAAATCCAAATCAAAATGAATTCATGAAGGGGATCAAAATACTGCATATTATCATCGTATTGTAACCATGCGTAGACGTTTAAATCATATTTCCTCTATTTCAAACTCTTTGAATGTTGATATATCTGTTGATTGTGATATCCTGCATGCTTTTGTTGAGCATTATCATTATATCTATGGAATCATTCGGTTAATTCATGTAATGTTCAAGCAGTTTGGCCTAATACTATTCAGTTATGCCCATCTTTAGCTGAAAATTCAATTTCGCCTTTTTCTCTTAAAGAAGTTAGAGACACTATAAATTCTTTCAAAAACGGTAAAAGTCCGGGCTTTAATGGTTTTACAATTGAATTTTATAAGTACTATTGGAATACCATCCATGGAAACTTTTTTAAAGCTATTCAACATTTTTATAATCATGCTAGCTTGCCCCCTGATTGGAATAAGACTTTATTGACTTTTATTCCAAAAGTTAAGCATCCTAAATACATTAAAGATTTTAGTCCTATTGCTTTATGTAATATTTCATACCGTATTCTTTCCAAACTTATTGCAAATCGCTTAAAAAGTTGTATGTCTCATCTTATCTTATGTGAGCAATATGCTTTTGTCAAAGACAGGAATATTCATGACAACATTTTGATTGTTGAGGAAGTTGTGCATTCTTTTAATAATTCAAAAAGCAAATGCCTTTACATTATCGTTAAAATAGATATTGAAAAAGCTTTTGATTCCCTTAATAGAAATGCTATTCTTAAAGTTTTAAGTCTCTATAATTTTCCTGCAAAATTTATTGATTGGATTAAAGAATGCATCTCTTTTCCTGTTTTAGCTTGTCTTGTTAATTCTCAAGTATCTGAATTTTTTCCTTCCTCAAAAGGTATTAGACAAGGGGACCCAATTTCTCCTTTTCTATATATTCTTGTCTCTCAATTACTTACAAACATCATAAACAATGTTGTTTCTAATAAAGATTTGACCCCTTTCAAGCTTAAAAATAATACTATTGTTAGTCACTTAATATTTGCTGGCGATATTATTATGTTCTTTAAATCAAACTCTAGAAGCCTAAATACTGTCAAATCTATTTTCTCTCATTATGAGCTTCTTACTGGCCAAAAGATAAACTGGAATAAATCTGAGATTTTCTTCCCTAGACATACTCCTTCGTATTCTAAACTTAGAATTTCAAATATTCTAGGTATGAAAGTAGGAAAATTCCCCTTCAAATATATTGGGGTTATAGTATCTCCTAGAAGACCTCCTCCTAGGACCCAAGACTATATTCTTACTCAAATTGATGCTAAATTAAGTAATTCGAAGACCTCTCTTCTCTCTCAAGCCGGTCGGCTAGTGCTTATCCAATCTGTTTTAAATTTTATTCCAACTCATTCTATATTTATTACCTGGCTTTCTCAAGATTTATGTGATAAAATAGACTCTAAAATGAAAAACTTCCTTTGGAACCATCATGCTGATAAAAAGAGCATTCATTTGATTAGTTGGTCTACTGTTACTCTTCCAAAATCCATGGGTGGTCTAGGTTTACAAGATATTAGATCTAAAAGTATGGCTCTTCAAGCCAAGAGAATTCAATCCTATTTAAATAACTCTAAGTCTCTTTGGGTTAAAATAGTTCAAGTAAAATATTCAAAGCTTTATTGTTCAAATCCAAACCCTCCTAAACAATCTTCTTGAGCTTGGAAATTATTCATGCATGCTTTCTTCTCCCTTCAACCTGGTTTTCAACATGTTATTGGCAATGATGCTAATACTTCTTTCTTATATAATCAATGGGTGCTTGATTTGCCTTTAGCTCTTAAACCAACTTACTTCAACATTAATTTGATTGATCAGATTGTTAATGCTAATCATCTGTTACATAATAATGCATGGTCCGATTTCATTGACTTAACAATGTGTAATTCTAATCTCTGGGGGGGCATTACAAGCATTGAAATTTTGGATCAACTCGATGATGATTTTGTAGCCTGGAAAGCTGAGAATAATGGATTGGCAACCACATCCTCTGCTTATCTATTTTTGAAAATTTTGAACCAAAGTTCTATTAGTTTAGATCACTCTTGGGGGCAGATCTGGAAACTAAATACATCTCCGAAAGTGAAGCTTTTTCTTTGGAAAGTTTTTCAAGGTCGTCTTTTAACTCGCAACTGGCTTTACTCTTTGAAAATTATCTCTGATCAAAATTGTGTTTTCTGTCAGTGAAGTTGAATAAGCTTTTCATTTGTTTTCTTCCTGTGCTTTTGCTTCTTCTCTTTGGTCGACTCTCAGTAATGCCCTTGATATTGATCTAACTAATAGTTTAAATTGGCATTCTGGTAGCAGTGCTTTGCTGAGTCTAAAAAATTCTTTGAGTATAGACTCTAAAGCTACTGTTGCTAATGCTTTATGGTTTATATGGTTTTTTCGAAATAGTATACTGCATGGTGAAGGACGGCCATCCATTAATAATGTTGTTTTACGTATTGTTGCCTACTCTTCGAATTATATTAAGGCTCATATTCCTGAGGGCAATGATATTGAAAGAACCAATGCTTGGTTTTGGCCTCCTCCTCCTGAAAATTGGACTAAAATAAATTGTGATGGAGCATTTGCTGACTCAGATGGTGCGGCTGGAATTATTATACGCAATGATAGAAGGGAATGTTTTTATGCTGCATCCATTTATTTTCCCTCTTCATCTAGTTTCTATTCAGAATTGTTTGCTATTTATCATTCCCTTTTGTTGGTTTCTTCCAGGAATATGACTCGAGTTATAATTGAATCTAAATGCAAGAATGCGGTGGAGATGATTAACAAGAAGACTAATATTCATTGGCTTCATAAAGTTTTGTTTAGAAAAATATGTAATATCTTACATACTCTAAATGATGTAAATATCCTCTTTGTAAACAGGGATGCCAATCAAGCTGCCCATTGGGCAGTAAATTTCGCTCGTATGCTTAAGGAGTCCACTATTTGGACTTCTGTACGCCCTCCCGAGCTTGATGTAATTCTATGTAAGGATGCTTTTGCGTCCCTACATGATTAGTTAATGTTATCTTTTCTTTGAAAAAAAAAAACATGGCTTATTAGCTTAGTTGTGCTAATAACGCAAAGGTCACAGGTTTGAAACATGCATGGGTCAATTAGATTAAATTTTATATCTACATTGTTTTATGAGATAAGGTCCATGTTTGCTCCTAAAGTATTCGAAAAGGTACAAATTTATCATTAAATATATTTTTTTGAAAAATGCCTACGTTGTCCAAATTTGGACCAAAAATATCATTGCTTATAACGGCTTGACAAATAAGCAAACCGTTACAAAATTTTTGAAATTTCATTTGAGATGTAGGGGCTTATTTGTAAAATTAGATTTTCAATTACATTTTTGCCAAATTTTCTAAAATTAGATCTATATAAAGCCTCCACCTATTTTCTAGAAGTTTTTTTTTCAATAAGAGGGGTGTTATGTGCTTACCATACAATAATTTTAGAGAGTTATGGATTTATATGCTTATACTAGATGACCGAGTTATGAGCTAGACGAGCTGGATTGCTAGGTTAGGCTCGGTCTTGTTCATAACTTGATGTTTTTTTTACCACAAAGTAAAAGCTATATTAAAGGCGGCAAGAGTCAGGCCCAAAAAGGTCATCGTACAAAAGGCGCTCGAGCTCGAGAAGATGAATTGAGGGCCAAACCCTTTCGTCCTTACAGAGTCTTGCGCGGTTTGCTACCCAATGAGCAGCTTTATTTGCTTCTCGAAAACAAAAAGAAAAGCTCTCTAATTTACAGCTTGAGCTAAGCAAAAATATGTCAACCACCAGGGCTGAAATGGTCCATGGTGCATCAGTAGTTTTGTTTAGTACATTGATCAATGTTTTTGAGTCAGACTCAATGATAAAATGAGGGAGATCTTGCGAGATGGAAAATATGAGAGCATCACGAACAGCGCAGGCTTCTAGTATGAGTGCGTAGTTGCCCTCGAGAAATGAGCTAGTAGTCGAGAGACAACAACCCTCGAAATCGCGAAGAATAAAACCTATCCCTCCTGCAAAATTCAGAAAGGACACATCACAGTTTATCTTCAAAGTGCCTTGTGTTGGGGGAATCCATTTTATCAGCTGAGGGTTGCGGATGATATTTCCCTCAGGTAGTATCTGTTCGAAGTAGTTCTGAGAAAATGCAAGGATGCGGATCACCAAGCTCAGCAGCTCGTTTCGGGCGAACCAAATGAACCAGGAGGTGTTAGCAACTAAAGCAATAGTCCAGGAGGAAGATGGAGAGGGGCTGAGGGAAAGCCAATCTCCTTGCCCCCAGGAGGCTTTGGGGGCAAGGTCCTGACCAGTTCGAATGGAAAGAAGGTTCCAAATCTATGAAACAAAGGCACATTCAAAGAACAGGTGGTCACTGGTTTCAAGAAAGTTAAGGCAGAATGGATAAAAGCCAGGGGTATTTAGTCCAATTGAAAGGAGGCGTGAGCGTGTAGGGAAGTCGTTTGTGGAGAAGTTTCCAACAAAAAGTGCGCACCTTGGGGCGGTGCGAATTTTCCAAAGTTTTTCCAGAGTGGGTTTGGAGGGTTAAGGGCTGGTTTAAGATTTTGCAGAAACGAGTACGCTGAACTAGCGATAACGGTACCCCCCGAGGTATTTTTCCAACGTATTTATCATCATCGGGCATCATAGGCAAATTCAACCGACCGATGGATTCCCACAACATTGAGCCAAAAGCATTAATGCAAATATCAGAGTTCCATGTTTGATTATTAATGAGTATGTCCACACAGTCAAAGTTATCGAATAAGTTGATGTTTATGAATGTAGGCTTTAGGCATATAGGGGTTTCGAAGAGCCAGTTATCGAGCATGATGGAAGTGTTGGAGACGGAGTTAACAAGCCTGAGGAAGCCAGGGGCTAATGTTTGAATGCCTCCCTAAAGAGGCGCCAGCTCCAAGAGCATTTGGAGCTAGAAGTTGAAGGTGCTCTTAGGTCATTGTACTTGTCCAGGGCAATTTTGGACCAAGTGGTTGGGGCCTTGTTCAAGTAGCTTTGGACCCTTTTTGCTTGGAGTGCAAATCTAGTGTCATCAAGGACATGAATACCCAAGACACCAGAAGATTTGGGCACGGTAACCATATCCCAACTAAGGTGATGTAAAGGCTTCTTATCAACCGAGCTGGACCAGAGGAAGTCATGAGTTATTTGCTCAATTTTATTAATGCAGCTTGGGGGTACCAGCTAAGAGTTATAGAGTGGAGAGGAATGGAATTCTAAATCGAGTTGATCAGGACCACTCTACGTGCTTGGGACAGGTAGGTAGAGTGCCAAGATCCTAACTTGGCTTTGATATGATCAATTATGGAGTTGTAGGAGCTAACAGGCGGCCTCCTAGGAGCAATTAAGGCGCAAAGGTATTTGAATGGAATGAACCCACTTTCATTTGAAGGGTTGGAGCAAACTCTTCTTATCACAGCTCGCAAGGTGTTGCGAGGGAAGAAGACCTCAGATTTATTGTAGTTCACCGATTGACCAGTGAGTTGGGAGTATAAATCAAGAGTCTTTTGAATAGTGGAAAGACTTTTCTTATTTGCGCGAAAAGTGAGCAGAATGTCATCGGCAAACATAAGGTGGCCGAGGGTGGCCGAGTTTTTGAAGCGGAATGGGGTTAATTTCTTTTGAGTGATAGCCAAGTTAATCAAGTTGGTTAAAGTCTGAGCCACCAAAACGTAAAGGGAGGGGGAGATGGGGTCTCCCTAGCGGATGCCCCTCATGGACGTGAAGAATGGGGATAGCTGGTTGTTAACTAGGCAGGAGAATTTCGATGTGGAGAGGCAAGTTTTGATCCATTTGACAAATTTTTCAGGAAAGTTGCAAGCTTGGAGCGTGGAGATGATTGCCTTCCACGACAGCTTATCAAAAGCTTTATCCCGATCGAGTTTGACCATAATAAGAGGGTTTGTCCCTTTGGAGTCGTATATTGTGTGAGCTGCCTCCTAAGTAATCAAGATATTGTCGTGAATGCTTTTACCTTTTATGAAGGCAGACTGCTCATTCGAAATATTTAAGGGCAGAACGAACTGAATGCGATTAGCTAATGTTTTGGCGAGAATTCTATAGCTAAGATTGCATAGAGCTATAGGCCTAAAATCCTTAGTGGATGAGGGGGACAGACATTTTGGGATAAAAGCCAAAATAGTCTTGTTCCAATCTAAGGGAAGGAAAGCATTTTCATGGAAAATATTGAGGCACTGCATAAAGGCTGGAGAGATGATATGCCAGTAGGTTTTGTAGAATTCTACAGTAAAACAATTATCGTCGGGGCTTTTCCCATTCGGCAAGGACCTAATGATAGTCCAGACCTCGTCAATGGAGAATGGAGCCACAAGGCGGTCAAAGTGTAGCGCAGGGATAAAGTTGAAGTGGGGGAGGCTAACGGAATTGAAGCTACATGTGTTATCCTCTTCCCACAAAGTTTTATAATGGTCAACAAAAGCTTTAAGCAGTTCATCATCATTATAAACAATTAAACCATTAGCAAGAATCAAAGAGTTAATTCTATTTTTCCGACGACGCATGGAAACAATTCTATGAAAATAAACAGAGTTATAATCGTCGTCAATGGTCCATTTAGTTTTGGCTTTGCACCACCATTTCATAGTTATTTGTCTTCTAAGGGCAGAAGCATGATTATAGCATGATTTAAGCAGTAATTCATCCCAGGCATTTAATCCATTAGAGGCATCAAGCATTTCAAGGTTAGATATTTTAGCAGTCACCTCACCAAGCAGGGTTTCAAGCCGACCCAGATTATTTTTATTCCATGAAGACAGAGCATGTCGAGTGAATTTTAAAGCCATCGAAAATTTGTCAAAAAATTTTAAGTTCAACAAAACCTCATTCCAGGCCATAGAAACAACGTCAAAGCTCTCCGCGTACTCAGTCCAAAAGGATTGAAACTTAAAAAGCTTGGAATGGGTTTTTGAGCTTCCAAAAGTACAAAGAAGAGGGCAGTGGTCAGAGATGCCGCGATTTAAGAGTTTAATTTTGGCGGTATCGTAAAAATGAGCCCAAGCAGCATTCGAAAAAATATGGTCAAGACGAATTTGAATTCTAGACAAGGGGTGCCTATTATTGACCAAGTAAAAGGAACCCCAGAAAAGCTCAAATCGATTAAACCCAAGTTGTGAACAAATTTACGAAAATCCATAACAGGCTTGCTTAGCCTAAAGGGGAGACCACCCTTCTTTTCATGAGCATCCAAATAACAGTTAAAATCACCATAGATAATCCAAGGGTAGCTCGAAAAATCAAACGAGTAAAAATCGTTCCAGAAATCCCGTCAGACATTCGGATTTGTACTAGCATAAATATTTGAGAAAAGAAAAGGCTCAAAGTTTTCCATACCTACCACTGCAGAGATGCATTGGGGTCGTATAGAGATTACCTGAGCAGAAAGGATAGCAGTGTCCCGGGCAATTATCAGGCCACCGGAGGCCCCAGCCGAGGGTTGCGACGCCCCGGCCCAGAACCGACCAAAAGATTTTATAAGGTGGGAAGCACGAAGATCGTCAAGGTGAGTTTCCTGCAAGGCGATTAGTGAAATGGAGAAGCTACGAATTAATAAATGGAGATGTTCTTTTACCACACGGCGCCCCGCGCCCCCTGCGTTCCATGAGATGCAGTTCATTTGGGAACGATTGCGAGGGCGTCGGAAGTAGAAGTTGATTCGGCAGCTATGGAAGGAGAGTGGGTCTCGGATTCGTTGGTCGAAGCTCGGCGTTGCTTTGATTGCTTCTGCTCCGGCGGCATAGGAGGCTTTGGAGGCCGTCGGGATGTAGGAACAATAGCAGAGGAGACATCCATGGCGTTCGGGGTGGCTTGAGCACCAAAGGAGAAGGCTAGGTCATTGGCAAGCTGCTCCAAGGAGCGAGAGGGGGGCACAGAAGCCATCACAAGTGAGGATGAAGTGATGGTTGAAGCGGCGAGATGGGAAGAAGATGGAGCGGGGTGGTGCGGCACAGCTGTCAAGGGGACAACTGTCATCTAGGGTGATGCAGCACTCGAGCTACGCGAAGGGTGGATGGGGTGGAGGGCGCTCTGAGCGAGGGGGCGTCATGATGACACGAGCGCACCTGAAAAGGGGCAGCAGGAGATGGGGCAGTGATAGGATTGGAGGCGTGGGCGGTGGGGGAGGACACATGGCACGATTTTAGAGGCGCAACAGGGTGAGCAACGAGGGGAGGCGTGACCTTGATCGTGCGGACGACATGTGGAGGCGCAGCCTCGATCACACGAGCTGCACATTGTGCCACGTGAAGGAGGAGAGGACGAGGGGTGCCAGGGAGCATTAAAATCGTCAACAGAGATGTCAGGGTCGATAGAACGAGAAGGAGGCAGATACATCACGTCATCCTCAACTGTAGATCGAGGGCCCACGTGAGGAGCGCGAGGCGAGGGGCGACCCTAAGCGCGCACATGGGAAGCACGTGTAGGAGGGGAGCAGAACGGTCATCAAACGGGGTGTCCACGTCATCCTCATAACCAGGGTCCCCCTGAGATGAGCATGACAGAGGGCGGCCTTGGGGGTGCACGTGAGGGGCACGTGATAGGGGACGGCCCCGAGCGCGCGTCGCAAATGCAACGCAGCCTATGGACGAGGATGGACGGCGTGAAGGACGCTGTTTGGTGACCTACACCCAAGGGCCATAGGTTGGCACTCGGTGTGACAGAGGTTCATGAGAGGGAAGGGGGACCTCTTCAAAGGCGGGGATCGGAGGGGGGTCGACAGCCATAGAGGAGGGGGGTTCGGGCCCCGAAGTAGTTGTAGGGGGTGGGGGTGGAGCTGAAGAAGAGCTCTTCGAAGCCGGGACGTTTGAAGAAGGCAGCGAGGTGCAGTCCACCTCGCGATGCCCAATCCAGCCGCAAGTATAGCATACCGAAGGAAGGTTCTCATAGGCAACCGGTTGGAAGAATTCCTTCTCAGGCTCCCCGACCTATAGGCCTTGCCGAGAAGGAGACCGAATCAACATTCCAAAGTTCCAGCGGTAACCCGAGAAGGCGCACCCAGATGGGGGCCAACGAGAAAGGCTCATACCAAGGCCGAAAAAGGGGCCTCCAGGGGATAAGCCGAGTTACATTCCCAAGCAAAGAAAATGGCCCTCCTGTGAGGACGTTCGAGCAAGAAATACGATCATGAAATCGGAAGACAAAAAACCCCTCTTCCAGATCGAGGGTAGAAATGAAACTGTCAACACTAAAAACATGCATCGCCCAGGAGTTCACCACCGACGGTGGCGGAGATTTGCCAAAAATTTTACCAATGAGACTGTTCTCCCAAGGTTCACTCCACGCCATAAGTTGTTGCGGCGTGAAATGAACCTTATTGGAGGAAGCCGAGTGAATGCTACAGAGGGTCGGGTTAGGGGTCACCTGAGGGCTGGCAGAGTTATCTCCATGGAGTACTTGGGCCCAGGAGACGGGAGTAGAGGATGGCCTTTTGGAGGAGGAGGGTGGTCGTGAGGCGGAGGGTGGTCGCGTGCCACGGGAGGAAGGTGAAGGTCTTGGCGGTGGAGGTGGGGGGTCTTCATCAGGCGGCTCTGGTGCAGAGGGAGGGGGGCCTCAGGGGCGAGAGTGCCATGGGAGGAGGAAGATGCCATCGCTTTTTCAACACCTGAGTTTGTTGGGAGAGTTGTTGGAGTGGAGCAAAGCATCTCAACTATTTATGGTGGAGGGCGTGTAGGACGAGCTACCGTAGGGCTACTCGTTGAGGTAGAGACTATGGTGTGGCCCACGATAGAGGGAGAACGAGGCAGATAGAAGTGTTAGAGGTATAGGCCAACACTTTTGTCCCCGAGGAGATGTGGTGGTTGAGCAGATGGAAGAGGGCCGCATGTGATGCATCATGTTGAGGAATTTGTTGTCAGAGTTTAGGAGCAACCTAGAGTACAATGTGTGGTAAGCACTAGATCAAGGAACAATTCAACAACCACAATAGCATCACTATGGATTTTCACCCATAGGGGTGGGAATTAAAACTGGTTAAACGAATCGTAAAATCTAATTTTAGATAGTAAATTTGTTATTCGGTTTCGATTAGAAAAGATGAAAATCGATTATGTTGTACCCATGAAAATTCTAATTTAATTTATTTTGGTTTCAGCGGAAAAATCAGGATGCGTGTCGGAACGGGCCGAGTGAATCGCTAGAAGGCGCAAATTAAGGTATGACCCTTATGTGCGTGTGAAATTATTTTATTTAAGTCGAATTGGAAAGTTGGGTTCGAGTCAAGTTCGGAGATTCAACCGAAACTCGATTTGGATGAGTATAGGCTGGTAAATGGGTTCGCTTAAGGTAGAAGGGTAAAATTGTAATTTTAAAACTAAAACATAGCACCTGGGCCGTATGGCTCCAAGAATAGTCGCATGCATCCCTAGGCGTATAGGCAAATGGGAGAGGAAGGAGGTGCAACTTGTGGTAGTCGGAGTTGACACCGTCGGACATCGTCGACGCGAGGTTTCGGAAAATCGTCTTCCTTTGCAAAGTGAGTGGTTTGAACCCTTCTTCTTAGGGCTTTTCCCATGCTCGGACGAACCCCCATTGAAGGAAACATCTTGCTTCTTGATTCAATTATTTGTAGGACCTTTCCCCTTTATTATTCGTAGTTTAGCATGGTTTTGATACCCCTTGGTGGTGGTGATGGTGCGATAGCTCTAGGGTTATCCCTAAACCCTTAGGGTCGACCAGTCATGGTATTAAGGGAGGATGATTGAAAAATTCTGGTTTGGTTTAACTGCATGATGTAGGTCCAAATTTTCTTGAGGCTCTAAAGAGTTCTTCATGTTTTTCTTGAGGTTCTAAAGAATTGTTCATCGTTTTCTTGAGGCACTAAAGAACTGTTCATCTTTTTCTTGAGGCCCAGGGCCAGCCTCTATATTGTAGGATTTTTTTGGATGTGTTTCCAAGACATGGATCAAGTAGAATTCTTCACTTGTAGGGTGTCTTACTATTACTCCGAATTTTGCATGACTCTTATTCGTGTGGATATGATGATGAACCGAGACAAGAAAATAAGGAGCTGCCCTAGGGTGCTAGGGATGTGGGTTACATGTTAGGCCTATAATTCGGGGTTATCTTGTTTTAGGGGAATCCTAGATTGAAACATGTTCAGCTCTAAACTTGCATATGCTAAATTTTAGAATTTGCTTGTGCTAAATTTTATATTTATAGCTGCTAAATTTTATATTTTTGGATGATAAATTTCATATTTAATTATGCTAGAGTTGGTGCTTGTGATGACTACATGCCATATGAAATTTATCGCTTGCTTGATTATGACTATCATTTTGTGGTGGAAGAGCTAGAGCATAATTACTAACTATATGCTGAAATTGAGGTAAGAATAGCTGAATTAAACTATGTTATTGGTAGGAAATTCTCGTTGAAATATTCATGTGTATATGCCGAGTTATGTTCAGTTTTCGAGATAGAATGCATGCTTGTTAAATGCTGAAAATTTTATGTTTATATATCAGATCATGCATGTTGAAAAATGTTGAAATGTTATATGTAAAGGCTAGAATGATGGGCATGTTGGCATGCTGAATTTACTTGAAGTAACAGCCGAATTAAGCTACGGTAGTGATTGAAATGGTGGGTTGAGTTAGTGGTGGCCGCAAGCTGAAAGTTTTTGTTTTGGGGTGTAAATACATGCTGAAATTTATATCGTGAGGTGTCTATATGTTGCTGAAATTATCTAGAATTATGTGGATATTCATGGTGTGAACGGTAGGTGTGAACAACATGATTGGTTCCGAAATGTAGTCTGTTAGAGTTGTGCTGAATTTTTTGTACACTATATGGTTGGCTACCGGTTGTTACAATAATACACCTAGGAGAGATGTTACTTGGGTTAGGGTGGTAGGGTGCGTGGCCGAGAGTTGGGCCGGAAATTGGGGCGCCCTTGTGTGTACCCAAGGTCGTAGGCAAAACACCCCAACCGTCCTAGAAGTTTCATTGGTGTTTATATTTATATCTATTGCATTTATTATGGATATGGTGTTGTGTTTGTACTTGGTGTATGGTCGGGTCGAGAAGCACTTAGCTGGTGGAGCTAATGCCCGATTCGGTGAGTGGATGTGTCAGGAAGCTCGTTAGAGAGCCACGCTGACGATCGACCCGGGGTGACATTAGTTGGATATGCATTCCCAACTAGAGGGGGGTTGCCGGGGCTAGTAGATTATCCTAGCTCAGATGGTATGTAATATCCTAGATATTATTATTGATTTTCCATTATTGTTGTGTTGTCAGCCTAGCGGGCTAGTCCGAGGTCGAGCCGAGTCGACTCATGGTCCGGTGCGAGCTTGCGAGCTCGGGTAAGTAGGATTAAGAATTATGCGATTTCTTTTTGTTATGCCCTGAAAAAATATATTAAATAATTAAGATGATTAATTGCGGGGCTGTTTTGTAATTAATTGGTACTTCGGGGGTATTTTCGTAAAATGAGCGACAAATCGCTTATTTAAGCCGCTTTATAGTTGGTCAAATTAGTCATATTATATATGAATTTGTACCTACTCGACGCTCCGAATTCATTAGTGGAGTCAGTTTCATCGTTTGACTTTCAAATATTGCAAACAGTATGCATTTATTGCCTCGTTTTGCGTGCCGAGTTAGAAAATATTATTTTATTCATTTTGATGGTTTCAACTGAGTTGTTTTGTTGTGATAATAATGTTAAGGTGAATCTCATCCTAGATGGATTGTTATCCTATGTCGAAATATTATCTTGTTATTCTATTCCGTTGAAAATTGATATCTACTGCCGTTGAAGCTCTTTATGCATATTTTGTTGAAATATGTTACCAGCATGATATTTCATATGCTTATTAGTTGAGGATGCTAGTAGAGATAGTTGCATGTCGTATCTGTTGATAACATCATTATGTAGTTGTTTATATATCTAATTCATATATGATGTCATGATTACTAGCATTCTATATTAGTTGAGTTGCACTAGTGTAAGTTGTTGACATAATGCATAGTTGATCTACTATTGGGTGATGGCCTTGGACACTATTGATATATTGCCCGAGGTGTAGGGCAAGTGACATCGGTGATCACCTATTTATCATACAGGTGCGTGTGCGGCGTCGAGGTGTTAGACGTCGGCAGGCTACCCTTTTTGGATAGTCATATCTCTAGCTGGAGCGGGCTTGAGGTGCCACTCTTGGGGTGCGAGAGTGCGGGAAAACCCAATGTCCACTACGCTCTTGATTGGGTCTATGACCATATATTCATGTAGTGAATAGTTGACATAGTTGATTAATGTAGGAGCATTAACTAAACTGTTGAATCGTATCTTCCGTTGTATACATGGCATCATAGCATATTGTTGAAATTCTACTCAGCCTTCTGCAGATGTTTGTTGTTTTTGCCTCAGATCCTCAGGTATGACGGCAATTCCTTATGGGTAGCTAGAGTTTTGGAGGAGGAGACGTCTTCCGAATGTTATCTTAGTTTCTTAATCCTTAGTTGAATTGTTAAACTCTTATTGTCTATTGAATATTGTTAGACACTTAGACTGAATTTTGATTCTCCTTGTCATAGATGGACTGTTGGACTTTCATGGTTGTTATTATGTTGGACATTTGCTTTGAAATTGATATGTGAATTTGGTTGTAATTTAAATTCAGTCAACTTGTTGTTTGTTGTTCTGTTGCTAGTTGCACTTTTCCTGGGTGAGATCCCTTATATAGGGATAAACCTAGGCAGGGTGTAACACTTTTCATGCGTAGATAATTTATTTAATTATTTTATTGCATGTGCTTGAGTTATTAAATTATGTTGAATATGGGTGTGTATATAAGTGATGCTTGTATTTAGCATGGGGTTAGTTTGGGTTGAGAAGTTAGTGGGTTTGGATCCAGGTTGAGGCGGATGCGTGTTAAAGGAAATTAGGGTTAGAAGAAATGGGGAAGAGATTATAAAATCCCCCCTGCCTAAGGCTATGCGGCTCCCTATTGGAGCCGCACAAGATTTTTGGAGAGAGGAGCAGCCGAGCCGCCCCTCTTCCCCTCTTAGAGACGCCGCCTTTGAAGGCTAGCCGTCGAGAGAGAGAGAGGAACCGCCGCCCCTCCCCCATTCCCTTGAAGCCAGCCGCCAAGGAGAAGAGCCAAGCCTAGCTGAGCCCTTTGTTGGTGAAATAGCCACACTAGAAGGGGGGGTGAATAGTATATTAATTAATAAATTAGTCGAAATTCGATTTTAATCGTTTACTTGATTACTTAGGCAATTCATAATTGACGACTAAATGCGGAAGCGAGTAATAAAGATAATCAATGCGATACACAAAGAAAATAATGCTAACACAAGTATTTATAGTAGTTCGGCCCCAATGCTTACTCTACTACCTAAGCACACCGCTTAGGATTTCCAAACTAAACTTTACTAGATTAATCTTGTTTCCCTTACCACAAGGACTTTGATCTGAAGAGTCTCGCTCTCAACCTAAGGCACTTCCACACCCGGAAGTCTCCGCTTTCTTAACGAGAGCACTCTTCCACCTCAACCTAAGGGACAACTCAACTAATCTTAGTAAACAAAGTTTACACTGGTGGAATTAAGCCTCAAACACAAAGGCAACCACCCAATTTCAAGACCTAACAACCTAGGTCTTCACAAGCTCAAATCCAATTAAATAAATAAAAAAATATACAAGTAATGGAGCAAAAATACAACAACACACATACTTAGCTCCAACACAATGAATCCTAGCTCATCTTGATGCCTTGATGACGAATCAAATCAAACTTGAAGGCAAACTCAAGGAATGAGAGATAAAACTAGGATTTCTCCAAGTAATGGCTCAATGAAAGCTTGGAATTGATCTAGGATGGATCAATGAAGTGTAGGAGTAATCAAAAGTGTCAAAGGAAGGCTTAGGCATCAGTATTTATAGAGCCAAGAAGAACGCTCGGGTGAAGCACGGCTCAACAGCACGAAGACTAGCCATTTTCCACCTTCCGGTCGATCGTCGGTCGACAGACCGAAGGCATTACTGTCCCTTTCTGGCATACTTCGGTGGACCGATCGGTCGACCAAATGGGCTACTGCCAATTTTTTGCCACATTTGATCGACCGATCGGTCGATCGAATTGGCTACTGCTAATTTTTAACCCTATTCGTTCGACCGACCAGTCAATCGAAACTGGAAAGATTAGCCCAGTTTGCTGATTTTTCTACTCGTTTGCTCATTTCTAGGTTCCGTCTTCACTAAGTCTACTTATATAACATTTATTAACTTTAATAACTTAAAAAAATAAATGTTATATAAGGATTACCCCTTATTTGGATTCAATAAAAATATCTAAAAAATCAAAATCCTTAAGAATCAAAATCTAGTTTTTGGGGTCTAGTATAAATTTTCGAAAAATAAAAATTTTATAATCTCCCGGGTCAAATATGGGTATGCTAAAGGCTTCTAAAAATTCCTTTAAAATACCTCGTTATCTAGTATTTACCCAAGGAATAATTACCACCATTTTTTGTGTCAAGAAAATGTCTAGGACATATAGCCCTCCAAGGAGCTCCCTATGTTTAGTGAATTTCAGGGTGATTTCTTAATAAGACATTAGTTCCATGTTTGTTATCATCAAAACCGAAATTAAGACCAAGACATTAGTGCCAATAATACTTGAGTACATACATGATTCTTAATTTTGGATTCGAAGTTCTATTATATAGATATGTATGTTGATAAGGGGACAAATTCAATCCTAGAATCCAGCGCTAACCAACTTTCCACAAACCAATTGGTGAAGGGAAAGGATGCTACCTTCATCTTATACTGTATAGGGCCTGAGTGCCCCCGGCGTTTGAATGTGACTCGGCCAAACCCGACCTCCGCCACGGGACAATTAATGACACAACCCATTCAACAATCTCCCCCTCAGCAATTACCCACTGGGATTCGAACCCGAGACCCCAGCTCTGGTACCAGCTCCCAGAATTCGGCACTAACCAACTTTCCCCAAACCAATTGGTGAAGGGAAAGGGCGCTACCTTCATCTTATACTGTATAGGGCCCGACCGCCCCCGGCATTCGAATGTGACTCGGCCAAACTCGGCCTCCTCCACGGGACAATTGATGACACAACCCGTTCAACACCCTTCACCCCCTCTTTCTCTTCTTCTCTCCTTTGGAAGCCAAGCCGTCGGCTTGGTGGAGCCGCCACCCCTTCCCCCTTGTGGAGCCGAACCGCCACCGCCCCCTTTGAGGCCAGATTCGGAGGCCACCGATTGGGAATTTCCCCCGATTTCTTCTTCCTAATCATGTGAATGGATTCTCCCCTCCTTTTTCTTGGGTTTCTTGTGTTCTTGAGCCGTTCTCAGAGGTTGAGAGTTCTTGTCGGAATTTCCCGTCGTTTCTTGAAGACTCTTGTCATTTTCACATGTTGTCATGCAAGAGGAGACCCCGAAAACCTCCCTATGGGGCTCAGCAGCCCTAGGACCACCCTAGGGGTGCTCGGCCAATGTGGAAGAAGGGGTGCCCTTGAGGTGTTTTATTAAATGCCTAAGAGATGAATTCTTGTTTATTTTTTTGAGAACTATGCCTTGGATTGCTTACCAATTTAGGTTCTTATAATGTTAATGCATGCCTTGAAATTAAATCTATGATTTTTGGATATTAATCATGTTTCACAAAGATAGAATTTGATCTTATGCCATGGGTGTTCTTGATGTGGGTTCTTGATCATGAAGCTTGGTTCTTATTTAAAGATGATGTTGAGGCTTGCTATTCTTGTTTAACAAATATGATCTTTAAGAAATTTATCTCAATGTTATAAATTTATTTTGATAGTGATTAAGGATTTAATTTCTGTGAATTTAGGATTTATTTTCTTGATGTGCTAGAAATTCAATTTTGCTGAAAACTATGTGCTGAATTGTTGATTTAAGCCTGATTTTGAAATCCATGTTGAGGTGTGTATAGTTTACTGAACATAGTCGTGTAACCCATCATTTTGATCAGAAAATATAGTCTGGATCCATAGGACACACTATGGTAGTCATATTCGACTTGGTTGCACCAGTTTTTGGTCCAACAGTAAACTGAAAACAAAATCCTAAAACAAAATCCTAATTTAGCAAATGAAAATTTTAATTGCATAATTAAAATTCAATGGGCAGCATAATCTGTTATGAACCAACAAATTTAATTTTGTGCATGAAATAAAACGTCATGGGTTATGATGTTATGGGTCTAGGAGTTAGGATCGAGTATTGAGTGTTGTAGCGTTCCCAATAAAGACATCCCTAAGACACCGTAGAAGATACTTGACTTGGGTCATATTGCACTATATCTTTATGAATGGCGGAGAGGCTCGGCTAGGAGCTGGATAACGGGCATGGCCCAGAAGGTTGAATGGTTAATTCCCAACCTATGTTTAAAGGAATAAGTTTGGAAGGGCGAATCCCGATTATTCCTACGTTATCTCTTTGGAACAAGTTCGGATGGGCAAATCTCGATTGTTCCCGAGCTTCTTTTAAGGAATAAGTTTGGATAGGCAAATTCCAATTATTCTTGTGATATCTTTAAGGGACAAGTTCGGATGGACGAATCTCGATTGTTTCTATGCATCTCGTGGAGCAAGTTCGGACGAGCAAATCTCGATTGCTCTCGAGTTTCTTTATTATATGATAAGCTCAGATGGGCCAATCCCGATTATCCTAGTATACCTTGTGTATAATTTGTTGCCTTAGGGCACGGTAGGCTGAGGCCTGTTGCACTTCACTGCTAGAGTGTTGGATGTCTTTTGGCGTGTGGTGGCCAGGTGGCCTGATAGCTAGTCACTCCCTTGTGACTTTATTCCTGTTTGAGACATGTGTTTTATCAGGTGCTATATCTTTCTCGTGGGGGTTGGTATAATCGCTCACTGAGTTCTTTTGAACTCATCCATTGTCGTTTTTATTTTTTTGCAGAGCCTGGCCGGTGAGGTGGGCTGGAGCACTTGGCGCGGCTAGAGGGCATAGGAGCCACATTGATCTCATAGCAGTCCTAGTTAGGAGTTGTAGTTGAGGTTTTGGTAGTTTGTCATGCACTTGTGTTTTGGTATTTTAGAGTTGTAGTCCCTCGAGGACATTCATGTCTTTTATTTCAGATTTTCATTTATAAATGAATAATTGAACTTTGATTTATTATTTCCGCACCTTACTATTTTGCTAAAATTACTTCTAATGAAATCTGGTTTTGGTTTTCATTTAAAATAAAATCCGTTTCATTCTTTTTGCTATGTTTTATTGTTATGAGTTAGCATGTGCATGAGTTAAGCTACGGGGTATAGGCACGTATACCCTGGCCGGTCACGTGACCCTGTTCAATTTGTATTCAGAAGTTTCAGAGTTGAAAGAATACCTTCTTGGAGGAGCATACTGGGGCGAATTCCCGCCAAGCTGATTTTATGAGAATCGCCGAAGCGGCGGCCCTGCTAATGTTGCCTCAAACTCATCATCTGAATCTAGATCAGGTGGAATCAACGCCGATCGATACTGAAGTGCTTGTTGTTCCTCTGGATCGAAACTCTCCGTTCTTCGATTGTTGATCAGGTAAGCGTTCGACATCCCTAGTTCTCGCAGGAACAAAAGTTGTGTCAGCTACCTGGGAAGGTCGCGACACAGCCTGGCGCACTTCCATCGTCAGATCGTTCAATTTGTGATTCATCTCTTGGATCTCCTTCCAGAGAAGCTCCAATGAAATCGCCGACGTTGGGGAAGAATTCTGTTCGTCATCTGGATTGGCCATTGATTTCAGCAACGTCCTTGCTCTGATACCAATTTGACGCAGCGGCAACAAAGATCGATCCAATTAAGAATCAAAGGGAATCCAGTTTGCTAGAACCTGGTTCCTTACTATTTGATTCTTTGATCCAATTAAGAATCAAAGGGAATCCAGTTTGCTGAAACTTGGTTCCTTACAATTTGATTAACTTCTCTACACGGAACTCAACAATGTTTCAAATAAATATCAAAATGGAATTGCCTATTTACTAAACTCAATGGGTTTAAATACATCCCGCGAAAATGAAGAATTAATGGCAACCCCTGATCATTACACGTGTCAACAGATGAAAGTTTATTTTGTTAACTAAGCTTTTGAAATCAACTAAGCTTTTTTATGTCTAATAATTGGAATTAAAAGAAGCCGCGGTTGACTGGTTTTAAACAACATATGTGCTCATCAATCACCAAGAGTAGTATGCAGTTTAATTGGTGCTAACTATGTTCAAGAGTTAATGCATAGTCGAGTAAGATGCTACAAAAAATTACGTATGGAACCACCTCTCTTTCTAAGATTATACGATGCGTTTAGGATATTTGGTTTAGAAGATAGAAATATTTTTGTAGATGAAGCAGTTGTATGTTATGTTCTTATTGAAGATGAAACAATGAAGAAGTCCCTATTGAAGATGAAGATGAATCTCCATCTACTACTCAACCATCAATAGGAGAACCTTCTTCAAGTTATAATGTCATGCATGACATGGGGCAGGGCTGGGCTGGGGGGAGGGGGGGGGGGGGGGGGGGGGGGGGTCGTAGATTAGCTTCGGGCACATCGATGTTGATTGCCCTTCCACATACAAGTTGTATAAATGTTGGGCTTTGTTTTATGTTTAAAGTGATTTTTATCATACAACAATGATTTTCTAACTTGATTTTGTTAATTAGTATGACAGCTTCTACATCACAGACAAGTGGCCATTCTAAATACTTGAGATATCTAAATAAAAGATGTTCCTGCGGTATGCGAGCCGCGGTCCGAATAAGTGAATCTAGAGAAAGTCTCAGTCGGTTGTATGGGGTGTACCCGTACTCAAACACTCCACAGGATCGTAAATATTTTCGATGGATAACTCCCATCGATGCCATAGGTGATGAGGAAGAAGAAGTCAATCAAAAAAGTGAAAACGATAGTTCAAGAAGGGGGCTCACTTCATTGGTGGCCAAAATCGATAAGCTCTTTGATTTGGCCACCAAGAGGATAATTCTACTTGTTTTCATTGTCGTGGTTGTTTTGTATAAATAGAGTTATACTTTGGATAATGCATGCATACTTTGAATTCAAAAACTCTAGGATGTTTGACTACTATTTAGAATTTGATGCCTTTCTTGCAATTCATTAACTTAGTGGTATATCGATAAGAAATTGGAGGCGATAATCAAGCAATGATCATGCACACTTTCCTCCAAAAGTCATAAATCAATATTGCCAATTGTCATGTTTTTCTTATGTGGTTATGTTTGACATATTGTGACACGTGATTTTGTTTCAGATCTACTGACATGTGGTTGTGCTTATGTGGTTTCATTGTTTTTGTTTGGTGAAACTTGAAAATCGAATGCGCCAACCAAACATGTTTTCGGCAAATTAAAAAACCGAAATCGAAATTTCGAAATCTGAAACTAGGTTTCATTTTTTATGAAACGAAACAACCAAATAAATTTCATCAAATAAACACGCTCTTAACTTTTTTTACTTTTTACTGAAAATATATAATTAAATAATTAGAAGGCGTCACATTTCCTTTCATAGTTTTTTAAAATCTTGGTCGTGAGATTGAGCTATTTTGATTCTGAGTCCATAATTTAAAAAATTTCAATTTGAATCGTTAAATAAAAATATATTATATTTTTTAATCAATAAATTGAAATCAATATTCTATAAGAGATTGAGTTGATTTTCACTGCACAAGTCTCTGCAATAAGATTGACACTAGATCATATGTTCGAGGAAGAAAAAAACTTAGTCTTATCGTAATAATTATCAATATTGTTGTCCTTATGCACAAATTTATTGAGTATATTAATCAACGGAGCACATGTAATAAGTGTGAGTTTCATTTAAAATAGGGGCGTTTGGTCATCCGCAAGTGCAAATGTTATAAAATCTATTTGAATGTAAAAGTAAATACCCGTAAATAGATTTTGCAATCTACCGTTTGATTACCTGCAAGTAGAGTTGCAACTTCTATTTGCAAGCATTTGGTTGACCGCAAATGGAAGTTGCAATTACACTTGCAACTTGCAACTTGCATCTTACGAATTTTTCGGACTGGGCCAGACACAAATTTTTTCAGGTCGAGCCAGGTTGGGCCGTGCATGAATTTTTTCGGGCCAAGCAGAACATAAATTTTTTCAGGCCGGGTCAAGCATGAATTTTTTCGGGTCGGGCTGAGCCGGGCCGTGCACGAATTTTTTCAGGCAGGGTCGGGCACGAATTTTTTCAAGTCGGACCAGACACAAATTATTTTGGGTCGGGCCAAGCTGAGATGGGCCGTGAATGAATTTTTTCAGGCCGGGTTGGACACGAATTTTTTCGAGCTGGGCCGGGCACAAATTTTTTCGGGTCAGGCCGGATACGAATTATTTTGGGTCGCGCCGAGCCAGGCTGGGCCGTGTACGAATTTTTTCGTGCCGGGCCGAGCTGTGAATGAATTTTTTTTTTAGCTGAGCCAGGCATGAAATTTTTCAGGTCGGGTCGGTCACAACTCGGGTCGGGACGAGCCAGGCCAGGACGGATCGTGCATGATTTTTCAGGCCGTGTCGGGCATGAATTTGTTCGGGCCGGGTTGAGGACAAATTTTTTCGGAACGGGCCAAGCCGGTTACAAATTTTTTTGGGTCAAGTAGGGTACGAATTTTTTCGTGCCAGACCTGGCACGAATTTTTCAAGCCAGGTCAAAAATTTAGGCCCGACATGATTTGCCAAACCTAGTTTGATAAATTAATATTTTTTAATTATTGTATAATGCTGAAAATATATTTAAAAAATCTATTAAACGATATCATATCTAAAATCTGACACTACCATCGCGCTCAGCGCTCAAAAATCTACAATTTTGATATTTATCTTTTCTGCATCCGAAAAATCTAAGTCGTCAAAATTAATTATTTTTTAAACCTTAAATTATTATATTTGCAGCTCGCAATCTTATATTGCGAGTTTTTTGTGCTGCAATTGCATTTACGGCCCACAAATGATATTAGAAGTACAAATTGCAACTATTAAATGTTGTAAATATTATTGCAGTCAATTAAATAAATTTGTTATCTAAATATTACAATTAGAATTATATTATTTATGCTCATGGGCAACCAAACGCCTATATGAATGATATTAACTATTTAATATTTTCGATAAAAATGGAGTAAAAAAATAATTTAGGTACCAAAAAGAGATTTTTTTCAAATTATAAGGACTAAATAAAGAATTAAAATAAATTCGAGAAGAAAAAATATATTTTGACTAAAATAAAAATAAAAATATTTAAAATTTAAGAGTAAAAGTGGAAATTCATATGAATTCTAGGACCAAAATGAAATTAATCCAAATAAGTATAATATAACTTGTGTATCTATAGTTGTACCAACCATTGAATGTAGGTGCAGAGGATGGGGAGGTGATGTATGTCGATGGCTGGCTCGTGCGCAAGCTAGATTTACTCACACCCACTCCAAGAAAAGAATAACGTAAGATTGATTTCAACCAATTATATTTTTAGCATCTCCCATTCCCCAAGGTTTAATTATATAAAGATATACTTTTTAATCCTTCTTCCTCATCTCCCTCTCTCTCTCTGCCCATATCTCCTTTCGTTTTTGTTCTCTTCCTAGAAAGGGAGAGAGAGAGAGAGAGAGAGGAAGAAAGAGAGGGAGGAGATTCTGATGAACTGAGGAGGGTCCCTTGCCCCCCTTAGCTTCACCTTCTTCTTCCTCTCTTCCAGATCTTCATCCTGCCGCAGCTCCTCGCAGCCCAGCTTGCTTCTCTTCCGAAGGTAGCTCAGTTCAACAAGAAACACTCCGCCCACATTGTCTTCAATCCAGTTTTGCTGCATAATCCCGATAAAAAAAATCCGATCTTTGAGGCTCCCCAAGCCTCTCTTCATCTCTCAGCACTGTTCGTGCGCCATTAGCAGTCTTCCTTCTTGAGATACGCAGGTGTTATTGTTTTTTGTAATCAAGATTCTGCTTTTTGAGCAATTGGGAGTTTTCTATACCTTTCTTTGATCTTTTGGTGTGGATTACCCCGTGGATTCTTCTGAAAAGATTCATATTCTCTGATGCTTTTCTTGCTTGTCTCATTCTTCTCCTTCGCCCTCCTCCTCTCCAAGTCTCTCCCCCTACATCCCCTGCCTCCATGGGCGAGTGATATGAGGCTGCTCTCCATCTTGTTCTGCCAGGAACTCTTATCTTCTCTGTTGCAATTGTTCAAGAGGTGTAGGCCGTTCGGCGGTCGAACAATCATCAGTGTATCACCTTCGACGATGCCTCCGAGGAAGAGGTGCGCCCAGAAAGTGTGGAGTATGGAGGAGCCGGCAGAAATATCGGTATTAGACCTGCCGGAGCTGGCCTTGGAGTGCATTCTCGGGAGGTTGACGCCGGCTGGATTGTCTAACATGGCAGCTGTTTGCAGCTCCTTGAGAGAGAGGTGTAAAAGTGATCACCTCTGGGAGAAGCACATGAAGGAGAAATGGGGGAGAGTGATCGGCCATGCCGCCCATAGGGATTGGAAGTTGTATTTAGCTTCCAAAAGGGAATCTACAGCTGGCGTCGCTCGCATCGACAGAAGAAATAACTGGATCGGATTGTTGTTCTCTTGTGCCTTGCCCATTCCTTGGCTCAACTCTAGGGTTGAGAGTGGTAGCAAGACTACCAGCCCTTTGCCTGATGAATCCATCATGTCTTGGTATCAATCCCTTGAAAGTGGCAAACTGTGGTTCCCAGCTCAAGTTTACAACCGTGAGGTATATTGATCACGAAAAAGTTTCTTCAACTTCATGACTTAGAAAGATTCTATTATCTTCACTTATTCCTCCAGATAAGGTTTGGTAAAGTACCTGATAGTTTCATTAGGTTGTTAGTGAGCGTTAATTGTCTACATAAATAGGATTGTTTGCTATTAAGAAGAAATGTCTTTTTGAATTTTTTTTATCAATTCCATTCTGTCTAAAAGCTTCAGAGATGTACTAGATTGAGGTACAAAACCATAATAGTTTCATGCCTTGGATTCCATCTTTCTGACTTTTATGATTGATGCTTAATAGTTATGGTTTGTGTTATTTAGATTAAGGTACTAAGAATCATATTAATGCTTCTCTGCAGCATGGGCATGTGGGGTTTATGCTATCATGCTATGATGCTGAAGTATGTTATGATTGCCGATCAGATACTTTTTATGCAAGGTATGCATAGATTAGTCTAATTGAATGATTCAAATTTTATGTGATTGCATAATAGTGCATATTTGTACTTGAAAGCTTTGGTAAGTATTCCTATTACAAGTAATGAGGAGAAGAAACTAATTTAATTTTTACTCCAAAAACTTTCTAAGATGTGAAATCATGTGCTTTGAAATGTATGTGCATCACTGGTCTCCTTATCTTTATCTATAATCCTGTCTTGCAGGTATCCACCACATGGTCGAAGAACGAGTGTCATAGAGGAGGGTGTGCAGTGGGATAGACTAAGGGCACCTCCTGTGGATACTCCTGCTCATTCTCTTCATATATCAGATTGTTTGAATGATCTACACCCGGGCGACTATGTTGAGATTCAATGGAGAAGAAACAAAGAATTCCCTTATGGTGGGTGTTTTAGATACTAATTGTTCTTTGCAGTCATTACAAAACTTTAATACTACTATCTATTAATCATAAAAATATAATTTGGTTGCAAACTTTATCTCTCATGATTCTTTTATGCAAATTACAGAAAAAACCATTTACGCTTGTTTAAAAGTGAATTATAGTGGACATTTTGGTATGAGCAGGTCAACAATATCTTATTATGTTTTGCAGGCTGGTGGTATGGAGTTATAGGTCACTTGGAACCTTGTGATGGAAATGAGCATTTCTGCCGTTGTCATCTAAGTGGTACGTATCAAATCTTGTGCTGTTGTGCAATTCAGAGAGACCTTTTGCTTCGTAGAATTTGGTAATAAATGATGGAAATGGAAATGCATCTTTTAGCATCCTTCAAATTTTAGGAGGGTCCACAAACATAGGTTTCATGTAAGACTAGATGAAGCTAAGTGAAACTTCAGGTTTTTAGTTATGTTAAGATAATTGGGTGGGTACTCATCTCAAAAGCTTAAAGTTGTTAAGAAAAGTAATCCACTACATTTATGGTTTAACACTCCCTTAACAAACAAGCTGGACTAGGGTTAACCCATAGAAGAAACCAAAGGATGTCCACGCCAAAGATTGAAAGTCTATACACAAATGCACAACTATAATGGTAACTAATTAGGTGAAAATAGTTGTTGGTGAGCCAAGACTTGAACTGATCATTGGTACCATGATAAGATTTCATTGGGTGATCACTTGTCCCAAAAAACTTAAGATTTCATTTCATTGGGTTAACCCATAATACTCAATTAGCAATGTTTTTTGATCTTCTGAGAGTTGCACAAATTGTATTGTCAATTTTTCGTTTTATCTCTATTTTGAGCTTTTATTTTGTTCCTCTTTTTTCTCCCGGTTGGTTACCATTTGAATGGTCTCTTTAAGTTATTTTAACTTAGTAAACGGAAAGAAGTTGGAGCTCCACCTTTTAATTTCAACAAAAGAGATTGCAAGCGTGTAGCTTGATCTTAAAATTCATCTACATTGATGCTTCATCTTGATCACATACTTTTTCTCTCAATAAGTTCTTTCTTCATGTTTTATATGTTTTCCCCATTAGTTCTTTTGTGATGATTCTAATACTTCTGTTTTTTGCTTAAAATATGGGATAGCTAAAGTTCGACTTTTAATTTATTCGATTTTTCAGACACTGTGATCTTAGAATTCAAGCAGTATACACCAGGCTCAAGGTGGAGACACACATCAATTAATCGAAAGGATCACAGAGAAAAAGGTAATGAAGCAGATGGATTTTATGGAGGAATCAGAAAACTGCAAAGCAAAGATGAAATCTCCAAGTGGAGACAGCTTTGGCCAACAGATGTTTTGGAGTAAAGTTGTACATGAGTACTGAATGATGAAAGACGAATTAATTAGTAGCTGGACATAGCTGAGAAAATTATTTGCAGATCATCTGAGATCTATTATATTTGGCTGATGGAATTGGGAATCCTCAGCTAATTCATTAGCTCTAGGCTGAGGAAAAGTGTAATGTAGTGTAGAACACAAGCAATTAATGCAATTGCCTTATTTAGTTTCAGTATTTTTTGGTTGTTCCTGCAGCAAATTCAGCAGTTGGTGACATGAGTTATCATATCTCAGCAGTTGATATTGCAAAAGCTCGTTCTTTCAAATAGAGAATATTATTAACTTTTTTTCTGCTTCAGCCTTCGATACAAATGAATTGCTTAGCTGATCCTACTAGAAGTATCTTCTTACAGGAAGTATCTTCTTAGGAACAAGAATTAAAAAGAAAACTATTACAAGAAGTTTTTGAATTTCTTTTTATGCATACTGCCATACTCCCAACACTTTATTCAACACATATTACCTTTTTCTGAAGAAAAAAGAAAGAAAAAAGAAAGAAAAAAGTCACCCCTATCAAATTGATATGAAACAGCCAACTCAATAGACAAGAAGAAATGAATGCTTGTGAACAAACCCAAGAGACTATATATGCAAATATTGTAGCTTTAACCACATTCTGGAACAACTCTATATGGAGACATTTCTAATGACAGTAGCCTAAACCCTAATGATTACAATTCCTCTCACAGATGTAACAAAGCAAGGATCATCTTATTGAGAGTAAGAGGGCAGTATTACATGTTAGTGAACCCCACTTGCATGCCTCAGTTCCCTTCACCATTCTATACAAACTCTTCCCCTCTGTACATTCTTCTAAACATCAATACAATAATCACTGATATGCTAACTGAAAAGCATTGCAAAAAGGAGGACAATTTAAACATATCACGACGGCCACTAGGTTTTCGTGGTTCCATTGGCCTACTTGATTGCCTTGAATCAGCAAAATTCAGACGGTCTTGGATCTTGTCTTCTGACTTGTGATGCGATCAGCTGTTGCTGCTCAGCATCTCCACGTACGCTTGATGAATGCTGTCAAGCTTTTGGAATTGTACGTGCAGAAAAACCATGAAGAAGTTTAACGAAGCCCAGGAGACTTAGTTTTCCATCAGAATGCCGTATCCAGTCCTGGAGAACAACATGGATTGGAATTGAAGGACCGAGGCCGAGTTCCTGTTACAAATGCACAACTATTAGTAATGTTAGAGTAGTCATAAAGAACAAGAGCTAGTTTGTAGAGTGCTCAACTAAATGGTTGCAGCTAAATTAGGTTACAGCTGCCTGGCAGAGAGCAGAAAAGTTGAAATTTTTTTATGTATATATCCGAATTAGATTGAGGTAGGTGCAACAAATATAAACATTAGTTTTCTGCCATTGGCTTCATACCGATGCAAGTTCCTCGATCAGGAGAGGCCGGTTCCCATCCTTCTCAAAGAATTCATAACCTTGACGAGCATGCTGCTCCCAAGTATCAAGTGCCTCCATCTGATGCACGCTTATAGCTGCAGCCGCAAATTCTTCAAAATCTATTTTTTTGTATTGAATAGAACTCATCTAAGTTCAAAAGAACACAGAACAAAAACAGTTAGGTTTGTATTTGTGTCAGAGAATTTTCTTATGCAAATTAGTCTTCTCAAAATGATACCGTATTAGCAAAATCAAGAAGTTCTGAGTCCTTCATTGCATCTGTTGAGTGTCTTAACAAGGTCTGCAAAATGAAAGCAAACATAAAAATTTCCGCAATAATGAAAGATTGTAACTATTTCAAAATATTTGACTAACCGTCTTCAAGTTTTGAAGGGAGATATAGCCGCCCTTGTTTGGTTCCAACAAAGCAAACTGTTCTCGAAGGTAATATAGCTGATCTACTGTCAAAGTCTTGGCAAGGGCCTGAGTATCAAACAAATGATAGATAAGAAAAGGGAAGTTTTTTATGTATATTGATTTGGCTATCAGATAATGGATTAAACTTTCAGATATTTCAAGTTGTTAAAAGGTAAAAGAGAAGATTCAATTTAACATTAACCACACCTCCGCATTATATAGTGAGATGAATAGTGCATATAACCAGGACACAGTATAACAAAGTTAAACTAACACATAAGGACACATACCTATTAATAATAAATACATTATCCTATTAATAATCTCAAGATGTCAAGATGAAGAGATCTACACAAACTAATAATCACACAAGAGGCGTTTTCAGTGCCAGGAAACTTAGGAAGCTGTATGGGGAAAGGGGCATTTCATAATAATATAATACAACTGAAACAGGAAATCTAGCATGCATCAGGGATTGAAGTCACGACTATTTTACAAACTAGGAGCTTCATGATACTTTTGCTTTTTGGTAGACACAATCACAACAAATGTATTTAGATTTTAGATATATTTATTTATCTTGAAATTTACACCTTATCTTTGAATTATTTGTTTGCTGCCATCACTGGTAAGTAGGTATAAATTATTACAATGACCACATTAAAACTGTATTATTTACTAAAAGAAATGGCAGAAAACCTGGGCTCTCTTGACCACAGATCAAAAATATCAGAGATAATCCAAGAAGAAATCCAAATATAAATATTTGTATCTTCAAGAAATTCCTCCTAAAAGTGCAAGCAAATAAATTCATAGAAACTTAATTTTGCACAACCAGAACTTTTAAGTAATAAAGAAATTTCTCCAAAAGTGCAAACAAATAAAAAAACTCAAAGACACCCAAACAAAACTATTAAATAAGAGATACAAGACGTAACAAATTCTTCATTCTCAACTGAGAGGAGAAAGCATACCCTCAATGCTGATCTCCTCAGAGAAGAAGAATATAAATAAGCTCTAATAAGCTTATAAACTATAATATCAAGAGGAATCTTAACTTCTTCAGGATTCCGAAGCCAAGGATGACCTGAGATAAATTGATCAGATTTCAGTTATTAACCAGCTTATTTGATTTCTCCAATTATACCAAGGTAATGCAGAACTTACAAAGGGCTTGTGCAGCAGTCATTCTCTTGCGGTAGTCTTTATTCAGCAATTTCTTAACAAAATCTTTCGCTTGAGAAGACAGAGAAGGCCATGGAGCTTCATCAAAATTTGGCTCTGCCCTAAGAACAGCCCGAAATATACCCGACTCTGTGCGGGCCCAAAAAGGACGGCTTCCACATAGTAAAATATATGCTATTACACCAATACTCCACATGTCTGCCTCAGTTCCATAAGATCTATGAAGAACTTCAGGAGCAACATAATATGCACTTCCAACAATATCATTCAATCTCTCAACTGTTAAAGAACAGAGATGTTAACAATCACTATTTGCAAGCTAAAGTTGTAAAAAGGAAACATCTGGGCAAATGAACTATCAGCCGGCCAAAGTTGAACCAACCTGGCTTGACGAAGTCTGACAAGCCAAAATCTATGGCCTTTATGGTAGATTTTTCGTCCTTCGTAGTAAATAGAAAATTCTGAACAGAAAAATAGAAATATGGGTTACCAAGATACAAAGAACAAAATGGATAGGGCTCAAACTGTAAATGAGTAATAATTTCATTTATTCAGAAATTTGGACATAACAACATGAAAAGTTTTGAAATTTAAATTTGATGAATCAACAACCTCCGGTTTGAGATCTCGGTGAACAACACCTTGAAGATGACAGAAGGATACTACACTCAAAATCTGAATCATGACAGATTTTGCATCTTCTTCGGAATACTTTCCACCCCTGCGAAACAAAAAATAATTCACTGAACAACAATTTCGTTCAAATCTTGAGAAGGAATCCTTTTAGGTAGTATCCTTAGAGAGGTAATCCACGTAATCCACATTTTGACAGATGTAATTTTAAGTGTAAAAATACCTTGATAGGATCCTTTCCAGTAGTTCACCTCCTTTGCATAACCTATTGCCAAAAATAAGAAATTATACCAACATGTTGAATTGATCAAACACCTATATAGTCTTTTTATTTTTTGAACTACTGCAATTTTTTTAATTTATAAGCTACATACAATAGTTGAAATTACTTCCAGCTATGTTCTCTTGAAGTGATCTCTACAAAGATCTATACTAAAACAAGAACTAATATTCTCTAGTTCTGATTAGCTGATTTCTTTGAGACTCAGATCCCTAGTTACAGATATTGAAAATTTAGGGGGTGTTTGGTACGAGGCAATCTATCTAGATTACTAGACATTTTACACAATGGCCATGTAATTTATCATGTTCGGTTGTCAAATAAGGTGGTAATCTATCTTGTCAAAGGGATCCTAATTATCTCATTTGAGGAAATCCACATTACCACCTCCCTTAGGTAATCTAGATTACCACCTTCATGACAATCTTGCATATTTTTAAGACAAAATTGCCCTTCTATCTAATTTTTTCCCCCATCTCTTCATGCCTTCTCATCGTCCTCCTCATACTCCTCTCTCTCTTATGCACACTCACCCCCATCATTTCATATAATTTTTTAAAAAATTGATATCATTATTTTTATCATCTAACTTCCATCACTTTTAAAAATTTTAATTAACAATTTGTTAAAATAACAATTTAGTATAATTTAGTGACAATTATATTAAAATTTAAAATTAAAGTTTAAAATAGATTTTGAAAACATGTTACATGTTATTCTAATAAAAACATAAGGGTACTTAGAAAAACTAGTATAAAATTCCAAGTAATCATATTGGTGTACCAAGCATGTGAATTCATATTCTCAATAATTTTGAACAATGTTACTAGGTTTTCCACACTATAGTGTAGGACTATTGGGTATTTTACAAATGATAATCTATCTGCAAGGCAATGTGGATTAACATCCACATTTACCTAGTAATGCACCAAATGCCCCCCTTAAAGAAATATCACGAACTACAAATCAGTTGACTGAGGAATCATTTGTTTGACATGACTTTGTATGAGAACTCAGGCATTTTGAAGTAACATAATTCAGAATGAATTCAGCATTCACTTACTCCATCACAATATAAACATTATCTTCATCCTCGCAAGCATCATAAAACTGCACTAGATTCTTATGTCCTGTGAGAGATCTTAATATTTTCACTTCTCTTCTTACATCCTCAATAGCAATTGCAGTTGTCATCTGCAGAAAAATTCCATATGTAACCAGAATGAGGTGTTGTTACTGGTATATTATTTAACTGAACAAACAAGATAAATTCATGCTACCTAAAGCAAAAAAGTAAGAAAATCCAAATTTCTTTCAAGTGACATCATAAATATATAAGATGATTATCCAACAATAGTAAGACAATGTAGAAAGCAGTCTTTCTGCCAAAAGAAGGAAAATATGTAAAAAAAATATAATGCACATGAATGATGTCCATTCTGTTTCCAAGCAGGCATCTTACCATATTATAGGCAGCTAAACCAACTAAAGAAGCAAAATGGCCGTACAACACAGCCCAAAATCCAATGGATTCTCTGTCTAGAGAGACTGAATATAAAAGTTGATTGCCATTAACATAATAGTACAGCATATATGCAAAAATCATACTATTCTCAGTATTGTATTTTATTCATATATCCAAGTTATTGTATTTTCTCAATTAACAACTCAAGTGGATCAGAAATTGTAGTAGCTGGTAATTACAAATGCCTTGATGGATTTGTGCTAGTGATAGAAAGAAAAGAAGAGGCGCATGCAAACAAGAATTCCAGCAATAGCAAAGGAGAGTTTAACTGTAATGTGACAACACAATAGCACAATAGCAAGGAACATGTTCATCTGGATATACAGCAACAAGTTAGATGTTTTAACATATAACAATCCAATCTCATTTACAAGGACAAAATTCAAGCACATTAGAAAACTGTTCGCAAAAGGAAGATAGTAGTGACTATGGGGGAAAGAAAATAGTAACAAAATAGTTTCAATCCATCGATGACAAAATGCTGAGAATATAGAGGAGCTTGTTGAACTTCTAAAGTCCTTGCAACTGAAAAAGGAGAGGAAAAGAAAAAAAAAGTGCTTGAATGTTGTTCATCACGTAAGAAAAATAGGAAATTACAACTACATAAATACAGATAAATATAATCACACATTTACCACAAATAAAGAACCAACCTTTGCCTTTGGAATAACCTTGACAGCCACCTCTTCTCCCTTCATATCCCCCTTCTTCACCTTCGCGCTGCATGTGTAACCAAAATGCCCACGCCCAATCTCCTCGCCAAGCTCAAATTTTGAGAAGAACTGCTTGGAGAATCCGAAGCTTTTATCCAGACCCAATTCAACCTCACTCCCCTCAGGGATCGAGGCCTCGTTTGGCTTCACTGAACCATGCCGTCGAGCAAGTAGAGCCTTAATGTGCTTTGCGGGTGATGGAGGAGGGAACGGCCGCTTAAACCACCGCAGTGGCGTTGAATTCACACTCGAATTCGACTGCGATTCCTTGTAAAAGCCTGGAAGGGGGCTCGGACTGTAGAAGGGGAACTTGGGTTGCTTTGGAGTCCCCGGAGCCGGTGTGGGTTCCTCAATGCTGGGGATTGGCAAGCTCGCTTCCTGGATTTGAGGGTTTTGGATTTGTTTTCCATGGCAGAGTCCCATGGAGACCAAAACCCGTAAGACGAAAAAGATCCAACCTTCAAAAAGATCGAACTTTTAGAATGAAGATCCAAGTTTCAGGATCCAAAAGAAGCACAACTCTCCTAAAGCGGTACACCTTCGATCTTTAACAAGAACAAGGAATCCAAGTACACAAGACACCATAAAACCTACGGTACGCAAAAGATGAATCTAAACAAATCTAATTCATGAGGGAGTAAAGATCCACACCCAAAAGGAATTGCCAAAGAAGCAAAACAAGGAAAAAAACCAAAATTTTGAGAGTGATAAGCAAAAAGGAAGGAAAATTCCAACTTTAGCAGTAGATAGGAGGAAAGGAGGAAACTTTCAAATGAATTGGAGGCAACAAGAAAGTGATCATCAGCAAGGGAGTCGAGTGAACTAAGAATGCCAAAAAAAAGAAAAAAGAAAAATAAAAGTATGGCAATTGCAAAGGAGAACGAAGAACCTGGCTTCCTTCCTCAAGGTTGAAGATGCTTCAACAGAGAGGAAGGGAAGGGGGAGGGAAAAGGAGAGGTAAAGGAATCCTCTCCTTTTGCTTTTTGCAGCTCTTTCCTTGTGGGGATGGCAAATGGTGGTGGCATCTGTTCTTTGTCATTAGGGAGGAATTGCTGCCATATCAAATGCTGGTAGTTTGGGATTATGTCTTACTCACAGCCTGTCCATTTTGCAGCCCAGAGTTATAAAAATAATCTTAAGAAGTTGCAGGTGCACTTCCTAATTTCCTGTGCATATTTGGTGGCAGCAGCAGCATATGCATATCTTTGACTTGTTTATTGCCCATTTGATCATCACTATTCATTCAATTAAACAACGAGAAATACTCATTTACTGGTTGAATGATCAAAAAGGTTATACCTCTATTAATTCTTTTCAGTTTTCATTCTCTTGCATACTTTCTTTTTTGTTGGGCATATTTTTCGTCACTCCTCAAATTATTAATTTACTATTAGAACGATGAAAGTGAAAACTTTCTCTATTGACTCCTTTCATCCTCTTACATACTTTATTTAATTTTTTTTTGATTGATTTTCTCATCTTCTTGCATGCTTCCTTGGGTATTCTACCTTACAAAAAAATCCATAATTAGTTTCTTTTCTAAATCAGACACTCATTTGAATTTTTACACCGGCCCATCTGAGCATATTTTTTGCTGCTTTCACTCGTCCTTCTCTTATGTTGCATAATATTTTTTATTGACTTGGTTGTATGATTCTCTTCGGCTCATTTTTTAAGAAAAAAGCTTTACTCGAAGAACCTTGTTTTTTTTTTTTTTTCTAAATGGGGCATGCTTATATATCTTTAGATTATTAGCGAAAATAGCTTCAACTTCGACAAAATTTTGATTTATGATCAATTCTTTTATTGGTCTCAAATCTCAATTGTAAATATAAATTTACGATTTGATTTCAATAATAACATTTTGCTCGTTAATTTAATGACGTGGCGAACCAAAAATAATTTAATAAGAATGTCACATCATATTCATTCACTTAGGATTCCGACAGGCTTTCACATCAACAAAAATATTTAAAAACTAGCACAAAAAATCGGCGACAGTCGTCGGTATGACTTGTTTGTCGCCAGTTTCTTTATTTTTTTTCTTTTGAATTCAAATTTTAAAAATAATATAAAGAAAATAAAATAAAAATTTAGTCCCTCGTCGAAAAAAATTTATTTTTAAAATAATTTTTAGTTGTTATAAATACAATTTTTTTAATCCCACATCATTTTTTTTTACTATTTTTAAATATTATAAATATAATGGTAAACTTAAAAATTTTATCAACTAATAAAATATTAATAATAATTTTAAACATTATATTAATATAATAAAATACAAACATTTATTTTATTTAAATATAATCAAACATATTATATTATATATTTTATAAATTAATAATATACATAAAATTAATATATATTATTAAAAAATTAAAAAAAAAATCAAAAATATATATATTTGTATACCGGCGCCTAAAAAGCACTGATATGCAAATAGTGTCTAAAAATCTTTTTAAATTGTGCAAATAGTTTCTGAAAACCTTGTCGGGGTCATTAGTGCACTACTAGAAAAATGGCATCAGCAACGGCTGATACCGTTGTTGAGCCGTTGCTGAAGAGAATCAGCAACGGCCGCGCCGTTGCAATAGCGCCATGACAGAAAGTCGCGTTGCTGATAACTTAGCAACGGATCAGCAACGGCCGCTCGGGTCGTCGCTCAAAACATTATCAGCAACGGCCGCTCGGCCGTCGCTAAAAATATTATCAGCAACGGTTTTGCCACAGACCCGGAGCCGTTGCTGATAACATTAATAGCAACGGCCGCTGAGTCCGTAGCAACACCGTTAGTAAAACTCCGTCGCTAAGCCGTTGCTGTAGGTCATTAGCAACGGCTTTCGATACACTTTTAGCAACGGCTTTCCCACGGGCGCCCGTGGGAAAGCCGTTGCTGATGACATATACCTGCAAACAGAAAATTTGAAAATTTCAAATTTCCATTGATACATTGATACATTTATCTGATACATAACTCACACACCCATACCCTCATACACACATTCATTCAGACATCACAAACACCTCATACACATTCATTCACACATCACAAACACACCAAGATATACATCAAAATAATTATATTTATATTGATAATTATCCACGATAGTATAAAAATAATTCAAATGCAAAATTGAAGTATCAATATCCAAACAAAAAATCTCACGATCACGATGGAGGATGGTCTGGATTATATGGTGGGGTCTGGAGCGCTTGAGTGTACACCGGCGTGGACTGACTCGAGGACGATGGATTAGATGATGCCGAAGAGATGCCTGCTTCGGAATGACCTGACAAGTTGCGTAGCATAGCTTCTATATTCGCCATCATCTGACTCTGGCGCTCCATCATCTCAGTCTGACGCGCGATCGTCTCCTCTAGTGTCCTTATCCTATTACTATGATCATAACTGGATCTGGAGGTGGACGGCCGCTCACCAGCGACCGGATGGGTCGGTGCCCCAAGTGGCCCTAGTACGGCTCGCGCATGACCACTATCTGCGAAGCCATATACGCGGCCATGGTCCCAGCCACCTGCGGCCTCGACCCACGATGCTGCGTCAAAGTCCTCGGGGGTACCCCCGCGCTGCACCACCGTCTGGCTGTAGGTCTCCTACTCGAGTTTGATTTTTTATTTTAATATTTATCATAAAACTTAAATTATAAATATATAATGAATAATTTAAACAAATATATAATTACCATAATGTATGCAGCGCGGTTGTGGATGTACTCTCCCGTCCCATGTGCTCGACGGTGAGTCCGCTCAAACACCGCCATCGGGGAGGGTCGCTGGACAGTCCCGTCATCCGACACCGTCGTCTACATTTACAAAACAAATACATTAATTAGTACACATAATAACAAATAAAATATATAATTAAAAGATATACTTACCATACGGTTTGCGTGCACTGCAAATGCAACAGAGCCGCCGGTGTGACGCGCTGCTCCCCCCGACATGCGATTTCTAGCCGCATTCCGAGAAACCTCCTGCCATCGATCCGTCGACCATATCCCCACGAGCTGGTCCCATATATCCAGAGTAATCCAACCGGGGCCGTATCCCCGAGTCTCCGCGATGTTAGTGGTCCCAGCTCGGGCCATCGCTTGGGACCGAGCCTGCCCCAGCTGCCCGTTGTACCTTGCCCGGAAAATAGCCTCCCAGGCAGCGTAAATGAAGGGACTCTGGTCCTCGGCCCATGTATAGCGAGCCTGCAAAATAATAATATCAGTACCAATATTAATATATCATCATGCATGTAAAAAATAATAATAATACGTGTCTCAAACTCGCGCCATAACATGTCGACGTGCTCGCTAGGCACGTGAGACCACGTATGTCATGCCCCGTGCATGTATCGTCGAATAGTAGAAGAAATGCTCCTCGGCACTTCTTCTTGCTCGAACCTGCACAACAAAAATAAATTTTAATATTATATTATGATATAATGAATTTGTAATGATTCATAATTCATGATATATTACCGCTCCCCAATCACGCTAATCAATCTACGTGACTCTGTGGCTGGTGGAGGCTGCCACCTGTTCGGCCCGCGTGGCCGCCTACGTCTGGATGTACTAGCCTCGGCAGTATCATCCTCATGAGGATCAGCAACAGGAGGATCAGCAGCATGAGTAAGTGCTGGAGTCTCACCGATCGGAGACTCTGAAACTCTCCTGCGTCGATAACCACGACCAGACACATCTGTCGAACAGACATATAATCAGATTATTGTATAAATAGTAGAGATATATTTAATAAAATATATACTTTATAATTATTCTTTATCATCTGAATAATAGTCTTCGAATTCTTCTTCTTCCTCCTCTTCTTCCTCTTCTTCATCTTCTTCATCTCCAGCTTCCTCAATTTCATGATCGTCATCATCAGCATATTCAACTTCTAATTGAATTGACGTTGTGTCTGCATCCTCGAGTATTGGAATAATACGATCCACAGCAGGAAGATCATCTTCTTGATAGAAACCAGGAGGATCATTTTCTCCTACTATCGGATCAATTTTTCCTCTTCAATTCAAGTAGGGAAATCACGATTCCGTAATCTCTCCAATTCTTGATCGTTGTGAATAGAGTTTTTTTGCACCATCTCAATGTCAAATATTTCAATGCATTGTTCAATCTCTGGACAATTGAGTAATACATACAAGTGTGCCAAATGATACTCTTCATCGCTTAAGTGTCGAGATGGACGAGAACCAAAAGCACGACCAGAGTGACAAAATATATTTAAACGTTCATCTGAATGTCGAACACCCCCGTCGTCGTTACGTGGAAGACGATCAAATCTTGTCTGTACTGTCGATTCAAAGTAAAATGAGCAGAATGTTGAAATTTCTTGGATGATATAAGATTTAGATATTGATCCTTCAACAGCTGCGGTGTTCTTTACTTTTCCCTTCAGACGATTCATGTATCTTTCAAATAAGTACATCCAACGATATTGAACGGGGCCACCAACTCGTGCCTCGTATGCCAAGTGTATCGGTAGATGCTCCATCGAGTCAAAAAATGCAGGAGGGAAAAACTGCTCCAGCTTGCATATGATTTCAACAATATTATTTTCAAGTGTTGACATATCTTCGACTCGAAGGACATTTGCACAGATGCTTCTAAAAAACATACTTAATTCAGTCAACGGACCCCAAATATTATCAGGTAGAATATCTCGAAATGCGATCGGAAGTAATCTCTGCATGAATACATGACAATCATGGCTCTTCATCCCTGATATTTTGCAATCATCGACGTTCACACATCGAGATAAGTTTGAAGCATATCCATCGGGTAATCTGAGTTCTTTTACCCATTGACAAACATCTTTGATCTGTTGTTTATTTAACACATATAGGGCCTTCGATTTCAGATATCGTCCGTTGACCTCTTGTAACTCCAACTCTGGTCTTTTACAAAATATTTTCAGATCATGTCGGGCTTTGACATTATCTTTAATTATTCCAGAAATATCCATCACAGTGTTGAAAATATTATCAAACATATTTTTTTCAATGTGCATGACATCTAAATTATGTCGAATCAATAATGAACTCCAATAGGGCAATTCCCAAAAGATACTTTTTTTCACCCAGTTGTGTGTTTGGCCAAAACCTGACACTCTTTCATTGCGACCAAATACTATATCTGGAAGTGCTGAAACACGTGCTAACATTTGTTCACCAGACAACATCGGTGGTGGCCCATCTCTTTCGACTCTGCCCTTAGTAAATTTATTACGATTCCTTCGATACTGGTGATGAACCGGTAGGAATCGACGATGACAATCAAAGAATGTGATTTTTCGTCCGTTCTGAAGACTGATTGATTTAGAGTGTTCCATACAATACGGGCAAGAGAGTCGGCCGTGAGTGCTCCAACCCGACAACATGCCGTACGCGGGGAAATCATTGATTGTCCACAAGACCGCGGCCTTTAAATTGAAGTTTTGCTTCCGATGACAATCATAAGTGACAGCTCCCTCAGTCCACAATGTTTTCAATTCATCTATCAAGGGTCTGAGAAATATGTCAATTTCTTTTCGCGGACCCTTAGGACCCGGAATAATCATCGAAAGATAAATAAATTCATCTTTCATGCACATTGACGGTGGCAAATTATAAACTGTCAGCAGCACTGGCTAAACTGAATAAGGAGTTGCAGAATGTCCAAACAGATTAAAACCATCTGTGCACAATCCCAATATGATATTTCTAGTATCCATAGCAAATGAAGGATAACATGTATCCAAATGTTTCCATGCTTCACTGTCAGATGGATGAGTCATTACTGTATCATCACGACTTCTTGCATGCCAACTCATGTAGGGGGTTGTCTTTTCCGACATGAATAATCTTTGAAGCCTCGGTGTTAGTGGAAAATACCGAAGCACCTTAAACGGGATATTTTTCTGTCGGACCGATCTCTTCTCCTTGTAACGAGGGTGTTGACATACAGGGCATTTATCCAACTGCACATTTTCTTTATAATATAAAATGCAGTTATTTTGGCACGCGTGTATTTTTTCGTACCCAAGCCCCAATTTTCTCATTAGCTATTTAGTCTTATAAAAAGTAGGCTCAAACTTGTTATCAGTAGGCAGCATTCCATTAATCAATCCAGCAATCCGATCATACGCAACTCCGCTGATATTACAATCGGCCTTGATGTTTAAGAGCTGTGTCATTGCTGAAAACCTAGTGTATTTAGGACAATTCTCATACAAAGGTTCATCGGCAGCTTTCAACATCTCGTAAAATTCTGCAGCTTCTTTATTCGGTAATTCAATCTCTACCGCAGCCCCTACTTCTGTGATATCAACCGCTGTAGTATCTGGTGGGACTGATGTCTGAAGAACTGGCCGATCAACATTATCATTCAGGCGGAATTGACCCCCAAGACTATCAAGTATCATAGTTCTATAGGGATTACATTGACCGGATGAAGAAGCACCAGCAGAGGAAGATTCACCATATGTCTGAACGACAGGATTGCTCGACGTCCCGACTTCGCGTGACTCCCCGTGACAAGTCCATAGAAAATATCTTGGTGCAAATCCTTTGGTATATAGATGCAGAGTGACAGTCTCCCGATCCAAAAATCGTCCATTTGAACAAATGCGGCACGGACATCGGATTTGATCACCCATGCTAACGAAATTCCGATTCGAATAGGCGAAATTTAGGAAGTACGTTACGCCTAATCGAAACTCATTCGTTAAAGCTCCACGATCAAGACGTCGGTACATCCAACTTCGATCAGCCGACATGATTCTATCAATCAATGACAATTTCTTTGGTTAATGTCTTTAGGTGATATTGTCCTATTCCATTCGGGATTTATGTTATTCGTACTGCACTTACGTTTTTATTTTAACTGTTAACTAATTATTCTAAATTTCGACAGCATCTCCCTACAGTTCTCCAAATACGCATATCATCTGGGCGCGTATCGGAGAATAAGAGAGATGTTGTCGAATTTTAGAATAATTAGTTAACAGTTAAAATAAAAACGTAAGTGCAGTACAAATAACTATATTCCCAAATTGTCCAATCAGGGACAATTCAAGAATTGTACGTCGTATAAAAGATCATCTACTTCTTTTACACGAACATACAATTCCCGAACGGATCTAAGGTTTTGCTAAATCATATCCGATTCGTCGATGCGTACGTGAAACATATCAACTCGTCGGATGGATGATTATTTTCTAAATGTTTCGAGACAGTTCGAGTCCATATTGGACGATTTCGGCGCGCGTCCGAAGTGGACGATTCCGGCGCGAGTCCGAAGTGGACGATTCCGGCGCGAGTCCGAATTGGACGATTCCGGCGCGCGTCCGAAGTGGACGATTCCGGCGCGAGTCCGAATTGGACAATTCTGGCGCGCGTCCGAAGTGGACGATTCCGGCGCGCGTCCGAAATTAATCTAAACCCTAATAATTAATCTAACAAATTAAACAATTAATCTAAACAATTAATTAACAATTATAAAATAATTAATTAACAATTATAAAACAATATAAAAAATATATATATATAATTATAAATTCCGGCGCCGGAGTCCACCCTCCGGCGCCGGCGTACAGTGGCCGGACACACTGTCCGGCCACTGTAGAAGGTCCGGCGGCGGCCATAGGCCGATCGCCGCCGGCCGAAACCCTAGAAATAGGGTTTCGGTCGGATTTTAACCTCTACTCCGGCCGAAACATAGTGAAGAGCCGGCCGGCCGATCAACATACCTGAACAAGACGACAGCAGCGGCAGCGGCGGCGAGAGGCGTCGGCGTCGGCAGCAGCGGCAGCAGTGACGAGAGGCGTCGGCGTCGGCAGCAGCGGCAGCGGCGGCGAGAGGCGTCGGCAGGAGCGGCGGCGGCAGCAGCGGGAGGAAGAAGTGTTGGGCGCGAGAGTGTGCCCTATATAAACTTATCAGCAACAGCTCACTCGCCCGTTAGAAAGCCGTTGCTGATAAGTTATCATCAGCAACGGCTCACTTATCCGTTAGCAAGCCGTTGCTGAAAATTAAAAAATCAGCAACGACTCGCCTTTCCGTCAGAAAGCCGTTGCTGATAATTAAAATAAGCAGCAACGACTCGGTTTTCCGTTAGAACGCCGTTGCTGATACAGATATCTGCAACGGCTTGGGCGGCCGTAAGAATGCCGTTGCAAATAGCAACGGCTTGAGCGGCCGTTGCTGAAGATCAAGTTTCTAGTAGTGGTGGATGAATATGACGTGGCATCATTTTTAAATTATTCTTGTTTCGCCACGTCAAGAAGGTAACAGTCAATCTCATAATTCGTAGATGGCAGACTAGCTATTATTGAAACTAATTCGTAAGTTTATATATATAATTGAGATCAATCAAATAATTTGCTAACAATTGATAATTTCCTCAAAGTTGAGCCTATTTTCGACTAATAACCCTTTATCTTTGGGGCTTTTAATATCTCGACTTATTTGAAGTACTCTAGAACAACTATCTATTGCATAGCTGTTGCAGAAGTGCTATTGAAATTTTTATTCCCATACGTGTCACTAATTGTCTAAATCGTATCACCCATCGCAGATGCCTTTGCAACCGCCTATGATGACTTATTTCGTCGCCTATGACAATCATTGTCACAAAGTATTTCGGTGAACTTTTGCGACCACAAGTAGGCATTATATATAAAAGGTCTATGGCGATGACATCAGAATGCTAATTTTTTAAGTAGTGTTCATTCGTATTAAAAAAGAATGGAAACGATTACTCTTTTGTGTATTACTTTCGTCCTTAAATATTTAGCTTGAGAATTTCAAAATTCTACTTAATAGCTCCCTAGTGTTATGACAAATATTTCAAGAGATTATTCATCATCTAAGACATTTTTTTTAGAATAAGTGAGGCCTAAGTCACACACTTGATTTTATTACAAGAAGATCAAAATAAAAGAGGTACAAAGGGAAAAGTAGAACCGAAGACATCCCTATAAATGAACTAATGGTTCGTTTGCATTAATGGATAAGATATGATAGGATATGATATCAAATAAGAGATTATTGTATAAGATTTTTTTAAATCCGGTATACACTGAATATAATATCAAATTTGTATTCTTGTAATCTTATTTTCTTCTAATCCATGCATAAACAAACAAAGGATATAAATATATCTTTAATTATATCCATCTCTATCATATAAAGTAAACATGCCCTAAGATTGTATGCTAGTACGTGATATATATGGAGATCAAAATCCAAGACCACATATTTTAAGAATGATTTTTATAAAAAATAATTTAACATTTGTGAAAAATATCAATTTTGTACTCAATCTATTTTCTGTTAATTGTGATCTTATATTTTTCTTGTATCCTTTATAAAGACAATACATAGCAATATATTTCAAATTTTTAGAAGCTAAACTATGACGTTAAATCGGCACGGGTTTTAATACAAACTTAAATATAAAAATGAGTTCAAAACTTGATGTATAAAAACTCATGATTAAGATGATGTCTTAAAGTTTTAGTTCCTAAAAATTTGACATGGAGTGAAATAATTACCTCAATGGAAATTATAATCTAAATCTAACTCAAGACTAGAATTAAATATTAAAAATTCATAATGTAAAACTATAATTGATATAAAAAAATATCATATATGAAATTAATAATTCAGTAAAACGTTGGGATTGTTTGTAATTAATGAAAACCCTTTTAAGAATTTGACTGTAATATATATTTGCAAGTAGATTAACTTTCTATATATATAAATGCAAATGTTTTTATCTAAATTTCATCATCTTAAGCTGAGTAGTATTAAAAGAAAATTTACTAGTACACCAAAATTAATTATATGGTTAAAAGAAAAAACTAACAATTATTCACATGAAATGTCCTACTTAATATGACATTTTACATATGATCCCCTTCAACTCATTTTCTTAATTTAAAAATTGTCAAAAATAAATTAAAATAAAAGAACGACTCCGATCGCCTCATCTACAAATAATATATATTTTTTGTATATAATTAAGTTTTTTCATCGTGTCTAATTAAGATCACTAACCTAATTAAAATAATTAAGCAAAAACTAATGATAGTATATATATATATTCAACAACGTTTATTATGTAAAACAATATCCAATCACACTAGCTCCATATATATATACGAGGTGTTATATTATTAATATTGAGTATCAAATTAAGTTATCTCCTTTGACGGTGACCACTGAAATTTTGCGTAGACATACAAAGAACATGAAATTTTTTGATGAATTAATTTTATGAGAATTCGCATGGCTCGAAAATTAATAACGATGTCATAAGTAATTGATTTTTCTTCAATGATTTCATTATCAAAGAAAGAGAGAAATGTTTAGGTGAAAAGCGTATGAAAACAAGTTTGATTAAATCAGCATGCATGCATGAGTCATCGATATCCCAAAAACAAAATATAAATTTATCGATCATCGCATACATATAATACTGCGTGTTTTTTATGCCGACAATTTTACTGAAGAAGACGTGCAGATGAATGTTTTCTTTCCTCTTGTCGATCGTCTGACTTCCAAATCTCATGCGAAGTAATTCCCGCATAATTCCAACCTAATTAATTAAATCGCATATCATCGTCACACACACATCAGGAAAAAAAATAAAATAAACTAGGGTTCTTATCATACATGTAGTTGATCGATCAGTTGTGGGGTCCGCAAACATGCACCTTCCATGAACTGACCTATATAGTTTGGCATCCATGCATAAATCAGAAGCTTCTTCTACGCATGTGTTTTGCTGTCATTTATATATAATATATTTATATATTCTTCTCTACCTGTTTTTGACAATTGATCATTATGAATTTCATTTGATTTAATTAGGATAACATTAACATTACTTGTAATGAAGTGAGCTAAAATTAAAAAAAGAGTTGTGATCCCCAGACAGCTAAGATAATAACAAAGTAATGGGATTAATCGTGGAAGATGAAATGAGCATGTGGTGTTTGCTAACATTTGTACACAACGCAACCTTGTTGGTCACACTTATTACTCAAATCAACCACCACTCCACCCTGTAATCCAACTACTCCGCAAGGGTGTTCAAATATTAAAGAAAAAAGGTCTAGTTAGATATTCAATGAAGATTATTTTATGCAATTCAGAAATTAAATTATATATTTTTAACATAAAAATATTTGTAAAATTGTGATTAGCCTACTTCAACTCATATGAATTCAATTTAGTGACATATTTACTTCATGAGATAAATGAGAATATAATAAAAAATGAACTTTAATCTCTTATTTGTTCGGTGCTTGAATTAAAAATATATATAATTGATGTTACATCTAGTGTACATATGATAGATTTTTTATGAAATTCTTCCTATCATTTATTATTTTATCATATCATATTGTATCGTATCCACTGAGGCAAGCACTGATTCTAAAAATATGTTTGTTTCATGAGATAAATGAGAATAGAATAAAGAATGAATTTTAATCCTTAATTTATTTGTTTGGTACTTGGATTAGAGGAACATAAAATTGGTATTATATATATCCATTGTACATCGGATAAGAAAAATTCGGCCAACTTTTCTTTTTATTTGTTATCCTATATTATCATATATTCTCCAATAAAACAAACCATAAGAGTCAGTATTTTATAACCTTTATCAATTAACAATTGATTATTGAATAAAAACGATATTTGAATGAGTTTAGGCATTTTCATTGGGTTCAATCTTTTTATTCTCCTCCATCGAGATTAAAAATGTTACAACCTACTAATAAATTATCTAGCAACTTTATAGGTCTAATCCACACTAATTAACTAAATTAGAATATTTAAGCTGAAATTAATCTTTCCTACTGGAATCCTACTATCACTCTCAAAATTCAAGTTGAATCAATGCATAGCACAAAATTATACACTTTAGTCAATGACATCTAAGGCATAATCTAGCGGTTCCATCTCCGTACTCGAACAACTCTTTCTCATAATAGCTCACTCGATCACCCATAAATTTCATAGGTCTTAACCACTGGCTTAATGCTTATGTACATTGAAGTTGACAGTAATATATTAATCAAATTTTATTAATGAATACAACCTTTCATAAACTACCATTTAGGATTAAATCGGAGTGTTACAATTTCCTTTACTTAAAAGTTGACATCCTCATCAAAACAGAAGTCGAGTATAGCCCAAAACCATACTTTAGTCATCAATAGCATGTGAGGCCTAACATAATAGTAATATCATCCTTTATGAATTAATTAATCTTTTCTCACATAAGCTTCTTCACCAAGCCTACAACTAGGTGCTACTCATGTACCAATTGTTACGACCTTTGTGATAGAATAACTAGGTCTTAACCTCGTATGTATAAATTAACCACTAGGTTATACCCAAGGTTTAAGTTGAAATTAATGATATATAGTATCATTATCAAATCTTATTTAATCAATACAATTAACCTCCCACGAACTCTTCACATGCATGAGACTAAATCAAGGTTTACAAAATGAGTTGATCATGTAATTAGTCTATTACTGATCAAAATGCTCAAGTTAGAATTAATATTACACATCAGATCTTATTAACCAGTAAAATTTAGTAAGAACTTTGTTATATTTCATTGGCACCGTCTACAATTTAGACATTAATAGTTAAAATTTTAGGTAATATATTCAAGTATTCACATTCTTGAATTAAGAGGATAAAAGAAAAGCTTGATAAATTTGAGAAAGCAAATTAACTTGAAATTTTACTCAGATAAGACCACTCAAACATGTAAGCTGGCCTCCTCAGAAATTTTAGGAATCCATGAAGAAATAGAATACACGTGTCAGAGCTAACCTTTGTTTGAATAAACAAATGAATATTTGAATGGGACATTTTCCAATGGAATAAAGCCACCAAAGTGAAGGGAATGGTATAAAAGTAAGCAATCGAGTAGGTTAGCCAAATAGAATAAAATCTTTGGAATATGGAGTAATAAGAGAGAGAGAGAGAGAGAGAGAGATTACTACATCAATTACAATAATTAAAGATGTTTTGAGAAGTTAAAAGCTTGTTTTTGTTTGATTGAGGAAAACAAGTGGTGCACTTTCATTCCATGGCAAGGGATCTCTTCAAAAGTGGAATTCCAAATGCCTTTGCATCAAGGTCCAAGTGCTCCATCAATTGCAATGATTAAAGATGCTTTATGATGTAAAGCAAATCTTATTGTGGTCTTTAAATGGACTTCCATCAATTTTGAAAAGCTAAAAGTTTATTTTGTTGGATTGAAGAGAATAATTATTATTCCAATCACATCCCATTTCAAGCAACATGACACTGCAACAAAAATTTAATATATTGATGGATTTTTTTTAGTCCAAATATTAAAGAAAAAAAACAAAAAAAAAACAAATTTCTGTGGGGGTAGGCGCCAAAATATTTCGACGTCTGGAAGCAGGCGCCTAATCCCACTACAAGAAAACATAGCTTCAACAACAGATTTTTTACCAACAGATATAATTTGTTGGTATTACCAACAAAATTACCAACAGATACATAATCCGTTGGTAAATTAGCATTTTTTTTTCGTTTCAGCCGACCAAATTTTTTCCCCCCTCTCATTTCGGCCGACCACTTTAGTTTCCCCCTCTCCCACTCGTCAAAATAATTTCTCGCGCCTCTTTGACGCCGACAAAGCATCGTCTTTCTTCCCCCTCTCCCACTCGTCATCCTTCTTCCCAGGCCGCGCCGACAAAGCATTTCTTCCTTCCCCACAGTTTCCTTCCCCGCCGGTTCCCTCCCCGCAGACTCCTTCCGCACAGTTTTCTTCCCCGCAGCCGACAAAATTATCGGTTCGAGCTAGTCATCACAGATAGCGCGCGCAGGTTCCTTCTAATTCCCCCGCAGCTGATTCAAGTTTTTATTTCTTCCCTCCCCTTCTACAGGTTTCTTCCCTTCCTTGTGCCCTAATCCTCTGTTACTTTGTGGCGAAGCGCAGGAAGCGCTCAGAGGAATAGAAGGAAGTCACAGACAGCCGACCGACGAGTGAATTCCTTCCCTTCTACGGGTTTCGAGCACTCGATTTCCCATTCGATTGTGGCGGTTCGATTTTAGTTGCGATTTCATGATGTTCAAATGATTTTAGTTGCGATTTTAGTCAAATATTAGAGATGCTTTTAAATTTAGTTAATGAAGGTCAAATTTTTGTTAATGCTCGTCTCCACTCTCACCATCTACCCACATTTTTTACTAATCACAAGATCAATTGGTGATTAGTAAGCATGAAGGGAAGAATGGGGAATTCAGCATGCTGCTGAGAATTCATCAGCATGCTGAGTGTTCTCATACACTTAAGTGTATGCTGAGAACACTCAGCATGCTGATGAATTCTCAGCAGCATGCTGAATTCTGATTTCATTCAACATTACAAGATATAATAATCAAACATTTAGATGAAGTAATTAAGTAATTGGTTGCTGGATCAATTGGTGATCTGCAATGAAAGCTTAGGAGTGAAGAACATGAATGACTTGCCCCTATCATAGCTACTATGGTTCCGTTTGTACTTCCTATGCATAAGTAAATATATAAAACTAGTTTTAACTTGTAAACTACCTTGTGGACGTGAATTGTTAACATGTAAATAGATCTCTAATCCTGGCTGGTGAATGCTTAAGGATCCAAATCAAATTGGAGCCTATGGAGGGAGGATCAGACTGATCAGTATAGATATGCTTAACATTGTTATAGTTGCAAGGTCAATTTTTGCATTTTTTAAAAAGAGCATTCAATTGTGTGAGGTTCCTGTCTATATCAGCCTATGATGCTTGAGGGGATGGTAGTAAGAGGGGTAGTTTCTCTTACTCATACATTGATAGTTACCAGAATTCAGCATGCTGCTGAGTGTTCAGCAAGCTATAATCCCAATGCCTGCCAGCTATTCTCCTGCAAGCTATATGCATGTAGCTTGTGTCAAATTAATCCCAAAGTCCAATAAAATTCTTCTCATCCAAATTGCTTGACAGCTTGCTGAAGTAGCTGATACATATTCAGCTTCGGCTGAAGATAATGTAGTTGAATTCTGCTTTTTAGAACACCAGCACACTGTACTTGCTCCAACTTTGAATAGATATTCAGTAGTACTTTTCCTATCAACTATTTATCCTCCCCAATCACTATCAAAATACCCCAGTAGTTTCAGATCATTGTCTCTTCCCAAATGTAATCCATAATTACATGTCCCCTTCAAGTATCTTAAGATTCTCTTTGCTGCCTTGAAGTGTACTGCTCTGGGATCATTCATGAAATGAGATAGAACTTCCAAACCTAGGAAGAATTTCATCTCACCCAGATTAGTCATCTTAAAAGTCTTGAACATTTTGTTCTTCATCTCCTCTCTCATTTTTCACAACAAGAAAATTTGGAAATAACGACGTTTATTTTTTGACGTCCGAAGAAGCGTCGAAATGTTTAAGGACGGATGCGAAAAAGTTTAAAAATATCGACGTCTATATTAGACGTCGATATGTAAAACGGGAAATATGGCATTTTTTCGTCGAAAAGGCAGCGTCGAAAAATTTCGACGCCAGCGTTTCGACGCATCTGGCGTCGAAATATTTCGACGCCAGCGTTTCGACGCCACCTGCGTCGAAATATTTTCCCGCGCGAGCGCGCGGTCGTCGAAGCAAGTATCACGGGTTGAAAAATTTCAACCCGTGAGCGTACGGTAAGCAGCTGAAATTTCATTTCAGCTGCAGAACGTACGAAATTATATATATATATATAATTTTTTTAAATATTGCTATAGTTCTTTAACTAAAAAAGTATAAATTTTACCTATAAATTTCACGTTCACCGCCTAAATTTGTTCCTCCCGCGCGCCTACTTCTTCTTCTTCCCTCGTCTCATCGCTGCTGCCGATCGATTTCTTCGTCCGATTTCTTCCGTCGTCGAATCAGCAGGTAATTTCTTCCGTCCGATTTCTTCTCTTTCTTCTTTCTTCTTCCGTCGCTGCTGCTCTGTTTTTTTTTTTTTTTTTTTTCTTCTTTCTTCTTCCGTAGCTGCTGCTCTGTTTTTTTTTTTTTTTTTTTCTTTCTTCTTCCGTCGCTGCTGTTGCTGTTTTTTTTTTCTTCTTCTTCTTTCTTCTTCCGTCGCTACTGCTGGTGTTTATTTTTTTTTTTCCTTCTTCTTTCTTCTTCCGTCGCTGCTGCTGTTTTTTTTTTTCCTTCTTCTTTCTTCTTCCGTCGCTGCTGCTGCTGTTTTTTTTTTTCTTTTTCTTTTTCTTTCTTCTTCCGTCGCTGTTGTTTTTTTTTTTTCTTCTTCTTCTTTCTTCTTCCGTCGCTGCTGCTGGTTTTTTTTTTTTTCTTCTTCTTTCTTCTTCCGTCGCTGCTTTTTTTTCTCACGTCGACGAATCCGTAATTAACTAATATTTTTTTTTTTTTCTGTTCATCTCGACGAAGCAACCGGCGGCCGTAAATTTTGCTCGTCGAATCAGCTCGAGATCCGGCTCTTATTCTCAAGTTAGTATAAATTTGATGTTATGCATATATCTTTAGATTTAAGATCAGTTATCTTGTTTAATTTTTTTTAAACTATGCTATCATGCTTTAGTTAGCATAATTTAGATACGGCTAATTATCATGTTATATTATGCATGTTACTGCTTTAGATATTAATTTAGATATTATGCATGTTAATTTAGATATTATGCTTTAGATATTACTGCTAACTATGCTATCATGTTATATTATTACTGCTATCTTTAGTTAGAATTACTGCTATCTTTAGTTAGATATTATATAGTTACTAATTAATAAATACTATATTATTATTATTATTATTATTATTATGTAATTATTATCACTAATTAATAATAATAATATTATTATTATTATTACTGTTATTATTATTATTATTAATACAACTAATTATTATTATTATTATTATTATTTAATAATAATAATAATTATTATTACTGTTATTATTATTATTATTATTATTATTGTTATTATTTATTATTATTATTACTGTTATTATTATAAATACTATATTATTATTATTATTTAATTAATATCACTAATTATTATTATTATTATTATTATTATTATTATTGTTGTTGTTATTATTATTAATATTAGCATAACTGAATTAATAATAATAATATTATTATTTAATTATGATCACTAATTATTATTATTATTATTATTATTATTATTATTATTATTATTATTATTATTATTATTATTATTATTATTATTATTATTATTATTTATTATAAATACTATATTATTATTATTACTGATATTATTAGAAATACTATATTATTATTATTAATTAATTATTATCACTAATTAATAATATTATTATTGTTGTTGTTGTTATTATTATTAGTATAACTGAATTAATAATAATAATATTATTATTTAATTATTATCACTAATTAATATTATTATTATTACTATTATTATTATTATTGTTATTATTATTATTATTATTATTATTATTATTTATTATAAATACTATATTATTATTATTATTACTGTTATTATTATAAATACTATATTATTATTATTAATTATTTATTATCACTAATTAATATTATTATTATTATTATTATTAGTATAACTGAATTAATAATAATATTATTATTATTTAATTATTATCACTAATTAATATTATTATTATTACTGTTATTATTATAAATACTATATTATTATTATTATTATTATTATTATTATTATTATTACTATATTATTTATTATTATTATTACTATATTAATATTATTGACATTAAACTTATTATTAATATTATTATTATTATTATTATTAGTATAACTGAATTAATAATAATAATATTATTATTTAATTATTATCACTAATTAATATTATTATTATTACTGTTATTATTATAAATACTATATTATTATTATTATTATTATTATTATTATTATTATTACTATATTATTTATTATTATTATTACTATATTAATATTATTGACATTAAACTTATTATTAATATTATTATTATTAAATATATTACTAAATAATAATATTATTATTATTATTTAAACTTATATTAGAGTATATAATTAATTAGAATAATTAAATTTAGAATTCATTAATCTTATCTTGATGGACTAAATTTCTTGCTTCCAATAATGAACTTTTTATTTAAACTTCTCAATTTGATATTTTTATAATTTTCTACCCAGAGCTTTGACCCGTTCGAGAAATATTTTTTGATTTTATAAATTTTATTGATAAAATTTAGTTGTAATATTAAGTTGAATACTTATTTCGATATGGAGGAATACGTATTCTACTTAATATTTTACTAAATAATATCAATAAAATTTATATTTTTCAAATAATAAATCTTGAATTGTCCCTTATTGGACAGTTTAGCAACACAATTATTAATATCGCAAATTTAATTTCATTTTATCACACATGTCAATGAAATATCGGTTGCATCTCTTTTGTTCTCCGGTACGCTTCAGAAGTTTTGCGTACTTGGAGAACTAAAAAGAGATGCTGCCGAAATTTTCAGTGACTTGTTGTGATTAAATGAGATTATAAGTGCGATATTAATAATGTGTTGCTGAATGGGATAGGACCAACCCACCTATATGACTATACCCTTTATAATAACATTGAAATTCACAAATGTAGTCAAAGATGGATAAAACTTGGATGTCAGCACCTCAATCATCTAAAGCCTATGCGAGAGGACTGAAAAATTTTATGCAGTTCGCAATTGATAATGGATTGGATGAAGATGGCACAATGAATTGTCCGTGCAAAAAATGCATCAATAGGAAATATCATAAACCAGAAGATGTTGAAAGACACTTAATATGGAATGTAATTTTACCGAGATATACCATTTGGTATTACCATGGTGAACCTTTATATCCGACAACAGAAGCACAACTTGATATATCAAACAGAGCTGAAGCATCCCATCAACTACATTCTCACAATGATGAAACACCAATTGATGTCAATGATGAAACACCAATTGATGTCAATGATGAAACATCAAATGTTAATCTTGATGAAGCTCCAAATGCATTCGAACCGCCACAAGAATCTTCCCAACATTCTATGATGGATGATCTTGATGTTCCTCTGTATCCAAATTGTGTAAAATACAGTAAAGCATCATTTATCATTCAATTATATCATATAAAGGTTCTTAATGGTTGGTCTGGAAAGTCGTTCTCAATGTTGTTAGAATTGTTGAAAGAAGCTTTTCCAGAAGGCAATACACTTCCATCAACGTGTTATCAAGCAAAAAAATATGTGAAAGATTTGGGTTTATTCTATCAAAAGATACATGCTTGTCCAAATGATTGCATTTTATACATGGATGAAACTGCGGAAGCATCAACATGCAACATTTGTGGATTGTCTCGATGGACTTCCTCTTCAACTAATGATGAATCAACAAGTCAGTTAGAACGGAAAAAAAACCCTGCAAAAGTGTTACGATATTTTCCACTTATTCCAAGACTGACTCGTTTATATATGTCATCGAAGACAGCAAGCTCGATGAGATGACATTCTGAAAGACGCACCAAAGATGGAATCATAGGACATCCTGCTGATGCAGAAGCTTGGCAAGCTTTTGACAGAAGATATCCAGACTTCGCTGTTGATTCACGTAATGTTAGATTGGGTCTTGCAAGTGATGGATTTAATCCATTTCGATCAATGAGCACAACTTATAGCACTTGGCCTGTTGTATTGATACCTTATAATATGGAACCGTGGGCATGTATGAAGAGATCTTCAATCATGTTATCAATGTTAATTCCAGGCGCTAATGGACCAGGAAATGACATTGATGTGTACTTACAACCTCTCATTTCAGAATTGAAGCTATTGTGGAGCGGAGTAACAGCATTTGATAGTATCTCCGGCGAACAATTTACTCTGCGTGCAGCTTTAATGTGGACCATTAATGATTTTCCAGCATATGCAATGTTATCAGGTTGGAGCACTAAAGGACGATATGCATGTCCCATATGCGGTGATAAGACAGATTCTCGTTGGCTTAAATACGGAAAAAAACATTGTTATTTAGGCCATCGTAGATGGTTGTCACAAGAACATCCGTTTCGTCAGGACACTGAATTATTTGACGGGACAATAGAAAATGATAATGCACCAGTGTCAGTTGATTCAAAAATTATTTACGAGCAGATTCAACACATTAAACATGTTTATGGCAAAACTACCAACACAAGTAAAAAGCGCACTCGAAATAATTTGGGTAGTGAGTCAGAAGGTATTAATGCAGACACACAAACTCAGCAAAGTTTTCAGAGGACCGATTTTGGATTATGGAAAAAGAAAAGTATATTTTTTGAATTACCATATTGGCAGCATAATCCATTGCGCCATAATTTGAATGTTATGCATATTGAGAAAAATATATGTGATAATCTGATTGGTACTATATTGGATATTGATGGAAAAGGGAAAGATAATTTAAATGCACGATTAGATTTGCAAGACATGAATATAAGACATCATTTACATCCAATATTATTACCAAATGGCAGATATGATATACCCTTGGCAATTTATTCAATGTCCACTATTGAAAAGGATCTCATGCTGACATGTATCAAAAATATGAAAGTGCCCGATGGATATTCATCGAATATTTCTAGATGTGTGAATCTCAAAGATCATAGATTACAAAACTTGAAGAGTCATGATTCACATATACTGCTTCAAGATGTTTTTCCGCATGCATTACGAGGAATTGTGCATAAAGATGTTCTCCTCATTGTTAAAGAGATTTCTGCATTTTTCAAAAAATTATGCAGTGCCAATTTAGACCATTGTGCCCTGGACGATTTGCAATCACGTGTGCCTTTGCTCTTATGTAAAATGGAGCAAATATTTCCACCGAGTTTTTTCACTATTATGGTGCATTTGATGATTCACCTTCCAACAGAGGTGAAACTTGGTGGTCCTGTTCATTACCGTTGGATGTACCCAATTGAAAGGTTTGTTTTATTTATATTTGTCTCGTGGTCCGCATGATTCACCTTCCAACATGAATTTATCTCGTGTTCATAGGTTATTTATGAGATATAAATCTCATGTTCGAAATAAAGCACAACCAGAGGGATCCATCGCTGAAGGATATATTGCTGATGAATGTCTTACATTTTGTTCTCGATATTTAAATAATATTGAAACGGTGTTCAATCGACCGCAAAGAAATTATGAAGTTGAAAATATTGAAAACTACTTATTTTCTTCTAGTGGTCGATTTATTGGCAAAGCTCGCATTAGTACGTTGGATTTAAATGCGTATGCACAAATGCACAGATATGTCTTGTTGCATACTCCAATGATTGAACCATACAAAAGGTATCAATTGTTATTAAATGTCTCCATATTTTAAGTTATTTTAAGATTATTGGTGTAATTTTTATTTTATTGTCTCAGGCAATTTCTTGAAGAACAATGTCATATAAATAATTTATCAGTTCCATCAAATGCTCAACAACAAAGGTGGATCATAGAGAGATTCGCATTGTGGTTACAAGATAAAGTATCGGAAATGATACAAAATGATTGTGATGCTTCACTACTTGCGTTAGCTCGAGGTCCAGTATCTGTAATTAAAAAATACGATGGATTGATTATAAATGGTTATAGATTTCATACCAAGCAACGAGAAAGATTGCGTAAAACACAAAATAATGGTTTAATGGTTGAGGCTGACAATCGTCAATATTATGGAGTTCTAACGGATGTAATTGAATTGGACTATCGTGGGGTATTCAAGGTAGTTCTTTTTCGTGTTGAATGGGTTGATATAAGAAATTCACGGGGTTTACGAGTGGATGAGAATGGATTCACATTAGTTAATCTTTCTCGATTATTTCATACCGGTGCATTTCTAAAAGATGACCCGTATGTGTTTTCATAACAAGCAAAACAAGTATTTTATATGTCAGATCCGAAGAATAATGAGTGGTCGCATGTCATAAATGTATATCCTAGAGATTTATATGACATCGGTAAATGACTTATTATTTATCAATATTATTTATATAATTTGTTAATCTTTATGTATTTATCAATATATAATATTATGTTATTATACAGGATGTCAAGATCAAGAATAATTGATTCAGATGCTGAGACTCGCGAGGAGGGTGAGCTTAGCCCCGAGAGTGATCGTCCTGGGTCGTCACAAGGACGAATTCACAGACCTTTCTACATTTGGAGTTAGTTTTTATATCATTATACATGTGAACATTATTTATTTAATCAAATTGATATTAATATTTTCTGATGTAATTTAAAAACAGACACTACAACACAAATGCAACATGAAGGGTCTCCATATTTTACAGCTTCTTCTGTGTATACACTTAATTCCGACCAGTTAATTATGGTCAATTTTTCTGATTGGGGTCAAAGTCATGATGGCGGCCACAGATTATACTCACGTTTTATGGGGTTACTTGTGCGTGATTCTACATTCTTACAATTGACGCCTGACCCTTGGAATCAAATTTCTTCCATATATAAGAATGGATTATGGGAGCAATTATTGGTATGTTATGAATTTATATGAATTTATGTTAGATTGCATTATTTAGTTGCGTGAAATTATATATTAAATATATATTTTGGGGTCAAACTAATATCATTTATAAATGCAGAGATATTTTTTGATCCCTACTGAGAACAGGGATCGTATTTATCGCACTACTATGGCAGCCTTCGACAGAAAATTTAAAAATTATAAACTTATATTAAAAAAAAAATATTTTAAAATTGAAGAGTCAAAAGAGGAAAACTACTCACGTCGACCACGAAATGTTAGTAGAGAATCATGGATAAGAATGGTCGATTATTGGCATTCTTCGGCTAGTCAGGTAAAAAATTATATTTTGATACTTGTAATATTTATTTTATAATTATAATTAAATATGACAGGCTGCGTCTGAACGGGGTCGAAGGGCAAGAAGTGCAACTCAAGATTGCATACATACTAGCGGTGCGACCCCTTACATTCAAAGACGTGCTGATTTTGTAAGTAGTTTAGTAAATAATTTATAATTTATTTGTTTTTATTTTTAATATCTTTTAAATAATTAATTTTTATTTATATTGTGTGAAGCGACGTACGCATAATAGAGAGCCCAGTGAGCTCGAAGTGTATAGAACAACACATCTTCGTAGAAGTGGACGAGGATATGTACGCGAAGAAGCTGCTCAATTTATGGTATAACACATCTACGAATGAATTAAATTAATATTTTTTAAATTTATAATCTATTTTTTGAAATGTAGGCCACCGCCGAACAAACACTTAATGAACGACTTGAGACTAATCCAACAACAGAGCGAGTTCAACTCGAGAACCAAGTATATCGGGAAATATCTGGTCCCGAACATCATTCTCGAGTTCGCCTACAAGGGATTGGAGTCACACCAAGTCAATTTTATGAACGTCATCGACAATCTTCTGTTGCATCTTCCCACGATGCAACATATGACGAGCTTCGACGGCAACAAGAGGCTGCAATGAAAGAAATGCAGCAAAAACATGATGGTGAGATGAGGGAGGTTCAGCAAAGACTGAACAGAATGGAGCAGATGTGGTTTCAACAACAATTTAATAATTCATCGTCACAGGGACTAAATCCAATTATTAATCAAGCTAATATGTTTTCCTCGCCAATTGATTATGTATGTATTTATTTAATTTATTTGTAGTTGATATTTTTAGCATTGTAATTAATTAAATATGTTTTTTAACAAGATCGATTGTATGTTCCTGAAAGTCTTCCTCATGAAATACCGTCGGCTAATCTCGGAGAAGGTACAAGTAAAGATCCATTTCTAAACTGTAAGTAATTTATATATTGTCATACTGAATATTTTAATTAATAATATTAAAATTTATATGTTTATAATTGATATAAATGTACAGATAGAGATGTTGATCCGTATAGAGAAGACGACGAGGAAGACCAAGAAGACGAGGAGGAGCAGGAGGATATGGACGATGATGAAGATTAAATTATTTAATTTTATTTGTAAATAAAATTACTGAGTACTGTTTAAATTAAATTTTGTATTACTGTTCCAATTAAATAAAATTGTGAATTTTGATGATAATTTGATTAATTTTAAATTAATTAGCTAATTAATATATTAATTATTGATTAGGAGTAAAATTTATTTAAAAAAACGAAAAAAATGGTTAATTAGCATATTGACGCCTGTTTAGACGTCAATATGCTAAGCATAACGTCGTCGTTTTGGATACTGACGTCTCGTTTCGACCGCACACGCCGTCGAAATTTAAATCTTTACGCCAGGATAGACGTCAATATTTAAAATTAAGCGGAAGGTTTTTGACACGCGTTTTCGACGGATTCACTGCCGTCAGAATGCATATATTTACTCCCTCCGACGTCAAAATTTCTTTATAATCTGCCGTCAGAATTCCAACGATGTGTTGTAGTGTTTTCATTGTTACTACAATAAAGCAAGTCATCCACATAGAGAAGAACAATTAGAATATCTTCATTTTCATCTTCTTTTGTATATAATGTGTGTTCATTCCTGCTTCTCTAAATTTTTTTCCAGTAACAAAGTAACTATCAATTTTTTCATACCAGCTCATTAGAGCTTGCTTTAGGCCATATAAGGACTTCTTTAGCCTATAGATCATTTGTTCCTTTCCTTTAACCCTTTGGTTGAACTGTTGAACTACATAAACCTCTTCTTTGAGTTCTCCATTTAAGAATGTAGATTTTACATTAAGGTTTAGAGGTGAATTCTCCTCTATCCGTTCTTAGCACTTTCACTTTTGCATCAACCTCATTTTCAACTGCTGCTTTAAACCGAAGGTTCCCTTTGTATGTTGTGCATGTAATAATTAATGTGCTTAATATTGTTGCTAGGTTGAAAAGAGTTAATCAAAATGTATATCGATCGTAGTTGGATGAAACGTCGGATAATTGGAGGAGCATTGACTAATGAATTTATGGAAGGAGTCAAGGGATTTCTTGATTTTGCATACTCCAAAACTCAATATGTTTCTAGTGATAAAATTAGGTGCCTATGTCGACGATGTAATAATCTTCAATTTCATTGTCGAGATGAGGTGGAATATCACTTATGTTCGAAGGGATTTATATCTGGCTACACACAATGGATTGCACATGGGGAGTTGACAAGTGAAGAAGTTGATGAATCCTCAAGCATTCCTCAATCAGAAAGCTTTGATGCTCCTCAAAATCCGTATAGAACTATGGTGGTGGATGCAATCGGTATTGAAGGTATTGGAGAAGAAAGACCAAATGATGAAGCTGCCAAGTTTTTTGAATTACTGAATTATGCAGATGAGCCATTGTGGAGTGGTTGTAAGAGTCAAAGTAGGCTATCAGCCATGTCACAGTTGCTTAATTGCAAATCTGAGTTTGACATGAGTGAAGCTTGCTATGATCGGCTGATGTTAATAATTAAAGATATGCTACCAGAAGATGCAAAGTTGGAAGAAAATTTTTACAAAACAAAGAAGATGATGAAGAAATTAGGACTTGGGTACGAGAAGATAGATGCATGTCAGAATAATTGCATGTTGTTTTATAAAGAAACAACAAATTTAACGCAGTGCTCAGTGTGTGGACATGCTCGATATAAGCCAAGACTATTAAATAATGGTAGACGAAAAAATATACCGTATAAGGTCTTACGGTATCTCCCTATAGCACCAAGACTTCAAAGGCTTTTTATGTCTGAAAAAACTGCAAAGCATATGATTTGGCATGCTAAGAATCCTACTTCCGACGTTGTTGCACATCCTGCACATAGTGAGGCATGGAAACAATTTGATGCTCACCATCCTTCATTTGCTTCTGACCCAAGGAATGTCAGATTAGGATTGTGCACCGATGGTTTTAACCCATTCGGGCATTCTGCTATTCCCTATTCAGTTTGGCCCGTTCTCATTACTGTATACAATTTGCCGCCATCTATGTGTTTGAAGGATCAGTTTATGTTCTTAAGTTTGATAATTCCTGGACCAAAGAGCCCACGTAAAGAACTTGACATATTTTTGAGGCCATTGATAGATGAACTGAACATGTTATGGTCTGATGGAATTTTGACATATGATGTCTTTAGAAAACAAAATTTTCAAATGAGAGCAGCACTTATGTGGACTATCAGCGACTTCCCTGCATATGCTATGCTATCAGGATGGAGCACACACGGGAGATTAGCTTGTCCCTATTGTTTAGAGCGTAGCAAAGCTTTTGTTCTCGAAAATGGGAGAAAGATATCATTTTTCGATTGTCATCGTCAATTTCTCCCTCTTGATCATCCATATCGACGACAAAGAGATAAATTTATGAAAGGCCGAATTGAAAGAGATATTCCACCTCTACGATTATCGGGCGATGATATAAAGGCACGTGTCAATAAATTGCCTGATATTCAATTTGGAAATCAATGTATTAATGCTAGAATTTCTGGATTTGGCCAACAACATAATTGGGTTAAAAAAAGTATCTTTTGGAGTTTACCGTATTGGCATACAAATTTAATTCGGCATAACTTAGATGTGATGCATATTGAACGTAATGTATTTAAAAATATATTCAATACAGTGATGGACATCAAGGGGAAAACAAAAGACAATGTCAAGGCCATAGCTGATTTGCCTAAGTATTGCAAGCGCCCCGAATTAGAATTAGAGCATGTTAATGGGAAAATGTTGAAGCCGAGAGCCTCATTTGTGTTGAACAAAGAACGAATCAAAGCAGTATGTCAATGGGTTAAAGAATTAAAATTTTCCGATGGTTATGCTTCAAACATAAGTCGGTGTGTAAATATAGATGACTGCAAATTCTATGGAATGAAAAGTCACGATTGTCATGTTTTCATGCAAAGGCTTATTCCAATTGCATTTCGTGATTTATTACCTGATCCAATATGGGATGCATTAACTGAGCTGAGTTTATTTTTTCGGGACTTGTGTTCAAGTGTGTTGCGAATTGAGGATGTAGAACGACTTGAGTTAAACATTGTCGAGATACTATGCAAGCTTGAGAAAATATTTCCACCAAGTTTTTTTGACTCTATGGAGCATCTCCCTGTTCACTTAGCTTATGAGGCTAAAATTGGTGGTCCGGTACAATATAGATGGATGTATAGATTTGAAAGGTAACACATGTTACTTTTTATTCTTGATTGAAATTTTTGAAAAAAATTACGTCTTAATTTCTAAGAATATTTTCAGGTATATGCTTCAATTGAAGAAAAAAGTGAAAAATCGAGCATATGTCGAAGGATCAATTTGTGAAGCATATATCATTGAGGAAATTTCTAATTTTTATTCTTTTTACTTCGAACCAAAGGTACACACAAGGTTGAATTGATTTGTGAAAAACACACACACACACATACATATATATATATATATATATATATATATATATATATATATATGTGTGTATATATATATATATGTATTATATAAGAAATATTAATTTCTTGTTCATTTTATTCCTGGACCAAAAGGTACACACAAGGTTCAATCAAGTACCTCGAAATGATGATGGTGGAGTTCCAACTACCATGGGACGTCTATCTATCTTTACCTATCCTGGTCGACCTTGTGGGGCTGTTGGGCGTTATAGGAGGGTCGACGAAAATGAGTATAAAGCAATTGAGCTTTACATACTTATGAATTGTGAAGAGATCTCTCCTTTCATTGAGTACGTATAGTAGTGTTAATTATTTCATATATTTACTTTATATTAATGTAAACTTTATTGTTTTTTAGTGAGTTTAATAATATCGTTATGCAAAGAGAACTACATTTGACTGACGCAGAGCTTGAGAAGTTACGAGATAGAGAATTTCCAAAATGGTTGAGAGACTATGTAAGTTGAATAATATAATAATTTTTGTCTCAATATGAATAATCATGACTATATTATAAATTATTCTTTTTTCTTCTTTTTGTGATAGGTTAATCATAATATTGACACGATTGATAGTCGAATTCTTGCCATTGCACAAGGCCCACAAAGATTTGTTCGATCTATGAAGGGTTATTTTGTTAATGGATATAAGTTTCACACCAAGGAATATTCACATGGAAAGAAAACAATAAACAGTGGTGTTTGTGTTAAGGGCAATTGTTACAATGATTATGATTGTGATTACTATGGCATCCTGATTGATATTGTACAGGTAGAATACTTTGGTGAAGGAAATCAGGTGGTGTTATTTAAATGTGAGTGGTTTGATACCGAAAAAGGAGTTAGGGTACATCCTCGTCATGGACTTGTTGAAATCAATCACAAGTTAAAACTTTATATTGATGCTCCTTTTGTGTTAGCCGAGCAAGCTCAACAAGTTTATTACACGAGTTACCCCTCAAAGAAAAAAGGAAGGAGTGATTGGTGGGTTGCATGCAAAATTAAAGCAAGAAATAGATATGAAGACATTGAAGAAATAGATGATAATATCCCTCCACATATCGATGATTTTTTTCAAGAGGATGAGGTTGAAGCAGTACAACCTATTATGCCTACAACAGAGTTAGATGCATCCAATGCATTAGTTAATGTTGGAGTAGTTGATGAGGTAGATCAATATGAAGAATTTTTCCTGAGAACTCAAACACATGTCGTTGAGGAGGATGAAGAAGAAGCAAATGTTGTTGACATTGAAGATGAAGATACTGAAGATGTTGAAGTTGATGAAGAAGAAGCAAATGCTGTTGACATTGAAGATGAAGATACTGAAGATGTTGAAGTTGATGAGTGTTTGTCAAATGAGGAGAATGATGACTGAAATTTTTTAAACTTCTATTATACTTTTCTCAAATTATCTAATATATGTGTTTAGTGGGCCCCGAGGCCTTATAGTTGAGGATTCACTATTTGTAATTTATTTCTAATGCAGACATGACTGACTATCTAATATGTTTGAATTATTTTTATGCTTGATGTTTGAGTTCCTTCATAATTTCCCCTTTCTCTAAAGGTACATAGTTTAGGTGGTGTTATTGGGTTGTAATTGCTTAAAATTAATCCTTGCAGAGCTACAAGAAGTGAAAGTTGCTGCCAATTGGTCTTGCTGAAGTGGAGGAATTCCAAGTTAATTAAGGTTTGCATCTTGTCCAAAAGCAATCATCAAATTAATATAGTAGTGTTCTATAATTTTCCTAAAGAGAATGTGGCTGGGGGATCATTTCATTCACTTAGAAATATGCCCATGGGATCATTTCATTCACTTTAAACTTCATTGACTGAAACCATTCTTCTATTAAACAGATTCTTCTGAAGGATTTGCCAACACTTTGAATTAACTGTATCAAGAACTCAGGGAACCAAGGTATCATGCACAATATCATTTTTTTAAAGTCATTGACTGAATAAACTATGTCTTTAAGTGTAGAGGAGGTATTTTCTTTTTCCTGTTTTTTATGTGAATATGTTAGTCATCAAATGTTTATTTTGCTCTTCAACTAAGTAAATTTATTGCACTTCTGAAGCATCCAGTAATAGTGAATTAGTAACTAGGTTTTGTTGATGCCTTTCTCCAATCTACTCTCAAGCTACTTAAGGTCCCTTAGGCTCATGGAGTCAAGAGACTCACCCATCAAGTTCTTGGTAAACTAAGTTTTTTAGAGGCACATGCTGCTTTATATGTTATCCACTTTGAGTTGCAGTTAAGGATATTAAATAGTGAGTTGCAGTTAATATTAAACTGGCCCAACCTTAAGATTATTAAGAAGCTATGTAGAAATTTCATGTAACCACTTTGAGTTGCAGTTAAGGATAAGGATTTCTAGTGACAGTTAACTCCATTAGTAAGCAATTAAGGATTTCTATGTTGGACTTGGCTTTGAGATCTCATCATGGGTCGCTGCATCTCAAGGAAGATGGCTGAAATGAGATCTCCAGCAATGAGATTGGTGGCACTGGTTGCTGCCGGAGACTTCTTCCTATGATGGCAACCTGGTGTGAGCTCATTAAAATCAAAGAGAGCACACAGTTAATGTAGTTAAGGATAAGGATTTCTAGTGACAGACACCCACTGTTTTGACATGAGGTAGCTTGATACATATTCAAGTCTATAGTCTCCAGTTGCATAGGAATTTAACAAAATAGGGTATTTTATCATAATTTGGATGGCACTATATGTTTATACATCGTTAATTATTTATATATGCTTCATTTATTTTATTAAGTAATGGTGAATACACGAAGTCGAGGTCGAGGTCGAGGACGAGGACGAGGGCGTCCTCCTTTGAGTAAATACCCTTCTACCACTTCTATACATTCATCATCTGAAGATACACCTGTACCACCTGTGATCATTTCTTCTGCACCCATGATAGTTGAACCTGTACATGTGATTGACTCTTTAGCACCCACGATACCTATATCTGTACCTGTACCTGTACCACCTGTGATTGACTCTTTAGCACCCACGATTCCTATATCTGTACCTGTACCTGTACCACCTGTGATTGACTCTTTAGCACCCACGATTCCTACACCGTCAACATCGGCAGCATCGTTACCCTCACAACCTTCAGTGAATTTGCCTTTGACGTCATCAGTTCCTATTATACCATCTACGTCTATACATGACACATCTATTCCTACACAAAGTGATGGTACTTCACATCAAAGTCGAGGAAGAGGACCAAATCAGCCTTCACAGCCGCCAGAGACACCAGATGATAGACGCTTACTAATTATTGATAAGAAAAGGTATATATGTAGTCAGATATTCAAACACCATCATTTGTAAATACAAGATATTTGTTAACATTCTTTTTTGCAGCTTCCCCGAGACAGAAGTAGTACGAGATATTTCATCAATAATTAAGGCAAATTTCACTGGTGCATGGCCATGTTGGTCTCAAGTACCATCACATGTGAAGGAATTCATTTGGGACAAATTTAAGGTATTTTCCTATAAAACAAGTCAAATTTTAATATACAGTTATTTCCATATCCAGTTTGTTGTTGCATCATGCCCATGAGTATTGACCATTTTATTACTTTCATACAAATTGTTTACATGAGAATCCACATCTACATGGACAAAACTACTAAGTATGCTAACTATGCTGATATAGGATACTGAATAGTTTACATACTGATATAGGATACTGATATTGACTGATACTGAAAGCTCACATAGGAATTGTTTACATACTGATATATGATACTGATATTGACTGATACTAGAAAGTTTCTCACCAAGTTCCATAGGAATTGTTTACATTTATGCCTTTTGGTATTGCCAAAAATCCTGCCTTTTCAGTTAAGAACACCCAGGCCCCTTCCTCACTGTCCTCTGCAGATGGGAAAACAGAGGCATCAAGAACTTTGGCCCCCATCCCATGGTAGACTTGAAGAAGCTAAGTATGCTGCTCATGTGGATGTATCAGGATACTGAATAGGAATTGAAGAAGCTCACATAGGATACTGATATCGACTGATATAGGATACTGAATAGGTATGCTAAGTATACTGATATAGGATACTAATATAGGATACTGAATAGGATACTGATATAGGATACTGAATAGGTATCCAGTTTATTTACATGACTGATATAGGATACTGAATAGGTATGCTAAGTATGCTGCTCATGTGGATATCAGTATCAGGATACTGAATAGGAATTGAAGAAGCTCACATAGGATACTGATATTGACTGATACTAGGATACTGAATAGGTATGCTAAGTATACTGATATAGGATACTAATATAGGATACTGATATAGGATACTGAATAGGTATCCAGTTTCTTTACATGACTGATATAGGATACTGAATAGGTATGCTAAGTATGCTGCTCATGTGGATATCAGTATCAGGATACTGAATAGGAATTGAAGAAGCTCACATAGGATACTGATATTGACTGATACTAGGATACTGAATAGGTATGCTAAGTATACTGATATAGGATACTAATATAGGATACTGAATAGGATACTGATATAGGATACTGAATAGGTATCCAGTTTGTTTACATGACTGATATAAGATACTGAATAGGTATGCTAAGTATGCTGCTCATGTGGATATCAGTATCAGGATACTGAATAGGAATTGAAGAAGCTCACATAGGATACTGATATTGACTGATATAGGATACTGAATAGGTATGCTAAGTATACTGATATAGGATACTAATATAGGATACTGAATAGGATACTGATATAGGATACTGAATAGGTATCCAGTTTGTTTACATGACTGATATAGGATACTGAATAGGTATGCTAAGTATGCTGCTCATGTGGATATCAGTATCAGGATACTGAATAGGAATTGAAGAAGCTCACATAGGATACTGATATTGACTGATACTAGGATACTGAATAGGTATGCTAAGTATACTGATATAGGATACTAATATAGGATACTGAATAGGATACTGATATAGGATACTGAATAGGTATCCAGTTTGTTTACATGACTGATATAGGATACTGAATAGGTATGCTAAGTATGCTGCTCATGTGGATATTAGTATCAGGATACTGAATAGGAATTGAAGAAGCTCACATAGGATACTGATATTGACTGATATAGGATACTGAATAGGTATGCTAAGTATACTGATATAGGATACTGAATAGGTATCCAGTTTTTTTACATGACTGATATAGGATACTGAATAGGTATGCTAAGTATGCTACTCATGTGGATATCAGTATCAGGATACTGAATAGGAATTGAAGAAGCTCACATAGGATACTGATATTGACTGATATAGGATACTGAATAGGTATGCTAAGTATACTGATATAGGATACTAATATAGGATACTGAATAGGATACTGATATAGGATACTGAATAGGTATCCAGTTTGTTTACATGACTGATATAGGATACTGAATAGGTATGCTAAGTATGCTGCTCATGTGGATATCAGTATCAGGATACTGAATAGGAATTGAAGAAGCTCACATAGGATACTGATATTGACTGATACTAGGATACTGAATAGGTATGCTAAGTATACTGATATAGGATACTAATATAGGATACTGAATAGGATACTGATATAGGATACTGAATAGGTATCCAGTTTGTTTACATGACTGATATAGGATACTGAATAGGTATGCTAAGTATGCTGCTCATGTGGATATCAGTATCAGGATACTGAATAGGAATTGAAGAAGCTCACATAGGATACTGATATTGACTGATACTAGGATACTGAATAGGTATGCTAAGTATACTGATATAGGATACTAATATAGGATACTGAATAGGATATTGATATAGGATACTGAATAGGTATCCAGTTTGTTTACATGACTGATATAAGATATTGAATAGGTATGCTAAGTATGCTGCTCATGTGGATATCAGTATCAGGATACTGAATAGGAATTGAAGAAGCTCACATAGGATACTGATATTGACTGATACTAGAAAGTTTACATACTGATACTAGAAAGTTTACATACTGATATAGTTTACATACGGCTTAGTTTACATACTGATATAGGATACTGATATTGACTGATACTGAAAGATCACATAGGAATTGTTTACATACTGATATAGGATACTGATATTGACTGATACTAGAAAGTTTCTCACCAAGTTCCATAGGAATTGTTTACATTTATGCCTTTTGGTATTGCCAAAAATCCTGCCTTTTCAGTTAAGAACACCCAGGCCCCTTCCTCACTGTCCTCTGCAGATGGGAAAACAGAGGCATCAAGAACTTTGGCCCCCATCCCATGGTAGACTTGAAGAAGCTAAGTATGCTGCTCATGTGGATATTAGTATCAGGATACTGAATAGGAATTGAAGAAGCTCACATAGGATACTGATATTGACTGATATAGGATACTGAATAGGTATGCTAAGTATACTGATATAGGATACTAATATAGGATACTGAATAGGATACTGATATAGGATACTGAATAGGTATCCAGTTTGTTTACATGACTGATATAGGATACTGAATAGGTGCTTTTTAGCTTTACTTATCTAGCTTTACTGATATAGGATATGTGTTATTTTTACAATCAATCATGGCATATATAGGATACTGAATAGGTATCCAGTTTGTTTACATGACTGATATGTGGTGCTTTTTAGCTTTACTTATCTAGATGTTTTCTCTTTGGCACAAAGTCATTAGACCAAGAAATAATGTTCTACTGCACAAAGTCATTAGACCAAGATATAATTGCATCAAACCCATACTCATCATGTTATTGGTACACAAAAGATTTAGCTGAAGTAAAGAAGGTTGGCTGCATCAAACCTGCATATGCCATGATTGATTGTGTGATCATATAATTGCATCAAATTATTGATTGTGTACCAATAGAAGATTGGCTGAAGTAATAGAAGATTTAGCTGAAGTAATAGAAGATTTAGCTGAAGTAATAGAAGATTTAGCTGAAGTAATAGATGATATAATTGCATCAAACCCATACTCATCATGTTATTGGTACACAAAAGATTTAGCTGAAGTAAAGAAGGTTGGCTGCATCAAACCTGCATATGCCATGATTGATTGTGTGATCATATAATTGCATCAAATTGGTACTTTTTTAGAATATTGTCAACTATCATTTCATTAACATATTTGTCTTTTTTTCAGACAGTCTATCGTTGGGATCCATCTAGGACAAGCGAGGTTCATGAAATATGGGATAGAACAGCTTGTCGACGCTGTTCTGACAATATGTCTGATGCAAGGAATTATGCGAAAAGAAAGGCCAATACTGATGATATTAGTCGAACTAATGGATTTGGCCCTCCATGGATATCTCCAGATGTGTGGAATCAACTAATTAGTGAGCATTGGGTCACGGAGAAGTGGAGGAGAAAATCCGAAGTTGCTCGTCAAAATCGTAAGAAAGAGATAGATAGTGACGTCACACGACATACAGGTGGATCTATTTCATTTGTGGCTCATCGAAGAAAATTGGTATGATATTAATAGAATTTGTTATCCTATATGTTTTTTAAAATATTATTAATTAAATATTATTTGTCATTTTTTGTAGGAAGAAAAGTTGAACCGACCCCCAACCCATCTTGAGTTGTTTAAGCATACTCATAAGCGTAATAGTGGTGAGGGTGACTATATTGACAACAAATCGCAGAGTGTTGCGGTATGTATTTATTTTATTTGTTGCTTCTTTTTAAAATATCGTAATTAACTATTTTTATAAAACATTGTGCAGGAGGCTTATGATGTATCGATCATAGAAAAGTATGGTACAGATGTAGCATCACAACCCATTTTAGATCCAGAAGAATGGATTAATGCCTCTGGACATCCATCTCATAATCGAGTTTACGGTTTTGGATGTCGAGAGAATGTTAAATCCATTATGGGGAGTTCTAGCTCAGCAGAATCTAGTACATCGGGCCATGGTCGAATGAATGAGTGGAATGCAATGCAAACTGAGATGACATCCATGCGACAGTATATTACTGAATTGGAAGCATCAATGCAATCACAACAATCACAAGTGCAGTCGCAAGTACAAGCACAAGTGGAAGCTCAAGTTCGGTTGATGTTAACACAACTCGGCTTTCCAATCAACTCTTTGCAATCAACAGATTCACCTTCAGCTTCCACTCCACCTCCACCTCCACCTCCATCTCCATCTGGGTTATGATGTTGGTTAAGATTTGTATTTGGTTATGATTTTGCACTACACAATTCGGATAATGTTAGGGAAAATTTGACTTAGTAATGTTTGTATTTGTTTGATAATATACTCGATTGTAAATGTTTGGTTTTGGTTATGAAATATGAATTTTTTTTCTTGACTTGTATATATATTTGTGATTGGGTAAATAAAAAATTTGATGTGTGATTATAGGTTGTATACAGGAAAATGAAAATTCATATGGGTATGAGCATTTTAATTAAAATGTATTAGCAACAAATGTTTCTGTTGGTAATACCAACGGATGTCAGTTGGTAATACCAACAGATACCTTTGTTGAATATGTCAGCGTAAACAAGGATGATATCTGTTGGTATTCCCAACGGATATTATCTCCGTTGGTAATACCAACATAGGTAATACCAACATACTATGATCCGTTGGTGACACCAACGAATAGTGATCCGTTGGTATCACCAACAGAGTATATGTCGGTTGGTGTTACCAACGGATAATATTTTTCGTTGGTGTTACCAACAAACTTTAATTACCGTTGGTGTTACCAACGGATATAATAATATCCGTTGGTAATACCTAGCATGGTCATCACCGACGTATTTACCAACCGATAATCCGTTGGTAATGTATTACCAATGGATTTTTGAGTATTACCAATGGATTTTGTCCGTTGGTGATACCCTATTTTTTTTGTAGTGGATCCAAAGGCATCGAAATATTTCGACGCCTTGAGCACCCCGGCGACTGACGCCGTAGGTTAGCGGGCGCGCAAGCTCGCGCCTGCATCCACTGGCGCCAACGACACGGGTTAGCGGGCGCATTTGCCCAGCAGGCTGGAGGCGGGAAATCTCCCGCCTCCCGCAATTTTTTCTTAAAAAAATTTAATTGTTTTTTAAAAAATATATTTTTCTACTTCTATTTATATCTCTATTCTTCTTCATTCTTCTCCTCTTTCATTTTTATTCTTCTTTCCGTCTCTTCTTTCTCTTCATCTATTTTTTCTTTTATCCTCTCCTCTTTTATTTTCTTCTTTTTAGGTTATCAAAGCTGTTCAAATTTTCGGTTCGAATCATCAAAATTTTTAAAAGGTTAGCATATAATTTTTTCTTCTCCTCATATTTCTATTTAACTAAATATAAATTTCTGTTTAATTAAATTTTAATTTCCATTTAATTAGATTTATTTAAAATTAATTAATATTTTAAAAAAATTGCAGTGCGGAATTCAAAACTTGAATTCCGCACTGCAAAATTGGAACATACGCGAGCAGGCAAACTGCGCATGCTCGATTTTCGCCACGCGGCGGAAATCGAGCAGCGGAACCGACCACCTGTTCGATCTCCGCCATGTGGCAAAAATCGAGCAGCGTAGGCGCCGACCGTTCGATTTTCGACGCGTGGCATAGATCGAACAGGCGGAGATTCGTCGCGTAGGCCCCGACCACATGGCAAAGATCGAACGGGCGGAACTGGTTCCCGCTCGTTCCGCCCTACTCGATTTCCGTTGCACGCGGATTTTATAAATAAAAATAAAAAAAACATACCGATGCCTTTGACAGGCGTCGGTAAGTTTAAAAAATATATTTTTAAAGGAGTCGAAATCTAATTTCGACGCCTGAGCCAGGCGTCGAAACGTAACGTTTCGACACTTGATCCAGGCATTGAAATGTAATGTTTCAACGCTTGAGCCAGACGTTGAAATGTAACATTTCGACGCCCGAGCCAAACGTTGAAAAGTTACATTTCAACGCCCGTCGTTATACACGCGTTTTCGACAACCATGCAGGCATCTAAATTTTTTTTTCGGCGGAAGAAACATCAAAATTTTAATATATTTTAACGTCAAAATTTTGTGGTTTTGTTGTAGTGTGAATCTTCCATAATTTACTTGGAAAATATCATTATAAGCAACTTATTTCTCTAGCCAATTGTGGGTAGCATAATTGGTGGTAATATGTTATATGTTGTCTAGAGATTTAGGGTTCGATCCCTAGTATGCTCATCTATTGTGTTTTTATATTTGTTATAAAAAAAAGCAACTTATTTCTCTATCAAAGCAGTAATTTTCAGTTTTGTTTAATTTTATTTAAAAAGATTTGTTCCATTTGAATTTTATTTCGGTTTTCTCATTTTCAAATAAAAAGATCAAAGTTCTTTTTCTCTATAAAATTAAAATCATATATAGTTATACATTACATTCTATTCAATTCCAATTAATTAATCAGATTAAACAAACTTGTTTAGGTTTGTTAGGGCCTGTTTGGTTAGCGAAACCAAGTCTGTTTTCATGGTTTCAGTTTCATTGAAACCAAAACCGCTTACGAAAACGTGTTTGGTTTAGTGTTTTTGTGAAACTGAATCGAAACCAGAATGAAAACGAAACCAATTTTCTTAATAAAAATGAAAACAACAGAATGTTATTTTCTGTGGTTTCGAGACTGTCGGTTTCGTTATTAAAATGTTGTGACAACTTTGTAATTATAAATATTTTTTATAAAATTCATTAATTTAAAAATAAATCAAACTATATCGAATTTTTAAAAATAAAAATAAAAATCATCATTTTTAACTCAAACTTTTATCTTAAATTTATAAAATAATTAAACCAATTTATATCTAATTGACTCAAACCCAAATTTTAAATAACTCAATTTTCTTAAAGTTGGTCAATTTATAATTTAATCAAACCTAATTTTAGATTATTGGACTTATTTTTTTTTTGAAATTTTATAATAACTATTAATTAATTTTTATATCTAATTGAACAAAAAAATCTTAAATTATCAATAACTTAATTAATTAAATCATTTAAATATTTTGTAACCATATTAATAAATATTTAATTTTGTAAACTAACTAAACATTTAATTACTACTAAAAATGTTCAAGGAAAATTAATATTATTTTTTATAATCAAATAAATATTTACTGATTTCAACTAACTAAAACTGATATTGTTTTTATTAACCAAACGCGTTTTCAGAAAACTGAAAACTAGAAACCAAAACCAAGTTTTCAGTTTCACAGAAACCAAATCAGAAAATAATTTTCGCTAACCAAACAGCACCTTAATTTGTTCAAAAAATTGTTTAATTCAAATTAATTTAGTTGAATATGATTGAAGTTGAACTCATTCAAAATTAAACCTCTACTTTCAAGTATTGTAACCGTTATTCTTAATCCATCCAAAATATTTTCATAAGTATCATTTTTGAAAATGATCCACCAATATTGTAAAAATTTAGCTTCAGCATAAATATACAATCTCCCAAATTATTCCTTATGATAATTCCAGCATCGTAGCATCGTAGTTTATCTTAAGTCATTCAAGCCTAATAGTCTTATTTCATTCTGATAAATATAGCTTAGCATTGTTTTCAGTAAATGCCAAAATTTTCCAACACTAGACTGCATGAGGAATGCTACCTAACCAAATGCAACTTATTATTTTAGCACATTAAATGAACCAAAAGGTAAGAGTAATAACAATACTACTAGAGTGTATGTTAAACGACCCCTGATTTTGAAAACTTTGATTTTCCAAATCATATTTATAGATGATTACAGTAGGATGAAATTGTCGTTGAGCATGTTACGCGAGTCGGGTTGCGAGCTCGGTACGACATTTTCTGGTTTGCTGTAAATACTAGAAATTTTAACCAAATATCAGTAGTGAAGTTGAACTTTTACATGTTGACATGAGGGTATAGCCCTCGAGTAGAATAATTGGAAGGTTAGATGTAGAAGGTTTGAGATTCGGGTGCGGACCGACGTTCTGCACGCAAGACATGGGAAAGAAAGGATGTTTAGGAGTTTGGTGGTCCTCTAAGTTGAAAGAATGGGCCTTATTGGGCCGAGTGGCGCGCATGATGCACAAGATATTATTGGGCCTTATTGGGCCGAGTGGTGCGCACGGCGCACAAGACATTATTGGGCGCACGAGATGATATTGAGCCGGAAAGACCGAGTGGTGCGCTTTGTACACGAGATAATAATGGGCCGGATAGGCCGAGTGGTGCGCTCCGCCACTACAAGAATATACCACATCAGCAACGGGTATCAGCGACAGTCGCTAGGGCTGTCAGAATCATTCACGGCTTTACGTCGGGCCCGACGGCCGTGGCTGATGTAACCAAATCAACCGCGGCTCTCATAGGGCTGACCTTAGCCATCGCTCAGAGATCATGACACGCAGGGCGTGCGAAATAAAATAAGTTCTTAGACACGGCTTAGCGGGGGCGTCGTTGCCGTTGGTGATGAGTGTAATCGGGCGCGCAAAATAAAATAGGTTAGTAGCGACAGCTACAATACCCCGTCGGTGATATGAGTAAGTCATTAGCCATGGCTGACTGGGGCCGTCGCTTATTATTTAATGCCACGAACGCAGCACGAATATAAAACACTCTTAACCGACGGCTAAAAGAGCCGTTGGTGATAATAAAATTATAGATCCACGGGTTTCCGACGGCCGATGCGCCGTCGGTGAAAATTCTTTTTATTTGCGTTCGCGCCTGACCCTTCCTCTTTCTTCTCTGCTCGTCGTTGTCGCTGCCAAGTTGCCGCGGAGTTGCTGCCTGTTGTCGCCGCCGTCAATCACCGCCGGTGAACCTCCCCCTTCTGGTATGCTTCCTCTCCTCCAAACTCATTGTGAATCTTCTTCTACTGATGTTTCTTCCAATCCACCTAATCCTTATAGAACAATAATTTTGGATAGACTTGGAAGACAATTCCATTTAAATGATAATATTGAGTCAGTTACTGAGACGATAGTGCCACCAGATACTACGACAGTTGAAGTCACTGAAGAACAACTTGCGATACAGATTGAATTGCCGAATAAGGAGGCTAAAGAATTTTACGAGATGTTGAAAGCTGCCGATGAACCGTTGTATGAGAATTGTCCTAATTATATAAGATTTTCGGCAATGACACAACTCCTGAACATCAAGTCCGATTGTAATAACAACGGGGTTGCGTTTGATCGGATTGCAAGCTATATCAATGGTATGCTACCTCCAAATAACAAGTTTGAGCCAACCTTTTATAAGACAAAAAAATTGATGAGAAAATTAGGGCTTGGGTACAAAAAGATACACGCGTGCCCAAATAACTGTATTTTATATTATAAAGAAAATGCACAGTTAGAGCAATGCCCGGTATGTGAACATCCTCCTTACAAGAAGAAGAAATCGGTCTGACAAAAAAATATTCCCTTTAAGGTGCTTCGGTATTTTCCACTGACACAGAGACTTCAAAGATTATTCATGTCGGAAAAGACTGCCCCCTATATGAGTTGGCATGCAAGAAGTCGTGATGATACAATAATGACTCATCCATCCGACAGTGAAGCATGGAAACATTTTGGTAGGTGTTATCCTTAATTTGCTGGGGAGACTAGAAATATCAGGTTGGGATTGTGCACATATGGTTTTAATTTGTTTGGTAATTCAGCAACTCCGTATTCAGTATGGCCAGTGTTGTTAACAGTTTATAATTTGTCACCCTCAATGTGTATGAAAGATGAATTTATCTATCTTTCGATGATTATTCCGGGTCCTAGGAGTCCTCGCAAAGAAATTGACGTGTTTCTCCGTCCCCTAATTGATGAACTCAAAACATTGTGGGCTGAGAGAGTTATCACTTACTATTGTCACCGGAAGCGAAACTTCACTTTACGAGCTGCTATATTGTGGACAATCAATGATTTCACCGGAAGCGAAACTTCACTTTACGCATGGGCGACTCTCTTGCCCGTATTGCATGGAACACTCAAAATCCTTTAGTCTTCGAGAATGGTCGAAGTTCATTACCGATTCGGCATAATTTGGACGTCATGCACATTGAAAAAAATATGTTTGATAATATTTTTAACACAGTTATGGATATTTTCGACAAAACTAAAGATAATGTGAAGGCCCGACATGATGTAAAAATACATTGTAAGAGACCTGAGTTAGAATTGCAAGAGGTCAACGGACGACTTCATAAGCCAAAGGCACCGTATGTGTTAAATAAACAACAGATGAAAGATGTGTATCAATGGATCAAAGAACTCAAATTGGCCGATGGATATGCCTAAAACTTATCTCGATGTTAAACGTCGATGAATGCAAAATATCGGGGATGAAGAGCCACGATTGTCATGTATTCATACAGAGATTGCTTTCGGTCGTGTTTCGAGATCATCTGCATGATAAGATTTGGGGTCCGTTGACAGAATTAAGTATGTTTTTCAGAAACATTTGTGCAAATGTACTTCAAGTCGAAGATATGTCAGCACTTGAAAATAATATTGTTGAAATCATATGCAAGCTAGAGTAATTTTTCCCTCGTGCATTTTTTGACTCGATGGAGCATTTACCGATACACTTAGCATACGAGGCACGAGTTGGTTGCCTCGTTCAATACCGGTGGATGTACTTATTTGAAAGATACATGAATCGTCTGAAGAAAGAAGTAAAGAACACGACCGCAGTTGAAGGTTCCATGTCAGAAGCATATATAATTCAAGAAATTTCAACTTTCTACTCATTTTATTTTGAATCAACCATGAAGACAAGACTTAATCGTCTTCCACGGAGGGAGCTCAACCATCAGACGGGGGAGCTCGACCATCAAATGGTTGTTTAACAATCTTTTGTTACCCCGGTCGTGCTTTGGGTTCTTGTCCGTCTCGATTCTTAAACGATGAAGAGTACTATTTGACCTACTTGTATGTTTTACTAAACTCTCCAGAGATTGAGAAGTTCATTGAAATATTTGACATTGAGATGGTGACAAAATGCTTAATTTACAGCGATGAGGAATTAGAAAAATTACGGAATCGTGAGTTCCCTAATTGGTTTCAAGCTTACAGCACAGAACACAGAGGCGAAATAGATAACCAAATCTTTGAGTTTGATAGCGGACCGGCACGACTTGTTTAGTGTTTTAATGGTTATTTTGTCAATGGATATAAATTTCACACACTTGAATATTCATCTACAAAAAAGACTATGAATGTCAGGGTCTGCGTCAAAGGGACAACGTATGTTGAATGTGATGTTGACTTTTACGGACTATTGGAAGAAGTCATTGAATTATAATTTTTCGGATGTAAATCAGTTGCCCTTTTTAAATGTCATTAGTTTGAGGTCAATTACAAATCAAAATTGGCTTCAAATGAACCATTTATATTGGCATCTCAAGCTGAACAAGTATATTATGTGCAGTATTCGTCTCGAAAGAAAGATAGGGTAGATTGACGTGTAGTCTGTAAGACTAAAGCCAGAGGAAAAATTGACCCGATAGTTGGAGATAATGAGCTAGCAGATGACTTCTATCAAGAAGAAGATCCTTCCGAAGTGGAATGAGTTAGTTCAATACTCGAGGATGATGACACAGAGTTAGTTCAATTGGAAATAGAATATGTTGATGACGACGATAATGAAGTTGAGGAAGAACATAATGAAGATGAGGGAGACGAAGAAGAATTTTAAGATTCACATACAGAAGAACAAGAAGAAGAGTATTACACGGATGATGATAATAACGATGATGAATAATTGTAAATGTGAAGTATATACTCAATTATTAAATATATTTATTAATCTATTATATATAATCTAATTATATTAAATTTTTACAGCTATGGTTCGAGATATCAGTTCTCGAGGAGTCATTCCTCGTAGGACCCCCCGACGATTACCACCCACCCCACCTGTACCTACTGACCCTTCGTCTTCCACCACCATCCCCCACCTCCAGCCATCATCCCCCCACCTCCAGCCACCATTCCCCCACCTGGTCCGGCCACCATTCCCCCACTTGATCCATCCACCATTCCCCCAGCTCTAGCCACCATCCTTTCAGTCGATCCAGGACCGTCATCTTCGAGACGTAGGCCACGAGGGCCTAACATAATTCTCCCTCCGCCAACCGAGGGAGCACTGCGCAGAGTAGTTAGTGTGCGCGGAAGATGATAAGTATATGCATCAATTATTTCTTATAATTTATTTATTTCAAAATATCATATTATGAATTTATATTTTGTGCAGATTTGAGCAGGAGGACGTCCCCCGCATGATAGCGGGGACGATCCGAAAGTTTATGCACGGGGCATGGCCTACATGGTCTCACGTGCCCCGTGAGCATATAGATTTGTTGTGGCAAGAGTTCACGGTAAGTATATTTATTAAATTAATGTTAATGTTAAATATTCATCGATAATAATAATTTTTTTGCAGGCTCATTATACATGACCGAAGGAACAAACCATTATTATGGAGGCTGCAAGGGAACGTGTTGCCCGTGCTCACTATAACGGGCTACTTCAGCAGGCCTGTCAGACCATGATGAGATGGCTGGGGGCCACACAGATAGGGCAGAGTTAGGGACACGCCTCGAGTGGATTCCTGGCCTTGTGTGGGACCAGCTCGTTGAGCGGTGGGACACTCCTGAGTGGCAGGAGGTCTCCCGGACTGCGTCGAGAAACCGTATGTCCGAGGGGGATGGCACGAGCGCGCCCCACACTGGTGACTCCATCTCTTTTGCGGTTCATGAGCGTCGTATGATATGTATAAGTTAATTATTTTTAATTAAATTATATTGTGTATAATGATATTAGTGTATTTGTTTTCTAATGTAAGACGCGAGTGGCGGAGGACGGCACCGTCCAACGCCCGTCGATGATGGAGGTGTTTGAGCGCACCCACCATCGTCGACGAGGAGCGGGGACTACATTGATAGCAGAGCCTCGTATATAATGGTAAGTATTTATATATTGTCTATTTGATTTACACAATTTTTATTTATAGTTTATATATACTTAAAATATAAACATGTGTAAGAAACTTACACGAGGACTGTGATCGAGCGTGGAGGCACATCGGAGGAGTTCGACACAGGTATTTGGGTGGAGGCCGCAGGTGGCTGGGAGCACGGCCGTGTTTATGGCTTTGTAGACAGTGGCCATGCACGCTCCAGGCTCGGGCCACTTGGAGCACCGACCCCTCTGACTGCGGGTGAGCGACCCTCGTCATCCCGAGCGCAAGACCAAAGCCAGATAGCGGCCATGGAGTCGGAGCTCACGCAGCAGAGATAGGTGATGGAAGAGCAGAGGCTGGAGATGCAGGAGCAGAGGCGAGCAAATGACGAGTTGAGACAGACTATCCAAAACATGCAGACACTCCTCACTCAGATTACGTCTCACGCTGGTCTTCTACCGATGATGTCGCATCCGTCATCCTCCTCGACCCAATAGACGCTCCCGACCCAGTCGTTGTCGACTCCACCGCCTCCGCCGCCGCCACCGCCTTCGTGAGATTTTGATTAATTGTATTTTTTTTTATATTTTTATACTTGCTATAGATGATATTTTGATAATTGTTTGACTTCGGTTTGAGGCTGAGATTGATGATATTTATGTAAAACTTGTATATTTGGTTTTAAATGCATGTGTATGATGTTTTCTGATTGTAATATGTGATTGAAAATAGGCTGTAGTCGATATATCATTATATACAGGAATTTACAAAAATTTTAATTTTTTTAGTTACAGGATAACATCTTTAGCCACGATTTACCCACGGTTAATCGTCACTAAGCCGTGGCTGAAAGACTATCGTAAATCGCTAATGGCTTGGGCAGGACCAAATATCACGGTTGCTAATAGTACCACTGACGGCTTATAGCCGTGGCTGATGGTTGTATCAGTGACAGTGCCCAGAGCCGTCACTGATGATTTTAAATCAGCGACAGCCCACGAGGCTATCGCTGATGATTACGTGTGATGGCCGAGCTCGGCCGTCACAACACATCTGAGACGCGCACATCAGTGACGGTTCTTTGCCACGGTTGACGCCGTCCGTGATATTCATCACTGACGGTTTAGCCACGGTATCAGCCGTCGCTGATGACCACAATTCTAGTAGTGCGTGCACGAGATGATATTGGGCCGGATAGGCCGAGTGGTGTGCTTCGCACACGAGGTGATATTGGGTTGTCTATTGGGTCGAGTTGTACGCCTAGCGTACGAGTGATCACTGGTCGAAGGGCCTTTCCCGATCGAGTTCTGGGCGTTGATACTAGAGGGTCTTCCTAGGGGTGGTCGGCCTAGAAAATACTCCATAGATAGCGGTTGGACACTTAGAGGGCAAACTCCTATTGAGTCGGATCAGAATGTGTTACATGTTGTTTTATTCTGTTATCTGAGCTCAAAATTATATATATGTCTCATTACTTATTTATTTTTTATTCCACTTGGTGGTGGTCAGGTGGCCATTCATTGAGTTCTTGAACTCACCCTCTTTGGGTATGTTGTTTTGCAGAGCGTGATCACTGAGATATGGCGCAGCTGATGGTGGCGGGCTTCTGTGGCAATCTCGTGAAACTAGTTGACATAGTCAAGTCGAGTCGAGTCGAGTCGAGTCTTGTTGAATCAAGGTGCCTGAACTTCCCGATTCATAGTGGCGGGCTTCTATGGCGCAGCTGATCGGCCAAATTTAAACACTGCCTGAACTTGATAAGATTGATTCAAGGTGCAGGTTAGCCCTATAGGGCTTTTGGGAGAAGAAGGGAAGGCTACATCGGGCTTAAAATTCATCAAAGGAGGAAATTGTGAGGATTGAATCATTTAAAACCCTATCTGAATTCTGAAATGGGTCATTGTTGGATCAAGAAAAAAAAAGAGAAGGCAGCTACATCTTCTGGGCTTGGCCTGGCCCAATCGGGTCTAGCAATGGGCCGAGCCCATTTCCTGGGCGCCTACGTGCAAAGCACGCGGCAGCAACGCCTGCAGGCGTCTGCTGCCTTGCACGCGCTTGCAGCGCGTATCCTTCTCCAAGCCGCCATTCATTGACCGAGTTTCTTGCATGGAACTCGGTCTCTTGACTGATCCCAGCCACTCGCCTCACCTGCGATTTTTTCCACCGCCTCTACTGTAATTTTCTCATCGACAGATCAAAGCTCGAGTCGGCTCTCTCTATTATAAATAGGGCCTAATATGCAGTTCTAAAATCATCCCAATAATTCTCAGAGCATCTCATCTACTTTGTTTCTCAGGAAAAATTCCTTTACAGCGGCTCTCTTCCCCTTCACATCATCTCAGGCAGAAGCAAGAAGATCAAGGATGCCGCATCCACATTTTCAGGCAGAAGCAGGAATTTAGATTCCGGGGTGCAGAAAAATATCCGAGTACATGCAATATTTTTCATTTACAGTTTAGATATCAGTTGTATTCAGTTTCTCTTGTATTGGCCGTGTTTTCTCCTCCTTCTAATAAAATCAAGTGTCCTCTTCTCCCCGTGGAGTAGGCCCGGTACCCCGCCGGGCCGAACCACGTAAATTTTGGTGTTCTTTATATTTTCCGGATTTACTTGTTTTGGTATATTCCCCTTTTGGCGTTTTGGATTTTTGGATCCTTGCAGGAAGATCCAATTTCTTCCTAACAGTTGTGGTAACAGAGCTAACTTTCCACAATGTCAGGGGCAAAATATGAAATCTAGAAATTGGACCATAATATCAACTACTCATTATGGGCTTTGAAGATGAAAGCAATTTTGATTAAAGAGAACCTTCAGGATACTATTCGTGGGCGATATGCAACGGAAGACACTAAAAGGGAAAAGGATCGAGCCGATGAAAGTGCTAAAGCCACCTTGTACATGAGCGTCTGCGACGAGGCACTACGAGAAGTTGCATCAGAAAAGACCGTCGCAGATGTACGGAAAAAGCTTACTACAATCTACTAGGATAAAACTCTTACAAGTAAGATGACACTTAAACAGAAATTATATTTTTTACGCATAACTGATGGCACTTCTATTAAAAATCATATAAGCACTTTCCGTTCTATTCTTGTTGATCTTGAGGATATGGAAGTTAAATTTGAGGAAGAAGATAAAACTTTTATGCTTCTAATTACTCTCCCTGCTTCTTTTAAAAATTTTCGTGAAAGTTTATTGTATGGCAAGAATACTATTACTCTGGATGAAGTGACAACAATGCTAGTATCCAAGGAGGTTGTCAACTCTCAACTTACTACAAGATCCCCTAGAAGTCGTGGAGGAGCCCTGAACACTAGAGGACGAAATAGGTCACGGGACAAAAACCGGGGTAAGTTCATATCTAAATCTAGATCCAAAAATGTACAATATATGCTATTATTGCAAAAAGATGAGACACATCAAATCAGATTGTCGTAAGCTAAAACGAAGACTGGAGGAACAAAATCAGAACGGGGAAGCATCCTATGCAGATAAGGATGAAAAAGTAGAGGTACTTACTATTTCTGCTTGTTATGCTAGATCTCAAGATGAATTAATTTTAGATTCAGGTTGCTCTTATCATATGACACCACACCGAGAATGGTTTACCACATATGAACATGCTGATGGTAAGGAAGTGCTAACGGGTAATGACTCATCATGTCTAGTAGCAGGTGTTGGCTCAGTAAAAATTAAAATGCACGATGACATTACAAGGACTCTAACTCAGGTATGGCACGTTCCAGGTTTTAAAAGAAATTTAATTTCTTTATCTTCTCTTGATGGAGTTTTCAGAGTCACGAAGGGGTCCTTAACAGTAACGAAAGCACTAAAAGTAAACCAACTCCACATCCTGAAAGGCACGACGATAACAAGTGGTGCAGCTATGATAACCTCTGAATACTCTGATGATGATATTGTTAAATTATGGCATATAAGATTAGGGCATATTAATGAGAGGAGCATGTTAATTCTTGAACAAAAGAGACTACTTGGAAAACAAAAAATTACTAAGCTAGATTTATGTGAACATTGCATCTATGACAAACAGAAAAGAGTCTCATTCTCCATAGGGCAACACTATGCAAAAGAAAAATTGGACTACATCCACTCTGATCTATGGGAGCCATCACCGGTTGAATCTCAAGGAGGAGCTCGATACATGCTCACATTTATTGATGATTACTCCAGGAAGGTATGAGCTTATTTTATTAAAAATAAATATGATGACTTCTCTAAATTTCAGTCTTGGAAGGCAATGATTGAGAAGCAAACCGGTAAATATGTTCGGACCCTACGAACCGACAATTGCCTAGAATTTTGTAGTGGAGAATTTAAAAATTTTTGCTCCAAAGAAGGAATCATAAGACATCACACAGTTCCATACACACCTCAGCAGAATGGAGTAGCAGAAATGATGAACCGCACCATCATAGAAAGGGTAAGAAGTATGCTTTATAATGCTAACCTTTCTAAAAGTTTTTGGGCAGAGGCTGCATCCACCGCTTGCTACTTGATAAATCGATCTCCTTCTTCATCCATTGAATTCAAGACGCCTGAGGGAAAATGGACCGGATCGCCAGCCTCTTATGACCATCTTAAAATTTTTGGGAGCACTGTCTATGTCAGAGTGAATGAAGGAAAATTAGAACCTAGATCAAAGAAATGTATTTTCTTAGGATATCCTAGCGGAGTGAAAGGCTATAAAGTGTGGTGCATAAATAATTGTAAAACAAAAATCTATACAGATGTAATTTTTGATGAACAGGTACTCTTGAAAATGAAAAAGGAGAACCAAGAAGACGATGACTCACAGGAACCTACAGTGCCATCAGAAGAAACACCACCTCAGCCTGCTACCAAAGAATTCTGGTTCCCTACACCTGCGCCTCAACCACCTTCCATAGAAGACAATGATACTGCTTCATTAGAACAGGCCACTGAAGAATATGTTCAGGTCCAGGAGGAGCCACATGGGGTCCAGGAGGAGCAATATCAAGTTGAGGAGGAGAATCCTTATTCCATCGCCCTCAACTGACCTAGGCGAGCACCACGTCCTAATCCTAGGTATGTAAATGTTGTTATATAGGCTCTAGCAGCGGCAGAAGAAACTCTGTGCACTGAAGAACCAGCCTCTTATAAAGAAGCCCTAAATCAGACAGATTCAAGAAAGTGGCATGAAGCTATGACAGAAAAATTCAAGTCATTGCAGAAAAATAGAACTTGGGAACTTGTGAAGCCTCCACCGCACAAGAAACTTGTTGGGTGCAAGTGGATCTACAAACTCAAAGAATGTGGTATCTATAAAGCTCGTTTGGTGGCAAAGGGATACAATCAAAAGGAATGTATTGACTACAGAGATATTTTCTCTCCTGTGGTTAAGCATACATCTATTCGTGTTCTTCTAGCATTAGTAGCCATACAAGACTTGGAGTTAGAACAACTTGAGGTAAAGACAGCTTTCCTACATGGTGACTTAGAAGAACAGATCTACATGACACAACCAGAAGGGTTTGAAGAGAAAAATAAAGTAGATCATGTCTGCCTCCTAAAGAAATCACTTTATGGCCTCAAGCAATCTCCCAAACAATGGTATAAGAGATTTGATCAGTTTATGCTCGGTATTGATTTCAGTAGACCATCTTTTGACAGTTGTGTTTATTTAAAGAAAACAACTAGTTCTATGATTTATCTTCTCCTTTATATTGATGACATGCTTGTTGCGGCAAAAGATATTATTGAAATAAACAAGCTTAAGAAACACCTTAAAGACGAATTTGACATGAAGGACTTTGGGGCTGCAAGAAAAATCCTTGGGATGGAGATAAAGCGAGATCGCAAAGTAAGAAAGTTGTACCTAACTCAGGAGAGTTATCTAAAGCAGGTGGTCGAGCGCTTTGGCACGCAAGAAGCAAAATTCGTCAAGACACCTCTTGCCGCTCACTTTAAATTATCAGAGTTACTGTGCTCAAAAGATAAAAAAGAGAAAGTTGGCATGTCACAGGTACCCTATACAAGTGCAGTTGGCAGTCTTTTGTACGTCATGATCTGTACACACCCAGACATAGCACATGCAGTTAGTATTGTCAGTTTGTACATGGCAAATTCGGGAAAAGCACATTAGAAGGCAGTCAAATGGATCATGCGCTACTTATAAGGTATTTCTAAAGCCAGTATTATTTTTGGTGGAACAAATGAATCATTTGCAGGATACTTAGACTCGGACTATGCCGGTGACCTTGATAAGAGGAGATCAATCACAGCCTATATCTTCACTATAGGCGGAACTGCAGTAAGTTGGAAAAATGACCTACAACCCATTGTCGCTCTTTCCACCACTGAAGCGGAGTACATGACTATTGCAGAAGCAATTAAAGAAGCAATTTGGCTTTGGAACCTGATAAAAGAACTAACTTCTCAAAATGGGGACATAATTGTGCATGGTGATAGTCAGAGTACAATTCACCTATCAAAAGATCAAATGTTCCATGAAAGGACGAAGCACATCGACGTCAGATTCCATTTCATTAGGGATATTATTTCAAAAGGAGAAATAAAGCTTCAGAAAATTGACACAGCTCACAATCCTGTAGATATGCTGACTAAAGTACTACCAACGGCCAAATTTAAATACTGGCTGAACTTGGTAAGATTGATTCAAGGTGCAGGTTAGCCCTACAGGGTTTTTGGGAGAAGAAGGGAAGGCTACATCGGGCTTAAAATTCATCAAATGAGGAAATTGTGAGGGTTGAATCATTTTAAACCCGATTCGAATTCTGAAATGGGTCATTATTGGATCAAGAAAAAAAAGGCAACTTTATCTTCTGGGCTTGGCCAGGCCCAGTCGGGTCTAGCAATGGGTCGAGCCCATTTCTTGGGCGCCTGCAGGCATCTGCTGCCTTGCACGCGCCTGCAGCGCGTATCCTTCTCCAAGCCGCCATTGTTGACCGAGTTTCTTGCATGGAACTCGGTCTCTTGACTGATCCAAGCCACTCGCCTCTCCTGCGATCTTTTCTCCACCGCCTCTACTGCAATTTTCTCGTCGACAGATCAAAGCTCGAGTCGGCTCTCTCTCTATTATAAATAGGCCTAATATGCAGTTCTAAAATCATTCCAAAATTCTCAGAGCATCTCATCTACTCCGTTTCTCAGGCAGGATTCCTTTTCAGCGGCTCTCTTCCCCTTCACACCGTCTCAAGCAGAAGCAAGAAGATCAAGGACGTCGCATCCATAGTTTTCAAGCAGAAGCAGAAATTCAAATTTCGGGGTGCAAAAAAATATCCGAGTACAAACAATATTTTTCATTTACAATTTAGATATAAGTTGTATTCAGTTTCTCTTGTATTGGCCGTGTTTTTTCCTCCTAATAAAATCAAGTGTCCTCTTCTCCCTGTGGAGTAGGCCCGATACCCCGCCGGGCCGAATCACGTAAATTTTGGTGTTCTTTATATTTTTTGGATTTACTCATTTTGGTATTTTTCGCTTTTGGCGTTTTGGATTTTTGGATCCTTGCGGGAATTGAAGATCCAATTTCTTCCTAACATAGACCATGCCTATCTCCATGTTGTAAGTTGCTCATTCGATAAATGGACCCTACCAATTATTTGCGCTTGGATGCTGTTGAGGGTAGATAGATCGATGGTAGTTGGTTCATTAGGATTAACACCCTTAAGCACCGAAGCGCATGAGGTCTTCGAATGTTGATCATCCGCAAAAGAGAACACTTAAGAAGATGCGGACGAGGCATTATTTGTCCTTGAAGAAGAGGCAAGTTGCCCACTTGTTACGAATCGCTTGATGGGATAACTCACCCATCAATTTTATAGGCTCAAATCACTAGTCTAATTAAAGTACTTAAGCCAAAATTAATAGTAGTACACTCATCAAACATTATTATCCAACATGATATCCAATATATTTCAGATGTGAGACTAAACTGTAGTACTATACTGCTAGTAAAGGATAATTTTTATTGTTGAGTACATCCATAGTGGATGTTAACTGAGCAAACGTAGGGACGACTTGTTTCTCCACGAAAGAGGGGCGCCATCAGGAAGAGTCGGGGGAGGCCATTGGACCTAGGAAATCTCTATAGGGGTTGACGAAGAAGGAAAGATTTTTCATCAGAACTCATGCCGCACTCATTTTTTAAATCATTTTTTGGGCATCGATCTCATCTATCATGATTTGGTTAATTTTCAACATTTTCACAAAATCAATAAGAGAACTAAATTTTCACATCCCTTGTAATCCATTAATCACCTCATCATTCATGACCAAGAAATAATTCTCAATTAGACACTATTAACTTTTTGGTGTATGCAATCAATTAATTAAGACTACACGATGTTCCTTCAACCTCTCAATTAACTTGAAGTCCTTTTAAAAAGTATGTGTTATTTAATCAAACCATGTAAGCCTATGATATGTATACTCTTGATGTCACCTTTCTCTATTTCATTGGCCAAATGAACTTTGTCAGCTTAGTTTACTCTAAACTCTAAAGCATTTCCCACTAGAAACAAGTCATTGTCATATCTTAAAGTGCTCCACAAGATTTATTTGTTTTAAAGAAAGACCCTTACTTAAAGTAAGACAATGACCCAGGAGCTAAAAGGAAGAGCAACATATCCAATATTTTTTTGAATACTCAATTTGTGACTTTATATCGTATATATTATCTATGCATTTAAGTCTTTAAGCATTGACTAAATTAATTTAGGTCAAGGGTTCAGATATATCATCTATTGGAGAAAAGAATAAATTACTTATTCATTTATTTAGGTTGTATAAGGTAAAACTATGGGCTATTAATATGAAAAAAATTATTCACCAGCATTTGATTTTATTTGGTTCAAGATTGGATTGAGTGGAGATCCCTAAAATATAAATATATAATGTTACATAAAATAACATCAAGTCAAAGCTAAATCCACCTAACACCTTATAATATATTTTCTTATTCTGGTATATATTAATTTTATTTGATTAAAATGAATATAATTACTTGCAGAAGTCAATTTATCTCACCAAAAATCATATAAGAATTGCATGCACAAATTTTGGGACAGGAATCGGCCACCTTTTTTTTTTTCCCGTAAGTTAGCAGATTCATTCATTGAATGAAAGATGATGACATGAAAATTGTCACATGTTTATAATTTCCAGCTAGGAAAGTTTTAATATATTAAGGAAAGATAGTTGGAAAATATTAAAGCATTGATAATGTAATATTTAATGTGCTGTGCATATCCGGAGGTATCCCTTCAAAAAATGTATTTATTTATTTATTTTGAGTATTCCATATGCTATATATATATATATATATATTGAGATGGATTCATTAAGATTCCTATAGCTTTTGTTTATAATAGACTTGTTTTTAATTAATTTTTATTTTGCAACTTGGTTTTTAAATATACGTGATGAAACATATATATAATTTTAAAATTAATATTTTCATGTGCAATTAATAAACATATATTATACTAATCAAGCTAATAATATTAATTATAAATAAATTTAAATCTTGTTATTTATTGGAGCTTAAATACATGTTCAAACAAGTTCCCTAGGTAGTCTTATATATATATATATATATATATAGATACTCCAGGACCATAAAAATCCTGTTGAACAATATTAAGGAGGTCGGGAGGCCGAATGCAGGAGCAGTATAAATTGGAGAGTAGGGATCTGCCTTTGTTTGTTGCCTAGTGGACAATTTTGTTATATTCTTTATAAGTAAAATGATATAAAATACAATTATAATGAACAACTTCATTATCAATCTTGCGATAGATTAGCTTCAAGGAAATGGGAATTGAATTGGAACAGTCTTGTTAAGTGTATCCACCAGGTTTTTACTGTCAATCTCAATAATGATAAATTTGAAGTCTTGAACAGCTGCAAAAGAAAGCGTCATCCAAACAGCAAAAGCTTCACAATATAAAACATATTTATCAAACCGATAATATGAAGCATTTTGGATAATGTTTTTGGAATAATTTCTATGAACAAAATCTGCACCATAATTAAGGTTCATAACCGAGCCATCACAGTTAAATTTTACCCAATGATTAATAGGAGGAGACCATTTGAGATTGATAGAGTTAAATTTAAATTTACCATCAAATTTCAATTTGGTCAAATAATTTTGAGTGAAGCCATTGATAGAAGTCATGAGACTGGAAGGGGAGAGCTGCCTACCTTCATGCAATTTCAAATTTCTAACGTGCCAAAGGAACTACAGAGTATTGGCAATAATGACTTTATAAAGGAAGTCACTAGAGGAAGTAGGATTAGGATGAAGCCAAGAGCCAATAACTCAATCACTCCTATCAGAGAGATCAAGCTGAAGTATATGTTCAGTTATCAGCCAGACTTGAGAGGCATAAGTGCAATCAAGAAAGAGATGTGAAATGGATTCAGGATTATTGGAGCACATAACACAAGCATTACTCTGACCAAGATTAAGGTTAAAAAATCTTAACTTGGTAGATAGTCTATTATGAAGGAATTTCCAAATAAAGATATGCACTTTAGGTGCAGTTTGAAGCTTCCAAAGGGAAGACCAAGGGAGATTATTCTCCGTAGGAGAGGATTTCGACTTCTAAGAAAATGAAAAGAACTTTTGGTGGTAACTAACTCCTCAGTTTCCATCATCCAAAACCAGATATCATCATTTGGATTAAAAGTAACATCCATCAATCTCATTTGGTTCCAAACAGATTCATTAAAAAGAGATAAACCAAATAAGTCATTTCAATCATTGTCAATAAATAAATCAGAAACGAATAAAGTACTATCAACAAGATTAATGTTGAAATAAGAAGGCTTCAAAGCAAGAGGCAAGTCAAAAAGCTAGCCAAGCATCATTCGGAACAGAGGTATTCGAACCTAAACCAATATATTTCTTAAAGCCAAATCTAAGATGAGAGAAAGCTTTAATAAATAATCTCCAAGACCAAGAGCATTTAATAGGAATAAGAAATTAACTGGTATTTAGCTTTAACAATGATATTCCAAGCAGTATTTTCATTATTAAGATAAGATTGAATTCTTTTGGCATTTAATGCCAAACTCTTGTTATACAAGTTATGAATATTTAAACCTCCCTGGTACTTAGGTAGAAGCTAATAGCAGGGATACCAGGTTTGCCATTACCTTTAGACCAGAGAAAGTTTTTAAGGATTTGGTCTATTTTAGAAAAATAGTCCTTAGTAATCCAAGAAACAGCTAAAGAGTGTAAATGAATAAATTTAAAACAGAGTTAATAAGCACTACTCTTCCAGCTTGACAAAGATACTTAGTTTGCCAACTACCTAATTTAGCATTCAAAGCATCATGAATATAAGTGTAACTATTAGAAGGAGCTCTTCTTGGAATGATCATAGCACCCAAATACTTGAAAGGAAAAGAACCAGCTTTCATATTAAAAGTATTACAAATATTATTCTTCATTCTCAAAGTGTTGGCCTAAGATTTTCTATCTTTGTCTTAATCTCGGTTTTGATGATAATAAATATGGAACTAATGTTTCATTGAGAAATCTTTCAGGTTCCAAGTCAGTTAGCGCTCGACATCCCCGATTGGAAAAATCGGAGAAATCGAAGAAATCGACAAGGACGCTCGTCGACGCTTGGATTCTTCGGGAAGTTGGAGTTTAGGTTTAGGGTGTTTAGATAAATTTTAAATCCTCATGATGATGCAAAGAAATCCAAAAACCAATCCCGAACCCCAAACATGAAAACCCGAAAATCACCTTGAAATTCATTAAGCCTAGGGAGCTCATTGGAGGGCTATGTGTCCTAGACATTTTCTTGCCACAAAAAATGACGGTAATTGTTCCTTGGGTAGAAACTAGATAACGATGTATTTTTAAGAATTTTTTGGAAGTCTTTAGCCTACCCATATTTGACCCGGGAGATTAGTAAATTTCTGTTTTCCAAAAATTTGTACTAGATCCCAAAAACTAGATTTTGATTCTTAAGGATTTTGATTTTTTAGATATTTTTATTGAATCCAAATAAGGGGCAATCCTTATATAACATTTATGTTTTAAAGTTATTAACTTAGAGTTAAGAAATATTATATAAGTAGACTTAGCGAAGATGGAACCAGAAAACGAGCAAACAAGCAAAAAAAAGAAGTGTAGTCTGCTCAGTTTCGGTCGACCGAATGCTGCCAAAAATCGGCAGTAGCTAATTCGATCGACCAGACAGCAAAAGATCAAAATCACGATATAATCGGTCGACCCTCCGGTCGACCGAATAGAGCGGTAGAAGCGTAGAAAGCAAGCGGTCGCTGAGCGGTCGATCGGTCGGTCGATCGACGATCGACCGGCGGTATAATGCCTTGAAAAATAGTTGTTTTTACCTGTTGTGCCCGACCACCACTTGGTGGTTTGCCTATTTAAAAGCCTTCTAAGCCTTCATATGACCTTCCAATTCTTTATGAGACATCCTTTGACACCTACAAGCTTTGATTGAGTCATCTTTGTTAAAACCCTAGCTTTCTACCTTATTTTTCTTGAGTTTGCCTTCAAGCTTGATTTGATTCATCATTAAGGCATCAAGAGGAGCTAGGATTCATTGTGTTGGAGCTAAGTATTTGTGTTGTTATATTTTTGCTCCATTAATTGTATATTTTCTTGTTATTTTCATTGTATACCATTTATGTAAACCTAGAGTACTAGGTTGATTGAGTTGGTGGTTACCTTTGTGCCTGAGGCTTAATTCTACCGGTGTAAACGTAGTTTGCTAGGATTAATTGAGTTGTCCTTAGGTTGAGGTGGGAGAGTGCTCTCGGTAGGAAGACATGATACTTTCGGGTGTGGAAGTGGCTTCGGTTTGAGAGCGAAGATTCTTCGGTGTAAAGTCCTCATTGTAAGGAAACTAATTATTCTAGTTAAACTAGTTTGGAAATCTTAAGCGGGGTGCTTAGGTAGTGGATTAGGCATTGTGGCCGAACCACTATAAATCATTGTGTTAGCATTGTTATCTTTGTTTGTGCTTAATTGTTTTATTATTTCTTCCGCATTTAGTTGATAAATTGTAAGTAATCAAGTAAATGATTAAAATTTTAATTAGGGTTGAGATTTAGATAACATACTATTCACCCCCCCTATAGTGTGACCATTTCACCCAACAATTGGTATCAGAGTGGGTCGTGGATTGAGATTTCACAATCTCATCTACATCTAGTCTCGATCCGAAAATGGCACTAAAGAGTGTAGCGTCTATACCACCTAGGTTCGATGAGTTTAATTTTGGTCTTTGGAAGAGTAGAATGTATATTTTCCTAATGACTCAAGGTTTAGGTATATTTGACATGGTAAAGACAAAATATATTAAACCTAAGAAAAACATGAATGCATGGACCTAAGAACAAGTTAAATTGTTTGAATTAAATGGTAAAACAACACATCTTCTATATTTCACATTTTCAAATGATATACTTGAAAAGGTTATGCATTGTTCTTCGGCATTTGATATTTGAGCAACACTAAACATGCTTTATGATTATGCAAAAACTGAGGAGCTTATTACTTTTAAAAAAAAAGGTGATGACAATTGTCATACCTCTAGTTCTAATAAAGTTTTTGATGCCCAAAGCTCATCTAATCAAAGGAACATCAAAAATCGGAGAAGAAAGCTAAGATGTTTCCTTTGTCAAGAAAAGGGACATAAAAAGAGGAATTGTCCCCACTTGAAGAAAAGGACCAAGAAGAAGAATGCTTCCAAGTCTACCTCTGAATCTAGTGGAGCATCTTTCTCTCATGATGATGAAGTCACATCTCAAATATGCCTCATGGGTTTTCGGAATGAGGTAAAATCTTCTACTTCTAGTCATGTTAAAAATCTTGATAGTGATAATGATGATAGTAGCTCTAATTCTTTAGGTATATCTTATAATGAGCTATTAGAAGAATCTAAGAAGATGTATGCCATGCTCATGAAATCAAATAAGGAAAATAGAAAAATCAAGAAAGAAAACTTGAAGCTTGTCAATCATGTGCATGAGTTGAAGAGTGAAAATGAGAAATTGAAAACTAGCATGGTTGATCATTGCCATGATACATTAACTCTAGAAGTTAATGACTTGAAACATGAAAATGAGGTTTTGAAAAATAGATTGAAGTTTACAAATAATGATTTGAAAAATATTTCAAAAACTGAGATTGAAAATTTGAAAGTAAAAAATTCAAAAATTATGAATAAAAATTGTGTACTAAAATCTCAATTTAATGCTTTGTATCAATCTATTGATACTTTAAAAAATGAGATTGTGTTCTTAAGTAGGAAGGTTAATAATTTGTCAAATGGTTCATCATTTAAGAATTTTAGTAGAAATGTTGTTTTTAACAAGAATTCTCATGCTCATGTTAATTCTCATGTTAGACATTCTACATTTAAATCTCACGTTGAAAAGAAAAATGAAAAGAAAAAAATTAATGAAAATTGTTTTTGTTGTGGTGTTTATGGGCATGCTATTTATGATTGTGCATTGAAGAGAAATCCAAGTGTTGCTATGACACTTTGGATTCCTAAGCCCTCTAACCCTCAAGGACTCAAAGTCATTTGAGTATCAAAGATCGCATGCTCTTTTATAGGGGGAGCTACCACACAAGGATGAATGATAAATGAAATATTGAAGTTGACCTTGGATCCAAATGAGAAATATTCCAAGAGGTTGTAATTTCAAGCTATCATGATGCCATAGGTATGGAAATTGGTATCAAAGACTTTGGTATCATCTCCTATACCCTCTTGCTTAAATTATAGTTGGAGTTTGATATATGCTTAATATTAGTAGATTTTCCTCTCTTAATAAGTTTCAAAAACATTTTTGACTTTTGATTTCCGGTCTCTTCGGAGACCTATGTAGCCTATAACGGGCTAATGCGACCTTGTGGTTCTAAATCGTAGGCTCATTGTGGCCTTTCAGTTTTCAACCAATAGGAAGGGTTGGAGATCTTACTTTTCAATATCTCATATTTTGAGATCTCTTGATTCGTTTTGGATTCATGATAATATATTTTGAAACGGATTTCAAACAATCTAGCAAAGATGCATTTTGAAAATGATATTTGAATCTCTCTTTGCTATTTGATTTAGGTTGCTTGCTAGTAGCTTTATTTTCATGAAATCTACTAATGAAGTCTACTTACAAGTTGTGAATGTTAATGGAAGGCTATGCTATATATAAAAAAATGACAAGTTTGACAATTTTATAGAATGAGGTATGGTTTTGGTTTTGCAAAAATCTTATTATAATACTTGAATATTCATGCATTAATGATGTCTCTATACTCATGATTGTTTTTGCATTATGAAATTTCATGAGTAGGTAAAATTTTGATAACTTAGGCAATTTCATGATATCTTGATTGAATGAAACTTGCTCTAGGTTAAAATTCATATTAGAGACCTCATCTTGAGTTAGTAGTTGGTAAATATGTTTACATACACATATCACATGATTCTAGGCATTTAAACTTGAAAATTCTTGTGTAGATGAACAATGTGATAACTAGTTCACTTTAGGGGACTTAAACTTGGAAAAGTTTGACCCAAGTCAACAAATCGATATGGACACTTCATTTTAAGTCCAAAACTTTATAAACATGTTTAGGAATATGTATGACATGTTTTCATGCACTTAGAATGAAAAATTTATATGGATATGGATAAAATGACATAGAGGCCATTTCATGATAATCTCTTTTGAACCAAGTTGACCTAAGTTGACTCAAGTCAACAAATTGACTTAGAGGTCTCATTTTTAATTCATATTTGAGGAACATATTTAGATTTACTCATGTTAGGTGTTCATAGGTTTAAGTTTGAAAAACCATGAGTCAATGATAAGATTGACACTTTGCAAGTTTCATGATAACTAGCTTAGTTTTGAATGAAACCATACTATGTTGATATCTTAGCTTAAGGAATTAATTTTCATTTCAAACTTGACATACACTCTTTACATGACCATTATGTGGTGTCATAAAAGTTTGAATGAAAACTGAACAATTTTTTAAAATAACTGAAAATTATGAAAATGCCATTGAAATTTTAGTATTTTCAGTTATTTCTAGAAAAATGTAGAAAATATTTTTTAACTAATTCTTGAAATTGCACCTTCACTTAAAAATCTAGTTTATTCAGTAAAATTTTTGAAAAGTTTCATCAAAAATCCGATTTATAGTGGAATTTTGATGTTGGATTTCAAAAATGCAAAGTATCATCCTCTTGAAATATCAATCTTTCCGATACTTTGATTTTTCGTCAAAAACATCAAATGAAACTTTGTGAATACTATTTTGATTCTATTTCTAATATCGTTCTCATTATTCTTTGAGTGAAATCATTTCTAAAAATAATTTTGATATCTCGAGCGATATCTAAAAATGAGTTTTTGGTTGAAATCAAGATAAGATGAAAAATGAACTTAGAAATTTCATTTTAAGCCCAAACTTGATCAATATACTTAGATTCACTCATGTTAGATATCTAGGTACCTAAATTTGAGAATACATGAGTGGATAACAAAATTTGATACTTAGCATTTTCATGATTTCAAGCATACTTTGAATGAAAACGTGCTAAGTTCATATTTTGATCAAACGATATTATTTTCACTTCAAACTTGATACACATACTTTAGATAATGATATCTTGGTATCTGAAAAGTTTGAATAAAATCTGGAAATAGTTTGAAAAATTCTATTTATTTACGAAAATGCCACTAAAGTATATCTCTTCTCAAGTTGCTCATTTTTTCGATACTTTAAATTTTTATTATATTTTCAAATGAGACTTGAAATATGATATTTTAAATTCACTTATGGTATCGTTCTACTCATTTGATGAGAAAAATCATTTCTAAAATGATTTTCGACTATTTGTTCGATACTTGAAAATATCGATACTTAAGTTTCTACATATTTTTGGTTTTGGATTTCATTTATCATTTCTATGATATCATGTATCACTTAGTCTCACTTGTATGTATGTTTTCATCCATTGAGTTGAAATTTTCATGCTTCATGAAAACTAATTTTAGGGTCTCAACTTTGACTATAGGTTGACTTGTCTTGCTCTTTTTTGATTGATGTCAAAAGGGGGAGAAAAATATAGGTAAAATGGAAGAAAATATAGGAAAACCATGCATATAGATAGGGGGAGTTCTATTATATAGATATGCATGTTGATAGGGGGAGAAATCCCATGATTGATATCCTTTGCGTTTTAAATGAATATATTTTCTTAAGGATGTTTGTTATCATCAAAAAGGGGGAGATAGTTGGTCTAAGATTTTCTACCTTAGTCTTAATCTCGGTTTTGATGATAACAAATATGGAACTAATGTTTCATTGAGAAATCTTTCAGATTCCAAGTTAGTTAGCGCTCGACGTCCCCGATTGGAAAAATTAGAGAAATCGGCAGGGACGCTCGTCGACATTTGGATTCTTCGGGAAGTTGGAGTTTAGGTTTAGGGTGTCTAGATAAATTTTAAAATCTCATGATGATGCAAAGAAATCCAAAAACTAATCCCGAACTCCAAACATGAAAACCCGGAAACCGCCTTAAAATTCACTAAGCCTAGGGAGCTCCTTGGAGGGCTATATGTCCTAGACATTTTATTGTCACAAAAAATGTCGATAATTAATCCTTGGGTAGAAACTATATAACGAGGTATTTTTTAGGATTTTTTGGAAGTCTTTAGCCTACCCATATTTGACCCGGGAGATTAGAAAATTTGTGTTTCCCAAAAATTTGTACTAGACCTCAAAAACTAGATTTTTATTCTTAAGGATTTTGATTTTTTAGATATTTTTATTGAATCCAAATGGGGGTAATCCTTATATAACATTTATGTTTTAATTAACTTAGAGTTAAGAAATATTATATAAGTAGACTTAGCGGAGACGAAACCAGAAAACGAGCAAACAATAAAAAAGAAGAAGTGTAGTCTGTCCAGTTTCGGTCGACCGATCGACCGAATGCTGCCAAAAACTGGCAGTAGCTAATTTGGTCGACCGATCGATCGAACAACAAAGGATCAAAATCGCGATATAGTCGGTCGACCTTCCAGTCGATCGAACAGAGCGACAGAAAGCCAGCGGTTGATCGGTCGGTCGACCGACGATCGACCGGACAAACAACCGGCGGTATAACGCCTTGAAAAATAGCTGTTTTTACCCATTGTACGTGCCCGACCACCACTTGGTGATTTGCCTATTTAAAAGCCTTCTAAGCCTTCCTATGACCTTCCAATGCTTCATGAGACATCTTTTGATACTTACAAACTTTGATTGAGCCATCTTTGTTAAAACCCTAGCTTTCTACCTTGTTTTTCTTGAGTTTGCCTTCAATCTTGATTTGATTCGTCATCATGGCATCAAGAGGAGCTAGGATTCATTGTGTTGGAGCTAAGTATTTGTGTTGTTGTATTTTTGCTCCATTAATTGTATGTTTTCTTGTTATTTTCATTGTATACCATTTGTGTAAACCTAGAGTACTAGGTTGATTGAGTTGGTGGTTGCCTTTGTGCTTGAGGCTTAATTCAACTGGTGTAAACGTAGTTTACTAGGATTAGTTGAATTGTCCTTAGGTTGAGGTGTGAGAGTGCTCTCAGTAGGAAGGCGGGATACTTCCGGGTGTGGAAGTGCCTTCGGTTTAAGAGCGTAGACTTTCCAATGTAAAGTCCTCATTGTAAGGAAACTAATTAATCTAGTTAAACTAGTTTGGAAATCCTAAGCGGGATGGTTAGGTAGTGGAGTAGGTATTGGGGCCGAACCACTATAAATTATTGTGTTAGCATTGTTATCTTTGTTTGTGCTTAATTGTTTCATTATTGCTTTCGCATTTAGTTGATAAATTGTAACTTGCCTAACTAATCAAGTAAACGATTAAAATCAAAATTAGGCGAAATATTTAGATAACACACTATTCACCCCCCCCCCCCCTCTAGTGTGACCATTTCACCCAACAAAAATATTTTAGATTTAGCATAGTTAACTTTTTGGCCAGTGAGACTTTCATACAAGTTGAAGATGTCAACAATGGCCTTAAGAGTATGAGGATTAGTTCTACAAGAAAGTAAGATGTCATCAGCAAACATAAGATGGTTAACAATAACACCATTTTTAATTTTAAAGGCTGAAAATTTATTAGTATTAACAGCATGTTTAATAAGTAGTGAAAGAGTTTTGGCAACAATAACATATAGAGAAGGAGAATGAGGATCTCTTTGTCTAATGCCTCTATTAGACTTAAAGAAAGTAGAAATATTTGCATTGATCATGCATGCAAAGGAAGGAGATGTAATACAAGTAGAAATTCAATTAACAAAGATTTCAAAAAAATTACTAGCTTTGAGTACATGCAAAATAGCAGACCATGAGATAATATCAAATGTTTTTTTCATATCTATTTTGATAAGAATATTCAGGTTTTTACACTTGGAAGAATACATTGAGTGAGCAAGTTCTTGAGCAATTAATATATTGTCATGAATATTCCGACCTTTGATGAAAGCAGATTGATCAGTAGAAATCAAATTGGATAAGCAAAGCTTAAGTCTAGAAACAAGCACTTTAGCTATAATTTTATAACTTAAATTACAAAGGGCTATAGGTCTATAATCCTTAACTAATTTAGGATTTTTACATTTAGGAATAAAGGAAAGCAGAGTTTTATTCCAATTATCAGGCAAGTAAGCATGAGTATGAAAAGTATTACAACAGTGCATGAAGTCATTCGAAATAATATTTCAATACTTTTTATAGAATTCAACAGTATAACCATCAAAACTATGATTTTTTTCATTTCCCATAGACTTCACAGCTTCCCAAACCTCTTCCTTAGTAAAAGGAGTGATAAGAGAATCATTAAAAAAGGAGAAATAGAAGGGAAGACAAGACAAGAATTGGAGTTAAGGGGAGAATTAGGACTAGACCAAAGATTGGAATAAGCAAGAGTAAATTCATTAAGGATGGCTTTGTCATCAAAAGTAGTTTGATTAGTAGAAGTAAAAATAGAATTAACTCTATTAATTCTTCTACAAGCATAAACAATCCTATGAAAGAAAGCAGTATTGGCATCCCCATCTGAAATCCATTGAGTTTTAGTCTTTGCCCACCATTTGAGAGTTATTTGTCTTTGGAGAGCATCGGCTTTGTTGTATAAAGATTTCAGGATAAGAAGGTAGGAATCATCAAGAGAGGAAATGCAATCAAGGTGCTCAAGAGAGTGAATGTCATTTAGAGTATTCTCAAGAATATCTTCAAGCTTACCCGGAGAGTTTATATTCCAAAAAGAAAGGGCAGATCTAGTTTTGGAAAGCTTGAGAGAAAAGCTAGAGAAAGCATCATTAGGGTCAGAGTGAAGATTCCAGGACTGGTTAATGATAGAGGTTGGTTCATCATAATCAGTCCAGAAATTCTGAAACCTAAAAAGCTTACATTTCTTAATCTTAGGATTAGGAATGGAAATAAGGAGAGGATAGTGATCAAAGGTAAATTTAGGAAGATGATGAACAATGGAAGTGCCAAAGAAATACAACCAAGCTGGGTTGGAGGAGACTCTGTCCAATCTAACAAGAATACGAGACATGCCTTTTCTATTATTAGTCCAAGTGTAAGGAGGACTAAAATAGCCCAAGTCAACAAGGTTAGAGTCGGTAATAAAGTTTCTAAAACAGTTAATAGAATGATTGATGGTAAAGAAGTTTCCTCTTTAATTTTTATCTTCTTGGCTGAGAATGCAGTTATAGTCTCCAGAGATTAACCAATGATAAGAGGAGAAATCAATACTAGAAAGAGAATCCCAAAGGTGATTTCTAAGGGAACGAATGATGCTGACATAAATATTAGAGAAAAGAAAAGGTTCAAAATTTTCAAATTTGAGAATTGCATGAATAATTTTAAAGTTGGATGATAAAACTTGAGTAAGAACAAAATTAGTATTCCATGCTATAATAAGTCCTCCAAAGGCACCTTGAGAAGGCTGAACAAAACCATCCCAAGTTCTTCCAAAACCCTTAATGTATTTCGGGCCTTTAGAAGAATCAAGATGAGATTCTTGGATAGAAATAACATGAATGAAGTGGTTTTTGAGAAGAAAAGAAATGTGATCCTTTACTGGCTTCCTAAGAGCTCCCCTACGATTCCAACTTAGAATGTTCATCATCATAATTAAGTTGGTTTAAGTATAAGAGCTAAAGGATTCTCGGGAGGATCCTCTTGAATAGGGAAAAGACTTTCAGTAGAAGCTATCAGACAGGAGGGCTTATGTCCGTTAGAATTAGAAAGAGTATCCTTTGAGAGAAGAGAGGATGAATGGCTATTCTTGTTTGATTTAGACTTCTTCGTTATTTTACCCCTATTGGAAACTTTTAAGGGCTGAGATTTTTTAGAATAGTTAATCAAACCAGAAACATCCTCCACAAGCTGCGTGAAGGTCCTAGAAGTAGGAGTTTTAGTAGTGACATGAAGGTCACCGGGATAAGAGCTGGAGATGTGGTTAATAAGATTTTGGTGAGCTAGAGGAAGATCAGTCGGGGAAAGCTCCATATCCTTATGTTGGGCTAAAGAATCTTCTTGAATATAGAGGGAATCCTCATTATTAGAGTCATCTGAAACCTCAACAGTATGCTTGAAATCAGGATAAGGAGTAGACCCAATAGTAATAGTTTTTTTATGAGATTTAACAGAAGAGGAGGGAGACTTGGGAACTTCCTTCTTGGTTTTCGCAGGAGCCCTAGCATCCTTCTCCAGGTTCGAGGAATCAGATTTTATCGGCATTCTATGTTCCTTGGCCTGAGAATTATTATTCAAATGTGCGGAATTAGTTTGCTCGACATTGCGTCGACGCAGTCATCTTCGCTGAACCTGAATCCAAGGACCACAGAGTGGTTCCAAGGAATGCTCCAGGTCACCATGGGAGGTAGCTCTGGCTTCAGGAGACGGGGTAATGGTAGGGGTAGAGTTATCTATAGGAGGAGAAGGTCACTGTTGTTATTAGAGCCAGAAGTATGGATATGGGAACTTACAATGGAAGTTTGGGAAACCTTCTTAGGGCAATTGGATTCAAGATGGCCCACCAAGCCACATTGAAAGTAGACAGTGGGAAGATTCTCATAGGAAATAGGTTGAAACATGGAAGTATTAACTTGAATTTTAATTCCTTGATGCAAACGAATGGATAAATCAATTTCAATACAAACTCTAATGTACTTACCTCTATCTAAGGAAAAGCATCTTTCAACAATTTTTAAAACTTTTCCTACACTATTGGCAATCAAAACAATGGAATCACGATTCCAAAATTCAAGAGGTAAGCTGTGGATTCTAATCCACACAGGAGCATGAGAAAATTCTTCTTTCCAGTGACTAAAAAGAGGTTTACAATGTATAAGTCTAATAACATCACCACCAAGGGACCAAGGCCCTTCAGTTATAATAGTAGTACCATTATCAGTAGAAGAAAATTTAAATACAAAAAAAATATCTTCTAAATCAATAACAGAAAGAAAATCATGTTTACCCCATAATCGTTGAGCCCATCTTTGAACAGCATAAAGAGAAGGAGGTTTCCCTAGGAATTTACCTATTAGGCTTGATTCCCAGGGTTGTCTCCAAGACTGCACTTGTTCGTTAGAAAATTGAACTATACTAGTAACATTGGATTCAATATTCTTAAGAATAGAAAAATTCGTAGAACAAAGCATAAGAGGGGACATACCTGTGAGAATCTGTGATCATGAACGGGGCTGAGACTGAACAGAGGCCAAGTTAAACTCAGGCTTGTGACCATGGCCCTTGGTGGTGGGAGCAGAATTAAGATGAGTAGAAACAGTAGGATTAATCTTGGAAGCAGCATAACCATGAAGATTAGAAAAAGGCTTATTAACAAAGGCATGCTTAGAGGGAGAGTTACCAAAGTCGAAACTTTATCAGTGCGAGTGGAAGGATTGGGAAGCCCCTTACTTCCGTTGGAGGATGAAATGGGTCCAACCAAGAAGGCTTTTCCCTTTCCTCTGGCGGATTGAAGGTTAGGGTTCCCCTTAGAAAACGAAGAATTCGACACACCGTCAGAGCATGGTTTAAGAAAGTTTTTATTAACAAAAATCGACGAAGAAACATATATAAGTACGAGTCGGAGAAACCCTAGAAATTGGGTTGCAATTTTTATCCATCATATTTGAAAATTTTTAAACAAGACGAGAAATAGACGAAGAACCATCGCTAGAAGCGAATGATTTTGAACCAGAATAGTCCATCGATGACAAATCTGAACTAGGGTTCAGAGAAATACCAGAAGATATGGAAGAATCACAATGCAACACATCAGAACGAGGAACAATGGTAACATGAGGCGAAGATGATGTACCAGAGAGGTCCATCGGCGATGATCCAAAATTAGGATTTCTAGAGGAAACACCTAAACTCAAAGAATCTGGCGAAAGATGGCTAGAAGCCAAAGGAGACCGATCAGAGGGGGTAGAGGGAGGCGAGGGAAGCAGCAGGGGAGCGTCTGGAGGGTCCGGCGGCGATCGATGAGCGTCGGCGAGAAACATCGCCCTAGAGGGCGAAAAGTTGTTGCCCTTCATCGCATGAGCCAAAATTTTCTCCCACATGGTATGATGTTGTTTATTTCATTAAGCTAATTTTTTAGAATAAACAAACATGAGTATATTATTTCAAGCTCAAGTTCTATATAATTAGGGCTTCGGCTCTAAACAAGCTTGATATATATTATTAATTAAGCTCAACCAGATGCATTTAACTTTACAACTCTAAATTAATTTCAATAAATATAAAATATTATGTACATGACTATTCCAAGATACGAAATATGCCAAAAAGAACCGGGACGAGCAAATATTAATTACATACATGAATAATCTCTCTCTCTCTATATATATATATTGACAGATGGATCCAATTAATATTTTTGAACCTAGCAACCTAATTTAAATTCATCTTAGTATAATTTGTAAAGAGCAATTACCCAAAAACAGAATATGAAATTGGATTTTTCTGGAATCCATAATATGGATTCGAAATTTTTCGAATCTGCATAACTCTTTCCCCAATGTACGAGTTTGCCACCGATCTATCTCCTTCCGTTAATTGCTGGTTCCGGCGGCTCGACACTTGGCTCGACTGCCTATCTCCAACTACCATGTGGGAGCCGTTGGATTGGATCGAGCGGCGGGATCTACCTCGGCGTGAACCTGGAGTTCCCCGGTCTCCCGCTCCACCACTCCATCCACGCCGAGCAGTTCCTTGTGACCAATGCCGCCGCCCACGGGGAGGCCGCCATTTGTTGCATTGTCGTCTCCACTGCCCCCTGCGGCCATTGCCGCTAGTTCCTCCAGGAGATCCGTGGGGTGGCGAAGATCCGTATCCTCGCGACTTTCGACGATAACCCCTCCGTCTTTCGTCCCCTTTCCCACTTCCTTCCCCACCCCATCGGACCCCCTCGACCTCCTCCTCAAGGATCTCCCTCTCCTCCTCGAGCCACACGACAACGAGGTTCGTCTCCTCGCGCGAGTTGGCGACGATCGAGGAATTCTGCAACAAGATCGGGGAAGGGGTGGAGGACCGGCTGAGGAGGGCTGTAGAGTTGGCGGCGAGGGCAGCCCACGCACCGTACAACGGGTGCTCGGCGGGATTCGCGGTGGCGAACGACAAGGGGAGGGTGCATACTGGGTCATACGAGGAGTCCCCGGCTTACAATCTAAGTTGGGTCGTCTGTTGGAATTTCTTTTAAATCGTATTTTTGGGTTCAGTTAATGTTGCCCAACAAATTTTGGGGGCAAACTTGTCCATTGGGGAAGAGAGTTATGGATCTGGAAAATTCTAGATTCATACTAAGGATTTGAAAAAAACCCTGTTCCTTGCTCATTTGTAAATCTGAATTGATCGTGCAACTAACTATAATGATTGAATGAGGAGGTGCATGCAAATATGCAATGCACGATTGCACGGGCACGTGTATCGATCATTAAAATTAATACGTAGTAGCTAGTAGTTGGTCCTCCTATTGCCAGTTGTTGAGGATGAGTGGATTGTACGGAATCGATCTGATTCACCAAATCCTATGTCAATGCCTTTGGCTTCAACTAGTTTACTGCACATTAATTAATGTTCAATTATTACACAACAGCTTAAGACTATTACTTCTATTAATACGGATATAATTATATGATATGTCAGTCTCTTTCACTTAATTTATTACTTTGTCTGTGAAAATACATTAAGTTGAGTTCACCCAATCATTTACTTTTTCCAAATAATTTTAGCTTTTCAAAAAATAACTTCACTACAACAAACCGCGTTAACATTACGACGCTAAATCAGTGCAATATCTCGACACCAATGTAAGTCGAAATGAGCATTGGACGCCAGCAAAAGCGACCAAAAAGAGTGGACTATGACGATCGCCGATACGGAAATCCAACAGGCGCGGATATGCACTGCTCGATTTTCGTCACGTGCACGTCGGAAATCGATCTAGCGCGAATCTGCGCCTGCTCAAAAATTTGAAATTCAAAACATAAAACATAATTTAATTAGATTTAATTAAACAAAAATTAGTAAAAATATTAAATGAATAATAGTTTTAAAAAAATTTATATACTAACTTTAAATAAATTTGATAACTTAAAGAATTTTGTAATCTGAATAAAAGAAGAAGAAAAATTAATAAAAAGAGAAGAAAGAAATAGATGAAGAAAAAATGAGAGCAGAAGAAAAAAGAATGGAGGAAGAAGAAGAAAGAGAAGAGAAGAGAAGAGAAATTGGAGAAGAAGAACAAAATGGAGGAAAAAGATATTTATAGAAGTAGAAAAAAAATCAAAAATCAAAAATTTTAGGAGGCGGGAAATCTCCCGCCTCTTGGGCAAGCGCCCCTCGACGAGCGCATCGATGGGCATCGCGCTCGTCCACCCGCACGGGCAGACACTAGTGCGGGCTTGCACGCCCGCGAGCCCGCATCGCGCAGATACTAGTGCCAAAAAGGCACCAGTGAAATTTTTCGACCCTGCAATAGGTGTCGAAATTTTTTAATATATAATTTTTTTAAACTTTCGACGCCCACAACAATTGATGAAAAACTTAAGAGCCTGTTTGGTTAGCAAAATCAAGTTTATTTTCATGGTTTCAGTTTCATTGAAATCAAAACTGCTTACGAAAATGTGTTTGGTTCATCGTTTTCATGAAACTGAATCGAAACCAGAATGAAAATGAAACCAATTTTCTTAATAAAAATGAAAACACCATAATGTTATTTTTTGTGATTTCGAGACTGTCGATTTCGTTATCAAAATGCAAAAAAAACTTTGTAGTTATAAATATAGTTTTTATAAAATTAATTAATTTAAAAATAAATCAAAGTTTATTTAATTTTTAAAAATAAAAATAAAAATCATCATTTTCAACTCAAACTATTATCTTAAATTTATAAATTAATTAAACTAATTTATATCTAATTTACTCAAATCCAAATTTTAAATAACTCAATTTTCTTAAAGTTGATCTATTTATAATTTAATCAAAACTAATTTTAGACCATTGGACTTATTTTTTTAAAAAAAATTATAATAACTATTAATTAGTTTTTATATCTAATTGAACAAAAAAATCTTAAATTATCAATAACTTAATTAATTAAATCATATAAATATTTTATAACCATATTAGCAAATATTTAATTTTGTAAACTAACTAAACATTTAACTACTACAAAAAATATTCAAGGAAAATTAATATTATTTTTTATAACTAAATAAAAATTCACTAGTTTCAACTAACTAAAACTGATGTTATTTTCATTAACCAAACGCGTTTTCAGAAAACTAAAAACTAGAAACCAAAACTTAGGGCGTGTTTGTTTGCCCAGTTTTCAGTTTTCGTTTTCGCGAAAACTGAAAACTGGGTCCGAAACAGTGTTTGTTGTGGAAAACTCGTTCCGTTTTCGAATCTATTTCGCGAAAACGGAGTTTTACCGAAACACCATTTCAACTCAATTCACGAAAACGGCTTCGGGTCATTTTCACGTTTTCGCGAAAATTAGAGAAACGAGCGATGGCATACTTGTAATTACGATGCGAAACCCGCTCGTTTCACCCATTTCGATCAAAAACCAAACAAAGACCGAGTCCTCATGTGTTGGCTCCATCACGCGACCTCCCTCAGTCGACCCAAACACCTCGTATCCTATTCGGCTTCTGCTGGCGACACAGGCGACAAGTTGTCGCCACCTCCATTTTCGATCTAGGGTTTGCGATTTTCATCGCCGACTTCGGTGAAAAAGATCCGGCTCATCACTCGTCGGCAATCTCGTTCATCAGGTATATATATATATATATATATATATATATATTTAGGCATTTTTCGAGTTAGGGTTATGATGTTCTTGCATTCTTCCGAGATTTTTGATGTCGGGTTTCTTCGATCTATGTTTTCTTTCTTCAAGTTAGGATTTTTTCGAGTTGGTTTTGATGTTCTCGAGTTCTTCCGAGATTTGATGTTCGGGTTTTCCCGATCTAGGGTTTCCACTCCAACAATGTTTTGGATCTAGGGTTTTCGATCTGGGGTTTCTGATCCATGTTTTGGATCTAGGGTTTCCAATCCATTGATGATGTTTGAACCTAGGGTTTGTTCGAGCTGGTTTTGATGTTCTTGAGTTCTTTTGAGATGTGATGTTCGAGTTTTATTGCTAGGGTTTATGATGATGTGGTTTTGGCATATTTGTATTTGCAATGTATTCTGATATAAGAGTTCTAACTATGTAATTGTATTTACAATGTTATTCTGATATAAGAGTTCTTCAGTTCATTTATTTCGGATCTAGGGTTTCAATGCATGTTATTCTGATATAATTGTATTTGCTTGTTATCCAATCATTCTAACTGTGTAATTGTATTTGCAATGTTATTCTGATATAATTGTGCTTGTATTCTGATATAAGAGTTCTTGAGTTCTTCCTGATGCTTCTAATCATGCATACTTGGCTCTGATTTTTTCCCGAGTTATCCAATCATGCATGCTTCCTGATTTTTTCCTGTTATTTGCCAATAGACTGTTTAATTGTTTGCTAATACTCAATTAAGGCTCTGTAATGTATTAGTTTGCTAATAGAGTTTATTTTCATGCATGCTTGGCTCAGTCTGCTATATATGTGGCTATTTATTTCCTGCTCAGTCTGTTCTGTAATCTATTTAAGGTGGCAATTTCAATTGGTATCTATTTGATTGGTCCAGATGGATAATAATTGTATCAAATTTGAAGATCTTTTTAGTTACATGTCTGTTGCTTGGTAATCTATTTGAGGTGGCAATTTCAATTGGTATCTTTTGTTGGCTGTTGCTTGTATTATAATTCATGTTTTCTGAGATGATACTATACCCTGTTTTTTGTTTTCTGTTGATTGTTGCTTGTATTATAATTCATGTTATTTATTGTTCTGTTTAATATTTTATGCATGTTTCATAGATATAATTATTGTTCAATTATTTTTCAAATAGATATAATTATAAATGGGTCTCCATCGTAATCCGAGGGAGAAGTCGGAAAACTGATCCAAAAATGCTACGGAGGATTTTTTGTTTATATTGCATAATAAACAAACATAATTAGGTACTTTGAATTTTGACAAGCCTGTATGGGAAGAAATTAGCAATAGGCTTTTGGAAAAATATGGCACTAGGTACGGGGTCGATCAGTGTAAGGGAAAGAAGAATCGCCTTCATCGTATGTTTAAAGACTTCCAAGAGTTGATTAACCACACCGGGATCACCTGGAATCCCGACATAGGGAGGATTAAGGCTGACGAAATTGTGTGAAATAGCACGGTAAGGATTTTCGTAATAGAGTAAGGTTGCATGTTGGGTAGCATTTTAATATAGTTTATTTCATGTGCAGAGAGGAGAAAAAAAAGAGTGTTTCAAATAGTTTAAGAATGGGCCACCTGCCAACTACACATTGTTGGAATTAATTTTCCAAAATCAATCGGCAACTGGTGGGATGACCCGGTCATCTACATAGGCGCCTTTGAATTCATCTGAGGAGCGTCAGTTAGATGAGGGATTACAGAATGCACGCGGTAAGGAGCCTCTTGTGGAAGAGGAAGGGGAAGAGGAGGACACGGGGGATAACGACCATGAAACCCCTCGACGTCCATATGTTTCTTCAAGCTGTAGTCGCAGTAAGAAATGGGGTAAATCATCAGTGAGAACATCTCTAGAACAAGAGAGGCAAAAGATGTATGGACTCATTAGTGAACACTTTGTAGCCCGTCGTATTCGAAGTGAGGCAACCTCAGTGTGTACTACACCCCCACCCGCAGATCCATATAGTCTAGAAAAATACATTGAGTGCATTAGTAATTTGCAGGGGCTTTCTGCAAAAACTCATGCTTACTAACGCGGAATCTCGGATACTTATTATGACGTTGCAAGATGACAAACTGAAGAACTTCTTGGAAACTTTGTAGTGAACTATCTTTTAATTTGAACACCAAACTTTGTGCACCCTTGTATGTGCACCTTTGCATACAGTGTTGCTACTTTATTTATTTTGGATACTTTTATTTGTTTCAGATACTTATTTCGATTTAGAACTTTGTAATATTTGTTTGCTTTGCTTATTTCAATTTTAGATTGTTTGCATATTTGTGTGATGATTTCTTTTTATATTGTCGTAGAATGAATCATCCACCAAATACATCACATGAATCAGATAGTGATGAAGAGCAATACTGTGATGATGTTATATTAGTAATAATGTTGGATATAATGGAATCAATAGACAACCAACTAAATGCTCCTCCACGAAGAGCAGTACGCACTTCTATGTTGAGAGGTGCTGACTACATCCAAGAGTTGATACAATCTCCAATTAGATGCTACGAAAATCTTCGTATGAAACCATCTCTCTTTCTAAGATTATGTGGTGAGCTTAGGAGATTAGGCTTAGAGGACAAAAATATTTATGTGGAAGAAGTTGTCGCTATGTTCATCTATACAATTTGTCACAATGAACGAGTTCGAGTAGTTGCAGAGCGATACCAACACTCAACTCAAACATGTCACAAATGGTTCAAGTATGTACTTAAAACGGTTCTAAGGTTGGGAACTGAACTTATACAACCTCGTGAACCGCGAACAATTCAATCGGAGATTCATGGAAATCTACGATGGTTTCCATATTTTAAGGTAATGTACAACACTTTAGGCACTTTATTTTAGCCTTAAGGGCTCTTACTAATCCAAGAATGGTTTTGTAGAATTGCATAGGGGCAATTGATGGGACTCATGTCTCCGCTTTCGTTCCCGCCAATAAATCATCTTTGTATCGTGGCCGTAAGGGAACAATAACACAAAATGTTATGGCGGCCTGCGCCCATAATATGCAGTTCACATATATGAAGGCGGGTTGGGAGGAAACCACAAATGACTCGCGGATTTTTGCACATACAATATACTCTCCTAACACGGATTTTTGGATGCCAAATAGAGGTAAAATTCATGAACCATAATCACATTCTTGTATTGGTTTTATTACTAATGCATTTTATACATTGTATTGATAGATGAATATTATTTGGTCGATGTCGGATATCCTAATGTACCCGAATTTTTGGCACCTTATCGAGGTAAAAGATATCATCAGTCAGATTATCGTAGTCGAGGCCCAACGTCTAAAAGAGAATTGTTCAACCAACATCATTCATCTTGTCAGAATGTTATCGAACGATGCTTTGGACTCTTGAAAGCACGATTTCCTATCCTAAAGATGATGCCGAACTACGGGGTTTTAAGACAAAGAAGTATTGTATTGGCTTGTTGTGCAATTCACAACTTTATTATTAAATATAAATTTTTTGATGAATTAGTAGAAATTTAGAACAATGAAGAAGTTATTATTGATGATGATAATGAACCTACATCATCAATAGGTGAACCTTCTTCTAGCCAAAATGTAATGTGTGGTATTCGTGAGGGTATCGCTAATCAACTTTGGGTGCATCGTCGGTGATGTATTTTCATTTTTTATATTAATAGATATATACAATGGTGTTATTTTCATGATGCTTTGAATTTTATTAGTTTTGTTAGTGCATAATACCAATAATATACTAACATACTTGTGACACCATAACAAAATAGTATGGCAGCTTTCTCAAGTCGCATAAGTGAAAATATAACATATTTGCGATACTAGAACATAATATGTTATTGTGATATAAAAGTTGTAGTACGGATAAGTGAAACTTCAAAAAATCCTGGCCGTTTATTTGCGGCTTGCTCTTCAAGCCCCAAAGGTTGTGGATTCTTTCAATGGATCACTCCCATACACGATGGGGAAGAAGTGAACCAAAGCTTCCATCAACCATTTCATCAAATAGAGGCCAAAATTGATAAGCTCCTTGATATGAGATTCAAGGGGTTACTAGTTCTTATTTTTATTACTATTGTATTTTTGTGTAAGTAAGATGTTATTGTGATGGTGTTTTTGAATATACTGCTACTGTATATATGCTGTGATGATGTCATTTTTTGGATATATTGTTGTTGTGATGCTGTAAGTATAGGTTGTTGTGCTTTTTTTTAATTTTTTAATTTTTTAATTTTTTTTCATCGGCGAGGAATTGGAGGTGATAACCAATTAATGGTTATGCGCACTTTCCTCATAAGTCCGTAAAGTAATATTGCTCATTATTATGTATTTATATACATTGTTGTTATCAATTTGTTATTTGTTTTCCGATCTAGGGTTATGATATTATTGCGTGGTTGTGGTGATAATTTTCAATGTGTGGTTTGGTTTGTAATTTATACATTGCATGATTGTGCTGATTTTATCATTGCGTGGTTATGCTGATTTTATAATTGTGTGGTTATTAGATAATGGGCAAATCTAGTTTTGGTGGACTATGAATTGGAGACGGTCACCAACTAATGGTGATACGCATTTTTTTTCATAGTCCTACATTCATACAATTCTGATGCCAAATATAGCGTTAGGCGCTGTAATTTGAAATCAAAATTTATGCCTTGTCTATTGAGCATGTTCTGTTGTTGGTGGTGATTCTCCGGTGTTGGTTGCTGTAAATTTGTGCCTCTATCTGGTTGCTGCATTGGCTGATGCAGATTGTTAAATATGTATTGATATGAATTTTGTTGGTTGCTGCAAATTCGTGCCTCTCTCTGGTTGCTGCCTTGGCTAATGCAAGCTGTTAATTATGTATTGATATGAGTTTTGTTGGTTGCTACAAATTTGTGCCTCTGGTTGCTGCCTTGGCTGATGTAGGCTGTTAATTATGTACAAATTTGTGCCTCTCTCTGGTTGCTGCCTTGGCTAATGCAGACTGTTAATTATGTATTGATATGAATTTTGTAAACTAATAGTAAGCTTAAAAGAGTTGTGTATTGATTTGAATTTTGTGTATTGATATTCGACTTAAAGAACATTATATTAAAGAGCAGTGTATTGTTGAAAATTTATATCAATTTTGTGTATTGATTATTTTCAGTTATTTGTCGCTAAGTGCAAAAAATATATTACATTAAGTAACACTTATTCAATTACAAAAATAAATTAAGATAACGATAACTTAGTCAATTTAAATGACGATAAGTATCAAACCACGATAATTTATTCAATATTAATTAGTTGATAACTTAGTCAAGTTATACTTAGTATCAAACGACGATAATGATGTCAATTTATACTTAGTAACAAACGACGATAACTTTGTCAATTTAATACTTAGTAGATAATTTGTAATTTATACTTAGTATCAATTTAAACGACGATAAATATCAAAACACGATCATTTATACTTACTCAATATTAATTTTATACTTAGTTCATACTTATAATTAGTTGATAATAATTAAAAATAATTATAATTCACTACAACACTACTGACCTATAGAGGAACATAATTAGAGACAAATTATATTTTTATTTTTAAATCTTCACATTTAAGACTAATAGACACAAAATTTATCCTTAATTAGCCTCCAAAAATAACTTTAGAGTCAGATCAATTAAGTGACTCTGTTGCTGGTATTTCTATAACTTAGAGTCAAATCAATTAAGTGACTCTGTTGTTGTTGTTTCTATAGATCTTTAGAGACTAATTAGGAGCAAAATTTTGTGTTTATTAGTCTCTAAATATGAAGATTTAAAAATAAAAGTATATTTTGTCTCTAATTTTGTGTCTCTATAAGTCAATTGTGTTGTAGTGATTAGATGATAACAATTATAAATAATTTAATAATAATCTTAATTTTAATAAATAAAAATTACAAAATAATTTTAATTTTTTAAAAAATAAAAAAATATTAATAAATAATAATTATAAAATAATTTTTTTTAAAAATAGTCCGTTACATTTTTAATATAATAATATTTAATGTAAAAAATATTTACATTAACTAATAAAATATTATTAATAATAATATTTATTTATGAATTAACAAATTAAAATAATTAATAAATATTTTTTAAGTTTGAGTAAGAAATTAAAAACTAGATATTATGTTTGACAAACAAACACAATTTCAATTTTCGTCCCAAAAATAATCATCGAAAATAACACACAACAAACAAGTATTCGTTGTTTTCGTTTCACGAAATATGAAAACAGAACATGCCAAACAAATACGTTTTCGCCAAACATCAAAACCGAAACTTGAAAATTCATTTCACTTTTCACGAAACGAAAATTGCTTCTAAATTTTCGAAACCAATTAAGTTTTCAATTTTATTGAAATCAAATTAGAAAATAATTTTTGTTAACCAAACAGCATCTAATATTTTGTTGCAGTGCTTATTAGATTTTCTATTCTGGTTTTTAAAAAATATGCGCATAATTTTTTCAAATTCCATATAAAAGAGTACAATTATCTGTTTAAATATCTAAAGAGTACTACTATCTGGGAAGTGAGAGAGAAGAGCAACCGAATTGGATATCTAATCCTGTATTTATAGCGAAGTCGTCGATCGGATATGAGAGAGAGATATCGTCCTCTATTTATATGGCCAGCAACTATGGAAAGAGAGACGAAAAAGGAGATGATATCTCTGGATAACAAATGATTTTTAATTTATCTTACACGGTTCCCTTCTATGTCCTATCCATTTGCCTAAGTAAACATGGTGAAGGTGAATGCTTTTTATGATAAAATTCAACAATTAATCTTACACATCACACACTTAGGTTAATTCTCGACTATGCATTACAGTTAACTTGGTGAGGAAAATTATATATATATAGTACCCTCGGGTCCATTTGATACTCTTTATAAGTCCCTGTATAGTATTATTATGATGTTATATAGTATTTTTGAGAATTCTTTGTCACAATCCAAATTTGGTATGATCGACCAGAATACGCCACGTATCCAGAAGCCTAACCCAACTCAAACACACATAACTAGAAATATATTCTTCAGCAACGGTTATCAGCAACGGCCGCTCATACCATTGCAATTTCTAATGGCATTCTTACGGTCGCTTGGGCCGTTGCAGATGTGATGTATCTACAACGGCTTTGTTACGGTCGATCCAGCCGTTGCCGATATATTTTAACATTAGCAACGACTTAGTTACGATCGCTGCATCTGTCACTCTTGAGTTGATCGCGCGCTCACGGAGCGAAAATAAAATCATTATCAACAACGGCGTTCTAATGGATGAGTGAGCTGTTACGTATGATGTTACCTATCAGCAACGATTTTCTAACGGACAAGTAAGTCGTTGCTGATAAGTTTATATAGCTCGACAGATCGTGCCCGCCCATTCCTCCTTTTCTTCTGTTGCCGTCGATCTCCGCCTGCCTGCCCGCCGTCGTCGCCCGCCGACGCCACTCGCCGCCGCCGCCCGCCGTACGTCGTCGCTTGCTCCAAGTAAGTCGCGCGCCATCCGACTCTATGTCAGACACTGGACTCCGGCGCCGGAAATAGGTTTTTTTTTTTAATCCTATTTTTTTAATTATTAAATTAATTAAATACTTTTATGATAAATTTACATGTTTAGATTAATTAAAACTTAGATATTTAGATTAATTAAATATTTATGTTAAGTTAGATGTTTAGATTAGATTAGATTAGATTAATTTAGATTAATGTCAATCTTTAGATTAATTTAAATTATATTAATTTAGATTAATTTTATTGTTAATCTTTAAATTTAGATTAATTAGAATTATCCTCTTCGGACTTGCGCCGGAATCGTCCACTTTGGACTCGCGTCGGAATTGTCCACTATGGACTCGAACCGGCTCGAAACATTTAGAAACTAATCATCCATCCGACGAGTTGATGTGTTTCACGTACGCATCGACGAGTCGGATATGATTTAGCAAAACCTTAGATCCGTTCGGGGGTTGTATGTTCATGTAAAAAAAGTAAATGGTCTTTTATACGACGTACAACCCTTAAATTATCTCTGATTGGACAAATTGAGAATATAATTATTTGAATTGCACTTAGTTTTTTCTTTTAACTGTTAACTCATTAATTCTTAAATTTTGGCTATTGTGTCTCTCTTATTCTTCGATACGCGCCCAGATGATATGCGTATTCGGAGAACTGTAGGGAGATGCTGCCGAAATTTAGAATGAAGTTAGTTGTTAATAGAAATACTTAGTGCAATATGAATAACATGAATCCCGAATGGAATATGACCATCTCACCTAAAGACATTAACTGATAAAATTATCATTGATTGATAGAATCATGTCGGATGATCGAAGTTGGATGTACCGATGTCTTGATCGTTGAGCTTTAACGAATGAGTTTCGATTATGCGTAACTTACTTCCTAAATTTCGCATATTCGAATTGGAAATTCGTTAGCGTCGGTGATAAAATCCGATGTTCGTGCCACATTTGCTTGAATGGACGATTTTTGGATCGGGAAACTGTCACTCTGCATCTATATAGCAAAGGATTTTGGCAATGAACCTTTGTATGAGAATTGTCCTAAATACACTAGGTTTTTTGCAATGATGCAACTCCTAAACATATAGGCTGATTGTAATATCGGCGGGGTTGCGTTTGATCGGATTGCAAGATTGATTAATGGAATGCTGCCTACTAATAACAAATTTGAGCCAACTTTTTATAAGACTAAAGAGTTGATGAGAAAATTAGGGCTTGGGTACGAAAAAATACACGCATGCCAAAATAACTGCATTTTATATTATAAAGAAAATGTGCAGTCAGATAAATGTCTTGTATGTCAACATCCTCGTTACAAGGAGAAGAAATTGGCCCGACAAAAAAATATCTCGTTTAAGGTGCTTCGATATTTTCCACTAACACTGAGGCTTCAAAGATTATTCATGTCGGAAAAGACGACCCCCAACATGAGTTGGCATGCAAGAAGTCGTGATGATACAGTAATGACTCATCCATCCGACAGTGAAGCATGAAAATATTTAGATACATGTTATCCTTCATTTGCTAGGGATACTAGAAATATAAGATTGGGATTGTGCACAGATGATTTTAATCTGTTTGGTAATTCTACAACTCCTTATTCAGTTTGGCCAGTGCTGCTAACAGTTTATAATTTATCACCATCAATGTGTATGAAAGATGAATTTATTTATCTTTTGATGATTATTCCGAGTCCTAAGGATTCGCGAAAAGAAATCGACGTGTTTCTTAGACCATTGATAGATGAATTGAAATATTATGGACTGAGGGAGCTATCATTTATGATTGTCATCAGAAGCAAAACTTCAATTTAAAGGCAGCGATCTTGTGGACAATCAATAATTTCCCGTCGTACGGCATGTTGTCTGCTTGGAGCACTCACGGCCGACTCTCTTGTCTGTATTATATGGAACACTCTAAATCATTCAGTCTTCAGAACGGATGGAAAATCTCATTTTTTTATTGTCATAATCGATTCCTACCAGCTAACCATCAGTATCGAAGGAATCATAATAAATTTACTAAGGACATAGTCGAAATAGATGAGCCACCACCGATGTTGTCTGGTGAACAAATATTAGCACGTGTTTCAGCACTTCCAGAGATAGTGTTTGGTCGGAATGAAAGAGTGTTGGGCTTTGGTCAAACACATAACTCGGTGAAAAAAAGTATCTTTTGAGAATTGCTGTATTGGAGTTCATTACTGATTCAGCATAATTTAGATGCCATGCACATTGAAGAAAATATGCACGGTCGTCGTATGGTAAGTATTATACCTTACTTTTAATTATATATTTTTAATTATTACTCTGTGTATTAATTAATGTATTTGTTTTGTAAATATAGAAGACGGTGATGGACGACGGGACTATCCAGCGATCGTCCCTTATGGACGTATTTGAGCGAACTCACCGTCGAGGACATAGGACGAGGGAGTACATTGACAACCGCGCTACAATCATTATGGTAAGTATATTTGTTTAAATAATTCATTATTTATTTATCATTTAAGTTTTAGGAAAAATATGAAACAAAAAATCAAACTCGAGTAGGAGACCTACACTCAGACGGTGATGTAGCGTGGGGGCACCCCCGAGGGCTTTGAAGCAGGAGCGTGGGTCGAGACTGCAGGTGGCTGGGACCACAGCCGCGTATATGGTTTTGCAGATAGTGGTCATGTGCGAGCCATGCTAGGGCCACTTGGGGCACCGACCCCTCCGGTCGTTGGTGAGCAGCCGTCCACCTGCAGGACTAGTTATGATCAGAGTAGTAGGATAAGGACACTGGAGGAGACGGTCACACGTCAGTGTGAGATGATGGAGCGTCAGAGTCAGATGATGGCAGAGATGCATGTTATACAACGCAACATCTCAGCTCATACCGGAGCAGGCATCCCTCCGGCATCATCAGATTGATCATCCTCGAGTCAGTCCACGCCGGTGTACACCCAAGCACTCCAGACCCCGCCATATTATGATCCAGACCTTCCTCCACCGTCGTCATGAGGTTTATTGTTTTGTTTGTATATTGACTTTGTTACTTGTATACTATACTTGATTGACTTGTTTTGTTTGGATATTGATACGATAGTTTTGAATTTGAATAGTTTTTATATGATTGAGGATAAATATAAATATAAGTGTAATTATTTTGATGTATATCTGGGTGTATCTGTGATGTGCATATAAATGGATGTGTGTATGGGTGTATGAGTTATGTATCAGGTTAAATGTATCAATGTATTAATGAAAAATAAAATTTTTAAAACTTTTCAGTTACAGGTTAACATCATCGATCAGCAACGGCTTTCCCACGGCTATCCGTGGGAAAGCCGTTACTGAAAGTGTATCGTATTTTCTGGGCCACAACCTCAAAGCCATTGTTGATGACCTACAACAACGGCTTAGCAACAGGCTTTCACTAACGATATTGCCACGGGTACTGGGCCATTGCAGATGTCTATATTTACGATGGCCCAGTAGTCGTGGCCGAACTGTTGCTAATAATGTTATTAGCAACGGTCGGAGTGACCGTAGCTGATCCGTTGCTAAATTATCAACAACGCATGTTTCTGCCACGACTGCATCGCAACGGGCCGGGCTATTTCAAGCCGTTGCTGATGGCTTTCAGCAACGGTTAGAGGTGTTGCTGATGCTTGTTATTCCAGTAGTGACAACAACAATATCCTAAATAGTGAGAGATTTTTTTTTTTGTTAAAAATAATACACATGACATCACGAACCAAACCAAACAAAACTCAATATGAAGACACTGAACAAGTTATTAAAAATGAGTTCAAACAAATAAACAAGACTCCCAAAAATAAAAATAAAATGTGAAAATAACAACTCAGTCAACATGACTCAATAACTCAAGAGACACTAAAACGACTCAGGTATCCTCCTCGATCATGATATGTCACGAGACCCGCTGTCCTGCCGCCACCAGTCGCGCTACCACACCTCGGTGCCTCTCTGTTCTAACTCAGGTACTGAAAAACAACATAAAATGAGGGGGTAAGTCCAACTAGGACTTAGTGAGCAGATCAGTCCTCAATTCACCAAATCAATCATCATGCAAAAAACACAAATAACCGATACATAATGAACAACAACGTCAGAAGAAATAAACAATAATATATCCACAACTTTATGCATGAAATCAACATCCGTCAACAAGTACAAATATCTTTAAAAATGATGGAACAAGCATTAGTAACACATCCACCACTCCACTCATATCCACAACAATAAGTGTAAACACCCATCAATAAGTATAAGCATATTCGTAGCAATAAAATAGGATGAATGCAACACTTCAATCATATCCATGCAATGCAACACCTCAATCATATGCATGTTCCCCAAACCCGTTGGTCCCACAGAGCCACATAGGGTAGGTAGACAGGTGGCCGCCGAACTACCACCCAACTCAGTGTCATCTCTTTGGGGCATGCTCCTCCCTCATCGGCACTGGCTCTTCCGAGCTAGACTATTGGGGCAAACGTTCCACTCACCTGCTCGGATCTCCGGACTGTTTCTTTGGGGTATGATCTCCCCTCACCAACCGGACTTTCGGAGTAAGGACAACGCTGTCTCTTTGGGGCATACCCTCCCCTCACCAGCGAGGCTTCCGAAAGATGCAACAAGCACATCACAACACCATACACGCAGGTATATAAGCATAAACAATATGTGTTATCAACAAGTAATAAATGATATGTCAAGTGCATACCTCATCCTCCACCTCCTCCTGCCATACATCACAACCACATACAGATATATATGTAGAAATAGTGCTCATAAACCATGAATCCTCAGTACAAATAAACAACCACAAAATAGAATTATAGCACTGTAAGAAAGGATGCACGTGTATCACGAAAGCAATGCAAAAAGAAACTCCAACTACAAATTAATGGACTGGAACAACATGATAAAATAACTCGTCATAGGAATCACTGATCTAGGATAAGATTCACCTCATTAACTACTATATCCAGGAATCATCTCAAATTGAACCATAAAAACATATAAAATATGATTTTTTTCAATTTGGCACGCAAAACGAGGCAACATCCGCCTATTATTTCCAAAATCCGAAGGTCTGATGGCAAAAAAAACCACTCCAATGAATCCAGAATGCCGATTAGGTGAAAATTCATATATAACATGAATATTTTTGCTAACTTTAAGGTCTCGAAATAATTATTTAGAATAATGAAAGAAATGTCTTAATTTATTTAATAAATTATTGTTATGAACAAATATAACGGTGTTACAATCAATAACTCGGTAATGAAATCTCAGACCTTCATTGAAACATGATTAAATCACAGCCTTCCATCTAATATGATGCAATCACAGCCTTAAATCTAACCAGATACAATCACAGTTCTCCATCTACATGATGTAATCACACCCTTACATCAAACTAGATGCAATCACAGCCCTTCATCTATATGATGCAACCACCGCCTTCCATCTAAAGTGATGCAATCACAGTCTTACATCTAATATGATGCATCCATAGCCTTACATCTATCCTGATGCAATCCCAACCTTCCATCTACATGATGAAGTCTGAACCTTCCATCTAACATGATGAAATCTCAACCTTACATCTATCCAGAGCAATCACAGCTCTTCATCTACATGATGCAATCATAACCTTACATCTATCAAGATGCAATCTCATCACTCCATCTACATGATGCAATCTAAGTCTTACATCTACACAAGATCAAATCCATGCCCTTCATCTCAACCAATTTAATCCAGCCCTTCACCTCACCCAAATCAATCTCAATCCTCCATTTTATCTCATCTCCATCACCAGAAATCTAGGGTTCCCAGCCACCTCCCTACTCCAGTCGCTGTCGCCGCCCTTCCTCGGCCGACTGGGCCGCCAGCAACCCTGGTGCTGACGCCCCGCCGCCGCCACACGGCGATGGCGGCGCCTCGCGCGGCTACCCGCGCGTGGAAGCGACGCCACGCCAGGCGCCGCTGCCTCCGCGGTGCCGCCTCCTGGTGCGACCGGCGCTGACCGCAGGGTGAATAGAAAAGGGGCAGAAAAAAAAAAGAAAATAATATTTTATTCCAAAAGGGGTAAACAACATGGTTTAATTAAGAAATGGCCTATTTGACTTCCGATCCAATACGAGAAAATGCATCAAAAATCAACGAAAAACCCCGAGACATGAGAACAACGACCTGAATCAAGAATTGTAGAAAAGAAGACCTAAATCCACTCACCGGACGGAGAGAAAATAGAAGAAAAAGACGCACAGGATCTTTCTCCGATCGACATCGACGAACTCGCGAAAATCCGGCTCTAGCGGCTCCTCTTCTTCGACGACGCCCTCTCTCTCCTCTCTCCTTTGCCTCGGGTGGCGTGCGGCTAAAAATCCCTGGCTACACACCCCAATGTCTAATTTATAGACACCGATTGGGTCCAAATAACTAAAATACATTTACATAAGCTATCCAACTTAAACAGCCCATGACTAAAATACTCCTACCTAAGCTATCCAAGATTTTTGGGTATTACAATTCCCTCCATCCTTAAAGAAAATTTATCCTCAAATTTTGAGATGAAAGAAAGAAGTTCACCTCGGCATCAAAAGGTACGGGTACTATCATGCTCGACCTCCTAATCACACCTAATGTTTTTTCATGATTAAATTAAAATCAATAATCGAATCTAACAACAATAAATGAATGCTAAAATAAGAATCAAATCAATTAAACCCTTAGCCTAACAATTAGTATTAAAAATCAATTATCAACACATGCGATCAAATCTGCTTCATTTGATTCTTATATTTCTTCAATTAAAATATGCCAGCAACCCTTTGCAACATCAACCATTTAATAATATTCTAAAACAAATTAATTGTTAAACCTCACCTATAAGGTATAAAACTCATGCACAACCATCTAGGACCGATAGGTAATCATTAACCCTAAATCCAATAGGTGAATATCTTACGTTTGAGGCCATAACTCCAATGAGTAATATCTTATTTCAAATGTGTCGAGTCACAATCTCAACTATACATTCTCATATACATCAATGATTATCTTTCCTATGCAGTGCCAAAATATATGGTATTGCAGAGCATCATCATCCACAACTAGTACTTATATTTTATTTATTTATTTATTTATTTATTTATTTATTTATTTTACTTAGATCTTCCAATGTCCGATATCCTTTTAGCATGCTATATCCAATTGTAATGAATATTGAATATCATATTTAACTTAATTCTAATTCAAGATAAGCTAAACATATTCTATCACCTATCATATGTAGGGGTGACAATTTTATCCGCATCTGATAACTAAAAACCGCATCCGCACCATATCCGATCCATATCCGCAAGTAAAAATGGATATGGATACGGATACGAATTTAGAAAACTTATATCCGTGCGGATATGGTGCGGATACAGATATGGCTGTGGATCCGCATCGTATCTGCACCACCTATCCGCGTCTTTGAATTACTATTTTGCCCATATAAGTTATTAATATATATAAGAGCTCTATGGTAATTTCATGTCAAGATGAATTTTAAAGTATATTATATATTTATTTTGGATCAATGAATTAGTAATTTATTAATTTTTTTAATTAAATATATATTTTTAATATATATTTTTATTAAATACGGTGCGGATACGAATGCGGTGCGGATATTCGTATTTGAAGCGGTGCGGATATGGATATCCATATTCACATCCGTAGCGGATACGGTGCGGATACGGATGGGCGGATATGGGGTGCGGTACGAATACGGATAATCCAGTATCTGCACCGTATTCGCTCCGTTGCCAGCCCTAATCATATGCTTCCTAAAAAGATATAGATGCTTATCTAACTTACCTAGTTACGCATTTATATTACTAAATTTCTCACTCTTTCTAAACCCTCCGCCAAGAGGCATTCTCTTTCATTTAACCAATTTCAACTAAGAAAAACCATGCATGAATTTAAGATAACAAAAATATCTATTCAAGCCTTCCCCTTATATGGGTCGACCAAATAAGAAAAAGTTTTTCCAAGGAAATTAAATCCCTAAACCACTCTTATAACATTGTCAATTAACCATAAAAAAAAACATACAATAAATAAAAAAACATCATTATGTGTCATCATTTCTAGAAATAAGAACGTAATAACCACACAATTAATCATATAAATAACCAACTTAAACCAAAAATACATACCGCTGCGGGTGCGCAGGTTCAGCCGACGATCTCGTGACTAGGACGTACCTTATGTGAACACGCTAGCAATGCCCTCATACGATACCTAACATCCTATTATCGTACCCGCTCTGATACCAACTTTGTCACACCCCAAATCCGGTATGACCGGCTAGGATACGCCATGTACCCCGAAGCCTAACCCAACTCAAAAAAATCAACAATAACTTGAACGATGGGAGATTTTTTTTTTTGAAAGGAATAGACATGACATCACGAACAAAACAAAACCAAAACTCAATATGATCACACTAAACAAGTTATTAAAAAGGAGTTCAAACAAATAAACAAAACTCCCAAAAATAAAAATAAAATGCGGAAACAACAACCCGAGTCAACATGACTCAACAACTCAAGAGACACTAAAACGACTCAGGTATCCTCCTCGATCACGACATGTCACGAGACCCGCTGCGCTGTCGCCACCAACCGCGCTACCACATCTCAGTGCCTTTCTGATCTAACTCATGTGCTGAAAAACAACATAAAATGAGGGGGTAAGTCCAACTAGGACTTAGTGAGCAGATCAGTCCTCAATTCACGAAATCAATAATCATGCATAAAAACACAAATAACCGATACATAATGAACAACAACGTTAGAAGAAATCAACAATAATATATCCACAACTCTATGCATGAAATCAACATCCGTCAACAAGTACAAATATCTTTAAAAATGACAAAACAAGCATCAGTAACATATTCACCACTCCACTCATATCCATAACAATAAGTGTAAACACCCATCAATGAGTATAAGCATATCCATAGCAATAAAATAGGATGAATGCAACACCTCAATCATATGCATACTCCCCGGACCCGTCGGTCCCACATAGCCACCCGGACCCAGACACCTCAATAACATGATGCAATCACAGCCTTACATCTAACAAGATGCATCCACGGTCTTACATCTGTCCTGATGCAATCCCAATCTTCCATCTATATGATGCAGTCTCAGCCTTCCATCTAACATGATGAAATCTCGGCCTTATATCTATCCAGATGTAATCACAGCTCTCCATCTACATGATGCAATCATAACCTTACATCTATCAAGATGCAATCTCATCCCTCCATCTACATGATGCAATCTAAGCCTTACATCTATACAAGATCAAATCCATGCCCTTCATCTCAACAAATTCAATCCAGTCCCTCATCTCACCCAAATCAATCTCATTCCCAGCCACCTCCCTACTCCCGCCGCCGCCGCCTCCCTTTCCCGGTCGACCGGGTCGCCAGCAACCCTGGCGCCGGTGCTTGTTGTCGCATCGCCGCCACCATCGCCCAGCCGTGCAGCGCGGTTGCCCACACGTGGCAGCGCGGTTGCCCACACGTGGCAGCGACTCCACGTCGGGCGCCGCTGCCTCCCAGCGCGGCCGGCGCCAACTGGCAAGGTGAACAAAAATGGGGCAGCAAAAAGAAAAAGAAAAAGAAAAAAAGAAAAGAATATTTTATTCCAAAAGGGATAAACAACATGGTTTAATTAAGAAATGATCGATTCGACTTCCGATCCAATATGAGAAAACACATAAAAAATCGACGAAAAACTCCGAGACATGAGAATAGCGACATGAATCAAGAATTATAGAAAAGAAGGCCTAAATCCACTCACCAGACGGAGAGAAAATGGAAGGAAAAGACGTGCATGATATTCTCCCGATCGACACCAACGAACTCGTGAAAATTCGGCTCCAACGGCTCCTCCTCCTCGATGGCGCCCTCTCTCTCCTCTCTCCTTTACCTCAGGTGGTGTGCGGCTAAAAACTCCTAGCTGCACACCCCAAGGTCTAATTTATAAACACCAATTGGATCCAAATGACCAAAATACCCTTACCTAAGCTATCCGACGTACTTAAACAGCCCATAACTCATTCGTTCTAACTCCGATTCGAGATCTGATTGCATCGCTAAATTCGCCTCAAGACCCTCTATCATATATCCTAGCATGCTAAATCATGGAGATAAGGTAAATAAAATTTTTCTTAATTTTTCTACATTAAATGCTTACTCGGGTCTAATCCCGAAGCTTCCCACCAATCCATTCTAACTAGGGCCCACGATCCTCCGCTCAAGAATATAATATTATTATTAAGATTTTTGGGTATTACACTTTTAAAAGAAAGTATTAACTAATATATAGATTAGAGATAGTACCTCAAATGGTATATTAATAATACACCATGAGACCCCATCATTAGACTGTATTAGAAAAACAAACAACTTCCCAAAATCAAATTTTGGAGTGAAAATTTTCAAATTCGGATTTTTAATGTGAAAATTTTCAAATCTAAAATGTAATGTATCAATTACCCATTTTTCCTCCGACCAAAGTCTCTAATTGATTAAAGACTTTGACCGAATATATATATATATATATATTAAAAATAATTTTAATTTATAAAATATTTTTTAATGATAAAAAGAGATGTTAGAGTCTAATTTTTTTTCTTCAAACTCTCTAAAGAATTTTGTACAAAGTTTATAAAACTAAATTTAAATTAAAAATTATAAAATATTTTAATAAAAAAATATTTTTTTTAAACTACAATGTTTCTTTTTGTATTATTAAAAAATTTAATTCATTAATTAAAATACTAAGTAGTTATACAATCTCGTTATATATGTCTGTACCAAATACTGTATAATAATAGTACAATACAAATTAGTATTATACATATTAATACAATACTATGCACCGAACGAGCATATTGTGTTAATTAATAAAGTTTTATGGCACCTCATTTGGTGGGCAATAAGAATTAAAGATTTTTGTGGACCAATGGGAGCAACAAGGGCTTTCATGTTATTAATTAGTCCATGATAACACTACCTAAGGATCAAAGAGTGTTAGGCATTGGAGATCTACATGATAAATTCCCCGCCTCCCTTTTCAATATAAAAAAGTCTCCAACTTTTTTTTGCCCTGCAACTTATATATCTTCCTCACTTCGCTTCTTTCTTCTTCATTTTTTTTTCATCTTCTCCTTCTTCGTCTTCTTTCTTTCTTCTCCATCTTTTCCACATTTTCCATTCTTCCTTCTTTCTATCTTCTCCATCTTTTTCTTACTCCTCATTTCTTTCTTTCTTCTTTCTTCTTCATTTTTTTCTCCTCTTTCGTTAATGCTTCTTCTTTCTTTTCCATTTTTTTTCTTCTTTCTCTTTCTTTTAGTTTTTTACAACGGAGTTATCGAAATAATCAAAAATCAATTATCAAAATTATCATTTTTTTTAAAAAAAATGTTAGTATCTAATTTACTATTGTCATTATTTTTTTTGTTAATATATATTTGAATAAAATCTTCAATTAATTTTTTATGATTACATCAAACTATTAAATTAATTAATTAATTTAATTGTTAATTAAACAAATTAGTTTGTATAGGTTTATATAAATTATTAAAACTATTTATATATTTTTATTAAACTATTATATATAATAAATAATTGATTAGATTAATATATATATATATATATAGTTTATCTTAAATAAAGAATTTATATATAAATCTTTTAATGTAAATAGATCGTTATATATATTATATAAACAGTTAATTTAAATAAATAATATGTGTAGTTAAATTAATAACTAAACCTTAAATTAATTATAGTTAAATTAATAAACAATTAAAAACTAATATACATCGTTAACAGATGAATTGATCCAATTGAGCATGGCGCCTGTACTTTTTTAAAAAATATAAAAACAACTTTATATACTGGCACTAGTTCTAGTGCTAGTATTTCTAACAGAAATTTTATATATTGTGGCCGACGCTGGTATTTTACGTTCCGACACTATAACCGGTGCCGGTATGATCGAATCCGACAGCCTCTACGCTATAATTGGTGCCGGTATGATCGAATCCGACAGCCTCTGTTTCCAACTCATTTATATCGCTTTTCCAATGTCAATTTCAAAATACCGGCTACCGTAGGCGCTAGTATTTAATATACAAATAGCGACAGTTATTGCATTATTTCCTGTAGTGTAGAAATATAAAATTTAGAACAATATTGTAATTTTACCAAATATCGACTAGTACTTGATTGATTCAAGTTTTTAGATTAACCAAGCATAGATATTCAAGACTAGTTCTCAATAAAATCCAACAATTTACTTTGAGAACATGGACATTATGCAAGATAGTGAGATATTAATCATATACACGATCAGCAATTATTTAAAAGAATTTGTATGTTTGTGCTGATAATTACTTCAAATTGGAGTGTTTAGTGTAGTTTCCAAAGTAATTTCCCATATAAAATGAGACCCTTAAGTGTTCAACTAATTTTCAATTAACCTAAAAGCATAATAATAGGATAATACCGAAAAATATAAAAATCATACCAAACGATTTCCAATCTGAAATCTGACACAACCATCGCGTTCAGCACGCGAAAATTTACAACTTTGGTATTCACCTCGACTCGATCCGACGATTCTACGATCAAAAGAAGGGGTAATTTTGACAATTGCAGCTCTTGTCCTCCGCCCGATTTCGGTGTACCGAGAAATTTCTCGGTACAACAAAATGGGTGGAAATCTTGTCCCGGACAAGGAGAAGTCCTTGTCCCGAAGCTTCTTTTGCAAACCAAACGGGGGACATGGGCGGATGTCCAATCCAGTCCCCCGTTTTTTAGCAAACCAAACGGGCCCTTAGTACATTGAAAATGATGTACAATAAAAATGCATTTAAAACAAGGTAGGAGTTTGTGTAGAGTGCTGATATCAAGAATAGTTAAGTCTTCTTCCTCCATAACCCCATCTTAATTAATTAGCTCATTTATTGAGTCTATTCTCTCACTTCATGGACGATATGATTCGACTTTGCAAAATGACAAAACACCTTAATTGCTTCCTCTCCTTCCGTGAAAATTACATTAATGTTCTCTTACTTTGATGACTATGATGACTGAATGAACCCCTCCAATTATTACATAAAGATCTAAGAGTTAAATAATATGCCCAAACTTAAATGTTGTAGTGACAAACTAGGGCAAGAAACATACAGCATCACCTTTTTCGCTGAGCTCAAATCTCAATATGATAATATATATATGTTTGTCTCATATTGACCACTTCATTTAAGATTTATTATTATTTTAATGACAGAAGATTTTTTTTTTTTTTTACCATTTTAATGACAGAAGATGGAGCAAGGCAACAGCTTGGCTAAGTTGGATATAATCATATCCACCATCCAAGCCAACACTTAGGTCAAGTTCAATGGTAAGATCACATCATGACTGGTGGTCAGTGTAGCTCTTAATTAAATGGTCGGCTCCAACCATATCCTTAATTGAAAGCTAAGCTTGGTTCCACCAGTGCACACGTTGAAGGTTCATGGTCCCGGACAGTAACATTAATTCACAGTTATTCACTGACATAGTTAAGGAAGGATTACCTGATTGCCAACATTGTAATTGTGATCTCAAATATTAGGATGAAGTTGGAGAGAATAACATGAAGGCAAAAGATTTGGGCAAGTTTTGATTCCAGAGCATTTGAAATTATTTGAAGCAATTCATATAAAACAGTAATGTATTGAAGAGAGAAAAAAAAAACTTTAGGAATCAAAGAAACAGTATATAGAGTTTGCAGGCATATATTTCTGTGACACTTCTTTCAGGATCTAAAATAGGCCAAGAATCAGGAAGTACTTCTGTTTATTGTACAAAATATTCAAGACTCTAACGTCGCTGCAAACATGCATCGATTGTCAAAGAGAAGAAACAAAAAGCTGATCGTTCCTCTATCTGTTGTGCAGAGGATTAGGCCCTGTGTGCACCTTCCTTTTCTCATCATCAACAACTCCACTTCCTTCTTCTCCAAAGCTAACGTTGTGATGAACAGTAGCAGAACTGGTGAAGTCAAACCTCCCTCTTAATCTTGCAGACCTGCTGAAACGGTTAGCATGAGAACCGGGAATCACCACCAACTGCAGCAGCAAGAAGAAGAAGAAGAAGATAAGTAGAGTGCAGGTGATCAAGTTGTTCTTCCTCAAAGCCATCCTCCTCCTATATTGCTCTCATGGTGCTCTTTTGTTATGGCCGTGTGTGAGCGTGGCTTCTGAGGAGGACAGGAGGAGAGGAGTTTGGTGAGGGTGTAAACTCTCGAGTCCTTGGAAAGAGATGGGAAGATTAATGTGTGGGGGTTGTGGTTTCCCTGTTTTGGGCTGTGGGAACCTTGAAGTCTGCAAAAACGTTTCTTTTATGGTGGTGGTGGCATTGCGAGTCAAAATGCATGGGTTGTGGTGCCATTTACAATTGAATATGGAGCAGATTTTGCTGGTGGAAGCTTCTCAGGGTTCTGAATTCAGACCCTGGGTTGTTTGTCTTTTCGGCTTTGGAGATTGGATTTCAAACCCAAGATGATAAACCATCATTTATCCGTTTAATTAATTTGACCAGCAAAGTTTGTATTATTGATTCTGCTGGTTGCTTGTTTAATGGCTTTTATTGCTGAAAGCTTCTCATAAACTAGTGTGCTGACAACAAATGGGCTTGTAGTAAACTTCCATTGTAGAAGTTCCAAACAATAGATACCTGCATGATACTTCCAATAACTTATGTATCTTTGACTTGAAGATAGCACTTATTTTGGGAAAATGGCAATGGCGAGAGTGTTTTAAGGGTCCCAAAATAGCTTATTACATATATCAATTCCGATCTGATTCCAACTCAATAACCATCTTGTTGTATTCAAGTAAAGAAAGACCCAATTATAGCAGCTTTGCTTGAGGAACCTACCATAGTCTTCGTCTAGGAAATTTGGTCTAGACATTATTTATGTTTTTTTAATGTCTCCAACTTATTGTCCTATCAGTATCATTCGATCGCCTCGTATGCCATTTTGGTTAGCTGGTTTAATCAGCTTTAACAAACAATATATATACATCATTTTTTAGCGGTACTTCACACCTAAGTTCAAAAAAAAAACGTTTACTGATCAATATTGGGACATTTTTCATGCTTAGCTGAGTTATTACCCTCAATTAAAACAAATGTGATCACGCAGACTAGACGCCAGTTTGAGAAGTATACAAATGTGGGAAAGATAGCTACCGGCTGTAATAATATTAACCTTGTGGCAGCCTAAATCTCTCTATGAACGAATGAATATGAACGAATGAATATGAACTTTAAACGACTGAACATAGATAAAAAACAAGTGAATATGTTCATATCCATTTATTTTTTATCTATGTTCATATATTTTTTCTTTTCTATCCATGTTCAATCGCTTAAAGTCTATATCTACTCATTCATAGATTTGTTATGAACAGTTTGCTCACGGAAGTTGCACTCGTGATAATGTCCACCGAATGTTGCAAAATGTCTAAAATAATTTTTCAAATAAAATGATTGGCTCCTACATGTACTTTTCAATTTTGCAAGACACCAAATGCTTCCCAATTACCAAAAAGTATTCTAGTATTTAGAAAATAGCACACTGATGGAGAAATCCACACGAAAGCTGCCGCTGGATCAACACAAGTTCTTTCAAACTATTCTGGTATTAATAAACCAAGTAATAGTTGATTTTTGGCATTCAGTTCATCTATGACCTGAAATATCTGCCGCTTGATCTAGTTCATGGTATTTTCACAACATGAAATACTTAAACGCTCAGTGACCATCATCCTCTAGTTCTACAAACCTCCGGGCAGCATCTAAACTCAATTCTTTGTTCACCTGAGATACAAGAGCATTATCAAAGGTCGCAACACACGCAAGTAAAAAAGATGAAAGCAAGGGAACAAATCATACTAGTTTATCATGGGCCATCTGAAAAGCCTCGCAAAATTTCAGTGCCTTCTCTGCCCCTACCTGCACCAACCAGAAGTTTTTCAGTGATTACTTAGCAAATGAAATTCACTTTGTAAGAAATAAAATACAATAAACTCAAAAGCATATAAAGCATTGAAAAATCACTAGTTTCTAGTTTCAGCTGATTGGAGGACGATGTGCTCAATTCGATGAGAACACACTTCCATGTGTTAGTATTAAAGGGGATGGTTGCCTACAATTGAACTTGAAAAAAATAATTGCAGCAAATAAATTAAATATTATATTTGGTTAGCTGCAACTAATTTATTTGCAGAATTTTATATTTGCAACATCGAAACGCTGGAAAATGGGTTGCAACTAAAAAGCCTACATGTAAAAAATGCACGCTGCAAATAGACCCAATCTTTTATGAATTACATTTTTTGCAACTAGCCAAACACTTTTAATTGCAAAGTGCAAACTATACTTGCAAGCAACCAAATAATAAAGTTGCATCTATAATTTATAACATTTACTATTGCATGCAAATGCTATTTACAAGCATTTTAATTTACAAACAACCAAATACACCCTAAGTGGCATTCATAGAAAAGGCTTCTGATCTTCTAGTTCTTACTTTTTCTAAGATATTCCACATGATAACTATTCCATAGTTTGTTTGCCTAGATTTTTTTTACCAGTAAAGCATGTCCAATTTTGCAAGGATACCTAATATCTAGATCTGTCAAAAGTACTTGGTTATATTCATCAATGGGAATAGAGGTTTAGAGTTAATGGGATGGAGGGAAAAAAGCATGTGCTCATGTGCATGTTATGCAATGAATTAACAGTAGGAACAGCATGAAGAGATTGCAAACAACTAATGGCACAAACCACAAGTTTACAACCTAAGGTGAAAACATGTCAAACCATAGGGTAAGCAAACTGTGAGTTATTCTAAATAATTGAAGACCTATGATGGGCTATTGAACAGTAAATGTGCAAGCACTTTAACATTGCTTTATTGAAGAATCTGGTATATGAAATTTTATAAAGGCTGAAAAACAAGCAATTATGTGACTTTTCAAAAGCTTTCTTGTGCCTTCAATTTATTTTCCAGCTGTTTTAGATAATTCTCTATTTTCTTCACCGAACTCCTAGCATTTTGATCCCCATATGCCTACGAGTATCAGTTCAAGCTATTCAATGGCAGGCTATCTCTGACATTCATGTCTTCTAGCTTTCATTGATAAATGTCACAAATCAAATGCCTTTTCCCACTCTATATGTATTTATCCACACTCCTTTAGCAGGTTCAGCACCATTGTCACTCACTAAAGCAGAAATTTCAGGAAAAGCCTAAATTTTCATGTGAAGATGTGAGCTTCAACCAAGGCACTATGGAAAGTCTCACTCTCACAAGAAAACATCTTCAATCAAGAATATAACTTGGAAGTTCTTAAATCTTAACTATCATACTGTAACTTATCATAATTCGTCATCACAACAGTATGGTGGAAAAGCTAGTTAGATTCTATAACCTACTTTAGAAACACTTACAGGCTTTAACAGGTAAGAAAGACAAAAACACCACTAAGTACCACAAAGAAGCAATCCATTAAGCAGTTTAAACACCATTTGTCCGGCCATACATTAAACTATGGGCCATGGGGTTACCCACACATTTCCAGTCAGCTTATCCATAGTAAGCCTGTTGTTTTGGTTGTATGTTTTCGTATATTTCACACTTTTGCCTATAGCTGACACTGATTTGTTCAAGTTATTCAGATGTCACCATGTAATTCTGAATTTAAACACATCGAAAGGCATATAATTGCAAGCCTTTATTCAAATCAAATAACGCTAACCAAAGAACACTTGAGAGGTTAAAGCCTGATGCGCAGTCTCTTATTTATCAAATGACAAATCAAGCTTATAACTTCTGTGGGAGCTTGAATTATCTCACTAGAGCTTTTACTCACATTTTTTTGAGTAATATTGTCATAGGATGTAGATTGTCTTGCTTAAACAAAGTGTCTTTAAGTAGGTGAATGCCTAAGAGCATCTCTAGTCCATTTTATCATGTCACAGTATGCATGCAAGTGACAACTATACAATATCCAAAATGGTAATATAATAGGCAGTAGGCGTTGCATAGCACATCTTTCAGCAAAAGTTACTTTTGCTGGTAGACAATTGTAGAGTTGCAGTAACATGAAATATAGCATACCTTCCTTTCAGCAGCCAACCTTAGCTTCTCCCAAAATGGATCTGTAAAATACAAAGTACTCAGCAAGTCAGCATACATTCTCTCACAAAGAGATTCTGACACTAGATAAATTACTCTTCTAAGATGGTGACTCTAGATAAATTTCCCTTGCTTCAAAACCTACAAAACTTTTGTTCACTAGGATAAATTCCACTTTGTTATCTTTTTTAGGAGAAAAGTTAGATTCTGGTACTAAAGGGAGGGTTTCAAGATTAATTGTAACTATCTAGCTACTCAGTTTCAGAGTTCCAAGAAAGCATAAAATGATTTTGGCCGCCTTAGGACCTTAGCTATTTCATGTAGATGCATCCATGTCACGTACTGCAAAGTGGAAGGATAGGATAGACCATGCAGAGATGACTATTAGTGACTAAGGCACCTCGTAAAAATAAAGTACTGACTGAAGAACATACTTTACTGATTAATTTGTTTAATGCCAATAAAGGTTAGCCTTATTACTGTGAAGCTTCATATAAAATGATACATCATGGATAGCTAGAAAATAAAGGCCCATATCATTTGCTATCCAAATATCTTTGGGATAAAAAACTGAATGAAAGGTGATCTCTACTACCCCAATAGACTAGAGAGAGCAATTTCCCACAAAAGAGATACACTTTAGTGTCCATCTTCCAACTCTCCTAATTCATTTATTGCTGCAGCACAAGACAGACACTACAGACACCAAAGATGGTTTGAGGAACGAATGGAATGATCACATTTATAACAGAAAGTAAAGGATATATTTGCCATCATATATAACTGACATGTTAGAATAGACTAAGCAAATATTATGCTGGTGAATCCTTCACAGTTAACTGTAACCTTACCATCATTTTCAGTTACTGTTGGAACATCTTTCTCATCCATTTGATTCCAGGCATTTCTCCATTCAGTTGTCTGCTTCAACAAATATCAGTGAGGTTAAAATCACTAGTCAATCATACTCCATCAATTTGAAGGAAACCTATTATTTCACCTCTTCTTCTGCTGAACGTGAAGCAGATCCAACTGATAATTCTGATGAAGCCTGAAACAGGGTTTGGTTGCATGATAAATAACTTGATAAGATAGAAACAGTATTTCAGAAATAATCTTGATCAATTTGTATCAGCTAAGAGTCAGGTACAATTGAACAATGCATTTCTTTATTCTATTGGAAAATATACACTGACTATTTAGCTGCATCTTAAGACTATAAGAGTCTTTCAATAGTCAATACCATCCATTATAAGGTATTATCATTTGGTGTGGGGTGTTCACATATTGATGGGTGAGTTCGTGACATTTTTCATTGCTCGGTTCTCAAGCATAACCCAAGCACATTCTCATTCAACATGCAAATGAAATGGAAACAAAAAAATAAATTCACGATAAAAATGCTCGTAGTTGGGAGCTGATTTCGAAGCGTAACTGCGTCTAAAATCGCTACCAAGAGAATATCCAGGTTATCGACAACCTGAGCATAATAATCTAACATCAAATTAATAGATATGCCAAGTTCGACCGCCACGAAATACACCGACAGCACCACGCATTTTAGATCAAGAAAATACCAAAAAGGAATAAAAGGGGGTGAATTGGTGGAAGAACAAAAACCAGATCCAATAGAAGAAACCATCCAGTTGCCGATCAGGACATGTAAACACTAGAAACTTCCCAAATCCGACACTGCGCAAATGCAAGAATGAAACAAGACCACGCTGATTCCTCCAATCCAATTTACGGAATGAATACCAAATCATTCAAAAAGACAGGGGAGTCGGAAACCAAAGAGGGGAGAAATAGAGGGAATTACGCAGTAATTTCGAGATCGGACGACAGGGAAGAGGTCGAGAAGGCGTCGGAACTCGCGCTCGTCCATGGCTTCACCGACTCCGCTTCTCCTGCTTGCTTCCGCCTCCCTAGCCCTCGACTTGGCTGCCTAAAATTAGATTCGGGTTTGGTTCTGAAACGAAGCCGTGGTTTGGGCTCACCGGTCCAGTATAACCGGGTTCGGATTCTTGTTGATTGAGTTGGGTCAAGTTCAAAGTCAAGAGAAATAAATGAATCAATAGATCAGATCCACTTTGATTTTGTTTAGACGTTGAGAATATGATAGGAGATAAATTTTAATACGTCGTTTGTTTGATGTTTGAATTAAGAGATATGATTTTAGAAAAATAAATTGGACTCCATATCTGATAATATTATCAGATAAAAAAATAATTAATCAACCGCTCTCATTTTTTATCCTACTTAATTCTTCTTTATATCATATTTTTTCATATCCTAACAAGTGAACAGAATAAATTATAAGTGTTATATAATTATAATTATGATTTTTTAAATTGATTTGTTTTCTTTAGAATTTTTAGAATAAAAAATAAAAAGTTGGGGAATACATCAAATAAATCAACTAATTCAAATTTTTATTTATGCTAGAAATAATTTGCATATGATCTAATTATATATTGCTTGAATAAGCCTAATTAAACCATATTATGGTACATCAAAAAAATGTGGATGATCGAGAATTTCATATGCTTAATTGAGCCCAATTGTTTTTCTATACTTTTTTTATTAAACTTTTATGGTATATTTATTTAATTGGATATTGATAGAATAGAATCGGATAATAAATAATGATGTATTGAATATAACTTTTATAAATCAAGGATATAATCTATGCACTTAGTGCATGTTTGCTTCATAGGATAAACAATGATATGATAAATGATGGATTAATATTCATTGTTTGTTTAGTGCATGAATCAGAAAAAAATTAGTATAAAATTAATATTATAATCGGTGTATACTAGATTTAAAAAATTTATATTCAATCCACCCTCATTTATTATCCAATCATATCCTATTTTATCCAATGAAGCAAATATATCATTAAGATTCTCACAAAATGGGTAAAATGGTGTAGATTGGATTTCTAGATCATCCAATATTAAGGGTCCTTGATAAGAAAAATTATGTCTTTTTAGTTCAAGCGAACGAACTCAACCTTGATGTTTCCTTTTTGCAACCCACCTTTTCCCTTACGCTGTTTGAGGGTGTTTGACCTTTATTAGACTTTGCGATAGTATGCAGAGGTTGCAGTAGTACGTAGAGGTGATAATTAATTGTGCTTGAGCCAACTCAAGCGCCTGGACTAACTAGTTGTCTTCCTAGTCATACCAAGAATATCTCAAACAATTGAAGAGTCGATTTAGGCACAATAGTCTGATATTCCGGTAAAGGCTCGTATTAATATGTCACGCTCCAAAATCGGATCAGGCGACCGACCAAAGTGCGGACAAGCACCTCGAAGCCTAAACCATACAACCATATCAATCTAGCAATTTAACATCTCATATTAACATAACATAAACATTCATTTATAAAAGTAGCAACCAAATATCAAACCCAAGCATAAGTTGCATACTTCAAATACTAGTGTCAACACTACATAAGTTCACATGATTAATTAAACTACATGTCTCAACTAAACCACATGACTAAACATAACTCGACTACACCAACAGTTTCACGAGACCGCCACCGGAGTATGTCGCCACCAACCAAGCCAAACCTCAAAGATCACGCTCGGCAAAACAATACCAAAAAAAAGAATGGTGAGTTCAGAAGAACCCAATGAGTGGTTGTATCGACCATCACCAAGCCAAACCATATAAATAAGTACAGTAAATAACTCAATAATCATGTAACTAATGTGAAACATGATAATGGCTTGTGATATATATCTTGTGCGCTACACGCACCACTCGACCTAAATGACCCAACCTCACTTTAAGTGCCTACGACTCGTAGGTTGCCCACTAGGCTGGAAACCCTAGCGAACTCTCCGCCTCGGGCTCACTGAGCTAGGAAAGCCCTCTAGTATCAATGCACAGAACTCGATCGGGAAAGGCCCTCCGACCAGTGCTACCCGGGTCAGTCGTTAGCGTGGCTCACCGACGTATGGCTCGACCCAAAATTGACTCGTGCGCGCTACGCACCACTCAGCCTAGTTTGGCCCATAGTCAACTTGTGAACGCTATGCACCACTCGACCCAATATGTCCCATAATTAACTCGTGCGCGTTGCGCATCACTCGGCCCAATCCAACCCATAATTAACTTGTGTGCACTGCGCACTGATCGGCCCAATTCGACCCATAATTAACTCGTGCGCGATGCGCACCACTCGACCATCACATGAACATCCCAAAACCATGTCCACTAAGGGGATAGATTTATACATTTGTAATTAGGTAAATTACTCGGACAAATACGACATAGCTCACATTTCTCGGTGCACGCTCGGCAGCACCTGCCCAGCCATCACTCGGCCCACCACTAGTACCTCAAAAATTTTCCTCACCATTTCTATTCAAAATTCTATCATATGTGGTGGTCATCGCGTAGCAAAATGCTATGTTCTGTTGAACGGTTTCCGTACGACGTACCTCTCCACCACAATCATACTCGTTTGAAATTTCATCCGATCTCGCGGGAAAAATTCCCATACAACAGTAAACGGAATACCATATATGTCAAAGGGTCGTCTGCTTTAATGCAACGTCCTGATATTCTCGATTTTCTTATTTTAACCAAGACCCGCGAAAATTCAGCTCGTAATCGAAAATTCAGCTCTCTATAGCATCACTTTCCTTAATTTCCACCCGAGGACTTATACCCTCATCTCGAGAACAGAAATGTCTAAATAACCCGTTGTTCAAATAGGTTCAACCACTACATCTACAGCAAGCCGCAGAGTGTCATCCGGCTCGCGACTAGACACATTCAACAAGCAAAACATAATTTTCGCCTACCAAACCAGTCCGATTATCGTTCGTACACAATTGAACATATCACAATAAGGTACTCAAAATTCACAAAATATAGTGTACATAAAGATCGATATACTATACCAGCATTATACTGAAAGGTGTTAAAACACACTAGAGGAGGGGTGAATAGTGTGAGTCTAAGGCGATTGACTTCAATTCTAGTTTGATCACAACTAATTCAAGTTTCACTCTAGGTTTCTAAGTTATGATGAATGTTTGATATGATTATGCTTGATAATGAGAATGAGAACAAGTGACGAGCTAAGCAATTCAAAATATTAATGAAACAATGCTAACAAGATATTTCGAGTGATTCGGGAACCTTCCCTACTCCACTGTCTTGGTTCACCACCAAGGATTTCACAACTACTTGTATTAATTTTTCTCTTCCTACAAATGAGGGTCAACCAATGGCTTATATCTCCACAATGAGAGTGTCTCTACCTCAAACCTAAGGAACTCTAACAGTTACACACAAGTCAAACCCAAGGTGTGTCACCCACACCTTGTTACAAACGATTTTGAGTTAAAATGAAAACAACAAAATAACAAGTAGAAAATATAAGGAGAAAAGCTTAAGTAAATCACAAACACTTAGTGAAGCTTCTCCTTGATGTCTCCTAGAACTCTAAGCCTTAGGATGATGTCCACACCAAATTTGAGGGCTTGAGAGTGAAGGAAGACAATGAGAGATAAAAACTTAGATTTGCACTTTAGAATCACTCTTTAAGGCTCAAGAGAATGTTTGGTGGCTCAATCGAATAGTTAAGAGAGTTAGGAAGGGAGTTTTTGGTGTATTTATAGAGTTGGTATTGGGGTATGGAAGCAAAGAGCCGTTCAAACCTTATCTAATTTGAAAAAGTGCCATTTAGGGACATTCTGGGAATTCTGGACAATTTTTAAAAATTAGCTGGGGGCATTATGGGAATTTTGGGTAGTTTGGAGATTTCTATCCTTTCAAGTCTTATTTTTTTAGGTTAACGATTTCCAAAAATTTCCTAAAAATATGTCGTTAATTTATTTTTACCTAAGGAATAATTATTATGACTTTTGATGGAAAAAAAATAAAAATAAATTATGTAGCTCTCTAAGGAGCCCCCAATACTTAGAAATTTTCAAGATCGTTTTTTTATTTTTTAGTTTTTAAGTTTTCGGGGTTCGGGGTTCGGTTTTTTGGATTGTGAACTCAATGAGGACATCAAACAAAGACTTAGAAACATTTAAAATAAAAAAATAAATCCTAAACTAATTTTGACATGCTCGATTTCGAAGCCTTCGATTCTTGATTTTTTATGATTTTTTTTATTGGGGACGTCGCATGCAAACTGATATGTAACCTGAAAATATTTCTTGCTCAAATATTAGTTCCATGTTTGTTATCATGAGAACCAAGATTAAGACCAAGGTTGAAAACCTTAGGCCAACAATCTCCCCCTTTTTGATAATGACAAACAACCTTATGAAAATATTTTCATATAAGCACAAAGGAAGTTATTTATGAGATTTCTCCCTCTATCAACATGCATATCCATGAAAATAAATTCATCCTATCTATATGCGTGGTTTTCCTATATGCGTGATTATCTTCCCTTTAACCTATATTTTTCTCTCCTTTTGACATCAATTAAAAAAGGCAAGAAAAGTCTATCTAATCAAAGTTGAGACTCGATCTAAAACATTTTTCATGAAGCATAAAAATCTCAACCAAATGGATGAAACCAAATATCTAATATGAGACTAAAACATACATGATAGTAGGAAATGATAAATAAAATCCAAGTTCGGGCATCATGCATAAATTCAAGTCTCGATCAAAATATCATCTTAGCATAATTTCATTCAAACACAAGCATTTAACATGAATCTAGCTAAGCATCAACCTTATCATTTACTCATGGTTTTTCAAGTTTAAACATATAAACACCTAACATGAGTAAATCTAAACATGTTTGTAAAGTTTGGGCTCAAAATGAAATTTTAACCTAGGGCAATTTTCACTCAATGAAATTTGCTTAAGTGTTAAAGTTCTACCTATTCACGATAATTCAAGAATTTAACATGCAATTTCAATCATGAGTATAGAGACACTAATAAAACATGAATACTGAGGCATTAGAGTAGATATTTGCAACAACCAAAATCATACCTCATCCATGGGAATATAGCCAAACTTTTCATTTTCTTTTCTAATTAGTCTTTCATTTAAACTTAGATTTAACTTGTAAGAAGAAATCATTGATAAAACAATGACAAAATCATTTCAAACAAGTTAATCACTCTAAATAGCAAAGTAAGCATCAAAGTTTTCATTCAAAATCCAACTTTACTAAATAGTTAAAGATTCATTTTAAGAAGTACGATATGATACTGAAATGAATCAAAGAGATCTCAAAAATATGAAATTTTAAAAGAATAAGATTTCCAACCCTTCCTATTGGTTGAAAACCGAAATGGCTACAATTACCCTTGGTTTCAAAACTGATAGGTTGCATAGACTCATTATAGGTCACAAAGGTCTCCGAAGAGACCGAGAAATCAAAAATCAAAATCGATTTTTCAAAATCTCGTATCAAGAGCGGTAAAAACAACTCTAATTAACCATGTATCAATCACTCCAATTATTGATGAAACTAATCAAGAAAATAGATGATACCAAATTAGTTTTGATGCCAACTTTACTTAAAATATCAAAGTAGTTTGAAGTTGCAACCAAGGTAATGATTCTTCATTGGGGTCCTTGGTCAACTTCAACACACCATCAATCTTTTAACTTTGTGTAGTAGCTCCTCATATAAAAGAAGATGAGACTTTTGGTACCCAAATAACTTTGGATCCTTGGGGTTAGAAACTTTTGGAATCCAAATTATCCTAACATTTGGGTTCCTCTTAAAATCACAATCTTTTATCATATGCCCATTTTCCATGAAAGATGGTATGTGCATGAGCATAATGAAATGAACTCCTAGGATTTTTAACATGTGAAGTATGAAAGTTCCTAGATTCTAGCATTTTTATTTTTTCATTCAACACACATAATTCCTTCTTTAAAGCAAGCATACTATCATTTAGATGTTTAACTTGCATGCTCAAAAATTCATTTTGTTTCTCACGTAGGTCATTATCAATTTACAAGTCACTATTCTTTTTCTCTAAAGCTAATTTATCAACCCTAAGATTTTCCACTTCATTTTTCAAAGCAAGTAAATCATTATCTAAAGGTTTGTTTTCATTTTTCAATTTTTCTAGTTCCTTTTCAAAAGAACCATACCATGAAAGCAAAGAGGCATTTTCATTCTCTAATTTAGCATTTTTCTTTTGAAGTTTTTAAAGGATTTTCTAACAACCCTAGATTCATCATACAACATATCAAGCTCGTTTTTAATTTCATCTTGTGTATAGACTTTGTCAAATATAGTAATGGTAGGCATTACCTCATCATTTAAGGCCATAAAGCAAAGATTTTTCCTTTTTTTTCGAATTCTTCACTTGATGAAGGTTCACTTTCATCCCATGTTGACATGTATGCCTTCTTCTTCTTTTTTCTCCTATCTTTTTGAAATGATGAAGAGTTGGCGACTTTGCTTAGGGGGCAATCCTTTATTAGATGTCTCGGCTTCTTGCATTGGAAGCATGTCCACTCTCCCTTGTTCTTCTTTTTGTGGGATGGCTTAATTTCTTGTTAGTCTCCACATTCTTTTGGCTAACATGCTCATTTCATTGGAAATTCCCGCATCTTCGGAGGAGGATGAGTAATCTTCATGGTGGGAAGTCTTCAATGCTATGTTCTTCCCTTTAGAATCTTCTTTTGCTTCTTCCTCCTTGTGACTTCTCATGTGGATTTCATGGGTCATTAGGGACCCAAGTAGCTCCGCAAGCTTTAAGGTTGAGAGATCCTTTGATTCTTGTATTGCAATCACTTTTGGTCCCCACATTAGTGGCAAAGATCGAATTAGTAGCTTCTTTACCCTTTCCTCTTCCTTGATATCTTTGCCAAGACTAAATAGACCATTAGTGATATTTTGAAATCTAGAGTAAATATCATTGATAGATTCATGGCTAGACATTCTAAATAACTTATAGTCATGCATAAGTAAATTTATCTTTCATTCTTTGACTTGAGATGTACCTTCATGAGTAGTTTCAAGAATACCAAATTTCGTATGCTGATTCATATGTAGCAATTCTATTGTACTCATTTATGGACATAGCACAATGCAAGGCATTCATAGCTTTAACATTTAAAGTAAATAGTCTATTTTCCTCAATGAAGCATTCATCTATTTGTTTGTTAGGTCTTTTATATTCAATATTAATCATTCTCCAAACATCATTCCCTTGGGAGCTAAGAAAGATTTCCATGTGATTTTTCCAATAGCTATAGTTGTTACCATCAAACAAAGGTGGGGAAATGGTGGAACTACCTTGTGCCAAAACGATATTGAAATTCATTTTGTGTAGTTGGGATTTGTTAGATCACAAACTACAACCTTGCTCTGATACCGAATGAAAGGTGTTAAAGCACACTGGAGGGGAGGTGAATAGTGTTATACCCTGAAATTAAAGGACCTAGTTGTAAATATTTTTATTAGAGGGGCCTTATTGCAAAAGTATCTAAATCCTATTTAATTAACCCTAATCCTCTCTCTAATCTTTTTCTCTCCCTCTCGCAATCCCTGTAGCAGCGGCGGCCGACGGAGGAGCGTGAGGCGTCGGCAGTTGAAGACTCCGGTGAAGATCGGAGTTTGGAGGAGCTTTGAGGTAGGAGTCTTTCATTCTTCTTCCATGTCTTCCGGTTGTTGTTTCCCGTTTCTTCGTTCATCGGCGGCAGAGGGGTCGATCGGATGATTTGATCAGAGTGGCGGTAGAGGTGTTGAGGACAAAAAGGGGAGTCGATGTTTCTGTAGTCGCGACTCTGAGCCCGGTGGCTGCCAGGACATGGCAGCCGCACTGCTGTCTGCGCCAGGACAGTAGCCGCGCGGAGGGCTGTCGTGGCCTACCGGCCGAGAGCCGGCACCTCGTCGATGTCGGGGAGGCGGAAGGGGCCGGAGAAGTTGATGAATCCGACGGGAGGGCGCCGGTGGCCGGGAGGGCCGCCCGGCACGAGTTTGAACAGGGTGGAGAGGAGGAGGCGTCGGGGAGGGGAAGCCGCCGTGGCCTCCCATCTGGTACCCGCCGGCGTTGGAGGAGAGACCGGCGAGACCGGCGGGGGTGGTTGCCGTCGGCCGAGAGGGCTGCCGGTGTGGGATCGAGCGAAGCAGTGGAGCGGCGCTCGGGCGGGCGTCGGGTAGCAGACGAGTGGGTGAGGAGAGGTATTATTTGATTTAAATAAATAGGTTAATTAAGAAGAGAGCTGTATCGCATGAATTAGGGTTAAATTATAGAATATTAGGGTATTTTTGTAGCTGATCGTAGGATTGTTGGATCAAGTCGAGGTAAATATCAAAGTTGTAGGTTTTCGCGTTCTGAACGCGATGGTGGTGTCAGATTTCTGATCAGAGGTCGTCTGGTAGGTCTTTTCTATGTTTCGGTGTTATTTAGTAGATGCGAGTTAGTAATTCAGTTGATAAATAATTAAATAATATAGAATAGTGGTATTCTATGTTAGATGGTAGATAGTTGTATTGGGTGCGAGTTGACTCCTGCTGTAGCCGATGAATGTTGAATTGGTAAATTAACGATTTTACCCCTTGCTTCTATTTGATTGATTTGCTTCTGAAATCCGTTGATCTCTTGTTGCATTATGTTGTTGAACATGCCATGTTGATAATTGCATGAGTCTGATTAGTTGTTGTTCATTAATTATTATTGAGCATGATATTATGCTAGGCATTGTGCACACTGTTAGTGTTGTCATAAGTGGTACTTGCTAACATGAATTACTCTGGTTGCATCTTCAGTTGATAGTTGTTGTGGCATTTATTGTTGTTAGCCTTGTATATCAGTTATGGTGTGTCATGTGGTGAGGTTTAGCTATCATGTTGTTTATTGTTGTATCAGTTATTGTTGTTAGTATCGTAGGTCAGTTGTTGATGGCATACTGCATTATAATCGTTGTGGGCGCAAGCTTGGACACAGTTAATTTATTGCCCGAGGTGTATGGGCAGTGACACCGGTGATCACGAAACTTTCACATGAGGTGCAGCGTCGCGCTGTTAGACGTTGGCGGGCTCGTGTGCGACGTCGAGGTGTTAGACGTCGGCGGACTATCTTGTAGATAGTCGCATCTCTAGTTTGAGCGGACTTGAGGTGCCACTCTCGAGGTGCGAGAGTGCGGGGGAAACCCAATTGTCCACTACGCTCTTGATTGGTATGAGTTGCATTAGTTGATAGATGAAAAGGTGTCTGGTTGTTGCCATGTTGCACTGTATTGTAGAGTCATATGTTGTTGTTGTGTTTGGTAGTGTCATTGCATCATGACTGATGTCCTTATTGTTGACATATTGATTCTCCTACTCAGCTTTCCGCTGATGTTGTTTGTTATTGCCTCAGTTTTGCAGGTATGTCGGTAGTTGAAGTTAGGTAGCTAGAGTCCTGGAGGAGGAAGCATCATCCGCTGCTTAGATGTTTTCTTAGTTGTTTTTATATTGATGTGGAGCATTATGTAGAAAACTCTTAGTTGAAATGATGATTTCAGTTATTTCTATTGAGATATTCTGGTGTATTTTTGTGGTTTGGTTTTAGGTTGCGCTCCTCCTAGGTGAGGTCCCTGTTTTAGGGATAAACATAGGCGGGGCGTAACAAATAGTGTGAGTCTAAGGCGATTAACTTCAATTCTAATGTTATCACAACTAATTCAAGTTCCACTCTAGGTTTCTAAGTTATGACGAATATTTGATATGATTATGCTTGATAATGAGAATGAGAACAAGTGATGAGTTAAATAATTCAAAATATTAATGAAACAATGCTAACAAGATATTTAGAGTGGTTCGGGAACCTTCCCTACTCCACTGCCTTGGTTCACCACCAAGGATTTCACAACTACTTGTATTAATTTTTCTCTTCCTACAAATGAGGGTCAACCAAGGGCTTATCTCTCCACAATAAGAGTGTCTCTACCTCAAATCTAAGGAACTCTAACAATTACACACAAGTCAAACCCAAGGTGTGTCACCCACACCTTGTTACAAATGGTTTTGAGTTGAAATGAAAACCACAAAATAACAAGTGCAAAATGCAAGGAGAAAAGCTAAAGTAAATCACAAACACTTATTGAAGCTTCCCCTTGATGTCTCCTAGAACTCTAAGCCTTAGGATGATGTCCACACCAAATTTGAGGGCTTGAGAGTGAAGGAAGATAATGAGAGATGAAAACTTGAATTTGCACTTTAGAATCACTCTTTAAGGCTCAAGAGAATGTTTGGTGGTTCAATGGAATAGTCGAAGTTTCTAGTCTTTCAAGCCTTATTTTTTTAGGTTAACGATTTTCAAACATTCCCTAAAAATATGGCTTTAATTTATTTTTACCTATGGAACAATTATTAGGACTTTTGATGGCAAGAAAATATCTAAATTATGTAGCTCTCCAAGGAGCCCCCTATACTTCGAAATTTTCAAGACCGTTTTTTTATTTTTCTAGTTTTTAAGTTTTTGGGGTTCGAGGTTTGGTTTTTTGGATTGTGAACTCAATGAGGACATCAAACTAAGGCTTAGGAACATTTAAAATAAAAAAAATTAAGTCCTAAACTAATTTTGACATGCTTGACTTCGAAGCTTTCGATTCTTGATTTTTTGTGATTTTTTCGATTGGGGACGTCGCATGCAAATCGATAATTAACCTGAAAATAGTTTTTGCTCAAACATTAGTTCCATATTTGTTATCATCAAAATCGACATTAAGACCAAGGTTAAAAATATTAGGCCAACTTATACAGCATGCAATACTCTTCCCGACATGAACAGAATGTAAATTCAGCCTATCTTTAAGAATTTCCAGCATACATGTATAATTTTAGCATATATAAAATATTCACTTTAACAATATGATCACAGCATGATGATAAATGTTTAACCAAGTAAAACTCTTCTAATTATCCTTGTGGGTACCATGCACCCTCAGAGCCCGTTTGGTTTGCTAAAAAATGGGGGACTGGACTGGACACCGGATCGTGTGCCCCGTTTGGTTTGCAAAAAGGATTTCGGGACAAAAAATTTTCCTTGTTCGGAATAAGATTTCTGCACGTTTTGGTGTACCGATAAATTTGTCGGTACACTAAAATCGGGCAGAGGATAGGTACTGCAATAGACAAAATTATCCCCCAACTCGCGCATCTGCTCTCTTGTAGCTTCTTGCGATCTCCTCTCCTTGTGATGATTTTTCTTCTTCCTGGTAAGCAATTCCTCTTCTCCTCTGTTCTTGCGATCTCTTCACCAGTCTCATCTCCTCTCCTAATTCATTCCCCTCGACCGCCGATGTCACCTCCACTTACACCTCCTTCGCTGTCGCACGCCACCGCCAAAGTCACTCCTTGACACCCTCATTGCCTCTTACTCCCACCTCCGCCTATCCCACCACGCTACGTACCCAGCTGTTGCAGACCATGCGCCATCATCGCCTCTGTACTTCCCTATTCCAGACAATGCGCCGTCATTGTTTATCTTCCACAAGATGGTTGCTCCCGATGTTTCCTCCAATGTTAACACCTTCAACATCCTCATCCATGGCTTCTGCTCCCGCGACCTGTTGAGAGGCATAGAAAATAGAACATCATTGTTTTGTGATAATTATGTATAGATTGCAATATTTTTTTGTTACATCATGTTCTTGTTGTTTTTCCATTCTACTTGTGCAAAAGATTTCCCAATCAACATGTCTGTACTAATGTTCTAAATATATATATAGCTTTTTGTTAGTACTCAAAATATAAATTGTTACCGATGGTTGTGAATAAGATAGGTCAAAATTTGGCAAGATAAGTTTCTTTTATTTTGCTTAGGATTTCTATGTAACACCCGAAAAAAAAAGATCATTTAAATCATTTATCCAAATTGATTAGTCCTTAGATGAGTGGTTGGTTAGAGACGAGTCTTGAGATTCAAACGGAACTCGAATCGGACTTGTATTGGTCAGGTTATGATTTATTTTAGACTTGATTTAAGTTAATGGACACTTTAGTCATTTAGCGATTGAGATTTTAATATTTATACCTCATCCTCAGGGGGGGCTCATAGCAGCTGCCACACACATCCCCTTGGACGCCCATAGGAAGAGACGTGCGCATGGAGAGGGAGGAAGGAATCTCGGCAGAGTGGTCCTTATGCCATCGGACGTCTACAAACTATGCGATCGACGGAGCGTCCGTGGTCGGGTCGTAATGAAATTTGGACGATAAGTTGTAGACTTCTTAATTCACATTTTGATCGATGGTGATCAGTTTTTGACGGTCGGACCTATCTCTATCATGGAATTATTGAGGCTCTATTTTTGGTTTCTTCTCCAGGATTCTACTACGTACGTCGAGTTTTGCCAATTCAAGCAATCAGGACCATATCTTGTGGCTGATCGGGCTAAACTTTGGGTAGCATGTTCGAAACCCCTTGTTCCTAGATGTGAACGGTGGAGATCGAATTTGGACGGTTAAATCTTGAGCATACGAGAGGAAAGGAAAAGTCATGGGAAGAACTCAAATCTGGGCAGCGCACCCAAACTTGTGGGAGCATGGAGGGCCATCTTCCTTTTAATTTCCTCAAGCCGATGAGTGGTTTAAACCCTCCTTCCTTGTTCCTTGATTCCTACAGCCGCCCCCTTCCTTAAGGATTTTATTGAGGATTTTTATGTCATGGTTCCGAGATTTTTGGTAAATGTAGAACTATGTTGTTGTTTTAACGAATATAAGAGCGGGAAGTACGCTGAGACAGAGATGATCAACACCCGACTCGTAGGACCGATGAGTCACTAGATTATTGGACCGACGGGTCCCTGGACCGGGAAGCTCATTAGCACTGCCACACTAACGACCGACCTCGATGGCTTGTATGGAATGGTTGAATGAGTTGTTGTGGTGTTTATATCATGTTGGTTTTTCTTTATGATTATGCTCATGCTAATTGCTGCTATATGGATAAATGGATGCTTTATTTGATATTTATTTTTGGCATAATCTTATTTCTACACATGAGGTATATTTGTAAGCTTGTTTATTTACTGGTTGAATTAATGAATAGGAAAGTAGGGAATTATGTCACTCACTAAGTCCTAGTTGGACTTAATGTTTATATTTCTATCTTGTATCATCTTAGTGTGATCAGACATGTACTAGGGTACAGTAGCGCAGTTGGTGACGTTAGAGACAGCGGATGTTGTGACACGTCATGGTCGGGGGATGTATACTCAAGTCTATAGGGTCATTATGATTTAGTCTTATGAGTCCGTGTTAGAGTTGTTTTCCGCATCTAAGTAAAGGTTTTTATTCTTGTTAATTAGACTCGATTCTTTTGTTTTGAACATGTTGGCTTGGGACTATTATTAAAGTTCTTATTTATTTAATAAATTTATGTTAAAAAAATTCTTTTGGTTGAGTTAGGCTTCGGGGTACGAGTTGTACTCTGGCCGGTCACACATGATTTTGGCGTGTGACATTCTATGTTACTTGTATCATCATCTTCACTGACACAATTAGATTAATCATGGCTTGTGGTTACTAGGCTTCTAGCTTGGGTTCCACTTATTCATATGCGGCTTTTTTAAAGAAACAGTGAACAAATATAGTGCTAATGGTAGTGGCCTTTTGAGAGTAGCTAGATTAATTTTGATATGTTATTTTCTTTGCTTGCCCTTCGTTGAGATGCATATAATATAATCTGATGGTAGGGTTCTTCTTATTAAGAAAGAAAGCAAGTTCTTTAAGCTTTTATAGTGCCATTAGCAAGTTATCTTTCTAATGATTTTCAAGTTTCCCAAATAAATAATCTTGTGCCAATTCCTTTACAATAGCCTTGACATGGGTGTGAATGGTTCATTCTTGCAATTTGATGTCTTTGCTTGAGAAGCACCTAAGTTTTGTGTTAGGGATATAGTTGATATGCCCTAGATTCATATGTAATAATTTAAACATGTTTTGATTAATGTTATTTTAATCTATATATGGTATTTGTATCTCTTTTATCATATTTATTATTAATTGTTGATTTATATGATAAAATTCTTGATTAAATTTTCAGACTTCACATCATGATTGAGATCAGGATAATGAGAGTCAAGTTTATTATAATTTGATCTAAATTCGCTCTTGGTCATAGGATCTTTAAAATAGGACATTAATGATCATGTTAGATCAATATATATGTGGTGGTCTCTATAGGATAGAGATTGGTTGATCTCATTGACTAAGTTAGATATATTCTCTTGAAGAATGTGATGTTAAAAGTTTTCTTTGACTTGAGATACTTGTAGAATTAATGACTAATCAAGATAGAATCTGTCAACTCTTGATAATGAGTTTAAGCTCTATGTTGCCATTGCTTATAAACGACTAAATTAATACCTTGGCCAGGGCAATTGAATGAAAGAAGAAAAAAATTTCTTAAGTCATACATTGGTCGATTATAATTGACATTAAATTTAGTTGGATGTCTATTAGAATTTGACAGTTAAATCATATTTTAGGATGACATGGAGTTATTAATTAATCAAATAAATAAATAAAAATTAATTCATATTAAAATTTTCTATTTGAAATAGAAAAATTAAAATTATATCTCTTTATTAATTATATATATATATAAGACTTATTTATTAAATCAATTAGAAATTTATCAATTAACGTATAATTATAAATCTTTTCCTGAATAGGATTTGGATTGTGCATTAAATCTCATTTCCATGATCGGCAAGAGTATTGAAATGGAATTGAAATCAACATTTGAATTGACTTTTCCAATTCAATGCAAATGTAAATAACATTAAAGAAAGAATTAATTGGTAGCCTTTTTAATTCCAATTGGATTTAGAATTTTTAATAGACTGTAATGGTTGTTGTCCTTTCCAATTTCAATTGCCTTTTTCATGATTCGTGATTGGTTATATAAAGATGTGTGCATGGGATGAGAAAAAGGATGAGATATGGAAATGATTAAAATATTTTTAATTTTGAGTTGAAATTTTTTAGCATAATTTTTCACTCAAATTTGTTCTCAGATTCTATTATCAAGGAGTTGATAGCAAAGACTAGTCTCGGTGTGGATACGCATAAAGTCTTCGCACTATCGAAGAAATTTTCGAAAACAAATATTCATCTCCAAATATATTTCAGATCTGATCTTTTACATATAAAATAAATTTTCAAACACAAATATATTTATTTTTGAATTATTTTATCTTCCGCTGCAGGTTAGAACACCGAACAATCCTTCATTTTGTGCGTGCATAATTAAGGACTGTAGCTACTGTGATTCACTAATATTTTTTAATCTTGTTCAGTTAGAAAATTATTTAGTCTTATTGTATATTGATAACCTATAATTCTTTTGCTATGGATAGAGCACATTGGCCAAGATGAATGTTGCTCCCCATGACTTTGCCAGTGTGGAGCTTGATGGCTTTGTTTATGTTGTAGCCTATAGCTGGCTTTTATGTCAATGGTGATACTATTGCAATTTGGTATTTTAACGGTAATTATTATGATATTTGCTAGCAATTATAAATACTGTAAAAAATTTTATCAGCAATTAATGAATTCATACTAGATCCATTGTCGTTAAAGACTTTAGAAGCAATTTATACAAATTATTGGTAAAGATAAAAATAATCACCACTAAATGCATACATATATATTGAAATCTATAATTTTTTGTAGAGTTTTTAATAATAATTACTAAATGATGTACCTCAAAATTATTTAGCAGTAATTATCTTATTGCTATAAATTAATTGTCACTAAAAAAATAATCTCTTGTAGTGTGACAGTCTGTCAAGTGCTGAACTTTATGACCCAAACAAAAATGATTGGACTTTTATTTGAAAGCCTTCGCTGCCCCAAGTGGGGTTGCTTTGCCTGTGGTTTCAAAGGTAGGCTCTATGTAATGGGTGGACGTTCTAGTTTCACAATTGGGAATTTCATATTTGTCGATGTGTATAACCCAGAGCATCACGCATGGTGTTCAGATGAAAAGTGATTGTGTTATGGTCACTGCACATGTTGTGCTGGGCAATAAGTTATCCCATGGTATGTTAGTCTTAAGGATAGGGTTGTAAATGAACCAATGCACTTGTTAACAGCTCGTGAATATACTCATTTAGGGCTCGTTTATGTTCGTTTATTTATTAAATAAACAAGTATGAACCAAATTTCTAGGCTCGCTTAATAAACGAGCCGAGTTCAAACACAAACAAGCTCGACTCGTTTATGTACACGAACATGCTCGTTTAAACACCTGTTTATTGTTCGTAAACAGATTCGTTTAAATACTCATTTAAATATTCATTTAAATACATTTTATAAATTATTAATTATTAACTAATAGATAACCTAGTTAATTAATAACTGTTATTAATATATATATATATATAATATCAAAATTTAATATTACCCAATACCCATTTAATAAACCCTAAAACCATTTATGTGTTCATTTAAGGCTCGTTTACTCGTTCGTTTAGTGGCTCGTTTATATGTTCGTTTAGGTACTCATTTATGTGTTCGTTTAACTTTAACGAGCCGAGTCTGAGTCGAGCTTGAATAACTTTAAAATCAAACGAAGCGAGTTCGAACACAAGTTAAAATACTCGAATCAAGTTTGAGCCGAGTTCGAACGAGCCAATACTCAGCTCGGCTCGGCTCGGCTCATTTACGACCCTCGTTAGGGATTGACTCAAATTGGATTCGAACCGAATCCAACAAGTTTGATCAGATCTAAATCGGAATTAATTTGAAGCCCATCAGTGCATAATTAATAAAACAAATAGAGACTATTCATTGGGCTCGGCCCGGCCCAGGTGGGCCGAGCCAACCTCCAACATCAGCCAGGCGGGCCAACCGATTGGCCCAGCCCTTCATCCCAATTGGTCCCATGTGCCTTGCACATGCACATGGAGCACACGTAAGCTGCACGCTGCAGCAATTCGAGGCACCTTTGCATACTAATTCGAATTAGAAGAGTTTACCTTGAATCGTGTTCAACACTTTAAGACCTTCTTCGGATAGGGTGAAGCATAGTTAAGTAACATATAATTTAATATAGTATGATATTGTAAAATTTATTATCTTATTTGAGAGGATGGTATAGTATGGTATGATTAAGGGGGCGTTTGATTACCCGCAAGTGTAAATGCTGTAAAATCTATTTGCATGCAAAAGCAAATGCCCGCAAATAGATTTTGCAGCCTACCGTTTGGTTGCCCGCAAGTAGAGTTGCAACTTCTATTTGCAAGTATTTGGTTGGCCGCAAATAGAAGTTGTAATTACACTTGCAACTTGCAACGTGCAACTTGCATCTTACGAAATTTTTCGGGTCGGGTCGGGCACGAATTTTCTCAAGTCGGGCTGAGCCGAGCCGGGACGGGACGGGCCGAGCATGCACAAATTTATCCGGGCTGGGTACAAACTTTTTCTGGCAAGGCCGGGCACGAACTTTTCGGGTCGGGTCGTGCACAAATCTTTTTGGGCCGGGCCGGACACGAATTTTTTCGAGTCGGCCCGAGCCGGACCGGGACAGGTTGGGCAGTGCACGAATTTTTTCGGGCCAGGCTGGGCTGAACACAATTTTTTTTTTCGGGCTGGGCATGAATTTGTTTTCTGGTTAGGCCGGGCCGGGCATGAATTTTTCTGAGCTAGGCCGGGAAACGAATTTTTTCAGGCCGGGCCGAGCACGGAATTTTTTTGGCCGGGAACGAATTTTCTCATGCGGGGCCGGGCATAAATTTTTTGGGCCGAGCCGAGTCAATATGGGCAGTGCACGAATTTTTTCGGGCAAGGTTGGGCACGATGCGAATATTTCGAACTGGGCATGAATTTCTTTTCGTGTTAGGTCGGGCTGGGCATGAAATTTTTCGGGTCGGGTCGGGTCGGGGCACGAATTTTTTTGGGCAGGGCTGACCATGAATTTTTTCGGGAAGGGCCAGGCAAGAATTTTTTCGGTCCAGACCGGGCACGAATTTTTTTGGGGCGGGCCGAGCACAAAATATTTTGGGCCGGGTTGGGCACGAATTTTTTGGGGTTGGGCCGTGCACGAATAATTTTGGGCCGGGCAAGGCACAAATTTTTTCGAGTCGGCACGAGTCGAGCAGTGCATAAATTTTTTCGGGCAGGGCTGGGTTGGACAAGAATTTTTTTGGATCGGGCATGAATTTTTTCGGGCCGGGCCGGGGTACGAATTTTTTTTGGGCAGGGCCGGGCCGACAGTGAATTTTTTCGAGCCAGGCTGAGCACGAATTTTTTCGGGCCTGGCCGAGCACAAATTTTTTCGGGCTAGGCCAGGCACGAAATTTTTGAGTCGGGCTGGGCACGAAATTTTTCAGGCCGGGTTGGGCACGAATTTTTTCGGACCGAGCCGGGCTGGGATGGGCCGTGCAGTGCACGAATTTATTGGGTCAGGTCGGACACAATTTTTTCGGGGCGGGACGGACACGAATTTTTTCGGGCCGGGCCGGGCACAAATTTTTTCGGGCCAGGCTGGACACGAACTTTTTTGGGCCGGGTCGGGCATAAATTTTTTGGGTCGAGCCTGGGACAAATTTTTTCGGGTCAAGCTAAAAACTTAGGCCCGACACGATTTGTCTGACAAATTAATAATTTTTAATTTTTGTATAATACTGAAAATATATTAAAAAATCTATCAAATGACATCAGATGTAAAATCTGACACTACCATCAGGTTCAGCACGCAAAAACCTACAACTTTGATATTTATGTCGTCTTCATCCGACGACTCTACGTCCCCAAAATTAATTATTTTCAATACTTAAATTATTGCATTTGCAGCCCGCAATCTTGTATTGCGGGCTTTTTGGGCTGCAATTCCACTTGCAGCCCGCAAATGATATTTGAAATACAAATTGCAACTAGTAAATGCTACAAAATGATTTTGCAGCCAACCAAACAAATTTGTTATCTAAATGCTGCAACTAGAGTTGCAGCATTTGTACTTGCGGGCAACCAAACGCCCCCTAAATGATAATAGCTATGAAGGAGAATGAAGTCTTGACTAAGCCGATCAAGAATGATAAATAAAAGTCTAATATGATATGGGTATATAAAGGGTATTAGAGAAATTATAAATTTTGATTGATGATATTTTAGAAATAAAATTTTATAAGATAATGAGAAAGTTCAGTCAAGTTTAACTTGCTTCTGTCAAATAAAGCATGACATGGCGAGCGGCTCATCTTTATCTTTACTGGGTTTTGTACGAGATAAAAATTTTGACGGGTCAAAATTAATGAAATTAAAGCGGCGCCTACTTTTGTTGTGACACGCAAATTTTGGAGCTGCTTCATTTTTGCCTTAAATTTCGGAATAACAAGTCGGCTTCCTTCCCCTTAAAAAGGATACCAAATACAAGGTTTCAAATCATCCCACACCGAGAGGAAGATAGAAAAATACTGTGAGAGAATTTAGAGATCCAGAAAATTAAGAGTGCTACTACGATCCTTTTTCAAGGAGTGTACCTTCTCAAGTTCCGACATACAACATCCGGAGTTCAATTTCAAGACAGATCTTGCAAATATAGTAACTCTACTTCATACCGATTTCAAGTTCAATATATTTAAGACAGTTTGATGTATTCGGAAGGGGATTTAATTTAGGAAAAATTGACAAATCTAACCTATACTTTGACGAAATTAACAAATCTAATCCATCTTTTAACTTGCATCAATTATAATTTGTACTTATGAATTTATATCAGTTCCAACCTTTCGTCTACTTGCTGTTAATCGCTCCGTTAGTTGCTGACGTGGCATCCTAGTCAGCAACTTAATTTATATTTTTTTAATCTGAACTTACCACGTCACCCATATTTTAAAAAGAAAATTAACAAATCTAACCCATACTTTGCTAAAATTAACAAATCTAACCTGCCTTTTAATTTGCATCAATTATAATCCGTACTTACGAATTTACATCAATTCTAACATTCTGTCTACTTACTGTTAATCGCCCCGTTAGTTGTTGACGTGACATCCTAATAAACAACTTAGTTTATATGTTTTTAACCTGAACTTGCCACGTTAGCCTATTCTAAAACAATAAAAAAAAAACTAAGTTGATTTTTTTTTATCCGAACTTGTCACGTCAGCCTATTGGTATGTGGCCAAAGCCACCAGCACCATGACCACGCCCAGCGGTGCGCCGTGGCACTTCCGCTTCCCGATGCTAAAGGGCAAGATCTTGAAGTCAAGATCGTGGCTTATTTCCATTCTCTACTGTTCGCCTTCACCCTTCATCGGCAATAGGTGCCACTCCGGTCGAAACTCGTCAATGTCGGTGTTGCGCGTGTTCCTCCCCAACGCGTGCATGTTGATGAACACTAGCATCTTGGTGGGGATGTCTTCCATCATGACCTTGGTGGCCCTCATTGATTCGTGGGGGACGATGAACGGACCCGTCGGGTGCATGCGAAAGGTCTCCCTGACGATGCACCGGAGGTACGTTATGTTAGCTTTAGGTTTTCAACCTTAGCCTTAATCTCGGTTTTGATGGTTTTGATGATAACAAATATGAGACTAATGATTTCATTGAGAATACCTTTCAGGTTCCACATCAATTAGCGTTCGATGTTCTCGATCGGATAAATTGAAAGAAATCAGAAATAGGAAGGACATTGATCGTCGCGCTCGGGTTCGTCGCGGAAGTTTCTCAAAGATCGACGAGTGTACCAAAGTCACTTGGATGAGTCCAAAGATCAAGTCAAAATCTCTCCAAGATGATGCTCCTTGAAAGTTGGAACCTGGAAACAAAGCGCGGAAGAAATAGGCTAAAAAATAATTTCAGCCTATGTTCGATCGACCGAGCGGTCGACCGAATAGGGTAAGAAAAAAGGGCCCAACCATTTCGATCGACCAGTCGGTCGACCGACAGTGGCTGGTTTTGGGCAGAAGGCTTGGCAGTCGACCGACCTACGTATAAGCCTAAGACGCAATCGCGTCGGTCGACCGATGGGTCGACCGAAGATCGTGGATCGTGCGATTTGCGTCTGGCGGTCGACCCTTCGGTCGACCGACCAGAGAATAAAAGGAGCGGTCGAAGGACTGGTCGACCAGTCGGCCAACCGACCATTCGATCGGCGGCTTATAACAGATAGTTTTTTATCCGTTGAACAACTGTTTCTTCAGCATGGTACAAATATACCATCATATGATTCTTTTAACACTCTTACTTGATTCCCACAGTGATTATTGAGCTTCTAAAAGGAAGATTAAAGTCTTCCAAGCGATTGATTGAAGCGCGCCTATTCCTCTGTCGAGTTCATTCTTCAAGCGCCAGCTACGGACTCAACTCGAGTTTTGATCAAGCTCATCCCTTGACGAGTTGAAGGAGCCAAAGACTTGCAAATGAGCTTGTATTATTGGTTTATCCTTAAGCTCTTTTGATTGTAAATCTTATCTGTTATTTAAACTATTTTATTTGTGCGTGTGCAGACCAAGTGTTTGGTCTTGTGTGTGAAGTGGTATCCTTGGTGTAGAAGGAGTAAAGCCACTTGTGTAAATTAGTGTTTACTAGGATTAGTTTAGTTGTCTCATAGGGTTGAGGTGGAAGAGGAGTCTCGATAAGAAGGCGATGACTTCTGGGTGTGGAAGTGTCTTAGGTCAAGAGTGCGTCTCTTCGGTGAAAAGTCCTCGTGTGTAAGGGAAACTTAAATTAATCTTGTAAAACTAGTTTGGAAATCCTAAGCGGGGTGCTTAGGTAGTGGAGTAGGCATTGGGGCCAAACCACTATAAATCTTGTGTTTGCATTGATTTCTTATTTGTTTTAATTGCTAAATTATTTATCGCTTCCACATATAAAATCATCGAATTGCAAATTGCCTAAACGATTAAGTAATCGACTAAAAGTGAATTTAGGCTAATTAATTAGTAAACATACTATTCACCCCCCCCCCCTCTCTAGTGTGGTCATTTCGCCCACACGTTAGGCGGCCCAGGTCCGCCTCCTGCACAAGCCACGTCAACAACTAACGGGGTGATTAACATCAAGTAAACGGGAGGTTAGAATTGATGTAAATTAAAAGATGGGTTAGATTTGTTAATTTCATCAAAGTATGAGTTAGATTTGTCAATTTTCATTTTAAAATAGGGTGACGTGGCATGCTCAGATTTAAAAAATATAAATAAAGTTGTTGACTAGGATGCCACGTTAGCAACTAACGGGGCGATTAACAGCAAGTAGACGGGAGGGTAGAACTGATATAAATTCATAAGTACATGTTATAATTGATGCAAATTAAAAGGTGGGTTAGATTTATTAATTTCGTCAAAGTATGGGTTAGATTTGTTAATTTTCCCTTTAATTTATTGACACTCTTACTATAAAGTTCTTTTTTGGAATTAATAAAGCAGTCTCATCTTCTCCCTGTGGACGTACGATCGACACCCCGCTGAGTCTGGACCACGTTAACTCCCATGCCTCTCTTATTTTTTCCGTATTATTATTATCGAATATAGGACTATTTTATGTATAAAATTAAATTTGAGCATTAAAAATATGCAAGGATATTTTGGTCATTTTTTCCTGTACAGGTTTGTGTTATAGCGAAACAAATGTAGGACGAGACACGATATTATGTCATGTTCTTGACGAAACAAATATGGTATAGCTGCTATCCTAGGACACATGATGTTCTGTCCTTCTTGTTGGAGAAATGGCCACACTAGAGGGGGGTGAATAGTGTGTTATCTAAATCTTTTTGTCTAATTCATATTTTTTGAGTTTAATCATTTTCTTACAACTTAGGCAATTCACAATTAGATGATTAAATGCAAAAGCGATAAAATAAAGCAGTTAAGCAAACGCAAGAAGAATAATGCTAACACAAAGGAATTTATAGTGGTTCGGCTAACCGTCTACTCCACTACCTAAGACCCGTGTTTAGGATTTCACACACACAAATGCACTAAATTAAGAGTGGCTCACAATTAAGGACTTTACACCGAAAAAACCCTACACTCCCTTCGAATGCACTTCTACACCCAGAAGTATTCACATTCACACCGAGTGAGCTTTCCCACCTCAATTCCTAAAAACAACTCCTAATCTAGTTTTACACAAGTGGCTTTACACTTTAAACACCAAGGTTACCACAAACTAGCTAGACCCTACACAAGGTCTATTATGCAATCAAGTTAGTACAATGAAAAATAAACTAAAAACACTTTAATCACAAGAAGAGAGAAATGATGACTTATTACAATAGGATCACCTCTTCTTGTTGAGCCTAGCAAACTTGAAGGACCCTCCAATGATGAACACTTGAGATTGAGGGATCAAGGGCTAGGTTTTGAAGATTTGATCAAGAGAGAGCTTAAAATATGCTTAGGATCACTCTTTGAGGCTTAGAGACATCAACAACCATATGGGAGAGAGATTTGGGTGGGTATTTATAACCCCCCCAAACTCAAGGTTGTTGGACGAAATATCACACTAGATAGGGGGTGAATAGTGTGTTTACTAAATAGATTCGCCTAATTTGACTTTTAATCCTTTTTCTTAGATTAGTTATGCGATTTACAATTTGATGAATGAATGCGGAAGCGATAAATAATTAAGCAATTAACGCAAACAAGAAATCAACGCAAACACAGAATTTATAGTGGTTCGGCCCCAATGCCTACTCCACTACCTAAGCACCCCGCTTAGGATTTCCAAACTAGCTTTACTAGATTAATTCGATTTCTCTTACACAGAGGACTTTGCACCAAAAAGTCTCACTCTTGACCTAAGGTACTTCCACACCCGGAAGTCTCCGTCTTCGTGTCGAGAGCACTTATCCCACCTCAACCCTAAGGGATAACTAAACTAATCCTAGTAAACACTCAGTTTACATAAGTGACTTTACACCTAACACCAGGTAACCACTTTACACAACCAAGACCTAATCACAAGATCTTCTACAAACGCAAAACAAAATATTCAAATAACAATTAAAATACAACGAAAAGAGATAAAGATATAAAGCAAAATAAACTACTCTTTTCAAGAGGTTGAACTCGTATTAGATCTTGAGTTGAGGAAGAAGATTGGCGCTTGAAGAAACTGTCGCGAGAAGAACAGGCGCAAGCGATTCACTCTTTTGGAAGGCTTGAAATCTTCCTCTTAATGGCTTAATAAACTCTGTCAAAATCAGGAAGTTGAACAAATGAATCATACCTGGGTGTATTTATACCCAGGTGAAGAAACAGCATTCAACAGATAGAAAACTATCTATTACAGGCCGCCGGTTGAAGCGCTGGTCGAAGCATCGGTCGACCGGTCCTTCGATCGCGTGATCTTTCTCTCTGGTCGGTCGATCGCCAGATGCAGATCGCGTGATCCGCGATCTTTGGTTGACTCGTCGGTCGACCGACGCGTTTGCGTCTCTAGCTTATATGCAGGTCGGTCGACCGGTTGATCGATCGCCAGCCTCGGCCTGTTTCTTTCTCCATTCGGTCGACCGACGTGATCTTGCGTCGCGGGAATCAGCAGGTCGGTCGACCGACGAGTCAACTGCCCGAGCTACTGCCCATTTTGGGCTTCCATCGGTCGACCGCTCGACCGATCAAAGTAGCTCTGCTATTTTCTTTACCTTCGATCGGTCGATCGACCGGTCGACCGAATCTAGGCTGAATGTTATTTCTTCAACCTATTTCTTCCGCGCTTTATTTCCGGGATCCGGCTTTCAACGAGCATCATCTTGGATAGCTTTTGACTTGATCTTTGGACTCGTCCAAGCGGCTTTTGTGCACTCGTCGATCTTTGATAAATTTCGCGATGGACCAGGGCACGACGATCAATGTCCTTCCGATTTTGTGATTTCTCTGATTTATCCGATCGAGGACATCGAACGCTAGTCAATATGGAACCTAAAACATATTCTCAATGAAATCATTAGTTCCATGTTTGTTATCATCAAAACTCTTAAGATCGAGATTAAGGCTAATGTTGAAAACCTAAAGCCAACAAAGGTGTCGTCAACGGGCGATTTTCTACCACTTAGCGACGCTCGATCACTTGCCAGTCGATCGTCGATCGATCAACCAAGCAACTGTCGAGCGATCGCATGCATATATTCGCTTTCTAGAAATAGTTAGTTGACCGAATTGGCTACTGCCAATTTTTGGCAGCATTCAGTCGACCGATCAAACGACCGAACCTGGGCTAGAAACTTCTTCTTTGGATCTTCTTGTTACGCGCTTTGTTTTCGGGTTCTGTCCTTCAACGCACATCAATTTAGAGAGCTTTCCAGATGTTCTTTAGACTCATCAAAGATGTCTTTGGTGCACGCCTCGAACTCCTGTGAGTCATCGTAAATGTATGTTGTATCGAGACCAATGTTGCAAACCGTAAAATCGGTTTTTGTCTTTTATCGAACCTGTGACCTTCATACTTCAAGAATTCGATTAGATAGACTTGGTTTGTTATCATCAAAATAATGATGAAGAGAGTATAGCATGAAGGAAAAAACTTCGGCCAACAATCTCCCTTTTTAATGATGACAAACCATCGATGATAAAGAACAGAAAATCTATATGTAATGTATTAATCAATTAGTGTGAAGCATGAGTTTATAAGTGCATATTTGAGAGCATTAAAAGATGATGAATATAACACATATTATATTTAGTGCTCCCCTTATCAATATGCATATCTTTAACTGTCCTTCTATCATCATGCCTAATTTGAAACATGTTAACTCGTAATGATGAACACTCTTCTCCCCCTTTTCTCATCGATCAAAAATGGTACTTAAAAAATAAGGAAAAATAAGTGTCATTCATGATAAGTCATATGATCAAGTGCAACATCATGCAATCCTCACATAATTAAGTGCAACAATAATATGTTAAATGTAACCACATAAATATAAAGGCAAACAGTCTCAAATACAAATACAAAATAGTCTAAGCAAAGTATAGTATTAATACAAGTCCATTGAATGAATGACATCACGCAACAGTGGGACTAATCATCCTCAGGTGGTGGAGGTGGCAGATGCGTCTGATAGTATTGCCACATCTCATCCACTCGACCATACATCTCATCAACGTGATGACCATACTCATCAACTCTCTAACCGTACAGATCGATGTGTTGAGCATACTCATCAATGCAGTGATCGTACTCATCGATTATCTGACCATACTGATCGATGCGTCGGCCGTACGCATCTAAACGCCCTGTCGTACCTCAGTTCTATTCTAGTTGGTCAATATGAAATTGAGCAAATCAATGCTCCAGCTCTCTCAAACGCTCAATATGAGTAGCAGCTGACGAGCTTCCACCAGCATCTACCTCATCTCTGTCATCATCATCATCATTGTGTGCCTCAGGTGCCCCCCGTACCCTCTTACTCCGCTGGTTTTCAAGTATTTTCATCCGATTTAGGGAGTAGGTGTCTATTGCTTTGGGCACAGACTCTATCTCAAATTTGGACCTATTTACCCAACAGCATAGATGAAATGAGAGATTATTGTGACATAGGGTAGAGCTTGCTTTCTAGAGGCATGAACATCCTCTATGTAATGAAGCATAAGATCAGGAACATTTATAGGTCTACAGGTCATAGCATAAAAGAGCACTCTAGTGCTCGTGCTGGTTACCTCGTCATAATGACTTGCCCTAGGAAGTATATTATAAGCTATGATGAGATGCATAATCCTAGCAGTAGTTGACAGTTTGATGCTTTGAGTAGGAAGCATCCCCTGGTAACCTTCAGGATAAATGACTGATACAACCTCAGAACTAGAAAAATCCTCATGAAAGTGGTGTGTGGACATGTTATATACTGATCTTCCTAGTAGAGGGAACCCAAATGCATCCCTATTGGTTGTTTCGGTGATGACTATGGATTTACCTAGGATTTCAGATCTAAGGACTAGTGAGTCACCTATTCTAGTCTGATCTATCACGATGTTAGAGACGAATGCCTTTACCAATATGGGACACACTAGTACCTGTCTCCCTATGTATTTTACCCATCCTAGGGCTGCAAGTCTGCTTTTAATGTCATACTTTTCTAGATCTCCTAGGTTTATTGGCCGAGTTTGTAAGATGGTTCACTACTAGAAAAATGGGCATCAGCAACGGCTGATACCGTTGCTGAGCCGTTGCTGAAGAGAATCAGCAACGGCCGAGCCGTTGCAATAGAGCCGTGACAGAAAGTCACGTTGCTGATGACTTAGCAACGGATCAGCAACGGCCGCTCGGGTCGTCGCTCAAAACATTATCAGCAACGGCCGCTCGGGCCGTTGCTAAAAATATTATCAGCAACGGTTTTACCACGAACCCGGAGCCGTTGCTGATAACATTAATAGCAACAGCCTCGAGTCCGTAGCAACGCCGTTAGTAAAACCCGTCGCTAAGCCGTTGCTGTAAGTCATCAGCAACGGCTGTCGATACACTTTTAGCAACGGCTTTCCCACGGACGGCCGTGGGAAAGCCGTTGCTGATGACCTATACCTGCAAGCAGAAAAATTTCAAATTTCTAATTTCCATTGATACATTGATACATTTATCTGATACATAACTCACACACCCATACCCTCATACACACATTCATTCACACATCACAAACACACCAAGATATACATCAAAACAATTATATTTATATTGATAATTATCCACGATAGTATAAAAACAATTCAAATGCAAAATTGAAGTATCAATATCCAAACAAAATAAGTTTAACAAGTTCAATATCTCAGTAACAAGTTCAATATCCAAACAAAAAATCTCACGATCACGATGGAGGATGGTCTGGATCATATGGCGGGGTCTGGAGTGCTTGAGTGTACACCGGCGTGGACTGACTCGAGGACGATGGATTAGATGATGCCGAAGAGATGCCTGCTGCGGGATGACCTGACATGTTGCGTAGCATAGCATGCATCTCCTCCATCATCTGACTCTGACGCGCGACCGTCCCCTCTAGAGTCCTTATTCTGCTACTATGATCATAACTGGATCTAGAGGTAGACGGCCGCTCACCAGCGACCGGAGGGGTCGGTGCCCCAAGTGGCCCTAGCACGGCTCGCGCATGACCACTATCTGCGAAGCCATATACGCGGCCATGGTCCCAGCCACCTGCGGCCTCGACCCACGATGCTGCGTCAAAGTCCTCGGGGGTACCCCCGCGCTGCACCACCCTCTGGCTGTACGTCTCCTACTCGAGTTTGATTTTTTGTTTAATATTTATCATAAAACTTAAATTATAAATATATAATGAATAATTTAAACAAATATATAATTACCATAATGTATGCAGCGCGGTTGTCGATGTACTCCCCCGTCCCATGTGCTCGACGGTGAGTCCGCTCAAACACCGCCATCGGGGAGGGTCGCTGGACAGTCCCGTCATCCGACACCGTCGTCTACATTTACAAAACAAATACATTAATTAGTACACATAATAACAAATAAAATATATAATTAAACGATATACTTACCATACGGTTTGCGTGCACTGCAAATGCAACAGAGCCGCCGGTGTGACGCGCTGCTCCCCCCGACATGCGATTTCTAGCCGCATTCTGAGAAACCTCCTGCCATCGATCCGTCGACCATATCCCCACGAGCTGGTCCCATATATCCGGAGTAATCCAACTGGGGCCGTATCCCCGAGTCTCCGCGATGTTAGTGGTCCCAGCTCGGGCCATCGCTCGGGACCGAGCCTGCCCCAGCTGCCCGTTGTACCTTGCCCGGGAAATAGACTCCCAGGCAGCGTAAATGAAGGACCTCTGGTCCTCGGCCCATGTATAGCGAGCCTGCAAAATAATAATATCAGTACCAATTCTTAATATATCATCATGCATGTAAAAAAAAAAAAAATACGTGCCTCAAACTCGCGCCATAACATGTCGACGTGCTCGCTAGGCACGTGAGACCACGTAGGCCATGCCCCGTGCATGTATCGTCGAATAGTAGAAGAAATGCTCCTCGGCACTTCTTCTTGCTCGAACCTGCACAACAAAAATAAATTTTAATATTATATTATGATATAATGAATTTGTAATGATTCATAATTCATGATATATTACCGCTCCCCAATCACGCTGATCAATCTACGTGACTCTGTGGCTGGTGGAGGCTGCCACCTGTTCGGCCCGCGTGGCCGCCTGCGTCTGGATGTACTAGCCTCGGCAGTATCATCCTCATGAGGATCAGCAACAGGAGGATCAGCAACAGGAGTAAGTGCTGGAGTCTCACCGATCAGAGACTCCGAAGCTCTCCTGCGTCGATAACCACGACCAGACATATCTGTCGAACAGACATATAATCAGATTATTGTATAAATAGTAGAGATATATTTAATAAAATATATATACTTTACAATTATTCCTCATCATCTGAATAATAGTCTTCGAATTCTTCTTCTTCTTCTTCCTCTTCTTCCTCTTCGTCATCTTCTTCATCTCCAGCTTCCTCAATTTCATGATCGTCATCATCAGCATATTCAACTTCTAATTGAATTGACGTTGTGTCTGCATCCTCGAGTATTGGAATAATACGATCCACAGCAGGAAGATCATCTTCTTGATAGAAACCAGGAGGATCATTTTCTCCTACTATCGGATCAATTTTTCCTCTACCTTTTGTCTTACAAACTACACGCCAATCTGCTCTATCTTTATTTCGAGCCGGATACTTCGCGTAATATACTTGTTCGGCTTGTGATGCCAATATAAATGGCTCATTTGCTGCCAATTTCGATTTGTAATTAACCTCAACAAGTTTATATTTTTGATGAACTTTCATGCCCCTTTCTGTTGTATCGAACCAATGACATCTAAATAGGAACACTGATTTCAAGCCGAAGTAGTGCAACTCTATCACTTCTTCCACTAGTCCATAGAAATCCATATCACATTCAACATAGGTTGTCCCTTTCACGCAGACCCCAGCATTCATCGTCTTTTTTGTAGATGAATATTCAACCGTGTGAAATTTATACCCGTTAACAAAATATCCGCTATAGCACGACACAAGTCGCGACGGTCCACTAACAAACTCAAATATTTTTTCATCTATTTCAGCTCTGTGATCTTTGCTGTAAGTCTGAATCCAAGAAGGGAAATCACGATTCCGTAATGTCTCCAATTCTTGATCGTTGTGAATAGAGTATTTTTGCACCATCTCAATGTCAAATATTTCAATGAATTGTTCAATCTCTGGACAATTGAGTAATACATACAAGTGTGCCAAATGATACTCTTCATCGCTTAAGTGTCGAGATGGACGAGAACCAAAAGCACGACCAGAGTGACAAAATATATTTAAACGTCCATCTGAATGTCGAACACCCCCGTCGTCGTTACGTGGAAGACGATCAAATCTTGTCTGTACTGTGGATTCAAAGTAAAATGAGCAGAATGTTGAAATTTCTTGGATGATATACGATTCAGATATTGATCCTTCAACAGTTGCGGTGTTCTTTACTTTTTTCTTCAGACGATTCATGTATCTTTCAAATAAGTACATCCAACGATATTGAACGGGGCCACCAACTCGTGCCTCGTATGCCAAGTGTATTGGTAGATGCTCCATCGAGTCAAAAAATGCAGGAGGGAAAAACTGCTCCAGCTTGCATATGATTTCAACAATATTATTTTCAAGTGTTGACATATCTTCGACTCGAAGGACATTTGCACAGATGCTTCTAAAAAACATACTTAATTCAGTCAACGGACCCCAAATATTATCAGGTAGAAGATCTCGAAATGCGATCGGAAGTAATCTCTGCATGAATACATGACAATCATGGCTCTTCATCCCTGATATTTTGCAATCATCGACGTTCACACATCGAGATAAGTTTGAAGCATATCCATCGGGTAATCTGAGTTCTTTTACCCATTGACAAACATCTTTGATCTGTTGTTTACTTAACACATATAGGGCCTTCGGTTTCAGATATCGTCCATTGACCTCTTGTAACTCCAACTCTGGTCTTTTACAAAGTATTTTCAGATCATGTCGAGCTTTGACATTATCTTTAGTTTTTCTAGAAATATCCATCACAGTGTTGAAAATATTATCAAACACATTTTTTTCAATGTGCATGACATCTAAATTATGTCGAATCAATAATGAACTCCAATAGGGCAATTCCCAAAAGATACTTTTTTTCACCCAGTTGTGTGTTTGGCCAAAACCTGACACTCTTTCATTGCGACCGAATACAATATCTGGAAGTGCTGAAACACGTGCTAACATTTGTTCACCAGACAACATCGGTGGTGGCCCATCTCTTTCGACTCTGCCCTTAGTAAATTTATTACGATTCCTTCGATACTGGTGATGAACCGGTAGGAATCGACGATGACAATCAAAGAATGAGATTTTTCGTCCGTTCTGAAGACTGATTGATTTAGAGTGTTCCATACAATACGGGCAAGAGAGTCGGCCGTGAGTGCTCCAACCCGACAACATGCCGTACGCCGGGGAATCATTGATTGTCCACAAGACCGCGGCCTTTAAATTAAAGTTTTGCTTCCGATGACAATCATAAGTGACAGCTCCCTCAGTCCACAATGTTTTCAATTCATCTATCAAGGGTCTGAGAAATATGTCAATTTCTTTTCGCGGACCCTTAGGACCCGGAATAATCATCGAAAGATAAATAAATTCATCTTTCATGCACATTGACGATGGCAAATTATAAACTGTCAGCAGCACTGGCCAAACTGAATAAGGAGTTGCAGAATGTCCAAACGGATTAAAACCATCTGTGCACAATCCCAATCTGATATTTCTAGCATTCCATTAATCAATCCAGCAATCCGATCATACGCAACTCCGCTGATATTACAATCGGCCTTGATGTTTAAGAGCTGTGTCATTGCTGAAAACCTAGTGTATTTAGGACAATTCTCATACAAAGGTTCATCGGCAGCTTTCAACATCTCGTAAAATTCTGCAGCTTCTTTATTCGGTAATTCAATCTCTACCGCAGCCCCTACTTCTGTGATATCAACCGCTGTAGTATCTGGTGGGACTGATGTCTGAAGAACTGGCCGATCAACATTATCATTCAGGCGGAATTGACCCCCAAGACTATCAAGTATCATAGTTCTATAGGGATTACATTGACCGGATGAAGAAGCACCAGCAGAGGAAGATTCACCATATGTCTGAACGACAGGATTGCTCGACGTCCCGACTTCGCGTGACTCCCCGTGACAAGTCCATAGAAAATATCTCGGTGCAAATCCTTTGGTATATAGATGCAGAGTGACAGTCTCCCGATCCAAAAATCGTCCATTTGAACAAATGCGGCACGGACATCGGATTTGATCACCCATGCTAACGAAATTCCGATTCGAATAGGCGAAATTTAGGAAGTACGTTACGCCTAATCGAAACTCATTCGTTAAAGCTCCACGATCAAGACGTCGGTACATCCAACTTCGATCAGCCGACATAATTCTGTCAATCAATGACAATTTCTTTGGTTAATGTCTTTAGGTGAGATTGTCCTATTCCATTCGGGATTTATGTTATTCGTACTGCACTTACGTTTTTATTTTAACTGTTAACTAATTATTCTAAATTTCGACAGCATCTCCCTACAGTTCTCCGAATACGCATATCATCTGGGCGCATATCGGAGAACAAGAGAGATGTTGCCGAAATTTAGAATAATTAGTTAACAGTTAAAATAAAAACGTAAGTGCAGTACAAATAACTATATTCCCAAATTGTCCAATCAGGGACAATTCAAGAATTGTACGTCGTATAAAAGATCATCTACTTCTTTTACACGAACATACAATTCCCGAATGGATCTAAGGTTTTGCTAAATCATATCCGATCGTCGATGCGTACGTGAAACATATCAACTCGTCGGAGGATGATTATTTTCTAAATGTTTCGAGACAGTTCGAGTCCATATTGGACGATTTCGGCGCGCGTCCGAAGTGGACGATTCCGGCGCGAGTCCGAAGTGGACGATTCCGGCGCGAGTCCGAATTGAACGATTCCGGCGCGCGTCCGAAGTGGACGATTCCGGCGCGAGTCCGAATTGTACGATACCGGCGCGCGTCCGAAGTGGACGATACCGGCGCGCGTCCGAAGTGGACGATTCCGGCGCGCGTCCGAAGTGGACGATTCCGGCGCGCGTCCGAAATTAATCTAACAAATTAAACAATTAATCTAAACAATTAATTAACAATTATTAAATAATTAATTAACAAATATAAAATAATATAAACTATATATATATATATATTATAAATTCCGGCGCCGGAGTCCACCCTCCGGCGCCGGCGTACAGTGGCCGGACACACTGTCCGGCCACTGCAGAAGGTCCGGCGGCGGCCATCGGCCGACCGCCGCCGGCCGAAACCCTAGAAATAGGGTTTCGGTCGGGTGATTTCCGCCGGCCGCAGGGAAGAGACTTACCTGAACAAGTCGGCAGCAGCGATCGGCGTCGTCGGCGTCGGCAGCAGCGGCAGCGGCGGCGAGTGGCGTCGGCAGGAGCGGCGGCGGCAGCAGCGAGCAGCGGGAGGAAGAAGAGTCGGGCGCGAGAGCGTGCCCTATATAAACTTATCAGCAACGGCTCACTCGCCCGTTAGAACGCCGTTGCTGATAAGTTATTATCAGCAACGGCTCACTTATCCGTTAGCAAGTCCGAAGTGGACGATTCCGGCGCGAGTCCGAATTGGACGATTCCGGCGCGCGTCCGAAGTGGACGATTCCGGCGCGAGTCCGAATTGGACGATTCCGGCGCGCGTCCGAAGTGGACGATTCCGGCGCGAGTCCGAATTGGACGATTCCGGCGCGAGTCCGAATTGGACGATTCCGGCGCGCGTCCGAAATTAATCTAAACCCTAATAATTAATCTAACAAATTAAACAATTAATCTAAACAATTAATTAACATTTATAAATTAATTAATTAACAATTTCAAAACAATAAAATATATATATATATATTCCGGCGCCGGAGTCCACCCTCCGGCGCCGGCGTACAGTGGCCGGACACACTGTCCGGCCACTGTAGAAGGTCCGGCGGCGGCCATAGGCCGACCGCCGCCGGCCGAAACCCTAGAAATAGGGTTTCGGTCGGATTTTAACATCTCCGGCCGATCAACATACCGGCAGCAGCGGCAGCGGCAGCGGCGCGGCGGCGAGAGGCGTCGGCGAGAGGCGTCGGCGTCGGCAGCAACGGCAGCAGCGGCGAAGGTCGGCAGGAGCGGCGGCGGCAGAAGCGGGAGGAAGAAGGGTCGGGCGCGAGAGCGTGCCCTATATAAACTTATCAGCAACGGCTCACTCGCCCGTTAGAAAGCCGTTGCTGATAAGTTATCATCAGCAACGGCTCACTTATCCGTTAGTAAGCCGTCGCTGAAGATTAAATAATCAGCAACGGCTCGCCTTTTCGTCAGAAAGCCGTTGCTGATAATTAAAATAATCTGCAACGGCTCGGTTGTCCGTTAGAAAGCCGTTGCAGATACATATATCTGCAACGGCTCGAGCGGCCGTAAGAACGCCGTTGCAAATAGCAACGGCTTGATCGGCCGTTGCTGATAGCCGTTGCTGAAGACCAAGTTTGTAGTAGTGGTTCTGTCTACGAAACCTAGGGGCTTGAGTGATCTTGCCTATGGAGGTTAAGAGATTATCGGGCAAACTTGAAAGCTTTGTCTTGAGTGTCATCTGCAAGACAACTAGGATAATGTTCATATAATTAGTTTTGATGGGTAATATATGCACATAAACCAAAGAGAATGGACACTTTTAAGATCAACATGAAATTTTAAAAGAATCTTTTTCCTATGTTTCTTCTTGAGAGAAAAGCATTATAATTTTAATATTAAATATCAATATATGAGTCCAAAATTTATTTTTCTTCCCCTTTCTTTTATTAAAAAAATATAATTTTGTAAGAAATAGAATTTTTAAGACACCAATATGCATCATTTGATCTTAAAAAAATTTAAAAAAAACAAAAGAAAGAAAGTCAACAAGAACACTCTTTTGTTTTGTCATTTTCCTTTTTTAAAAAAAAAAATGGCAAAATTGAAATGAGAAATTTGAATCGTCATGAAGATCCCTTTCACAAACAAAAACAAAAAAAAATGAAAAATGTGAGATTTCACAAAAAAAAAACTTCTAAACACACAAAAGACACAAGAAGTTTAATTTTTCTTCCCTAGGATTTGTTTTGGGCCAAAAATATCAAGGAAAAACCACCATGCATAGAGTAGAAAAGTATGAAACATGATTTTATGAGTAAACCTAGACCTAGAGATGAAGGAAGATGAAACATCTACTCAACATGATGAACTAACTCATGTGTAAGAGCTAAGAGTTGAGTTTTAACCTTAGAAGTGGAGAAGAACCCTTAAGATCCAATAAATGGGGGTGAGTGGCCGGTTGGAATGGAGAGAGAAGCTTTAGTTTTCGGCGTAAAAGCTTATGTTGAAGGGCTCAGATTAAGACAGTCGGCCAAATGGGTGGATAGGATCATTTTCTGTTTGTCGGTCGATCGGGCGATCGCATGTCGCACTTGAGCTGAAGTGTGTTTTCTAGTGATTATAAAGAAAATTATTTTGAGAGATTTAAATATTGGAATTTTATGAAACTTTTTCCACATGAACTAGATTTCATGATGATTCCATAGAATCAAGAATTACTCAAATGGACCTCTCTACAATTTTCTAGAAAATCCTTAAGATCACAGTGGCATTTTCGTAAATATTTAGACATTGTGCAAAACCATAAATTTCTATCGTAGGATCCCCTGATCTGGTAAGATATTGTCTAGATCACTTATAATAATGTTTTCGAGCATATAGAGTTTTACTAAAAAAATTGTGCAATTTTAATCATATATCTCAATTTTTCAATACATCAACTCATCACATTTTTATTTACTTGAATTATGAAATTTTAAGTACATGTCAAGATACTTGTTTAAGTGTTATTATTTTGCAATTTATTCTCATGACGCATTTGTCAATCAAGATACAAGGTTCTAGATTTAAAATCTATTTATAGAATGTAATTATAAAGGGAGTCAAGATATTGAGTTTTTTTTCATTATAAATTTCTTACTTGTGTTGTTTTATTCAAATAACATGCAAGATGATTCATAAGCATATGGAATTCATTTAATCAAGAGAAGAGATGTGTCATGCAAGAATTTTTGCCAAATTGAAGCTCATACCTCATTTCTTGAAGAATTTCATACATTTATTTTCTTTTCTCCATTTTCTTCACGATAGCCTTTCATTTTCAAACTTGCTGGTATACTTATTAATAATAATCAAGTCATATCTACTTGCAAGCTATCGTACTAAATAGTAAAGATGAGGATCAAGTATTATTTTCAAAGACATACTTTGCTAAGTAGTAGAGATTCATTTACAAATAAGTCAAAACGATACCGTAATGAATCAAAGAGATCTCAAAATATAAATTTTGAAAAATAAGATCTACAACCCTTCCTATTGGTTGAAAAGGGAGAGACCATAATGAGCCTACGATTTGGAACCACAAGATCGCATTAGCCTGTTATAGGCTACTAAGGTCTCTGAAGAAATCAAAAAATAAAAAATATTTTTCGAGAAATATAACGAGAGCACGTAAATCAGCCAAAGTTATTTATGTATCAAAATTCCAACTATAATATAGGAATTAAGTGATAGGAATGATACTGATGTGTTTTTATGCCAACCTTACTAAGGCATCATGATGACTTGAAGTTGCAACCTCATGAAGATTTTTTCATCTGAATCCAATGTCAACTTCAATATTTTATTTGTCATTCATCCTTGTGTGGTAACTCTCCTACAAAAGAACAAGAAGAACAATGCTAACACAAAGAAATTTATAGTGATTTGGCTAACCGTCTACTCAATTACCTAAGACCCGTGCTGGATTTCATATGCAAATGCACTAAATTAAGAGTGGCTTACAATTGAGGACTTTACACCGGAAAGACTCTACACTCCCTTTGAAGGCACTTCTACACCCGGAAGTATCAACCTTCACACCGAGTGAGCTTTCACACCTCAATTCCCAAGAACAACTCCTAATCTAGTTTTACACAAGTGGCTTTACACCTTAAACACCAAAGTTACCATAAACTAGCTAGACCCTACACAAGGTCTATTATGCAATCAAGTTAATACAATGAAAAATAAACTAAAAACACTTGAATCACAAGAAGAGAGAAATGAGGACTTATCACAATAGGATCATCTCTTCTTGTTGAGCCTAGCAAACTTGAAGGATCCTTCAATGATGAACACTTGAGATTGAGATATCAATGGGTAGGTTTTTGTAATATCCGAGATATTATGATAATTTTTATCATTTATCTTTATCAGTCTAGCGGGTTGATTTGAGGTCGAGCTGAGTCGAGTCATGATCTGGTGTGAGCTTGAAAGCTCGGGTAAGTAGAAATATGAATTGTGCATTTTCTTTACTTCCTTAAATAATTTTTTGCTATAATTTTTAATGCTTGTGTTGAGCTGAGAGATTAGCGGGTTTGGATCCGGGCTTGAGACGGATGCGAGTTTAGCATAAGATTATTGTTGGGAGGGGATTTTGACCCCCCCCCCCCCCCACCCCCCACCATGCGGCTCCTAGCGGAGCCACACAAGCCAAGTGGAGAAAGAGAGCCTGATGCCCCCTCTTGTTGGAGCCCCTCCCCCCTAGGAGCCGAGCCGAGCCGCCACCTCTTGTGTGCTGGATTTAGAGGCCGTCTTCAAGGATTTCTTTCTTTCTTCTTCTTCCTAATCATATGAGTGGTTTCTCCCTTCCTCCCCCTTCTTTTTTCCTCGTTTTCTTGAACCGCCTCTTGAAATTTGAGAATTCTTGTTATTTTCCGACGTGGGTGTTGTTTTCTCGTGTTACCATTAAAGAGGAAGCCCGAGGATCCCCCCTTTGTGGTGCGGCGGCCCTAGGAATGTCCTAGGGGTGCTCGGCCAAGGTGGGAAAGGAGGTGCCCTCAAGGTGTTTGTGATATTGCCTAAGAGAGCATGTCTATGTTGATAAGTCTTTAAATCCCTTGTTTTGAATCCTCGCTATGTTCTTATGATGTTGAATTATGTTTGATGTCAAAAGTATGAATCTCGGCGTGTTAAATTTATGGTTTCATGTGAAAGATTTAGTTCTTAACGGCATGATTTATGTTCTTGATGATTCTTGATTTATGAAGCATGAATCTTGATGTTGGTGTAAGGATTTGAAGCATGCTAAATTATGTTTAGAATATAGACCTTTTTAATTGTTATTTATGATTAATGAAATCTATTTTAGCAATATTTTTGGAATGATTATTGTTGTGATTTTCATCTTAATTAATTTAGCATGCTGAAAATCTAAATATGCTGAAATTTCATGTTGGATTGTCACTAATGATGCTGAGATTTGAAACTATGTGTGTGAGGTGTGATGATTACTGAACATAGTCGTGTAACCTATCATTTTAATCAAAAAATATAGTTTGGAACCATAGAACATACTCTGAAAACCAGATTCGGCTTGGGTACACCAGAATTGGGCTCAAACAATAGAATTAAAATTTAGGAATTTAAATTTAGGCTGAAAACAAAACCCCTAAAATAAAATTTAAATTTAGGAATTTAAATTTTAATTATAGAATTAAAATTCAAGGGGCAAAATAAACTATTAAGGGCCAACAAGAATTTAAAAATATGAAACAAAACCTCATGGGTTGATGACATTGTGGGTTTGGGGCGTCGGGAACAGACATAGTGTGTTGCAACATTTTTCCCAATAGGAACACCCCTAGGACACCGTGGAAGACACTTGACTTAGGTCTTGTGGGCGTCATATCTTTCATGAATGACGGAGAGGCTTGGTTAGGAGCCGGTTTGCGAGCTTAAGCTCAGAAGGTTGGATGGGTAAATCCCAACCTGTGTTTAAAAAGGAATAAGTTCGGATGGGCAAATATCGATTATTCCCGCTTCTCTTTGGAATAAGTTTGGATGGGCGAATCCCAATTATTCCCACTTTTGTTTCGAATAAGTTCGGATGGGTGAATCCCGATTATTCCCGCTTCTCTTTCGAATAAGTTCGGATGGGCGAATCTCAATTATTCCCGCTTCTCTTTGGAATAACTTCGGAAGGACGAATTCCAATAATTCTCGCTTCTCTTTGGAATAAGTTCGGAGTGGCGAATCTTGATTATTCTCGCTTTTTCTTTTGGAATAAGTTCGGATGGGAAAATCCCGATTATTCCTATATGTCTCTTTAAGGGTATGTTATGGGATAAGTTCGGATGGATAAAACTCGATTATCCTCATAACCCTTGTGAAGTAACTTGTATGCCTTACGGCATGGGTAGGCAGATAGGCATGTTGTATATTCACTGCTATGTGAATAAGCTTGCCTTTGGGCATGGGTCGATCAAGTGGCCATTAGTTAGCCATACCACAAATATTGCATTCTCCCTGTATGAGAAATGGGTGTTTATGTTTGTATGTTATATCTTTGTGGTTGGTTTTGTGGTGGGTGTTGAATAGACTTTGACACTAGAATGGGGGTTGAATAGTATCAATCCATTTTTTTCACTTTTTCTTTTACTCAATTTAATCTCTAAGTAATGCAATTGTTCTTTGATGATTGATATGATCACAATTCAATGGCAACAATAAAAGCAAGTAAAGAGCAATGCAAACAAGAGTATTTTATAGTGGTTCGGCCAACCGCCTACTCCACTATCTTGGCTCCTTACCAAGAATTTCTAAATACTACTTTATAGAATTTATGTTTTCCTTTGAATACACTTGAGGACACCCTTCTCCCTCACTTGGAGAACACCTCAATCCTATTCACCTAGGCAAAACACAATTCTACAAAGTTGACCCTAAGTGTTTCCTAGCACACCTAGCAAGCTATCTCAAACTTGAAAACAAGATACAATAAAGATCAAATACAAAGAAAGAGCTAAAGAATGAAAGATTGAACCAAGCTTCTTTCCACCGCCTTCTTGTCTTCAACTTGCAATCGGATGATGACTCAAGAAGTGCAGCATAGTTGAAGTAGAACAACGCCTGGTATTGATGTCGACACTGGGAGCAGAGAGCGTGCGCAGGTGTAGATCTTTGAAGGCTTTAAAGAACTCTTTTAATGCTCAATAATATTTTCAAGAAGTCTATAATGAAGTTTGGTCAGAGGTATTTATAACCCCTCACCCGAACGGCCGTTCAACGGGTGAAAAATCGACCGTTGAAGCCGTTCGATCGCAAGGCCGGTCGATCAGTCGGTCAACCGACGGATCGATCGCCAGTGCGACCGCTCGCAACTGTGAGAGGTCGGTCGATCGACGGGTCGACCACCAACAAATCTTTCGACATTCAGTCGACCCGTCGGTCGACCGAATGGCTGCAACGAGTCACGCGATTGAGGCTATTTTTAGATCGGTCGACCGATTGGTCGACCGCTACCTTTCTGCCAATTTTTTGCCTCTATCAGTCGACCAATCGGTCGACCGACGCAGCCCAGCTGTTTGGCCTTCGCCACATTCAATCAACCGAATGGCTTCAGCCAATTTTTTTGCGATCTCCAGTCGACCAGTCGATCGATCGAATGGGCTGGTATGCTATACTATTGCCTTATTCGGTCGACCGACTGGTCGACCGAACCCAGGCTGAGGATGATTTCTTCCATGTATTTTTACATGCCTTTTCTATGGGTTTGGTTACCAAGTTTTAACTTGGATAACCTTATAATTTTGGCTTTTGATAAACTATCCTAGGGACATATTACATTAATTCTACTCGACTTAATCCTGAGCCTTCTTCAACGATTTCTTCTTCCATTTCTTTGACGATCTTTTCCGTCGTCCCGTTTGAACGGATTTGGCATGCATATCGCAACCTCAACCTGAACTCAAAACTTCACACTTTAGATTAAATACATGTTTGTTATCATCAAAATACATGTCACGTGACCCTAAGATGCGGCGTGACAGTTTTGAAGATTTGATCAAGAGAGAGCTTAGAAGATGCTTAGGATCACTCTTTGAGACTTAGAGGTGTCAACAACCAAATGGGAGAGAGATTTGGGTGGGTATTTATAACCACCCAAAGTCAAGGTGTCATCAACAAGCGTTTTTCTACCCGTTGGCGATGTTCGATCGCTTGCCAATCGATACTGCTGCTTTCTGGCAATAGTCGGTCGACTGAATTGGATGTTGCCAACTTTTTACCATATTCGATCAATCGACTGGTCGACTGAATTGGCTACTGCCAATTTTTGGCAGCATTCGGTCGATCAAACCTGGTTTCAAAATTCTTCTTTGAATTTTCTTGTTGCAGGTTTTGTTTCTGGGTTCAGGCCTTCAGCGTGCGTTAGCTTAGAGAGCTTTTCATATGTTCTCTAGACTCGTCCAAGACGTCTTTGGTGTACACATCGAACTCCTGTGAGTCATCGTAAATGTATGTCGTATCGAGACCGATGCCGCAAACCGTGAAATCGGCTTTTGTCTTTTATCGAACCTGCGACCTTCATGCTTTAAGAATTCAGTTAGATAGACTTGGTTTGTTATCATCAAAATAATCATGAAGAGAGTAGAGCACAAAGGAAAAATCATTCCGCCAACTCTTGTCCTTGTCTAGTGTCTTGTGACGGCAAGTTTGCAAACCAAACAGACCCTTAGGGTTACTCGGCCACCCTAGGCCACAACAAAATTTAGAATTCTAGCATGTTTTAAATCATGAAAATTCGGAATTAAACACTAGATAAACATGCAATAATTCCTAAATACCAATTTTAAGTTCTCTATAGTAGGGCCGGCCTTCCCTAAGGTTTGGGGGCATGCCCTAGGGCTGCCACTCACTCCAAACCTCAATGAGGCGCCCTACAATCGACCTGAGGCAACAAACATACATATTAGATAATCTACTCGAAAGAAAACAAATTAAAATCACTCTTGAATCCATCAACAAGGATCAGCAGCCCCAATTCTCAAATTTAGGGATTTGGGGAAGAACCACTCACCTAGGATTGGTTTAGGGACAAGGAAGACGATGGAGAAGTCGTGTGTCATATCTAATCCGATGAAGCTCCGATCTTTCGGTCGATTCCTCCCGATTCCACCTTCTCTCTCACTCAACTCTTTGGGTGGCGTGCAGCTCTTTCCTGGAGCCGTTCGCCCCAAGTGGTAGGTTTTATTTTTTTACTTTAATTACCAAATTATGAAATTGCCCCTCCTCACTTAACTCGACCCAACTTGCTCAAAACGAGTCTGATTCGAGCTCCGATTAACTCTAGGTAATTTAAATTGAGCAAGGGTCTCAACTCAATTCGCACCCAACCACAATTAACTCTACACGCATCGTTACACGCCGTGCTTGACTCACTGAAACCAAAATGCAAAATCTGATAAATTTAGTATTACATAATAGTTTTTAAAATAATATTTCTTATCAGGTCGGGTCGAGCCTACATCGTATGACCCGACACGATCCGATAATTGTTTGAGTGGGCTAGCCCAATAGTAGCCCGACACGATAAGGGTCGGCCCACGCACGATTTGATCGTGTCACACTATCTAGCCTAACTGAAACTTGTCACGCCTAGCTTGGCCCATAACCTAAAATTTTTAGGCTGTGTCTGTGTTGTCCATGGGCAGACCCGACCCATCGACACCTCTACTTTAAGTTCAGGGTGACTTGATTATTTAAATATTATTTTTAATTTTTAATTTTAAAATTTATAAATCAAAGAATAAAAAATTGACATAATAATATACAAATATGATTGTACATTTGTGAATTTTTTTTTTAAAAAAAAAAAGAGAAAATTTGATTAGTATAGATCGCATATAAAAAAATGGTCTGCGAACCTTCTATAATTATATTAAAACCTAAAAGATTGATGTCTACGTTGATCTTTTTAAGTTTTTTTATAAATATTTAAGATTTTACGATTCTGACTTCCATTTGGACTACGATTTTCTTGAGTTTCATGACTATGAATGATAATATTACTCGTACTCGTGAATATCGATGGATATTTACCCGACACAGGTCGGGTATGGTAAACATATATGTTATATCTACGGGTACGAATACGGGTATAAATTTTTACTCATTTAATAAATGGGTACGGGTGTGGATATTATACTATTTACACCCACGGATACCCGCTACCCGTGAATATATATGAAAAAATACATTTATAATTTTATATATTAATATCTAATGAAAAATTTAAAAATAAATCTAATTAAATATAATATATTTTTAGGGATATCAATTTCTAATTTTAGTTGAAAGTACTTTGATTTTAAATTTAATGTTGCATAAATGGTTATTGTTATTTCTTAAGATAATTGTATCATTTAGAATTTAATTATTACGTAGTTTATTTTATGGATTAATATTTCTCAATCAAGTTATTAATAGTGGTGAAATGAGAATCATTAGTGGTATACTATTGTAATAGAATAAAATTTATTATCATATATTAAATGGGTATCTACGGATATTCGCAAGTATCAATTACCCGCGAGGGTACGGGTGACGGATACCCGTCGCAGGTGTGGGTATGAGAGACGGGTTTAGTAAACAGGTGCGGGTGCAGGTGTAGATGTGGCACTATTCGCCCCGATGACATCCCTATTCATGACTCATCCCCTATTAACGATAAAGATACATTATGTTAATCTACCTTCAGCATCTAATCGATCTTGAAGCAAATGCATATTTATATAATTTTTTAACTTAATCTATTTTCTTTTTATCTAAAATCATATTTTATACTAAAACAAAATTTAGAAATATTTTATCTTATATATTACATAAAACATAATTTTGCTTTCATTGAGATTTGAATTGAAGACCTCCCGCTTACTAAACAAATGCTCTAATCAACTGAGCTATAAAAGCTAATTACAAAATGTCATTTAATAATACATCCAAGAAAAGGTGTCAATTAAGAGCAGATCATTTAATAATATGAAAGTCAATTAAATATGAAATAAAATACGTCCGGCCGAAGGTGCATGTAGCATAATATTGAAAATAAATTAAGATAATATCATTTAAGATGATTTGAATATGTGCTACGGAGACCCAGGTATTTTAATTTAAAAATATAATAATTTAATAGAAGAAGATAGGAAGAATGGTAAAAATAGGCCTAAGATCACGTGAAAATAAATAATGTCTAAGGATCTATCGTTATTAAATATTGAGATGAATACAAGACTAGAGGGATTTAATTTGAAGACAAAGAGTCCTATATTCAACCACATCTAGTATGGGCAGCGATTAAGATTTAATTGTTGTTGTTGTGGTAATGATATATAAAAGAAAGAACATATATAAATTAATTTATCTGTATTTAAATAATAAAATTTATTCCTTAAAATGAAGGATTTAATGCTTCAATTCTATATATACAAACCTGTGCAAACAAAGCTGCCCGAGCAGCAAACATAGCTCGCCTTCAGAAAGAATCCACCATTTGGAATTCGGTTCGTCCACATGAGCTACAGGATATCTTGTACCTTGACTTTGTTTTATTTGGCTTTATAACCTAATAATATCTTACTTTTTTTGCCAAAAAAAACTCGGATCAAACAACATAAAATACCATTCAATTATGAAAACACTATGGATAAGGCCCACAACATACAATGACCTTCAACCCATGAAAACCAAATTAATAAACTATCACATATTATGAAACCCTCTTTTCTGTTTTATGAAAAGGTTTTACTTACTGAATTTAAATATACAAATCTCTACTACAATACATTAAAAATAATAAGAGAATTTGGGCTCTAGAGTTTGTTTAATCAATAAAATAATAAAATAATAAAATAATATTATAAAATTCCTAAACAGTGTCTCTATCCTCTTTTTCTCAAAGCGCGACGTTAGATAGTTTCTTTAACCATCAACTATCCTTTATTAGTGAGCCCGTAGCTAGTAGGGGTGTGTATGAATATCATGTATATTCTGAATCGGTTGGAACCTATTCGATCGGGTGGATTCTAGGTAGATCTGAATTAAATTCGAATAAATTCTGGGATAAAAATTAGGAAATCAGTTAAAATCGATTCTAATTCCGGATCCAATACATCGGGTACCCAAAATCAGAATCGATATCCGAAATCTATTTTGGAACTTGTACTATAATCTGTTTTGGAACATATACAAGAATCTATTGAAACATATCCTAGAACTTGTTTTGGATCCTATTTTAGAACTTGTTCTGAAACATGTTGAAATTTATTCTATAACATGTTCTGTAATATGTTAAAAATTATTCTAGAACTTATAAATGAATATATTCCAACATGATGCCTGGAATCAGAATTGGTGGTTCTGAATAGGATCCGATTTCATATTCCAATAGAATAAAATCTGATTCTAAAATTTATAAATTTATAAAAGATAAAATTTGAATATTATAAAAAAATATAAAATATTCGAATCCGCTCATTCACATGCTCTCATCATCGTCAATACTCGATGACCCGAGGAAGCCCAAAATAACACGGTCTCCCACACAAGAACACACCTCACCATCCACTACCTTCCCCTCATCGATCACGAAACAACCACAATCATTTTTATTAAGGTATCTCTCAATCAATTCCAAGCATTAACATCTTCTCGTCAGAATTATGCGTACAACATGTTCCATCAGGTGAGAAAAAACTTTATTAGAAATGGCATTAGTTGCATGAGTTTTTTCAATAGCTATTACAGTAGTTCCAGTAGTACTAATTACAGCACAATCACTTCTTTGACTTACAGTATCAGGAACATTAAAATGCAACCTATAGGGCCCGATTGTTTCGTTAAAAAATGGGGGATTGGACTGGATTTCTGCTCTTGTCCCCCGTTTGTTTTGCAAACATGACGAGGGACAGGATTTTAAATCCTATTCGGGACAGGATTTTGAGCCCTTTTGGTGTACCGAGAATTTTCTCGGTACACAAAAATAGGGCGGAGGACATTGAGGGAAAAAGACCTCAATGCCCTCGACTAAATTAACACGGGTCTTTGTCGCACATGGATATCTGTCGCCGCCGTTGTAAGAGGTAAACTCCTCGAGGTGGTCCATCAGCAATTGGAAGGTGCAGTTCGAGGGCTTGATGACCATCACGCCAGAGTTGAAGAGCGTGACATTGTTCTCGGTCGCGCTTATCTCCGACATGGTGAAGAGGAAGTCTATTCCGGAGCACGAGGGGGTCGGCGTCGATGAAGATGATATTGTCATAGTCGGTGAGCTGCCAGAGCCAGAACTTGTTGTAGTTCCACTCGTTGTAAGTGTCGCGCTTCGCCTTGGGGTTCCAGATTCGTTGGATCGTTCACACCTTCCACCCGGCGGCTTCGAGGCCGCTGCGGTTGCGGTCGCTGATCGTTTCGTCGACGAGGATGACGAGGTCCCTCACGGATCCTGCGAGGCGAATGCTCTTCACCACCGCAATCGCGCCGCGGACGTACTACTCCGCCGAGTGCAGTATCTTGGAGTATGGTTCTCGGCGTCCCACCTCAGTGTACATGCGCACTGTACGTGCACACAAGCTATTTGTGAATATTCCCGTATCGTGGATGCGTGCAAAAAGAGGAGAAAATTGAACATTTAACTAACCTTTTGCTTTGAAAGGGATTGCAAGCTTGCATGATCCAAGCGGAAGCTAAAGCTTCTCCTGCAGTGTCGATGATTCCGGCTTGTAGAGCCAAAGATTTCCTTCGTGTCTGACGAGGTGTTTACAAGTGAAGAGATTTGGAATCGGGAGACACTCGGTGACAAAAAGCACATGAACTTGCTTGTATCTTGAAGAAGAAGAAGAAGAAGAAGAAGAAGTCTTGGTGAGTTTTGCTGCTGAGAGCTGCAAATGTAACCTCGCCACATCCCTGGACCAGCTGCCGGATCGATCACAGGGTAGCTTGACGACGACAGATTGAACTTTGCTCCCTTATCGACTTGCAGCTCAGGGAGAGAAGGGCAAGCAGGCACATTGTTCTCTTCTTCCTCGTCGATCCACTCGGGATAGAGAACTTTCCAGGTGATGCTAGTGTCGGCATAGTCGAGACTCACCAAGGAGATATCTGCTTGTGGTTGTGCTTGCTACCAGAATCTGACTTCGGTGTCATTGAAATTTATCAAGGCAATTTATAGATTTGCTTCTTTAGCTTTTACATCTTGTAGTAAACTTGATATCTGCTTCCAATCTATATCAAAATTTGAGATGTATCGAGGATCTCAGTGTGTTGCTTGCCACATCCTCGCCACATCGACAAGCCGCGATCTACAGTGCGATATATAGACACAAAACTCAAGTAAAATAATTGACTAATTGCATCTCCAAATTTGTGTTGGAGAGAGGATATCATGTCCGTTGTACCTCGAAAGGGATTGCGGCTGCTCTCGCCGGAGCATTGGCGAGAAAGCGAGAGTTAGAACCGTGCAAAATGTGAAGATAAACAGTGCCAACTTCAAGGACTCAAATTTGCAGCTTGAGTTCCTCTTTCCTCTCTGGAAAGAGGATCTTGTACTTGTCCACTTTGAGATCTTTCAACTTTGGAGGCTTTCTTTTGCCTGTGTTGTCACTGTAGCAAATGCCCATGTGAAATAGAATGCGGTCAAAATGTGAATTACTACTACATAATTTAATTTTTAAAATCTTTTTCTTATAATTGGCTGGATGGCCACAAAAGTATCTTTTTGAATTTTTTTGATTCGTGTAGTTTATGTATTAAGAAATTTTAAGACTAATTTAAAAAAAATTAAGACTATTTAAGTATGAAGACTTTTATGTTTAAAATTAAATTTGAGCATTAAAAATTTGCAAGGGTATTTTGGTCATATTATCTTGTACAGGACTCTGTTTTAGCGAACCAAACGCAGGACGGGACTGAATATCATGTCCTGTTCTTGACGAACCAAACACGGTATAGTTGCTGTCTCAGGACACTTGGTGTTTTGTCCTTGTCCTTGTCTGGTGTCCTGTGACGGGCAATTTGCGAACCAAACGAGCCCATAGGGTTCTAGTTTTGAGGATGCAACCTCACATGAAATATTAATAAAATGTCCATTCATCTAAGTACGAAGTAGGGCCGTTTAGTTGACCTAAGCAGTAAAATTTATAAAAAATTATAATTCTCGTGAATTAATTTTTCAGCTATAATTTTTAAAAAATATAAAAAATATATTTGATTGATAAAAAAAATAATTTTTTTCATTCGTAACATGTTTAGTTGACATGAGTACTTTCTAGGAAATATACATCAAATGATCAATATATTATTTTTTTTATAAATTAATATTTTATTTATAAATTAAAATATATGAAAAAATTATTTATAAATAAAATATATATTAGAATATATGAAAAAAATTAAAATTTATTTATAAATTATTATTTTAAGACATATATGTAAAATATAATAGGGTTAATTAATGAATAAATCATGACTTTTGCCGAAATTCTCAAATCTATCGCAACTTTTTATTTATTTCAAATGCATGCTTTAACTCTCGATTTATTTCAATTGTAGCACACAATCATACTCTGGTTAAGTTTCACGTTAAATTGCTGACCTAGCAATGATGATGTGTCTTAATAAGTCCAGTCAACCATTAAATTAATATTAAAAAATCAAATAAAAAAATACTGATTGTATTTACTAATACACGTCAACTATTTAATTTTTTATATTAATTTAATGACTAACTAGATTTATTAAGACACGTCATCGTTGCCAAGTCAGCAGTTTAACGAGAACTTAACCAGAATCTGACAATGTACTACAATTGAAACGAATCGAGAGTTGAAGTCTGCATTTGAAATAAATGAAAAGTCGTTATAGATTTAAAAATTTCGGTAAAAGTCGTGATATATTCATTAGTTAACCCAATATAATATATATTTTTCATATATAACTAATATAATATATTATTTATTATATAAAAAAAATAATTTCTATTTGGAGTTAATATAAAAAATTATATATTTTGTTCAAAAATAAACTAAAATGAAATAAATAAGTAAAGAATTTATGAATTGTCTAATTTCATAAGGTTGAAAACATAAATTATATCTAGCATTAAATGTAAATATGAGAATACAATGATTTTTTCTCTTAAATATAACACAAGAAGTGCAATTTACCTAGGTCCCCTTGTGGTAAATTACTTCTTGCATTTTGCAGGAAGTCACGCTTCCTGAGAAAGTTGTACTTCCTAGGAAGTATGTCGATCAAACAAGACTAAAAAATATAACTTCTTGGAAAGCACAACTTCCCGCGAGTAGAGTTGCAACTTTTATTTGCAAGTGTTTGATTGGCCGCAAACGAAAATTACAATTACACTTACATCTTCGTATCTAAATCGAGTAATTTTGCCCCGGTCTGATAGCCCGACACGATAAAATCATACTCGGACCATCCATTATTGTGCCAAGTCAGGGGATGTAGGTCCAACTTGGCCTTATAGCCTGATAACCAGTAGGCCAGCCTAGCGCAGACCAGGCTGGTCTGTGCCCGAGCTGAACTGCGCCCATGCCTAGCTTGCTTGGCCATCACTAGGCTAAGCTTGACACTACTGCGCCAGGCTATGCCTGGCATTGGGCTAGCCCGAGCTCAGCCTGGGACCGGCCCGAGCTAGAAGTGGTGATCCCTGTGCCAAACACGTCCTGACTGGCATCAGGCCTGACCGAGCCCGGGATTGGGCTGACTCGAGAATGACCAATTGGAGGCACGATGATGGTAGTCAAATAGAGGTAAAAGAGTAAATGTGTCAAATATGTCATTTTACCATCAACAATAATTAATCGGCTACAACAGAATCAATTCTACCCAGAATAATATTAATTTATACTCTAAATCACTATTTAGTTTAGTAAAATATGTTTTATATTATTTAATTATTTATCAAAATAAATTTTGAATGTTTAATTATTGTATAATATCAAAAAAAATATCAAACGATATTAGATCTAAAATTTGACACTACTATCATGTTCAACGTACGAAAACCTATAACTTTGATATTTATCTTCTCTTCTCTAGCGGGGTCTTTCCTCGACCTCGCTGCCGCATCGTCGCCATGATGGTGAGGCTGTTGTCCGAGTAGGGGTGTCCAGTGTTCGGTTCGAACCGAACCGAAAGACTAAACCGAAATTTTCGGTTCGATTCGGTTTCAGCAGTTGCAGGTTCGATTCTTTATCCGAACCGAACTGAACTTTGGATTTCGGTTTGGATTCAGTTCTCAAAATTCGGGAACCGACCCGAACCGAAAATCGAATTAATTAAAAACTGATATATATTTTAAAAGTTTAATCTAGGTAAGTAAATGGGTATTAGGAAATAATTTTTAAATTTTAATTTTTAATTTTTAAATTTTAATCAAATTAATTAAAATTTCGGTTTTCGGATTGGAAATCGAACCGAACCGAATAATTTTGGTTCGGGTTAGATCGATTTAGGCATAATTCGGTTCGAATCCGAATTGGAATTCGAGTATGAAAAAATTTCGATTTGATTAATTTCGATTTAATTCGGATTGAACCGAATGGACAGCCCTATGTCCGAGGGCGCTGTCACCCGGAGATTGCCACCGCTCAGTTCTTGTGTCCATGCACGTGGACTAGATGAGCATCGACCTTGCAAATCTGCAGCAAATGTGCAGATAATAGGCACAGGCAAGGAAATGCGGATTAGATCACTGACGCCGCCTTCATTCCCACCTATGCGCTCTACCTCGACGAGCGGCTTGACTACCGGATGCCCGACCGTCGTAAGTGCCGCAGCAGTCGGAACAATGTCTACTTGGACGAAGACGAGGCTACCATCATCTACTTTCTTTTCTATTCGTATTCATTCGGACTACAGTCGGAGCATATGAGAGTGTTATTCCATGAACGGCCTTAGGATAAATAAAACTTTTTTAATAATAAAATAATAATAATAAAACTAATTAAAATAATAAAATAATAATTTATATATGACAAAAATTATCACGTCGTCGTCGTTAACGTTCAAGTCAGCAAAAATCATCAGAAATAACGATGCGAGCTAAACGAGGTAACAAAATAAAAATTGATGTATTTTCTCACTAACGAAAAAAATTTATGCTAAAAATAAAAAAATATCCAAAGTTCGTATTTTTTTGTATTTACTCCTATCATTATTTTGTACTTAACTCTTTTTAATATTATATTTTTAATTTTTTAATAAATAAATTGTACTTTTAAAATTGATTTAAGTTAAATTTGAGTTTGACTAAAATTAATATAATAAATTAAACTTGAGTTAAATCAAATCAAACTGTTAAAAAATTAATTAACCTTTTCAAGTCGGGTAACGAATCAATCAGTTTTATAAAAAAAATCCCCCAAACGAAGCAAACATCACTCAAGAGGATAACGTAATCAGTGATTAAGATAACATAATAGGACCAAAAATAATTCATAATTATATAAATCAAAATACAACGAAAATCTAAAGTTCAACAACGAAGAACAACTACAACTAAAACACTCCAAACGAAAGGTACATAGTAGCAAAAGATTTCTTCTGAATAAAAACATGCTTCAAAAGTGGATACCAATGCTCAAATATGAGACTAGTACCAGAGCACTCTACTAACTTTAACTCTAAAATAGCTAACTTCGTACGTGTCACACATGTGAATCTGAAGCAAAAACAAAAGGAAAGTCAGCGAAAGATTGAGTATGAGTCAACATCAATATGACAAACACCAAGATAATAACTCAAAATGTCATGAACTCTAATATATGCAAGTATAACTCTAAAATTAATTCTATTAGCTCTACATATATCAATGATACAAGTATGTAGTTTATCAGTGAATCAAGAGTGGTATGGACAAGAACTCCATGGGTTTCCCCCTGCACTCTCGCACTTGAGAGTGGTTCTCCACATCCGCTCGTACAAAGAGAACGACTATTCAAGGATAGCTCGCGAGCACTACGCAATGCCCCCACACCGCAGCGCATCTACTAAATATCGATATTCCTTGGTCATAGAATCCTTTAGATCCATTGGACCGTAAAGTGTCCCCGCCCGAAGCACAAATGCTAACGGGCCACAAATAGATCATCATAATGATTAGAGCACTAATGAATATAACAACAATATGTGAACATAAAGAACAATGTTATAACACTTGTACCTAATGCATAAGGTAAATAACACATATGATATATAATAACCTTATGAGCATATTTCTAGCACATGACATGTCCAACATAATCAACATAATAATATCAATATTATCATAGCTATATCATCTAGATTAGCACTACATGTCATGGTTCCAATTAATTATGCAAGAAGGAAAATGTCACATAGTGTAGAGTCCATAGGAGTCTAGAAGAGGATCTACTATACATCGAATAACACTTTTTTAGCTATAATATTAAAGTTAAATCACAAGCATACTAATTAGAACGAAAATCGAAGCACTAAAACCCCCAATTATTGTTCGAATGATCTCATTTGGAGAATCTGACTTCACCAATGAAATCAGAACATCGATTATATGAAGATCCATATATAATACATTGAAATCCAACTTAGGGAATCTCCTGAAATTAATTTTCGAAAAACATCCTTAATTTTTTCTAAATCATTTATATATAAAAACACTATATCACTGCTATAATCCAACATACCACTGTTACGATCTATTATATCATTGTTATCATCATATATCACTACTATAATTAATAAATCATTGTTATAATCAAAATACTACTATTTCAATCCAAATGGTGGAAAGCTAGGGTTTCCCCCTCTTCCTCGTGCATGAGCCGGCAGCGGCGCCGTCGGCGAAGGGATCCGGTGGCAGCGGAGGCTGTCGTCGTCTCCCGTCCCCTTGGGTGGTGATTGTCGTCCAAAGGGTAGGCAGGCAGCACCGCCGCGCCCCAGGCAGTGTTGCACCGCCTCACGATCGAGCTGCAGCCGCCTGGGCTACAGTTGCTCCGCCCTGACGGGGCTGTTGTAGCCCCGATCGAGGCGACGTCCGCCTCAACAGGGCAAACGCCGGCCCGACCTGACGCCGCTCGCCTCAAGGGGGTGGACGCCGGATCGGGTATCGCGCCGCCTACCTCAAAGGGGCGAACACCGGTCCTCAACAAGGCCGACTCTACTCAGACTTCCTAGCCCGATCCAAGGTGTTCCGGCGGCACAGTGATTGTCGTCATACTCGGGATACCTTGCCGGCACAAAATACTCGCCTAATGCTAGCTAAGTTAATGGTAATATACTCATCAAGTTTTATAAGACAATATCATATCCAACATACTTCCTATATAGGACTAAACGAGAGATATTATAAAATTCTATTAGGATTTACGGCTCAAACTAATTTATCGTACTCCCTCCTTTAAACAAAAGCAAGTTTTTATTAGGGTTTACAAGTACTCATCTATTTTTCTCCCTCAAAAATTGTATCAATTTATACAATTTTTTAAGGTTTATAGGTACTAAGTTTTGTAGGTTCAAGGAGCAACCTTCAAGATATTCGCACATGTACTTTGTTTTTCTCTCTCATCTTCTCTTTATTTTATTATGCATAATTAATTTTGAATTTTATTTAATTTTCTTAATTATGTTTGTCTAATTTCCAACTTTTCAAATTCATTTACTTAAACATGATTGATTTTTAATTAATCATGCTTAATTTCTAAATTTTTGAATTTAATTAATTTTAGATACTAATAATTATTTATGAAATTTTAAATTTGAATTTTGTTATGCGTCCTTAATTAAATATGCTTAACTTTAAATTTTATTAATTTATATATGATAAAATTTAGGGGTGTGCATGGGTACCGAGTAGACCCAAAACCGATTGGAATCAACTCGATTGGGTAGGTTCCGGGTAGATCCGAATTAAATTCGGGTAGGATCCGAAACAAAAATTTAGGAACCACTTAAAATCGATTTCGGTTTCGGATCCAACACATCGGGTACTCGGAATTAAAACCGGAATCGATACCTGGACCTTGTACTCTAGAACCTATTCATTTACAGGTTTTAGGGTACATGTTCCAGAACAGGTTCCAACAAGGTACTCGGAACCTGTACCCTGGAACCTATATATGAACAAGTCCCAATAGAGAATCAAAATCGAAACTTGTGGTTCTGGATAGGGTTCAATTCCAGGTTCCAACAGGATAGAGTGTGATTCCAAGTTCCAATAGGGTAGGATCCGGTTCTAAAACTTAGGAACCGATCCTATACAGGGCAAGGTCCGGATATTATGAAAATTACAGGGTACCCAGACCCGCTCACCCCTAGTAAAAATTAAATTAATTATGTATGTTTAATTTTTTTAATCTTATATATTATATTATTCATGTTTAATTTTAAATTTTATTTTTCCTCAATAATTAGAAATGATTAATTAGAAATTTTCGAATCCATTAAATTAAAAAATTTCACTTCAAATTAACAATGCTTAATTTTTAAATTTTCAATTATATTTAAATCAATCAGACTTAATTTCAAATTATTATAATTATATATAATAAATTTCGAAATTTATTAATTATTGAAATACATAATAATTTCAACCTTTATTAATTTTGAATCTTATTAATTAATAAAAATTAATTTATAAATTTTCAAATTAAAATTTTCATATTTTTGCATTCATTTAATTAAGTTAGTTTAATTTTCAATTAAGTATGCTTAGTTTTTAAATTTTTAACTATAATTTTCACGTTGAACTACTTTTAACTTCTCTCCAATTTAATTTCCTCGATAAATTAATTTCAAATTTTATTAATGGTGTATTCTATTTTATCTTCAATTAATAATCAAATTTAATTAATTATAAATGTTAACAATTATTTATGATATTTAGATTTTTTTTATTTTGTTATGTTTGCTTAATTAAACCGACTTAATTTTAAATTTTATTAATTTTCATTTGGTCATAGTCAAATTAATTATGTTAGCTTAATTTTCAAATCTTATATATTATATTATGCAAGTTTAATTTCAAATTTTATTTTTTTTTCTCCATAATTATGTATAATTAATTAGGGATTTTGTTAGTTCATTAAATTAAGTATATTTCACTTCCTAAGTACGCTTGATTTTCAAATTTTCAACTATATCTAAATTAATGAGACTTAATTCCCAATAAAACATAATTAATTTTCAAATTTTCAAATCCTTTTAATCATGTATAATAAATTTCAAATTTTATTAATTATTGAAATGCATGTTAATTTTAAATTTTATTAATTTTAAATCTTATTAATTAATAAAAATTATTTTATAAATATTCAAATTAAAATATTCATATTTTTCACATCCATTTAATCACATCAATTTAATTAAGCATGTTTAATTTTCAATTAAGTATTATTAACTTCCAAATTTTCAAACTTAATTTCCACGTAAAACTAAATTAATTTCTCTTCAATTTAATTTCAAAATTTTAATAATTTTGAATTGTATTAACGGTGAATTTTATTTTCCCTCCATAATTATACATGTTTAGTTTCTAATTTTTCATATTCATTTAATTAAGCATGTTTGATTTCTAATTAATCATGTTTAATTTCCAAATTTTTGAATTTAATTAATTTTAAATATTAATAATTATTTATGAAATTTCGGATTTTGTTTTTGAAATTTTGAATTGTGTTATGTATGCTTAATTAAACATGCTTAATTTTGAATTTTATTAATTTTCATTTGGTTAGAATCAAATTAATTATGTTTGATTAATTTTAAAATCTTATATATATAATAGAGTAAATACCAAAAAAAAATACGAACTTTAGATCTTTTCCCATTTTTAGCATAAACTTTTTTCGTTAGCAAAAAAATACATCAACTTTTATTCTGTTACTCCATTTAGCATGCACCGTTATTTTTGACGATTTTTGCTGATGTGTCACTTAACAGTGATGACGTGATAAATTTTATCATACGCGGATTATTTATTTTATTATTTTAATTAATTTGATTTTTTTAAAAAATATTATTATTAATGATGTGACCCTTCTTCACGCTAACTGCACTCCACAGGTCGTTGCTCGGCAGAGCTCGTTGTCGTTGCACAGGTAGAAGCTTGTCATCGGGAGGTCGACTTCTGAAAGACGCTAGAGAGGCGACAGAGAGGTCAACGACCTCTCGCACGACCTCTTTGTCGCCTCTCTGGCGGAGAGGACGCGTATCCTCTCCGCTAGAGAGGTCGCAAGAGAGGTCGGCGATCTCTCTGCCGACCTCTCGCATGACCTCTTTGGAGGTCGGCAAAAAGGTCAGCGACCTCTCTACCGAAGAGGACGCGAGTCCTCTTCGCCAAAGAGGCAACAGAGAGGTCGCCAACCTCTCGCGCGACCTCCCTCTGCCTGTCGTCGACCTATCTGGCAGAGAGGACGCGCGTCCTCTCAGCTTGAGAGGCGACAGGGAGGTCGACAGATGTCCTCTCCGGCCAGGCGAAGTTCCAAGGCTTGAAATGGTGCAGTCGCCACCGGAGAGAGAAAGGAGGTGCGGTGGAGAAGATAATTTGAAAAGATGTCAATAATATAATTTATATGGCATTATTTATTTTATATGACTTTAGTCAAGGATAAAATTTACCATGTCATCACTGTTAAGTGACACATCAGGAAAAATCGCGTGCTAAACGGAGTAACAAAATGACAGTTAGTGTATTTTCTTGCTAACGAAAAAAATTTATGCTAAAAATGAAAAAATGTCTAAAGTTCGTATTTTTTTTTGGGTATTTACCCTATATAATATTATGCATGTTAGCTTGAAATAAGTTGGGAAAAGGGTCGAAAGACGAGAGTTCCTGCACCAACATTCCTTCCAAAACGAAGTACAATAACCATCACCTAAGACGATTTCAACCCCGAGAGAAAAAATTTCCTTCGCCACATAAATACCCATCCAGGTATAAGACCAAGCATTGGTAGAGTGTCGGTCGAACCAAGCCTTGTGTTTGAAGTGGTTGAATCTGACAATCGCAGTCCAAACCAGATTTCTATTTGTTGCCACGTACCACCACCATCGTCCTAATCTTGCCAAGTTGTGCATTTCAAGATTCAGGATGCCCAAACCCCCATTCATCTTTAGGCTTGTCACAACATCCCAATTTACTAACACGCTTATTTTTTCGCCCTCCATGTTTCCATTCCAGAGAAAATGACTCCTTCTATCAATTTCTTTGAGTACCCATTTAGGGCTTTGAACATAGAGAGGAAATACCCAGGTATTGAGCTGAGGACACTCTTGACAAGAACCAATCCCCCCCCCCTAGAAGTCTGCCCTTCCAAGAGCTTAGACATTTGTCAATCTTTTGTACTATAAGTTCCCAATCACTTCGGTGAAATTTACCAAAGCAGTGAGAGCCCCAAGTAATTGATGGGAAATTCAGATGGTTGGCAATCTAGAATGGATGTGGAGCCTCTTGCACGGTTCAAATTACCCAATAAGTGCACCAAGGAGGTTACTCTCCATTAGATGAAATGCGCTTAGCAAAAGTTTCAGATTTAAAATGTCCTCACTGCTCCCCCGTGAAAAGACTACAAAGTCATCTGCGAATTTGAGGTTTACAACTTCACCCTCGCTACCCAACTTAATGCCTGAGATAAGACCCAAGTCGCAGGCTCTACGCATTAGACGAGCAAAAACATCCGCCACCAAGAGGAATAAGTAAGAGGATAGGGGGTCGCCTTGCCGAAAGCCCTTCCGATGTCTGGTCCACTTTCGTGAGACCCCGTTTTTGAGACCCGCCGATTCACTAGACTTTAGGAGGCGCGAAATCAAACTCACCCATACAAATGGGAAGCCTCTTTTTTCTAGAACTGCCATAAGCAATTCCCAATTAATGATGTCAAATTAAAAGCTTTATGCATGTCCAGATTAACCATGACTGCGTCTCGATTCAACCTTCTACAACAAAGAGTTCAGAAGCCGTTATATAACTGTCAAAGGTACATCTTCTCAAGAGGAACGCACTTTGAGTATTATCGATCATTTTTTCCATAAGAGGTTTTATCCTTATCGCTAATAATTTAGAAATGATCTTGATCAGGCTCAAACTGAGGCTAATATGTCTGAAATTTCCATTAGTTAATTTTCAAATTATGCATGTTTAATTTCAAATTTGAAATTTTATTAATTTCTAATTTTTCAAATCCCTTAAATTAAGCGGACTTAATTTCCAATTAAGAAATATTAATTTCCAAATTTTCTATTCTATTTAAGTCATGTTTAATGTTTAATTTCTAAATTTTCAAATTTGGAAATATTATGTCTATGAAATTAATTAATTTTTGAATTGTATATTAATTTTGAAATTTATTAATTTCAAATATTATTAATTATTAGATATTAATTTCCAAGGTTTCAAAATTTCTAAATTTTCAAACGTAGGTTCTCTCTTATCTTAGTCTTTAGTTGTTCGTTATTTTTTTCTTTCACTTCCCTACTAAAATGGTAATACACTATGACTTTATGAAAGATATCGATGTTGGCTATCAGTATAAGATATGAAAGATCAAAGTGAAGATCATAAGATTGTAGAGAGTGCTCAATTTCAAGGATTCAAATTCATAGGATTTTATTGAAATGATTGTTATGGATGAAAATGTAAGATTTTGCATATTATTTTTTATATTTTTCATGTTTTAAAATGATTAGATAAAAATATAATATTATTCATTAGTTTTAATATTATATTATTGATTATTGATGTAGGGTGATGGAATTTAATATTCCATCAACAATTGTCATATGCATTGGTCGACAATATTGGTTAAATACCTAAAGTTAATATTTTTTTAGTTTTATTACATTATTTCCTCATTTTATTTCTAACATTATTATATTAATTTTTTAATTACATGACATTTATAATTTGATTATCGTTTCTTTTATTTATTATATGTAATTTTGAACTTTTGTAGAATCAAATATTATGAATGATAAATATTTTTGGTATTTTCTCTTTTGTCTATTTTATGTAATATATATGAATATACTAGTATTCATGTACTTTATATATTCAACTTAAATTTATTCAATTTTTATATTAATTTTTCGTATCATATATATTGTATCAATTCAAAAAATATGTGCATCGCATGGGTAATTAAACTAATTTTATTTAAAAAATCTCAAATAATGTCTTTTTCATATATTAGTTGATATTGGACTTGATCCCTCCGTATCTTCATTGGTTGCGGGCATGATCATTGGACATTAAAAAATAAACAAGACATAAAAATAAAAAAATAAAAAATAAATAACAACAACAACAATATTTACTTCCCAAGGTCTGAAAGTGAGAGGGAAGAGGCTCGTACGGGTCAATCTGAGAAAGGAATTCCAGCCTTCTAAGGTGAAGGGGCATTCTGTACATAGAGATGTAGGTGTGTCTCATAGTTGGAATTGCATATTTCAGATGATGAGTCTATCTTTGGTAAGAAGTCCTTGTCCTTTCATGAGTCAACTATGCAACAAGCAAACGCGCGAGCACCCTTATGCCAAAGGAATAGGGCTCTGGGATCTCTAACCCCTTTGTAGTTCAAAATTTGATAGAAGATGTTTGTAGAAAAATCACCATTTGCACTCCACTTCTAATAGATCGAGTCAGCTCCATAGGCAAGAAAGAGTGGGGCTAAGTCTTGAAATAATCTGTTGAGGAGAGCGGTGGATACTAGGTATCTGAAGTTTATTTTTCAGCCCTATATCAACTCGGAGGTGTTGCGATCCCTAGCATCATCAAAACTGAGGTTCGGGTCGATAGCCGCCGAGAAGAGGGATGGGTATCTATCTCGAAGACTGAGGCCATTGAAGCATTGAGTATGCCAAAGATGAAGGGCAAATCCTTGACCCACCGTAATGATAAACGAAGGCCGAAGGGCGTCAAACAAACCACTGATATTTCTCCATATATGCGACAGGTGAGATCTTTCTCTAATGTTAAGCTCATAAAGTCTCAGGTAAAGTGAAGATAGGATATCTTGCCACGGCATCCCTCCGGGTTGAAAAAGCTTTCAAATCCATTTGCCCAGTCTAGCTTAGTTATGGGAAGGAAGATTGAGGATCCCAAGTCCTCCCTCCGTGCGACCAGAAGAGAGAGAATCCTAGTTGACCAAACATTTATCTTAGAGTAAGAAATCTTCTCAGCCCTTCCAGAAGAAATTTCTCTGTCTTCTGTCAATTTGTTTGCAGACCCAACGTGGTGCTCTGAAGATGGAAAGGAAATAGGAAGCCTAGCTGGTAAGAACACTATTGATCAAAGTTAGTCGACCAACCCTAGAAACAGGAGAACTCTGCCACGAAGCCAAAGTCGAGTCAAATCTTGTGATGAGTTGGGACCAATCGGCCTTAGTAGGACCACCGGCTCTCAAAGGTAAACCAAGATAAGTCAGAGGGAAGGCTCCTGCCGAGCACCCAAAAATATTGGCCGCCATAACTATTTTGGAGATGTCTCCATCAATGTTCATCGCCTTTGTTTTAAAGGTGTTGATCTTTAAGTCGGAACACAACTCGAATTAAGCATCCTAGAAGAAGTCCCAAAGTTCTAATTGATTCCTCATCTGCGTTCCAAAAAAGGAGAAGGTCATCAGCAAAGAAGATATGAGTGATACTCTTTTGAAAGACAGAGTCAAGCGCACCTGTCACCAAACCTAGATCTGACGCTCTAGAGGCCAACCGCGATAGGGTTTCGGTAACTAAGTTGAAAGGAGGGGGGATAAAGGATTCCCTTGACGCACACCCCTTCTGTGTCAGAAAGGTCTTCCCTCCTTCCCATTGATTAATAGAGAGGACTCAAGAGTACCAAAAATATGTTGGATCCATGAAATTCATTTGGGGGGAATTCGTGAGCCGTCAAAAGCTGAATAATCAAGTCCTAGTTAACCGAATTAAAAGTCTTTTCAAAGTCAACTTTTATTGCACAAACGTCACGATCAAGCCTTTAAAACCCCAGATAGTCTCCGAAGCAATTATAAAACAATCTAAAGTAGTTCGGCCTATGATAAAAGTCCCTTGTTTATTATCAACCATATCCGGAATAAGAGGCATCAGTTGATTAGCCAGAAGTTTCGAGAAGATTTTGGTGATGCTATTCTCCAAATTGATAGGCCTGAAATTTGTAACAATATTTGCACCCACATATTTGGGGATCAGTACAATGCTTGCATTGTTAATGCGATTCATGAACTCTAGATTTTCTTGTAACTCAAGAAGGATATTAAGTATCTGCTCTCCAATGAGGAGCCAAAACTTCATGTAAAACTTCATCGTGAGACCATCAGAGTCAGGCGCCTTGTAGTTTTTAACCTTTTTGATAACCTCATAAACTTCTGTCAAAAAGAAATGTAAGTCCAAAGTGAGTAACTCGTTATGTGAAGTTTGGAATAGGGTAGTCCATTTGGGCCGGAGGAGTGGAGGAACATTTTTGCCAAGGAGATCCACGTATAATTCCCTGAAGGCTGTCGCCATAGCTCCCCTGTCAGTAAGTGTAGAGCCGGACACATAGATTGAGGAAATCAAATTACGTCTTCGTCTGTTAGATGCACAAAGGTGAAAGTATCTGGTGTTTCTGTCCCCATAACGAAGCCATTTGATTTTTGCTCGTTGCCTCCAGTATAGACATTCATTGTTATAGGATTGATCTAGAAAGATTTTGATCTATTTCAATTCCTTAAATTCCAGAGTAGATAGAGAGATGATATCCGCTTTTTGATGTAACACCTTGAGATGTTCTTCAGCCTTCAGTCTACTTTTCTTCCAATTTATTTTCCGAAGCTTGTCCCATTCCGTAATTGTCCTTTTGAGGGGTTTCCAACGTGTGATCGAATCCCGCAAAGGAAAGTTCGGTTGATCAACTGGCGAGGGATGAGTGGGGGTGCAAAGTCCATTATGAATTATCTGTTCGAACTACTTGCTAAGGAGCCAGCTATTTTCAATCTTGAAGTGCGATTTGTTTTGGTGACGATCAGAAGTTGAACATAGAAACAGGGGATTGTGATCTGAGAGCCTCCTATCCCCAATGAATCCATGTATCCCAGTTGAAAGCCAAAGTCGGAGTGTTGTTGATGATAATCCGATTCAATTTAGCAAGGGTCAGGGGGTTTTGATTATTGGTCCATGTGAATGGGCTGCCTGAGAGTGGGATATCAATAAGTCTCATATTCGCAATAAAACTCAAACATTTGCGAGAGTCTAATGCGTTACCCCCGTAGTTAGAGCACTCCCCAATATGAGTTATCATGTTAGAATCACCGCCCAATAGAAGAGGACCATTGCAACTATTGATGGTCGTACTTAACTCATGTAAGAAAACGCTTTTCTGAGAACGTGTGGAGGAACCATAGACTCCCAAAGCCGTGAAAGAGAGATTAGAGGAGCGATGCTTGAGAGTTAATTGAATATTCCAACCGTTGCACTAACAATTCGTACACATCTAGATAGTTGGGTCCCATGCTGCCAGAAGACCCCCGAAAGACTAGAAGCATTGATGGACCAAAAATTATCATCCAGTGAGAAGTCAGAGAATTATTTAACAAATCTTCGAGAACAGTCAAGCAATTTTATTTCTGAAAGGAAAGTGGCATTACATTTGGACTCCCTAAGAACTTATTTCGCCAAGTAATATTTAGAAATGCGATAGAGTTCTCGAACGTTTTAAAATAAAATTTCAAAATTGTGAAACATGTCAAAAGATAAAGACTACACGACAGATCAACAGCTACCAAGTCAGACGGTGACATCGCTAAGCGCCCTGACAACACGACCCTCAGATGCATTGAGATCAAATCCCAACATGTCAATCTTCTTCACCAGTAGGGAGTCAAGTCCATCACTCATGTCAATCACATGGGATCCCAAGTTAGTGTCAGAAGGGGTGGTGACACCCGAAAAAGTGTGAACAGACCCAGGGATGCCTTCATTACGGGCGGCCTTCAGTTTGGTGGCATTTGAGATTGACGAACTCGGATATTTCGCAGAAAGGCGGCAACTACGGCAGACCGACACTGCAGAATTGGCCCCATGACAAGAACCAGGGGCACGACATACAGCAGCTGGCCCATACTGCGTCTTCCGTCCAGGCCCAGTCCTCACCGGCCCAGCACTGAGAGGCCCAAGACCAGCCATATCCATGTGGGGCGGGGAACAGGTGTCGGGCGAACGGGGCTCGAGGAAGTCCCAAAGAAGTCAAACCCCGGGTCAACAGTGACTTCAATGTCAACCAGTCCAGCATCAGGGTCGGGCACGGTCAAACATGGGTAAAGAGCTTGTCGATCTAGGTCAACAGTGACTTGTGGGCTGCACGGAGTAAACGTTTTGCCCCAGAATACCCTTATTAAGTTCCCTTTTCCACATCTTTACATCAACCAATCTACTTGACTTGATCTCAATTCACTTATAACAACATTGGATATAAGTGAGGACGCATAAGCTCAAAAATATATATGTCAATCTGCTCTTCTTCAAATAAAACGTAGAAACCAACCCTTGAATTATTTTTTCCTGTTACTTACAAGTAATAAAAACATTTATACCTGAATAAAGCACATATATAGTAAACAACTTAATTATTTTGTATATAATATTCCAATATTATAGTTCAACCAACAAAAAATGAATAATTAATTAATTAGGAATAAATTACATAACTAATTAATTAATTACCTTCACCCTTTAAATACTAAAAGCCACAGCAAAGCCAAGCCTACATGAATCCTCCATGCACCTTGCTCCCTCAGCAGCCTCGCCACTCTCTTACCTGCGCCCGACGTCGGCTTCGCGTCGCTCTCCCCGTTGCCCACGTCCTTCGGGTGGTCAAAGTTGGCCGGGACGGACGACGCGTCGGCGCCGTCGTCGGGGTTCGCCGGGCCAGGGGCGGCCTCGGACGGGCTCTTGAGGCTCTCCGGCAGGCCTCGGCCGTAGGTGACGTTGATCATGAAGTGCTGCCCGTGCTGGCACTGCTCGCCGTCGTAGTTGCCGGAGAAGAAGTACGTGGGTCCCACTTTGAGCAGCGGCACCGCCACGGTCACCGGGTCCGCGCTGTACTCCGGCGCCGCCGCCGACCACTGGGTGGTGTCGTCTTCTTCGGCATCCTCGTAGTCGCACTGCCGGTATGTGGTGACGTTGTAGGTTTGAACGACGGAGTGATTCTTGTCTGTGTTGAAAACTGCAACAAAATTAAAGGGAGATTATTATTTGATTAACGAGACTCAATTGGGTAAAATTTATACTACAGGAATCAAATTAATGTCAATAAATGTCCCTTTTTAATTGCAACTTTTTTTTTTTTTGTGCTTATTCTCATTCATGGCAATTACTAGCTATATAAAAAAATTTGCTAAATATATATCTTTCCCAACATTGGCTATATATGGTGACATTTGCAGAAACAATCAGCAATTGAGTTTATATTTTAGAGAAATGATAAAATCATGAAATGCCACTAAGCTAATTTTAGTAAGCAAAAAATTGAGCAATTTACCAAAACCATAATAGGGAGTCTGAAACTTCCCGAATCCATAATTAGGTTCCAGAAATTTTCGAATCTATAACCAATTTTTCAATATACCCTAAATGCCTTTTCGTTTTGAGTTCCCTCCATTTTTGAGCCAGCTCTCAAAAAAATTAGCTCAACCGAAATCCTTTTGTTGAGTCAATTCTAGTTCAACAAAAAAAACAAATATCCAGTTCGGTGGAAGCCCGTTGAGCTCAACCTCGTTTTCACCTGTTTGGAGTTTTTTCACTGATCACCATGCAGTGTAAAAGTTACGGTAGCCTAGTAAAAAAAGTAAAGAAAAAAGCGAGAAAATCAAATCGGTGCAAATGAGGTTGAGCTCAACGGAGTTTCCATGGTTTCAATTTAGTAGCTAAATGGGATAATTTGGTTTTTCCTTGGAACCGTCTCAACTAAAAGGTTTCGATTGAGCTTATTTTTTTTAGAGCTATCTCAAAAAATGGAGGGAACTCAAAATCAAAGGGCACTTTGGGTATATTGAAAAGTTGGTTACGGATTCAAAAATTTCCGGACTCTTATTATGGATTCAGGAATTTTCCAACTCCATATTATGATTTTGATAAATTGCTCCAAAAAAATTTAATTGTCATGTAGTATGCTAACTAGTAAAGTATGACCTTATTTGGAAAAAAGTGAAAATTTAGAGCTGAATTGTTAATATACTGATGTGAGTATTGAGTATATCTTGAATAAAATATAGAATCAATTGTTCATGAAACAAATATTCTTAATCTAGTACTTGGAAATTTATAGATCCACTCAAAGTTTGACTTGACTTGGACTTGAATATTTAACATGAAAGTCAGCTGCCCTAAGCACATGGCATATGCTTGCATTTGGCTGTTCCATGCTTTGCACTGACACATCTACAATTCCAGTTGGGCATTCCTCTAAGATATATATATATATAATAAAATATTTTTAAAAAAACAGTGAAAAGTATAACAATGACCATGAACAATCTAATGATGATCATACATAAATTAAACCTTAATTTTTTATTTGGACAAAAATCAATTGATTCTGGCATGTAATTTTAAGTACCTAGATTGTTATAGATTATTCATACTAAGACAATTATCGCAAAATCGCCTATATATATCTGATAGTATCTTATTGTTAAACTCATATATATTACATGATCAAAATTCACAAACAATTGATGACTTTAAACCATGGTTAAAAAGATTAAAGCACTAGATACCTATATATATCAGTTAATTAAAATGTCTTAATATGATTAAAATGACATTTGGTGGTATGCAAAGAAAGCATAGTCAAAATCTCTCATAAAACAAAGCATGGCAATTATAGCAGTCAAATCTCAGTAATACTCAATTCACAATTAAAACCTCTGCACATCTAATTAATTCATTTGTCGAAATCAATCTTTTCAAGGTTGGATTATGAACTAGAAAACTCAAAAAAGCTTTCTTCTTCATCACTATACCTTCAGCAAGAACACAACTAAACTAAGCACTCCTACTAAAAAGAGGCAAAGCTGATGCTGTGTTGGGCAATAATTGACCACAATTGAAGTGACAAATTTGGGAACTCACAGAGGAAATCTCCTAGGCTGAAGTTTTTGCCAGCAGCCCATTTCTGGTAGTCCACCTTTGGCTGCATAAGGTTGTCAAACCATCCCAAGGAATCCCCAACCGTGTAGTTCTTGTAAGCCATAGTGCCATGGCAGCTGAGGAGGACTACAAGCAAACAGGGGAGAAGAAGACAGTGGAAGGAGGATGGAGGAGCAAGTCTGCAAGAGAAGTACTTGTGCTCCATCTCCTTTCTTGGGGTTTGGAGGAGAAATGGAGATTGGGTGTGCAAGCTACAAAAATGGAAGAGAGAGCCAAGAAAGTAGTGGACAAGTAAAGACAGCTCAGATAAGAGGCATTATACAGCTAACCTATTGTTTCCCATGCTTTAAAATTCGGATCCAATATTAACTCCTTTTGTTCAAGCCACATAGATTTTAATTCTTTAGAAGAAAATTATTAAATCGATTAAACCAATCAAATTGATTGGCTGGATGGTGGCTCAGTTAACCCAAAGCATGATTTGATTATATATGAGAAGAGTGGTTGTTGTTTACCTTTCATCTTGTTTTTTTGCTTGCTTAAAATTATGACAGGTGGTGGAGGATGATGCAAAGATGAACATGGACAGAGTGCACTTCCTCCCAACCTTTATTTTAAGTGGAGTTTTACTTTAACCAAATCTTTCGAAGATGCCATGCTTGATGTCCTCCTTGTACCATCACTCTTATTTAAGTGGAATTTGATGGCAATTCCAAGTGCACTTGCTATTTCCATGTTAGGCTAAAGCTAGTTAGGTCAATGTAATTCAAAATTTTATTTATTTAATTAAAAAAAATTATATTTTTAAATAATTAGCTTGGTTAAGAAATAATTGCATTTGATGTAAATCAATCGAATCCAATCAAAAGTTGATGAACAGTGTTTAAACTTTAAACTCAACTACTGTAAATAAAAGTGATTTTGTCATATATATAATATTTCACGCAATATATGGAAGAAAGGAGGTAAACTAATCATGGGAGAAGAACTAAAAAATTGTATAGGTGAGGAATGATAAGGGGGTCAAATAAGTAGATGCATTGGGGAATGGAATAACAAAAGGTGTCGGTGGCTCATGAATGTGATCATGTGAATGATAGCTGTGTCATTAGTATTCAATACGCCTTGCTTTTTGCCACATGCATGCATGCAACGCCGCCCACAAAAATGGATCGATTATTAGCCCTTTTTAAAAAAAATAATAATAATAATAATAATAAAATTCATGACAAGGGTAGATATAAAACTCTTTTCATATGTCAAATGTTTTCGAATTTCGATCGGATTTTAAAAAAAAAAAATATTATGGATTGAACTTTTGGTTTGTACATGTCGGGATGTTTTAATCGAAATTAACAATTTTGATTAGATTTTGAACTATTTAAGTTTTTGGTTAACATCTGACCAACTTGATTAGTTTAATTCATTCCGATTGAATAGCTACGCATTAATGGAAGAAAAATTTATGAATATTAAGCTGTTTGCCAAGAATATTAGTACAAATTTTATGTGTCATCTAAATTTCAAAATTCCTTCTAGAGTTATGGTGGCATTTTATTTTTGTACTTTTTATTTTACTTGAATTACTAGAAATAAATTAATTTTTGAACATACAAAGCAATCGGTATTCATGATTGTTGCTAAAATTTTAGCTTATGTAACAAATACTATACTCATTCCACTGACTAAGGGCAAGTCTTTGCCAAATAGTCCTATTACAAAATGATTTCCTCCGTCTACTAATTATTTTAAATGGAATGTAGATGCTTATGTTGATCATGTTAACAATAAAATCGTAATTTTTGTTGTTTGTACGAATTTTTTAGGGAATTTAATTTTTTCTTCTGCTCAATTTAAATATGACAATTTTGTTAATATTCATGAATCTTTAGCTATAAGGCTTGCTATTGATTAGGCTAAAAATCTTCAGCAATCAAACATTACTATCGAGTCTGGTTCCAAAAATATTATTGACATGTGTAATAGAAATTGTCCTCCTATTTGGCAATGTCATAATATAATTAATTACATTCTTTTGGATGAAGGAAAATTTGAAAAAAAAAAAAATTATTCTAATTTATAGGCCATGAGGCGATTAAAACTGCTGACTGGCTAGCAAACCATGCTAGGAAGATGGAAAGACACTTCGAGTGGAACCATGATTGGCCTCTTGATATGCTTAGATTGGTTGTAATAGAATAATATATTATTTTCATGTTGGGGTTGACTAACTAATTTTGTTTCTTTCTGTTTCGTTATAAAAAAAATAGCTACACATTATAAATTTTAAACAAATTGATAGATGCATATATATATTAAATTTATCTAAGCAATGTGTGAAACTATGAATAATAAAATTTATTTATTTTTGCAGAATAAATGGTGAAGTTAAAGGTTGCTCCGAAATTGCACCACTTCCTTTGGAGGTTCTGCCGCAACTCTCTTCCAATTAGGGCTCTGCTACATGAACGGGGGAGTAGCCATTCCATCCACTCTATGCCCGGAATGTTCTAGAGCAGTTGAAACAATTTTACATGTATTCTTCGGGTGCCCTTTTGCTCGCTAGGTCTGGCGAAAATCTCCTATAGCATTAGTCCTCAACGTCAACTACTCTTCACCAGAATACTGTTGGATGAAGGTGCACCTTCGGTTCCAGAAACAACATCGTATCCTAACTACATTCAGATGGGTCGCCTGGAGCTTGTGGAAACGCAGAAACGAAACTATCTTCAACGCTCGAGTACTCTCGGTGGAAGAAGTATTACACATGGCGAGCTCAATGATGAACGGTTTTTCATTTAATGTTACTTAACTATTGTTTCCTTCCCATGGGAAGTGATATTCTCAGGTGCGTGATATGGCATTCACTTTGTTCGGTTACCTTAATCTCATTCAAGAAATGAAACAGCTATCTTTGGAAAAAAAAAAATGGTGAAGCCAAAAGTTTAAAATAAGCTATCAAGCAAGAGAATTTTGAGCAAGATTAAGACTCATTTAAAGCTGATAAGATAGTTCCAACATCACATATTAAACCTAATCATGAGAAAATTGACTACATAAAAGAACCCTATTAAACCAATTGAAGATCCACATTTGATAATACAAATTTAATTTTGTATGATTTTTTGACAATAAATTTCAATGTCTTGTATAGTTTTAAAGTTGAGACTGATCTTTCAGATGATTTTTCTTAATATGGCTGTTAAATTGAGTCACTTGTACGAAAGAGATAAATTTGGTTTCTTAACAGTTAATACAGGTAGATAATAATGGAGACAATAATATATTATGGGGAAGCCTGTGGGTCAATTTTCAAGTTGTCTTTCTCGATAAGACTGAAGTGGAGTCGGTGTGAGGCCATTTTCACATGGCAATCATGTTAGATTGCTGGTTGCGGGTCCAACTAGACGCAATAGTAGAATTGGACGCATCTCCTATTTTTTAGATGGTACTTCAAAAAGGAGATGCGGACGACTTCTTTTTCAAGAGATAATTGGTGAATGCCTGATACAATTCAAAGATTTTTACCAATCACCATTAAGTAAGCTTGTTCCTAGAAATTGAACCAAGCTTCAATCATCTTTTTCCTACCACCATTTCTTATCCAGATGAAAAGGTTTGGTTTTGAGTTGGGATTTTGTTGTGCAAGACTGCAAGTACAGATCAAGTGTTGCAACGTTTTAAATTTTTCATTTATTGCATAGTCAACACTTTCTAGTTAAACATCATAATTGAAGTGATTTAGCAAAAGAATACATGCAACCTTAAAGAATTAAGAGTAGAAACGGTGTTCAAAAAGAGCATCGAACAGAGAACATTCAGCATGAGAGGTTGAGATGAGTGACACATTCAGTGGCCCACCAAATATGATTAATAGCGACAGGAATACAATCCAACTTAACATGCAAAAGCATAGATTAATCAATACGTCAACATTAGAACAGCTCCAGGTAATGCTAATGCAAACAGGGAAGGGAAATACCTACTACTGCCTCTTAAAGCACCACATAGAATAACCACATAAAGTGACTCAAACTATATCTCTTCGGGCATCTCTTCCTCGTCCTCGTAATCACCTTCCTCATCAGCAGTAGCATCCTGATACTGCTGGTACTCTGAGACAAGATCATTCATGTTGCTTTCAGCCTCAGTGAATTCCATTTCATCCATACCCTCTCCGGTGTACCAGTGCAAGAAAGCTTTCCTCCTAAACATGGCAGTGAACTGCTCGCTCACCCTCCTGAACATCTCTTGGATTGAGGTCGAATTTCCAATGAAGGTGGACGCCATTGAGAGACCCCTAGGTGGTATGTCGCAAACACTGGACTTCACATTGTTAGGAATCCATTCCACAAAGTAGGACGAGTTCTTGTTCTGGACATTAATCATCTGCTCATCCACTTCTTTAGTACTCATTTTGCCTCTGAACATTGCAGAGGCAGTGAGATACCGACCATGACGAGGATCTGCAGCACACATCATATTCTTAGCATCCCACATCTGCTGGGTCAGCTCAGGGACAGTGAGGGCACGATACTGTTGTGATCCACGCGAGGTCAAGGGTGCAAAACCAACCATGAAGAAGTGAAGGCGAGGGAAAGGAATCAGATTCACAGCCAGCTTACGGAGGTCGGAATTCAATTGACCAGGGAACCGGAGGCAGCATGTTACGCCACTCATGGTTGCAGATATCAAGTGGTTCAAGTCTCCAACTGATAAGAATAAACAGCATTACCTTTACAATTCAATTCAGCGAAAATAAGTGAATGCATATAGTAAATAAGTAAACAAATAAATTTATTTAAGAAAACCTATATCATAACACAAAGCAAGAATACATATCCTAAATAAGTACTACGTAAATAAGTTCATAAGCTTATAATTTAAAGATTCCGTCAAAAGTATAAAACAATTACATTTTTGTAAAGTTATTAACATTTGACATACAAGCAACAGGAGGCTTGTGATCTGTATGACAATGCATTGATGACCTATATAGAAAGCATTTATAGGAACAGCAGAAACAGCAAATCCCTCGTATCAGCAGCAAATTCAGTAAAGAGGCAATGCCATAAGTTTATATTATCTGGTCTCTCTTTTGGCATGCCGCATAGCAGCAGCATCTACTTAATCTGACCTAAATGTAACTGCATCGTCACAAGGCTCACAACCATGCGTACTTCTGTAACTTCCATTCTATACGTACAAACACATAAATGCGAAGCATAATTATGCATAAACGAATTGCGTAGCAGTTACGCCAGTTCAGAGATGTCAGGTACCATCTATGAACTGGTTCATTAATTCTACAACCCACCAGGTCTAAGAATAGATAAGAATAGAGGGGAAAGAAAAAGTATAATATAACTTCTTTTTTGAATTATGAAACAAACAAAATATTCACAAAATTAAATAGGGACCGCCAGACATGTGATCTGCTTTTTGAAAAGGTAAGGATCAGGTGCTACCTCTCAGTGTCGTTGGCATTTTCTTCTCGAAGCAGAGTACTATTGTTTTGTTTTAACTTTTAAGCAGAGTAATAGATGTTGTAATGAAATGATTTAAAAGAACCTTTTTTGGTTTTGACGCCAGCCCAAACACAAGATTATATATTGAATTTAACAAATATATCTACAGCGTAATGTCAAACCTTCAACGCCTCGAATTTGATTTCATTATTTAACTATCCGATAGAAATGAGCCACATCAATCTAACCAGGACTGGCAACTAAAAAGGAAATTACTTCAAAATTGGCTCCATGTCTATAAGAGAAAAGAGCGGTCATATTAGAATTAGCTAAAATTACTTCAAAATGCCCTCAGGATGGCATGTGAGACATAAACTAGAAACTACTTAATCGTTGTTCGTTGTTAAAATCAAAGTTTTAGAAGTTCATACGCGATAACGATAAATACCACAAAATATATATGCGATAATAGATAGAGACTTACAGCTGGGAGTGGTTAACTTGAGAGTACGGAAGCAGATGTCATAAAGAGCCTCATTGTCCAATACCATACATTCATCTGCATTCTCGACCAACTGGTGGACAGAGAGTGTTGCATTATAAGGCTCAACAACTGTGTCAGAGACCTTGGGGGAAGGGAAAACAGAAAAAGTAAGCAACATCCGATCCGGGTATTCCTCCCTGATCTTTGATATCAGAAGTGTTCCCATTCCAGAGCCAGTTCCTCCACCGAGGGAGTGACAAACTTGAAAGCCTGAAGAACAGATTGTGTAAATTATAACAGCTACATTATGTGAAAAGAAACCAGATCAAGCTACAAGCTGCGAATCTCTCAATGAGAAGAAATTAAAGAAATAAAGTCTCTTTTTTGTAATTAACTTGAAGACTTAGGAAATTTAAAATGCTACAATATATCAACTTTGTGAAACGAAAAATTAAAAAACCCTTTGCAAGTACTAACAATAATTCTTCAAAGATTTATTGTCACGAGCATAAAGAAATAGAGTAAAAGATAAAGATAAGGCATGACATATACCCTGAAGACAGTCACAGTTCTCAGCCTCTTTCCTCACTACATCGAGAACGGAATCAATGAGCTCAGCTCCCTCAGTGTAGTGGCCCTTAGCCCAGTTGTTGCCAGCACCGGACTGACCAAAGACGAAGTTATCTGGACGGAAGACTTGGCCATAGAGCCCAGTTCGAATGCTGTCCATGGTACCAGGCTCCAGATCCATCAGCACCGCCCTCGGGACGAACCTCCCACAAGAGGCCTCATTGTAGTAAACATTGACGCGCTCCAGTTGGAGATCCGAGGATCCAGTGTACCGCCCGGTGGGATCGATCCCGTGCTCATCACACACAACTTCCCAGAACTTGGATCCGATCTGGTTACCACACTGACCGCCCTGTACGTGGAGAATTTCTCTCATTTTTTACCTAAATCAAAGAGAGGGGAGCGAAGTTAGTACAAAAAATCCGCACCAATCGGTAAAAAACGAACTAATCTTTGCATAAGACGAGATCTTAGCATATTTCTCAAAAATCAAAGGAACTCCTTTGTAGCCCCAAAATGAACTCGGCGCAGGACATAGATCAGTACCAAGTACGAACGAATATCAGATCAGCAATAGAACAAGCATCTACAGGAAACAATGCTTTGCACAGACTCGAGAATCATACTAGGACACTCACAAACCAACACCATTTAGAAATGGGATTTTAACAAAACTACAGCAAATCCAAAATCGTGACTACTTGGAATGAAAAACTCATCATAATCAATGAGATCCATCGAAAAGGGCAAAGAAAATGAAGAATCTTAAGCGTTCCGTAGCATGATCGAGTGATTCGCAAGAAGAGAGAGAGCTCACCGGGGGGTAGTAAGACTGAAAGAGAGAGGGGTGGACGGTTTGAAGGGCTCGAGGCGAGGCGGAGGGATACAGAAACTATTTATATAGGTGGGGAAGAAATCGGACGGCTATAATTCTTTCCCTCCTTTTTTAATATTTGAGTCGTTAAAGCCGTCCGTAGAGTGAATCGGACGGTGCGGGCGTCGGGTCTCCGTGATGGTAACAGAAGTTTTGTTTTTGAAAAAATTAAGCTCTGAAATGACGGTACTACCCTCGATGTGACGTTCAATCCGTTTACATTTGAGGCTGTTGAATTAAATTACAAACGTTGGCCACTTTGTGATCGTAGGCCGTAGCTCGCCAAAATGCCAAATGTCGTAAAGCTATAGTTTTGGCAATTAAGCAAAGTAAATTGAGACGCACGACTACACGTCGGGCGATTATCCGAAAAGGCCCTCCCAATTATTATTTATTAACGAAGATGATGTTATTGGTATTTGAGTTTTTAGGCAAATGATGAAATGATGGTGGTTAACAAAGAAGTAAAATAAATGAAAATTGTTGGATCACATTGAGAAATTTGTTTGTTTTACGTCAAAATCACGCAGGGTTGGCTTTTTTTGGTTGCCATGTGAGTTCGTGACAAGTTCACATGAATATAAGTCTAGAGCAGTGAGCATGTTCTGATGTCACTTGTAATAAATGCTTAGTCGTGACTGATTCTGAACATTAAACATTTCTTCAAGCCAAATACATTTCTTCAAGCCAAACATTTCTTCAAGTCAGTGCACTCTGATTTATTTTGGATCATTCACATAATAATTCAAATAAACATATTTTCCTGAAAGTGGAAGAGTTATTTTTATTTCCGTCCAATACTCCAATCTAATTAACCCTGCTTTTTGGCATGCATGCTTCTCACTTGACAGTTGTCCCTTAATCTGCATATTCTGCCCTGACTACTTGGACAAATCTTGGGTCCTTTGAATACGAAAAATGAAAATTTTCATTTCAAATATTTAAGAACTTTAATTTACACCCAGATGTTGAAATAACTTTTGACCAAATTAAAAATAAATTAGGCTCTTGACAGACCAATTTTCTCTCCCAAATGAACAAAATGATCTTGATCAATTTTGTACTTAATTCAATTCCCTGCATACTGTCATTGTCTCCCGATTTACTGCAAACCATATGAACATAATTGAAAGTCTAATTCGTAATTTTCTCAAATTTTCTTCGCACAAAAAAAAAGTTCCCACCTTCTTAGTTAGGATATTATTACCTTGCCAAAAAAAATTGAGATGGTTACATATTCATAATCTGCACTCTAAAAGCTTGGCCCTCCAGGCTAAGCACATGTTTCATTATCTTAATGGTGTATCCACTCCTTGGATTAAGCTTGTTACCACTAAATACAAAGATCCTAGGATTGTATTTTTTATTGATAAAAATTGCTCCTATAGTTGACGCCTTTTTCATAATGCCTTTATTGAACTTATGTTTGGTTGCTTAAAATTGATTAATAATGGTTCTAACTCTTTTGTTATATTGGATAATTGGATATGTGATTTACCTTTTTGCATTAAGTCTTCTTTTCTTATTGTCGATATGTTGGATGCAAATTTGGATATTAATGTTTTAATTGATGCTCAGAAGTGGAATGTTGAACTTTGTAACGATTATTCCGACCCTGTGGTAACGGATTCCATCAGTCAAATTAATTTGCTTATAAACTCCTATGGTGACAAATTCATTTGGAAAAGCGCTCAGGGGGTTGCGTTAACACCAAGTTAGCCTATTATTTTCTTAGAAATTATGTACCTTCAACCGAGTCTTTAGACCACTCTTGGACCTCCCTTTGGAAATTATCTTCTGCACCTAAGGTTAAGTTTTTTTGTTGGAAACTTTTTCACTGCCGCCTACCTACTAGATGTAGATTAGTTTTTCTTGGCCTGAACATTGTTGACACTTGTCCCTTATGTCAGTCTACCTTTGAAATTATCTGTCATCTTTTTTTGTTTTGTCCTTTCACCCTTAGTGTTTGGAATCTCCTACAAACTAAGTTTGGGATTTTTCTAGCTCCACCCTCGGTTTGGGATCCTGGAACTTGCTTCTTCACCAACCACAAACACCCAAAGGGTACTGCCTATCGACATGTTCTAATTGCTAATGGATGTTGATACATCTAGCACAGTAGAAACATGCAGGTGCACAAGGTTAGGCAGCCTACCCCCTAGCCCTTGTGACCCAAATTATAGCATTTACTGAAGCATACTTCAGTAGCTCAAATCCTGAGGGGAACTCTTCTCAAATTCGGTCCAATGCTATTTGGAACCCACCACCACAAGATCTTTTTAAGATAAATTATGATGCATCCTTTTTGAACTCTACAAGTGGGATTGGGTTTGTTGTCAGATCGTCCTTGGTCTGTCTGTTTGTTGTTAGCTCTGTTTTAAATGATGATTCTGCTATTTTTTTGGAGGCAATGGCAATTAAGCATAGTCTCATTTTTGCCTTAGAACATTATCTCCTCGCGTTTTCAAGTGGAGACGGATTCTAAGATTTTGGTTGATGCTCTGACGAAGAAGATTGACGTACCTTGGCATATCAGCTCTGTGGTTGCTGATATTCTTTTTCTTGCATCGCGTTGTAATTTTGATAAGTTTGTATTTTATTATAGAGAGACTAACAAAACTGTCCATTAGGTAGCAAATAGGGATGACAATATTATCCGTACCCGTGGATACCCGCGGATATTTACCCGACACGGATCGGGTATGGTAAATATATTATACCCACGGGTACAGGTATGGGTATAAATTTTTACCCATTTAATAAACGGATACGGGTATAGATACTATACTATCCACACCCGCGGATACCCGCTACCCGCCAATAAATATAAAAAATTAAATTTATAATTTTATATATTAATATATAATGGAAAGTTTAAAAATAAATATAAATATAATATATTTTTAGGGACATCAATTTTCAATTTTAGTTGAAAGTACTTTGATTTTAAATTTAATGTTGTATAAATGGTTATTGTTATTTGTTAAGATAATTTTATGATTTAGAATTTCATTGTTACCTAGTTTATTTTATGGATTAATGTTTCTCGATCAAGTTATTAATATTGATGAAATGAGAATCATTGGTGGTATACTATTATAATAAAATAAAAAATCTTGTCATATATTAAATGAGTATCCGTGGATATCCGCGAGTATCAATTACCCGGGAGGGTATGGGTGACGGATACCCGTCGCGGATGCGGGTGCGGGTACGGGAGACGGGTTTAGTAAACAGGTGCAGGTGCGGGTGTGGCACTATCCGCCCTGAACCCGCCCCGTTGACATCTCTAGTAGCAAATAGGGCTAGGTGCCACCATGATGTCTTGGTGTGGTCATCTATTCGTCCTTCTGAAATGACAAAAAAATTGTACCTTGACATTTTTTGCTCTGCCTCCGACAGAATTTTAATCTAGTTGCTTTATTTTTGATAAAAAAAAACTCAAGGGACAGTTAATTTCAAGATTATAACATACAACATATGAGAGTGACTCGGTGTAATGATAAAATTGTCCACTTAATTATAATTTAGAGATCATCACAAAGTGGAATGCTTTATTTACTAGATCACCATTTCTATAACATGCAATATATATGCGGGTAATTACTTGAATATATCCCGAACTTTGAATTTTGTCTCAAATGTATCTTGAACTTTCATTTCACCAAATTGTATCCTAAACTATTAAATTTGTATCAATTGCATGTATCCCTCCGTTAAACTTCCTTCTCCTACTCCGTTAATAGTGTGATGTGGCTTGCACACGTGGATTAATATATATATCCCTCTGAATATATCTCCAACTTTGAATTTTGTCTCAAATGTATTCTGAATTTTTATTTCATCAAATTATATTATTAATTATTAAATTTGTACAAATTGTATCCCTCCGTTAAAATTCTGTCACCTACTCTGTTAACAGTGTGCCGTGACTTGCACACGTGGATTAAAATATTTTTTTATATTTTAACACTTATTTATAATCCATGCACCTCCACATGGCTATCGTGCGGTGAGGCTCATCGTCACCACCTCGCCAGAGAAACTATCGGACCTCGTTCGTAAATAATTTTGATAGAAGGATTCTCCAGCGAGGTCCGCCAATTTCTCTGACGAGGTCCGCTGGTTTCTCCGATGGGGTCCAACGGTTTCTTCAGCGAGGTGGTGGCGACAAGCCTCACCGCACTGTAGCCATGTGGAGGTGCATAGATTATAAATAAGTGTTAAAATATAAAAAAAATATTTTAATCCACGTGTGCAAGTCACGACACACTGTTAACAAAGTAGGTGACGGAATTTTAACGGAGGGATACAATTTGTACAAATTTAATAATTAATAATATAATTTGATGAAATAAAAATTCAGAATACATTTGAGACAAAATTCAAAGTTGGAGATATATTCAGATAATTACCCTATATACGCTTATCTTTTATATAACTTTAAATTTATATTATAAAATGTGGGATTATCTATTCTGTCAAATAGAGTCAGATTATTTGTAAAATTATTAAATTGAATCAAATCAGTTATAACTATTGTATTTAACAAAAACTCACTCCATTTTTTAAATTTGATTTAGCTTAAATTAAAATTAATATCAATATATAGAGAATTTATAATATTAACAATGTCAATGATATTAATTATTTTAAAAATTAATTTTAATTTTTCTAGAAAATATGTTGGTTCAATTCAATTCGTATGGTTAGAAAATCAAATACAATTCAAATACTAAATTTTGGTTAAAAATCCAACCGAAGCAAAATATTTTTTATTAGAAAACATATCCGATAAAAAGAAAATGATTTGAATCGGTTCAATTCAATTTTCAATATGAACTAAAATTTGAACAGTTTAATGAAAAGTACTAAAATGTAATAGCAATTTACTAAACCTGAAACTATACATTCTGAATCGGCAAAAAAAGAAATTGCAAATATATATATAAACTAGAACCAATTTTCACATTGTATCCTAAATATCATGGTATGTTTTTTGTTTTGCTAAAATAGCATAGTGAACACACGCACAAAAAAAAAATATCTATTTATCTTCTCTCCTCTCCTCTTTTCCACTATCGTCGATGCCTCTCTCCTCTTTTCCACTATCATCGATGCCTCGTGAGCGCTCTGTAGCCACCACCAACCTCGACGAAGAAAAACACCCAACCCAATTTTGTTATTCTCCGCCATCGCTAGTGTCCTAAGGATCTTCGAAATCTCTTTCCTCCTCCTTACAAGGTTCTAGGTGCAATTTTAGAAATCCACCGAGGTTAGGGTTTGAAGAAGAAAGAAGAGAGAAAAATATTTAAAAAAAGAATTTTAGAATTTTATTTCAACTCCGGATGATTAGAAAATGACGAGGAGAATGAAGAGTAACACACTAATCTAGATGTGGCAACGGGCCGGGCCAGCCCATGGGCGGCACGGGCCCGGCCCGGTTTTGGGCGGGGTCTAGCCCGGCACGGCTGTGCCCAGGAGACGGGTCGGGCTCACCTCCTGGGCACGCGGGCCGTGCTAGGCATGCACGGCCGCAGTCGAACCGTGCTCGTCACGGCACGCGGGCCGACCACGACCCGGCCCCCATGTCGTGCTCTGGGCGAGCACGAGGTAGGCCTGGCGCGCGCCAAACGTAGGTCGGACGATAACGTTTAAAAAAATATATATTAAATTTTTCCTATAAATACATATCTTCTTCTTCATTTCTTTTATCTTCATCTTCAACTCTTTCTCTCAACTCTCAACTCTCAACTCTCAATTCTCATTGACTCATTCTCAACTCTCAATTATCTTTCTCTCAACAATCTAAGTTCATTTACAATCATTCTCAACAACATTTTAAGTTCATCAAGGAGACAATGATTCAAGATTGCTGTTAATTTTTTTTTAATCTCTTCAATTTATTTCATTGATTAGTATAATATTTATATTTTTTATATTTTTAATTTTACTAATGGTGGATGGAGATTTTTCAAGATATACTCCACAAGCTGAATTAAATATGTTAGAAGAAATGTCTCCTGCTACTCCTACCACTCCTACCACTCAACAAAATCAAAACATAGAGATAAGTTCATCTATTAATTTATATCCATCAGGTAGAAAAAAAAGTATGGTATGAGAATATTTTGATAAAATTATTGAACCTGATGGCACCATAACAACAGCTCGGTGCAAAAAATTCTTTCGGCTTCAACAACAGGAGGAACTGGTCATTTATTACGTCATGCAAAAGGTCATGACAACAAGGTTGCACAAGCTCAACAAATTTTTAATTTATCTTCTTCTAGTTTAACAGCTTTTTCGTATGATCATGATTTTCAACGTCGAGAACTTGCAAAATTAATTATTCAAAGTGAATCTCCTTTTAGTTTTTTGATCAACCAAGATTTTCTAGTTTGATTCAAAATATTTTACAACCAAAATATAAAAAAATTACTCGAAATACAATGAAAAGTGATGTTTTAAAATTATTTTTTATATATAGAGAAAATATAATGACTAGTTTTCAAAATAATAAATCAAAAATTTCTTTAACATATGATGTTTGGTCTAGTCAACGTACTACTAATTCTTACATTTGTGTTACTGCGCATTGATGAAAATTTTATTTTGCAAAAAAGAATAATTAGTTTTAAAGTTTTTGAATATCCACACACTTCTGTTACCATTTTTTCTACTATTAGATTTGTAACATCTTTCTATAATATAAATGATAAAAAAAATCGATTAGTTTTGATAATGCTAGTAATAATGATGTTGTTATTCCTCCCCTTATACAGTTATTTAAGCCAGTATTAGATGGTGAATTATTTCATATTCGTTGTGTTTGTCATGTTCTTAATTTATGTGTATAATATGGTTTAAAACTAGTAAATATACATGTAGAAAAAATAAGAGATGTTATTAGATATATGCGTTCTTCAAAAGCAAGAACACAAGAATTTAAAAAATAATGTCAATCTTTTAATAAATCATTTAAAAAATTTAATGGTGATGTTATTACTAGATGGAATTCAACATATCATATGCTTATGTCTACTACAAGATATCAAGAGATCCTTACAATACTTTACAATGACAATATGTCTGGTGATCCAATTAATGATAATGATTGGTTAGTTGATGGACATATTACTCAAATTTTAGAGCTTTTTAATAAAGCTATCGAACAACTTTTCGGTATTTATTATCCTACATGTAATTTAACTCTTTCACATATAGTTCGTATTAGTGAAGTATTTTCTTCATATAGACATCATCCTTTATTTGCACAAATTATTTCTTTAATGAAATCTAAATTTAAAAAGTATTGGTCAGATATACTTATTTTATTTTGTTTAGCAATATGTTTAGATCCTAGAATGAAAATTGATATTTTAAATATGTTGTTAGATGATTATTATAAGAATGTTGAAGGAAAAATAAAATAAAATTTCGAATTTATTGAATTCTATATTTGTATTTTACGCTTCAAAATTTGGTGATACAATTATAAATAAGATAATATCTTCTTTTTCTAGATTAAGAGATGATAGTGGAAATAGTATTAATTCTTAACTTGGTCGTATGATAAAAAAAACTAAATCTACTAATTTTAATGAATTACTTTTTTTTTAGATCATAATCATTCTGAAGAAATAGATGATAATGAGATTTTAGCATGGTGGAAAAAATAAGAAAATGTGTATCCTATTGTTTCCATCATAGCATGTGATATACTAACTGTAGTTCTTGTGTCTACAATAGCTTTCGAGTCTTGTTTTAGTGCAGGAAATAGAATTCTCGACAAAAGAATGAGCCGAATGAGTGCAGAAACGGTTAAAATGTGCATTTGCTTAAAAGACTGGTTGGATGCTGAAGATAGATTATAAGATAATAGAGGACACGACACTTCATCATCGGGAGAGGAGGAAGCTCAAACAAGTGAAGCTGGTGTTGTTGGTCCAAGTACAAGTTAAATCACCTGGACTACGGGTGATTAAAAATGTAAAAAGAACTACGTAGACCTGATCCTTCTATAGTTAATCATTGGGGAGTACAAGTTTAGCTATAAAAGGTACGTAGGCAACCTTTTAAGGTGCGGTCTATTATAATATTTAAAAAAATTATTTTATCATTGGATGAATATTTTTGTATTAAAGATAAATAAAAATTTAATTATAATTTATTTATTTTTTTAAAAAAATCTTTTTATTAATTTGTACTGCATTATAATGTTACATATAAAAAATGTATTAGAAAATATATAATAAAGCTTAGTACAATGATTAAGCTATCTCAAATAAAATTAGATGTTTAAGTTCAAAACTCACCCGTAATCATTAATTTTTAAAATTGAATTTTAAATCTTTAAAAATTTAAACATTTAAATTTAAAAATTTTAAAATTTTAAATTTTAAATTAAATATTTAATTTTTGGGCCGGCCCGAGCCCGACTGGGTGGGCTCGGGCCCGGGTTGGGCTTGCCCCCTGCATCGTCGGGTCATGCCAGGCACGGCCCGAAATGTGGCCGGGCCTGCCTTGGCTCGGGCCTGGGCTGGCCCAAGCACGGCCCATTGCCACCTCTACACTAATCCATGGATGTCGGCGTAGTCCAAGTAAGGTTGAATACAAATTTTTTGTGTTCAAGTGTGTTGTTTCAACGGAAACAAATAATTGAATAATATTGTGTTTCTTAAAATAACATATAAGAGTATTTATGGTATACTATCAAATTTGATTTGGTTTTGATAATATCTTTTTGTTGTTTCAGTTTTTATCGATTTAGAACTTATAATTTCAGGTTTGGTAAATAACTTGAAAATCTAATGCCCAATTAATGATGTCACATTAAGTATTGTTACCTAATGTTTTTCTAAGAAAAGAAAAATCTGGTCTTGTCGCTACAAAGCTTTTGTCTGCAAGCTAGACAATTCATCTTCTGACGTTGATGATATGCTTTGCTGTAGAAATAAGAAGAGGAAGTGCCATTTGGCACTGAAATAACACAATCATATCCTTTAGGAAGCAATACAACCAAATATTTAATTCCAGCCGAAGTAATTAATTTATCATTTCAGCTTATGCAAGCATCTCAATATTGCAGTGTCGGCAAACTAATAACACAGATCATTTTTAAGTTGAGCCATAAAATCTTGAAGGTGACATCATAACCTGAACTAGTGAACAATAAACTTGATTTATAATTAAGCATCATCATGACAAAGCTAATGCAGTTGGCCTTTGTGCTTTCATTATAATAAACACTGTACCACCAAGAAATATAAATTGCCCAAAGGAGATTATTAATTTTTTATATAGGGCATGAGGTTGCTTTCTTGTACTGCAATATTATTTTACTTTCTTGAGATTCCATTCTTTTCTAATACAAAAGAAGACTGCAAATTTGAAGAGCTCCATGTTTCCCTCTTTGATGCCCCATTTTATTGTTTGTAGATTATGATAAATAGGCATATGGAATTATGGATTCACATGTGGACATATAATTCTTCCACAATGATAATGTTGGCAGTGAGTTCACATGTCACATGATGCCAGTGAACCATTGGATTTTGCTGGTTTTGGCATCCGATGTTATCCTCAACCTCATTAATTACAATCTAAATTAGGTTGTAACAGTGACATTTATCCTATAAACATTAAATGGAGTGGGGTAAAGAATTATTTATACAATCAAATAATAGTACTTCTAAGCACCTAAAAAATCAAAGCCTAAATATTTCTTTTGTCAAACTGAGCACAATATGGTCCTTCCATTGTTATTATTATCATCTTTTCAAGCTACTTGCAATTGTAGTTGAATTTAAGATAATTTAACTTTACAAGAAACCTAATGTTTAAGTTAGGTAGGACTTAGAGATTTTGGTACAAAAGAAAAAGAACCTAATCAATGAGAATAATATATTAACTAACCAATGGGAACAAGAAATGGACTCGGGTACCAACAAGTAGAAAGACTTTGCAATGTTAAAGGGGAACATAATCGATGATAACACAATTAACTATAAAATTCTGATTCCAAATATTTTGCTCTTTTAAATCAGTCATCGTATACAGCAGACATCTAACATTATACATCAAAAAGTTTAAGATACACTCTGCAAGAACTATTACAAGTTCCTTTCCTCCATCTCAATGACATACATTTGGTTCGATTTGTTGGATCGGTCATGGACTCAGGGCTATAGAACAGAACCAAGAAGTTTTAGTTCAAACTCTGTGCACAGTTTAGATGAAGATTAGCAGATTAGTGAATCATGAAAGACTGATTCGTAGAGCAATTAACTGATTCACCTATGAAAATACTGCCAAATTAAACAATATTCATGCTTTGGAGGACCTCCTCGTGCAAGGATATAGAAAAATATGTAAGCAAAGAACCCAACAAGGAAGATGAATCCAAAGTAAATATAGATAAGTTGCACTGTTCCATGTCCATAGGATCTGCGTCCATTCCCAAAAAGCACTGATGCCCACCGATCCAGAATCCTCAAACATACCTTTCATTATGGATAATGCAACAGGTGGAAACCCAACCAGAGCCAGAGCTAAATTGCAGGTAACTGACAGTACCTTCAGCACAATACCTGCTTGTGTCTCCTTCCTCACAGGTTGAACTAGCAGACACATTGGCACAATCAGCATGGCACCAATTTGTGCGGTTGAGAAATTGATGATTGACATTAAGCTCAAACCTATTGAAGCTGCTGCAATCATCACCGATTTCAGAAGTTTCCAACCACAATGGTATGAGCAAGTACCCAAAATCAGGTAAACCATTTGAAGGGTACAGATGGCTAATGCAGCCCAAACAGATGTTAACTTTATTGCAGTTGATAGCGGGAGCTGGAAGAGTAGATATGGAAGCAATGACACAATGATTGCCCAGAGGTGAATCATGAACACTACTTTTGCAGCCCGAAGCCACTTCCATGATCCAGAAATAATTTCTTTCGCATCTGAATTACCATTATCAGAAAAGAGAGCAGCAGCAACTATGGGAAGTGGAGCTATTAGCAGGGCAAATGGAATCATATAAACTCCAACTGAGACAAACTTATGAGGAGCAGTTAACAGGTAGAGGAAAAAAGATTGATGAAACTTCTCAAGAAGGTTGTTTACCGAACGGATGACTCCTTCTATCAACCTGCACAGTCCCATGAATTTTTATAAATATTAGCTGACAAAAGATTCAACTACTTGAACAAACTGACATGATGTTTAGTATTCCAAGTCTGCAATACAAGATGCCATTCTTCTATAAATGAAAAGCCTACTATACTGCCATCATATTTATATGGAAGTAATGCCTTTAAGTCTTCAACAATTCCACATGGTCAACTGCCCTACTAACATGCTCTTCAATCACGGATGCAATTGGAACCCGTTAAAAAGAAATCATTAGAAAAAGATGTTCTCCCAAAGTAAATCCAGTTAACAGCGACTACACAATCAACACAGACTGAAAGAATCCATATAAAAGCAAATTCAACAATAGGAAACTTCATTTTAACAAAGAAAGCATCAACCTGTAATGGAATATGATGGATCACAACAATGTGGATCATCTAAACATGAAAACGAGAAATGATTAAGCAGAATAGCAATTCAAGAGGGCCATGAAGACTAACTTAAAAAAATAAAGATAATTAGCAAAAACAAAATTCTATAAAGATCCTATTGGTCTAGTCTCAGTTTACCTTTGGATAGATAGATATAATCATATATGTACATGTAGGCATGTATATAGAAAGATAAAAGTAGCTGTCCTACGGTTTTAGATATTCTGGATTAGAATAATTTTAAATTAAATTAGATGACATAAGGCCATATGATTGCTTGCCAACCTCATCTAGTAAGAATAATGTTTGAATAGTCGTATTATCTGCATGTTAGCTGAGAACACCAATTTCTAGGGCATAGCTGCCATGAGTTCTAGCTCAAGGCATGCCAAAGATAATATGAAAGCAGCAACCACTTTTGGTACACGGAAGACATTTGAAACTACTAATCTTTGTTAGAAAAATAGCACTCAGATACTACTTTATAGAGAAGTTGCAGGTCCAAACACAACTGACATGAACAGGATGCAAGCAAAAATGTCAATTCAGGCAAAAGAGAACACAAACTATGTGGTCAACAGCAGATGCTTACATTCAAAGAGAGATAGCCAAGTATCCATTATCGTCAATAATTAGACTAACAGTTAAAGTATGTTGTCGAGGAAAAGTAGTAAAATCTATAATTTCATAAATAAAAAAAAGATTTGTTCTAACTTGCAATATTCCTATTAAGATGCACCAGAATGTGCTTGGAAAACAGATCTTGGTTGTACAACAATAGTCATAACATATATGTACTATAGGATATCTAGGTGGCTCAACTCAAATATAATTTGATTATGAATACAAAAGATTCCAATGAAGCATGGTTTAAAATACCGGTACCGATACCGATACCGATCTCGGTCAGTGACCGGTACCGATATGTACCGGTACCGTACCGTACTGACACACGGTATGGGCCGGTACGAAAAAGGCATACCGGCCAGTGAAATTTTTATTTTTATTTTGCTGTTAAAAATAACTCCAATAACACATAATTGAGAAAATTGAGATTAGAGAGAGAGAGAGAGAGAGAGAGAGTTTGAGAAAGATTGAGAGAGATTTGAGAAAGATTGAGAGAGATTTGAGAGTTTGGGAGATGAGAGGGGAATGAGGGGGTGAAAAAGGTCTTTGGGGTCTTTATATAGACTCCAAACAGACTTAAATCCGGCCCCAAACGGCTGTCGGGTACTGTAGCAACGGCTCTTAAAAAGAGCCGTTGTGTCATACCGAACGATACCGCCCAGTATGACATCAGATACCGCTCGGTATGACATAGATAATGCCCGGTATGGGCAGCATTTGATAAGTACCCCCCATACTGGGCGGTATTAACCAAGATACCCGGTACCACCCTATATCGGGTATCTCATATACCAATTTTTTGAAAAACCGGTAAATACCGGCCGTACCGGGCGGTACGGTATGGTATTTTAAACCATGCAATGAAGTATGGTGAAAGTTCATATTCTCACACACCCAATGGATGAGAATTGCTCACAGAGAGAACTAATTGGGTAAAATTGTTAGCAATAAAGTTAAGGAGCTTGGTCATTCTGAAAGGTGTCCCATTTGACCAAGTATAAAGGCAACCTTATATTAAAATTTATGCTTCCATTATTAGTAAGAATATATTTCATTAAGCCTGAGGAATTCAACATTAAATACATGCTTTCAATATGTAATGAGAAACATAACTTGGGTACTTCGATGGGCTAATTCATGTTAATTATATAAAAATATAAATTGCGCCTTTTTCTAATAGCTTGAACCTTTCGGATAAGTGGTCACCAAAATGAGAAAGCAAGTGATTTTACTATTATAAAATATGTAACAATTGTTGAACAAGGCTAACTACACCCATCTTGAGATGAAACCATAATCAGAGTAAAAGAAGACCACTTCGTACTCCCAAGATTTGTTTCAATAAAACTAATAATAATTTTTAGAGTGGCAACCGTAGTTCAAAAGTCTCACTACCAGTATTGAGGATTTAAGTAGATGTGGATGTAAATGGAACTAACCTGCCACCCCTAAGAAGAAATGAATACCGAACATTTTCATTATTCAGAGAAGATCTTGGAGAGAATTCAAGTGTAATTGCATCTACTTGGTAATCACGAAAGGCTCCATGGGATCCGGTTGGCACACCAAGTGCCTACAACAATTAAAAGCAACCTGATAAGGTTCACAAGCAAACCAGAACAGAAGTAACTGGCAATATATTTATCTACCTGATAATAAACTGAGCTTGCAAGTGTTGCAGTGCCGTCAACATAATCCGCAGATGTAATGTCGATTTTCCATTTCGGATTCATGTGTTTAGAAAAAATGCCAATTTGTTGCAACATCTCACCAAAAAACTTGAGCCATGCAGCTTTGAGAAAATAACTCATAGATCCAATCCTGACACGCAGACTTTGTCTATGAACTGCTAAATAATGCACAATATTGATAAGGTCAAGATTAGGCATCTGACCATTTGAGGCCTCTGCATATATAGTAACGCTATCTCTTTCCTCCATTTCATGCTTGTCCATGACCTTAATTACAAGAGCAGCAGCCATTGTTCCAGCACGTTTGTAAACGTTACACTTCGGCCCTTCTACCTTTATAACATCCAGATGGTGATTGTTTTCTTCATAGCATGCATTGGCACCTATATTGCCTGTATCACTTAGGAAAGCAGGATTGTAATAATCTTTCAGCCATGAATCAACTGCAGCATATTCTCCATATTGGGAATCTGCAGCTAACCAAACAATATCTTTTGCTAGCCATGTAACTTGACTAAGAAGTGAGAAAACTGAGAAAGCCATCCCTAGTGAAAAAGCCTCAGTTTTTGTGATTTTCTGTGAATTGTAAGGAGTTACTAATACAATTGCTTCTTTCCCATCACCACGAGGAGCTCGTATAATGCCAACAGAATTGAGGCCAAATGATGTAGAGCTGCAGTTATCTTGCATCTCCAAATTATTGGTGATGGAAGAGAAGAAATGAAGAGGCTGGAAATTATTAGCACGTGGATGGAACTTGTGGTAATAAGATTCGGCCCCCACATCCACCATATGCTGGTGTATGAATCTTGCTATTTCTCTGAAATTATTCAGAAAGTATGAGATATATAATATATATAGAGTAGTTAAAAACAAATTTTGGCATAAAATTAAAACTCATTCTAAACAAAAAGCATATAAATGTACGCCTATATGATGTTCCTCCAAGTTTTTGGTCGTTGTATAACTTACATCCCAATACTTGGAACGTTGGAAATTACATCCATAGTGTAGTGATGGATCCACTATTCAAAATATAACTACCACATTATTGATATTCGTCTTTACTATACACATATGTACATAATAATTCATGTTTAATATTGTTACTATTTCAGCTCTTAAGAGTTGAGAAGAGTGAGTGGCAAGGTTTAGAATCTCATACCAATACTAAGCGAATGGTTGGAACCAATAGGTCTTTGTACCATACTGACACATCGTAGGTCATAGGTGTCTTTTTCAGTTTTCACACTCTAACCTCATTTTTCATAATTTATAAATAAATAAATAAAACTTGATAATTAATGATAAACATATGAAACTTTCATAAAAATAGCATAGTTTGATAAGAAATTGAAATATAATACTTAAAGGTTGTTCCAACCTAAGTTAGCAACCTAAGACATCAACTAAATTAAAGTAGAGAATACAATATCGTAAGTCTAGAATCCTGAAGAGTGGCATGCATCCTAAATGGTAGGCTTCATCTTGACAAGCTTAATAGAGATCAATGCCATAAGTTTTTGAAGCTCACATTTGAAATATGTTATAAGTCATCATATATTGCTAATTGGTACTCTAAGTCGAGTAATAATTCTTTTCTTGACAAGTGCTTGGGAGAGCATGAGAGAGTTTGAAGGATTTGGCCTTTTGCAGTCCTTAAATAGGCTCAAAACCTCTTTAAAAAACCCTTACTGCTAAAAGAATCATTAAAAACAGTAATGAAAAACCCAATATGTTTGACACGAGGCCTCTACCGGTAGTACAATAGGTACAAATTAGTATTTTTCATGTACCGCCCTTGCATCCTTACCAATTTTCACAGAAACCAGTATTTATACTGCCCATACCGGGTGTAAGGTATGAGATTTAAAACCATGTTATCTGTGATTCTATCAAAGGATTATTTCAGTAATTCAGTATCATGAATAAGAGAAGATAAAAAAAAATAAAGAAGGAATACTAACCAAATGAAAATACAGGTTACAAGGACAACTTCACAGAAATAACTATTCAAATATATTGCATAGAGATGTACGATGGTCATACATTCCTGAAGCTTTTGCATCTCCTCCATTAATGATGTCGTCGGCAAATCTATTTGCTTTCTGTACATCTTGAGAAGAAAACATTGAATTGGCTGAACCTGTTACCAGATACATCACTCCGTCAAGTAAGTGACAATTTAAGTTTGAGATATAAATGCTCAGAAAGAAAGTGCTATTCTATTAAGGTCCATGGTAGACTAAAAAAGGGATAGAATGTTGCTTTACAATTTCAAATAGCTTGTCTTGAAGGAACACTTGAAGACTAGGTTCCATCTCCAAATGTATTACAATATATGGGAGAGAAACCCAAGCCCTTACAGATTGTGCTTTGAAATAAGTAAACAAAAATCATTGCATTAAGAATAGATTGGCAGGGTCGCTACCTAATGAAACCATCAGCCAAGTTCCAGTTGAATTGAATGTTTTTGATTGATAATTATCAGAACTTTCTACTAATCTCAACTATCTCTACTCTGCAAAGACATGCATTGGTATGACTGTTTGGCATGGTGGGCCTAGTATCTTACCACATGACTTGTGAGAAATCCTAGTGATCTAACTTGTAATACTAACCTGATATCAAATGGCATTAGAATTCAAGTGGAGGAAAAAACGAACACCTAGTCATAGTTTAAAATCTTGGACGGTACACTACGGTATGGATGATACCTACTTCTTTTTCAACTTTTTGAGATTGGTATCGGGCAATACATGAAAATACTGCTCATACTGTCTGGTAGATTGTCTATACCCAACATATTGGACTAGTACATGTCGTGTACCGGGTGATACACACCCAACGACTATTTCTTCAGTTGTTTAAGTGCTTTTTCTAGTTTCCAACAACTATTTCAGTCGTTTGGGTTGAATTTTGAAATCTTTTTAAGTCTATAACAAGCCCTCCGTTAAGAATATAAATGCATAGATGATCTCTTTCCTTACAGCTTAAGCTTTGGGAATGTTGGTCATCCAATCAATTTAACAGCCTCAAATGATCCTTATTGTTCCCTCTTCATCTTCTTACTTCACCAAAACTCTTGAAGTCCCTACTAAATATATCACAATCTCTCATTTTCTTTCTAAAACTTTGTCAAAATAACGCCAATGTATTATGATGCATGCCACTCTTCAACTTTTTAGACTTCAATTTGTATCTTTTATAGCACTTCAAGTGTCGTATTTATTAGACTTGGAAATTTATGTGCTTTTATTATGAATATTTTCAACCATTTTAATGGAGTACCATATGAAAGCAGAATTTGGAGTGCGAAACATTGAAATAAAAGAGATTGGTACAATCGCATTTGTAACAAATTGTATGGTGTCTCTATGGTACTGATACCGATTAATCACCAAGATTGGTACTAATATGAGATTTTACACCATGCACCTAATATTATAGTTCCACGTATTTTATGGCCTTGACTTTCTATATGAGTCAAACCCACCCTCATTTAGTGAATACTCATTTTTGCCTTTTTGGCCATGTGATTGTTTGGCAAAGGCATGAGATGGCCACTTCCAAGCCCATAGACATGAGGATTGTGTTAATTTCTATGTCCAAAATGAAAAAACAAGCATAAACTAGAAAGCTTAAAATGAAGAGTATTGCCATAGGAATAAGCATGGTTTAAAATCTGGTACCGGTACTGATTTTGATAACCAGCTGGTACATACTATTTTCGTACGAACACACAGTACACTTCTTTACACATACACATTTTTTCAACTTTTGATTTATAGTTTAAATGATTAAATTGAGTACAAAACATCCATAATACACTAATAAAGCATAGAAGCATCTCATTTTATCACCAAATTCATAGTTTATAATGATTCATTGATTGAAAAATATCCATAGATTACAAATGAAAATACTTGAAGTTTGAATGACAAAACACAAATTTCCTAGAAGGCTAAAGAATGATGTCCATCAAAGAAGGTAGGAGGCATCTCGTTGGGTGCAACATGACTAAGGTCGATTCCATGAGTCTTCAAAGCCCATATTTCAAATTTTTCCCATGATGGTATTGTATCTAGCATACTTTTTTTTGAGAGTCCATTAACTAGTCCCAAAATCACTAGAATCTTCTCCATAGTGTGCATGAGACCAGCAAGTAGGAGCTACTATAAGTATACCTCCTCCTATAAGTATGGGACTCGCCCTCCCGAAGGCTACTCATCAAGTCATGATGGTAATCTTGCAATGTGGTTGGTATTCTAGAGTTTTGAGAGAACGAGAGTAGTGGGAGGATGCGAATAAGTGGTTCGGGGGCTTTATATAACTGCTCCCATGAACCAGTATAAAATTTTCGCAATGGATCTTATACCACCCGGTACAAGGCTTGTACCGGGCAATACAACCACTACGCCCGGTATTTACATATATTGGATTGTACCAGTAAGGGTTTCTTAAAAAACAAATTTTAAAACTGATGGTACAACCTGGTACAGTACTGTTTTCTAAACCATGTGAGCAAGAAAGATTTGCAAGCCAGTTATGAATTAGAATATATACTATTTAATATTTATGATTCCATATGTTGGATAATTCGATAAAAGAACACCCAAGAGATAAAGATAGTTGAGTTGGCAATAAAAGTGAATATCTCTTCTTACAGGAAAATAGTAAAAATTTCTTGAATATATAAAAAATTAAGGAATGTCCAAGTTGACATATTAACATGAATATCTCATGTTCTAGTGCTACAAGAGTAATAGTTGATGGGAATAATTAAAACTAAGGAATAGTTGAATAGAATACAAGCTAAGAGAAAATCACCAAATGTTAACTGAGTTGGTCATGCATAAAAAACGTGGGGAATAATTAAAAGTAAGGAATAGTTGAATAGAATACAAGCTAAGAGAAAATCACCAAATGTTAACTGAGTTGGTCATGCATAAAAAATGTATATGAAATTATGACCACTGATAATTTAATGTAAGAAATTTCAAATTAGCAGTGTTTGTGATGTCAAAGGATAATCAACTAAAACTTATTCAGGAACAACAGAAACAAGTCAAAGAACAATGTACCTTGAACCCAAAAGGCATTTGAGGGTATGTGTAACTCATTTTGTTACTTAGGAGGAATATAGTTTCTTCGTAGTTCAGAAAATTAGCATTAACATTTTTTACCAGTTTATTAAATACTTAAGATAACATGTGATGTATGATTCATATTTGTGAATTGTGATCCAAAAACAATACATTCTAATCAGGTGCTGCTGGCAACCTAGGTTCTTAATATCATATTCTTTAACCATACTTCATAGTCTGAAACTCTCCATTGTTTGCTTGAGCAGGCACCATGTGGGAAAGGAACTTGCCCTAGGTGTTTCTAGCCTAAGAAATTGAACAGGATTTAAACTTCGTCGGAGTGCAGGTGTTTTCAAGTACAGAAAGAATATGTGCAGGAAAATACCAAGCAAGGTAGGGGAAAAGATGAATATTTTACGTGACAGACAGTATAACTACTAACCTGGCATCAATGCGTTCTCGGAAACATAGGTGTTCTTGGCCAAGACAGGGAGTAGGAGGAAAGAGATCAACCCCGCGATGCAACACAGGACACTGAATTCAGCGCAAGGATTTGGATAGTTAGGAACAGTAAAGAATCCCATCAGCCTCACATTCCAACCATCCACCAAGAATAATCGGGTTACCTGACAAGAATGCTGTGAGCTACGAGGAAAGCAGCGAGGCGAACGATCAGTCTGGATCTCGGCCTCTTCTCCTGTTGGGTTGTCTCTCCCTGCTCATCGGCAGGCATGATCGCCACAGCTGAGAGCTGAAGAGGAAGAGGCAAAGGGGGAGGAGCGCCGGCGACTGCCGGGGACGACGCGAGCGGCGTAGGTGTCAGAGATCCAGTGATTCGAGTCCTTGGTTTGGTCGGACTTCACCGTGGAGGTAAAAGAGCAAAGAAAAAGGCGATTAGGGCTCATAGCGGTCGGTAATCGCGTTCGAGTCAAATAAGTAGATATGGGTCCAACTCGAGTGTGGCATCCGATGCCACCTAAACGCGCACACCAGAAGAATTTATGAAGGTCTACTTCTAATGTCTTATTTGATTGACATGAAAAGTAATTTTATGCCGAGAATTCTCATAAATTAGCTTCTTATGTGTATTTATCGAATAGGAGAATATCTTCTAATCACGTTCAAGCCAAATAAATACACATGGGTCCAAATCGAGTCCAATCGTTGTGGAATCTAATGTCGCCCAAACGTGCACGCAAGAGAAATTTATACTGGTCTAACTTCAAATGTCTTATTTGATTGACATGGAAAGTAATTTTATGCAAAAAATTATAATTCTCATGAATTAATTTCTCACGCGTATTTGCTGAGTAGGAGAGTATCTCCTGTCGCCCCCCCCCCCTCTTCTCCTCCTCCTGTCGTCTCCCCCGTTCCACCCCCGCTCCCCCTCTCCTCCTAATCGGGTCTCAAAGTTAGCTCCTCTTCATGGTTCAAGACCCTCATCGTCTCAATAGTGATCCCCTTCTCGCCCGCCTGGTGGGAGCCCTTCCATCTCCCGGGCTTAGCTCCTCCGCGGTGAATTGATCTCTAGATTTGGGGTAAGTACTAATTGTACTCTTCAGAATATCCAATCTGCTACTTTTGATACCGTCTACTTCATGCCGGAGCAACTTCGGTCATGGAGTGAACCTTGGGAGCATAGTCACATTAGCAATTTTTTCGGTGAGGCCCCTCCTCTTCCTCTTGTGATTTCTTGGGCCAAAAGAATATGAACAATTTTTTATTTCATTTATGTTCTGGATTAGAAAAAAATTTCTTCGATTTCGCTTTCGTGATTTGATTTCCCCACTCAGGTCCTCACTAGAGGTCCTTATTCCCTTGGGGGCAATATTAGTCATCTCATCTTGTGGCGTCCCTTCTTTATTTAATGGGTCATGATGTGAGACCTTCTCAACAGCCCCGATATGAGCTCGTTTTTTGGGTTTGCCATTAGAATTATGAAACTTTGATTCAATCTCTTTATTTTGAATCCTTCTCGATGGTCCTTGGGCAAGGTTCTTGTTGTTGATAAATGCTCTTTTAACTTTGAGTGAGGACATTACATTAGGGTTTGTATCGAACTTGATTAGCGGCTTCTCCTTTGTTAGGGTCTTTGGATTGGAGAGTCAAATAAACAAAGAAGTATTTCAACTCATTTCCTACAAGAACATGTCGTCCATGTGATTTTTATGTAGCTTGATTGGCCATCAAGAAGCTGATTGCTTCCGAAAAAAATTAAATGTGGCTTCTCCTCCGATTTTAATGCAAGTTTTTTGAATGATTCTGGTTCTTCGGTTCCAATTGTTTATACATATGTTTTTAATAAGGGTAAATCTTCTAACGAGGTTTATGTTCGTATTCCCAATTTAAATTTATATAATCATGATTATATTCATTATGTCTTTAGCTCTCTCGTTGTCTCCAGCAACGGTCGTGGTCTGTGGGTCTTGGTCACCCACCATCGCAATTGTCGCTAGCACAACACCGACTATGGTTGATTCTACTCCTATGCAGGTCGACCTATCTCACGTGACTCACACATGGAAGTCGGATCGAATTCCAAGCTTGAAGAGGGTGAATTATAGCCTGACATCATTGACTGTGACTCGTGGGCGGCCCTTCGTGTTGATGTGACCTCTCCGCCTTCCCATGTGGATATTGGCAGTCGTGATGAAATCGTTTGCACCACCTAATAACATTAACTCCATCATATCCTTGTCTCTAAACTACCTCGGACTCTAAACTATTTGTTTCACTCCCATCTCATAATCAATCATGACACCCTTGCCTCATTACCCCCATCCAAATCATACACGCCTCGCTCTCAGGCTCAGACTCCTAGGGTCCCATCTCCTTGTGTCTCTCATCCTTTTAGCCTTAACCCTAACCAATCTTCTATACTTGCTTCTGATGCCCCCAACCTAACCTTAACCTTGCACATTCCTCTTCTCTTTCTGTGCAAACCCCTTCCCCTCTATGTGGATTCAATACCCCTCCCTCCCACACTCTTGAGTAAATCTTCGAAGATCTTAGCTTTACCTTCTCTCTCCCCCTCCCAAATACCCCAAACCCTTTTAAACGCTCTATTTGTCCTTCTCGCAAGGCCTCTAAACCACATAAGTCACATAATGCTCCCCCGGCCCGAAGCGATCAAAAATCCCTCAATTCTAGCTACCTTCGAAGTTAGCATGCAACATCGTGCTTGCAAGCCATCAGCTTGCCACTTCTCATAAGAAGTAATTTTCTCATTCGTGGCCCCTTCTGCCAAGGGATCTATATGAGTGTCCAAAACATATCCAATGTGTTTAGCATTTAGGACAATCTTAAGGTTGCAGAGTCAGTCCACATAATTATGACCATTAAGCCTATTAGAGTGGAGTATGCTAGCAAGGGGGTTTTGGAATTTCATATTCAATATAACTGCAGAAAATAACAAGATTAAATGAGTTGTACATTTTTCATCATAATGCTTATGGGCTTTTAATCAAAATGGTCTCCAACTAATTTTACGAATTCTACACTTCCAAAATATGAAATAAGAATCCTAGTTGGGATGAATTCCTAGTGGGTGATTGAATTCTTACCATTCATTAACCCTCAATGGGTGTATCCATTATTGGATAATTAATGTCTTATAAGTAAACAACTCTTGTTGTACATCTCATGTACGACTTAATCAACTCTCATAGAGTTGTGGACCTCAGGTATATCTGTTCTTGGCCTGTCACATTTAGTTAAGTCCAACCCATTAAACCTTAGATTAGTTACCTTTGGTACATTTGTTCTTGGTAACAAATATCTCAAACATCTCATGTTTTGACATTAACTCATAGAGATATTTTAACCTTGTATGTGCCCTTATATAACTATAGTCGATAATGTAACATGTTAAGACTCTTAGTTAATGTTTTAGTAGAAAATCATGACATAATTTCTTAAACTACATCATTTAAGACTTAATATTTTAGGTGGAAGAGTTTATAGGGGCAATCTAATTACTATAAAGTTTCACATTGCACATGCATTATATTTGATAAATCATACGTCTCATGCATCATCAAAACAAAAACACAAAATACATGATCATAGACTTTCTAAGGGGCCAATCGTAGCCACAAGGATTGGATCAGGGTTGTGGGGTAATTTACAATATTCATTAGTCTCCAATCTCCCACTAGACTCATCTCCATGGACCTCCATTTTGAGCTTAAGGGTCTTCATAACTTTTGTATCTCTTTTTATTTTTACAAAAACACCCTTGGCATACCAAGGCGAGATAATAAGGTAATGGGCTCTCTAAGGCCTCTATAGCTAAGGAAATTAAATAAATTACATCCCATGAAAAATAATAAAATTACAACATATAATTAATAATTACAACTAATCAAATTGCAAAAATATTACAACCAAGCAATCCAATCACAAGTTTCCTAAAGTCCATAGTCAGCAACATGCAACAAAGTTAATTAAGGAAACAATAGCAAAACGAAAAAAAAATTTCTTGCCACTTTTATGTAACTATTACATAATAATTATCAAATATCTCATATTTGAAAAGATTCTAATTTTGGGACATGCCAAATATCAAATATTTGCTTTTCAAAATCATAAGGTCTCTTAATATCTCATATTAAAATCTTTCTATTTTGAGATGTACCAAATATCTAATATTCGATTTCTATAATTTAAAACTATCCATAAATATCTCATATTGAAAACTTTTTAATATGGAATATATATGAATTTGACTATCACTTTGGATCCGACTGGATTAAGCTAAAAAATATTCACACTCATAAATCATATTCAAGTCGAGTTAAATACTACTTAGTTCGAGAGCTCCGTCCGATCATATAAGGGCACACGATGTTTTTATTAATTATCAAGAATATGCACTTGGATGGGTAAATATTAGTTTTTTAAAGAAAGAATAAGAAAAAGTTAGAAACTGATATTTTTAAGTTGGTCATACAATTCACATGCATATTTTATAAGAAAAAAAATCCTTTTGACTTTATACTGAATTTACAATTGGAACCACTATCTTTTAAGATTTTGAGGACTATATTGAAATTTACATTAAATGTTGGACTAAATTGAAATTAATTAATCATTTCCGTATTGGCATGACAGTGAATGCTTCCAAAAAGTCGGAAAGCAAAGCACAAGGGAAGAAACCCAGCCGACAGGAAGCGGAAGAACAGCGACCGACGAAGTCGGCCCCGCCGCTCTTGGTATTTGAACAACCCAAGGTTGAGTTGACGCGCGATCCACCCACTCCTGTCGTCCGCCCTCTTGACCATTTCTACGGCACAAATTCCACCTCTCTATCTGTTTCTCTCCAAAACCCTCTTTGTACTCTGGCTGCCAAAGGTCAGACCTTTGACCTTCTTATTCTTGCAACCGGAGCAATCGGAGGAGGAGCGTCCAAGAATGTTAACCAGTCTTGCAGCTCAGGTAATCCCTACACCCATTCTTGCAGCGTTCTCTCAATCTACTTCTTGACAAAAGATGTATTTTTTCTTTCCTCTCCCCTGGATCTCAGACCTATTTTTCTTTCTTTGGCTCGTCTTTGCGCGCTTGAAAAGCAGACATAGAACCGAAGAAGTGGTTGAAGAGAATGCTTGATAATAGACGATCCACTGTAGTTGATATGTGGGAACAGTTTCACACTAAGCATGTTCAATCTTTCATTCTAATTTGGAGATTCCGCCCTAGCATCGTATGACTGTACAGTCGTCTGTTACTTTGTTGTCTCTGAAACTTTGGTATTCTTGAAGATTCTTTGGTTTCTTTTTTGCCCCATCATTGATTGTTAGGCAGTAAATCATCACTATGATCTGTTTCTTGGAAGCTTCCTGTTGCTTGTGTAGGATTGCCATGTGCTATGCCTAGATGGGGTATCTTGGTGTCAAAGCTAAAAATAGCACATCTGAAGTCATTCTTTTTAGAGAAAAATATATAATTTGATCGGCAGGATTTAGATGAGGCAGTACTATTTTGGGATGTCATGTTTTTAGAAGTTCATCTTGCAGTTTAAAGATTTAATTTTTACAGATTTTTTAAAACATAGTAAGAAGTTTTATGGTTGATAATAATGTAAAAAAGGAAGATGAAGACAACTGCAAGGTGTATGAGTGAGGAAAAGTACAGAAGCAGGAGGAAGGCGGGGTGGTGGTGCAGGCAGGGGGGAAGGTGTGTTGGTAGGCATTGTACTAGGAAGGAGTGAGTTTTAACTTGCTATTAGATAAAAAATATACAAAGATTGGAATTTAGCTCTTCTTTGGATAGGGGAAGTGGGGATAATTGAAGGGAGGAGAAGAGAAATTACTTCTTCTCCTTGTTTGGATAGGAGTGGAAGAAAGGAGAATTGAACCTTTTCTTGTTTGGATAGAAAAATAAGAAAAGAAGAGAAGAGAAGAGAGAACTCATTTCCCTCCACATTAACAAAATCTTATCTTCCCACTTTTGAGAGGAAATGGCAGATAAGTGAACATTATCTTCCTTTTCCTATTTTTTATTTGTTCTAACCAAATAAGAGAATTCTTCTTTCCTTTATCTTGTATTCAAACTAAGGAAGAGAACATCTCATTCTCTTTTTTCTCTTCTCTTCTTTTCTTTCTTCCACATTTTTTTTTGCAAACAATATCTAATTAGATTTTGATGGACCTTGTATTTTTCGCATAAGGTTCTATGTGGAAAACATGAGAAGATGGTAAGCTTCCTTATTCAGAATCACCATACAGTAAAGATTCGAGTTGGTATCAGACAACCCCAGAAACAGGCACCATGCAACATAGACCTTTATACCCATACAATGCTGCACTGAATGTTGTGGTTGTAGTTCAAATCTGCAAGATCACAGCAGCAGCATCTTCTATTCATCCTTCCTAATGTGTTTTAACCTAAATTGTTCTTTTCTTGTCCTCCAACTATTCTTATGGAATCAATTGTATCACATTAGAACAAATTTGTCTATAATGTTCACTTATGGTTATTTACATGATGTTAAACAGAATCTTATTTATGCCACAGAATCATTCTCAGTATCCATATAATGCATCAGCTCTGCCCTGCCCATGCAGTATCATAGATTGATGAAAGCTGTTATGTTCAAATTATCAACAAGCATGATTGAAGTCCATGGATTATCTGCAAAAGGCAGGATGAGAAGTTGCATAACATAGTTATGGTTCCTGTTGATCCTGCAAGACATGGTATTGATTTTAACTTTTACATAGTGGTAGTTTGGTTGGATGTTAATTATATCTCCTTCAAGAGGATTTGATTCTTAGTGATGCAATGCAGAACGTGTATTCAATTAAGACTTCCCAATGTTCACATCTTCCACTCCGGCTGGCTCTCATTCTCTTTGTCACAATCTTTGGTGCCTATACCTGCTATTTCTATTTGAATCAGATTACCATAGGAGAGAAGATTATGCTGTTTGGTACCAAAATTGCAGAAATGTACTGCGAGATCCATGACATTCCACCTGAAGAGATTCCTCATGTGCATTTTCCACTACCAAAAACTTACAGAAGGTTAGTTTTTCATTGTTATACTGTGTTGAACCTGTCATCCATTAATCTAATCAATTATGTCAATCAAAGCAGGGATGAATGCTCGTGCACTCCTGTAAGGTTCTTTGCTATTGTTTCTATGCAAAGATCTGGTAGTGGGTGGTTCGAGACTTTGCTAAACAGCCATCCAAATATCAGTTCACACGGGGAGATCTTTTCTGTTACAAATAGAAGAAATAACATCTCGACCATAATAAAAACATTAGATAAATTATATTCATTGGACTGGCTTAGTAGTGCTGCAAAGAATGAATGTGTTGCTGCAGTTGGATTTAAGTGGATGCTTAATCAGGTTAGAATTTTCTTTTGTCTTCTCGATTATTAGTAACATTGTTGTGATTCTGATTTGAATGTCTTCACATCTCAATGGCATGATATTTAAAAAATGATCCTGATGATCTTCTATGATTTGATTAGAATTTCTATTGAACAGTGTAAACGTATATGCAAATCTACTGTTTTAAAAGTGTAGATATGTTTTGAAAATATAATTTAATTAATTAATAGGCAACAAATTTTAATTAATTAAGTTTTTGTTTGCATATAATATGTACACTGACTTATTAAAAAACTCCTCAAATATAGTTTAGTTTATTGCTTAAGCCCCTACAATCCAACGTGGGTGCGCTATGCTGTCGCTTGCCCCCTAGCGAGATGATGGAGCAACTGGACCCTCGAGTGGAAGTACAATGTATGACGTAGCGCAAGACAAAAGAAGATTAACGTTTATTCATTAAATACAAGAGACAAAATTAGATTCCAAGCATAAAACGAACATAGATCTGAAGAATTTTTTTCGCAAATAGGAAGTCAATCAGAAATACACCAAAAAACAATTTTAATGAACTAATTATACAATCTTTATGTCTTCAATATGTAAACTCAATAAAGAAGAGATTTTCTTGCTTTGATAATTAGACTATATATATCAGTAGTTATTTTTTTTTTCAATGTAGGTTTGCTATTGGTTATTTTGTTCACTTTGAACAGAACTGGTCCCCCACCTATTTGGAGCGCAGTTTAGTTTTTAATATCTTGCTTTTAAGTAACTATACCCTATAGGAGGACTAGTTGCTTTTAAAGCACTAGTTGGTATCTTCTGCGAGGTCTTTATTTGTTGTGAATGTTAATCTTTTCATGGTAAACATGATAAATTATGTCTTTTTAGATATCTCGTTTACTTTCTTTTTCAATGTTACAACAGTATTAATGAAATTCAAAATGATGCTTCCATTTTAGACCTATCCACATTAGCATATGTATATGTTATTTGTGGGTTAACTATAAGGCTTAGATATATTTGCCAAATATTCTTTATTATTTTCGCTATTCAAGGTTCAAAGACATTGATCCTGTCGTATATGAATTTCACATGGTTGTTACTTTGTGGTTTGTCAGGGAATCATGGATCATCACAGAGAGATACTTGATTATTTTAACTTGAACCATGTTTCTCTCATATTTCTTTTCCGGAGGAACATCTTGCGTAGGCTTGTTTCTTTACTAGCTAATAATTATGATAGATATGCAAAGCAGCTGAATGGTACTCACAAATCACATGTCCATTCAAGGGAAGAGGTAAGTTCTCTCTATCATTTAACAGTCATCAAGCTGGTCTTCTACTTTGATATTTTTTCCCCTCGATATCTCACTTTATCTTTGATACATACACTATGGCCTCGTTTGCTTTGATGGATTAAGGAGGTGGATTCCATTGTTTGCTGCAACAATGGATAAGAATTGGGCCGAATATTGGGTGGATTTATTTTGGCCCAAATCCACCGCTGGCCCGATTTAGAAATCCTAGAGAGGGGGTGGGTTTAGGGCCCAAATTCACAAGATATGAATTTTCATATTCTATCCATGCTTCTTATCTTATGCCAAAACAAACATAGGATAGGATTTCAAGAAATCCTCTTGGATTTCTATCCCACCCTTATCCACCTTAAATCCTATCCCATCCAAATCATATCCTACAAAGCAAACATGGCCTATGTATCTTTATGGAGATCGAACACTTCTATACTTGTCTTGGCGAACAAAAAATTGTTGTGAGATTGGAACTTTACATAATCTTAGATACAATATCCAGAATCTGTTGCAAACATTTGGGATTCTGTTTGGAGATCTCACATGTGCGTTACCTGGAAAAAAGTAGCCATGCTATTGTATATACTTCATCCAAAAGTACTGGGCCATTACTTGCTGTGGCCATTAAATTAGCAATGAGTCTATTATAGCCTATTATGTTTAGTCACCAATAGCCAAATCATCAAATGCTGCAAAGACTATAGAGCACTACTTTCTTTAAAAAGTGTGGATGGAATTCAAAATTGTGTTTGCACGCATGTGTCATAGGCATCAGCATCCCATCTTGGTTCGATGATGGTGAATGGTGGCAAAAATGGAAAATTTAACATCTTCATATTAGAAGTAGTTATTTCTTTTTTACAATTTTCTTGCCTTTCTCATCTCAGACAGCTACCGTGTTGGCATCTTAGGTCATCGTTAATTTTTTTTTATATATAACAAAGATAAAAAGTCACAATAGGTGACCATATTAGGGTTCAAATCCTAGATCTCTAGACAACACACAACATCTTGCCACCAACTGTGCTACCCACAGTTGGCTAGGTCATCGTTAATTAGTTGGTTGACACTAGTGGTGATAAGATACCTGAACGTCACTATAAAAGCGTAACTAAACATATTGTTCTCACCTACCAAGTATTTCAAATTTTCAATACTATTTTGCATGGAGTGTCAGTGTTTGGTATTTGCATCCTTGCTTTCTTCTAAATTAAAACTATTCTGTTTCAGATGCTTCGTAGCCTTTTTGATATAATATGCATCCTTATTGCGGAGTTCTGAGATGAGTTGGGGAAATGTTAGTTTACATAAACCTAAATAAAGAAACAAGAGAAATGAAGAGGAGATATGAAGCTGGGAATACTTACAGAAGAGTAAAGTAAACTAAAGCATTGGACTCATGACCTTTTCTTCTTTCTAAATAAAGAAAGTTGATTTTCATTTTAAATCACACAAAAGAGAAAGAAAAGAAGAGGAGAAATGAAACTGGGAATACTTAAGACTCATGACCTTTTCTATTTTGATTCTTTTTCATAGGTTATTTCCAGAGCAGTTTGGCAGAAACTTTCCATCTTTTGTTAAACTTACTTTTACCTGAGAATCTTCAATCTTAATAACTACTGTTTTTTGGTGACATTTGGTGGCATTAATCCCTGATTTGTGATATACAAATCAAATGCAACGTACAGGCCGAGGTTCTAGCACAATTCAAGCCTACAATCAATGCACAAGTACTGTTGACCAACTTTAGCTTTGTTGAGCAAACAATGGCTGATTCGTTGCGGTTCTTTGACAGCACACGTCACATCGTGCTGTATTATGAGGATATCGTCAACAATCAAAGTGTAAGCGGATTTTTAAAAAAAAATCATTCTACAATTAAGCTTGACATTTGTTAACCAACATTGACATTTCTCTGCGCAGGCTTTATCTCATGTACAAGAATTTCTTGGAGTACCTGTGAAGAGATTAGTAAGCCGCCAAGTTAAAATTCATACTAGGCCTCTACCAGATCAAGTTACAAACTGGGATGAAATTTTCAAGACCCTTAATGGGACACAATATGAGCATTTTCTTCAGCATTCCGATTACAGTAGATAGCTGATGTGCAGATCTCATTTTTTTCATTCTTCATCCTCGGGTTAGCTAGTTAATGGTACAAAGTGTATACTAATGTCCCTTTGGTTGGAGGGTCAGTCCATTCAGATTTTGTCTCACGGGTTTGGGATTAGTTTCCCAATTTAAATTCATTGTTACGTGGGACAAACACATTTTCTAATGCAATTCTGAAGATGTTATGAAATTGGTGTTTGACCTATTCAACAAATGATTAGGTAATTGGGAGTAGGGCTTAGCAAAACCCGATACGACCCGAAAATACTCGAAAAATCAACCTGAAAATTCATTTCGGGTCGGGTTATTTGGGTATTATCGGGTCGGGTATTGTTTTTTTAAAAAATTATCTACTATTTCGGGTCGGGTTCAGGTGAAACCCTATTTAACCCGATCCAACTTGATTTTAAATTAAATATAGGGAAAAGGTACAAAAATACCCTTGATATTTTCTCATGGGTACTAAAATATTCCTAACGTGTTTTTGGGATAAAAAATAACTCTTATGTTATGAATTTGTTACAAAATGCCCCTCACGTTATGAATTTGGTACAAAAATACCTCTATAGGCAAACGGTGCTAGTTGAGGGTCAAAATGTTTTCTCACGAGTACTAAAATGCCCCTGATATTTTCTCACGGGTATTAAAATACTCTTAATATTTTTTCATAGGTACTAAAATACCCATAACGTTTTCTCACGAGTACTAAAATACTCTTAACGTTTGTTTTGGACCTAAAATACCACTGAAGTTATTGAAAATGGTACAAAAATGACATCAGACTAACTTTTGTTAGGTGAGACTTAACGGAGATGTCATGGATGCCGATAAAAATATTGACTTTACACGTGACGCGTATGCGGAAAACAATTTACCACGTAAGCGATACATAATAAATAAAAAATTACAAAATTTGGTTTGATTTCAAACCAGTTTTTTTAATTAACCTAATTGTTGATTTCAAACTATTATGAATTGGGTACAAAAATGCTCCTATAGGCAAACGGTGTTAGTTGAGAGATAACGAATGACAAAAATGTTTTTTCACGGGTACTAAAATGCCCATAACGTTTTCTCACTGGTACTAAAATGCCCATAACGTTTTCTCACCGGTACAAAAATACCCCTATCATTTTCTCACGAGTAAACTAACGTTAGGGATATTTTAATACTCGTGAGAAAACGCTAGAGATATTTTTATACCTGTGAGAAAACGTTAGAGATATTTTAGTACCCGTGAGAAAACGTCAGAGGCATTTTAGTACCCATGGGAAAATGTTTTGGCCTTCCGTTATCTCTCAACTAACACCGTTTGCCTATAGGGGTCTTTTTGTACCCAATTCATAACGTGAGGGACATTTTTATACTCAATTCATAACGTGAGAGATATTTTTGATCCCAAAAAAACGTTAGAAGTATTTTAGTACCCCGAGAGAAAACGTCGGGGCATTTTTGTACCTTTTCCCTCAAATATATATTTATAGTATATATTTTTTAATAAAAGATAATGTTGGTTTTGTGGTTAGAGAGGGGTGGAGATAAAATTTGAGAGGTCTTGAGTTCAAGTCCTATTTGAGTTATAATTTTAATACAATGTTCACTTTCTTTATCAGTATTTTCAAAATGAATTTTATTTTTTTAATTTTTGTATATCAAATTCGGGTTAATCGGGTCGGGGCCCAATTTTTTCGGGTTATTTGGGTCGGGCCTCGATTAAAAAATTGGGTCGGATCGAATATAATTTTTTTGAAAATTTTAGGTTAATACCCGATCGGGTCGAGTATTGACCCGATCCACCCGATGCTCAGCCCTAATTGGGAGATATGATTTTGCTTAATTCCTGAAAAAAATTCCCTAGGATGTATTATCCTCTTACATTTTGAGATTAACTTAGATTGATTTCATGTAACCCATTGGTATTGCAATGACCTGCGAGCATTATTTGATTTATTTCGTGGGTTTCTTGCAAATGTAAATGCTGTAAAAAAGTATTTGCATTGAAAAATAAGTGCTCGTAAATAAAAGTTGCAATTTACTATTTGATTATCTGCAAGTAGATTTGCAATGTTTATTTGTATTTTCAAAATAAAATGGGTTATAATTTTAATACAATATTCACTTTCTTTATCACTATTTTCAAAATAAATTTTATTTTTTTAATTTTTCTAAATCAAATTTGGGTTAATCGGGTCGGGGCCCAATTTTTTCAGGTTATTTGGATCGGGCCCTGATTAAAAAATTGGGTCGGGTCGGATATAATTTTTTTAAAAATTTCAAGTTAATACCCGATCGGTCGGGTATTGACTCGATCCACCCGATGCTCAGCCCTAATTGGGAGAGATGGTTTTGCTTAATTCTTGAAAAAAAAATCTCTAGGATGTATTATCCTCTTACATTTTGAGATTAACTTAGATTGATTTCATGTAACCCATTGGTATTGCAATGACCTGCGAGCATTATTTGATTTATTTTGTGGGTTTCTTGCAAATGTAAATGCGGTAAAAAAGTATTTGCATGGAAAAATAAGTGCTCGTAAATAAAAATTGCAACTTACTATTTGATTATCTGCAAGTAGATTTGCAATGTTTATTTGTATTTTCATTTTATAATTTTAATACAATATTTACTTCTTTTTTTCACTATTTTCAAAATAAATTTTATTTTAAAATTTTTTCTAAATCAAATTCGGGTTATTCGGATTAATCGGGCCGGGGCCCGATTTGTTCGGGTTATTCGGGTCGGGTCAAATATAATTTTTTTGAAAATTTCGGATTAATACCCAATCGGGTCGGGTATTGACCCGACCCGCCCGATGCTCAGCCCTAATTGGGAGAGATGGTCTTGCTTAATTCCTTAAAAAAAATCCCACATTTTGAGATTAACTTGATTGATTTCATGTAACCCATTGGTATTGCAATGACTTGCGGGCATTCTTTGATTTATTTTGTGGGTTTCTTGCAAATGTAAATGCTGCAAAAATGTATTTGCATGAAAAAATAAGTGCTCATAAATAGAAGTTGCAACTTACCGCAAATATAGAAGAGAGAGATTGTTGCAGGCTAGAGAAAGATTCTCGTGGGCGCGAGAGACTGTCGCGAGCGAGAGAAGACTGCCACGAGAATCACGAGCAAAAAGGTAATCATAAGCAGAGGGAAAAATGAAAGTCTTGTCATTTGTAGGTTGCAAATTCGACTTGCGAGTTTTTTGGACCGCAACCCAATTTGTAATTTATAATTATAGTTTTAAAATTTTAATATTGTAATTAACTCAATTACGGATAACTAAATAATTTAATTGATCAAATATTATAAATATAAATGCTGAAAACCAAATAGTAAGTTGACAAAATTTAGTTGTTCTACGGTCTGTTGAACCTTATGTATTATGTGTTGAAAACGACCCTTTAAATCTTATGAAACAAGTACACATGAATGGAGTGGATGAGCAATGACTAGTGAACAGCTCCAAGTGACAGGAATCATGAGTCTGCGGTCTGCTTATATTCATTTCAGGTCCATATTCACTAGACTCCAGTGTTCAATGGTCATTCCCTCCATAAAATAATTCCTCCATACTCGTTTTCTTTTCTGGGCATTATTAATTTAATTTGGACTAAGAACTGTGGTGATAGTTAGAAAAGTAAATAATATGTCTCATTAAAATGGGCTCATATTTTAATTGCGTGTTGTTTACTTGCCTTTGTTGTGGTACGCGTATTGATCAACTATTCATAAGGAAGTTGTTTTATCCCCTTTAGAATACATGTTATACAAGCTCTGTTAGTCATGTAAACCACAATGGTATCTAAATAAAAGTAGCCTAGCAATGCCCATACAAAAAAGTAAGAGTCAATTATATATCTTAACTTTTAAGGATTTTTTAATTACACCTTAATCTTTTCATTTCTACCAATAGGATACTCTAAATTTCATTTTATTTGAATTGTATTCCAACATCCGAGATATATTGTTTAAGTTTTTACATGGATCAATAGTCTAATAAACACATTAAAATATAATAATAAAAAAATATGAAATTATCATGTCAACCTATTTAAAATTAATAAAATTTGGATATCACTAGTAAAAATAAAAATATCCTATTAAGAAAAATAAAAAATAAAGATATAATTGAGAAAACTCTCAAAATTAGAGATATGTATTACAATTATCCTAATTTTATTGTTTTTTAAATAGGCTAACGTGGTAATTTTATATTTTATATTATATTTTAATGTGCTAATTGAACTGTTGATCCACATCAACACTCGGACGATATATCTTATGTCTGTTTGAGGTGAGATATAATTGAAATAAAATAAAACTTGAAGTACCACATTGGTACAAATGAAAAACCCCAAAAGGTAAAGAAACAAAAAGATGGTCTAAGAATTCCCAATTCTACCGTGCAAAATACTGCACATCCCCTCAATTTTAAAAACAGAGTTTCAAGGATTTCAAAAGACGCAAGAAGGCCTAATTCAACACTTGAACACTAAGCAGGAAGAGGGAGATTTCATTTACTAGTGATACCCAGCAATTAGAGATAGTACATATTTATCATGCAGCAGTAAGCATTCAAATGTTATACAGAAAACTCATTGAAAAACATGCTTTGCAACGATATAAACGTTATGGCAGGGGTTGGACATGCACCGGTATTTATTAGTAGCATGCACAGCATTTACTCGCTTGCAGATTCTGCTTGCTCCTGCTGCATCTGATTTAGATGAAATGTACCTTCGAGGGTCTTGTGAACTTCAACTTTGTATTTCTCCTCCTTAGTTCCTCTCTTCACTTTAAGAAGCATGTCAAATTTTGCAGTGTCTTCAATCACCTGAGAATAAAAAATAACCAATATACTCTTTGTTCCCAATCGCTATGAGACCTGAGGAAGAAAAAATGAAATATACTTGAAGAATTGAAGGCATACATCGGCCTTTGCGTGAAGGATATCCAGAAGTTCGTAAGGAGCCAATGAGTTGGATCTTTGTTGAATGGTCTGCACAGCATGATCTGCTGCATCTTTAACCACAGGATCATGAGAAGGAACAGTGCGCCAACCAGGTTCCTGGTCAACTGGTACATCAAGAGATTCATTATGGCTATGCCAATTGCCAAGCCGTTTCATCGAGGTTTGACAGATAAAACACAATCTCCAATGATTCTATGAGATATGCTATCTAAGCTTCAAAAATTCCCACTCCAAATAAGCAAGAAGCTCTACAAATTCTTTGGTTGCCATTTTTTGATCTTCTCAAATAAGTCATGTAACGGTTATACAGAACTCATCTATTTGTCATGAAAGCCATGCCATTGAAATCATCCTATTGTTCCAATTGACTAGGTTTTAAGATAAAGATAGACCACAAGAGTTTACACTTTGGAATTTACCTAAGCTTCAAAAAATGAAACTCCATGTCTCCAAATAAGCAAGAAGCTCTATAAATTCTTTGGTTCCCATTTTTGATCTTCTCAAATTAGATATGCAGCACTCATCTAATTGACCCAAAAACTGACCATTGGAATCATTGTATTGTTCCAATTGGCAAGGTCTTTAGGATAAAGTTAGGCCATAGAGTTCTCTTTTTTACATGCTGCAAAAGCAATTTCAAATACTTTGCAACAAAAGGAAAATAACAGACTTATATAGAAAACCAATAGTGCTCAATGTGCCACGATGAGTTAACAAGAAAATAGAAGGTACTAACTAGTGTTTGTGGGCGCGCACACACAGAAGAGAAGAAGAGGATTTGTCCCTGTATCCTCTGCACGTTTGTCTGTCTACAAATCCTGAATTTGGATGAGGATCAAAAGAACATTAAGTTTTTTTAAAAGTGACAAGTGAGAGTGGAACCATAAGCCAATTTGTGTGATGTGCCTATATATACCAGAGTACCACAACTTTCTGTTAAAAGAGTTAAGCAAAAGAAAATCACACATGGCAAGCAAGCAACATAATCAGCATATATGATACATCTTGTCAAAATTCAAGTCTTTCTACCACGATAACTTTGTCAATTACATGTAAAGTTGTATTGCTAGAGAAACCATTGTCTCACTGAGACCATCAAACATTTTCAAGAAAGCAAAGACAAGTAGAACAATCCCTGAGTTTGTTATACCACTTAATTACCTCGTTTTACACCGAGGTCAGCAGCGGTGATGGTGACAGAATCAGAATCGCCGACCTGATTGAATTCCTGAAGCTCTTTGAAGTGAAGCCATGGCTTGACCCACACCTTGGCCTCATACAACTTCTTCTTCCCTGCATCAATCACTTCCACTGTCAAGTGATGAAGTGTTCCAGCAACCACCTGCTCTTTCGCCTTCACCACACGAGCAAACTCCAGGAGTGCATTCTGGGCATTGCAGACGATTAAAAGTCAGACAGAATAACCAAAATATGAAAACAACCATTATAATTAAGTCATCTTAGAAGCAAATACATTCAGCCAGGGGCGACAATTTGGAAAACAATTAGAGAGATCCCTCGGGAACCAGAATTCTAAAAAATACTACCATGAAATCCATTGACAGAAGTTGGATAGAATTACAAAGATGGGTAGCACAACATCTAAAGGAGGAGATTGTTTAACACCAGGAAAAATCTCCAAGATGGTTTAACAAATTACACGTGATTTGATATATACTACCGCAAACAATAGAAGAGATTATCGCCACCACGCATATCGCAAATTAGGATAGCTTGTAAAATATGAAGGAGAAAAGAAAAGGTCATGGACAATCTTAGAAAAGTAAAGTATCAAATATAATTACATAAAGAGAAGGTTTTTATATAATACCACAAGGAATTAGACGAGGAACTCGCAAGATAGAGAGATCAACCCCCGAACAATGACAAAGGGGCAAAACAGATCAATCCCAGAAAGAAACGCCGCAAAGAAGGATCGACATGAGAACAACCATATCAAGAATAGTAGAAACTGTAGAAAGATTGCTACACCGAACAACAAGGTAATAGTATGCTGTAAAAAAACATTAACGACAACCTCTTTTTTGTTGTGCTCGTCGACGGCGAAGCGGGCGAGGTCCTCGATTTCGACGCTGTTCTGGCTCCCTTCTGATTCCCTCACTCCGCCCAGGGTGGCCATCGCGATCGAAAGGAGAGAAGCAAAACACAACAAGAAGGCGATCACAACGAGATGGAGATGAAGAACGCGAGAACGGCGAGCACGGAGGGAATCCATGCCTCGGTCGTAGGATTATTAATAATATCTCCCATGTTCTCTCTCATCTTTATTAAAGTTACTTGGAAGCTTATTCTCCGTTATCGACGTTTTAGATGCGTGGCCAAGATCTCACCGTTCATTTTGGCGTTCGGTGAGCGTAATTCTTAAGCCATTAAACATTTTGGGACTCATACGCTTTTACTCCCCTTCGTACCCGTGGCCCCATTCGTTATAATTCATCGTGTAGGACCACAGAGTCCGTTGTGAGTAAAGGTCCCGGCGTATCTTTTCTAATAATGGTTTCTTCGCTTCGAAGACAACCTTAAAAAGGTAAAGATGAGATGCAAAGGTGGTTTTACTCACTCGGCGTCTTACCTGCCTTCACAACGCGGGTATAAGATGGGTATGATACTATCTTACGTTTCGTGGAGTTCTCTTTGCTGAAAAGAAAGAATTCTCTATGCTAAAATTTCATTTATCTTAAGCTTATGTTGAGGTGTTCTTTATATAAACTATTGAACTCAGTAAAATTAAGGTAGACAAAAAATAATTAATTAAATTGAGGTTAAATCCTCTCAATAGGATTATAGCTCAATAATACATCCATTAACTAAATTAATAAAAAGAATATTTCCTAAGTTAATACAAGGATGTATTATGCGATACTGAAAACATTCTTCTTCTTCTTCTTCCTCACCGAGCAGATGGCATTAATGGCAATTAATTAGCCCCTCCACTTCGCGCACTGGTCCGCCGGGCGCATCGCCTGCGTGCCGACCTGGAGCGGGCAATGCGCGGCGGACGGCGGCACCATGCAATTGTACTGCAGGCACAGCGACGCCCCATTCGGAACTGCGGGCGTCGCCATCTCTGCCTCTGGCCCAAACTCTACTCCTGTGAGGAAATTGTGCTGGAGGTAGAGCAGCTGCATCCCGTTGCTGAGCCCCTGCACCAGGCGGAGTGGCACGTCGCCGGTGAACCGGTTATTGTTTAGGTACAGTCGCCGCACCGGCGCCAGCTGCGGCGGCACGGCTCCCAACAGCCGATTGTAGCTCAGGTCCACCACCTGGATGGCAACTTCTCCCGTCGGCGCCACTGTCCCGGAGAAGACGTTCCGCTGCAGCTGGAGGGACGCAAGCGGAAACCCGAACACGCACCCGGGGATGGATCCCTCGAGTTGGTTTGAGCTTAGATCCAGGAAACTGAGCCGGGTGAGGCGCGGGAGCACGGCTTCCACGGTGCCGATGAGCGCGTTGGAGCTGAGGGCGAGGTACTGCAGAGAAGGCGGCAGCGGCGGCACGGGGCCGGAGAGAAGGTTGTGCTTGAGGTCGAGGCGGATGAGGGAGGATGAGTCCGAGAAAGGCGGGAGCAGCCCGGAGAACTGGTTGTGGCAGAGGATGAGGTTGGAGAGAGTAGGGGTGGCGGCGAGGGCGGACGGGACAGGGCCGGACAGATTGTTATAGCTAAGGTCGAGGGTTCGAAGGTGCAGGAGGGCGCCGAGGCCGGTCGGTAAGGGACCAGAGAGGAGGTTCTTGCTGAGGGCGACGAAGCGGAGGTCGGCGCAACGGGTGAGGGAATCAGGAACGGGCCCGACGACGCGGCCCGGGACGAGGGAGAGCTCGGTGAGGGCGGAGAGGCGACCGAGCGCGGGGTCGAGACGGCCCTGGAGACCTGGGGAGCCGGCGCGGGGGTCACCGAGAGCGAGACCCACGACGCGGTCCCCGGAACAGAGGACACCAGGGAAATCGCAGGGATCGGCGGTGAAGTCCCAGGCCGCAAAGAATGTCGATCCGGGCATGTCCTCAAGCCCCTTGCGCACTGCCTGCAGAGCCAGGAAGTCCACCGGGTCCAGAATTCCTGCCACGCCAGGCGGAGGAGATACTATCAAACACAAGGAGAGCAACCAGAGGCAGTAAGCTCTCAAGAAGCACCGACGCACAACTGCCACCATCATCCTCACGTAGGAATGGAAGAAAGGGGAAGACAAAGAAGAAGGGAAGTGGAGCTTGAAGCGGTTGGTTGATGGCTTCTCTGAGGAAAGGAAGGAGCTTTTTAATGGCGAAAATGTGTGAGGAAGAAGGGGCAAGGGAGAAGAGAGAAGACTTGGTGGAGAAGCTTTGGGAGGCGTGAATGGCTTCTTGAGCTCTTCTTCTTCTACTACTAATTTTTTGTTATGTAATGGGTGATCGTGCGAGAGGGTGGAGGAAATCGATATCGGGTTTCAGGCTTTGTTGGGGGAGAAGGAACTCGATGCTCTGCACTCGATGCTCCGTATCATCTTTATTTATGTATCTCTGTGGTCTGCTTCGGAGTAATAAACGGCTGTCCGAGCCAAGGTGGTTCGGGAGAGAGCCAACGGCGGCGAGGGCAGACACGTCACTTCTAAGGGGTAGGAGTTGGACCGCCACGTGCCCATGGGTATGAGTTTTTTTCCTTGCGATGTAATTTCCAGTACGGCTACATGAACGGCGATTGGACTGCATGCGGATCCCACTCGTGGGGCCCATATTCGATGACCGTTAACTGTACGGATCTTTGCTCCAGGAAGGCGTATGGCACTACTATGGCTCCTCAATTTTATTCAGTTACTTGGTTCGGGTTAATGGCTCGTCGCATAAATAACCATACGCGTACGCGGGAGTCGGGACACAGATATATGGCCCCTTTTATATTTTCGCTGATAACGTTGTCACGCGTGACATGCACGTGAAATGGAAAGGTAGGGAAGACATGCAAGTACTTTATTATATACTTGACCCTTGCATGGTTAAGGTGAGGTGAGATTTTTTTTTATGTGTATATACTTTGACGACGTGTGCTTTTAAAATTGCGAATTATTTATTTTAACTAAATATTCGCAGTAAGTGGGATTAGAATGGAGTTGAAGCGTGGGAAGATGGTACGAGACTGGTAATATTAGAGTAGGAGGTGGCTGGTGATGGCTTGCTAGTGGTAGTGGGAGCAGTTCAGCAGAGCAAATAAAAATACTTGTTACTTTTGACTCTGCTGCTACTTTTTATTTTATTTCGCTGACAATTAATGAAGTAGCAATGTTCTAGTTTATGTTACTTCTTCGTGCAATTGCAATCTATTTTCAGCGATTTTCGTAGAAGAAAATAAGACATGCATTTATTTCAAGAAGCAATTTTTTTTTTCATTTTTTAAAAACCAAAATATAAATATCCATCAGATTATCCTCCACCGACAATTTTTAATTGATTCGATCAATTTTAAATATATTTGAAAATTTTATTCTAAATTCATAATAAAATCATAAAATTTTTTATCATTCATAGATAAATCACTTTCATAACTTGTATCAACAAAATAATTTTTTTAAAATTGAAAAATATTTTTTTCACTATTTTCAACTGATTTGAAATTGGCCGAATCAATTTAAAATTGATCGAAACAGTTGAAAATAATAATAAAAAATTAATTTTTAACTCTAAAAATTTATTTTGTCAATATAAGTTATGGAACTGATTTATCTATAAATAATAATTTTTTTGTGATTTTATTATGAATTTAGGATGAATTATTCGAATTTGTTTAAAATTGGTCGAATCAGTTGAAAATGATGAAAAAAAATTGATTTTTAATTCTAAAAAAATTATTTTACTGATACAAGTTATGAAAGTGATTTATCTATGAATAATAAATTTTTTATAATTTTATTATGAATTTAGGATGAATTTTTTCAACCTGTTTAAAATTAGCCGAACCAATTGAAAATGATCGGCCGATGATAATCTGAGTACATGGATATTTGCTTTTTGATTTAGGAAAAAAATGAATAGGGATTCTACTTTTGAGATTAAAAGTATTTTTTATTCCCTTCTAAAAAAAAATTGTTGATCTATATTTACGTGATTAAATGAGTTATGTATCTAATTGGGCTAATTGATTGCTAAACATATAACAAGTACCATTTTCGACTTTTTAAATTTAATTGATATAATTTGTATTATATAATGTAGTTATCCATATAGTCATTGTTATTAATTTCAACATTTTAACTAACTTAATCTAATGCAAAACTAGGAATGGTTTACTTTTATTGGCATCACCGTCTATAACAGTGATCTATGGGGAGCTATCAAGAGTGTTACATTGCCTTTGCACAATGATGATTTTTATTCTTGATATGATAATTCAAATGATTTGATTTTCTCATCCTTTGCTTATCGGTTCTTAAAATGCAACCTCCACGTTAAAATGCTAAATTAGGAAAGTGGAATACTTTTCTAAAGATGAAGTTATCTTTATTATAAAAAAAATTTGGGAAGATTATTGACTAGAATAAGACTTTTTAGTTAAATATTTTTTCTTCTAAAAAATTATGTTATTTGTGATTTTCTTTGAATGTTTATTTGTTTCGTAAGGGTGATTTTCCCTGGGCAAAAGCTCAATTTTAATTTTTCTAATAAGAAAGACTAGTGTTGTGGTAGCTCTTTGTCTTCTCTTTTTATTTTGGGTTGAGACACCAATGTCATTATTACTAACATTGGTTCATTTGACATTTTAGAAATTATGTTTATGAATCGAATTTCATCCATTTTAATGCTATAATTAGAATTTTGACATTTTCGTATCAATCAATCTATTTGTGGGGGGCAATTTGCATTATGAACTGAAAGTCTTTTTTTTGGATCCTCCCTCGTTCAAAATTGGACAAAGATTAATTGTATTTGACTCTCTTTTGGATAACAAAAGGTGATGCCAATATCGTGTTCACAGTAACAATGGGGAGTGCACTTATGTTCTTTTTTTTATAACAAAGATAGAAAATCAAATAGATGATCATAGTAGGGATTGAATTATAGATTTTTAGATAACAAATAACATATTATCACAAACTGTGCTAGCCACGTGTTGGCGGTGCATTTATGTTTTTTTATTTCTTAATCATTTATCTATTTTACATTGTGAATGTCTTAGTACTTTTTCATGCTATCTCCTTAATTTATAATTTTCAGAAATTTTGACTAAATCGTCTTTGAATTTAACTACAAAGTTTTGATGAACGCAATCAACAATAACAACATCCTTCATTAGCAAATTCACAATCTCTACCACAATATGAATTTTTTTCTTGTGAATTTTGATCATGTATTTATTGCTTTTGTTTCTAAAACAACAAACCAAACTGCTAATTGAATAGCAAATTGAGCTCGAGCTTGAAAGGAGTCCAAAATTTGGACTTATATTCTCCTAATTTGGACTTATGTTCTCCTAGAGCGAGAATATATTTTGTCTCTTGATTGTTTGAACTGAAGCCTTAATATGTTGATTATTTACTAGTATATATATTTTATGCAAATAATAATAATATAAATAAAAGCAATATTTTTAATCAAAACAAATTTAATTTCGACATATTTTTATTCATGTCGACAAAATTGAGGAGGGGGAAGAAAATTAAGATTGAATAGGTTGATTTAATTAAAAAAAATTATTCACGTCAGTAAATTAATAGGAAAAATAAATAAATTGACGTTGATTTGTATTCAAGTTTATATTATATTCTATAAGTTATATTTTTAAATTTTATAAATTAAAATTTAAAAAATAGCGAATATATACTACGTGCTATTTTTAGCGATTACCCCATCTCATTTTTAAAATTGTAACATGATCAGTAAATAATAGTAAGAGGGAACAACGACTACATAGTCATATACTGCTCACTGTCTTGTTACGACTTAATGGTGCACCTATAGCAACACATGTCGTGTTAATTATGTTATGTTTCTATAACGTTGTTTTTGCAATTTGACAGTTACGTTATGCCACACATTGGATATGTCGGGTTCAGTTCGGTGATCGATCCTTACCAAGTACTTGCACACTTGGTATTCGGGTAAACATTTTTACTTTATATCAAGCGATAAATACCAATCATAACATAAGTTACTGATATAAACTTTATTAAGATAAGAGAACAAAGATGAAAAATTAATTTTCTCACTTCATCAATCAAAAGAACTGTACAGAGCTGCCTATTTATACACAAATCTAGTAACCATCAGTGAGTGGAGCTAAACTACTAATAGCTAAGCTAAACTATCTAACAGAAGTATCAGTTAAAATATAACTAAGCTAAACTATCTAACAGAAGTAATAGTAGTAGTGGAACTTTTTGATATGCTGAGTACAGGCTTATGTACTTCATTAGGCCCCCGCAAGCTGGCAGTGAATACATCATGAACTCCGAGCTTGGACAGAAAAGCTTGAAAAGCAGGTGCATGTTGAGACTTAGTGAAAAAATCAGCTAGTTGTTGACTGGATTTCACAAGGAGCAGATGAATAATGTCAGCCTTCAGCTTCTCTCTTACAATATGACAGTCAATTTCTATATATTTAGTTCGTTCATGAAAAATTGAATTATTGGCTATGTGAAGTGCAGATTAATTATCACAGAAAATGACTACTAGTTTGGGATGCTCTACTTGGAGATCATTGAGCAAGTATAGAAGCCATTGTAATTCACATGTTGCAGATGCTAGAGCCTTGTATTCAACTTCAGTTGATGATCTGGATATGATATTTTGCTTTTTAGATCTCCATGAAATCAATGATTTTCCAAGGAACACACATAATTTAGTCACACTCTTTCTAGTTATAGGACAATGCAGCCCAATCAGCGTCTGAAAAAGCCTTGAGTTCAAGGGCTGATGTAGATGACAAAAAGATACCCTGACCTAGACAACCCTTAATGCACATTAACACCCTCTGAACTTGGTGAAGGTCAGCTTCAGTAGGATGCTCTAGCTTATGTGAAAGTTGACGAACAACATGTGTTAAGTCAGGTCTAATATGTGTTAAATAAAGAAGCCTTCCAACTAGCTGCCTATAAATTATTAAGTCAGGTCTAGCGTCCTACGTACCATTCCTTAGACTTAACAGTTTCTTTGTAGGACCTTGGCTCAGCAACTGTAGTGTTGGCAATTGAGAATGCCCTATATAAAGCATGCATTTGAGATTTTAACATATATTTTTCTTATTCATTTTTGAATTTTTATTTTTCAAAATCTAATTCTTAATTTTTAAATTATTTTTCAAATTTTTATTTTCAAACTTTAAGTCCTTAAACTCAAGTTTCAACATATCATGACAAAGATCAAATGAGCTAGATTTTAATTTTTTATTTTCTAATTCTAGAGCATGCATATGTGAACTAAGTCTAGAATTCTCCTTTTTAATCCTTTTGTTTTTCTTATCCTTTTTCAAAAGTAAGACATACATATTTTTATACTCATTCATTGATTCATCATAAAATAAATTATGAGAGCTAAATAAGTTAATGCTATCATTTTCATTAACATGATTAGAAAGAGAATAGTGTACCTCATTGTTATCATTCATAAGGTAATCTTTTGATGTGACTTCATAGTCATGGCAAGAGAACGCTTCACTTGAGTGGAATGAGGACGTCAAAGCATTCGACCTCTTCTTTCCTTGTTCTTCATGGAAGGGTAATTTTTCTTCACATGCTCCTTTTCCTTGCATACATGATACACTACCTTCCTTTTTCGACTCTTGGAGCTACTCCTTTGATTAGAAGAGCTATGGGCATCAAAATCAAGAATAGTGGTATGTGAATGACCATTGTCATCACTACCTTCATTAGAAGTGTCAATCTCTTCGGTCTAGGCATAATCATATAACATGTTTGAAGTTGCCAAAATATCAAACGCTAAAGTACAATGCATGATCTTTTCAAAAATATTATTTTCCAAAGAATAAAATATGCAATTTATAGCTTTAGCATTTAATTCAAACATATTAATTTGTTCTTGGGTTCATGCATCCATATTTTCCTTAGGTTCAATATATTTTGTTTTTACCATATCAAATACACATAAATCTTGAGTCATTAAGAAAGTATACAGTCTACTCTTCCAAAGACCAAAGTTAGATTCATCGAACATAGGTGGTATAGACGCTACACTCTCTAGTGTCATTTTCGGATCAAGACTAGATGTAGACGAGATGGTGAAATATCAATTCACGACCCGATCTGATACCAAATGTTGGTGAAATGACCACACTAGGGGGGGTTGAATAGTATGTTATCTAATCTATTTGCCTAAATTTTGTTTTAATTATTTCTTGAACTACTTAGGTAAATTATAATTTATTGACTAAATGCGGAAACAATAATAAAATAGTTAAACACAAACAAAGATAGCAATGCTAACACAATGAGATTTATAGTGGTTCGGCCCCAATACCTACTCCACAAACAAAGATAGCATCCCGCTTAGGATTTTCAAACTAAGTTTACTAGATTATATTATTTTTCTTACAAAGAGGACTTTACAACCGGAAAGTCTCCGCTCTCAAACCGAAGGCAGTTCCACACCTGAAAGTATCCCACTTTCCTACCGAGAGCACTCTCCCACCTCAACTTAAGGGATAACTCAACTAATCCTAGTAAACTAAGTTTACAGTGGTGGATTTAAGCCTTAACATCAAGGCAACGACCAACTCAATCAAACCTAGCAACCTAGGTTTACACAAGTTTTAATACAATGAAATAAACACCAAAATACAATAACTAATAGAGCAATAAATCAAACAACAAATACTTAGCTCCAAAAGAAACTCCCTAGTCCCTCTTAATGCCTCAAGATGATGAATCAGTGAAGCTTGAAGGCTAAATCAATGAGTGGAGATCAAAACTAAGGTTCTTGCAAAGATAACTCAAAGAAATCTTTAGGAATGATCAAGAATGGCTCAATGAAGGTCAAGATCATAGAGGAATGTGTTGGCCTAAGGTTTTCTACATTGATTTTAATCTCAGTTTTGATGATAACAAATATGGAACTAATATTTCATTAAGAAATCTTTCAGGAACTATATCGGTTAGCACACGACGTCCTTTATCGGAAATATCGAAGAAATCAAGAAATCAGAAAGATGTTGGTCGCCGCGCTCGGATTCTTCAGGAAATTAGAGTTTAGATTTAGGGTGTCTAGATAAATTATAAATCCCCATGATTATGCAAAGAAACCTAAAAATCTATACTGAACCCCAAAACATAAAAACCCGGAAACCGCCCTGAAACTCACTAAGCCTAGGGAGCTCCTTGGATGGCTATATGACCTAGATACTTTCTTGACATAAAAAATAGCGGTAATTGTTCCTTGGGTAAAAACTAGATAACGAGGTATTTTTTAGGATTTTTTGGAAGTATTTAGCCTACCCATATTTGACCTGAAAAATTAGAAAATTTTCGTTTTTTGAAAATTTGTACTAGACCCCAAAAACTAGATTTTGATTCTTAAGGATTTTGATTTTTTAGATATTTTTATTGAATCCAAATGAGGCTAATCCTTATATAATATTTATGTTTTAAAGTTATTTAACTTAAAGTTAATAAATATTATATAAGTAGACTTAGCGAAGGCGAAACTAAAAAATGAACAAACAAAGTCTAACCAAACTACCCAGTCCAGGTTCGATCGATCGGTCGATCGACCGAATGGTGTTAAAAACTGGCAGTAGCCAATTCGATCGATCGGTCGGTCGATCGAAGTGTGCCAAAAATTGGCAGTGGCTACTTCGGTCGACCGATCGGTTGACTGAACAGCAGAGGAGCTTGATCGTGACTCATTCGGTCGATCGAACATAGCGGCAAAAGCAAGAATTGCCAACGGTCGATCAGTCGATTGACCGACGATCGACCGACAAGCGATCGAACGGCGTTCAACGGGCGAAAAAATACCCGTTGAGGAGCCGTTCGATTGAGGGGTTATAAATACCCTTCACTTATCTTCTTTAAGCCCTCTCAACAACTGATCCAAGCTTCCATAAAACCATTCTTGATCATTCTCAAAGTATTTATTGAGTCATCCTTTTGACAACCCTAGTTTCAATGATATATCCTTGATCTTGCCTTCAAGCCTTGAACGATTCATCATTGAGGCATCAAGAGGAACTAGAACTCGTGTTTGTAGCTAAGTATTTATTGTATTATTTATTTGCTCCATTACTTGTATATTTTTGTGATTTATTTCATTATATTTAAGCTTGTAAGAAGACCTAGTGTTAGGTCTTGTGTGTAAGTGATTACCTTGGTGTAGAAGGTGTAAAGCCACTTGTGTAAACATAGTTTACTAGGATTAGTTGAGTTGTCCCTTAGGTTGAGGTGTAAGAGTGCTATCGGTAAGAATGCGGAGACTTTCGGGTGTGGAAGTGCCTTAGGTTGAGAGCGAGACTCTTCAGGTGAAAGTCCCCGTTGTAAGGGAAACAACATTAATCTAGTAAACTAAGTTTGGAAATCTTAAGCATGATGCTTAGCTAGTGGAGTAGACATTGGGGCCGAACCACTATAAATACTTGTGTTAACATTGATATTTTATTTATCTTTATAGCTTATATTTATTGCTTCCGCTTGCTATTAATATCGTGCTTAGCCTAACTAATCAAGAAATGATTAAAACCGGAATTAGGCGATAAGATTAGTTAACATATTATTCACCCCCCATCTAGTGTGACCATTTCACCCAACAATTGGTATCAGAGCGGGTCGTAGTATGAGATTTTACCATCTCGTCTACATCTAGTCTCGATCCGAAAAATGACACTAGAGAGTTTAACATCTTCACCTTCTAGGTTCGATGCCTCAAACTTTGGTCTTTGGAAGTCTAAGATGTACATCTTTCTAAAGACTCAAGGTTTATGTGTTTTTAACATGGTAAAAATCTAATATATTGAACCTAAGGAAAATATGAATGCATGGACCCAAGAACAAATTGTTATGTTTGAATTAAATGCTAAAGCTACAAATTGTATATTTTGTTTTTTGGAAGATAATATCTTTGAAAAGATCATGCATTGTACTTCCGTATTCGATATTTGGGCTACCTTAAATATGCATTATAATTATGCAAAAACCGTAGAGCTCAAAATGTTTGATGATGGGAGTGATAACAATTGTCATCCACCCAATACTAATATGGTTTTTGAAGCCCATAGTGCCTCTAGTCATAGGAGCACTAAAAGTCGAAAAAGGAAGGTGATTTATCATTTGTGCAAAGAAAAAAGGCATGTGAAGAAAAATTATCCTTTCATGAAGAACAAGGCAAAGAAGAGGTCAAACTCTTTCACATCATCTTATTCAAATGAAGCATCCTCTTGTCATGACTATGAAGTCACTTTAAAAGTTTGCCTCATGGATGCTAATGGTGTGGTGCACTCTTCTTCCTCTAGTCTTGATAACAAAAATGGTAGTATTAATTCATCTAGTTCTCATGATTTTTTTTATGATGAATTAATGGATGAATATAAAAGCATGTATGCCTTGCTTATTAGAAAAGATAAAGAAAATAAAAAATTGAAGAAAGAAAATTTAAATCTTAGCTCTCAATTACATGATGTAAAAGTAAAAAATGAGAAGCTAAAAATTAGTGTCTCCAATCCATGCTATGATACCTTAAGTGTTGACACTAAGGATTTAAAAATAAAAAATGATATCTTAAAGAATGAAAATAGCACGTTGAAAACTCAATTGCATGCTATTCATAAATCCATGAACGACTTGAAAAATAAGGTTATTTTTCTAAATAAGAAAGTTAATAATCTATCTAGTAATTCATCCTCTAAGAATTTTAGAAAAACAAATATTTCTTTCAAGAAAGCTTATGCACATCATGCTTCTCATGTCAAGCATTTTAATGATAAATCTCGTGTTCAAAAGAAAATTGTTTCCTTTAAGAATGCTCATGTTCATCATAGTTCACATGTCAAACATTCTAATGATAAACCTCAAGTCCATGATAAAAATAAAAAGAAGAGATTTAATGGACATTATTTTTGTTGTGGTGTCTACGGATATGCCATTTATGATTGCGCTTTTAAGATGAATCCAAGTGTAGCAAAGACACTTTGGATTCCTAAGCTCTTTAACCTCCAAGGACCCAAAGCCATTTGGGTACCAAAAGTTTCATGCTCTCTTATAGGGGGAGCTACCACACAAGGATAAAGAAAGATGGACTATTGAAGTTGACCTTGCATCCAAACGAGAAATTTCCAAGAGGTTGCAACTTCAAGCTATCATGATGTCATAGGTAAGAAAATTGGCATCAAAGACTTTGGTATCATCTCCTATACTCACTTGCTTAAATTATAGTTGAGTTTTGATATATGCTTAATGTTAGTAGATTTTTTGCTCTTGATAAATTTCAAAAATATTTTTTGATTTTTGATTTCTAATCTCTTAGGAGACCTATGTGGCCTGTAATGGGCCTAAGCGACCTGGCGGTTCTAAATCGCAGGCTCATTGTGGCCTTTCAGTTTTCAACCAATATGAAGGGTTGGAGATCATGTTTTCATATTTATTATTTTTGTGATCTCTTAAAATTCGTTTTGGTATGACTTAATTTTATTTAAAACGAATTTTGAACTATTTAACAAAGTTGGATTTTGAATGAAATCTTTGATGCTTACTTTGCTACCTAGAATGATTAACTTGCTTGAAATAATTATGTCATTATGCTACCAATGATTTCCTCATGCAAGTTAAATATAAGGTTAAATGGAAGACTAACTAGAATGAAAAGATCAGTTTGGCTAAATTCTCAAGTACGAGATATGATCTCGATTTTCATAAAATCTTAGTGTTATACCTCAATGTTTAAGCTTAAATTATGTCTCTATACTTATGATTAGAATTACATGTTAAACTCTTGAATTCTCATGAGTAGATAGAATTTTAGTACTTAGACAAATTTCATTAAATGAAACTTGCTCTAGGTTGATATTCATCATTAGAGACTTTCTTTTTAAGTCCAAACTAGTTAATATGTTTAGAGATCTTACTTTTCAAATATTTTATATTTTAAGATCTCTTTGATTTATTTTGATATCATGATAACTTCTTAAAATGAATCTCTACTATCTAGCATAAGTTAAGATTTTTAAATGAAATTTTGCATTAAATCTTTGCTATTTAGTAAGTTAACTTGCTAGTTGGTATATGATTTTATTATGATACTAATGAAGCCTACTTGCAAGTTGAGAAAATGGTAAAATTTGAAAGGCTAAAGGAAAATGAAAAGAAAGTAAAATTTTGAAATTTCTCAAGAAATGAGATATGAGTTTCATTTTGGCAAAATTCTTGTATAACACCTCTATTCTCTTGGTAAAATAATTTCTCTATGCTCATGAATGACTTTGCATGATAATTGATTGAAATCTCATGAGTAGATAAAATTTTGATACTTAGGCAATTTCATATCATCTAGATTGAATGGAATATGCTCTAGGTATAAATTCATCTTAGAGACTTCATTTTAAGTTAAAACTTGATAAATATATTTGAGTTCACTCATGATTTACATCCATGTGGTTAAAATTGAAAAATCATATAGAAATGGATAAAATGACAACTAGCTCACCTTAGGAGACTCAAAATTGAAAAAGTTTGATCTAAGTCAATAATTTGACTTAGAAATTTCTTTTTGAGCTCAAACTTCACAAACATGCTTATATTTACTCATGTTAGGTGTCTATGTGTCTATATTTGAAAAACTATGAGTAAATGTTAAAATTTGATACTTAGCAATTTCATAATACAATGCTTATTTTTGAATGAAATTATGCTAAGGTAAAATTTTGACCAAGATATTATTTTCATCTCAAACTTAATAAACATGCTTTAAATGATTATATCTTAATATCTGGAAAGTTTGAATGAAAACTGAAAACTTTTGAAAAATAGCTAATATTTACGAAAATACCACTAGATTTCAATTATTTTTAGAAAAATACAGAAAATTGATTTTTGTGTGATTCTTGAAACTGCATGTTATCTGAAAAATTTAGTTTCTTCAGTAAAATTTCAAAAAATTTCAGTAAGAATATGATTTGATATGGGTTTTTGAAATTGGATTTCAAAATTTTAAAGTATTGTTCTTTCTAAATGTTCATTTTTCTGATACTTTGATTTTTGATCCAATTTTTGAATGAGACTTTAAGAATGATATTTTGAATTCATATTTGGTATCGTTCCACTCATGTGATGAGAAAAATCATTTCCAAAATAATTTTTGTCTCCTTGATCGATACACAAAAATATCAATACTTAAGTCTATACATGATCTCTAGACTTGGAATGTATTTATCATCTAATGCTATCATGTATAATTTAATCTCATATTAGATATTTTATTTTTCATCCCTTAGTTGAGATTTTCATGTTTCATGGAAAATAGTTTTAGAGACTCAACTTTGACTTTTGATTGACTTTTGTTGCTCTTTTTGAGTGATATCAAAAGGGGAGAAAAATATAAGTAAATGTGAAGAAAATATAAGAAAATCATGCATATAGATAGGGGGAGTTCTATTATATAGATATGTATGTTGATAGGGGGAGAAATCCTATGTTTGATATCCTCTATGCTTAATTATAGATATTTCTTTAAGGATATTTGTTATCATAAAAAATGAGGAGATTGTTGGTCTAAGGTTTTCTACCTTGGTCTTAATCTCGGTTTTGATGATAACAAACATGGAACTAATGTTTCATTAAGAAATTTTTCAGGAACTATATCGGTTAGCGCACAACGTCCTCTATCGAAAATATCGAAAAAATTAGGAAATCGAAAGGACGTTGGTCGTCGCGCTCAAATTCTTTGAGAAGTTAGAGTTTAGGTTTAGTGTGTCTAGATAAATTATAAATCCTCATGATGATGCAAAGAAATCGAAAAACCTATCCCGAATCCCAAAACATGAAAACTCAAAAATCGTCCTGAAACTCACTAAGCCTAGGGAGCTCCTTGGATGGCTATATGACCTAGATAATTTCTTGACATAAAAAATAATGGTAATTATTCCTTGGGTTAAAAATAGATAACGATGTATTTTTTAGGATTTTTTGGAAGTATTTAGCCTACCCATATTTGACTTGAAAGATTAGAAAATTTGTACTAGACCCCAAAAACTAAATTTTGATTCTTAAGGATTTTGATTTTTTAGATATTTTTGTTGAATCCAAATGGGGGTAATTGTTATATAACATTTATATTTTAAAGTTATTAACTTAAAATTAATAAATATTATATAAGTAGACTTAGCGAAGACGGAACCAGAAAATGAACAAACAAAGCCTAACCAAACTACCCAGTCCAGGTTCGGTCGACCGAATGGTGTTAAAAATCGACAGTATCCAATTCGGTCAACCGGTCGGTCGACCGAAGTGTGCCAAAAATTGGAAGTGACTACTTCGGTCGATCGAACAGTAGAGGAGCTTGATCGCGACTCATTCGGTTGACCCTTCGATCGATCGAACAGAGCGGCATAAGCAAGAATTGCTAGCGGTCGCTGGATGGTCGATCGGTTGGTCGACCGACAAGCGATCGAACGGTGTTCAACGGGCAAAAAAATACCTGTTGAGGAGCCGTTCGGTTGAGGGGTTATAAATACCCTTCACCTATCTTCTTTAAGCCCTCTCAACAACTGATCCAAGCTTCCATAGAACCATTCTTGATCATTCTCAAAGTATTTCTTGACTCATCCCTTTGACAACCCTAGTTTCAATGATATATCCTTGATCTTGCCTTCAAGCCTTGAACGATTCATCATTGAGGTATCAAGAGGAACTAGGACTCGTGTTTGGAGCTAAGTATTTATTGTATTATTTATTTGCTCAATTACTTGTGTATTTTTGTGATTTATTTCATTGTATATGAGCTTGTAAGAAGATTTAGTGTTAGGTCTTGTGTGTAAGTGGTTACCTTGGTGTAGAAGGTGTAAAGTCACTTGTGTAAACATAGTTTATTAGGATTAGTTGAGTTGTCCCTTAAGTTGAGGTGGAAGAGTGCTTTCAGTAAGAAGACGGAGACTTCCGGGTGTGGAAGTGCCTTAGGTTGAGAGCGAGACTTTTCAGGTGAAAGTCCTCGTTGTAAAGGAAACAACAATAATCTGTTAAAACTAAGTTTCAAAATCTTAAGCGGGGTGCTTAGGTAGTGGAGTAGGCATTGGGGTCGAACCACTATAAATACTTGTGTTAGCATTGATATTTTGTTTATCTTTATAGCTTTATATTTATATATTGCTTCCGCTTGCTATTAATATCGTGCTTAGCCTAACTAATCAAGAAACGATTAAAACTGAAATTAGACGAGAAGATTAGTTAACATACTATTTACCCCCCTCTAGTGTGGTCATTTCACCCAACAGAAGGCACTCAAGGCTAGTATATATAAGCCCCAAAAAGAGAGAGCCAAAATAGCTCTCCCAACGGGATGATTTCTGCACGTTGGCGATGCCCGATCGCTTGTCGATCAATCGTCGATCGATCGATCGACCGAGCAACCGGCGAGCGACCAAGCAACTGAAGGCATTCTGCCCATTCTGGGTAATGTTCGGTCGACCAAAATGACGCCGGTCGACCAGTCGATTGACCGAATCTGGGCAGGGCAGACTGCCTAGGCTGGTTTTTCTGCTTGTTTGCTCGTTTTTGGTTTTCGTCTTCGCTAAGTCTACTTATATAACAATTTTTAACTTTAAGTTAAATCTTTAAAACATAAATGTTATATAAGGATTACCCCTCATTTGGATTTCATAAAAATATCTAAAAAATTAAAATCCTTAAGAATCAAAATATAACTTTTAGGGTCTAGTACAAATTTCCGAAAAATAGAAATTTTCTAATCTTTCGAGTCAAGTATGGGTAGAAGACTTCCAAAAAATTCTTAAAAATATCTCGTCATCTAGTTTTTACCTAAAGAACAATTACCAGCATTTTTCGTGTCAAGAAAATATCTAGGTCATATAATTTTCCAAGGAGCTCCCTAGACTTAGTGAATTTCAGAGCCTTTTTAAATTTTTCGAGTTTTTGTGTTTTGAGGTTCGGGTTTGGTTTTTTTGGATTATTATGCATCATCATCATGATTTACAACACAAGTTAGATACCATAGATCTAAACTTTAACTTTCCGAAGAATCCCAAGCGTCGACGAGCGTCCTTGTCGATTTCTCTAATTTCTATGATTTTTTCGATCGCGGACGTCGTGCGCTAACCAACTTGGAACCTGAAAGTATTTCTCAATGAAACATTAGTTCCATGGTTGTTATCATCAAAATCGAGATTAAGACCAATGTTGAAAATGTTAAGCCAACAGCCGGATGTGGGCGGAGGCCCAAAAAGTGGCTAGAAATTGTAGAATACCTTATATGTGCATTGTGTTTGAGATGGTCGGGCTGAGGAGCTATTGCCCGACTTAGCAAGTGGATATAGGGTCTTAAGATTGCACCAGTGGGCCACGCTAGGTGTTAGGCCCGAGTGGCATGAGTCTTGAGATTGCGTCAGTGGACCACGTTGACATTAGACCCGAGTGTTTTGGGATGGACGAGCTATCCCTAACCCGGTGGGGGCTCCAGAAACTAGTTGGTCATCCTAGTTGACGGACTCGGTGATTAAATCGCTCTATGCGAAATGTATGTGAAATATAACCTGCAGTGGTTATTTATTTTTGTTTGATCATGTGGGCCGATTGGCCGAGTACTACCATGAAATGAGGGTCAAATATGACCAAGACTACTCCACAGGGTAAGGCCCATATGGGTCGAGTGGTATCTGTAGTGCCAAGGCATGATTGGCTGAGATAGTGCATTAGCAGGGTGCGACCAGTTGGCTAGTTTTGTGATAAAACTAGTATGTTTATTCTGCATGTTTTGTTGCTTATTAATTGCTATTATACTTGGGATTTAAATGGAGGTTCGGTAGAATTACTCACTGAGTTCCTCAAGGGCTCATGATTTTATTTGTTTTATTTTGTAGAGTCTGACCAGTGAGGTACGACTGGTGGCGTGGCACAGTCGGAGGGCAGGTGGTGTCGCAAATCTCGTAGCAGGCTATTAGATTGTCGTAGTCGTGTAAAGTGTTTTATCTCATGCATTGAGTCGAGTTGTTTGGTCATTTGAGTTGTAAAACTTGTTTCGAACACTTATAAAAATTTAGTGAACTTCATTTATGTTTTCATGTCAGTTTAATTGCATATTTCTATTGTGATGTTAAATGCATGTGTTAGGCTTCGGGGTACACACCTACCCTGGTCGACCACATGACCCTGAGTTTGGGGCATGACAGTGATATGGGAGTTAGGGCCGACCCCTGTGATAGTGGTAGTTGCTTTTGTGGACATCCTGTATTACAACTCAAATTTCTTGCTTGTGCAAGTATTATTATTATGGGTCGGGGTAGGCCAAAACGAATAGAATGTGGAGTTGGATAATGGGGATTTAGGACCCATACGAGCATATTGTCATGGGCCAATTGTTTTATGCGGAAGAACCCGTGCGGCACTCTTGCATCCCGTGCAAGGGATAAGCCTTAATCCCGAATCCGTCCCGAATTGGGCTTCCCGACTTAACATCGTGGGGCATTCGTTGGACCACGTGCCAACCTCGCGTACCATGTCCGCGCCCCCAAAAGACCATGTTGGCCGAATGGCTTTTGGAGGCATAAAGCAAAAACAACATTACAGGACTATGGACGCAAGAAAACATAAAACCGAATGTAGGACGAGCTCCGCAATTGTCTTGGGCGAAGAACGACATGTCGCATGCCCATATGGGCCACTCGTTCATCTCCGCCCAAGGCAACCGCTTTGTTTGCCAACGCTCTCCTACATTATACATGAGACCTCTAACCCCCAAGTGCCACCCCCAAGGTTCCTTTTGGCACGAGGAGCATGACAAAATCGTGGCCATCCGACATTGGATTTTCCATGGCCACGGCCATGACGAATTCACACAAAGTGCTCTGCTAAGCCGTAACGCACGCACCAAGTGTCGAATGGACTCGAAATGCATCCAACTCATACCGTGGGTCCCCCGGGGATTGCACAAGAGGTTTTACAAGTACGAACTAGAAATAAAGGCAAAATTACATGGACGCGAAAATATATTTACAAATATGTAGGAAACATTCCGTCATGATTCGTCGTCGCTCGGGCGCATCGAAAAGTCCCTAACAATACCCTTTTGAATGAGTATAGGTCTACTAGTGTTAGCTCCCCTTAGGACTTATAAAGATCTCTCCAATTAGTTTTCATTATAGTTAAATAGTGCTTCCTGAAATTATTGTTTTGAAGTGGGAAAATGAGGTTGCAATTCATCAAGTTGTAGATGTGAAAATTTATGATATGTAGCATGGTATATATGCGGTATATTTATATACTGAAATGTATACATGCTGAAAATAAAGAATAATCTGAAATATATATGCTGAAAATTTGGAAATACATATTATGTGTTGAATTATACATGCTGACTTAGAAATGAACCGTGATATTGGGGCCCAAGGGAGGGCCGGGCTGGGGTGCATAGGCGCGTACCCGAGTTGATGATTAGATATATTATTTTTGTGTACTTGTATGTACTGTATAGCGATGTTGTTTGTGTTTGTGATTGTGGATGGACGATGGCTGTGCTGAGGAGCATCTTTAGTTGGTAAAGCTATTGCCCGACTCAACGAGTGAATTATGGATCTTGAGATTGCGTTAGTGAGCCACGCTAATATTAGACCCGAGTGAATTTGGTTGGATGGACTATTCCCAACCTGAGTGAGCGTCGGAACTAGTAGGTCATTCTAGTTCAGAGGACTCGAGTATGTGGCTCGCTAGAATGAGATTCTAGCGGCCAACTCATTTGCTTGTTGTGCTTAGGCCAGTTTGGGCCGAGTGAATGTACTATTTAAATTAGGCCGGCATGAGTCGAGTGATTGTGGGTTCATGAGCATGAGATTTTATTATGAGTATTCTTGCTTATATGTCATATCAATTCAGTATTTATTTATTCATTCAGAAATACTTGTGTCTCCTAAGCTTACAATTGGGATTAAGCGGAGGCTCGGCAGAGCCACTCACTGAGATCCTTATGGACTCACCGTTTTATTTCTGTTGTTTTGCAGATCCTGACTAGTGAGGTACAACTAAGTCGATATAGCGCGGTTGGGGGAGTAAGCTCGTACCGCATATCTCGTAACAAGCCTGATTGAGTCGTAGTAGTGTAGTTGAGTCCTTTACTTTAATGCATTTGGAGTTGTAACTTATACTACAAACTTTATTTTTGGAGTTGGTTATGCATCTTTAAACTTTATTTATAATTGCATTGTGGATCACTAGCGTTATTATTCCTGGCGTGTTGGTTATATTTGTATAGTATGTGTGTGCATTGGTAGGCTTCGGAGTATGACTGCGTACTCTAGCTTTGTCAATTTATTTCTCAATTTTTTCGTTCTCATAGAAGTTATAACATGATATTCTCTACTGCAACTAACCGTCATATCCATGAGAATACAGTTTTCCTTACTATTATTAGCATCTCTAGTGTTTTTACATTCATAAATAGTACATCGTTGGGAAAAGTATAATGTCTAACTTATGACACATGGAGTATAATGTCTAGCTTATGACACATTTCCATCATTCACAAGTCATACATTTTTTTTCTTAAATTTCGAAAAAAACCCTATTTCACTTTTAATTAAACTTATATGACACCCTATTTCACTTTTAATTAAACCCTAGGCACAACTTAATTATGCCATAAAAAATATTTGAATAAGGATAAATCAATTAGTTGTATGCATTTATAAATTTAATTGTAGAGTAAAAATAATTATATCTAATTTTTTTAATGGAAATTATATATAATAAAATAATATTGAATTATATATCATCATTTATTGCATATGTAGAGATTTAGAAATGTAATAAATTATGGAAAATATATTTTAGATGTAAAATTTAAATTTTTAAAAATAAATAAAAGAAAAATATTTTAAATGATTTTTGTAACAATAATATTGAATTATATATCAACATATTAGGTATTTTATTTTAAATTATAATATAACAAAAGATAAAATATACACTATGGAAGATTTTCTTGTAAACTAATCTCTCAAAAAATGGAAATAACTTATTTATTATACATTATGAAAGACTTAATTCATTTTAACAACATTTATAGTGTTTTTTTTTTATTGTCATCGTTGTCATGTATAAGAAAGTTCAAACCACGACTGCTGGTTACTTTAGAAATACCAATCTATAGTTGACCATGAGATGACACATATTTCTAGATATACTCCAACGTGTTTAAAGCTTTGACCTTGGCTCTTATTTATGGTCATAGCAAAACAAACATATAACGGAAACTGTTTCCGTTGAAATTTAAAACGAACTTTTATATCTGATTGCGTCAATATCAATCTTAGAATAAAAATATTATCTCCTAAATTGGTTCTTGTTATTATTTTTTCTTTCAACACATGTTGACCTATTCGAATTATCTCAAGTCGGGTCTCATTGCATAAACCTGAAAATTGATCTATGTTTCTCAAAAGCAGCATGACAGGAACACTGACTTTGAGTTTTAATTCGTATGAATGTCATTAATTGAATCACAGCCACAATCAAATGAACATGGGCTGTCAAAATTAAGATAAATCTTCATTTCACCAGGAACCTAAGACAACATCAAATTATTCACCTTTTGAACTATTCCATTGGTAGGCACTAAGATAGCTATGTGCTGCAAGTAATTGACATCGCCCATATTGTTCAAAAAATAATAGATAAATGACATTCACAATTGCAGTAAGTAGATCACTAGTTTCTTCTATAAGCAAATCATCAGGAATCTTTATATTTGACATCACCAAGGGTCTCATTTTCAATGCTTGATACGGTGAATTTCCTGAGTGCAACCTTATATATGTCTTGTTAATGTTAGCATCTCGCAAAGTATCTTCACAAATAAGATGAATTAATGGTAGCATGTATCTTGTCTTGACTCTTTGGGTACAACAGACAAAATCTCTTAAAAATCACCCCCCTTAAAAATATTTATTTTCCTTCAAAATGTTACTTAAAGCTTGATTATATCCCTCAAGGTTTGATCAACAACTTCAAAATAATGCTTCTTGATCATTGGAGTTTCATCATATATATATAATAAGTTTCGCTTTTATTATCAAGTCAGCCAATGGACTACCTTGATTCATATAACAGGTGGAGTCTTCGCCAACATTTATGAAAATTGCAATTATTGGATGTATCGTACTCCCATTTGGAATCAGCAAAGCTACTATTCCACTCGAAGCAACTGTTTAAACAATTTCACATTTGGATCTCAAAGTTGCCGAAAGAGTTCTCTAAATGAATGTTTTTCCAATGCCACTAAATCCATATAGTAAGAATAATCCTCCACATTTTTCAGTGATTCTAAGCATGATCTTATCGTATATATTTTTTTGCTCCACTGTGAGATTAGAAAGGAGTTGGGCATGTTGTTCTGCAACTAATGGTTGTTTATTATAGTTAAGATCATCCTAAATAAGTCTATTTATGCATTGATGAATGAATGAGATATCTATAAATGATATTTTGGGTAAATCAGCTAAACTTCTATTGTTACTCATTAACATATTCTCAATCTCTGCAAGAGTAAATTTTTTCAACTCATCTTCACTTAGATCCAATCTTCACACAAAAAAATTATTCATAAAAAGTTCAAAAAGTATTTTTTTGTATTTTTAGAGATTTTAAAATGTGTAACGCGTTGCAGACTTTTGCAAAAAAATTAAAAAAAAAAGGAAAAAATAAAAAAAATTGAAAAAATATATTATAATAAATATAGATTTTATGTGTATAAAAGAATGTGGCCCGAAAATCTCGGAAATATTATTTTGAAAATTTTGGATCGTCAATTAAAAACTATTTCTAAAATTTCGAGTAATAAAATTATATTTTTACTTTAATACAAAAAAAGAAATTTTATATGAAAATAATTAATGAGAATAGTATAATAATTTCTTTTTGCCAAAAAAATAATTTAAAATAATTAAATTATGTCTAGTAATTAAGTTCGAACGTAATTTGTCATTCATAAAAAATCATTCATAATTTTTTTTTTTTTGTCATTCATAAAAAATCATTCATATGAAATTAATTTATTTTTTTTTGTGAATTTTGAGAATTTTAAAATATATTTTAGGGATTTTTAAGATTTTCGGACAAATTTTATTTTAAAACCCGTAAAACCTATATTTGTTATAATAAATATATTTCATATTTTTGGAACATTTTTACTATATTTTTTTCAAACAAAATTTGTAATGTGTTACACACTTTTGTGCAAAATGAAATGTTTTTCCCCACTTATTTTAGAGCTATTTTTTATTTTTTTCATGAATATTTTTGTAAAATTTTTTAACAAATAAATGAGATATCATCCTTTAGGATATATTTGTGTAGTTTTTCTATTCATTTAATGAATAAAAAAAATATTCTCGGCAAATTACCTTCTAAATAAATTAGTAAACATATTCAATAATTTTAAATTAATATTTTAATAAATATAAATTATTATATTATTCTCATTAATTATTTTTGCATAAAATTCCTCTTTTTTCTATTAAAGCAAAAATATAATTTTATTCAACATCAGTATTCCATGTTTCCTAAATTAAAAGTTACTTTGAAAATATATCCTAAAATCCCTAAAAAAATCACAAAATATATTTTGGGTTTTTTTATGATTGAAATTTTTTTATAATTTGTTTTGGAGATTTTATGATACGTTGTCAAAATCATTTTTAATTTAGTATTCGATACTTTTAAAAAAATCCTAAATACATCCTAAAATCCTCCAAAAATAATAAAAATTCTAATTTGAATTATTTTATGAATGAAGAATTTTTTTACATTTTTTTTTGAAGATTTTACTATATGTTTCACAATTATTTTTAATATAGAATTCAAAATTTTCAAAATTCTAATTTAATAAAATTTTGGAATCATTTTTTTATACGTGAACATGCTACGTTAACTTATAAATTTGAATAACTAACTAACTAAATTTATTATAAAGACAATAGGCAAGTTTATCTAATTTGATTATAGTTTGATATAATGATGTAATATTCATCTAATCAAATTTCAAATTATTTTACAATTATTTTTTTGTAAATTTTAGCAAAAATATAATTAATTTAATTGGGTAAATCAATTTAATATAATTAATTATTTATATTGGTTAATAAATTTTAATAAGCAAATAATTTGATATGTCAATTTGAAATTATATAGAAGTGCAATGAAAGTCCTATAAGTTTTAAGTTTTTTGGACTTAAATCTTATAAGTTTCATTTTGATATTTTCAGTCCTATATGTTTGATACGTAGTACAGATTTGGTCATATCCGTGACAGTCAATTAACTTTCCGTCCATGTGGACATAATATCGCTCATACACGTTGACAAATTTGGTCATATAAGTTATATTTCAAAATTTTCAATCATATATGTTTGCTCTGTAACATAGATTTGATCATATATGTGACGGTCCGTTAATTCTTCGTCCATCAAAATTAAACGACGTTATGTTCTTTTTAACAGAGTTAACAGACCATTACAGATAGGACCAAATATGTGTCACATAGCAAATATTTAGGGCAGAAAATACCGAAATGAAATATATATGACTAAAGTCCAAAAAACATAAAACTTATAAGACTTCTGTTGTACTTATTTCTTTAATAAAATGTCAACTATATAATCTATATTTATATTAATATGTAAATGTAAATTAAATTTCAACTATGCTTATTAAAATTATATTCCTTATGCAATTTATTAAAATCATATTCCTTAGGTAAATTAAAACTCAATGTAAATTTTTTATTATTTAAATGTCATAATTCACCTCACACAAAAATATATTAAAAATTATATAAATTAAAAACTCAATGTAATTTATTTTTTATTTAAATGTCATAACTCTAATATTGATAATTAAATTATTTTTATTCCAATACATATTATTGATGATTAATAATATATTATTAAAATATTCATTTATCTTTAACTACAATTTTATTACAATTTTTTATTGATATTTTTTACGTGCTACTAAAAATGAGTAAATTATAAAATTAAAATATATATTACCAAATATTTAGCTAAAATAATAAAATAATATTTCTATTGTAGGGTATATAAAACAAATTAGATCAAATTATATAATAAATAACTATAGATATTTGAAATATATTTTTTTAAATATTAAATGAAAACTTTTGTTTAACCGCTAAATTTAGAAAATAATCTAAAATATCTAAAATATTTAAAACATATATCACTTGATTAATTTCATTTTATCACACTTGAAAACTTTTACATTGCAAATCTTATAAATATATGATATTTATTATTACTCTTTATTATTTAGGTATGAATATTATTATTTAAAACTATAATTTAATTTAACCTATTTTGATAATTTTATTTTTCATAATATATTACAATTATGATTTTTACCATAAAAATATTACAATTCTCACTTTCAATCATCATTCTATTTTTTAAAATAATAAGTCAAAGCAATTATATATATATATATATATATTTCAACAACCAAAACATATACAAAGATAAAAATTACAAAAATTGTAATATTTTTATGGTAAAAATTAAATATAATATAAACATAATATAACAAATTGAAACAAATTACAAATAAAAAATAAATTATTTTAAACTACATAAATATATTTTGTTTTGAAATACTATTAAAAATAAACTCGATGAATGATATTTCAAAAACTCAAAAAATAATATAAAAAATATTATGTACAATAAAAATATTTTTATCTACGAATATATATATACTAAAAAAAGTAATATTTTTATGAATAAAAATCAAATACAATATAGATATAATATAATAAAATAAAACAAATTAGAAATAGAAAATCTAAATTATTTTAAACTACATAAATTTATTTGGGTTTGAAATAATATTATAAGCAAATTGAACAAATGAAAATTCAAAAACTCATATACATTATAAAAAAATTCAATACATTAAAAATAATAAATCTAAAATTATAAATATCAAAAATAGACTAATACAAATAAAAAGTAATATTTTTATAAATAAAAATCAAATATAATATTAAAAATAGACTAATTCACAATTTACAACGTCATTTGTGATATGAGATACACTATTAAACTTCCATTTAAGGCAGCCAAGAAGCTTATTAAGTCGATTACATATGAATATTTTTCTTGAGAGAACACATATTCATGTAGAAGCAACACGTGTCCACGTGAAGATATGTTTATATAATATACTAGTCGAAAATTCGTGCGTTGCGCAATTATATATAAATATATTAAAATTTAAATAAAAATTTAAAATTATCAAAATTAGTTTAAATTAAATTATATATATTATCTTAATTACTTGGGGGTATGAATATCATTATTTAAATGTATAATTTAATTTAAACTAATTTTCATAATTTTTAAAATTTATATAAAAAATAACAGTAAACATTAAATAATATAAATATAAAAGTAAATTATACCATTTAGAATGGTATAAGTGTAGATAACTAATTTTAAAAATAAAAAGTTTAAGTTATATAATTTTTCTTCAAAAATAAATAAAAATTCAAAAACACAAAGCTAATGAAAAAAATAATTTTATACATAAAAAAAATTCAATAATTATTCCATAAATTTATAATTATCACCATAAAAAATAATAGGTTCAAAAGATAAATATAGAAAAATGTAAAAAATAAAGCAAAATTTATAATTATAAGAGTAAAATGTCAATAAAATGTAAATATAGAGTCAACACTAATATTTTAAAGAAAAATTAGACTTCAATACATAAATAATGCTTGTATATGTACATATTTGTTCTAAAATATATTTATTTCTTGGAGGGTATTTTTTAATAAAAAATATTCACGATAATGATATAATTTATAATTTTTAATAAAAAATCAAATCAATTATAATTAATCTATATAAATTTCAACAACCAAAGTATATAAAAAATTAAAAAATAGTAATATTTTTATGGATAAAAAATCAAATATAACATAGATATAATATAAAAAATTGAAAAATTAGAAAATAAAAATTAAATAGATTTAAACTATATAAATTTATTCGGTTTTGAAATACTAATAAAACAAACTGATGAAATGATATTTGAAAAACTAAAAAACATCAAAACTAATACAAAAGTAAATCAATACATTAAAAATATTTTTTATTAATCTTTCAAAATAATAATAAATTCAAAATTAAAAAACATCAAAATAGACTAATATTTTTTTTCAAAAGAGAAATATTATTAACTAACGTAGACTAATATAGAAAACACTAATATATATATAGTATATTTTATAATCTTAAGATACTAAGATTCATACGGTATTAATCTTTTTATATGAAAAATTGATCAACTATAATACATAAAGGAAAAAAATTAAATACTAATAATATTTTAAACTAAAAATAAATAAAGCACCAAAAGAATTAAATTAAATAGTGAAATTGAATGGATTTATAGAAAAAATAAACTGTGAAATCGAAATGAATGAATACAATATATAAATAGAAATGGTTATATATATATATATATATATATATATAAATCAATGAGTAATTAGTATATATGAATATATACTAAAATTACCATATATAAATGATCTATTTATTTACTTAAAAAATTTATTGCTTGGTGACTCTACACGTTAATTGGTCAAAGCCAATATTATTTGGTTTCATCCAAATCTCAAGAATTTGAATGCAAGAGACACTACTAGAAAAATGGGCATCAGCAACGGCTGAAGAGAATCAGCAACGACCGAGCCGTTGCAATAGAGCCGTGACAGAAACTCGCGTTGTTGATAACTTAGCGACGTATCAGCAACGCCCGCTCGGGCCGTCGCTAAAAATATTATCAGCAACGGACCCGGAGCCGTTGCTGATAACATTAATAGCAACGATCGTTGAGTCCGTAGCAAAGCCGTTAGTAAAAGCCCGTCGCTAAGCCGTTGTTGTAGGTCATCAGCAACGGCTTTCGATAAACTTTTAGCAACGGCTTTCCCACAGACGGCCGTGGGAAAGCCGTTGCTGATGATCTGACCCTGCTAACGAAAAAATTTAAAATTTAAAATTTCCATTGATACATTGATACATTATCAGATACATAACTCACACACTCATACATTCATTCACACATTCATTCACACATCACAAACACACCAAGATATACATCAAAACAATTATATTTATATTGATAATTATCCGCGATAGTATAAAAACAATTCAAATGCAAAATTGAAGTATCAATATCTCAGTAACAAAGTCAATATAAATTAAACAAGTTCAATATCTCAGTAACAAAGTCAATATAAACAAAATCTCACGATCACGATGGAGGATGGCCTGGATCATATGGCGGGGTCTGGAGTGCTTGAGTGTACACCGGCGTGGACTGACTCGAGGACGATGGATTAGATGATGCCGAAGAGATGTCTGCTTCGGGATGACCTGACATGTTGCGTAGCATAGCATGCATCTCCGCCATCATCTGACTCTGGCGCTCCATCATCTGACTCTGACGCGCGACCGTGTCCTCTAGAGTCCTTATTCTGCTACTATGATCATAATTGGATCTAGAGGTGGACCGCCGCTCACCAACGACCGGAGGGGTCGTTGCCCCAAGTGGCCCTAGTACGGTCGCTCACCAGCGACCGGAGGGGCCGTATCCCCGAGTCTCCGCGATGTTAGTGATCCCAGCTCGGGCCATCACTTGGGACCGAGCCTGCCCCAGCTGCCCGTTATACCTTGCCCGGGAAATAGCCTCCCAGGCAGCGTAAATGAAGGGCCTCTGGTCCTCGGCCCATGTATAGCGAGCCTGTAAAATAATAATATCAGTACCAATATTAATATATCATCATGCATGTAAAAATAATAATAATACGTGCCTTAAACTCACGCCATAACATGTCGACGTGCTCGCTAGGCACGTGAGACCACGTAGGCCATGCCCCGTGCATGTATCGTCGAATAGTAGAAGAAATGCTCCTCGGCACTTCTTCTTGCTCGAACCTGCACAACAAAAATAAATTTTAATATTATATTATGATATAATGAATTTGTAATGATTCATAATTCATGATATATTACCGCTCCCCAATCACGCTAATCAATCTACGTGACTCTGTGGCTGGTGGAGGCTGCCACCTGTTCGGCCCGCGTGGCCGCTTGCGTCTGGATGTACTAGCCTCGGCAGTATCATCGGCATGAGGATCAGCAGCATGAGTAAGTGCTGGAGTCTCACCGATCGGAGACTCCGAAGCTCTCCTGCGTCGATAACCACGACCAGACATATCTGTCGAACAGACATATAATCAGATTATTGTATAAATAGTAGAAATATATTTAATAAAATATATACTTTACAATTATTCCTCATCATCTGAATAATAGTCTTCGAATTCTTCCTCTTCTTCCTCTTCTTCATCTCCAGCTTCCTCAATTTCATGATCGTCATCATCAGCATATTCAACTTCTAATTGAATTGACGTTGTGTCTGCTTCCTCGAGTATTGGAATAATACGATCTACAGCAGGAGGATCATCTTCTTGATAGACAATTCTCATACAAAGGTTCATCGGCAGCTTTCAACATCTCGTAAAATTCTGCAGCTTCTTTATTCGGTAATTCAATCTCTACCGCAGTTTGTACTTCTGTGATATCAACCGCTGTAGTATCTGGTGGGACTGATGTCTGAAGAACTGGCCGATCAACATTATCATTCAGGTGGAATTGACCCCCAAGACTATCAAGTATCATAGTTCTATAGGGATTACATTGACCGGATGAAGAAGCACCAGCAGAGGAAGATTCACCATATGTCTGAACGACAGGATTGCTCGACGTCCCGACTTCGCGTGACTCCCCGTGACAAGTCCATAGAAAATATCTTGGTGCAAATCCTTTGGTATATAGATGCAGAGTGACAGTCTCCCGATCCAAAAATCGTCCATTCGAACAAATGCGGCACGGACATCGGATTTGATCACTCATGCTAACGAAATTCCGATTTGAATAGGCGAAATTTAGGAAGTACGTTACGCTTAATCGAAACTCATTCGTTAAAGCTCCACGATCAAGACGTCGGTACATCCAATTTCGATCAGCCGACATGATTCTGTCAATCAATGACAATTTCTTTGGTTAATATCTTTAGGTGAGATTGTCCTATTCCATTCGGGATTTATGTTATTCGTACTGCACTTACGTTTTTATTTTAACTGTTAACTAATTATTCTAAATTTCGGCAACATCTCCCTATAGTTCTCCGAATACGCATATCATCTGGGCGCGTATCGGAGAACAAGAGAGATGTTGCCGAAATTTAGAATAATTAGTTAACAGTTAAAATAAAAATGTAAGTGCAGTACAAATAACTATATTCCCAAATTGTCTTAATCAGGGATAATTCAAGAATTGTACGTCGTATAAAAGATCATCTACTTCTTTTACAAGAACATACAATCCCCGAACGGATCTAAGGTTTTTTGCTAAATCATATCCGACTCGTCGATGCGTACGTGAAACATATCAACTCGTCAGATGGATGATTATTTTCTAAATATTTCGAGACAGTTCGAGTCCATATTGGACGATTCCGGCGCGCGTCCGAAGTGGACGATTCCGGCGCGCGTCCGAAGTGAATAATTCCGAAATTAATCTAAACTCTAAAAATTAATCTAACAAATTAAACAATTAATCTAAATAATTAATTAACAATAAAAAAACAATAAAAATATATTATTAAACTACAAATTCCGGCGCCGGAGTCAGGTGGACTCCGGCGCCGTCGTACAGTGGTCGAACACACTGTCCGGCCAATGTACAAGGTCCGGCGGTGGCCATCGGCTGACCGCCGCCGGCCGAAACCCTATTTTTAGGGTTTCGATCGGATTTTCTACCGGCCGCAACGGGAAGAGACAGCCGGCCGGAGGGCACATACCTGACAGTGTCGGCAGCAGCGGGAGGCGTCGTCGGCGTCGGCAGCGGCGGCGAGAGGCAGGAGAGGAGGCGGCGGCGGCAGCAGCGGGAGGAAGAAGGGGGACGGGCGCGATCTGCGACCTATATAAACTTATCAGCAACGGCTCACTTGCCCGTTAGAAAGCCGTTGCTAATAAGTTATCATCAACAACAGCTCACTTGTCCGTTAGCAAGCCGTTGCTAATAAGTTATCATCTGCAACGGCTCACTTGTCCGTTAGAAAGCCGTTGCTGATAATTAACATCATCAGCAACGGCTCGCATGCCCGTTAGAAAGCCGTTGCAGATACAACATATTTGCAACGGCTCGAGCGGCCGTAAGAATGCCGTTGCAAATAGCAACGGCTTGAGAGGCCGTTGCTGATAGCCGTTGCTGAAGACCACGTTTCTAGTAGTGAGATAAACATTGAAAAATTAGCATAACCCTAAATCCTTAATAGTAAATATGAAATAATTAGATTCTAATCTAGCACGTTGATAGGATCTCAATAGAAAAAGAATTGTTAAAATAATAGTTAACTTGTCTTAAGAAAGCACATTATAATTTATATTGTGCACTTTCCTGTTAAATCTTTTATGCTACTACTAACCTAAGGTTGCATGCCAAGAATATATATATAACATCTTTAATAGTTTTTGCCAAGCTCTCTTTCACACTAATTAAGGCCATACTCATTAACTCTCTCATTATCCGGGCTCATGTTTTCCCAAGCATTTTTGAAGTTCGAAACTCTCACCTTCAACATATAATCAGTGGCAACAATTTCAAGATCTTCCCGTTGATCGATATTTATTCTTGACACCTTCCTCTGCTTCCCCTTAGTTGGACTTGGATCCACCTAGTGCATGGATAAAGAAAAAATAGTTGAGATTGGAAACACAATGTATCATCGAAAATAAATAAATAAATAAAGATCAATTGAATAGTATGAAAAGATCTTCTAGTTACTTCATAAAACTTGGAATATATGAAAGCTATCATTTGAATAGTAGCTACAATAAGAATATTTTTGTGAAAAAAATTATATCATTTTATATCATTTAAATCCATCGGCTCTTTTAGCTACAGCAAGACCAATCTTGCCAAGTCCGAGAATACCAAAAGTTATTCCACTGAACTACAAGGAGGAACAAAGAAATAAAGACATATATCAACTCACTAAGAGGGCGTTTGGTTGCCCGCAAGTACAAATGCTGCAACTCTAGTTGCAGCATTTAGATAATAAATTTGTTTGGTTGGCTGTAAAATCATTTTGCAGCATTTACTAGTTGCAACTTGTATTTCAAATATCATTTGCGGGCCGCAAGTGGAATTGCAGCCCAAAAAGCCCACAATACAAGATTGCGGGCTGCAAATACAATAATTTAAGTATTGAAAAATAATTAATTTTGGGGACGTAGAGTCGTCGGATGAAGACGAGATAAATATCAAAGTTGTAAGTTTTTGCGTGCTGAACCTGATGGTAGTGTCAGATTTTACATCTGATGTCATTTGATAGATTTTTTAATATATTTTCAGTATTATACATAAATTAAAAATTATTAATTTGTCAGACAAATCGTGTCGGGCCTAAGTTTTTAGCCTGGCCCGAAAAAATTTATCCCAGGCTCGACCCAAAAAAATTATGCCCGACCCGGCCCAAAAAAGTTCGTGTCCAGCCTAGCCCGAAAAAATTTGTGCCCGGCCCAGCCCGAAAAATTCGTGTCCGTCCCGCCCCGAAAAAATTTGTGTCCGACCCGATCCAAGAAATTCGTGCACTGCACGGTCCGTCCCAGCCCGGCTCGGTCCGAAAAAATTCGTGCCCAGCCCGACTCAAAAATTTCGTGCCTGGCCTAGCCCGAAAAAATTTGTGCTCGGCCAGGCCCGAAAAAATTCGTGCTCAGCCTGGCTCGAAAAAATTCACTGTCGGCCCGGCCCTGCCCAAAAAAAATTCGTACCCCGGCCCGGCCCGAAAAAATTCATGCCCGACCCAAAAAATTCGTGCCCAACTCAGCCCTACCCGAAAAAATTTATGCAATGCCCGACTCGTGCCGACCCGAAAAAATTCGTGCCTTGCCCGACCCAAAATTATTCGTGCACGGCCCAACCCCAAAAAATTCGTGCCCAACCCGGCCCAAAATATTTTGTGCTCGGCCCGCCCCAAAAAAATTCGTGCCCGGTTTGGACCGAAAAAATTCTTGCCTGGCCCTGCCCGAAAAAATTCGTGGTCAGCCCTGCCCAAAAAAATTCGTGTCTCGACCCGACCCGAAAAATTTCATGCCCAGCCCGACCTAACACGAAAAGAAATTCATGCCCAGTCCGAAATATTCGCATCGGGCCCAACCTTGCCCGAAAAAATTCGTGCAATGCCCATCTTGACTCGGCTCGGCCCAAAAAATTTATGCCCGACCCCGCATGAGAAAATTCATTCCCGGCCAAAAAAATTTCGTGCTCGGCCCGGCCCGAAAAAATTCCTGCCCGACCCGGCCTAAAAAAATTCGTTTCCCGGCCCAGCTCAAAAAAATTCATGCCCGGCCCGGCCTGACCAGAAAAAAAATTCATGCCCAACCCGAAAAAAAAATTGTGTTCGGCCCAGCCTTGCCCGAAAAAATTCGTGCACTGCCCAACCTGTCCCGGTCCGGCTCGGGCCGACTCGAAAAAATTCGTGTCCGGCCCAGCCCAAAAAGATTTGTGCACGACCCGACCCGAAAAGTTCATGCCCGGCCCTGCCCGAAAAAGTTTGTACCCGGCCCGGATAAATTCGTGCATGCTCGGCCCGTCCCGTCCCGGCCCGGCTCAGCCCGACTTGAGAAAATTCGTGCCCGACCCGACCCGAAAAATTTCGTAAGATGCAAGTTGCACGTTGCAAGTTGCAAGTGTAATTACAACTTCCATTTGCGGCCAACCAAATGCTTGCAAATAGAAGTTGCAACTCTACTTGCGGGCAACCAAACGGTAGGCTGCAAAATCTATTTGCGGGCATTTGCTTTTGCATGCAAATAGATTTGCAGCATTTATACTTGCGGGTAACCAAACGCCCCCTGAATGAAAGCAAAGGATAATAAGGGACAATTAGAAAACATCAGTGGTATGTGGTGCTTTTACTTATAAGTTATAACAAAGTAACAATAAACTCATGGCGTTGCATATACAGGAGTAGGTCTTCAGTTTAAGTTGAGCAAACAATGAAGTCGTCCATGCAGCACTTGCAAAACATTTTTCATTTATCCAAAGTGCTCTGTCAAAAACTCATGAGAGGCTACCAACAATCTATTTTAGACAAAGGTTTGATTAAAAGATGCTACTGATTATCTCTAAACAAAAGAAACTGAGAACATTTTATATGATGTAATATTCAATTAACTCAGTTGTTTGATTAATAGGAAGAAACAGTGGATTACTTTGCAGTTATTCTACTTCTATAAATTTTAGTTATTCAAGAACAAATGACCTCTTTTAATATTCTCATGTTTACATCCATGGCAGCGGTGCTAATGCACCTCCTCTCGCGTGGTTACATCAACGTCAAGAGCACCTTGGTTTGACGGTGGTGGGGGCGGCTCAAGGAGAGGGCGGAGGCGGCGAAGGACGTGGAGGGCAATGGGGTGGCGAGGATTCAATTGGAGGACGAAGAGTACTTCAGCGGTGTTATATCCGTAAATTTTATATAATTTAATTTAGTTATTTTCAGCCGGACGATGTGGATGCGCATCGAAGCGGGTCGGAAGAAGTGTCGGAAATGTGAATTAAGGTGAGGCCTTTGCGCGTGTTTAGTGATTTGTTTTATTTATTTTTATTTTCGGTTTTGGATTATTTGTTGAGTCGAGTCCGACGACTCGATCGGAATCTGATTTGGGCAAGTGTGGGTTGAGTTGGGTAGAAGCCGCAGTTGGATTAAGTGAGGGGTAAAATCGTAAAAATAAAATAAATTAAAATAAGATTATATATATATATATATATATAGGTAATAATAATAAATAAATAAAAAGGGGTTAATTGGTGTGTGCGGTTGCTACAGCCGCACACACCCAAAATTAAAAAAAAAGAAGGGGGGAGCGGAGAGGCGGCGACAGAGGGCGACGGCGAAGGCGACGGAGGAGAGTTTTGCCGCCGGACCAATTGCGGACGCCGGCGATCATCTTCCACTTCGATTTCCTTGCCGGTGAGTGGATTTCTCTCCAATCTCTTTTAAGTTCTCAATTACTACCGATCCCTAGTTGAGGAGGAAAAATCTAGAATTTTTGTTGGTTGATTATTGATGCAGATTTATTCCATAGGAATTGAGGTTTAATTCCTATATAAATTCCTACGAATATTAATAATAATAATAAAAAAAGGGGGGGGGGGTTTCGATTTCCTCACGATCGCCTACTGCTAGGGAGAAATATTTTTTTGTTTTCTATGTTAAATTGGAATTCGTTTGTGTGAGGTGTGTTTGAAGAAATTAATACCCTATTTAAAGGGGGTTCTCTAACAGTAGGCATTGGTACAAAAGAGAGGTGATTGAGATATTAGAAATCTGGGATTTTCTTTTCTATTTTTGGATTGGCTTCCTCAAGTGCTTGATGCATGAACGATTGATTTATAGGTTGCTTGGTATGCTAAAAATGAGATGTGTACGTACTGATTATATGCTGAAATTTAAGTGTATAGATATTGAAATTTACAAGTTATTGATGCTGAAATTTCCTATATTCTGTGCTGAAATTATATATATAGATGTGCTGAAATTATATATATATAGATGTGCTGAAATTTCATATGTTGGATGCTGGAGGTTCATATATGGTTGATTGCTGAAATTAATTAGTGCTGTGCTGAAAAATTTAGTCAAATTCATGCTGAATTGATTTAGGAGTTTGGATAATCAGCTTAATGCGAAAAGTACTGATGTAACCTATCGATTTGCATGTAATCTATGTTTTGGGAACATAGAAAGTACTTGGGTGACCTAAACAGTAAAGTGTGGATAGGAAACTGACGATTTCAATAAGCTGGAATTTTCATAGTGCATGTTAATCGGGCCGGGTTGCGGGCTCGGTGTGACGTCCCTAATCCATTATAAATTATTGGAGTTTTAGTTGATACCATGGATAAGTGAACCTTGGGGTGTTGCAAATATGTTTAGTTACAGTGTTAGAATACTCTTGTAACTATATTTTGTTGTTAAACATGTACTTGGTAACATTTAATTTGAACGAACTGGTTGTATTTAGTGTGTATATACATTGTTGGTGTATTCATTATGCGTAATGTGCTCACGTTTGTGAATGGAATGAGGGTATGGTTGAGTGGATCGGTGGAGGAGGTGTGGACCGGGAAGCTCGTCAGCGAGCCACACTGACGACCGACCCGGAGTGGCTCTGGTTGGAGGGTTTTCCCAACCAATTGGGGTTACCGATGCTAGAGGGCCTACCTAGCTCGGGAACCATGGGCGGGAAGCTCACTAGACATGTTCTAGTGACCGACTCGTATTGTTTGGATTTACGTAGATGAAGTATTCATTTCTGGACTTAAGGAATTATTCATTGTGTTGTGAATTTATCTATTATGTGGTCATTATTATTTTTATATATATATATATATAACTAATGATTGTGGACTGTGGTAGGCTCCGGACCGAGCCACTCACTAAGTCCAATATGGACTTACCTTCTCTTTTTGTTTGTTGTCTTTTGTAGCACCAGGTCAGAACCAGTAGTAGCACTGGAATGCCAAAGTAGCGCAGCTGGGAGCGACAGGTTCAGGGCCGAACTCGTGACAAGTCGAAATTAGAGTTAGGGTAGTGGTCATGTTTAATGAGAGTACTGTATCGAGATTCATGGATTCTTTATTTCATTTATTGTTTCAAACATTGTGTAAAGTTTGTTTCGGTTGAACATTCATGTTTCCGCGATGTCTTTAACAAGTGATAAATTTGTTTGTTTTATGACCTTTGTTAGTGGTTGGAATTTGAAATATAAGTTTGTTGTTAATGTGGTCTGTGGTTAGTGGTTTTGTTTGTTTTTTTTGTGGTTGTGATTCGAGTTAGGCTTCGGGGTATGCTTGCAGACCCTGGCCGGTCACACCTTTGTGGTATTGGGGTGTGACAAGCGGGTGCTTCCGCGGTCGTGCCCACGACGACGTCTTCTTCGGGTGTGATTCGGCGAGCTCTTGCAAGCAGTAGTGGAAGTAGTCCGCGGTGCTGAGCTCGCCGCTCACAGAGAAGCTGCTCGACCATTTGCATGCGCGGTGGGAGGTGATGACAATAGTGACTTCCGTGGCCTGAAGAGGTCCTCCTACCACGAAAAGAGAACAACGTATCCAATGAGGAGACATTAATATAGAGAGAGTGGGGGTAATTAACTTTGTATTAACGTTTAAAAAAATAAAAAAATATCAAAAACTTTACATGCAATCAAAGAAAGGTGGAATTTAATTAATGAGAGACGTGGGGAGGGAGAGAGGAGACGTGATGAGCAGTTATTATAATTTAACTGTTGTAGGTTAATTAACGTTTAAAAAAATCAAAAAATTTCAAAAAATTTACATGCAATCAAAGAAAGGTGGAATTTAATTAACGAGAGACGTGGGGAGGAAGAGAGGAGATGTGATGAGCAGTTATTATAATTTAACTGTTGTAGGTTAATTAACTTTGTATTGAACTAAAATAAAAAAAATTTAAAAAATTTAAAAAATGCCACATCAGCGAACATAGCTTTTGAATGTGCCACGTGGTAGTTTTGCATTTTGTTTTTATATTATATATATATATATATATAAAAGATAAGATAAGATAATATTTGATTTCAAAATTAATATAAATTTCAAAATTAAGAAATTAATAAATCTAACATGCATAATTAAATAGAGACAAAAATTAGAAAATTAAGAATAATTAATTAAAATTTAAATCGACTTTATTTGGACAAAAACCGTAGTTAATAAAATGCAATTTGAAATTTGAAAATCAAGCACAATGAAATTATTTTAAAATAATTTGAAATTAATTATTTACAATATTAATAATATTTGAAATTAATTTAATTGGTAGGTTACATATCTTAATTTTTTTTAAAAGACAGATTTATGTGGAAACGACATATGTCCACACGAAGATGCATTATATATGTATATATATTATAAGATATAAGATTCGAAATTAATTATTTACAATATTAATAATGTTTGGAATTAATTTTATTGATAGATTAAATAAAGAAATTATTTTTTGGAGAGAATACATATTCATGTGGAAGTAACACGTGTCACCGTAAAGATGTGTTTTATATATTACATAAGATAATATAAAATTTAATATATGACCATGCATTATTGTAAAAAATAATATATCTATTATAGTTTTATATTAATTATTAAATATATTTAAAAATATAAAAAATTTAAATACTGAGGAATTAATAATAATAATAATAATAATAATATTATTAGAGAGATATTATAAATTAAAAATTAAATTTAGAGAGTACATAGTGCGTTGCACAATTATATATATAAATTTAAAATTATAATAAATAAAGTTATCAAAAATTAGTTTTTATTAAATTATAATTTTTAAATAATAATATTTATATCAAAAATAATAAATATAATTTATATGAAATTTTATAGGCATAAACAAAATAGTAAATACTAATTTAATTTAATTTATATAATTCATAAAGTAAAAAAATATAAATATCTCTAAACAAATATGATTTTTATTTATTGATTAAAATTCACAAAACACAATAATATATTTATAAATATTAAAAAACAATACTAAATGTAATTATTTTTTTTTATATTTAAATGCCACAATTCTAATATTGATATTGAATTATTTTTTATTTCAATGTTTTGAATTACCCTACACAGTTTTAATTGAAAAATAAAATATTACTATAATTAAAATTCACCAAATATAAAATAGATATATATAATAAAAATTAACTAAATATAATATATAAATAATATAACAAATTTAAACAAATTAGAAACTAAAAATATTAAAAAGTTTTAAACTACATAAATATATTTGGTTTTGAAAGACTATTAGAACACAAACTCAAAAACTAATATAAAAAACATTCAATAAATTAAAAAAAATTTAATGTATCAAAAAATTAAAATAATAGTAAATTTAAAAATAAAAATATCAAAAATAAATCAATATAAAAAACACTAAAAATGGCATCAACAACATTTATAATAAATCCATATAGATTTCAAATACAAATATATATATATATATATATAATTAGTAATATTTGTATAAATCAAATATAATATAAATACAATGTAAAAAATTTGAAACAAATTAGAAAATTAAAAATCTAAATTATTTCAATCTACTTATAGATATAATATTAAAACAAATTAGTCCAAATAAGTTTTTTTAAACTAAATAAATTTAAAAACTAATGTATTAAAAAATTAAAATAATATAAAATAAAAAATAAAAAATAAAATAAAATAAAATAAAGGTCAATATAAAAAGTACTAAATAACCACGCCAATAGCAATTACAGTAAATCTATATATATTTCAACAACCTATATATATATATATATATATATATATATATATATCAAATATAATATAAATGCAGTGTAAAAAATTAAAATAAATTAGAAAATAAATAAAATAAATTATTTTAAACTATATAAATTTATTTAGTTTTGAAATACTATTAAAAATAAATTCTAGCAATGAAACACAAAAACCAATATAAAAAATAATTCAATACATTAATTTTTTATATATTAATTATTCATATAATAAATCCAAAATTAAAAACATCTCAATAGATTGATATACAAAAATAATTTAAATGTGCACCAAGAGCAATTGTAATATATATATATATAAACAACTAAATTATATAAAGATGAAAAATAATAAAAATAGTAATAATTTTTATGGATAAAAATCAAATTGAAATCAATGTAATATTAAAACAAATTAATCCAAAAAAAATATTTTAAACTAAATAAATTTAAAATACTATTTAAAAATAAACTCAATAAATAATAGTTCAAAAACTCAAAAATTAATATTAAAAAATCAATAAATTCAAAATAATAATAAATCCAAAATTAAAAAAAAAATTAATATAGATAAACACAATAAAATTGCACAAAAGAAATTGAATAAAAAATCGAAGAAAAGTTAGGAAGATGGGAGAAAAATGACCGCAAAAATTATAGAAAAATGTAAGTCGGCTAATGAAATTTTTTATTATCTAAAATAGAGTTAGGAACATAGCACAATATCTTTTTGGAATATAAAACAAATATGACATCAACTAGTGGAGGGAGATACGGGGAAGAAAAAAAAAAGGGAAAGCGAAGGGAATGAAGAAGATGAAAAGAGAAAAGGGTACACGCAGAAGAGGAGATAAAAAATATTACTGCAATAGGTGTAACATATATATATACATATATATATATAGATGTGAAATTAAATAAAAAATAAATTTAAATTTACAGTCATGATATTGATGAAATTAATTAAGAAAACAAATAATAATTGATAGTCATGTAGTGAATTAATGTACGGTAATAATTTAAATAATAATTATTAAATGAGAGAGAAGTAATTTAAATAATAATTATTTGAATGTTGTAATTAATCATTGAATTTAATAATTAAAATTAATGCAGTTAATAATTGGGGAAAATTTGGTAATTAATTTTTAATAATTAATAGGATTATTAATTAATTAATTTCAAAATTAATATGAAATCCGAAATTAGGAAGTTTTAAAATTAGAAATTTTATTATAATTAATAAGATTCTTAAGTAAATGATTTAGAAATTAATTACTAAAATTTGATTATTAATTAAGTATATTAATAGAGTGAAAAGGGAAATTATTATAAATTTCGAAATTAGAAAATTTATATAAATTTCAAAATTAGGAAGATATTAATTTAAATTTAATTATTGAATTGAATAAAAATGGAAATTAAGGATTATTAATTAAAATTTAAAATATAATTTATTTGAAACTTGTAATTTAGAAATTAATAAATAAGATTTAAAATTATAAAATTTGAAAATTGGAAGTCTCCTTATAATTAATAAGATTTTTAAGTAATTGATTTCGAAATTAATTACTAAATTTTGATTATAAATTATGTAAATTATTAGAGAGATAAAGAATTTTTTTATAAATTTCGAAATTAGGATATAAGGAAATTAATATAAATTTCGAAATTAGGAAGTTAGGAATTTAGATTTAATTAATATAATTAAATAAATGAGAAATTATGAAACCATGAGTAATTAATTCAAATTTAAATTGATTTTACTTGAAATTTAAAATATGGAAATTAAAATATAATATTTGAAATTAAGAAATTTGAAATTTGAAAATATAATGAGTTTTCGTCGAAATAGAATTATTAAGTAAAATAATAAAATGAAAAAGAAAATTTATATTAATTTCATAATTTCAAATTTTATTTAATTAACTATAAAATTAAGAAATTAAAAAAAAATATTTTTCATTTATTTCGTGGATATTTTTATAATTTTTTTTAAAAAGATTCATTTATAAAAAACTTAATTTTTTAAAAATGAATATTACATAAATATCTATTTAATGATTTTATAAAAATAGCTATAATTTTTTAATATTAAATGAGCGGAAATAACCTAAAATGAGCGTATAAATTTTACAATTTGATTTACTTTTTTTAAAAAATAATATATAAATTATTAAAGATTTATTAGGTTAGAACAGTGAGTAATTATCAATTAAATATACCGTATTTAGAAGTTATCAAACTATTCTATAGATCTATATAAAGCTACTTCATTTCTTGAATTAATGCTATTTCTAGTTTTCTGTCGATTTGGGAGATCTTCGCGAATCCCTTGCCATGGCCGAGAGGGAGCCGCCGCCGGTGAAGACGGAGGCCAAGCTATCGTGGGCTGAAGAGAAGGAAGCGTATACGGAGCCCCCAAAAGCTGCCCACGAAGCCCAGCCCTCCGAACTGAAGAGGATCGAATCCCTCTCTATCTCCGATGAGAAGGACGGTGGGAATCGCGCAGCGGACGTACCCGACGGCGGTCATCTACTGGATGATCCGGATGACTCGGATATCAAAGCCGTAAGTGTCCCTTTTCCGTTGATTCGCATCTACTGGATGATCTGTATGATCCCTCTCTTTGATTAGGTTTATTCGAGGCGGAAAGGTTTCCGTTGATTCGCATCGAGTGAATCTTTTGGAAGTTCGTATTGATTGCTTAGCTTTTCTTTAATTGATGCATTCATCATTGGAATAGGTTACATCTGGTGGTACCGTGTATACCTCCGCCGTTACGTTTGAAGACTTGAAATTATCAGATGAGCTCATCAAAGGGCTGTATGAGGAGATGGAGTTTAGTAAGCCTAGTAAGATACAGGCAATCACTCTACCCATGATCCTTACGCCTCCGTACAAAGATTTGGTTGCTCAAGCTCGCAATGGATCTGGGAAAACCACATGTTTCGTGCTTGGCATGTTGAGTCGAGTTGATCCAAGTAAGAAGGTGCCCCAAGCCATCTGCATCTGCCCTACTAGAGAGTTGGCTCAGCAGGTTTGCGTGCTAAACTTATTGTATTTTTTACATTATCTCAAGTATCCTTTATGTGTATTTCTAACTGTTGGAAGGGACGATGCAGAATCACGCAGTCCTCTTGAAATTGGGAAAGTTTACTGGGATAACCTCAATGTGTGCTATACCGTCAGACTCTGCTAATTACATCCCGATAAGTAAGCGCCCTCCAGTAACTGAGCAAGTAGTAATTGGCACTCCTGGAACCATTAAGAAGTGGACATCAGCAAGAAAGTTGAGCATAAGGGATGTAAAAATACTTGTTTTTGATGAGGCAGATCACATGCTAGCTTTGGTAGGTCTTAAACTTGCTAGCCCCATTGATTTTTATTTTAGACATTCTCAGTTGTGATCTTTTCTCAGTATTGTTTATGTTTTCCCGTAAACTGGTTAATGTCATGGCAAATGTTGAGTTTTTTTAGGGGCAAATTGCACTTACCCACCTGTGTTTTCAGGGGCAATGTCATAAGTTGGAAAGTGTGACTTACTGTAACACTTTACTGATATTGTTATTAAAGGTAAAATTGTCATTTGATATGAAAAACGATATAGGAAATTACTACGGTACTTAGGAGACAAAGATATGGAAGCAAAGAAAATAACTCTGAAGATGAAACATACAATGAAAAAGGTTGGTTATTAAAGTCAACTGGTCAATACTAAGTACTATTTCATTAATTGGCAACATATCACAGAAATGTCTTGATGATGTCTTTGTTTTATCCATATCTGGATGTTTCACATATGTCCTCAACAGGTGGCTAATTCTAGGAGGTTTCTTTGCTTATCAAGTTTTATTTCTCAGTGAAATTCCAGATGGCTGTAGTAGAAGCCCTTATTTCCGCTCAACAGAACTTTCAAGAGTGTTTTTAGGGCCATTTGGTTTGTCTAGCATACAACTATGGTTTGGACTGTTCAGTTGCCATTGAAGTAATACAACTCTTCAGTGAGCTGTGGGATTGATATATATCACCCAAGTAGCTGACATCGAATGCTACCTGAAAGTTATTTATTTACTTTAGTGAGAATGTTTTTTTCCCGACAATCTCATTTGTCTATCTTTGTCATGACTTTGTTCATGTGTCTCAGAAATTTTTACTATTGTTAATTTGGTCTTTTATCTACTTTCTTAATTTCCCCCTTTTTTTATAGCAGCCAGAAGCATATGCTAGTCCGTTCTCCATGGCTAATTTTATGTAAACTACTTAACACTTGTGGTTTGTTTAACTTAGTTACTTAATTTGTCTGTATATGCAGGATGGCTTTAGGGATGATTCTGAAAGGATTATGAAAGAGATTCAAAGAAGCAGTGGTGGCTGCCAGGTCTTACTTTCTTTTATGCATTTACTTTACATGTTAGGATTGTGAGATCAGCTTGGTAGTTCTTCTTTATGAGTTTATTTATGTTTGGTTTCTCAAGAGTCATATTGACCATAGCATGCAAGTTACGCTAGTAAAAAGTGTTCTCCAGAATCTATTGAAAGGCTTGCTGATGAGTGTTAACAATAGTAAAATGCCTTGTGTGCATTATGCAGTCTGGTTGTGCATATATTCTTTTTAAATTTTCTTATTAGAACCAGCAGACTGTAAAGTTGCTAACTATGTAACTGCCACATACTAAACAGTCTTTTCTCCTATCATACCTGAACTTCCCAGGATTGTGCAACTTTCTTACTGATATCTAGTTATGTGGATACATAAAATCAACAGAGAAGGACTATGTCCAAGATATTGAGGTGTCACAGAAAAATTGGAAAGATGTGCTATGCTGGTTTTGGTCTCAAGTTCCATCTTAGGCTTCTCATAAAGCACTAAAGCTTTTGTAGCTTCAGAAAGTTAGTTGTCAAAAGTTAATGGTAGTAAAGCTAATAATGAGTTCGGAAAAACTGCAGCAGGAATTTATAGAATTGAAGTTTTTGGTAGAAGACCAAAAAGGATACTGCTAAAAATAACAAATGTTGTACAATATGCTCCTTCATTTATATCATTGCTATTAGTTAGTAGATACAAACTAATACAATTGTAATACTAATTAAGATATAAACAAGGAGATAATTTTAAAATCAAATTAATTGATCCTTCTTATATTGAGCATAAATTAAAATGTTTTACTAAAATGTTGATGTCTGTATGCTTAAATGATTGTTATTTTATGTTTATAATAATTCACCATGACATCAAAATAAGTGATTTTTCGACTTTTGCTGCATAAAGTGTGCTTTATTTTTTGTTATTTAATATATAAAATTTGTTTGTAATAGTAATCTAAGATATTTATTAAAGAGGGATGGAAGAAGCCACAGAAAGAGCAGTGGTTGAAGAAACTTAAGAAAGTATGTTGGGTAATTAAGCATATTAGATTTACATATATGATGTGTTTTAAAATTGAAAATGGTAAAAGGGCAAATTGTGCATCCATCCCCTCTACTTTACTTTAATTGCACATCCACCCCCTCTAGAGGTGTAATAGGATTTCACAAAACACTCTTTTTCCCTAAAATATTTTTATAATATTAGAACTTGCGATTTCATATTCATCTGAACTTATATGAGTTGGAATAGAACTTTATATCATTTTGGAACTAATTTTATAACACTATGATTACCATTGTTTAGTTCTAAATTTAAATCAAAATAAGTTCACATGATGTATGATGAATTTTAATTTGACAACAATTATTTTTGTGAAAAAGGGTGTTCTTTGAAAGTAGAGGATGTGAATGTGCAATTTTCAAACTTGGAGGGGATGGATGTAAAATTAAGGCAAAGTAGAGGGGGGTGTACGTGCAATTTACCATGGTAAAATTGTCTTATGATAATCTGAAAGCATTTTTTTCAAAATGGAAGCTGCTCACTAAGACCAATAGCTTCTATTATTTAGCTTTTATACTGATGCTCCACTTTTTCAATGCAGTTTCACATAATTAAATCTAACAAGTTATTCCTAAAAAATGTACCTTTTCACATCTATGGCATATACAACCGAAGTAGGTAGCAAATTATCTACTCAATTTGGGTTGAAATTAGATTGGCTTGATTTAGTGGAAAGGGGGATTAAGGGGTGTGTGCCATCTTTCACTATTTTTTTCATTATAGATGGCTAAATTTTTTCCTAACATTGAAGTGCTGGGAATATTTGAGTTCTTAAGACAATTTAAGTTGTTGCAGATAGAGCAATATAGCATTAGCAGAGTTTTTTCTAGTTGCAAAATTGTAATTAATCTGAAGGCCTTGCAGTTGTTAGTGTGATATTCTTGGACAAGTAATAAGTTCTATCTAGCATCTATGCAACATGTGCTAATAGAGTATAGATTACTTGATTCTTCTGTTATATGTCTTCTGCTATGGATATTTGGCTATTTAAATGCTGCATAGTTATTGGCTTGTTATTTTCAGAGAAGAAATACACGCAAAGCAAACATATGCAATCATTCAAGTGAACTGTCTAATAACATGATTCTTTGTGCAGGCAACTTCTGCCATTTTATTGCTACTTGGTTCCACTAGTTAGAGATAGACTTTTGCATAATGACATTAGGGACTTAGGGTTGTTTGGTACCTTGGAAAGGGTAGGATCTGAACCTTTTCTCACTTGAATTTTCCTTTCCTGGGTTTGATGACATGAGACAAAATTAGACATTTTTTCCATGGAGAGTCATGTCCAAGAAAAAGTGGGAAAGCCCTTTCCTACTCCACATGGAAAGAGAAATATAATATTATCCTATATTTTTATGATGTTATATTTTAGTCTTCTATAAATAAAAATTACATATTTTCAAAATAATAACAATAATACTAAATAAGTATAAATTAGTAAAATTTATATTTTTTGCATAGAAATCCTTAAATTAATAAATTACATATTTTATTCCTTCATAAATAAAAAATACATATTTGCAAAATAATAAAATTAAAATTATGTAACTAAAAGTAAGTAAAATTAATACATTTTGCATTTAAGTCTTAGAATTTATTAATTTTATATTTAGTATTTTTATAAACTAAATAATGCATATTTTAAGAATAATAAATTAAGATTTATCTAAGTAAACATTAGTAAAAATAATACATTTTGAACTTATGTCATTTTAATTTTATTGATTTCATATTTATGTCTTTTTTTCATTTTCAAAAATGATTCTACCAATGTGGGGTCAAGGAAAGGATTTTCTTTCCAACTAGTTTTTCAGGTATATAGAAAGGCTATTTTAGGTGGAAGCCCTTTCTAGGTGAGGTTTTTTCTTTCCAGATCTTTGCTGCATACCAAATACACCATAAGTCTCTTCTTGGATACTTATTGTGCTTCCATCTTGGCTAACATAGTGTCTTATAAATAAGCAGTTGCTACTTCCTGACTAGTTGTTTTTTATTGTTAGTTTGCTGATAGTTGTGTTCAGTTATTAATAGGTTTTCTTGTTTTTATTTAAATTTCAGTTTATGTTAATTCTGTTTCTTGTATTCCTTTCTTTAATTTTCAACAACATATGTAACCTTTCTCAAACTGACCTATGGGGATCAAAGGCTGTAATCCCTGGGATAGTCAGAATATTGCTGTTTTCTATTTAAGCAGTTATTTCTAATGTTGATTCTCTTGCATGATATCGAACTCATTGTTCTTGCTTTATTTATCAGGTACTTCTGTTTTCTGCTACCTTTGATGAAGCTGTCAAGGCATTTGTATCAAGGGTAATCAAAGGTGGAAATAAAAAAATTGTGGAGAACGAGGAACTTACTTTGGAAAAAGTAAAGCAATATAAGGTACAATGTCCAGATGAACTCGCCAAAGTAGAAGTATTAAAGGACAGGATTTTTGAGTATGTACATAGCGCGGGCCAGACAATTATATTTGTATGCACAAGGAATGGTGCTACCATGTTACACAATTTACTGATGGCAGACGGTTATTTGTGCACATCTGTGCAAGGTGCTCTGAGGCAAGAAGATAGGGACCAAATTATACGAGAATTTAAAGAAGGATTAACTAAGGTCCTCATAACGACTGACCTCCTTGCTCGTGGTTTTGATCAAAGACAGGTATTAACTTTATGCACTTAATTAAGCTTTCATAGTGTATATTTAACATGCTTTTCTTCCTCTTATTGAAGGTTAATTTGGTTATCAATTATGATCTTCCTGTAAAGTATGATAGTCCATCAGAGCCAGATTGTGAACTCTACCTACATAGAGTTGGAAGAACGGGTCGCTTTGGTAGCAAGGGTAAGTTTTGATTTTGAAAAATTAGAAGTTGATGTTTGTTTAGTTAGTTTATTCTTAATTGATTGTATCATATGTTGATACTTATACCAAGGGACTATCGTATTGGATTTAGAGCGTTTGCTGGCATGTTATAAATGTTTATACTTTGTATAATATGGTAGAATAATCCGACAATTCTTTTTCGCATTGATGGACTAAAAATGAGTATTCCAAAGAAAAAAAATGCATCTTGTGACCTGTCTATGCTTACTTAATGATCTAGTGCAGATAGCTGTCTTTGTTGAGAAGTGATTGTTATCTTATGCATAAATATATACTGATATACTATTTAGATATTGTTAGGTAGTATGTTCTCCGGAATATTTACTTGGCTGAGTCGTTTTCCTTTAAACTCAATGTTCAAAAGAGCAGTCCAGTACTCCAGTTAGCTGAATATGTATATATAGTTCGTGCTTGTATGCCTAAAATATTCTATAGTTTTGCATATGCAATGTACTCAGCTACTTAAGCAGTCTTCAAAAGCACGAATAAATGATTCCATAAAACAATAACATATACCTAATCAACCGTGTCTTTGGTACAACCAAAATTCTTCAATTAAGGTTTGGTCATTCCATATTGTTGACTCGTTCTTTTATCACACTGATGCTTCATGTGCTGAAATATAACGTTTCGTATCTATTTGCCTAATATCCTCTTCTGTCTTGACTTTTTGGATGTGCTATTGACATTTTCCATTTTTAGTCTTTTGCTTCCTTAACTATAATTTCTGCTGAATCTCTTTCTGCCAATAGGTGCCGTCTTCAACTTCTTGTGTACTGATAGAGACAGATCAGTCATGGAGAAAATTGAGCGCCACTTCCAGCATCAGATTCCTGAGGTATGTCTTTTCAACAAGTCCCATCCATATGGACCTTTTTTTCAAGAGTTTTTTTTAAGATACCATATTCACATCTCTACGATCCACAGATTCCGAACTGGAGAAGCGATGAAGATTTTGAGTCTGCTCTCAAGGACGCTGGTTTGATATAGACATTTTTTTGACGTTGTTAACGAGAATGTGTAATTTGTGTTTTCTATAAGAGAGAGTTTTGTACTGCATGTGATCAGTTGCTAATTAGTTTGTAAAGTTGACATAACAATGCATCAAAGCGATTAATAAATGAAGACATGACAACTGCACATCTCAAGGTGGCGAGGACTCCATTAACAGTACAGGCATAAATTTTAAAGATAGGGATTTAAAACAAAAACAGAAAAAGAGTGCCTATTGACAAATTTAGAAAATAGATATCCTAAACCCGCACATAAAGAGTACCTCTTGATAATATTTGCTTCTTTAATTGACAAATAAAATGTTGAAATTTGCCACGCTCGATAAATTGAATTAAACATGAAATCATGGGTCTAATAGTTAATCATCAAAGCATCATTAAGAAATAAATTAAATTGGAATTGTCAATAATTAAATAGTATTAATTAAGAAGGAATTGAATTGAAATGGTTCATAGGTAAAAGGTATTAATTAAAAGAAATTTTCAATTAAGATTGAGTACAAAAAGAATTAGAAAAAATTGAATATTCTTTGCATCAGTTAAACTTTGCTAAATTATTTTGACAAATTTATTGAAAAAATGGCTTTTTTAAAACCAAATTCGGAACTATAATTTCTAAAATGGTCAAAATTGAAATCAATTTTGATAGTGCACTACTCTTAATGTTCTTGTACCTTGTTTTAACAAAAATAAAATATTATTCAATATTCCATTTTGATGAATAGCATATTAAACACAAAAAAAATTGATCGTCATCGCGTCCATATGCATACATTGGCATCTTCTCCTTCCTCAATATCAATTTTCGACCAATGAAACTCGAAATGAAACTCCAAAACTCTTAATCAACATTTTCCTCTCATCTTCTCTCATGTTTACTCGCATCCCTTCTCTAAACCATAGCCTCCATAAAATCTTAATGGTACATTGCCAAATTAATTTGGTTTCAATTTTGATTATTTTTCATATAGTTTCAGTTTTTGTCATTTTAGAAGTTCAGGATTTGATTAAAAAATTATGTATATATATTCATCTTAGAAATCCACCGACCAAAAGCCCACTGATTTTGATATTATTAATTTCACCAAAGAAAGTGACCACCACGAGACCAGAAAAGCAACACGAAGCCACTGCGTAGATCTCCACTCTAAACTTACTTCATTCATCCTACTCTCTTTTCTACCCACCTGAAGCCCGAACCATGTTGTTAGGGACCCTCGAGTTTGTCAAGCCCTGTATGTGTCATGACGGTTCCTAACGTGCATTGTAAATATCACATCATTTGTATTCACGTAAAATATTCGCGCACCACCCATCGTTCTTGCCCGCGACTAGGTAACGACCCTCGTTACCTTGCCGCGGCATGGGCCAGTGGGGTGTGTGGATCATGTAATTATGCATTGTAAAAGTGCTCGTGCACCGCCCACCGCTCTTGTGCACGACTAGATAACGCCCCTCGTTTCCTAGCCGTGGCATGGCCGGTGGGGGTGTGCGGCCATAGAAAATTTTATCATGCTCATCGTGCTTTTGGGAACCCCGTGGGTGGCACTTGGGGGTTAGGCTCCACAACTATATTGCCTACGGGCAAACAACTTTCTAGTTCATTCGTACAAGCATCCGTTCAAGCATTTGCATGCATTTTTCATACAAACAGCCATTTGGCCCAAACGTTTTTGCGTCCAAGCACACCGAGGTTAGAACGCGAGCGACCAGGGAGCCCACGACTTTCGAAGATTGGCAAGATGATCGTTGCCCAAGGCTTATCCCTTGCGGGGGCAAGGGAGCCGCACGGACACTTTGCCGCCCAAGCAAGTTAGTTTGTGACAACGCGCTCCGCTTTGGTCCACGTAATTCATCCAATTGTCAAGGTCACACGATTCGACTTTTAATTTTAGTGGCAAGTGTTACAGCCAATTCTTCGTAAAAGACAACAAATGCTGAAGTTGGGGGTGACGTGCGCGCATGCCACGACATCGTCTTGCGGTAGCCCTGTTCACCACTTACTCTACGTCGGCGCGACAATCGTGTGTTGCCACCTGGTCCCTAGATTTGCATTTTTGCTATAAACCCGTGACAATTTTCAAACTAAAAACTATTTTCAATTTATTTTCCTTTAATTAAAATTATTTTTTTAAAAATCTCAATTACAATAACATATTTAGGTATATCAGAAATTTTTGACTTTATTAAGGTATATATTGGCAATTTCTAAATACTGATAATTTGAGGCGTATGTTTGCAAAATGATATATCATTTCTCGAGTTTTATGCGCATTTGTGTCGCCCCTTTTGCTTTTATGCCATGTGTGGCTTCTGCTGTCCGCAGCCAATCGTGGGAGCGAGCGAGCGAGCGAGCGAGAAGAAAGAGGGAGAAAGAGAGGAGAATGCGAAAGGGACACTGACTTTTATGCTATGCTTGGATTCTCAAATCCTCCTTATTCCTCGGATATTGCATTATGATTTAAAGGTCCCTTTCTTTTCTTGTACTGTAGCTTTGGTTTTGCTTACAACTTTCTGCTGTTTATAGCCTATTCGATTACTCTGTTTCTTCCCTTTCTCACTCGCTTTGCAAGAAATCGTGCTTCTTTGGCGGTAGAACGGTTCTGTAAGAGAGTTTTTTTCTTTGTTTGATTGAAGTGGGATCAGATGTGTTTTTATTTACTACGATTTTATTTATTTTGTTGATTTGATTCTTCTAGTGGTCTCGAAAAATTGCGATTCTTTGTTCCTTTTTCCTCTCTTCCGGGTCCTTGATAGTTCATTTTGAGATTTGAGATTTCGTATTTGGTTTGTGGCCAGATGTTTTGGTTACATCACCTTTTTTTTCTTAGTTGCTGGTACATGAAAGGAAAAGGTGGTGTTATAGATTAAGATTTTTCAATTCAATATATATCTGTAGCTACTGATGTTGCCCATTTGGAATTTTTAAGATTATTCGCTATCAGGTATTTGGTGTGGTAGTGAACAAATTCTGAAGTATAACCTTTTCTCCTATTTTCGATCAGAATACATCCACTCGTCGCCTGTTTCTGAGGTCCACATCCGTTCGTTGCTCGATTTCCTGGTGCCTTTGAGGTTTGTTTGCTTCCTCTAATTAACTAATTGTAACTTGAGTACGTAATTGATGGGTACATAATTCCATTGCTTTTCTAGCAAGCATCCTCCCGTAAGCTTGTCAATTCAGTTCATGTTGGTGCTCCATATATTTGCTGGAACTTTTGTGGACATGACAACTAGTACTCAAAATTGGAGTTATGAGATGCTTGTTCCTTAACACAAAACATGAAAAAGACCTCATTAACCTCGTTCTAAACCAAACTCTATCCTATATCATATATTATAATTATACTATATAATATAATATGATTATCTTATTTTATTATAAATTTAATATTGTTTCTAAACTATTAAATAATATTATATTATAATCATAATAATATATTTTATCTTGTCTAGTGCTCTCCTACAATCAGGACATCCTGTCTTTTTGGTTCCTGAGCCGCCTTCAGTAATAAAATTTTTACTATTTTATTACAAAAATATAATAATAAAAAGGTATTTTCATCAATCTATTTTGTCTTCATGAAACAAACAAGATACAAATCCTTGTTCTACAAGGTTTGTAAAATGTCACGCCCCAAATCTCAGGATCACGTGATCGACCAAGATTTATGAATATATCATGAAACCTAACTCATGCAAATATATGACGATTAAACTGAATCAAAGTACCATAAATTCACTAAAATGAAACGAAGGAAGTTTAATGTGAATACAGACTCCAAATGTTCATAGCAAGAAACTACAACTCCAATACATGAAATAAAAGGACGCTACACGATTACGTTTGGACTCGGTTTGTTACGAGATCATCGGTGCGAGCTTGCCCCTCCTAGTTGTGTCATGCCGATCTAGCCCATATCTCATTGGTCATGCTTTACAAAACAAACATAATAAAGTCATGAGTCCATGAGGAACTCAGTGAGTAGCTCTACCGAACCCCCACTTAAATCCCGAACACAAATATATACATGACAATATGAAATACATCAATGCAGATTATAAACTTTGGAATTCTTGATACCACTCAGCCACAACCGGCCGATCAATATTTTAGTATGTCCACCTGGCCATAACTGGCCCATGCAATACATCAATTTACACAAGGAAATAAATAATCCAAATCACAGCATCTGCACATAGCAATCCAATAACCCGAGCCCTTCAACTAGGATGACCATCTAGTTTTCGGCACCCCAACCAGGTTGGGCATATCTCATCTAACCCAAATCCACTCGGATCTAACGACAGCGTGACACACTGACGTAATCTCAAGACCCCCGCCATTCGGGTCTAACACCAGTGCGGCTCACTGGTGCAATTTCAAGACCTATCAACCACTTGCTGAGTCGGGCAAGAATCGTACTAGCTAGAGACGCTCCTCAGCACAACCATCTCAAACACAATACACAATGCACAAATTTATTCCACAATAATAACATACTATTCCAAGCTTGCGCCCATACCTAGCACTGCCTCGGGCTCCGTCACTTTATTTCTCAATTTTTTTGTTCTCTTAGGAATTATAGCATGATGTTCTCTACTGCAACTAATCGTCCTATCCGTGAGAATAAAGTTTTCCTTGCTATCATTAGCATATCTAGTGTTTCTACATTCATAAATACTACATCATTGGGAAAAATATAATCTCTAACTTATGACACATTTTCGTCATTCACAAGTATCGTGTCATTCACGCTAAATCAAGGTAATTAACGAATAAAAATTTATGCCTAATGACGACGTCAGTTTGAATCTACCAAAATTAATGTAAATTACTACAGTATGCTCAATTTTAATATTTTTAGATATTATAATTATTTATAAATAATTAAAATTAAAAATATCTTGTGATTTTTTATATTTTTTTAAAGAAAATAATAATAATAATTTTGGTCTTTATAGTTTACTTGAATTTTGATTTTAGTCATCATAGTTTATAAAATTTTAATTTTAGTCCCCATAATTTACAAAGTTAGTCCTTGCAGGTCCACGTCAGCAATGTTCGATCAGCATCTGTTATCCACGTCAGCTCCGTTTAGGCCTTATGTGATGGTAGGGACTAAATTCTAAATGAAAATAAAGTGTGAGGACTAATATCAAAATTTTAAAACTATGAGGACTAAAACTAAAATTCAGACAAACTGTGGGGACCAAAAGTATGATTTTCCCTACATTTAATTACACTCGTAGCGATAAACATAACTTCAAATATTTATCTACAGCATGAACATGATAAATACTGCATCTAATAATTTATTTAAGCTTACAAAAGATAAATATAACATTAAATAATTAATTACATCAATTAGTAATTAATTACAACCTATATATAGCAATTTAGCATTTATCAATTTATTTTCAGCACATGCAATATTTAATTTCAACATATAACACTAAATTACAGCAGCTATAATACACGTAGGAAAAATAAATTAACATACCCCCAAGCATATAATTAAAACTAATAGCATAATTAAAATCCTAATTAACACAATATCATAATTATTTTCTCTAATCCACGATCTAAATAATATAACTTAATTTGTATTTTCCAAGGTCGAGCCTTGGTTCCCTTGCTCGACCGACCCTATCACCTACAACAACTAGTAGGGTATTCGGCCATAGCCCTTCCCTAACCAACATAGTTTTGTTTCTCCGAACCTTAGAAATCTCCTACCTAAATGTCAAATAAAGCTTGAGAATTAAACTTTCCTAAATTTAATTTCACCCTTCCCTCACTTGGCCGACCCATCTAATTGGGGAAAACCTTCCAGTGGCCTGCCTTAAGGATTTTGGAAAAATCAACCACTCGTTCGATACGCTTAACAATTTTCCTTAAGTTCATACGCATAAATAAGGGTAAATCAAACAAGAATATAAGCACTCGAGGATTGAAAAAAAATTCGACATGACCTTTTCCCTTTCCTCACCAATTGGTCGGCCCTATAATCACAAGAAGCACAATGCCGAACACAAGAATCAAGACATCGACGAAATACATGAGTCAAGAACTCAAGAAACACCATCAATCATCAAGAATCAACATAGAAAAATCCTGATTTCATCAACATCTACAAGGTTCAGCCAAGGGGCCTTACCCTATACTTTAAGGTTCAACCACTCACCTCAAATGGGAGGGGAAGAAGACGGGGTGATGACGGAGAACACCCCTCGACTCCGATCTCCGACGACGACAAAAAATCCCGACACCTAATTTTCTCCCCTCTCCCTACCTCGGCATGCGTGCGGCTCTCCTTGAGCCGTACGGTCGGCTGAGGTAGGTTATATATTTTATTTTATTTTTAAAATTTAATTACCAAAATGCCCTCAAGACTTAAGTTACTCTACTTGACTCGATTTGTGTCTGAATCGAACCCACGAACTCAGTTCTACCCCGGCATGAACTCAACATCTAACTAATCAAGATAACATTAATTTAAGGAATTTACAAATTTATTAAACATGCCTGGCCATACCTTCAAATCGCGTGTCTTGGCGATTGCGCGACTTGTCTTAGCATGCCACCGAATTAGCCCACCAAACAAAACAAAAATTTCAATTAGATTTTTTTTTAGTATTACATGTAGCAAGGTATATATGTAGTATATTTATATGCTGAAATGTCACACCCCAAATCCAGTGTGATCGGCCAGGATACATCACGTACCTCGAAGCCTAACCCAACTCAAACACAACAACAATGTAATATCCTAGATATTAATATTTATTTTTGTTATTATTTATGATTGTCAGTCTAGCGGGCTAGTTCGAGGTCGAGCCGAGTCGACTCATGGTCCAGTGCGAGCTTGCGAGCTCGGATAAGTAGGAATTTGAATTATGAGATTTCTTATCTTGATTAGATAAATTTATTTAATTATATTGTTGTGTGTACTTGATTATTAAATTATGTTGCATATGAGTGTGCATGTGATTGATGATGGTATTTAGCATGGGGTTATGTTGAGCTAGCGAGTTAGCGGGTTGGATTTGGGCTCGAGGTAGATGCGGGTTTGTTAAGAGGGTTAGTGGATTTAGGGTTTGAGGAGGAGAGTATAAAACCCCCCTCATTGGCTAAGCGACTCTCTAATGGAGCCACACCAGCCAATTTGAGGAAGAGAGGAGCTACCGAGCAGAGCCAAGCTGCCCCTCCCTTCCCCCTCTTGGAGCCACCGAGCAATGCCAGCCACTGAGTCGCCCCTCTCCTTTCCCCTATCTTGGAGTACCCTTTGAGGAGGAGAGGAGCCGCCCAGTCGCCCCCCTTTCTCTTTCACTCTCTTGGAGCAGCCAGCTTGAAGTGGAGCCGCCGCCCCCTCCATTCTTCTTGTTCTTGGAGACGCTGCCCCCTTTGAGGAGCTGAGCCGCCGCCGAGTGGTCGTGGCCGGATTCGGAGGCCGCCGTTTTAGAGTTTCTTGTATTCATTCTTCCTAAATCATTTGAGTGGATCTTCCCTCCCATTTTTCGTGGTTTTCTTGTGTTCTTGAGCCTTTCTTGAATTCAGGATATTTTTGTGAACTTTTTCCGTTGACTCTCGAATTCTTGCCATTTAATTTGTGATTGTCATGCAAGAGGAGACCCGAAAACTTCCCTATGGGGCTCGACAGCCCTAGGATGACCCTAGGGGTGCTCGACCAAGGTGGGATTAGGTTTGCCCTCAAGGTGTTCGATGAAATGCCTAAGAGAAAGTTCTTGATCGTTTGTGAGGTCTAGGCTTTGGGATCAATTTTCTAAATTAACTGGTGCGTTGGTGGCTCACCTGAGGGTGCAGTCCACGTTGGTAGACATGCTGCGGGCAACACAGGAAGATGATGCTTTCTGTGCACTCACTAAGGATCTGGCCAGGAGAGGCGATGCCGATAATGGTTTTGGTATTGACTCGGAGGGTGTTATGAGGTTTAAGAACAAGATAGTGGTGCCAGATATGGTTGAGGTCCGCAGGCAAGTGCTAGAGATGGCTCATCGATCCACATACACTATGCATCCGGGAGCCACAAAAATATATTGTGGTCTAAGGTAGAATTATTGGTGGAAAGGCATGAAGAGAGGGGTGACCGAGTTTGTGTCTAAGTGCCTGGTATGTCAGCAGGTTAAGACTGAGCATTTAAAGCCGACAGGGTTGCTCCAAAACCTAGAAGTACTAGAGTGGAACTGAGAGAATATAACCATAGATTTTGTGATAGGATTGCCAAAGTCTAAGAAAGGCAATGATTCTGCTTGGTAGTGGTGGATCATGTAGTCGAAATGACAACACTAGAGGGGGGGGGGTTGAATAGTATGTTAACTAAATTAATTAGCTTAAATTCAATTTTAATCATTTCTCAAATCGTTTAGGTCACTTATGCAAATTGCAATTTTATGATTGGATGCGAAAGCAAGATAAATAAGTAAGCACAAATAACAATAGATAACAATGCTAACACACGAATTTATAGTGGTTCGACCCCAATGTCTACTCCACTACCTAAGCACCCCGCTTAGGATTTCCAAATTAGGTTTACTAGATTAATTCTTGTTTCCCTTACAATGAGGACTTTGACTCGAAGAGTCCCACTCTCGACCTAAGGCACTTCTATACCCGAAAGTCTCCGCCTTCTTACCAAGAACACTCTTCCACCTCAACCCTAAGGGATACCTCAACTAATCCTAGTAAAACTAAGTTTACACAAGTGGCTTTACACCTTCACAATAAGGTAATCACTTCCACACAAGACCTAACAGCCTAGGTCTTCTTACAATCTCAAATCAAAGAAAACAGATTCAAATAACAGTTAAAATTATAATGAAAAGAGCTTAGAAATGAAACCAAGAATCAATGCCATTTTTCAAGCCTTGGACGCCTTCAACTCGTCAAGAGGTAGAGCTCATATTAAAACTTGAGTTGAGGAAGAAAGCTGAGCGCTTGAGAAAATGTTCACGGAAGAACAGAGCGCCACTGATCGATCATTTGAAGGCTCAAATCTCCCTTTTAATTACTCAATAAAATCTGTAAGAGTCAAGGAAGATAGGTTAAATGAGTTATATGATGTATATTTATACCCTCACGAAGAAACGATAGCTCAACAGATAGAGAACTATACGTTATAGCCGCTCGGTCGATTGGTCCATCGATCGATCGATCGATCGCTTAGAGCGACCGCTGCCTATTCTCTCTGTACGATCGACCGACGAGCCGACCGCCAGACACAACTCTGCATTCCTGCAATTCGGTCGATCGACGCAAGTTGCGTCTCTGGCGATACGCAGTCCGATCGACCGACACGTTCTCTGCCAATTTTTGGCTTCAATCGGTCGACCGCCCGGTTGACCGAAGTAGCTATTGCCGCTTTGCGGCATCCTTCGGTCGACCGAGATGGCTATTGACATTTTTCTTACACTCTTCGGTCGACCGAACATAGGCTGATATTGGTTTTTTAGCCCTTTTTCTTACGCACTTTATTTTCAAGTTCCAATTTTCAACGAGCATCAACTTGGAGAGCTTTTCATTTGATCTTTGGACTCTTCCAATGCGACTTTGGTGCACTCGTTGAGCTTCGAGAAATTTTTGCGACGAACCCGAGCGTGACGATCAATGTCCTTTCGATTTTTTGATTTCTTCCATTTTTTCCGATCGAGGACATCGAATGCTAATCGATATGAAACCTGAAAGATTTCTTAATGAAATATTAGTTTCATATTTGTTATCATCAAAATCGAGATTAAGGCTAAGGTTGAAAACCCAAAGCCAATAGATCACCTAACCAAGATGTCACATTTTATACCAATCAGAACGTTTTCAATTGAGCAGTATACGAGGTTATTTTTGGATCGATTCGTTGCATATCATGGTGTTCCTGTTATGATCATCTCAGATCGGGGTACATTGTTCACAGCTCGATTCTGATAGTCGTTCCAGGAGGCATTGGGCACTCAGGTTTGGTTCAGCACTTCATTTCACCCTCAGACAAATGGTCAGTCAGAGCAGACCATTCAGACGTTGGAGGATATGCTAAGAGCATGTGTCCTAGATTTGGAGGGCAGTTGGGAGAGACACTTACCCCTGATTAAGTTTGTCTATAATAACAGCTATCATAGTAGTATCGGGATGGCCCCTTTTGAGGCATTGTATGAGCGATGATGCAAGTCGCTTGTAGGTTGGTTTAAGGTAGGAGATTCCCTTATGATGTGACCTGACCTGATTGAGGAGGCAGTAGAAAAGGTGAAGCTAATTAGGGAGAGATTATTGACAGCTCAGAGTCACCAGAAGATGTATGCTGATGGAAAGGTCAGAGAGGTAGAGTTTGCTGAGGGGGACATGATGTTCCTCAAGGTATTCCCTATGAAAGGGGTGGTGAGGTTTGGCAAGAGAGGAAAGCTAAGCCCTAGGTTCATCGGGCCATTCCCTATTCTCAGGCGCAGGGGAGCTATGACATATGAGTTGACCTTACCTCATAGTATGGATCTGGTGCATCCAGTGTTCCATGTATTCATGCTAAAGAAGTATGTTCATGGTGAGTCCCATGTGATTGAGCCTACCGCAGTGGAGGTGGATTCAGTAGTCACCTATGAGGAGCGACCAGTTAAGGTGCTAGACCGGCAGATCAGAAAATTGAGGTCCAAGAAGATTCTCTTGGTCAAGGTTAGGTGGGAGCACCATTCCGAGTAGGAGGCCATCTGGGAGGTGGAGCAGGATATAAGGGAGTGATATCCTTCGTTGTTTGATGATCTGGTAAGTCCCTAAGCTTATTTTTCCAAAATTCGAGGACGAATTTTCTTTAAGGAGGGAGGATTGTAATATCCTAGATATTAATATTTATTTTTGTTATTATTTATAATTGTCAGCCTAGCGGGCTAGTTCGAGATTAAGCCGAGTGGACTCATGGTCCGGTGCGAGCTTGCGAGTTCGGGTAAGTAGGAATTTGAATTATACGATTTCTTTTCTTGATTAGATAAATTTATTTAATTATGTTGTTGTGTGTACTTGATTATTAAATTATGTTGCATATGGGTGTGCATGTGATTGATGATGGTATTTAGCATGTGGTTATGTTGAGCTAGCGGGTTAGCGGCTTGGATTCGGGCTCGAGGCAGATGCAAGTTTGTTAAGAGGGTTAGTAGATTTAGGATTTGAGGAGGGGAGTATAAAACCCCCCTCATTGGCTAGGCGGCTCCCTATTAGAGCCGCATCAGCCAATTTGAGGAAGAGAGGAGCCGCCGAGCAGAGCCAAGCCGCCCCTCCCTTCCCCTCTTGGAGCTGCCGAGCAGAGCCAACCGCCAATCCGCCCCTCTCCTTTCCCCTCTCTTGGAGCCGAGCCTTGGAGGAGGAGAGGAGCCGCCCAGCCGCCTCCCTCTCTCTTCCCATCTCTTGGAGCAGTCAGCTTGAAGTGGAGCCCCCCCCTCCCTTCTTGTTCTCGGAGCCGCCGCCCCTTTGAGAAGCCGAGCCGCCGCCAAGTGGTCGTGGCCGGATTCGGAGGCCGCCGTTTTAGAGTTTCTTGTATTTCTTCTTCCTAAATCATGTGAGTGGATCTTCCCTCCATTTTTCGTGATTTTATTGTGTTCTTGAGCCGTTCTTGAATTCAGGATATTTTTGTGAACTTTTTTCGTTGACTCTTGAATTCTTGCTGTTTAATTTGTGATTGCCATGCAAGAGGAGACCAGAAAACCTCCCTATGGGGCTCGGCTAACCTAGGATGACCCTAGGGGAGCTCGGCCAAGGTGGAATTAGGGTTGCCCTCAAGGTGTTCGATGAAATGCCTAAGAGGAAGTTCTTGATTGTTTGTGAGGTCTAGGCTTTAGGATTAATTTTCTAAATTAACTTGTTATGATGCTAATGCATGATGTGTATTTAGATATAAAAATTTCAGCGTATGAATCTATATTTTACACGAGGAAATATTTGATTTCGTTGCCATGTATATTCTTGTTTGAGTTCTTGGGTTGAAGCTTGAATCTTGATTAAAGATGATGTAGATGCATGCTAAATCTTGATTCGACTTGGGTGCACCAGTTTTGGGTCCAACAGTAAACTAAAAACAAAACCCTATTTTTGGCAAATGATAATTTTAATTGCATAATTAAAATCCAAGGGGCAGCATAATCTGTTAAGAACCAACAAATTAAGTTTTGTGCATGGAATAAAACCTCATTTTAATTTATGATGTTATTGGTCTACGAGTTGGGATCGGGTATTGGGTGTTGTAGCGTTCCCAATAAAGATATCCCTAAGACACCATAGGAGACACTTAACTTAGGTCATATTGCGCCATATCTTTATGAATGGCGAAGAGGCTCGGCTAGGAGCCGGATTGCGGGCTTGGCCCGGAAGGTTGGACGGTTAATTCCCAACATGTGTTTAAAGGAATAAGTTCGGATGGGCGAATCCCGATTATTCTTACATTATCTATTTGGAACAAGTTCGGATGGGCAAATCTCAATTGTTCCTGTGTTTTCTCGTGGAACAAGTTCGGATGGGCAAATCCCGATTGTTCATGAGTTTCTTTTCAGGAATAAGTTCAGACGGGCAAATCTCGATTATTTCTGTGATATCTTTAAGGGACAAGTTCGGACGAGCGAATCTTGATTGTTCCTACGCGTCTCGTGGAGTAAGTTCGGACGGGCGAATCTCGATTATTCCTACGCATCTCGTGGAGCAAGTTCGGATGGGCAAATCCCGATTGCTCCCGAGTTTCCTTACTATAGGATAAGCTCGGATGGGCCAATCCCAATTATCCTAGTAACCATTGAGTATGATTTGTTATTGTTAATGAAATGGCCACACTAGAGGGAGATGAATAGTATGTTAACTAAATTCTTTATGCCTAATTCTGGTTTAAATCTTTTCTTAAACTACTTAGGCAAATTATAATTTATCGACTAAATGCAAAAGCAATAATAAAATAATTAAACACAAACAAAGATAGCAATGCTAACACAATGAGATTTATAGTGGTTCAGCCCCAATGCCTACTCCACTACCTAAGCACCCTGCTTAAGATTTTCAAACTAAACTTTACTAGATTAATCTTATTTCCCTTACAACGAGGACTTTGACCCGAAGAGTCTCGCTCTCAACCTAAGGCACTTCCACACTTGGAAGTCTCTGCCTTTTTACCGAGAGCACTCTTCCACCTCAACCTAAGGGACAACTCAACTAATCCTAGTAAACTAAGTTTACAATTATGGATTTAAGCCTCAACACCAAGACAACCACCAACTCAATCAACCTAGTACTCTAGGTTTATACAAATTCAAATACAATGAAATAAACACCAAAATACAACAATATAAACTTAGTTCTCAAACAAGATGTCCTAGCTTCTATTGATGACTTTGAAGATGAATCAAGACAAACTCAAAGTCAATCTCAAGGTTTCTAGGCTCAAAGCTAGGGTTATTTGCAAAGATGACTCAAGAATTCTTGTAGAGATGCAATGAGTGACTCTTTGAGGTTTAGAAGCATCATTCAAGGCTTGGAAGAGAGTTTGGGGTGGATATTTATAACCCCCAAACGAAATGGCTCGTCAACGGGCTAATTTCTGCTAGTTGGCGACTCCCGGTTGCTTGCCGATCGATCTTCAGCCGATCGACCAAGCGACTGAAGGCATTCTGCCAAATTCTGGCATCGTTCGATCGACCAGTCGGTCGATCGAAATGCTTTCTCCTTCGGTTAGTCGACCGAACCTAGGCAGGGCAGACTGCTTAGGCTAGTTTTTTCTGCTTGTTTGCTCGTTTCTGGGTTCTATCTTCGCTAAGTCCACTTATATAATATTTTTTAATTTTAAGTTAATAACTTTAAAACATAAATATTATATAAGGATTTACCCCCATTTGGATTCAATAAAAATATCTAAAAAATAAAAAATCCTTAAGAATCAAAATCTAACTTTTGGGGTTAAGTACAAATTTCCAAAAAATAAAAATTTTCTAATCTTTCGGGTCAAGTATGGGTAGGCTAAAGGCTTCCAATTTTTTTTTAAAAATATCTCGTTATCTAGTTTTTACCCAAGGAACAATTATCGATATTTTTTATGTTAAGAAAATGTCTAGGTCATATAGTCTTCCAAGGAGCTGCTCCATAGGCTTAGTGAATTTCAGGGTCATTTTCTAATTTGTCGATTTTTCATGTTTTGGGATTTGGATTTGGTTTTTGGGTTCTTATGCATCCTCATGAGGATTTACAACATAAACTAGACATCCTAGACCTAAACTTTAACTTCCCGAAGAATCTCGAGCGTCGACGAACGTCTTTGCCGATTTCTTCGATTTCTTTGATTTATTCAATTTTTTCAATCGGGGACGTCGTGCGATAATCGATATGGGATCTGAAAATAACTCTTCATGAAATCATTAGTTCCATATTTGTTATCATCAAAATCGAGATTAATACCAAGGTTGAAAATCTTAGGCCAACAGTTGCCTTAGGGCACGCTAGACTGAGGCTAGTTGTACTTCACTGCTAGAGTGTTGGATGCCTTCGGGCATGTGGTGGCCAGATGACCTGATAGCTAGTCACTCCCTTGTGACTTTATTCTTGTTTGAGACAGATGTTTTATCATATGCTATATCTCTGTGTTTGGTTTCTCGTGGGGCTTGGTAGAACTACTCACTGAGTTCTTTGAATTCACCCATTGTCGTTTTTGTTTTTTTTTGCAGAGCCTAATCAGTGTGGAGCACTTGGCGTGGCTGGAGGATAGAGGAGCCACATTAATCTCATAGCAGTCCTAGTTAAGGGTCGTAGTCGAGTCTTTGGTAGTTTATCATGCACCTATGTTTTGGTATTTTGGAGTTGTAGTCCCTTGGGGACATTCATGTCTTTTATTTCATATATCACATGTAATTAAACCGTTGAACTTTGATTTATTATTTCCACACTTACGACTCGAGGAAATTGCGAAAAATTTTGGCATGACATTTTCCATTTTTTCCTTGATTCGACCGGCCCCTAAAACCATAGAGATTGATGCATAAAAATCGTAGAAACAACGTATATTTCAAGAAGAATAATCAAGGATCAAGAAATCACACGAATACGACAAGAATCACTCTTGATCATCAAGAAACGACACCACAAGGGTCGGCTAGGGCCTTCCCTCTAGACCTAGGTTCTTCCACTCACCTTAGCCTTAATGGAAGGAAAAGGGAAGAAAGATCGACAATCTTCCGGCCTCCTCCGACGACCACGAGCTCCGATGCCGCCCCCTTGATCGCCCTCTCGGTTTCCATGCGGCTTCCCTTGAACCGTATGGTGGCTGATGGGATTTTATATTTATTTATTTGATTTAATTACAACTATTCCATTAGTTAACTTAACCCCCAATCTGACTCAACCCGTATCCGAATTAGCCTTGACTTGACCTGTGAACCCGGTTCTAACCCGACTTGAGCCTAATATCAATTTATAAAATACAACAACATCAATTACATAGCCATACAAATTAAAGTATACCTGATTATACCTTCTAGTCGTGGCGATCTCGCGACTCAACCCGCCTAGTCCTCGAACTGGCTCGCTGAACCAAACAAAAATTTATATTAGGAATCTCGGGTATTACAATCACGTCTTCACCTTTATATTATGTTTCGACACATTAGACTTTAATTGATCACTATACTTAATCATACCTCAATCTAGATACCAAGGTGTTCAAGGTTAAGGCTATGTAATTGATGCTCTTGTATTTTATAAATTGATATTAGGCTCAAGTTGGGTTAGAACCGGGTTCACGGGTCAATTCGGGGCTTAATTCGAATACGGGTTGAGTCGGATTGGGGGTTAAGTTAACTAATGACATTGTTATATATATATATATATATATATATATATATATATATATATATATATATATATATATATATATATATATATATATATATATATATATAACCCCATCAGCCGTCGTACTCCAACGTGTCATCGTTGTCATGTATAAGAAATCTCAAACCACGACTATTGGTTACTCTAGAAATACTAATATATAGTTGACCATGAGAGGACACATATTTCTAGATATACTCCAACGTGTTTAAGGCTTTGACCTTGGCTCTTATTTATGATCATAGCAAAACAAACATATATCAGAAACTGTCTCCGTTGAAATTTAAAAGGAACTTTTATATCTGATGACATCAATATCAGTCTTGAAATAAAAATCTTATCCCCTATATTGGTTCTTGATATTATTTTTTTCTTTCAACACATGTTGACCCATTCAAATTATCTCAAGTCGAGTCTCATTGCATAAATCTGAAGATTGATCTATGTTTCTCAGAAGCATGACAGGAACACCGAATTTGAGTTTTAATCCATGGTTTGGAAGACCGTAACATGAAATGGTGCTTAAAAGTTCAAGCGTATGAATGTCATTAATTGAATCACAGCTACCATTCGATGAACATGGGCCGTCAAAACTGAGATAAATCTTCATTTCACCAAGAACCAAAGATAACATAAAATTATTCACCTTTTGAACTATTTCATTGTTAGGTATTAAGATAGCTTTGTGCTGCAAGTAATTGAGATCACTCATCTTGTTCAAAAACGATAGGTAAATGGCATTCGCAATTGCATCAAGTGGATCACTAGTTTCTTATATGAGCAAATCATCAGGAATCTTTATGTTGACATCCTCATCAATAACATCACCAATAGTCTCATTTCCAATGCTTAATACATAATTGGAGAGATCTTTCAGTTATTGAGCTTCATACGGTGAATTTCCTGAGTGCAACCTCATATGTCTTGTTAATGTTAGCATCTCACACAGTATCTCCACAAATAAGATGAATTAACGATAGCATGAACAATATCTTGTCTTGACCCTTTGGGTACAACAAACAGAATCTGTTTGAAATCACCCCTCTAAAAATATTAATTTTCCTTCAAAAGGTTGCTCAAAGGTTCGATCAACAGTTTCAAAATAATGCTTCTTCATCATTAGCGTTTCATCCTATATAATAAGTTTTGATTTTATTATCAAGTCAGCCAATGGATAACATTGATTCATATAATAGGTGGAGTCTTCATCAATATTTATGGGAATTACAAATCTTGAATGTGTCGTACTCCTACTTGGAATGAGCAAAGCGACTATTCCACTCTAAGCAACTATTAAAACAATTTTACCTTTGAATCTCAGTGTCGCGCCCCAACTTAGGGTTGCGTGACCGGCCAAGGTATGTGTCGGTACCCCGAAGCCTACCACATGTACTAACCATCAACACATAATATGCAACTAGAATGACATGAGAATCATAAATAAAAACAACAATACCAAACCTTATTGAATGTTTGAAAATAGTTTAACAAAGTCAAGTTCAAGAAATAACTCAAAGTTTTAAAAAAGTCATCTCAAGGTTTTGTTTTAAGAAACAACTCAATGTTTTACAGAAATCAACTCAGTGCATGCACAATGACTCTACTCAACACGACTACGACTATACAACCGTCTGCTACGAGATCCATGTCGCCACTTTCCCTCCAGCTGTGTCATGCAATCAAGTCACACCTCACTGGGCAGGCTCTGCAAAAAAAGACAATAAATCGTGAGTCCATGAGGAACTCAGTGAGTGGTACTTCTGAACCATAACTTAATTAAATCCCAGTATAATCACAATCTAGAAATAGTAAAGATGCGTAATAAAATACCAAATTTCCACACAACTTTGGTCAGTTGGCTGCACCCTAATTAGACACTAGATCCATGGTGATCTTCTCCCACTTCCACTTTGGCACTTCAAGGTTCTGAAGCAGCCCTGCGGGCTTCAAGTGTTCGACCTTTACTTGTTGGCAGACCAAGCACTTGGAGACAAACACGACTACCTCTCTCTTCATGCCCTTCTACCAATACATTTTGGTGGCCCCCGAATGCATCGTGTAAGTGGAACGATGGTCCATCTCCAGCACCTGCATGCGCACCTCTGCCATATCTGGCACCACAATCCGATCTCTGAACCTCAGGACACCCTCTGAGTCAACCCTAAAGTCGTTATCCGCGTCACCTCTCCGGACCAGATCCTTTGTCAAGGAACGAAAAACATCCCCCTCCTATGCGATACGCAACATATCCATTAGGGTGGATTGTACCCATAGGTGCGCCACCAGAGCACCTGAATTTGATACTGACAGAATTTCTCCCCCATCCAGGCATAGTGCTAGATCCTGAGCTAGCGGCCTCCTCCTGACTACTAGGTGGGCCAAGCTGTCCGTGGATTTTTTACTCAGGCATCCGCCACCATATTGGTCTTTCCGGGATGGTACATAATGGTACAATCATAGTCCTTCAGAAGCTCAAGCCACCTCCTCTGTCTTAGGTTTAGCTCCTTCTAGGTAAGCAAGTACTGGAGGCTCTTGTGATCAGTGTAAATCTCATAGGCCTCGCCGTACAAGTAGTGGTGCCAAAGCTTCAATGCAAAAACCACTGCTGCTAGTTCTAAGTCATGCGTCGGGTAGTTGTTCTTATGAACCTTTAACTGGCGGGACACATAGGCTATTACCCTACCATACTGCATCAGAACACAGCCTAGGCCAACCCGAGAGGTATCATAATAGACAACGAACCCTCCCGAGCCTGAAGGTACGGCCAACACTGGCGCTGACGTCAAGCATTCCTTGAGCTTCTGAAAGCTCTCCTCACACTTGTCATCCCAAATGAATTTGACATTTATTTGGGTCAATCGAGTCAAAGGAGGCGCAATTCTGGAAAAAAATTCCATAAATTTTTTGTAATATCCGGTCAACCCCAAGAAATTACGAATCTCGATCACACTAGTCGGCCGCCTCTAGTTCTGCACTGCCTCCACCTTAGCGGGGTCCACTCTTACCCCTTCCTTGGACACTACATGGCCGAAGGACCCTACACTCTCTAACAAAAACTCGTACTTGGAGAACTTGACATACAGCCGATGCTCCCTTAGGGTTTTCAGGACCATCATCATGTGTTGGGAGTGCTCCTCCCTACTTCTAGAGTAAATCAGGACGTCGTTGTTGGTGAAAAGACCACACTAGAGGAGGGTGAATAGTGTGTTTACTAATATTTTTGCCTAAATTCGATTTTAATCGCTTCTTTGGTTACTTAGGCAAATTACAAGTTGAGTAGCAAGCAGAAACAAAGTAAATACGATAATGAAGCAAACACAAGTAGAAGCAATGCAAACACAATTATTTATAGTGGTTCGACCCCAATGTCTACTCCAAGACATCTTTGGTGTACACGTCGAACTTCTAGAGATTTCTACGATGGACCCGAATGCGTCGACCAATGTCCTTCCGATTTTATGATTTCTTCCGATATTTTTGATCGAGGATATCGTGCGCTAACCGATAGGGAACCTGAAAATAACTCTTTATGAAATTATTAGTTCCATGTTTGTTATCATCAAAATCGAGATTAAGACCAAGGTTGAAAATCTTAGGCCAATAGTCATCAATGAGGACGATCACAAATATGTCCAAGTACTCCTTAAACACCCGGTTCATTAAATCCATAAAGACCGCAGGTGCATTAGTCAGCCCAAATGACATCACCAGGAACTCAAAGTGGTCGTAGCGAGTTCTGAAGGTAGTCTTTGGTACATCATGGTCCCGGATTTTCAACTAGTGGTATTCGAACCTCAGATCGATTTTGGAGAACCACTGCGCCCCCTGAAGTTGATCGAACAGATCATAGATCCTTGGCAGTGGGTAATGATTTTTGACTGTCACATTATTAAGTTGCCTATAGTCAATGCACATGCGCATGAACCTATTCTTCTACTTCAAGAGGAGCACTGGAGCACCCTACGGAGATATACTCAGGTGGATAAATCCGGGTCTAGCAGCTCTTGCAACTACGCTTTCAGTTCCCTTAGTTCGGCCGATGATATCCGATATGGTGGATTGGAAATCGACTTCACCCCAGGCTGCAAGTCGATGCAAAATTCTATCTCTCTCTTGACGACAAACCCAGTAACTCCTCAGGAAATACGTTAGGAAACTCACAAACCACCTGTGTTCCCCCAACATTCCCTGTCGTGTATCTATCCTCCTCATCCACATATACGAATGCTAGGAAAGACTGGCAGCCGCCCATACGCAGTTTGTGGGCCTTTAGGGCTGAAATGACTCCCATAGGATCACCCCTTCCATCTTCTTGGAAGGTAAACTGCGGCAACCCGGGCTTATTAAAAGTGAATATCATAGTCCTGTAATCCACCGACGCAAAGTGATCCGCTAGCCAATCCATGCCGAGTATAACATCAAATTCAAGCATCGGCAGGAGTGTCAATTCTGCCTTCAACACATGCCCACAAATGAGCACATCATAGCATCAGAAGGTTGTCTCAGCTAAAATTGCATCGCCCGTAGGCATCGACACAACGTATGGCACATCAAGCAAGGAAGGTGTCACATGTAACTTAGCAGCAAAACTAGCAGATACAAAGGAGTGTGTGGTACCCAGATCAAATAACACATAAGCTACAGATGAAAGAATAATAAATGTACCTATTACTACCGCCTTAGATGCCTCAGCGCCATCACGGTTCATAGCATAAACCCTGGCAGACAACCTCTAAGAGTGACTAGTCTGTTGTCCCCTGCCCTGCGTTCCCCCCTGGATTGCTCAGTTCTTGGACTACCTCTATCCGGATAATCTTTTCTGAAATGCCCAACCTGCCCGCATCTAAAACATGCATCCGTGCGGCCGTAGCAAGCTCCCCAATGCCTTCTGTTACAATGACCACACTGTGGTATTTCTGATTTCTGAGTAGCACCCCTAACTCTACCTGCCGAGCTGCCCTTGACCCTGGGCCTCCACAGCCTCGGCTATTGCTGTGTCCCTTGCTCGGCTAGTGATCTGTCGCTGCAACAGTCCCCTCAAAGTGCCAAGGCCGACCTCCAGATCCTTGAGGTCAAAACTTCTTCTTTGGGGCCCGTCGTGTTTCTTGAGCGACACTAGTGCTTCCTTCCGGAGTGCCTCATCCACTACCCGAGCAAATATAGTGTCCTCGGTGTAATGAATAAGTCTGCCGATCTGAGCCCTCAGCCCCTCAATGAACCTCTTGACCCTGGCGGTCTCAGTAGCTACTAGGGTAGGATGGTATTTCGAAAGTAGGGTGAACTCCATCTCGTAGTCCGACACTGCCATGCCACCCGTTTGACGCAGCAGCTCGAACTCTCTCGCCCACTTATGGCGGACGCTCAACGGCAAATACTGCTCCACCTGTGATCCTTGAACTCTTCCAACGTAGGGGGTGGCGGGTTTGCCGCCCTGTGATCCTTCCAGGTAGGGAGCCAGTCCTTGGCCGGTCCCCTGAGCTGAAGGCCTATCATACGAGCCGTCACCTCAGATGAGCACCCAAGTTTCACACATAACTCGTAGCAGTCGCCAAGAAACTCAGTGACTTCTACCCGCCGATCTGTCCTAGTGAACTCCGGCGGCTTCAGCTTGATGAAGTCTGCTTATGTGGGTGCCCCTAGAACTGTGACCATCGGTACTACTAGCTCAGCCACCTCTAGTATAACGGGTGCCACGGGTACTGACTGCGGCTGCTGTTGCTGCCTCAACTGTTGCTCCTTGCGGAGCGCCTTAGTCAATTGTGCTACCTGGACCTGTAGCTGTGCGACTATGGGGCCTCTACCCCCTTTGATTGACCTCTCTCACGGCCCCTGCCCCGATCTCGGCCTCGGCCCTAGCGTTTTGTGGAATTACTACCACTGCCGCTCAGCGTAGCATTATGAGTCTCCATCACACTAGCATTTTAAAAAAAGATTGCCATTAATATTGAATAATTTACTCAACTATTTTTTGTAATTTACTGACCATATGATGCGCCGAGGTGCAATCATGGCCGCCCGATCTTGTAGCATAACTATACGGTATGACGACATGCTAGCTATGCCCATACGGTACCCAGACCCTATCGTAGTCAAGACCCAACCTGGCGCTCTAATACCAACTTTGTCACGCCCCAACTCAGGGTCGCGTGACCGGCCAAGGTATGTGTCGGTAACCCGAAGCCTACCATATGCACTAACCATCAACACATAATATGCAACTAGAATGACATGAGAATCATAAATAAAAGCAACAATACCAAACCTTATTGAATGTTTGAAAATAGTTTAACAAAGTCAAGTTCAAGAAACAACTCAAAGTTTTTTAAAAAAAACATCTCAAGGTTTTGTTTTAAGAAATAACTCAATGTTTTACAGAAATCAACTCAGTGCATGCACAACGACTCTACTGAACACGACTACGATTATACGACCGTCTGCTATGAGATCCACATCGCCACCTGTCCTCCAGCCACGCCATGCCATCAAGTCGTACCTCACTAGTCAGGCTCTGCAAAACAAAGACAATAAACTGTGAGTCCAGGAGGAACTCAGTGAGTGGTTCTTCTCACTTAAATCTCAATATAATCGCAATCTAGAAACAGTAAAGATGCATAATAAAATACTGAATTTCCACACAACTTTGGCCAGTCAATCGCACCCTGATCAATCATAGTCTTGGCCAACCTTGGCCTTACCCTGTGACTACCATTCGGCCATATGTCTCCACCCGGGGGGGGGGAATTGTTGGTCGTAACCGGCCTTCACATAAAATAATAATACTCGTCCAACCAGTCACAAAATCAAATGCTACAACCAATCCATATCAGATTTGTCACATATGGAAATTTGCATATATCGATCCAATCATCGGTTCCATCAACTAGGATGGTCAACTAGTTTGGGGAACCCCACTGGGTTAGGGATAGCCAATCCCACCCGACTAAGATCTACCGTCAGTGTGGCCCACTGACAGAATCTCAAGACCCTCCGCCACTCGGGTCTAACACCTAGCGTGGCCCGCTGGTGCAATCTCAAGACCGTAATCACCCGCTGAGTTAGATATTAGCAGTGCCATCTATAAACACTCCTCAGCCCGACCATCTCAATTACAATACACATGAAAAGTCTTCTATAGTTTCTCTATTTTAACCCTGGGCAGCTGCCCCCATCCTGGGCCTTACAAGCCGCACACTAGTGCTCACTGTTTTCCCTAAATGTGAAACCTAGCGTTTCTATGTTCAAGTTCCACGAAAAGCTTAAACATTATGTGAATTTCCTTTATAATCATCTAATGTCATTCACCATATTCCTTTAGTGTGATCTAACATGTCAGACGCGTGAGAATTTCCGAAAATAAATGTATCACAACATATAAGTTATGAGGAATTTCCACTCCAACAACTAACATAAATATTAACATGATTGCAACAATCGAATAAATAAATTCTGCATTTAAACAATAATTTCAGCATGGTAAAATTGATTCCAGCATGGTGAATTCAATTATAGCATTTACAATTCATTGAAGGAAAATTTAAAGAATATATGCTACATCATAAATTTTGTGGGAGGATCCTGGGCCCTCCTCACACAAATAGGCACAAGAACATGACGTTCAAAACTCATGAATCGGCAAAAATTTAAGAAACAAGAAGATGCCCCAAATTGGCTCAAGATCACGAGGAAACCCGTAAAAGGAGAGGTAAAACCCAAAATTGGCTCAAGATCACGACGGCCCTCGAATCCGGCTTCAAGAAATGGCGGCTCGACTCAAAGAAGGGGAAGAGGGGGTGTCGGCTCACCTCAAGCCGCCGGCTTGAAGAGAGGGAGAGAGGAACAGAGAGGGGCTGGCTTGGCTCTTCTCAACTCGGCTCCAAAGGGGAGGAAGAAGGAGAGGAAGGAGAAGGGAAAGAAGCTCAGCGCCTCGGCACTTGAGGGCGGCGGCTCCAAGGGGAAGAGAGGAGAGGGGTTGGCTGGCGGCTGGCTGGCTCCTCTTCTCAAATTGCTTGTGCGGCTCCAATAGGGAGCCGCAAGCCAAGGTGAGGGGGTTTTATAGTCTCTCCTCAACCATAACTCCACTAATCCTTTATCAAATTTGCATTCGCCTCAAGCCGAATCCGAACCCACTAACTTAAATAATCCTATTCTAATCCCATGATAAATTATAAGCAACAACATATGCACATCCACATCAACATAACTATGGAGAGAAAAAAATAGTTAAAATATCTAGGATATTCAATCCTCTCTCCTTAAAGAAAATTCATCCTCGAATTTCAGAAAGAAAATTTGGGACTCACCAAATCATCAAACAATGAAAGATAACGCTCCCTCATATCCTACTCCACCTCCCAGGTAGCCTCCTGCTCGGAATGGTGCTCCTACCTAACCTTAATCAAGGGGATCTCCTTGGACCTCAATTTTCTGATCTGACGGTCTAGCACCTCAACTGACCGCTCCTTATAAGAAACTACTGAATCCATCTCCACTGCGATAGGCTCAATCACATGAGACTCATCCCGAATGTACTTCTTCAACATAGATACATGGAACACTGGATGCACTTGGTCCATACTAGGAGGTAAGGCCGACTCATAGTCCACAATTCCCCTGCGCCTAAGAATAGGAAATGAGCCAATGAACCTAGGGCTTAGTGTTCATTTCTTACCGAATCTCACCACCCCTTTCATAGGGGATACCTTGAGGAACACTATATCCCCCTCAGCAAACTCTACCTCCTTGGCTTTTTCATCAGCATACATCTTCTGGTGACTCTAAGTTGCTAATAACCTCTCTTTGATTTGCTTCATTTTTTCCATAGCCTCCTCCACTAGGTCAGATAGCATCATAAGGGAATCCTCTGTCTCAAACCAACCCACAGGCGACTTGCAACTCCGCCTATACAATGCCTCAAATGGAGCCATCCCGATGTTGCTATGGTAGCTATTATTGTAGGCAAACTCAATCAGGGGTAAGTGCCTCTCCAAACTGCCCTCTAAATCTAGGACACATGCTCTCAGCATATTCTCTAGCGTCTGAATAGTCCGCTTTGACTGACCATCTATCTGAGGATGAAATGCAGTACTGAACCTAACTTGAGTGCCCAATGCCTCTTGGAAAATTTGCCAAAATCGAGTTGTAAACTGAGTACCCCGATCTGAAATGATCATAACAGAAACACCATGTGTTATGTCTGGGTTTAAAAATAAATAAATAAATAAAATAATAATTTAAAATTTAAGTCAACTCAATATTTGGGTAGAAGAGATGGCAAGGGGAGTGGTAGGTTATCAATAGTGAGGGTTTTAAAAAGGGGAGAGAGGATGTTGGTAAGGATAGGTTGAGAAGAGGAAGAAGAGAGGGCGCCTGCAGACGGAGGAGGAGTCAACACGTGTTGCCGATGGAGCTCATCATCGTCGGAGTTACGGAATCGAGGTAGGAGATCCTACCTTCTCTTTTACTTTCGCATTTATTTCTCGACAACAACGATGAAGGACGAGGAGCTGTGGGGGCTGGCGGCGGGCAACCGTAGGCCGTGCAACCATGTCCGTTGCGGTGCAGGTCGTCGTGACACTGCAGGTGCTACTGTGCGCTGGCCGTGCACTCCAGACCACACGCAGGCTAGCAGTAGCGGCTGGCGATGCTTGGTAGTGGTCCTCCCGGCCATCATTCAGTCGTTGATGGGTCGGGCAGGTGCTGGAGGCCGAGGAAAGGGCGGAGAGGTAGGCAGATGGGTCGCCGACAGTGGCTGAGAGGGGGAGAGGGGGAGAGGGGCAGGCGTGGGTGATCGATGGAGAAGAAGGGGTGGTCTCGCAGCCTCCCAGGTCCCGCCGACGTCGGGAGTTGCGGGAGAGGTCGGTAAGACCGCTGGGGTGATCGCTGGCGACCGGGAGGGCCGACCGGCGTAGGTTCGGGCGAACCAAAGGCGGGGTCAGGCACAGGGGCGAGGGGCGTCGAGTGAGGGAGACGAGTGGGGGAGGGGTTTATTTAATTTAATAAATAAGGTGTTTAAAGAAGAGAGTTGTATCGCATGAAATGAGGTTGATTTGTAGATTATTAGGATATTTTTATAGTTGATCGTAGAGTCGTTGGATTGAGTTGAGGTGAATACCAAAGTTGTAAATTTTCACGTGCTGAACGCTATGGTAGTGTCAGATTGGTGGGGTTAGTTTTCCAAGAAAACATTGTTAGGATGCCCTTCTAGTAGGTTGATTGCTTAGGTGTTTAAATAATATTAAATTATTAGTTTGATAATTTAGTTGATTAATTGGTGTGAAATAATTATGGTTTGGAGAGTGGGTTGAGCATGGGTGTTTGGAGAGTGGGTTGAGCAAGGGTTGAGCCTGCAAGTCTGTCATCCCTTGTCTGTTGTTGATTTGTCATCGGAGATAAATTATGAAAATATCATTGCTTCTAGTGTTTGTTTTGCTTCATGAAATTTATTGAACTCCTGTTGCACATTATTGTTGGACATGTCATGTAGAAAAATTATATGTTACATTTTATTGTTGCTTATTGACGTTTATTCTTGATCATAGTATGTTATGCTAATCCTATGTTGCATTGGATTAGTCATTGTATGCATAGTATCATGTTGTTGTATATGGTGTTGTTTACTTGTTGAGCATGTTATTATCCTGTTGATCATGTCATAATCACTTGGAGTTGTTATATTATTGATCATGGTGATGTTATGTTATTATCATGTTGTTAATGTTGTTATCACTTGGAGTTGTTGCTATATTATTGATCATGGTGATATACCTTGTTGCACTCTTGGAGTTGAGTGACATGGTTGTTGTCGATCTGGAGGCTACGATCTTGGAGAGGACTTCGGTCTAGGACCATTTCGATATGGTACCCCTAGGGATGGGATAGGGTATGGATATTGACTAGTCACTTTGGGCACCTTCGGGTGTGGGGATGTCGGACGCGACATCTGACGGGCTACCTACTTGGTGGGGGTAGTCGTATCACTGTTGGAGCGGACGGTTGATGCCACTCTGCAGGTGGTAGAGTGTGGGGTTTTTACCCAACGGTCTACACGCTCGATGATTCACTTGATGTTGTTTAGGAGTAGGTGAGGAGTATGTGTTGTGTTCATTGCCTTTGATTGCATCTTAGGTCATATTGTTATTCATTGTTGAGTTGACACTTGATGCTTGTTGATTATATTGTGATTCTCCTACTCAGCCCCTGCTGATCTCCATTGTTTTTGCTTCAGACTTGCAGGGGTGAGCGATTGATCTCTAGATCGATGTGTAGATAGTTGATAGATAGCATGTAGATCTGGAGCTCTGATATGGCGACAGCTTTTGTATTTTATCCCACATTGTCATCTTTTTATACTGATGATTTTGGAGTTTTGTAAAATATATAATATTAAATACTTGTCTGATCTTATTATCGAATGAATTATCTTTTGTCGTATGTATCATTTGGCTTTTTAATGTAATTATTTGTTTCATGATATGCTTGATTATGATTTTTGACTCGTATCGGTGATTTTCCTTCCGCTGCGTGGTTTTCGAGTCACCCACTGTCATGCTTCGGAACGGGGCCGCCTCGGGGCATGGGGGTGGACTCGGGCCAGGGCGCGACACCATGGTAAGCGACGATCCGATCCAAGAACAACCTCGCATATTGCTTGGGTTAAAAGGTTGTCCTGACTGGTATGAAATATGATATCTTGGTTAGGCGATCCACCACTACCCAGATAGAATCATTGCCCTTCCCAGACTTTAGCAATCCCGTCACAAAATCTATGGTTATCTTCTCCCATTTTCACTCTGGTACTCCTAGGTTCTGGAGCAACCCTACCGTCTTCAAATGCTCAGCCTTAACATGCTGACACATCAGGCACTTAGATATGAACTCGACCATCTCTCTTTTCATGCCTTTTCACCAATAATTTTGTCTTAGATCATGGTACATCTTCATGGCTCCCGAATGCATGGTGTATGTAGATCGATGAGCCATTTCTAGCACATGCCTGTGAACCTCGGCTATATCTGGCACCACTATCCAGTTCTTAAACCTCAACATGACCTCCGAGTCAACACCGAACCCATTATCGGCATCGCCTCTCCTGGCCAGATCCTTAGTGAGAGCACAGAAAGCATCCTCCTCCTGTGCTACTCGCAACATACCAACCAACATGGACTACACCCTCAGGTGAGCCACCAGCGCACCAGAAACTGAGACAGACAAGACTGCCCAACCATCCAAACACATGGCCAAATCCTGGGACAACGGCCTTCTCTTGACTGCCAAATGCGCTAGACTACCCATCGACTTCTTGCTCAAAGCATCAGCCACCACATTAGCCCTTCTCAGATGGTACATGATCGTGCAGTCATAATCCTTCAAAAGCTCAAGCCATCTTCTCTGCCTCAAGTGCAATTCCTTCTGGGTGAGCAAATACTGGAGGCTCTTATGATCAGTATATATCTCACAAGCCTCGCCATAAAGTTAGTGACGCCACAGGTTCGCATAGTTAGTGACGCCACAGCTTCAATGCGAACACCACTGCTGCCAGCTCAAGATCATGGGTTGGGTAATTATTCTCTTGAACATTTAACTTCTTAGAGGCCTAAGCTATCACTCTGCCATTCTGTATCAACACACAACCCAAGTCGACCCGAGAGGCATCATAGTACACAAATAAATCCTCCCGAGCCCGAAGGTACTGCTAGAACTGGTGCCGACGTCAAGCGGACCTTGAGCTTCAAAAATCTCTCCTCGCACTTACTGTCCCATTCGAACTTGACCTTCTTCTGAGTCAGGCAAGTCAATTGCGCTGTAATCCTGGAGAAGTTCTCTACAAACTTCCTATAATAACCTGCCAACCCTGAAAAACTACGGATCTCAGTAATATTAATCGGCCTCTTCCAATTCTGAACTACTTTTATCTTTGCGGGGGTCCACCTTTACCCCTTCCCTAGACACCACATGGCCAAGGAACCCTACATTCTCCAGCCAGAACTCGCACTTGGAGAACTTAGCTTACAAGCGGTGCTCTCGGAGAGTCTCTAGAACTATCTGCAAGTTCTCAGCATGCTCCTCCCTGCTCATGGAATATATTAAGATATCATCAATGAATACTATCACAAACTTATCCAAGTATTCCCTGAACACTCGGTTCATCAGGTCCATAAATACTGCAGGTGCATTAGTCAGCCTGAAGGACATCACCAGGAACTCAAAGTGCCCATACCTCGACCTAAAATCAGTCTTAAGGACGTCACTATCCTGGATCCTCAACTGATGATACCTTGACCGTAGGTCAATCTTAGAAAACCATTGAGCTCCCTGAAGCTGATCAAATAAGTCATCAATTCTGGGCAGCGGGTACCGATTCTTCACCATTACCTTATTAAGCCGCCGATAATCAGTGCACATTCGCATAGACCTATCTTTCTTTTTCACAACGAGCACTGGGGCACCCCAAGGAGAAACACTTGGGCGAATGAAACCCAACTCAAACAGCTCCTACAACTGGAACTTCAACTCCCTCAATTCAGCTGGTGTCATTCAATACGGTGGAATGAAGATCGACTTCACCCTTGACTGCAAGTCAATGCAGAACTCAATCTCCCTATATGGAGGCAACCCTAACAACTCCTCTGGAAATACATCAAAGAACCCACATACCACAGGTGTCCCTCCGATGTCCCTAGCTACACCTCCGCCTTCCTCTACCACACACACAAAGGTCAAGAAGGACTGACAACCACCCAGAAGTAGCTTCCAAGAATTTAGAGCTGAAATTGCCATCAACGACTCTCCCCTTCCCTCACCCTAGATGGTAAACTGGGGTAATCCAGGCTTACTGAAGGTCACAGTCTTAGCCCTACAATCCACTGAGGTGAAATGGTCCGCCAGCCAGTCCATGCCCTAAATTACATCAAGCTCCAGCATTGGCAGGAGTGTCAATTCGGCTATCAACACATTCCCATAAATGACAACCTCGCAGCCCCGAAATATTATCTCTGCCATCACCGAAACACCCATAGACATAGACACCACAAGGGGTAAATCAAGCACAGAAGGTATCCCTGACAACTTAGCATCAATATAGCAGATACAAAAGGAGAGGTAAAATCACTCACCTAAATAGGAAGGATAACTAAAGGAGAAATCCCAGACGACGGCCTTTGAATCCGGCTTCAAGAGATGGTGGCTCGACTCAAAGAAGGGAAGGGGGGGTGGCGGCTCACTTCAAGTCGCCGACTTGAAGAGAGGGAGAGATGATGAGAGAGGGGCTGGCTTGGCTCTTCTCGATTCGACTCCAAAGGGGAGGAAGAAGAAGAGGAAGGAGAAGGGAAAGAAGCTCAGCGGCTCGACTCTTGAGGCCAGCGGCTCCAAGTGGAAGAGAGGAGAGGGGCTGGCTGGCTCCTCTTCTCAAATTGCTTGTGCGGCTCCAATAGGGAGCCGCAAGCCAAGGTGAGGAGATTTTATGCTCCCTCCTCAATCCTAACTCCACTAACCCTTTTTCAAACCCGCATCCGCCTCAAGCTGAACCCGAACCCGCTAACTTAAATAATCATATTCTAATCTTATGATAAATTATAAGCAACAACATATGTACATCCACATCAACATAACTAAACAACCATGCATACACAACATAAAATTAAATAAATTTAACTACACAAGCAAAAATCACGTAACTCATATTCTTACTTACCCAAGCTCGCATGCTCGCACCGGACCATGAGTCGACTCGGCTCGACCTCGAACTAGTCCGCTAGGCTGGCAAAAACAAACCATTAAGGAGAAAAGAAAATATAGTTAAAATATCTAGGATATATATTACAATTTCAAACTCGACTCAATCAACCCAACTCATGATCATAAAATAACACTTATCACAAATTCATAAAAAATAAATTATACCTTCTACTCGTAGTGATTTCGCGACTCCACCTGGCTAGCTCCCGATCCGGTGCACTGCACCAATAAATTTTATATTAGGAAACCTCGGGTATTACACTCAGAGTAGCCGAAGGAGTCCTCTAAATGAATGTTTTTCCTATGCCCCAAATCCATATAGAAAGAAGAATCCTCCACGATTTTCAGTGATTCTAAATATGATCTTATCGTATATATTTCTTTGCTCAATTGTGAGATTAGAAATGAGTGGGGCATGTTCTGTAGCTAATGATCGTTTATCATAGTTAAGCTCATTCTAAATAAGTCTATTTCTGCATTGAGAAATGAATGAGATATCTAGAAAATAACATTTCGGGTAAATCAGCCAGCTAGACTCCTGTTGTTACTCCTTAACGTATTCTCAATATCTGTAAGAGCAATGTTCTCCAACTCATATTCACTTAGATCCAATCTTGTATTCAGATTATGAGTGAAATTATTTTAGTAGTTATCATCGATTAAAACTTGATATTTAAAATAAAGAAAAGTTTATAGAACAATATCATCAAAACAAAACAATCGTCTCTACCTATGAAGAATATCATCACATAAATACTCGCAAGTGCTATTCCAGACAATCTCCGCAAAAAATTCAAAAAATAATTCTGGCCTAAAAATCTCGAAAATATTACTTTAGGAACTTTTGGATCCTAAATTAAAATAATTTTCAAAATTTCATTTAAATAAAATTCTTTTTTTACTTTAATAAGAAAAAGAGAAATTTTATATGAAAAAATAAATGTGAATAATATAATAATTTCATTTTACAAAAAATAATAATTTAAAATTTATTAAAGTATGTGTACTAATCAAGTTGGAACGTAATTTTTACTTTAATGGAAAAAAGAAATTTTATTCGAAAATAATTAATGAGAATAATATAATAATTTTTTAATCAAAAATAGTTTTAAATTATTAAATTATGTGTAGTAATCAAGTTCGAACGTGATTTGCCAAAAATAAAACTTTTTTAAATTTATTAAATGAGCGGGAAACTATATATTTTTCATTAAATGAGTGAGATCTAATATTTTTTGTTACATGATTTTATAGAAATGTTCATGAAATAAGCGAAAAATAATCCTAAAATAAGTGGGAAATAACATTCCTTTTTAAGCATAGACTATGTTATTTTTGTTAGAGTTTTAAAAATTTCGGATCCTAAGTTATAAATTTTTGATCCAAAAATCTCGATAATATTAGAATTTTAAAAATTTCGGATCCTAAATTAAAAACGATATTGAAAATGTTTCATAAAATCCTAAAAAATCACAAAAGCAAAAAGTTCATTCATAAAAAATTCATTAACAAATACATTTCATATATTTTTTCAGGCCACATTTTTTATACATCTAAAATATATTTTTATTATAAAAATACATTTCATATTTTGTTTAGAATTTTTTAACTTTTTTTTTCAAAAAAAAATTGTAATGTGTTATGCACTTTTATGCAAAATGAAATATTTTTTTCTCGCTCATTTTAGGACTATTTCCCACTTATTTCATGAAAATTTTTGTAAAATTCTTTTAAAAAGATTCATTCATAGAAAAAACCAAAATCTCAATTTTGTGAATAAACATTAAATAAATGTTCATTTAATAATTGTATAGAAATATCCATGAAAACTTTTTTTTACTCAATGAGCGGGAATTTATTATTATTATTATTAAATGACCGGGAATGGTCCAACAAAGAGTGAAAAAATAGTTCTGTATTTACTCCAGACTTTGTTACTTTTATTATATATAGATAAGATAAGATTAGAGTTGAAAATTAGGAAATTTGACATGTATAATTAAAAATAGAGTCAAAAATTAGGAAATTAACAGTAATTAATTAGAATTTTAATCGGCTTTATTTGGAAAATAACCATAGTTAATTAAATAGATATGGAAATTAATCATAATAATATTAATTAAAAAAATCAAAATTAATTATTTTCAACATTAATAATATTTAAAATTAATTTAATTGGTAAATAGGTAAATTACATATGAAAAATTATTTGAGGCAACATAGTTTCATATGGAGCGACACACGTGTCCACATAAAGATGTATTTTATATATTATAAAAATTATCAACTATATAGTCTTTATTTATATTTATATGTAAATATAAATTAAATTTCAACCATGATTATTAAAATCATATTCCTTATGCTCCGATCACATTCCTTTCTATACCGACATGAATTTATATTAAAATGATATAAAATTTCTCTTTTTCCTATTAAATTAAAAATATAATTTTATTAAACCAAAATTTAAAAATGGTTTTTAATTTATGTTCCAAAATTTTGAAAAATAATATTTCCGATATTTTCAGACCACATTTTTTATACTTCTAAAATCTATTTTTATTATAATAAATACATTTCATATATATTTTCAAAAATTTTTGAAGAAAAATGAATATTTTTAGGGAGGTGATTTCAAAGAGATTATGTCTGTTGTACCCAAATGGTCAAGATAAGATATTGTGCATGCTATCATTAATTCATCTTATTTGTAAAGATACTGCGTGAGATGCTAACATTAACAAGACATATATGAGGTTGCACTCAGAAAATTCACCGTATCAAGCATTGGAAATGAAACCCTTGGTGATGCTAATGATGGGGATGTCAACATAAAGATTTATGATGATTTGCTCATATAATAAAATGGTGATCCACTTGCTGCAATTGTGAATATCATTTATCTTTTGATTTTGAACAACATGGGCAATCTCAATTACATGCAGCACATAGCTATCTTTGTACCTACCAATGGAATAGTTCAAAAGGTTCAAAAGGTGAATAATTTTATGTTGTCTTTGGTTCCTAGTGAAATGAAGATTTATGTCAGCTTTGACAGTCCATGTTCATCGGATGATGGCTGTGATTCAATTAATGACATTCATAGGATCGAGTTGAAGCTCAAAGTCGGTGTTCCTGTCCTGCTTTTGAGAAATATAGGTGGCCGCTGCACCTTTATAACCCCCCCCCCCCCCCCCCCCCATTTGATTGGAGCTGCCGCCTCCCCCTCTTTTAGAAGCCAAGCCATCTTCCTCTCCCCCTCTCTTTTGGGAAGCCGGGTTGTTGAGGATAATTGTGAATATCATTTATCTATTATTTTTGAACAACATGGGCAATCTCAATTACTTACAGCACGTAGCTATCTTTGTACCTACCAATGGAATAGTTCAAAAGGTGAATAATTTTATGTTATCTTTGGTTCCTGATGAAATGAAGATTTATCTCAGCTTTGACAGCCCCTATTCATTGGATGGTGGCTGTGATTCAATTAATGACATTCATACGAATTGAAGCTCAAAATCGGTGTTCCTGTCATCCTGCTTTTGAGAAACTTAGGTCAATGTTTAGGAGAAGAGGAGCCGCCGCACCTTTATAAACCTCCCCGCCCCCTTTGATTGGAGCTGTCGCATCCCCCTCTTTGAGAAGCCAAGCCGCTGCCAAGCCATCTTCCTCTCCCCCTCTCTCTTGGGAAGCCGGGTTGTTGAAGAGAAGAGGAGCTACCGTCCCTCTTCCCCTCTCTTAGAGCTACTGGCTCTTGGGTTGAGCCGACCCGCCACCGTGCGGTGTGGTTGGATTCGGAGGCCGCCAATTGGGAAAACCTTCTTTTCTTCTTCCTAATCATGTGAGTGGTTCTTCTCTTTTTTTTCTTTCCTTGTTCTTGCATTCTTGAGCCGTCTTCTTGGATTTTGAGAAAGCTTGTCGTTTCTCCCTTGAGATTGTGTTTTCTCATCGATTTCTCACGTTGTCATGAGAGAGGATGCCCGAGGACCCCATTTGTGGTGCGGCAGCCCTAGGATTGACCTAGGGGTGCTCGGCCAAGGTAGGTAAAAGGGACGCCTTCAAGATGTTTGTGAAATTACCTAAGAGTGTATGTGGTGTTTAATGAGATTTAAATTGTTGAAGATGAATCTTGTTAAGTTCTTTAGTTGTTAAATCTTGTTTAATGTCAAAATAAAAAAAATCTCAGCATGTTAATTTTATGATTTCAAATGAAAATATTTGATCTTGATGGCATGACTTGTTCTTGATGGTTCTTTAATTTATGAAGGCATGAATCTTGATGTTGATGTAAGGATTGAATGCATGTTAAATTATGCTTAGAAGATAGATTTTTAATTGTTGCTTGTGATGAATGTAATCTGATTTGGCAATATTGTTGGAATGTTTATTGCTGTGATTTTCATATTTCTTAATTAAGCATGCTGAAAATCTAAACATGCTGAAATATTATGGTGGATTATCAATAATGATGCTGAGATTTGAAATTGTGTTTGTGAAATGAAATGATTACTGAACATAGTCGTGTAACCTATCATTTTAACCAGAAAATAAAGTCCGGAAACATAGGACATACTTTGGAAACTAGATTCGTCTTGGTTATGCCAGAATTGGGCTCGAATAGTAGGCTAAAAATAAAACCCTAAAACAAAACCTAATTTCCGGAATTTAAATTTAAATTATAGAATTAAAATTCAAGGGGCAGAATTAACTATTTAAGAGCCAGCAAGAAGTTAAATGCACGAAACAAAATTTCATGGGTTGATGACATTGCGGGTGTGGGGTGTCGGGAACGGGCATAGTGTGTTGCAATAATTTCTCAGTAGGAACACCCCCAGGGCACCGTGGATGACACTTGACTTAGGTCTTGTGGGCATCATATCTTTCATGAATGGCGGAGAGTCTCGGTTAGGAGCCGGTGTTGTGGGCTTGAGCCCAGAAGGTTGGATAGGTAAATTTTAACCTGTGTTTAAAAAAGAATAAGTCCAGATGGACGAATCCCGATTATTCCTATTTCTCATTGGAATAAGTTCGGATGAGCGAATCCTGATTATTCTCGCTTCTCTTTGGAATAATTTCGGATGGATGAATCCCAATTATTCTCGTTTCTCTTTGGAATAATTCGGATGGATAAATCCCAATTATTCCTGTATGTTTCCTTAAGGGTATGTCATGGGATAAGTTCGGATGGATAAAATTCGATTATACTCGTAACCATTATAAATGACTTAATTGTATGTCTTACGGTATGGGTAGGTAGATATGCCTGTTGTAGATTCAATATTATATGGATAAGCTTACTTTCGGGCATGGGTCGGCCAAGTGGCCATTAGTTAGCCATACCACAAATGTTGCATTCCCCCTGTATGAGACATGTGTATTTATGTTTATATGTTATATCTCTATGGTTGGTTTTATGGTGTGGGTTGGTAGAACCGCTCACTAAGTTTTTTTTGCAGAGCTTGACTAGTGAGGTACGCTGGAGCACTCAGCGCGGCTGGATGGCAATAGGGTACCATTGATCTCATAGTTGTCCTAGTTAGGGATCGTAGTCGAGTTTTGTTAGTAGTTTGATTATGCACTGGTGTTTTAGCATTTTGGAGTTGTAGTCCTTCGGTGCATTTATATGTTTTATTTCCGATTTCGTTTCATTGGGAAGAACTGTTAAACTTTTTATTTTCCGCACTTTATTTGGTTTGCTAAACTTGATTTCTAAGAATGAAAACTGATTGATTTCTCAGTTGTAATAAAAATTTATCTTGTATTTTCGTTATGTTATTTCTGAGTTGATATGTGCATGGGATAGGCTGCAGGGTATAGGCACGTATACAATGGCCGGTCACGTGACCCTAAAATGGGCGCGACAATTTGGTAACAAAGCATGTGGTTCGATCTGACTACGACATATAGTCTGCTTATCGTATAGGGCATTGCTAGTGTGTCAATAAATGGTAGAGTTGTGTTATGAGATTAATGAGCTGAGTCTGCACCTTAGCGCGACTTGTGGTTAAGTTTACTTTAAGATTTAAGGGTGAATTGAATTATCTAATCTTGCTATTTTCTTTTTGGTAATTCTATAATGATGGAGGCTTCTAACGCCGCTTGGAGCAGTAATGGCAGTAACTCCACATAGCGCCAAGGCCGGGGTCGTGGGAAAGAGCAAGAGATACGGGAGGATGTGGGACAGGATCTCATGATTGTGCAGTTGCAAGCCTGAGTGGCTGAGCTAACTGAGGTGCTTCGCAGGGAGCAAGAACTGAGGCAGTAGCCGCAATCGATGTCGGCAGTACTCGCGGTACCAGAGGTGGTCGAGCCATTGGCACCGGTGGTTAGAGTTCCCGGAGCACCTACATATGCAGCTTTTGTCGAATTCAGGCCACCGGAGTTTACAGGAAGACATCAGCAAGTGGAGGTCACCAGTTTTCGTGGAGATTGCTATGAGTTATGCATGAAGCTCGGTTGTTCTTTTGAGATGACTACTCAGATGATCGGGTTGCAGCTGAGAGTACTAGCCAAAGATTGGCTTCACATTTGGAGGGACCCACTACTAGAAAAATGGGCATCAGCAACGGCCGAGCCGTAGCAATAGAGCCGTGACAGAAACTCGCGTTGCTGATAACTTAGCGACGTATCAGCAACGGCCGCTTGGGCCGTCGCTAAAAATATTATCAGCAACGGACACGGAGCCATTGCTGATAACATTAATAGCAACGGCCGCTGAGTCCATAGCAACGCCGTTAGTAAAAGCCCGTCGCTAAGCCGTTGCTGTAGGTCATCAGCAACGGCTTTCGATAAACTTTTAGCAACGGCTTTCCCACGGACGGCCGTGGGAAAGCCGTTGCTGATGATGTGAACCTGGTAATGAAAAAATTTAAAATTTAAAATTTCCATTGATACATTGATACATTATCAGATACATAACTCACACACCCATACATTCATTCACACATTCATTCACACATCACAAACACACCAAGATATACATCAAAACAATTATATTTATATTGATAATTATCCACGATAGTATAAAAACAATTCAAATGCAAAATTGAAGTATCAATATCTCAGTAACAAAGTCAATATAAATTAAACAAGTTCAATATCTCAGTAACAAAGTCAATATAAACAAAATCTCACGATCACGATGGAGGATGGCCTGGATCATATGGCGGGGTCTGGAGTGCTTGAGTGTACCCCGGCGTGGACTGACTCGAGGACGATGGATTAGATGATGCCGAAGAGATGCCTGCTTTGGGATGACCTGACATGTTGCGTAGCATAGCATGCATCTCTGCCATCATCGGACTCTGACGCGCGACCGTCTCCTCTAGAGTCCTTATTCTGCTACTATGATCATAACTGGATCTAGAGGTGGACGACCGCTCACCAGCGACCGGAGGGGTTGGAGCCCCAAGTGGCCCTAGCACGGCTCGCGCATGACCACTATCTGCGAAGCCATATATGCGGCCATGGTCCCAGCCACCTGCGGCCTCGACCCACGATGCTACGTCAAAGTCCTCGGGGGTACCCCCGCGCTGCACCACCGTCTGGCTGTACGTCTCCTACTCGAGTTTGATTTTTTATTTAATATTTATCATAAAACTTAAATTATAAATATATAATGAATAATTTAAACAAATATATAATTACCACAATGTATGCAGCGCGTTTGTCGATGTACTCCCCCGTCCCATGTGCTCGACGGTGAGTCCGCTCAAACACCGCCATCGGGGAGGGTCGCTGGACAGTCCCGTCATCCGACACCGTCATCTACATTTACAAAACAAATACATTAATTAGTACATATAGTAACAAATAAAATATATAATTAAAAGATATACTTACCATACGGTTCGCGTGCACTGCAAATGCAACAGAGCCGCCGGTGTGACGCGCTGCTCCCCCCGACATGCGATTTCTAGCCGCATTCCGAGAAACCTCCTGCCATCGATCTGTCGACCATATTCCCATGAGCTGGTCCCATATATCCGGAGTAATCCAACCGGGGCCGTATCCCCGAGTCTCCGCGATGTTAGTGGTCCCAGCTCGGGCCATCGCCTGGGACCGAGCCTGCCCCAGCTGCCCGTTGTACCTTGCCCGGGAAATAGCCTCCCAGGCAGCGTAAATGAAGGGCCTCTGGTCCTCGGCCCATGAATAGCGAGCCCGCAAAATAATAATATCAGTACCCATATTAATATATCATCATGCATGTAAAAATAATAATAATACGTGCCTCAAACTCGCGCCATAACATGTCGACGTGCTCGCTAGGCACGTGAGACCACGTAGGCCATGCCCCGTGCATGTATCGTCGAATAGTAGAAAAAATGCTCCTCGACACTTCTTCTTGCTCGAACCTGCACAACAAAAATAAATTTTAATATTATATTATGATATAATGAATTTGTAATGATTCATAATTCATGATATATTATCGCTCCCCAATCACGCTAATCAATCTACGTGACTCTGTGGCTGGTGGAGGCTGCCACCTGTTCGGCCCGCGTGGCCGCCTGCGTCTGGATGTACTAGCCTCGGCAGTATCATTGGCATGAGGATCAGCAACAGGAGGATCAGCAGCATGAGTAAGTGCTGGAGTCTCACCGATCGGAGACTTCGAAGCTCTCCTGCGTCGATAACCACGACCAGACATATCTGTCGAACAGACATATAATCAGATTATTGTATAAATAGTAGAGATATATTTAATAAAATATATATTTTACAATTATTCCTCATCATCTGAATAATAGTCTTCGAATTCTTCCTCTTCTTCCTCTTCTTCATCTTCTTCATCTTCAGTTTCCTCAATTTCATGATCGTCATCATCAGCATATTCAACTTCTAATTGAATTGACGTTGTGTCTGCTTCCTCGAGTATTGGAATAATACGATCTACAGTAGGAGGATCATCTTCTTGATAGAAACCATGTGTCATATCAGGTATCAGCTCATTTTCTCCTACTATCGGATCAATTTTTCCTCTACCTTTTGTCTTACAGACTACACGCCAATCTGCTCTATCTTTATTTCGAGCCGGATACTTCGCGTAATATACTTGTTCGGCTTGTGATGCCAATATAAAAGGCTCATTTGCTGCCAATTTCGATTTGTAATTAACCTCAATAAGTTTGTATTTTGGATGAACTTTCATGCCCCTTTCTGTTGTATCGAACCAATGACATCTAAATAGGATCACTGATTTCAAGCCGAAATAGTGCAACTCTATCACTTCTTCCACCAGTCCATAAAAATCCATATCACATTCAACATAGGTTGTCCCTTTCACGCAGACCCCAGCATTCATCGTCTTCTTTGTAAATGAATATTCAACCGTGTGAAATTTATACCCGTTAACAAAATATCCGCTATAGCACGACACAAGTCGCGACGGTCCACTAACAAACTCAAATATTCTTTCATCTATTTCAGCTCTGTGATCTTTGCTGTAAGTCTAAATCCAAGTAGGGAAATCATGATTCCGTAATCTCTCCAATTCTTGATCGTTGTGAATAGAGTATTTTTGCACCATCTCAATGTCAAATATTTTAATGAATTATTCAATCTCTGGACAATGAGTAATACATACAAGTGTGCCAAATGATACTCTTCATCGCTTAAGTGTCGAGATGGACGAGAACCAAAAGCACGACCAGAGTGACAAAATATATTTAAATGTCCATTTGAATGTCGAACACCCCCGTCGTCGTTACGTGGAAGACGATCAAATATTGTCTGTACTGTCGATTCAAAGTAAAATGAGCAGAATGTTGAAATTTCTTGGATGATATACGATTCAGATATTGATCCTTCAACACCTGCGGTGTTCTTTACTTTTTTCTTCAGACGATTCATGTATCTTTCAAATAAGTACATCCACCGATATTGAACGGGACCACCAACTCGTGCCTCGTATGCCAAGTGTATCGGTAGATGCTCAATCGAGTCAAAAAATGCAGGAGGGAAAAACTGCTCCAGCTTGCATATGATTTCAACAATATTATTTTCAAGTGTTGACATATCTTCGACTCGAAGGACATTTGCACAAATGTTTCTAAAAAACATACTTAATTCAGTCAACGGACCCCAAATATTATCAGGTAGAAGATCTCGAAATGCGATCGGAAGTAATCTCTGCATGAATACATGACAATTATGGCTCTTCATCCCTGATATTTTGCAATCATCGACGTTCACACATCGAGATAAGTTTGAAGCATATCCATCGGGTAATCTGAGTTCTTTTACCCATTAACAATCATCTTTGATCTGTTATTTATTTAACACATATAGGGCCTTCGGTTTCAGATATCGTCCGTTGACCTCTTGTAACTCCTACTCTGGTCTTTTACAAAGTATTTTCAGATCATGTCGGGCTTTGACATTATCTTTAGTTTTTCCAGAAATATCCATCAAAGTGTTGAAAATATTATCAAACACATTTTTTTCCAATGTGCATGACATCTAAATTATGTCGAATCAATAATGAACTCCAATAGGGCAATTCCCAAAAGATACTTTTTTTCACCCAGTTGTGTGTTTGGCCAAAACCTGACACTCTTTTATTGCGATCAAATACTATATCTGGAAGTGCTGAAACATGTGCTAACATTTGTTCACCAGACAACATCGGTGGTGGCCCATCTCTTTCGACTCTGCCCTTAGTAAATTTATTACGATTCCTTCGAAACTGATGATTAACCGGTAGGAATCGACGATGACAATCAAAGAATGAGATTTTTCGTCCGTTCTGAAGACTGATTGATTTAGAGTGTTCCATACAATACGGACAAGAGAGTCGGCCGTGAGTGCTCCAACCCGACAACATGCCGTACGCTGGGAAATCATTGATTGTCCACAAGACCGCGGCCTTTAAATTGAAGTTTTGCTTCCGATGACAATCATAAGTGACAGCTCCCTCAGTCCACAATGTTTTCAATTCATCTATCATGGGTCTGAGAAATATGTCAATTTCTTTTCGCGGACCCTTAGGACCCGGAATAATCATCGAAAGATAAATAAATTCATCTTTCATGCACATTGACGGTGGCAAATTATAAACTGTCAGCAGCACTGGCCAAACTGAATAAGGAGTTGCAGAATGTCCAAACGGATTAAAATCATCTGTGCACAATCCCAATCTAATATTTCTAGTATCCCTAGCAAATGAAGGATAACATGTATCCAAATGTTTTCGTGCTTCACTGTCAGATGGATGAGTCATTACTGTATCATCACGACTTCTTGCATGCCAACTCATGTAGGGGGCTGTCTTTTCCGACATGAATAATCTTTGAAGCCTCGGTGTTAGTGGAAAATACCGAAGCACCTTAAACGGGATATTTTTCTGTCGGACCGATTTCTTCTCCTTGTAACGAGGGTGTTGACATACAGGGCATTTATCCAACTGCACATTTTCTTTATAATATAAAATGCAATTATTTTGGCACGCGTGTATTTTTTCATACCCAAGCCCAAATTTTCTCATTAGCTTTTTAGTCTTATAAAAAGTTGGCTCAAACTTGTTATCAGTAGGCAGCTTTCCATTAATCAATCCAGCAATCCGATCATACGCAACTCCGCTGATATTACAATCAGCCATGATGTTTAAGAGCTGTGTCATTGCTGAAAATCTAGTGTATTTAGGACAATTCTCATACAAAGGTTCATCGGCAGCTTTCAACATCTTGTAAAATTCTGCAGCTTCTTTATTCGGTAATTCAATCTCTACCGCAGTTTGTACTTCTGTGATATCAACCGTTGTAGTATCTGGTGGGACTGATGTCTGAAGAACTGGCCGATCAACATTATCATTCAGGTGGAATTGACCCCCAAGACTATCAAGTATCATAGTTCTATAGGGATTACATTGACCGGATGAAGAAGCACCAGCAGAGGAAGATTCACCATATGTCTGAACGACAGGATTGCTCGACGTCCTGACTTCGCGTGACTCCCCGTGACAAGTCCATAGAAAATATCTTGGTGCAAATCCTTTGGTATATAGATGTAGAGTGACAGTCTCCCGATCCAAAAATCGTCCATTCGAACAAATGCGGCACGGACATCGGATTTGATCACCCATGCTAACGAAATTCCGATTCGAATAGGCGAAATTTAGGAAGTACGTTACGCCTAATCGAAACTCATTCGTTAAAGCTCCACGATCAAGACGTCGGTACATCCAACTTCGATCAGCCGACATGATTCTGTCAATCAATGATAATTTCTTTGGTTAATGTCTTTAGGTGAGATTGTCCTATTCCATTCGGGATTTATGTTATTCGTACTGCACTTACATTTTTATTTTAACTGTTAACTAATTATTCTAAATTTCGGCAGCATCTCCCTACAGTTCTCCGAATACGCATATCATCTGGGCGCGTATCGGAGAACAAGAGAGATGTTGCCGAAATTTAGAATAATTAGTTAACAGTTAAAATAAAAACATAAGTGCAGTACAAATAACTATATTCCCAAATTGTCCAATCAGGGACAATTCAAGAATTGTACGTCATATAAAAGATCATCTACTTCTTTTACACGAACATACAATCCCCGAACGGATCTAAGATTTTGCTAAATCATATCCGACTCGTCGATGCGTACGTGAAACATATCAACTCGTCGGATGGATGATTATTTTCTAAATGTTTCGAGACAGTTCGAGTCAATATTGGACGATTCCGGCGCGCGTCCGAAGTGGACGATTCCGGCGCGCGTCCGAAGTGGATAATTCCGAAATTAATCTAAACTCTAAAAATTAATCTAAACCCTAAAAATTATTCTAACAAATTAAACAATTAATCTAAATAATTAATCTAAATAATTAATTAACAATTAATTAACAATAAAAAAACAATAAAAAAATATTATTAAACTACAAATTCCGGCGCCGGAGTGAGGTGGACTCCGGCGCCGGCGTACAGTGGCCGGACACACTGTCCGGCCAATGTACAAGGTCCGGCGGCGGCCATCGGCCGATCGTCGCCGACCGAAACCCTATTTTTAGGGTTTCGGTCGGATTTTCTACCGGTCGCAACGGGAAGAGACGGCCGGCCGGAGGGCACATACCTGACAGTGTTGGCAGCAGTGGGAGGCGTCGTCGGCGTCGGCAGCGGCGGCGAGAGGCAGGAGAGGAGGCGGCGGCGGCAGCAGCGGGAGGAAGAAGGGGGGCGGGCGCTATCTGCGACCTATATAAACTTATCAGCAACAGCTCAGTCGCCCGTTAGAAAGCCGTTGCTGATAAGTTATCATCAGCAACAGCTCACTTGTTCGTTAGCAAGCCGTTGCTAATAAGTTATCATCTGCAACGGCTCACTTGTCCGTTAGAAAGTCGTTGCTGATAATTAACATCATCAGCAACGGCTCGCATGTCCGTTAGAAAGCCGTTGCAGATACAACATATCTGCAACGGCTCGAGCGGCCGTAAGAATGCCGTTGCAAATAGCAACGGCTTGAGAGGCCATTGCTGATAGCCGTTGCTGAAGACCAAGTTTCTAGTAGTGACCGCGGAGCAGCAGGTGCACCACCCAGTACTTGGGAGGAGTTCAGAGCCACTATGGTGGAGAAGTACTTGCCATTGAGCGTCCGAGATAGACGAGCGAAAGAGTTCAAGTTGTTGCGCCAAATCGACAGTATGTCAATAATGGACTATGAGGTGGAGTTCACCCGACTGTCGAAGTACAATCCCACTTTGATAGCCACAGGGACTGCCAGTGTGAAGAGGTTTGTTGAGGGGTTGAGGCCGTAGATCGCCATACTTATCCATTAGACGGAGGACACTTCTTTTGGTCGGGTGGTGGATGAGGGATTCCGAAAAGAGACATTTGTACCAACTGACAGGCATGATGGATCCTAGAAGAAAAAGTTTCGACCCCAGCACTCAGGGGGTCGACCAACACACTCTGAGGAGACTCGCACAACGATTGATCCGTAGCAGGGCAGAGGATAGGGCAGTGTCAGAAGCCACATGGGTCCAGGACCGGGGCCGTCATCAGGAGGATCGCAGTAGGGGCCAGAGCTACAGCCATGTAGCTGATGTCACAGGATGCATAGGGGACCTTGCTTTGGACGATCAGAGGCATGCTTTGGCTGTGGACAAGTTGGGCACTCTAGGAGCTGGGACTGTCCTGGCAGAGGTAGTTAGCAGCCTGATCAGACCAGAGGGAAGGCACTGATGTCAGTAGATTCGGTAGCTTAGAGGGGTCAGACTCAAGGCGGAGGATAGCGAGCCGGTGGTTCAGAGAGGCCTTCTGCTCAGGTTATTACCTTGAACTGAGAGGGCGCTGAGGCATCCAGGGTTGTAGTGACATGTAACCTTACGGTTGGTTCTATTTTAGCTTTTGTATTATTTGATCAAGGTGCTATGCATTCCTTTGTTTCTGCATTGTTTACTGCTAAATTATCGAGGAAAGCCTCTATGGTTGATTTACCTCTTGTGGTGTCTACACATACGGGCGATGTTGTGTTTGCACAGACAATCATTCGGGGCTGCGAGGTGGTCGTTTATGGAAATGGAACAAGATAACTATGAATTTTGTGACAGGGTTGCCGAAGTTGGGAAAGGGCAATGATTCCATCTAGGTGGTGGTGGATCGCCTAACCAAGACGACATATTTCATACCAGTCAGGATGACCTTTTCAGCTGAGCAGTATGCGAGGTTATTTTTTAATCGGATCGTCGCATATCATGGTGTCCCTGTTATGATCATCTCAGATCGGGGTACTCAGTTCACAGCTTGATTCTGACAGTCTTTCTAGGAAGCGTTGGGCACTCAGGTCCAGTTCAACACTATATTTCACCCTCAGACAGATGGTCAGTCAGAGCAAATCATTCAGACATTAGAGGACATGCTGAGAGCATGTGTCTTAGATTTGGAGGGCAGTTGGGAGAGACACTTGCCCTGATTGAGTTTGACTACAATAACAACTATCATAACAGTATGGGGATGGCTCCTTTTGAGACATTGTACGGGCGGCGATGCAGGTCACCTGTAGGCTGGTTCGAGATGGGAGATTCTTTTATGGTGGGACCCGACCTGGTGGAAGAGGCAGTAGAAAAGGTGAAGCTAATTAGGGAAATGTTGTTGGCAACTCAGAGTCGCCAGAAGATGTATGCTGATGAAAAGGCCAGGGAGGTAGGTTTGCTGAGGGGGACATGATTTTCCCCAAAGTATCCCTTATGAAAGGAGTGGTGAGGTTTGGCAAGAGAGGGAAGCTAAGCCCTAGGTTCATTGGGTCATACCCTATTCTCAAGCGTAGGGGAGCAGTGGCATATGAGTTGGCCCTATCTCCCAGTATGGACCGGGTGCATCCAGTGTTCCATGTATCCATGCTAAAGAAGTATATTCGGGATGAGTCCCATGTACTTATTCCGGTGCACGTCGAGTCACGATCCGGTGTGAGTTTGAAAGCTCAGGTAAGTAGAAATATGAATTATGTGTCTTCATTTCTTGCTTAGATAAATTTTTTTGTTTGTTTTAATGCATGTGCTTGAGCATAATGATAATGTTTGTGTTGAGCTTGGGGTTAGTTTGGGTTGAGGTGTTAGCGAGTTTGGACCTGAGTTTGAGGCAAATGCAGGTTTAGCTTACGATTAGGGTTGGGAAGGGATTATAACACCCCCCCTTCCCCCTCTTTTGAAGCCAAGCCATCTTCCTCTCCCACTCTCTCTTGGGAAGCCGAGCTGTTGAGGAGAAGATCGAGGAGCCGCCGGCTCTTGGGTGGAGCCAAGCCGCCGCCATGCAGTGTGGTTGGATTCGAAGGCCGCAGATCGAGAAAATCTTCTTTTTTTTCTTCCTAATCATGTGAGTGGTTCTTCTCTCATTTTTTCTTTTATTGTTCTTGCGTTTTTAAGCCGTCTTCTTGGATTTTGAGAAAGCTTGTCGTTTTTCCCTTGAGATTGTGTTTTCTCGTCGATTTCTCACGTTGTCATGAGAGAGGAGGCCTGAGGACCTCCTTTGTGGTGCGGCAACCCTAGGATTGACCTAGGGGTGCTCGGCCAAGGTGGGTAAAGAGGACGCCTTCAAGATGTTTGTGAAATTGCCTAAGAGAGTACGTGGTGTTTAATGAGATTTAAATTCTTGATGATGAATCTTGTTAAGTTCTTTAGATGTTAGCTTTGACAGTCCCTATTCATCGGATGATGGCTGTGATTCAATTAATGACATTCATACGAGTTGAAGCTCAAAGTCAGTGTTCCTGTCATGCTTTTAAGAAATATAGGTCAATCTTCAGGAGAAGAGGAGCCGCTGCACCTTTATAACCCCCCCCCCCCCATTAGATTGGAGCTACTGCCTCTCCCTCTTTTAGAAGCCAAGCCGCTGCCAAGCCATCTTCCTCTCCCCCTCTCTCTTGGGAAGCCGGGTTGTTGAGAATAATTGTGAATATCATTTATCTATTATTTTTGAACAACATGTGCAATCTCAATTACTTGCAGCACATAGCTATCTTTATACCTACCAATGGAATAGTTCAAAAGGTGAACAATTTTATGTTATCTTTGGTTCCTGGTGAAATGAAGATTTATCTCAGCTTTGACAGCCCCTGTTCATCGGATGGTGGCTGTGATTCAATTAATGACATTCATACGAATTGAAGCTCAAAGTCAGTGTTCCTGTCATCTTGCTTTTGAGAAACATAGGTCAATGTTTAGGAGAAGAGGAGCCGCTGCACCTTTATAAACCTCCCCGCCCCCTTTGATTGGAGCTGCCGCCTCCCCCTCTTTGAGAAGCCAAGCCGCTGCCAAGCCATCTTCCTCTCCCCCTCTCTCTTGGGAAGCCGGGTTGTTGAGGAGAAGAGGAGCTGCCGCCCCTCTTCCCCTCTCTTAGAGTTGCTGGCTCTTGGGTGGAGCCGAGCCGCCACCGTGTGGTGTGGTTGAATTCGGAGGTCGTCAATTGGAAAAACCTTCTTTTCTTCATCCTAATCATGTGAGTGGTTCTTCTCTCTTTTTTTCTTTCCTTGTTCTTGCATTCTTGAGCCGTCTTCTTGGATTTTGAGAAAACTTATCGTTTCTCCCTTGAGATTGTGTTTTCTCATCGATTTTTCACATTGTCATGGGAGAGGAGGCCCGAGGACCCCCTTTGTGGTGCGGCAGTCCTAAGATTGACCTAGGGGTGCTTGGCCAAGGTGGGTAAAAGGGACGCCTTCAAGATGTTTGTGAAATTACCTAAGAGTGTATATAGTGTTTAATGAGATTTAAATTCTCGACGATGAATCTTGTTAAGTTCTTTAGATGTTAAATCTTATTTAATATCAAAATCATAAATCTCAGCATATTAATTTTATAATTTCATATGAAAATATTTGATCTTGATGACATGACTGATACGTTCTCGATGGTTCTTTAATTTTTGAAGATATGAATCTTAATTACGCTTTTTAATTATTATTTATGATCTAGGAGCTTCATTCTTATATATTTCTTATATCATTTTAGCATGCTTATATATGTTTCTTGTGCACTTTTACGTGGATCGTGCCACGTCTCAGTTGACCTTGTGCACCAAGTAGTATATTTTGTTACATGATTAAAGAAACTTATATATGTAATGTTTCAAGTGAACAACCTAACCATATTAAATATCAATTTCATGATCGAATTGGTTTGGTCAAATCAAATTTAAAAACATTATTTACATTTTTAAAAATAAAATGCCAATGATCGAATTTCAATTTCTTTATTTACAATCAATGAATTAGTGCATTGTCCAGTTTTTTTTTTATGCATCACCAAAAGCTTGTCCTCAGAGAAGCAACTCAATATGAAATGAAGCTGGGGGAGGGGAGCATGGAACACCTGAAGCTGAGGGCGATGGCGATAGTTTGAAGCAAAGGGATTGGAAATCATCTAGATTTCCCCCAAAGCCTAAGAAACCTCCGGATCTTGATCCCAAAGCTCCTCTTCTCCGATCTGAGGCTTCTTCTAGTAAGATTCGAGTGATGGATGAGGCGATTAACTCCTCTCAGATTCAAACAGAGGGAGGTACGATCCCGATATCCCTGAATACCGTCTTGAATAAAAATGCATCTAGTTTTCCAAATAGCTATATTGCATTGGAGAATCCTCTTTTCGTGGATTCACGGAAATCCGAGCCATCTTTGGCACGGAGCAAAGAGAGAACACCTGGTTCATGGGTTGCCCTTTTCAGAGGAGCCAATGTGCTTGATGAAATGCCGAGCAAATCATTATTTGATGAAAAACTGAAGAAAATCCAGTCAGCTTCAACAAATGAAGTAATCATAGATGATGAATTGATCATGGCAGCCAGATCAGAGTGGGGAAACAGCTTGTACGGCAAATTTTATGGAAACACTCATCCTCTCCAGATAATTCAACAGGTTATGCCCAAGATTTGGAAACTGAAATGTACTGTTCAGGCTGTAGATCTTGCTACAGGGTATTTTTGTTTCAAATTCGCAAGTGCTGAAGATTTGAACAAGGTTTTAACTGAAGGACGTGGTTCTTCAGAGGTCAAGCCCTTTTATTAACACACTGGAGAGCTAATTTTCAGCCTCTCATTGAAAAAATTGAAGAAATAACTATTTGGTTACAGTTACCTGGCCTTCCACTCAAATATCTTAAGAGGGACATCCTGCTTAAAATAGCTGGAAGCATTGGAAGACCAATTAAAATAGATGGTGTAACCTTAAAAGGTCAAAGAGCTAAGTTTGCGAGAATATGCATATTGTGGAATCTTAAAAATAAAATTTCTTCTGGTATCTGGATCAATGGAGGAGGATGTAAATTCTGCCAGGCCATTGCATTTGAAAATGTGCCAAAACTTTGTTTTAAATGTGGAAGAATGGGTCACCTCGCAGATAAATGTCCTTCAGTGGTGGCTGTAAGTAATGATCCTGCAACCAAGGTTGATACTGATCCTACTTCAGCAAGCAGTCATCTATAAAAAATAAGCAAAAAGAGATGAAAAACATGGATGAATTCGGGCCATGGCAAGTAGTAAATAGAAAAAAAGGCCCCAGGGGAAAAAGACTGTACCACAAGACAACAAAAATAGTAATAAATTTGATGTTCTCAAGGACCATAGAACTCAAAATGAGAGTCTTACAAAATTCAGCAATGAAGGTTGGGAAAATTCCCAGGTGAAAAAGCATAGTGATAGCAGTATCAAAAGCAGTCCTCAACAACCAGGAGCATCCCTCTCCTTCACTAAATACATACCAGCAAATGCAATGGCCAATGCCTTGAAACAGCCTGGAGATGCATACTTAGCTAGTAGTTCTCAAAATTCAAGGGCTGAGACAACAAATGAAAAGATATCATTCCAGACTATGGAGGTTGAAAATAATCAATCTAAGCCTCTAATCATCAAAGTGAATGTGGAAAAGAACCTCGAGGCTTTTCACACCAAACTTACCGATACATTTGCGATAGCTGTGAGTAAAATCAAAGATTTGGACAGTACTATAAATGATACAATGGATGAGGATTTGGTTCTGAATTCTGCCACTGAAACCAGCAGAATTAGAAAAGCCTCCACTCAAATTATTCATCCTGATAACTTTCCTCTCATCATCAAGCAGAACAAATTCAAAAAGAAAAAAATTTCAAAGGAAGAAGAGTCATATGACTTCGAAGGAGACCCTTCTTCAAGGAAAAGGGAGAGGGAAGAATAAGCAAAGTCAAACATGAAAGTCCTTTCTTGGAATATCAGAGGTGGCCTTAAAATATCAGGATGGGACTACCTTCTTCTTATTATCAAGAAGCACAAGCCTGATATGATTCTGCTCTTAGAAACTCATCTAGATGACACAAATTCAGAGTTTTGTATAAAAAAATTTGGCTCAGATTGGTTGGGGCATTACATGCCTGGTGATGGCAGATCCAGAGATATGATAATTGTTTAAACAAGATGTTATGAGGGTGAATCTCATTTATAAATGCAGTCAAGCAATCCATATTTCAGCTTGTTTCAAAAATGGTACACCTTGGTTGTTTTCAGGGATATATGCAAGCACTTGTGCAAAGGATAGAGAAACTCTTTGAAATTTCCTTAGGTCCCTTGATGTCTCTAGCATCCCATGGCTTATAATGGGAGATTTCAATTGCATTGAAGATCGGGATGATATGCAAGGGGGTAGAGTTTTCAATCTGGGTAGTTCAACAAAAGCCCTCAAGGACTTAAGATTTGATGCTGGTCTAATGGACCTCAAATTCACAGGTTGTAGGTATACTTTGACAAACAACAGGAGTGGGAGAAAAAGGGTTCAAGCAAGACTTGATAGAGTATATGCAAACTGTGACTGGATATCAGAAAATGGCAATGTAGTAGTAAATCATTTGGAAAGGATTGCATCTGATCACATGCCTATTCTCCTTGACACTAGAAGCTGCAATGTGCAAGTTAAAACAAGGAGAAGATTTGTTTTTGAACTTTATTGGTTAGAATATGAAGAAATTCATCATCTTGTTAAAGAAAATTGGAGACATCAAAAAAGTTTTGAGGGAAACAAAGGATGTTTCACAAACAGGTTAAATGATCTAGGGAAAACTTTGAGTAAGTGGAGCAAAGAACATATAGGTTCCTTGGAAAAAACCTTAATAGAAACCATGGAAGAGCTTGATATCCTGGAACAGGTTGATGATAGGGGGATGGCAAATGAGTCGGACTTATTAAGAATCAGATGTCTAACAAATAAGGCCATGGCACTCAATAGGCAGATTCACATTAAATGGTGGACTAAATCTAGCTCTGCATGAATTGAAATGAATGATAAGAATATAAAATATTTTCATAATCTGGCAAGACAGAAGAAAAAGAAAAATCAGATTTCAGAATTGCATGTTGAAGGAAGGACTATTTCTGATACAAAAAACATACTAAAAGAGTTTATGAAATGGTATGAGAATCTGTGGCAAATAGATGATGGAATTCAGGTGAACTGGGATACTCTCAAAGAGCTGAAATGGAAAAAACTACCAAAAGAGAGTCACAGTGATATGATCAAAAATATCTCAGCAAGTGAAATTGAACTGGCCATGGACAGCCTAGGGAGAGGCAAAGCCCCAGCGCTAGATGGCTTTAGCCTTGAATTTTTTCTAAAATTTTGGGAATCAATTAAAGAAAGCTTCATGGAGACAGTAAATACTTTTACAATGAATGCACACTGCCTGAAGCTTGGGGGACAGCAACCTAGTTTTCATCACCAAAAAAGATAACTCAAAGGAAGTCAAAGATTACAGGCCCATTGCTTTGTGTAATGTGGCCTACAAGATACTATCCAAGGCATTAGTGAATAGAATCAGGCCATGGTTAGATGTAATTATTTCAAAGGAGCAATCAGCTTTTGTCAAAAAAAGGAACCTGCATGATAATATAATTATCCTTTCAGAAATTATCAATATTGTTAGTAGGTCTAAGAGGAAAATTCCCTTCTTCATAATGAAACTAGACTTGGAGAAAGCCTTTGATAGAGTTAATTGGATAGCCCTTAAAAGCATCTGTCAATGTATGAATTTTCCTGAGAAGTTAATCAAATGGTTCATGGTTTGTTTGGAAGCAGCCAGATTCAGATGTTGCTTAAATGGTAACTAGTCAAAGAGTTTCAAAAGTTCTAAAGGAGTTAGGCAAGGGGATCCCCTCTCCCCATATTTTTTTATCATCCTACAGGAACTCCTTTCAGTTCTGATAAAGAAAAAGGTTGATGAAGGGCTGATCAAAGGATTTAAGTATAAAGACTTGTCTTTCAATCATCTATTTTTTGCAGATGACATCATTATGATCATCAAGTGCTGCAAGAAATCTTGTCTGTATGTTAAAGAAGCTCTCAATTATGATGGGGAGTTGACAAATCAGAGAATCAACTACAATAAGTCAGAACTTTACTTTCCCAGTGCTTTTCCTAAGCAGAAAAAAGAAGAAATTACTAAGTTGATGAGTATCAAGGAAGGTTTTTTTCCCTTCAAATACCTTGGAACTAATATTGATAAGAGTAAGCTGTCGGTTAACATTCAGAGACAGATTATGGGGAAGGCTGAAACCAGATTGAATTGTTGGGCCAGCAAAAATATTTCTCAGACAGGTAAAACCATCTTGCTGAATTTAGTAGTTAACTCCATCCCAATACACTCTTTAGCCACTTCATGGATAAATGAAAAGGTGATTAAGGAATATGCAAGTCTTGCTAGAAACTATGGGTTTCATCTTGTAAATTGGAAAGTTGTTTCCTTAAGTAAGGCTAGAGGTGGCTTGGGTGTAAAAGACCTCAGCTTAGTTAAAATTAGCATTCATGCTAAGAGGGTACTACCCCTTCTAATGAGAAGAAATATGGATGGGTTAAGCTGCTGAGGAAGAAATATCCACATATTCATCCTTGGTCTATTGAAAGATGCAAAAACACAAGCTGGGTTGCTAAGGGCATTCTCATGGCCATGGCTAGACTGAGAGAAGACCTAAAGAAAAAAAGTAAGGAATGGTGCCAACACTAATATCTGGCAAGACCCTTGGGTTGGATGCTTGCCTCTTGATAAGTGGCCAACTTTCATAAACATGGAAAGAGCAAATGATATCAGTTTGGTTAAAGACCTGATGATGGATGATAAGGAATGGAACATTCAACTTCTGAAGTCCATGTTCAATGAGGATCTTGTTAATGAAATACTGGAAATTTACATTCCAAAAAGTAATGTGGAAGACAAGTGGATATGGGCATTGAATAGAAAAGGGAAATTATCTTGCAAGATAGCTTACAATTACTTAAAGAAGAAGACATGCTGAACATTGTACCAACATTCAATTGGAATGCCTTGTGGGGCTTAAGTGTCCTACCAAAGGTCAAAATCTTTATCTGGAAACTGATACATGGGAGGCTACCAACAAGTTACTGGTTAACAAAATTCAGTAAAATCCAGGCTCATCCTTGTTATGTCTGCAAGGAGGATGTTGATGATGCCAAGCATATATTCTTTGAATGTAAGCTTTCTGAGGAGTGTTGGAAAATGCTTGAAGCTGCCCTAAATTACAAATTTGCTTTTAGAGATCAATGGGCAAATGGGAAATGGTTAGATGAGGATGTTCATATCGGAAAGGATATAAAAAAAAAGATAGTCAGCTGCATAGCAGTTGGACTATGGTTCCTTTGGAAGAACAGAAATGGAAATTGCTTCAATAACAAAGGATATGGATGCAGGTCTATTATTTTTAAGGTGCTTGCTGAGATGGAAAATTTTCATTCTTTAGACAAATGCCTTGCAACTGATGGGGCAATGAAGCCCAAAGTCAGTAAGCTTCTAAATCAGAGTAAGGAAATGCCTAGAGGGTGTTACACTGATACTAATATCAGAGAACATTTAGATGGTGATTCTCAAACCAGGTACTGGGCTTTCTGTGATGCTTCCTGGGTTAATCAAAACAATAAAACTGGCTTGGGGTTTCACATTTTAAATAGTAAGCAAGAAGATATACTCATGGGTTACTGTAAGTCGATTTCTCCAAATGTGCTAACTGCAGAGCTTAAAGCAATTTGGTTGTGCCTTCTAAAAGCTGAGCAGCTGAACATAAAGCACTTGAAAATTTTCTCAGATAGTAAGGCTGCAATAGATATTATTCTGAATTCAGCTAAAGCTCCTTGGTATGCTAAAGAATTAGTGAAAGACATTCAGCTGGTTGCCTTAAAGATAAACATCAGTGGATGGATATTCTTGAGGAGAAGCTTCAACACCAGGGCTCACATAATAGCTAACATTGCTTTAACAGGTGATGATGAAGTGTTCAAAAGACTAGAGGAGTGGTCTTGTTTCGCTGAAGATACTTTTGAAAACTGCAAATTTACTTTCCTTGCTAAAAGTTCAAACTTCAAATATGTAAACAACAAGGTTTTTTCCCCTTGTTATTTTTTTAAAACTAGTAATCTGGTTGTATCCACTAGTGGTGAGGAGGTTTAAAAAACAAATATGTTAAGATGGAATAAGGATGTAATCTCTGCTATTCTTAATGATACACTCTACTTGGAGGAACATGGTAACATGCGGCATTCTCAAGTAGGGTGCACGACCAGTTGTCCTCTGCCCCTATCTCCCACCTGATCTTCGAGTGAGATCTTTTCCTTTTTTAAAAAAAATGAAATGAATGGATGAATTTAACCAACTCTTATTTCAAATAAATTGAATATGAATATTAATTGAGTTTTCAATAAATGTGAAATTTGTTTCTGCATATAACTTAAGAACATCCTTGCATCCTATGGAGATAATTTGCAAGCATATGGTTTTCATCTCATGGTAGAGGTAGTCAGCATTTGATCGACCATTTGTCAAACATTCTTGAGGAGTAGATATGAAATTGCAACTTGAATGATTCTGAGGTATATATCCTTAACCCATCTCCTACTAAAAAAGATCACATTTTCCTGCACCACCATTACTTATTTGAGATCAAATTAATTCATGGGTGCAATCGACTGTAGAAACATATACATAAACAAGAAATGGAAGAAGTCAATCAAGTAATGTGTGAAGTTGTGCTACTAAATTGCATTAGTATGGCAAATGTCATCTCTTGCTTTAGATTATGATGTGGAACTTTTTCTATAAGTGTTGGGAGATATAGGATATTTTTTGTGTGAACATGAAACCAAACACGAGAAAGTGAAATCGAGGAAGAAAAGAAAACAACATAAACACACACGATTTAATATGGTTCGGATTGACGATGTGTCGACCCTACATTCGTAAGAGGGTATTTTATTAAGGGTAAATAGACTAGAAATTCACATAATTTCACAAAAATTTAAGATCTATCAAAATTTTTAATTTTGGTATTGTAAATTCACATAGTTTGCTATCGTTATTACATCTATCAATTCGTTAAGAGCCTCGTCAAATTTGCCGACGTGGAAGAAAATGTTGCTCATGTGGATGTAATCAGGTGATCCTTGACGAGGTCATTTTCTTCCACGTCAGCAAATTTGACGAGGTTCTTGACAAATTGGTAGATGTAATAATGAAAACAAACTATGTGAATTTACATACCAAAATTGAAAATAAAAATAAAAATAAACTATTTACCCTTTTATTAAGCACGAAGGACTGACAAATTTCTTAGGTTCCAATACAACACAAACCCCCAAATAATAATTGACAAACAATATGAATAATTTTGAAGAATTCTTGGTGTAGGCAAAGGAAGAACAAGGAACAAATCAATCATCATCAACTTTATTGTCGAAGGAGAAAAGTCACTACCTGCTTCGGAAGGTTCCTCAGTTCTTTTTCATTTCACATGGTTTCGTTATTCATCTTTTATATTTACGTGGTGCTTCGACCACTACACCAGGTGGTAATCAATTTCTTGTATCGTTCGCAGCCTTCATTCCTGCCTGCTCGCTTCCACACACGCCTTGCATTCTGCACGGTTGCCCTTCCATCTCCCCTTCTTTAATGGCGGAGGGCGAACCCTGCTCCCGCTTAGATAGAACAGGAGCCCTGCCAGAACTAGAACAGGCCTTTAAGATATAGGAGGGCGCCCATTTGCTCGCTTATACAAGACAGACCTTGACTGCCGCAAATCAAGTCACCTATGCACATGAGTCTATTGATTGTCTAAGGAGAAAAGTCACTACCTGCATGCACATGAGTCTATTGGGTTGTGAACCACTAGAAACAATGGCAACTTGGATAATAATGAAGGATATGATGTTGCCTCTTTTCATGTTGTTAAGGCTTTGAATGCTTCATTGAGTTCTGAGTGATTGAGCAAGCTCACTTGAGTTAATTGCACAAATTTGGACCTTGTTAAGTGATTAAGAATGGGCTTGGCCAATAGCAATAATATACAAGTAAAGGGAAGAAAAAAATCACTAATTTTAATGTGATTTGGCCAATTGTGCTTATGTTCACAAGCTCGCGAATGTCTTCCACTATATAAGTAGATTTACAATATTTCCCCGCCTCACTAAGTGAATTATACAACAACTAACTCATAAAATTGTAATTAGTGAAAAAATGAATAGTTTAATAATATATTATTTTATACAATTAAAAATGATTAGCACTATATATCAATATTAGAATTATGACATTTAAATATGAAAATAAATTATATCGAGTTTTAATTTATATAATTTTTAATATTTATGAATATATTATTGTGTTCGGTGAATTATGATATTTAATTAAGTATAAAAATAAATTATATTGAGTTCTAATTTATATAATTTTAATATTTATGAATATATTATTGTGTTTGCTGAATTTTAAGCAATAAACAAAAATCATATTTAACAAGAGATATGTATATTTTTTTTCTTTTAAAATTATATAAATTAAATTAAACTAATATTTACCATTTTTTTACACTTATAAATTTTAATATATAATGATATTTATTATTACTCTTAATTATTAGGGTATATGAATATTATTTTTTTGTAGTTTAAATTAATTTTGATAATTTTATTTATCATAATTTCTAAATTTTATTTAATTTATATATACATATATAATTGCACAACGCGTGGGTTTTCAACTAGTTTAATATACAATTTGGTCTCTCAAATATAGTCAAGTTTTCATAGTGGTCCCTAAAAAATAACTCGGTCAATATATGTGATCCCTCTAAAATATGACTCGAGCAAAATAATTCCTAACTTGGGCAAAATAGCTGAGTTGACTCGGGCAAAATAGTCCCTAAAATGCTGGATTCAGCATTGACTACATTCTTATCAGCACGAAAACAATTGCCACCGCCGGATTTGCTATCTTTGCTATCTGATAATTCTTATCATCATTTTGTTCTAGCCATTGATAACATTCTTGCTGCCTCTGTTGTGGTCACATCAGTTGTGAGATCTTCATTAAATCCAGACAGGGTTGTCTTCTATGTCATAATTGACAAGAAAACTATTCGGGGATGCATTCATGGTTTGCCTAGCTTGAATCTTATTTCACCCGCTATACTTGAGGTGAAAAGTGTTCACCAATATATTTGACTGGTTAAGAAGAGAGAATATATCTACTTGTTCTTGAAGCTATTAAAAATCACCATGGTGTTAGAAGTCATTATCATGGGGAGCATGTTATGGGAACCAGTTTAAATTAAAGACGATCCAAGGGTTTTTGCTTCTAAACTGCAGGCAAGAAATCCAAAATATATCTCTCTGGTCAACCATCTATGCATATGCCTGCTTGAGATAAATTAATCAGTGCAATAGTTTTGCTTTAGGATAACTTTTGGACAGTTAAACGAAAGATCCCATAGAACCATCTGCTCAACCATATAGATTTGCATTTTGAGCTTACATCCCCTCATAGCCAACAAATTGGACCATGATGAGTGTGCATGGGCATAAGGGATGAATATCTTTGACTTAAATGCTTGGAGGAAGACCAACATTAGAGAGACATACCATTACTGGGTGAATTGAAGGGGGTAAATCTGAATTCATTTCCCATTACTTGTTTGTCTTGTTGTTGCCTAAATTTTCGGTCAGCAAAGAATTATAAAGAATTTGGTTTGTTCATCTTTCAGTAAAACTTCACTTCAATTTCTTGGTGAATGAGGATTGTTATTATTTTGATTAATATTAGAATTTTTTGTCATCCAATAGAATGTTAGCTAAAATTTGTCTATTTTGGTACATATGTCTAGTGCTAATTTTGCTGGAATACATTTCTGGATTTGTCCTATTTCATAAGGAAGAAGTTTTGAGTACAATAACTGGTTTCCATACATCAGGATTGCTTAATTTTGATACTATATATATGTTTATGATTCTTGTTTTCAATGAACAATTGTTTTCCATGGATACTATGTTGATGATTTGAATATAGAAAAGATATAAACTTGATGATTTATGATATAAATGGTGCGTTCAAGCAATGATACCTATATATTTCCAAACTTGTTCTGTTTGTTGATTATGTTCCTCACTGTTTTGATGTTAACTATCCACTTTGTTGTGTAAATTAACATTCTATGTTGGCCTGCTACTTAGCAAAACTGAAGTTTTAGTGCTTTCATTGGAAGTTTGGTCTGTCCTCCGGGTTACATCTTATGCTTACGGTATCGTATGTGCCATATATTTCTGTACTTGTTGTTATTGAATTGTTCTGCAATGTATCTGTTTTAATTTTAATCGAACGATCGATAGTTTACATCTTTCACTGATATCTCACTTTCGTTTCCAACGATGAGAAGCATTTAGATTCATATTTGGTAGATACATATCCGTTTAATGTAGTAGGAGACAGATTGTGGTGGAATGTTTTGGTGGTTGTGTAGTCACTCATTTAATTAATCTCTTCTTCTTTGAATAATAGACAACTGGTTGAGTAGTCGGGCCATGTTATTTCTTCTCTGAATAATTAAATGATTATTTAATTATGTGGACTTGATCCAATGCTCCATCTTCCTTATTGACCAATAGAATAATTCTCTGCAGGATTTCAAGACTAAAAGGATAGACCCTCAACTCTTGTTCACTCACCCTGCTTTGACTTTGTGAAGTAGTAGAATCGTCCAGTCCATAATGGATATCGTCTTCAAGATTGGAGAATGGTGTGCATCCAAGATCTTCGAGAAGGTGTTCGAGAAGCTCATGGAGAACGGGATTGAGCGATGCAAATCGGAGTTTGGCGTGGATCCGAGAGTTCTGGAGAAAGCCCTTCCCATGATCCAGGCTATGGCTGCTGCTGCTGAGGGTGGGATGATCATACAAGATGGTGGCCCTCTCAAGGAGTGGCTATCGCAGATCGTAAACATCGCCGGCGAGGCAGAGAACGTGCTGGATGAGATCGAATACCACACCCTCAAAGAGAAAGTGGAGATGGGGAATAAGCACAAGGTGAGTAAGATTCCATCACCCTTTACTAAATTTGCTAAACGTGTCTTTTCCAAGGATTCCACCTGGGAGATCAGGTTGAAGAAAGTGGTTAAGGAAATAAGTGAGGTTGCTGCCAAAGCAGATCTTTTCTTCAAATTGGTAGATATCAGCAAGCAGAGGCAAGAACAGCAGAGACCAAATAGTATCAGTAATCGTGAGACGAGCCCGCTTTTAAGCACTGAAGTGTTTGGGCGAGAGAAAGAAAAGGAAGATTTGATCCAGAAATTACTTAGTTCTTCAAGATCCGATGGCAAGAAATTTTCCATCCTTCCGATAGTTGGCGTTGGAGGCGTTGGGAAGACGACTCTTGCAAAACTTGTCTACAATGACGAGAAGGTAATAGTGAAACATTTCCCCTTGAAGATGTGGGTATGTGTTTCTGATTGTTTTGATGTAACATTGCTCACCAAAAAGATGTTAGATGATCCAAATTCTCTTTCTCTTGCGGCTCTCCAAGAAAAACTCAAAGAAAAAGTTAAGTCAAAAAGATTTTTGCTTGTTTTAGACGATGTATGGTATGATGAGGACAATTGTGGTAACAAGTGGTCAGAATTATTTGCTCCACTCAGATATGCAGACCCGGGAAGTATGATTGTGTTAACCACTAGAAAGGAAACAGTGGTTGCAAAATTGCCCATGAGTCCGTTAGAGTCTAAATTCCTCAAAGGCATTAAGAAAGATGAATACTGGGAATTGTTCAAAATGTGCGCATTTGGTGACAGTAATCCTGCTGATTATAATGACTTGCTGTGCATCGGACGAGAAATAGCAAAGAAGCTCAAGGGATCCCCATTAGCAGCGAAGACGATAGGTGGGATATTAAGGGACAAGTTGTCTCCTGAGCACTGGACGAACATTTTAGAAAAAGACATGTGGGCAATTAAACAGGGTGAAAATGACATCATGCCGGCATTAAGATTGAGTTACCAGCACTTGGATGCGCACCTGAAACCATGCTTTAGATTTTGCAGCATATTTCCGCAAGATCATATATTTCGAAAAGAAAAACTGGTGCAGATGTGGATTGCAGTTGGTTTGGTCCAGCAACCTAAAAATGATAATAGGAGATTGGAGGATATTGGAGAAGAGTATCTTGACAGTCTTGTCAGAAAATCCTTTTTTGATTACCACAATATTTTTGAAAAATATGTGATGCATGAGCTGGCAAAGGCAGTATCTGTTGGTGAATGCTCAAGTGTCGACACTATTGAAGATAAGCTCAAAATGGTTCCAAATACTGTTCGTCACTTGTCCATTAATATTACAAATCATCTGATTAACCTTGTTACAAGCCATCTTCGGAATTTGCGCACTCTTATTCTTATCATTGATGCAAAGGATCCCCAGTTACCTACTGTCATTGGCGAGCTACTTAAAGGGTTAAACGGCCTCCGTATTCTAGATTTTATTAACATCTTTGGACGGAATTATTATTGTAATATTAAAATTGGACAGATCCACAACAATATTTCTGAGCTAATTCATCTTCGGTACTTGGATGCTACGTTTGTGGATATAATGCAGATTCTTAGTTTGCAGCTTTACCAACTTCAAGTCCTGGTTATACGTGAAGTTGAGGAAGGCAAAAAATTGGATTGGGCGAACAACCTCATTAGCTTGAGACACTTGATTGCATATGAAGACGAGGGTTATATGATTATGATTCCATATATAGGGAAATTAACTTCTCTTCAGGAATTGAAAAGATTTTGTGTTCAGAAGGAGAGTGGATATAAGATGAACCAATTAAAGGACATGAATGAGCTTCGTGAACTTGGCATATATAATCTTGAGAATGTAGACAGCTATGAAGAGGCAACAAAGGCCAACATTATGGGCAAAGTACACCTCGACTATTTGAAATTAGCATGGAAAAGTTTGGATGACCAAGAGTATTTTGAAGAGCGAGTTGTTAATCATCTTCAACCACCAAAAAGCTTGAAGAATTTGGTTATTGTTGGCTACAGTGGCGCATCTTCCCCTTGCTGGTTGACGAAGATCGAGTACGCATCCAATTTGGTGTCGATTTCACTCAGTAACTGCAAGAGGTGGGATTCCCTACCACCTTTTGAGAAGCTTCCCCTTCTTAAATCTTTAAAGATGGATAAAATGGCTGCAGTCAAGGCACTTGGTTTTCCTGCGGATTGGAAGGATGATGAGGTCTGCGATTTTCCTTCAAGGCAGGTACAAGATTTATTTGAGATGCCCGAGAAGAGAGAAGAATTATGGAATACAGAGGAAGGAATCAGACAATGGAAATGGTTTCAAAGCTTGTCCTTACTTCAAATATATGACTGCCACAATATGAAGAGAATACCCCGTCTACCACTCCGTCTGACAGATTTGTGTATACGTAGGAATGAAGCACTTATTTGTCTTCCAGAACTCTATCCACCGACTCTTTGTGTATTAAGTATAGAGGATTGTCCAAACCTGACATCTCTACCCCACAGTCTGCTCTTGAATCCTGAACGTTTTACCGCTCTTGGGGAGTTGACAATTCTCGGTACTACAAATTTGATTCAGTTGCCAGTGGGTGGCTTCAGCAAATTAGTCAAACTCAGATATCTGACGATAGGAGAATGTCCAAAACTAGAGAGATCGAGCACGTCAATAATGGAAAGCAAAAGGCTTGTGCCCTCATCACTTCAATATTTCGGTATGCATGGAAGGTGTGGCACTATTAATCTTGAAGCATCATTGCTCGAGTCACTCAATGGTCTCACCTCTTTGAGAAATATGGTAATAGATGGTTGCAACAAGCTCATTACATCAGTAGATCAGTTAATACCAACAAACTCCAGCGACGTTAATTGGCGAAATGAAGTGGAGGATTCTTCATCATCGACCAAAGCAGACAGCACGCCGTTAATTCAGGACTCAACCTTATCACTCGAGAATCTTACAATCGACAGTCCTTTGTTGTTGGAAACAAAGCATCTTCAAAGCGCCAAAGTCCGGTGCTTAGTTATTAAAGATTGTCCTGATCAGCTTGAGTCCTTACCTGAGCAATGGCTAATGCAAAGGTGCAACTCCCTAGAAGGGCTACATATAGAAGGTGCAAAGGCTCTGCAGTCTCTTCCTGCAACTCTGCAAACACTCTCCTCTCTCAAAGAATTCGGATTAACTGGTGCCACTGACCTCCAATCGTTGTCAAAGATGCCGCCCTCACTGGACTATCTGTGGATTAGAGATTGTAATCCTGTTCTAAAGAAGCGCTGCGAAAAGGATGTAGGCCCAGATTGGCCTAATATTGCCCACGTTAAAAAGATATGGTGGAATTAGTAACACACTGGTGAGTATACATGGAAAATAATTCCTAGAACTAATTAGTTTTAATTAGCATGCATGCCCTTATTGCATATTGTATCACCAATCATATATAATTTTCTTTCTTTTTGGATAGTGCAGTTGAAATTCCGTAAATGATTTTGCAACCTGATGAGGATGATTTAATCTGAACGCATGCATGCATGATGGCGATAGATGAGAATAAATTAAAGAGGGATTGATTTTACATGATATTACAAGTGGCTTCATGAATCACTAATATATTAAGAAGCTTCATTCTTATATATTTCTTATACCATTTTAGTATGCTTATGTTTCCTGTGCACTTTTATGTGGATTATGCTGTGTCTCCGTAAAGTTGTGCACCAAGTAGTATGCTTATGTTACATGATTAAAAGAACTTTTTTCTATTACATGATATATTATATTCTACTGTACGTGTTCAACTCCAAAAGTTTTTATGGAAAAAAAACATTTTTATAATTGGTTGAATTTTGCTAATCAATTAATTAAGAAATTAAGCCCTACAACTAATTAATGAAGAAAATTGAAGTATGAATTTGCAAGTACAACTTTCTTATAATGAGATAGTTAAATTGAAGTATGGAGCCAATTAATTCGCATTCTCTATCATCTCAGATTCAAAAGCAATTAATATATGGTTTGGCTAATACGTGGTTAAAAAATTAATCTTTATGCCATGATCGATAAACATAATTAATTTAATGAACCAAACCACAGTGTTTCCTTAATTTTTTGAGATAAATATTGATCAACTTGTACTTTCTCTATAGACTGATCTTAATGTGACTTATGATGTACGTTATGATAGTATCATTCTTTCCTAGTAACACTACAAGAAAATAATTGTTTTTGTTGATAGTAGCGATCTAGCTACTTCATCTTTATGCTCTTGCTTGTTCTATCCGTTCTTAATTTTTTAATGCTCGGAGCTTATGATTGGGCAAAGATTGAAAGACCAACAAGCATTTTCTTTTGGTATTTTAAGTAAAGAAGGGCAATTTAATTTGAACACCTCTTCTCTGTTGAAAAAATTAAGGCTTGTTGTTGCCAAAAGGGAAAATCATATTTTTGGTCTTCACAATTTGTTCAAATTTTGGTTTTAATCTTTATAATTTTAGAATTTTGGTTTTAGTCCCCATACTTTATTCCGTTTAGGATTTGATCCCTACCGTCACATGAGATAATCTCAAAATGGTTCCAGATACTGTTTGTCACTTGTCCATTAATATAATTAAAAATCATCTGATTAACCCTGTTACAAGTCATCTTGGGAATTTGGGCATTCTTATCCTTATCGTTGATGCAAAGGATCCCCACTTATCTACTGTCATTGGCGAGCTACTTAAAGGGTTAAAGAGTCTCCGTATTCTAGATTTTATTGACGTTGGGTGGAATTATTATTCTAATATTAAAATTGGAAAGATCCACAACAACATTTCTAAGCTAATTCATCTTCGGTACTTGGATGCTACGTTTGTGGATATAATGCAGATTCTTAGTCTGCAGCTTTACCAACTTCAAGTCCTGGTTATGCCTATAGTTGAAGAAGGCAAAAAATTGGATTGGGCGAACAAGCTAATTAGCTTAAGACACTTGATCATAATAGATGAATACATGGCTAAAATGATTCCAACTGTAGGGAAATTAACTTCTCTTCGGGAATTGAAAAAAATTTGTGTTAAGAAGGACAATGGATATGAGATAAATCAGTTAAAGGATATGAATGAGCTTTGTGAACTTGGCATATGTAATCTTGAGAACGTAGAAAGCTATGAAGAGGCAACAGAGGTCGATTTTAAGGGCAAAGTACACCTCGACGATTTGAAATTAGCATGGAATAGTTTGGATGATCGTGCACAAAATTTTGAAGAGCAAGTTGGCAAAGCAGACAGCACGCCGGTAATTCAGGACTCAACCTTATCACTCGAGAATCTTACAATCGACAGTCCTTTGTTGTTGCAAACAAAGCAGCTTCAAAGCGCCAAAGTCCGGTGCTTAACAATTGATGATTGTTCTCAGCTTGAGTCCTTACCGGAGCAATGGCTAATGCAAAACTGCAACTCCCTAGAAACTCTGTTTGTTTATAATGCAAAGGTCCTGTGGTTTCTTCCTGCAACTCTGCAAACACTCTGCTCTCTCAAAACATTCTATTTAAGTGGTGCCACTGACCTCCAATCGTTGCCAAAGATGCCACCCTCACTGCACTTTCTGTGGATTACAAATTGTAATCGTCTTCGAGAGAAGCGCTGCGAAAAGGATGTTGGCCCAGATTGGCATAATATTATTGCCCACGTTAAAAAGATATGGTGGAATTAGTAACACGCTGGTGTGTATATATGGAAAATAATTCCTAGAACTAATTAATTTTAATTAGCATGCCCTTATTGCATGTATCAGTACTGATCATATATAATTGTCTTTCTTTTTGGATAGTGCAGTTGAAATTCCGTAAATGATTTTGCAACCTGAGGATGATTTAATCTGAACGCATGCATGCATGCATGCATGATCTGAATAAATGAGAAGAAATTAAAGAGGGATTGATTTTACATGATATTACAAGTGGCTTCATGAATCAGTAATTAGGAAGCGTCATTCTTATATATTTCTTATACCATTTTAGCATGCTTATGTTACATGATTAATAAAAGAACTTTTTTCTATTACATGATATTATATTCTACTGTACGTGTTCAACTCCAAAAGGATTTATGGAAAAAAAACATTTTTATAATTGGTTGAATTTTGCTAATCAATTAATTAAGAAATTAAGCCCTACAACTAATTAATTAAGAAAATTGAAGTATGAATTTGCAAGTAGAACTTTCTTATAATGAGATAGTTAAATTGAAGATATACATCTGACTGCTCATCTGGATAAATAGTTGGATTTTTGTTTAGTATCTCGAGTATGAAGCCAATTAATTCACATTCTCTATCATCTCATATTCAAAAGCAATTAATATATGGTTCGGCTAATACGTAATAAAAAAATTAATCTTTATGCCATGATAAATATCACTAATCTAATGAACCAAAGCAGAGTGTTTCCTTAATTTTTTGAGATAAATATCGATCAACATGTACTTTCTCTATAGACTGATCAACTTGTACTTTCTCTATAGACTGATCATAATGTGACTTATGATGTATGTTAGTATCATTCTTTCCTAGTGACACTACAAGAAAAGAATTATTTTTGTTGATATTAGCGATCTAGCTACTTCATCTTTATGCTCTTGTTCTATCCGTTCTTAATTTCTTTATGCTTGGAGCTTATGATTGGGCAAAGATTGGAATACCAACAAGCATTTTTATTTGGTATTTTAAGTAAAGAAGGGCAATTTAATTAGAACACCTCTTCTCTGTTGGAATAATTAAGGCTTGTTGTTGTCAAAATACCTTGATTTTTTTTAAAAGGAAACATACCTTAATTGTTGTAAGAGTACTCATTTTGTGATTATCGCTATACAGATATATACTTCATTAAAATAACTGAATATATGTGGAAGATGGAGATGCATCTCATTTCTTTCTCTTTTCCTGAACATTATAGAAGATATCTGATGCAGGAAATATATAGGGGTTGTATTTATATTTCAAGTTTTTAATCATCCTAAATATATGCAAGTAATATAGAGGGATTTTGAAGCTTCTAATATTTTGCCACTACAAAAAACAGGGTATCACCAACGGGCAAAATCCGTTAGTAATACTCAAAAATCCGTTGGTAAATACGTTGGTGTTGACCATTGTAATACCCGCGAAAAAAAATTAATTTATTTATTTTGGCTTCAGCAGGAAAGAAATCGTCAGAGGGCACGATCGGTGATATAACCCTTATGCATGAGAAAAATTATTTTATTCGAGTCGAGATGGAAAGTTGGGTCGAGTCGAGTCCGGTGGTTCGATCGGAACTCGATTCGGACGAGTATAGATCGATATAAGTGGGTTCATGAATTCACTTAAGTTAAGGGGTAAAATAGTGTTGATTAAATATTGGTTGATCGATGTAGAAAAAATTGTTGGTGATTAGTTGAGCTAGTTTGATTGAACTTATTTAGTACAACAGTAATGTGAATTATTAAGATTTATTCCATAAGGTTAGTTGTTGATAAATCTAATACAATTGAGTTGATGATTGTTATATGGTTTTATAGTTTCATTCATAAGTTTAGGAAGAAATGATAATCAATTAATTGATTTTAATCCAGTTGGTTGATGTTAAGGTTCTATAGTTTATATTAAGTTGAGATTACTAACTTAGTCAATTGTTGTTCTATTTATTAATTATATATATATATATATATATATATATATATATATATATATATATATATTAGTTAGAATAGTAGAGTGGTGGTATAGACGGGTCGTGCGTGTGAGTTGGCTTGACGATAGATTTAATTAGCTTGTGGACCAATTTCACATTACCCGATGGGTTGACATCAAGAGAAAGACATATATATTAATGTATGTGTTAATTTGCTTCTTCTGTTTGATATTTCTTCTTAATCCTGTTGAAATCTTATTGGATATTTATCATTAGAGATATTGTGTAGACAAAATGATGTCTCAAACTATATATCCTACTATGCCTTGATTGTGTATTTGTTGGTGCATGTATGTGTACTAGACTATAGGTGTTGCATTGGTTGATAGGTGCAAGTGGTAATTGATATGGTGTTATAGCTGTTTATTTACTTTATTATTGCATTGGTTACATATTAATTAGTTGATCATTGTTGTATAGCAATGTTATTACCATCATTTGATATATTGTTATATCCTTCTTAACTTTTCATTAACTTTTATTGTTTTTACCTCAAATTTGCAAGTTTGTGAGCTAGCTCTAAGTCTACGACTAGCTGGAGTTTAGGAGGAAGAAGGTTGCAATTGCTTACAAAAGTTTTCATATTTTCTTTTGTTAGTCTTCTTTACTAAAATTTATTATGGATCCTTTGTTTGTTGGAAACTTTATATTATATTTTATTTTAGTTGTACAACCATTTAGAAATATTTTATAGTTCTCATGGACTTTCCTTGTTGCCTAGTCTTCTAGATAATATTCGTCATTAGAGGGTTGATATTAGGAGTGTAACACCTTAAAGTTTCGCTCCAACTCGACCACTTGCCTAATATGGTTTTGTGATACATTTTTATTTTGATTTGTTTGGTTTAATACCTACATATGTGTAGTACATTCAATTGGAAGCACAAATGTGATGCTTCTAGTACGTTCTTATTGTGATGTTGATACTTGTGGTATATTTTTTAGTTAATATGTGTGTTGATTAATGTTTAAGATAAATGTGGTTAATAATATTTGTGATGATTGTGGTTAAATATTTGATTAACTATTATTTCTAAAATAACTTTATTTAATTTTTAATTCTTTTTCATGTATCACATGTTAATCACGACAATGAAGTACTTTCCATTGATGTTATCGATGAATAGATTCAACAATGATGGTGTTTATTGAATTTGATTTCTAATTTTTTCATGTATATCGCAAGTTATCAATGAAAATTATCGATGAAATAAGGGATGAATTTATATTTATTATTTGTTTAGTGCATGGATTAGAAAAAAAATATGATTAGAAGAATATATATATATAAATGATACTATATTTGATGTACACCAGATTAAAAAAATCTTATTCGATACTCCTTCATTTATTATTCTATGATATCCTTTTCCATTCAGTAAAACAAATAAATGTAGGAAGATAAATAAATAAATAAATAAATAAAAATTTATCCTAACACTTCATTTCAAGTTGGAGCATAGATATTAATCATGATCAAATTGTCATATAATTTAAATTTTTTTAAAAAATCCTCTCCCCTCACCACAGTATAGAGTTAGAGTAGACCAGCAAACCACATCTCTCTTGAGCTACCATGACTACCCGGGCAACAAGTTGACTTCAATTCCAAACTAATAGACATGTGTTTAAAGAAGATTAAAATCAAATGAGGACCGAATAAAATCTTAATTGCACATAGTCTGGACTTCGATTGTTATGCAACCACCAATACACTAATGTCGACCACCAATCTATCACCTTCTTCATGCAACACTATTAAGGCACACAAACGAAGACGATTGACGAATTTGCATTGAAAATAGTATACGCATATGCCAAAAGACTCATCTAAACTCTAAAACAATACATAAAAAGTATTAAATAAATGAATAAATAAATAAATGTTTAAACAAGTCTTCGGCAAAATACTAACAAACATAAGAATTATAGTAATTCGGCTTTAACAAAACTTACATTCACTACTAGAGACGCCTCGTCTAGGATTTTAGATAATTCACTTAAGCAAGTATTTCCTCCAAAAGGAATTTCAACGAGGCTTCCTCCCCTAGTAAGCCTCCCCCAATTCTTGAATGTACGTACCTCACACCTCAAGTTATAAGGAAATTCCACTCTATACTAACAAATACACACATAGAATTGTGCTAGCAACTCGGCCACGGCCACCATGCGTGAGCAAGACCTTTACGCCTAGGTCTAAAAAAAAGAAAAGTACATATAAAAAAAACCAAAATATATAAATAATAACAAGTAAAGAAAGTAAGAAAAATACACAAAACAAAACTAAAAACACAAGTAATAACCAGTAAAGAAATTAAGTAAGAGGTCGATTTGCAAACAAAAATGTAGACCCTCTTCATGTCTTCCTCTTAGCTCATCTGGTTCTCAAAGTATTCAAGGATCAAGAAAATGTTAACTAACTCAACGAGGCTCCAATTAGGACTTAAAATCAAGATTTAATTAAAAACAATGAGAATATATAATGTCCCGCATGTTGTAAGAGTATTTTTTATGCAAAAGCAAGCTAATTTATAATATATGGAAGTTAGTGGTTTCGGATAAGCAAGTAAACTAACCATGGGGTACGTCAACATGTTCGATCCTCGGTTGATCAATCATTTACTTATAGCATGTGCTAAACAAACCTACGTACAATGGTTGATTTCTGACAAGAATGACTTTGGATTTTCGATATCAAAATAGGTTTAAATGAACTTGGAAACTTATGGAATCATCACAATAAGATATCTTGATATAACATATAAATTTGTAGATCCAAAAATATAAGGTATTCAATTATTTATTCTCCATTTTGTATTTCTTTTTCTCTAATTTTCGAGCTTTCGATATCTAATTTCACATTTGTATGAGTCATATTCTTGAAATGTTTTGTCAATATTAGCGATGTAATGTTTTATCATCAAAACAAAAATTATCACTAAGATTGAAAATCTTAGACCAATAAAAAATTATCCATTCTTAATTTAAATCGTAGAACAATGATCTGATTTGTTTTATACCCAAAGTCAAGTCATCTAATTTAAATCACCAACAATTTTGACTTTAATTGAAACCCTAATTTTTGTGCATTTTAAAAGGTTTTAGAGATTTGACATTTAAATGACCCAATTCTAAAAGCATGGTATATATAATTGGCGCCCACCGTGGGGCCGAGTAAAGTTTATTTGCCCCACAATGGTTGGAATCCGGAGCCAAATGACCGCCGCCGCACGCCATTGGCAACACCCTGACGATAATATTCACCTACAACCTAGTGATGTTGAAATAGTGAGGAGCGACGCTTCGACACTAGCCAACCTAGCTCCCACCATAAGCAACCCAGCATCAAATAAACAATCTGGAGGCAGATATGTTGGGTTATGGAGGACCGAGCGAGCAATAAAATTTTTACATGCATAAAAAATAATAATTCGATCCTCTACCCAATCAAATCCATGCATCTCGGTTAAATCGATACTATGTTGAGGATTATACCTTTGAAGGTCGAACTCCGTCTTCTACTCCGCAAATCCAAGATCATGATCTTGCTCCAAATCCAATGTGTTGTCAAGCAATGAACACCCTCTACAGTTAGCACACGGATGAACGCGACGAACAAGACGACTGCCGAGTGCTAGCTCTCTCTCTCTCGTGGAGGTCGGCTGCCACAAAGGGAGATTGGCTTCCTTCAAAAGGAGGTCGGCTTCCTTTCTTGATGAGGTCGGCAACCACCAGGAGATGATCACATCCCTATATGAAACTGTAGGCCGGTATTTATCGACACGTCAATCTTATTGATCAAGTCATCTCAATCGTTGATCAATTCAAAGCCGTATCCAAAAACTTAAAACGATTTTAATGATCAAATAAAATATATCATCAATAACAATTATCAATGATGAATGTCCTATATTCAAGATGTCAATTATAATGTATCCTTTAATACTATTAAAGAATATTAAAGATACATTACCAATTGTGATCAACGTAATTCCGATAATGAAATCACATTTCAGAATTGAGAATAATTGATTTCGGTTTGAAAACTTCTTTTTTTCAAATTCGAAATTAATTCCAAATTCACCAAGAGAGAATTACGGGTTAATGGTCATATGAATCCAATCTGATGAGTCATAACACTAAGCCCAATTCAGTTCGCCCTATGTGTGTGACCCTGTAGGTTTACTTAACGTTGGCTATGGATCCAAAACTCATTTGCAACCCACAGTCATAAACGGCCTCTAACAAGACATTATGACTACCCAAGTCAAGTGAGGTCGGTAATTCGAGCAACCTAACTCACAATATAATACTATGTCCTTTTTTCACGCAATATCTAGATCGAGCATAAGACATACATTACATCAACCTTATATTGCTCAATTTGGTTTCTTGATTCCTAAGTAGATTGACTTAACAAATGACATTGATACTCATATCAATGCATTTGAGCACGACCATATATTTCTTGAGTCACACTCATCAATGGTCACGGAGATATCTCTCTCATTTACGAGAGGGATAAATTCCTTCACGACACACATATTCTACTGCATGATTTATTTCATGTCCAACTGTAGTCCTTATTACCATCCGGTTAAATATGATGTTAGACTAGGTCAAAACACAGAATTCCTCATGTAGGAATCCATGGTGACATCAGGTCAGAGGACTGACGTATCACTACCGCTGTGATATATACTAATGATATAATCCACGTAGTACTCTCATTGTGGGTCTGTTCGACACCATGTTCTCCAACATGTGTATATGATCTGATTTTGATATCACATATCCATGACCAGTAAAACATGATCATCGTTAGTCAGACTGCATACTAGTCTTCATTCATTATCGTTTCAATGATAATGATCGACTAGGGACGATTTAGAATAAGATTCTAACTGCCTTAGGGTTTTACTATCAAGTCTCCTACTTGATGACCATTAGGCGAAGTCTACTATTGAGGGAATATTTTATCAAGTCAAACATGCTCATAATGAATAACAAGATAAAACAACTATTCTATTTAATAAAAAAGAAAGCTACAATGATAATATTGTTCCATTGGCCTCGGGCATACTACTAACATGACTAATATTGTTTCGACTCTCAGACGATCATGAACGCCGACACTCGAAACATGGAGAAAGGAATCACTCGAAGAGAATGAGGCCAATCTCTGTCCTTCAAGATGTAGTCTCCAACACACCCCGCCGAGGAAGAGAAAAAGATTCTAGAGTCACAGAGGTCGCTACTCCTCTTCTTGTCAACTTAGGACCTTTCGACAAGCATATCATGGCGACGTGCCTCCCTCCCAGGTTAAGGTTGTCGAACACTCTGAAACCTTACGATGGTATGGGAGACCCAAACATACACATGATGATGTTCAGATCCATAACGCTCCTCAACGGAGCGATCGACCCCATACTTCGCAGGGCTTTCCCGACCGTCTAGGAGAAAGCCGCTATATCATAGTTCTCCTCCCTTCCACCGGGACTTATACACTATTTCGCAGAACTCTCCCACACCTTCACCAGTTGATTCTCCTCGTCACGGATCTACTCCAAGACAGAGGACGTCCTCCACTACATTAAGCAAGGGCCACATGAGCCCCTGAAGGACTACGTGCGAAGGTTCCAAGCCGCAGCCGCAAAGATCCTGAATCTCGACCCTCGAGTCGAACTCTACTCCATCAAATATAGGTTGAAGCCCGAATACTTCGCCGACCAGATCGCCTTAATGAAGCCAAAAAATATGACCGAGTCTCAAGAGACAGGTGCAAACTTCATGGAAATGGAAGAACTCTACGAGGCCAGAAAAGCCGACAGGAAAAATGCTAGGGACACTACCAAAGACAAAAGGTCTAAGAAAATGGACAGAAAATGCGAAGACCGCAGTTGTCGTGAACGAGATAATGGACGAGCGACGAGATCACCACCCCACTCAAATGCCCGATACGAAAGGTACACTACATTCAACACCAAAAAAGAAACCATCCTTCGCGAAATTAATCTACGACATGAAGCTCCTTAGGCATCCTACCAATGTCGGGAAGGAAAAATTGCCGCCAAACGCCAACATGAGCAAAAAATAAGCCTTCCACGACACCTACGGGCACACCACTAAAGATTGAGTAGTACCCGGAGACCAACTTGAGGACCTAGTTCGTACAAGATGCCTCGAGAGTTATATCAACCACCGAAGGGAGTGCGGTCGAAGCAAGAGCCGAGACCACCAACGTCGGAGCCGAAGTCAGACACCTCCGAATCCTCACTCAAGACAAAGAGAAAGCAATCGAGCGGACCGCTCAGAAATGAACTCTCATGAGTTATCGATTACATTGCTAGCGGATTCGCAAGAGGCGAAGAATCGAGCTCGACCAGAAAAAGATCTCTTCGAGCAATCATGGCGGTCGACAACACCACTCGCTCACATCAGCCCACCCCTAAGAACCCGATAATATCATTTTATGAATCCGAATTTTAGGAAATTAACCAAATCCTACATGACCCCTCGCGTGGTCCTACTTTACGCTCCTCGGCGAGCTCAGCTTGACCCTCCGAGCGCGATCCTCGACCCCGGAGCCACTACTTTCGGCCTCAGAGCCCTTACACGAATAGAACTCGATTTTCACCAGTATGGCTCGTTGGTCACCACGCCACTACTTTTGGCCTCAAAGCCTTTATTGATTTGGGGAGATCAAATTTGGATACTACAACTAATTTTCCAGATTTTAGGAAGAACATTTTGAACCAAAGGAAGCGGAGGGGTTCTCCCAAAAATTTTTTCATAAAGGTTGTTCTCCCATTAGGTTCTTGAGAATGAAATAAGATCTTCATCAATTTTCACCATATCAGAGGAGCTATTTTGAATCGATTTGATTTTACTACATAAACTATCTTTTTCCCCTAGATCAATTGAGGTATTAGCTTCGCAGAACAAAGCTGCCCACGAACACAATGATTTTGTGCCTTTGAGTTTCTCTCCAGATTTGGAAGAAATATCTAGATTAATACGCTGAGAGGAAGTGAGATCGATACCCGATTCAGTAGAACGATGATCAGGGGAGATCAACTTCCCTTTACTGCGAATGTCTTCCGCCTCTTTTATCGATAACTTTGGATCAGATTGCATATTATTTTTTAGATCTGTTCGTTCCAGATTCACCAGCATTGAGTGAGCGGAGGATGAGGATGCAAGGCCTTGATCCAGTTTGTCCGGTGATTTTTTTGCCTGTAGAGATCGAAATTGGGAGGAGTCGCCCTTGAGGGTACTATGTTCGCCTTTTTTCAAAGCAGAGCCCGCCATTATTATGGCTCTTATTATTATTATTATTATTATTATTATTATTATTATTATTATTATTATTATTATTATTATTATTGAATGTAATCAAGTCGTGCATTAGACAATAAATTAAACTTGCAATGCCAATGATTCTAAGTTGTGAAAATTAAACTAAATATTAATTGTTGGGCCAAGCCTGTCCAATTCAGTACCTAATTGCCTACCCACACACGAATGAAGAAATCAATATTTAGCCTTGTGTTTGCCTTTAATTGAATAAGTGGATCAATGGGTCAAACCACATATTTATTTAAAATATAGTATAAGTGAAAGTATGGAAATTGTGGAAATATTGATGTAGTACTTAATTAAAAGATACTTTAAATATGTAAGATTTAAGGTTTTGAATAATAGAAGAAAACTAGTCATATATTTGAGTGGATACACAAAGAGATCATATATTTGATTTTTTTAAGATATTAAAGCATTGCAGTAATATAGAATTTATTTTGCAGATTGATTGGGTCTGAGTGAGAAAATAAGGAAATCATATTTCCATCAGTCGGATAAGGATAAAGAGATAGAAAGTGTGCATCCATATCATCATTACTATAGGAAGACAGCTTCTTCAGCTTTGGGGTGGTTGACAATAACTAGTACTGGAGTCGAGTCTTGTCCTCTGGTTTCTGCATCAACAAAGAATGCAAATGCTTTCAGCTTTTTACCATGCATGTTAGGGTCTCATTGAGAGAACAACTCATTCATAGCTTCTATCTTGTCTCAATTATTATATGTAGAATTCTAATTGAAAATTTAAGATCTCATTAATTTGGTTGATAAAAAAAGAATATAAAATAGATGAAATTGTACTTCCCACAAAATGTATGAGATAACTTACTCATCCCTTCCCTTGATTAAGTTATACTTCATAAGTATTATGGGATGCAAAATATATAATATTACTTGAGGATTTTTCTCTCGCGACTCAATTAAATGTGAGAGAAAAATTAGAAGGATTAGCAATCAAGACCAATTATAATAGACCTTGATTTTTCAACTATATATATTTATCCAAATTTTACTTATCCAATTTAATTAATTTCAAAGTTTGCAACAGAGATCTAACGGTTTATATGGATTGAATTGTTTTTTAATTTTACAATTTCATTGGGTCAATTTTGTTTTGTTGTAATTTATTATTATTATTTTTAAAGAAAATAAGCACAGGCAAAAGATCACCTTCTACTCATCTGAAAGATAGTGAAGGAAGAGGGCTATTGGCCGTGCACTCCACGCTTTCGAGACAAGCAGAAGTATATTCCCTCTGGGCTTTTAAATTTTTATTAGAATCAATGACCAAGTTTACATAATCAATGGCACAATTATCTTCTTTAACTGATACAAGACTCAAGCAATTGACTCCATTTTGCCTACTATGCACATTTGAATTATTTACAAAATCAAGAGAATTACTATGAATGTCACTCCTATTTGAATCATTATTCCCATATACAGCTTCCATATTAACTACAACAACATTGGAGAGAGCCTTCCTTGCTAAATTGTGAGCCTCACAATTAGAATTCCTTTTTATATACTTCCATTCAGTCACCAATAATTCTTTGATAGACTCCGGGATGTTCAAAACAAGGCCATGCAAATACTATGGAGGCTTGCTCTCCTTATTCAGGATGTTTATACTTTGCAAACTATCTGAAAAAATTCTTATACGTTTTCAGAGCAAACTCTTTAGCTTTACACACACCAATCCAAATTACCCAAAGCTCAGCTGCTAAGGGTGATTCAGCTTTCACACAACTGCATATCACAATTTTATTATCATTAGTAGTATCAGATATCTTGACATCCAACCCAGCTACTGTATTCTTTGATTTCCACGCAGCATCACAATACATTTCAAAGAGGAAATCCATATCCAGAGGTGGCACAAACAAACTAGAACTTACATTCGCACTTTTGACACAAACAATGTTATTTTGTTGCTCATCTTTTTGCTTGGTCCAACTAATGTCTGCAATAGCCCTGCAAAGTATAGTGCTCAGGCCCCCTTTTTTATTGTTGAAATAAGCACAGTTCATATTATTCCATAGATGCCTTAAGGAGACTGCTATTAATTCTGTGGTCCAGTCTTTAGTTCCATTCTTCATGTCATTACTTTCTAAGATCCATTTTCATCCTTCTAACTACTTTTGAATTTAAAGCTCAAGTTGTATTCCTGTTCAACCATTTGCCAGTAAGCCATTGCAAATGCACAGTCAAATAGTATATGTTGTGCGGTATCCTCATCCTCACCACATACAAAGCAAAAGCTCCTAGCCACTTTGCTAAACTGAGCCAGATAAGTAGAAGTTGGTAACCTACCCCAGAAAAGCTTCCATACAAAATTCGTTACTCTAGGGGTGACTTCGAGCTTCCACATCTTGTCCTAGCCAACATCAGGAGCATTGGCAATCTGCTTCAGTTCAACCATATAATTATAAGCTGATTTGCAATCAAGTTACTTACTACATTTTCAGATCCATTTATCTTTAGCTTCCTTCTTAAGAATATAGATCTATGTAATATCATTCACATGAAATCCACCAAAGAGGTTAAGTAAGGTCTCATAAACTCACTCTTTGTTTTTGATCAGTTCATTAACCTTACTAAATTTAGTTATCGGCTCCATATTGACAAATGTTGGCCACATGTTGATAGGAGTACTTGAAAATCAGGGGTCTTGCCATATATCAACATTCATCCATTCCCAACTCTTTTCCTGAGATCATTCTTTAAAATTTGGATAGTTTCATGCAAGCATTTGAAGGCCTAGAAAAATTTTCTACAATTATTGTAAAACCAGGGATGATACTGATATACTTAACATTGAGCAGCTTTGCTCAGAGATAATTCCCCTTGTTCAGAAAAGGAATAACACTCTTGGCTTGAATGGATCGAGTATTTGAATAATCCAATGTCTTTTATACCCAAACCACCCATATTCTTTCTTATAGTGACATTATTCTAGCCAATGAGGTGAAATCCCTTTTTAGCACTGTCAGACTTCCATAAATAACTTCTAAAACTTGTTAATGACATTTTCATTAACCCATGTAGAGGCCAGAGTATGTAATAACAATGAATTCATAACTGAGCTTATCAAAGTTATTCTGCCAGCTTGAGATAGTTCTTTACCATTCCACCCTTCAACTTTGTTCAAAGCTTTATGGAGATGGTGATTTTGATGATTTATTATATCAATGTTTTGTGGGCTAATGTAAGATCCCGGGTAACTCATAGGAAAACATCCAATTTTAAACTCAAACACCTTCTGAATTTTCTTTTTAACATCCTATTGGCATTGCTTTGGGAAGTATAATTCAGACTTGAGCCTATTTACCTTTTGCTCAGTCAGGCTACAATACAAGTTCAAAGCATTTTGTAGCTTGCTGCAGTTATCCAAGTTCCCTTTAAGGATAATTAAAATGTCACCCGCAAATGACAAATTGGCGAGCTACTTAAAGGGTTAAAGAGCCTATTTACCTTATCGTTGATGCAAAGGATCCCTACTTATCTACTGTCATTGGCGAGCTACTTAAAGGGTTAAAGAGCCTCCGTATTCTAGATTTGTCACGCCCCGGTCATAGGTGGTCAGAATTGTTTGCTCCACTCAGATATGCAGCCTCGGGAAGTATGATTGTGTTAACCACTAGAAAGGAAACAGTAGTTGCAAAATTGCCGATGACTTCATTAGAGCTTAAATTCCTCAAAGGCATTGAGAAAGAAAAATACTGGGACTTGTTCAAGGTGTGTGCATTTGGTGATCGTAATCCTGATGATTACAATGACTTGCAATGCATCGGACAAGAAATAGCAAAGAAGCTGAAGGGATCCCCATTAGCTGCGAAGACAATAGGTGGGATATTAAGGGACGACTTGTCTCCTGAGCATTGGAAGAACATTTTAGAAAAAGACATGTGGGCAGTTAAACAGGGTGAGAATGATATCATGCCGTCATTAAGATTGAGTTACCAATACTTGGATGCGCACCTGAAACCATGCTTTAGATATTGCAGTATATTTCCGCAAGATCATAGATTTGGAAAAGAAAAATTGGTGCACATGTGGATTGCTGTTGGTTTGGTCCAGCAACCTAAAAATGATAATAGGAGATTGGAGGATATTGGAGAAGAGTATCTTGACAGTCTTGTCAGAAAATCCTTTTTTGATTACGACAATATTTTAGAAAAATATGTGATGCATGATCTTATGCATGAGCTGGCAAAGGCAGTATCTGTTGGTGAATGCTCAAGTGTTGACACCACTGGAGATAACCTCAAAATGGTTCAAAATACTGTTCGTCACTTGTCCATTAATATTACAAATCATCTGATCAACCCTGTTACAAGCCATCTTCGGAATTTGCACACTCTTATCCTTTTCGTTGATGCAAAGGATCCCCAGTTACCTATTGTCATTGGCGAGCTGCTTAAAGGGTTAAAGAGCCTTCGTATTCTAGATTTTATTAACGTTGGAAGGAATTATCCTAAGATTACAATTGGACAGAACCACAACAACATTTCTGAGCTAATTCATCTTCGATACTTGAATGCTTCGTTTGTGGATATAATGCAGATTCTTAGTTTGCAGCTTTACCAACTTCAAGTCCTGCTTATACTTAATGTTGAAGAATGCAAAAAATTGGATTGGGCGAACAACCTTATTAGCTTAAGACACTTGATTATAGATAAAGACGCGACTAATATGATTCCAAATATAGGGAAATTAACTTCTCTTCAGGAATTGAAAAGATTTTGTGTCCAGAAGGAGAGTGGATATAAGATGAACCAATTAAAGGACATGAATGAGCTTCGTAAACTTGGCATATGTAATCTTGAGAATGTCGAAAGCTATGAAGAGGCAATAGAGGCCAACCTTATGGGCAAAGTACACCTTGACGGTTTGAAATTAGCATGGAATAGTTTCGATGACCATGACCAAGAGGATCGTCCACAGAATTTTGAAGAGAGAGTTGTTGTCACGCCCCGACCCGGGCCCGCCCTCGGCGACCCCGACCCGAAACGCAACGGCGACTCGAACACCGCACAGCGGAAGGAAAAGCCACAAATCATAACATTAAAGAAAACAACAACATAAAAATCAATAACTACAATTCATAAGTCCGATCAAATACAATATTTAACCAAATATAAAATTTGATCTACAAATTATAGCTCCAAAATAATAATATCAAAGCCGAGCTATAAGACGATAAAACAAACCAAAATACAAAAGCAGTCGCCATCAGAGCTCCACATCTACGACTGACTACTAGCTGTCTAAGAACTATCTACACCTCGATCTACAAATCGACTGCTCACCCCTGCAAGTCTGAAGCAAAAACAACGGAGATCAGCGAATGTTGAGTAGGAGAATCACAATATGATCAACAAGTATCAAGTGTCACTCAACAATGCATAACAACATGGCCTAAGATGCAGTCAAAGGCAATGAACACAATAAATACTCCTCACCTACTCCTAAACAACATCAACTGAATCATCGAGCGTGTGGACCATTGGGTAAAAACCCCGCACTCTACCACCTGCAGAGTGGCATCAACCGTCCGCTCCAACGGTGATACGACTACCCCCACCAAGCAGGTAGCCCGTCAGATGCCACGTCCGACATCATCGCACCCGAAGGTGCCCAACATGCGACTAGTCAATATCATATATACCCTCTCCCATGCCTGGGGGGTACCACACCGAAATGGTCCTGAACCGAAGTCCTCTCCAAGGCCGTAGCCTCCAGATCGACAGCAACCATGCAACTCGACTCCAAGAGTGCAACAAGGTATATCACCATGATCAACAACATAGTAACAACTCCAAGTGATTATGACATGATCAACAAGATAATAACAAAACATCATGATCAACAATATCACAATAACTCCAAGTAATTATGACGTGATCAACATGCTACTAACATAACATCATCATGATCAACAATATAACAACTCCAATTGATTATGACATGATCAACAGGATAAGAATATGATCAACAAGTAAACAACACCACATATATCAACATAGCACTATGCATACAATGACTAATCCAATGCACTGTAGGATTAGTACAACATACTATGATCAAGAATAAACACCAATAAGCAATAATAAAATGCAACACATGCAATTCCTCTACATGGCATGTCCAACGATAATATGCAACAGGAGTTCAATAATTTCAGGAAACAAACCAAACAATGGAAGCAAAGGTATTTCTGTAATTTATCTCCGACGACAACTCAACAACAAACAAGGGACGACAGACTTGCAGGCTCAACTCATGCTCAACCCACTCTCCAAACACCCATGATCAATCAATTCTCCAAACCACAATTATTTTACACCGATCAATCGACTAAATTCACGGACTAATAATTTACTATTATTTAAACACCTCGACAACCTCAACCACTAACCAACTGAAAGAACAACCTAACAATGCTTTCTCGAAAAACTAACCCCACCATCGCGTTCAGCACGCGAAAAAGATCGAGATTGCTATTTACCTCAACTTCAACCGACAACTCGGGGCCCACCAACTAAATTAATTTTAAATACAACTATCAATCACTTACTCAACAACAACAAAATATCAAAATCATATCAAACGATCTCCAATCTGAAATCCGACACCACCATCGCGTTCAGCACACGAAAACGATCAAAATTCCTATTCACCTCAACTTCAACAGACAACTCGGGGCCCACCAACTAAATTAATTTCAAACATAATTTTCACCCACTTATTAAACACAGTAGAATACTGAAATAATATCAAAATCATACCAAACGATCTCCAATCTGAAATTCGACACCACCATCGCGTTCAGCACACGAAAATGATCAAGATTCCTATTCACCTCAACTTCAACCGACAACTCGAAGCCCACCAACTAAATTAATTTCAAATACAACTATATCACTAACTTACTAAACAATAACAATACTGAAATATATCAAAATCATATCAAATGATCTACAATCTAAAATCTGACACCACCATCGCGTTCAGCACGCGAAAATCTACAACTTTGGTATTCACCTCGACTCGATCCGACGATTCTACGATCAATTACAAAAATACCCTAATAATTCATAAATTAATCCAATTTTATATGATACAGCTATATTTTCTAAACACTATTCATATCCCACCCGACGCCTCCACTCCCACTCGACCTCCCTCCCGACGCCGCCCCCTCCTTCGCTTGAACCCACGCCGACCGGCCATCCCGGCCGCCGGCGATCACCTCGGCGGCACGGCCGCCCTCTCCCGCGACTCCCGGCGCCGGCGAGACACACACACTCTCTCTCTCCTTTCACCCGCGGACCCCCTCCTCTCTCTCCCTCTCGGCCACCGCCTACCCGTCGCCGACCGACGACTCCACGACCCCCGCCCTCTCCTCGACCCTCCGGCCCCACCCAGTCCTACAATCGACCGAGCGGCGGCCCGGATGGTCCGCACCAGCAGCACTCGACTGCTCGGCGCCGCCGGCTGCCCGATCTACGCGCGGCAGCCCTCCGGCTGGCACACGCGGCCGCTGCGTGCGACTTCCGCACGCGATCAGCCCGCGCGAGGTACGGCGCAGCCACTCTTCCTCTTGTCTTCGTCGTTAGATCGGCGGAGATAACAACGGAAATGAAGAACGGAGAGGATGAGATCTCCTACCTCGATTTCGCGATTCCGGCGACGACGAAGAGCTCCACCGGCAACAGGGCGCGCGCCGACTCCTCCGCCTGCAGGTTCCTCCCCTCTCCTCTTCTCAATTTTTCTTCACCGGCTCCCTCTCGCCCCCTTCTTAAAACCCTTCAACGACACCTCTCCCTTACCTCTCCATCACCTTCACCTGCCATCGCCACTCCCCCTACATTTTCACCTGCCATCGCCACTCCCCCTACATTGACTCAAAAATTTAATACTTTTTTTTTCTTTTTATACGGGATATAACAGTTGTTAATCATCTTCAACCACCAAAAAGCTTGAAGAATTTGGTTATTGATGGCTACAGTGGCGCATCTTCCCCTTGCTGGTTGACGAAGATCGAGTATGCATCCAATTTGGTGTCCATTTCACTCCGTAACTGCAAGAGGTGGGATTCCCTACCACCTTTTGAGAAGCTTCCCCTTCTTAAATCTTTAAAGATGGATAAAATGGCTGCAGTCAAGGCACTTGGTTTTCCTGCGGATTGGAAGGATGATGAGGTACAACAATCATTTGAGAAGGCCGAGAAGAGAGAAGAATTATGGAATACAGAGGAAGGAATCAAACAATGGAAATGGTTTCAAAGCTTGTCCGTACTTCAGAGACATACCTGCCACAATATGAAGAGAATGCCCCGTCTACCACTCCGTCTGACAGACTTGAAAATACAGAATAATGAAGCGCTTATTTGTCTTCCGGAACTCTATCCACTGACTCTTCATAGATTAAGTATAAGGGATTGTCCAAAACTCACATCTCTACCCCACGGTCTGCTCTGGAATCCTGAATGTTTTACCGCTCTTGAGGAGTTGAGGATTGTCCGTACTACAAATTTGATTCATTTGCCAGTGGGTGGCTTCAACAAATTAGTCAACCTCAGAAGTCTAGAAATAGGAGAATGCCCAAAACTAGAGAGATCGAGCACGTCAATAATGGAAAGCAAAAGGCTTCTGCCCTCATCACTTCAATGTTTCGGTATGCATGGAAGGTGTGGCACTATTAATGTTGAAGCATCATTGCTCGAGTCACTCAATGGTCTCACCTCTCTTAGTAAACTGGTAATTGTTGGTTGCAACAATATAACGGCTCTTCCACCAGTGGACGATTTTAAGAGTTTGATTTCATTGAGATCATTGACAATCTGGGATTGCAGAAAGCTGGTGTCATTAGGTGGTTTGCAAGCTAGTGTCTCCCTGAAATATTTAACAATCATAGGTTGCGAAAAGCTCATTGCATCAGTAGATCAGTTCATACCAACAAACTCCAGGGACGTTAATTGGCGAAATGATATTGATGTGGAGGATTCCTCAACATCGAGCAAATCAGACAGCACGCCGTTAATTGAGGACTCAACCTTATCACTCGAGAAGCTTAAAATCGACAGTCCTTTGTTGTTGCAAACATACCAGCTTAAAAGTGCCAAAGTTCAGTGGTTAAGCATTAGATGCTGCTCTGATCAGATTCTGTCCTTACCTGAGCAATGGCTAAACCAAAACTGCAACTTCCTAGTAAGGCTGGAAATTTATGATGCAAAGGTTCTGCGGTCTCTTCCTGCAAGTATGCAAACACTTTCCTCTCTCAAATCGTTCTGTTTAACTGGCGCCACTGTCCTCCGATCGTTGCCAAAGATGCCGCCCTCATTGGAATATCTGGCGATTGAAGATTGTAATCCTCTTCTACGGAAGCGCTGCAGAAAGGATGTAGGCCCAGATTGGCCTAATATTGCCCACGTTAGATGTATAGAGTGGGATTAGTAACACACAGGTGAGTATATATATATGGAAAATAATTCCTAGAACTAATTAGTTTTAATTAGCATGCACTTATTGCATATTGTATCACTGATCATATATACTTTTCTTTCTTTTTGGATAGGGCAGTTCGTAAATGATTTTGCAATCTTATGATCGAGGATGATTTAATCTGACCGCATGCATGCATGATGGCGATAAATGAGAAGAAATTAAAGAGGATATAGCAAGACCCATAGGTAATAGCATGAGAAATTAGTTTGAGGTAAATGATGTGGTTGATGAAATTGATTTAAGGTCTAGCTAGATTAATTGTTTATATAACATACTGGTGCTTCTTAATTACAACTGATTAGTGCTAGGAAAATGATTTGAATTATGCCACACATTTTAAGGTAAATATACGTCATGATTACATGAGTTCAATTAAATGATGAAATCTATGGCTGTGGCTATGAGATGCATGTAAACTGAATTGGTCCTATAATAAATTGAGGTTTTGATTAAATTGTATATATGTATATACATTGGTTCCCAAATGTGTAAACTTAGGTATTATAGTGTTGATTAAATATTGGTTGATCGATGTAGAAAAAATTGTTGGTGATTAGTTGAGCTAGTTTGATTAATGAACTTATTTAGTACAACAGTAATGTGAATCATTAAGATTGATTCCATAAGGTTAGTTTGTTGATAAATCTAATACAATTGAGTTGATGATTGTTATATGGTTTTATAGTTTCATTCATAAGTTTAGGAAGGAATGATAATCAATTAATTGATTTTAATCCAGTTGGTTGATGTTAAGGTTCTATAGTTTATATTAAGTTGAGATTACTAACTTAGTCAATTGTTGATCTATTTATTAATTTTATATATATATATATATATATATATTAGTTAGAATAGTAGAGTGGTGGTATAGACGGGTCGTGCGTGTGAGTTGGCTTGACGATAGATTTAATTAGCTTGTGGACCAATTTCACATTACCCGATGGGTTGACATCAAGAGAAAGACATATATATTAATGTATGTGTTAATTTGCTTCTTCTGTTTGATATTTCTTCTTAATCCTGTTGAATTCTTATTGGATATTTATCATTAGAGATATTGTGTAGACAAAATGATGTCTCAAACTATATATCCTACTATGCCTTGATTGTGTATTTGTTGGTGCATGTATGTGTACTAGACTATAGGTGTTGCATTGGTTGATAGGTGCAAGTGGTAATTGATATGGTGTTATAGGTGTTTATTTACTTTATTATTGCATTGGTTACATATTAACTAGTTGATCATTGTTGTATAGTAATGTTATTACCATCATTTGATATATTGTTATATCCTTTCTACGACTAGCTGGAGTTTAGGAGGAAGAACGTTGCAGTTGCTTACAAAAGTTTTCATATTTTCTTTTGTTAGTCTTCTTTACTAAAATTTATTATGGATCCTTTGTTTGTTGGAAACTTTATATTATATTTTATTTTAGTTGTACAACCATTTAGAAATATTTTATAGTTCTCATGGACTTTCCTTGTTGCCTAGTCTTCTAGATAATATTCGTCATTAGAGGGTTGATATTAGGAGTGTAACACCTTAAAGTTTCGCTCCAACTCGACCACTTGCCTAATATGGTTTTGTGATACATTTTTATTTTGATTTGTTTGGTTTAATACCTACATATGTGTAGTACATTCAATTGGAAGCACAAATGTGATGCTTCTAGTACGTTCTTATTGTGATGTTGATACTTTTGATCAAATATGATACTAATGTATGGTTTTGGTTAATACTTGTGGTATATTTTTTAGTTAACATGTGTGTTGATTAATGTTTAAGATAAATGTGGTTAACAATATTTGTGATGATTGTGGTTAAATATTTGATTAACTATTATTTCTAAAATAACTTTATTTAATTTTTAATTCTTTTTCATGTATCACATGTTAATCACGACAATGAAGTACTTTCCATTGATGTTATCGATGAATAGATTCAACAATGATGGTGTTTATTGAATTTGATTTCTAATTTTTTCATGTATAACGCAAGTTATCAACGAAAATTATCGATGAAATAAGGGATGAATTTATATCTATTATTTGTTTAGTGCATGGATTAGAAAAAAAATATGATTAGAAGAATATATATAAAAAAATGATACTATATTTGATGTACACCAGATTAAAAAAATCTTATTCAATACTCCTTCATTTATTATTCTATGATATCCTTTTCCATTCAGTAAAACAAATAAATCTAGGAAGATAAATAAATAAAAATTTATCCTAACACTTCATTTCAAGTTGGAGCATAGATATTAATCATGATCAAATTGTCATATAATTTAAAAAATTTAAAAAAATCATCTCCCCTCACCACAGTATAGAGTTAGAGTAGACCAGCAAACCACATCTCTCTTGAGCTACCATGACTACCCAGGCAACAAGTTGACATCAATTCCAAACTAATAGACATGTGTTTAAAGAAGATTAAAATCAAATGAGGACCGAATAAAATCTTAATTGCACATAGTCCCGACTTCGATTGGTATGCAACCACCAATACACTAATGTCGACCACCAATCTATCACCTTCTTCATGCAACACTATTAAGGCACGCAAACGAAGACGATTGACGAATTTGCATTGAAAATAGTATACGCATATGCCAAAAGACTCATCTAAACTCTAAAACAATACATAAAAAGTATTAAAAAAATAAAATAAAAATCAAATAAAATAAAAAATGTTTAAACAAGTCTTCGGCAAAATACTAACAAACATAAGAATTATAGTAGTTTGGCTTTAACAAAACTTACATCCACTACTAGAGGCGCCTCGTCTAGGATTTTAAATAATTCACTTAAGCTAGTATTTCCTCCAAGAGGAATTTTAACGAGGCTTCCTCCCCCAATAAGCCTCCCCCAATTCTTGAATGTACGTACCTCACACCTCAAGTTATAAGGAAATTCCAAGCTATACTAGCAAATACACACATAAAATTGTGCTAGCAACTCGGCCACCATGCGTGAGCAAGACCTTTACGCCTAGGTCTAAAAAAAAGAAAATTACATATAAAAAACCAAAATATATAAATAATAACAAGTAAAGAAAGTAAGAAAAATACACAAAACAAAACTAAAAACACAAGTAATAACCAGTAAAGAAATTAAGTAAGAGGTCGATTTGCAAACAAAAATGTAGACCCTCTTCTTGTCTTCCTCTTAGCTCATCTGGTTCTTAAAGTATTCAAGGATCAAGAAAATGTTAACTAACTCAATGAGGCTCCAATTAGGACTTAAAATCAAGATTTAATTAAAAACAATGAGAATATATAATGTCTCGCATGTTGTAAGAGTATTTTTTATGCAAAAGCAAGCTAATTTATAGTATATGGAAGTTAGTGGTTTCGGATAAGCAAGTAAACTAACCATGGGGTATGTCAACATGTTCGATCCTCGGTTGATCGATCATTTACTTATAGCATGTGCTAAACAACCTACAATATATGGTTGATTTCTGACAAGAATGACTTTGGATTTTCGATATCAAAATAGGTTTAAATGAACTTGAAAACTTATGGAATCATCACAATAAGATATCTTGATATAACATATAAATTTGTAGATCCAAAAATATAAGGTATTCAATTATTTATTCTCCATTTTGTATTTCTTTTTCTCTAATTTTCGAGCTTTCGATATCTAATTTCACATTTGTATGAGTCGTATTCTTGAAATGTTTTGTCAATATTAGTGATGTAATGTTTTATCATCAAAACAAAAATTATTACTAAGATTGAAAATCTTAGACCAATAAAAAATTATCCATTCTTAATTTAAATCGTAGAACAATTATCTGATTTGTTTTATACCCAAAGTCAAGTCATCTAATTTAAATCACCAACAATTTTGACTTTAATTGAAACCCTAATTTTTGTACATGCATTTTAAAAGATTTTAGATATTTGACATTTAAATGACCCAATTCTAAAAGCATGGTATATATAATTGGCGCCTACCGTGGGGCCAAGTAAAATTTATTTGCCCCACAATAGTTGGAATCCGAAGCCAAATGATCGTTGCCGCACGCCATTGGCAACACCCCGACGATAATATTCACCTACAACCTAGTGATGTTGAAATAGTGAGGAGCGACGCTCCGACACTAGCCAACCTCCCACCATAAGCACCCCAGCATCAGATACATTACCAATTGTGATCAACGTAATTTCGATAATGAAATCACATTTCAAAATTGAGAATAATTGATTTCGGTTTGAAAACTTCTTTTTCCAAATTCGAAATTAATTCCAAATTTACCAATAGAGAATTATGGGTTAATGGTCATATGAATCCAATCTAATGAGTCATAACACTAAGCCCAATTCGGTTCGCCCTATGTGTGTGACCCTGTAGGTTTACTTAATGTTGGCTATGGATCCAAAACTCATTTACAACCCACGAGTCATAAACGGCATCTAACAAGACATTATGACTACCCAAGTCAAGTGAGGTCGGTAATTCGAGCAACCTAACTCACAATATAATACTATGTCCTTTTGTCACGCAATATCTAGATCGAGCATAGGACATACATTACATCATCCTTATATTGCTCAATTTGGTTTCTTGATTCCTAAATAGATTGACTTAACAAATGACATTGATACTCATATCAATGCATTTGAGCACGACCATGTATTTCTTGAGTCACACTCATCAATGGTCACAGAGATATCTCTCTCATTTACGAGAGGGATAAATTCCTTCACGACACACATATTCCACTGCATGATTTATTTCATGTCCAACTGTAGTCTTTATTACCATCCGATTAAATATGATGTTAGACTAGGTCAAAACACAGAATTCCTCATGTAGGAATCCATGGTGACATAAGGTCAGAGGACTGACGTATCACTACCGCTGTGATATATACTAATGATATAATCCACGTAGTACTCTCATGGTGGGTCTGTTCGACACCATGTTCTCCAACATGTGTATATGATCTGATTTTGATATCACATATCCATGACCAGTAAAACATGATCATCGTTAGTCAGACTGCATACTAGTCTTCATTCATTATCGTTTCAATGATAATGATCGACTAGGGACGATTTAGAATAGGATTCCAACTGCCTTAGGGTTTTACTATCAAGTCTCCTACTTGATGACCATTACGCGAAGTCTACTATTGAGGGAATATTTTATCAAGTCAAACATGCTCATAATAAATAACAAGATAAAACAACTATTCTATATAATAAAAAGGGAAGCTACAATGATAATATTGTTCCATTGGCCTCGGGCATACTACTAACATGACTAATATTGTTTCAACTCTCGGACGATCATGAACGCCAACACTCGAAACATGGAGAAAGGAATCATTCGAAGAGAAGGAGGCCAATCTCTGTCCTTCAAGATGTAGTCTCCAACACACCCCGTCGAGGAAGAGAAAAAGATTCTAGAGTCACAGAGGTCGCTACTCCTCTTCTTGTCAACTTAGGACCTTTCGACAAGCATATCATGGCGACGTGCCTCCCACCCAGGTTAAGGTTGTCGACCACTCTGAAACCTTACGATGGTATGGGAGACCCAAACATACACATGATGATGTTCAGATCCATAATGCTCCTCAACGGAGCGATCGACCCCGTACTTCGCAGGGCTTTCCCGACCTTCTAGGAGAAAGCCGCTCTATCATAGTTCTCCTCCCTTCCACCGGGACCCATACACTCTTTCGCAGAACTCTCCCACACCTTCACCAGTTGATTCTCCTCGTCCCGGATCTACTCCAAGACAGAGGACGTCCTCCACTACATTAAGCAAGGGCCACATGAGCCCCTGAAGGACTACGTGCGAAGGTTCCAAGCCGCAACCGCAAAGATCCTGAATCTCAACCCTCGAGTCGAACTCTACTCCATCAAATATGGGTTGAAGCCCGGATACTTCGCCGACCAGATTACCTTAATGAAGCCAAAAAATATGACCGAGTCTCAAGAGACAAGTGCAAACTTCATGGAAATGGAAGAACTCTACGAAGCCAGAAAAGCCGACAGGGAAAATGCTAGGGACACTACCAAAGACAAATGGTCTAAGAAAATGGACAGAAAATACGAAGATCGCAGTTGTCATGAACGAGATAATGGACGAGCGACGAGATCACCACCCCGCTCGAACGCCCGGTACGAAAGGTACACTACATTTAGCACCAAAAAAGAAACCATCCTTCACGAAATTAATCTAAGACATGAAGCTCCTTAGGCATCCTACCAATGTCGGGAAGGAAAAATTGCCACCAAACGCCAACATGAGCAAAAAATAAGCCTTCCACGACACCTACGGGCACACCACTAAAGATTGAGTAGTACCCGGAGATCAACTTGAGGACCTAGTTCGTACAAGACGCCTCGAGAGTTATATCAACCACCGAAGGGAGTGCGGTCGAAGCAAGAGCCGAGACCACCAACGTCGGAGCCGAAGTCAGACACCTCCAAACCCTCACTCAAGACAAAGAGAAAGCAATCGAGCGGACCGCTCGGAAATGAACTCTCATGAGTTATCGATTACATTGCTAGCGGATTCGTAAGAGGCGAAGAATCGAGCTCGACTAGAAAAAGTTCTCTTCGAGCAATCATGGTAGTCGACAACACCACTCGCTCACATCAGCCCACCCCTAAGAACCCGATAATATCATTTTATGAATCCGAATTTCAGGAAATTAACCAAATCCTACATGACCCCTCGCGTGGTCCTACTTTACGCTCCTCGGCGAGCTCAGCTTGACCCCCCGAGCGCGATCCTCGGCCCCAGAGCCACTACTTTCGGTCACAGAGCCCTTACACGAATAGAACTCGATTTTCACCAGTATGGCTCGTTAGTCACCGCGCCACTACTTTCGGCCTCAAAGCCTTTACACGACCAGGACTCCGTTTTCACCAATTTGGCTCGTCGACCACTGCGCTACTACTTACGGCCTTAGAGCCCTTACATGACTATGACTCAATTTTCACCAACATCGCTCATTGGCCACCATGTTTGGCCTCAGAGCCCTAACACGAAAGGACTCGATTTTCACCAGCCTTGCTCGTTGGCCACCGCGCCACTACTTCTGACCTCAGAGCCCTTACACAATCAGGACTCGATTTTCACCAATCTGGCTTGTCGACCATCACACCACTACTTCCAGCCTCAAATCCCTTACACGACCCCTCCCGCAGTCATGCCTTACACTCCTTGACAAGCTTGGCTTGACCCCTCTAAGTGCAATCCTCGGCCCCAGAGCTGCTACTTCCGGCCTTAGAGCCCTTACACGATCAGGACTCGATCATTCACTAGTTTGATTTGTTGGCCACCACGCCACTACTTCCAACCTCAGAACCCTTGTGCGACCCCTTGTGCGGTCCTGCCTTTTGTTCCTCGACAAGCTCACCTTGACCCTTGAGCGCGGTCCTCGGCCTTAGAGCCACTACTTCCGACCTCATAGTCCTTTTATGACCAAGACTCGGTTTTCACCAACTTGGCTCGTTGGCCAACGCGCCACTACTTCCGGCCTTAAATCTCTTACACGGCCCCTCGGGTGGTCCTACCTTACACTCCTCGACAAGCTTGGTTTAACCCCCTGAGCGCGGTCCTCGGCCCCAAAGTCGTTATTTCCAAGACGAAAAGGCAAGTACCAATCAAAAACTGCCACAGAGGAGGAAAAACCCTATTACTAGGCTGCCATACTAGGCGTAGAAGTCGAGGAGATTCAAAACAACACAGTAAAAATACGTTGATCTGATTCGCCTCAAGCCAAAAACAAGGTTGCCATGTGCTGACCCGCAAGCCGAGCTTGGCCTCCACGATAACTCGGTACAGCTCGGCAAAGATACTTCCAAAGATCTCTTAAGCTGCAAGAAAGTCAAAGTCATGAACCAACATATCTTAGAGCTCGGCACGTAGTCCTCCAGACTTCGAGCGAGCTCAAGGGTTGAGGACTGGACTAGTATTAATGGGCCCGACAATATTAGGCCTAGCAACACCCCCACATTCCCGAATCTGACTCGAGCCAAACTGAATGGCTCCGCCCATGAAAACCTCAAAATGATTCATAGGAATAAAATCGAGAAGAGGTCCCAGTGAGCGCCGCAAGCACATGGACTTCACTAGACGCACGCGGCCTGAGGTGGCGCATAAACAGCAGATCACGCAGATTTGCGTGTGGAAACATCCCCTCTGAGGTCCGAGAAAAAAAGGAGAGAAAATAGTGTCTCGTCTTTTCAAATTTGGCAAACCTCATATAATTTCGTGCGAAAATATACCAGTGCAAAACAAATTTACCAGGATCGAGGGTCAAGATCAAAGCATGATGACCGACAATATATGTACCATAATAAAAAATAGATCTCGAAAAAATAAGGTACAGTGATGCACAATCAATGATCAAGAAAAGACAATCTATTATATCAAGAAAATTTGGATTCTTAATTTAGGTAAAAAGACTCTAATACCAATTGTAAAAAAAATTAAAGCCACATGATTACATGAATTTAAGAACACCAAATATAAATAAAGAAGTAAGGAAAGATCTTACTTGACGTAGACATAATTATAATGGAGGCAAGTTATATCTTCATCTACAACCCGTTCCCAAAAGGCTATGCTTTGATGGGGAAAACAACAATGAGTTGGCGTTTTTAATATTGTATCATCTCATGTGTGTAGCTAGAGAGGACCAAACCTAGCCTCAATTTATAATTGAACAAATGGGTCTGTCCATCACGAGCTTCATTAATCGGGTCTACACTTGACTAATCACACTAATCAAGGTTAAGTATTTCAAGCAATCACATGAATCAAATTAAATGAGCTTATATGTATCTCATATAGGATAATAAAATTAACTCGTCTAAATAAAAAATCGTAATTAACCGTAACCCATGAAAGAAATATATTAATAATAATAAAAAAATATTCTAACATGGCTTGCACTGTAAGAATCGAGTGAGAAAGTAAAATCAATAATATATCTATGTTGACCTAAGGTTTTCAACCTAGGTCTTAATTTCGATTTTGATGATAACAAACATGAAACTAATAGTTTTATGGATAAATGTTTTCATATTTCAAATTGTCTTACGCTTGACGTCCATGATCAGAAAAATCGAAAGGACATTGGTCGACACACTCCGAAGTTTGATGAAGAGTTAAGTTTAGGTTTCTTGAGTTTAATGATATTGTATTTTCCTCTTATTGCTTGTTGATGATGAAAACCAAGCCAAAATCTCAAAACTCGAATCGAAACTTGAATTACAATAAAACTGCACAATATGCTAGTTTCAATAGGTTGATCGGTCGACCAATCGTCAATTGATCTTTTTTGATCCGTTGAACGACTAATTTTGAGCTCATGCTTTTGTGAGCTCTATATAAACTCCTGAAATCGGCATTCTTTGATATTTAACTATTCATTGAGTCATCCTAATAATATTTGTGAGACTTTCTTGAACCATATTCTCATTTGACCTAGTTTGAGCCCTACACTTACTTGATTTTGTCATTGCTCTCTCAAAGTTTCATCTTCAAAAGACATCAAGAGGACTAGGTTGTACTTGTTGGAGGCTAAGTATTCATTTGTTGTATTTGTACTTCATTTACTTGTATATTTTTGTGATTTATTTCTTGTTAAAGCTTGTTTGTGGACCTAGTGCGTTAGGTCTTGAGTTTGATGGTTGCCTTGAATAGGTACATATACTATGCTTGAATTGCTTATGGAACAAATGTTTCTTGGACATGGAATGAAAGTTAAATCACATATTGAGTCTAGAGTGAAGTTGCTAAGAAATGTTAGGTCAAAATACTAGTGAGTTAATTATGGAATGGTTAAGAAAATTTTATAACATGTTCAAAAACAAATTTGAGATGAATGAGTGAAGATAATTTTTCATATAATATTGGTTCTTTTAAAATTTTCAACTCTGGATTTTTTTTCGATCATGATTTTTTACATTGCAAAAACATAAAAATGATATTTTTTGATGAATTAATTAATACACAAGTTTCTAACTACATTAATCTTATTGTTCTTAAAGAAAAAAGAACTCTCCATCTAATTAACTAATGAATTATTTCACTGAGCTGAAGTAAATTTACACGATCGTCAATGGCCGCCACCTACTCCTGACGTCTTAAATTTATTTCTGGACAGCTTAGGGAGCATGAAAATGACAACAATGCCGCAGAGGAAGACCATTGCAGATGCGAATGCAAAGGCCGGCATGTTTCCCTTCCCAAATAGAGCATCAAATGGTCCCGCACCAAGTGATATGATCACCTAATTAATTATATAATTTGATTAATTATATATATATATACCAACAAGAAGTCAATTTAAATATAATGCAAATCGAAACTAATTAAATTAACCTGAGGAATGACAATTGAAATGTTCAAAACTCCAATGCAGAGTCCTACAAAATTTAATCAAGTGCGAATCCAATTATTAGCTCCATAACTAATCAAGTAGATAATTAAAATAATGCTTTAATTAAATTACTAACCTTGACCGCCACCACTGTTAAGAACCAATTGTGCCGTAACGGCGAAGGGAATACTGTACAGAACCTGTAAATAATTATATAATCAAGTAATTAATTAAAGAATAATTAATTAATTAATCAAGGTATATATATACTGACGGCGAGAGGGAAGCCGAGAGCTCCGAAGACGGCGAGAGCTGCAATTCTGACGTGGCCATCTGCAGTGATGACTTGGTGCAGCACAGGATTGTATTGCTTCACAGACCATACACTTATGACGGAGACTGCAGCCATGCACGCAAACATGCTGAAGTTTCCCAGCGCCCACACAAACTTTGGGCTGAACTTTCTGCACAGCGGCTCGATCAACAGAGACGTGATCCCCAGCACGATCTAAATCATTTTATGATTAAATTGATTAATGTAATTATTGAAAAGATTAGATAATTTTCCCACGTACGTACGTACATACGTACCGAGTTGAGTAACAAGCCAAATGCGCCTTCCCGCACACCGACATTATACGCTCGGGTTTCTGCGGGGGTTCCCTTGGCGGATCCGTGATATATTTCTCTTCCCATCCAATCCGTGTCGTAAAGGTTAAAAGGAAACCATGCGAGGAGAACTTGTATGAGCGGCCTGCTCATACGAGTTTGTATGAGCGGGCCGCTCATCGTCCGCCACGTGTATTATTCCGAATCTTGATGACATCAAGAATTAAATCCCATCTGCAATTTCTATTCTCCGTCACTCGTACCCGAAATCCAATCTCTCAAAACGCATACCCGAAATTTGGATCCATACCCGAAATTATTTTGAAACTCCGCCTTCCCAAAATACCTATTTTGAAACCCCGCATCTCCTCGCCGCTCATACACTCAATCGCCGCTGCTTCTCTGCTGTTGGGAAATCGCTCGCCGCTGCTGCTCTGCCGGATCCACTCGTTGCTCGCTGCTCGCCGCTGTTTCTCCGCCGGATCAACTCGTCGCTGCTTCTCGACCTGCTCCTTCCTCGCCCGCTGCTTCTCTCTCCCGCCCCAAAATATCTCCTCGCCGCTGCTCATACATCCCGCCTCAAAACATCTCCTCGCCGCTCATACACTCAATCGCCGCTGCTTCTTTACTGTTGGGAAATTTCTCGCCGCTGCTTCGCCGCCGGATCCACTCGTTGCTCGTTGCTCGCCGCTGTTTCTTCGCCGGATCCACTCGTCGCAGCTTCTAGACCCGCTGCTTTTCCCTCCCGCCCCAAAACATCTCCTCGCCGTTGTGTATGATTGTTCTTTCCGTAGAAGCTCAAAAAATCATAATCTGCCCCTTTCATTGTTCGGTTAGGAATTTTTTGAGATTTATATTACTTTTGCTGATCAACTGTTATAAGAATTGAAAGCTAGAACAAGCTAGAAACTTTTTCGTATAAGAATTGTTCTAGGTTCACCAGTTGTAGGCTCTCTAGGTTTAAAATAAGATATTTATATTACTTTTGCTCTTTAATTAAAAAACCATTTGTCTTATCCGTGAATTTGATCCTTTCTTTGTTGTTGTCATTTAATTAACTAACATTTGTTAATTAATGCCATCACTATATATATATATAACATAGACAGATATAAGTAAGTGTACCCTGTTCCATGCTGTTCAATTCATGCAATACAACTGTTTATATTCATGCTGTTCAATTCATTGCAATTTGCTTGTCAAGGGAGTTTACATTCATGCAACTCTTAATTGGAAAGAAGTAAAACGCAAAAAAAAAACTGATCAATGAATCCTTCCGGAATTTATAATTGACAATATCAAATTTACAAAGATCATTGTTTTGATTTTTTTCACTCCAATGAGATGTTGGATTGCTTACTTCATATATGAACATTTCTCTATCACATTCTTTATGACTGCAATAAATCATAGTAGTTAAGAACATGTAATATATTGTTTGTTTATTTAGTTTGCTTATATATTCTCTTGATATCAACTATGAAACATGAGAAGATTTAACATCCTTCATCATCTTAAATAGACAATAAAGAATGAGGCAATTAAGGATATATTTTGAGAATTTCTTTTGTTTGCTTTTATTTCAAATTACTTAGTTAGCTACTTATATGTTTGCTTTTGTTTAGAATTCTACATTTATCAACTAAGCTATAGTTTTCTTTTTATTTCAATCCACTATTCCTGTTACTTTTCATATTCCATTAGTATCCTAATTATGATTCGTTGAAAATGAAAGTTATAAATTATTTATTTGGTTTTTTATTGTAGGGATATCACAAGAAATGGAAACATTATCTAAATTAATCATTGGTCGTTGTTATCCAACAAGAGTTTCAACTTTTTTTGCACAAACAATAGAGCTAAATGAAACCCAGGAGGCTCTTCTCCAACAAACTCTTTTCTATTGTTACTCAAGAATCCCACAAATTAAGATTGACTCATCTTTATTAGATTATTTGATTCGCCAATGGGATACAACCACTAATGCTTTTGATATAAAGGGGAAAAAATCCCATTTACTGTGGAGGATGTATCATTAATAACAGGACTAAAATGTTATGATGATGTGGTTAATTTTCAAAACAAAGAAGGAAAAAGTGACTTTCAAGTTCAGATGTTTGATGGTAAGCCAATAACAAGAAATTTATTGGAGACAATGTTAGTAGATCTCCAAGATATTGATGATGAGACTACAACAAGATTGTTTGTTAGATTGGTTATTTTGTATCTGTTTAGCACCCTTTTTTTTGCACAAAAAAATTATTCGGTGCCAGAAGGTCTTGTGAAGTATACGGAAAATTTGGAGCATTTAGGTGATTATAATTGGTCACAAGCTATACATTCCTTTTTGGTTAAGCATATTGATTCGGCTCACAAGAAAATAGAACAACCAAACAGGATCAAAGAGATCACAATAGGAGGATTCTCCATCATCTTAAATGTAAGTTTTAAGCTTCAATAATTTTATATATGTTTGTTACATTTTATCTTTATCACATTAATTATTTTTGAATACAGGTTTGGTTCTTCGAGCATATGAAACCTCATTATGAAACTCTTATTGATGTTGACTTAAATTCACCAAGATTATTCCATTGGGTGAAAGTATCTTTTAAACAAAAAGTCACTCATTTAAGAGTTGTGGATAAATTAAAGTTGTCTGAGGTGAATTTAAATTGAAATTTATTTGAATGATACCTATATAGTAAATTGTGGAATTGAATTTTTAATATCCTTTAAATGATTGTATTACTTAGATAATTGAAGTGCTTCACCCAAATGCTCATGAGTCCCATCTCATCAAAGAAGCATATTCACAACAAAACTCTTTACAGGTATAATATTATTGCTTTGAGATTAATTCATTTAAGGTATATTTATTTTAATCATGCACTGATAAATTATGGTCTATTTGAATATTCTTTAGGAACAAAGTTGTCGAATAGAAAAGATTGAAGCTGAGTTGGTTGATGTGCGAGCAAAATTAAGTTGTTTAGATAAAACAGTTCATGACTTAACACTTGAAAATCAACAATTACGTAATGTGTTAACAAGTCATGGAATTGAGGACTTTGCTTGTCATGGCCAAGAACAAAGTGATAGCCCCATCACTCCAATATTCCAAGCTCAACCTAGTGCAATGCAAGTGAGTCCTAGTGGCAATTCAAAGCTTCAGCAGCAGTAGTCCAGTGAAATAGAAGAAGCTGAGAATATTCTCTTGTCCAGTTTGGTTAGGGATGTAAAAAGTAGACGTCGATTGAAGGGAAAATCCATACGAAGACACTGAGAATATTCTCTTGTCCAAAATGGTTGAGGTTGGCAAACAGGACATATGAAGCTGTATGTAATTTTGACTGTGATATACATGTAAATTTGTGTGTGAAACTAATGGATGGTTGAACTATATAGATTTTGTGAATACTTATAATGAATGGACAAGTTCACTGAATATCGATATTGTCAAGTGTAAAATTGTAATCTTATGAATGAGTGTGAAATGCATATGATTATGTTTCAGTTTACATCCACCAAGTTTAAATATATATCCATTCTATTTTAATACATATCCACTCAGTTGAAATGCATATCCATTATGTTTCAGTCCATATCCATCCAGTTCAAATGCATATCCATTCTGTTTCAGTCTGTAACCATCCAGTTCAATTGGAATGTCACATAGTCTTCAATGCATCTCAAAAAAGCCAGTTGAAATGCATATTCATTATGTTTCAGTCTGTTTTAGTATATAACCACCCAGTTGAAATGCATATTCATTATGTTTCAGTCTATATCCACCCAGTTGACATACATATCCATTCTGTTTCTGTGCATATCCACCCAGTTGAAAAGTATCTCTATTATGTTTCAATCTATATCCACCTAGTTTAAATGTATATCCATTATGTTTTAGTTCATATCCATCCAGTTTAAATATATCTTCATTCTGTTTCAGTCTATATCCTCTCAGTTTAAACGTATCTTCATTCTGTTTCTGGCTATATCCACTTAGTTTAAATGTATATCCATTATGTTCTGGTCCATATCCATCCAGTTTAAATATATCTCCATTCTATTTCAGTCTATATCCACCTAGTTTAAATGTATCTCCATTCTATTTCAGTTTATATCCACCTAGTTTAAATGTATATCCATTATGTTTTAGTCTATATCCACCCAGTTTAAATATATATCCATTCTGTTTCAGTGCATATTCTATTTTAGTACATATTCATCCAATTTAAATTTATATTCATTCTATTTCAGTTCATATTCATCCAGTTGATATGCATATCCATTCTGTTTCAGTGCATATCCATCCAGTTTAAATGCATATCCATTGTCTTTAATGCATCCAAATATAGCCACACAGACTTCATTTTAAATAAGATACAAGTTTACTATATGCTATAATGTTTATCAACAACAAACCAAAATATAAGTTCACTATGTGCTATACAAGATTATCAACAGCAAACCAAAATATAAGTTCACTGTGTGTTATACAAGATTATCAACAATATACCAAAATACAAGTTCACTATGTGCTATACAACTTATCAACAGCAAACCAAAATACAAATTCACTATGTGCTATACAAGCTTATCAACAGCAAACCAAAATATAAGTTTACTATGTGCTATACAAACTTATCAACAGCAAACCAAAATACAAGTTCACTATGTGCTATCAAACACTATCAGTTCACTTTGTTTGAGATCATATCCATCCAGTTTAATTGTATATCCACAGTTTGAGTTCATATCCATTCAGTTTACTATGCACCAACTCATGAAAAGAAATGTGATTCCTCAAAATCTAACTTTCTTGGTGGACAAACCGCTTGCAATAATCTTGTGAATGGGATATGTTCGGATGCATAGTCCTGCATAACACCAAATTAAAATAAATTAGATATGTGCATACAAATAGTTTGGTAAAAAAGATATATGCATGCTAATTCAGCACATACTTGATTTTGAACTTGACTTTCAACCATAAAACTTTGAGTATGTTTAGGACTCCCCACAATCGTAAAACTTTGGCTTATAACTTCTTCTTGTCCTAGGAAATGTCATTCATTAAAATAAAAATGATATTGTAAATAATGAATGTGAAAGCAATAACTTATATATCATACTTACTGGGTGTTGGATTGTCATTTTTACTTTTTTTGTTTTTTTTTCTTCTCCTTTCCAACACACTTGTAATCCTCTTGGCTCTGGGGCCTTTCTTTAATGGTGGAGGCTTTATTGTTACATTATTAATGTCACAAACTTTGTCATTATGTGTCGGTGTTAAAGAATTTATCATGTCATTCCTCGGAGAATCCTCAACTGTCTGATTTGTATAATCTTCAATAATGACATTCTGTAGCAATTGATCAACTTCTTCAATCAATTGATCAACATTTTTGTCCAACAGTTCAAGTGCAGCCCTGCAAGTTGAACTTTTTATAGAAAGTGAATAAATTTTTTGACATATACGAGTGTACATGGAACACAATTCTTCTTTTCCATCTTCACTAACTACTGGACATTGGATACTGAAACCAATCCCCTCTTTAGCATATTTTGTCCATCTTTTCAAAATATAGACACGAGGCAAATGTAGCACATTATTATTTAAAAAAACTTTGATACAATGCATGCATAATATTCCTTCAGCTTCAAACTTTCGACATGAGCATATCACCATTAAATCATCTGAATCGAAAGTGACATTAACCGCAAGGTCTTCCTTTCCAAGTTGAGATACTTTATATGTATGCATTGTCTCATTCAAGTTTATCATTTGACAAAGACAACATAATGACTTATTGAACTCTTGTTCAAATTCAGCATATATCACTCTAGAATATGCATTAGCAGCATCAGTGAGCATAGGCATCAATGGTAGTCCAGCAGGTTTTGAATGTCTTGATTTGTAATCTTCGAATAATTCCTTCTCCCGGAATAGCTTCAAAGCTCGATGATATTGGTCTATAAACTCTGAAAGGAAGAGTTTTTTTTTAAAAAACCTTTTAAACTGTGCATTCATACTCTCACTTCGTTGGGTGGTTGTCATATCAGCGCAAAATGATTCTCGTCTATATACTGTTGCCCACTTCTCCTTCAGCTTGTAAAAGTTTTGTAACCAACAATTATCAACCAAATTATAAGTGTCCATCATTTTAACCCATTTCTCTTCAAAGATTTGCACGGAAGACGAATCATATATGCAACTTCTAAACTCTTGCAAAAATTTAGGATGATCATGAATCACTTGTGATAAATTAGTAGCAACATTTTGAAAAATATGCCATAAACATAATCGATGACAAGTATTTGGGAACACAACCTGAATGGCTTTGGATATAGCAGCTGATTGATCAGTAAAGTTGTAGATGGCTGCTTTCCTCCCATTACAGCCATGAAAGTTTGAAATAACCAAACAAATGAGTCCACTGTTTCATCAAACAATAATGCCGCACCAAATAAAACTGTTTGTTTATGATTATTCATCCCAAGGAGAGGAGCAAAAGGCATTTCATACTTGTTTGTTTGAAAAGTGGTATCGAATGATACAACATCACCAAAATAACTATAATCAATAATTGCTCTCCCATCAGCCCAAAAGAAATTGGCTATTTCTCCTGTCTCATGAACTTGCAAGGCATAAAAAAAGGACGGATCCTCTACTTGTTTACTCTTTAAATAATGTAATAATGTTTGAATGTCACCTGCTTTCAACTTCATCATTCTCTGTTGGCTTATGTAATTGTTTGTGTCCTTTCGAATGAATCCAACCAATTCAGGCTTAGAAGCTGCAGCTTCAAAGAAATTGAAAACTTGATGAGGTCTAAACCCAGCCTTATCCATGTGATCAATTAATTCCTTCTGATATGGTAGTAGTTTCCGATGTGATCGAAGCATGTGAACTTTATTTGGGCTTGCCAACTGATGATTGTGATTCAGCTCAACTTTTGATACACTCCACACATTGTTGGTATTTATTTTGAATTCAATCAGAGCCTTGTAATTTGTTCTTTCAATAGGTTTTGACTTTTTCGTGACATGCGTTCGATGAATTTCTCTTGTCCCTTGTTTGCTACATACAAATTTTTTGCTTCTCATAGTACCATCACTTCGACGTTCAACTTGAGACTTCCTAACGCTAAAAGCCGTGTTTCTTAGCATAACTATTGTAGAAGTCATATGCATCTATTTCTGATGTAAATGTCATTCCAGGTTTTGGTTCATGTTGAGAATTTTCTGCAATTATTGTGGGAAACATAATGATGATGGAACAATTTTATACAATCAAATACATAAATACATCAAATAAACAAATATATAAAAAACAAGTAAATAATATACCATCTAATGAAGCGCTTGTATTTTCTTCCGTTTGATTTGGACCTTCTGTTGAATCAAATGCAAGTTCTTCTGATTGACTTTGCCCTTCCATCATACTGTCTCAGTTTAGTCCTTCTCCAGTAGGTAGGAGGACAAATGCAATTCCAAGCTTTATAAACATGATATCATGATAAAATAAGATTTGCTTATAACGAAGAAGACATGAAAACATGATGTAATTAGCCTACATGTCATCACAATGCAACAATGTTATCACAACCTTACGTCCTGAAATCAGCAGGACATGCCATTGACCTAGTTTTTTAATTAACTACATCAGACAAACTAGATGGATATAAGGTTTAAAAAGATGACCATACGCTAAAACTGGATGGATGTGGAGGGAAAAAAGTTATCGCTCGACCGCTCCGTCGTCGACAATATATGCGACCTAATTCTGCCTCCTGAAAGTCGTCGTGAGCTCGCCGTGGATATTAGCAGGCCGGACAACTCCACCAGCTCCGGCGAGGTAGCTGGGAAATAAGCCTGCCGGACTTCAGTCGTTCTGAGCTCGCCGGACTTCAGTCGCCCCACTCACTTAAGTGGGAAGGTCAACCGACATTTGCAGAGTCACCGTGAGCTCGCCGTGGATATTAGCAGGCCGGAAAACTCCACCAGCTCCGGCGAGGTAGCTGGGAAATAAGCCTACTGGACTTCAGTCGTTCTGAGCTCGCCGGACTTTAGTCGCCCCACTCACGGAAGTCGGAAGGTCAACCGACGGAGCAGGCCGCAACTCATATTGACGATCCGGAGATGCGGGGTTTCAAAATAGGTATTTTGGGAAGGCGGAGTTTCAAAATAATTTCGGGTATGGATCCAAATTTCGGGTATGCGTTTTGAGAGATTGGATTTCGGGTACGAGTGACGGAGAATAGAAATTGCAGATGGGATTTAATTCTTGATGTCATCAAGATTCGGAATAATACACGTGGCGGACGATGAGCGGCCCGCTCATACAAACTCGTATGAGCAGGCGCTCATACAAGTTCTATTCAAACCATGCTAACTGCAACGAGTAATTAATTAATATTCTACATTGATTAATTAATTAACAATATTAAATATATGCATACCCAGCTAAGAGCAGTAACAAGAAGCACTGATTTCATTCCAGGAGGTAAATTCTTGAAGGCCTTGAAGAATTCAAAGATTACTCCACATGCTGTCTCTTTCTTCTTATCCTCACCCTCTATATCACTTAAAGGGATTTCTTTCGCCACAATTAGGGACACGGTCAAACATAACAGAAGGAATACCTGCATATATATATATATATTCAACATTAATTTATCTTCAAATTAATATTCATGAACCATATGTAAATATACATACCACAGCAACTAAGAATGCACCCTTTAGATTTGCACAATCTTCGCAGCAAGCGTTTGTCATTAAGAAAGGGAACCACCTAATTATTTAATTAATATAAAATACTAATTTATTTTCCAAATTAAAGAGAAGTTGAAAGTATAAATTAATTACTTAATTAATAGTTTAATTGTGAATTTTGGAACGTACTTGTGCCAACCTCCACTCGAACCAGAAGAATACCCCAAGATATTCCCCACAGCCATCCACGTGGCAAATATAGCGTTAGCTGCACTTGTTCCATGTTGACCTATTTATTACACAATTAATTAATTAGTTGAAATTTCATTAGTTAATTAATTTCTCCAAGATTAGTGCATGCATGCGTAAGTAATTGCTTACTTGAGAGATCAGCCATGAGAGCTCGGGTTGGGCCCTGCCACGTACATTTATAAAATTATTTTTTTAAAATTATGTAATTAATTGAAATTAACCTTAGCCAATATTAATTAATTATTACAAATTATATATAATTATATTAAAAAAACTTACTTGAACTGCATTATTAGCAAAATCCAAGAACATATATAAGCGCTAGCTGCACGCAATCTCTTTCCACGATAAATACTGCATACATGTTTTTTTTTAATTTTTAAAATTTAATTAAATTTGTGTGCAATTTAAAATACATAATTAAAAGAAGAAATTTAATTAATTATTTCACCTGCAATGTTTTGTTGTATCACCGAGTGCATATCCAATGTCCGAAGAAAAGCCTACTACAGTCACCTACATGTATATATATGTGCCGATATATTATAGACATTTTAAATTAATAAAAATTAAATGCCAATTGTGCTACAAATAGTTAATGGCAATATGTTGTATGTTACCTAGGAGATTTAGGGTTCGAATCCTAATATGATCACCTATTGTGATTTTTTATTTTTGTTTAATTAAAAAATAATAAAAATTAAAGGAAAATAAATAATTAATATAATAGAATGATTTGTTCAGCAACACATATCAGTATACAGCCAGCGCTGATAAAGGGCCTTCTTCTTCCAAATCTAGAACGACATCCGTCACTCCACATCCCAACAATAGGTTGAACCTACAAATATATATCATGCAATTTAATAAAAGTAATTTACCTCTAAATGATAATTTATTAATAAATATATACAAAGTTGTACATTGCCAAAGTCTTTCCTGTCTGTAAGTATTTTTTAGTAAAAATAAAAATAATATGTTTGTTTAATGCATGCTAAAATTAAGTGATTTAACTTTAAAAATTACATTGATATATATATAGTCATTTTTTTTAAGTACCGGAGATAATAAATATTTTCTTGCAAAACTACAATAGCAATAGTTTTTGTCTATCTGTCAATTGTGAGTAGCACAGTTACTCATAGTTGATGGCAACATCTTGTATATTATTTTATATAAAAAAATAACTGTAATTAGTTTAGAACTTACTATAAAACCTACGACGGGACCGCATAGCCATACAATAGAAGAGAGAGCATGTGAGAGTCCTAACGTCTACAAAAATTAAAAGATAATAAATTTTTACAAAACTTGATCATTCGATCAAAGTTAACATAGTATACGTACAAACTTGAACATAAGGTGTGAGAAGGGAGAGTTGCAATGTCCATCCATATTGCACGCCGCCGGCAACTGTGCACGCAAAAATAAGCCTCGCCAAACTAATTGGCTTTGCAATCGGGGCTTTTCGAGCATTATCCATTTCAAACTCATCACGACGGATTGTCGAAAGCATTTCCTTGCTCTATCTCCGTCACCTCCTCCATCTCTCTGTCTTTATCTCTATCCATTTTTCACGGTTTAGGCTTTGATTTTGGATTACTGAATATATAAGATGAAATCAGAAATTAGATTAGGCATTGTATATGATCACTTATGAGCATGGCCGGAATTCATGAATATTATATATAAACAAGTGAACAGCAGCACTTGTGATATGTCTGGATTTACATCTGGCCATGCTTATTTTCCGCTTTTGTTCCTAATTTAATTGAATATGCTTTTGGTTGATAGTTTATCTATTAATTAATTTTGATTTCAAATCGAACATGACCAAAATATTTTTATTTATTTTATTAATTGCGTTTTTTTCTTTTACAACTACAAATCAGAAGTGACTAATAAAAATAATAACAACAACAATAATAATAATAATAATAATAATATTATTATTATTATTATTATTATTATTATTATTATTATTATTATTATTATTATTATTATTATTAAATGAGTTGAAGTGTTCAGACTTCAGAGAATGGGATGCAATTGATAGATAAGATGAATTGAACGAGTATTAGAATCCAGATAACAGAGAGGTTCTGACTTGAACAGTTGAACCTATGTCTCACACGTGTCAGTGTATCCTTAACTCTAGAATATATAGTTTCGGATGGAAGTACATTTTAAGCTCCTTGCAGGCACCGATGGATCTACGGATTTTTTAGGGATTACAATTCAACTGTAAGTGGATATGTAAGATTTGAGAGTAAATAATATGTATTATATTATTATTGTAATAAAACAATATTATTTGAATTCACTATCTAAAATTTAAACAAATACTTGATAAAATTTTAGGTTTATCCACGTAGATAATTATCGTACTCCAGCATGTTTGCTTCATATATAGGATAAGGGAGAATATAATAATGGATGAATTAATATTCATTATTTGTTTAATGCATAGATTAGAAGAAAAAATATGAATATAAGAATATAAAATTAATATTATATCTGATATATATTGGATTTAAAAAATTTATATTCAATCCTACCTCATTTATTATCCAATCCAATCATATTCTATCCAATGAAGCAAATATATCAAAAAATTTAAGGCATATTTGGTACATGAAATAAACAACTTGTATGTGTGGTGGCAACTTATTGAACGTTGCCTAGAGATCTAGAGTTCAAACTCTAGTAAGATAACCTATTGTGATTTTTTATCTTTGTTTAAAAAAAAGAAATAAACATCTTGTATAGTATTATGATATTACTATACATTTGGGAAGCTTTTAAAGGAGGTATTAACTAACGATGGAGTAGAACATAATACAAAATATGGTGTGTTCTTGCTAGAAGGTATGAGTTTGCGGTTCGGTGGATGTCGGGCTCGCAATGACGAATCTCTCGTAATTAATGATAACACATATGGTCGGGTGGCACTCCTGGGCTAAGTTGTCTCCCTTGACTTGAGTCTAGTTCATGAGTGTGAGCGCTTTTGAGCCTAATCTGGTCAGGCCCAAAGTGCTAGTACAGTCCATGGTGTATTAATAATACACCGCCAAACCCCTTTATTAGCTAGTCCAGTCCATAGGCGATTTCCAGGTATGATATTCTCCTCTGTCTCTTCTTCTTCCACACTCTCAAACACTTGATCTTTGCCTCAGTCGCGCTTCTCGCCATGCTCGCCACGCCTCAACCAGCGTGTCGCATTCCTACCTCCCTCCAAACACAATGAGCCTCGCATTGGAGGGGCCGTCGCTGCTTTCCAGAGAAGTCGTATGTCAAGGCAGCGAGCCTCACCAAGCCTCAACCTGCGCGCCTCCTCTTTCCATCACCGCTTCCTATCGTTGCCTTGTGCTGGAGGGGCCGTTGAGGTAGCGAGCCTCGCCACACCTCAACCCACGTGCCTCCACATTCCATCGATGCCTTGTGCCGGAGGAGCTGTCGAGGGAGGCGCTACGCCGAGAGGCGGCATGGTTGCTAAGTTTCGATGGGAACACACCGCATCGCTGGGATTTCGTCAAGTTCCGATGGGAACACGCTACATCGCTGGGTCGCATTGTTGCCTCCCGTCGGGCATCGCCTAGCTTATAAGACATGGATTCATCTAATTAAAACTGGCTTGTAATTAGAATTGATTGCATTAGCTTGTAAGACTTGGATTCATCTAATCCTGCTCATGAGATTCAGGTGGAAGCACACCATTTTTCATTAGTTTGATTCCTATGTAGAATAACATCTATTTCAATTGTTCTAACACCATTTGAACAAATATTTGCTATACATATGTTGTACAGGTTCATTATACAGGTTTGCACCAAACAAAGTGTAAGTTATACATGCTCATAATAATAATAATACAAGGCTAGTCAATTCAGGCTAGCCAATACATGTTAATTTTATACAGGATACTACTATACAGGTTAATACAATACAGTGTACGTACCAAACATGCCATTAGATACACTAAAGTGTGTTAAGCTGGACCCCTAGATTAAAAATGAATAAGATATCAAATGAAACATATAATAATAAAAATTGCGGGGACTGATCCTTTTGTAATAAGCAATTTAAAAACTGATCCTCCATATAATGTTAACAAAAAATTATCATATTTTGCATGAATGGACAAAATAGCCCTTTGGTGCTAAATTTTGAGACAACCCAATCTCATAATTTGGTGTCCAACAATTATCTCGTAACATCTTTGGCATGAATGAGGTATTGTTCAAGATCCTCCCTTTCCTTATAAGTCATCTGCAATACAAACAAAAATCACACAAGCAAACAGAGATACCAGGGCAGGATATTTTGTCTTTGTCCCGAGTTGTTGACTTCATTGGCGGGTTGCCCCGAGTTGCCGGCACCTTGGACGGATTGTCTTGGGTTGTCCATAGATAGAGCAAGGTGGTGAGGTGTGTTATCTTTATCCATTGTTGTTGGCATATATGGATGGGGTTGTTCTCGGGTTGACCATGGATTGGTAACACCTGGACGGATTGTTCATGGGTTGTTCCAGATTGGTGACACACTTGGACTGGTTGTTCACAAGTTGTCTCGGGTTGGTGACACCTAGATAGATTGTTGAAATAGAAGTATGGATCGGGTATCCATGAGGATAGTTTTGTCCATAAATCTTTTCTCTTGGCCAAGTTTTGTTAAGCTTATAAGAAGAGTCATTTTTTAAATGACCTTTTAAATTTGGGTCATAAAAAAATTTCACCCATAGAGAGGATGAATGTTTGAGGAGGCCAGACATTGATGTAAAAACAAGATTTTATCTGGACTTGTGGACTATAGAGTGTGCCGTTGTGAAGCCTGACGGAGATGGAGAAGACGAAGAGTCCGAGCACCAATTTCGTTCGTGTAACTATGTAAGATCTAAAATAATTTTTAGTTTTGGAATAATTTTCGTTCTTGTACCAAGGGTGGGCCCCGTGTGGGAAGTCAAAGAGTCAAAGTGGATTTTGAAAGCTCAATCAACCATTGATTTCGTTATTTACCAAGGGTGGGCTCGGGTGAAAAGTCAAATAGTCTAAGTGGATTTTGGAGGCTCAATCAACCATTGATGCATTAAGTACCAAGGTTAATTTATGTTGATTCATCTACTTAGGGCCTAAGGCAATAGCCTTTTTGGCCTAATGGATGAGTCGCCCATGATCATTAAGGGAGTGTTTGGTTGCTCGCAAATGCAAATGTTGCAACTTTATTCGCAGCAAATAGATGAATCAATTTATTTGGTTGACTGCAAAAATCTTTAGCAGCATTTAGTATTTACAAGTTGTGTTTCTAATATCATTTGCAGAGTGCAAAAGAAATTACAGTTAAAAAAGTCCGCAATACAAGATTACGGGCTGCAAATGTAATAATTTAAGTATTAGAAAATAATTAATTTGGACGACTTAGAGTCGTCGAGTGTAGACGAGATAAATACCAAAGTTATAAATTTTCACGTGTTGAACGCGATTGTAGTACCAGATTTTAGATTTGATGTCATTTGGTATATATATTTTTTATTTTTTTCGGTATTATACAATAATTAAATAATATAAAATAATATTGTATTAAACTAAATGGTGATTTAGAGTATAAAATAATATTATTCTGGGTCGGATCAATTCTAGTTGATGAAATTATTGTTGGGTAAAATGATAGGTTTACCTTTTTGCCTCTATATATTTGCTCGTTATAACTTTTAAATTTTGTTAAACTCCTATTGGATCCGACAATTCATGTTGGGCCGGAGATATCAGGCTGAATTGACCCGACTCGAACAAAAATCGTGCTCAGCCCAATAAAAGTTAGGGCTCGGGACCCCCGACCAAGCACAACACAAATAGTAAATAAGCCAACTCGACCCGTTAGTACGATAACAAAAATAAAATAAAATTGGGCCATCAGGCCAAAAACGAGCTATCGGGCTAATCCAAGCCCAATAGCTCGATATTTTCGATATTGAATAAAATTATTATCAAGCTATCGGATAGGGTCGGTCCTACAATGTGCGGGCCCTAGCCTGACCCGATACATGTTCGGGCCTTATCGGGCTGGCCTGATAACATCCTAGGTATGATAACGGGCGGTCCGAGCACGATTTTATTGTGTCAAGCTATCAGGTTGAGCCAAAAATGCTAGACATGGATAGACATATGCTAGTTGCAATTATAATTGCAACTTTCATTTGTAGCTAACCAAATGCTTGCAAGTAAAAATTATAACTCTAGTTGCGGGCAACCAAATAATAAGGTGCAAATTCTATTCGCGAGCATTTGATTTTGCATACAAATATTTTTTACAACATTTGCACTTGCGAGCAACCAAACGCCCCCTAATTGAATACATGAAAAAGGTTCTAACTCTCCTCAACAAAATTTTAAACATAAAATAAGTGATATCGGTGCATTATATATACTTAGTATTCATAGTAATGGTTGTAGGCACAACAATGGTGATCTCATCACAACAAGTCACATGACGCTGAAGCGACGATCAACAACGGTCACACAACCGTGCAAGGCATAAAATGCTTGGTTGCTAGGTTGGCCACAGGCCGCAAAATGCCACGGTGGAATAGTTGTCATGTTAGTTGCAATTATGAGGTGGATCATGTAGATCAAAAGAAGATGACAAGATTGTGCGGAGAAGTAACTAGTTAAAATTATGACCAATGAAAACAAAAATCCTATATTTATTTTATATAATATAAATATAGTGTTTTAAAGTTAATACTTTGTATATGAACTATCTTGAGGTCTTTTATAATTCTGCATTTTTACCCTTGGATTCGAATAAGACGAAGTGTGGTAGACCTTCCCTTGTTAAGGATTTTCTTCCGATTAGTATGTGTAATTTAAATTACCGAATATTGTCGAAATTATTGCCTAATTGGATTCGACCTCTGTTGCCTAATTTGGTCTCCCTTGTCCAGTCGACTTTTATTCAGGGCAGAAGCATTCATGACAATATTCTCATAGCCCCATTCGATCTTTTCGTCCAAGGGTAAGAATCCAGTAATTATGATTAAAATTAATTTGTAAAAAGCTTATGCTAAGTTATCCTGGAGAACCATATTATCCATGCTTCAAGCTTTTAAATTACCTCCTCAGTTCACTAATTGGATTGTTGCTTGTTTGTCATCTGCTTCTTTTGCCTGCCTCATCAATGGCAAGTTGTCTCCTTTTTTCACCTCTCAAAGAGGTATTCGCTAGGGTGATCTACTATCACCTTACTTGTTTGTCCTTACGGTGCAATCGCTCTCTTGCTTATTAGACAATGCTGTAAATTTGGGAAAACTAACGCCATTTAAACTTAAGCAAAGGGTGAAAGTTAGCCATCTCATGTTTGCCGATGATGTGTTGCTCACATTCAGGGCTAATAGGCAAAGTTTATCCATTGTTTTGGAGATTTTTCACAAATTTGAAAGATTTACTGGTCTATATGTTAATTTAGGTAAATCTGAAATTTTGTTTCCTATAGATTGACTAGTCCAGAAAGGGTGCCCTACATTAGCCATTACCTTAATATGAAGGTTGGTGTTTTTTCCTTCAAATACCTATGAGCTATGGTTGCCCCTAGACGTCCGCTTTCTCACCGTCTTAATTATGTGTTGGATAACATTTCGGCTAAGTTGGGTTATTGGTAGGCAAACTATTATCCCAAGCGGGTTGTATTGTCTAATTCTGTGTTGAACTCGATTCCATTACATTCTCTTGGTGTAACTTGGGCTTCTCCCACCTTCTTGGGTATGCTTGAACAAATTTCGAAGCATTTTATTTGGTCTGGTAACCAGGGCAGCAAGGGTATTTACCATTTTGGTTGGAATACTGTTACCTTGCATAAATCGTTGGGTGGCCTGGGAATTCACTCTCTCCTTGAAAAGGCCATGTATCTACAAGCTAAGCGTGTTGTTAGTTATTTAAATAGAGTTCCTTCTCCTTGGTTTGAGTTAGGTTTGGTTAAATACTCAGATTTGAGATTTAATATTTATGTTGACTGAAATTGTTCTTGGAGCTGGAGGCTTTTCAGGAATGCTTTTTCCGAATTATTGCCTGGTTGTATCAAGATCATTAATTCTGGGTATAATTTATCTACTATGTTTGACTATTGGGCTCTAGATCTTCCTTTTAGTAGGAAGCTTACTTTTTGTGATATTAGTTTGCTTGCTCGTTTTGATTCTACGAATGATTTTATTTGGCTGCAATCTTGGAATGTGGAACGATGTAACGATACTTCTGGTCCAGTGCTGCCTCGATCCATTTCAAGACTTTATTTACCTGAAACCCCCTATGAGGATTTGTATGTTTGGAAGGGGACAAAGGATAGTAGTGTTATCGCTCGTTCAACTTATAGGTTCCTGCGTACTGATGCCTTGAGTCTAGCCATAACTCTTTTTGGCCTCTCCTTTAGAAGATTCAAACTGCTCCTAAGGTCAAAACCTTATGTTGGAAGCTTTTACATCTTAGGCTCCCTCTTCGAACTTGTCTCCATTTTCTTGGCCTATCTTCTACAACTTTATGCATTTTTTTGTGGGAATGTGGATGAAACTTTTGAACATCTATTCTTCTTTTGCCCTTTGGTTCGCTCCTTGTGGGATCATCTCTCTCTTAGACTTAATTTTGATTTTTTTTTATCGATCAACTTGGGTCGAGGGTAACTGGTTATACCTATCTTTTGCCCCTCTTGATAACTTTTTCGCTCATGCTATAGTTGCTCACTCTTGTTGGCTCATTTGGTATGCCTGAAATCTTTTGTTGCATGATGCTAGATAGCCTACCGTAACCACCCTCATGAATCAAACTTTACCATTTACCTCTAGGTATTTTGCTATCGATGAGTCTAAGGGGTCGGTTCGGAGTTTATTAAGACCTGTGAGTTGGACTAAGCCAGTAGTGGGTCTTCTTAAAATGAATTTCGAGGACGTTGATTTTAACTTTAAACAATGAGTCAAATATTTCATGGAGCATTCGTGGACACTTTTCACATATTTTCCTTTTAAAGAATCATTGTAATTGTGTCGCGTTTAAATTTTGTAATCGCGAGGGAAACAAGGCTACACATTGGGCAGCAAATCGAGCTAGGATATGTAAGGACCGCATGATTTGGTCATCTATTCGTCCTCCAAAGTTGGAGGCAATTATGCCCAATGACCTTTTGATGTTGGCTTCCGCCAACTTTTTATATAATGCTTTTATTTTGGAAAAAAAAAGTACCATAGTAACAAATTGTATTGTTAATTTGTTACGAAGAAATTTTGAAATATATGTATGAAGAGATTTTTATATATACTTTGGTTAAACATAGGCTATCATGTCCAACTAGTGTATTAGATTCGGATTATCAATATCTATCTATGTCTCATTTTAAATTTTAGTTAAACTTTATTTCTCATGGTAAATTTTTTTAAGTGGGTCAAAGGCTAGCAAAAGCATTTAAGATTTTCTGTGCATTATTTGAGATTTTTAGTGGGATCAATATATATATATATATAATTAAAACCGCTTCCCATGGCTAAGACTAAGAATGCCTTGAAATACATCTAGGCCATGTTTATTTGGCCGAATTAGATTTCGATGGGATATGATATGAAGTGGATAGGGATATAATAGAAATTCAATGGGATATCTTGAAATCCTATCATGTGTTTGTTTTGGCACAAGATAAAAAGCTTGGATAAGATATCTTATGTTTGTTTTGGTTAGGATAATGAAACCGGATAATAATATTATTAACAAGTAAATTATAAAATAATAATATGTAACAAGCGTCACGAAATTAAATTATTTTTTACAAAAATATTCTTTACTCGATATGAAAATTAAAAATAATTGGCCTAACAAGAATGGACAATTGAAATAATTGGCCTAACAAGCATCACGAAAAATATTCTTTACTCGATATGTAACAAGCATCACGAAATTGAAATTTCAGCATATATTAAAATAATTGAAATAACAACATCGTCCTAACAATTGGTCAGCTACTAATTTCGGCAAAACAACATGAAGTCCAAAAAAATAATAAACTGAAAATAGAATTTCTAATTGGAAATTTCAGTGTCTGCTGAACTTTAGCAACAAGCTTAAACTTTAGTAACAAGCAACAATATCAAGTAATTTTCAGCAACAAGCTGAAATTTTTTAGCAATAGAAATCTAAAATAAACTTCAACAACAAGCAACAATATCAAGTAATTTTCAGCAACAAACTAAAATTTTTAGCAATAGATTTTTAGATACAAAGCTTAAACTTCAGTAATATAACGAACCCAAAAACCTGAAAATTTCAACATCTAAACCTCCTCCTAAACCTGCACATTTAAAGTAGTAATAATAGTAACACATATGAAAAATGCCACTTTAAATCATCTCTTGTTTTATGAAAGTTCTAAACGCAGCAAATGAACACTTACTTGCAAAAGTTCCAAAAGCAAAATTGTCACATGTCTTATAAAGTAGATGAACAACAATAATGTATGACACTCTACAAAAAAAGTATGTAATAGCTTCAATAATTAAAGTTAATAAGCGAATTTAAATCACAAGCAAAAAAGATAAATGAGAAGAGGAAGTAGAAGAAGAAGAAATAAGAAGATTAGATTAGTTATTTTAAATTAAGAGATACTGCCCTTGATTTCAAGAGGAATGATATTTTTTCATAATATACTCTAAAAATCCAACCTTATCCTCCACTTTATCTATTCCACTAAAAAACATCAACTCATTTGGGTGTGCCCCTAAATAACTAGCAAGAAAGAAAATATCCATTGAAGATAATAATGGAAGTTTCTTTAATTGTTCATGAATTTCTCTATGCATCTTTGGGAGCGTTTGGTTGCCCGCAAGTCCGAATGCTGCAAAATCTATTTGCATGCAAAAGCAAATGCCCGCAAATAGATTTTGCAACCTAGCGCTTGGTTGCCCGCAAGTAGAGCTGCAACTTCTATTTGTGGACGTTTGGTTGGCCGCAAATGGAAGTTGCAATTACACTTGCAACTTGTAACTTCTATTTGTGGGCATTTGGTTGGCCGCAAATAGAAATTGCAACTTGCATTAAAATTTTAAAAAATAATAAATTAATATTAAAAATATGACCTACAAAGGACTACATCTAAACATTAAAGTAATATTTTGAATAAGAAAAATAAAGTACATGCACATAAACATAAAAGAAGTCTTTTAACAATAAATTCACATAAACAAGTTCATAAAAGTCTAACAACGAGTTCATATCAAAGTCTTTAACAACATAAATCCCAAAGTTCATATCAAAATCACATATCAAAGTCTTACAAGTTCATATCAAAGTTTTTTAAAAATGACAAGTTCATATCAAAATCACATGTTTAACAGTAACGGTGATGAGTAGATGCAACCATGAAAGCTCTCGTCTCTCTTGTTGATAAACCGGCAAGCATACGATAGGCACGGCAAAGCTGACTCTCATCAAATCCAGATATTGACATAAGAGCTTCATACAACTCATCTATGGATATCTCTGGCTCATTGTTTTCTTTAATCGCCACAACAAACTTCTTAATATTATTTGTTACTGTCATTATAATATCATCTTCATTTTCCCTGTGTCGCTTTGATGATTTCTTTTTTGTTTTTCCCGAACTCGAAGAAGCTCCTTGAGTTGAATGCGCTTGTGCATAAATTGCATCAATTGAAACATCATTAGTATGGACATTAACTTCAGGATTTGCAAATTCAACATTATATCCAGATTCTGACACTCCCAAACTATCATTTTTTGAGTTCAAGTATATATTTTTTGACAAGATACTGATATGCAACTGTTATGGTAATTAACTAAAACAATAGTTTAATATAATGATATACTTGCAACATATATCTTTCCATTTGCAGCAGGTTGATCTTTCTTCTACTTTCTTTTTGAACAAGAAAGAGAAATAAGAGAAAAAAACAAGCTCAAAACCTATAAAGTAGAAATGATATACCTTTCCATTTGACTTACATGTTATGGTTCAAATTGGTTCAAATTGACTTACATATTAAGAAAAAAAGACAAGCTCAAAACCTACAAAGTAGAAATAATATACCTATAAAGTAGAAATGATATAATAAGAAAAAGTAGTCAGCAATCAACAATGATCTAGTTTAATTTGAGATGGTAGTTGTTGTATTTTCCAAGGTAAATAAATCAAATCATCAAAGTTGTTTTTCATATCAAAACAAAGTGATCCAAACTAACAATTAAATTTCTCATATCAAGCAGTTGCAGAAAAAAAAAAGAGATAGGAAGAAGAGAAACTTCTCTAGCATTTCTCAACAACTATCAATCAGACAGGAGAAAAACAAACTGATGAGCAAATGAACTAAACATGGACATGATATTTGGATCACTTTGTTCCTTGAATAATAGCAATTAAGTGATTGTTTTACTAAAGATAAGTATTTTGAACAAGCTTTATTTCTTATATGATGATAACTTAGGAAATAAGAAAGTAATAGCCAAACCCAGATGAATGAGAAAAATAAGAGATTATGAATCTAGTTAGGATATCGCCTCAGATATGAAGAAAATCTAATATTGATATAAAAAATTGGCAAAGAAATCAAAAGGTTGATCCTTGAGGACTTGAAATGATGGGAGAAAAAGGAAAATCACATCTTCTCAAAAATGTGGAGCACAAGAATCAATTCTCCATCATCTCAGGATGGCATTGATTAATACATGATCACATTAATGTATAACACATGAGCAAATTTAGCACATAGAGCATGTTTACCTACTTCCCCTGTCAGAGAGATAGCCTATAATGAGTTTACAATACCCTTGACTGTCTACTTTATCCTACCTCTCTCTAATGTTCCAACAAGTCAAGTGTAGTAAATCCATATGTTTCAAAAAAGGTTAATGTTAAATTGTCATTTTCAAAATACAAAAAATAGGAATTATATGATGTTGGTATCGAATATTTTTAGCAGCAGTAAATCAATTATATCTAAAGTTATCAATAAAGCTTTCCTGGTTCTTTAGTCATACTCTAGAAGTGACAAAAAGGAGATGTATGAGTATTATTAGGAGAGGAATAAGCTTTGAACATTATATATGAGATTTTTTTAATCTTTCTCCATTGTCATTTTCAGATGATAAGATTACTAGAATCCTAAAAAAGTAAATAAGAAAGGTTCTACTTTTAGCATCATCATTTAGTTGATTATTATGAACAGCAAATGAATTTTCAACTTGCAGATGCTTGTCCAAATATTTTTATTGTAAATCATCTTAAAGTAGCCTTCAGAACCAAGATAGTGTTCCAGTATTTACAGATTTCTTGCTGATATCAATTACCAATTAGAAAGATTGGTTTAACTTTTACTGCAGATCACATCTGGAAATTGAACCTTTGGGACTCCACACTAATGTTAGGCAACACTGAAGTCTTGAAGGCAAACTGAAGTAGTAGCACTCGATTTCTTCTCAACATATGGCATTGCAAGTTCACCAAAGGCTTTCAGATATTCTTTTTCTTGATAATAAAAATAGATAGCTTCTTTTGCACTTTCGTTATCTCAAACTTTACCAAATTACTACCAGGGAAAGATTGGTTTTGTTTCTTATTGTCCATTTCCAATAAAGATGACCAGAACAGAAGAAAAATACTGAAAGAGGGTGCCTAAAAGTCTTCAATCAACATATATATCAAAGAAATATACTGAAAAAATCACCAAAGAAATATGAGCCAGAAAAAAACATATACATCAAAAGGAAAGAGACTCGAGAAATAAACTAAGATAAACATAGTTCTTCAATCAGAGCAGTTCTTCTATCAAAGAAATATGAACCAGTAAATAGTTCATCTTGCCAAGCTGCTACTTGAATGCAATAATCTCAAAGGGAATCAACAACTAGAAGATTTCACTTGCCTTGAAGTCGAGAGAGTAGTCGAGAGAGTGAAGTCGGGGGAGTCCAGTCGGGAGCTTCGGGGGCTTCGGGAGTAACAGTCGAGAGCTTCGGGAGCTTCGGGAGGTTCTGGAGCAGGAGCAGTCCAGAGTAGGGCTTCGGGGGAGTAGGAGTAGTTGATTTCGTGGGAGTCGGGGTAGAGCGGGAGCAGGAGCAGTCGGGAAGAAGTCGAGGGTAAGATTCGAGGGGTGGAGTCGGGGCGAGATTAGAGGGCTGGAGTCGGGAAGAAGTCGAGGGCGATAGTTGAGGGCTTGAGGAAGAAATCGGGGGCTGCAAGCATCGTGCGAGGGATGGAGTCAGGAAGAAGTCGGGGGTTGCACCGTCGTGCGTAGGGAGTCAGGATGTTAACCACGCCCTCTTCTTGCAAGCTGCAGGCCTGCAGCCTATTCTGCAGTCTGCAAATGCTAAATGCTGCAATTAGATCAATTGTAGTCAACCAAACAAGTATGGGGTTATGAATGCTGCAAACTAGTTGTGTTATGACCCTCGCTTAATCGGATAACTGACCCACCAACTTCATAGGCCAAATTGTAATACACCGGTTTAGTCCCACATCGGGAGTATATTGGATGTGGTGTTGGCTTATAAGGCTTGATGGGTGTGCTACTATCAACTTTAGCTTAAGCATTTTAATGAGGCCAATAGGTTGGCCTATGAAGTTGGTGAGTTAGTTATCCCATCAAGCGGGGCGTAACAAAATGGTATCAGAGCAAGACCTAGTCCTAAGCATGGTGAGGGAGCCTATGTGAGAAAGGGCTGCCCAGGTGATGGGGTGGAGCCGCTACTAGGCTAGGCCTCACATGCCGCCGACTTAGGTGTGATTCTGGGCTATGTGCATGTTAGACTCGAGTTGAGTCTTGACGAGGACGTCAAGACATAAGTGGGGGAGATTGTAATACCCCGGTTTAGTCCCACATCGGGAGTATATTGGACGTGGTGTTGGCTTATAAGGCTTGATGGGTGTGCTACTATCAACTTCAGCTTAAGCATTTTAATTAGGCTAATGAGTTAGTCTATGAAATTGATGAGTTAGCTATCCCATCAAGCGAGTTGTAACAAGTTGCCTGCAAGTCCAATTGCAGGCAACCAAATAGCCCCTTTGTCAAATCCTTATCATGTCCAAATTAATTTGACAATGTTGTTATATTATCCGCTATATCCCCGATTTTGAAAGCTACTGTGCCAATATACTCTCCAATTTTAGCAACCTCTGAGGCCATTTTATTATCTCCACGATCCTTCCTCTTTCGCCCTTCACGACTCTGATTCCTACTAGTCAATCCATCAACAATTACGTGTGGAGATGATACCTCCATATCATTTGTGCAATTTAAGCATCCAAATAAGAGCTCAGTAACAAGTCAAATAAAAGTACAAAATACCAAGTCAATTGTTCGTACGCCACTCATTATACATTTCATTAGCCAGTCTATCACGAAATTCTATCCAATGGGATGATGTTTCTACACTACTTATGGTATCAACATCATCGTCATTGTCATTTTTTTCCACCATACTACTTAATTGCGCCTCCAGAGGATCTAAACTCATTTCTCTTCTAATGAAATTATGTAAAAGACAACAAGCTATAATTATTCTATTTTGTGTGGTAATTGGATAAAAAGATGAACTTCTAATAATAGTCTAGCGCATCTTCAGCAATCCAAAACATCTTTCTATCACATTCCTAGCTGATGAATGAGGCATGTTAAAATGCTATTAAGGTGTTGATGGAGCTCTAGAACCTTCCCCCATTCCGATATATGATACCTTGTTGATTTATATGGTGCAAGAAATCCTTCTCCATTAGTGTAACCAGCATCCACCAAATAATACTTCCCTAAAATATCAATTGTATAGCTCGTATTAGAACTTTTTATTACTTGACACTATAACCTAATTATGAATTTGTAACTTAATAATGACTTACCAGTGGGGACTTCTAACTCATTCCTCCTATTGAGGGCATCTCATAGCACTCTAGAATATGCAGCTGAACCTTCCCATCCAGGCATCACAAAAATAAAGCTCATATCAGGGGTACAAACACCCAATACGTTAGTGGCAATGTCCTCTTTACGAGTGCGATAACGAGATTTATCTTCAGTTGAGGCATGCACTCTAATATCGGTGCCATCTAATGCTCCTAATCAATTCTAGAAAATACAAATTAAAAATTAAATAACATGAGAACATATTCAACGTATATATGTGGAAAAATATATCATTATTTTATTGAACTTCTTACGCACCTTAAACCATTTCCATTTTGGATCGGTACAATTTTCCGTTATAGGTTCTGGGGATCTCAACAAGATATTCTGCAATCTTATGAGAGCATTCAATACAGCATTGAAATGCCTACTCACTGTTTGACCCGAACGAACAAAATCGAACTTGATCACATGATTCTTCACATGATGTGCAAGTACATGCAAAAACATCGTGACTTGCTCCTCCACGCCAACAGATCCTTTTTCTCTTAACTTACCCACTGTGTGAAGTAACTCACACAATATTCCAAAACTACGTCTATCAACCCTTAGTTGATCAATGCAAGTAACATTATTATGATTGATAAATTGATTCAACCTCTCTAATCGGGTTTCGTGCCCCAAAGTTCTATACTCTCTTATTGTCCTATGTTCCTCAATTCTACCTAAAATCTCTATAAGCAACACAATAGAAGGTAAAAGAACAGACACAACTTCAACAATCATTGTGTCTACTGCTACTAAAGTTGCTGCAATCACTTCTTCTAGCGTCATAACTAAGAAATCAAATAAAAATTAATAAATAATAAATGGTAGACAAAGTGCCCAAATTATAACTCCTAGTTAAAAGCAAAATTAATTAGGAACAAATAAAAACAAGACATCTCTAACATAGTTAAAAACTAACAAATAAAAACAACTTGTAAATGTAAATTCTATATGAAGTAAATGAAGAATTAAAAAAAAAATCAATTTGTCAAGAGATATTGAAGTTTTTGAGATTTTAGCATTTATTTTAGATACATTACTTGCATAACATAAAACAACTTGATCTTAGGCCCTCAGTTTGGAATTCTACTCCTAAGGCTTTGACTGGAATTTTAATACAAAATATTTGTCAACTTGTAATGCATGATTTGAGCTATTTTCTAAATGAATGACAATCTAGAAATTACATAATATCTACCCTAGTGAAGAAAGTCTGACCTTATATTCTTTGTCTGTACATACTACATATAAATCCAAATGGAAGAATCTACACTGCCTTATTAAACCAATAGAAGGAAGAGGAAGGATCAAATCAAATCAAATCAAATCAACTAATGATTAAAATCAAGGTCAAAATTAGCAATCCGTAACTAAGAATTCAGAAATAGGATCCAGAAACTGAATGCCAACTTCTCATGTAAGTAAAGCTTTGTCATATTTGAACCATTTGTTCATCAAGGTCTTCTAACCAATAAAGTAAAGAAAACATCATATGAAGAACCAAGGTACAGAAGAATAAATGTTGAAAGCATGAGAAAAAGAAATGACAAATTGGTATAATTAAGATAAATTGAAACTTGAAAACTTTGGAAACGTATAGATTTATTCAAGAATTCCACTTGTACAACAGTAGAAAGAACTAGTTTCCCAACAACATCAAGCTAATCACTATTCAATCATTGATTAAAGTGTACATGTGGAATATAAGCACATCAAAGAAATCAGAAACAACTAAGCTACTCAACCTTAACTTGATAACTAGTCAATAAACCAACTAGTTATCAACCTTAACTTGATAACTAGTCAGTTAAAAATTGAAAGAAATGGAATGAAAGAATCATGAACTTACTCCTAGGATGAGCCACTACAGTAAACATAATGATAACTGACGCTTTATTTAGGGAAAATTGACTTTTTTTGAGTCGAAAATAACGTTTAGGCTCTTCTAAAGGCGCCCGTTCGAGAGTCAAAAACAAACGGAGAATAAAAATAAAAAACTGGTGCCCTTAAGGACGCTAGTTTTTCCAAAATGGGTGCCTCTCAATAGGCGCCCATTCTGCCAAAATAGGCGCCTGTTTTGGTAAACTGGCGCCTCTCAAGAGGCACATGTTCTGCCAAAATTGGCACCCCATAAAGGGCGCCAACTAGATTGAAACCGGCGCCCTTGAGAGGGGCGCCGATTTCAATTGTTTTTATTAAAAAAATATAATTATAAATATATTAAAATATAATATATATATATTATATTATATATATTATATATATTATATATATTATATATATTGAAATATAATATAAGTCCTATAGCATAACATACTATATATATTATAATATATATATAATCTTGGAGTTTACATTGATGCACTTATCTAAGGCATCATAGCAAATTGCATAAGATCTAGAGTGATTTAAGTCCTGTAGCATCTAATGAATATAATTAGAATTATACAACTATATGTCTCTTAAACAAACCAGACTACTATAATAACTACTAAAATTACATTATGGAGAGGCCACTGACTCCTATATGAATCATAAAGACTAACATGCATAATATTCATTCTTTTAATCAGATCAAATATTGGGTAGCTATGTCTCTAAGATCAGGCGTCTACCGTTATAGCATGTCCAATAACTTGCTACAGGAAAAATTCATATAGTAAATGCCTACCGAAATTTTTTTTTGAAATTCAAAACATTATTTTAAAAATATTTGAGAATAATGCTGCAACATGAACATAAAGATTTGAATGGACAAAATGTTATATCGAGCTTGATTTTTATTAAAGGGTCAACAAGACAAGGATGCAAGTTAATTTGTGATGCCTGAAGAAGATATAAATAAAGAAAATACTACATACCAAATACAGAGGAAAAGAGAAAAGCATATGCAAATCCAATGGCTACACTATTTCCTTTGTCTCTAGTGATTCCATCAAATGATATGCTCAATAAATAAAGAATTAGTCCGTTTAGATATTAGAATCCTATGTAGGCTTATGATCAAAAACCTAATTTATATCATCACCATATTTACAATTTTCAGAGAAGATTATCAAGAAGAAAGTAAAGAGACAACCCACCTTGGTTTCACTTCATTCGGATGTTGCATAGCATGCTTACAGTCCAGTAGTCCACCAAAGTGACAACACCATCAAGCTTCACATGTTGTGCAACCAATTCATCTGCACAAAAAGTTTCTATAACAGGAGAAAACAAAGTAAAAAACCAAAAATTGTTAATCTTTGCAAGAACAAATTGCTAACTATATACCAAAATATGTGCTATTATTGTGATTCTGTGAAAGAAAAGAAGAAGAAACTGGACAGTATCAAACCCTGAATTATCTATTTTATATACAGATATATGATACTAATAAGAAATTGCATTGAATTTACATAAAACTTACAAGGACAGTATAAAACCCTGCTGCCTTTCCTGCTTCAATATTCCTTACACTGTCATCAAAAAAGATCTAGTAGCCAAAAAACTTTAGTACATATCTTATATGTGTCATTAATTAGAAGGGAAAATAAATCTCTAATTACTATTCTCTTGGGATCAATGTTTGCAATCCTAATTGCAGCTTGGAAGTAAAGAGTTAGTCCGTTTAGATATTAGAATCCTATGTAGGCTTATGATCAAAAGCCTTTATATCATCACCAAATTTACAATTTTCAGAGAAGATTATCAAGAAGAAAGTAAAGAGACAACCCACCTTGAAAAAGAAAAATACTATAAATTCCTCAAAGGCATTGAAAAAGAAAAATACTGTCCGTACTTAGAATATCTAACTGCCGCAATATGAAGAGAATGCCCCGTCTACCACTCCGTCTGACAGACTTGAAAATACAGAATAAAGAAGCGCTTATTTGTCTTCCGGAACTCTATCCACTGACTCTTCATAGATTAAGTATAAGGGATTGTCCAAAACTGACATCTCTACCCCACAGTCTGCTCTGGAATCCTGAATGTTTTACCGCTCTTAGGTGCTTGAGGATTCTCCGTACAACAAATTTGATTCAGTTGCCAGTGGGTGGCTTCAGCAAATTAGTCAACCTCAGAAGTCTAAAGATAGGAGACTGCCCAAAACTAGAGAGATCGAGCACGTCAATAATGGAAAGCAAAAGGCTTCTGCCCTCGTCACTTATTGTGCTCAATATGAGTGGAAGGTGTGGCACTATTAATCTTGAAGCATCATTGCTCGAGTCACTCAATGGTCTCGCCTCTCTTACTTATTTGGATATCCATGGTTGCAACAATATAACGGCTCTTCCACCTGTGGACGATTTTAAGAGTTTGATTTCATTGAGATCATTGTCAATCTTGAATTGCAGAGAGTTGGTGTCATTAGGTGGTTTGCAAGCCAATCTCTCCCTGAAATATCTAGGTATCATTGGTTGCAACAAGCTCATTGCATCAGTAGATCAGTTGATACCAACAAACTCCAGGGACGTTAATTGGCGAAATGAAGTGGAGGATTCCTCATCATCGACCAAAGCAGACAGCACGCCATTAATTCAGGACTCAACCTTATCACTCGTGAAGCTTACAATCGACAGTCCTTTGTTGTTGCAAACAAACCAGCTTAAAAGCGCCAAAGTTCAGTGGTTAAGCATTAGATGCTGCTCTGATCAGATTCTGTCCTTACCTGAGCAATGGCTAATGAAAAACTGCATCTCCCTAGAAGAGCTAGGTATATATGGTGCAAAGGCTCTGCGGTCTCTTCCTGCAACTATGCAAATTGTTGTTTCAAGTTGGAATTAAATAGTTGGAATTTAATTTGTTGTTTCAAGTCAATTGATCAGTATCATCTAGCTAGTTGGAATTTTAATTAACTAAGAATTATAATGAAGTATGAAAATTGCAAGTAGAAATTTTCTTTTGATGAGATAGTTAAATCAAAGATATATATATATTCTACATCCGATTGCTCATTTGGATAAATAGTTGGGTCTTTGTTTAGTATCATCAAGCATTTTAGTTTGCTATTAATTTTAAGTAAAGAAGGGCAATGTAGACTTCCTCTTTTCTGTTGGAATAATTAAGACTTCTTGTTGTCAAAATACCTTGATAGTTGTTTTGTAGAAGGAAACATACCTTGATTGCTGCTGATATATACTTCACAAAAATAATTCAATATACATGGAAGATGGAGATGCATCTCATTTCTTTCTCCTTTTGTGAGCAATATAGAAGATATCTTATGCATTTGATATGATTTTTGATTAAATGAAAACAAATATATTTCTAGTTCTTAATCATCCTAAATATGAAGGTAATATATAAGGATTTTAAAGCTTCTAATATATAGGGATTGCTTTATTTTATAAGCGATAAGGTGGATTTGGGATTCGGCATATTATATATTATTGCTTTTAATTCTCTTATTCCTCTATTATTACTGTGGGATTTGATGTTTGGCAATTGAATATATTGTGGGGGATTTGAGATCTATCCATTGATGATATTAGTCCATTTATCACTATCGCTAATAGCATGAGAAATTAATTTATAAGGTAAATGATTTGGTTGATGAAATTGATTTAAGATCTAGCTAGATTGTTTATAATATGACATACTGGTGCTTCTTACAACTGATCATTGCTAGGAAAATGATTTGAACTATGCCATTAAATTATGGCTAGCTACATGAATACACATTTTAAGGTAAATATATGTGATGATTAGATGAGTTCAATTAAATGATGAAATCTAAGGCTGCGGCTACGAGATGCATGTATAAACAGATCGAATTGATCCTATAACAAATTGAGGTTTTGATTAAACATGATTAGAGTGAAATTGTATGTATGTAGATTGGTTCCCAAAGGTGTAAACTTAGGTCTTATAGTGTTGATTAATTGGTTGGTGTAGATAAAAATGTTGGGCCTCGTTTGCTTTGCCGGATATGATTTGAATAGGATAGGATTTAAAGTGGATAAGGATGAGATAGAAATCCAAGAGGATTTTTTGAAATTCTATCATATATTTATTTTGCCATAAGATAAGAAGCATGAATAAGATATGAGCATTTATATCATGTGGATTTGGGCCATAAACCCACCCCTCCCTAGGATTTCTAAATAAGGCCAGCGATGAATTTGACCCAAAATAAATTCACCAAATATTTGATCTGATTCTTATCCATTGCTGCAGCAAACAATTGATTGGATTTCAAAATTCAATCCATCGCCTTAATCCATCAAAGCAAACGAGGCCTTGGTGATTTAGATGAGTTTGATTGAACTTATTTAGTACAGCAGTTATGTGGACTATTAAGATTGATTCCATAAGGTTACTTGTTGATAAATCTAATACAATTGAGTTGATGATTGTTGTATGGTTTTATAGTTAATTTGATTTATAAGTTTAGGAAGAAGTGATAATCAATTAATAATTGATGATTTTGATCAGGTTGGTTGATGTTAAGGTTCTATAGCTTATATTGATTTTAATTCATATTAAGTTGAGATTACTAACTCAGCCAGTTGTTAATCAATTTATTAATTGTTTATTAATAGACTAATTAGAATAGTAGAGTGCTGGTATAGATAGGTTATGCGTGACTTGGTTTGATGATAGATTTAGCTTATGGACCAGTCCCAATCCCGCATTAGCCAATGGGTTGACATCATCAAGAGAAAGACATAAATTAATATACATGTTAATTTGCTTCCTCTATTTGATATTGCTTCTTAGCTCGGTTGAATTCGGATATTTATCAATGGACATGTTGCGTAGACAAAATGATGTCATGCAAGTGGGTTACTCATTGAAAGTATATATTATGTCATGCAAGTAGTTAAATAACATAAATTCATTATTATATCTTAGGCATAACATCTTGATGCTATAGGTTGAATATGCCATATATATATATATATATTGTTTAATTATGTTGAGTATGTTGCATGATATCATTATCATTGAGTTGCTTGGCATCATTGTTGCATTGTTCTTAATGTATACATTGAAATAAATTATAGGTGAACATTCAATTAATTAGGATGATACATGAGTTTGATTTGGGCTTCGACTCGAACCAAGGAGGCATTGGTGTAGACATTCTTATTAATTAGACTTGTAAAGTACAGATGTCGGCAATAATCATTTGGATATATACACTCAAGGTTTGTGTATCAAGACATCGAACACGATGCTGGCAAGATACTCCTTAGAGTAGTCATGCATCTTGCTTGAGTAGCTAGGTTTGTGGTGCTAGTCTCAAGGTACAAGAGTGTGAGGGAAACTCAACTATCCTACTATGCTTTTGATGGGGTATTAATTTGCTGGTGCATGTATGTGTACTGGACTATAGGTGTTGCATTGGTTGATAGGTGCATGCATGTGGTAATTGATATGGTATTATAGGTCTTTATTTACTCTATTATTGCATTGGTTACATATTAGTTTCATCGTTGTATAATAATGTTATTACCATTGTTTGATATATTGTTATATCCTACTTAGCTTTTCGTTAACTTTTATTATTTTTACCTTAGATTTTCAAGTTTGTGAGCTAACTCCGAGTTTACGACTAGTTGGAGTTGAGGAGGATCCGAAGAACACTACAATTGCTTATCAAAGTTATCATATTTCCTTTTGATAGTCTTCTTCACTAAAGTTTATTATGGAGTAGAAACTTTATATTATATTTTGCTTTAGTTTGTACACCATTTAGAAATATTTTGTTGTTCTCATGGACTTTCCTTATTGCATAGTCTTCTAGATTATATTCGTCATTAGAGGGTTGATCTTAGAAGGGGTATAACACCTTAAAGTTTCACTCCACCTCCACCTCCACCTCGACCACTTGGCTAATATGGTTCTTGTGATACATTTTTGTTTTGATTTGTTTTGGTGTAATACCTTCATGTGTGTAATACATTCACGTTGAAGCACAAATGTGATGCTTTTAGTATGTTCATATTGTGATGTTGATACTTTTGATCAAATATGATACTAATGTATGGTTTTGGTTAATACTTGTGGTATATTTTTTAGTTAACATGTGTGTTGATTAATGTTTATGATAATTGCGGTTAATAGTATTTGTAATGATTGTGGTTAAATATTTGATTAACTATTATTTCTAAAATATATTTTTTTAATTTTTTTTCATGTATCACAATATTAAGTACTTTTCATTGTTCTTATCAACAAATAGATTCAACAATGATGATGTTTATTGAAATTTAATTTCTAACTTTTCCATGTATCACAAGTTATCAATGAAAAGTACAAATGAAATATGTTTGTTTGGGGATAGAATAAGAGATGAATTTATTTATATGTATTACTTGTTTAGTGCATGAATTAGAAGAAAATATGATTAGAAAAATATTTAAAAAATGATATTAAATCTAATATACACCGGATAAAAAAAATTATTCAATATTCTTTAATTTATTATTCTATCATATCCTTTTCCATCCAGTAAAACAAAAGAATCATAAGTATATACAATCCAACGAGAGCTTTGCTTGGGATTAGCCCATATAATTGATTTGGAGGCATTCGTGTTCTCATACTTAAATAATAGAGATATCCAAATTTAAGATTATAAGTTACCCTAGGATATAGGCTTCAAATATCTTGTTGGGCAAGAAACTTAAAACAAAATATGCAGGCGATATATGGATGAGTAGAATGTTATACAAACTAAGATGACATCCATGCGGTAATATAGGCGTCGATGTAAGCACAAGTGCTATAGTGAAGTTAAAGGTCAAGGTCAAGTTTGTTGGGTGTTGACACAATCGAACTTTCCTATTCCACACCCTTGGTACCCAACGAACACTCATTTAATTTATTGTGCCCAAAATAAATGTCTTTATTATTTGTGTGGGTTTTTCTAAAAATTTATTTCCTTAATTAAAGATGTGTTGGTACGTAAATAAAAGACTATTATAATTAATTATCAATTTTTTGAAGAGTCATTTGTAATAATATGTATTTTTTTAATGAATTGATCATTAATGGATTGAATTCAAGTCGAATCTAGATCATGAGCTCAAGTGTCGTGACAACCATCTAAGATCCGAGTTCTTGATCAAGGTAGAATTGTTGTGTCTGTTTTTCTTTTGTTTTGCATTTCTCCCACTGATGGGCAGCTAGTAGGGCCAGAGCAATGACACTTTTGTGCTGTGCTTGAACACTATATTATTTATCACATTCCATATAAACAAACTCTAGAGAATAATTTGGTCTCAGTGATGTGAGTTTTTATGCCTCCATCTTTTGTCTGTGCATTTGGATCCAAGCCCTCATCCAGTGGTGGCAACTCAAGTGGCCAAGCCCTCATCCAGTGGTGGCAACTCAAGTGGCTCCTCAGGTAGGAGATCAATAGGACTACCAAATCCACACCTGCTCCCAGGTGGAGAGCAATGAAAGACCTTCTCATTTAACTGAAGTAGCAACATAAAATTCATTGAACTGAAGTAAGTTATCTAAAACATATGTTTTGGTTCTCAGAGAACACTAACATAAAATTCATGAGATCATAAATTTGGTTCTCTGTGAACTGAATAATGTCTTACATAAAATTCCTAGAGCCATTAATTTTTTAATTGTTTTCAAATAGGAACATTAGAAATCCTATCATATAACCATGTAATCTTTCTTCTTTTGAAGTTTTTCAGGTTAGAATATTTGTGTTTTATGGTTTTCTAAAATTGTTTAAAGAAGAAGCTTAGTAGTTTGTATAGAAAGTATTAGAGTTGATCTCTGGACGACAATAAGATGAAGAGGAGTAGTAATATTTTATTGCTGTGAGAAGGCTTTATATAGGTGACAATAAGTAACTGACGTGTGGAGTGCAAGCGACATGCATGCACTAACGTAGAGAGAAAGGAGGCGTTGTGCATGCTATAGTGCGCAAGAAACAGAAACGTAAACAACCTTCCATTTATGTGGTTTAATGGATGATTAAGCCTTTAATTATCCTCTTTACGCCCCCGCAAGATAGGCGTTGGTATCAACAAGGCCTATCTTGACTCTGTGCGCAAGGAACTGCCGAGACTGCACAGCCTTCGTTAATGAATCAGCCAGTTGATTTGCGGAGGAAATGTGGTCAATGACCAGCAATTTGTTCCGAACTTGTTCCCTTACAAAGTGGTAGTCAATAGCCAAATGTTTGATCCTGTTGTTGAAGGCTGGATTGTTTGACAGAAACGTGGCTTCCAGATTGTTGCAATGAATTCGCGGAGGGGAAGAAGGTGGAAATCCAAGTTCGCAAAGAAGATTGTGGATCCAGTTAGCTTCGGCTGCAGCATTGGCCAAGGCACGATACTCCACTTCAGTGGACAACCGGGCAATGGTTCTCTGCTTGCGTGAGGACCAACTGATAGGAGTGGCCCCGAGGAATGTTACATAACCTTCGGTGGAGCACCGATCATCGATGTTGCCTCCCCAGTCGAAATTAGAAAAAACTTGGATAGACAGTGGAAGTGTCGGTTGAATGCGAAGGCCCAGTGTTTGTGTGGCATTCAGATATCGGAGTACCCGTTTACACGCTTGCCAGTGAGATTGTCGTGGGGAGTGCATAAACTGGGAGAGGCGATTCACAGCAAAGCATAGGTCCGACCTCGTGAAGCTGAGGTATTGGAGGGCTCCGATAGCACTGCGGGATTGGAGAGGATCTGTGAATGGAGTGCCATAATCGAGCTGGAGTTGCTGCTTCGATGCCAAGAGTGTCTTGACTCCTTTTGCTGCAGCCATATCAAACTGTTGAAGAAGGTTTGTGGTATATTTCCTTTGTGACAGAATGAGACCATCTAGAGTTGTGACAACTTATATTCCTAAGAAATAGGATAGAGGTTGAATGTCTTTGAGTGAGAACTTCTTTGACAGCGCATGATACACCTTCTGAATTTTTACCTTCGAACTCCCTGTCGATCAGAATGATATCGTCAACATAGATTAGTAAGAAAAGTTGGAAACCGGAAGCTTGTAAAGTGAACAAGGAGCTGTCGGATTTGGACTCTTTGAAGCCGTTGGAGTAGATGTAGTGTTTGAACTCATTGAACCAGGCTCTAGGGGCCTGTTTGAGGCCATAAATAGCCTTGTTCAACTTACAGACATGGGAGGGGTGTTCTCGGCTGATGAATTCGGGTGGTTGCATCATGTAAATATCATCCTCTAGCTGTCCATGCAAGAACGCATTGTTGTCATCCAGCTGTTGTATATACCATTTATTCAATGTTGCAAGTGTCAATAACACCCGAATAGTGGTAGGTTTCACTACTGGACTAAAGGTTTGCTTGAAGTCAATTCCCGGCCTCTGTTGGAAACCCTTGGCCACTAACCGTCCTTTGTATCTGTCAATGGCACCGGTTGGATGATGTTTAATTTTATAGACGCATTTACATCCGATTAGATTCTGTGAAGGACTGGATGGTACCAAAGTCCATGTGTTATTTCTCTCAAGAGCTTGAAGCTCTTCTATCATGGCCTGACTCCAATTTGCATTTTTTAAGGCTTGCTTGACTGTTGTTGGAGTTTGTAATGAAGCTAATAATGCACTGTAGTCTAACGGACGTTGAGGCTTAAAAATATGGTGTTGAGACCTTGTAATCATCCGGGTAGGCTGTTCAGGTGGGGCATGAGAATTGTTGATAGCTTGATCATTGCTTGGGACAGAGTTGGGGTGTGTGAGTGGTTGAGGTGATGGAGAGCTAGGGTGATATGATTCAGGAATGAGTTGTTGGGGTGGTGGTGGAGGATTGATGTTGTGAGGAAGGTGAGGAACTTGGATTTCTTCGACTGGATGTGGTGGTGATGCGGGAGAAGGAACAATATCAAACCATGTATCAGAGTTGGTGACTGCTCTGGATAAATGGTGCTGATTTATACTGAAAGGGAAGATAGTTTCATGGAATTCGACATGTCTTGAAGTGAAGAGTTTGGAAGTAGATAAATCGAAGCAGTGATAGGCATGATACTTGATGGAATTTCCTAGAAACACACAAGGCCTTGACTTCGGTTCAAGCTTATTTGAAGAGTAAGGTTTGAGCCAAGGATAGCATAAGCAGCCGAAACTTTTAAGGGATAGGTAGTTTGGTGTTTGGTGAAATAGTTTGTGAAATGGAGAGTCACCTTGGAGTACTGATGTAGGAAGCCTATTGATGAGAAAAAGTGCAGTACTACATGCGTATGTCCAGAATTTGAGAGGGACAGAGGCATGATATAAGAGGGTGGTTGCTGTCTCTAAGATGTGTCGGTGACGCCGTTCAGCTGTGCTCACTCTCTGTGGAGTATAGGGAGGTGAAATGAAATGTTGGATGCCATGTTTTGTGAGAATGTTAGCTAAGGCAATGAACTCACCGCCTCCATCTGTATACAGTGTGACTATGGAGGTATTGAAAAACTTCTCAACGAGAGTTTTGAAGGAAACAAAGAGTGTTGAAACTTCAAACTTAGCTTTCATAGGAAACAACCACATGTATTTAGTATAATGATCAACAATTAACAAGTAATATTTGAAACCATCATTAGATGTAATGGGAGATGGCCCCCATACATCCGAATATAAAAGTTCAAGAGGTTTATTGCTGGATAGAGTAGACTCAAAGAAGGGAAGTTTATGGCTCTTGTTGCAAGAGCATGCATTACAAGGCTGTTTCATTTTACCATAAATAGGAATGTTGAATGTGGAAGCAATGGATTGAAGAGTCTTGTGATTCGGATGGCAGAGTCGTTGATGCCAAAGGGAGGATGAGGCCCTGGCTGTTGTTGAACCAAAGTTAGCAGATGGAGAGGTAGACCCGGTCCACTCATAAGTATTGCCTCTATTCTGGCCTCGAGCAAGAATCCGACCTGATTGAAGATCCTTCACAAGAAAATATGTTGGAAAAAATTCAGTGGATACTGCATTTTGAGTGCAAAACTGAGCAACAGAGAGCAAATTTCGTTGTATGTCAGGAGCGCAAACAATATCATGCAGAACAAATGTGTTTCCGGAATTGGAGATATAAGAAGTGCCAACTTGAGTAATTCGAATTTTCTTACCATCGCCTATTGCAATACCGTCGTCACCTGAGTAATCTGAAGGCTGATGAAGAACTTGACTGTCACTGGTGATATGGTGCGAAGCTCCGGAATCCATGACCTAAGTGTTGGGATTGTGTAGTAGGCTCTTGCTTCTTCATGGTTGTGAGATCTGGATCTGCAATTTTTTGCAGAGTGTCCGATACGATCACATAGCTAGCACTGGAGCTTATTTTTCTGAACTTGAGGAGACGCAGGAGATCTCCACTGCAACTGTCGAGTATTGGGTGCTTATGGTGGTGACCTTTTGGATTGATTCCAATACTGCCGTTGATTAAATGGCTTTGCTCTCCAACCGGATTGATTCTGAAGAGGATTGTGCCGTTGAGAAAACTGGGTTGTAATAACAGTCTTATTGGACCTGTGTAAGATGAATGATTCGTGGCCACAAAGTTTATCATATAGTTCTTCAAGAGAGATGGAGGTGTCGCGCGATCTGATTGCGGCACTAATGTCATTGTAGTCGGCACCTAAACCACCTAGTATCTTAATGATAAGAGCCGATTCGTTGATTGGAGAGTTTGCCATGGCTAACTCATCAGAGATTGATCTGATTTCATTGAAGTATTCAGAAACAGTTCTATTGCCTTTAGTGATCTGCGCTAAACTATCTTGCAAGGCATAAATGCGTGACTGGTTCTTGTTAGCATACTGGGATGCTAATTTCTTCCATGCATCAAAGGTGGTGGTAGCAGTTGCTACCACTGTGATTATTATAGTAGGGTCGACGGAAGCCATGATCGCATGTCTGATCAGGCCGTCTTGACGAAGCCAGTTCCGCCGATCGAGACTGCCGACAGGAGGACAAGGAAAGGATCCATCGATGTAAGAGGTTAGATCATACCCGAGTAGGAGAAGCTCATGTTGAGTCTTCCAGTTTAAGTAGTTTCCGGCACCAAACAGTTTCACCGACAGCTGCGCAGTTGGATTGATGGTAATGATTGATCCGATTTGTGACATCGGGTTGGCAACTTCATGGCTTGACGTCCCTTCGTTCGGATCCATGGGTGTTGAATTGAAGAAGAAGAAGAAGAAGAAAAGGAAGAGTGGATCGAAAGGATCGGTGGAGTTGATTAAAGCTCTGATACCATATAGAAAGTATTAGAGTTGATCTATGGACGACGGTAAGATGAAGAAGAGTAGTAATATTTTATTGCTGTGAGAAGGCTTTATATAGGTGACAATAAGTAACTGACGTGTGGAGTGCAAGCGACATGCATGCACTAACGTAGAGAGAAAGGAGGCGTTGTGCATGCTACAGTGCGCGAGAAATAGAAACGTAAACAACCTTTCATTTACGTGATTTAATGGATGATTAAGCCTTTAATTATCCTCTTTAGTTTGCTGCATTGTCACGGTATCCAAACATTGATCTTAGAGCAATGACTTTGGATTCCATGGCATTCTCTGGGAAGTAGCTGAATGTCTGTGATTTATAGAATTGAATATATTATTATATCTAACTTCCAGAGTACTCAACATAAATCTAGAGCAATGATCTGGATCGCTACTAGTGTCACAAAATTTAGAGCAATGGTTATTCAATCCCTGCACTTACACCATATAGTTGTCTTTATGATTTGGTTACATTGTTTAAAGCATGATTTGTCCTGGTGGATCTCATTTGAATATTTAGAAAATTACCTTCATTGGTCGAGTCTTCACTAATGCATGATTTGTCCTGCATACTGGTATCAATTGATTTTGGATTTAAGATGAGTAATTCTAGTTCATCACTTCGAGTGCTCAGAGAACAAGATGAATTATAGTTCATCACTTTTTGATTTATTTAACATATATAGATTTATACTAATTTGTTTTCAGATTTATTCTGATGTCACTTTAATTCACTGAGTTTTGGTGTTTGGCATATTTTATCCTATAGTGTTCCTGATTTGTTCAGATTTGTTTTCAATATCACTTTAGTTTACTGATATCGTGCATGTCCTTTATTTTTTTCTATTTATTCAAGAAATTACAGCAATGTTTAGATGTGAAGTCTTTTGTAGGTCACCGACGTTTCTAATATTAATTTATTTATTACTTTCAAGTTAATATGAGTTACAATTTCTTTTTGCGGCCAACCAAGTGCCTGCAAATAGAAGTTGCAAGTTGCAAGTGCAATTACAACTTCCATTTGCGGCCAACCAAATGCATGTAAATAGAACTTGCGACTCTACTTGTGGGGCGACCAAACGGTAGGGTACAAAATCTATTCACGGGCATTTGTTTTTGCATGCAAATACTTTTTGCAGCATTTGCACTTGCGTGTAGGGGTGATCATCGGTCAGATCGGGTTAAAACCCGACCCGACTCGATTAACCCGAACCCGAAAATTCCATGTTTTTCTCAACCCGACCCTACCCGAATTATATTTCGAGGCCCTGACCCGAATAACCCGATTATCCCGATTTAAAGCTTACACATACACAACACTTGAAAGCAAATATGTCAAGCCGGAGAACTGGATCACGACAATCGAGCTCCACGAGGATCACCAACGAGCAGATCAACGATCTCGTCTCCAAGCTGCAAGCTGTCCTCCCAAACATAAAATTAAACTATACCCTACTATGATAAACTATACTCTATCATGAAACAAACAAGGCCTTAGGATGAGGGCAAACTTCTAAAGAAGAAATAACAGGGAGCCGCCGCTAACGATTGAGTGCAAGTAGAAAGGGAGAATGTCCCTGTCAACTCTCCAAACCAACTCCTCCACCTAGGGATCGACTTGACCGAGATTGACAAAGTCGGCAATGGCACGTCCGAGCGACACGGTGAACACCAGAGGCCGCAACATCCCATCGTAGTTCCCGTAGACAAACCGAGTCCGGATGAGAACCGCAAACATGTCACCAACTGGCAGCCGGTAGCACGTGCAACTCTCCAGGCCGAAGTCGGAGAAGAACCGCAACGACAGCTGAGACATGGAGCCGGCCTCCACGAAGTTGGCTGCAGTGTGGGGGTGGGCGATCGATCAAGTGAGGAATGAGCAAATCGGGAAGGGAAATATGGAAATTAGAGCTAGGTGGATTTAAATTATTTCAAGTCTGGTCAAGTTAATCAAGGTTTTCACCCGACTCGATCCGACTCGAAAAAATTGATGAAAATTTTGGAAACCTCAACCCGACTCGACCCATTTTACCCTAATAACCCGACCCGAATTAAATTTTCGAGTCGGTTATTTTGAGTTATTCGGGTCGGTTCAAATTTTGTGAACCCCTATTTGTGACCAACCAAATGCCCCCTAAGTTAGAAATGTCTTTCTTTTCATGCATTACTTAAATGAACTTTTATCCCATTAATAAAAAGTAGCTATAAAATCTATTGTGCTTTAAGTAATTGATGAGATACTATTATTTAAAACGCCGTTAGTTATCGCCACATCACTAATTCGGCGACAAATATAATTGTATATTAATTGTAGGCTAAAATTATTGATAAAATTAAATCGATAAATATCAACCCAGAATTAAAAGTTTATGTGAAGTACAAATTAACCCTATCATTCAAATTTAATTCGATTGATCCGATTAAACTAGATTCAATTAATGATCACAAGAAGGGTAATTTTTAGATGGGGGACATTTTCACCAAGGTCTCAATGGGATAAAATCTCATCTCCATTTCCCCTATGACTACTAGTGCCGCAAGGAGCATTCATCGTTGCTGTCCCACCATTATTTACCGCCCCATTAATACATTATATATCTTTGTATATTATATTCAATCATAAAAATATGAAATAAAAAATAGTCACCAAACTAAATCTATCTAACAATCAAAATAAAATAAAATAAAATAAATCTAAGTTTAGCTATAACCATCCAAAATTCCAAATCCGAATCATACAAGCAACCAAATTTAAATCAAACTCAGATTGCTATAAGAATATGATATATTTTTACTTAATATATAATGGAATAATTCTTTGTATAGTCAATCGATGATCAACAAATATTTTATGAATTATCAATATTTTTTTGTTAGATTAGTTATCGAGGATTTGATTGGGTAGCGACTAATTTACCGCCATCTTGATCATCAACATATATAATCTAGGAAATAAATTAGTTATCAAAATAGCCCCACTACACTTTTTTACCATAGGCTATATATCCATTTGAGCCAAGAATGGTAAATTGTGACCTTTTTTCTATCTCATTGTCATTCCTAAATTTAATCATACATACTTAACAAGTATCATAAGACTTATTATATGTTCTCTGAAATAAAACAAATGCAAAATATAAAAAATACTATTTAGAATAAATATTGTAATTGCCAAATGCTGATTGTGACTTTTGCCTCAATAGGATAAGTGGGTTGTTAATCCTTATCATTCATTCATGATTCACAAAAATTGATATATATGCACACAAGCTTTATTAAAATGAATAACTAAAAGCAAAATAAATTTAGATTTTTTTATTAAAATAATAGGGAAAGTATCTAAATATAGTCCGTACTTTAATATTTGTCTCAATTGTGACTCATACTTTCATTTGTCTCATTTGTATATATATACTAAGACATTTGTTTCAATTGTGGTATGTATGCTATCTAATTTTCGTCGGGCGCCTCGTTAAGTTGATGACGTGACATACTGCCTTGTATAAAAAATTAATTTTTTATTCTAGAGTTATTAAAATTGGATCTCACCTTTTTAAATATTAAATAGTGGGTCTCATCTCTCTCTACGGTAGCGAGTGGAGAGGGAGCAACGAATGCCGCCGGAGCAAAAGCAGACAGTGGGGATGCGAAGGAAGAGGCAGGTGGGGAGGATGCGGTGCTTGATGGCGTTGGTGGCGAGGAGGGTGGCGGGGTCGAAGCTGATGCCCGTGGATGGTGGCGGTGTACGCTGACCGGACCGTGGCTGGTCCCATTCGGTTTTGCCTCAGTGATCAATGGCACCGCCATGGAGGCGGAAGAGTGGAGGTCTCGGACAGTGCGTCGCCGGCGTGGGGAAGGGGCTCCAGCTTCTTTGGCCACTATTTGAGGTTGCAGCGGGATAGTCGGGAAAGGAGTGTTTCCACCAATGGTGCAACGGGTATCGGCCTCTCTGAAAGGAAGTACATGAACATTTTGCAGTGGCAGTCCGTTCATATATCTCGTGTATTGAATTAGTTTACTGAAGGTAGGATAGTAATTATATTGACCAGACCCATTCAATGAGACATAATGAACTCTCTCAGAGTCAAATGACGGACAAGCGGTTTATGAGGGTTGAAAGGGTACATTAGATATTTCGATGTTGGAGATCACACAAGACATTGTGGTGCAAGGAATATATGCCTTCTAGAAACCAGTACTCTTCCTCTACTCTTAACATTAATCGTCTGTGTGTTTGCTTTTGTAGGAACCGATCAGCAGAAAATCTTTATGGTTATTCAGCAACTGAAGCTCTTGGTCAGCATGCAATTGAGCTACTTGTTGATGCCTGTGATTTTGGCATTGCTAGAAATATAATTCAACTTATAACCATGGGAGAGAGCTCTTGGCATTGAGTCTCAAGTAATTCAAGGTCCTTTCAAGACTTGGCTTCTCCTCCAACCTCTACCAAGTCACGAGCCTTTGGCTGCAACATTGCAAATCAACCAAGAATAAGTTTTGTAAATAAGCATGGTTCTGATTCTCAGCAACCCTTCCAAGTTGCTATTGCATCCAAAATTACAAACCTGGTAAATGTTACTTGTTATGTTTTTCATAAATCAGAAGAGTGCAATGTATTGAAGCATCTGGGAACATTCTTCACCAAAACAGGCCACTAAAGTCACATGCAAAGTTCGCTCTCGAATAAACCCAGGCGAAAACAATATGGAATGTGAATTTGGAACAAGCGACGGTCAGTGTCCTGATCTCGATGCGGTTTCATCAGACCATAAGGAGGATGATGAAGGCAGGGCAGGTATTTTCAAGATCATAAGCAAGACAGAGGCAGGTATTTGCCGCCCTCCTCGCCGCCAATGTCCTTGAGCATCGCATCCTCCCCGCCAGCCTCTTCCTCCGCATCCCCACTGTCTACTTTTGCTCCGGCGGCATCCACCGCTCCCTCTCCACCCACTACACCGTCCATCCCGGAGAGAGAGATAGGACCCACTTTTTAATATTTAAAAGGGATAAGAGATTTTTTTTGCATGTGAAATTTAGCAAAAAGTGTGAAAATGCCCTTAGAAATTCTTGTGAGTCCAATATGCTCTCAAACCATCAAAATTAGTGTGAAAATACTTTTTTGGAACAATAAAATGACGTGACAAACAGTGCTAACGGTAACAACTGAGAGCATGACACGTCATCAATGAGTTATCAAAGAAAAATGAGATAAGGAATGTTTTTGCCCCAAAACTTTTAGTAAAAGGTGTGAAAATACCTCTAGAATTTTTTTTGAGTCCAATATACCCTCAAACCACCAAAACTAATTTGGAAATTTTCTTTTTGGGATGATAAAGTGACTTGGTAAATGGTGCTAAGGGTTGTTGGCCCAAGGGTTCCCCTTTGGCTTCGATCTCTATTTTGATAATAACAAACATGTATTTAATATATGTGTGAAGTTTTTGAGTTCAGGTTGAGGCTACGATATGCACGCGAATTTCGCTTGGAGAAACGCAAAATCGTCAAAAAGGACTCGGATGTAGATTAAGTAGAATTCGTAAATTATCAAATAAATTCTATGTAATATATCCCTAGGATCTCATCCCAAGCCTATTTGTAAAGTTATCCAAGTCAAAACTTAGTAACGAAACCCATAAAAAAGCATGTAACAAAACAAATGTAAAACAGCCTCAGTCTAGGTTCAGTCGACCGAACAAGGCAGAAAAATGGCAGAAGCCAGAAACTGGCAGTGGCTCATTCGAACGACCGAACAATAGAGGAAATTGGCAGTAGCCAATTCTGTCGACCATTCGGTTGACCGAATTGGGTTGTAGAAGGCCAGAACACCAGCGGTCGCTGGGCAGTTGATCGATCGATCAACCAACGATCAATCGACAAGCGACCGATCGGCGTCCAACGGGAAAAAAAACGCCTGTTGGAGTGCTGTTCTGAGTGAGGGGTTATGAATACCCCTCACCAACCTTTATTAAGTCTTCTTAACTATTCTTAAAAGCTTCCTGAGTGAGATGTGTGCCTTCAAAACCTGATTTGCTCGCGCTTGTTTCTCTGATCGATGATTTCTCTCAAGCGCTCATCTTCCCTCGACTCCGGCTTCGATTCGACCTCAACATCTTGTGGAGTTGGAGGCACTGAAGGCTTGGAAAAGAGCGCTTAGTTGTGGTTTATTCTTTAGTTCTTTTCATTATAATCTTTACTTGTTATTTGAACTTAGTTCTTCATTGATTAGCTTGCTAGGTGTGCTAGGGTAAACACTTAGGATTTCCTTCATAGAATTGTGTTTTGCCTAGGTGAATAGATTTGAGGAGTTCTCAAAGGAATGAGAACCGAGTCCTCAGTTGTATTCAAATGGAAACACAAAGTCTATAAATGATTTGGTTAGAAATCCTTGGTGTGGAACCAAGGTAGTGGAGTAGGCGGTTGGCCGAACCACTATAATCTTTTGTGTTTGCATTGCCTTGTTTGATTGCTTAAAATCGCTTTTCTCACTTGCTAATGAATATCATTTAGTCGCACTTAGTTTTGGTTGAAGTTGGAATTGACTTAAAGAAATTGAAGTAGAAGTAAAAAGTCACCCAACACTATTCAACCCCCCCCTTCTAGTATGGGTATTCACTCAACAATTGATATCAAAGCAAGGTCGTAGGATTAGATTTAACCATCTACCCTATAATTTAGAATAACTAATGAAATCCAACTAGCTCAAGGGTCATCTACTCATACTCCACCATTGTTCGATGGAAACAACTATGCCTATTGGAAGAGACGCATGAATGGCTTCCTACAATCACTAGGCATGGATGTATGAAGAATGATTCAAGTAGAGTATAAGCAACCAACTAAGGATATGGATGAGTGGGATCAATAAGAAATTAAACTCTTTAATGCAAATGCAAAGGTCATCAATGCACTATATTATGGCCTATCAATTAATGAATTTAATAGGATTTCCACTTGTAAGTCTGCATATGAAGTTTGGAAAGTCTTAGAGACTACACATGAAGGGACTTCACAAGTTAAGAAATCTAAGATAAACCTACTCATGCACGATTATGAAATATTCAAAATGTTATCACATGAATCTATTGATGACATGTATGCTCATTTTCAAAATATTACAAATGGATTAACTAACCTTGGTAGAGACATAAGGGAAGAGGAGAATTATAAGCAAGCTCCTTCGTTCCCTTCCAAAAGCTTGGGAGCCCAAGGTCATCGTAATCATGGAATCAAATGACATGGGCACCTTAAAGATCACCGAGCTCATTGGGTCTCTCATGACGTACATGAGACTCATATGAAGCAATACAAAGAAGAAGATGCCCTCAAGATGACTTCCACCTTCATCCCTCACAAGAAAGAGTACAAGAAGAAGAAGAAAGCTATGATGGCATTGTGGGATGAAAGCGAGTCTTCATCAAGTGAAGAAGCTTCCAAAAGTGAAAAGGTAAATCTTTGCCTCATGACAAATGATAACGAGGTAAGATTTATTTTTGGCGAGCTTTCATTTACTTAAGAAGAACTAGAAAATGAGTTTGATCAAATGCATGATGAATTTAATATTATTAGGAAAAAGTTTAAAGAGCTTAAGAAAGACAATAAATCTTTAGAGCTTGAAAATGATAACTTGATACTTTCATGCAATGCATTAAGGGCCCGTTTGGTATCCCGTATAAACATCATGTATAGTATTAGGATAATACTATACAGTGTTTGGGAAGAGTATTAATTAATACATGCACTAAAAATAGTACCTCATAAGCTGTCATAAGTTGTATTAGTAATACACTCCCAAGGCTCTTCATTAGTTTGCACTAGAATTTTAATATTTTGAATATCCATTTTACCTCCGACCAAAAATTAAAAAATATTAAAAAATAATTTTAATTTATGAATTTTTTTAATGATAAAATATATTATATAGTATAATATTGTATTGTATTGTATTGTATTGTATTGTATTGTATTGTATTGTATTGTATTGTATTGTATTGTATTGTATTGTATTGTATTGTATTGTATTGTATTGTATTGTATTGTATATTGCATATAATATAATATTATAATGTATATTATTATATATTATAATATTATAATATATATTATATATTACACTATATTATATTATATTATATTATATTATATTATATTATACAAGTTAGTCAATACAGACTAGTTCATACAGACTAGCACTATACATGTTAGTACATGTGTGCACCAAATACTGTATAATAATAGTACAATACAGACTAGTATTATACAAGTTAGTTAATATATATTAATACTATACAGGCTAGTACTATACAATGTACCAAACAGACCCTAAGGAAAGAAGTAGATACCCTTAAAAATGAAAAGCATGCCTTAGATGATGCTAAGAAAAACTTAGAAAATGAAAATAAGTTTATAAGTGATCAAGTAGAGCATTTGAATGATAGCATGCTAAACTTACAAAATAAACTTTGCATGCTAAATGAAAAAATGATAACCCTACAAAATGTCATGTCTAAGATTGTACATGCTAGAAAGTCATCAAACAATCACACTTATGCACACTTCCATGCTTACACACGTAGTCCAAGAAAGTTTAATGGAAGTTGTTTTTCATGTGGTATTCTTGGTCATATGGCTAAAGATTGTGCACTAAGGATGAACCCTCATGCTAGATTCACTTGGGTTCCTAAGATGACTAACACTCAATGACCCAAGAAGATTTGGGTACCTAAAATTGTCTCTTCTCCTTTTGTAGATGGAGAAGCATCCTCAAGCAAGTAGAAGCACATGGATATTAGATAGCGGTTGCTCAAAACACATGACGGGTGATATCAATCTTTTCGCAACCCTATCAAACAAGGATGATGGAATGTGACTTTTGGAGACAATGTCAAAGGTAATATTGTTGGCATTGGTGACATAGGTATACTCCCTTATCCATGCATTAAAAATATCTTACTAGTTGATGGGTTAAAACATAATTTGATTAGCATATCTCAATTGTGTGACAATGGATATGAAGTCATTTTTGAAGCATCTAAATGCATCATTAGAAGTTCACCATCTAATGATATTGTGATTATTAGAAATAGACAATAAAATATTTACACATTAGTTTTATTTATTTTGCCTAATCCCCATGTTAGATGCTTGATTGTCATAGAAAATGATTCTTGGTTGTGGCATAGAAGACTAGAACATGCTTAATTTGATTAGCATATCTCAATTGTATGACAATGGATATGAAGTCATTTTTGAAGCATCTAAATGCATCATTAGAAGTTCACCATCTAATGATATTGTGATTATTAGAAATAGACAAGAAAATATTTACACATTAGTTTTATATGTTTTGCCTAATCCCCATGTTAGATGTTTGGTTGTCATGGAAAATGATTCTTGGTTGTGGCATATAAGGCTAGAACATGCTAGCATGAGTCTCATCCAAGAAATATCTAAAAATGACATAGTTAAAGAAATACCTAAGATAAAATTTGAAAAAGACAAACATTGTGATGCATGTCAATATGATAAACAAGTTAAGTCTTCATTTCATAGCATTAATCAAGTGAGTACATCTAGAACACTTGAATTTGTACATATGGATCTTTTTGGTCCTTGTGATATAGCTAGTCTAGGTGGAAAACTATATTGCTATGTTTTTGTTGATGATTTCTCGAGAATTACATGGGTTTTCTTTTTAGCTAAGAAAAATGAAACTTTTGATTTCTTCAAAAAATTTGCTAGGAGAGTTACAAATGAGAAAGAAATTTCAATTTTAAAAATTAGAAGTGATAATGGAGGAGAATTTAAAAATAAAAAGTTTACCGAATTTTGTGATGAATTAATTGGGTATTGAGCATATCTTTTCTTCCCCTAGAACCCCTCAACAAAATGGGGGTGGTTGAGAGGAAGAAAAAAACCTTAAAAGAGATGGCTAGGACTATGCTTTGTGAAAATAATTTGCCCAAGTACTTTTGGGCCAAAGTCATAAATACCTCTTGTTATGTGCTTAATCGTATTTTATTAAGACCTAAAATTAAGAAAACACACTTTGAGCTTTGGAATGATAAAATCCCAAGTGTGGGATATTTTCATGTTTTTGGATGTAAATATTTTATCTTAAACACTAAGGAACATCTAGAAAAATTTGATTCTAAATCCGATGAAAGTATTTTCCTAGGTTACTCCAATAGTTCTAAGACATATAGAGTTTATAATCGTAGAACTATGATTGTTGAAGAATCTATGTATCTTACATTTGATGAAACTAATGACTCTTCTAGAAATGTTAAGATTATGAATATAGGTGAGGAACTTGAGGAACTCACATTTCATGATAAAGATGTTGGAGATGAAAACAATGAGGAAACTCAATATGAATAACCTTCATCCTCAACTCTATCTCAATATGAAGAAGAAGAAGAAGAAGCTCTACAACCTCTTCCCAAAGGGTACCGGTTGATTAGAGATCATCCAATGGATCAAGTCATTGGAGAACTATCAACGGGAGTGGTAACACGCTCTAAACTTAAGATCATTTGTCAATATGTAGCATTTATATATCAAGTAGAGCCAAAAAATATTAAGGGAGCACTAGAAGATGAATTTTGGGTAATTGCTATGCGAGAGGAACTTAATCAATTTGTTAGGAATGAAGTTTGGGACTTAGTACCTAGACCTAGCAGACAAATCGTAATTGGGACTAAATGGGTATTTAGAAACAAGTTAGATGAATGAGGTTTAGTCATTAGAAACAAAGCTAGGTTAGTGGCCAAAGGGTATAATCAAGAAGAAGGAATTGATTACAATGAAACTTATGCTCTCGTAGCTAGATTAGAGGCAATTTGCATATTTTTGGTTTATGCTAGTTTTAAAGGTTTTAAACTTTTTCAAATGGATGTTAAAAGTGTATTTTTAAGTGGTTTTATCGATGAAGAAGTTTGTGTTGAACAACCCCTAGATTTGAAAGTTTTGAGTTTCCAAACCATGTTTTTAAATTTAAAAAGGCTTTGTATGGCTTAAAACAAGCCCATAGGGCTTTGTATGATAGGCTTTCTAAATTTTTGATTGATCAAGACTTTAGCATTGGAAAAGTCGATGTTTCTCTTTTTATAAAAAATAATGAAAATGATATTTTACTCGTGCAAATTTATGTTGATAATGTAATATTTGGTGCTACTAATGAATTGCTTTGTGAGTGGTTTGCAAAGTGCATGCAAGAGGAGTTTGAGATGAGCATGATGGGAGAACTATCATTCATACTTGGTCTCCAAATCAAGCAAACCAACAACGGAATCTTAATTGATCAAGTCAAGTACACAAAGGAGCTCATCAAAAGATTTGGAATGAATGAAACCAAAATAGCTTTTACACCAATGAGCACATCCATCAAGCTTGATAAAGATGAAGATGGTGTCAAAGTAGAGGAAAAATGATATCGAGGTATGATTAGTAGCCTTCTCTATTTAACCGCAAGTAGACTCGATGTCATGTTTAGTGTTTGTGCATGTACTAGGTTTCAATCTTGTCCTAAAATATCTCACTTAAGTGCAGTCAAGCGCATTTTGAGATATTTGAAAGGCACGATTGACTTAGGATTATGGTATCCATATAATGCATCTTTTGATTTAATTGGGTTTTCAGATGCCGATTTTGCCGGGTGTAAAGTAGATAGAAAAAGCACTAGTGGGTGTTGTCAATTCCTATGAATGAATCTTATTTCTTGATTTTCAAAGAAACAAAACTCGATTGCACTTTCAACTACCAAAGTGAAATATATCGTTGCGGCTAGTTGTTGTGCACAAGTCCTTTGGATGAAACAAACCCTTTTAGATTATAGACTTAAGTATTCATGTGTACCTATACATTATGATAACACTAGTGCAATTAATTTAACAAAAAATCTAATTTTACACTTTAAAACCAAGCACATTGATCTAAGGCACCACTTTTTTAGGGGTAATGTGACTATGGAAAAATATCCATGGACTTTGTATCCACCGACAAGTAACTTGCGAATATATTCACAAAATCCTTAAGTGAAGAAATTTTACAAACTTAATAATGCAATTAGGAATTTGTGCTTTTCCAAGTGTTTAAACTTTCAAATTTTACATCTGTTTTGAAAAATTGCACTTCATATAATATCATCACACTTATGTATTGCCTTGTAATAGGGGCTTTTCGACTTATCGGTATTTGCCTTTTATAGGCTTACATTGATAGGAAGGACTATAGTGATAGATGATAGTTGGTTTTATGGTTTTCTCGATTTTATTGTGAAACTCATTAATAGCACCTTAATTCTTGCTCTTTTTAATTGATGTCAAAAGGGGGAAAAAAGCAATGTCACATATATTTTATGATGCATATAGATAGGGAGAGTTACAAGCATAATATGCATATTGATAGAGGGAGCATATGTCAAGTTGTATAATACGTTACACATGCCGTAACTCAAACTCACAAATGATACTTAGAGTCTCGCTTTAGATAAAATTTCATGTTGTGTTTGTCATCATCAAAAATGGGGAGATAACCAATGAGAGCACGATACGTCATCAATGAGTTGTCAAAAATGAGCACGAGATAATATGGTAAAGCCTCCATCCCACAACTGTGATATCTTCTTCTCTAATCTAAGACATACTTCGTGTTAGCACCGGTGTCGTATATCTTAGATTAGAGGAGAAGATTTGCATTTAGCACCGGTGGCGACATGACCAACGACAAACAGTGACGACACCACAAACAGTGACAACACAACAAACGCCAAACATCAAACGACAAATAGTACTAACACGAAATATGTTTTAGATCAGAGGAGAAGTTATTGCGGTTGTGGAATGGAGGCTTGCGATAACACCGTTTGTCTGTCATGTCGTGCTCATTTTTGACAGCTCATTAATCACGTGTCGTGCTATCATTGATTGTCATTAGCAATATTTGCAACATCACTTTATCGTCCCAAGAAAGGGCATTTCCACACTAGTTGTGGTGGTTTGGGGCATATTGGACTCAAAAAAGTTCTAGGGGCATTTTCGTACATTTTACTAAAGTTCGGGGGTAAAAACACCTCTTATCCCTTTTTTTTGACAACTTATTGATGACATGTCATGCTCTCAATTGTTACCGTTAGCACCGTTTGCCACATCATTTTACCGTTCTAAAAATTACATTTTCACACTAGTTTTGGTGCTTTTGGGGCATATTGGGCTCAAAAGAATTTTTAGAGATATTTTTACACCTTTTGCTAAAGTTCGGGGGTAAAATAACCCTTTATCCCTATTTCAAAAGGTGGGACCTAGTTTTAATAGCTCGAGAGAAAGTAACATAATAAAAATTAATTTTTTATACATGTCAGCATGCCACGCCATCAACTTAACGGGGCAACTTATGGAAATTAGATGACATACCACAATTGAAACAAATGTCTTAGTACATATATTTAAATAAGATAAATGAAAGTACATATCACAATTGAAACAAAAATTAAAATACAAATTATATTTAGGTAGTTTTCCAAAATAATAAATAACTTTATAGTTAATTGCAACAAACATAAATTCTTTAGGGATATTATCAAAATCATAACTACTTTCTATAGATTTCCACAATACTCCTCTAGTATTATCAACATTCGACTCATTTTATATAGGTATAAATAACTTATTATTTGCATATTTAGTTTTTAGATTATTTTTTATTTAAAATTAGTCATCATGTAGTCTAAAATATTGTTGAGATTAACACACTTTATATGGATACAATTAAATCGTTATTCACATATTTGATTTATATATAATTTATGCATTTAAAATTAGTCATTAGGTAGGCCAAAATATTATTGGTACATGAGTAACAATTAGATATTTGGTCTAAATCACTAATAGAGATTTAATATTTGATGGGAATTTTAGAATTTATAGATAACTTTACAATTTTGAAAATATTGCAGGGCGTTTGGTTGCCCGCAAGTGTATATGCTGCAAAAAAATATTTGCATGTAAAAATAAATGCCCGCGGATAGAATTTGCAGCCTATTGTTTGGTTGTCCGCAAGTAGAGTTGCAATTTCTATTTACAAGCATTTGATTGGCCGCAAATGAAATTTGTAAATTACACTTGCAATTTACATCTCCATATCTAGGTTTGACAATTTTAGCCTGTCTTGATAGCATGACACGATAAAATCGTGCTCTGTTAGCATGTTATCGTGTCAGACCAAGGGATATAGGTTCGCCCCGGCTTGATAGCCTAATAACTAGACTCAAGAAACGGGTGGCCCGTTTAGTTTTTCGTAATTGTGCTAACGGGCCGAGCCAAGACGAGTTGACGACCCATTTAGTTTTCGTGTCGTGCCGAGCCCGGATTCTCAAACCTAAATTTTTATCAGGCCGAGGCAAGACGTCATCGGATGAGCCGCCCCAAGGATTGATGGCGCCTAAAGTACCCGATGGGGCAGTGGAGCCTAGATTTGCCGCTTCAAGTGGCGGCGATCACCCGCATGGATGTTTAAAAGGTGTGATCCAGAATCCGTCTTGAGCACAAATCAATCAACGAATCACCGTAGGAGCGAGCAAGAGCCGATGATGGGTTGAAAAAACTTGTGATCTTGCCAGAAAAAGGCAAGAAAAATTACTCAAATCGATCCAACAATAATATGCAATAGAAATTCAACAGAATTTAGAAGCAAAAACAAGCAAATAGAGACAAAAGATTAAATCTATCATTTTACCCCCAATAATAATTCATCAGCTACGATAGAATCGATCCGACCCATAATAATATTATTTTATATTCTAAATCACCATTTAGTTTAGTACAATATTATTTAATTATTTATTTAAAAGTTTAAAATTTATTTATTATTATTATATAATACTAAAAATATAAAAATTCTACCTAACGATATTTGATCTAAAATCTAACACTACCATCTCGTTCAGCACATGAAAACAAATGCAACTTTAGTATTTAGCTCGTCTCCATCCGGTGAATCTAAGTTACCTAAATGAATTATTTTCTAATACTTAAATTATTATTTTGGTAGCTTGCAAGATTGTGGGTTTTTTTTTCAGTAATTTTTTTCTACCTGCACATGATATTAGAAATAAAACTTGTAAATACTAAATGCTATAAGAAAATTTTGCAGCTAATCAAATAAATATATTGATCTATTTGCTACAATTAGAGTTACAGTATTTAAATTTATGGGCAACCAAATCCATATGATTTTCATAATTAATTCTTTTATGATTTGGATGAAATTCTCTAAATCATATGAGCCAAATTGATAAGAATAATGAAACAGCGGGGGGCAATGTGAAATTAGTTCATTTAACTAAACATAAAGATCCATATGTGCTCTGCGCCACTGGAGCGTCTCGAGATCTCTCGCCATGGATTTCTTCAAATCCGTCTTCGCCGCCGAACCGACCTCCCCGCAGCAGCAGGAATCTCCGTCGAAGTCCTCCCACAGCCCACCGGACGTCGATCAACAAGGCAGCGACGAGACCGAGGGTAGCGGCGGCGGCGGCGGCGGCGGTAGCCGTTGGACAGGGCTCATCAAGACCTTCGCCACCAGGTCCGAATCGGTGATCCAGACCTATCGTCGTGATCTAGAAGAGTTTGGATCTGGCCTCAAGAAGGAGACAGAGGCATTCCGGGAGGCTGCTGCACGCGCGGTCCTCGACCTCCCGGGATCACTCGAGGCTGGTGCTTCTGTCGCCCAGGAGTCCCTGGAGTCGGTCGGCCAGGTTATCGATGACTTCGGCGGTTCCGTGTGGCGCGAGACGACGGAGATCATCTCGCAGAGCAAGGAAGCGATCCTGGCGATGGAGGCCGAGGGCGGGGGAGCGGATCAGTACCCATCCGATCACGGGCAGCATAGCGAGACCCCTTCTTCGAGGAGGTACAGCCGGTTCGAGGTGCAGGTGCTGGCGATCCAGTCCGATATAAATACGTTCTCGGTGGAGCCGGAGGATGCCCAGGATTTCAATGATTGGAGATTGGGGTTTGATTTGGCTGAGAAAGAGGACGAGATCGAGAAGCTGTGCTATGATAATGGTGCTTTGGAGGAATTTCTTGAGAAGCTGGTTCCTCGATTGGTGGATTATGAGACATTCTGGTGCCGGTACTATTATCGTGTTCATAAGCTCAAGCAAGCTGAGGATGCAAGGGCGAAGCTTGTGAAAAGGGTGATTTCAGCGGAAGAAGAGGAGGATTTGAGCTGGGAGGTAGATGATGATGACGACGAGGGTGAGAACGAAGAAGTTAAGAAGGATGACAAGAAAGGAACTTTGACAGAAGACAAAGGAAAAGAAGTGGAAGAAGAAAAGATGGATGAGACTGAAAAGGTGGACCAAAAAGACCACATGAATGATAAACCTATTGGGGTGGAGAAACAGGCCGAGATTTCTGAGGTTGAGAACTTGGAAGGTTCAGCCAAAAAAAATGATGAGGGAGTGACTTCAGATGCAGGAAAGACAGATGAGACAGAAAAGAAGGTGCAGAAAGAAGCCATGAAGTCTGAGCCTGATGAGGGGGAGAAACAAGCTGAGGTTTCTCAGGTTGATAACTCGGATGCTTCAACAACAAAAATTGATAAGGCAATGACTTCGAATGCAGAAAAAGCAGAAAATCCTGAATTTTCTAGTGGGGGAGTGAACAAAAAGTCGGATGATAAGATAGAACAAGGAGGGAAGACTGACGCTATCGGGTCAAGCAAGGATAGTAAATCTTCAGCTGTCTCAAACCAACCGTCTGTGCAGGAGGAAGAAGATTTCGAGTGGGATGAGATTGAGGATCTTGGCGAGCACAAGGACAAGATACCTGGTGACACGAGTGTAAATCCACTTAGGGAGGATTTGCGCAAGAAGCTTAGTGCTGTTGAAGATGATGAGGATCTGAGTTGGGATATTGAAGATGATGATGAGCCAACCAACCCTTGATTTACCGGTATAGTAATGCTGATTATGTGTTTTCCTCATATCTTCTGATTGGCTGAGCTACTTAACCAGTAGAGTAATGTCATGCAGATTTCAATGTTCCTTCCTACATCTATTGAGATACTTCATATCAGATAATCTAATTATTCAAATATGGAGTAGTTGGCATGCATCTTAACCTTTTATCTATTGTTATTTTTTCTTGAGATTGTTTGCTTGATAGCACAAGGAAGCTGAACTCATATTGTTACTCTCACTAGAACTTGGGGTTTCATGTGGGCACCTGCTTAAATATGTATTGGTATCTTGATACACTAAATTCTGTCACTCTTTTTGATTCATTATATAATTTAGACACATTTGCATATTAATCCATTCTGACTAATATATATTCTTGATGACAAAGAGCTTTTTCTTTCCTCCTGAAGATTTGAAACACTATATTTAAGAATGTTTAGACTCTCATTGCTTGGACTTTGGACTTGTTTGATTTGAGGTTATAAGTTTTAACCGTTCAACTTTGTTGATTTTATTCCATCTATATTAAAAGCAAAATTGTGTAGGTGTTCGACCCATTTTTTTCTAAGGTTTTGAAAATCGTGGTAAACCGCTCAATTCAGGGTTAGCTGAACTGAACCAGTGGTGAACCAGCCGGTTCACCCCAAATGGTGTTTCTTTAATTTATGTTTTCTAATTAATTTTTTGGGTATTTGGTATACTTATTGATCCAATTTGATAGGTTCTGATTTTTTAATTCCTTTTGATGTTTTATATAATGGTTGGTTCCAAGTAAATTCTAACTCATGAAAAAGCTCTTCCATATAAAATCAGAACTAGCGATATATGACATAGTACTGGACATATCAAAGTTGGCTCTACATATTCTCAACATAAAATTTTGATGTCTAACAAATTATTATATATTGAGGATATGTAAATTCAAATTATATATTGGGGATATATGGAGTTAATTTTGATATGTCTTGGACTACATCGTATATTGCACTTGCATTCAGGCAATGAGCTTATTCAAAATTGAAGTTTTTTCATGAGTCAAAACTATTATTTCTCAGCCCTATTCAAATATATTCAAGATGCTACTCTTTTTAGTTTCTAAAATCTTAATAAAAAATCTTGCTTTGATAAATAAAATAATATGTAAATTTTTAAGAAACAATATTTTATTGTCATTTCGGTTGTTTTGGTCTACCGAACCAAATGGGTCCCATGCTAGTTCAGTTTTAACTATTCAACTTCATTGATTTTATTCCATCTATAATGAAAGCACAACTTGCATAGGCCTAAAATGATATGTAATTTTTTTTTTAAATGATATTTTATTGTCATTTCCGTTGTTTTGATCTACTGAACCAAATGGGTCCCATACTAGTTCAGTTTTAACTATTCAACTTCATTGATTTTATTCCACCTATAGTGAAAGCACAACTTGCGTAGGCCTTTAACCATCAAATTTCTTTATCACTAAGCATCAGATGCAATCCAGATTTCAGATCAACAGTTTTATATGCCATTCACAACTTATTTGTGATGTTCATGTAAAGGGGAAAACCCTAGGTCTTCTCTATCTCATTAACTTAATACCTCCTCTATATAGATAGGGAAGGAGAGGTTCAATAAACTTAACGTAAGGAACAATATAATAAACAACTAAGACCAAATACAATTATACTCTAACACCTAATAACCTTTATTATCCACCAAATTGAAAATTTTATGGATTGTTGTCAATAATTATTTTGTATGTGACTTAAAGCTTCATGTGTATGATATTGATGGTGTTCCTCATAATTTGGAGATTCAATGACTGACTACCTAGTCCTATTGCAATTTAATGCACTGTCCAGTTTCTACAATAGAATGCGGGAGTCTCCCTACAAGTTATTGTTTTATCTATTTATTTTTCCAATTATAAATTCCTACTTGCACAAAACACAAAAGATTCTAATATCTTACTTGGAAGTTAACCAGAAACAGCAATAATATTTTTGTCTGATTGATTATTGAAACTGAAGAGTTAAATCATCTTTAATATCAAACTCTAAATATCAAGAACAAGACACAGGTTCATTGTGTATATTAGATCTTTAGAAGGCAAACACCTCAAAACTTCAACTCACTTGTCATTTTATTAAATATCCCCTCCTATCCACCATCAGCTTCAAATAGAATCCATTATCATTGAATACACTGCACAGCAGCACAGCCCTTGTCGAATGTATGATGAATATGTGCTAACAAATGTTAACTTGTAGGGTTACCATCAACAACCAAATGGTCTAAATGCACATTTAACCTACTTTCTTTCCTTGCCCCTCCTACTTATCCTGCATAGCCACTTCCGCATTCATCAATGCGCTGGTGATGGGGAAGCAACCATGATCCTTATATTTTCTTCTCTTTTCCCCTTCGTAACTTGTTACTGTGCATGAGTGAAGCCGTGAACAGTAACCGCATGCACTGTAACCATATGTTGTTTGTCGTGGCTGCCTTTTCCTCTTCCCTGTTGCTATAACCGCTCGCTTCATCACCTTTACTCTTGCTTCCAGTTTCTACACCTCTGCGACAACATGTTTTCAGCCATCAACATCAGCCTATATCATGCTTCTGTCTTCAGTTTGCTCTTTGCCAAAGCAGATGGGATCAGGCCTTTGCAGCCCTCTTTCTCCTGTTGTTTGCAAGCCACCATCTTTCCTTAAGATGCTGTCGCTTGTTCTGGAGCTGTACATCTTCTCCATTGACCCAGCGATTTTTCTCTCAAGGCTTCCAACCATTGGTCTTATTTAGGGCCTGCACAAACAACTGCTGCCTTGTCCCTTTTGTGCCCGTTTCTGTTGCTTCCAGATATCCTGCGCACAGCCGGTCAGCCGCCTTCTCTTACAATAGTATTTGTTGCTGCTCCTGTTGAGAGCCAAACCTGCTGTTACTGTTTAGAAGTGTTGCCCCCTTTATTCTTTTGCTGTGACTGTTGCATATCATACCAAGCTTAATCAATCCATCTATACATTTATATTCTTAACCATTTTTTTACCTTGGTTTTCCATTTTCTTGAGCTGTTCTGGAAGAAACTAAAGAAGTTAAAACCATAGGTGCAACAAGTTCATTGTTTAGCCACTGCCATTCTGTTTATTATGAATGCTATTTCATCCTATCCTACGTTGGTTGTGATTGACCAGATGGATCGAACAGGCATGGATGGGCCTAAAGCTCATCATTGGATTCTTGTACCTTGATCTTGTTTGTTTTGCTAAGGTTGATGTACAAAGCCACAAAGTGTATCTTCTGAATAGTTCTGATGATAGTTACCGAATAACTGGTACATTTCCGAATAAGCTCAAATGACCAATTACATATGAGGGCATTGTAGTTAGCAGTATTTAGTTATCTTATTTTCTACAAGACTACAATGCTTTCATATAGTCATAAATTTGCTTAATGAGTGGTGAATTGTTGCTATAAATTGGATATATTATTCATTGCTTATTGTATCTTTCAACTATTATATGGATTAAAGTGAAATTAGGATCATTGGTCCATGTTGCTTGTTAATTCTTGTATGCTATGTTTAGATGGGCTATAAGTGGGGAGAATAGAAGGGAAAAGAAGAGAAAGTGGATTCTCTTTCCTTATTTGGTTAGGAATTGAAGATAAAGGAATTAAGATTTTCCTTGATTGGATAAACATATGAGGTGAGAAGAGGAACAAACTTTTTTCCTTCCACATCAGCAAAATCTTCTCTCCCAAAATTGGAAGTGGGGTGAAGAGAAACCATCCTTACCTTTTTTTCCTTTCACTTACATCCACACAAGGAAATAGAACCTCTTATTCTCTTATCCCTTTGTTTCTCTTCCTTTTTCTTCGTTTCTGTTCCTTTCCCTATTTTTCTATCCAACATACTTTAGAAACTAACTACAATAGGAATGTTTCCCATCTGATCTTGTTTTATGTGTAGTTTTCCCTATCTACTTTTTCATAAATATTCAGGGATGTCCGTCTGTGTTCCCTATTTAACTTTTCTTTTTTTTCTTCTATAGTGTCTAAACTTCAATCCAAATATTATTTTAAGCAAAAATCCTAGAAAACCAACAAAAAATTCCTTAAATGAAATTGATTGACTAGTTGAACTAAATGAAATTTGTTATTAGTGAAGTCTGGTCTTGTTAAGGAAAACCAAGAATGGCAAAAACTTGTGGTCTTATCAGCAAAGTATCAAATAATCATTTTTCATTTTTCATTTTTGCTGCAGATGACAAGTACAATCAAGACATGTTACATACTGCCTAGCCTAGTTGAGAGCCAGATATTTGGGGAACTTAATCCAAAATGAGAGCAGTAATTCCGCTTCAAAACCAGAAGAGTCAAGAAACGTGGGTATTTCGACTATGGTTCTGAGTGGCACATTTTTTGCTGATGTGCTCTCTTTTTCTTATTACTTGTGTGTTTGTTGAACCTCGGGACTTTTTAGCAATTCTTTATTAGTAAAGGTTCTCTGTATGTTCTTTAATATTTCGCCAATCTTTTATAGAAGATGAATAAAAATTTTCTTTCAGAAAGCTACTATGTTTTATGTCTTTGTGGTGGAAAAATCCAATGGAAGCCAACAGATAGAGGGGTACAGATGCAGACACGAGAGAATTAGAAGGCATGGACAACTGTAACAGGCTTTTAGTGTGGATGGTAAGGTAAAGTGCAGTGTATCAAATCATTGGTTTCCCCAGGGACAACCAATGATTTGATTCAGATAATAAACTAATTCAAAACTTATTGTGATGGCTCATGGACTCCCATTTTAGTGGTTTGGGATATTTGGTTAGATCTCATTTAATCTCTTGTATTTATGAATCTATTTTCTCCGCTTGTAGTTTTGCAATTCACAGTGAAGCTCAGGCTATAATCTACTCTATAGTAATTTTAGAAGTTTGGGGCGTGGTTTGTACAGCAGCAACCTCAGATTTTCTCCTTTTTTTATTTTTTATTTAAAAAGGCAGCGCTGCCGTTCTAATTTTATTTTTAAGATTTGTATGGCAGTCTGCCTTTTCTTTATTTTTTTATTTTATTTCTTTTTTAATTATTTTGTTTTTTCTTTGTTTTTTTTATATTTTAATTCTAATTTTATTTTCAAATCAAAAAATTAATTTCTATGTTTTTTATTCATTTTTTTCTTTAGTTTTGCCACCTCAAAATATTAAAAAAATATCAAAACCTTAAATCCCAATCGCCAGTCTTATGTAGGCACTCGGTGTCGAAATCAGCTCGCCAACACAACGTCTAGAGCGCGGAGCAACACAACCAGGACGTCTAGAGCGCGGAATCAGCTCGTCGGAATCAACTCCAGTACTTGGCCAACCCAGTGACCACCCACGTCCAATGCGCGAAGCAACACAACCAGGACGTCAACTCCTTGGACCTCATCTCGGTGCGGAAGAGCGCATAAGCAGTTGAGATCTTGAAGCTAATGATGTCCACCTACATGATCGCTCTGTGCCAAGCCATCGACCTGAGGCAAATGGAGGAGAACCTGCAGATGGAGGGCCGACCTGCCAAGCCATCAACGATTAATGTAAAGAGTATCTCGCGGCGGATTATAATTATTGTAAATTCAAAAATTTAGACTAGAATTGTGGTAAATTAAAAGATTGGCTAGATTAGTTAAACCCCTACCGTTTGAGCTAGATTCATTAATTAACCCTTAAATTTATTAACAAATTAATAATTGATAAGTATTCTTATATAGTGTAATTTAGGATGTACGATGTAAATAACCCTATATTCAAATTCTGCAGCCGTGTTACCAGCTAGATTTTGTGCTAAGAACACAGTGAACCTTGTAACCTGTAGGAGCATACTATCTTTTACCAAATTTATAATTTTCTCTACCAACTACCCAAGTGTATTAGTATTTATCTGTTCCTTTTCAGCAAAGAGAATTAAGTTGAAGAATCTGAGTCCACAAATCAACATTAACTTCTAACTAGAAGTCTAGCAAATGATATTCTTTAAGGATAGAATTTGTTCAGAGGAAAACTATAATCTGAAAGGAATAACAACAACCACCGAACTTCTTGCAGAACTCTTGAATGTATTTTGATTCAGTTCACGTGAACTCCTTTGATATGGGCATTAAACTAGGAAATTTCAGGAAAAGAGTGCAATTAAAACTTAAGTTTGAGGGAAAATGGCATGTCATCTGCGAAAGGTGGATCAGAGTATCTCCCAGTGAGTATCCGCCATGCCACATGAAGATTTGCAGTCTCTGTGTAGTGTATGCCATCCCAATTGATGTATTCAGTGGTGTCGTCACATGCTTTAGCTGTCAATTTGTGTCCCTTCAGAACTTTTGTTTGTCCGCAAGAGATTCGAGTGTCATAGTTCAGTGGTGGTCCACCATGTCCACAACATGCTGTAATTGGGTGTTCAAATCCTGGAAGTGTGAAGAAAATTATACTCTTCATCCATAACATATTCAATGAAATTGGAGGATAAAATGAGGGATCCAACATTAGACTATTAGAGAATTATGACTAGCTACTTCATGAAGAGGAGCTTGTTGAAATTGGAACAATGACCACATCAATTACCCATAAAAATCAATTAGAAAGGACGAATTATGTATAAATATATATATAGCTCTCCTTTTGGGGTGAACCAACCCTTGAAAGGGAACTGATTTGCTATTGGTTTGGTTCAGGGTGAACTACTTGGTAAACTGCAGTTTTTAAAACCTTGGTTAATACTCTTAACTACAAATAACCTAAACACCTAAGGCTAAAAGATGACGAAGTTTGGATTTCACCAAGATGTGAAGGTACTAGGACAACTCTGTAAGCATACTTCCACTACGAAATGAATATAATGAGTCACTTAATCAGGGATCAATTGAAACTCTTTTTGTCTTACTTTTCTTGTGAATGTCTCACACTCTAACCCAAGTCTGCCTATTTTGGTGGCAGCCTTCTCCATGATTTAAGCAGGTAGTGCTAACATCTAACCAGTGTTCAAAGTACCCGTTGGTAACTTTGGTATGAGCCATATACCAGCCAACCAGCCAGCAGTGCTCTTACTGGGAGTGTATTGGTCAGTCAGGTCCAAGCAGCAATACCAAACAACAATCAGATTTCACTTTTTTGGTACAAACTGACTGGTCATGGATTGGTACTAACTACTAAGCAGTTCCAAGCAGAATGGTAGCAGACCAAAATGACTGGTCTCCCTCCATTTTGAAGCAATTTCCTTTGCCCTCTCAACTATTCACAAAATTCTCAAAAATCTCATTATTTAAACTCTTTCAGCCCCTCTTAATAAATCTTCCAATTTAAGCTTGAGCAGACCAACATAAAATTTGATCTTTAACTCTAGAGGTAATACATTGGGGAAGAAAGACAAAAATCCTAGTGTAACATATTTCAATTCAAGTCAATCATGATTAGGTCCAAAATTATACTCGGCCAATTAATTACACAGAAATGTAAATAATTTGTCAAGAGATTGTGAATCTAGTTGTCATTTAGCTATCACTAGCGAGATCAACATAGCGTCAAGAAGACATACGGTAAATTTTATTAGTTGTCCTTGGATCTGAATCTCAAACTCTTTTATCTATGATCATTTAGGGCTGAACTTGGTTCAGTGAAATTCCATAAACTTTTTAATGGAATGAACTCATTCACCGTGTTTGATATACTCAGGAATCAACTATAGAATAATAGTATGTTCCAAATCAAGAATGAAAAATAAAACCAGCAAATGTTCAAATACCCTGATTCACATAATACACCACCATTCAAATTTTTTTAAAAAAATAAAAAAAATGCATAAACAGATCACCATACAATTTTTATCCACTAACATAAAAAAAATTATAGAGTTCGTGAAACAACACATTACTACCCTCTCAATGGGATGATTAGCCCATTAACTTGATAGAACCTAGCTTAATTAAAATGCATAAGGTGAAGTTGATGGTAGGGCACCATCAAGCCTTATCAACTAAAACAACTTCCAATCGATCTTCAATTCTTCATATGTGGGATTAAATTGAAATGCTACAATCTACTCCATTTAATTCTCAAGATCCAACTCAAGTCCAACACATAATGCAGAATGGATGGATGGTTATGCTTTGAGACCTAGCCTAGTAGTGGTTTCACCTAACTAACTTAGCCCTTTCATATATTGACTCCCTCACCATTCGAGGACTAGGTTATGTTTTGATATTGGTTATTACGACTTGCATAATGAGATGACTAGCTCATCAACTTTATAGTCTTGGACCATTGGCCTAATTAAAATGTTTAAGCCAAAATTGATGGTAGTGCAACATCAAGCCTTATCAACCAAGACAACTTCCAACTATCTCCCTATATGCAACTACATCGAAGTGCTATCACAACCACAATAAAAGGAATGACCATAGTTTGAACAAAAATCAAAATTCAAGTAGTACATAAACCACTACTTTAATCATCCCACAAACAAACCAATCTCAAAATAGTCAACTAGAAAATTCCCATCAAATATAGCACACAATCTCAAATATCCTTATCGAGAACTGTCATCATTATCTCCTTATCAAGGTAATCGAAGTTAAAATATAAGTGATTGACTCATGGCCAGGAAAAATACAAGCAACAATCTGATCCCTTCAACAATTATCATTTATTGTCTACAATTAAAATATTCCTTTCCCTTTTTTCAAGGGTGGTTGCATCAACTCCAACAACTTCAGCAATCTCACATGCAATAAAGAAGTTCTCATTTAAACATTCCACCATATGTTTTTTTTTCACCAACGATAGAAAACATAGAAGACAAAGAAGTATTATTATCAACTCCTTTATTAGAGACATCATTAATAGATTTTTTATTTACATCATCAATGACATAATTTAGCCCTTTTGCATCTATACCTATAACATGATCCTTTCCAAATACAATGTACATCCTCAAACATTAGGAAAAACTTGCTCATCTATGGGGTCAACATCAGAATGCTGTCCTCTGTGGTGTATTTTTTCTTCAATACAAACCTTCTATTTCCTTTATTTTTCTTTAAAAACTGATACTTTTTTGACATTTTATGGTTATTTACCTTTGTTTCATAAAATTTGAATTAATATTGTAGACCATCTTGATGTTAAATGATTGATAACAAGTCTTTCCAAATATTTGAGGAGTTGCATTGTATTTAGAAAGGACTGTGCTACAGCTATAGATGCACAAGCACCAAATGATGTCCTTAAAGGAGTAATGAAGGAGCTGCTCTAATGAAGGAGCTGATGATATTGCTCCTCATTTGTCTTTTGTGTATCCCACTATTGGTGATAATATATTGAATAAAAAAAATAAAAATACCAACATATAGTAAAAGAGTTTTAAAAGACACTTTTTTATTGCATGTGAGATTGCAAAAGCCCGTGAAATTTTTGACAAAGCTATTGGAGTTGATGGAGCCACTACTAAAGAAAGGGAAAGGATAACATTCGAACTTTTAGAAAATAAATGATATTAGTCCAAGGGATCAGATTAAGGTTGTTGCTTGTATTGCTGATGACCATGTGTTGACTAACTTGTATTTTACCTTTGATTACCTTGATAAGGAGATAGTGATGACAATTCTCGATAAGAATATTTAAATTATGTATTATTTTTCATGGGAATTCTCTTGTTCACTATTTAGGTTCTTTTTTGTTTGTCATATTAAAGTAATGTTTTATTATGTACTACTTGAGTTTTGATTTATACTAATTTTTGACATACTTTTTGTGGTGTTTGTATATCGATTTGATAAATTTTGGTTAATGTTAAAATGCATTTTAAAAATTTTAAGAATTCTGAAAGGTGGTGTATGGTATGAATTGGTGCGATGAACAAATGATTAAAAGATAAAAATGAGAATTTTTTATTATGTTGGTCATGAGTATTTTGAACTTGACATATTTTGATTCTATTCTTGTTCATACTTGTGAAACAGTATGGTGTATTTGTGAAAAGTATATTTATTATTCACTGGGAATAGGAGACTAACCAAATAATTAAGCAACGTGGGACTATATATAACTAGTACTAACTATGTATTCTAACACTCCCCCTCGAGCTGGAGCATATAAATCATAGGCACCCAGCTTGTTACATAGGAAGATTATCGTAGGACCACTAAGTGACTTAGTAAATATATCAGCTTGTTGCTCATTCGAACAAACAAAATCTGTAGCTATACATCCTGACAAGATCTTCTCTCTAATAAAATGACAGTCAACTTCTATGTGTTTAGTCATTTCATGAAAAACTGGATTAGAGACAATATGCATAGCGACCTGATTGTCACATATTAGTTTCATTTGCCCAACATCTCCAAACTTTAATTCTTGAAGCAACTGCTTCAACCAAATGAGCTTGCAAGTTGTTAAGGCCATAGCACGATATTCTGCCTCATCACTAGATCTAGCAACAATCTCTTGCTTCTTACTTTTGCAGGATATGACCTCCAATTAGAACACAGTACCCGATAGTAAAACGCCTATCTGAAGGAGAACCAGCCCAATCTGCATCACAATAACCAATCACTTGAGTATGACCCTTATCTTCATATAATAATCCTTGGCCATGAGCTGCTTTAATATAACTGAGAATACGAATCACAGCATCCCAATGGTCTTTACATGGAGACTGTAGGAATTGGCTCACCACGCTTACAGCGAATGAAATGTCCAATCTTGTTATTGTCAAATAATTAAGCTTCCCTACCAATCTCCGATACCTTCTAGGATCTGCAAGAGACTTCCCTTGTCCTCGAAGGAGATGGACATTTGGATCCAGTGGTGTATCAACAGGTGTGCAATCCAACATGCCAATTTCTTTAAGAATGTCCAAGGCATATTTGCGTTGGGAAATGACAATCCCTGAACGAGACTGAGCAACCTCAATACCAAGAAAATACTTCAACTAATCCAGATCATTGGTTTGAAAATTAGTAAAGAGATACTGTTTAAGTTGTTGAATACCCTCTTGATCATCTCCGGTAATGAAAATATTATCAACATACACCACCATATAGATGCTTTGACCATGCGATCCATGATGGTAGAAAATAGAATGATAGGTTTCACTCCTTTTCATGCCAAACTTCTGGACAACCGTATTGAAACGGCCAAACCAAGCTCGCGGAGATTGTTTCGAACCATACAGTGAGCGATGCAGCCGACACACTAAACTAGCCTCCCCTGGAGCAACAAAACCTAGTGGTTGCTCCATGTAAACCTCTTCCTTCAACTCACCATGAAGGAAAGCATTTTTAATATCTAACTGATATAAAGGCCAATGGCGCATGGCAGCCATAGAGAGAAAGAGACCGACAGATGCAATCTTGGCTACAGGAGAGAAAGTATCACCATAATCCAAGCCATATATTTGAGTGTAGCTTTTAGCAACCAAACGTGCCTTTAGCCGGTCAACCTGTCCATCAGGGCCAACTTTAATAGTGTAAAATCCAACGACAACCAATCGGGAATTTACCTGGAGGTAAAGGAACCAATTCCCAAGTGTCATTTGAATGCACTAAACTCTTGGAAAACAAAAAGAACTTCAGACCGAATTTTCAATAAATATAACCAAGTACAACGAGAATAGTCATCAACAAATGTAACAAAATATTGAAATCCCAAAACTGAACTAACACGACTAGGACCCCAAATATCAGAATGAACTAACTCAAATGGGGACACAGCCCGATTATTGACATGCTTAGGAAACGAAACACGAGATTGTTTACCAAGCTGACATGACTCACACTCCAAAGATGATAGAGAAGAAAGATTTGGAACCATCTTCTACAACTTGGAAAGACTTGGATGACCCAAACGATTGTGAGTAAGGAGTGGTGAATGCAACTGAAGTGGAAGGCGAATGCACATGATGAAGGCCTTGAGACTCACGTCCTGCACCAATCATCTATCCCATGCCTTGGTCGTGCACAATCACAGAATCATCAAAGAAGATCACGGAACAATTTAGAGAATGTGTCAATTTACTAATGGAGATAAGGTTAAATGTGCATCCAAAACAGACTTCAAAGAAAGAGAAAGGAGAACTTGCCCAATGCCTTGAGCAACAACTTTACACCCATTAGCTAAGGTAACCGACGGTATAGATGTGGAATAGGTAATATGAGAGAAAAGTGATAGATTACCAAAGATGTGATCGGATGCACCAGAATCAAGAATCCAAGGTCCAAGTCCAGAAGATTTAGTAAGACAAGCTACAAAGTATCAGCAACAAAAACAGATGATTGTTGAGCTTCTTTGTAGAAGGAGATAATCCTCATAATCAGCAGTAGGCAAGGTAAATGAAGAAGTTGGCCCCTGAGTATGTGTAGGCATAGAATCAACATTATCAGCTTGAACAACATTAGCTGCACGAGGAGATCGACCATTGAGCTTGAAACATTTTTCCCTTATATGACCCCATTTATGACAATAGCTACACTTGGGCCGATTGCTCTGGAAACAACCTCCACCTGTCGAAGCACTAGCTCTACCACCACTAGTTTGGTCTTTGAAGTGAGATGCCAAATCAGTAGCATCAATAGAAGTAGTAACTAATGATGAAGGAATAGAAGCCAGACGGAGTAATCTTGCACTGAGATCATCAAGGGAAGGAACAGAGAATCTGCATCTGATCTTAAACAGAAGCAAGCTCTGGTCGAAGAGTTAAACCAAGCATCATAACAAATTTATCAAGTTGACTGAACTTATCAGCAACAGTGGCCATAGGCAAGAGAGAAGTTAACTCTTTTTTGAAGGATTGAAGCTTACCAATAAATTCTGTCGTGTCAAAATCTTGTTTCAAATTAACCATATCAGATACAACTGTATATAAGCGTTGAACATCATTGGTGTAAAGAGACTTGGCCTTTGCCCACACATCATAACATGTTTCGTAAGCATTATAAAACCTACTTAATTTTGGATCAATAGAGGCTAATAAAATATTGCACAAAAGTGCATCAATTTGCTGAAACTCCTTTTTCTCGGCATCATCAACATCAACAGCCTTAGTGGTCAAATGTTTTCCATATCGTTGACCATGAAACCATGGTTTAAAATCTCGGTACCGGTATATACCGGTACCGTACCGTACCGACACACGGTACGGACCGGTATGAAAATGCATACCGGCCGGGTTTTTTTTTTTAGAAATAACTCCAAATCTCCAATAACCACATAATTGATGAAGAAATGCCTAAAAACAATATTCAAATGTCAAATACATGAATACAATATTTAAAATGCGGACGAATGACGTCCGTCGTATCCATACATATCTTGGGCTTCAGGACATACACGACTAAGGTCAACACCGTAGGTCTCTAATGCCCATATTTGAAAATTTTCCCATGGCATAATGCCTTGGTATCCATTATACCACATTGACATTAGCGTTTCTTTGTTGGGATTCCAAGAACTACACCATGTATCATCAGTTGAGTAGGTACTGAATACAGAGTACGTTGATTCAGAAATCTCTTGCAAACTACTCATCATATCGTGATGGTAATCTTGCAAAGCTGTCGGTCCACCTCCTTGACGCGGGCCTCTCTTCTTGTACACCTGAGTTGTTTGTCCAGTTCTAGCACCATGGTCATCATCTTGGGTGGCGTGATCGAAGTATTGCTCATTTGTCCATAGATCATCAAGTGGCAGTGTTGATGGCACGACGGTGTCTTCTCCACCACTCCATCATCATCATCATCATCATCTCCTCCGTCTTTTGTGCTGCTACTGTTATGAACGGAGGGCTCGTCTTCTTCGTCCTTTTCTGCTTCTGCAATCGCATCCAAAGGATCAATTGGTCGTTTACCTTTGGCTTTGCCTTTTGCCATTGAAGGTGTTGCCTTTTTTTTCCCTTTGATTGGGAAGATGGAGAGTCTGATTCAGATCGGCGTCTTGCTTGTCGAATTCGTTGAGAGTCCAAGGGAGTAATGACCATGTCTTTTGGTTGGCTCTCAGACTCAAGTGCATCAGATATAATTGGTGAAGGCCGAGGTGGTTCGCCCGGTTCATCAAGAAGAGGTTGGTCGCTCTCCATTGCACTCCACCAATCAATTATCGGGTCCGCATCGTCTTGGACGAACTCGACATCGAACGGATCTACATGTTGAATATTTTCGTTTTGTAATGTCCGCATTCGAAGCCGCATGTTGTAATGAACGTATACTAGCTTAATCGGGCATATGAAAGCCGGTTGCGCGGCTTGGTATGAATCAAGACGAAGGTCGACCAATTTCTCTCGCATCCACTTGATGATGTGGTTTGCGAGAGGATACGTGTTGCAATCTTCCGAAGAGTTGGAGCTTCGATTCCAAATTGCAACCACCATTCAACTGCAATAGATTAAAAATTAATATTAGTAACGAGATTACCAATTTTATCATTAATAAATAAATTGAAAAAATATTATATCTACCTGGATCCATAGAATCTCGGCACGATATTGCAAATGGATCTCCAAAATTGCCATTTGAATCTCGGAAATATCTTGATTCATTTAGAGCTTGTGTCGCTTCTCTAGTTAATGCCGATATTCGTTGTATGACCTTGCGAAACGGATATAACAAACTATCCATCATTCCAAGATCATATCGATACTAGTATGCTGGATTTAAATAATACGCTACAAAAAATTATAAATTTAATAAGTAATTTAACATAATTAATTAAAATTAGATAAATTTCAGAAAATAAAATAAAAAATTACCCGCGATGTGTATGTCACAACCCATTTGATCCTCCCACCTCTAGGAGATAATGTCGATGAAGGATTTATACTTGGTTGGAGAAATCATAACCCTCTTGATTTGTTCTTGTGCTTGGTGGATGTAGTGGTAGAGATGACCCATTTGAGGCGTCTTTTCCATATCCACCTGTCGTAGAACCTTGTACAATGGTTCTACGGCGACGACTATCTCCGCAACGCAATCCCAGAAGCGCGTGTTAATGATGTACTTCTCGGTTTACTTTCCATCAGTAGTTCCGACATATCTTGATGTAGACCATTCCTCACTTGTAAACATTGATCGAAGGCCCACCTTATGTTGTTGGAGCGACCTTAATGCGATGAAGTTGGTTCCAAAATGAGACGCTCCTGGTCGAAGAATTTTACATAAAATTTGTAATTATTATTAGTAATTATCACCTAAACTAATTAATAAATAAATACTATAAATTATTTTTTTTAAATACCTTCTGTAAATTTTCTCATAAGGGCGTGTACCCATGTGTGGTTGTATATGAAGCGCGTAATTTGTTGCGCCTTCTTTACCGTCGTCTTCACCATTGGTATATCACCAATATCTTTCATCATTAGGTCTACACAATAGGCTGCACATGGAGTCCAATATATGTGAGAATAATCCAGTTCAATTATCTCACCTGCCCTTTTGAAATTGGCTCCATTGTCGGTTATAATTTGAACAAAGTTATGGGTCCATTCTTCTCGATCACCTCCTTCATCAGCTTCGAGATGTAGACAACACTATGGACTTCATCGGACGCGTTCACCGACTTATGATAGATAACCCTCCTGTTGCAATAGATGAGGAAGTTGATGATGCTCATTCGGGTTGGCCCGGTCCAACTATCGCACATCAAACTGCATCTGTAATCCCCCCATTGCCGCTTGATTCCGTCGATCGATTGATTTATTTCCTTGACCTCTTCTTCAAGGAAAGGTCCTGAAATTTCATACGGAGTTGGAGGGGTAATACCTGGGCCTACCTTTTGGATGGTAGACACCATAGTTCGGTAGTATAGGTTGTTGGCTGCATTTGCGGGAATCCGACTGAAGTGGAACCATTTGGAGATGGCTTTCCCCAACTCCCATTTCTTCGTCTTGCCCCAAGCATCGTCTATGCGCAGTTGCTTTGCTGATGAAGGAGGAAATGCCCTGGGATCAAAATCAGAAACATCAACAATAGTTTTCCTACCACTTGCTCCGAGGTTTGTGAAGAATCCACGAAGGCCTCCTCTGCTCTGAGTTTGAGGTGCTCTCATGCTAGAACTCCGACCAATATAAGGACCGGAGGGAATTGGTCTGCTTCGGTCCATTGCTCCGGCAGCCGAAGTTGAGCCGACGCTGCTTATGCCATCGCTGCCACTGCCGCCACCATATTCGAATTGAGATCCGGGATAATACATCTGTTCTCGTTCGAATGCAACATGCTCCAATGAAGCTCGGATGCCGGCTTGAAGTTCTGCCTCCTCGTCGTAATCGCCACCTCGAGCCTCATAATGGCCACCGCTGACATCTTGGGTAGCTCGTCGGTCGAACTCGGCTTGTTGAGCTGCATTCTTAAGACGTTGCTCCTTCTTGTTGTTGAGTTGCACTTTGAACATCTTTCGAACTTTGGGCAGTACTTTGGGGCAATTAACGACGTCGCCTTATCCTCCGGCCAAGTGTTGCTTCAATCGAGTGATGCCTCCACCACGTGAAATCATATCACAGTGGAGGCATTGCCAGTGATGAGCCTTCTCCAACCGACAACCGTGCTGCCATGCGGGGTCGACTTGAGATTTCGGTGTCATTTCGACAGAATTTCGATGTAGAAATTAATAAAAAAAAGATGTGTGAGAGAGAGTTTCAAAAAGATTGAGAGAGATTGAGAGTTTGTTTAGAGTTTAGATGGGTAGAGGGGTGAGTGAGGGTGAAAGGAGTATTTTGGGGGCTTTATATAGCCCCCAAAACAACCCAAACCCGGCCCCAAACGGCTCTATAGCCGTTTGGGGTTACTGTTCATCATACTGGGCGGTATGAAGCTAAACCAAGTCGCCGACAGCCCGACAGGGCTGTCGGCCACCCGTTGCCAACGGTTGGCTGGCCCAACAGCACTAAGGCCTCATACCACCCATACCGGACGGTATATAGCAAAATACTGCTATATACCACCCGTATACCTGATATACCCGGTTTTTTCAAATACCGGGCATATCGTATACCGGAAACTTGAAAAACCGATAAATACCGGGCATACCGTACCGTACCGAGCGTGATTTTAAACCATGCATGAAACCACAATTTAACACCCCGAGCCCAAGAAATATAATTAACAGTACCCAGCAATTTTTCAGAAGTGATTTGAGGTGTGGGAGCAATTGTTGCAGAGAAGTTTGGTACCTTACATTCTAAAGAACTTGGTTTTGACATGCTTGGACGAAGGCAGCCTCGAAATAGCCTAAAACGCCTTGGAAAAGTCTCAAAACAGCCTCAGAACCCATGGCAGCACGTGGAGATGAAGATCTGGGCAGCGACAGAGCCTAGGAACGCGATCCTTGGTGGTTGGAATGAAATACAACCCCTGAGAACTGAGAGGAATGCAGCCGAGAAGGATGAATATGATGGCTAGGGTTTACTGTTGGAAGGATGAAGATGACGGCTAGGGTTTATTGTTGGGAAAGATGAATATGATGGCTAGGGTTTCAACCTCGCTATGATACCATGTGAAACAGTATGGTGTATTTGTGAAAGGTATATTTATTATTCACTGGGAATAGGATACATATATAGAGATGCTATACAAGACTAACCAAATAATTAAGCAATGTGGGACTATATATAACTAGTACTAACTCTGTATTCTAACAATACTAAACATGGTGAATGAAAATTCATTATATTACAGAGATTGTTCCATTACAGTGAACCAAACGTGCTGCCAAAGTTGAGAGGAACTAAAAAATAGAGGAATGTAATCAAATTTTGATTACAATGTAATTGTCATCCCAAGGTAAAAGTATACCAAACATAGTAATGGAAAGTAACTCTGTAATCATCATTCCGTTGAGAGGAACTAAAAAATAGAGGAATGTAATCAAATTTTGATTACAATGTAATTGTCATCCCAAGGTAAAAGTATACCAAACATAGTAATGGAAAGTAACTCTGTAATCATCATTCCGTTACACAATTCACAGCAAACAAAAAGCACCCTTAGTATTTTTCACATATTATAAATAGTAGACATAAAAGACACTCTAACAAACTATATTTCAAGGTTAATTCCTCACTCTTTCATTAATTCATTCAAATTAGACCAAAAAAAAATCCTTGTTGTGTTGTGCATGTGATTTAGACCTATGGAGTTAGATTGCAGAGTGGAGCCAGTCTAGTTGATGCAGGCAGGCTGGTCCAAGCCATACCCTATGTCAATTAACATTGGGTGGTCTGTACAATACTAGTTATCGAATTTAGGGTTGCTAATGTGATTTCAGAATGCAACTTCAAAGTTCACATAATGGTGCTAGCTATTGTAAGGCTTTTGAGGGGCAACATGTATGAAGGCTCTAATCTTTAACATGACTCAATGACTTGATATTTTTCATGAAAGATAATTCTGTGTACAATAAAAAAATACATTAATTAGCATTCGATGCAGATAGTAGAATGCATGGTTTAAAAAATCGGCCGAAACGGTACGGTAAGCCTGTTATTTACCGGTTTTTTGGGTTAGCGGTATTCGATATACCCGGTATTTGAAAATACCGGGTATATATGGTATACCGGGCGGTATATGGCGGTATTTCGCCATATATCGCCAGGTTAGGGCGATATACCATCATACCGCCCGGTAAGGGCGATATGATGGTTTGTTAACGTTGGCGTTGCCAACGGTGCTGAGTGTCGTTGGCAACGGGTGGCCGACAGCCCTGTTGGGCTGTCGGACACATTTGTCCGCTCGTACCGCCCGATATCGGGCGGTATTTGATATATACCGCCCAAACCGGGCGGTATTTAATCATATCGGGCGGTATACTGCCCGGTATGATAAACAGTGACCCCAAATGGCTCTCTAGCCGTTTAGGGTGTTTTGGGGGCTATATAAAGCCCCCAAAACACTCCTTTCACTATCACTTACCCCTCTATCCATCAATCTCTCTCAATCTCTCTCACACATCTTTTTTTATTAAGTTCTACGTTGAAATTCTGTCGAAATGGCGCCGAAATCTTAAGCTGACCCCGCATGGCAGCACGGTCATCGGTTGGAGAAGGCTCATCACTGGCAATGCCTCCACTGTGATATGATTTCACGTGGTGGAGGCATCACTCGATTGAAGCAACACTTGACCGGAGGATATCCCGACGTCGTCAATTGCGCCAAAGTACCAGCCGAAGTTCGGAAGATGTTCAAAACGCAACTCAACAACAAAAAGGAGCAACGTCTTAAGACTGCAGCTCAACAAGCCGAGTTCAACCGACGAGCTACCCAAGATATCAGTGGTGACCATTATGAGGCTCGAGGTGGCGATTACGACGAGGAGGCGGAACTTCAAGCCGGCATCCGAGCTTCATTGGAGCATGTTGCATTCGAACGAGAACGGATGTATTATCCCGGATCTCTATTCGAATATGGCGGCGGCAGTGGCAGCGGTGGCATAAGCAGCGTCGGCTCAACTTCAGCTGTCGGAGCAATGGACCGAAACGGTCCAATTCCCTCCGGTCCTTATATTGGTCGGAGTTCTAGCATGAGAGCACCTCAAACTCAGAGCATAGGAGGCAGCAGAGGAGGCCTTCGTGGATTCTTCACAAACCTCGGAGCAAGTGGTAGGAAAACTAATGTTGATGTTTCTGATCTTGATCCCAGGGCATTTCCTCCTTCAAGTGAGGAATGGTCTACATCAAGATATGTCGGAACTACTGTGGAAAGCAAACCGAGAAGTACATCCTCAACACGCGCTTCTGGGATTGCGTTGCGGAGATAGTCGTCGCCGTAGAACCATTGTACAAGGTTCTACGACAGGTGGATATGGAAAAGACGCCTCAAATGGGTCATCTCTACCACTACATCCACCAAGCACAAGAAGAAATCAAGAGGGTTATGATTTCTCCAACCAAGTATAAACCCTTCATCGACATTATCTCTCAGAGGTGGGAGGATCAAATGGGTCGTGACATACACATCGCGGGTAATTTTTTATTTAATTTTCTGAAATTTATCTAATTTTAATTCATTATGTTAAATTACTTTTTAAATTTATAATTTTTTGTAGCGTATTATTTAAATCCAACATACCAGTATCAATATGATCTTGGAACGATGAATAGTTTGTTATATCTGTTTCGCAAGGTCATACAACAAATGTCGGCATCAACCAAAGAAGCAGCATAAGCTCTAAATGAATCAAGATTTTCCCGAGATTCAAGTGGCAATTTCGGAGATCCATTTGCAATATCGTGCCGAGATTCTATGGATCCAGGTAGATATAATTTTTTTTCAATTTATTTATTAATGATAAAATTGGTAATCTCGTTACTAATATCAATTTTAAATCTATTACAATTGAATGGTGATTGCAATTTGGAACCGAAGCTCCAATTCTTCGGAAGATTGCAACACGTATCCTCTCGCAAACCACATCAAGTGGATACGAGAGAAATTGGTCGACCTTCGTCTTGATTCATACCAAGCCACGCAACCAGCTTTCATATGCCCGATTAGAGAAGCTAGTATACGTTCATTACAACATGCGGCTTCAAATGCGGACATTAGAAAACGAAGATATTCAACATGTAGATCTTCGATGTCGAGTTCGTCCAAGGCGATGCGGACCCGATAATTGATTGGTGGAGTGCAATGGAGAGCGACCAACCTCTTCTTGATGAACCAGGCGACCGACCTTCACCAATTATATCTGATGCACTTGGATCTGAGAGCCAACCAGAAGACATGGCCATTACTCCCTTGGACTCTCAACGAATTCGGCAAGCAAGGTGCCGATCGGAATCAGACTCTCCATCTTCCCAATCAAAGGGAAAAAAAAGGCAACACCTTCAAAGGCTAAAGGCAAAGCCAAAGGTAAACGACCAATTGATCCTTTGGATGCGATTGCAGAACCAGAAGAAGACGAAGAAGACGAGCCCTCCGTTCATAGCAGTTGCAGCACAAAAGACGGAGGAGATGATGATGATGATGATGGAGCTGGTGGAGAAGACACTGTCGTGCCATCAACACTGTCATTTGATGATCTATGGACAAATTAGCAATACTTCGATCACGCCACCCAAGATGATGACCATGGTGCTAGAACCGGACAAACAACCCAGCTGTACAAGAAGAGAGGCCCGCGTCGAGGAGGTGGACAGACAGCTTTGCAAGTTACCATCACGATATGATGAGTAGTTTGCAAGAGGTTTCTGAATCAACCTACTCTGTATCCAGTACCTACTCAACTGATGATACAGGGTCTAGTTCTTGGAATCCTAACAAAGAAACGCTAATGTCAATGTGGTATAATGGATACCGAGGCATTATGCCATGGGAAAATTTCCAAATATGGGCATTAGAGACCTACGGTGTTGACCTTAGTCGTGTATGTCCCGAAGCCCAAGATATGTACTCATACAACGGACATCATTCATCCGCATTTTAAATATTGTATTCATGTATTTGATATTTGAATATTGATTTTAAGCATTTCTTCATCAATTATGTGGTTATTGGAGATTTGGAGTTATTTCTTTATAATAATAATTATAAAAAAAAACCGCCGGTATGCAATTTTCGTACCGGCCAGTACCGTGTGTCGGTACGGTACGGTACGGTACTGTACCGGTACTGAGATTTTAAACCTTGGTAGAATGTCCACAAACACCACTAATATCAAGTCAATTAAAAAGCATGCTGGAAGTGTGTCAAATGTGAGACTGTTCATGCACTTTTACTTAGGTTGAACAGAAATTTAATCCCAAAGCAAAATGGAAGATCTGAGATAACTTTTAAATAATTAATGATCTGTTAGCCTAATTACTTGAAAACCTGATGTTAACATTGAGTAGCCAGTTATTATTTCCAGAATCAACTTCCAAATTACCTCCAAATAAACTTCTAATCAAGTAATCATAAATAAGAAACATGAATTGTATGCTTACCATATCGAAAATAGTTTACTATGAGGTCGAACTTTATGTTGAAGACATCAACATAGATTATGCTGGAATCTGCAAAAACACCTCTTAACTTTGTACAAAGTGCATGGAGCTGTATATTGAAAAGCTTCGCAGCTCGGTTGTGAGCGCTTAGACAACCAAATTCATCCCGTTTTAATGGATCTTTACCAAAAATGGCTATATTCTGAGCTAAGCACCCAAGTGGACCAGTATTGTGAATCCAGAATCTCCTGGCACCTTGATCATATAAAATCTGAAAGCAATATAAAAGAAAGTTAGGTTAAACTAATACAATTATAGAATCTACATTGAACAAACTACACATTTTTTGTTAAATATCAAGCATATTGAACTAAAAAACAATAAAGAAGAAATAGAGGAACTAATACTATTGATTACATAAGCTGAAGTATCAAATACAAACTAAGCTTGTCTAACATCATATAAAATTTAGTACCCAATTCAACATAGAGACTTCGACAATGTTTCTCTAATAGACCACCTCCCAATTCCAGAAAAGGGTTGCTGTATATCTACAATTATGTGAACTAAATCTTGATGTAAACACAAAATAAATGATACCTTTAGTCCACTTTCAAATTCTAACAATATCGTCGATATATGTGCAGTAACTTGGTCCTCTGTTTTGGAATAGAAAGCACTAGCAAGATCATTCTGGCCAAAATCAAACATGTAAAGCCCCTTTTTAAAATATTCCTCTTGAGGAACATTTCCCCATTCTATTTCACCTGCAAATTTTTTACAAAGTAAGTGCTTAATTATTGTTATGGCACATGATCAATGAAATTTGAATACCAAACTTCATAAACTACTAACATCTCTAAATGCTTCTGAGTGTTTGTTTAAGTTCAGATCTTTTGAAGTTTTTGATCTCTACTTTTTGCAACTTATAAATTTGGAGCTTAACACAAAATAAAGGAAGCATTTGACAACTCATCATGGAAAAAAAACTATTGCTTTCACATTCCTTTTAGTGCACCTTCAGCAACTAGCAAAGGAATGTACATGGAGCTTAAATGCTTAAACGCTCAACACAAAATAAAGGAAGCATTTCACAACTCATCATGGAAAAAAAACTATTGCTTTCACATTCCTTTTAGTGCACCTTTATCAACTAGCAAAGGAATGTACATGGATACAGTTTTGAAAAATAAGCAACTCTGCAATCATTCAATTCAGTCTAAGTCTTGAACAAATTTCCCTCCTGAATATCATATTTGGATAGTAACCATCCAGTTCTTCAGGAATATTACAGCAAAACTTGAAATAGCCAGCATATTGACCAAGACCTTTAGAACCATGCAACTACAAATAAGTGATGAGTAATTCAATATTATTGATTGTATGAGTAAATAAAAGATTTCTGGTATAAAGTATTAACGCCAAATATAAATTAATAGAAAGGACGCATTGACTTCTTAAACTGAGAATATAATGAACTTCTTAGAAATTTGGAATTTCATTCCAAGTAAAATGCAATCAGTGGCTGACAAACTGATTAACAAACAGTCAAGTGTCACTCATTGTACTGATTGCTAAATATTTGTCAACAACTTGGTAAAGTTCAATAAATTCTTCCTCAAGCATTTAATACTTTTGTTGCAATTCTCTTACAAGTAGAAAATATATGTAACAAGTGCTTATTTATAGAGAATTGTCATATTTTCAAGTGTGTTTGTTGAGACTGGAAATTTTAAGGCATTAGTTGCGGCTTTAGCTTACTGCCCATTTGATGTTTGCTATGTACAATTTAAAAGGAAGGATCCGTCTTTTTACGACTTCTACCAGATACCCTATTCATCATCTTTGGCAATCAACTAATACTGGATCAAAAGGATGTTAGACAAACAAAATCGTAAAAGCAAGAAAAACAAGACATTAGTCGATGATTGAGATCAGCACCTACTGGCATCCTACAGTCCATTTCTGTTTATTTGATCAAACTTCAAAATTTTGGGATGTCAACCACAGTGAATTAAAAATATGACGAGTACAGTTAAATAAATCTGCTTTTACCTCTGCTTAGTGACAGAAGAAGTTCGTTTTTGAACTGTAAAAATTGAGCAACCTGGATGCGAAAGGAAAATGGGCTGACTGAATATTTTGTTGCTGGAAGAATAGTGGATCCAGCTGCAGCAAAGTTGCAACCATTCTGAAAGCTTGGTGACGAAATAGAATTCAAGTATGCATGGAGGAGTGGCTTGTCGATAGCATCCACTGCAATACTAAGAATGTAAACTGATAAGAGGAAGCAACATAACATATAGTGAATAAAATAAACCTCGGATCATAAAAAAGTAAAATAACTGGAAGGCTAAATCAAATCAATCAAGGACCATATTTCTATGTCACAATAGGTTGATCAATGAGCAGATAATGGGCATTCAACCAATCTATTTGTACCTTTCATGCTATGCTCAACAAGATTGAAACTTCCACCGGTCGGCAATGTTTTTAAACTCGGCCCAGACCTTGACCCGGTTTCCCATTGGCTCAAGGGTCAAGCGATTGGACTAGTCCAACCAGGACGTCATAAATAATATTTTATTTAGATATATTATAAAATATCTATGTATATTATACTTTTTAATAACTATGTATATTATATTTTTTCATAATATTAAATTGAAGATCTCATATTATATTTTAAAAATAAACATAATATGTATAGATTATATAGATTATATAGATTATACAGATTATATATATTAGATATTAGATATTATTACAATCCTAATGATATTTTATATTAATGATCAAATATATATGATTTCTTAAGGGTTATGAATTTGTTAATCACATGAATGATGAATAGCTTGCTGGTAGATATACTACATATTACTTCCTAGGTGCATGGTTTGAATCCCTCATAGCATACTTTTTCAATCTAAAAGCATAAATACACTAAAATGATGTCAACTAGGCTTACCCAGATCATTGGGACCAGTTCAAATTTACCTGGTTCGGTTGGTTTTTGAAAAATCCAGGTCTACAAAATCGGGCTGGATTTAGGCCAGGTCAAGGTTGGACCAGTCCAACCAGCCGAGCCTAGCCGGGCCGGGTTTAAAAATATTGCTGATCATTCACCTAGACCTTATACAAAATTCTGGAATTCCTAGTCAACACAACAGTGATATATGTTCTCCTTAAGAAAGAGAGACTTGTCAGGTTATTGTGGCACAAAACTGGTTGAAAAGTTTGGAATAATTTAGGTTGAACGGCTGAAAGCACCAATGTCTTTTATTGGCAAAACAGTCTTAGCTGAAACCAGTTATCTATAAACCAGGTATGGCACAAATGCTAATCCCTACTTCAATGCTTCACGTACCAATTAGAGTTTGAAGAACAAAGTTAAGTGTCCTCAATAACTATCATGTCTAGCATTTGATTGTTGATAACAACCTAAGGTAACAGATTTAGCGAGCACATAAGGAGCTATTTCAAGGCGGAGGTAAACGTTGGAAAAGCCTTGTCTTTGAAATCTGTTCGTGATTTTGATGGAGCCATATCAATGGTTTCTCGTGGATGTCATGGAACCAAGGACTAATACTCCATAAAGGAAGTCAATTGGAAATCTCAAAATCCTTATTCTCAGTGTACCAAGTGAATGATGGGACTGCAGAGCTTCTTCATTTCCAGTGTGGTTCAGTAGTAGAAAATTCATTTACAAGTATGCTTCTTTGTTCTTACTTGTCACCAACTATTATCACAGTGAATACTTCTGCTATCATTTGGTGCCAACATCTTGTTATTGAGTGGATGTTGTTAAAGTCCCACATTGCTTGAGGTTGTGGTCTAGATAGCTTTTAAATAGATTGGGCAGTTCTCCCCCTATGAGCTAGATTGTAGGGTGGAGTTAGGCCCACTATTTTATTAACATGGTATCAGAGTCACACCTATGGTTGATATTGGACCACCTGCAAAACTTCACGCTCCATATGTGGATCCTGGGCATGAGGGGGTTGTGTTAAAATCACACATTGCTTGAGGTTGTGATCTAGATAGCCTTTAAATAGATTGGGCAATCCTCTCCCCTTGAGCTAGCTTTTAGGGTGGAGTTAGGTCCAAGAATGATTTTCTAACATAATCTTCTTTTAGGAGATGTTGATGCCACAATTCCAAGTGATGAGTATGATTCTCCTCAATTGTATATAAGCCCGAAGATAGCAGAAAGATAGTTAAATTTGAAGAACTTAAATGTATTGTTAGGGCCCTTACACAAGATCGTGTCCACGGGCGATTCAATTGGTCCAATGAAGAAGCTCCTGACTTCCGGCCAAAGAATCAAGAGTTCCATGTTCGGAGGAAGGAGAACTTTGCTTCTTTTGAAAATGAGCGATCTCAGATTTTGAAAATAAGCGTATTGGTAGTTTCCGATTTGATGCTTCTATGGACGATCCACGAGTTGGTGGTTGCATTGGACGTTGTGGTTGGTAATGATGCTCAAAAAGTCGAGCCAAGCTCATGGCTCTCAACAAGTCCGTGGGTTGATTTTCTTTGACATGGACGTGTATGTGTGGTTGCAATCCGCTCACAAACATTGCGGTAAGATATTTCTCCGAGAGATTCCCAGCTTGGGGAAGAAGATGTTCAAAGTGGCAATGATAGTCGGCCACAGATTTTGTTTGTGTCAATTTAGTGATATCACCAAATACGCTCCCTTGGCCAGGTGGCCCAAAGCGAATGGAGAAATATCAAGAGAACGCTACCCATGTCAAGTTGGGATGTCGTTCTTCGAAGAAGCGAAACCAAATTTATGCTTCGCCCTCCAAATTGAATGTTGCCATCCCCAAACATTCCTCATCGGCGATGTGATGATCACGAAAAAATATTCGCAACAGGAAAGCCATGAATTTGGGTCGTCGTTGCCATCAAATCTTAGGAATTCAAAGCAAGGTCGGGAAGAAGGCAAATATCCTGTCGCAGCAACACAGGGAGGGAGGCCTAATAGAGACCCTTCTTGTTGTCTCTCTCCTGAACCTGGAACGAGGTCGCGGTCCATCAAGTGTTGCAGATTACCGCTGGACTCAGCTGCATGATATGGTGGGTGAGTTCTTTAGCCGCTAGATTCTTCCTGAACTTTGGAAGTCAAGAGAGTTGCCTCTAGTTCCTTAGAGATAGCATCTAATTTCGCAGCCATGACTTCTTGTTCCTTCCGTTCTTGGGCTCTGTCCTCCTGCAAGGATTGGAGGAGGGTGATAAGTTGCCGCTGAAGTTTGTCACCCAGTGGATGGCTTTGATACCATATTTGTTAGGACCCTTGCACAAGATCGTGTCCACGGGCGATTCAATTGGTCCAATGAAGAAGCTCTTGACTTCCGAGCCAAAGGATCAAGAGTTCCTGTTTGGAGGAAGGAGAACTTTGCTTCTTCTTCCCTATGGTGGCTGATTTTCTTGGGCAAGGGAAAGGAAGGAGTTTGTGCACTAGTGAACAGCAATATTTAGAGGGGAGAGAGAGGGAGAGAGAGATAGAGATTGAGAGAATAAAATTCATGTGCTTCATTTGATTTCCCAGTGTAGCTTTTTATACAAGATCTCTCATGAAAAAGTCAATACTTATCCACTCATCCTACTAATGAGATGGATATTTACCACTCATCCTACTACCACTACTTTAACAGATAATGACCACTCTAACAAGATAATGACTGACTCCACCAATTAATCAATAACTAAGCCCACTTCTTCCACAACTATCAAGAGACTACATCCACTTGTTCCTATCCTCCCATATACTAGTTCTTCATGCTTTGTCCACCTTCAAGTGACGTGGCTTCCTGTGGCTCCAAATCAGCAACCTTCTCATCTTGCAAGTGCGGATGATTGGGCATGTTTATAACATGTATCTCGGTTGAATTCCTAATATTGCATCAAAGGTAAAGTCAAGGATTCAAGATACATGAACTTTCAAGTGAATGAGGAAGGAAATGACCTTGTGGAAAAGTGCAAGGTGATGAGCTAGTAAGTTTTAACAGCATGCAAGAAGCATTGAACTCTCTGAACAGGGAATTTCTCGATCTTCTGAAATGCTTGGATCTGGAAGTGAACCAAACCAGGGTAATAAGTTAGAAAGGAAATGTCATATAATAGAAGAGTCTGGTGGTGAGTCAAAGCCAAGGAATACCTGATGGGTGACCTTTAAGTTCTAAATGATTCGCACCATATCCCTAATATTGAAGGCCCGAATGAAGAGAAAAATATGACAATTTTGATGTCTAACTAAGAAGAGTCACTTTGATCAGGTATGTCGGCATCAAATTCTTGGGTTATACAACAAAAAGAAAATGAATTTCAGAAGGGTTAGGACTTGAGAAAATAGTACTCCAGATATTCATTAAAATCACATGGTGCTATCAGGTCAATGAATCTCCAAAACATTCTTTTTCTAAGCTCCCTTCTACCAGTCTTACTCGATGCCTTGACTACATTTGATGACTCTAAGCAGAGGGCTATGTTAACAGTGTTTCTGGAGTATTAGAGAATATGATTTATCAACAAGAGAAAACGGCAGAAGGGATATAATGATGAAATGAAAGTAAATGAACATCTAACCTGCCTACCGTCCGAGGTACTTATGAAAAGATGGAGAATAGGAAAAATGAACCAAGCAAAGAGTCAAATAAAAATATGTCATGTAAGCATCTTGATGATAATATAAATGAGGAAGACACCCATTCTAAAGAGGCTGTGGATCATGGTTTAAAATCTCGGTACCGGTACCGGTATGAAAATGCATACCGGCCGGGTTTTTTTTTTTTTTTTCGTGACATACCACCATATACCGCCCATACCGGGCGGTATACCGCCATATACCGCCCGGTATACACAATATACCCGGTTTTTTCAAATACCGGATATATCGTATACCGGAAACCTAAAAAAACCGGTAAATACCGGACTTACCGTACCGTACCGACCGAGATTTTAAACTATACTGTGGATAATAAACTGGGTAAAAATCTGACAGATAATAAACCCAAACCGTCTGCAGAAGTTAGTAGTGGAAGGCTTGCAGTAAATGCTTTAGGACTTAATTCTTCCAAAGTTAAGTTACTTTGCAATTATCCTCTAAATATAGTTCTTAACGCTTATTACTGTGGTTCGCCCCGCAAATATGAAGCATATCTCCAGATCAGGCGATAGACCAGTAGAGAAGGGGAAAGAAGAAATTACTGAGGAAATCGATGATGAGGCGGCCGTCGCAGAACCTTCCGGCCGGCCTGGAGAAGTAGCTCCGTCCATTGGGCGGCTGAAGGGGGTCGCCGATGCCCGCGGCGACGAGATTGCCTGTGTCGGAATTGGAGTCCCCGAAGTTGAAGACGGCCGGGAAGTCGAAGTCGACAGCCGAGGCTGCCGGAAAGAGAAGCGAGACGACGCAGATGACGAAGAAGGTGGAGAAGACGAGAGTGGCCATTAGGGTAGGGCTCACATGAGGAGGAGAGGGTTAGTGCGAGCGAGCTATATCATGATTTGGCGTGAGTGTGATGCGGAGATTTCAAGTTTCAACTGCTTCCATCATGGTGTTGGCAAAGAGAGTGAGCGGGGGAATGAATGAAGGAAGCAGCGGGGCCGGCCAGCCAGAACGACCGAACCATTTGCATAATTTCTTCGGGAGCAATTGGAGACGAGTGTGAATGTGACGTGCACTGAAAATTGCATATTCACTTTAAAAAATAATATTTATATGCATAGCAGACATATTTACTGTGAGCTATAGAGGAAAAAATAAGAAATAAATTAATATAATAATATTTATTATTTATATAATAGATGAATTTAAAAAATAAAAATAAAAAATATATAAAATTATATTATATTCTATATATTAAATTTAAAAATTTATATTTAATCCGTTCGTTATTATCTAATCCAATTACATTTTATCCAAGTAAATATACTATTATTATTATGCATTGTTATTTATTATTATAGGATACAATATTTTAAAATTTAATCTCTTGAGTAAATTAAAGTTTTAGCATTATTGACTATTCAATACTACGTACCACTATTACATTATTGTTAGTAAACATGTAAAAAGAATATGGATTAAACTTTAATTATAAAGCCCCTCATAAGGTCGGTCTCCGTTGAAGCGGATATTGTCTAGGAAAATGTACGAAAATGACAACAATAAAGCACAAGAAGCACAAGATCAAAGAAATATTTGCAGCTTAAACAATTACAATATTTTTATACAAATGAATAATGTCATAGAAAAGAAATTATTAAGCACTAGTGAAAAAAACCAATGTCATAGCATGCATCATTCATTATATCTAATTAGTCTTCCCCATCTACTAACCTATACATATAAAAATAAAGCAAACACAAATAAATTAGCAGAAGACTTAGTAAGATTATGCCAATATGATAAGAAAAATTACCTAAATATATTTTATACTTTGAGGTTTTTCGTATTTGTAGCATATATTTTTATTTATCTCAATTGTATTATATACTTTTGAATTTGTTCCAATTGAATTCTATCATCTAATTACCGTCAATAGCCCCGTTAATTCAATGACGTGGTGTGCTGACGTGTTTTAAAAAATATTATTTTAATACTCGAGGCCTCACTCATCCGTCTATTATTTTTATATAATTTTTTATTAATCCATGGCCACGTCGTCATCTAGCCTCCATAACAACATGTACGAGTGGGTCATCGGCGTGCTCGACCGCCATGGCGCTCTAATACCTCGACCACGGCCATGAGAGGTCGTACATGCTGACGGTGTTCACATAGCTGAAGGGCGAAGACAACGAGCCATACTCCGACAAGTTCTTGAGGGACATATGCGTCAACTTCATACTCGCCGGCCGCGACACCTTGTCGATGGTGCTGGGGTGGTTCTTCTGGCTATTGAATCGACACCACCCAAAGGTGGAGGAGAGAATCCTCGACGAGATACGAAAGATAGTGGAGGAAAGAGTAGGAGATGGCGTTAGAGATAGCGAGGTGGTCTTCAAGCCAGATGTGTCGACATCATCAACTACTCGCCCATTTGTTAGGGGCGTATACAACATTAACAAATGGGGGACATTTTGTCCCCCATTTTAAAAAAAAATAAAATAAAAAGTAATTTTAGTTTTTAGTTTTTGTTTTTAATTTTAATTTTGTATTTATTTCAAGATTGATGAAATTTAATCTTCTATATATAAATCAATGAATTTGTGTTGTTACTTATTTTAAAGAAAACAATACATATTATCTCTTTAATGGGTAGCTTCAAGTGGTTTAAACAATCATATAGTTCTTGATTGGATGAATGCAACTCCAATTTTATAAGGTAAATATATGATCTGCTCAAAACTAAATATTACTTTGATTGGTTGATTTTTATTTATTATAAAATACTATTTTTATTTGTTTCTCATTTGTTGATCTATATATTTTGATCGTCTTATGTTAAAGGTATTTTTATACAATTATATTGTACCGTACCGCGGGGGCAAGCCCTCGCACCCCCAAATTATAACTGAACACCCTAATTTCAATTTTAAATTTGTTTATGTCCCCCATATTCAAAATCCTGCATACGCACTAATTAGACGATAAAATTCAATTGGAATAAATTCGAAAGTATGAGATACAATTGAGACAAATAAAAGTATATGCCACAAATACGAAAACCTCAAAGTACAGAATATATTTAGGTAATTTCTCGTATGGTAAACACTAAAATGAGCAAAATATGAATAATGCACAATGATTTATTTATGTTAATTCAAACTCCACCTAGTACTTACTAACTCATCCAAATGAGCAACGTGCACATGAAGTTCATACACTAATTCATAACACTATAGCTATAAATCATTTCATGCATCAAGAAAAATATCATACTATGTGAACAACTTCTTAACATTTTTTAACTATCAAGAACAGAAGTTCAGTAGTTCTATAAGTTTTCCATGCATGCAATCCGAGCAGGGGTGAAGTCAGAAAATTATTTTAGGATGAGCAAAAATAAAATTGCATCTTATGTGGGCAATTACATGATAAAAAAAATATTTTTAAAGAAAGATAAATATAATTAAATATTAATATATATTATATATATAGTAGTATATGTGTAATGGGTGGACCAATGTGGGGTGGGGGGGGGGCACCCCCTCCCAAAACATTGGCTCCGCCCATGAATCCGAGCAACCATAAGGCATTCTTCTTGCTCGTCTAGACAAAGAGAATAATTATCCAAAAATAACTCATAAGCAATGCACATGTGCTGCCACGTCATATTGTATACACTCCCCAAATCATAGCGCATCTATAAATTATCGATATCCCTACACAAGAACACTCTAAGGTTCAGTGAACTGCAAAAGTATATATCCTCACACAATAGTCCAAAGGTTAAGGGCGGAGAAAAGACCGGCACTTTAGTTAACTCATTTATTATGTCTTCGTTAAACTCTACTAATTAACTCACACATGTATATCGACTAACACCATGTTATACTAACCCTGAATCAACTAATGGCATGTGCAATCTTATAAACAATATAAAAATACTATGCAACACCGATCATCTAGCAGTGATAAGCTCATTATATAGCTACTATTATAGCACATGTAATCATAACTCACTGATATCATGCTATAACACATGCATTCTCAGCTCATATACTTTAACACATGCATATAAAAGTAACTAAAATACTAATGCTATAACACGTGCAATTATAATTAATATCAATAAGCTCATGCGTAGAGCTCTAATAACAAATAATTAAGCAAATATGACAGCACAAGGAATAATAAGGTAAACTTCAATTACGTAAATAGCACATATAAATAGGTAATCAATTTCACATTGATGAAACAAAAGTGTCGATATCCATGATGTACCTCATATGTGATGCCAAACTTTGGGGGCGATCTTGGTTCAAGGAGGTGCAAAGTGGACGAGTTGTTGTCGAATCTTGAGATGCATTAGTCCTAGACTTGTTGTAAGTGTGTATATGCATGTGACCATTTTTTTTAACTAAGGTGGCCCACGGAACTCGTCTCATATCGTGTGTTACCTTTTGAAGTGTCCTTGAGTTAGTAATAGACTAATAGTACTCTTTGACGTAATCAAACGCTTGTTGGCTAATGTTTTTTGTTGCAAAGAGCATGATGATGCTTGAACAGTGAATACATTGCCCCGCGGAATATGGTCGAGGATTGGCAATCGCCGCTTGCTGCTACACGTGGCACTCACCATCGTCAGATGTTGTTGGCCTAAGATTTTCAACCTTGGTCACCATCTTGAATTGATTTTGATGATAACAAACTTATTCTAATGAGTTCATCAAGTGTTTGATTTCAGGTTGAGGTTACGATATGCGCACAAACTTCGTTCGAAGAAATACCAAAAATCAGCAAAAATGGCCCCGACGACGATCGAGTAGAAAATCTAGAGTTAGAAAAAGATTTCATGTAATATGACTCTAGAAATATATCCCAAGCCTAATTGTAATGTTATCCAAGTCAAAACTTGGTAACATAACCCGGAAATGAAGCGCGCGAGAAGAAGACTCGAAAAATCAGCCTCAGCCTAGGTTCGGTCAACCGAATGAAGCCAAAAAATGGCGGTGAGGTATTCGATCAATTGACTGGTCGACCGAATGACGCCCAAAAGCGGCAGAATGATGCAGTCGCTTGGGCGATCGATCGATTGACGATCGATCGGCAAGCGACCGATCGAGTGTCCCCAACGGGCAAAAAAACGCCCGTTGGGTGACACAGCCGAGTGAGGGGTTATAAATACCCCTCACCAACCTTCTTAAAGCCTCTTAACTATTCATTGAAAATCTCTAAGAGTGTTTTTGAGCCTTCCTAAGTGGATTTCATCGTGCAAGCTTCGACGACCGTTCATCTACTCGAAGTATTCTTTCCGCCTCAACTCCGACTTCATTTCGAGCTCTACATCTTGATGAGTTGGAGGCTTTGCAAGGGAGCTCACTTGTGTGATTTAATTCTTAGCTCCTTTGTTGTTATTTTTCTTATTATTAAACTAGGTTTTCATTGTTAGCTTGTTATGTGTGCTAGGTTAAACACTTTAGGGTTACCTTTGTATTCTTGTGTTTTGCCTAAGTGAATAAGGTTGAGACATTCTCAAAGGGTTGAGTCCGCATTTGCATTCAAAGGAAAACACATTTTCTATAAAGGAGTTGGTTAAAAATCCTTGGTGAGGAACCAAGGTAGTGGAGTAGGCGGTGTTTGCCGAACCATTATATATTTCGTGTTTGCATTGGATACACACTATTCAACCCCCCTCCCCCTTCTAGTGTGGACATTCACCCAACATTTGGTATCAGAGCAAGATTGTAGGCTTAGGTTTAACCATCTAACCTACACTTATGGATTCTAGTATCACACTAGGTCAAGGATTTTCAACTCATGCACCTTCTCGTTTGATGGAAACAATTATTCCTATTGGAAAACTAGGATGAATATTTTCTTGCAATCCCTAGGATTAGATGCTTGGAAAATTATTCATGTTAATTATGAGCTACCCTCAAATAGCATGAATGATTGGTCTCAAGAAGAGATAAAAATGTTCAATTCAAATGCCAAAGTAATGAATGCATTACATTGTGGCTTATCTATAAATGAATTTAATAGAATATCATGTTGTAAATCCACTTTTGACATTTGACATATTTTAGAGGCTACTCATGAGGTAACTTCCCGAGTTAAAGAGTCTAAAATTAATTGAGCAAATTAATTTGTTTATGCATGATTATGAACTCTTTAAAATGCATGCTCATGAGACCATAGATGAAATGTATGCTCGCTTTCAAAATATTGTGGATGTCTTGACTAACCTTGGAAGTGACATACAAGAGGAAGAAAAAGTGAGGAAGCTTTTTCGATCACTTCCCAAAGTATGGGAGCCAAATGTGGTTGCTATCGTGGAGGCCAAGAATCTTGGCACCACGAAGCTCATTGGATCCCTCATGACCCATGAGATCCATATGAGAGCAAAAAGTGAGGAAGATGCCCCAAAAGGCAAAAACATTGTCTTAAAATTAAGCATCATATGGTGATAGGACCTCATCATCATCATCGAAGGATGAAGAATGCGAGTACTAAGAAGATATGATTCACCTTGGAAAGATGTTGATAGAGCTTATGAGAAAGCCTCCCAAGACGAAGAAGGGCAAAGATTAACATATGTGCTTCCAATGCAACAAGCTCAGACACTTGGAGAGAGATTGTCCTAAGTCCAATCTCACCTCCCCATCATGTTCAATGAAAGATAAAAGAAGAATGATGAATAAGAAAGCACAAATGGCTACTTGGGACGAAAGCGAGTCATCATCATCTTCAAGTGGGGAAGAAAGGTCAAAGGAAAATGCTAACCTTTGTTTCATGACTAAGGACAATGAGGTACCCACTATTACTATAGGTGAAAATATTTTTACTCATATAGAATTAGAAAATGAAATTGAGCATATGTATAAAGAATTTAATGTTATTAGAAAAAGATTTAAGGAATTGAACTTAGAAAGGAAAATAAGTTATTAGAACAAGAAAATGATTATTTCTTGCTTTCTTGTAATGACTTAAAAAGAAAAGCTGAATGCTTGGAAAATGATAAAAATTTCTTAGAAAAGAAAAATGTAGATCTACTAAATTTAAATAACTCATTGAAAATAGAAAATACCCCATTATGCATACAAATTGAAAATTTGAATGTTGGCATGTTATCATTAAAGAATGAGTTGCTTTAATTAAATGATAAAATGAAAAATATGTATGATCATGTCTCTCATGCAAAATCTTCTAAAGTATCTTTCCATGCTCATCCACACCTTCATGTCCATCCTCATGCATCTACTAGATTTAAGGGTCATTGTCTATGTTGTGGCATGTATGGACATATAGTTAGCGATTGTGTTTTGAAAAGGAACCCCAATGCTAAGTCACTTTGGGTTCCAAAAGTTTTTAACCCCCAAGGACCTAAAGAAATTTGGGTACCAAAGTTTACGTACTTAAATGTAGGGGGAGACATTACACTCAAATGAAGACACATTGATGGTCTGAAGTTGCTTGGGAATTAAAGAAAGAGGAATAAATTCGATTGCAACTTCGTGACAAATGTGATCGGTATCAACTCCTAACTCTATTCTTGCCTACATTACTATTGGAGTTTGATGACTTGTGAATGTGTTTTATTTAATAGTCACTTGATACTTGATTCACCATGTGTTTATCTTTGATTAATATCTTTGTGGTATCAAGTTTGAATTTGAACATTTCATTTTATTTTCTGTCTCCTTGGAGGCTATTTATGACCTATAATGGGTCTATGCAACCTTTGGTTTTGAAATTTTGGCTAATTGTGGCCGTGTTGGTTTTCAATCTTATGAAGAGTTTGGGATCTTGATTTTAAAATGTTTTTGGGCGCGTTTGTTTGCGAAAATATTTTTTGACTTTTCGTTTCGTGAAAATCGAAATGGATTTTCAAATTTCGGAATTTTGGTTTCGATTTTTTTGTTTGGCGAAAATGCATTTGTTTGGCTTGTCCAAATTTCATTTTTCGCGAAATGAAACCAACGAAAACTTATTTATTTTGTGTTAATTTCGTTGATAATTTTCGGGATGAAAACTGAAACTGTGTTTGTTTATCAAACATAGTTTCAGTTTTACTTTATTAAGTCAAATTTATTTAATTTAATTTGATATCATTAACTTAAATTTAAAAAATATATGAATATATTAATTAGTTAATAAAAATATTGTGAATATTATTTAATTAGGGTATAAAAATTATTAAAATATATTTTATTATATTTTTTAATTTGTAAATAATTCAAAAAAAAAAAAATATTTGTAAACTTTGCATTAATTAGTTAATAAAAACATAAGCTAGGTATTAATTTAGTGGTAATTAATTATCAATTAAATATCAACTAAGTATGAGCTACGTATCAACTAAGTATGAACTCGTATTTTTTTACTTCTTTAACTAACTCAACTTAATAATGGTTGAAATTATTAATTTTTACAAATATATTTAAATTATTGAATTATTTAAATTATGTTACAAATATATTTTTTTCGGTTTGATAATTTGTGCTCGGTGAAAGATTGTGAAGTAAAAACACTTGTTCTATACAATAGATATTAACAATTATTATTTTTTATAAAAACAATTCATTAAGGAGGTGCCATCAAATAATGAATTATGAGTGATGGATTTAGTAATTTATTTAAGGAGGTGTCATCTCAAGTGGCTTTAGTTGAGGGTTTTAAGTGATGACTTTAAAATCAAAATTTTACTTAGCTTTGTTTAAGGATTAGCCCTATCAAATGACTTAAAGTGATGATTTTAAGTGATGACTTTAAAGCACAAAATTTTACTTAACCTCACTCTACACTTAGTTAATAGTTATACATAGTTGAGCGCATGATATAATCTAGAGAAGTTTATGTGATTAAAATGAACTATCAACACTGATCAATGGCATACAAATGAAATTTATACATAGTTGTGATTAAAAGTAGAGCAAAACTTCTCCTTTATACAAATGATGAACGCATGAAGTTTGTACATAGTTGTGATTAGTTCAGCGCATGAAGTTTATAGCGCTAAACCGCTACAAGTATCATTTTATACAAATGATGAGGTTTATACAAATGATGAGGCTTTTTAAGTATCAAAGACAATGACATAAGTATCAATTCACAAAAATATGCAGTTACAGTCGGTTACTGCATCCGCCTGCAGCCAAGCACCATCAACCCACCAGCCAAGTTTTTTCATACACTCACCGATAAGCATTGTATAATAGTTACAACCCAGCAGCAAAGCACCATCAACAATATTGTACAATAAAAATCCTCAACAATCCTCAACATTAGTTGTAGGACAATGAATGAAAATGTGTATCACCATTAATTATGACAGCACGATAAAAATGTAGGACAATAAAGAAAAATGTGTATCACCATTAGTTGGTGATCGCCTCCAATTCATAGTCCAGCAAAATAAAGTTTGTCCATTATCTTAAAACAACCAAAGTATAAAATCAATCACGCATTTATATGAGCATAACCAAACAATGAAATATATAAGCACAACCACATATTTACATAAGCACAACCAAACAATGAAATATAAGAACAATCATGCATTTATATAGCACAACTAATCAATGAAATATAACCACAACCACACATTTATATAAGCACAATCAAATAATAAAATATAAGCACAACCACGCATTGTTATAAAATCATAACTGATAATGGGCAACATTATTTTACGACCTTAGGAGGAAAGTGCGCATAACCATTGATTGGTTATCGCCTCAAATTCCCCGCCGATATAAAACTAAAATTAATCAAATAATAAGATAAAGTAGTCAAATTACATTAGACCTTGTCTATTTAGGTTTACATCATTATTGTTATCTAACCTATTTAAACAAAAAAACAATTGCAATGAAAACAAGTACTATCAATCCCTTGCAACCCATGTCAAGGAGTTTGTCCATTTTTGCCTCAAGTGAAAAGAGGTCCCTACTTCTTTGGTCCACTTCTTCCTCATCGCGTATTGTCGTTGCAATGGGAGTGATCCATCAGAAGAATTGACAACTGTGAATGTCAATTTTGTCTCTATTTATGCAAGTCGCATATAATCGGCCGAGATTTTTATCACTTTCACTTATCCTTACCGCGGCTCGCAAATCGCAAAAATAGTCTCTGTTTTGATATCTCAAATACGTTTCGCTTATTCGGCATGAAGAAGCTGTCATACTATTTAATGAAACTAAAATTAATATATTGTTGGTAACATACACTATCAAAAATAAATTTAAGTAGCAATTAAGTTTATTACAAGTCCAATACATAGAATTCTATTTACATGTTTAAACCTAATTAAAATATGGAAGGGCAATCAGCGTCGATGTGCCCAAAGCTGATTTGCAATCCCTTTCTGAATGTCATGCATAACATTTTGAGTTGAAGAAGATTCACCTACTGATGATTGAATAGGGGGTGAAGATTGTTCTTCATCATCAATTATAACTTTTTCATTGTTCCAAATATCGATTAATTCATCCAAATTACGATATTTAATCATGAAGTTATGAATTGTACAACACGCTAATACGATATTGTTTTGTCTTGCTAGCGAGTAATTCGGCACCATCTTTAATATCGGAAAACGTGCTTTTAATAGTCCAAAGCATCGTTCGATTATGTTCCGAACGGAGGAATATCGTTGATTGAACAATTCTCTTTTTGTTGAGGGGCCTCGCCTACGATAATCTGATCTATGGTACCTTTCACCATGATAAGGTGCCAAAAATCTAGATACGTTCGGATATCCCGCATCAACCACATAGAATTCATCTAACAAAAGGTAAGAAAATTTTCTATTAAAACCAAATCAACACTAAGGAAGTGATTACGTTGAGTTAAGTTTACCTCCTATTGGCATAGGAAAATCTGAGTTGGGAGAATAAATAGTGTGGCTAAAAATACGCGCGTCATTCGCGCTTCCCTCCCAACCACTCTTTACATAGGTGAATAGCATGTTGTGAGCGCATGATGCCATTACATTTTGTGTAATTGTTCCCTTACAGCCCCGATATAAAAATACCTTATTTACAGGAACGAATGCCGAGATATGTGTCTCATCTATCGCCCCTATGTAATTCTACAAAAGAATTGTTCAAATGCTAGACAAACCCTATAGAATTATACATAAGGATTAGGAAAGAATTTTACCTTAAAATAAGGGAACCACCTAGGATGCCCTTCAATTTCAGGTTGAACAGTTCAAGGTTCTCGGGGTTTGATAATTTCTATCCCCAACCTAAGAACCGATGCAAGTGTCAACTTGAACCACTTGTGACACGTTTGGGTGGAGTGTTGATAGCGCTCTGCAACCACTCTCACTCGTTCATTATGACAAAGTGTATATAAAAACATTGCAACTGCTTCCTCCACAAATATATTTTGGTCTTCTACGCCAAGTCTCCTAAGATCGGTGCATAATCTAAGGAATAGACTTGGCTACATATGCAAGTTCTCGTAGCATCATACAGGACTATGTATTAACTCATGCACATAGTTCGCACCTCTCAAAATTGAAGTGCGCACTACTCTTCTTGAAGTTGGATTTTCTAATTCATCCAACTTATCCAATATATCCAACATGAGTAATAATACCAAGTCATCGAAAATTTCATCATCGCTATAAAATGTATGTGGAGGTTGATGGATCATTCTACGATAATTAAAAAATAAGTAAAACATAATGCATGAAAATATAACGCATGAAAGTAAACAAACTAGAAATAAAATATATTCTTACACACATTGTTCAATCTGACATCATAATAATTAAAATAAAGTGTCACCCATGCAAACTTTGCATCCATTTCTTCAGTTGTTCGTCATTCAATGACATAACAAGTGGTCGAGCATCTGGGTGCTCAACCAAGTAAGTTATTGTCTTAAACAAGTGAGCTTCAGGTAGCCCTTCCACACTAGTAATGCGTCCAACACAATTTGGGACGCTATATGGATCCGGGGATGATGTGTACACTGAAGTTGCATCACTTCGACGGGCTGCATAGTGATTTGAAGTAAGTTCATACAACTTTTTCTTCTCCTATTCTAGAGTTGATCTCACTGATGATTTACCTCTTTTATTGTTGCGTGAGGAAATAGATGGACGTTTATCTACCTCCTCAACACTATCATCATCTTCCTCCACTAAGGGCTCCTTCCCACGTACATCCGGATTTAAATATTCCTTCTCTAACATACGCTCTTCATCTGAATCCATTGGGGGTTGTGTTGATGATCGGCAATCCCATCAGTTGCGGATTGATTTTGAAATATCAATTCCATCAAATTATAGTGTGGTGGTGGCCCGTTCTTAAAGGATTTGAAATAATTTTTTGTCGTTCCTTTCTGCACACGAAAAAAAAATTCTAAAACCAACTAACTTAACCCCATTGATTAAATACAAAACAACATACCAATGAGTTCCACACTATTTCATCGGCATCAATCTTTCCCGTGTCAGGATTCCATGTGACCCCAGTGTGGTTAATCAACTCTTGAAAAATGTTTATATAAACGAAGAAGCCGTGTTTTTTGGACTTACATTTCTCCACCCTGTAATTAGTCTCACACTTCTCCTCCAGTTTTTTACTAATATCTTCTCATACAGTCTTATCAAAATTGAGATTGCCTAATTCAGCTTATTTATTATGCAAGAGGTACAAAAATTCTTCTGTGGCATTCTTTGGTCAGGACTCCGACTTTTCCCTCGGATTCCGATGACCACCCATATGTTCAACTTATTATATCTACTTGAAAATATATTTGTAAGCTAACCATAAGCAACATATAAACAGTTACATAAATATAAATGAAACAGTAAGCAAAATAAATGAAGTATACTAACAGCATATACTAAAAATGAAGCATTCCATTAGAAGATCAAGCAACAAAAGTATACTAACAACATATACTAAACAGTCGAGCAACATAATATAGCATAGAGCATATAGAGCATATAAAGTATATAACAGATCATGAAACATATGGGAAACAAATAGATCATAGAGCATAGAGCATATAGAGCATATAGAGCATATAACAGATCATGAAACATATGGGAAACAAATAGAATATAGAGCATAGAGCATATAACATATAGCATATAACATATCATGAAAAAGATGGGAAACAGATAGATCATATAGCATAGAGCATATAAAGCATATAGAGCATATAACAGATGGGAAACAGATAAATCAAAGAGCATAAAGCATATAGAGCATATAGAGCATAACAGATCATGAAACAGTCAAGCAACATAATAGAACATAGAGCATATAAAGCATATAACAGATCATGAAACAGATGCAACATATAGAACATAGAGCATATAGCATATAGCATATAGCATATAGCATATAACTGATCATGAAATAGATGGAAAACAGATAGATCATAGAGCATAGAGCATATAGCATATAACAGATCGTGAAACAAATGGGAAATAGATAGATCATAGAGCATATAGAGTATAACAGATCATGAAATAGTCAAGCAACATAATAGAACATATAGCATATAGAGCATATAACAGATCATGAAACAGATGCAACATATAGAGCATGGAGCATAGAGCATATAACATATTGTATATAGCATGTAACAGATCATGAAACAGATGGAAACAGATAGATTATAGAACATAGAGCATATAGAGCATATAACAGATGGAAAACAGATGGATCAAAGAGCATAAAGCATATAGAGCATATAGAGCATAACAGATCATGAAACAGTCAAGCAACATAATAGAACATAGAGCATATAGAGCATATAATAGATCATGAAATAGATGCAACATATAGAACATAGAGCATAAAGCATATAGCATATAGCATATAACAGATCATGAAATAGATGGAGAATAGATAGATCATAGAGCATAGAGTATATAGAGCATATAACAGATCATGAAATAGTCAAGCAACATAATAGAGCATAGAGCATATAGAACATATAACAGATCATGAAACAGATGTAATATATAGCATAGAGCAGTAAGAATAAGTCATCATTTTGAATGCAGTAACAGAAAACCAAAACAATATAACAACAACAAGTATGACACAGAACCTGATCGAGGCAATGAAAGAATTTAAAAACAAGTCAATCATGAAAACGGTGAACTAGATTTGCAATACCAGTAAGAATAAGTTCAAATTATATTTGTAAGCTAACCATAAGCAACATATAAACAGCTATCATGCAGGATATCTAAAACCAATCAAGCATGAAACAGAACTTGACTGAGGCAATGAAAGAATTTAAAAACAAGTCAAGCATGAAAATAGTAGATAAACAAGTCAAACATGAATGCAGTAACAGAAAACCAGAACAATATAACAACAACAAGTATACTTAGGATGAAACCCTAGATCCGAGGAACAATAGCAAGCCAACATAGGGCAAAACCCTAGATCCGAGGAACAATAGCAAGTATACAGGGTGAAACCCTAGATCCGAGGAACAATAGCAAGTATACTTAGGGTGAAACCCTAGATCCGAGGAACAATAGCAAGTATACAGGGTGAAACCCTAGATCCGAGGAACAATAGCAAGTATACTTAGGGTGAAACCCTAGATCCGAGGAACAATAGCAAGTATACAGGGTGAAACCCTAGATCCGAGGAACAATAACAAGTATACTTAGGGTGAAACCCTAAATAACATTGCAAGGATATGCCGAGAATAAACAACACTACAGATAAAATAGACCAAAACCCTAGATAACATCCAATGAAAATCTTGCGTGAAAAGTTCATACATAGCAACAACCGAAGAAGAAGAGAGGGTCGTCGGGCCAGATCTGACCGAGAAGAGAAGCCGAGGTAGTCGAGCCAGATCTAGCCGAGAAGAAGACAAAGGGGGGGATCGTCGGGCCATATTTGGCGGAGAAGAAGAACAGGAAGGGTAGAAAGTACCTTGCGAGGAGATTTGGTGATGAAGAAGGGAAGAAGACACGGGATCGTTGGGCCAGATCTATTTGTCGCCGAGGGCAATTTTTTCGCCATAGGTGGTCGAACGAACGCGGGGATAAGATGTCGAGGACAAGTGGTTGAACGCGTGGTTTTGCTCGTTTTCACGAAACGGGCTGAAGAGTTGCACTTATTTACAAGTATGTCACCGCCCGTTTCAAATTATTTTTGCGAAAACCCGAATTCTACTCCGAGTAGAATTCGGGCTTCATGTATAAAACCCAGTTTCGTGAAAACCCAGTTTCGCGAAAACCCAGTTTCGCGAAAATCCAATTTCGCGAAAACCCAATTTCGCGAAACCAAACCCGAGACTAGCTGCCAAACATGGTTTCAACACCCGATTTCGATTTCGAGCGAAATGAAAACCCGAAACCGGGTGTAACAAACATGGCCTTTACTTCTTGAGATCTCATTGATTCATTTTGATTTTAATTATGGTTGTATTTTGAAAAATGAATCCCCACTAGTTAGCAAAACTTGACTTTTGATAAATAAACTTGACTTTTCTTTGCTATCTAGTTTATGAACTTGCTAAGTAAGAAAAATGACTATTGAGCTTTTTATCATTCAATTACTTGCAAGTCATTGATTAGGAAGCAAATGGTTTAGAGAACACATGTTAAGTACTTGAAAATTCTATGAGGTAGTAGTTTCATCTTTGCACCATGTAGTATGATACCTCATAAAGCATGCAGAAACTCTTGCATCTTGCTCATGATAAAGTAATTGATTGTGTTTATATAAAAATTCATGAGTAATTAGGAAAATGACTTGTAGACAATTTATTGATATATCATATTAATTCTTGATCGAAATTGTACCAAGTCATTTGAGTAATCTTTGAGACTCTTTCTAGTAATTCAAATTTTGTATACATGATTAGAATGATCATATTTTAGTCATATATAAGTTTGATCAAAATTAGAAATTATTATGAAAAATAAGTATTTGTCGATAAAATGTGAAATCTGAAATTTCAACGATTTATTGAAAAATACAGAAAATTAATTTTTGAAATTTTTTTGTTTATGCACTTTGCTTGAAAAATCTAGTGTCCGCTGAAAAAGTTTCAAAATGTTTCATTGAGAATTCAATTTTATATGATTTTAGGTTCATATATATTTATCAAAAATCAAAAACTTTGTTTTTATTGAGTAAATGCCTTTTTTTAATATAACAAGTGGCTTTATAACACAACCATTACAAAGCGTATATACACACAGCGTATTACAAGACGTATAAAGACGTGGAAAAAATGCACAAAGCACTACAACTAGGAATTGAACTTAAGACCTAGGCAACTTACCCAGGTGCTACTACCACTTGAGCACAAGTGGGTTCACATAAATGCTTTTTGAATATCCCATAATTGGTCATTTATAACCCTCTCGACATATCTATATATGTGTGATTATTATTCCAAAGTTTCTTAATAACAAGTATGTTTATAACTAATCATTGGGTACCTTAAGGGGTGCCTAGAGATGCTTAACTTAGGCCCTTTTCATTGATGTCAAAAGGGGGAGAAGAACCTAGACATAGGCATGCATATAGTTATGAGGAGTTTATTCTAGATATACATGTTGATAGGGGGAGCATTGTACATTCACTTTATAAAATGTTATGCTTGTTGATACATTCCTTAATGCATTTATTGAGAAGTTTGTCATCATAAAAAATGGAGAGATTGTTTGCCTAAGATTTTCAACCTTAGTCACCATCTTGATTTTGATGATAACAAACTTATTCTAATTAGTTTATCTAGTGTTTGATTTCATGTTGAGGTTACGATACGCGCACAAATTTCGTTCGAAGAAATACCAAAAATCGACAAAAATGGCTCCGACGATGATCCTTGTGGACAATCTAGAGTTGGAATTAGATTTCATGTAATATGACTCTAGGAATATATCTCAAGCCTGATTGTAATGTTATCCAAGTCAAAACTTGGTAACGGAATCCGAAAACGAAGTGCGCGAGAAGAAGACTCGAAAAATCAGCCTCAGCCCAAGTTTGATCGACCATAAGGTTGACCGAATGAAGCCAAAAAATGGCAATGAGGTATTCAGTCGATAGACTAGTGGATCGAATGACGCCCAAAAGCGGTAGAATGCTAGGGTCACTTGGGCGGTCGATCGTTCAGTCGACCGATAATCAACCGACAAGTGACCGAGTGTCCCCAACGGGCAAAAAAACTCTCGTTGGGTGACACAGCCAAGTGAGGGGTTATAAATACCTCTTCAACCTTCTTAAAGCGTCTTAACTATTCATTGAAGATCTCTAAGAGTATTTTTTAGCCTTCCTAAGTGGATATCATCGTGCAAGCTTCAACAATCGTTCATCTACTTGAAGTATTTTTTACTCCTCAACTCCGGCTTCATTTCGAGCTCTATATCTTGACGAGTTGGAGGCTTTGGAGGCTTTGCAAGGGAGATTACTTGTGTAGTTTAATTCTTAGCTCTTTTGTTGTTATTTTTCTTATTATTAAACTAGGTTATCGTTGTTAGCTTGTTAGATGTGCTAGGTTAAACACCTTAGGGTTATCTTTGTAGTCTTGTGTTTTGCCTAGGTGAATAAGATTGAGACATTCTCAAAGGGTTGAGAAGTGAGTCAGCATTTATATTCAAAGGAAAACACATTATTTATAGAGGAGTTAATTAGAAATCATTGGTGAGGAGCCAAGATAGTGGAGTAGGCGGTGTTGGCCGAACCACTATATATTTCGTGTTAGCATTACTATCTTAATTGCTCTATTTGATTCTTGCTTATGTTTGATATAATTGTAATTGCATCTAGTCGTACTAAGAATCAAGAAACTTGAATCAGGTAGTTGAGTTGATTAAAATCGAAAAAGAATTTGATTAATCGTAAAAGTAGATACACACTATTCAAATCACCTTCTAGTATGAGCATTCACCCAACAGATGCAGCAATGCCCATCACTACAAATGGTAGTCGTGGCGCTAAGGGTTGTTGTTGCGTGCAGTAGCAGCGCCAAAGCCAAGCCGCCCCACCTGAAAATACATGCAACATGATCAATCGTAAACATCCATAATTAAACCAACAAAACATCGTCAAAATTGATAAGAAAAACAACCAACGAGCATTAAAAAACCTTGCTATTCACACAATTGAGGTATTGTAAGATGTGAGAATCCAACCTCAAATCAACAACAAATTTCTCCTAGATCAATGCTCGCCCCCAATCATTCAACCGTCCTTCCTCTCTTGTATACGATGGTGTCTATTTGGTGATTCTCAATAAAAAAAAATTAGGTTTGGGCTTTATATAAATTAACCTAGGTTTAGGTAATTTTATGAGAAAAAATTAGTCAAAAAAACTTTTACAAATAAGCTCCAGCTTCTTAAATAAAATTCTGAAAAATAAATAAGAACATAGATAAGTTTAAGATATCTGAATTATTATCGAACAATGTACAATACAAATACATATATAAATTGAAATGAAATGCACTGAATGGAAGAAATTTAATTCCAATTGAAGAAATGTGATAGGAGTGCAATTATTATGCATTAGTTATATAGATAGATTTTTTTTTTCAAAATGTAATAGAAAAGGTGTCATTTTTCTTAAATTCTTTAATGCATTTATGAATAGTTTTTTTTTTCTATTTTCAACTACATATTCAGAATATATTAGTGAATCTAATTAAAATATAGCATTAATTTACAAATATATTTTGATAGGGAAAATACAATAAATAGAGAAGCCAAGCGATCGAGCAACGATGATGTCATGCTACTCTCTAACATGTGTGAGGCTCTTAATCACCTTGTGCCACTCACAGGTCTCCCAAATAGATAATGTCATGCTCGCATGGTGATGACAACGCTTTGATTAATCGTATTTTTGGTGGTTAACCGAAATCGATTTAAATACTCATTAATCGAAACCGAAATTGAAATCATTCGATTTCAAAAACTAGTATCTAAAAGACTGAAACCGAAACTAGTTCATTATCGGTTATCTATCGCATAATCAAAATCGGTAAATTCGGTTTGAATACTAACCAGTCAGTAAACGAGTAACTGGTTAGTAAATTTTAAATATATATAATTACTTAACATATATATATATATATATATATATATTTCGATTACCAGTTAATCATAAATAGCTGAAATCAAAATTGAAGTCGAACCGTAAATCTATTATCCGAAATTAAATTTTACAATTTAGTTAACGGATTTCAATTGCACCCTATGCTCGCAAGAAGAGCACGGTGGCAACTTCTGGCAAGAAAGAAGAGAGCATCACAAGCTTCCCTTACAAGGCAGTTCACAAGCTTGACGACATTGTGATTGATCGACCCTAATTAACAAGGTCTGCTGCATCATGATGATTGGTGGTATAATTCTTGCAAAAATTGTACATTTATTATCAAGGTTGAACAATTTAAGGTTAACTTTAAATAAGTGATGAATTTGCAAGAACTGTTGTTGCATAATTCTTCTTGTGCACGTGTATAATCTTTATTTGTCGCTATATATATAGAGATCATTTTAAAAATAAAATAAAATTTTATTATTACATATTTTAGGTTCAAAATTTAGGTTAGGTTTTTTTATGAGACTGGATTCACTTCCTTTGTCATTTTTTATTGTGATGTGTCATGTGTGTCAGTTTCTTAATTAATAAAATAGTGACTCGATTCATGAAGCATATTCTACTAGTAATTGTTTGAATATAATACAAACATTCATAAATTTATATTATTTAATTTGCATATTTCATAATTGTATGCACACTATTAATGATTTAGAAATAAAAAATGTGGGTTGAGGAGAAAGTGATTATATAGAGATAATATAAGAAATGCATTTTATTATTATTATTTTGGCCAAAAACAATTAAGGAGAGTATGCAACGTGATAGTTTCCTATGTCTTCGATCTTAGAGAGACCTTGGTTTAATATATATATTTTTTATTTCTTCAATATGAGATTTTGAAGTTTAACCTATCAAATTTAGCACTCTACAAATTTTTTTTACAAATATGAGAGTTTAATATTAAAAGAACATTGTTTTGTTTAGAAGCCTTGGGTCATATATAACATGAAGAATTTGATAAATGTTGCTTTTAAAAACTTCTTTTTCCATTTCCACTGGATGATCGCTCCAAGCTATTTGGATCTAAAAATTGAATAATAATCATTAATGTTTTTATCTATAGCTTCAAAATAAAATTTGTTTATCATTGGAGCTTCATCTCAAATTATAAATTTGTCTACACACAAAAATTGTGTCAACTTTCTTTATTTGATGTTGCAAATAGATATTCTTCCTCTATATGTCACTTTAAATGCATATTCTCTTTCATTTCCTATCAACTAATAAATGATAACTAAATTTAAAAGGAATATTTTAATTGATTCAACTTTATATAAATTGAAATTAAATATCTATATATTCTTGTTTTATATCTTGCATTAGTAATAATAACATATTTAATTTTATATATTTGTTAAATAAAATAAAATCAAATATATTTTTACCTGCTATATCTACATATCAAGTGATGATTGTAATATTGGATGTGATGGGGAAGAGAAATGATGGTTTTTTTTTTGTTTAATTGTGTTTTTTTACGTTGTAGTGGCATTATAAACTTTATATCAATCTTTTGTTATGTACATAAATAATAATTGTTAAATATTTCTTAGTAGTAAATGTTATATATATATATATATATATATTAGGGGTGGCAGAAATACGACACGAGCACGGCACGATAATTACATGCTTGGGCTGAGGAGTTTAGCCTGATAAATTTATCGAGCTGGGCCAACCAGGCACGATAAAATTGCGTGCTAAAGTGGATCAATCGTTATCATGTCGAGCCGGCCCGTTGGCCCACTAATTATTAAAAAAATGAAATGAATTGAAATATGCTACTTTGCATGTTTTCTGGAGCACTTTGATGCACTCCAAAATAATTGGCTTGGACTTTGCATATTTGGACTTAAGCAATTATTAAGATTTGTTTGAATTGCACATCATTTTACTGTACGATGCAAATTATGTTTAGGTTTACTAAGTATTTATGGGCTCACATACTGTGCCGGACGACCCGAAAATTTGTGCGGTTCGTGCTAGGCCGCGGATTTTCGACCCACGCAGTTAGCGAGTCGGCCCGTTTTACCACCTCTAATATATATATACGAGTGTTATGAAAGAATATAATAGTGTTATATTATTTTCATATTTATGCAAATCAATGTTATTATACATATAATTGTTTTATATTTCAATATGTTCCGGTTACAATCGTTTTAAATTATTTATTAAAATAAATAAATTAGTGTCTCCTTTTTAATTAATTTCGATATTTTTTTATAGTCAAATATTGAGACATTATATATGAAACTTTATTCGTCACGCTATTCAGGTCACAATGTTGGGATCTATTTTACTAAATGGATTCTAATTTATTTAATTTTAGTATATTTTTATATAATATTGTATTCATTTTAATTGTTTATTATATGAATATATTTTAATCGGTTCTTTTTAATTAATTTTGAGAACTTTCGATATATTATATATAAATTTTATTCATTTCAATATTCCAAACGCATTTATTCAACATTTCGAACGCAATTGTGATATCCATTTTTCTAAATGGATTCTAATTTATTTGATTTCAATATATTTCTGTATAGTGTTATATTTTATTAATTGTTCATTAAATGAATATATTTTAAAGTGTTAGTTTTAATTAATTTCAAGAATTTTGAACAATCAAACGACCCTATTATATATGCATCAATGGTGTGATCTATTTTTTTCAAATGAATCTTGATTTTTTTCACTTTTAGGGTTCGTTCATTTCGCATAATTTCAAGATACAGCACTAGACAACACAAATTATCTTATGTTCGTTTGCAAAAATATACTATATATAGGATAAGAATGATGTCTCGGGATAATACACCATGCTTATTTTCTTGTTACTTTAGTACAAAGTTGAAAATGATAATAATAACTTTGTTTATATTTTCAATATATGTATTTTTTTCAAGAATATTCAATTTTCTACAAATAAATATATTTATATTTAAAGATAATATATTTGAATTAAAAGAGAGTATATTTTGATAAAAATGTGTGTGTATATATAAATAGTATATTTGAATCAAAAGAAAGTATATTTTAGACTTTAAAAAAATATATTTGATAGAAATTGAGTATACATCTATATTTAGAAAAAATATATTTAGACTTAAATATAATATAATTTGGTAGAAATCGGATATATATTCATGTTTAGATTAAATAATTGAATTAAAAGAGAGTATATTTAGACTCAAATAGTGTATATTTTGATAGAAATTGAGTATGTATTTATATTTAGCAAGAGTATATTTGGATTAAAATATAATATATTCAAATAAAATATCTCTCTATTTATCGAGAGTAAATTTGGATCAAAAATTGATCTTTAGTCAAATAAAATATTATGATAATCTATACTTTCTTTGCAGTCGAGTATACTCACTATATTAACATGGATACTCAATATGGGAGACGGTGTGGCTGCGTTGTCGACGACGCTGAGGCCTCCATATCACATGTTAGTTAATTAATTTACTTGTGATATAATTATAATAAAGCATATTAATTAGATTTATAATAGTTATGCCAACTAAAATGAATATTTTATTATAACAATATATAATATTGTCTAATACGCTTTATACGATGAAATGAAAAAGAAATAGTATAAAAGATATTTTCGTCAAATTATCTTATCATGTGTTGTGATAATACAAAACGAACGCAATATAGTATTAAATTTGATGTTCAGTACCATATGAAACATGAGACTATTTGTTATATTATTATATACAATCTTATATCGTGCTGATTAATCTGTTCTGTACTAAACTGTTTACAAAACGAACAGACCCTTAATATATATTTAAAAAAATATTATTTTATAAATATGAAATTTAATTAAATAAATAATCCGATGTTTAAATATATTAAACTTGGTATATAGTGCGAATTCAATCACATTTTACATAACTAATTACATAATTATATTTTTACCTTGATCATTCCCTTTAGTGCTTAAATTCTTTTTGCTTATGCACATTTGGTACGCCATTAGTCACAATTGCATGTATTAGTAGATGGAATAGATATATGATATTACATTGGTTTTGCACTTCAAGATTTGAAATTACATTGCACTGGCTGTGATTTTCCCGTGAGAAGACAAGGACACAGATGTATACTTAAGCTACAAGAACATTTTTATAAAAATAATAACAAAGAATAACAACTCTACATGAAGCAACAAACAATAAGCTTTCATGAAAAGAAAAATACATGAAACAAAAGCATTTATCATATCCGGGGCTTAACACGCCTTGCATTTGCATCGCTACCATCAAGGGCATCATTTGTATACATGGAAAGTGTTGAATTTTCTCCAATCCTAGCAACGTACTGCAGAAGCTCAGACAGAATTGATGGACAACTGAACTTCAAGTATTCAAACCCCTCAGTTTGCATCACAGCTGCAGTAATTTAGAGAAACAAAACGATTATTAGAAACTGGTGATGCATCAGGAACTGCCATACTAACAAATTACCAGTGGTTGGGATGAGTGTAGAACCAATAAAGACAGTCCCACATAATATCACTAGGATCTCCTATAAATTTGTGTTCACCAGTAAGTTCATATACATTATAAACTGGAGCCTATGGAATGTACACTCTTCAGCTAATCTCAATCCTGAGTGCATTTAGCATAGAGAAAACTTCAGCAAATAGTGCAGTATTCATACCTCTCAAGTTCTCCGGCAATGCAGCAAATTTGAGACAAATGGATTTAAGTTGAAAACAATGATGCTGCTCAGCCAACGCCAAAGTAGTGGCCACTGTGTTTATGGCAACATCCTCGCACAGTTGGACTTCACATTGTAATTTAAGTCTATCCAGAGCATAGCGGTCAGCAGCAACAAGCAAATGCTGAGCCATTAATGTGGAAACACTCTTTGCATTTAGACCAGTGTCCTCTTCCATGTCAGGTAAGGAATCCCAGTATATAAAATGTAGTAGCACCTGAGGACAAGATAAAGCACATTTTGCTTTAGTTGTTGGGAAAATTTGATGGGTAAGATTATGCAAGCATATCAACTTTATACAATATCAAGAACTAGCAAATTATATAAAGTAAAAGATCAAGCATTCTCCTTCACATAAAGTATAGGGATAGGGATCAAATGGATAGTACTCATGTTGCATAAATAATTAAGAAAGTTATATATAGATATATTGTAATTAAATTTTACAAATTAAACTATTCATTACACTTACTAGCCTCGTCATTCTTTCATATTGATCTTACCAGAAGTGAAGTTATAAAATTATTTATGTATGAATCCTCAACTTCTACCTACATGTCAATGTCCAGAAATTCATTCACGTGTTATTAAGAATGACATCATCATTGTGTGACAAAGACACTGAATTCACTTAATCCTCAAAGTTTGATGTCAATAGTGCAGGTAAACTTTATCAAAATAGACGAGCAAGTGAAAATTTTGCATCAACCTTAGGAGTTATCCCCTTGTTGCTCAAGGTAACTTTAGAAGAAAGGGGCTTGCCATAAGCCCAAGAGACAACTGGCAAGTCTGCAACCAAGTAAACTGACATTATTGTGTATGAAAATCAAAAGGCATCCAACAAGACTGCATATACTCCAGAAAAGCCTAGGATTAGAAAAGAGCGAAAATAAAGGAACAAACTAAAATGATATATTAAACAAGAAATTTGGATTCATCATCAATGCACAAGTTAAATGAAGAAAGAAAATGTTCAAATATCAAATATTAGGTGGAAAGACTAACTACCTTGAAAACTGGAGCTTCCATGTCTTCAACCTTTATGCAGTGTATGTTTCTATCCCTCATTGGGCCAAAAAGTTGTGCCCTGAATACAGGTGACCGTGCTGCAAGTACCAATTTGTGAGCATTGAAAATCTCACCATCAACTTCAAAACTTACATCAAATCCCTTCCCACATTCTAGAAGCTGGCCAAAGTGCTGAGCGATGTTAGAAGGTGGAACTGTTATGGTATAAACCTTAGGTCCTTCAGTGTGTGATCTAACAACACCAACACTACAATTAACGAGAAGACAATCATCTTTAAGATAATCTGATGTCTCCAAAGCTGTTCTTTTGAAGAAACGTTTATAACCCCTGCATCATACACCAAAAGTAAATTTTCTGTAAATGGTCATTCATAAGTCATTATGAGTGTTTTATGCATTAATCTATAAAATTATATCCAAACATAACACAAATATTAGTAAAAGTCAACCAGCAAAAAGATGCAACATTTCAACTGAGAACCATTCTAGTTACAACAACTACACACAATCCAACACGCGAATGACCAAAGTGATTGGTCCATTAATTGGACTAATAAGCAATTCAATCAGACGTGATAATCAAACTTAGCTGATATTCTTGCTAAATTGAATAAATCAACCAATTTTTAATGATTCCACTAAGGGGGTATTTGGTATGCAATAATCCATCTGCATTACCGGCATTACCGGTAATGTGACTTTTAAATTCCCAAAGCCCACACATTACCATTTGGTTCAGGCACTTTACCGATAATCTTGATTACCCTGGTAATCCACATTACCACTAGCCCTAATAGGAGATGGGTATGTGAATTACCACCCAATGATAATCCTAAATTCTAACATTGCCCTTCATTTTTCATACATTTTTCTCCATGCAAGGTACCACCAAATTTACAAGGGTTTTTTTGATAATTCTTTGTGAAGTCAAAAAATGCAAAATTAAATTGTCATCCATGTTGACCAAACATGCCAAACTGGGTAATATTATATTACCAATTAATTGAAGGTGACAATCTATCTTGTGGTAATGTTGATTACCACTATAATATTACCAAGCAATGTACCAAACGCAACCTTAATTCAAGCTTGGCTCACTTAATTAATTTTTAGCTTTTCCTAAACTCAAATATGGCTCAACTATGGTCAAATCACATCCAGGTTCACTTAAAGTTGAGTTTCACTTGAGAAAGTTAGATGCTTCTTTGTATAGAAATCAATCTATAGGAGACTAGTATAAGGTATTCTTTTGCAATTACTAATATGAGACTAAAGTTTAACCTAAATACATAAGAACGAAAAACCAACAAACATATAGTGCCTACAAACGTAGCTATGTGGACTAAACTTCATCTTTTTCCCCTTTTCCCCCTTGTTTCACCTTTTTCTAGCCAACAAAAGTTTATAGAAGTAAAACAGGTAATATCAATCTTTATGTGATTCTTGACTTATAATTTTTAACCTAAAATTTGTCTTTTCTTGCTCTATCTGTACTCTTTTTTTTTGTCATAAGAATTGATTAGTAACCAAATAAGTTGCAATAAGATATATTACTGAAAAATAAGTAATTAAAAGAACCTATGATCCAATTCATTGACCCACAGGTGCAACCAATGATATGGAGCACATCCGCGTCAATGGCTGGTCGGAAACTGTGCTTCGATAACTAGAGCACCAGTCAGCAAAAAACCAAAACATATTAATCTAAACTATGCAACTAAACAAAGTACCTGAGCCTCAATCGCTTTTTATTTACTTCGTCTAGAAATAAGAGAAGGTAGTTTGATATACAATTTGATACAGTACAACCTAAAAATATATAATGTTATAATTATCCTCTATCAGTTAATTTACCTGATGGAAGATCTTTATGGTTTTAGCTATTCTATAAGTATGTACTTTACTTTGATGGGATCAGATCTTTTAGTAAATAAAAGGTTGTTTAACTTGTTATGATAGGGTTGTTGATCATAATACATTGTTATGATGAAGTTTTATTCACTACTGATATATAAGGTCATGAGAAGCCTTGCAATCACTTTTTAGCAGTTTCTTCTCCCTGATATTTATTCCTTCTTATGGTTACTCTCGGTTACACCCATTTAGGGCTTCAAACGTGCATCACATATCTCTTTCTCCTCTTCCCTTCTTCTCCTTCACTTGTCCAGCCACCTAGAGCCACAGGAGTACCGCTCGGTTTCCTTCAAGTAAGTTCTTCATTATTTATCTTGTATCACCATGTATTAGCTGATTGTTACTTCAAACTTCTTCATTTTTTTCAGCCGATTTTTCTTTTATTTTCAGAGTTCTTCATCATTTATTTTTCTTTTAGCTACCACTAGTGGCACCTTCATTCAACATAAACTTCATTTAGCATTTAGTGCGCAGCATTATGGATAGTGGAAGTGGACAGATAGCAATACTTTTAAAAATATAATATTTTTAAAAATGTGCGCCTTGCTTCGGTCTTTTTTGTGCCTTGCGCCTCAAACGATTATAGGACCTTTACGCCTTGAGTGCACCTAGCGTCTTTGACAACCTTGCTTATAGGGATCCCATAAGGTGAATGTGAGCCCTATGATTCACCAGAAGAAATACCTTTGGTGATGCAAAAGTCATTGGCAATGCAGTATTGATATTTATAAAGGAAAGATTAATTTCTGCACTCCATTTGAAAAGATTAGTCCGAGAGTCCATTAAAACAATGGATAAATCTGATTTTTATGGGAAGATGCATGTTGATATATATTTGACTTGGGCAAACAATTTTGACTAATTATTTTGAATGAAAACCTATTATCAAAGTTAAGAAAGTGTTGCAATTTTTGTTGTTAAGCTAAGATTAAAAGGCCTGCACATAACAAAAGTAATCAATCATGAATGAAGATTTCAAATTTCAAAACGGCAAATTTTAGATCAAGCAACTTCAGGTTTTGTTAGTCAAGGTGTTCTTCAGTTTACTAAAAGTCTTAGTCAAGGTGTCCTTCTAGAGTTTATTTCATTAGGTTGCATTTCTAGAGCTTAGTTTAAAAGTCATTACCAGTCGAGTTTAAATTACTTTCTAGTAGATCTTTAGTCTTTCTAGAGTCTACTTCATTGGCTCCATTTGTTAGCCAGATATTGAACTTCTAGGTCATTTATTGGTCAAAGTGTGGTTCCAGGAAGTACAATAATTAGATGACCATGACCCTTGGGCTTCTAAAGGAGTCTATATATTATATAAGGACATGATGCATAGAATTTCAAAGAGAAAAACAGTAGGAGATATTTGAACATTTACAACTTATTTCCTACACCAATTATTATGTGTTATGTGCACTAATCTAGGGCTGTCCAAGGAGGTGAACTCCTCCCACTGACTTAATTCTTCCTTATTTTCATGTAGCTATCCCATTTCATTTACCATACACATCAGTGTGTTATTGTGCACTTTATGGGACTTGTTCCTAATCAGGACTGTCTTAAGGAGGTGAAATCCTACATTTGCTTAAATATTTCTAATTTTCATCTCGCAATCCCCTTTCATTTATCATACACTGCTATAATACATCACAGCAATTCTAGACTTGACAATACATAAAGACAAAGTTAACAAAGCAGTTTTTATAGACTGATTTGCTATATATTTACATGAAAAATATCACTGACTAAAACGTAAAGAAATTATGATTTGAGAAAAACCTTATAAATTCAGTAAATTTTTATTTGAACTATGCTATATAGTTCTATGAAAATTATACTTGCTAAAACATAAAAAGATTATGGTCGAAGAGTACACTTATAGATAATATTTATATTTGAATTGGGTCTAATGAAACAAATAAGGAGATAGTACCCATTATTTGGCTAGGTCCAATGAAGCTATCGAAGATGAGAAGGGGTTGGAAGGTGCATTGAACCTTGAAGACACTAAACAATGTCCGAGTACCAATAAGGTGAATATGGTGTTATGGAGCAAGGAGGCATCTGTTAGGAAGAAGTGAAAATGCATATATATAATTGTTGCTAAGTATTTCTAAGCCAAACAACCTAGCCAAGAAGTTGATAAGCAAACAGGTTCCAAACAACACTGTTAAATAAAAAATCAAATTAGAAGCAGTAAGTACTGAGTAGAGGTCAAACTTCAAAGCATCCCAGGTTTCAACTCTTTCAATTGTAAAACCATAAGGTCATTGTTCTTTTCTGGTGAGAAAAGAGTCATACTTCCTATGCATGTCCCAGATGATGGTGAATGTAATAGGATAAGAGGCGAATAAAGCAGTTAGGCCAAATCTGTGATGTTTAAATATTAAGCAATTATACTGGATGAAAAATCTGTGATAACAGATAATTTTTAATTCAGCATCATGTGATGAAAAATTTACAATAATTAGAGCGAGGAAGTGTGACATATTAAACTGGATGTTGAGTAATGAGTCTAATGACCAATTGACAACACTTAGAGCTTGAAGGCATGGCAATAAATTTTGTCATGTGATGACCAATTGTTTAACACCTAGACCTAGGAGGCATGCCATATTCCAGACTTATGCTCTTTATGGTGGCATGCTGAATGTGGCCATGGGAATATTATTTCAAAAAAATAATAGATAAACTACAGCTTCACATTCGAAAGCATCCACCACCTACAAGATCTCATGATCTCAAAAAGAAAATGAGCTACCAATTGCATCTAGTTGTTCAGTTAAATTTACAATGGGTGAAAACATGGAAGATGAAGCTATGTGTGTTGTGCTTATGGATGCATGTCATATAATATTTGGTGGCCTTGGTTGCATGACAATGGCATGATTCATTATACCAAACCCAACACATATACTTCAGACTTGTTAAGTATGTAACCGACATGAAACCAATATTTGAAACTTTCACCCGCGCGTCACCAAATCGAACTCACCACATGCTGCCACGATACTTAAGTGTATACGGCCCACTCTCCAGCGTCCTTCCAAAGTGGCTGTGTATCTTATGCTGCTCCTTCCCGCTCTGGTCCAGCAGGGTCAGCTCGAAAAGCGCCCGCACGTCTGTTCCCTCACTCGCAAGCGCGATGAACAGCGACACATACGTCGCAGCGTCCTCCACGCTCTTCCCATCAGGGTAGAAGTATATGGCCCAGTCGTACCCCCCCACTGAAAACGTGTCCGACGCCATGTACTTGCCGATGCCCATCCCCTTGAGCAGCGAGTACCCTGAGATCCTGAAGTGGTGAGAACCGTTCACGGTGTCGGTGAGTGACGTCGACGCCGTCTCCGTCGGCGGCTGGAGAGCGGCGGAAGGGTTGGGCAACGACGAGGAGGAGGACGGCCGGGCCGAGGTGCCCCCTCTGCAGGCCCTGCCAGCACCCATCACCGAGGGCTCGGATCTACGCGATCGGTGGTAGACTCGATCTAGGGTTCCGACGCGATAACAGATCTCCGAGGAGGTGACGATCGATAGGTAACGAGGGGGGTTTGAAGCGGGAGACCAAGGGATTGGGATCTCCCTAGGGTTTCGATCGGCGTCGGGGAATAGACGATGGATGACAAGGAGAATAAGTCCTTCGAAAGGAAATGGCAAGGCAAAGCCATTAATATAGAAGGTTTCGGTATCAGATGAAAATCTTTTCTGCCCGTTAAACTCGCCTCCCTACATATTACTTTCGTTGTTATTGGATCAGAATAGTGGGGCCACCATTGGGGCCTATAATTTCTTCAACAATGTCTTGGTATAAGAGCCGTGTAGTAGGTAAAAGCGTACGAAAAGGGTTCTTGTCGAGTTAAAACGGAAAGGAGAAACCAACTTGTCTGCTTCCTCGCATGTTTGGCAAACATATTAGCATCGCGGCAACGAAGACGGAAACAATTATAACTGCGTTTTCAACTGATAAATTGGGTTTGGCAATACGTCAACATTTATATATTTTTTCAATCACTTATTACTATTGATTTTGAGAATTTTAACAAAAACATAAATATTTTATATTTATTCACAAAATCATAAATATTTTATAGTATTTATCACAAATATATTCTTTATTTTTGTGATGTACTCAAATTATCCTTTAATTTTATTTATTAATTTAATTGTAATTATATTTGTAATTAGAAATTTTAATAAAAAAATCCTCAATCGTTTATATATATTTTGAAACTTTAAATTTTACATACTTATGAAGTTAATAAATTTAAAAACCTAAAATAAAATATTAATTATAATTATATTGATAATTATAAACTTTGGAAGAAAAAAATTATAACCGCTTTATATACATTGTACTACATAAAAAATTGTAATTTTACATGTTTGACAAAGTTAACAAACTTAAAATATAAAATGTGATGTTTAAGTGCAATCATATTGATAGTTTAGAAAAATATTTGTGAAAAAAACCTAATGATATATTAGTTTCAGTGGATTGGATTGGATAATAAATAAAAGAGAGAATTATATAGAATTTTGTTATCTAGTATGCACCGAATATAATAAAAATTTTATAATTTTCTAATGGAAAATATACTAAAATACTTCTGACGTTTGTCAACTGGTACTATTTTGCCCTTATAGTCAATTTTAACTAAAAATGCTCCTAAAGTTCAAGAAAAGAGTACTAAAATACTATTATCGTCAATATACTTAACAGCGCAATGTATATAAATAGTTAGAGACTTTTCATCAAATTTTCTATGTTTGTTAACTTCACAAATATGTGGAATTTAAAGTTTGATATATAGTAAAATGTATATAAAAATAATTAGAGGTTTCTTTCCCAAACAAATGACCTAAGTCCTCAAAATGATTAAATTAAGTAATAGGATCTTGATGATCCAGAGCAAAAATACACAAAAGTTCAGGAGGTGAAAAAATAGTGCAAAAAATAAATTATTGACTCGCTCGTGACCTCGTTGGTATCCAATGGGCAACTTTATTCACTCGTCTATACACAAAACTGATCTTAAAGTTTACATAGAAACAAAATATATCAGCAATATCTTCAATGAGACATTTTATAGACCAAGGGGGGCACTGTCTTTATGCAGGATATCAACTAGCTGCTTACTGTCAGTCTCGAAGTGAGCGGATGAGATGTTTTGAACAACCCAATCCAAAACATATTTGAGAGCAAGGGCTTCTATTTTAGTGGTCGAAATAGGAGGAACATGAGCACCCTACCAAGTAAGACATTTACCCAAGTAGTCTCTAACAATAAAGCCATAAGTAGCACAAACATTAGTAAAAGCTCCATCACAATTAATTTTAATAGAATTAAAAGGAGGGGGATTCCATTTATGATCCATGGAAGTTATAGAGTTGGAAATATTGTTACCTTCAGGTTTGGAATTCGAGAGGTAACTCGAAGATATGAAAGCTTTAATTAATGTGGTTCACGAGCCCAGTTAATGGAAGCTACCTACCCGTGTGTAATAACTCATTCCTAGCATGCCAGGGGAACCAAATGGTAGTGGCAATGATAATTTTTCTAAAGTGTACAGCCGAGCCAACCGAACTTCTAGTGGAAGTGATTAACCAAGAGCCACTATCTCGGTTATCTCTAATGGAATAGTCCCATAGAAATACTTAAATGGCCTGTTTGGTTCGTAAACTGCTCGTCGCAGGACATCAGACAAGGACAAGGACAGAACACCGGGTGTCCTAGGACAACAGTTATACCGTGTTTGATTCGTTAAGAACAGGACACGATATCCAGTCTTGTTTTGCGTTTGGTTCGCTAAAATGGAGTCTTGTACAAGACAATATGACCAAAATACTCTTGCAAATTTTTAATGCTCAAATTTAATTTTAAACATAAAAGTCTTCGTACTTAGTTTTAAATTTTAAAAAATGATCTAAGGGCCCGTTTGGTTTGCAAACTGCTTGTCACAGGACACCAAATAAGGACAATGACAGAACACCAAATGTCCTGGGACAACATTTATACCGTGTTTGGTTCGTCAAGAACAGGATATTATATTCAGTCTCGTCCTGCGTTTGGTTTGCTAAAACAGAGTCCTGTACAATATAATATGACCAAAATATCCTTGCAAATTTTAAATGCTCAAATTTAATTTTAAACATAAAAGTCTTCATACATAAAGTAGTCTTAAAATTTCTAAAACAAAAATATATATAAAATCCCCTTTACATGACCTTTAAAAACAACATAATACTTTTTGGGTGCCAAGTAATTCCTATCGATAAATTTTAACAAGGTAAGTTGAGAGCAAAATTTTTAACAAATTAATAGTATCACTATTACCAAAAGAAAACCAACACAGTCTAATCTTAATAGCAAATCATGTTGAATGAATGTCAACAGTGTCATTTAATCAGCCTTTTCCTCCTGCACTGCATCGTTTTCCGATTCTTCCTTCATTTTCTTATAAAAGGTGCATAGACTAGTAGGTGCATTAAAAAGGTGCAGTAAAAAGGGCAATTGAAACATTATTTCTTATACTAGAAGGTGCAGTAAAAAGGTGCATAGACTAGAGAACAACCAAGTGCAGTAAAAAGTTTGGTCATGGCTGCCAAACTTGATGAGGATACTTCTAACATTGTTTCTTTCACCTCCTTATTATGAATACATCTAACATTGCAGTAATGGTAAATACTAAGCAGCAATGGTAAATACAATTGAAACTGAAACCGAAACCAATATATGATACAATACTGATATCAAAGTGAAACTTCATTGATACTTCATGTTTAGGTATCAAATTGACTGAAACTTCATTGATACTACACGAAGTATCAACTAAGTATCAATGAAGTATCAATGAAGCTTCAGTTCGATACAGCACATGAGTACTGAACTGAAACTTCAGGATACTGAAACCAATCTTCATTGCAATACTGATATACAAACTGAAACCTAAACAATACTGATATATTAATGATACAATGATTGGTACAATACTGATAGATAACAATTAATATGAGCAGTAAAAATTCATTGATTCAGTGCATAGCTAACAATTGCTTAATGAGGAATGACGATGGAAGATTGCTTGAAAGAGCGAATGACACTGATCTGGAAAAGATTGCAGTACACTCCTCCATTGTTTCTCCATTCATTGTTATTTGGATTCATTTGATAGACCTCTGCAGTATTCCCGTTGTAATGCCCATCGGATCCTTGATATAAGTTGCCTTTGACTTTCTTCTCCTTACCGCTTCCATTCATATGTCTGTATCCGTAAGGCCCATTTGCAAATCCGCCATAAGAGCCACCAAGATTTGACCTTTGATAATTAGTAGGACTCAAATTTTGATTGTTTTGGTTTGGTGCCCCATTTCTTCCGTGCAGATTAAACCCTGGTTCCCATTGCTTAGTAGGAGAAACAATAGCTAACCATACTCCATTGCTTAGTAAGCACCTTTGGTTCTCATAAAAAAATCATCTATTTAAATACATACACCTACCTTGAGAGATGGAAAAAGACTTGGTTCAGCAGGGTTGGACAGGTCCCAAATGCAAAGCTCCCCTTCATCAGCCCCTGAAACAAGTAGATTTGGTGAAAGTGTGTTGAACTCCAAACCACGAACCTGTTATGATAAACCCTCGTTCGTCAAATACATCAAGAACGAACAAGAAAATTGGACTTTGATAATCCAAATAGATACAGATTGGTAGTTGTCGGTCCCACATGCTTCTCAAGCTTAGCAACAAAAGCACCATTTTGATCACCTGAACTGCAAATAACATACAAATTTCTCATAAATATTCCATGAAGCATGAATTTTTTTCGTATGTGCAATCGATATACTCAGGTGTGCGACAGCACGTGGATAAAATCCAATTACGATAATACAGAACATATACAACAAGAAAATGAAAGAAATTTACCCAAATTCAGACTTTCTGAAATCCAATAAATTGAGCAAAAGAGAAAATAAAATCAAAGCACCTGATCATCTTGAGGGGATTCCAAAGACCGATGCTGCCATCGCCAAGGCTGCCAGCGACAAGGCCGAGGGCGTACTCTTCGAATGCGGATGAATACTACCCCTAGGAGAGGCGATTAAAGGTCGACAGAGGTTGGAGAAGGAGCTGAAGGAGAGGTCGACGGCTCCGGCCATAGTGCCGGCAGCAAGGTACGGTGCATCGGGTGCGAATGCTACGAGTGTCGATCGCGGCATTCTTCTTCGAAAATCATGGCGCAACCCAGTTTGGGGCTAAAGTGGCGGTACCTCGAGATCATCGACGACTATACTGTACCAATCAAAATAGGCTTGCTGCTCATGGTCCATCTCGCTGAAGAGGTGTATGGCGAGGATGAGGAAGGTGGTGCCGACGATCCAGGAGGCCTTGCCAGTGCTTTGGATGAGCTTCTTCGCCATGGTCCCTACCTCGACAACGGCCGCCTTGCCCCGAGCAACGACAGGGGCTACGAGATGGAGCTTGACATGCGGGCCAGATCGCCTTGCTCCACACCGCTCCGGGGAAGCGAACCCCTTCGAGATCTTACCTGGATGGCGACGACGAAAAGAGAGCACCCCACGCGAAAGAGAAGAGAGCCGCAGTAGTGTCACGCGAGAGACCCCTTGGATTTGATTTTCTTCGAGGGCAAATGCGTCATTTCGTAGCCGTGTCCTGCGCCTCACTCCGGTGTACCGAGAAATTTCTCAGTACACCAAAGTGGATAATTATCCTGTCCCGAACTCGATTATTATCCTGTCCCGTGGCCGATTTTGCAAAACAAACGGGGGACATGAGCCGGTGTCCTGTCCAATCCCCCGTTTTTTTGCAAAACAAATGGGCCCAAAGAGTTCCAAACTGGTTTGTAAATGAACAATTTAAAAACAAGTGCTGAATTGATTCAGAATAATTATCACAAAAGATACAAGTGTCATTAGAAACAATTCCAATATGAAACAAAAGAGCTTTAGTTGAAAGTTTTTTGTGAAAAAATTTCCAAAGAAAAATTTTAACTTTAGGAGGAACATTTAATTTCCACAAACTTACCCAAAGGTTGGACTTTTCCAGAAGAGGGAGGTTACATCTTCTAAGGAATTGATATGCAGCACGAGTGGTAACAGTTCCACTAGCTCACTTACCCATATCCAAATATCATCATTAGGCTTTCTAGGCAAATCGATGGAGCAAATGGAATCCCTCAAGTTATGATTAAAGCTTGTGTTAAAACAATTCACATTCCATGCATTGTTCGCAATAATGGAGCTAAGAGTAGCACAAAAATCAATATCAACTGAAATAAAGGTAGGTTTTAAAAGAATAGGAATATCAAACAACTAAGGCTCGGTCAAGAGGCCAGTATTAAGACCAGATCTAATGACCTTAGAAAAATTAAATTTAAGTTCATCAAAAGCTTTAAAGCATAACTTCCAAGACCAAGAAGAGTTCCTAGGAGGGGAAAAAGTAAAGTAATCAAGTATAGGGTACTTAGCATAAACAACCTTAACCTAAATATTAGGGATGTTATTGAGGTAATTGAGGATTCTTTTACAGAAAAGGGAAGTACTAAGTAGGTTGAGATTTCTGATACCAAGTCCACCATGATGTTTGGGAAGGGTAACAGTGGACCAAGAAATGACATAAAAAGGTTTTTTTTCTAAGTTACTAGTCCAAAGGAATTTTTTAATGATAGAGAAGATTTTATCTATACATTTTTGGGGGAACCATGACACTGAAAGATTAAGAAGAGGGATAAAGTTAAGGACATAGTTAATTAGGATAATCCTTCCTGCTTGAGAGAGATAATTTGTCTGTCAATTACCAAGTTTTGTTTGGATTTTAGAGATAATATTCTCATAAGCATTGGGAGGAGGCCTGGAGGGGGACACTATTGGAAAAATAGGCATCAGCAACGGTGTGCAACGGCCCGGCCCGTTGCAATGGAGCCGTGGCAGAAACACGCATTGCTAATAACTTAGCAACGGATCAACAACGGTCGCTAGAGTCGTTGCTAATAATATTATCAGCAACGTTCTGCCACGGACACGGGGCCGTTGCGGATAATATTATTAGCAACGGCCCGAGAGGCCGTGGTAAGGCCGTTAGTGACAGACTGTTACTAAGCCGTTGCTGTAGGTCATCAGCAACCGCTTACGATACACTTTTAGTGATGTAGACTTGCAATCAGAAAAATTTTGAAATTCCAAATTTCCATCAATACATTGATACATTATCTGATACATAACTCACACACCCATACACCTATACACACATCCATTCAAACATCACAAATACACTCAGATATACATCAAAATAATTATACTTATATTTGTAATTATCCACAATCGTATAAAAACTATTCAAATTCAAAATTGAAGTATCAATATTCAAACAAAATAAATTAATCAAGTATAGTATTTAAGTAACAAAGTCAATATAAAAAACAACAATAAATCTCACAAAGACGATGGAGGATGGTCTGGATCATATGGCGGGGTCTGGAGTGCTTGGGTGTATACCGACGTGGACTGACTCGGGGACGATGGATCAGATGATATCGAGGGGATGCCTGCTCCGGTATGAGCTGAGATGTTGCGTAGCATAGCATGCATCTCCGCCATCATCTGACTCTGACGCTCCATTATCTCACTCTGACGCGCAATCGTCTCCTCTAGTGTCAATATCCTGCTATTCTGATCATTACTGGACCTGTAGGTGGACGGCCGCTCACCAACGACCAGAGGGGTCAGTGCCCCAAGTGGCCCTAGCACGGCTCGCGCATGAAAACTATCTGCAAAGCCATATATGCGGCCGTGGTCCCAGCCACCCGCAGCCTCGACCCACGCTCCTGCGTCAAAGTCCTCGGGGGTGCCCCCGCGCTGCATCACCGTCTGAGTGTAGGTCTCATACTCGAGTTTGATTTTTTGTTTTATATTTTTCCTAAAGCTTTAATTATAAATAAATAATGAATAATTTAAACAAATACACTTACCATAATGATTGCAGCGCAGTTGTCAATGTACTCCCCCATCTCATGTACTCAACGGTGAGTCTGCTTAAACACCGCCATCGAGGAGGGTCGCTGGACAGTCCCGTCGTCCAACACTGTCGTCTACATTTACAAAACAAATACATTAATTAGTACACAAAGTAACAAATAAAATATATAATTAAAAGTAAGGTATAATACTTACTATACGGTTCGCGTGCACTGTAAATGAAATAGAGCCGCTAGTGTGATGCGCTCCTCCCCCCGACATGCGATTTCTAGCAGCAATCCTAGAAACCTCCTGTCATCGATCCGTCGACCATGATGCCACGAGCTGGTCCCATATATCCCGAGTAATCCAATCGAGGTCGTATCCCCGAGTCTTTGCGATGTTTGTGGTCCCAGCTTGGACCATCGCCTGGGACCGGGCCTGCCCTAACTGACCGTTGTACCTCTGCCAGGAAATAGCTTCCTAGGCAGCGTAAATGAAGGACCTCTGGTCCTCCGCCCATGTATAGCGAGCCTGCAAAACAATAATATCAGTACCAATATTAATCATCATGTATAAAAAAATAATAATACGTGCCTCAAACTCGCACCATAGCATGTCCACGTGCTCACTAGGCACGTGAGACCACGTGGGTCATGCCCCATGCATGTATCGTCGAATGGTAGAAGATATCATCCTGGGCACTTCTTCTTGCTAGAACTTGCACAACAAAAATAAAGTTCAATATTATATTATGATATAATGAATTTGTAATAATTCATAATTCATGATATATTACCGCTCCCCAATCACACTAATGATATATTATCATAAAATTCTGCAGCTTCTTTATTCGGTAATTCAATCTCTACCGCAGTTTGTACTTTTGTGATATCAACACCTGTAGTATCTGGTGGCACTGACATCGCAGTAACTAGCCGATCGACTTTATCATTCAGGTGAAATTGACCCCCAAGACTATCAAGTATCATAGTTCTATAGGGATTAGATTGACCGGATGAAGAAACACTAGCAGAGGAAGATTCACCATGTGTCTGAACGACAAGATTGCTCGACGTCCCGACTTCACGTGACTCCCCGAGACAAGTCCATAGAAAATATCTTGGTGCAAATCCTTTGCTATATAGATGCAGAGTGATAATTTCCCGATCAAAAAATCGTCCATTCAAGCAATTGTGGCATGGACATCAGATTTTATCACCGATGCTAACGAATTTCCTATTCGAATAGGCAAAATTTAGGAAGTAAGTTACGCCTAATTGAAACTCATTCGTTAAAGCTCTACGATTAAGACATTGGGTACATCCAACTTCGATCAGCCAACATGATTATGTCAACCAATGATAATTTCTTCGGTTAATGCATTTAAGTGAGATGGTCCTATTCCATTCGGGATTTATGTTATTCATATTGCACTAAGTATTTCTTTTATTCGCTAACTTCATTCTAAGTTTTGTCAACATCTCCCTACAATTCTCCGAATACGCATATCATTTAGGCGCGTATCGAAGAACAAGAGAGATGCTACCAAAATTTAGAATATGTTAACGGTTAAAAGAAAAAAACTAAGTGCAATACAAATAACTATATTTCCAAATTATCCAATCAGGGATAATTCAAGGGTTGTACGTCATATAAAAGATCATCTACTTCAATTCTTTTACACGAACATACAACCCCCGAACGGATATAAGGTTTTGCTAAATCATATCCAACTCGTCGATGCGTACATGAAACTTATCAACTTGTCAGATGGATGATTATTTTCTAAATATTTTGAGTCAGTTCGAGTTCATAGTGAACAATTCCGACGCGAGTCCAAAGTGGACGATTTCAGCGCGAGTCCGAAGTAGACGATTCTGGCACGAGTCCGAAATGGATGATTCCGACGCGAGTCCACTGAGGACGATTTCGGACTAATTAATATTAATCTAAACATTAATGTAAAACATCAAATTAATCTAAAACATAACATTAATCTATACATTAATCTAAAAATTAATCTAAACCCCTAAAAATCAAACTAAACCCTAAAAATTAATCTATAAATTAAATCATTAATCTAAAAAATATTATTTTAATCAATTTCCGGACTCTGGCGCTGGCGTCCAGTATCCGGACATTGGACAATGATCCGGCCGGATCAATGCTGTAAGGGGAGGATAGCCGGCATACCTGGATCAATAGAGGACGGGGTGGCGGCGTCGGCAGCAGTAAGAGGCGGGGGCAGCAGGCGGGGGCATCAACAGGAAGAGAAAGAAGGAGGAAGGGGCGGGCGCGATCCGTCGACCTATACAAACTTATCAGCAATGACTCACTAGCCCGTTAGAAAGCCGTTACTGATAAGTTATCATCAGCAACAAATCACTTGTCCGTTAGAACACCGTTGCTGATAAGTAATATCATCAGCAATGACTCACTTATCTGTTAGCATGCCGTTGCTAATCAGTATTTTATTTTCGCGCCGCGAGCGCGCGATCGGCTCAAGAGTGACGGATGTCATAGCCATAACTAAGCAGTTGTTGATATTATTATATGTCTGCAATGACTCGGGAGGCCGTAACAAAGCCGTTGCAGATACACCACATATGCAACGGCTTGAGCGACCGTAAGAACACCGTTGCAAATTGCAACGGCTTGAGCGACCGTTGCTGAAGCACCTATTTCTAGTAGTGGGAGATGGAGGTACCAAGATAAGAGAAGGGAAATTTACCCCGATTCATATTAAGGGTATTGCAAATAGCTATGATGGTAGCTTTGGGGGTGGATTTGGGAAAGAAAATCTCATATTTGAGAGGGTTGAATTTTTTGCCAGTAAGATGTTCACACTGGGAAAAAATCTGCTTGAGAGTTTGAAGACTCTTAGGGTTAGCCTTAATAGCAATGAGGATATCACCTGCAAACATGAAGTGACTAATATTAAAGGATCTTTTATTAGTGAAGGGGGTAAGCTTCTTCTCAAGAACAACAGTATTGAAAAGATTGGATAAAGTTTGAGCTACAAGAATGTAAAGAAAGACAGAAAGGGAATCCCCTTGCCTAACTCCCATGTGAGCTTGGAAGAAAGGGAGAGAATTCCATTGATGAGGCCAGAAAAGAAAGTTGTGAAAATGCAAGAGTAAATCCAATTGATGAAGGTAGTAGGGAAATTGCAAGCTTGGAGTACATGAATAATTGCATTCCAAGAAAGTCTATCAAAGACTTTTTTCATATCAGCTTTGATAAGGATGTAAGGATATTTTTCTTTGGATTTGTGAAGAGAATGGGTAATTTCTTGGGCAACTAGAATGTTGTCGTGAATGCTTTTAGATTTGACAAAAGCTAACTGTTTAAAAGATATGAGTTGATGAAGGAAAGTTTTAAGTCTGTTAGCTAGAGTTTTAGAAAGAATTTTGTATGAGAAATTGCAAATGACAATGAGTCTAAAGTCTTAACTTTTTAAGGATTTTTAAGAAAATTTTCATCAAATTTCTAACTATCAATATTATTATAATTAAATTAATAAATAGATTGATAGACAAGTTAGGTATATCATAAAAAGATTTATGGTTTTGATAAATATCATAATGTATTCATGATTTTACCCATAAACGGTAAAGTATTTATAATTTTGCTAAAATTTCCATTGATTTTTATATTAACCCTAATTAATTTAAGTCGTATTTGACGTAATGATAACTTAAATTACCTATTAGCTCAATCCATCGGATACCTAATTAGTCAATAGTAGTTAATTTCTAAAGTATTTATCTACTATATAATAATTTTGAAAGTTGAGAGTCGGATTCAGTACGAAGAAGCTCTCAGCTCTCTCCATGATTTTCCTTTTTTTTGCTTTTTCCCCTTCTTTCCACTTTGCCTTCGGTTACTAGTACATGTATTGGCACGTGACTGGTTGAGCTGCCTTCCGGTTGCTTCCACTGCCGCATGGTAGTAATTTGGCACTTTTCCCCCTTTTTCACTTTCCTTTTTTCTCTCGGTTGCTTCCACTTAGAGATGGCAATATTACTTGTACTTGTGAATATTTATCTATCATGGGTTGGGTATGGATGACATATTATACCCACAAGTATAGGTACGTGTATAAAAATTTACCCATTTAATAAATGGGTACAGATACTATACTATCCACACCCGCGGATACCCTTTACCCGCAAATGTATATTAAATATTATACTTATATTTTTATATATTAATATCTAATGAAAAGTTTAAAAAATAGAACTAAATTATCTATTTCATCTATCTAAATACAATATAGTTTTATATATCAATTTTCAATTTTAGTTGAAAGTACTATAAATTTTATGTTGCATGAATGAATATTGTTATTTCTTAAAACAATTTTATGATTTGGTATTTAATTATTACGTTGTTTATTTTATAGTTTAGTGTTTCTCAATCAAATTATTAATAGGAATTGAATGAGAATTGTTAATGATATATCATCAAAATAAAATTTTTGTAATAGCTTAAATGGGTATCCGCGGATATTTGCGGTATCAATTACCCGCGCGGGGACGGGGTGACGGATACTTGTCGTGGGTGTGGGTGCGAATACGGGAGATGAGTTTCGTAAACTGGTGCATGTGCTGGAATGACATTATTCGCCTTGAACCTGCCCCATTGACATCCCTACTTCCACTGCCACGTGGCACTGGTTTGACGGAGTTCGCGAAGCTCCATTTTTTACTTTGACAGATGCAAATTTTTATTTTTCTTCCCTTCCCTTTTTTCCGGGCTCTTACATGTTCCTTCAATTCTTTTTCGTCGTTGCGGCTGCCATAGATTATGCCAATAATGAAGAGGTGGAGATCGGCATTTTGATTACAAACTTTCGTGCTCGATGAGTTTTTCCTTCCTATGCCAAATGCTTCCTTAAATTTAGTGATCTATTGATCGACATTTTGATTACAAACTTCGCATGTTCGTCCTCATCGACTTGTTCGTCTGTAGGCTTTCTTCTCTTTTGCTCCGCCATGCCGAATATTTCTTTTTTGCTCCCACCGTTAATTCTTCATCGATCTGTTCATTTGTAGGCTTCTCCTGTCGTCCCGTTGTGATGCAGAAGAGGCCGGGTGCTTCATGATAATTCTGTTTTTTTGGGCTGATGCAGGATTTTCATCCCATTGAAGTGGCTAGCTGAGCGTGCCAATACGGAGAAGCAGAGAGTCGTACTAAGGGTTGCTTGGTTTTGGATCAGGAATACCTAAAATATATATATTCTCAGATGTTGAATAAAACTGGATAGTGGTGGCCAGGCTGTCAAATGTTTTTTTTTTTTCAATTCCCCATAAAGTAAGCGAATGGGCAATGCAATGGATGATGCTTTGCTTTTTTCAATTTTGACTTTTTCAAACGGGTAAGCAAACGGGTAGTGATGCTTTGCTTTTTCCAATTTTGGCTGCCTTTTCTTTTTCCAATTTTGACTTTTTCAAATCAAGATGCAACGGATTATGCGCCTTTTTAAGCTTTTTGATTTTTTCAAATCTTAAAGGAGCCGAGGGATGTTGTTCATTGATCTAATTTTGTGTATCTTCTCCTCCGTGGTCATATTTTTATAATAGAGAAAATTAATAAATTTAATTTAAATTATAGTAAAATTAATGAATTTAATCTAAATTTTAATTTGCATCAAATTTAATATGAAGTTTTGAATTAATATCAATTATATTCCACTATTAAGTTGACGTTAATAAAATTGTTAGTAAGTTGTCGACGTGACATTCTAGTCAACTAATATATTAATTTTAATACTTAATATAAAAGTCAGCATCCGAAAATTAAAAAACACACAAAAATTTAAATTCGACATTTATTCCCATCCAAACTTTCTTACTATCCATTTAATAATATGACTTGACAAATCACTATAGTTGCTGATTGGAACGTCACGTCATATTGTCAAGTCATATTATTAAGCGAATATTAGGAAAGTTTGGATGTGGATGAATATCGAGTTAGGATTTTATATTTTTTTTTAACTTTCAACTACTGACTTGTATATATGAGTAATAAAAATTAATATATTAGTTGTTGACTATGATGTCACGTCAATAATTAATATTTTTATTAACAACCTCTTGACTGTGAGATATAATTAGTATTAATTCAAAACTTAAATTTGATGCAAATAAATTTGTCTCTCTACGTGGAGTTCGTTCATCTCTATATTCTAACCCAAATTTAACCCAAATACTAATTAATTTCTTTGTATATGAACCCAAAAAAGTATTTTGTTCGTTCTCCAAGCGACACGGGATTAGTAAATCAATATACTTCTCAAATACTTTTTTTTAATCATATTTTGTGTATTTATCATGCGGTCAATTAGGAAGTTTATGCTGCATGCAACACGGGATCTGTCCTCTTTGTTATTTTTTCCCCCTCCATGTATTTTGTTATTATATTCAAGTCGGCCTTTATGTGCAAATTTTTCCGTTATATCTATTCTATAATATCTTTTAAATTAATCTTACTTTTGTTGTAAATATTATTATTGCTTTACTACGGGGTCATTGTTTTATACTAGTATGTATATATATATATATATATTTCAAATAAAAATCTATTAGGCCATTAGGCCGAATAGGATTCCACACAATGAAACCTTTATTTAGCCGAGCTGCATTTGCTGCCCAATGGACAACTTTGTTTGAGAATTAGGAACAAAATTACAAATGATATTAGTACATTTACTAATTAAATCTAACACATTTAGATATAAATTTCTACATCTCCAAAGGGCTTGAGCTTTTGCATTGATAAGATCCACCAAAACTTTACAATCACTCTCCAAAACAATAAAGTCCAACTGATTTGAAACTGCATGAAATAGTGCATGATAAGCAGCTATAATTTCACAAAAGAAAGCAGAATCAGATTTAAAGTAAAATGATGCAACAAAGGAGCACTTCACTAGATGATTCCTTATCACAAATGCAGCTCCACCTTCACTGTTTTAAAAAGATCCATCACAGTTTATTTTAATCCAATCTTGGGGGGGACAATGCCAATTGATAGAATTCTAGATAATACTTCTATTCCCCTCAGATACACTTTGTTTATGGAAATGAGTAGAGTAGGCTAAAATATGCATCATAGAATTGAAGATAATGGGCTTTTGTTCATCATGAAGCAAACCATTTCTAAAAAACAAGATAAACCAGATAGTATTAGCAATAATGGCTCTGGTTTCCTGATTTAAAACTAAATCAGGATTCGACAAAAGCCAGCTACCAGAATACCATCCAGTCCTATTGGTAAAATCCACATTGAGCTTATGACCAATGGCCGACCAAATATCAGAAGCAAAAGAGCATTCAAAAAACAAATGTTGAATAGATTCATTTTCCAAACCACAACAAACACAGACTTTAGAGTTTGAAATACCCAATCGAAAAAGCCGGAGTCTAGTTAAAAGTCTGTTATGAAGAAATTTTCACATAAATAACTTTACCTTGGGGGAAGTGGTCAGCTTCCAAATTTCAGCCCAATGGGAAAAGTTACCAACAGGATGTTCATCCAGATTTTTCAAAAAAAGGTAAGCTGAAGATGATGACACCTCACCCTTCAAATCAGATTTCCAAATAAAGTAATCATCACAGGGGGTCTTTGGCAACTTAATCTGCTCAATAGCCTTCCATAAGTCACTGCTGCAATAGGTTAGTCCAAAAAAAGTAGACCAAGAATGATTATACATAAAGTCATGCACTTTATTTACATTTTGAATTAAATTAGAGTTTATCATAGAAAGTTTTAGAGCTAATGGAATATCAAAGACCCAAGGATCATCAAGGATAGAAGTGTTACTACCATTTCCTATAATGCTAGTGAAACCAAATTTAAGGTTAGAAAAAGCCTCTAATAAAAGCTTCCAACACCAAGAAGAGTGTTTAGGAGGAGTTTGGTTAATAAAAGAGAGGTAAGGGTATTTATTTAACTAATTTTACCCAAATGGAATTATTGTTATTTAGGTAACTTCGAATTCTTCTAGCTTGTAAAGCAATACTTTTGGCTTTGATGTTTTGGATACCTAGGCCTCTATAATTTTTAGGAAGGGTGATAATATTCCAATTAACTAAATGAATACTATGCTTATTATCCTTACTATCCCAAAGAAAATTTCTAATGATTTTCTCTAGCTTATCAATAATACCATTATTTAGCCAGGTTACAGATATGGTATGAGTAGGGATAGAATTTAGAACAGACTTGATTAAAATAAGCTTACCAGTATGAGAAAGAAAAGAAGATTTTCAATTACTTAACTTGGACTCAAACTGATATGGTATGAGTAAGGATATAATCATGAGCATTAGAAGTGGGTCTTCTAGGAGAAATCATGGTACCTAGATATTTAAAAGGAAAATTCCTAAACTCCATTCCTAGTTTATGACAAATATGATTCCTAATATTAGTAGGAACTTTGGGAAAAAAAATCTCAGATTTAGCAAAATTTACTTTTTGACCGGTGAGAAGATTATACTTATTGAAGATGTTTATAATAGAATTAATTCATTTATCCGAAGCTTTAAATATCAAAATGATGTCATCAACAAACATTAAGTGGTTGATAACAACATTATTGATTTTAAAGAGACTAATCTTATTATTTTCCACAGCTTCATTAATAAGCAAAGTAAAAGTATTAGCAATTAAGACATATAAGAAAGGGGAGATGAGATCCCCTTGTCAAATACCTCTACCAGATTTAAAGAAATCAGAATGATGAGCATTAATAAGACAAGAAAACAAAGGGGTGGATATGCAAGTATTTATCCATTGAATAAACTTGGGAGGAATTTTGCAAAGAGTAAGCATTTTAAGAATAACATCCCATCTAATGAGATCATATGCTTTTTCTAGATCAATTTTAACTAAAATGAAAGGATGCTTACTTTTAGAGTTATGGAAAGAGAGATAATTCTTGAACAATTAGGATATTATCTTGAATGCTCATTCCTTTTATGAAATCTGATTGCTCAGGGGAGACTAAATTAGGTAGAAGCACTTTAAGTCTATTAGCCAAAATTTTGGAAAGAATTCTATAGTTTAGATTATATAAAGCAATGAGTCGAAATTCTCTAACATGAGTAGGAGATTTGCATTTTGGAATAAAAGATAATATGGTTTGATTCCAATCTTTGGGTAAAATAGCAGAATTATAAAAAAGATTGATGCTGTCCATATAAGAGGTAAAAATAGTATGCCAATAGTGTTTATAAAATTTTGCAGTAAAACCATCAAAATCAGGGCTTTTGTCATTCCCTAAAAATTTAATGGTATTCCAAACTTCAAGCATAGTAAAAGAAGCTATAAGATGATTACTATTAGTAGAACTTATAGAATTAAAAGCAGGCCAATGCAACATATGAAAATTTGGATCAGGAATAAAATTCCAAAGAGATTTATAATGATCCACAAACTGATGAAGAACGAGCTTGTCATCAGTAATAGAGTTGTTATAGCTATCAATAATTGAAGTAATGAAGTTTTTCCTTCTCCTTAAGGTAACAATCCTATGGTAAAAAGCAGAATTTTGATCCCCTTCATTAATCCATTTTGTTTTAGACTTGGACCACCATTTTAAGGTGATTTGTCTTTGAAGAGCAATGGATTTATTATATAAGTATCTCAGTTGAGTATCAATATTAGGGGGAGCATTTGGCAAGCCTTCAAGGGATTCCAAAAATTCAATATCCATTTTAGGGTCATCAAGCAATTTTTCAATAACACCAAGACCATTTTTATTCCAATGAGATAGGGCACCTCTAGTTGCTCTTAGTTTATGAGAAAAGATAGAATTAGCTGTACAAGAATTGGGGATGTTCCATGCATTATTTATGACATTTCCACATTCCTCATACTCCATCCAAAAGTTTGTTCCATGCATTATTTATGACATTTTCACATTTCTCAGACTCCATCCAAAAGTTTTGAAACCTAAATAATCTATTTTTATGCTGATTAGCCTTAGGTAACATAATCAGTAAATGTCTATGGTCAGAAGTTAATCTAATAAGATGCTTAACCGATGAATTACCATAAAATTGAAGCCACGAAGCATTTGCAAAAGCTCTATCTAACCTAACCAAAATTTTAGCTAGACCAGACCTATTATTTGACCAAGTATAACGATTTCCATCAAAATCTAAGTCCATCAAACCACAATGATGAATAAAAGCACGAAAATCAGAGACAAGTTTATTAACATGAAAAGGAGAGTCTCCACATTTATCATATTGATCCAAAATGCAATTAAAATATCCAGTAATTAGCTAAGGATAAGAATCCAGAGAAATATTAGAAAAGGAAGACCATAGATTAGCACACACGCACGGATTGTACTCGCATAAACATTAGAAAACAAGAAAGGCTCTAAATTATCAATTTGAATTACAACATTTATAATTTGAGACGAGCTAGAAATAAATTGCGATTTGACAAAATTAGAGTTCCAAGCTATAAGAATGCCACCAGAGGCACCCTCGCTAGGATGAATAAAACCATTCCAATCTCTACCAAAAGATCTAATTAAATTTTTAGACCGGATTTTAGATAAGTGAGTCTCTTGAAGAGCAATAAGTTTAACATTAGAATTTCTAATTAAATCATGAATAAAGTCCCTAAGCGGACGTCTCCATGCTCCACACACATTCCAATTAAGTATGTTTGGCATTAATATTGGACTGAGCAGGGGAATCATATATCATAAGAAGCCGAGAATTTTCAATAGATATAGAAATTTCCTCCAAAATAGATCTAGGCCTTTTAGATTTACTATGGCCTCCCGGAAGAAAGGTGTTAAAAGTAGCCTTCTTCACAGGCTTGGGGGGTTTCTTATGAGAGGATTTTGAACTAGTATTAGCATCAGAAACCACAGGATTTACATTAAAAATAATGGTAAATTCATAAGCTAATTCCTTAATATTCCTAGATGGGGGATGAGAAGAAGAATCCATGGCCATAGATTCAACTCCAATCTCTACATTATTCTCCTTAGAAATATTTGACATAATCTCATAATGAGGAGTCTCATAAAAAGAAACTAACTTAGAAGATTTAACAACATTGTTATTAATAGAAGCATCATTATTAAGAACATGCTTGCTCAGATTAGGGGATGCCGCACCAAAATTTGGAGTAGCAGTAAAGGGAGAGGATTTACCTCGAGGAGCAGTTTTACCAGATCTGTTACTTCTAACATCAGAAGAGCCACCAATTACATTTCTAACCGAAGAGACGTGCCTAGCAGAGGCCGGGCTCAAGGAAGTTTTACGAGCCACAGGCACTTGATCACCATGGCTGGATGTCTCATTCCTCACCCTACTGTGATCACGTGGGTCATTTGAGGCATCCTGAACCCGAGCACGACCCTCCCTCATTTCTGAGTTAGGATTTGCGCTTCTAGGGTTTCGTCGATGATTTTGCCAGCATTGTACTTGGATCCACGGACCACTGTTTGGTTCCGGTAGAGAGTCCGATACAAGATGAACAGGAGCATTCGAAGAATCAACCGAATTCGAAGTAACAGAATCCATAACATCCATAGGAGAAGCCGATGGTAAATCATTTGAAATTTTCGAATTAACACCAGTTGAAGCAGAATCCGCAGAAACATTTTTATTAATTAAACTCGGACACGAATTTTCTCGATGGCCAATAATTCCGCATTGGAAACACACGAAAGGTAAACTTTCATACGCAATCGGTTGAAAAAAATTAACACCATCAATATCAATCCAAATCCCTTGACGCAAGTGTAGGGCAAGATTAATTTCCACACAGGCGCGGACATAGCGTCCATGAACATACTGAAAAGATCGATTGTCGATACGAAGTAATTTACCAAAACTACTAGCAATGGTAGCAACAGAATCCGCATTCCAAAATTCTAGCGGAAGAGATAATAAACAGATCCAAATAGGGGCAGTGGTGAAAGATTCATCCCACGGTCGAAAGAGTGGTTTCCAGGGTATTAACCGTAGAACATCACCACGGAAAGACCGTGGTCCTTCAGTGAGGACCAAGTTGGCACATTCGATCGATTGAAATCGGAAAACGAAAAAATGTTCGTCAAGATCCATAACAGATTTGAAACCATGGAGAAACCAGATGCGAGAAGCCCAAATACGGAGGGATTCAAGAGACGGAGGTTTACCTAAAATTTTTTCGATAAGGCTACACTGCCAAGGTTCACGCAAAGCTTGGGCCTGCTTCGCCGAAAAGGTTATACGATCAGTAGTCGGTGCTTGAATCTTTGAAAGAGTTGATGCCGGAGACTTTGAAGCTCCAATCGGATGATTAGGGTTTGAACTCTTAAGTATTTGGGCCCAGGAGAGCGGCTTTGGAGAAATACTTTCCTTTCTTTGGGAGGATGAAGTTTCGGTGACCACCGGAGGAGTCTTGGAAGTCGCTGGAGGATCGGAAACATTAGGGTGGTCAGGGGGTTGAGGAGGAGGATGAAGAGGGGGAGGGGGGGCGGCGACAGAGTCGCCTTGGGGAAAGGAGAGCGAGACATTCCTAAAAAAGTTCTATCTTTTTTTTGGTTTATACTAGTATGTTTTATTACTATTTCCCTTATATCTTCTTTGTGTAAAATAAATGCTGCTCAATATTATTTGAATTTGTGATTGATTATTTATGTTTAGAGGCAAAATGAAAACAAATAGAAAAAGATGGATAAAAAAAGAAAAGAAAGCAAATAAATGTATAAGCACAAAAAAGGAGAAAAAATAGAAAAAGAAATAAAGACAACACAATGTAAACGACAAAATTTTTAAAATGCATTTTAATATGACTACATTTATTTATAAGATTTTCCTTTTTTCCTGTTATTACATGTATGGGTAAAAGTTGTATTTATATGTTTGCTATTCTATTCTATTTTCATTTTGTCCGATATTTCTTTGATTTAATTTTGTTGTTATCAAATATCATTATTTTCGTTACGAGGTGTTTCCTTTCATGTTAATTTTTGTTGTGAGCATTATTTATATTCGAACATTGTTTCATTATAAAAGAGTTTACTTTAGCCTGCGATTTTTCAAACTTTACGCTGCAGTTATAACTGCAGCATACACTTTCACCTGCGGTTTCAAAACCGCAACCTAAAGTGTCGTGGGAAGTTTTTCTGCCTGCAATTTGCTGAATGCAGGTTAAAGTGAATTTTATGCTGCGGTTAATAAACCGCAGCACAAACAAGTTTTTCCCAACAGTCACAATTGCATAGAAAATGATTTTTCTTAAAGCATAAACAACAGCGAAAAGACATTTCTCCCCGCGCGTAAATTACAGGGAAAAATATTTTTCCCGGCATATTAAAATATTTGGAAAAGTATTTTCTCCCAGCGCATAAACCGCAAGGAAAAACTATGTGTTCCAACTATGTATTCCACAGGAAAAAGTTATTTTTCCCAACGCGTAAACCGTAGGGAAAAACCATTTCTTTCGATGCATCAACCACGATGAAAAGCTATTTTTCTAAGTAAAAAAAAGGTTAGAGTTAGATGGGACAAAAATTTTATTAGGTGTGGTAAAGGCATTTAATTTTTAAAGCTATGAATAAAAATTAATTAGATCAATTTTAGTCATTTAGTATTGATCAAGATCTTACAGCAAAAAATAATTAGTAAGAAAAGCATGCAATTAAATGAAAATAATTCATGCAATTAAATGAAAACAATATTCAGGGAAACGCTCTTACATTATTCAAAATTAGACAATGTATAAAAGTAGTCAAAAGTATTCAAAATTAGGTCATGTACAAAAGTATTCAAAATTAGGCCACCTACAAAAGTATTCAAAATTAGGCCATGTACAAAAGTAGTAAAAAATATTCAAAATTAGGCCATGTACATCCACTAGTGAAAAGTATTCAAAATTATCTACAGTAAAAATTGTATTCAAATTGCTCCAGTTTATGACACCTGCAAGTAAATGAAAATAATAATTAACACATGCTAATTTTTTTTAACACATGCATTATTTAATAGTGATGGCTATTGCAAACTTGATATCAAGCAATGAAATATTAGATTTTTCTGGAATGAAAAGAAATTTAGAATAAGAAGTATATGCTGAAGTGTAGTTTTCACAACTATGTGCTGAAAAGAAAGTTCAACAATAAACTTTCCCGAAACACAGTATTTCCAGCAAAGTCTTTAACTATTTTTGAATTCATGATCAACACAAAATTTTGAAAGCAGCCTGTTTCATGTGAAAATACTTTAAACAATAAATTGTGAAATTTTAGTGCAGAAATAGTAGTTGTCATGGTAACTAAGATACAAAAGAATGAAAATAAAACAACATAAAATACCCTAACATGGAGAATCAACATCCACTAAAGATGTAGTACTAACAATAATTAAAATTGTATTCTACTTAAAATGCTAAGACGTAGAGTCCCAATGTCAAAGCATTAGTCTCGCCTCTGACATGTTGGAACTACTTAGAGGACAACTATTTTTCAATATGTGTTCTACTAATAAAATCATTGGTCATAACTCATAATCATCCGTAGCTTTGCTTAAAGTATGCTCATTTGCCAAAACCCAATATATAACTCAGGCATTCCTTGACAACCACAAAAAAACGCTATATTAATTAGCTAAGCATATTGACGCCTGTTTAGACGTCAATATGCTAAGCATAACGACTCGTTTTGAATACTGACGTCTCGTTTCGACCGCACACGTCGTCGAAATTTAAATCTTTACGTCTGGATAGACGTCAATATTTAAAATTAAGCGGAGGGTTTTTGACACGCGTTTTCGACGGATTCACTGCCGTCAGAATGCAAATATTTACTCCCTCCGACGTCAAAATTTCTTTATAATTTGCCGTCAGAATTCCAACGATGTGTTGTAGTGAGAAGTGGGAAATACATTGTAGTGTCAAATAAATAGCTACAAGTACAGATGAACTTGGAAGATAACTAAAGTGCAATTAATCAGATCTGCTCAATAAACCTAATGTTCAACATTCAGGATATAGAAAATTCTCATATTGCAGTAATATATGTACTTCCTAAATTAAACAAGAGTAAGCAGTAAGCAGATCTGCATTGGATCCGATGTATTTGGAAACTCCACTGGGGATTCTTGCAGCAAAGACATTTACAGGAGAAGCAAGTTTCTGCCATCTCCAGGGAGTTAATGCCATCTCCAGCAAAGACATTTGGAAACTCCACAGGTTGTATGCAATATAATACTAATTGAGTATATAATACCTGTGATTATATGACATCAATCACAGTAATGTTCTCATGACACCTAGAATCCTAGGTATCTAGTAGATGAAGTTCACTTTGGCTTGGTATAAGAACAATACTATTCAGTAATGTTTCCAGTTGATTTTCATATAACATTTTACCTCAGCAGGACGCTCTGGCTTGTCTACTTTGGCTTGCATAATCTCCAACTTCTTAATTAATTGTTGAATTTGTTCATCTTTTTTTTTCTCCCTTTCAATCTCCACAGAACCCCAACATTGAGTAGCAAAATCAGTTGGAGTATGACCTATACCAAAACATCACACATATCCTGATTTTTTTGGTCCTAAAACTTTGGAAACTATATCTTCTTGGATAGGTACGTCACTTGCTGCAAGTTCATGATACGTTTCCCTAAGATCTTTCATAGTTTCATGCATTATTTTATACAAAAATCATACTGTTATTCAATCAACATATATAAATAATTAAGAAAAAACCAACTGAAAGTGAATACAATTGCTCTTGCTGCCTCCTCATCCATTGGCATTTTATCCCTCTTCCTTTCATGGGCTATGATGAATATTTCATCTCTACTAATTGACCGGCCCGTTTTAGTCTCCTAAAAAAGAGTTTATATTCAGTTTAGTAGTAAATGAGAAAGACTTAGAATATTTTAAGAGAAAAAAATTATACTTACAATCTCATCAATGACAGTGGCATAACTTTTATTCCCCAAAGTATGGGGCATCTTTTGCTTTGATCGATTGATCTAGTTCGTCTTGCAAGTTTTCTAAGAATATAAACTGACATTAGCATAATAATAACACAAATAACTAGGTTCCAGTAAATAATAGAGTATTATTTACTTGTCCTGCATCAGAATTCCAAAAAGAAACAAGAACAGACCATTGTTTTTTATCAACTCTTTCAGGGACATGGCTCAAATGATAGGACAATGGCTTTGAGCTATCATAATGCACAACTCTCAAATTACTTTTCCAATTCCTCCGTTTGGAGTTTATTGATCTTAATACCCACTTGGTCATAGTTTGAGAGTGGGGATAAGAGAATTTTGCCTACACAAAATGAAATATTATGCAATGTCATTGGATAACTAACTACAATGAATTAAATATATAGTAATATGTCTAATGTTGCAAATGAATTAAATATATAGTAAAACTACAATGAATTAAATATATATCAAAACATCCAAAACTTATTGATACCTCCACGACTTCTAACATCGTTTCTTTAAGAGCATTAGGAATGTCTTTCCATCTCAAGTTTATTGGAGCCATCTCAGGATTTCTAGCAATGGTTCCCAAAAAATCACCTAATACCCATGCTCCTTGGCCAACAGACTATTTTTTCTTGCCTAAGCGAACCACAATGCGATCTCCGAGAGGTAAGTTCCACACTTCAGCCATGCGAGTATAACCTTGTGTTTTCTTTTTCTTTGTAGGACCTAATTTCACACAAATCAGAAAAAACATAATTAACAAAATTAATATAATACACATAAACCAGGAAAAATATATTTATAAATGTACAAAGTGATGGTTGGAGCTACAAATCCTGTAGCTATGATTCATAATTCATCGGTATTGTTTCTTGTAGCTCATAAATTTAAGTTTTCATGATTTATGAGCTACAAGAAACAATACCGATCAAAGGACATTGTCAGAAAGGATGGAAGACAAAGAGTACAGTAGCACATGATGACTGCATTTTCTCCCTATTATCATTTAAAAAAGAATGTATTTTTTACATCTTATTCATATTAAGCATTATGCTCCTTAGTCCTTATACTAATAATATTAAAGCTTATCCTCTTCATAGGCTCTTCCTCTGATTGCATGTTCTCCAATAATCCAACATCTGAAGATGCAAACAATCTCTAAAGCCTCAGAATTAAAGGAAAATATCTCAAGACTTTTGCAGGTTTTTTCTTTCGCGCTTTGTTCGCATTATGCTTAGAATAGTTTTCATTACTTTTCTATCTGGATGCACCACATCTAAAGCATACTTCATCAATCTCCTTATCTTTCCAATATAGCATACAATCATTGGGGCAAGCATGGATTTTCGTGTATCCGATACCTAGTTCTCCAAGAAATTTTTTAGTTTCGTTGGGTTACTTTGGCAACCCTACTTCAGGAGGTAATGCAAGACTTAGCATTTCAAGCAAACTATTGAAGGACTTATTACTCCACCTGTTAGAGCATTTTAGGTGAAAAAGTCACACAATAAATGAAAGTTTGCTGAAGCTAATACCTAAAATTATTTTAGACTGCACAAGGAAAAATCGCTGGCTTAATACCTCTATAGCTACGGTTTTCAGAACCGCGGCTAAACAATTGCAGCCTAAAATAGATTTTGTTGTAGTGTTTATAATTGTTGTTTGTTTGTAGTTAGCTTCTATTATTGTTTGCTATGTATTATTTTAAATGTTCTTTATTATTTATTGTACGGAATACATTGGCTGCCACTATTGGTCACGTAGGATTTTCCTTTTGATGATTATTTGTCCTTATTATTTTCATCATTGCAGTGCGCGTATCGTTGGGTGGGATTTTCTTAAGCGTACAAGGTTTGAATTTATATTAATGCATTTTGATGTTGTTTTAGTAGGCTTTGTGATTTATTGTTGGTATTATTACTTTTTTTTTTGTTTGATTAATCTTTAATATATTACAAATATTTTTATTTAAATATTAGAATTCTTTTGAACGAATTGCGTGTGGAATCTTCTTACTTTGCGCTAGTTTTTTTGCTTCTATGTTGTCGTTGCATTGGGCGTATTTCGTCATTTGGTGATATTTATCTCATGTTGCATATAGGTGATATTGGTTGCGCACAATTCTTCTCATTTTTTAAAAGTTGTTCATTTATTTCATTGTTTTATTGTTTCAAATAATATTTCGTTTCAAATTTTGGTATATGGACTCAAGCAAATTTTTATTTTTCTTGGCATGCAAATTACTCGAAAGTTCATACTTTGTATATGTACCCTCGATACATATATTTCAGTTTGTTCTTATGAAAAGGCGAACTCTTGTAAGTTTGAAAGTATATCAAAAGAGAAAAACATAGTCAAACGATCTTAACTAGTTCGCAATGGACAAAATTATCATGGTGCGCGGACTCCCTTCTTTTTATCTCAGATGTCAGTTTGATCATCTCAATGCTGACATCACACGAGAAATAGAGTGCGGCGAAAATCTATTATGAAAGAACATTCACTGGGAATAAGACCACAACTACCTAAAAAAAGGATGAGATCAATGGCCGTACCTGATACCGTTCGTTCGGTTATGCAAAAAAACTGAAAATAAGGGAACATATTTTTTCATGGTAAAAAATAAGAAATCGAGTTTATAAACAAGAATTGTGCATTTTCCCATAATGGTAATTCTCATTTATCTTGTGCGTCGTCTATGGCTCGTAATGATCGATTATCAAACACAAATAATGTCGGTGTCTCCCGTGTTGGACTCAACTCTAAGAGCTCGAATTACTATGTCCACATTTTTTCCCGCTCAATTGTTAGCCATGATGATAATATCAATCAGTTACTATCTATGAAAAAACTTATCTTTTGTGACACTTGACGAAGGCGGACAATGCATCACATTTATATGGCAGTACGTAGAAAAAAGTCTTGTGTAGGTGAAGGTTCTTCCTCTTTGACAATTACATCTCTTGCTTCGGATCACAACTATTCATTAATGGATGATACCAGAGGCATTGTCCAAATCAGGTTACATATGTTTTTCTTATTATTTTACTTTATGTATTCTCCATTTGAAAGTAATTTTGATGAATTATAATTCATGTTTTTAGTTTGTGTACATTTTTTGGGGGTTTTATTGAGAATACTCTTGAATAATTACTTTTAGAATTTGAAACCTTTTTGTGTGATCCATGATTTATTCTGATTCCATTGATTTGTCATGAAATTTATAGTGTATTTATTTAAATTCATTGTCCATGTAATATTACTTGTGTAATATTACTATTATTCTCCCCTTTTGAAACGATTATGAGGATGTCGCTTATACAAGAAATTGCACAATTTGCTGCATGGATTTTGAGTGTGGGTGATGGTTCTCCAAACGGTGGCATTGCTCTTAATTCCCTTGACGAACAATAGATAAAAATCCTAAGTGATTTGCTACTTCCAAATTTCGATGATCCAATAAAATCTATCATACTTGCAACATATGAAGATATGTGCAATCAGTACATAAATATCAATTACCTTAAAGAGCAAGCTATCATTGCTCCAACAAATGATGCAATTAACATCATAAATGAACAAGCCTTAGAATTATTGTCGGGCAAAGCCACTACATTATATAGTTTTGATTCAATTTGCAACCCAGCAGGAGTTGTCTTGGATGATGAAAGCTTATATCCACTCGAATATCTTGATTTGTTAAAGTTCAACGGTGTCCCAAACTATTGCTTTGAATTAAAATTTGGTGCTCCTGTCATGTTACTTAGAAGCATCAACCAATCTTTCGGGTTTTGCAATGGTACAAGATTAGTTGTCACACAAATGACACAAATTAATTCAGGCAGAAATTACGATCGGAACAAATATAGGTGAACGTGTATTGCTTCCTAGAATTGTCTTCATTGTCAAGGACAAAAAAATGGTCATTCATACTTAAAAGGCGTCAATTCTCATTACGCTTATCATTTGCAATAACAATAAATAAAAGTCAAGGGCAAAATTTGCTCAATGTTGGCCTTTACCTATATCAACCAGTTTTCACTCAGGGTCAACTATATGTTGTCATTTCTTGAGTTACGAGAAGATGTGGCCTAAAAATTTGCTAGGATCGAGCAAGAAGGAAACTGATGATTTTACAAAAAAACATTGTGTTCAAGGCAATATTTGATGATTTAATTGTGCCCTAATCATCAAAAATTATTTTTGTATGTTCCTGTCTTTACAATAATTTGCTTACAATAACTATTTCCTTAATTTATCAAACTTTATTTATTGAATTGACATATTTGTGCATGAATTACATTTTCAGTTACTGTAGCATTTGAGTGTTTTATTTGGCCAATTTGTGCCAACATGAAATATTAGTATAACTATTAAACTTCACAATGTCATTGAATTATGATCACCATCACTAAGAAGTGTTGTTTTACTTATTGCCATTATTTTAATTTTGATCAGATCCTCAATATAGCACAAAAATGGCCAAAATTCCAATATCAAAAGTGTGTCTAGATATAAGAGAACAACTCATACAAGGAAGGGTAGACTTTGGAATTCAACAAACCCATTTAAGAATGATGACTTAATTAGCTTGGATTATGTTATAGTTGATGAACAGGTATCACAATGTTGCTTTAATGAACAATCTATAAATCACATTAATCTTTTCCACTGCAAAAAAAAATCATGGAGTCATCTTCTTCTATTAAACTTTATCGAGCTCCTTCTATTACAAAACTGAATGGTTGAATTTTTTATCTTCCATATAGACTATTTTAAATTTGCTACAAATTTGCATTTGCTTTTACTATTATTTATGCTTTTGATTATTTTCCCTAACTATTAATCAACTTCTCAGCAAAATGCAATCCAGACTACAGTCAACAAAAGACATGCTGCCTCATTTATGGGCAAACTATATGAAGGACACATTTATGACATTTCTAACTTCATAGTATCATCTCCAATGAGGAAATACAACACTCTCTCTAGTACTTGGGTGCTCATTTTTACGTCGAATATTTCGTTGCAATTGGTGCAGGACGACCAATGTTCTCCCGACATTCCCAACCAATACTTTGAATTTCCAAATTTCAAAACAGTGTTAGCAAGGAAAAACAATGATGAAATATTGACAGGTTCTATTCATTTTGTTTAATAACTGACCAATATACACTCTTTCATTATATAATACTTGTGTGTATACATGTTTGGTTGTTTTTAGGGGTGAGCAAACTTCCCCGATTCACCGAAACCGACCGAACCAAAATCGATTTAACCGAACCGAATTAATTTCGGTTCGGTTTTCGGTTAAAGAAATTTTTGGGTTCGGTTCGGTTCGGTAAATTAGCCGACGGTTCGATTAATTTACCGAATTAACCGAATATATATGTATATGTATATATATATAATAACAAACATATTAGATGTTGGCATTTGTCTTGGTGGTTAAGTGTTATGTTAAGCTTCCAGCCGCCCAGGTTTAAATCTCGTGTTGTATTTTTTTTAAGAGTTTGAGTCTTAGCATATGCATTCTTTGAAAAAAATTTGTTTTTTTTAAAATCTTTTCGGTTAACCAAACCGAATTAACCGATTTTTTTTGGTTCGGTAAACGGTTAAAAAAATTTCTTTGATTCGGTTCGGTTAACCAAATTTTCGGTTCGGTTAACCGAATTTTCGGTTCGATTTTTAACCGAATCGAACCAATGCTCACCCCTAGTTGTTTTTATACTTTTAATGCTCATTTTATTAGCACTCAGATGTAGTGGCCCGAGTCCATCAATAAGCCCAGTGACAACAATCAATGTCAGAGTCATTTGTGACAGGTCACTCTATCATTTACAACTTTTTTTTGTTTATTTACTATCAAAGTTTGTCTTCATAATGTATTGAATGACATGACTATTCCATTCTTCTATTTATACTCTTTTGTCATATAAAAGACGTTGCAATCATCACATGCATTAAAAATAGATTTTTATTTTTTGGGGAAAATAATTAAAATAATTATTATTGTTCCCCAAGTTATGAGGAATTCCCCACTTTAGCATCACAACCATTGTTGCTTATAACATTAAAGAATTTCACTTCTATGCGGTGGTTAGCCTGACAATTTCTAACACGACACGATAATCCGACACGATACGACACAGAGTTATGCAGATTCAGATTTGACTAAATGTGTGTTTTCATTAAACGGGTTCAACCCGGATTAACACGACTAAATAATCGTGTTAATCCGGGTTGAACCCATGTAACCCGTATAAACACGATTAAATTCATTTAACTAAACGTGTTTAATCGTGTTACTAAACCTATTTAACTCATTTACCCGTTTATAAGGATATACATAATAAAAAGTAAAAAATTATGGATATTGTGCATGTCTTGTTATTAATAGTCTTTCTACTGTGTTTAATTTTTAATTTCAGTAGCATTCATTTTGTTCATTATTGAAATTGTGTTTATCGTGTAGGTATACACATGTACACGTTTAGACACGTTTACTTAAACGAGTTAAGTGTGTCGTGTCAACCCGGGAATAAAAGAGTCGTGTTCGGGTTTGCATATTCGGACACGTTTAATAAATGAGTCGAGTTCGGGTTTAGCCTTTTACAACACGAGATACGTTTAGACACAACACGTTTAAACACGACACAACACAAATTGCCACCCCTAGCGGTGGTTAAGATAATTGTAATTAATTGTTCGTTTATGTGCATCATTCATCAACTCCATTAGTTATGGTTTATCTCTCTCTTTTAAATATAATATATGTGTCTTTATTAAGCTCATGGATCATATTAGTGCGATGCTTTTGATCTTACGTATAATGATTACAGTTGGGTAAAAAATACTAGCTAGAAAACCTATACTCTCTATTGACGATTGTGGTAAATTCTTGACCATTTTTATTAATATATACATTAATGTATCTGCATTGTTTTTTCCAGCATTGTTGTGTTGTTTTATTTTCACAACATGTTCAATATATTTGTCAATCAGAACTGCAATGAGAATCGACAAGTGTCATATGAGAGTTGTTCTCTTAATTTACACTATACTTTACTTGCTCTAAGTCCTACCAAGGTAGCTAAATATGCATATTGGTCTCATCCATTTTCAAATTGATATCCACTTTTATGATTTTCTCTCAAATTTATTTTTCTATTACAAACCTAGCAACTGTCATGACCTGCTTGATGGGATAACTGACCCATCAACTAGGTTGGTCTAATTGAAATGCTCCAGCTGAAGTTGATGATAGCAAACCCATCAAACCTTATAAGCCAACACCACATCCAGTATACTCCCGATGTGGGACTAAACTGGGATATTATAGCAACATTATCAATGACATCAACATCTTTAATCAAAATTAATCCAAATTTAAGAAATTGTCTAAATGGTACCATTTTTTTGCAATCTATTATCATTGCATGAAGTATTGTGATACTTTTCAGTAGCAAATTTTGCATTACACATTCAATTATTTATTTAGAATAGATTACATGCATCCTTGACTCCTCACGACAAATTATATTATATATGTACTATTTGCAGTTTCTTAACTAAGTCACAATCGATGATCTTAACAACTTCAACACCTTCTCAAATATTACAAGTCTCTCCAAGCCAACAAGCCACTCGGTTAACAATTGCACAACTGTTAGATACAACATATCATTGACACTCAGTAAGTATCATTATTAAATAAAACATATGATTGACTAATTCGACAAATAATTAATTGTCATTACATTACATTTTGAGCAGAACAAATGTTTTGCATGTTGAAGTAAAGATGGTGAACATTGATGAAAAGGCTGGATGGTTCTATACTTCTATGACTCGTGCGACATAGGCCACTCTCAACTCCGACACTATGAAAATAGGTATTGGTGCAACGGTGAAAATTCAAAAAAATGGACTCAAACACCCGCGTCATAGTGAGCTTGCTCATTATCAGAACAGATACTTCAAATTTTCATGGTATAAATTATTGCATCATTAAATGCCTTCATTGCATGAATAAACTACTACTCCCACACATCATGATTTTGCACCTCTCTACCAATGCAACTCCTATTGGACTACAATGGTATTGCCATGGTGAACTTGCATGTCCTTATAACATATGATTATAATATTAAATCCTTTCATCGGATATATAGATATAAACTATCTCCTGCTTGCACCATGATTATGTAATTGTTGATAGAATAAGATCTTATCCCTTCCCATATTAATTACACTATTTATACCTCAACATAAGATAGTATATGATCATGAATCATATGTACAAATCTACAACCATGTACGTGCTTTTAATTAACTGTCAACACTACAAGAAAAGGGCCCCCTATGGACACAATTGTGGGGACGTCAACACAACATCACTACAACGCTTAATTACAAACGTCTCAAATTTAGAGATGCAATTTATATTGCGTCTCCAATTAGGGACGCTTTATTATGGTCGTCTCAAAATTAGGGATGCAATTTGTATTGCGTCTCCAATTAGGGACGCTTTATTATGAGCATTTCAAAATTAGAGATGCAATTTATATTGCGTCTCCAATTAGGGATGCTTTATTTCGAGCGTATCAAATTAGAGATGCAATTTATATTGTGTCTCCAATTTAGGTCATTAAGGAAACAATTGCTTCTCCTGCACCTTTCCTCCTTCACCCGTGCTACGTCTGATGGTTATGCCCCTTTCCTTCTTCACCCATTGCAGTGCACTAATAAACTTTTTTGGGTGTTTGATCGTTATGCCCCTTTCCTTCTTCTTTGTTATGTCCAAAAATTTTAAAATAAAATTTTATTCTTTAGTAGGGGACCATGGACCAGAGTTAGTGTTTATTGACGTAGAGTCGCAGAATTTAATTTTGGTAATTTGGGCCAGCCAAGGCCTATAAATTATCAAAGGGGGGCACACAACTGCTATTTTTAGCCGCACACCACGAGAGAGAGAGGCAACACCAAGAGGAGGAGGAGCCGCCAGAGCTGGGATTTCGCGAGTTTGTCGGCGTTCAACGTAGGAAGATCCCTCGCTTCTTCTCCCTTCCAGGTTTCTCCAAAAAAAGGTGAGTGGATTAGCCATCTTTTTCCCCCTTTTCCTCATTCCTACCGTCGCCCCTATGTCATGGGGATTTCATCATTTTTCGTTGGATTTTTTGTGAATCGAATTGGATATTTGTATTAGGAATTCTATTGTGATCGCAATAGTTCTATCGGATGAATTTTTAGGCGATTTGGCCACCCCTTCCCTTGCTGTGCCGCCCCCTTCTTCTTCTTCTTCTTCTTCTTCAAATTATTGATGTTTTCTTGAGGATTCTTGATTGTTGTTGAGGTTTCTTGATACTTGCTTGGGATCTTGAGGAAAGAAAGGGTTTTAGGGAAGAACTAGGGTATGCCGCCCCCGTTAGGGCCCTTTTAGGAGCCCTAGGGTGGCTGGCCAATTAGGGACATCTTTGAGAAAAATAAAAATAGGATTTTTATACATAAGGAAGATACTTTAGGGTACCTTAAAATATTCTACACTTTAGAAAAATTGTAGAGACATACAAGTAGAGAATTGAATACCCTAGAGACACCTAGAGACCCTAGAACCCTAGGACAACCTTAGGATGAGCTGACTCTTAGGGAACCCAAGGGGGCCGAACCCTCTATGCTCCTAGAGCACTCAGGTAGAGGGGTAGGCCAACCCTAGGGTACATGGCTAGGGGAGGGCTAAAGTCGGGCTTAAACCGCGTAGGGAAATTAAGAGGGTGTTGTATTGTTTTTATCTTATACATGCTTGTTTTTCCTACGATGTTTGGATGTGTTATACCTTATTCTCATGATCGTTGTGTACGTTGTGAATTCATAATTTGAACATTATATATATATATAGCGGGAGGAGGCAGATATATATATATATATATATATATCCTAAACATACCCCTATTTACTTGTTGCTCATCACACTTTACCTTATGTTTATATCACTGCGTGTGTGATGTTGTGGTGTGATTGTTGCATTTCCCGGAAGCCTCGCTGGTGAAGGGAGGGTATGCCCCAAAGAGACAATGTTGATCTTATTTCGGAAGTCCGGCTGGTGAGGAGAGGTCATACCCCCAAAGAGATAGTCCGAAGACCCGATCGGTGAGGGGAACGTATGCCCCAAAGAGACGAATCGGAAGAGCCATGTCAGTGAGAGGAGAGCATACCCCAAAGAGACGACACTAGCTGGGTGGTAGATCGGAGGCCACACCAACTACCTACCCTATATGGCGATTAGGACCGATGGGTCCGAGTGAGCATGTGGTTTGATGCATTTAGCATGTTATACTTTATACCTGGTTGCGTATTTTCCTGCAGGTTATTGTATGAGATCCAGGTGGATTGCTTGCTAAATAAGAAAACAAATGCTCTTGAATTATGCTTTATTATTCTTATGCTCATACACATGGTTATTTGATTATTACATGATGATGATGATGATGTGGTGGAAATTGAGGACTGGTCTACTCACTAAGTCCCAATTGGACTTATATATCCCTCATATCTGTTGATATGCAGTACCTGCTAGATCAGAGAGGCACCGAGGTGCAATAGCGTGGCTGGTGGCGGCAGGGCAGCGGGTCTTGTGATATGTCGTGGTTGAGGGGGATACCAAGTCAATTTTCTCTTTCTTGAGTTGTTGAGTCACGTCGACTCGATTTATTATGTTTCCGCATTTTATTACTTTGAGGTGTCATTGTTTAGTAATTTAACTTTAAAAATTGATTTGAACATTTAGCTATTTATTGAGTTGGTGGTTTTAGGACTTTTCTTGAAAATAAATGTCTTTTAAAATTTCTTGAAATGCTATTAAATGTTCAGGTTTGATTTTGTTGTGTATGTGGTTTGGTTTGGATTAGGCTTCGGGGTACATGACGTATCATGGCCGGTCATACCGGATTTGGGGTATGACATTCTCTTCTCATATGCTCCGCCTCCCTCTCTTCCTTCCACAAATCCTCTCCCTCTCTTGTTGATGACGATCGTTATGCCCCTTTTCTCTCGTGTTGATCTACCCCCGAGCTGCTCGAGTGCCACTAGCGTCCACGAGCTGTCGAGTGCCCTGTCTGCACCAACTCCATGTACCTCCCTGTCTTGCTTCCTTCGTTGATTGCGGTCGAGGTTTCGTGAGGGGCGAGGAAACCTATCATCTTCTTCTTCATCTCGAGGAATAGGTATGTGGAGGAATAGATCTTGCTTCCTTTGTCAACTAAAAAATGAACATGACAAAAATAGTGAAAATGAATCATAGTAACAGGATCTAGAATTTGTTGTTGGACATGAGGCAGCTTCGTGAGTGGAAAATGGGTTTTGGAGGATTTGGGACTAAAAACCAAAATTTTAAATACCGCTAACATGCTTTAGGATTGATGATGTTGAATAGGATTGATATGCTGCACAGCTTCTTGATGCTTGTGCTTTTAGCTTTCATAAGCTTGTTCCAGTTAAAATTTCAAAATAGGTAGTTAAATTTGTTCCGGTTAGATGACATTTGGGATAGTTGTCTTACGCTGTTTGGTTGTAATAGTAAGAACATTAGATCTTATAAATTTTGTGTTAATTAAGCTGTCAGCATAACTTCCATCGTTTTAGAATATAACATGGAGACTGATTTATTTTTTAGATATATACAGAGGGTAGATTGCAACATTTATATGCCTGGATATTACCAGGGGCCAAATCAGGTTGCCCTATTTTCCAGAAATCTTCAACTTTCCCCACACTCAAAGCCGGTAAAAGAAAGGGTAAATACCTAAATACATCCAACTTTAGACATTTTCTCATTTGTGACCAAATCGAAAATAATACCAAATTACATAATCAACTTTGATATTGATCTCAATTATATCGTTCCGTCATCTCTCCGTCGTTTTTTAACTGCATGACGTGGCATGCCCACGTGGAATAAAATAATATTTTTTACACATCATTAAAAAAAATTTAATTTTTTTTCAAAAAACTTCCACGTCACCACCGTCCACGTCACCATGTTGCCCCACTTAAAAAAAAAAAAACCCGACTGCTGCCCCACAGTGAAGCCGCGTCGAGGGCGACTTCAACTGGCGAGATGATTTGATGTTTTTCCCGACGTCTTCGACGAAGTTGTCCGGCGAGTGATCGTTCCAGACATCTCCCACGTCTCCGACGACTGTTCATTTCAGAATGGTGGTGCACGACAACCAGATATTGCGACGTTCTACTCGTCGTCGTAAGACAGTTCTTCCTCAGAAACGAGATACTTCCTCTGCTTCTAAACCAGTAATTTCTTAGTATTTTGCTTCATTCCTTATTGGATTCAATGTTTTAGAGGTTTGATATCAAAGTTAGGGTTTTGGATGGTTTGTTGAATATGTAATTAGGGCTTTACATATTAAATGTTAGGATTGTTTCCTTTTTCACTTTTGATCCTCTTCTATTGCATTTTGTTTCATGTTTCATTGGTTCGAAACCTGAATGTTTTATGTTTCAGATAGTTGCATGTTGTTTCATATATCTTCACATATTACTTCATGTTTCATGTTTCTGCATTTTGTTTAGGTTCATATTACTTCAGATAATAGTAGCTCAGATATGGGAAAGAGAAAGGCAAAGGCAGTCACCCTTGTTAAAAAACTAGAATTTGTTGATATGGGAAAGACAAATAGCAATTCAGACAGTAGTAGCTCAGATGATATGGAAAGATATCAGTTTGTGCAAATGCAAAAGGCAAAACAAAAGGGGAAGGCCAAGGCAGATAGCAATTCTGGTAGTAGTTGTTCAAGTGATACTCCTGATGTTCATCAAGCTTTCCAACAAGGAAAGTCATTGCAATTTTCAGAGGTACTACAACCCATATCACTTCAAGAAGAACAAACTACAATGGAACCACTTGAACAAGCCACATCACTTGAAGAGGACAACCTGCAATAGAACCAGTTGGGCAAAGTGATGATAACAATACTACTTCATCATATGATGCAAATTTACCTATTGAAGAAGCTGATGATGAATTAATGTCAAGTGATTTTGAGGATTTCACTGATGATGAATACATAGAGGCAAGAACCATGAAGAAGGAAGATATACTACGTAAGAAATATCCTCCCAACTTATATGACCCAATAGCATCTTCATCATCTGACAGTGGTAACTTGAATGATGCAATACCTGTGCCCAGTGTGAAGCTGACTTGACTTCTCCAAGTGAAAAAATGGAAGTACCAGTTCAGATTATAGGTGGTAGCATACCTCCAAGTCAAAGAGTAGATGATAATGAATCATTGCATAGTGAATATGATGCAAGTGATGATGAAGTGCTTACACCGAATAGTGAAACAGAGGTTGTAGATTGAAGAAGGAAAAAATAACGTGGCAAGATTTATAATCCAAAGTGTAAGATGGAAGACATTGGATTTGAAATTGGAATGAAGTTTGAGTCTATGAAGCAATTTAAGCAAGCTGTGCAGTCATACGCATTGTCCAATGGTGTAAATATAAGATGGGTGAGATGTTGTAAGGAAAGAATGGAAGCAAAGTGTATGGGAAGTTGTCCGTGGAGAATTTATGGTAGTTGGAAGCAACATGAAGCCACGTTCATCATCAAGTCTTATGAGAAGGTACACAAATGTTCTAGAAGTATGTCAAATAGACAAGAAACAGTGGAATGACTATTAGTTATTTTCACTGTGAATTTGCTGGTGGTTGACAGGAGCTATGTATGGCATATTGACTGTTTCTCGCTGACTGATAGGAGCTACTATAAGTGCACAACTACTGGTTGCCCTATCAGGAAACATGTTGAGAGGGCATCACATGATCCAATGCTATCAATTATGTCAAAATATATCCAGTTTCATTGATGCTGATATCAGATATTTTCATTGTTGAATTGATGAAGTTATATTTTCAGTAAGTTTCAATAAGTTCTAGTTCAGTATCAGTTATGCTGTTATCAGCTGATAGCTGATAATGATACTGATATCTGATATCAACTGATAGCTGATGCTGATATCAGTTATCGGTAATTGATAGCTGATGCTGATATCAGTTATCAGCGATAACTGATAGTTGATGCTGATATCAGTTATTTCTAGTTATCCTGATAGCTTCATTACACCAAAATACATATTGATATAAAATACATTACACCAAATTAAGAGAGATGCTTCATTACAACAGGTTGTTTCATTACTGATAACATAAAGTATTCAACACCAAAAAGAAGTTATCAAATACAAATATTTCATTACAACCATATAACCTTAAGTATTCAACACCATCACATAAAGTAATTCACCATCCAAACACATATCACAACACAAAAATACATATGAATTATCCTACTTTCCATCTTGAAAACTTCACATTGATGCTCCAACATCTTTTTTTCCTCCTCTAATCTTTTCACTTTCGCTTTTAGGATGGCTAAATTGTCTAGCAAAATTGTATTTTTCTCTTCCACTAGGTTGATTTTCTCTGTAAGATATTCCTTCTCGCTTCTTGGGAATCTTATATCTTCACTATCTCGATTAGAAGATACAAGGTCAAGCCACACAAAAAAACCACAATCGCGTTGTCGATCCTACAAAACATTATTTTTCAAAAAAATCATATTAACACAAACAACCAAATAAAATACATTTTTAGGTTGAAATTCATTAAACTAATTTACCTGCCAGTGGGCACACCTCCAAAAACGTCTCCCAGTATTTTTTACTATTCTTGAAGTTAACAGCCGAGCTTCAATTGAATGATCACACATTGGTTTGTCAACAATTGAGGAAGCTGATGTTTCCTCTGCTTCTATATTTGATCTTGATGTCATAGCTAAGTGCATGAGTGAAATAGTAAGCTAAGGGAGTGGTAAGGTGAGCTACTATGAATCAGTGAAATCAGATAGGGGAGATTCTTCAATGACCGTCTATACAGTGATTTAGGGCGAAGAAGACAGTGAGCTACTACTAAGCTACACACTGACTAACCTTATTGGGTGGTGATAGCTATAAAGAAGACAACTCATCCTCGTCGACAAAGCATAGGTAGAAAAGTTAGGGCACCGGTGAGCGTCTCTGGTCGTCTCTACGAGTGGAAATCAATGAGTGTTCGGGATTTAGGGATTTAGGGCGAAGATGGCGAGTTGATTTTAGGGCATTGGGTGAAGATGGCGCGCGATGGCGATTATTTTTTAGGGCATCGGGTGAATGGTGAAGATGACGAGTGGTGAAGCTGACGTGGAATGAGGGAAAAGTTTTTTTAAATTTTTTTAAATTTTTTTTAATGATGTGTAAAAAAAATATTATTTTATTCCACGTGAGCATGCCACGTCATGCAGTTAACGGGGAAAATGACGAAGAGATGACAGGAGGATATAATTGAGATCAATGTCAAAGTTGATGATGTAATTTGGTATTATTTCCGATTTGGTCACAAATGAGAAAATGTCGAAAGTTCTGGATGTATTTAGGTATTTACCCTAAAAGAAAAAGCGAAAAGAAGAAGGAACCAAAATATAATGTAATATTTAACCCAATGAGCCCTATATCTGCTCAAGCATACAACATAGACCTATATTCCATTTTCCTCGGCATGTTAGCCTTATAACCCGTTTTCGGTAAGACCGCGGACGAATTTTCCCCAACCTGATGCAGAAAATCATGCCAGACTGTCGTGGTAATCAAGCATTCAAGAAGAAGGTGCATCACTGATTCCAAATAATCACAGCAAAAGACACAGTTAGGATCCTCTAAGGTACTTCCATGTCTTATCTACCGGTCTTTAGTTTGTAGTCGTTGCTTGAGGGTCAGCCACAGTACAATCTTCATTTTTGTAGGCTCTTTTCATTTCCAAATCTTGTCCATACGCTAGTCTTGGATCCCTCTATTCGTGAGACACTTGTACATAGAGCTTCGTGGAGAAGATTCTCGACTGTTCCCAAATACAGGAAGTCTTATCCTCCTCATCCCTTAATCCTCTAGCTTGTACTAGAGCGAGTAAGCGATCCACCTCGCTTTGTTCTATCTGACCTCTCCATTGAAGTGTCATTTCGTTCATTCACAAGGTCCACAATCCTACCATTTCTCAACCTGCTAGCTCCAAAAAGTTGCAGAAACTTGTCAGCCAATCGCATGTTAAGCATCCATCGATCCTTCCAGAACAAAGTGGAATCTCCTCTTCCAACTTTCGTCTCCATCCCTATTGAAAAGAATTGTTTTGCCCCGTATATCCCTTTCCATACTCCAGACCAATGCATCGTGTTATGGTGATCCTGCCACTTCTTTCGTTGGAAATAGGAATTCCCTATGAACCCACAAAATCTCCTTTTTGCTAGCCACCCCCCACCACCATCGGCCGAGACGTGCGATATTATGTTTGTCCAGGTCGATTATACCTAGGCCCCCATTTTCCCTTGGACAGATGACATCATCCCAATAAACCAGGGGCTTTGATCCTCCCTCGGCTCTCTCATTCCATAGGAAATTTCTGCGTCTTTGGTCGATGAGGTTTATTACCCATTTTGGTGCCCGAAAGATAGAGAAGAAATGTTCGCACATGCCACTGATAACACTGTCGATCATGGTTAATCTCCGTCCCCATGAAAGTAGTCTTTCTTTCCAAGAGGCCAATTTCTTATCGGTGTGCGCAATTACCTGCATCCAATCTGCCTACACTAGACGTCCATTTCACAGTGGCAGTCCAAGATATTTCAGAGGAAAAGATACAACCTTGCATCTAAGAGAATTAAATCGCTGCTTGCCTTGCTTTCGGAATGTCATCAAGGACGTGTATCACTGATCGAAGTCTCATCTAAGTTAACTTGCAGCCCCCTCATTCAGCATAAATGCAAGTAAGAGGATTTTGATATTTAGGATGTCCTCCCTGCCCCCACGTGAAAATATCATAAAATCATTTGTAAACTCAAGGTTTGTGATCTCGCGACCCCCTCCTGGGTTAATCCCCGAAATCAGGCCCTCCCCGTTAGCCCTAGCCATGAGTCTAGCAAAGATATCCGCAATGAGCAGGAAAAGGTAGGGTGATAAGGGGTCACCCTTGTTGGTGAAGTGTCCACACTAGAGGGAGAGAGGGTGAATAGTGTGTTAACTAAATCGTTTTGCCTAAACTCGATTTTCATTTTTTCTTAAAATACTTAGGCAATTCACAATTTAACGACTAAATGCGGAATAAATTAATGATAAAGCAATTAACACAAACAATATATCAATGTTAACACAATGATTTATAGTGGTTGGGCCACAATGCCTAATCCACTACCTAAGCACCGTGCTTAGGATTTCACACCCAAATCCACTAAATTACGAGTAGCTTACAATTGAGGATTTTACACCGAAAAGACCCTACACTCACCTCGAAGGCACTTCCACACCCGAAAATATCTCGCCTTCCTACCGAGTGAGCTTTCCCACCTCAATTCGTAAGACCTACTCCTAACCTAGTTTACACAAGTGACTTTATACCTTCTATACCAAGGATACCACTCAATCACAAGACCAAACACTAGGTATTCTTACAAGCTCAAGAAAATCAATTCAAAACAAAGTAAAAAACACTTTAATCACAAGAAGAGAGTAAAGATGACTTATTACAACAAGAACACCTCTTCATCTTGAGTCTAGCAAGCTTGAAGAACCCTCCAATGAAGAACACATGAAGAACATTTGATGTCTTCTTCCACTTCTAGACATCATTTGGTCGATCGAATATCCTACTGCCCATATTCGGCTTCTGCCGGTCGACTATTCGGTTGACCGAATCTGGGCAGAGGTTGATTTTACGTGTATTTTTCTTGCGCGCTTCATTTTCGGGTTCAGACCTTCAATGTGTGTCAACTTGGAGAGCTCAACTTGGTGTTTTGCATGTTCACTAGACTCGTCCAAGGTGTCTTCGGTGCACACGGCGAACTTCTAGAAATTTCCGCGACGAATCCGAACGTGTCGACCAATGTCCTTCCGATTTTTTGATTTCTCTGATATTTCCAATCGTGGACATCGAGTGATAACCGGTATGGAACCTAAAAATAACTCTCTATAAAATCATTAGTTTCATGTTTGTTATCATCAAAACCGAGATTAAAACCAAGGTTGAAAACCTTAGGCAAAAAATCTCCCCATTTTTGATGATGACAAACATCCTTAAGAAAATATATCATTTAAGCATCAAGGATTATCAACCATTGGATTTCTTCCCCTATCAACATGGATATCTATGGAAATAAACTCCACATATCTATATGCATGGTTTTCCTATATTTTCTTCCTTTTTACCTATATTTTTCTACCTCTTTTGACATCACTCAAAAAGGGCAATAGTAGTCAACTATGGTCAAAGTCAGGACCTAAAAATTTGTTCTCATGAAAAACATGTAGATCTCAACTCAAGGGATGAAAACATACATACAAGTGAGACTAATCAATACATGATATCATAGAATGATAAACATAATCTAAAGGAAAAAGGGTCAAATTTGCCCTTGAAGTATTGGAAAATGTGCAAATTTGCCCATTAACTATATTTTTGACCAAAATTACCATCGACGTTACATAATTGGATCATTTTTGCTCTTTTTATCAACGAAAGTCCACGTCAGCAAACGGAATCCCACGTCGCAAGTGTAGCTCGGCCACATAAGATGCCACGATAGAAAATGACACATGACAATTATGTACTTACAAGGGCAATTTTGGCCCTAAAGTATTGTAGAAGGTGCAAATTTGCCTCTTAGATATGTTTTGGGCCAAATTTACCCTTCTTAGTACATAATTGCCATGTGTCATCTTATGTGGCTGATCTACACTTGGCACGTGGAATTCCGTTTGCTGACGTGGACTTTCGTTAACAAAAATGACAAAAATGATCCAATTATGTAATGTCGACGATAATTTTGGTCAAAAACATAGTTAATGGGCAAATTTGCGCCTTTTTCAATACTTAAGGAGCAAATTTGACCCTTTTTTCCTAATCTAAAACTAGAAATCATGTATAAGCTCAAGTATGAATATTTTCAAGTATCGGTCTAAACAATCTAAAATCATTTTATAAGTGATTTTGCTCAACCTGTAGTGATGATAATACCAAAGATGAATTCAAAATGTCACACTTGAAATCTCATTCAAAGATTTCGATGGAAATTCAAAGTATCGAAAAATGAGCACTTGGAAGGAACGACACTTTAAAGTTTCTAAATTTAATTTCAACAATCCACAACAAATCATGTTTATACTCAAGATTTTTGAAATTTTTATACTATAAACTAGATTTTCGAAGGAAGATGTAGATTCAAGAATCAACCAAAAATCATTTTCCCACATTTTTCTAAAGTTCACTAAGTTCTAGTGGTATTTTCATAAATAATTGGATTTTTTTCAAAATATTTCCAAATTTCATTCAAACTTTCTAGATACCAAGATATGGTCATCTAACGCATGTATCAAGTTTGAAGTGAAAATAATATCGTTTGATCAAAATATGAATTTAGCACGATTTCATCCAAGGTAGGCATGAAAATATGAAAATGACTAAGAATCAAATTTTGCTATCTACTCGTGTTTTCTCTAGCTTAGACATCTAGGCATCTAATATGAGTGAATATAAGTATGTGAGTCAAGTTTGGGCTTAAAAAGATATTTCTAAGTCACTTTATTTGCTTAGGTCAAAGCACACTTGAAGGTTACAAAAATCAAATTTTTTAATCATTATAAAATCATATTCTTAACAAAAAATTTTGAAACTTTAATTGGACAAACTAGAGTTTTCAAGGAATCTACGGATTCAAGAATCGGTCAAAAATAAGTTTTCTATAAATTAATTAAACTCTTGAAAGCCCAAGGGCATTTTCGTAAATTCTGATTTGTTTTCAAAAGTTGTCAATTTTGTTTTAAACTTTCCAAACATCGCTGAATGATCATTTAAGATACGTGTGTCAAGTTTGAGCTCAAAATGAATTCTCTAAATTCATTTTCCATCATATCTTGATTTTAATAAAAAATCGATATTTCTAACTATCATTCATCAAAATCATTCCTAGAAATGATTTTACTCAAGCAATGTTGTGAATGATATTTGAAATGGAATAAAAATGGTATACATGAGTTTTCATTTAAAGTTTTTGACGAAAAATCAAAGTATCGGAAAAATGAGTATTTCAAGTAAGTGATATTTTGTGTTTCCGAAATTCAACTTCAAAATTCCATTATAAATCAGATTCTTGATGAAATTTTTAAAAAAATTTACACAACTAGATTTTTCAATGAAAGTTCAGTTTCAAGAATCACCACAAAATTAGTTTTCTACATTTTTCTAAAATTGACTGAACATGCTAAAATTTTAGTGACATTTTCGTAATTTTCCGTCATTTTTCAAAACATGCTCAGTTTTCATTCAAACTTTTATGACACCACATAATGGTCATGTAAATAATGTATGTTAAGTTTGGAATGAAAATTATATTCTTAAGTTAAGATATCGATCTAACATGGTTTCATTCAAAACTAAGCTAATTATCATTAAACTTGCTAAGTGTCAATCTTATCATTTACTCATGGTTTTTTAAATTTAAACCTATGGACACCTAATATGAGTAATTCTAAACATGTTCCCCAAATATGGATTGAAAATGAGACCACTAAGTCAATTTGTTGACTTAGGTCAACTTGGTTCAAAAGATGTTATCATGAAATGACCTCTATGTCATTTTATCCATATCTATATGAATTTTTCATTCTAAATGCATAGAAACATGTCATACATATTCCTAAACATGTTTATGAAGTTTGGACTTAAAATGAAGTGTCCAAGTCGATTTGTTGACTTGGGTCAAACTTTTCCAAGTTTAAGTCTACTAAAGTGATTTAGTTATCACCTTGGTCATCTACACAAGAATTTTTAAGTTTAAATACCTAGACTCATGTGATATGTGTATCTAAACATGTTTGTCAACCACTAACTCAAAATGAGGTCTCTAATATGAATTTCAACCTAGACCAAGTTTCATTCAATCAAGGTATCATGAAATTGTCTAAGTTATCAAAATTTTGCCTACTAATAAAATTTCATATATTTGTCATGCAAAATCAATCATGAGTATAGAGACGTCATAATAGCACAAGTATTCAAGTATTATACTAAGATTTTTGTGAAATTGCACTCATACCTCATTCTTGAAGGTTTTCCCAAACTTTTTCATTTTTCATCAAAATAGCCTTCCATTTTTAATGACTTGCAAGTACACTTTATTAGTAGAAAATGAAACCAAAGCTACATGCAAGCGATCAAACTAAATAGCGAAGTGAAAAATCAAGCAAAATTTTCCAAATCCAACTTCACTAAATAGCATAGATTCATTTTCAAATAAATAATTCATGATAAAAAAAAATGAATCAAGAGATCTCAAAATATAAAATATTTGAAAAATAAGATCTTTAATCCTTCCTATTGGTTGAAAACTGAAAGACCATAATAAGCCTATGATTTGGAATCGCAAGATCGTATGAGCCCGTTATAGGCTACATAGGTCTTCGAAGAGACTGAAAATCAAAAATAAAAATCATTTTTCAAGGAATATATCGAGAGCGGGGGTAATCAACCAAAATAATTCATGTATCAAAAATTCCAACTTTAATATAAACATTAGAGTGATAGAAATGATACCAAACTACTTTTGATTCCAACCTTACTAAAGCATCAAGATGACTTGAAGTTGTAATCTCATGAAGATTTTTCATTTGAATCCGAGGTTAACTTCGATATTTCATTTGTCATTCATTCTTGTGTAGTAGCTCCCCCTACAAAAGAGCGCATGAGACCTTTGGTACTCAAATGACTTTGGGTCCTTGGGGGTTAGAGGGCTTAGCTACCCAAAGTGTCTTAACATCACTTGGGTTCATCTTAAGTGCACAATCATATATAGCATGCCCATGGACACCACAACAAAAACAATGACCATGAAACTCTTTGTTTTCATTTTTCTTAACAAGAGGTTTAAATGTGGAATGCCTAACATAAGATTTATGGTTAGCATGAGCATTCTTGAAAGAAACCCTTTTCTTTTCAAATTTTCTAGAAGAATAAACACCCTTAATTTCATTTACTCTTTTACTTAAAACTACAACCTCATTTTTCAAGGTATCAATAGATTGATGCAAAGCACACACTTGAGATTTTAATATGCAATTCTCATTTTTTAAATTCACATTTTCAAGTTTGAAATCACTTTTCAAATCATTACTTCTAAGCTTCATTTTTTATTTCAAATCCTCATTTTCTAGTCTCAAGTTTTTAAGCTCTAGTTCAAAATTGTCATGACATGAAGCAAAGGACTTAGACTTTAAGTTCTCATTTTCTAGCTCCAAAGCATGCATGTGAGAACTAAGCTTAGAGTTTTCTTTCTTTATTTTCTTATTTTCTTTATTCTTTTTCATGAGCAATTCATACATTTTTCTACATTGTTCAATCAACTCATCATATGACATGTTAAATGAGCTTAAGCCACTAGAATCACTATTTTGACAAGAAGTGATAGAATTTACCTCATCATCAAATTCCATGAGGCAAAGTTGAGAGGTGGCTTCATTGTCATGACAAGAGGATGCTTCTTGTGATTCGGAGGTAGATGTTGAAACACTTGTCCTCTTCTTGACATTCTTCTTTGATGAAGGGAAATTCCTTTTAATGTGCACATTTTCCTTGCACAAATAGCATATAACCTTTCTTTTTTGACTTTTTGATTTGTTTTTTTGACTAGAAGCATTAAGATCATCAAAACCGAGGTTAGTAATAGGGGGATGACCATTGTCATCACCACCCTCAATAAATGTATTAAGATCTTCGATTTTAGCATAATCATATAACATATTTCATGTTGACCAAATATCAAATGCGGAAGAACAATGCATAACCTTTTCAAGTATATCATTTGAAAATGAGCAATATAGGAGATGTGTTGTTTTAGCATTCAATTCAAACAATCTAACTTGTTCTTGAGTCCAATCATTAATGTCAATGATGGGCTCAACATATTCATTCTTTAGCATGCACCATAGATCTAAACTTTATCTTTTAAGAAATGTATACAACATACTCTTCCAAATACCAAAATTTTCCTCATCAAACCTAGGTGGTACAAATGCTATACTCTTTAGGGCCATTTTCCGGATCAAGGCAAGATGTAAACGAGATGGTGAAATCTCAATCCAGGACCCGCTCTGATACCAAATGTTGGCGAAATGTCCACACTAGAGTGGGGGGGGGGGGGGGGTGAATAATGTGTTAACTAAATGCGGAAGCGATTAATGATAAATTAATTAACACAAACAATATATCAGTGCTAACACAATGATTTATAGCCATTCGGCCCCAACGCCTATTCCACTACCTAAGCATCGCGCTTAGGATTTCACGCCCAAATCCACTAAATTACGAGTAGTTTACAATCGATTATTTTACATCGAAAAGACCCTACACTCACCTCGAAGGCACTTCCACACCCGGAAGTATCCCGCCTTCCTACCGAGTGAGCTTTCCCACCTAAATTCCTAAGATCTACTCCTAACCTAGTTTACACAAGTGGCTTTATACCTTCTATACCAAGGATACCACTCAATCACAAGACCAAACACTAGGTCTTCTTACAAGCTCAAGCAAATCAATTCCAAATAAAGTAAAAAAACACATTAATCACAAAAAGAGAGTAAAGAGGACTTATCACAACAAGAATACCTCTTTTTCTTGAGTCTAGCAAGCTTGAAGAACCCTCCAATGAAGAACACTTGAGGATGAGGGATCAAGAGCTAGGTTTTATGGATTTGATCAAGGATGAGCTTAGGAGATGCTAGAGATGACTCTTGAAGGCTTAGAAGAATCAACAATTATAAGGGAGAGAGTTTGGGGTGGGTATTTATAACCCCCCAAACAACAAGGCTCGTTAACAGGCATTTTTATGCTCGTTGCTGACGCCCGATCGCTTGCCGATCGATCGTCGAGCGACTGAATGTCTTCTACCACTTCTGGCCGGGCATCATTTGGTCGAGCAGTAGATCGACCGAATACCCTACTGCCCATATTTAGCTTTTGTCGGTTGACTATTCGGTCGATTGAATCTGGGCAGAGGCTGATTTTTCGTGTATTTTTCTTACGCGCTTCATTTTTGGGTTCCGGCCTTCAGCGTGCGTCAACTTGGAGAGCTCAACTTGGTGTTGTGCATGTTCTCTAGACTTGTCCAAGACGTCTTCGGTGCACATGTCGAACTTCTAGAAATTTACGCGACAAATTCGAACGCGTCAACCAATGTCCTTCTGATTTTTAGATTTCTTCGATATTTTCGATCGTGGACATCGAGTGCTAACCGGTATGAAACCTGAAAATAACTCTCCATGAAATCATTAGTTCCATATTTGTTATCATCAAAACCGAGATTAAGACCAAGGTTGAAAACCTTGGGCCAACAACCCTGTCGCATACCTCTATGATGACGGAACCATTTCCTCCGTGTCTCGTTTAAAAGCACTGTCGACTCAGAGGAGCGAAGTAGACAACCCATTCATTTGATCCAGGTGCTTGGGAAGCCCCCTCTCCGTAGTTGCTCAAGCAAAAACTCCCAGCAGATAGAGTCAAACGCCTTAGCCATATCGAGCTTAATGAGAATTGCATCCATACCTATTCGTTTGCAGTGGTGAATGAGGTCATTTGCTACCATGAAACAATCATGTGTTGACCTACCCGGCAGAAAAACACATTGTGAGTCACCAACTAGCGACAGCACAAAAAGCTTCAAACGTAGAGCCAAGATCTTTGAAAGTATGTGAATGACTCTAGATGTTAGGCCGATCGGTCTGAGTTTCCCTATCTCCTCTGCCCCTTCTACTTTTAAAATCAAAGCAATAAAAGCTCTGTTAAGTCATGACCAATCAGCGTTTCCAAATAGAAGTTCATCCAAGAGTGCCATAAAGTCATTCCCAATCATATTCCATGTAGGGAGGAAGAACTCAGTCGTCAAGCCGTCGGGTCTCGGTGCCTTATCCCAACTAAGTGATCGGATAGCCTTCAGTATCTCCTCCCTAGACAGTGGCGAACAAAGTTCGTCCAGAGATGCGGTATTTTCCGAAAAGAGAACATCCTAATTTGGAAACAGTTGAGGGGTATGATGTGAACCAATTGTCTCACAGAAGAATTGGAAATAGGCCGCCACCATTTCCTCTGTATTTTTCTGCCCAACAATCATTTAAACGAAGACACAAAATCCAGTTCTTTTGTTTTCTGGAGCAGACCACACGATGGAAAAAATGGGTGTTCCCGTTCCCATCATTCAACCATCTTGCTTTTGCACATTGCCTCCAGAGGACATGTTGTGCCGGGTAACAATCATCCAAATCTTTCCTAAGTTGTTGTACTTCATGTTGGTTAGTATCAGTCGAAGATCCATCTTCAGAAGCGAGCCTACTAGCTTCAATTTGATTTTCCAAACCGGTAATATATGCACGAGAAGCTACCCTCAAATTCTTACTCCACGTGCGTAAAGCTTTTTTTTTTTAATAGAGAATACTTGTATTAATCAAAAGATTTGAACAATACAAGTAGAAATAGGAGGAGGAGAGGCATAACACCACAATATACAAAAAAAAAACAAAGAAAGGAAACCTAAGTCGTGTATAAAGTATCAAGATTGGCCCTTTCTATGGCAAGCTCAGCAAACAACTTATCAACACCATCAAAGCAACAAAGATTCCTCTCGTGCCATAATTTCCAATGCCAAATCATGTCGGGTGCAATATGAATAACATGAATCCCGAATGGAATAGGACCATCTCACCTATAAAGACATTGACTGAAGATATTATCATTGATTGACAGAATCATGTCGGGTGATCGAAGTTGGATGTACCGGCATTTTGATCGTGGAGCTTTAACGAATGAGTTTCGCTTAGGCGTAACTTACTTCCTAAATTTTGCCTATTCGAATCGAAAATTCGTTAGCGCCGGTGATAAAATTCGATGTCTATGCCGTATTTGCATGAATGCAAAATTTTTGGATCGGGACACTATCACTCTGCATCTGTATAACAAAGGATTTGCACCAAGATATTTAATATGGACTTTTCATAGGGAGTCACATGAAGTCAGGACGTCGAGCAATCCTGTCGTTCAGACACATAGTGTTTCTTTATCCAGTCCATCTAATCTATATAGAACTATGATACTTGATAGTCTTGGGGGTCAATTCTAACTGAATGATAATGTCCATCAGCCAGTTACTGAGGCGTCAGTGCCACCAGATACTACAGGTGTTGATGTCACAGAATTGCTATCAAAAGTACAACGTACGGTAGAGATTGAATTGCCGAATAAAGAAGTCGTAGAATTTTATGAGATGTTGAAAGTTACCGATGAACCTTTGTATGAGAATTGTCATAAATACACTAGGTTTTCGGCAATGACGCAACTCCTGAACATCAAGGCTGATTGTAATATCAGCGGGATTGCGTTTGATCATATTGCGGGATTGATTAATGGAATGCTGCCTACTGATAACAAGTTTGAGCCAACTTTTTATAAGACTAAAAAGTTGATGAGAAAATTAGGGCTTGGATACGAAAAAAATACACGCGTGCCAAAATAAACTATATTTTATATTATAAAGAAAATGCGCAATTGGATAAATGCCCTATATGTGAACATCCTTGTTATAAGGAGAAGAAATCGGTCCGATAGAAAAATAACTCATTTAAGGTGCTTCGGTATTTTCCACTAACACTTAGACTTCAAAGATTATTCATGTCAGAAAAGACGCCCCCCTACATGAGTTGTCATGCAAGAAGTCGTGACGATACAGTAATGACTCATCCATCCGACAGTGAAGTATGGAAACATTTGGATAGATGTTATCCTTCATTTGCTAGGGATACTAGAAATATCATATTAGGATTATGCACGGATGGTTTTAATCCGTTTGGTCATTCTGCAACTCCTTATTCAGTTTGGCCAGTGTTGCTAATAGTTTATAATTTGCCACCATCAATGTGTATGAAAGATGAATTTATTTATCTTTCGATGATTATTCGGGGTCCTAAGGGTCCGCGAAAAGAAATTTACGTGTTTCTCAGAAATTGAAAACATTGTGGATTGAGGGACCTGTCACTTATGATTGTCGCCAGAAGCAAAATTTTAATTTAAAGGCTGCGGTCTTGTGGACAATCAATGATTTTCTGTCCTACGGCATGTTGTCCAATTGGAGCACTTACGATCGACTCTCTTGTCTGTATTGTATGGAACACTCTAAACTATTCAGTCTTCAGAACAGACGGAAAATCTCATTCTTTGATTGTCATCATCGATTCCTACCGGCTAACCATCAATATCGTAGGAATCATAATAAATTTACTTAGAGCAGAGTTGAAAGAGATGAGCCACCACCGATGTTGTCTGGTGAACAAATGTTAGCACGTGTTTCAGCATTTTCAGAGTTTGGTCGGAATGAAAGAGTGTCGAGCTTTGGTCAAACATATAACTGGGTGAAAAAAAGTATCTTTTGGGAATTATCGTATTGAAGTTCATTACTAATTCGACATAATTTGGATGTCATGAACATTGAAAAAAATGTGTTTGATAATATTTTCTACACTTTGATGGATGTTTCTGGAAAAACTAAAGATAATGTCAAGGCCCGACATAATATAAAAATACTTTGTAAGAGGTCGGAGTTGGAGTTACAAGAGGTCAACGAACGATATCTAAAGCCGAAGGCCCCATATGTATTAAATAAACAACCGATCAAATATGTTTGTCAATGGATAAAAGAACTCAGATTACCTGATGGATATGCCTCAAACTTATCTCGATGTGTGAACGTCGATGATTGCAAAATATCAGGGATGAAGAGCCACGATTGCCATGTATTCATGCAGAGATTGCTTTCAATTGCATTTCGAGATCTTCTACCTAATAATATTTGGGGTCCGTTGACTGAATTAAGTATGTTTTTTAGAAACATTTGTGCAAATATCTTCGAGTCGAAGATATGTCAGCACTTAAAAGTAATATTGTTGAAATTATATGCAAACTGTAGCAGTTTTTTCCTCCTGCATTCTTTGACTCGATGGAGCATCTAACGATACACTTGGCATACGAGGCACGAGTTGGTGGTCCTGTTTAATACCAGTGGATGTACTTATTTGAAAGATACATGAATCGTTTGACGAAAAAAGTAAAGAACACCGCAGCTATTGAAGGATCAATATCTGAATCGTATATCATTAAAAAAAAATCAACATTCTGCTCATTTTACTTTGAATCGACAGTACAGATAAGATTTGATCGTCTTCCACGTAACGACAACGGGAGAGTTCGACATTCAAATTGACGTTTAAATATATTTTTGGTTCGAGATGGACATTCAGAGTATCATTTGGCACAATTTTACGTATTACTCAATTGTCCAGATATTGAACAATTTATTGAAATATTTGATATTGAGATTGTGTAAAAATACTCTATTCACAACGATGAAGAATTGGAGAGATTACGGAATCGTGATTTCCCTACTTGGATTTGGTCTTATAGCAAAGATGATAGAGCTGAAATAGATGAAAGAATATTTGAGTTTGTTAGTGGACCGTCGCGACTAGTGTCATGTTATAGCGAATATTTTGTTAATGAGTGTAAATTTCACACGGTTGAATATGCATTTACATAGAAGACAATGAATGTCGGGGTCTGCGTGAAAGGGACAACGTATGTTGAATGTGATATAGATTTTTATGGACTGGTGGAAAAGTGATAGAATTGCACTACTTCGGCTTGAAATCAGTTATCTTATTTAGATGTCATTGGTTCGATACAACAGAAAGGGGCATGAAAGTTCATCCAAAATACAAACTTGTTGAGGTTAATTACAAATAAAATTTTACAGCAAATGAGTCTTTTATATTGGCATCACAAGCCGAATAAGTATATTACGCGAAGTATCAGGCTAGAAATAAAGATAAAGCACATTGGCGTGTTGTCTGTAAGACTAAAGCTAGAGGGAGAATTGATCCGATAGCGGGAGAAAATGAGCCGATACCTGATGTGACAGATGATTTCTATCAAGAAGAGGATCCTCCCTCAATAGACCATATTATTCCAATACTTGATGATGCGGACACATCGTTAGTTCAATTAGAAGTTGAATATGTTGATGAGAAGACTATTACTCAGATGATGAGGAATAATTGTAAAGTATATCCTATATTAAATCTATCTCTTATATATATAATCTAATTATATTCTTATTCGACAAATATGGTGGGTCGTGGTTATTGTTGGACGAGAGCTTCGGAGTCTCCGATCGGTCAAACTCCAGCACTTCCTCCTGCCGATGGTACTCCTGTTGTTGATCCTCATGCCACCGATGCTAGTTCATCGAGACGCAGGTGACCACGTGGGCCGAATAGGTGGCAATCTCCACCAGCCACAGGGTCACGTAGACTCATTAATGTGATTGGGGAGCGGTAATGTATCATGAATTATGAATTATTACAAATTTATTATATCATAATATAATATTGAACTTTATTTTTTTATGCAGGTTCGAGTAGGAGGATGTGTTGAGGACCATATCTTCTACGATCCGACGATACATGCATGGGGCATAGCCCACGTGGTCTCACATGCCCTGTGAGCACGTCGACATGCTATGACGTGAGTTTAAGGCACGTATTAAATTTGTTTTTATACATGATGATTAATATTGGTACTGATATTATTGTTTTGTAGGCTCGCTATACATGGGCTGAGGACCAAAGGTCATTCATTTACACTGTTTGGGAGGCTATTTCCCGACAGAGGTACAACGACCAACTGGGGCAGGACCTGTCCCAAGAGATGGTCCGAGCTGGGACCACTCCGGATATATGGGACCAACTTGTGGCGTTATGGTCGACGGATCGATGACAAGAGGTTTGTAAGACTGCGGCTAGAAACCGCATGTCCGGGGGAGGAGCGCGTCACACTGGCGGCTCAATATCATTTGTAGTGCACGGTCATCGTATGGTAAGTATTATATCTTAAATTCAATTATATATTTTATTTGTTACTCTATGTAATAAGTAATGTATTTGTTTTATAAATGTAGACGACGGTGATAGACGACAGGACTGTCCAGTGATCCTCCTCGATGGAGGTGTTTGAGCGGACTCACCGTCGAGGACATGGGACGGAGGAGTACATCGACACCCGCGCTGAAATCATTATGGTAAGTATATATGTTTAAATTATTCATTATTTATTTATAATTTAAGTTTTAGGAAAAATATGAAACAAAAAATCAAACTCGAGTAGGAGACCTACACTCATACGGTGATGCAGCGCGGGGGCACCCCCGAGGACTTTGACACAGGAGCGTGGGTCGAGGCTGTAGGTGGCTAGGACCACGGCCTTGTATATGATTTTGCAGACAGTGGTCATGCGCAAGCCGTGCTTGGGCCACTTGGGGCACCGACCCCTCCAGTCGCTGGTGAGCAACCATCCACCTCCAGGACTAATTATGATCAGAGTAGCATGATAAGGACATTGGAGGAGACGGTCGCACGTCAGAGTCAGATGATGGCGGAGATGCATGCTATGCACGCTACGCAATATCTCAGCTCATACCGGAGTAGGAATCCCTTCAGCATCATCAGATCCATCGTCCTCGAGGCAGTCCACGCCGGTGTACACCCAAGCACTCCAGACCCCGTCATCGTGAGGTTTATTATTTTGTTTGGATATTGACTTTATTATTTAGATACTACTTAATTGACTTATTTTGTTTAGATATTGATACGATAGTTTTGAATTTGAATAGTTTTTATATGATTATGGATAATTATAAACATAAGTATAATTATTTTGATGAATACCTGGGTGTATCTGTGATGTGTATGTTATGTATGGATGTATTAATGTATTAATGAGTGTGTGAGTTATGTATCAGGTTAAATGTATCAATGTATTAATGGAAATTAGAAATTTTAAAACTTTTCAGTTACAGGTTAACATCATTAGCAACGGCTTTCCCACGGTTGTCCGTGGGAAAGCCGTTACTGAAAATGTATCGTATTTTTTGGGCCGCGACCTTAAAACTGTTGCTGATGATCTACAACAACGACTTAGCAACGGGATTTCACTAACGACCTTGCCACGACAACCGGGCCGTTGTTGATGTACATATCTACAATGGCCCTGCAACCGTTGCAAAATCGTTGCTGATAATGTTATTAGTAATGGCCGCAGCGGCCGTTGCTGATCTGTTGCTAAGTTATCAGCAATGCGATTTTTGTCATGCCTGTGTTGCAACGGGCCGGACGATTGCACGTCGTTGCTGATGGCTTCCCGCAACGACTCAGCAACCGTTGGAGCCCGTTGGAGCCCGTTGGAGCCCATCGCATAACAAGGCGTCTAAAAAATGCAGGCCACCCGAGGAAGCCGACACAGTAGAATTCAAAATCTTTAAGGAGTTCTCGAGGGAAGATGAAAGGGGCAAAGTCTCATCCGCCTTTTTGAACACCAGGAAAAGTTTTCCTTGCCAAGCGAAGGAGGCGATGGAGAGAAGGCCCTCGAGAGCCAATCGTGGCCAAAAGGTGTCCACAATGTCAGCTGGCATAGAGCAGGTACCAGGAGCCACAGAGGCAGACGACGGCAGAGCTGGCGGTGACAGACCCGTTTGACCCGCCGGAAGAGCCACGAGCGACGGATCCAAGGAGGAAAGCATTGTGGGATCGCCGGCGACATCATTAGGTGAAGGAAGAAGCAAAGAACGACGATCAGGAGAAACCGACAAGGAGGGAGCCAACACAGGCAACGTCTACGAGCGTCCATAGGATGACCAAAACCAGGCGGAGCGGAGTCAGGGTTCCCCTCGCCACGAGGAGCACGAGGCTCAGCCACCGACAGAAGAGGCAGAGCAGGATCCGTAGGGGGAGCCTCTTCTATCGGATCATCGGAAAACCGATCAACATGTTTTCTAGGGCCATCGTCGTTTCCCCATCAGAGCGATGATCGTCATCGAGGTGAGCTTCAGAAGGGTCATAGTATCTCTCGTGCCAAGCAATGAGAACGTCGACTGAAAATTTTGAATCATGGGCGACGACTTGAATTGTTGAAGGGATAACATTTAGCGATGAGACGCGAATGAGAACCCGGCAAGCCGAGAGGTCAGTCCAGTTGGTGGAGCGCTCGTCCACTGCGTCGAAACAAGAGAACGGGCTGACAAGCGCCATGATTGATTCGACGTTCCAGAAAATAATGGGCAGCCCGCGAAGCTCAATGCCGGCCTTAAAGACCGGCGGCGGGACAATGGAGAACTCCTCTTCCCTTATCCAGTCCGAAAACAGAAGACGAAGATGATTCCAACGCATAGAATTCATCCGCAGAAGGTGGCCTTTAGCAGGCGAGATCCCCGGAGAGTTACCTGCAAGAGTAGTGACGAGGAAGCGCCGGTCCGGCAGTTTCCTCTGTCGCCAAATCCCCGGAGGCATACAGCAGCGAGTCTCCAAACGGTGGGCGAGGAAAGTGGCGATGTCGATGTCCTGGTGCATCTGTCCGTGAATGGTCACCACGACACAGCGGTCCTCAAGGTAAGACGCACGATCAGCCGTGGAGGCAGCGTTCGGAAGGAATGCAAGCAGAGATGAGGTGGGGCGGTATTCTTCAGGAGCAGGAGGTGGAAAGGTATTAGAGCTGCGAGAGGAGGGGGAGCTCGGATAGAACCCGCTGAGAGTGGCATTCATCCGAGGGAGGGGCGAGCATCCTGGGAGGCGGCATGGAGTCGAGCGATGAGGGAAGAGGAAGGAGGGTCTGGCAGAGAAGAAGAATCAAAGCAGACGGAGGAAGAAGTGACGAGGAGCACGTAAAAAGGAAGGGCGGGGGGGGGGGGGGGGGCTCGCACGTGACCCACCCGGTTACATGCAAAGCAACGGGTGTGCCCTGTGCACGCTCGAGCAAGATGACCCGAGCCCAGGCATCGAAAGCATTGACCCTTGGCCCAATCCAGTAATCCGAAGAGGGCTTAGGAGCAGCCGGAAGAGTGACGCGGGAAGGACGGACGCAGCGATGCACCGTCACCCATTCGCCGTCCGAGGGAGCAGAAGGAGGGGGTGAAGAGGGGGGAGGCAAAGGATGGGAGACGGCGGAGGAAGGGGTAGAGGGGGGAGGGGGGAGAGGGAGGCTCGCCATCTTCTTCACCACGTGCGTAAAGCTGCTCGAAGTCTTTTGGTGTTGCAAATCCAACGGTCAATAGGATTTGACTCAATTTATCTTTAACCGTGTCAAAGAAGCTTGGGACTCCCAACCAATAGTGTTCAAAACGAAACATCTGAGGTGTTCCATATGGAATTTATGAGTTAAGTCGAAAAAGTTGGCATGAAACTGACAATGACTGGGTTGGGTCCAGCTAATACCTAGCACAAATTAAAACTGAGTGCAACTGGTACACCATGGACATACTATGTTTTACTGAGCATTTAATTGATTCATGAACATCATTTTTATTCTTTAGTTTTAAGTAGGTTTCTTTTCTGCTTTTAATTTTAATCAATTGCAGTGCTAATATGGTGTAAACTGTGATGACTATCACTTATGAGCTATGAGGAAATTTGTAGGTTTTTTTGGAAGCTAGATTTTGCACTTATCCCATGCTGTCATTTTTCTTGAATAATAAGTTAATAATTGAATCACTTAACTTATTGCTGGCCAAAAGTCTTCTTCATCTTTCTAAAGGCAGGCATTTTATTTCTTTACAGAAATATAATGAAGGGGAAAAGAAATGTAGGAGTTCAAGCCTATATATTCTTCTTGGGATTTTGCCATTTGGGGTCCTAAACTTTCACACACACTACTCTATAAATCTGGTTTCAAGGTGAGCCCAATTATACATTTGTCGGTGGGATACGGGTACAAAATGCACAATCGATATTTGTTAATTCTTGTGGTGTTATTTGAATTGATGCATACAGAATATGATGTCTTGGTAAAGTTAATTAACCAGTTAATTTTTTGATCTCTCAAGAGGAAGGTTGCTCATGCTCTCTTAAACTGAAATTAAAAGTTTGACATGCTTCCTGATTCTCTTGGGAATCAGCTAAGCCAACATCAAGGTATTGGTGACTCATCTTTTATTAATACTATTAATGGCTTATACAGGAAAATAATCTTGATGAGTGTCGAGCACTCGACCAGGTGTCATTATGGTGTGCAAGTATGAGATTACTATGCTTGTTAACCTTGTTATAATATCCTTATGTTGCTCTTTGTTTAATCAACATTATTTGTGCATGACCAAGGAAATTTTGATTGAGTTGCAATTATATCTTCTAGTGTTCAAATTGATAGCATAGCTAGAAGAAAATTTCTGTATTATGCTTTCCTCTATTACTCTTTTCTTTGCTAAATGCACCTTTTAGATTTCCTAGCTAGAACATTAATTGATTAACTTTCTAAAGGCTGGCATGCATTTTATTTCTTTTCAGAGATATTGTAAGAGTTCAAGCCTATATATTCTTCTTGGGATTTGGCCATTTGGGTCCTATATTCTTGTTTGCCTCTTGTGTGGATAATTTTGTAAATGAAATGATACTCTGTGTAGTCTTCCCCAACTTTCTTCAACTCCATAAAGAAATTCTGCAAATTAAAAGAATCACGCGGTTCAATAAAGCTATAGGAAACTACAAAAAGAAATTAGATTGATCCAATTAATGCATCATGCATATGTATATTTTTTGTGGACTCAATAAATAATATCCATTCAAATCAAGCTACTTTTCTTTGTTGATAGCCATTCTACGGTAGCATATTAGAAATGCATTAGAAGTACCCAAATTGCACTGATGTAAGTGTTGTAAAGATCTGACTGGGTTGAATTTGTTGTATAAATTTTCTTTTCTTACGTGTTGTTCAAAAAAACTTATGCAACTCCTTTCTTTAGTTTTCTTTATGATTTTTAGATTACAATAGTATTTGTTAATTTACTGTGCACATGTAGGATGACAACATTATCCGATCATTACAAGAAAATAGGGTATCACCAATGGACCAAATCCGTCGGTAATACCCGAAAATCCGTCAATAATACTGTTACCGACGGAGTATCTGTCGCTAAAATCCGTCGATAAATGGCTGTTCGGTAATACCGTCGGATTTTAATTAATCTGTCGGTAATACCGACAGATTTTTTCTTTGTTGGTATACCAACAGTGTCCACTAGCGTTGGTATTACCAACAGATAATTTTTGTTGGTATGTCCGTTTGAATTACCAACAGGATCTTTCCATTGCTCATTATCGTGTACCTGAATCAATCCTCAAACCATGATAATTCACACAAAATCATAAAATTAATTTTTGAAATTACACATGAACCATTGTATTTCTAAATCCACACACATAAACTTAAGGAAACCATTGTATTTCTAAATCCACACACATAAACTCAAGGAAACCATTGTATACAACTAATTTCGAAATACATTGTGCTAGTCAAATGTTTACATTGTTTCAAAGTTTCAATGCATTAAGATTGTTTCAAAAATACATATAAGATAGTTTTTTCCAAAAAGTAGATCCTTGCACTTCATCCTTTTTACTTGCATGTAAAAACAAAAGAAACAATGATGCAACTAAATTATCTAATGCTCAACCATGCTTCCACTATTTAACTCTAAATTCTCAAATCCACATTAAGCACTATTTAACTATTTCAGTTGCATGGTTAAAATATAAAGGAGATATAGGTAAACTAAATTAAATTTGCTTTCATATATTTAGTATACAAAAGACCTCATTTATAGTTTAATTTACTGACCAGTAATCATAATCCAACTGATGGAGGTGGTGGTGGAGGTGGTGTGGTGGAACTCGAAGGAGAATTTGTTGATTCCGAAGAAATGACAGGAATACCAAGTTGTGTCAATAGCAAACGGACTTGAGCCTCCACTTGTGATTGCATCGATGTTTCTAAATGGGTAATGTGCTCTCGCATGGATGCCACCTACCTCTGCATATTGTTTCACTCATCATATGTTCGACGCTACCCATAACTTGAGGATGTACTGGATCCTTCAGAGCTTGAACTCACAATAACATATTTAACACCCTCTCGACATCCAAAGCCATAAACCCGATTATGAGATGGGGGTCCAGAGGTATTAATCCATTCTTCAGGATCAAAATTTGGGTGTAATGATGCATCTGTGCCATACTTCTCTATGATCGATGCCTCATAAGTTTTCTGTACAATTTTTTAAAAATAGTTAATTGTTATATTTGAAAATTTAATTAATTATTAGTTAAAATAAGTACATACCGCAACTTTTTGTGATTTGTCGTCGACATAGTCACCCTCACCACTATTTCGCTTATGGGTGTGTTTAAACAACTCAAGATGTGTAGGTGGTCGATTCAACTTTTCTTCCTACAAAAAAGATAAATAATATTTAATTAACAATCTTAACATAAATTTTGTATGACAACAATATTATCAATACCATACCAATTTTTTTCGATGAGCAACAAATGAAATAGATCCACCTGTATGAAGTGTAATATCACCATCTACCTTCTTCTTGCGATTGAGACGATCGACTTCTGATTTTCGCCTCCATTTATCTGTATCCCAATGCTCAATAATAAGTTGATTCCAAATATCTGGAGGTATCCACGGAGGGCCAAAACCGCTAGTTCGGCGGATATCATCGGTATTAGCCTTTCTTTTTGCATAATTTATAGCATCACACATATTATTAGAGAAGCGTCGAGAAGATGTCCTATCCCATTTTTCTCGAACCTCACCAGTCTGAGAAGGATCCCAAGTCCCAACAATAAACTACCTAAAAAATCCAAATACACAATAGTGGAGATAAAAATTTTAATTTTAGGGGTTTATATATCAGCAACATATAATTATCATAATAAAAAAATTTAAAATAAAATACCTTAAATTTGTCCCAAAGTAACTCCTTCATATGTGATGGCACTTCAGACCAATATGGCCATACACCCATGAAATTTCCCTTAATAATTGATAAAATATCTCGAACCACTTCTGTCTTGGGGAAACTACAAAAATAATAAAACTATATCACAAATAAAACTAGATCACAAATAACATGAGAAACACTACTAGAAATATATTCTTCAGCAACGGCCGCTCAAGGCGTTGCAATTACCAACGGCGTTCTTACGGCCGCTCATGCCATTGTAGATGCGTTGTATCTGCAACGGCTTTGTTACGACCACTTGAGCCGTTGCATATGTATAATCACATTAGCAACGGCTTAGTTACGGCTACGACATCTGTCACTCTTGCAGTCGATCGCGCGCCCGCGGCGCGAAAATAAAATACTTATTAGCAACGGCTTTCTAACAGACAAGTGAGCTGTTGCTGATAAGGTTACTTATCAGCAATGACTTTCTAATGGATAAGTGAGCCGTTGCTGATAAATTTAACGGACGTAGATTCATTAGTGTGATTGGGGAGCGATAATATATCATGAATTATGAATTATTACAAATTCATTATATTATAATATAATATTGAACTTTATTTTTGTTATGCGGGTTCGAGCAAGAAGAAGTGTCCAGGATGATATTTTCTACCATTCGACGATACATGCATGGGGCATGGCCCACGTGGTCTCACGTGCCCAGTGAGCACATCAACATGTTATGGCGCGAGTTTGAGGCACATATTAATTTTTTTTAATGCATGATGATTAATATTGGTACTGATATTATTGTTTTGCAGGTTCGCTATACATGGGCTGAGGACTAGAGGTCCTTCATTTACGTAGCCTGGGGGGTATTTCCCGACAGAGGTACAACGGTCAGCTGGGATAGGCCCGGTCCTAGGTGATGGCTCGAGCTGGGACCACAAACATCGCGGAGACTCGGGGATACGATCCTGATTGGATTACTCCGGATATATGGGACCAGCTTGTGGCATCATGGTCGATGGCTAGAAACCGCATGTCGGGGGGAGGAGTGCGTCACACTGGCGGCTCTATTTCATTTGCAGTACACGCGAGTCGTATGGTAAGTATTATACCTTACTTTTAATTATATATTTTATTTATTATTCTGTGTACTAACTAATGTATTTATTTTATAAATGTATGTAAGACCCGAAAAAATTTCCTAATATAAAAATATCTTTTTTTTTGGTGCAGCGCACCGGATCGGAGGTTAGCCAGGTCGAGCCACGAAAATCGCCTCGAGTAGAAGGTATAACCCGACCCATGGAAATATGAAGTTGAATTAGTTCAATGGTTATTTCCATTCTTGCTTATGATGTCTTATTAAAGTCGAGTTCGACTCATGAGTGCGGATAGGATCAGAGTCCAAATCGGACTCGGATCGAACCAAGAAGAAGTCAAGTCAAGTGAGGGGCAAGTGGGTCATTGGATGAGGGGAATAAAACCCCTCACCCAAGCCACCCGTGCGGCTCAAAGAGAGAGCCGCACACAGCCCATCAAGAGGGAGAAAGGGAGAGAGGAGGAGGAGATCTTGTCGGCGCCGAGTTTGCGATGACGCTCGAGGAGATCAGAATCTCATTTCATTAAGATTTCTTCATGATCCAATTCAAGGTGAGTGGTTAGAGTAGATGTTAAGGGGAGGCGGGTGGCCGGCCCCATAGATTTTGAAATCGAGGTTTTCTCCGCGAGTTTTGCCGATCGGGTTATTTCCTCATGTTATATTTTTAAATCATTGTACATACTGTGATTTCATGTTTGAAAACATGTCGATTTCTCACTTTAAGGGGCTGGTCGAGTCGAGGTAAAAGGGGGAAGGTCATGCCAAAATTTTCCCTAATTTTCTCGCTCGTCTCGCAACTCGCGTATCGACTTGTATTTATTTTGTTTTCGGCTTTGGATTGATGCTCGAGTGGATGCCGCAGCCAAGTCCACCACCTCTAGAGGGTTTGGTCGAGCATGGTCATCATCCTGCTCGAGTTGGACGAGCAGTAGAAGGGGGAAAAGTTGGGCTGTTTATATTAGATTGTTGGATCTCTTATTTTGTCGCATTAACTCGCACATTAATGTTTAAATGTTAGATTAAATTTGAAGTTTATGTTTACTGTTCTACTGGTTAATATGCATAAATTCCAGCCCCTTCCCACATGGATGGTTCGGCCGAGCAAGGTTTACCTTGCTAGAGCTTCGGCCAATCAAGGGAAAGGGGGAGGAAACGAATGATTTTGTGTAGTTGTTCATATCCCTCCGCTTAATATTTATTCATATTCATGTTAATGTTAATCCATATTCATGTTGTGATTTGTTGGGGTAGATCTATATTATCATTTTGGAAATGTTCTTGCCAATGCTTATATGGTATATGTAGTCAAGAAAGGTTTCATTTAATTGCTCATATCATGTTTAATTGTTGTTATGCTTAGTATATGTTCTATATTGGTTTAACCTCTACATTACTTACTTTTTATTTCGGTTCTTCATGATGTTACTATCCGTAATTAATTTGGTAAGTGATGTGGAAATGGTAGGTCAAGTGCCTACATAGTCGACGAGTTCACTCGTTCTAGGAAGAATGGGTTAGATAACATGTAGGATGTTGCAAGATGCATAATATATATGGAAACCTAGCTAGGAAATGACACAACCTCTAGAACTTCTAGTATTCATTTTTTTGACACCTAGAACTATTAGGTGTACATGTATTTGGAAGGGCAACATTAATTTGTTGACCCTGCAGATCGGATTAGGGCCGGATACGGGCAATGATCTGAAGTGTATATAAGAAAACCCTAGGACATTTGACTGTGTGATGTGCTTGAGATGGTCCGCCGAGAAACGTGGAGGTCGAAAATGACCAATGCTTAGCTCGGCCAGTGATTGGGTCTTGAGATGCACCAGCGGGCCCGCTAGGTGTCAGACCCCAGTTGGGTGGGACTAGCTATCCCTACCCAGACGGTGCCCGGAGACTAGTGGACCATCCAAGTCGATGGCCCGAGATTTCTTGTTTACATCTTAATATGATGTGGCCGAATGGCCAGTGAGATTCTACCTTGTATGGTAGGGCCGGTCGATTATAACCAAGATTCTTATACCATAAGTAGGCCTTAAGGGCTGGATGCTAAGTGGCAAGGCTAGGCCGTTATGATAAGTTTCTCCTATATGGTCTATACAGAATGACCCACGGGGTCGATAGTCACACTAAAAAGTAATTTACCTCCTTGATTATATTCTATGTTGCTTTATATGTTACGCATGACTAACTGTCGATTATGTGGAGGTTCGAAAGAACCGCTCACTGAGTCTCAAGTGGACTCACAGTTGTTTACTTTGTTTTTGCAGAGCATGAGCAGTGATTGCGGCTTATCGACATGGTGCAGTTGGAGGGCAGGTGGTGATGCCGTATCTCGTAGCGGCGTCCTTGAGTCATAGTCCAGTGTCTTATAATAGTTGTTTCCTTTTCTACACTGATAGTTGTGTTTTGAAAAGTTTGTAAAACTTTGATACTTGAGATGTTCTATTTGTTACGATGTTGGTTTCCTTCTTTGGTTGGAAAACATATAATTGTGAATTTCGAAAACTTTTAAATAAAAATTGTGTTGCGGTTTTCTTTCTGGATATGTTCTGTTTTATTGTCAGTCAGTATAGACAGTAGGTTATAGGGCAGGATGTAGGCCCTGGCCGGTCACACTACCCTCAATTGGGGTGTGACAATGTAGATGACGGTGATGGACGATGGGACTGTCCAGCGACCCTCCCCGATGGAGGTGTTTGAGCGGACTCACTGTCGAGTACATGGGACGGGGGAGTATATTGACAACCGCGTTGCATATATTATGGTAAGTATATTTGTTTAAATTATTTATTTTTTATTTATAATTTAAATTTTAGGAAAAATATGAAACAAAAAATCAAACTCGAGTAGGAGACCTACACTCAGATGGTGATGCAGCGCAGGGGCACCCCCGAGGACTTTGACACAGGAGCGTGGGTCGAGGCTATAGGTGGCTGGGACCACAACCGTGTATATGGATTTGCTGATAGTGGTCATGTGCGAGCCGTGCTATGGCCACTTGGGGCACCGACCCCTCCGGTCGCTGGTGAGCGACCGTCCACCTCCAGGTCTAGTTATGATCAAAGTAACATGATAAGGACACTGGAGGAGACAGTCGCGCATCAGAGTGAGATGATGGAGCATCAGAGTCAGATGATAACGGAGATCCATGCTATGCTACGGAACATGTGAGGTCATACTGGAGCAAGCATCCCTTCTGCATCATCTGATCCATCGTCCTCGAGTCAGTCCACGTCTGTGTACACCCAAGCACTCCAGACCCCGCCATATGATCCAGACCATCCTCCATCGTCGTCGTGAGATTTTATTCTTTTGTTTAGATATTGACTTTGTTACTTGAATACTACTTGATTGACTTATTTTATTTGGATATTGATACGATAGTTTTGAATTTGAAGTTTTTATATGATTGTGGATAATTATAAATATAAGTATAACTGTTTTGATGTATATCTGGGTGTATCAGTGATGTGTATGTGAATGGATGTGTGTATGGGTGTGTGAGTTATGTATCAGGTTAAATGTATCAATGTATTAATGGAAATTTAAAATTTTGAAATTTTCAGTTACAGGTTAGCATCATCAGCAACGGCTTTCCCACGGCTGTCCGTGGGAAAGCCGTTACTGAAAGTGTATCGTATTTTCTGGGCCAAACCGTTGCCGATGACCTACAGCAACGGCTCAGCAACAGGCTTTCACTCACGGACTTGCCACGGCGACAGAGCCATTGCTGGTGTAAGTATCTACAATGGCCCGCGGGCCGTGGCTGAACCGTTGCTGATACTTTTATTAGCAACGATCGCTCGGGCCGTTGCTGATCCGTTGCTAAGTTACCAGCAATGCGAGTTTCTGCAACGGCTGTGCTGCAACAGGCCGGGTCGTTGCAAGTCGTTGCTGATGTTTTTCAACAACAGTTATTCCAATAGTGAAAGACGACTTATTTATTGGCAGCAATAAAAGGGCTTGTGCAGAATATTGAATAGTGAGAAAAAGGAAGCACTTGATCATTCAATTATGTAATTCTAGTAGAAATCTGATTAGTTCTACAACAAATGTCGTGCAAATAATTAATACTTGGTTTTTGGTCAATGGTGCTAAGTCTGTAATTAACACTACTAAAATGAACTTTGCTGGAAAATGAGGAAAGAAAAGAGAAGAGAAGAAAAGAAATCTGATCACAAATGATTGAAGTTTTGGGCTGAGGTAGTAGTAGTGGCAGTGGATGTAATGTACAGTTTAGGTTAAAAATGTGTAATGCAGTAGTGTATGAGTACGATGGATGGGCAATTAACTCCAAAAGATGGAATTAGTTCACATTACAGTTTGGTTGAGCTATTTATATGCTCAACTTATTTCAGCTGGAAAAGACTAAAAAGCCCACATAATTCAAGTCATCATATATTTGACTGGTTGTACATGTGGCTGACTTATACAATGAAACAAGGTTATATGAAATGAAATAACAACTGCTATGTAAAAGGAAAAGAAACTAGAAACTAAGTTCCAATTAAGCTATTACATTGCTTCAAATAAACCGAGATTTGAAAATGCACAAGAAACAAACCACGATGAGCAAGATATCGTAGTAGGCATGCGGCAGTGATGTTATCAATCAAAGATTTTTGACGATGTCAATGCCCGACGGTGGAGATGGCGTAGTGAATGGTTTAGGGATTGGAGGTGTTGGGAGGTGGCGTAGGGGGAGGTGTTGAAGGAGGTGGCACAGGAAGAGCACTGCCAAACAGGTGGTGTCGGGGGAGGAGGATTGTAGGCTGCAACGAAGAAAAAAAAGAGGGGAAATGTACCGACGGGGGAGGTATTGCGGGAAGGTGTCAGGGGAGAGAGGTGTCGCGGGAGAGAAGTGTCGGGGGAGAGAAGTGGCGTGGCAAGGTGTCAAGGGGAGAGAGGTGTCACAGGGAGGTGTCACAGGGAGAGGTACCGCGGGGAGGTCTCGCAGGGAGAGGTGTCGCAGGAGAGAAGTGTCGGGGGAGAGAGCTGGCGCGGCAAGGTGTCACGGGGTGTTGTCGGCTGCGAAAAATACAAAAGGGATTTGTTGGGTCGAAGTATTATGGTTGGATTTGTTTCGGTTGGCTGAAAAAAATATGGTGGGGAAATAATATTTTGGCAAGTTAGTAGGGGGGAAATATTTGGTCGGCTGAAATAGAAGGGGAAAAAAATTATAGGCTGATTTACCAACCGATATTTTAATCTGTTGGTAATTTTATTAGTAATACCAACAAATTAAATCCGTCGGTGATACTATGTTTTTTGTAGTGGATCGAGGAGGAAGAATTGACAAAGAAAGAGATCTCAAACCATCTTGACCAGGTATGAATATCATATTTCTTGTTTTATCTTTTTATGCCATTAACCTCGGTGTCATATAATTGTGGGTTTTTACTGAATGCTAAAGTGGTAACTCAGATTCACAAATTGATTTGTTCTTTACTGAATTCTAAAGTATAAGATAAAGTAAGACATTTTAGATCTCTCTTGTTTTTTGTTTTTGATTATATATCTTCTTTCTGGTGTTCGAAGATTATCACCCTCATGTAACTGAATAGGAAGATCTCTAGTTGACCTGAATATACTTTTTGACTTTGCTGAAAAAGTCAGCTTCTGAAATCTATAAACCTATCACTTAAGTACATTGAGTGGCATGTAAGTTCTTTTATCATCATGTATAGGCTTGAAATTAAGATTCTTTTTATTTTAAAATTGTATTTGCAATGATTCGTCTGTTAAACCACTATTTTGTTTACCCCTTTCCAAGCATTTCTCTTCCCATTAATAGAGATCAAATCTTGACAATTTTTATAGCTAGAAGATATGTTTTCCATCGACTTTTCCTGTTTGTTTCTTCATTGATGTTAGTTATTGTTTGTTGATTACTTGTTACCTACTTTAGCTAATCATTATCTACGATCAGAGATTTCCTTTTATGTTTTGAATATTTGACAAATTGCTCTAATCTCATGCTAGATAACCACGATTTGATTGTAGCATACCACCAAATATGATCTCCCCTTACGGCATCATCTTGACTAGTGTCTAGCCATGATGTAGAAGTCGGTAATATATACAACATGTTAACACCTGCAGGTTCACAAACAATCTCAATATAGCTTAATCAGCAAAATGGATGGTTACATATAAAGATATTGTTGGACCTTTAGTTATTTATCAGTTGGAAAACACTCAACAACTACTTTGATTGACATCTTTCCATCAATTGTTTTTGGGATATATAAGAACATGTATCTTTTCCTTTTAGGACTATTTGCATTGTATCGGTGATAACTTAGTCGCTCTACTTTGAAAATAAACGTGGGACGGGATACAAAACATTGATCATATTTCGCATGACCATAGAGAAAAAAATTTACTTGAGCTAGAAAATGCTATTGTTTATATATTGTTTGCTGGGTTAATTCTCTATTCTCAAGGTTGACATGAGAGTATCTCAAAATAGAAGTGGTAATTCCTTGCTTTCTGATGACATTTGTTTTTCTCTAGCTTAACCACATATTTCTTGTTGAGAGTATCTTTTGCTGTTCTTGCCTAACAATGGAAACTTGATACTTGATGTGGAATATTGAGTTCACTTTATATTGCTTGTTTGTCTTATTTCATAAGATATTTTAGTGGCTAACAAAACTGCGAACAAAACTGAACTTATGAAGCATTTTAAAGTAGCTAACAATATTGATAATTTAATATGTAAGAGTTTTTGTTACAATTATTAGCTTAGAGATAGAGTATTTTTATGTCTAAGAGTTTTTGTTACAATTAGTTTAAACAAGTTTAAATTTTATGTCCAAACAAGATATGGGTATTTTTTCATTTGTAGATCTCTCTAGAACTCAAATGAACATGCACGGCGGTAGATAGAATCCAAGAAGACAAAGCCACAAATGAGAAAATTGAGTAGCAAAGTAATTCCGACATAAATGTGGAAAAACATGATATTCTTGGAAATATTGACACGACAAGAAGTTCTCAAGAACCTTTTGTTAACTATTTATTTTGAGCAGCAACGTAATCAATTTTGTATGTGAATTTTTGTTGATGAAATTGTCATACCCTAAAATCTGGCATGACCGACCTGAGTACAACAAGTACTCTGAAGCCTAATCCAACCAAATAAGCAATTAAGATATCAAACCATAATAGTTTATAAAACTCAACACGATTGTGGAAAACATAAACCGAGTAAGATTGAATTTCAAACCATATAGTTGAATAATAACAAATGTTCAAATTCCTTTTAAAGATCAAGTTAAAAACGAATATTTCTCTCAACATCAACAATGCGGAAATAAATCTAAACCCGAATCTACGGGACTCAAAGAAATATATATATATATATATATATATATATATATAAACTCTAAGCATGAGTATACACCCCCCACGACCACGACACGTCACGAGACTCGCTGTCCTTGTCACCACCAGTTGCGCTACTGCATCCCAGTACCTCTTTGATCACGCTCAAGAGCTGAAGAATAACAATAATATAAAGGGTAAGTCCAACTAGAACTTAGTGAGTAATTTAGCCATCAATCAACCATGTCTAATACCACAAGTCCATCAAGCAAATATAATATCTCATTAATCAACTACTTATATAGGGTAACAGATAACATAACCATCATCTCGAATGGAACATAAATACCAATGTATAAAACCATTCCAACTATGTAAAAAATAAGCAAAATGTGAGTAACCATCATTTGAGATAAAAAGTAAACACCATAGCACATTCATCTTCTCAAGCAAACCACCCGGGTTGGTCGTCAGTGTGGCGGTGCTGATGAGCTTCCCGGTCCAACGACCCGTTAGTCCAATATCCAAGGACCCGTCGGTCCTACGAGTCGGGCGCTGATCACTGCTCTGTCTCAGCATTCTTCCCGATCATGCCATCCGGGTCGGCCGTCAGTGTGGCGGCTGACGAGCTTCCCGGTCCACAACCACAAGCACACCCAGGCATTCATAATCAACCAACAATTTAAATAAATAAAACATCTTCATGCCTGTATAAATATTCTAGGACACCAAAGGTCATCCGAATCCACATATCATTCATGCGCACAACCCATTGCCAAACCCGACCATTCAACATTTAATATTATTGAGCTCATTCTCAAGTACATACATATAGGCAGTAACCATATCAAAAATAAGGAAGAATAATTTATTCCTGACCTCATGTCATACCATGCATAAACCACCTCATATTTCACATAATGAAGCAATAAACTGTTACAGAATGCCGAGATGAATCTTCGATCCCTAGGTGAAAACATGCAAGTATCTATCTAACTTCATGACTACTTTCTCATAGGGTCGGCCGCCTAGGATTGGAATTTGCTCCTCATGGAAATTCCGGCCCTTGCTCAAGTTTCCCTTTTCCCTATAGTTTAGTATTCTTAGGATGTCAAGTTAAGGAGAAAGCATGTTCTAGACGAACCTATGTTCATCGTTTCCCAACTACGTATCCCTACAGTCAAACCCCAACCCCACAAAGTCTTAATAAGCCTAAGGACAGCATGAATGTACCTAAGATAGTGTATTTTCTCTAAGGGCAGCAGGTGTATATTTCAAGGCAGCTTGCGTGTCCTAAGGGAAAACATACAATTCTAAATATACATGCCTCTAATCTTTGAAGGTGACACCTAGACTACCTTTAGTGCATCAAGTGATCACACATCTCATCTAAGGACCCAAAACCAATCAAAATGATGGACGAACCTTGAGGTCATCAATAAGGAGGGCGCACTCCTCAATTTCCACCACCACTCATGCGGCAAAACCAAGGGAATCCGAACAACAACATGCGTGTTGTATGACGACGATAAAAACAACTATAATTCGATCATTGCCCAGGAATTATGTCATTAAATCTGTATCAAGAAAATCTTATGGGAGGGGGGGGGGGAGGCGACACTACCCTAAACCCGACAGGGGTTATGCGGTAGCATAGGAAACACAACAAAAACAAGGGTTACACAATATGAATGGAGGTTCGTAAATTGATCAAAACCCGACTTGAGTAGGAAACAAGGAGGAAAGGGGGAGTTTAAACCACTCACCAAATGAGGAAAAAGGACGAGAAGAACAATGATTTGAATCTTTTGAAGACCGTCTCCAGCGAGCTCGACAAATCCGGCCATCGTCCGCCTCTCCTCCTCAAGGCGTTACTGGTACACGGGTGTTGTGCGGCCCCCTAGCAGCACAGCTAGGTTATAAATTTGGGATTTAATTTTTGAGCCCCAAATTATACTTTTACCCTTCACTTAACCCGACTTGTAAAACCCTTCACTTACCCTTCACTTAAATTTGATTCGAGTTTTGATCGAACCGCTGAACTCGTCTCGGGGTCTACTTCATCATGGCATGCCAAAATACAGAAATAACATATATAAAATTTCTCTAAAATTTTCCCAAGTTAAAAACCTACCAAATTTCACCCCGAAAACTCCGCTAACTCACTTAATTTAAATCCACGCTTCTCTGCTATAAAATCAAAATAATTATAATCCAATTTTTTGTTATAATAGAAATAGAAGTTGTTAACTTGTTCTATATCTAAATATTTGATATTTACACTTCATATTAATTAATTATAATTAATAGAGCAATTACCCAAAATCATAACTTGGACCTAGGATTTTACCAGATCCATAATATGGATCCAGAATTTCCTAGATTCATAACTAAATGGCTAAAGTTCCGGATTTGCCATCCATTTCAAAATATGGTTCCCCTTTTACTAATTAGATACTTTTCTAAAAGTCTTTAAGTGGCTCAAAATAAAATATTTTTTATTATTCATAATATTTTTTTCAGCAATTCATATTAATATTATAATATATATAAATTTATTTTAGTGGCTAATATTATTATTATTTTATTTTTGAAGCATTTAAAATATTTTTCTAAAATATTTAAATGCTTAAATTATACACTTGTTAAGTAAAATGCAACGTGAATTATTTTTTTAAATAATTCTTGTAGTATTTCTTTTAGTGTCTAAAGAATTTATTAGTAGTCAAAATTACTATTTTTTATTTTTTAGTGCAAGTACTATTTTTATTTATAGTAATTTTGTGTCTACACTACAACACAACTGGCCTATAGAGACACATAATTAGAGACAAATTAGATTTTTATTTCTAAATCTTCACATTTAGAGACTAATATATACAAAATTTATTCCTAATCAGCCTCTAAAAATAGTTTTAGAGTCAGATCAATTAAGTGACTATATTGCTGGTGTTTCTATAGCTTAGAGTCAAATCAATTAAGTGACTCTATTGTTGTTGTTTCTATAGATAACTTTAGAGACTAATTAGCAACTAATTTTGTATCTATTAGTCTCTAAATATGAAAATTTAGAAATAAAAATATAATTTGTCTCTAATTTTGTGTCTCTATAGGTTAATGGTGTTGTAGTGCTAATGGCAAAAATGCACGAATGGGGTTACAACATTGAGTCTTGAAGAGATGATTCACGCCTTGAGCTTTGATTGAGATAATTAATTGCCCCGAGCCTTGATTAATGATTTACTGCCTTTAGCCTTGAACGGTGTTGCTACGGACTCAGCGGCCGTTGCTATTAATGTTATCTGCAACGGCTCCGAGTCCATGGCAAAACCGTTGCTGATAATATTTTTAGCAACGACCCGAGCGGCCGTTGCTGATCCGTTGCTAAGTTATCAGCAACGCGATTTTCTGCCACGGCTCCATTGCAACGGCTCGGCCGTTGCTGATGCTCTTCAGCAACGGCTCAGCAACGACATCAGCCGTTGCTGATGCCCATTTTTCTAGTAGTGAAATAATTAGTGGTCCAATTCTCTCTTTATATATATATATATAATTATGTCATACAATACACAATCCCAAAGCAGATCTCAACTGCTCAAATCTCCCTTCATTCAAAGCCTTTGTGAAAATGTCTGCCACTTGTCGATCTGTAGAAATATACTCCAGTTTTAACTCTTCTTGCATGACAGAAATCCAGTATTCATCTTTCAAGGTTTCCTTTACATTCTTTGGTTCAACTTTGGAAGTATAACACGAATATCTGATCATATCCTGATAATTCTTCCTTGATTGATTCCTGGTTTTGACTTCATCACTTACATTTTCAATCACATTCTGCTGGGGGTGATTTTTGAAAATTTTTGTAGGCTTTTCTGTTCCTATACCACCTCTTTCTTCATCTTGTTTAGCATCAGCCAGAGTGTCAGTTTCAACTGCCTGATCAATGACCTTGGTAGTGTTTTGGCTATTTGATCACAGTTGTAACTTCCTTCTCATCAGTAGTCAAAATCTGATTGCTTTGAGAATCATCAACCTTCACATTTGCAGAATCCATTACAGTTTTTGTTCTTTTGTTATATACACGGTAGGCTTTGCTATTTGTGGAATAGTCCAAAAATATGGCTTCATCACTCTTGCTCTGCATTTTGCCAAGGTACTCTCGATCATTAAGAACATAGCATCTGCTTCCAAAAACATGAAAATATGTGAGATTAGGTTTTTCTTTCCTTCCATAATTCATATAGAGTTTGAACAGTTCCTGGTCAAAGGTAAGCTCGATTTATAATATAGCATGTTGTATTGATTGCTTCGGCCCAGAACCTCTCAAAACTATGCTTGGAATTGAGCATCACCCGGGTCATCTCCTGAATTGTGCGGTTCTTTCTTTCAACCACACCATTCTACCGAGGGGTCTTTGGAGCTGAGAATTCATGCAGAATTCCATTCTCATTACAAAACTTAAAGAATGAGATATTTTCAAATCCCCTTCAATGATCACTCCTTATTCTGACCACCTTCATAATTGGAAGCTTCTTTTTATTTTGAAGCCTCAAGCACAGAGTTTTAAATTTGCTGAATGCACCTGACTTCTCTCTTAAAAACTTTGTCCAGGTAAAAACATGAGTAATCATCAACACAGACAATAACATATTTTTTACCTCCAAGACTTTCGACTTGTATGAGTCCAACCGGATCTAGATGTAGAAGCTCCAGTGGTCTTGAAGTTGCAATCAGTTGTAACTGATGATGTGATTGTCTTGTTTGCTTGCCTTCTTGGCATTGGCCGCAAACTACTTCTCGTTAACAAGATAATTTTAGAATTCCTCTAACATCTCCATCATTCATAATTTTCTTGAGGTCTCTGTAATTTACATGACCTAGCCGTCGATGCCATAGATTAATGTCAGATGAGGTAGCTGAAAAACAGATAGAGGATTATATCCTAGGGTGCTAGTTTGATCGAGTGTGGTGGTTACCTTGGTGTTGAGGCTTAAATCCATCGGTGTAAGCTTAGTTTGTTAGAATTTGTGATTGTTGTCATTTAGAGCTTGAGGTGGAAGAGTGTTCTCGGTAAGAAGGTGGAGACTTCCAGGTGTAGGCGTTGGGGCCGAACCAATATAAATCAAAGTGTTAGCATTGTTTACTTTGCATATTACCTAAGTTGTAAGAAAAGATTAAAATCGATAAAGCGCAATTAGGCTAAAGATTTAGTTAACACATTATTCACCCCCTCTAGTGTAGATCCACTTACAACCTCTACGTACACTACAAGAAATTATGATTTTAGTGACAATTAATTAGTAGCAATAAGATAATTACTGCTAAATAATTTAAAGGGAGCAAATAGTTTACATCATTTAGTAACTATTATTAAAAAACTTTACAAAAAGATTATAGATTTAATGACAATTTTTGAATGTCTCCTTCTACAAGTGATTTAATTGCTGCTAAAAAGATGTATAGATAATTTGATTTGTAATTTTGTTAATTAGGTCATTTTATTTGTTTCCATAGGGAATTAGATTATTTGATAAATGATTTTGTTAATTTTATTGTTTAAATAATTATTAAATAATTTTATTAAATAATTTTGCTAATTTTATTATTTAAATAATTATTTAATAATTTTATTTAATAATTTATTAAATAATTATCACTAGTCAAGAATACTGGAGCTATAATTTGATAAATAATTTTATTAAATAATTTATTTAAATAATTATTTAACAAGTAAATTATTTATGTAATAAGTATTAACTAAATAATTTTATTTCCTCTAGGATTTAATTTCCTATTATATCTATATTTTGTCGTGGTAGACAATTAGGTCAATTAGATCGATTAGGTCATTTGCAATATAAAATAAAGGGAAGAGAGAAATGTTGTTGTCAACCTAGGTTAATCCACATCACCCATGGAAAATGGAAAAGGAGCATGCGTGCAACTCATAGTATATATCAAATGTTATTGTCAACCAATATCTTCTTGCTCAACAGTATGCTTTACTCTCTCTCTCTCTCTCTCTCTCTCTCTCTCTCTCTCTCTCTCTCTCTCTCGATGCAATCCTCGATCCAAATCATGCAACTATTAGGGTTTCCCCTATCGTGCTTGTCGGGCTGATTTCGCCAGTCGATAGGTGAGTCGAAGGCGGATCAACAGGCCCGTAGGGTTTGATTTCGTTCTTAAAGGTATCTCTTTTTGTGGATTTCAACCGTATTTATCTGTGAATTAGGAAAAAATTTGGACTTTAATTGATTATGGAACTTAGTTGTGGATCTACATTTCCTACCATTTCGTGTGAATTTCTTTGGATTTTGTCTGAGTTTTGTACTTTTTGAATTATTTCTTTTAGAAATAATTTCTTTGTTTCTTGGAGAGTTTCCTGTTGTACCTGTTGTCATGGGAGAAAAAAGATTAGCCTATTTTTTTGCCATTCGTCTAGTTGAAGTGAAAATCAGGTATCTTTATTTTTCTTTTTCTTGACTTTGTTATTGAAGCTTCTTGGCCTTTTTTTTTCAAGTAAATCATACAAGACTGTTATTGATTATGAATTGGCTGGTCATCATGATCGGCTGGTGAAAATAAAGATTATCTAGGATTATCTGTTGCAGCTATTGTCGCTGCTTCTAGAAGCACCCTTCGTGCTCCCTCTTTGCAAACCCATCTTGAAGATATCCATGAGCGTGTTATATACGTATATAACATTGCTCAAATAGTATTTTTGATATTTTATATTCAAACATCCTTTGCAATCCGTTTTTTTTTAAGTTCTTTATGCTTGCACTATTTTATCGACTTAATTTAAACAATTTGCATATGTTATGCCATTTCCAGTATTAAATTTTATATATCTCATATAGGTTTTGACTTTCGACAATTGTCCAAGATGAAATAGGAATCACGCAGTTTGTAATAACGAAAAATGTTGTCCAAGACTTGATTAGGGAGACAATTCAATAATTATTAGCAAGATCTAATACAATGCCCGACAAACTACCACAGAAATTACACTTCTGATTGGAACAACACATTTATTTCATGTAATTCCAAATGTTTAAAACACACGAACATGGATTCCAAAGTTCATAGTTACTACAACAATTCTCATGCTCTTGCATTGCCTGCACCATCAACCACTCCATCAAAAACTCCACCAAATGTATCAAATAGTACATCGTTAACACATCATGACCCGCTTCTAACATTTTCAAACGAACTAAGGTAGCTACATCAAGTGCAAAAGAAGTTATTTGCTGAAGAAAGCCCAAACAAAAAATTAAAGATCACTCTAGTACTCTTCATTTCAACTATTCCAAACCATTAACTTATTGCATTTCATTCATTTATCAACTATAAAATTTGAACTATATGTTGGACTAATTTTATTAATCTTAGTGTGTATAATCATTGATTAATTATTAATTAGTATATTAGTAATCATGTTTTGACTCTTAATTGAATCCAGATTGTATTTAATTAGGACATTGTAACAGTGAGTGATCTATGATAGGTTGGCTCACTTATTGGGTCCATTGGGGTAGAGGCCCAACTTGCAACCCGTTTTGTGGCCAATTAGCTTCCTATTATGTCATCGACCTAATGGGGTTTTGAGTTTCCTTTATAAAAGAGTCCTAACCTCATTTCTAGTTTGTTAGAGAAACAACAACATTTTTTGGGGGGCTCAGCAGGTTGTAATCACCATTCTTCATCTTCTTTCTTTCATGGTATTCTCAGGATTTAACAAATGGTATCAGAGCATTTTTACATGAATTAAGAATCCAAAATTTCTTGATATAATATGTTGATTCATATCTTTTCTTGATTTTTGGCTGTGAGTGACTGATGTTGTTGTTTCAGATCTATTCTTTTTGATATGATACGTGTCTTGCCGGTCATCATGTTTATTTCTCACTACAAAAAAAAAAGTCATATGCGACAGCCACTGCGGTCGTAGAGCCATTGCAGAAGCTCTTCTGCGATTGCTAAGAGCCATCGCACACGTTCGTTGCCGAAGCTATGGTCGCAGAGTTTGTGCAGTCGCAACACAGCGGTTGTAATAAAAAAACTATTCTGCGACTGCTCTGCGCGGCCAAGTCATAAACCTTCTATGATGGAAATGGCGGTCACAATACTGCCGCAGAAATAATTTCTATTTTTTAAAAAATAGAAACATATAAATTCTTAATTATAATATTTAATTAAAATGCATATCAATCAAACAAAGACTATAAAAAAATAGAATTAGTGGCAAACTACTTTTGTCATAGTAGTGACATACAGTGGCAAAATGATGATTCAGTGGCAAAAAAGTGCACGTCAACCGTTTGTTGCATTAGGTCTGCCACTAAAAGTCATTTTTGACTTTTGTGGTGAACTTTAGCGGATTGCCACGAATTACAATTTTTTTAGTGGCAATGAAAAAATCAAACTACCTCCACCCTATTGTGGCAAACGGGGCTTGTTAATGTCACGTATTTTTTATGGCAAATTTTTTTATCGTTTATTAATAAATATTAATCATTATTCTACCATTTATAGAACCCTTTTCGTAGCAAAAATATATAAATTTTGCCGCTAATATCGTGTTACATTTTGCCATTACATATCAAATTTGCTATAATTTTTTTTGTCACTACATGTTTGATTGTTTGTTATTAAACGTTAAAATGAATTTACCACTAACACGATTTCAAATTTGGATTATTGCCACAATACTAGTGATGATTTTGCCACAATATACGATGACAATTAGATTTCAACATTAATACAAAATAAGTTCAACATTAATCCAAAATAAGTTCAACATTAATCCAAATATAACATGCATTTAACTAACACCAAATAGACTTAAGGTAACAAAATACATCAAAAACAACACATTCAACCAACACAAAATAGACCAAAATATCTAATATCCAAAGATGACAAAAAAAAGAGAATTTGCTTAAATTAGCAATCGATCAGCATTGTTGCCCCCATCATTGCATGACCAAAACTGATCTTCATTTCTTTTTCTTTTTCTCCTGCAAAAATAAGGACACAAGTAAAAAAGAAGGGAACTAAGAACACAAGTAAAAAAGAAGTTACATGGAGATGGAACAAATGAAAGAAATTCGATTGTTATTAGCTCTTACCTTAGGACCCCCATTTTGTAGTTTTGATAACATCATCATCATTGATTTAATCTAAGCCGACATCTCTTCTTGATATTTTTTCATCTCTTCAACTCTACTATTTGCAAGAGCTACCTCTTTCTATGCTTCCTCGACTTCTATTTTCAGATACCTCATGTCAACCTTGAGAATAGAGAATTAACCTAGCAAACAATGCATAAATAATAGCATTTTCTAGCCCAAGTAAAAGTTTTTCTCTATGGTCATGCGATATATGATCAATATTATGTATATTATCTCATGTTTATTTCCAGAAGTGGAGCGACTACGTTATCACTAATACAATGCAAATAGCCCTAAAAGGAAAAGATGCATGTTCTTATCCCATAGTATGTATAAAAGGAAAGGAGAAATGAAGACATTTACAATTTACTCTCTAGTTTTGTCATTGAGACCAACAACAGATAGCTCTTTCATCCAATGACGAAGAAGTTGTTAGAGATTTGCACATATCATGAACAATAAATTTGTACATGTATTCAACATCTATCATATAAACATATAGAGCATAAAAATTGTAGAAGAATGCGGAAGCATATAATCGCTAACCTCCTGTCAATGTATTTGACAATTTGTCGTCGTCAGAAATTGGAATCCGCTACGTGTCGAGCGTCTCTACTAAGGTTCTTCCAGACTCTCCCCTAGACTCACTTTAGATGGTGTATATTCAAGTCTCGATGAGCCTAGGGACCCTAACAACCTATTTATAGATTTACCTTGTCGTCAAAGGTGATAAAGAGATAGACTTGATTGAATTAAGGGGATAGACACGGTAATGAGTTGAACTAGATAATTATTCCTAATTATATGAACCACATAGAGATAAGCACATGTAGGGACGTATGCAGGATTTTGAAAATGGGGCACATAAAAAAATTTAAAATTGAAATTAAGGTGTTCAGTTACAATTTGGGGTGCGAGGGCTTGCCCCCGTGGTATGGTACAATATAATTGTATAAAAATACCTTTAACATAAGACAATCAAAATATATAGATCAACAAATGAGAAGAAAAAAAAGTAGTATTTTATAATAAATAAAAATCAGTCAATCAAAGTAATATTTAGTTTTGAGCAGAATCATTTATCTTATAAAATTGGAGTTGTATTCACCCAATCAAGAACTATACGATTGTTTAAACCAATTGAAGCTACTCGTTAACAAAGAGATAACATATATTGTTTCCTTTAAAATAAGTAACAACACAAATTCAATTATTTATACATAAAAAATTAAATTTCATCAATCTTAAAATAAATACAAAATAAAAATTAACAACAAAAATTAAAGTATAAAATTACTTTTTATTTTTTTTAAAAAAAATAGGGGACAAAATGTCCCCCATTTGTTATGCTGTATACGCCCCTGAGCACATGGGTATGTGGACCACAACACAAGGTACGTGAGCCTTATGTCTTACATTATCTTATTTGGTTCATATATTATTAATGTTCAAAACTCAATGTCTATCTTTAAAAGAAACAAAATGCGTGAATCATAACGACAAGTCATCTTAGAGCGAGTATTATATTCCATGTATCACATACACTTTATTCCTTTAACCTCAACCCAAATAACTTTATGAATAAACCCTATGTTTATTATGGATCCAACAAAATTGTTATTCTCAAACTAAATGTGTACACCTAAATGAGAAATAACAAATTGAATAAGAGCTTTATTAAAGAATAAAAATGTCTTTACAATAATTACATGAAGGGACCAAGTCATATTCGGTTTAAGGATCGACGATCATCAATTCAGTATTAACGTATTCAATGACCACTTTATTTTCTTTAACACGTTCCCTTGTGACTAAATACTTTATGACGATGTGCTTGATTCGACTTCTACTCTTATTAATTTTAGCCAAAAGAACCACAACTAAATTGTCACAGTATATCTTCACGATTCTAAGACCCACAATGAAGCTCCTTAACCTCACACACTGTGTGAGGTAGCCTCAAAACAAGATACAAACTGGGTCAAGTTATCAGTTCGTCTATACATGAGCATGATATCGTTGATACCTTTAAGGTACTTCATCACTTCATTTGCAATATTCCAGTGGTCTATTCCTGGATTACTCTGAAATTTGCTTAGCATTCCAACAACAAATGCTATGCCGGACCTTGTACAAGCTTGAGCATGCATAAGGTTACCGACAACCGAAGCATATGAAATGTTCTGCATCTGTTCTCTTACCAAAATATTTTGGAACATTAGTTAAGATTAAACCAGTCACTTTTCACAATGGATGCTACACACGGTTAACAATCTTTCATTCGAAATCTCTCTTAGATTTTATTGATATAGATATTTTGAGATAGACCTAAAATGCCTTGAGGTTTGTCCCTGTAGATCTTAATGTCAAAGACATAAGATGCCTCACTCATATCAAAATTCTTAGAGAGAAAATTGTTTCATATCATATAGCAATCCTTTTATCATTGGTTGCAAGTAAAATATCGTCCACATATAGGATAAGAAAATAAAACTTAATTACTCCCACTGATCAAGTGATATATGTATTGATCCATGATGATCTCAACAAAACCGAATGAAGAGATCACCTCATGGAACTTTAAGTACCAGTGATGGGAGACTTGTTTCAATCCATATATGGACTTCTTGAGCTTGCACATCAAGTGCCCACCGTCATTAGAGGAGAATCATTTAGATTGTTTCATATAAACCTTTTTCATCTATGTATCCATCGAGGAATGTCATTTTCACGTCCATTTGATGCAATTCCAAGTCAAATGTCATGATGATACGACAAGAATCTTTCTTAGATACAAGAGAAAAAGATCTTCATGTAGTCGATTCCCTTCATCTAAGTGAATCCTTTGACCACTAGTCTAGCCTTATATCTTTTTATGTTGCCCATAGAAACTTTTTTGATTTAAAAGACCCATCTACAACCAATGACATTTAAACCTTAAGGCAACTCGACAAGATTCCAAACCGTTTTTGATGTCATTGAACTCATCTCTTTCTTCGTAACATTGTACCATAACTCATATTGACCACAACTCATGGCTTGTGAAAAAAATGTCTTTAGATTATTTTTGGCTCTTGAGAAGCCTTATCCTAGTAGATTTCCTTAATGTTGTGTCATCCAGCTCTTGAGAAGTCTATTCCACAACTGGTTGCTCAACATTGTTTGGTAATTATTGAGTACTAGGATCTACTTGGTCATTATCAACTATTTATAGATTCTCAATGATTGGTTGTTGAACACCTAGAAGATGTACATTATGAATAACAATCAATCTTTCACTTGAGTCAAGAGTGGACTCCTCCAAATGATCTTTCTTAGAAATTAATCACTCCCACTAATCAAGTTATTTTCAAAAAAAATTCATTTCTTGACTCCACAAACCTAGTGGTATGAGATGGACAATATAATTTATATTCCTATAGACTTTTCGATATATCCAACAAAATACCTACAGATAATCGTTGGGTCTAGTTTCTTCTCTTGTGGATTGTAAACCCTTATTTCAAATGAACAATCTCATACGCACATATGTTGCAAACTCGGTTTCCAACCTTTCTATAACACGAATGACGTTTTAAGAACAACCTTGATTGAAACTCGGTTTAATATATACACAACCGTCTTAAGGACTTCAGACCACAAAGATCTAGGAAGCTTGGAGCTGCTAAGCATGCTCCGCACCATGTCTATAATGTTTGGTTCCTTCTTTCTGCAACACCATTTTGATATGGAGATCCCGACATGGTGTATTGGGCAATTATCTCATGCTCTTGAAGGAACTTAACAAATGGACTAAGGTGTTTGTCCATCTTCAGTGTACCATCTATAATACTCACCTCCCTTATTTGATCTCATGAACTTTATTTGCTTCTCATACTTCTGCCTTGAAACCTTAAATACATCGAGTGCTTCGTTCCCATTATGAAGCAAGTAGATATACATGTAGTGTGAGTGATCATTTATGAAAGAAATAAAATACTTCTAGTCATATGAGTCTATGTCTGGACTACAAATATCTATATGTATAATATCTAATATGTTTGAACTCCTATTAGCACCTTTGTTTGACATGTTAGTCTACTTTCTTTTTATGCAGACTATACACATCTCAGAGTCAGTAAAATCCAAAGCACTAAGTACTCCTTCATTTACCAACCCTTTTATCCTCTTAATGGATATAAGTCATAACCTTTGGTGCTACGACCAAAAGGAGCGTTCATCTATAACACATCTTTTAATACGCACACTTTATTGAACATGCAATGCATTATAAGTGGAATTATCCTGCAACTCAGTAAAGCTTTTTTTAATGCAAAATAAAACCAAAACTTAAAATAAGCCTGCATATTCCAACGACTTCCGCATGTAAGCATACTTTGTTTCTTGTATAGATACAATGCTCACTTCCCACAGGCTTCATGTGGTTTTGAAAGTCTTTCGAGGTATTGGAAATATATACTATATAACCCGAATCAATCCACCAAGTGTTATAATAAATATCAATCATATTAGATTCATAACAAACCAAAGAGATTGATTGTGTACTTTCTCCCATTTCAATAAGCAAATTCCCTTTTCCTGTACACACATGGCCAGAAGTTCATCAATTGACTATTTTTCTTTATGTGTGTTTTAAGAGATTTTAAAGGTCATATATTGTTGGTAAGGAGTTCAAAATAAAATGCACTTGAAATGACTCAGACATATCAATCTCTAGTTTTTTTAAAAAGTTGGGTCATTATATTTCTCATCTGCATGATGTGCTCATGCACACCCCTAACTCTAGTGAGCCTCAAATGATAACAATTTAGTCATTAAAGCGTTGGCAAGGACCTTATCTGAATATTCAAACTATTCATTTATAGTCTTAAGTAGATTCCTTACATTATTATCCAAATAGAACCACGAATACTAGCAGAAATGTGTGATTTTTTATGAACATTACTAAGGCGATGTGATTGCTTCCACTGATCATAAGACATGACCTCAGCCGTAATGCTAGTATTTGTAGAAGCAGGTGATTCAACTTTCCTTATAATGTCATATATGTTCATGCACCCTAAATGAAAAAGAATTCTTTCCCTTTATATTCTTAATAATTGTCCATAGTTAGTTCGGGAAATCAATCTTAAAGTCGGAGTAGCTAAAAATTTAAATTGATGTATATTTAAACCATATATTCATGCTTATAATCTAAATAGAGGCATATAAGATTCTAGTTTTACTAATGTAAACAAGAAATAAATAAACAAATATGAATCAATACAATAAAACTGCATGTGGGCTAAGCTTTATTTTAGGACTCATATTTAACTTTATGCGAAACTAACCGACTATATACCTTTTCATAATACATGTGGGCAAATTAGGAAAAAATAATATATTATTCCGCGCTTAATTATACAAGTATAATAAAAATTCATGTGGGATAAGATTCATTATACTCAAAATAATTAATTACAATTGATGTCATATATATCTATATGTGACCTAAAAATTGTCAAGTATGTAATTTAACATAACTAAGATTGTTGTAGCTACTCCTCAATTAATTAAATTATGTGGTCAATTACTTAATATATAATTTAACATAATTAAGGATGATGTGACTACTCTTCAATTAGTCAAATTGATCACATGACATCATAATGCAACATAGATAATTACATGAAATAACATAACATTATTCATAATATGCATCATAATAAACTACAATTAAATACAGTTTAATTATTAATGTAATAATGCACTACATGACAAATAGGTACAATATATATATCATGTTCATCAATGCAATAATAAGGTAGTAAATAATTATATTTATATAATATGATTCAACAAAATATAAATTAAAAATTTACTGCTAACTCATTTCAAATCAATAATAAATTGATTTAATTTTGTTTTTATAGGAATCATAAAATGATTTAATTAAATCTTTCTACTCTATGAATCAAACTCTAATTGGCATGTCCAACAACATAAAAAACCAGTGTTTTAAATAAAATTGAACCAAATCATATTTCAGTTAAATCAAAGCTGAAAATTAAATCAGAATTGAGCCTAAATCAACCAGAATTGCAAAATCAGCCTTATATGTCGAATTGGGCCGGCCAAAAAGTGAAACAAGGGCCACCCTAATCCAACAGTGGGTATATTGTGTCAATGGACCCGGATCCATTGAAATAAGATTAAGATCCGACCCGAATAATGAACCAATTTTTTTTAAGACTATTGTATTTGAATTGGGCCGGCCCAAAAACTAATTATGGGTCGGTCCAAGTTAGATTAAAAGAGGGGCAGGTTTGAATGAATATACTTTTTGAGAGAAATTTTTCAGCATACTTTCTCCAAGTCTTATCTTAAATATTTTCATCCTTATTCTCAAGTTGGTATCAGAGCAGGCTACCTTCCGCTTTTGCTCTACATGTCACTGTCATGTTCTGCATAGCCTCTACTCCTGCAAAACATCGTCTTCATATCTCTAAATCACACGCCATCATCCAAACGTCATTCCATCTCGAGTCCGCCACCACCTTGCTTGCCGTAGTGAGTCCATCTAGATGTCAACCTACCCCCTTATTCTTCAGTTGCAGAAAACTTGTATGTTCACACAAAAATGGAGTTAGAAGTCGGTAAAGTATCTTCATTCTCTATTTCGGGTACTCCTATTATTACTATAAAAAAGTTGAATAGAAAACATTGCTTGGCCTGGTCTTCACCTGTGGAACTTTGGTTTCTTGGTCAAAGACAAAGTGACCCTCTGAAAAAATCTTCTGATAAAATTCTAGAGAAAGTTCGCAGCCAATGGGAAAAACTTGACTATCAACTGTGTGCATTGTTGTGGCAGTCCGTTGAACCAAATATTTTGGTTAACTTCATGACTTTTAAAACCTGTCATACTTTTTGGGTAAAGGCTAAAAGTGTTTTTGCTAATGATATTCAATGATTGTATAAAGTTGCCTAGAAATTTGCTGCACTTAAGCAAATTGACCATGATATGATTTCTTATGTTTCTAAAGCTCAATCTTAGGGGTGGCAGAAATGGGCACGACACGACAATTGCGGGCCAGGTTGAAAAATTCGGCCCGATAAGCTTATTGGGCCGGGACGGCCCGACACGATAACATTTCGGACCGACGCGGGCCGGCTCTTATCAGGCCGGGCCGGCCCGTTTGGCCCGCTAAGTATTTTAAAAAATTAATTTAAAGTATAGTTTAATGCTTGTTTAGTATTTTAAAATTGAAAGTGGAGTTAATCCATAGAGCTTTTCTTGTGAAATATTATATTTGGTACATATTTAGTCTCTCAAATATTTTAAATTAATTTTTAACAAGTTTTTAGCAATTTTTTAATTGATAAACAAGCTCGCGAGCCGTGCCAGGCGGCCCACAATATTTTGCGAGCCGGGCCGGGAATTTTCGGCCCATGGAGTTAGCGGGCCGAGCTGGGCCGGCACGCTATCTTATTATGTCGGGCCGGCCCGTTTTGCCACCTCTACTCAATCTGCAATAGAAGAGTTAAAGTTATTCTTGGAGGCTGATACTCTAGAAGGAATAAAAAGTAAACTGGATAATCTATATGTTGTTCTTGTCCTTCGGGGAATGAATCTAGATTTTGAACATGTTCGAGATCAGATCTCAACAAGTCAAGAAGCCCCCTCCATGGAGAACTTATTTACGAGACTTCTTAGAGTTCCTTCATCGAAAGTAAGTAACAATTTCACTGAGTGAATGGAAATTTCAGCCATAGTGTCTAATCATGGAGGCAGAGCTAGGTCGTTAAAATCGTGGAAGTCGAGGAGGACGAAGTGGTCGACCTCAATGCTCATACTGCCAAAGAATGGTCCATACTCGAGAGACTTGCTACTCACTTTATGGGTTTCTAGAAAAATCTATTAATGTCTCCAAAACTGAAATTTCGAATTCAAAATTTTCAAATGGTGAGTACCTGTTGGCCTAAGGTTTACTACCTTGGTCTTAATTAGGGATGGTAACGGTTCGGTTAACCGCACGTTTGGGGGTTAACCGAAACCAAAACTGATTTCCAAACCCGCTAACTGAAACCGAAACCGAAATCGAAATCGGTTGGTTTCAAAAATCTATATCCGAAACCGAAACTGAATTTTTTGGTTCGGATAGAACGGTTAACCGGAAGTAAACAGATAATCAATTCAAAGATTAATAACAAAACCAGTTTCGAATATCGGTACACCGTAAAAATCGGTAATAAACGGGTAACTGATTCAAAGATTAATAACAAAATTGATTTCAGATATCGGTTAACCGCAAAAAACCATTAACTGAAGCCAAATATATAACCAGTTTCAGTTACCGATTAACCGCAGCCCAATAACCAAAATTAACCGAACCGATTTTAAACGGTTTTTGGTTTTTACTATTCGAAACTAAAATTGAAGCGCAAATCCACTATCCAAAATCGGATTTTGCGGTTCAGTTAACCAATTTGAGTTGTCATCCCTAGTCTTAATCTCGGTTTTGATGATAACAAATATGAAACTAATGTTTCATTGAAAAATATTTTCAGGTTCCATATTGGTTAGCACTCGATGTCATCGATCAGAAATATCGGAAGAAATAAAAAAATCAGAAGGACATTGGTCGACGCGTTCGGGTTCGTTGCAGAGATTTCTAGAAGTTCGACGTGTGCACCAAAGACGTCTTGGATAAGTCTAGAGAAGGCCTCCAAGTTGATACACACTGAAGCCCAGAACCCAGAAACGAAGCGCACAAGAAGAAGGCTAAAAAAAACAAGCTCAACCCAGGTTCGGTCAACCGAATGTGGTAAAAAATTGGCAGTAGCCAATTCGGTCGACCAATCGAATATTGCCAGGAAGTGGCAGTATGCCTGCGGTCGCTCGCTCGGTCGATCGACGATCGATCGGCAAGCGACTGAGCGTCGGGAACGAGTAGAAATATGTCCGTTGACAAGCCTTGAGAGTTGGGAGTTTATAAATACTCATCCCAAACTCATTTCTAGACTACCATAGATGCTTCCAAGCCTTAAAGTGTGATCTTATGCATCTCTACAAGCTTTCATTGAGTCATCCTTACAAGAACCCTAGTTTTGATCTCCACTCCTTGATTTAGCCTTCAAGCTTCACCGATTCATCATCTTGAAGCATCAAGAGGACTATGGAGTTTTCTTTTGAGCTAAGTATTTGTCATATTATTTATTTGCTCCATTGTTTGTGTATTTTGTGGTTTATTTTCATTGTATATCATTTCTATAAACTAGGTTGCTAAGTTTGATTGGGTTGGTGGTTGCCTTGGTGTTAAGGCTTAAATTTACCATTGTAAACCTAGTTTACTAGTATTAGTTGAGTTGTCCCTTAGGTTGAGGTGGGAGAGTGCTCTCGGTAGGAAGGCGGGATACTTCCGAGTGTGGAAGTACACTCGGTTTGAGAGCGAAGATTTTTCAGTGTAAAGTCCTCTTTGTAAGGGAAACGATATAATCTAGTAAAACTAGCTAGTTTGAAAATCCTAAGCGGGGTGCTTAGGTAGTGGAGTAGGCATTGGGACTGAATCACTATAAATAATTGTGTTGCATTGATATCTTCTACTTGTGTTTAATTACTTTATTATCGTATTTACTTTGCTTCCGCTTGCTACTCAATTTGTAATTTGACTAAGTAACCAAAGAAACGATTAAAATCGAATTTAGGCAAAAAGATTAGTAAACACACTATTCACCCCCATCTAGCGTGGCCATTTCACCATCAGTACCAAGAATATCTCCAACTAAAGGCTGCTCAACAATCTCAGACATCTACTGCTATAGGTGTTTACAATTCCACAATCTACATAATTTAATCTGGTAATGATCAAAATTCATGTATTACTGATTCAGGTGCCTCTGACCATCTTGCTGGTAATAGTTATTTATTCTCCTCAATATCTTCACCGAAATTTCCTCATTTCATTACCTTAGCCAATGGTTTTAAAATAACTGCTAAAGGAATCGAACATGCCTCACCTACCCCATCTATAAATTTGTAATATGTTTTGTTTATTCCTAGCTGTCCATTCAATTTAATATCCCTTAGCCAGCTTACCCGATTACTTAATTGTTCAGTAACCTTTTACTCTAATTCTTTTGTCATACAGGAACGTGGTACGGGACGGACGATTGGCGTAGGACATGAATCTCGTGGTCTTTATTACCTCTAGTCTAGTCCATTTGTGTCGTGTGCTGCCGTTGCTTCCCCAAAGCTTCTTCACTAACGGTTGGGTGATCCAAGTTTATCTAAATTACAGAAAATGATTCCTAGTCTTGATAACATAAAAGTTTTAAATTGCGAGTCATGTCAACTAGGGAACATGTTCGATCTTCTTTTCCTAAAAAAGTTTAAAGTAAAATTGACTCTCCTTTTTCTATTGTCCATTATGATATATGGGGTTCAAGTCGTGTATTTTCTTTCGGTTTAATTTAGATATTTTGTCATTTTCATTGATGAATTATCCAAATGTACTTGAGTTTACTTAATGAAAGAACATTCTGAAATCCTTTCTATTTTTCCTTCCTTTTGCACTAAGATTGAAAATCAATTTGACAAAAAAATTAAAATCTTTCGAAGTGACAATGCGAAAGAATATTTTTCTTATGTTTTTTCTTCTTTTTTGTCCTCGTAGAGCATTTTGCGTCAATCTACTTGTCCTCATACACCCCAACAAAATGGGATAGCATAAAGGAAAAATAAACACCTTGTTGAAACTGCTTGAACCTTGTTGCTTCATGCAAATGTCCTTGTTCGACATTGGGGTAATGCAGTTTTAACGACTTATTTTTTGATAAATTGAATGTCTTCTTCATCCCTTAACAATAAGGTTCCTTACTCCATTTTATTCCCTAAAGAACCATTGTTTCATGTTGCTCATTGAGTATTTGGATGTACTTGTTTTGTTCATAATCTCTTCCCAGGATTGGATAAACTAGCTGCTCGTGCTATCAAATGCGTTTTTCTTGGGTATTCCAAGTTACAAAAAAAGATATCATTGTTACTACCCAACCTTATGGAATACCCATTCATTTGTAGGATATCGTTGCTTTCTTGTCTAGTGAATCCATTTTCATTGTCAATACCCACATAATTCTCTATTCAACCCCTATCAATGTTCATCGAGTCCCGGCCCGTTTGTCTTGTGACTCGTCCTGCCTTGATCAAACTTAGTTATTTTTTATACATTACTATTTTGATTCATTTATGATATATTTTTTTACATGTTTGGATATATTTTATCATGAACATTGTGTTTGAGTGTAAATATAATGTGTTTGTATATATTTGAATTGTTGTTGCATTGGTAATAGGATGTTTATGTTGTGCTATTTATCAATTGGAGACAAGGTTTTTAGTATTTTTAGTTTTTTAAATATTAAAACATCATTACTAGATGACATTGCAATGGTGGAACTATCATAGAGACGGTGGTAGATGTGGTATTATGCAATAACAAACATTACCATAGTAGAATACAATTGATTTATTTGCGATGATCTTTAGCTGTCGCAGAAGTGTTATAGTGACTTACCGTAGCCATCGCAAGAGACTAATATTTTAGTAATGAAATGTGAGGAACCAATGTTTTTATATTTTATGGATCAAAGTGAAGTTAAAAATAATTTTCAGGGACAAAAATTGGAATTTTAAAACTTAGGCTCTAAAGTGAAAAAATAATAGGGGCTAAATTGGAATTAACCCATTTATATTAACTTAATAAAAAGCACAGCGTATCACTTCAAGATGCGTTCGCAGTAGGCGCCGAGGTTCGGTATAAAATGCCCCACGCGCAATTCGCAAATATATCCGGTAAAACAAAAGGCGTCTAAAGCCCCCCTGCGAGCATCGCCTGCGACTCTGCGAGCGTCCACCCCGAGCTCGCAGTGGAGTGGTTGGCATGGATTGGGAAAGGGACATAGGAAAATGAAGTTACATTACCTCTGATTTCGTTCATCGATCAAGCAAAAATATTAAGGGAAGAAAAAACCACCGAAGGTGAGGGAAATCGCGGCGACTTTTTTGACATACGCCTGCTCATGTTGCTCACCGACTAAAACAGGTTGTTAGAAAAGAGAAGGGAATTGAAGAGGAAGAAGCAGGGGAAACGAGGGGAGTAGATCTGGCAAACGTTGGGGGCTTGAGGGCGAGGAAGCCAGGGAGCGCGATGGAGGGCGAGGACGCCGAGGAGTGTCGCCCGTGGCGCCGGCGACTGTCCTCGATGGCCGTCTCCTGGTCCGCCCTCTTCCGCGTTTCCCTCCTCTTCCTCCTCGTCGCCGCCATCGCCACCGCCTTCATCACTCTACCCGTTGAGAAGGTATATAGCATCCAGTCCTTCCCTTCTCTTGTGTGTGGATCTCCAAGGACTGGGATTTGGGCAAATGCGTTTCGTGGTGGGATATAATTCGATTGATTGGGCCTTTTGCAAATCTAGATAGTTGTTTCCATGAACTGATGCAATGTTTGATCTCTAGCTGCATAAATTGATGTCTTGGGGAGTAGATGAAAAGGAGCACAATGCCTAAATTGTTCTTAGATCTCATCCGTTACTGTTTTATTGTCCTCTGTGGAAAGCTTCTCTTGTGTGTTGTCAACGTCTTAGATGATTAGGTATCATAAAATTTGGGAAAACTAGCATGATTTTCTGTTTCAGTAACACTGTTTGTGTTGAGAACTAGTGTTTGCATTGATTGGTAAACATGCTCTTGTGACTTATTCAAGTGAGGGGGCTCAATGAGTAGCACTCTCTTCCAAAATATACTTTTTGTCTCAAAGGATTCATCATCACGCTTTAGCTCATTGTCTGGCAAATGTAGTTACTTTGAGTGACGATTTCCTCCTTTTTCCCACCTAAAACATCATTTGTTGCTTAATTTTTTACAATTTCCAATTGCAAGTTTCTTTAAGGCTTATAAAAGTAAAATATTTACATAAATTGTCATGGTTGCTTCCAGTCAAGACATATGTGTGACACCCTAGTTTAGTGCCATAGCAGCAGTTTATTATTAATTGTGCTAGCTTATAAGGCTTGATGGGTGTGCCTGGATTGTTTTTGGTTAGTGGTTTAGTATTATTAAGTTAATGGGTTACTTGTCCCATGAGAATGAATTGTGACAATATGTCTTTGGTACTCATTATTTTTGTGTGGTTATTTTTGGAGGTGTGCATTATAGAGTCATTTCAGAACAGTGGTTGATTAATTTTGAACCTCCAACTTCCTATGTCATTCTGTTCATCCTTTATTCAATAACTAGTGCATAGATATTTAATTCATTCTCCTTTCTCTTTATGTACCACATTTCTTAGTGTAGTGGTCTATGTAACTATTATAATGTTCATCTCATACAAGGATTCTGTTTACATCGGATTTGCTGACTAAATGTTGTTTAATATGCTTGCCAACAGATTCTGAAAGATTTTTTGGTCTGGGTCAAGCAGAATCTTGGTCCATGGGGTCCAGTAGTGCTGTAAGTTAAATAGGTTTATAGGCTAATTAAGATTTCTATCTTGTGCTTTTTGTATCATTGAATTTGTGTTGCAACAAGAATTTTCTCTTTTCTATATGACATTATCTTGCTGTGGAAAATTAGTTGTTTAGTAACTTTAGTTATTCAATATGTAGCAATTCTGTTATTTTGTTACCATTATGTATTGCATATTATCATGCATCTTGTTTTTTTAGAGGAAAAAATGATATTAATTTCCAAGTGTAGCAGAATTCTTGTTTAGTAACTTCAGTTTTCTTTGATTTCATTTGTATACTCTATTTATAAGAAACATATAACTTTCTGTTGCTTGCTCTACTTCTTTTTTTGTTGGGAACTTATGGAGTATATTCTGTTACTTGATTTGAATGAGTGAATATCCTATCTCCTTTGCTTTCCCCTTTATTTTGCATTGTTTTTTTATTTGACAAACCGTACTAGGAGAAAAAATATTTTTATTATGCTTAAGCTCTATATCTCCTATGTTTGAGAAAGGGCATATTTAATTTATATTTGGACAATTTCAACTATTGGTGATCCGTATATGTTTGCAGTACTTTATATAGAAAAATATAACACGTATGAGAAGCATAGCAATTATTCTCATAGTGTCAACCAGTTTCATGTTTTAGTATACTTTTCATGTGTGCCCGCAACACTAAGTAGATTGTCCATTTTCATTGTTAGTTAAAGAAAATTTATATGGTTTAAGCATCTCTAGACCAGTATAGACAAAATTAGATAAATACTAGTGTACTACATAAGTTTTGAAGTATATGACATGATTGGAAGTATCCGAGTGGATTCAGTGCACTAGATGGATATGGAATAACAAAAATTTCGAAGTATTTGTGCTTCCCAAGCTTATTATCGCGACCAAAAAAATTTCGCGGTAGCGAACCTTGATATCGATATATCTTTTCGCGACCGATATATCGTCCGTGTCGCGACATATCAACAATATAATATATATTATAAATATAAATTATAAAAAATATATATAAATAATAATAGCATTATAGCGAAGTAGCAAACATAGAATATACAAAAATCCAATTCACATAGCATGAACCATAAAACATCAAGTAGCTAAAGTCAATACAATCATGAGTAAACAAGTCTTAACAATTAACATAGAATTGGCAAGTAGCTAAAGTCTAGTTTTTCTAATTCATCACAAATGAAAACAAGTCTTAAGTTAAGTCTTAACAAATTAGCTCCAAATCTCCAATCTAAAAAAGATTATCAAAATCATCTTCAATGTCTTCATTAGGGGTATTATCCATTGGAGGAGTAGTTGGTTTGAGCCCAAAATCATCTTCAATGTTTTCATCATCATTTAGAAATATATCTTCTTCTCCTTCATCACTTGAATTTTCATCCACCAATCTTGAAGTAGAAGTAGAACCATGATGACGTCGATTATAAGTGACAAGCTCATTAACTCCACGCCTCCTTGGAAAATTACGACCCTTAAGGGCATTTGAAGCACCAATGGCTTCATCAACAAACTCAAAATGAATTCTATCATTCTCTCCATCATCATTGTTGAACCACGCATTTGTCTCCCAATCAAAATCGTCAAGTACTAGTGGATCATACTTTTTGCCACCTTCACGAATTTTTTGAAATCTCGTGGCAATCTTTCGATTGTATTGGACATATACCAAATCATTCAATCTTTGGTGCGACAATGTATTTCTTTTCTTGGTGTGAATCTATACAAAAGAAAAATAATAACTACTAAGAAAACACTAAGAAAGCATTAAATACTTAGTTACAAACTCAAAAGTGCTCCAATTTCGTTTACACCCGGAGGACAAACAACAAAGACTAACAATGCGTTTTGCAAACTTTGAAAACTCGGGAGTACGTCCACCGAAAGATTTCCACCATTCAACTAACATTAAAAATATAAAATATTAAAATTCAAAAATATGTAAAAACAATAAATATTAATAAATAAAATAATAATACACAATATACTTATGAGGAATCCTATTTGAGCGTTCTCTAATCACCATCTCTCTTGCAAAAGGCCTTCGATCTTCATCATACATATCGGCATCTAGAAGTATCTTGGATCGCATTGTATCATCCAACACTAATTTCTCAAGTACATCATTGAAGTCTTCACGTAGCTTCCCCGAGTACACGACATCATTTTTCTTGATGTCAAAATATTTGCCCGGATTGAGAAATAGAGCCGCACCATATAATGGTGTTTCCATTTGACGCTCTTATCGACTTTCAATGATATCAATGACTTTCTTGCACAAAGTGGATTTGTGGGCCAAGACTTGTTTGATCCTCCTCTTAGCTTCACCCATTGCCGCGGCTAATTCTGTCATAGCGGGTTTTTTCATCACCATCCGCTATCCTCAAAACTACAAGTAGAGGTTGTGATGCTCTAATGCAATCTTTAATTGCCTCCCAAAATCAAAATTTAACCGCATGGATTAAGTTATAAATTTTCTTTCCCGCTTCGGTCTTGCACAATTTTGAATCAAACCAATCTTGACTTACAAACAACCGCTGCAACTCTTGTTTAAATTTTCTCAAACATGACAATGTTGGAAATGCAGTCGTAAATCTAGTAGCCCCGGGTCTAATAAGATCATGTCCGTTAGTGTGCTCCCTCATTGCATCACGAAGACGACCATGTCTATAAATGAATGTGGTCAAGGATCTTGCTCTTGCGATTGTAGGCTTAAATTCTTTCATCTTTCCCACGTCTTCCAACATAAGGTCCAAGCAATGTGCGGCACAAGGGGTCCAAAACAGTGTAGGCAACCTTTGCTCCAACAATCTCCCCGCTGCCTTATAGTTGGCGCCATTATCTGTAATAACTTGAACAACATTACTTGGGCCAATTTTTTCAATTTTTGTCTCAAGTAAGTTAGCCAACATCTGAGCATCATGACACTGACCGGAAGCACAGAGCCAAGAAAAATAGTCCCTTGCGGACTATTTACAAGAAAATTTATCAACTGTCTCCCTCTTCTGTTTGTCCACCCATTTGACATAAGAGTGCACCCATCCCTTTCCCAAACCTCTTCATGTTTGTGCTTTAAATCTTCTGTTTGTTCTTTTGCCTTTTTCAATAAAGGAACCCGCAACTCATGATATGTGGGTGGTTTGTAGCCCGATCCAATTTGTGCTATGCCTTCAACCATCAACTCATAGCTTCTTGAATTTGCCGCATTGAAAGGAATGACATTCTCATAGAAGAAGTTGGCTACATACATGTTAACTTTTTCAATAGCCTCTTTTGTTTTCAAAGAATTTTCAATGGTCTGTTGGCTAGGACCTTTGGAGTGCCTTTCATCCACAATTTCTTCTGGAGTTCTCTGTAGGAATTCACCAATCTTGGTTTGTGATGTGAATTGTGACACTTGTGACATTGCTACAAACTAGCAGTCTTTTTTTTTTCTTCTTGTAAATTGTTCCCGAGCTTAGCACGGAGTTGGAAGCTGTAGAATGGTCTACTGGTGCCACTGCTTCTTGTTCATCATCCAAATTGAATGGTGTCTTCCTCTTAGCTGCAAGGGCATTATGCATTTCTCCCATTATCAGCGCTGCGGTTTTATCACATTTTATCACGTCTCCATAACCACCCGCCAAATGTTGTTTAAGTCTTGCGATTCCCCCATTCAATTGGTTGCCGCAAAGTGAACATGCAATCAATTGTCTTTTGTTTAAATCCGGCCAATATCCATATCTCCAACCAATATCCTCCGAGTTCGGTTTTTGTTTAGGATCTTTAGAAGGATCATAAGGCGTTTCACCATAATTTCCCTCCATAATTTAGTGCACAATATAAACAATGTTGCACACAAATACACAATACAACTTATCAAGTATATATACTAATTAATACACAATATAAACTGATTCCAAACAGAACAACCTAAGCTGTTTTGGAATCAGACTGTCGAATCAAAAATGGCGGAACTCAGAAATCGGAAGTGAGGCGCCGGAAAATACCTGGCCGGAAAATAGAAAAGCGTCACCGGAGAAGTGAGGTGCAGACACGATGCGAGGAAGCTTCCAAGAGAGCCACCCACGGAATGTGAGGAGCCGAGGAATGAGGAAGAAGATGAGAGAGGCGTCGATCGAGCAGGGTTTAAGTTAGTTTTTTTTTTAAAAAAATCAATAATGTAGATAACACTTATCTACAAGTTGGATGAAAAAATCGCAAAAAAATAACCCTGGCCTAGCGGTGGAACCTTTCCTGGTCCATCGTGCGGGCCAGGGTTCGAATCCTGCACCTTGTTTTTTTTTCTTGTAGCGCCTATCTCATTGGGATCTCGTCCAAGATTGGACGAGATCTCGACGAGATATATCATATCTCGGGATCGCCTGTATCGTCCAGACGATACAGGCGATTCCACCGAGACGACGATATCTCGTCGCTATCTCGACGAGATAACGACGAGATGCTGGTGCTTCCGACGATACAGGCGATTCCACCGAGACGACGATATCTCGTCGCTATCTCGACGAGATAGCGACGAGATGATAAGCCTGGTGCTTCCCCTGGTCATATGGTTTGGTTTAACTTGACTCGACCTACATTCTGTTACCTACCTCCTATATTTTTGCTCTTCCCCGAAATTGTGCATCTTGTCATGGTTTCGTATTTTCTGCATTATCTATTACACTCACTGTTTCTATCTTGAAGACTTGAACTAACTTTGCCCCTTCTCCAACATGTTGGCACTGGCGTTGCTTTGGTGCACCTACAACAATTGTATGTAGTTAGTAATGGCTGTGGCTGCTAGGGGATGACACATAGTTCATACAGCCATGATACTGGTTTACCAATTAATTGTATTGTTAAAATTGAAAGGCAACTTTGCAATTGTACATGATCATATGCCTGCTAGCCTGTGCTCTGTAGGCACTAGCAACTCTCAATTGTTGATTATTTTCTGGTTAGTTGGGATAGATCTTTGTCAAGGCATGATAGCATTTCTTCTATATTTAAAGAATAAAGCTATTTTTTTTTTCATCTATCTTTTTGTTAAAAAAATCAATTGAGAACATGCATGTACTGGACAAATATAGATATGCAAGTAAAAATAGTAAAATAAAGACAAGAGGCCTTACCTAAAATGGTTCTGGCTGTTATTTTGAGCTCCCCCTACCATGTCTATTTATAAACCACAATTTTAAGAGTTCAGGGATTAAGCTTTTGGGTCTGTTGTTCTAGTTAGCCTAACTTCGCTCTATGGATTATGGAATAAGCCGTTCACTTTTAATTGCACTTCTCGCTTAGTCCTACCTCCAAGCAAATATTGGCCGTAGTGGATTATGCTGTAATCTAAAGATGAAACAGCCAATTTCCAGTGGCGCAAGCACTAAGAAATACTTATTGGCTTTATTGAATGCTATATTACTTAGGACATGAGAAATCATGTTAAAAAAGAGAGAGAGGAAAGAGTAACATGAAGTTCCACTCTCCCTCTCTCACTCAAGTGAATTGGTTTTGAGAGCATTTCGCCAGTTCTTGGCGTTATTCTTGATATCACTTCTACAATGAACTGTAGATTACTGAGTTCTCATGTGTTTGCCTCAATCTCAATTGCTGTAGATCTTTATTCTCTCTTTCTGCTAAGTTTCAATGAAGATCTCTGGTGGAGGAGAGGTGAGCATCTGTGGCAGATATTGAACCTTAGATTAACCAAAGAAGGCGTTTGGGTAAATTTTTTCTTAATCTAGTTTAACTAGAACTGTTCCAAATCACTACTTCACTAGTCAATTTGGAGGATATACATTTACTTTAACTAAGATATTCTAGAGCTATATTTTTTTTGCAGAAACATGGGCCCCAATTTAAGGTATTGGAAACAATCCATCTCAATAACTTTTGCATATATCAGAAGATACAGATGAAAGATTCTGAGCTTGAATGATTAAAAAAAAGATAATCTTTCATGAGCTCTTCATGTAGTTTTGTTTTTTTATCTAATATTCCAATTGGAGGGCATTTTATGATTTAAACTGTCAAAGGACATAGTTCTTTCTTTACTTTAATAATCTGGCTATGTTGACCTCTAAATTCATAATCCAATTTAAATAATGTTTCTCTTGAACTTCACATCTATAAAATAGCTTCTATACCAATCAAGACTTTGTTTTTTTCTTATTTCCTTAAGTTAATATCTTATCTTGTTTTTTAATCAGGGCTTTTGCTTATATTCCGTTGACAGTATTGGCTGTTCCAGCATCCATACTTACGGTAAGTGTTGAGATGTTATCTGTCTTGTTAAATATTAAATAACTAATATCATGTCATATTTCATATATCTTCATCCATATTGTTAAGAATATAAACGAATATACTGTGTCCTTTCCTAATAGCTTAAGCTTTTGAGAAAGATAGTTCCCGAATCAAATTTAACATGGTATTAGGAAGTCCTAATTTTGAATCTTGCCCTTATCCATAAAGGGTGACCCAATGCACGAAGCAATCCCACTATTATGGGCTTTGGGGAGGGTTGATATATGCAGTTTTCCCCTTGCTTTTCTGCATAGAGGCTGTTTTCGTGAATCTTGCCCCTATTCATATTAAAAAAAATTCAGTTAAGTCAGCCCACATCTTTGGGATTCGGCTAGGTTAGTCTAGTTTGCTTCACTACATGTGAGGGAGAGTGTTAATAATATAAATGAATAGATTTAGGCATTTTTTAACTGCTTAAGCTTATGGAAAAGAGGGTTGCCCAATCAAATTTAACACATACTTTATGTGTCAGATAATTTTGTTTACAGAATTCTTCTTGTTTGTTTCACCTATCATGTTGTTGTGTAAGATATATAATTTACCTTTTTCCTTGTTATAGTTATTCTGTTTATCAGCATTATATTAGATAATTTACATGTATTTTTGTGGACCATACTTTGTATAATTCAGTTTGTTGGTAATTAAAGGTTTTAAATTAAATATTCAATCAACTGCTGCTAACTTTCCACTAAGTTCTCAAGTTTTTCCTTATTTTTTGTTTTTTGAAAGTGCTTTTATTTCAAGGAAGTGATCTTTCGAAGCATTACTAATGGTTGGTAGAGCTTAAATGAACCGCTTTTACCCTTGTGGCAAGGCTTTGCTGAAGTGCTAATCAATTTGCCAATTGGAATTGATTAAACTTCAGATATATAATTGATTGTGAAGCTTCATAGTTTGATAGTAGATCAGGCATCAATATTCAGGAAGATGGAAGGTCTCTTATTAAAAAAAAGAGTAAAAACAATTGTGTTCCTAAATTACTGTCAATTTTTCATGAATATGGTAATTGAGTTGCATTGTCTGCCATTCCAAAGGGAAAATGAGCTCCTTTCTGTTTACTTTAACTGCATATTTTTGTTAGAGAAAATTTTGATTGTGTATGCTTTTTAAAACCCGACAATTCTATGAAACCTATAGGTTGAACTAGCTTGGTAAAATCATATATATATATATATATATACATCCCGTCCTGGGAGCCCTGTTTGCTTGACCACTGTCTTTCATTTTTCTTCATTATATTCGTTATATTAATTAGCTGATTTTCAAAAGCAAAAGCAAAGGTGAACAACCTCCTGTCCTTCCATTATAGATTTATAGTAGTCAAGGGCTTATAGGAAAAGCAAGGAAGGAAGCGTGGAGGTGGGAAGGCTGACCATTACACTGAGAGATTTTAACTGGCATTGCTAAGGATAAGGTCTCTCTTTCAGCTGACATGTCAAACCCTATACATTTTTTCAGTTGTTAATTGTCATAGTCTGGAAATTGTGGACTGGCAATGCAGCATGTTCAAGTTTTTTTGTTGATATGTATTGTCTTCTTTTCTCTCATTTCACCAAAATAATACTACACTCCATGCAGTCTAAACGATAATCTGCCTAATACTTTCTCAGCATAAGATGTGAGTTTCTAAATTTCTCTAGACATTTTAAATCATTGTTACTGTCGATGGGTAAACAACTTTGGGTTAAATTCTTTCACAATTTTTTGAGTTGGTACTGGTTGAAAACCTAGTGTTTTGTTCAATATTGTTTAAGTGTGTTTCACGCTTCCCTTTTTTGTGTTCATTAATTAATACATTTTTTCTTTACCAGCTTGGTGGTGGATATCTTTTTGGTTTGCCTGTAGGCTTTGTTGCTGACTCTACTGGAGCAACACTCGGTGCAACAGCTGCATTTCTTCTTGGTAGAACGGTAAGAATTTGAATAATATAATATTGGTTAGTCTCCTCTTCATTCTTGATTTTATTCTATGGTCCTCCAACATATTTTGTCTCCAATTACTATTCCATAAATTTGATGATGAGAGATTGGACAATTAGTTTTCCTGTGCAGACTTTGAGTTGCAGAATATGTTCAGTTTATAATGGAAAAAAATTGAATAAACTGTTCAATATTTTTATTGATTTTCATCATGTAGACAACCTTGGAATATTTGGTGACGAACCCCAAGCTGAATTAAATTTGGCAGTTATGTATTTGAAATATGACCTTAGAATTGATGGGATTTGAGAATAATATGGAAATTGGGCCAAGTTAAAAAAAATCAAATAGAATAGTCCTTAAACTCAACATTTTTGTACTCTTTGAATTGCATGGAAGAATAATGCAACCTTGTGTATTGCTTGACATGCTGGCAGAATACCTTTTTTCGTTTCTAAAAAATATTTGTTGCAGCTTCTCATTTATTTCTTGACGCAAATGAAGTTTGGTAGGGTGATGGTTTGATCTATTTGAATTAGTTATTTTTCATCTGGCATTTATTTTACAATTTATGTTTTACTGTGTTAAGTTAGACATCAGATTCCTGGATTCCTAAGTATCAGAACAAGCCTTATTATTAATTATAAAATGGTAATGGACAGAAAATAATCTGCCAAAAAGATCCAAAAATTTGTTCATTGCATAAGGAATTCTTCATAGGAAGATCTACCAGCAATTTCTAGGTAACATCAAAACCTCCAGTATTAGTTAAAGTATAATTGGATATTGGAAGTAATTTATAATGAACAGCTAGTACACAGAACTATAGTTTCAAAAATCGGCTTCATATCTGGATCAACCAAGTCAGATCTGAATTGGCACTGGCTGATTTTATCTTTGCCAAGAAATCAGATTTTCATTGGATAATTGTAGAAGTCTCTGGTAGGAATCGGCCGGAATAAGTTGGAACTTGGTCTGAATCATTTCAGAAGGAATTCTTCATAGTAAGCTCTATTAGCAATTTCCCTATATGGTAAAGCCTTCAGTGAAAGTATGGTTATTGGATGTAATATATAATATACGGCTGATTTGGATTTGCATCGGTAGCGGTCAATCTTACTTTCATAGAGAAATCAGATTTTCATTGCACAATCATCAAAAAGTGTCTGGTCGATATTGGCTAAACTCAGTTTGCATCAGCCAAAGCTGTCAGAATCGGTAAGATCGGCCGATGGGCTGAGTTGAACAATTATTCAGTCGATCTAACTGATCACAGTGGATTCTACCATGGAAGGTTGGTTTGTTTGACAGCTTACAAAACCAAAATAACAAAGATAAAGATGTAATTTTATTTGCGAAGTGAGCGAGAAAAAGCAAGATAGTGGTTGGTGGAGAGATCTTGTCTCTTTGCTGCTCTAGCTAGATCACCATTGTTGTCAAAGATGGAAGTGCCTCCCCTCTGCTTATAAGTCTTCTTCTATTTTCATCTCTGCTCGTGATCTTGCAAAGGACCACCACCATCATGTTGTGGTTACTCCTGGAAGGACTGTTATCACCTTGCTACATTAGGAAGCTTAGCCATGCATTTGAGAAGGGGGAAGCCCGATGCAACCCATGTGCATTTGATAAAGCTTACGTCCGCTGGCGACTACTTGGCAGCGACAATGCATTTCCAAGTGCTGCATAACTTGTCATATGCTCAGTCGAGATGTGAGCAATGCAACACAAGATTCAAAAAAAGTTCCATCTTCTCCACCAAAACATGCAATTGAATAATTCACGAAGGTTTGATAGTTGCAACAAATAAATATGTGATGGAGGAGATGTAGTTGTTGCCTGATGTGCTGCTGCCAGGTTGTTGTCCATGAATCTATGCTTTAGAGTTCTTCAAATGCATCAAAATAGACGAGGTTTTGATGATTCTTCATCGGTGTGGTTAGTAGCTAATATTTCATTTTATTTTTCAAGCAGTTGATTACACATTGGTATGAGCAAATAGAAAGATGTGGAGTCTCCCTGATGAAAAGATTTTGTAGCACGGAATTAATACTGGACTAGCTACAACCGTTCTCTTAAACCTTGTTTTGGGTGAAAAAAGAAACATGAGTTAGATAATTTCTACAGTCTAACAGCCAGAGGAATCCAAATTTATTGACTGTAATCTTATTTATAAATGTATCAAGACTAGCATTTTAAATAAGAAATAAATATATAGTATAATGTTAGTATTATAATATTATGTATAATAAGAGATTATTGTAATATACTGTTATTTATATGGCTTGTAAATAGTATTTGCTCTTATTTTGTTAATACTATTATGTTCCTTTTTTTATTTATGTCTTAATGATTAAGCATAATCAATTATTAGCTACGAATTAGTAATTGCATAATTAATATTAATTTAAGTATTATTTATATTATTTAATTTCGGTACTAAATTATTGATTGTATTATATATAAGAAATTTCATTATTAATTATATCCTACATTATTATTTAGCTAAATTATATATTCTTCGTAATAAATCAGTATTAAATATTTCTACATTATTAAGTTAATAAAATTTGATTTTAATTTTACTCAATGAAGATACTCTCGTGCTGCTTGCTTGAGAAGTTATTTTTACAATAATTTCTGCCATTTCTTTATGCAATCTTTTTATTGTTCTACCTCTAATTTGTATTTTCTTCTCACATTTCACATAAGTTCATTTGCATCTACCATAAATGAGTAACATAAGATAAATAAATGCATGAATTTGAGGAAGTATTTTCATTTATTATTTTTAAATTATTTGTTGATTTCATTCACCTTCATTGTTGTTTGTACTTCTGTTTATTTTTTGTAATTGTCTGCAGGTAGATAGTAAGTAACATCTTGGCTATTACAATTATTGTATTTTATAATTCTTCAGATCAAATTCAAGGTTCTTGATAGTAACTTTACCAACTCTACTGAAATATGAAATAACTTGGAATATGCTGATATAAGCTACTGCAGCTTACTGACAGTAACTTATTTGATCATAACATACTCTAGCACACTGATTGTACTTATCTGATCATAACGTTGAGTATGATGAAATCCAAAATAAATTGTGCTTATTGATGACTAAAGGAATGTCTTATGTTATTTCTGAATTTGCTGGATTATTTTATTTCCAGCATAAGTTGGAATATGTTAGAATATGAAATAACTCTACTCATGCATCCTTTTTGAACCTTTTGCAGGTAGGAAGGCCTTATGTTATTTCCAAATTGAAGGATTACCCTAAGTTTCAGGCAATTGCTATTGCAATTCAGAGATCTGGTTTTAAGGTGCAAAGCTTGGAGCAAAAATATTCTTTTTAAATTTGCATATATTTTTATGACAAAATGTCTTTTATTTCTACTCAAACATAATACCTCTGATGAGTTGTGCTTTCTTCACTGGTACCTGCAGGTTCCTTTCTGGCAGTGCATCTTGAATAGTTAGATTTTTAAGCTTTTTCCTTTGGACATTCTTCAGTATAATTAAATTATAGTCAAAAGAACATGAAATGAAGTGCTCGTATTTAGTTTGTTTCTAGCGCCTACTAGAAGTTCGTCCATATTCTGTTATGAGTAGGGAAGAAAGTAGGTATAATGATCAAGCTGCATATGTTACGACCCACCCAATGGGATAACTGACTAATCAACTTCATAAGCTTGAACCACTGGTCCAACTAAAATGCTTAAGCTAATATTAGTACAACCATCAAGTCTTTTTAACCAACATAATAGTGAATATAATCCTGATATAGGATTAAAACGGGGTACTACAATCTCTCTCACTTATGTCTTCATGTCCTTGTCAAGACCCAACTCAAGTCTAACACGTAGCCCAGAATTACACCCAAGTCTGTGATATGTGAGACGTATCCTAGTAGCCGCTCCATCTATCTCTGGGCAGTCCTTTTTCACATAGGTTTCCTTACCATGCCTAGGACTAGGTGCTTGTCCAATACCATTGAACAAGGTGGTCAAGGTGGGATATTTTTTGTTGATAGTTACCCAGATGCAACAAAGTGGGTGCTTTCTTATCCCTCCTTTTGACTCCTTCAACTTCACTTGCTCCTTTGCTAACCCTTCTTCATGGTTTCACGTGTTCTCATCATGTGTCATCCTCATCAGTATAGTAGTTATGTCTCATATTGTCTTAATTACTCCACTTATAAGACAACAATTTGCATTTGTTCTCCTTATTCTCTGCCATGAAATGACAATTCTTGATAGAAATTGTACAGAAGCAAAAGAGATAGAAAAAGGTATTGTAGAATATAATAATAAAACTGAGAACAAGTTATCATAAAGAGATCTTGATAATGTCCTTATGGAATGACAGAATCTAATGTACCAGTTACTATAGATCACAAATTGGACTAACCATATGATGACACATTGTGCACAGACTGGTTTGCAATGTGCTTATGCTATTTTGGGAAGATGTGTTTTAATTGTGCTGATATGGTCAACTCTTACAACAATCCTTGGTCTACGTTTGATATACACATAAAATTTCTTAGTCTTTGTTCTCCCTTATTTACATATCCATGGAAAACTTCCTAGAGCCAAAGTTGTTGTGGCCTTATATCCCTTATTTGTCAATTGAAATATCAAGTATGGCTGGTTAATTATATTGCACATTATATAGCATAGGCATTATCTTAAGCAGGAACACTGGTTTAGTAATCAGTAGTCACACACTCACACTTGGGTTCCACTCCAAATCTGAACCATACAACACTTATGTCAAATATCTAAAGTAACCATATATTTTAACTAGAGTGGTTCAACATGATAAAATATATCATGGTACTCATGACATCTTGTCAGCTTTTGCTTTTCGTGCTCAATGTGTTAGACATAATTTTATTCCTGTTATTTCAGAAGTTTTGTGGTAAAACTTTTTATTAATAATCGTTTCATGCTTCCATACTCAGAAAGGTCAAACAGTTTTTTATGGTTGTATATTTGAAAAATTTTAAGATGTTTGATTTCCTATGATTTGAGTTTTGATAGGAATCTGCTAGCATAGTCCTTTTTTTTGTCCTGCTGCATTAAGTCGACAAACTTGTAAGATATTGTTTTCTTTTCTCAAGAGAATAAACATTGGATTGTTTGATGGAAGTATAAGACACCACGTGCTGACTTATGGTGCATGCTACATAAAATTCTAGCTTCAAATAATCTAAAAACCTATCCAAAGATTGATTTTACTTCAAGATGTGACATCTATTTTTCCGTTCTTCCTGCAGATTGTATTGCTGCTAAGGCTTGTGCCTTTGCTTCCATTTAACATGCTTAATTACCTCCTGTCTGTTACTCCAGTTAGCATTGGAGCATATATGATGGCATCTTGGCTTGGAATGATGGTATGCTTCCTGCGACCAGGGAATTATTTCTTCCAGTTTGCAACCTTGCATTTTATTGCTATTTAATGTTACAAAAGTGAAGTCATGACATTGTTGATTGTCCATGACATTACTGTAGTGTTATTGATATTTTCTTGCATATTTATATCTTTCTTTTTAAGGTGAATAGTCACGAAATTCTAGTGGTTCTTGGATTTCATGGTATGACCAGAACTCTTATAAATTCTCTGTACAAATCTTTGCATTTTCACTATCAGTGCGATGTATACTAAGGTTTAAGTTTAATTCTTATTCCTCAGTGTCACTAGATATGCTTTAGGAACATCTGAATCTCTAGCCTTTCTTGGATATTTTTGTATTGTCTAACATGACCAACAACTGAATTTTCAAATTCGTAAGCCATTCTTCAATTTTGTATATTGGCATTCAGTTTTTTTGTTGCATTATCTGTCTTTTTTATTATGATCAGCACAATGACCTTAAATAGTATGGCCATCTTTGATCTGGCATGGTTAACTCCCTAGCTCAACTGCTCAAGTGATTGTATACTAACAAGATAGTAATTGCTTATCATTTGATATAATATCAATAATTTCCTGAATATTGCTAAATTGCATATTTGAATTGGAGAATTTGAGGTAAAATTTGTATAATTGTTATTGTCTGTTTTAGCTTATTTTCTTCATTATGCGGTAGTGTATCTTTTCACTTATTAAGAAATAATGTGGACTTGCCTTGGATGGTCCATATTGCATTCATTTCTTTCATCATTTGCATTTGAAACATATATTTGTTTTGAGACTGTAACCTAGATATCACCACAGACCTTTGAAATATGGAATGTCTGGACTTGCTACCATCATGCATCATATCCCTGCTGAGGGTTTAAGTTTTGGAGCTACTTTGTAGTAGTCTCAAACTCTCAATATATCAATCTAGCAGCATAAACAATTTGTGGTTTCCTGGTATTATTTTCAATGTGCTATAATTTGTTATTTCTTAAAGTTAGTAATATTTTTACATATGAATTTTGCTGCATAGAATGACCTCATGCAAATGCCATTTGATGCATACATGCAGTTTGCATGTGTTAGTTACAAACTCATGACAAATCATAGCACATTGGAAATGATACCTCATGACAGTTCTGACATAGAAAGAAAGAGAAACAGAAAGCTACTGATCTATCCTCTGGTCTTCATTAAGCTATGTACTTTGCTTTCCTACCTATTCCCCCTAGGACAATCTTGCTTTTCCATGGGGAACTATCCTTTGAACAGTTAATTGAAATTTTCATGGGCTGCAATGGTTGTACGAATTACGAAGTAATAAATCTGGATTATGGCATTGACTATAGTACTACCAAGCAATAATGCATTTGATTCTTGTATCATGGTGCTACGTAGTAGAGGTGGCAGTGGGCTACGTACGCCCAGGCACGACCTCCTTTAGGCCGTGTTGGGCACGACCTGGAAATTTCATGGCTCCTAGCCCAACCTGCAGCTCAAGTCAGGTTCCCGTTGTCCCCAAATAATTAAAAATGGTTTTAGAAAAAATAATTAATATTTAAATAATTAATTAATAAATCTAAATTATTAATTAGTAAATGATTAAATAATTAAAACTTCAAAATAAAATAATTAGTTATTTAAGTATTCAAGTAATTTAAATTATTAATTAGTTTATTAAAAATAAAAATAATCAAGTCTCAGTCGAGCTCGAACCCTAGTTGGGCTTGGCACGTGGGCCGAGTCAAGCATGACCCACATGCCCAAGGGGAGCCGCCCAGTCGGGTCCACTAAAGTGGATGTTAAGCACCAAAGTGGATGTATCCCGATGGGCTAGCTCCACCCATTGCCACCTCTGCTACGTACCACCAATTTAGCAAACATAGATGCAATTTATTTCCTTCAACTCTTTTTTCTTTATGCAATATGCATACTTTCATATTGCCTTGTTTCTCTTGCCTTGTTTTTCTAAGTGAGTTACATTTTTATAATGAACTTATTGTGTTTATCAAAGACATCTAAAATTTTTGGTCAAGAAGTTAGCATCAGTACTTACCTTACATGTTTAGTCTCCATCTGTTAGAAGCAGTACTAATGGCTCAAATAAATTGAATGGTTTCGAACATGAACGATGATTTAACTATTTTTTCACTTTGCTTGGCAGCCAATAACATTTGCGCTTGTATATGTTGGAACAACCTTGAAGGATCTTTCTGATGTGACTCATGAGTGGAGTCAAGTCTCAACTACTCGTTGGGTAAGCAATGCAAATTATTTCACTTGTTTTCCTCTTCAGTCTGACCTCCTACAAGTTAACATAACATATGAAATCTTTGTACGTCTTCAATTAAAGTGGCAATATTTAGTTTTTGTTGCTCACTGAAACTACTATTGTAGAGTCTACCATTCCTTTATACTATTTAGATGAATGGCGGGGGCCAAGGAAAAAAGATATGTTGCATTCACACACTATAAGAGTTTTTTCTGTAATTGAATTCTGACAATTTTTTTCTTTGTTTAAAACGGATGCAGGTACTTATCATGTGCGGATTTTCTATTTCTGGTAGGTAGTCTCAAGTCTTCCTGGTTCTTTCACTCCACGTATTTATTTGTTAGTTTACTTGACATTTTTGTGCTGTAATATTTCTTAATTGCTTTTTGATTTAAAAAACACTCAAGACTTGAGAGAACCTTGCAATATGCTGACTTTGCTATGATATTTCAAAAAATAATTATTTGATCAACTAATGGCTACTTGGCTCAAACTTGGAGGTTGCAACATCAGCTTGAAACTGAAGGGGGTCTAGAAAAGAGTGAAAAGGAGGTAATAATCTATGTTACTTTGTGGAGTTAGTTGGACGAGATGGAACTGTCAGTGTTCACTAGGAACTTTGAGACACTGAAACTCATGTTGAGAGACACCAAGAGTGTTTTCAAAACTGTGTTGTACATACAATTATATTGCAAGATAATTCTAAAGGTTGAAATGATATATAGAAATGACAGCCTACTACATGGAGAAGTCCTTGGCATCATTTACTGATGTGTTTATAATTCAGCATCCCAATTTAATGCAGTATTTGCTGGGGAGAAATCTTAGGCTAAAGTGGTTAAGCTTTTTTTTTGGGATATCCAGTATGCATTAGCGGGAAGAAGTGATGTTCTCTGAAAGATTTCTCTACTTGTGGTTAGAATTTGCTTCTAAACCTAAATTATGGGAAAATTCATCTTTTGACATGTCCATACCTCGTCATGGTGATGAAGGGGTGGAGAAATATAGAAATTTTTGTTGTTTATTGTCCTCGAAGAGGTTTCTTAGTACAACTGCTAGAGACATTGTGCACGTCTTTCTGACTTTAACATTCTTCAAGATATTTTTGCATGTTTTTGCGGACCTTGATTAATCTTCCAACCTGTACGCATAATAATCTGGTTCTAATAGTAGTTTTAGGAACCTACAGATTTCCCTCCCTAACATTGGAGTTTGAACAGAATAGAATGAAACAGATGGCACATATCTAATTTTTGTATTATTGTCATTATTGTCAAATTCATATATTTCTTACATAGTTGATTCTATACTGAAATACTAGCCTTTTCTTCCAATTTCTATGCAGCCATTCTCATGGTGTGCGTTACAAGAGTAGCTAAACAATCCTTAGACAAGGCATTGGCTGAGAATGCAGAGGTGGAGAACATCCTTCTAACACCTTCCTTACCAGTTGCTGTATCTCGTTCGCCCTTGGACCTACACCAACCTCTTGTGATCAAGATAGATCATTCAAACAACGGTCATGAGAATTAGACTTTTCTTTTTCTTTTCTTTTTGGCTTCTCCATGTATATTCTTTGCCTACGAATTTCTTCAGTCCACAATTTGCAGCAAACTCGGCCTCCGGAGAAAAGAGCATAGAGCAGCTTTCACCTATATGTAGAAGTGGAAGTATAAATGTAAAAAAATTATCTAAATGATTGTTCTCATTGTTTTAGATCATATTCTTTTATCTAAATATGGCAACCGACCAACTTTAAGCTTATATTGATTGAAAGTTATGTTAGTATGATGTACCATACAAGTAGAAATGATTACTTGAATAATTATCAAATTGGAATATTTACATTAAGTTTGCAAATCTATATAAACTATTTCAGATGAATCTGTCCTGACATATTCAACCTGTAAGCAATATAGCATAGTTCAGTAAAGATTTTATGTGCAGTAATCAAATCAAATTTAGTAATTTGGACTTTTTAAAAATAAGAAAGAGTATAATTATAATAGGGGACATGAGCTCGTTGGAACTGCAAGGAGAACATGTGCAATAATCTAGAAGTCAGTGAGCAATTGACCATATTGGAGATATATACCCAATTGGCGAAAAAGTGGAGCAAATTTACTCCAAAATTGGTCACATTGAAACACCTTGCTCTAATTGATGGTAAGGATATGACCAATTGAAGTTGAATATATTTGATATAAAAATATTTTTTTTTTTAAATGACCATAGTAAAATTAGAGGTCGAAGCAGTCGTATAAATAGTCATAACCTTGAGGACTAAATTAATAGTCATAACCTCCCAGGACTAATTAGATAACGTTGTTGCTATATTGAGTCAAATTCATGATGAGGATAATTTAGAAGGTAACTCATTAGATGTTTAGTTATTTGGTACTCACAGAGGGTTAAATAGTTAAGGATGTGCAAGATTTCATAGTTGCACTCATAGTTTAAAAATTCGTACCGTACCGGGCGATATGCTCGGTATTTACTAGCTTTTGGAATTACCGGTATACGAGATACCTAGTATGGAAGAATACCGAATATCTCGGTCCATACCACCCGATATGGGTGGTATATGCATCATACCGCCCGGTATGATGCATATAATCGTTGGGAAGTTGGGCAATGGTGGTCGACAGCTATGTCGGGCTGCCGGCCACCTGCACGTGGTTTAATACCGCCCATTACCGGGAGGTATTTGTGTGTCATACCGGGCGATATCGAACAATATCCCCAAACGGCTATAGAGCCGTTTGGGGCTGGGTTTGGCTTGTTTCGAGGGCTATATAAAGCCCTCAAAATACTCCTTTCACCCTCACTCAATCCTCTACCCATCTAAACTCTCAATCTCTCTCAATCTTTCTCAAACTCTCTCTCTCTAATCTTTTTTTTATTAATTTCCACGTTAAAATTCTGTCGAAATGACGCCGAAATCTCAAGCCGGCCCCGCATGGCAGCACGATCGCCGGTTGGAGAAGGCTCATCACTGGCAATGTCTTCACTGTGATATGATTTCACGTGGTGGAGGCATCGCTCGATTGAAGCAACACTTGGCCGGAGGATATGACGACGTAGTCAATTGCCCCAAAGTATCGGCCGAAGTTCGAAAGATGTTCAAAGCGCAACTCAACAACAAGAAGGAGCAACGTCTTAAGAATGCAGCTCAACAAGCCGAGTTCGACCGACGAGCTACCCAAGATGTCGGTTGTGGCCATTATGAGGCTCGGGGTGGCCATTACGATGCTTGGGGTGGCGATGAAAACGAGGATCCGGAACTTGAAGCCGACATCCGAGCTTCATTGGAGCATGCTGCATTCGAACGAGATCGGATGTATTATCCTGGATCTTAATTCGAGTATGGCGGCAACAGTGGTAGCGGTGGCATAAGTAGCGTCGGCTCAACTTCGGCTGCCGGAGCAATGGACAGAAGCGGTTCGATTCCCTCCGATCCTTATATTGGTCGGAGTTCTAGCATGAGAGCACCTCAAACTTAGAGCAGAGGAGGCCTTCGTGGATTCTTCACAAATCTCGGAGCAAGTGGTAGGAAAACTAATGTTGATGTTTCTAATCTTGATCTCAAGGCATTTCCTCCTCCATCATCAAAACAACCGCACATAGACGATGCTTGGGGCAAGACGAAGAAGTGGGAGTTGGGGAAAGCGATCTCCAAATAGTTTCACTTCAGCCGAATTCCCACAAATGCAGCCAACAACCCATACTACCGAACTATGGTGTCTACCATCCAAAAGGTAGGCCCATGTATTCCCTCCAACTCCCTATGAAATTTCAGGTCCTTACCTTGAAGCGGAGGTCGATGAAATAAAGTAATGGATCGACGGAATCAAGCGGCAATGGGGGGAGTACAGATGCAGTTTGATGTGCGATAGCTGGACCGGGCCAACCCAAATGAGCATCATCAACTTCCTCATCTATTGCAACAGGAGGGTTGTTTATCACAAGTCGGTGAACTCGTCCGATGAAATCCATAATGCTCTCTACATCTCGAAGCTGATGATGGAGGTGATCGAGGAGATTGGACCTCAGAACTTTGTTCAAGTTATAACCGACAACGGAGCCAATTTCAAAAGGGCAGGTGAGATAATTGAACATGATTATTCTCACATATGTTGGACTCCATGTGCAGCCCATTGTGTAGACCTAATGATGAAAGATATCGATGATATACCGATGGTGAAGGTGACGGTAAAGAAGACGCAATAAATTACACGCTTCATATACAACCACACATGGGTACACGCCCTTATGAGAAAATTTACAAAAGGTATTTAAAAAAAATAATTTATAGTATTTATTTATTAATTAGTTTAGGTGATAATTACTAATAATAATTCCATATTTTAGGTGAAATTCTTCGACCGGGAGCGACTCGTTTTGCAATCAACTTCATCGCATTAAGGTCGCTCCAACAACGTAAGGCGGGCCTTCGATCAATGTTTACAAGTGAGGAATGATCTACATCAAGATATGTTCGAAATACTGATGGAAAGCAAACAGAGAAGTACGTCCTCAACACGCGCTTTTGGGATTGCATCGCGGAGATAATCATCGTCGTAGAACCATTGTACAAGATTTTACGACATGTGGATATGGAAAAGACGCATCAAATGGGTCATATCTACCACTACATCCACAAAGCACAAGAAGAAAGCAAGAGGGTTATGATTTCTCCAACCAAATATAAATCCTTCATCGACATTATCTCTCAGAGGTGGGAGGATCAAATGGATCGTGACATACACATCGCGAGCAATTTTTTATTCAATTTTCTGAAATTTATTTAATTTTAATTCATTATGCTAAATTACTTTTTAAATTTATAATTTTTTATAGCGTATTATTTAAATCCCGCATACCAGTATCGATATGATCTTAGAACGATGGATAGTTTGTTATATCCGCTTCGCAAGGTCATACAACGAATGTCGGCATCAACCAGAGAAGCGACACAAGCTCTAAATGAATCAAAATATTTTTGAGATTCATGTGGCAATTTTATAGATCCATTTGTAATATCGTGCCGAGATTCTATGGATCCAGATAGATATATTTTTTTTAAAAAAAATATTTATTAATGATAAAATTGGTAATCTCGTTACTAATATTAATTTAAATCTATTGCAATTGAATGGTGGTTGCAATTTGGAACTGAAGCTCCAACTCTTCGGAAGATTGCAACACGTATCCTCTCGCAAACCACATCTTCCATTAAGTGAATGCGAGAGGAATTGGTCGACCTTCGCCTTGATTCATATTAAGCCGCGCAATCGGCTTTCATATGCCCGATTAGAGAAGCTACACTACTAGAAATTTGGTCTTCAGCAACGGCTATTAGCAACGGCCGCTCAAGCCGTTGCTATTTGCAACAGCATTCTTACGACCGCCCGAGCCGTTGCAGATATGTTGTATCTGCAACGGCTTCCTAACGGACACGCGAGCCGTTGCTGATGATTTTAATTATCAGTAACAGCTTTCTAACGGACAAATGAGCTGTTGCTGATGATAACTTATTAGCAACGGCTTTCTAACGAGCGAGTGAGCCGTTGTTGATAAGTTTATATAGGTCACAGATCACGCCCGACCCTTCTTCCTCCCGCTGCTGTCGCCGCCGCCTCCTCCTCCCGCCTCTCGCCGCCGCTGCCGACGCCGACGATGCCGACGACGCCTCTTCCTCCTCCCGCTGCTGCCGACACTGTCAGGTATACATCGCCGGCCGGCCGTCTCTTCCCGTTGCGGCCGGCGGCGGTCGGCCGATGGCCGCCGCGGGACCTTGTACAGTGGCCGAACAGTGTGTCCGACCACTGTACGCCGGCACCGGAGTCCACCTAACTCCGGCCCCGAAATTTGTAGATTAATATGTATTTTTAATTGTTTTTTAATTATTAATTAATTATTTAATTAATTATTTAGATTAATTGTTTAATTTGTTAGATTAATTTTTAGGGTTTAGATTAATTTCAGAATTGTCCACTTCGGACGCGCGCCGGAATCGTCCACTTCGGACGCGCGCCGGAATCGTCCACTTCAGACGCGCGCCGGAATCGTGCACTTCGGACGTGCGCCGGAATTGTCGAATTTGGACTCGTGTCGGAATTGTCCAATATGGACTCGAACTGTCTCGAAACATTTAGAAAATAATCATCCATCCGACGAGTTGATATGTTTCACGTACGCATCGACGAGTCGGATATGATTTAGCAAAACCTTAGATCCGTTCGGGGATTGTATGTTCGTGTAAAAGAAGTAGATGATCTTTTATACGACGTACAATTCTTGAATTGTCCCTGATTGGACAATTTGGGAATATAGTTATTTGTACTGCACTTACGTTTTTATTTTAACTGTTAACTAATTATTCTAAATTTCGGCAACATCTCTCTTGTTCTCCGATACGCGCCCAGATGATATGCGTATTCGGAGAACTGTAGGGAGATGCTGCTGAAATTTAGAATGAAGTTAACGGTTAAAATAAGTACTTAGTGCAATATAAATAACATAAATCCCGAATGGAATAGGACAATCTCACCTAAAGACATTAACCAAAGAAATTGTCATTGATTGACAGAATCATGTCGGCTGATCGAAGTTGGATGTATCGACGTCTTGATCGTGGAGCTTTAACAAATGAGTTTCGATTAGGCGTAACGTACTTCCTAAATTTCGCCTATTCGAATCGGAATTTCGTCTTGATTGAATTACCGAATAAAGAAGCTGCAGAATTTTACGAGATGTTGAAAGCTGCTGATGAACCTTTGTATGAGAATTGTCCTAAATACACTAGGTTTTCAGCAATGACACAGCTCTTAAACATCAAGGCCGATTGTAATATCAGCGGAGTTGCGTATGATCGAATTGCTGGATTGATTAATGGAATGTTGCCTACTGATAACAAGATGAAGAAGAGGAAGAAGAGGAAGAATTCGAAGACTATTATTCAGATGATGAGGAATAATTGTAAAATATATATTTTATTAAATATATCTCTACTATTTATACAATAATCTGATTATATGTCTGTTCGACAGATATGTCTGGTCGTGGTTATCGACGCAGGAGAGCTTCGGAGTCTCCGATCGGTGAGACTCCTACACTTACTCATGCTGTTGATCCTCCTGTTGCTGATCCTCATGCCGATGATACTGCCGAGGCTAGTACATCCAAACGCAGGCGGCCACACGGGCCGATCAGGTGGCAGCCTCCACCAGCCACAAAGTCACGTAGATTGATTAGCGTGATTGGGGAGCGGTAATATATCATGAATTATGAATCATTACAAATTCATTATATCATAATATAATATTAAAATTTATTTTTGTTGTGCAGGTTCGAGCAAGAAGAAGTGCCGATGAGCATTTCCTCTATTATTCGACGATACATGCACGGAGCATGGCCTACGTGGTCTCACGTGCCTAGCGAGCACGTCGACATGTTATGGCACGAGTTTGAGGCACGTATTATTATTTTTTTTACATGCATGATGATTAATATTGGTACTGATATTATTATTTTGCAGGCTCGCTATACATGGGCTGAGGACCAAAGGCCCTTCATTTGCGCTGCCTGGGAGGCTATTTCCCGGGCAAGGTACAACGGGCAGCTGGGGCAAGCTCGGTCCCAGGCGATGGCCCGAGCTGGGACCACTAACATCGCGGAGACTCGGGGATACGGCCCCGATTGGATTACTCCGGATATATGGGACCAACTCGTGGGAATATGGTCGACGGATCGATGGCAGGAGGTTTCTCGGAATGCGGCGAGAAATCGCATGTCGGGGGGAGCAGCGCGTCACACCGGCGGCTCTGTTGCATTTGCAGTGCACGCGAACCGTATGGTAAGTATATCTTTTAATTATATATTTTATTTGTTACTATTGTACTAATTAATGTATTTGTTTTGTAAATATAGACGACGGTGTCGGATGACGGGATTGTCCAGCGACCCTCCCCGATGGACGTGTTTGAGCGGACTCACCGTCGAGCACATGGGACGGGGGAGTACATCGACAACCGCGCTGCATACATTATGGTAACTATATATTTGTTTAAATTATTCATTATATATTTATAATTTAAGTTTTATGATCAATATTAAACAAAAAATCAAACTCGAGTAAGAGACCTACAGCCAGACGGTGGTGCAGCGCGGGGGTACCCTCGAGGACTTTGACGCAGCAATGTGGGTCGAGGCCGCAGGTGGCTGGGACCATGGCCGCGTATATGGCTTTGCAGATAGTTGTCATGCGCGAGCCGTACTAGGGCCACTTGGGGCACCGACCACTCCGGTCGCTGGTGAGCGGCCGTCCACCTCTAGATCCAGTTATGATCATAGTAGCAGAATAAGGACTCTAGAGGACACGATCGCACGTCAGACTGAGATAATGGAGCGTCAGAGTAAGATGATGGCGGATATACAAGCTATGCTACGCAACATGTCAGGTCATCCCGAAGCAGGCATCTCTTCGGCATCATCTAATCCATCGTCCTCGAGTCAGTCCACGCCGGTGTACACTCAAGCACTCCAGACCCCGCCATATGATCCGGGCCATCCTCCATCGTCATCGTGAGATTTTTTTATATTGACTTTGTTACTGAGATATTGGACTTGTTTAATTTATTTTGTTTGGATATTAATACTTCAATTTTGCATTTGAATAGTTTTTATACTATCGTGAATAATTATCAATATAAATATAATTGTTTTGATGTATATCTTGGTGTGTTTGTAATGTGTGAATGAATGTGTGTATGAGTGTATGGGTGTGTGAGTTATGTATCAGATAATGTATCAATGGAAATTTGAAATTTGAAATTTTTTCGTTGCCAGGTTCACATCATCAGCAACGGCTTTCCCACGGCCGTCCGTGGGAAAGCCGTTGCTACAAGTGTATCGAAAGCCGTTGCTGATGACCTACAACAACGGCTTAGCGACGAGATTTTACTAACGGCGTTGCTACGGACTCAGCGGCCGTTGCTATTAATGTTATCAGCAACGGCTCCGTGTCCGTGGCAAAACCGTTGCTGATAATATTGTTAGCAACGGCCCGAGCGGCCGTTGCGGATCCGTTGCTAAGTTATCAGCAATGCGATTTTCTGCCACGGCTCTATTGCAACGGCTCGGCCGTCGCTGATGCACTTCAGCAACGGCATCAGCCGTTGCTGATGCCCATTTTTCTAGTAGTGCTAGTATACGTTCATTACAAAATGCGGCTTAGATTGTGGGCATTACAAAACGAAGATAAAGAGATTCAACATGTAGATCCGTTCGATGTCAAGTTCGTCCAAAGCGATGCAGACCCGATAAGTGATTGATGGAGTGCAATGGAGAGCGACCAAACTCTTCTTGATGAACCAGGCGAACCACCTCAGCTTTCACTAATTATATCTGATGCACTTAAGTATGAGAGCCAACCAAAAGACATGACCATTACTCCATTGGACTCTCAACGAATTCGGCAAGCAAGACGTCAATCCGAATCGAATTCTTCATCTTCCCAATCAAGGGAAATCTTAGAACAAGAGGACCAAAAGCTGATTCAGGTGTCCAATACAGTGAAGGATAAGCTCAGATCGCAAACATGTTATGGGTCCTGCAAATATGGTTGAAGATAGAGAATATGGAGTAGAGCTTTGGTACCACAAAGCACGACTTGATAAGGAAAAAGTAGTGCATGATGTTCGTGGTGCAAACAAGGATTCCTATGGTCAACTAGGATGGTATTGTAATTAAGTTATTGAGACAAACCCAGATAGTTTTGCTGATTATGAGGTTGATCCAGCTAATATAAGTTTCATCAACTTTTTATTTGTCATAGTACTTGCCTTATGGGCTTTGATGATGGATATATACCACTCATATATATATATATATATATTATACTCATATAAAAAGTAAGTTCAAAGGATTATTAAATGTAGCATCAAAGGCTCCCAATGTGATATGCTCATTCTTACATATGCAATTGTATACTGAGAATGAAGTGAATTAGGATCGTTTCTTTTCCCTGCAAAATGAGAGATCCTAGGGAAGGAGGATGAATACTATGTTAACTTAATATTTAAGTTCATGCAAAATTAAGTGTAAGGGTGAAAGTGAGCAAGGTATGACAAATCAAAGTAATATCACAACCGATACAAAAGAGTTATGAATAAACATATATGAGCAATAAGTAAATGCACCAAAAGGAATTTATAGTAATTTGGCATCAACCAAAACTCTTGAATGAGTTCAAATTCCACTGAATATATATTTTAAAATTTCTAAAAAAATATGTAATTTAAAATTTTGTTTTTATGAACCAAAAAAATATGAGAATACGTATGAGCCCCGATGATGAGATAATTTTATTAAAACTATTGAATAGGGGATTATCTTGAAACTAATTCAAGAGTTTTGTCGAAATTAGTGAATAAAAAATTATCCTATTATCTATGGGTCTCATAAGCCTTCTCATATTTTGAAATTTTAAAACACATTTTTGACAAAATTTAAACCTTTGCACAAGAAAATATTCTTGAACATGAAATTATTTTATCATTCGTGTGTCTCGCAAGCATTGTTATATCTTTTGTTTCATATGAATAATTTTATAAATTATATTTTTAAGAATTTTAAAGTATATTTTTAATACAGAATAATATCTCAATGTATAGTATAGAAAGATAAAATTATAATTATAATTTTTATTTTAATATTGAAAATCTCTGCAATCTTATTTTGGTTTTGAGAATTTCTCAAAAATTATTTAGATTTTGAAAAAAAGGCTCAAAATAAAAATTGTTGAATATAGGCTTCGTTATTCCGCGTTGCCGTCACGATACAAACCCGAGTTACAGAGAGAAAGAAAAGAAAGGGCGACAATGGCGGCTGCGGTGGGGGACGTGGAGGTGGTGGATTTCGAGCCCGATGAAGACGATCTCATGGACGAGGAGATCGGCGCAGAGGCTGATCCCTCGCCTGCTCCCAAGCTCCGCTCCACCATCGCGGGCAGCGGATCCGCCTCCGGCTTGGTCCCAAGGAAGACCAAAGGCAGGGGATTCCGCGAGGAGGCAGGACCTGAACGCGGAAGTCGTCTCGCGTCTAGGGAATTCGATTCGCTCGAATCAGATGGCGGTCCCGGTCCCCAGCGATGTATGGCTTCCTACCTTTTTCTTTTGATTTCTAGGGTTTCAGGCCTTGGATTACACTTATCTTTTTCTTCTACATTGTCATTTCTTGTCTTATTCTCCTTTCTTTATTAACAATTTCCCACAAATACTGCCAGTTAGGCGTTTTAGGGTTCAGTTACCCGTATTTATATGTATTGGTGGACTTAGACGATTTGGATTACGATCGATTATTTTGAATTGTCTAACATAATATTTCGTCATCAATAGAAATTTCATAGCCTTGCTTTATGGAAATTGGAAATTTGGACTGACTTGTTGCTATTTAGCTTGTGGGTTAACAATCAATCTTTATCATTTAATATATATGACAGAACAAAATGGGCTTGTCAAGTTTAGACGCCTGATCAGGTGGTTTCTAATTCTAGGTAATCTAAGACAGCACACAGTATTTGACCCATATGTATATTTAGATACATGTTGTCTAGGTGTCTTTATTTCTTCTGTTCCGGAGGTCTCTCTGCAGAGCATTACAGCTATGAATATGATAAAGTAAATAAAATTTGAACAACATTCTTGATTAGCCATAACCAGCATGAGTGTACGAAGAGGCTTAGGAATCGTGGCCATGCATGAAAAAGATACATGGTTAAATTTGAAAGAGGCTTTAAGAATCTTGTACAATTTTCATATCCTCCTTGGGTTAAATTTTTTAACTGTGAGACTCGCTATGCTTTATGAAGTAGAATGTTAAGAAATTGTGATATGTGAATAGCACAAAAATGGTTAGTGATAAAAAATAAGAATGCCAAGATGGATGAGTGCTATTACTAGATAAGGCAGAATAAAAAATGCTTCAGTTGTGAAGAATTTGGTGGAGCTCCAATTTTGGGTGAAACGAGAGCAAATACGTTGAGATAGAATCAACATACTCAAAGGAGGCCTAAGATATCATACTTGGATAGTTTGAATTGTTTATGATTGATTGGGGTGGGACAAAGGAGTAGAGAAGACCAAGCACAAGAAGACCTAAAAAAACCCTATATAAAACAAAAAAAATGATTAAATGATATTGGTAAAAGTACATATTTGGCATTACATATCCAAATAGTTGAAAATGTATGGCTTGCTATTGTATGCTTTTTGAATATTCTTCATGGTGCATTTACAGTTTCATGGTTGCTTCTGTTATCAGTTATCTATTTGCTTTGTGGACATTTTTTTTTCTAGTTTCCTTCTTTTTTGGGTAGCTTCCCTAGCTTATTGCAAAAGATGACTCTACTATGTTTCACAAATAACTTAGTTCTAATCTTTGACTCATTGAGTTCCACTGGATCTTGTTTAACCATGTCGTGGTTCTGACTTTTGGCCATTTTTATTTTTCTTAACCTGATACAATTTAATGGATTTTTTCTAAATCAGCTGTCCTCCTTGTGGGCAAGCCTGAGTATTATCTTAACGTTGTTCAAGTCATGGAAATATCCTTCATGCTTCTATAAGAGATTGCATATTTGCATATATTGTTCCTTTCTTGACCTTGCATTGGTGGTGGCCTCATCCACAAGGTTGCCTAGGATATTGATTTTCATTAACATTTGGATTACAAATTGTTTGATGTATGGATTAAGCATTTACTAGTTGTAAAAAATGACATTATAAGTGCAGTCTACACAAAATATAAGTTTGAACTAGAAGAGTATTCGTATTTTCTTCTTTTCATGATACTATAGTTCATAAGCCTCAGAAAATATAGAGTTTGATGCTCAGCATAGTGCCATGCTGATTTTCTTTGTTTTTCTCTTTGAGTACTAGTGTCATTTACAATGTAATTAATAAGGTATTTCCCTGTTTGAGATTTAAAAGGAAATGACAAATATCATATATTTTGTCCTGATGGTACCAATGACTCAATTTGTTTGCAGTTTATAGACTACATGGTAGTGTTTGGTTGGATAGAATAGATGGGGAATGAAATACTATTCCTTATGCCTCATTTATGCCCTTGTTTGGTTGCAACTTATAGACAAGGAATAGGTGGACCATAAGGAATAGATAAGGTATACTATTCCTCATGTATGGAGAATATTATTCCTTACCTTAACCTAAGGAATAGTATTGCCTATCTATTCCTTATGACATTTTCCTCTATCGTCATTCAATATTTATAATATTACATAAGAATATAAAAATTTAAATTATTAAATTAATTTTAATAATTACATATCTTAAATAAATAATTATTTTTTTAATGTTTAGTTTTTTATGAAAATAAAATAAATAATAGTTTTTATTATTTTAAATTAATAAATTACATTAATCCTTATTTTTATTGTTGTTATTAATTAAAATAAATTATAATATAATTTATTATATTTTTAGAAGGGCATTTTGGTCATTTCCCTATATTGTCATTCAATATTTATAATAATAATATAAAAAATAAATTGTTAAATTAATTTAAATAATTGCATATCTTAAATCTACTATTATTATTATTTTATTAAATAATATTTTAATAATTATCTTTTGAAGATTTAATTATTTTTATGAAAATGAAATAAAATAAGTAATCGTGTTTTATTATTTTAAATTAATTAATTATTTTACATTAATCCATATTTTTATTATGTTTTTATTAATTAGAATAAATTAGAATATAATTTATTATATTTTTAAAAGGGCATTTTAATCATTTTCCTCTAAATTCATTGTCTATTCTTTATGTTAAGCAAACAAAGTAAATATATTTAATTTTATTAAGAAGAATATTTTGGTCATTTAACTTTCTATTCCTTATCTATTCCTTATGCTAACCAAACAAAGTAATTCTATTCTTGGCCTATTTACAATGTCAACCAAACAAGGTAATACTATTCCTTATCTATTCCATTCCTTGTCTATTCCCATTTCTTATCTATTCCTATTCCTTATAAATTCACTCCGTCCAACCAAACACACCCAATTTGTTTGCAGTTCTTAATGTATTGTAAGGCATGGAAATATTCCTACTTGAACTTTAAAGTTCAATTTTTCCCGAATGATTTTTCACCAAGGTTCAAAGTATCAACCTATGAACCTGTCCTAGATATCTGGGGTGAAGAGTATCAAGTGAGGTCTAATTTCGTGAACCATTGTGGAGCTGTCAGTCAGATCGGGTTGAGTAGACGTAGAGCCCGATCGGCACCTACAAAAGTGCCTCCTTGGGGTTAGGCCCTTGGGACATCCTTTGACAGTCATATGAACTAAAAGGAGAGGGTGAGAGGTAGGTCCATCACACCTACGCAAGCCATGAGCTTTCATAGGGATATTGCTTTGAAAGGGGTATTGCTATCAGTGGTGAAGCCACATGCAATATTGGGGTGCCCAATGACACCCCAAATATATAATATAAATATATATATAATATTAGTTATATGGCACATGATGGTTTTTTATTAATAGAAACATATGGCACATGATGATTTGACACCCTATTTGTTATATATATATAGCTATGGTAAATAAATTTACTTTAATTACTTAAGTTAATTTTACTGGTAAAAATTGAGATAAGACAATGATAAAAAATAAAAAACAATCAGATTTCATGTCAAAGCTATTGGAAATATGAAGTCAACATTTTTAATTGTTTTACACGGTTTTGTAAAAATAATGTATTGGTGGATTGAACCTAGTTCATGGTACAATGATGACAAGTTGTATGGAGGAGTACCATTGATACAAGCTCTAATTATCCACATGTGCAAAACCAGCAATAAAGTGGCTCTGCTACAGCCAAATCAGCAGGCCAGCTGAGCACCACGTCATTTGATATTATTTTGAAGGCATGAGCAAAAAAAAAGAGTACCACTTATTTTGGCACAAAGTTTGGCATGGAGGTGTCAATCTTTAAAGGTGAAGAAGTTAAAACGTTGTAATCATTTAAATTGTTGATTGTATGGTGTTGTCTTTAGTTGTATAAGTTGGTGAGTTGTTTAGAAGAATTTGTGAATTGTTATCTTGTAGTTATTGTTGCTTGGTGCTTTCCTTCAAAATGACAGCTGATGTGGTGCTCCTCTGACCTGCTGATTTGGTTGCCACATAGCTGCTTTCTTGCTGAGTTTGCACCTGTGAATGGTTAGAGCTCCTATCTGGTCTGTGTGGTATGGGGAGATCATGTTGTGTTTGATACTTCAGACATTGGATTTCAGCATTTCAGCATTTCTGAGGTTATCTATGTTCATATAATATTCACAGGAAGATTTTCCTGTAATTCCCTACTAATTTGCTATGTTCATATAATTATCTATCTGAGGAAGATCTATGTTATATTGCTTGCGTTTGTTACATTTTTGTTTCAAATATCAATATTATATTGGACTTCCGTGTATTGTAAACTTATTATCTAAGTTTTTGGTTTATTTTGTTTGTCTTTGCAGCAATTTCTGATTCATGAATAATTATTCATTTTTTCTTTTGACCAATAAATGATGAATTGGTGTTAAATGGTTCCAATGACTAGCCCATGTGATAGTATGAGCTAATGTTAGGAAATGGATATAAAAAACACATATTTTCTTTTATTTGACAGCTATTGAGGGATGGATTGTGCTAGTAACTGGGGTACATGAAGAAGCACAAGAAGATGATCTGCACAATGTCTTTCGTGAATTTGGTCAGATTAAAAATTTGCATTTAAATCTGGATCGCCGTACTGGCTTTGTCAAGGTAAGTGGTAATAGTTCTCATTAGCTTAGGGAAAACATCTTTTAAAAGCATTTTCATTTATAAATCCTTATAAATGTTATTATACTTTATATTTTTTGTGGATAAATTTTCCTTTCCTTAAGATTCACAAAAATATAAATTGGCTCTTTGTTTATGTTAAATTTGATTGGATGACCAATTTTTCCAAAAGCTTAAGTTGTTAGGAAAGAGACCAATCTATTAATTTATATTCTTAACACTCCCCCTCACTTAATTGAGGTGGGAGATATTTTTTTTAAATAGTGACGCTAGGAGGATTCAAACTCAAGACTCTTCCCTGATACCATGTCAAATTTGATTGGATGACCAACTTTCTCAAAAGTTTAAGATGTAAGGAAAGACACTAATATATCCATTTATATTCTTAACAATTTATAATTGTTGAACCATGATGCTCTACATAAATATTGGTTGTGTCCTATATCCTGCCATAATATTTTCACATGATTGTGACTGTTAGTCTTCAAATGTAGGGAGAGGCATTACTTAACTATGCAATTTTTATACAAGGTAATTTGACAGTTGAAGAGATAAGAATATTAATGGAACTTGTAGGTAAATGTGATGATAATGCTTGAGCCTATGAGGTTTGATAGGCTACACATCCATGGTTGTCTATCGCTTAAGAGAGCATGCGATAGCCAACTGTGGGTAGCACAGTTAGTGACAACATTTTGAATGTTGTCTAGAGATCTAGGGTTCGAATCCTAATATGGTCACCTATTGTGATTTTCTATCTTTGTTAAAAAAAAGAGAGCATGCGATAAGAGAATCGGGCAACAACGAGAATAATATTAACATTTATAATAAAGAAGAGTTCAAATGAGACACAAACGATAAACCATATTAATACTAATTTGAACGAAAGTAGTTAAGTAACAAACATAGTCATGTTATATTAAGTTTAAATGTCATGACAAGAACAAAAATAACTCTATTTAGTCTACCTAATTAGTTCTCCACAACAATTAATTTATACATGCAAAACTGAAACAAACACAAGGGAATTAGTGAAAAGGCCGAGTAAGATTATGTCAATATGCCAAACATTAAGATAAACACAATGTGAATGATGCACCATTATATATGCATATTAGCTCCACTTCATCTACTAACACATGCAAAAAGCACCATGCAAATTAAACTATCATCTCAAACTCATAACATCATCACTACGATTTATTTCATCAAGAAAAATGTCATACTATATAAATTTTACTTTATGAACACTTTTAACACTTTTTACTAATTAGAAACCGAAGTAGACAATAGCTTTATGAGTTTCTTCTAAAGGAGTGGCTCCTTATTCACTCAAATAAGAATGACTATTTAAAGATAGCTCGAATGCATTGCGCGTGTGCTCCCATGCTGTAGCACATCCATGAATAATTGGTATTGCCGCCCAAGAACTCAAGGTCAGTGGATCCTAAAATGTCCTCACCTAGTAGGTCAAGGCTACGGGCCGGAAAAGAGATGAACACCTAAGTTAACTTACGAATTATCCACACTAGACTTTACTAACTCACATATGTATATCCACTAACATCATGTCATGCTAACATTCAATCAAATAATATCACATGTAATAATATAAATAATATTATATATGATATAACATTAATCATCGACTAATAATGAACTCATTAGCTACTATTATTAGCCCTTGTAACTATAATTCATACTGACGACATAATATAACACATGCATTCTCAGCTTATATTAAAAATATACTCAAAACATGCATATAAGAGTAATTTTAATATTAATTAAACACTATAACACGTTTAATCATAATTAATGACAATGCTAATGCTTCAAAGAATGTAGGGTAAATTACATTGACCTCCCCTCTATTTGTCTAGGTGACACTCACCTCCCCTGTAGCTAACGGTGTTAAATGGAGTTCGTTAGTAATGTGATTTCTCTCTTATGTCCTTTGCTGATAAATTATTAAAATACATGCATAAAATAATTGAATAATTATTTTAAAAATAAAAAATTGAAATGAAATATTTTATCTAAAAATATTTTTAAAATAAATTTTTTGAGAGAAATAAAAATGACTTAATGGTATTTTTTTTCATTTAAAATAAGAAAAAATCGTATATTTCAAAAATGTCATTAGTAAGCATGTGCAGTGCACATGAGTACATGACATACACTCCACTAACAATTTTCGTTAGTAGGGGAGGTATGTGTAATCTTTTACAAAGCTCAGGGGGTTGTAAGACAAAATTACAAATAGAGGGGAGGTCAGTGTAATTTCACTAAACCTCAGGGGAGGCTAGTGTAATTTACCCAAGAATGTATTATAGAGCTCTAAAATTAGAAAAAAAACAATTATTAAAGGAAGGAACAATAAGGTAAGCTTCGAGCATGTAAATAACACATGTAAATAGGTAATCAATCTCCCTTCTAGTATATACTCTAATGCCATTGGATTTAGCAAATAATTATTTATTTTAACATGTAACTTTTCATTAATATTTGACATCAACACATCAAAGTTAAACAAACCAAATTCAATTTGAGAAATAGACCCCATCAATGCATCTAGAATGTCGAGACCAACTAAAATTATATATAAAGTGAATGCTTGATTGCAGGACGCTCTCAAAATAATTAAAAAGAAAATGTTAACATAACACTCTTATATACAAGGGAAAAATACCTAAATATAGTCTTTACTTTAAGGTGTTTCTCAATTGTGACGTGTACTTTTTTTTCCTCAATTCAAGCATATACTACGACATTTGTGTCAATTGTGGCATGTCGTCTAATTTTCGTAGGCACTCTGTTAAACTGATGACATGACATGCAGACGTGCAACAAAAATAATTTTTAATATTAAAATTTTATAAATTAAAAATTGGGTCCACTCTTTCTCTCTAAAATTTTAAAAATAGTTTATAAAGTGGATTTCCAAATTTGTTTTTAGATTTGCAATTAATATTTCCTAATTTCTAATTTATTAGTTTTTCAATTAAATTTTTTATTTATCTTTTAATATTCGAACCAATGAAAGGTTGCCACGTGTCATTAAAAAAAAGATTCCATTAAATAGATAACAATGAGTTAACAAATGAGGTGTTTTTGTTAGTTTCATAAAGTTTAGTCCCTTTTTTGTCTTATTTTAAAGTTCATGGGGGGTAATTGCAAAAGGATCATGGTTCAGGGGAGGTTTTTGCTCTTTTACCTTTTTCTTAATGCATGAGTCAGTGTTTGAGATGAATTTGGTGTGCATGGTGCTTATTTGCATGAGTTACTAAGTAGTTGGAGTCGAGTTAGTATGCATAAATAATGGTGCATCTTTCACATTGTGTTTATCTTAGTGTTCGACATAGTCATACTTAACCTTTGCTTAATTTCTTTTATTTGAGTTTGAATTAGTGTTATTATTATCATTCATTGTTTGTTTCTTGTTGTTGGCATAACCCTTTGTTTACATGCTTAAAACCCTTTTCTAGTGTTTCTCATTTTCCTTCATCCAATTTTCACTCTTTGGATTTAGAGGCTGGAGAATCTTGAAGTAAATACTTGTACTTGTTCTTTGCATAGCTTTTGACCATAGGAGATAATTAGAAGAACGAGCAAGCTTGACTGATCTAATATGAATATTTACATTATCTACCATAGATTTGTCACCGGCAAACACTGGAAAGGAGATGATATTGCTTCAGGACTGAGAAGTTGCTGGTCAGGTGTCGTAGACATAAGAAATATTCCTTCTTCATTGGCTACAATCAGGAGAATGCAGGAAGATGGGGCTCAGATCAATAAAGTTGTTCTTGCTCCTGGTCTGATACTACATAATAAAAAATAAGTAGACAAGAAAGAGGAAAGAGAGGAAGAGAGAAAAGAAAAATGGGAGAGAAGAGAGAGGCAGCTTTTTTCCTGCCCTAAACCTTGCACAGATTAAAGAAGATAGGATTAGAACAATATGATTGTTGTTATATCTGGTGTATACAAGAGAACAAAATCTTATCCAACTCTATTTTTCATTCCAAACAGACCACTTAGGAATGCCCGTAGCATGATGACTGGAGGAACAGTGATAAGTAAAAGAGAAGACAAAAGAAGAGAGGAAACTGAAAGTATGGAAAATTCCCATAGGTAGTGTAATGACTTCATCAAATGTCAAAAATGGGAACAGCAGTGTGCGTGCAATTTTTAAAATCTGAAAGAATGTTCTGTTAATTTCTAGTGTCTAATTGATATGATTCACTATTATATACAAACTGAATAGCTTTTTTAGTCAAAACCAACAATAATTTAGCTGGCCTCCTGGTGCCTTAAAGTAGCTTAATGTACCTGGATTATGTGGAAGTTGTCCCCAGTAGATAGCTGGGCTGGATATTTACATTACATCTATAACATTGCTTGGTTTGGATCCTTAAATGGTCAGTCTTTAGACATCCAATTGACAACAGTACAACGGTTCAATGAATTAGACCAGAACCAATGACAGAAGTGTTTATTAAGTCAATTTTACACAAGTACTTCCAAGAATGACATTCTGGAAGCAAGGAAAGCAAAAACAAACAAGATCTTGAAGATTAAATTTGTTAAAATTAGGACTTTTGTCACAGTTTAATAAGTTGAACATGCATTTTTTTTAACTCTTCTATATCTTAGTTATATTTGAATTCCCTTTTATGTTAATAATTAGTTTTCATCTTATTCAGGGCTATGCCTTCATTGAATATGAGAGCTTTGATGAGGCACAAGCTGCAATTACTGCACTAAATGGAACAGAGCTCCTCACACAAACAATTTATGTTGACTGGGCATTTAGTAAAGGTCCTATGAGGCGGAGAAATGCCAGGAGAAGGTAAAAACTAAGTCTGCATATAATTTTGGGCCTTATAAAATCGCATACTTAAGTATAGTGGCATATTTCTAACCTAAGCTTTTTTCAAAGTTCCAAGGACTGAAACATACTTTTAATTACTTCCGTATTTTCCAATATCTGATATTTTTCCTTCATGTTTCTTCTTTCTTAATAAAACTTATTGACCTTTCTCCATTATAGTATCTTCTTTTATTTCCATTCTTTGTAGAGTATATTTTTAAATAACATTTTTGTAATGGAACATTATTACATGGTGATTTTTCTACTGTTGGATGGGTTTTCAACCATCTTACTACTGATGAATTTAAATCAGTTCTGAGATGACTGCAAAATGGGCGACGAGGTATAAATATTGCATTGCAGTTCATCCTTTTCCAAATCATCACAAATCTCACACTAATGCTAAACATGGTATTAGTATTGCAAGTCCATATGACATCTCCCTTTGTTCTCACAGATCCCCACGAGCTCATCGCTCAAGGAGCCCTCCTAGGAGGAGATACTGAAACTGCTTTCTTTATAACTGTATGTGGATTTGGATGTCTGTCACCTTCTATTCTGTATGTCAAGCTCATGATGATTTGCCGCAGAGACTACATGACCTAAGAAGCAGAATATGAGAATTAATAGAACATTTAGCACCAATATCTGTTTCCGGAGATATTTTTTTATAATGTTTGCACTAAAGCTTCTAAAATATTTTTGGAATTGCTTACTGGTGTTAAGGACATGCAGATGTTTTCTATGGGGTGCTTGCAATGGCCAGTTTAAGGATTGATTATTGATGTTATCTGTGGGAATCTATGTTGTTTATATTTATATTTAATTGTCACTAAGTTTCCCGTTGCAAGTTTTGAACTCGGATAATGGTTTGAAAGTATCTCGTTATGCAGTTGTCTATTGCATCAATGGATTAGTTTGGCAGTTCTTTAGTTACATTTAGGGGTGTAACCAAACTGAGCCGAGAATGTTGACCTCGAGCTCAATTGAGCTTCGATCTCTAGGCTCGAGCTCGATTCATTTGGGCTCGTTTACTTTTCACGAGCTTGACCGAGCTTGATTAAGCTCACTCGAATCAGGTTTATGGGGTCTAAAAGCTCATCCAATTCGAAATATTTATATTTATATAATTATATATAAATATATGAAGCTCGATTAGTCTTGAGAGATGCTAGAGTTAAGTATTGGTTAGCTCGAGCTCGGCTCTCTCATATGTATTGCTCAAGTCGAGCTTGAGTTCAATAAGATCAAGTTAAGTTAAGTTGATTCGATCTTGAGCAGCACGTCCCTTACTTGCACTAGTTACATTTAACAATACGGGAAGTGGAAGCTGTTAATATTTTGTAGTGAAGTCTTTCCATGAGAATGTTGCTTTCACCCTTTTCAATTAGTCGGCCCATATTGCCTTACACTACATCACGGCAAGTGGAAACCCCCAAAATATTAACCCATCAATTAAGGAGAGACCAAAAGCAACTCCTAAAGCATATTGCCACCTAGTAAGCATGGATCATAAATCCTTGACCATGGCCACACAACATTGTGCTGAATAGTCAAAGCCTAGTAAACTAAAGCTATTGCAGTCTCGGGTAAACTGCGATGCCGGTTAGAGGTGATAATTTTATTCGCATCCGCTAATTAAAAACCGCATCTGCACCGTATCTGATTCTATTCGCAAGTAAAAATAGATATGGATACGGATACAAATTTAGAAAACTTATATCCGCGCGAATACAATGCGGATACAAATATGACTGTAAACCCACACTATATCCGCACCATATTCGCACCGGGGGCGCATTTTTAAATTACTATTTTGCCCATATAAGTTATTAATATATATAAGAGCTCTATGGTAATTTCATGTCAAGATGAATTTTAAAATATATTATATATTTGTTTTGGATCAATAAATTAGTAATTTTTTAATTTTTTAATTAAATATATTATTTTAATATATTTTTATTAAATACGGTGCGAATACGATGAGATGCGAATATTCGCATTTGAAGCGGTGCAAATATAAATATTCATATTCATATCCATAGCGAATACGATGCGAATACGAATGTGCGGACATGAGTTACTATACGAATAGGAATAATTTAGTATTCACACCCTATTCAATCCGTTGCCCGCCATACTGACTGCCGGTCCAGCACTTAAGTCGGTGCGCCTCTGTTTCTACAGTCTTTATCCGAGTTACACGACAGCACTCTATTTTGACGCTGTCCTAATTTAACGTGTTTTCAAAATATCTTCTTCCAGTTTGGCAAATTTCCAATATCCAATAGAGAAATTCTCGATTTTTACCAGTCTCCTTCAAAGTCAAACTCAGTCACTAAAATACCAACATGGAAATAAACAACTCTCCTGTTGTGGTTGTAGACAAATCCAAATTTAAGTGTTCTTATGTTCTTTATGATCTCCTTATCGCCGGCTCTGTATCACAACCCTTCTCGTATTCTCCGCTACCATTCGAGGATTACAAAGGCAGAGCGACTCTCTGAATCATTAATTAACTCTAAAGCGATCGACTTCTCCTTTCTCTTCCGCTCTCTTTATTCCGCCACTTAATTCTATTTCTCTCATCGAGTTGATTAATTAAGTGTTGCATGGAGATGGTCGTAAGAAGATGGATGCCACCACCGTTGAAGAAGCTTGCGGCGGCGGTCTTCTCCGCCACCTTCCTCGCCTTGTCTCTGTGTCTGCTGTGCTCTCCGATCAGGCTACTACGTTTTGGATACGCAAAGATGGGCGGCGATGAGCTGCCGAGTTGGGGAGTACCGCAAGCGAAACATGGCGAACAAGACTGCGAATTGTTCGAAGGGAAGTGGGTTTGGGACGACAAGTACCCGCTGTATGAATCCAGGGATTGCGCCTTCATCGACGAGGGATTCCGGTGCTCGGAGAACGGCAGGCCCGACCGCCTCTACGCCAAGTGGCGGTGGCAACCTCACCGCTGCAATCTCCCCAGGTTCAAATTACTTGACATTAATTACAGCATATATATTTTTGCAAAGATTCATATACTGATCGAAATATATAATTTAGATTCGATGCGAAATTGATGCTTGAGAAGTTGAGGAACCGGCGAGTGGTGTTTGCCGGCGACTCGATCGGGAGAAACCAGTGGGAGTCTCTTCTTTGCATGTTGTCTTCGGCTGTTCCAAACAAGGACTCCATTTATGAAGTCAATGGAAATCCCATCACCAAGCACAGGGGCTTCCTGGTGTTCAAGTTCAGGGACTACAACTGCACGGTGGAGTATTACAGGGCTCCCCACCTCGTTCTCCGAGGTCGGCCGCCGCCGGGATCGCCGGAGTTCGTGAAGACCGCTCTCAGATTGGACGTCATGGACTGGAGGTCTACGCAATGGAGGGATGCTGATGTGCTGGTGTTCAACAGCGGCCACTGGTGGAATTACGAGAAAACCATCAAAAGGTTGTCAACTTTTCTACAACTTACCTTATCACTTCAGGTTGACTGTCGAAATAGAATCATGAGTGGATCTTTAGTGACTAGTTTGACTACCAAAAGTCTCCATAAGACTTGGTGAAGTCTCAACTACTTGGTGCTAGTTATTGAATAGTGAATACAAATTTAAATATCCTTCTATTGTTATATATATATATATATATACAAATTAACAAAGTTATATACTAACTATATATAAAAAATTAACATTTAGCATTTTGTGTCTAATTTACTGTCATCCTTGAATAACTCAAACAATATTAATTTTGAAAATTTGCATTGTGCTGTTGTATGAAGTGGATGTTATTTTCAAGAAGGGGAAGAAGTGATGATGCACATGAGCATTGAGACTGCTTTTCAAAGAGCAATCAAGACATTGGTTGACTGGATTCACAAGGAAGTCAACTCAAACAAGACACAAGTCTTCTTTCGTACTTATTCTCCTGCCCATTCCAGGTTGGTTTAATTGAGATCAACCATAATTTTATGTCACTAATTAAATTTAATTAGTCTCTTTTAATGGTTTAATTTATCAACCATAATGTTATATATATTACTAATAGAATTTAGTCTCTTTTAATGGTTTAATTGATCAACCATAATTTTGTGTTACTAATTAAATTTAGTCTCTTTTTTACTTAGCAAACAATGGCAGGCCAATTAGCTTTAAAAATATTGTTGGTATTTGTCAGAATATAATCTGCGGTTTAATTTGTATCTGAATGACATGCCTAGAGATGTTTGTAAAACCAGAAAAAATCAATTGACCCTATTGAAAATATTGGATTGTTTTTTGAATTCTTAGGTCAGATTTTAGTAACTTTAATATTTAAATTTTGGATGTTCTTCTTTTTGACCTAACTCAATCTAAAATCCGACCTAATTTGACAAATAAATGTCTATGCTTTTATATGAATATATATTTGGCTAAATCACCAACAAAAACGATGGTATAATAAAGATTTCTTGTAGTGCAGATGTATTATATATAAGCCAAATTTTGATATCAAAAACCAAGTCGACTTGGAAAAATATGATCCAAAATTTTTAACTAAAATCATATTAACACAACCTAAGTACATGAAATCTTTATGTTTGGTTGTTCTAAATACAAGATTTAGATTTTCATATCAAAAGAAAACAATCATATCAAATGCTAAAAGCAAGATTAAAAATCTTGCAGTAAAGGTGATTGGAAAAGTAGAGGATGCAGTACAGCAAGAGCTCCAGATTTCACCTCTTCAGAGTCAACGACGACACAACAATCATGGAGCCAATTTCTGATACCATTTACAAAAAGATTCATGGAGAATTCTACCAACTCTGCATTTAAAGAGCTGTATGTGTTGAACACCACTCATATGACTGCTCAGAGGAGAGATGGCCATCAATCCCTATATTATCTTTCTCCAACAACTACAAGTCATGCCAAGATTAACCATAGGCAACTGGATTGCAGTCATTGGTGCTTGCCTGGTGTTCCTGATGCATGGAATGAGCTTCTTTATGCTCTCTTTCTTAGAAGAGAATTCTAATTCAAGTAACAAGACAACAAATTAGAAGCTTTTGTTCCTGAGGGCAAGCCTTGGTGCAATGGAGAAGTTACTCTATTAGGAGGCAGAGTACGATCCTAGTTTTCAGTGCATTGATTCTTCTCGAACTCCATATTGATATGAACTTTGATTGTGTGCGCTTGGAGATTGACTTTTATGGATGACAAGATATGTTTGGTGCATATCAACATATGTCATCTACATGACCTACAGATTAAGAAGCTCTCATCACAAAAAATTTGATCATGATTGAATTGATCCAAAGAGTGTAATTAATCTTTCTCTCTTTTCCTTTTCTTTCCCTTGATTTTCCTTCTTTGAGGCAACTGTAAATGTTTCCATATATAAGTAAAATACACTTGGCCTTGTGGATTCTTTATTTGGCGAAAGTAATTTATATGATCCAAAATTTTTAAAATTGTCTGAGTAACTGAACATCAAGCGAGAGTACCTTTATTCGCTTCTTCTCCACCAAGCACGGAAGTTTAAGGATTACCATAGGTCGATGGCTAGTTAAGGAAACTCTGATTCGATTTGCTCCCGGGCTGGGTGGCATCTACCTCATCCGATCACAAGGAGAGCTTCACCATGACAAGGGTAAGGTACTTGAATTCTATCCAATCCGAAAAGAATTAAATGCATAGGGGATCATTCCTTTTCTTGTCATGCTTTCATATATACGGATTCACAGGGGTCTCTACTTAGTTGAGTGACAATGAAAAAGGCTTGCGAAAAAAAGTAGAACTTTTGAAATAAAATCTTAAACACAATCTACCAATGGTGCGAATTGCGGTTTTGCCCCAGGGAGCGAAAGGTTATACCATAGTAAGCGAACAATCGTTCTTCTATGTACTTAGAGTATTCCCCTATGAAGTACCGACATCGACATGGACACGAGACACGACATGGACATGGGGACACATCAACTTCAAAAATTTACATGACACAGACACAACATATATATATAAATATAATTTTTTTAAAAAAAATCCACAATTCATATCATATATGTAGTTCAAGATTTATAATAATATCACGATGTTTTCATTGATATCAAACTACCAATTTTTAGTATTTTCTCGGCCCCTTACAAAATATATGAAGCATTCTAGATAATTTCTTGTATCAATACTTATTATTTTTAATCCCCTTCCACAAGCATGAGACACAATATCTATTGAAATCTCCTAAAAAATTTCTAATTTAGCATGTCTAAGTAGAACTAGTCATGTACAACCACATTTAAACAAAAAGTTAACTAAAGTCCCAAAAAACTAACTAAAGTTAGCGTGTTCGGATTTTTTCGGACCATGTCCGGGTGAATTTTTTTTGGGGTCAAGACACTTTTGGACACGTCGAACACATGTGTCGGACGAGTATTGAACACACGAACACGAGAGTCCCATGGAGTGTACGTCCGTGCTGCCTAGATGTCCCCCCTTTACTTTTTTAATGTCTTAAGACTTTCCATGTGCATTAATTTGGCACATGAAACTTAAGAATTTTGTCTACAAGACTAGTTATGGAAATTGAATCTTTAATAGAGTCATTTAATTTTTATTATCTTATGACTGTTTATTCAATTATTTTTAAAGTAGCTTGATTATGGACTCGCCCTTCTCTGCTTTGGAGATCAAGGCTGCCATCCAGGATCTTGGCCACAACAAAGCGGCGGGCCCCGATGGTCTCTCATCAAATTTTTTTCTCTTTCTGGCATATTATCCATCTGGATCAGCATCTTTCAGAAGATATATCACAGACCGACCTTGTTACGTAGATTCAACTCAGGCTTCATTGTATTGATTCCTAAATCAGATGGCACTACTAGAAATTGGGTTTTCAGCAACGACTGCTAAAGCCGTTGCTATTTGCAACGACATTCTTACGGCCACTCAAGCCGTTGCAGATATGTTCTATCTGCAACGGCTTTCTAACGGACATGAAAGTCGTTGCTAATGATGTTAATTATCACCAACAGCTTTCTAACGGACAAGTGAGCCGTTGTTGATGATAACTTATCAGCAACGACTTTCTAATGGGAGAGTGAGCCGTTGCTGATAAATTTATATAGGGCTCGCTGCGTGCTCGCCCCTTCCTCCTCCTTCTTCCTCTTCCTTTGCTGCCGCCGCACCTGTTCTGACGCCGCCACCATCGAGCTGCTACTGCCGATGCCACCGCCCGTCCTCGACCGTCGATTCTGACTGCGGATTCGAGGTATTTCTCGCCGCCCCGTCTTCCTCATTGATTCCTAGGTATAATCTGGCCGAAACCCTTAAAACGGACGGCCGATCGCCACCACCGGAACCTTGTACAGTGTCCAGACACAGTGTCCGAACACTGGATGCCAGTGCCGTAGTCCACCGGACTCCGGCGCCGAAAATGCCATTTTTTTTTTTTTTAATTATTAATTAATTGTTTAGATTAATTATTTAATTAATTGTTTAATTTGCTAGATTAATTTTTAGAGTTTAGATTAATTATTAAGATTTAGATTAATTTTTAGATTAATTTAGTTATATTAATATTTAATAATGGTAGGTTAATTATTTAAATTAGTTAAAATATTGTAGATTAATATTAATTAATTTGTTAAAAAAATTTTAATTAGTCCGGAGTTGTCGTTAGTGGACTCGCGCCGGAATCGTCCACTTCGGACTTGCGCCGAAATCGTCCAATTCAGACTCCTGCCAGAATCGTCTAATTTGGACTCGTGTTGGAATTGTCCACTATGGACTCGAACTGACTCGAAACATTTAGAAAATAATCATCCATCCGACAAGTTGATATGTTTCACGTACGCATCGACGAGTCGGATATGATTTAGCAAAACCTTAGATCCGTTCGGGGGTTGTATGTTCATGTAAAAGAAGTAAAAGAAGCTGGAGATGAAGAAGAGGAAGAAGAGGAAGAATTCGAAGACTATTACTCAGATGATAGTCGCAGGAGAGCTTCGGAGTCTCCGATCGGTGAGACTCCAGCACTTACTCATGCTGCTGATCCTCCTACCGATGATACTGTTGAGGCTAGTACATCCAGACGAAGGCGGCCACGCGGGCCGAACAGGTGGCAGCCTCCACCAGCCACAGAGTCACGTAGATTTATTAGCGTGATTGGGGAGCGGTAATATATCATGAATTATGAATCATTAAAAATTTATTATATCATAATATAATATAAAATTTTATTTTTGTTGTGCAGGTTCGAGCAAGAAGAAGTGCCGAGAAGCATTTCTTCTACCATTCGACGATACATGCACGGGGCATGGCCTACGTGGTCTCACGTGTCTAGTGAGCACATCGACATGTTATGGCGAGAGTTTGAGGCACGTATTATTTTTTTTTATAGATGCATGATGATTAATATTGGTACTGATATTATTATTCTGCAGGCTCGCTATACATGGGCTGAGGACCAGAGGCCCTTCATTTACACTCCTTGGGAGGCTATTTCCCGGGCGAGGTACAACGGGCAGCTGGGGCAGGCCCGGTCCCAAGCGATGGAACGAGCTGGGACTACTTACATCGCAGAGACTCGAGGATACGACCTCGATTGGATAACTCTGGATATATGGGACCAGCTCGTGGGAATATCACTACTAGAAATTGAGTCTTCAACAACGGCTATCAGCAACGGCCGCTCAAGCCGTTGCTATTTGCAATGGCATTCTTACGGCCGCCCGAGCCATTACAGATATGTTGTATCTGCAATGGCGTTCTAACGGACACGCGAGCCGTTGCTGATTATTTTAATTATCCGCAACGGCTTTCTAACGGACAAGTGAGCCGTTGTTGATGATAACTTATTAGCAATGACTTTCTAACGGACAAGTGAGCCGTTGCTGATGATAACTTGTTAGCAACGACTTTTTAACGGGCGAGTGAGCCGTTGCTGATAAGTTTATATAGGGCACGCGGTCGCGCTCGACCCTTCTTCCTCCCACTGCTGCCGCCGCCGCCTCTTGCTCCAGCCTCTCGCCGCCGCTGTCGACGCCGACGACGCCTCTTCTTCCTCCCGCTGCTGCCGACATTGTCAGGTATACCTCGCCGGCCGGCCGTCTCTTCCCGTTGCGGCCGCGCGAGAAATCCGACCAAAACCCTAAAAATAGGGTTTCGGCCGGCGGCGGTCGGCCGATGGCCGCCGCCGGACCTTGTACAGTGGCCGGACAGTGTGTCCGGCCACTGTACGCCGGCGCCGGAGTCCACCTGACTCCGGCGCCAGAATTTGAAGATTAATATATATATTTTAATTGTTTTTTAATTGTTAATTAATTGTTAATTAATTATTTAATTAATTATTTAATTAATTATTTAGATTAATTGTTTAATTTTGTTGATTAATTATTAGGGTTTAGATTAATTTTGGAATTATCCACTTCGGACGCGCGCCAGAATCGTCCACTTCGGACTCTTGCCGAAATCGTCGAATTTGGACTCGTGTCGGAATTGTCCAATATGGACTCGAAGTGTCTCGAAATATTTAGAAAATAATCATCCATTCGACGAGTTGATATGTTTCACGTACGCATCGACGAGTCGGAATAATTTTTAAGTATACATTTTATTAAATATATCTCTACTATTTATACAATAATCTGATTATATATCTGTTCGACATATATGTCTTGTCGTGGTTATCGACGCAGGATAGCTTCGGAGTCTCCGATCGGTGATACTCCAGCACTTACTCATGCTGCTGATCCTCCTGTTGTTGATCATCATGCCGATGATACTGCCGAGGCTAGTACATCCAGACGCAGGCGGCCACGCGGGCCGAACAGATGGCAGCCTCCACCAGCCACAGAGTCACGTAGATTTATTAGCGTGATTGGGGAGCGGTAATATATCATGAATTATGAATCATTACAAATTCATTATATCATAATATAATATTAAAATTTATTTTTGTTGTGCAGGTTCGAGCAAGAAGAAGTGCCGAGGAGCATTTCTTCTACTATTCGACGATACATGCACGGGGCATGGCCTACGTGGTCTCACGTGCCTAGCGAGCACGTCGACATGTTATGGCGCGAGTTTGAGGCACGTATTATTATTATTTTTACATGCATGATGATTAATATTGGTACTGATATTATTATTTTGCAGGCTCGCTATACATGGGCCGAGGACCAAAGGCCCTTCATTTACGCTGCCTGGGAGGCTATTTCCCGGGCAAGGTACAACGGGCAGATGGGGCAGGCTCGGTCCCAGGCGATGGCCCGAGCTGGGACCACTAACATCGCGGAGACTCGATGATATGGCCCCGATTGGATTACTCCGGATATATGGGACCAGCTCGTGGGAATATGGTCGACGGATCGATGGCAGGAGGTTTCTCGGAATGCGGCAAGAAATCGCATGTCGGGGGGAGCAGCGCGACACACCGGCGGCTCTGTTGCATTTACAGTGCACGCGAACCGTATGGTAAGTATACCTTTTAATTATATATTTTATTTATTACTATGTGTACTAATTAATGTATTTGTTTTGTAAATGTAGACGACGGTGTCGGATGACGGGACTGTCCAGCGACCTTCCCCGATGGCGGTGTTTGAGCGGACTCACCGTCGAGCACATGGGACGGGAGAGTACATCGACAACCGCGCTGCATACATTATGGTAACTAGATATTTGTTTAAATTATTCATTATATATTTATAATTTAAGTTTTATGATAAATATTAAACAAAAAATCAAACTCGAGTAGGAGACCTACAGCCAGACGGTGGTGCAGCGCGGGGGCACCCCCGAGGACTTTGACGCAGCAACGTGGGTCGAGGCCGCAGGTGGCTGGGACCATGGCCGCGTATATGGCTTTGCAGATAGTGATCATGCGCGAGCCGTACTAGTGCCACTTGGGGCACCGACCCCTCCGGTCGCTGGTGAGCGGCCGTCCACCTCAAGATCCAGTTATGATCATAGTAGCAGAATAAGGACTCTAGAGGAGACGGTCGCGCGTCAGAGTTAGATGATGGCGGAGATGCATGCTATGCTACGCAACATGTCAGGTCATCCCGAAGCAGGCATCTCTTCGGCATTATCTCATCCATCGTCCTCGAGTCAGTCCACACCGGTGTACACTCAAGCACTCCAGACCCCGTCATATGATCCAGGCCATCCTCCATCGTAATCGTGAGATTTTTTTTATATTGACTTTATTACTGAGATACTATACTTGTTTAATTTATTTTGTTTGGATATTGATACTTCAATTTTGCATTTGAATAGTTTTTATACTATTGTGGATAATTATAAATATAAGTATAATTATTTTAATGTATATCTTGGTGTATTTGTGATGTATGAATGAATGTGTGTATGGGTGTACGGGTGTGTGAGTTATGTATCAAATAATGCATCAATGTATCAATGGAAATTTGAAATTTTAATTTTTTTTCGTTTTCAGGTGCACATCATCAGCAACGGTTTTCCCACGGCCGTCCGTGGGAACGACGTTGCTAAAAGTGTATCGAAAGCAGTTGCTGATGACCTACAGCAACGGCTTAGCAATGGTCTTTCACTAACGGCGTTGCTACGGGATCACCAGCCGTTGCTATTAATATTATCAGCAACGGCTCCGCGTCCGTGGCAAAACCGTTGCTGATAATATTTTTAGCAACGACCCGAGCGACTGTTGCTGATCCGTTGCTAAGTTATCAGCAACGCGATTTTCTACCACGGCTCCATTGTAACGGCGCCAGCCGTTGCACGCCGTTGCTGATGATTTTCAGCAACGGCTCAGCAACGGCATCAGCCGTTACTGATGCCCATTTTTCTAGTAGTGTGGGGCTTCTCGTACTACAGATCGACTATAGGCCTATTAGCCTTGAATCGATGATTGTTCGTATCTTTTCCAAGGCTCTATCGACTCGGCTGAAGCCTTTCATCAAGCGTCTAGTCAGTGGCAACCAAAATGCTTTCATGCCTCACCAAAGCACCCCCGACTGTTTCATGGGGGTCCATGAAACGATCTGGGGCTGCCACCATTCTCACGAAGACGACATCCTCCTCAAAGTTGACTTCGCAAAGGCGTTTGACTCGATCAATTGGAATTTCATTCTTGAGATGCTTGAGGCCCGCGATTTCTCTCCTTTATGGCGTAGTTGGATTCAACATATATTGATGACGGAGTCTACCATCATTGTAAATGGCCATCAGAGTCTCCCCTCCCGACATAATTCCGGTGTGAGGCAAGGTAATCCCCTCTCTCCGTTTCTTTTCATTCTTGCCTCTGACTGTCTTTCTCGGCTCCTTGCTTCAGCTGTGCAGAATAACTTCATCTTAGGCATTCTTGATCAGAGGATTCCTAGCAGGGTTCATCATTTCCTATTTGCGGATGATCTTATTGTATTTCGTAACTCTGTGAGCTGCCTTGAAAATATTTGTTTGCTTATGAAGTGTTTCGAGCTTGCTATTGGTCTTCGCATTAATCCCGACAAATCCACAATTACATGTCTCCTTGGTGGACTTCAAATGGCCGAGCAGGTGGCCGCTATCATGGGATATCAAGCTGCTGCGTTTCCTCTACATTACCTTGGACTCCCATTGAGGGCGGGCCGTCCTTCCCATTCTATATAATTGGCTACATCTGATTTCCAAGATGGATGCAAAATTAAATACATGGCAAGGTAGGCTTCTTTCGCGGGCTGGTCGCTTATCGCTTATAAACAGCTCGATTACAAGTACATCTGCGTATCTTCTCTTGATATTTAAAGCTCCGACATGGGTCCTTAAGAAGATCAACTCTAGATGCTTAGCTTTTTTCTAGGCGGGCGCTTCCATTAGGGCGCCTTTCGGCAAATGTCTTGTACGTTGGGACCATCTTACTTTCCATTGCAAGGAGGGGGGCTCTCTATTCTAGATCTCCAGGCTCATAATCTAGCTCGTCTCGGCAGCTGGATCTGGAAGATCATCCAGGAGTCAGATTTATATTGGGTTTAGATTATGGCCAACTTGTATGGTAACTATCACACTTGGAACCGTGCTCCTTTCACCAGGAGGGCATCTCCTTTATGCGAGATTTGATCAAACTCCATGAGATGTTAAAGTCAGGTATATTTATTGATGTTGGAGCCGGCCAGCGGGTGAAACTTTGGACTAACCCTTGGCTTGATGGATGTTGTCCGGCGACTAAGTAGCCTAGCTTATTCTCCTTCTCCACAAATCAGCACTGCTATATATCTGAAGCCAAGAACCGGTCTATGGATGGCTCTAATGTTGACTGGAACTTATATTTCTCTCACCCTGTAGAAGCTGATGTGTTATCATGTTTTATCTCAGATTTGAAACAGATTTGTATATCTTCGAGTGATGATAGATTTGGCTGGAAGTGGTCTTCTAACGGTTCTTTGTCTACCAGTAGTTTCTATCGTATCCTCTCCTACCGTGGGGTCACATCACCTGTATCTGACATTCTATGGAGACTCAAACTTCCTCCAAAAAATTCACTATTCGGGTGGTTATGGCTCCGAAACAAACTTCGAACTCGAGATCGCATTACAAAATGGGGTGTTATATCTGACAAAGATTCACTACTAGAAAAATGGGCATCAGCAACGGCCGGAGCCGTTGCAATGGAGCCATGGCAGAAACTCGCGTTGCTGATAACTTAGCAACGGATCAGCAACAGCCGCTCGGGCCATTGCTAAAAATATTATCAGCAACGGTTTTGCCACGGACCCGGAGCCGTTGCGGATAACATTAATAGCAATGGCCGGTGAGCCCGTAGCAACGCCGTTAGTAAAAGCCCGTTGCTAAGCCGTTGCTGTAGGTCATCAGCAACAACTTTCGATACACTTTTAGCAATGGCTTTCCCACGGACGGCCGTGGGAAAGCTGTTGCTGATGATGTGAACCTGGTAACGAAAAAATTTAAAATTTAAAATTTCCATTGATACATTGATACATTCTGATACATAACTCACACACCCATACACTCATACACACATTCATTCACACATCACAAATACACCAAGATATACATCAAAACAATTATATTTATATTGATAATTATCCACAATAGTATAAAAACTATTCAAATGCAAAATTGAAGTATCAATATCCAAACAAAATAAATTAAACAAGTCCAATATCTCAGTAACAAAGTCAATATAAAAAATCTCACGATGACGATGGAGGATGGTCTGGATCATATGGCGGGGTCTGGAGTGCTTGAGTGTACACCGGCGTGGACTAACTCGAGGATGATGGATTAGATGATGCCGAAGAGATGCCTGCTTCGGGATGACCTGACATGTTGCGTAGCATAGCATGCATCTCCGCCATCATCTGACTCTGACGCGCGACCGTCTCCTCTAGAGTCCTTATTCTGCTACTATGATCATAACTGGATCTAGAGGTGGATGACCGCTCACCAGCGACCGGAGGGGTCGGTGCCCCAAGTGGCCCTAGTACGGCTCTCGCATGACCACTATCTGCAAAGCCATATACGCGGCCATGGTCCCAGCCACATGCGGCCTCGACCCACGTTGCTGCGTCAAAGTCCTCTTGGGTGCCCCCGCACTGCACCACCGTCTGGCTGTAGGTCTCCCACTCGAGTTTGATTTTTTGTTTAATATTTATCATAAAACTTAAATTATAAATATATAATGAATAATTTAAACAAATATATAGTTACCATAATGTATGCAGCGCGGTTGTCGATGTATTCCCTCGTCCCATGTGCTCGACGGTGAGTCCGCTCAAACACCGCCATCGGGGAGGGTCGCTGGACAGTCCCATCATCCGACATCGTCGTCTACATTTACAAAATAAATACATTAATTAGTACACATAGTAACAAATAAAATATATAATTAAAAGGTATACTTACCATACGGTTCGCGTGCACTGTAAATGCAACAGAGCCGCCGGTGTGACGCGCTACTCCCCCCGACATGCGATTTCTAGCCGCATTCCGAGAAACCTCCTGCCATCGATCCGTCGACCATATTCCCACGAGCTGGTCCCATATATCTGGAGTAATCCAATCGGGGCCGTATCCCCGAGTCTCCGTGAAGTTAGTGGTCCCAGCTCGAGCCATCGCCTGGGACCGAGCCTGCCCCAGCTGCCCGTTGTACCTTGCCCGGGAAATAGCCTCCCAGGCAGCGTAAATGAAGGGCCTTTGGTCCTCGGCCCATGTATAGCGAGCATGCAAAATAATAATATCAGTACCAATATTAATCATCGTGCATGTAAAAAAAATAATAATATGTGCCTCAAACTCGCGCCATAACATGTCGACGTGCTCGCTAGGCACGTGAGACCACGTAGGCCATACCCCGTGCATGTATCGTCGAATAGTAGAAGAAATGCTCCTCGGCACTTCTTCTTGCTCGAACCTGCACAACAAAAATAAATTTTAATATTATATTATGATATAATGAATTTGTAATGATTCATAATTCATGATATATTACCGCTCCCCAATCACGCTAATAAATCTACGTGACTCTGTGGCAGGTGGAGGCTGCCACCTGTTCGGCCCGCGTGGCCGCCTGCGTCTGGATGTACTAGCCTCGGCAGTATCATCGACATGAGGATCAGCAACAGGAGGATCAACAGCATGAGTAAGTGTAGGAGTCTCACCGATCAGAGACTCCGAAGCTCTCCTCCGACGATAACCACGTCCAAACATATCTGTCGAATAGACATATAATCAGTTTATTGTATAAATAGTAGAGATATATTTAATAAAATATATACTTTACAATCGGTAGGCAACATTCCATTAATCAATCATGCAATCCGATCATACGCAACTCCGCTGATATTACAATCGGCATTGATGTTTAGGAGCTGTGTCATTGCTGAAAACCTAGTGTATTTAGGACAATTCTCATACAAAGGTTCATCGGCAGCTTTCAACATCTCGTAAAATTCTGCAGCTTCTTTATTCAGTAATTCAATCTCTACCGCAGTTTGTACTTTTGTGATATCAACCGCTGTAGTATCTGGTGGGACTGATGTCTGAAGAACTGGCCGATCAACATTATCATTCAGGTGGAATTGACCCCCAAGACTATCAAGTATCATAGTTCTATAGGGATTAGATTGACTGGATGAAGAAGCACCAATAGAGAAAGATTCACCATATGTCTGAACGACAGGATTGCTCGACGTCCCGACTTCGCGTGACTCCCCGTGACAAGTCCATAGAAAATATGTTGGTGCAAATCCTTTGCTATATAGATGCAGAGAGACAGTCTCCCGATCCAAAAATCGTCCATTCAAACAAATGCGGCACAAACATCGAATTTGATCACCGATGCTAACGAAATTCCGATTCGAATAGGCGAAATTTAGGAAGTACGTTACGCCTAATCGAAACTCATTCGTTAAAGCTCCACGATCAAGACGTCGGTACATCCAACTTCGATCAGCCGACATGATTCTGTCAATCAATGACAATTTCTTTGGTTAATGTCTTTAGGTGAGATTGTCTTATTCCATTCGGGATTTATGTTATTTATATTGCACTAAGTACTTATTTTAACCGCTAACTTCATTCTAAATTTCGACAGCATCTCCCTACAGTTCTCCGAATACGCATATCATCTGGGCGCGTATCGAAGAACAAGAGAGATGTTGCCAAAATTTAGAATAATTAGTTAACAGTTAAAATAAAAACGTAAGTACAGTACAAATAACTATATTCCCAAATTATGCAATCAGGGATAATTCAAGAATTGTACGTCGTATAAAAGATCATCTACTTCTTTTACACGAACATACAATCCCCGAACGGATCTAAGGTTTTGCTAAATCATATCCGACTCGTCGATGCGTACGTGAAACATATCAACTCGTCGGATGGATGATTATTTTCTAAATATTTCGAGATAGTTCGAGTCCATATTGGACAATTTCGACACAAGTCCAAATTCGACGATTTCGGCAAGAGTCCGAAGTCGACGATTCCGGCGCGCGTCCGAAGTGGACAATTTCGAATTTAATCTAAACCCTAAAAATTAATCTAAACCCTGATAATTAATCTAATAAATTAAACAATTAATCTAAATAATTAATTAACATATAAATAAAAAAATAAAAAAATAAAAAAAATATAAATATACTCTTTCCGGTGCCGGAGTTCGGTGGACTCCGGCGCCGGTGTACAGTGTCCGGACACTGTAGAAGCTCCGGCGGTGGCCATCGGCCGACCGCCGTTGGCCGAAACCCTAAAAATAGGGTTTCGGTCGGATTTCCCGCCGACCGCAACGGGGAGAGACGGTCGGACGGCGATGAATACCTGAAATCGGCGGTCGAGGACGGACGGCAGCGTCGGCAGCGGCAGCTCGGCGTCGTCGGCGTCGGCAACGGTGGCGAGAGGCGGGAGGAGGAGGCGGCGGCGGCAGCAGCGGGAGGAAGAAGGGTCGGGCGCGATCTGCGACCTATATAAACTTATCAGCAACGGCTCACTCGCCCGTTAGAAAGCCGTTGCTAATAAGTTATCATCAGCAACGGCTCACTTGTCCGTTAGAAAGCCGTTGCTGATAATTAAAATCATCAGCAACGGCTCGCATGTCCGTTAGAAAGCCGTTGTAGATACAACATATCTGCAACGGCTTGAGCGACCGTTGCTGATAGCCGTTGCCGAAGACTCAATTTCTAGTAGTGATTGCCCTCTCTTCTTCGACAACAAGGAATCACACACTCATCTCTTCTCAGAATGCCCTTACTCTTATTTCGGTTGGACTTCATTCCTCGTGGGACTGAATATATCATTTTTTCAAATTTTCTCTCCCTCTCACTGCTTGGCCTCTTGCTCGGGTTTTGCTCTCTTACGTGACAAAATGAGATTGACTATGTTATGGCGCTGGTTCATTTGGCACGAGCGTAATTCTCGAATTTTCGATGAAAAAAGTAGCCCTCCTCAAGCGCTGGCTGCTAGCCTGCTGCGAGTTATCTTGATAGTTGTAACTCAAGTTTATAATCTTGAGCTGTCCTATATAGGCCTATGGCCAACTATGTTTTTTAGATTTTTATACTTATATTTTCTCTCATCGTTTCCCCTCACCTGCTATCTTTTCAACCGTCTTGAATAAGATGCCAGGGATCGACGCTTAAAAAAAAAAAAATGTAATTTTTAGAGAATTGATCTTTTTTATTTGTATACCTTGCATCAGTAATAAACCTGCATTAGTTCACCAATGGTACGAGCATTCTTCCAATTTCCCCAACAATCTCTGACAAGTATTTAATTTATACATTTTAATTTCCAATTAATCATCACTAATAAGATCCAAATCAAACATACTGACTTGCAAAGAGATCACAAGAACATCTTGACTACTAAGATCTGAGCAAATTAAAGTCAACCTTAATTTTATTAGTTAACGAAAGGATACTGCTCGTATATCGTTGTGCAATCGACAAGCACGCTCCGAGCTCCGATGCGCATGCCGCAGGTGCTGTTCATCTGCTCCACCGCGAAGCTGAGACACGAGGAGCAGTCGCCGGCGGAGAGGTCGGCGGTGCAGGCGGCGTGGCCGTAGGCGAAGGCGTTTGGGTAGGGGGAGATGTTGTAGTAGTCGTGGCCTTTCCGACCCGGCACGACGGCGAGTAGGTCGGAGAGGACGTAGGCGAGGCTGGTGGCGAAGGGGTCGCCGGCGGTGTACGCGGCGGAGTTGCACAGCGTCGAGACGACGGCGGTGTTGGGGGCGCCGGTGACTGGCGTGGGAGCGGGAGGGCCGAGGAGAAGAAGCACGACTGCCACGACGGCGGGGAACAAAAGCTGTGAGAGGGCAGCCATGTTGATTGCTTGCTAGGTGTTATCGAGTCCTAGAAAAAGAGGAAGACGGCCGGCGAATTCTTGTTCTTTTGTTATTATTGCAGCTGGTGTTTGTCTGCGATTGAGATGTTGTTGGTATACGCATATGCTGGGGTCCACACCAATGCTTTTGAATTTGAGAATGGACGAGCCATGTTCAGCCTTGATCGATGAACCTTACCTATTGGTTTGTTTGCTCGATCGATTAACCTTTCTACATTGTATTTTACTTGAAGTGAGTAGCATACAGTTTTGTCTATTAAAATATTTCACATGAGAAAACAGTGTTTTTGTTTGTTTGCTGAAAAAACACAGCTCAATCAAATAATAGAAAAAAAGCTTAAGAGAAAAAGATCACACAAATGGTTTTGCATTAATCCACCTGTCAATTTCATTACCAGCTCTATCTGATTCTCTTCATTCAAAGTAATGTCTTTACAGTTTACGTCAACTATGCTTTTCCAATGTACTAATTACATTCACTTCAACACAATTCTTATTTACCTCGTCCAGATTGGCAGTGTCACAGTGAGTGTTGCCTATGCAAGATTATGTGCAAGTTCATGAAAGTTCATTGTATTATGCTCTTTTTTTGAAAAAGATCATTGTATTCATGAAAGTTCATGAGTAAGAATAGAATACAAAGAGGGGAGATAAAGAGGAGAAAAGCATAACAGAAACCAAAGAAAAATAGCATGACACTAAAGCATTAGAGCAGTTTGTACAGGTCAAAGAAAGATGACATGGAAGAAGTGAGATCCTGCACGCTCCTCTTGATATCCTCAAAATATCTGCGATTTCGTTCGTGCCAATTGAACCAGCACCACACCAGAAGAACTCCGGCCCTCTGAAGATTTGCATTAAGATCCTGATTCCATCTCTTGTCTGTAGGATTCCACCCATTATCAAATTAAATAGGGGACCTTTAACAAATTGAGGAAACTATTCCAGGTCGCTTGAGAGAATTGACATTGTTTGAAGGTATGCTCATGGGTCTCTGGTTCAATCTCACAAAGTAAGCATATGTTAGAGACATTCATGCCCCAGCGAACCAAACGATCTCGAGTTAGTAAACGCTTTCGAATCCAAATCCAACCGAAGATAGAAATTTTTGGAGGGATTTTAGGTTGCCAAATAAGTTTGTAGGCCAAGTCTTCCCTACCACGGTAGGTGAGAACACTGTAAAAGGACTTGGTAGAGAAGATTTTATTGCTTGCCCATTTCCAGAATAGAAAGTCTTTGCCCGCAGTATGCTGAATAGGTGGAAGAATGTGAGTCATTCCACAAGCGCTTCTGGATTGAAAACATTAGTGAACTCAATGTTCCACCCAGCGAAGCTTCCAAGTTCATCAACAAGTCTAGCTTCCATAATAGAAATGTTGGGTGTCGTAGCAAATCTAAATAGGTGTGGGAATCGAACAGCCAAGCAATCGCTTCCGCACCAAGGTTCCTTCCAAAGTTTTATCCTCTCCCCGCGGCCAACCGAGTAGCTGATAGTGCATTTAAAAATATGTTGAAGCTTAATGATGTGTCGCCCGATAGGAAAAGCATGTTAACCATTCCAGGAGTCATACCAAGCCACATTTCCTCCTGAAGTAGCCCGAATAATTTCTATCCATTGAAGATCAGAGTGGGTGATATACTTCCAAAGCCACGAACCCAAGCGCGCAAGATTGTGGATTTTCAGATTGATGATTCCCAAACCACCTTCAGATATAGGACAAGCAACCGAATCCCATCTAATGAGACACTTTCCTTTAGGGGAGGCATTTTCAGCCCCAATCCAAAAGATATATTCTACAGCGTCTATCAATCTTTTTGAGGACTCATGATGGTGCTTTGAATATCGAGAACATGTAGTTGGGACCGCTGGATATAGTGTTGTTGATAAGAGTGAGACGCCCAGCACGAGAGAGGAGCTTCCCTTTCCAACCATTAAGACGCATGTCAATCCGGTTGATCAAAGGTAACCAATCTTGTTTGTGAAGACTTCCTATACGGAGGGGAAGACCAAGGTATACAATCAGGAAGGAACCTATAGTAAGCCCGAAGAAGTCAGCAAGATTCTGAGCTACCAATAAGTAGCCTTGTAGATGAAGGATACAAGTCTTGTTTTGGTTTGCCTTGAGCCCCGAGGCCAAACCGAAACATCGGAGCAGTAACCTCAGGTTGTAAAGAGCAATCTCGCAGGGCGAAGAGAAAATGACCAAGTCGTCTGCGAACAAAGAGTGTGTAACTCCTCCATGAATGCTTGAGCTTAAGACACCCTTAATGAGACCATTTTCCGATCCTCTCCTTAGGAGGATAGAGAGGCAATCCACCGCTAGATTAAAAATGTACGGAGACAGGGGGTTACCTTGCCTAATTCCCCTCTTGTGATGAAACATCAATGACGTTTCCCCGTTGATAAGAAGAAAAGAGTCCGAGATAAGGATGTTCTTAATCCAGTCTATCCATCGTTGGGAGAAGCCCCGAGCATTAAGCATTTGAATAATGAAATCCCAGTTTAATGAGTCAAAAGCTTTTTGGAAGTCAACTTTGAATAAGAGACCCTCTTCTTTAACTTTGTGACTGGCCCATACCATTTCGTGAACATTCAAGAAGCAATCGAGGGAACTACGGCCTTCCGTGAAAGCACCCTGTTGCTTGCTAAAAAGTTCCTCCATCAATAGTTTAATTCTTCTTGCCAGAACCTTTGAAAAAATGCGGATGATACTGTGTTCAAGGCTTATAGGCCGGAAGTCCCTCATATCACACGCACCCTCCTTTTTTGGAATCAAAACAATATACGCTTTGTTCACCCTTTGAATTAATGTCGGATTAAAATAAAATTCCGAGAAGATGGCTGAAATATCACCCTTTATGAAATCCCAGAATTGAATAAAGAACTCGTTTGTTAAGCCGTTCGGTCCCGACGATTTAAAGGATCCCATGTCACAAATAGATTGAAGTATTTCTTGCCCCGAGAAGGGAGAGTGCAAATCAAGCAGACCCTGATGAGTGCCCATATTAAGAGAGGCCAGACGCCCAGTTAATCTCCAAACCGATTGAAGAATTGGAACCCAGGAGGGAGGAGTAATATTCCCGGAAAGCATCTCTTATGTCCCTAGAATCCACCAAAGTGCCTCTAGAAGTGTCACTGGCTGAGATCTAGTTCCTCTTCTTAGTTAAGGATGCACATTGTTGGAAGAACCGCGTATTCCGATCGCCTAGCTTCACCCATCTTTGCTTTGCACGATGGCGCCAATAACTATCCTCATCACCATATAGTTTGTCGAGTCTACATTTTGCTTCACAAAAATCATCCATCTCAATTGGAGAAAGACCAACCGAGTCGGCCTTACCACCTAAGGAAGCCACTTGTTCCTCCAGTGTAAGGCGGTTCTTCTTCGATTCCTTGGCAAGAATAGCAGCCCATTGACGAATAAATTTTTGCAGCATCCTCCATCGGGTTGTCCATCCATTGAGACCCAAGGTGTTTACGTTGTTGTTCTCTCAACCTTTAGAGATCATTTCCTTAAAAGAAGCCAGACCAAACCAGTGTGATTCGAGGCGGAAAATATTTGATCTCGTCAAAACCTTGTTCTGAGATTTAAAATGCAGAAAGTGATGGTCGGAAAGTTTTTTGCCCCCTCCCTCTGTGAATAACTGCCATAGGAAGTAAATTTGATGCCCAGAGAGAAAGAAGAACCCTATCAAGTTTTGCAATCTAGGCCGGGTTCTGACCATTGCTCCAAGTATACGACAGCCCCACAATCGGAAGATCAATGAGGTTTGAATTAACTATTATTCGAGAAAACTTCTAGGAGTCGTGGAGGCTCCCCGTGCAGTTCAGTCTTTCATGCAAAAACCAATGAGGTTTGCACATGTAAGTCTTAGAAGAGGGCGAAAGCCCCCTTACATTCCAAAATAATATATCAAAGTTAACTGACATTAATAAACCAAAAGTCCACCCATATAACATCATGAAACAACACCATGCACCCCAAACTCAGACCTGTCCACCGGCCAGGTAAGAGAGGACCGACCCAGACCCCGCAAATGAAGGATTGCATCTGAACCCCAATGCCTCCACATGTGCAGCAATCGGTAGTGAACGGAGATTGCTAAACATATTTGTTGTGAGGAGTCCAAGATCTGTTGTCGGGGAAGCACAAGCAGAAGACTCCTGCAATTTAATTTTCGCGACCAAATTGGAAATGATAAGTCCGTCGTTGAGTTGAGCTTTCCTTTCCTCCGCCCGCTTAAGGCAGTCACCTTTGAATCCGCAAGATCCCAGGCGTGCACTTCTTCTCATCAAACACCCCTTCGAAGCAGAGCCTGATTCATTGCGCGAACGTCTTCGTTTGAGGTGATAGGATTTGAAGGCGGAGATGAAAACCAGTTATTCACCGAATCAGCAATAGGGGGAGGTGATCGCCATGAGGGAGGCAGTGGCGGGGACGATACTTCGCATATAGCATCACTTGGCGAAAGGAGGGCTATTTTGGATACGCTAGAAGCAGTTTGGAGCTCCAGCTAGGGGTGAGCAGAATTATCCGATTAACCGAAACCGAACCGAAACCGACCGAACCGAAACCAAATTAACCGAACCGAATTTACCGAATTAATTTCGGTTCGGTTTTCGGTTAATTTTTTCCGAGATTTCGGTTTTCGGTTCGGTTCGGTTAATTTACCGTAAAAAATCGGTTTTAACCGAATTAACCAAAATTTTAAAAAAAATTACCATTTTACCCCCAACAATTCAATTAATGACATATGTATCCCAAACACTATTACCTTAAACGGTTAAATCCGATACCCACTTACCCTGTACTCGCCCCGCCGCCCGACCCGATTCCTAATCCTAACCAAATGTTCTCACTTCTCAGTCTGTCTCTCGACAAACTCGATCACTCGACTCTCTCCGTCTCTCGCACTCGATTCTCTCATCAGCCGGCCCTAACTACACAGGCGGGCGACGCCGGGGCGAACGCAACGTTGCAGACTCGCAGCGACGGCAGCCCGATCGGTCGACAACGCGGCACTCCGCCACTCCGGCCGATCGGCACTCGCCAAGTTGCCTCCTCACCCCCAAATCGCACTCGCCAAGTCACCTCCCCCCAAATCAGCCCTCGCCAAATCGCAATCTCTTCTTTTCATCCGGCGTCCAGGACTCCAGGCCAGCGGCAGTAGGGGACTAGGGGTGAGCATCTACTTCCCGGGGCATCCGACATCCGACATCCTCATCAGCCGACAACCGGTCTTCAATCTTAAGCAAGGTTAATTTTTTAAAATACCTAGTTGATTTGTATTTTTAAGCATATAATGGTAGATTACTAGATTTGATAGTGCCGACTGCCGACCGACCGGAGACTCGGAGTGGTTGTGTTACTGTGTAGAATTGTAGATTTAATAAATCTACTTGATGTTGAGTGTAGATTTTAAGTCGGATAGTAGTAAGTAGTCTGTGTAGATTTAATAAGTCTACTTGATAGTAGTCTGTGTAGTCGTGTAGAATGTAGATTTGCAAGTGGTTAACTGGTTATAAGTCTACTTGATAGTGTAGATTTGTTTCATTATAACAGTAGATTTGTTTATGTGTTTCATTATAACTTGCAAGTATCTTGTTTTCATTATAGCAGCTTGCTTTTACTATTTATATCAAGTTTTGTATTGAATGGAAATAAATGTTAGATGTCCAACTCTCAAGAAGAGGCAGAATCAAATACAGTAGCAGCAGTAGCACAACCAATATCTACACCCGCAAGCGATGAAAGTGGCAATGAAATCGGGAAAACAACATTGCCGCCAAAAGGCCCAAAACAAAGGTCAAAAGTGTGGGAATACTTTGAAGTTTATGTTGATAAAGAGAAAGGGGATATCAAAGGCAAGTGCAAGTATTGTCAGAAAGAATATACTGCAGATACAAAGAAAAATGGGACAAGTGCACTCAATTACCATGTGAAAACGTGTAAGAAGATACCGGGGAATGAAGATAAAACACAATCACAGTTGTCTTTGCAACCATCGGGAGATGATGAAAGTACGGGTATGTTATCTACTTGGAAGTTTGATCAAGCTGCTATTAGAAAAAATCTTGCACGCATGATAATTGTTGATGAGTTGTCATTTAAATTTGTTGAATGTGAAGGCTTTAAAGAGTTTATGCATAATGCATGTCCTAGATTTAAATTCCCTTCAAGATGGACTGTATCACGTGATTGTTTTCAGTTATATATGGATGAGAGGTTGAAGCTAAAACATTATTTGAAAAATAATGATCAACGAATTTCCATAACAACTGACACATGGACTCCATTCAACAAATCAATTACATATGCATCACAGCTCATTTCATTGATAGGGATTGGAAGCTGCACAATTTTTTTAAAATTTTTTGTCCAATTTCTAGTCATAAGGGTGAATCTATTGGCAGGGCAATAGAGACATGCTTACTAGAGTGGGGGATAGATAAAGTGTTCACTATTACAGTAGACAATGCCAGTTCAAATGATGTGGCTGTTGAGCACTTGAAGCGAAAATTTATTAACTGGGGGACTACTATTGCAAATGGCAAGTACTTACACATGAGGTGCATAGCTCATATAATTAACTTGATTGTGCAAGATGGCTTAAAGGACTTGGATCCTGCAATTAGGTGGGTCAGGGAGGCAGTGAAATATATTAGAAGTTCTCCAGCCATGCTTAAGAAATTCAAGGAGTGTGTTGATTCAGTGCAAGTTGAATGTAAGAGTACATTGTGTTTAGATGTGTGCACTAGATGGAATTCCACTTACTTGATGTTGAGTGTAGCTGAGAAGTATGAGAAGGCATTTGAAAGATTTGAATTAGAAGATCTATACTTCGGAGTTGAGGTGGATGCAAATTCAAAGGGTTTCGTGGATTGGGATGTCGTGAGGAGAACGATCACTATGCTAGGGTTTTTTTATGATACCACAATACGTGTTTCTGGTTCATTATATGTTACATCTAACATATTTTGGACTGAAATTAGTGACCTACTCAGCGCAATCCTAGAATGGACTCGAAGCGATGATTCAAATGTGAAGGGAATGGGTACAAAGATGAAGACAAAGTTTGACAAATATTGGGGAAACGTTGATCGAATGAATAAAATTATTTTCTTCGCTGTTGTACTTGATCCTCGTGAGAAATTCATGGCAATAGAAGTTTCTTTTTGTGATATTTATGGTGAAAATGAAGGGACTGAACTATTTGAAAGAGTGAAGATGTCACTTTATGACATTTTCAAGGAGTACAAGAATATGTTACAAATTGAGAGTGGTCATTCAAGTGAAACAAGTCCATCAAGCAATACTTCAAGTAATGAATCAGTTGGTAATAGACCAAGAGGACATTACAAGTTAATTGCCAAGAAACGAAGAATTGAGAGTGGACATGTTCATGCAAAGTCTGAACTTGATATGTACTTAGATGAGGCACTGCAGGAAGATAAGGATGATTTTGATATTCTGAAGTGGTGGAAGCTTAATTCTGAGAGATTTTCGATCCTCTCACACATGGCTCGAGATATCTTGGCTGTTCCTATATCCACAGTGGCTTCCGAATCTACCTTTAGTGCTGGCGGGAGGGTTCTTGATCCATTTAGAAGTTCTTTGACTCCGAAGATGGTTGAGTCTTTGATATGTGCACAAGATTGGATTCGAAAGTCTAATGGATTGAATGTTGAAGAAGATATCACAGAAGTTGAGAAGTTTGAAAATGGTACTCTATTTTTATATATATTCTTTTATATATTCTGTTTAATTTTATGTGCATATTATTAATTGAATATGTTTGTCTATTTGAAAAAATTAGATTTGCCAATTATTGGATTGAGTATAGTTGGCCCGAGTGCGGTTATAAGTTGAAGAGTTTTAACTCGGTGACTCAGTGAGTTTTTGTTTAAGTGTATAGCTTGTGGTTAATCAAAATTAATTAATTAATTTTTATAAAATCTTGCTGTTTATAAAATTAATTTTTAAATGGTTGCTTACCGGTTACTTGGTTAGGTTGCTGAGATGACTGAGAATGGTTGGTTACTTGGTTGGTATTTAGTTCATTGCAATCAAATGTATACTTAGGTTATCACATATCAAATGCTACTTTATTTGCTATTCTCATTTCTGTTTTTAATTCTACATGGCAATGGCTTCAAAATAGCTTCTAGTTCATGTTCCAATCATCATGTTTCTAATCAAATATCAAATATAGCTTTTTAATTCTGTTTCTAATCATCCTTCCTTAATATTTCATGTTCCATGAGGTGCCTTTGCCTGCTTAGCTTCTAGTTCAATGCTAAATTGCTAAATTGCTTTATTTTCTATGTATGTTTTATTTGCTAACTTGCTTTATTTTCTACTACTGCAAGGGTAATGATGGATATCTCAATTGATGCTTGAGTAAGATCCAAACTTTGAAGTATGAAAATATCCTTGGAAGAAACGACATTTAGTGTTATTGACATATCAATGAAAGATGTCAGCTTAATCTTCCCTTTGTAGATGAAGCTTTTAGCCTTTTATGTGAGGGATTGAGGGAAGATCTAATTATCTTGCTGCAATGACTTTGTAACTTGATCTATATTGTTGATTTTATTGTTTTTAGTTTCACAAAAGAGAAAGTAAATGCAATTGAGATGTTTGAAGTGTGAAAACGGTCAAACTGGAACAGACTTATGTTGTGCTAGGAGAAGATTTTATAATTTGTACATTGATCCTTTTGAGGCCCCACATCAACTGTTAGCTTAATCTGTTGTTCACTTGTTCTGTATTATTGGATAATATTTATGTTTTATGTATTAAATTTTCTGTTTTATGTACTGTATTAGTTTAAAACACATATTTCGGTTAATTCGGTCGGTTAATCGAACCGAACCGAAATTTTTTGGTTAATTCGGTCGGTTAACCGAAATATTTGGTTCGGTAAACGATAAATTTTTTTGTGAAATCTCGGTTCGGTTAATTTACCGAACCGACCGATGTCCACCCCTAACTCGAGCGAATTAAAGCAGCTCACTGACCGACGAGGCAGCATCCGAATTGAGGGGGATCCTATGGCGCCAGAAGAAACCCGATCTTCTAACGGGTCCACGTGACCAGATCCAGAAAGAAAATCATTTACATGAAAGCCCTGCTTTAAAGGGTCAGACCAAGCCACAAGGACAGCTGGCGGGCAGGTCCATCATTTAAGGAAGAAGAAAAGCATCTGCCATCCGAAAAGATTAGTAGATGCAGGACTACGCTCCACTAAAGAAGCATAGCCAAAAGGCACCTCGCCTCCAAAAGACACCCTACCGAGAAGACCTGGAGTAGATGGTTAAGGCTCTACCGCGAAGCATTTAAGGTGATGGGGTGATGTTGCCAGCTCGAGCCCCGAGCCAGGAAGCCTCGTAGGAGACATCTCCACGTCATCATCGACTACCTTCATCTTTGAGCAAAAGGGGGTGCTCACTGCGGTCATCGATGAACAAATCCCACCGTAAAGGGGATTTGAGATGCGGTTGAAAACACGCACGAGGGAGACATCCGCGGAGGGGGACTCCGAAGGTGCATTATTTCTAACACCTTGATCGGAAAGGCCCCACCCAATAGCTCCCCAAGAACGTGATGAAATGTCCGAAGAATTAGGAGGCAGAGCACAAAACAGACTTTGAGGAGGTCCAGAACTGGAGTCCGGCAAACCGTCGGGATCGTCCTTGTCCCACGCCGCTCTTGAAGGATTAGTATCATCACCAAAGGACCAAAGATGCCATGCTATGTTGATGGCAACCTTGTGTCTGCACCAGAAATCATCGACGAACACCTTCAGCGGAATTCGAGCAAGGTCGTTTGTCCGGATTTGCACACGGCAAGCCGGAAATTCCTGCCACTGGAGAGACGCCTCATCAACCGTATCCAAGGCACCAAAACTGCTAACAAGAGCAATTAGAGCATCAGCATTCCAATAAATCATTGGCGGACCAAGAATCTCGAGTCTGACTTTTAGCTCAGGGGGAGAGATAGTGAATGAAGCAGGATCGGGTTTCCAGTCCTCCAACTCCAGCAGAACATCATCGCCCCATTGAATCTTGCCCATACGAAGCAGTGAAGCTTTATAGAAACATTCCGGGTGATCCGTCGTGATCAAGAAACGTCCGTCTGACATCCAACGTTGATGCCAATTATTGGAGTGATGTTCGGCATCCTTGAATCTCCTAGCAAGGAAATCGGCGATATCTGCTCGGTCTCCCAGCCGACCCCGCACATGAGCAAAGATGCATCTGGTAGCGAGGGAATGGGAGCGGCGATGAATTGAATCCAAATTTGGCATAAAGACATGAAGTTGAGGTGGGCGATCAGCCATGATCGTCTTCGCAGCGATTGATGAAGAGGCACTATGGGCTCCTTGGGACGAAGAGGAAGAGCAGGGCAAACTGCTATCTTTAAGGGCAGGTTGCAATGAATTCCCACCCACCGAGTTAATGAGCATTGAAGGTGGAGAATTTAAATCCAACGAAGTGGTCGAAGAAGCATTTGAGGATCTAGAAGCGACAGGGGTCAGCAGAAAGTTACGGTTCGAGGCCTTGCAAGAAGCGCCTAGGTGACCAACTCCCCTGCACTTGAAGCAACGCACACGCCCCCGACATTGGAGGCTGTGATGTCCCGCTCGGAAGCATTGGAAGCACTTCCATTCTTGCTTGAGCCGAGCAAAGAAGGAAGCAAATTATGGCAGCGACAGGCGTCGCCGTTGGAACACACGCTGCAGTCCCACGAGAAGACACGCTCACCTTGGAAGGGGTCGGATGATACGTGAGAGCTTCAGCAAATGAGCGTCCAGTCGCGATCCAACGAGAAGCAGAGGGATTTGGCGCAACAGCAAAGGTGACGGATCTCCTCGCCCCCTTCCGGCGAAACGTGGTCCATCCCGACTCCTCCGCCATTTTAGATCCCGTAAGACTCAGTTGCATTTCACGGAGCAGCTTGATATTAAATTCATGGTTCCCCTCTAATCATTCACCAGACAGTATCTCACTTTTTAGAGGTAGCTCTCACTGTATGCCCTAATCAACTTTCTTCAAACACATTTGGCAAGACATTCATTTTACTCGTCATGTTAGATGATAGCATTCTAATGTAAACCGCAGGAAGGAGTAATATACAATTGGATTGGAGAAGGAGACTTTACATAGCTTTGGATCCAGCTAGAGGATTAGCGTATCTTCATGAACTTGCAAAACCTCCAATAATCCATAGGGATGTGAAGTCAAGCAACATTCTTTTGGATGACAACTAAAATGCTAAAGTTGCTGACTTTGGCCTCTCAATGTTAGTATCGGACAATGAAACAGATCACGTTTCTACTACTGTTAACGGAACATTGGTAAGCTTTTTCCTCCATGAGAGTATTTTCAGCATTGGAAAAACATGAATAGGTACAAACACGAGGAGAAAGGCTGGGATGTAGAAAGTATTTTCAGCAAGGTATTAGGACATGGGAGTATAATGAGTCTGTCAACAAGGAGGAAAAGAGATGCAATAAGGAGGAAAGGTTGTATTCAGCAAACAATACCGAGGCTATACTATTTATTAGGGGTGAACATGGACCGGTTAACCGGTCCATTAGCAAAAAAAAACCGGTCTATTAATTTTGATTTTTCAAAACTATTAACCGTAAACCGGTCCATTAACTTCGGTTAACCGTTATTTCGGTTTTGGTTTTTTCGGTTCGGTTAACCGATAATTTCCGGTTAACCAATAAAATTTTTTAACCTACAAACATAATAATATTATGCAAATCATGGAGAAAAATCCAAACAAATACCGAATTCTCATTGAGAAAAAAGAAAAAGTGAAACCACTTGAACCAAGATAATGTTCTACAAAAACTAATATTTTTATTTTTATTTTTTTAATATTTTTATTTTTATTTTTTTAATATTTTTTTGATTTTTTATAATTTTATGTAATTTTTTATAATTTTTTTATAATTTATACATTATTATTTAATATATATATTATTAAAAAGGGAAAGTTGACAAATCTAACCAATACTTTGACGAAATTAATAAATCTAACCAACCTTTTAATTTGCATCAATTATAACCCGTACTTACGAATTTACATCAATTCTAACCTCCTGTCTACTTACTAATCGCCCCGTTAGTTGTTGACGTGGCATCCTAATCAGCAACTTAGTTTATATTTTTTTAACCTGAACTTGCCACATTATTCCAAAAGAATAATAAATAAAAAAACTAAGTTGAATTTTTTTAATCCGAACTTGTCACGTCAGCCTATTGGTGTGTGGCCAGAGCCACCAGCACCATGACCACCCGCAGCGGTGCGCCGGGGCACTTTCGCTTCCTGACGCTGAAGGGCAAGATCTTGAAGTCAGGACCGTGGCTTATGTCCACTCTCTGCTACTCGCCTTCACCCTCCGTCGGCAGTAGGTGCCGCTTCGGTCGAAACTTGTCAATGTCGGCGTTGCGCGTGTAGGGTGAAGGCGACATCGACGAGTTCCGATCGAGCGGCACCTGCTGTCGACAGAGGGTGAAGGCAAGTAGCAGAGAGTAGAAATAAGCCACGGACCTGACTTCAAGATCTTGCCCTTCAGCGCCGCGAAGCGGAAGTGCCCCGGCGCACCGCTGGGGGTGGTCATGGTGCTGGTGGCTCTGGCCACGCACCAATAGGCTGACGTGGCAAGTTTGGATTAAAAAAATTCAACTTAGTTTATATTTTTTTTATTCTTTTGGAATAGGCTGACGTGGCAAGTTCAGGTTAAAAAAATATAAACTAAGTTGTTGATTAGGATGTCACGTCAACAACTAACGGGACGATTAACAGCAAGTAGACGAAAGGTTAGAAATGATGTAAATTCGTAAGTACGAGTTATAATTGATGCAAATTAAAAGGCGAGTTAGATTTGTTAATTTCGTCAAAGTATGAGTTAGATTTGTCAATTTTAAAATCAACTTAGTTTACATTTTTTTTTATTCTTTTGGAATAGGCTGACGTGGCAAGTTTATGTTAAAAAAATATAAACTAAGCTGCTAACTAGGATGCCACGTCAGCAACTAACGGGGCGATTAACAACAAGTAGAAGGGAGGTTAGAATTGATGTAAATTCGTAAGTACGGGTTATAATTGATGCAAATTAAAAGGTTGGTTAGATTTATTAATTTCGTCAAAGTATTGGTTAGATTTGTCAACTTTCCCTTTTTAATAATATATATATTAAATAATAATGTATAAATTATAAAAAAAATTATAAGAAATTACATAAAATTATAAAAAATCAAAAAAATATTTAAAAAAATAAAAATAAAAATATTAGTTTTTGTAGAACATTATCTTGGTTCAAGTGGTTTCACTTTTTTTTTTTCTCAATGAGAATTCGGTATTTGTTTGGATTTTTCTCCATGATTTGCATAATATTATTATGTTTGTAGGTTAAAAAATTTTATTGGTTAACCGGAAATTATCGGTTAACCGAACCGAAAAAACCAAAACCGAAATAACGGTTAACCGAAGTTAATGGACCGGTTTACGGTTAATAGTTTTGAAAAATCGAAATTAATAGACCGGTTTTTTTTTGCTAATGGACCGGTTAACCGGTCCATACTCACCCCTAATAAATAGTATAGCCTCGGTATTGTTTGCTGAATACAACCTTTCCTCCTTATTGCATCTCTTTTCCTCCTTGTTGACAGACTCATTATACTCCCATGTCCTAATACCTTGCTGAAAATACTTTCTACATCCCAGCCTTTCTCCTCGTGTTTGTACCTATTCATGTTTTTCCTATCAACCACCACGAAGCATGCAACCATGAAAGCTTTTAACTTTGTTGTTAATGTAGTTTCATACTCTTCTGATTCTATCATCCATTGTCCTTCCACTGTCCTTCCTTTCATCTCTCTATTTGAAGACAATGCTCATTTTCTTCTCTATCAGCTTCCAGTATTTGTTTGCAAAGTTGCACTAAAAAAATATGTAAAACCTTCTTTGCAGATATAACATTTCTTAGTTTCACTATTAGATTGTTTGCAAACCACCCTAAAGTAGGTAGTCTCCCCATAGCAATTTTCATATGAATATTTTTTGTTCTTTCTGAAATTTTCATACTCAAAATTCATCTCCTGATCATTTCTGGACATTCATCTTTTTCTTCTTTTCTTTTCAAGTGAAAATATGCAATTTTCACTGAGAGTTCCCCTTTCCAGTTTCCAACCAAAATCCATTTCTCTCTTCCTTCCTCTTTGCTCACTTGAATCAGGCATATTTGTTGTTTTAAACACTCACCAAAACTGTCATTAAGGATCCTTAAATTACATCCTTCCTTTATTATCATCTGATCCACTTTCTCATATTTTCCTAGCTCTTCTGCATTTATAAGAGGTGGCCATCTATTTAATGGCAATTAACTGATCCATGGGTCACTACAAATTTCTTTGTCCTTTCCATTTTCCAGTTTTCTTCTCAAATGTTCTTTTAAAGCTTCCATGTTGTTTTTTACAAACTTAACTGTTCATGAAAATTTTGTTCCTCTCATTTCCAAGGATGAAACTTCACATATTTTTCAACTAATAATGAAGACTAGATATTTCTTTCTTCATTTAGCAACGGTAAAATTCTCTTTGCAAGTAAGGCCTTCTTCATTACTGCCAGATCCCTTATTCCCAATCCACCTTCTCCTTTATTTGCAATAATTCTTTTCTGCTTATCAGTTTGGTTGATTTCTTATTGTAATTCCAGAAGAAATCCCTTGTGATTCTGGTCAAGCTCTTGACAATTTTTTCACTTACCAAGATGTCATTTATGAGTAAGCCGGAATTGAGTTTAAAGTTGATTTTATTAACACATTGTGAGACTAAGTTTTTTGCCCACAGTTTTGTCCTCTTTGTTACTTTGTCCACTAACTTTGATTCATATTATTTCTTCGGCCTTTTTAGTGAAATGTAAGTGCCCAAATACTTTATTGGAAAGAACCCATCTTTGATATTAAAAGGTTGACAAATCTCATGTTTAATGGTTGGATCACACTTCCTGGGAAAGAAAACTTTGAATTTCTCTGTGTTTATCTTCTGTCCTGAAATGTTACAATAAGTTTCTAGAGTTTTCTTCATCCCATTGCAGGATTTTTTTACTTTTTTTGCAACTATTATAATGTCATCTGCAAAACGCAGATGACTCAACTTGAAATCTCTTTATTTTTGAAAGGTATTCCCTCCATCATGATAAAGAGATAGGGAGACATGGGGTCTCATTGTCGAATCCCTTTGTAACCTCGAACTCAAAGAAGAGCTCACCCCTCATCTTACACTAATACTTGATTCCCTCATCTTACAGCGTTCCAGACTGCAATGCTGTATAACGGAGCGATCGACTCTGTGCTCTACTGAGTCTTTCCTGCGTTCTTAGGAAATACTGCCCTGCTATGGTTTGCCTCCCTCCCACCAGGCTCCATTCACTCTTTTAGAGACCTCCCATGCGTCTTCCTCAGCTGTTTCACCACGTCACGGGTATACTACAAGACGGCAGCCACCCTCCGCTATATCAAACAAGGGAAACATGAGACCCTAAGGGAATACCTGAATAGGTTTCGGGCCACGGCGATCGACATTCCAAACCTCGACCCAAAGATCGAGCTTTTCTACCTCCAACTCGGTTTAAAACTCGGGCTTTTCGCCGACCAGATCGCCTTAACCAAGCCTGAGGACACGATCGAATTCTAAGAAAAGATGACAGATTTTATAAGAATAGAAGATCAACGAGAGTCAAAGAGGGTCAAGTGGAAAAACCTTAGGGCCATCATTGAAGACAAAAATCTAAGAAGCATGATGGAAAAAAGGAGGATCACAGTCACCGCGAATAGAGTTACTACATGATGTTGAGGTCCCCTCCTTGTCCGAACACCCGATTTGAAAGGTACACACCCCTTAGTACCTCAAGGGAAATAATACTACAGGAAGTACATTATTTACAACTGCTTAGGCCTTCTGGCCGTCCCGAAAGCTCAAAATCTTCATACATAGGTGACAAGAGCAGAATGTGTAAATTCCACCGGACCTTTGGGCACACCATCGAAGAATGTGTGGTCCTCCGTGACCAGATCGAACGATTGATTAGAGAAGGTCGCCTCGACCACTACATTCGACTAAGTTGCCAACCACAATGAGGCCAGTGAGACCACACAGCTCGATGACACGACAAACGACCATAACCCGGAAGGTGAGCGGTCCTACCCCAACACCCAGGGAGCTATTGATTACATAACGGGAGGATTTGCTAGAGAAGACAATTTTGAAGCACAATCGCCCCAAACAGTTATGATTGTCAACGAAATAGCTCGGTCACAAAGGCCACTCGTACCCACTCCGGTAATATCTTTCTACGACTCTTATTATCAAGGGATTTATGTGTTCATTGCTGGCTTCCTTGTTAGGAAAGTTCTGGTGGACTAGTGCACATTCGCCGACGTCCTCTTCTACGCAACACTCGAGAGAATGGGCATCAGCGAACCCTCACTACATTCGTACCACAGAGAGATTGTCAGCTTCTCAGGAGATCATGTAAATGTCAAAGGCCACTTACGGATGGCCACCACATTCAGTTCAGCACCAAGAACAAGAACAATAGACATACAGTTTTTGGTCGTCCAGTCTGCGAGCCCCTACAATATGATTTTGGGTTGGCCCTCCTTGAATAACTTAAGGGTCGTGGAGTCCACTCCTCACCTCGCCATTAAATTCCCCATCTTGGAGACAGAAGTAGGAGTCATTCATGCAAACCAAAGGGAAGCTCGCGCATGCTACAACGAGTGCTTGAAGCTCAAGTCAGCAGAGCCCCAGCCAAGGATATCATATTTGGATCCCAGAGGAGACATCCGGGACTGGCCCTAGCCCGCTGATGACCTAGACCCCGTACAGATTAGGACATTCCTTGAGCAAGTAACCTATATCGGAGTGCACCTCCCCGATGAGTTCAAGGTCCGACTTAGTACCCCGCTCAAAAGCAATGTCGACCTCTTTGCATGGACACCTGCCGACATTCCAAGAATAGATCCCCAAGTCATCTACCATCGACCCTCGTGTCAAGCCTATCGCTCGGAAAAAGATAAAACTCGGAGCCGAGCAACAACAAGCATCCCTTGAGGAGACCTCGAAGCTGCTAAAAGCGAAGTTCATCAGAGAGAACCGTTTCACAACGTGTCTTGCGAACGTTGTCATGGCCAAAAAACATTCAGGAAAATGAAGAATGTGCGTCGACTTCACCGATCTCAACAAAGCCTGCCCAAAAGATTCTTAGCCGTTGCCTAGCATCGACAAACTCGTCGACAGCTCCTCGGGGTATCAATACTTGAGCTTTATGGATGCCTATTCAGGTTACAACCAAATTCGAATGCGTCTGGACAATGAAGAAAAAATGGCTTTCATCACTGAGCATGCAAACTTCTGTTATATAGTGATGTCATTCGGACTAAAAAACGCAAGAGCTACATACCAACAATTAATGGACAAAGTTTTTGAGAAGCAAATAGGCCGCAACATGGAGGTATATGTCGATCACATGGTGGCCAAAACATCTGTCACCAGTAATCACTGCAATGACCTCGTCGAGCTCTTCAATCAGCTCAAACACTACAACATGAGGCTAAATTCAAAAAAATGCGTCTTCGGAGTACAGGGCGGCAAGTTCCTCGGTTTCATGTTGACACACCAAGGAATAGAGACTAATCTAGAAAAGTGCCGAGCTATTCAAGAAATGAGAAGCCCACACAACATAAAAGAGGTACAACAGCTCACTGGAAGGATGGTGGCACTTTCCATATTCCTTTCCAGGTCGGCCAACCGAGCCGCTCCCTTCTTCAAAATCTTGCGGAAAAATCAGGACTTCTGCTGGGATGAAAAATGCGAACAAGCATTTGAAGATCTAAAATGATTCCTCGCCAGCCCACTAGTTTCGGACAAACCACGACAAGGAGAAATCCTCTTTCTCTACTTTACTGTCACGAAGAACGCCCTTAGCTCGGTCCTGATTCGAAACAGGAAAGGGACCATAAGCCAATTTACTTCATTAGCAAAGTTCTCCAAGGACCAAAAATCAGATTCGAAAAGCTCGCATTTGCCCTAGTCATTTCGGCTCAAAGGTTGAGACCATATTTCTAGAACCACCACATTCAGGTATGCACTGAGCAATCCATCCGGGAGGTGTTGACTAAGCCCAAACTTGTGGGGCGGATGATATTGTGGTCAGTGGAGATTTCAGAATTCAACATCGAATATCAACCCAGAGGTCCCATCAAGGCCCAAGCGCTAGTCGATTTTGTTGCTGAGTTTACCAACCAAGAAGATACACCAGACCGAACCGAAAGACCCCGACTCTCAGGCAGGAACACTTACTATTAGCACATTATCATGAACAACTCTTCCTATAATAAGTGCACACTGTTCAAAACTGATAAGCTTGTTTAGAAATGGTCTTATTCTATTGGCCAATGCTTTAGCTAAGACTTTGTACAAAGCATTGCACAAAGCGATAGGTCTAAAATCAGTGACTAGTCTTGGTTTCTTCTTTTTAGTAATCATTACTAGCATGGCTTCTTTCCAGTTCTCCGGCATATTAGCAGTGTTGAAAAAATTGAAACTTCTTTCATCACACTTTCCTTCATAGTATCTCACCTGGACAGATAGAATTCCAACTTGTATCCATCTAAACCAGGACTTTCCCTTTCCCAATCAATTCATCGCATTCCAAATTTCATTTTCAGTAAATTTCTTCTTTATCTCTTTACCCTGAGCATCAGATAATCTCTCCCAGTTCATTTATTTAGTATAGACAGGTCCATATTTTTATTCTTCTCACATTTCCATAACTCCTAATATCATTTTGTCATATGATTTGCCATCTCCATCCCCTCTTTTATGATAGCATTCCCTATCTCTAATTCTTCCACATGATTCTGATTTCTTCTTAACTTTACAATATTGTGGTAGTATTTGGTTTTTTTCTCTCCCCCTTCAATTCATTTCTTTCTTGATTTGGACCACCATTTAATTTGTATTTGTTTGCTTAATACTAATGTTTTATTCGACAAGCTTCATATGCATTCTTTCATTTTTCAGAAATGTCTTCTCTTTATTCATTTTCCTCTAAGTATTTTAATTAGTTCAATCATAGTTTCCTTTGGGTTCCTTTCTAAGCTGCCCACTTTTTCTTTATTCCACCTTTCGAGCACAGGCTTCAACTCTTCAAGTTTTTGCATTACACCCATATTTTCAAATTCCTCTCTTCTCTAGAAATTTTTTATTATTTGGTTCAGCTCCGGATATTCTAACCAAAATTGTTTAGAACTGCCTCCTTTTCCTTTTTCCATAATGATTGTATTAATAAGATACTAAAATTGGCATCCATTACGTTTGCCGCCTCTAAAAAAACTCTATAATCTAATACTGTTTTTTTTAAATGCAAAAGGCATGCCTCCTTTTTTTTTTCATTAGCTTTGTTTATGCAATTTGAGTCTCCAACTACAAGCCAAGGTATTCCATGAATATCCAACTCTCCTAGTATTTTCCACAATCGACCTCTTTTATGTTTTTGTCATTAATGGCATAGATACCTGATAGTAAAAAAGTTTTACCATTCATCATCTGCACTACAACATTGATTATTGCTCATCTTCATGAACCACTCTGACTTTTAATTTGTTTTTCCTCCACAACAGCAAAATTTCACCAGCTCTGCCTAAACCCTATACTGCATACTGCTTCTGCATCCCAACCACTCCACTTGTACATTAGGTTTTTCATTTCATTCTCCTCCCTATGTATGTCTCTTGCAAAAGTATCATATCTACTTTATGCACCTTAACAATTGATTCCAGATACTCATTCGCCTCCTTCTTGCAATCACCTCTTATATTCCAAGAGATGATCAGGTTCATTTCAAAGAGAAAGATATAGTTTTGTATTGGATTTACTTCCTGGGTCTCCCTCATTTCCCACTGCATTGGTTTTCCCTGTGATTTTCTTTTTTTTCAATTTCCCATTTTTGAATATAATAGGTATAGTTACTAGGCTCACATTAATTTTTGCTCCTTTTCTGATCTTGCCTCCTTCTTTCCCAGCAGTTGTTGAACTTTCCGGATCAAGGCCAACCTCCATGAAGTCCTCTTTGTGAATCAAATATACATACTAGAATGGGTGGTTGAATAGTGTAGGCAAATTCCAAGTTTAATTTTAGTCTTTTTCGGCTTTAAGCACCTCAACAAGTCAATTTAAGTTTCTTGAAGCTAAGTATGAATGGATGCAATTACTAATGAGTTGAACACAAGTAAAGATCAATCAAGCAATCAAGATAACAATGCAAACAAGTGAATATATAGTGGTTCGGCCAATCCCGTCTACTCCACTACCTTAGCTCATCACCAAGGATTTCTAACCTTAACACATTATAGATTGATTGTTTTTCTAAGGAATACAATGAGGACTTTAACCTCAACCCTAGAGGAAGCCTCAACAGCTATTCTATAGCAAAAACAATAATCTATAATACACCAAGGTGTTTCAAGCACACCTTACAAGCTACACTTAACAATTTAATCAAGCAACAAGAAAAACAAAGTAAAGGAGCTTAAATATTGAAATCAAACTTGTAGAGCTCCTTCTACCAGCCTTCTAGACTTCCAACACTTCAAGAAGGTGAAGAGCTTAGCCTTGAGAGGATTGAAGAATAAAAACCACCACTTGAGAGAGTGAAGTTCAAAATTAGGGCTTGAAATCAACACTTTGAGGCATGAACGCTAAAGTACACTTTCAATCGATCAAGGATTGGTCGAGGTTCGATTGATAAATGTTATCGAAATCAGCAGTATGATTTTTGTTGATTTTTTTAGTCGGGTTTCGTTTTGGATTTTTGACTTAGGAAATGGCTGAGATGGGTTTGGTTGATGTCATAGGGGCATATTACAATGATTTCTAAGCCTAGACCTAAGTTTCGACTCGATCACCTCCGGAGCCATTTTAACTTGATTTTTCATGATTTTCCAAATGAATTTCGTGAAAGAAATAGTGCCCTTGAGCCAATCAAATGTCGATGTGTTTAGGGACTATTCAAGGGTAATCAACTTAATGAGATAACTTTTTCATCATATGCTGCATTTATTCATAAATATTGTGATGAACCCCATGAACCCGGGCAAATGATTCTGAGGCCATGATGAGATCATGCCAGTGAGACTTGGAATCTAGATGCCCATGTTCTAAATGATCCTAGTCGTGGGATCACTAATTAGGGGATCGGTGATTCTGGATAGACTAGTGCACTTGGTACAGACCCTATATGATAATGGATAGCTGATCTCACGAGTTACCTATGAGCCGTCATTAAATGTACAAGTGCATGTGTTAATTAGGGAATGAGTTCACTGAACGAACCTACAAGAGGAACACAAAATGGAATCCTTACACGAGTGTCAATAGGATGTTCCTCGGGTGATAGTAGGTGCAAGCAGTCCTTGGACCTGAGGTTGTCATTACTTTGTGAGTGACGACTCATTGCTTTGATTCTATCCCTACGTGGCCCTCAGCGTCATGTGCCGAGTATTACTGGGCATGGGGAAACATTCATAGAGGTAGGTGAGCAACCAACATGGGATCAGTTATTCCTAGTGAGAGAAGATAATGTCCTATGTGTCCCTGCAAGTGTTGACTCGGGAATCTCTGGCCATAGTAGACATGAAAGTCAGGAAGATATTTCTGACATTTTATTATTGAGATGACATCTTGGCAGGGCAATACATATGAATTGGTATTAGGGTTTAATACTTCTTCTGTACCTTAGCCGGCTTTGGGATATTGTATTCGAGAGATTTAGTTGCACAGTAACTAATCACCGAAGGGCGTTCGATCCCTGTAGATTGAACCTCACACTATCCGGGTAGTCATGACACATTGCTAGACATCAATCTTGACTTGTGAGTGGAGTCTCTCACGACCACACTAAAGGGGTTTAGTGGAAGCTCGTAAGATTCGAATAGAAGTCGTTCTATCGGATCTGACTCTCTATTATGCACAACTCACTGCTTGCTTAGTGTGGGGCCCAATGGGTCACACACAATAGGCTAACCTCATAACGGACTTTATGAGATAGAGCTCGAATGCGGCAACTCTTTCACGGATCTCGTTTACGGACATAATAAGAAAGATATTTTCTATAGGAACGAATGTGCGAGAAAGGAGTTCCTCGGTAACCCTAATTTGTAGGGCATCCCTAAATTATAGGAATTGAGACATAATAATATTTTATGTGGTTGATTAAGTTTAATTATGAATTAAATATTTAATTAACCACTTGACGAGGATTGTATTTAATTGTGAATTAAATATAATTTGATTTTGAATCAAATATACATCGTGAGAAAATTAGTTTTTAACCATGTGCCTAACCAATTAATTAGGAATTAATTTATTTAGATAAATCCTAATTAATAGGAATTTGATTTATGGAGATAAATCATAAAATTAATAGATATATGATTTATGAGGATATATAAATCATAAGTCTATTAATTAATAGGAATTCAAATTATTTAGATAAACATCTTTCATATTGTTTAGGTGATTGATTTATTTAGAAAATTATCTTTCTCGTTAATATGCTCTTAATTTATGGATATAAATTAAAGTTTATATTTAATTGTATTTAATTAATTTCGAATTAATTATGAAGCCATCAAATATAAATTATTTTTTGGAGGCAAATTTCGAAATTTTGAATTTTGAGGAGAGTTTTTTTTAAGGGGGTCGGGTCAACTCTTGTAGCCACCCATGTCCCCTATAAATAGGTGGCCTAACCTCCTTCAAGGGGGTTAAGTAAGTTGGTTATTCATCTTGGAGAAAAGCTCTAAGTAAGTTGGTTAGGCTTCTTGAAGAGAAAAGCTCTAAGGAACGTACTCCTCCTCTCCATTGGTGGTCGGCTATCTACATCCTCCTTCCTCGATTTTTGCGAAGCCAAATTGAAGGTGTCTTCTTCTTGGGTGTGTCACCTACTTCATCTTCTTGGATGAGTCCAAGAAGGACAGCGAGGTATTCCTTCATCTACCTTCTCATTCTGTGGTTTTCTCATCCCCTCTTCCTCCCTTTTGGTGCTCGGTTCTTGGTGGAAGGGCTGACTTTGCCTTGGTGCATTTCGGGATTGAGATTGTCTCTCTGTTGAGCCACAACGAGTCCCAGTGTTCACTGCCCCTTTGTTGCGAGACGCTTGGTGTGGACTTTCATTGGAGGATGTGCGTGTGTGTCTTGAAACGGGGATAGAAGCAGTCATACCATCCACGGTATAAGGTATATCTTTTCCTTCTACTCGTAGATTGAATTCCCTAAAGATTGCTAAAGTCGATCGTTGTTTTCGGGATGATTTGAATTTTTTAAATTGTTATTTCCGCTGCATTTTTTATTCTCATCCCAACATTTCGTAGGCGTATCTTTCTATCAACCTGAATTTAAAACTTGACAAATAAGTTAGTTTCTTGTTTGTTATGATCAAAATAAAGAATGAGGCCTAGGTTGAACCCTTGGGCCAACACTCTTTTGCAAAACTATTTTCTATTATCTTTGTAAAGGAATTTGAAACTCCTCCAATTCTTCTGTTGGTTTACTTTTTGTTTCTTCTTTCGGAATCACTTGTTTATCTGTTTTAGTGTTGAAACAAATGCTCTTCATTTCCAGGTCACCTTTGTGTATATCTATCTCCATACTGTCACTTGAATTTTGTGACTTCTTTTTGCCATTATTTTTTGTTTCTCTTTCCTTTAATGAATCAATTGTTGTTTTCTTTACCTCTTTCTAATAATTAAATATTTACTTACCAAAATGCATGATCTCCGTGTTAGGGATAGGCGTCAAGAAATCAAATAGAAAAAATCACACAAAACACAAGATTTACGTGGTTCGACGAAGATGCCTACGTCCACGATCGCACTAGAGTTTCTCTTTTCTTTTTATTCAATCTACCCGTCACAAATTACAACATATGTTATTGATACATATGAGATCTAGGGTTACCAAAAGAATGAGATATTACTAAAATATCACTTTTAATAATCAGACTCCATATTCCAACAATCTCACACTTGGAGACTGATCTTGGTGAAATTGGCATACTCTTGCAATTGTGCTTTCTTCTTTGTGATCTTGCAAAATTTTCTAGTGCGGCATCTCCTCACCATTAACCGTGGAGACCAACTAGGGGTGTAAGTGAGCCGAGCAGCTCGTGAGCTACTCGAGATCGACTCGATGAAAACTCAAGCTCGACCTAAGTAATACTCGACTCGAGAGGCTCGTGAGCCTAATCGAGCTTCATATATTTATATATAATTATATAAATATTAATATTTCATATGGGGTTGAGCATAAACCCGAGTCGAGCCGAGCTTAATCGAGCTTGAATGAGCTCGATCACGCTTGAGAAAAATAAACGAGCCTATACGAGCTTAAACGAGCCGAGCTCGAGTTACTTGAGACAAGCTCGAGCCAATCTCAAGCCTAGATATTGAAGCTCGATCCAGCTCGAGTTCGAGCTCGAGCTCGACATTTCTTAAACGAGCCAAGCTTGAGCACAAGCAAGCTCGGCTCGGCTCGGCTCGGCTCGATTACACCCCTAAGACCAACTGAGGCAGTGCACAACCTCAGTTTCTCAGTTGAGACCACCTTTGTTAACATATCCGCGGGATTCTCTTCTCCAAATATTTTCTTCAGAGATAATGTTCCATCCTCAATTAATCCGCGAATGTGGTGATACCTCAACTGTATATGTTTCGTTCTGGAATGAAAAATAGGATTCTTCGCTAGATGAATAACACTCTGAGTGTCGCTGAAAAGTGCACTACTGTTCTGCTCTTTCCCCAATTCTGACAGAAAATGCTTCAACCAAATCATCTCTTTCCCGACTTCAGAAACTGCCATATACTCGGCTTCTGTAGTAGATAAAGCAACACTCTTCTGAAGCTTAGACATCCAACTAATAGCGGTGCCTCCCAAAGTGAATATATACCCTGATGTACTTTTTCGACTATCCAAGTCTCCTCCCAAATCTGAGTCTGAAAATCCTTGAAGAATCACATTACTCTTCTTGAACTGAAGTGTCAAACTCGAAGTGTCTTTGAGATAACGAACTAGCCACTTGACCGCTTCCCAATGAGTCTTCCCTGGATTTGACATATACCTGCTGACTACTCCCACTGCATGGGCGATATTCGGTCTCGTGCATACCATTGCATACATCAAACTGCCAACTGCAGACGCATATGGAACCTTGGCCATGTACTCTCGCTCTTCATTAGTTTCTGGTGACTGCTTCTTACTGAGTTTGAAGTGACCTCCTAATGGGCTGCTCCGGGGCTTCGCATCATGAATTGCAAATCGTCTTAGAACTTTTTCGATATACTTTTCCTGCGATAATTTTAAAATGCCTTTTTCTCTATCTCGAGTGATCCTCATCCCAAGTATTTGCTTCGATGGTCCTAAGTCCTTCATTTCAAATTTCTTTGACAATTCTTGCTTTAGCTTGTTAATCTGCGGCAAATCTGATCCGGTAACTTGAAAGCCTTTTGGTTGAACCATGTAAATGTATTCTTCTAAATCCCCATGAAGAAACGTTGTTTTCACATCTAACTGCTCTAAGTACAAATCCTCGGCTGCAACGATGCTCAGTACAATTCTGATAGTAGTTAACTTCACAACAGGAGAGAAAATTTCTTTGTAATCAATACCTTTCTTCTGTTAAAATCCCTTCACTACTAATCGTGCCTTGTATCTCTTACTACCGTCATGCTCTTCTTTGACTCGATACACCCACTTATTTTGCAACGCTTTCTTTCCGTCAGGTAAATGAGTTAGAACCCATGTTTTGGTCTTATGCAAAGACCTCATCTCGTCTTCCATGGCAAGCTCCCACTTGACAGAGTCTTTCATCTGCATAGCCTCATCAAAACATTCTGGTTCACCAGCGTCAGTTAAAAGCAAATAATTCAAATAAGAAGAAAATTGCTTCGTAGGTCTTCTAATCCTAACAAATTTTCTTACAATTCTTGGAAGAATTGGTTCTGATCTTGCTGGACCATGTTGTGCTTCAGTTGTAATGTCCTCCTGACCTCCATCTTGTCTCTCAGTTACGTCTTCATCTGATATTTCTTCCAACTCAACACTTTTTTTTGCTGTTTTCTTGGCTCAACTGATCCGGTTGTCATTCTATCCTTGTACAACACCTGTTCATTAAATGTAACGTTTCTGTGCCGAATGATTTTCTTGTTCTGTTCATCCCAAAAATGATAACTTAAATCATCAGAACCATAACCAATAAAATAGCATTTTATGGCCTTGGGATCAAGTTTGTCCCTCTTTTCCGTATCTATGAGCACATATGAAACACAATCAAAAACTTTTAGATGAGAAAATATTACCTCCTTCCCAGTCCATACCTCTTTCGGTATCCTAAACTCGAGTGGAACTGACGGTCCTTGATTTATTAGGTAGGCTGTTGTGTTTACTGCATCTGCCCAAAAAGTCTTCGGTAGCCCGGAGTGTATCCTCATGCTTCTGGCACGTTCGTTCTGAGTTCTATTCATTCGCTCGGCGATGCCATTCTGCTCTGGTGTACCTGAAATTGTTTTTATCATCCGAATACCATTTTCTGCATAAAACTCCTTGAACTCAATACTGTCATACTCTCCGCCGTGATCTGAACGCATAACTTGGCTTTTGTCCTCGTCTATTGCTTCTTCCTCTACCTTTAGTACTCAAAGCGGAACCTGAAGATTCGCTCGTCTCTCTTCTGCGTACATCCTCGCTGAGAATCAAATCTTGAACATTCACAAGTTCCAATTTCTTACTGCCGGAGGAACTGCTCACTGCGGTAACTGTTGTGGCCCAACTTTCTGGTAAGGATGATAATAAGATTAACGCTTTTACCTCATCGTCAAAATTTATATCAACTGAACTCAGTTGTGTCGTAATGACATTGAATTCGTTGATGTGCTCCGCAACCGCGACACCTTCTCCCATCTTCAGATTGAATAATCGGCGCATCAAATACACCTTGTTAGATGCAGACGATTTCTCGTACATGTTCGATAGCGCCTTCATTAGATATACCGTCCTTTTCTTGTTGATGATGTTGAACGCGACGTTCTTCGACAACGTGAGACGGATCACCCTCAAAGCCTAGCGATCTAGTAGATCCCATTATGCTTGTGCCATCTTTTCTGGTTTTGTACCTAACAGAGGTTCGTGAAGCTTCTTCTGGTACAGATAATCTTCAATCTGCATCCTCCAGAACCCAAAGTCCTTCCCGTCGAACTTGTCGATCTTCACCTTTCCATAGTCTAACGCCATCGCTCCCACTATTCCCCTCAATGAGGCTCTGATACCAGTTGTTAGGGATAGGCGTCAAGAAATCGAATAGAAAAAATCACACAAAAAACACAAGATTTACGTGGTTCGGCGAAGATGCCTACATCCACAGCCGCACTAGAGTTTCTCTCTTCTTTTTATTCAATCTACCCGTCACAAATTACAACATATGCTATTTATACATATGAGATCTAGGGTTACCAAAAGAATGAGATATTACTAAAATATCCCTTTTAATAATCAGACTCCATATTCCAACACTCTGATCTCCCGCAAATAAATTGTCCCAACGAGGGCCACACATATTTCTACGTGTCTCCTCAAAAACCCTAAGAGGGTCGGCCAGTGTCAGCGCGCCTTGCTCGTCCCACGTCCCCGACAATAAAATAAATATACTTAGTTTTATATAATTATATTAATAAATAAAAGTAATTTTCAAATTACTTACCAAGCAACGCTCATGGCTCGTGAAGGGAATGAATACGCTAGTATGTCGAGCAAGGGATCCCTCGGCTGGTGTCATCTGGTTTTGGTAGGTCGTTCGAGAGGCACCCTGCCACTCCTCCGATGCCTAGTTATCGACCAACGAGTCCAAATCTGCTGCGAATCATGTGGGACAATGACCATTCAAAAGGGCCATGGATGTCCTCGGTCCCCTCCCACTACTGCCCTCGCCTCCTCCCGTGCTCGGTGGAGGATATCCATGGAAAGCTTTTTACAATAAGCTTTCTAAGTATCCTCCACCTGGGCCTGAATGGCGGGATCCCAAGTGTATCGGGCATTAAAAAATAAGTTATATATATTAATACAATTAAATTTTAAAAAAAATACGTACCTCGAACTCGTCCCATAGCAAATCAAGATATTGATCTGGCACGTGGGTCCGCGAATGCCACAACCCCTCAAAGAACCTGTTAATAATGGCATTGATGCCGCATCCTGCTCGAACCTACAATTCAAGTATAACAACATAAGTAACAATTAATTAACAATTATAATAAAAAAAATTGATACTTACTTTATACCATTCAGCGATATCCGATGATTTAGGTCTATGGATGACGGTATCGACGCCCCTCTATTAGGCCCATGAGGCCTACGACTAGGGATGTCAACGGGACGGGTTCAGGGGCGGATAGTGCCATACCCGCACCCGCGACGGGTATCCGTTACCCGTCCCATCGTGAGTAATTGATACCCGCGGATTTTCACGGATGCCCATTTAAACTATGACAAAAATTTTCATTTTGTTTTAATAGTATACCATCAACGATTCTCATTTCACCCCTATTAATAACTTGATTGAGAAACATTATACCATAAAATAAACTACATAACAAATAAATATTAAACCATAAAAATGTCTTACGAAATAGCAATATTCATTCATACAATATTAAATTTAAAACCAAAGTATTTTCAACTAAAATTGAGAATTTATATAATATATAAAAATATATTATATTTAGATAAATGAATCTAATGAATAGATGATTTAGATTTATTTTTAAACTTTCGATTAGATATTAATATATAAAACTATAAATTTAATATTTCATATATATTAGAGGGTAGCGAGTATCCGTGGGTGTGGATAGTATAGTATCCGCACCCGTACCCATTTATTAAACAGGTAAAATTTTATACATGTACCTATACCCATGGGTATAATATATTTCCCATACTCAACCCATGTCGAATAAATATCCGTGGGTATCCGTAGGTACATGTAATATTGTCATCCCTACTTACGACGGTCTTGAGCCTTGGTTTGAGATTGAACATAAAATGAAAAGAAAAGAAAAACTAAAATCGGCTTTTCAATGAACCGGTTTATTGGGTGAACAGGTTGGTTTAAAAATTTGAAGGGTAATTTAGAGATTTATTCAAAAATGTTATAATTTTTCATATTTTTCATATCTATTTATGATTTTGAAAATTTTAGGAAAACTATATATGGGTTTCTCAAATTTCTCAAATTATAATTACATCTACAATTACGTAGTTATATTGACAACCCCTAATATAACTATAAATAATATCATATTTTAGGTTTTTAGATTTGTTAGGTCACAAATATGTAAAATTTTAAAAAAAATTATGTAGTATATATAAATAAGCCGTTACTAATTTTTCACCTATCAATATAAATGCGATTGACTTCACACTTTAGATTGTTACTTACTTAGATCTATTAATTTTATAGGCATATCAAATTTAAATTTTTTTTATATAATAAAATACATATATAAATTGTTAGAGACGGATCAAAATTCTAACTATCAATATAATTATAATTATGTAAATGAATAAAATTGAAGGACAATATGAATAATATTATTAAAAAATTATGATTTTGACTAATAGCATAAAGTATTTGTGATTTTATCAATAAACCATGAAATTTCAATAATTTTTTCAAAATTCTCTAAATTCTATCCTAAGCTTCAAAACCAAAATAATGTTCATTATCGAAGAGTCATTGAAATTATAAGTTTGACTGGTTCACTAACTAAACTGAGAAGGAAAATTAAATTAATTATATATATTTTTTATTGTGTATGTCACTTAATAGTAATATATTTATGTTTACCTGCTATTTTTAATCTAATACTAGTACCACTAATAACAATTTATATTATTATTATTATTATTATTCAATAATATTATTTCTATATATTATATTTAATTCAGTATATGATTATTAATAAATAATTAAATATTATCTTATAATAAATAAATAAATTATATATTGAAGAAAAATATCATGGAAGGAAACATTTAATCAGTATAGTACTGTTATGCATGTCAATGCATATATATTCCTTTAATTGAATAAATTAAATTAAATTTTAAAAATAATATTGACAATAAGGTAAGAGATTGCTTTGTACCTATTAAATTATTTAGGATAAATTACACTAACATCCCCTGAGGTTTAGTAAAATTACACTGACATCTTCTCTATTTGTAATTTTATCTTGTAATCCTCATGAGTTTTGTAAAAGATTACACAAACCTCCCCTATTACGAAATAAGATTACACAAATCTTCCCTGAGTTTTGTAAAATATTATAAAATCTCCCCTAAAAAAATTACTCAAAGATTACTCAGGGGAGGTGATTGTAATTTGGACAAATAGATGATGGATCAGTGTAATTTCACTAAACTTCATGGAGGTCAATATAATTTACCCAATTATTTATAAGCATGTAATAAATGTGTTCTACATAAAAATAAAAATAACTATATGTGGTTTATTAATTATATTCTTCGTATTAATTGATGTGCCTCCCTAAAAAATTTTCTAATATTGTTCATGATTATTAATAAAATTACAAGGCATATCAATGTAAATGGTTTGGAAGATTATTTGGCAATTTTTTAGGAGGATATTAAATCTACACCACATTAAGAATAATATATTAAATTTTATATATTTGTTAAACTAAATTATATTAAATATATGTTTACTCGCCACATTTAATATATATATTTTCCAATCTGTATATTAAATTAAATAACGTTTATTTCACTATAATTAAATTATTAATTATAATGAATATTATGTCTATAAATAATTAAAATACTTTGTGAATAATTATTAATTATTCGTTTTCCTAATCGAATTCCTCGAACGTTCTAATTGAAATCTGCCACCGACTATATCCTGTATAAATATACGGCCTCCCTTCTCCTCCCTCCTCACAAACCCTCGGAGACCGCAACCGCCCTTCCTCATGGACACCCGAGAGCGCTGCCAAAGCGCGCCGCTCTGCGCTAATGGCTGCGGCTTTTTCGGCAACCCGGCGACGGACAACCTCTGTTCCAAGTGCTTCCGCGAACTGCTTCGCCAGAAGGAGAACCGCGAGACGATGATGGCATCCTCCGCCGCCTCCTTCGCCGCAGAGGAGATCGAGAAGAGCCAGGAGGTCGTTGTCGCCGCTGTGGCGCCTTCTGGAGCGACCACGGCCGCTGCTTCTTCATCGCTGGAGCGGTGCGGGCGGTGCGCCAAGAAGCTAAGGTTGTCCTCGCGTTACGAGTGCCGGTGCGGGAGCGCGTTCTGCGCGGCGCACCGCCTAGCGGAGACGCACGGGTGCACCTTCGACTTCAAGACGGCCGGCCGCGCCGCGCTTGCCAAGGACAATCCGGTCGTCGTCGAGGGGAAGTTGGAGAGGCTGCGGAGGGGCGGCAATCAGTAGGTTTATTAGGAAGCTTTGTTTGTGATGCCGTAGTGCAGACTACGCGTGCATCTGTGAACGCAAATTGTTTGGTTCAATTCCCCAGTATAGTTTTGTCAACCTTTTCTTTGATTTCTACTGGGGAGAGCAAACTTGTTTTATGAAGTAGACACTAAAATTGTTTTTGATTTTATTTTTCATCTACTCTATACCTCTTTGGTCTTATACTCTTTTTGCGTTTGATGCTATATAAACATCTCCAAACAAAAGAAAATCCGAGAATAGTCTACTAAAATGCTAATAAATAGAATTTAAAAATTAAGAATGAGGATATTAATTTATGGGAATCCATTTCTACTATGGAAATCCTTTTGAGATATAGCAAATCAATGTCTTGTGTTCATTAGAGGATATCAAATAGTCCTTCCAAAGTAATGCACAAAAAAACCAAGCCCAATATTCCTTGCATCGATCTCAGCCTCTTCATCTTGTCCTCTCACTTGAATTGTTCACAATATTCATAATGTGGTCAACAACTATTCTGGCAACAATCTGCGGAGAGAATCTCTCAATCATGTCGCTCCTCGCCTTCCTTCCTTTCCTTCTCCCTTCCTCAGGATTGTTCACCACATGCCTCATCAGGACCTTCAACTGTTCGGCCGATGGCTCGGCCCTGAGATGACCCCTGAATGGCCCTTCCTTTAGCTCGCTCATCCTATCCACCGGCAACGGGTATGCATTCTCCTCCGTCAAGTACTCCGTCGGCCCCGACCAGTTCGTCGTGATCACCGGCATCGCCATGGCCATCGCCTCCACGATCGGCCGTCCCCATCCTTCGCCCCGCGACGGTAGCACGAATGCATCGGCGGCCTTGTAAATCCTTGGCAGATCAGACTGTGGGATGTGGGCATCAAGTAGATAAATTGGAGCCCAGCCATCGCTTGGTTCCTTCAGCTTTGACATTTCGACAAACACCTTGATCTCAGAAGCGAAATCATTGTCGGAATGGTAAGCATTGGTTAGTAGGTATAGTGCCACCCCATCTGCCTTCGAGAATTCCTCCAAGTAGGCCTTGAGCAACACATCCCATCCTTTCCTGTGCTCCCACTTGAACACACTGAGAAAGACGAATTCGTGGCGGCCCAAATTCGAGCTATTGGATCCCAAAACAGGGGATCCCAATGGAAGAGCCAAAGGCTCGTGCTTCGCCGGATCGAAGAACTCTACATCGACGGGTTGGACCACTTTGATCACTTTAGCAGGGTCAACGCCGCTCCGGAGGAATGATGACACATGGAACTCGGTGGGCACCCAAACGGCATCCATCCGGTTGCACCGGGCGACGTGCTCCGGATTGAGCCGATCGGTCTCGAACATGGTGCGGCCGACGACGAACACGGGGTCCTCGTAGCCGTCGGGGGGGCACGGCGAGGTCTCGAACAGCGGCGGGTACCACGCTCCCGGCTCGCTGTGGCAGACGACGATGGTCTCCTTGCTGCTGCACTGGGTGCCATGTAGGTCGTAGGCTAAGCGCTGAGATTCTTCGGGTAAACCGAGCCAGAACTCGATGGATTGTAGGTCGCCGTGGTGATCAATTTGGAGCTTGAATCGATCTCCGGCGTGATCGTGGAGAGCGGTGATGTAGGACCAAGCTTCGGAGCTGTAGCCGCCGGGGGAAAGAAAGGGGGCCATCCACAGAACACATGGTGGGCGTCCGGATATGTACTCGGTTTGAGGCTGTCTTCGGGCGATCAAGATGAGCCTTCGAAGATTAAGTATGAAATTGGGTTTGAGAGTGAGTGGATTTTTGATGTTGAGAACGAGCGCGAGCGAGAGAGCGAAAACAGCAGCGGCACAGAACATTGATGGCCGCCATTTGAGACGTTTGGGGATTGTGTGGGGCGACTGGGTTGAGGTGTTTGTGTTATTGACCGAGGTGTTCATGGTGCAGCGATGGGTTAGAGTGAGTAAATAATAAATAGATCCAAGTCTATATATTTATTTACATATTTTATATATTATATTTGTATTTATGTGCCTTTTTAAATAAAAACGCAGGAAAATAAATCGACGAAAAGAAGGGTAAATTGTCACACCACATGTCTGGTGAAAGGTCTCGCGTTTTGTAGCTTAAGCTCGTGAAGTTTCCAGAGTACTCCAACTTTCAAGATTAAAACAAAGAGGAATTTTTTTAATCCGAAATAATTTTTCAAAAATTCACATATCTGAAACAGGGATTCCTAAATTTGTAGAACCTAAATAAAATATGAAAAACTGAAAAGTATGCTCGCCGGAGATGGAAAGTATGTGAGCCTTCCTGATTCCTAGTTGGATGCAGTTCTGGGTGACCTGCAAAAACACTCTGAGACGTCAGTATCCCAATGGAAGAGCCAAAGGCTCGAATACATCACCTTGTAAGCCAATCTCGGCATCTTCAAGTATCCCGAATTCGAGTGCTTGGCGACATCACATCTGGTGACAACGACGCGCTTGGTAACAGTGGCCCGACACGATCGCACAGCCGAGCCAACCGCACGAACAATGCCGAAAGGAACCTCATCCCGACGTTGTCACCCTTGACAGAGCCAATTGAAGCTTTTGATTGTCACCTCGCTAGCTGCTTGAACTGCAAGCAGTCTGTCGACGGGATCAACACGATCCAACAATGAAAACTCCATATCAGAAATTTACAATAAGCACGAATCGCATCAAATCTCGGAAAACCACATAAAAATTTCAGATTCATAAATCGACAAGAATCCTAGGTAGAATCTCATCCCAAACAAATATCGTACCCTACATGAAGGAAAATGAGTAGGGACAAGAATCCTACCTTATTCGTAAATCCCCCTTTCCGACAATGACCCAATCAATGCTCCGCCTCCGACACGTGCTCTCTTTCTCTGCGATCCACGTCGGCAGCAACTACGAGGGAAAAATGAGATTAGGGGCTGATTATAAAAGTGTTTAACATGCACTTTTACAAAAAAGACCATTGAAGAAAAATATTTACAAATCAGCCCCTCGCTTTAAAAAATCAATTTATTTCAAGGCTTAAAATTTTTTTTGATGTGAGCATTATTTCCACCTCAATCAGATCCACAAAGAATCAATGGTGAATTTCACAACCTATCACATAACGAAAGATGCCCAACTTTGGGTATTTAAACTCATGAACGACTATCCTTGGTCGTCTTGGCAAGATTTTTAAGAACATTGCAACCAAAGGTTTGAACCACCAAACGCGACAACACGCTAGATGAACTCGCCGACATTGAAGGAATAGTGATCACAAGCTAATCGCATGTTGATGTAATATGGACTATTCTTCGATAATAAATATATGAGGCATTTATTTTTCATCATATGCATCATCTATAATTGTTATTAGATTATGATGAAGTCCATAAACTAGAACAATGATTCTAGGGTCATGATGAGATCATGACGGTGAGACCTGAAATCTGATAAACCCTAGTTTAAAATATTCCTAGTCATAGATTCATTGAGTAAGAGATCAGTGACACCAATAAGACTAGTACACTGGTTACATGCTTTATAGTAGATGCTAACTGATCTTCACAATTACGTATGAGATGTCATTAATGTAACAGTGTAGGTGCTCATTGGAGAATGAGTTCACTGAAAAAATCATGCTTGAGGAATGCCTAATGGAAACCTTACTTGTATGTCAATAGGTAATTCCTCTAGCGATGATAGGTGTAAGTAATCCTCGGACCTATGATTACCATGACACTTTGTAATTGATGATTTATGGTTTTGGTCTACTCTATAGCATGACTATTTGAGACATGTGTTGGGTATTCTGGACATAGTGAGACTTTCATGGAAGTGGATCAGTAATCAATGGGGAATCAGTTACTCCTAGTAAGAGGAGAGAATGTCCTATGTTGTCTTGCGAGTATCATCTCAGGAAACCTCTAGCCAGAGTAGATATGAAAATTAGAAAGGAGTTTCTAATGTTTCATTAAGACGATAACTTGGGAAATCGATTACATATGAATAAGTATTAGGGTCTGACATTTCTTTCATGTCATAGCTTGATTCGGGATATTGTGTAACTGAAGGATTTAATTACATTGAACTAATCACCGAAATGCGTTCGATCCTACTTAATTAAACATCACACTATCTAAATACTCATGACACGATCTTGACTTGTGGGTCAAAAGTCGATCAGGGCGATCTCATTAGAGAGTTTAATGAGGATAAATGAAATTAATTCGAATAGAAAGTGTTCTATCAAATAAATGTACTCGCATGGGAAAGACTCACTACCAGCTTGGTGTGGGGCCCAATGGGTAACACACACCTAGGTTTTTCTAGTAACGAAATTTATTGGGATAAATTTCGAGTTTGGCAAATATATGTACTAGCACGAATATGTCAAAATGTCATCACATTTCTTGTCTATAGATATAAGTGTTGGGCGAATGACCTAAGAGGGGGTATAATAGTGTGTTATCTAAACATTTAGCCTAAATTTGGTTTTGATTGTTTCTTGATTACTTAGACAAGTGCTAATTTAACTAGATGAATGCGAAAGTGAGTGAATAAGATAAGTAATCAAAACGCAATAGGCAATGCAAACAATATAGATTTATAATGATTCGGGACCCTTCTCTACTCCACTACCTAAGCACCATCGCTTAGGATTTTCAACTTAGTTTTACTACATTAAATTTGTTTTCTTACAATGATGACTTTACACCGGAGAATCACCGCTCTCACACCGAATGTACTTTCACACACCTTGAAAGTCTCTGTCTTCCTACCGAAAACACTCTCCCACCTCAAACTCTAAAAGGACAATAAATTCTAATCATAGTGACACACACCTTGTGCGCTATGCGCAATAAATTTTAGTGTGGCGCAGCGCAACAAAAAGCATGCTATGTTGAAATCCTACAATTTTTTTCTTCCATACTTTTTTCTTTGGAAGGCCAAAGGTTTTTGAAAATGCCAAAGGTGTTTTGGGAAAGCCAAAGGTTTTTTTTGGGAAGGCTAAGAGTTTTCTGGAAGGCTAGAGTTTTTCTAGAAGTCCAAGAGTTATTTTTGGAAGCTGCGGGTAACCCAAAATTCAAACTACATACTTAAGGTCATTTCTCTTCCTCCCTGCACGTCTATGCCCTTCCTCCACTCGTAGGCATCAGTTCAGCCACAACAAGCAGCAAGCAGCTGGTAGCCCCAAAGTTTTCTTCATCTCCTAAGTTATTTTCTACTCTTTTCTCATCTTACTTTTTTGTTGTCTTTTTCCCTTCTTTTGGCTCTCTTTTTGTTCTTTCTAATTGTATTAGGTGACTTTTTTTTAATACAGAGTTATGAAATGTTTTATAACTGTTCTCAAATTGCTTTGCTGAAATTTGGTGTTTGTTTTGAAATTTTCTGCCAAATATTTTCTTTTATGACATTCTTTGCTGAATATTGAATGTTTGGAAATTCTTTCAACTTTGTGAATATATTCAGAAATTCTTTATGAACATTTGTTGAATATTTTCTAAATGTTTGTTGAATATTCTAAAATTATTTGTGAATATTTTCTGGGTATTTGCTAAATATTTTTGAGAATATTCTTGTTGAATATACTCTAAAATCCTTGCTGATTTTGCAGCTAGGAAGATTGAAGATTGTCAATTGGAGATGGTTCATCAAGTAGGGGAAAAAGGGAGCCCGGATGGGATCACAACACTTTAGTCAATCCTGGGAAGGTTACTTATGGTATTAAATGCAACTATTGTGGCAAAGTTACCAAGGGAGGGATTTCTAGGCATAAATAGCATCTTGTTGGGGGATATAGAAATGCTACAACTTCTAAAAAGATCCTTGAATATGTAAAAGTTGAGATGAAATAACATATGGAAGCAAAAACACAAGCAAAGAATGCAATGGATTCAGTGCCTCATTTTGATGAGCTTGATGAAGAAGAAGAGGTTGAAGAGATGCCTAATATTATATCTCAAGGAAAGAGACCGGCTGTATCTTCTCAAGTCAACCAATTTTCGAACAATCAAAAAAATTAAAATAAACTGCATTGGGTCCTATTAATTGGTATTTCAGAAAGGATGTTAATTTAAGAAGCAACAAGGTGGTGCGAAAGCTAAAGAGTATGTTAATTTAAGAAGAAATATAGGGAGGATGCAATGCAGAAGTTTGCTAGGTGGATGTATGATGTCAGGATCCCATTCAATATAGTTAAATACAATAGCTTTAAGCCTATGATTGAAGCAATTGGGCAATATGGTCCAGGCATGAAACCTCCAACTTATCATGAGGCGAGGGTGACTTGTTTGAATAAGGAGGTCGAACACACCAAGTTGCTTTAGAAAGGCCATGAAGAAGAGAAGACAACTTTTGGTTGTAGTTTAATGGCAAATGGTTGGAGAGAGAGAGAGAGACAAAAAAGGGAGGTCACTGATCATTTTTTTGGTGGATACTCCAAAAGGAAGCATGTTTGTTGGATCAATTAATGCATCTAGTTATTCTCACATAGCTGAAAAAATGTTTGAGCTACTTGACAGATTTGTGCAGCGCATTGGGGAGAAAAATGTTGTTCAAGATGTCACCGATAGTGCAAGTACAAATGCTATAGCCGACAAGTACTTGATGGAGAAATATCCACACTTGTTTTGGTCTCCATGTGTTGCACACTGTTTGTATTTAATGTTTGAAGACATTTTCAAAATGTTTGATTTAAGAAGAACACTTGAATGAGCACTCAGTGTCACTATTATATGTAGATAGGTGGTGATATATGTTATTGTTAGTAACACTGCGAATGTAGCAGTGATAAGGGGTTTGTAACACTGTTATATACGTTCATAACAATGACTTGATTAAGTGATTATTTTAAGGTATTTTAGTGTTATTCTAAATATTATTTTTGAGACGTTAAAGTTATCAAAAATAGTCATATTATATATGAATCTTTATTTATCCGACATTCTGGATTTTTTGGTGAGGTCTATTTCACCAAAAGGCTTTTGGTTTTTTAAAACAGTAGGCAGTCGTTGCCTCATTTTGCATGCCAATTCAAGTTGTAAATAATATTTTATATATTTTTTGATTAGTTGTTATGGCTTTAGATATTGTTGAATCTCATCCTAATTCATAGTGGTTACCCTATTTCAAAGTATTTACCTTGTTGTTCCTTACCGTTGATTTTGTTGCTTTAGTATTTTAAGATGCAAGTAGTTATATGTTGCATTCCTTTTCGTATGATGCTAGAATTGAATCTCGTTGATTGTATCATTATTTAGTTGTTGATATATATAATTCATGAGTTGATGTCATGGTTAATCTTATCCTTCACATGTTAAATTGTAGTAGTTACAAAATTGTTGATATGTTGCATTATGACTTATTATTGGGCGAAAGCCTGGACATTATTTATTATTTACCCGAGGTGTATGGGCAAGTGACACCGGTGATCACTAAATTATCACACAAGGTGCGTGTGCGGTGTTGAGATGTTAGATATCGACATGCTATCCTTTGGATAGTCGCACCTCCTACTTAAGCAGGCTTGAGGTGCCACTCTCGAGGTGCGGGAATGCGGGGAAAACCCACTGTCCACTACACTCTTGATTGGGTCTGTGACCATGCACACATGTAGATAGTAGTTGAACATTAGTTGACATTATATATATACACATTGTAGGAGCATTTGAACATTTTGATGTGTCATATTTACCGTTGCATTCAATGACATCATAGAATATTGTTGAATCCTACACAGCAGTCTACTAATATTGTTGCTTTTGCCTCAGATCATCAAGTATGATGGTGGTCCGTTGTGGGGTAGCTAGAGTATGGGAAGAGGAGACATTTTTTGCTCATTATCCTTAGTTCCTTATCTATCTAGCTAGTTGGATTGTTGAACTTTTGTTGATTATCACTTTGTTTAGGTCTTTTGACTAGAGCTTTGATATGTTGACTTGGTTGTAATTTAATTTCTGTTCACTTGATATATTGTTATGTTGTTGGTTGCGCTTCTCCTATGCGAGGTCTCTTATCTAAGGATAAACCTAGGCGGGCCGTAACAAAATCCACGGAAGCGAGTCAGCCGAGCCATCATTACATGGGAAATCAAATCAGATGTTGCATTTATGAAAAGTTCCTCCCACTCCTGGATCATCTTGTGATGATGTCAGAGTACGTCAGATCGTCGTCCAAGAGAATGTCGTTTTCAACTATGGAAGGGTGAGGCTCCTTAGTTTGTCAACCGTTGGACCTTCCTCCCTCTACGCCGGGCGTAGAACAAAGAGCTTCTACTTATTTTAATAGCATCGCAATCCAGGCCATCTTTTGTTCTCGTATAGCTTTCTCTTGAGTTTGTAATTTGGTGACGTTTTTAATCAACTCGAGCAATTGGTTTTGAAAATTTTCTCCCATTGCTGGCTCGGAGACCAGTTTGTTACGAGCTCGAGTGTAATGTTGGGTTTGAGGCCGATTAGGTTCACTGGAGTCACCTATTTCTGCTATTTGTTTTGATAGGTATCGGCAGCTACAAAATGGGAGATGGAGTTGGCTGGCGGATGACAACGGGGGAGGCTGAGAGGGTTAGAGGAAGAGAAGAAGAACAAAGAGAGATGTGGAGAATAGAGTTCCGGCCAATCCAAGTTGTTCTTCTCATTCCTTTCTATTGCATATAAATAGAGTACATTGTAACAATTCCAAAGCCAATTAAAGGCTGTTAAATGTAATTGTACAATATCAAGATCGAATGAGATTTATTACATGAAGTTTTCCCGTTGAATATATTTGCTAGATTGCTTTCAGATGTTTTAATTACTTGTAATCATATTGGGTACTGCTTGCAATTTCCTTTGGTATTTATTTTTCCAACGAAGTGAATCTTCTTGTTGAGTTACATTGGTGCTATCTTGTGGTGATGTGACAATCGAACCAGAATGAGTAGGATTGCCTTGGTTGCTGGTTGCTGGTCCTGCTATATCATAATCACTTTCCTAAGTTCCAATATGGTATTTTGTAGGTTAGGAAATTCTTTTGCAGCAGACTGAAGCTTTTGATTTCTTTTTTCCTCTCTTTTTGTCTAAAGAGGATGATCTCATCTCTAGTTGAACTGGGCATATTGCTGATACACTGCCCATACATTACTTTTGTCTTGTGGCTTCACCTCAGCACCATTTTATTTAACTTATGTTTTACTGAGAAATAATGCCCACTGCTCGTGAATATATAGCTTACTCTTTTAAATTAATTTGCTTCGCAGCTGTGTGAAGGGTGAACTCCATGGTCAGTGTTCTTTGTCTTCATAATTTTTATATCTGCTTGAGATTTCCCAGTTCTTTCACAATTTGATCTTTTACTGACATGTAAGCCATGTTATAGACTTCATCCTTCTCTCTGTGCAGTAACTGTGTTTCATGTATTGTCTTCTTTTTCACTTTGATAAAGTTGAAATGCTAAAACATGTAAAACTAAGAAACCTTTTACTTTGTGAAATAGATGATATTTACAGTCTACAGAAACTTTGTTGGTATTATTCTAGAATTAGTTGGGCAAAGACCATAAGTATCCTATTAGTTTACATCTTCCCACTACAAGATAGTGGAATTTACATGTAAGAATTCAATTCTCCAAGAGACTTCAAACCATTTTCATTGCTATTGCTCACAAGACTACTGCTCTTTCCCAGCCAGGCCAGTATAAAGCCATGGAGGATGTAGCTCACCGAAGTCAATCTTGGAACCTATTCCACTTATGGTATGTTTACTTCGATGGATAAAAAAGGATGGGATTGGATAATAAACGAAGGAGGATTATATATGAATTTTTTAAATCTCGTGTACATCGAATATAAATAATTTTCTATTCATATTTTTTTAAAATTCATTCACTAAACAAACAATGAATATTAATCCATCTCCTATCCTATCCTCCCTTATCCTATGAAGCAAACATGCTCTAGCTTCCGGCAAATTATGTTCTTCAAGATCCAAACTCGCACTACATATTAGTGTAAGAAGATGCATCGAATTTGCTTATACAACAGCAGACGAGACAGAGATTATTACAGCATTGAACAGAATGTCTCACTGTCTTGATATTTTTCCAGTTGCTGAATTTTACAGGGTGGTGAAGATCGTCTTTCAAAGATGACAGCTATATTACCTAATTGTTGCCGTTAATGGAATATTCATAGTTATATCTTCCTCAGATTTTGTTCTTTTTCTACAAATTAGGCTTTAAATTTCTTGTCTTATCTGTATTCAATGCTTTGTAAGAGGGAGTTAGTATCTATTCATCACATTTGTCATGTAGTTAAATTTAAATAAATATATTGAAATAATGTATTATAGCCACTGTCATTCCTCTAAATTACCTTAAACTACCCTAAACCAGAATATGAATCCTCTAAATTACCCGAAAGCTCTCCGAAATTTCCGAAACTAGAATCAAATCAATTTCCCTAAAACAGAATATTTGGGGTTTTCTAAAATCAAACTCAATTAAAATCTCACATGAAAATTTGTAATATTGAGACAAAAAAAAATCTGATCTATTGTTAAGTTAATTATCTATATTTATCGGAAATTTGTTGTCCTTCTCGTACCTTCTTGTCATTAGTTTATAATAGAAATAAAAGGATGGAGGGTGTCTTATGAAAATGGTAGTCACTTTTTTTATCCCCACTTTCGTTCTTCTTCTCTCGGGAACTCGTCTCGGCTCACTCTTTCTCCTTTTGAAAAGGAATGTGTAGTTACCGATGTCCTCTTTGGCTTGCCACCATGAAGATCCAACTTTTTACGCGGAAACAGACCTTGTAGGGTGGATTTAGCATTGATTCTTCACACTGGATCCGGACTTGTCATCGTTCTGTTTACAATCTCCGTTGGATCCTCTGCTGCTCCCGTCTTGTCCGGAACGGCGTGCAAAGAGGGATTTTTACCCTCCATACTAGGGGATTTCGGTCAGTTTTTTTTTGTAAAAGTCGGTTCTTCCTCGAGGTTTTTGGATTTTTAGGTTCTGTGAAGATTGAATTTATCGATGTTCGAGGCTTGTTTAGGTTGATGGTTCAAGAGTTTCGCAATGTCAGATTTGATTGAGCTCAAATTTAGGCTTTCTGATGGCACTGACATTGGGCCGAACAAGTATGATCCTTCCATCACGGTTGCATCTCTCAAGGAATCCATACTAGCTCGATGGCCCCAAGGTAACAGCTCTATCCCTTCTGCCTGCTCATATATCTTGTAATTTAATCTCTTTTTATTGGTTTATCGTCTAGATCTTTCACGAACATGTGATTCTGCCTATGTTGGTGAATTCAATTGAAACCATGTGGATTTTTCTGAGAGTACCAGTTTCCTTCACTTCTGCAGTTTATCAGCCAAATCTTATTTGTGCAGTATGGGGTAGATGATTGGATTGAATGTAATTTTGGTTTACCTTTCATGCTTCAATTAATAAACGGCATAAAGAATTTATGTGGTTCGGCAAGAGTTGCCTACATCCATGGCCGCACTAATAAAAGTTAGCCTAAAACTAATACATGTCTAGTCTGAATAGGTTTCAAGGGTGTTGCCCTCGAGCCCCCGACAGGGGCATTGCCCCATGCAACCCAGCAAAGGTGTGCCGCCCCCTACAACCCCGAATGAGCTTGACCTCTGTCATCCCTTGCGCAGTGCACAGTCGATCTAGCAATCTAAAAATTAGGTTCCACACCTCTAACACTTCTCTCACTAAAACTTTTAATGCTCGGACCTCTCAAAAGCTTAAGTTGACCTCAGTTAACTATAGGCACGCCTATTGGTATTTAAGTGATATTTATAGTGCAGTATGCAAAGATTAAAAAGAATCTTGACTTAGTTGAAAGCTTTGTTCTAATCTAAAGTTGGAAATTTACTCCTTTCCCTTTCCTTGGAATTTCTTAATGCCTTCATAAAAATCCAGAGTAGCATTGTGTCACCATAGTTTATACTTCATGGTTCTAGATCTGATTGTATGTTTTTTCTGTGGGCTGAGAATTCATTTCTTAGGTAAAGAAAATGCTCCACGGGTAATAAATGATGTCAAGCTTATCAATGCTGGAAGGATTTTGGAGAACAACCAAACCATTGCTGAATCTAGGGTGCCAGTCTCAGAACTTCCTGGCGGTGTAATCACTATGCATGTTGTAGTGCGGCCTCCTGCACTCGACAAAAACAATGGTATTTCGTGTGACCATGCCTTTTGGTTTTAACTTTGTTCCTATGGTCAACTTACTTCGGTTTTGTAATTTTCTTTTCAAATAAAGAACATTTATGCAGTGTTGCCACGAGGCTTTAAGCGCTCCAAGGCGCTAAGGTCCCTTATTGCTCGAGGCGCTCGCCCAAGCGAAGCGAGGCGATCATATTTAATAATATAGTATTATATATGTCACATTAACACTAGAACATGTTCATGTTCTGCACATATCAAGTTCAGAATTGAAAAATTATTTCAGAACATTATAAGTCTAGAACAAACATAGATATCAATATGTTTAAAAGTTGTTTCACAACACTAGAAGCATAGAGCAGAACATGTTTAGAAGTTATTTCAGAACAGAGCATGTTAATCACATGTCCAATATTAGGATTTTAAGATTAATAAAGTACAGTGAAGAAAAACTACGAAGGAGAAATGAGAAATTAGGATAGACTTATTGCCTGGATTGATTGTCATCGGAAATTTGATACACTGGTGCTAGAGAAAGGTGAGGAAGAAGGTGGGGGAAAGGAAGAAATAAAGGTGAACTGTTAGATATTGTGTAAAAAAATTCGAGAGTTTGTGAAAGGGTGCGGTGGAAAAGTCCCAGTTTTATTTTTTTGTGTAGAATTATTTATAAGGAGAATCATATTATACATAATGGTTAGAATTAATAAAAAATAACCTTAGCCTAGTGGTAAGGGACCTTTATTTGTTCACCAAAAGGCCAAAGTTCAAATGTTGTTGAAAAGTTTCTTTTATTTTATACTAAGCTCCGCCTGGGAACTATGCGGTGCTACTTAGGTGGTGCCTCGTTGAAGGTGCCCACCTCAAGGTGTTAAGAGGCGGTCAGGCCTCGCCTGGGCGCCTGGGCGCCTAGGCGAGCACCTGGTGACAACATTGCATTTATGTAATTTATATCGTTAGTATCTACTTTCACCAATCTTATTAGTTGAAGATATTTCTTTTGGCATTCATTCTTTGGTTATATTTTGCAGAAAATAACAGCAACATTGGAGCATATAGGAGCAAATTTTAATTAAACTCTGCTAGTAGTATGAACTTCTTAATTATTTGGGAAAAGTAGAATAGATCTGGGATGCCTTATAAGAACATTATACCAATGTGAGAGCCATATAGCTTATAAGATCAAGTAATTTTGACTTCTTAATCACTTTTGTCTGAAGCTGCATTAGTGCTTAACCATAGTAGTCCTTTTACATGTAGTGATGTTCTTCATATCACCAAGAGTATCATTTTCAGAATGCTATCAACCAAACTGAATCAGGATTGTCGTAGGAGAAGGCAGCTGCCTATGCACCCTCTTGAGCTTAGGGGCCCGTAGGTGCCTTTTTGAGGTCTATAAGACTATCTTGGGATGTCTACTTGGCCCACTTGAACTGAAATTGCTCAGCTTTAAAGCTGTCCAGGTCCTCAGACACCCAAGATAAATTTATCAAATTGCAATCTGTCATTATTCATTTCTTGGAAGGAAACATAGGAGCAGAAATGAGCTAGAATAGCAGAAGCCAATCAAAAGAAGATACTAATTACAAGTTCTTCCTATATATTTTCCTTACATGCTTGTTCTTTCCCTCTCATATTTTGGTACCAGTTGTTTTTCAAATATTTGGAACTTTCAAGGAACCTCAATCTTTGCATCCTGCTGTCATGCTTGGAAATCTCACTTGAATTTGTTCATAATTGCCTGCCTGATACCATAAGTTGGAGTGCAGTCATTAAAAATATATTATCAGAAAACTTAAAACTTCTAATTTCTTCTCTATGTGCTTGGCTAAAAAAATTAAAAAGCAATATACTTATGTCAATTTTTTGTTTCTAATATTTATGTGATGCAAGTTGCTAAGTACATATAGTGAAGCCTGTGTCACTTAAATAATACTAACTTTGTAGGTGTAAGCAGCATCTAGCTCAGCTCAAAAAGACCTTCATTGTTGATAGCAAAGTCCTAAAGTTCGAATCCTGCCTTTGACTTCCTATCCTTCACAAAGAAAGAAATTTGGTTGCACATAACAGTAGTGGGGCTTATTTCTCATTGATCTGTCTCCGTCCCTTATGATTATCATATTACAAATTCATTGATTTTGATTTAATTGCTAAAAATAGCCTGTACTACTTTAGATTTTTGACTTTTAACCCGAGCTACAGAACCTATGGAATATAACTGTATATCAGGTAAAAACCATATAAGCCATTGTTAATCTATTGTTGATTTCTCCATTAGCTCACACATGTAGCGTGTTAACATGGGTAAAAATAATTTTCTTTCAATCAGATCATTGATCATAAGATGTTTTAGGGTGTACCACCAGATACATATCAGGACTTTTGAGGTGGGATGTTTTGGATACGGCCAAAGCACATCTGATGTTTTGGGATGTTTTGGATAATAGTGCTTGCACTTGTGGTTTTGTTCTTGTAACTGCAAATATTTGATAGTGGTTTTCACACATTCATTAGCACTAACTTGTAAATATTTTATATATTTCAATAAGCTTCTTATTTGAATACCAAATATTTCTTTTTACTCTTCAAGCTTTCTTTTCTCTTGTCAGTTATACTGACCCACGTGGGATTTCTGTACAGAAGAACCACTTGCTAAAGTCTCAAATAACAACAGATGTGCTTGCACTATCCTCTGAAATTAAAATAGCTGTTGGAGGTCATTTTTCAGACTTGGTTGTGAACCTACTGATAAATATCTTCAATCAGTCACTACTAGAGCTGGGAATTGATTCCTATGGGTTAATTTTTTCTTGATTGCCGAAAGCTCAAACAAATTAATCAAAGATGATGTGGGAATGATAATGTGAGTGCAATAATTGATGTTTAGATGAGAGTTGAAGAATAACATTTATTGTTTTGCTTCTTTAGTACATTGTTGATAGGGTTGAATAATTCTTCTAAATACTGTATCTGATAGTGTATTGTTACTGTTCTATCAAGTGGAAAATTCATAATTAGATGGATTTGTCCAACAACTATTCTCAGAATAATTAGATGAGCTGTATAATTTGTCCATGTTTTTTGGTATTTTTGAAAGTATCAGATTATATGAAAAAGGGCATAATTTGGAGAAAGAAGCCTCCCAGTCCTCTGCTTAAAAGCCATGGATGATTGGGCTATGTAACTTATGTTTGTTGAAGAGAATGATTTAGTGACATTGAAGGGGAAGTAAACTTAGGATGAAGTGTGCTTTGGTTTCTTAAGATAGTATTTGTATCTCATACTTAAACAAAAACTACTCTATTTATTTTTCTTTTTTTAATGTTAACAGTTTGGAAAAAGACATTGGTTTGATCTAACAATGTGTTAAATTTTGAATCCTAGTTGCACTCTAAGTTTGAGTTTTTATGTTCAGTACAAGTTGTCGCTAATTTCTGAAACAATTATTAAAAATTTTGATTCAGGACCACTTTGAGATTGTGTGTTTCTAGGGAAGATATTAGAACCGAAGTGATCAAATGTAAAATTACTAGTTAATTGATTAAACAAGGGTCAACTGATTGAATCTTACATTCTAAAAAACAAACTTGTGTACAATATATACGAAAAATATTAACTTTAATATAATTTAAAAATAAAAATAAATAAACCAAAGTAGAAAAGAGTGAAGGGATCAAATGGGAGAAAAAGAAAAGTTATGAATTAATTGATGGTTGTGATTTAGACTTGAGCCAAAAAGGCAAAATTATCCATGAATTTGAGTGGTGGGAGATATAAATCTCAGGGCTCTTTGATGTTGACAAACAATGGTTTATTGGGAGTTATAAATTCTAGCAAATAATTGTAGATAACTTCTAGTGGAATAATATGCTTTACTACAGTAGAAAGGTTTCTTAGCTTTGTAATTTCTACCCTGTCAGTTTCCATTATTAATAAGCATAGTTGACATGGAAACTAATGTGAAAAAATGTCTACAGATACTTGGCACAGATACTTTGTTCAAGATCAAGGATTTACATCTCTAGTTTTTCTGCAAATTGCAATAGTGAACATAGACATACATGACTTATTATACAATTCTAGTACACCACTGACAAATTACCATATCCTAATTCATAGAACAAGTGATTTAAAGTTAAGATAATCTATGGGTAAATGAGAATATGGCATTGCTCATGTGTGAAGCAAGCCAATCAACATCCAGTCTTTGCACCTTTAGGATTTGATGAACAAGCTGTGATGGTTAAGGATTCTTAGGTGCTACAAGAATCACTCCTTTACCTTGTTCTTCTTGTGAGACTAATGAAGAGTTCCCACTAGGGTGAACTTTTCCCTTGAAGCCCTTTTCCTCTGTCACCAGACTGGCATCTACCTTCTTCATCTCCATCTTCTCCTTGCAGCTTTTTCTCAGCTCATGGATGTGAGCATAGCTGGCTCCAAGAGAAGTCATGACTGTGCTTGTTTACAAACTTAAAGGGATGTGGATTGATGCCATGAAGAAGAGCCTATTTATAGGAACACAGAATAAATTATCTTTTTTTCTCTTTTGAATTGAAATTTATTTGTGTGCAACTTGCCTCTGAGCATAGTCCTGCATGAAAAATTAAATATGAAGTTCATATCAGTTGTTTATTGTGTATCACTAAGTATTTAACATAGTTGCTCTAACTTCAGAATTTTCAATGCTTGTGTGCAACTTCATGATAATATATGGTATTGGTTAAGTGCATCAAGTAAGCAAGCATTTCGACTTAATGCAACCTTCAATTAAGATATGTATTTCACTAGGAAGTTGATAATGCACCAAGTTTGACCTAATGAAACCACCAAACTAGGATCAAGTAAGATATATTTCAATATGAATTTTACCCGTGGAAAAGTCAGAATCTCAATCAAAGTGATAAGTCATATTGAAAAAAGGCCATAGGGCCATCTATTAATTATCCTTAGAGTCTCAATCAAGCATTTCGACTTGTAGATGTCTGTACTAGATATGTAAAATCTAGTTATGAAATGAATCAACACTGATGATGTTGGTCTAAGATTTTCAACCTTGATTTTAATCTCGATTTTGATGATAACAAACATGGAACTAATGATTTCATGGAGAATTATTTTCAGGTTCCATATCGGTTAGCACACGACGTCTTCGATTGGAGAAATCGGCAAGGATGCTCGTCGACGCTCGAGATTCTTCGGGAAGTTAGAGTTTATGTGTAGGGTGTCTAGATAAATTGTAAATCCTCATGATGATGCAAAGAAATCCAAAAATCAAACCCTAACCCCAAAATACGAAAACTCGGGAAATTAGAAAATGCCTTGAAATTCACTAAGCTTAGGGAGCTCCTTGGAGAGCTATATAACCTAGATATTTTCTTGGCACCAAAAGTGACGGTAATTGTTCCTTAGGTAAAAACTAGATAACGAAGTATTTTTAATAAGTTTTTAAAAGCCTTTAGCATACCCATATTTGACCCGGGAAATTATAAAATTTTTGTTTTTCGGAAATTTGTACTAGACCCCAAAAGTTAGATTTTGATTCTTAAGGATTTTGATTTTTTAGATATTTTTATTGAATCCAAATGGGGGTAATCCTTATATAATATTTATGTTTTAATTGTTGACTTAAAGTTTATAATATTATATAAATAGACTTAGCAAAGACCGAACCCAGAAACAAGCAAACAAGCAAAAAAATTAGCAAAACTGGGCTGATTTTTCAATTTCGGTCGACCAGTCGGTTGATCGAATGTTGCCAAAAGTTGGCAATAGCCATGCGGTCGCTCGGTCGGTCGACCGACAATCGACTGCACCTACAATCGGACGGCGAAAACGACTAGTTTCCTAGCTGTTGAGTTGGGTGTTTCATGCCAACTCTCCATGGCTTATAAATAGAAGCCTTAGCAAGCCTTCCACCCATCATCCAACATACCTTGAGCCATATTTTGATGATTCTTGAGCTTGATTGAGCCACAATTCTTGAAAACTCTAGCTTTGATCTCTCAACTCCTTGAGTAAGCCTTGACTTCATTGATTCACCATCAAAGCCATCAAGAGGAAGCTAAGAAACTTTGTTTGGAGCTAAGTATAAGTTATTTGATTTATTGCTCCATTACGTTATGTATTTTCTTGTTAATTTCATTGTATTTGAGCTTGTGAAGACCTAGGTTGTTAGGTCTTGAAATTTGGTGGTTGCCTTTGTGTTTGAGGCTTAATTAATTCCACCAGTGTAAACGTAGTTTACTAGGATTAGTTGAGTTATCCCTTGGGGTTGAGGTGGAATAGTGCTCTCAGTAAGAATGCCGAGACTTTTGGGTGTGGAAGTGTCTTAGGTTGAGAGCAAGACTCTTCGGGTCAAAGTCCACGTTGTAAGGGAAACAAGATTAATCTAGTAAAGTTTAGTTTAAAATTCCTAAGCAGGGTGCTTAGGTAGTAGAGTAGACATTGGGGCCGAACCACTATAAATCATTGTGTTAGTATTGTTATCTTTGTTTGTATTTAATTGTTTTATTATTGCTTCCGCATTTGGTCGATAAATTGCAATTTGTCTAAGTAATCAAGTAAACGATTAAAATCGGAATTAGACGACAAGTTTAGATAACACACCATTCACACCCCTCTAGTGTGGCCATTTCACCAACATATGATAATATGTTTAAGTGAACAATTAATTTGCAGGATATGATCCATCTTCTCGACATCTGACGACAATTGGAGTGGATCCTTGGCGGGTTCGGGTTCCTTGGGTGCGGCTCCAAATGGGTCAGCTAAGTTGGAAGACTGTGACTTTGATCGGCTTATTTTTGGGCTTATTGGGCCATTGTTTGTGGTGGTCCGCGGAACACTGAATTCTTCGCCTGCGCGTGCTCATTTGGGCTATGTCCTGGCAAGGCGGCTCTTGGGCCATAGTGGATCAGCCCATCCCGACCAGTTAGTTCGGTCTTCAGGGGCCCTAGCGTAGGATCCTATCGGTCCACTACAAATTGAGTCGGAGACCGATGAAGCGCACATCTATAATCTGCAGGTAGAGGTGGCAATGGGCCGGGCCCGCCCATGGGCGGCATGGGCCCAGCCCGAAGAATTTTGGGTCGGGCCGGGCACAGCCCGTCTGTGCCCAAGGGGCTGGCTGGGCTCGCCCCCTTGGGCACGTGGGTCGTGCCAAGTCCGACACAACACGGGCATGTCCAGGCCCGGCCCTGTGCCAACAGGCTAGACCTGGTGCCCCTAGCCTGGTATGCGCTAGCCTAGTAGGCTCACAAGCTTTGTATTACTTACTTTACTCGTTAAAGATGAAAAAAGTAGATAATGAGTTATAGTGTAGTGGTAAGTTCATCACAATTAATTGCGAAGGTTGGTGGTTCGAATCTCACTACCAACCATTTGATTAAATTTTTGATCTTTCGGATCGGCTTGAGCCCAGCCCGAGCCTGAAGGGGAGGGCTCAGGCCCAGGCTGGGCCTCCCCTATGAGATGTCGGGTTGTGCCAAGCATTGCCTTGAGGTGGTCAGGCCTGCCCGAGCTTGGGCTTGGGTCGGCCTAGGAATGGTCCATTGCCACCTCTATCCGCAGCCAATGGAGACCCAGTCAACTATCTTTACCAAGGGTCGGACTAGGCCGTCGGCCCCTCTAAATGTCCGTAGAAGTAGTTGATCATCAAGGTTTCTCCTGCCTCAATAATGATGTATTCTCCTCAATTGCGGATCTAGGTTTCTCTTGCGGCTCGAGATCATCAAGGCGGTAACTGAAGTTAAGGTGTGACGATACTTTCCTGCCTACTCCCCTCTTTTCTACTTCGGGTTGTTATCTACTAGTTATCTATGAATGCTCTTAATATCAATGATGTATTTTGGAATGTTTGTGGCCTTAACCGTTTGTCTAAGCGGTACACGGTCAAACATCTTATTAGGGGTGAACACTATAACTTAATTTTCTTGTGTGAGACTAAGCTTGCACAAATCTTCGGTCGTTTGGTTAAGCAAATTTTTGGTTTCCACAAGGACTAGAATATCACTTTTTTGCATTAAACTCAATAGGTCTGTCAGTGGTCTACTCATGATATGGAATCCAACTGCTTGGAGATGTATCTCGGCCTCCATAGGAGAATTTTTCATTTCTTTATTTCTATACTCTTTGCGGACAAGTACGACGATTAACTTCATCGGTGTGTACGGACCGCCCAACTGCACACAGAGTTGTGCTTTCATCAGGGAGTTGTATCAGCTTTTAGAGGTCACGTCTAACTTTTGTATAATTGGTGGGGATTTTAACCTCACAAAGAATGACGGTGAGAGACAAAATTATCATAGAGCTGTAAGAGACTCAAGATGTTTCTCCAAATTCATAGCGGACAACATGCTTTTGGAGCTACCACACTCCGGTGCTACATTCACATGGACCAATAATCAATCAACTCCGGCTTTGGCTAAGTTAGATTGTTTACTCATCAGCCCCAACTTATTGAGCATATTACCCAACGTACAAGTTTCGGGGGATCAAGAAGACTATCCGACGACACACCTCTGACCCTCAGACCCAAGACCAATGGTCCCAACTCTATCAGGCCTTTTCGATTGGAGGTTGTTTGGCTTAACTCGCTTGAGTTTTCTAATATCATTAAGAAGGTCCGAAGCTTCTGCAAACCGAAGGAGGAAGGATGAGGTGGGCTCTACATTGCTGGATTAAATCCTCGAAGCAACTCAGACGAATTATCAAAGATTGGGAACAACTGAGGAGGAAGGGTTGGCATCTGCATCGGAAATAGCTTGAAGGGAGAATACTCGAGCTCAACGCGAGATATAGTTTGGAAATAACCCCTTCTCTTCTAATTAATTGCTCAAATTCACGAAGGAAGATCTTGACAAGCTTTACCGTGTTGAGGACACATACTGGCGTCAGAGAGCAAAGAAGAGATGGATTAAGGGGATCGTAACACACAATACTTCCAACAGTGTACATCGCGTAGGAAGAAAGCTAAATATATCGGTATCAGCAATCCGGGTATGGTGTCATCACCTGCCAATAGGAGATTGCCGAGAAATTCAAAAATTATTATACAGACATTCTGGGTGTTTCACATATGCCTTTACTCCAGGTTCAATGGCAGACGCTCGTATCACCCTAGCATGCTATCCTAGAGGGCCTTGTCAAACCTTTTTGGGGATTTGAGATCAATAATGTAATCAAAGGATTGGAGAACTACAAATCTCTAGGACCATATACTTTGCCCAGGAATTCTTCAAAGGGTACTGGAGCTTGTTGGGCCAGTTTGGTGAGAATCCTCAATGATCTTATTATTCAACCTGCAAATTTTTAGAGGATTAACACAACCTTGATAACTTTGATTCCCAAGAAAGAAAGTGATGTCACAACAAAGGGTTTTAGATCCATTAGTTTGGAGAATAGAATTGTTAAGATTTTTTCCAAACTACCGACCAACAGATTAGCACCGCACATGAATAATTTAATAGACAAAACACAAGGAGCCTTCACCCAAGGACGCAACACACTTGACTTTTACATGACGGTAGCAAAAATAGTTTGCGCCTGCAATAGCACCGACTGAGACACATGCCTAATCAAGGTAGACTTCGGAAGGTCTTTTGGCTCATTCAACTGGAATTTCATTGAGCAATTACTCACAACTAGAGGCTTTCGAGCACCCTTCTCGCATAAAAGAAGACTTTGTCAAAGCAACCCACTGTCCCCACTCATCTTTAACTTGGTCCCAGACTCTTTATCTCGACTGATCAGCAAAGTGGCTCATAATGGATTAATTAGAGGAGCTCTTCATAATCTAACACAGGCAGAATTTCCCATGTGTTCTACGCGGATGACCTAATCATGTTTTGCCAAACCTCTTTACGAAGTTTCGAGTAGATCAGACTATTGTTCAAATGCTTCGAGTTAGCATCTGGCATTAATGTCAGCAAAACAAAGGTAATTCACATTGGGGGTGATCTTACCTTAGCAAACTATTTTGCAAAAGTTCTTGGCTGCTCCGTAGGGAACTTTCCTATCAATTACCTTGGACTACCACTCAGAATTGGTCGATTGCTAAAAGAGGATTGAGCGAAGCTCATTGCTTAACACGATAAGTTGCTCGTTTCTTGATAGGGTCTCAGTTTGTCTAGGGTTAGTAGACTGATTCTAATTAATAGCACACTTACGAGTCAAGCTTCGTACATGCTTTCCATCTTCGAAGCGTCAAAATGGGTACTAAAATGATTGGATCAGATAGGAGACATTTTTTTGGGTGTAGGTCCAGGGATACAGGTTGCAAAGGAAAGTGTATGATGAATTGGGAGATCCTGCTTGGGGGCAAAGCAAAAGGTGGAGTCAACTTGCTGAACATACAACTTCACAATAAGGTCAGATTGGGTAGTTGGCTTTGAAAATTATGGAAGAGGGACGACTTATTGCGGCCAAACTTGGCACTGACACTCTACCAACTTACCCTTGGGCTTGGGAACATAGATAGAGTCCAACTTTCGCATGTGTGGAGAGGTATCTGCTCAATGATTGAGACCTTCAAGATTTCCTCAAATCTTATTGTTGCAGATGGAAGCAAAATAAGACTTTGGCATGACGCATGGTTGGGGAATACAAGACTACGAGAGAAATATCCAGACATGTTTGCCCTAGCATGCAGTCTCTCCGGACATACGAATCGCGGAGGTTAAGGAGTACGATGCGCAGGGGACAACAGTCGATTGGAACATACATTTCTCCAATTATGTCCCCATAGCGGACATCATTTGACTTGACTAATTATTCGAAGGACATCCTCCAGCGCATAGGTGACGACATGATTTGCTAGAAATGGGCTAAAAATTAATGGGGAGTTCACTACATGATCATTATACAACATACTAAATTTACGGGGAATAACAGACATTAAGGCTCGATATATTTGGCATAAGGAGTGTCCCAAGAACATTTCCATTATGAATTAGTTCGTCTTCCAAGATAGATTGCATACCAAGGATTGCTTGATTGCGAGAAACTTGTCGGTAGACCACACATGCCCACTTTGTAGATCAACTTCGGAACACAAACATTTAATCAGGGAGTGCACCTATGCCAAGCAAGGATGGCGTCGAACAGTGGCGGATCCAGAAAATTTTATTAGTGGGGGCAAACTAATTTTGATAGTCGACCTCGACGAGTCTTCATATTTTGAAAACGTTGCAAAAAAATTTCGTTATCAATTTTGTCAAATACTTCTTTCTCAATGTATGTAACCAAATAATCATTTAACCATTCATCTCCCATCCGATTACGTAGTTTATTTTTTATAAAATTCATTGTAGAAAAAGTTCTTTCAACACTTGTTGTTGCCACAGGAAGAATCAATACTAACTTCAAAAGTAAATAAATCAATGGGTAGACTATATGTTTTTTGTCTCAACTAACTTTATAGAAAGGTCAACGATCGTGTTTAAGTTTAAAAATTTATCATTTGAGCGGACATCTAAAATATAATTCTCAAGTTGATCATCTAAAATCATAAGATCTAGAGTGAAATTCAGTCGGATAAAATTTTGCAAGCTGAATCATGTTTATCAAATGATTTTGGACTTAAGCATGCCACTGAAAGAAATAATTCAGTATTTGTCTCTATGAACCTATTGTTGAGTTCCTGAAGTTGTCTATCAATCACTTGGTAAAATAACTCAACTTGATAATGATGTAAGTTTGAGGTTTTTTCTAATTTTCGTCTTGGTCGTCCAGGAAGTACAAAAACATCATTCATATTTAAGATGATTATCTCATGTTTGTTACAAAAGATAGAAACTTCATCCAATATAGTGTTCCATCCTTCATCTCTCATTGATTGCAATCTTTGTTTAGATATCTTTACTAATGACATTGTGTTCTCAATGTCTTGATCTTTTCTTTGTAGCGCTTGAGATAAATCATTAGTAATTCCTAAAATATTTTTCATCAAGTGCAAAGTGAAAATAAATTCAAAAGATTGCATTGCACTTAATAAATTACGTGGACAGCGGTAGGCGACAGCCCGGCGGAGGAGGCAGGCGGCAACCCAGCGGACAGCGGTAGGCGACAGCCCGGCGACAAGCGGCAGTCGGCGACAAGCAGCAAGTGAGGCGAGCGATTGAGATTTGAGAGAGAGATCGAGAGAGGAATGACAGGCGAGAGCCGAGAGAGAAGGCGGGAGGAGTGAAATTTTAGCCAGGTTAATAGCTATTAAATAATAATTAATTATACCGTTTGTTTACTAAAGGTAAACACACAACATTAAATGCCAAGATTTGTTTAGATTTCGCTGGGTACGCTACGCGGCGTGCGCGGTGCGCCTCTGCCGTTGTGCGTGACGTGTGTCAAACCATCTGCAGCTGTGCGTGTGATTTGTGAGTGGGGGCCAATAAATTTTTTTCAAAAAAAAAAACTTTCTCAATGGGGGCCACAGTGGATCCGCCACTGGCGTCAGATGATACATCTGTCTTGGATCGAGCCACTTCAGCTCAACTATGCTCCCTGGCTTCGCATGATGAAGAGCACTCATCAGGAGAAACTACAAAATCTCAGAGTTGTGATGATTTGACGATGAAAAATTTGGATCGAGCACAACTGTCAGTATTTTGAAGCAATCAAACACCCACCGTTCGAGGTTGCAATTGAGGGTGCCATTCTCATGGGGCTCACGTTAGACACTTGCTAGTCGCAAAGTTAATGTATTTTTTTCTTTCTTTTAGGGTACGGGCTTAGCGGTAGTGTTTTCTTTTCTTCTTTTCCTCTCATCTCCTCACTTTACTTGTATTTCTTAAAAGTCCTGATAAATACAAGTTGTTTTTTCTCAAAAAAAAAACTTTAGATTAAATTTGTTATTAGCACCACACGTTGTGAACAAAGAAGTTAAATATATCAAAGCAAATTATGAAGCAATCTCATTTTTGTGAGCTCTGGGATGATTGATGTATGCAAATTTTCCCTTGCTATTTACATAGATGTTATTTTTGTGGCTTCGACACATGACCTCCGGGTCAAAGTGGATAATTCATTTTTAGTAGTATGACATGAACAAGATGAATATTTATTTTTAACCTTAAGTCAAAACAGCCAGTTGCTCTCTTTAAAAAAAAATTGAACTGCTGCTTTCAGAGTGTCCATCATACCAATGTGCAAAGAAGTTTACTTTAATGAAAGCTGTTTGCTCGGTGGAGGAGATATGGATGGTCAAGTGCTCCTTACCTACTTAAATAAAGGAAGGTCGGTGGGGTTTCAGATAAGACTACAAATTTCTTTTATTAGGTACGTACTAAGGATGGTGGATTTGTAAAGTAGGAAGCTTAGTTGGATGCATCCAATGCAATGATAAGGGAGGTTGAAGATCAAATATTACAACTCTTAACATTATACATGGTTTAAAGAGTTGGAATCAATTCACCACCCAATAAGAGCATAATTATTATTTCCCCCATTAATCTCCTTCAAGATTATTTGTAAGATGAAGAACCATTACTAAGGATGACTTATTCATGTGTAGTCTTGAATTAGTTGTGGGATAAACAATATAATAATTTCATATGAAAAGATATTGAGTTAGTAAAGAAACAAATATTAGTATTTACATACCACCTAAATGATTTAAGCTTTTAAGTTAGATTGGATTCAATTTATGTATGATCATTTGGCTCAATATATGCGACTCAAGCTTAATCTCCCAACAAAATTTGTCTTCTTTCGATTCCTAGCCGGATAACGTGCATATCAAAAGCAAGAGTATAAATAAAAATAAAAGGAACTAGTTTTTATTTGTACTAGTCTCCACGAAATGACATAAAGCTCGAGTTTTTAAAACCCTAACAAAATGGAGAAGAATTACAAAGCAGAAATTGAAGTTATCTAATTGCTCATTACAAATGTCAACAAATTGAGGGCATCAATGAACTAACCGTATGTGCTCCTGACGCGTCCAGACCAAAAAGAAGGAATCCACCAAAGAAAAGTAGATCCAGCAGTGGGATTCTAGTGGCAATGCGGTGGCTGTGAAGTAAGAGAAGAGATGGGAAAGGGATCAAATGTGAGAAAGACTGGAGTGAAAGAGGAAGCGAGCTTGAAGCAAAAGTATGCATTCTCTGGTTTTCTTTCAAATTCAAAGGTCAACAAAAAGTAAGAGAGGAATGAGAATTTCAAATTTTCAATCCCCTACTGTCGGACAAAATTGAATCCAACCCAACACTGGGAAATCAATCTTTAATTATACCAGATTGGATTATGCCCAAAGATTGACTTTAATCTATTTTTTATATTTGATAAAAACCAATCAAATCCGGTAAATCTACTTTTTATCTTTGACGTGGACCATTTGTGAATTAGGCAAATCAGAAACCAATCAAGATCCTATCCGGATTTAACATTTGTCAACGCAAATGGGGATTAACAGTTTACACAATCGTTGACGCAGGACGAAATGCTCACCAATCTACAGGTTATATCATCCTCACACCATCACAGGATTTACAAGTAAAGCAAATCATTCAAGAACGTTTCTTTTCCCATTTATGTTAATATATAAGTAGGAGAACAAGGAAAATTTATCTTACTGAACATACACATAAAATTGGGTAATTCATGAATCCCCTCAGGTTGCTTTCACGTTCCTAAGGTTAGGTTCGCCAAAACCTCATTTCAACTCTTACAAGGACCATCAAAAGAATACTCCGCAATTCTAAAACCTTGCTTCACGCACAATGAAGATGAAAGAAAGATTGGTGAAAACTGTAGCTAAAGGAGATTAGCCTTTTTCAAAAAGCGGATAGTTCGGCAATAGTAAGGCCATATTGATTCAACAAAATCAAGGTACTTGTCAACAGTCCATGCTTCAAGTTGCTTGTACTTTTTTGTGATGTAAACCCTATAATCCAAGTTCTTGATGTCGACAAAAGGCTTCACCAAATGGGTCCATAGGTATGCTCTTAGCTTTCCCTCAATGATGTACTGATAGAACCTGGGTAGGTTCTTTATCAAGTTGCCGGCTAACATGAAGAAGCACAGACACAGGGAACAAAGCCCCTGGATAATCTTCACATAGAGAGCAACAATAAGCGGCCCAAGAATCCATAAAGGCGTCAACTCCTTTACTACTTCAGCCCCATGGACCACTTTGACTGTCATAAACAAAGGAATGCTGCAAGAAAAACAGATCAATCAGACACCAAGGATTGCTGCATGAAAAAACGTATCAATCAGACACCAAGAAATGCTTCAAGAAAAAACAGATCAATCAGAAAAGAATGTTCAGCTTTTTCTTCCAAGAGGGCTATATTTTTTCATCTGTCATTCACTGTGCAAAAAAAGGTCTAATGTATGGATAGAATTATAAAAAGGTTACAGCTACTTAATCCTAAAATTATTTGGATAAAAAGCTACCTACAAATAAGCAGATTTATTGATTGGCTTAACAATAAACGAGGAATGCAAACAATATATAAAAAAGAAACAGAAAGATGCAAAGTTTCATAAAACAATATGTATAATACAAATTAGTTCGCTCTCGTGATAGGTCACTAGATGAAAGTTGTATAGCGATAGCTTTCTTTGTCTCTTTCACTCCCTGTCATAATTGTTTTTCTTTAAAAACAATGTTCTGGCTTTTATCTTTGATCCTTCCTAATAAATCATGTGTAACTAACCTATTTTCATCAAAAACAAAAACATCATAGCACATTGAGAAAATAAGAAACTAAAAACAAGTGGCAAAGTTACCATTACATGAACATTCTCATAGTCCTATATAGAAACTGAAACAGTTAAAATATAGGAGCTCATAATTTTTTAAAAAAGAAAGATTGTGGGCTGTATTAGGCATGGAACCAGTTCTTGGGTATCAATGACAAGATTGATTGACTAAACATAACCGTTAAGAATATAAATGCATAGATTGGTAATTTGACATCTTTCCTATCAGCTTAAGCCTTTGGGAAAGTTGGTCATCCAATCAAATTTAACAACTATGGCCAAAAAAATATTGGATTGCGTATAATTTGTAGATCCATCTTAAACTATCATAAAAAATTCACATCCCATGATTCTCCCAACTATTCCAGCTAAAAACAATAGGCTTGGTTGATAATCTCCAAAGCCTCTACAGAAGTATTTATAGAACTACAATAGTGAATATATTTCCATCAAGGCCAACATTGTAGTCTATTACTCAAGTACTACGATTATCTACATCCGTCAAACTGGGGCAAAGACATGATCTTATTGGCATACTAGACAAGTCTAAGCAAGATATAGCCACCAACTGTTGAATCACAAATACAATAAAGATGAAGAGGTAATGAAGCACTATCTTAGAACTTACAATATAGAAAGTGGGATGGATATAGCAGCATCAAGTCCCAAGAAGTAGACAAGTGCAGTCTTCAGAATGTTACCCGGCTTTGTTCCTGTTATTACCTCCTGGCTCTCAGATGTAGCACACTGCGCTGCATTTTCAGTAAGATTTTCATCCATTGTCTGATTAGATGTCTGTGTGCGCAACATGATCAACCACTTTCCAAATAGTTTTTTAATTGCTAATGATCTCAGTGTGGTGCTGCTGTCTTTGTCTTCAGATGTATATGATAGCGGATGTTTTTGGACATCATGAGATTCTGATAGCACATCCTCTCTTCCTTGCTGCATGCCAGAAATTTGGACTGGTGGTCTGGAAATTTTTGAGTTTCTTCTTTCAGGTCCATCATTCTGTGCATTGCTTTTGAAAGAGAAGATTTTGAAAGTTTTCCTCTCCCTTAAGGGAACGGATTGCTCTCTGGCATAGGATTTTTAACTAAGCATGAGAATTGCTAACTCCTCATATTTTATTAAGAATTAGAATTGTTTATGCATCTATAAAATATGAGAACAGGACTTTAATGTAAATGAATAAATAATAATACAAAATTTAAAAAAAAATGACTGACAAACGTATGGTCTCTTTTAGAATGAAAAAATGTCCTGCTGCTACAAGAGTCAGCCCAAGGTCAATATTCAAAAGAAAACCTATTCAATGAGAAACATAAAGACTTACATTCAGAAAGACCATTCTTTCTTATAACTGAGAACATTATTTGAAACAGCATGAAAAATAAGATAACTGGTAAAACCATTCTGAGAGTTAAGTTTATCTTTTCTGATGAATGATTGGACAACCTGGAAAAATTATTATTATTTCAGGTGTAATTAGATAAAAATACTACACCTAAGCTTGCAAGAAGATGAGCTTCACTGTTATTATATAATTAACTTTGAATTTGCAATAGGTAAAACCATGGTTTAAAATACCGATACCGGTCATCATCTCGGTGGATGACCGGTACCGGTACGTACCGGTACCGTACCGTACCGTACCGACACACGGTACGGGCCGGTGCGTAAATGGCATACCGAGCCTTTTTTTTTTTTTTGATTTTGTGCTAAAAATAACTCCAATAACCCATGATTGATCAAGAAATACTTAAATTTCATAACCAAATGTCAAATACATGAATACAATGTTTAAAATGCGAACGAATGACGTCCATCGTACTCGTACATATCTTGGGGACATACACGACTAAGGTCAACACCGTAAGTCTGCAATGCCCATATCTGAAAATGATCTCATGTCATCATGTCTTGGTATCCATTATACCACATACCCATCAGTGTTTCTTTGTTGACCGTCCAAGAACTAGTCCCTGTATCATCAGTTGAGTAGGTACTTGATACGGAGTGGGTTGATTCAGAAACTTCTTGCAAGCTACTCATCATATCGTGGTGGTAATCTTGCAAAGCTATCGGTCCACCTCCTCGACGCCGGCCTTTCTTCTCGTACACCCGAGTTGTTTGTCTGGTTCTAGCACCGTGATCCTGATCTTGGGTGGAGTGGTCGAAGTATTGCTCATTCGTCCACAGATCGGTAGGTGCCAGTGTTGATGGTACGACAGTGTCTTCTTCCCCAGCTCCATCATCATCTCCTCCGTCTTATGTGCTGCTACTGCTACGAACCGAGGGCTCGTCTTCTTCGTCCTCTTCCGCTTCTGCAATCACGTCCAAAGGATCAATTGGTCGTTTCCCTTTCCCTTTGCCTTTGCCTTTGAAGGTGAAGGTGAAGGTGCCTTCTTCTTTCCCTTTAATTGTGAAGGTGGAGAGTCGGACGTGGATCGTCGTCTTACTCGTCGAACTCGTTGAGAGTCCAAGGGAGCAAAGTTCATGTCCCTCTCAAGAACTTGACTGTACGTGTCTTCTGGTTGACTCTCGAACTCAATAGCATCAGATATAATTGGTGAAGGCCGAGGTGGTTCGCCTGGTTGAGGTTCATCAAGAAGAGGCGGGTCAGTCTCCATTGCACTCCACCAATCAATTATTGGGTCTGCATTGCCTTGGACGAACTCGACATCGAACGGATCTACATGTAGAATTTCTCTATCTTCGTTCTGTGACGCCCGCATTCGAAGTCGCATGTTATAATGAACATATACGAGCTTCTCTAATCGGGCGTACGAAAGGCGATTGCGCGGCTTCGTATGAATCAAGGCGAAGGTCGACCAATTCCTCTCGCATCCACTTGATGATGTGGTTTGCGAGAGGATGCGTGTTGCAATCTTTCGAAGAGTTAGAGATTCGTTTCCAAATTGCAACCACCATTCGACTGCAGCAAATTTAAAATTAATATTAGTAACGGGATTTTATCTTTGATAAATAAATTGACAAAGAAAATCTATCTACCTGGATCCATAGTATCTCGGATGGAAATTGCAAATGAATCTCCGAAATTGCCAGTTGCATCGCGGAACCATTTTAATTCATTGAGAGCTTGTGCCGCTTCTTGGTTGGATCCCGACATTCGTTGTATGACCTTGCGGAGGGGATATAACAAACTATCGATCATTCCAAGATTATACCGGTATTGGTATGAAGGATTTAAATAATACCCTATAAAAAATTAAGCATAATGAATAAGTAATTAAGCATAATGAATTAAATTTAAATAATTTTTGAATATTAAATAAAAAATACCTGCGATGTGTATGTCACGGCTCATTTGATTATCCCATCTCTCAGAGATAATTTTGATGAATGGTTCATACTTGGCAGGAGAAATCATAACCCTCTTGATTTCTTCTTGTGCTTGGTGGATGTAGTGGTAAAGATGACTCATTTGAGGCGTTTTTTCCATATCCACCTGTCGTAGAACCTTGTACAAAGGTTCTACGGCGACGACTATTTCTGCGATGCAATCCCAGAAATGCGTGTTGAGGATGAACTTCTCTGTTTGTTTTCCATCGGTTTTTCCAGCATATCTTGATAAAGTCCATTCCTCACTTGTAAACATGGTTCTAAGGGCCGCCTTTTTTTGTTGGAGTGACCTTAATGCGATGAAGGTGGTTGCAAAACGAGTCGCTCCCGGTCGAAGAATTTCACCTAAAATATGAAATTATCATTAGTAAATATTTATGATAAACTAATTAATAAATAAATATTAGAAATTACTTTAAAATTAATAAATTACCTTCTGTAAATTTTTTCATTAGGGCGTGTACCCATGTATGGTTGTAGATGAAGCGGGTAATTTGTTGCGCCTTCTTTACCGTCAACTTCACCATCGGTATATCACCGATATCTTTCATCATTAGGTCTACACAATGGGCTGCACATGGAGTCCAACATATGTGAGGATAATCTTGTTCAATTATTTCACCTGCCTTTTTGAAATTGGCTCCGTTGTCGGTTATAACTTGAACAAGGTTCTGAGGTCCAATCTCCTCGATCACCTCCGTCATCAGCTTCGAGATGTAGTAAGCGTCATGGATTTCATCGGACGAGTTCACCGACTTGTGATAAACAACTCTCCGGTTGCAATAGACGAGGAAGTTGATGATGCTCATTCGGGTTGGCTCGGTCCAGCTATCGCACATCAAACTGCATCCGTACTCCCCCCATTGTCGCTTGATTCCATCGATCCAGGTTTTTATTTCTTCGACCTCCGCTTCTAGGTAAGGACCTGAAATTTCATAGGGAGTTGGAGGGGCAATACCTGGGCCTACCTTTTGGATGGTAGACACCATGGTTCGGTAGTATGGGTTGTTGGCTGCATTTGCGGGAATCCGGCTGAAATGGAACCATTTGGAGATGGCTCTCCCCAACTCCCACTTCTTCGACTTGCCGTACATATCGTCTATACGTGGTTGCTTTGCTGATGGAGGAGGAAATGCCCTGGGATCAAGATCAGAAACCTTAATATTAGTTTTCCTACCACTTGCTCCGAGGTTTGTGAAGAATCCACGAAGGCCTCCTCTGCTGCTTCCTCTGCTCTGAGTTTGAGGTCCTCTCATGCTAGAACTCCGACCAATATAAGGACCGGAGGGAATTGGACCGCTTCGGTCCATTGCTCCGGCAGCCGAAGTTGAGCCGACGCTGCTTATGCCACCGCTGCCACTGCCGCCGCCATATTCGAATTGAGATCCGGGATAATACATCTGTTCTCGTTCGAATTCAGCATGCTCCAATGAAGCTCGGATGTCGGCTTCAAGTTCCGGATCCTCGTCGTTATCGCCACCTCGAGCCTCATAATGGCCACCGCTGACATCTTGGGTAGCTCGTCGGTCGAACTCGGCTTGTTGAGCTGCATTCTTAAGACGCTGCTCCTTCTTGTTGGTGAGCATATCTTTAAACATTTGTCGGACTTCCGGCGATGCTTGGGTGCATTTGACGACGTCACTGGATGTTCCGGCCAAGTGTGCCTTTAATCGAGTGATGCCTCCACCACGAGAAATCATATTGCAGTGGATGCATTTCCCGTGGTTAGCCTTCTCCAACCGAACACCGTGTTGCCATGCGGGGTCGACTTGAGATTTCGGCGTCATTTGAGCAGAATTTCGACGTAAAAATTAAGAAAGTAGAGAGAGAGAGAGATTGAGAAAGATTGAGAGTTTAGAGAGTTTAGATGAGTAGAGAGGGTGAGTGACAGTAAAAGAGGTGTTTTGGGGGCTATATATAGCCACCAAAACATCCAAAAATGACCAAAAACACCCTAAGAGCCGTTTTTGGCTGTCGGTGCTACAGTGCTGGCTGTCGGCACTGTAGCAGCCCAACGGCTCTTAAAAAGAGCCGTTGGGTTGGGTGATACCGGGCGATACCGCCCGGTATCATAGCTCTTACCGCCCGGTATTTGCTAAATACCGGAGCATACCGGGCGGTATTTATCGGTATACCGGTATTCCTAAAGTATTGATATTTTGCTACAGTGCAAAATATCATACCGGGCGATATAGCCCGGTATGATAGCACTTACCGCCCGGTATTTAATAAATACCGGGCATACCGGGCGGTATTTACCGAGATACCCGGTATTTACCCATACCGGGTATCTCGTATACCGGTTTTTTCAAAAACCGGTAAATACCGGGCTTACCGCCCGGTACGGTACGAGATTTGAAACCATGGGTAAAACATATTTGGATAACAGCAATTTTCCAAAACCGGATTTTGGGAGGGGGAAATTCCCAAGTCCAGATTTTGGGTGTGGAAATTCTCAGATCCGGAACATAAGGTGTTGTTTGGTTAGCGAAAACTATTTTCTGGTTTGATTTCAGTGAAACTGAAAACATTATTTCGAAAACTTGGTTTTGGTTTCTAATTTTCAATTTTCTGAAAACACGTTTGGTTAATGAAAACAACATCAGCTTTAGTTAGTTGAAACCGGTGAATATTTATTTGGTTATAAAAAATAATATTAATTTTCCTTGAACATTTTTACTAGTAATTAAATGTTTAATTAGTTTACAAAATTCAATGTTTGCTAATATTGGTATAAAATATTTATATGATTTAATTAATTAAGTTATTGGTAATTTAAGATATAACAATTTATGGTTTAATTAATATAAAAATGATGATATAAATTAAAAAACTTAAATTTGGATTTGAGTCAATTATATATAAATTGGTTTAATTAATTTGTAAATTTAAGATAATAGTTTGAGTTGAAAATGATGATTTTTATTTTTATTTTTAAAAATTAGATATAGTTTGATTTATTTTTAAATTAATTAATTTTATAAAAAATATTTATAATTACAAAGTTGTCATTGCATTTTGATAACGAAACTGACAGTCTCGAAACCACAGAAAATAACATTTTGGTGTTTTCATTTTTATTAAGAAAACTGGTTTCGTTTTCATTCTGGTTTCGATTCAGTTTCATGAAAACGCTGAACCAAACACGTATTCGTAAGCAGTTTGGGTTCAGTAAAATCGAAACCATGAAAACATACTTGGTTTCGCTAACCAAACATGCCCTAATGTTGCGGATACCAATTTTACCCCCGACCAAAGTCTCTAATTAGTTAGAGACTTTGGCCGAATATATATATATATATTTTAAAAATAATTTTAATTTATGAAATACTTTTTTATGATAAAAAAAGATGTTAAGAGTCTTGAAAAAATATTTTGACACTCTAAACTTTTGCCCAAAATCTACAAAATTAAATTTATTTTTGTCCAAAATATTTTTTCACATCTTATATATATATATATATATGAATTAAATTTTACTTTTTATAATTATAAAACTATTATAAACAAAAGTCTCTAACTAATTAGAGACTTTTGTCCAAAGCCTATAAAATTAATTTTAAATTAAAAACAATGAAATATTTTTTGTCCAAAATAATTTTATAAACTCTAACACATCTTTTATATATACAAATTAATTTTTTTATAATTAGAAAATCATTATAAACAAAAGTCTCTAACTGATTAGACTTTTGTCTAAAGCCTATAGTAGTTTCGTAATTTTAAAAAAAAACATAATTTTAATTCAAAAATTATTTTTTTATGATACAAAAGGTACTATGATCTAAAAATATTTTGCATCAAAATATTTCATAATTTTCAATTTATATTTAGTTTTAAAGACTTTATGCAAAAGTATTTAATGTATTAGAGAGTTTGAAAATATATCTTTTAGACTCTAAAATCTCTTTTTTATCATAAAAAATATTTCATAAATTAAAATTATTTTTTTTAAATTTATGTATATGTATATATTTAATTTTCTGTAGAGACTTTGGCCGAGGGCTAAAATGGGTATCTGGAACATTACGTTCCGGATTTGGGAATTTCCACCCCCAAAATCCGGATATGGGAATTTCCCCTCCCCAAAATCCGGATTTGGGAAATTGTTGTTTGGATAATAACTATATGTTAAATAAGTATGACATAAAGATATTTAAGACTTTAAGTTCTCAATGTGAGATGTTTAGAAAACATTTTCTCGGAAAAGTAGCCTCTATGCAAATCGATGTTTATTTTTTATTTTATCTAATCAAAACTTTTTCAGCTCAAGAATATAGTTCCTCAAAATCATACAGATCGTAGCAGTAAGAATTACACGAAAATAACAACAATCAAGCTAGATGTCGATTCATGTAATAGAAAGCCAAACTATCTGAAAAATATATGTAAAGTAAATCTTACAATATTCTTTATTTCCTTTCCCCACTTTGATATTTGGAGTATGCATGACAATGGAACTTTGGGATATGCTTTTTGAGTTCCCTTTTATTCTTATTTATCAACTACTCAATAAATCATCATTCCTATATATACAATAGCAACATAGACCAAAGAGGCCAAATTCTTGAAGTATTGAGGGATGAAGTTAGTTGATTGCTAATTTAGGATGTGTTAGGAACCAACCATTGTTAGATAAACCATGATCGAAAGTTTATAGGAGGTTTGAACATGGCAAATGGAAGAAGAATTAGGAAAGAAAAGGAATAAGGAATTCAAATTCAAACAATCTCTTACCCTTTTGCAAGTAGAGATGCAATAACAGATACTGTGAGGGGTTTAATAGTAATTTTCGGTTGTAACTGAAAGGTGGTTTCAGGGGTAACTGGAATAGGTATATAAGATGAAGAGAGAATCCTCTAGAAGCTAAGCAAGAATTCAATTCAAATAAAAATCTGTTTTCTTTCCCTCTTCTTCTTCCTCTCTTTTCTTCTTCTACTTTTATGCTCTTTTGATTTCTGGATTTCACCAACCGACAACATAGGAATGAAGAAGGCCAATGACCTTCTCCAACTAGGTGTAGAGGTGGATATTCCAACCAAGAACCAGATCATCAAAAATCTGACGTGATGTCATATAAGCCTACAAGGTATGGGACGGATATTTTGGTTTGTGTTTCAGTATGATTTTACTTTAGTCTACAACTTGAATGACCTAGGGTTAATGTCCAAGAAACAACCTATCTACTTGCAAGAGCAAGGCAGCAATTAATCTCCCAAATTTTGGCTTAGTCGGAGCCTTGTAAACTAGGTTGTTCTCTTATCTACATTTTGTTATGCCATATGTTATTTCCAACTAGAATGAACTCAATTACATTCTTTAGATTGTCCATTGGCTTAGTTTATACTTATATTGAACTGTGCTTCTAGATGTAAAAGTAGCAAAATTTGTTGTATCTATTTCTATCTAGTTAGCTTATATCGCCAATCAACAATCACAATTTTTTACCAACTTATGAAATTAAAACACATCATAACTTTAGGAAGCAAATTTATTTCAAAAAATCGAACCTTAGCTTGCCCAAAAATATGTACAAGTGAGGTGATGATGGTTTTAAGTTTTAATAATGGTATAATCAACAATTGTACTAATGAGTAACACGTATAACCATGCAAAATATCATGCACTTAACAAGACATTTTTAAAAGCTCCATATAACTATAGTACAATTGGGGTCATAATAATTTCCAATATCTTACCTGACACAAAAGTGATGCTTCAATCGCACAAACTCATGAGTTTTGTAAATGAACTTAACAGTTGGGGACCCACAGTTTTCCCTCGGAATTGATGCTTTATAACTCAGTGGATGTGATAAAAAAGGACCCTGAAATGAATAGGAAAACAGCAAAACATCACAATAATCTGATTGTTTATGTATCAACTGAGAAAGTTAATGAAGATGTTGTAACATTCTAAGACAGCAACTAAAGAAATAAAGTGAACGCAAAGCAATGAGTTTTGAGGTTGACATTAAGTACCTGCGTCTGATATGCTATCAATGCCATTGAAGCTAATTCATATCCACATTTCTCAAACAAAGGGCATTCCGTTCAAGTATAGACCTAAAGAATTGCATGAGTTTAGTCATTCAGTTTAGTTGGAATACCATTACTTCTAATATCAAACAAATATAAAGGAACAAGCATAACAACATCATATTGCCCATTGCATAATAATGACATGATGCGGACTATGTGGTATTCAACAAACTTCAAAGAACCTACACTTGACTAGCATGAATTTTGTGATAATAATGCACAGCATTAAAGAATCAATTTGAAAATAGCCTAAATATATCTAGCTTGAAAAAGTAAACGGCACTAATTATTTGTGCAAAATACACAGAGGATATAAAGAGACGGAACAATTAGAAGAACAAGCTGTTGAAAACTTCTAAAAAGAAACAAATACTTCATATCCACATACGAAACTAAATTATTCAAACACCAAATAAATTGTTAACAATAATTCATTTGCATTTAATTTACTAGAAAATCACCCTTGTGTTTCTACTCCACGTGCTCAATTCCAATCACAGGTTTTATTACAAATCCTCTGTTAAGAAATTAGTGAACCTAACTTCATCCCAAAAGCTAGCTCAAGGGGGGAGAACTATCCATGTTATTTTAAAGGCTATCTTGACCATATCCTTAAGCAATTTGGGACTTTAACACACACCCCTCACGCTCAGGATTGGACATCTGAATCATGGAGTTTGTAGAAGTGAACATCTGCGGGTGGCACAATATCAACCACAGGATAGACTCTCATACCGTGTTAATAAATTAGTGAGTCTAACTCCACCTCAAAAGCTAGCTCAAGGGGGGAGGACTGTCCAAGATATTTTAAAGGCAATCTTGACCATATCCTTAGGCAATGTGGGACTTTAACATCCTCAAACCCCAAGGTTGTGAAGACACTAGACCTCTAAAGTGACCTAAGGTACTAGATGCTAAAAAAGTGCTAGCATGATTCAAGCAAGGCAACTGGCCTTAAATATTAATGCACAAATATATACATTAGTATAAATGTAAAATACTTAATATGACCAAAAAACAAGAAAGCTATGTAATTAATAATAATTTAAAAGCTGAAGTATTTTACAACAACAACAACAAAGATTTAAAGAAGTATTGGTAAAATACGATATATGTAGCACTAACAAAATATTTAAACGGCATTAGAAAAATTAAAAATACTCTCTTTACTCTCCGTATTGGCATTGGGAGAGGAAAGGAGAGAGGAAGAAATGTACAAATGAAGAAACTTTTTCATTCTTTTGTGAATGATCTTTTCAAATCTCCTTAATAGCTTGTTTGGATTTGAGGGGTTTGGAGGGTTTTGGAGGGTTTTGGAGGGATTTGGAGGAGAAGGTGTTTGGAGGGGTTCAAAAAACCTTGTTTGGGTATTTTTTGAAGGGGTTTGGAGGGATTTGAAACCCCTCCTAGAACTCATTTCCAAAACCTCCCATTTGTTTTGAAGGGGTTGGGAGGGTTAATGAATTAAAAAAAGTTGAATTACAAAAATATCCTAAAACAAAAAATATATTATTATAAATGAGAGCATAATAGTCTACCAAACCCCTTATGAAGTCTAACCAAACAAGGTTTTTTAAACCCTTTCTAAAACCTCCAAACCCCTCCCCCTCCAAACCCCTTCAAACCATTGCCCCTCCAAACCCCTTACTCAAAGTTATCCAAACATAGTGTAAGAATTGTTACCATCGAAGATGCGTGGAATCAAAAGTTTGAAATGTGCAAATGAAGAAAGAAACTTTTTCCTTCTTTTGTGAATGATCTTTTCAAATCTCCTTAAGAATTGTTACCATCGAAGCTGCGTGGAGTAAAAGTTTGATATGTTCTACAACATGGTGTATGCTATGCTCGCACATGGGGTTCGAGTTGTGCACTAGGGCAAGTCGTACCCTAACAATCACATCATCAGTTTTCTTTTCTTTTCTTTTCTGAAAATAAAAAGAGGCAACAATCTTTGACATTTAGTCAGGTGTGCCTATGTGGTGCCTTAACCTCACATAAGACAAGCACCTAGGTATAATAGGTGTTTGCTTGACCGAAGATGTCTTGCCTGGCACGGCTACCAACTCTTCAAATTGCCTTGCCTTGGTGCCTAAGAGAGCACCTTGAAGCACAGCTCAAAACATCTAGTTAGCAAACAAATATTGCCAACACATAGTCAAATTTATAACTAACATGAATGTTCCAAAGCGGTGAAACCATAATTCTAAATCGCGAGAGGCGCACCAAGGCGTAAAGGGCTCTTGGAGCCATGTCGCAAGACGCAAGGTTACAGCACGCATCATAACGAGGGATAGTTCTTCCTTCTTTTTCCTCTTCTTCTTCTTAAGATTCATCTAAGTGCTGGACTGGTCGCCGTTGGAGCTGAAACTTGATGGAGGATGGCTGGCCAGAGCTGAAAAGGAGAAAGAAGACTCGTTGGAAGCTCGGGACTCAAGAAGGAAGAAGAAAGAAGGCTGGTTAGGTGTTGTGGGTGGCGGCCGAGGGAGGGTGTTGGGTGCCCTAAGTTTCTTATTTTCATTTTTTTTTTAAAAAAAACATGTGCCCTGTATATGGCGCATCAGGCGCGCGCCTTGCACCCTTGAGGCAACATGGATCACCTCAAGGGGTAAATAGCAATAGGCCCTAAGCCTGGGGTGCACATTGCACCATGGCGCGCCTAAGGCGCACTTTTTAAAACTATGGGTGAAATAATCAACACTCCAATTAAACTTTGGACATACCAATTATACAAAACTCAGATCACTTAGAAAGGAAACAACATATGTTAAGTTACAAGCAGTCAACAGTTGCAGTTGAAGCACAATACGTTTTGCATATGTATCCTTTTAGCTTCATTAGAAACAAAATTCAGAAGCTTTGCATGCATGAAGTGCCTTAAACAGATTATTAAAAATTAACAAGTAGGTTTTTTTCCAGCCTTTTCTAGGTTATTGAATGTATAGTTTCACCGGCATACTTATACCACTAATTTCAATTCTAGATACTAATAAAGATACCAAATTGTATGTTGTAATAACTTAATATCAAGTTAATGCATATTATGAAAAATAAATTGAACAATACTTCTCCAAACCCATATGTTAGAGTCAATATTCTTGTTAGCTATTTTTTTCCTTCATTACAAGAAAGGGGAGAGATGAACCAAAGGGTAGGGATCTAAACAAGTGAAGCCGAGCCCAGTCTTGGGTTATTTGAACTCAGCTCGTTTATTTATGAGCTCATTCGAGCTATATTTGAGCTTTCATTTTGGTGTTTAAGCTCAGTTGATTTAAGTTTTAGGTTGTTCAAGCTCAACTCAAAGCTTAGCTCGATAAGTTTAACCAAGATCTTAAATGAGCTTTGGATGAGCATTCACCAAGCCATTCGTCGAGTGTATTGATTCATTACACCTCTACCGAAGGGGCCTTCAAATACGCTGCAGCTACTATGGCTATCCATAATTCAATTTCATTAGGAAAACCGAACCACTATATAATTTGATTCAGTTTGGTTCAGTTTATAGTTTAAAAATTTCAGTTCGGTTCATAGAATGAAATATTCAATTCCATTTGAGTTGGATAAACCGAACCAAACTGAAAAAATTGAACTAAAAGTAATAATTTTAATCAGAAATAGTTATCAATTGTTAGATACATAGTTGTCGGGGGCGAAAAGTGCAGCGACACGCAAAGGTCCCCTGGAGCTATAGCGCATAGCACAGTGCGAAGCGCGCACTTTATTGAAATAAAACGCAAAATAAAAACATAGGTATATATTTCATGTATACACCAAAAGTACCAATAGATTCCAACTATTACAAAGAATAACAACTAAATATTCAAAAATGATGAAGACCAAATGTATAAAAAGAAACCATGTTGATAAGATAAGATAAGAAAAACCAGGCAGAACATCATAAATCAACCATAAGGGATAAGTCTAAAAGTTAGCAAAACAAAGTTTTAAAACCTAGAATTCAAATTTCAAGCTCCAAAATTTCCCCAAGACCCCAACTTTATTGATCAATCATTATCGTCGAGATTTTCATCCTCAAGGTTAATCTCATCATCCACATCAAGACCATGAGAGTCATAGCCTTCTCCTTCTCTTCCTTCTCTGTATCAATTTGGTTGGCTCAAAATTCTTCCTCTTCATCATTTTCTAGAATTTCTATCAACTTGCCTCCTTCCAAAAAAATCCTTGTCCTTTCAAAGAAAAAGGCTGAAGCTGAAGAAACAAAATGCCTTCAGCGTACTTCAGTGTAGCGCGCTTTTTGCTGCGCTATGCGCTATAGCGCAGATAGCGCCGCGTAGCGTGCTATGCTGAAGTCTATTGCGCATAGCGCAGCAAAGCGCAAAGGGTGCGCTATGCGCTATAGCGCGCTATTGACAACTATGGTTAGACAATAGGTGGTTAAAATATACAAATATGATGTATAAGGTCAATGTTTGGACTCCCGCTAATAATATTTTTGTATGAATACTACAATACAACAGTTTATTATAAATAATTTCGATAAAATATTATATATATATAATTTTGATAATTAATTACCTATATTTTAATATCATTGATATCATAAATATTTTATATTAATTTCAGTTTAAATCGAACCCAAACCAAGCCTAACTACAAATTTTAGTTTGACTTTGGTTCGTTTTGAAAATTATATTGGTTTAATTCAATTTTGACAATTTTATATATGGTTTGGTTTGATTCAGTTCGGTTTACCAAACGGACAACCCTAGCAGCTACAGAAGGTGATTTGGTTCAGCAATAGAATTCCCAAATTAGTGTCTTCCCTCTCCTTGAGAGTTAAAGCGTGGAGGAGGCGAGTAGGTAGAGGGAAGTTGGGATGAAATTAGATTAGGTTTGTTGTGAGATAACAAAGCAAACCTCATAATATTTTACTAAACTTTCCAACTGCTAAGACACAAGCAGTTTGGATTTTAGCACGATGTCCATGCATCAATAGTGATAGAAAGTCCCAGTAAATAAGTAGGAAAAAAAATGTTTCAACTTTGTCCTCTCATCTTTATATATGACAATCATACCATTCCTCCTCAAAGTATTGCAAGAAAGGAACTGCTTAATTTAGGTTGAATTCTATTCATAAAGAACCTAAACCCAATATGCTCTACATGACTAAAAGACAACTCATCAACAATAAAGATTTTAGCAAGTGTCTTTCGATGTGACTTTGGGTTAAAATTCCATGTGTAACTAGTTTCTTCAAAAGGAATGGTGTTTTGCTGCTTCTTTTTTTGTCACTAACCATGAGATTATAATTCTGATACTTGCCAATATGTTGATGCAAGGAACTAGTGCCCTAGAACTTGGACAAGCCAAAGCCGAACCACAATGCTTGCACTGTACTCACATTACAAATATCTTTCACAGAAAGCTCAATTTAATGTGCCCAAATGAGACTTTTTTTCTTTTATCACTACTAGTCCCAAACTCAATCACAAAATCATCTTTATTTGACTCAACAAAAACATTATCCATAGGTTCATTCATATTCTGAGCTTCGCCCACTAAAGACATCTAACATATGAAAGCAATAATGCAATGTATCACACAAGTACACAACTAAATAGAGTGTCAAATGCAATTAATGCTAAATAAAACTTATTAATAATTATAAATACAGCATCAACTAAGAACTTTTAAGATAAGCCCATACACAAGGGTTGACAAGACAGTAGGTAATAATGATATCCGGACTATACCATAATGTTCTATTTTATCCAAATGGTACTGATGATTGTGGTTAATTTCAATTGTTTTTATTTTAATTTAGTCCCTAGACCAAATATTGCTATTTTTTCGTTGAAATTTGCACAAAAGTTGCAAATTTAGGAGGGAAAATGACCTTTCCAGTTGTATCAACATAAACTGCAATAAGAAACAAGAAACAAAGAAAATTATTGAATCCATCAATTAACTGTAACATCGGTAAAAACCCTAGATATGATAAAAAAGAAAAAGATGATGTAATTTAGGTGAGTTAGTTATATGCGAGTAATTTGCAATAATAAAAAGTCAATTTTACCCTTAGATGTTCAAGTAACGTGCATATTTTGACCCAAAAAAAGGAAAATTTTGGTTCAGGGACTAAACTGAAACCAAATTTAAAATTTGAGAACTAAATTAGAGTTCTATTACGGAGATTAAATTTAAAACACACCAAGGTTGTTGAGGGGCCAAGGCGCTAAACTCCTCAAATTGCCTAAGGCACTACGCATCAAAAAAGTGCTAGCCTAATTGAAGCAAGGTGCTAACACACACACACACAAGAACAATCATTTCACAGCTTTAGAAACCATCACTCTTTCTTAAAACTCTTTTCAATCCATGCACTGCTGGTACATCTACTTTTCCTCTTTTCAAATCTTTTGACAAGGGGTCACATCTATTTGTTTACTCTATAATAGATGAGTTGACTAGTAGTATACAGATATCCCATGGTTTATGTTGTTTGTAGATGATATTTTGTTAGTTGATGAGATGGAAAAGGGAGTTAACCATAAGTTAGAAGCAGCATAGCCAAAGGCACTCGCCTGGGCGCCTAGGTGCTCCACGTAGTCAAAGGCGCTCGCCTGGGCGCCTAACGCACCACGCAAGGCGCCATAGACGTCAATCGCCTTAGCTTGGCCAAGGCGCAAGGCCTTCACCCAGGTGTGCGCCTTGGTTGCACCTGGGGGCTTTTTTATGATGCCCTAGGCACGCGCCTTGTGCGCCTGGGTAAAGTCCTAGTTTTTTTCTAGAGAGTATGTTGAAACTAGGAGGTCGACAGTTATCAAAATACACGTCTTATCTATATTTCTTCATTTTAAGTTAATGTCTCTATTTATTTTTATTTTTCATTAACTTTAAAATATAAATGTAAATAAAGAAATACCCCCCATTTGGATTCAATAAAAATATCAAAATAAACAAAATCCTTAAGGATCAAAATCCAATTTTTTGGTTCTAGTACAAATTTGTGAAAGTCAGAAATTTTAAAATCTCTCAGGTCAAATATGGATGGGTAAGGGTTTCCAAAAATTCCTTAAAAATCAATCTTTAACTCGTTTTCATCCAAGAAACAATTATCGGAACTTTTGATGCCAAGAAGATGCATAAATCATATAGCCCTCCAAGGCGCTTCCTAATACTTTGAAAATTTCTAGGCCCGGAATGACAAAAATCACAATTCTCACTTGAATGGCTCAAATAACCCTTCTTACACATAATTTGGTTGAAACACATCACGACACTAAGGAATGGCTCCCCCATGGTAAATTTATGATTGTGAAATATTTATGTTTGTCTTTAAAAACTCTTAGTCTTTAAAATTTATTATTGTTTGTCTCTTTAGTTAGATTCATGATATGTGATGTTTTAATTCTTCGTTGAAATTGTTGATGTTATAGGTGCAATGGTGCATATAATTAATTCTTACATTGCATATCATATTTTTTGTTGTTTTAGAACAGTACAGGTAATATTTTTAAAAAGGTGTCTTGCTTCGGTCAGGCGCACGCTTTTTTTGTGCCTTGCACCTCGGGGAATATGGGACCTTTGTGTCTTGAGTGAGCCTAGCGCCTTTGACAATATGGGTTAGAAGTATGGAGAAACACCTTTGAAAGCAAAGGTTTTAGGTTAAGTAGAATCAAGACACAAAGTGCATTGACACGTATATATGCATTGTAATTTTAGTCTAAAAGTAAGAAGGATAGAGGAGAAGTGAGTCTAGGTGGTGGGTATAGCCATTTTAGATATCTAGATTCCATCTCTCAAAATGATGAGATGATAGATGAAGATGTAACTCATAGAATCAAAGCAGGATGGTTGAAATGGAAAAAGTGCCACAGGCATGCTTTGTGATAAGAAGATACCTAACAAATTAAAGATTAAGTTTTATAGAACATCGGTTAGACCAACCATGTTATACGGGAGAAAATGTTGGGCAACTAAAGTTTAACGTATATATAGGTTGAATGTGGCAAAAATGTGAATGTTAAGGTGGATGAGTGGTCATACAAGATTGGACAAGATTAGAGATGAATACATCCGACAAAAGGTTCATGTAGCACATATTGGAGACAAATTAAGAAAGGTCGTTAAGATGGTATGGACATGTGCTACGAAGACCTAGGCGCCCCGGTTCCAAGATGTGATAGTTTAGTAATAGAAGGTAGAAAGAATGGTAGAGGTAGGCATAGGATCACGTGGAGAGAAATAGTGTCTAAGGATCTACAATTACTAGATATTGAAGCGGATCTAGCCTTGGACAGAAAGATTTGGAGACAAAGGATCCATATAGCAAACCCCATCTAGCATGGGATTAAGGCCTACTAGTTGTTGTACTCTACTTTTTCCTTCTTTTCCTTTAAAACCAAACATAGAAAAGCATGAAACTACCTATATTTTAGACAAGTGCAACTAGGAGGTGCCTTTTCCTGCATCAGGCATGCAACCAAGTGCATCATGCGATTGCCTGACTAAATCCTCCTCCCTTAGAAGGGCTCAATGAGTTGGGTTTTGAAATAGCTTCGTCTAAGCGCCTAGGCACTCGCCTTGATTATATTGAAACTCGCATCAAATTACAGGGAGTACATTGAAAATAACATTAAACACTTGTTACTTTACAAAATCTATTTCGTATATTCAAATAGAAAATGTATGTAGGGATATGCCAGCAAGCTCATGGATGATCTTAATACACCTAACTTTATTTTGATTAGGATAATTACTTAAATATATCATGAACTTTGGACTTTGTCTCAAATGTATTTTGAACTTTCATTACACCAAATTGTATCGTGAACTATTAGATTTGTATCAATTGTATCTCTCCGTTAAAATTCCGTCACCTACCTCGTTAACCATATGACATGGCTTGCACCGTGGATTAAAAAATTATTTTTTAAAAACCAGATTAAAAAATTAATTTTTTGAAACCTTGTTTTTTGTCCATGATGGGCACCACCGGCCTCCTCTTGCTCCTCAATGCCTCTGCAGCCGCTGCCGTCGGCAAGAACTCCTCATCGGAGGAGGAGCACGAGGAAGACGCCGAGGACAAGAACAGCAGGGTGAAGTCAGCCTCGAGGAGCTCCAGCATTCCGAACAACTCTTTTTCTTGGAGCTGGGCCTTGATGGAGCTCACAGCAGACTCCAGCAGGGGCGCTGAAGTAGTCTAGCGAGGCAGCCTTCGTCGTCGACGATGGCGACTGAGGTGGTGAACGGTGAGCGCGACCTCATCCCTCGGCGCCCCCCCCCCCCCCCCCGAGCCAGGGCACTGTTTCGGCCTTCTTCTTGCTCCGCTCGATCACCTCTTGGTCCTGCTCGAGCTTCAGCAGCGACGCGAACGACAGGTTGAAGATGAGCGCCGAGCTCGGCGGGTCGAAGCTTTGAGCCTCCGCTTGCAGCCATTGCTCGATCGACACTCTCTTGAGTGCCGGATCCCAAAAGGTTCTTGGTTCCTTGCCCCACGTACTTCTTGGCCGCATACATCTTAATAGCTTCAAGGTGGCTAAATTTCCATGAAGGCACAGTAGATTTGGGGTATTTAAAGGGGGAATACACAAGGGGAGATGAAGGTTGGTTGATCACAGGAAGTAAAGGAAAAGAACATTATTCGCTGGTGACTGGTGAGCTTTTGGAATAATTCCTCTGCAAATGGTAACTCATATAATGGCATTATTTAATCTATATTGTCCAAGCTTTCTTGATAACTCATATAATGATAACTGATTTTTTTATTTCTTAAACAAAGACACTTCATTTCATTAACACAAGCAAAGCACGCTATGCTCTGTTTATCTAAACAGAGAGCCATACCGCCGCCTTCAGCTTCAATCATGCTTTCTTCTCCGAATTGCTCGAACCTCCTCAGGAAGATGAGCAGCAGTAGGTGCAAATATGAGAAAAAAAGCACAAAGAGATCAAGAGTACAAATTACCAAGAACAAACACCGGCGATTCACAAAACTTGCACTAGGGCGACCACAGAGGAGCAACAAACACTCCCAAATCAAATTCATCGATGACTCGCAAACTAGCAACCATGAATTCTTAATCGGACCAGTAGCAGCCGAACAAAATGGCGGCGGCATAGTATTTGACAAATAGTACACGATCACGACCTTCGCAGCTACAGCAGAGGCGACCTATGATCGGCTGGACGGGGAGTCGACGACCCAGATGCGGATGAAAAGAAGCGTCACGCTCTCGGCTCGCCACGCTCACCAACTGCGACGGGCACGTCGCCGCCACGCTCTCGACCGACGACCTCATGGCCTACCTAGACTGCTTCGGCGACCCACGGAGTCCGGTGTGAGCTCCATCAAGGCCCAAGTCCGGGAAAAAGAGCTGTTCGGAATGCTGGGGCTCCTCGAGGCCGACTTCACCCCGTTGTTCTCGTTCTCGGCGTCTTCCTCGAGCTCCTCCGACAAGGAGTTCTCGCCGGCGGCGGCGGCTGCAGAGGCATTGAGGAGCAAGAGGAGGCCGGTGGTGCACATCATACGTGGACAAAAAAAAACAAGGTTTAAAAAAAATAATTTTTTAATCAGGTTTTGAAAAATATTTTTTTTAATCCACGTGTGCAAGCCACGTCACATGGTTAACAGGGTAGGTGACGGAGTTTTAACGGAGGGATACAATTGATACAAATCTAGTGAAATGAAGGTTCATGATACAATTTAGTGAAATGAAAGTTCATGATACATTACACTTACATCATTAAAGGGAAAAAGAACTTTAAAGCATCCATGAAAAATAAGAGAAGTCTCATTAAAATCCATTTATGATGATGAAAAGGTAGTATATACAAAAATAGAATTAAAATTTTAGGATTAGACTATGTTAATCAAATATTCATTAGCTTTCATTGCATGTTAGTGACAGTTGGAAGCAACAATGTTAACCAAACCTGAGGAAATATTAACTTTTAGCTCAGCTAATATCAAATTTCATCTTATTAACAGTCCAAGTTGTAAGAAAGAACAAAGCTGTAATTTCATAAACTGAAGCTTTTTTCTATAGCTTCTAAGACAGTTACTCAAAATATTTGTTTCATTTAGTGAAATATGAATATTTCTTGCAGTTCAACAGAATCAAGAATTCAGGCTTTGTCACAGTTGTCCAAACAGAAGTCAAATTAGGTATTAAGTTTTGGGAATCGATTAACTAACATAATTAGGGAACAAATTGAATTGAATCAATTTATACGCAGTAAGGTAATTAGTAAACAACCTTGTCTGTTTCTCCTAAGATCTTTTTCAATCTTAATTGATTCTTCCTTGGTCTCAGAAACCTTTCCCCTTTTCCTTGTCACAGTCAACAATCCTCTTGAGATCCGCCTCAGTTTGTTTCAATAATGAAAATAACAAAGACAGGAACTCTCAGAACTGTCCAGAGCAAAACAATTACAAATAAGTGAAAGAAGCCCCATTTGGGATAATTATAAATAAAAAAATCATAAATATAGCAGTGATGGGGAACACTAACAATAAAACATCATTATTGACAGTGGGCCTGTTAGACTAGCGTGACTAAATAAGAACCAAAATTAATAATCACATGTAATTTTTTTGCTCTATATTGAGAGCAGCAGGAGTATTAGGTTGCATTGATGATAGCATGATGCTTGATTAATATAAACCAAAGGTTCATTATTTCTAATAATGCACTGCACCAAAGCTCTCAATAAAGAGCAAAAGATTACATGTGAATTATTAACAGTGATCTTGATTAATATACCCATTAGAGATTCCTATTGTGCTCAGTAAAGAGCAAAAATCTGATAAAAATGCAACTAATAATTAGATGAGGAATTAGAACAAAGGCACTTTTATGTAATAGGAAGTAGAAAATCAGTTCTTATATTGGAGCATATTCCCTTAAGATGATAAACCACATCTTCCTCTATGGAATGGTGGAAGAAAGCATGGTATGCCTTCCGGGCTCGGGGAAGCTCATCAGATGATGAGTGCAAGCAATCTCAACTAAAATGCTGACAGGATGAGGCCGAGGAGGACATGGTAAATCCCTTTTTCTAAGGATGCATTGCCCATTCTACAATGAAGTTCTGAAAATATTAGCAACTCACACCTCAATTGAAATAATCTAGGGATTCGAATCCAAGCATGCCCTAAACCAAGATAACCCCCCTTCTTCGCCCCCCTCCCCTCCTCCCCCTACGTTACTAATCGACCAGTTTCAATTATTAAAAACAGGGGGAGGATGTGATATGAGAGAGAGATGTGAAAGAGGGCTATTACCTACAGCAGATGATCGGTGAGCCGGTCCGGGTGATTCGGACGACGGTGAGGGAGCGCGTCGGACGCCCGTTGCAGCAAGCGGCGGGGCTGATCCACGAAGCGAGCTCGGAGAAGGTGAAGGAGAAAAGGCTGGTGAGGAGCACGGCGGGCACGGCGAGAGGCGGAGGATAAGGTTTCGCGTATTGGTGTTTTTTAACATAAAAGAGAGAGTAATGAGATCGTGCATCGGTGTTTGGTAACGAGCTTGTGGGGCGTTTGCCACGCGACCCGCTAACCTATCCAAATCATCAGGAATATTACGCATCATAACTTAAATTGAAATTATTATTATTATTATTATTATTATTATTATTAATTTGGTTTATTTATTTTTTTAACGAAAAACAAGGAAACTGCTGCTATATTAATCTGTGAGTGCCCTCTATCCATAAAAGTCATTTACAAATACAGACTCCAACTAGGGGCCCAAATGTTGGAAACCCTACTAAGCTTAGTACGATGGATAGCTTACTTACAATCACGATCCGCAAGATTTAAAACCATTTTATTAAAAGTACATTTTAAATTTGTAATATCTAAGATTATGTTGTAGATCTTCCAACGTGTAGTTCGTATTAATAGTATTGATCAAGATTTTGGAATCGACTTCGATAATAGAGATGTCATTTTACATTTAAGTGCATTGCAAATCACCAAAGTTTCACTTTGTAAGGCATATTAGTCAACATAGAAATATTGTCCTTTAGAATCTCAAATCACGATGTTAATTCTACACGCAAACTCCATTTCAGGTTTAGAGTTCAATATTATCCTCAAGCTTAAATAGCTTAAAGTAATTGCTAGAAAAATAATAATTTTATTCACGAGACACTTGTATGAAAGTTGTCTAGCATTATACAACTTATTATTCATAACATACTAGCTTAACAAAAGGGATAATAAAATAATCAAGCACTTAAAGGAACAATTCAAATGAGAACTACTCGACCATAAAAGCATTTCACCATATACTCAATAGTTTTGCATTGACAAATCAAAATTAATCTTGCAACCAAGAGAAACACAAATTTTCAATACAAAACCATAGGAGAAGAACAAATGTTCAATAGTTTTAGAAGTCGAAACACGAAAAAATACAATTTTCGAAAGAGAAGATACTAAATTAAAATAATCTAGATTGGGTAAGTAAGCCACTGGATTTTGGAATCGGCTTCGATAATAATGTAGGAGATGTCATTTTGCATCGCATATTTAATTGTGTTCCAAATCACCAAAGTTTCACTTTGTAAGGCATATTAGTCAACATAGAAATATTGTCCTTGATAATTTCAAGTCACGATGTCAATTCTACACGCACACTCCATCCCAAAATCATCACAATTGAACGGGATCGATTTAGTAATGACTATGTGAACTTCAATATTATCCTCAAGCTAAATAGCTTAAAGTAATTGCTACAAAACTAATATTTTTATTCACAAGACAACTGCATGAAAGTTGCCTAGCATTGTACAACTTGTTATTCATAACATACTAGCTGAAAAACTAGGGCATACACAACCCCAAACTCAGTTAATGCTTGGAGGAATAGACTAGGGGTGGCAAAATGGGTCGACCCACTAACTCTGCGTACCTGAAGTTGGCGGTCCAGCATAGCCCATAATATTTTGTGGGCCTCCCGACACAGCCCGCGAGCCCGCAAAATTTTATAAAAATTTTTTTCACAAAAATGTGTTTTTTATACTCATTTATGTTTTTATTCTCAAAATTATGATTATAGTAACACAACATCCTTCAGATACCTAATCTTTAGTCAGTTAAATTAACAAGCTTCTTTGTTTGAAGCTTCTAATAAGATGTCAATGCAAAGATCACCACCTAGGTAAAATATTTTAGGATTTTGTTTTTCCAAGTTAGAATAGGGAAGAAAGAGGAAATCCAATATTGTTATGCTTTGATCTCTAAATTGGGTCAAGTTTGTCTTTTGCTTTCATCTCATGGTTGTGTAATTTCATGTTTGCTCTATAACTAACAATAAGCATATGACATATTATCCTAATTCTGCTTTAAGCCCCCGTCCCTATTGTAAAATTAAAACCATCTTCTAAAGCTTCAATCATCTTTTGCAAGAAGCAAGTTCTTAATGTATCCTCATGTAATCCCAACTAACTTTATGCAAGAGCACATCTGGTCCGGGATCATTCAAAATTATTTAAATTAATTTAAATTTTTAATACTTAGCAAGTCAAACGGGTCGGCCCGGGCACGATAAGAGCCGACTCGTGTCGGCTAGCAATATTATCGTGCCGGGCCGGCCCAGCCCAATAAGTTTATTGAGCTAAATTTTTTGACCCGGTCCACAGTTATCGTGACGTGCTCATTTCTGCCGCCCCTAGAATGGACCTTGCCTCTCTACATGCAAAGGTTTAGTGATAGATGGTTAGATGTCGAGATAGTGCCATCATGCATACTAGCATTCTCCTCATTGGTCTTAGAAGCATCTAGCCTAATCTTTCCTCGGTGCTAAAAGACATAAGTGTTATCTCGTCCATGATGCATGACATTCATGTCAAATAGCGAAGATCTTCCCAATGGGATACATTTACATCCATAGGAAGGACATACCACCAAATCTTTCCTTAAATGTAGCCAACTATAAAGGCACAAAGGTAGATCTTAAGCTTGACTCAAAGTGATTGGAATTATACTTTCTTGTCTTCTCCCACTAGCATGAGTGTTAGTAGTGTGGATCTAGCAATGGCATGAACAACATTCGATAGGGGCTGGACTTGGTGCCCCTTGTGCTCAAGCTTCTTTCGAGAAAGGACTTTCACTCTATCCCACTTGACCAAAGCTCGACAAATAGGGATGGACAAAAAAGCATTATTGACCTAATTTAAAACATGAACTCGCCCAAACCTAATCTAATCGAGTTGGATTAATTTCTTTATTGAATAAATCTAATTCAACTCAATCGAACTCATGATCAATTAAAAATTCAAATTTAATTGAAAACTTTGATTTGACCAACGGATAATTTTCTATTCGTTGCAACGGGCTATTACATCCTCATGTCTTTCCTCTCTATAAATACTTCCTCTACCGTCTTCCTATGGTGACTAATGCTTCATTGAGTCTTCCTAACATCCTTTGCAAGTTTTTCTTAAGTCATCTCTTTGCAAATCTTAGTTTTTATGATAAAACTTTGATCTTGTCTTTGAACCTTTAATATTCATCTTGTCAATGCATTAAGAGGACTAGAAAATTCGTTTGGGAGCTAAGTACACTTTGATTTATTGCCTCATTTGTTATTATACTTTTATGTTTATTTCATTGTTACTAAAGTATGTAAACCTAGGGTGCTAGGTTTGTTGAATTGGGTGGTTGCCTTGGTTGTAAGGCTTAAATCTACCGGTAAAACTTAGTTTACTAGCATTAGTTGGTTTACTAGGATTAGTTATTGTTATCCCTTAGGGTTGAGGTGGAAGAGTGCTCTTTGTAGGAAGACGAAGACTTCCAAATGTGGAAGTGCCTTCGATGTTTAGACTATACTCTTGATATGTTCCCATGTATTTAAAGTTGAAACTTAGGTGAAAATGGATAAATTGATATTGAGTTCATTCCTTAATAACTTCACTTGATCAAGCTTGACCTAAGTCAACATACTGAGTGATCTCATTTTCAATTCATACTGGAGGAATATATTTAAATTTACTTATGTTAGGTGTCTATGTGTCCAAATTTGAAATATCATGAGTAAAGGTTAAATTTTGATACTCAGCAATTTCATAATAACATGTTTATTTTAAATGAAATCATACTAAGGTAATATTTTGACTAAATGATATTATTTTCATTTCAAACTTGACATGTATGCTTTAAATGATCATATCTTGGTATCTGAAAAATTTGGATGAAATCTGAAAATGTCTTGAAAAAAACTCATATTTACGAAAATGCCATTAAAAATTTCGGCATATTCAGTTATTTTCAGAAAAATATAGATGAATGATTTTTGATTGATTCTTGAAACTAGATCTTCATTGAAAAATCTAGTTTCTCCCGTAAAAAATTCAAAATTTTTCATGAAGATTATGATTTATTATGGATTTTTGAAGTCAATTTTAGAAACCTAAAGTATCATCCTTTTCAAGTGTTCATTTTTAGATACTTTGGATTTTCGTCGAAATTTTCAAATGAGACTTCAAATATGACATCATAATTTTATTTTTGGTAGCGTTCTCATTATTACTTGCGAAAAATTATTTCTAAAATGATTTTTGATATTTTGACTAATACTTAAAAATATCAATACTTGAGTTTGTACATAATTTCTAATTTTGAATTTTGACTATCATTTCTTGATATCATATATTAATGAATAATTACCTAAATATATCCTTAACTTTAGATTTTATCTCAAATTTATCCAAAACTTTTATTTCACCTAATTATATCATGAACAATTAGATTTGTATCAATTGTATTCCTCCATTAAAATTTCATCGTCTACCTCGTTAACCGTGTGACGTGGCTTACACAGGTGGATTTAATTATTATTATTTTCAAATCATATTAAAAAATTAACTTTTTTTCAAATCTTATTTTTTATCTCAAGACTTAATTTTATAAGTCCGTTGATCACTACCTCTCCCTCCGCCGGCCCCGCCTCTCCCTCACCGTCGTCGTCACCCCCGCCAGTCCCCCTCCTCTACCACTTTCTCGTTGCCACACCCTCCGCCTCACCCCTCGCCCTTCCCATCTCCTCCCCTTGAGTGCCCGGCTTTGGCGATCTCTAGTGTCTCTGCCTGCCACAACTTCTTGACGACCACCACCGCGTGCGGCCATTGTAGTTTCGCCTTGTAGACAATCCCGGTGGCGCCCATTCCGATCACGTTGGCCTCCTTGATGCAGGCGATTGTGTCGCCACTTGTGAAGCTGAGCTATTGGAATGCGGTCAACTGCCATGGTCAGGCATCGTTTTCTTGCTCGAAGTGTTCGTTGCGGCATCCGCCATTAAGGCATTAACGTACCACTTTTTGTAGAAGTGATGAGCTCCCAAGAGAAGGATGCCGAAGGCGATCACAGCGGAAAGCCCTGTCATCCACCTGCGACAATGTCAAGGAGACGTCTTGATAGCTCCTGTAGAGTTTAAGGTCAACCTTACGTAGATAAGGAGCTCTATCCATGCAAACCTTCACATAGGCAGCTGATGATGATATTTTTCTCCCTCTAATTGATCCTTTGCCTTCTCAGATTGCACAGCCAGTATGTTTTTTCTGTATAATCTTACTGGTCGCCAACCCACTACATTATTTCATTTCCATTAATCTATATATATATATATATATATATATATATATATATATATAAAAAAGCAAGATTCAAACATGACACATAGCACTTCCTCAATGAAAGTTACCAGATGTGGTATTTTTTAAATTTTTAAATTTTTAAATTGCTTTCTCTCTATCTTCTCTCTCTCCATCTTTTCTCTCAATTACTTTAAATTATGACCGTTACACTTTTCTCTAATTACTCTTGTACGTTCTCTCTCATTAATTTACCTCTCTTTCCATAACTCACACACGTTTGTCTCTCGGCAGTTTCAGAAGATCTTCTTTCTCCAATTTTAATGTGCGGCATACTCTGGAATCTGGAATTCGACGCAAAAAGTGAATCGCACGTGTCATGACGGTTCACATCCAAACGCCACTTTCCCCTGCATTCTTACAAATAGCCGGACCAGTGCAGCGGCCAGTGCAGTAGTACATCCAACGCAACCTGGCAGCGAAGAGAGCACCGCGGCCGCCCTCAAAGAGCAAGATGTCGTTCCACATGGTGGCCTTGGGCAAGATAATGCTCTTCATCCGGGGCGGCTACAGCCATTGGAAGCTCATCCTATCCCTCTTTTGCCCCTTCGCCTGGCCTCAAGCTCCTCTTTGCCGTCTCCTGCTTCCTTTCCTACGGTGCCGAACTCCTCTCCTTTTCCTCTTCTGCATGTGTCGCGTCTTCCTCGACGAGACCGCCTCCGAGGCAGCGGAGCAGAGGCGTGGGAGGTTGGAGCGAGTCATCTGACTGCTCCACGAGAGAGCTCTTGCCGGCAACAATTTTGCAATCTACGGGCCGCCAAGGACCAACGAGGAAACCTTCACTGTCATCTCAATGTTAGCACTGTAATGACACCACAACTTCATTTATATCAGTGGAAGGTGATCCTTTTATTGTAATATGATATCAAAGTTCTATTTATATTTTTCTTTTCAATTTTTTTTAGTGTGAGATATACAAAAATGTCAAGAGAGGAGTGACTATGTTCTTGCTTTGATCGGAATGCGGCCACTTTTAAGAATGAGTTTGCAACCCTCTGCTCTTGCTTGATTCAACTCTGTTCGAATACGTACTTGATGCATCTGACACAACAAAAGGATTTGTTAATACTTAAAAGCTTATAGAAAATGACGATTTATCAAATAACAATGTGCTTGCTTCTTACCAGAAATTAGGATGACACATTTTCAGTTGCAGCTCAGTTGTGAGGACAAGAACATCGTCACCGGGACCAACCATGAATAAAAAAAGAAGAGCCAAATGATATTGAAAGAATTCAATTTATGTTCACCTTCTCATACCAAAATGAAGACTCCTGAAAATTTGTGGGAATGCAGGGAAGGCATTTTAGCTCATACTGCAAGCTACTAAGTTTGGTTAAATACCATACTTTTGGATTTAGATTATGGAATGATATGCACAAGTGTTTTTAATAATGAAAATAAACTATTTTTAGTTTCTTCGGTACAAAATTGTAATAATAAGAATATTCTCACAAGTGCTAACAAACAATTAGTTACTCATCCATTACCTATACACTGACCAACATGAGATATTGGGATTCTCTCAAGCATTTGCATTACTTAAAACCTTAACAACTCATTAAGCACCACGTACAATTTGACCTGTTTAATTAAGTAACACTGTAACACCAAGGTAGTTAATCACATCAATTACACATAATAATAAGAAAATTAAACTATTCATGAAAACAAGGCAGAATCTCAATGGAAAACAAATCGATTCCAGGAAAGGCATTGAAAGTCATGTCGTAACAACGAATTTAACATATTATTATGTCAGAGCAAAAGATAAATTTAGGACCATTTGCCAATTGCCAGCTTAGCTATTTTAATTTAAGGAATAACTAGCCCCAATGTCAAAAAAGAAATATGTATTGAATTTTATTTCCTAATGTTTCATAAGTACTTAATAATTATGTAACTTTTTTGAAGAACAAACTTTGCATTTTTTGAGTGCTTGGAAAGACTTGTATGAATTAATTTCAAGGTAGATCTATTCATTCATAATATGAACATTAATATAGTGAAAAGGTATTGTTATTTGATAGTAAAAATTACTTTACTAATTTATATCTTATAATCAATTCATTCCAACAAATTTTTGCAATTGGATTTTCAAAATATATTATTTTGAATTTCTAAAGTTAATTGAATCTTTATATAATATACCATAAAATAGTTTTATTATTTTATTATTTTTAATTAGATATTAGGTCATAGATTTTAATTTTATAATTTAAAATTTTTTAACAGTAGGTACACAAAAATATCAATTAAATATTGCAGTACATTATGATTAATAAATAAATGAACAGTTCACTAATATATTATTTTATAAAATAAAAAATGAACATGTTTAGTTGAAAAGATTGAAATAAAAAAATAATTTCGTTACTAACATTAGTATTATGGCATTCAAATGTAGTAATCAACTACAATGAGTTTAATTTGTATTTTTTTACATTTTATGTATATTAATGTATTTGATTAAGTTTTGGTTTCACATTTAAAGTAAAAAGATGCAAATCATAGTTAAAAAGATATTTTGATTTTGATTTTATAATTATATAAATTAAGTTAATATTTATTACTTTTTTCCACACTTATAACTTTTCACATATAAAATATTTATTATTATTCTTAATTATTTAAATATTAATATTACTATTTAAAATATAATTTAAATCTAAACTAATTTTAATAATTTATTATCACATTTATTAAAATTATTTAAATTTAAATTTTATGTACGTATAATTAAGCAACGCATCGGTATTCGACTAGTAACCATTTAAAATGTTTGCATTAATTGTGCACATTGCTTGAGATGCATGCACGTGATTTCATAGGAGAGTGATAACATATGCTCAAAACATTACATTTGGCAAACAATTTTAATGGATCTCTTCCGGAGTAGAGAAAAAAGCTGATCATCCTGATCGAATTTAATTATGTAGAATCAACACAAATAAATTATGTTCTTCTTGAGAAGGAGAACTTGTGGACTGTATCTGAGAAATTAAGTTAACCAAAAGAAGAAAAAAGGCAAGCTTTTGAGAGAACTTACTTTGGAGCAAGAGGCTTCTCAGGATCGGTCGCGATAGCCTGCGCCCCCTACGGGTGCGTTTCTGCGAGTCGTGTTAGCGAGCGAGGGAGGTAGCGCGAGGCATGTGCGGAGAGGCGGGGCCGGCTGAGGGAGAGGTAGTGGGCAAGATTAAGAGAAAGGGGATGAGGTGGCCCTGCGCCGGAAAGGGGAAGACAAGGAGGTGGAGGTTGCCGGCCGCCGTCGTTATGATGAAGGTGGAGTGCAGTCAATGGTTAACAATCTTGAGATAAAAAACAAGGTTTGAAAAAAAAATGATTTTTTAATAAGGTTTGAAAAAAAAATGATTTTTTAATAAGGTTTGAAAAAAATAATTTTTTTAATAAGGTTTGAAAAAATGATTTTTTAATCCACGTATGCAAGCCACGACACATGATTAACGAGGTAGATGACGTAATTTTAATGGAGGAATACAATTGATACAAATCTAATAGTTCATGATACAATTTGGTGAAATGAAAGTTTTGGATAAATTTGAGACAAAGTCTAAAGTTCAGAATATATTTAGATAATTACCCTATATTAACTAGCTAGTATCTCATTCGATATGTTGTTTTAGTCTCTTGGGTTGGTTGATTTTATTTTCATGAAAACTAGTTTTCAAGTCCCAACTTTGATTTTAGTTTATTTTTCTTGTCCTTTTTGATTAATGTCAAGAGAGTGAGAAAAATCTAGGATAAAAGGGAAGAAAATATAGGAAAATTATGTATATAGACAATGGGAGTTAATTTATTTAGATATGCATCATGATAGAGGGAGAAATCCCATGATTGACTTCCTTTATGCTTAAATGAAATATTTTCTTAGTGATGTTTGTCATCATAAAAAATGGGAGATTGTTGGCCTAAGATTTTTAACCTGGGCCTTAATTTTAGTTTTGATGATAACAAACATGAAACTAATGGTTTCATGGAGAATTATTTTCATGTTTTATATCGGTTTGCGCGCAATGTCTCCGATCAAAAAAATTGGAGAAATCGACAAGGACGCTCGTCGATGATTGAGATTCATCGGGAAGTTTGAGTCTAGGTCTAGAGTGTCTAGATTATATGTATATCGTTATTGTGATGCAAAGAAACCCAAAAAAAAAAAAAAAAAATGACCCAGAATTTTTCAAAGGCTAGGGAGCTCCTTGGAGGGCTATATGATTTAGACATCTCCTTAGCACCAAAAGTCTCAGTAATTGTTCCTTAGGTAGAAACAAGTTAAAGACATATTTTAAAGGAATTTTTGGAAACCTTTAACCTATCCATATTTGACCTAAGAAACATTAAAATTTCTAGTTTTCGCAAATTAGTACTAGACCCCAAATTTTAGATTTTAATTTTTTAGAAATTTTTATTGAATCCAAATGGGGGTAATCCTTATTTAACATGATTATGTTTTAAAGTTAATAATTTGAAGTTAAGAAATATTAAATAAGGCTTGAAAGATTAGACATTTATGTTTTAAAGTTAATAACTTGAAGTTAAGAAATATTAAATAAGTCTTGAAAGATTAGACCTTATTTAAAATTGCATTTATTGCAGTTTCGACCGAAGGTCTTGTCGAATGGATGGTCGACCGACAAGCGACCGAGTTCAGTTAGAAACTCATAGTAGGCTTTCGATCGACGTCCGGTCGAAGGTTCGATCGATCGAACCTTCGACTGAAGGTGCGACCGACGGACGTAACATATAATTTTCTATCTGTTGCAACGGGTTGTTACAACACATGCCTTTCCTCTCTCTATATATACTTCATCTACGGCCTTCCTATGGTGACTAAAGCTTCATTGAGCCATTCTAACATCATTTGCAAGCTTTTCTTGAGTCATCTCTTTACAAACTCTAGTGTCTATGATAAAACCTTGATATTATCTTTGAACTTTCAATATTCATCTTGTCAATGCATCAAGAGGATTAGGAAATTCGTTTTGGAGCTAAGTACACTTTGATTTGTTTATTGCTCCATTTGTTATTGTATTTTTGTGTTTATTTCATTGTTACTAAAGTGTATAAACTTAGGGTGCTAGGTTTGTTGAATTGGGTGATTGCCTTGGTTGTAAGGCTTAAATTCATCGGTGTAAACTTAGTTTACTAGGATTAGTGATTGTTGTCCCTTAAGCTTGAGGTGGAAGAGTGCTCTCGGTAGGAAGACGAAGACTTCCGGGTGTGGAAATGTTGGCTTTAGGTTTTCAACCTTAGCCTTAATCTCGATCTTGATGGTTTTGATGATAACAAACATAGAACTAATTATTTCATTGAGAATATATTTCAGGTTCCATATCGACTAGCGTTCATTGTCCTCGATCGGAGAAATCAGAGAAATCACAAAATCAGAAGGACATTGATCGTCGCGCTCGGGTCCGTCGCGGAGGTTTCCCGAAGATCGATGAGTGCACCAAAGTCGCTTGGACGAGTCCAAAGATCAAGTCAAAAACTCTCCAAGATGATGCTCGTTGAAAGCCGGAACCCGGAAACGAAGCGCAGAAGAAATAGGCTGAAGAAATAACATTCAGCCTAGGTTCGGTTGACCGGTCGATCGACCGATCGAAGGTAGAGAAAGTAGCATAGCTACTTCAGTCGACCGATGGAAGCCCAAAGCAGGCAGTAGCTCGGGCGGTCGACCCGTCGGTCGATCGACCTGCTGATTCCAGCGACGCAATATCGCGTCGGTCGACCGATGGGTCGACCAAATGGTGAAAGAATCGGGTCGAGGCTGGCGGTCGACTAATCAGTCGACCGACCTGCATATAAGCGTGACGCGTGATCGTATCGGTCAACCGATGGGTCGACCGAAGATCGCGGATCGCGCGATCCGCGTCTGGCGGTCGAACAGTTGGTCGACTAACCACAGGGTAAATAGAAGCGGTCGAATGACCGGTCGATCGATGCTTCGACCGACGGCCTGTAACGAATAGTTTTCTATCCGTTGAACGTCGTTTCTTCACCTAGGTATAAATACACCTAGGTATGATTCATTTGTTCTTCTTCCTCCTCTTCTACAGAGCTTAATGAGCATTTAAAGGAAGATTTCAAGCCTTCCAAAAAGAGTGAATCGCTTGCGCCTGTTCTTCTCGTGACAGTTTCTTCAAGCGCCAGTCTTCTTCCTCAACTCAAGATCTAATACCAGTTCAACCTCTTGACGAGTTGAAGGAATCGAAGGCGTTGAAAAGAGTAATTTATTTTGCTTTATATCTTTAGCTCTTTTCGTTGTATTTTAATTATTAGTTGAACATTTTGTTTTGGGTTTGTAGAAGACCTTATGATTAGGTCTTGTGTGTGAAGTGGTATTCTTGGTATAGAATGAGTAAAGCCACTTGTGTAATTAAACGTAGTTGTTACTAGGATTAGTTTAGTTGTCCCTTAGGGTTGAGGTGGGATAAGTGTTGTCGACAAGAAGGCGGAGACTTCTGGGTGTGAAAGTACCTTAGGTCGAGAGTGAGACTTTCCAGTGAAAAGTCCTCGTGTATAAGGGAAACTCAAATTAATCTAGTAAAACTAGTTTGGAAATCCTAAGCGGGGTGCTTAGGTAGTGGAGTAGGCATTGGGGCCGAACCACTATAAATTCTGTGTTTGCGTTGATTTCTTGTTTGCGTTAATTGCTTAATTATTTATTGCTTCCGCATATAATCGCTTATTGCCAAATCGTCTTAAGTGAACGTTTAAAATTGGATTTAGGCTAATCGTATAGTAAACACACTATTCACCCCCCTTCTAGTGTCGTCATTTCGCCATCAGGAAATGCCTTCTGTGTGAGAGCGGAGACTCTTTGGGTAAAAGGTCTTCATTGCAAGGGAAACGATATAATCTAGTAAAGCTAAGTTTGAAAATTCTAAGCAGGTGCTTAGATAGTGGAATAGACATTGGGGTCGAACCACTATAAAACTCATTGTGTTAGCACCACTCTCTTGTATGTTGAATTATTTGTTAATTATTAGCTTCCACATTTATCAACACTACTAGAATTGTGATGATCAACAACGGCTATCAGCAACGGCCGTGCAAGTCGTTGCAATTTCTAACGGCGTTCTTACGGCCGCTCGAGCCGTTGTAGATGTTATATATCTGCAACGACTTTATTACGGTTGCTCGAACCGTTGCAGATATATTATCACATTAGCAACAGCTTAGTTACTGCTACATCATCTGTCACTCTTTAGCCGATCGCGCGCTCACGGTGTGAAAATAAAATACTTATCAGCAACGACATTCAAACAAACGAGTGAGCTGTTATTAATGATGTTACTTATCAGCAACGGCTTTCTAACGGATGAGTGAGTCATTGATAATAAGTTTATTTAAGTCGACCGATCGCGCCCGCCCCTTCCTCCTTCCTTTCTTCTATCGCCACCGATCTCTGCTTGCCCCCGCTCCAAGTAACTCACCCCCTCTCCATTTATTAAAGAACCGACCAAAACCCTAGGTTTAGGGTTTCGGTCGACAGCCAAAGCATTGTCTAGTGTCCGACATATGTCGGACATTGGATGCCGGCGCCGGAGTTCACAGGACTCTAGCGCCGAAAATAGGGTTTTTTTAAACCCTTTTTTTTTTCTTTTATTAAATCCTAATTCTAGATTAATTAAATGTTTTTATGGTAAATTTACATGTTTAGATTAATTAAATCTTAGATGTTTAAATTAATTAAATATTTAGGTTAATTTAGATGTTTAGATTAGATTAGATTAATTTAATCTTTAGATTAATTTAGATAAATATTTAGATTAGAATAATTTAAATCATATTAGTTTAGATAAATTTTATTGTTAATCTTTAGATTTAGATTAATTAGAATCGTCCACTTCGGACTCGCACCGGAATCATCTACTTTGGACTCGCGTCAGAATCGTCCACTTTGGACTCGTGTCAGAATCGTCCATTGTGGACTCGAATCGGCATCGAAACATTTAGAAAATAATCATCCATCCACGAGTTGATACGTTTCACGTACGCATCGACGAGTCAGATATGATTTAGCAAAACCTTAGATCCGTTTGGGGGTTGTATGTTCGTGCAAAAGAAGTAGATGATCTTTTATATGACGTACAACCCCTGGATTGTCCCCGATTGGACAATTTGGGAACATAGGTATTTGTATTGCACTTAGTTTTTTCTTTTAACCGTTAACTCATTAATTCTTAAATTTTGGCTATTGTGTCTCTCTTGTTCTCCGATACGCGCCCAGATGATATGCGTATTCAGAGAACTGTAGGGAGATGTTGCCGAAATTTAGAATGAAGTTAACGGTTAAAAGAAATACTTAGTACAATATGAATAACATGAATCCCGAATGGAATAGGACCATCTCACCTAAAGGCATTAATTGAAGAAATTATCATTGATTGACAGAATCATGTCGGGCGATCGAAGTTGGATGTATCGACGTCTTGATCGTGGAGCTTTAACGAATGAGTTTCGATTAGGCATAATTTACTTCCTAAATTTTGCATATTCGTATCGGAAATTGGTTAGCGTCAGTGATAAAATTCGATGTACGACTTGACGTGGGGAGTCACGTGAAGTCGGGACGTCGAGCAATCATGTCGTTCAGACACATGGTGTTTCTTTATCCAGTCCATCTAATCCGTATAGAACTATGATACTTGATAGTCTTGGGGGTCAATTCCAACTGAATGATAATGTTCATCAGCCAGTTATTGAGACGTTAGTGCCACCAGATACTACAGGTGTTGATGTCACAGAATTGCCATCAGAAGTACAACCTGCAGTAGAGATTGAATTGCTGAATAAAGAAGTCGTAGAATTTTACGAGATGTTGAAAGCTGCCAATGAACCTTTGTATGAGAATTGTCTTAAATACACTAGGTTTTCGGCAATGACGCAACTCCTGAATATCAAGGTCGATTATAATATCAGCGGGGTTGCATTTGATCGGATTACGGGATTGATTAATGGAATGCTGCCTACTAATAGCAAGTTTGAGCCAACTTTTTATAAGACTAAAAAGTTGATGAGAAAATTAGGGCTTAGGTACGAAAAAATACACGCGTGCCAAAATAACTGCATTTTATATTATAAAAAAAATGCACAGTTGGATAAATGCTCCGTATGTGAACATCCTCGTTATATGGAGAAAAGTGCTATTTTCTTTATAATACACATCCTCGTTTGGTGATTTACGTATATTGGCATCACAAGCCAAACAAGTATATTACGCGAAATATCCGACTAGGAAATAAAGATAAAGTAGATTAGCGTGTTGTCTGTAAGACTAAAGCTAGAGGAAGAATCGATCCGATAGCAGGAGAAAATAAGCTGATACTTGATGTGATAGATGATTTCTATTAAGAAGAGGATCCTCCCGCAGTAGACCGTATTATTCCAATACTCGATGATGCGGACACAGCGTTAGTTCAATTAGAAGTTAAATATGTTGATGATGATGATCATGAAGTTGAGGAAGCTGGAGATGAAGAAGAAGAAGAATTCGAAGACTATTACTCAAATGATGAGGAATAATTCTAAAGTATATCTTCTATTAAATCTATCTCTATTATATATATAATCTAATTATATACTTATTCGACAGATATGGTAGGTCGTGGTTATCGTCGGACGAGAGCTTTGTAGTCTCCGATCGGCCAGACTCCAGCACTTCCTCCTACTGTTGATTCTCATGCCACTGAGGGCTAGTTCATCGAGACGCAGGCGGCCACGTGGGCCGAACAGGTGGTAGCCTCCGCCAGCCACAGAGTCACGTAGATTCATTAGTGTGATTGGAGAGCGGTAATGTATCATGAATTATGAATTATTACAAATTCATTATATCATAATATAATATTGAACTTTATTTTTGTTGTGCAGGTTCGAGCAAGAGGATGTGCCGAGGACCATATCTTATATGATCCAACATACATGCATGGGGCATGGCCCACGTGGTCTCACCTGCCCCGTGAGCACGTCGACATGCTATGACGCGAGTTTGAGGCGCGTATTAAAAAAAAATTATACATGGTGATTAATATTGGTACTGGTATTATTGTTTTGCAGGCTCGCTATACATGGGCTGAGGACTAGAGGTCCTTCATTTACACTGCCTGGGAGGCTATTTCCTGGTAGAGGTACAACGACCAGCTGGGACATGCCCGGTCCCAAGCGATGGCCCGAGCTGGGACCATAAACATCGCGGAGACTCGGGGATACGGCCAGACGTTGTTGTAGACCAGCTCGTGGCATTAAGGTCGACATATCAATGGCGGGAGGTTTCTAGGACTGCGGCTAGAAACCGCATGTCCGGGGGAGGAGCGCGCCACACTGGCGGCTCAATATCATTTGTAGTGCACAGTCGTCGTATGGTAAGTATTATATCTTAAATTCAATTATATATTTTATTTGTTACTATGTGTAATAAATAATATATTTGTTTTGTAAATGTAGACGACGGTGATGGATGACGGGACTGTTCAGCGACCCGCCCGATAGAGGTGTTTGAGCGGACTCACCGTCAAGGATAGGGGACGAGGGAGTACATCGACACCCACGCTGTAATCATTACGGTAAGTATATTTATTTAAATTATTCATTATTTATTTATAATTTAAGTGTTAGGAAAAATATGAAACAAAAAATCAAACTCGAGTAGGAGAACTACACTCAGACGGTGATGCATCACGAGAGCACCCCCGATGACTTTGACGCAGGAGCGTGGGTCGAGACTGCATGTGGCTGGAACCACGACCGTGTATATGGCTTTGCAGATAGTGGTCATGCGCGAGCCGTGCTCAGGCCACTTGGGGCAACGACCCCTCCGGTCACTGGTGAGCGGCCGTCCACCTCCAGGACTAATTATGATCAGAGCAGCGGGATAAGGACACTGGAGGAGACGGTCGTGCGTCAGAGTCAGATGATGACGGAGATGCATGCTATGCTACGCAACATCTCAGTTCATACTGGAGTAGGCATCCCTTCGACATCATCAGATCCATCGTCCTCGAGCCAGTCCACGCCGGTGTATACCCAAGCACTCCAGACCCCGCCATATTATGATCCAGACCTTCCTCCACCGTCGTCGTGAGGTTTATTGTTTTTTTTGGATATTGACTTTGTTATTTCGGTACTACTTGATTGACTTGTTTTGTTTGGATATTGATACGATAGTTTTGAATTTGAATAGTTTTTATATGATTGTGGATAATTATAAACATAAGTATAATTGTTTTGATGTATATCTGGGTGTATCTGTGATGTGTATGTTATGTATGGGTGTATTAATGTATTAATAGGTGTGTGAGTTATGTATCAGGTTAAATGTATCAATGTATTAATGGAAATTAGAAATTTTAAAACTTTTCAGTTACAAGTTAACATCACCAGCAACGGCTTTCCCACGGTTGTCTGTGGGAAAGCCATTACTGAAAGTGTATCATTTTTTCTGGGCCGCAACCTCAAAGTCGTTGCTGATGACCTACAACAACGGCTTAGCAACGGGCTTTCACTAACGGCCTTGACACGGCAACCGGGCCGTTGCTGATGTATATATCTACAACTGCCCTGCAACCATGGCAGAACCGTTGCTGATAATATTATTAGCAACGACCGTTCCGATCGTTGCTGATCCGTTGCTAAGTCATCAGCAACACGATTTTCTGCCACAGCTGCGTTGCAACGGGCCGTGCTGTTGCACGCTGTTGCTGATGGCTTTCAGCAACGGTTGGAGCCGTTGCTGATGCTTGTTATTCCAGTAGTGCAAGTTTGATTTGGGCATTAACCTAAGTAATCAAGAAAATGATTAAAACCATATTAGGTTAAGTTTTTAATAAACACACTGTTTACCTTCTCTAGTGTAGATCTACCCTCTCTAGTGAAGATCATTCGACTTACAAAACATAGACCTAACCTAATTATTGTTCTTTATCACTTTTCTCCTTTTTATGTGATGTGATGTGAGAAAACTCTAGCCCAAAGTCATATAGAATATACGTAGATCACCAATCAGGGCATTTTCACTGTATGTGAACATCTTCGTTAAGTACTAAAATGTCCTAACGTTTTCTCACGGGTACTAAAATGCCTCTAACATTTTCTCACGGGTACAAAAATATCCCTAATATTTTCTCACGGACACTAAAATATCCCTAACGTTTGTTTTAGAGCTAAAATACCCCTGAGGTTATTGAAAATGGTAAAAAAAAGACACTATGCTAACTTTTGTATGTGAGACTTAACAGAGATGTCGTGGATGCTAATAAAAATATTGACTTTACACGTGGCGCATATGCAGAGAGCAACTTGCCACGTAAGCGACACATAAGAAATCGAAAACTAGAAATTTAAAAAATAAAAACCGAAACTGAAACCATCAAATAGGTTAGTCGAAAATTTTGGTTCGATTTCAAACCGATTGTTCAATTAATCGAATTTTTGGTTTTTTTACTCACCCCTACGATTGTGTGGCAAGTTGCTCTCTTCATTTGCACTACGTGTAAAGTCAATATCTCTATCAGTATTCATGACATCTATGTTGCTCACCTAACAGAAGTTAGCTTTATCATTTTTGTATCATTTTCAATAATCTCAGGGGTATTTTAGCTCCAAAACAAACGTTAGGGACATTTTAGTACCCATGAGAAAATATCTTGGCTTGCATACGCGCCACATGTCCACATCATCAGTCTCAGTCACCAGCCACGTCAGCTCCGTTATCTCTCAATTAATATTGTTTACCTATAAGAATATTTTTTTACCCAATTCCACAACATGAGGGGTATTTTTTATCCTAAAAAAATCTTAGAGGCATTTTAGTACCCGTAAGAAAATATTATGATTTTTTTTTTACATTTTTCTTATTTGTATATAAAATTATATATTCCTAAATTAAAATGTATGTATATATATTAATATGTGGCCCAAGCCTATCATAATATATATATATATGGCCCAAGCCCATCTTATAATTGAGCTTTTCTCGCTATCCTCCTCGAGGCTCAAACCTAATCCTAACTATTCATAATCATAAGATAAAATATTTCTTAAAAAATAAAAATTAAATAAGAAATCAAAGACAAAATCGAGCTTGATAGAATACGAGTCTACATAACTGACCAGACAAAATAACACTATTTCTTGAGTCTACATAACTGACCAGACAAAATAACACTATTTCTTATGTATTTTATTTCTGTCTATACATACTCCTTGTTTATTCCTATTTATTATAATTTCATTTCATACAACTATTATTTCTATTTATTATGATTTCATTTCATACAACTAAAGACACCCTTAACATAAAATCATGAATGGGTTCAAGATTTTGCTAGTCTTTCTCATCTTCTGTTAGGTGTGATTTTATAATGACGTGATCCTCAGCATTGCAAATCTTCATGGATTGGACTTTTTTACTTTGTTTCGCTTGACATCTATGATTGATACATAAACACTTCACTCTCATAAAATGATACATCCAAGTGAGAAAATGGTGCCTAATATACATGAACATGATTTTTCCATATACAGAGAGTTCTCATCTTACATACTCATTGCAATCAGATTATCCACTTATAACAAATTTCCACCAGCAAATTATCTAATGGTGGCTTCAATTGATGAACAAAGGAAAAAACCAAAAGTAGGATCGGAAGGATTTTCATGTTGCGGCCTCTGATAGCAAATAGGTGAAAACTGAAAGCGCATTCTGCAGATGACTGGACCGCTGATCTTCTGGAATAGGGGCACTGAGCATCGTGTCAAAGCAGCTCATGCGGACCATCCATGTGGAGTCCATAGATGGAGTGGACACCAATAGATCACATAATTCCTCTGACATCTTCGAATAGGTTAACCTATGAATCAGTACATCCAAATTGCAAGTTAGGCTCAAGTACTGTATTGTCTTAAATGACAAGTTGGGAGGAAAGTCCAGGTTGAATTTGTTCTGAAATTGTATCCAAACTTAATAAATTACAAGTGCAACTTTAGACCAGAAAAAGCTGTGTTAATTATTCATCGTCAATCTAAGGTAAAAATACAAACAATGTTTCCATACAGTTCAGAAAAGGCTAACACAAACTCTCCCATCACTATAAATGGCAACAATTTTAAATCACAGTTAAGAAACTAACACTTCGATTAAAGTTTTGGACTGATCAAATCTCAATCATATCAGAGCAAGGCATGCACAATCAAATGATATGGAACATGCAGTGATAAAAATCAGATAATACCAAGAAGATTGTACCTTGCATCAACAGGTAATCTGCTTCCCCAAACCAATAGAGATTCACTTAAGCGATCAAAGAAACTTCTGCAGTCCACATTCTTCCTTTCAAGAGGGTTCTGAAAATGAGGAAGATTAATGTCACCATGAACGGGCTTATAGTTAACTTCCTTGAGGAATTCAGACAACATAACCGCAGACACCAAGCAAATATAAGAATGAAAAATCAAATACTATCCAATATGGAGTCCTGATCAGAACAAAAAACTGGACCTGGGACAGACCGGTCAGGCCCATTTATTTGACAGGATATGCAGTTGAACTGGCCTAAAAACCAGCAATTTCTTTGTTAAACTGACCTTAAACTGACTGATTTTTTTTTCTTAAACCGGCCTAATGAAGCAGTCAATTTTAACTGGTTCAAAATTTGGATTTGGATTTGGATTTTAAAATTAATTTTTAAGTTGAGCCAAACTAAACTGTTTTATTAATTTTAGCCAAGCCCAAATTTATCTCAAATTAAATTCAATTCAAACTCAAACCATAGTTTAGCTAGCATAATTGATGTGCTCAAACTCTTGAAGTTGATGCTTTCTTTGAGTGTTTTATAGGAGAGCAACACAAGGTAATTTTTCTCTAACCTATCAATGTGGGACCAATGTCGGATTGCTTCATGCAATGGGTCACCCTTTTTATCAATGTGGGACCAAACTTCCTATGCGTAAGAAAAACATATTATATCATGAAACTACTCATGTGAAAAGAAATTGTCTTCTCTTTCTCTATAAAAAATTAATAAAGATAAAAGGTTATAATTAATATAATATCTATTTCATGTAAAAATTTATCTATTATTTCCTATTTTATTTAGACTATTTTTTTCTTGTTTTACTACAAAAATCTACCAATAATTAAATGGATTGGATATGAAATGCATCACCTGAAAAATTATATTTATATATTTATTGTATAAAAAATATTTTTATCATTTTTAGTAAGATTTTTTATTACTTTATAAAAATAATATCAAATATTTTTAAAAAAACTGAGATCGGTCCGTTGAACTGGAGCTCGAGTCAATTACGGGTCCCGGTTTTAAAACAATGGTCCAAATGACAAACATTCAACACCAAACAAAATAAGGTCTTGCACATAAATATTATTAAATAATTAAATAAATGTATTTAGTCCTTCTGATTTCACCAAACAATATTTTGATCAAAAGTATCGAGTGTTGCACACACAATTGTGCTGCAAAAGAACACCAACAGAAAGGAAAGTCCAAACTGACTACACAAAAAGAGAAAAATGCATGAAAACTAAAAGTATAAGGCCATAACATAGAGCTCAACCGAAAATAGGGCATTTTTGGTTGATAACAAGTTATGTGGGACATAGAACTTCCCAGAAAGTAAAAGTTTTCTTCCTTGTTTAGTTGACAGGATATAGGTAAAGTGGAAATATTATACTTCCTAGGAAATAGAGGAAGTGGCTTATCCACCCCTAGGTAAGTTGCACTTATATTTTTTTGGATATAAAAGTACAAAAATATCCTGAGTTTTTTTTTTATAATAAAATATTATAATATTACAATTATAATTTATTAATGATATTATAGGTAACAATTATAATACAACACTACAATATTATTAATTATAGTTTATTGATTATAATATATTGTAATATTATTATAATATAGTTTTTTAATATTTTTAATTATAATATTGTATTGTATTAATATGATATTATAATAGCTACAATGGAGGGCATAGTGATTTGATGTGTATTTCTCTGAAAGTGGACAGTTGAACCAAATTAACTCTTGAGGCTATATGAAGTTATTTTCCATGTGAACCAAGCAAGCCGATAGTCAAGGAAAGCCATATGAAAAAAAAAACTGCAAACTAATCCAATTTGCCGAACATCAGTCCAAGATAAAACCCTACATAGTATTTGCCTTTTCCTTTTTGAAAAAAAAAACAATTTGCAGCATTTAGTAACAGAGAGAAATAAATGAATACCAGTTCACTCATGGTGTCTTCCTCTTGCAACTGGCTTCTTAGAATATAGAAATCAACATAAATTCCAGCCCCCAGGTCCCAGTCAGCAATTTGTGACTTGTGCTCTTCCATGAAGCTTGTGATCCTCCAAATCTCCTCATGTTGAGCTGAGAAAGTTTACATGGTAAAATTGCTAATCGCCTCATGCAATGTGATGAAGTGAAATTTAAGGTGACATGCATAGTTTTTTAATATTTTCAGATGATTATGCATTCATTAGAACAGTTTAGATACTATATCTAATCTAGATAGCTCAAGGTTGGAAGTTGAATAACATAATGTGCCAGTAATTAACTAACCAAATATTGTTGATCATAGAATGAACAGATCTAGAATAACATGAAATAATTAGAAATACACCAGGAGTTTGCTCTTATCAGGCTCAAAACAATTATGGAGCCAGAATGAAGGTTGGTATTTTAATTTTTAAGACATAAAATTACCTTGTACATGTATATGTATTACTTAGTTCCAATCATAATGCATAGACTTGAAATGGAGAAGCACAAACTTGGTTCCTCAGTAGAAGTACCTTATTTCTTCTTTATTTTGGTACAAATAGTTGTAAGTTCTCATATATGTTTTGTACAATTACTTCTGTGACTCTGAGGTGGGGGTTTATGACCATGTTATACAGATGAACCATTCTTTTGAATCTGGTACCATACTGCCTGGTACAAGCGATACCAGGCGGTATGTACTGCTTTTTTTGACAATACTGGCACTGATACAGGTCAGCACTGCCCATGCCAGGATAGTACCACTCCATACAGGGTGGTACAGTCCTAATGGTTATTTTTATAGCTGTTGGGGCTTTTTCCGTTGGGACTGGTTTCTAAGGGTTTTGAGGGCTATATAGCACAAACCCCTTATTTTCTATTTTCCTTCCTATAGTACTCCCATACTCTCATATTCTAATCTCTCTCCAAACTCTCTCATTGTCTCAAATCTCTCTCAAACGTCTCTCATTCTCTTAAAATGAATAAAAAAGGTGTACAAAACTATATTGTGTGTTAGTAAAGCTTGCAACTGAGGTGTTCAGATACCCGCCAAGCACTGATTTGCATCCTTACGAGATTTTAAACCTTCAGATGAACTTTTGTAATTAGATGTACAATTTTTTTTTGTTATTTTAGGTAGAGCTCATTCATCTTTCATCAAATAAGTAGGGAAAAATAGAATATGTTCACCAAATACTTTTTCAACCAGGAAATTACTGTGCCATATTTTACCACATGCACACGCATGTGCCGGGGATCCAACTCAAACTTTGGGCAGACTGGGCAACATGGTACCTTACTGCTACTACTGCACCGTACGAGAAAACTTTTCACACAAACTGAACGAAAAAGAAGATAAAGGAGGAGATCAGGAGAATAAAAAGAAAGCAAAACAATTTTTTTAAAAAAAAACTGTTGGGGCATATTTAATTCAGAGTACACATGACTAAGATTTTTGGTCATAACTATGCTTCTTAATAGCAATATTTGGATGTATTATTTGATCATCTTCCCATTTAAACTGGTTCTCTTTCAAGATCAAGCAATACTGAGGTTCATTACATTAAAATATTTTAGGAACACAACAATGTTGATGCAACACAATGGGATATGAATAATATTATAGTTACTCTCATACTTACATGATAGAAATAAGCAATGGGCCACTGAAGTCATGAAGATTGAGTGAGCTTTTCGCCAATTTGAGCATTTAAGGAAATGTTCAAGGGCCTCTGGAAGACCTCCATGATACTCAAAGTACATGGCCTAAAATCATCAGAAACAGACATTTTTTAAAATTGGAAACTGCTTTTAAACTGGATACTGAAAGATATTCAAAAGATTCGGGCTAGCAAATCTTGAAACGTCTGCATGAATACAAAGATAATCCATACCAAAGCCTCATGAATCCATTCTGAAGGGATACCAAGATCTTCAATAAATTGGTACTGACTTTCTTGAGTGCTCCATGTTTCACAATTTTGACATAGGATCTCTTTAATAAGCTTAGCTTGGATATATGGTGCATCATCATAGTAAGGCATGTGGAGAACAACATAAATGGCCCAATGACACTGACCAAGACATAGCAACTGGTTAACAAAACTCATGTCAAGAACATTTAGATCTTTCGAACTAAATGCACCAATAGCTTCCAATATGGCACGCTGATGCCAAATCATGTGGTAGTCAAGTGGATCATGCGTTGAAGAGAAGGCACTAAACATGGTTTTCAGTAGGGTAAAATTCTTCTCTTCATTAGCATGTAGAAGCATGAGATAATATGCAAGGTCATAATTATCACCAACATTCCAGTCCAATGCTTCTTCTAGGAGACCTTCATCTACATAAACTGGGACTGGATGTGGAGCTCTGTCTTCACTCAGAAGCTGCTGATAAGTCTGAAAAATCACAGGTAGTGAGGTATCAGGAGGAAGTTGATACCACATTACTAAGCCTAGGTATCTTTTCCAGTCAACTGATGAAGCATGAAATGCACCTTGTATGTTACCTGCAAGTAACTCATATAACTTTAGCCTGTCATTCTCAATAAACTTGAAGTCCATTCCATTCATTCTCCATAGGTCTAGCTGTTGAGCCATATCAGAGCGATTAACCATTGACCCACCAGCCTGACTTAGTAAAATTGATAATCGGACATCTCCTCTAGAAGCAGCGAGTTCAACTGCTTCATCCAGCTGCCGTCCAGATAAAAGTACAAGTATCTGCTCTAAATCACTTGAATCATCTAAGAAGCTCACCTCATCCTGTACTCGGTGGCATACACTCTCCTGTAGCCACTTACTAAAGTCAGCTCTCCGAGCAAAAGGTTTTGCCTCAATGTCAATGTCAATGTCAATGTCAAGAGAGTTATCCTTGTTATCGAGCATCATTTCCTCACCATCATCATCCAACTGTCCGCTTGTCTCTCTCTCTGAAAATAGAACTTTTATCAATTCCCAAACCATTACTTGATGCATCAAAAACATGCGAGAAGAGGAACATAACCCAGGAACATCAAGTTGCTTCTCAATGATATGAATATAACCCCGGCAAACTTCTGGAAGAGTCACGCGACTGCATACAACTCTGCTAAGCTTGATTTCACAAGAACCCAGCTCAGGTTGGTACCATTCATGTTCTAACAACTTGTGCAAATTCAGTGGGGAAGAAAAGCACAAATCAACAAGCTCCTCATTGATTTTGTCTTTTTCATCTCTCACAGCTTTGTCTATGGCAACCTTCTGAATATTTATTTGAGAAGATAATCCACTGTTGGAACTGCCTACCGGAGTACCACTATGAACAAGGATGTCATTTGGTCCCCATCCAACACGAAATGATCTTCCCATGAATAAAGCAGCGTCAACTATATTTTTTGAGAACCCTCCAGATAAAGGAGTTGCATGCTTATCCTCCAGTTTAAATCCCTCTACCTTTGTCAGTCTAGGAAATGGCAAACCCTTCTTTTGACCAGTCAAAAGAATGTCCATTGATGGGCTTAACTCAGCCTTATTTACATTGTACTCAAGTAATGCTTGAGGTGGTCTTCGAATGGGAGGACTATTTTTGCTCCCTTCTTTCCTGGAGGAACCTTGCATTAAAGTTTTATGGCCAAATATTTTCGTGTTAGAGCCTGGAGAATCTTCCTTTATCTGTTCCTTGACATATCCACTGATCTTCTGGAAGGACCCACTTAATTCTTCATCCTCTTCCTCTGTATGAAACATCAAAGCCCTCATTTCTTGCATTCTTACAGGATCAAGACCAAGATGAGCAGGAAGTGAATGAGACAGCACAGAGCCAACAGGATGCAAAGGAGATTCTTTTACCTCTGCAGGTGAGTTCATATTAGCATCATCCATAATAATATCATCTTCCTCTTCATCTTCCAATCCAAATCTACTAAAATGATGAACTAGGAATATCCACTTTCCACTTGACAAGTCGAATGATATAAACTGGGCTCCTTGCCTGTCAGCACTTTTTTTCAATATGCCACTGCATCTAGCAGAATCCAGGCTATGTAAGTCCAGTTTTCCCAGTTGAAGTATCAAAGTGACTTCAGCAGTTTTGTTAAGGCCTTGACCCACTGGGGGCTTTTGGGCCTCATTGTCATATACCACTACAGAATGCTTCTCAAATTTTACAATCTCATCCAAGTTCAACCACCTGACATCAGTGTTACCCAAGAATTTGATGTTCCCATAACCCACTCTCCCAACTGTGAAGTCTGGAACTTTACTGCAGTAACCTGCATCAACAATCTCTCTTGCTGCCAACTCATCAAATGAGGGTTTCGTATAATAGTCTGAAGAGTGTAGAGTAGGTAACAAGGAATCGATATCCCTGCTGTATGACATTCGTCTCCTCTTACACTGAGCTAATATCATAGAGTTGCAATAGCCCGAAATTGCTTCATTTTGACTCTTACAAACCTGGGAATCACATATAGTGTAGTGGAGATTATTTAACATGCCTTTCCCTGATAACGGAAGATACATAATTTTTAGTTAAAAGCTTCAATGCACCATAAGACTTATTGAAAAGGAAAAGAGATTAAGAGACTTAATTTTCACAAAAACTGTTTAGAACTATTTCATCAACAGAACAAATAACTAGATGGGAAATATATAACAAAGCATTGTCAAAAGCCCTAGGTGCTCTGAAGTGTCAGGAGTCTTCTATTGCCCAAGAAGCTAAGTGCTTGCCCGAAAGAAGGAAAGGGCCAATGTTTACTGTGTCACCCTTTATGTTAAACTGGTTTGTTAAGCAATTACACCATTGTTACTATCAGAAATTTAATGAACATATTATTATTACTAACACAAACTATTGATACATTGATTAATTCCTACCACTTAAACAACTACCAAAGCCACTGCTAGAAATGAAATCAGGTTGCCACAATTAGTATAAGTTACAAAGACTTTCAGGTTAATAGGCTAAGGAAGTTGCACTTAGTTGAGGAAGATGCAAGAGGCTAAGGAATAGAGGGGATTGAGGGAGATGAGGGAGGACAAAGAGGGAGAGAAGAGGACAGGATTAACTCATGAGTGCCACCACCTACATGAAGATCTTTAGGTTATCAGGATCATTATACTACCTAGAAATGGTGGAAGATCCGCATGATCAAATCATAAAATCTTAAGATTCTTCAAAATTATCAAAATATTATTTCATAAAAAAAAATACAAAAAGTATTATAAAATAAACAACTGCATAGATGGGAAAGAATAACAAAGTCTAATGTGCATGACCTATACAATACTGACTCATGATGAAGAACAACTGGAAACTCATCAACTGAAATCAAATGGCGAGTTGGTCAGATACTTCACAATCAATGTTCTGATCACAAACTGGTATAACATTAAGGAAACCAAATAAGAATATGAAAACAGCTGATGCCCAGTACTTTCTTGAAAAGAAGAAATCTATACAAGAAAGAACAATATAATATAGTTTGTCAAATGGTTTGTGTTTGGTGCATTATCGAGAAATCTTGCAAGGTAATCATAAATTACCACTTCTAAAATGTCTATGATCATGCATTGCAGCTTTGGCTACAGTAAATAATGTTGGAGTGATATAACTGATAACCCATATTACAGTATATGGTAACACAAACAGATTACTGGTAATGTCTTTACAACTCTTACAATATATAAATAAATAAATAAAATCCAATTAATCACATTAATTAAAAAAATAAATATAAAAGATTGGGTTAAAAGGAATATGTTTAGTAAGGCATATTGATCAAATGAACTTATTAGAACCTTAAACATGAATAAAATAATTGTCAAATTAATTCCACATTTCTACCAAACAATGTAAGCAACAAAAAATAGCAAAAAAAAATGAATATAGCAATGGAATTTCAGGACTATTAATATAGCAACAAAAAAGAAGAAGAGGAATAATTTAATATTATACAGGTTTGCCAAAGTATTAAAATTTTGAATAACAGATAAAGAAGAAGAGGGAGAGGGTGGGAACATAACAACTGGTGACTTGACTTTTATGTTCATTTGGATTGACAAAATAATACTAAACTGAGTATTTCACATTTCCTGCGAGTTGTTGTCCTTAAAATTTTAAATTATTTATAAGGGGATCCTGCATCTTCCAGGAGAAGAGCATCTTGTATCTTGGCAGTTTTGATGATATACAATCATACAACAGAAAGAGTGAGATATTTATGCTTCTGTTTTAAATTATCTCGAAATTATGCCACATGATCTAATTCAAAACCTGTATTTGTAATTCTTAAACATTGATTTTATAACCAACTAATTAATCTTAAATGTAAGATGCAACACCGTAGGTTTTCAAGTTAAGAAAAGTGATATAATAATATAATTAGTCAAAAAAAGAAATATAAACTTCAATTAGTTTTAAATGAAAAATTGAACCGAATGAAATTTAACTTTTTTAGAAAAAGATCATATGAACTGAACTATAGTTTTATAGAACACTAAAACAGATTTTGAGCAAATTAATCTGATTTTTCTTCACTCAACCAAACTAAAGGTGTTAAAAAAAACTTGAAAGCCTAAATGTCCAAACCTAAAGGTGTCCAAATAATGCAATTGATCTTAAAGGCGTGAATATTCTATAACCATCTAATTGATTCTTAAATGTAACATCTAAAGTCAGCAAATTAGACGGGACAAACTGAGAGGGAGAGGGAAAGAGAGAGAGAGGCGGAGATAGATAGGCATAGGGAGAAGCAGCTGCACGCCACCGACAGCCTCCATGCCGGCGCTTGCAGCTGCAGGCGGCCTGCTGCAGAGAGAGGGAGAGAGGAAGTAGAGAGCGTATAAAGGGATAGGGAGAGGAAGCTGCACACGGCCGACGGCTTGAGTGGCGGCGCTGGCAGCTGCTGGCCGCTTGCTTCAGGAAGAGGGAGAAAGGAAGAGAAAGAGAGAGAGAGAGGAGGAAGAGGGGGAGGGAGAGTTAGCTACCGAGACAGTGTGGACCTTCCCCGGCGACCTGCGCACAGAAGAGAGCAGCCTGATTCTTTGCTGGCGGACCTGCGCGCAGAGGAGATGGAGGCTGGAGTGACGGTTTGACGGCTGGCGAAGGGAGTCGAGGGTTTCGGAGGAAGGGTAACTTATTTAATTTAATTTTCTCTAACAAAGATTACCTGGTTCGCTTAACGACTAGGCGATGGAACCCCGCGTTGCTATTACATATTAGATATAAATTAAATTAAATAATTAAAAATTAAAAATAATAAGTTATAAAATTAATTATTGAAATTAATTTGAATTAAAATTATATATACTAAAATAATATTGAATTAGATATCATTATTTATTATATACATAGAGATTTAAAAATATAATAAGTTATAAAAAATATATTTTGAACGTAAAATTTAAATTTTTAAAAATAAATAAAAAAAATATTTTAAATGAATTTTATAATAGTAATATTAAACTATATATTAATGTATTAGGTATTAAATCATTTACAAAAAAAATTAATATTTTATTTTAAATTAAAATATAACTAAATATAAAATATAGCTACATGCCTACATAAGACTTTCTTGTAAATTAACCTTTCAAACAAATTAAAATAACTTATTTATTATACATTATGAAAGACTTTCTTTTAACAATATTGTAGTGCTATTTTTTTCATTATCATCGTTGTTATGCATAAGAAATTTCAAATCACGACTGCTGGTTACTCTATAAATATCAACATATAGTTGACCATTAGAGGATACATGTTTCTAGATAAATGTATTTAAGATTTTAACCTTGGCTCTTATTTATGGTCATAGCAAAATAAACATATATCGGGAATTATCTCCGCTGAAATAAAAATCTTATCCTCTATATTCATTTTCCTTTAAAAGGTTGCTAAAAGTTTGATTATATCCCTCAATGTTCAATCAACAGCTTCAAAATAATGCTTCTTTATCATTGGAGTTTCATCATATATAATAAGTTTCGCTTTTATTATCAAGTCAGCCAATGAACTACCTTGATTCATATAACATGTAGAGTCTTCCTCAACATTTATGAAAATTACAAATCTTGTATGTATCGTACTCCCACTTGGAATGAGCAAAACCGCTATTCCACTTAAAGCAATTGTTAAAATAATTTCACATTTGGATTCCAAAGTTGCTGAAAGAGTTCTCTAAATGAATGTTTTCCCAATGCCACTAAATCCATATAGAAAGAACAATCCTCCACGGTTTTTAGCGATCTAAGCATGATCTTATCGTATATATTTCTTTGCTCAAATGTGAGATTAGAAATGATTTGGGCATGTTCTGCAACTAATGATCGTTTATTATAGTTAAGCTCATCCTAAATAAGTCTATTTCTGCATTGAGGAATGAATGAGATATCTAGAAAAAAAAAATCGGGCAAATCAACTAGACTCATGTTGCTACTCCTTGACATATTCTCAATCTCTGCAAGAACAAAGTTTTTCAACTCATCTTCACTTAGATCCAATCTTCACACAAAAAATTCATTCATAAAAAGTCCAAAAAATATTTTTGTATTTTTTAGAAATTTTAGGATGTGTAACACATTGCAGACTTTTGCAAATAAAAAATAAAAAATAAAAAATTGTGCAAAATATTTATTATGATAAATATAGATTTCAGGGGTATAAAAAAATATGCTGCGGAAATCCCGGGAATATTATTTTTGAAAATTTTCGGATCTTAAATTAAAAACTATTTCTAAAATTTCGGTTAATAAAATTATATTTTTACTTTAATAGAAAAAGAGAAATTTCATACAAAAATAATTAATGAGAATAGTATAATAATTTCTTTTTATTAAAAAAATAATTTTAAATTATTAAATTATGTGTAGTAATTAAGTTTAAACGTAATTTGCCAAGAATAAAACTTTTTTAAATTCATTAAATGAGCGAGGAACTACACATTTTTCATTAAATGGGCAAGATATAATATTTTTTGTTACATGATTTTATAGAAAGGTCCATGAAATACGTGGAAAATAACGTTTCTTTTTACCCATAGACTTTGTAATTTTTATTAGAATTTTAAAATTTTCAGATCCTAAGTTAAAAAATTTGACCCGAAAATCTCGATAATATTAGAATTTTAAAAATTTCGGATGGTAAATTAAAAATGATATTGAAAATGTATCCTAAAATCCCAAAAAATCTCAAAAAAAGTTTATTCACAGAAAAATTCATTTAAGAATTTTGTGAATTAACATTACATAAATGTCCATAAAATGATTAAAAGATTTTACTTATTGATATTTAGAAATAAATCTACATATTTTTCTTTATAATAAAATCAGCAAGTTGCCTATAAATATATTGGTTATTGATATTTATAAGCTAATATACAATGTTGCCATATAAAAAAATTGCCTTCAAAATCTTAAAAATATTAAGGTTTTGAAAATTTTGAATCCTAAATTAAAAATGATTTTGAAAAAAAAATATACTAATCCAAAAAATAATTTAAAAAATCATTCATGAAAAGATTCAATTTTTTTTTTTGTGAATTTCGAGGATTTTAAAATATATTTTACGATTTTTTGAAATTTTTGGACCAATTTTATTTTAAAACCCCTAAACTATATATTTATTATAATAAAAATATTTCATATATTTTTCGGAACGTTTGTACTATTTTTTATTTTTTCCAAAAAAATGTGTTACACAATTTTGTGCATTTTTCCCACTCATTTTAGAGCTATTTTCCGTTTATTTATGGATATTTTTGTAAAATTCTTTTAAAAAAATAAAATATTGTCCATTTAGAATATATTTGTGTAGTTTTTCTATTCATTTAATGATTTTTTTAAAAAATTATTCTTTGCAAATTACATTCTAAATTGATTAATACACATAATTTAATAATTTTAAATTAATATTTTTAATAAAAATAAATGATTATATTATTCTTATTAATTATTTTCACATAAAATTCCTTTTTTTCTATTAAAGCAAAAATATTAAATTCTAATAAAATCAACTATATTGATTAATACAAATATTTTATTTTTTCCTAAATGTAAATTAAATTTATATTTTCGAGATGAATTTATAAGGAAAAAATTATTATAAATAAATTTTAAATTTTAAATTTGATTAGATGAATATTACATCATTAAATTAGGATTTTGAAACTTTCGAATTCTATATTTAAAATAATTAAGAAACGTATCGTAAAATCTTTAAAAAAATGTCAAAAAAAAAACTTCATTCATGAAAAGATTTAAATTAGAATTTTTGCGATTTTTGAAGGATTTTAAAATTTATTTTAGGATTTTTTTTAAAGTTTTAAATACATAATTAAATTTTTTTTTGAAAACGTATCATAAAATCTTCAAAAAAAACTACACAAAGATTTTAGTCGTAAAAAAATCCAAAAAATATCTTTATGTGATTTTATTAGAATTTTAGGATATATTTTCAAAGTAACTTTTATTTTAGGAAAAAATAAAATATTTGTATTAATCAATTTAGAAAATAATTTGCTTATTAGAATTTATATGTAAATGTAAATGTAAATGTATATTTTTTCCTAAACGTTAGTATATCAACTATATTGTATATATTTATATTTATATGTAAATGTAAATTAAATTTATACTTATTAAAATCATATTTTTTATGCTCCAATCACATTCATTTCTATATCGACATGAATTTATATTACAATGTCATAAAAAATTATGCTTTTCCTATTAAATTAAAAATATAGTTTTATTAAACTGAAATTTTAAAAATTAATTATAATTTACAATCCGAAATTTTCAAAAATAATATTTCTAACATTTTCATGCCACATTTTTATACCTCTAAAATCTATTTTTATTATAATAAATACAATTCATATATATTTTTCAATAATATTCTATCATTAAAGTATCATTAATTTGGTCATTGGATATTGAGTGGTTGTATCGACGTGAGTCAAAAATCCAATCAGTATCCCTAGATATATTTGAAAATAATAACATGCCAAATTTCACCCATTCTTTGAAAAACTATGGTTTCGTTTGGTTGACATAACTTCACGTAAGAAGTTGTATTTTTTAAGAAATAGTTAAAACAATTCTTATTTGGTTGACATATTTTTTATATTTTGTGAAAATACAACTTTCTTAGTACGTGCAGTTTTGGTAAGTTGCACTTCTTGCATTATAATTGAAAGAAAAAGTCAATATTAGCCTCACATTTGCATTTAATATAAAATTTATAATTTATATTGTCAACATTGTGATATTAAATAATTTTTGAATTCTCCATATATTTATTTTAATTTATTTTATTTTTAGTAAAACATGTAATTTTTTCTTATTAACTATAAATAAAAATTATTTTTTCTATATAATAAAATATATATTATATTAATTATATCTGAAAATATTATATTATATTTTACATATATGTTACAATATTTATTTTCAAATAAAATTTATTTTTTTATATATACTAACCCATATAAATTAAAATATTAATTTATAAAAAGAATGATATATTGGTCATTTTATATGTACTTCCTAGGAAATACTCATGTCAACCAAACATATTGTAGGTGGAAAGTTACACTTCCTATGAATTAACTTTTTGTCAACCAAACACTTTACGTACTTCCTGGAAATACACGTGGGAAATTAATTCATAAGAATTAAAAATTTTTGTAAAAAGTTACTTCTCATGTCAACCAAACGAGACCTATATATTGTCTTTTTAATATTCAACATTACCAGAACCATCATCACTGTCACCGACGACCGAATATATCGTTCTCGATTGCATCACTCCTTAGATTTTGATTACATTATTCTTGGACCCCAAGAATTTAGTGTTATGATATTTTATTATTTTTAAATATATTTAGAAATGTTGATTGGACTTCTGACCCATATCGGTAATGTCACTTTGTATCTCAATGGTCAAATTGATGATAGTTTAATGATATAATATAATTGAAATAAATAAAAAATACAACACCTTTATTAGTTGGGGATACAAAATTTGGAATGGATTTGAAAAAAATCCTAAAAGCTAGTGAGTGTATATTACATAGCTAATCTTTTAAAGGGTGAGCTAACAAATAGTCATCGCAATCTATTTTTGTCTAGTTTTAAGGTGGGGGAGTCCAACTCACAATAATGGAATTTAATTTGAGATTCCTCTCAAATTTTTTGAGCTCAAAGTAATTGGAAGAGAAAGCTAAAATCTTAATCGCAACACTTTTGGCGAAAACTTGCATAACATCATATATTTTTATTATTCATTGTGTGTCATAGGAACCAAATGACTAGTTTTGGACCATCAATTTAATCTTCAATCAAAGTCATGCAAAAGTTGGCTACCAAAATACCAGTAATCCCTACTAGAAAAATCTATATTTAGTTTTTGACTAAGAATTTATATTTTTGGGGCAAATTCATATTCAGTCGCATAAAATATAGTTTTGAGAACCAAACAACCCCAAATGAACCTAACAAGCAAGAGTCAAAAGCTTGCGTATAACAATTTCCATGAGAATATATGTACCTTAATTAGGAGGAGTAATAAGTTTCCATAAAGCCATCCTAACGGTAGAAATTTTCAACAGGAAGATATTCCTAACATTTAAGGAAAAAATAAGCAGATGATATGATTATTCTTGGAAGTTCATTCATCCAAACAAAGTAGTCATCATTAGGGTTAACCTTTTGGTAGAGCATATACTATTTATTGTACCAAGAGAGATATTCTTTGAAAAAAAAATAAAAAATATTTCAGATTTTGCGATGTTAACCTTTTGGCCGATGAGTTATTCATATTGAAGAGAATCATTTGGATTGTTTTAAGACTGCATTTTTTGACCAAAAAGTTTGGAATAATATTATAAACAATCATAAAGTGGTCAATGAGAAGTGTATTTTTGAAGTTGAAAGTGTATATTATTGTTCCAGCAACAATAATATAGAGAAAAGGATAAAGAGGGTCCTCTTCTCTAATTCTTCTATGGGATTTAAAGAATTTAAACAATTTAAACAATTTAAACAATTTGGAATTAATTACATATGCAAATATAGTAGAAAAAATGCAAGAATTAATCCAATTAGTAAATTTAGAAGAAAAAGGTGCATGCTTGCATTACATACAAAATAGCATTATATGAAATTAAGTCATAAGTCTTCTCTAAATTAATTTTCACAAATGTAAGGAGATTTACCTTTTGATTCATAAAAAGAATGAGCCAGCTGCAATCCAACTCTATAACAATATCTCAAACAATCTACAATAGCATTGGATGTAAGCAACTACCCATATTATATATTTTATTCCACAATATATCGTGGGACCTTTGTCTTGCTTTCCCTTGAAAACAAAAAAAATGAGTTAGCTCCTCAACTATTAAGATGTTATCATATGTTTCTGCCCTTTTATGAAGGGAAATTGTTCAAAGGATATTAAATTAAGCAAATTGACCTTGAGTCTATTAGCAAGTTTCTTTGCAACAATGCGATATGATAAATTACACAATGTAATATGTCTAAAATTAATCTTTTACTTGGGGATTTTGGTGTTTGGTAATGAAAACAAGTATAGTTTTATTCCAATCTAGTAGTAAGGTAGTGAAATAAATAAATAAACAAATAAATAATGAAATTCTCTGAAATGATATATCAGAAGTATTTGAAAATTTTAGTTGTGAAGCCATCATAACTTGATTTTTCCCATCTCCTATAGATTTAACCGTATATCAAATCTCATTTTCATCAAAAAGAAAATTTCAGATTATTTCAAAAAAAAAATGGCAATGAAGCATTTGTAGTATAGCAAGCCTATAAAGGGAGCCAAAGGGAGGAATAAGCGGCAATAAATTTGGTTAAAATGTCATTTTCATTTGTTTTGACAATTTGATTAGTACTAATTATAAATATGGTTTACCCTCCTACATATGGTGACAATACAATGGGAAATTCAAAATTTAAATCTAATCCACTATTTCTAATAGATTTACCTTCGTAAGGCGATAGTTTTATTAGATTTGCCTTTGTAAGTCAATAGCTCTATTATGGATGGCCCTAAGTTTTAATTCATTTTGGTCACTAAGGGAATAATTGGCCTCTAGAGTGTCACGCCCCAACTCAGGGTCACGTGACCAACCAGGGTATACATGCCTATACCCCACAATCTAACCCATGCACATGCCAACTCATGATAATAAAACATAGCGAAAAGAATATAACAAATTTTATGTTAAATGAAAAACCAAATCAGATTTCGTTAGAAGCAAGTTTAGCAAAATAGTAAAGTGCGAAATAAATCAAAGTTCAACGGTTCATTTACAAGTGAAATCTGAAATGAAAGACATGAATGTCCCCAAGGGACTACAACTACAAAATACCAAAATACAGGCGCATGACAAACTATCAAAGACTCGACTACGACCCCTAACTAGGACTGATATAAGATCAATGTGGCTCATCTACCCTCCAACCGCGCCAAGTACTCCAGCCCACCTCACCAGTCAGGCTCTACAAAAACAAAAAAAATGACAACGGGTGAGTTCAAAGAACTCAGTGAGCAGTTCTACCAACCCCCACCATAAAAATCAACCACAGATAGAAAGAATAAAATGGCCCTAACTCATACAGGGGTAAATCATCAAGTGGTATAACTAGCTAACATGCCAACTGGCCATCACATGCCCAAAGGCAAAACCATTTCACTAAGCAGTGAAATATAACATGCCTCAACTTACCCGCGCCCTAAGGCACACATCACACTCAAGGGTTATGAGGATAATCGGGAATGGCCCATCCGAGCTTATCATATAATAGAACCCTTAGATAAAGCGCATGAATAATCAAGATTTGCTCATTCGAACTTATTCCTTAAATAAAGCAACTCGGGAACAATCGAGATTTGCCCGTCCGAACTTATTCCACGAGAAACACAGGAATAATCGAGATTCGCCCATCCGAACTCGTTCCTTAAAGATAGCGCGAGTATAATCGAGATTCGTCCATCCGAACTTATTCCTTAAAATATAGAAACTTGTGAACAATCGGGATTTGCCCGTCCGAACTTGTTCCACAAGAAACACAAGAACAATCGGGATTCGCTCATCCGAACTTGTTCCTTAATCACGGGTTGGGAATTAACAATCCAACCTTCTGGGCCAAACTCGCAATCCGGCTCCTATCCGAGCCTCTTCGTCATTCATAAAGATATGACGCTAACAAGACCTAAGTCAAGTGTCTCCTACAGTGTCTTAGGAATGTCTTTATTGAGAAATACCGCAACACTCAATGCATGATCCCAACTCATAGACCTGTAATATCATAAACACATGAGATTTTATTTCATACCTATAATTTAAATTTGTTGGTTCTTAACAGATTATGTTGTCCCTTGAATTTTAATTATACAATTAAAATTTCAGTTTGCCAAAATTAGGGTTTTGTTTTCAATTTACTGTTGAGCCAAAAACTGGTGCACCCAAGTTGAATCTGACTTCCAAAGTGTGTCCTACGGATCCAGATTATGTTCTCTGGTCAAAATGATAGGTTACATAACTATATTCAGTAAACTATACACACCATAATTTTTTTTTCAAAAATCAGCCCTAAATCAATTATTCAGCATGAAGTTTCCAGCAAGATTGAGTTTTCAACCTATCAAGTATTTAATCCGAAATTTACAAAAATCAAATCCTTAATTACTATCATAACATATTTATAACATTGAGACAAATCTCACCAAGATAGAATCATATTTATTAAACAAGATTAGTAAGCATCAACATCATCTTTAAAACAAGATTTAAGCTTCATGATCAAGAACCCACATCAAGAACACACATGACATCAAGATCAAATCCTTATCTATGTAAAACATGATTAATACCCAAAAATCACATATTTAATTACAAGATATGCATTGACATTATAGGAACCTAAATAGGTAAGCAATCCAAGACAAAGATCATAAAATAAACAAGAATATTCTCTTATGTATTTTATCAAACACCTCGAGGGCACCCCTATTTCCACATTGGACGAGCACCCCTAAGGTATTCCTAGGGCTGCTGAGCCACAAAGGGGGAATCTTGGGTCCCCTCCCACAGTTCGACATAAGAACTCAGTGATAAAAAACACAGTAACCGACAGGAAACAACAAGAACGTCACAACGCCCAAATCGGCTCAAGAACACAAGAGGAAATCTGAGAAAAGGAGGGGTAAAACCACTCACTCAATTAGGAAGAAAGATTAGGGGAGAATTCTCCGATCAGCAGCCTCCGAATCCGGTCCCAAAGGGTGGCGGTGGCTCGACTCCTCAAGAATGGGGCGGCGGTGTCATGCCCCAAATTCAGGGTCACGTGACCGGCCAGGGTATACGTGCCTATACCCCGTAGCCTAACCCATGCACATGCCAACACACAAAATAGCGGAATAAACAACAGCTTTTATTAATCAAAAGAACCAATACTGAATTTTCATTTCAAAATAGCAAGGTTTTAAATAAATAGCTCAAGTGTGGAAATAAATAAATCGAAGAGCAACAGTTCTTTTAACAAATAAAAGACTGAATAAAAACATGAACGTCCCCACGAGACTACAACTCCAAATTCCAAAACAACAGTACATGACAACCTACTACAGACTTGACTACGACCCCTAACTAGGACTGCTATGAGATCATGTGGCTCCTCTGCCCTCCAGTTGCGCCAACTGCTCCATCCCACCTCACTAATCAGGCTCTGCAAAACAAAACAACGACAATGGATGAGTTCAAAGAACTCAACGAATGATTCTACCAACCCTCATAAAAAAACATCACAAATAAGATGCACAAGGTAAAACTCTTGACTCAAGCAGGAAAAGGTCACAAGGGAGTAACCTGCTAACAAGCCATCCAGCCACCACCTGCCCTAAGGCAGCCAACACCCAAACAATGAAGAACAACAGGCCTAAGTCTACCATGCCCTAAGGCAACAACACATACTAGGATAATCGGGAAGGCCCTCCGAACTTATCCTAGTATAAATAAACTCCTGAGCAATTGGGAAAGGCCCTCCGAACTTGCTTCACAAGACGCGTAGGGACAATCAAAATTCGCCCATCCGAACTTGCCCCTTTAAGATATAATAAGAGTAATCGGGTAGGCCCTCCGACTCTCCGAGCTTACTCTTAAAAGATATCACAAGAATAATCGGGAAAGACCCTTCGAACTTATTCCTTAAAACCACCTCGGGGATAATCGGGTAGGCCCTCCGAACTTATCCCACGAGGCCAAACCGAAACAATCGGAATTTGCTCATTCGAACTTGTTCCAATAAATAACATATGAGTAATCGAGATTCGCTCATCCGAACTTACCCCTTTAAAAGCACCTCGGGAATAATCGGGTAGGCCCTCCGAACTTATTCCACGAGGCTGAACTGGAACAATTGGGAAAAGCTCTCCAAATTTATTCCACAGGTTGGGAATTAGCCATCCAACCTCCCGGATCTAGCCCGCAAACCGGCTCCTTAATGAGCATCTCCGCCATTCATGAAGATATGACGCACCATGATCTAAGTCAAGTCTTTCCTACGGTATCTTAGGGGTGTTCCTATTGGAAAGCGTCTCAACACTCCAATACCCGACCCCAACTCCTAGACTCGTAATGTCATAAACCCGTGTGGTTTTATTTCATGCATAAACTTCTCATGTTGGTTCATAATAGATTATGCTGACCCTTTTACCCAATTTTAATTATGCAATTAAAATTTAGTTCACCACAATTAAGGTTTGTTTTAGGGTTTTATTTTAGCTTACTGTTCTGCCCGGAACTGATGTATCTAACCCGAATATGATCTCAAGAGTGTGTCATATATTTTCAAACTATATTTTCTGGTCGAAAGGATAGGTTACACGACTATATTAAGAGATCTAATCACATCATAACAGAGAAATAAAAAATCAACCCAGATTCAACAATCAACATATAAAATTCCAGCAACAATCAATTTTCAGCATGACATGAAAAATAAATCTGAAATTTCCAGAAATTAAATCCTAATTTCTCATTATAACATAATACAAATCTTAAGATGAATTTCATATATTTCATGCTTATTAATCAAGATTAACAAGTATCAATCAACACTTAACCAAAGAACCAAGAATCATAACCAAGAACCCCTTTCAAGAACCCCCATGGCTTCAATTTCAAGATCTTGATCCTATAACATGATTTCTTTCCAAAAATCATAGATTTAAGTCTAAGGCATGCAATCCATAATTCAAGAACCTAATTAAGTAAAGAAATCAAATTCTACACATCAAGATCAACAAGAACACCAACTCGGGTATTTCATCGAACACCTTGAGGGCACCCTTGATTCACCGTTGGCCGAGCACCCCTAGAGTAAACCTAGGGCTGCCGAGCCATAAAGGGAGAGTCTTAGCCCTCCTCCCACGATTCGATACAAGAAAATGGCAATCAAAACCCACGAATCATCGAGAAAATACAAGAATCAAGAACACGCCAAAATCGGCTCAAAATCAAGAAAGAACCTGAAAAATGAGAGGTAAAACCACTCGCCTAAATAGGAAGGGTGATGAAAAAAGAAATCCCGAACGATGGCCCTCGAATCTGGCTTCAAAGGATGGTAGCTCGACTCAAGAAGGGGAAGAGAGGGGACGGCGGCTCACCTCAAGCCGCCGGCTTGAGGATAGGAAGAGAGGGAAAGAGGGGCTAGCTCGGCGGCTCCTCTTGGCTCGGCTCCAAAGGGAAGGAAGAAGGGAAAGAAGGAGAAAGGAAGGCCCGACGGCTTGGCTTAGCGGCGGCTCCAAGGAAGGGGAGAGGGGCGGCTGGCTCAGCTTGGCTCCTCTCTCTTTTCACAACTTGTGTGGCTCCAATAGGGAGCCACAAGCCAAGGGGAGGGAGTTTTATATTCCCTCCTCAATCCTAACCCCATTAACCCTTTAACAAACCCGCATCTGTCTCAAGCCAAACCCGAACCTGCTAACTTAACTAATCATATTCTAGTCCCATGCTAAATTATAAGCAACCACATAAGCACATCCACATAGACATATTTAAGCAATCATGCACACACAACATTAAATTAAATAAATTTAACTACTCAAGCCAAATTCACATAATTCAAATTCTTACTTACCCGAGTTCGCAAACTCGCACCAGACCATGACACTACTAGGAAAATGGACATCAGCAACGGCTGATGCCGTTGCTGAAGAGCATCAACAACGGCCGAGCCGTTGCAATAGAGCCGTGACAGAAACTCGCGTTGCTGATAACTTAGCGACGGATCAGCAACGGCCGCTCGGGCCGTCGCTAACAATATTATCAGCAACGGTGTTGCCACGGACACGGAGCCGTTGCTGATAACATTAATAGCAACGGCCGGTGAGTCCGTAGCAAAGCCGTTAGTAAAAGCCCGTCGCTAAGCCGTTGCTGTAGGTCATCAGCAACGGCTTTCGATACACTTTTAGCAACGGCTTTCCCACGGACGGCCGTGGGAAAGCCGTTGCCGATGATATGACCCTGGTTACGAAAAAATTTTAAATTTTAAATTTCCATTGATACATTGATACATTGATACATTATCTGATACATAACTCACACACTCATACACACATTCATTCACACATCACAAACACAGCAAGATATACATCAAAACAATTATATTTATATTGATAATTATCCACGATAGTATAAAAACAATTCAAATGCAAAATTGAAGTATCAATATCCAAACAAAATAAGTTAAACAAGTTAAATATCTCAGTAACAAAGTCAATATAAAAAATCTCACGATGACGATGGAGGATGGCCTGGATCATATGGCGGGGTCTGGAGTGCTTGAGTGTACACCGGCGTGGACTGACTCGAGGACGATGGATTAGATGATGCCGAAGAGATGCCTGCTTCGGGATGACCTGACATGTTGCGTAGCATAGCTTGTATATCCGCCATCATCTGACTCTGACGCTCCATCAACTCAGTCTGACGCACGACCGTGTCCTCTAGAGTCCTTATTCTGCTACTATGATCATAACTGGATCTAGAGGTGGACGGCCGCTCACCAGCGATCGGAGGGGTCGGTGCCCCAAGTGGACCTAGCACGGCTCGCGCATGACAACTATCTGCGAAGCCATATACGCGGCCATGGTCCCAGCCACCTGCGGCCTCGACCCACGATGCTGCGTCAAAGTCCTCGGGGGTACCCTCGCGCTGCACCACCGTCTGGCTGTAGGTCTCCTACTCGAGTTTGATTTTTTGTTTAATATTTATCATAAAACTTAAATTATAAATATATAATGAATAATTTAAACAAATATATAATTACCATAATGTATGCAGCGCGGTTGTGGATGTACTCCCCCGTCCCATGTGCTCGACGGTGAGTCCGCTCAAACACCGCCATCGGGGAGGGTCGCTGGACAGTTCCGTCATCTGACACCGTCGTCTACATTTACAAAACAAATACATTAATTAGTACACATAGTAACAAATAAAATATATAATTAAAAGATATACTTACCATACGGTTCGCGTGCACTGTAAATGCAACAGAGCCGCCGGTGTGACGCGCTGCTCCCCCCGACATGCGATTTCTAGCCGCATTCCGAGAAACATCCTGCCATCGATCCGTCGACCATATTCCCACGAGCTGGTCCCATATATCTGGAGTAATCCAACCGGGGCCGTATCCCCGAGTCTCCGCGATGTTAGTGGTCCCAGCTCGGGCCATCGCTTGGGACCGAGCCTGCCCCAGCTGCCCGTTGTACCTTGCCCGGGAAATAGCCTCCCATGCAGCGTAAATGAAGGGCCTTTGATCCTCGGCCCATGTATAGCGAGCCTGCAAAATAATAATATCAGTACCAATATTAATCATCATGCATGTAAAAAAAATAATAATACATGCCTCAAACTCGCGCCATAACATGTCGACGTGCTCGCTAGGCACGTGAGACCACGTAGGCCATGCCCCGTGCATGTATCGTCGAATAGTAGAAGAAATGCTCCTCGACACTTCTTCTTGCTCGAACCTGCACAACAAAAATAAATTTTAATATTATATTATGATATAATAAATTTGTAATGATTCATAATTCATGATATATTACCGCTCCCCAATCACGCTAATCAATCTACGTGACTCAGTGGCTGGTGGAGGCAGCCACCTGTTCGGCCCGTGTGGCCGCCTGCGTCTGGATGTACTAGCCTCGGCAATATCATCGACATGAGGATCAACAGCATGAGTAAGTGCTGGAGTCTCACCGATCGGAGACTCCGAAGCTCTCCTGCGTCGATAACCACGACCAGACATATCTGTCGAACAGACATATAATCAGATTATTGTATAAATAGTAGAGATATATTTAATAAAATATATACTTTACAATTATTCCTCATCATCTGAATAATAGTCTTCGAATTCTTCCTCTTCTTCCTCTTCTTCATCTCCAGCTTCCTCAATTTCATGATCGTCATCATCAGCATATTCAACTTCTAATTGAATTAACGTTGTGTCTGCTTCCTCGAGTATTGGAATAATACGATCTACAGCAGGAGGATCATCTTCTTGATAGAAACCATGTGTCATATCATGTATCAGCTCATTTTCTCCTACTATCGGATCAATTTTTCCTCTACCTTTTGTCTTACAGACTACACGTCAATCCGCTATATCTTTATTTCGAGCCGGATACTTCGCGTAATATACTTGTTCGGCTTGTGATGTCAATATAAAAGGCCCATTTGCTGCCAATTTCGATTTGTAATTAACCTCAACAAGTTTGTATTTTGGATGAACTTTCATTCCCCTTTCTGTTGTTTTGAACCAATGACATCTAAATAGGATCACTGATTTTAAGCCGAAATAGTGCAACTCTATCACTTCTTCCATCAGTCCATAAAAATCCATATCACATTCAACATAGGTTGTCCCTTTCACGCAGACCCCAGCATTCATCGTCTTCTTTGTAAATGAATATTCAACTGTGTGAAATTTATACCCGTTAAAAAAATATCCGCTATAGCACGACACAAGTCGCGACGGTCCACTAACAAACTCAAATATTCTTTCATCTATTTCAGCTCTATGATCTTTGCTGTAAGTCTGAATCCAAGTAGGGAAATCACGATTCCGTAATCTCTCCAATTCTTGATCGTTGTGAATAGAGTATTTTTGCACCATCTCAATGTCAAATATTTCAATGAATTGTTCAATCTCTGGACAATTGAGTAATACATACAAGTGTGCCAAATGATACTCTTCCTCGCTTAAGTGTCGAGATGGACGAGAACCAAAAGCACGACCAGAGTGACAAAATATATTTAAACGTCTATCTGAATGTCGAACACCCCCGTCGTCGTTACGTGGAAGATGATCAAATCTTGTCTGTACTGTCGATTCAAAGTAAAATGAGCAGAATGTTGAAATTTCTTGGATGATATACGATTCAGATATTGATCCTTCAACACCTGTGGTGTTCTTTACTTTTTTCTTCAGACGATTCATGTATCTTTCAAATAAGTACATTCACCGATATTGAACGGGGCCACCAACTCGTGCCTCGTATGCCAAGTGTATCGGTAGATGCTCCATCAGTCAAAAAATGCAGCAGGGAAAAACTGCTCCAGCTTGCATATGATTTCAACAATATTATTTTCAAGTGTTGACATATCTTCGACTCGAAGGACATTTGCACAGATGTTTCTAAAAAATATACTTAATTCAGTCAACGGACCCCAAATATTATCAGGCAAAAGATCTCGAAATGCATCGAAAGTAATCTCTGCATGAATACATGACAATCATGGCTCTTCATCCCTGATATTTTGCAATCATCGACGTTCACACATCGAGATAAGTTTGAAGGATATCCATCGGGTAATCTGAGTTCTTTTACCCATTGACAAACATCTTTGATCTGTTGTTTATTTAACACATATGGGGCCTTCGGTTTCAGATATCGTCCGTTGACCTCTTGTAACTCCAACTCTGATCTTTTACAAAGTATTTTCATATCATGTCAGACTTTGACATTATCTTTTGTTTTTCCGGAAATATCCATCAAAGTGTTGAAAATATTATCAAACACATTTTTTTCAATGTGCGTGACATCTAAATTATGTCGAATCAATAATGAACTCCAATAGGGCAATTCCCAAAAGATACTTTTTTTCACCCAGTTATGTGTTTGGCCAAAACCTGACACTCTTTCATTGCGACCAAATACTATATCTGGAAGTGCTGAAACACGTGCTAACATTTGTTCACCAGACAACATCGGTGGTGGCCCATCTTTTTCGACTCTGCCCTTAGTAAATTTATTACTATTCCTTCGATACTGATGATTAACCGGTAGGAATCGACGATGACAATCAAAGAATGAGATTTTTCGTCCGTTCTGAAGACTGATTGATTTAGAGTGTTCCATACAATACGGACAAGAGAGTCAGACGTGAGTGCTCCAACCCGACAACATGCCGTACGCCGGGAAATCATTGATTGTCCACAAGACCGCGGCCTTTAAATTGAAGTTTTGCTTCCGATGACAATCATAAGTGACAGCTCCCTCAGTCCACAATGTTTTCAATTCATCTATCAAGGGTCTGAGAAATATGTCAATTTCTTTTCGCGGACCCTTAGGACCCGGAATAATCATCGAACGATAAATAAATTCATCTTTCATGCACATTGACGGTGGCAAATTATAAACTGTCAACAGCACTGGCCAAACTGAATAAGGAGTTGCAGAATGTCCAAACGGATTAAAACCATCTGTGCACAATCCCAATCTGATATTTCTAGTATCCCTAGCAAATAAAGGATAACATGTATCCAAATGTTTTCATGCTTCACTATCAGATGGATGAGTCATTACTGTATCATCACGACTTCTTGCATGCCAACTCATGTAGGGGGCTGTCTTTTCCGACATGAATAAAATTTGAAGTCTCGGTGTTAGTGGAAAATACCTAAGCACCTTAAATGAGATATTTTTCTATCGGACCGATTTCTTCTCCTTGTAACGAGGATGCTGACATACAGGGCATTTATCCAACTGCACATTTTCTTTATAATATAAAATGCAGTTATTTTGGCACGCATGTATTTTTTCGTACCCAAGCCCCAATTTTCTCATTAGCTTTTTAGTCTTATAAAAAGTTGGCTCAAACTTGTTATCAGTAGGCAGCATTCCATTAATCAATCCAGCAATCCGATCATACGCAACTTCGCTGATATTACAATCGGCCTTGATGTTTAAGAGCTGTGTCATTGCTGAAAACCTAGTGTATTTAGGACAATTCTCATACAAAGGTTCATCGACAGCTTTCAACATCTCGTAAAATTCTGCAGCTTCTTTATTCGGTAATTCAATCTCTGCCGCAGTTTGTACTTCTGTGATATCAACCGCTGTAGTATCTGGTGGGACTGATGTCTGAAGAATTGGCCGATCAACATTATCATTCAGGTGGAATTGACCCCCAAGACTATCAAGTATCATAGTTCTATAGGGATTACATTGACTGGATGAAGAAACACCAGCAGAGGAAGATTCACCATATGTCTGAACGACAGGATTGCTCGACGTCCCGACTTCGCGTGACTCCCCGTGACAAGTCCATAGAAAATATCTTGGTGCAAATCCTTTGGTATATAGATGCAGAGTGACAGTCTCCCGATCCAAAAATCGTTCATTTGAACAAATGCGGCACGGACATCGGATTTGATCACCCATGCTAACGAAATTTCGATTCGAATAGGCGAAATTTAGGAAGTACATTACGCCTAATCGAAACTCATTCGTTAAAGCTCCACGATCAAGACGTCGGTACATCCAACTTCGATCAGCCGACATGATTCTGTCAATCAATGACAATTTCTTTGGTTAATGTCTTTAGGTGAGATTGTCCTATTCCATTCGGGATTTATGTTATTCATATTGCACTTACGTTTTTATTTTAACTGTTAACTAATTATTCTAAATTTCGGCAGCATCTCCCTACAGTTCTCCGAATACACATATCATCTAGGCGCGTATCGAAGAACAAGAGAGATGTTGCCGAAATTTAGAATAATTAGTTAACAGTTAAAATAAAAACGTAAGTGCAGTACAAATAACTATATTCCCAAATTGTCCAATTAGGGACAATTCAAGAATTGTACGTCGTATAAAAGATCATCTACTTCTTTTACACGAACATACAATCCCCGAACGGATCTAAGGTTTTGCTAAATCATATCCGACTCGTCGATGCGTACGTGAAACATATGAACTCGTCGGATGCATGATTATTTTCTAAATGTTTCGAGACAGTTCGAGTCCATATTGGACGATTCCGGCGCGCGTCCGAAGTGGACGATTCCGGCGCGCGTCCTAAGTGGACAATTCTAACATTAATCTAAACCCTAATAATTAATCTAACAAATTAAACAATTAATCTAAATAATTAATTAACAATTATAAAACAATAAAAAAAACATTTATTATACTACAATTCCCGGCGCCGGAGTCAGGTGGACTCCGGCGCCGGCGTACAGTGGCCGGACACACTGTCCGTCCACTGTAAAAGGTCCGGCGGCGGCCATCGGCCGACCGCTGCCGGCCGAAACCCTTAAAAAAGGGTTTCGGTCGAATTTCCCGCCGGCTGCAACGGGAAGAGACGGTCGGCCGACGAGGCATACCTGAAAAAGTCGGCAGCAGCGGGAGGAGGAAGAGGCGTCGTCGGCGTTGGCAGTGGCGGCGAGAGGCGGGAGCAGGAGGCGGCGGCGGCAGCAGCGGGAGGAAGAAGGGTCGGGCGCGACTGCGTGCCCTATATAAACTTAACAGCAACGACTCACTCGCCCGTTAGAAAGCCGTTGCTAATAAGTTATCATCAGCGACGACTCACTTGTCTGTTAGAAAGTCGTTGTTGATAATTAAAATATCAGCCACGGCTCGAGTATCCGTCAGAAAGCCGTTGCGGATAATTAAAATAATCCGCAACGGCTCGCGTGTCCGTTAGAACGCCGTTGCAGATACAACATATTATTATTATTATTATTATTATTATTATTATTATTATTATTATTATTATTATTATTATTATTATTATTATTATTATTATTATTATTATTATTATTATTATTATTATTATTATTATTATTATTATTATTATTATCGTCATCGTCATCATCTTTGTGTCTTTTTTTATTAATAAAATGGTACAAAATTAAATACGTGGAATTGGAGGGTGAATTGTCATATCACGTGTTTGTTGGAAGGTCTCTCACTGTTCTATTCCTCAACTTTGACAATTAATATAATTAATTAATTAAACAAATAAATAACAGAATATATATTTTTCATTATCTGTGTTCTCTGTATTATACTCTGATCTTTTATTTATTTTAAAAATAACAATACTATTCTCTCAACTAAAAGTTAATTATAATAACACAGAGAAGAAGACCATTCACCACCTAAGCTGGATATTATCACCCAGCCTAAGTCCAAATGGGGGCTTGGGATCCACGATATGGGGACTACTGCCCGGCCCTTCAAGCCAAAAGAGCCCAACTTTACTTAAACAAAATCCATACCCCATGGACTAAAATTATCTTCAACAAGTACAATGACATTCTTTATAATCAAGTTTCTTTAAGCTTATCAACTTTGGATCCAACTCTTACTTCTTTTAGACAATTGGATATTTGACACTCCCATAAACTTAAAACCAACTTTTTTAAATATGCATCTAATTGATAATACAACTCGTGTTGATTGTCTCATTAACAACCAAACTTGGAACATTGATGCTTGCATTCTCGCCTTCGGTCCGGTGCTGTCGGAATCCATTGCTCGGTTGAATTTGCCCATGACGCCCAATGAGGATAGAAATATATGGATAGATGACCCAAGGGGTAGTGTTATCGCCAGAAATGCCTATTCATTTATATCTAGCCAGGGCCCAAGCCCACCCACTGAAAACCTTCTATGGAAAAAGCTTTGGAAGCTCAATACAGCTCCTAAAGTGTGTACCTTTTGCTGGAAGCTCCTCCACAGAAGATTACCCACTTCAAATTGTCTGTCTCACCTTGGTCTATCTCCATCCAACCTCTGCCCTTTCTGCCAGTCCTCCGCCGAAACCATCGACCATCTCTTTTTTGAATGCACTTTTGCCTCCCACTTATGGCTGTTCCTTAGCCAGAAATTGGGTCTTAACTTTGCCCCCCTAGCCAATTGGGGGTGTGGGGTTTGGCCCAACCCATCCTCTTCACCCCACAAATCTCCTTGGTTCCTAACGCTTATTACCAATACTTGTTGGTTCCTATGGTTTACAAGAAATGAGTGGGTATTTCAGGCTAGGCCGCCTACACCTTTGGGCATAGTGATTCGAATTCTCTCATTTTCGGATAATCATTCCGAACAGATACTACTTGAGGGCAATGTTACTCGCTCTCCCAACTTATCAAATGGAATCCCCCAGCGCCGGGTTTACTAAAGATAAATTATGATGCATCTTTATTGAATTTTTCAGGTGGAATAGGTTTCGTGGTTCGTGATTCAAATGAAAACTGCCTCTCAGCCACGAGCTCTTACCTCGAAGGCAACTCCCCCCTCGCTCTTGAAGCCTACGCAGTTCGTGCAGCCCTACAATTTATCGCAGCTCAAAATCTACCCTCATTTGTAATTGAGTCTGATTCCAAGACTCTAATGGATGTAATTAATAAGTCTGTAGAACCGTCTTGGTCTATATCAGCATTAGTAGTTGATATTTTGTTGCTTAGCTCTACCTGTAATGTGGAAGGCTTCTCATTTTTGTTTTAGAGAAGCAAACAAAGCTGCCCATTGGGCAGCAAATCGTGCGAGGCTCTGTAAGGATGAGAGGGTCTGGCCCTCGATCCGTCCCCCAGAGTTAGCTAACATATTGTATGATGACTTTTTTGGGCTTGGATCTCGCCGGCCATAATATATAATCTATTTTTTTTGGAAATTTTTTTTTAACTATTATAACAGTAAAAATTAAAAATTAATCTATACAAATTTAACATTATCTTGGATTTTAATTATTTTATATTAATAAAATATTTGATTAAAATATAAATAACATATGTCATCAATCTATCTACGATGACACGTAGATATGGTTAAGAGTGTAATTGAATCAAGTCGAGTAGTGCAATACTTGAACTTGATTCAACTGGAAAATACAAAATTGAAACTCGATGAATCTCTACTTTTAAGATGGAGCTTGAGTTGAATAATTATTCCAACTACTCGAGCACGATGTAACTCAATTAGATTATTTTTGGACTTAATTATATTTTTAGTCTCCCAAAATATTATATTTTTTTCGTTTGGTTTCTTATTTTTTTAAAAAAAATCATTTAGTCATTTGAAAATTTATTATTTTCGCTTTCGTTTGGTCCCTCCGTTAATTTTTTATTAACTTTTGATGTTGAGTGCCAACATGACAATGTGCTGATATGGATTAAAGATGAAATGAGGGACCAAATGAAAAAAGAAGAAGATATTTTAAGGGACTAAATAGAAAATATTTTTTTAAATAACCTATATATATATATATATATATTCAATATATTTTAATAAATTTACGAATGACATTGACTATTCCTCCTAAATTTAATAATCTTCACCCCACAAATAATACAAATATTATTTTTGAATTGCATCGGATTGTTAGTGTAATTCATAAATTTATTATAGATTTGTGGGGTAAAGATTTTGAAATAAGAAAAAAAAATTGATAAGATTTTATATTCGTGAATAGGATGAGAATATATATATATATATAATTATGTTTTAGATTATTAAAATATATAAATTTTTTATCTAGTTTCTTAAAATATTCTATTTTTTCGTTTGCTCCATCATTTTATCTTTAATCCATATCAACACATTATCATATTGACACTTAACATCAAAAGTTAAATGAAAAATTAACGAGGGACCAAACGGAAACGAAAATAATTTTTGAGAGACTAAATGAAAACTTTTTAAAAATGAGAGATCAAACGAAAAAACGTGATATTTATTTTTGAGTTAAAATTGAGGTTGATGTCAAAGTCGTGAATATTTAAATATTAAAAAATTATATATATATATATATATATATATATATATATATATATATATATATATAATAATAATAATAATAATAATAATAATAATAATAATAATAAATAGCTGAGCTACCTCTGGAATGGTTCCGGGGTTGTGATGTTTCCTTCATTCCCGGTTCCGCTAACTTCCATTTCCACTTTGTCACAGAAATCGTGAGAGATTTTTTTTTTGCCAGAAAAAAAATAGAGCATCTATATTAAAGCGTGACTTAAGCCCGTAGCAAGAGAGTCAGCCAACAAAATTTCCTCAAGCTCGGGAGGTCTAATAGTGGACCACACTAGTCCATCCTTATAGATGTGACCCCTATATGTTGTCAAATGGGCAGCTTTGTTACATTTCCTAAAACAAAAATTAAAGGTTCAACAATTACAAATAGAACCAAAGTTCTGAATGTCCAAGATTAGTGAATCAATTTCCCAGGGAATGAGAATTTCAGCGTTAATTACTGAAATCAAAATTTTTGAGTCGGACTCAACAACAAAATCAGGGAGGCAAATCCTTTTAGCAAAAAGCAAGCACTCGCGAACAGCCAATACTTCTAGCACAAGCACCGAATCTCCATGAAAGGAGGCAAAGCCACCCCCAAAATAGTCCCCTGAGGACGAACGGATTACAAACCCAATACCACATGCAGAGTCAGAAAATGAAGCATCACAGTTAATTTTAAGTAAATTAAGTGCTGGCGAAATCCATTTTCTAGGTGGGGTAGATCTAATGTTGGAGCCCTCAGATTGCACACAATGACACAAGGCATGACTGCAATTGTGAACACAATAATTTTTGTCACAAGGGTAGAGGGGACAGGCTGCCTAGCCTCATGCACCAAAAGATTTATAGCGTAGCAGATGAACCAACAGGTATTCGCGACAAATTCCGAGAGAGGCGGCGCACCCATAGGAATGTTATTTTGGGAATTCACTCAGCTACCAGAGGACCAATCCTATCGGTCAAAAAAACTCAAGCCCGTCTTAACAGAAAGGTGGCTCCAAACAAAATTAGCAAAGAGACAAGAAAAGAACAAATGGTCAGAAGACTCTATAGTAGCAGAACACAACAGGCAGGAACTGGCATCAAAAATTCCCAATCGGTGTAGATGCTCATAGGTAGGCAACCTACAGTGAATTCCAACAAAAAAATTTAACCTTGGGAGCCAGACATAAATTCCAGAGCACTTTTCACACAGGGGTCGACTGATAAGACTGAAGGTCATGGTTTCTAAGAAACCTTAAAGCACTTCAGCGGTAACACTGTCCCTCGCACTTGTCTTCCAAATATATCTATCATCACCAGGTAACATAGACAACCGCAACTTAGAAATGCAGTCTGCGAGCACCGAGCCAAATTTATCAATACATTCATCTGCATTCCAACATTGATTAGAGATAAAGTAGTTTACAGTCATGCTATCATCAATCAAATTACAATAAAAAAAAGTTGGCTTTAAAGACAATGGCAAATCAAAAATCCAGTTATCCCTCAGAACCGAGGAAGAAGTACTCGAAGAAATTAGACGAAAACACCCAGGGATTAACAACATGGAAAGCTTTAGTAAAAAGCTTCCAGCTCCAAGAGGATAGAGTGCACGTAATAAGACCCTATTTAAGGCTAGGGTATTTGACGGAAACAATGTCTAACCAAGGAGAAGAACCATTGTTTAGATACAAAAACACCCTTTTAGCCTGCAAAGCCAAGCATGTATCCGAAAAGTTAGAAATACCAAGACCACCATCGGAGTGGGGTTTGGTAACCACATCCCAAGATATGTGATGGATGGCATTATGACCAGAAGGCTCAGCCCAAAGGAAGTTATGAATGATCTACTCAAGTTTACCAATAAAGACCGGAGAGACCCAAGAAACACTAAGTGAATGTAAGGAGATCGAGTTGAGGACCGAGTTAATTAACACGACCCGACCAGCTTGAGAAAGGAAATTGGATTTCCAAGCACACATCTTAGCCTTCATTTGATCAAGAATAAAATTGTGAGCCAACACAGGTGGTCTTCTGGGGGCTATCATAGAACCAAGATATTTAAAAGGAAAGCTTCCAGCCCTCATGTTGAGGGAGGAGCAAATTGTTCTAATTTTATCCCTAGAAGCAACTTTATGGAAGAAGATTCCAAATTTTGCGAGATTGATAGGCTGCCCCGAAAATTTCTCATACACATCAAACACATGACGAATTGCCTCAAGACTCCGCTTCGAAACCCTAAAGGTTAGCAAGATGTCATCGGCAAACATCAAGCGACTGATTTTGATCGAGTTCTTAACTTTAAAAAGTTTTAACCGACCGAGCTCCACAGCCTTGTCAAGTAGGCAAGACAAAGTTTGGGCAGTGAGAACATACAAGTAGGGGGACAACGGATCCCCTTGCCTAATCCCTCTACTAGAGGGAAAGAAAGCGGACAAATTGTTATTGATTAGGCATGAAAAACTAGCAGTGGAAATGCAAGTGAAAATCCAGTTGATAAACCTAGGTGGAAACTGAAAGGCAAGCAACATAGCCTTGATGGCTTTCCAAGATAATTTGTCATAAGCCTTCTCGAAATCAACTTTGATAATAACATAGGGATTTTTACCCTTGGACCAATGTACAATATCCTGCGCAAGCAAAATGTTATCATGAATACTGCGCCCTTTAATAAAGGCATGTTGCACAGGAGAAACAAGCTTAGGGACCACTACTTGAATCCTATTGGCTAGAAGTTTAGCAAGGATCTGGTAACTCAAATTACAAAGCACAATCGGCCGATAGTCCCTAATCGAGGAGGGATTAGAAGTTTTTGGGATAAACGTAAGAAGAGTTTTATTTCGGTCCAATGGTAGGAAGCTCGATTCATGAAACATATTTAAACAATTCAAAAATGACTCGAAAGTAATACCCCAATAATGTTTGTAAAATTCAACGGTGAACCCGTCAACCCCTGGGCTTTTGCCATTCGACAAAGCCTTAATAACAACCCAAACATCTAAAGAAGTGAAAGGTTTAGTCAAATTTAAAGCGCAAGCAGGATCAATAATGGAACATGCAAATCGGGAACAATATCAACAAAACCATCATCAAAAGTATTGGACCAAAGCAGCTTATAAGAGGCAGTAAAAGCATCTAAGATAGTCAAATCATCAGATAAAACTAAATCATTAGAAACCACCAGAGAACTAATTCTATTTGTCCGCCGGTGGGCAGACACAAATATGTGAAAATACGTCGAGTTTTGGTCGCCATCGAAAATCCACTTTTGCTTAGACTTCGCCCATCATTTCAAACTGATCTGTCTACGCAATGCTATAGCCTTCTTATACAACATTCTCAATTCACATTCATCATTTACACACATATTAGACATAACATCAGACATCTCAAGCACAGTTATCTTAGAAATAGTATCAGCCAAGGCATTTTCCAACACACCAAAAAAATTTACATTCCAACGAGATAAAGCATACCGAGTAAACCTAAGTGTAGTAGAAAACTTATTGTGCGAATTAAGACTAGAAGACACTTCGTTCCAAGCCTGAGAAACAACCTCGGAAGACTCAGGATACTCGACCCAAAAGCTCTAAAACCGAAATAATTTATTTTTACGAAGTGAATCAGAAAACGTGAAGAGCAATGGACAATGATCGGAGATTCCTTTGTTCAGATGCCTAACAGAGGCATCATTAAAAAAGTGCAGCCAGGCGCCATTACAGAAAAAACGATCAAGTCTAATATGGATCCGGTACAGACCATGCCTATTGTTACACCATGGAAAAGGTGAACCGAAAAAATCCAAGTCAATTAACCCCAAATCATGAACAAATTCACGGAAAGTAAGAATCGGACGACAGAGCCGAAAAGGAAGGCCACCTTTCTTATCGACCTCAGCCAAAGAACAATTAAAATCACCTGCCAGAACCCACGGAAAAGAAGAGAAATCAAAAGATTGAAAACTGCGAAAGAATTCAAAGCGCAAATTCGAATTGGTATTGGCGTACATATTCGAAAACAGAAAAGGTCCACAGTTTTCAAATTGAAGAGCCACAAATATACATTGAGGAACAATAGATAAAGGTTCAGCTCGGATGCAAACCAAATTCCACGCAACAAGAAGTCCACCCGAGGCACCAGCAGAGGCCTGGGCAACACCACGCCAAGAACGGCCAAAGGAAGAGATAAGCTTGTTGGCCCGAGAAACATCAATGTGCGTCTCCTGCAAGGAAATGAAGTGAATTGATGAGTTCTTAATCAAATGAAAAATATGGTCTCTTACCTCTCAACGCCAGGCGCCGCACACATTCCAGGAGAGAGCTATCATTTTGGAATGATAGCAAGTGGAGCCTCAGGAGCTGCCTACACACCAGCAGGGGAGGGGCAAAAAGAGAACTCCTCATCCGCCGACCTTTGGCGTTTGGAGCCTTTGAAGCTCAAGGCGGGAGAAGAGGAAGTAACTTTGAATGCATGACCTGGATGCCGAGGGGGGCGAGCCCCAGGCTTCTGGATCGCCCCAGGATGAAAGGAGGCGGAGAAGACGAAGGTGAGCTCATTCGAAAGTTGGTCCAATGAGTGAGGGGGGGGGGGGATGGAAGAGGTGGAGGAGCGGGGGGTAGGGACAGGTAGAGAGGGCACAAGCATCGAGGCATTGGAGGCAGAGGCTATCTATGAAGCAAGAAGGGTCTATGGAGAATGGACATCCAGGGAAAGAGGCGTAGCAGGCAAGAAAGGCGGTTGAGCCTCGAGGCCCGCAATAGGGGACTTGGGAGTCCAAACAGCAACGGCAGACTAGTCCCGAGGCAAGGAAGGTGACACAAGGCTTGCCTCTCATGTACGGGGACCAAAGCCCCAGCATCGAGTAGAGCAGTAGACCGTTCTGGGCCACCACGTGTCCCAGACAGGACATGACCCACTTCTCGAGTGATCATTCTCGATCTGAACCGATCCGCAGCCGAATCCGCTTGGGGAGGAGAGGAGATCACACGAGATCTGCGTCCTGATCAAGGCACCACAGGGGGGTAAGCTCACCCTTCTCCAGCATCGCATCTTGATCTTTTCCCACGCGCACAACACGTGTAGCAGGGTGCCCACGCCCAACGGGTGGGACCTCCGCATGTGCAGGGCATGAGCCCACACGACGTCTACGATCAGGGCATCGCCGGGAGACGAGAACCCACGGGCCCAAGGCGTAGCAAGAATCGAGCACCGGAGCACCAAAATTAGAAATACCACCCGCCAAGTTAAGGTCGGGGATCCGAGCAGTAACATCATCCACAGAAATAAGAAGGGGGGATTGAACTCGATTCATTCGCGAAAACCGAAGCACGAGAAGCCGAGAGATTCCTGAAGTCGAAATGGGAACACTAGAGGGGGGATGAATAGTGTGTTTACTAATTCAATTAGTCTAAATTCCAATTTTAATCATTTGTTAAATTGTTTAGGCAATTTGCAATTTTACGATTGGATGCGGAAGCAAGATAAACAATTAAGCACAAAGAAAGATCAATGCAAACACAAGTAATTTATAGTGGTTCGGCCCCAATGCATACTCCACTACCTAAGCACACCACTTAGGATTTCCAAACTAGTTTAACTAGATTAATGAGATTCCTTACAACGAGGACTTTACACCGAAAAGTCTCCGCTCTCCAACCGAAGGCACTTCCACACCCGGAAGTATCCCGCATTCCTACCGATAGCACTTTCCCACCTCAACCTAAGGACAACTCAACTAATCCTAGTAAACAACGTTTACACAAGTGACTTTACACCTTCACAACAAGGTAATCACTTCCACACAAGACCTAAACAGCCTAGGTCTTCACACGCACAAATTCAACAAAAACGAGTTCAAATAACAATAAAGATTACAATGAAAAGAGCTAAGGAATAAACCAAGAGTGAATGCTCTTTTCAAGCCTTGGAACCTCCAACTCGCCGAGTCGTAGAGCTTGATTCAATTCCCGAGTTGAGGCATCAGCTGGCGCTTGAGAAAATGTTCACAGAAAGAGCAGAGCGCGCTTAATCGATCTTTGGAAGGCTCTAAACTCCCTTTAGAATGCTCAATAATATCTGTATTAATCAAGGAATGAGGTTAAAAGGAGTTAGATGGGGTATATTTATACCCACACGAAGAAACGATAGCTCAGCAGATAGAAAACTATCTGTTGCAGACGCTCGGTCGATTGGTCGGTCGACCGACTGATCGATCGTTCAAAGCGACCGATGCCTCTTCTCTCTGTGCGGTCGACCGACGGGTCGACCGCCCAGACGCAAAACTACGTTCTCGCAATCCGGTTAACCGCCCGATCGACCGATGCAGGTATGCATCTTCAGCGAACGCAGGTCGGTCGATCGATAGAGCTACTGCCCATTTTGGGCTTCGATCGGTCGACCGCCCGATCGACCGAAGTAGCTTCTGCTGCTTTTTACCTTCGGTCGGTCGACCAACGTAGCCTTTACGATGGCTACAACCAGTTTTTACCTACATTCGGTCGACCGCCTGGTTGGTCGAGCCTAGGCTGAATTTATTTTCTTCAGTCTTCTTCTTTAGCGCTTCATTTTTGGGTTCCGGCTTTCAACGAGCTTCAACTTGGAGAGCTGTTCATTTGATCTTTGGACTCGTCCAATGCGACTTTGGTGCCCATGTCGATCTTCGAGAAATTTCATGACGAACCCGAGCCCGACGATCAATGTCCTTCCGATTTTCTGATTTCTTTCGATTTTTCCGATCGAAGACATCGAACGCTAATCGATATGGAACCTGAAAGATTTCTCGACGAAATATTAGTTCCATGTTTGTTATCATCAAAATCGAGATTAAGATATTAAGACCAAGGTTGAAAATCTAAAGCCAACAATTTCGATCAAAAACATTCAAAGGAGTAACATTCGAAACCGACGAAGAAGCAACATTGGAAGTTGGCGAAGAAGTAGGGTGCTTCACATGGGGGGCAACCCCAGCTTTAGAACATTCAAATTCACAGTGACCAATAACCCCACAAGGAAACACACACAGACGATACATTCTCATACGGAAGGGGCTGAAAGAATTTTTTATCAGGTTCTCCCACCCAACGACCATTCTGCAGCGGAATGCTCAAATCCAACTAGAATCAGCCCAAAGATCGGTCCTTTTTGCCCTGAAAGATCGAATGGGTAAGGAGTTGGGTAAGTTAAAAAAAGCAGGTCGATAAGTTCCCCATTGGGAGTCGTTACTGAGGCAGGGAAGAAGGCCGGGAAGGGTAAACCGGTAAAGTAAAAGGGAAAGCGAAGCGTGGTGATGGCGACGGGTTACGGCGGCTGGTGGCGTTGCACGTGTCTGAGATGGATGGATGGATAGAATAGGGAGACTCGATGCAACGACAAAGAGCTGGGCAATAGGAGGAGGAGGAGAGCGAGCGGCGGCGGCGGCGGCGGCGGCGGAAGAAGAAGATGATGCCATCGTCGCAGCGAAGCGCGTACAGCTACGGGGACGCCCTCTACTGGGACGCCCGATACCTGGCCGATGGTGGCGCCTCCTTCGACTGGTACCAGCGCTACTCCGCCCTCCGCCCCTTCGTCAGGAAGTACGTCCCCCTCTCTGCCCGCGTCCTCATGGTTGGCTGCGGCAACGCTGGTCCGCTCCTCTTCGCTCCTCCTTTACCTCCATTGTAATTTTTTGCTGTTTGTATCATGTTCCTTGGTTCCGTCTTTGTGCTAATTTTGAATTGTTGCCATTAGGAAAGATATTCTCGGGCTAGTATTTAACTATGAATTTCTGATGGAAATGGGCAACTGAATAGTGAATTAACTGCCAATCCTTAGCTATATCGATCGATTTGCTAATTGAGTATCGATCACAAGTTTGATCTACTTATCTTTTTCAGCGAATAAAATTGTCTTTGTTTTACCGAATCTGTAGTTCTGGCTAGTATCAGGCGCTCGATCAATAAATCTTTTAGTTAGGGAATATGATAGAGCTGCTAATTGGACTACATATATACCTAGGTGACTAGGTCTACCTAAACTTCAGTAGTTTGGAGGGGTCATTAGCATCCTACTTTTTTTGAGCTTATTTATGCAAATGCAAATAGTTTTGTTTAACGCTTCCTTGTAGTAATAGTATATTCTTCTTTTATTTTGTAAAAGGAATAGTTAGGTAGAATCGTAATGTTTAATGTATTTTTTGGACTTTTGGAATTTTACTTTCTATAGCAGTAACTTGTGAAAATTGAACTTACTGCTGTCCACATAGTTACCAGACTTTACACTCTTGAACAGTTGAATAAATGTTAAATGCCTTAAGCACCACGCACTTCTTTTGAAAATATCATGTGTGCATATATAGGAAATTCAGAGTATATGATTCTGGGTTATAAATGGACCTATTCAATTTTCATATACATATGGTGTTAGGAAATTTGGGGTAATTTCCTGCAGGATCTACAAAACCCGAACTCGGCGAGGAAAACAGAAAACCAAATCTGAAACTGGTACGGAGTAGAGGCACTGTCTCTGCAAGATCTGCCTGAAAACTGAACTTCTGCTGCTGTATGTCAGAAACTGAGAAGGGGCACTCCTTAGGAAAAGGGTCGTAGCGGCACTCTTAATTTTCTGGATCTCTGAAACTCTCATATGAGGGATTTTCTTTAGGTGTGGGATTCCTCTGAACTGTATATTAGGCCCCTATTTATAATAGAGGGGGAGAGCCGATTCATGCCTACTTTAGTGGAGAAAAAATCTCCAAGGAATTTGCTGCTCCGTCTAATTTAATTGGATGGCTGAAATGCTTCTTTTGACCAAAGAAATTTTCAAAATGCTTGGTGGCTTCACGTGATGCCTCCACCTTTTTCTCCCTTTGACTAGTCAAAAGCAATATTTGATTTTCACATCATCAATTTGAAAACTTCTAAAGTTATCATCAATTTGAAAACTTTTACGTGTGCCGCTGCAACATTGACATGGGTATCTTGAGAAGATGGTGGGCTGGGCTCCCAGGCCCATGATTATAAAATCATGGTTTATTTTGATCGAGTCCTGTTCAACATGGTTCAATCAAATTGGCAAATTGGTTCAAGCATATCTTGATCAAATCAACTCCGATTTGGATCTGGTCGAACTCGTTGGATTTGGTTCGGACCCAATTTGAGTCAATCTCTAACAATTCCTCCTTTGATGAAAATTGGGGCCGATGCAATCCTCAAAAAATTGTCATCCTCTCCCACAAGGCCCGTACAGGGCCTACGTCGAATCAGTGTTCAAGTGGGCCGAGTCAGCTTCCTGCTTGACCTTAGGAACCCACATAGTCCTCCGAGTCTTCTCCTTCATTGTGTATCTCTGAGAACGGATTTTCCTGAAAGCAAAATTTATACCTGATCTGGTGTCTAATTTTGCTATGTTTTGCCTCGGAATTTGAACTGTTTCACGAAAGATGGATCCGTCCACCTTGTACAAATTATTCGACGTCCTTAGAGCCTTCAGTACTATCGTGGCTCCATCCTGTACCTCCAAGACTCCTCCTGCAGAGGATGTCGTATAGCCCCTAGTGTCAAGAACTCCAAGAAACACTAGATTCCTTCCTAGCTTCGGGACATGACGAACATTTGCTAGGATCTTTGTCGAGCCATCATGCAATTTTAATTTCACTGTTCCGAATCCGACAACTTTGCAAGGAACGTTGTTGCCGACACGAACTACTCCACCATTGGTGCGCCGATAATCCACAAAGGTCGTCCGGTGTGGAGTCATGTGATAGGAACACCCAGAATCCAGGAACCACTCATTAATGCTACTGGTGATTGATCTGTTCACCTGCTGACCTGGATTGCATGTTACATGATCAGACATATCAGAAGAAGATGAAGAGGAATTTTGACCTGAGGTGTGTTGTCGCCGACGAGACCATCGTTGCCCACGGCGTGTCTTAGCAGTGCGTGTGCCATCTGTCACGACCAGTACCTCAACTTTCTCTAAATCTGCATAAGAGGCCTCCACATGTGCGTCTTGACCCTTATTTTGCTGTTGTAACTTTTTCTTAAGACTGCGACATTCTGACTTGATGTGACCTCGTTTCTTGCAGTAATAACAAGTGACATTTGATTTGTTACCTCCTCTTGCTTCATTAGAGTAGAGAGCTTCTCCTTTCCCTCCACCAGATGGATTTGCTGTAAGATGTGTGTCCATGAGCTCCTTAGACACAAGAGCAGTGATCACCTGTTCTGGAGTAATAGTAGTCTTTCCAAAAAGCATTGTTTCACGAAATTTTTTAAAAGAAGTAGGAAGTGAACATAAAAGGAATAAAGTCTTATCTTCCTCTTCAATTTTGACATCCATATTCTCCAGGTCCATGATGATTGTCTGAAAAGTATTGATATGCTCTTTGACTGATGTGCCTTCTGCCATACGTAGGAAATGGAGCTTATGCTTCAAAGTCATCTTACCGGTGAGAGTTTTGTCCTGATACAAGGATGCGAGCTTATCCCAAATACTTTTAGCTGTCTTTTGGGATGCAATTTCTCGAAGTGCTTCATTTGACAGGCTTAGGTACAAAACTGCAATTGTCTTTTGCTCCTTATATTCTTTCTCCTCCTCGGTCCCCTGCATCTTATCCTTACCAAGAATAGCATCATGTATTTTCTCCATAGTTAAGATCGCTTTAATCTTCATTGACCAAAGTGCATAGTTGACATTGCGATCTAACTTCTCAATATCAAATTTGGTGCTCGCCATGGTTGGGGAAGTAGGCTCTGATACCAACTGTTAGAAAATTTGGGGTAATTTCCTGCAGGATCTACAAAACCCGAACCCGGCGAGGAAAACAGAAAACCAAATCTGAAACTGGTACGGAGTAGAGGCACTGTCTCTGCAAGATCTGCCTGAAAACTGAACTCCTGCTGCTGTATGTCAGAAACTGAGAAGGGGCACTCCTTAGGAAAAGGGTCGTAGCGGCACTCTTAATTTTCTGGATCTCTGAAACTCTCATATGAGGGATTTTCTTTAGTGTGAGATTCCTCTGAACTGCATATTAGGCCCCTATTTATAATAGAGGGGAGAGCCGATTCATGCCTACTTTAGTGGAGAAAAAATCTCCAAGGAATTTGCTGCTCCGTCTAATTTAATCGGATGGCTGAAATGCTTCTTTTGACCAAAGAAACTTTCAAAATGCTTGGTGGCTTCACGTGATGCCTCCACCTTTTTCTCCCTTTGACTAGTCAAAAGCAATATTTGATTTTCACATCATCAATTTGAAAACTTCTGAAGTTATCATCAATTTGAAAACTTTTACGTGTGCCGCTGCAACATTGACATGGGTATCTTGAGAAGATGGTGGGCTGGGCTCCCAGGCCCATGATTATAAAATTATAGTTTATTTTGATCGAGTCCTGTTCAACATGGTTCAATCAAATTGGCAAATTAGTTCAAACATATCTTGATCAAATCAACTTCGATTTGGATCTGGTCGAACTCGTTGGATTCGGTTCGGACCCAATTTGAGTCAATCTCTAACATATGGTAATTGGTTGTTTGTTACTATTTATTTAGGTTGGTCATTTGAAGTTTGACTCCTTTATATATAAAGGTTGGTCCGTGGATTTGGGTTTAAGGTAGTATTTGGTTGAAGGGAATAGAGGGGGAATGGAATAGTTACTATTCCATCCTCTTTATTCCTTTGTTTGGTTACACCACTTAAGTTAGAATAAGTGGGGCCCATAGAATTGATGGGGAATAGTATTACTGATGGAGAGGGAATACTATTCCCGGGGTGAAGGCAAGGAATGCTATTCCTTGTCTATTCCGGATGCCTTTTTACTATATTACCCATCTTCTTTCCTCCAATTTTTTTTTCTCGTCGGCTGCGTTTTCTCTGTCGCCCTGTTTCCTCGTCTGCCGGATAGAGGTCTGCTCGACCTCTTTGTGGCGCAGAGAGGTCGGCGAGCGACCTCTCTCTGGCGCAGAGAGGCTCGGCGCCGCAGAGAGGTGGTCGAACGAGAGAGGCGACCTCTCTCTGGCGCAGATTTTAAAGATTTTAAAGATTATAATTTTCAATAATAAATATTTTCAATAAATAATTTTAAATATTTTTATATTAATTTCAGATTTTAAAGATTATTTTATATTATTTTTCAGAATTTTATTATTTTAAAATAAATATATCAAATTTTATTAAGAAGGATATTTTGGTAATTTATCTTTGTATTTTTTATCTATTCCTTATGCTAATCAAACAAAGTAATTTTATTCTTGGCCTATTTATAATGTCAACCAAACAAGGTAATACTATTTCTTGTTTATTCCTATTCCTTATGAATTTACTCCACCCAACCAAACGCACCCTAAGTGGTTAAATATTCTGACCGTAACGGTTTACAATATGCAAGGAAGTGAATATAGGTGTGCACTAGAGATTTGGGATCAGGGTTGGGATTCATCAACAAAAGAAAATCTTCAAAATGGAGTTGGAATCACTTGACATCTGAAAAAAATTAACTCAAGATTACTTGAGATGACCCTTTGTTGAATTCAAGCCCCATTATCATAAACGTTAAATTTAGGTCTATATTTTTTGTTTTAGTTATGTTAAACTTTCACCACTTAACACCATTTCATTCCTTTAATCATAATATAAATTGGGTTTGCAACTGAATTTTAGAAGGTTTGAGAGTCCTTGTGATAAACGATAGGAAATAATGTAACTATCTTATTTCTGCAAATGATTGTGACAATTCTTATTTGCTGTCTTTAATACAAAATAGTTTTTTTACTTGTATGATTACATTAACTAGTATGGTATACCATTTTTATACGTCCACTATTTAGTCTATTTACATTAACAAGTCTAGTTTTGAAGCTTTAGCTCATTCATATTTCTATATTGTTCAATGAAGAACTGCCTATGTTCCATGTGAAAATTTGAGATAATTGCCATTGCTTGTTTGTCTTTAGTACCTACAAGTTATTATGACTTTTGTTGTTGAGAAGTTGATTTATTCTATCTGACCTTTCAGTCATGTCGGAGGACATGGTGAAGGATGGTTACATAGACATCTTCAACATTGACATTTCATCCATTGTAGTAGACATGATGAGAAAGAAATATGTGCATATTCCACATCTGCGATGTATCCTTGCTTTATTAATAAATCTTTCTTGTTCAAATTTGTTGCATACAAAGCAACTATTTTCAACATCCTAAATGATGAATGTTCAATAGACATGCAAATGGATGTAAGGGACATGAGCTTCTTTGATGATGAATCATTTGACTGTGTCCTCGACAAAGGTACTATACTACCATTTTTGTCCCCTTATGGTATGTTTGTTTTACCAGAAAGGATATGATATATTATAGGATAAATAATGAGAGGGGGTTGGATAGAATTTTTTTATCCAGAAAGGATATGATATAATATCAATGTCATCTTGTTCGAATCCTATCTATTTCCAATTTAGGCACCAAACAAATGGGGGATTAAAATCCACCTCTTATACTATGCTCTTTTATCCCGTGAAACAAGCATGTCCTTATTATTGTTTAGGTTTTCAGTTTCTTATTTCTGTTGTTTCAGTCACTTATCATCGCCGTGTTGGTTTTGTTTAGGGACTTTGGATTCTTTAATGGTAAGTGCTGTATGCTAAGCTTCATCACAACATTGAAACAGGATCATTATTTTGCTTAGTTATAGCTTTGTTTGGATGTTAGTGTGGAATGGATGCTCCACTAAGTGCCTCCAGGATGCTAGAAGAAGTGAACAGGTTTGAGCTCAATCATTGTAAAATGTGAAAGATTTATTAAGGTTTTCTTGTATATTCATATTCTCTTTGACATATTGCTTCCTTCTTCTTCTTTTTCAAAATTAGGCTTCTCAGACCTGGAGGGATCTATATGTTGGTATATCCTGTATTTTATCTTATAATAATGTTGATGTTTAATTACAAAATTTTGAAAGAATTTTCTGTTGTTGGCAGATAACTTACGGTGATCCATCAGTTCGCATTCCTCATATAAACCAACCGGGATGCAATTGGAAGATAACACTGTATATTCTACGTGAGTGTGGATACTCCTTCCACTATTCTGTCTGTTCTTCACCTGTTCCTTTTGATGTTTCAAGTATACTAGCTGTCAAACAAGTTAGCAATCATGTCTGACTTCTTATTGTGGCTTGAAACTCGTTAACTTGATTTTGATAAGAGTTTGACCGGTAAAAACCTACTACTTATCACAAGGGATTGAGATAAATAATATAAATTAACTTTTTTTATATAAGTTTTTATGATCTTGTAAGCTGTAGAGCATTTCACATTAATTTTTGAGAAACTATGGCTCATATTTACTGTCTTTGGTCTCAAATCTTTAGAAGATATGCATTTTTATTTATTTACAAATAGAAATATTTGATGGTGTGTACAATCAGTATCCAAAACTATTATGCAGCTCTGACCATCATTTCATTGGGGTTTGGCAAATTATTTTGTGCCCAGATAGCCATCATCCACTCGAGCTCATGAAGGGCACAAAACACGAGTAAGATTTAGCGAGGCATCAGCCTTTAGCTTCACTTCACTTATGTAGGCCCATGTGCCATGTTTTTGTACAGCCAAGCTGTTGGATGCCTTGGAGGATATGTCCACATGGTTTTAGGTAGACAGAATGAAGGATTTGAAAGCCCAACTTGATGGTTTCCTGATTAAGTGAAAGAACTAATTGAGCTAGATGAAAAATAGCCTGTAGGCCATCATGTAGTAGTACAACCCTAGTTTAATGAGGTCTAGATATGTACCCAAGTACGAATGGGAGTAAGAGAAGTCACATCTACCCAAGGGAAAGTGGGTTAGGAAAATTTATAATTTCGTTCTATTTTGAAATTATCTTTTCCATTCTTGTTTTCAGTAGTTTATTTTGATAGTCATTGTTCTTCTTCCAAATCTAATCGGTATCATAAGTACAATATGGTTTTAGTAGACTAGGATATTCTTTAGCAACAGGCTGAGGCTTTTGTTCTCATCTTTCTTTCCCTATTTAAGAGGATGATCTTATTATCTGGTTGAATTGGTCATGCTGATACATTACTTTTGTTTTGTGGCTTCACCTAAGCACCATTATATTTACATTTTTAAAATTGTGTTTTGCTGAGAAGAATGCCCATTACTTGTGCATATATACCTTTTCCAAATTTGCTTGTGCAGCTGTGGAAGGGGTGAACGCTATTGTCAATGTTCTTTGTCTTCGTAATTCTATGTGCTTGAAATCTCCCCTCTTTCACTACTCCATGTTATAGACTTAATCCATTCTACCGTGTGGTAATTATGCTTCATATATTGCCTTCTTCATTTCATTGATAAAGTTGAAATGTTAAGACATGCACAACTAACTGTTGGAAACCCTTTACTTTGTGAAATATATGGGCACGTACAGAACCTTCGCTGGTATTATTCTAGTATTAGTCGTGCTTAGGCCGAAAGTATGTGTGATGCTATTAGCTAGTCGAATTTACATGCAAAAATTAAATTTGCCAAGAGACTTAAAATCATTTGTATTGCTCACAAGACTACTGCTCTTTTCCAGCCAGGCCAGGATACCAAAGCCATGGAGGATGCAGCTCACCAAAGTCAATCTTGGAGCCCGTTCCACTTACTGATGAGGGTCAACTTCCAGCAGATTATGTTCTTGAAGATCCAGACTCGCACTACATATACGTGTGCGTGAAGATTCATAGACTATCTGGATTTGCTCACACGACACCAGAAAAGGCAGAGATGACTACAGTACATTGAATAGAACGTCTCACTGTCTTGATATTGTTTTGAGTTGCACATCAACAATTAAGTTGCTGGATTTTTCAGGGCGATAAAAATTGGCTTTGAACGATTTACAACTATGTTCCTGACATGTAGCTGTTTGTATCGAACGCTTTGTAAGAGTTACGAACCAAATTAGTATTTGATTTCCACATTTAAGAGGGAGTTGGATGATCCTGAGTATATTCTTAGTTTAGGATGGGTGTGTATGCTACTCTTCTGTAACTTTCAGAATTTATTTCAAATCAGAAATTGTTGTAATAACTAATGAAGGCTTACTTAATCCAGGCTGGAAATTTGGATCTGGAAAGTGTTCCAAGGTTCCGTCTGGGTGAGGTTGTTGGAATTGTTGTATGGTAATTTTCGCAACTGGACTGGTTAAGCTTTCTCAAGACGGGCATCCCCATTGTGGAAGGATCTTCGAATACCATATTGGTGATGGCCGGAGAATCAAGCTTTGGACTGATAGATGGTTGAATGATAATTGTTTGGCGAAAAAATTCCCTACTTTGTTTCATCTCTCCTTGCAACATAATAGCTTTAGCTTTATCTCCGAGGTTAGGATGCTTGACTAGGGTGGAGAGTTTGAAGGGTGGAACATCTCATCCTCCTTGGTGGATGCCGACGGTCCGATATTAGTTGCCAAGGATTTGGAGATGGTTCAGTCCCCTTCGGGGAGGGACTCTTTTTGATGGAAGTGGTCCACAGATGAACTCTTCTCTATACGCAGTTTCTATCGTCTGATAATGTTTCGCGAAGTCTCTCATCCTTTTGCCCATGTTATTTGGCAAAACAAGTTACCACCTAAGATCTTCATTTTGGGGTGGCTCTGGTTCACGAAGAGGTTGCTCATTCCAGATAGACTTGTTCGCTAGGGTATACTTCGGATGGCTCATGCCTTCTTTGTTCGGGTGATAATGAGTCTCACCTTCATTTGTTTTATGCATACCCCTTCACCTCATGAGGTTGGAAGTGTTTCCTCTCCCTTTTGAAGCTCGAGTATTTTCCATTAACCTTCCTTGGGTGGGATAATTGCTACCCATTTTAAACCGCGCGCGAGATTAAGATTGGTTTGGTGTTGGTTTGTTTGGTCTGAGCGGAACTCAAGTGTTTCAAAATAAGAGCTCTCATATTGGTTTGGTTATTTGTGTTTTTGTTCTATGTTTTCTCTTTTCAATGTTTATTCTCTTTCCTCCCGTAGCTCCTACTTGTAATACTTTCAATTCTTTTTGAATGAGATCCAAGTTTTTCTTTTTCAAAGAAAAATGAAGGCTTATTTAATTGTTGTAAAATTAATAGCTCTGGGAGGACTAAGGCAAGGTGCCATGTTGAACTAATCATTGAGCAACAACATGCTGGTATTAGTTAAATAGACAACTTAAAATTTGGATTGATCATCTTCCTGTTGTATTGGCCAACTGCAAATTTGCAATGTCTCTCCTCCAAAACTACTAACTATCATATTCACTTATTTTAAGTTTTAACTTGTGCCTTTCCAAGTCTAGAAAATTATGTGCATTTGCCGTTACTATTTATTATTAACTTGGTGATATTATATTCACACATATAATCGTTATTAGGTAATTTTCCTTATATTATTCTTTAATGATCTTCTGTTTAACTATTTTGTTAACTTTGCTCTTTCTGGTGTTGTGAAAACGAATGTGTCAGCAATAGAACCAAAGTACCAATCAGAGGAGATGAAAAGAAAAATTTAAAAAATTAGATAAAATTTAAATGTGATTTGTTTAAAATTTTATATAAGTTGAACACAACACAAGTTCCGTTCTGCACTTTGTCACGAGCTTAAAATCTTTTATAATGTTTTTTAATCAATAACAGTTATCAAATTAATTGATGATATATTAATATAAATAGATAAAATATAATTCCATGTTAAAATACAATAATTAATATCAAATCCAACGTCGAACATTGGATAAAACATTCATATATAAAAGAGTAAATACCTAAAAAAATACGAATTTTAGACATTTTTTCATTTTTAGCATATTTTTTTTTTCTGTTAACAAGGAAATACACGAATTATCATTCCATTATTTCGTTTAGCACGAACCATCTTTTTTGACGATTTTTACTGACCTAGACATTAATGGCGACTACGCGGCAAGTGACTTTGCCTATGTGACATATTTTTTAACGATTGAATAAAGTTTAACATAAAATTACCAAATTACCCATCCTCGAAGCTAATATTTTTTGAGCCGGGGACGAGCAAACTGGTAATTTGCTCGTCATCTTCAAGTTGGACGCGTTCGATCCCCTAATCTTACTTTACATGCTCGAACACTGCAAAAGGGGGATTGTTGTCGCCAATGTCGCCGGATTAGGGCACGAAAGGACGAGCGGTGGGGACATTGCGAAGTTGTGGTCCCAAAAATAACAGGTATATTTTTTGTTTCTTTCGCATATGGGCAACTTTTATGTGAATCCATGTGTTGTGGTCCCAAATTTTTTATCGTTGGATTATGTGAATCCAATTTTTTATGTTGTGGTTCTCTTTGTTCACTATTTGTCCTCTGTCGCATTTGCATTTTCATGTAGGATGACAAATTTTGATATTGTAGTATGTCACGATGGTCACTTGATATTTGAATCTCATGTACCCTATGTGGGGGGTGAACTGCTTTTAATGGAAGAGGATGATTTCATATCAAATAATCTTTCATTGTTTGACATGAGACAATTGGTAGCAAGATTAGGTTACACTCGACCTAGAAAATTGTGATACAAAGATCCTAGGAAACCCTTATCTTCTGGACTAGTGGAGATAAAGACAAATATTGAATTTAATGAGATGGTTCAATTGAGGATAAATTGTGGGTGTAAACACTTCTATTCAGAAGAAGTTAGAGACTTTGAACTATTAAAGAAAAAGAAGCAAGATGAAGCTCTCAAAATTGAGAACCGGGATAAGAATGTAAAGGAGGCTCATCATGAAGTAGATGTTGAAGATCAAAATGTAGAGTCTCATCATGAAGGAGCTGACCCTATAGTTGTCAAAATTGAGAAACTTGATGAGGTTCATCATGAGGCTCATGAACATATTGATTTTGATGGAGATGATGACACAAGTGATGAGGATGATGAGGAATATAGAATAGTGATGAGAAAAAAGAGAAGTTTTAATTTGCAAAGTGAAGGTACCAGTGGTGGAGGAGATGAACACAAGGAAGATGAGCAAAGGGAAGCTGAGGGTGGGAATAATGATTCATCAAGTGATACTTCAGGTGATAATGCTACATCAACTGAATCAGTGTAGACACCTAACAGTAGTGATGATGAAGATGTAAAAAAAATTAGAAAACAAAAGGGTAAGGGATTTAGGGGCAAATAATTTGATGAATTTTGTCTTAACATGAGGTTTGAGTCAATGGGACAATTCAAGCAAGCTGTTCAAGACTATGCTTTAAAGAATGGAAAGACTATTAAGTTTACTAGGTCCGATGAGAAAAATGTAGAGACTAAGTATAGTGTCAAATGTCCTTGGAGGATTTATGGAAGCTTAACACAAAAGAATGAAGCATTTGTGATTAAGATTTATGATTTTATGCTATAGACCTGCAAGGAACAAGCAAGCCTCCTCTAAATGGCTTGCAAGGCACTACATGAAAACTTTTAGGGAAAAACCAGACTGGAATGTACTTGAAATGCAAAGGGATATTGACAAAAAATTTGTCATATCAGTCAGTAACAATGTATGTTATAGAGCTAGAGCAAGGGCATTGAAAGCTTTAGCGGGCTCATTGGCCGAGCATTATAAGATGTTGTCATCTTATGTAGCAGAACTAAAGAAAGTGTACAAACATGGGTTTTTTCTTCCACAATGGTTGAGATGCATAACAGATTCAAGAGAATATTTGTGGGCTTTGATGCATTGAAAGAAGGGTTTTGGGGTGCTTGTAGGCTCGTGATTTCATTGGATGAGTGCTTTTTGAAGTCAGAAGTTGGTGACCAATTACTGTCTGCAGTTGGTAGGGATAGAAACAACCATATATTTCCAATATGCTGGGTTGTGGTTAAAGGTGAAAATGAAGACTCATGGAGGTGGTTTTTGATAAAATTAACTAAACACTTAACCATTGCAGATGGTTTTGGATGGATAATGATAACTGATCAGCAAACAGTAATAAATTTATTTTTTTGTCTACTTATATATATATATATATATTGTCTCGTGTAGACTCTTACTTATGTTTATTTTTTTGTCTCTTGTAGGATCTTCAAAATACAGTTAGGGCTTTTATGTCTAATGTAGAACATAGAAATTATGCAAGACACTTATATGCTAATTGGAAGAAAAAGCATGGTGGATATGCTTTGAAGAACTTTTTTTGGAAGGTTGCAAAGAGCACCACAGAAGTTGAATTCAATGAACACATGTACGAGATGAAGGTACGTACTTTCTCAAGTTGTACATAATGATTTCATTAAAATTGGTTCAGACAAGTTTTGTAGGTTAAAAATCAGTACAATGACAAATGTGAGGTCATTTACAATAACACGTCTGAATGTTTTAATGGATACATTTTGAAGGCAAGAACTAGGCTTTTAATTGATGTTAGAGGATATTAGAAGGACATTAATGAAAATGATGGATGAAAAGAGGGAAATGATAATGAAAAGTGATGATACCATATGTCCTAAAATTAGAGAGAAAAAAAAAACTAAAAGAGAACAAGATTGTTAGTGGCTTCTGCATAACAAGAAGTTTGAGGTTAAACACATGGATAACAATTAAATTATAGAATTGGAACAAAATAGTTGCTCATGCGGGATGTGGGAACTTACTGGCATCCCTTGTCCTCATGTCATTTCATCAATTCATTGGTTGGGAGAGGACCCCACAAAATATTTCATGATTGTTTTAAGAAGTCTGCATACCTAAGGGCATATGGGCATCTTATTCAGCCATTAAATAAGAGAAAAATATAGGCAAATGTTCAGTCTGAACCGATCTTACCTCTCATAGTGAGAAGGCAAACATGGAGACCAAAAAAGGCTAGGAGCAGGGACATGAGTGAGAAGGAAAAGGAACAAGGAAATCAAACAAATATGAGTAAGAGGGGGGATGCAAATGAAGTGTACAATGTGCAATGCATATAGCCACAACAAGAGGTCATGCAAAGATAAGGGTAAAACACTAGTATCAAGTCAATTATCATCAAGTCAGGTAACTTATTTGTCCTTACTTGTTTATTAACAATGGTAATTGCTTGAATATATCCTGAACTTTGGACTTTGTCTCAAATCTATCCTGAACTTTCACTTCATCAAATTATATCATGAGCTATTAAATTTGTAGCAATTGTATCCCTCCATTAAAATTACGTCATATACTCCGTAAACAGTGTGACGGGCCTTGCACACGTGGATTAAAATATAATTTTTTTTATATTTTAATACTTTCTCCATCACCACCTCGCCGGAGAAACTATCGGACATCGTTGAAGAAACTGTCGGATCTCCCTGGAGAAATCGTTGGACCGCACCGGAGAAATCGTCGGACCTCGTTCGTAAATAATTCTAATATAAAAGGATTCTCCGGCGAGGTCCGACGATTTCTCCGACAAGGTTCGGCGAGGTCAGGTGGTTTCTCCGGCAAGGCTCGATGGTTTCTTCAGCGAGGTCCGGTGGTTTCTCTAGTGAGGTGGTGCCAAAGAAAGTGTTAAAATATAAAAAAAATATTTTAATTCACGTGTGCAAGCCGGCCACGTCACACTATTAACGGAATAGGTGACGAAATTTTAATGGAGGGATACAATTGATACAAATTTAATAGATCATGGTACAATTTGGTGAAGTGAAAGTGCATGATACATTTAAGACAAATTCCAAAATTCAGGATATATTCAGGTAATTACCCTATTAACAATTTGTTTTACAAGTATATATACTTTTGAGATGGGGGAAGAAGAGGGGGAGGCCACGTAAGGGTGTGCAAATCAATTCTGAGAAACAAGGTGTACAGGTCAATTCTGAGAATAAGGGTGTACTGGTCAATTCTGAGAATCAGGGTATGCAGGTCAATTCTAAGAACCGGGGTGTGTAGTCACCTGTAAAGAGACTAAAGATGATTGTTATTAAGAGACCTGTAAGTTATGAGAAGCTTGTGCACAAGGAGAGGGCACAAGCAGCAAAGAGATGAGGAGTAACAGTTAGGACTGAAACATGAAATATATATATGCATGTAAGCTATCTAATTTCAGTTATAAATTATAGATTTCAGTTATCTAATTCTAAGTTTCATGTAGATGTCTAATACACAAGTTAGAATTAGGGTTGTCCATGGGTCAAACCCGACCCAATGAACCCAAGAAACTGACCCGACCCGAACCAATCGGGCCGGGTCGGGTCGGGTAATCGGGTCGAGTCGGGTTCAAATTTTTAAAACTCGATTATAATCGAGTCGGGTACGAGTTTCAATATTTAAAACCCGATGACCCGAGACCCAATCCGATTACCCGAATTATTTATATTATTTTAATTTTAATTTTTTTAATAAAAATCAACTCGGGAAGACGTGGAACCGCGTCTTCCCGAGGATACGCGGCCCACGTGTCGCCTCCTCTCGGGAAGACGCGTCCTACGCCGCGTGCCGCTTCTTCTCCCCGGGAAGAGGTGTGGACAACTTCTCTCGGGAAGACGCGGCCACGCAAGCCGCATAATCGAGTGTTGAGACACGCGTCTGCGTGTCTCATTTATTAGTTTTTTTAACGAGTACCCGATTACCTGACCCGTTTGTTTTTTGATTGGGTCGGGCCGATTTTTTCTCCAAACCCGACCCAACCTGACCCGTGAACAGCCCTAGTTAGAATACTCCATGAAGGAAGATTTAGAAGATGACAGTTTGCCCATCCTCAAGGGGTCAGCCAACCCACTCAAGACAGCCAATTAAACCAACCCACCGAAGGCACTCAACAAAGCACCACCTCAATAAGGAGCAGCAATAGACTTAAGGAAAAAATAAAGCTAGACAATCAGTCATCTTCAGGTGTTAGGATTGATATTGATTGATGTGGATTGACTATGGATGTATGTGGATTTATGTGGATTAATTTGTATTTTGGAATTATGTGGATTATCTATAGTTCAATTACTTGATTTTGTATGGATTATGTGTAATTCTAAGTTTTATGTATGTGGAATGTGGAATTCTAAGTTTTATATATGTGGAATTATGTGTAGTGTAGTTGAATTGCGCACAATGAATAGTGAACGTGGAGATGAATAATAATTGTGCTATAAATGAATTTTTTTTGGCAAAGTTCATGATTTTTAGGTTAAAAGTGACAAAGTTCATATTTTTTTAGGTTTTGAGGGCAAAGTTTGTTTTTTCTGGTTTTGATGGCAAAGTTCTATGTTTTTTCTCGCAAATATGTGAAAGTTCATATTTTTGGTGCACAGTTCACTGCTAACATATTGATTGAAACATTAGAGTGATTGAAATGCCAAAACATATTGTCTTCAAATACACAAGAGAGAGTAACATCAAAATACATAAACCAAACTACTTCATGGCAGTAGCAACTTTAGGCTATTGTATTTGTTCCCACCCCCAAATAACATACTACAAAACACGATACATACAATAAAAAATATCATACACACACTGTCATTCCTCATTCAGACTTGATTCTTGTCATTCCTCAGTTGAGCTATCTCATCTTCAAGTGTTGTAATTCTTTCTTGAAATGTCATTTCTGTTGGCTTTAAGTTTTCAACCTTAGCTTTAATCTCAATCTTGATGGTTTTGATGATAACAAATATTGAACTCATGATTTCATTGAGAATATCTTTCAGGTTCCATATCGACTAGCGTTCGATGTCCTCGATCAGATAAATCGGAGAAATCGCAAAATTGGAAGAACATTGATCGTCGCGCTCGGGTTCATCGCGGAAGTTTCTCGAAGATCGACCAGTGCACCCAAGTCGCTTGGATGAGTCCAAAGATCAAGTCAAAAGCTCTCCAAGATGATGCTCGTTGAAAGCCGAAAGCCGAAAATGAAGCGCGGAAGAAATAGGCTGAAGAAATAACATTCAGCCTAGGTTCTGTCGACCGGTCAGTCGACCGACCGAAGGTAAAGAAAGTAGCAGAGCTACTTCGGTCGACCGATGGAAGCCCAAAACGGGCAGTAGCCCCGGCGGTCGACCCGTTGGTCGACCGACCTGCTGATACCCGCGATGAAAGATCACACCGGTCGATCGACGGGTCGACCAAATGGAGAAAGAAATTAGTCAAAGCTGGCGGTCGACCAATCGATCGATCGACCTGCTGAAAGGCGTAGACGCGCATCGCATTAGTCGACCGACGGGTCGATCGAAGATCGTGGATCGCATAATTTGCGTCTGGCGGTCGACCAGTCGGTTGATCGACCACAGGGAAAGTTTTAGCGATCGAATGATCGGTCGACCGACGCTTCGACCGATGGTCTGTAACGGATAGTTTTCTATCCATTGAACAACCGTTTCTTCACCTGGGTATAAATACACCAAGGTATGATTCATTTGATCTTCTTCCTTCTCTATTACAGATTTTATTGAGCCATTAAAAGGAAGATCAAAGCCTTCCAAAGATTGATCAAGCGCGCTCTGCTGCTTCCGCGAGTTCTTCTTCAAGTGCCAACTGATTCCTCAACTCGGGAATTAATTCGAGCACCACGACTTTGCGAGTTGGAGGTTTCAAGGCTGTAAAAGGAGCTTGCAAACATTGGTTATATTATTTAGCTCTTTTGATTGTATTTTACTTGTTATTCTAACTGTTTATTTGATTGGGTTTGTGAAGATCTTGTGTTAGGTCTTATATGAAGTGGTATCCTTGGTGTAGGAGTAAAGCCACTTGTGTAAGATTAGAGATTACTAGGATTAGTTCTAGTTGTCCCTTAGGTAGAGGTGGGAAAGTGCTCTCGGTAGGAAGACGAGATACTTTCGGGTGTGGAAGTGCTTTCGGTTGGAGAGCTGAGACTTTCCGGGGAAAAGTCCTCGTTGTAAGGGAAACTCGATTAATCTAGTAAAACTTAAGTTTTGAAATCCTAAGCGGGGTGCTTAGGTAGTGGAGTAGGCATTGGGGCCGAACCACTATAAATATCGTGTTTGCATTGCTTGATTGTTTTTATTGCTTTATCTTCTTATTGCTTCTACATTTAGTAATTGAATCGCAAATTGCCTAAACTAATCTTAAGAATCTATCAAAAGTGGATTTATGCTAACTAATTAGTAAACACACTATTCACCCTCCCCCCCCCTCTAATGTGGCCATTTCGCCTTCAATTTCTTTCATCTTACTCAATTCTATCTTTTCTTCCATTAGCTTCAACTTCTCGAGAAGATTTTTTTTTCCTTAATCAAACCTCGCAGAATATCCTTTTTGTGGCAGTGACCCTCATGATCATGCCACACAAAGAAGTGACAATCATTCTCCTATCAAAAGATAAGAGTGATCGGGTGATTACAATAAAGATATGACTTTGGAGTGAGGTTATTACAATGGATCATACATTCCAATATCTACATCCCCAAAATCTTCTTTTGGGATTTCTTTGGCTCCATGCGGTGAACAGAATAGCTCGAACGCTATGGCAGCAGTGCGGAGCAACAACCTATGAGGAATTCACTGAAGATTCCTCCATTCGTCCCACAGTTTCCCATCCTGACATGATCGTGTAAGACTCGAGAAAATTTCCTAATATAAAAATCTATTTTTGGTGCAGCGCGCCGGACCCGAGGATAGTCGAGTCGAGCCTCAGGATCGCCTCAAGTGAAAAGGTATGACTCGACTAATGATGCATGGAATTTTATTGGGTGATTGACTTTCCTTTTATGCAATCATACCTTAAATCAAGTTTAAATCGACTCATGTTGTGGGTTGAGTCGGAACCCAAGTTGAGTTCGGGTTTAGTCGAGTCTTGAGTATGAGTCAAGTAAGTCAAGAGTCTATATGGAAGGCTAGATGAGGGATTAAAACCCCTCATCCTTGTGCCGTGCGACTCATCCTTGGAGTCGCACAAGGCAGCCTAGGGAGAGAGGGAGAAGAGCAAGGAGAAGGGGGACTTGGATCGATCCGGGATTTCGCGCCGTCGTCGAAAGATTCAAAGTCGTTGTCATCCGATCTTTTGTTCTCCGCAATCAAGGTGAGTGGTTAGAATTTGAAAGCTTGGGGGAGGCAGGTAGCCGAACCCCTAGATGTGATAGGATGAGTTTTCTCGCGATCTTTTCGACGGATCTTGGTTTCATCGACATGTATTCACTATTTTGTACGAGTTCTTGTCAGATCATCTTGTTTCTTCACTGATTTCTTAAGTACTAGGGCTGCCGAGTCATGGGAAAAGGGGAAAGGTCATGCCAAAATTTTCCCCAATTCCCTTGACGGAAAGAAAGCCCTTGGACAATCTCATGTTCATGAATGATGTAGTCTTAATCGTCAATTTTACGTGTTATGAAGCATGTCTTCCCTAGAAACCTTTGTCTTCCCTAGAAACCTTTGATATGGCCGAATGAACCCTACACCTCATGAAGAGGGTTCAGCCAAGGGTAAGGGAGGGGGTAAAATAATCCACTTGATATTAAGTTATATCGAAATCGAAGAATTAGAGGCATAGTTAGAGTCCCTTTTCCCTTTTCTACCTTAAGGGCCATGGCTGAGCAAGGTTTTCCTTGCTCATGGCTCAACCAAGACTAGGGAGGGGGAAAGAGGGTATCTTTAGATGGAAACTTTCATGGTTATAAGGTTCAACAATAGAGGTATGACGATATTTAGGAAGAACACCAATCATAGCAAGTAAATTGATTGATTATGAGATTGTAGGAATGGTAGCTTTATGACCATCCTTAGCATTAATATTTCCTATATTTTTGAATTCATTGCTACCTTGCCATGCTAGATAATTGTTTCTTATTGAGCTTAATTCATAAGGTAGTGTAAAGTTGTTATGCATGAATATTATGGTTATATATAGTAGATGTTGTAACATTTGAATATTTTTCTTTCGATTATACATGCTGTCCAAAAATGTTCATGGGCGGAATTCCAAAGCCGATACAAGGAATTCCTCACCCAAGGTAGTGTGGAAGGTTAGATAACATGTAGGGCGTCGCGAGATGTTCATCGTACTTATATGGAAACTTAGCTAGGAGATGATATCACTTCTAGGACTTCTTGTAAACATTTGGAAACCTAAAACTCTTGGGTGTACACATTTTGAAAGGGTGGCATAAATTATTGACCCTGTAGCCCGGATTAGGGCCAGATACGGGCAATGGTCCGAAGTGTATATATAGAAACCCTAGGACAATGATTGTGTGATGTGCTTGAGATGGTCCGTCGAGGAGCGTGGAGGTCGAAAATGACCAATGCTCAGCTCGGCCAGTGTTGGGTCTTGAGGTGCACCAGCGGGCCCGCTAGGTGCCAGACCCCAGTTGGGTGGGACTAGCTATCCTTACCCCAGACGGTGTCTGAAGACTAGTGGACTATCCTAGTCGACGGCCCAGGATTATTTGCTTACATCTTGAGATGATGTGGCCGATGGCTAGTATGATACTACCTGATATGGTAGGGACGACTGTAGCCGAGATATTTATTCCATCAGTAGGCCCAAGGGTCGGATGTCGGAGGCTAGATAGGCCGAGATGGCAGATTATCACATGTTCAATTTGTACATATTGACCCATTGGGGTCGGTGGTCGCATTAGAAGTAGTTTACCTTCTTGTACATTCATTTTGTTGCCTTATATGATATGTATGTATAACTGAGGCTTAGGTGGAGGTTCGCTAGAGCCACTCACTGAGTCCCAAGTGGACTCACAGTTTATTCTTTATTTTTGCAGAGCATGAGCAGTGACTTTGGCATGTCGACATGGTGCAGCTGGTGAACCGGAGGCGATGCCATATCTCGTAGCGGCGTACATTAGTCTTAGACCAGTGTCTAGTAGTTACTTTTAGTTTCTGCACTAACAGTTATATTTAAAAGAATTGTAAAACTTGTTACTTGAAACATTCAGTTATTTTGATGTTGGTGTTCTTACTTGTTTTGGAAAACATAAAATATTGACTTTGAAAACTTTTAATAAAGTGTGTTAAGATTTCTTTTATCGATACAATTTGGTTTTTCTTATGTCAGTGTAGACAGTAGGCTATAGGGCAGGATGTAGGCCCTAGCCGGTCACACTACCCTCAGTTGGGGTGTGACAAATCGACCATTCGTGCCCTAATCTGACGACAAATAAATTCGGCGACAATGGGGACAACAAGGTGTGCCCTAATCCGGCGACATTAGCGAGAGAAAAGGTTCCCCCTTTCACAGTGTTCAAGCAGGTAAAATAAGATTAGGGCATCGAGCGCGCCCAACTTAAAGACGATGAGCAAATTACCAGTTTGTCCTTCCCCGATTCAATTAAAAAACATTAGCTTCGATGATAGGTAATTTGGTAATTTTATGTTAAACTTTATTCAGTCGTTGAAAAATATGCCATGTAGGCAAAGTCACTTGTCACGTTGTCATTGTTAACGTTCAGGTCAGCAAAAACTGTCACAAATGACGGTGCGTGCTAAACGGGGTAACAAAATGATAGTTCATATATTTCATTACTAACGAAAAAAAAATTATGCTAAAAATGGGAAAATGTCCAAAGTTCATATTTTTTTGGGTATTTACTTTATATAAAATGGATAATATATTTAACTATTTTGTTTAACAAGACGACGGACATGCGACATGGGTTAAATGGGAAAATTAATAAAAATATTCTGAACTATTGAGTTTTTAACAAATATGATTCATACTTTTATTTGTAACTAATTTATACTCGAACTTTAAAGTTGGGTGTTAAGATAGATGTTATATGCTGGCGTGGACTGAACAATCAGCATAAATAAATCAATTTTTTATTCAAAGTTGTCTCGTCATCAAATGATCCATGTCAGCAAGATCAGTTAAAAAAATATATTAAAAAACTCTTTGAATGCCACGTCAGCCATACCTTAAAAAAAGGAAAAAAACAATTGAAGATATTTTTAATATTTTTTTAATTGGTCTTGTTGACGTGGATTAATTGATGACGAGGCAAATTTGAATAAAAAATTGATTTATTTATGCTGACTGTGCAGTCCACGTCAGCATATAACGACCACTTTAACACCCAGCTGATGGGAATATAGAATTGATACCAAAATGAAAGTTCGAGTATAAATTAGTTACAAATAAAAGTATGAGCCAGATTTGTTAAAAACTTAATAGTTCAGGATATTTTCATTAGTTTTTCTTAAATCAAATGGTGTGTCTTTCGTCATGCGAGGTGCGATGACGAATACTAAATGGTTCGTTTGGATGTGAATTCTTGATACTGAAAAGATTTGAGGTGAATCAAGTGAACTTATAATTTTTCATATGGGACGTGTACAACAATCTTAACGCATAAGCTTGAGCTACCCTCATCCATCTACTACTTAAGAATTTGGTGGATTTTCGGTGCATGTTGGTATATATTACTTTTAAAAATGAATGTATATAATTTTTTTTTTAAAAAGCAAAATAATAATTAACAATGAGTGAAAGAAATTTTTAAAAAATACTTTCAAGAGAAAAATAGGTCTAGCTATATGAGTCCCAAAAGTGTTGCTCAATTACCACTTTACTACAATATTCATGAGTTTTTATTATAATAAATGCATAATTGATTAGATTTAGGTTTTCTTCTCTAAAAAATGCAAAATCTCTAAGCGAATAAAAAGTTTTAATTAAAAAATCTAAACTAAACTAAACTAAATTAAGGAAAGGCTAAAAGTTTAAATATACCAAATAATAAAATAACAATAATAATACGATATAAGAAAATGAAAAAGTTAAAAACATATAATTATATATTTAATAGACGAAATTGCATGGATTGACCCTCTTGGAATAAGCGTTTTAAAAATTGATCATCCGTATAATTTTTGGTCAAATTTTTATCTTCTATTCACATTCATGTTTCCCTCTCTTCGTCGAATTCACCACCGGCGGTGGCCTCTCGCCACTCTCTCACCCCCTCATCTCATCAATCAACGTGCAATCTCGCGTTGCGATTTCGTCGACCTATCTTTGGAATCATGCAATCATCTTTGACATAAATCATATTCTTCTCTTCCTTATAAGTGAATTATAGCACAAACATAAATCACACAAGCATCATATATATATATAGTGTGTTTTGTCTTTGACTCGGGTTATTGACTCAATCGACGAATTGTCCCGAGTTGTTGACATCCTGGACATGTTGTTCCGAGTTATCCTGGATTCTCGACATCCATAGCGAGGTGTGTTATATTTGTCCCTTGTTGTTGGCATATGGACGGGGCGGGGTGCTACGGGTTGTCTTGGGTTGTTGATATATAGGGCAGAGTGTGTTATATTTGTCAATTGTTTGTTGGCATAGGGTTATCCCGAGTTGTCGACACGCGGACGGGTTATTGAAACTAACACATTTTTTCATCATACTAGTCATGTATTGATTTAATGAGGGTAGTTGTTGTCTAAAAAAATTCTCTTGGTTAGTTTTCGGTAAACTTATAAATGAGGTCACTTTTTAAAATACGTATTCCAAAAAACCATATAAAAAGGGGGCAATATTTTGAACTTTCTTTGAAGCATGTAAAACCTCAAAGGGAATCAAAAGTTTAATTAAAAAACTCACAAATTAAAACAAAATAAGATTTTATTTTGGATATATCTCAAATAATAATAATGATAATAATAATAATAATTGTTGGGCTAAGATTTTTAACCTTAGTTCAAATCTTGAAGACCTCATTTGTGATGAATCTTAAAGTTTTCACTCATTTAAACCCAACATAATCCCCTAAACATACACAATATCTTGAAAACCAAGTCAAAAATTCGAAGTGGGTTATTTTCACATAATTCAATAAAAAATACCATTTGGTTAACCGAACTTCATCCCAAATTTAGTCTAACTTTAGCCAAAGTGGTTATGCAATTTTTAAAAGCCTCTTATCGAAGTTTGACTAAAGTTTGGTAAATCAAAGTTCGACCAACATTTTATATATATATATATATATATATATATATAATTTATATATGAATTGTATGAAATTAATATAAATTAAATTACTCTTTTTTGTAGCCATTGGCCGAGCTTCATCCCTCGTATTTATTAGTCACCTTTATGAATAGGCCTAATTTCATGGTTCGAGGTCTTCTAACACTTCAAATAGTACATCTTTTAGAAATTAAACTAATTTCTTTGAGTTTAAGTTCCTATTCTCAATCTCCACAACATTTGAGCCTTCCTTTCACCTCCAATCCATTTGACATTACAAGATTCATCAACCTGAGACCGTGAAAGATTAGGAGATTGCAAAAGGATCTTCAATATTATTTGAATACTTTTGAACTCACTTTATTTCATTTTGTATTTGTTTTGTTTCCATTTTTGTTTATTTGGGTGATTAGTACGTGGGACACACACCACTAATTGTGTATTTACTTTTCCTTTGTGATAGAAGTAGAACTATCGTCAAGGATTAAAGAATAAGTCATTGATGTATCGTCTTAACAAAAAAAAATATTTACATAATGGAGCTTAGATAATGGATATAGGTTTGGTTAGACTTCAAACAATTCTAAATTGATTGTTTTAATATTGTGATTTGAATTGTGCATAATTATCTTCTATTTACTTGTGACATTTTCATTTGGTTAAGTATTTATGCTTCTTGGCCTAATTTAGTAGTTACTTGAATCAATAAACTTAAAATTGATTAAGTTGACATTAAATTTTGGTACACACTATTCTCCTGAGTCTCCCCCTTTTTCCTTTAGTGTGATACTTTAACAATAACAATAATAAATAAATAAATAAATAATAAGAAAAGTAATAAAAAAAGTTAAAATATATAATTATATATTTAATACTGACAATTTATTCAGTTCAAGCATTTTGATTTTTCTTAAAAATATAAACTTCCAAACTAAATAATTTTGTTAACAAAGAAACGAAAAAATCAAATCAAGTAATAATTTTTTTCATAAATATATAATAATAGTAGTAAAGATAATATTATATGTATGAAAAAGAAAAACATAAGAAGAAATATTAAAAGTATAATTACATATTAAAAGTATAATAATTTTGAGTTGAATAAAAAATTCAATTGAGAAAATTGAAAATCATATTAAATTATATTTTAAAATAAAAATAATAAAAATAATAAAAATAATCTAATATATAGTGGACTAAACTAACTTTTTTTAATCCAATCAGACCATGCTCGGGAGAATCTTTGCTCATGAACCAGACTCAAATCATACCAACTACAACTTTAGTCCAAAGGTTTCATTCGATCAAACAAGGATATCAACATCTTTCATTTATCACCAGAGAATATTCGATAATAATGAGCCCACAATAATACAATATAAGGAATAACCATCAATTCATTTATGACATATCCATTCGGAATTTCTTGAGATATCTTCGTCGAACACCTAGACTTGCCACATAAAATAGATACGACACACATTGGGTATACTTTTTATTTTAATTCTATACCCATCATCTGAGATTCTCTCTCACCCTAGAGTCAGAGTATCGTTGCAGGTCACCACTAGAGCTACGATGGACTAGGAGACGTAGAGTCTTGCAATACCCGACTTTAGGTGAGAATATATATATATATATATATATATATATATATATATATATATATATATATATATATATATATATATATAAAATAAAATTTTGTATATAAAAATAAAAAATAAAACAATATATAATTAACTAAAATAATATATAATATACAATACATATAAAAGTAAAAAGAAATATATATAAGAAGAAAAAAAAAAGAAGAAAAGGAAAAAAAAGTAGAAAAACACTATTATAGGTAGGGATGATAATTTTATCCACATCTGCTAACTAAAAACACATCCGCACCGTATTCGATCCATATCCGCAAATAAAAATGAATATGAATTTAAAAAAATTTATCTGCGCAGATGCGATGCGGAGACGGATATGGATGCAGATCCGCACCGTATTCGCCCCACAAATCTACATATAAAATTTTACCATTTTAATCATATACAAGTTACTTAATATATATTGTATAGGTACGTCTTATGGTAAATTACATATGAAACTCTATTGAGTTACTAATTATTATGAATTTTAATAATGTAAGTTATTTTTTTATTAAATAAATGATTTATTAATTATTTACTAAATATAGTGCGATGCAGTGCAAATATCCACATTTGAATGCGGTACGGACATGAATATCCATATCCATATCCATATCCATATCCGCAGCGGATACGGTGCAGATACGAATGTGATGTGCGGATGTGTGGTGCGAATGTAGATGATATAGTATCTGCTTCAATATATAATTAACTAAAATAATATATAATATACAATACATATAAAAGTAAAAAGAAATATATATAAGAAAAAAAAAAGGAAAAAAAGTAGAAAAACAATATTATAGGTAGGGATGATAATTTTATCCACGTCTGCTAACTAAAAATCACATCCGCACCGTATTCGATCCATATCCGCAAATAAAAATGAATATGGATTTTAAAAAAATTATCTACACATATGCGATGCGGAGACGGATATGGATGCGGATCCGCACCGTATCCACCCCACAAATCTACATATAAAATTTTACCATTTTAACCATATACAAGTTACTTAATATATATTGTATAGGTACTTCTTATGGTAAATTACATATGAAACTCTATTGAGTTACTAATTGTTATGAATTTTAATAATGTAAGTTATTTTTTTATTAAATAAATGATTTATTAATTATTTACTAAATACAGTGCGATGCAGTGCAAATATCCACATTTGAATGCGGTGCGGACATGAATATCCATATCCATATCCGTAGCGAATACGGTGCGAATACAAATGTGATGTGCGAATGTAGATGATATAGTATCTGTTTCGTATTCGATTCGCTACCATCCTTAATTATAGGTGAAGAGTTGAAAGAGAGCGCTCAGAGCTTTCCACTAATCACTATTATATATATATATATATATATAATAATATAATAAATAATTTCATCCCACCAAAACTCCCCTCTCCCCTAATTTTTTTTATCATTTTTATCCATTTAAATTATTTATTTATTTTTTATTAAGATTTTATCTAAAATTTTATCCATTATCTAAATTTTTTATTAGGGTTTTATACAAATTTTTACCCACTACCCCACTAAAATTAGTAACATAATTTTTAATTAGGGTTTACAGTTAACATTGTCCTCTCTCTCCTCTTTGCTCTCTCAAAAGCTGCAACGTACATCGTCCTCTCTCATCTCTCCTCTCAAAATCTATAATTAATATATATATATATATATTGTAGGCCGAAGGAGAAAAAATTTGGACTACTTTCTTTTATCTTTCTCCCTCAAAAGCTTAGGGCATGTTTGTTTGCGGTGATTTCGGGTTTTCATTTCGTTTGAAACGAAAACCCGATCCGAAAACTTGTTTGTTGACGAAAATGAATCCTAATTCCAAATCGATTTCATGAAACGAAGTTTTCGCGAAATCTATATTTGTACATGAACCAGAATTCTACTCGGAGTAGAATTCTAGTTTTCGCGAAAAATACCCAAAACGGGCGGTGGCAAACTTGTAAATAAAATAAGTTTTTCCGCCCGTTTCGCCAAAATGAACAAAATCTGACTCATCTGCCCTATTCTTCTATCTCTCGCGACACCCCGACCCCGAGCTCTGCGGCGACAAGAGGCGATTTCTTCCAAAACCCCATTTCCTTCCTGATTTCTTCATAAAATGTATGATTTCTCGCATCCAAAACATGATCTTCGTATAAATCTCCTTGTTTTCTTCATAAAATATTCGATTTTTGAATCTAGGTTTTTTGGAACTTCTTTTTTTGGATGTTTTTCGCCTCTAGAACTTGATCGAGACGTTTGTGTGTTGACCTCATTCTTCCGACTAGTGTTTATTTATTTGATTTGTTCATACCTACCCTTGGACTAGATCTATAATAGAGTTTATTTCTTGGCCAAATCTAGGGGTTTATGGTTCGATCTATGGATTTCTTCTTCCATCCGCTTTCATTATCAATGTGTTCAATATGCATTTCATTCTTAGCCAAATCTAGGGTTTGGTCGGTGTTCGGCTCTAGGGTTTTCTATTCTTCAACGTTTTCAATGTGTTGAATGTGTTACCTATGTTGTTAGGCTCTAGGGTTTGACTAGTTAATATACTTTCATTCTTGGCCAAATCTAGGGTTTGGCTGGTGTTCGGCTCTAGGGTTTTCTATTATTCAATATTTTTAATTTATGACATCTACTGTTATCTATGTTCAATGTGTTATCTATGTTGTTCGGCTCTAGGGTTTGGCCGATATGCTATCATTCTTGGCCAAATCTAGGGTTTGGTGTACATGTACTATTTTGTTATCAGTTATCTTTGAGTTCATGTACTTGTTTGTTAACGAGTTCATGTACTTGTTTGTTAACGAGTTCATCTACTGTTAATATGAGTTCACCTATTTGTTTGTTAATGAGTTCATCTACTGTTCTGTTATCAGTTATCTATATATCATATCTATTATCAATTTTTCTGTATTGTTCATATATTCCAGTTGTTTTTATCCTGTTCTGTTATCAATTATTTGCTAGTCATATCATTCTGTTACTGTTTCATGTGTTACTTTGAGTTCATCTATTCCATAGCTGTTATTAGTTCCATAGATGTTTCATGTGTTACTTTGAGTTCATATATTTCATTATTGTTAATATCTGCTACTAATCTTTTTATTCATGTATTCTTCTTACTATTTATAAGTTCATATGTTTGTTTGTTAATTCATTTTATGAGTTCATCTACTGTTAATATTATATTTTATGAGTTCATATGGTTGCATGCCTTCGGTTATTGCTTGACTTCGATTTTTGTATCAATTTTTTAGTAGATATAATAAGTTGAACATATGGGTGGCCATCAGAATCCGAGAGAAAAGTTGGAGTTCTGGCCAAAGAATGTCACAGAAGAATTTTTGTACCTCTTGCATAATAAATAAGTTGAATTAGACAATCTCAATTTTGATAAGATTGTATGGGAAGATATTAGTAAAAAACTGGAGGAGAAGTGTGGGACTAATTATGGGGTGGAGAAATGTAAGTCCAAAAAATACGATCTCTTCGTTTATATAAGCATTCCAAGAGTTGATTAATCACACTGGGGTCACATGGAATCCTGACATGGGAAAGATTGATGCCGATGAAACAGTGTGGAACTCATCGGTATGTTGTTTGTATTTAATCAATGGGGTTAAGTTAGTTGGTTTTAGAAAAAAAAAATTCGTGTGCAGAAAGGAGCGGCAAAAAGTTATTCCAAACCCTTTAAGAACGGGTCACCACCACACTATAATTTGATGGAATTGATATTTCAAAATTAATCTGCAACTGGTGGGATGGCCCGATCATCAACACAACCCCCAATGAATTCGGATGAAGAGCGTATGTTAGAGAATGAATATTTGAATCCGAATGTACGTGGGAAGGAGCCCTTAGTGGAGGAAGATGATGATAGAGTTGAGGAGGTAGATAGACGTCCATCTATTTCCTCACGTGGCAATAAAAGAGATAAATCATCGGCGAGATCAATTGTAGAATAGGAGAAGAAAAAATTGTATGAACTTATTTCAAATCACTATGCAGCCCATCGAAGTGATGCAGCTTCAGTGTACACATCACCCTCGGATCCATATAGCGTCCCAAATTGTGTTGGACACATTACTAGTGTGGAAGGGCTACCTGAAGCTCACTTGTTTAAGACAATGGCTTACTTGGTTGAGCACCCAGATGCTCGACCACTTGTTATGTCATTGAATAACGAACAACTCAAGAAATTGATGCAAAGTTTACATGGGTGACACTTGTTTGTTTTTTATGATGTCAGATTGAACAGTACTTTAATGTGTGACACTTGTTCACATGAATGCACAATGTGCTTTTAAAGTCATCCCTTAAAACCATCACTTAAAGTCATTTGATAGGGCTCATCATCCTTAAACCCTCAACTAAAGCCATTTGAGATGGCACATCCTTAAAACAAAATGGTAAGAGGGAGAGCAAAAGAGACCACGTAAGGTAAGAGTGAGAGTAAAAGAGACCATGTAATGGTAAGAGGGAGAGCAAAAGAGATCACGTAACGTGGACATCTTGCACACCAGTGCTTGTGCGCGGTGTTTAATGCGAAACTTCAAATAAATAAAGGAGAGGATCTCTTGGGAAGACTTGTCCTACGGATGATCGAGAGATGTGCTTATGTTTATTAACTAATTAATATTATTTACAAATATTTTTTAATTATTTATAAATTAAACAATATAATAAAATATATTTTAATAATTTATAAATTAAACAATATAATAAAATATATTTTAATAATTTTTATACCCTAATTAAATAATATTCACAATATTTTTATTAACTAATAATTATTATTCATATATTTTTTAAATTTGAGTTAATGATATCAAATTAAATAAATTATAATAAAATAGTGTAACTTAATAAACTGAAACTAAAACTAAGTTTAATAAATAAACACAGTTTCAGTTTTTGTCCAGAAAATTGTTAACGAAATTAACACAAAATAAATAAGTTTTCGCCGGTTTCATTTCGCGAAATATGAAATTTGGACATGCCAAACAAACGCGTTTTTGCCAAACAAAAAAATCGAAACCAAAATTTCAAAATTTGAAAATCCATTTCGGTTTTCACGAAATTAAAAGTCAAAAAATATTTTCGCAAATAAACACGTCTTTAACATTTTGAGTAGGGGTGAGCATGAACCGATTAACCGGTCCATTAGCAAAAAAAAAACTAGTCTCTTAACTTCGGTTTTTCAAAACCATTAACCGTAAATCAGTCCATTAACTTCGGTTAACTATTTTTCGGTTCGGTTAATCGATAATTTCTGGTTAACCAATAAAATTTTTTAACCTACAAACATAATAATATTATGCAAATCATGGAGAAAAATCCAAACAAATACTGAATTTTCATTGAGAAAAAAAAAGTGAAATCACTTGAACCTAGATAATGTTATACAAAAACTAATATTTTTATTTTTATTTTTTAAATATTTTTTGATTTTTTTGATTTTTTTGATTTTTTTTGTAATTTCTTATAATTTATAAATCATTATTTAATATATATATTATTAAAAATTAATAAATTATATCGAATTGGTCGGTTAACCGAAACCAGTGGACTTTTTACCTCTCGGACCAAAACCAAAACTGAAAATCAATTTTTCCCAAAATAAAAACTGAAATCGAAAAAACTGGTTCGGTTAATTGGAAAAATCAGTTCGATTTCGGACCGGTTTTCTGATTAATCGAAACCGGTTTTTTTTCTCACCCCTAATTTTGAGGAAGAAAAAATTTCACAAGTAGTTTATCCAAATTTTTACCCCATTAACCTACCTAAATTAGTAATTCAATTTTATAGGTACTTCTCTCTTCTCTCTTTCTCTCTCAAAAGTTCTAAGAGTTTGTTTTTTATTGTAGGACCGAAGGAGAAAAAATTTCATAAGTACTTTCTTTCTCTCTTTCTCTCCCTCAAAAATTACCACTGAGCTGTCATTTTTATTATTATTTATCATTAAATTCTCTTTAATAGTCAACATCATAATAGGACTCAACAAAAATATGATTATTCCTTTAACAAGAATTAACAGAAGGATAAAATAGCTTTAACTGGAATCATTTTTATGTTATGATTTAGTAGGCACAGTAGCTCTGTCCGAAAATAAAAAGCTTCATTCGGATGACAAATCGGAGTAGTCTAGAAATTTGCAAATCGTAAGTCAGCTAGAAGGTTTGAATTTTCTAGAATTGTGAATCTTAGCATTTGTTTGATATTACAAGTTGTATATTGCTTAATTTATCACATTCCGACTATAGATATTATTTTTATATCATATATGGCATCAATGAAACAATGGCATGAACCAACGAAAATAAGGATGCATTACTGTTTCTTTTTTTCTGCATTAGCATAGAATGAAGCAATTTTTTAACATTGTAGGATTACTTTAAAATTATGACACTCATGTTAACAAATCATATTTTGAGTTCTGAATTTTGTTTTAGAGATCTATACTTCTTATATGCCTACATAAATAATCATGTTGTATTATCTTTACTATTTATGTTGTTAGTAGCACATACTTATATAGATTGACCATTATGTTGAAATATTTCACTATTTAAATACTTTTTCCTTAACGGTTAAGTGATGTTAGCTTCATAGTTTGAGCTTGAGGAGAAATACTATATATTTCTGTCGACTTCAAATTGAGATAAAGATATTGGTTAATGTTAAGTACTTTGTTGGAGATTAAAAGATTTGGTACAGATCACAAAAAAATAGAGCTATAAGTTTCAGAATTATTATTGCATTATGAGTGAAAGTCAATGTCCAAGTTCAAATCCACCTAATGGTTCGAAAGATAATTTCTTATTACTTTGTTTATTGTTGAAATCTTCACTCTTTTTTTTGAACAATTTTATTTGATTCACAAATATTTCTCCTTTGACTAAAGACATGTCTTTAGCCTTATGTTGTTTATATAACATTAATTTATCTTACCACATGGAATGTTTTCTTTAATATTTTTAGTTCTGATCGTCAGGTGGTAGTTTTATAAGCACTCCGACTTCTAAATTGTATAATTTCGCATCAAATTCATATTCTCGTTCGATGATTAGTACTAGACATAGTGTGCATATTTCTATGGAAAATATGCTCACAACAAATAGCATGCAAACTAAAAAACTATGTCGTGTTTCAACTTTCAAATGACTCCTCTAAATGATATAACATATTATGCTAGAAGTCGCAATTGTGAATTTAATTCAGTTGCTTCTAAAGGTATGATCTTATTTGTACAAATAATATTATTTTATTACAAACTAGATACTACATGTTCTGTATAATGAGTACATTATTTAAACATACATATTCTGATACACATTCACCAAACACTTCAAGCAATAGCAAGAGACTTAAAACTATCTTACCAACTTCTCTTGGTAATTTGTCAAGTAATTTGACTTCTGAAGTTCATCAAAGTTCATCTTTCATGGCAATAAATGTCTCGACTACTAAGATGTCATCATTATTACTCGGAAAGTATATTTTTGCAAATAACAATATCTATAATAAAAGTAGTTGCAATGGTCAAATCATGGTTTCAAATCTCGCGGTATACCGGGCGGTAAGCTCGGTATTTACCGGTTTTTGAAAAAACCGGTATACGAGATGCCCGGTATGGGTAAATACCGGGCATCTCGGTAAATACCGCCCGGTATGTCCGGTATTTATGAAATACCGGGCGGTATTTGCTATCATACCGGGATATACCGCCCGGTATGATATTTTGCACTGTAGCAAAATATCAATACTTTAAAAATATCGGTATACCGATAAATACCGATAAATACCGATAAATACCGCCCGGTATACCGATAAATACCGATAAATACCGCCCGGTATTTAGCAAATACCGGGCGGTACGAGCTATTTAGCACACGAGAGTTATTTTTAGCAGTAAAATCAAAAAAAAAAGAAGAAGCTCGGTATGCAATTTTTGTACCGGACCGTACCGTGTGTCGGTACGGTACGGTATCGGTACGTACCGGTACCGGTCATCCACCGAGATGATGACCGGTATCGGTATTTTAAACCATGGGTCAAATACAAAAGGTTGTTGCGGGTTGGGCCCGCAGTGCTGAATTTGTATCGCAAGACTCATGCCAACGAGATCAGAATGATATGCACTAAGTTTTATTTTGTTTTATATTTATTGCTTTGAATTTTAGAATGGTATCTTACTAACTTCTATTGGTAGTTTGTGAAGTAATTTTTTATTCTTATCTAATTTTATATAGGTAATGTTCATGTGTTTTCAAATGTTGAAGAATCAAGTGATGCATGCTTAAATAATCCACATAGTATCCTCTAAATTATTTTTATTTTTAGAACTTCTCAAATTTTTTATTTATTATCAACTTTGACTGTTTCTTTTTTATTATTTTGTAGATGAAAGTGATGATACAATAATTTCACAAAATACTCATGGTGATCATGGTAAATATTTTCATATAATTAATCTTTGAGGTTTATAGATTAATAATTGATTTATTATTATTACGTAGATAAAAGGATTAGTTCAGAAATTCCACCAGATATTTCTCTTGATTCATGCCAACGAGATCGAAATGGTATGTACTAAGTTTTGTTTTGTTTTGTTTTATATTTATTGCTTAAAATTTCAGAATGATAACTTACTAACTTCTATTGGTAGTTTGTGAAGTAATTTTTTATTCTTATCTAATTTTATATAGGTAATATTTATGTCCTTTCAAATGTTGAAGAATCAAGTGATACAATTGCATATTTAATTTCATATAATAAATATAAATAGGATCTAATTACACCGGTGTAAATTTTAAATAACATTAAGTATTTGTCACACATTCCTACAAAAGTAAAAAAAACAAATAAATCATATTAATTTTATAAAAATTAAGTTTTATAAAAACTAATAATATTAATAATAGATATAAAAAATATAATAAAAACTTGAATTAAAAATTATAAAGATTTCAAGAAGAATAAGATTTAAATTTAAATTTATTATAATAGTTATAATAAATTTGATAAATAAAAATAGTAAATAAGGTTGTTAATTTTAATTTTTTTATATTTAAATTAAATTTTAGAAAAATATTTTTGGCAATTTGTAATCTTACTAAAGGTTTCCTTTCTTAAAAATATATTTCTTTAATAATATGCTAATTCTATAATAATTTATTTTTGAAAATTTAGGTATATAAATATTTAATATTTTAATTTAAATTATCAAGAATATTAGACTATTGTTGAAGTTTAATTAAAAAAATAAATTATAATTAAAGTTTACAATAATCATATTTTTTAAAAATAATCACAATTAATTTTAAATTTAAATTTATTAAAATTAAAATTATACTACCAAATATGAAAATTATTGAAAAAAATTCGATACATTATTCTATTTATATATAATGATATATTAAAATATAATTTTTTTATTTCAATTTTTTATTTTTAAAATTACAGATTATCCTACAAAGCTAGTAATAATATATAATAAAATTGGTAGACTACTTGACGAGGAAAATAAACATTCGGTTGTTGGTTGTCGAGAGATAGTATTCAAAACTTATTTTAGCATCAGATATGTGCAGATTGATAAATCTTAAAAATGCTTTACAATATTATCATATAAATTAAAAGGTTGAGAGAAGAAAAAAAAAGAGTTATTTGAATAAGGATATTGCTAGATGTTAATTATTTGATGTATTTACAGTTCTAAACAATATTTTAATGATTATCATTTAGTAATAAATAGATTGCATATAATAGAATTTTAAAAAAATTATTTTTTAAATATTTAACGGTAATAAATAGTAGTACTTTTACAATTTTTAATTTCTTTTAGGCCGATAGATTGGAAGCAAAATTAATTGCATCTTTTAGTCGATTCATCGCTCGACAAAAAAGGGATACGAGCAAAAAAGTACGGAGAAAAGAAAAAGCCCCAATCGCCAGCCCTCGGATTTCCTCTACAAGCCCTCATCCTCCTCCCTCCCTCCTCTTCCTCTCTCTCTCTTTTCTCTCTCCTCCCCTCCCCCACTCGCCCTTCTTCCACTTGCCCCCTCTGCAGCCGTCCGATCCCTTCGCCACCACTCTTACCCCATCCAATCCCTCCCCTTATTGATTGCCATTTGAGAGCCAAGCCAGAAAGAGAGAGAAGGCGGGCGGGCGGGCGACACAAGACGAATTCGTTGGTACGGCTTTCTCTATCACTTGTTCCTCCACGTCTCAATCCTACGCAGCGGTCGCCCAAATTGCTCGATGATGAGCAGCGGCGAGCTGCAGATCAAGGTGGCCCAGGCGGTTCACGTTCTCAACCATGACGCCGATTCCTGTAATCGGGTGGCCGCCAATCAGTGGCTGGTCCAGTTCCAGCACTCCGACACCGCGTGGGAGGTCGCCACTGCCCTCCTCACCACCTCCGACCACCGAGCCTTCGCCGCCCTCGACTTCGAGGTCGAGTTCTTCGCCGCCCAGATCCTCCGCCGCAAGGTAACCCAACCGCGGCCACTTCTCCGCGCCAAGAATGCTCTTATGATGGCAATTTTTATTTGTCCCTCAGATCCAGAACGAAGGGTGTTATCTGCAGCTGGTTGCCAAAGACGCCTTACTCAATGCTCTCCTCGTTGCTGCTCAACGCTTCTGCTTGGGTCCCGCACAGGTATTTTCTTTCTTTTGCATGGTACTACTATCTGCTACCTCTTACCCGTCCGTTGAAAAGAAAACGTGCATTTCACTACTCAATCTGTCTTCTTGCACCTTGAACCTGGCGAAAAAGGCTGACTTAGCCCGTCTTTTCAATGTTTTTTGAGCTGTTTGTGGAGCGTCGGTTGTGAGACGTGTCAACGTGGATGAACCAGATATTTGACTGAAGTCCATAATTCAATATACGACTTGAAATACAAGTTTTCATTGATTTATTCTATTTTGCAGTATCGACTAAGGATTTATTCTCCCTACTCTTGATGGCTGCAGCTTCTAACACAGATATGTCTTGCACTCTCTGCACTCATTTTACGAGCTGTCGAGCACAGGAAGCCCATTGAGCAACTCTTCTCTAGCTTGCACCAGTTGCAGAGTCAAGAGAATGGTAACCTTGCAGTGCTGGAGTTGCTCACTGTCCTACCTGAAGAAGTAGCTGAGGACCAAAATGGGGACAACAACATTGATGCTGCAAGCAGAAGTCAGTTCACACGTGAGGTCTGATGCGAAGGTTCAGTCTGCAGGAGTAGAGTTATTACATTTATGTGTTCGACTGTTCTTATAGATGTGTATCTTTTGTGGTGCAGCTGCTCTCTCACACTTCCACAGTTCTTCAGTTCCTTCTGCTTCAGTCAGAGCAAAGACTTGATAATGATATAAAGCTTCATGAGAGAAATAGGAGGATATTGCGATGCTTGTTAAGCTGGGTGAGCTTGTACCATCTACTTAATTTTTTTGTGATAAAGACTTGAAAAATGTCTGCCAAGAAACTAACTCGTTTAGGTTACTAACTGAATCCATAGTGGAACTATGGAAATTGTTAATAAAAATTTGGACCTTTACCAATGCACAAGGAAAAGAACGTAAGAGTAGGATAATCTCTTTAAGATGGAAGCACTTAGATGGTTACTTAGGCATGGACTTGAGCTGATATCACTGTATAAGAATTGGAGATGTTTTATTTGCTTTTGTGCTTTAAGCCTTTAACTTTTCATTTTGTTAGCATACTACATAAGATGAGTTTGCTATTTTGCTATGAGCTACTTATGATTTTTGATTGAGGTCATGTTCTTCTCTGTGCTTCCTTACCTCAATATATATCTTTATTGATATGTGTCTGCCATAGTTTTCTTTTCCATTTACTGTATGATTTATCTCCAAGTTTTCTCTTTTAGGAGTCATGAATTCCCTCTATTTTTCTCTTTCATACTTGTGGTCTAATTTTATGGATTGCAGGTACGTGTGGGATGCTTTTCAGAAATTCTACCTGCATCACTACCAACACATCCGATTCTTAACTTTGTTTTTAACTCGTTGCAGGTGAGTTTTGCTTAAATTATTTATTCTAGAAAAATAATATAATCATTTACTCAACTTTCAATTTGTATGATTGGCCAAAGGTTTCATCTTCATTTGATGTGGCCATCGAAGTTCTCATTGAGCTTGTTAGTCGGCATGATGTAAGTTTTTCCTTGACATGTTATTCTATAAAAGTATTTTGCTTCATACGAATACTGATTATTTTCTACAGTTAATTTTAAGAGATCTTCATAAACATGTCCTATCATAATTAAATACATCCCTAATATGGATGTCTAATTCAAAGCAATGAGCCCTTCGGGAAAGGAAGTTGCTAACTAGCAATGCTACACAGTATATTAAATTAGTTGAGCATTAAATTAATAAAGCAAACCGATTCCCTCCTATGTTTTGAGTTAGAATCAGATTTGTTAAATATAACCGAAATATCCTTTTAATCGAGAGTAGGGATGAACATCGGTCGGGTCGGGTCAAAATGCTAACCGTTTGACCCGAACCGACCCGAATAATCCGACCCCGAATAAGGAGACTCCAAGACCACCCAACTCTATCCAAATAAGTATTAGGGGCCTGACCCGATTAACCCGAATAAGATCGGGCCCCGACCCTAATAACCCGAATAACCCGAATTCCCTTTTCAAAAAAAAATCAACATTCATCATTCAACATAAAAAAAGCACAAGAATTTGTCATTAAAATTTGTTGGAGATTAGTGAAGAAAGCAACATACTCACTTCTCTCTTCAATATAACTAAAAGAATCTAAAAATATCAAACTATAACATGTAGGTGAGCTTTTCTAGGAATCTCAAAAGAAAAATGGTGAAAAGAGTTGTTTAAAAAAGTAAAAGAATACGACTCCACTAGGAGTCGAACTTAGGACATTGGATTTCATTTCCAATGGCCCAACCACCGGGCCAATTATTTCATTTTGCAATTGTGTACATAATTATATATATTTCGGTTCGGTTCGGGTTTTTGGAGGTTTTAACCCGACCCGAATGCAAATTTCGGGTCGGTTTATTCGTCTTATTCGAGTCGGTTCGGGTTTTGCACAGCCCTAAGAGAACAAAAAGTTATCCTTTGTGACAGACATCACCTACAGGTTTATCTGTTATAGTTGCAAAAACTCTTGAAATCCTTGTTGTGGAGTATGGAGTATGGACTATGAAATATAGACATGTATCAGACTAATTCTGTAATGTAAGACAAAGCGCAGAATATTTTTGGTTTTTTAATAAAAGAGCGAGGAAGATAATGATCACTCCAGTTCCTTAACATTACACCTCTTCAGCATAATACATGGGGATCTGGCCTCAGAACACGTGTTTCATGCACATACAATTACATTGTATTAAAGGGAAATGTGTCATCACACAACCAAACATGATGTGCGGAAATGAAAAAAAATACTCATTCTATTGAGATAAGTTGTCTTTTTTTTTTGGGCACCTCCCATAAGAGTATTCTATTGATTATCTTTCATTTTAGATCAACTTGGTTTTCTTACTCTTTAATAAATTAGGTAAGTAGAAACAAATAAACGTTTCCATGTCAAAATCAAGGTTTAAAATTTCATACCGGTACCAATCTTGGTAAATGACTGGTATGACCGGTAGTAATATGTGTCCGTACTACCGTACCATACAACATTCAATATAGTGGTAAAAACTTGATTGTATCGAGTGTACCAGTACATCGTTTTCATTTTAGATTCCAAACTCATAGTTTAAAAATGATTAATTCATTAAAATGATTAAGAAATATACACAATACACTTAAATTGTAAAACATCTTAAATTAAGGTTCAAGTCTTGAAGTTAAAATGATTTTTTTTCAAATTTAAACCGAAAATGCTGAAGAATGATGTACATTAAAGAAGGTAGGCGACATGGTTTTAAATACCATTTACCGGTTTTTTGAAAAATCGGTATGGGTATTACCCAATACCGAGGTATACTGAGATACCAAGCTTGTACCACCCAATATCGAGCTTGTACTGCCTGTACCGAGCTTGTATTGCCTGTACCGAGCCTATGCCGCTTGGTACCATGCCTATCTATACCAATGAGATTTTTAGTAGATTATGTGTGCTTTGGAGCTTAAAATCATGTTTTCAAGCTTAAAACTATATTTTGGAGATTACATTTGAAAAAAAATAAAAACAAAAAGAATAAAAATCTCGAGATAGGCCGATAAAGGCCCGTCTGCCCATAACGAGTGTCGATATGGTACGGTATAGGCCGGTAACAAAAAGATTGGTACCGGTACGAGATCTTAAACCATGGTAGGTGGTATGTTGATAGACACAACATGGCTAAGGTCCACGAGCACAAACAATTATAGTAAGAGAGTAGTATATGGAGGAAAACAAGGGGTTTGAGGGTTTTATAGCCCTTAAAACCCTTATAAACTTATCCCAATGGGCTAAATACTCGTTTGGGAACCCATTGAAAAAAAACCTCAACGGCTATTTCTAGCCGTTTGGGCTGTACTTACCGGTGCAGACTCTGTACTGAGTGGGTACATGCATTGTACCATCTGGTACAATGGGTACAATTTGTATTTTGCATATACAGGCATGTATGAGTGCTGGTATCATGAAGAAACATATGTTACAACTTATGAGATTTAAAACTATGGTCATAATTTATTTCATTGCAAGAAACCCTAAATAAATAAAAATACTAATGCAAATAAAAGTGAATGTGCTCTTGCATCATTTTTGATAACTTATTCTCATATTCTTGATTCTTTCTTAGTTACCCAAGCATTACAGGTCAGAGCCAGTCACATTTGGAAAGAAAGTATATCTGGACCTTTGTGATAATATGTGAGATTGTTGTCACGTTTAGGACGCACATGGCTATTATCTCAGACAAAAACTTTATGTAACCTAGTTGATAATTTTCTTGCATTAATCTTATAAGTTTGTGTGCTTTGCCTTTATGTGAATGTTACTGATTACCTTCATCATCTTGAATATACTTTGACAGGGTTTGCCACAGGTCTTATTAATAAAGATACAATATCTAAAAGAAATACTTCTCGGGCCAGCACTTGTCAACAAAGATGAGAAGATAGTTGGTGGCCTTGCATGCTTGATGTCAGAAATTGGACAAGCTGTAAGTCTTGTCATTGTATATTGTAATGGCATGTAGAACTGTTATAAAATAATTTCTCTATCTCAAGGTTCATTGCACTGGAATAATTGCCTACTGTTATAAATCGCCTTCTGCTGGCAATTTTAATGTTGCAGATATTGGAGTGACCTTATCATTATCTCGGAATGACTAGAAAATTGAAAATAAAAATCAACAACAGATTGGAATTAGCTAATAACTATTGGAAATTATTTATTGCTAATCAATTAGCAGAATCCATCAAAAACTTGGTTGGTTCCAAGTTCTAACTCTCACCATTGTGTCTGGTGCTAATCTGTTGGTACTAAGGTTCAAAGTAGCTCCAGGGACCAATACTTTACTGTACGATACCATTCTGCCTGTACTGGTAATTAAAAAACACAAGGAAGAAGAAGAAGAAGAAGATCTTCCAAATATGAAATCAAACTACTTTAAGTTGGTTTATGTTACAAAGAAATAAGTGTACTGGTCCCAGATATGGACTGGACCAGTATGGTTCCGTTAATACAGGGTGATATTAGCCAAGACTTAACACTGTTTGGTACCATTCTATTATTAATGGAACTATGGAACCAACCACAGTAAAGGGTTTAGCTACCATGTTCAGTTGATCTTACTGGAACTGGTTGGATCCAGATAAGAACTGCATCAACTCTTAGACAATAGCTTGGTCAAGTGTGAAGAGTTGATAGGTCCAACAAATTCTAACTTAGAACACCAATCCTACAAATATGGCAAGGGTTCTGGAAAGGGCACTGCTGTTTCTTTTCAAGTGGGAATAAGACATTGTAATAGTGGGAAGTTGCTTTCCCAACATTAATAGGCTACTGTAATATTAAGCCTTAGGAGCGATAAATATTATGTGTCTTTGGTGATATTTGCTCCATGTATCAGGCACCAGCTCTGATTGCTCAAGCAAGTACTGAAGCACTGGCTCTTGCTGATGCACTTTTGAGGTGATACTATAACCTATTGGTCGTATTGCTCAACTTTTTTCAGATAGCAGCTTTATGTGTCTTTTACCCTTATCTGAAATAGGCTTGCCTGCTGTATGTCTTGGAATTATCTCTATTCTATAAGTTGGTCCTTCTGTTTCTCTTGATCAACAAGCCTCTGTCCTAATTATTTCTTTTTTGTTATAGTTGTATAACTTTTCCGAGTGATGACTGGGATATTGCAGATTCAACCTTGCAATTTTGGTAAATATAATTTCATTAACATTCATATTATCTGCTCCAAATATGCATTCAGGAAGTTCTATTTCTATTTCTAAGTGAATCCAGAGCATCTAATAAACTTGTATTAGCTTCCATTGTGTTTAATTGGTTCCGATATATGCTTCTTCCATCTTCTACAGTTTTGCTATTATATAGTATTTGTGAATAAAAACATTGAATGCCTAATAATCTGAATAGCATGCAGATAAATGTGTTAGGGTAGCCAATTATGACGCACAGAGAACTTTTGCAACCGATTGAGGTTGATGTTCGTCATGTATCTCTTTATGTACACCATGCTAAATTTCTGGCAGTTTTAGTATGTTGCTACTGACACAACACCAGCAGAAACATAGTAAATCTAACATCCCCATGATGCTACAAAATCATTAGCTTAGGCACGAAACACAGGTGAGAGAGTTTATATAATGTGTTAAGGAGGAACTATTCTATTTTGTTTTAAGTTAGATATGTGGGTTTTTAGTTAGATAAAAACTGTATTGTTGTAGCACAATCCATCATTTTATTTATTAACTATCATCCGTCACACAAATCCACACTAAAATTCTGGCAAACGAGTAAGTGGAAAACTGCTGGGAGAGACTTCATGATCACTGCATCACATGTAACTAGCACAATGCCATATCATAAATTTCATGGAAACCAAACAAGAGTGACCAACAGATTACAGTTTAGCAAGTTTTGAACATATTATATAACCATAAAGAAGTAAACCACTAGAGCAAACTCCTCTTGACCATTGACTACGTCTGCATTGAGATTTGAGAATCGTAGGTACTCCCTTAGAAATTGGGTTTTCTGTGCTTGTGAGCTTGTATCTGTGCTGCTGTAGACACCTTGGCATTTCTAAAGCTTATATTTGACTCTCTGGACAATACTAATATTAACTTGAATGGATCTAATGTGGGAATCCTCTTCTTGAAACAAAAAGAAATAATTAAGGCCTAGTAACTCTCCCTTATGTGGTAAGTATCAAGCCTTTTATGTTGGAGTTACAAGCCTTTCGTGATGGAAGTTACAAGTTCCCGAATAGAATTTAAATAGAGATTCCCTAGAGTCCTAGACTAGGGGAGTAGGGGGTTTACATAATGAATAAAAAAAAAAGGAAAACCATCAAGAGGAAATCAAGGTGAAACATTTCATCATGTCAACTTGTTGACTTGGTCTTCAAACAACCTCTCTACTAGTAAGATAGTAGGCCTAGGCAATTTTCCTCCACTAAATAAATAATTAAACAGTGAGCTTCTCAGTCTTCTTTCCACTCTCCCTTGTACACAATCCTTTTGGATCAGATACAGGTTAGTTGCTGCTTCTAATTTCAATATGGTTATATTTAGATATGGATAGATGTACCCTACTTCCAGTTGTGAGTAATTGAGTATGTTATGCATTGATTATCTTAGTTTGAAATAGATGCTATTGCTTATTTACTTGGGTGATTGCTGATGTTGAATCTTATGTAATCCATAAGAAGAATGCTGTAACTTTATATAGTTTCTGTGAGATTATTCTGCATAGTTTGTTTCTGATACGAAATTTACTTGGGATGTTCTATTTTAATAAATGGATAAAGAAAATACTTTCACATGTAACTTTTGGTTCTGATTACTTATATTTGGATTATATAGCTTGATTTACTATTCTAGGAAGTGGAATCATTCTTTATGTTGTTTTTATTTCAGGTGCAGTTTAGCAAATTTTCTTCTCGGTCCAGATTTTCAAAGTGCAAATAGGAAAGTTGTGGAAGATTATTTCTTTCCTGTATTCTCAGCATTGCTAGATGCCCTTTTAGCTCGTGCCCAGGTTGTAGCCATTATATTGCTTCTACCATATTTTTACTCATTCAAATTGTAATTTATCTCTTACATCTGCTGGTATTAATTTTGAATGTTTTTGGCAAATTTCTTTTCTTTTGTGCATCACGGTACTCTAGCATATAGTTTTGTACTGCTCTTGAACCACAAAATCCAGTTAGCTTTTCATGTTTTTGAATTCTGATCTCTCTCAACCTTGCAATTTTATAGATATGTTAAAATGCATACTTAACCTTGCAACTTTTTGCATCATCTCTGAGTGTGGCTTTGTTTCTTCATTGCATTTGGATAGCTTAACTGAAGTAGATATCTTCAAAGTATTATGTCGTTTATGCTAATGTGGGGATACAAGACCTAATATCAATGCTTGAAATTTAGAATACTGGATATTCACTAAAACATCCTGAACTTGGAGATATTAATTTTCAATTTTGAATTCTTATTTTAGGTTAGTGACATTGGTTGTACAAGTGACTTTGTCATAGTAACACATTTTCATTATGTTTTATTCTCCATGGGCTCTTTCTTGTGTGTGTTCACTGAGTTGAATATTTCTTATCATTATGCTGATCTTTTAATTTTTTTTTTCTTTTTCTATTTTTCCACCAAGGTTTTACAACTACGAACTTTGTTTCTGAATTGCGTGAGTTTAGGCAGTACATTCTTTTTTCCAGCTTCGTCTAGTGAGGAACTTCGGGCTTAAGGAACATTCAGGCCTCCTTATTTGGATTGAGGATAAAATTTTCTCATCCCATGGGATATTCATTGGATGATAAAATCCAATGTTTTGATTGAAAACTCTTTTCCTGCCAACCAGGATAAATTATCCCATTTGATAGGATTTGGGTGGGACAATCCATCCCACCAAAGTGATGTGATATCAAACTTTCCCATGAGAAAATAAATTGAAATTACTTCTATACTCCTAATAAAGAGGGAATAATATGAAAGCATTCTCACCTAGATATAGCAAGGCCCATCTCTCTCTTGAAAATTTATATAATGATATGTACTATTAAATACTAGATATTGTATTATATTATACTATCATGCAATGGGCTCCTGCAACAGTTCTTGCTAGCCATGAGTTTTCTTAGACCAAAATTTGATTTAACTATAAAATGTGAACAACCCCTTGTGTGGCACATTGAGAGATAAGTTAGGAATAATGAGTAAGTACTTAGACTTGTTTCTAGCCATTTTTGTTTTTTTTGAATCCTATTGTTCTAAATATCTCTTTTAACCAATCAAAGGTCGTTCCAATGTTTTTGCTTCTGTAGTCCACGAGGTAGTCTCATTTTAACACATTAGCTTGATGATGCTCTATTACTTGAACAAGATACATTTAGCTTGATGAATAGCAACATGCTTGTTATATAATTTGGATTTCCACATATGGCAGTTTTAGGTTAGTATAGTAAGGTCTGCTATTTGAATGAGATATTTTGGCTGATAACATAAGTGGACACGAAAAAAATGTTTCATCTGTCAAAATTTGATCACTGAACTTCAACATCCACATAGAAAATTTGTTTAGTTTTTACATTAGCATGTCCTACAACATGCGTATGACCTTTTTTCTTGAAGACAAATAAGAGAAGCACAATATGCCCAACCTTCCCTCTATATTAATCTAACCAGTTGTGATGGTGCTGCAGTAGTGTTTAGTTTTCACTATTACTTATAAGTTTGCAATGAAGAAACCAATGTTTTAAATTTGGTCTGACTTGAACTCTATTATATGGTTCTGACTATTGTATCATTCCTAAAATCTTGACAGAAGAAAAAGAAGAAAATATAGAGGAGAAGAAGAGAAAGAGAAGCGGAAAAAAAAAAAAAACTACTTTTACATATTAGAAAAAGGAGAAACAGAAAAGGTGCCCCTTTGTTATTTACACAATAAAAAAAAATAGAGGCTTTATGACTTTACCACCTGCGAAGAATATTATAGGTATCCTGTCATATATCATAGGTATATTTTCATTATACTTTTCCTTAGAGGTATAGACGAGGGGTTGAGTTATTATAATATGATTCAGGGTTTTTTTTACCATTCACATGGTATTAGAGCCTCACAAACCCTGTCTTAGTTTTCTTCAGCATTTACTTCTCTTGTGTGCCTTAGTGCCACCACCGTCGCCGCTGCGCTAGCTCGTCGTGTTGGTGGTGCGTGGAGGGACAACAACATGCACCCCTAAGATAACTTCTTCTTCCTAGAGGTGGCAATGAGCCAGGTGTGACTAGGCCCGACCATGCCCAAAGATTTTAGGGTCGGCCCAGCCCCGAACACTTGAGCTCGGGTGGTAGGAGCTAGAGATCATATTGGAAAAGTAAACTAATATTCAATTGAAGAGAGAAAGTGCAAGAATCTCAACACGTAAATTCTTCAACTAAGTTGTCCGTTGGGAGTGGACAATGCTTCAAGTACAAACAGATAACAAAAGACAATCCAAATACTAAAAAGAACAGATATTTATAACAAAGAAAATGCTGAATTCTTGGAAACTGATAGTGGTTGAGGGTTGAGTTTGAAGTGGGAATAGTGCTTGACGGTTATGAAATGTAGTATTGAGGGAATGTGGAGTTGGGGGTGATATGGATGGGAGTAGTGGGTTTGACACTTGACGGTTATGAAATGTGGTATTGAGGGAATGTGGAGTTGAGGCTGATATGGATGGGAGTAGTGGGCTTGACAGTTATGAAATGTGGCTTCCCACATCTGTTTTCCATGCTTTTTCCTCCTATAATAGGTGTGGAGAGGTGGTGATAGTTGAGGCTGATACGGGAGTGGTGTGCTTGATAGTTATGGAATGTGGCTTCCCACATCTGTTTTGACCTAGTTATCATGTAAAACAACTTCTCCATGTCTTTTCCTCCTATAATAGGTGTGGAGAGCTGATTTCATTTCATGTCAGCACAAAAATTATTAAAAATTACTTTAAAAATAAAATAATTTTAAAATTAAATAAATAATTAAAATATATTAAAAAATTAAAAAAATTAAAAAAATAATTAAAAATAATGAAACAAATATTTATTTAAGTATTTTAAATAGTTTAAATTATCAACTAATTTATTAAAAAATCAAAAAATATTACACCGCGGTTGGGATCAAACTCGGCCGCGGGTGTAGCAAAGCACAATACACGTGCCCCAAAGGAGCAGCCTAGCCTGGTCTCTTAAAATGGTGAGGTTGGGCTAGGGAGCGACCGGATTGGGCCAAGTCTGGGTTGCCCGTGGTGCAGGCTGACTCGGCCCATTGCTACCTCTATTTCTTTTTCCCTGGATATATAATATCACAATAGTATATTCCAAGATGAAGCTATAGTGTTTCCATGGCTACAACCACAACCCCTCCAAGTCCATAACAACCTTCTTTTTTGCTCTCTTGATGTGTCATCCTTATTGTTTTACTATGCTGCCAACCTCCATCGCTACCTCTCCTTTGCACTAGCGTTCTCTCTTCGTTGCGCCTCCCCCTCTTCTCTCTTCATCTTTTGGAGGTGATATTGGAGCCCACATCTCCCCCTTCCATCCTCTTCCTCATTTGGAGGTGATATAGGAGGTCCCCCTCCATCTTCCTCTTGTTTGTCCTCCATCTTTTCCTTGTTCTCTGATTATTGTTGGTGTCAAGTGGCATCAGTTTCGGTTTGTACACAATTCAAGCCTATTTATTTCTCATCTCGGTTTATCCACCATTCAAGCCTATTTATTTCTCATCTGGCTTGATTGCGAAGAGGAATGTGAATGTTGAGATATGTTCAAGTGGCATGGAAAATCTCTCATTTGGCTTGATCCTGAGGGGGGCATATATATTCAGTTGGAGTTTGTGTTTCTTCATTGTCATTGAGGGTGCAACTTCAATTCTCTACAAGAATCAATTTTCAACAACTTGGCATCTTATACATTTTTGTTTCAGTTTTATTTATATTTTCGAACTCAAGACTCAAGCGGTCTGTTTTATAAATTGTCTTGAATCTTGAGTTTGAGGGAGGATGTTAAGATTATTATAGGAATTTCTGTAATTTAGTATAGGTATAGTTTTACTATATTGTTTTTTAGCTGTATTGTACCTTACCTCCCCTACCTCCCCTATATAAATAGGGCAGCAATTGAGTTATCATAATATGACTTTGGGGTTTTCTTCTGTTGCATCACCTGGTACAAGTATCCAGGAACGAGTTATCTCCTAGAGTCATACAATACAACCCGTACTTAAACCATGAAAGAAACTAAAGAGGTAGTTTAACATTTTTCCTTTATTGATTGTGAACTCATTGTCTTCTCACTAGGTTGTTGATATCGGCTCGGATGGCAGAGAGGAGCTAGATATACCTGATGGATTGGCACACTTCAGACTGAACTTGGAGGAGCTCTTTGTTGATATCTGCCAACTTCTGGGATCTGGTGCATTTGTTCAGAAGGTGCTCTTTATTGTCTCAAGAGTTTTCTGTTGCTTACATGTCTATTCTCCAAAATCCAAATGACTTATCATTTTAATATCTTTTGCTTTTTTTACCTTTTTGTGGTGATACTAATCCTTACCAACTAATTGCTAGATAATTTCAATGTACAGAAATTGCTACTTCATCTTCTTGATTTTGCTTCTTTCTTTCTTTTTTAATGTTTAACTCTGACCTGAACTTTAACATATTTGATTGGGTATTTTTGAATATTCTACCAACAACAAAGTAACTACATATGTAGAATTTTATGAAACTAAATAGGATAATTAGAGAATCTTGGGAGTGGCCTCCAGAAATCTATTCCATACTGCAGTCACTCAAAGATGGACCCTTTAAGAGAATTGAATCCTTGTGGTACCAACATCTTATTGATCCCCAAGGTTGATGTCATAGTTTAAAATACTGGTACCAGTACCGATCTCGTTCTTTAACCGGTACCGGTATGTATCGGTACCGTATTGACACACGGTACGAAAAATTCATACCAGACATAGTTTTTTTTTTTGCTATTAAAAATAACTCTAATAACACATAATTGATCAAGAAATACTTAAATTTAAGATTCAAATGTCAAATACATGAATACAATGTTTAAAATGCGGACGAATGACGTCCGTCGTACTTGTACATATCTTGGGGACGTACACGACTAAGGTCGACACCGTAAGTCTCCAATGCCCATATCTGGAAATGATCCCATGCCATCATGCCTTGGTATCCATTATACCACATACCCATCAGTGTTTCTTTGTTGGCAGTCCAAGAACTAGTCCCTGTATTATCAGTTGAGTGAGTAGGTACTTGATACAGAGTAGGTTGATTAAGAAACCTCTTGCAAGCTACTCATCATACCGTGGTGGTAATCTTGCAAAGCTGTCGGTCCACCTCCTTGACGCCGACCTCTCCTCTCGTACACTTGAGTTGTTCCTCCGGTTCTAGCACCGTGATCCTGATCTTGGATGCAATGGTCGAAGTATTTCTCATTCGTCCACGGATCGGTAGGTGCCGGTGTTGATGGCATGACGATGTCTTCTCCCCTAGCTCCATCATCATCATCATCATCTCCTTCGTCTTCTGTGCTGCTACTGCTATGAACCGAGCGCTCGTCTTCTTCGTCCTATTCCGCTTCTGCAATCGCGTCCAAATGATCAATTTGTCGTTTCCCTTTGCCTTTGAAGGTGAATGTGCTGCCTTCTTCTTTCCCTTTGATTGTGAAGATGGAGAGTCGGACGTGGATCGTCGTCTTACTTGTCGAACTCGTTGAGATTCTAAGGGAGCAAAGGTCATGTCCCTCTCAAGTGCTTGGTTGTCCGTGTCTTCTGGTTGGCTCTCAGACTCAACAGCATCGAAGGCCGAGGTGGTTCGCCTGGTTCATCAAGAAGAGGCGGGTCAGTCTCCATTGCACTCCACCAATCATTATTGGGTCCGCATCGTCTTGGACGAACTCGACATCGAACGAATCTACATGTGGAATATCTCTATCTTCGTTCTGAAACGCCCGCATTTGAAGTCGTATCTTGTAATCAACATATATGAGCTTCTCTAATCGGGCGTATGAAAGGCGATTGCGTGGCTTCGTATGAATCAAGGCGAAATCGCGAAAGTCGACCAATTCCTCTTGTATCCACTTGATGATGTGGTTTGCGAGAGGATGCGTGTTGGAATCTTTCGAAGAGTTGGAGTTTCGGTTCCAAATTGCAACCACCATTCGACTGCAACAAATTTAAAATTAATATTAGTAACGAGATTTTATCTTTGATAAATAAATTGGCAATTTTTTTTTATCTACCTGGATCCATAGTATCTTGGATGGAGATTGCAAATGAATCTCCAAAATTGCCAGTTGCATCTTGGAACCATTTTGATTCATTGAGAGCTTGTGCCGCTTCTCGGTGGGATCCCGACATTCGCTGTATGACCTTGCGGAGGGGATATAGCAAACTATCGATCGTTCTAAGATCATATTTGTATTGGTATGCGGGATTTAAATAATACCTATAAAAAATTAAGCATAATGAATAAGTAATTAAGAATAATGAATTAAATTTAAATAATTTTCGAATATTAAATAAAAAATACATGCGATGTGTATGTCACGACCCATTTGATTATCCCATCTCCGGGAGATAATTTCGATGAAGTGCTCATACTTGGCAGGAGAAATCATAATCCTCTTGATTTCTTCTTGTGCTTGGTGGATGTAGTGGTAGAGATGACCCATTTGAGGCGCCTTTTCCATATCCACCAGTTGTAGAACCTTGTACAAATGTTCTACGGCAACGATTATTTCTGCGATGCAATCCCAGAAGCGCGTGTTGAGGATGTACTTCTCTGTTTGTTTTCCATCGGTTTTTCCGGCATATCTTGATGAAGTCCATTCTTCACTTGTAAACATGGTTCTAAGAACCGCCTTTTTTTGTTGGAGCGACCTTAATGAGATGAAGTTTGTTGCAAAACGAGCTCCCGGTCGAAGAATTTCACCTAAAATATGGAATTATCATTAGTAATTATTTATGATAAACTAATTAATAAATAAATACCGTAAATTATTTAAAAATTAATAAATTATCTTTTGTAAATTTTTTAATTAGGGCATGTACCCATGTGTGGTTGTAGATGAAGCGCGTAATTTGTTGTGCCTTCTTTATCGTCGACTTCACCATCGGTATAACACCGATATCTTTCATCATTAGGTCTACACAATGGGCTGCACATGGAGTCCAACATATGTGAGATAATCCTGTTCAATTATCTCACCAACCTTTTTGAAATTGGTTATGTTGGTTATAACTTGAACAACGTTCTGCGGTCTAATCTCCTCGATCACCTTCGTCATCAGCTTCGAGATGTAGTAAGCGTCATGGATTTCATCGGTCGAGTTCACCGACTTGTGATAAACAACCCTCCTGTTGCAATAGATGAAATAAAAACATGGATCGACGGAATCAAGCAGCAATGATGAGAGTATGGATGCAGTTTGATGTGCGATAGCTGGACCGGGCCAACCCGAATGAGCATCGACCTCCGCTTCAAGGTAAGGACCTGAAATTTCATAGCGAGTTGGAAGGGCAATACTTGAGCCTACCTTTTGGATGGTAGACACCATGGTTCGATAGTATCGATTGTTGACTGCATTTGTGGGAATCTAGCTGAAGTGGAACCATTTGGAGATGACTCTTTCCAACACCCACTTCTTCGTCTTGCCCCAAGCATCGTCTATGCGCGGTTGCTTTGCTGATGGAGGAGGAAATGCCCTGCGATCAAGATTAGAAACATCAACATTAGTTTTCCTACCACTTGCTCCGAGGTTTGAGAAGAATCCACGAATGCCTCCTCTGCTTTGAGGTACCCTCATGCTAGAACTCCGGCCAATTTGAGGACTGGAGGGAATTGAACCTCTTCGGTCCATTGATCCGGCAACCGAAGTCGAGCCGGCGTTGCTTGTGCCCCCGCTGTCGCCACTACCGTTGCCATACTCAAAATGAGATTTGGGATTGTACATCCGATCTCATTCGAATGCAACATGCTCCAATGAAGCTCGCATGCCGGCTTGAAGTTCTGGATCCTTGTCGTCACCGTCACCCCGAGCCTCGTAGTAGCCACCGCCGACTTCTTGGGTAGCTCGTCGGTCCAACTCGGCTTATTGAGCTGCATTCTTAAGATGCTGCTTCTTGTTGGTGAACATATCTTTGAACATCTGTCGGACTTCCGGCGGTGCTTTGGTGCATTTGACATCGCTCAATACCGGGTATCTCGTAGAAGAACCGGTAAATACTAGCCGTACCGCCCACGATATTTGAAACCATGATTGATGTTCTTTCTATTCATACAATTTAGAGACTTATTGCATATGTTTGTTCTTTGTTTCTTCTTGTAATTGCCCTAACATTGTATAAATTCGTAAAATTTATATATCGACAATTTTCGAATTTGACAGATGTATAACACATTCTATAATGAAGAATTAGAATGCCAATTTATGAATCATATATGAATCTTGTCAAATCTAATCCCCAGAGGGGATAAGTTATTGATCCATTTTAGTATTTACATGGAAGGATTCTTATATGTGCAAGAGCTTTTGATGAAAAACACTGAGTGTTACATCATCGTGATTAACCTTTTGCGAATATTTTTTTCTTCTATAGATTAAGTATATGTATGGTATGAGAACCGGTCCAAAGTAGCAGTGCTAACTTATACCAAAAACATAGTGTTAATTCATGATTATGAACTTTTTTGAATACTTCCTTTGTCTTTAGATTAAGGTGTTTAGTATTGTCGTGGTACCAAAAACTGGTCCAGAGTAGCAGTACTAACTTATACCAAAAACATAGGGAAGAAGTGCAGATTTGGTCCTATAAGTTTCATTTTGGTATTTTCGGTCTTGCAAATTTGCTTTGTAGTACATATTTGGTCCTATCTGTGACTGTCCGTTAACTCTGTCAATGTGGACTAACGTCGTTCATTCACGTTGACATATTTGGTCCTATAAGTTTCATCATTTCGAAATTTTCAGTCCTATATGTTTGCCCCGTAGCACAGATTTGGTCCTATATATTTGCCCCATAGTATAAATTTGGTCCAATATATTTGTCTCATAGCACAAATTTGATCATAGTCGTGATGGTTCGTTAACTATCCGTCCACAAAAAAATAAACGGCGTTGTGTCCATATTGACAAAGTTAATGGACCGTCATGAATAGGACCAAATCTATATTATGAAGCAAACTTAAATATGTTGCAGTGCAAATCTATGCTACGGAGCAAATCTATCTGGTCTGTCATATAGATTTGATCCTATCCACGACGATTTATTAACCCCGTCAACATGGATATAACGTCGTTTATTTTTTTGTGGACGGAGAGTTAAATGGACCGTTGCGGATAGGATTAAATCTGTGCTACGGAGCAAACATATATGACCGAATCTATTCTACGGGACAAACATATAGACTGAAAATTTCGAAATGAAACTTATATGACCAAATATGTCAACGTGTATGAATGGTGTTAGTCCACATTGACAGAGAGTTAACGGACCGTCGCGGATAGGACTAAATCTATGCTACGGGGCAAACATATAGGACCAAATCTGTACTAAAGAGCAAACTTATAGGACCGAAAATACCAAAATGAAACTTATAGGACCAAAGTTCAAAAAATTGAAAACTTATAGGACCACATTTGCACTTCTTCCAAAAACATAGTGTTAATTCATGATAGTGAACCTTTTTTTGAATAATTCTTTCGTCTTAGATTAAGGTGTTTAGTATTGTTGTGGTACCAAGAACTGGTCCAAAGTAGCAGTACTTATACCAAGAACATGGTGTTAATTCATGATGAACCTTTTTTTGAATACTCCACTTGTCTTTAGGTTAAAGTGTCTACTGTCTAGTATTGTTGTGTGGTACTAAAACTGGTCCAAAGTAGCAGTAGTAATTTGTGCCAACATTCTTCATGGGCTGTCTCTTGCCACCCCATATCAACAACCATAATTTGAGAAATCAACTATGGTCAGGACTCAGGATTAGCCAATTTGGATTAGGATCAGTTTTGTCTGATATGATTCTCTGCGAAATAGGTTTGGCATCATAGATCTATTCAAAAGCTCCTAGAAACATACTAAGTTGATCAGATCTAGCCAGGATTATTCTGAGAAAAATTCAGTTAATCCAATTGGTTCCAGACAATAAGAAGAAAAAGAAGAAGAAGACAGGCAACAGTTGAGAAGGAAATAGAAGACTAGGACAGAGAGTAGCTGTAGCCGCTAGTGCTGCCATTACTATTTTTTAAATACCAGCTTAAGGAAGAGTTGCCATTGATTTATGGATCTTAGGGATTTTTCCTTTTTTGTGACTAGCGAAAGATTGTTGCTGCAGCTTGCCATGAATGGCTTCAGGCGATGCCATAAGGTTTTGCCATTACCGCTAGAGTCACCATGACTCGCTACCCACCATCAAACCTTGATGGTTGCTGTCTCAAAGGTCACAAATGCTTCTCACTACAATAGGGATGACGGTCTTGCATGCTGCTAAATCAGGAAGAGTGGTTATCACTTGTCACTTCATTGGGAGGGGTTGCCATTGCTTCCCATTTAGCAATGAAGGGGGAGTAGCAGTGACAGTGTCAGAGTACTGGGAGATCTAGTTCTTGGTCTAGAAGTACCTTGATCTATGTGTGCCACTTCCAATGTCTGGTAGTAGACCTCCTCCAATCCAAATTGGAGCAGCTCCTTAGCTTTCTTTCGGCCTATGTTGCTAGATTGATGTGTTCTCGAGTTTAGAAGACGAGAAGAGAAGAAGAAGATTAGGAGGAGAAGGAGACAAAGAAGAGGAAAGAAAAGGAACTCTTTATTTGAAGATTCAAATTTGATCCGGTACAAAAGCTTCCCCCTATTTATATGCCTATTAAAGAATACATCTGCAACTGCTTTCTGTTACAATTAAAATGACTACTACCTCCTACTAACCATTATTCCTCTTTACTACATCCAAGGATAACAAATGAAACTTGAACTACTGCACTCCTTAAATTCTTCTCTCCGAATTCTTCCTCCACTTCCCATGCTCAAATCTCTTATATACTTTGATTTCATATTTGTTTAATAATGATTGGTCTCTAACATACAGCTTGTCCAAAGAGAGCTAAAATACATTGAAAAGGATACGTGAGAAGGATAGAGGAGAGAGAAAAGGATGTAGTTGGCTTTTACAATTGAAAGGGGGACAAAGGAGGAAAGAAAAGAGAATATCGGAGCAAGGAGACAAATCAAAGGATGGGGGGAGAAAGGGCGCCAATTAAAAGAAGGGATTGAGGGAAAAGAAGTTGGAGCACAGATGAGTGGAAACAGAGCAGGGAGGGAAGAGATGAGTTGTCAGCTGCATATTTCTCCCACTGAGATAGGCAGCCTGAAAACAATTGAATAGGGAGTAGGAAAAGGGGAGATGCAGTGAAGGATGTGAGATTTAGTAGGTCTGACCCATATTGTGATTTTAACAGCCATACATGTAGATAAAAAATTTAGGTCCTTTAAAGTGATTGTCTGCTTAATTCTAGGTTGTGCTATTATTTCTTTTGCACTGACTTGCAGTTTGACCTAACCTGTCTTATTATTCTACATTTTGCTACTTTTGTCTTTTTCACTTCCTCTTTTGACCATAACTGAAATATCATGATATTCCTTCTAATTTTGTACGCAGTTATTTAAGTTGACAATTTATTTTCTTGTAGCTTCTTTCTGTTGGATGGGCTTCTTTGGAAGCATTTATTCCTTGGCTAGAGGTGGAAGCTAGAATGTTTGCCTTAAATATGGTATGGAAATTTTCTAACAAAATAGTCACATTCTTCTAGATACGCGCTAGTCAAAGTTTATTATACATTCGATGGAATCACCTTGGTTGCTGCCTCATTATGTTTTTCAAGGGCATTCTGTCATCCAAGTTAATATCTTGTCAGCATGTGTTCTTGTATAAATTTTTGATTTGAACATTTAAAAGGATGTGAGAAATTTGCAATAACAGTACAAAAATCTGTCTTCTCAGTTGCTTCAAGCAGTAACGACAATTAGCTAACTAGTTTACTTTTACATACTATGTGGAAATAGGTTATATGAAAGTGAAATTTCAGGTATTCTACTTATTGATGGTGATTTTCATGTATTATGTATCATATAATCCGAGTTTTAACAAAGACAGGCTATTTCTATTGACTATTCTGGCCATGGGGGTGGTGGAGATAATTTGGAAAGGAGCTGTTTTTATTTCTATTCATTCTAAACCTTGTCTACTATCATTTTTTCATTAAAGCAAACAATTTTGATTGTGTTTGTTCTCACAAGGAAACCATACTTGTCAATGGCGCAAATAGTGCGCTATAGCGCACCCTGTGCGCTTCACTGCGCTATGCGCAGTAGACTTCACTGTAGCGCGCGCTACGGGGCGCTATCTGCGCTATAGCGCATAGCGCAGCGCATCAAAAAGCGCGCTATACTGAAGTACGCTGAAGGCATTTTGTTTCTTGATTTCTTCAGCTTCAGCTTTTTTCTTTAGAAGGACAAGGGTTTTTTTGGAAGGCAAGTTGATAGAAATTCCAGAAAATGATGAAGATGAAGAATTTAGGGTCAACCAAACTGATACGGAGGAAGAGGAAAAGGACACTGAAGGGCTATGACTCTCATGGTCTTGATGAGATTAACCTTGAGGATAAAAATCTCGACAATGATGAATAAAAAGTTGGGGTCTTGGGGAAATTTTGGAGCTTGAAAACTGAATTCTAGGTTTTAAAACTTTGTTTTGCTAACTTTTAGACTCATCCCTTATGGTTGATTTACGATGTTTTGCTTGGTTTATCTTATCTTATCAACATGGTTTCTTTTTATACATTTGGTCTTCATCATTTTTGAATATTTAATTGTTATTATTTATGATCGTTGGAATCTATTGGTATTTTTTTTGTGTATACATGAAAAATATACCTATGTTTTTATTTTGCGCATTATTTCAATAAAGCGCGCGCTTTGCGCTATCGCTCGCTCCAGGGGACCTTTGCGCGTCGTTGCGCTTTTCGCCCCTTACAACTATGAGAGAGACAACATAGTATACTTGGAGAGAGATCTGGAATATAGTATTGATTAGATGCATATACTATGTCATTAGGACTTTAGGAGTGTCTGAACGGTGCAATGTGCTTGACAGTTTTTTGCGGCTCAAGTAAATTAATATTCCATCTCTTCAGTTAGTTTCAACTTCCAATAGAACTAGGCTAATGAAGTTACAATGTTACACTTTATACAGTCGAGTGAGAATATGAATAATTTAAGTTTGTTTTTAAGTTTAAACATCTTAACTTCTTAAGTGAAGTAGATTTATTTGATCCTTAATGTCTAATTTTGCTGTGTTGAACCTACAAACTTATGTTGCATTTTGCAATTAACATGACACATGGGATAAACTTAAATTTTTGATCAGGTGACAAGGAAATTTTAGTTAGTAATCTTTGCCTTAACAGACTTCTCATCTTTTAGTCCTACCTTTGTGGATGCAAAGTGGTATTCAGCCAGTTTGCATCTGAATTTAGTTAATGATTTCTTTTCCTCTTTAGCTATTTTGTACTGTCTGATTGTTTAATTTAACTGTTCTTCTGTATATGAACTTCATGGATCTTGCATAGTCAAGCATGGAGAGAGTTTCCCATGCCTCGGCCATATACCATTGCATAAGGACAGGCATCACTTGAATAGGTCTTCCAGTATTTGTGAAAAATATGAGCATGAGGATTTTTTGTAGATCAAATCATTGTTTCTTAATTTTCCTTGCAAGCATTATAACTACTTTTACAGAATATGGCATTGCCATTAGAAGCCATGTTTATAATCCAGGGAAATAGAATTTTTCACTATCATGTATCAGGTTGCAGAGGCTGTTCTGCAAGGTGGCCATCCATTTGACTTCTCAGTGATTATGCGGCTGGTGACAGTTTTATCAAGTCGAGCACCTGATGAGCACAGTGGCATCTTGTTCTTTGTAAGATTTACATTTAGATGCCTCTCAATATTCTTCTTTGGTTCATTTGCTGTTAGTCTCTGCGTTCTCGCTCCTTGAGGAAATAATAAAATGTTTTCATTGTTGTGAAGATAACTGATGTATCTTGTACCTAGGTAGGTGTACAAATCAGTTGCTGAGGTCGTTGGATCCTATTCCAAGTGGATATGTTCTCCCTTGAGCAACATTAGACCATTGCTGTAAGTACCTTGTGAAATAACTATTCGAAAAAAAAGTGAGTGGTATATGAATTTCTCTTCTAGTTTCTTTTGCTCACATGATGACACTTATTTCTGCACTAATCATTATTTTCAGTTTATTCTGTGCGTCCGGGATGACAAAATCAATATCATCACATGCTTGCTCCTCAGCATTGCGTAAACTTTGTGAAGATGCTTCAGCAATATTCCATGATCCAAGTAATCTAGAAATTTTGATCTGGATAGGAGAGGTAATTGACTTTTCAATCCATCCTGCTTATCGAAATTGTTATGTTGTAAAATGTAGAAGCATAGTGTACTGCTCATAAATCTACCATTTCTCAGGTGATTGTTGAGTTACTACACTTTCCACATTTGGTAGATATAGTTCAATGAAATCTTGCAATTACTGATTAAATAGACAGTGATATAAAGCTTATTTTTATTACCTAAATGTCCAAAGTGAAGAGAGATTAAAGCTTTTACTGCATTTTCTTAAAAGGTACTGCTTTGCAGTAGTTATTCTGTAATAAGAAAAAATTGGCAAGATATTCTTCAAGATATAGTATATATCTATGCCTGTATTGATTAATCATTAATCTAAATAATAAACACAATCTACATATGAGCACACACCTTAAATTAAAATTTAGCACATAAGGAAGAAGATTTATCTACTTGTCTAATCATAAGATGAATGTATTTCCATTAGAATTGAACCGAAGCGGATCATGGAATTGGAAATTTATGTAGACTATTATTATTGTTTTTCACTTCCAGCCTCATAATTTTTCTGCCTGTCATTTTTCTTATTATCAAATCCAACCACAAGCCTACTAAAAAAGCTCAGTTCACCAGAGCTGAGTTTAACACCAAGAAGGGAGGCACTCATTCTTCCGGGATATAAAAGTAAAACTGAATTCCACAGGATACTTACAATGTTTCAAAGAACTTCTATTTTAGGGTGTTAAGAATATAAATGAACAAATCATGTACCATTAGATGAATTTGCATATATCACAAACTTGTGATGTTATGAGAGCAGGAGGTGCAGTAGTTCCTATGTTCAAATCCTGTCCAAGCTAGTTCAAGCTAGTCCCTGCAAGGGGGGCTGTTAAGAATAGCAATAAATATTGTCATGTCTCATCTAAAAGCTTAAACATATAGAAAATGACATTGATTACAAATTTGAAATAGACTAGCAAATAGTTTCAAGAGTTGAGAAATTTATTAGACGAGAATGTCAAATCTGTGGGCATGTTTGTTTCGTAGGAGAAAGATGGATAGGATAAGAGATGAATTTTAATCTCTTGTTTGTTTAGTTCATGGATCAGAAGAAAATAGGATTAGTATTTAGTAGAATATAAATTTGGTGTTATATCTGTTGAACATGGGATTAAAAGAATCCTATCAAACACTCAGTCTCATTCATCTTCCACTCTGTCTCATTCATTATCCTATCCTATCCTACATAGCAGAATACAACCTAAGCTATCAGGGCTATCACTGATGTATTGAAAAAGCAACTATAAAATAAATATGCACAAACTAATTGAGTTGTAATGTACACTGATGTGACACTCTAACTAATTGTATATGACACATCACAGGTCAATGTGAAAGGGTACAGATGAATTACCATATCATCTACATTTGTTACAAATCCAATGGTTTTGTTCATATGTTTGATTTATAGCTTCTTTTTGGATATATCCCATACAAGTCAAATAGTTTATAATGTATCATGTAATATACCCTATTTTTTTATGATAATACATTCTTGACTCTGTAAGCATGATGCTGAAATTTTCGCTACTATCAATCAGGTTAAGATTTTTAAAAACCCTTCTAAGCACTAACTAATTTTTTAGCTGAAAGATAACATATCTTAATGTTTATTAGATTTCTGTTGGTTTCTCCATTATAGAACATCATAAGAGGTGGGAATTCATTCAATGATTGTTACATGAACAGAGGACTTTGATATTTCTGATAACTAGTTGAATTGAACACATTCACGTAATAAGGTGGGAACATTTTTATGCATAACAAGCCTGTTTGTATGTAGATTCCCTGAGGATTGAATTTAAGAATATAGGCAAAGTATCATGTTTATCCAAGAAAAAGTTGATATCAGTTTGTCCCACAAAAGTTGAAATTATCATGTATGCCTCTCTAAAACACAAGAATTGCCATAAACCTTTGAGAAGGGTTTTTTAATTGTTGAGGATATTAAATCATTATATGAGGTGTACAACCTTTTCAGGGACATAATACAATATTTCTTGCATTTGCAGGAAGCTGGGACATTAGTGAAATTTATGTTATTAAATCAATTTCATTTTGAGCAAGTTTTCTGATTTGACATAGTTGGATAAGTAAGTCTCCCATCCTTATAGCAATGACATGGAGTATGATTTCACCAATTGTTCTAACTGTAGATTTCACATAATAACTAATGAAAAATTGAGACAAGTGATCCACAACAGAAGCTCCAACATGACTTTGTTATGTCAAAGATGCACCTTATTCTGTGTATTTTTCATCATGCAATAGTAAAACGTCCTCCAATTTCCTTTGCAAACAATCCGAGGCATAGTTTTAAATGGCGTGCCATGGCGTGGGGCGCACACAGGCGCAGGCCCCCGCGCCATTTTCCCCCCAAGGCGCTAACCTAGCGCCTCGAGGGCCTTGGAGCGCGTATCAGCCCAGGCGCGAGGCGCGCGCCATATGTGCCACACTCGTGTGGTGCCGGGCGCCCTAAGTTAACTTAGGGACCCGAAATTTTTAAACATCTCTTCTTTTTTCCCCAGCCACCGCCTGACCTCTCCTCTCTTCTTCTTTCCGACGAGCATCATTTCCGATGCCTCCGACGAGCCTCTCCACCAAATTTTAGGTATTTTTGTTTTCTCTTCTCTCCTTTCTCCTTTTATCAGATTTCAGCTTTTTTTGAAAATTTCAGCCCTCCCTCCTATTCCACACGCTGAAAATTTCAGCATGCTGAAATTTGCTGCATGCAGTAAATTTTTTTCCATGTCCGCTGATACTGCTGTATTCAGCATGCTGAAAATTTTCGGCATGCTGATACTGCTGCATGCTGAAAATTTCATTTTATTTTAGAAATATATATTTTTTATCATTTTATGTACAAAATATATTTTATAATTATATTTTATTTTTGCGCCTCGCCTCATTATGGCGTGCGCCGTAACCTTGTGCCTTGCGCCATGGCTCCAAGAGCCCTTTGCACCTCTGTGTGCCTTGCGCCATTTACAGCTATGATCCGAGGAAAGAAATGACTTGGTTTACACGTAGCTCTGTGCCTTTGATACCAAAAGTTTATAGAGAACCCAGGAACATGACTAGAAGAAGAATATACATCTCGTAAATTGATAATGCTAAGGAGTTTCTGACTTGATTTCATTTAGTTGATTTTTTTTCTTGTTCTTGAGAATATTGATATTGTCATATTGCTATATTGTTGTGTCTATACAACATAATCCAATTTTCTTCCAGGGCTTAGAAAAATGGGATCTTACATTAGAAGACGAGGAAGAGGTTGTTAGTGCTATAACTCTTACACTTAATTCAATTCCCAACAAGGAGCTGAAGAAGAGTTCAATATCAAGGTTGCTTTCCTCAAGCTATGGAGCCATTGAAAAACTTGTGCGTATGCCCTTGCTTGGAAAATTGATAGTTCGTTGCAGGCTTTGCTCCACCATTTTCTTGTGGTGGAAAATTTTATCAGTATTTATTTTCCAGATGCTGTTTGCTTGTTTTACATTAGTTTGTTTTTTGTTACTTAAGATGTCATAGTTCTATTTAGTAAAGTCTGGTTATTGTTTATTTAAGCAGTTAACCTGAATTACAATTGTGCTATATATTATTATTGTTTGGGACAACCCTTTTGTCATAAATAAGAATAAACTATATGGACCTTTCAGTTCTTATGAGTTCTGAAACCTTCACTGGACCAAATGCCCTTACAGAAGATTGGATATATAAATTTGTATCTATTCAAACACTAGCTCTTTTGCTTATCGAGTATTAGAAACTTAGCTTTTGTTTATAGATTTATTTCCTATGTTCCCTTGCTTATAACATCATCTAATCAGGTAACAATCATATCATAGATTTATCTCTTGCATTATGTTGATTAATTACTTAACAACTACTTATATTATTGTTTTTTTATTGATATAATATTTCTAAAAGATAGACCACATATTCACCTGCATATCCCATATGCACTATGCGATTTCCAAAACCTTGATATTTGGCACTGGAGATGACAAATATGGATTAAAGTGTTTTGTTCAAGTTTGCACTGAAAGGCTAGAACCTTGCTATGGTAGGAATGCGAAGATGTAATTTAGATGATCACAGATATGCAACCATCATTTGTAACAAGCCATTCCAAGTTCCAGTTTCCACTAATATGCTTAGTTGCTTACTCAGTTACTCGTAATTTTCATCTTTATAGGCAGTGTAGGTTTGAAAAAAAGAAGCAATCCCTCAGGTAATAGGGTTTTATATATTTGCATGAAGAGTAAATCTTTGCATTACTACCCTCCCCAGACCCAATGTTGTGTATGGGGTTTCAACTTAGAGGATCCCACTAGACAGTAATTGTTGCTATAGTTATGCCCATGGTTTAAAATACCGATACCGGTCATCATCTCGGCTGATGACCGGTACCGGTACGTACCGGTACCGTACCGTACCGACACACGGTACGGTCCGGTACGTAAATGGCATACCGAGCTGTTTTTTTTTTTTTTTTTTTTTTTTTTTTTTTTGATTTTGTGCTAAAAATAACTCCAATAACCCATGATTGATCAAGAAATACTTAAATTTCATATCCAAACGTCAAATACATGAATACAATGTTTAAAATGCGGACGAATGACGTCCATCGTACTCGTACATATCTTGGGGACATACACGACTAAGGTCAACACCGTAAGTCTGCAATGCCCATATCTGAAAATGATCCCATGTCATCATGTCTTGGTATCCATTATACCACATACCTATCAGTGTTTCTTTGTTGACCGTCCAAGAACTAGTCCCTGTATCATCAGTTGAGTAGGTACTTGATACGGAGTGGGTTGATTCGGAAACTTCTTGCAAGCTACTCATCATATCGTGGTGGTAATCTTGCAAAGCTGTCGGTCCACCTCCTCGACGCCGGCCTTTCTTCTCGTACACCCGAGTTGTTTGTTTGGTTCTAGCACCGTGATCCTGATCTTGGGTGGAGTGGTCGAAGTATTGCTCATTCGTCCACATATCGGTAGGTGCCAGTGTTGATGGTACGACAGTGTCTTCTTCCCCAGCTCCATCATCATCTCCTCCGTCTTCTGTGCTGCTACTGCTACGAACCGAGGGCTCGTCTTCTTCGTCCTCTTCCGCTTCTGCAATCACGTCCAAATGATCAATTGGTCGTTTCCCTTTCCCTTTCCCTTTGCCTTTGCCTTTTGCCTTTGAAGGTGAAGGTGAAGGTGCCTTCTTCTTTCCCTTTAATTGTGAAGGTGGAGAGTCGGACGTGGATCGTCGTCTTACTCGTCGAACTCGTTGAGAGTCCAAGGGAGCAAAGTTCATGTCCCTCTCAAGAACTTGACTGTACGTGTCTTCTGGTTGACTCTCGGACTCAATAGCATCAGATATAATTGGTGAAGGCCGAGGTGGTTTGCCTGGTTGAGGTTCATCAAGAAGAGGCGGGTCAGTCTCCATTGCACTCCACCAATCAATTATTGGGTCTGCATTGCCTTGGACGAACTCGACATCGAACGGATCTACATGTAGAATTTCTCTATCTTCGTTCCGTGACGCCCGCATTCGAAGTCGCATGTTATAATGAACATATACGAGCTTCTCTAATCGGGCGTACGAAAGGCGATTGCGCGGCTTCGTATGAATCAAGGCGAAGGTCGACCAATTCCTCTCGCATCCACTTGATGATGTGGTTTGCGAGAGGATGCGTGTTGCAATCTTTCGAAGAGTTAGAGATTCGTTTCCAAATTGCAACCACCATTCGACTGCAGCAAATTTAAAATTAATATTAGTAACGGGATTTTATCTTTGATAAATAAATTGACAAAGAAAATCTATCTACCTGGATCCATAGTATCTCGGATGGAGATTGCAAATGAATCTCCGAAATTGCCAGTTGCATCGCGGAACCATTTTAATTCATTGAGAGCTTGTGCCGCTTCTTGGTTGGATCCCGACATTCGTTGTATGACCTTGCGGAGGGGATATAACAAACTATCGACCATTCCAAGATTATACCGGTATTGGTATGAAGGATTTAAATAATACCCTATAAAAAATTAAGCATAATGAATAAGTAATTAAGCATAATGAATTAAATTTAAATAATTTTTTAATATTAAATAAAAAATACCTGCGATGTGTATGTCACGGCTCATTTGATTATCCCATCTCTCGGAGATAATTTTGATGAATGGTTCATACTTGGCAGGAGAAATCATAACCCTCTTGATTTCTTCTTGTGCTTGGTGGATGTAGTGGTAAAGATGACTCATTTGAGGCGTCTTTTCCATATCCACCTGTCGTAGAACCTTGTACAAAGGTTCTACGGCGACGACTATTTCTGCGATGCAATCCCAGAAATGCGTGTTGAGGATGAACTTCTCTGTTTGTTTTCCATCAGCTTTTCCAGCATATCTTGATAAAGTCCATTCATCACTTGTAAACATGGTTCTAAGGGCCGTCTTTTTTTGTTGGAGTGACCTTAATGCGATGAAGGTGGTTGCAAAACGAGTCGCTCCCGGTCGAAGAATTTCACCTAAAATATGAAATTATCATTAGTAAATATTTATGATAAACTAATTAATAAATAAATATTAGAAATATTAAATATTTATGATAAACTAATTAATAAATAAATATGAAATTATCATCTTACAAAGAGCCGTTGGGTTGGGATGTTGAGTGATACCGGGTGATACCGGGCAATACCGCCCGGTATCATAGCTCTTACCGCCCGGTATTTGCTAAATACCGGGCGGTATTTATCGGTATACCGGTATTCCTTAAATATACATATTTTGCTACAGTGCAAAATATCATACCGGGCGGTAAAGCCCGGTATGATAGCAAATACCGCCCGGTATTTCATAAATACCGGACATACCGGGCGGTATTTACCGAGATGCCCGGTATTTACCCATACCGAGCATCTCGTATACCGGTTTTTTCAAAAACCGGTAAATACCGGACTTACCGCCCGGTATACCGCGAGATTTGAAACCATGGTTATGCCTATATAGAAAATGGTTTGTGCATAGTAAGGTTCTTTTGAAGTGAACTGACTTGAGAGTTTTATTGAAAATTAGCATTATTTTCTTGTTTGGTTTTGTTAAACAAACCCTCGGATCTGTATTCTTTAATTGCTATCTGAAATTTACTTTGTTTCTGTATCAGATAGATGCAGATTGTGAGCAAAATCTGAAGCAAAATCCTTCTATGTACACACAAGCTTTAAGCTTTGCTGTGAGGGGTTTATACAGGTTAGTTTCGCAAAGCTGCCAAACTTTAACTTAAACTACATATTCAAGCTATTTGCTAATTTGAAGGGCAGAAATATTCTGGCAAATCCAGGCAATTTTTGATACTGAAACATGCTAAGTAACTGTAGCCTTGTACTTGTAGAGATTATTGTATTCTTTGCTTCTTGAGATGCAGCTGAAATGTAACTTGATAATCATATTTATTTTCGGGTTCTACCAAATTGTCCAATGAGTAAGTGGACATTTAATATTAAAGTTCTTAAGTCTGTATCTTGTGGTGTGTCTTGTTGCAAGCTTCTTATACATTCATTCATTTTTTCCCCTTGCCATGAAACAACTTCCTGGCATGTTGTTAAGTAGGTTTGTTATCTGCATAAAGGCTCTATCTAAAGTTGTTTTTATTAGATTCATTTGTTCCTGGAGCATAGAAATGCCTGCTAAGCTTTTAGATATATCAACTCATTCATACTGAAGTTTAGTTTTTTTTTGGGTAAGGATTGGATCTGTACTTGGCCATCTAGTCTCGGTTGAGCAAGTTGAGGATGATACAATTGTTGTTCTTCTTGGACTGTTTTGGCCACTTCTTGAGAAGCTTTTTAGTTCAGCACACATGGAAAATGCTAGTTTGTCTACAGCAGCATGTCGGTCGCTGTCTCTAGCTGTGCATTCTTCAGGTACTTGTATTGCTTTTGTGAAAATGTAAGTGAAAGACAGAAATCATAAATCTGAATAATGCTTGCAGGACAACATTTTCTGGTTTTGTTGCCTAAGGTTCTAGACTGCTTGTCAACAAATTTTTTGTTATTCCAAAGCCATGAATGCTACATAAGAACAGGTGAGTACCATAGGTTTTTCAACCTTTATTTATTTTGTACAAGAAAGAATTTCTTCGTTTTTGAGTACATTAATTGGAAAATTGGTATGTTTTTGTTTCATGTCGTAGTATAGTTCACTTGAGTCTAATACTGGTAGTCTCTTCAAATGCCTTACCTGACATTTTTGAATTGACATGGAAAGTCATTCTCTTCTTTCAACCAATGCTTAAAAGAATATTCTTTTTGCATTTATGCTGGCAAGCATCCCAATGGAACAGCTTCTTTTTTTAATACCCGTTCATTATTTTTGTTGATTCTTCTTTTGAATCTGGAATAGCAAATAGCTATATTTTACTCTCTATTTTTCAGTCGAATGCTCTCTTCTAACTGAAAATACATTCTCTATCTTGTATCTAAATCAAATCATGTCTCCAGTTCTCCAAAAAATCTAAGATATTAATGATGGATCAAGGCTGATTGCCTAAACATAGATATGGGCATGGGATAAGATGTAATAATCATCACAGTTGTGCTGTGACTTCAATTTATTTTCATCCTTTATTATAATAACATAACATGTATTTGAACATATTAGATCAATGTCTGCTCTCATTTGGTCAGATCTGCTTATTACAAATCTGCTAAAATGATGGAGATCATCTAAAAACTATTAGACATTTAGTTGAGAACTTGAGATTGAAAAAAATTTAGGGATAGATAATGATATCTAAAGATTTCAGTTTTGTGTACTTTATATGGTTTAAAATCTCGGTCGGTACGGTACGGTAAGTCCGGTATTTACCGGTTTTTTAGGTTTCCGGTATACGATATACCCAGTATTTGAAAAAACCGGGTATATTGTGTATACCGGACGGTATATGGCGGTATGATGCCCGGTATGGGCGGTATATGGCGGTATATGGCGGTATATGGCTCATACCGCCCGGTATGGGCGATACCAGGCGGTATGTCACGAAAAAAAAAAAAAAAACCGGCCGGTATGCATTTTCATACGGGTCCGTACCGTGTGTCGGTACGGTACGGTACCGGTATATGTCGGTACGGTACGGTACCGGTATATACCGGTACCGGCCGGTGACCGAAATCGGTACCGGTACCGAGATTTTAAACCATGGTACTTTATACATTAACAAATGTCACATTCCATGATTTATATGCTGTATCCATGCTTAAAAGGACTGTTTTTCTAAGTTGTAGAAAAAGGACTGGCCATAAGGCCCACAACCCCTAATTTGCATAGCATATTTTTTTATTTGGTTGCAGTAGAATGATCCTTTATACTTTCTCTAATTCCATTTTCTTTTTGCTTTGCCATTAAAAACCTTACCAGCTGCCATTGTTGTTGAAGAATTTGGCCACATAGAAGAATATGGATCTTTATGCATAAGAATATTTGAGAGGTTCACTTCTTCGACCTCAATAAATGCTCTTAATTCTTCTTATATATGTGACCAAGAACCTGATTTGGTGGAAGCGTACAATAATTTTACATCAACATTTATTCGTTGTTGTCCCAAGGTGTCACTTCTTACTTGGCTTAACTAGTTTCAGTCATATGCAACTATTGATGGCTCAAAATTTTGAAGTAGAAAGCTGAATTCTTATGATTAATGCATTTTGTCAGGGTGTTATTGCTGTATCTGGTTCATTGCTAGAATTGTCAATTCAAAAGGCTGCAATATGTTGTACTGCAATGCATCGTGGAGCAGCACTTGCGGCAATGTCATACATGTGCTGTAAGTATTATGATCTATCTTTTTGCACACGTTATGAGTATCCAGCATCTTGTTCATGCTATTTGACCACAAGCATGCTGAGCCTTTTATGAGAGATATGGGAATGTATGCCTGTATGGCACAATGTTTATGCTACAATCAAGAGCATGCCTTGTCTGGCTTAGAGTTCTACACTGCTCTTACAACATGAGAATTTTAACAATTAGTATCTGCACCAAGGTTTTAAATACCGGTACCGGTACCGGTGTTTGACCGATACTAGTACATAGCGGTACCAAGGTTTTAAATATCGTACCATACCGGGTGGTACGGTCGATATATATCGATTTTTGAGAAAATATGGTAAACGGTACACCTGGTACCAGTCGGTACCGGGTGTACCGATGGATACCGCTTGGTATGGGCTGTATTTATCAAATACCGCCCGTACCGAGCGGGATTTATAAGATACCGGGCGATACCACCCGGTATCACCCAACGGCTCAAAATAGAGCCGTTGGGTACTGTTCATCAATGGTCCCAAACGGCTATAGATAGCTCCCAATCTTCGGAAGATTGCCGTACGCATCCTCTCGCAAACAACATCATCAAGTGGATGCGAGAGGAACCGGTCAACCCTCTCCCTCATTCATACGAAGCCGCGCAACCGCCTCTTATACACCCGATTAGAGAATTGGTATATGTTCATTACAACATACGACTTCGAATGCGGGCGTTACAAAATGAAGATAAAGACGAGGCACATGTAGATCCGTTCGATGTCGAGTTCGTCCAAAGCGATGCAGACCCGATGATTGATTGGTGGAGTGCAATGGAGATTGACCAGCCTCTTGACGAACCAGGTTGATCCACCACGTCCTTCACCGGTTATGTTTGGTGCAATTGAGTCTGAGAGCGAACAAGACACGAACAACCAAGCTTTTGAGAGGGACATAAGCCTTGTTCCCTCTCAACGAACGCGTCAAGCAAGATGACGATCCGAGTCCGACTCTTCATCTTCCCAATCAAAGGGAAAGAAGAAAGCAACACCTTCACCATCAAAGGCAAAAGGCAAAGGCAAAGGAAAACGACCAATTGATCATTTGGATGCAATTGCAGAAGCAGAAGAGCAACACAGAAGACGGAGGAGATGATGATGATGATGATGATGATGATGATGATGATGGAGTTGGTGGAGGGAGAAGACACTGTTGTGCCATCAACATCGACACCTATCGATCTTTGTATGAATGAGCAATATTTTGACCACTGCATCTAAGATACTGATCACGGTGGAAGGCAAGGAGGAACACTAGGGTGAACGAGAAGAGAGTGAAAGATCGGCGTCAAGCAAAACCAGGAGGTGCATCGATAGTATTGCAAGATTACCATCACGATATGATGAGTAGCTTGCAAGAGATTTGTGAATCAACCTACTATGTATCCACTACCTACTCAATTGATTATGCGGATACAGACTTGTTCTTGGACTCCCACCAAAGAACCCTCGTGTCGATGTGGTGTTTTGGATACCAAAGCATTATGACATGGGATAATTTACAGATATGGGCATTGGAGACCTACGGTATCGACCTTAGTCGTGTTGGTCCCCAAGAGATGTCTTCTTTTTACGATGGATGTCATTCGTTTGCGTTTTAAACATTGTATTCATGTATCCGACGTTAAAATTTTAAATTTAAGCATTTCTTGGTCAATTGTGATGCATTGGAGTTATATTTAACAACATTTTTTTCCCACTTGGTACCCGTTCCTGTACCAGACCGTACTGAGTGTCGGTACGGTACGGTATCGATACCGGTATCGAAATTTTAAACCTTGGGCGGTACAGTGTAAATACCGAGCGTACCGCTCGGTATTTACACTGTACATTGTGTACCGAATACCAGTTTCTTAAAAAACCACATACCGTCCGTACAGGTACAAATTTTTAAAATATGATCAGTTTGTGAATATATTTTTTAAACTAGTTTCTTAAAATATATTTTTAAACCGGTACATACCGAATACCAGTTTGTGAATGCTTAGGAACAAAATATATTTTGGAGACGTTGCAGTTTAGGACATTTGTAAAGTTGGTCTTTGAATCAACATCATGTATTGTCAAATCCTCTCTCTCTCTGGTGGTTTTCGTTTTTTTTTTCTGATAAAAATGTCTATCTAAAGAAAAATAATGAAGAAGGTTTGCAATTGTATTTCATCAAACATGCTCATAAGTGACATGCTTAAATGCTTAATGGAAGGCGTCTCTAACACAAACTCATCAGCAATTGGATTACTCACATTCAAATATTTGTGGCTTTTCTAGAGAGTGTGGCTTTGTGTAACAGTAAAGTTATCCACTTTTGACTTGGGTTCGAGCCACGGAAATTGCATCTCCTCAAAAAGCCATACATCAATCGTCCCAAGAGCCCACAACAATGGAATTGCTTTGTGCACTGGGTCGCCATTTCTTTCTTTCTTTTCTGTGTGGCTTCTCTAATTACTTATTCCTTTCATTCTCATGTTAATGACGTAATGTTGCATTGACAAGGATGTAGAAACGGGATAGAATACATATCTATGCAAGAAGGGTTAATATCTAAGTCTATCCAACTAGCCAAACCTTTTATTTTTTTTAAAATTCATCTGGTATAAAGGGTGATCCAATGCACAAAGCAATCCCACTTTTATGCTCTGGGGAGGGTTGATGTACGCAACCTTCCCTCTATTTTTTTTGGGGGAGATTGTTTCTGTGGCTCGAAGTCATGATCTCTAGGTCAGAAGTGGGTAACTTTAGTTACTTTACCCTTACGCCAAGCCTCTAATTCATCCCAACCTTTATAAATTTGTTTTAGTTATATCCATTGTTAACGAATATTTTAACAATGAGAACTTGCTTATTCGCAGCCTTATTAGTATATGACATGATTTCTTTGTCACTTAAGCAGATGACGTCATCCTATAAAATGACTGATCTGACCATAAAACCATAATGCTTTGTTTGGATACAAAGGGGAGGAGGGGCATGGAGGGGAAGGATAAAGAGGGGTGGGGAAGGGAGGGGAAGGATAAGGAGAGGTGGGGAAGGGAGGGGAAGGATAAAGAGGGGTGGAATAAAGATTTGAGGGGTTTGGTGAGGTTTGGAGGGGTTTCTAGCACCTCCAAACCCCTCCTCTCCTTCTAAATTGAAAGCCAAACATGAAATAATTAATCCCCCCCTTCCCCATCCCCTTGTCCTCCCTATTCCACAATCCAAACAAGCCCTAAGGGTAGGGCTGAAAACGAGCCGAACACAAGCGAGTACTGATCTGCTCATGTTCGGCTCGGTTTTAAAATGTGCATATTCGAATTCGATTCGAATTCGAAGCATTACCTAGACCTACTGGTTATATTCGGCTCGATTCGAATATTCGAGCACTCGAGTTCGTAATTGCTCGACTCGGTTCGTAATCGAACAGTCCGATTGAAACGAATCCGAGTACAAATCCGAGTACTGTTCGACAGATCAAGCCAATAGTAATTGCATTGCATCGGATCTCAGCTCGAATAGTTCGGGAGGAGTCGATTTCGATTTCGAGCGGCGACGCCTTCGCGAACAGTTCGGGAGGAGTCGAGTAGCTTGAGGAGAAAACGAGTCGAACACCCTTCTATTCATATCCGGCTCGTCTAATTGATCGAACTCTAAAGGGGGATCTGATTCAGCTCAGATCCATTTCGAATTCGAGTCCCGCTCGTTCGATTCCGAGCCGAATCCGAATCGAGCCCGACCAGTTCGATTCGATTTTCAGCCCTACCTAAGGGTATGTTTTCTCGGAACGAAAGTAGATAAGAGAGGAAGGTATTAAGGAAGGAAATGAAGAGTAGAGAGAAAGATAAGGAACATATTTTCCTTTCCTCTGTTTACCAGGAAGAAAAAGCAGGATTCTGTTCCTTTCCTTTCCCACTATTTACCATAAAAGAATGAAGGAAAGATTGTCAACTTACACAACAAAAATGATGTTATTATCCTTATATTATTATATATTTTCAAACTAAAAAATATAATTATATATAATTTTTTAATCAAAATATTTGTTGGCAACTCAGATAAAAAATGAATTAGATCCAAACTCACAATGTCGAATGTTGATTCATGGTACTTAATTTTTTTTAACTGTGGCACAAATTAATGTGTATATAATAATTGTATAACTATAAGTTTTTAATTATGATTATAATTCATTAGGTATATAATTAGATTTACATGTTATAATTGCACTAATTAGGTTTATTATAAGTGTGCAATTGTAATTATAATTGTGTATAATAAGTGAAATGTATTATATATGTAATTATATTAATAACCCACTTTTACTTTCCTTTACTTCTTTCCCCCCGGTAAACACACTCTAGTGGCCGGTTGTCGGAATATACAAAGAATGAAATAGCTATTCCTCATCTATTCCTATTACCTTGTTTGGTTGGACTTTTAAAGACAAGGAATAACTTTTCCTATTCCCTATCTATTCTTGATGGATGAAGAATAGCTATTCCTTGCCTATTCTTGGTAATACTTTCCAATTTTACCCATTGTAATTAATCTCAATCACGCAATGTATATCATATTAGACCTATTTGCTATATTTTTAAAATTACACAATTAACTATTTAACTAATTAAAAATTATATTTGTTATATCTTTAAATCAATATTTAATTTTTTAAATACTAAAATTCATATCTTTATTATGTTACTATGAATTATAATAAATTATAATATCATTTATTATTTTTGTCATTTTGTCTCTACTTTTTTCATTTTAGAATAAATTATAATATCATTAGAAAGGCAAGTGAAATATTATAATATTATTAGAATACAATATAATGTGTGAATAAATTATAAATTAGTATAAACATTTAATATTATAAGAAGGATATTTTCGTCATTTTGTCTCTATTCTTTGGTGATTCCTTATTCTAACCAAATAAAAGATTAACTATTTCTAATCTATGGGTATAGCTATTCCATTCCTCTATACCTATTTCTTGTCTATTTCATTCTTTGTCTATTCTAGCACTAAAACTCCTCATTTATTAAATGAATGACTTAAATGAGAAGGCGAAGTTGCTACGAGAAGGGGTTTGGTTGTTGTGGATGCCTCTTCTACTTCAAATAACATGGTAGCCACATCATATGCAGAAGCTACCAAGTAAGCAGGTTGACGTAACTGTTAATGATGAGAGTGGGATAGAATTGAAATGATTTTAAGAATGTCCAAATCAGCTTGGATTTTGACAAGTCCAGTCCATATGAGTTAATTTGGGTCCAGCAGCTGATGCCAATGCACATGAAATATGTGCATTAATGTTCATGCCAGTAGGTACGGCACAGGGCTTGATAGCTTGGGGAGCTGAGTCTGATTCTAGATGGAACTGGTTAGAGTTATATATGGTTTTCTTCAGTAATTATAGTTCTGTAGACTCTGTTTCCCCTGCATATGCTTGTGTAGTTAAGGATAACAATGTCTAATAAGAATAGTTCTAGCTCTTTTAATAGATATGCACCAGGAACAAATTCATCAATATGTTTTGTCATTTTTACCTTTTGGTGCAGCATCGTAAAACATTATATGGGTGCAGGTTTTCTGGAGATCAGCTTAATCTCGGTGTTGGAATCTTTGGCTTCTATAGTTGAAGGATCATTAAGTGCAGTAGTAATTCGTATTTTGGCACAAAATGGTGAAGGACTCATATCTAATATTATATATGCTCTTCTTGGTGTTTCAGCAATGTCAAGGGTACATTTTTTTCTCCTTTAGATTTCAGAGATATAGATTTCTGTTGAATTTGTTATTTTGCTAGTCTTAGCATGTGAAATGTTTCATAAAATTCTGAGCAGATATTTTTAGTGTAGTTGTCAGATCTTCAGACCTGTGCATCCAATTGTTCCAGACTCTAGTCACTTATTCACTGGCTGCAGAAGTCAATTAATCTTCTGGACTGCATGTTTACTTTAGAAAATACAAATTTATATTATATATGATATAATTTATAAAATTTAACAAACAAACAAAAAAATCATTACACTACCTACTACAAAAAATATTCCATCTAATACCCCAATCAATTGGATAAGCCATCTAATATTGCAATCGAAAGAAGAGAATGATACTAAGAACAAGGACAAGGAAACACTGTAAAGATACTATCCATCACCATAGTCCTTTTGAACAACCATGTATAGTTAATGAAGAGTAGAATCATAGTTGGCAGCATAAGTACATGCTGGTTTCACAAGATTTATAGTTCCAGATATTGGTATTTCATATTTTTGATTTGCATATTGAATACAAATCTATATGCAAGTGCCTGTTCCAAGTTTCAGTGGTGAAGGGCCGTTAAAGTACTAGGAGGCAGAGGGATTGAGGGTGTGAAGAAAGTGGCAGGTGAAAGGCTTACGTTGTCAGCAGGAGGAGGTTGGAGATGGCTAGGAATGGGATCACTTTTGGTTGTCTATAAAGGTGAAAAATGTAAACTGTATTGCCTGTTGCCAGGATGAGAGTGAGGGTGATTGACCCAATCTGGCTTCAGTGTGAAATTAGCAAATAATACAGAAATTGTTGGTGAAAATCATAGTGGAGGTGGTGGTGTCGCAAATAGCATTGCTTGCTTGTTGGCTCCTTAGAATGGTGAAGGCTAATGGAGGGCGTCAGTGGCAGTGATGGCCAGCTGCAGACATTAATGCGACTACAAGAGGAAAGGGAATATTCAAGTAGATTGAGTTTAGTACATTTAGCTTTTTAGATGAAAGGTTATATTTTACGTCCATTATACTAAAAAAAATGAAAGAAAATTAGTTTGTGCAATTTTAAGATTTTTGCCTATTTGACAAAAATTGTCACTATTTTTCATGATATGGTAGTGTGACTAGTGTCATCCAAATCATCAAAAAAGCCTGCCAGGTCAGCCATTTATTTTCCAGTTCATTTTCATCTGATAGGTACATTCTTTTGATTAAAGGACCATAGTTTTTAATCTCTTACCATACCACTTGACACAAACGGTACATATCGTTCTTTCATAATACTGTACCGATATAGGTGGGTTTATGCAAAATATTGATTGTACTTGTATCAGGGAGTAGAATGCATGTATTGGTCGGTACCACCTCGTATAGGATTTATACCAAGTGGTACAACCTCAATAGCTATAGGGTCTGTAATGAGCGGTACAGACTCAACAAGTACTTTTTCGGCTGTTGGGTTTTTTTTCAACCGGTTCCAAACGACCATTTTAGCCACTAGGACTAGTTTCTAAGGGTTTTGAGGGAGATATAAAGCCCAAAATTCCTTATTTTTCTCCCTACACTACTATCTTCGCTTGTCGACCTTAGTCATGTTGCTTCCGTTGACATGCCACCTACCTTCTTTGATGGGACATTACAGTTCAAGTCTTTAAGGTTTAAATTTTAACTTCAAGACATAGTATTTTAATTTGAGATGTTTATATGCTTCATTAGTGTAAAACTATGAGTTTGGAGTCTAAAAGGTGGCTTTGGTGTAACAACAAAAGTTGCCCCACTTTGTGACCTGGAGGTCATGGGTTCTAGCCACGGAAACAACCTCTCTGCAAAAAGCATGGGGAAGACTGCGTACATCAAACCTCCCCGAGCCCTCAAAAGTGGGATTGCATCGTGCATTAGGTCACTTTTTTTAGTTTGGAGTCTAAAATCTAAAATAAAATATTGGTACTCTTGGTACTGTACCAAGAGGTCCAAGAGACATACTTTTAGATCGTTATTGGTACGAGATTTTAAACCTTGCAAAGGACATGGTTCTATTATTTTCTAGTCCAATTGGCCAGTCCATGCTATGATCAATGGGCTAAGAAGAGGTAGAGGAAGACCTCAAACTTCATCAGAAACAATAAAGAGAAATTTAGCTGTTTCCAGTATAACTAAAAACATAACTGGACACAAAGCTCATAGTGGAAAAGAGCCTTTTAGCAGTCTCTAAATAGTTGGGGCTCTACAACTTATTGTAATTGTAATCTATTAAGGAGAGTATGAAAGGTACATTTGCATTAAACACTGATATCCTCATTCCAAAAACCATTGTGATAAGTCTTGTAACTATATGCTTATAGGAAATTTACCCTTATGCATCATATATTCTACACTGAAGAACAGTCGGCTTCTGATTTATGATAGAATTTGCATCATGGGAGATTATACTTTTCACCGTTTTTTGGAGTATGACCAAGAATTTCTTCTGTTTTTGCTTATATGTAATTTTTCATACTTTTGGCAGGTACACAAATCTGCAACAATCTTGCAGCAGTTAGCAGCATTGTGCAGTCTTTCTGGGAGGACTTCATGGAAAACAGTTCTTTGTTGGGATTCTCTATGTGGATGGATGCAGTCAACGGTAGCCCTCTTGATCATATAATTGTTAATAACTATTCAGATGTATTGCACCTCCTAAATATTTTACTTTGTATAATACAAAGTGAATAGCATATTAATTTTACTTCAATCTTGAACTATATGATGGTTTATGGCATTAAGAGCACATAGCTCAGGGTAAAAGAAATGGAAATGACGCTACATTAAAGATGCCCAAACTAGTTCACTCGTGAAAAATTGGTGCACATCTGAAACTTTTCTTCTAGACAGCACGTGGTGTTGGTCCTGGATGTTACGATTGCGGCTCTTGCCTTTCCCCAAAGAACAATGTACAGATCCAATAAAGTACATTTTCTTGGTAGCCTCGTTCATTTCTATCATACGTTTGTGGATTACTGCCAAGAATATAGAAAGTGGATATGCAACTGTTTAGCACAGATGATTTTATGGAAAATACCTTTAGGAAAAATGGGTTCTCTTATATTCTGCAAATGAACATGTCTAAGGACCTTGTTTTATCTGATTGTGTACCATATACATTGCTTCTGCTGTTATTATGCAAATATATTCAATCCTTTCCTCTCTATATATCTAGGATCGCTACTCAGTAGCATATCATTTCTCAACACTTGCTGACAATTATTCATGTTACTAGGTGCAGTCTCTGCCTTTGGAGTATCTGAAACAAGGGGAAGCAGAAACTATAGTTCCATTGTGGCTGAAGGCCCTAGATAATGCAGCATCAGATTATATTCAGAGCAAGACTAGTGACAGTGGAAGAAGTGATCATGCTCACATGCTGGGTAAAGGGGGAAGGACTCTTAAGCGTATCATTCGAGATTTTGCTGAAACACATCGCAATTTTCCAAGTCCTGCATGATTCACTGTCTGAGGGTCTTCTAATGCTTTCTGTTTCTGAATGATGAAATGAGAACTTTAAACGGGAGGGTCAGAACCAGGTCTCTTCTGATAGTTGGCAGCTGACTTCGTGTCGGAACTTGTAGATAGATTTTAAGCTCTCCAAATTTCCAGTGGCTGCTTATAGCCTTATATTGCCTGAAGGGAGATCCAAACAACTGTGAATTTGAGTGCAACTATTCGTTTGGGATTTTAAGTTTTACAATAATTCTTTTTGCTCAAGTGGCGGTAAGGAGCACATAAAGCGGGAGGCAGCATTACTCTGGCTAATTGTTGAATAAACCACAAAGGGACGAGTCAACATTGTGGTATTGAAGCAGGAAATGTGCAATACTTTTAGGACAATTCAGTTGATTTCTCAACATACTATGAAGTAGGATACAACATCTTACGGAGTATGCTTCTAGAGCCTCTATTTCTTGAAAGCTGCTCATGGTGCTGTTACAGTTGCAAACCATTCTCTAAAAAGAAGGCTGCTGATCATAGAGTTTGTCAGCTAGGTGTTGATAGGGTGAGGTTTCTCCAGATATTTTTTCGTTTTGCATTAGTTTTCTTTTTGAAGATGAACTTTAAATATTTAGTTGTCAGCATGTGTTACATATTTACTTCAAGTATGTCAAAATGTTTTCAGTTAAGTGAACAGATAGTTTTTTGTTAAAGAAAAATACCATACTACTATCCCCAAAAATTGGATATGATGTGCATCATAATCTGATGGTTGTATAATTTATCTTCTGTGGCTCGTTAATTATAATGAATATACATGCATTATGCTGATAATATCTTATTTGTGTGCATGTTGAAGTCAATCTTCCTATATGTTTGAGTTGATTTTTTTCCGTCAAGTAATCACAGGTCATATATGGTACTTGAGTATCTGCTGGACACTGAAACATGCCGTAATAACCTGGTATGTGTTAAGCGGCGGATTATATCAGAGTTCTGAGGATACTTTTGAGTCTTTCAATCATCTCAAGTGTGCTGGGCAATTTATCTAAAAGGCTTCTATTTTCAATTTTGGATGCAGAAGTCTCCTTTTTCTGCTACGAAATAGTGGATCTGCATTTCGAAGTGTCTATTGGATCAACCAGTCTAAACAAAATCTAACTAGTCATATGTTGATCTAAACATGATAAATAAGCACAATTGCACAATTTCCATCATGCCTAGGTAAGAAATTTTAGAGAATAGAGTGGAATCTGATTTGTTATGTTGTGATAGAAAAATGTATTAGACTATATCTACACCTTAAAAATATATTACACTCAGATGTATTAGAAAAACTGCAAATATGATGTAATTTATCGTAAACAGATTACTTCGGTAAACCAGTTTATGGGAGTGCTGCTAGGTCAAGAAAGCCGAGTAGTTTAGCATCTAACTCCGGCTAGAAACAAGTATGGAGTCCTTTACTCGATCAATATATTTCCCCATTTTCATTATGATCTCTAGTTTGGGTTGCAACAAACTATACAAAAGATTTAGATGTTTTCCACGAAGGAAATAAAATGCTGTAATTCGTAATAGTAATCCTCCACTTCAACTTTTTTTAAAATAATAATAATAATGGGAAGATACAAAAATACATTAAAGAAAAAAGTGGGGATTTTAGTTTTTGTTAAGTCAAACTCAACTGTGCTACCACCATACCGTACCTTTTTCTTAGTTCTCCCGTAACTCTAGAACCTCATACCGGACGTTGCAGATAACAAACACTAGACGGAGGATTATTTTATTCCTGACATAAGTCGCACGAGAACTGTCCTGCAGGACGAGGATATGGATGACAACGTAGTCAATTCATTTCAGATGCAAAGAAAACGTCTAGTCATGTTGCTAGACATATATCCTTAAATGAACCCTAATCAAGCAAGATCAGCTTGAGTCAGTATATCTAAAACCCTATTGCAATTGCAGGTAATGAAAGCGACCATGAACTCAGCCTGCTCAGTCAACGTATCAGCATCGAGTATCAACTTCTTCTCTTTCAAGCACAAGCATACAATCAAAAGACAGCAGTGTTCAAACTGAATGAGCAAATAAAATTTTCCCAGCTTAATATAATTTTTCCACCTTTTCCATTTTAAAATATAAATAAATATATACAAGTTACAATGGTATTTATACAAAAAGAATCAGTAAGTATGGGGGGTGAAAGAATAGAACTATAGCACATCTATAAAATTAGTATAGTGTTGATGTGGCGTCTGACAACTCGATGGTCTGATCTGATAGCTGACTCACAGCAGGGTTCCCTGTATTGTCGACGTCAAGCACAAGAGTGTCACCAGGTTTGTAATCTCCAGCAAGAATTGCTTCACTAATGACATCCTCTATGAGATGAGTAATGGCCCTACGTAGAGGCCTTGCGCCGTAGCTTCTGTCAAAACCTTGTTCACAGACTAACTTCATGATAGCATCTGACACCTCCAGACTGATTCCAAGGGACAGAAGCCTGCTCTTAACTTGTTGCAGCATTATATTCGAAATCTCCAGCATCTGAAGAAGGAAAACCAATAAGAATAAGATAATGACTTATCCCAACATGAGAATCTAAACCTGGGCGCTATAGGAAATTTAGAATTAAAAATAAAGTGATCTGGTAAATTATTCCTGCACTTGAGTTAACATTAAAAGAACTTACCTGATTTTGCTCAAGGGAGCGGAAGACAACAACCTCATCAATCCTGTTAAGTAGCTCAGGCCGAAAGTATGCTTTTAACTCTTCCATCACTAGTGCTTTCATAGCAGCATATGCGTTAGATTCTGTGTCATCTTCAATCAAGAAACCTATGCTCCTCTTGCCCTTGGAAATTGCTTCAGACCCCACATTAGAAGTCATGACAATCAATGTGTTCTTGAATGAAACTCTCCGCCCCTATTGATAACCAAGGTAATGTTCATGCAATAGAAATGATAACCACATAAATTTGACATAAGAATATTGTTCTTCAATAAAACAACATTATGTCTTCTCAGATACAAGGGTGAAGTATAGGATAAAGCAATCAAGGTGTAGTACAAGATAACTCATGCAAATGGTGGCAAACTCAGTAAGCAGTTTATTATTCATATATCTCCTAGTCAATACCTACAATCCATGTTCATTGAGACAAAAAAAGAGAAAGAGGAAACACTATGAATTCCAGAATACAGTACAGATATATCCAAGGAAGACAGAATTTTGGTTATGCTTAGGGTTTCTTCTCAACTATGAAAAGATAAGTTTAGAGGGCCAGGTCACTGACATGTGCTAGTTAGTTAGCTTTAAAAGCTAGGGGGAATAATAATTATATAGTGAGCTTCCTTGATAGAGTTAGTTTCCACTTTCCAGTATGTGAAATTATAAAACCCAAAAGCTAACAAAGGATAACTGGCCATCAACTTGATAGGCTCAAACCATTAGCTTAATTAAAAATGCTTAAGCGGAAGTTGATAGTAGCACACTTATCAAACCTTATGAACCAACGCAACAATGTGGACTAAACTGGAGTATTACTATTTCCCTCACTTATGTCTTAGCGTCCTCATCATGACCCAACTCAAGTCTAATACATAGCCTAGAATCACACCTAAGTCGGCGGCATGTGAGAACTAGCCTAGTGGCAGCTCCACCCCATTTCCTAGGTAGCCCTTTCTAATATAGGCTTCCTCACCCCATGTCCGTCTTAAGCATTAGGCCAATGATTAAGGCCTATGAAGTTGATAGGTGATATTTGGTATTAGAGCAACATCTAGTTCTTAACTTGGTGAGAGAACCTATGTGAGAAAGGGCTGCCGAGGTTGCAGTGAAGCCGCTACTAGGTTACGCCTCACATGTCATTGGCTAAGGTGTTGTGGTTTGGTGCTATGTGTTAGTTCGACTTGGGTCTTGACAGTGACATCAAGATTCGAGCTGGGATGGTTAACTTTCACTTAAGCATTTTAATTAGGCCAATGAAGTTGATGTGTCAGTTATGCCATCGAGCGGATTGTAACAAATGGTATCATAGCACGACCTAGTCCTAAGCATGGTAACGAAGCCTATGTGAGAAATGGCTGCACAAGAGATGGGGTGGAGCCACTATTGTGCTAGGCCCCACATTGTCGCCGACTTAGGTGTGATTTTAGGGCTTGATGGTTGTGCTATTATCAACGTCCTGTTAATCATTTTAATTAGGCCAATGGTTCGGGGCTATGAAATTGATGGACCAGTTATCCCGTCGAGCGGGTTGTAACAAATGGTAGACCGGTGAGGAAGCCTATGTGAGAAAGGACTACCCATGAGATGTGGTGGAGCCACTACTAGGCTAGGCCCACGTGTCGCCGACTTAGGTGTGATTTTGAGGCTTGATGGTTGTGCTATTATCAACTTCTGCTTAAGCATTTTAATTAGGCCAATGGTTTGAGCCTATGAAGTTGATGGATCATTTATCCCATCGAGTAGATAGTAACAATGATGTTTTATGTTTCCTAAGTTAATATATTTGGAATGCAATAAAATACATGACATCAACTACTAAGCTTTCATTACTGGTTAAAATTTCAGTCTACCAACAAAAAAGATGGTAAGCTGTTATAAGTGCCTTGACATTAGACCTTTTATCAGAACTAAAAGGATTACAACAGTGTCTTAGGACTTGAGACGAAACAAGAATGCTGAGATCCTTGGGAAAGGTTCAAATAAAGCTGTAAGTTGTGTCTCATTCTACAGAACACATTGCAAAAGCTTCAACAGCTTTCATTTGAATAACTAATAAGTTACAGTAGTTGAGGGGAAATTTTGACCTATCAGACAAATATACAAAAGAAGCCAAAACAAAAATGTGATTTATTACTGGAACAGAGATTCAGAAGACAGATCCACACATAAATCTCCAATCTAGATCAGCAAACTTATATATAATAAACTTTTGTGAAAAAGTAAAACATGTAGAGCAGCAGAAAGATATACTTTTAGAAGTTCTTGATCTGACCGTTTACTATAACATTAAGTACTAACCTGTGAGTCAGTCAGGTGTCCGTCTTCAAATACTTGGAGGAGGATATTAAATATGTCTGGGTGGGCTTTCTCTATCTCATCTAGCAATATCACTGTGAAAGGTCTTCTCCTGACTGCTTCTGTCAAGGTACCACCTTCTCCAAACCCAATGTACCCTGGTGGAGATCCTATAAGCTTACTCACAGTATGCCTCTCCATGTATTCACTCATATCCAAGCGCAGCATGGCTTCCTCCTTTGATCAAAAGTTGAAACATGAGTTTAGATCATTTGACTAAGTAGGAAAAATCCAATTGATAAATTATTTGTACAAACAAATGTCACGAGATTAATGTACCGTGGCCGATGGAGTAGCAAGATTATCATCAAAACATTTTTAAAAAAGTACTAAAATCAATATATTAAAAACAAGAGATGCATACAGTTGTATCAGTTGCATGTTCAATGAAGTTGGACAATAAAAGAGAAGGGTGCATTCGTTATGCAAACTACATGAGACAACACAGGATAGGACAGCATAATACATGACAACACGACAACAATAGATAAAAACTACTTCCATATTTGTTTTCCGCAACACTAGACAACAAAATTAGTGATGTCCTACGTTTGTTTCATATTATCACAATAAAGTATAACTAAAATACCATGTGTTGCTCCCATATTGACTGATCATAATAGAGCACTCAATAAACTGTGTTGTCAGAATCACACGATTCGCAATTCCAATCGTGCGATTTGGTTTGACTCAACGTCCCACCTATTGGAACCACAACATGAATCGAAGGTGGTCAGAAACGATTCGAATCACACGATTCGATTCAATTTAGCATCCCACTGATTGGAACCACAACATGAATCAAAGTTGGCCTTGAATCATAGTATGAATTGCCGGAACCGTGTGATTCCCATCGCAGAATCCGCAATTGAAAGCTTTCAGATTCAAGGTGGGTTGTTACCGGGTCTGACCCGCATCCGATTGCGACCCGAACTTAATTTCACTCAAATTTCCTGCCATTTTTTAGTTTTTTGCATTAGTATTCACTCTTTAGGACTTATGGAATTTTGGATTGATGAATCATTATATTTATTAGGTTATCATGGTATATAGACATAGTTTTGAGCCCTATGAGTATTTTCTTCATATTATAGATATATACATTTTAAATTATATTTTTTAAGTTGTGTTTTGAATCTTACGATTCGATATGATTCACGATTCGAATTTCGATTTGACAATTATGATTGTAACTATAGTAATTATAAAAATATAATATTAATATATTAAATAATATCATAATATTATATAATATAATATTAATAAGATAAGTTTTTATACTATATTATAATATATACGGTATTGTTTGATTTGGGATTTAAAGCAATGAGGTCTTTTTGCGTCTTTGTGTTGGAGGACAAGTCTCTTGTTAATTCTTACTCTAATTTTGAATAACAAGAAAATAACTGTCCTTATGTGGTATTTTTGTCCTATGCATATAGTATGTTTGCAAAAAAAACATGGGACAACACCAGTTGCACAATGTTGTCCTATGAAATTTTGTGAAAGGAATGGACCCTAAATTACATATTAAGCATTAAGTGACAATTTGCACAATCAAATTTCATAATTAACTACCTACCTCCAGACATGTTAACTGACAGTAAAGATAGGATAGAGATATGTACCGATCCAAAGTAAGAGGCTGCTAAAGCTTTAGTCAGCTCAGTTTTACCAACTCCAGTTGGGCCGCAGAAGAGCATTGCAGCAATAGGTCTATCAGGATCCTTTAGGCCGACACGTGATCGCTTCACAGCTCGAGATATTGCACTAACAGCATCATCCTGGCCAATTACTCGTTTTCTGAGTTCCTCATCTAAACCAACTAGAAGCTTTGTATCATCTGCACTGAGTTGCTGTACTGGGATTCCTGACCATAGAGAGGCAACTTTGGCTATGTCCTCTGGTCCAACAATTTGCCTACATCATAGCAAAGCCCAAAAGAGAAGAAGTTAGAACGATAGAGTTAATGGAAACCGAGTAAACTTATAGTTAGTGGCATGTCATACTCATCATAATTTAGTGATGATGGAACAGAAGATTCTGAGATTTCAACATCATCTGCATTTTCAGGGTCACCTTTGATGCTCTGTTCTGGAGAATATTTCAGCTTATTTTCTGATACCTGATTTCAATACAGACGATTATGGCTCAGTTTTAGGCAGCAAAATGAAATTGAGGCAGGAGTGGTTTTGCTAAAAGTAACTTCAAACAATTATAATCGTAAAAATGTCAAAAACATCCTTCTTGCACAACCATCAAAGCAGAAAAGTAAAATTGGTATTTCACATAAAGAGGCTAGTGCATCATGAAGTGATTACCAGTTCATGCATTGCCTGGACAGCCCTAATCTGTTGCCAATATTCTTCTGGTGACTTTGAAAGCACAGAGATTTGCTCTTCCTTCTTCATCTTGAAAGCATCCATGCGAGCTCTACTACCAGCTTCATCAATAAGATCAATTGCTTTATCAGGAAGATGTCTATCTGGGATATATCTAGCTGAGAGGTATACTGCAGCATTTATAGCTTCCAGCGTGAATTTACACTTGTGATGAGTCTCATATTTTTCACGTAAACCGAGTAAAATTTTCACAGCATCCTCCTATAACATGTTAAGTGACAAAAGGAGACAAATTAAACACTAGAGCAAGCAAATAATTAGAAATATAGAAAAAAACTCCAAATGTACCTGGCTAGGTTCATTTATAAGCACTGGTTGGAATCGCCGAGCTAAAGCTTTATCCTTCTCAAAATGTATCTTGTGCTCATCTAGAGTTGTTGATGCAATACACTGAAGATATCATGTGAATTAATACAAAAATAAATTTTTGATGTATGCCCAAAAGATGGTACAAGTTTCATGGAAGAGCTACTAAAAACAGATTGCCAAAAATAAAAATATCTTCTCCAGTTACATAAAGTTATTAGAAAACTTCTCCAGTTTGCATTATATTTATATTCAGTTAATGTGAAAATAACAAGAAACTTTTCATACTAATTACAATCTCCAGTGACTTACCTGCAATGCACCTCTACCAAGAGATGGCTTCAACAGATTAGCAATATCAAGACCAGAACCCTTGTTCCCTCTCCCAACCACGCCAGAACCAATAAGTGTATGAACCTCATCAATAAATAGAATGATGTCACCTGCACTTGTTCACATAGCTAGCATGATTGCATTATGCAATATATATAAATAAATAACAGAACATATCACTCCTGCCTACCTGATTTCTGCACCTCACTAATCAAACCAGTAACTCGGGCTTCAAGTTCTCCCCTCTCTTTGGCCCCTGCCATCAATAAGCCAACATCCAGTGACATTATGCTCTTTGTCTGCATAAGAATAAATCTAAAATGGTTAGTAAATATAGTTCAAATTACAAAATAGAAACTCTAACCATAAACAACAAGAAGCACACCATAAGAAAAGATGGTATATCTCCTTCAGCAATTCGAAGAGCCAATCCTTCAGCAATTGCAGTTTTCCCAACACCAGCTTCCCCCAAAAGAATAGGGTTGTTCTTTGTTCTTCGGCATAGGATTTGAACAACTCTCTGAATCTCTATATCCCGACCAATCACAGGATCAATGAGTCCTTCACTAGCTCGAACAGTTAGGTCCACGCAGAAATCCGTTAATGGACTTTTTTCTGGGAAAAAACAGTAAGTTGAATAATACTGTACACTGAAAAGCAAATATTTTAGAACATCAAATTACTAAAGAGACCAAGGGACCTTTTCTCTTATCTGGAGTTCTTAAACTTGAAGGCTTTTTAGTAGGATACTTCTCCCTTATCTTCTGAGAAGATACCAATGGTTCTCTACCATCTTTAGCAAGCTCCACTTGGAGTTTGGAAACTGCCACTGTTGCTAAGCGACTGATATCTGCTCCCAAACTATTATGACAAAGGGACCCCTTATTAGATATAGTTTAATTTCATAGAAACTACATCCACTTTAGCATAATTAAGTTCGCAAAAAAGAAGCAATCTGTGTTGATTAAGTATGCAGTTACTTTATAAATATATTGGTCATTGAAGATATTGTTGCAGGATATTTATTGGAAAATTATTTTCTTGTTTGTATTTAGTAATTCATAGGCTTCGTGCTTTGGAATCATGATAGGTCGTTCCTCTGTCACTTGGTCACTAGGATGAACAGTGTTCAAGTCACAGGATGGATCACATCTGTAGTTCCAGTGGTAACTATGCACTGTTGATCCTCCTTAGACTATGCATTGGTAATAACCTCATGCATTGAGTAGTTTTCTTAGATATAGTACAAATTCATCTTAGTACCAATTAACCATCACACTAAGCTGACATGAAGATACTTGCAAACGATAGCTAAGATTCTAGTTCCAACCATTTCTCATAAGGAGAAGTGATTCTTACAAGGTTTCTCTGGACATCTAAGAGATTGAAGTTTGAATGAATCTAGCAGTGCTAAATCTCGCCTTAAACAAGGAATCTAAGATGACCACAGTGAGAAATATCACTGAAATTAGCCACTTTCCTAGGATCACGTTGATAGTTTGTATCTGAAAATTAGAACCATGGAGTTACATGATAATGATTAATGATAATTTTAGTGTCCCAAATACTATAATGCTCTTGTGGTGCACTGTCCAATCGAGCATGAATTGAAATGTCCTGACATTAGTGCAATGACTACAAACAACTTCACCAAGCTAAAGAAATGGATGCATTTTGGTAAAAACTAGAAATAGCTCAAAAACATGGGCTGCTCTACATACGGAAACAGTGAAATTCTGTTTGTATTAATTTACTTCTGATATATTTATGAGAACTAAACTTCCATTTTGCATCTGAGACAAAGTAACATCAGCAGTGCACAATTTCCCTTAAAGTGAAGTAGATTTTATCGATCACCATGAGCTCACTGCATATTTGCAATAGTCACTGTTTACCCTATTTTTGCCACTATTTCTAGTATATACTAAATGAGTAGGCTCCGTATTTGTAGATACCTCATGTCACTATTTTAAAAAAAACTAGATTGACACCTCCACATTGTCATTGGCTAGTTCAATGAAATAGCCATGTGGAACCCTTTCATTCAACCACATTTTACTGCATAAATTCATTTATACTTACAATTAACACTTAACACATCTTTTTATTGACCAGACTTAATGCATGCACTTTATTGGCACACTAGATTAATTGCTCAGAGAGATCTATAATAATATGAGAACCACCTTCCTTTGACAGTGAGGTGGAATTTGGTAGTGTCGGAATTGATATGAAAACTTGGATATGAAAACTATGCATGGAGAGAGATTTATCATAATCAATCATTATCCCCTCCTGATCCTTAGAAAGATAATTTGACTTTGTAAATGCAGGGATTTTTTTGAAGGGAGGAAGAAAATAGAAAAGTGACTGACATGATCTCCAAGAAAACGATAAAGGTTCAACAATATGCAAAGGACTGAAGGAGCCCTACTGTTAGGCAATATATAGCATAAATTGGTTAGACATTCCATCAATTAAGAAGAAAAAGAAGAATCTGTGAAAAGAAGAGCATGTGCAACAAAATTATACCTCTTGAGCACCTGCGCAGCGCTGCCGTCATCAGCGTTGAAGAGACCGATGGCTATGTGCTCTGGGGCAATGAAATTGCATCCCATGTTCCTGGACCAATCCACGGCGGCCTCAAAAACCCGCTTAGTGCTGATGGAGAAGGGCACATCGGTGGCCGACCCGGAGGAGGGCGTTTCCGCCGCCGTTGCCCCCTCGATGGCCCGGACGGCCTCCCGCGCCTGGTCGATGGTGATGCCAGATCCAAGGAAGCCAACCGGGGAACGATCCTCCGCCACGAGGCCGAGGAGGAGGTGCTGGTTAAACACCATCTCCTTCCCGAGCGCCCGCGCCTCGCGCTGGGCGAAGATGACGGCCTTGATGGCCCGCTCGGTGAACCTCTCGAACACGGCGGAGATGGCCCTCCTCGGGGGGCGGCGCGGGCGGTGGCGGAGAGAAGGTAGGGGAACGGAGATGTAGGAGCTGCGGCGGAGATCAACCAGGCGGGGAGAGGATGAGACAGATGAGACTTTGAAGCGGGACCCGACGGCGGAGGCGACCGGCAGGCGGTGGGCGGACGAGATGGAGGGGCGTAAGGAATGAAGGGTGAGGAGGGAAGGCGACGAGGAGGAAGAGGAGGTGCAACAGCAAGCCGCCTCCATCTTTTTTTCCCCTTTTCCTTTTGTTTTGGGGATGAAGAGAGAAGAAATTGATCGAGGAAGAAGAGGAGAGAGAGAGAGAGGAGCAGAATATCTGAATATATTACAGAGAGATCGTATATTTATGTAGATGCATAATCAATTGCTTCTTGGTATAACTAACTTTACCCTTTCTATATATAAATTTGGGTAATCATTAACTTTAGGGAGAAATTTCTTTTTTTATTTTCCTTCCTGTAATTTGATTTGACAAACGGAAAAGAAAGACGAAATAGAAAAGAAGATTGGCGGCGACGGAAGGACACGGCAAACAGGGAGAAGGATATGAAGCGGGGACGAGTCAGAACGTGGAGCACGGCGACCCGCGAAGACCTCAGTTTTGGTAGTTACCGAACCTGTTGGACGGTTGGAGTAGTGAAAACGGCTACGCCACGTACCCTACGGCACGACCTGCACGGTTGGGTTCAGTTTGATTGAGCTGGATGTCAACAGTCTTGGTGAAGGACAAACCTAACCAATAAGATACGAGCTATTAAATGAGGAGTTTTATGTCGATGGCGTGTATATTTGTACGTATACTGAACATGATTAGAACAGAGCGAGTAAATAAAGAGGGGGGAGAAGCCGAGAAGGCAAGAGTTTGACGATGGCGTGGGAATTGAGGGAAGAGCGGGCACGTGAATAATTAGTGATAAATTGCTAATTGCTGTGGAGAAGGCAAGCAAGGGAAGAAGAGTGAAGGAGTCGCACACGCAAACGTGATAGGGGAAGAGGAAGAAAGCAACGTGGATCGGATCCATCCCTCCCGCCCGTGATATTTTCGTCACCCGTCTTTGTCAATTGCTCTTGTCGAGCTTCTTTTTATTTATGGAATTTAATCCACAGACTATTTTGACCTCGAGCAGTTTCTAGCGCAAGTTCTCAATTTGAATTTTGATATATATATATATATCAAAATTCAAATTGAGAACTTGCGCTAGAAATAGTAGAAAATAGTTTTATAACATAATTATTACAAAACATAAATACGATATATATATATATATATATATATAATAATAATAATAATAATAATAAAATAATAATTTTATAACATAATTATTACAAAACGTAAATACGATAATATACGTACAAAATATATTACAAAACGTACAATGACGTGAAAGACGCACAAATCGCTACAACTAGAGATTGAACTCAAAATCTAGGCAACAATGCTACTATCACTTTGTTATATCTAATTTATATAATGTATACATACGGTATATTATTGTTTTTTTTATTTTTCTAATTTAATTTAATTTTTAGTTTTGTTTAGAATTCAAGAAATTTTTAAAATCGAATTTTGGAGGAGAAAAATTCTCAAATTCGAATTTGGCGATCAAAATTTCTAAATTCAGAACCTAGTATTTTGAATACCTATTTTACCCATGGACCAAAGTCTCTAACTGGTCTCAAAAATAATTTTAAAAAATTAAAATATTTTTTAATTAAAATAATTTTAATGTATTAGAGACTTTTGCTCAAAATTTATAAAAATAAATCAAAATTAAAAATAATAAAATATTTTTTGTCGAAAATATTTTTTATATTTTATGAATTAAATAATTTTTTTTATAATTTTAAAATTATTATAAACAAATATTTATAACTCATTAGAGATTTTTGTCCAAAGCCTATAAAATTAATTTTAAATTAAAAATAATAAAATATTTTTATAGACTCTAGTACATCTTTTATATTACATATATATTTTTTATAATTATAAAATTATTATTAATAAAAATCTCTAACTCATTAAAAATTTTTGTGCAAAGTCTATAATAATTTCATAATTTTAAAAAAATATTTTAATGGTACAAAAGAGGTACTATGATCCCAAAAAATATTTTACATTAAAATATTTTATAATTTTTAATTTAAATTTAATTTTATAAACTTTGTACAAAAGTTTTTATTGCATCAGAGAGTTTAAAAATATATTTTTTAGACTCTAATATCTCATTTTGATCATTAAAAAATATTTCATAAATTTAAATTATATATATATATATATATACTTCTTAATTGTTGGCCAAAGTCTTTAACAAGAGTAAAATAGGTATTTCGAAGTACTAGGAATTTTCTTCTTCCAAAAATTAATTTTAAAAAATTATTGTTTAGAATTTTGTATTTTTAAAAAAAGAATGAAACCTCTCAACCAAATTGATTATACGTGTATTACTGCATATATTTTAAAGATTTTATATATATATATATATAATTTAATATTTATCAAAATTATCAATTTTATGCATAACCTATTTTGTAGGTCAACTGTAGTCTTATTTTTCAACTATGTATCAATTTATTATAAAATTACGAAAATTATACGCACAAAACATATTTTACAACATACAAAAATGTGAAAAAAAATATAAATACTACAACACAAGTTTTTTTGGTCGACTCACTAAGGGAGTAAAGTTCTCCCAACATTAATTTTCTCTATTCGCAAGACTTAAACTTAAGATTTTGCTTAAGAAGAGCAAATGCAGAATTACTTGTACCGATCACCATTAGTACCAAATCATCATTTTAATCATGACTTTTATATGTTCATGTATAAAATTTGACTACGCGACATTTTTAGTTTCTAAAAAATTTAATGTGAAACAAGAAATACAGTGAAATTTTGATGGTATATCTAAGTGAATATATATAAAACATGAGGGCATAGTTAGATAGAAAAAAATGAATTGTGTATAAAATTTAAAAGTTCTGATAATGGTTCAGTCATTTTTTAAATTAAAATCCCATTATATAATGCTATTACTAAATCAATCAACAGATAAAATAAAATAATATATTTCAGCATTCAAAATAAATTTACTCACAACATAATCAATTATACAAATTTAAAAAATTAAATCAAGCCTCAACAAATTGAACAAAAAATAAATTACTCAGCAATATATAATTATATATAAATAGATAATTATAACGTATATAATATACAACTATATGTTTATCTACGTGTCTTTTTTAACGAAAGAATTCATAAAACTACCCAGTATATATTTCCCAAAATATCAAAACATCCTTGTAGATTTTTATATTCCAATTATTTCCTGCGATCTATTTTATTTATTTATTTATTTTTTAAATTTTAAATTTTTAGACAAAGTTGAACATATTATAGTAAATCAATTGGGATACCCACGGTTGGCCGCAATCTACTTCATTGCTGCAATCTACTTTATTTTGACGCTCATCCACTTGGGCAAAAAATTTCACGTGTCTTTTATAATTGTTTTCCTCACTACTCAATAGTCAATCCATTGCCAAATTATCAATTTGATGCATGTGAGAGCCACGTGCATCACTTAAGCACGTGATTAACTCAATTCGCTGCCACATTGAACTGATAATTGAGTCTATCTCGAAAATTGATTCACGTGATTAGGAATTTATTAATTAAATAAGTGGGTTATGAGTTTAATTATAAAATATGACTTGTTAGCATAAGAAACTTAGCTACCAGACTCATATTTACAGCTAATTAACCACTCCCCTCTTCGGCTCTTCCCTTAGTTTTTGAGGTGCAGGGAAAGGAAGAGATGGCAGCTTCGTGCGTTGGAAAAAAAGGAAGAAAATTATTATGGAGCCTGATTTCATAGAAAATTTTTATGGAGCCAAGCTCCGATGGTAAGGCATGAAATACAAATCTCAAAACAATTTTTATTTTATTTTAAAATTCATGTTTCATTGTCAGAGCCCGGCTCCATAAAACTTTTCTATGGAGCCGGGCTCCATGATAATTTTTTTCGGGAAAAAAGGTGTGCATGAGAGGAAGATCGATTTGGTTAATTTCCTTCCTTCTCTACTATAGATGATAACCTGAGTTAGGAAAATGTAGTTAAACATGTGTTGGCTCAGTGGCATCATAGGCTTGGAGCTCATCCTTTTGACCGAGTATTGTAAGTTGATAATATATATCTGTGATGTGTTCTTTAGTTCATATGTAGATATATCATATTTTAGTGTGCATGACAAAAATTTGTTTATGCATGATTTACATTATGTTAATTTCTATTTTGAACATTGCTTAGGAGTCTCTATTATGTGGTAATAGAGCTCTGATATTATGATATATTGATCAGTATTCTGAAAGTATGAAAGAAATATTTGATTTTATAAGGAGGAATTATAACAGAAAATTACAAAGGGTCCAATGACCCCTTGGTCCTTGTGTGGGTCCGCCCCTAGTATCAATAGTATAAAAAATAAAAAATAGTTAACTTGCAACAATTTATCATAAACATTGCGTTGAGATTAATTAATAAAAAATATTATTTAACATCTACATGCCAACTCAAACATGTGTTTCACATAGAATCTTAGCGCTGATCTACTCTCACATAAGTGTAGTTTAACATAATTATGCTTTCATTGAGATTTGAACTCAAGACCTCCCGCTTACTAAACAACTCTAACCAACTGAGCTACGAAAGCTAGTTAAAAAAAGGCCATTTAATAATACATCCAACAAAATATGTTAGTTAAGAGAAAGTCATTTAATAATATGAAAGCCAACTAAATATGAAATGAATACGAAGATGCATATAACACATATTGGAGATAAATTAAGAGATTGTCATTTAAAATAGTTTGGACATGTGCTACGGAGACCCTAGGTGCTCCGATTCGAAAATGTGATAGTTTAGTAGAAGAAAATATAAGAAGAATGGTAAAGATAGACCTAAAATCACGTGAAGAGAAACCGTGTCTAATGATCTACAATTACTAGATATTGAGGTGAATCTAGCCTTGAACAAAGGAATTTAAACAAACTCTATTTAGGAATTTTATAATATTATTTTATTGATTAAACACACTCTAGAGCCCAAATTCTCTTATTTTTTTTGGTAATTACCTGAATATATTCTGAACTTTGGACTTTGTCTCAAATGTATCATGAACTTTCACTTCACCAAATTGTATCATGAACTATTAAATTTGTATCAATTGTATCCCTCTATTAAAATTCCGCCACTTACTCCGTTAACAGTGTGACGTGGCTTTTACACGTGGATTAAAATATATTTTTTATATTTCAACACTTTCTTCGTCACCACATCGTCGGAGAAATCGCTGGAGAAACCACCGGACCTCATCGGAGAAATCGCTAGACCTCGCTGGAGAATCCTTTTCTATTGGAATTATTTACGAACGAGGTCTGACGGTTTCTCCGGCGCGGTCCGACGGTTTCTCCGGCGAGGTTCGGCGATTTCTCTAGCACGGCCCGATGATTTCTTCGGCACGGTCCGACGGTTTCTCTGGCGCGGTCCGACAATTTCTCCGATGAGGCTCGACAATTTCTCTAGCGAGATGGTGATAGAGAAAGTGTTAAAATATAAAAAATATATTTTAATCCACGCGTGCAAGCCACATCACACTGTTAATAGAGTAGGTGACGAAATTTTAACGAAGGGATATAATTGATATAAATTTAATAGTTAAAGATATAATTTGGTAAAATGAAAGTTCATGATATATTTAAGATAAATTCTAAAGTTCAGAATATATGCAGGTACTTACTCTCTTTTTTTAAATGTATTGCAGCATAGATTTGTATGTTTCAATAAATAAAACCTTTTAATAAAACAGAAAAGAGGGTTTGATAATATACGATAGTTTATTAATTTGGGTCTCATGGGTTGAAGGTCTTTGTATGTTCTGGGCTTATCCATAGTGTTTTTAAAATGGAATGATATCTTTTGTTGTTTGATGCAAGTTTAGGAGAGCGTTGTATACATAGATTGAAGCATTAAATCCTCCGGTTTAAGGCAGAAATTTTATTATTTAAATTAAGATAATTAAATTAATTTATAAAAATTCTTTCTTTGTTATTTTTTTTAACAAAGATAAAAACTCACACTAGATGATTATATTAGGGATCGAATCCTAAATCTCTAGATAATATACAACATGTTGCCACCAAAATTAAATTTCTCTTTCATTAACTAAATCTTAATAGTGGAGTTGAATACATGGACTCTCTGTCTCCAAAATTAAATTCCTCTGTCCAAGATTAGATTCATCTCAATATCTAGTAATAATTGTAGATCTTAGACACTAGTTCTCTCCATGTGATTTTAGGTCTACCTTTATCATTCTTCCTATACCTTCTTCTAGGGATGTCAACTGGGCGGGGTGATACGATGGGTGTCTACTCGCTACCTGCTCCGTGAAATATACGGGTTCTCGCTACTCGACCCGTTTAATTCTCCGTGGGTATTAAAAATGTGTACTCATTTAATTACCCACAGGGGGACGGATACCCACGGATATTGGCGGGTACCTATGACACTTAAAAAAATATAAATTAAAATATTTTGGTAACAACTTCAAATATAAACACACTGTACAAGGTTATAAACACAAGATCTTGAAATATAAAATACAAATATTTCTCAACATCATCATAAGGTTTTAAAATATAAGGTCTTCAAATATAAATTATAAATATTTTTTCAATATCAAGACAAGATTTTAAAACATAAATCTTTAACACAAGGTCAATTTACTTATTTTTGCGGGTAACAGGTACCCGCGGGTACGGGTACTATAATACTCGTACTCGTCCCCATATAACAAACGGGTAAGAAAAATTACCTGCGAAATTCCTACGAGTAGAAAACTAACATCAATTCCTATCATAAACGAGTAAATACCTACGGGTAATCGCCTAAACGGGTATTATTGACATCCTTATATTCTTCTACTAAACTATCACATTTTCGAACCGGAGCACCTGAGATCTCTATAGCACATGTCCAAACAATTTTAAATGATATTCTCTTAATTTAGCTCCAATATTTTTTACATGCACCTTCCGCGGACGTATTCATTTCATATTTAATTGATTTTCATATTAAAAATGACCTTATCTTAACAAGCACCTTTGGTTGGATGTATTATTAAACGATCTTCTCTTCATTTATCTCCAATATGTGATACATGCATGATGCACCTTCTGCCGGATGTATTCATTTCACATTTATCTGGCTTTCATATTATTAAATGGCCTTCTTTTAATTGGCTTTCATAGCTCAGTTGGTTAGAGCACCCGTTTAGTAAGCGGGAGGTCTTGAGTTCAAATCTCAATGAAAGCAACTTTATATTTTACTATACCTATATGAGTGTATGCGAGTACAATTAGTCCCAAGGTTAGATAAAGTAGGGGTGTGATAGGTCAATACATCTAACTTATGATATAAATTCCTTTATCATTAATTGATAATTATTTTTATTAATATTTTGTTTATTCATTGAAGTGTTGCACAATATCATTGAATATTTATTATTGTTAACCAATATCGCTCATGATATTTTTATTGTCAACATAAACGTTATATGCATAATTAACTTTAGGTCTTGGTGTGTTAAGTCTAAGAATATGATATTTTTATTGTGTCATATTGTGGTGGGGCATTGATGATCCAAATGTGAAAGTTAAGTGTGTAGAGTGGTGGTGTCAAGTACCTAGGCATTCGAGGAGTTTTTTTTTTTGTCAAAAAATGAAAGCAACTTAAATTAAAAACCAGACAGAACCTGGCCCAAAAAGATTATAGTACAAAATATTATGCAGCTCTGGAGGCCAAATGGAGGACAAACAAAAATATCTTTAGTGCGTGTTTTGCTACCCAATGGGCAACTTCATTACATCTCTATAACAAAAATAGAACAAAGAGACATTACAATGACTTTTAAGATAAAAAATATCGTCAACAATCAAAGAGATCGCCCACGGTACATGGATGATTTTGTTAATAGCATCACTATCTTAGAATTAGTCTTATTAATGAACCGCGAGAACGAGCAGTCCATAGCAAATTGAAGAGTCATTTTGACTGCTATAGCTTCAAGTTGAAGGGCACTTTCACCTTGGAAAGAAACACCTTCAGCTGCTAAGTAAGCACCACCCGAGTTACAAAGAACAAATCTCAATCCACTTACGGAGTCAACAAAGGATGCATCAGAATTTAATTTTAGAGAATCCTATGGGGAGAACATCATTTTACCAAGATATTATTGCTACTAGAATTTCCCTTAGACCTAAAATCACTCATGTATTCATGGGTGAAAGCCAGAATTCGAGTCACAAGGTTCATGAGGTTAGGCTGCCTAGCCTCGTGCAACAAACTATTCCTAGCGTACCAGATGAACCAACAGGAGTTAATAATTAAAGTTATTCTGAACATCCAACTCCCCTAAGGGAGGAGGAATAGGACAACCAATTTCCCAAGTTCCAATATATTGACCCTATAGGAGAAATCAAGACTTGTTAGAATCCTTACTCCAAATATAATTGTCATCGTCAGAGTTCATAGGTAACATAATTCTCGAGATGGACTCCCCCAACACAGGACCTGAGTAATTATCTATAGAAGCATGCAACCAATTTTGATCTATTAATAAAGTATTAACATTTACATCATCAGCAAACATGCTAACATTCAAGTAAGTTGATTTTAGATAGAGAGGCACATCAGAGACCCAAACATTATGCGAAATCGAAGTGTTATTGCCTGATTTAGTTAACTTGGTAAAACCATGTAAAAGTAAGTTGAAAGCCTGTCGAAAAAGTTTCCAACTCCAAGAATAGTTCTTATTCATGGAAAGAAATGATAATTTTAAATTTTTATATTTTGCAGTAACCAAATTAACCCAAATCGAGGTACCAATATTTAAATAATAAGTCATTCTTTTGGCTTGTAGAGAAAAGACTTTGCAAGAGAGGTCTTAAAGGCCTAGACCACCAGAATTTTTGGCATTGGTCACAATATCCCAACGGATCAAATGAAGACCTTATTGATTACTTCTATTAGACCAAAGGAAATTCCTTATTATTTGCTCAAGTTTTTCAATCCAAGTAGTAGAATACCAGGAGACAGCTAAAGAGTGTAACGAGATTGAATTAAGGATCGAATTAGTAATAACCACTCGACCAGCCTGAGATAAATTGGAGGTTTCCCAATAACCTAAGCGGGTTTTGACTTTATCTAGGATTAGTTCATGGGTCTGAGGTGGGCGGCTAAGGGGGGCAATTAATGACCCAAGATATTTGAAGGGAAAATTTCCCCTACACATATTCAAATAATTACAAATACTGGTTGCTCGATCCCTAGTAATGTACTTAGGGAAGTAAATTTTGAATTTCGCCAGGTTGATCGACTTACCCGAGAAATATTCATATTTTTTAAAAATAAATTTGATGGTACTTAGGCTTTTTTTATTTTCCCTAAATGCTAAAATGATATCATCAGCAAACATAAAATGTGAAACTACAGGACCATTCCTAACTTTGAAAGGAGTAATGAATTTATTATCAACAGACGAATTTATCAAATTTGTTAAAACTTGAGCAGTGAGAGGATCTCCCTGCCTAATACCCCTAAAAGACTAAAAAAAAGAGAAACCTCAGAGTTAATTATACATGAAAAACTTACAGTTGATAAGCATGCAGTGATCCAATCAGCAAATTTACTAGGAAAGTAGCATGCAGCCAAAATAGCAGCCCAAGAAATTTTATCGTAGGTCTTTTCTAAGTCAATTTTGAGATCAAAATAATTATACTCTTGCTTCAGTAGGCAAATGATGACACTCATATTTTACGAGAATGTATTTCAGTTTGTCACGCTCAGCGCTAAGATTCTACATGGAACACATGTTTGAGTTGGCAGATAGGTGTTAAATATAGTGTTTTATTAATTGATCTCAACACAACATTCATGATAAATTGTTGCATGTTTCTTAAATATTTCTTGTTTTTTATACTATTGATACTTCAAGTGTGCATTGTGGTTGGAGTAGCCTACTACATTTAATTTTTTTTTGTTGAACTTGTATGTTCGATTATTGAGTATTGTCAAAGACCCGCATACATAGGAGCGGTGAGTGGGCATGCGACTTTGGACTAGATAAATATATATAAAGCGCTTTGAGGGTCTATTTCCTACTTAGTCTTTTATTTTATTTTCTGAAAAATTATAACTTTTAAGTTCACTGACATAATTTTTGAAAACCCTAACACCACCTATACCTAACACCACTGGGACGACGATTAAAAAACCCTAGCCGCAACGGATATATATATATATATATATATATATATATATATATATATATATATCGATGGTCGAGATCGCGTAGGTCGGCGGGAGAAATCGCGGGAGTGAGATGTAGGTCGGTGGGAAATAAATGAAAAAGAAGGTGATTCTTACATCCAGTAAGGTGAAGACAATAAATGAAATTATAATAGTGATTTTTAACTCATATGGAAGAATAAATGAAATTATAGTAGTGATAATTAACTCATAGGTAAGAACAAATTTAGGAACGTTTTTTTTTTATTGTTCCGTTTTTGACATATAGGAACGGTTTTGGGGTTTTAAAAGAAAACAATTTTTATTGTGTTCCCCTAATTTATTGGCTAAGGGAACGATTTTCAAAATCGTTCCTATATATTGGCTAAGGAAACAATTTTTTTTTTTGATGTTCTCATAGTATACATGCTAAGAGAACGATTTTCAAAACCGATCCTGTATGGAACACTTTTGTAATACCCACAGTTTATGATTAATTTTAATTTATGTTTCAGCGAGAAAATTCGGAGGCGCATCAGAGCGGGCCGAGTGAATCGCCGAAGGGCGTGATTTGAGGTATGTAAGTCGAATGACCTACACTAGAGGGGAGGGTAAATAGTGTGTTTACTAAAAACTTACCTAATTTTGGTTTTAATCAATTCTTAAGTTACTTAGGGCGCGTTTGTTTGCGAAAATATTTTTTGACTTTTCGTTTCGTGAAAATCAAAATGGATTTTCAAATTTCGAAATTTTGATTTTGATTTTTTTGTTTGGCGAAAATGCGTTTGTTTGACATGTCCAAATTTCATGTTTCGCGAAATGAAATCGGCGAAAACTTATTTGTTTTGTGTTGATTTCGTTGATAATTTTGGGGACGAAAATTGAAACTGTATTTGTTTATCAAACATAGTTTTAGTTTTAGTTTATTAAGTTATATTATTTTATTAATTATAAAATTTAATTTGATATTATTAACTTAAATTTAAAAAATATATGAATAACATTAATTAGTTGATAAATATATTATGAATATTATTTATTTAGGATATAAAAATTATTATAATATATTTTATTATATTATTAATTTATAAATAATTCAAAATAATATTTGTAAATAATATTAATTAATTAATTAATAAAGTTACGTATCAACTAAATATTAATAATATTATTAATTAATTATCATGAATTAATTATCAATTAAATATCAACTAAATATGAGCTACGTATCAACTAAGTATAAACTCGTATTTTTTTACTTCTTTAACTAACCCAACTTAATAATGGTTGAAATTATTGATGTAGTAGTTTTCATGAAGTTATAAAGTTATAAAGTTATATTTAATTAATGCATAGATAGAGTTACATAGAATTACATGAGTTGAATATAAAGTTATTATACACACATGATAATATTAATATAATGATGCTCAACCTTCCATTAACATTCTTGTGCTTATAATTTAAAATCATAAGTGTAACAAGTCGAGAGTTGAGATGAGGTACATAACTAGAATGGATAGAGTTATTGTTTTGAGATCAGGGGATAAGCTATAAACTATACACATAGTGTAAAATTGGATAAACATATATTAGTTAGTCCATATTCTTTCTTATTACTTTACACCAAAGAAAGCTGAAATCGATGCTATTGTTGTTGAGATAGAGGCAGAGAAAGCGGCAGCTGAAGCAGCAAAAATATTTTTATTAACTATCGATGATATTTTTTAAGTATCAAATACAATGACATATTTTTGTTAACTTAGATTGTAACCTGGTAATAATGATCAATAACATACAAGATTTTTTAAGTATCAAATACAATAACATATTTTATTAACATAGATTGTAACTTGGTAACACTGATCAATGACATACAAGATTTTTTAAGTATCAAATACAATAACATATTTTTTCATACACTAAGCAAGTTAATGCATCCGCCTGAGGTTGATGAGTTGGAAGTTGGCAATCGAAAAACATCGGCCGAGATCAAGCATTGTTACATTTCTTTTTTTTTCATACATTCATCGATAAACATTGCATAATAGATACAACCCAACAACCAAGCACCATCAACAATATTGTTGTCAATTTTGACGATAAAAATGTAGAACAATGAAGGAAAATGTGTATCACCATTAATTGGTGATCGCCTCCAATTCATAGTCCACTAAAATAAAGTTTGCCCATTATCTTAAAACAACCAAAATATAAAGCACAACCACGCATTTATATAAGCACAACCAAACAATGAAATATAAGCACAACCACACATTTATATAAGCACAACCAAACAATGAAATATAAGCACAACCACGCATTTATATAAAACCATAACTGATAAAGGACAACATTACATTACAACCTTAGGAGGAAAGTGCACATAACCATTGATTGGTTATCGCCTCCAATTCCCCGCCGATATAAAACTAAAGTTAATCAAATAATAAGATAAAATAGTCAAATTTCATTAGTAGTCCAATAAAGTATTTAGGTTTACATCATTATTGTTATCTACCATACTTAAACAAAAAAACAATTGCAATGAAAACAAATACTATCAACCCCTTGCAACCCATGTTAAGGAGCTTGTCCATTTTTGCCTCAAGTGAAAAAAGGTCTCTACTTCTTTGGCTCACTTCTTCTCCTTTCTCATCGCGTATTGTCGTTGCAATGGGAGTAATCCATCGAAAGAATTGACAACTGGGAATGCCAATTTTGTCTCTATTTATGCAAGTCACATATAATCGGTCAGGATTTTTCTCACTTTCACTTATCCTTATCGCGGCTCGCAAACCGCAAAAACATTCGTTGTTTCGATATCTCAAATATGTTTCGCTTATTCGGGATGAAGAAGTTGTCATACTATTTAATGAAACTAAAATTAGTATATTGTTGGTAATACACTATCATAGAATTCTAAATAACAATTAAGTCTATTACAAGTCCAAGACATAGAATTCTATTTACATGTTTAAACCTAATTAAAATAGCAAGGGCAATAAGCATCAATGTGTCTAAAGCTGATTTGCAATCCCTTCCCGAATGTCATGCATAGCATTTTGAGTTGAAGAAGATTCATCACCTACCGATGGGGAAATAGGTGATTGTTCTTCATCATCAATAATAACTTCTTCATTGTTCCAAATATCAATTAATTCATCTGAATTACAATATTTAATAATGAAGTTATGAATTATACAACACGCCAATACGATATTGTTTTGTCTTGCGAGCGAGTAATTCGGCATCATCTTTAATATCAAAAAATGTGCTTTTAATAGTCCAAAGCATCGTTCTATTACGTTCCGAACGGAGGAATGTCGTTGATTGAACAATTCTCTTTTTGCTGAGGGGCCTCGCCTATGATAATCTGATCTATGGTACCTTTCACCATGATAAGGTGCCAAAAATCTAGATACGCTCGGGTATCCCGCATCAATCACGTAGAATTCATCTAACAAAAGGTAAGAAAAAATTTATATTAAAACCAAATCAACACATAAGGAAGTGATTACGTTGAGTTAAATTTACCTCCTATTGGTATAGGAAAATCTGAGTTGGGAGAATAAATAATGTGGCTGAAAATACACGTGTCATTCGCGCTTCCCTCCCAACCACTCTTTACGTAGGTGAATAGCATGTTGTGAGCGCATGCTGCCATTACATTTTGTGTAATGGTTCCCTTACGACCTCGATATAAAGATGTCTTATTTACGAGAACGAATGCCGAGATATGTGCCCCATCTATCGCCCCTATGCAATTCTACAAAAGGATTATTCAAATGTTAGACAACCCCTACGCAATTATACATAAGGACTAGGAAAGAATTTAACCTTAAAATAAGGGAACCACCTAGGATGCCCTTGAATTTCAGGTTGAACAGTTCGAGATTCTCGGGGTTTGATAATTTCTGTCCCCAACCGAAGAACTGCTGCAAGTGTCAACTTGAACCACTTGTGACACGTTTGAGTGGAGTGTTGATAGCGCTCCGCAACCACTCTTACTCGTTCATTATGACAAAGCGTATACAAGAACATTGCAACTGCTTCATCGACAAATATATTTTGGTCTTCTAAGCCAAGTCTCCTAAGATCGGTGCATAATCTAAGGAATAGACTTCGCTCCATAGGCAAGTTCTCGTAGCATCGTACATGACTATGTATTAACTCCTGCACATAGTCCGCACCTCTCAAAATTGAATTGCGCACTGCTCTTCTTGGGGTTGAATTTTCTAATTCATCCAACTTATCCAATATATCCAACATGAGTAATAATACCAAGCCATTGAAAATTTCTTCATCGCTATCAAATGTATGTGAAGGTTGATGACTCATTCTGTTAGAGATTGACTCAAATTGGGTCCGAACCGAATCCAACGAGTTCGACCAGATCCAAATCGGAGTTGATTTGATCAAGTTATGCTTGAACCAATTTTCTAATTTGATTGAACCATGTTGAACTGGACTCGATCAAAATAAACTATGATTTTATAATCATGGGACTGGGAGCCCAGCCCACCATCTTCTCAAGATACCCATGTCAATGTTGCAGCGGCACACGTAAAAATTTTCAAATTGATGATAACTTCAGAAGTTTTCAAATTGATGATGTGGAAATCAAATATTGCTTTTGACTAGTCAAAGGGAGAAAAAGGTGGAGGCATCACGTGAAGCCACCAAGCATTTTGAAAGTTTCTTTAGTCAAAAGAAGCATTTCAGCCATCCAATTAAATCAGACGGAGTAGCAAATTCCTTGGAGATTTTTTCTCCACTAAAGTAGGCATGAATCGGCTCTCCCCCTCTATTATAAATAGAGGCCTAATATGCAGTTCTAAGATAATCCCACACCAAGAGAAAATCCTCTCATATGAGAGTTTCAGAGATCCAAAAAATTAAGAGTGCCGCTACGACACTTTTCCTAAGGAGTGCCCCTTCTCAGTTTTTGACATACAACAGCAAGAGTTTTGTTTCAAGACAGATCTTGTAGAGACAGTGCCTCTACTCCGTACCAGTTTCAAGTTCAATTAATTTAAGACAGTTTGCTGTATTCTGAAGGGGATTTAGATTATTGTACTCTTATTGTAAAAGTTATTTTCTAGATTTAATAAAGCAGTCCCCTCTTCTCCCTGTGGACGTAGGATTGGCACCCCGCCAAGTCTGAACCACGTTAACCCCCTTTGTCTTTTGTTTTTCTGCATTATTATTATCGGATTTGGTTTTTCGTTTTCCTCGCCGGGTTCGGGTTTTGTAGATCCTGCGGGAAATTACCCCAAATTTCCTAACACATTCTACGATAATTAAAAACTAAGTTATACTATTTTTATGAAATCATAATGCATAAAAGTAAACAAACTAGAAATAAATTATTCAGTTCAGTTCATAACCAAAGTATGAAAAAAAAAAGTATTCTTACACACATTGTTCAATCCGACTTCATAAAAATTAAAATAGTGTCACCCATGCAAACTTTGCATCCATTTCTTCAGCTGTTCGTCATCTAATGACATAATAAGTGGTCGAGCATCAGGGTGCTCAACCAAGTAAGTCATTGTCTTAAACAAGTGAGCTTCAGGTAGCCCTTCCACACTAGTAATGCGTCCAACACAATTTGGGACGCTATATGGATCCAGGGGTGATGTGTACACTAAACCTGCATCACTTCGACTGGCTGCATAGTGATTTGAAATAAGTTCATACAACTTTTTCTTTTCTTGTTCTAGAGTTGATCTCACCGATGATTTACCTCTTTTATTGCCACGTGAGGAAATAGATGGACGTCTATCTACCTCCTCAACACTATCATCTTCCTCCACTAGGGGCTCCTTCCCACGTACATCCGGATTCAAATATTCCTTCTCTAATATACGCTCTTCATCTGAATCCATTGGGGGTAGTGTTGATGATCGGGCCATCCCACCAGTTGCGGATTGATTTTGAAATATCAATTCCATCAAATTATAGTGTGGTGGTGGCCCGTTCTTAAAGGGTTTGAAATATTTTTTTGTCGTTCCTTTATGCATACGAAAAAAAATATTCTAAAACCAACTAACTAAAACCCCATTGATTAAATACAAAACAACATACAGATGAGTTCGACACTATTTTATTGACATCAATCTTCCCTGTATCAAGATTTCATGTGACCCCAGTGTGGTTAATCAACTCTTGAAATGCTTATATAAACGAAGAAGCCGTATTTTTTTGGACTTACATTTCTCCACCCCGTAATTAATCCCACACTTCTCCTCTAGTTTTTTACTAAAACCTTTCCACACAGTCTTATCAAAATTGAGATTGCCTAATTCAGCTTATTTATTATGCAATAGGTACAAAAATTCTTCCGTGACATTCTTTGACCAAGACTCTGACTTTTTCCCTCGGATTCTGATAGCCACCCATATATTCAACTATTATATCTAGGGGGAAACATATTTGTAAGCTAACCATAAGCCACATATAAACATTTACATAAATATAAATGAAATAGTAAAACAATATAAATGAAGTAAGCAATAAACAGTCAAATGAAGTCAATAAACAATCATTCGTAACATTTTGCAGAGATTGCATAATGAACTCATAAAAGCATACTAACAGTAGATTAACTGAAGTGCATCATAACAGCATAACAACATACATACCAACTCAAATTGATCCATAATAGCATACTGAACAAAAGCATACTCACAGTAGATTAACTGAAGTGCATCATAACAACATATAGAAGCATACAAATTAACTCAAATTGATCTATATAACATACATAACAACATATTAACAGCAACATATGAATGAAGTGCATAATGAACTCATAAAAGCATACTAACAACATACTAACAGTAGATTAACTGAAGTGCATCATAACAGCATAACAACATACTTACCAACTCAAATTGATCCATAACAGCATAATGAACAAAAGCATACTCACAGTAGATTAACTGAAGTGCATCATAACAACATACAGAAGCATACAAATTAACTCAAATTGATCCATACAGCATACATAACAACATATTAACAGCAACATATGAATGAAGTGTATAATGAACTCATAAAAGCATACTAACAGTAGATTAACTGAAGTGAATCATAACAGCATAACAGCATATTGAACAAAAGCATACTCATAGTAGATTAACTGAAGTGCATCATAACAGCATACAAAAGCATACAAATTAACTCAAATTGATCCATACAACATACAAAACAGCATATTAACAACAACATATGAATGAATTGCATAATGAACTCATAAAAGCATACTAACAACATACTAACAGTAGATTAACTGAAGTGCATCATAATAACATAACAACATACTTACCAACTCAAATTGATCCATAACAGTATACTGAACAAAAGCATACTCACAGTAGATTAACTGAAGTGCATCATAACAGCATACAAAAGCATACAAATTAACTCAAATTGATCCATACAGCATACATAACAGCATATTAACAGCAACATATGAATGAAGTGCATAATGAACTCATAAAAACATACTAATAGTAGATTAACTGAAGTGCATCATAACAGCATAACAACATACATACCAACTCAAATTGATCCATAACAGCATACTCACAGTAGATTAACTGAGTCATGAAATTAACCAATCATACTAATACCAATTAAATGTCTATCATACTAAGATCCAAGCAAGATCCATACTAGCAATTAATTGTCTATCATGAAATCATATATGAATAGTCAAGCAATCCATAACAGCATACTGAACAAAAGCATACTAAAAGTAGATTAACTATCGAATGATCAACCTCAAATTGATCCATACAACATACATAACAACATACATACAAACAACATACATCGAAAGCAAGACAATATTCAATATTACAATTTGTATGTATTAACCAGCAATTTCTATGAATGATCTAAACAGATCATGAAACAGAACATGAACCACAGATATATAGAAACATAACATAGATACAACTAACAAACAATATAGATAATGACATACTAAACTGATAAACTAATAACAAACATACTAAAAAATCCTAGATCGGGCAAAAAATTATAATATTGAATACTGTCGGGCAAGAAGAACAAAGCAACAGATAACCCTAGATCAGACAAAAAAATCCTAGATCAGACAATAAATCGAGCAACATCAATAAGAAGAAAGAATGTACACAACTTTTAATCCTAGATCAAGAAGTAAGAATACGAAACCCTAATCCGAGAAATAGCAATGACGAAAAAGACCATGGAGCAAGAAGAACAAAGCAACAGATAACCCTAGATCGGGCAAAAAAATCCTAGATCAGACAATAAACTGAGCAACATCAATAAGAAGAAGAATGTACACAACTTTTAATCCTAGATCAAGAAGTCGAAGAATATGAAATCCATCCGAGAAATAGCGACGATGAAAAAGACCATGAGCAAGAAGAACAAAGCAACATATAACCCTAGATCAGGCCGAGATCTCAAAGAAGACCATGGAACAACAAGAACACATAAGAACACGAAACCCTAGATTGGGCGAACAGTGAAAATATGATGAATCAACCAAAGAAATACATAAGTTAGTGGTGCTGTGTTCGGTAGAATGGAAGGAGAAGTAGTATTATCCATCGGCGAAGTGGAATGTCGGGGCTCTGTCGAAGGAGTGAGATCGGCGACAACTTGTCGCCTGTTATCGTCGAAGAGAGGCTCACGATCACGAGGGGGGGTAGGATGCCCTAACCCGAGTCGTGGGTTTTGTTCCGCTTCTCGCGAAACGGGCAAAAACTTGATTTAATTTCAAGTTTTCCACCGCCAGTTTCGAACCGGTTTCGCGAAAATGGGAATTCTACTCGGAGTAGAATTCCAGTGCATGTGTATTTTGCTGTCTCGCGAAAGTAGGTTTCGCGAAACGGAGACCCGATTTCAATCAACAAACACAGTTTCGGGAGCGGGTTTCGGTTTCAAACGAAACGAAAACCCGAAAATGACCCTAACAAACATGCCCTTAAGAAATTCAAAAATTGAGTAGCAAGCGGAAGCAAAGTACATATGACAATTAAGCAAACACAAGTAGAGGCAATGCGAATACGATCAATTTATAGTGGTTCAGCCCCAATGCCTACTCCACTACCTAAGCATTCCTCTTAATTAGAATTTTCAAACTTAACTTTATTAGATTATATTATTTCACTTACAATGAGGACCTTTTAGCCGAAAAATCTTCGCTCTCACACCGAAGGAACTTTCACACCCGGAAGTCTCTGCCTTTCTACCGAGAGCACTCTTTCATATCAACCCTAAGGGACAACAATCACTAATCCTAGTAAACCAAGTTACAACGATGGACTTATGCCTAGCAACCACCATATTCATTAACCTAGCCCTCTAGGTTATCACAAGCTTAAGAACAATGAAATAAATCACAAAAATATACAAGTAATAGAGCAAATAAATAAAGTAACTTATACTTAGCTCCAACATAAGATCCCTTGTCCTCTTGATGAAACAATGAAGATCAAAGGGCAAATCAAGGTTTAGTATCAAAACTAGGGTTTGCTCAAAAAATAGCTTAAGAAGGCTTAGCAAAGGTGAAGGATTATCTCAATGAAGCATTAGATGCATAGGAAGGCGAGTTTGAGGTCTATGTATAAAGATCCCAAAGGTAGAAGCTCAAAAAAAGTCGTTCGACTAATCTAAAAAGATTTGTTGGCACTTTGGTCGATCGTTGGGCGACGCTCGGGCGACTGAGATTCGGTCGAGGGTCAGCCAAACAGGTTCTGGAAATTTTTCCAGAACCCTTTCGGGCGATCCTAGGGCGATTGTCGGTCAGTCGAGGATCAATCGAGATTCGACCAATAACTAGCAATTTTGGCAGTTTGTTGATTTTTCTAGTTTGTTGATTCTTCACAAGTGTTATTTAATATTTCTCAACTTTAAAATATAAATATTAAATAAGGATTACCCCCCATTTGGATTCAATAAAAATATCTAAAAAAATAAAATCCTTAAGAATCAAAATCTAACCTTTTGGGTCTAGTACAAATTTGCGAAAATCAAAAATTTTGAAATCTTCAGGGTTAAATATGGATAGGTTAAAGGTTTTCAAAAATTTCTTTAAAATAGGTCTTCAACTTGTTTCTACCTTAGGAAAAATTACCGGGACCTTTGGTGCCAATAAAATGTCTAGATCATGTAGCCCTCCAAGGAGCTCCATAGGCTTAGAGAATTTCTGTCATTTTTTGATTTTTTGGATTTTCATATTTTGGGATTCGGGTTTTGGATTTTGTGTTTTTTTGCATCACAAGGAGGATTTACATATAATCTAGACACTCTAGACCGAGGCTCAACCTTCTTGATGAATCCCGAGCATCCTTGTCGATTTCTTTGATTCTCAATCGAGGACGTCGTACGTAAACTGATATTGAACATGGAAATATTTCTCCATGAAATCATTAATTCCATATTTGTTATCATCAAAATCGAGATTAAGACCAAGGTTCAAAATCTTAGGCCAACAAGGTATGGCCTGATTGCGCTAGGAAAATTGTTTTAATTTATTTGTTTGTGATGTTGTGTTTGAGTTGGGCTTGAGTCGAGTCCGAGGGTTCGATCATAATCCAAATTGGATGAGTCTATGTAGACTTGTGGGTTCAACTTAAGCTTAGGGGGTAAACTTGTAATTTCTAAAAAAATAAGATGAGGTGATTGGCGACCGTATGGCTCCAAGAGAGCCGCACAGACACCAAGGCAAGGGTTAGGGGGGTGACACCTTCAACTTTGGCCGGTGATCTTTGACGCGATGACTCGGGAAACCATATTCCTTCTCATTTCCCTTTTGTGTGAGTGGTTTTAATCCCTACTCCTTGATGTTTCACTATGGTTACTGCCCCTTGATGAAAAAGTTGGGAAGTCTGAGATTTTTTATTTTTTTAAACAAAGATAGAAAGTCACAATAGGTGACCATACTAGGGGTCGAACCCAGATCTCTAAGCAATATATAAGATGTTGCCACCAACTGTGCTACCCACAGTTGGCAAGTCTGAGATTTTTTATTGCATGAAGAAGTCATGCTTAAACTCTTATGTTTGGTCTATATGTGATTAAACTCAGCATCTATCGGTGTTTTGTTTGATGTGGCAGCCCTAAGGCATGCCCTTGTGCCTTAGGGCAGGCCGAACCTTGCAAAAGGGGAGGATTCTATGTGCCTTAGGGCCGGCCGAACCTTGAAGATTACTAGTTTGGAAAAATTGGTAGCAAGTATTTTCCATTTTTTTTTTGAGATTTAGGGAAATGATTCTATGTTCCTAATGCATTGATTAAGGTAGAGAATTATACTTGTTAGAGTCTCCTATTGTTCTAAACCTTACATGATATATATAGAATCCTAAGGAAGGGCTCTCACCTTTCTCTAGGATAGGCGACATGTAGGATTAGGGGAGAAATGCAGAATTTTCCTTACATATGTATGCTGAAATTTCATATAGAAGCCTAACATTTTTCCTATATAAGTGTGCAGAAATTTCATTAGATACAAGCTTAAATTTCATAGAGCTAGCTTTTGGGATGAGTTAGGCCCACTAATTTTTTAACATGGTATCAGAGCCTATCCTGTGGTTGATATTGTGCCACCCGCAGATGTCCAGTTCTGCAAAACTCCACGCTCCAGATGTCCAATCCTGGGCGTGAGGGGGTGTATTAAAGTCTCACATTGGTTAAAAATATGGCCAAAGTAGCCTTTAAATAGTTTGAGCAACCCTCTCCTCATGAGCTAGCTTTTGGGGTGGAGTTAGGTACAAGGCTATTTTCTAACATGGTATCAGAGCCAAATCTATGGTTGAGAGTGGGCCATCTGTAGAACTTCACGCTCCAGATGTGGATCCTGAGCGTGAGGGGTGTGTGTTAAAGTCCCACATTGTTTGAGGTTGTGGTCTAGATAGCCTTTAAATAGATTGGATAATCCTCCCCCTAAGAGCTAACTTTTGGAGTGTAGTTAGGTTCAAGGCTGATTTTCTAACATACATGCTGAAATTTCATTTAGATACAAGCTGAAATTTCATAGAGTTAGTATGCTGAAATCAAACTCTAGTATGCTGAAATTATCTTATCGATATGCTGAAATTAATTTCTAGTATACTGAAATCAACCCGTTGGTAGGTTGAAATCATCTTGTTTGTACGCTGAAATCACCTAGTATGTATGTTGAAATCAATTGGTATTTATGCCGAAATCAAGTAGATTATATGCTGAAATTTCTTTGAGAATTGAGGTTGTAACCTCAAGACTGGTAGTTTATTTTCCTGCTAAAAACATACCTGGGATGTATGCTTGAGTTTTGGGGTGATTAGTGCACGGCTGAGAGTTTAAGGCCGAGATCAGGTCGGGATTTGTGTGGCCATGTGCACGCCATGCATGTTGGCAAGAATGCCTAACCACCCGAGTGTTCTTCCTTGTGAGTATGTTCTTGATTACACTATTGTCCCTTCATATTGCACTAAGTATTTCTTTTAACCGTTAACTTCATTCTAAATTTTGGCAACATCTCCCTACAGTTCTCCGAATACGCATATCATTTGGCTGCGTATCGGAGAACAATGGAGATACAGTAGCCAAAACTTATGAATGAGTATCGGTTAAAAGAAAAAAACTATGTGCATTAAATATAACTATGTTCTCAAATTATCCAATTAGGGATAATTCAAGGGTTGTATGTCGTATAAAAGATCATCTACTTTGTTTACACGAACATACAACCCCCGAACGAATCTAAGGGTTTGCAAATCTATAACTTGACTCATCGATGCGTACGTGAAATGTATCAACTCGTCATGATTACTTTATTTTCTAAATTTGTGGATGCCGGTTCGAGTCCAAGGTGGACGATTATGGCACGAGTCCAAAGTGGACGATTCTAATTAATCTAAATCTAAAGATTAACATTAAAATTAATCTAAACTAAAATTAATTAACAGATATAACCTAAAACTTAATCTAAATCTAATTAACATTAAAAAAACATTCAACATTATAATCTAAATCATTAATCTAAACATTAAACATTTAACCTAAAAAAATATTAAACATTAACCTACATTAATCTAAACATGAAAAAAAAGATTATTCAAAAAAGAAATTATTATTAACTAATACTTGAAAAGTCATTACATACTATTCGGAGCAAGTCTAAGGGCCATTCATCAGCCCAATTAAAAGATTTATTACAATTTAAAACATGCTTAGTAATCCAATCTGCAGCTCTATTTCCATCACGCTTGACGTGCTAGAACTTAATTTGCATCTCCCAGGATTACCCCGAATCGCTAATTATATTCTTGATTGACCAAAAGGAAGTAATACAATGATTACACATATCCACCACAAGTTTAGCGTCTGATTCAACAATGTCATTTTTATATTTATGGTCAACAACAAAACTTATAGCACTTTTGATAGCAAGAGCCTCACATATCAATACAGACCCATAATTTAGAATAAAAGCATTAGCAGCCATAATTTTTCAAGTATAATCCCTACATATAAAGCCCGTAGCATAAGAATTACTATTTTAATTACAGGCACCATCAGTATTAATCTTAAAATAATCCCTAGGAGGAGGCATCCAAGTGTTTCCAGGGTTATTATTAGATGAATTCCTTTCAACTAAAGGTGATTCAACATAATTAACAGTAATTGCAAGAATCTTAGCGATCATCGAGAAAATATTGGTTTTGGATCGTTTAAAAACTGCTTGATTCCGAGAATGCCAAATACAATACAAAATATTCAGACATAGCGCTAATTCCATATCCGAGGCAATATTTAATCGAGAAGGGACCCGAAGGCTATAATCTGAATACAGAGTATTCAAAATGGTAGGGGCAACCGAAAACCAACCATTGATAATTCTCCAAACCTCCCGAGCTACCTCGCAGTACTGAAGTGAATGAAAAACACTTTCAGGTTGGCTGCCACAATGGGAGCATATCGAAGAGTTAACAATGTTGAACCTAAACAACCTTTTCGCAGTGGGTAGCTTTTCATGGAAAAACTTCCAAACAAAGAGTTTGACTCTATGGCCAATTGGAAGCTTCTAGATAGTACTCCACTTAGGAGGGTTGTCTTGGCCAGGGGCATAAGAGTGAGCGATGTATATGTAGGCAAATTTACAACTAACCAAATCATTATTTTCTAAAACCCAAACTCATTTGTCATCATCGGGGTTCAGAGCCAAATTAAACCCGAAAACACATAGGGTCAAATCCGGGTCAAAAGACTAAATAGCAATTCCAAATTCCATTTATTATTATCCATAAGATCAACTACACACATATTAGTATCAATCATGGAAATATTCACAAATGTAGGCTTAAAAGCAATTGGAATATCTAAGCACCAAGGATCAGAAAAAACCATAGTATTTAAACCAGAAGAGACATTCTTCTTAAAACCACATTTAATGAGACTAGTATAGCATGAAATAACTTCCAGCAACAACTAGATTTACATGGTAAACCAGAAGACCACAGATCAAATATCCATGCTTAGCAAACACCATATCACCCCAAATAGAAGAATTACCATCAAACAAACTATATACTCTTTTAGCAGACAAAGCAGATTGCATGATAGTCAAGTCCCTAATCCCAAGACCCTCAAATTTCTTAGGCAAAGTAATGGTATTCCAAGATATAAGATGCAATCATTTTTTATCCTTATTTGAACTCCATAAAAAATTCATAATAACATATTTAATTTTCAAAATTAAACTATTAGGAAATCAGGTAACAGCCAATGCATGCAAGGGCACAGAATTCAAAATAGAGTTTATTAATGTAACTATGCCATTTTGAGATAGAGCAGCTCAGTTCCAATTATTTAGTCTACTCTGAATTTTATCTCATAAAATTAAAATCATTAGCAACAGGTTGTCTAGGAGCAATCAGAGTACCAAGGTACTTACTTGGGAATTTTCCATGTCTCATTCCAAATTTATTGCAGATCTTATCCTAATGTCAGCAGTAGTTTTTCCAAGGAAAAAAAATCTCAGACTTATGAAAGTTTATTTTTTGGTTTGACATTTTAGCATAACATTCAAAAATCTTAAGCACATATTTAAATGATTTGTCTTTTGCCCTAAAAAACAAAAGGATATCATCTGCATATATACATAAGGTAATTTATCTTAAAACCATTTCTAATGTTAACAACAAAAATATTGCCTAAAGCAGCAGCATCATTAAGCATATATACAAGACAATAGATGGCTTACAATATTGTATAGATAAGGGGACAAGGGTCCCCTTGTCTAATTCCACATGAAGAGTTGAAATTAGAAGAAAAAACACTATTTATATTACATCTAAAGGAAGTAATAGAGACACATGCCATCATCCAATTAATGAATTTAGTAGAAAAATTTAAAATATTCATAACATGACATATTGCACTCAAAGATATCTTATCATAAGCTTTTTCCAAATCAATTTTAATCATTACAACAAGATTTTTGCCTTTAGAGTTGTATGAATGATGAATAACTTATTGCACAACTAAGATATTATCATGTATAGATCTTCCAGAAATGAATACAAATTGATTCTTGGAAATCAAATTGTGCAAGAAAGGTTTAATTTTGTTAGCTAATGTCTTTGCTAGAATTCTATAAACCACATTGCACTAGAAAATTAGCCTAAAGTCTTTAATGTATCTAGGGTTATCAACTTTAGAAATAAAAACTAAATGAGTTTCATTCCAATTAGGAGGCATAAAAACATGTTCATGAAAATAACTAAAAGCACTCATAATAGAATCAGAAATACTTCTCCAATATTTTTAAAAAAATTCACCAATGAACCCATCAGGGCCTGGGCTCTTGCCCATCCCCAAGGATTTCACAACTTCATAAACCTCCTCCACTAAAAAACATCAGTTAAAGGTTCATGACAAGAAACATCTCATTACAAGATTAGGATCATCAAAATTCCATAAAGCTTTATAAAAATTAGCAAAATAATTTATAATCTGGTTATTATCAGAGAAACAAAGATCATTAACCTTGATAGCAGAAATAAAGTTTTTCCTCTTTCTAGTAACAACTAAATGATGGTAGTACTTAGGTATTTTTCTCACCATCTTTAATCCAACTAACTTTAGCAAGAGCACTCCATCTTTGGCAAATTTGAGAATGAATCTCATTAGATTTTTTATACAAGTCTGCTAGATTGAAAAGCTCTGCCTTAGAAAGCCCAATATTACACTCTTTATTTTCTAAGTTTTTAATTTCAGAATGGATATTAGAAAGATTATTTTCCAATTTACCAAGGATATGCTTGTTCTAGAAAGACAATTTGCCTCTAAGAATCCTAATATTATTTGAAAACAGAGTCATAGGAGAGAGAAAAGAAGACACCATGTTATTCCAAGATTCTTTAACAATGTCTTCCACCTCAGGATAACAGGTTCAGAAATTTTGAAAAGTAAATTTCCTAACCTGATTCTGCTTATTACTCTCAACTTGGATCAATAAAGGACAATGATCAGAGATTGCTCTATCAAGGTGAATGACTTTAGTGTTCTAAAAATTGCCAAGCCAAATGGCATTAGCAAACACTCTGGCTGACCTCACTAAGATCCTACCAATAGACCTATTATTACATCATGTATATATGGGATCATTGAAGCCAAGATCAACCAATCCACAGTTATCAATAAATTCCCTAAAAGCTAGAATATTATTAGTGAGACTAAAAGGTCTACCCCCCAATTTATCATCCTTATTCAGCACAGTTAAAATCCCCACACATTAGCCAAGGAATGTCATGAAACCCTAGACTACCTAATTCTTTCCAGAAATTAAATCTAGCAGAAGGATTATTGTCAGCATAAATTCCAGTAAACAGGCAAGGAAGTTTATAATCACAGGAAACAATAGCACTAAGACAATACTTTGTACTAGTAACAGGAGGCAATTTAACGGTTAAAGTATTCCAAGATAATAAAAGGCCCCCAGAACTTCCTTCAGCAGAGAACAGAAAGAAGCCCAATGCTTACCAAAACACTTAACATAGTTAAAACCAACAATATCACAAATATGAGTTTCCTCCAAGAAGATAACATCCAACTTATTAGATCTAATATTCATTCTAATGAAATTTTTGACCTCCCACCTATTTAGGCCCCTACAATTCCAACTAATGATCCTCATTATTAATATTTAAGTTTTCCTCCCTTCCCTCAGAATTAACCCGAGCAAACCTACTATGGCTAAGGACTAAATCTTCTCTAGGTTCACTAAGAGGAGACATAGCAAACTCTAAGGATAGAGGAGATGAAGGGGTAGCATTCAGAAAAGCATCAAGATTTCTCTTGAGCTCATCCTTCCTAGGTCTCCTCTTCTTAGTGTTCATCATACTATCTACCTTTAACAGGTTCTTAGAAAAGTCAGGCCTAGTAGTTTTAGGTTTACTACTTCTACCTTTAGTTCCCTTCCTAAGTTTTTCCTCCCCATTGGTAACCATAACAGTCTTCCCCTTTAAGTCAAGATTAGCAAGCGAAGGGGAAACCCTATTTACTAGGGCATCAAACTGACCACCATTGTTATTACCACTATGATTCGAGGGAACAACAAACTGATTTGATACCTGGATTGGAACATTGATCAAGTCTTCTCTCCTAGGGAAGGTAACAGGGCTAGTATGGCAGCCACTATTCAAGTTTCCATTTAAGTGGAGCTCTTTAAGGTTCTTTGTGATATTAACCCCAGTAAGCTCCACATTCTCCCTATTCTCGTTTTCAATCTCAATGGGGAAACCCTCATCACCCTCTAAAGGTATCTTTTCATCTACATTTCCCCTAAAGTTCCTAGGTTTTTTGTTTCTTCTATTCACCCTAATCCAAGGACCATAGATAGGAGCAACTGAAGCATTTGTTTCATCAACATTCATATCCATTGTATCAAAATTATTACTAATAGATTTAAAATTATCGTGTAAAGTAGATGCAGGATTCAAACCAGAAACATTACCAACTTCACTATTTTTCTTCTATGAACAAGAAGAAATTTGATGCCCAAGATAGCCGCAATGAAAGCAAAAAGCAGGTAATCTCTCATATCTTATACATTGAAACAAATTTTTTCCTGGCATACCTATCCAGATACCTTATTTTATAGACATAGAAAAATCCAGCTCAATACAAATGTGAACAAACTTACCACGCTCCCACGCAAAGGAATTCTCATCAATCTTAAGTGGTCTACCAATAAGGCAATCAATCTTAAACAGACAATTTTTATTCCAATACTCCCGCGGAAGATTAGGCAATTGAACCCAAACATGCGCAAAGGTAAGCTCTTCAGTTAGAGTTTGAAAATCTGGGCGCCAAGGCCTCAAGATTAAGAACTCACCCCGAGAAGCCCAAGGTCCCTCCGAAATCGCCAACAAGTCATTAGCTTCAGAATCAAAACGAAAGAGAAAATACCCATTTTCTAAATCAATAACATGTTGAATATTGAAAGAACGTCACACATTAAAAACCCATTCACGAAGATGAAAATGCAGAGGAGGTTTCCTAGGGAAACAACCGATTAAAGATAAAAACCACGATTTTCGATATTCAATCTAAACATGAAACATTTAACCTAGATTAATCTAAACATGAAAAATTAACCTAAAACATGATAATTTAATCTAAAATATGAAAAAAATATCTAAACAGTAAACAATTTACATAGATTATTAAACCCTAATCAATTTTTATTAGGGTTTAATTAAACCCTAATAAACTTATGATTAAGATTTAATAAAATCCTAACCAATAGTGTTCTAGCGCTGGAGTCCACCGTGGACTCCGGCACCAGCGTCTAGTGTCCGACATTGGACACTGGACATTAGTCCAGTGGTCGGCCCTAGTAAAGGAGAAGAGAATGGGGGGAGCTGATAATACCAAGAAATAATTCGGCATCGAAGGGCGCGGCGGGCGAAGACTCAGTAGCATGCGTCAGTGGCATCAACAAAGAATGAAGAAGGAAGCGAGGAAGAAAGGGGTCGGGCGTGATCACGAGTTAAATAAACTCATCAGCAATTGTCACTCGTCCTATGCAAAGCCATTGCTGATAAGTATTTTATTTTCGCGCCGCGAGCACGCCATCGACTCAAGAGCAACAGGTACAGAAACTGCAAGTAAGTAATTGCTAATGTGATAATATCATTAGCAACGACCGACGCGGCTTTCAGTAAGTTGTTGCAGATAAGTTATTTCCTTTGAGCACCGCGTTCGCGCCATCCACTTGTTAGCAACAGCCTGAGCGACCGTAAGAACTCCGTGAGTCATTGCAACGACGTGGGCGTCCATTGCTAATTAACACATTTCTAGTAGTGATCAGAATGTATTCGTTTCATAGTTAACTAGCTTTAATACTATTAAATGGCTTTCTCTTAATTGGCTTTCATAGCTTAGTTGGTTAGAGCACCAGTTTAGTAAGCGGGAGGTCTTGAGTTTAAATCTCAATGAAAGCAATATTATATTTTACTATACCTATGTGAGTGTATTTGAGTATAACTAGTCCCAAGGTTAGATAAAGGAGGGTTGAGATAGGTTAATACATCTAATTTATGATATAAATTCTTTTATCATTAATTGATAATTATTTTTGTTAATATTTTGTTTATTCATTGAAGTGTTGCACAATATCATTAAATATTTATTATTGTTAACCAATATCGCTCATGATATTTGGTGATATACTCCAAGAAATATTACTCATAGTATTATAATTGAATGATATATACTCCATTAAATGTCAACATAAGGGTTATATGCATAATTAACTTTTGGTCTTGTGTTAAGTCTAAAAATATGATATTTTTATTGTGGTGTAGAGTGGTGGTGTCAAGTACCTAGGCATCAATGGAGTTTTATTTGCCAAAAATGAAAGCAACTTAAATTAAAAACATGGCAGAACCTGGCCCAAAAAAATTAGAGTACAAAATATTATGCAGCTCTGGAGGTCGGATAGAGGACCAAACAGAAATGTCCTTAGTTACACGTGCGTGGTTTGCTGCCTAGTGGGCAACTTCATTTGTCTCTCTATAACAAAAAGAGAACAAAAAGACATTAGACTTCTAAGATAAAAAATATAGTCAACAATCAAAGAAATTGCCCATGACACAAGGATGACTTTGTTAATAATTGCAACAACTATCTTAGAATCAGTCTCAATAATGAACCGCAAGAGCGAGTAGTCCATAGCAAATTGAAGAGCCATTTTGACCGTCATAGCTTCAAGTGGAAGGGCACTTTCACCTTGGAAAAAGACACCTTTAGCTGCTAAGCAAGCACCACCGGAGTTACGAAGAACAAATCCCAATCCACCTACGAAGTCAACAAAGGATGCATCACAATTTAATTTTACAGAATCCTACGGGGAGGGGATCATTTTACCAATATATTATTATTGATACTAGAATTTCACTTAGACCTAAAATCACCCATGTATTCATGGTTGAAAGCCATAATTCGAGTCACAAGGTTCACAGGGTTAGGCTGCCTAACCTCATGCAACAAACTATTCCTAACATACTAGATAAACCAACATGAGTTGACAATTAAAGTTGTTCTAAACATCCAACTCCCTTAAGGGAGGAGGAATAGGATAACCAATTTCCCAAACTCCAATTGACCCTAGAGGAGAAATCAAGACCGGTTAGAATCCTTACTCCAAATTTAATTGTCATCATCAGAGTTCATAGGTAACATAATTCTCGAGATGGACTCCCCAACACAGGACCAAAGTAATTATCTATAGAAGCATGCAACCAATTTTGATCTATTAATAAAGTATTAACATTTACCTCATCAACAAGCATGCTAACATTCAAGTAAGTTGGTTTTAGATAGAGAGGCACATCAGAGACCCAAACATTATGCAAAATCGAAGTGTTATTGCCCGATTTAATTAACTTGATAAAACCAGGTAAAAGTAAGTCGAAAGCCTGTCGAAAAAGTTTCCAACTCCAATAACAGTTCTTATACGGGGAAAGAAATGATAATTTTAAATTTTTATATTTTGCAATAACCAAATTAACCCAAACTGAGGTACCAACATTTAAATAATCAGTCATTCTTTTGGCTTGTAAAGATAAGGCTTCGCAAGAGAGGTCTTGAAGGCCTAGACCACCAGAATTTTTGGCACTGGTCACAATATCCCAACGGATCAAATGAAGACCCTGTTGATTACTTCTATTAGACCAAAGGAAATTCCTTGTTATTTGCTCAAGTTTTTCAATCCAAGTAGTAGAATACCATGAGACAGCTAAAGAGTGTAACGGGATTGAATTAAGGTTTGAATTAGTAATAATCACCCGGCCAGCCTGAGATAAATAGGTGGTCTGCCAAGAACCCAATCGGGCTTTGACTTTATCCAGGATTAGTTCATGGGCCTGAGGTAGGCGGCTAAGGGGGGCAATTACTGACCCAAGAAATTTGAATGGGAAATTTCCCCTACGCATATTTAGATAATTACAAATACTAGTTGCCCGATCCCTAGTAATGTACTTAGGGAAGTAAATTTCGGATTTCGCCAGGTTGACCGATTGACTCGAGAAACATTCATATTTTTTAAAAATAAATTTGATGGTACTTAGGCTTTTTTTATTGGCCCTAAATGCTAAAAGGATATCATCAGCAAACATAAGATGTGAAACTACAAGACCGTTCCTAACTTTGAAAGGAGTAATGAGTTTATTATCAACAGTCAAATTTTTTATTGCATGCAAGAAGTCATGCTTAAACTCTTATGTTTGGTCTATTTGTGATTAAACTTAGCATCTATCGGTGTTTTGTTTGATGCGGCAGCCCTAGGGCATGCCCTTGTGCCTTAGGGCCAGTCGAACCTTGCAAAAGGGGAGGATGGGTGAAGATTACTGGTTTGGAAAAATTGGTAGCAAGTACTTTCCATTTTTTTGAGATTTAGGGAAATGATTCTATGTTCCTAATGCATGGATTAAGGTAGAGAATTATACTTGTTAGAGTTTCCTATTGTTCTAAACCTTACATGATATAGGATCCTAAGAAAGGGCTATCCCCTTTCTCTAGGGTAGGCGACATGTAGGATTAGGGGAGAAATACATAAATTTCCCTACATATGTATGCTCAAATTTTTCCTATATAAGTGTGCAGAAATTTCATAGAGCTAGTGTGCAGAAAATTCATTTAGATACATGCTGAAATTTCGTTTAGATACAAGCTGAAATTTTATAGAGTTAGTATGCTGAAATCAAACTCTAGTATGCTGGAATTATTTTATTGATATGCCGAAATCGAATTCTAGTATGCTGAAATTATCTTATTGATATGCTGAAATCAAACTCTAGTATTCTGAAATTATCTTATTGATATGCTAAAATCGAATTCTAGTATGCTGAAATTATCTTATTGATATGCTGCAATCAATTTCTACTATGCTGAAATCATCCTGTTGGTAGGTTGAAATCATCTTGTTTGTATGCTGAAATCATCTAGTATGTGTATATGTTGAAATCAATTGTATTTATGCTGAAATCAAGTAGACTATATGCTGAAATTTCTTTGAGAATTGAGGTTGTAACCTCAAGACTGGTAGTTTATTTTCCTGCTAAAAACTTACCTAGGATGTATGCTTGAGTTTTGGGGTGATTAGTGCACGACTGAGAGTTTAAGGCTGAGATCAGGTCGGGATTTGTGTGGCCATGTGCACGCCATGCGTGTTGGCAAGAATGCCTAACCACCCGAGTGTTTTTCCTTGTGGGTATATTCTTGATTACACTATTGTCCCTTCTGATGTGCTTGTATTTGATTGATGGCCGGGCTAGGAAGCGTGTTAGCGTGTGTAGCTAATGCCCGACTCAGCGAGTTGATATTAGGTCGAGATACTCATCGATGGGCCACGCCGACGATTGACCTTGAGTGGCATTAGTTGGAGGGTCTTTCCCAACCAGAGATATTGGACATTAAGACTAGAGGGTCTTCCTAGCTCAGATAGTTCGGAGCAGAAAGCTCACTAGGGAGGCCAGCCTAGTGATCGACCCGTGAGTTTGGGTTTGTTTTATTTGAGCATTTGATGTTTTGGCCGAGGTGGGCCGGAGGGTGCGCAGGCGCGCACGAAACTCTCTTGGATGTTTTACATGTTTTGTATTAGCATTGTTAGTGTCGAGTTATAATGTTATTGCTTATTATATCATTTGGCTTAGCTGTGGCCTGGAAGAGCCACTCACTGGGTTCAATGAACTCACCCCTCTTTTGATGTTTTTTTTGCGGATCCCGATCAATGAGGTACGTGTGTCACATCATGGCGTGGCTGGAGTGGTGAGCTCAGGCGGTCGGTCTTATGGGTTGTCTTGATGTAGTCGAGTATTAGAGAGTGTTTTTGTCTTTCCATTTGAACATGTAGTTCCATTTTGCATTGGAGTCAAATCACTTTATGTTATTGTTGTTGTTATTATCGGTTGTACAACCTTCACAATTATACTTGTTGACTTGCATTTTGTCTAGTTGAATTGGTGCATGGTAAATCTGTGTTCTATTTGCAATTGATTCATATGTGTATGTGGTTAGGTTTTGGAGTGCCTGTACGCAGTCTAGTCGGTCATGTGACCTAGGATTGGGGCGTGACAACTTTTTTTACCGTTCCCAAAAGTGGGGTGGGGACAGAGCCAAAATGTAGTAGTGATATGTGAAACATGAATGATGCACCTTCTGTCTCATGTATTCATTTCATATTTAACTAGCTTTCATAATTATTAAGGGTAATTACATGAATATATCCTGAACTATGGACTTTGTCTCAAATGTATCCTAAACTTTGACTTCTCCAAATTACATTCTCAACTATCACATTTGTATCAATTGCATTCATCCGTCAAAATTCCGTCAGCTATCTCGTTAACTATGTGATGTGGCATGCACACGTGCATTAAAAAATTATTTTTAGAAACCTAATTTAAAAATTATTTTTTTCAAACTTTGGTTTTTGTTTTTTTTTTCAACACTCCTCCTCCCTCTTGCCTCCGGCCCCACCTCCTCCTCCTCCGTGACTTCGTTCCCGCCGTCGCTGCTGCCGCCGCCTTGGGTTCACGGTGCCGACACCGACCATGAGGGAGGCGACTGAGACGAGGCCGTCCTTGGCGCCGAGCAATGCGGCGCAGAGCTACTGAGCTCGTGCCAATCCGAGAAACATCCATTCTCATCAAAGGTGCTGGTTTTAGCGTCGGTGGAGGTGGTCCTGAGCTCGAGATTGAAGCCCGACGAAGAGGCTTCGGAGGCAGCAGAGAGTGAGGACCCAGCCGAAGGGGATGACCTCCACGGGAACGGCGAGGCCGCTAGCCACAAGGCGGGATACGATCTTGGAAGCGGGCAGAGCTCCTCCACAAAGCGGCAGCGATCCTCAAGCTCCAAGGTAATGAGCGCAACAAATACTACATCAGTTCCAAGGTAATCCTTTTCAAAAAGAAACTTCTAAGAATTCTGCAATGAGGAGGAAGCATACTGAAAACAACACCTTACAAGTGAATTTGACCTAACTTAGGCCATTCGTCATAACAGGGTGACCAATTTGTGTTTCTTTCATATTGATTTAAGAAAACTAAAAAGTTGGCTACTAAACATATATGACATATTCATTCCAATCAGGCCCTGCACTGATTTAGGAAAACTAAAAAGTTGGTTGTCTCCAAAATTGGCCCTGCACTGATTGCCGGCAACGCCCTAGTTGTCAAGCCTCCTACTCAGGTATGTAAACTAGACCTATACAATCAGGAATACTTAATCTAGAAAAAATAGAGATTAAAAACTATATATGTTAATTTCCTTAAACCAGGGTGCAGTTGTCGCTCTTCACATGGTACACTGCTTTCACCTTGCTGGTTTTCCAAAGGGCCTTATCAGTTGTATCACTGGCAAAGGATCTGAAATCGGTGACTTCTTAACGATGCACCCTGGAGTAATCTGTATAAGGTAATTAACATCAAACAAGGAGATACTATCCAAAACAATGTCAGTTTTTGCTGCATTATTAGTATCTTGAAGGCTTTGATTTAAAATTCTTTGCTTATTATTACAGCTTTACCGGAGGTGATACTGGGATCGCCATTTCAAAGAAAGCTGGAATGATCCCCTTGCAAATGGAACTTGGTGGAAAGGATGCTTGAATTTTAAGGATGCTTGTTGAAATGCACATATTTGAAGCTTATTTTAATCAATTTTGAGTAATTTATTTATTCAATTATTGATGTAATTTAAGAGAATTAAAAGGTGCAATAGATAGTCTAATATGAGAGGTTTAATGAGAAAATTATATAGTTCAAGTAGATTTTATATAATCAAGTTTTATATGCCCAAGAAGGGGTATATGAAGAGGTGCATTCATGTTGTTTGCGAAAACTAGGCTTTAGTCCCACATGGGAAGATATGCTAATTTTATATTAGTCTATAAGCATTAGTGTGTATGCTTAGTTACTTGTGTGGACAAAGTGGAAGGTCAAGAGACGACATTAGTGCGGTGCACCACACAACGTGCGGGCGTGAGCAACCTTTCAAGAGTGCTTGATCAATCCTGAAGGTGTATTGCTATGGGGCAATAGAGACCTTAAGGACAGGCTCTAAATGAGCAGAGAAAGAAGAGGACAAAAGATGAGGAGCTTGCCCCATAGGACCAGTACAGTTCAAGAAGAAAAATGTACAGTTTAAGAAACTCGGATAGAAACCTTTCAAGTTGGAGTTATAATTGTTAAGCTGTCCCCCCAACCTTAGGATTATGCTAAGAGATTGATGCATAAAAACGAGGACTCTTGAAAAATGTACAGTTTAAGAAAAACCCGGATAGAAACCAAAATCCAATCTTAACAAAAGAAAAGATAAATGAGCAAAGAAAGAAGAGGACAAAAGATGAGGAGCTTGCCTGCGGACACATCCTCAATACTCTCTCAGATCGGTCGGCTGTACGACCTCTACACCAAATTGAGGGGTCCTAAAGACTGCCAGAAACCTTTCAAGTTGGAGCTATAATTGCTAAGCTGCCCCCCCCAACCTTAGGATTATGCTAAGAGATTGATGCATAAAAACGAGAACTTTTCCTTGGAACAAATTCAAAAGCATCTATGTATCGAGGAAGAAGCCCGAAAACGTGATGCTAAGAATTTGAACCAAGGACAATCGAGCGTCAACTGTGTGGAGTCCAAGAAAATAGGACCAACATTATGCTAGAGAATGTCAACATCACAATAGTGGATCTACTAACATGGTTGAGGAGAACCTTGTAGCAATGGTTTCAAATCTTACTCTTGATGTAGCCATGATCTCTAAAATAAACATGGTTAGTGAGCCATTTGGATGGTGGTTGGATTCCGGGGCCACCGTTCATAGGACCAGGACAGTTCAAGAAGAAAAATGTACAGTTTAAGAAACTCGGATAGAAACCTTTCAAGTTGGAGTTATAATTGCTAAGCTGCCCCCCAACCTTAGGATTATGCTAAGAGATTGATGCATAAAAATGAGGACTTTTCCTTGGAACAAATTCAGAAGCATCTATGTATCGAGGAAGAAGCCCGAAAACGTGATGCTAAGAATTTGAACCAAGGATAATCGAGCGTCAACTGTGTGGAGTCCAAGAAAATAGGACCAGGACAGTTCAAGAAGAAAAATGTACAGTTTAAGAAACCCGGATAGAAACCAAAATCCAATCTTAACAAAAGAAAAGATAAATGAGCAAAGAAAGAAGAGGACAAAAGATGAGGAGCTTGCCTGCGGACACATCCTCAATACTCTCTCAGATCGGTCGGCTGTACGACCTCTACACCAAATTGAGGGTCCTAAAGATCGTCCTGCTAGAAACCTTTCAAGTTGGAGCTATAATTGCTAAGCTGCCCCCCCCAACCTTAGGATTATGCTAAGAGATTGATGCATAAAAACGAGGACTTTTCCTTGGAACAAATTCAGAAGCATCTATGTATCGAGGAAGAAGCCCGAAAACGTGATGCTAAGAATTTGAACCAAGGACAATCGAGCGTCAACTGTGTGGAGTCCAAGAAAATAGGACCAAGACAGTTCAAGAAGAAAAATGTACAGTTTAAGAAACCCGGATAGAAACCAAAATCCAATCTTAACAAAAGAAAAGACAAATGTCACGTTTGTTGGGAAACATGACATTATGCTAGAGAATGTCAACATCACAATAGTGGATCTACTAACATGGTTGAGGAGAACCTTGTAGCAATGGTTTCAAATCTTACTCTTGATGTAGCCATGATCTCTAAAATAAACATGGTTAGTGAGCCATTTGGATGGTGGTTGGATTCCGGGGCCACCGTTCATATTTGTAACAATCGAGAACTATTTAAAACTTTTACTGAAGTTGTTGGACAGGAAGTACAAATGGGTAACAGTTCTTGTGCCAATGTTGGAGGCAAATGTCACGTTTGTTGGGAAACAGGACATTATGCTAGAGAATGTCAACATCACAATAGTGGATCTACTAACATGGTTGAGGAGAACCTTGTAGCAATGGTTTCAGATCTTACTTTTGATGTAGCCATGATCTCTAAAATAAACATGGCTAGTGAGCCATTTGGATGTGGTTGGATTCCGGGGCCACCGTTCATATTTGTAACAATCGAGAACTATTTAAAACTTTTACTGAAGTTGTTGGACAGGAAGTACAAATGGGTAACATTTGTTGGGAAACAGGACATTATGCTAGAGAATGTCAACATCACAATAGTGGATCTACTAACATGGTTGAGGAGAACCTTGTAGCAATGGTTTCAAATCTTACTCTTGATGTAGCCATGATCTCTAAAATAAACATGGCTAGTGAGCCATTTGGATGGTGGTTGGATTCCGGGGCCACCGTTCATATTTGTAACAATCGAGAACTATTTAAAACTTTTACTGAAGTTGTTGGACAGGAAGTACAAATGAGTAACAGTTCTTGTGCCAATGTTGGAGGCAAATGTCACGTTTGTTGGGAAACAGGACATTATGCTAGAGAATGTCAACATCACAATAGTGGATCTACTAACATGGTTGAGGAGAACCTTGTAGCAATGGTTTCAGATCTTACTCTTGATGTAGCCATGATCTCTAAAATAAACATGGCTAGTGAGCCATTTGGATGTGGTTGGATTCCGGGGCCACCGTTCATACATGTAACAATCAAGAACTATTTAAAACTTTTACTGAAGTTGTTGGACAGGAAGTACAAATGGGTAACAGTTCTTGTGCCAGTGTTGGAGGCAAAGGAACTGTAGAGGTCAACTTCACCGGCCTCTGGGAAGAAATTTACATTACTTAATGTTTTATTTGTTCATGAAATTAGAAAGAGTCTAATTTCTATGTCTTTTGGATTACAATATTTTAAAATTTCTGTTGAGTCTAGCAAAGTAATTCTTACCAAGAATGGAGTCTTTGTTGGAAATGGTTATGAATGTAATGACATGTACAAGTTATCTATCAATAATATAAGCAATGTTTCTGTTTATTCCTGATCTTCAATTTCTTTATGGCATAGTCGATTAGGACATGTGAATGCTAAGAACTTGAATGTTATGCAGACAATGGAACTTATAAATATTGATAGCAATAAACTTGATAAATGTGAAATTTGTGTTATATCAAAAATTATGAGAAAACCTTTTGCAAGGGTACAAAGATAATCACAATTATTAGATTTAATACATACTGATTTATGTGAGTTAAATGGAATATTGATTAGGGGTGGAAAGCGATATTTTATTACATTTATTGATGATGCTAGTAGATATTCATATATTTACTTATTGAGAACAAAAGATGAAGCTCTTGCCTTCTTTAAAAAATATAAATCAGAAGTAGAAAATCAACTTGAGAAAAAGATTAAAATTTTACGTTCTGATAAAGGCATGGAATTTTGCTCGAATGAATTTGATACCTTTTGTGAAGATAACAATATTATTCATCAAACTAGTGCTGCTTATACACCACAACAAAATGATATAGTAGGAAAAAAAAATCGCACATTCCATGACATGATAAATTGCATGCTAAATCATGCTAGCTTACCCTATAATTTATGGGGAGAGGCCCTCTTGACTGTCTGCCATATACAGAATAGGATTTCTAATTCAGTGGTGAAAACTAGTCCCTACGAAATATGGAAAGGTAGAAAGTCTAACATAAATTATTTCAAAGTGTGGGGGTGTATTGCCTATTTTAGAGTTTCATACCCTAAAAGGACTAAGTTAGGTGATAGAGCTATTAAGAGCGTATTTGTAGGATATGTTATTAATAGTAAAGCCTATAGACTTCTAGACTTAGAATCAAACACAATATCTAAGTCTAGGGATGTGGAATTCTTCGAGAATTTTTTTTTCAAAAGATGTTGAAAATGAAGGAATTCCCACACTTGACAAATCTAGCTAGAGGTCCTACAAGGTCTATGGTTGAGATTGGGGAACCTAGCGTTCCAGAACAACCCATAGAACCTAGAAGGAGTACTAGGGTAAGAATAGAGAAGAACTTAGATAAAGACTTCATCTCCTCATAGAACCTAGAAGGAGTACTAGGGTAAGAATAGAGAAGAACTTAGATAAAGACTTCATCTCCTCTCAGTCTCTATTAGTTTTGGTAGAAGGGGACCAAAATAACGAAGTGACAAATGAGATACCCTGCATTTACAGTCTCGAGACTGATCCTACATCATTTAAAGAAGTTATGGCTTCTAGGGATGTTGCTTTTTGGAAGGAAGTTGTTAATGATGAAATGGATTCAATCTTAGGAAACAATACTTGAGTATTGATAGATTTGCCAAGTGGCTCTAAATCCATAGGGTGCAAATGGGTGTCTAGGAGAAAATATAATACCAATGGTATCATCTCTGCCTTTAAAGCTAGATTAGTAGCTAAAAGATTTAGACAAGTAGAAGGGGTTGACTATTTTGATACTTATGCACCGGTAGCTAGGGTTACTTCCATTAGGATCCTCTTTGTCATGGCTTCTCTTTATGATCTGTTTGTTCATCAAATGGATATAAAGACAACATTCTTGAATGAGGAAGTGTATATGGAACAACCCAAAGGGTTCATTGCTCCTGGTAACGAGACTAAAGTGTATAAGTTGGTCAAGTCACTTTATGGTCTAAAACAAGCACCGAAACAGTGGCACGAGAGATTTGATATTGCTATTTTAAACTTTGGGTTTAAATATAACAGTACAGATATGTGCCTATATTCTAAAACAACTTCGGACTATATGGTGATAGTTAGTTTATACGTCGATGATATGTTGATCATTAGTACAAACATGGTTGGAATAAATGAGACTAAAAAGTATCTATCCTCTGTTTTTAAGATGAAAGACTTAGGTGAAGTGGATACTATTTTAGGTATCAAAGTGAGAAGACATAATGAAGATTTTGTATTAAGTCAATCCCATTATATTGAGAAAGTAATCTTTAAATTTAGTCACCTCGAGATCAAAGAGGTGAACACTCCTTTTGACTGTGGTTTGAAACTACAAGAAAATACTAGTAGAGCTATTGCACAGCTAGAGTACGCAAGTGCTATTGGTAGCCTTATGTACGCTATGCACTGTACTGGGTCATATATCTCTTTTGCAATTTCTAAACTCAGTAGATACACAAGCAAACCAAATGTTGATCACTGGAAAGCTATTAGTAGGGTACTTGGGTACCTTAAGAGGACTAGTAGCTTGGGTTTGTTTTATGCTAAGTTCCCTAGTGTGTTGGAATGGTACTCTGATGCGAGTTGGATAAATAGCGTGTGGGATAATAAGTCCACAAGTGGGTGGATTTTCACTCTTGTCGGTGGGGCTATTTCTTGGGCAAGCAAGAAACAGACGTGTATCTCTCATTCCACTATGGAATCTGAATTCATAGCTCTAGCTCAAGCTGGACGGGAGGCTGAGTGGATAAGAAATATGTTATTGGACATAGATCTTTGGCCAAGTCCAACGCCTTCCATTTCACTATATTGTGATAGTGAAGCCATGCTATCAAAAGCGTTACCTACAATGGTAAGTCTAGACATATTGGTCTAAGACACGAGCTTGTGAGACAATTAATACATGATGGTATTATTACAATTGTCTATGTAAAGTCAAGTAAAAACTTGGCAAATCCGCTTACTAATTAAGCCTCTAACGAGACACTTAATAAGTTTGACTACACGAAATATGAGACTTAAACCACTGAGTCAGGGGTGATGGATACCCAACCTATTCTCTAGGTTACCCCGAGTTTATAGGTTTAATAGGAAAAATGAGTCACAGTTGCTGGCTATATCGCTATCTTGTGGTCTCATATGTAATATTATGATAGTAGTGACTGTTGCGTGACTAAGGATGAGCTATGCTCTTAACAAAGTGCCGCACTTATAGCAACAGAAGTTCTAGAGAAACACTTTGCATATATGAACTAGAAGTGGTGTCGCTTCTTATAGAGAGTTGTGGTTTACTCTCTTAGAGGTTCATGAAACACGATATTGCGCATGGCCGTAATAGCGCCAAGCAATATGATTGCTCAACTTAGAGAGTGAATTGTTTGTGTGTAACCATTCCGGTTATGTCATAAAGGAGTAGAGGTTTAATCTACGGACACTGTCAACTCCGACACAGCTTTGAAATGTTTACACTAAGGGAATGCTTAATGATTCGTCACACCTTATTCTACACAAATAATTCTTGGAGATGATTTGTTTGGTCAAATGTAGTTTTCCAAACAAGTGGGGGATTATTGAAATGCACCTATTTGAGTAATTTATTTATTTAATTATTGATGCAATTTAAGAGAATTAAAAGGTGCAATAGATAGTCTAATATGATAGGTTTAATGAGAAAATTATATAGTTCAAGTAGGAATTATATAATCAAGTTTTATATGCCCAAGAAGGGGTACATGAAGAGGTGCATTCATGTTGTTTGCGAAAACTAGGCTTTAGTTCCACATGGGAAGATATGCTAATTTTATATTAGTTTATAAGCATTAGTGTGTATGTTTAGTTACTTGTGTGGACAAAGTGGAAGGTCAAGAGATGATATTAGTGTGGTGCACCGCACCGCACAACGCGCGTGCGCGGGCGCGTCGCATTGGCGCTTTTAGGTGCACTTTGCACTTTGCACTTTGCATCGTCGATAGGGTGAGTAGTGACTGTTGGAATTCAACAGTTACATGAATTAAAGCACTCAATATTTGATTAATTAGATAGTTAATTTTTGATATTTTGCTCATTAAACAAATTGACCATTACTAATTCCTAATAATGAGCATCAAATTCGAAATTAACTATGGATTAATCTATATAACTCAATCTCGAAAAATCTCTTGTGTACAAATATGAAATTTCTCTCATCCTCGTCTTTTTTCTACTTGCTAAAACCTTTCAAGAGTGCTTGATCAATCTTGGAGGTGTATTGCTACGGGGCAATAGAGACCTTAAGGACAGGGATCACCCGTCAATCTCTTGATCTTCTCCAATTCTACATCCTGCACTTAACAATGCTGATCTTGACTTGGTTGCTTCAAATATTATGAAAGGGGGCTACTCTTACAGGTTAGATATCAACACATTTTGCATTTTTACTAATAAATAAACTCTGGTTAATGCTAAGTATCATTTCTACAACTCATCATCTTTAACCTAGTAGAAAATTTGGTCTCAAATATGTATACTACTTTCACAGTGGTCAACGATGCACTGCTATTAAGGTAGTCCTGGTCATGGAATCAGTGGCCGATGCAGTTGTAGAGAAGGTAAAAGCTAAAATGGCAAAACTAACTATAGGACCGCCAGAACAACACTGTGACATCACTCCAGTCGTGTTCGAATCTTCTGCAAATTTCATTGAATGTCTGGTGAAGGATGCCAAGGAGAAAGGAGCCACGTGGGAGAAAGGAGCCACAGAGGACGCCGCAGCGAAGCAGCTCGCTGATGCGGTCGAGAATGTGGGCGGCGGTGGAGCCGGTCCCCAGTCCCAGGACCATGCCGAATTCGACCAGCTCCACGGCGCGGTGGGCTGCGATGCGCTTCAGCTCATCCTGGGACAAAGCGGCAGCCGGGGGGGTGGGGTGGCGACCGCGATGGCAGTGGTAGGGAGGAGGAAGAGGCAGCGATGACGACGGGGGAGGAGACAGGGAGCGGGATTTGCCCAAGAACGACCTATGGTGGTACAGAAGGCACGGACTCCGCGAGCGTCCCGCACCCTCAGAGAAAGATGGAAACCATCACAAAAAAAAGTAGGACGCTATGTGTCTGACTCTATTGGTCATAGTTCCTTGCTGTTGCGGTCGGTGCTCGTTTGCGCGCGCCACCCCCAAAGGGAATTAAGGAAAGATGCCTCTCGGGGCATCTGAGAATGATTCGAGCTGTATGAAGGGAAACTCCCATGTACAGTTTGTTTTGGTGGGGAAGGATCCCGACAGGATCCCCCCACTGACTTGGTCCGGGCCTAAGTGAAAGTGAAGTGGTGGGCCTACCCATCCTAACCTGGGGTATGCTGGGATTCGCGAAAAGCAACTCCTTACGATGTTTATGACCAATCGAATCCTGACGTACCAGTAGGTACCAGAGGAGATCGCTATGATCGTTACTGTATCCGTATCGAAGAGATGCGACAAAGTGTTCGGATCATTGTGCAATGTCCTAATCAAATGCCTAGTGGCATGATCAAAGCCGATGATCGTAAGTTATGTCCTCCGTCACGATGTCGAATGAAACTATCCATGGAATCGTGCGCCGTGTGAAACGTAGATCATCGCCGTTCTTAACCGAGACCCAGGTTAAGCTCCATCTCGGAACCGTCGTGGGGTTAGGAGTAAAGCATCCCGAGGTTGGCGCATCTCATTGGGCATGGAGAAGCATTGGGAACCCCCATATCTTTCTTCAGAGCAGTTTCTTTTCCCGTCCCCTCGCCCCGGCATAGCGCTTCGCTTCCGGTTCTTCGGAAGAAGAAAATTCTCCCTTCTTCATTGATCTGGGGGAAAGGGAACCGTCTACCAGTTGGGAAGCTAGACATCAAGGTTGTGGCTTGATGAGGATAACTAAGCTGACACGCCTGAGTTGGCTGCTGGCACAATAGGTTGGTGCCTTACCGCACCGCAGGCGCACGCGCGGTAGCGTTCGTGGTGGTGCTTCAGGATTCTAATGTATTGCGTCCAAGATCAGAACGAGCTTGCCGGCGGACCACTGCCGTCCCATTCTTTAGTGAGCTGGAGCGCAACCATCTTATCCACTGAACTAGCGTCAAGCTATCGCTTCGGGTCGAAGCACTAAAAGAAAAGGACCGGGAAACGCGGCGGCATAGGAACCACGGGAACCCAAGAGAGAGAGAAAGATGATGTACGGGATACGGGATCCTCGTAGTAGGCTGGACTAAAATCCAGCCGAGAGAGGGCAGCCTTTAGAAGCAAGAGGTTCGGAAACCAAGAGAACCCTTCGCGTTTTCTTATCTTCTTCCCGTAGGAGTCGCACAAAAAGAGGGATTAGCATTATTTATCCCATGAAAAAGCACTAATTAACACCTTCCTCGTTGGGGCTCCGCGCACTGGGAAAAGGCTTCCGCGACGGAGAATCGGCCACTAGTGACGAAGTGAACCCCCCTTTGACTCAATATATGGTGGTATCGAGAGGTCCCTCACAGTCAAGTGCGATGCAATTGCCCCCTATTAGTCAACTACCCCTCTTCCCATTTTGGGGGTTGAGGCGAGAAATGGCTTGATGAACCGTTCCGTTCACCACGCACCAGCCCCATTCACTTGCAACTCGTAGAGGCTGTAAGTACACAGTGCCCCCACAACTATCAAAGTAACGTGGCGTGGGGTTGAAGAGAGTGCCCATCGGTTCTCACCTAGTCCCTGCTCCTCTCGACCCAGAAGGGCCATTTCCAATCTTGTCTTTCCCTGGTGGGGCTAATCTAATTCCATTAGATATTGTTCTGTTCCATAAGGAGTTTTGTTCGTAAGAGAGCAAATCTTCTTATTTCCCTAATTCTCAAGTCTAGCAGAAGAAGAAAATCTAGCTGCTTTGTTTCAAAATCCAAAAATAGGATGAATAAGCAGTAGAATTAGATCTTGAAAGGTCCTTCAATCCAATTTTCGTTGCTGGGCAGAGGAGGACTGTTGAAAAAAAAAACAAAGTGAAAAAAATATTTTTTTAGTTCACGTGTGCATGCCACGTCACAGGGTTAACGGGAAGCTGACGGAATTCTGATGAAGGGATGCAATTGATACAAATGTGATAATTGATGCAATTTGGAAAAGTCAAAGTTCAAGATACATTTGAGACAAAATTCATAGTTCATGATATATTAAGGTACTTAACAATTATATTTCATTTGGTTTCTATAGTTTAGTTGGTTAGAGCACCCATTTAGTAAGCGGGATGTCTTGAATTCAAATCTCAATGAAAGCAAAAGTATAACTGATTACACTCATGTTGAGCTCAAACTTTTTGCCATAAGTTGATAATTATTTTTGTTAATATTTTTGTTTATTCATTGAAGCGTTTACACAATAACATCGAATATTTATTATTCTTTAACCAATATCGCTCATGATATTTGGTGATATAGTCCAAGAAATATTATTCAAAACTGTTATAATTTAATGATATATACTCCATTAAATGTCAACATAAGTGTTATATGTATAATTAACTTTTGGTCTCAGTGTGTTAAGTCTTAAAAAATGATATTTTTATTGTGTCATATAGTCTTAAACAAACTGCCTTTCTAATAAAATCAAATTCAATATATTCTTAGATGTATGAAATATCATGGGAATATTTTTATACAAAGGTTTTTATTGAAAAATATATTATTTATACAACAATTTTCATTAACATTTGCTTTTGAGGAAGCATTTTGAGTACTTTACTGTTACTATTTTCTAAAAAAAATAAGTGAATATTAAATAAATATTGGAAGTTTTGGCTATACTTTTTGTTAGAGTTTCGGTGGATGGATGTTTTGATTTTTTGAAAATTCACTAAAATGTACTCATTAGTAAAATTTTCCAAAATGAGGTTTTGAAATAATGTCTCGTAATTTATTTTATTTTTATTTTTTAAAAAACCATCAACAGGTCAGGTTTTATTCAGGTATTGGGTAGAAAAGTCAGAGGATCAATGATCGTGTACTTCTCGCCAAAACCCTGCATACAACCATATTCCTTATGATTAGCCTGGGCTTTATTAAAATCATCAAAAGGTACATAACTCCACATGAGTATAGGAGTCAATGTTTAAATTCTCAATACTATTACATAGATTTATGGAAATATTACTAGAAGAATCATTAACCGTCTCATTATGTAAAGGCATCCTCAATAACAAATGCAACCTTTGCATATTAGCCATGGAAGACTCCAAAAATGTCCAGGTATCAAAATCAACATGAACTGAAAACACATTAGGTGAACCTTGCTTCGCGAGAGAGTGAGCTCTTGTGTTAGCCACTCTATTTAGATGGTGCCATCTAGTGATGTTGATTTTAGAAGCAAACTACAAAATGTCTTGAGTAATGTTTTTTGAAAATCAAGGAGGCTTGGCCGACTTATTTAGGATATCAATAGCTCTTTTGCAGTCTGAAAAAACTTTCAGATGCTTATAGTTCATCTGTTGAGCCACTAGCAAACTAATCCAAATAGCTTTTAGTTCTGCAAATAAAACATCAAATGAAGATGAAATGCCAGAATCAAGTACCAGCTCTTCCATTTTATCATTTGAGATACAGAAATCAATACCAGTAGAGCATGTTTCTTTCCACCAAGCTACATCACAATGAATAATGTATTCTGTTGCATGATCATAATTGGTAAAATTCGAATCATTAGCAACTTTGTTAACTGAAACCATATTGATGTTTTGCGTTTCAGGAACTCTATTCATCAAACTGATGTTGCATGGAAGACAATGCTCAAGCTGTGATTTTTTTTTTATATTTCAGCTGTGATTTTACACATAAGAGTATTGGTTCCATAACCTTTATCTCTAAAACAGATTTCATTTTTGTTTTTCCACAAATGTCATAATCCTGCTGCTATGCAGCTCACCAGGATAAGTTTATTGCTTTTGTCCAATGAGACTCCTTCATTCAACCATTCCCCAAGAGACCAAAGATCCTTGAATTCAAATTAAAATTTCAGTAACTTTTCCAAGGCACTCCAGATGTCAACTGCTACAGGACATTCAAAGAAAATATGATTGATAATATCTTGACCATTTCCATATCCTTGAATTCAAACAGTTGTGGCTTTCAATTTTACTTTTGTTTGTCAGCCAAGTTGAATTAGGCAGTCCCCCTGGATAAGTTTTCATATGAATATTTTGATATTGGGAAGAACCTTTAGGTTCCATAGCAGCTTCCAATCAAAGTCTAAATCAAGGCCTTCACAATCCTTAGGTAATTGTAAAATAATGTCTCGTAATTAGTATAATTAATTGATATGAAAGATTTTTGTTGTTGATGATATGGATAAAAATAACTTTTTTTAATCAAAACTTCATCCTATTAAGCAACTTTAGAATTCATTTTAAATTTGACATCCACTTTAAAAATGATTTTTCCAATATGATTTATTGGATCCCAAATTCCATATCCTTTTTAGGGATGAAATTGGGTTGGGCTTCAACTCAAATATGACTCAACTAGAAATTGTCACTCATTTTGAAACTCAAATATTGTACATGACTCAATCTATGAAAATCCAACCTAATTCTTGGTCAAATGGTATTTTAAATTAATTTTAGATTAAGTCAATTCAAATTAGATTTTTCAGTTAACTTTATTATTTTTAATTAATTTAAAGTCTCATATGAAGCAAATTGGATTTTTTTTAAATATATACCTAAAACTCAATTTGGGCTCAAAATGGTGACCTAGTGCACGAAACAATCTCACTTTTGTAGGCTCTAGAGATGATTGATGTATTAATGATAGGCTATTTATGTGGCTCAAGCCCATGACCTCCATATCACAAGTGACTAACTTTACCATTACGCCAAACTACCGTCTCCTTTTGTATATATAGACTATATCTATTAAATTTTTAATTTATAAACTTAGAAATTAGAAAAAAATTGATGAATATATACCTAATTATAGGCTAATTAATAAATCTATCTCAATTTTTGAATTCATATCAATTATATCACACTGTCAAATGTTTGTTAATATAATTATTATTTGTTAACATGGCAGCCTAGTTAACATAAAAAAATATATTGTTTATTAAGATTTGTCACGCTAGAAAATACCAGCATATATTAATGAATTTTTTCTTAAAAAATAAATCTTAGTATTTGATAACACAATACAAGGTAGAAGGGATAAGAGGATTTTAGGGGCTTTTAAAAAAATTTAATTAATATGTATTGACATTTGCTCACTTGGCAAACCTTAATAATAATAAAATATTTTTTGATGCCTTCTAAATTATCACATCAATCATTAACAGTTACATTAATAGATATCTGAGAGTGGGATATAATTCATATGAGTTTGAAATTTTAGGATAGATTATATATAAATAAAAAAAATGGAATATAGTTATTCATTATTTTTAGCAATTAATCCTAAATTTTATCAAAAATTCAATGCAGTTCTATGAAACTCATTGAATTTGAATCTTAACTGTGAGTCTATAGTAGATTTCATTTTGATCAAGCATTTGTTCTTGAATTGACACTACTCGTCATTTCACCCTCGATCGCGAAGCACAAAGAGAAAAAAAGTAGGGGAATGAACTTCTTTAACATGGAGAAGACAAAAGTGCAGTGGAATTGGAATCCAACCAGACGACATAATTAGATCGAAAGCCGCAAATTAAGAACAAAAAGCTAAATTCGAAATAAGTGGCGTGCAGCATTTCATGCAATTGGGATATTAATTTGTACCTAAAAGACTTATTCTGTTGCCATAAATTAATTTCGGGAAATATTATGTCAACACTCCACCTCTCTTTTCTTTCTCATTATTATATATGTTGAGGACGGGCAAAGGCCGGCAAAAAAATATCTTAAGAGAGATAATATTCTTCGAAGGTATAGAAAGGAAACTATATATTAAAGATAGAAGGCTTAAAGCAATAGAAATTTACAAAGTTAAAAGACTTTAATGGAGGGGGAAAGCATTCTCTATCGTTCAATGATACATGCAAGCAAGTAAAAGGAGATCGAGAAGCACGATGTGGCCTCCTTGCTATCTCCTATACTTTTTAAGGCTATGAAATGATGATTCTTCCATCAAAGAGGGCTCCGATAAAAAAAATTAGGAGTCAATTTAGGGCTCAACAAAGATCACTAAGATCTAAGAGAGCAAAAGCATGAGATATGGGTTCAGAAATATTATTCAGATGCCTAACAATGTTCAAATAATTGTTTGAAGATTTTTTCTTCCGTATAATTTGGGATAGAAAAAACAACGGTCAGGGACGGAGGCACTTGGAAGGGTAGGGGGTAATTGCTCCCCATCAATTTTAAAATTTCATTATTTATACGTGGTGAATGACGATTTTACCCTTTTTAATATAGAATTATTCTTATGTTTCTAAGATTTATCCTCATTTGCCCCCTACAAAATTAAAAAAATCCTTTCTATATTCTGAACTTTATCACCTTTTGTCCTCCATAAATTTTAAAACTATCCAATTTCTTAAAATTATATCCTCTTTTCATCTTCCTTTCTCTTATCTTCTGATCTCGATCCCTAGTCGTGTGCCCTTTCCGCGTCTCCCATTGTTCATTTGAGAGTCTTGCCCCCCTCCAATTTAGTTTCTGGCTCCGCCACTGACAACAGTTGGCTGAGGTGCAATAGTCGAAAAACTAGTTGTTTTACATAACTTCGACTGTGCTGATGACGATGATTAATATTTTTCAAAAATAGTAATTTTTAGCTTGGTTTGAATTTGAGATAAATTAGTTTGATTATGGCAACAATATAAATCATCAATTTAAGGCTATAACAAAGATCACTCCAAAAATACCTATATATGTGGTCGTACAAGGAGAGAGAGAGAAGGGGATGGTGGCACATATATTAGGGGTGTGCATTGGTACCACGCGAATAGATCCGAAATCAATTGGAACCTACCCAATCGGCCGGGTAGATTCCGGGTAGACTCGAATTAAGTTCGAGTAGATCAGTCAGGCCGGACAAAAATTGGAACTAGTTAAAATCGATTTCGGTTCCGGGTCCAATACATCAGGTACCCAAAAATGGAACTTGTTCTGGAACCTGTTCTCCAATCTGTTTTGGAACCTATTGGAACATGTACCCTAGGTTCCAACAACGGTACCAGAAATCAAAACTGAAACCTATAGTTTCGGGTAGAATCCGAGTCCCAAGTTCCAACATGGTAGGGTCCGATTTCAAAACCTAGGAACCGATCTTATATAGAGTAAGGTCTGAGTATCATAAAAAATACAGGGTACCCGAATTCGCTCACCCCTAACATATATCGAAGGATGTGGAGAAAATTCCAACCTATATATCATATTAATTAAGGTATGTTTGTTTTATAAATAAAGGGGATAAGATAAAATATGAATTTATATCTATTGTTTGTTTAATGCATAGATTAGAAGAATATAAAAATAATATTATATCAGATGTACAACATATTAAAAAAAAGTATCCAATGCTCTCTCATTTATTATCCTATCAAGTAAACAAGTCTTATTATTGATTACTCTTTTATAGTCTTTCTTAACCTCTTTTATAAATTATTATAGTCTTCAAAATAATTGAGAGGACGTGATTAATCCGTAAGGGCTGTTTGGATTGTGGAATTGGGAGGGATAAAAAGGGATGAAGAATGAAGGGGTTAATTATCTCATATTTGACTTTCAATTTTAGGAAGGGAGGAAGTTTGGAGGTGTTAGAAACCCCTCCAAATCCCGCTAAAACCAACTTTTATTCCACTAAAATGGTGTAATAAGGAGGGATAACAAATTTGTAATATTTTAATGTCATCAAAAACACCATTTCCCTCCATGAAATAAAAAAAAATCTCGTATTTTTAATTATTTAATTTGTATAGTTATCTTTAGCTTGCAATTTTTGGCCCAGCCCGTCCCATTAGCCCCGCTCGATAGCCTGGCGCGGCCCAACACGATAAAATTGGGCTCTAGTCGATTATTACCGTGCACGGATCGTTATCGAGTCGGGGCCAAGCGGTGTAGGCATGGCCCGCCCTAATAGCCCGATTTGGGCCCGATAGTCCATTTTCGATAGCCCGATAGAATAGTTCAAGCTCGATAGCCTGATTCTTAATTTTTATTATTATACTAACAGGTTAAGTCGAGCCAGCCCATTTACTGTTCATGTCATGTCGGGCTCGTGGTCCTGGCTTGAATTTTTATCGGGCCGAGCACGATTTTTGTTCGGGCCAAGCCGAGCACGATTTTTGTTCGGACCGAGCTCCGATCCGACTTGATAACTCCTGCATGACATGAATGGTTGGGTTTATCTTTCACGTTTACTTTTAATTTTTTAATATTTGTTGGTTTTTTATGTTTGGTTATTAAAGTTTATTTTTTTAATTAATTAATTATTAAAGGATATAAGCAAGTTAACTTTTATTTTATATGTATATGTGTATAGATGGCTAAAAAAGTCATTTTATTAAAATTATTCTTTCTCGTCCCACCATTTAAAATTTCTATCCAAACAATGAGAAGGGTATATTATCCTACCCTTCCCTGAAGGTGGCAATGGGTCGGGCCGGGGCCCGACTCTGGGTCGTGCTTGACCCAACTCGAAGAATTTTGGGCTGGGCCGGGCATGGCCCGCCTAAGCCCAAGGGGCGAGCTGGGCTCACATCTTGGGCACGTGGGCCGAGCTCGGCACGCGTGACAAGCCCGGCCTGCTCTTGCACCCGTAAGCTAGGCCTGGCACCACCCAAGCCTAGCTTGGTCTGCATTTGGTCTTTTGTGCCGGGCTTGAGGAGTAGCTAATTTATTTAATAAAATTGTATGTATACATATAAAGGCTCTTGGTGTTGTGATTAGTACACCACAAAAAGGCTAAAGATTGACGGTTTGAGTCTTATTGTCAGCCTTTAATAACTTATTTTTGATAATTTGGATGAGCTGGGCCTCCCCTTTGAGTGGTCGGATCATGTCAAGCACGGCCCGAAGGTGGCCATGCCTGGGCCAACCTAGGCACGACCCATAGCCACCTCTACGGCCTTCCCTACCCACTTTTCATTATCCTATCCAAACAACAATTCTTCTGCATCCCTCTCTTCCCCACCTCTCTTCACCCTTTCTCTCCTCGTTTTTCTTCACCCGGTCTTCCCTTTTATCCAAACAAGCTATAAGAAATAGACTTGAGAAAAGTCTCAATGTTTTTTTTTTTTTGCAATTAACCATATTATCATGTGGCATATTTAAGTAGCCATCTAATCTCATTGAATAATTTACAAAATAAAATATTATTAATTTAATTTAATGTCTCCACCTTTGAGACATAAATTCATATAATTTCTAAAATCCCCTCGTCGATAAATTCTTACACTTTGAATTTATTCTTCAATGCAGTGGAAGTCATTATACGAGTCAGTATACCTAATGTATGTGATACTCAAGGTTCAGCATAAAATAAAATAGTAGTATGATTGAAATCCTATGCGCTCTTTTTGTGCTTGATTAAAACACTTAATTAATTTGATGAGATAATTTTAGAATTAATCTCTGATAATATAAAATTCTTACAAATCACGAGTAAGATAAACATACCATGAAAACCTAGTTAAGGTGAAGTAGCGATAAACCTTTAGGTTAAGGTTATCGTGTGATAGAATTCTTTCATCAAATAATATCTTTATCCAACTATAAACTCTGGATAAGTCGAAAATCAAATTGTTTGATATACATCATCTTTCTACATGACACATTGGTATACCGAAACTCTTTTCCCAATCATTACTATGTCTTGTCCAAAGACTCCTAAAGTCATGAAGCAATAGAATACATAAGACATTCCTCATTTTTGTAAGAACGATGGGTTCTTTTACCGGCACTCATATACCTTCCTACATGATAGATCGAGCTACATTTGATGAGAGTATCATGATAATTTTTAAAATTAAGCCACCGTCAACGAGTAGATGGTTACACACGAGATAACCATGGTGCATCTAATCATAGGATTAATTCACACAAGTGTACCATAAGAGTTTCCTATTCTAAAAGAATTAAGAATTGTCAACGAGTACCCTCAAAATAATCATAAACCACCAAAATTGATTTGGCCGCCCATGCACGAGGGAAGGCAGCTTCCTCCTTTTAGGGTTGCCATTTGTGCAAATTTGAGTGCACTATTATAGAATCTTTAGTCGTACTCAAATGGATCTCACCGCCCAAGAACTAGGTCAAGGTCAACACCAATAGTGTCTTTCACTAGTGGTGCTGGAAATTTATGACGCCTGCATACCGATGCATTTGGCGCCGGAATTCTCGCCCGCCCGGGTACGGGGCATGAAAACTTGCGAGGGCGGGGACCCGCGTTCTCCCGCGCAGGTACGCGGGCGTGCGAGCCCACGCCCGTGTCAACTGGGAGTGCGGGCTTGCCTAGGTGGGAGGCGGAAAATTATCTACCGTCTCCTCACTTTTTTTTTAAAAAAAAAATTAATATTTTACTATTTTTAATATATATATATACATTTACTATTTATAGTACTCGTGCTTTGCAGTTTGCACAGTTAAAATATAATTTTAAAAATAAAAAAATTTGAAATTGAATTTTATATTTTAATATATTATTATGTAATCCATGGTGTTAAAAATAAAAATTTTAAATATTCTTAGTTTAAATTTTAAATTATTATATAAAAAAATTAATTTAAATTTTAAATTAAATTTGTAACTATAATTTAATATTCTTAATAGTTTAAATTAAAATTTTAAATTTAAATATTTGTATACCTAGATTTTCAGAAATAAGTTACCATTTAATTATCATGTTATAAAAGAATTATATTTTTTGAGAATAAAAGCCAATACTTAATTGAAAGTGAAACATGATTAATTTAATGGACTCAAAATTTTTTTAATTAATCATACATAAATACGGTAGAAAAAATAAATTTTAAAATTAAATCCGCATAATATAATATATAAGATTTAAAAATTAAACAGACATAATTAATTTCATTCTAACAAAATAAAATTTAATAAAATTTAAAATTAAATATTTTTAGTTAAACAGACATAACAAAATTCAAATTTTATAAATAATTAGTCGCATTTAAAATTAATTAAATTCAAAATTTTGAAAATGAAGCATGATTAATTAGAAATCAAGCATGTTTAATTAAATGGATTTGAAAAATTAAAATTAAACATGCATAATTAGAAAGAAAAAAAATTTATCATTAAAAAAATTCAAAATTAATTAAAATTTAGAAATTAAATTGAAAGAAAATTAAAATAGTTTTATATAAAATTTGAAAAATAAGAATAATTAATTGGCGATAAAATTTGCTTAATTTAATGAATGTCAAAATATTAAAATTTTAATTTGAAATTTTAAAATTAATTTTCATTAACTAATAAAATTTAAAATTAATATGCATTTTAATAATTAATAAATTTTGAATACATAATTAAAAGAATTCAAAATTTTAAAAATTAATCATGGTTACTTTGAAATTAAGTCTAATTAATTTAAATATAATTAAAAATTTGGAAATTAAGCATACTTCATTGGAACTAAAACCTGTTTAATTTAATGTTCGAAATTTTTTCAATTAATCATACATAAATATGAAGAAAAAAATAAAATTTAAACTTAAATATGCATAATATAATATATATGAAAATTAAGTTGACATAATTAATTTGATTATAATCAAATGGAAATTAATAAAATTTAAAATTAAGCATGTTAAATTCAGCCGGCATAATAAAATTCAAATTTTAAATTTAATTTATTTTAAAAAAAAAATCAAATTTTCATAAATAATTCTCAACCTTTGCAATTAATTAAATTCAAAAAATTTAAAAATTAAGCATGATTAATTAAATGGAAAATAAAATTCACCATTAATAAAACTCAAAATTAATTTAATATTGAAGTTAATTTTGAAATTGTAGTTAATTTAATTCAAAAATTTAAAAATTAAGCATGATTAATTGAAGGAAAAATAAAATTTACCATTAATAAAATTCAAAATTGATTTAATATAAAAATTAAATTAGAAGGAAATTAAAATAGTTTCACGTGAAAATTAAAGTTAAAAATTTAGAAATTAAGCATCGAAAAATGAAAATATAAGTTGCATAAAAACAAAGATAATGAATTGAAAGAGCGGAAGAAATTTAAGCGAAAAAAAATTATTGCTTGTATATATATATGCCCCTTTTTTTTCTTTCTCTACTACTTCTCATCTTTTTTTTTAATTTATGTTCTACCATTTCTCCTCTTGTCTTTCTTTTTTCTTCCTCTATTTTACTTCTTTTCCTTCTTCTCCTTCTTCTCTCTCTTTTTCTTTCTCTCGTTCTTCTTCTCCTTCTTCTCCCCTTATTTGTTGTGATCGTTTTTTTGTTTTATTTTTATTTTGTAAGGTAATTTTTAGTTTTAAGCACTCAATTTTTCTATTGTGCTTTCTAATTATTTATCAAAAAAATTAGGTTATTAAAGTTGTGGAAGATATCAAGAATTCAAGATTACCGGAGTATAAAAAATTTTAAAGGTTAAAATGCAATTTATTAATATTGTAGTAGTTTGGTTAGAGTAAAAATAATTATGGTTAAAAATAACTAATATATGTGTTAAATAAATAAATAAATATAATATTATTAATAAAATGTTTTTTATATATATTATATAATTTATATATAAGTTCATTTAAATTTCGCAGTCAACTGCTGTTTCACCCATGCATAACCACGACCTCTTGCCTCGGCCCCGCACACAATCCATGTTGTGTAATGTAGCCCATCAACCTTTATCACATATCTGTGAAGAAATATATTTTCGATATAGTTGAGAATGAAACTATTATATGAAATATTATCAACGATGAAAATCTGTCGAAAAAAAATATATTATTTTTTAAAATTAAGACTTCAAACCCTATTTTATGTATATAAATTATGTATGAATCATTTATAGACTTCTATAATATATCTATATATATATATATATATATATATATATATATATATATATTAATTATATCAATTATAATATTATTGATCATTTATGAATTTGAGATTTTTGTATATTATTACTATTGCTAGAGAGAAAGTGGATTCGAGAGTATTCTAAAGGACTGATGGGTGATCCTTGACCTTAAAATTTCTATTGCCCCGTAGCAATACACCTCCAGAATTTATCAAACCTTTAGAAAATTACAATAGGTAGGAGAAAGAAGAAGAGAAGGAGAAAGATTAAAAAATCATAAGAGAGATTTCGAGATTGTTATATATTGATCAATACAAGATAATTCTCATATAATGCTTATTATTGAAAAAATAGTAACACCTGATATGAGTAATTAGCAAGATATTTTCGAAATTAATCTTGCAATTGATCAAGAGTTAAGTGTAGTGATTCAAGTAACTGTTGAAATTCCAACAATCAAAAATCAAGTTCGAACCAAGGTCAAACTCGACAAAAAGATGGGCTCGCGGCTCCTAGCGAAGTGCAAAGTGCACCTAAAAGCACCAATGCAACTTAGTAACGTGTCCGTGCACCGCACTAATGTCACATCTTGACCTTCCCTTTTATCCACACAAATAATTAAATATACACACTAATGGTTATAAGTTAATATAAAATTAGCACATTTTTCAATGTGGACTAAAGCTAATTTTTACAAACAACATGCATGCACCTTTTCGTATACTCCTCCTTGTACATATAAAACTTGTTTATATAATTTCTGCTTGAATTATAATTCTCTCATTTAAACCTCTAATATTGAACTATCTATTACACTTTTTAATTTTCTTAAATCATATTAAAAATTAAATAATTAAATTACTCCATATTGATGAAGATAAGCTTCAAATTATAAGTGCATTTCAACCATCTCCACTCGTTTGGAAAATTGGATTTGATCAAATAAATTATTTACAAGAATTATTTACGTAAAAGAAGGTGTGACGAATATTAAATCTTCTTTTAGTGTAAATAATTTAAAACTATGTCGGAGTTGAAAGTGTTCGTAAATTAAATCATATTAAAAATAAATAATTAAATTACATAATATTGGTGAAAGTAAAATTTAAATTATTGGTGCATTTTAACCATTATTGAAGAGGAGTACGACCGAAAGCAAGCATAGGAAGATGTGTCAACGTTAGCTAGGTAGATCTAGTCTGCAGTCTACTGGTCGTTGCAGTAGGCCAACTCCGAGCATGTTTTAGGAGCAAGGAAGACATTAAGTTGTAGGAGGGCCATCTGCGAGAAAAGGAAAAGACAAAAAGAGGTGGCCCCAAGGGGAGAGAATAGAGGAGACAACACCCAATTAATCACTTGCTTGCAAGGAGAGATGAAAGATGCAGTATCGGAGTCTGTAGTGTAATTTTGACATGAAAATAGTATCTAATTGACAGTCTATTCCTTTCAGTTTATGGTTTAAGAAAGGTGTCATTTGGTATGTTGCTTATTTTGATAAATCAAATATGGCAACCATAAATTGCAATAATTATTTTGGTAATTTTGAAATTGTAATACTTGAATTAAGATGCCCTTACAGTGTTATATATATGGATGAAATTAAATTACTGGTTACTTAATTGACACACGTAGGAGAGAAAATGAAAAGAATAATGAAGTTTAATTATGTCAATAATTGATTAAATTAGAATTATTTAATGGGCCTGCACCAAGGGGCTGGCGGACCGGCCGAGCCCACTGCACCGTGGGCTGGCGGGCGAGCCAAGCCCATTGCACCAGAGCTCCCCCAAGATTGCAAGCTATGCATCGCCCTCAGTTTTGATCAAGTTATGTTGCACGCAATTTGAAATCCAATTTTCAATTGCTACCGCCTCGTAATCTTAGTCAACATCCCTTGATTTCGGTCAAAATAGAAATGACCATCCAATCAGTAGCACCTAATTCATTGTGAAATCGCAAACACTAGGATTTTTGCAGAATCTCTAGCTCGGACTATATTCGGATCTACAGAAGGCTCTCTTTTCTTATAAAAGGAGGTTGAATACAAGCACCCCCAAAATTGTAATATCAAGTGGTGTTTTCTTACTGGCAATCTTCTTTCAAAATAGAAGACATAAATATAGAGAGAAAATACTGTGAGAGAATTATATATTCATAAAATTAAAAGTACTGTTACCATCCTTTTTCTAGGAGTGCCTCTTCCCAAGTTCGACATATGACAAAGGAGTCCAGTTTCAAGGCAAAAATTGTAGAGATAGTGTCTCAACTCCATATCAATTTCAGGTTTAATTTATTTGAGACAATGTGTTGTATTTTGAAGGAGATTTAGTTTTATTGTTACTCTTATTGTAGTTCTTTTATAAAATTAATAAAGAAGTCTCATCTTCTCCCCGTGGACGTAGGACCGACACCCCACTGAGTCCGAACCACGTTAACCCATGTGTCTCTTATTTTTTGTAATTTTGGTTTAGGATTTGGATTTTTCGTTTCTATTGTCGGGTTTGGATTTTGTCGATCATGTAGGAAATTTCCATAATTTCGTAATAGTTGGTATCCGAGCCTACTTTCCAACCATGACGAGCACCAAATTCGATATCAGGAAGTTAGATCGCAATGTTAACTATGCACTTTGGTCAATGAAGATGAAAGTGATCCTAACTATGGAGAGGATATAAGACGCCATCCTTGGTAAGGATAATCTGTGGGGGATTCAGGAGGAAAAAGTATACAAGAAGCAAAAGACGATTACAATTGAAAGTATATTGTTTTATTACTTGGCAAAAACTTAATACTAAAAAAAAATCAGAAGTGTTCTTTCCATACAAATTGAATCCAAAAATTAAGCATAGGATTTATAATTTTTTTGGTATGAGAGAAGGAAAATATCTGATGTTGTGTTTGCTAAGGAATTAGTGGGTCTAACTCAGACGATTGCTCAAACTACTTAAAGGTCATCTTAACCATATTTATAACCAATATGAGACTTTAACACACCTCCTCACACCCAGGATTAGACATATGAAGTGTGGAGTTTGCAGGACTGGATATCTGCAGGTGACACAATATCAACAACGGGATAGGCTCTCATACCATGTTAAGAAATTAGTGGGCTTAATTCACCCCAAAAGCTAGCCCATGAGAAGATGATTGCTCAAACTATTCAAAATCTATCTTGATCGTATTTTTAACCAATGTGAGATAGAACTATGATACTTGATAGTCTTGGGGGTTAATTCCAACTGAATGATAATGTCGATCGGTTAGTTACTGAGACGTCAGTGCCACAATATACTACAGGTGTTGATGTCACAAAATTGCTACCAAAAGTGCAACCTGCGGTAGAGATTAAATTGTCGAATAAAGAATCGCAGAATTTTACAAGATGTTGAAAGCTGTCGATAAACCTTTGTATCAGAATTGTCCTAAATACACTAGGTTTTCGACAATGACGCAACTTCTGAACATCAAGGCCGATTATAATATCAGCGGGGTTACATTTGATTGGATTGCAGGATTGATTAATGGAATGTTGCCTATTGATAACAAGTTTGAGCCAACTTTTTATAAGACTAAAAAGTTGATGAGAAAATTAGGGATTGGGTATGAAAAAATACACGCGTGCCAAAATAACTGTATTTTATATTATAAAAAAAATTCACAGTTGGATAAATGCCCTGTATGTGAATATCCTCGTTACATGGATAAGAAATCGGTCCAACAGAAAAAATATCCCATTTAAGGTGCTTTGGTATTTTCCACTGACACCGAGGCTTCAAAGATTATTCATGTCGAAAAAGACGGCCCCCTACATGAGTTGGCATGCAAGAAGTCGTGATGATATAGTAATGACTCATCTATCCGATAGTGAAACATGAAAATATTTGGATACATGTCATCATTCATTTACTAGGGATACTAGAAATATCAAATTGAGATTGTGCACTAATGGTTTTAATCTGTTTGGTCATTCTGCAACTCCTTATTCAATTTGGCCAGTGCTGCTAACAGTTTATAATTTATCGTCGTCAATGTATATGAAAGATGAATTTATTTATCTTTCGATGATTATTTCGGGTCCTAAGGGCCCGCGAAAAGAAATTGATGTGTTTCTCAGACCCCTAATAGATGAATTAAAAATATTGTGGACTGAGGGAGCTGTCACTTATGATTGTCATCGGAAGCAAAACTTTAATTTAAATGTTGCGGTCTTGTGGACAATCAATGATTTCTCGGCCTACGACATGTTGTCTGGTTAGAGCACTCACGGCCGACTCTTATCCGTATTGTATGGAACACTCTAAATCATTCAATCTTCAGAATGGACGAAAAATCTCGTTCTTTGATTGTCATCGTAGATTCCTGTTGGCTAACCATCAGTATTAAAGGAATCGTAATAAAATTACTAAGGGCAGAGTCGAAAGAGATGAGTCACCACCGATGTTGTTTGGTGAACAAATATTAGCACGTGTTTCAGCACTTCCAGAGATAGTGTTTGGTCGGAATGAAAAAGTATCGGACTTTGGTCAAACACATAACTGGGTAAAAAAAAAATCTTTTGGGAATTATCGTATTAGAGTTCATTACTGATTCGACATAATTTGGACGTCATGCACATTGAGAAAAATGTGTTTGATAATATTTTTAACACTTTGATGGATGTTCCCGGGAAAACTAAAGATAATGTCAAGACCCGACATGAATTGAAAATACTTTGTAAGAGATCGGAGTTGGAGTTACAAGAGGTCAACAGATGATATCTGAAACCGAAGGTCCCGTATGTGTTAAATAAACAACAGATGAAAGATGTTTGTCAATGGATCAAAAAACTCAGATTACCTGATGGATATGCCTTAAATTTATCTCGATGTGTGAACGTCGATGATTGCAAAATATCAGGGATGAAGAGTCATGATTGTCATGTATCCATACAAAGATTGCTTCCGATCACATTCTGAGATCTTCTACATGATAATATTTGGAGTCCGTTGATTGAATTAAGTATGTTTTTTAGAAACATTTGTGTAAATATCCTTTGAGTCAAAGATATGTCAGCACTTCAAAGTAGTATTGTTGAAATTATATGCAAGCTGGAGCAATTTTTCCCTCCTGCCTTTTTGACTCGATGGAGCATCTACTGATACACTTGGCATATGAGGCACGAATTGGTGGCCCCGTTCAATATCGGTGGATGTACTTATTTGAAAGATACATAAATCGTCTTAATAAAAAAGTAAAGAACACCACAGCTGTTGAATGATAAATATCTGAATCGTATATAATCCAAAAAAATTTAACATTCTGCTCTTACTTTGAATCAACCACTACTAGAATATACCACATCAGCCACGGGGATCACCGACGGCCGCCAGGGCTGTCAGAATAATTCACGACTTTGCGTTGACTACAGAGGTCATGACTGATGTAACCAAATTAGCCGCGGCTCGCATACAACCAAACAGAGTCGTTGCTCATAGTTCATGGCACGCAAGAGGCACGAAATAAAATAAGTTATTAGTCACGGCTTCGCGGGGGCACTAGAGCCGTTGGTGATGTGAATAACCAAATCAGCTGCGGCTCGTATACGCCCGAATATAGCCGTCGCTCATAGTTGATGGCTCGCACGGGGCGCGAAATAAAATAAGTTATAACCACGGCTGGATGCCGCTGTCGGTGATATGAATAAGTCATTAGCCACGGCTGAAAGTGGCCATCGCTTATTAATTAATGCCACGAACGCAACCCACGAATATTAAAACACTCTTCACCGACGAACATGAGAGCCATCGGTGATAATAAAATTATAAATCCACGGTGTTCCGACGGCTTCTGAGCCGTCGGTGAAAATCCTTTTTATTTGCGTTCGCGCCCGACCCTTCCTCTTTCTTCCTCTTCTTCCTCTTTCTTCTCTGCTCGCCGCTGTCGCCTGTTGCCGCTGTCGTCCGTCGTTGTCGGTTGCCGTCCGTCGCTGCTTGTTGCCGCCGCCGTCAGTCACCGCCGGTGACCCTACTGATTTCGGTATGCATCAAGCTCCTCCTCCTCCTCTCTCTTGCCTGTTTAATATCGCGCGCCAGTGTCGACCCGACCCTCTCCGCACCGGCGTCTAAACCCTAATGGAGATAATAGTCGGCAGTGATGCCGGCTACTGTTGGTTGATTAGGGTTAATTAAACCCTAATCAATTACTTGATTAGGGTTTAATTAACCCATAATCAAACGTAATCACAATTTGATTATGGTTTAATTAAATCATATATTTTTGAGTTTGCTAGCGGAATAATCATATATTTTTTAGTATGATTAGGGTTTAATTAAATCATATATTTTTGAGTTTGATTGGGGTTTAATTAAATCATATATTATTGAGTTTACAACACAGAACACAGATGCGAAATAGATAACCAAATCTTTGAGTTTGCTAGCGGACCGGCACGACTTGTACAGTGTTATAATGGTTATTTTGTTAATGGGTATAAATTTCACACACTTGAATATTCATCTACAAAAAAGACTATGAATGCCGGGGTCTGCGTCAAAGGAACAACATATGCTGAATGTGATGTTGACTTTTACGGACTATTGGAAGAAGTCATAGAATTGTAATCTTTCAGATGTAAATTAGTTGCCCTTTTTAAATATCATTGGTTCGATACAAGCGATAGGGGCATGAGAGTTCATCCAAAGTATAAACAACTGGTCGAGGTCAATTACAAATCAAAATTGGCTTCAAATGAGCCATTTATATTGGTATCTCAAGCTGAACAAGTATATTATATGCAGTATCAGTCTCGAAAGAAAGATAGGGCAAATTGGCGTGTAGTCTGTAAGACTAAAGCTAGAGGAAAAATTAACCTGATAGTTGGAGAGAATGAGCCAGTAGATGACTTCTATCAAGAAGAAGATCCTTCCGAAGTAGAACGGGTTAGTCCAATACTCGAGGATGATGACACAGAGTTAGTTCAATTGGAAATAGAATACGTTGATGACGACGATAATGAAGTTGAGGAAGGACAGAATGATGATGAGGGAGACGAAGAAGAATTTCAAGATTCTGATACAGAAGAACAAGAAGAAGAGTATTACACGGATGATGATAATGACGATGACGAATAATTATAAATGTGAAGTATATATTCAATTATTAAATATATCTATTAATGTATTATATATAATCTAATTATATTAAATTTTTACAGCTATGGTTTGAGATATCAGTTCCCGAGGAGACATTCCTCGTAGGACCCCCCGACGATTACCACCCGCCCCACTTGTACCCACTGACCCTTTCCCTTCCACCACTATCCCCCCACCTCCGGCCACCTTCCCCCACCTCCAGCCACTATCCCCCCACCTAATCCATCCACCGTTCCCTCACCTGATCTGGCCACCATCCCCTCACCTTCGGCTACCATCCCTCTGCCACCCTCTGCAAATCAAGGACCGTCGTCTTCGAGACGTAGGCCACGAGGGCCTAACAGAATTCTTCCTCCGCCACCCGAGAGAGAACTGTGCATAGTAGTTAGTGTGCGCGGAAGACGGTAAGTATATGCATCAATTATTTCTTATAATTTATTTATTTCAAAATATCATATTATGAATTTATATTTTGTGCAAATTTGAGCAGGAGGACGTCCCTCGCACGATAGCGGGTACGATTCGAAAGTTTATACACGAGGCATGGCCTACATGGTCTCACTTGCCCCGTGAGCATATGGATTTATTATGGCGAGAGTTCACTGTAAGTATATTTATTAAATTAATGTTAATGTTAAATATTCATCGGTAATAATAATTTTTTTTTGTAGGGCTCATAATACATGGCCGGAGGACCAGATCACTTTTATTAAGGCTGCATGGGAGCGTGTTGCCCGCGCTCGCTATAACGGGCTGTTTCAGTAGGCCTGTCAGACCGTGATGAGACGGCTGGGGGCCACACAAATAGGGCAGACTCGAGGACACACCCCTCGAGTGGATTCCTGGCCCTGTGTGGGGCCATCTCATTGAGCGATGGGACACACCTGAGTGGCAGGAGGTCTCCCGGACTACATCGATAAACCGCATGTCCGGGAGGGGGGGGGGGGACGACACGGGCGCGCGCCACACTGGTGGCTCCATCTCTTTTGCGGTTCATGAGCATCGTATGGTATGTATAATTTAATTATTTTTAATTAAATTATATATTGTGTTTAATGATATTAATGTATTTGTTTTCTAATGTAAGACGCGAGTGGCGGAGGACGGCACCATCCAATGCCCGTCGATGATGGAGGTGTTTGAGCGCACCCACCGTCATCGACGAGGAGCGGGTGACTACGTTGATAGCAGAGTCTCGTATATAATGGTAAGTATTTATATATGTCTATTTGATTTGCATAATTTTTATTTATAGTTTATATATATATATATAATATAAACATGCGTAGGAAACTTACACGAGGACTGTAATCGAGCGTGGAGGCACACCGGAGGAGTTCGATGCAGGAGCTTGGGTGGAGGCCGCAGATGGCTGAGAGCACGGTTGTGTTTATGGCTTTGCAGATAGTGGCCATGCACGCGTTGTGCTCGGGCCACTTGGGGCACCGACCCCTCCGGCTGCGAGTGAGCGGCCCTTAAGATCCCGAGCGTAGGACCAGAACCGGATAGCGGCCATGGAGTCGAAGCTCACCCAACAGAGACAAGCGATGGAGGAGCAGAGGCAGGCGATGGAGGAGCAGAGGCAAATGATGGAGGGGTAGATACTGGCGATGGAGGAGTAGAGGCTGGAGATGCAGGAGCATAGACGAAAGAATGACAAGTTGAGACAGACGATCCAGAACATGCAAACACTCCTCACTCAGATTGCATCTCACTCTGGCCTTCTATCGATGATGTCACAGTCGTCGTCCTCCTCGACCCAGTCGACGCTCTGATGGGTGTCGAATCCACCAAAAATAAATACCTACTTCTTGAGATTTTGTAGTCGTGACAAGTAGGGTTGAATCCACAAAGACTGGTTAGTTTTAAATTCTTTCAAAACCAGAAATTAAAAAGGATGAATTAAAAAGAGGGTTTTGATTAGATGCAAACTGAAATAAAAAATAGTAATTAAAAACAGTGATTAAAATTAAGGAGAAATCAATGAGAGGAAAGTCTAGCTAAAGGTACGTTCTCGATTTTGGATCGTAGGATTGATCATAGACTTTAAGGATGGATTTCTTTATTTCTAGCAATTTAATAGACTTTTATGAATTGAACAATAATCTCACAAGTCATATTAATTCAAGTATTCCATTAGTTCGGATTGAACAGTAACCTCGACTAATTTATCTCTAAAATCAGCCTAGAACAGCCAATACCGGTAGACTAGCTATTGTTCTAATAATCTGGTAACAGACCGACAATTAAAAAGAAATAATAGAATAAATTTCGTAGGAAATAAATGAAATACTAAAAAACAAAGACTTTAAACACAGAAGAATCTCACAATCCGTAGAACTGAAACGTCGAATCGCCCTTTAGCTAGAAAGAAGTGGATCAGCCACACATTTCAAACTAACACAATTTCATTCTAAAAAATAAACTACTGCTAAAAACTTTAAGGAACAAAACACAAAAGGAGGCTAAAGCTAAGAAAAATGTCAGCCTTTGTTTATTACAATTATTCTTCTTTTATAGGGGAATTCCAAACCTAACTAGAATAGTAAATAAAAATTAAATCAACCTTACATGACAATAAACTAACATTCAAATATCCAGGTTTAATATTTTTGACACAAATGGATTGTTCAAATTCGCATGGAAACATAGAAGCAAAATTTCAGCTTTAAACTTGATAAATTTTGGGTTTGTCACATGTATTTTCGATAAGGTGTGGGCACGCCCAAGGTAATGCGATCAAATCCAGCTTGCATTCCAATTTCCAATTTCCAAAAACGTGCAGGGAGGATTCTTTTCGAATTCTTTTCATCATTTGTTGTCTAAAAGTTAATCAAAACAATAAACATATTTTAGAAAGCATTTAATTCAAATTTAGCATAAAAATAAGCATCAAAAGATGGAAAATAAACATGTCATCGCGCTCCCGACCCAAACGTTGTCGACTCCACCGCCTCCACCGCAACTGTGAGATTTTGATTTATTGTGTTTTATTTATATTTTGATACTTGGTTGTATATATATGATATTTTGATAATTATTTGCCTTCGATTTGAGGCTTAGATTGATGATATTTATGTAAAACTTGTATGTTTGACTTCAAATGCATGTGTATGATATTTTATAATTGTAATATATGATTAAAAATAGATTGTAATCTATAAATATTATTGTATATAAGAATTTATAAATTTTTTATTTTTTTCAGTTACAGGATATACCTTTAGCCACGGCTTACCCACGGTCGACCGTCACTAAGCCGTGGCGGAAAGCTTATCGTAAATGGCTGATGGCCTGGGCAGCACCAAATATCACGGTTGCTAATAGTATCATCGACGGGACTGAGCCGTGGTTGATGAGTTGGTATTAGTGATAGGCGCCTAGAGCTGTCACTGATGTTTTTAAATCAGCGACAGCGCACACGACTGTCGCTGATGATTATGTGTGACGGTGGCGCTCGACCGTCACAACTTACCTCTGAGACGCGCACATTAGTGACGATATTTTGCCACACCCTTTGCCGTCTGTGATAGTTATCACCGACGGGTCATCCACAGATTGAGGCGTCGGTGACGACAACAATTCTAGTAGTGAACAGTGTAGACAAGATTTGATCGTCTTCCACGTAATGGCGACGGGGGAGTTTAACATTAAGATAAATGTTTAAATATATTCTGTCACTCTAGCCGTGCTTTTAGTTCTCGTCAATCTCGACACTTAAGCGACGAAGAGTATCATTTGACACAATTGTATGTATTACTCAATTGTCCATATATTGAATAATTCATTGAAATATTTGACATTGAGATGGTGCAAAAATACTCTATTCATAGCGATCAAGAATTGGAGAGATTACGGAATCGTGATTTCCCTAATTTGATTCGGGCTTACAACAAAGATCACAGAGCTGAAATAAATAAAAAAATATTTGAGTTTGTTAGTAAACCGTCGCGACTAGTGTCGTGTTATAGAAGATATTTTATTAATGGGTATAAATTTTATACTATTGAATATGCATTTACAAAGAAGACGATGAATGTCGGGGTCTGCGTGAAAGAGACAACGTTTGTTGAATGTGAGATGGATTTTTATAGACTGTTGGAAGTAGTGATAGAATTGCACTACTTCAGCTTGAAATCAGTTATCATATTTAAATATCATTGGTTCGATACAATAGATAAGGGCATGAAAAGTTCATCCAATATACAAACTTGTTAAGGTTAATTACAAATCGAAATTGGCAGCAAATAAGCATTTTATATTGGCATCACAAGCTGAACAAGTTTATTACGTGAAATATTCGGCTCGAAATAAAGATAGAGCAAATTAATGTGTAGTCTGTAAGACTAAAGCTAGAGAAAGAATTAATCCGATAGCAGGAGAAAATGAGCCGATACCTGATGTGACAGATGATTTCTATCAAGAAGAGGATCCTCCCACAATAGACCGTATTATTCTAATACTCAAGGATGCAGATACATCGTTAGTTCAATTAGAAGTTGAATATGTTGATGATGACGATTATGAAGTTGAGGAAGGTGGAGATGAAGAAGTAGAATTTAAAGAAGAATTCGAAGACTATTACTAAGATGATGAAGAATAATTGTAAAGTATATCTTCTATTAAATCTATCTCTACTATATATATATATATTCTAATTATATTTTTATTCGACAGCTTTGGTAAGTCAAGGTTATCGCCGGACGAGAGCTATAGAGTCTCCGATCGGTCAGACTCCAGATTCAGTCGCACTTGCTCCTACCGTTGATCCTCCTGCCGTCAAGACTAGTTCATCGAGACGCAGGCGGCCGCATGGGCCGAACAGGATTCAGCCTCCACCAGCCGCGGAACAACGTCGATTTATTTCTGTGATTGACGAGTGGTAATGTATTATGAATTATGAGTTATATATAATTCATTATATCATAATATAATATTCTACTTTATTTTTGTTGTGCAGTTTCGAGTAGAAGGATGTCCCCACTTGGTCTGACCCACTATAATATTGTCGCGGCTATATTGGGGACAACCCGATGATATATGCATGGGGCCTGGCCCACTTGGTCTCACGTGCCCTGTGAGCACGTGGACATGTTCTGGCGCGAGTTTAAAATTTTTATATACATGATGATTATTATTGGAACTGATATTATTGTTTTGCAGGCTCGCTATACTTGGTTAGAGGAGTAGATACCATTCGTTTACAATGTGTGGGAGGCCATTTCCCGGCAGAGGTACAACTGCCAACTAGGGCAGGCCTGGGCACAAGCGATGGCCCGAGCTGGGACCACAATTGGTTGACGCGGGGACTCGGGGATACGACCCCAATTGGATTACTCTAGATATTTGGGATCAGCTCGTGTCGATATGGTCGACCGAGCGGTGGCAGGAGGTATCATGAACCGCGGCTAGAAATCGCATGTCGGGGGGAGGAGCGCGTCACACTACGGCTCTGTTTCATTTATCGTTCACGCGAGATGCATGGTAAGTATTATACCTTATTTTGAATTATATATTTTATTTATTACTCTGTGTACTAATTAATCTATTTATTTTGTAAATATAGATGGGTGATTGATGATGGGGCTATCGCTATCCAGCGACCCTCCCCGATGGAGGTGTTCAAGCGGACTCACCGTAGAGGACATGGGGCGGGGGAGTACATCGACACCCGCGCTGTAGTCATCACGGTAAGTATATTTGTTTCAATTATGCATTTTTTATTTATAATTTAAGTTTTTAAAAAAATATGAAATAAATTAAAATCAAACTTGTGTAGGAGACCTACACTCATATAGTGACGCAACGCGGGGGCACCCCGAGGACTTTGACGCGGGAGCGTGAGTCGAGGTTGTAGGTGGCTGGGATCACGACCACGTCTATGGCTTTGCTGATGGTGGTTATGCGCGAGTCGTGCTCAGACCACTTGGGGAACCAACCCCTCCGGCAGTCAGTGAGCGGTCCTCTACCTCCAGCATTAATGATCAGAATAGGAGGATATCGACACTGGAGGACACGGGCGCATGACAGAGTGAGTTGATGGCTCATCAGAGTTAGATGATGGCTGAAATGCATGCCATGCTGAGACAGATAACATGTAAGTCCAACGGTGTACATTTAATTAGATCCATCGTCATCGACTCAGTCCACGCCGGTGTACACTCAAGCACTTCAGACCCCGTCATATGATCCTGACCTTCCTCCACCGTCGTAGTGAGCTTTTATTATTTTATGATTTGATTGACTTAATTGGATATTGACTTGTTATATACTTGTTACTTGGATATCTTAGAGATACTTATTTTGTGACTTGTTATTTGGATATATTGATTCGTATCGTGTTGATATGATAGTTTTGATTTTGTATATTTTTTATACGATTGTGAATAATTATAATTTTTAATGTATATCAGGGTGTATATGTGATGTGTATATGAATGTATATGTATATGAATGGATATATTTATGGGTGTGTGAGTTATATATCAGGTTATAAATGTATCAATGAAAATTTTTAATTTTAAAATTTCTCAGTTACAGGTTTACATCATCAGCAACGGCTTCCCACGATCATTCGTGTCAAAACCGTTGCTGAAAGTGTATCGTAATTTTTCGGCCGCAAACTCAAAGCCGTTGCTGATGAACTACAACAACGACTTATCGACAGCCTTTCAACAAAGGCTCTTCAACGGCGTTTGAGTTGTTGCTGATGCCAATGATTGCAACAGTTGAGTGGCCGTTGCTGATAAGAATATCAGCAACAAAAGCGTGGCGTTATTGCATCGTTGTTGATAAGGATATCAACAATGGATGCCTCTCGTTGCGGAACTGTTGCTGATAATGTTATTAGCAATGACCGCTCCGATAATTGCTGATATGTTGCTAAGTTATCAGCGACACGATCTTCTTCCACGATCACGTTTCAACGAGCGGGGCCGTTGCAGGCCGTTGCTGATGGTCTTCAGCAACGGCTTATCAATAGATCTGGCTGTTGGTGATGCTAATTATTCCAGTAGTGTGGGTAAGATCATATTTTTAAATCTTAGTTTTATTTGAGCTTTGGATAAGGGAGTTAAAAATAAATAATATAACATTTTAATTTGATTTTTATCAACTTTTTATTTTAAAATTACAAATTAAATTTAAATAATTAATTTTAACATAAATAATGTAATAATTTTGATAAATAATTCTTAAAAATTAAATTAAAATTTTCTATTATAAATATAAATTGATAAAAAAATAAATAAATATTATTTTCTCAATAGAATGATGGGCGACATCTTAATTGTTTTTTCATGATGAAAAAATAATTTTAAATTAATTTCACCACGATGTATCTTTATATTGAAATAAAAGTTATTTTTTTTCTATTTTTTTTTAAAAAATATTTTTTTTTTATTTCTAATAATTTCTCATGCTATTCAGGAAAATTATGCAAATATTACCAACAATTTCTCATATCTGGATTTTGGAAAAGGAAAATTTCTAAAATCGAATTTGAAGATTCAAAATTCTTAAAATCGAAATTGAGTAAATCAAATACATATTTTACTCCTGGGCCAAAATCTCTCATCAATTAGAGACTTTGGTTAAAAATTAAAAAACTTATAAAAATATATATAAAAAATAATTTTAATTTATAAAAAAAAATTATAATAAAAATAATGTGTTAGAGTCTAATAAATATATTTTTAAATTTTCTTATTCATCGGAGAGTTTGCACAAAGTCTATAAATATAAGTTTAAATTAAAAAATATTTTAATGAAAAATATTTTTTTGAACAACGACACATCTTTTATATTTTTAAAAAATATTCTATTAATTATTTTTTTTAAAATTATAAAACTATTATAGACTTTGGACAAAAGTATCTAATGTATTAAAGACTTTTGCTCAAAGTCTATAAAATTATTTTTTAATTAAAAATCATGAAATATTTTTTATCGTAAATATTTTAATAGACTCTAGCACATCTTTTATATCACACATATATTTTTTGTGAATTAAATTTTATTTTTTATAATTATAAAATTATTATAAACAAAAGTTTCTACTTCATTAGAGATTTTTGTGCAAAGTATATAATAATTTTATTTTTTTAAAAAAAATATTTGAATTTATGAAATAATTTTTTAATGATACAAAAGAGGTACTATGATCCAAAAAAATATTTTACATCAAAATATTTTGTAATTTTTAATTTTAATTTTAATTTATAGACTTTGTGCAAAAATTCTTTAATACATTAGAGAGTTTGAAAAATATATTTTTTATTCTCTAATATCTTATTTTTATTATAATTTTTTTTATAAATTTAAATTATTATTATTATTATTATTATTATTATTATTGTATATATATATATATATTTAATTTTTGATCAAAGTTTTTAAATTAAAATTTTTAATTCGGAATAAAATGAATATCCGATCTATTTAATTTTTATTTAAGAAATTTTAAAATTTCAAATCAGATTTTAAGAATAGACATGTTTAGATGCATCAGATCTATTCAGCAATCAAATCAAATTAAAACTTCAATCACCAAAAGCATATCAAGATATTAATAAAAAGAAGGCCAAGGCATCGTATACTTGTAATATTATTTTATTGCGCCCCGCCCTCTCTTTCTTTATTACGCACTACCACGTACCTCTCTGGCTCTCTCTCTCTCTCTCTCGTGAAGGACATCCACTCACATCACATGCTGCCTCCTCCTCTTAAAGCGCTAATCATCGCCTTCTTTTTCCTGCCCATAATGCAACCGACAGAGAAAGAAGAAAGAAGAAATCTATAAAAATAGGTGAGATCTTTATAAGTAGCAGCAGAAGCAGTGGACAGCACCCACTCATCTCTCTCTCTTCCCCCCTCCCAATCTCTCATCTCTCTCTCAACAGAGAGATGAAGACGTACGAGCTTATCAATAGCGATGAGAAGGCGGCAGCAGCGGACGCGGAGACGGATAGGCTCGTCCTCGCCGTCGCCAACGACGACGACGTACCGCTGTCCCTGCGCAAGGTAGACCTCGAGGGCGGTGGCGCCAAGAACGGCCAACAGAAGGCCACGCCGGGGGAGAAACGCGGACAGCACCGCCTCGTCTCCCTCGATGTCTTCCGGGGACTCACCGTCGCGGTACTTCACGTGTTCTTCCCATGTCTTCTTTTATTACTTTATTTTATTTTATTCCCAAAAATTATTGTTTCTTCTTCTGTTCACGCCTTCTGCAATAGATCATAATAATCGCATATTTTGATATCTTCTTCAAATTGTCTAATGATTCGTTATTTGGATCTTCACCTGCTCTTCACCTATCCATTAATCCCAAATTAATCCACACTTTTTGTTTCGTTCTACTTGTGCAATGTTCTTCATCAATTTGTGGATCGGTCGAATCTATTCCCTAATGTGTATTAATTAGCATTGGATCCTCTCTCTCTCTCTCTCTCTCTCTCTCTCTCTCAAGCACTGCTCTGTTGAGTGGTTCTTTCTGACTTCTGACTCCATTTGCTCCCCAAGAAACAAGCACAAAAAGATCGAAGAAAAAGTAGGGCTTTGCCGGTTAAAACTTAATAGTGCATTGCGATTCGTGCTCTCTTTCTAAGTATTTTTACTATTTACGTCAGATGATTTAAGTTTTTAACTATTTATTTTTTAGAACTAAATTTAATCTGCCGACAGACAGCTCATTTATATGCCTTTGTTGTGGGAAACTATGCGGTATCAGTGCCACTGGAGAACGCGCGAGGATCCTCTACAGTCTTACTTATAATTGAAATCAAACAAGAAATGCATGCTAGCCGTTGGATCCATTGTCGTGTTAGGATCTGGAGAGTAGGACGGCGTCAGGATCGTGCAAGCTTTGGTGCGGATCTTCAGCCGCGTTTGGGAAGCATGGCACGTGAACGTGTGGGGCCCAGTAGTTGGGCATTGGGTCGGCATCCACGCAGATGAACGCTGTTCACATGCACTGATCTTGACACTTTTTACGGGGCGTTTGGGCCCCACACGCTCAACTAGTGAAGATATTTTTCATGATTATTTTATTCTTAAAACATAAAATTTTACAAAATATAAACAAAGTAAAAAAAATCCACTTTCCAGTTCTGCTTTTTTTTTTTCATTTTTTTTTCAATTTGTCTTATTTTTAGTACCAATGGAACATAAGTCGAATTTTGAATCATTGAATAGAAAGCAAAAAACAACATTAGATTCTTAAAAGTGGGTGCTCTTTTGTGTAAAAGATTCATCCCCTAAACTGCAAGGCTGTGAATCCTGTGTTTGAGGACCACCCACCCAAATAAGCCGGGATATGGCTCCGATGGCACACAAAGGAAGAATCCAATGATTGCCGACTTGCTTCTCATGTGGTCCGACATTGTTTGTGTCGTCATTTATCTTATTTTTTGACTCTAAACTTAGAAAAGGTTTGTGGAACACATGCAACTCTTGGCAGGAACACATTTTGTATGGTAGTTGTGTTACCTGGGTTGAACTCGGCAAACTAAAAAAGGCAAACCCAGGTATATATTGATGTCCATGTGCTGCTTCTCACTTTTTAGTATACAATGTTTTATTTATTTTTATGCATATAATTGGAGCTTTTAATAGTAGTTGGTGCTTTTCCCTACTATAAAATCTTTATGAAGAGCACCTGTTCGTCCAAAAGTTTCAGTAGGGGTAGGCGTTGACAGAGCATTTCTTCACTGGAGCAAGCTCAAATGGTCAATTCTTTAATGGAGTCACTTCCATAAGAAAATATGCTATGTATTTATCTCTACTAATGTTGAACTCCTAGAACAAAACCCTGTTTTGGAAATGAGCATACAAGAAGCAAAAGTTTGCTAGGATTGCCATTTTGAAGGCATTTGAGATTTAAGAATGGATAAAGTTTTGAATTTGGATTATATCTCTGATCTTTCCTTTTGAGTTTTCCACCTCAATTTGCTGGTTCAGATCGAGTTTCTGACATTTTTACAGTCTCTGTATGTTAAAATAAACAAGAGGTTGGATAAATAGGAAAAAGCTTTACACCTTTACAAATTCCTTTCTGAAAATGTTGAGAATATTATACATGTCATAATTCTCAGATATAAATATGGTAATATTTTCAATTCTTTTCTGGATAAAGGGAAACTTTTTGCAGTATGCTAGCTAGGGGGGGTTTACAAGAGACATTTTGAATGCCAATGTCATCCAAAAAGTTTAATTATGAATGTCATTTGTTTCAGCTAATGATCTTTGTGGATGATGTGGGAACGTTTCTTCCAGCGGTTAACCATTCTCCATGGGATGGTGTAAATCTTGCTGATTTTGTCATGCCATTTTTCTTGTTTATAGTTGGAGTTGCTCTTGCACTTACATATAAGGTAATTCTCCATCATGATTTGTGTTTACTGCTACTCTACTGGAATGACTTCTTTATGTGAATCAAAAGTGTAACCTTTTATTTCACTTACTTTGTTCTTAGAGAGTCGCAAACAAAAGAACAGCAACCAAGAAAGCAGTTTTTCGGGCATTAAAGCTCTTTGTTGTAGGTATCATTGTTCAAGGTATCACAACTTTTCTTGTCACTACTTTGCATTGAATGTAACATTTATTCAATGAATTTTATTCTTTTTCAGTTTTCTTGCGCGTATGTTTATTTATTTATAAGCCACTATTTCTTTCTTAGGTGGATATTTCCACGGGCTTCACAATTTAACTTATGGAGTTGATATTATGAGTATACGATGGACCGGTATATTACAGGTAAAAAACCCACCACAATGTCTATATACAATACAAATCTACTCGTGATTACCTCCTAATCAATAGACATGACAGTTTGACTTCTATGAAATCATTATTATTTTATTTCCGTATACAAATTTCAGCAATAATAATTATTCAATACAACCTAACTCAACTATTGAAGAATTCAAAACTATTGAAGAATTCAAACACATCTAGTGCATCTAGTTTAGCTACAATAGCTTTTTATCAATTAGAATCTTCTACTTAGTTATATAGGATCACATAGTTTAGTTTTCTGCATATAAGTTTCAGCAATAATATTTATCCAAAACAACATTCCTTGATTATTTTAATTGAAGAGCTCGATATCAGCTACTTCATTTAGATTAAAAATAAAAGTCGTGCCGATTAGAATATTTTCATAATCTGATATGAAAGAACAAAACATTTGTTAAGAAATTAGTGGACCTAACTCCACCCCAAAAGCTAGCTCAAGGGGGAGGACTGTCCAAATTATTTTAAAGACTATCTTGACAATATCCTTAAGCAATGTGGGACTTTAACAACCTTCTCCTTTATCTTGTACCGAGTGAAAATAAAGTAGATAGTTTGAATAAATCTTCCGAAATGAAACCAAAAATATGTCAATTGATTTTCAAGAAAGGTTAGTTAATTGAGCTACCATTCAGTTAATTGATTGATAGACATAACAGACTCATCAGCACTTAGTTTTCACATGCAAGACAAATATGTGTATTTAACCATAACAGTGCAAATATAAAGAACTTTCTCCCTTAAAATTTGAGCTTTTTTTTGGTGAAATAGTACGTAGTTCTTTGTCCAATTAGCTAAAAAAAATTGTCCTTACAGAGAATTGCAGTGGCTTATTTGTTGACTGCAATATTGGAAATATGGCTTAAAAGCGACGCTGATGTTGAGTCTGGATACTCCTTGGTCAGACGGTACCGCTATCAATTGTAAGTATAACTGCATGCTTTTGGCAATTATCTAGTATTCTTTCATCAATCTTTCTAGTATATGTCTCACTTCATGGCATCATGTTAAAGTTAACATGCTTTAGTAAGCTATGAAAAGAAAGTAGGCCATGTTAGGGTTTAATGGGGTAAGAAGACTACATAGATAGAATATATTCTGATTACCCTCAATCATATAATCATTCTTGAATATAACTTGCTTATTTCATATAGGTTGGTTGGTTTGTTTCTTACATCTGTGTACATGATTCTTCTATATGGATTATATGTTCCCGATTGGGAATACCAGATACCAGTGGCAGGCTCCAGTCCCAAATCTTTTTCCGTAAGTCGAATGCATTTCATTGCTATCTACTTCATCAATGCTTTGTTGCAATCGTTTAGAACTTTTTTTATCTATGAATGTTTCATTCATGATTTTCTCAATATTTGCTGCATCAATATCATCCAACACTAGGTCAAATGTGGAATGAGAGGTGACACAGGACCTGCCTGTAATGCTGTGGGAATGATTGATCGCCAAATCCTCGGCATTCAGCATCTACATAGACATCCTATTTATGAAAGGACAAAGGTCTCATACAATGATTCTCTGTCATTGTTCATCCTGATTTTTCTCTCTATAACCTTCTAGTTTCTTACTCTTCAGCAATGCAGCATAAATTCACCAGCTAATGGTCCACCTCCTCCCGATGCCCCCTCATGGTGCCAAGCTCCTTTTGATCCTGAAGGGCTCCTTAGGTAAGACATTATACTGTTCTCGAGCATCCTATTACTCTTCATATTAATTCCTGGAAACTAAAATGACGCTAAGCTAATTAATGCTGCAGTTCTGTAATGGCAATCGTTACTTGCTTGATCGGGTTGCAATTCGGGCATGTAATTGTCCATTTTACGGTACTGTAATGCTTTATCTAGTGCTAAATCAAATATATATTTCCTTGGCAAATGTTAAACTATCATGAATGCAATTGCAGGATCATAAGGATCGAATCGTTAAGTGGATGATACCTTCTTTCTATCTATTAGCTTTGGCCTTTTCATTCGACTTCTTTGGTATCCACAAAATTGCCTTTCTTATTCATATCACTTAATTAGATTGTTGCTTAATCTTCCAACCAATTGAACTCTTCTTCTATTACAGGAATACGCATGAACAAGGCTTTGTATACATTAAGTTATACATTTGCTACTGCTGGGGCTGCAGGGATGCTCTTTACCGGAGTATATGTGCTGGTTAGACATCTAAAACTCTTGTTAAGCATAACTAGCATGCAGAAGAAAGTTGAAGGAAGCTTCTTTCTTCTTTCAGTTTGTTAATGCAAACTGCAAATATACATATTTGTCCTCTTTAAAGACAACTTAAGCTTCTAGGATTATTGGTAGCCAGTTCAATCTTTAACAGATATCAACATGGCAGCCATATGTAACCTAACCAACCTTGACGTCTGCAGGTTGATGTCTGCGGCTATCGGAAGCCGACATTGGCCATGGAATGGCTGGGTATGCATGCCCTTATGATCTACATTCTAATAGGCTGTAACATCTTGCCAGTTTTCATCCAGGGATTTTACTGGAAGGAGCCTGAAAACAATCTTGTGAGTAACCTAATCCAACAAACTTCTTTCTGCTTGGTGTATGTATGCATGGAGGCCACATGCCCTCATGATTTACATTCTAAGAAGGAAGCTGAATTTGATTTCTTGTTCTGCAAACAGCTGAAGGTTATTGGAATAGGTTCTCAATGAAATCTCCAACAGCAGCAAAAGGGAACAATTACATGGTTTCCAAATTCCCTGAGAGAAGGATGATGGTGTGGAATGAGACCCTTTTGTCTTCTCACCAATATAAATCCAGATTATAGTGACGCAGGATTCATAGCTACCACATTCTTTGTCTGAGCCTGTAAACTTGTAAAGTGAAGCTTGAAAGTCCAATCGAAAATTATAAGTTTAGCATATAGAAATTTCTGGATTTGTATCTAGGGCTCTTATACCTAAAGAAGCCCACTTTTTGTACTCCTACATGGGCGCTGCATCTTTTTTAGAAGACAAAACTTTTATTTATTTAATTATTTATTTTGAAAAAGAAAATTGTGTAATTATATCAAGGTCGTAGCTTCTAGGTTGACAGTAATCAAGACAAAAAAGATAGCAAAAATAATAGCTTCTAGGTCGACAGTAATCAAGATGAAAAAGATAGCAAAAATAACATCTTCATCATCAAAAATATAGTAACTTAGTAAGATAACAACATGCTCAATTGGATGAAAACACAATAGATAGCAACATGATGTCTTGTATAAGATAATTGATTCAGTGCATTATACCACTAGCATGACTTAAGATCAAAAATTAACACTGATTAATGGTGATAAAATTTAACACATGCAATTAATTATATAATTGATTCAATGCATTATACCATCAAAAATTAACATCGATTAATGATAATAAAATTTAACACATGCAATTAATTATATGACATGTCCAAAAATAATATACATATGTGTTCAATAATTTTAAGAAGCAAAACAATCAGTGGAAGCAAAAAAGATATTTTCATAATTTTACTTTCCACAACAAATCAACAATGGAGAAGGAACAAATGACTCAAATACAACCATCTGATGCTATATATATATATATATAAACAAAAAATGACTCCTTCCCGTCTAAACTCCTTCAACCCTCTCAAATTTTTATCTTTATTTTTAGCACACTTATATTTTTATTTTTACCTCTCCAAAGTTTTTTCACTTTTTTTTACCTAAATTCTCCATCCCAAATTTTTATCCCACTTAAATTCGTAATAAAATTTTTTGCCCCACTTATTTTCTTTATATGAACCTATTTTGATATTTTTAATTTTTAATTTATTATTTTTTGAATTATATTTATAAATATTTTTTATTTATTGAAGTTTTTCATATTAATTTTTTGATTTTGAAATATTATTTTTTGAGTTTGTTATTGAAAAGTAGTATTTCAAAACTAAAAAATTTATGTAGTTTAGAATAGGGTAATTATCCGAATATATTCTAAACTATGCACTTTTCTCATTTGTGACAAATTTCAAAATATTATCAAATTATATCTCGAATTTTAACATTTGTTTCAATTATATCCTCTTGTTAACTCTCCGTCAGCAGCTCCGTTAAGATGATGACGCTGCTTTCTGACATAGTTTAAAATAATATTTTTATTTTAAAAAAAATCACTTTAATTTATATTAAATAATATTTTTATTTTATATTAAAGAATAACTCTGAGCCATGTTCGAGGTGAATATGGAGTGATTTTTTAATATAAAATATAAAATATTATTTTATATCATTTAATATAAATTAACGTGATTTTTTATATTTTAAATAAAATATTATTTTAATCCACGTCAGAATGCTACGTCATCGCCTTAACGGTGTTACCGACGGAGAGTTGATAGGAGCATGTAATTGAGACAAATGTCAAAGTTCGGCATACAATTTGGTAATATTTTGAAATTGGCTACAAATGAAAAAGTACATAGTTTAGGATATATTTAGCTAATTACCCTAATTTAAATATCTTATTTTTTATTTTTTTCAACTTACTATCTTATACTTATATTATTTTTGATTTTTATCCATAAAAATATTTTTTTTTCATTTTTAATTTTTTTGATCATTGAAATTTATATAATTTTTTATAATGTAATATTTTTTTTTATATTACTTTTATGTTTATGAAATATCATTTTTTCTTTATTTTTGAAAAAACTTAAATAATTTCAAATTTCTTTTATATGTATAAGCAACGTATCATTCCCGTCTAAATTCCCTCCCCTCAAATATTATTTTTATTTATTTAATTCTAATTTTTTATTTAAATTATTAACAATATTAAATTATAGATAAAATTTAGTTTATAATTTAAATATTTTAAATAATCATTTTTTTTGATAAATTATTCTATTTGTATATAAATATATATTAAAATATAACCTTCAATTTCAATTTTTTTATTTTTAAAATTATAAGTTAACTGTGCAAAGTGCGAGTACTACAGCTAGTTAATTAATTAATATCAAATAAATTCTTAGCAATATTAGTGTCAAATAACTCACCCATCAACTACAACCCAATAATTAAATCAGCAACATTACGAAGTGTTGATATATTTTCAATATTCATAGAGGTAGGCCATTTCACAATGGGTAGACCAGTAATCTAGGGATCACTAAGAATCATGTATATCCTCTATTGATGTATAAAAACTCAGAAATCAAAATTCGAACTTTGAACATATGAAAATCAGAAAAATCAGAAAATGATAAGAAATTCTCTAAGCCTAGGAAGCTCCTTGGATGACTGCATGATTTAGATTTTTTCTTGGCACCAAAAGTCTCGGTAATTGTTCCTTAGGCAGAAACAAATTAAAGACTTATTTTTAAAGATTTTTTGAAACCTTTAACATATCCACACTTGATTCAGGATATTTCAAAATTTTTGATTTTCGTAAATTTGTACTAGACCCCAAAACTTAAATTTTGATTCTTAAGAATTTTGATTTTTTAGATATTTTTATTGAATCCAAATGAGGATTAATCGTTAGAAGACTTGTGAAATAACTATGTTAAATATTTATGTTTTAAAGTTAATAACTATGTTAAGTAAGACTTGTGAAGAATTAGCAAACCAGAAATATCAGCAAACTGCCCAAACTGCCAATTACTAGTCAAGATTCGACGGTCGCCCGAGGGTCGCCGGCAGTCGACCAAATTCTCCAATGGACCTTTTTAGATCAGTTGAATGACTCTTTTGAGCCTCTACCTTTGGTATCTTTATATATAGACCCCAAACCTGCGTTCCTATGCACCTACTGCTTCATTGAGACAATCATTCACATTTGCTAACATTTTTTGAGCTATTCTTTGAGCAAACTCTAGTTTTCTAGTTGAAACCTTGATTTAACCTTTGTTCTTCATTGCTTCACCATCCAAAGGCATCAAGAGGACTAGGGAATTTGTTTTGGAGCTAAGTATTATTTGTTGACCCAAGGGTTACACCTAGGCCTCACTCTCTATTTTGATGATTACAAACATGTATCTAACTCATTTGTTCAGTTTTGAGTTCAGGTTGATAGAACGATATGCCAATGAAGTTCATCTAGAAAACATAAAAAATTGAGTAAACACGGCTCTAATGGCTATCGGGTCTTAACCTAGGTTTATACCATGTCCCAAGTCAAAATCCAAAACTAGACCCGAAAACAAAAACCAAGTATAAAAATTAGTAAAGTTGGGCTAAAATGGTGTTTCAGATGTCCCGTTGATAGGTCGGTCGACTGATGATCGACTGTGATCGACCACTACAAGAAAACATGGTATCACCAATAGACGAAATCCGTCGGTGATACTTCAAAATTCATTGGTAATACTATTACCGACGGACACTCCGTTGGTAATACTATTATTGACAGACACTCCGTTGGTAAAATTCGTCGGTAAATGCCTGCTCGATAATACTGACGAATTTGGTAAAATCCGTTGGTATTACCGATAAATTTTTTCGTTTGTTGGTATTACTAACACATTTGTTTTTCTGTCGGTAATACCAACGGAATTATTTCCATTAGTAATACCAACGACTATATTTCTGTTGGTAATACCAACAAAATCTATCCATCGGTAATACATTTTAGTGGCTAATACCTGAATCAATCAAGAACACCTAAAACACATCACATTTACACACGAAACCATAAAATAAAATTTGAAACCACATATAAACCATTATATTTCTAAATTTACACACACATATAAACTTAAGGAAACCATTGTATATATTAAGATTGTGCTAGTCAAAATACATTGTGCTAGTCAAGCAAATACATTGTTTCAGAGTTTCAATACATTAAGATTGTTTCAAAAATACATATCAATGATAACCTTTTCCAAAAAGTAGATCCTTGCACTTCATTCTTTATATATCTGCATGTAAAAATAAAAGAAATATGAATAAAATCAGAAGATAAAATCATCAACTATACGAGGCATTTGGATTGCTACATGATGATAAATTACACTTGGTAAAAATGAAAAGACATCTATAAGATACATGCCACGAATCAAAATATGCTTACAAGCACGAAGGACCTATTTTTGATAGCACCTGAGCTTCAAAACACTCTAAGTGATTGGTGCTGAGGATTCTTCTATAGCATGAAAATGAAGTTCTTTAGTAACTATGATGTAAAGATTTTAATAAAAACTATAGCATGAAAAAGAAGGATTTATAAATGCAACTTTTAATTCAATCCTCTCAGAATATGAAACTACTGATGCCATACTGCACAAGCCAATTTATATAACCAAAGCTTTCTATGCATTCACAACGGCCAAAAGATTCATATGATAGATTGATTACATTTCAAAATGGAATTGAGGAAGAATGTAATGTGCATTAATATTATTATAATACATAGACTAAAGAAGTTGTTTGGAATCTCAGTCACCTGAAAACAATCGCCTTGAGAAATAAAACTGCATCCAAGCCTGCAGCAGACATGACCTCATCTTCCTTGTATTGACCAAAGGATCATCGATCTCCAGCATCCAACCTCTGCTCAATGCAAAAAATTAAGAAGATTTGACATATATATGTGTGTAAACAAAGAACAAAATAAAACTATGCATTTTCTTGCCTCTCTTTTAACATTAGATGCTGGAATTTTTATCAGAATGAAATTATAAACCTCAAATTTTTAACCACAGAAACCTGAAGTCTGATCATTTACCTTCCTCCAATTCTACCTTCCTCTACAGAATTGATCAACCATAGCTATAATTTAGGTAAATGCTTCAAATTAGCAGTACTTGGCCGGTTATAGTATAGGATAGTACCTGCAAGTAATATTGCTCCAGAGGTAAACAAACCAGCATGAAAGATATCCAACAATATGATAAATGAGATGGTGGACCTAGAACATACTATGGCAATTTAGAGAGTTTAGAAAAAAGATAACTGCAGTGTATATATATATGGCATCTTTATTATGAATCACCATGGCAATATCTGGTTGAGTAAAAATAAGATAGCATTTAATTTATATACAAAGACCAATTTGCATATTCACTAAGCTATCACTATTGCTCCAAGACCTCTAACAGGTCGACCATGTTTGGGACAAAAGCCACAAAATACTTTTGGTCTATGATCGGTCGATCAACCCATCGATCGTCGGGCGTCAACAGATAAAAATATATCTGTTGCAATGGTTGTTGAAAGGCTTTTCACCCCATGGCTTATAAATACTAGCCATTGAGTTAATATTCAAGCCTTCAAGATTGATTTGCAAGCCTTAGCTCTCAACTCTCAATCTCTCTAGAAGCGTTCTTCACGGTTCAACCCTCACAAGGTGATTCTTACATCCATCTTGAAGAGTTGAAGTGATTGAAGGCTAGAAAGGAGCTCTCAAGTTTGATTTACATTTCTTGTTCCTTAAAACTTGTTTTTCTTAAGCTGTTTATTTGGAATTGTCAAGTTAACTTGTAGGGTGTACTAGTAAAACACCTTAGGTTGATTATAGGGTTGTCTTTTGCTAGAGAATAGTTGTTGAGGCTTTCTCAAATGGTTGAAATTTGAGTCGTCATTGTATTCTTAGGAAAATATTACTTCTATAAAGCATTGGGTTTAGAATATAGAATAGGGTTGAGCATGGACCGGTTAACTGGTCCATTAGCAATTTTATTAATCGGTTCATTAACTTCAGTTTTTCAAAATCATTAACAGTAAACCGGTCCATTAACTTCGGTTAATCGTAACTTCGGTTTTGGTTTTTCCAGTTCGGTTAACCTATAGTTTCCAATTAACCAATAAAAATTTTTAACTTACAAATATAGTAACATTATACAAATCACATATGGAGAAAAATCCAAACAAATGTCGAATCCCCATTGGGAAAAAAGAAAAAGAAAGAGAAATCACTTGAACTAGATAATGTGATGCAAAAATTAATAATTTATATAATATTATATATATATATATATATATATATATATATAAAATTAAAAATTAATAAATTATATTGAATCGATCGGTTAATCGAAACTGGTGGACTTTTTAAACCGCGGACCGAACCCGAATCTGAAAACTGAATTTTTCAAAAATATAACCTGAAATCGTAAAAACCGATTCAGTTTCGAACCAATTTTCTGGTTAACCGAAAAACTATTTTTTTTCTCACCCCTAGTTTAGAAATCCTTGGTGAGGAGCCAAGGTAGTGGAGTAGGCGGGTTCACCGAACCACTATATGAATTGTGTTTGCATTGCTTGTTTACTTGTTGAATTAATTGTGCTTAGCTACTTGTCAAATCATTCGAGAGAGTACAAATTAGGTTGTTAAATTGATTAAAATTAAAAAGAGCATAATTGAACCTAGAATTAACTTACACACTATTCAACCCTCCTTATAGTGTGGATATTTGAACAGCATTATTTGTTTGTTCGTTTGATCTATTTATATTATATTTTGTGATTTATTTCTTTGTATTTCAAAGTGTGAAGACCTAGGTTGTTAGGTCTTGATTGATTGGTGGCTGCCTAGTGTTGAGGCTTAAATCCACCGGTATAAACTTAGGTCTTATTTGTTGGTTTTAGGTTTTCAACCTTGGTCTTAATCTCTCAATCTCAGTTTTGATGATAACAAACATGGAACTAATATTTCATCGAGAAATCTTTCAGGTTCCATATTGATTAGCGTTCGATGTCCTCGATCGAAAAAATCGAAAGAAATCGAAAAATCGGAAGGACATGGATCGTCGCGCTCGGGTTCGTCACAGAAATTTCTCGAAGCTCGACGAGTGCACCAAAGACGTCTTGGACGAGTCCAAAGTTTACATGGAAAGCTCTCCAAGTTGATGCTCATTGAAAGTTGGAACCCGAAAACGAAGCATGGAAGAAAAAGGCTGAAGAAATTAAACTCAGCCTAGGTTCGGTCGATCGGGCGGTCGATTGAATAGTGTAAGTAATTGGCAATAGCCAATTCGATCGACCGATCGATCAATCGAACACTGTCGAAAACTGGTTGTGGCTACTTCGGTCGACCAGTCGGTCGACCGACAGAGGCCTAAAATGAGCAGAATGCTCATCGATCGACCAATCGGTCGATCGAATTAAGGATCGCGCAGTCGCGCGACCCAGGCTCCATGAGTCGGTCGACCGTGGGTCGACCGAATATGGGATTAGGGGCCGGATTCGCGTCTGGCGGTCAACCCCTCGGTCGACCGCACAGAGACAATAAGTGGTGGTCGCTTTGAGCGATCGATCGGTCGGTCGATCGACCGACCAATCGACCGAGCGTCTGCAACGGATAGCTTTTTATTCGTTGAGTTGTCGTTTCTTTGAGAGGGTATAAATATACTTCATCTAACCCCTCTAAATATCTTCCTTCACTCTTACAGAAATTATTGAACATCAAAAAGAGAGATCTAAGCCTTCCAAAATATTAATCTCTTGCGCTTGGTTCTTTCGCGGACAACTTCTTCAAGCGCACACTCTGCTTCAACTCGGATTTCAATTCAAGATATACTACTTGGCGAGTTGGAGGGTTTGAAGGATTGTAAAGAGCTTTTACTCTTGGTTTTATTCTTAGCTCTTTGATTGTATTTTATCTGTTATTTGAACTATTTTTCTTTGATTTGGGTTTGTACGAAGATCAGGTGTTAGATCTTCTTGTGTGAAAGTGGTTACCTTGTTGTGAAGGTGTAAAGCCACTTGTGTAAACTTAGTTTTTACTAGGATTAAGTAAGTTGTCCCTTAGGGTTGAGGTGGAAGAGTGCTCTCGATAAGAAGGCGAAGACTTCCAGGTGAGGAAATGCCTTAGGTCGAGAGTGTGACTCTTCGAGTTAAAGTACTCTGTGTAAGGGAAACCGAATTAATCTAGTAAACCTAGTTTGGAAATCCTAAGCGGGGTGCTTAGGTAGTAGAGAAGACATTCGGGCTGAACCACTATAAATTCTCGTGTTTGCATTGATTTACTAATTATTTTAAATTGCTTAATTATGTATCGCTTCCGCATCAAATTGTTCAATTGTAAATTGCCTAAACGATCTAAGAAAACGATTAAAATCGAATTTAGGCTAATTGAGTTAGTAAACACACTATTCACCCCCCTCTAGTGTTGTCATTTCATCTTCAATTGGTATCAGAGCTGCAGGTCCGTTGCTTGAGATTTCATCATCTCCTCTACACCTTGTCTCGATCGTAAAATGACACTAGAGTGTGTAGTGTATTCATCTCCTAGGTTCAGTGACTCAAACTTTGGTCTTTGGAAATATAGGATGTACACTTATTTAAAGACTAAAGGTTTTGATGTCTTTAATATGTCACATTGGGAATTCATTGAACCTAAGGTTGACATACATGCTTGGAGTGAATTAGACAAGAAAATGTTTAAGTATAATGGAGATGCCATGAATTGTATTCTTTGCACATTACCAAATGGCATCCTAGATAAAGTCATGTATTGCTCTTCGGCTTATGACTTATGGGCCACTTTAAATGTTTTATATGATTATGCCAAAATCGAAGAGATTGACACTTTTGATGAAGGTGGTGATGACAATGGTCATTCACCTACTACTAATCTTGGTTTTGGTGCCCATAGTTCTTCTAGTCAAAGGAGTAGCTCCAAAAGCCGAAAAAGGAAGGTAGTGTGCCATGCATGCAAAGAGAAAGGGCATGTAAGGAAGAATTGCCCTACCTTGATGAACAAAGCAAGGAAGAGGTCAAGTGCTTCCACCTCCACATCTCAGTCATTTGAAGCATCCTCTACCCATGACTACGAAGCTACTTCCAAAGCGAGCCTCAAAATTGCAAATAATGAGGTATTTTCTTCTTCATCTAGTCATGATAATGATAATGATAGTGCTAGCTCTTCTAGTTCACATGATATGCGATATGATGAGTTAGTAAGCGAATATAAGATAATGTACACCTTGCTTGCAAAAAAGGATAAGGAAAATAAGATGCTGAAGAAAGAAAATGTGATGCTTAATTCTCATGTGGATGAATTAAAGCTAGAAAATGAGAAATTGAAGTCTAGTTCATTTGATTTGTGCCATGGTAGATTGAATTTTGAGCTTAAGGACTTAAAACTTGAAAATGAAAATTTAAAATTTGAGAATTCAAAAATCGTAAGTGAGAATAATATTTTGAAATCTCAACTATATGTCATGCATAAGTCAATTGAAGTTTTAAAAGATGAGATCTTAGTTTTGAAAAAGGAAGTGCATAATTTAAGAAACTCAACTTCCTTCAAGAAAATTGGAAAGAAAAATATTTCTTTCAAAAATGCATATGTTCGTCATAAATTTTATGTTATGCATTCTAATGCAAAATCTCATGTTAGGCATTCCACATTTAAATCTCAAGTTCAAAAGAAAAATATTTCACTTAATAATGCTCATGTCCATCATCCCTTTCATGTCAAGCATTCTAATGATAAATCTCATGTCCATCATCCCTTTCATGTCAAGCATTCTAATGATAAATCTCATGTCCATGTTAAAAATGAAAAGAAAAAGTTTCATGGATATTGTTTTTGTTGTGGTACATATGGCCATATGCAATCTATGATTGTGCATTTAAGAAGAATCCAAGTATTGCTAAGACACTTTGGATACCTACGCCAACTAACCCTCAAGGACCTAAAGTCATTTGGGTACCAAAGGTTTCTTGCTCTCTTGTAGGGGGAGCTACCATACAAGGATGAAGGAAAGTGATGTGTTGAAGTTGACCATGGACTTGAATGATGAATCCTCCCTTGGTTGCAACTTCAAGCTACCTTGATGTCTTAGGTAAAGTCGGCATCAAAACAATTCCGGTATCATCTTCTATCTTGCATTGTTTTACCTTAGTTGAAGATTATGATACCTTGTTTAATTTGAGTTGGTTTTGCCCGCTCGTGATATGTTTTATGAAATGATTTTTTATTTTGATTTATCGGTCTCTTCGGAGACCTATGTAGCCTATAATGGGCTCATGCGACCTTGTGGTTTTAAATCGTAGGCTCATTGTGGCCTTTCGGTTTTCAACCAATAGGAAGGGTTGGAGATCATATTTTTATTTATACTTCATTTGTGATCTCTAAAAATTCGTTTTGGTATGACTCGATTTCATCTTTAAAACGTATTTCAAACTATTTAGCAAAGTGAACTTTTATAATGATATTTGATACTTCTCTTTGCTTTTTGGTTTGGTTAGCTTGCTAAGTAGCTATATTTTCTCTAAAATATTAATGTAGCTTACTTGCAAGTTATAAGTATCTTAGGAAGGCTAAGAACTAGAATGAGAAAGATTAGTTTGGCTAAATTTTCAAGTATAAGGTATAACCTTGATAAATTCAAATCTTAATGTTATACCTCAACGCTTAAGTTTAAATAATGTCTCAATACTCATGATTAGAATTGCATGGTAAACTCTTGAATTTTCATGAGTAGGTAGAATTTTAGTACTTAGGCAAATTTCATTGAATGAAACTTGCTCTAGGTTGATATTCACTATTAGAGATATTCCTTTAAGTCCAAACTAGTTAAACATGTTTAGGGACCTTATTCATCAAATACTTCATCTTAAGATCCCTTAGATACATTTTGATATCATGTTAACCTCCTTAAAATGAATTTCTACTATCTAGCATGAGTTAAGGTTTTAAATGAAACTTTGCATTGAACATTTGCTATTTAGTATGTTAGCTTGCTAGTTGGCATATAATTTCATTTTGATACTAATGAAGCCTACTTGCAAGTTAAGAAAGTGGTAAACATTGAAGGATATGCTATCTAAAAGAAAATAAAAAAGGAAATAAAAAGTTGGGCAAATTTCTAAGACTAAGGTATGGATTTAACTTTAGTAAAAATCTTAATATAATACTTGAATACTTATGCTTAAGTGATTTCTCTATGCTCATGATTGATTATGCATGATAAATATTTGAATTTTCATGAGTAGAATTTTTTTTGATAACTTAGCTCATTTCCTGATATCATAATATTATGAAATCGAACTAGGTTAAAATTCTTCCAAATTGACTTGGACACTTGATTTTAAGTCCAAACTTCATAAACATGTTTAGGAATAGGTCTGACATGTTTCCAAGCACTTAGAGTGAAAAAATCATATGGATATGAATAAAATGACATAGAGGTCAATTCATGCTTATATTTTTTGAACCAAGTTGACCCAAGTCAACCAATTGACTTAGAGGTCTCATTTTCTATCCATATTTGAGGAACATATTTAGATTTACTCATGTTAGGTATCCGTAGGTTTAAGTTTGAAAAATCATGAGTAAATGATAAGATTGAAACTTAGCAAGTTTCATAAAAACTAGTTAGTTTTGAATGAAACCATTCTAGGTTGATATCTTACCTTAAGAATATAATTTTTATTTCAAACTTGACATACACTCTTTTCATGATTACTTTAGGGTGTCATAAAAGTTTGAATGAAAACTGCACTTTGAAATATAGAAATATAGAAATTCCTAGAGAAATATAGAAATTTTTTTTAAATGATTCTTGAAACTACACTTTCACTGAAAAATCTAGTTTCTTCAGTAAAAATTTCAAAATATTTCATCAAGAATCTAATTTATAATGGAATTTTGAAGTTGTATTTCGAAAACACAAAGTATCATTTATTTGAAATATCAATCTTTTCGATACTTTGATCTTTCTTCAAAAACTTCAAAAGAAAACTCATGTATACCATTTGGATTTCATTTCTAATATCATTCACACAATCTCTTGAGTAAAATCATTTCTAGAAATGATTTTGATATCTTGAATGATAAACTAGAATTATCCATTTCTCCTACATTTGGTATTCATTTGTTTATTAAAATCAACTTGATACATGCATTTAAAATGACCATTCAACAATCGATATTAAAAAATTTCGTCCAAAAATTAGTACCAAAGTTTTTCATCGAAAATATGATGTTGTATTGTATAGATTTAAAATTTTGATTCTTTTCAAAACTAAGTATAGGTTGACCCAAGTCAACAACATAACTTAAAAATTTCATCTTAAGCCCAAACTTGATTCATAGACTTACATTTCCTCATGTTTGATGTCTAGATGCCTAAATATGAGAAAACATGAGTAGATAGTAAAATTTGATACTTAGCATTTTCATGATTTCATGCTTATTTCAAATGAAAATGTGCTAAGTTCATATTTGGATCAAATGATATTATTTTCATTTCAAACTTCTCAAACATGCTTTAAATGATTAGATCTTAGTATTTTGAAAGTTTGAATGAAATAAAAAATATCATGAAAGAGAACCATATTCATGAAAACATTCATACTTGAGATCATATATGATTTAACTTTGAATTCCAATTGTGTTTTGAACATATCCTGTATGAATTAAGTTTCATGTTAAATATTTGTTTTCCATCCATTTGGTTGAGATTTTCATGTTTCATGATCAAACATCTTTAGAGTCTCAACTTCCTGAAAAGATACTTGTGTTTCATCCCTTTAACTAGATTGATCTTTCTTTCCCTTTTTGATTGATGTCAAAAGGGGGAGAAAATTAGGAGAAAACTATGGAGAAAATATGGTGAAAGAGGGAGAAAATTATAGGTAAAGGGGGAGAGGAAAATATAGGAAATCCATGCATATAGATAGGGGGAGTTTATTTCATAGATATGCATGTTGATAGGGGGAGAAATCCCTTAGTTAATATCCTCTATGCTTTAATATTATATTTTCTTAAGGATGTTTGTCATCATCAAAAAGGGGGAGATTATTGGCTTTAGGTTTTCAACCTTGGTCTTAATCTCTTAATCTCGATTTTGATGATAACAAACATGGAACTAATATTTCATCGAGAAATCTTTCAGGTTCCATATCGATTAGCGTTCGATGTCCTCGATCGGAAAAATCGGAAGGACATTGATCGTCGCGCTCGGGTTCATCGCGGAAATTTCTTGAAGCTCGATGAGTGCACCAAAGACGTCTTGGACGAGTCCAAAGTTCACATGGAAAGCTCTCCAAGTTGATACTCGTTGAAACCCGAAACCCGAAAATGAAGCGTAGAAGAAAAAGGCTGAAGAAATCAAACTCAGCCTAGGTTCGATCGATCGGGCGGTCGACCGAATAGTGTAAGTAATTGGCAGTAGCCAATTCAGTCGACCGAACACTGCCGAAAACCAGCAGTGGCTACTTCGGTCAACCAGTCGGTCGACCGACAGAGGCCTAAATTAAGGATCGCGCAATCGCGCGACCCAGGCTCCATGAGTCGGTCGACCGTGGGTCGACCAAATATGGGATTAGGGGATTCGCGTCTGGCGGTCAACCCCTCGGTCGACCGCACAGAGACAATAAGTGGCGGTCGCTTTGAGCGATCGATCGGTCGATCGACCGACCAATCGATCGAGCGTCTGCAATGGATAATTTTTTATTCGTTGAGCTGTCGTTTCTTTGAGAGGGTATAAATATACTTCATCTAACCCCTCTAAATATCTTCCTTCACTCTTACAGAAATTATTGAACATCAAAAAGAGAGATCTAAGCCTTCCAAAATATTAATCTCTTGCGCTTGGTTCTTTCGCGGACAACTTCTTCAAGCGCACACTCTGCTTCAACTCGGATTTCAATTCAAGATATACTACTTGGCGAGTTGGAGGGTTTGAAGGATTGTAAAGAGCTTTTACTCTTGGTTTTATTCTTAGCTCTTTGATTGTATTTTATCTGTTATTTGAACTATTTTTCTTTGATTTGGGTTTGTACGAAGATCAGGTGTTAGATCTTCTTGTGTGAAAGTGGTTACCTTGTTGTGAAGGTGTAAAGCCACTTGTGTAAACTTAGTTTTTACTAGGATTAAGTAAGTTGTCCCTTAGGGTTGAGGTGGAAGAGTGCTCTCGATAAGAAGGCGAAGACTTCCAGGTGAGGAAATGCCTTAGGTCGAGAGTGTGACTCTTCGAGTTAAAGTACTCTGTGTAAGGGAAACCGAATTAATCTAGTAAACCTAGTTTGGAAATCCTAAGCGGGGTGCTTAGGTAGTAGAGAAGACATTCGGGCTGAACCACTATAAATTCTCGTGTTTGCATTGATTTACTAATTATTTTAAATTGCTTAATTATGTATCGCTTCCGCATCAAATTGTTCAATTGTAAATTGCCTAAACGATCTAAGAAAACGATTAAAATCGAATTTAGGCTAATTGAGTTAGTAAACACACTATTCACCCCCCTCTAGTGTTGTCATTTCGTCTTCATTGTTTGTTTCATGGTAGAGTATGGTTTACCATGGTATGGTATTGTTTAATTTTATGTTTGGTAAAACTTTCAATAAGTGGTCATGGTATGATATTGTAATCTCATGATTTAAAAATCATAGATTTTGTGTGATTGTTGAAACCACCGATTTGATTCCTAAAGTACCCATCCTATAACTTCGTCTTCTTCCTTTATCCATCGGTACTTTTGTTTTCCTTTTATTATGCTTTGACTTCCTTCTGGTTTCTTCCTTTATACGCTGGTTCTTTTGGAGCAACTATCTTCTTTGCAAGCAACAAGACACCATATTCTTTCTTGCTATTCTTTTAACATAAATCTTTTCGGTCCTAACAAGTCTTGACACTATACCTTTTATCTTTTGTATTATATATATTATTTATTTCAGGTTCTTGTATATTTGATGTTTATGTGTACTAGAATAAGCTACATTTTAACTTTTGTGCTAATGTTTTGACCCAAAAATTGAATTTAATATATATAATTTTACATGAATTTCTATATTTGAGGTCATTCTAGCCATTTTATTATTTGAGGAACCATATCATACCATCAAACCAAATAAAAATATATTATTTAATCATACCTCACTACTAGAAATTGAGTCTTCAGCAACGGCCGCTCAAGCCGTTGCAGATATGTTGTATCTGCAACGGCTTTCTAACGGACAAGTGAGCCGTTGCTGATGATCACTTATTAGCAACGGCTTTCTAACGGGCGAGTGAGCCGTTGCTGATAAGTTTATATAGGTCGCAGATCGCGCCCGACCCTTCTTCCTCCCGCTGCTGCCACCGCCGCCTCCTCCTCCCGCCTCTCGCCGCCGCTGCCGACGCCGAGCTGCCACTGCCGACGCTGTCGTCCGTCCTCGACCGCCGATTTCAGGTATTCATCGCCGCCCGGCCGTCTCTTCCCGTTGCGGCCAGCGGGAAATCCGACTGAAACCCTATTTTAGGGTTTTGGCCGGCGGCGGTCGGCCGATGGCCGCCGCCGGATCTTGTACAGTGTCCGGACACACTGTCCGAACATTGTACGCCGGCGCCGGAAAGAGTAGATTTATGATTTTTTATTTTTTTATTTATATGTTAATTAATTATTTAGATTAATTATTAGGGTTTAGATTAATTTCGGAATTGTCCACTTCGGCATTTTGCCAGAATCGTCCACTTCGGACACACGCCGGAATCGTCCACTTCGGACGCGCGCTGGAATCGTCCACTTCGGATGCGCGCCGGAATCATCCACTTCGGACTCTTGCCGAAATCGTCTAATTTGGACTCGTGTCGGAATTATCCAATATGGACTCAAACTGTCTCGAAACATTTAGAAAATAATCATCCATCCGACGAGTTGATATGTTTCACGTACGCATCGACGAGTCGGATATGATTTAGCAAAACCTTAGATCCATTCGGGGATTGTATGTTCGTGTAAAAGAAGTAGATGTTCTTTTATACGACGTACAATTCTTGAATTGTCCCTGATTGGACAATTTGGGAATATAGTTATTTGTACTGCACTTACGTTTTTATTTTAACTGTTAACTAATTATTCTAAATTTCGGCAACATCTCTCTTGTTCTCCGATACGCGCCCAAATGATATGCGTATTCGGAGAACTGTAGGGAGATGCTGTCGAAATTTAGAATGAAGTTAGCGGTTAAAATAAGTACTTAGTGCAATATAAATAATATAAATCCCAAATGAAATAAGACAATCTCACCTAAAGACATTAACCAAAGAAATTGTCATTGATTGACAGAATCATGTTGGCTGATCGAAGTTGGATGTACCGACGTCTTGATCGTGGAGCTTTAACGAATGAGTTTCGATTAGGCGTAACGTACTTCCTAAATTTCGCAACATACATTAACGAATGACTATTATTCAGATGATGAGGAATAATTGTAAAGTATATATTTTATTAAATATATCTCTACTATTTATACAATAATCTGATTATATGTCTATTCGACAGATATGTCTAGTCGTGGTTATCGTCGGAGGAGAGCTTCGGAGTCTTCGATCGGTGAGACTCCTACACTTACTCATGCTGCTGATCCTCATGTTGTTGATCCTCATGCCGATGATACTGCCGAGGCTAGTACATCCAGACGCAGGCGGCCACGTGGGCCGAACAGGTGGCAGCCTCCACTAGCCACAGAGTCACGTAGATTTATTAGCGTGATTGGGGAACGGTAATATATCATGAATTATGAATCATTACAAATTCATTATATCATAATATAATATTAAAATTTATTTTTGTTGTGCAAGTTCGAGCAAGAAGAAGTGCCGAGGAGCATTTCTTCTACTATTCAACGATACATGCACGGGGCATGGCCTACGTGGTCTCACGTGCCTAGCGAGCACGTCGACATGTTATGGCGCGAGTTTGAGACACGTATTATTATTTTTTTTACATGTATGATGATTAATATTGGTACTGATATTATTATTTTGCAGGCTCGCTTTACATGGGCCGAGGACTAGAGGCCATTCATTTACGCTGCATGGGAGGCTATTTCCCGTGCGAGGTACAACGGGCAGCTGTGGCAGGCTCGGTCCCAAGCGATGGCCTGAGCTGGGACCACTAACATCGCGGAGACTCGGGGATACAGCCCCGATTGGATTACTTCAGATATATGGGACCAGTTCGTGGGAAAATGGTCGACGGATCGATGGCAGGAGGTTTCTCGGAATGTGGCTAGAAATCGCATGTCGGGGGGAGCAGCGCGTCACACCGGCGGCTCTGTTGCATTTGCAGTGCACGCGAACCGTATGGTAAGTATATCTTTTAATTATATATTTTATTTGTTACTATGTGTACTAATTAATGTATTTGTTTTGTAAATGTAGACGACGGTGTCGGATGACGGGACTGTCCGGCGACCCTCCCCGGTGACGGTGTTTGAACGGACTCACCGTCGAGCACATGGGACGGGGGAGTACATCGACAATCGCGCTGCATACATTATGGTAACTATATATTTGTTTAAATTATTCATTATATATTTATAATTTAAGTTTTATGATAAATATTAAACAAAAAATCAAACTCGAGTAAGAGACCTACAGCCAGACGGTGGTGCAGCGCGGGGGCACCCTCGAGGACTTTGACGAGCAACGTGGGTCGAGGCCGCAGGTGGCTGGGACCATGGCCGCGTATATGGCTTTGCAGATAGTGGTCATGCGCGAGCCGTACTAGGGCCACTTGGGGCACCGACCCCTCCGGTCACTGGTGAGCGGCCGTCCACCTCTAGATCCAGTTATGATCATAGTAGCAGAATAAGGACTCTAGAGGCGATGGTCGCGCGTCAGAGTCAGATGATGGCGGAGATGCATGCTATGCTACGCAACATGTCAGGTCATCCCGAAGCAGGCATCTCTTCGGCATCATCTAATCCATCGTCCTCGAGTCAGTCCACGTCGGTGTACACTCAAGCACTCCAGACCCCGCCATATGATCCAGACCATCCTCCATCGTCATCGTGAGATTTTTTTTATATTGACTTTGTTACTGAGATATTGGACTTGTTTAATTTATTTTGTTTGGATATTGATACTTCAATTTTGCATTTGAATAGTTTTTATACTATTGTGGATAATTATCAATATAAATATAATTGTTTTGATGTATATCTTGGTGTATTTGTGATGTGTGTATGAGTGTATGGGTGTGTGAGTTATGTATCAGATAATGTATCAATGTATCAATGGAAATTTTAAATTTTAATTTTTTTCGTTACCAGGTTCACATCATCAGCAGCGGCTTTCCCACGGCCATCCGTGGGAAAGCCGTTGCTGATGACCTACAGCAACGGCTTAGCGACGGCCTTTTACTAACGGCGTTGCTATGGGCTCATCGGCCGTTGCTATTAATGTTATCAGCAACGGCTCCACGTCCGTGGCAAAACCGTTGCTGATAATATTTTTAGCAACGGCCCGAGCGGCCGTTGCTGATCCGTTGCTAAGTTATCAGCAACGCGATTTTCTGCCACGGCTGCATTGCAACGGCTCAGCAACGGCATCAGCCGTTGCTGATGCCCATCTTTCTAGTAGTATACTATCTTCCCAAACATTAAAACAATAATTATAGTATCATACCATATAGTACTATATCATACTATACATTACTAAATCATGCTGCACCTCACCCAAACAAGGCATTAGTTTGCTATGATTAGTTATATTGTCCTTATGGTTGAGGTGGAAGAGTGTTTTTGGTAGGAAGACGAAGACTTTCGAGTGTGAAAGTGCCTTCGGTGTGAGAGCGAAGACTTTCCGTGAAAAGGCCATCATTATAAAGGAAACACTTTAATTTAGTAAATTAGAGTTTGACAATTCTAAGCGGGGGTGCTCAGATAGTGGAGTAGGCATTGAGACCGAACCACTATAAATCTCATGTTTGCATTATCTATTGTGATTTTTGCTTAATTGCTATACTTACTTGCTTCTACTTGTTATTCAATTTGTGAATTGTTTAAGTAATCAAGAATTAATTAAATCATATTTAAATTAAGTTTTTAGCATCATTTAATGTAGGTCATTCAACTTACAGGACCAACTGCTTATTTATTCATAACTTTGTCTAATAACATTCCTTGATTATTGCAAATTAATCTTTTTGAATCAATGAAGGGCCGAAGGTACTTCATAGGTAAGCCTCCTTTGATTCCAAAAAAATAGCAGATATCCGATTTGAGTTTAGTTTGACATTTGCTTGGCCTCAAGATTTCAGACTTCATTTTATATGTTCTTTGATTTGTAGCTTCATAATAAATATCCAGGACCTCCTGTAACTGGTGACAAGATCTCATGTTTCTTTTAATAATAATGAGTATGTCATAGGCAAAGAATAAGTCAACAAAGAATAAATGACTTGCAGATTTCCTTGTACTTGACAGCCTTGATCAATCCATTAGAAATTGATATATATATCCAGTAATAAGGAGAGCAGCTCTTGGAGAATTATGAATAGGTAAGGTCATAAGTGATCATCTTGCCTTACACTTTTATTAACTTATAATAGAAGTGCACCTATTTACACAACATTTGAATGTTGCTGATTTTAAACATGCCTTCAATCACCTTTTGAACTTAAGGGGTATATTCATCATTTTGAGATTTCCTCAAGGGCAATCAGAATGTTTCTGTCTAAAACTTCTTCTAGTAAGGTTGCTTTCTAGAGGACTATTGTATGATGTTATGGTTTCAGTTGCCATTGTCATGTAACTATCTCTTCTCAATAAAAGCCTCTGCCTCTTGGATATTGATGGTTCATTTGTTTTACTGAATATGATATGATAATAAATAATAAATAATATTAAATTTAATTTTTTAAATTCGGTATTCACACGATATAATATCAATACTATATTATGGTATAGAAAGTCTTGCATCAATTACCAAGCATTGAGGTGCTTTACATTAGTGATGACGACATGGTTGTCGTCTCCTATAGGACCATTTACTCTTTGTAGTTCTTATGCCAGCCTGCTATCTTCAGCACCTACTGTTCTTTGGTCTAGCCTTCTATGATTCAAAGGTCATTTTCCAAGACATTTTTTTATCTTGGCTTTTTGGAGGCAAGTTTCTACATGACCGATTGCACGCTTGGGGGAAGCCCTTAGCGAGGGCCTAATATGTCATCTATGTTAGACAAGAAAGTGAAAGCATTGACCATATCTTCTTCCAGGATGTCCTTCACACATATGACATGACCCCTTTACGATTTTTTAGGTCTCTTGATGTGCAATTACTATTGCAACACTTCGACGGTTCTACACTTCTACACCTACGAGAAAAGCAAGGGAACTTTTGCTCACAGCAACTATTTATCACCTCTAGCGTGATCAGAGCATCCGATTATTTGAGGATAAGTCTACCTCTTCTGATATTATATCCAACTACATCATCTATGATGTAGGTGCTTGCATGAGTGGCCTCGATGCATTACATTACATTGACAATATCTTTCCATGAGATTGTGAATCTTTGTCCTCTTAGTACATATCATTGCTAGGCTCTCCCTTGCCGATAGCAATGCCGAACGTAAGGATTGAGATTCATTCTTAGAGTAATTAGTGATACAAACTACACCTATATATATTTTTATTTAATAAAATTTTCCAACTTACAATTACAAAAAAGAATAATGAATTAAAATTTATCTCCCTTTATCCCATGAAGTAAATAATTAAGCCTCAAGTGTCTAGTGAATATATTAAACATAACTATCTTATCAGATGTGATATGTATGGTTTAATTTGGGTAACAAGCACTTGGATAAAATTTATAATAACATTGCTTAGTATAATGGGTCTAAAAATTGGGGGGGGGGGGGGGGGGGGGGGGGGAGATTATTTACCTTGATTTTCCTCCAAACTTTAATTTTTTTCAACCCCGATTTGGAGTTGAATGAGGGTGAAAAAAATTATAAAAATTCGTTCAAAATAAATTTACAATATTACCTTTATTGTTTTAATACATATATAAAGTTTTATCAAACCTTAGTGGTCTTTTCTGCCTATTGAATACAAAGGCAAAATAGAAGAGGGAAAAAAATATTTGTAGTATCTTCTGTCTAATCTTAGTTGTTACGCCCCGCCTAGGTTTATCCCTGTATAAGGGACCTCACCTAGGAGAAGCGCAACTAGCAACAGAACAACCAACAATTTATGGACTGAATTTAAATTTACAACCAGATTCAAATCGAATATCCAACCCGACAATAATAAAAGCTCAACAGTCCAAAATGAACAATAAATTCTAGAGTCTAGCTAAAAATGCAAAGTTCAACTAATAAACTAGGAAACTAAATGCTGTGCGGAAGACGTCTCCTCCTCCTCCAGAACTCTAGCTACCCCCATAAGATAATGCCGTCATACCTGAGGATCTGAGGCAAAAACAACAACATCAGCAGAAGGCTGAGCAGGATTTCAACAAGATGCTATGATGCCATGCGTACAACGAAAGATATAATTCAACCATCTACTCGATGCACCTATATAAATCAACTATGTCAACTATGTCAACTATCATCTATATGAGTATGCGTCATAAACCCAATCAAGAGCGTAGTGGACATTGGGTTTCCCCCGCACTCTCGCACCTCGAGAGTGGCACCTCAAGCCCGCTCCAGCTAGAGACGCGACTATCCAAAAATGGTAGTCCGCCGACGTCTAACACCTCGACGCCGATCACACAACCCGTGTGATAAATAGGTGATCACCGGTGTCACTTGCCCTACACCTTGGGCAATATATCAACGTGTCCAGGGCTATCGCCCAAAAGTAGATCAACTATGCATATGTCAACAACTCATCTACTACAACTCAACCAATATAATGCTAGTAGTCATGTCCTCATGTATGCATTAAGTAAATAAACAACAGCATAAGACATGCAACGTCTAAACTAGCATCCTCAACTAATATGCATATAACAACATCATGCTGGCAACATGTATTAACAAAATATGCATAAAGAGTTTCAACAACAGTAGATATCAACTTTCAATGGAATAGAACAACAAGATATATTTCGACATAGGGTAACAACCGATCTAGGATGAGATTCACCTTGACAACAACTACAACAACAGAACAACTCGGGTAGAAACCATGAAAACCGATAAAATAATATTTTTCGGCCCGACACGCAAAACGAGGCAAAACGCATACTGTTTTCAACATCCGAAAGCCATATGATAAAACTGACCCCGCCAATGAATTCGGGGCGACGAGTAGATCCAAATTCATATATAATATGATTATTTTGACCCACTAAAAAGCCTCAAAATAATCTTTTAAATATCAACAATTATCTCAAAATATCAACTTAATTAGGGTACTGTTACGAATGTTCGTAACAGTGCTACGAACCTAAATATCATAACCTCACCTATCATAACATTCACAGCGGCATCTAATCACATATAACAGTGTTATACACTTATAATAAAAACCCAATTGATATAAGATATATCATACTACTATCTAAATATAACACCTGTTATATACAAAAGTAACACTGATACAATAACATAACACTGATATAAACTACTCTACCCCCTTCATCTTCACCCGCGTCTCCTTCGTCCCGCGGCCGCCAGCACCTGCTGGATCCGATCGGCCGACGAACAAGAACGACGCGATCGCCGACCGGCGAGGGTAGTTCACCGATCGACGCCATCGATCAGCGCTGCCGCCATTGAGGACAAGCGGCGACGAAAGAAGCAGGGCGCTAGCCGCCTAATACGGCGATTTCACCCCTCGCGCAGACGCCTGCTGGGTTGCCATCGCCGATCGGCAACAACGGCTCGCCGATCGATACCAAGATCGTTGCTGCCCCCTACTAACAGACGGCAACGACAGGGAGGGGAAGGGGCGATCCCAGATCAGGGCGATGCCGCCCCTCGCGCGATGTCGCGCAGGGCGACGACGCGCCTGGCGACATGGTACGCGGCGATACCACGCTCGGCGGCAACGCGCCCAGCAGCGGCGACCTCGCGCACAACATCGGAGGACGACACTGTCATGTGGCCGAGCCATCGCATGAACAGTGCCAATCGGAGCAACAACTCGGTAGACAATCACCAAGACGACGAGAAAACACGAACGAAAGATACAGCAGATCGCATCAAATCTCGCAACATTGCGAAAATCCAAATCGACGACAAGAATCAATCCCAGAATCTCATCCAACAACGTTGATTACCCTAGACGAGAATAACAAGGAAGAGTATAAGAATCCTACCGGAATCTCCTCCGAACTCCGATTCACCGGAGATCTTCTCGCCGTCGATGCCCTCAAAATCCTCCGATGACCGCTGCTGCTACAGGAACCGAGAGAGAAAAGAAAGGATTAGAGAGGGTTTAGGGCTCATTTAAATAGGATTTGCATTTTGCAAACAACCCCCTCTAAGAAATATTTTCACAATTAGGCCCAAAAATATTCAAGGTATAACATCCTCCCCACCTAAAAAAAATTTGGTCCTCCAAATTTGAATACCTGTCTCCGGAAGATCATGCTGGTCAACACGAACATTTCCCTGAGTCTGCTCCTGGGATAGAGCGAAGACTCTGGCAGACTGCTGGATGCTCTGCTGCGGGCCTCTCTGCCGCTGCTGCTGAGAGCTCTGGCCCCCTGCCTGCTGCCTAGTCGGACAATCTCTACTGATGTGGCCTGGCTGCTTACAACTAAAGCACAAACTCTGCGACTGCGGGCAGTCCCTGACAGAGTGGGAAGCATCCCCACACTTAAAGCAATGGAACTGACCTCGGCTCGACTGACCTCCCGACTGATGAGTAGGTCGTGAAGATGCCTGAGACTGGGTCGGTGCTGATCTGGCCCTCTTGGCCTGCGGCTGACCAAATCCTCTGTCACCATCTCTGCACTCTCTGCCACCCTGACTCTGCGTCTGAGCTGGCTAGCTGGCCTCCACCAGCTGACGGTTGGGGAACATCTCGTCATGAGTCGCCTCCGCCCGAAGCGCCCGCCTCAGAACTCTGCCATAGCTCCCAAGCCCGACACTAGCCATCAATCCCTTGATGGAGTTGTTCAGTCCACCGAAGAAGAACTCTGCCCTCCTGCTATCAGAAGACACCAAGTCTGGGACGAACCTCGTGAGTGCATCAAACTCGCTGGCATACTCTACCACTCGCCTCGTCCCCTGACGCAACTGAATGAACTCCTGCAACTTCTGCCTCGCATAGGTAGCTGGATAATATTTCTTGAAGAATATCTTCAAGAATCTCTTCCAAGAGATCGTCTTCCCTCTCAGTAGCCTCTGCTGCATCTCCCACCAAACCAAAGCCTCTCCAGTAAAGCAGTAAGTTACAAAACCGACCCGCTCCTCCTCAGGACAGCCCAATACACCAAAGGCCCGCTCCACCTCGCTGACCCACGACTGAGCCACTGCAGGGTCGGTGGTCCCAGTAAAACTGTCGAATTTGCCTCTCCCTAGGCGCAGAAACTGATTCAGACGGTTCACCTTCCGCCTCTCGAGAGACTCAGGCTGTACTGCGTCATGCCGAGCTACTGGCTTCGGCTGCACCGGTGAATCCTCTGAAGCATCTCCAGCAGACATCTCAGAAGGTGAATCCTCACTATAAGCTGAGTCAGAATCGAACTCAGAATCGGATTGCTGCTGGGGCTCCATCTGCTCGGTCTGTCCTCTCGCTCGGCCACCCCGAGTGCTACTCCGGCCGGGTCTACGGCTCGAGCATGCCCGACGCTGAAACTGAGCCAAAGGAACATCATCTGCCAGGTCTGGCTCGACTCTGGCCGGAACTGGACTAACCCTCCGAGTCTGCGCAGACTGCCTACCGCCACGGCCTCGGCCTCGACCTCGGCGTCCACCTCTGAAGGCAGTCCTGACACCCGAACTACCTCTAGCCTCCATATTTCCTAAAAGGAAGAACGACTCAGGTTTAAAATTTAATTTTAAAAATTAATGGTTGCGGGTGAGTTTTGAACTTGGACCTTTAGTTTTATTTGAGATAGTTTAACCATTATACTAAGCTTTATTATATATTTTTTAACATATTTTTTATATGTAACATTGTAACGCAGTACAAATTAATAAAAAGATTTTTAAAAAATTAAATTATAATTAAATTTTTATTTATCTTTAATACAAAAATATTCATCCAATGATAAAATAATTTTTTTAAATATTATAATAGACCGCACCTTAAAAGGTTGCCTACGTACTTTCTATAGCTAAACTTGTACTCCCCAATGATTAACTATAGAAGGATCAGGTCTACGTAGTTCTTTTTACATTTTTAATTACCCGTAGTCCCGGTGATTTAACTTGTACTTGGACCAGCAGCACCAGCTTCGCTTGTTTGAGCTTCCTCCTCTCTTGATGATGAAGTGTCGTGTCATCCCTTATCTTGTAATCTATCTTCAGCATCCAACCAGTCTTTTAAGCAAATGCACATTTCAACCGTTTCTGCACTCATTCGGCTCCTTCTTTCGTCGAGAATTCTATTTTCTGCACTAAAATAAGACTCGAAAGCTACTGTAGACAAAGGAACAATTAGTATATCACGTGTCATGATAGAAATAATAGGATACACATTTTCTTATTTTTTCCACCATGCTAAAATCTCATTATCATCTATTTCTTCAGAATGATTATGATCTAGAAAAAAAGTAATTCATTAAAATTAGTAGATTTAATTTTTTTTAACCTACGATCAAGTTGAGAATTAATATTATTTCCACTATCATCTCTTATTCTAGAAGAATAAGATGTTGTCTTATTTGTAATTATATCACCAAATTTTGAAGCGTAAAATACAAACATAGAATTCAATAAATTCTAAATTTTAAAAAAAAATTCTTCAACATTATCTAATTCCATATTCTTATAATAATTATCTAACAACATATTTAAACCATCAATTTTCATTCTAGGATCTAAACATAATGCTAAACAAAATGAAGTAGGTATATCTGACCAATACTTTTTAAATTTAGATTCCATTAAAAAAATAATTTGTGCAAATAAAGGGTGATGTCTATATGAAGAAAATACTTCACTAATACGAACTATATGTGAAAGAGTTAAATTACATGTAGGATAATAAACACCGAAAAATTATTCGGTAGCTTTATTAAAAAGCTCTAAAATTTGAGTAATATGCCCAACAACTAACCAATCATTATCATTAATTGGATCACCAGACATATTTTCATTGTAAAATATTGTAAATATCTCTTGATATCTTGTAGTAGACATAAGCATATGATATGTTGAATTTCATCTAGTAATAACATTACCATTAAATTTTTTATATGGTTTATTAAAAGATTGACATAATTTTTTAAATTTTATGTTCTTGCTTTTGAAGAACGCATATATCTAATAACATCTCTTATTTTTTCTACATGTATATTTACTACTTTTAAATCATCTTGTACACATAAATTAAGAATATGACAAACACAACGAATATGAAATAATTCACTATCTAATACTGGTTAAATAACTGTATAAGGGGAGGAATAGCAGCATCATTATTACTAGAATTATCAAAACTAATCAAAAAAATTTATCATTTATATTATAGAAAGATATTACAAATCTAATAGCAGAAAAAATGGCAACATAGGTGTATGGATATTCAAACACTTTAAAACTAATTATTCTTTTTTTGCAAAATAAAATTTTCATCAATCCAATGCGCAGTAACACAAATGTAAGAATTAGTAGTACGTTGACTAGACCAAAATCAGATGTTAAAGAAATTTTTGATTTATTATTTTAGAAACTTGTCATTATATTTTCTCTCTATATAAAAAATAATTTTAAAGCATCACTTTTCATTGTATTTCGAGTAATTTTTTTATATTTTGGTTGTAAAGTATTTTGAATCTAACTAAAAAATCTTGGTTGATCAACAAAATTAAAAGGAGATTCACTTTGAACAATTAATTTTGCAAGTTCTCGACCTTGAAAATCATGATTATACGAAAAAGCTGTTAAACCAGAAGAAGATAAATTAAGAATTTATTGAGTTTGTGCGACCTTATTGTCTTGACCCTTTGCATGACGTAATAGATGACCATTTCCTCCTATTGTTGAAGTCGAAAGAATTTTTTGACATTTTTTACATCGGGCTGTTGTTATGGTGTCATCAGTTTCAATAATTTTCTCAAAATATTCTCATACCTTATTTTTTTTTCTATATGATGGTCATAAATTAATAGATGGACTTATCTCTATGTTTTAATTTTGTTGAGTGGTAGGAGTGGTAGGAGTAGTAGGAGACATTTCTTTTAACATATTTGATCCAGTTTGTGGAGTATAACCTAAAAAATCTCCATCCGCCATTAGTAAAAATTAAAAATATTATACTGATCAATGAAACAAATTTAAGAGATTAAAAAAAAAATTGACAACAATGTTGAATCCTTGTCTCCTTGATGAACTTAAAATATTGTTGAGAATGATTATAAATGAACTTAGATTGTTGAGAGTATGAGAGTTGAGAGTTGAGAATTAAGAGTTGAGAGAAAAAATTGAAGATGAAGATATAAGAAATGAAGAAGAAAATGGTATTTATAGAAAAATTTAATATATTTTTTTTAACATTATCGGCCGACCCGAGCCAAGTCTGGCTCGGGCCAACCTAGGTCTGGAGCTCGCCAGGCCAAGGGCGCGGCCAGGCCTACCCCCGTGCTCGCCCAAAGCACGACATTCGGGCCGTGGTCGGCCCGCGTGCCATGCCAAGCACGGTCTAACTGCGAGCCGTGCCTAGCACTCGGCCCGTCTCCTGGGCACGATCGTGCCGGGTCAGACCCGGCCCGTTGCCACCTCTTGCCTAGGGGGGGAGGTTTTCCTCCTGCCTCTCTCCTCTTCTCTTTTCTCCATTTTTCGTCCTCTCTTCTGCCGGAAGTGCAGCGTCGCCGCCAGCGTTCTCGCTGAGAAGAAGTGCAGCGGCGCTATGATAGTGGGTGATTGATCGCTCTCCACGATTTCTTGTGACAACCGCCCACTCTGCCTCCGACGATCTCGCCCTCTGTGCGGATTGCGATTCGGATGCCCACGGGGGTGGCAGCGCAGTGAGCCACCACCACCACTAGAGGATCCCCATTGAGGGATTTTTCGGCTGCCCCACCGCCGCCGAGCTCGCCGCCTTGTGGGGCTTGTTTCCTGGGACGACGAAGCGACAGAAAACCGCCCAGCGCAAGCAGCCGCTGCTCCAACAGTTGACGTAGCTCGCCGACATGGAGTTTGTTGCTCCCTTGTGAGGGTTGATTCATTTTAAACCCAATATGAAATGGGCCAGCAGAGAGAGAGAGAGAGAGAAAAGAAAAAGAAAAAAAGAGCAGCATCTGTTTTGGGCTCGGCCCGGCCCAGGCGGGCCGAACATCCCTCCAGCCACCAATTTTGACCGGTTCCTTGCAGGAACTCGATCTATTTTTGACTGTTTCCAGCCAAAAGCTTATCCACCGCCTCAATTACTTGGTAAAAGAAATTTCAGTAACCATCTGATTAAATCAGACGGAGCAGCAAATTTTATGGAGAGTTTTTCTCCACCAAATCAGGCATGAATCGGTTCTCCTCCTCTATTATAAATAGGGGTCTAATATGCAGTTCCAAACAATCAGATCATCCTAATAATTCTCAGAGCCTCTCATCTACTCCGTTTCTCAGGCAGGATTCCTTTCCAGCGGCTCTCTTCTTCTTCACACCGTCTTAGGCAGAAGCAAGAAGATCAAGGACGCCGCATCCACAGTTTTCAAGCAAAAGCAGGAATCCAGATTTCGGGGTGCAGAAAAATATCCAAGAACAGGCAATATTTTTCTTTACAGTTTATTAATAAGTTGTATTCTACTCTTGTATTGGCCGTGTTTTCTCCTCCTTCTAATAAAACCAAGTGCCTTCTTCTCCCCGTGGAGTAGGCCCGGTATCCCGCCGGGCTGAACCACGTAAATTTGGTGTTCTTTGTGTTTTTTCTGGATTTACTCGTTTTGATATTTTTCCTTTTGGCATTTGGATTTTTGGATCCTTGCAGGAAGACCCAATTTCTTCCTAACAGTTGTGGTATCAGAGCCAACAATCCACAATGTCAGGGGCAAAATATGAAATTCAGAAACTGGACCATAATGTCAACTACTCATTATGGGCTTTGAAGATCAAAGCAATTTTGATTAAAGAGAACCTTCAGGACACTATTCGTGGGCGAGATGCAATGGAAGGCACTGAAAGAGAAAAGGACCGAGCTGATGAAAGTGCTAAAGCCACCTTGTACATGAGCATTTGCGACGAGGCACTACGAGAAGTTGCATCAGAAAAGACCGCCGTAGATGTATGGAAAAAGCTTGCCACAATCTACCAAGATAAAACTCTTACAAGTAAGATGACACTTAGACAGAAATTATATTTTTTACGCATGACTGATGGCACTTCTGTTAAAAATCATATTAGCATTTTTCGCTCTATTCTTGCTGATCTTGAGGATATGGAAGTTAAATTTGAGGAAGAAGATAAAGCTTTTATGCTTCTAATTACTCTCCCTGCTTCTTTTAAAAATTTTCGTGAAAGTTTATTGTATGGCAAGAATACTATAACTCTGGATGAAGTGACAACGATGCTAGTATCCAAGGAGATTGTCGATTCTCAACTTACCACAGGATCCTCTAGAAGTCGTGGAGAAGCCCTGAACACTAGAGGACGAAACAGGTCACGGGACAAAAGCCGGGGTAAGTTCAGATCTAAATCCAGATCTAAAAACGTGCAGTGCTATTATTGCAAAAAGATGGGACACATCAAATCAGAATGCCATAAGCTGAAACGGAGACTAGAGGAACAAAATCAGAACAGAGAAGCATCCTATGCTGATGAGGATGAAAAAGTAGAGGTACTTACTGTTTCTGCTTGTTATGCTAGATCTCAAGATGAATGGATTTTAGATTCAGGTTGTTCTTATCATATGACACCGCACCGAGAATGGTTTGCCACATATGAAAATGCTGATAGTAAGGAAGTGCTAATGGGAAATGACTCATCATGTCAAGTAGCAGGAGTTGGCTCAGTAAAAATTAAAATGCATGATGGCATTACAAGGACTCTAACTCAGGTATGGCACGTTCCAGGTCTTAAAAGAAATTTAATTTCTTTATCTTCATTAGATGCACTTGGATACAAGTATTCAGGCCAAGACGGAGTTTTCAGAGTCACAAAGGGGTCCTTAACAGTAATGAAAGCATTAAAAGTAAACCAACTCTACATCCTGCAAGGCACAACGGTAACAAGTGGTGCAGCTATGGTAACTTCTGAACACTCTGATGATATTGCTAAATTATGGCATATGAGATTAGGACATATTAATGAAAGGAGCATGCTAATTCTTGAACAAAAGGGACTACTTGGAAAACAGAAATTTGCTAAGTTAGATTTATGTGAACATTGCATCTATGGCAAACAGAAAAAAGTCTCATTCTCCACAGGGCAACACTATGCAAAAGAAAAATTGGACTACATCCACTCTGATCTATGGGGGCCATCACCGGTTGAATCTCAAGGAGGAGCTCGATACATGCTCACTTTTATTGATGATTACTCCAGGAAGGTATGGGCTTATTTTATTAAAAATAAATCTGATGTCTTCTCTAAATTTCAGTCTTGGAAGACAATGATTGAGAAGCAAACCGGTAGATATGTTCGGACCCTGCGAACCGACAATGGCATAGAATTTTGCAGTGGAGAATTTAAAGATTTTTGCTCCAGAGAAGGGATCATAAGACATCACACAGTTCCCTACACACCTCAGCAGAATGGAGTAGCAGAAAGGATGAACCACACCATCATAGAAAGGGTAAGAAGTATGCTTTCTAATGCTAACCTTTCTAAAAGTTTTTGGGCAGAGGCTGCATCCACCGCTTGTTACCTGATAAATCGATCACCTTCTTCATCTATTGAATTCAAGACGCCTGAGGAAAAATGGATCGGGTCGCCAGCCTCTTATGACCACCTTAAAATTTTTGGGAGCACTGTCTATGTCAGAGTGAATGAAGGAAAATTAGAACCTAGATCAAAGAAATGTATTTTCTTAGGATATCCTAGTGGAGTGAAAGGCTATAAAGTATGGTGTCTAAATAATTGTAAAGCAGAAATCCATAGAGATGTAATTTTTGATGAACAGGTACTTTTGAAATTGAAAAAGGAAGAGGATGACTCACAGGAACCTACAGTGCCACCAGAAGAAACACCACCTCAGCCTGCTACCAAAGAATTCTGGTTTCCTACACCTACGCCTCGATCGTCTTCCATAGAAGCCAATGACATTGGTCCATTAGAACAGGCCACTGAAGAACATGTGCAGGTCCAGGAGGAGCCACACCCAGTTCAGGAGGAGCCACACCGGGTCCAGGAGGAGCAACATCAAGTTGAGGAGGATAATCCTTATTCCATTGCCCTCAACCGACCTAGGCGAGCACCATGTCCTAATCCTAGGTATGCAAATGTTGCTACATATTCTCTAGCAGTGGCAGAAGAAACTCCATGCACTGAAGAACCAGCCTCTTATAAAGAAGCACTAAACCGGACAGATTCAAGAAAGTGGCATGAAGCTATGGCAGTAGAATTCAAGTCCTTGCAGAAAAATAATACTTGGGAACTTGTGAAGCCTCCACCGCACAAGAAACTTGTTGGGTGCAAGTGGATCTACAAACTCAAAGAAGGCGGCATCTATAAAGCTCGGCTTGTGGCAAAGGGATACAGTCAAAAGGAAGGTATTGACTACAAAGATATTTTTTCTCCTGTGGTTAAGCATACCTCTATTCGTGTTCTTCTAGGATTAGTAGCCATGCAAGACTTGGAGTTGGAACAGCTTGATGTAAAGACAGCTTTCCTACACGGTGACTTAGAAGAACAAATCTACATGGCACAACCAGAAGGGTTTGAAGTGAAAAATAAAGTTGATCATGTCTGCCTCCTAAAGAAGTCACTATATGGCCTCAAGCAATCTCCCAGACAATGGTATAAGAAGTTTGATCAGTTCATGCTTGGTATTAATTTCAGTAGATCATCTTTTGACAGTTGTGTTTATTTAAAGAAAACAACTAGTTCTATGATTTATCTGCTTCTTTATGTTGATGACATGCTTATTGCGGCAAAAGATATTACTGAAATAGACAGGCTAAAGAAACACCTTAAAGGTGAATTTGATATGAAAGACCTTGGGGCTGCAAGAAAAATCCTTGGGATGGAGATAAAGCGAGATCGCAAAGCAAGAAAGTTGTACCTAACTCAGGAAAGTTATGTAAAGCAGGTGGTTGAGCGCTTTGGCATGCAAGAAGCAAAATCCGTCAAGACACCTCTTGCCGCACACTTCAAATTGTCAGAATTACTATGCCCAAAAGATGAAAAAGAAAGAGTTAATATGTCACAGGTACCCTATGCAAGTGCAGTTGGCAGCCTTATGTACGCCATGATCTGTACCCGCCCAGACATAGCACATGCAGTCAGTGTTGTCAGCCGGTACATGGAAAATCCGGAAAAAGCACATTGGGAGGCAGTCAAATGGATCCTGCGCTACTTACATGGCGGAACTGCAGTAAGTTGGAAAGCTGGTCTACAATCTACTGTCGCCCTCTCTACCACTGAAGCGGAATACATGGCTATTACAGAAGCAATCTGGCTTGGGAACCTGATAAAAGAATTAACTTCTCAAAATAGGGACATAGTCGTACATAGTGACAGTCAGAGTACAATTCATTTGTCAAAAGATCAGATGTTTCATGAAAGGACGAAGCACATCGACGTCAGATTTCATTTCATCAGCAATATAATTTCAAAAGGAGAAATAAAGCTTCAGAAAATTGACACAGCTCACAATCCTGCAGATATGCTTACTAAAGTACTACCAACGACCAAATTTGAACACTGCCTGAACTTGGTAAGATTGATTAATGGTGCAGGTTAGCCCTACAGGGCTCTTGGGAGAAGAGGAGAATGCTACACATCGGGCTTAAAATTCATCAAAGGAGGAAATTGTGAGGGTTGATTCATTTTAAACCCAATATGAAATGGGCCAGCAGAGAGAGAGAGAGAGAAAAGAAAAAGAAAAAAAGAGCAGCATCTGTTTTGGGCTCGGCCCGGCCCAGGCGGGCCGAACATCCCTCCAGCCACCAATTTTGACCGGTTCCTTGCATGGAACTCGATCTATTTTTGACTGTTTCCAGCCAAAAGCTTATCCACCGCCTCAATTACTTGGTAAAAGAAATTTCAGTAACCATCTGATCAAATCAGACGGAGCAGCAAATTTTATGGAAAATTTTTCTCCACCAAATCAGGCATGAATCGGTTCTCCTCCTCTATTATAAATAGGGGTCTAATATGCAGTTCCAAACAATCAGATCATCCTAATAATTCTCAGAGCCTCTCATCTACTCCGTTTCTCAGGCAGGATTCCTTTCCAGCGGCTCTCTTCTTCTTCACACCGTCTTAGGCAGAAGCAAGAAGATCAAGGACGCCGCATCCACAGTTTTCAAGCAGAAGCAGGAATCCAGATTTCGGGGTGCAGAAAAATATCCAAGAACAGGCAATATTTTTCTTTGCAGTTTATTAATAAGTTGTATTCTACTCTTGTATTGGCCGTGTTTTCTCCTCCTTCTAATAAAATCAAGTGCCTTCTTCTCCCCGTGGAGTAGGCCCGGTATCCCGCCGGGCTGAACCACGTAAATTTGGTGTTCTTTGTGTTTTTTCTGGATTTACTCGTTTTGGTATTTTTCCTTTTGGCGTTTGGATTTTTGGATCCTTGCAGGAAGACCCAATTTCTTCCTAACATCCCTTAACATGCAATCTCAGCGCCAAGATGCCTCAACGGACGACCCAAGAAATGCCCTACACCTCTCTGCTCATGCTGGCACCAAGTGAGCTGAAGGGGAGCGACCGACTCACTGAGGAGGAGCTGCTATTGGACTCGTCCCCTCCTGCTCAACCAACTTCCCCAGCTCGGGTTTATTATATTTCATTCACATTTTTCATCTCGGAAAATAGTTGGAATTAGCTGCCCCAGCTAAAAAGAGTTGGAATTTTTATTCTGATGGTTGACCTTTTATCATGAGTTTTTTGTGACTGAATTAGAATTGTTGACCTCCATTAGACGCAGGGAGCACTATTTTGTGGATGAATCCTTAGTTGGAAATATAGTAGAAATGATGTGAAGCTTATTGCATGGAGTAGCTAAAGTTGGTCAAACAGTATGTCAAATAAAATCTGGTTGGATGTGTGTTGGATCTTTGTCCCAACTTCATTCTTGTTGAGCATCTATCTGGTGATTCAGTTTACTTCGTTAGTTCTTACCCTTGTTCTTTATCTTCTTCCTGCAGTTGAGCAATGCTAGCACCATCACCAAACAGAAGCAGAATTCAAACAACTCGTCATTAGTTAAAGGACTACTCATCATTAGTTAAAGGACCGACGCCCTCCGGGGGTGACATGTTGACTGTTGGCAATGCAATATCGTTCGGAGAAGCCATGCTTGGAAATGAAATAGTTGATGTGCCAAAGAAGTTGAACAGTGATCTTCTAGCGAAGAACAGGGGTGACTCAATGATACGTTATAGGGAGAAAAGAAAAAAACTCGTAGGCACTGTTTCATAAATAATTAGTAGCTTAATGATTTCATAAATAATTGTAGCTCCTGACGCTGTATGGTTTTGGAATCCATGCTAGTATGATAAGCGCATTCAATGGTTTTGGAGGTTTTGGCAATTGATGCTGAGATCTTTGAGGTCTCTCCCACAATTCACCTGGTGGAGTATGAGAAGTTGTGGAAAGATGGCATCAGACCGGCACTTGAAGGAATTGGTTGTGCATGGGGCATGTCAAAGTGATCATTAACTATTGAACTTTGTCTATACAATAAGGTACAAGATTCTGCTGAAGGAGGCAACAAGATGCTTCTTGTCCAGGTGGTCAATGTGGATTTGCATTTGGTTTTTGTTGCAAGTTTTCTTTAGTCTATGGCTTTGTTGTGTTATGTAGCTTAATTATGTGATATTGTTCAGTATGTATCTAATACATTCTTCGTACAATTGAGTATGTACCTAAGTTTTCCAGAAGCTCGCTATGAATCAAAAAGAAGAAAATGGCTTTTCTATAAAATATTCTTGTCTACGTCATCTTGTTGTTCTTTTAATTGATTTAGCTTGCATGATTGATCTTGATCATAGATAAGAAAAATTTTCCTCCTCCAACATCAATGTGAAAGAAGAGTTGGATTATCGATGTCTAGTGTTAAGCTTATGATGCAAGGTTAGGCATATGTAGTCGTACGGTACCATCGATGTATTTAGTAACATTTTGATGTAATTAAGAAAATAAATTATAAACTATAGTGCCATCGATGTATTAAGATTTTTGTATGTATTAAGAAATTTTAAGACTATTTTATGTATAAATTTGAATTTGAGCATTAAAAATATACAAATGTATTTTGGTCATTTTGTCATGTACAGGACCGTGTTATAGCGAAACAAACGCAAGACGAGACTGAATATCGTGTCTTATTCTTGACGAAACAAATATGATATAGTTGTTGTCTCGACCAGAATACTTGGTGTTCTGTCTTTGTCCCTGTTTGGTGTCTCGGGATAGGCAGTTTATAAATAAAATGGGCCCTAAAAGAATTTAAATCTGATGTACATCATATTTAAAAAATTCATATATAATCCTTCATTATTTATTATCTAATCCAATTGTATCCTAACCAATGAAGCAAACATATCATTAGGGATGAACACTAAGTTTGTCATTCTCAAGGAATTAGGTATTATCAAATTGACATGAAAGTCGGGTAAAATAACAGCCAATGAATCCTTAATTATATGTTATATTATATCCCAATAATAGAACAAAAAAAAAATCAACCACAAATCTATCGGGCCGAGGCTTTTCCCCTAACTAAACTAAACAGTGCATTCCATATTTTTCGACTAGAGAATCCCTGTAGGGGTGGCAATTGGAACCGATTAACCGCGGTTAACTGGTTAATCGAACCGCAAAATCCGGTTTTGGATAATGATTTTGCGGTTCGGTTTTGGTTTCAGTTAGTGAAACTCAAAAACCGTTTCTAAACGGTTCGGTTTCAGTTACCGAGGTGTGTTTAACCGGTAACCGAAACCGGTTATAAATTTCGGTTTCGATTACCGGTTTTCGCGGTTAACCGGTACCCAAAACCGTTAAAATATAACTTATTAAATTTTTTAAATCCGGAACCCGTTACCATTAACCCACTTACCCATTTACCCTTATATATAAAAACCTAAAATCTCTAAACCTAAATTTTCCCTCACTCCCTCTCCCTCAGCGGACACTCTCAATCTCTCATCAGTCATCACACCCCCTCAGCTGCCGACCCGACTCTCAATCTCTCATCCGCGAATTGGCGAGTGGCGAACACAGCGATAGGCCGATCGTGAACTGGCGAGTGGCGACCGACTCCCCTTCCCTTCACCACTTGACACTCAGCGAACTGACACTCATCCGACCCGACTCGGCGAGACGGCGACAGTGGCGATTGGTGAACGCCACAAACTGGCGACTGCGACTCCCTTCCGGCCTTCCCCCTCGGCCCTCGGCGTCGACTTCCCTCGCTAACTCCCGACCACCCGATTCGCTCGACAACGGCTTCCTCCGGCTTCCCAGTCGACTTCCTCATTTCGGTACGTCTTCCTCAGTTGTTTTCGTGCCCAACATTTTCGACTCCTCGGTTTGTTTACTCCTAGCCTTCTAGGGTTTTGCGATCTCCTCCAGCGCTCGTTCCCATCTACACATTTCGATCAGCTCCAGCCTTCTATTTCGATCAGCTCCAGCGCTCGTTCCCATCTAAGGGCTCGCAAGTAACAGGTAACACATTTCGATCTCCTCCTAGCCTTCTATTTGTTTGATGTTTATGGTTAAATTGATGAATGTTGATTCCTTAAATTGATGGATTTGTATCTCCAATTGGAATCGTAATGTTGATTCTTAAATTGTTTAAAGGTTACATGCTTGTTGTGCATTGTTTAAAGGTATTGTTTAAAGGTTACATGCTTCCTTAAATTGCTCTATATTGTTTAAAGGTTAAAGGCTTGCTGTGTATCTCCAATTGATGTATTACCCAATAGTAATGTTTCAAGCTTGCAGACTTGCAGTGTATTGTTTAAAGGTTTTTTTGTTGGTAGATTTGAAAGGGTTTTTTTGTTCATGCATTGCTTCTAAATTCTATACACGCTTGCTGTGTAATGTTACATGCTTACTGTTTAGTTTAAATTCTATACATTATTGTTTATGCTACTGTTTAGTTTGGATAACAGTGTATGTTTGTTTTCATTTTTATTAGATTAAATTTTTTATTATGTCATCAATGACCGATAGTAGTTTTGATGAGAGTGGAAAAAGTATTACTCAGCCTACGCCACAAACTGATGCAATTCATGATAGTTCACCTAGGCCCCCAAATCCCCAATCCCGTTATCTACTTCAATTGTAGAAGGAAATAAAAAAGGAAGTTAACATCTAAAGTTTGAGATACTTTAGATGATAGTTAGTGCTCATCGAAGTAGACTCCATCCAGATACTTTAGAAGCATTGATGTGCACACAAAGTTGGTTATCCACCAACATGGAAGGTAAATTTTATTATCACACATTGTGTCTAGATAAACTATATTAATATTAATATACTTATATTTTTTTTCTTTAATGTATATTTATGTTCTATTACATACTCAAATTGTATTTGCTTGGTAGATGAAGAAGAAGATGTTCATAAGCTTTATTGGTTTGAATTTATTTGATAATTTAATATCTTGTTCTTTAGCCTTTGCATTAATAACATTTTTTATTATTTGATTATAGGCTTTAAGAAGGTGGAGCTTCAAATGAAATATTAGACTTGCTTATTGTTACGAAGATTTATGAATTTCTTATTTTTCTTGGACATTTGAACATTTGACTTGCTTATGTTTATGTAATTTGAACTTTGAACTGAATTTGGACTATGTTTATGTAATATTTTGCTTAGGGTGGACTTTGTTTATGTGTGTACTTGATTTTTTTTAGTAAACTCAGCTTATGCAAAGAGACTAATTTACAGTTTTATATTTTCTTTGAATTTATAGTTGGAATAAATATATCAAACAAGGGTAGCATCCCTCATTTGCATAAGCCAACATCACTTGGCAGTTGGCATCCCTCATTTGCAGAAGCCAATAGGGATAATTTTATATGGTGAATTGTGCTTTTAAAGATTGGATATAATACCATATATTAATTGATATATCAACTATCATTTGATGTAATTACTTTTGATAATTTGCATTGTTTGCAAGAGTCATATAACTTCAATATTTTTTTTTGGCATATTTTTTTTAATTACTGTTTTGACATTTTTGAACGGTTAACCAGTTAACCGGTTTTATATGAACTGAAAAATATTCGGTTTCGGTTAACCGCGGTTAATCGAAATCAAGTCGGTTCCGATTTCGGGTATAGGTTTTTGAAACCGAACGGTTTCGATTTCGATTCCGGTTAGCGGGTGTGTAGGTCGGTTTCGGTTTCGATTAATCTGCAAAAATGCGGTTAACCGAATCGTTGTCATCCCTAAATCCCTGGTTAAATCTTCTTCCTCTAACTAAACTAAATAGTGCATTCGATATATTTTGACTAGAAAATTCGATGGTTAACTTTTCGTGCTTGTTTTGGGGAATTTTTTCTATTTTAGGTTTCTCAAATTACTCCAACAAATTCCGACATTTCTTCCTCGCCCCAAAGATTAATCTGCAAAAATACGGTTAACCGAATCGTCGTCATCCCTAAATCCCTGGTTAAATCTTCTTCCTCTAACTAAACTAAATAGTGCATTCGATATATTTTGACTAGAAAATTCGATGGTTAACTTTTCGTGCTTGTTTTGGGGAATTTTTTCTATTTTAGGTTTCTCAAATTACTTCTGCAAATTTCGACATTTCTTCCTCGCCCCAAAGATTCTTAAACAGTTATAAAAATAATAGTGCAAGTTGGAGAGTATTCCCAGCTTCGCGTTGCATCGTGTTCAATTTAATGTTAAAATATTCCGGTTTATTTTTTTAATTAGGAAATACAACAGAAAAGGAGAGAATAAAAGAAAGGAGAAGAAAAAGCGAGAAGAGAACAAGTTATTTTATATTTATTGAAATACTAAACATATAATCTTATTTAACTTATGAGAGATATAATGTTATTTTATTAATCAATTCTCCTTGGCTCTTTGCCATTCAAATATTTTGTCCAATTAATATTTGAAAGTAAGATATGAGTTGGATGACAATTATATCCACATCTAGCTAATAATAATCATAATCAATTTTTCTCAAAGATAACAAATATGAATATAAATATAAATTTAGAAAATTAATATTGATGCAAATACATGTGAATGACTTTAGAAATCTGCATCAAATTCATACAGTTACATTTGTATCCACGGAGTTATAATTTTTTATTTAATAAAAATAAAAAATCATAATAGATGATCATACTAAGATTCGAATCCTAAATTTTTAAGCAATATATAATATGTTGTCATCAACGGTGCTATCCATCGTTAGCTATCCATGTAGTTATAATTGCCCTATCATTCCTAATAAATTATATAATTTAGTAATTTAGTATTATATTATATATGTATCCAAATAATTATAATTACCCTATCATTCCTAATAAATTATATAATTTAGTAATTTATTGATATATTATAAACGATCTTAACATGCCATGCGACTATCTGCACCTTCATATATGGTATGGAAATGAATTTATATATTAATATAGACTCCCAATGTGGTATGAATATGTCAATAGAACTCAAACATTAATTGCAATGCAAATATAATTTTGGCTTAATTATGTTTTTGGTACACGAAATATTAATTTTTTTTATTTGATTCCTTCTTTTTTAAAACTTTTCGTTTAGTCATCAAAAATTATTTTTGTTTCCGTTTGATCTCTCCGTTAACTTTTGTTGTTAATGATGACATGGATTAAAAATAAAATAAGGGACCAAACGAAAAAATAGAAATATTTTAAAAAACTAGATGAATTAATATATATATATATATAACTTAAAGCATAACTCTTTCTGTATATATGTTTTTTCATTTGATTTAACAATATAAAATCTCATTAGTTTACTTTTTATTATTTCAAAATTTTTACCTACAATAAATTTACTACTCACGCTCGCGTCGCCCTTGTGCCATCATGACTCGCGCTCGTAACACCCTTTGTGCCACCACGAATCGCGCCACCCCTTGCTGCTCGTGCCGTGAGACTGCCCATCATCATGTAACACCACAACGACCTCGCTCTCTCCACTATGATTTTTTGAAATTAATTAATAAAAAAATTATGGTGGCAGAGAAAGATTGGGGAATAGAAGGTACTGACATAGAAAAGGATGACACGAGCGTGAATCATAAATTTATTATAGATTTATGGGGTGAATATTTTGAAATAAAAATAAATAAATTGATGAGATTTGTTATTAGTGAATAAGATGAGAACCTTTATATATGTATATATAATTATGATTATTAAAAAAAAAAATCATTTAGTCCCTTAAAATATCTTTATTTTTTCGTTTGCTCCCTCATTTTGTCTTTAATTCATATTAGTATTGGCACTTAACGGCAAAAGTTAACGAATGAACCAAACAAAAATAAAAATAATTTTTAAAAAATTAAACGAAAATTTTCTAAAAATGAATGACCAACCTAAAAAAATATAATATTTTAAAATAAAAATAAATAAATTGATGAGATTTGTTATTAGTGAATAAGATGAGAACCTTTATATATGTATATATAATTATGATTATTAAAAAAAAATTCATTTAGTCCCTTAAAATATCTTTATTTTTTCGTTTGCTCCCTCATTTTATCTTTAATTTATATTAGTATTGGCACTTAACGGCAAAAGTTAACGAATGACCAACCAAAAACATAATTAAAACCTTTTACATTGTCCAGAGTCATATTTGATCGGTTGGCATCATATTCGATCCGTTCAAAAGATGTTCGCTGCCCTCTCAAAAATCTTTTCCAAATTAAGGGTTGATTTTACTCTTAATACTTCGCTCCTTGATCCACCTCTTTAAATAATTCCTTACCAAAAAATAACCAAACACACTAAAAATTGACGTATTCACTAAAAAACCACTAATCAATCTGAGGATTCAGGAACTATTTAAGGAACTCCTAAGAACCAGGGCAGTCCATCAAGCAGTTATTTAGCTAGAACTAATGCACAACATACTAAACAGAGTATAACTCCAAGACAATAAGTTGAAAAAAGAAAACATTTGCTTTGAGTTCTTCTTATAACATGAATTATGAAATTTGCTTAACAACTAGATCGGCCAAAATGAGAAGACAACAGCATGAGACTACTAACTTATCAGAAGAGCATATCTTCTCTATGAAGCTTTATTTTCATCTGCAGCTGCTTCAAATGTCTCTCCAGGCACCAAGTCAGGAACATCATCATCTTCTTCATCCTGCTTGGCAGTGGCACCTGCGCCAGGTGCCTGTTTTTGTAAATGCTCAGCAAGTTTCTTCAGGTTCTCCAAGTTATCAGGTCCTGAGAGAGAAAGCAAAATACATCATGATGCAGCTATGAAAACCAAAAGAACCGAGGTGGGTACATTGCATTAACAATCAACAAGTACCATCAAAAACAAATGCAATGAAGATAGATATCATTGAATATAAGCATTTAGTCAACAGAAATCTATGGTAACATTTGGTTTTAAGGTTTTTTATCCCCATGACAAGGCAATTGAATATCCAACCTATAGGTTTTATTTTTCCCATAAACACGGGATAACAGATCCCACCAAACAAGGCAATTGATTGTTTCCAATACTTCTCTATGCTGATTCTTAACACTAAATTTCAAATATTTTAGGTTTATTGTTCCAAAAAATAACTTTCTTTGGTTTATTATTCCAAGCACCAACTTTCTTGAGTTTTTAAATCTAGATACCAAACAAACCCTAATTTATGAAGCAATCTAAGACATTAAAAGATAGTTCAGCAGTTAGTATGAAAAGAAGCTATAATCTTGTGTGTTCAATTACAAAAACATTAAAAAAAATGCAAAAACATAACTAAATGTGGTGCATCTATCCTAGTTGAAAATTAAAAAAAAAAGATCTGTGTATGTGAAAAACACAAAACAACCATATAGGAGAGAAAATGACATACCAAGTTGGTTAATGATCCCCGGTAACACATCTTGGAGTTCTATCACCAAAAAATAGTGCAAGGAGTATTAGCTAAGTGATAGATACCATAATAGAAAGCAATTGCGTAAATATAGACCAAAACTTGTTTATCAACTCATTAATATTGATCAAAACTAGACAAGGAAAATAGATATTCATAAAGTTACATACTCTTTGTCTGAGGTACTCCACTAACAACCCATGTATTGGCTGCAATTGAAGCTTGCACTGAACAAAGATGGTAAAATCAGTATATCATTTAGCAAAAAAGTGAGGTATTTCTTTTGATTAATATGATGTGCTTTACCCTTAGGATTAACAAACTGAATAACAAGATCATCCTTAAAAATGTTGACTTCCTCTATAGCAGGGATGGTATTGACGCCTATTCTTTTCAATGTACTTTGAAGCCTCTTGTCGTCTGTTGTTGTTGTCTTATGAACAGCCTTCTTCTTCCTGATCAAAATGCAGGAAACAACACAGGCAAACTACATTAAGAAATTTAACTTGCATCCAGGATAACTATTGAATTGCATGTGGACAAGTTTATACTCTAAATCCTAACTACGAACAACCGACTAGTCAACATCCTATACAACAAGAGACTACCTGCGCATGCTGCCCTTTCCGCCGGTGCGAACAGCACCAGCCATTTTCATAAGCTTCTCTACATTCATCTGCATGGGAAAAAATAGTGATTAGAGTTAAATTGTGCCACTGTTGATCATCAACAGATTAAATTCCAGTAAAGCTAACGAAAGATAATTAATAAAAGCAATCAAAAGTTTGGGGAATGGTATACAAAAACAAAGGATCAGGTTAGAAATAGCCCTAAAACAACTAAAATTGGATCTAGTTATAAACAATTTCATGGAAGGCAGATACAACCAGCAGCTCATCCAGAAAACCACAATAAGTTAGAGAAGTTGCAAAAAGTTATATGTAGTCTACCAGAATAGCATGATATAGTACCAGGTTTGTTCATTCACATCACATGATGTGCCTAACTATTAACGAAGATGAGGAAACGCAATACAAGTCTAGCCATGCAATGGTTCTCCACAACGTCTAGAACCTTAATTAGTATGTCCATGACAGAATAATATAAATTGATGGGATAAAGAACAGACATTGAACATAAGTGAAAAATAGCAAGAACCTACTGACAATTGATCTAAATCTGGAAAAGAGATACCACCAAACAGAAAGTTTGAGTGACTAAAGGTCGAACTCAAGCATTTACATGTCTACCAAAACAATATAAGTTAGCATCCCATCAAAAGACCAACCAGAGCTAAAACTCAGTGACAGGACATAGCTGGCCATCAAGCATGAAAAACAAAGATCAGCATGGTTCTCCCGTGAAAAGTAAAGCGTCAAGTGACGAACTTACAAGAAAATTTCCACATAGAACCATATTCAGCATGCAGGACCCAGTTCAATGAACCGATTCACAAATGGCTATGCAATGACAAAAACCCTAAAACCAAATCGACAAGGAATACCTAAATCCTCGGCTACATAGAATGAATCGGCGGGCAGACTAGATTTGCAATAATAAAGAACAGGAATCACCTTTGCAACGGAGAGAAACGGAGGAAAAGGGATCCGAAGAGGAGGAGTTCGCCGGCGGCGCAAGCTGAGTGTCAAGCAAAGAGGGGAATCGCGACGCATATAAACGAGGGATCGCCCACCGTAATTACCATAACACCCCTGTTGTTGGTTATATTGCGGGTCTGTTCGCATGCGGTTCAGGTCGTTTTTTTGCTCGGTCCGAGTTTGGTCGAAGCCGAATCGGAATTATTTTGATTTGAATATTTGATTCCTCCCTTCCTAAATATTCCCGGCATGGATAGTCCAAAAAATTCAAATAAAATTGTTTTATTTCCCTTCAAATATCTCATAATTCATGTCACCACAAAACATGGTAATGAGTTAAGGCTGCAATTGAAGCCCAAAAAGCCCATGCACGTAAGAATAATTAATTATAATATTATTCGATGAAGGGGGCGCGCTTCCAACCATTCGTTGATCAAGTGCGCTATCCAAAATCTCATCTCCTCTCCTCTTCCTCCTCCTCTCGATTCCCCGCTGCGTCTTCTCACCACAACCTCTTGCTTTGTCTTCTTATAGCTCCTCTGTCTCGTACTTCGCTTCTGCAGGTCTTCCTTCCTTCGATCCGCAATGGCGTCCGCTATTCTCTCCGCTGCCAATGCCTCTGTCCAAGTTCGTCTTCTTTCTCTGTTCATCTACGCTTCTTCTTTTTAGTCAATAATGGAAATATGAAGAATTCTTCTTCTTCTTCCTTGGGGCGCAGGCGAGCGGCTTCTCGGAGTTCTCTGGACTGAGGAATGCTTCTTCGATTCCGGTGAGAAAGATCAGCTCCTCCGATGACTTCCTCTCTGTCGTCGGCTTCAGAACAGCTGCGGTGAGCTTAATCTCTTTCTGCGCCTATCTCATCTTTCTTAATATATCTTTCTACTGCAATCTCAGTCGGCTAATTAATCAAGTTCTAATGTTTAAGATATCGAGTGATTGATCATGATATAATTTGGTACTAATTACCTAGTTAATTATTCAGAAATCTAGACAATTAATCTACAACTAATATCCATTCGAGTTATATGATGATCTCTAATGCAGAGTTGCATTAATTTGATTCAGTAGAGTAGCAGGTGATATGAGTCTAGGCAATTCAATTTAAGAAATGAACATATGACTATAATCAACTCATTTTGAATGTTGAACAATAGTGAAAATATCTTCCAATTTTAATATTTTACATATGCATGTAATTTATCTTCTCAAATATGAAAACTAACTTCTGATGAAATATCATGTTAATTAGTATTAATAAGGAGTAGTTTAATAGTAAAATTGAAGATAATTTGGAATGTATTTAATATTCATTTACGTTTAGTATTGGCATATATACATTATATATATAATAGTAAATGTAAAGCCTGGTGTATAAGCGTGTTTCCGGTGGCGGTGGTGTTTGTTTCCCGGTCGGGACCGGGCTGCGCAGGTGGGCAGCAACGGCGTTGGGTACCGGAAGTGCGCGGCGGAGATGAAAATTAAGGTGGCGATCAACGGGTTCGGCCGCATCGGTCGCAACTTCCTGCGATGCTGGCACGGCCGAGAGAACTCGCCCCTCGACGTCATCGCCATCAACGACACCGGCGGCGTCAAGCAGGCCTCCCACCTCCTCAAGTACGACTCCACCCTCGGCATCTTCGACGCCGACGTCAAGCCCGTGGGTGACAACGCCATCTCAGTGGACGGCAAGGTCATCAAGGTCGTCTCCGACCGCAACCCCGCCAACCTACCCTGGGGGTACGTCTGTCGTCTTCTCTCTCGATCTCTTTCTTTTCGATCGAATCAAAACCATTGATGACTGTAACTAATTTGCAGTGAGATGGGGGTGGATTTGGTCATCGAAGGAACGGGAGTGTTCGTCGACAGGGACGGAGCCGGGAAGCACATCCAAGCCGGCGCAAAGAAGGTCCTTATAACCGCTCCAGGGAAGGGCGACATCCCCACCTACGTCGTAGGCGTCAACGCCGACGCCTACAGCCCCGACGAGCCCATCATCAGCAACGCCTCCTGCACCACCAACTGCCTCGCCCCCTTCGTCAAAGTCCTCGACCAAAAGTTCGGTGGGTTCATCTTCAACACTAGCTTGCTCGACCATGGTGGTCGACGAGCGGATCAGTTCATAGAATATTCTAACAATGCATGCATGCATCAATTGCAGGAATCATTAAGGGAACGATGACCACCACCCACTCCTACACCGGCGACCAGCGGCTGCTCGACGCGAGCCACCGCGACCTCCGCCGCGCACGTGCCGCGGCACTCAACATCGTGCCAACCTCCACTGGCGCCGCCAAGGCCGTGGCGCTTGTCCTCCCCTCCCTCAAGGGCAAGCTCAACGGGATCGCCCTCCGAGTGCCCACCCCCAACGTCTCCGTCGTCGACCTCGTCGTCCAGGTTTCGAAGAAGACCCTGGCCGAGGAGGTCAACGCCGCCTTCCGGAGCTCCGCCGAGAACGAGCTGAAGGGCATCCTGTCCGTCTGCGACGAGCCGCTCGTGTCCGTTGACTTCCGCTGCACCGACGTGTCGTCCACCGTGGACTCGTCTTTGACCATGGTGATGGGCGACGACATGGTGAAGGTGATCGCGTGGTACGACAACGAATGGGGTTACTCGCAGCGGGTGGTGGATTTGGCCGACATCGTTGCCCATCAATGGAAGTGATGGATCCGCCAGCTGCAAGTTTTAAATTTGTTTCAAACATTAATTTGAAGTTAAATTTTCTCATCTTAATTTTCGGACATCACGATGAGAAAAAGGTCAGTTTTTGGTCTTCCAGCGAATCAATATCCTAGCGATCGATAACTCCACCAGCTCATCAATCATTGATATATATGTATATGATATTATCCCCCTAATCATTATCTGCTTTAATTTATTTGGTTATGGCAATTGTTGAGCTTTTCTCGAAGTAATTAATAAATTTCAGTATATTATACCTTTTGATATATCTCTTTTTCTTTCTTTGTTTTAACAAAGATAGATTATAGTGGGTAGAAAATATACAAATATTGTCCCAATAAATTATGCTACTCATAGTATTTTTAAAAAAAATAAAAATAAAAAATCACAAGAAATAATCATACTAGAGTTCGAAATCTATATCAAAATATATCTATCTATTTTTCTTCTTCTTTAGCAAAGATACTGGGTTTAAATCTCATACTTCTAGAAAATATACAAAATATTATCATCTATTGTGCTACTCACAGTTGACAATATATATCGATCTTAACATAATGTTATTGGGTATTATAATTAAAATACGCCAATTATGTAGACTAAGAAGAGAAGCACACAAATAATATCAAATAGTCCAAATATATCATGAAACTTTTTTTTTCGGACATATCATAAAATTACGATGTATTGTGACACTATTATTGAGCAACAAATACATGTAAAAACATAGTCATCAGGAAAACTCCAAATGACTAAAGGAATTAGCTGAAATATCTTTAACTAAAGGGTGTTTGGTTTTCAAACATACACTTAGAATTGTTTCCATGTGAAGATTGTGCCGCAGAAGACACTTGAAATAGAGCGATCGTAGAGGACGTGGTGGCAACTAGCTAATCTAGCTAACATCGCCACCCTTAATTGTTGTCGTAAAGAATAAAGATTGTGACCGCCACTACGACGACTAGCATGCATCACAAAAGCGGTCGTGGACTAACTGCAACACACACTTGTCGTCATATGGTTTATATTTTCGACGACACGACGATCGCTTCATGTCATCGGCTTAGCATTTGTGACTATTGTATGCGACCAGGTCGATACACCTTCTGCGATGCCATCGGGGTTGTAGTACCATCGCAGAAGTCTCACTACAACACAATTCGGCTGTCACGGATATTGACATCAACAACGGCCACCAAGCTGTGCTAAAGCCATTGCTGAAAGGTTGTTGCTAAGACATTGTTATAGGTCATCAGCAACGGTTTTGAGGTTGTGGCCCAGAAAATACAATACGCTTTCAGCAACGGCTTTCAAATGGATGACCATGGGAATGTCGTTGCTGATGATATTAACCTATACTTGAAAATTTTCAAAATTAGAAATTTCCATTGATATATTTATATAAATCCTGATACATAACTCACACACTCATCATACACACATCCACATCCAGATATACATACAGACATCCATACACACATATAGGGGTGAGCACGGGTTGAGACGTCCCGGCCGTCCTGGTCCGGCCCGACCCGGCCCGAAAAGTCGGGACAAATTCCGTCCCGGTTCAAAATCGGAACGGGATCGGGATGATACAAAAAAAATCGGGATTGTCTCGTCTCAGCCCGGTTTATAATATAAATAATATTAAATATATAATATTATTTTTTGGGGAAAAAAATATTAATTATTTTAATGTAGATATTATTTTCATTTTATAAAAAACCAATATTAATAAATCCGGGATGTCCCGGTCCCATCCCGGTCCCGTCCCGAAAGTTTTGGGGTGGGACAAAATCGGGATATTTCGTATTCGGGACCGGAACATAACAAATCTCGGCATGTCCCGTCCTGAGCTCACCCCTACACACACACACACACACATATATATATATCCACAATCGTATAAACCTGATACGAATCAATATCAAAACATATCATCTCCAAGATAATATCCAAGTAACAAGTAACAAGTCAATATCCAAGTAATAAGTCAATCAAGTTAAGTCATAAAATAAGCTAAAATCTCACTACGGCGGTGAAGGAAGGTCAGAATCATATGGCGGGGTCTGAAGTGCTTGAGTGTACACTGGTGTTGACAAGGTCGATAATGATGGATCTGATGTCGAAGGCATGCCAACTCTAGTATGAGCTGAGATGTTGTGTAACATGCATATTCGCCAGCATCTAACTTTGATGTGCGACCGTCTCCTCCAGTGTCGCTATCCTCATGCTCTGATCATGAGTCCTGGAGGTGGAGGGCCGCTCACCGGCTGTCGGAGGGGTCGATGCCCCAAGTGGCTCGAGCACAGCTCGCGCATGGCCACTATCTGCAAAGCCATAGACACGGTCGTGGTCCCAACCACCTACAGCCTCGACCCATGCTCCCGCATCGAAGTCATTCGAGGTTCCCTCGCGTTGCATCACCGTCTGAGTGTAGTTCTCCTACACGAGTTTGTATTTTTGTGTCATATTTTTTTCTAAAACTTAAATTATAAATAAATAATGCATAATTAAAATAAATATACTTACCATGATGACTGCAGCGCGGGTGTCGATGTACTCTCCTGCCCCATGTCCTTGATGGTGGGTCCGCTAGAACACGTCCATCAGAGGAAGATTAGATAGAATGGATGAAGAAACACCAACAGAAGAAGATTCACCATATGTTTGAACAACAGAATTGCTCGACATCTCGGCTTCACGTGACTCCCTGTGATAAGTCCATAGAAAATATCTTGGTGCAAATCCTTTGCTATATAGATGTAGAGTTTTCCGATCAAAAAATCGTGCACTCAAGCAAATGCGGCACGGACATCGAATTTTATCACCAACACTAACAAATTTCTGATTCGAATAGACGAAATTTATGAAGTAAGTTACGCCTAATCGAAACTCATTCGTTAAAGCTTCACGATCAAAATATCGGTACATCCAACTTCGATCGCCCGACATGATTTTGTTAATCAATGACAATACTTTAGTTAATGTCTTTAGGTGAGATGGTCATATTTCATTCGGGATTCATGTTATTCATATTGAACTAAGTATTTCTTTTAACCGTTAACTTCATTCTAAATTTTGGCAGCATCTCTCTACAGTTCTCTGAATACGCATATCATCTAGGCGCGTATCGGAGAACAATAGAGATACAGTAGCCAAAATTTATGAATGAGTATCAGTTAAAAGAAAAAACTAAGTGCAATCCAAATAACTATATTCCCAAATTGTCCAATTAGGAATAATTCAAGGGTTATATGTCTTATAAAAGATCATATACTTCGTTTATACGAACATACAACCCCCGAACGGATCTAAGATTTTGCAAATCTATAACTTGACTCGTCGATGTGTACGTGAAACATATGAACTCGTCATGATTAATTTATTTTCTAAATTTGTGGATGCCGGTTCGAGTCTAAGGTGGACATTCCGGCGCGAGTTCAAAGTGGACGATTCTAATTAATATAAATCTAAAGATTAACATTAAAATTAATCTAATTAATCTAAACTAAAATTAATTAACAGATATAACCTAAAACTAAATCTAATTAACATTAAAAATATATATTAAACATTAATCTAAATCATTAATCTAAACATTAAATATTTAACCTAAAAAAATATTAAATATTAATCAATATTAATGTAATTAACATTAAAAAAATACTAAACATTAATCTAAAACATGAAAAATTAATCTAAACATTAAACATTTAACTTAGATTATTAAACCCTAATCAAATTTTATTAGGGTTTAATTAAACCTTAATAAACTTTTGATTAGGGTTTAATAGAACCTTAACTCATTGTTTCGGCGCTGGAGTCCACTATGGACTCCAGCACCGACGTTCGGTTTCAGGTTTCGAGTTTCGACTAGCCCTAGTAAAAGAGAAGTGAAGGGGGAGCTAAGAATACCTGGAGATGGTTCTATGTCAGAGGGCGCGGCAGGTGGCTTCGGCGGGCGAAGATTCGACAGTAGAGAAGGGTGTTGGTGGCGTCGGCAGAGCAGGAAGCAAAAAGCGGGGAAGAAATTAAGGGGGTAGGCGCGATCAGTGTTTTATTTTCGCACCGCGAGCACGCTAACGACAAAAGAGCGATGGATCCTCCAAGTCGGGTACTTCTGGCTAACCATAAAAATAGACTATGACTTGTACGTCAAAAGGTGCGATAAGTGCCACATATTAGTAAGTCGAATAACCTACATTATAGGGGGGTGAATAGTGTGTTCGCTAAAAACTTAACCTAATTTCATATTTTAATCAATTCTTGATTACTTAGGTAATTAATTTTTAATTTTAAATGATATGAATGCGGAAGCAAAGTAAATATGTCAAGTAATCAAAACACAAAGTAAGCAATACAAATAATAAGATATATAGTGGTTCGACCCCAATGCCTACTCCACTACCTAAGCATCCCGCTTACGATTTCACACACAATCCACCAGATATAGAGTTCCTTACAATGAGGACTTTACACTAGAGAATTTCTACTCTCACACCTAAGGCACTTCCACACTCGGAAGTCTCCGCCTTCACACAAAGAGCACTCTCCCACCTCACTATATATCTCCTAAGGACACTCTAATCCTAGATTAGAAGCACACCGATGGACTTATACCTCTACACCAAGGATACCACCAAACCTTTGAAACTTGAGTGTTTTCTAAAGAATACAAAGAGGACTTATCCCTCAACTCTAAAGGATGTCTCAACTACTATTCTAAAGTTAAACACCCAATTATAAAGAAATCAAGATGTATCACCTACACCTTCAAACCACACATACAACTCAATGAAAACAAACTATAAATGCAAGTAAATGGAGCGAATAATGAAACAATACACCACTTAGCTCAAAACATCGAATCCTAGCTCCTCTTGATGCCTTGAAGATAAATCGAATCAAGCTTGAAGGCAATCTCAAGAAAGACAAGTAGAAGGCTAGGGTTTCAATAAAGATGACTCAATCAAAGCTTAGAAGGATCAAATGATGGCTAAATATGTTCAATAGTATCATAGGAATGCTTTGGATGGTTTTAAATAGGCAGAACATACAATGGGGCTCGGGTACCATCAAACTCAACGACTCAAAGTCGGTCGACCGAACATTCGATTGAAATATGCACAGAATGTAGTTTGCTTGTTTTCGAATTTTGTGTTTCAAGCCATATGTATATTTCTTAATTTTAAGTTAATGTCTCTATTTATTTTATTCTCCATTAACTTTAAAACATAAATGTAAATAAGGAAATACCCCTTGTTTGGATTCAATAAAAATATCTAAAAAATCAAAATTCTTAAGGATCAAAATCCAAATTTTGGGTTCTAGTTCAAATTTGGGAAAACCGGAAATTTAAAAATCTCCCAAATCAAATATGGATAGGTTAAAGGTTTCCAAAAGTTTCTTAAAAATCGGTCTTTAACTTGTTTCTACCCAAGGAATATTTACCTAGACTTTTGGTTCTAAGGAGATGTTGAAATCATATAGCCCTCCAAGGAGCTCTCTAGACTTCAAAAATTTTTGAGGCATTTTTTAATTTTTTGATGTTTGAAGATTTCAGGGTTTGGGTTTTGAAGTCTTTTTGCATCATGGGGAGGATTATACACATATATTAGACACCCTAAATTTAAACTCTATCTTCCCGATGAAATCTGAGCGTCGACGATCATCCTTCTAATTTATTCAATTTCTCTATTTTTTCGATCACGGGCATCAAACACAAATCGATATGGAACCTGAAAATATTTCTTGCTCAAGCATTAGTTCCATATTTATTATCATCAAAACCGAGATTAAGACAAATGTTGAAAATCTTATGCCAACAAGATTCTTAGTAGCCTCGTAAAAACACCCCGAGCCAATGCATAGCTCAAAAATCAACTGGTCATTCCACAAAATGGGGCATCAACCTCCTCGGTCCCTTCTCTCCATCCCTAGGACAAGTCAAATACTTGGTAGTAGCCATCGACTACTTCACCAAGTGGATAGATGTCAAGCGCCTAACCTCGATTGCAATAGAGAAAGTTAAAAAGTTTGTGTGGAAGAGGATTATATGGAGGTATGACATACCACGCGAGCTTGTCAGCGATAATGGCACGTAATTCATGGATAAGCAGTTCAAAGAGTTTTGCTCGAACCTCAACCTCCAACAACTCCTCTATTCAGTTGAGCACCTACAGACTAATGGCTTGGCTGAGGCGGCTACCAAGGTCATTCTAACAAGATACAAAAAGAAGCTTGACAAAGTTAAGGGGCACTGGGCCGAAGAACAGTCTGAGGTGCTATGGGGCTATAACACAACTACAGGCTTGTCTAAGGAGCAAAGACCATGATCCCCGTCCAGATTGCAGAGCCTAGGCTCAGTAGTGCAACCTTCGATGAGCAAAGCAATTAGGAAACCCGATAGGTCGAGCTTAACCTCGTCGAGGAAGAACGTAAGCTCGCCAAAGTCAGGGAGGAAACCATGAAACCTAGGATAGCTCAAAAATACGACAAACATGTGAGGCTGAGGAATTTCAAAGAGGGAGATCTAGTACTAAGGAAGATCGAACTCCGGAGAAAGCCAACCAGGGAGGGGAAGCTTGCCCCGGATTTGGAAGGCTCATACAAAGTCATCAGATACATCAGGAAGGGGCTTACAAAATCACTGAATTAACTCTTCGTATGAGAACTCCCACGAATGCGGAACGCTGCCTCCCTGCGGGCCTACTTCAACTAAGCACTCTCCCTTAAACTACAAATGATTGATGTACTCTTTTTTTCTTCATTGTGGTTTTTCTCACAGGGTTTTCCCTTTGAAAGGTTTTAATGAGACACCACCATATGTAGGCCGAGTACATCACTCGGTGGGACTCAATGTACTATTATTTGATAATTATTCAATGATATTCCTCTCTCTTTCTCCATATCTTTCTATGTCCAGATTATTTACATCTATTTCATAGCTCACAACGAAGGAACTCTCACGATCTCACGACAGGTACACCGCTCGACAACAACTATCACTCATATCATGTGCGACACATCAATCCTTCTCGACCCCGAGCATGGTCCCAGTCTTAGCGCCACTACTCCTCGACCCTAGACGTCATTAACTCCATGCCCAACACCCTTAACGACCCCAAGCATGGTCCTTCCTTACGCTCCCCGCGAGCTCAGCCTGACCCCAAGTGTAGTCCCCGGTCTCAGTCGTCACCAACTCTAGGCCTCACGCCCTCAGCTCCCCCAAGCGTGGTCTTGCTTGACGCTTGATGACATGCATATTTTCTATCTTAGGATGCTTATTTTTAATGTTAAATTCGAATTAATGTTTCTTAATATATGGTTTTTTTATGTTTGGTATTTAGGAAAAATTAAGGAAAGAAATAAAAAAGAAGCATCCTTACACGTTTTTAGAAGTTGTAAATTGGAAATAAACCTGGACATGGTAAATTTGAATTTGGACTCTCCTTTTGTGACAAAAAATATTAAACCAGGACATTTGGTTATTAGTTGTTGCCTTGCATGTTTGATTTGCTTTTTCTTTCTTTTTTAGTTAGGTTTGTGAACTCTTCTATAATAGGAGAAAAATTATAATGAACCGGACATCTTTTAATTTAATTTTTAAATTCAATAGTTCTAGAACATTTTAGAATCAAGATGTTTGTCTCTATGATGCGGCTAAATCTCTTTCCTCTAGTAAAGGTCGTTCAAATTTCTGGTTCAACAAAGTGTGAGATCTTTCTTTGCTCAAATCCTTTTATTTTCTAGTATTCGTTAATTTCCAGCATTAGTTTTTCTATTGTCCCTTTAATTGTTGGTCCGTAATCAAATTATTAGGATAGTAATTTACTTTTCGATATGGCTATTCCATGCATGTCGAAATTAGAAGCATTTAGTTGAAGTTGTTGTTCAACTAAATTTCCAACTAAATGCCTCTAATTTCAGCGTGGGGTTCTATCAACGAGATAACCCTTAAAACATATATTGTAATAATGTTTGAATATTTACAACCATTTTGGAAATAGCCACCTTAAAAGTGATGGAGCAAAGTATAAGTTTTGGGGATTCTTCTTTTAAAGTTAATAATAATGTCTCTATATTTACAAGTTGCAGCCTCCCGAGGAATTAATGGATATTTGATTGGTATCATTTTCTATTATTGTAATATAAGTTATTTCTATTTGGAAAAAAAATGTTTTATGTGATTATGTCCTATAAATACAATGGTTAATTACATGATATGTCCTGAACTTTAGAGAGTTTTCAATTATATTTTAACTTTTTATTTATATCAATTATATACTCAAACTTTTATTTTGTATCGATTATATCCCGACGTCAACCAACAGTTAATTATGTCGTTAGAGCGCTAACGTGACATTGCTGACGTGTATGATCAAAAATAAAAAAAATTATTAATGTCATGTCATCAATTTGATTAATTACACGGTATATCTTAAACTTTGAAAGTTTTTTCAATTGTATCACAACTTTTTATTTATATCAATTATATATCCTAATTTTTATTTTGTATCAATTATATCTAGATGCTAACCAATAGTTAACTTTACCATTAGAGTGATGAGGTGTCGTTGTTAATGTTTATCAACAAAAATAAAAAAAATATTAATGATACATCATCAATTTATATTATAATCAAGTGCTGCTGTGGATTTGTAAAAGAATCCACATCTAACACTTAAAAAGTCGGATTATTATCCCCTAATAATTAACCCGACATAATCGACATCCCAACACTTAAGAAACTCGACTTCTTAAGTGTTAACGTGGACCTTTTTATTAATCCACATGAATATTCCATGTAATTAATTATAAACACAGGTTAATTATAATCAAGTGTTGATGTTGGGTTTCTTAAGAAGTCGAAATATATAAATAAGGGTTAAGAAGTCGAGTTTCTTAAGTGCTCAAATGTTGGATTATATCGTGTTATTACTTATTAGAGAATAATAACCCGACTTCTTAACTTTATATGTGAACTTTTTTTATTAATCCACAATAGCACTTAATTATAACATAAAATTGATGACATGACATTAATAATTTTCTTTTATTTTTGTCGATACACATCAGCAACACTACATCAACGCTCTAATGGCATTGTTTCTATAATATGTTTCTTTTATTCTAATGGCGTTCAGCAACACTACATCAACGCTCTAGAATAATTATAGAAACATATTCTAAATCTGTTATTGAGGCTATTACCGGGCTTTGCCAAATTCCTTCAAAGTTGAAGATTGTAATGAGGCAAATCAAGCTTCTGGAGGAAAGCTTTGAGAGTTGTAAATTCAATTTTTGCATTCGTGATTATAATAAAGCAGTTCACTGAGCTGCATATCGAGCCAGACAATTAAGGGAATCTAATATATGGACTTCCATTTGACCGCCTGAGCTAGATCTTATTTTACTTCAAAATGTTTCTGATCTTATGTAATTGACTATAGTTTTTATTTTGACAAAAAAAAGGGGATATAATTGAGAAAACTTCTAAAGTGGTATAGCACATAATTAATCCTAAATATAATAACTAATTAGATAAAATATTAATAAGAAAAATTTATTTACTGTACGAACATTAGTCCTCTATATACTACAAATTTATTTACAAAGAAATGAATCCATCAATGCTTAACCGAAGGCATAAACAAATTAAAAAAATATAGCAAAATCCAAAATATTATGTATCGCAAAAAAAGGGAAGAGAAGTAAAAGAAAGAATAAGAAAAAAAAGAGGGTGAATCGACCGTTTCGTCAGCTACGACTACGAGCCTACGACCAAAAGATCTCGAAGCAGGCTTTCTTGGTGGACCCACATGCAGGACACGCGTCTGTTTTCAATTGGCACACCTTGCATAAGCTAAGGTGCCTGCAGGGGAGCAGCACAACGCACGCCTCCCTCTCCTCGCAGGCCCTGCACAGACGGAGCTCCGCCGCCGCTGCCGGCGGCGGCGGCGGCTTCTTCCTCTCCGTCTCAGCGAAGCAGCAGGACTGAGCGTCGTCGTCGTCGGTATCGCCGGACCCCTCCTTTGTTTGGGCGTGTGCTGCGGCGGCGGCGTTGTGGAGGACAACTTGCTCGAGGCTCGCCCGCAGGCTGGCGGCGATGGCCTCGCCGTTCTTGGCCACCATGAACCACATCTGGCTCTCCGCGCTCACCTGCCGCACCTTCTCCTGCAGCTCCGCGTTCCGCCGCCGCTCCTTCTCCAGCTCCGCCTCTTTCTCCTTCATCCGCTCACCCACTTGCCGGCTCACCGCCGACAGCAGCAGCGCGCGGTGTCTCTTCTGCGCCTCCTCCAATCCACTCCGCATCCGCTCGCTCTGAAGTCGATCCGGAAAACACGTTGTTAGTCTCCAACAGCTCAAAGAAGAGCAAGATCAGAAACTCTCGATCGAACAGACGCGCTACGTACCTGATTACGAATGAGTGCGTCGATCTCGGTGTCGGGGCGGAAGAGGTCGGCGGGGAGGTCCACGCAGTTTCTGGTGGAGGTGGCACAGTTGGCATAACAGGGCTGCGGCGCCGGCATGAGCGGCTCTTCGCGCAGCCGCTTCCTGGATCCGGTGACGTTGCAGGTAAGCTCGCTCGGGTGGCCGCTGAACGCCGCGCCATTTTTGAGGCGGCTGCTGTGGAAGCTCCGGCGAGTCTGGAGCTCCTCCATTGCATTGTTCTCGGGCCTGCAAAATCATAAGGCAGCTTAAGGATTACTCCACGAGTGCAAAAGAGAGAAGAATCGATCGAGCACGTACGTAGTAGAAGCTAGGAAAGAAAAGATTGATCACCGGGTGCAGAGATCAGGGGAGAAAGCAATGGAGGAAGCAGGGTGGAATTGCAAGGTCATCTTCCTGAATCGATATCCAACTAAATCTCCTCGATCCACTATATATCTGCAAATTAAATGGCTATTGTTGGAAACGAGTTGCTCTGCTTCTGAGGGGGCGATAAATATGGGAGGTTCTATTTATATATATAACGAGTGAGAGAGAAAGAAGGATAATTAATTATATGTGCTGGAAACAAAATAATAGTCAAAATATATTTATAGCTGGAGGAAGAGAAGACTGTCTTTTTATTTTATTAAGAAAATGAAATGAAATATATGCGGTGACAACACTCAACAGTGTGTGTGTCTCTGGATTCTGGAAGAAATGATGGGCGATGTTCATGAACGTGAATTAAAGCAGTGGGGAAACCAAGGCGCTTTTCTCGTTCTTTGATGCGGCCTGTGGAAAGAAAGAAGAGCTACAGGAGGAACAGGTGACATATTTATTTTATTTGTGTAATTGAAGAAAAAGTCTAACTCACGAGAATTGACTGCAGGGATGGCAATTGGCAACTGCACGAAGCTAAATCATACCTTTTTTTAACATTTAGTGGGCTCAGGCGAAGGTCAGAAAATTATCTCCAAAAACATAATATAAAACCATATATCATAAAAATAATTACATAACAAAAATATATTTTAATGGAGGACAAATATAACTAAAATACTACTATAAATATAATATATAGTAATAAATATTTAATGAGGGGAATGCAATATAGAAATATCTTTAATGTGTATTAAAATAGAAAGTACCAATTGTGAAAAGGTAAGTAATCATATATGGGACAAGGATGATGGATACTCTCTTGGAATGATAATTATACCCACATTTGGCAAATAATAACTATATCTGCACCCCCATTGATTTCTTTTTTAGAAAAAAAAATGGAATTGTGTTAGTGCAAGCCATAAATGAACACCAAAATCTAGACATTGTTTCACAAACCTAATTTTTCACAATGCTTTTTAATGGTCTCTAAACTCTCCATGCATGCATGCATGTAGTCAATGGCAGCCAACCAAATAAGAATGCATTTAATTGATTAGTCCTCTACCTCACCTAATAATCTACATATTGCCAATTGGATTAAGCTTCCTCCCCCACTATGCCTTCTACAGTTCCATTATTTCAGTCTAACAATGACCATGAATGATTTATTAATTATATCATGATCAATAATTAAGTTGTGGTTCAAATTAGTTGGATCCATGGAGAATCAATTCCATCTACACAATTAAGCCTCATATATAACTGATTGAGCTTGACCACAAATTAATCAAAGACAACATCTCAAACAACACAAAATTATATCAAATTATTGAACAGAATATTTATGAATTATCCTAACCTTATGAGGTAAGACCTACCTTGTGAGATTAATCAAAAGATCTAATACATATATAGTAGATATTTTAAAACCTAAATTAGTTAAATAATTAAATATAAAATCAATAGCTAAATGAGTTCAAAACCTTGTTTAACTATTTTTAAAAAATAAGGACATATATAATATGATTAGGATGACAAACTATTATCATGGTGCTAATCTAACTCCATCAAATTAAATTCCAATTTTGTAAATCTTCTTGTTGCATAGTAGCTTCAAATTAGGAATTATGGATGCTTGTAAAGGAAAAAAAATCTTAGGTGTCTTTGGCATGGAAGGAGTTGGGAATTTGGGAACTACTTGGCACTTAATTTGATGTGGCTTGCAAGGGATCACCATACTCCTTTAGTTGAACTCCTTGAAGGCAAAGGTCAAGTTAGAGTCAATGGAGGATGGCTAGTTATAATTGTCAAAGCAATTTAAAAAAAAAGTGTTGTTGATATGCATTCATTTGTAACATGTTTCTAGGGAAGACCATCCACCTCTACATATAATATACTTTCCCCCACCCCTTAGTAAAAGTTGGACCTCCTAATTAATTGTCCAAAATGTTGGAGCTAATTTTGCTAATGACAAAAGTCCAAAGTCCACTTTCTAGTGCTTATCACAACTTTGATGGAGAACAATTATATATGCTCCTTAGCACCATCCCTTGTTCTAATCAATCTATGTGATCACCATTGACTAAAGTATTTTATTGTTGATGAGATCAATTGGCAAAGTTGTTGTCATCCTAGAAATTGGTGGATATATCAAACAAATTAATTAGTATAGGTTTCGTCCATATATGTGGGATCACAATCCCAAAATGGTTGGTATGAGGAATTGCTCATGAGAAACAATACATAAATCGAAAATAAAGTCAATAAATTCATATTCAACTTAAAAGTTGATTCTGGAACTCATGTTTTGGAAGCCAAGAAATAAGTTAACATGGCACGTACGTACCCAATAATTGAGTTCATCTTGTGAATTGATGTAGACTTAAACAAATTTGAATGGGATAATAGTCGTCTCTGGTTGATGTAGACTTGTCATGAAATCCTTTTTATGAGTCTCGTATACGGATGTAACTAATGACCAATTCAAACTCTTAACCACAATATTTTGGAAGAGTTTCTTAATTAGGAGTTGAAACAAAAACTTGTTCTTCCAAGTACTTGTACAATGCTTTGATTCAAGATTTGAGATAGGATATTTAATGGTAAGAGTTTACTCGACCTGAAAACTAAATGAGAAACCTTATTTGCCTATGACTTAAATCTTAGTTACCTAAATTTTTCGATCTCAATTTGCTGGTGGAAGAAAAAAGAAAAGGCAGAACAAAAGTTGATCCTACTTGTGGACAATCTATATTTGGTGAACACTGAAATCTTGGTATTCATTAGTTTTCTTGAAATGATGTCAGCCTAATTAATGTTATATCATATTAAAATTCAAGGTGTTTGTGTTTGTTTTTCTTCGACATCTGTAGTTAGTCATTTTTTTTTACTAAAGATCTAGCATCAAACAGGGTCATTCACTACCTGACTAAAGGGTGGAGGATGTAGAGGGCCACTGACCGTATATGTCTCGTCTTCAGCCAAACAGGGATATATTCCCCTTTGATAGCTATTAGTATTATTAATATGAACTTGAGCTGAAATCAGTACATCAGTTTTATTACAACCCGCTTGATGGGATAACTAACTCATCAATTTCATAGGTCAACCTATTGGCCAAATTAAAATGCTTAAGCTGAAGTTGATACACTACTAGAAATTAGGTCTTCAGCAACGGCCGCTCAAGCCGTTGCTATTTGCAACGGCGTTTTTACGGCCGCTCGAGCCGTTGCGGATTATTTTAATTATCCGCAACGGCTTTCTGACGGAAAGGCGAGCCGTTGCTGATATTTTAATTATCAGCAACGGCTTTCTAACGGACAAGTGAGCCGTTGCTGATGATAACTTATTAGCAACGGCTTTCTAACGGGCGAGTGAGCCGTTGCTGATAAGTTTATATAGGGCACCAGTTGCGCCCGACCCTTCTTCCTCCCGCTGCTACCGCCGCCGCTCCTGCTCTCGCCTCTCGCCGCCGCTGCCGCTGCTGCCGACGACGCCTCTTCCTCCTCCCGCTGCTGTCGACTTGTTCAGGTATGCCTCGCAGGCCGGCCGTCTCTTCCCGTTGCGGCCGACGGGAATTAATCCGACCGAAACCCTATTTCTAGGGTTTCGGCCGGCGGCGATCAGCCGATGGTCGCCGCCGGACCTTGTACAGTGGCCGGACAGTGTGTTCGGCCACTGTACGCCGGCGCCGGAGTCCACCTGACTCCGGCGCCGGAATTTATAAATTTATATATAATTTTTTATTGTTATATAATTGTTAATTAATTGTTTTATAATTGTTAATTAATTGTTAATTAATTATTTAGATTAATTGTTTAATTTGTTAGATTAATTATTAGGGTTTAGATTAATTTCGGACGCGCGCCGGAATCGTCCACTTCGGACGCGCGCCGGTATCGTCCACTTCGGACGCGCGCCGGAATCGTCAGAATCGTCCACTTCGAACGCGCGCCGGAATCGTCAACTTCGGACGCGCGGCGAAATCGTCCACTTCGGACGCGCGCCGGAATCGTCCAATATGGACTCGAACGGTCTCGAAACATTTAGAAAATAATCATGCATCCGACGAGTTCATATGTTTCACGTACGCATCGACGAGTTGGATATGATTTAGCAAAACCTTAGATCCGTTCGGGGATTGTATGTTCGTGTAAAAGAAGTAGATGATCTTTTATACGATGTACAATTCTTGAATTGTCCCTGATTGGACAATTTGGGAATATAGTTATTTGTACTGCACTTACGTTTTTATTTTAACTGTTAACTAATTATTCTAAATTTCGGCAACATTTCTCTTGTTCTCCGATACGCGCCCAAATGATATGCGTATTCGGAGAACTATAGGGAGATGCTGCCGAAATTTAAAATAATTAGTTAACAGTTAAAATAAAAACGTAAGTGCAGTTCAAATAACATAAATCCCGAATGGAATAGGACAATCTCACCTAAAGACATTAACCAAAGAAATTGTCATTGGTTGACAGAATCATGTCGGCTGATTAAAGTTGGATGTACCGACGTCTTGGTCGTGGAGCTTTAACGAATGAGTTTCGATTAGGCGTAACGTACTTCCTAAATTTCGCCTATTCGAATCGGAATTTCGTTAGCATGGGTGATCAAATCTGATGTACGTGCTGCATTTGTTCAAATGGACGATTTTTGGATCGGGAGACTGTCACTCTGCATCTATATACTAAAGGATTTGCACCAAGATATTTTCTATGGACTTGTCACGGGGAGTCACGCGAAGTCGGGACGTCGAGCAATCCTGTCGTTCAGACATATGGTGAATCTTCCTCTGCTGGTGCTTCTTCATCCAGTCAATGTAATCCCTATAGAACTATGATACTTGATAGTCTTTGGGGTCAATTCCACCTGAATAATAATGTTGATCGGCCAGTTCTTCAAACATCAGTCCCACCAGATACTACAGCGGTTGATATCACAGAAGTAGGGGCTGCGGTAGAGATTGAATTACCGAATAAAGAAGCTGCAGAATTTTACGAGATGTTGAAAGCTGCCGATGAACCTTTGTATGAGAATTGTCCTAAATACACTAGATTTTCAGCAATGACACAGCTCTTAAACATCAAGGCCGATTGTAATATCAGCGGAGTTGCGCATGATCGGATTGATGGATTGATTAATGGAATGCTGTCTACTGATAACAAGTTTGAGCCTACTTTTTATAAGACTAAAAAGCTAATGAGAAAATTGGGGCTTGGGTACGAAAAAATACACGCGTGTCAAAATAACTGCATTTTATATTATAAAGAAAATGTGCAGTTGGATAAATGCCCTGTATGTCAACACCCTCGTTACAAGGAGAAGAAATCGGTCTGACAGAAAAATATCCCGTTTAAGGTGCTTCGGTATTTTCCACTAACACCGAGGCTTCAAAGATTATTCATGTCGGAAAAGACAGCCCCTACATGAGTTGGCATGTAAGAAGTCGTGATGATACAGTAATGACTCATCCATCTGACAGTGAAGCATGGAAACATTTGGATACATGTTATCCTTCATTTGCTAGGGATACTAGAAATATCATATTGGGATTGTGCACAGATGGTTTTAATCCGTTTGGACATTCTGCAACTCCTTATTCAGTTTGGCTAGTGCTGCTGACAGTTTATAATTTGCTACCGTCAATGTGCATGAAAGATGAATTTATTTATCTTTCGATGATTATTCCGGGTCCTAAGGGTCCGCGAAAAGAAATTGACATATTTCTCAGACCCTTGATAGATGAATTGAAAACATTGTGGACTGAGGGAGCTGTCACTTATGATTGTCATCGGAAGCAAAACTTCAATTTAAAGGCCGCGGTCTTGTGGACAATCAATGATTTCCCGGCGTACGGCATGTTGTCTGGTTGGAGCACTCACGGCCGACTCTCTTGTCCGTATTGTATAGAACACTCTAAATCAATCAGTCTTCAGAACGGACGAAAAATCTCATTCTTTGATTGTCATCGTCGATTCCTATCAGTTAATCATCAGTATCGAAGGAATCGTAATAAATTTACTAAGGGCAGAGTCGAAAGAGATGGGCCACCACCGATGTTGTCTGGTGAATAAATGTTAGCACGTGTTTCAGCACTTCCAGATATAGTATTTGGTCGCAATGAAAGAGTGTCAGGTTTTGGCCAAACACACAACTGGGTGAAAAAAAGTATCTTTTGGGAATTGCCCTATTGGAGTTCATTATTGAAAGAGTGTCAGGTTTTCAACACTTTGATGGATATTTCTGGAAAAACTAAAGATAATGTCAAAGCCCGACATGATCTGAAAATACTTTGTAAAAGACCAGAGTTGGAGTTACAAGAGGTCAACGGACGATATCTGAAACCGAAGACCCTATATGTGTTAAATAAATAACAGATCAAAGATGTTTGTCAATAGGTAAAAGAACTCAGATTACCCGATGGATTTGCTTCAAACTTATCTTGATGTGTAAACGTCAATGATTGCAAAATATCATGGATGAAGAGCCATGATTGTCATGTATTCATGCAGAGATTACTTTCGATCACATTTCGAGATCTTCTACCTGATAATATTTAGGGTCCGTTGACTGAATTAAGTATGTTTTTTAGAAACATCTGTGCAAATGTCCTTCGAGTCGAAGATATGTCAACACTTGAAAATAATATTGTTGAAATCATATGCAAGCTGGAGCAGTTTTTCCCTCCTGCATTTTTTGACTCGATGGAGCATCTATCGATACACTTGGCATACGAGGCACGAGTTGGTGGCCCCGTTCAATATCGGTGGATGTACTTATTTGAAAGATACATGAATCGTCTGAAGAAAAAAGTAAAGAACACCGCAGCTGTTAAAGGATCAATATCTGAATCGTATATCATCCAAGAAATTTCAACATTCTGCTCATTTTACTTTGAATCGACAGTACAGACAAGATTTGATCGTCTTCCACGTAACGACGACGGGGGTGTTCGACATTCAGATGGACGTTTAAATATATTTTGTCACTCTGGTCGTGCTTTTGGTTCTCGTCCATCTCGACACTTAAGCGATGAAGAGTATCATTTGGCACACTTGTATGTATTACTCAATTGTCCAGAGATTGAATAATTCATTGAAATATTTGACATTGAGATGGTGCAAAAATACTCTATTCACAACGATCAAGAATTGGAGAGATTACGGAATCGTGATTTCCCTACTTGGATTCAGACTTACAGCAAAGATCACAGAGCTGAAATAGATGAAAGAATATTTGAGTTTGTTAGTGGACCGTTGCGACTTGTGTCGTGCTATAGCGGATATTTTGTTAACGGGTATAAATTTCACACGGTTGATATTCATTTACAAAGAAGACAATGAATGCTGGGGTCTGCGTGAAAGGGACAACCTATGTTGAATGTGATATGGATTTTTATGGACTGGTGGAAGAAGTGATAGAGTTACACTACTTCGGCTTGAAATCAGTGATCCTATTTAGATGTCATTGGTTCGATACAACAGAAAGGGGCATGAAAGTTCATCCAAAATACAAACTTGTTGAGGTTAATTACAAATCGAAATTGGCAGCAAATGAGCCTTTTATATTGGCATCACAAGCCGAACACGTATATTACGCGAAGTATCCGGCTCGAAATAAAGATAGAGCAGATTGGCGTGTAGTCTGTAAGACAAAAGATAGAGGAAAAATTGATCCGATAGTAGGAGAAAATGAGCTGATACCTGATATGACACATGGTTTCTATCAAGAAGATGATCCTCCTGCTGTGGATCATATTATTCCAATACTCGAGGATGCAGACACAACGTCAATTCAATTAGAAGTTGAATATGCTGATGATGACGATCATGAAATTGAGGAAGTTGGAGATGAAGAAGATGAAGAAGAGGAAGAAGAGGAAGAAGAAGAAGAATTCGAAGACTATTATTCAGATGATGAAGAATAATTGTAAAGTATATATATTTTATTAAATATATCTCTACTATTTATACAATAATCCGATTAAATGTCTGTTCGACAGATATGTCTGGTCGTGGTTATCGACGCAGGAGAGCTTCGGAGTCTCCGATCGGTGAGACTCCAGCACTTACTCATGCTGCTGATCCTCCTGTTGCTGATCCTCATGAGGATGAAACTGCCGAGGCTAGTACATCCAGACGCAGGCGGCCACGCGGGCCGAACAGGTGGCAGCCTCCACCAGCCACAGAGTCACGTAGATTGATTAGCGTGATTGGGGAGCGGTAATATATCATGAATTATGAATCAGTACAAATTCATTATATCATAATATAATATTAAAATTTATTTTTGTTGTGCAGGTTCGAGCAAGAAGAAGTGCCGAGGAGCATTTCTTCTACTATTCGACGATACATGCACGGGGCATGGCCTACGTGGTCTCACGTGCCTAGCGAGCACGTCGACATGTTATGGCGCGAGTTTGAGGCACGTATTATTTTTTTTTTTACATGCATGATGATATATTAATATTGGTACTCATATTATTATTTTGTAGGCTCGCTATACATGGGCCGAGGACCAGAGGCCCATCATTTACGCTGCCTGGGAGGCTATTTCCCGAGCAAGGTACAACGGGCAGCTGGGGCAGGCTCGGTCCCAGGCGATGGCCCGAGCTGGGACCACTAACATCGCGGAGACTCGGGGATACGGCCCCGGTTGGATTACTCCGGATATATGGGACCAGCTCGTGGGAATATGGCCGACGGATCGATGGCAGGAGGTTTCTCGGAATGCGGCTAGAAATCGCATGTCGGGGGGAGCAGCGCGTCACACCGGCAGCTCTGTTGCATTTGCAGTGCACGCGAACCGTATGGTAAGTATATCTTTTAATTATATATTTTATTTATTACTATGTGTACTAATTAATGTATTTGTTTTGTAAATGTAGACGACGGTATCGGATGACGGGACTGTCCAGCGACCCTCCCCGATGGCGGTGTTTGAGCGGACTCACCGTCGAGCACATGGGACGGGGGAGTACATCGACAACCGCGCTGCATACATTGTGGTAATTATATATTTGTTTAAATTATTCATTTTATATTTATAATTTAAGTTTTATGATAAATATTAAACAAAAAATCAAACTCGAGTAGGAGACCTACAGCCAGACGGTGGTGCAACGCGGGGGTACCCCCGAGGACTTTGACGCAGCATCGTGGGTCGAGGCCGCAGGTGGCTGGGACCATGGCCGCGTATATGGCTTCGCAGATAGTGGTCATGCGCGAGCCGTACTAGGGCCACTTGGGGCACCGACCCCTCCAATCGCTGGTGAGCGACCGTCCACCTCCAGATCCAATTATGATCATAGTAATAGGATAAGGACACTAGAGGAGACGGTCGCGCGTCAGACTGAGATGATGGAGCGCCAGAGTCAGATGATGGCGGATATACAATCTATGCTACGCAACATGTCAGGTCATCCCGAAGCAAGCGTCTCTTCGGCATCATCTAATCCATCGTCCTCGAGTCAGTCCACGCCGGTGTACACTCAAGCACTCCAGACCCCGCCATATGATCCAGACCATCCTCCATCGTGATCGTGAGATTTTTTGTTTGGATATTGAACTTGTTACTGAGATATTGAACTTGTTTAACTTATTTTGTTTGGATATTGATACTTCAATTTTGCATTTGAATTGTTTTTATACTATCGTGGATAATTATCAATATAAATATAATTGTTTTGATATATATCTTGGTGTGTTTGTGATGTGTGAATGAATGTGTGTATGAGGGTATGGGTGTGTGAGTTATGTATCAGATAATGTATCAATGTATCAATGGAAATTTGAAATTTTCAATTTTTCTGTTACCAGGTACACATCATCAACAACGGCTTTCCCACGACCGTCCGTGGGAAAGCCGTTGCTAAAAGTGTATCGAAAGCCGTTGCTGATGACCTACAGCAACGGCTTAGCGACAGGATTTCACTAACGACGTTGCTACGGACTCAGCGGCCGTTGCTATTAATGTTATCAGCAACGGCTCCGGGTCTGTGGCAAAACCGTTGCTGATAATATTTTTAGCGACGGCCCGAGCGGTCGTTGCTGATAATGTTTTGAGCGACGGCCCGAGCGGCCGTTGCTGCACCGTCGCTAAGTTATCAGCAACGCGAGTTTCTGTCACGGCTCTATTGAAACGGCTGGGCCGTTGCTGATGCCCTTCAGCAACGGCTGTTGCTGATGCCCATTTTTCTAGTAGTGATAGTAGCACACCCATCAAGCCTTATAAGGCAACACCACATCCAACATACTCCCGATGTGGGACTAAACCGGGGTATTACAATCTCCCCCACTTATGTCTTGACGTCCTCGTCAAGACCCAACTCGAGTCTAACACATAGCCCAGAATCACACCCAAGTCATCGGCATGTGAGGCCTAGCCTAGTAGCGGCTCCACCCCATCACCTGGGCAGCCCATTCTCACATAGGCTCCCTCACCATGCCTAGAACTAGGTCTTGCTCTGATACTATTTGTTACAACCCGCTTGATAGGATAACTAACTCATCAATTTCATAGGCCAACCTATTGGCCCAATTAAAATGCTTAAGCTGAAGTTGATAGTAGCACACCCATCAAGTCTTATAAGGCAACACCACATCCAACATACTCCCGATGTGGGACTAAACCGGGGTATTACAAGTTTGCATGCACTGGGCATTTGTAGTTGAAAACAAAATCCTACTTTTTACTAAAACAGAGTCACTACTAGAGTATATGTACAAAGGTGCAAAATTAAGCACAATACTACTGTTATTTATTAAAACTCTTAGGCCTTCATTTGCCAGCTTGTGAGCATCCATGTTGCTAGTCCTTTTGGGATGAAGCTAGTCAATGGAGTCAAAGAACTCTGCAGTCTTCCACACCTCCTTGATGAGATCTTTTAAAAACCATGGAGCTTTGAAATTCTTCTTCAGAATGTGCATAGCTCTAAGGCAGTCAGTAAAGATTTTGATATGCTTTATATTTAGAGCTTTAGCTTTGATGATACTTAGCCAGATAGCCCATATTTCAGCCGAGAGAGGATCTGATACTAACATATGGCTATAATAGTTATGAGTTACCTTCCCAAATTCATTAGATATTTGAAATCCAAGACCATAATATTTATTTTCTTTTAACCATGCTGGATGACAGTGAATCCTGCAAAAATGATTAGTTAAGCCATCTATTACATCAGCATTATTTATGTCAACATCCTTTGGAAAACTGGTATCTCTGATATCTTTGGATGGCATCAGAATTTGAATTTTCATTTGATGTTGCCTTTGAGACTTTATTAGACTTTGCTGTATTCACTTCTGCCGGAGATCTATAAAACAGTAGGTTGATGATTGAGCCTTTACCATTGAAAAGCCACCTATTTCTATTTTTTCATAAATTCCAGAACCCAACAGCAATTAAAGCCATCAAATCTTCCCATGATGTTTTTTTAGATTTATTACCTTCCTCAAGTCAGGTGCCATTTTTTCAAGTATCTATGAATTTGAATTTTATGTTGCACACTGTTTCAATTTTTTCCCAAAAACTTTTTGCAAATGAGCAGTCAAATAGTATATGTTTCTTCACCACATACATAGCATTGGTGATTTGAAAACTTGCATATTTTTGACAGGTAATCAGTACTTGGGAGTCTTCCAAGAATTAGCTTCCAAATAAAGAATTTTATTTTTGGGAGCACCTTAAGGTTCCAGATTTTCTGCCAATTAAAATCAGGAAGCTGCACCCCTCTTTGCATTGCATTTCAGTTAGTTATAAGCAATCTTGCTTGAAAGTTTTCCTTTATCATTAAGAGCTCATATCCATCTGCCTTTGCTATTATGCCTTGCTAGATAAATCAATCCTATCTTCTTCACCAGTTCAATGTTAAAAAGACTTTGTAAAACATCAGTATTCCATGCTCCATTTTCAATGAGGTCTGCCACAGTTTGCATTTTATTAAGTAGTGAAACATTGACAAAAGTAGGCCACCTACTTATAAGTATGCAGTCAATCCAAGGGTCATTCAGCAAACTTATATTTATGCCATTGCCCACTTTCATTTTCAGTCCAAGCCTAAACTTTTTAATAGAAGCTAATAAACTTTTTGATGCCCAAGAAGACTTTAATTTACAGTTATTACTCCAAGGGTAAAAGCTGATATTTCTGGCAATAAGCAGCTTGGACCATAGTTTATCTTTTTTGTTCAATATTGGGAGTATTCTTCAGGCATGAACTGAGTATTTCAGAATGCTCAGGTCTTTTATGCCTAATCCCCCTTCCCTCTTGCTTCTAGTCAAAATTTCCCAGCTGACTAAGTGTATGCATTTCTTCTTCTTGCTTGAGTTCCAAAAGAAATTTTTAGCTTGACTTTTATACTTTTCAATGATATTTTCATTTATCTAGGTTGTCGAAAGAGAATGGACAGGGATGGAGTTTACCACTGAGTTTAATAACACTGTCTTGCCAGCTTGAGATATGTATTTGCTTGCGTAATTCTCAATCCTGGCAAAAAGGTGACTCACTGTTAGCTTCTTATATTTAAAAGCTTTAATATCTCCCTTTTCCACTGACTCCTTAATAAGAAGGGATAACAATTCTTGCATCAAAATGAAGAAATAGGGGGATAAAGGATCGCCTGTCTTACTCCTTTATAGCTTTTGAAACTTGATGAACATAAATCATTAATTGAACATGTGAAATTTGAAGCTTTTAAGCAGGCATACAACCAATTCCAAAGTTTTTCAGGTATATTCATGAGCATCTAGATGTTTTCAAGAGTTGACCAAGAGACTCTTTCAAATGCTTTTTCAAGGTCCATTTTTAGGATGAAGTATGGCCTTTTTCTTTTAGACTTTTGAATAATATTTGTCATCCCAGATATCATCATAACATTATCATGAATGTTTTTTTTTTTTTTACAAAAGCCATTTGTTCCCTTAAAATATCTGATCAATGAAATTTTTGCACCTGTTAAGCTATACTTTAGCTAGAATTTTGTAGGCAACATTGTACAAGGCAATGGGCCTAAATTCAATAATTTTCTTGGCATTTTCAATTTTGGGTATGATATCAAACTGGTTTTTCCCCAAGACTCAGGAGTAGTATTGTTACTGTAAAACTCATTCATTGCAGCCATGAATGAATTGCTGATATTACTCCAGTACTTAATGTAAAACTCCAGATTATATCCATCAAGCCCTGGAGCTTTATCCTTACCCAAACTGTTAATAGCATTTATCACCTCTTTTTCAGAAAAATTTCTGGTTAACTAATTGTGCATTGAGTAAGGAACTTTGTTCCATCTTAACAAGTTCATGAAAATACTCCAATCATTACTATTTGGCAACTCACTGCTCCAAAGATTTTTGTACCATGTGGCAAATGCTTCAATCAACTCATTTGCATTGCTTATTGTACCATCATCAGTTATTCAGTTTCAATTTCAATTATGACAATTCTCCTTTTTCTGAACTTGACAAGGCTTTGAAAATACTTTGTATTCTTGTCATTTTGCTCCATCCATATAGATCTAGACTTTGACCACCATTTGATATGTATTTGCCTTTTTAAGGCTATAATTTTGTTTACTAGACACCTCAATTGTATTTGATTTTGCTCATTACTAAGGCCTCTGTCATCAATATCTTCAAGAATGCTTAATTCATTCATACTGTCTTTGAGTTTTTTTTCGAGTGAGCCAATGTTTTTCTTATTCCACTTTATCAGGTTCTTACTTAATTTGGCAAGAGTATCTTCAAAAGAAACCATACCAGATGACATAACATTTTCTACTCTGAAAAAATCATTGACTAAAGACTGGACTTCCTCATATTCTGCCCAATGAAGCTCAAAATTAAATCTTCTTGATGGCATAGAGGGGAAATTGTATGGCTTAGTATCCATCAATAAAGGCTTATGATCTAATGCTATTTTTTCCAAGTGATGGACAATAGCTTTATCAAACAAAGATAACCATTCACAGTTTGCATATAATTTATCCAATCTCGCCATAATTCTTTTACTCCCCAGTCTGTTATTGCATCATGTGTGATGAGGACCTTTAAATTTGAGGTCAATTAAACCTTTGTCAGCACAACATTCTTTAAATACTGAAATGGAGGGACCAAGTATAAAAGGCTTTCCACCATTTTTATCAACTTGGCAGTCTACACAGTTGAAATCTCCTCCTATTAACTAGGGCGTGTCTCCTATATCAATGCTTTTAAGGAAACTCCACAGTATCATTCTCTCCTTACTATCATTGCTAGCATATACTCCAGTGAACATCCAAGATTCAAAACCTTTTCTGTTTAGTAGAACATAGATAGCTTGACTACATCTGAATATTTCTTTGACATTATAAAGTTCAGCTTTCCAAGTGAAGATTATACCTCCTGATCTTCCATTCCCAGGTATGTGTAGCCCATTCCAATTTTCACCCATTTTTTTTATACATTGGGAAAAGCCTTCATCTTCTAGGTGAGTTTCCACTAACAGTATAAAATCAGGTCTATGTTTCTTCATAAAAGAGTCAAGGTAATCCCAAGCAGTAAGATTTAGACCACCTCTAATATTCCAAAGCAACATCTTATTCATAATTCCATATCAGCAGCAAGTTTCTCTTTACCACTAGGGGGTCCTCCATCTGTTTCAATGGATTTTAAGTCATCTGAAAACCTTTTCTTTTTGGCCTTATTTTGTTTAAGGTTGAAAGGAAAGGAGCTGACATGCACCTGCTGAGAGGATGGCTTTCTTCTCTTTGGATTATCATTATGTGAATCAGTGGAATTTTGGGAATTCATATCTTCTGAGACAAAGAAATCAACCTCTTTTATTTTGCTTACAGCCACTGCAAATGTGTTTGTGAGCTTCTTGTGCATCTGTTCTACCTTTTTTTTCAACCTCAATATGGATTTGTATTGGCTCAGTAGGGGTTGCATTGAACACTAAGTTTTGCCCTTGAGTGATTACACCTTGCTCTGATTTAGACTGCTTCATTGCTGCAAATGGATTTTGTCTATCTGCTTGAGTTTTTTCAGCAATGTTTCCTGCCACTTTATTGTTAAAATTGACCTCCTTTTCCACCTACATAACATTGTAATCATCTAATTCTTTTCCTTCGTCATTATTCTGTAAAATTTCAAATCTGTTTTGCATGCTATTTCCTTGTCCATTTACAGTTTTCTTTGGCATGTTTCTTCTTTTATTAACAACTTGCCATGGTCCATGTAAACCTTTATCTGTTCAAGTTGCATTCTCTTTATTTAAACCCAAGTTCACATCATTGCCAGTAGCTGCATCATCTAGAGGCACATATATAGGACTGTCAGGGATACTTGCACAGTGTTCTTCAAGATGTCCTATTTTGCCACATTTAAAACATAGCTTGGGTATATTTTTTAAGGTTATGGTCTGCCAAAATCTTTTGCCAGAAACATATATCCAGAAGCCATTAGAAATAGTTTTGCTTAAATCCCAGAGAACACATACCCTAGCGATTTTTTCTCTATTTCCCTTCAAAGTAATGTGATCAACTTTTAAAGGTTTTCCAATAACTGAAGCTAACTCAATTAGAATTTGACCATGTAAGAATTCAATTGGCAGACCCGGGAATTGAACCCAAATAGGGATGGTTTCAATCCTTTCAATCATAGGTTGGAAGTTTTCCCTCCAAGGAATCAAAAGTAATACTTGACCCCTTAAGAACCATGTACCATTTGACAATGCTTTCTCCAAGTCATCTGCATTAGCAAATTTAAAACAGAAAAATCCGGAGGCTAGGTCAACAACCTGAACCGAGCAGCTGATTTTCCAAACTTTTGGCATTACATTTTGTACAAGTGAAAGGGGTAGGGTTCTGCCATAAAATTTTCTATAAAGACTATTAACCCAATTTGATCTTGACAATTGGATCAGTCCTTTATCAATAAACACTTCATCAGGCGAGTTTCTTTTAATTCTGTCAATTTTCTCAGTGACATCCTCCCTATTAGGCAGATTATCAATCAGGTTTGTTTCTTTGAACAATGAAGCCCAAGAGTTAGGTTTCTTTGAAGTCATCTGATTAGGATAAAAAAATTGGGTTCCTAATCGATTGCAGCATTCTACCATTTTTCATAGAGTCAATGTTCAGAGGAGCATTCAATGAATTATATGCGGGAACATTCATGGATGATCTAGCAGATGAATCAGGAGCATTAATCGACGAAGTTATCAAAGGTGATTTCACTGGAGTACCTTTGAGTTTACTCATCTTATCAGATTGCTTTCTGCTTTCAGGATTTGCTCTCGAATCATCAGTGGATGCAGATCTGCTAGATTGCATAGAGCTACTACCAAGATCTGGCGGCTTCTTCGGTCGAGGAGGGTTGGCCGGAGAGAAAATAGAGTTGGGCCCCCTAGATCGCCCCAATCGCCAGGGCTCTTCGGGACATGTTTTCCCGCCATTGCCACTAGCATTTAGTCAATTGCACCCGCTACAATTCTTAAAGAATTTTTGGAAGTGTTTATTTGATGTTTTGAGAATGATAGGTTCCATATTTGATCAAGCTTTTTGCCTAAATTTATACTTGGTCAATAACTAGTTAAATCACTAGTCATTTGTCAGAACCGATCAAACATATTAAAATATTATTATTATTATTATTATCCGTCTCAGGGACAATAAAATCTAACCTGAACTTTGAGATGCAAGATAAAGAACGTATGGTTTTGGGTTTTGGCAGTAGTGGAAGAAACGATGGAAAGGGAATACCAAACACTTAATTACCAAGACGAAGTTGATTTGATTGTGTGAAACAATACTTGTTACATCATTCAGAAGATAGCAGACAAATTTGGGATGAATTCTTGTTATCACTATAATAATTGAATATCTAAATATCTATAATCCAATTAACAAATGCAGAGGAACTCAAAGGTTTTTTATGGGAAGATAACCCATTTCGACTCCATCTACAGCAGCTATCAAGAAAACAGAGAGCTAAGTGTATGCAGAGGTGGAAAAGATAGCATTATGAACATGATAGGTTCTCAACTTGTACGTCTTGCACTGGCCGAGGTTATAAAGAAAAGATCTATGTGGTTGTATGAGAAGTATTTGTAGTAATATCCTAAACGCCTTTGAACTTCCATGAGTTCTTTTATGATTTAACTTGTATCAATAAACCAGTAGGATTAACATCCTTCTATTTCACTCAGGAAAAAAAAGAAGCAAATGCCAATCATCAATAGTTACATAAAATATTCTATCCAAAAGAACCTAACACTAAACCGACATGTCACTCATAAAAGATTATATAAAAACATGAAAACTTGCATGCCTTGTTTGTTCGCTCAATTGATACTTTGTTTTTCTAGGTCCAAACACTAAAATGAATTACGGACTAGTGCTCAATAATTAGTGAATCAAAATCACTTCCTTTTTCTTGCACGTTTGGAAATTGTTTTATCATCAGAAGATTTAACAGAGTTGATCTCTTCATCACTGTTCTTATCAGCATGATGGTTGCTTTAGATCATCAGCCAAACCAGATGAGTACTCTTTCATCCTCAAGGATAAGAGAATACTGGAAGAACTCCAAGCAAAGGAAATAAACGTGAATATAAGAGAGACTTGTTAGTGTTAGAGCCTGTTATTGAGGCTACAGCTGCCCCGGCAAGGCTGCCAAGTGATGTGTTCTGAAGAATCATCGGTAAACAACCAACTACAGTAGAAAGAAGAAAATCTATGAGAAAACTTACTTTGGTGGCAGCAGCCAGCCAGACCATAATTGATGACATACGAGGGCAACGGTGAGAACCGAGCCACAAGTACAAATCTCCAACCATCGTATTCAACACCATGAGCAAGGAGATGAAAGTATCTGCTGCTGTGTGCCCATTCCATCGCTGATTTTGAGCTCGGAAAAATCGCTCTGGACAACAATAAGGAAACCTCTCTCAGTTAGGATACAAATGGGCAGGTAAACAATGAGAAAAAAAGATTTTAACTGCAGAAATCAGAATTTTGGATCACTTATATTAGCAATTTCAATGCAACCATCCAGAAGTTTCCCATCTGATGGTTCTTGAACATTTTATACCTTGTCAAGTGAAGATTCTGTCATCTTTGTCTTGAATTTTGGTGGATCCGAATAAGGACCCGGCCCGAAGAACTCGTGGATCTGAATACTTCTTCCGCTCATCTACATCAATAAAGGTAGGCCACTTGTTTAGAGGAATGACATCCAACCAAGGTTCTCTCCAAATACTTGTCCTCATATCATCTGCAATTTAATTTAATACCTAATCCATCTTTTAAATTATGCATGCATGCAATTCAATACTGCTTTTGCCTGCTCAGATTTCTTCTTGCTTTCATTCTTTTCCCAAGGATGAAAAGATCCATATACGGCCCTGTACATGTTACACTAGTCACTCTTATCATTATTCAATAAAGGCACTACCCTCTTGGTTAGAATAGTCTTTTTCATAACTGAAATATCTGTGATACCTAAACCTCCAATTGATCTCCCTATTGAAACTATGTTCCAACTTATCAGTTTTGCACTCTTCTTAATGCTATTGGCCCAAAAAATACTCTCTTGTTATCTTTGTCACGTTCTTTACCACACTATCATTCACCCAAGAGGTCATTAAGTTAATTATAAATTGGGATTAACTAGAATAAAACAGACAACTGAATTAATCAAACAAATTTTCCCGCTTGAGATATAATATTTTTTGCCTAGGTTTCCATTCTCTTTTCTACTTTCTCAATCAAGTTATTTTGAACATTCTTGTTCAGCCCTTTTGGGCTTAGAAAAGCACCTGGATACCTCAATGGGAACCTCCCTTCCTTCATATTAAAAATCTGACAAATTCTATGTTTTTGTTCTGCAGCTAGGCTTTTGGGAAGAAATTTTTTTATTTTTCATAATTTATTCTTTGCCCAGTAATATCACAATATATTTTCCACTACACGAATTTGAGCAGCTTTTAATGCTGAAGATTAAGTCATCAACAAAGCAAAGATGACTTACTCTAAACTCCTTAGTTCTCAAATATTTGATTCTTTTTTTCTCTACAAACTCTCTCATTATAACTGACAATATTTCCTCCATCGTGATGAAAAGGTAAGGTGATAGTGAGTCACCTTGCCTTATTCCTTTAAAACCTTTGAAATGTTGAATAATTTCTCCAATTATTTTACAATAATATCTCACCCCTTCTACACACCCTTTAATCTAATTAATTACCTCACAAGGGAAACCCATACACTGCTGTGCATCATAAATAACCTTCCATCTGATCTTATCATAGACGTTTTGAAGGTCGAGCTTTAACAAAATGTAAGGGCTAGCATCTTTTGAATTGTAGAAGGAATTTACAATTTCAGCCACCATCATAATGTGTCTTGTATTTGTCTTCCTGGCCCAAAGGCAGATCGCTCTTGCCCATTTTTTTTTTGTAAAAGAGATCTACCTTGGCAATTAGTCTTGCAAGAATTTTATATAGCATATTGCAAAGTGCTATAGGTGCGAAATCAACTATTTTATTATTTAATCAAGTTTTCCATTCTTTGGTATCATGACTAGCAAAGTTTCATTCCAACCCTCAAGCATAATTGCATTAATTAGCATGAAACACGTTTATTTCTTTCTTAATTATTTTGGATATAGAATTCCAGTATAAACCTATCTATTTCAGGACTTTTACCTCTTTCGATAGTGATAACTATTCTCCAGATTTCTTCCATTGTAAAACTATTTTTTAACTCATTTGCTTCTTCCTTTGTGATACTACTCCATCTTTCTTCTTTCAAATTTCAGGTTACTTCAATTATATTCTTGTCACATTATAGTTCTTCGTACCATTTTGCAAAGCACTTTACTATTTCTTTTTCTTGATTCGACAACCATTCATTTCTAGTTCTTCTATTTTATTTCTTTTTCTTCTAATCATCACTAAACTGTGAAAATATTTGGTATTTCTATCACCATCCTCAATCCATTTTTTTCTAGATTTTGATCACCATTTTATCTAAAGCTTCATTAATAAATACCACATCTCACCAATTTCCTCCTTTGTTAAACTGTTATGACCTGAAAAAAAAAGGATCTTATTGTAAATATTTTTCTTAGAGGAGCCTTTTTGCAAATGTGCTTAATCCTATTTAATTAGCCCTAATCCCCTCTCTAATTCTTTTATCTCCCTCTCTCGAATACTGTAGCAGCGGCGGGCGTGCAGCGGCGGGCATGCAGCGGCGGGCGTGCAGCGGCAGCGCTGAGGCGGCGGCTGTGAGAAGACTCCGATCGGAGTTTGGTGGAGTTTTCAGATAGGATTCACGTTCCTACTCTTTTTCCTTTTCATGTAGGGTAACTCGGCTTTAGGATGAGATTTTTACATGGTATTTTGTAGATTAATAGATCTGAAATTTCTCATTGTTTTTATGAGATTATTTGATGAGATCTGGCGTATTGTTTAGTAAAAATTTCGGATCTGTTGATCTTGGTTGAATCGTTCCGTTTTATAGTCATTTTGCGTCGTCTCTTTCGCGCTCGAACTCTTAGCCGCCGGCCAGAGTGCCGGTCGGCACTGTTTTGGAGGATTTCTGCTAGGCCCGTCGCGGCACCTGGCTGTCTCTTGGTCGGAGTCGGCCGCGACGGATAGCGGCGCTCGGCGAGGTGCCGCGGTGAGCAGCGGCGCCCGGCGAGGCGTCGTTGCCTCATGAGCAGGCGACCTCCGTCAGTCGCAGCAGCCCGTCAAGGGCTGTCGCGCATGGCAGGATGGCTGCCGCCACCTCTCGATGGCGACGGCGGGTCATCGTTGGCGCCGGCGTGCTTCCCTAGCAACCTGATCTGTCGGATCAATCGGGGAGGGCGATGGCGGCTGGTAGAGGCGGTAGGTTGATGAAAGCGTCGCATGAGCCCTAGGAGATGGGAGAAGATGGATGGTTGGTATAGTTGTGTTACTTTTATATATATCGGGTGTTATATCTTATAGCAGTATTATATATCAGGTTATTATTAGGTGGTAACTATTTTAGATAAATAACACTGTTATATATATAATAAGTTGGTTCTGTTTATTATAATTGATATCGCTGTAATTATAGCAGTAACATATGGATTATATCAATGTTATGAGTACTGTAGTAGGAACGTATTTTATTATTATTTTGAAATATCATTGATATATTAAAATATTATTTTGAGGCTCTATAGTTGGTCAAATTATTCATATTATATATGAATTTGTACCTACTCGACGCCCCGAATTCATTGGTGGGGTTAGTTTTGTCATTTGACTTTCAGATGTTGAAAACAGTATGCATTATTGCCTCATTTTGCGTGCCAGGTTGGAAAATATTATTTTATTCATTTTTGTGGTTTCTACCCGAGTTGTTCCGTTGTTGTAGTTGTTGTCAAGGTGAATCTCATCCTAGATCAGTTGTTACCCCATGTCGAAATATATCTTGTTGTTCTATTCCATTGAAAATTGATGTCTACTGCTGTTGAAACTCTTAATGCATATGTTGTTGAAACATGTTGCTAGCATGATGTTTTTATATGCATATTAGTTGAGGATGCTAGTGTAGATGTTGCATGTCTTATGCTGTTGTTTATATATTTAATTCATACATGAAGACATGACTACTAACATTATATTAGTTGAGTTGCAGTAGTATAGTTGTTGATATGATGCATAGTTGATCTAATTTTGGGCGATAGCCCTGGACACTGTTGATATATTGCCCAAGGTGTAGGGCAAGTGACACTGGTGATCACCTATTTACCACACGGGATGCGTGTGCGGCGTCGATGTGTTAGACGTCGGCGGGCTATCATTTTTGGATAGTCGCATTTCTAGCTGGAGCGGGCTTGAGGTGCCACTCTCGGGGTGCGAGAGTGCAGGGGAAACCCAATGTCCACTATTCTCTTGATTGGGTCTATGACTATATATTTATATAGATGATAGTTAACATAGTTGATATAGTTGTTGGTATACGAGTATCAAATAAACTGTTGAATCATATCTTCCATTGTATACATGGCATCATAGTATATTGTTGTAATCTTACTCAGCCTTCTGCTGATGTTTGTTGTTTTTGCCTCAGATCCTTAGGTATGACGACATTTGTTACGCCCCGCCTAGGTTTATCCCTATATAAGGGACTCACCTAGGAGAAGCGCAACTAGCAACAGAACAACAATCATCAAATGGACTGAATTTAAACTTACAACCAGATTCTAATCGAATGTCCAACCAGGTAATAATAAAAGTTTAATAGTCCATACATGAACAATGAATTCTAGAGTCTAGCTAAAAGTGCATAGATCAACTAATAAATAAGGAAACTAAATGTTGTGCGGAAGACGTCTCCTCCTCCTCCAAAACTCTAGCTACCCCATGAGATAAAGCCGTTATACCTGAGGATCTGAGGCAAAAACAACAAACATCAGCAGAAGGCTGAGTAGGATTTCAACAAGATGCTATGATGCCATGTGTACAACGGAAGATATGATTCAACCATCTACTCGATGCACCTATACCAATCAACTATGTCAACCATGTCAACTATCATCTATATGAGTATGAGTCATAAATCCAATCAAGAGCGTAGTGGACATTGGGTTTCCCCCGCACTCTCACACCTCGAGAGTGGCACCTCAAGCCTGCTCCAGCTAGAGATGCGACTATCCAAAAATGGTAGTCCGCAGACGTCTAACACCTCGACGCCGTACACACAACCCGTGTGATAAATAGGTGATCACCGGTGTCACTTGCCCTACACCTTGGGCAGTATATCAACATTGTCCAGGGCTATCGCCCAACAGTAGATCAACTATGCATATGTCAACAACTCATCTACTACGTACAACTCAACTAATATAATGCTAGTAATTATGTCATCATGTATGCATCAAATATATAAACAATAGTAGGAGACATGCAACGTCTATACTAGCATTCTTAACTAATATGCATATAAAAATATCATGCTGGCAACATGTATCAACAAAATATCACTACTAGAAATTAGGTCTTCAGCAATGGCTATCAGCAACGGCCGCTCAAGCCGTTGCTATTTGCAACGGCGTTCTTACGGCCGCTCGAGCCGTTGCAGATATTTGTATCTGCAACGGCGTTCTAACGGATACGCGAGCCATTGCGGATTATTTTAATTATCCGCAACGGCTGTCTGACGGAAAGGCGAGCCGTTGCTGATATTTTAATTATCAGCAACGGCTTTCCAACGGACAAGTGAGCCGTTGCTGATGATAACTTATCAGCAACGACTTTCTAACGGGCAAGTGAGTCGTTGCTGATAAGTTTATATAGGGCACTAGTCGCGCCCGACCCTTCTTCCTCCCGCTGCTGCCGCCGCCGCTCCTGCTCTCGCCTCTCGCCACCGCTGCCGCTGCCGACGACGCCGACGACGCCGTCACTCCTGCTCTCGCCTCCCCCGCTGCTGCCGACTTGTTCAGGTATGCCTCGCCGGCCGGCCGTCTCTTCCCGTTGCGGCCGGCGGGAATTAATCCGACTGAAACCCTATTTCTAGGGTTTCGGCCGGTAGCGGTCGGCCGATGGTCGCCGCCAGACCTTGTACAGTGGCCGGACAGTGTGTCCGGCCACTGTACGCCGGCGCCGGAGTCCACCTGACTCCGGCGCCGAAATTTATAAATTTATATATAATATTTTATTGTTTTATAATTGTTAATTAATTGTTTTATAATTGTTAATTAATTATTTAGATTAATTGTTTAATTTGTTAGATTAATTATTAGGGTTTAGATTAATTTCGGATGCGCGCCGGAATCGTCCACTTCGGACGCGCGCCGGTATCGTCCACTTTGGACGCGCGCCGAAATCGTCCACTTCGGACGCGCGCCGGTATCGTCCACTTCGAACGCGCGCCGGAATCGTCCACTTCGTTCGCGCGCGGAAATCATCCACTTCGGACGCGCGCCGGAATCGTCCAATATGGACTCGAACGGTCTCGGAACATTTAGAAAATAATCATGCATCCGACGAGTTCATATGTTTCACGTACGCATCGACGAGTCGGATATGATTTAGCAAAACCTTAGATCCGTTCGGGGATTGTATGTTCGTGTAAAAGAAGTAGATGATCTTTTATACGATGTACAATTCTTTAATTGTCCCTGATTGGACAATTTGGGAATATAGTTATTTGTACTGCACTTACGTTTTTATTTTAACTGTTAACTAATTATTTTAAATTTCGGCAACATCTCTCTTGTTCTCCAAAATACAAACTTGTTGAGGTTAATTACAAATCGAAATTGGCAGCAAATGAGCCTTTTATATTGGCATCACAAGCCGAACAAGTATATTACGCGAAGTATCCGGCTCGAAATAAAGATAGAGCAGATTGGCGTGTAGTCTGTAAGACAAAAGGTAGAGAAAAAATTGATCCGATAGTAGGAGAAAATGAGCTGATACCTGATATGACACATGGTTTCTATCAAGATATTGATCCTCCTGCTGTAGATCGTATTATTCCAATACTCGAGGAAGCAGACACAACGTCAATTCAATTAGAAGTTGAATATGCTGATGATGACGATCATGAAATTGAGGAAGCTGGAGATGAAGAAGATGAAGAAGAGGAAGAAGAGGAAGAATTCGAAGACTATTATTCAGATGATGAGGAATAATTGTAAAGTATATATTTTATTAAATATATCTCTACTATTTATACAATAATCTGATTATATGTCTGTTCGACAAATATGTCTGGTCGTGGTTATCGACGCAGGAGAGCTTCGGAGTCTCCGATCGGTGAGACTCCAGCACTTACTCATGCTGCTGATCCTCCTGTTGCTGATCCTCATGAGGATGATACTGCCGAGGCAAGTACATCCAGACGCAGGCGGCCACGCGGGCCGAACAGGTGGCAGCCTCCACCAGCCACAGAGTCACGTAGATTGATTAGCGTGATTGGGGAGCGGTAATATATAATGAATTATGAATCATTACAAATTCATTATATCATAATATAATATTAAAATTTATTTTTGTTGTGCAGGTTCCAGCAAGAAGAAGTGCCGAGGAACATTTTTTCTACTATTCGACGATACATGCACGGGGCATGACCTACGTGGTCTCACGTGCCTAGCGAGCACGTCGACATGTTATGGCGCGAGTTTGAGGCACGTATTATTATGTTTTTTCACATGCATGATGATATATTAATATTGGTACTGATATTATTATTTTGCAGGCTTGCTATACATGGGCCGAGGACCAGAGGCCCTTCATTTACGCTGCCTGGGAGGCTATTTCCCGGGCAAGGTACAACGGGCAGCTGGGGCAGGCTCGGTCCCAGGCGATGGCCCGAGCTGGGACCACTAACATCGTAGAGACTCGGGGATACGGCCCCGGATGGATTACTCCGAATATATGGGACCAGCTCGTGGGAATATGGTCGACGGATCGATGGCATGAGGTTTCTCGGAATGCGGCTAGAAATCGCATGTCGGGGGGAGCAGCGCGTCACACCGGCGGCTCTGTTGCATTTGCAGTGCACGCGAACCGTATGATAAATATATCTTTTAATTATATATTTTATTTGTTACTATGTGTACTAATTAATGTATTTGTTTTGTAAATGTAGACGACGGTGTCGGATGACGGGACTGTCCAGCGACCCTCCCCGATGGCGGTGTTTGAGCGGACTCACCGTCGAGCACATGGGACGGGGGAGTACATCCACAACCGCGCTGCATATATTATGGTAATTATATATTTGTTTAAATTATTCATTATATATTTATAATTTAAGTTTTATGATAAATATTAAATAAAAAATCAAACTCGAGTAGGAGACCTACAGCCAGACGGTGGTGCAGCGCGGGGGTACCCCCGAGGACTTTGACGCAGCATCGTGGGTCGAGGCCGCAGGTGGCTGGGACCATGGCCGCGTATATGGCTTCGCAGATAGTGGTCATGCGCGAGCCGTACTAGGGCCACTTGGGGCACCGACCCCTCCGGTCGCTGGTGAGCGGCCGTCCACCTCTAGATCCAGTTATGATCATAGTAGCAGAATAAGGACTCTAGAGGACACGGTCGCGAGTCAGACTGAGATGATGGAGCGCTAGAGTCAGATGATGGCGGATATACAATCTATGCTACGCAACATGTCAGGTCATCCCGAAGCAGTCATCTCTTCGGCATCATCTAATCCATCGTCCTCGAGTCAGTCCACGCCGGTGTACACTCAAGCACTCCAGACCCCGCCATATGATCCAGACCATCCTCCATCGTGATCGTGAGATTTTTTGTTTGGATATTGAACTTGTTACTGGGATATTGAACTTGTTTAACTTATTTTGTTTGGATATTGATACTTTAATTTTGCATTTGAATTGTTTTTATACTATCGTGGATAATTATCAATATAAATATAATTATTTTGATGTATATCTTGGTGTGTTTGTGATGTGTGAATGAATGTGTGTATGAGGGTATGGGTGTGTGAGTTATGTATCAGATAATGTATCAATGTATCAATGGAAATTTTTAATTTTCAAATTTTCTGTTTCCAGGTACACATCATCAGCAACGGCTTTCCCACGGCCGTCCGTGGGAAAGCCGTTGCTAAAAGTGTATCGAAAGCCGTTGCTGATGACCTACAGCAATGGCTTAGCAACGGGCTTTTACTAACGGCGTTGCTACGGACTCAGCGACCGTTGCTATTAATGTTATCAGCAACGGCGCCGGGTCTGTGGCAAAACCGTTGCTGATAATATTTTTAGTGACGGCCCGAGCGGCCGTTGTTGATAATGTTTTGAGCGACGGCCCGAGCGGCCGTTGCTGATCCGTTGCTAAGTTATCAGCAACACGACTTTCTGTCACGGCTCTATTGCAACGGCGCGTCCGTTGTTGATGCTCTTCAGCAACGGCTTAGCAACGGCATCAGCCGTTGCTGATGCCCATTTTTCTAGTAGTGTATGCATCAAGAGCTCCAACGGCAGTAGATATCAAATTTCAACGGAATAGAACAACAAGATATATTTCGACATAGGGTAACAACCGATCTAGGATGAGATTCACCTGGACAACAACTACCACAAAAGAATAACTCGGGTAGAAACTATGAAAACCGATAAAATAATACTTTTTGGCCCGACACGCAAAACGAGGCAATAAATGCATACTGATTTTAATATCCGAAAGCCAAATGACAAAACTGACCCCACCAATGAATTTGGGGCGACGAGTAGTCCCAATTTCATATATAATATGACTAATTTGACCCACTGTAAAAACTCAAATTAATATTCCAAATATCAACAAATATTTTAATTTAACCATTTAAATAAATTCCTGTTACAACACTCGTAACAGTGCTATAAACGTCTACAACAGCTACTAACTCAAATACAATACCACACCGATATATATAGAACATAACACTGCCATAAGAGTAACGCCCCAACTTAAATGATATAACACCTATTTATTATATAACATTACTATAACTATTATAACACTGATATAAGAATATATCACTGATATAAACTTAATTAAAACTTAACCTATTCATCTACCCCAACTCGATCACCCGCCTTCCCCCAATTCCGCCGACTCTACCCGATGCCTCAACCAGCCGCCTCAACCCGATTACTCCGGCCGATCGGGACGCCGGGGAGCCCGCCGCCGACGCCGACGAGCCCGCCGCCGACGCCGACGACTCGCCGCTGCCCTACTACCAGGCGGCGACGAGGAACAGGGGCGGCATCCCTAGTCTGGGGCGTCCTCGCCCCTCGCGCTAGGCGACGCTGTGCAGCCGACATCGCGCCCCTCGCGCCGGGCGACGCTGCGCAGGCCGACGTCGCGCAGGGCGACTTCGTGCGCGTGGCGACGACGCGCTTGACAGCAACGCGTCCGGCAGCGACGACGCTCCTGACGACGAGTTCACGCACAGACAGGCCGACATCTCGACAAACCACGACGAGAAGATCCGATCCAAACTCAAACGAAAACGACGACAAAAACAACGCGATTCAACGAATGCATTTCATATTCGAAAATTCCAGTCGGCAAGAACACATGACGAGCGAACAACAAAAACTTCAGATCTACGAATCGACAACTATCTATACCAATCTCATCCCAAATCGAGTTTACCCTAAGCGAAAGGAAAGGAGTATGTTAAGAATCCTACCGGAAATCTCCTCCGAACTCCGATTCACCGGAGTCTTCTCAACGCCGACGCCTCAAAATCCTTCGTCGACCGCTGCACCTGCTGCCGCTACAGGGATCGGGAGAGGAAAATGATTAAAGAGGGGTTAGGGTTTAATTAAATAGGATTAGCATTTTTGCAAAAATGCTCCTCTAAAAAAATATTTTTACAACTAAGTCCAAAATATTTTCAGGTATAACAACATTTTCTTATGGGGTAGCTAGAGTTTTGGATGAGGAGACGTCTTCTGCACTTTATCTTAGTTTTCTATTTTATTAATTGAAATGTTCACTCTATTAACTTTGGACTTGTTTGATTCTTTGGCTAGACTTTGGATTTCATTGTTCCTAAATGGACGGTTGAACTTTCATTATTTGTTATCTTGTTGAACATTTGTCTTTGAATCTTGTTGTAATTTAAATTCAATCCATTTATTGTCTGTTGTTCTGTTGCTAGTTGCACTCCTCCCGGATGAGGTCCCTTATATAGGGACAAGCCTAGACGAGGCATAACATAAACACTCAACTTCTTCTTTGAGTTCAACAAATTTAGTCTTTTACAAGTCTCTTTTCTATTTTTCTCCGTATTACCAACACATTCTTTATTCCAATTGGTCAAAATCCTTTTTAAAATTTTCATATTTGTCATCATATAAACATCATTCTCTTCCTTACTAGTCCAATATTCATCTACCCAAATTAAATTGCTCAAAAATAAACCCAGCTTTTCTTCTCTTATATATCTCTCACAAATTTGTGGTCCTCACAAAAGATTAGAATTGGTCTATGATCCCATGCTAGATGCTCCACCCTTACATTATACTTCTGATGTAACCAACTTAAATTGTAAAAAAACTTTTTCTAATATGGCTAAAATCAATTCATTTCATTTCCTTTTATTTGACCAAGTGAAACAAAGCCTTTGAAGTCTCCTTAAATGGTTTAATTCCTATGAACTAAAATTTGACTCTGTGAACTAAATTGCATTCTCATAAATTATGAGAGACCTCCTTAAGTTTAATTTCTCCGTCCACTTTTGGTAAAACTCACCTATTTACCATATTAGAATTATTATTGACTTGGTAAAAGTTATAGAAAAGATAAATGAGTAGAGTTAAAATTTTGAATTATTTGTCACATGAGAGAAAAAAGAGAAAGGATTAATTAATTATAAATCGAATATTTTAATGTAGTAGGAGAAAGATGGTGGTGGAATGCTTGGCTGGTTGTGTAGTCGGCCTGGCCATGTGACGTGGGCTCACTCATTTAATTAGTATCTTCTTCTTTCTTGAGCAATAGACAACTCGTTTAGCAGTTGCCCATGTGATTTCTTCTTTCAATTATGTTTTCAATTATTTCGACACAATAGACAAAGGATTATATATATGATTAACTATATATGAATGAACCGATGCCGTTGATTTCTATTTACGTGGAGTTGATCCAATGCTCTATGTTCCTTATTGACCAATATAATATTAATACTGTAGAGGACTCCAAGTCGACTAAAAGGAAAAGACCCCTTGACTTGTTCACTCACCCTGCTTCGAGACTTTGTGAAGTAGAATCGTTCAGTCCATAATGGTGATTGCCGGATGGTTTGCATCAGCCGTCATCAGCAAGGTGATCGGGGAGCTCATTCAGTATGGCATCGACCGATGCAAATCGGAGCTTGGCGTGGATCCGGGAGTTCTGGACAAAGCCCTTCCTATGATCCGAGCTGTGACTTGTGCTGCTGAGAGTGGGATGATCACGCAAAACAACGATCCTGATCTCGAGCAGTGGCTATCGCAGATAGTAAACATCGCCGGTGAGGCAGAAAACGTGCTGGATGAGATCGAATACCATGCCCTCAAAAAGAAAGTGGAGAAGGGGAATAAGCACAAGGTGAGAAAGATTCCATCATCCTTAACTAAATTTGCTAAACGTGTCTTTTGCAAGGATCCCGCCTGGGAGAGGTTGAAGAAAGTGGTTAAGGAAATAAGTGAGGTTGCTGCCAAAGCAGATCTTTTCTTCAAATTGGTGGATAACAAGCAGAGGCAAGAACAGCAGAGACCAAGCAGTACTAATAATCGTGAGACGGGTCCCCTTTTAAGCATTGAAGTGTTTGGGCGAGAAGAAGAAAAGGAAGATTTGATCCAGAAACTACTTAGTTCTTCAAGATCCGATGGCAAGAAATTCTCCATCCTTCCGATAGTTGGCGTTGGAGGCGTTGGGAAGACCACTCTTGCAAAACTTGTCTACAATGACGAGAAGGTAACAGAGGAACATTTCCCTTTGAAGATGTGGATCTGTGTTTCTGATTGTTTTGATGTAACATTGCTCACCAAAAAGATGTTAGATTGATCCAAATTCTCTTTCTCTTGCGGCTCTCCAAGAAAAACTCAAAGAAAAAGTTAAGTCAAAAAGATTTTTGCTTGTTTTAGACGATGTATGGTATGATGAGGACAATTGTCGTAACAAGTGGTCAGAATTATTTGCTCCACTCAGATATGCAGACCCGGGATGTTATATCCCGTATAAAAAAGAAAAAAAAAAGGTATTAAATTTGTGAGTCAATGAGGGGGAGTGGCGATGGCAGGTGAAGGTGATGGGAGATAAGGGAGAGGTGTCGTTGAAGGGTTTTAAGAAGAGGGAGTTGGGGAAGAGAATTGAGAAGAGGAGAGCGGAGGAAGGAGATGCTGCAGGCGGAGGAGTCGGCGCGCGTCGCGTCGCCGGTGGAGCTCGTCGTCGCCGGAATCGCGGAATCGAGGTAGGAGATCTCATCCTCTCCGTTCTTCATTTCCGTTGTTATCTCCGACGATCTAACGACGAAGACAAGGCAAGGGGAGGTTGTTGCGCCGTACCCCGGGCTGGTCGCGTGCGGAAGTCGCACGGGGGGGGGGGGGGCGGTCGCATGAGGGTTGCGGGGCTGCCCGGTAGCCATCGGAGCCTCCGCTCGGTCGATCGTGGGACTGAGCGGGGCCGAAGGTTGAGGAGGTTGTGGAGTCGCCGGTCGGCGACGGGTAGCGGCTGGCCGAGAGGAGAAGATGGGTTTGCGGGTGATCGGAGGAGAAGAGGGAGATCGGGAGAGAGAGAGTGTGTGTGATTGGATATTCCGCTGGCGCCGGGATTTGTGGGAGAGGCCGGGATGACCGGCCAGCGTGTGGGTCGTAGGCGGCGGCCGAGAGAGAGAGAGAGAGAAAGAGAGAGAGAGAGAGAGAGAGAGAGAGAGAGAGAGAGAGAGTCATCGGTGTTGGAGGCCGAGGAGAAGCGTGGTGGTCGCCGGCGGCTTGGGGAGTCGCCCGGCATGGATTCGGGGCGAGTAGAGGAGGTGACGGGATTGGGTGTAGTAGGGGCGGCCGGCGGTGAGTCGCACCGGTCGCGGAGGTCGGGGAGAGGGCGGCCATGCCGCCGGGGTGGTCGCCGGCGGCCGGGATGGCCGGTCGGCGTGGGTTCTAGCGGAGCAGGAGATGGCGTCGGGCGCTGGGCAAGGGGAAGCGTGAGGGCAGAGGGAGTCGAGCGGGTGAGAGAGATATGAATAGTGTTTAGAGAAGAGAGCTGTATCGCACGAAATTGGGTTGATTTATGAATTATTAGGGTATTTTTATAGTTGATTGTAGAGTCGTCAGATCGAGTCGAGGTGAATACCAAAATTGTAGATTTTCGCGTGCTGAACGCGATGGTGGTGTCGGATTTCAGATTGGAGATCGTTTGGTATGATTTTGATATATTTTGATATTTTGCTGTTGTTGAGTAAGTGATTGATAATTGTTTTTGAAATTAATTTAGTTGGTGGGTCTCGAGCTGTCGGTTGAAGTTGAAGTGAATAGCAATCTTGATCGTTTTCGCGTGCTGAACGCGATGGTGGGGTTAGTTTTTCGAGAAAGCATTGTTAGGTTGTTCTTTCAGTTGGTTAGTGGTTGAGGTTGTCGAGGTGTTCAAATAATAGTAAATTATTAGTCTGAGAATTCAGTTGATTGATCGGTGTGAAATAATTGTGGGTTGGAGAGTTGGTTGACCATGGGTGTTTGGAAAATGAGTTGAGCATGAGGTTTGGAGAGTGAGTTGGTTGACCATGGGTGTTTGGAGAATGAGTTGAGCATGGGGTTTGGAGAGTGAGTTGGTTGATCATGGGTGTTTGGAGAGTGTGCTAAGTGTGGGTTGAGCCTGCAAGTCTATTGTTGAATTGTCGTCGGAGATAAATTCGGAAATACCTTTGCTTCCATTGTTTGGTTTGTTTCCTGAAATTATTGAACCTCCTGTTGCATATTATTGTTGGACATGCCATGTAGAGAAATTGCATGTGTTGCATTTTATTGTTGCATATTGGTGTTTATTCTTGATAATAGTATGTTGTGTTAATCCAAAGGTGCACTGGATTAGTCACCGTATGCCTAGTATCATGTTGATATATGTGGTGTTGTATATTTGTTGAGCATGTTGTTATCATGTTGATCATGTCATAATTAATTGGAGTTGTCATAATGTTGATCATGATGATGTTGTGCTGGTAGCATGTTGATCATGTCATAATCACTTGGAGTTGTTGTGATATTGTTGATCATGATGTTTTGTTATTATCTTGTTGATCATGTCATAATCACTTGGAGTTGTTGTTATGTTGTTGATCATGGTGATATACCTTGTTGCACTCTTGGAGTCGAGTTGCATGGTTGTTGTCGATCTGGAGGCTACGGCCTTGGAGAGGACTTCGGTCCAGGACCATTTCGGTGTGGTACCCCCCAGGCATGGGAGAGGGTATATATGATATTGACTAGTCGCATGTTGGGCACCTTCGGGTGCGATGATGTCGGACGCGGCATCTGACGGGCTACCTGCTTGGTGGGGGTAGTCGTATCACCGTTGGAGCGGACGGTTGATGTCACTCTGCAGGTGGTAGAGTGCGGGGTTTTTACCCAATGGTCCACACGCTCGATGATTCAGTTGATGTTGTTTAGGGGTAGGTGATGTGTATTTGTTGTGTTCATTGCCTTTGACTGCATCTTAGGCCATGTTGTTATGCATTGTTGAGTTGACACTTGATACTTGTTGATCATATTGTGATTCTCCTACTCAGCATTCGCTGATCTCCGTTGTTTTTGCTTCAGACTTGCAGGGGTGAGCAGTCGATTTGTAGATCGAGGTGTAGATAGTTCTTAGACAGCTAGTAGTCAGTCATAGATGTGGAGCTCTGATGGCGATTGCTTTTGTATTTTGGTTTGTTTTATCGTCTTATAGCTCTGCTTTGATATTATTATTTTGGAGCTATAATTTGTAGATCAAATTTTATATTTGGTTAAATATTGTATTTGATCGGACTTATGAATTGTAGTTATTGATTTTTATGTTGTTGTTTTCTTTTATGTTGATTCGTGGCTTTTCATTCCGCTGCGCGGTGTTCGGGTCGCCGTCGCGTTTCGGGTCGGGGTCGCCGAGTGCGAGCCCGGGTCGGGGCGTGACAATTTGGTATCAGAGCCAAGGTTTGAGGTTAAGGTTAAGAGCTTAGGTGTCTTGCCTTAATGATAATTCTGTAAGGTGTAGAAGGTGTCGAGGTGGGTTGTAAGCTTATTTTAGGTGTTTTGCTAGAATTTCTTTTTATTGGTGGTGGCGGCGTAGAGGTGTCAGAGTTAGTGCCTGAAGCAGTAATATTCAGATTTCTAGGTGTCCTGGGAGCATAAGGAGGATATCAGAGCTGCGTAGTGGAAGCGTGGTGGGCCCATAAATTTGGAGGACCAAATTTCTTAAGGTGGGGAGGATGTTATATCCCGTATAAAAAAGAAAAAAAACAAGGTATTAAATTTGTGAGTCAATGAGGGGGAGTGGCGATGGCAGGTGAAGGTGATGGGAGATAAGGGAGAGGTGTCGTTGAAGGGTTTTAAGAAGAGGGAGTTGGGGAAGAGAATTGAGAAGAGGAGAGCGGAGGAAGGAGATGCTGCAGGCGGAGGAGTCGGCGCGCGTCGCGTCGCCGGTGGAGCTCGTCGTCGCCGGAATCGCGGAATCGAGGTAGGAGATCTCATCCTCTCCGTTCTTCATTTCCGTTGTTATCTCCGTCGATCTAACGACGAAGACAAGGCAAGGGGAGGTTGTTGCGCCGTACCCCGGGCTGGTCGCGTGCGGAAGTCGCACGGGGGGGGGTGGGCGGTCGCATGAGGGTTGCGGGGCTGCCCGGTAGCCATCGGAGCCTCCGCTCGGTCGATCGTGGGACTGAGCGGGGCCGAAGGTTGAGGAGGTTGTGGAGTCGCCGGTCGGCGACGGGTAGCGGCTGGCCGAGAGGAGAAGATGGGTTTGCGGGTGATCGGAGGAGAAGAGGGAGATCGGGAGAGAGAGAGTGTGTGTGATTGGATATTCCGCTGGCGCCGGGATTTGTGGGAGAGGCCGGGATGACCGGCCAGCGTGTGGGTCGTAGGCGGCGGCCGAGAGAGAGAGAGAGAGAGAGAGAGAGAGAGAGAGAGAGAGAGTCATCGGTGTTGGAGGCCGAGGAGAAGCGTGGTGGTCGCCGGCGGCTTGGGGAGTCGCCCGGCATGGATTCGGGGCGAGTAGAGGAGGTGACGGGATTGGGTGTAGTAGGGGCGGCCGGCGGTGAGTCGCACCGGTCGCGGAGGTCGGGGAGAGGGCGGCCATGCCGCCGGGGTGGTCGCCGGCGGCCGGGATGGCCGGTCGGCGTGGGTTCTAGCGGAGCAGGAGATGGCGTCGGGCGCTGGGCAAGGGGAAGCGTGAGGGCAGAGGGAGTCGAGCGGGTGAGAGAGATATGAATAGTGTTTAGAGAAGAGAGCTGTATCGCACGAAATTGGGTTGATTTATGAATTATTAGGGTATTTTTATAGTTGATTGTAGAGTCGTCAGATCGAGTCGAGGTGAATACCAAAATTGTAGATTTTCGCGTGCTGAACGCGATGGTGGTGTCGGATTTCAGATTGGAGATCGTTTGGTATGATTTTGATATATTTTGATATTTTGCTGTTGTTGAGTAAGTGATTGATAATTGTTTTTGAAATTAATTTAGTTGGTGGGTCTCGAGCTGTCGGTTGAAGTTGAAGTGAATAGCAATCTTGATCGTTTTCGCGTGCTGAACGCGATGGTGGGGTTAGTTTTTCGAGAAAGCATTGTTAGGTTGTTCTTTCAGTTGGTTAGTGGTTGAGGTTGTCGAGGTGTTCAAATAATAGTAAATTATTAGTCTGAGAATTCAGTTGATTGATCGGTGTGAAATAATTGTGGGTTGGAGAGTTGGTTGACCATGGGTGTTTGGAAAATGAGTTGAGCATGAGGTTTGGAGAGTGAGTTGGTTGACCATGGGTGTTTGGAGAATGAGTTGAGCATGGGGTTTGGAGAGTGAGTTGGTTGATCATGGGTGTTTGGAGAGTGTGCTAAGTGTGGGTTGAGCCTGCAAGTCTATTGTTGAATTGTCGTCGGAGATAAATTCGGAAATACCTTTGCTTCCATTGTTTGGTTTGTTTCCTGAAATTATTGAACCTCCTGTTGCATATTATTGTTGGACATGCCATGTAGAGAAATTGCATGTGTTGCATTTTATTGTTGCATATTGGTGTTTATTCTTGATAATAGTATGTTGTGTTAATCCAAAGGTGCACTGGATTAGTCACCGTATGCCTAGTATCATGTTGATATATGTGGTGTTGTATATTTGTTGAGCATGTTGTTATCATGTTGATCATGTCATAATTAATTGGAGTTGTCATAATGTTGATCATGATGATGTTGTGCTGGTAGCATGTTGATCATGTCATAATCACTTGGAGTTGTTGTGATATTGTTGATCATGATGTTTTGTTATTATCTTGTTGATCATGTCATAATCACTTGGAGTTGTTGTTATGTTGTTGATCATGGTGATATACCTTGTTGCACTCTTGGAGTCGAGTTGCATGGTTGTTGTCGATCTGGAGGCTACGGCCTTGGAGAGGACTTCGGTCCAGGACCATTTCGGTGTGGTACCCCCCAGGCATGGGAGAGGGTATATATGATATTGACTAGTCGCATGTTGGGCACCTTCGGGTGCGATGATGTCGGACGCGGCATCTGACGGGCTACCTGCTTGGTGGGGGTAGTCGTATCACCGTTGGAGCGGACGGTTGATGTCACTCTGCAGGTGGTAGAGTGCGGGGTTTTTACCCAATGGTCCACACGCTCGATGATTCAGTTGATGTTGTTTAGGGGTAGGTGATGTGTATTTGTTGTGTTCATTGCCTTTGACTGCATCTTAGGCCATGTTGTTATGCATTGTTGAGTTGACACTTGATACTTGTTGATCATATTGTGATTCTCCTACTCAGCATTCGCTGATCTCCGTTGTTTTTGCTTCAGACTTGCAGGGGTGAGCAGTCGATTTGTAGATCGAGGTGTAGATAGTTCTTAGACAGCTAGTAGTCAGTCATAGATGTGGAGCTCTGATGGCGATTGCTTTTGTATTTTGGTTTGTTTTATCGTCTTATAGCTCTGCTTTGATATTATTATTTTGGAGCTATAATTTGTAGATCAAATTTTATATTTGGTTAAATATTGTATTTGATCGGACTTATGAATTGTAGTTATTGATTTTTATGTTGTTGTTTTCTTTTATGTTGATTCGTGGCTTTTCATTCCGCTGCGCGGTGTTCGGGTCGCCGTCGCGTTTCGGGTCGGGGTCGCCGAGTGCGAGCCCGGGTCGGGGCGTGACAATTTGGTATCAGAGCCAAGGTTTGAGGTTAAGGTTAAGAGCTTAGGTGTCTTGCCTTAATGATAATTCTGTAAGGTGTAGAAGGTGTCGAGGTGGGTTGTAAGCTTATTTTAGGTGTTTTGCTAGAATTTCTTTTTATTGGTGGTGGCGGCGTAGAGGTGTCAGAGTTAGTGCCTGAAGCAGTAATATTCAGATTTCTAGGTGTCCTGGGAGCATAAGGAGGATATCAGAGCTGCGTAGTGGAAGCGTGGTGGGCCCATAAATTTGGAGGACCAAATTTCTTAAGGTGGGGAGGATGTTATATCCCGTATAAAAAAGAAAAAAAACAAGGTATTAAATTTGTGAGTCAATGAGGGGGAGTGGCGATGGCAGGTGAAGGTGATGGGAGATAAGGGAGAGGTGTCGTTGAAGGGTTTTAAGAAGAGGGAGTTGGGGAAGAGAATTGAGAAGAGGAGAGCGGAGGAAGGAGATGCTGCAGGCGGAGGAGTCGGCGCGCGTCGCGTCGCCGGTGGAGCTCGTCGTCGCCGGAATCGCGGAATCGAGGTAGGAGATCTCATCCTCTCCGTTCTTCATTTCCGTTGTTATCTCCGTCGATCTAACGACGAAGACAAGGCAAGGGGAGGTTGTTGCGCCGTACCCCGGGCTGGTCGCGTGCGGAAGTCGCACGGGGGGGGGTGGGCGGTCGCATGAGGGTTGCGGGGCTGCCCGGTAGCCATCGGAGCCTCCGCTCGGTCGATCGTGGGACTGAGCGGGGCCGAAGGTTGAGGAGGTTGTGGAGTCGCCGGTCGGCGACGGGTAGCGGCTGGCCGAGAGGAGAAGATGGGTTTGCGGGTGATCGGAGGAGAAGAGGGAGATCGGGAGAGAGAGAGTGTGTGTGATTGGATATTCCGCTGGCGCCGGGATTTGTGGGAGAGGCCGGGATGACCGGCCAGCGTGTGGGTCGTAGGCGGCGGCCGAGAGAGAGAGAGAGAGAGAGAGAGAGAGAGAGAGTCATCGGTGTTGGAGGCCGAGGAGAAGCGTGGTGGTCGCCGGCGGCTTGGGGAGTCGCCCGGCATGGATTCGGGGCGAGTAGAGGAGGTGACGGGATTGGGTGTAGTAGGGGCGGCCGGCGGTGAGTCGCACCGGTCGCGGAGGTCGGGGAGAGGGCGGCCATGCCGCCGGGGTGGTCGCCGGCGGCCGGGATGGCCGGTCGGCGTGGGTTCTAGCGGAGCAGGAGATGGCGTCGGGCGCTGGGCAAGGGGAAGCGTGAGGGCAGAGGGAGTCGAGCGGGTGAGAGAGATATGAATAGTGTTTAGAGAAGAGAGCTGTATCGCACGAAATTGGGTTGATTTATGAATTATTAGGGTATTTTTATAGTTGATTGTAGAGTCGTCAGATCGAGTCGAGGTGAATACCAAAATTGTAGATTTTCGCGTGCTGAACGCGATGGTGGTGTCGGATTTCAGATTGGAGATCGTTTGGTATGATTTTGATATATTTTGATATTTTGCTGTTGTTGAGTAAGTGATTGATAATTGTTTTTGAAATTAATTTAGTTGGTGGGTCTCGAGCTGTCGGTTGAAGTTGAAGTGAATAGCAATCTTGATCGTTTTCGCGTGCTGAACGCGATGGTGGGGTTAGTTTTTCGAGAAAGCATTGTTAGGTTGTTCTTTCAGTTGGTTAGTGGTTGAGGTTGTCGAGGTGTTCAAATAATAGTAAATTATTAGTCTGAGAATTCAGTTGATTGATCGGTGTGAAATAATTGTGGGTTGGAGAGTTGGTTGACCATGGGTGTTTGGAAAATGAGTTGAGCATGAGGTTTGGAGAGTGAGTTGGTTGACCATGGGTGTTTGGAGAATGAGTTGAGCATGGGGTTTGGAGAGTGAGTTGGTTGATCATGGGTGTTTGGAGAGTGTGCTAAGTGTGGGTTGAGCCTGCAAGTCTATTGTTGAATTGTCGTCGGAGATAAATTCGGAAATACCTTTGCTTCCATTGTTTGGTTTGTTTCCTGAAATTATTGAACCTCCTGTTGCATATTATTGTTGGACATGCCATGTAGAGAAATTGCATGTGTTGCATTTTATTGTTGCATATTGGTGTTTATTCTTGATAATAGTATGTTGTGTTAATCCAAAGGTGCACTGGATTAGTCACCGTATGCCTAGTATCATGTTGATATATGTGGTGTTGTATATTTGTTGAGCATGTTGTTATCATGTTGATCATGTCATAATTAATTGGAGTTGTCATAATGTTGATCATGATGATGTTGTGCTGGTAGCATGTTGATCATGTCATAATCACTTGGAGTTGTTGTGATATTGTTGATCATGATGTTTTGTTATTATCTTGTTGATCATGTCATAATCACTTGGAGTTGTTGTTATGTTGTTGATCATGGTGATATACCTTGTTGCACTCTTGGAGTCGAGTTGCATGGTTGCTGTCGATCTGGAGGCTACGGCCTTGGAGAGGACTTCGGTCCAGGACCATTTCGGTGTGGTACCCCCCAGGCATGGGAGAGGGTATATATGATATTGACTAGTCGCATGTTGGGCACCTTCGGGTGCGATGATGTCGGACGCGGCATCTGACGGGCTACCTGCTTGGTGGGGGTAGTCGTATCACCGTTGGAGCGGACGGTTGATGTCACTCTGCAGGTGGTAGAGTGCGGGGTTTTTACCCAATGGTCCACACGCTCGATGATTCAGTTGATGTTGTTTAGGAGTAGGTGATGTGTATTTGTTGTGTTCATTGCCTTTGACTGCATCTTAGGCCATGTTGTTATGCATTGTTGAGTTGACACTTGATACTTGTTGATCATATTGTGATTCTCCTACTCAGCATTCGCTGATCTCTGTTGTTTTTGCTTCAGACTTGCAGGGGTGAGCAGTCGATCTGTAGATCGAGGTGTAGATAGTTCTTAGACAGCTAGTAGTCAGTCATAGATGTGGAGCTCTGATGGCGATTGCTTTTGTATTTTGGTTTGTTTTATCGTCTTATAGCTCTGCTTTGATATTATTATTTTGGAGCTATAATTTGTAGATCAAATTTTATATTTGGTTAAATATTGTATTTGATCGGACTTATGAATTGTAGTTATTGATTTTTATGTTGTTGTTTTCTTTTATGTTGATTCGTGGCTTTTCATTCCGCTGCGCGGTGTTCGGGTCGCCGTCGCGTTTCGGGTCGGGGTCGCCGAGTGCGAGCCCGGGTCGGGGCGTGACACGGGAAGTATGATTGTGTTAACCACTAGAAAGGAAACAGTGGTTGCAAAATTGCCCATGAGTCCGTTAGAGTCTAAATTCCTCAAAGGCATTAAGAAAGATGAATACTGGGAATTGTTCAAGGTGTGCGCATTTGGTGATCGTAATCCTGCTGATTATAATGACTTGCTGTGCATCGGACGAGAAATAGCAAAGAAGCTGAAGGGATCCCCATTAGCTGCGAAGACAATAGGTGGGATATTAAGGGACAAGTTGTCTCCTGAGCACTGGACGAACATTTTAGAAAAAGACATGTGGGCAATTAAACAGGGTGAAAATGACATCATGCCGGCATTAAGATTGAGTTACCAGCACTTGGATGCGCACCTGAAACCATGCTTTAGATTTTGCAGTATATTTCCGCAAGATCATAGATTTGGAAAAGAAAAATTAGTGCAGATGTGGATTGCAGTTGGTTTGGTCCAGCAACCTAAAAATGAAAATAGGAGATTGGAGGATATTGGAGAAGAGTATTTTGACGGTCTGGTCAGAAAATCCTTTTTTGATTATATGTCTGGAAGCTACGTGATGCATGATCTTATGCATGAGCTGGCACAAGCAGTATCTGTTGGTGAATGCTCAAGTGTCGACACTATTGAAGATAAGCTCAAAATGGTTCCAAATACTGTTCGTCACTTGTCCATTAATATTACAAATCATCTGATTAACCCTGTTACAAGCCATCTTCGGAATTTGCGCACTCTTATCCTTTTCGTTGATGCAAAGGATCCCCAGTTACCTACTGTCATTGGCGAGCTACTTGAAAGGTTAAAGGGCCTTCGTATTCTAGATTTTATTGACGTTAGATTGAATTATCCTAAGATTACAATTGGACAAATCCACAACAACATTTCTGAGCTAATTCATCTTCGGTACTTGGATGCTACGTTTGTGGATATAATGCAGATTCTTAGTTTGCAGCTTTACCAACTTCAAGTCCTGGTTATACGTAAAGTTGAAGAAGGCAAAAAATTGGATTTGGCGAACAACCTCATTAGCTTGAGACACTTCACTACACATAATTACGTGACTAATATGATTCCAAATATAGGGAAATTAACTTCTCTTCAGGAATTGTATAGATTTTGTGTTCAGAAGGAGAGTGGATATGAGATGAATCAGTTAAAGGATATGAATGAGCTTCGTGAACTTGGCATATGTAATCTTGAGAATGTAGAAAGATATGAAGAGGCAACAGAGGCCAACCTTATGGGCAAAGTGCACCTCAACTATTTGAAATTAGCATGGAATAGTTTCGATGACCATGACCAAGAGGATCGTCCACAGAATTTTGAAGAGCGAGTTGTTAATCATCTTCAACCACCAAAAAGCTTGAAGAATTTGGTTATTGATGGCTACAGTGGCGCATCTTCCCCTTGCTGGTTGACAAAGATCGAGTATGCATCCAATTTGGTGTCGATTTCACTCGGTAACTGCAAGAGGTGGGATTCCCTACCTCCTTTTGAGAAGCTTCCCCTTCTTAAATCTTTAAAGATGGATGAAATGGCTGCAGTCAAGGCACTTGGTTTTCCTGCGGATTGGAAGGATGATGAGGTCTGCGATTTTCCTTCAAGGCATGCACAACAATTGTTTGAGAAGGCGGAGAAGAGAGAAGAATTATGGAATACGGAGGAAGGAATCAAACAATGGAAATGGTTTCAAAGCTTGTCCGTACTTAGGATATCTAACTGCCGCAATATGAAGAGAATGCCCCGTCTACCACTCCGTCTGACAAAATTGGATATATATAATAATGAAGCGCTTATTTGTCTTCCAGAACTCTATCCACCGACTCTTGGTGAATTATATATAACGAATTGTCCAAACCTGACATCTCTACCCCACAGTCTGCTCTGGAATCCTGAACGTTTTACCGCTCTTAAGCAGTTGATGATTCTCCATACTACAAATTTGATTCAGTTGCCAGTGGGTGGCTTCAGCAAATTAGTCAACCTCAGATTTCTGAGGATAGGACAATGTCCAAAACTAGAGAGATCGAGCACGTCAATAATGGAAAGCAAAAGGCTTCTGCCCTCATCACTTGAAAGCCTCTCTATGGATGGAGGGTGTGACATTAATGTTGAAGCATCATTGCTCGAGTCACTCAATGGTCTCACCTCTCTTAATTTTTTGCATATTTATGGTTGCAAAAATATAACGGCTCTTCCACCAGTGGACGATTTTAAGAGTTTGATTTCATTGATATCATTGACAATCTGCGATTGCAGAGAGCTGGTGTCATTAGGTGGTTTGCAAGCCAATGTCTCCCTGAAACATTTAACAATCGTAGGTTGCAACAAGCTCATTGCATCAGTAGATCGGTGGATACCAACAAACTCCAGCGACGTTAATTGGCGAAATGAAGTGGAGTCGTCCTCAACATCGAGCAAAGCAGACAGCACGCCGTTAATTCAGGACTCAACCTTATCACTCGTGAGGTTTTCGATCGACAGTCCTTTGTTGTTGCAAACAAACCAGCTTAAAAGCGCCAAAGTCCGGTGCTTGATAATTGAACCTTGTTCTGATCAGCATCTGTCCTTACCTGAGCAATGGCTAATGCAAAGGTGCAACTCCCTAGAAGGGCTACATATAAAAGGTGCAAAGGCTCTGCAGTCTCTTCCTGCAACTCTGCAAACACTCTCCTCTCTCAAAGAATTCTATTTAAGTGGTGCCACTGACCTCCAATCGTTGCCAAAGATGCCCCCTTCACTGGAATCTCTAGTGATTGAAGAGTGTAATCCTGTTCTAAAGAAGCGCTGCGAAAAGGATGTAGGCCCAGATTGGCCTAATATTGCCCACGTTAGAGATATAGAGTGGAATTAATTGGTAACACACCGCGGTGAGTATATATGGAAAAATAATTCCCAGAACTAATTTTAATTAGCATGCCCTTATCAGTACTGATCATATATAATTTTCTCTTTTTTTGGATAATGCAGTTCTTAAATGATTTTGCAACCTGATGAGGATGATTTAATCTGAACGCATGCATGCATGATGGCGATAGATGAGAATAAATTAAAGAGGGATTGATTTTACATGATATTACAAGTGGCTTCATGAATCACTAATATATTAAGAAGCTTCATTCTTATATATTTCTTATACCATTTTAGTATGCTTATGTTTCCTGTGCACTTTTATGTGGATTATGCTGTGTCTCCGTAAAGTTGTGCACCAAGTAGTATGCTTATGTTACATGATTAAAAGAACTTTTTTCTATTACATGATATTATATTCTACTGTACGTGTTCAACTCCAAAAGTTTTTATGGAAAAAAAACATTTTTATAATTGGTTGAATTTTGCTAATCAATTAATTAAGAAATTAAGCCCTACAACTAATTAATGAAGAAAATTGAAGTATGAATTTGCAAGTAGAACTTTCTTATAATGAGATAGTTAAATTGAAGTATGGAGCCAATTAATTCGCATTCTCTATCATCTCATATTCAAAAGCAATTAATATATGGTTTGGCTAATAAGTGGTTAAAAAATTAATCTTTATGCCATGATCGATAAACATAATTAATTTAATGAACCAAACCACAGTGTTTCCTTAATTTTTTGAGATAAATATTGATCAACTTGTACTTTCTCTATAGACTGATCTTAATGTGACTTATGATGTATGATAGTATCATTCTTTCCTAGTGACACTACAAGAAAACCAGTGTTTCCTTAATCTTTATGCTCTTGCTTGTTCTATCCGTTCTTAATTTTTTTATGCTCGGAGCTTATGATTGGGCAAAGATTGAAAGACCAACAAGCATTTTCTTTTGGTATTTTAAGTAAAGAAGGGCAATTTAATTAGAACACCTCTTCTTGTTGGAAAAATTAAGGCTTGTTGTTGCCAAAAGGGAAAATTATATTTTTGGTCCTCACAATTTGTTCAAATTTTGGTTTTAATCTTTATAATTTCAAAATTTTGGTTTTAGTCCTCACACTTTATTCCGTTTAGGATTTGATCCCTACCGTCACATGAGATAACCTCAAAATGGTTTCAGATACTGTTCGTCAATTGTCCATTAATATAATTAAAATTCATCTGATTAACCCTGTTACAAGCCATCTTGGGAATTTGCGCATTCTTATCCTTATCGTTGATGCAAAGGATCCTCACTTATCTACTGTCATTGGCAAGCTACTTAAAGGGTTAAAGAGCCTCCATATTCTAGATTTTATTGACGTTGGGTGGAATTATTATTCTAATATTAAAATAGGAAAGATCCACAACAACATTTCTAAGCTAATTCATCTTCGGTACTTGGATGCTACGTTTGTGGATATAATACAGATTCTTAGTTTGCAGCTTTACCAACTTCAAGTCCTGGTTATGCCTATAGTTGAAGAAGGCAAAAAATTGGATTGGGCGAACAAGCTAATTAGCTTAAGACACTTGATCATAATAGATGAATACATGGCTAAAATGATTCCAACTGTAGGGAAATTAACTTCTCTTCAGGAATTGAAAAATTTTTGTGTTAAGAAGGACAGTGGATATGAGATAAATCAGTTAAGGATATGAATGAGCTTTGTGAACTTGGCATATGTAATCTTGAGAACGTAGAAAGCTATGAAGAGGCAACAGAGGCCAACCTTATGGGCAAAGTACACCTCGACGATTTGAAATTAGCATGGAATAGTTTGGATGATCGTGCACAAAATTTTGAAGAGCAAGTTGGCAAAGCAGACAGCACGCGGGTAATTCAGGACTCAACCTTATCACTCGAGAATCTTACAATCGACAGTCCTTTGTTGTTGCAAACAAAGCAGCTTCAAAGCGCCAAAGTCCGGTGCTTAACAATTGATGATTGTTCTCAGCTTGAGTCCATACCGGAGCAATGGCTAATGCAAAACTGCAACTCCCTAGAAACTCTGTTTGTTTATAATGCAAAGGTCCTGCGGTTTCTTCCTGCAACTCTGCAAACACTCTGCTCTCTCAAAACATTCTATTTAAGTGGTGCCACTGACCTCCAATCGTTGCCAAAGATGCCGCCCTCACTGCACTTTCTGTGGATTATAAATTGTAATCGTCTTCTATAGAAGCGCTGCGAAAAGGATGTAGGCCCAGATTGGCATAATATTGCCCACGTTAAAAAGATATGGTGGAATTAGTAACACACTGGTGTGTATATATGGCAAATAATTCCTAGAACTAATTAATTTTAATTAGCATGCCCTTATTGCATGTATCAGTACTGATCATATATAATTTTCTCTTTCTTTGGATAATGCAGTTCGTAAATGATTTTGCAACCTGATGAGGATGATTTAATCTGAACGCATGCATGCATGCATGATGGCGATAGATGAGAAGAAGTTAAAGAGGGATTGATTTTACATGATATTACAAGTGGCTTCATCAATCAGTAATTAGGAAGCTTCATTCTTATATATTTATTATACCATTTTAGCATGCTTATGTTACATGATTAATAAAAGAACTTTTTTCTATTACATGATATTATATTCTACTGTACGTGTTCATCTCCAAAGTTTGTATGGAAAAAAAACGGTTTTATAATTGGTTGAATTTTGCTAATCAATTAATTAAGAAATTAAGCCCTACGACTAATTAATTAAGAAAATTGAAGTATGAATTTGCAAGTAGAACTTTCTTATAATGAGATAGTTAAATTGAAGATATACATCTGACTGCTCATCTGGATAAATAGTTGGATTTTTTTTTAGTATCTCGAGTATGAAGCCAATTAATTCACATTCTCTATCATCTCATATTCAAAAGCAATTAATATATGGTTAGGCTAATACGTGATAAAAAATTAATCTTTATGCCATGATAAACATAACTAATCTAATGAACCAAAGCAGAGTGTTTCCTTAATTTTTTGAGATAAATATTGATCAACTTGTACTTTCTCTATAGACTGATCATAATGTGACTTATGATGTATGTTAGTATCATTCTTTCCTAGTGACACTACAAGAAAAGAATTATTTTTGTTGATATTAGCGATCTAGCTACTTCATCTTTATGCTCTTGTTCTATCCGTTCTTAATTTCTTTATGCTTGGAGCTTATGATTGGGCAAAGATTGAAATACCAACAAGCATTTTTGTTTGGAATTTTAAGTAAAGAAGGGCAATTTAATTAGAACACCTCTTCTTTGTTGGAATAATTAAGGCTTGTTGTTGTCAAAATACCTTGATTTTTTTAAAAAGGAAACATACCTTAATTGTTGTAAGAGTACTCAATTTGTGATTATCGCTATACATATATATACTTCATTAAAATAACTGAATATATGTGGAAGATGGAGATGCATCTCATTTCTTTCTCTTTTCCTGAACATTATAGAAGATATCTGATGCAGGAAATATATAGGGGTTGTATTTATATTTCAAGTTTTTAATCATCCTAAATATATGCAAGTAATATAGAGGGATTTTGAAGCTTCTAATATTTTGCCACTACAAAAAATAGGGTATCACCAACGGGCAAAATCCGTTAGTAATACTCAAAAATCCGTTGGTAAATACGTTGGTGTTGACCATTGTAATACCCGCGAAAAAAAATTAATAAATTTATTTTGGCTTCAGCAGGAAAGAAATCGTCAGAGGGCACGATCGGTGATATAACCCTTATGCATGAGGAAAATTATTTTATTCGAGTCGAGATGGAAGGTTGGGTCGAGTCGAGTCCGGGGGTTCGATCGGAACTCGATTCGGACGAGTATAGATCGATATAAGTGGGTTCATGAATTCACTTAAGTTAAGGGGTAAAATAGTAATTTCAATATATATATATATATATATATATATATATGAACCTGGGATGAGCATACGGCTCCAAGGAGGATACGCACGCCCACCCCTAGGCAAGAGGAAGAGGAGGCGCAAGCTTGAGAGGCCGGACCTCCGCCGTCGCCAGAATCGCCTCGTCGCTAGGTTGAGGATCTTCTTCCTCCTCATTCTCCTTCTTCTCAAGGTGAGTGGCCTTAAGCTTTAGGGACTTGCCCACCTCTAGGGCAGCCCTCTTGTGTAGATGATTGTAAATCGAAATCTCTCAAGTTTTTGTGGATTTATGGACGATTGGTGGTCTTTCACCGGGCATTGATTGGAGTCTTGAGATGTGTATGGTGTAGGGCAGCCCTTGAGAGGCTAGGGCTGATTGTAGAGCCCAACTTGTGGGATTTTGGGACTATTTTGATGGTGTACTCAAAATTGCAGTTTTTCCTCTTTGAGATGATGCTTGTAAACATGAATTTTGATTGGGATTAGGAGAGAAATCACATTGTCTTCCTTTGATGTAAGCGGCCCTAAGATTGGAGGGTAAACCCTCTTTTGTTGGGTCATTAAGAGTGGAGAATAAGGGTGGTAGTCGGGGATGGCCGAGCTTGCATTTGATGGCGAAAATCCCCCTTATAGATGGCTGCATGAGGTGAAGCAAGGTGCGGCTGGAGCATGCCCACCAAGTGTTTGGTGAAATGCCACACCTACATGATTATGCTTATATCCTCATTTCTGTTTAGTAAAACTTCATATCAGTATGGAGTATGTGTGCCCCAACCAATGGTAGCTGAATTGGCCGACTTTAAGGGTCGGAATCCCATGTTTAAGACATTATGGAGTGGATGGCCTAAGGACATTCAAATCTGTCTAGAAATGTAAATAGACATGTTTGACACCTAGTTCGGAGGCTTAAAATTCATCCATTTGGTATAAACTCATGGGGATAGATAGTAGGGTACTCTGATAGATTTGACACCAAATTTTAGCGAATTTCGAGTTGGAGGGACTAGGTTTATAAAATTTGTTTGAGGATAACTCAAAACCGCCAATTTCTGTACATAGCAGAATTTGTGATAAGTTGAAAGTTTGACACGATATTTGGAGATCGAATCATCGTCCTATGACAGTGAAGCTTTGGGAAATCCTTGTGGGGTATATGGACAACCATTCGAATCTAGTTTGAGGGAAAAAGAATAAGAGTTGGCTTAGTTATGAATTTTCTAAGATAGCAACTTAAACAGGAAAATCTGCTAGTGAATTGCAGAAATTCTGGGATGACATGTTCGTTATGCAATGTCGTGATCTATCCATCGCCCAAATGACCTGAAACTTTGAGGTTAGTTAGTGTGACACAAAAGCTTGCTTATCTTGTGTTTTTGGTAGACATTTCACTAACAACTAAGGGTTTTAGCAGTGGTAGCAAAAGTGAACCTGATAAGGTTCGAGAAGTGCCAAAATTTGGCTAAGTATGGGAGGACTGCCTTGACTCCACTTGAGGGTCGAATTACTTTGATGTTTATGTTGTGTGCCTATGATAAATTGTGATATGCACTTTTGTTATTCAACTCATGGGTGGTGACGCGTAGTGTAGCGTCAACAAATTCCAAGTTGGAGGCACTTATACTAGTGCTGAGATCTCAAACTTGTTCAGTAATAATGAGTTGCTAGAATTCCCTTCTAGGATGGTTGGATAGTGAATGGTTAAGCACATATGCACGTGGGTTGGTTTCATTTGATTTGAGTGGTGGGGTGCATGACGGCCGATTGAGGTGTTGAGGCCGGGAATAGGTCGGACTTGGTTCGGCCACGCGCGCACCCGTGATATCGGCAGATTGCCTAAACCACTTGAGTAATATCATCGGTGTATATTCTTGTGTATTCCTTATTCTTGTGATGGTACTTGATATTTGGGCCATTATGGGCCGAGTGAATATGACACTTGATATTTGGGCCATTACGAGCCGAGTGAATATGGTACTTGATATTTGGGCCATTATGGGCCGAATGACTATGGTGTGTCTGAGCACGAGTTTTGTGAATGTATCTTTTACGTTACATGCTATTATACTTTAGAAATTCTATAAGTATGATATATGTTTGTTATGTTTGATGCTCGGGATAGTTTGGCAAGGGCTTGGTTCAAGCCACTCATTGAGTTCATTGGAACTCACCTCTATTTTGTTGTTGTTTTGTAGATCCTGACTAACAGAGGTACGGTGGTACCCATGTAGCACGGCTGGAGTTGCAGGCTCAGGCAATAGATCTCGTGACATGTCGAGTCGTAGTCGAGTAGTAGGAATTACTTATGCATATGGTTATGTGATGGTTGTAGACATGGACCTTACTCACATTCAATTGTTTATATTTTTAGAATAACATTCCTTCACATGTTCATTGGTTTTCACATGTTGTATCATTTATTTCGCATTTTGGTATGTATGTGTTGGTAGATTTTGAAGTACGGATGTGTACTCAGACCGATCGTGTGACCCTAGATTTGAGACGTGACAACCATGCTAGGTATTACCAACGGATATTATTATATCCGTTGGGAACACCAACGGATATTATATCCGTTGGTAATACTAACATATACATGTCCGTTGGTAATACTAACATATATGTTAGTATTACCAACGCAGTTCACCAATAGAGTACTCATTTGATAATACCAACGAAAGGAACCGTTGGTATTATTTATAGGTATTATCAACGAATGTACCATTTGGTAATACCAACTGATATTTGTTGGTACTACATTTTATAATAAAAAATATCCTATATACAACCCATATGAATTTTCATAATTTTCCTGTATATATCAAATTTCTAATTTCTTATTATCCAAATCACACATATATATATATACTTGTCAAGAAAATTAAACTCATATTTTCATAACCAATACTAAATAATCATTTTTTCATAACCAAACAACTAGTACCAAGCATCTACAATTGAGTATATTATCAAACAAATACAAATCTTACTAAAAGTCAAATCTTCCCTAACAAAAGTTAAATTTTCACAACAAAATTAACAACTAACATGAAAATCATAACCTAGATGGTGGCGGTGGAGGTGTGGTGGAAGCTGAAAGTGAATGTGTTGATTGCAAAGAGTTGACTGGAAAGCCGAATTGTGTTAACATCAACCGAAGTTGAGCTTTCACTTGTGCTTGTACTTGCGACTGCACTTGTGATTGTTGTGATTGGATTGATTCTTCTAATCAATAATATATTGTTGCATGAATGTCATCTCAGTTTGCATCGTGTTCCACTCATCATTTGTTAGACCATGCCCATAACTTGATGTACTTATCTGATAGTGGAAGCTAGATACCCAAAATTCGTGATAATCGTCCTGACAAATTAGCTATTACAAATCCAACAAATACCTACAAATAAGACCAAAATAGTCAGGAATAAGTGCTTTAAAAGGGAATTCGCATATATGATTGAAGTTGGTGTATAATCAGAACCATAAAAAAGAAAAAAGATCTCAATCTCATAACGTAGTGCAAGAAAAAAGTTGGTGTATAATGAAAAAACAACCTCCACTTAGAAGAATTACCTGGATCGATCCAAGGATGTAGACTGCCGAATAGTGTCAAAGCAAGTATACATAATTGTGCAAAGCATTTTATATGAAAAACCTTTCCAGAAATTGAAAAGATTGATTATGTAATTTTTTATTGGTAGGGAACTTGATTAGCTTTATATTAGCAACAATAGTAATAAAAACATATAGAAATAGCAGCATGATCATAGATTCAACAGAACAGAACAAAATGCTCAATGAAACTTCACAATACTAACAAATAGGTTGAAGAGGCCTGATGTTTTAGATCAAGTACTTTGGCCATGTTTAAGGAATCTTGGAGCAGAAGTACACTAGCAAATAGGTTGAAGAGGCCTGATGTTGATGATAACACAGTAGTACTTGCCACACTGGTTCTTGCAAGTGCTGCATTTGATAAGTACTGCATCAATACATAAAAAAGAGTAAGTATCCTTGAATTATTAGATAACTATAGGCTCTATATCAGAGAATAATATTTTATCATTTAGATAAAATAACTAACACTTAATAAGAAAACAGTGTGCAAAAAAAGATGAAACTGATAAGAAAAAATTTAAATTACTCAACAAATTACTTATAACAAGATTGATCATTCTCACTTCCGAAAGCAGAAAAGGATATTCGTACGTATAGGTCTTTCAACCGTACTAATCTCCTTTCGGTACCTAAAAGGATTAAGTATAAGTATACTTGCAATGCCTATTATTTAAATTCCTATCCTCCAAAATTCCTGAAGACATGCATAACGTGAACTAGACAACACCATCTAAAAGGAAAGAAACTTCTGATATTTCATTCATCAGATAATTCAATTATTTTTCCAAGTAAGGTATTTGGAATTGTTGATTTCCTTATGCTAGGAAAAGGAAAGGAAGAAAAAAAAAAGATACAAGTATTTAGTTGATATCAAACTGAGATATTCACATCTAAGTTAGAAAAGAACGTACTACAAGTATCAATAAAATTAGAAAGCTTTAATTACAAAGTTGTTAGGATGATGAAAGTGAAAGAAAAATAACTAGAGATGCACGCCGAATTTGAATGGAATATGTACTTCAAAGACTTATTGTTCAAAAATGTGGATGACTATTATAAAATTGAACTAGAAATAAAATGCCATAATTTTGTAGAATTTTTTTTTACACCATATCCATCGTAAGGAGCGCGCAGAACAAAAGATAAAATTGTAATAATACACAAAACTAATGCCGAATCTCACCTCTGTCACAAACCAAATAGGAGCAAGATAAAAGACATGTTTTATGATCTCCTTGGTAGTAAATGATCTTCTTTCTTTCAAAACTTCAGCACCAACTTCATCTCTAATTTGAGAAATCAATGATTGCTCTTCTTCTTGTGCAGAAAAGTCAAGTTCAATGTCTTTTTTTGTTAAGATCGCTTGTGATTCCATTATGACTCAACTAAAAACCTTATAAATCCAATGCTATCTGTGACTAAAGCACCAAAGAATAGGCGCCCGAATCAGGAAGGGGCATATCGAGTATAAATTAACACAAGACGAACACATTCCTCCTCAACAAATGAAAAAAATCGACGAAGGGATCACCAGATCAATCGTCCTCATAGGCTTAATTATATTTTTGGTCCCCAAAATATCACGTTTTTTTCGTTTAATCTCTCAAAAATTATTTTTGTTTCCGTTTGGTCCCTTCGTTAACTTTTTGTTAACTTTTGTTGTTAAGTGTCAATGCTGACATGGATTAAAGATAAAATGAGGGACCAAATTGAAAATTAGAGATATTTTAAGGGAATAGATGGAAAAAATGTATATTTTAATAATACCTAAAGCATATATATATATAAAATTTCTCATCTTATTCATCAATATAAAAATCCATCAATTTATTTTTTTTTATTTCAAAATATTCATCCCACAAATCTACAATAAATTTACGACTTACGCTCGCGCTGCCCTTGAGCCACCATGACTCACGCTCACGTCGTCCTTTTATGACTCACCCCACGTTGCGAGTCATGGTTGCACAAGGGCAATGAGAGCACGAGTCGTAAAATTATTGTAGATTTATGGGGTGAAGATTTTGAAATAATAAAAAGTATATTGATGGGATATTATATATATATGCTTTAGGTTATTAAAAAATATATATCTTTTCTATCTAGTCCCTTAAAATATCTTCATTTTTCCATTTGATCCCTCATTTTATTTTTAATCCATGTCAGCATTGGCACTTAACAACAAAAGTTAACGGAGGGACCAAACGAAAAAAAAAAAAAAATTGAGGGACTAAACGAAATTTTTTAAAAAAGGAGGACCAAACAGAAAAAACATAATATTTTGATAGACCAAAAATATAATTAAGTCGTCCTCGTAATATGCACTGATAGCTCATGAAATCAAGACGAGAATAGAGAGTGAAGAGTATCAGATATGGAAAGAAGCAAGGTCAGGTGCTGTAGCAAGGGAGCGAGGCGTCGCGATTTTGGGCGTTATAGCGAGGGTCGCGAGGGAGAGGGTCTGCAGCAAGCGTCGAGTGTTGGAGAGAGGGTTGCAGCGTCGACTGTGAGAATTAGGGTAGAGAGGGAAATAAAATGAAATAAAAGTAAAATAATCATATAGGTAATAAAATAAACATAGGGTTGGCTGTGAAAATTAGTTGGGCGACTGAAAAATAAGGAATTTAAAAATTTATAGGCTAAATTAGCAATCAATTTTATATTTGATGGTAATTGTGTTAGTAATATCAACAAATTAAATTTGTTGGTAATAAATTGATCAATGATACTCTGTTTTCTTGTAGCGTGCTTCATGGAGATACACGTACAAGGATGCTTCTTCACTGTTCGGTTCGATATCATGTGGTATCGCTAGGAGGTTTCCCGTGGAGGAGGTTTCCCGCGACACGACACGATACGAAACGGGGAAACGTTGATTTTAAAATATATAGGACATGAAACGTTGGGGAAACGTTAAATTAACAAATTTTTTAAATAATTAATATAACTTAAATAATGTATAAAAATATATTAAAAATATTTTTCTAGTTTTAGTTAGCAATATCATGTAACAAAATAAAATACTAAACATTGTTACTAAAATAAACATTATAACTTCATCGTTACTAAAAAAAATAAAGATGAAATAATCACAATATCTAATCTCAAAATCATAAAATAAACTTATAAAGTTTTGTTGACTCTTTAACAAATTGCATGTTAGTCTGATCTAATCACCACCACATCATCAACGTCGTCACAGTCAGTACCATCATCTTTTTCCCTATCACCACCGCCATCATCCGTGAAAAGTATAGTTTCCATCTCTGGTTCATCAAGAGAAAGATTTGCAACCTCAAGAATGCCAACATCTTCGAAAGAGCCAAATTCATCACCTCCTATATCCCACATTTTGGTTCGCTAATATAATATTCTGCACATCTTCTTGACAAGAGGCGAAGATTGCTATGAATAAAAACCAAATCTTTAGCACGTTTTGGAGTTAATCTATTCCTTCTTAATGAATTGATAAACGAATAAGTACTCCAATTTCGTTCACAACATGATGATGAAGATGATTGTCCAAGTAACTTGAAAGAAATACTTTGAAGCAAAGGAGCACTTGCACCATGGATTGCCCACCAACATTTGGCATCCATATTATACAATGATTCAGAATCTGCGAACTCTCCCATCTTCAATGTAAAATTAGCAAACTCAGTATTAGCTCTTGTTCGATCTTCTATGTCAGGAAAGAACCTCTTAAAGCATTTTGTTCTTTCTCGAGAGATTTCTAAATCTTGATGCGGAGCAACTCTTCTTGTATCCTCATTAAGCCATACATCACTATAGTACCTTTTTCAAACACAAAATGCAATTATTATAAAATGTTAGAATATAAAAATACAAAAGATATAAAGAACTTATAAATAATGTACTTACTTGGGATTTAATGAGTGTGCCAAACAATGAAGGGGAGTGTTATTCATCGTCCACCGTTCAATGAGTATAGAATATATGTACTACATCATAAAAAGAAGAAGATTCTCCCAATTGTTTGCCTTCATGTCGATATATTGTAGCTTTTACATTTTCAATCATTGAATCCCACATTTCATAAACCAAGTGAAGACATGGTTTATCTGTATCACAAGCTCGAATCATCTCATATATAGGACCAGTGAAAGAAAGAATGTAATCAATTTTGTCCCACCAAACATCATCTAGAATTTTCTCTTTCACAAATCTAGCTCTTCCTAAATCATCCTCTCTATAAGAAGACAACTGCTCACTGATAACTATTGCTTCCAAGCCACGCTTAATAAGCTTAAATCTTTTAAGCATAATAATAACTAATGCGAAACGTGTCTCTGCAAGTGCAAGCAATTTTAAAGAGACAAATTTGTTAAAAAGAGCCAACCTCATAGAATGATTTACAATGAAATTTTTTATTTACACAACATCACCATGAACTTCTGTAATCCAACTGCATTCCTGATATGTTTCCATATTACTCTCAACATTTTTAGCTGCACAAATATTCTTTAAGGCGAGATTTAAAGTATGCACTACACATGGAGTCCAATAAATATGAGGAAATATCCCTTCAATGATTTCTCCAGCACCCTTACAATTTTTTGCATTGTCAGTAATGACTTGAACCACATGCTCGTGTCCAACTTCATCAATAACTTCTTTCATCAAATTTGCAATAAAATATTTATCTTTTATCTCATCCTCGCAATTAACAGCTTTAATAAACATTGGACCAGTTTCACATGCTGCAATAAAATTAATCAATGGTCTTCTTTGTGAATCACTCCATCCATCACTCACTATACTGACACCTTTCTCTCTCAAAGTCCTTTTAATAGGCTCTAGTAATCTTTCTACATTGGTCTTTTCTTGTTGTAGTAATGTAGTTCTCAACATATTATATCCTGGTGGTAGATAGACCGATATAGCATTATTAGCAGCAAAGACATAGGAACTCACATAATAAGGATTCCTAGCAAGATTAAAAGGTAATTTCTGCGGTATAAAATATTCTAGCAATTTCTGCATGCAATTGATCACGAGCTTTCAGATTAAATGCTTTAGAAATGAGATTTGAATCAATGCTCATCTTTCTTTTCTTTGAATCAATATTTTGAAGTCCAAAAGCATTAGGAGGCAATGGAACTCTTTTAGGTGCAAAGCTTAAAGCTCTTTGTTTGGCTTCTTCCTCTAATTTTTTCATCTCAGATATATCACTTTGCTTCACTTTTTTACAACTTCCAATTCCTTTATTCGGTAATTTCAATAAGTGAGCCCTGACTCTAGTATAAGTACCCTATTTCATTTCATGACAAAAATTACATTGCCAACAAACATTTCCTCCCCCTCCACTTGTTTTATCACCCTTGGTAACATATTTCCACAGAAATTTTTGATCATCATCCTCGTTACCGTTATTAATATTACCAGAACTAGAGTTAGACATGATTTATACTACAAAAAAATAGATAATAACATAAATTAATAAATCATATAAAAATTATATTAATCTAAAACTAAAACTAAATTGAATCAACTTAATTATAATTGGACAAAAATAATATTGTAATTAAAATTGAACTAAACTAATTAATAGGACAAAAGCATTTGCTGTAATTAAAATTGAATCAAATAATATTGTTTGCAAAAAAAAATAAACAATACTGTAATTAAAATGGAATTGAATTAATTCAATCTAATTTGACAAAATTAATTAACTGAATCAATTTTTTAAAAATAAAAGTGGGACAAGCATGCATTTGATTAATATAAAAAAAACTGTTACTTTAATTAGTGGATGTGACGTGTGGGTAAAATAACACATTTGATTAAAATAAAACAAATCTATTAGTCTATTACTTTAAGTCTTTAACCATTGGACAAATCAATATTTTTATTACTCCACCGCATCAGCGTAAAGTGACATGGAAGCTTTAACAGGAAGAAAAGGTCAAAAGGAATACATCAATACAGTGAAATCAAAAATTTTCTTTTATATCGCACTCGGGAAGAACAACGCCGACCGCTCCACCGACGCTCAGGAAGGAAGAAGATGAATCAGCGCCCACCGCTCCACCGATCGTTCTACCTATGCTGCGAAGAAGATGGATGGGCGCACACTGCTCCTCCGACGCTCCACCATTGCTGCGAAGAAGATGAATAGAAAATAGAAGAGAAGGTGAAGCAAGATAGGAAGAAGAAATGAAATATGGTATTTATTTAATTTTAATCCGATTTTTTTTTTGTTATCAGGTCAAAAATCTCGGATTTGTTTCCTTATCAAGAAGGCGAAAAAAATGCATTTTATTTAATTTTTTTATTATCGGAAACATTGACCGTTTCCGACACATACTAACAACGTGTTATTTCGTCGCCATGTCCGAAACGTTTCGGACACGAAAACGGAAGCCCCGCTGGCGTTTCCGTGCTTTAGAGTCGGTAAGAGATGGGAACCTTTTCTCCGTGTCACCGTCAGCGACATCCGGGGAGAATGAGCATCATCCCACTTTGTTCTATGCTCTATGTTCTCCATCTCCCACTTCTTCCACCACCATCCCACCAGCGACGCACGCAGAAGCTATCGAAAGCCCTCTCATTTTGGTGTCTCCTCAGGCTTAAAGATTTCTCCGTCGTCCTCCTCTCTTCGCCGCCACACCATCGAGCATCCACCATCCCACTCTGTTCTCTATCTCCCGCCCATTTCATCTCTCAATCTTCTTCGCCAAATCGTCGACCTCCACCAGCGACACGCGCAGGTTCCACTCCTCCATCTTAATTTCACCCGCTTCTTCTCCATCCCACGAACCCAAGTAATATCCTTCCCGTGTTCTCTACCGACACTCTCAGCTTCTTCCTCCTTCTCCATCCCACTCCATTCTTCATCTCCGGGTCATCCCATCTCTCTATCTCCTCCACCCTCGACGTCCAGCGGCAACGCGCACAGGTTCAACTCCATTCTTGGCCCATCTCATCTCTCAATTTCCGCCACACCATCGACCTCCGTCCATCTCTCCATCTCCTCTGCCGTCGACGTCCAGCAGCAACGTGCAAGCTCAGCTCCATCCCTGGCCCATCTGATTTCTCCATCTCCTCTGCCAAACTGTAGACCTCTGTCAGCAATGCACGCAGGTTCTGTTCCATCCTTGGCTTGTCTCATCTCTCCATCTCATTTGGCTTTAAAATTTTGCCGTCTCCATCGTCATCCTCTTAGTAGTTTTATCCATGCTCGTGCAGGTTGGAAATGAAATATTAGACGATAGATGACAACCTAGTCGAGAGTAAAATTAAGAAAAAGAGATGAGTTCAACACCTGAGTATCATCAAGCTTTCCAAATTGACGATAAAGAATCTTCTTCAATCCCTTTGCATGACAGGTAAATTTCATAATGCTATCAAATATATTGAACCTACGATGAAAAATGATGAACCTGAGATGAGAATGAGTGAACTTATACTTTATTTAGTGTTATTTAATGTTTTATTGAATAATACTGAACCTAGAATATAAGTGAACCTATATGTTATGATTGAACCTTAATCATTGTTATGATTGAACCTAGAATTTAGTGTCATTTAAAGATGAACCTGATATGCTAATTAGTGAACCTATATTTTACTAAGCTGAACTTGGTCTTAAGTTTTATTCTAATGAAATCATTTATGTTATGAAATTTAGATTGCGACGTAAAGACAAACAAATAGAAAGTGAAGAGATTGATGAAGTCCAAATTACTGGTACAATATCTTTTATCATTAAACTCTTAATCATTTTGTAAGTTTCTTGATTATATAGTTTGGAATTCATATGTGTACATTCAATTTATTATTTTCACTAGGATCCAATGAAGATGATTGCTAAATTGGAATGAACTTGTCATCTTCTTCGAATGAAGAGGATTGCCAAATTGAAATGGATTTGTCATCTTCTTCAAATGAAAATATACCAAAAGTTGGAATGACATTTACTTGCGAAGATGATGCATATGAGTTCTACAATGTCTATGCAAAAAAAGTTGGATTCAGCATTCGCAAGTCTCATGTTAAACGTAGGAAGGATGGTAGTTTAAGAATTTGAAAATTTGTATGCAACAATCAAGGTGAAAGAGAAGTACATCGTACACATGTGACAAAGAATCCGAAACCTATAGAAAGAACCAATTGCATGGCTCAGATTGAATTCAAGATAGAAGACATTAACAATATTTGGACCGTATCAAAAGTAGAATTGAACCATAACCATGAGTTGACTAGTCCAAATAAAGTTCATATGCTTCGATCCCATCGAAATATTCTACCATTCCAGAAGAGAATGATTGATGAAATGGATAAGGCTGGACTAAAACCTTATCAAATATATAATTTCTTTGAATCTACGGTTGGTAAATCCGAACTTATTGGATTCATACGAAAAGATAGCAACAACTATATCAATCAACAAAGAAGAAAACGATTGGGAGCAAATGAAATTCAATCTTTATTGCAATATTTGAAGGATAAGCAAGCAGAGGATCCATCATTCTTTTATGCTATACAAATTCATGAGTCAGAAGAAGTTTGTAATTTCTTTTGGGCTGATGGACGAGCAATTATAGATTATGCATATTTTGATGATGTGGTTTCTTTTGATACTACATTTCAAACAAATCGATATGAAATGCCATTTGCACCTTTGCTTGGAATGAATCACCACAAACAAACTGTTGTATTTGGTGCAACATTGTTATTTGATGAAACAACTGAGTCATTTGTTTGGCTATTCGAAACATTTATGACTGTGATGTCAAAAAAGCAACGTGTACTATTTTTACTGGTCAATCAATTGCTATCTCCAATGCGATCAAGCTTGTCCTACCAAATACGTGTCACCGGTTATGTTTGTGGCATATATTTCAAAATGCTGCTACTCATCGATCACAAGTGATTCATACTCATTCAAAATTTCTACATGATTTCAAGTCATGTATATATGATTCTTCTTCTATGAAATTTTTTTTTGATAAATGGAATAAGTTGATTGTGACTTACAACTTGTTTGATAATAGTTGGTTAAAAAAAATTTTAAGCTTAGGGAGAAATGGGCAGCAATTTATCGTCGAGAATCATTTTGTGCTGATATGACTACTACGTAAAGAAGTGAGAGTATGAATGCACAGTTCAAAAGATTTTTCAAAAAGAAACTCTCTATTTCAGAGTTCATTGGTCAATATCATCAAGCCCTTAAGTTATTTCGCAAAAAAGAAGTATATGAGGATTTTAAATCAAGACAAACAAAGCTAGTTGGAAGACCATGGACCTTGGCTATGCTTAAAGATGCTGCCGATGTATATAATAGAGTAATATACAAAGAGTTTGAAGAGGAGTTTCATAAGCAACTTTCTTGTTTTTGTGAAATTATAAGTTCAAGTGAGACAATTTCTACATTTAAAGTGTCGCTGAATGGTTTTATATCACCTGAAGGTATTGTCACATTTTCCTTGGGGGATATAACGATTAAGTGCTCGTGCCGAAAGTTTGAATCTGAAGAAATATTATGTATGCATGCTATAAAAGTTCTTGTACATAACAATATCTTGCACTTGCCAAAGCAATATATAATGAAAAGATGGACAAAATATTCTAAAGATGGGGTTGGATCAAATGTGCAACATCCAACACTTGATAATAGTGGGAAAGAAGAAATAAGATCTTTGTATACACGTATAAGTCAAAAAGCTTTCACATTGACTATTAAAAGTGCAAGTTGTAGAGTTGCACTTGAATATTTGGACAAGACCTTTGATAAGGCGACTGAAGAAATGGAAGAGCTTCTACGGAATTTCATAATTGAAGATGTTGATAGTGAGGTAACTTATGAGTCTTGCACAAAAACAACTAACACCTGTGATTGTGTACGCTGAAAATATTAGAGTTAAGCCACCGCCTATTAGAAAAGGATCGAAAACAAAGAGGATCAAAAGTGTGTTGGAAACAAAGAAAAGAAAATCCAAAAAAAGCAAAGATGTTAATCCAACAAGTACGTAATCATAATTTGTTTACACTTGCTCATTTTCAAAAAGACTTTCAATAACTTATTTTCCTTTTCCTTGTAGGTCAAGATCAAGTAAGACAAAGTTTTGTTGCTGAGCCTAGTTCATTGTTACAAGAATCTTAAGTATGTTTTGAACATTTGAACCTATGTAATTAAATTAATTGTCCAATATCTAATAGTTTATAATTTTTTATTATCAGGAACCCATGCATATAATTGAAGAACCTTTCCCTACTCAAAATTCGTTTACAGGTTTGCTATAGTGGGCAAGTGCGGTTCGACGATTGGATTTTGATGAAGACAAGATGTAGATAAATTTTTTGAACCTGCATTGAATCTGGGTGAATCTAGAGTTCGTCTGAGTGAACATGTACTAAATCTTTTTTGAACTTGTATTAAATCTGGGTAAATGTACATTGAACCTTGTTGAACTTGTACATAATCGGGGTGAATGTACAATGAAGTCTTTTGAATCAGCATTGAATCTGTTTGAATCTAGAGTGCATCTGTGTGAACATGTGGATAAATGTACATTGAACCTTGTTGAACCTGTACTGAATCTAAGTAAATATACATTAAAACTTGTTGAATCTGCAATGAATCTGGGTGAATGTACAATGGAGTCTTTTGAATCAGCATTGAATCTGTGTGAACACTCTTATATGCATGAATCTGGAATTTTTATTAGTGAATCTGAGTTTCCTATCAATGAACCTAGAGTGACTGATAGTGAATCTGGGTTTTCTAACAATGAATCTGGAGTGACTAATAGTGAATCTAGTTTGTGTAACAATGAACCTAGAAACTAGACAGAAAGTGAACACTCTTATATGCATGAATCTGAAATTTTTATTAGTGAATCAGGGTTTCCTACCAATGAACCTGGAGTGACTGATAATGAATATGGGTTTCCTAACAATGAATCTAGAGTGACTAATAGTGAATCTAGTTTGTGTAACAATGAACCTAGAAACTAGACAGAAAGTGAACACTCTTATATGCATGAATCTGGAATTTTTATTAGTGAATCTGGATTTCCTACCAATGAACTTGGAGTGACTAATAGTAAATATGGGTTTCCTAACAATGAATATGGAGTGACTAATAGTGAATCTAGTTTGTGTAACAATGAACCTAGAAACTAGATAGAAAGTGAACACTCTTATATGCATGAATTTGGAATTTTTATTAGTGAATCTGAGTTTTCTACCAATGAACCTGGAGTGACTGATAGTGAATTTGAGTTTCCTAACAATGAACCTGGAGTGACTAATAGTGAATCTAGTTTATGTGACACTGAACCTAGAAACTAGACAAAAAGTGAACACTCTTATATGCATGAATCTAGAATTTTTATTAGTGAATCTGGATTTTCCACCAATGAACCTGGAGTGATTGTGAATCTGGATTTCCTAACAATGAACCTGGAGTGACTAATAGTGAATCTAGTTTATGTAACACTGAACCTAGAAACTAGACAGAAAGTGAACACTCATATACATGAATCTGGAATTTTTATTAGTGAATCTGGGTTTCCTACCAATGAACTTGGAGTGACTAATAGTGAATCTGAGTTTCCTAACAATGAACCTGGAGTGACTAATAGTGAATCTAGTTTGTGTAACAATGAACCTAGAAACTAGACAGAAAGTGAACACTCTTATATGCATGAATCTGGAATTTTTATTAGTGAATCTGGGTTTCCTACCAATGAACCTGGAGTGATAGATAGTGTATATGGGTTTCCTAACAATGAATCTAGAGTGACTAATAGTGAATCTAGTTTGTGTAACAATGAACCTAGAAACTAGACAAAAAGTGTATTTGGGTTTCCCACATTAAGGATGCATTTGGGTTTTTTCTAGTAGGGAGAGCAATCTATAAGATGTCCACACATCGTTTTAATGAGGACTTTCCTCCTCATGAAGTTGTATCAGCCATATGCTCTGAGGATTATCAGGGAGCAATCCCTACCCAAAGTATTAAACTCTCTACCATTGCTAGGATTATGCACCTTATCATCTCATATAATAATCTTCCTAGGGCAGGTCACTATGATGAGGTCATCTCTATGAGTTATAGGGTTCTTTTCTTTGTCATGTCTCGCATTCCTATAGATGTCTCTGACCTCATGCTTAGGTATATAGCTGAAGTCCATTCCTTTAAAAAACAAGCCCTACCATGTGTCTCATTGATTTGTCACTTCATATATGAAGCTAGGGTAAATAGATCTAGATTTGAAATAGAGCACATTCCTAGAGTCGTAGATTCTTCCTCCCTCAACCGCATGAAGATTCTTAAAAATCAGCACGGTAAAAGAACTCGAGGAGATCCTATGGAACAATGTGAGCATGACGCAGAGATGGAGGAGGACGAAGCTGGTGGAGGTTCATCATCTGGCCCTTCCCGTACGCCTCTAAGTGATCTGGAGGATCGCTTTGCTCAGTTTCACATTTGTCAGATGGAATGGAACAGAACAACATCAGAGTGCATGGACGAGTATGGTCGTCAGATTGGCGACTACGGCCGTCAGATGGACGAATTTGGTACCATGATCGGTGACCATGGCCGGTGCATAGATAAGATGTATGGGAGAGTGGATGAGATGTGGCAATATTATCAGTCGCATCTGCCACCTCCTCCACCACTTGAGGACGAATAGTCCTCTTTGATGTATTGATGTTGATGTATTGATGAACATGTATTTCACACTTTATATGTATTTGGTTGACTATGCTATTTCACGCCTCATGTATGCTTGCTATGTTTGTTTTTTGATGGATGACAAAAGGGGGAGAATATATGAATATATGCATATCGATAGGGGAGCACAAAATGAATACTTCATTTCAAGTTAGAAAATATATGCATATAGGTAGGGGGAGCTCAAATTGAATACTTCATTTCAATGGTTTGTCATCATCAAAAATAGTTTGGATAGCATGGAGAATCTTTTAAAGTTAAAGCACGCTGAAGAACGAAGCCGAAAAACCAAGCACGAAATGAGAAAGCCAAGATAAAATTTTCCAGCTCTGGTTCGGTTGACCGGACGATCAATCGAATGGTGAGAAAATATGGCAGTAGCCATTCGGTCGACCAGTCGATCGACCGAAGTTGGTGAAGAAAATTACAGATGACTACGTCGGTCAACCGGTCAGTCGATCGACCAAATCTAAAAATGGGCAAAATGCTCATCGGTTGACCGGATGGCAAATCGCGAGTCGCGTGATTTGGCATCACTGATTCGGTCGACTGATTGGTCGACCGGATTCGGGATCGCCAATCTCGCAACAATCGGTCGACCCATCGGTCGACCGAATGGTGAGAAAATATGGTAGTAGCCATTCGGTCGACCGAAGTTGGTGAAGAAAATTACAGATGGTTGCGTCGGTCGATCGGTCGGTCGACCGACCAAAGGCAAAAATGGGCAGAATGCTCATTGGTCGACCGGATGACAAATTGTGAGTCGCGCAATTTGACATCACTGATTCGATCGACCGATTGGTCGACTGGATTCGGGATGGCCAATCTGGCGACAATCGATCGACCCGTCGGTTGACCGAACATGTGGATAAATGTACATTGAACCTTGTTGAACCTGTACTGAATCTGAAATTTTTATTGTGAATCTGGGTTTCTTACCAATGAACCTGGAGTGACTGATAATGAATCTAGTTTTTGTAACATTGAACCTAGAAACAACAATGATGAACCTAATATTGTTTTTCTTGAAACCGAAACTAGACAGAAAGCGAACACCTCTGTATGCATGAATCTGAAATTTTTGTTAGTGAATCTAGCTTTCCTAACAATGAACCTGGAGTGAATAATAGTGAATCTGGTTTGCGTAACACTGAACCTAGAAACAACAATGATGAACCTAATATTTTTTAACACTGAAACCGAAACTAAACAAAAAGTGAACTATTATATGCATGAATCTGGAATTTTTATTATTGAAGCTGGGTTTCCTACCAATGAACCTAGAGTGACTGATAATGAATCTAGTTTATGTAACACTAAAGCTAGAAACAACAATGATGAACCTAATATCTTTTTTCTTCAAATCGAAACTAGACAGAAGGTGAACACCTCTTATATGCATGAATCTGGAATTTTTGTTAGTGAATCTGAGTTTCCTACCAATGAACCTGGAGTGACTAATAGTGAATCTAGTTTCTGTAATATTGAACCTAAAAACAATAATGATGAACCTAATATTTATTTTTTCTTTAAACTGAAACTAGAACACTCTTATATGCATGAATCTGAAATTTTTGTTAGTCAATCTGGGTTTCCTACCAATGAACCTGGAGTGACTAATAGTGAATCTGGTTTGTGTTGCAGTGAACCTAGAAACAACAATGATAAACCTAATTTTTTTTTTCTTGAAACTGAAACTAGACAAAAGATGAACACTCTTATATGCATGAATATGAAATTTTTATTAGTGAATCTAGGTTTTCTACCATTGAACCTGGGATGACTAATAGTGAATCTAGTTTTTGTAACATTGAACCTAGAAACAATAATGATGAACCTAATATTTTTTTCTTAAAACTGAAACTAGAACACTCTTATATGCATGAATATGAAATTTTTATTAGTGAATATGAGTTTCCTATCAATGAACCTGGAGTGACTGATAGTGAAATTTTTAGAAAGGAGTATGGGGTTTGATGCTCGACATGTATGACTTTGAGAACGATATCTAGCTATACCACTCGTTTAAGGGGCAGTGTTACAACTTCACAACATTTGTGAGTTGGCTTTCGTAGTCTTTCTTGTTCTTGTGGATGTCTCTCAACTCAAAAGTTTTCTCATGTTTTTAGGATCAATTGAAGGAGGTTGAAGTGTTCTTGACAAAGAACCCATCCGAGATTGTGACAATTTTCATTGAGGACTATGTGCGTACTCCTAAAGGTTTGAGTAAGCTATTCACAAATGCTAGTCTTTACCTCTTATGCTTCAAAGGAAGATAATGAAAGGTATTGTCTATCAATTTTTATGCCAGAATTAATTGATAATAATTTGATTGGTTTTTTGAACAACCAGCTATAGTAAAAAATAATAGCAGACTATTTATCAAAAACAAAAGCAAATTCATTACAATTGCATACCATCCAAAATTGCATACCAGACTATATAGTCATAAATTGGATACCATCCAAAAATTTACAATTGCATCCATCCAAAAACAAAAGTACAATTTCATCAAGTCATTCATCAAAACTCAAATTGATCCATATTACATTGTTCATCATTGTCCCTGTTTTAATTCATTACATCAAGTAATTGTCCATCTATCAATTCACTTGCAACTAAACTCCGAAATTGATCCATATCACTTTGCGTGAAATCCATTTCACGTTGGCTAGATAAGTAATCAATAAATTTCATCACAAATATGGTACAATCAACACTGCACATTAAAACTTGTGTTAATGTGAAAGTTCAATTTATATACTTCAAATAATAATAAATTTAAAACATAATCACCTAGCATTTTGTTGTAGGCATTTCACATTAAAATCGACCTTCCTAGTATCAATGTCGACCGTAACTTTTAGATGAGCCGATAGTAGTCCAACCTAACAATTAAAATAATAAGTGTAAACCAACATAATGAAAATAAGAAATATATATAGAACCTTAATGAACTTACAAAGTCATTAGCATATGCCATTTCGATATGACTCATTCCCAAAGAGTTGTACTATAATATTTGTTGCTTCTTCAAGTTCATATACATTAAAAACCAATGGCTCTTCAAGTTCAATGGTGTCAGGATCAATTCATGATTTTGTACTATTTCTTTGTTAACATACTTTAGATATTCCATTGCTGCAATAAATGCAGAAGACCTATACAAGTTCTAATATATAAAAGAATTCGATTAATGTTCATGAGCAGCAAAAGAATAATACATATAAATCGAATCATAAAATAATCACCATATAATTTGGAGAAATATAAATGAATCTTCTAAATGTGTCAGGAGAATCATTTGCTCTCTTGACTAAAAGCGTTGCATATGCATCTATTATCTACGTAGGAAAATAAAATAAAATTGGTAGTGATACCAATCATGAAAAAGAAACAAAGAAATATAATAAAGCATGATGTTAAACTTACATTATCATGCACTAAAGAGCCAAACAATAAATTATATAGGTGATCAAACTTGAATTCCCAAGGTTTGCCATGATGTATCATCTCAAATCTGCATTTCAAAAATAAAATAAGAATAATGCTCAAGCATGAAGTAATACATATATAAGTACCTTTGCCTTGGGTATAACAAAAAGGATTGGATCTTGTTTTTTTGTTCATCAGTCAACTTGTCATGTCCACAAAAGTCAGTGCGAGTCATGGGGGATGACATCTACAAATAAATGATAAATGCATTTTCATACTAAATATGAAATAAATAATAATTAGTATTAATACTACTCACTTTTTCAGGACTCGCAGGGGACTCCGAGACATCAATGACCTATTAAGTATTATACAAGTGTCAAAAAAGAAGATGAAAAAAAAATAAGTGCATTTTCATACTAAATATGAAAAAGCTTAACAATCAAATTACCATGTCATGTTGACTTTTTTTAATTCTTTTTCCTTTTTTCTTCGTACTGAGTTGAACATATGGACTTCTTAGCAATTTTCCTTTAGCTCGATGACATTATCGAATTAATTCAATCATAGTATTTAATGTAGTCTCAGGCCTCTCGGCCTCAATGTCTTCCATGCCCTTTGCACCTTCATCTCTAACTTCATCAATATCTTCATTGGGCATTTGACTAGGGCCCTCAATCTCAGTATCAATATCAACAAATTATTGAAGATGTGTCATTTTTTCTTCCAATATTTTATTTTGAGCTATAAGTTGATCCACCTTCATCTCCAAATCAACTTTCAGTCTTTTTAATTTTTTACTAAATTTTAACTTTTGCGCCCTCATTTTCTCCTTTCATTTTTCTCTTCATCATCGTCAATTCCTTGTATATCTAAAACATGTGCATAAATAATCATCTAAAATTATTTTTCTTAATATTAAATGGAGTACTTCGAATAAGAAATATATCGTGGCGCTTGAAGTTGTACAATCATTTTCTTCTTCTTCTTCCAGTAAATGCATCTCAACTTGAGTTGCATTTAATACCTCCAATATCTACAAATTGATAACAATCATAATAGACATTATTTATGCTATTAGATTAAATTTAACCTTTGATAAACAAATCACCTCGTGATCTTTCAATTTTTCCACTACTTTTAAATGTGATTTCTTTCTCTTATACAACATTGCACACCAACGAAATAATCTTGGTCCATCACAATTTTCATCAATGTGTTTTTCATGCAACGATCGTGTATGCTCATAAAATCATACCTATCAAACAAAAGTCAATTATAAAATTATTGTGTCATATATAATGTTTAGAAGACTATAAAACGCATAGAATCTCTTAAAGAAAAAAAAACTAAACTCACATTGATGATAATTGTGCATCCACCTATTAATACATCTGTTGAGGTCTTGGAGTCTTTCATTTGCTTGCAAGCAAAATTGATTTGCTTGAGATGAAAACTATAGATAGCTTGAGCCCAATTATAATCATCCAATAAATCCATATTTTCTACATATTTGACCAAACCTTGTGGTACAGTATAATTCTTTTGGGGAAAGAAAATTATGGCAAACAAATATAAGATAATCATTTGAATGAAAACAATAATAGTCCCCGCTTCCACACCTTGAAGTTCTAAATTTTTTTTCTCCAATGCGAACTTTGTAACTTGTGTACCACCAAAGTAGTCCTTTTGCAATTCACTCTTGTCTTCATATCTAGAAAATTTTACTATTTTCCCAAATGTTTTCATTCCTAATATAAGACCTACATCCTTGATTGTGAATGAAATCCATTTATCTCTAATTAAAAAGGCCATTTTCTAGTCATCCCATCTCTCTAGTAAATATGTCAATAATGAAGCATCATTTGTAATTGATGGGACTCTGACATAATGAAAAAATGGTGTCACTTTTAGAAGACTGGAGTGAACATCATTGAAAATAACATTGTCTTTAAAGAACTGATGAGCACGACTTATAATACATCTGCTTGTTATCCCTCTTTTTGTACTTTGCACCGTGTCATCTTGGCCTATATATACAAACATCAAATAGTTACGACTTTGAGACAACGAAAGTAATCAAGTAAATGTTTGCGATAATAAGCAGAATAAGAATGAACAATTTTGAATCAATATACAATTATTAATAGGAGAAAACACAAAACCTGTGCTCGGCAAAGAACAAAGCTCATTCTTGTCAATATTTGGTTTGGCGGAGGAAGAGGCTGACCCACGTCGATGTTGGGTTGGTTGTTTAGCTTTGGTGGATTGTCATCGTCGTTGCTTCATTGGAGTAGCTTGAGAAAAGAATATATGATAAGCTATTTCTGGTACCAAAAAAAAAGGAAATAAATGTCAAGCAAGAATAGTAAAATTTAAATACTCATGTTGTCAACATAATATAAAAATATGAACTAGATAAATCTAAGATCATATCCATATCCAGATACCATCTCTATTATTTTGAGAAAATGAATGCACCTCATTATTCAATTCTACCTTACAACTAATTAGTGTTATTGGACATAGATTGGCACAAAAACCCACTAATAAACAAATAAAGGATAATTATAACAGTAAGAAATAAAAAAGAAACTTCACAATGCTATCATCATGGTGTGAACTCAAGGCATCATGCAATTTAAGTTAAGAAGTTACTAATAGATTATTAGGTGTATTCCATGATTTCCATCTTTATCTATTTTTATTCAAATAGAAAGTGCTCATCTTTCAGGTACTTTCCAAGATTGTCATTATTTAGGTGAGAATTATATTCCTTGCAAGAGCCGCTTAAACTTGTATAAATATGGATTTTAATCCATTAGTCACATAAATAAATTATTCAAGACAGTAAAGTGCACAAAAATGCTGGACTAGTTTTGAAGTGGAGATGGACACCTTGTCTATTGTATACAAACTGAACAGAAATGGACTGACAGGAATAAAGGGAAACTTAATAGGAGATGCGATTCAAAAAGGAAGGGCAGATTATGCAAGAGGAAGCTATGGAATGGCATGAAATTGAAAATCTTCCGGGTTGTATTCAGCAAATTATCACGAGGGAGAGCAGGTGAAGAGCAGGTGAAGAATAGGTTTTGGAGCTCTAGTCTTTTGGTTAGCTATAATGGTTATTTACATGTTCTTATTCTAGCCTATGCTCTTTAACTGCTGTATTTAGAGTGGCTGTTTCTATGGGTGCAAAGATGGTGATTTGTAATAGGTCTCTTTTCCTTGCCTTGTATTTTTCTCCCACACTGGGTTTTGTACAGGTAAGGTTTTTAACGAGGCCTAACAGATCACTTTTGCTTATTCTTTGTACCCCTCCTTTGGCTTAGTAGTGAGCCTTGAAAGAGACGATCCATAGCACTAAATTAAACTACTTCGCAATCATAGTCGCACTCCCCATGGTTTGGATGCGATTGAATGGAGTGCATGCATCCGAGACCACCAAAGAAGGGAACGCTGTTACCTGGTTTTACGCCACTGGACGACGACCTAATTAAGAAGATCTTTAATTTGTCAGTAGGCAATGAGTGTGTCAAACATGGTGTGCAAGCATGATGGGCCGGTGATCAACCTCTGATTAATCTTCTAAAAGATGCTCTCTTTTCCCCTCAACTTAAGTAATTAGATTAGATTTTAACAACAGCGGAGTTGAAATAAATTAATTAAGGAGTACATCAATTCCCATCGACATCTCTCCTTGTGCAAAATGTGTTCAGCTTAGCTTGCAGATATATATTTTCCAGCCACTTGAAAGGAAGCTTTTTGCACTCATGAGGATGAGGATCCCCCATTTGTTGACCAAGGTAGATGATCATAGTTTAATGAAGGGCGGTGGAGTGGTTTAAGGATCACAAAAGGATGGGAACTAATCTTCCTTAATTACAACATGGCGACTGCTAAGTATGTGGGACACAAAGGTAACCAATTGTTTCAGACTAGAATAATGAAGAACATGTTAGCATATGTAATGAATCAATTGATAGATTTCATTAGATAGTGGATTCATTATATAGTTGGTGATTAGTGCAGAGGGATAATATATATGTAGCTAGGAAGGAAGGAGAGATGATTGGGAAAAGGTTGAGATGTGGCCAATTTGGAGCGTTTTAGGTGCGTGCATTCACCCACTTAAATAATCAATCAAGTTCTAATTAACAAATTAAGTAAATTAAGATGCCGAAAGGCATTGTCTCTGTTGGATATTTGTTTTGGTGGTGAAATCAATAGTGCAGACAAATGAGGAGATGTGATCGATATCCTCTGATGATAATAATGAGCCAAGTCCATATCGTAAAAGCCACTTTTGTGGAAAAGGAGAAAGCAACGGAAGTACGCAGGCGCCAATGGTGTTAGAAATCCAGTCAGATATGATCCTAGAAATCCAGTCGGAAAATTTTGCTCAAACCCTGACACATGCAGTGGGAGGAGAGTGATTCATTCCCAAATGGAGAAGTTGTCCGCCGCAGAGAAGAAGAACCCAAGATCAATGATCTTTCCATCGCTGGGAATGATGAAGAGTTGGAGAGAGATGACGGAGGCGAGGAAAGGGGCCTTCTCCAACCTTGCTCCGGCCTCGAGAGATGTTTGGTGGACGCTCGATGGAGTGGTGGCGGAGAGAGGAGGTCGACGGTGAAATCTTTAAGCCGGAGGAGATGGAGAGATGAGACGGGCCGGGGAGGTAGCTTCTACTCGCGTCGCTGGTTGAGGTCGATGATTTGGCGAAGAAGATTGAGAGATGAGAGAGATGAGACGGGCGGGAGATGGAGAACATAGAACAGAGTGGGATGGTGGTGGAAGAAGCGGCGGGTGTAAGGTGTAATCGATTACGACGTGACGTGAGAATTTGAAATGTTATTGTATTAAAAAATTAAAAAAATGGTGACTTTAAGATTTGTGCCTCACCATCGGAGCCCGGCTCCATAAGTGTCTCTATGGAGCCGGGCTCCATACCAGTTTTATTCCAGCTCCCGGCCAAGGACGCAACTTCTATGGAGCCCGACTCCATAGTAGTTATTTCCCCGGCCAACCGTCCTGGCTGCCGCTCCTATAGTTATTCAAACCTCCCATGTTCCGCTGCCAGTTCGGCAGCTCCCGCCTGCAATCTCTAAATGGCCATAACGGTGTGGGATCTCTTGAACGAGCAATGAAACGCAAGGAACAGCTCCTCTACTTACCGACCGACAAAGGAACTGCGATAGTTGGCAGCCAACCTCTTGGAAGCTCTACGGACAGTACACTCCTCGTTCCTCGCCTAAAAATTGTTAACATGGAGAACGAGGAGATCATGAACAGATTGGCGGACTTGGGCTTCACCAATGCATCCGACGCCGATTGTAAAGAAATCAAGTTGGCCGAGGAGGCTCGTTGCTCGTCTAACCTTACATGATGATGCATGATACAGATGTATTTTGGTGGGGATTGACAGTGTCCCCAGGCAGTGGTGGTGTGAGTGTTTTGTTGTTTTAACATGTGTATTGCCTTTTGGAACGTTAGGGGTGCGAATTGGTCCAGCAAGCATGTTATGTTAAAAAAATCTTCATTTCCTCTTTTTCCTGTTCTGTGTTGTGCCTTCAAGAGACTAAGATTGAAGCTTTTAATGACTTATGGATGAAACGAATATGTGGCTCAACCAATTTTGATTTCTCCTTCATAAACTCGGATGGCTTGTCGGGGGGACTTGTCATGGCATGGAATAAGAACTTGTGGGCGTGGGGAGGTCCTCTTTTAAGGGACACTTCTTTCTGGGGTGCCACTCAACCCATCGACCAAGCAACGTCTTCATTATGGTCATCAACGTCTACGGCCCTCCCAGAAGGGAGTGAAGAGCCGAGTTTTGGACTGAGCTTGTGAGCATCTTGGGTTTCTCCGAATTCGCATGCGTCATCGGGGGAGACTTCAACTTGACCCGTTCGGACGAGGAATGGTTGAATTGCAGCGGCGACCCGCGAGACTCGGCTATGTTCTCCGGTTTGATTGCCGACTCGGATTTCATGGATCTCCAGTTGTCGGGCAGAGGTTTCACGTGGTGTAATAATCACCACTCTTTGGCCAGCGCTCGCCTTGACCGTGTCCTCATAAACGACCTTGCGCTTGAATGGCGCCCTTCATGGACAGTACGGGTCGGTAGGGCTTGCCTCTCTAACCACGCCCCCCTGATCCTTTCATCTCCGTCGACGGTGAGGGGTCATATCTTTCGCTTCGAATATTGGTGGCTGCTTGAGCCGTCTTTTGAAGATGCTTGTAAGGCTTGCTGGTCTGACCTCTCCAACCCTACCTCTACGGGGATTTCAACTTGGGTTACCATGTTATACGAAATTTTTTTGACCTAGTTGTAATTATTTTTCTTCGAGGGGCCTTTTTGCAAAAATATTAATCCTATTTAATTAAGCCCTAACCCTCTCTAATCATTTTCCTCTCTCGGTTCCTGTAGCAGCGGCGGTCGACGGAGGATTTTGAAGCGTCGGCGGTGAGAAGACTCAGGTGAATAGGAGTTCGGAGAAGATTTCTGGTAGGATTCTTGTCCTACTCTTTTATCTGTTCGTGTAGGGTAAACTTGGTGTAGGATGAGATTCGCAAAGATTCTTTCTGTCGATTTATGGATCGAAGGTTGTTTCGTGGGTTTCCGAGATTTAGCGTGTTCTTGGTTGTCAAAATTTTTGACCTGATTCCTCATTGCCCGATCTCGTGTTTTTGTCGAACCTTCCGACAGATTACTCACAGTCCGAGCCGCCGACGAGGAGACGATCACAGTACACGATTGGATCTGTCGTTTTGTGATTTAATCTCGTCGTTTGTCGTCGTTTTTAATGTCGTCTTCTTCGTGCTCAACTCGTTGCTGTGGGCAGCAGTGCCGATCGACTCTGTTTTGAGGAGGTCCCTCGAGTTGCGTCGCAACTTGGGGTCGGGTCTTGGTCGGCGTCGGCTGCGCGGGTTGCGGCGCCCGGCGAGGTGCCGCGACGAGCAACGGCGCCCGACGAGGCGTCGCTGCCACGCGTGCAGCCGGCCATCGCCAGGTGTGATCGCTGGTTGAAGGAGGGTGTGCAAGGCGGATGGGTTGCCGCCGCCGCGTGGTGGCGACGACACGTCGTCGATGCCGGCGTCGGGCTTCTCCGGCGACCCGATCTACCGAAGCGATCGGGGGTGGCGGCTGGTAGAGGCGGCGGCTAGTAGAGCTATCGCACCGTGCGAGCCTTGGAGGGGAGAAGATGTGTTGGTTTATATCTATGTTTTATACCTTTTAATTATATCATTGTTATGTGTGATACATCGGTGTTACCTTCTTTGTAACAGTGTTATATTAGTTGTAGCAAGGTTATATAATATATGCAGATGTTATATTACTTAAGTTGTGGTGTTATAAGTATAGCAGTGTTATATTATATATATCAGAGTTATAGTGTATTTGACTTGTTATCAGCTGTAGACGTTATAGCACTGTTACGAGTGTTGTAACATAAATTTATTTAAATGGTTAATTTGAAATATTTGTTGACATTTAAAATATTATTTTGAGGCTTTATAGTGGGTCAAAATAATCATATTATATATGAATTTGGACCTACTCGACGCCCCGAATTCATTGGTGGGGTCAGTTTCTCCATTTGGATTTCGGATGTTGAAATCAGTATACGTTTATTGCCTCATTTTGCGCGCCGAGTCGGAAAAATATTATTTTATTCATTTTCATGGTTTCTACCCGAGTTGTTCTATTGTTGTAGTTGTTGTTAAAGTGAATCTCATCCTAGATCGGTTGTTACCCTATGTCGAAATATATCTTGTTGTTCTATTCCGTTGAAATTTGAATCTACTGTCGTTGGAGCTCTTTATGCATATTTTGTTGATACATGTTGCCAGCATGATATTTTATATGCATATTAGTTGAGAATGCTAGTATAGTCGTTGCATGTCTTATGTTGTTGTTTATATATTTAATTCATACATGATGATATGACTACTAGCATTATATTAGTTGAGTTGTAGTAGAGGAGTTGTTGACATAATGCATAGTTGATCTACCTTTGGGCGATAGCCCTGGACACTGTTGATATATTGCCCAAGGTGTAGAGCAAGTGACACCGGTGATCACCTATTTATCACACGGGTTGTGTGTACGGCGTCGAGGTGTTAGACGTCGGCGGACTAGCTGGAGAGGGCTTGAGGTGCCACTCTCGGGGTGCGAGAGTGCGGGGGAAACCCAATGTCCACTACGCTCTTGATTGGGTTTATGACACATACTCATATAGATGATAGTTGACATAGTTGACATAGTTGATTGGTATAGGTGCATCGAGTAGATGGTTGAATCATATCTTCCGTTGTACACATGACATCATAGCATATTGTTGAAATCCTACTCTGCCTTCTGCTGATGTTTGTTGTTTTTGCCTCAGATTCCCAGGTATGACGGCATTATCTTATGGGGTAGCTAGAGTTTTGGAGGAGGAGGAGACGTCTTCCGCACAGCATTTAGTTTCCTAATTTACTAGTTGAACTATGCACTTTTATCTAGACTCTAGAATTCATTATCCACTTATGGACTGTTGAACTTTTATTATTATCAGGTTGGACATTCGATTGGAATCTGGTTATAAATTTAAATTTAGTCCTTTTTGATGTTGTTGTTCTGTTGCTAGTTGCGCTTCTCCTAGGTGAGGTCCCTTATATAGGGATAAACCTAGGCAGAGCGTAACATACCAAGTGTCGGCGGCTGAGGTCGGAACTTAAGAAGTGGGCGAAAGTTTCATCATTGGCTAAGCGTCAACACATCTCCTCCTTGGAAGAATCCCTCGAGCACATGATCAAGGCTTCTGAGAATGGTGATCAAACTGGGAATCTCCCCTCTTCTGGGCAAGCTGACATTAAGGCTGCGAGAGAGCGACTTGACAAATGCTATGGGGCCGAACATAGGTACTGGAAGCAGCGTGCAAAGATTCGTTGGCTAGATGATGGGGATAGAAACACTAAGTTTTTTCATAGATCGGCTACATGTGGAAGGCAGAAAAATTGGATTAGCTCTATTGCAATGGACGGCAATCGTTACGAGACTAAGGAGGACATTGGTTCTGCTCTTCTTGATTTTTTCAAAAGCTCGATCGGCTCCTCTGCGGGTCACTGCATGGGTGTGGACTGGGCTGCTCTCTATTCGGACCAGCAGCCGAACTTGGCCGGCCTAGATGCGAGCTGTGATCTGCAGGACATCCTCGTGAACATTAAAATGCTCGGCAAGAATAAATCTCCAGGTCCTAATGGCCTTACACCTGAGTTCTTCATCGCCATCTGGGAGATTGTTAAACATGATTTGAAATCGGCACTCGGCGACCTCATAATCAGGAGCGACGATTGGTCCAGAATCAACAGATCCTTTATTACGTTGATCCCTAAAAGCGAAGGGGCCGAGGACATCAATTCCTTCCACTCATTAGCCTAACTTCTAGTTTGATTAAGATATTTTCCAAGATTATTGCTACTCGCCTGAAAACACACATGAAGATCTTGATTGACAACACTCAATGTGCGTTCATGAGTGGCAAAAGCACGTTGGATAGTTTTATGGCGGCTCAGGAAGTGGTTCACTTGTTTAAAAGGAGGGGTGAGGATATGGCGAAAGCCTTCGACAATGTCGACTGGCTTTTTCTTGGCGAGCTCCTGTGCTTCCGAGGTTTCCCCCTAACTTGGATTAAATGGATTCAGTCGATGCTCCATTCGAGCGAGTCGGCTGTGCTTCTGAATGGGGAGGCAGGTAAATGGTTCAGGCATGGGAAAGGATTACGTCAGGGTGACCCGCTCTCTCCGTACTTATTCCTACTTGTGGCGGATGTGTTCTCCCGTCTACTACAAAATGCCAATTCTTGTGGCCTCATAAAAGGCATTCGGATCGGGAACGACAAAGAGAGCCTAAACTTGGAATTCATGGACGATTTTATGGTCTTTACTCGTGGGGAGGAATCAGACATTATCAATTTAAAACTCCTATATGCTTTCAAAAGGGTGTCAAGCCTTACGGTCAGCTACAGCAAGTCGGCCATCACTCATATTCTTGGTGACTCTCATAAATCTGACACGGTTGCGATCTCCTTGGGTTGCAAGGCCACCACTTTCCCTATACAGTACTTGGGGTTGCCACTAAAGCATACGAATCTGGGAAAAAATGAAAGGTCGGTGGTCCTTGACAAAATTGATAAGCAATTATCTAGCTGGAAGGGTAGGCTTCTCTCTCGCGCTAGCAGGTTGACACTCATTAACAGGTTCTTAATGGCATCCCAGGATATTTTACATCTATCTTTAGGCTTCCTAGCTGGGTTCGTAAGGAGATTGACATGCGCAGGAGAAAATTCTTATGGAAAGGTTGCTCAAATTCTATGGGGGCCGGTGTACTTGTGAACTGGGATGACATCACGAACCTCAAAGCCAATGGTGGCATGGGAGTTTTAGATTTGGATCTTCACAATATTGCTAGGTTGGGTTGTTAAAGATAGCAACATCACCCACTTGGAAGGCTAGGCTTGGTTGACCCAGCCTAGTAATTATCTTATTTGTTTTTGATAAATCTTGTATTTATTCATTTAATTAGTTTGATTTAATATATGGCTCATATTGTTTTGAGATCACTTATTTAGAGTTTATCATTTTTTTTTGTAAGCCTATATAAGGCCCTCATTTCTACTGATTAATCAATCAATCTAGTTTTCATTCCTCCATTGTGTATGCGTTTGTTCAACATCTGGTATCAGAGCCAGGTTGATTGAGAGAGATTGAGGGAGAAATTATGAGAAGAAAGAGAGGTAGAAAATACTTGCTGCCGAGAGGAGATCGAGAAGATCCTGTCCATTGTGAAGGAAAGCCATTGTACCTTTCCGCTGCCAGAGCCGACATAGCCAAATCGGTGCGTTCCTCGACGCCCCTCATCCTCGCGATTTTTTCCCCTGTTTCGAACAGAGGAAGAAGGAAACACTGTCCGTTGGACTCCATCACCAATCTCTTCTCCGTACAAAGAAGTCAACTAGAAGAGCAACACCAGCAAATATCCATCGGGACTAGCCGACACACCTCATCATCCCTCCAGGTCCTTCTTCCATAAGCTTCAGACTACAACTTCACTATTGGCGTGAAGAAGAAGCTGTTGTAGAGCAGTCATTTAATTGAAGGTACTTTTGTGCATTGAAGAATTCTTTTACATAAAGAATTGCTTGCTTCATTTGTTGAGGAGACATCACGTGAGGGAGAAAAAGAGTGTCATCTTCTAATTAAGAGAAGAAGGAAGGTGGGCCCCACTTCAAAAGAAAAAAAAAGTTGAAGCAACATCAAAGTAGCAAGACATTAATTTTGACTTTGGTCAAAATAAAAAAAGGAGGAAAGAAGAAGCAAATCAGCAGCTGACAAGCTAATTTTTTGAGATACATTTGCTTATTTAATTCATTCTTTTTCTGTTCTCTTATTTGTAATCAGAAAAAAAAAGAGAAAGAAAGAAAAAAAAGAGAGAGAAAAAGAAAAGAAAAGGAGAGATTAGTTAGAAATTAAATTTCTCTGATGGAGATAGCAAATGAAGTAAATACTCAGAACGGGATAGAGAAACTTGTAGGTAATAACTACAAGTACTGGAGGATGTGTATGGAGGCATATCTTCAAGGCCAAGACTTATGGGAATTGGTGACCGGTGCTGATGCAGGAATCCCTACCTATGTTCCTGAAAATGCTGAATCAAGAAGGAAGTGGAAGATCAAGTGTGGTAGAGCCCTCTTTATTTTGAGGACATCGATCAACAAAGAATTTATTGATCATGTTCGTGATGTAAGCTCTCCAAAACAAGTTTGGGAAACACTTGAAAGACTGTTTACCAAGAAGAATACCGCAAGGCTACAACTACTGGAGAACGAGCTGGCATCACTAAAATAGGAAGGTATGACAATTTCAGAATACTTTTTACGAGTTAAAAGTATTTGTGCTGAAATCTCAGAGATAGATACGGATGAGAAAATTAGTTAAGCACGTCTACGAAGATACCTCATTCGTGGATTAAAAAAGAAGTACGGGCCTTTTGTCACTTCCATCCAAGGGTGGCCAAAGCAACCCTCTGTAGAAGAACTAGAGAATTTACTCTCTAATCATGAAGCCTTGGCGAAGCAAATGGCAAGAGTTTCTCTTAAAAATGAGGAGGAGACACTCTACGCCAAGAAGGGTAAGGGAAACTTCAAGCAACGCACCGACAACAAATTTAGAAGAAATGATGGTAAGAATCATACAACAGAAGGGAGGAACCTTGCAGGGGGAGCATCAAAAAAACAAAACAATAATAGAAAATTTGAGGTAATATGCTACAACTGCAACAAAAAAGATCACATGGCAAAAGATTGTTGGTCAAGGAAGAAAAAGCCCGTGGAGAGCAATATAGCTACGGCCAAAGAAGAATTTGTTCTACTCCCAAATGAAGAATGGGACGCTGAGGCGTTGTTTGCTGCAGAGGAGGAGCTAGCTCTTACATCAACAGTGTCCAATCACATCAACTATCAAAATGATTGGATTATTGATTCGGGATGCTCAAATCATATGACAGGAGACAAAGAGAAGCTGCAGAACCTGTCATAATACAAAGGTAGCCGTGTGGTGGTGACAACAAACAACTCACAATTACCAATAGCTCATGTTGGTAACACCATAGTTTCTCCTCAGAATAGTGCTACCGAGGTACCTCTTCAAAATGTCTACCATGTCCCAGGTATGAAGAAAAATCTTCTTTCAGTAGCACAACTAACATCTTCTCGTCATTTTGTTCTGTTTGGGCCACAAGATGTAAAGGTTTATCGAGACCTTGAAATTATAAAGAAGCCGATGATGAAAGGACGTAGATTGGAGTCGGTCTATGTGATGTCTGCAGAAACAGCTTATGTAGACAAGACCAGGAGGAGCGAAACAACAGACTTATGGCACATGCGACTAAGCCATGTCAGCTATCACAAGCTAGACATAATGATGAAGAAATCCATGCTGAAGGGACTCCCACAACTTGAAGTAAGAACAGACACAATATGTGTAGGCTGTCAATATGGGAAAGCGCATCAACAACCATATGAAGATTCCAACTTTAAAACAACAGAACCTCTGGAGTTAATCCACTCTGACGTGTTTGGACCAGTCAAACAGGCCTCCATCGGTGGGATGAAGTACATGGTAACGTTCATTGATGACTTTTCCAGGTATGTTTGGATTTATTTCATGAAGGAAAAATCAGAGACTCTTTCAAAATTCAAAGAGTACAAGGAGGCAGCAGAAGCAGAAGTTGGCAAAAGAATCCGCTGCATACGTACTGACAACAGAGGAGAGTACACCTCAACTGAGTTCTCCAAATTTCTTCGAGATGGCTGGATATGCCATCACTTTACATGTGCTAACACTCCGCAACAAAACGGCATAGCAGAAATAAAGAACAGACATATTGCAGAAATATGCCGAAGTATGCTCCATGCAAAGAATGTTCCAGGACGCTTTTGGGCAGAAGCAATGAGGACTGCATCATTTGTCATTAATAGGCTTCCCCAACAAAGGTTGCACTTTTTTTCTCCTTATGAAAAATTATGGAACATGAAACCTTCAGTTAGCTTTTTTCGAGTTTTTGGATGTGTATGCTATGTATTTGTATCTGATCATCTACGTAACAAAATGGACAAAAAGGCTGTTAGGTGCATCTTTGTAGGATATGATAATCAGAGAAAAGGATGGAGATGTTGTGATCCTACGACTGGAAAATGCTACACATCCAGGAATGTTGTGTTTGATGAAGCATCCTCTTGGTGGTCCTCAGACAAACAAGTATTGCCAGATTCAGACGCCTTTAAAGATAAGGTACAAACTTCTCCTCAAGTCCAGTGGAACTCAGATGAACCTGAGGTTGCGTATGGCGATGGTGGAGAAAATCAAAGTCCTTGGCAAACTGGTGTGTATCAACCAAGTGATGAAGGCGAACCTAGCGAAGCAGTAGCACCAACTCCAATCAGAAGGTCTACCAGAATCGGAAAGCCTAATCCTAGGTACGCCAACGCCGCCATAATTGAAGAACAAGATGCAAAAGCGCCAGAAACTTTCGAAGAAGCATTTATGAAGCCGGAGTGGACTAAAGCAATGAAAGAAGAAATTACTGCGCTTGAACAAAACCAAACCTGGGAGCTCATGCCAAAGCCAAAAGATGTGAAGCCCATCTCATGCAAATGGGTTTACAAGATAAAGCGTTGCACAGATGGATCGATTGAGAGGCACAAGGCTCGATTGGTAGCTCGAGGATTCTCTCAACAATATGGACTGGACTATGATGAGACATTTAGTTTGGTGGAAAAGCTTACAACTGTGCGGGTGTTATTGGCCTTAGCTGCAAACAAAAATTGGAAGTTATGGCAGATGGACGTGAAAAATGCATTCTTCCATGGAGAGCTGGATCGAGAGATCTACATGAATCAACCATCGGGCTTCCAGAGTCAAGATCATCCTGACTATGTGTGTAAGTTAAGAAAAGCACTGTATGGGCTAAAACAAGCTCCAAGGGCATGGTATGGTAAAATTGCTGAATTTCTTACCTATAATGGTTATGTTATAACACCTGCAGATTCTAGCTTGTTTGTCAAAACTAATGGAAGCAAACTAGATGTTGTGCTAGTATATGTAGATGATCTAATCATCACAGGAGATTGTGAAGAAGAAATTCTCCAAACAAGGGAGAATCTATCAGTTCGCTTCCAGATGAAAGAACTAGGTGAACTTAAACACTTCCTTGGCTTAGAAGTTCATCGCACTACAGAAGGAATCCTCCTTCATCAACAGAAATACTCCATAGACTTGCTAAAGAAGTTTGGAATGCTTGAATGCAAGCCTATCTCAACACCTATGGAGTCAAATGCAAAAATCTGTGCTCACGAAGGAAAAGATTTGGAAGACGCAACAATGTACCGATAGTTAGTAGGTAGTCTAATCTACCCAACTTTAACAAGACCTGACATTTCCTTTATAGTTGGTGTGATGAACCGATACATGCAAAATCCGAAGAAGCCACACTTAGAAGCAGTACGTCGAATCCTCAAATATGTGAGGAGTACACTTGGCCATGGAGTCTTCTACAAAGAAAGTGAAAATTGCAAGCTAGTTGGTTATTGCGATGCTGACTATGCAGGTGATCACGACACCCGACGCTTAACCACAGGCTATGTCTTCATGCTTGGGTCGGGAGCAATCTCTTGGTGTAGTAAAAGACAACCAACAGTGTCGTTGTCTACAACAGAAGCCGAGTATCGAGCTACAGCCATGGCAACTCAAGAATGTACATGGCTTATGCAACTATTGAAGGACCTACATCAGCCAACAAGGTATGCAGTACCCTTATATTGCGACAATCAGTCAACAATACAATTGACAAAAAATCCAACCTTCCATGCAAGAACGAAACACATTGAAGTACACTATCACTTTGTCAGAGAAAAGGTCCTAATAGAAGAAGTCGAATTAAGGTATGTCAAAACTGAAGATCAACTTGCAGATTTATTCACGAAAGGCTTGAGTGGCAACAAGCTTGAGGACTTCTGTCATCAACTCGGCATGATGAAGAAGACGGAGGTTGATGTTGAGGGGGAGTGTTAAAGATAGCAACATCACCCACTTGGCAAGGCTAGGCTTGGTTGACCCAACCTAGTAATTATCTTATTTGTTTATGATAAATCTTGTATTTATTCATTTAATTAGTTTGATTTAATATGTGGCTCATATTGTTTTGAGATCACTTATTTAGAGTTTATCATTTTTTTTTGTAAGCCTATATAAGGCCCTCATTTCTACTGATTAATCAATCAATCTAGTTTTCATTCCTCCATTGTGTGTGCGTTTGTTCAACATGGGTGCCTGGTGGTGGAAGCTTATAATAAATGCTAATCTCCTTTGGGTTGAGATTGTCAATCAAGTATTTTAATCGCTCCAAGTGGTGTGATCGGCATAATACGACGAGATGGTCGGCTGTATGGAAAGGCTTAGCTAAAGCTAAACATCCGTTCTCCCTAGGTGTGGAATCCATGGTTGGCGATGGGAACAATACGAGCTTCTGGAATGACTGATGGATTCTGAATTGCAAACTCTCGAATTTATTCCTAGACCTCGTTGCTGTTCATACCAATTGAAGTATATCGGTTAAAGGGTTTGTGGTTCAGCTAACGACTTTGAACTCTCCTGCATGGAACAGCGGTTTTGATGTATCGCGAGTGTTTGAACTACTTGATTGGATCGGCCATCCTACACTTGGGAGCAAGGAGGATTTGTATAAATGGAGATGGGATAGTAAAAGGCTTTTCTCTACCTCCTCCTTCTACCGCATGTTGAAAAATAGCGGGGTCACTGTGAGGGCTGGTGTCGCGCTTTGGAACATTTAGTGCCCATTGAAGATGCGCATTCATATGTGGATCATGCTTAAGAATCGTCTCCCAACCAAAGACCGACTTGTTCGACATGGTATCCTGGTGGACGACTCCTCTTGCATCTTCTATAGGGTGGAACCTGAGTCGAGATTGCACTTTTCCCAGGACTGCTCCGTCTCCTCCTCCGGCTGGTTGAGTTTCATTTCCGACTGCGACGTTTGTCTTAGACCTGTTCCGCCATGCTCCGAGCCAGATTTTGTCTCATCCGACAAATTTACTCGGCTTGGCACAATGATTTGGAGCTAGTTGCTTTGGCTGGCTAGGAATAATTATATCTTCAATGGGAAGGAATCATCTATTCCCACAATCGTGGGGTATGCCAAAACATTTTGGTCTGCTCTCAGATATCGTATTCGTGGGTTGAGATATTAGCTGGTTTTATGTCTGTTCAGGTATTTTTTTTCTATTTTGGCCCTTCTTGGTCGGGTTTTGTTTCATCTGGAAACACTTCTTGTTAGATATTTTACTTGTAATGTTTCTGTTGGAAACATTCTACTGCCATGTACTCTCCTTTCCCTTTTCTTCTTTTATGAAATGAGATCGTGTGGTTGATTTCAACCTCATTTTACCTATAAAAAATACAAAATAAATATGTATGTAATACACAGAGGAGTGAAATGTTGTACATGAGATGGTATCCAAGCAACAACATATTATACAAAGTTAAGGGGCATGGATGCAAGCACAAGTGAAATATAAGGTCAAATTTGTCTCGTGTTGAAACAACTCAACTTTCTTATTCCACATCATCCGTAGCCAACAAACACTCCTTCTATTGTCCCCAAAATTATTCATTTTTCCATTATTTTTGTGGAATTTCTCATACTTTGTTTTCTTACCTAAAGATGTTTTGATAAATAAATGACTTTTCAAGGGTCATTTTGCAATATGTATTTTTCTAATGAATTCACTGTTTAATGAAGAAGTGATAATCAACTAATCGATTTTAATCAGGTTGGTTGATGTTAAGGTTCCATAGTTTATAGGGTAATTATCTAAATATATCATGAACTTTAGACTTTGTCTTAAATGTATCATAAACTTTCACTTCACCAAATTGTATCCTGAACTATTAAATTTGTATCAATTGTATCACTTCGTTAAAATTTCGTCACCTACTCCATTAACAATGTGACGTGGCTTGCACACGTGGATCAAAATATTTTTTTTTATATTTTAACACTTTCTCCATTATCACCTCGCTAGACCTCCTCGGAGAAATCGTCAGGACTGCGCCGGAGAACCATCAGACCTCGCCGGAGAAATCGTCGAACCTCGCCAGAGAATCCTTTTCTATTGGAATTGTTTACGAACGAGGTCTGACGGTTTCTCCGGCGCGGTCCGGCGATTTCTCCGACGAGGTCCAACGATTTCTCCGACGCAGTCCGGCAGTTTCTCCGGCGAGGCCCGACAATTTCTCCGGCGAGATGGTGACGGAGAAAATGTTAAAATATAAAAAATGATATTTTAATCCACGTGTACAAGTCACATCACAATGTTAACGGAGTAGGTAATAAAATTTTAACAGATGAATACAATTGATATAAATTTAATAGTTCAGGATACAATTTGGTGAAGTGAAACTTTAAGATATATTTAAGACAAAGTCCAAAATTCAAGATATATTTAGGCAATTACCCTAGTTTATATTGATTTAAATTCATATTAAGTTGAGATTACTATAACTCAGCCAATTGTTAACCAATTTATTAATTATTTGGTAAAAAATTTTATTAATTATTAATTAATACATTAGATAGAATAATAGCATGGTGGTATAGACGGGTTGTACGTGTGAGTTGGGCTTGACGATAGATTTAGCTTGTGGACCAATTCCATATTAGCCGATGGGTTGACATTGAGAGAAAGACATAAATTAATGTACATTTTAATTTCCTTCTTTATTAATCTGTTGAATTCTTATTGGATATTTATTGTTGGACACGCTTCGTAGACAAAATAATGTGTACGTCTAACTAAGTCGGTCACTCATTGAAAGTATTATATCGTGCAAGTAATTAAATAATACCAGTTGATTATTATATCTTACCCATAACATGCATCTTGATGTTATTTATATATATTCTTTAATTATGTTCAATATATTACGTGATATCATTATCATTGAGTTGCTTAGCATTATTATCGCATTTTTCTTAATATATAAATTGAAGTATATGATAGGTGAACATTCAGTAAGGATTTAACACTTGTATTAGTCAATGATGAAGGATACAAGTAGAAAGAGGGAAAGAGATAAAACAATTTACATGGTGTCTAACACCAAAAGAAAGAACTATACAAAGCAAATTACACCCGAGGCCCCTATCCGAGAAGAAGCTTAAGATTAGCGGCTCCCTTGGAAGCAAGGACCGGGAAACCTTTAGCAGAATCCTAGAAGCAACAAAGGTTCCGTTGATGCCTGATTTTCCAATTCCAAACCATTGCTGCCAAGTATTTGCGCCTCTTGGATATCATGCCATCATGGCAAGGGTGCAGCCATGGTCCGAAATCTAGCGGAAAAAAAAAATTGAAGTTGGCGAGAAGCAAGAACATCCTCCAACCGTCTACAGAATAAGGGCAAAGTGAAAAGAGGTAATCATAAGATTCATCTGCAAATGCACATAAAGGGCAAGCAGGATCTAGTTGCACGTTGTGAAAAATTAATCGATCCTTAGTCGGCAACCTCCTCCGATTGATGAGCTAATTCGTGATGGAGATAGATTCGGGGGCACTCACGATTCCACAAGAAATTGGCAGACGCATCTCTAATGCATCTGAAGTTAAGCAGCCTTTAAAAGGAGTTGGTTGTGAAGATCCTGTCAGGTGTCCATTTCCACATAATGCGGTCCTCACCACTGCTATGAAGAAGAGGATCTAGGTCGTTTGCCAGCTCGGCAATTTTGAAAAGAGGCACAAAGTCAGTAAAATTGATATCCCATCCATAAGCCATCCCAAAATCATTGTAGACCCTAATTAGCATAAAAAATAGTAGAATTCGGAGCGAAAGCCAAAAGAAATAACTCCGGGAACATATCACATAGGCGAGCACCCTTCGTCCAAGGGTCAAGCCAAAGTCGGGTAGAACAACCAGAGACAACCTGAATTAATAAAGAGATTTGAAATACTTCAGCACGGTTGAAGATACCTTTCCAAGCCAAAGATAAAGAGGTATGGGAGACATCAGGCAAGAAGGAGAAGTTTGGATGAAGAGTCTTAAGCATATGAACCCAAATATCGTTGTTGTTGACCAAAAATCTCCAAAGCCATGAACCCAATCTGGCAGTGTTGTGAGCTTTAAGATCCAAAATGCGAAGCCCACCTTCCTACTTACTGTCAGTGATGGTCGTCCAATTAACCAAACATTTCCCTCGAGTATCCTCCGCACCCGAACCAGTCCACTATTTGATAACCATGTTCGGAGCTTCGAAAATAGAGAAGATGTAGGAAGCTTGACTCGTGAGAATGCTATTGGTCAGCGTTCGTCTGCCAGCTCGAGACAATAAAGCTCCCTGCTAGGAGGCCAGACATCGATCACGTCTAGATAGAATTTCTGACCAATCTTCCTTAATAGGCTGACCCAACTGGAGAGGCAGACCAAGATAAGCAAGAGGGAAAGTACTGGCCTGACAAGTAAGGAAGTCTGCCATTTGAGAAGCAATGCATTATTCCCCAGAATATGATGCAATTTGGTTATGGTTGGGTTGACTTTAAGCCCAGAACAAAGTTCGAAACATTTCATCAAAGTAAGAAGATTTCTAATATAACTAGCGGATGCCTCACTGAAAACAACAAGATTGTCTACTTAGAGAACACGAGTGATCCCGGACGGGAAAAACCAGAATGCACTCCTCTAAGAAGGCCACGACTAGTCGCACGAGTAATGAGTCTAGAAAGAGCGTCGACAACCAAGTTAAATAGAAGGGGGGAAAGAGAGTTACCCTGACGCATGCCCCTCTTATGAGAAAAAAGAATCATTGGCAATCTGTTGATTAGAATGGAATAAGCTGAAGTCTGCAACATATGATTGATCCAAAGAATAAATTTGGAAGGAAAACCTCTGACTTCAAGAAGATCAGCAATGAAGGTCCAGTCCACTGAGTCAAATGCCTTCTCAAAGTCAATTTAATTAGGCAAGTATTTTCATTCCTTTGCTTGCTTGCCCAAATAGTTTCATTAACTGCCATAAAGCTATGAAGACTTCCTCTTTTATACATGAATGCCCCTTGAGAATTATCAACTAGATTATGCATTAAGGGGGCCAATCTGTTAGCTAGTAGCTTAGAGAATAATTTTGTGAGAGAATTTTCCAAGCTGATAAGATGAAAATCGAAAGGCAAGTGCACCCCCTCCATTTTCGAGATCAGAGAGATGTAGGCCTAATTAATTATTTTTAGATCTAAAGGTTCTGCTATAAGTCGTTCAGAATATGAACCAAGTCGGCTCCAATAAATACCCAATATCACTTGAAGAACTCCATGACAATGCTGTCAAGACCAGGTGATTTATAGTTTCTCATATTGTCCACTGCTCCATTGGCCTCGTCAAAAGTGAAAGGAGCACCAAGATGAAGTAGAAGGGAATGAGCAAGAATAAATAACTCTGACCATCCAATATTTAGCAGGGGCGTAGTGTGGCGGCCCAATAGGCCCACATAGAAGTTTCAAAACACACTAACAATTTCCTAGTGGTCTGTAACTAAACCAGTAGACGTCCGAATGCTAGAAATGTGGTGAAACTTCGTCTAATTGAGGCACAAAGGTGAAAGTATCATGTGTTGCGATCTCCCTCTCTGGTCCATCTCTTTTTCGCTCTCTATCTCCAATAAAGATCTTCCCGATGATACAAAGTGTCAATTAAGGTCCTCTTTAGCATTCCCAAGTTCTCTCAATTCAAAGGAAGAAAGAATTCCAGCGCCAGTCTTCGAAGCATAATAATCTACTTTTCTTTCAAGGAGCACTCTCTTAGAAGTTAATAATTCATACTCCAAATTTTAATAATTCGTCGAAGTTATTTCCAAGCTGCAATCCATCTCGTAAGAGGCTGCCCAATGCTACTCCGATTTTGAAGAGCCGGTAGAAGGCCAACCCTAATGATAGCAGAGAAATCCTCTTGAGTGAGCCAACAGACATCCAACCGAAAAGGAAGGATGATACATGAGTTTGATTTGGGCTTTGACTCGAACCATGGAGGCATTGGTGTAGACATTATTATTAGACTAGTAGAGTATAGGTGTTGGCACCAACAATCATTTGGACATACTCAATGTTTGTGTATCAAGACATCGAATGTGATGCTAGCGAGCTACTTCTTAGAGTAGTCATGCCTCTTGCTTGAGTAGTTTTGAGGTGCTACTCTCAAGGTACAAGAGTGCAAGGGAAATTCAGCTATCATACTATGCTAATGCAATAATATTTGTTGGTGCATGTATGTGTGTTGGACTATAGGTGTTGCATTGGTTGATAAGTGCAAGTGGTAATTGGTAGGTATGGTATTACAAGTGTTTATTTACTCTATTATTGCATTGGTTACATATTAGTTGATCTAGCTTTGAGTCTATGGCTAACTTGGTTACATGTGTTTATTTACTCTATTATTATTGCATCGGTTATCCTACTTAGCTTTTTGTTAGCTTTTATTGTTTTTACCTCAGGTTTGCATGTTTGTGAGCTAGCTTTGAGTGTACGGCTAGTTGGAGTTGAGGAGGCTGAATGCTACAATTTCTTACTAAAGTTTTCATTTTTTTGTTAGTTTTCTTTACTAAAGTTTATTACGGATCCTTTGTTTGTTGGAAACTTTATATTATATTTTGTTTTAGTTTGTACAACCATTTATAAATATTTTGTTGTTCTCATGGACTTTCCTTGTTGCATAGTCCTAGATAATATTCATCACTAGAGAGTTGATCTTAGAAGGGGCGTAAATCCTTAAAGTTCCACTCCACCTCCACCTCGACCACTTGACTGATATAGTTTTTGTGATACATTTTTATTTTGATTTGTTTTGGTATAATCATGGTTTAAAAAATCGGCCGAAATAGTACAGTAAGCCCGGTATTTACCGGTTTTTGGGGATTTCGGTATTCGATATATCAGGTATTTGAAAATACCGGATATATATGGTATACCGGGCGGTATATGACTGTATTTCGCCATATACCGCCCGGTATGACGCGATATTGGATTTTTTTTTAAGAGTTAGATATAACTCGAATAATACATAATTGATGAATAAATGCTTAAAATCAATATTCAAATGTCAAATACATGAATATAATTCTTAAAAGTTATTTGGTACTGTATTAGAATTTTTCACATATACAAGAGAATTACATTAGAATTAATATAGGACGACACAATCCCACAACCCAAAGGGTCTAAAAAATTTCCGGGGGCTCCGCCCCCTTGACCCCTGCCGGCTAACCGACTAGCGGGACCGCCGAAGACTCTGCGTAGCGCAACATCAACTAAGATGATGAATACCATATGTTGCCCTATATTAATTCTAATGTAATTCTCTTGTATTTGTGAAAAATCCTAATATAGTACCAAATAGCTTTTAAACATTGTATTCATGTATTTGACATTTGAATATTAATTTTAAGCATTTATTCATCAATTATGTATTATTAGAGTTATATCTAACTCTTAAAAAAATGGTATGCTATTTTCTGTACCGAACCGTACTGTGTAGGTACGGTACCGGTTTCGGCCGGTGACCGAAATCGGTATCGGTATCGAGATTTTAAACCATGGGTGTAATATCTTCATGTGTGTAATACATTCGGGTGGAAGCACAAATGTGATGCTTTTAGTATGTTCAGATTGTGATGTTGATACTTTTGATCAAATATGATACTAATGTATGATTTTGGCTAGTAATGTTTGTGATAATTGTGGTTATCATTATTTATGCTGGTTGTGGTTAACTCAAGTATCTACCAAACACCCCTATAGCAAAAGCTATGTTCGGACGAGTACATACTTGAGCATACATGAGGCTGCCAACAGTGGAAGCATATGAAATTTTATTCATCTGATCCCTCTCAGCATTAGTTTGAGAGCACTGTGATTTGGACAATCTTTCACCTTTCTGAATAGGTGTCGTATAAGGAGTGCAAGAGTGCATATTAAACCTTTTAAGCACTCGATCAATATAGGTTGCTTGAGATGAACCAAGAATTCGAAGAGACCTATCACGATGGATTTGAATTCCAAGAACAAAATAGACATCACCAAGATCTTTCATGTCAAAATGGCAATGAAAGCATATGTTTTGTCTCATTCAAAAGGTTCATTAAATTGCTAGCTAATAGGATGTCATCGATATAGAGCACAAGAATTGCAAAATCGCTCCCATCAAATTTTTGATAAATACACTGATCTAAAGCATTCTCAATGAACTCCAAAGAGGTAACAACCTCATCAAACTTCAGATACCACTGCCTTGAAGCTTGCTTCAACCCATATATAGATCTGTTCAATTTACACACCATGTGCTCCTTCCCAGATTCAACAAAATCATCAGGCTGAATCATATAAACTTCCTCAAATAAATCTCCATTCATAAAGGCAGTCTTGACATCCATCTAGTGAAGTTCAAGATCAAGTTGAGCAACAAGAGCCATGACCACTCTAAAGGCATCTTTAGTAGATATTGGAGAGAAAGTTTCTGTGTAATCAACACATTCTTTCTTATTGTAGCCCTTAGCTACGAGTTTGGCTTTATACCTTTCAATTTCATCAATTGCCCATCGCTTGGTCTTAAAGACCCATTTGCAACCAACATTCTTGAAACCATATGGTAATTCAACAAGTTCCCAAACATGATTATGTTGCATGGAGGCAATCTCATAATTCATGGCCTTCAACCATTCAGATGAGTGGAGACCTGAAGTTGCCTGCTTAAAAGAGATAGGATCTGTGTCATCAACAACACTAGACTCACATTCTTGCAGATAAACCATGTAATCACTCGAAATTGTAGGTCTGCAGATTCTCCGAGACCATCTTAACTCAAAAATAGGTTCCTCGACAATTGTCATAGGAGGTTCAACTACAACATCAATTGGATTCTCAACAGTAGTATCAATTCTATCAACTGATTGAGCTGACAGAATGGGTACAGGCAAAAAGGTGCTTTCATCACGAAGATCAATTGCCCTAGGCACAACACTCCCACTATCCAAGTCATCCTTAAAATAAAATGCCTGATTGGACTCGATGACTCTATTAGTGTGAGTACGGCAATAAAATCTACATCCCCTTGATCCTGAGCAATACCCAATAAAGAATCCATTGATAGTTCTGGAGTCTAGTTTCTTGAGATGAGGATTATACGGTCTTACTTCCGCCTTGCAGCCCCAGATATGGAAATGTTTCAAGCTAGGCTTTTTACCAAAATAAAGTTCATACGAGATCTTTGGCACTGATTTACTGGGACCTTGATTAAGAATGTAAGCTGCAATCTTCAAACCATCACCCCATAAAAATTCTGGTAATGAGGAGTGGCTGATCATACTCTCAACCATGTCCATCAGGGTACGATTTCCCCTCTTTCCAACCCCATTTTATTGAGGGGTGTCAAGTATGGTACGTATACTGAGCATCAATGTCATGCTCCCGCAGATATTAAGCAAACGGGATTTCTACTTGTCTCAGTATACCTCCCACAATATTCACCACCCCTATCAAATCTGACACATTTGATAACTATGGCAAATTTCAATTCGACTGCTGCTTTAAAATTCTTAATAAGGTCTAGAGTAATCGTTCGATCCACCCATATCTAGAGTAATCCTTTATAAAAGTAATATAATATCTGAATCCACCCATAGCAGTTGGAGTGATGGGTCCGCATATGTCAGTGTGAATAAGGTCTAAGATATTCTCAAATCTACTTGCCGCTTTGTTTCTAGCTTCAACGGGAAATTTTCCCTTTATGCAATCAATGCAACCATCAAAATCTAAGAAATTCAAACCATGTAACACATCTTATTTGACCGTCCTTTCCAATCTCTCTTTGGAGATGTGACCCAAACGCCGATGCCACAATATAGAAAAAATTTCATCAATTCTTTGGCGTTTGTGTCCAATAACAACATTAACAGAAGTACTAGAAAGTGGGGTTGGACAAACATTTAAATTCAAACAATACAAGTCATTTTGCAAAGAAGCAGTGCCAACAATGACTGGGTTATAGAAAATATCCATTTTTCCATTTCCTTGCCAAAAACAATATCCACACTAGTCCAATACAGAACTAAAAATCAAATTCCTCCTAGAAGAAGGATCATAAACTTATAGATGTTATGCAATCTACGATAGCTGCACCTCCTTCAAGTCCCGAGATGGTTTTCTCCCTCTCACTTGACATCCGCCGATTTTTGAACCCCTGCAAGGAGTTTGCAACATGAACAATTGCACCAGAATCCAACCACCATGAATAAGAAGGTATTTCAAAATTATTGGATTCAAAACAAACTAGAGCTAGAGGGGCATATTCAAAAAGTATACCTTCTCTTTCACGCTTGTTCTTAAGTTTGAAGAACTCAGAAATTTTATGACCTGGCTTCTTACAATAGTGACATTCACCCTTAATGGCTTTCTTTTTTATACCATTTGGTCCTTTGAAGCATTTATCATTTTTCTTGAAACCAAACCTCTTATCCTCAGGGCGAGATTCAAATTTTTTTCCCTTCAGATCATCTCCACCTATTTTGTTGTTAGAGCCATGAGATAAATAATTAACAGATGGTGGGTGAAAGCTTCCTTTCTTCATTGACTCCTCCTCTTGAGTCATAATTGAAATCATTTGGTCCACTGACCATTCAGCCTCCTGAGACTTATAGGTGGTCCTCAAAACCCCATATTCAGAAGGAAAAGATTGTAGAACTCGATAGACCAAGTAACTCTCTCCTAGGTCAATGTTGAAGGATTTTAGCTTGTTGAAATAATTTACAAGCTTCATTATATGCTCACATATACCAGACACCCCATCGTAACGGGCGTTGTCTAACAGAGAGAGATAGTAGGCCTTTTGACTCTTGTCAAATTTTATGAATTCCTCACCCACAGCCTTCAAATACTCAGCTGTTGTATCCTTCTCAGGAATACTCTGTCTGATAGTTTTTTCGATAGTAAATTTTGTAACAGTCGAACAGATCCTATTGGACTCATACCACTGTTTGTGATAGGCCTTGTTAGTAGCATTAGAATCAGCAGTGAGATCTATAGGTTTAGGTTCCCTAAGAGCCTAATCTTCCTTAGTAATTGTTAAGTACATATTAAGAGATTGCTTCCCATCGTCATAGTTTGTCCCATTGAAAATTTTCACTAATGATAGTTGTTGGGACACAAAAGCTACAGACAAACAAAGGAAAAAATGTTAATCAATGTCTAAATGACCCTAATTAATAGAATATTGAAGAGAGAAGAAGGTTTTATTCATGTCACAAATGTTCAAGAGAAGGAGGTTTTATTCATATCACAAATGTAATCATCGTTTCTGCATCGATAGGATACAAGAAATATTAAAACATTAGATTTAGAAGAATTATTGAATGTGTTGATTTTATCCAAAATTATATCGCTAATGTAACATCGATAGGATATATCCGTTAGCAACATAATAAGCACATTTGATTTTAACCTACACACACCATTGTAACTGAACTCACGATAGGTGAGTACACAATCACTTGGTGTAAAAAAGTCTCATAATATTGTTCTGAAATTTTATAGGGTTTTTTTTTTCTTAAATACCCGGAAGTAAACAGATGTATATGTATTCAATGAAGTTTTATATATATGCAAGAGAGGTTGTAGTATAGTGGTGATATTTCTACTTGTCACCAGGTGACTAGAGTATTCAATGAAGTTTTATATATATGCAAAAGAGGTTGTAGTATAGTGGTGATATTTCTGCTTGTCACCCAGGTGACTAGAGTTAGAATATCGACAACCATGTTATTTATTTATTTATTATATGAAGAGATTTTATTTCATTTCAGTGACCCATGTACCCACGCTCGCGCACTGGACCTGAAAGCATTAATATAAATAAAATAGATGAGAGCATTAAAGCATTAATATAACAAACTGGGCCCGAAAGCATTAATATAAACATAATACAATAGATGAAAGCATTAAAGCATTAATATAATAAACTCAGTTAAAGCATTACACAGAATACTTCATGATCCGAAACATATTTTATTAAAGCATTAAACAAGTATACAAAAAACATGACATAACATGTATAGAAAAGACATGGCATAACATATTTCAAAAATAAAATAATTTATATTTTATTACAATACTATGCATTATATATGGGGTAATAGAGTTTTTATAGAAATAAAATAAAATAAAAAACAAAATACTCAATATCTCGAAATAATAAACTGATTTATTAAAACATAAATGAAAATGATCAAGCATAATATATTTCTGGAGCGAATGGTCCAGCGGACAGAAGCATGTTTTCGCTAAAAGAGACTATAAATATGGAAACAATAGTATGAACAATAAGATTAAATTATAAATATAGACATAAATTGATATCTCATTCACTACACAAAATACAACAACTCGGAGCGCATTAATACACAAAATATAATAAACATGATCTTACTAATATATAATATGTAATAATTCGAATGGGATCTTACCGGATATAATAAAAAATTGATCGGATTAATATAAAAGATGCAAAAGATTCAAAACTCGGCAATACATATCATGTAATATCATGCTCTGATACCATTTGATAAAATAAACAAGGGAGAAATAACTATTAAAAGATGCATTAACACACCTGATCCGGAAAAAGCCATAAATCGAAGATGAGAAATCCTTTTACCCAGAGGATAATAGGGTGAGTTACAACCCACTTAGCCCAATCGCCTCAGGAAGAGAAAGAGAATGAGAGAGACCCTAGTCAACATTAGGTCATTACTGGTTCTATTTATAACCTGATGGATAGTTACGAAATACGGAAAATATCTCAAGCTCCCTCATGCCAAACATGTGATAGGACATATGAGCTGCAGACTGGTCTGTGAGTTGGGCCTCCGCCGAAAGGACTTGTGAGTGACCCAATCTATCTTGGTTCACTCACACTTATGTTCTAATTAATTACAATTTGAATTTAATTAACAACAAAATTTAATCACTAAATTCTAACAACTAATTAATGCTAATCCGCACTAATATAAATAAAATTAATCCAACAAGATTCTCAACTTGTCTTGCACTGGCCGAGGTTATAAAGAAAAGATCTATGTGGTTGTATGAGAAGTATTTGTAGTAATATCCTCAACACCTTTGAACTTCCATGAGTTCTTATTATTTAACTTGTATCAATAAAACCAGTGGGATTAACATCCCTCTGTTTCACACAGGAAAAAAAAGCAAATGTCAATCATAAATAGTTACATAAAATATTATATCCAAAAGAACCTGAACACGAAACAGACATGTTTGCTGTACAGATTCATTGTAAAAGATTATCAAAAACATGAAAACCTGCCTTGTTTGTTCGCTCAATTGATACTTTGTTTTTCTAGGTCCAAATACTGAAATAAATTAAGATTAGCACTCTGACCCTTAGGTGAGTATTTTCTTTAAATAAAAAAAAATTAAGATTAGCACTCGATAATTAGTGAAACAAAATCACTTTCTTTTTCTTGCATGTTTGGAAATTGTTTTATCAGGAGATCTGACAGAGTTGATCCACTAATCACTGTTCTTATCAGCTGATGGTTGCTTTAGATCATCAGCCAAACCAGCAGATGAGTACTTTTTTATCCTCAAGGATAAGAGAATACCGGAAGCAACTCCAAGCAAAGGAAATATATATGAATATAAGAGGGACTTGTTAGTGTTAGAGCCTGTTGTTGAGGCTACAATGCCCCGGCAAGGCTGCCAAGTGATGTGTTCTGAAGAATCATAGGTAAACAACCAACTACAGTAGAAAGAAGAAAATCTATGAGAAAACTTACTTTGGTGGCAGCAGCCAGCCAGACCATAATTGATGACATACGAGGGCAACGGTGAGAACCGAGCCAGAAGTACAAATCTCCAATCATCGCGTTCAACACCATGAGCAAGGAGATGGAAATATCTGCTGCTGTGTGCCCATTTCATCGCTGATTTTGAGCTCCGATAAATCGCTCTGGACAACAATAAGGAAATCTCTCAGTTAGGATACAAATGGGCAGGTAAACAATGAGAAAAAAAGATTTTAACTGTAGAAATCAGAATTTTGGATCACTTATATTAATAATTTCACAATATTATGCAACCATCCAGAAGTTTCCTATCTGATGGTTCTTGAACATTTTTTACCTTGTCTAGTGAAGATTCTTAAAACATAATTTTAATTTAAGGTTCCTCATTGTGGTGTTTTAGAAGTCTAATTAACTGAACCTTCAGTTGGTCCACAAGGAAGATAAGCTTAAACTGGAAGACCCAGTAGTTAAGCATCCACAAAATAACCTTGAATTATCGATTTAGGTTATCGCATTTACAGAAGTTTCATAGCAGGATATTGTAATTGTTTCAGTAGACGACAAGTGCAAAGATCAATTAAATTATGCAAGAAGAATATCTAATCAGAAGGCAAGGGTAAATTAACCAACTACATATATAATTACTGGATCAAGAATTCAAGATCAAAACTGTTGAGCATTTAAAGAAAATTTGAACCATAATAAATTGTTGATGGCTCTTCTTAGATACAAATAATACAATATTGGTTTTCTGTTTGTGGTTGTATAAAGTTTTCTAACAGATGATACTATGCATTTTTTTCTTGAAGTAATATGATACTATGCACATTCAGACTAGGGGAGCAATTAGTTCCAAGTAATACTGAAAATTGTACAGCATGTATCCTGCAATGATAATTGAACGAGAATCAAAAACCAAATAAAATGAACAAGACCCAAATGCCAAATCTGAACTCTACCAATAGTTGGTAAATGAGAAATCACCATGCCACTGATAAGACAAGAAACAATTTAGACCTAAGTATTTTACCTTCCCATTGAAGTTGGTGAAGTTCTACCTTCCCATTTTACATTCCAGCAGAAACAATTTAGACCTAAGTATCTCTTTTTTCTTTCCAACGAGAATCTTGATCCGACTAATGAATAGAAAACTAAAAAATAGTGCAACAAATGAATACAAGCAATTTTGTCCTGACATTTTAGACATGATCACTTCCTTGACTTTCAATAATTCCCCTACCCTTTCATACTTCTTCCTCTCATCTACATCAATAAAGGTAGGCCACTTGTTTAGAGGGATGACATCCAACCAAGGTTCTCTCCAAATACTTGTCCTCATATCATCTGCAATTTAATTTAATACCTAATTATTTTAAAACCTTTTAAACCTTGCCTTATTCCTTTAAAACCTTTGAAATGTTGGAAACTTTCTCCAATTATTTTACAATAATATCTCATCCCTTCTACACACCCTTTAATATAATTAATTACGTCACAAGGGAAACCCATACACTACGGTGTTGGCTTTAGGTTTGCAACCTTAGCCTTAATCTCGATCTTAATGGTTTTGATGATAACAAACATGGAACTAATGATTTCATTGAGAATATCTTTCACGTTCCATATCAATTAGCGTTCGTCGTGCGAAATCGGAAAATCGGAAAGACGTTGATTGTCGTCGCGCTCGGGTTTGTCGCGAAGTTTTTCGAAAATCGACGAGTGCACCAAAATCGCATCGGACGAGCTCAAAGATCCATGGAAAGCTCTCCGTCATGATGCTCGTTGAAAGACGGAACCCGGAAACAAAGCGCGGAAGAAATAGGCTGAAGAAGTAACATTCAGCCTAGATTCGGTCGACCGGTTGGTCGACCGACCGAAGGTAAAGAAAGTAGCAGAGCTACTTCGATCGACCGAGCGGTCGATCGATGGAAGCCCAAAACGGGCAGTCGCTCGGGCGGTCAACCCGTCGGTCGACCGACCTGCTGAATGCCGCGACGCGAGATCGCGTCGGTCGACCGACGGGTCGACCGAACATCGCGGATCGCGCGATCCGCATTTGGCCGTCGACCAATGGGTCGATCGACCACAGGGAATATTGCAACGGTCGAAAGACCGGTCGATCGATGCTTCGACCGGCAGTCTGTAACGGATAGTTTTCTATCCATTGAACGTCGTTTCTTCACCTGGGTATAAATACACCCATGTATGATTCATTTCATTGATCTTCCTTCATCTTACAGAATTTATTGAGTATTTAAGAAGGGATTTAAAGCCTTCCAAATGAGAAATCGCGCGCGCTCTGCTTCTCCATCGAGTTCCTCTTCAAGCGCCAGCTTTCTGCCTCAACTCAGAACTTGATCGAGCTCCACCTCTTGATGAGTTGAAAGTGCCGAAGGCTTGAAAAAGAGTTGTGGTTCATCTTTACATTCTTAGCTCTTTTTATTGTATCTTTTGTTGTTATTTGAACTTTGTTTTTATTTGTGCGTGTGAAGACCAAGTGTTTGGTCTTGTGTGAAGTAGTATCCTTGGTGTAGGAGTAAAGTCGCTTGTGTAAAACGTAGTTGTTACTAGGATTAGTTTAGTTGTCCCTTAGGTTGAGGTGGGAAAGAGCTCTCGGTAGGAAGGCGGGATACTTCCGGATGTTGAAGTGCCTTCAGTTGGAGAGCGAGTCTTTTCGGGGAAAAGTCCTCGTGTGTAAGGGAAACTCGATTAATCTAGTAAAACTAGTTTGGAAATCCTAAGCGGGGTGCTTAGGTAGTGGAGTAGGCATTGGGGCCGAGCCACTATAAATACATGTGTGTGCATTGTTTTAAATTGTCTGTGCTTAATTGCGTTATCTTGCTTCCGCATTCAATCACATAATTGCATCTTGCCTAATCAAGTTAAGTAAACGATTAAAAGTGAATTTAGGCGAATTATTTAGTAAACACACTATTCACCCCCCCTCTAGTGTAGGCCATTTCGCCAATAATTGGTATCAGAGCAGGTTTGTAGATTGAAATTTCACCATCCATTCTACACCTTGTCTCGATCTCGAAATGGCTCTAGAGTCGGTAGCTTCCGCACCCCCTAGGTTCGATGACTCAAACTTTGGTCTTTGGAAATATAGAATGTACACCTATTTAAAGACTAAAGGATTTGGAGTCCTTAACATGTTACATTGGGAATTCATTGAACCTAAGGATGATATGCACGCTTGGAGGGAAATGGATAAGAAAATGTTTAGGTATAATGGAGATGCCATGAATTGTATTCTTTGCACATTACCAAGAGGCATCTTAGAAAAAGTCATGCATTGTTCTTCGGCTTTTGATTTATGGGCCTCATTAAATGTTTTATATGACTATGCCAAAACTGAAGAAATTGGCACTTTTGATGAAGGTGGTGATGACAATGGTCACACACCTACTACTAATCTTGGTTTTGATGCCCAGAGCTCTTCTAGTCAAAGAAGTAGCACCAAGAGTCGAAAGAGAAAAGTAATCTGTCATGCTTGCAAAGAAAATGGGCATGTGAAGAAAAATTCCCAAGCATGAAGATCAAAGCATGGAAGAGGTCAAGAGCTTCCACCTCCACCTCTCACACATTTGAAGCACCCTCTACCAATGACTATGAAGCTGCTTTAAAAGTTTGCCTCATAAGTACCAAAGATGAGGTATACGTACTCTTCTTCTTCTAGTCATAATAATAATAATGTTAGTACTAGCTCATCTAGTTCATTCAATATGTCATATGAAGAACTAGTTGAGGAATGTCAAAAAATGCATGCCTTGCTTGTTAAAAAAGATAAAGAAAATAAAAAGTTGAAAAAAGAAAATGAAATGCTTAATACTCATTTGCATGAATCCAAACTAGAAAATGAAAAATTGAAATCTAGGTCATTTGATTCATGCCATGAAAATGTAGAACTTGAGCTTAAGGACTTGAAGCTCAAGAATAACAATTTAGAAAAAGAGAATTTCATGTTAAAATCTCAATTACATGCATTAAATAAATCAATGAATGATTTAAAAAATGAGGTTGTTGTTCTAAACAACAAGGTTAGTAATGCATCTAGTAATTCTTTATTAAGAATTCTAGTAAAAAGAATGCTCATGCTAATGTTAAATCATATGCTAAGCATTCTACCATTAAACCTCATACTCAAAAGAAAAATATTTCCTCATTGAAGAATCCTAGTAAAAAGAATGTTCATGAAAATATTAAATCTCATGTTAGACATTCTACCTTTAGACCTCATGTCCAAAATAAAAATATTTTTTCTAAGAATGCTCATTCTCATCATGTTTCACATGATAAATATTCTAAAATTAAATCTCATGTCCATGCTAAAAATGAAAAGAAAAAGTTTCATGGACATTGTTTGTGTTGTGGTATCTATGGTCATGTCATACATGATTGTGCATTCAAAAGAAATCCAAGTGTTGCTAGGACACTTTGGATTCCTAGGCCATCTAACCCCCAAGGATCCAAAGCTATTTGGGTACCAAAGATCTCATTTTCTATTGTAGGAGGAACTACCATACAAGGGTGAATGATTGATGATATGTTGGAGTTGACCATGGACTTGAATGATGAATCCTCCATTGGTTGCAACTTCAAGTTACATTGATGCCTTAAGTAAAGATGGCATCAAAACTACTTCGGTATCATCTTCTATCTTGTATTATTTAATCTTAGTTGAAGATTATGATACATGTTTAAATTGATTGATTTTTCCCGCTCTTGCAAAAGAGTTCTTTCAAAAATATTTTTGATTTTGATTTCCCGGTCTCCTCGGAGACCGCAGTGGCCTATAATGGGCCTAAGCGACCTTGCGGTTCTAAATCGTAGGCTACTTGTGGCTTTCGGTTTTTAACCAATAGGAAGGGTTGGAGATCATGTTTTCATCGGTATTATATTTATGATCTCTTGAAAATTTGTTTTGGATTCATGACAACATATTTTGAAACAAATTTGAAACTATTTAGCAAAGTAGATTCTGATATTGATATTTAATCCTCATCCTTGCTATCTAGTATGATAACTTGCTAGTAGATATGATTTGATTACCATTAATAAAGTATACTTGCAAGTTATAAATATTTTAGGAAGGCTAATTAGGAAGAAAAAAATTAGTTTGGCTAAACCATCATGAATATGGTATAACCTTGATAAATTCAAAATCTAACTGTGTTATACCTCATTGTTTAAGCTAAAAACATGTCTCTATACTCATGACTAAAATTGCATGTAAAATTCTTGATTTTTCATGAGTAGGTAAAAAAACTTAGTACTTAGGCAAATTTCATTAAATGAAACTTGTTCTAGGTTGATATCCACTATTAGAGACATACCTTTTAAGTTCAAACTAGCTTAACATGGTTAGAGATCTTGTACTTCAAATACTTCACATCTTAAGATCTCTTATATTCATTTAGATATTATGTAAACCTTCTTTAAAATAAATCTTATCTATCTAGCATAGGTTTAGGTTTTAAATGAAATATTGCTTTGAACCTTTGCTATTTAGTATCTTATCTTGCTAAGTTGGCATATTATTTCATCATGCTACTAATGAAGCCTTCTTGCAAGTAAACAAAGTGATAAAAATTAGAAAGGTATGCTATCTAAAAGAAAATGAAAAAGTTGGGCAAATCTTCAAGAAATATGTATGAATTTGATTTTGCAAATCTTAGTAAAATAATTTAATTTTCATTTTAATGATGTCTCTATATACTCAAGATTGACTTTGCATGCTAAATATTTGAAATTTCATGAGTAAAAAATAATTTGATAACTTAGGCAAATTTCATGATAATCTTGATTAAATGAAACTTGCTCTAGGTTAAAATGTTTGTTAGAGACCTCATTTTAAGTTAAAATTTGATGAACATGTTTAGATACACATATTACATAAGTCTAGAAAGTTAAAATTGAAAATTTTTATCTAGATGAACAATGTGATATCTATATCACTTTAGGAGACTTAAGCTTGAAAAGCTTGGTCCAAGTCAACAAACCACAATGGGTATCAATTGATTTGGTCATTTCATTTTAAGTCCAAATCTTCATAAACATGTTTAGGAATAGGTTTGACATGTTTCCATGCACTTAGAATGAAAATTCTTATGGATATAGATAAAATGACAATTGAGGTTAATTCATGAAAATCTCCTTTGAACCTTGTTGACCCAAGTCAACAAGTTGACTTAAAGGTCTCATTCATGATCCATATTTGAGAAACATGTTTAGATTTACTCATGTTAGGTATTCATAGGTTTAAACTTGAAAAATCATGATTAAATGTTAAGATTGAAACTTAGCAAGTTTCATTAAAATTAGTTTAGTTTTGAATGAAACCATGCTAGGTTGATATCTTGACTTAAGGAAATAATTTTTATTCCAAACTTAACATATACTCTTTACATGACCATCATGCGGTGTCATGAAAGTTTGAATGAAAATTGAAGAGGTTTTAAGAATAACTGAAAATTACTAAAATATAACTTCAACCTACATTTGGTAGTAATTTCAGTTATTTATAGGAAAAAATAAAAAATTAATTTTGAGATGGTTCTTGAAGCAATACCTTCATTGAAAAACCTAGTTTCTTTAGTAAAAATTTCAAAACATTTCATCATGAATCTAATTTATAATGAATTTTTGAAGTTGGATTTCAAAATGCAAAGTATCATCCTTAATTGAAATATCAATCTTTCTACACTTTGATTTTTCTTCAAAAACTTCAATAAAAACTCATGTACACCATTTGGATTTTAATTCTAATATCATTCACACATTTTCATGTGTAAAATCATTTCTATGAATGATTTTAATATTTTGGATGAAGATATGATCCATTTATTTATTTGAAAATAATATAGGATGAAAAATGAATCTTTTAAATTCATTTCAAGTTCAAATTTGATACATGCATTTCAAATGAGCATTCAATATTTGGTATCAAATCTTTCATCCAAAAATTGGTTTCAAAAACATTTGTCAAAAATATGATTTTGAATAAACTTAAAAGGTTGATTTTTGAAAACTAGAAGTATAGGTTGACTTAAGTCAACAAAGTAACTTAAAAATCTCATCTTAAGCCCAAACTTTATTCATAGACTTATATTTTCTCATGTTTGATGTCTAAATGCCTAAGTTTAAGAAAACATGAGTAGATAGCCAAATTTGACACTTAGCATTTTCCTTGGTTTCAAGCATATATTGAATGAAATCTTGCTAAGTTTATACATTCTTAAGAACACAAATGATTTGATTTTGAATGCAAAATTATTATTGAACATATCATGTATGACTTTGTTTGTTGATAAATATGTGTTTTCCATCCCTTAGTTGAGATTTTCATACTTCATGGAAAATAATTTTAGAAGTCTCAACTTCATGATAAAAATCTTTAATTGTGTTTCATCCCTTTGAGTAGATAGCCTCTCTTGCCTTTTTGATTGATGTCAAAAGGGGAGGATGAGTATGGATAAAGGGAGAGAAATGTATAGGTCAAAAGGGGGATAAGTGTATAAGAAAAAGTGGGAGAAAAATATAGAAAATTCATGCATATATATAGGGGGAGTTTATCTCATAGATATGCATGTTGATAGGGGGAGAAATTCCTAAGTTGATATCCTTATGCTTTAATGTTATATGTTCTTAAGGATGTTTTTCATCATCAAAAAGGGGGAGATTGTTGGCTTTAGGTTTTCAACCTTAGCCTTAATCTCGATCTTAATGGTTTTGATGATAACAAACATGGAACTAATGATTTCATTGAGAATATCTTTCAGGTTCCATATCAATTAGCGTTCGTCGTCCGAAATCGGAAAATTGGAAGGACATTGATCGTCGCGTTCGTCGTGAAGTTTCTCGAAGATCGACGAGTGCACCAAAATTGCATCGGACGAGCTCAAAGATCCATGGGAATCTCTCTGTCATGATGCTCGTTGAAAGACGGAACCCCAAAACAAAGCGCGGAAGAAATAGGCTGAAGAAGTAACATTCAACCTAGATTCGGTCGACCGACCGAAGGTAAAGAAAGTAGCAGAGCTACTTCGGTCGATCGAGTGGTCGACCAATGGAAGCCCAAGACGGGCAATAGCTCGTGTTATACCTTGAAAATTTTTGGACCTAGTTTTAAATATTTTTCTTATAGGGGCCTTTTTGCAAAAATGCTAATCCTATTTAATTAAGCCCTAAATCCTCTATAATCCTTTTCCTCTCCCGATCCCTGTAGCAGCGGCAACCGACGGAGGATCTTGAGGCATTGGCGGTGAGAAGACTCCGGTGAATCGGAGTTCGGAGGAGATTTCCGGTAGGATTCTGATCCTTCTCTTTTATCTTTCGCGTAGGGTAATCTGATGTAGGATGAGATTCGTCGTAGGTTCTTCTGTTCGATTATAGATCGGAAGTTATTTTGTAGTTTCCCGTGATTTGATGAGTTCTCCCTTATTGAAATTTTCGGATCTATCGAATCGAGTTTTGTTCGTTATTGCTTCCGTTGGCGGACTGCTTGCAGTCCGAGCAACCAGTGATGTTGGAGACCTGATCGGCCTTGTCGAGCCACAGTCGCCGAGTGTGCCACTGCTGCTGGGCGCGTCGTCGCCCTGCGCGACGTTGCGAGTCGTCGTGTGCGACTTCGCGAGTCGCCGTGCGCGACTTCGCGCGAGGGGCGCAATCGCCCCGGTTCTGATGTCGTCGCCCTTGGCCTTCCTTGTTGTCCATCCGTAGGGCTGCGGCGAGGCACAACGCCGATCGTCGGTGAATCACCACCACCGATCAATCGATCATGGTATCGTTCCAATTTCGCTGCTTGGTGCAGGCGGAGGCAGGGGCAGCAAGATGGAGGCGATGGCGATAGTATGAGGCGTCGATCGGCGAAATACCCTTGTCGGTCGGCGATAGCGCTATCCAGTTCGTCGCCCGCTCGGTTCTGGCGGTGGCGATGGCGGAAATGGGGTAGGTGGCTGCGGCTGGTTTAGGGGATGGTGGCAGCGGCATCGAGTAGGGGCGGCGTTGGTGGACCAACTTAGGGTAGATGTTAGGTATATAGTTTATATCACATTGTATCCTTGTAGCAGTTACATGAATTGTAACAGCATTATATCATGTGTAACAATGCTATATGTTGTTGTGAGTAAATTGGGTCGTAGCAGCCAAATTGAAGGGTAGCACTGTTATGTTAATTTATAGCAGCGGCTTATTAACTAATATTTAAGGTATTTCTAATATTTATTCTAAATATTATTTTGAGGCTTTATAGTGGGTCATAATAATTATATTATATATGAATTTGGACCTACTCGACGCCCCGAATCCATTGGTGGAGTCAGTTTTGTCGTTTGGCTTTCGGATGTTGAAATCAGTTTGCGTTATTGCCTCGTTTTGCCTCGTTTTGCGTGTCGGGCCGAAAAGTATTATTTTATCGGTTTTCATGATTTCTACCCGAGTTATTCTTTTGTTTTAATTGTTGTCAAGGTGAATCTCATCCTAGATCGGTTGTTACCCTATGTCGAAATATACCTTGTTGTTCTATTTCATTGAAAATTGATATCTACTGTTGTTGAAACTCCTTATGCATATTTGTTGAAACATGTTGCCAGCATGCTATTTTTATATGCATATTAGTTGAGAATGCTAGTATAGACGTTGCATGTCTTATACTGTTGTTTATATATTTAATTCATACATGATGACATGACTACTAGCATTATATTAGTTGAGTTGTAGTAGAGTAGTTGTTGACATGATGCATAGTTGACCTACTGTTGGGCGATAGCCCTGGACACTGTTGATATATTGCCCAAGGTGTAGGGCAAGTGACACCGGTGATCACCTATTTATCACACTGGTTGTGTGTACGGCGTCGAGGTGTTAGACGTCGGCGGACTACCATTTTTGGATAGTCGCATCTCTAGCTGGAGCGGGCTTAAGGTGCCACTCTTGGGGTGCGAGAGTGCGGGGGAAATCCAATGTCCACTACGCTCTTGATTGGGTTTATGACACATACTCATATAGATGATAGTTGACATAGTTGACATAGTCAATTGGTATAGGTGCATCGAGTAAATGGTTGAATCATATCTTCCGTTGTACACATGGCATCATAGCATCTTGTTGAAATCCTACTCAGCCTTCTGCTGATGTTTGTTGTTTTTGCCTCAGATTCTCAGGTATGACGGCATTATCTTATGGGGTAGCTAGAGTTTTGGAGGAGGAGGAGACGTCTTCCGCACAGCATTTAGTTTCCTAATTTACTAGTTGAACTATGCACTTTTAGCTAGACTCTAGAATTCATTGTTCACTTATGGACTGTTGAACTTTTATTATTATCTGGTTGGACATTTGATTGAAATCTGGTTGTAAATTTAAATTCAGTCCATTTTGATGTTGTTGTTCTGTTGCTAGTTGCGCTTCTCCTAAGTAAGGTCCCTTATATAGGGATAAACCTAGGCGGGGTGTAACAGCTCGGGCGGTCGAGCCATCGGTCGACCGACCCGCTGAATGCCGCAACGTGAGATCGCGTTGGTCGACCGACGGGTCGACCGAAGATCGCGGATCATGCGATCAGCATCTGGCGGTCGACCAGTCGGTCGATCGACTGACCATAGGGAACATTGCAGCGGTCGAAAGATCGATCGACCGATGCTTCGACCAGCACTTCGACCGGTGGTCTGTAACGGATAATTTTCTATCCATTGAACGCCGTTTCTTCACCTGCGTATAAATACACCCAGGTATGATTCATTTTATTGATCTTCCTTCATCTTACAGAATTTATCGAGTATTTAAGAAGGGATTTAAAGCCTTCCAAATGAAAAATCGCGCGCGCTCTGCTTCTCCATTGAGCTCCTCTTCAAGCGCCAGCTTTCTACCTCAACTCAAAAATTGATCGAGCTCCACCTCTTGATGAGTTGAAAGCGCCGAAGGCTTGAAAAAGAGCTGTGGTTCATCTTTACATTCTTAGCTCTTTTTATTGTATCTTTTGTTTTTATTTGTGTGTGTGAAGGCCAGGTGTTTGGTCTTGTGTGAAGTGGTATCCTTGGTGTAGGAGTAAAGCCACTTGTGTAAAACGTAGTTGTTTACTAGGATTAGTTTAGTTGTCCCTTAGGTTGAGGTGGGAAAGAGCTCTCGGTAGGAAGACAAGATACTTCCGGGTGTGGAAGTGCCTTCGGTTGGAGAGCGAGTCTTTTCGGGGAAAAGTCCTCATGTGTAAGGGATCTTGTAAAATTAGTTTGTAAAATCCTAAGCGGGGTGCTTAGATAGTGGAGTAGGCAATGAGGTTGAACCACTATAAATACATGTGTTTGCATTGTTTTAAATTGTTTGTGTTTAATTGCGTTATCTTGCTTCCGCATTCAATCGCATAATTGTATCTTGCCTAATCAAGTTAAGTAAACGATTAAAAGTGAATTTAGGCGAATTATTTAATAAATATACTATTCATCCCCCCTCTAGTGTAGGCCATTTCGCCAACATACGGTGCATCATTGATAGCCTTTCATCTGATCCTATCATAGACGTTTTGAAGGTCAAGCTTTAACAAAATGTAAGGGCTAGCATCTTTTGAATTGTCGAAGGAATTTACAATTTCAGCCACCATCATAATGTGTCTTGTATTTGTCTTCGTGGCCCAAAGGTAGATCGCTCTTGCCCAAATTTTTTTGTAAAAGAGATCTACCTCTTGGCAATCAGTCTTGCAAGAATTTTATATAGCACATTGCAAAGTGCTATAGGTGCGAAATCAACTATCAAGTTTTCCATTCTTTGGTATCATGACCAACAAAGTTTCATTCCAACCCTCAGGCATAACTGCATTAATTAGCATGAAACACGTCTATCTCTTTCTTAATTCTTTTGAATATAGATTTCCAGTATAAACCTATCCATTTCAGGACTTTTACCTCTTCCGATAGTGATAACTACTCTCCAGATTTCTTCCATTGTAAAACTATTTTTTAACTCATTTGCTTCTTCCTTTGTGATACTACTCCATCTCCCTTCTTTCAAATTTCAGGTTACTTCAATTATATTCTTGTCACATTATAGTTCTTCATACCATTTTGCAAAACACTTTACTTTTTTTTTTTTTCTTGATTCGACAACCATTCATTTCTAGTACTTCTATTTTATTTCTTTTTCTTCTAATCATCACTAAACTGTGAAAATATTTTGTATTTCTATCACCATCCTCAATCCACTTTTTTCTAGATTTTGATCACCATTTTATCTAAAGCTTCATTAATAAAGACCTCATCTCACCAATATCCACATTTGTTAAACACTCAACTTCTTTGAGTTCAAGAAATTTTAGTCTTTTACGGGTCTCTTCTCTATTTTACTCCAGATTACCAACACATTCTTTATTCCAATTGGTCAAAATCCCTTTTAAAATTTCCATATTTGTCATCATATAAACATCTTTCTCTTCCTTACTAGTCCAATATTCTTCTACCACCTCTTTCAATTCTGAATATTCAAGCCAAAATTGCTCAAAAATAAACTCAGCTTTTCTTCTCTTATATATCTCTCACAAATATGTGGTCCTCACAAAAGATTAGAATTGGGCTATGATCCCAATCTATCATGCTAGATGCTCCACCCTTACATTATACTTCCGATGTAACCAACTTACATTGTAAAAAAACTTTATCTAATCGGGCTAAAATCAATTCATTTCCTTTCCTTTTATGTGACCAAGTGAAACAAGGCCTCTGAAGCCTCCTTAAATGGTTTAATTCCTATGAACTAAAATTTCACACCGTGAACTAAATTACATTCTCATAAATTATGAGAGACCTCCTTAAATGATTTAATTCCTCCGTCCACTTTGGTAAAACTCACCTATTTACCATGTTAGAATTATCATTGACTTGGTAAAAGTTATAGAAAAGATAAATTAGTAGAGTTAAAATTTTGAATTATTTGTCACATGAGAGAAAAAAGAGAAAGGATTATGTTATGCCCTGAAAATATTTTAATATTTAATATTATTAATTGGAGGATTGTTTTGTAATTAATTAATTGTTCATGGGTATTTTCGTAAAATGAGAGACTAATCACTTATTTAAGTCGTTTTAATCCCTTTTGTCTCGTAGTTGCTGCCGACGTGTACCGTGGAGATCGTGAGCACGTGGCGGATCCTAGCGGCGGTGTGCGACCTTGAAGAATTTGGAAAAAATTTCGGAGTTGGTGGACCTTTAGGTAGGATTCCCATCCCCCTTTTTCTTTCGCGTAGGGTAACGCTGTTATTGGGATGAGATTCTAGGATTCTATTCTCGATATGTGATTCTACGATGTTTTTGAGATCTTGTGCAATTTGTGCACTATACCTTCTGTTCTGTCTGTGTTTCTCGTCGTCGGATCGTTGGATCACGGGATAATTGATAATTGATAACCGAGTGGCAAAGGCCTAGGACAGTGCACGAGATTTAGAGTTTCTTGGGACTACCAGGTTATTATCGGCGATTTGTTGAAGGTTTCTCAAAGATTGCCTCACCCTTGACTAGATTGATAAAAAAAATGGGTGAAATTTGTTTGGGGCGACCGGTGCGAGGCGAGCTTCCATGAGCTCAAGAGGCGGCTCACTAGTGCACCCATTTTGGTAGTCCTATCTGGATGTGACAGGTTTGTGTTGTTTACAGACACGTCTATTCAGGGTCTTGGAGCTATCTTGATGCAGCATGAGAGAGTAGACGTTTATACTTCTCGACAGTTAAAAGAGCATGAGAAGAACTGCCCAGTGCATGATTTGGAGCTAGCAGCAATCATTTTTGCACTGAAGATTTGACGGCATTACCTGTATGGGGCGACTTTTGAGATCTTCACAAATCATAAGAGCCTGAAGTACCTTTTCACTCAAAATGATTTGAACATGAGGCAGCGTAGATGGATGGATTTTCTGAAGGATTATGATTGCTCCATTAACTATCATCCTGGTAAGGCCAATGTGGTGGCAAATGCCTTAAGCAAAAAATCAGTTGGAATGTTGGCTCACCTCAGAGTTGCAGCGTCCGAACTAATTAAGCAGTTTTCAGAGCTGAGTTTGGATGTGATTCGCCCTACTGAGAGAGGAGTACTAGCTCAGCTCATTGCTCATTCGCCGATTGTTCAGCGAATTCAGGAGAGTCAGATGGAGGATCGTCATCTTCAGGCTATGATTCAGGAGATAGAGTAGGGGCGAAAGCCCGACTTCTCCAGAGATGCAGATGGTATCATCAGATTTAGAGGCAGATCATGCGTGCCTGAGGAGCACCCAGTAAAGGAAGAACTGTTGGCCGAAACTCACAGATCTCGATTTGCAGTGCATCCGGGGAGTTCTCAGATGTATCAGGACCTGAAGCAGTCATATTGGTGACGAGGGATGAAAAAGGATGTGGCAGAGTTCGTGGCTAAGTGTTTGATCTGTCAGCAGATCAAGGTAGAGCATCAGCGACCGGCAGAGAAGCTTCAGAACATTCCTATTCTAGAGTGGAAATGAGAGCATATCACGATGGATTTTGTTACTGAACTTCCAAGATCGCAAAGAGGGCACGACTCGATTTGGGTGATCGTTGATCAACTTACCAAGTCTGCCCACTTCTTGCCGATGAAGAAGACTTTTTCTCTTAGTTGATTGGCAGCTCTGTATTGCAGAGAGATTATTCGACTTCATGGTGTACCAGCTAGCATCATCTCAGATAGAGATCCGTGATTTACTTCGCATTTTTTGGAGAGTTTGTAGCAGGCTTTGGGTATGCAACTTCGGTTTAGCACCGCTTATCACCCTCAGACTGACTGCCAGTCAGAGCGTACGATCCAGACCCTTAAGGACCTCCTGCGTGCTTGTGTGTTGGACTTCGGAGGTAGCTGGGAGGACCATCTCCATCTGGTGGAGTTTTCATATAATAATAGCCATCACTCGGCTATTCAGATGGCACCGTTTGAGGCTCTTTATGGCCGAAGGTGCAGATCATCAATGCATTGGAATGAGGCGGGCGAGCGATGTCTTTTGGGACCAGAGATGGTTCGACGGGACATAGAGCTGGTGCAGATGATCAGGCAAAGATTACTGACAGCCCAGAGTCGTCAAAAGAGTTATGCTGATCGGTGTAGGAGAGACTTGGAGTTCGTGGCTAAGTGCTTGATCTGTCAGCAGATCAAGGTAGAGCATCAGCGACCGGCAGGGAAGCTTTAGAACATTCCTATTCCAGAGTGGAAATGATAGCATATCACGATGGATTTTGCTATTGGACTTTCGAGATCGCAGAGAGGGCACGACTCGATTTGGGTGATCGTTGATCAACTTATCAAGTCTGCCCACTTCTTGCTGATGAAGAAGACTTTTCCTCTTAGTCGATTGGCAGCTCTGTATTGCAGAGAGATTGTTCGGCTTCATAGTGTACCAGCTAGCATCATCTCAGATAGAGATCCGCGATTTACTTCGCATTTTTGGGAGAGTTTGTAGCAGGCTTTGGGTACGCAACTTCAGTTTAGCACCGCTTATCACCCTCAGACTGACGACCAGTCGGAGCGTACGATCCAGACCCTTAAGGACCTCCTGCGTGCTTGTGTGTTGGACTTCGGAGGTAGCTGGGAGGACCATCTCCATCTTGTGGAGTTTTCATATAATAATAGCCATCACTCGGCTATTCAGATGGCACCGTTTGAGGCTCTTTATGGTCGGAGGTGCAGATCACCAATGCATTGGGATGAGGCGGGCGAGCGATGTCTTTTGGGACCAGAGATGGTTCAACGGGACATAGAGCTGGTGCAGATGATCAGGCAAATATTACTGACAGCCTAGAGTCGCCAAAAGAGTTATGCTGATCGGTGTAGGAGAGACTTGGAGTTCTCAATTGGGGATCATGTATTCCTTAGAGTGTCCCCTACCAGAGGTGTTATGCGGTTTGGCAAGAAAGGAAAACTCTCACCGCGTTATATTGGCCCATTTGAGATCTTGGAGAGATTGGGAGCGGTAGCTTATTGACTAGCCTTGCCTCCGTCATTAGCTGATGTGCATGACGTCTTTCATGTTTCCATGTTGAGAAAGTACATGTGAGATCCTACTCACATCTTGGAGCGGCAGTCAGTTCAGCTTCAGCCTGACTTTAGTTTCGAGGAGCAGCCTATTCGAATTATTGACAGAAAAAAGCACCGGCTACGCAACAAGGTGATATCGCTCATCAAGGTGGGGTGGCAGCATCATTCTGATTTGGAGGCCACTTGGGAGCGAGAGGAAGATATTCGAGCGCTCTACCCTTACCTTTTGAGATAGGTACTCAAATTTGGGGGACCAAATTCTTATAGGTGGGGAGGAATGTTATGCCCTGAAAATACTTAAATATTTAATATTATTAATTGGAGGACTGTTTTGTAATTAATTAATTATTTAGAGGTATTTTCGTAAAATGAGCGACTAATCGCTTATTTAAGTCGCTCTAATCCCTTTTGTCTCGTAGTTGCTGCCGACATGTACCCCGGAGATCGTGAGCACGTGGCGGATTGTAGCGGCGGATCGTGCCAATGTGAGTAAATATTAAGGTTTGTTGTTGTCAAAATACTTTGATTTTTTTAAAAATGAAACATACCTTGATTGTTGTAAGACTCATTTTGTGATTATTGTTATACAGATATATACTTCATTAAAATATGTAGGTAATACAGAGGGATTATGAAGCTTCTAATATTCTGCTAGACATGGAATTCAAACCAAAATAAATATGTAGGTAATACATGGTGGTGTGGAATGTTGTACAAATTGAGATGGTATATCCAACCAAGAAATATTATACAAGACTAAGGGGCATGGATACAAGCACAAGTGAAATATAAGGTCAAATTTGTCTCGTGTTAAACAACTCAACTTTCTTATTCCATATCATTCGTAGCCAACAAACACTCCTTCTATTGTCCCCAAAATTATTCTTTTTTCCATTATTTTTGTGGAATTTCTCATACTTTGTTTTCTTACCTAAAGATGTTTTGATAAATAAATGACTTTTCAAGGGTCATTTTGCAATATGTATTTTTCTAATGAATTCATTGTTTAACGAAGAAGTAATAATCAACTAATCGATTTTAATCAGGTTGGTTGATGTTAAGGTTCTATAGTTTATATTGATTTAATTTCATATTAAGTTGAGATTACTAACTCAGTCAATTGTTAATCAATTTATTGATTATTTATTAATATATTAGATAGAATAGTAGAATGGTGGTATAGACGGGTTGTACATGTGAGTTGGGCTTGACGATATATTTAGCTTGTAAACCAATTCCACATTAGCCGATGGGTTGACATCGAGAGAAAGACATAAATTAATGTACATTTTAATTTCCTTCTTTATTAATCTGTTGAATTCTTATTGGATATTTATTGTTGGACACGCTTCGTAGACAAAATAATGTGTACGTCTAACTAAGTCGGTCACTCATTGAAAGTATTATATCGTGCAAGTAATTAAATAATACCAGTTGATTATTATATCTTACCCATAACATGCATCTTGATGTTATTTATATATATTCTTTAATTATGTTCAATATATTACGTGATATCATTATCATTGAGTTGCTTAGCATTATTATCGCATTTTTCTAAATATATAAATTGAAGTATATGATAGGTGAACATTCAGTAAGGATTTAACACTTGTACTAATCAATGATGAAGGGTACAAGTAGAAAGAGGGAAAGAGGTAAAACAATTTACATGGTGTCTAATACCAAAAGAAAGAACTATACAAAGCAAATTACACCCGAGGCCCCTATCCGAGAAGAAGCTTAAGATTAGCGACTCCCTTGGAAGTAAGGACCGGGAAAACTTTAGCAGAATCTTGGAAGCAACAAAGGTTCCGTTGATGCCTGATTTTTCAATTCCAAACCATTGCTGCCAAGTATTTGCGCCTCTTGGATATCATATCGTCATGGCAAGGGTGCAGCCATGGTCGGAAATCTAGCGGGAAAAAAAAAACTAAAGTTGGCGAGAAGCAAAAACATCCTCCAACCGTCTACAAAATAAGGGCAAAGTGAAAAGAGGTGATCATAAGATTCATCTGCAGATGCACATAAAGGGCAGGCAGGATTTAGTTGCACGTTGTGAGAAATTAATTGATCCTTAATCCGCAACCTCCTCCAATTGATGAGCTAATTCATGATGGAGAATGATTCAGGGGCACTCACAGTGCCACAAGAAATTGGCGGATGCATCTCTAATGCATCTGAAGGTAAGAAGCCTTTAAAAGGAGTTGGTTGTGAAGATCCTGTCAGGTGTCCATTTCCACATAATGCCGCCCTCGCCACTGCTGCGAAGAAGAGGATCAACGTCATTTGCCAGCTCAACAATTTTGAAAAGAGGCACAAAGTCACTAAAATTGATATCTCATCCAAAAGCCATCCCAGAATCATTGTAGACCTTAATTGACATTAAAAAATAACAATAGTAGAATTCGAAGTGAAAGCCAAAAGAAACAAATGCAGGAACATATCGCATAGGCAAGCACCCTTCGTCCATGGGTAAAGCCAAAGTCGGGTAGAACAACAAGAGCCAACCTGAATTAATAAAGAGATTTGAAATACTTTAGCATTGTTGAAGATACCTTTCCAAGCCGGAGATAAAGAGGTATGGGAGACATCAGGCAAGAAGGAGATATTTGGTTGAAGAGTCTTAAACATGTGAACCCAAATATTGTTGTTGTTGACCAAAAATCTTCAAAGCCATGAACCCAATCTGGTAGTGTTGTGAGCTTTAAGATCCAAAATGCCAAGCCCACCTTCCTACTTAGTGCCAGTGATGGTCGCCCAATTAACCAAACATTTCCCTCGAGTATCCTACGTACCCGAGCCAGTCCACTCCACTGTTTGATAACCCTGTTCGGAGCTTCAAAAATAGAGAAGATATAGGAAGCTTGACTTGTGAGAATGCTATTGGTCAGCGTTTGTCTGCCAGCTCGAGACAATAGAGCTCCCTGCTAGGAGGCCAGACATCGGTCACATCTAGCTAGAATTACTGACCAATCTTCCTTAATAGGCTGACCCCGCTGGAGAGGCAGACAAAGATAAGCAAGAGGGAAAGTACTGGCCTGATAAGTAAGGATATCCGCCAGGACCTGAAATATGATGCAATTTGATTTTGGTTGGGTTGATTTTAATCCCATAACAAAGTTCGAAACATTACATCAAAGTAAGAAGGTTTCTAATATAACCAGCAGATGCCTCACTGAAAACAACAAGATTGTCTGAATAGAGAACATGAGTGATCCTGGATGGGAAAAACTAGCTAGAATGCACTACTCTAAGAAGGCCACGATCAGCCGCATGAGTAATGAGTCTAGAAAGAGCGTCGACAACCAAGTTAAATAAAAGGGGGGAAAGAGGGTTACCTTGATGCATGCCCCTCTTGTGAGGAAAAGGAATCCTTGGCAATTAGTTGATTAGAACGGAAGAAGTCGAAGTCTACAACAGATGATTGATCCAAAGAATCCATTTAGAAGGAAAACCTCTGGCTTCAAGAAGATCAGCAATGAAGGTCCAGTCTACTGAGTCAAACGCCTTGTTAAAGTCTATTTTAATTAGGCAAGTTTTTTCATTCCTTTGCTTGCTTGCCCAAATAGTTTCATTAACTATCATAAAGCAATGAAGACTTCCTCTTTCAAACATGAATGCCCCTTGAGAATTACCAACTAGATTATGCATTAAGGGGGTCAATCTGTTAGCTAGTAGCTTAGAGATTAATTTTATGAGAGAATTTTCCAAGCTGATAGGACGAAAATCGAAAGGCGAGTCCGCCCCCTCCTTTTTTGGGATCAAAGAGATGTAGGCCTGATTAATTATTTTTAGATTTGAAGGCTTCTGGTGTAAGTCGTTTAGAATATGAACCAAGTCAGCTCCTGTTACGCCCCGCCTAAGTTTATCCCTATATAAGGGACCTCACCTAGGAGAAGCGCAACTAGCAACAGAACAACCAACAACTAATGGACAGAAATTTAAATTTACAACCAGATTCCAATCGAATGTCCAACCAGATAATAATAAGAGTCCAACAGTCCATTTAAGAACAAGTAGTCCATAGTCTAACCAAAGAGTTAAAACAAATCCAAAGTTGATAGAATGAACATTCCGACTAATACATATGAAACTAAGATAAAAGTGCGGAAGATGTCTCCTCCTCCAAACTCAAGCTACCCCATAAGAAAATGCCGTCATACCTGGGGATCTGAGGCAAAAACAACAACCATCAGCAGAAGGCTGAGTAGGATTGCAACAAGATGCTATGATATCTTGAATACAACGGAAGATATTGTTCAACAATTTATTTGATGCACCTACACCAACCAACTATGTCAACTATTATCTACATGAGTATGTGATCATAGACTCAATTAAGAGCGTTTTGGACATTGGGTTTTCCCCGCACTCTCGCACCTCGAGAGTGGCACCTCAAGCCCGCTCCAGCTAGAGATGCGACTATCCATAAATGGTAGTCCGCCGACGTCTAACACCTCGACGCCGCACACGCACCTCGTGTGGTAAATAGGTGATCACCGGTGTCACTTGCCCTACACCTTGGGCAATATATCAATAGTGTCCAGGGCTATCGCCCAACAGTAGGTCAACTATGCATCATGTCAACAACTCCTCTACTACAACTCAACTAATATAATGCTAGTAGTCATGTCATCATGTATGCATTAAATATATAAACAACAGCAGGAGACATGCAACGTCTATACTAGCATTCTCAACTAATATGCATATAGAAATATCATGCTGACAACATGTATCAACAAAATATGCATAAAGAGTTTCAACAGCAGTAGGTATCAATTTCAACGGAATAGAACAACAAGATATATTTCGACATAGGGTAATAACCGATCTAGGATGAGATTCACCTTGACAACAACTACAGCAATAGAACAACTCGATAGAACCACAAAATGAATAAAATAATATTTTCCCGACTCGACACGCAAAACGAGACAATAAACGCATACTGTTTCCAAAATCTAAAAGTCGAATGACGAAACTGACCCCACCAATGAATTCGGGGCGACGAATAGGTATAAATTCATATATGATATGATTCATTTGACCAACTATAAAGCCTTCAAATAATTATTTAAAATAATAGTAAAATAGCTTAAATACTACCCATTAATTACTGTTACAAAATATATATCAGTGCTATAATTTAACATATCAGTGCTACAACTGCTGCGCTACCAACTCCCCCCTGTAACGCCACTTAACACATATCAAAACATAACATTGATATAAAGTATATAATACCGATATAAACTACTCTACCCCTTCATCTTCTCCCTAACCCGACTGCCCTTCCTTCACCCGCTACCACCGCCGCCGACTTGACCCGATCGGCCGCCAAAATGGAGACGTCCCCGCCACCGATCGGCAGTGGTGATCCGTCGACCAGCCGCCTCGCCGCCCCTACAACCAGAGACGACAAGAGCGAGGGAGTGGCGGTCCCAGATTTGGGCGATCGCGCCTCTCGCACAACGTCGCGCAGGACGACGCCGCACCTGGCGACTCGCGACTCCGCCGGCGACGATGATCCGCCGCCACCTGCTGCGCTCGACCAAACAAGATGTTTGCGGGGATTCTCAGCGCCCAACGGCGACTTGTACCCGACAGCGATCTCGCGCACGGGAACAAGGGTCGGCACCGACACGCAGCCAAGCCACTGCATGAACAGTGCCGATCGCGTCTCCCAACCTCTACTCATCGGCTGCTTGGACTGCAAGCAGTCCGCCGACAGAAGCAACAACAGAAGAAATTTTGTTCTAGGATGAATCCGAAAATTTTCAATCAACAAAAACTCATCAATTCGCAGGAACCACGACATAACCTCCGGTTTACAAATCGGCAGAAAAATCAACGCGAATCTCATCCTACGTCGAGTTTATCCTACACAAAGAATAACAAGGAAGGGTAAGAATCCTACCGGAAATCTCCTCCGAACTTCGATTCACCGGAGTCTTCTCGTCGCCGACACCTCAAGATCCTCCGTCGACTGCCGCTGATACAGGGTTCGAGAGAGGGAGAGGATTAGAGAGGGGTTAGGGTTTAATTAAATAGGATTAGCATTTTTGCAAAAAGGCCCCTTTAAGAAAAATATTTACAACTAGGTCCAAAAATTTTCAAGGTATAACAGCTCCAACAAATACCTAATATCGCTTGAAGAACTCCATGACAATGCCGTCAAGACCAGGTGATTTATAGTTTCTCATACTGTCCACAGCTCCCTTAGCCTCATCAAAAGTGAAAGGAGCATCAAGATGAAGTAGAAGGGAATGAAATGAGCAGGAATAAATAACTCTCACCATCGTATATTTAGCAGGGGTGTAGTAGGCCCACATAGAAGTTTCGAAACACACCGACAATTTCCTAGTGATCTGACTGAACTAGCAGACGTCCGAATGCTAGAAATATGGTTGAAACTTCATCTAATTGAGGCACAAAGGTGAAAGTATCGTGTGTTGCGATCTCCCTCTCCAATCCATCTCTTTTTCATTCCTGATGATACAAAGTGTCAATTAAGGTCCTCTTTAGCATTCTCATGTTCTCTTAATTCAAAGGAAGAAAGAATTCCAGCACCAGTCTTCGAAGCATAATCATCTACTTTCCCTTCAAGGAGCACTCTCTTAGAAGCCCAAGCTTTCTTCTTCGACGTACTTCAAATTCTAATAATTCGTCGAAGTTGTTTCCAACCTGCAATCCATCTCGTAAGAGGCTACCCAATGCTACTCCGATTCTGAAGAGCCGGTAGAAGGTCAGCCCTAATGATAGCAGAGAAATCCTCTTGAGCGAACCAACAGACATCCAACCGAAAAGGAAGGATGATACATGAGTTTGATTTGGGCTTTGACTCGAACCACAAAGGCATTGACATAGATATTATCATTAGACTTGTAGAGTATAGGTGTTGGCACCAACAATCATTTGGACATACTCAAGGTTTGTGTATCAAGACATCAAACACGATGCTGGCGAGCTACTTCTTAGTAGTCATGCCTTTTGCTTGAGTAGTTTTGAGGTGCTACTCTCAAGGTACAAGAGTGCAAGGGAAATTCAGCTATCATACTATGCTAATGCAATAATATTTGTTGGTGCATGTATGTGTGTTAGACTATAGGTGTTGCATTGGTTGATAGGTGCAAGTGGTAATTGGTAGGTATGGTATTACATGTGTTTATTTACTCTATTATTGCATTGGTTACATATTAGTTGATCTAGCTTGGTTACATGTGTTTATTTACTCTATTATTGCATTGGTTATCCTACTTAGCTTTTTGTTAACTTTTATTGTTTTTACCTCAGGTTTGCATGTTTGTGAGCTAGCTTTGAGTCTACGGCTAGTTGGAGTTGAGGAGGAAGGATGCTGCAATTTCTTGCCAAAGTTTTTATGTTTTTGTTAGTTTTCTTTACTAAAGTTTACTATGGATCCTTTGTATGTTGGAAACTTTATATTATATTTTGTTTTAGTTTGTACAACCATTTATAAATATTTTGTTGTTCTCATGGATTTTCCCTGTTGCATAGTCCTAGATAATATTCGTCACTAGAGAGTTGATCTTAGAAGGGGCGTAAATCTGTAAAGTTCCACTCCACCTCCACCTCGACCACTTGCCTGATTTGGTTTTTGTGATACATTTTTATTTTGATTTGTTTTGGTGTAATATCTTCATGTGTGTAATACATTCGGGTGGAAGCACAAATGTGATGCTTTTAGTACGTTCATATTATGATGTTGATACTTTTGATCAAATATGATACTAATGTATGGTTTTGGCTAATACTTGTGGTATATCTTTTAGTTAACATGTGTGTTGATTAATGTTTGTGATAATTGTGGTTATCATTATTTGTGCTAATTGTGGTTAAATATTTGATTAAATATTATTTCTAATATAACTTTATTTAATTTATAATTTTTTTTTATGTCACAAGTTATTGACGAAAATTAAGTACTTTCATTGTTGTTATCGACGAATAGAATCAACAATGATGGTGCTTATTGAAATTTAATTTCTAATTATTTTCATGTATCACAAGTTATCAACAAAAAGTACGTACAACCGATTAATTAAAAAAATCTTACCAAATACTCATATAATTGATTTGGGAGCATTCATGATCTATAATAGAGATCCAAATTTAAGATCATAAGTTAACCTAGGATATAGGGCTTCAAATATCTTGCCAGGCAAGGAATTTAAAACAAAATATGCAGGCGACATAGAGAGGAGTGGAATATTATACAAACTAAGAAGACATCCATACGGTAGCATATCACAGAGTCGAAGGTGTCGGTGCAAGCACAAGTGCTATAGTGAAGTTAAAGGTCAAGTTCGTCGAGTGTTGACACAAGTGTACTTTCCTATTTCGCAACCTCGGTAGCCGATGAACACTCATTTTGTTGTGTCCAAAATAATTTTCTTTAGTATGTATGTAGGTTTTTTTTAAATTTATTTCCTTAACTAAAGATGTTTTGGTAAATAAAAGACTCTATTATAATTAATTATCAATTTTTTGAAGAGTCATTTGTAATAATATTTATTTATTTAATGAATTGATCGTTAATGGATTGGATTCAAGTCGAATCTAGATCATGTAAATATCTATATTGTTGCAACTTGTTTTTGTAGGACTTAATTTAGGGGTAACTAAAGGCTATATATTTAACTAATCTACTGCTTTGTATTTGAATTTAATGTTTGGTGCATATATATATATATATATATATATATATATATATATATTAAGGGTAAATTACACTGACCTCTCCCGAGATTTAGTGAAATTACATTATCCTCTCATCTATTTGTAATTTTATCTTGTAATCCTCTTGAATTTTGTAAAAGATTACACAAACCTCCCCTATAACGAAATAAGATTACACAAACCTCCCCTGAGTTTTGTAAAATGTTACACAAATTTCCTCTAAAAAAATTACTCAGGTGAGGTGATTGTAATTTGGACAAAAAGATGAGAGGTCAACGTAATTTCACTAAACCTCGGGGAAGATTAGTATAATTTACCCATAAATTAATATTCCATGCATCTCACCATTAACTATATTAGAATATATAAGAAATTGAAGCTTAACCCATTATATGTAAATGATCACTCATTGGCGGAGCCAGAAATCAAATTGGAGGGGGCAGACTTTCAAATGAACATAAACCAAATTACCAACGATATTATTGTAAGCAATCAAGCAATTAAATCAAATTGAAATCAACTTAAGCAATCAAGCAATCAAATAAAAATTAATCAAACAATCAAGCAATTAAATAAAAATTGCTCCATAGTCTATTACATATATGTTTGTTTGATTTCTAAATAAAATGAAATCAAATAATTAAACTAAATCAGTGAAATATGGAATCAAATTAAAATTAAACATGAAACTAACTGAAATATGAAATCAGGCGAGGAATCAAACTAAATGAAACATTAAAATTAAATATGATTCAATTTAATCAAGCTTATGGAATCAAACTAAATGAAATCCTTACATCAAATCCTCAATACCTCCGGATGAATGGACGACGGGACAATAGTCAACAGATGGGGAGACGCCGGATGCGGGAGTGCGGGACGCCGGAGACGAGTTCACGACGCTGACTGGCAATTGGGTGGATGAGTATAGGACGCCGGAGACACAGCCAAGTCGGCTCTTCAGGCGAGGCAAATGGGCAGACACGGAGTTGCGGACGGTAGCCGACTCTTCAGGCGAGGCGAGTGGGCGGACACGGAGTTGCGGACGGCAGCCGACTCTTCAGGGGAGGCGAGTGGGCGGACGCGGAGACAGCGGAGTCGCGGACGGCAACCGACTCTTCAGGCGAGTGGGCGGACGCCGAACACCAGACGCGGAGTCGCGGACGACAGCCAACTCTTCAGGCGAGTCGACGGACGCGGAGTCGCGGACGACGTCATGGCAACCGGCTCTTCAGGCGACTGGACGCCGGAGTATGTGGCCGAGCGACGAGCAGTCGTCGATCGGCACGACAGTCGACAGGAGATGGGGATTGGGGATTTGGGGAGCGATCGGTGGCAGGACGAGGGTTTACGTATCGGGGAGATGGGGAGAGGACGAGGGGTTACGTATCGGGAAAGAAAATAAAAAATAAATGAAATTTGAGGATATGGGGTAATTAATATTTAAAATAAAGGGGGACAAAACCGTCAAAAAATACATATATATAAAAAAAATTGAATCAGGGCAGCTGCCCTATCCTGCAGCAGTAGCTCCGCCCCTGTGATCACTGCATGCATATTATAGAAAAGACCTTATTAGATGTAAGATAAGTCTTATGAGACTAGTCACTTAGGTCTAGCTTGTTTCTTCATTGATTAATGCCACTGCTATATATTTTAACCATATGATCATTTGTAACTTCAATAAAAAGTTTGATATCTATATATTGGCTTAAACCTTCAGATTTGGTTGTGTTCAGTTGATGGAAAAGAAACATCCCAAAAGATAAATTGTATCGAGAATCATAACCTTTATTTATAATAAAAGAGTGGGAGACAAACATGAAGAAAAATAGATCTAGAAAAATAAGTAAATAAATAAATTTATAGTAACATTTCCTTTCAAGTTGGAGCATACGTATTAATTATGACCAACTTGTCACATAATTTAAAAAAAATAAAAAAATCTCCTCCCTCTCCACTCTATTAGACTAGAGGTCATTGCCGACCACCTCTTTGCTCTCTCTTCTACCATCCCAACTACAAATTAAGGCAACAAGTCGACATCAATTACAAACCAATAGAGACATGCATTCAAAGAAGATTAAAATCAAAAGTAGGATCGAATCTAATCTTAATTGCACAAGGTCGGGACTTTGATCGTTAGCGCAACTGCCCTTACACTGATGTTAACCATCAATCTATCACCTTCTTCATGTGACACTATTAAGGCACGCAAAAGAAGGTGATTGGCGGATTTACATTGAAAATAGTATACGCATTTGTCAAAAGAACCATCTAAACTCTGAAACAACACATAAAAGAATAAAATAAATTTTAAAATAAAAAATTATAAAAATATTTAAACAATTCTCGGGCAAAATACTAACAAACACAAGAATTATACTAGCTCGATTTTAACAAAACTTACATCCACTACCCGACACACCCTATCTAGGATTTTAAATAATTCACTTAATTAGCAAGTATAAGGAAATACACAATCCTTGAAGGTACCTCGCACCTCAAGTTATAATTATAAGGAAATCCCAACCTATACTAGCAAATATACACATAGAATTGTGCTAGCAACTCGGCCACCATGCATGCGCAAGAGCGTTACGCCTAGGTCCAAAAGGTAAAGAAAAGTACATATAACAAAACAAAAAATATAAGTGATAACAAGTAAAAAAAGTAAGAAAAATACACAAAATAAAACTGAAACACAAGTAATAACAGGTAAAGAAAGTAAGAAAATTGCAAACAAAAATATAGACTCTCTTTTTGTCTTCCTCTTAGCTCATCTGGTTCTCAAAATTTTCAAGGCTCAAGCAAATGATAAATAACTCAATGAGGCGCGCTCCAGCTAGGATTTAAAATCAAGACTTAATTAAGAACAATTAGAATAATGTCTCTTACATTGTAAGAGTATTTTTTTAGGCAAAAGCAAGCTAACTTATAAGATATGCATGTGAGTGGGTTCGGATAGGCAAGTAAACTAACCATCGGGTACGTCAACGTTCAATCCTTGATTGACCGAACATTTTCTTAGTATATGCTAAACAACCTACTATGGTTGATGTAATATCTTAGATATTTTAATTATATTTTTTTCCTTTATGGTTATGTTTGTCAGCTAGCGGACTAATTCGAGGTCGAGCCGAGTCGACTCATGGTCCGGTGTGAGTTTGTGAACTCGGGTAAGTAAGAATATGAGTTATGTAATTTTGCTTGTGTAGATTAATTTATTTAATCTTTTTATGTTGCGTATACATAAGTGTTTAATTATGTGGCATATGGATGTGCATGTGCATTGTGTTTATATTATTTATGGGATTAACGTGAGAGTAATTAAGCTTAGTGGGTTAGCGGGGGTCAAGAAGTTAGTGTGTTTGAATTTGGCTTAAGGCGGATGCGGATTGCTAAGAGAGTTATTGGATCTAGGTTTAAGGAAGAGGGTATAACTCTCTTAGCAATTGGAGCCGCACAAAATTTGTGAAAGGATGATCCAGTTGCAAGCCACCCCCCCTTCCTCTCTCTCTTGCAAGCCGTCGAGCCCTCCCATCTCCTTCCCCTCTCTTCCTTCTCTTTGGGGCCAAGCCGAGAGGAGCCAGCCATCCTCTCTCTCTTCCTCTCTTCCTCTCTTCCTCTCGATCTTCCTCTCCTCAAGCCAGGGGCTTGAGGTGAGCCGCCGCCCCCTCTCTTCCCCTTCTTGAGTCGAGCCATCATCTTTTGAAGCCGGATTCGAGGGACATTGTTTAGGATTTTTTCTAATCATCTTTTCAAATTAGGTGAGTGGTTTTACCCTCCTTTCGGGATTTCTTCGAATTTCTTGAAGCCATTATTGGAGCTTGATGTTCTTGATTTGTTTTCGATGATCTCTCTGATTCTTGTTGTTATTTTTGTGTGTCGTGCTTGAGGAGGCCCTAAACCCTCCCCTATGGGGCTCGGTAGCCCTAGGATGATCCTATGGGTGCTCGGCCAAGGGTGGAGCAAAAGTGCCCTCAAAGTGTTCGATGAAATACCTAAGTGAGAGATCTTTGTTATCTTGTAGTTTATGTCTCAAATTGATGATTAAAATGAGTTCTTATATGTTCAAGCATGCTTAGTATTAAATCTATGATTTTTGGAGAAAATAATGTTTTGTGAAAACTAGGATCTTGATGTTGATGTCATGAAGGTTCTTGCAAGATGATTTCTTGATTTAAATGCTTGATCTTAAAGGTTGTTATTGACTAAAGATGATGATAGTGCTTGATAATCTTATTTTAAAATAAGATTTTGTGAGAATTATCTAAATGTTATAATTCTGATATGTTGGTGAATTAATGATTTAATTTTTGTGAATGTTTGGATTTATTTTCATGATATACTAAAAATTAATGTTGCTGGAATTTCATATTGAGATGATGAATCTATGTTATTTTTGTAATGCTTTCTATGGTGTTTGTATTCCTCTAAGCATAGTCGTGTAACCTATCGTTTTGATCAGAAAATATAGTTTGAAAATGCAGGATACACTTTGGAGACCATTTTCGGATTAGATACATCAATTTTGAGCAGAACAGTAAGCTAAAGCAAAATCCTAATTTTGGTGAACTAAATTTTAATTGCATAATTAAAATAGGAAAAAATGGTTAGCATAATCTGTTATGAACCAACATATGAAGTTATGCATGAAATAAAACCACACGGATATTATGACATTACGGGTCTACGAGTTGGGGTCGGGTATTGGAGTATTGGAGTTGGGGTCGGGTCTAGGAGTTCTGTTTTGGCCTCGTGGGATAAGTTCGGAGGGCCTACTCGATTATCCCCTAGGTGGTTTTTAAAGGAATAAGTTCGGATGACCTACCCAATTATTCCTGAGACATCTTAGAGGAGTAAGTTCGGAGGGCTTACCCGATTACTCCTGTGATATCTTAAATGGGCAAGTTCGGATGGGCGAATACCGATTGTCCCTACGCGTCTCGTGGAGCAAGTTCGGAGGGCCTTCCCGATTATCCTAGTATGTATTGTTGCCTTAGGGCATGGTAGGATTAGGCTTGTTGTTCTTCACCGTATTGGTGTTGGCTGCCTTCGGGCAAGTGGTGGCAAGATGGCATGTTAGCAAGTCGCTCCCTTGTGACATTTTCCTGCTTGAGTCAGGAGTTTTACCTTATGCATCTTATCTATGATGTTTGTTTTTATGAGGGTTGGTAGAATTGCTCACTGAGTTTTTTGAACTCACCCGTTGTCGTTTTTTTTTCGGTGAGGTGGGCTAGAGCACTTGGCATAGCTGGAGGGCAGAGAAGCCACACGATCTCATAACAGTCTTAGTTAAGGGTCATAGTCGAGTCTGTGGTAGTTTATCATGCACTTTTGTTTTGGTATTTGAAGTTGTAGTGCCGTGGGGACTGTCATGTTTTTATTCAGACTTTTATTTGTTAAAGAACTGTTGCTCTTCAATTTATTTATTTTCGCACTTGAGCTATTTATTAAAAACTTTGATGTTTTGAAATAAAAATCTGTTTTAGTTCTTTTTATTAATAAAATTTGTTGTTTATTCTGCTATTTTTTATGAGTTGGCATGTGCATGAGTTAGACTGCGGGATATAAGCACGTATATCATGATCGATCACGTGATCTTGAACTTGGGGTGTGACAATTGATTTCTGACCAGAATAACTTTGAATTTTCGATAACAAAATAGGTTTAAATGAATTTGGAAACTTATAGAATCATCACAATAAGGTATCTTGATATGACATAAAAAAATTTAGACCCAAAACCCTATAAGGTATTCAATTCTTAATTCTCCGTTTTGTATTTTATTTTTTTCTCTAATTCCCGAGTTTTCGATATCCAATTTCACATGTGTATGAGTCAAATTCTTGAAATGTTTTGTCAATATCAGGCACTTATTGTTTTATCATCCAAACAAAAATTATCACCGAAATTGAAAATCTTAGACCAATAAAAAAATTATCCATTCTTAATTTAAATTACAGAACAATGATCTGATTTATTTTACACCCAAAGTCAACTCATCAAAGTCATTTCCAACAATTTTGACTTTAATTGGAACCCTAAATTTTGTACATGCATTTTGAAAGGTTTTAGAGATTTGACATTGAAATGGCCCAACTCAATAAGCATGGTATATATAACCAAATCCACCTTGACCCGAGCCCACTAAATTTTACTTTGGAACTTCCTAAATGACTTATTTATTTACTTGTTTAGATTTTAGTTGGAAGTTGAAACCCAATATTTTAAAAAAAAATGTGAATTTTTTCACCTCTTGGGCTATTTTAAGGTTTTAGGCTGCGGCCTTCAAAGCTATTATAGTTGCAATTTGCATCCACTTCTCTAAGTCCAAAATCTAATTTCCTCTTTTTCTTTCTATTATTCATTATCCTTTGTTTTTGGTTTTCCATTCAACCCTTGTTAATAGAAATATTTATAGAGAATATCTTTGTTATGCATTGATGGAGGGATTTGGTTTAACCTATACACTGCCTCTATTAATTTTCAAAAACCATGTATCTAATTTGTTTATAACTTTAATCTGTATCTATTATTTTTCTGACTTGTTCCTTGTTTCTATTTTCTATTCTTTCCCCCATGTTGATGTAAGAGGATATTAGAATGCAATGAAGGATTTTTTTGGGTGACGTTGCATCCTGCGATGCAATGCGGGTTCCTTTCAAGATTTTTGACCATTTGAGCATATATTTGATTAGGCTTTTAATTTCAATGGCAAGTTGTGTGTTTTATGAGATCTAGTTGTGCACTCTAATCCTTGTTAAGTTGTGGGGATTGATTGCAAGTGCAAGATTTCATAAAGAGTGGATGACAAACAAGACTATGCAATGCGGATTTGCACTAACACTTTATTATCTTGTTTAGGTTATCAGATTTATAATATACCTTATGGCTTTCACTGTAAGGATCAAGTGAGAAAGTAAAATCACTATATTATATGTACATGAGCTGTTTTTGTATCAACCATATAATATTTGAATGATTCAGTAAAACCTTGAATTGTTAATTTGCTTAATGTCATTTCAGTATGTGAAGAACAACCTCTTCATTCAAAACACAAACAGTTCTTCCTAGGCGAAAGAATCTTAGCTTTGTCAACATATTCGATCATAGAGCAAGCTAGCAATGGTGATTGTGTATGTCTAGAGCAATCTAAAGGTCTATGATGCACAAAACAGACACGCATTCCTTGGTCAAAAACAGTCAGAGTCCAATGCATGCCAACCTTCTAGTCATCATTTTTGTGGCCTCCAAAAGAGGTTAGCACTTTATTGCTTATGTAAGAACAATTCAACCATGACTATATATTTTATTACTTTGTCAGTGGTTAATTATTGATGGAAATAGTGCTCCCATTAATTATTGAGATTGGTGATGATATATACCTTGACAGCTATGGATATTTATGAAAAAGGTTAGTGATGACATCTTAAATGAAGGTACATGTGTATGCATACATATGGGGAGAGGGGAGGGATAAGAACAAAATTGGAGATAGAGATGATAGCACCTTTTGTGATAGGGCTGATGAAGGATGAATTTTTGTTATTTAATTATTGGCCAATGATAAGGCACTTTTTGCAATTAAATTTGCTTCACACCATGTCCAATAAATTAATTATAAGATAATTTTGTCATGGCAAATGGATCATTCTAGGATAAGTGAGCTTTGCAACATTGACATATTAATTGCATAAAGATGCTCATCATAGAGATGAGTGCTGCATCGGATAACTCATTTAATCAACCACTACCAATCCACGAGGGCAGTGGCCGTAGCAATTCTGCCACTTAGCTATCACATTCTCTTATTGGCAAACTCTATGAAGTTTTTTTTTTCAGTGAAAATTTATGCTCTATATATATATGGGCATGTTTTAATTAAGAAGACAATTTATGGGCCCGCACGATGGCAGCAGACATATGGGTTTTGAAAGAGTGGTATGGTGTCTTTTGCACGACACACCATAATCGAATGACGCAAGTAGAGGATCCCTCGCCCGTTATACAAATTGGTCCATTCCATTCACGAGTCATGAACGTCACTTGATAAGTAATTTGATAATTACTTTTATTATTTATTATTATAGAAAAATAATATTTATAGCATTACAGGGAACATGCAAAAAGCATAGCACACTGATACCTATTGACTATCTTATGGTCTTCGAGGCTACACACGTATGTATCAACGTGGCCCTCATATGGGGGAGTTTATAAGCGGGAGGTCGAAAATGATTTTGGCAAGTAAATTTTTAATTAAGTTATTATTTCAATATTTATTTTGATTTCTATTAGGTAAACTAATTTAGTTAAATTTATTTTGAAATGTATATATACTTAGTTAGTGACTCAACGGGGAGGTGATATTGCGCAACATCTGATGCATGGATGCAGTGTTTGATGCTAACCACAATCGCATTTATGTGATTGGCATGACGGCCCATGAACGGTTGTTGTTGCAATGACAGAGTTTGGGACCGTTTGCATGTCTTCACCTCCTCGATCCACTACTGGTCTGTCAACATCATCTCTGCTTGGGCAGATGGAGGATCAATTAGCGGATGTCGTGACTAATCACGTACGCATCATCGCCGATGTCTTCGCCCTTCGAGATCATACGACGTAAGTGATCTAGTATTTAGGGCATCTTGCATCTCTATGGCCTGCTGCTAGCTCCACCCACTCCATCATTTGGCGCGAGGATATCAACATTAGAGCCATTATCTTCGTCGACACCAAGTGATGTGCTTCCTACACGTACAATATCTGCTACCTGATCCCACACCATAGTTTTGTATGTTTATTTTGTATTTATTTACGGTTAGATCTTTTTTAATACATTGATGTATATACACACACATTTGATCATAGATATTATTTTGATACATTTGATATATATACTAAGTTTTGATGTTTATATTTGACGGTCATATGATGCTTTATGTGTTGTTTGATTGTCTAATATTTTGCTTTTTCATTTAAATATAATTGTAAACAAGATCTTTTAATTTTGTCAATTATAAAAAAAAACAAAAATAAGTTCTATGACAGCATTACGATGGTGCCGACATCGCAGAACGTATATCGAACTATGATATCAGCGGTCGCGTACTCTCGTGCCACCTGCCGTAAATTATTCTGCAATGACAGAGCCACAGGTCCCAGCGACCGCTAAGCCGTCGCAAAATAAAGTCAGTTGTGATATGGACGACTGGTCGTCATTGTTGTTTTGTGATTGAGTGTGCAATGTTGCACAATTGTCATAGGGTTGATTGTATTTTTGTGGTGTCTTCTACAACAGCAGCATCCACCGTTGCAAAGTACGTATATCTGTGACGACGACTTCTACGACGAACGTCCTATTGCGGCTGACTATAGTCGTCGCAGTCTTCGACGAGGGTTTTGCAACGGTCAAAGTCGTCGTAGAAGGTCTATATATGATAGCTTGTTGGTAACAAGCTAAATTGTGGCATAATTTGGGGGTTTAATGAATAATTAATAATGAAGTGTAAAGAGATCATTCTGCCCTTGTTTGTAAGATTGTGAGGCTACAAGTATAGGTCTGACAAACTTGTCTTAATTTGCTCAATCAAAATGGTCTTTTCAAGTTCCCTAAATCTAGCTGCGTACATTTCATGTATACTCAACAAATTTCAAATGCTGCACAAGCCATGGAAATAAATTAATTTAAGAAAATACTAAATTAGATTTTAATTTATACTTATTTTTACATGCATGACTAATTATAAATATTTTAGAAATACTTATAACATTCACTGCTCTTGATATTTATTTTTTTATCTGAATCCTAATTCTAATTTTATAATTAAACACAATATTTATTTTCTTCTATCTTATCACACCATAGCATTTATTAAATAAAACTTATTAGCCGAGTTGAGCTCAAACATAAGCAATCTTAGCTTTTTTATATATGTCCACTAAGAAACTCGTTTAATTAAGTATGGATTAAAAATTTGTTTAAGTACTTTATATTGATTCTATTTCTTAAGTGTAGACTTAGAGTTAAATAACCTTTAAGTTTTTTTATAATCCTAATTAAGGCACAATTTCAAAACTTATTTAGCTAGAGCTTGATTAATTAACTTTATTAAGTCGAGCTCTAATAATCTACTTAAATGATTTCTCGAAAAGAAAAAAATCAAAGCTTGAGTTAATCTAGCTCGAATGAGCTAATATATAAGTAAAATTAAAAATCGATCATGAACATAATGTCATATTAAAGAATATGATATATGAATAAAGTAGATCCATTGGTATAATTTTATTTTTCTCTTAAAAATAGTTTTATATTTAACAACTACGAGAAATTAAGGAGAAACAATGTGTGCATACGTTAGAATATTAGGAATTGAATTTAAGATCTATAGGCAACAAGCTTAGATGTCTAACCACCAAGTTATAGATGAATTGACATCCATTGGTCTAATTCACTAACAATAGGAGAGGTTAATTAATTTATCCTACCATATATATGGAATTAAATCTCCTTCACAAGAAGATGAGAAAAGAAAATTGAATTAATCTAGCTATGGATTGCATTATAAGAGGTTAATTAATATACATGTTAAAGAGCAAATAGTTGAAAATTTTAGTTATTGCTTAATTAGTTTTCAAAATCGTAATGGGATAAAGATGGAAGAAAAGTGGGAGAAGCAAAAGTTGGTGGAAGCCTGAAGTCATGCAAAGCAAAGAGCTAGTGCATGATATTGTTTTAAGCTAGCGCTGAAAATTAAATATATATAATTATTAAGTTGATCGATCCTCCCCCAACATGAATCCACCTGAACATATATTATTATGCAATAATAATTTTCATAAAATATAATTCTTTTTTGTTTGGGGGTAGTGATTAGGATAAGCTAAATTGTGCATGCTCTATCATCATCTTCCCCCTATAAAATGGCCTTCCTAGCTCACTCTTGGATGCATCAATTAAGTTGACCTCATCTCAGTGAGCATATAGAATCAAAGACATGGCAGGGCTATCCTTGGACCACCCTTGGGCATTCACCTTTGGCATCCTAGGTGTTTCTCTAATTTACTTTTGATTAATATTTAGGCTTAATATTCTATACTTGTTCATTAATTGTATAATCAAATTAATGTTCTCATCTATATCCAACAAAAAATTGTTAGGTTCATAATTTGCAAAATTAATATTCTGAAAAATACTCTCTCATTTTATTAAGAATGCATGCAATGTTTTATTAAGCATGTAAATATATATCTTAGCTCAGCCACATTAAATAATTCATTTTCTGGGTACTTTTTTTATTATTATCAAAATCACTTTGTTGGATTTGATGTGACGTACTTCCATTACTCTTCATACCCTTTTAACTCTCAAATTATCATTAATTAATTCCAAAGTGCAATAGTACTACTTCCAAAGTTAATTCCAATGTCACTCCTCTTAATTTCACATCAATATTTAATTATAGTCAAACCATGCATTATTCCATAACTCTGCTGCATATGCATGCATGCAGTTGTTATATAATTATATAATTAACGAATCTTGATGTTGGAATTACAGGTAACCTCATTTCATTCATGGTGTACCTTGCTCCACTGTAAGCACTATATGCATTCTCTCGCCCTATATATATATTTCTTCATTAATAATAATTACTTATATACTGAAATAATTAATTATATATATATAGGCCAACATTCTATAGAGTGCACAGGAAGAAATCAACGGAGGGATTTCAATCGGTGCCATACGTGGTGGCTCTCTTCAGCGCCACGTTGTGGATCTTCTACGCGTTCCTCAAGACCGGCGCCGGCCTCCTCATCACCATCAACTCCCTCGGCTGCCTCATCGAGACCGCATACATTCTCGTCTACTTCCTATACGCCCCAAAGCCAGCTAAAGTACGTATTATTCAGTCATATGTACATTCTTAATAAAATGTATACCGTACACGCATAATTAATAATTACTTGGTAAAAAAAATGCAGATATTTACAGCAAAGCTCGTGGGGGCCGTCAACGTGGGGATGTACGGTTTGATCGTTCTGCTGACTCTGATGCTATCCGACGGCTCAAAGCGAACTGAAATCATCGGATGGATTTGCATGTGCTTCTCCGTCAGCGTCTTCGTCGCTCCCCTCGCTATCATCGTACGTACGCCTCCATTGCCATTCATTAATATTATGTTATTATTCTGCCTAATTAATTGATTAATTAATCATGAATTAATACATTTGTAATTAATTATATTATATCATATAGAGGGTTGTGATACGAACGAAGAGCGTGGAATTCATGCCCTTCTTCCTCTCCTTCTTCCTCACGCTCAGCGCAGTCGTCTGGTTCGCCTATGGTTTACTAACCAACGACATATACGTTGCGGTAATTATTTATTTATTAAGTTAAATGTTATATATATATATATATATTAATTCACTTAATTATCATATAATTATAGCTGCCGAACGTGTTGGGGTTCATCTTTGGAATCCTGCAAATGGCGCTCTACATCGCTTACAAGGATCGTAAGGTTGTCGTGGCGGAGCACAAGCTTCCCGAGCACGTCAAGACGGTGGCGGAAGAAGGAGAAGTGGTGGTGGTGGTCGTGGAGGCGGAGGACGCGACCGCTCAAGAGAAGAAGACAACAAATGTTCAAGTTTGATGGATCAATAGTAATTGGAAATATATTGTAATTAAGGCTGTCATGCATGCCATGTAAATTATATATATATATTGATTATGAATTAGCTAGAGCCCTCATGTGTTGTGTTGGAAGGATTTATGTTATCTCAATCTAATTATTAATGTATATACGCATGCATGCACTTTATATAAATAAATGTTACTCTCTTCTGTGTTCTTTAATTAATTTTTCATATGTACACGTACGATGAACTTAATTAATTTATACAAGTGGCTCAAATTAATTAATTAACTCGCCAACATTATTAATGAATATGATACGTACAGCGGAGATTTTATAAACACCAAATATTTTGGGCGGAGATTTTAAGCAATGTGCTTAAAAATATGATATTTCCACCCAAGTGGCTTAAGCAATTAATTAATTAATTAACACCAAATCTTTTCAACAACGTGCTTCAAACAGAAAAACAAATTTAATTGGATCAACTGTTTGCCAACAGAACAAGGGCCGACATCTGACCGACATCTGACCCGGAGAGGATGGCAGACATATATGTTCAAATTAATGGATTAATTTTTAATAATTTAACACGGACCAACGAATATTCCATTCGTTATTATAAAAATTAATAGTTCAAATCTTAAGTGATCTAATTGTAATTTATCTGTGGGCCCGTGATATCTCAAGAATGTATGAGATTTAATTGTACATATACCATTAGGGGTAATTTCTGATTTTATGATGGACAAAATTAGAATTATTATTACCTCAAGATTTTTTTATTATAAATAGAGGGGTTATGATCCTCGGCTCATTCACTTGGTTCTAGTCTCAAAAACTCTATTATTCAGAGACGTCTTGTGGTCGGTGCATAGACTTAGAAGGCCGCCCCTAATCTCTCAGACGACAACGATGGATTCAAGTACGCTTTCGCTTTTGATATTTCTCAATGATTTGACATATATGACTCTAGGCATATGTTAAATTCATGTTATTAAATTTCCATCAATCGGTATCAGAACCACATGCATGCTTGAATCATTTTGGAAATTTAATTATATATGGTTGCTCTTATTTTATCTTGTATGATTATATGACTTACTATGTTTTTGCCGTAAATTCTCGTATGAGATATGTAGTTTTCATGAATCATGATCACAATAGAATTTGTTGATTACACTGTTTTTATCGTACAAATAAATAAAATAAAAATTATAAGGTATGAGGCAGCCATGAAAACTGCCAAAGGATGCATCCCCCCTCTTCTTCTTCTCTCCTTCATGTGTGCGTCGTCGACAACGTGGCTGCAGAAGGGGCACGACTTTAGTCTTCTCGCGCACCCCTCTCTGGCTGGCCATCGTCGCCCGCATTCAATCCTGCCACCATACTCGGGAGTTGAAGTCGTCGGCCAATCTAATCGGGGTCGATAGCTCGGCACCAATGCATTCATCTCCGGATCTATACATCTTCCTCGTCATTGATCTCCGGCCTACAGATCTCCACTCCACTGCAGCACAGTCGTTGCCGGCATCTCAAGGCGGGCGGCGTCGGCGTTGAAGGGGGAATCGGGGCTGGTCGGCAGCGTCTCTCCAGTGTGGGCGACATGACGGAGGCGACAGCTGGATCGTGCAAGGAGTTAGGGTTTAAGTGATATATATGTTGGTTTTTTAACGGGTCAGATTCAAGTTTAAACATCTAAAACCCGATCCATTAACTGTTAAACCTAATTCACTTACTTAAGTCAAACGGGTTGGATCCAAAGTTTATTATATGAATCCGGATCCATTAAAATCAAGCATGCAAACCCTATCACCCTTGAATTAAAACCCGACCCACTATTCAATTAAACCCGACCCAAATTTTAAATTAAATTGAACTGGATCATTTGTTTTGGTTCATCCCAATTTCAGTTGGTGTATTTGATTTCGGCTCGGTTCACGGTTCACTTGAATTTGATTTGATCTTGTCCCAATTAAGGTCTGGTTGGTCAAATTAGGTCCAGTTCAGTGCAATTGGGTTCGGTTCAACACCGGTTTAGGTCAATTTAGGCCGATTTAGTGCACATCTTAAGCGATTCATTAGGATTCTTGACGGGTTCACTAAAATTAACATCTGGTTTAGCATAATTTCAATCGATTCAGTACAATTTGCATTAGGATCAACCTACTTTAGCTTCAATCAGCTCAATTAACGTACATTGGTTCAACATAATTTTGATCGCTTTATTGTAGTTTAACCAATTTAACATGAAATAAAATAATAGCCCATCATGTCTAATGTTTTGAAATATGTTAATTTGAAATAACATCTCGCCAAAGCAAGCTCTCTTGTGTAGAATTAGAATGTTTTAGAATATAAAAGATGTTTGCATGTTTGAAATTCATGCGGGTAGTGATCGGCCCAAAGAAAGGTTACTACTTGGCCGGATTCCTTTCGTGCCTGCGGTAATAAATATATGACTGTCATAAGGTTTTCCATGTGGACAATCACTACTAGAAAAATGGTCATCAGCAACGACTGATGCCGTTGCTGAAGAGAATCAGCAACGGCCGAGCCGTTGCAATAGAGCCGTGACAGAAAGTCGCGTTGCTGATGACTTAGCAACGGATCAGCAACGGCCGCTCGGGCCGTCGCTCAAAACATTATCAGCAACGGCCGCTCGGGCCGTCGCTAAAAATATTATCAGCAACGGTTTTGCCACAGACCCGGAGCCGTTGCTGATAACATTAATAGCAACGGCCGCTGAGTCCGTAGCAACGCCGTTAGTAAAAGCCCGTCGCTAAGCCGTTGCTGTAGGTCATCAGCAACGGCTTTCGATACACTTTTAGCAACGGCTTTCCCACGGACGACCGTGGGAAAGCCGTTGCTGATAACGTATACCTGCAACCAGAAAATTTGAAAATTTCAAATTTCCATTGATACATTGATACATTTATCTGATACATAACTCACACACCCATACCCTCATACACACATTCATTCACACATCACAAACACCTCATACACATTCATTCACACATCACAAACACACCAAGATATACATCAAAACAATTATATTTATATTGATAATTATCCACGATAGTATAAAAACAATTCAAATGCAAAATTGAAGTATCAATATCCAAACAAAATAAGTTAAACAAGTTCAATATCCAAACAAAAAATCTCACGATCACGATGGAGGATGGTCTGGATTATATGGCGGGGTCTGGAGCGCTTGAGTGTACACCGGCGTGAACTGACTCGAGGACGATGGATTAGATGATGCCGAAGAGATGCCTGCTTCGGGATGACCTGACAAGTTGCGTAGCATAGCTTCTATATTCGCCATCGTCTGACTCTGGCGCTCCATCAACTCAGTCTGACGCGCAACCGTCTCCTCTAGTGTCCTTATCCTATTACTATGATCATAACTGGATCTAGAGGTGGACGACCGCTCACCAGCGACCGGAGGGGTCGGTGCCCCAAGTGGCCCTAGTACGGCTCGCGCATGACCACTATCTGCGAAGCCATATACGCGGCCATGGTCCCAGCCACCTGCGGCCTCGACCCACGATGCTGCGCCAAAGTCCTCGGGGGTACCCCCACGCTGCACCACCGTATGGCTGTAGGTCTCCTACTCGAGTTTGATTTTTTGTTTAATATTTATCATAAAACTTAAATTATAAATATATAATGAGTAATTTAAACAAATATATAATTACCATAATGTATGCAGCGCGGTTGTGGATGTACTCCCCAGTCTCATGTGCTCGACGGTGAGTCCGCTCAAACACCGCCATCGGGGAGGGTCGCTGGACACTCCCGTCATCCGACACCGTCGTCTACATTTACAAAAAAAATACATTAATTAGTACACATAATAACAAATAAAATATATAATTAAAAGATATACTTACCATACGGTTTGCGTGCACTGCAAATGCAACAGAGCCACCGGTGTGACGCGCTGCTCCCCCCGACATGCGATTTCTAGCCGCATTCCGAGAAACCTCCTGCCATCGATCCGTCGACCATATCCCCACGAGCTGGTCCCATATATCCGGAGTAATCCAACCGGGGCCGTATCCCCGAGTCTCCGCGATGTTAGTGGTCCCAGCTCGGGCCATCGCTTGGGACCGAGCCTGCCCCTGCTGCCTGTTGTACCTTGCCCAGGAAATAGCCTCCCAGGCAGCGTAAATGAAGGGCCTCTGGTCCTCGGCCCATGTATAGCGAGCCTGCAAAATAATAATATCAGTACCAATATTAATATATCATCATGCATGTAAAAAATAATAATAATACGTGCCTCAAACTCGCGCCATAACATGTCGACGTGCTCGCTAGGCACGTGAGACCACGTAGGCCATGCCCCGTGCATGTATCGTCGAATAGTAGAAGAAATGCTCCTCGGCACTTCTTCTTGCTCGAACCTGCACAACAAAAATAAATTTTAATATTATATTATAATATAATGAATTTGTAATGATTCATAATTCATGATATATTACGTACCGCTCCCCAATCACGCTAATCAATCTACGTGACTCTGTGGCTGGTGGAGGCTGCCACCTGTTCGGCCCGCGTGGCCGCCTACGTCTGGATGTACTAGCCTCGGCAGTATCATCCTCATGAGGATCAGCAATAGGAGGATCAGCAGCATGAGTAAGTGCTGGAGTCTCACCGATCGGAGACTCCGAAACTCTCCTGCGTCGATAACCACGACCAGACATATCTGTCGAACAGACATATAATCAGATTATTGTATAAATAGTAGAGATATATTTAATAAAATATATACTTTACAATTATTCTTCATCATCTGAATAATAGTCTTTGAATTCTTCTTCTTCTTCCTCTTCTTCATCTTCTTCATCTTCTTCCTCTTCAGCTTCCTCAATTTCATGATCGTCATCATCAGCATATTCAACTTCTAATTGAATTGACGTTGTGTCTGCATCCTCGAGTATTGGAATAATACGATCCACAGCAGGAAGATCATCTTCTTGATAGAAACCAGGAGGATCATTTTCTCCTACTATCGGATCAATTTTTCCTCTACCTTTTGTCTTACAGACTACACGCCAATCTGCTCTATCTTTATTTCGAGCCGGATACTTCGCGTAATATACTTGTTCGGCTTGTGATGCCAATATAAATGGCTCATTTGCTGCCAATTTCGATTTGTAATTAACCTCAACAAGTTTGTATTTTGGATGAACTTTCATGCCCCTTTCTGTTGTATCGAACCAATGACATCTAAATAGGATCACTGATTTCAAGCCGAAGTAGTGCAACTCTATTACTTCTTCCACCAGTCCATAGAAATTCATATCACATTCAACATAGGTTGTCCCTTTCACGCAGACCCCAGCATTCATCGTCTTTTTTGTAGATGAATATTCAACCGTGTGAAATTTATACCCGTTAACAAAATATCCGCTATAGCACGACACAAGTCGCGACGGTCCACTAACAAACTCAAATATTTTTTCATCTATTTCAGCTCTGTGATCTTTGCTGTAAGTCTGAATCCAAGAAGGGAAATCACGATTCCGTAATGTCTCCAATTCTTGATCGTCGTGAATAGAGTATTTTTGCACCATCTCAATGTCAAATATTTCAATGAATTGTTCAATCTCTGGACAATTGAGTAATACATACAAGTGTGTCAAATGATACTCTTCATCGCTTAAGTGTCGAGATGGACGAGAACCGAAAGCACGACCAGAGTGAAAAAATATATTTAAACGTCCATTTGAATGTCGAACACCCCCGTCGTCGTTACGTGGAAGACGATCAAATCTTGTCTGTACTGTCGATTCAAAGTAAAATGAGCAGAATGTTGAAATTTCTTGGATGATATACGATTCAGATATTGATCCTTCAACAACTGCGGTGTTCTTTACTTTTTTCTTCAGACGATTCATGTATCTTTCAAATAAGTACATCCAACGATATTGAACGGGGCCACCAACTCGTGCCTCGTATGCCAAGTGTATCGGTAGATGCTCCATCGAGTCAAAAAATGCAGGAGGGAAAAACTGCTCCAGCTTGCATATGATTTCAACAATATTATTTTCAAGTGTTGACATATCTTCGACTCGAAGGACATTTGCACAGATGCTTCTAAAAAACATACTTAATTCAGTCAACGGACCCCAAATATTATCAGGTAGAAGATCTCGAAATGCGATCGGAAGTAATCTCTGCATGAATACATGACAATCATGGCTCTTCATCCCTGATATTTTGCAATCATCGACGTTCACACATCGAGATAAGTTTGAAGCATATCCATCGGGTAATCTGAGTTCTTTTACCCATTGACAAACATCTTTGATCTGTTGTTTATTTAACACATATAGGGCCTTCGGTTTCATATATCATCCGTTGACCTCTTGTAACTCCAACTCTGGTCTTTTACAAAGTATTTTCAGATCATGTCGGGCTTTGACATTATCTTTAGTTTTTCCAGAAATATCCATCACAGTATTGAAAATATTATCAAACACATTTTTTTCAATGTGCATGACATCTAAATTATGTCGAATCAATAATGAACTCCAATAGGGCAATTTCCAAAAGATACTTTTTTTCACCCAGTTGTGTGTTTGGCCAAAACCTGACACTCTTTCATTGCGACCAAATACTATATCTGGAAGTGCTGAAACACGTGCTAACATTTGTTCACCAGACAACATCGATGGTGGCCCATCTCTTTCGACTCTGCCCTTAGTAAATTTATTACGATTCCTTCGATACTGGTGATGAACCGGTAGGAATCGACGATGACAATCAAAGAATGAGATTTTTCGTCCATTCTGAAGACTGATTGATTTAGAGTGTTCCGTACAATACGGGCAAGAGAGTCGGCCGTGAGTGCTCCAACCCGACAACATGCCGTACACGGGGAAATCATTGATTGTCCACAAGACCGCGGCCTTTAAATTGAAGTTTTGCTTCCGATGACAATCATAAGTGACAGCTCCCTCAGTCCACAATGTTTTCAATTCATCTATCAAGGGTCTGAGAAATATGTCAATTTCTTTTCGCGGACCCTTAGGACCCGGAATAATCATCGAAAGATAAATAAATTCATCTTTCATGCACATTGACGGTGGCAAATTATAAACTGTCAGCAGCACTGGCCAAACTCTATAAGGAGTTGCAGAATGTCCAAACGGATTAAAATCATCTGTGCACAATCCCAATCTGATATTTCTAGTATCCATAGCAAATGAAGGATAACATGTATCCAAATGTTTCCATGCTTCACTGTCAGATGGATGAGTCATTACTGTATCATCACGACTTCTTGCATGCCAACTCATGTAGGGGCTGTCTTTTCCGACATGAATAATCTTTGAAGCCTCGGTGTTAGTGGAAAATACCGAAGCACCTTAAACGGGATATTTTTCTGTCGGACCGATTTCTTCTCCTTGTAACGAGGGTGTTGACATACAGGGCATTTATCCAACTGCATATTTTCTTTATAATATAAAATGCAGTTATTTTGGCACGCGTGTATTTTTTCGTACCCAAGCCCCAATTTTCTCATTAGATTTTTAGTCTTATAAAAAGTAGGCTCAAACTTGTTATCAGTAGGCAGCATTCCATTAATCAATCCAGCAATCCGATTATACGCAACTCCGCTGATATTACAATCGGCCTTGATGTTTAAGAGCTGTGTCATTGCTGAAAACCTAGTATATTTAGGACAATTCTCATACAAAGGTTCATCGGCAGCTTTCAACATCTCGTAAAATTCTGCAGCTTCTTTATTCGGTAATTCAATCTCTACCGCAGCCCCTACTTCTGTGATATCAACCACTGTAGTATCTGGTGGGACTGATGTCTGAAGAACTGGCCGATCAACATTATCATTCAGGCGGAATTGACCCCCTAGACTATCAAGTATCATAGTTCTATAGGGATTACATTAACCGGATGAAGAAGCACCAGCAGAGGAAGATTCACCATATGTCTGAACGACAGGATTGCTCGACGTCCCGACTTCGCGTGACTCCCCGTGACAAGTCCATAGAAAATATCTTGGTGCAAATCCTTTGCTATATAGATGCAGAGTGACAGTCTCCCGATCCAAAAATCGTCCATTTGAACAAATGCGGCACGGACATCGGATTTGATCATCCATGCTAACGAAATTCCGATTCGAATAGGCGAAATTTAGGAAGTACGTTACGCCTAATCGAAACTCATTCGTTAAAGCTCCACGATCAAGACGTCGGTACATCCAACTTCGATCAGCCGACATGATTCTGTCAATCAATGACAATTTCTTTGGTTAATGTCTTTAGGTGAGATTGTCATATTCCATTCGGGATTTATGTTATTCGTACTGCACTTACATTTTTATTTTAACTGTTAACTAATTATTCTAAATTTCGACAGCATCTCCCTACAGTTCTTCGAATACGTATATTATCTGGGCGCGTATCGGAGAACAAGAGAGATGTTGCCGAATTTTAGAATAATTAGTTAACAGTTAAAATAAAAACGTAAGTGCAGTACAAATAACTATATTCCCAAATTGTCCAATCAGGGATAATTCAAGAATTGTACGTCGTATAAAAGATCATCTACTTCTTTTACACGAACATACAATTCCCGAACGGATCTAAGGTTTTGCTAAATCATATCCGATTCGTCGATGCGTACGTGAAATATATCAACTCGTCGGATGGATGATTATTTTCTAAATGTTTCAAGACAGTTCGAGTCCATATTGGACGATTTCGGCGCGCGTCCGAAGTGGACGATTTCGGCGCGAGTCCAAAGTGGACGATTCCGGCGCGAGTCCGAATTGGACGATTCCGGCGCGCGTCCGAAGTGGACGATTCCGGCGCGCGTCCGAAGTGGACGATTCTGGCGTGCGTCCGAAGTGGACGATTCCGGCGCGCGTCCGAAATTAATCTAAACCCTAATAATTAATCTAACAAATTAAACAATTAATCTAAACAATTAATTAACATTTATAAAATAATTAATTAACAATTTCAAAACAATAATATATATATATATATATATAAATTCCGGCGCCGGGGTCCACCCTCCGGCGCCGGCGTACAGTGGCCGGACACACTGTAGAAGGTCCGGCGGCGGCCATAGGCCGACCGCCGTCGGCCGAAACCCTAGAAATAGGGTTTCGGTCAGATTTTAACCTCTCCGGCCGAAACATAGTGAGAGCCGGCCGGCCGATCAACATACCGGCAGCAGCGGCAGCGGCGGTGAGAGGCGTCGGCGTCGGCAGCAGCGGCGAGAGGCGTCGGCAGGAGCGGCGGCGGCAGCAGCGGGAGGAAGAAGGGTCGGGCGCGAGAGCGTGCCCTATATAAACTTATCAGCAACGGCTCACTCGCCCGTTAGAACGCCATTGCTGATAAGTTATAATCAGCAACGGCTCACTTATCCGTTAGTAAGCCGTTGCTGAAGCTTAAAAAATCAGCAACGGCTCGCTTTTCCGTCAGAAAGCCGTTGCTGATAATTAAAATAATTCGCAACGGCTCGGTTTTCCGTTAGAACACCGTTGCAGATACATATATCTGCAACGGCTTGAGCGGCCGTAAGAATGCCGTTGCAAATAGCAACGGCTTGAGCGGCCGTTGCTGATAGCCGTTGTTGAAGATCAAGTTTCTAGTAGTGAATAGTCGGTCCAAAGAAAGGCTCTTTGTTTGACAGGACTGATTGTCAGTATTTGATTACTGCATGGAGTGTATCGCTTACAAGTTGATATTTTTGTCCAAAGATGAAACGTCAATATTGTGCTTGGTATCTTGTAATGGGACCCATTGTTATTTATTTCTCTTTTGCTTTAATTATTTACTGAGTTGATTATATTATTGTTTTGTTTTGTTCTCTGTTTAGCTAATATTTTTGCTTCTTCAAAAACCACTGCCTCATTTAATTGCATCCCTGATCTAACTGGCACAAATTTTAAGGTTTCTACTTGTTTCTTTTGCAAGACCAGTGGGCATGTAAAGTCTGAATGTACCAAGTATCATGCTTGGTGTCCTAAGAAAGACACTTTTATCACTCTGGTTTGTTATGAAGTTAATTTGACTTCTGTACTCATAGACACTTGGTGGATAGATTCTTGTGCTACTACCCACATAAGTGTGTCTATACAAGGTTGCTTGAGTTACCGAACGTCAAATGATGCTGAAAGATTTATCTATGTGGGTGATGGCAAATTAGTCGAAGTTGAAGCTATATGCACTTTTAGGTTTTTATTAAGGACTGGATCCTATTTGCACTTAAAAAGACTTTTGTAGTTCCGTCTATTAGACGGAATTTGATTTCTATTTTCGTATTGGACAAATCCGATTACTCTTGTTCATTTGGAATGGAAAAATTCAGTTTGTACCTTGGTACAAATATTATTGGCATTGGTTCTTTATACTGCGATGATAACCTTTATATGCTTGATGTAATTGCTTTATTTAATGAAACATTGCATACCAGTTCACATGGTACAAAACGGAAATTAATTGATGAGAATTTCGTAATTTTGTGGCACAAGCGCTTAGGTCATATATCCAAACAAAGGATACAAAGGCTTGTGTCTAACAGGATTCTTGATATCCCTGATGCTACGGACTTTGAGGTCTGTATTGAGTGCATTAAGGGGAAACAGACAAACATTAGGGGATCAGGTACTAATAGGAGTTCAGACGTCTTAGAACTTATTCATACGAATGTTTGTGGACCTTTTCCTACGACTTCTTTGAATGGTCAACAATATTTTATAACGTTCATAGATGATTACTCCAGATATGGGTACCTATATCTAATCAGTGAGAAGTCTCAATCACTGGATGTGTTCAAGTCCTTTAAGGCTTAGGTTGAAAATCAGCTTGGTAAAAGGATTAAGGTTGTTAGATCTGACCGTGGTGGTGAGTACTATGGTAGATATGACGGATCAGGTGAACAACGACTAGGACCTTTCGCTAAGTTCCTAGAGGAATGCGGTATCGTCCCACAGTACACCATGCCAGGGAGTCTTACCATGAATGGTGTTGTTGAAAGACGAAATAGGACTCTTAAGGATATGGTGAGGAGCATGATTAGTCATTCTACCTTACCAGAGTCTCTTTGGGGAAAGACACTTAAGACTGCAACTCACATTCTGAATAGAGTACAAACTAAAGCAATACAAAAAACCCCTTATGAATTATTGACAGGCAAGAAGCCTAGTCTAAAATATTTGCATATTTGGGGTTGTCCAGCTGAGGCCAGGCCATATCGGCCAAATGAAAAGAAACTAAACTCTAGAACGGTTAGTTGGTATTTTGTTGGGTACTCTGAGAGGTCTATGGGGTATAAATTTTATGAACCCACAAATAGGACATTCTTTGAGACGAGAAATGCCCGATTCTTTGAGGATATTGAGTTTGGGGGGGGGGAGATAAGGTTAAGGAGGTTGTCTTTGAAGAGAAATTTATTTCTCTTCCTACGATTGTTGTTCATGTTTCTGAGCAGACAACAAATTTGGAACCACAAGACAACACTGAAATACTCCCCATTGAGCCACAAGAGTTCACTCATGAGGAATCTACCCATGAAGAACAAACTCAATAATCTCAAGAGCAGATGCCATTAAGGAGGTCCACTAGAGAGAGGAGAAGTGCAATTTCAGATGATTACATTGTATTTATTCAAGAGCATGAGACTAACATCGGTATGATGGAAGATGATCCAATCAACTTCTGTCAAGTCATGCAAAGCCCTAACTCCTAAAAGTGGATTGATGCCATGAATGAGGAGATTAAGTCTATGCAGCATAACGACATTTGGGATCTTGTCATGTTACCTGAATGTGTGAAACCCATAGGTTGCAAATGGATTTTTAAAACCAAAAGGGATTCAAATGGTAATGTGGAAAGGTATAAGGCTCGTCTTGTTGCAAAAGACTTTACTCAAAAGGAAAGCATTGATTATAAAGAGACTTTCTCTCCGGTTTCTTTGAAAGACTCTTTCAAGATTATAATGACACTTGTAGCTCATTTTGATCTTGAGCTGCATCAGATGGATGTAAAGATAGCGTTTCTCAATGGTGATATTGATGAAATAATTTATATGGTGCAACCAAAATATTTTGTGTCGGGAGACCCAAAGAAGATGGTTTGCAAACTAAAAAAATCCATCTACGGGCTAAATCAAGCTTCTCGTTAGTGGTATCATAAATTTCATCAAGTCATTATCTCATTTGGTTTTGAGATGAATATGGTTGATGAATGCATATACCATAAGTTTAGTGGGAGCACGTATATTTTCTTGGTATTGTATGTTGATGACATTTTATTTGCGAGTAACGATATAGGCTTATTACACAAAACCAAGAGATTTTTATTAAAGAAATTCGAAATGAAAGATCTTGGGGACGCATCTTTTGTATTAGAAATACAGATACACCGAGATCGCTCTCTGGATATCCTTGGATTATCATAAAAGAACTATACCGATAAGGTGCTCACAAGATTTGACATGAAGGATTGTAAACCAGGTCATACCCTTGTTGTTAAAGGAGACAAATTTAGTCTCAATCAGTGCCCCAAGAATGAGTTTGAGCAGAAGAAAATGCAAAAGATTCCTTATGCATCTACTGTAGGGAGTCTGATGTATGCTCAAGTAATCCTAGCATGGATCATTGGAAAGTGGCCAAACGGATTATGCGGTATCTACATAGAACAAAGCATAACATGCTCACCTATAGAAAGTTAGATCAGCTGGAGATCATCGAGTATTCTGGCTCTAATTTTGCTGGATGCCAAGATAGTCGAATTAAGATCCACTTCTGACTATGTTTAATTATTTGCTAGCCGGTGGAGCTATTTCTTGGAGGAGTGCTAAGCAGACACTAACTGTAGCTTCAACCATGGATCACTACTAGAAAAATGGGCATCAGCAACGGCTGATACCGTTGCTGAGCCGTTGCTGAAGAGAATCAGCAACGGCCGAGCCGTTGCAATAGAGCCGTGACAGAAAGTCGCGTTGCTGATGACTTAGCAACGGATCAGCAACGGCCGCTCGGGCCGTCGCTCAAAACATTATCAGCAACGGCCGCTCGGGCCGTTGCTAATAATATTATCAGCAACGGTTTTACCACGGACCCGGAGCCGTTGCTGATAGCATTAATAGCAACGGCCTCGAGTCCGTAGCAACGCCGTTAGTAAAACCCGTCGCTAAGCCGTTGCTGTAAGTCATCAGCAACGGCTGTCGATACACTTTTAGCAACGGCTTTCCCACGGACGGCCGTGGGAAAGCCGTTGCTGATGACCTATACCTGCAGGCAGAAAAATTTCAAATTTCTAATTTCCATTGATACATTGATACATTTATCTGATACATAACTCACACACCCATACCCTCATACACACATTCATTCACACATCACAAACACACCAAGATATACATCAAAACAATTATATTTATATTGATAATTATCCACGATAGTATAAAAACAATTCAAATGCAAAATTGAAGTATCAATATCCAAACAAAATAAATTTAACAAGTTCAATATCTCAGTAACAAGTTCAATATCCAAACAAAAAATCTCACGATCACGATGGAGGATGGTCTGGATCATATGGCGGGGTCTGGAGTGCTTGAGTGTACACCGGCGTGGACTGACTCGAGGACGATGGATTAGATGATGCCGAAGAGATGCCTGCTGCGGGATGACCTGACATGTTGCGTAGCATAGCATGCATCTCCTCCATCATCTGACTCTGACGCGCGACCGTCTCCTCTAGAGTCCTTATTCTGCTACTATGATCATAACTGGATCTAGAGGTAGACGGCCGCTCACCAGCGACCGGAGGGGTCGGTGCCCCAAGTGGCCCTAGCACGGCTCGCGCATGACCACTATCTGCGAAGCCATATACGCGGCCATGGTCCCAGCCACCTGCGGCCTCGACCCACGATGCTGCGTCAAAGTCCTCGGGGGAACCCCCACGCTGCACCACCGTCTGGCTGTAGGTCTCCTACTCGAGTTTGATTTTTTGTTTAATATTTATCATAAAACTTAAATTATAAATATATAATGAATAATTTAAACAAATATATAATTACCATAATGTATGCAGCGCGGTTGTGGATGTACTCCCCAGTCCCATGTGCTCGACGGTGAGTCCGCTCAAACACTGCCATCGGGGAGGGTCGCTGGACAGTCCCGTCATCCGACACCGTCGTCTACATTTACAAAACAAATACATTAATTAGTACACATAATAACAAATAAAATATATAATTAAAAGATATACTTACCATACGGTTTGCGTGCACTGCAAATGCAACAGAGCCGCCGGTGTGACGCGCTGCTCCCCCCGACATGCGATTTCTAGCCGCATTCTGAGAAACCTCCTGCCATCGATCCGTCGACCATATCCCCACGAGCTGGTCCCATATATCCGGAGTAATCCAACTGGGGCCGTATCCCCGAGTCTCCGCGATGTTAGTGGTCCCAGCTCGGGCCATCGCTCGGGACCGAGCCTGCCCCAGCTGCCCGTTGTACCTTGCCCGGGAAATAGACTCCCAGGCAGCGTAAATGAAGGACCTCTGGTCCTCGGCCCATGTATAGCGAGCCTGCAAAATAATAATATCAGTACCAATTCTTAATATATCATCATGCATGTAAAAAAAAAAATAATACGTGCCTCAAACTCGCGCCATAACATGTCGACGTGCTCGCTAGGCACGTGAGACCACGTAGGCCATGCCCCGTGCATGTATCGTCGAATAGTAGAAGAAATGCTCCTCGGCACTTCTTCTTGCTCGAACCTGCACAACAAAAATAAATTTTAATATTATATTATGATATAATGAATTTGTAATGATTCATAATTCATGATATATTACGTACCGCTCCCCAATCACGCTAATCAATCTACGTGACTCTGTGGCTGGTGGAGGCTGCCACCTGTTCGGCCCGCGTGGCCGCCTACGTCTGGATGTACTAGCCTCGGCAGTATCATCCTCATGAGGATCAGCAACTGGAGGATCAGCAGCATTAGTAAGTGATGGAGTCTCACCGATCGGAGACTCCGAAACTCTCCTGCGTCGATAACCACGACCAGACATATCTGTCGAACAGACATATAATCAGATTATTGTATAAATAGTAGAGATATATTTAATAAAATATATACTTTACAATTATTCTTCATCATCTGAATAATAGTCTTCGAATTCTTCTTCTTCTTCCTCTTCTTCCTCTTCTTCATCTTCTTCATCTCCAGCTTCCTCAATTTCATTATCGTCATCATCAGCATATTCAACTTCTAATTGAATTGACGTTGTGTCTGCATCCTCGAGTATTGGAATAATACGATCCACAGCAGGAAGATCATCTTCTTGATAGAAACCAGGAGGATCATTTTCTCCTACTATCGGATCAATTTTTCCTCTACCTTTTGTCTTACAGACTACACGCCAATCTGCTCTATCTTTATTTTGAGCCGGATACTTCGCGTAATATACTTGTTCGGCTTGTGATGCCAATATAAATGGCTCATTTGCTGCCAATTTCGATTTGTAATTAACCTCAACAAGTTTGTATTTTGGATGAACTTTCATGCCCCTTTCTGTTGTATCGAACCAATGACATCTAAATAGGATCACTGATTTCAAGCCGAAGTAGTGCAACTCTATCACTTCTTCCACCAGTCCATAAAAATCCATATCACATTCAGCATAGGTTGTCCCTTTCACGCAGACCCCAGCATTCATCGTCTTCTTTGTAAATGCATATTCAACCGTGTGAAATTTATACCCGTTAACAAAATATCCGCTATAGCACAACACAAGTCGCGACGGTCCACTAACAAACTCAAATATTCTTTCATCTATTTCAGCTCTGTGATCTTTGCTGTAAGTCTGAATCCATGTAGGGAAATCACGATTCCGTAATGTCTCCAATTCTTGATCGTTGTGAATAGAGTATTTTTGCACCATCTCAATGTCAAATATTTCAATGAATTGTTCAATCTCTGGACAATTGAGTAATACATACAAGTGTGCCAAATGATACTCTTCATCGCTTAAGTGTCGAGATGGACGAGAACCAAAAGCACGACCAGAGTGAGAAAATATATTTAAACGTCCATCTGAATGTCGAACACCCCCGTCGTCGTTACGTGGAAGACGATCAAATCTTGTCTGTACTGTCGATTCAAAGTAAAATGAGCAGAATGTTGAAATTTCTTGGATGATATACGATTCAGATATTGATCCTTCAACAGCTGCGGTGTTCTTTACTTTTTTCTTCAGACGATTCATGTATCTTTCAAATAAGTACATCCAACGATATTGAACGGGGCCACCAACTCGTGTCTCGTATGCCAAGTGTATCGGTAGATGCTCCATCGAGTCAAAAAATGCAGGAGGGAAAAACTGCTCCAGCTTGCATATGATTTCAACAATATTATTTTCAAGTGTTGACATATCTTCGACTCGAAGGACATTTGCACAGATGCTTCTAAAAAACATACTTAATTCAGTCAACGGACCCCAAATATTATCAGGTAGAAGATCTCGAAATGCGATCGGAAGTAATCTCTGCATGAATACATGACAATCATGGCTCTTCATCCCTGATATTTTGCAATCATCGACGTTCACACATCGAGATAAGTTTGAAGCATATCCATCGGGTAATCTGAGTTCTTTTACCCATTGACAAACATCTTTGATCTGTTGTTTATTTAACACATATAGGGCCTTCGGTTTCAGATATCGTCCGTTGACCTCTTGTAACTCCAACTCTGGTCTTTTACAAAGTATTTTCAGATCATGTCGGGCTTTGACATTATCTTTAGTTTTTCCAGAAATATCCATCACAGTGTTGAAAATATTATCAAACACATTTTTTTCAATGTGCATGACATCTAAATTATGTCGAATCAATAATGAACTCCAATAGGGCAATTCCCAAAAGATACTTTTTTTCACCCAGTTGTGTGTTTGGCCAAAACCTGACACTCTTTCATTGCGACCAAATACTATATCTGGAAGTGCTGAAACACGTGCTAACATTTGTTCACCAGACAACATCGGTGGTGGCCCATCTCTTTCGACTCTGCCCTTAGTAAATTTATTACGATTCCTTCGATACTGGTGATGAACCGGTAGGAATCGACGATGACAATCAAAGAATGAGATTTTTCGTCCGTTCTGAAGACTGATTGATTTAGAGTGTTCCATACAATACGGGCAAGAGAGTCGGCCGTGAGTGCTCCAACCCGACAACATGCCGTACGCGGGGAAATCATTGATTGTCCACAAGACCGCGGCCTTTAAATTGAAGTTTTGCTTCCGATGACAATCATAAGTGACAGCTCCCTCAGTCCACAATGTTTTCAATTCATCTATCAAGGGTCTGAGAAATATGTCAATTTCTTTTCGCGGACCCTTAGGACCCGGAATAATCATCGAAAGATAAATAAATTCATCTTTCATGCACATTGACGGTGGCAAATTATAAACTGTCAGCAGCACTGGCCAAACTGAATAAGGAGTTGCAGAATGCCCAAACGGATTAAAACCATCTGTGCACAATCCCAATCTGATATTTCTAGTATCCATAGCAAATGAAGGATAACATGTATCCAAATGTTTCCATGCTTCACTGTCAGATGGATGAGTCATTACTGTATCATCACGACTTCTTGCATGCCAACTCATGTAGGGGGCTGTCTTTTCCGACATGAATAATCTTTGAAGCCTCGGTGTTAGTGGAAAATACCGAAGCACCTTAAACGAGATATTTTTCTGTCGGACCGATTTCTTCTCCTTGTAACGAGGGTGTTGACATACAGGGCATTTATCCAACTGCACATTTTCTTTATAATATAAAATGCAGTTATTTTGGCACGCGTGTATTTTTTCGTACCCAAGCCCCAATTTTCTCATTAGCTTTTTAGTCTTATAAAAAGTAGGCTCAAACTTGTTATCAGTAGGCAGCATTCCATTAATCAATCCAGCAATCCGATCATACGCAACTCCGCTGATATTACAATCGGCCTTGATGTTTAAGAGCTGTGTCATTGCTGAAAACCTAGTGTATTTAGGACAATTCTCATACAAAGGTTCATCGGCAGCTTTCAACATCTCGTAAAATTCTGCAGCTTCTTTATTCGGTAATTCAATCTCTACCGCAGCCACTACTTCTGTGATATCAACCGCTGTAGTATCTGGTGGGACTGATGTCTGAAGAACTGGCCGATCAACATTATCATTCAGGTGGAATTGACCCCCAAGACTATCAAGTATCATAGTTCTATAGGGATTACATTGACCGGATGAAGAAGCACCAGCAGAGGAAGATTCACCATATGTCTGAACGACAGGATTGCTCGACGTCCCGACTTCGCGTGACTCCCCGTGACAAGTCCATAGAAAATATCTTGGTGTAAATCCTTTGGTATATAGATGCAGAGTGACAGTCTCCCGATCCAAAAATCGGCCATTCGAACAAATGCGGCACGGACATCGGATTTGATCACCCATGCTAACGAAATTCCGATTCGAATAGGCGAAATTTAGGAAGTACGTTACGCCTAATCGAAACTCATTCGTTAAAGCTCCATGATCAAAACGTCGGTACATCCAACTTCGATCAGCCGACATGATTCTGTCAATCAATGACAATTTCTTTGGTTAATGTCTTTAGGTGAGATGGTCCTATTCCATTCGGGATTTATGTTATTCGTACTGCACTTACGTTTTTATTTTAACTGTTAACTAATTATTCTAAATTTCGACAGCATCTCCCTACAGTTCTCCGAATACGCATATCATCTGGGCGCGTACCGGAGAACAAGAGAGATGTTGCCGAAATTTAGAATAATTAGTTAACAGTTAAAATAAAAACGTAAGTGCAGTACAAATAACTATATTCCCAAATTGTCCAATCAGGGACAATTCAAGAATTGTACGTCGTATAAAAGATCATCTACTTCTTTTACACGAACATACAATCCCCGAACGGATCTAAGGTTTTGCTAAATCATATCCGACTGATCGATGCGTACGTGAAACATATCAACTCGTCGGATGGATGATTATTTTCTAAATGTTTTGAGACAGTTCGAGTCCATATTGGACGATTTCGGCGCGCGTCCGAAGTGGACGATTCCGGCGCGAGTCCGAATTGGACGATTCCGGCGCGCGTCCGAAGTGGACGATTCCGGCGCGAGTCCGAATTGGACGATTCCGGCGCGCGTCCGAAGTGGACGATTCCGGCGCGAGTCCGAATTGGACGATTCCGGCGCGAGTCCGAATTGGACGATTCCGGCGCGAGTCCGAATTGGACGATTCCGGCGCGCGTCCGAAGTGGACGATTCCGGCGCGCGTCCGAAATTAATCTAAACCCTAATAATTAATCTAATAAATTAAACAATTAATCTAAACAATTAATTAACAATTATAAAATAATTAATTAACAATTATAAAATAATATAAACTATATATATAAATTATAAATTCCGGCGCCGGAGTCCACCCTCCGGCGCCGGCGTACAGTGGCCGGACACACTGTCCGGCCACTGCAGAAGGTCCGGCGGCGGCCATCGGCCGACCGCCGCCGGCCGAAACCCTAGAAATAGGGTTTCGGTCGGGTGATTCCCGCCGGCCGCAGGGAAGAGTCGGCCGCAGGGAAGAAGGGTACCTGAACAAGTCGGCGGCAGCGGTCGGCGTCGTCGGCGTCGGCAGCAGCGGCAGCGGCGGCGAGTGGCGTCAGCAGGAGCGGCGGCGGCAGCAGCGGGAGGAAGAAGGGTCGGGCGCGAGAGCGTGCCCTATATAAACTTATCAGCAACGGCTCACTCGCCCGTTAGAAAGCCGTTGCTGATAAGTTATCATCAGCAACGGCTCACTTATCCGTTAGCAAGCCGTTGCTGAAAATTAAAAAATCAGCAACGGCTTGCCTTTCCGTCCGAAAGCCGTTGCTGATAATTAAAATAATCAGCAACGGCTCGGTCTTCCGTTAGAACGCCGTTGCAGATACAGATATCTGCAACGGCTCGGGCGGCCGTAAGAATGCCGTTGCAAATAGCAACGGCTTGAGCGGCCGTTGCTGATAGCCGTTGCTGAAGACCAAGTTTCTAGTAGTGGATGCAGAGTTCATCGCTTGTTAATTACGAGGCATCCAATCATGGGATATGGCTGCGAAACTTTGTCACTGGGCTGCGCATTGTAAAAGGAATTAAAAGACCACTGAAACTATACTATTACAACAAATCGGCAGTGTTATATTCCAATAACAACAGGAGCTCTTCGAAATCTAAGCATATCGACATTAAGTTTCTGGTTGTTAAAGAAAGAATTCAGAGTGACCAGTTATATATAGAGCACATAGGTACAACTTCCATGAGGGCGAATCCGTTTACTAAAGGCTTATCGCCCACGGTCTTTCATGAGCATGTTGCTCATTTGGGTGTTGCATCATGTAATGATATGATGGTTTAGTGGGAGTTTATAATTTGTTACTGTGCTTTATGAAATTTTTCTACATAATAAATTTTTTATTATTTTTACACTCTGAATATTTTATTTGATCTCAATACAATAGGACCAGTTGGAAATAGGCATGTTAGGATCACATTGCATGTAATTTTCATGTTACGCACCCATATATGATCTATATCATCGAGAATATAAATATTGTGACCATTGATGAATTTAGTCATGATAAATGTGATGAAAGTCGCTTTGGTTCGTTGTTAGTATGATCGATGGACCAGATTATTGGAGATGGTTGACAATAATAGTGATGATGAGCTCATAAAGTTAGCATGCATAGCTATACGGTGATACGTTTGTTGGCCCAAGTGGGGGATTGTTGGATTAATTTCTCATAATCTAATATGGGCCAACGCATATCAATAGGTGTGCATCCGTCACTATGAAAATTAACGATCCAGATCTTAAGTGATCTAATTATAATTTATCTGTGGGCCTGTGACATCTCAATAATGTATATATGAGATTTAATTGTACAGATACCATTAGGAGTAATTTCTTATTTATGATGGGCAAAAATGGAATTACCATTACCTTATATTTTTTTGGTTATAAATAGAGGAATTATGGTCCTCGGGTCATACACTTGGTTCTAGTCTCAGAAGCCCCATTATTCAGAGACGTCTTGTGGTTGGTGCATAGACTTGGAAGGCCGCCCCCAATTTCTCAGACGACAGCGATGGATTTAGGTACGTTTCCTCTTTTGGTATATATTCCTTAATGGTTTGACATGTATGACTTTAGGCATAGGTAAAATTCCTGTTATTAAATTTCCATCACAAATCTCATTTTGTTAGCATTATTGGTGTGTCTCGGCCACCTATACTTCAAGTTAATTGGTCCTATATTTTTTATCCACAACATGAGCTACTTCGGGACCTGGTTGCACCTTTCTCAATATTGAAAGTTGACAAAGTTATCAAATCAATGAAAAATTACAAGTCACTTGGACCCGACTGTATCACAATGGAGTTCTATAAAAATTTTTGGGAAGAACTTGGTCCTTTTGTGGTCAAAATACTCAATGACCTTATGCTACAGCCTGCAGACTTTCAGAAAATCAACTCGACTTTCATTACGCTGATCCGAAAAAAGAAAGGAGCAAACGCAACTACCGATTTTCGACCAATTAGCTTGGAAAATAGTTTGAAAAATAGTTTGGTCAAGATCTTCTCCAAGCTCCTTGCTAATAGACTTGTTGTGCATATGAAATTCTTGATTGATAACAAACAAGGCGCTTTTACGCAAGGTAGAAGCACTTTGTGATAAAGTATTAGCAAAATAACTATACAGATAGATAGATAGAAGAAGAAGAAGAAGAAAAAGAAGAAGAAGAAAGATGCTGGTGAAGGAGAGAATGAAATGAGAAATTATATTCCTTCAATTACATACACGCATATTTATAACAGCTAAGGACACAGGTGAATTAAGGGGGCGTTTGGTTACCCATAAGTGTAAATGCTGCAAAATCTATTTGCATGCAAAAGCAAATGCCCGCAAATATATTTTGCAGCCTACCGTTTGGTTGCCCGCAAGTAGAGTTGCAACTTCTATTTGCAAGCATTTGGTTGGCCGCAAATGGAAGTTGTAATTACACTTGCAACTTGTAATTTGCATCTTGCATCTTACGAAATTATTCGGGTCGGGTCGGGCACGAATTTTCTCAAGTCGGGCTGAGCCGGGCCGGGACGGGACGGGCCGAGCATGCACGAATTTATCCGGGCCGGGTACAAACTTTTTCGGGCAGGGCTGGGTACGAACTTTTCGGGTTGGGTCGTGCACAAATCTTTTTGGGTCGAGCCGGACACGAATTTTTTCGAGTCGGCCCGAGCCGGATCGGGACAGGTTGGGCAGTGCACGAATTTTTTCGGGCAAGGCTAGGCCGAACACAAAAAAATTTTCGGGCTGGGCACGAATTTTTTTTCTGGTCAGGCCGGGCCGGGCATGAATTTTTTTGAGCTGGGCCGGAAAACGAATTTTTTCAGGCCGGGTCGGGCAGGAATTTCTTCAGGTCGGGCCGAGCACGAATTTTTTTTGGCGGAAAACGAATTTTCTCATGCGGGGTCGGGCATAAATTTTTTGGGCCGAGCCGAGTCAAGATGGGCAGTGCACGAATTTTTTCGGGCAAGGTTGGGCCCGATGCGAATATTTCGGACTGGGCATGAATTTCTTTTCGTGTTAGGTCGGGCTGGGCATGAAATTTTTCGGGTCGGGTCGGGTCGGGACACGAATTTTTTTGGGCAGGACTGATCACGAATTTTTTCGGGCAGGGCCAGGCAAGAATTTTTTCGGTCCAGACCGGGCACGAATTTTTTTGGGGCGGGCCGAGCACAAAATAGTTTGGGCCGGGTTGGGTACGAATTTTTTGGGGTTGGGCCGTGCACGAATAATTTTGGGCCGGGTAAGGCACGAATTTTTTCGAGTCGGCACGAGTCGGGCAGTGCATAAATTTTTTCGAGCAGGGCTGGGTTGGGCACGAATTTTTTTGGGTCGGGCATGAATTTTTTCGGGCCGGGCCGGGGTACAAATTTTTTTTGGGCAGGGCCGGGCCGACAGTGAATTTTTTCGAGCCAGACTGAGCACGAATTTTTTCGGGCCTGGCCGAGCACAAATTTTTTCGAGCTAGGCCAGGCACGAAATTTTTGAGTCGGGCTGGGCACGAAATTTTTCAGGCTGGGTTGGGCACGAATTTTTTCGGATTGAGCCGGGCTGGGACGGGCCGTGCAGTGCACGAATTTATTGGGTCGGGTCGGACACAAATTTTTTCGGGGCGGGACGGACACGAATTTTTTCTGGCCGGGCCGGGCACAAATTTTTTCGGGCCAAGCTGGACACGAACTTTTTTGGGCCGGGTCGGGCATAAATTATTTGGGTCGAGCCTGGGACAAATTTTTTCGAGCCAGGCTAAAAACTTAGGCCCGACACGATTTGTCTGACAAATTAATAAATTTTAATTTTTGTATAATACTAAAAATATATTTAAAAAATCTATCAAATGTAAAATCTGACACTACCATCAGGTTCAGCACACAAAAACCTACAACTTTGATATTTATCTCGTCCTCATCCGACGACTCTACGTCGCCAAAATTAATTATTTTCAATACTTAAATTATTGCATTTGCAGCCCGCAATCTTGTATTGCGGGCTTTTTGGGCTGCAATTCCACTTGCGGCCCGCAAATGATATTTGAAATACAAGTTGCAACTAGTAAATGCTGCAAAATAATTTTGCAGCCAACCAAACAAATTTGTTATCTAAATGCTGCAACTAGAGTTGCAGCATTTGTACTTGCGGGCAATCAAACGCCACCTAAATCAAAATAATAAGGGTAAATACCAAAATATATCCTAAACTTTGGACATTTTCTCATTTGTGACCAAATCCAAAATAATACCAAATTACATCATGAACTTTGATATTGATCTCAATTATAGCCTCCCATCATCTCTCCATCGTCATCTCCGTTAACTGCATGACGTGGCATGCCCACGTGGAATAAAATATTATTATTATTTACACATCATTAAAAATAAATAAATAAAAAATTATAAAAAACCCTTTCACGTGGTAAATAAAGTTTTTTTAAATAATGTTTTTTTAAATAAAGTTTTTTTAAAATAAGTATTTTTTGAAATATATATATATATATATATATGTATATATTTTAAATAAATAAATAAAGTTTTTTTAAAAAAATATTTTTTTAATGATGTGTAAATAATAATAATATTTTATTCCACGTGGGCACGCCACGTCATGCAGTAACAAAGAAAACGACGAAGAGATGACGGGAAGCTATAATTGAAATCAATATCAAAGTTCAGAATGTAATTTGATATTATTTCGGATTTGGTCACAAATATGAAAATGTCCAAAGTTTAGGATGTATCCAGGTATTTACCTTTTAACAACCCATATTACTAAGTAATAGACTGAGGTGAAGACGAAACGCTTCGGGCTTCATGAGTTTTGAGTGGATCTTCATTAAGCGTAATTAATGCTCTATTATGCCCCCTCAAGATAGGCAAAGTATCAACGACGCCTATCTTAGATCTTTGTAAACGAATCAACTAACTGAAGCTGGGAAAGAAGAAATTGGACACTGAGTGTGTTGGCCTAAACCTGCTCGCGAACAAAATGGTAATCTAGTGCAATATGCTTCATTCTGCTATGGAAAATTGGATTCTGAGAGAGAGATGTAGCACTCATATTGTCACAATAAATGATAGGTGTTGATGTCTTGATTTTGAGTTGAAGTTCAAGAAGAACATTCATTACCCAATTTATTCCAGCAGTTGTATTTGCGAGTGCCTTATATTCAGCTTCCGTGGATAATCTAGCAACTGTACGTTATTTTTTTTCTGACCAACTGATAGGAGACTAGACAAAAAATATCAAAAAACTTCCTATAGAACATCGATCATTAAGATCACCTCCCCAATCAGAATCTGAGAAGCTGACTAAATTGGTATTCTTTGATGATGAGAGCAGTAATCCATAGGTGATTGTCGACTTGAGGTAACGAAGAACACGTTTGCAGGCCTTCCAATGTTCCGTTGAAGGTGGATGCATAAATTGAGAGAGCTTATTTGTGATATATGATGTCTGATCTTGTGAAGGAAAGGTATTGAAGTGTGCCAACTAATTGACGATATTCCTTCAGTGGGCGAAAAACCATCACCGAGCATGAGTTTGGAAGAGGCTGCAGCAGGAGTTTTAACTCCCTTTGGCTCATGCATATCAAATTTATAAAGAAGATCCTCAATATATTTCTTTTGGGACAGGTATATACCAAACTTTTAGTATAAAACTTCAGTACTGAGAAAATAATGCAGATGTTGCATTTCTTTGAGTGAAAATCTCGCAGCTAAAGCTTGATTGATCTCATTTATTTTTGAAGAAGAAGACTCCGTCAGAATTATATCGTCAACATAAAGAAGAAGAAAAACAGTAAAGGTGTCATCATGAAGAAGAAATAAAGACGAGTTTGATTTTGAATTAACAATACCCAAGGAGCTTAAAAATACCAAAAGCTCAGTGTACCAAGCTCGCGGAGTTTGTCGCAGACCATATATTGGTTTAGTCAATTTGCAGACATATTGTGGATAATTTTAGTCAATAAAATCCGACGGTTGAGTCATGAAAACATCTTCTTCAAGCGTGTCTTGAAGAAAGGCATTGTTTACGTCCAGTTGAAATAGCGACCATTGAAGTGAACAAGCAAATGTGAGAATAACCCGAATGGTTGTTGGCTTGATGACATGACTAAAGGTGGAGTTAAAATCAATACCAGGTCATTGAAGAAAGCCCTTAGCAACAAGTTTTCCTTTGTAGGAGTTGATGGAGCCAGTCGGAGATTATTTTATCCGAAACACCCATTTGCACCCTAAAATATTATGTTTTGAAGGAGGTACAAGAATCCATGTTTTATTTCGGATTAAAGCATTAATTTATGTCTGTATAGCCTCTCACAATTCCATATGCTTAGCAGCCTGTTTTTATGCATGTGGAACATCAGGAGAAACTGAACAATACAATGCTGAGTAATCAATTGGTTGACGAGGTTTAAAAATATTGTTCCTTGGCCTTGTTGTCATTTTGTGTGTTTGTCTTTCATTAGTGTGTCCCAAGTTATCCTGACAAGGTTCTTGCATAACATTGTGTGATGGTTGGGAAGACGACTGAGAGCTGTCATTGTTCAAGGTAGAGGAATTATGGTAATCAACATCTGGAGAAGCTAATAGGTGAAGTGTAGGTGATGAAATATGCTTAGGAGGTGGTTCTGATGAAGGAGTGTCCAAGGAGTGTGCATCAATCCACTCAGTAACAATTAGTTTGGTGACACGAAGGAGTTCCTGTTGGCAGGTGGCGAATGTAAATACATCTTCAACAAAGTGCACATGGTGAGATAGAAATATTTTTGATGAAGTAGGATCAAAAAACTTAAAACAATGGTATTGAGTTGAGTAACCAAAGTATACACAAGGTCTCAATTTAGGGTCAAATTTATGAGAATTTTATGGGCTCGACCATGGATAACAAAGACAACCAAAGACATGTAAGGATTTGTAGTTTGGTTTGTCAGCAAATAATAATTCAAATGGAGAGGTGCTGCTGAGATTTGGAGTAAGAAGGCAATTGATTAAGTAAACAACATAAGTGCAAGCATGATTCCAAAAATGAAGTGGAACTTTAGAATGGTGTAGAAGGGTTAGAGATGTTTCAATAATATGCCAATGTTGCCGTTCGGCAATACCTACACGCTGTGGTGTGTAAGGTAGAGAGAGTAAATGTTGTATTCCATTACTTGAAAGAATCTTTGATAGACCCAAAAATTCGCCACCACCATCAGAGTAGACAGATATAATTGAAGTTTCAAAGAAATTTTCAACTAAACATTTGAATAAAACAAAGACACTGGAAACATTAGATTTCTTATGTAATGGAAAAAGTCATGTATATCTCGTAAAATGATCAAGAATATTACATAATACCTATATCCTTCAGTTGATGAAATGGAAGCAGGGCCCCAAACATCAGTGAAAATTATTTGTAATGGTTTGCAACTGGATAATGTAGACTCAGAGAAAGGTATCTTGTGGCTCTTACTACAAAGACAGGAATCGCAAAAACTGAATGAAAAATTTGAACATGACAGATGATATTGAGTAAGAATATTTTTTACTACTTTGATTTTTGGATGACCAAAGCGCTGATGCCAAATCGAGAAAGATAGAGACGATGAGGAATCGGTAAGAAGAGCGACCGGAGAAGAGACATTGTTCCACTCATAAAGATTGTTTTTATTCGGGCCTTGAACAAGAAGAGCTCCCGTGGTCAGATCCTTCACAACAAAAGTATCAGGAAAGAATTCAATTGGAGTAGAGTTTTCTTTGCAAAACTGGGAAACTAAAATCAAATTTTTTGTCATGCGAGGTGCACATAAAACATTCTTCAGAATAAACTATTTTGAATAAGAATAAATAGTTACAGTGAGAAATATTTATACCATTACCATCACCAATAATCAAATCATTCATACCACTATAATCTGAAAAGGATTGAAGACTATTTGTAGAAGAGCTGACGTGATTTGATGCTCTAGTATCAAGTACCCAACCAGAAGGTGTTGATTGTTGCTGAGATGTGAAATTAATTTGTGGTATTCCCTCAAAATGAGATCTACAGGCCTTTGTAGCGTGACCAAATTTCTCACATGAAATCAAATTTTGGACTGTTACATGACTATGGCTGAAACTATTGGGGCTTGCAGAGCTTTGGAGCCGGATACCTGTACCATCAAATTCGATTTTGCTCGTGCTTTCAATAGTATATTGATTGGAGTTTTATTGAGCAGATGCTCGAAGCCAGAGGTTTCCCTACTCTTCGGATATCTTGGATTTCTTGTCTCATTCGCTCATCGGCCTCTTCAATTATAGTCAACGGTTCTCCTGGTGCATCTTTCAATCACAAACGGGGTCTCAGACAAGGTAACCCTTTATCACCACTTATTTTCAACTTGGTTGCTAACACTCTTTCAAGATTAATTTCTTCTGCCACCCGTCGCGGCATTTCCCATGGTGTTCTGACCAATATCATCCCAGATGGAATCTCGCACGTTCTATACACTGACGATCTAATTATGTTTAGTAAGGCTACTATTCAAAGTTTCTCTTGGATCTGTCTTCTCTTCATATGTTTTGAGTTAGCAACTGGGCTTACAATCAACACCAACAAGACCAAAGTTATACACTTGGGGGGGCCGGGGTAATGAGCAGACTGCAAGCATCTTGGCGAATATCTTTGGCTGCTCGGATGGAAATTTCCCGATTAAATATTTGGGACTTCCGCTTCGGGGTGGTAAACTCAACAAAGATGATTGGATCAGCTTGATTGCGAAACATGATTCATTACTTACTTCTTGGCAGGGCCTCAACCTTTCCAGAGCTGGTAGACTTACTCTCATTAATAGCACTTTGACATGTCAGACTTCCTATATGTTCTCTATTTTCAATGCTCCATGTTGGGTTATCAAAAAAATTGATAAATGCAAAAGACGCTTTTTTTGGTGTACGTGGACCTTTGAGTTCTGACTGCAGGGGAAAATGTTTAGTTAGCTGGGACATTCTTCTGACCGACTATCAGGATGGTGGGGTCGAGATTCTCAACATAAAGCTACACAACAAAGCTAGGTTTGGCTCTTGGTTATGGAAGCTATGGAAAAAGAGAGATCTACTTTGGCCTGAATTGATTAAAGCTCTATATCCTCTCACTCCTGGTACTGATTCTGCTGATCGTGTTCCTTCCTCTCATATCTAGAAAGGTATTGTTTCTATACAAGAAGCTTTTAAGCTTTCCTCTACTCTCGTGGTTGGAAACAGTCAGCAAATCAAATTTTGGTTTGACACTTGGGTGGGCCACAAGCCCCTTCACTTGCAATTCCCATCTTTGTTTGTGCTTTCAACTGCACCAAATGCCACAATTGCGTATCTCAAAGAGTATGGCGCTTTGGAAAATCCCATCAGCTGGAATATTCAATTTTCCAACTACATTCATATCTTTGAGGTCCTCTTTTTACTTACTTGTGTGAACAATTTTTCAACTCTCTTGATAAATACAAGTTGCTTCCTTTCAAAAAAAAAAGTAGTGATATATGCTTGTGAACCGGTGACCAAAAAAAAGTCGGTGAATTTAAATCTAATTTCTGACTAATCAATATTAATGACACCTTCCATCTTCCAATAATATATATGTATTAATGTGATTTATGTGGAGTGGGAAACTCTTCGTCTCCTCTCCCCTCGGCGGCAACATCCTCTCCCAATGCTTCTCGTCCTCCCCACCTCCTGATGAACAAGCTTCTCCCTCATCCACCATTTGACATGCTCTTCCTTCAACTCTGATGGCTAACCCTAAATCCCCTCTCCGGCACACCTTGGGAAATTGGCTACTACGGCTACATGTACATTTCTTCAACCAAAATGATAATTCCAACCCTAAATCTACAACACCCCTTTCGACTACTCCTTCTATGGTTGATTCTTTCACTGCTTCGTCGAATTTATTCCCAACCTACCGGTATGCCATGGCATTTGCTTCATAGGCAAATTTTTGGGGAAACCCCCTTTGGTTGATATTGTTCGCTCATAGGTTGAACATTTTACGGTTAAATCTTGGTTTCATTAGTGTCCTTGAACTTGATCAAGGCTTCTTTGTCTTTCGATTCAATACTCCTGAGCAAGCCACCATTGTCCTCACAGGCAACCCTTGGATGCTCAAAAGTAATATTATTAGGTTAATTCTGTGGAAGCCTTTGTTTAATCCTTGGAAGAAAAATTTTACTATCGCACCTATTTGGGTTCGATTGTTGCTTACTGCTTGAATTTTGGAATGAATCTTGTATACATTTAACAACTTCTAGTCTTGGATTTGTAATTAAAATTGATGACAGATCCTTTGATTTTGAGAGGCTCTCACCTTCGAATCCGTCTTCTGATGATTCTCTGACTCTGGAGCGACCGTAGGAGCCGACCTGCGGTCTATGGGTGCAGGTCCGTCGTCGCTGCCCTTGCCACCCACCACGTGGCCATTCGTGCCATAGCCGCGGTGAGAGCCAAACACCGTGAGATCTCGATCTTCCTCACGCGACCCAAGTCCGAACGCAGCGCCCCGCTCCGAGCCTATGGAAGTGAACACGGTTGTTGGGGTTCGCATCCAACGTGAGTCTAACCGTTGGGCCCCAAATCGTCGCAACCCAACCCGACCTAGACATTCGCCAAACCAATCCACCAAAAAGAAATTGAATAATAATTTTAAATGTAAACCAATTTCGCATAGCCCTTTTAGACCCGCATCCATTAACCCTCCAGATGCTTCAAATGCATAAATGGATGACGTATGTGTGTCCCCCCTTATCAACCGTTGATCCTCCATCCATGGGCCAACCTCCCTCTTCACCTAGTGTTCCCTCGTTAAACACTCAGGAGGGCTCAGTCGCCACGGCAATCGCCCCTATCTCTACTGCTAAGCACTTATATAATCCCTTCTTCGTATGGCAACAACTTCTTCCTCTAATCACACCCCCTTCAATTTTGAAGGTTCCCGACAATCCTCAACACCTCCTTCACTCTCTTCTGGTCATAGCGTATTAAAGAGCTTTCTTTCATCTTCCCATCATCGTCCTTTTATCCCTCACCTCCCGATTCCTCTTCTAAACCCTACAAAAGGAGCTCGCAAGCCACCTCGCTCCTCCAAAAAGGAATATGATGTTTTAGATTTAATTGATGGTCAAAACTCGCTCAAGAGTTGAAGCCATTCTACAATGGATAACAACGATTTTGCAGCACCGTCGAAGACGAATAATGCCCAGGGGAGTACCTCTTACCATTCCTCATGATTATTCTAAATTGGAATGTTAGGGGGGCCTTTAAGCACCCCGTTAAGGACAACTACGTGCATTTATTTGTATTTCTCGTGTGTAGGTTTTTTGCATACAAGAATCAACTTCTTATAAATCTACAATAAACACCAAGGTGCTATCAATCGAATCTCATATTATTCATGCAATTCTTGACATCCCTTCTTATACGCCACTTTTACTTTCAACAATTTGTGCTAATACCGACCCTAACACACGTGTATCTCTATGCAAATTTTTACAATCTATTGATTTATCATCTTTTCCATGGATAACTACTGAAGATTTTAATACAATTTCTATTTCTATTCTAGATTCCTATTTCTATTTCCCTCACTTGGAATCATTTCTTACTTGAGTGTCGGAGTGTCTTTTGCAGGTCCCCTCATCGGAGTCGCATCTGACCAGGAGATGCGCCGGCCCGCATCACCTCGACTTAGGCAAGAACAAATAATAATTAATATATGTGTAAAAGAAAGAGAAGAAAATTTAGGAAAAGAAAGCGGAGAGCTCTAATTATGCAAGATAGGAAGCGAATTTATAGATTAAGCACAAATAGCCTTAGGAATAATGCAAAATCATGAAATAAACTCCAAATGAACATGCTTAAGTAAGAGAAACCATTATGCCGAGAAAACTAACCATGTGCTTCAACATTCATCAAGATTGTTCATTCATACAAGGAAGTAGCGGAATATAACTTACAAGACTTAAGTGAAGACAATTCTTTCATAGAATGATGGAGCTTGGGCCTCGTACCCAAGAGGCCTCACGTCTATTGTATAAGTTGGAAACACATCAAAATGAACTTCTTTAAATTAATTTTCATTTAGGGATAATCATGTTTCAAATGATAAGATTTGTCGCCTATTTATAAGTCGGAGAGAATGGTAGGTGCCAGACCTTGGCATTTAATTTTATTAGGAGAGAGAAATTCATTTCTCGTGTTACGAGCGCTTTAGGAATGAAGAAAATTTATCCTGAAAAAGAGAGGAAAATCCATCATTGTAAAAATGAGGATGATTTAGGTCATCTCGACCTACCCTATCGTTTAATCAATATAAATGTGACTTTGACTCATATTGAATTTATTATTGGAATGCTGAAGAGAAATTGATAGATACAGTTACATAAATGACCTTCAAGCTGTAGAGAAAGTATTCTGTTATTCAGAGCTTTTTAGTCACCTTACATTTAATTTCAAAATACAATAGGTTAGCACATGTATATAACAGATACTGCTTTACTTTCTTTAGATTTGAAGTCTGAGACTTCAGTCTCCGTTCTTGTATTCCACACTCTGTTTTCTTACTTCTCTGCATCTCAAGTCTGTAATCTGCTTGAGAATGAATAAAGATAAAATCGAGAGGCCTTCTCTCAAATACTTGTTATGATTTCGTTTTCGCAACATGGTATCAGAGCAGCTGCTCGATCCATAAACTCCAGCTGAGCAACTTGGATCGACGATCGCCTCTGTCTGCATCTCAAAGTGGATCTCAGCAAAATAGGCGAACGACCTAGGGTTTCTCAATCGGCTGGAACCCAAATCTGAATACGTCGAAGCCCTTCCGTCAGATTCAAAGGCGCTGACCTCAGAATCAAACATGGAAGGCTCGATCAGCAGCACAATATCAGCGATCGACAATCCAATGTTACTCCATAGCAGTGATAATCCAGGTACTAATCTAGTATCGGTTCAATTAACTGGAAGTGCAAACTATCTTCCATGGAGGGAATCCATGTTGATGGCGCTATCTGCCAAGAACAAGATCGGCTTCATTGATGGAAGCATCTCGAGTCCAAGCAGTGATTCCCCCTTCTTCATCCAATGGAGGCGTTGCAATGACATGGTCTGATCTTGGATCACACAGTCGTTAATTCAAGAATTGATCAAAAGCGTTTTGTACATGAAAACGACCGAGAAGATGTGGAAGGATTTGGAGTCACGATTTGGAAGAAGCAACGAGCCGCGAGTGTTTGAAATAGAAGCCCTAATTTACAGCACCATGCAATTGAACACATCTATTGCTGTGTATTACACTCAACTAAAATCACTATGGGATGAGCTTGACTCAATTGAACTAGAAGGAGACTGCACTTGCTCAGCCGGAGTTAGGAAACATGAAAAAAGGAAGCTACGGAAGTTCTTGATGGGGCTGAATGAAAATTACGTCAACATCCGAGGCCAGCTACTTCTGATGAAACCCTTACCAAGCATCGACCAAGCCTACTCGATGCTAGAGCAAGAAGAAAAACATAGGGAGTTGGCAAACACAATTTCAGGAGGTATATATTGAATCTATAGCATTGAAAAGTACCTTCAAGAATGCTGGATACAAAACCAATCAGAGCAAGAGAGAGTGTCATCATTGTGGAAGAATGGGACACACCAAAGATGTGTGTTACAAACTTCATGGGTACCCCACAAACAACAAGTCCTATAAGAACAAATTCAGAACTAAAGGTCAAGGTTCTAAGTTCAAATCAGCATGTCAAGTGCAAAAGACTGAGAAAATACAAGAGGACTCAGGAACTACTGAAAGTGAGCAAAATTCATCATTAAAGAGAACACTCAGAGGGTTTACAACAGAGCAACTGAGTACTTTGATGAACATCCTTGATACCAAGCTGACAGGGGCTCAAAAAGAGCAAATGGAAAACTGCGCAGGTATATCTGCATGTTTATTAGTTGATTCTTTTAACCATACTTGGATTTTGGATAGTGGTGCTACAGACCACTTCTCCACAGCCAAAATTACCTTACAAAATTCAGTTAAACCCTCCAAAATTGAACAAGTAGCCTTACCTGATGGAACAAAAACCTTAGTGTCACATGTAGGGAACACATGCATAAATGACTAGTTAGAACTCAAACATGTTTTATCAATACCTGCTTTTAAATTCAACCTTATGTCCATTAGTCAAATCGCCAAAGAGCTAAAATGTTCAGTCAATTTTACTGCTACTCATTGTTACATTCAGGACCTATATATATACCAAGAGAATTTTGGGGATTGGTAGAGAAAGAAATGGCTTGTACTTGATGTCTGAGGCCTCATCAATCCCACAACCTAAGACTCTAATCATTTTCAAAGACAAATTCTCCTCGTGGCATCTAAGGCTGGGCACATGTCACATCCAAGAATGCTGCTCTTTTCAGAATCCATACTTGAAGTAAAAAACCGACCTCAACTTTTCTGCAATATCTGTCCACTAGCTAAACAAAGTCGGCTACCTTTTCAGCCAAGAAAAAATTCCACTTCAGATGTATTCGAAATAATCCACTGTGCTGTGTGGGGACCTTTTAATGTCAAAACACATTGTGGTTGTTCTTTTTTCCTTACCATTGTTGATGACTTTTCTAGAACTTGTTGGATCTTTTTAATGTCTTCCAAGGTCCAAGTATCCGGTTTGTTGACAAATTTTGTAAACCTTGTGCAAAATCAATTCAATAAAAGAGTGAAATGTTGGAGAACAGATAATGGAAGTGAATTCTTTAATGCTTCTGTTAAAAATTTCGTTGTTGAGAAAGGCATCATACACCAAAGCTCTTGTCCCTACACTCCACAACAAAATGCCATAGTTGAGAGAAAACATAGGCACCTTTTACAAGTGGCAAGAAGTTTGAAGTTTCGGTCAAAATTACCAATGAAGTTTTGGCCACCTATTTGATAAATAGGCTACCAAGTCCACTTTTGAATAACAAAAGTCCATTTGAGATACTATACAAAAAGCCACCAAAACTAGATAACCTTAGAGTGTTTGGATGCCTTTGCTATGTTTGTGATACCAAACCAGGGAAAGGAAAGTTTGACCCTAGAGTCAATCAATGCATCTTCATTGGCTATCCTCATGCACAAAAAGGTTACAAGGTTTTCAACATCTCAGAACAAAAATTCATTGTATCAATAGATGTTTTCTTTGTTGAAGACATCTTTCCTTATGCATCTACCACTTCAAACAAAGTCATTTTTCCCATACAATTAGTTGAAGAGGAAGAATCTGACCAAACTGACTTCCTTTTCACCACTGATGCATCATTAGAAACTCAAATTCCATTGAACAATCCCAGCAGTGAAGTTCAAAACTCTCAACCACAACAGCCACCAGTCCATTCTATCATTGAAGCTTCCCAACAAAACCAACTTGAAGATACTTCCTCCCATCCATTTGTTGACCCACACACTCCAACTGAGCATCTTCCCATTGCTATCAGAAAGGCAAAGAGAGACATCAAAAAGCCCGCCAAGTTAAAAGACTATCAGTGCAATGCTACCAATTCTTTACACAATCCCCAGGAAAACAGACCGAGCCATAGTAGAACAAACTTGTATCCTATCACTAGTTTCATGTCATTGAACCATGTAACACCACAACATGCCTCTTTCCTCACTAGAATAGATACAAACAGTAACCCAATAACCTTTGAAGCTGCTATCCAAAGTCCAATATGGAAAGATTTCATGCAGGCTGAATAGCAAGCTCTTGAAGCAAACAACACATGGGTTCTTTGTGATTTGCCTCCTAGAAAGAGTACAGTAAGTTGTAAATGGGTGTACAAAACTAAATACAATCCAGATGGGAACATAGAGAGGTATAAATCCATATTAGTTACAAAAGGATACACCCAAATAGAATGTGTGGATTATCAGGATACCTTTGCTCTTGTTTCCAAATTCACCATAGTAAGAATGTTACTGTCAATTGCAACTTCAAGAAATTGGAAATTATTCCAATTAGACATCAATAACGCTTACCTTCATGGGGATTTGGAGGAGGAAGTGTACATGGACAAACCTCCCGAATATGGAGACCTTCAAGATAGAAGGGTGTGCAGATTAAAAAAATCACTCTACGGTCTTAAGCAGGCCAGTAGACGGTGGTACTCTAAGCTTTCAAGTAATATCATATCTCATGGCTTTACTCAATGCAACAGTGATGCATGCATGTTTGTGAAGAAAAATCAAGACAAGATCATCATAGTCTTGGTCTATGCGGATGACCTGATCATGACAAGAACGGATGAAATTGGCATTCAAATGCTCAAGCAATTTCTAGATAACAGTTTCAAGATAAAAGACCTTAGTGAGCTCAGGTACTTCCTAGGTCTGGAAGTTCACAGAACAGAGAAGGGAATTCACATTGGTCAAAGAAAATATGTGTTAGATTTGTTAAAAGAAATGAAGTTGAGTTCATGTAAACCACAATCAACTCCAATGAAAATTCAATCCAAAACAGTCACTCTGAAGGAGGAAATGAATGACAAGTACCCTGATGAGAAGGGCTTTGGAAGACTAGTGGGAAGACTTCAATATATTACCCTAACCAGGCCAGATGTATCGTTTGTCGTACATAGCTTGAGCCAACATGTACATGATCCCATTGTATCAGATTACAAAGCTGCCATAAGGGTAGTAAAGTATCTTAAGTCCACGCTTGGACTGGGACTGTTTTATCCTGCAAACTCAAGCACTCGGTTAACTGGTTTTTGTGACGTTGACTGGGCCAGCTGCCCGTTGTCCAGAAGGTCAATTACAGGGTTCTGTATGAAGTTGGGAGAATATGTAGTGTCATGGAAATGCAAAAAACAGACCACTGTTAGTAGATCTTCAGCTAAGAATGAGCTGCGTGCAATGTCTACAGCAACAGCTGAACTGATGTGGCTTTCCAAGATGTTAAATGAGCTGGGAATTCAACCCGAATTACCAGTAAAATTGCATTGTGGCAACCAAAGTGCAATCCACATAACACGAAACCCAGATTTCCATGAAAGGACCAAACACCTGAAAACATATTGTTATTTTATCTGAGAAAAGTATCAAGAGGGGTTTTTAATACCAGATTATACCTCTAGTAAAGTTCAACTTGCAGATATACTGACAAAGGCCTTACCAAAATAAAGACATCAATTTTTCCTTATCAAGTTGGGACTGCAAAATCCATTTGCAGTTGCCAACTTGAGGGGGGAGTATTGGAATGCCGAAGAGAAATTGATAGATGCAGTTACATAAATGGCCTTCAAGCTATAGAGAAAGTATTATGTTATTCAGGGCTTTTTAGTCATCTTACATTTAATTTCAAAATACAATAGGTTAGCACGTGTATATAACAGATACTGCTTTCCTTTCTTTAGATTTGAAGTCTCAGACTTCAATCTCCGTTCTTGTATTCCACACTCTGTTTTCTTACTTCTCTGCATCTCAAGTCCGTAATATGCTTGAGAATGAATAAAGAGAAAATCGAGAGGCCTTCTCTCAAATACTTGTTATGATTTCATTTTCGCAACATTTATTACATCATAAAATGAAAATTACATAAAGTACTCTTCGTGCCGCATGACATTCGAGTAGTAAGACATGACCCATGACGCTGATGTGATAAATTTTGAGCCTCGTAGTTTTAATTGTCACGTGCCATATATAATATGGGAAGTTTAAGAGCTCTCCACAATTTTAAATATGTTCTATAGACTAAAAGTATGGACTTGCAACTAGAAGTGACAATATATGAAGTTTCTAATCGATAAGTCAACCCCTTTTCAGTTTTTGCTTGAGAGAAAATCGGACTTATTTTACTTGCTTGAGTGCTACACATGGGATGCCGGCGACTATAGCATGTATCCTCAGAATGGAGAAAACTTGGGTGCAGTCGTGGCTGCACCTAGAGCCGTGCTCCCCCAATCACGGGCTGCTAGTGCTAGACCCCTTCAAGATTTTGGCATGGCGACCCGTACGACCGGGGTCGGTCCCAGCCTCGTGCACCCCGGCAGCATGGGCTTTGGTGATTTGTCCCCTGAGAATGATGCACTCAAGGAGCTCTTATTTGGTCTCTCATACTTCCGTCATCGTAGTCTGCTCCTATTTATAGATTGATGCCATAAATTGCAAAGAATGGCGGTGAGGTACTTCGAAATAAAGCAGAAAGTTCAGCCAAGCAATTCGTCATCATGCTAACAAAAAAGTGTTGAAATTTCAGCCAAATCAATGTCAGGGAGTGGATTCTTCAAATGCTCCCGAAAATAATTAAGGTAGTCGGCAGCTGGAAGTTTTGGTCGAGATCGTCCGATATAATCTCGGTCTTCAAGCTGCATGCAAAGGAGCGGAGAAGATTGCTGAGATTTCGGCCGAGAGATTGTAGCGAAAAAGCTCGAATGGCAGCTACAATATTTTCAAAAATTCTTCATAAAAAAATGCAGGATTAATCATCTCCAAGAAATCCCGTCGGAGAATGGAGATCATGCAAAATGAGCCGTACGTGTGGGCGCCCGCGAGCTCAATACAAGTGGCTTCAAATGGCCGCAGTTAATTCCTATTTTAGGCCGGCCCAGAAGTAATAGAGTAGGGCCAGCTTAGTAGTACTCTATTTGAGCCAGCCCACAAATAGCCGATTAAATTCGAGCAAATGTTATGATTTGATTTGAGTTCGATTCGAGCTCAAATAATGTTATAATTTGGTTTTAGTTCAATTCGATCTCAAATCGAGTCAATTTCAACAATTCCACCTTCCTCCTCAAATTGTATATACAATCACAAAAAATGATGCCGAAAATGTGCTCGACGGGATTCCAACCTGCCTGCTAAGTTGGAGGAGGAGATCAAGAGTAAAGAGTGTTCTTGCATCTTATCCCACTTTCCTTAATGGCGATGGGTACAGGGATACCGATAGTTTAATGTGAGAAAAGGTGAGGGTGTGTTGTCGAGAGAAAGAGTTTTAGGCTGACACGTGGAGTTTGGATGCAAGTAAGGAGGTATGTTATATGTTCAACATGTGCTACTTGTGGGGTGCAATGCAGAAGACACGTGACATTTCAAGGTGTGTGCTATGCATCATTAGCCGTCAAAAAGGTTGTACAGTATAGGTGACAAGAGTATGTGGGTCAATCAAGGGCAAGGGCGTCCTTGGGATATATATATATATATATATATATTGAAGGATAAGTGAAGCCCAATCGCCTTAATCCATTTCAAAAGATTTGAAACCTACACAATAGCATCCCGGACATTGTTAAACACACCCCGACTCTAAACATCATAACAACCCGAAAAAAAAAATCATGGACGCACCTTCGTGTAAACCAAGAAGAAACAAAGCAGAGACACGGGAGCTAAATCTAAATAATTACACCGGATGTAAATGAGTCCAAAAATTAATCCCCAACCTTACTCTCGTCACCCACTCCGCTGGTTTGTCATTGAAGATGTGATCATTTCAAATCGTTCAGATGCTCCAACACCAAATTATCGAAAGAGAGGCACGCTCGATAGACCATTCATCATCTTCCCCTATCGACCACGAGATTTCTTGGAATCTCGATTTTCCTACCTTGTCAAGGAAGTCACGCCATCCCATCGTCGTGGATTGGCATTTCAAGATAGATGCACATCCGATTCATGTGATTCTCGACATAAAACACAAAGGGGATCATTCAAAGCAGTCCATTGTGACTTGTACTTTCATTTGTCTTATAGTATGTACTTTGACATTTGTCTCAATTGTGACTTGTACTTTTATTTGTCTTATTTGTATACATGTACTAAGATATTTATTTCAACTATGACATGTCGTCTAATTTTCATCGGACGCTCCGTTAAGTTGACGACGTGGCATGATGATATGTATAAAAACTAATTTTTTATTATGTTATTTTCTCTCAAGTTATTAAAATTGGGTCACACCTTTTAAAATATTAAAAAGTAGGTCACATCTCTCTCTCGGAGATGGATGCTGTAGCGGGGGGAGAGGGAGCGGCTGATGCCGCCAGAGCAAAAGCAGACAGTGGTAGAGGTGGCAACGGGCCGTGCCTGGCACGGCCCGAAAGGGCAGTGGGCAAGCCCAGCACGGGCCCGAGCCCGCCTAGTCGGGCTCGAGCTGGGCCGACCCAAAAATTAAGTTTTTAAATTTAAATTTTTAAAGGTTTAAAATTTAATTTTGAAAATTAATGATTACGAGTGAGTTTTGAACTTGGACTTCTAATTTTATTTGAGATAGCTTAACCATTGTACTAAGCTTTATTATATATTTTTTAACACATTTTTTATATGTAACATTATAACGCAGTACAAATTAATAAAAAGATTTTTAAAAAATCAAATTATAAGTAAATTTTTATTTATCTTTAATACAAAAATATTCATCCAATGATAAAATAATTTTTTTTAATATTATAATAGATCGCACTGTAAAAGGTTGCATACATACCTTCTATAGCTAAACATGTACTCCACAATGATTAACTATAGAAGGATTAGGTCTACGTAGTTCTTTTTACATTTTTAATCATCCGTAGTCCCAGTGATTTAACTTGTACTTGGACCAGCAGCACCAGCTTCGCTTGTTTGAGCTTCCTCCTCTCCCGATGATGAAGTGTCGTGTCCTCCCTTATCTTGTAATCTATCTTCAGCATCCAATCAGTCTTTTAAGCAAATGCATATTTCAACCGTTTCTGCACTCATCGGCTCCTTCTTTCGTCAAGAATTCTATTTCCTGCACTAAAACAAGACTCGGAAGCTACCGTAGACACAGGAACAGTTAGTATATCACGTACCATGATGGAAACAATAGGATACACATTTTTTTATTTTTTTCACCATGCTAAAATCTCATTATCATCTATTTCATCAGAACGATTATGATCTAGAAAAAAAAGTAATTCATTAAAATGAGTAGATTTAGTTTTTTTTTATCTTACGACCAAGTTGAGAATTAATATTATTTCCACTATCATATCTTAATCTAGAAGAAGATGATGTTGTCTTATTTGTAATTGTATCACTAAATTTTGAAGCGTAAAATACAAACATAAAATTTAATAAATTCAAAATTTTATATTTTTTTTCTTCAACATTATCTAATTCCATATTCTTATAATAATCATCTAACAACATATTTAAACCATCAATTTTCATTCTAGGATCTAAACATATTGCTAAACAAAATAAAGTAGGTATATCTGACCAATACTTTTTAAATTTAGATTCCATTAAAGAAATAATTTTTGCAAATAAAGGATGCTATATGTGAAAGAGTGCAAATTTAGATTCCATTAAAGAAAATACTTTACTAATACGAACTATATGTGAAAGAATTAAATTACATGTAGGATAATAAACACCGAAAAGTTATTCGGTAGCTTTATTAAAAAGCTCTAAAATTTAAGTAATATGTCAAGCAACTAACCAATCATTATCCTTAATTGGATCACCAAACATATTTTCATTGTAAAACATTGTAAGAATCTCTTGATATCTTGTAGTAGACATAAGCATATGATATATTGAATTCCATCTAGTAATAACACCATCATTAAATTTTTTAAATGATTTATTAAAAGATTGACATAATTTTTTAAATTATTGTGTTCTTGCTTTTGAAGAACGCATATATCTAATAACATCTCTTATTTTTTCTACATGTTTATTTACTAGTTTTAAACCATCTTGTACACATAAATTAAGAACATGACAAACACAACGAACATGAAATAATTCACCATCTAATACTGGCTTAAATAACTGTATAAGAGGAGGAATAACAGCATCATTATTACTAGCATTATCAAAACTAATCGAATTTTTTTTTTCATTTATATTATAGATAGATGTTACAAATCTAATAGCAGAAAAAATGGCAACAGAAGTGTGTGGATATTCAAAAACTTTAAAACTAATTATTCTTTTTTGCAAAATAAAATTTTCATCAATCCAATGCACAGTAACACAAATGTAAGAATTAGTAGTATGTTAACTAGACCAAACATCAGATGTTAAAAAAAAAATTGATTTATTATTTTGAAAACTAGTAATTATATTTTCTCTATATATAAAAAATAATTTTAAAGCATCACTTTTCATTGTATTTCGAGTAATTTTTTTATATTTTGATAGTAAAGTATTTTGAATCCAACTAGAAAATCTTGGTTGATCAACAAAACTAAAAGGAGATTCACTTTGAATAATTAATTTTGCAAGTTCTTGACGTTGAAAATCATGATCATACGAAAAAGTTGTTAAACCAGAAGAAGATAAATTAGAATTTGTTGAGCATGTGCAACCTTATTGTCATGACCCTTTGCATGACGTAATAGATAATCAGTTCCTCATGTTGTTGAAGCCGAAAGAATTTTTTGACATTTTTTGCACCAGGCTTTTGTTACGGTGCCATCAGCTTCAATAATTTTCTCAAAATATTCTCATACCTGATGTACATAAATTAATAAATTGACTTATCTCTATGTTTTGATTTTGTTGAGTGGTAGGAGTAGCAGGAGGCATTTCTTCTAACATATTTGATCCAACTTGTGGAGTATAATCTAAAAAATCTCCATCCGCCATTAGTAAAAATTAAAAATATAAAAAGTATAAATATTATACTGATCAATGAAATAAATTTAAGAGATTAAAAAAAAATTGACAGCAATCTTGAATCCTTGTCTCCTTGATGAACTTAAAATGATGTTAAGAATGATTGTAAATGAACTTAGATTGTTAAGAGTAAGAGAGTTGAGAGTTGAGAATTGAGAGTTGAGAGTTGAGAGAAAGAGTTGAGAGAAAGAGTTGAAGATGAAGATAAAAGAAATAAAGAAGATGATGAGTATTCATAGAAAATTTTAATTTTTTTTATATATAATGTTATCGGCCGGCCCGAGCTAAGTCTAGCTCGCGCCAACTTAGGCCTGGCGCGCGCCAGACCAGACCTACCCCGTGCTCGCCCAGAGCACGACATGCGGGCCGTGCTCAGCCTGCGTCCCATGCCGAGCACGATCCGACTGCGGGCCATGCCTAGCACGGCTCACGTGCCCCAGGAAGCGAGCCCGGCCCGTCTCCTGGGCACAGCCGTGCCGGGCCAAGCCTGGCCCGTTGCCACCTCTAGACAGTGGGGATGCAGAGGAAGAGGCTGACGATGAGGATGCAGTGATTGATGGTGTTGGCGGTGAGGAGGGTAGCGGGGTCAAAGCTGATACCCATGGATGGTGGCGGGGTGCGCCGACCGACCATGGCCGGTCCCATTCAGTTTTGCCTCGGCAATTAATGGCACGGCCATGGAGCCGGAAGAGTGGAGGTCTCGACGGTGGGTCGCCAGCATGGGGAAGGGGCTCCAGCTCCTTAATTTGGCCACTATTTGATGTTGCAGTGGCAGAGTCGGGAAAGGAGTGTTTCCGCCAATGGTACAACGGGTATCAGCCTTTCTGAAAGGAAGTACCTGAACATTTTGCAATCGATGGGGCAGTCCGTCCATATATCCCGTGTCTTGAATCAGTTTACTGAAGGTATGATAGTAATTATTTTTTACCAGACTTCAATGAGACATAATGAACTCTCTCAGAGTCAAATGACGGACAAGCGGTTTACGAGGGTTGAAAGTGTACATTAGATATTTACATGTTGGAGATCACACAAGACATTGTGGTGCAAACTGCAAAGGATATATGCCTTCTAGAAACCAGTACTCTTCGCTTAACATTAATCGTCTGTGTGTTTGCTTTTGTAGGAACCGATCAGCATAAAATCTTTATGGTTATTCAGCAACTGGAGCTCTTGGTCAGCATGCAATTGAGCTACCTAATTGTTGATGCCTGTGATTTTGGCAGTGCTAGAAATATAATTCAACTTATAACCATGGGGGCAGCTCTTGGTATTGAGTCTCAAGTGATTCAAGGTCCTTTCAAGACAGACTTGGCTTCTCCTCCAACCTCTACCAAGTCACGAGCCTTTGGCTGCAACATTGCAAATCAACCAAGAATAAGTTTTGTAAATAAGCATGGTTCTGATTCTCAGCAACCCCTCCAAGTTGCTATTGCATCCAAAATTACAAACCTGGTAAATGTTACCGCCCTGCTTCGCCCATCCAAAATTTCATCAGACCATAAGGAGAATGGTGCTTCTAGTGGAGCTAGCACACCTAGAGGAGAGGTACGACCTTGTGCCTCTGCTTCGCCCACTGTAATAGTGGAGGAAAAGTCTCTCGAGAAGGAAAAGAAACTAAATAATGATGAAGATGAAGGTTAGGCAGGTATTTTCAAAATCATAAGCAAGGCAGAGGCAGGTAGTTGTCACCCTCCTCGCGGCTAACGTCATCGAGCACAACATCCTCCCCGCCAACCTCTTCCTCCGCGTCCCCACTGTCTGCTTTTGCTCCGGCGAACGCCGCCGCTCCCTCTCCACCCGCAACAGCATCCATCCCTGAGAGAGAGATGGGACCCATTTTTTAATATTTTAAAAGGTGTGACCTAGTTTTAATAACTTGAGAGAAAGTAACATAATAAAAAATTAGTTTTTTATACATGTCAGCATGTCACGTCGTCAACTTAACGGGGCACCCGACGGAAATTAGACGGCATACCACAATTGAAACAAATGTGTTAGTACATGTATACAAATGAGACAAATGAAAGTACATATCACAATTGAGACAAAGATTAAAGTACAAGGTTAAAGTACGATCCTTAGTTTGGAGACGCTATCTAAGGACCAACCATAGTAAGATCTTCATTTTAGTCGATCCTTCGCATTTCCATATTTTCCCATACTGTGCATTCTGAATCCCCTGATCCATCATCCTTTTATACATTGAGCTTGTCGAAAAGATCCATGAAGGCTCCCATCACCAAAAAGTATTGTCATCCGTGTTGTCATGCATCGGAAGGTTAAGGAGGGAAATTAATATGTCCCTCTCCTGAATGTCCACATGTCCTCTCCAAGGTGCCAAACGTTAGGTTCCTCATCAAGGAAATATGAAATAACTTCTGAATGCTTCTGACTAAAGGCAAAAAGCTGCGATAACACATTAGCCAAGCGAGTGTTTAAGACACAACTGTCCAGCCATAACAGTGTAGAGTCCCCTCTACCCACGATCGATTCCATGCCTGTTGCAAAGAAGAGTTTTGCCGCATAGATCCCCTTCCAAACACTAGACCACGAGGCCGAGTTGTGGAACGCCTGCCAGCCATTGCGTCGAAAATACGAATGACTAACAATATAGGTCCACACAATATTTCTTCAAAACGCCACTCCCCACCACCATCTTCCTAAGCGAGCGATGTTGTGTTTATCGAGATCAAGGATGCTCAGACCTCTATTAAGCTTCGGGCAAATAACATCATCCCCAGCACACCAGAGGTTTTGTCGCCCCCTCTGCACCCTCACTCCAAAGGAAATTTTTGTGTTTGCGGTCAAGTTGGGCTATGATTCACTTAGGGGTGCGAAAGATAGTGAGGAAATGTCTGGTCAGACCATTGAGGATATTGTTTATAAGGGTCAAACGACACCCCCCGGATAGTAGACGCCCTTTCCAGCAGGTTATGCGGTCTGTCCTCTCAATCACTTGTAGCTAAGGCAGTCTGCTTACCCAAAAGGAACTGAACCTAAGGCAGAGCCTAACCAGTGAGGTACGGCCTGGTGGCATGGTGAGGCTGGAGGGCAGGTGGTGACGCGGATCTCGTAGCAGGCGGCCATGTAATCGTAGTCGTGTTGTTAGATCGAGTTGTTAGACATGCACTGAATAGATGTTTACTTTTGAAAACATATACTGTGAGATGATTTTTGAAAGTTTGGACTGATTCCTTTGAAACTAAAATTGTTTTAAAAATTGTTTTGACTTTTAATAAAGATTGACACCTAGTTCTTTTTATTCATGTTTTTCTTGATGTTGGTGTATACTTGGTGTTATTGTTTAGTGCATGTGGTAGGTTTCGGGGTACGACACATACCCTAGCCGATCACGCGATCCTGAGTTGGGGCGTGACAGATGTCCAAAGGAGGCACGGGTTCCGAGAACAATGTCGCCCAGTTCGTTTCTATTATTATATAATGATGTCATTTGTTTTTTATTTGGATTTTATATCGCTAATTAATTATCTAAGAGGTGGTCTTCTGTGTGTAATATATTAAAATATCTTGCATTTTCATATTTTTCTAAATTTTATCCCATTCTTTTATTTATACGTATGAATACATACATTATGAAATTTTTAATAGTTGTGTGTTACCATTAGTTCATTAAGTGCTAACGTGGCTTCTTCTTTTTTTCCAGAAGATAGCGAATTTAATTTCTAGGATGAGAATTAAGAATATAATCAAGTACAAGACTAGATAAATATTCATCCAAGATCACTTTCACACACGAAAGGATAAACGGATCTATACAGCCGCATATAACGAATAAAATACCAAATAAATTAGAAAAAACCACAATAGCGAATCTTGCTGAGGTTTGAATCACAGATCTCTAGGCAATTCATAAACTGGCTTTTTAAAGTAAAATAAAAAATAAAATAAATATTTTCTTATCTCAAATTTCCATGTGAAATTATTGTATATTAAAAAACAATTTTAAAACAAAATATTAATTAATTAATAACAAATAGAATATCAAAAAAGTGTTTGACGTTGAGATGATAAATTTTAAATGTTTATTCAATATCTTTTATTTACAAATGGAGCAGAAAAAAGTGACTGATAAGATAGTTTTCCAAGAGTATTAGAACAATTAATCTTGTATTGAAGTTTTAATTAAATATTATAAATAATAAATATTTACCACGTCAACAACACCATGTGACACTTTCGATATTTCATTCTATTTATTTTAAAATATAATTTTGAATATGCAGTAATGTTATACACAATTAATTTTTATTTAGTTTTATTTTTTTAAAAAAAATACAAGTCAATCAAACTATATATATTAAAGATGTAATGAACTATGGAGGAACTATTTAATAGTGAGATATAGATATTATAAATTATATATATATATATATATATTAAGAATTATATTTTTATAAATATTTTGATATATTAAATTATGAATAAAAATATTTTTCATTATTGGGCCGAAACTACACCGCAAGGAAGTCGTAAGAGTTTGTATTAAAGAAAAACAAAACCAAGACAAATCTATCACTATCTTGACTTTTGACAATTGTTACAAATCTATATACAGATTTTTCATTTAAACTAATTAAGTTGTCGTATTCTTAATTTATTTCAATTATATCCTACCATCTTATATACTTATTGATTTAGTATTACTAATGTATGTTAGATGTTCAATTAGTAAGGCCAGCCCTACCACTAGGCCAAGAAGACAATCGCCTTAGGCCCCCCAAAATTATAGATATCCAAGTACCTAGGCTCATTGCTTAATATTATATTTATTTTATTACAAATTAAGACTTCAAATGAGTCATTTAATCTTCTATAATAATATTTTTCTCTCAATTTCATTAATTAGTACATTATTACTTTATCAATTTTTTACTCACTTTTCATTAGGAATGTTCATTGGGTCAACCCAAGAATTCCAACCCGAACTAACCTATTTGGGTTGGATCGGGTCGAGTCGGGTACAATCCGACCAAACCTGATTATAATCGAGTCAGGTCTCGGGTTATAAAATTTGAAACTCGATGACTCGAGACCCGACCTCGTCGCCCCGATGACCCAATTATGTATACTTTTTAATTATATTTAAAATATTATATTAAAAAATAGGGATAATAGAAATCACAAGGTTTGCAGAAATTTTATGCTCTACTCGCGTTTTCAAAATTTGTCTGAAAATGCACAATATTTACATCCGTTTATGTCATTTACCAAATCGTCAAACGTCGTCTCAACTAAGCTGACATGGAGGAAAACGGAGCTCGGGTAGCTAACAACTTTATACGTGGATGATGCCCCTATCTTTTTCTCTCTTTTCTTTTCTTTTCTTTCCTCCCAGCGACTGCATGCCATCTTTTTCCCATTTCTCTTCCTCCTCCTTCTCCTTCATCCCAAAGATCTGCTGCTCCCATTAGATACCATTGCTTTCTTCGGTGGCGATGCTTCTTCCGATGGCGCATCGTCGAGCCCCAACCGCCCCTCCATTGCCCACGCCCCCGCTCGCCAACGGACATGCCCGCGGCCTCGCCTTTCGATCGCGGCACCATCTCCCAGCTCTATGCTACATACCCCAACTCGTCAAAACCACAGTCGTAGTTCAAAACTAGGTGCTCAATCCTCCGATTTCTTCTCCGCGTATATATATAGTAAGCAAGTGGTAGTACTATGCGCGACCACCACGTTCGTACAGCTTGCTAGGAAAAAAACTTCTATGGAGCCCCTCCTATGAGTGAACCTAGGTTTACTAATATTGAACCTAGTATAATTTATACTGAACCTAGAGTAAGAGTGAACCTATGTTGCAAACGAGTGAACCTAGCATTTTTATTTCAGGTTCAATATTAATGATCCTAGATTCAATATTAGTAAACTTGCTAGTACGTCAAGTCACCGGCGCCCATGGCCTGTCGTCCCTTCCGTGCCACCCGTTGACAAGGAAAATCCAAAGATGATTCTTAAAAGATAACTTGAGCTGTGTAGGTATCAACGGTCGGATGCAAAATAAACAGATAAAAGTCAAGCATGATGCAAAAGTCAAGCATGCAAAGAGAAGTGATGCTTTAGACTTAATTGGTGAGATATACGAGCGATAAACCAATCTCACCTCCTTTACGAACCACTTTAGGAGCTCGCACAAGGGAATCCCTTCTCCTGTCTATGCCAGAGGCACGTCAACCACTTGACCTCGGGGAACATCAACCCACGCTGGCTGGACAAGAACCGAGTAACCGACTAGTAAGTCTATCCCGGAAACCCCCAGTCTACGAATCAACCACAGAAACAAATCAAGGCGTCCCCTATGAGCGAATCAAAACAGGAAAAATTAGCGCAGATGCTCACAGAAAAAAGGCAGGCGTAGCTCCGACGACAGGGTCAGAGTGGAGAAGAGAAGCAGCCGACTGTATGCGGCAATGAGTTCACTGCATGCATGCGGCAATGACTGTATGCATGGTGCGAGTAAAAATGCATGGTGTAGCAGCCGACTGCATGCGGCAATGAGTTCACTGCCACCGCCTCCTCCTTTCCATCCTTGCCACTCTCCACTCTCCAGTTCGAGCAGCATCTGCATGTTCTCTTCAGACCTGTGTTACGTACATCAATCAGTACAAATCATACGTTGCAGGCGACAGAATCCCATCGGCCCTCGCCACCCGTAGTTGGCGAGCAAGAGGTCTTCTTCGAGAGTCCAGGGGCGGAAAAAACTTCTATGGTGTCAGGCTCCATAGAAATTCTATGGAACCCCGTGTATTAGTGAACCTAGCATTTTTAATACTGAACCTAGGATCATTAATACTGAACCTAAACTGAAAATGCTAGATTCACTCGTTTGCAACATAGGTTCACTCTTACTTTAGGTTCAGTATAAATTATACTATGTTCAATTTTAGTAAAACTAGATTCATTCCTATGAGGGGCTCCATAGAGGATGCACTCCCAGGGGCCTTTCTTCAAGTCGACGACGTCATCCTCGCGGGGTGGCGAGAGCGTTTGCGAGGGGGGGTTGTGGGTTGCGTTGATGAACTCCATGGTGAAGAGTAATTAATAGTAGGCGATCCTGTGATATTGACGAGCGAGAAAGAAGAAGTAATGGCTCGATATTTATAGAGGAGGATGACTGTGTGATATGGGGAAGGGAGAGGGAGGAAGGCAATGTGCAGGATTTTGTCTTCATGTGTCTTGTGACGTAGCGCATGAAGCTGGAGCAGGGGCGGTGTTTATGTCGTCAGGGACGGCTAGAGCAAGGGCGCTGATTCCTTTGCTATCGCATGTGATGTCAGCGGTGGCGGTGTTTATGTCGTCAGGGATGGCGGGCTCCGAGGTAGGGATGACCCTACCCAGGTACTCAAGTTGGAGCAGGAGCTCGTCGGCGAAAGGGTCATCTTGGAGGCGTTTGATGAGGGGGCCTGAGCATATATATATATATTTGTTTTTAATACGGTGGGACCATATACATTTTTTCTTTTTTAATAAGTAGTTGTGGGACCCTACCCACAATTAGGCCGACCACATATGAAGCCGTCAGGCCACACAAGCGTCGTTTTCCTCCACGTCAGCTAAGTTGAGACGGCGCTTGACGATTTGGTAGATGACATAAACGGATGTAAATGTTGTGCATGTACAGACGATTTTAGAAAATGCGATTTTTGAAAATACGGATAGAACATAAAATTTTTGCAGACTTTATGATTTTTTAGTCTATTAGGAATGAAATCAACCCGACCCAATGAACCCAAGAATTCCGACTCGACCCAACCTATTTGGGTTGGATCGGGTCGAGTCGGGTACAATCCGACCAAACTCGATTATAATCAAGCCAGGTCTCGGGTTTTAGAATTTGAAACTCGATGGCTCGAGACCCGACCCCATCGCCCCGATTATGTATATTTTTTTAATTTATAATATTTATTTTTCTAATTATTTTTCATTTTAATTTTTTTTTCGAAAACTCATTTTTACCTAAACGGGTAAATCCGACTATCCGACCCGATTACACTTGGTCGGCTCGGATCGATTTTTTCCTTAAACCCGACCCGACCCGATCCATGAACAACCCTACTTTTTGTAATACCTCATTACTCCCTTGATCAATTAAAAAGTAATCCTAATTAATTTTATCGTAAAAAATTCTCTTGACTAATTAAACATTAACTGCCAATTAAAACTAATTAGGCAGAACAAACATGCACGTATCTTCTTGTCAAACAAAATAAACATTTGAATTTTGACATATTTTTACTTTCATCAATTGACAAAAGAAAAAAAAGATCAATTAGAAATTATACATGCAAATCTTCAATTAAGTGATGACGCTCATGCCATCTTCAATTAAGACCAACGTGAAAGGAATAGTGCCATTGAGTCAATCACATGTCAATGTGTTTAGGGACTATTTAAGGGTAATCAACTTAATGATGCAACTTTTTCATCATATGCTGCATTTTTACTCATAAAGATTGTGATGAACCCCGTGGACCCGAGCAAATGATTCCGAGTCCATGATGAGATCATGCCAGTGAGACTTGGAATTCATATATCCATGTTCTAAATGTTCCTAGTCGTAGGATCACCAATTAGGGGATTGATGATTCCGAATAGACTAATGCACTTGGTACATGCCCTATACGATGGGGGTAGCTGATCTCATAGTTACCTATGAGCTATCATTAATGTACAAGTGCAGGTGCTCATTAGGGAATGAGTTCACTGAACGGACCCGCAAGAGGAATACAAAATAAAATCCTTACATGAGTGTCAATAGGATGTTCCTCAGGTAATAGTAAGTCCAAGCAGTCCTTGGACCTGAGGTTGTCATGGTTACCTTGTGAGTGACGATCCATTGCTTTGGTTCTATCCCTACGTGGCTCTCGGCGTAATGTGCCGGGTATTACTGGGCATGGGGAAGCATTCATGGAGGTAGGTGAGCAACCAATTCATGGAATCAGTTACTCCTAGTGAGAGGAGATAATGTCCTATGTGTCTCTACAAGTGTCGACTCGAGAATCTCTGACTAGAGTAGACTTAAAAGTTAAGAAGATGTTTCTGACGTTTCATTATTGAGACGACATCTTGGCAAGTGGAATACATATAAATTAGTATTAGTGTTTGACACTTCTTTTGTACCCTAGCCGACTTCGGGACATTGTAACCGAGGGATTTAGTTGCACGGTAACTAATCACCGAATGACGTTCGATCCCTATAGATTGAGCCTCACACTATCCGGGTAGTCATGACACATTGCTAGACGTCAATCTTGACTTGTGAGTGGAGTCTCCCACGACCACACTAAAGGGGTTTAGTGGAGGCTCGTAAGATTCGAATAGAAATTGTTCTATCGGATTTGACTCTCCGTTATGCACAACTCACTACTGGCTTAGTGTGGGACCCAATGGGTCACACACAACAGGCTAACCTCGTAATGTGCTTTATGAGATTGAGTCCGAATGCGGCATTATATGTCTACTATCATAGACATATTGCAACTTGATCACGGATCTCGTTTACGGACATAATAGGAAAGATGTTTCCTATAGGAACCACTACAAAAAAATTTTAATATATCGACGTATAAATTTCGACGTCGGCTAACGACGTCGAAATAATTTTTATCAAAAAAATTATAATATTAAAAATTTTGACGTCTGTTGTAGGCGTCGAAAATTTTTTTGACGGCTGACAGCAGACGTCGAAATGTTTCGACGCCAAACCGTCCGGCGTTGAAATATTTCGACGCCATATTTTCGACGTCGACGGTCCGACGTCGAAATATTTCATATTTCGATGCCGGACTGCTCGGCGTCGAAACATAGTATTTCGACGCCCGACTGTCCGGCGTCGAAATGTTTCGACGCCAGACCGTCCGGCGTCGAAATATTTCGACGCCCAACATGGCGTCAAAATCTCTGACGCGAGCTCGTGGGTGTGTGAGCCCGCGTCAGTTTCCACCCGCGCTGGCTCGCGGGCGCACTAACCCGCGCGGGCTCGCGGGCGCACTAACTCGCGCCCGCCTGCGCGGGTTAGCGGATGCGCAAGAAGCGCCCCTCGGCGCGCTCGCCGAGGGGCTTTGCCGAGCGGGAAATCGAGGCGGGATTTTTCCCGCCTCCGATTTCTTTTTGACGACGATCCCTCTCCCTACAGTTCTCTCTTCGAAGCCCGACAGCCACTTCTCTTGCGACGACACTTCCGCCTCCTTAATCACCCATAGGAAGGGTCGACCAGCTGCCTCCAACCCATGGCTTATCTCCATCAGCTGCGCGGCGTCATGGCGGACGATGCTTCCGAAGCTGAGGTAGATGACAGATCTCGCTGGCTTCTCGTCGAGCCGGGCACGTCGAAGGGCTCGAATGGGTCGTCCTTGTAACGATCCCAGATTATGTGATGTTTGATCATGCGCGCGCACAGGGTGTACAAGCAGGAGGGGCCGTAGAAGAGGAGCCGCGGCATCCGGAGCTCCCCGGCGACGAACCTGGTCCAAGAGTTGCAGGCGTCGGCGATCATGCAAGCCGGGGACGGCGGCTGGGCGAGGAGGTACTGCTTGAGGGGGTCGCGGAGGAGGGCTGCGGCGGAGAAGAAGAGTTCAACGTGCTAACATGGTGCGATTCCAAAGACGGGAGGAGGTCGAGGTTCTCGCACCCGTCAGGGAGTCCTACGGCGGCGCAGGGGAAGGGGAGCTCGACGAAGTCGATGGAGACGCCTGCGCGGGCGGCGGCGGCAGCGCGGGCAGCGTTGACGGGGGTGCTGATGAAGCTGACGCGGGCGCCGCGATCGGCGAGGAGGATAACCATGATCGACCATGGGGATGAGGTGGCCCTGCCCGAGGAATCACGGACGAATTTTTATTTTTTTTTAAAAAAAATGTCATATTGACGCCTGAGGAGGCGTCAATATGCTTAGCATATTGACGCCTCATATTGACGTCAAAGGTGTCAATATGTTGGCGTCAATAAATTTCGCGTACGGTCGTCGAAATTTTGAATATTGACGTCTCGTTTCGACCGTACGCGGCGTCGAAATTTAAATATTGACGTCTCTTTTTTGACGGTAATAGACGTCGAATTTTAAATATTGACGCCTGCATAGACGTCAATATTTAAAATTAAGCGGAGGTTATTCGACACTCATTTTCGACGAATTTACTGCCGTCAGTATGCAAATATTTACTTCCTCCGACGTCAGAATTTCTTTATAATTTGCCGTCAAAATTCCAACGATGTGTTGTAGTGAACAAATTTGTGAGGAATGAGTTCCTCGGTAACCCTAAATTGTAGGGCATCCCTAGATTGTAGGGACTGACACATGATAATATTTTATGTAGTTGATTAAATTTAATTATGAATTAAATATTTAATCAACTACTTGACCGGGAATGTATTTAATTATGAATTAAATATAATTTGATTTTGAATCAAATATACATTGTGAGAAAATTAGTTTCTAAACATGAGTCTAACCAATTACTTGGGAATTAATTTATTTGGATAAATCCTAATTAATAATAATTTGATTTATGGAGATAAATCATAAAATTAATAAATATATGATTTATGAGGATAAATCATAAATCTATTAATTAATAGGAAATCAAATTATTTAGATAAACCTCTTTCCTATTGTTTAGGGGATTGGTTTATTTAGATAATTATCATTGTTGTTTATAGTCTCTTAATTTATATTTAATTGGATTTAATTAATTTCAAATTAATTATGAAGCCAATAAAATATAAATTATTTTTGGAGGCAAATTCCAGAATTTTGAATTCCGGGGAGAGAGTTTTTAGGGGGGCGGGTCTACTCCTGTAGTCGCCCCCTTCTTCTCCGATGTTGAATTCCTTAATATTGCTAAAGTAGATCGTTGTTTTCGGGATGGATTGAATTTTTAAATTGCTATTTCCGTTGCATTTCTTATTCTCATCCCAGCATAACGGCCAAATGACGACCCGTCCATTAGGTCCAAAAGGCTTCATCTTAAGATTTCGGCTTAGGCCACAATATCTCTTGGGCCGGCCCTGCAATTAGTGTCATCCAAAAGTCACATCATCCTTAAACTTTTTAATAATTGTTTCATTATTATTATCCACCTTCTCCTAAATCCCCAACATCGAATGATCTTCTCGCCCTGCTGGTTGAAGACCCCTATACACTATACAACCCTCGTGCTTCCTCGCTCTTTTGTCGTGGTAGCAAGGATGAGACAATTTATTCTTGTTCTTGGGCTTCTAGCTAGTAGAAATTGCAAGAGTCAAAGGAGAATCTTTTTGAGGAGAAGAATTGTTAGCTGAAGGGCTATTCCTTCATGCTTTATTCTCCTCATGATTATTTTGATGATAACAAACCTATTTAACAAGTGTTTGAAGTATGAAAATTATAGGATCGATGAAAGATATGTCAAGCTTATCGTCTCTTGATCAATCCTCAAAATAGATCAATGCGTGCATCCAAAATGTGGTGGATAGCATGGATAATCCTTCAAAGCTAAAACACGCTGAAGAACGAAGTCGAAAACCAAGCGCGAAATGAGAAATCCAAAGATAAAAAATATTCCAGCTCTGTTTCGGTCGACTGGGCGATCGATCGAATGATGTTTAGTATTGGTAGCAGCCAATTCGATCGACCGACTGGTCGACCGAATGATGCGCATAAGTGGCAGTAGCCATTGGTCGACCAGTCGGTCGACCAAAATTGGCGAAGGAAATTTGCATGGCTGCATCGGTCGACCGACCGATGCCAAAAATTGGCAGAGAGTTCATCGATCGACCGGATGGCATAGCGCGAGTTGGGGAACTCAACATCACTGAGTCGGTCGACCGCGCCAAATATCGCGACAATCGATCGACCCGTCGATCGACCGAATGGCGTATAAAAGCTGGCTTTGGTTGACCGCTTGGTCGACTGGTTTGGAAGTAGACATTTCTCCGTCAACCGATCGACCGATCAAGGGAAAAATGTTATAGTGAGCCAGCGATCGATTGGTCGGTCGACCAACGATTCGACCGGACCATTGATCGGGCGTCTGTAACGGTCGAAAATAATCTCGTTGATGCCCTATTTCAGCTGGGTCTATAAATACTCCCTTATAATCTTTCTTAACCATCTTCTCTCTTAGATTTTTGATGATAAAAGCTTCAAAGAGTGATTCAATTCCATTATCCAAACCATCAAAGCGCTAAACGTTCATCAGCTGAGTCTTGATCCTTGCTGCCGAAGGAGTTTTATTGTAAAGTGTTGATCAAGCTGGTTAGGCTTAAGAAGAAGAGGCGGTTAAGCGTGATAAGATATTATTCCTCTTCTTGTAACAAGTTGTTATTTAATTTGTTCTTCAACTCTTGTATTTGAATTGTAGGAAGACCTAGGTTGTTAGGTCTTTTGTGTGGAAGTGGTTTCCTTGTTGTGAAGGAGTAAAGCCACTTGTGTCAACTTAGTTTTTCTAGGATTAGTTAAGTTGTCTCTTAGGGTTGAGGTGGAAGAGTGCTCCTGATAAGAAGACGGAGACTTCCGGGGTGTGGAAGTGCCTTAGGTCGAGACAAGAATTAATCTAGTAAACTTAGTTTGGAAATCGTAAGCTGGGTGCTTAGGTAGTGGAGTAGGCATTGGGGCCGAACCACTATAAATCCTTGTGTTTGCTTGATATCTTGCTTGTTTTTAAATTGTTTCATCATTCATCGATTTAGCATATAGTGGTCGAATTACAAATTGCCTAAATAATTCAAGAATCGATTAAAACTGAATTAGGCAATTGTTACTAGAAAACACACTATTCACCCCCTCTAGTGTGCCGTTTCATAAAACAAGAATGTCTAGTTCTCATTCTTCTTTGCTTCACTCTTATCGTTGCTTAAGAATCCATCATTGTCGTTATTGGGATCACGCCAAAGAATATTCAATGTTAATTCTCTCATTTCTCGAGTTTCAGATATCAAAATTGATCGAGTGAAGCACAAATACCTTAAAAACCTATCCAAACATCTTACATATCATTAAATATATTTTATATAATAAATAAAAATTCTTTGCGTGTTCCCAACGTCGATCATATATATGTGTGTGGAATTTGGACTTTCATATCACTTGCGCTTTTGATCGTTAAACTCAACTTGAAATATTCATATTGAAACACATTATTAGATTTAGTTTGTTATCATTAAAACACTCATGGAGAATCCCCAAAACGAGGATAAAAACTTGACTAACAAAGGTGATACTAAAGAGATGACCAAGAAGCTTAGTTACAGATCTTGTTGATGAGGGCAAGGGCCTTGTTGAGAACCTGATGCGATTGATAGCACACTCGTAGAGATCAAAGTGGCCTAAAGTTTTTAACCCTGGTCTCAATCTTGATTTTGATGATAACAACTAGCTAGGAACTAATGGTTGAATGGGAAATAATTTCAAGTTAATTCGATATTGATAAGCATGCTACATGCTCGATCAAAAAAATTGAAGCAAAATTGAAAATCCAAAAAGGACGTTGCTCGATGCTCGAAAGCCGAGAAAAGTTTTGAAGAGAGTTTCAGGTTTAGAGTCATTGTGTAATGCTTAGATGCATATTGCTGATGATGAAAACCAAATCCAAAACCTTAAAAATCAAATTGTGTTGAAAATGCTTAAAATGCCATTTCGGCTGCATGTTCGGTCAACAGTCGATTGACCCACAACCGATCTACAATCGGTGAGCCAAATGGCTCTTTTTTTAACTGTTGTGATTGCTTTCCCCGAGTCTTATTTCCTTGAATCTCTATATATATAATCTACTAGTCTTCTTTAAGCATTATTGAAATACCGAGTCATCCTTTGATTCCTTGTGAGCTTTGATTGAACCATTCCTTCAAGAAACTCTAGCTATGAAGCGTTATCTTGATTAGGCCTCAACTTTTGAATGATTCATCATCAAATGCATCAAGAGGACGTAAGAGCTTATCTTTGGAGCTAAGTGGTGTTATTTTTATTATTTGCTTCGTTTATTGTGTATTTGGTTTGTTTTTGTATTATTTTTAAAGCCTAGATGTACGCTTAGGGTTTAGGTCTTGTTTGAGTAGTTATCTTGGTGTATAGGTATAAATCCACTTGAGTTTCTAGGTTAGATTTGGTTTTCTTAGAGCTTGAGATGTTGGATGTGCTCTGAGTTTATACAGTGGATGTGTGTTTGGCTAGAAGCTGAACCACGATAAATCAGTGCGTTAACGAATCATTTACTTGTGTGAGTGCATTATTGATATTTAATTGCTTCCGCTTGAATTGAATTATATAAATTATCATTCACACTCAATTAAGAATTAGTAAATTGACGTGAAGTTTAGATATTGCTATAATACATACTATTCATCCTCCTTTAGTACGGCATTTCCACTCACACACAGAACGGGCTACTTGGTGGAGGAGCATAGCGTGCTTGTTCACGCATTCTCCAAGCACACTTGAGAGAAGCCATGGATTCAGGAGGCGGATGTGGTGCCACACCTCCATTTTGGCTTTTTGGATATGCTCATTGTCGAAGAGGTTTTCATCTTAGAATGATTTGGCTCGAGAAGAAAAATGAATACTTGGAACAGAAGCAAGGTGAAGACTATTTTTTGAGGTCACACTACCACGGAGGAAAACAAGTTGATGATAGCTTCCATTGCTCGCTCTCCTTTCCAGTAAAAAATGATCATTTTTTTCCACACACAGATGCTGTAGCAATGGCAGTTTGTCGACTACCCTGGTGCTAGAAAGGACTGAAGGCGAAGAAAGAGAGGGAAGTAAGGAAGATGGATAAAAAAGAAGAGAAAAGATGTGTTCCAAACTTCTTCTATGGCAAAGGAATCATTTCCTTTAATTAGTTCAACTTATTCAATCCAAAATGGGACCCCCCTCAGTTAGATACCATTCTTTGCATGCATGAATGAATGCATATATCATTATTCTCAACTTATTTTAATTGTAGCATCTAGGGTTCCCATCACAACAATTTTAATCAATTTATTCATTTTTTTTCTCTACCTATATCTATATAAATATATCATTCAAAGTGTCGGCAGACCATTATTGATGATCAAACTAATTAATTATTATCATGGAAACTAATTAGTGTGAACATTCATTTTTACCAATACTTACCATGACTAGTGTTTCATTAATTATTATTTAAAAATTTTGATGGAGAGCATTAATTTATTATCTTAAATATGTTGTTGTTATTATTATTAGGTGAAATATCATAAAACTAATAGTACTTATCTAGGAAGTTGGCATTCCGCTTTCGTTTTCAAATTTCTTTCTGCATATGAAGAAATATTGAGTACCCGTAGAATGAAAAGATAAGGTCATGCAACAAAAGTTCTCAATAATATTATTAAATATATATTTAGATAAACTAATTAATACACCAAACATTAATAATAAAAGGAGCGCAAAAGTATTTGTTTACATTTTAATTAAGTATTGACACATAAAGAGTAAGCTACATGATGTATGGCTTAAATTGAAATAATCATTAAAACTGGACACCAAATTAAAATTAGTTAAATTTTTTAAATGGTTTCGACGAAAAATAAAATTATGAGCAAAATAAAATTAACCCTGTTTTATGAAACAAGATAATGAGATTAAAAATTTTAAATCTACACGTGAGAATAGACCATGCGAGTATAAACACACTTAATATTCAATATCTATTGATTATATATTATTTAATATTCCTTATTTTTTTCTTCCAAAAATGACAACTCAAATAATTTCAACTTCACTCTTCTCTAGAGGTAGATTAGAGAGTGGCCCGTTAGGAATGCACCTAAACGCCCTGATTCAAAATCTAGACCTTGTTTGATTGATATGAAAAGTAAATTTTTATGAAAAATTATAATTCTCATAAATTAATTTTTCACATATATTTTTTGAAAAGTATCAAAAAAATATTTGGTTGACAAAAAATTAATTGATATGTAAGTTTTTAAAACATATTTACTACTTCATCAAGTGACTAATATATCATTCTTCTTATAAATTAATATTTTAATATATATTAGTATATATAAAAAATTAAAATTTATTTGTAAATTAATATTTTGACATATATATATATATATACACACACAAAAATGGATCAGTTTTTCATATATAAATAATATAATATATAATTTATTATATATGAAAGTTTAAATTTGGAGTTAATATAAAAATTACATATTCTACTCCAAATAAATTGAATTAAAATAAATAAGTCAAGAATTCATGAATGATCTAATCTTATAATGTCGACAACATAAATTATAAATTTAATATTAAAAGTAAATCAAAGAATAAAATTAACTTTGTCTTTTAAATGAAAATAAAAAAGTGTAATTTACTTATGTCATCCTTAGTAAGTTACTATACTAACTGAGAAAATTACATTTTTCAATTAAATAAGATTAAAAAACACAACTTTCTTTTACACGAAGTCGTGTTAACCAAAGCGACTATAAACCTCGTTTAAGACATATTCATTCAACAAATCTAAAATGTTTGCGTTACCATATTTAACAATCTCCTTCAACTCTTTCACCCTACCCACATAATTATCCATATACCCCTTGCATCATTAAACCAATAAGCTTGTGTGCAGTTCCATTATTCCTTTAATAACCCTAATATTGACTCCAACTTTACTTTCTACTATACAAATTACATATGTTTTCTACTATTTCTTACTTATTTTATTAGCATGTAATATAGTATATTATCTTGAATTTACATCAATATCATTTTTTATAATATTGTTTTTTAATAAAAATAAAAAATCATAGATGATTATATTAGGGATCAAATCTTAAATATCTAAATAATATATAATAAATTATCATCAAGTGTGGTACTCATAGTTTCGTTTTATAATATTCTATTTTACATTCTCTTAAATTTTTAAAATAATAAAATAAAAAAGAAAAAGAAGAAGAAGAAGAGAAGAATAACTTTTAAAATGACATTGTCGTCTTCGTAGCCACTCAAAGCAAAAACCCTTTCTTTCCCTCTTTCCTTCTCTTCTTTCGCAGAAGAATGCTTCGCTCTCGAATCCCTAACCCTAGTATTTATTTATAACCTCTTCAATCCAATTCGAGATCTCGCGGTTGCGCCCCTCTCTCCAATCCGGCACGTACCAGCTCGAATTCCGCATAAAGGTGAGATTTTTCCGCTCCTCCCTCTTTCTCTTCGCAGAATTGAGTTGTTTGAACTCTTGGTTGGATGGAGAGTGATGATTTCGTCCACTGATCTTGTGTTAGTTGGTTAGGTCTTGTTCTTGATCTGCGGCAGATTGCAAATGCCAGAGGAGGATTTGGTCGAGCTCAGATTTCGTCTGTTTGATGGATCAGACATTGGTCCCATCCGGTATGCTTCGTCTTCCACGGTTGCGATGCTCAAGGAAAGGATAATTTCTGAATGGCCGCGAGGTAGGAACTTGGTGCTTTGTCTTCTTGGGTGTTTTAGATCTGCCAAAGATTATCTTTCTCATTTTCCTTTGTTGTGAATCCTGTATACGTTTCTTGGACTGTGTGCATTCTTTAGCTTAAACAAGGTTGACTATGATCTGATAAAAACTTAAAGTTGATGAGGGTCAAAACTTGGAAAAAATTGTGCTGTGTAGGAGGGAAACTACAAACTTAGTTCAGCTATGGTGGATACCAAATTTTCACCAGATATAGAATGCGTCATAGTAATTTTCTTGTTACTGTAGTTGAACTTAGCCCAAACTTTGAGATGAGCATGATTCTAGGATGTATGGTGATGGCATATGAAGGGGATAGCAACCAACTTTGTTGAATGGGGCAGGTTGTGATCCATGGTGCACCCTGGCACATGACGCTTCATGCCATACAAAGAAGCTTTAATTGGATATCATGTGTATTTGACGTTTGAAGGTACTCTTTTGTTCTCTTTCGAAGTTATGTTTTGATTCCATCCTTTGCCATTTGATATTCTCTTGTTTCTTTCTAGTTTTAGAGGCAGTTGAGTGCAGCAGTGGACATCAGACTTAGATCCAAGTACCAAACATTTCCAATCTCAAAGTGTCCTCAATTTTAAGCTTTAGACAATTATCATCAACAATCAGTTACTGCCCCAAATTTGAGAAATCAACTCTTTTTCTCTTAATTGGCTTATTGTCATTGGACTATTTTTATGGATGCTTAGCAGCATATTCTGAATAGCTACATAGCTTTGCAAGGTTGCTTTTGTTTGGATTGTTAGCAGCATATTCTGAAGAAGAGATAGTTTTAGATTATCATAATTTTCATGAAAATGGGTTCACTATGCTTTCTTAGACAATTATTCATTTGCTTGTAAGTGGTTTCTTGTGTAGCTTTGGTTTTACTTTGAAATGATATATGTATTTGTTTTTTTGGACAATGTTTGATTAACTGTGAAATTGAGAAATACAATTTTGATTTTCAATCATCAGTATTCTCTTACTTCTAAAATATTTTGCCTTGTTAATTGATAAAATATGCCTATTTTGCTATGTTAATCTACTGCTTTGGCACTTCATTTGCTGTTCTGTTGAGCTAGGGTGACTCATATTCAAATATTGTCTTTGTTGTAGATAAGAAGATCATACCAAAAGTCGCTAATGATGTCAAACTGATAAGTAGTGGGAAAATTTTGGAGAACAGCAGAACAATCTCTCAGTGCACACCAACTTTTGGTGAGCTCCCCGGAGGGGTTATTACCATGCATGTCATTGTTCAGCCATCATCAGCTAACTCTAAAACGGGTAAGGGAAATCTCATTTTACATTTACATTTTCCCTTGTTTATATCAGTTTGAACGCAACACTTGCAAAACATACATGGTATCAGAACCCCATTCCTTGCGGCTTGTAGCACTTTGAAGTTACTTTGCCAGAAGTTTGGTTGGAAATTAAGATCATTACAAAATTTATTTTGGCAGAGAAAAAAATTGACGAGTTGCCGAAGAAGACATCCTGTTTCTGTTCCATATTGTAGAGCGATGAGTTCCAGTGTCTACTCAGCAGCAGTCTATGAGTTATCCATCTTCTGTGTTTAATCGAGACACAAAAAGATGACAAACACTGATAGCATGGTTGTTTAATTTCATGGAGGGAAGATAACCGAGCGTAGCCTTGTCATGTGTTGCTGCTGAATGCCTTGTGCTTCAAGTGGAATACTTTGATGAAATGCCAATTAAAGTTCTTCTGTTAAGAGTAATTAAAATTCCATTACCGCAAATGTATTCTTTTTATTGATGTACGTCATGTCAATTCAACTTCTGTTGTTGCATAATAACAAGAATATAAGATGTCTAAATGAAAGTGCAAAAGTGGTGGATGATGAGCAAAGCTTGTGGACATTGCGCTGATACTTACAACTAATTAACTCGTTGTTGATGTTACTTTTTTTAATTAAAAATTGACTTAATTGGAGCCTCAATCAAAATCAAATTAGACTTGATTTGGTTGAATTATATTTAATTTGATGTGAGCATATTTTCTTTAAAAAGAAATCATACTCAATTCGGGTTACTTTCTACCCAGCCGTTGGATAGATAGAGCAGAGGATCATTGATCGTGCTTCCATCGCCAACCGACTGAATCGAATTATATTCCCTATGAGTATTAACAATATTATTCATAAAAGCATCAAAGTGATCATTACAATGTTCCAGCACATACTCAATCTTATTCACATTCTCTACTCTATTTTCCCAGCATACTTACCACTCATTGCAGAGGTTGCAATGAGGCAACACAATGTGAAATCTTATTTACATCCCTATTTACATAAACCCAGTCAAGCACATCTACCAAACCTTCAATATGCCAAATTTTGCTAACCAAACCTTCCATTTCCCATGGAGCTTTGAACTCTCCCTTTGGGATTTTAATTGCTCTTAAGCAACCTGACATAACAACAACATTACTTAAATCCTTTTTTCTTACATTATCAAGCCATAAAAGATGGAAACAAGTTCAGCTTTCAATGGACACTTCACACGAAGTTTTTCAGCACCAATGAACCTCCATTTGTCATCTTCAATCAAAACTTAACCTGCGCCTCCCTCTGTTGCACTCCTACAGGCTGCATCACACAATAATTCTTTTGAAACAACCCCCCTATCAGCATAATAAACTGCATCTAAATTTACATTAAACTTCACAACCTGCTTCATCATACTATCTTCACCTTCATCATTATAGCACAAAGTGTCATTTAAAGCTTTTGCAAACATAGAATGCATGTTATTCAGTTTTCCTTCGTACTTGCCCTAGTTTTTGTTTTTCCATAGCAGCCATAGTGAGACTGCTATGAAGACAGTTAGCTTTGTTCCAGATGCCTTGTCAAATGCATCAGCTTCCCTCATCCAGCCACCATTTTTCCATTCTTCCCTCTTCATGAAAGATATTCTCAGCTTCCTTTCAGACATAGTCCAATACCTGTTTGCAAATTCACAGTTAAAAAGAAAATGCTCACCATCATCCTCTCCAGATTTACAAACAAAACAAGCATCATGATCAACTCCTGTAAACTTTCCAAACCATTTTGAGGTGGGAAGTCTACCCCAGATTAACTTCCAGATAAAAACTTTGACCCTTTCAGACATCTTTAATCTCCAAAAACTCAGCCAATTGAAGTCACAGGTCTCTTTGCTAACCTCTTTATCCTTAATATAGCAATATGCTCTTTTTGTTGATAATACTCCAGAATCATTTAAGCTCCACACCCATCTATCCCTTCCCTTTTCAGCATCAACCCATACATCAACTATTCTTCTGCTCACCAAAACATTGATTCAGAATAGAGACATTCCAGTTTCCTTCTTGCATCAACTCATTTACTAAATCATATTTTCTCAACTCATGAACATTCAGATATGTAGGCCACCATTTCATTGGAATTTTCGAGATCCATGAATCATTCCATATGTCTACATCTTTACAATTACCAACCATTTTCCTTAGCCCATCTCTGAGCTCCAACATACTCCCCATAATGGCTTTTGCATTCCAGGACAAACCAGTTCTACTTTCCATCCAAGGATTTAAGCCACTGTACTTAACATTCAGTAGTCTTACCCATGGTGAATCCTCCTTATTCAACATAGGCAGGATCCTTTTTGCCACTAATTCCTTTTTCATCACATGAAGATTTCTGATCCCTAAGCCCCACTTGCATCTGCTATCAGTTACTTATCCCCAATTGATTAAAACAGCTGATTTCCTTTCTTACCAGCTTGAGTAATTTGTTTTTTAGCCCAACATTCAAATTTCTTCTTTACCTTACTCACAAGCTTCATTTGATACTTGTTTTCCAACCTCTTTGGGGACACAAAGATGCCTAAATACTTCATAGGATAGTTTCCCTGCTTGATGTTCAATTGTTGACACACTTTATGCTTGTACTCCACACTGCACTTCCCAGGAGTTTTTTTCTTATGATTTCTCCTTATTTATTTTCTGCCTTGTAAGCTTACAATACTTATTTAAAAGAGTTTCTTCAGATTTATTAGAGAACTCTCACTGCCTTTGACAAATAGTACCATGTCATCCGCAAACAAAATATGACTCAGACTTACATCTCCTAGTTTGAAATGAATGATCTTTTTGTTCTCAACAGCTCTATTCATTAGCTCTGAAAATAATTGTTCCATAATGATGAAGAGGTAGGGGGATAAAGGATCCCCCTGCCTTATTCCTTTGAAACTTTCAAATTTTCTTGATTGAACACCATTTACCTAAACAGAGAATCTAACTTCCTCCATGCAAGAATTTATCAATTTTCTGAAAATCTCAAGAAAATCCATGCTTTTCATTATGCACAAAATGACATTCCAATTTGACCTGTCATAAGCCTTTTCGAGATCCAACTTTAAGATGAGAATTGGCTCTCTGGCTCTAGACTTATGTGTAGAATTCACCATTTCATTAAGCAATACAATGCAATCATGAAGACACCTATTAGGTACAAAAGCACTATGTTCAATCCCAATTAGCTTCCCTAGCAGTCTCCTGATTCTGTTTGTTAAGACCTTTGCAAAAATCTTGTACACAACATTACATAGTGCAATTGGTCTAAATTCAATAATAGTCTTAGGAGTTACAATCTTTGGAATCATCACTAAGATAGTTTCTTTCCATTCTGCAGGAACATATCCACTTTTGAATACAGCATTGAATTCACTTTTCATGGTACCTTTTACTATATCCCAGCAGTTCAAATAAAACTCAAGAATGTATCCATCAACTCCTGAACTCTTCCCTCTCCCCATAGACTTAATGGCTTGAAAGATTTCTACAAAACTAACATCTTTTACCAGTTCCCTTGCTTCATCCGAATTGATTTTGTTCTTTTTTTTTTGAAATAAAGCATTGTATTCAATTCATGAGCAAGAATAGAATACATGAGGGGAAAAAGAGAAAATTTAAAGCGAGGAAGTTAAAATACAGAAGAAAAACAGAGAGCATACTAAAACACCACACCATAAGATTTAGCCAATAGGAATAACAGCCACTACATCCATTCAAGATCAAAAAATTGTATAAGAGTCGATGAAGGCGATCATTGAGGTAAGGAGATTTGTCAAGCCTCTTGAGATGTTTTTGAAGCATCTCCTGTTGCATTCATACCAAATAAACCAACACCAAACAAAGAGAATCCGAGCTTTCTTGTGGTTGGAATGCCTGTTATGATCCCATCGGATATCCCCCATCTTCCAAGTCAGATGGAAGAATGGAAACTTCAATTGCGTGAGAAAAAGGGACCAAGAAACTTGTGAAAATTGGCATTGACTGAATATATGATCATGAGATTCCGGTTCTAGCTCACAAAGCAAACAAACTTGATCAAGAACCAATCCCCAACGAGCCAGCCTGTCTCGAGTAAGGAGCCGTTTGCGAATCCAAATCCAAGTGAAAACTAAAATTTTAGGAGGAAGTTTACATTGCCAAATAAGACGGTAAGAGGGATCAACCAAACCACGAAAGCTCAATAACCGGTAGAGAGACTTAGTAGAGAAGGTCTTATCATTCGTCCATTTCCATAGAATCAAATCCTCACCTTCCGAGTACTGAACATGTTCAAGAGCTTGAGTCAATCCCTGGAGATGAGCCGGATCCAAGTAGGTGGAGAAAGAAATGTTCCATCCTTGAAAATCCTCCCTGTCGTTAAGACTTCTAGCCTCAGAAATTGATATGTTTGGATTTGTTGCAAATCTAAATAAATTTGGAAACCTCAGTGCTAAGCTCTCGCTGCCAAACCAGGGGACAATCCAAAGCTTTATAGTTGTCCCGGAGCCAATGGAGTAAGAGATGCTACTTCTAAAGATTAATTGAAGTTTCAGAATTTTTCGCCAAATTGCAGAGGCCTGATTCCCATGCCAAGACTCAAACCATTCCCAATTATCACCTGAAGAAGCTCGAATAATATCAATCCATTGAAGATCAGAGCGGGATAAATATTTCCAAAGCCAAGAACCAAGGCGGGCTTGATTGTGCTTTTGCAAGTCTAAGATTCCGAGCCCACCTTCCGAGCGAGGGCAAGTAATTGATTCCCATTTAATTAGGCATTTCCCTTTGGTTGAAGAGATACCGTCTCCAGTCCAAAAGAAGTTTCAACGTCGTTTGTTAATTTTCTTTAAGACCCAAGAGGGTGCTTCGAATAACGAAAGCATGTAGCTGGGTCCACTTGAGATTGTGTTGTTAATGAGTGTAAGCCGTCCTGCCCGTGAAAGGAGGTGACCTTTCCATCCACTAAGTCTCTTGTCGATCGTATTGATAAGAGGAAACCAATCATTTTTGTGAAGACCGCCAATCCGCAGTGGAAGACCAAGATAGGAAATAGGGAAGACGCCCATTGAAAAGCCAAAGAAGGTTGTCATATCTTAGGCTAAAGAGGCATTGCCTAGCAAGTGAATAACGCAAGTTTAGCTTGGATTTGCCTCAAGACCTGAGGCCAACCAAAACAGCGAAGAAGGATCCTGAGATTGTAGAGGGCAGCTTCATTGTTCGAAGAGAAAATGATTAAGTCATCAGCGAACAATGAATGAGAAACACCACCTGCTATTCGGTCACTAAGCACCCCCTCAAGAAGTCCATTCTCAATGCCCCTATCAAGAAGCAAGGAGAGACAATCGACAGCAAGATTAAATATATAAGGCGATAAGGGGTTACCTTGCCGAACGACCCTCCGATGATGAAACATGGTAGACGTGTCACCGTTAATGACAATAGAGGAATCCGAAATGAGAAGATTTTTAATCCAAGCTATCCACCTGGAAGAGAATCCTCGAGCATACAACATCCTTAGAATGAAATCCCAATTTAAAGAGTCAAACGCCTTTTGAAAGTCAACTTTGAAAAGAAACCCGTCCTCTTTAATTTTATGACAACCCCAAACAGTTTCATGGACGTTAAGAAAATAATCCAAAGAGCTTCTTCCCGAGGTGAAAGCACCTTGTTGTTTGCTAATAAGGCAATCCATTAAAGGTTGAATCCTACGAGCCAGAGTTTTTGAAAAGATTCGGATGATGCTATGTTCTAGACTAATAGGCCTGAAATCCCTCAAATCCCGAGCTCCATCTAATTTAGGAATCAAAATAATGAATGCTTTGTTCACCCTCTGCAATAATTCTTGATTAAAGAAAAATTCCACTAAAATAGCAAGTAGATCGGATTTGATGATCTCCCAAAAATGAAGAAAGAACTCATTGGGTAAGCCATCGGGACCCAGCGCCTTGAACGATCCCATACCACGAATAGTTTGAAAAATTTCTTCCTCCGTGAAGGGCCCGTCCAGATCCTGTAACAGCGGATGAGGATCGAAGTGCAAGGACTCCCAATTAATATCCAGTAAATCTTGAGGGGAGCGGCCAAGCAATGAAGAATAGAAACCCCTGAAAGCGTTTTTGATAGCGTCATGATCGGTGATGGTGCCAAGGGATGTGTCTAAAGTTGATATCCAGTTCTTCTTCTTAGAGAAGGAAGCCCATTGATGAAAACATCGAGTATTTATGTCTCCAAGACTAATCCATCGTTGTTTTGCACGTCGCCGCCAAAATAGGTCTTCCTCGCCATATAGGTGGTCCAGATTTATTTTTGCGGCTCGAAAGGCACCAAGCTCTTGGACGCTCAGCCCTGAAGATATAGCCTTCGCTCTAAAGGAAGCAACTTTATCTTCCAGCTCATGACGCGAGTGTCTTACTGCTTTCCGCATAATCGAAGCCCATTGATGAATGATTTTGCGGAGCGTTCTCCATTTTGAAATCCAACCGTCCAATCCCGAAGACATGTCTTGGGATCCACCCCATCCTAGCAGGATGATCTGTTTGAATTCAGGTCGGCTGAACCAGTTAAGTTCAAGGCGAAAGATCTTAGATCTGGACATCAGCTTATTTTGGGATTTGAAGAGTAAGTAATGATGGCCAGATAGTTTCGAATCGCCCCCTTGAACCGCTGCCAAAGGAAGAACCTGAGAAGCCGCCAAAGAGAGGAGAACCCGATAGAGCTTGGCAAAGCGCGGTGTCAATTGACCGTTGCTCCAAGTGAATTGAAGTCCAGCAATCGGGAGATCAATGAGACAAGAGTTCGCGAAGATCCTAGAGAGTCACAATGAGTCGCGGGAATTCCCCGTATAGTTGGATCTCTCCTGGATACCCAGCGTCACATTGAAGTCTCCACCCAAAATCAAAGGCTCAGAATTAGAATTGATGAAGGAGGTAAGTTCTCTGAAGAAGATTGACCGAGCAGCATGATGAGGAGGGCCATATACTGAAGCAATTTTATATTTCAAACCCGAGAATTTTAGCGTTAAGGAAGCGGCAAGGATGAATTGACCAATATAAGAATCGTCCAACGACCAAATGTCAACATTCTAAACAAGAATTTGCCCCCCCCCCTCCCGCCAATCCAATAGCATCGATTGAAAGGAAACCACAATTCTTAAACCCTGATAATTTTTTGACATCCAAAATAGAAACCAAGGTCATTTTAGTATCTTGCAATGCAATAACAGAGCAATTAACATCTTGACAAGTACGCTTGCACATATATTTCTTTGAGGGTCGGGAGATGCCCCTCACATTCCAAAATAAAATTCCAAAGCTTGCGACAAACATGAAAAACTAAACTACTGACTTCGGAGAGAAATCAAGACAACACTCATGCAGTCCCACTAATCACCTTGGCGAGTGTTCTGCTTCCACTATTGCCAGAGAGGATGAAAACTTGAAGCCCATAGCAGACGTCTATTCTTCAAAGGAAAGAAGACTGAGGTCCTTGATCATTCTGGTAGATTGCATCCCGAGCGTTGTCGCCGAAGTTGACGGAGAGCCCGCGTTCGAGAGAAGAACACGAGGGCGGCCATCAAGTAATCGAGCTTTGCGCTCCTCAGCTCTTTTGAGACTATCACTCCGGCTTCCCACTAATTGCAGTCACGTGCTACGCCGGAGCAGTAGTCCCTTAGATGAAGAGGAGAATTTCTCGTGCTTGCGCTGATAAGTGATGATATGCGTCGGAGAGAGGGGCTGACTTTCTTGCAATCCACTGAAAACAGAGGGGGGGGGGCTGAGAAGACTTGGTCAAATAGTTAACTTGGGACCTCATCAATTCGGGTTCAGACCCGCTTACATTGGATTGCTTGACATGCGGGTAAGGAGTTGGATCCAATAATCCCCCAAGAGATTCGAAGCAAGGGATCCGGATCCATCAAACTGAGCCTGATCCGAAATCTCCTTGAACCGGGACCCTGAAAGGGTGACTAGACCACCCGACTGAGGAAATGGCCCAAGTAGCCCCGACTGAGAAGAGGAGGTTGCGACAGATTTGAAAAACCATGTCATCATGGAGAACACCAGAGGCCACCAAGGGGGAAAGACATTGCACTGTCCCAACTCAGCATGAGCAGGGCTAACGGTCATCAATGCGCCGTCTGCTACCGCCTCATTCCTGAGAGGATTTGAGGCCGAAGTTGAGTAACCTTCATAGAGGAAGAGTTAATGCTTGATGTAGAGGAGACCTTCTCGAGCCCCACACCGCATATCCTTGCAGGTGAAGCATCCACATCAGATGTCCTCTTCAACATCACCGGAGGTGGGGAGGGCAACACTTTTCCGACCGACGTCGAAGTTGCCACAGACGCAATGATGTGGCCGAACACCTGGTCGATCGGAACCACCCCATCGGAGGGCGCGGCAGAAGGTGCGGAGTCGCCTCTCCTCCCCGGTCGAAGTGCCCCGTTGAATTGATTTTGTTCTAATTCAGACTTTCTATAACAGCTTCTAAGTTGCCCCTCCTTGAAGATCTCCATAGATTTTCATACCAGTCAGCAAAGCTATTTACATTGTCCACTTCATCAGTCGGCTTCACACCATCAACCATAATGAAATCAACTTTGTTTCTACTACTTATTTTGACAAAATTGTGATAAAATCTTGTATTCTTCTCCCCCTCCTCCATCCACTTCAATCTAGATTTTGACCACCACTTGATTTGTACTTGCTTGCACAACGCACCTGCCTTCTTGGTTAGCACAGATAAAGCCAAAGAATCACTCTCATCTGATCAGGCCTTATCCAATCTAATTCCAACTCCTTGATCTTGCAAAGAGTATCATCTAAGATCTTTTCCAAGTTTCCAATTCTGTTTTTATTCCGCCAATTCAAACTATTGGCTAACTTAACCTATTTTTTTAGAAGAGGCATATCTTTATTACTACTCTTAGACCAGTTACTTCTAACTACATATTTAAAATCCTCATATTCCAACCAAAAATGTTTGAATAGGAATTTTCTATTACTACAAAAAAGTTTTCTTTCATTTTCACACTTCATCAAAAGTGGCCTGTGATTAGAATCCACTTTCTGCAAATGCTCCACCTCAATCTTCACATTCCAATCCAGCCAATTACCATTATAGAGCACCCTGTCCAACCTAGCTTGTATTAAAGTGTTGCGCCCCGGCCCCCGGCCCGGAGATGCGACGGCGACTCGAACACCGCGCAGCAGAAGGAAAAGCCACGAATCAGAATAATAAATCAACAACATAAAAAACCAATAATTACAATTCATAAGTCCGATCAAATACAATTATCAAAATATAAAATAGATCTACAAATTACAGCTCCAAAATAACAATATCAATGATTAGCATATAAGGCGACAAAACGAAATAAAATACGAAAGCAGTCACCATCAGAGCTCCACATCTACGACTGACTACTAGATGTCTAAAAACTATCTACACCTTGATCTACAGATCGATCGCTCACCCCTGCAAGTCTGAAGCAAAAACAACGGAAATCAGCGGATGCTGAGTAGGAGAATCATAATATGATTAACAAGTATCAAGTGTCAACTCAACAATGAATAACAACATGGCCTAAGATGCAGTCAAAGGCGATGAACACAACAAATACACCTCACATACTCCTAAACAACATCAACCGAATCATCGAGCGTGCGGATCGTTGGGTAAAAACCTCACACTCTACCACCCGTAGAGTGGCATCAACCGTCCGCTCCAACGGTGATGCGACTACCCCATCCAGCAGGTAGCCCGATGGGCGTTGTATCCGACATCCGCACACCCAAAGTGACTAGTCAATATTCATACCCTCACCCATGTCTGGAGGGTACCACAATAAAATGGTTATGGACCGAAGTCCTCTCCAAGGCCGTAGCCTCCAGATCAACAGCAACCACGCAACTCGACTCCAAGAGTGCAACAAGGTATATCACCATGATCAACAACATAGCAACAACTCCAAGTGATCATGATATGATCAACAGAATAATAATAACAAAACATCATGATCAACAATATCACAACAACTCCAAGTGATTATGACATGATCAACATGCTACCAACATAACATCATCATGGTCAACAATATAATAACTCCAAGTGATTATGATATGATCAATAGGATAATAACATGCTCAACAAATAAACAACACCACATATATCAACATGATACTATGCATACGGTGATTAATCCAATGCACCATTGGATTAGCACAACATATTATTATCAAGAATAAACACTAATATGCAACAATAAAATGCAACACATATAATTTCTCTACATGGCATGTCCAACAATAATGTGCAATGGGAGTTCAATAAATTTCAGGAAGCAAAGCAAACAACGAAAGCAAAGATATTTCCAAAATTTATCTCTGATGACAAATCAACAACAGACATGGAACAACATACTTGCAGGCTCAACTCATGCTCAACCCACTCTCCAAACACCCATGCTCAAGCCACTCTCCAAACACTCATACTCAAGCCACTCTCCAAACACCCATGCTCAACCCACTCTCCAAACACCCATGCTCAAGCCGTTCTCCAAACACAATTATTTCACACCAATCAATCAACTAAATTCTCAAACTAATAATTTACTATTACTTAAACACCTCGACAACCTCAACAACTAACCAACTGAAAGAAAATCATAACAATATTTTCTCAAAAAACCAACCCCACCATTGCATTCAGCACGCGAAAATAATTAAGATTGCTATTCACCTCAACTGCAACAGACAACTCGGGGCCCACCAACTAAATTAATTCAAATACGACTACATCACTAACTTACTAAACAACAATAATATACTGAAATATATCAAAATCATATCAAACGATCTCCAATCTGACATCCAACATCACCATCGCGTTCAGCACGCGAAAATAATCAAGATCACTATTCACCTCAACTCAACCCGACAACTCGAGGCCCACCAACTAAATTAATTCCAAACACAATTATCACCCAATTATTCAACAATAGCAAAATACTGAAAATATAAAAATCATATCAAACGATCTCCAATCTGAAATCCGATACCACCATCGCATTTAGCATATGAAAATGATCAAGATTGCTACTCACCTCAACTGCAACCGACAACTCGGATCCCACCAACTAAAAAATTCCAAACACAACTATCACCCAATTATTCAACAATAGTAAAATACTGAAAATATAAAAATTATATCAAATGATCTCCAATCTAAAATCTGATACCACAATCGCATTCAGCATGCGAAAATGATCAAGATTGCTATTCACCTCAACTGCAACCGACAACTCGGGGCCCACCAACTAAATTAATTCAAATATAATTATATCACTAACTTACTAAACAACATCAATATACTGAAATATATCAAAATCATATCAAATGATCTCCAATCTGACATCCAACACAACCATCGCGTTCAAAATGCGAAAATCTACAACTTTGGTATTAACCTCAACTCGATCCAATGACTCTACGATCAACTATAAAAATACCCTAATAATTTATAAATCAATCCTATTTCATACAATACAGCTCTCTTCACTAAACTCTTCACCCACTCGTCTCCCCCTCCCCTCACCTTGCCCCTGCGCCCGACGCCACCTCCTTGCTTCGCTCGAACCCACGCCGACTGGCCATCCCAGCCACCGGCGATCACCCCGGCGGCACGACCGCCCTCTCCTCGACCTCCGCAACCAGTCCGACTCACCGCCGGCCGCCCTTCTCAACCCGATCTCGCCGCCTCCTCTGCTCGTCTCAAATCCACGCCGAGAAGCTCCCCAAGCCGCCGACGACCATCTCGCCGACATCTTCGCTTCTCCTCGGCCTCCGACACCGACGGGACACCCAATTTCTTTTCTCTCTCTCTCTCTCTCTCTCTCTCTCTCTCTCTCTCTCTCTCTCTCTCTCTCTCTCTCCCTCTCCTCTCCTTTCACCCGCGGACCCCCTCCTCTCTCCCTCTCGGCCACCGCCTACGACCCACACGTCGACCTCTCCGCCCTCTCATCAACCTCCTGGCTCGATCCGACCCACTGGTGGCCGAGCAGTGGCCGGGAAAGCCACCACCAAGCATGGCCAGCCAGCCGCCAGCCCGGCACGACTCCTCAGCGCGAACTCGTCCTTCGTTGTAGTCGTCGAAAAATAAACGCGGAAGTAAAGGAGAAGGGAGAGATCTCCTACCTCGATCCCGCGACTCCGGCGACGACGAGCTCCACCAACGACATGCGCCGACTCCTCCGCCTGTAGCATCTCCTCTCCTCCTCGCGCAGGCACCCTCTCTTCTCCCTCTTCTTCTCTACTTATCCTCACTTAAAACCCCTCAACAACACCTCTCCCTCACTTATCCTCACCCTCATCTGCCACCTGCCACCTTTACACTCATCTATTTTTTTTATTTTATTCTTTTTTTTTAAATACCCGGATATAACATAAAGTATCAGTTTTTTTGTTATTTGTCCAAGTATAAGCTGTCCCTTTGAAACCTGCTTCTAGCAATCCTGCACTGGATATAAAGTCATTAAAATCAGTAACACCTTGAGAATGCTGAAAAATCTCCCCCCAAACTTCTCTCTTCACTACTAAAAATTAGGGCAACTGCGACGACTCTTTTGCGACCGTGTCACTGCTGTCGCAGATTCTGACGATTCTGCAGCCGTCGGTACGTGTCAGGGGTCGCATAACCGACTAACTTGCGACGGTCCTGTGACCACTTGAGTCACCGTCGTAAATTTGAAATCTCTGCGATGGTGTAACGACTGTTCTGCGACCGCATTTTGCGATCGTCTGGCGGTCGCAACACCGTCAGAGAACTCGCCCTCTATTTTTATTTGCGACCTCTCTCCCTCTATTTTTCTTTTTGACCTCTTGCCCGCGACCGTCTATTCACTCACCTGCTTACTCTCTCGTCACTGTCTCTGCGACCTCTCTGCCGCCAATCGCCCGCCCCCCGCCGCCTGCATCGCCGGTACTCTCTCTCTCTCTCTCTCTCTCTCGCCGTTGAAACTTAGCCGCCGCCGCCGTCTTGGGTTTTGGCCGGCGACAGAAAAAGAGGAGAGTCGGTCGGCATTCTACAGTGTAAATTAATGATGGCTCACACAATTTTTGAGTAGTCATCGTCTCAATCCCTGACGATTGGCAGTCTTGATCTACATAACAAGGGATTCCTCTACAATTTCTCCCTCTCTCTTCCATCTTAAATTTATCGGAGCAATCAACTCCACCTCCTCCTCTTCTCCTCCGCCGCTATTGCTTGCACCTCCTCCGCTGGCTCGAATCTTAGATTCGGCTAGGTGAAAACCCAATAGAAGCGATGGAAAGGCGCAACCGATCCGCAAGGAGGTTGATTGATCATAAGTTTATCATTTCAATTAATTCTTTCAGAGCAATAAAAAAAAAATCAGATCTCTAATGATTCTAGTTTTGGTTGTCGATTTGTTATTTTCTAGGTGGCTTATTGGAGGATGGAGCCTGAGGAGGCACTTCGGCATGGCAAGAAGGAGATACAAAATGCCCCTGTGGTCTCTAATGATCCAGATCTCTATGCTTTGAAGCTGTGAAGAGAATAGTTGAAGTTCTCTCTCTTAAATCATTGGACAAACTTGAAGGTTTGCTTTCATTAGAAGCTACAACTTTATGCCTTACATTTTTATTTTTGTCGTTAGCAATTTTTCTGGTAAAGCATGAATCAGCTACATGCATCAATGCATATTCATCTTCTATCTGATTTTGCTAGTGCAGAGGTGCTGGGTCTGATGGCGAAGTTGTTGCTGATTTGAAAAAGCTCTTCGAACTTGCTGAGCAATATGATTATTCTCAGTGGCTTACTTTTGCCGCATCCATAGTCCGTGGACTTGCCTATTACACCGGAGTAGTCTTTGAGGTCAGATAATACCTAGTTACTAAATTATCTTTCTCAAGTGTAGGAAAGTCTCATGGAGTAGATCCCCTAGCTATAGTAAATTCTTCTGTGCTTCAATTATACTTGGTTTCAATGTTATAATCTCGGCTCCTTGTAACATGATACATTTCCATTTTTTTTATTTTTAATTATACACATTTCATCAACTTCAGCAATAATTAATTATTTTTAATTTTTCTATTTTTTTAAAAAGAAACATACCTCTGCAACGGCATTGCGATCGAAATAGCCGTCGCAGAAAGTCTATGGCCTGGTCGCACCGCACAGCGGTCGTAGTAGCTGTGGGACGGCCTTGCGACGACATCTAGCCATCGCAAATAATTTTTATTGCGACCGCTCTTATTGCGGTCGCACAATATTCTGCGATGAAGGCTTCGACGATGGACGTGTGCGACCGCGGTCTGCCATCGGGGAAGATCTTCTACGACGGCAATGGCCGTCGCAGAAGAGTTTTTTTAGTAGTGCTTCCCTCTCTGATAACATTCATATCTCCTACTACAAGCCATGGCAAATCCCCACAGTCTAAGTCCCCTAACATTCCCCAAAGTTCCGCTCTTTTCTTTCTGAAATTGCTGGCATATATACTGGTCATGAAGAAATACTTGTTGCTGCTCTAGCCGACAACACAGTTAATTGATTGACTGATTGTTGATTTTTGAAAACAACATTAACATCACAAATATTTTTCTTCCACATCTGAATTATGCCACCAGACCTCCCTATACTAGCAACGGCCTCCCCACTCCAATTTCTACTATACTTTCTCAAAAACATAGCAGCTTCATCCTCATCTAAATGGGTCTCCAACAATACTATAATAATAGCTTTAGAACTATTAACCAAGTACCACAGGTACGCCAAAGCATCTTTTTTAAAGGCCCCCCTTATATTCCAAGATATAACTTTCATTTTAACCAATAAAAATGTCCTTCTCATTGCTATCCCTCACCTCAGGATCTCCATCATCTTCAATTATACAGACCTCCTTTGAGCTTCTCCTCTTCTTTATCTTCACATTACTGTATTCAACAGGAATATTAATGAGATTGGACTCCTTAAACCACTTCCTAACTTTTGTTCCTTCTTTCTCATTGCTTCTGGATAACTCTGGATCAATTTCTGCCTCAAGAAAATCTGCCATGGCATACTCATTATCCAAGATCTTTTTGAAGGAATTAGATAGTCTATCTGAAAGCATAGCCATCTCATTTTGTTTTTCTTTACCCATAGCTTCATCCACTGTCCCAATACCCCTCCCCTTCGTTGTAAAAACAAAGCTCTCCCCCTTTCCCTTTACTTCAGGAATAATCTTTGTAGTGGATCCCATACCATCCATATTACTAACAGCATGGTCCTTCTCCTCCCCTTTTCCATCAATCTTCCTCTCATTAACCACTAGGACCTCCTTCTCAATTTCCATGCTATCATCAGCACCTTTGTTATTTTTTAGAATTTTTTCCAACACATCATACTGAGAACCAACAGAACCTATCTCTACCTCCTTCCCCCTAGAACCAACCTACATTTTCTTCTCAACTTTTTCTTCTTCATAAGTAGGATTGTCCAGAACCAAGGTTTAAAATCTCGGTACCGGTACCGATTTCGGTCATCGGCCGAAACCGGTACCGTACCGTACCGACACACGGTACGGTCCGGTACGAAAAATAGCATACCGTTTTTTTTTTTTTTAAGAGTTAGATATAACTCTAATAATACATAATTGATGAATAAACGCTTAAAATCAATATTCAAATGTCAAATACATAAATTCAATGTTTAAAAGCCATTTGGTACTCTATTAGAATTTTTCATAGATACAAGAGAATAACATTAGGATTAATACCATGTGTTTGGTACGCAACATAAGACGTACCAACTCATGATATTCATCATCTTAGTTGATGTTGCACTACGTCTTATGTTGCGCTACGCAGAGTCTTCGGAAATTTTTTAGACCCTTTGGGTTGTGGGCCTGTGTCGCCCTATATTAATTCTAATGTAATTCTCTTGTATCGAGAAATCCTAATAGAGTACCAAATGACTTTTAAACATTGTATTCATGTATTTGACATTTGAATATTGATTTTAAGCATTTATTCATCAATTATGTATTATTAGAATTATATCTAACTCTATAAAAAAAACCGATATCGTGTAATACCGGGCGGTATAATACATATACCGCCCGGTATAATACATATACCGCCCTTACCGGGCGGTATATGGCGAAATACCGCTATATACCGCCCGGTATACATGATATACCCGGTATTTTTAAATACCGGGTATATCGAATACCAGAATCCCCAAAAACCGGTATATACCGTTTCGGACGGTTTTTTAAACCTTATCCAGAACAACAAAGGAATTATTTTTAATCCCCTTATTTTTGTCAACAGGGTATTCAGGTGTATGAATACCTCTTCTTCATCTTTGCACTTGGACCCAAGGTCCCAATAACCTTTCGTCCTCCTTCTTCTCCACTGAAGCCACTCCACCCTCATTAGAACTACTAGTCTTACTCTCCACCACACCATCTTTGCAACTAGCCTCAACATGTCCTATCCTTCCACATTTGAAATAGATCACTGGAATATTTTCATACGTCACTGATTGGAAAAAACTCCCATTTTCAGTATCAATCCACAAGCCTTGCTGCAGTGGTTTCCTGATATCAAGCAAAACACATGCCCTGGCAAATTTACCTCTAGTCCCAAATTCAGTGTAGTTATCTAGCTTCAATGGCTTTCCTATTACAGCTATGATCTGCGGCAATATACTGCTATTCAAATATTCATACGGAATACCTGGTAGCTGAACCCAGATAGGTATAGAGTCAATCTTTTCAATCAACGACCGGAAACTATCTTTCCAAGGAATCAGAGATAGGGCCTGCCCTCGCAAGAACCAAGGCCCCCTAGAAAAAACTTTCCAATAATCATCTTCATTCACAGAATTAAAAAGCAAAAAATCCCGCAAACAAATCAACAATACTACAATCCGACTTTAATTTCCAAACCTTAGGTAACATAGATTTAACAAATTCATAAGCAGGTGTTCTCCCGAAGAACTTACCGTATAGAGTCAATTCACGTCCCTTTCTCGCCTCCTTCAAATCTACTTCCGAGATTATGACTCTCCCCTTGGCACTCTCCTGGATCTTTTCTATTTTGTTAGCCAGCTCCTTCGACGATCTCCAGTTCGATCTCTCATTGGAAAGCCTAAATAAACTTGCCCGGGTACTCGGACCAACACTCAATTTAGGCCTGCTTCCCAGATCCCTTCCACTGCTCACCTCCGAGACTGGTTGCTCAGCCACCATCTTATTCAAAATGTTCTTCCCCTTCTCCCCTGCAGAATATTGGCCCTTCTCGATCATCCGATCCGTGGCTTTTTTGGTCTCGAGATCAGCACTTCACTCCCCTCATTTGTCGCCTCCCTCATCTCATACTTTTTCCCTCACGTGTAACGATGATGTGAGCACATCTTAATTGCAATGAACTGGGCTGATTTGAGTTGAACAAAATTTGAACTGGAATTAAATTGATGAAGATCAAACTTATTTGGGATTAATTAAGGGTAAATAATTTTGTTTGGATGACATCTTTTGTAATGTAGCTTGGATTGGATCTTTCTTTTTCATTCTTTCTTCTCCTCACGCGTGAATAGATAACTAATGTCATTGTCTCTTTCCTTTCAATTATATTGATTTCTCCATCAAATCTCAAAATAGAAGGTGCAATCATTCCAAAATCTATATAAAATTGTCTCCAACCAAGGCTTCCAAGTTCTTCTCCAAGATCTTTGGCTCCGGATTCCTTGTTGCAATCCATTGTAACTTAGCCTCCTTCATATAAGTCGACATCTCAAATCAAGGATGAGGTGCCTTCTCCTTTTGTTTCTTCCGGGAGCGAAGCCATAATACTCCTTATCCTCTCACATCGGCGACATGTTTTATGTTTGGATACATAAGGGGAATGGAAGGAAATGGAGGGGAAGGGAGAGGAGAAAGGAGGAGATTTTTTTTTAAAAAAAATTAATAAGGGGGATGAGAAGGGAAGTGAAGAGAAAAATTAATCTTTGTTTGGATGTATTTTATAAGGGGAAAGAAGATGAATGAAGAGATATTTTATTTAATAGACAATTATACTTTTTTTATTTTTGTGTTATATATATGTTTTCTTTTTTTGTCATTTCTATTCCTACATATATTAGGATTTTTTTGGCCGACTACAAATATTAGGATTAGGAAGAAGATAAAAAAAATAAAGAACGAGAGAATTTTTTTGCCTTTGTATTCAATAGAGATGAGAAGAGACCACTAGGGTTTAATAAAATCTTATATATGTATTAAAATAATAAGAGTAATTTTGTAAATTATTTAGAATAATTTTTTACAATTTTTTCACCCACATTCAATCCCAAATCAGGGTTGAAAGAAAATTGAGGTTTAGAGGGGAACCGAGGTAAATAATCCCCCCCCCCCCTCCCTTCCTCTCCTTTGACCCCAATCCAAACAAGGTGTTAGTGAAATATTATCTTTTCTCCTCATAGACGTAGGAACTACCTCCCCATTGTCTTCAAACCACATAAGTTTGTATGTTTTTATTTCTTTTGTATTTTTCAATTTGTACTTGGTTTGTGATTCTTTTTTCGTCATGTTTAAATTTTTGGATCCTGCAAGGAACATCTCAAATTTCTACAAGTGGTGCCAGAGCCAATTTTCCAACCATGATGAACACAATGTGAGCTTTTTCTTTTTGAAAAATAAATATTGCATAGATTTTGAAATTTCACCACGTGTTTGGCATCCTTGTTCAAGGAGAAAAGATGAAGGGGATCAATACACAAATGACAAAGCAGATAGGAAGAGTAAAGCAACAATCTTTATATATGTGTATATTTGAAGAGGCAATTCAAGAAATACATTCGAGAAAAACAAAAATAGATGTCGGGAAGAAATTGCCAACTTATTTCAAGACAAAACTCTTTCAAACAAGATTGCTCTTTAAAAAAAGCTCCACTTTTTCCACATGGATGAAGGAACATCAATAAATAAACACATCGATCTATTTCGTTCCATCATCGCCAATCTAAAGAATATATATGAAAAATTGGAAAGAATCAAAGCTATGCTCCTTTTAGCTTCTTTACCACCTCGTTTCAAGAATTTTCAAGAAACTTCACTTAATAATAGGTTTTTTTTCCCTCTTGATGAAGTTAATGCAGTGATTATCTCAAAGGAGCTTATGGATAAGCAAATTCATCAAAATTCTTCTAGTTGAGGGAAATATGAGACCTTGCACTTTAGGAGAAGATTTTAAAAGGCAAAAGAACGAGCTCGATTTAAGAATGTAATGTGTTATTATAGCAAAAAGAAATGATTTTACAAAGCTAATTGCTAATGATTGAAGAACAAGCTCCGGGAAGAACACAATAGCGATGAAAGTTTTTTTGTAGATGGAAAATTTGAGATAGAGGTTTTGGTCATGAAAGCAAATTTAGTCATCTCGAGCATTGCACAAACTAGTCATAGGCAATTATGGTCTTGATAGTAACACCACACCTTGAGTATCACCTGTTATGCTCAACTTTATCCAAGCTTAGAGACAAGCAACACCATTGGCTGCATTAATACGTGGTTCTCGATTTTAGAACAAACTCCACATGAAGGCGTTTTTAGATTTCCAATAAATTAGTGGTGGAGTGGCTCATGTTAATTTTTGCAAAAGGTCTTTAGCGATCGTTTTGCGACGGCTGTTTCCGTCGCAGATGACCAATTTTTTAGTAGTGTTAGGAACAATCATTTTTGCAAAGTTTATCAATGTATGTACAATGTAGATCATGCAACATGATGGTTAAGTTATGACTTTGGACGACATTCATCATATTCCCAAACTTGGGATGAATCTAGTATCTCTTGATATCCACGACATTATTTGTTATACGATATCCTCTATAGAGGAAATTTTGAAGGTCCTTAACGATGAATTTATGGTTTTGAAGGTCATACACACATCAAACTACTTGTTCCAAATTGTGCTATTCTCAAAAGCGCAGTGAAAATTTCAAGAGGAGTAAAAAAATCAAAATGGTGGATGTCTTTTGTGTGGTTAAGTTATGACTTTGAACGACATTTGTCATATTCCCAAACTTGGGATGAATCTAGTGTCTCTTGATATCCACGACATTATTTGTTATACGATATCCTCTAAGGAAGGAATCTTGGAGGTCCTTAACGATGAATTTATGGTTTTGAATATCATACACACATCAAACTACTTGTTCCAAATTGTGCTATTCTCAAAAGCACAATGAAAATCTCAAGAGGAGTAAAAAAAACAAAATGATGGGTATCTTTTGTGTGTGAAGATTGTTGTTTATCATCATCCACCGAGATCTATGCTTAGGAGGAGCCTTGGATAGTTGTTTGGGTGGCTAAATCACTTAATAGTTTAGTCAACTCGAGCATCCAACAACATTGGTCTCATGGCCCTATGGAAGGGAAGACACCTTTTAAGAGTTATATTGACACAATTTTCTTTTTAAAAAAAGATGAGATTTGTTGAGAATTAACTCAATTAGAGCCTCAATTGAGATTGAATCAAACTTGATTTGATCAAACCATGTTCAATTTGGTGTGAGCCAATCAAACTGTATTTATCAAGAGTGTTGAGAAATACATGTGGGGGGAGAGATAGACATATAAGAGCTAGAGCATAGAAAAGAGGTCAAGAAAGACGTAAAAGAAGAAAGAAGAAGAAGAAAAAACAACTACAATAAGGCGTTTGAAGTTGTCTCATAAGTATTGCTCCTTCAACTGCTAACTCCAATGACGAGCGCCTGAATTGTCGAAGCATCAAACATTGCGTTCATACCAAATTTTTCATCTCCAAATCACAACAACTTTATACTTGAGCATTTTCCATGCTAATCCCTCTCTGCAGTCCAACTCTCACGGCTAGAAATTAAGATTGAAGCGCGGGAGGCAGTAAAGGTTGAGTAGCAAGCTCCAGCCATCTCTCGTAAAGGTGCAATGAAGGAAGAGATGGTCATGGGCTTCATTCTGAGCTTGACATAGGGGACATTGTTATCCACTTGCAAGTTCCAAGCAATTAGTCTGTCCTTGGTAGGTAATCTATTTTTCTCTGCTAATCAATTCTTTAGAGATATGATGACCGGACATGATTGCTACCAGATGTATTTAGCTTTGGGATCTCTAACGCCTCAGAAATTTAAAAAGTTGTAGAGGTAGCAAGTATTGAGAGCCTCGTTAGATGACAATTTCCAAATGGGTTGGTCTTTACCAATGCTTCGGAGATGCTAGTCCAAATATATGCTAGAAGCTATCTTATAAGGTTGTTCCGTGCAAAGTTGCGGAATCAGATGTTCCAACCCGTGGTCTCCCCGTTGCTTGTCACCTTGAATTCAACTATTAAGGAGTGAGGGTTAGAAGCCAGAGCGAAGAGGGTGGGGTACCTGTCTTTTAGCTTGGCGTCGTTGATCGAAGAGTCATGCCAAATTCTGACTTCTTCTCCAGATCCAACTCGAAAAGTGACTGATTTATCGAATAAGTAAACAAACTTGGCGATACCTTTCCAAACTGGGGAGAGGTGTATATTATGCATTAGATTCAACATTCTAGGATAAAAGGTTCTTATAACTGTCACCTAAGGCACCTTTTCTTGGTTCCAGAGTTTCCAAAGCCACTTCCTCAATCTGGTTGCATTGTGACAAGTGAGATTGAGTATGTTCAGACCGCCATTTGCCAACCAACTAGTTAAGACATTCCATCTGACTAAGATTTTACTCTTCTGCAATTCTGAGCGGTTCCTGGACTAAAAGAAAGTTCTTCTCCGCTTGTCAATAGGTCGGTTGATCCAAGTTGGTGCTTCAAAAATTAAAAATATATAAGATACATGGCTGGTCACGACACTATTAACGAGTGTAAGGCATCCTACTCTAGACAGCAACGCCCCTTGCTAAGATGCAAGCAATGAATCAATTTTGGCGACAACTTTCCTCCGATCTTTATTTGAGAACTTATCAAGTCTCAAGGGAAGTCCTAATTAAGTACGTGATGGGAAATTCACCGGGTGAGCACCTTAGGATCCCCGCAATTTTGGAGGCAGCGATTAAGTCTTCCTGTAAAGAGAGGACCATAGTTTTTTCTGTGTTAATATAGAGACATGTGCATAGGTTGAAGGTCTTCAGGCTATTATCGTCAGTGCTACAAAAGAGAACCAGATCATGCGCTTACAGTACATGCGTAATCCCTCCCTCGACATGAGGGCGTAGAGCTCCTCTAATCTGCCCTATACCTGAAGCTCTCCTAATGAGCCTTGAGAGCGCATCCACAATCATATTAAAAATCAATGGGGAAATGAGGTTGCCTTGTCTTAGTCCACGTCGATGTGCAAAAGAAGTCCCCATCATTCCATTAACGAGTAAAGAGGATTCTGGAGGATTCTACAATGTGAAGTAGAAAAAGGATCCACTGCCTCCACTTGGTAGGAAAGCCTCCAGCCTCAAGTAAGTCAGAGATAAAGTCCTAGATAGTTGAATCAAAACCTTTTTCAAAACCAACCTTTACCCTGCATACATCGGGGTGAAATCTCTTACTGGCCCAAAGAGTTTCAAATACATATATGAAATTATCGAGGCTGCTTCGTCTTCCAATGAACGCGCCTTGGGTGTTGTCAACGAGCTCAGGAATAAGAGGAGAGAGTCGATTGGCGAGGAGTTTTGAGAATATCTTCACGAAGCTATTTTCCAAATTGATTGGTTCGAAGTCGCTGAGCCTATTGGCACTTGGTACTTTTGGAGTTAGAATAATGATGACCTTGTTTATTTTGTGAAGATCTGCTGGTGTACTTGAAGATAATTTAGAATTGTCGTAATGAAATGAGATGATATATTGATGTTCTAATTGAGAAAATTAGTGCTCAAATAGAATTGTCTTCAATTGAGATATGTGAATTCGAGTTCTTCCTCGAGATCTATGGCTTTGAATTCATCTAACTCCAACTCCTTTGCAAGTGGATGTCCTCTAGCTATAAATAGAGTGCTATGTGTACTATTAAGGCAAAGAGCTGAGATTGAAGTAGTGGTAGGCAAACTCTAATAGGGGTAGTGTTTTCTTCTTCGGGTGACTTGGAATCAAAAAGGGGATTCTCCTCCTCTCCTCTCTTCATCAGCGATCAAAGAGCGTCCAATTTAACATCTACTTGTAATCTTTGAAGAAGTGCTTTTGTATTTGTAACCTTGTGCTACTCGCTCTAGTTATGTTTCTTTTCACAATTTTTGAAAGTGCTTTTGCATTTGTAACCTTGAGCTACTCGCTCTACTTATGTTTCTTTTCACGACTTTGTTCGAGGGAGACCATTAAGGTGTTGATGTCACTTGCATCATGTAAGCACTTGTATATTTTTTTTTGCAATGAAATATTTTTTTACCAAAACAAAAAACTATTATTGAAGTAATAAAGAGTCAACAAGATCAAAGATTTTGAGCCAAAATTGCCTCCAAGTCAGGAGGTCTAGTAGTAGGCCAAACGAAATTGCCTTTAAGAACTCTAGCTCTATTAGTTGCCCGATGAGCAACTTTATTTGCTTTCCTAAAATAAAATTTAAAATGTAAGCACTTGTTTGATCTTAGTTGAATATTATCTTTTCTCCTCGTAGATGTAAGAATGACATTCCGCTGACTCTAAACTACATTCATTTATGTGTCTTTATTTTTCTTACATATTTTTTGATTCGCACTTCACTTATGGTTCTTTTCTCACCATGTTTGAAATTTTGGATCCAAGGGAGCATCTCAAATCCGGAACACCCTTTTATGGATGTTATGGTAATGACAAGTTCTAATTGGGTAGAAAGGAAGTTTAAGGGTTAATCAAAATCTCATGGCATTGGGATGGACTTGTTCTAACACTCATTAGGAGTGTATATAATTTATATTTATGTAAATATTTTTTTTAATTGGATGTGATTAATGGTAAGAAATTTAAATTATTGGTTAGCTCAAAAATATTATATAAATTAAAAAAATATATATAATTGTACTTATTTTCAATTAGCACTTATGTTATATATGTTACTACTTCTCTTACAATTTATCTAAATTATGTATGCAGTTTAACTTATTACTATACAAGAAGATTAAAAATTTAACCGAATGCACATGCTTAGGTTTAGAAAGCAGGTTGAGATGGAGCATTCCAACACGCTTAAAGTCACTACATAAAATTTTCGTTCATGCTATGCTATTATTTTTAAAAACATTTAAAACATCGAATAAAGAGTTTTTGAGACAAAACTAACAAGGGCGCTTGTAGTCCAACGGTTAGGATAATTGCCTTCCAAGCAATAGACCCGGGTTCGACTCCCGGCAAACGCAGTTCTGTTTTTTTTATGCAGAAAATTAATTATTGTTGCATTCACTATTGTGGGCTGCTGACTTCTGTTCCACATGCCCTGTTTAAGACACAATGACCGATAAAGAGCGAGTGCGTACATGTGTTCACATGCATGCCATGTGAGCCCCTGACATGTTCATTTAATCTAAGTTATAGTAAATCTACAAAATCTTTATTTTATGCTTATATATATATAGCTATAACAATAACATGAAATTGATTGATGTCAATAAAGTAATAGCAAGAGAAGAAGCTCCATCACAATTCACAAACATTTTGGCTGATTCACCCAATTCCCAGTTCAATTCAGCCACTATGTTTAGCTCTAAACTTGACTTATTTAAAGTTTTGACCATACCCTCATTAGTTATAAGGGCAAAATGCAAGTTAGTAAAATGTATCCTTAAAAATTTATTTTTGCAACCAACCCAATCATTGTACAAGTTGTCACTGCACCACCTTTGCTAGCTTGAGACTCATTGATCAGCATCCACATCCTCTCTCTTTAAATAAGTTCCTCTTCACTTACTACTTGGCTCAGAGCAGATACAGATAGGGAGAGGAGAGAATGCCGAGTCCTATCAAGCTCTCCTTGGCTCTTGTCCTAATTCATCTTTGCATCACTAGAGGAGGCAAGTATATATATTCTAGTTAATTTCCATTTGATCATAGCATCAATATATTAATTCAAAATTTAGCAAACTCATTAGTGCAAACATTAATGTGAAGGTCTGGGAGCACCATGTAGCATGTCTGACGTTAAGATAAATCAGACAGCGACCGGAGAAATCGTTGAAGGGAAGCCGGAATACCAGGTGCTGGTGAGCAACACCTGCAAGTGTTTGCAGTCCAAGGTGCTCCTGCAATGCTACGGTCTAAGCAGCGTCGAGCCGATCAATCGTCGTGCCATCAGGCCAGTGGACGGCGAGCGGTGCATCATCGCGGACGGCCAGCCGATACCAGAAGGCACACTGATTAAGTTCAAGTATGCATGGATGACACCTCAAGACTTTCCTGTGATCAGCACTCACACCCAGTGCTAAAGGAATGGAATAGTAATGTGGATATCAAATATATCATAATTAATTGCATTAATTTGTGCCTTAATATATGTACTTGTCATAGTTGTAAAATTAATGAAAGTCTAAAATCAATTCTTTCCTTAACTTCATGAATTTTGAATGGCATTAATTTGTGCCTTAACATAACTAAGATCAATGCCTTTTTAAATTAGATACTTTGTTCCAAAATCACTATGAGATGATTAAAGCCAGAACAAGAATGGCATTCCATGTGACTGCCAACAAGAATTAAAAGCTCAGCTATAAATTTATGCAAACAAGCTGTAATATTTAGTTATTCTCCAATATATTAATCAAGCTCAAAACAAATTAATACTAGCAATACTACACTTGAGAAATGATTCAAGACTAGTGATTAATTAATTAATGGACTAAATGGACACTGTATATATTAAGTAAAGTAAAAAAATACATGCCTTAATATTCATGCATAAGTACATTAAATGAGGAGGTTAATGTACAAAGGCAATGGAGCCAATTTGTTGCTTGTGGAGGAGTTGGTTTGTCCCAATCTTTCCCCACATCCCACATCATGTCACTATAATTAATTAATTGTGTTGACATCTGGATCGAGTTCTGAACTAATTAATTAGATAAATAAATTAGTACTCTGAATTTGCTCAAGGACACAATCACATGCCATATCTTAAAATATATGAGTGCATGCATGTTTGAGTCTATCTATATGTACCGAAAATTGTCATATCCAGCTGCTTAATTTGCAGGAAAGGGGGGCTGAGAAATGCATGCATGCCAGCACAAAAGGAAAGACATCATGGGTGGCTGCCACAGTGCCACTGTTGCTATTTCATTTCCATCCAATGCCAGCGTAGCAGACATGCCTTAGTGTAGAACAACTATACATGATTTGATTTACATATCTGCATTTCCCTAATTCCTTTTCAAATCAAAACATATATCATCTAATACCACATGATCTAGTGGAACTATATGTTGAATACAACTTGTATGGAGCCCGACTCCATAAGATTTTGCTATGGAGCCGGGCTCCATAGCAGTTATTTCCCTATATGTTTGGGAAACACTGCCCAAGTTCTTCCTCTTTCTGCTTCAAATTTGATGTCTGATCCTCATATGAAATGAGTTGAAATCCTGAATATACTATACCCTCGTATACTTAGAGATAACCAGCGAAGCTGGCTTAGGCTGTCACCAACCTGGAGAAAGATCGTGGGCATTTTTGAAATATTCGAAATTAAGGTCACTGCAATTTAGAGTTGGTGTTGATCACCATCGACTCAAATCTTGGACTGACCCCAAGTGAATGGGGAAAAGCTTATCGAAAGATACTGTTACGACTGATTCTCTGGATGAGGTGGCATCGGGAGATAGAGACAACGGATGGTCTAAGCATTATAGGAGGAAGAGGCGGTGAAAGAATAAGTCCAAACTATTGCTGAAATAGCTGAAGAAGAGGGATTCAAACAGCTAAACCAGTAAAGATAGCTGCATGTTTTTAAGCATGATGACTCTGTTTAAGTATTAGCTTCCTTTATTTATTAGTGGGTTTTCTATTATCTATTTGTGGGTTTTTCATTATCTAGTTAGGCTTTGACTTTTTCAATTTGATAAGTGCTGTAAATGGGTATAAATGGCAAAGCAATAGAATTAAGAAAGATGTGTGTTTACAACTTAGGTCCTCTATTCCAGCCCCTACACACGTCAATCCTTGCCGACGGACAGTTTGTAAACATAGGTAGGAAGAAGAAAACTCTGCTTCCCATCGAGGGAGCCTCCTTCCTCCCACGTCTTCTAGTTCGATACCTCTAAGGAGAGTGTACGCCGACCGTGGACTAGGATCCTGCAGTAGAGACGTAACAAACGTGGTATCAGAGCCATCCATGACGGACGAACTCCAACGACAACTGCTCTCCCTCCTTCAATCAATGCAGGAAGAACGGGAGCAGGGACACAAAGAGAGAGAAGCTATTGTCGCCAAGCTTGAGGTCATCTCGAAGGAATTGGAAGAAACTAGGTTGGCACCTAGACGCCATGATGAATCCAGTAGCCAAAAAACCGAACCGTTCAGCATGCCTCCAACACCAGCGGGCAGAACCAACCATTACTGGACCGAGAGTTCAGCCCTGGATTAGTTGAGAGACAACTCGACGGGTCCTTGTTAGGACTTCCTCCTAGAGCCGCTAGACAAGGCTTCCTCCCTCCTCGAACATGCTTTGAGTTCTCGCGTTATGATGGAACAGGCAATCTGAATTCATGGCTTTCTAGTTGTGAATATTATTTTCATCATCATCAACTGGCCGACAACGAACGACTTCAAATGGTGGCATTCAACCTCGACGGAGAAGCACAAACGTGGTTCCGTTTCTTCGAAGGCCGACATCCAAACTTGACGTGGGAAGCCTTCTCTGGAGCGCATTGCAGCTGTATATTCGAGTTCATGTAAAGGCCAATCAACCCACATATTTGTTACGGGCCATGAGTCTTGCCCGCCTTTTTGAACAACATCATCATCCGCCCACTCCGACATCATCAATGCAGCCCTCCCCGACATCATCAGCGCAAAGAGATGCACGGTTTCTTCCATCAAACTGACGACTTCCTATTCACACCTATGCCACATCAGATATGGCAGTGAGAAGGGCACAAGGGATGTGCTTCCACTGTGATGACAAGTGGTCGCGCCACAAATGCAAAAAGCTTTTCCACATACAAATTATGGATGAAGATGATGATGAAGTTCCTGCTCCGGAGGAAGAAGAGGTTGAACATCAATTGTCTTTGATGGCTATTCAAGGCATCAAACAGCCCTAAACAATGCACATCACGAGACACATAGGAGCCCTACCGGTGAGTGTCTTGCTCGACTCAGGTAGCTCACTTAATTTTATCAGCTCTAACTTAGCGAACAAGCTACAATTAGCAAGAGACAATGCTGCACGTGTCATGGTGGTTATGGCAAATGGATCTCGCCTCTATAGCTTCAAACTACGTAATCCTCTCAAGTTGTGGCTTGGTCAAGAACAGTAGACCTAACTCACCCTAAAAACTAGCTCTTGAAAAAAAAATTATTGAAACTATTTAAAGACTATCTTAATCATATTTTTAATCAATATGAGATTTTAATACACCCCCCTCGCGCTCAGGATTGGACATCTGGAGCGTGGAGTTTTGCAGGACTGGATATCTGCGGGTGGCACAATATCAACCACATAATATGCTCTGATATCATGTTAAGAAATTAGTAGGTCTAACTCACCCCAAAAGCTAGCTCTTGAGAAGAGGATTGTCCAAATTATTTAAATGCTATTTTGATCATATTTTTAATCAATGTGAAATTTTAACACAAATACAAATAATATTCTGCGTGGTACAGGTAGGGGGATTCGATGTCATTCTCGGAGTTCACTGGCTCCAAACATAAAACATTAGGACCCATGGGATTTTGAGAATCTCACCCTGCAATTCCAGCAGCGTGGCCGATTGGTCCACCTCAAAGGTCAACCCTTCAATTCCAGCACCACCCAACTTTAGTCATTGCAACCTTCTAAAGCTCCACCAGAACTTGCATATGTGCTACACCAATTCGAATCCATCTATGCTGAACCAACAGGGTTGTCACCAATTCATCCACAGGAACATCTAATTAGGTTATTGCCTGGAACTGCACCGATTGTAGCTCGACCATATTGTTACCCTTTCTTACAAAAGGATTAGATCGAAAGGCAGTGTGCAGCCATGATGGATCAGAGCCTCATCCGAACGAGTACCTCTCCATTTTCAGCACCTATTCTGTTGGTGAAAAAGGGTGATGATAGCTGGAGGTTTTGTGTGGATTACATAGCCCTCAATATTGTCACCGTGAAGGACAAATTTTCCATTCCAATGATCGATGAATTGTTGGATGAATTACATGGGGCCAAATTCTTCACCAAGTTGGATTTATGAGCAGGTTACCACCAAATCAGGATGGATCCAAACGACATCGATAAAACATCCTTCTGCACGCACCACAGACATTATGAATATCTGATAATGCCCTTTGGTCTCACTAATGCTCCTTCTACATTTCAAGCCCTCATGAATGAGATTTTTCGACCTTGGCTACGAAGTTTTGTTCTGATGTTCTTCGATAATATTTTGATCTACAGCAAGCCATCGGCTAACCATATAGAGCACCTACAACAAGTTTTTAGCATTCTCCAACAACAGCGATTATTCGTGAAGCAATCCAAGTGTACTTTTGGATCCCAATCAATGAGCTACCTTGGTCATGTTATATCCATGCATGGGGTTGCCACTGACCCTTCGAAGCTTCAAGTTGTGACTCATAGCCTACACCCCAATCCCCTACAAAACTCCGAAGTTTCCTCGGCTTAACAGGATATTATAGGAAGTACATCCAAGGTTATGGCCCTTAAAGAAGAATTCTTTCAAACGGTCGAAGGAGGCCGAGGGTGCATTCAATCAACTCAATTGCTCTCACCACAACACCGGTATTGGCCTTACCCGACTTCTCCCTACATTTTTCCATTGACTGCCATGCGGCGGAACAAGGACTTGGGGTGGTACTTCATCAGGATGACCGACCAATCGCTTATTTTATTCAACGACTCGCTGAACTTCATCGGCGTCTTCCTGCATATGAAAAGGAACTCATTGGCCAAGTTCGTTCGACATTGGATCCCTTACCTTTGGGGTCGATCCATTGTGGTAAAAACATATCACTACACCCCCAAATATTTACTTGACCAACGTATTGCCACAGGTCCTCAACAACATTGGATCACCAAATTATTGGGGCTTAATTTCACAACCCAATACAAAGCGGGACGACTCAATAAATCTGCCACTTTACAGAGCTCATGCGCAAGGTGGACGATGAGTCCCGCCCTTCTATGTGGACAACCCAAAATAGTCTCCTCTTCTTTAAAAATCGAATTTATATTCCTAACTCAGCAGGCCTACGCAAGGAACTAATCACCGCCATCCATGACACAACTCATGAAGGCTATCAACGAACATTTCAGCTTCTCAAAGCTGAATTTTTTGGACCAACCTCCGCAAAGACGTACAACATTATGTCCAATCTTTCATGGTATGCCAGCGTACCAAATCAGAACACTTAAACCCTGCAGGTCTATTGCAGCCCTATCCTGTCCCCTAACAAATTTGGTGTGATGTTTCTATGGACTTCATTAAAGGACTGCCTAATTCTAGCCGCAAATTAGTTATCATGGTGACAGTTGATAGGCTTTCTAAATACGCACACTTCATTCCCTTGGCTCACCCTTTCTCCGCCATCACAGTAGCGCGAGCCTTCTTTGACATGATCTTTAAGCTCCATGGGATGCCTGAAACAATTGTTAGCGATAGAGACAAGGTTTTTACCAGTGCATTTTGACGAGAATTATTTAAACTTGGTGGAACCAAACTATGTTTCAGCTCGGTATATCACCCTCAATCTAACGGCCAAACCGAGGTTGTAAATCACAGCTTGGAGATGTATTTGCGTTGCTTCACTTGTGACAAACCCAAACGACGGGTTTGTTGGCTACCCCGGGCAGAATATTAATATAATACTGTCTACCATTCCGCAATCATCAAGATATCACCCTTTGAAGCAGTGTATGGGTGACCACTACCTCGCCTTCTTCCCTATACAGCTGGGCTTGCACGCCTAGAGGCCGTCAACTTCGAGCTTCGTAGTCGGGACTAGACCCTCCATTACGCCACCACTTGTTGGAAGCACAACAGGCCATGAAACGCTCGTATGATGCCAAACCTAGGGACTTACATTTCGAAGTAGGTGACAAAGTCCTCCTACAACTTTATCCATGTCGCCAATTAACTGTGGCTAATCACCGTTTTCCCAAGTTGACAACCAAATGTTTATGGGCCATTTACAATCAAACAATGTATTAGTAGTGTTGCCTATGAACTGGAACCTCCTCCCTCTTCCAGAATTCATCTAGTGTTCGACATTTCTCTTCTGAAACGATTTAAGGAAGGTATTGTCCTTGTCCAGCCCATTCTACCTTATGTCACAGATATAGACTACATCCCATCTCCACAAGCTATTCTGGATACTCATCAATCAGCTGGCAGAACTAAAATATTAATCCACTAGCAAGGAATGTCGCCCACTGATGCATCATGGGAATCATATGACGACTTCAAGTTTCGTTTCCCATACTTTCTGCTTGAGGACAAGCTGGTTTTCAATGGGGGAGAAATGTTACGACTGGTTCTCCGGATGAGGTGGCATCGGGAGATAGAGACAACAGATGGTCTAAGCATTATATGAGGAAAAGGCGGCTAAAGAATCAGTCCAAACTATTGCTGAAATAGCTGAGGAAGAGGGATTCAAACTGCTAAACCAATAAAAATGATTGCATATTTTTAGACATGATGGCTATGTTTTCAAGTATTAGCTTCCATTATCTATTCGTGGATTTTCCATTATCTATTCGTGGGTTTTCCAGTATCTATTTGTGGATTTTCTAGTATCTAGTTAGGCTTTGACTTTTTTAATTTGATAAGTATTGTAAATGGGTATAAATTACAAAGCAATTGAATGAAGAAGGATATGTGTTTACAGCTTTAACTCTCTCTCTCTTCCCATGCTTCCATCTCTCCCTCCCTCTCTCTATCTAAGTCCTATGTTCTAGCCCCTACACACGTCCATCCATGCTGACGAACAGTTTGTAAACATAGGTAGGAAGAAGAAAACTCTGCCTCCCACCGAGGCACCTCAGATCGAGCCTCCTTCCTCCCACGTCTTCTAATATAATACCTCATCTTGGAATTCGAAGGTGGAACTAGCATTTGAAGCAGCCTCAGCTTGGAATTCTTTACTAAACTATGGTAGATAATTATCTATTAATTTCAAGAGTGTGAGTGTTTTTTATCTCATTCTCTGGCCTTAGCCATTTAGGTACTATTCTTTTGTTTTCCCGGTACTCCTCTCTTATCTTATGACTTGTATTTTCTTATCTCTCTTGGAAAATACAAGTTTCACTTTTTTTATAAAAAATGTACTTTTAATTCGATTTGCCCTATTTAAGGCCTTCTTGAATTTTTTTCAAGTTGGGTTTGACTTTGACTAACAGCCAGTCTCCAAGCACTCCAAACTCCTATATAAACACTTGAAAACCTCCTAACGCTCTTTTAATTACTCAAGTGAATTGTTATGAGTTTTCTTCAATGGTTGTTATTATAGTATGGTGAATCTGAGCATCCACAATCTATTAGAAATTTGTGAAAATTTTCTAGTTATTTTATTTCTTAAAATTTTCTTGTCCCTACAAATTCTTGTATTTTAGATCTTTCCTCTTCCCAACAAAGTATGACTCGACTTTTTTTTGGCAAATTGAGCTTTTAGGTTGTGGAATAATTTTCATGCTGGTTTTGTGATGACCTCAAATGTTAGACAGAGGAGTACGTCATATTTCTTGGTGTAGGACGAGCTCCGCAAGTTATCTTAGGCAAAGATCGAATGGTCACACGCTCATATGGGTAGCCCATTCGTCTCAGCCCAAGGCAACCACGTTGTTTGCCAACACTTTCCTATATTATACATGAGACCCCTAACCCCCAAGTGTCACCCCCAAGGTTCTCAAAAGCACAAGGAGCATGATAAAATTGTGGCCAACCAAGATGATGATTTTCCATGGCCAAGGACATGACGAACGTAGGAAAACTTCTTCGCTTAGCTGCAACGCACCGTTCTCGCTCCGCTCAACGTCCACTGCTCCGCTTGCGCAGTGCAACGGCTTTTGCCCACCCAATGGCTAGAGAAACGGAGTTGTTTTGCCTAGTTCGCCTAGCTATGGGCTAAACTGTGTACCAAGCATCGAATGATCTCAAAATGGATCCAACTCGTACCATGGGCCCTCAGGGATTGCATAAGGGATTTTACAAGTACGAACTAAATGAAAGCCAAAATTACATGAACTCGAAAACATATTTAAAAATATGTAGGGAATAATCCGCCATGATTCGTCGTTGCTCAGGCAAATAAAAAAGTCCCTAATATCCTCCCCTACTTCAAGCTTCAACGTCCTCGTCGAACTCGCCTCGGTCGCACTGCCTTTCTGCATAGGCTGCAATTGATAAAGTAAATTCTTCACAAGTTGCTGAAGGGAACCACTACTAGAAACTTCATCTTCAGCAACGGCTATCAGCGACGGCCGCTCAAGCCGTTGCTATTTGCAACGGCATTCTTACGGCCGCTCGAGCCGTTGCAGAAAACTGTATCTGCAACGGTGTTCTAACGGAAAACCGAGCCGTTGCTGATTATTTTAATTATCAGCAACGGCTTTCGGACGAAAAGGCGAGCCGTTGCTGATTTTTTAATATTCAGCAACGGCTTGCTAACGGATAAGTGAGCCGTTGCTGATAATAACTTATCAGCAACGGCGTTCTAACGGTCGAGTGAGCCGTTGCTGATAAGTTTATATAGGGCACGCTCTCGCGCCCGACTCTTCTTCCTCCCGCTGCTCGCTGCTGCCGCCGCCGCTCCTGCCGACGCCACTCGCCGCCGCTGCCGCTGCTGCCGACGCCAACGACGCCGACCGCTGCTGCCGACTTGTTCAGGTAAGTCTCTTCCCTGCTGCCGTCTCTTCCCTGCGGCCAGCGGAAATCACCCGACCGAAACCCTATTTCTAGGGTTTCGGCCGGCGGCGGTCGGCCGATGGCCGTCGCCGGACCTTCTGCAGTGGCCGGACAGTGTGTCCGGCCACTGTACGCCGGCGCCGGAGGGTGGACTCCGGCGCCGGAATTTATAATATATATATATAGTTTATATTATTTTATATTTGTTAATTAATTATTTAATAATTGTTAATTAATTGTTTAGATTAATTGTTTAATTTGTTAGATTAATTTCGGACGCGCGCCGAAATCGTCCACTTCGGACGCGCGCCGGTATCGTCCAATTCGGACTCGCGCCGGAATCGTCCACTTCGGACGCGTGCCGGAATCGTCCAATTCGGACTCGCGCCGAAATCGTCCACTTCGGACTCGCGCCGGAATCGTCCACTTCGGACGCGCGCCGAAATCGTCCAATATGGACTCGAACTGTCTCGAAACATTTATCTATAGCGGATATTTTGTTAGTGGACCGTCGCGACTTGTGTTGTGCTATAGCGGATATTTTGTTAACGGGTATAAATTTCACACACTTGAATATTCATCTACAAAAAAGACGATGAATGCTGGGGTCTGGGTGAAAGGGACAACCTATGTTGAATGTGATATGGATTTTTATGGACTGGTGGAAGAAGTGATAGAGTTGCACTACTTCGGCTTGAAATCAGTGATCCTATTTAGATGTCATTGGTTCGATACAACAGAAAGGGGCATGAAAGTTCATCCAAAATACAAACTTGTTGAGGTTAATTACAAATCGAAATTGGCAGCAAATGAGCCTTTTATATTGGCATCACAAGCCGAACAAGTATATTACGCGAAGTATCCGGCTCGAAATAAAGATAGAGCGGATTGGCGTGTAGTCTGTAAGACAAAAGGTAGAGGAAAAATTGATCCGATAGTAGGAGAAAATGATCCTCCTGGTTTCTATCAAGAAGATGATCTTCCTGTTGTGGATCGTATTATTCCAATACTCGAGGATGCAGACACAACGTCAATTCAATTAGAAGTTGAATATGCTGATGATGACGATCATGAAATTGAGGAAGCTGGAGATGAAGAAGATGAAGAAGAGGAAGAAGAGGAAGAAGAAGAAGAATTCGAAGACTATTATTCAGATGACGAGGAATAATTGTAAAGTATATATTTTATTAAATATATCTCTACTATTTATACAATAATCTGATTATATGTATGTTCGACAGATATGTCTGGTCGTGGTTATCGACGCAGGAGAGCTTCGGAGTCTCCGATCGGTGAGACTCCAGCACTTACTCATGCTGCTGATCCTCCTGTTGCTGATCCTCATGAGGATGATACTGCTGAGGCTAGTACATCCAGACGCAGGCGGCCACGCGGGCCGAACAGGTGGCAGCCTCCACCAGCCACAGAGTCACGTAGATTGATTAGCGTGATTGGGGAGCGGTAATATATCATGAATTATGAATCATTACAAATTCATTATATCATAATATAATATTAAAATTTATTTTTGTTGTGCAGGTTCGAGCAAGAAGAAGTGCCGAGGAGCATTTCTTCTACTATTCGACGATACATGCACGGGGCATGGCCTACGTGGTCTCACGTGCCTAGCGAGCACGTCGACATGTTATGGCGCGAGTTTGAGGCACGTATTATTTATTTTTTTTACATGCATGATGATATATTAATATTGGTACTGATATTATTATTTTGCAGGCTCGCTATACATGGGCCGAGGACCAGAGGCCCTTCATTTACGCTGCCTGGGAGTCTATTTCCCGGGCAAGGTACAACGGGCAGCTGGGGCAGGCTCGGTCCCAAGCGATGGCCCGAGCTGGGACCACTAACATCGCGGGGACTCGGGGATACGGCCCCGGTTGGATTACTCCCGATATATGGGACCAGCTCGTGGGGATATGGTCGACGGATCGATGGCAGGAGGTTTCTCGGAATGCGGCTAAAAATCGCATGTCGGGGGGAGCAGCGCGTCACACCGGCGGCTCTGTTGCATTTGCAGTGCACGCCAACCGTATGGTAAGTATATCGTTTAATTATATATTTTATTTGTTATTATGTGTACTAATTAATGTATTTGTTTTGTAAATGTAGACGACGGTGTCGGATGACGGGAGTGTCCAGCGACCCTCCCCGATGGCGGTGTTTGAGCGGACTCACCGTCGAGCACATGGGACGGGGGAGTACATCCACAATCGCGCTGCATACATTATGGTAATTAATATTTGTTTAAGTTATTCATTATATATTTATAATTTAAGTTTTATGATAAATATTAAACAAAAAATCAAACTCGAGTAGGAGACCTACAGCCAGACGGTGGTGCAGCGCGGGGGTACCCCCGAGGACTTTGACGCAGCATCGTGGGTCGAGGCCGCAGGTGGCTGGGACCATGGCCGCGTATATGGCTTCGCAGATAGTGGTCATGCGCGAGCCGTGCTAGGGCCACTTGGGGCACCGACCCCTCCGGTCGCTGGTGAGCGGCCGTCCACCTCTAGATCCAGTTATGATCATAGTAGCAGAATAAGGACTCTAGAGGAGACGGTCGCGCGTCAGAGTCAGATGATGGAGGAGATGCATGCTATGCTACGCAACATGTCAGGTCATCCCGCAGCAGGCATCTCTTCGGCATCATCTAATCCATCGTCCTCGAGTCAGTCCACGCCGGTGTACACTCAAGCACTCCAGACCCCGCCATATGATCCAGACCATCCTCCATCGTCATCGTGAGATTTTTTGTTTGGATATTGAACTTGTTACTGAGATATTGAATTTGTTTAACTTATTTTGTTTGGATATTGATACTTCAATTTTGCATTTGAATTGTTTTTATACTATCGTGGATAATTATCAATATAAATATAATTGTTTTGATGTATATCTTGGTGTGTTTGTGATGTGAATGAATGTGTGTATGAGAGTATGGGTGTGTGAGTTATGTATCAGATAATGTATCAATGTATCAATGAAAATTAGAAATTTTAAATGTTTCTGTCCCCAGGTCCACATCATCAGCAACGGCTTTCCCACGGCCATCCGTGGGAAAGCCTTTGCTAAAAGTGTATCGAAAGTCGTTGCTGATGACCTACAGCAACGGCTTAGCGACGGTCTTTTACTAACGGCGTTGCTACGGACTCAGCGGCCGTTGCTATTAATGTTATCAGCAACGGCTCCGGGTCCGTGGCAAAACCGTTGCTGATAATATTTTTAGCGACGGCCCGGGCGGCCGTTGCTGATAACGGCCGTTGCTGATCCGTTGCTAAGTTATCAGCAACGCGACTTTCTGTCACGGCTCTTTTGCAACGGCTCGGCCGTTGCTGATTCTCTTCAGCAACGGCATCAGCCGTTGCTGATGCCCATTTTTCTAGTAGTGAACACCGCTTGAGTATCAACACGCCGCAGTGGGGCTGCAACATGCTGAGTTTTGCCATGTGAAATCCACCACTAGAAAATGACTACTTGGAACATCGTTGGATTTTATCATCTCCTGTTGTTGTAAGAAAGGGCTATGAGATTCCCAAACTCGTTGTTGTTGGGCAATGAGGGTCCCAAACTTGTGGAGAAAACGAGCGCCATTGAGCAACACCCGCTTGGATGGACACTAAGAAATGGCTATTTAGTTCACCAAGTCTCGTTGTTGTTGGGCTATGAGGGTCCTAGACTTTATGGGGCACACGAGTGTCGTTGAGCAACGCTCGCGCGAAGGAACCCGAGAAATGACTACTCAATTCACCAAGCTAGTTTTGTTTTTGCTGGGCAATGAAAAATCCCAGACTTGTTGAGCATACGAGCAATGCTCGTCTCGGATAACATCTGGGTATTGTTGTGCAACACCCAAGTGATGAATAGTTTCTTGGCCGCACCACACTAGAGCATTGCCTCCACCGCCGCCTTGAGCCGATCACTGCTTGCTCACTCGCCCCCCGCAGAGGTCATAGCAGCCTCCTCCGAGCCCATATCAACGAGCTTCAAGTCTTACACTGCTCCTTGAACCACGACTTGAGGGATTTTCTCCAACCGGGTTACGACATCCGCCAACTCTATGCACTAAGAGCATTGCTGCCTCACCACAGTTGTTCTTCACTAGTGTTTGTTACAGACCAGTCAACCTTGCGCCTTAGGAGCCCAACTGCTTTGCGCAATCAGGATGGTCTTCCAGTTTTACTACAGCCACCTTTATGAATTCGCCTTGTCGGACTCCTTCCCTCACTCGTATAGCAGAAAGGAGTTTGTTCTGGCTTCTTGGTGCGCGAATTCATTTTACAATGCATATTTACATGGATGCTCATGATGCAATATCTACAATGCATGTTAGGGACCATCATGACATATACAGGACTTGACAACCCCAAAGATCTCTAACATTCTCCCCCACTTACGAAGTCGATGCCCTCGTTGACTTATTCTTGAAGGCGTTAGGGACCGTCATGACATATACAGGACTTGACAACCCCGAAGGTCCCTAACATTCTCCCTCGCTTCATGATGCTCATTCTTGGAGAAGTCACTTCATGTCATTCAACTTTCGACTCTTGTAAGCGGTGGAATATCCTTCATGCTTAAAAATGCCTCCAACTGCGAAGTCCGACAACTCTGGTGGGGTCCTTCTATAAGGAGGTCGATATGATGCTTGCTCCCCGGTCCATACTGCGGGTTCACACTGCGCATTGTGTCTTACGAGCCATCTGCTCTGCACATAAATATTATGACTTAGAGGCCATCTGCTCTGCCTTTGACACTCCCAGAGCCTTCCTATTAGAAGTGCCTTCCACATATCTAAAAGAATTTTTCTCAAAGCCTTGATCACAAGTGAGAACTAGCATGACGAAGGCCCTCCTTGTTATTGTTTGAGATTATCTGTGGGGAATAGGTCTGATCTTAGGCCATTAATCTAGAGATAGCACATTGCTTCGAAGACCACTAGGTGGGATTCAAAATGTCTCTTTGATGTCTAAATGAATACAATAGGTAGAATGATAGAAGAACACATGGGGAATGAAGGAAAGAACATGTTGTACATGCCTTCTAGTAGTCTTCAAGGCTTAGGGATCTTGACCTCATTTTGTATACTACTTGCAGTGTGCTATCTTCCCAAAGATGATTGGGTTATGAATACGTACCCTGATGAAATTGGTAGCATGTTGATTGCTTTTGTTAATTATGTTATCATAGTCTATCGGGTCATTGTTGCAGACATTGTTCGAACCACAAATTGAAGCTAATTAAGCTTTTCATGTCGAAATTCTTAATCAAGTCATGCCCCCACGATCGAGCAACTTGTTCCCAATTTTGTTGCTCATATTACCTCGGTTGAGCTTTCATCTTGGGCTTATGGATTGGCATTATTTCCTCTCACAACCATCAATTTGTTCATATATAGAAGTGCAACAGAAGTCCTATAAGTTTTAAATTTTTTGGACTTCGATTCTATAAGTTTCATTTTGGTATTTTCAGTCCTATATGTTTGTTCCGTAGCACCAATTTAGTCATATCTGAGACGGCCCATTAACTCTCCATCCACATGGACATAACGTCGTTCATAGACGTTGAAAGATTTGGTCATATAAGTTTTATTTTGGAATTTTCAGTCTTATGTGTTTGCTCTGTAGCACAGATTTGATCCTACCTGTGACGGTCTGTTAACTCTCCGTCTACGAAAAACTAAACGGCGTTATGTCCATATATGTTGACATAGTTAACGGACCGTCACGAATAAAATTAAATATATGCTACGGAGCAAATATATAGGACTGAAAATACCAAAATAAAATTTATAGGACTGAAGTTCAAAAAATTTAAAATTTATGGACTTCGATTAGATTTCTCCCTAAAGTTAGATGATAGGACTATTGACATAGATTTTAGGTCGATAGGTTATTTTCACTTGAGCAAACATAAAATATCTAGCTAAAATCTGTAGTCTAAATGTGCCCGTTTAACGCAGCCTATGATATCTCACTTCAGTACGCACAAAGAACTTGCTTTTCCATACTGTAGTTATTTCTGGTGATAGAATTTATTCTGGAAATTGTTACTTTCATAATTCTATCACTCAGGCTAACTTTATCAACTTGAAATTTCATGGCAACCAGTATCTACTTTCTTCTCTTAAGAATTAAGATTTTCAAACTCAAGTCACTTACAATTATCCTCGGATTATTTAAGTTCATAATTGCCAAGGATATCTATATCCTTGACTCACCCCTCAGAATTATATACCATTAACTAAACTCAATAATTTTCTAATTCATTCATACTTTGCCTCTTTAATATGTTCCCTGTTGGGCTAAGTCTTCCACTTTCTCCCTGAATCATCACCAGGTCAGTATCTGTGCTTTGTGACTTCTCTTCGGCTCGTCTAATTACATTGATCCCTCAATTCCAATTTCTACTTCCTGTTTCTTCTAGAAGCTCCATTTTCAAACTTCTTCACATGGATTGCTAGCTTCAATGAAGAGTAGGTGTTGAAAGATGAGATGCATCTTTTCTATTGGAAGTAATGAACAACTTGTGCAATTACAATTAGTTGATGTAATCAGTGAATCAACTTTACATGATGAAATTGCACTATTTTGCTGTAATATTCTTTGTACAGGATTTGATACAAAAATATTAAAACGGCATCAACTGTGGATATACCAGTTTTAACTATATCCAGTTATTCAAAACTGATATATACACTTCTGTTATTTGATGTGCTTGTGTATACTTATCTTCTGATTTGATTCAGCTCAATTAAATACTCCTCTTCTGTTATTTGATGTGCTTGTGTACAAGGTTTTAAATCTCGTACCGTACCGGGCGATAAGCCCGATATTTATCGGGTTTTGAAAAAACCGGTATACAAGATATCCGGTATGGGGACCACCGGGTATCTCGGTAAATACCGCCTGGTATGCCCGGTATTTATGAAATACCAGGGGCAGTATTTGCTATCATACCGGGTTATACCGCCTGGTATAACCTTGTGTACTGTAGCAAAACACCGGGTATTGAAAAATATTGATATACCGGTAAATACCGCCTGGTATGCCCCGGTATTTAGCAAATACTGGGCGGTATTTGCTATCATACCGGGCGATACCACCCGGTATGATCCAACGGCTCTTAAAAAGAGTTGTTGGGTATTGTATTAGGGTTTTTCATAGATACAAGAGAATTATTACATTGGAATTTATGTATGGCGACATAGGACCACAACCCAAATGAACCAAAAAAATTCCGGGGGCTCCGCCCCCACACCCCTGGCAGGGGGCACTGCCCCCTTGACCCCGAAGACTCTGCGTAGCGCAATATAAGAGGGTTAGGGCAAATCAATAGCCACACATCCCAACATACGGTGTTGACCTTAGTCGTGTATATCCCTAAGATATGTACGAGTACGACGGACGTCATTCGTCCGCATTTTAAATATTGTATTCATGTATTTGATATTTGAATTTTAAATTTAAGTATTTCTTGATCAATTATGTGTTAATAGAGTTATTTTTAACCAAAAAAAATATGTCCGGTATGCATTTTTCGTACCGGACCATACCGTGTGTCAGTACGGTACGGTACCGGTACATATCGGTCAACCACCCAGATGATGACCGATACCGGTATTTTAAAACTTGCTTGTGTATTTCTTCATTGTTTCTCTGTTATTGGTTTGTGTTCTTCCTCTTGGTCGAGCACTTGACTTGGAGGTCACTCGTACGTGCTTGAATGCAGTCATTCCTCTGTTCGATTGCCATCCTTTTCAAGTAGAAGACTACAAGTATTCTCTAGACCTAAGTATATGATAGGAAGCAAATGAATTAAGAGAAAAAGAAGAGTAGGTGTTGAAAGATGAGATGCATCTTTTCACGTACAGAGTACTACAAATAAGACTACAAGTACGTATTATTTGATAGGAAGCAAATGAATGTTTAAGAAAAAAAGGTTCGTGACTGTTGACTGACTTGGGTCAATTGTGAAGTTTTGATAGGAGTTGTTGACGTTGACTTGGGAGTCGGGAGTCAGTAAATGTTTGGATTCCACGAATCATCCAAGATCTACCCAAATCTATGTGAACAAGCTAGAAGACTTGATTCTTGAGTCAACATGAAGGTAATTTCGTATACTTTCCTCGTATCTTCTTGACACAGGAAAAAAAATCACGACAGTTAACGAAACTACAAAGTAACTAAACAAAAATTTGCAGCTAATGAACACGTACTATTCCTTTGATCCTCTCCTTGTAAAAGCAAAAGCATTGGATTTGCTACTCAGTAATATTAAACATCAATCTTTTACTATCCATCAGTGGAATATGAAAGCAACCGGTCAATGGTGAAATCACTGAAATGAAAAGGAAAGCCCCCCTTCGGTCTCTTTCTATTTATATACTCACCGAGAGAAGAAGATCACATCCTCTTCAAACAAAAGCCATTGCAGCAAATGGCTCCGTTCCTCAAGCTCCTCCTCTTTGCTGCATTCATGCTCCATCTCTCTGCAACAGGTATATCCTTCTCTTACTCTTCATTCTCATGTATCCTTCAACAATTTCAAGGGTGAGCATTTTATCCTTAATTTGCAAATGTTTTCTGTCAAATCTGATTCCTCGTTCTTAATCTCTAAACAGCAAAGAGTCAACGATGCGATCTCTCGAGCATTCAGGTTCAGCAAACTAATACAGGGACGAAGGTCGGCTATGATCCGGTGTTCGAGGTGGAGGTGAAGAACCTGTGCCGCTGCACTGTGACGAGCGTGTTCCTCCGGTCGGAAGGCTTTGCCAGCTCTGTGATGGTTGACCCAAAGTTATTCCGCCGCGAGGGTGTCGGCTACCTTGTCAACGATGGGAAAGGCATCCCGAGCTCGCAATCCCTCAAGTTTAGGTATGCATGGGACAGAGCCTTCAAGATGTCTCCAGCAAGTCTGCAGGTCAATTGCTTGTGAAAATGACGATGCATCAGCAAGACATGGATGCAATACAAAATTCAAATCAATAAAGTTAATAAGTAATAGGGTTTCGTATGTAGTGTTAAGTTTCTGGTTTTTGCTTGCAGAACTTGATCCTTGTGAAGTTGATAGTATGCAGGATGACATGATGGAACTTAATTCAATTATTGATGTCATGCAGTATGATTCATGTGTTTAAGTGCGTGGTTTTGCTTATCAAAAAATGACAAAACTTCATTTGAAGGATTTTTCCTAGCAAATAGTAAATCATCAAAATCTTTGCGTTACATTCTTATCATTGTTTTCTTTTTTCAGCAATCAAAAAGTAACACAAACAAGTTACAAAAGCTTGATTGCCTATTAACTCTTTTCGTTATGTCTGCTGCAGACATTCTTTTCTTTGCATATATTATATACCCACTTGATTAGTTAAGGCGAATGGTGGCTCTGTATGAGTTTGCAACCACAAGACCTCTAACAGCCACATTGCTTACGGCAGGTCAATTTACATTTTTAATTGTCCTACTTTTTGTGAGGTTAATATTAGAGTAAGCTTGTCACGTCAACCCAGAATGCAAGGTTGATAGCTGTATGGTGTCATCAAGATCTTTGTAGACTATTCTTTTGTCATATTCATGAAGAGGGAAACCAACCCAATTGTAAGCTTTTTGGTCATTCTTGTAGACAATTTGTCCTCTCTGGATGTGTATCCCACAAAACAAGCTATTTCCCCTTGTTTTGAGATAGAGTATTGTCAGTCACCTAGCTATTTGATCAAAAAAACCAGAAGCTAGCCCTAGATTACAAATATAAAAGCATTGCCATCTAATTTTAACCAATCCTGGAAGAAAGGAAAGTGATAGACTTGTGCTATATAAAAAGTAAGAATATCATGCAAACAAATGTATCTTTTTCATTTTTAAGTGATTATGATGCTCAATAACCAGTTGCTTGTGAAATCAGGTTATAAAAGAGAGGACACCGGAGCAATGCTATATGTATATCAAATACTACAACAGAGTCTTTTATTAGCGGTGCCAATTTATTTAAAATCCTCATTATCTGAGGATGCTTTAAAAAGTGTCATTTTTTTAGCTACAATAAGGGACACATTTTTTCATAGCGTAGTCACGCCCCAAACTCAAGGTAGCGTGATCGGACAGGAATACACCCACATACCCTGAAGCCTCACAATCAAACAGAATATGATAAAGGACATAATCGAAATACATATATAAATATGAAGACAAATGGTTTAATACTCCAAAATATAAAATGACACTCCACGACAGAGATGAAAAGTCTCACAAGAGACTACCAATGCTACAAAAATATCCAAATGCAAATGAAAATGAAAATGTGACATCACGACTCTCTAACTACGATTGCGGGAAATCCTCTCGCTGAGTTTACTCCACCAACTGCATTAGGCATCATGAACCGCATCTGAACCTGCACACATAGGCAGGCGGGCATGAGTATATAACTCAGTGAGTGGTAGGGTGATACGCACCCTCAAAGAACATATCACATAATCACATAAATCAATAAAGGATAGTAAAATGTGTCGAACTAATTCGATCAACATCAAGTTATGGCTTTAGTTATCAAAATGAACATATCATCGTACATCACATGAAATCATATTTTCTCCTAACACATATTAAGCACATCCTAGCCTCATTTTCAGGGACGTGCACACTAGCCGCCACATGCCCCTCTAGCCGTTGTCCAAGACAAGTCGAGAATCTCCCTCCGATGTAAGCCATATAAAAAGGATAATTGTTACGCCCCGCCTAGGTTTATCCCTATATAAGGGACCTCACCTAGGAGAAGCGCAACTAGCAACAGAACAACAACATAATAGGTGGACTAAAATTTAAATTACAACCAGATTCCAAGGCAATTGTTCAACAAGGTAATAAATAATGAAAGTTCAACAGTCCATATGAACAAAGGAATCCCAAAGTCTAGCCAAAGAGTCTAAACAGTCCAAAGTGGATAGAGTGAACAGTTCAATTAGTAAAATAGGAAACTAAATACTGTGCGGAAGACGTCTCCTCCTCCAAAACTTTAGCTACCCCATAAGGAAATGTAGTCATACCTGAGGATCTGAGGCAAAAATAACAAACATCAGCAGAAGGCTGAGTAGGATTGCAACAAGATGCTATGATGCCATGAATACAACTAAAGATATTGTTCAACGATTCATTTAATGCATCTACACCAAACAACTATGTCAACTAGGTCAATTATTTTCTACATGAATATATAGTCATAGACTCAATCAAGAGCGTAGTGGACATTGGGTTTCCCCCACACTCTCGCACTCCGAGAGTGGCACCTCAAGCCCGCTCCAGCTAGAGATGCGACTATCCAAAAATGGTACTCCGCCGACGTCTAACACCTCGACGCCGCACACGCACCCCGTGTGGTAAATAGGTGATCACCGGTGTCACTTGCCCTACCCCTTGGGCAATATATCAACAGTGTCCAGGGCTATCGCCCAACAGTAGGTCAACTATGCATCATGTCAACAACTCATCTACTACAACTCAACTAATATAATGCTAGTAGTCATGTCATCATGTATTCATTAAATATATAAACAACAGCAGAAGACATGCAACGTCTATACTGGCATTCTCAACTAATATGCATATAAAATATCATGCTGGCAACATGTATCAACAAAATATGCATAAAGAGCTCCAACGGCAGTAGATATCAAATTTCAACGGAATAGAACAACAAGATATATTTTGACATAGGGTAACAACTGATCTAGGATGAGATTCACCTTGATAACAACTACAACAATGGAACAACTCGGGTAGAAACCACAAAAATAAATAAAATAATATTTTCCGACTCGGCACGCAAAATGAGGCAATAAACACCCACTGATTTCAACATTTGAAAGCCAAACGGAGAAACTGACCCCACCAATAAATTCGGGTCGCCGAGTAGGTACAAAATCATATATAATATGACTAATTTTACTAACTTAAGGGCCTCCGAATAATCTATTTAATTTAATAAGAAAACACCTAAGTATTATTTAATAACATATTGATATAAACTTTCTTAACAGTGATACAACTTATATATCACAGATGCCAACTCAAGCAGCAACACTTAATTATATAACACTGCCATAAGAAGATAACATTGATATATATATATATATATAATGTGTATAATACCGTTACAACTCAAAGAAAAATAACACATTAATAAAACCACCCCTTCACCTCTTCGCCCAGTTCACCCGACGCTTCGCATCCGCCGCCACCTCCGACTACCTCAGTCGATCGGATCCCAGAGAGGCCCAACGCCGGCGTCCTCGACTTCGCCGCCACTCTGCGAACCGGCGATGACGAACACAAGGTGCGGCGGTCCAGATTGGGGGCGATCCCCCCCCCCCCGTCCTGCGCGACGCTACGCTCTCGCGCGCTGTCGCCGTGGCGACTCGCGGCGCTGCATCTGACGGTGACGACAGTGCCCGCCGATGGTGACACACCCAACGGCGGTATCTTGCCCGACGACTATGCGCCGCGCTGTCGTGCGGTCGCCAATCGCACGAGCAACGCTCAATCGAGCGCGATCCGACTCTGTCGAGGTTGACGGAGCCGATCGGATCTTCAAATCCCTATCCGCCGACTGCTCGGACTGCAAGCAGTCCGTCGACTTGAAACGACAACACCAAAAGGCTCGATTCAACAATAACATCACAGATTCAGAATTTCAACACGAAAAAAAAATGACACCAAATCTAGAAGGAACGACAAGAGATTTTAGATTTGGAAATCTACAAAATATCCACGGCAAATCTCATCCCAACCGAAGTTACTCTACACGAAACGAAGGAGGAGGACGAGGATCCTACCTTACAACTCCTCTGAACTCCGATTCACCGGAGCCTTCAACTGCCGACGCCTTACGCTCCTCCGCCAGTTGCCGCTGCTACAGGGTTCGGGAGAGAAAAGATTAGAGAGGGGATTAGACTAATTAAATAAGATTAGGTACTTTTGCAAAAACACCATTCTAAGAAAAATATTTACAATTAAGTCCTCCTTTTTCAGGTTATAACAGTAATTGTCAAGGTGGCCCCCCGACATACTACCCGACCCAAATCTGTCTCTTCGGGTCCTATGTTGTCACCCGATGGACTTCCGAAGCTGTCTCTTTGGGACCTTCCCCGTCACCGGTAGGAACCTCATATATATACCTAGTGTCGTCTCTTCGGGTATCCCTCGTCACCGAGTGGATTTCCGGAGCCGTCTCCTCGGGACTTTCCCCATCAATAGTCGAAGTCTCAATCACTAGCCACATCTAAAGGGAGTGGAGCAATACCATAACAATACGCATATCAATCGCATTACTATTACACCATCACATTTATTTAGCAACTATTATTTTCATCACGGAAATGCACATCAAATTATTATAAGCACACAACATTACAATCAAGGTAATTCAACCCTCAAGTGGAGTCAAGGCGGTCCTCCCATACTTAGCCAAACTTTTACACTTTTTGAACCCTATCAGGTTCACTTTGGCCACCACTGTTAAACCCTTAGTTTTTAATGAAATGGCTACCAAAATCACAAGTTATGCAAGTTTGTATGTCACACTAACTATCCTCAAATTTTTAGGTCATTTGGACAACAGATCGATCACGACACGCCGTAACGAACATGGCATCCCAGAATTTTTTTCATTCACTAGCAGATTTTACGGTTTGACTTGTCATCTTACAAAATTCATAACCAAGTCAATTCTTAATCTATTTTTTTCAAATCTTATTTGTATGTTTGTTCACATCCATACAAGCCTTTCCTAAGGTTTCACTGACACGGGACAACAATTTGCCTTTCATACATCGCGTCAAACTCTCAACTTATTGTAAATTATGCTTTGTGCAAAACTAGGCATATTTGGATAGCCCTCAAACTAACTACACAAACCCAATAACTTTAGCTCGGAATTCGTTGAAATTTGGTGTTGGGCTCATCTAGGTATCCTACAAACTGACCCCAAAATTTCGTACTAATCGGACGATTCCTCAACCTCCGAACTAAGTCTCAATTAAGCAAGAAAAATATAATTATGGGGAGTTTTCTATTCTTGTATACTATCTCCTTACGACCACCAAACAATCATACTTAAGGTAGTGACTTATCTAGTAATAAACCAATCTTAACATACATAATTCACAGCTACAACGGTGATAAAGAAACCATGAGGTGTTGTTTGGTTAGCGAGAACTATTTTCTGGTTTGGTTTCAATGAAACTGAAAACTTAGTTTTGAAAACTTGGTTTTGGTTTCTAATTTTTAATTTTTTGAAAATACGTTTGGTTAATGAAAATAACATCAATTTTAGTTAGTTGAAACCAGTAAATATTTATTTGGTTATAAAAAATAATATTAATTTTCCTTGAACAACGTTAGTAGTAATTTGATTTTTGATTAAATAATAATTATGGTGGTAGAAAAAAGTCACATATTGTATTTGTAATTAGTTTATAAATTTATATGTTTGCTAATATGGCTATAAAATATTTGTAAGATTTAATTAATTAATTAAGTTATCGGTTATTTAAGATTTTTTGTTCAATTAAATATAAAATTAATTAATTAATATTATAAAATTTTAAAAAACTAAGTCCAATTGTTTAAAATTAGTTTTGATTAAATTATAAATAGATTGACTTTAAGAAAATTGAGTAATTTTAAAATTTAGATTTGAGTCAATTAGATAAAATTAGTGTAATTAATTTATCAATTTAAGATAATAGTTTGAGTTGAAAATAATGATTTTTATTTTTATTTTTATTTTTATAAATTAGATATAGTTTGATTTATTTTTTAATTAATTAATTTTATAAAAAAATATTTATAATTACAAAGTTGCCACTGCATTTTTGATAATAAAACCGACAGTCTCGAAACCACGAAAAATAATCTTTTGGTGTTTTCATTTTTATTAAGAAAATTGATTCATTGAAATTTTTTTTCATTCCGATTTCGATTTAGTTTCATAAAAACACTGAACCAAACAGGCCCTGAATATTCGCATAGTTTTGATAGCAAGATGTTAGCATAAACATGAGGTCCACACTCAACTATAGCAGCCATATAAAATGAGGTAAAACACATGATATATTAACAACATCAAATTACTTCTAAACATCTCTAAATCAGTTCTCTTAATCCTATATCTGAGACATACTACCATTTCCAAGTTAAAGACCTTTTCTTACACCAAATTCTAGGTTCATCTAAACCCGAAACGAACCTTCATCTTTAGAACGATCTGACACTTAACCCTTCAAATAGGGTCTCTAGCCGAGTATCCCTAATAAAGAGTCTCATTCATGCACTAGAAACATACGACCCCTTCTTTAAATTTCCCAAACAAAAATTCAGAATTTTATTTCTGCATAAATTCAAAACCAAAATTTTATATCATCCTTCTCTTGGTGTTAGGTTCGACCGACCCTATGAGTTCAGGGACATCCCTAAGGCCATCGCACCAAACTTTACAAGAATGTCAACCTTCATCACAACCTAACCAAGCAAGATGAGCAACATCTCCAATCCATATTGAACATTTATTTTAAGACATCGAAAATTCGGAATTAAAGTTTTATCCAAGTAAAACTAGAAATTTTCATGAAATCCCTTCTTCTATACCCTAATCGACTGGCCCTTTGGGTTTAGGGACTTACCCTAAACTGCCCTACATTGGTACCTATCAACAACGAACCAATTTACCTTCACATATATAGTCTCAATCTACAATAAAAATAGTGATCAAAACAATGAATAGATAAAAATTCCTACATCGATTTATATCGACAAGGAATCATCTCCCCTTCAATTAGTATCAACTCATGGATAATTCAGCGATTTGAACATAGAATAAATAAAAAATTTAGCAAACTTATTTTTCTCAAGTTGTCGGCCCTAGTCCAAGGGTTCATCAAAAATTCCTTCTCTTCCCTTAAACCATACCCGAACATAAGAATCTAAACATGGCATAAAAATCAAGAAAGAAATCCTAGGCATGCCTTCCCTTACATGGGTCGACCAAGGCAAGGGAGAGACGCTTCAAGGAAAACAATCCCTTAACCACTCACTTAAGGAAGAATCAAAGAAGGAGAAGACAATGACGATGCCACACGACGACGGCAACCGGTGACAGGGAAGATCCGGCCTCCCCATGCTTGCGCCTCTTTCTTCCTCTCGCCTAGGGTGGGCGCGCAACTCTTGTTTGGAGCCGTACTGTCACGGGCCAATTGTTTTGGAGCGGAAGAACCCGTGCGGCACCCTTGCATCGCATGCAAGGGATAAGCCTTGATATGAAATCCATCCCGAATGGGCTTCCCGACTTAACATCGCGGGGCATATTTCGGACCACGTGCCAACCTCGTATTCCATGTCCGCGCCTTCAATGATCATGTTGGCCGAATGGTATTGAAGGCGTAAAGTAAAATACAACATTTACAGGACTATGGACACAAGAAAATGCAAAAACGGATGTAGGGTGAGTTCCGCAATCGCCTTGGGCGAATTCGACATGGTGCATGCCCATGTGGGCTGCTCGTTCGTTATTCGCACAAGGCAACCGTTTCGTAAGCCAACACTCCCCTACACTATACATGAGGCCTCTAACCCCCAAGTGCCACCCCCAAGGTTCCTCAAAGCACGAGGAGCATGACAAAATTTGGGCCACCCGACGGGGTGATTTTCCGTGGCCACGGCCATGACGAAATGAACACAAGGTTTTCCGCTTAGCCGTGACGGATGAACCAAATGTCGAATGACCCCAACATGCATACAACTCGTACCACGGGCCCATGGGGATCGCACAACGGGGTTTCTCATGAACGAATGCGAATAGAATGAAAATTTACATGGACACAAGTCCATATTTACAAATATGCAAGGGACGTTTCGTCATCGCTCGGCGCATCGAAAAAGTCCCTAACATCCTCCCCCACTTCAAGCTTCGACGTCCTCGTCGAACTCGCCTCGGCCGCACCACCTTTGGCTGCAATTGCTGAAGTGAATTCTTCGCAAGTTGTCGAAGGGAACACCGCCTGAGTATCGACACACCACAGTGGGGCTGCAACATGTCGAGTTTTGCCGTGAAGTTCATCACCAGGAAATGACTACTTGGAACATCCTTGAGTTTCATCATCTCCTGTTGTTGCGAGAAAGGGACATGATATTCCCAAACTCGTTGCTGGGCAATGAAGTCCCAGACTTGTGGAACACGCGAGCGCCGTTGAGCAACACTCGCGTGAAGGAACCCGAGAAGTGGTTACTCAATTCACCAAGTCTCGTTCTTGCTGGGCAATGAAAAGTCCCAGGCTTGTGGAGCAAACGAGTGTCGTTGAGCAACTTCGCCTGAAGGGGCACCAGCGTCGTTGAGCAACGCTCGCTTGAATGGACATCGAGAAATAGCTACTATGTTCACCAAGTCTCGATGTTGCTGGGCTATGGCTGTCCCAGACTTTGTGGGGCACACGAGCGTCGTTGAGCAACGCTCGCGCGAAGGAACTCGGGAAATGGTTACTCGATTCACCAAGTCCCGTTTTTGCTGGGCAATGAAAAGTCCCAGACTTGTGGGGCACACGAGCGCCGTTGAGCAACGCTCGCGTGAATGAACCCGAGAAATGGTTACTCGATTCACCAAGTCTCATTTTTGCTGGGCAATGACAAGTCCCAGACTTTTTGTGGGGCACACGAGCGCCGTTGAGCAACGCTCGCGTGAATGAACCCGGGAAATGGTTACTTCATTCGCCAAGTCCTGTTCTTGCTGGGCAATGACAAGTCCCAGACTTTTTGAAGGGCACACGAGCGCCGTTGAGCAACGCTCGCGTGAATGAACCCGGGAAATGGTTACTTCATTCGCCAAGTCCCGTTCTTGCTGGGCAATGAAAAGTCCCAGACTGGTAGAGCCAGCGAGCATAGCTCCGTGGCCGCGCCACACTAGAGCATCGCCCGCACCATCGCTTCGAGCCAATCGCTGCTTGCTCACTCGCCCCTCCGCAGGAGTCATGGCGCCCACCACCGAGCCCATCTCAACGAGCTTCAAGTCTTACGGACCACTGCTTGTTCACTCGCCCCCCGCAAGGGTCATGGTGCCCACCACCGAGCCCATCTCAACGAGCTTCAAGTCTGGATCACTGCTTGCCAACTCGCCCCCCACAGAGGTCATGGTGCCCACCACCGAGCCCATCTCAACGAGCTTCAAGTCTTACGCTGCTCTTCGCACAAACCGTGCGCCTTACAGGCCATCGTACCATGCGCATCAACCTTGCGCCTTACAGGCCATCATGCCATGCGCATCAACCTTGCGACTTAGGGGACAACGCCCTGCGCACAATCCATGCGACTTAGGGGACAACGTCCCTGCGCACCATCCTTGCGACTTACGGGACTACGCCCCGCGCACAACTCGTGCGACTTACGGGATTACGCCCCGCGCACTGTCCTCGCGACTTGCAAGAGAGTCTACTTTGCACACAATGTGTGTCTTACGAGAGAGTCTGCTTTGCGTAAAGGACTCAGTAACTCAGAACCCATCGGCTCTGCGGTGCGTCTTAGGGACCAACGCCCTGCGCACCCTCCTTGCGGCTTACGGGACAACGCCCCGCGCACAAATCGTGCGACTTACGGGACTACGCCCCGCGCACTGTCCTCGCGACTTACAAGAGAGTCTGCTTTGCACACAATGTGTGTCTTACGAGAGAGTCTGCTTCGCACAAAGGACTTTGGTACCTCGCGAGCCATCGGCTCGGCGGTGCGTCTTAGGGGCTAACGCCCTGCACACCATCCTCGCGTCTTATGAGATAGTCTACTTTGCGCACCATGTGCATCTTGCAAGAGATCTACTCTGCGCGAGACTTTGCGTCTTACAGGGGACCGTCCACCTTGCGCAAGTGACTTTGCGTCTTATGGGCCCATCTGCCCTGCGCACAAGTCACGATCATCACCCCCATCAATGTATGCTTGCCACCCCGAATACAACAGTCGGAAAGTTCATCGACTGGTTCACTGCATCAGCAACTCGCGCGCCACAGACGGAATGCACGTCGGCTATGTCCGCATCAAGGGCTTCCTCATCAGTTGGGGGCTTGCAATTCTCGTTATGTGGGTGAGCGACTTTGCGTCTTATGGGCCTATCCATCCTGCGCAAACGTCCCAATCCTTGCATCAATAAATATATGCTTGCCTCCTCGAATACGACAGTCGGAATGTTCGTCGACTTGATTCGCTGCATTAGCAACTCATGCGCCACAGACGGAATGCACGTCGGCTATGTCCGCATTGAGGGCTTTCTCAGTTGGAGGCTTGCAATTCTCAATCCGCTTGCAAACGACTTTGCATCTTAGGGGCCTATCCGCCCTGCGCAAAAGTCACCGTCTTTGCATCGATCATGTGTTTGCTTCACTCCCCGAACACAACAGTCGGAAGGTCCTCAACTGGGTTCACTGCATCGGCAACTCGAGCGCCATAGACGGAATGTGCGTCGGCTATGTCTGCATCGAGACCTTTCTCAGTTGGAGGATCGCAAACCTGGCTCTGATACCAACTGTCACGGGCCAATTGTTTTGGAGCGGAAGAACCCGTGCGGCACCCTTGCATCGCATGCAAGGGATAAGCCTTGATATGAAATCCATCCCGAATGGGCTTCCCGACTTAACATCGCGGGGCATATTTCGGACCACGTGCCAACCTCGTATTCCATGTCCGCGCCTTCAATGACCATGTTGGCCGAATGGTATTGAAGGCGTAAAGTAAAATACAACATTTACAGGACTATGGACACAAGAAAATGCAAAAATGGATGTAGGGTGAGTTCCGCAATCGCCTTGGGCGAATTCGACATGGTGCATGCCCATGTGGGCTGCTCGTTCGTTATTCGCACAAGGCAACCGTTTCGTAAGCCAACACTCCCCTACACTATACATGAGGCCTCTAACCCCCAAGTGCCACCCCCAAGGTTCCTCAAAGCACGAGGAGCATGACAAAATTTGGGCCACCCGACGGGGTGATTTTCCGTGGCCACGGCCATGACGAAATGAACACAAGGTTTTCCGCTTAGCCGTGACGGATGAACCAAATGTCGAATGACCCCAACATGCATACAACTCGTACCACGGGCCCATGGGGATCGCACAACGGGGTTTCTCATGAACGAATGCGAATAGAATGAAAATTTACATGGACACAAGTCCATATTTACAAATATGCAAGGGACGTTTCGTCATCGCTCGGCGCATCGAAAAAGTCCCTAACAGTACGGTCATCCTAGGTATTTTTTTTTTGAAATTACTATTTTGCCCCTTAACTCAAGTGGATCCATGAACCCACTTACAACGGTCTATACTTATCCGAGTCGAGTTCTGATCGAACCCTTGGGCTCGACTCAAGTTCAACTCACATCCAACACTCAAACCAACATTAATAAAATAATTTTACTTATGCGTAAGGGCCATACTCTTAATCGCGGCCTCTGGCAATTTACTCGGCCCCCTCCGACGCGCATCCCGGCTTTCCCATTGAAAGCTAAAATAATTTTTTTTTTTTGCGTGTATTACAAGCGTCTAGATTTTTTCCAATTAGGGACCAGGGGCAATTGCCCCCCCCCCCCCCCCCCCCCCTCTTCAAATTTTAGTTTGTCTTATTATATACGGAGAAAAATCAAATTTGCCCCCTATATATAATATTTGCCCCTCTCTATTCATGTTTTATCCCTTTGTCTATGTTTTGCCTCATATCTTGAAAAAAAAATTAAAAGTTTTCCCCTCCTCTTCTTGATTTTTGGCTCCACCTACGTTAGGAACGTTTTATTTTGAGCGTCTCAAAAATTAGAGATGTATTTTTTTGTAGCATCTCAATTTTTTCAATTAGGAACACTTTATTAAGAACGTCTAAAAAATTAGGGACACATTTTTTCGTGACATTTCAATTTTTTCAATTACAGATGCTTTTATTATGAGCGTCTGAACAAATAATTAAGGAGATATTTCTCCATGACGTCTTAGTTTTTCCCATTAGGGACATTTTATTACGAGTGACTCAAAAATTAATTGTTAATATTATTGTTAATGTACAAAACATGATGAATTAATTGTTAATGTTCACAATATAATTAATTAATTTTTTTAGAAAATTTAAAATAAATATATATGATTATATTATTAATACTATTGTACTAATTAAGAAAAATCAACGCACATGTAAAACTCCTAAGACAAGTGCATTTGATGCAACTATATATCCCGCATTGTGAATTTTTCAAAAAGGACTTATCATTTGGTATATGCATATAATGTGTAAACCTAGTTGGTTCTAGTAAGTTGAATCAATTAATGTAAGGTGCTAAGATACACTAGAGAGAGGTGAATAGTATGAGTCTAGATTCTATCCTCACTTTTGAATTTTACTCTAAATGCGGAAGCAATATAAGTGAATGAGAATCACACAAAATCAATCAATGCTAACAAATTAATTTATAGTGGTTCATCCGTAATGCATATTCCACTACCTTGGCTCACCACCAAGGATTTCACAATCACTTGTATTAACTTTCTTTTCCTTCTAATAAGGGTCTACCAATGTCTTATCTCTCACACTAGAGAGTATCTCTACCTCAAACCTAAGAAACCCTAAAATTACAAACAAGTAAACCCAATGTGTGTCACCCATACCTTCTTACAAACATAAGTGATCAAGAAATAACAAGAAAATACAAGTAAATGAAAGCAATAATAAATAATACAAACTTAACTCTCAACCAAGAAGTTCTAACTCCTCTTGATGCATTGATGATGAAACAATTGAAGTTGAAGGCAAGATCAAGAGTTTTTTATCTCCAAGTTAGGGTTTACTCAAAGGATGACTCAATCAAGACTCTTGGATGTCAAAAGATGTCTCATGAAGTGTTAGGTGCTTTGGAAGACAAGTTTGGGATCTTATATAAAGATCATAATAGTAGGAGCTTGATTTCAAACAAGCTCAACAGGTATAAATTCAAAATAGAACCGTTAGGAACGTTTTGAAAATTCTGAAAAGTTTGACTAGTTGCTTCTGGGAATACTAGCAGAGTACCAGTACTTTCCAGACTATTATATTCTAAAATGTCAATCCAGGTTGTTCCGGATTATCTATCCTAGTCGTTCCGAGTTGTCCATCTGAATTATTTCGGGTTGTCCATCCGAATTATTTTGGATTATTTCAAAATATTACAATATCTCATCCGTTTGTGAATTCGCCGTGGGCGTAGTGGGGGCCACCGCCCCCACTCAAAAAAAAAATGACTCACGTTATGTTCTTTATATCTTATGGGGGGGGGGGGGGCGCACATTACGAGTAAACAACTGGAGCAGGATCGAGAAAGAAAATATAAGCAACCATAGTCGTACGTGTTGTACATTTCAGAGCTTTGCTCTTTCTTTCAGTCACATGCAACGAAGTTGCTGTAACCAATATCTTTGCAATCCAAAGTCCCCCACTTGTCCAAATTTGAAGTTTAGTCTAAGTTCTTCTTATGATTATTATTACTCCTCTTCTTCTTACTCTCATTCAACATGGATTTAAAATGAAATTGATTATTAACAACTATTTTAAATCATGTAGGAGGTTGTTTTACTAAAATCTTCCTTACTCCTTTACTCTCAAAGTTGGACCAAAATCACTGCTAAAATTGTTTATCTTTCTCTCAAAGGTTTATTTTCAAGTCACTGAAAACTACCTGGTGCTATTCCAGGCATTATGAAAAAGGAATCTAACTTTATATGGGAAGACTTTTATCTGTCTTGTAGAAATCACATTTCAAATAAAAAAACTCTTTTATAGAAATCATTTAATTCTGGTTAAGCTTGCAATTAAACTTTAAACAAAATACTCTAAGTTTGACTTACAAGAAGAAATGAGAGGGTATAGGAAGAGAAAAAGCATGAAATGGTTGAAATACAGTTGTCTCGAGGCGCATAAGGACACTGTCCTTGTAAGGATTATGAATCGGCAAGTGGGATAAGCACACACAATAAGTGGTCAATCAATTTTGATTTTTTGGATTCTTTCTATAAATATGGTTTTTTAAACTATAATTTTTGGATTTTTTAAAGTAAATTTGTCAAGTAGATAGTTAAATATATGAATAATTTTTAGATAAATATACATGAATAATTATTTAAATATTTTTGGAAGGATAGACCGCCTCCATCGTAGCGCAAATTTGAAGTGTGAACTTTCAAAAATTTAAATATCAATTTGCCCCCACTAATAAAATTCTATGGATCTGCCACTGATCCGAAATGTTGTTCATGTCCTAGGGATATATGCATCATTATGAGGATTAATACAATCATTCTAGACACTCTAAACCTAAACTCTATTCTTACCGACGAATTCGAGCGCCTCGATCAACGTCCTTCTGATTCACCAATTTTTCGATATTTTCGATCGAGAACGTCGCACGCAAACTGATATGGAACCTTAAAATATTTCTTCATGAAAAATATTAATTAATTCCATATTTGTTACCATCAAAATCGAGATTAAAACCAATATTGAAAATATTAGGCCAACGTTAATCTCTCCCTTTTTGATGATGACAAACAACCTTAAGAAAATATTTTCATTTAAGCATAAAGGAAGTCAATCATGGGATTTCTCACACTATCAACATGCATATCTATAAAAATAAACTCTCACTATCTATATGCATGATTTTCCTATATTTTCTTTCTCTTTTACCTATATTTTTCTCTCCCTTTTGACATCAATAAAAAAGGACAAAAAAAAACAATTATGGTCAAAGTTAGAAATTTTTCATAACATTTTAAAATTCGTTCAGACTTTCCTAATACAAAGATATTGTCATGTAAAGCATGTATATCAAATTTGAAGCGAAGATAATGTCATTTTATCAAAATATGAACTTAGCACAATTTCATTAAAAGTAGACATAAAAACATGAATATGTTAAGTATCAACCTTATCATTTGCTCATGGTTTTTAAAGTTTAAACACATGAACACATAACATGAGTAAATCTAAACATATTTGTGAGATTTGGAGTTAAAAGAGAGCTCTCTAATAATAAATTTCAACATAGGGCAATTTCTTTCAATAAAATTTCCCTAAGTGCTAAAATTTTAATTACTCATGAGAATTCAAGAATTTAGCATGCAATTCTAATCATGAGTATAGAGACAATAATTTCAACAAGAATATTGAGGTGTTATGCAAGAATTTTGCTAAAGTGAAACTCATACCTCATTTCTTAAATTTTTTGTCAAACTTGTTTATTTATTTCAATTTCTATAGTCTTTCAATTTTATCATAACTTGCAAGCAACAACCATTAGTAGCATAATGGAAATATGTAACTACTAGTAAGTTAGTATACTAAATAGCATGGGTTAAATGCAATGTTTCATTCAAAATCCTCAACCAAGCTATATAGTAAGGATTCATTTCAAAAAGAAGTATCATGTTATCAAAATGAATCAAGAGATCTCAAAAATATAAAATTTTGAAAGAATAAGATCTTCAATCCTTCCTATTGGTTGAAAACCGAAATGATCACAATTAGCCTTGGTTTCAAAATCGATTGGTTGCATAGATCCATTATAGGTCAACGAAAAGATCAAAAATTAAAAATCAAAATTCATTTTTGAAATCATATCATGAGCAGGGAAAATAACTCAACTCAAACAAGTATCATAATTTCTATTTTAATATAACAAGTAAAGTAAGGGAAATGATACTAAGGTACCTTTTTGATGTCATGCAATTCACTTAAGGCATTAAAGTATCTTGAAGTTGCAACCAATAAATTCATCATTTAAGTTCATGGTCAACTTCAACACCTCACTTTCCTTCAATATTGTGTGGTAGCTCCCCCTACAAAAGAGAATGAAACTTTTGGTACCCAAATGGCTTTGGGTCCTTGGGGGTTAGTTGGCCTAGGAATCCAAAGTGTTCTAGCTACACTTGGATCGATTTCTCTTCAATGCACAATTATAAATAGCATGACCATAGATACCACAATAATAACAATGTTCATTAAACTTTTTCTTTTGAACATGGGGTTTAAGTGTAGAATGCTTAGCAAGAAAATGATAATGCATATTAGCATTTTTTACATAAGCATTTTTTCATTCTAGTGTTCTTAAAAGATGAAACACTTGATAAATCACTAACTTTCCTATTTAGGAATACAACCTCATTTTTCAAGTCATTCATGGTTTTATGGATAGCATGCAATTGAGATTTCAAAATATCATTTTCATTTTTAATTTTCCAATTTTCCAATTTCAAGTTCTCATTCTCATTTCTAAATTTTGAATTATTAATTAGCAATTCATCATTCTCAATTTCTAAATTTTCATTACTACTTTTCAAATCCTTGATATCAAACTTTAAATCTTTAATTTCTAAATTTTTATTACTACTTGTCATGGCAAGGATTAATAGAACTAGTTTTCAAAAAATCATATGATGAAAACAAGGAGGCATTTTCATTCTCTAATTTAGCATTTTTCTTTTGAAGTTCTTTAAAGGACTTTCTAACAGCCCTAAATTCATCGTGCAACATATATCAAGTTCATTTTCAAGTTCATCTTATGTATAGACTTTGTCAAATATAGTAATGGTAGGGATTACATCATTATTTAAGGCCATAAAGCAAAGATTTCCCTTTTCTTTTTCGGATTCTTCACTTAATGAAGATTCACTTTCATCTCATATTGCCATGTATGCCTTCTTCTTCTTTTTCCTCCTATCTTTTTGAAAGGATGAAGAATTGGAGACTTTGTTTAGATGGTAATCTTTCATTAGATGCCTCGGCTTTTTGCAATGAAAGCAAGTCCACTCTTCTTTGTTCTTCTTTTTGTGTGATGGCATTCTTTCTAGTTTTCACATTCTTTTGGCTAGCATGCTCATTTCATTAGAAACTCCCACATCTTCGGAGTAGAAGGAGGAGTAATCTTTACAGTGGGAAGTCTTCAATGCTATGTTCTTTCCTTTTGAATATATCTTCTTTTGCTTCTTCCTCCTTGTGACTTCTCATGTGAATTTCATGAGTTATTAAGGACCCAATTCAAGTAGCTCCGTAAGTTTTAAGGTAGAGAAAAATCCTTTGCTTCTTGTATTGTAATCACTTTTGGTTCCCACGTTAGTGGCAAGGACCAGAGTAGCTTTTTAACCCTTTCTTCTTCCTTGATTTCTTTGCCAAGACTAAATAGTCCATTAGTGATATTTTAAAATCTAGAGTACATATCATTTATAGATTCATGGCTAGACATTCTAAATAACTCATAGCCATGCATAAGTAAATTTATCTTTGATTCTTTGACTTGAGATGTACCTTCATGAGTAGTTTCAAGAACATGCCAAATTTCATATGCCGATTTACATGTAGCAATTCTATTATACTCATTTATGAACATGGCACAATGCAAGGCATTCATAGCTTTAGCATTTAAAGTAAAGAATCTATTTTCCTCAATATATGGATCATTCATCTATTGGTTTGCTAGGTCTTTTATATTCAATATTAGTCATTCTCCAAACATCATTCCCTTAGGACCTAAAAAAGATTTCCATGTGATTTTTCCAATACCTATAGTTGTTACCATCAAACAAGGGTGGGCAAGTGGTGGAACTACCTTGTGCCAAAACGAAATCGGAATTCATTTTGTGTAGTGGAGATTTGTTAGATCACAAACTACAACCTTGCTCTGATATCAAATGTAAGGTGTTAAGGCATACTAGAGGGGGTGAATAGTGAGTCTAGATTCTATCCCCACTTTTGAATTTTACTTTAAATGCGAAAGTAATATAAGTGAATGAGAATCACACCAAATCAAGCACTACTAATAAGTTGATTTATAGTGGTTTGGCTTCAATGCCTACTCCACTACCTTGGCTCACCACCAAGGATTTCAGAACCACTTGTATTAACTTTCCTTTCTTTCTAACAAAGGTTTACCAAGGTCTTATCTCTCACACTAAGAGTGCATCTACCTCAAACCTAAGGAACCCTAAAGTTACAAATAAGTAAACCCAAGTTGTGTCACCCACACCTTCTTACAAACATAAGTGATCAAGAAATAACAAGAAAATACAAGTAAATGAGAGCAATAATAAATAATACAAACTTAACTCTCAACCAAGAAGTCCTAGCTCCTCTTGATGCCTTGAAGATGAAACAATTGAAGGTTGAAGGCAAAATGAAGGGTTTTTATCTCCAAGCTAGGGTTTACTCAAATGATGGCTCAATCAAGCCTCTTGGATGTCAAATGATGTCTCATGAAGTGTTAGGTGCTTTGGAAGGCAAGTTTCAGGTCTTATATAAAGATCCCAATGGTAGGAGCTCGATTTCAAACAAGCTTAACAGGTAGAAATTCAAAGTAGAGCCGTTGGGAGCATTCTGGAAATTTTGGAAAGTTTGACTAGTTGATTCAGGGAATACTGGTACAGTACCAGTTTCTTTCCAAGCTATTTCGAAATGTCAATCCGGGTTGTTCCGGGTTGTCTATCCAGGTTGTTCCGAGTTGTCCATCCGGGTTGTTCCGGGATGTTACAACATCTCATCCGGAATGTTGTTTATGATTTGAAAATTCTTGGTAATTGATTAGGTTCATATCCTAGGAATATATGCATCATTATTAGGATTAATATAATCATTCTAAATACCTTAAACCTAAACTCTATTCTTCCCGACGAATTCAAGTGTGTCGATCAACATCTTTTCGATTCATCGATTTTTTGATATTTTCGATCGAGAACGTCGCACGCAAACTGATATGGAACCTGAAAATAATTCTCTATAAAAAATATTAGCTCCATGTTTATTATCGAGATTAAGACCAAGGTTGAAAACTTTAGACCAACAATTAATACTTTGGTTTTTTTATTTAATTAAATTGAACTAATTTGGTTTGATTTAATTATTTTCAAGTTGGCTAATGAGCTCGAGTTACTTGTGAGTTCAAAGTGAGTTGAGCCAAGACCTAACTTGGATCTAATGAGTCACGCCAAAAATCATTGATGTCATTAATAAAAGCGTCGTATGTTTTATTGGAGGTGCAACTAAAAAACGTCTTTGTCAAAAATCATTGACATTAAACATTTGCATTCCAAATATTTTTTTGGAACATAATGATCTAAGAAGCTTGTAAATAGCAGTGAGCTTATTAGCGACACAAAAAAACATCCTTACGAGTAGTTACATTTTAACGGACAAATTTAACAGCAAAGATCTAACAGGGAAGCTACAAGGATTAACAGCAAACAAGTGTCAGGAAGCATCACGAGACTTGGTATTATCAGAAAGACCGGATAAAAATGTAAAGGAGAAACAGAAGTTTGATTATAGGAAAAGACATCGCTCCCCATGCCATGACAAAGTGTTAGAGATTAACGAGAAATCATCTACGCCATCAGTCATGCATTATGTAATTGCAAGATATGCATAGAATTGATTGCTGCATATGATTTCATACAATTTCGGTTAACACGTTTACTAAATTACTAGATTCAGAGTTCAGTTAATTACTGTTCAATCTATCATTGTTCCATACTTGGACAGTTGGACTTCCATACTTGGACAATGGAACTTGAAAACATTTAGCTAGTTCTCCGAACAGAGTTAACCAGAGAACCAGAGAATAGGTTAACTTCCTTTTTGCACTTAAATTTTTCCTGACTGATTTTTTATTCAATAATAAAGTTGTCTGAGATTCCAACAACCGAAGAAACATAACGCAAAATCACGAACCAAACAAAAGGACACAAACGCTAAGTTCATTCACTTGAACATTCGAGTAAACATGTGAGAACACAAACAAACAAGACTAGGTTAGAGCAAAAGCAAAAGAGGCTGCAAGAGTAAAACTTTACAAGAACTGTTACTTCTGTAACTAGTGCTAGCCAAAACTTGCACCCTTTTGGAACCGATATAACAACACACCAGATTGGTTGAGCAAAAATAACATCATTCCCTCGACAGCAGAATGACTCATTCGATGGGCCACCTTCCTTATCGACATGCGCTGCAATAGAATCCGCTGCCCTGCCTCTTCTATTTCTCCACACACTGCACCACATGCTCCAAGTGCTCGATCCTCTCTTCCATGCGGGCCATCTGCTTGTCATGTTCTGCACTCTGCTTGTACAATGTCGCCACCAGGCCGCCCAACCTCTCAATTTCTCGCAACAGCTTCTTCGAAGTCCCAACCATGCCATATGGTTCTGACGAGTCTTGTCCTGGCTTGGTTATTATTTTCATCAAATCATCAGTAGTGCACGAGGCAGCTTGCCCGATCTCAGGTACAGCCATTGCTTTTGGGAACACTAGCGAAGTTAATACTGGAAATGCAGATAGCTCTTTACCGTCTTGCTCCAGCGTATCATCTAGGGATTCATCTAGGGACACTACCACAAAGCCTTCATCTTCTGTCCTGTCTTTCTCGGAGACTACAAAATATTGATCCCGTGGCTTCAGTTCACCTTCGTTGGGCGCACCAGTACAATCTAGGGCTCCGAAGCCCTCATCAGAAGTATGACGAAGATTTCCCCTTTCTTGTTCATTGACAGCGGCAAAGATTGGATTTTGAGCTGCATCTTTCATGGCAGGGGAATTCGTATCCATCTCGGGCTGGGAATCACGAATCTCAGAATGCGTTCCAGAATCAACAAACTCGTTCTCTTCACGCATTAATCCGCACACTTGGGGATCATGAGTCTCCGGATTCGGTCCCAAGGGGATTTCTGCGTTCAGAACAGTGGAAATTGGGGATTCTAGATCTTGGGTTTGAGCCGCCATCGAATCCACAAACTCCTGAAGCGCGATTACCCTCCGAATCACCTTCTTCCGGTAACCCCTGACTCCGCGAGCAGAATCCAAACGGAAGAGTAATTTCCTGAGCATTTCGCCAAGACGGTGCCGCTCCTTCGTATCCCCTAGCAGCCTCTCCTGCTCGTCCCGTGCGCACCGCTCGATCTCTTCCACTTCCAGAGCGATCCGGGAAACAAGCCACAGGTTCTCCCGCACCAGGTGGCCCCGGAATAATCTCTGTATCGTAACGGCAACGGCAGAAAGGTCGTCGAATCGCGGTGATTGGCCGCTGTGGCAATCGGAGAAGAAACGGCTCTCCATTGGAAGAAACACAAAAGGTAGATTTCGAAGGAACTCGAAATAGTTATTAGGGTTTATAGCTGATATATAGAGAACTTGAATCGACGATATAAGGTTCTTTTTGGAGTTTGCGATCGGAGAATGCGAAGAGTTGGAAGACGAAGAGGAAGCGCCGCAGGTTATATAATTTCCTGACAACATATCTCAATTTTTTTACGACGTGGAATCCCAATCGATAACAAGCATAACCGCCAACCTTATTAATATGAATATAATTTATTAAAAAATACACGTACCAGATGTAATTATCCTAAAATATACATCTTAGCCCTTATCATTTCAAAAATCACACCTCAAATTTTACTTGATCGTGATCGAATTAAAAATAATTACTTTCATTTTATCAATTGTTTTTAATTTATTTATAATGAATTAACGTGTTAACTCTTATTAAACTCATTTACTTGGCTATTTTATACATCTCATTAATCTCGTTACCAACCCCAAAGCTTTCTTCTCCTCAATAACAAAAGGTTAGATAGTATGTTCCCTAGCCACTAGATAAATTAGTTTGAGTGTATGTTCTATTGTTGTATATAAAGCAATTGCTTTGAATTTGTTCACTAGGAATGAGATGCTAAAGATGCTAAAAAAATGCACATGATAACTATCTCTTTTGTTAAAATTTCTTAAAGACTCTTGTTGGCTCAAGGTTCAATTTTTGCAATATTTTTAATTTTGATATAACAAATATGATTCTAATAATTTTATGAAGTTTCAATCTCAGGCTAGACATACGATACGCGTCCGAAGTTCGTCGGAGAAATCACGAAAAATCAAGAATCGGATGCTTCGGAGTCGAGCGCGTCAAAATTAGTTTAGGACTTAATTTTTTCATTGTAAATGATTCTAGCCTTATCATGATGTCCATGTTGAGTTACCAAAGCCAAAAACTCAAAACAAGATCCAAAACTAAGTCTCGAGTGCAAAAATCAGAATCAACATCCTCATACTGATATCGGTCGAATCTCAATCGATCATCATCCGAGCGAAGGTCGCTCGAGGATCGCTGGAATTTTCATAACACTTTTCGACTGCTGCTCGGTCAAATCTCGGTCGGGCAGCGATCGATCAAAAACCCCAACGGATCTTCTTAGATTCGTTGAACGGCTCTTTACACCCTCATACCTCCATCATCTATTTAAAGGCTCCTATTTTCGATTGATAAACTCCCCTTATTGATCCCTTGAGCTATCAAGCGTAAGTAAGCCTTGGAGTTCTAGGAGACATCAATGAGAGACTTCTTTAAGTGTTTGTTGAATTTATTTAAGCTTTACTCCTTGTTTTTCTTGTTACTTTGTTATTTACATTTTCAACCTCAAAATCGGTTTGTAATTAAGAAGTGTGGGTGACACCTAGGATTTCAATTCACTTGTGTTGTAACTTTAGAGTTTCTTAGGTTTCAGGTAATTAAAGACACTCTCGTTGTAGAGAGATAAGACCTTGGTAAATCCTCATTTGTAGAAAAAAAAAATTAATACAAGCGGTTGTGAAATTCTTGATGATGAACCAAGGTAGTGGAGTTGGGAAGGTTCCTGAATCACTCTAAACACATTGTTAGCAATGATCTAATTGTGTTTTGAATTCCTTAGCTATATTACTTACTTTCTCTTATTAAATCAAACATTCATCCATAGCGTAGTAATTTAGGGTGGAATTCGAACTAGTTGAACTTAAACTTAAATTGAACTCAATCACCTTAGACTAACACTATTTATCCCCCCTCTAGTGTGCCTTAACCCCTTTCAACTCTTTCCTAAAATATTTTCTTTGACATGATTTTGGTGTTTTATTAACTTAACAAGTGTATTAGTTGTCGTTTTGGTCTCGGAAAATGTTTTAGGTATTTGTGTTATCTTTATTTAGTTTTTACATCCAGCCACTTAATTTGTCTTATCTATTTGGGTCTCGTTTGGTTGACATAAGAAGTAATTTTCTGCGAAAAGATGTAATTTTCATGAATTAACTTTCCTGGTGCTCGAGGGAACGGGCTGAGGAGATCGATGACCCCACTTTGTTGAATGACCAACTGACTTTTGAGCTGTGGAGTGGTTTGGGATGTTGTTGCGAGACTTCAAAGAATTTCTGACATTTGTCGTACCTTTTGACATAGGAGCTACAATCTATCTTCATGGTTAACTAGAAATATCTGACCCGGAGGATCTTGGCGGCCAAGGATCTCCCTCCAATGTGATTGCAATAGATGTCGTTGTAGACTTTCGCCATCACAATATCTGTTTGAGGTTAGCCGATATTGTTGAGTAGCGATCGAGAATAGCCTCTTTTGTAGAGTTGCTCATCAAGGAGGGTGTAATAGCTAGCTGTCCTCCTGAATTTGTTTGGGTTGGAGGTGTGCTTCGGAACTTCACCTCGTTTGAGGTAGGTTATGTATGGAGTCCTCCAGTTTGTGCCTTGTTCGATTGTTCGCACTTCGACTGAGGTGTCGACCGGTTGGATGCTTGGTTGTCCAATGATTTATTGGATAACTGACCTATTATTTTGAGGTTTCCTAGTGCTGACGAGCTTAGATAATAGGTCGGCTCGAGTATTTTCCATCCGAGGTGTGCTGGATCAACGCAACTATTAAAGTTAGTGACTAAAAAATATACTAGCTGTGAGTCACTTTTCACGATCACGTTTCAGACTTTTACGTCTTGGGGGAGTTTTAGCTCGACGATCAGAGATTCTTATTCTACTTGATTGTTGCCGACTTTGAATTGGAATAGAAGGGATTGCTCTAGGCGATTCCTTGTCCATTTCTAGAGTGATGCTGCTTGCTCCACTCCCTTTTTCATTGGAGGCGCCATCTACAAACATCGTCCAAGTCTCGACCTGGTTGGGGACGTCTTTCGGGTCGGTGAATTTAGCGACGAAGTTTGCCAATGCTTGGGCCTTGATCGATGCTAAACTCTAAGAGTTCTACTAACCAAAATATCATCCGTCCAGTGAGTTTGAATTTGGCAAGTACTTGCCTGACCGGTTGTTCTATGTGCACCTAGATGTGGTGACTTTGGAAATATAGCCTTAGCCTTCTAATGAAAATGATCAGGGTGAAGACGATCTTTTCTAGCTTCTGGTATCTGGTTTCATTCAGGCCCTTGGAGGACCTTGCTGACAAAGTAGATTAGCTTCTGATCTTTTTCCTGTTCTTGGACTAAACCTGAGCTGAGGGCGTTCTTTATCACTGTGAGGTAGATGAAGAGTCTCTCCTAAACACTCTTACCATGAACACTACTTACCCCGACAAAAATACATTAACTAAACACTACTTACTCCGAACATTCTGCATTTGCAATACACCTTGATTGTGTTCATAGTAGATTTCGAAATCAGCCCAATTATCTCTAATCTATAGTGACAAAACCTCCTACTTTCAGCAACAAACTGTGTTAGGGCTATGGAGGAGGAGTTGATTTTTTGAGCTTTTGTTTTAGGAGAGAAAAAAATTATGGGTATATTTTTTAAAAACTTTTGTCATGTTAGAAATGTAATTTAGTTTTTTCTTATTTATTGCTGACTGAGAGAGAGTGTGTCATATAGCATCCTACGTATCGACTTGTGATTGGACGTCATGAGTGTCGTTTGACAGCTGAGTATTCCGTCCAAAATAAGAGCATTTTTCAGTAGCTTCCGTTTGTCTAAGGGTAAAAACTGATGGAAAAAAAGTCTAGGAGTATTTTTATCTCATTTCCAATAGTTTAAGGGCAAAAATTGAAAGAGAAAATGTCATTTGACGTCCTATGTGTTGGCTTGTGATTGGACGTCGTTAGTATCATTTGACAACTGTGTATTTCGTCCAAAATAAAAGTAATTTTCAATAGCTTCTATTTGTCTAAGGCTAAAAATCGATGAAAAAAAAGTCTATGAGTATTTTTACAGAAATGCTAAATCCTTCTAACTCATGTGCCTAATAATCCCCCTAATACTCACATAAAATAAAGTGTTCATGATTATTGATGAAATTATCACTCATGCCATTGTGAGTGGTTAAAAGAATTATTAGGTTGATTATTAGGAGGATATAGCAAGACTCGTATTTTAATTCTATTTCTAATAGTTCAAGGGCAAAAATTGAGAGAGAATATCAATTGACGTTCTATGTGTCGGCTTGTGATTGAACGCCGTTAGTACCAATTATCAATTGGGTATTTCGTCCAAAAGAAAAGTATTTTTCAATAATTTTTATTTATCTAAAGATAAAAATTAATCAAAATAAAATTTAAAAATATTTTTATCTCATTTTCGTTAGTTCGAAGAGCACTCCTTTTACGTTTTCGTAATCTCCATAGCAGTAACTAAGAAAAGCATAGCAATTTGGTTAACTTTGCCCTACGCGTACTATCTACGCAATCTCCTATCTATATAAATCTGAGGGTTCATCAATCGGCCGATTCTCTCCCTCTGTTGTTGATGTCCGTTTGTTCTCGAACAAGGAGAAAGAGGGAAGTTTGATCCTTGAGGCGGGGGCGGGGGCGATGGATCCGGAAGCTGTGGCGAAGGCGTTCGTGGAGCACTACTACCGAACATTCGACAGCAACCGGGCGTCGCTCGGTGGGCTTTATCAGGACGCCTCCATGCTTACCTTCGAGGGCGACAAGATCCAAGGAGCAGCCGCCATCGTATCCAAGCTCACCTCCCTCCCCTTCCAGCAATGCGCTCACGCCATTTCTACTGTCGACTGCCAGCCCTCCGGCCCAGCCGGCGGCATGCTGGTCTTCGTCAGCGGATCCCTCCAGCTCGCTGGCGAGCAGCACGCTCTCAAGTTCAGCCAGGTCTGCCCTTCTTCCCTCTCTCTCGTTATCTAAGGGGTTGTCGTCTTTTTCCCTAGATCGGTTCTATTTGGGTGGATACGTAACTAAGTGAACCAAATGTCTTCATCTGATCTAACAGCTCACCTGGGGGAATGAATTTAATTGCTCATAGTTTTTGGGTTTTATCAATGAAGATATTCTGGTTTAGGGATCTTCTTTATCATTGCAAGTTATAGCCCTAAATTGCCCTTTTGTTGATTTGAAGCGTTTGATTATGAGTGTTTACGTGTTTGGTCACTAGATTCCGTTGATTAGTGATGTATGTCCTTCTGCATTAAACGAAAGGATCCTGCTATCTACTAGTACATGATTGGAGAAGCTGTTTATGTAGGTTTTCTTCACTATTATATGGTAAAATAAACATAAGGGGTTAATTGCATTACATTTCTTAAGATGTCACCTTTGTGTTGGTTTTGTGTCAGAAGGATATCATCAAGCTGTACATCATATTACAAGAATACAGAGTGCAAATATCCCTGAGTAATCTACTGTAATATGACAAAACAAAAGGATAAACTCTCTGAAGAGACTAAAATCCAATATGCCTAATTCAAAATGAATATTCAACTTTGGAATATAAGATAGGTACTCATAATAGTAGGAAATGTTGCCAGCCCACTGAAGGAGACCAAGTAACTACAGCTGCAATATTTTGCTAATCCTTAAAGAAATTACTACCATTGAACACGTGCTCTTGCTGTTACCACAAACATGAACATTCTTTAGTTTCATACATCCACATAACATTCTGGTGAAAATTATTGGATTATTGGAATACAAATATGAAAAATGGAATAGGAACAAAAATGATAGTGTTGTAGGGATTAGAGAGGTCCCTATGCTTATGACAACTATCTTATCTAACCAAAAAAGTACATTATGTATGTGCAGCAATTTTTGCAAACGCTTTTGTTTGTGACATAAGTGTTTTATTGGATTGCCTAAGCTAAATTAGGGAAAGATTTCAGATTTAAGCTTAGGCAATCCTAAGCTATGAGGAGTGCATGGTGAATAATGTTTTAGGGCCAATGAAAAATTGTTCAGAGCAACATTTATAAAGCTATATCTACGGCTTTGCAATTCCTTCAAATTATTGAGTTGATATATCTAAGTTGCAATTATCTGATGAACTCCTAAGATGCAGACACACTATAGTGACTTTCTGATTACTTAAATTATGTTTCCCTTGCCACCGTGGAGTTTGCAAAAACTCTCGAAATCATGTTTCAGTACTTGACGAAACTGAAAACATAAAAGAACGAAAAAAGCATCTAAGAATATCTTTCTTAGTGACTACTATGGTTCATGCTATATTCTTCTAAACATCTTGCCTTTCTTTTTTTTCATCTATATATCTGGTCTTTCATATAGGTATAGTTTGGTTCTGTACATTAGGATGGCCAATTGAGGTTGTTGAAGAGTCATCTTTATGTGAGGCCATCTTTTTTCATATTAACTGTACTTTGTATTTTACAGGGATTTTTTCTTTCATTTTGTATAATTGGATCTAGGCTTGTTACTCAATGTCACAATACAATTTTTGTTTCCATGTTACTTGATCACTGACATGTTACTGATTGTGGAATGCAGATGTTTCAATTGATGCCAACACCTCAAGGGAGCTTCTATGTGCTGAATGACATTTTCCGCCTGAATTATGCCTGACTCCATCTTTTAAATTATCTGCGGGTGTAGTGATTGGATAGCAGGAGGAAATACTGTTCTTTGTGATGGATATGGGTTAGAAGAAGCAATATTGTTGTCACCAAGATGGTCGGTTCTTCTTGGGTCCTCCTGAAGGGAACAAATTGTGACTTATTTTATATTGGAAAATGCTTGGTCGAACTGATCCTTGCTTTTTTTGGTGTTGACGCCATTTGTTTCTCTTACTTTTGCTAAATGAAGGAAAAATATCTAAATATAGTTATTACTTTCAGATTTTTTTCAATTGTGACCTCGAATTTTTCTCAATTCAAGCATATATTATTAGATTTGTGTCAATTGTGGTCCATCATTTAATTTCCTTCAATAGTCTATTAAACTAATGACATGACATGACATGATGACATGTACCCAAGTATTTAACTATATGAAAAAGTAACTTTCTACTTTTTCATGTTCTTTGATTTTAATGGAAAATAATGGATAATTTAGGAATATTTAACTTATGTAATTTCTACAACTAATTTGCTTTTGTTTGGAGTTGATTCACCATTGTACCAGCACTAGATTCTGTGCAGCCAAGGATGTATAGAAGTTAATTTATTACTATAATTAGACTTATACTTGATTGAGCCCTGATGATGCTCTCAATACATTAGGCTATTTTTTTTTCCAGGGGTGGTAATTGAAATAAGTTAACCGTTGTTAATTGGTTAATTGAACTGTAAAATTTGATTTCAGATAGTAAATTTATGGATAATCGACAATCGAAATTAGTTATAACCAATTATTATATATAATTATTAATTATTTTAAAAAAAATTATTAACCGGTTATTCGTTTAAACGGATAATTGTATCTATTTGAACCAAACTAATGATTCAGTTTCAATTAATGGATTCTTAAATGATTTTGATTTTGGTTAACCAAAAAAACTATTGTCATCCATATTCCCCCCCCCTTTTTAGGCTTCTTCAATCCAAGAGGAGCAGCATGAGGTCAAGTGTAGGGGAGGACGATGTCATGGACTAAATCGAGAAATCCATCTTAGAAATCATCCATCATAATGGACACGTAAGCATACAATATATGTCAAAAAATCTCGACATACAAATTTAGGGCGACTTCTCTCAAGGGCAAGTAGACTTACACTCATCCACAACATTCTGACTTCCCATTATTCTTACATATTTTCCATTTTGCTTCCCCTGCTTGGGTGGGACCAAGACCCTGTCGGGATGCAGATAGGAAACGCAACGAAAAATAGCAATATAAAATATCTGAAACATCTTGAGAACAACGATCTACTTTAGCGATACTATGAAATTCAACATTATTAATACTACTCGCATACAATGTAGTCACATCGTTGCCTGCTCCACTTCATCAGCCACGTGACCGCATACTTCAACACTCTACATTCCTCAATGACACTGCATAACAAACCTGATTCCTGTAGTGGCTATTTTGATTTCCCTTCACGACTATAACATCGTGTATTAGCTTCTGCTCGTGTCTTTAAATACCTATAATCACCTCAGTGCAATATGATTCTATTTCTTCTCGCCACTATGCTTCTCTGAAACTCTAATATGGTATCAGAGTTTTTTCTCTTGCGAGAAAGCTCATGAGACTTTTTTTTTTTTTCTGGTTACATTTCAATGGCTTCACGTCAGGAAGCTCATCTCACCCCTACAAACACCTCTTCCTCTCCAAATCAAGAAATAGTTCATCCATTTCTTGTCGGTGGCCAAGTCGTGATGATTAATCTTGCAGTAGACCTACCATTCAAACACACAGGCAGTTATACTTATATGACATGGAAGACTCAGTTGGAGCTTCTTCTGCTTGGATATGATCTTCTATCTTTTATCGATGGTAGTTTCCCTTGTCTGTCTCCCTCTGATAGTTCTTACAAGCCTTGGATCCGTCAAGATGGCATGATCCGTCATGCAATTATGGCATCCATGGATTCCACTCTCATCCACATTGTTGCAACACCAACGACGGCATCTGAAGTATGGTTAAGATTAGCACATCAATTTGCCAACAAATCACAATCAAGAATTTACTGTCTTCCAAATAAACTTGATGGATCTATTAAAGGAAGTAAAACTATCACATAATACTTCAATGAAATCCAATCTTGAATTAGCTGTTGCGGGTGCTCCGGTTAACAACTCTACTCTAGCTTATCATTAAAATTTTGAGTGGATTAGGGCTTGAGTTTAATGATATCAGTGCCGCCATACGCTCGAGAGATTCACCAATCTCTACCGAAGAACTATTTGACAAACTCTTGGGTCATGAAGCTTTCTTAAGTCATCGACCATTATTACCAAATGTAAGTGTCAATTATAATCAACCAACGTTGAACACTGGTTATCAACTAGGGTTGGCAACATATCAGATATGGTGCTGATACTGCATTATTTGTATCTGCACCGCATCCCATATTTGCACATCCGTATTCGCACCATATCTGCACCGCTTCAAATGCGGATATTCATACCGCATCCGTATCCGCACCATATTTAATAAAAAATATTAAAATAATATATTTAATTAATAAATTAATAAATTACCAATTCATTGATCCAAAAAATATATAATATACTTCAAAATTTACCTTGACATGAAATTACCATAGAGCTCTTATATATATTAATAACTTATATGGGCAAAATAGTAATTCAAAGACATGGATAGGCGATGCGGATACACAATCATATCCGTATCCGCACCATATCCGCGCGGATATAAATTTTCTAAATTTGTATCCGTATCTGTATCCATATCCATTTTTACTTGCGGATATAGATCGGATACGGTGCTAATGCAATTTTTAGTTAGCGGATACAGATAAAATTGTCACCCCTATTATCAGCAGCCGTGGGAGAACAGATGCGTGTCAAATAATTTTGTGAGACCTGCATTTTCTTATCAAAATAAGTAATATCAATTCAAACAAAATAAATTTAAAGTTCAATGCCAAATCTATGATAAGTATGGACATTCAGCAAAAGTATGCAAGATCATGTTCAACAACAACTCTTGGCCTCCACCTCAAGTAAACTTTACTGATCAGAATCCGAAACCTCAATCAAACTGGGTTTTAGATTTTGGAGCAACACGCCATGTCACCTCAAAATCAGCAAACCTCAACAATTACTTTGATTTCAATGGAGATTACAACATCTCTCTCTCTGATGGCACTATGGTTCCAATTGCTCAATCTGGTAATGCCTTACTTCCTTCAGACTTTATACTTAAAGATGTTTTATGCTCACCATTTCTTACCAGGAACCTAATCTATGTTTCTAAATTTTTCAAACAAAATAACATCTGCATTGAATTTTTTCCTACATACTTTGTGGTAAAGGACCAGATATAAAGAGCACAACTAGCTCGCGGCCTGAATAAGGATGACTTGTACGAATGGTGCTCACCATATCCTTTCATTAATGCCACTTCGCTTACACCATGCTCAAGTTTCTCAATATGGCACAGGAGGCTCGGACATCCTCACAAGAAAACTCTTTACCATGTTCTACTATTAATCAAGAACACTGTAATGCATGTCTTTGTCATAAGAGTAGGAGCTTACCATTTCATACTTATACTATCAAAAGTTCAAGACCCTTAAAATTGTTGTTTACTGATGTTTGGGTCCTACATCGATTCCATCTGTTCAAGGTCACAAGTATTATGTTATCTTTGTTGACCATTTCTCTCGGTACATTTGATTTTATTCTCTCAAGAATAAGTCCGATGTCAATCATAGCAGGATGAAGCATGTGGAGCTTGGTTTCCATTTTGTTCGTGAACAAGTTCAAGCTCAAAAATTAAAGGTCTAGCATATTCTGGCTCCTGTTCAGTTAGCTAACTCATTAATGGAGGCTAATTCTTCCTCAATTTTTCTAGACCATCAGACCAAGATGAGCGTTATCCCATCTTTAGGGGGAATATTAACACTACTCGCATGCAACGTAGTCACATCGTTGCCTGCTCCACTCCATGAGCCACATCATCGCATACTTTAGCACTCTGCACTCCTTAATGACATTGCATAACAAACCTGATTTCTCTAATGGCTGTTTTGATTTCTCTTCACGACAGTAGCATCGTGTATTAGCTTCTGCTCATGTCTTTAAATTGATCACCTCATTGCAATATGATTCATTTTCTTCTCGCCACTATGCCTCTCTAAAACTCTAATAAACCTGAGAGGAAGGAGCAGAATTATACCTCAAGCCGTAGGGTAAAGGGTGATGCTATGATCCCGAACCAGAGACACACACGTGCACGACCTCCAATGATAGTCCACACTAAGCGCCTCGTAACAAAGGGGGCAGCAACCTCTCGGGTTCATTGTGGCTCAACGGACAAGATCCTCATCTCCGGTTTCCACCGCTGAAGGGCCGACCCTTCCACCAAGAACCGCGCAATGAGGAAAGGGAGAACAACGATGAGAAAACACCGAAATGAATTCACAAGGGGAGGAATACCTTGTTGTGATTTTTGGATACCTCCAAAGAAACTTCACCAAGCTAGCAGATAGAGGAGGGGAAGAACTCCAAGGTGTTGCTTCTTGATTGGAGGTGGATATATTATTCTTGGGATTAATTCCAAATTAATTTTGAATTAAATTCGGAATTGATTCCCCAAAGGGGTGTTCAACCAACACCTCCTAAATAATCTCATAGGGGTTCAAATTTGAACTCACCCCGAAATTTAAAATTCAGGGGTTTGTCTCCAATCACTTCTCTATCTAATAGGGATTTGAATTAATCATATTAATTCATCTCTCTATTAAAAGGGAGTCAAAAACTAACCTCCGTATTTAATAGTGAGGCTAGGTGCATGGGGAGACCAAGCTTAGTCTCCCTTGGTTTGAATTCAAATTTGAACCAAAATTCTTAGAATTTGAGTTTCCCTCCTTAGTATAGCTGACCCACCTTGACCCATGGGTCCGATCTGGTCAACATTTTGATTGGATCATGGTCAACACCTTGACCAAGGGCCTTGCCACTGGCAGCACCCTTTGGCTTGGCAATCGCCGAGGTCGCATGGCCCGACGCCACCAACCAGTCATCACCCTCCGACTATACATCTCCTCCAAACTTCCTACTAGTTTCGACTGTACATCTCCTCCTCTCCAAACTTGCTGCTGATGAACGAAGGTATTGGAAAATGACAGAACAATGGAGAGAGGATAAAAACTCCTACCTCAAAACTCCTCTAAATTTCTGGTTCTTCATCGAAGTCTTCATCGCCGCGCGTTGTCGCTCTAATCCCTCGTCTCCAACCCATCGGCCACTGCAACAATAGGTATATGAGGGGATTAGGGATGAGATTAGGTTTAATATAAGTTATTAGGCATTTTGCTAAAAAGGCCCTCTAAAAAAATTATTTACAACTAGACCCTTTTCTTTTTCCAGGCTATAACATAAGGATTCCATTTGGCGTTCCTCGAGCGTGTTCGTTCAGTGAACTCATTCTCCAATAAACAATTGCACTTGTACATTAATGTCGCTTCATAGGTAATTACAAGATCAGCTACTCCCTATCATATAGGGCATGTATCAAGTTCACTAGTCTTGCTGGAATCACAGATCGCCTACTCGGTGATCCTACGACTAGGAATATTTAGAACAATGGCCTCTGGATTTTAAGTTTCACTGGCATGATCTCATCATGGTCTTAGAATCATTTGCCCGATTTCATGAGGTTTATCATAATTTTTATTTAACAAAGATGCAACATATGATGAAAAAATGTCTCATTATATTTATTACCTTTGAATAGTCCTTGAGCACATCGACATGTGATTGGCTCAAGAGCACTATTCCTTTTAGACCCTATGTAGTAGAGCTGGTGGTGGTTTAAACATCATCAATCTAGCCTGCCACAACAAAGCCAAATTGGCACCTAGATCTGGAAACTTTTAACGAGGAACAAAATGATATGAATTAACATCCTTCGCTCAATTTACCCTCAGCTATCCTCCTTCCCGCAGGGTAGTAGACATCTCCTGACATCTCCTGTCACCTATCTATAGGAATATCCTAGGAACGCATGAGGACTTTGAGCACTCCATTATTCTTTTTGTAGGCACTGAAGAAAGAGTCAAGTTCTGGACCGACCTCTGGATCCATAGAGAGAAACTCCAGAACAAGTACCTCAACCTCTATTGACAAGTGGTGGCCGCTGACGCTAAGGAGACATACAACGATGGCAACATTATTGGTTGGAGGCTAGTTTTTCACAACCTGGCCCCCCTTACAAACCTTCAGCAACTCATTTAGGACATAAACCATTTCCTCAAAAGTTTGAGTTATCATTCTATCACTTGTAAATGGTCTAATAGGGTATGTTCTTCGTGAACTCCTTGTACAAAATCCTTAACTTTAGAATTGTCCTCCGGGACCCAACAGCTGCCTACATCTGGCATTGCAAATGGTCCGAGGTTGTTTCCATGATGAAATGGATTTGCAGTCCGAGAACGGTTGCCTACCAGATATCGTCTAAGCAAATGGATTAGTCAAATTGATCCGACCTGTCTCTTCTGCGACCTCAATTCTGAATCACACATCCATCTCTTCCAAGATTGTACCTACACCAATAAAGGGTGGCGTAGACTGATCCTAAGTTACTGCAACATCTCTTCTTTCTTCTTGTGCTTTAAGCTTTGTATCGCAAACTCAACAACTCTCTCAAATGTAAGCGGGCTTGATTTCAACTCTTAATGATTTGAAAATGAAAAGTTTGATATGAACGCAATTTGCGCCGCTTCGAAGGAACGCGACGATTCTGAAACTCAACTTGCTATCGATGCAACATCTCCTTAATTACAACTCTACTCGATCTCTTCTAACTTGTGGTCGTCAAGCTTTTTGGTTTCATTCTATTTTTTTACCATCCTCCCATCTCACAATTGTATTTTTCATTATTCTTGATAAATACAAATCTATTTTCTAAAAAAAAATTTTAAAAAAAAGTCAGTACTAACTATTCAGCATATATGGCCCCGCTAACAGTTTGCACTATTGCTTTTACGAGAAGTCGGGCATCTCGTTCTCGCGACTTTCAATAGGTCTCGAATGACACTTTGCTGATTGAGTCAATTATATCTTCTACTATTTGAGTTTGCTATATATATATATATATATATATATATATAGTTAGGCGATCACTTGTTAGGAGGAACTAAGTAATTACTTGGGAGAATTATGGAGCATGCAGGAAGTCGAATAAATAGGTTGCTTTTGGGAAATGAAGGGAAATTAAAGCGTGTGGTAGATGGAGGAGCGCATGCTGCTTTGACACTTGACAGTGGACGTCCTCAATTGTAGTTTACCATCGACCGGGTCCTCAGCGTAATCCACCGTACAAATGCCCAGGCTTTCTCAGCCAATATTTAATTAACATCCACTTCTAATTCTCCAAACATTTCATCAACATAATAAATATATGTTTTAATTTGCTTCTCCTTGCTTTATCGATCCATCTATAGTTCTAATTAATTCATTCGAATATGGTGAAGATATGCTGCCTCGGCGCCGGTTACGTCGGCGGGCCCACCATGGCCGTCATCGCCTTGAAGTGCCCCTCCGTCCAAGTGGTCGTCGTCGATATCTCCGTCGCCCGCATCACGGCGTGGAACAGCAACCAGCTCCCCATCTACGAACCGGGCCTCGACGATGTGGTCAAGCAATGCAGGGGCCGGAACCTCTTCTTCAGCAACGACGTCGAAAAGAACATTGGAGAGGCCGACATCATCTTCGTCTCCGTCAACACCCCGACCAAAACTCGCGGCCTCGGCGCCGGCAAGGCCGCCGACCTCACCTACTGGGAGAGCGCCGCTCGCATGATCGCCGACATCGCCAAGTCCGACAAGATCGTCGTCGAGAAGTCCACCGTCCCCGTCAAGACCGCCGAGGCCATCGAGAAGATCCTTCTCCACAACAACACTAAAGGCACGCACGCGCACTAGCTACTACATTCAAATTAAACATCCATCGATCATATCCTAATAATCGATCCGTGGGCGCAGGAATCAACTTCCAGATCTTGTCGAACCCGGAGTTCCTTGCAGAGGGCACGGCGATCAAGGATCTGTTCGAACCGGACCGGGTGCTGATCGGCGGGCGCGAGACGCCGGAGGGGAAGAAGGCCGTGGAGACGCTGAAAGCGGTGTACGCCAACTGGGTGCCGGAGGACAGGATCATCACCACCAACCTGTGGTCCGCGGAGCTGTCGAAGCTGGCGGCCAACGCGTTCCTGGCGCAGAGGATCTCGTCCGTGAACGCGATATCGGCGCTGTGCGAGGCCACCGGCGCGAACGTGGCGGAGGTGGCGTACGCGGTGGGGAAGGACAACCGGATCGGGCCCAAGTTCCTGAACGCCAGCGTAGGATTCGGCGGCTCGTGCTTCCAGAAGGACATCCTGAACCTGGTGTACATCTGCGAGTGCCACGGGCTGCCGGAGGTGGCGAACTACTGGCGGCAGGTGATCAAGATCAACGATTACCAGAAGAGCCGGTTCGTGAACCGGGTAGTGTCGTCGATGTTCAACACGGTGGCGGAGAAGAAGATCGCGGTGCTGGGGTTCGCGTTCAAGAAGGACACGGGCGACACGAGGGAGACGCCGGCGATCGACGTGTGCAAGGGGCTGCTGGGGGACAAGGCGAGGGTGAGCATCTTCGACCCGCAGGTGACCGAGGAGCAGATCCAGCGCGACCTGGCGCTGAACAAGTTCGACTGGGATCACCCGGTGCACCTGCTGCAGCCGACGAGCCCGACGGCAGTGATGAAGCAGGTGACGGTGACGTCGGACGCCTACGAGGCCACCAAGGGGGCGCACGGCGTCTGCATTCTGACAGAGTGGGACGAGTTCAAGAAGTTGGATTACGCCAAGATATTCGACAACATGCAGAAGCCGGCGTTTCTGTTTGACGGACGGAATGTGGTGGAGCCGGAGAAGATGAGGAAGATTGGCTTCATCGTTTACTCCATCGGGAAGCCGCTCGATGCGTGGCTGAAAGATATGCCGGTCATCATGTAGTGGAGAGTACTCCTGTTTAATAATTTTAATTAAGCGTTTAAAAATGTTAGGTAGCTCGGCATGCATGTTAGAAAATAATTAACAATACGCGCTCGTATAATTAATTGTTGTTTCATTTTGTTGTGCTTAATTTGGGTGCTAATCTTTAATTTTTCTCATCCATCTTGTTGCTAAAATGAAAAATTATTTTATTTTTCTTACCATGATTATTCAATGATCGAGAAGTCAAAAAATGGACTTGAGTGTCTACTTAGCTCACTTATCAATGAGTTAACTAAGTTATTAGATGATGAAATTTTGGCATATGGCATTCACAACCATTATTGTGGACAATAATGATAGGTTTGCTTCAGATTTGCACTATGGGAATAATGAGCATCAGCAATGATTGAATCTGTTGCTACGTTGTTGCTGAAGATCATCACCAATGACTACTCCCGTTGCAACGCAGTCGTTGCAGAAGATTGCATACATGATAACTTAACAACAGATCTGCAACGGTCGCTCACGCCATTGTTAATGATATTATCAGCAACGGGTTATATCCGTTGTTGATATATTATCAACCATGGCTCAGCAACGAGGCGTGACTGTTGCTCACTTTTATCAGCAACGGTTCCGCAACGGCCGACGACTGTTGCAGATATTGCCATCAGCAACGGTCGTCAAGCCGTTACAAAGCCTTTGCTGAAAGGCTGTTGCTAAGTCGTTGATGTTGTTCATCGGCAACGACTTTAAGTTTGCGGCCCAGGTATTACGATACACTTTCAGCAACAACTTTCACACAGATGATCGTGGAAATGTCGTTGCTGATGATGTTAACTTGTAACTGAGAAATTTCAAAATTAAAAATTTTCAATGATATATTTATAACCTGATACATAACTCACACACTCATACACACATCCATTCACATACACATATATTCATATACACATCACAGATACACCTAGATATACATCAAAACAATTATAATTATAATTATAAATATACACAATACGAAATCAAAACTATCGTATCAACACGATATGAATCAATATCCAAACAAGTCAATCAAGTAACAAGTATGTCTAAGATATCCAAGTAATTAACAAGTATATAACAAGCCAATATCCAAGTCAATCAAGTCATAAAACAATATATAAAAGCTCACTACGACAATGGAGGAAGGTCGGGATCATACGACGGGGTCTGGAGTGCTTGAGTGTAAACCAGCATGGACTGAGTCGATGACGATGGATCTGAGTGTACATCGCTGGACTGACCATGTTGGTGAAATGTCTTACACTAGAGGGGGGATGACTAGTGTGTTAACTAATCTTATCGCCTAATTCTGATTTTAATCGTTTCTTGATTAGTTAGGCTAAGCACGATATTAATAGCAAGCGAAAGCAATAAATCGTTTACTAGATTATATCGTTTCTCTTACAAAGAGGACTTTACAATCGGAAAGTCTCCACTCTCAAACAGAAGTCACTTCCACACCCGGAAGTATCCCGTCTTCCTACCAAGAGCACTCTCCACCTCAACCTAAGGGACAACTCAACTAATCCTAATAAACTACGTTTACACCGATGGATTTAAACCTCAAACACCAAGGCTACCACCCAATTTCAAGACCCACACTAGCTCTAGGTCTTACACAAACACAAATACAAAGAAATAAACAAGAAAATACAACACTAAATGGACCAATAAATCAAACAATAAATTACTTAGCTCCACAACAAGATTCCTAGCTTTCCCTTGATGCCTTTGATGATGAAGCAATAAAGTAAAGGCTTAATCAAGGAGATGAAAGGTTCAAGCTAGGGTTTTCACAAGATTTGCTCAATGAAGGCTTAGAATTGATCAAGAGATAGCTCAAGGATGTTAGAGGTGATCAACATCCTGAAGGAAGGCTCTCATGGCTTCCTAATTATAAGTCATGAAGAGAATAGAGAGCTCTCTCTTCTCAACGGGCAATTTTTTGCCCGTTACAGCCCGCCGATTACTTGTCTGATCGATCGTCGATCGACCGACCAAGCGATCGCCTGAGCAACCGGAGCATTCTGCCCGTTTTGGGCAATATTCGGTCGACCGAAATGCCGCTGGTCGACCAGTCGGTCGACTGAATTTGGGCAGGGCAGTTTGGTTAGGCTGGATTTTTTGCTCGTTTGGGTTCCGTCTTTGCTAAGTCTACTTAAAGTTAATAACTTTAAAATATAAATGTTATATAAGGATTACCCCCCATTTGGATTCAATAAAAATATCTAAAAATTCAAAATCCTTAAGAATCAAAATATAGTTTTTGGGGTTTAGTATAAATTTTTGGAAAACGGAAATTTTCTAATCTCGCGGATCAAATATGGTGCTAAAGGCTTCCAAAAATTCCTTAAGAATACGTCGTTATCTAGTTTTTACTCAAGGAATAATTACCGCCATTTTTTGTGTCAAGAAAATGTCTAGGTTATATAGCCTCCAATTAAGGGGCTCCCTAAGCTTAGTGAATTTCAGGGCGGTTTCCGAGTTTTCATGATTTGGGGTTCGGATTTGTTTTTTCGGTTCTTATGCATCATCATGAGGATTTATAATATAAACTAGACACCCTAAACCTAGACTCTATCTTCCCGACGAATCTGAGCGCGTCGACCAACGTCCTTCTGATTTTCTGATTTCTCTGATATTTCCGATCGAGGACGTCGTGCGCTAACTGGTATGGAACCTGAAAGTATTTCTCAATGAAACATTAGTTCCATGTTTGTTAGCATCAAAACCGAGATTAAGACCAAGGTTGAAAACCTTAAGCCAACAATCTCCCCTTTTTTTATGATGACAAACATCCTTAAGAAAATATATATATTAAAGCACAAAGGATATCAACTAAGGGATTTTTCCTCTTATCAACATGCATATCTATATAATAGAACCCCCCCTATCTATATGCATGGTTTTTCTATATTTTTTCCCCCATTACCTATATTTTTTCCCCTTTTGACATCAATCAAAAAGGGCAAGAAAAGTCAATCAAAAGTCAAAATTAAAATTCTAAAAGATTTTTCAAAATCGCGAAAGTCTCAACTCAAGGGATGAAAATAATATATCGAATGAGAGACTAAGTAATACATGATATCATGAAGTGATCGTCAAAAATGAAAGCTATGAATCATGTAGTAATTAACTCAAGTATCAATATTTCCAAGTATCGGTCATGGAGTCAAAAAAATTATTTTAGAAATGATTTTTTTCATCGCATGAGTGGAACGATACCAAATGTGAATTCAAAATATCATACTTGAAGTCTCATTCGAAGACTGAACCAAAAATCAAAGTATTAGAAAAATGAACATTTGGAAAGAACTATACTTTAAAGTTTTGAAATTCAACTTCAAAAACCCATATCAAATCATATTCTAATTGAAAAATTTTGAAATTTTTACTGAAGAAACTAGATTTTTTAGAGAACATGCACTTTCAAGAATCATCGAAAAATCATTTTTTTTGCAATTTTCTAAAAATAATTGAAATCTAGTGGCATTTTCGTAAATATTAGTTATTTTTCAAAACTTCTCAGTTTTCATTCAAACTTTTCAAATATCAAGACCTAATCATTTAAAGCATGTTTATCAAATTTGAATTGAAAATAATATTATTTGGTCAAAATTTTACCTTAGCATGATTTCATTCAAAAACAAGTATGTTAAAATAAAATTGCTAAGTATCAATCTTTAACTTATACTCATGGTTTTTCAAACATAGACACATGAACACCTAACATGAATAAATCTAAACATGTTTGTGAAGTTTTAGCTCAAAAAGAAATTTCTAAGTTAAATTATTGACTTATGTCAAACTTTTTTAATTTTGAGTATCCTAATATGAGCTAGTTGTTATTTTATCCATTTACACACGATTTTTCAATTTTAATCACATGGAAGGAAATCATGAGTGAACTCAAACATGTTTATCAAGTTTCAACTTAAAATGAAGTCTCTAAGATGGATTTCTACATAGAGCATATTTCATTCAATTTAGATGACATGAAATTACCTAAGTATCAAAATTTTATCTACTCATGAGATTTCAATCAATTATCATGCAAAATTATTCATGAGCATAGAGAAATCATTTTGTCAAGAAAGTAGAGGTGTTATGCAAAAATTTTGCCAAAATAAAACTCATACCTCATTTCTTGAGCAATTCCATAGTTTTCATTTTCTTTTCCAATTTTCTTTAGCATTCCAAATTTGCCACTTTCTCAACTTGCAAGTAGGCTTGATTAATATCATAATAAAATCATATTTCAACTAGCAAGTTAACTTACTAAATAACAAAGGTTTTAAAGCAATGTTTCATTTAAGAATCTCAACCTATGCTAGATAGTAAAGATTCATTTTTAAAAAAGTTAACATGATATCAAAATGAATCAAAGAGATCTTAAAATATGAAATATTTGAAGAATAAGATCTTTAAACATGTTTAACTAGTTTGGACTTAAAAGATGGTCTCTAGTATCAACCTAGAGCAAGTTTCATTTAATGAAATTTGTCTAAGTGCTAAAATTCTACATACTCATGAGAATTCAAAGGTTTAACATGCAATTCTAATCATGAGTATATAGACATAATTTAGGCTTAAATATTGAGGTATAACACTAAGATTTTATGAAAATCAAAATCATACCTCATACTTGAAGATTTAGCCAACCTAATATTTTTCATTCTAATTAGCCTTCCATTTAACCTTAGATTTAACTTGCATGAGAAAATCATTGGTAACATAATGACATAATTATTTCATGCAAGTTAATCATTCTAGATAGCAAAGTAAGCATCAAAGATTACATTGAAAATTCAACTTTGCTAAATAGTTCGAAATCCGTTTTAAATGAAATCAAGTCATACCAAAACGAATTTTAAGAGATCACAAAAATAATAAATATGAAAACATAATCTCCGGCCCTTCATATTGGTTGAAAACCGAAAGGCCACAATGAGCCTACGATTTAGAACCGCAAGGTCGCATGAGCCCGTTATAGGCTACTTAGGTCTCCGAAGAGACCAGAAATCAAAAATAAAATCATTTTTCAAAAGACTCTTATCAAGAGCGGGGAATCTACTAATATTAAGCATGTATCAAAACTCCAACTCTAATTTAAAATAAGTAAGTATAGGAGATGATACCAAAGTGTTTGATGCCGATAATTTCATTACCGAAGGCATCATGATGACTTAAAGTTGCAACTTTGAAATGGTACAATCTTTGAATCCTCAAGCAACTTCATCTCACCCTTGTGTGGTAGCTCCCCCTACAATAGAGCAAGAGACCTTTGGTACCCAAATGGCTTTGGGTCTATGAGGGTCAATGGGCTTAGGTACCCAAAGTGTCTTAACAACACTAGGGTTCACTTTAAAAGCACAATCATAGATGGCATGCCCATAAACACCATCACAAAAACAATGTCCATTAATTTTTTCTTTTCATTATGGACATGAGGTTTATCATTAAAATGCTTGACATGTGAACTATGATGAACATGAGCATTCTTAAAGGAAATAATTTTCTTTTGAACATGAGGTTTAATGTTAGAATGCTTGACATGAGAAGCATGATATGCATAAGAATTCTTGAAAGAAATATTTGTATTTCTAGAATTCTTAGAGGTTGAATTACTAGATAGATTATTAACTTTCTTACTTAGAAAAACAACCTCATTTTTCAAGTCGTTCATGGATTTATGAATAGCATGCAATTGAGTTTTCAACATGCTATTTTCATTTTTTAAGATATCATTTTTGTTTTCAAATCCTTAGTGTCAACACTTAAGGTATCATGGCATGGATCGGAGACACTAATTTTTAGTTTCTCATTTTCTAATTTTATATCATGTAATTGAGAGCTAAGACTTAAATTTTTTTTCTTCAATTTTTTGTTTTCTTTATCTTTTCTAACAAGCAAGTCATACATGCTTTTATATTCATCCATTAATTCATCATAAAGCAAATCATGAGAACTAGATGAATTAATACCACCATTTTTGTTATCATGACTAGAAGAAGAAGAGTGTACCTCATCATTTGCATCAATGAAGCAAACTTTTGAAGTGACTTCATAGTCATGGCAAGAGGATGCTTTATTTGAATAGGATGATGATGTCGAAGCGTTTGACCTCTTCTTTGCCTTGTTCTTCATGGAAGGGCAATTTTTCTTCACATGCCCTTTTTCTTTGCACACATGGCAAATCACATTCCTTTTCCGATTTTTAGTGCTCCTATGACTAGAGACACTTTGGGCTTTAAAAACCATGTTAGTATTGAAAGGATGACCATTGTCATCACTACTTTCATTAAAAGTTTTTAACTCCTCGATTTTAGCATAATCATATAAGATATTTAAGCAAACTCAAATATCGAATGCGAAAGTACAATGCATGATCTTTTCAAATATATTATTTTCCAAAGAACAATATATGCAATTTATTGCCTTAGCATTTAATTCAAATATAATAATTTATTCTTGGGTCCATGCATCCATATTTTCCTTAGGTTCAATATATTTTGTCTTTACCATGTCAAATACACCTAAACCTTGAGTCTTTAGGAAAGTATACATTCTACTCTTCCAAAGACCAAAGTTAGACTCATCGAACCTAGGAGGTGAAGACGCTACCAACTCTAGTGTCATTCTCAGATCGAGACAAGGTGCAGAAAAGATGGTGAAATCTCAAGCTACGGGCTTGCTCTGACACCAATTGTTGGCGAAATGACCTACACTAGAGGGGGGGTGAATAGTGTGTTAACTAATCTTAACGTCTAATTTCGGTTTTAATCGTTTCTTGATTAGTTAGGCTAAGCACGATATTAATAGCAAGCGAAAGCAATAAATATGAAGCAATAAACACAAATAAAATATCAATGCTAACACAATGATTTATAGTGGTTCGGCCCCAATGCCTACTCCACTACCTAAGCACCCCGCTTAGGATTTTCAAACTAAGTTTACTAAGCTTAGGACTTTACAACCGGAAAGTCTCCGCTCTTAAACCGAAGGCACTTTCACACCCGGAAATATCCCACCTTCCTACCAAGAGCACTCTCCCATTTCAACCTAAGGGACAACTCAACTAATCCTAGTAAACTACGTTTACACCGGTGGATTTAAACCTCAAACACCAAGGCTACCACCCAATTTCAAGACTCACACTCTAGGTCTTACGCAAACTCAAATACAAAGAAATAAACAAGAAAATACAACACTAAATGGACCAATAAATCAAACAATAAATTACTTAGCTCCACAACAAGATTCCTAGCTTTCTCTTGATTCCTTTGATGATGAAGCAATGAAGTAAAGGCTTAATGAAGGAGATGAAAGGTTCAAGCTAGGATTTTCACAAGATTTGCTCAATGAAAGCTTAGAATTGATCAAGAGATGGCTCAAGGAGGTTAGAGGTGATCAACATCCTAAAGGAAGGTTCTCATGGCTTCCTATTTATAAGCCATGAAGAGAAGAGAGAGCTCTCTCTTCTCAACAGGCGATTTTTGCCCCTTACAGCGCGCCGGTCGCTTGTCCGATCGATCGTCGGTTGACCGACCAAGCGACCGCTCGAGCGATCGAAGCATTCTTCCCGTTCTGGGCAATGTTCGGTTGATCGATCGATCGACCGAAATGCCACCGATCGACCAGTCGGTCGATCGAATTTGGGCAGGGCAGTTTGGTTCGGTTGGATTTTTTGCTCGTTTGGGTTCCGTCTTTGCTAAGTCTACTTAAAATTAATAACTTTAAAACATAAATGTTATATAAGGATTACCCCCATTTGGATTCAATAAAAATATCTAAAAAATCAAAATCCTTAAGAATCAAAATATAGTTTTTGGGGTCTAGTACAAATTTTCGGAAAACAAAAATTTTTTAATTTCCCAGATCAAATATGGGTATGTTAAGGCTTCCGAAAATTCCTTAAAAATATCTCGTTATCTAGGTTTTACCCAAGGAACAATTACCGCCATTTTTTGTGTCAAGAAAATGTCTAAGTCATGTAGCCCTCCAAGGAGCTCCCTAAGTTTTTGGGTTTTCATGATTTGGGGTTCGGGTTTGGTTTTTGGGTTCTTATGCATCATCATGAGGATTTACAACATAAACTAGACACCCTAAACCTAGACTCTATCTTCTCGACGAATCCGAGCGCGTCGACCAACGTCCTTCTGATTTTCTAATTTCTCTGATATTTTCGATCGAGGATGTCGTGCGCTAATCGATATGGAACCTGAAAGTATTTTTCAATGAAACATTAGTTCCATGTTTGTTATCATCAAAATCGAGATTAAGACCAAGGTTAAAAACCTTAAGCCAATAGACCTGTCATCTGTCTTAGCATGACATGCATCTCAGCCATCATCTGACTCTGATGAGCCATCATCTCACTTTGTCATGTTATCGTCTCCCCTCTAGTGTCAATATCATACTATTCTGATCATTAATCATGGAGGTTGAGGGCTGCTCACCTACTACCGGAGGGGTCGGTGCCCCAAGTGGCCCGAGCACGGCTCGCGCATGGCCACTATCAACAAAGCCATAGACGCTGCCATGGTCCCAGCCACCTACACGCTCCAGCGTCAAAGTCCTTGGGGGTGCCCCCACGTTGCATCACCTTCTGAGTGTAGGTCTCCTACACGAATTTGGTTTTTGTTTTTTTTTCTTCTAAAACTTAAATTATAAATAAATTATGCATAATTAAAACAAATATTATTACCATGATGTCTGTGGATAGTCTCATCATCCATCACCGTCGTCTATATTTATAAACAAATATATTAATTAGCACACAGAGTAACAAATAGAATATATAATTCAAAATAAGGTATAATACTTACCATGTGTCTTGCGTGCACGACAAATGTAACAAAGCCGCCAGTGTGACGCGCTCCTCCCCCTGACATGCGGTTTCTAGCCGCAGTCCTAGATACCTCTTGCCACCGCTCGGTCGACCATGTCGACACGAGCTGATCCCAAATATCTTGAGTAATTCAATCAAGGTCGTATCCCTAAGTCTCCGCTATGGTTGTGGCCCATGCTCGGGCCATCGCTTGTGCCTGAGCCTGCCCCAGTTGGTAGTTGTACCTTTGCCGAGAAATGGCCTCCCACGCATTGTACATAAATGACCTCTACTCCTCTGGCCAAGTATAGCGAGTCTGCAAAATAATAATATCAGTACCAATAATAATCAATCTGATTAAACAATTTTAAATGCATGTATATAAAAATTTTAAATACGTACCTCAAACTTGTGCTAGAGCATGTCCACGTTCTCACGAGACACGTGAGACCAAGTGGGCCAGGTCCCATGCATATATCGTCGAATTGTCCCCGATATAGTCATGGGACATCCTCCTACTCGAACCTGCACAACAAAAATAAAGTACAATATTATATTATAAAATAATAAATTATATATAATTCATAATACATTACCACTCACCAATCACAGAAATAAGTCGGCGTTGTTTCACGGTTGGCGAAGGCTGAATCATGTTCGGCCCACGTGGCCGCCTACGTCTCGATGAACTAACCTCGGCAAGCGCACCGGACCCAGGGTTAGTCGAGTCGAGCCTTGGAATCGTCTCGAGTAGAAGGTATGACTCGACTAATGATGTATGAAGTTAAATTGGTTTAATGGCTCTTTCCTTTTATCTATTTGTACTTTAATTAAATTAAGATCGACTCGTGTTACGGATAGAGTCGGAACCCAAGTCGAACTCGGACTGAGTCGAGTCAGTGTTAAGTTGTAAGGGCAATTAAGGCATGTTAGATGAGGGAATAAAATCCCTCATCATAGCTGTCGTGCGGCTCATCTAGGAGCCGCACAAAGAAGCACATAGGGAGATGGGGAGAAGGCACAAGGAGGAGAGATCTTGGTCGTTCCGGAGATCGCATCATCGCCGAAAGATTCGAGATCGCCAATGTCCGATCCTTCATCTTCCTCAAGGAAAGGTGAGTGGTTAACATGTTTTTGAAGGGAGGCGGGTGGCCGACCCTCTGGATCTTGGAATCGGGTTTCTCTGCGAGTTGTTTTGTCGATCGACGTGTTCTTTCGTATTGAAACTTAATTGATTTGTGTACCTACGAATTTGTACTTTCAAATTGTGATTTTCTTGCTTCTATATGGGCTAGTTGAATCGAGGAAAAAGGGGAAAGGTCATGCCAAAATTTCCCTCAATTTCCTCGCTCGTCTTGCAACTTGTAGATCGCTTTGTGTTCGTTATATGTTGGATCTTTGTATTGATACTTGTGTTGTTGTCACAACATGTTCACCTCCCTCGGAGGGCTCAGCCGAGCAGGATGTTACCTTGCTTTGAATTGGCCGAGCAATGGAGAGGGGTGGAAAACTCGGAGCTGTCGGATCTATAAGCTGGATTTCATGTTACGTCATTTTGAATTCCTACTTACATGCTTAGTGTTAGGGTCAAATTATATTATATGATTGTTGTCCATCTTGAGAATTGATAGCAACTGTAGATCTATATTCTAACGATTATGGAAATGTTCTTGCTAATGCATATATGGACATGATGGTTATGGTACATATATCAAAGGAAAGGTTTCATTGAATTTCAGATATCATATTTAATTGTTGTTATGTTTATTACATGTTCCTTATTGGTTTAATCCATGAAATATTTCATTAATTGTTTAAATTCTTTATTTTTGAATCATGTGGCTATACATAGTATGTGACGTGAAGTAATTCATCTATAGCTTATATGCTATCCCGTTTTGTTATTGGGTACATTTTCAAGTTTATGACATGTATTTCACATTAGCAAGGATAGTATATGACGCTAGATGATTAACATGAAAAATCTAAGGTGTGTGCTATTTATGGAAACTCAAAGGTAGACTAGTTAAGTTTTACACCTAAGAAATAATTAGCGAGCAATAGTGCATGCATGTTTTGACCCGGAAATAAAGGGCTGAACACAGGCGGACGCCCGGGATTTTAAACAAGGAAGCTCTAGGACTAGGGCTGGCAATTTTATCCGTATCCGCCAACTAAAAACCGCATCCGTACTGTATCCGATCCGTATCCGCAAGTAAAAACAAATATGGATACAAATATGGATCTGCAAATTTCATATCCGCGCGGATACGGTGCGGATATGGATTTGTCTGTGTATCCGCACCGTATCCGCACCGTATCCGCACCGCCTATCCGCCTCATTTTAATTACTATTTTACCTATATATATATATATAATACATATTAAGGGGCCAAGGGTGATATTGTAATTTTATATCTAATATATATATTATATCAAATATAATTGCCAGCCCTGAGCCCGCCATCTGCGAATCTGCCCTTGCCCTAAATCCCTAATTTTTTCACCCGTGACCCGCCGCGGCGTCGCTTCATCCGTTCGCTTCATCCATTCTGCGATTCTGCCCGCTGCTTTCACAAAGACACACCAGTAAACCACCGAGGCACCGACAGTCCGACACACACTGGCACACGGCGACTCGGCGACAGTCCGCTTCATCTCTGCAGCTCTGCTCACCCCTTTCACGCCGATCGCCGCACCATATCTGCCCTAGTGCATCACTCGGCGTCTCCCTTCTCTGCACGCAGCCGACAGCCGCAGGCCCGCAGCACGAGTTCGTCACTCGTCTCCCTTCTCTGCCGACAGCCGCACCAATCCCAGTGGCCGGTGGTGACTGGTGAGCGCATCACTCTTCTCCTAATCTCTATTCTCTTCTCTACACACAGCGCCGGTGTCTCTCTTCTCCTAATCTCCCTTCTCTGCAGTCTGCACACAGCCCGCCTCTCTTCAGTCTTCTCTGCACGCAGTCGGTCGCCCGCAGCACACGCCGGCATCTCGCTTCTGTGCAGTCTGCACGCAGCCCTGCAGCCGCAGCCCGCAGGTGAGTCCGACAATCTCTTCACGTATTAAGTGTTTCATGTATTAAGCTTTGAAAACTGCATTCAAATCAGAGAATTTTTTGGCCTGAAATGAGTTGAATCCAAATATCATGTTATTGAATTGCATGTTAAGTTATTTCCTTCATGTTATTGAATTGAAATGTTAAGCATTGAAAACTATTAATCAAGATCTGGGTGATACTATTAATAGGATTGAGAATATCATGTTTAGAGGTGATATTTCCTTTCTATCTGGGTGATACTATTAATCATGTTGAGAATATCATGTTGAGAATATTAATCATGTTGAGAATATCATGTTGAGAATATTAATCATGTTGAGACTTGAGAATATTAATCATGTTGAGACTTGATAATATTAATCATGTTGAGAATATTAATCAAGATCTGGGTGATACTACTAAATATTAATAGCTTTGAAAACTATTAATCAAAAGTTATTTCCTTCCTTATTTAGAGGTGATTAAATAAATATCATGTTTATTCTTTTATGTAGAAGATATGGGTGATACTGATACTATTAATAATATTGAGAATCCAAATGAACAAGAAACCCCTCATGTGGGTACAATCGGTTCAAATGAATCTCTTCCTACAGTCCAATCTGTGGACGAGTCATCTCCTAATGTCCAATCTATGGACGATTCAGACTCTTCTACCAAGAAGAAATTTATTTCTCCTATGTGGGCTCATTTCAAAAGAGAAAAAATAGATGGAGTTTGGAAAGCAATTTGTATTTATTGCAATAAAAAATTAGGTGGTGGAGGGAAAAGTGGCACATCAAATTTACACGAGCATTATAAAAAATGTGCTAAGAGATCGACACAAGATCTTCGGCAAATGGTGCTCACTAGGAATGAGAACACGGTAGAAGGAAAGTCAAAGCTTCAAAATTATATTTTTGATCAAACTGTGAGTAGAAAAGAACTTGCCAATATGATAATTATTCACGAGTATCCATTGTCAATAGTTGATCACAATTATTTTAGAAGATATTCACATAGCCTCCAACCTTCATTTAACATACCCACTCGAAATACTTTGAGAGCTGACATCATGAAGATTTATAATGAGTACAAGAGCAAAATAATGGAGGCTTTGGAAAGTAATATGGGAAGAGTTGCAATTACAACAGATATGTGGACATCTGATCATCAAATGAAAGGGTACATGGCTGTTACAACACATTACATTGATGATGAGTGGCGATTGCAAAATCGCTTAATCAGGTATATTTTATTTATTGCAAAAGAAAATTTATTATGAAAAAATGTCATTTATATTTATATAGTGTTTATTTATGTTTTAGGTTTTGTTATGTTCCTGCCCCTCACACTAAAGAGGTGATTACAGATGTTCTAATGGATTGTTTTCTGAAATGGAATATTGATAGGAAGTTGTCTACACTTACAGTTGATAATTGTTCTGTGAATGATACTGTGATTCAGCTTTTAAAAGATAGGATTTCTCCTACAACAATGATATTGGAAGGAGAGTTTTTTCATATGCGATGTGGAGCACATATATTGAACTTGATTGTGAAAGATGGTTTGGACATTATTGGCTCTGCTATCAGTAATATACGAGAGAGTGTAGTTTATTGGACAGCTACACCAAAAAGGCAAGAGAGGTTTGAGGAGGCAGCACGACAATTAAAGATTTGTGTTACAAGAAAATTAAGTCAAGATGTAAAAACAAGATGGAATTCTACATACTTGATGCTTGTGTCCGCATTGCCATATAAAGATGTTTTCACTCGTTTGAAGACTCGTGAGCCGAAGTATAAGAATTTGCCATCTGATTACGAGTGGAAAATGGCAAAAGAAGTTTGTGATAAACTCAAGATTTTTCATGATGTCACAGAGTTATTTTCTGGAAGAGAATATTCTACGGCCAATATTTATTTTCCAAAGGTTTGTGAGATCAAGATGGCACTTAAGGAATGGATCAATGGCGATAATCAAATATTTTCTTTGATGGCTACAAAGATGATGGATAAATTTGAGAAATATTGGAAGGTGATTCATGGTGTGATGGGAGTTGCAGCATTATTGGATCCAAGATATAAGATGGACCTCATTGAATACTATTATGGCATGTTATACGGCGATGAAAGTTTTTTTGAAGTTGAAAGAGTTAGAAATATTGCAAGAAACTTGGTTGATGAATATAATGCAAGAATGACAACTGAAAATGAGAGACCTTTAAGACCATCTTCTCAAGTAGTTGGTTCTAGTAAGGCTGACCTTCAATTCGGTGTTGGTTATGATGAGTTTCTTAGTAAAAAGAGAAAACGCACTAGGAATGATTTGGATATATATTTGGAGGAAGATGTGTTGCCAAGAACTAGTAGCAGTGACATTTTAACTTGGTGGAAATCAAATGGTGCAAAATTTCCTATTTTACAAGCAATTGCTCGAGACATATTAAGTATTCCTGTATCTACAGTTGCTTCTGAGTCTACATTTAGTACCGGTGGACGATTGGTGAGCCCACAACGTAGTAGCCTTCATCCAGAAACCGTGGAAGCATTAACTTGTACTCAAAATTGGTTGTCAAGTATGTTTAAAGAAGGTATATATAGTTAGTTTATTTGTTCTTTTAATTCATTTCATGATTAGTTCATTTAATGCTTCCAACCATTTGATTGCAAGAAACTTTTGATGATTCTTTGATTAGCTAGCAGATTCTTTCATGCATTACTTCTAAATGCTAGCTAAAAGTGATTACAGCTTCATCAAGTACATGTTTACAAGCAATTGAAAGCATAATTCCACCTATACCTATTCAAGGCTGTTCTATCAGCAACAAGTCATTTATATATATTTAACGCCATATCCGCGCTCTGTGAGGCTACTGGTGCTAACGTGTCTGAGGTGGCTTACGCTGTTGGGAAAGATTCAAGGATTGGCCCCAAGTTCTTGAATGCTAGTGTTGGATTTGGAGGGTCCTGTTTCCAGAAGGATATCCTTAACCTGGTCTATATATGTGAGTGCAATGGCCTGCCGGAGCTGGCCAACTACTGGAGGCAGGTTATCAAGATCAATGACTATCAGAAGAGCCGGTTCGTGAAGGGCCATGGGATTCATTGTTTACTCCATTGGAAAACCTCTGGATGCATGGATCAAGGACATGCCTGCTGTTGCCTGATTGAGGAGGACTTCAGTTTAAAGAAACCAGCAACTACATGATAGAAGAAGCTTCATGATGCATCATTTTATAGAGAGTACTTATGGAACCAATGATTCTTTATAGTATATGTTTTGCAATAGTTACTTTTCCATGATTTATTTGTTTGAAAATAATTGTTATTTAGGCTTTGGTCAATTCATGTTTAAGCCAATATAATTCTGCCCTTGTTTTTGTTACAGTTAAATGAATGGAGCTCATAGTCTCTTATATTATCCCTTTTTTCTCTGTTTTTTTTTCTTAAAAAGGTAAAATTCCCATGAACTCATTTCAAATGAATTGGAAATGAGAAAGAATTTGGTTTTGCATTCTGTTTGTCATTATGTTTGCATATGTGAGACTCAACTTTTAGGAAGAACAGAATCTTAGACTATTTCTTGAAATCATATATGTAGGGTTTTGCATTTTTCCAAAAAGCTTGGAGATGATTAGCAAGTAATTAAAGTACATTAGAACTGAAGTGAATAACAAGCTTTGAAGACTTGAAGTTTATATTAAAGTTGATCGTTTCATCACCATTGGAGCAGTTCCCTTGTCAAAATGGAAGTTCCTTATGGTTGAAACATTCAATCCATTTATGATCAAGAAACTTTGATTGCAAGAAACTTTTGATGATTCTTTGATTAGCTAGCAGATTCTTTCATGCATTACTTCTAAATGCTAGCTAAAAGTGATTATAGCTTCATCAAGTACATGTTTACAAGCAATTGAAAGCATAATTCCACCTATACCTATTCAAGGTTGTTCTATCAGCAACAAGTCATTTATATATATTTAACTATTGATGATTTAGCTACTGTAATGGTTGATTCTTATAGGTTCATTTATATCATTTATTTATTTTCTTATAGGTTCTACTTCAAATGTTGCCAAAGTGTTTGAAGAAATAGAAGAGGATGACAGTGTAGGGATGAATGAATCTTACGTGATGGACCGATGGTAATTGCATACATAATTTTTGTTGAATTGTATTATTTTAATATGTGTTATATATTTGGATTTTGTTTCTAATTTGTAGGATTGAAGAACAATGAAGAGAACATGGTGTGAGAACTTTGGAAGAGCATTTTTAATGTTTTATATATTGGATGATCTTCACATAAGACTGATGTAATTTTGAAGTACTTTATTGAATTGTTGTTGAATTCTGATTTATGGCTGCTTTGATGTAACTTGGTGGTTGATTTGATGTAACTTGTTTCAAATTAGGACTCTTGTTTTAAATTGATGTATGTTGTATTGTTGTAGCTAATTTTAAATTTCTCAAATGATTTGAAGTATTATGGACTTATGGTTTGTTCAAATTATAAATTGATGGTGGTGTATGTTGTAGCTATTTAGAATTTTAGATGCTAGTAATTACTCATATTATAATTTTTTTTAGCTAGTATAGTAGTATCTGCTATTTAGATGATTTATGTATCTTAATGTTGTTTGTTTCAATTTGATTTAATGTACATATTATGATTGATGGTGGTTAAATTATAAATTGTGGTTGAGTAGTTTAAAATATATTACATACTTATTTTGGATCAATAAATAGGGTATTTATTGATTTTTAAATTAAATATATTATTTTAATATATTTTTTAAATACGGATGCGGATATGGATACGGTGCGGATATCCGTATTTGAAGCGGTGCGGATATGGATATTCATATTCATATTCATATCCGTGGCGGATACGGGGCGGATACGGATACACGGATATGATGTGCGGATGCGGATGCGGATAATGTACTATCCGCACCGTATCCGATCCGTTGCCAGCCCTATCTAGGACACTTGCTTGTGTGATGTGTTTGTGATGGTCTGCCGAGATGCCTGAGTAATCAAAATGATGAATGCATGACTCGGCCAGTGATTGGGTCTTGAGATATCACCAGCGGGCTCACTAGGTGTCAGACCCCAGTTGGATGGGACTAGCTATCCCTACCCCAGACGGTGTCCGGAGACTAGTAGATCGTCCTAGTCGATGGTCCGGGATTTTTTGACTTCATCTTGATATGGTGTGGCCCGAGCGACCAGTGTGATTCTACCTTGTATGGTAGGGCCAGGTATAGCCGAGATTTCTAGATCATAAGTCGGCCTTAAGGGTCGGATGCCAAGTGGCTTAATTAGGCCGTTATGGCAGGTTTCTCTCACATATGTTCTATACAGAATGACTCACAGAGTCGGTAGTCATATCAAAAGTAATTTACCTCCCTGTATATATATTATGTTGCCTAATCGAGGATTATGTGGAGGTTCGGAAGAACCGCTCACTGAGTCCCAAGTCGACTCACGGTTGTTTCCTTTTGTTTTGTAGAGCATGATCAGTGATTTGAGGCTTGTAGTCATGGTGCAGCTGGAGGGCAGACGGTGGTGCCAAATCTCGTAGCGGCGTCCTTTAGTCATAGTCCAGTTGTTGTGTTGTCATTTTTCCTACACTAACAGTTATTATTTTTAAAAAAACTTGTAATAAACTTTGAACTTGAGATGTTCCAATTTATGATAATGTTAGCTTTTCTTCTTTTATTTGAAAAACATATTTGTGAACTTTGAAAAGTTAAATAAAATTTCATTGTGGCTTCTTTTATCCGATGTGTTCTGGTTATCTTGATGGTCAGTGTAGGTAGTAGGCTACATGGTAGTATGTAGACCCTGGCCGATCACACGACCCTCAGTTGGGGTGTGACAAAGTTGGTATTAGAATACTAGGTTAGGTCTTGACTATGACTAAGAGTTGGGTATCGTATGAGACATATGCTAGTGTGTCGACATACGGTATAGTTATGCTACGAGATCGAGCAACCACGACTGTACTCAGCGCACCATGCGATTAGTAAATTTTAAAAGCTTCAGTTAAAAATTTATTATGTGATAGGAAATTTTTCCTTTTCTGTGAAAGTGCAATAGAGGCTCCTAATACTGCACTGAGCGGCAGCGGCAGTAACTCGACAGAACGTCGAGGCCAAGGTCGAGGCTTGGGGCGAGGTCGTGGGTGAGGCTGAGGTCGAGGCCGGGGTCGAGGCCGGGGGCGAGGCTGAGGTCGAGGCAGAGATAGGGAGTAGTCTAAGGGTTAGGGGCAAGAGTCAGCAGTTGCTCAATTGTAGGCTTAGGTAACTCAGCTAACTGAGGCGCTCCTTAGGGAGCAAGAACTGAGGCAACAGATGCAGCAGCAGCCGCAGTAGCCACCGTCGCAACCAATGCCCATAGTTTCGGCGGTATCGGAGGTGGTCGAGACTAGACTATAGCACCCATGGTCAGGACTCCAGGAGCCCCAACCTATGCGAACTTCGACCCGTTGAAGCCATCAGAGTTCATCGGAACAGATCAGCAGGTGGAAGTGACTAAGTTTGTGGGGGTTGCTATGGATTATGTATGGAGTTGGGGTGCTCATCGAAGGCAGCGGTTCGTATGGTCGGACTTCAGATGAGGGGACCGGCAAAGGTCTGGCTGCACACTTAGAGGGCTCACAGGGCAGCAGGCGCACCGCCTCCCACGTGGGAGGAATTCGGGGCGACTGTGGAGGAGGAGTACTTGCCAATGAGTGTTCGCGACAAGCGAGCCCGAGACTTTGAGATGTTGTGTCAGTTTGAAGGCATGTCAGTATCTGAATAAGAGATGGAGTTTAACCGTCTTTCCAAGTATCATCCGACCCTAGTGGCATCGGATACCGCCAGGGTCAAGAGGTTCGTGGCAGGTCTAAGGCCATAGATCGGCAGGCTCATCCACTACACTAAGGATTCCACTCTGGTTCGGGTAGTGGATGAAGCCCTTCGAAAAGAAATCTTGGTGCCGTTTGAAAGGAATGGCAGGGCAACCAAGAAGAAATTTCGGCCGCAAAGATCTGGCAGTCGGCCTTGGAATTCTGAGGGGGCAGTGATCGCTACAGACCATCAGCAGAGCCGAGGACAGATTGGCAATCGGAGCCGTGGGGGCCCAAGGTCTGGATCAATGAAGCTGGCAGTGCCAGGGGGTGGTTCTCAGATATCAAAGGTGCCACAGTGTGGCAGCTGCACTCGGAGGCATTGGGGGTCCTACCTTGGCCGCACGAACGCTTGCTATAGGTGCGGCTGAGTCGAGCACTTCAAGAAGGACTGTCCCGAGGGAATTGGCCAGAAGCCTGAGCAATCTAAAGGAAATGCTCCTATGTCAGTGGGGTTAGTGGCTCAGAGAGGGCAGACGCAGAACAAGGGGCCTCAGACTAGTCATTCAGAGAGGCCGCCTGCTAGGGTATATACTATGAATCGTGATGGGGCAGAGGCGTCCAAGGCAGTGGTAGCAGGTACTATTTTAGTATGTTCATCTGCTGCATATATTTTGTTTGATCCGGGTATATACTATGAATCGTGATGGGGCAGGGTGCCACACACTCGTTTGTATTTGCCAAATTTGCTGATGAGTTGCCGATGGCACCTTCCTTGCTTGATGGGTCATTGATAGTATCAACGCCTACGGGCGATGCAATCCTAGCCACTTTAATTTACCAAGGCTACGAAGTGCTCTTCTGTGACCATGTACTGAGTGCAGATTTGACACTCCTACCCACACTTGAGCTCGATGTCATTCTTGGCATGGATTGGTTGGCAGAGCACTTTGTGATGCTGGATTGTAAGGCTAAGGCAGTTATGTTTAGCAAGCCTGGACTGCCGCAGTTCACCTTCCAATGAGAGGGAGGGAGCAAGTCGATTGGGGTCATCTCAGCCCTAAAGGCTCGTAAGCTGCTTCAGGGCGGCTGCCAATCCTTCCTGGCCTTCGTATCTATGGCCGAGGAGTAAAGAGGTGAGGCAAGAAATGTCAATGGAACCCCGGTGGTCTGTGAATTCCACCGATGTGTTTCCCAAGGAATTACCGAGATTGCCGTCCAGAAGGGAAGTTGATTTTTGCATCGATCTACAGCCCGGTGTGAAGCCGATTTCCATTCCACCTTATAGGATGGCACCGACCGAACTCAGAAAGTTAAAAGTGCAATTGCAAGAAATGCTAGACCTGGGTTTCATCCAGCCGAGCGTGTCACCCTGGGGTGCCCCGGTACTCTTCATAAAGAAGAAGGATGGGTCGATGCACATGTGCATCGACTATAGACAGCTGAACAAAGTGACAATCAAGAATTGTTACCCACTGCCGAGGATAGACGATTTGTTTGACCAGCTGCAGGGGGCACAATGATTTTCAAAGATAGACTTAGGGTCCGGATACCATCAGCTGAGAATCCGAGACTGCAATGTGCCGAAGACGGCCTTTAGGACTCGCTATGGTCACTACGAGTTCCTAGTGATGTCCTTTGATCTAACCAATGCACCTGCTGCCTTCATGGACATAATGAATAGGGTATTTAAGGAGTTCCTCGACAACTTTGTGATTGTCTTCATTGACAACATCCTGGTCTACTCCAAGAGTGAGGAGGAGCACTCGAAGCACTTGAGAATGGTCTTGGAAATCCTCAGAGAACACCGCTTGTTTGCAAAATTTTCCAAGTGTGAATTCTGGTTGGAAAGTGTAGGGTTCCTGGGCCATGTAGTGTCCAAGGAAGGAATAAGGGTAGATCCTGCAGAGGTAGAAGTGGTGCATAACTGGAGGCGGCCGACTAGCGTGATTGAGATCCGCAGTTTTCTTGGATTGGCAGGGTACTATCGGAAGTTCGTGAAGAACTTCTCCAAAATTGTAGCCCCTTTGACTCGATTGACTCAGAAAAAGGTCAGGTTCATTTGGGACGAAAAGTGTGAGCCGAGCTTTCAGAAGCTCAAGGAATGTTTGATATATGCACCCGTGTTGGCTGTACCTTCCAGCTTAGGAGGGTTTGTAGTCTACTATGACGCCTCTTGGATTAGCCTGGGCTGCATTCTGATGCAGTTTGGCAGAGTCATAGCTTATGCATCCCGCTAGCTGAAAGTTCATGAAAAGAACTATCCGACGCACGACCTAGAGCTAGCAGCAGTGGTTTTTGCATTGCAGCTCTGGCGGCACTACCTGTTTGGAGAGACTTGCGAGATCTATACGGATCACAAGAGCCTTCAGTACTTGCTTACCCAAAATGAGCTGAATCTCAGGCATAGGAGGTGGCTGGAGCTCCTAAAGGATTATGACTGCACCATTATGTATTATCCGGGGAAAGCAAATGTGGTGGCAGATGCGCTAAGCAAAAAATCCATGGATAGTTTGGCTCATTTGGAAATTAAACGGAGGCCTCTAGCTCGAGAGTTGGCGTTGTGCCTAGATGGGGGTACAAACTTAACGGTGTCAGCTTCATGTGCCTTGGTGGCACACCTGCAGGTACAATCCACACTAGTGGACATGCTGCGTGCCGCGCAGGGAGAGTATGTCTTTTGTGCGCTGACCAATGATCTAGTGGAAAGAGGAGATGCAGAGAACGGATTCCAGTTGGACTCAGAGGGTATACTGAGGTTCAAGGACCGAATCGTGGTGCCAGATATGGCAGAGGTGCGCAGGCAAGTCCTGGAGCGGCTCATCGTTCCACTTATACGATGCATCCGGGGGGCCACCAAGATGTATCGAGATTTAAGGCAGCATTACTGGTTGAAGGGTATGAAAAGAGAGGTAGCAGAGTTTGGATTTTCGGGTCGGGTTTTTTAGGTTTTGCGGGTCAGATCGGGTTTTGCTCAGCCCTAGTTGTAAGCCTGAATCCAAGTAGGGAAATCACGATTCTCTAATCTCTCCAATTCATGATCTTTGTGAATAGAGTATTTTTGCACCATCTTAATGTCAAATATTTCAATGAATTGTCCAATCTCTATGCAATTGAGTAATACGTACAATTGTGTCAAATGATACTCTTCGTCGCTTAAGTGTCGAGATGGACGAGAAACAAAAGCACGACCAGAGTGACAGAATATATTTAAACATCCATCTGAATGTCGAACTCTCCCATTGTCGTTACGTGGAAGATGATCAAATCTTGTATGTATTGTCGATTCAAAGTAAAATGGGCAGAATGTTGAAATTTCTTGGATGATATACGATTCATATATTAATCCTTCAACAGCTGCGGTGTTCTTTACTTTTTTCTTCGGACGATTCATGTATCTTTCAAATAAGTACATCCACCAATATTGAACAGGGCCACCAAGTTGTTCCTCGTATGCCAAGTGTATCGGTAGATGCTCCATCGAGTCAAAAAAGGCAAGAGGAAAAAATTGCTCCATCTTGCATACAATTTTAATAATATTACTTTCAAGTGTTGATATATCTTCGACTCGAAGGATATTTGCACAAATATTTCTAAAAAACATACTTAATTCAGTCAACGGACCCCAAATATTATCAAGTAGAAGATCTTGGAATGGGATCGGAAGCAATCTCTGCATGAATACATGACAATCATGGCTCTCCATCCCTAATATTTTACAATCATCGACGTTCACACATCGAGATAAGTTTGAGGCATATCTATCGGGAAATCTGTGTTCTTTGATCCATTGACAAACATCTTTCGTTTGTTGTTTATTTAACACATACAGGGCCTTCGGCTTCAATTATCGTCCGTTGACCTCTTGTAACTCCAACTCTGACCTCTTATAAAAAAAATTTAGATCATGTTGGGCCTTAACATTATCTTTAGTTTTCCCGAGAACATCCATTTTTCTCAATGTGCATGATGTCTAAATTAAGTCAAATCATTAATGGACTCCAATACGGCAATTTCCAAAAGATACTTTTTTCACCCAATTATATGTTTTCCGTCCGTTTTGAAGACTGAATGATTTAGAGTGTTCCATATAATATGGACAAGAGAGTCGGTCGTTAGTGCTCCAACCAAACAACATGTCGTAGGCCGGGAAATCATTAATTGTCCACAAGACCGCGGCCTTTAAATTGAAGTTTTGCTTTCGATGACAATCATAAGTGACAGCTCACTTAGTGGACAATATTTTCAATTCATCTATTAGGGGTCTGAGAAACACGTCAATTTCTTTTTGCGGACACTTAGGACCCGGAATAATCATCGAAATATAAATAAATTCATCTTTCATACACATTGACGGCGGCAAATTAAAAACTATTAGCAGCACTGGCCAAACTGAATAATGAGTTACGGAATGACCAAACGGATTAAAACCATACGTGCACAATCCCAATCTGATATTACTAGCTAGTATCCCTAGCAAATGAAGGATAACAAGTATCCAAATGTTTCCATGCTTCACTATCGGATGGATGAGTCATTACTGTATCATCACGACTTCTTGCATGCCAACTCATGTAGGGGGCCGTCTTTTCCGACATGAATAATTTTTGAAGCCTCGGTGTTAGTGGAAAATACCGAAGCACCTTAAATGGGATATTTTTTTGTCGGATCGATTTCTTCTCCTTGTAACGAGGATGTTCACACATAGGGCATTTATCCAACTGCATATTTTTTTATAATATAAAATACAGTTATTTTGGCATGCGTGTATTTTTTCGTACCCAAGCCCTAATTTTCTCATCAACTTTTTAGTCTTATAAAATGTTGGCTCAAACTTGTTATCAGTAGGCAGCATTCCATTAACCAATCCCGTAATCCGATCAAACGCAACCCCATTAATATTACAATCGACCTTGATGTTCAGGAGTTGCACCATTGCCGAAAACCTAGTGTATTTAGGACAATTCTCATACAAAGGTTCATCGGCAACTTTCAACATCTCGTAAAATCATGCGACTTCTTTATTCGGCAATTCAATCTCTATCGCAAGTTATATTTTTGTGACATCAACACCCGTAGTATCTAGTGGCATTGACGTCTCAGTAACTGACTGATCGACATTATCATTCAGTTGGAATTGACCCCCAAGACTATCAAGTATCATAGTTCTATAGGGATTAGATGGACTGAATGAAGAAACACCAGTAGAGGAAGATTCATCATGTGTCTGAACGACAGGATTGCTCGACGTCCCAACTTCACGTGACTCCCCGTGACAAGTCCATATAAAATATCTTGGTGCAAATCCTTTGCTATACAAATGCAGAGTGACAGTTTCCCGATCTAAAAATCGTCCATTCAAGCAAATGCGGCATAGATATCAGATTTTATCACCGGCGCTAATGAATTTTTGATTCGAATAGGCAAAATTTAGGAAGTACGTTACGCCTAATCGAAACTCATTCGTTAAAGCTCCATAATCAAGACGTCAGTACATCTACACTACTAGAATATTGGCTATCAGCCACGGGGCTCACCGACGGTCGCCTCGGCCGTCAGAAGAATCCACGGTTCTCCGACGGCCGCACAAGCTATGGCTGATATAACACCATCAGCCACGGCTCTCATACGGTTGCTTCCGACCGTCACTCATATCTGATGGAGCGCACAGCGCGCGAAATGAAAAACCTTATCAGCCATGGCTTAGATAGGGTTATTGGAGCCGTCAGTGATAAAGTGATGGCGCGCACTTGGCGTAAAAATAAAAACAAATCACCGACGGCTCAGAGAGGGCCACTTTGGTCGTTGGTGATATAGTAAATAAAGATCTACGGTTTATCGACGGCTTCCGATCCATCGGTGAAGAAGATTTTTATTTGCATTCACGCCCGACCCTTCTTCTTCCCCCGCTTTTTTTCTGCGCTCGAACCCTCGCCGCCTCTCGTTGCCTTCGACTTAGCTCAAACCCTCGAACCCCGACATCTCCACTGATGTCCGTCGATTCGCCGCCCGACGCCCGACGTTAGACGCCTTGTTACGCCCCGCCTAGGTTTATCCCTATATAAGGGACCTCACCTAGGAGAAGCGCAACTAGCAACAGAACAACCAACAATTTATGGACTGAATTTAAATTTACAACCAGATTCAAATTGAATATCCAACCAGACAATAACAAAAGTCCAACAGTCCATAAGAGAACAATAAATTCCAGAGTCTAGCTACAAATGCAAAGTTCAACTAATAAACTAAGAAACTAAATGCTGTGCGGAAGACGTCTCCTCCTCCTCCAAAACTCTAGCTACCCCAGGAGATAAAGCCGTCATACCTGAGGATCTGAGGCAAAAACAACAAACATCAGCAGAAGGCTGAGAAAGATTTCAACAAGATGCTATGATGCCATGTGTACAACGGAAGATATGATTCAACCATCTACTCGATGCACCTATACCAATCAACTATGTCAACTATGTCAACTATCATCTATATGAGTATGTGTCATAAACCCAATCAAGAGCGTAGTGGATATTGGGTTTCCCCCGCACTCTCGCACCTCGAGAGTGGCACCTCGAGAGTGGCACCTTAAGCCCGCTCTAGCTAGAGATGCGACTATCCAACCTGATAGTCCGCCGACGTCTAACACCTCGACGCCGATCACACAACCCGTGTGATAAATAGGTGATCACCGGTGTCACTTGCCCTACAACCCGGGCAATATATCAACGTGTCCAGGGCTATCGCCCAATAGTAGGTCAACTATGCATCATGTCAACAATTACACTACTACAACTCAACCAATATAATGCTAGTAGTCATGTCATCATGTATGCATTAAGTAAATAAACAACAGCATAAGACATGCAACATCTAACTAGCATCCTCAAATAATATGCATATAACAACATCATGCTGGCAACATGTATCAACAAAATATGCATAAAGAGTTTCAACAACAGTAGATATCAACTTTCAATGGAATAGAACAACAAGATATATTTCGACATAGGGTAACAACCGATCTAGGATGAGATTCACCTTGACAACAATTACAACAACAGAACAACTCGGGTAGAAACCGGGAAAACCGATAAAATAATGCTATCCGACCCGACCCGCAAAACGAGGCAATAAAAGCATACTGATTTCAACATCCTAAAACCAAACGACAAAACTGACCCCACCAATGGATTCGGGTCGACGAGTAGGTCCAATTTCATATGTGATATGATGATTTTGACCCACTATAAACCCTCCAACTAATTATTTAGATAATAGCAAAATAGTTTAAATACTACTCATTCATTACTGATACCAAACATCTGCATATATCAGTGATATAAAGTAACATATCACTGCTATAGACTATATATCAATATAACATCAAAAAGTCACCGGTACAATAGAATATAACTCCAAATAGCATAACGCTACAGTTATCTAGCATAACACTGCTATTAAGAATAAAACACTGATATAATATTACAAATATAACACTGATATAATACTACAAGTACATCACTGATATAATACAACCCGATCATCTCCTTCCTTCTTCCGCCTTCTCCCAAATCCGACGCCTCAGCCCGACACCTCCGCCACCATCCCGATCCTCCGATCAACTGGGTCGCCGGGGAAGTCCGCCGCCGACGCCGACGACTCGCCGCCGCGCCCACCCGCCATCGCCGCCTCCCTACGGTCAGGCGAGGACGCACAACAGGGGCGGTGGCCCCGAACCTAGGCGATCGCAATCCTTCGCACAGACGCCTGCTGGGTTGCCATCGCCGATCGGCAACAACGGCCCGCCGGTCGATACCAAGATCGTCGTTGCCCCCTTCTAACAGACGGCAACGACAGGGAGGGGAAGGAGCGATCCCAGACCAGGGCGATGCCGCCCCTCGCGTGATGTCGCGTAGGGCGACGACGCGCCTGGCGACATGGTACGCGGCGATACCGCGCTCGGCGGCAACGCGCCCAGCAGCGGCGACCTCGCGCACAACATCGGAGGTCGACACTGTCATGTGGCCGAGCCATCGCATGAACAGTGCCGATCGGAACAACAATTCGGTAAACAATCACCAAGACGCCGAGAAAACACGACGAAAGATACAACAGATCGCATCAAATCTCGCAACATTGCAGAAATCCAAATCGACGACAAGAATAAATCCCGGAAACTCATCCCAACATCGCTGGTTACCCTATACGAAAAGAAAGAAAGCAGGACATGAATCCTACCGGAATCTCCTCCGAACTCCGATTCACCGGAGATCTTCTCGCCGTCGACGCCTCAGAATCCTCCGCCGATCGCTGCTGTTGCTACAGGAACCGAGAGAGAGAAAAGAGAAGATTAGAGAGGTTTATGGCTCATATAAATAGGGTTTGCATCTTTGCAAACCACCCCCTCTAAGAAATATATTTACAAGGAGGTCCAAAAATATTCAAGGCATAACACGCCTACTCCTCGCCATTCAAGTAATTCTTCTTCCGCCCTCTGGCCTGCAATGGTCGAAACCCTACGTTTAGGCCACTGTCAGCCGGTTGTAGTGTAGGTTTTTTTAATTTGTTAATTAAGTTAGATTATTTGTTGATTAGTTTAGGTTTTTTAATTTGTTGATTAATTGTTGAAGATTTTTAGGTTAATTTTTATACTAGTGTTAATTTTGATTATTAATGTTGATTAATTTTGTAGATTAATTATTATATTAATTGTTAGATTAATTTTTTAGATTAATTTTTTAGATTAATTTGTAGATAAATTTAGAATAATTAGTTAAAAGGTTAGTTAGTACGGAATCGTCCATTGTGGACTCGCGGCCAAATCGGCCATGGTGGACTTGGTGTTGTGGACTCGCACCGACGAGTTGATACGTTTCACGTACGCATCGATGAGTCAAGTTTTAATTTTGCAAAACCTTAGATCCGTTCGGGGGTTGTATGTTTGTGCAAACGAAGTAAATGATCTTTTATACGACGTACAACCCTTGAATTATCCCTAATTGGACAATTTGGGAGCATAATTATTTATATTGCAATTAGTTTATTTTTTTAGTCATTAACTTCATTTTTAAATTTTGGCTTGTATCTCCCTTGTTCTCCGATACGCACCCAGATGATATGCGTATTCGGAGAACTATAGGGAGATGCTGCCAAGATATTTTGTATGGAATTGTCATGGGGAGTCACGTCAAGTCGGGACGTCAAGCAATCTTGTTGTCCAAACTCATGGTGAATCTGCTTCTGCTGATGTTTCTTCTTCCAATCCACCTAATCCTTATAGAACAATGATTCTGGATAGTCTTGGAGGACAATTCCATTTAAATGATAATATTGAGTCAGTTACAGAGACGATAGTGCCACCAGATACTACGACAGTTAAAGTCACTGAAGAACAACCTACGATACATATTGAATTGCCGAATAAGGAGGCTACAAAATTTTACGATATGTTAAAAGTCGTTGATGAACCGTTGTATGAGAATTGTCCTAATTATACAAGATTTTCGGCAATGACACAACTCCTGAACATCAAGTCCGATTGTAATATCAGCGGGGTTGCGTTTGATCGAATTGCAAGCTTTATCAATGATATGCTACCTCCAAATAACAAGTTTGAGCCAATCTTTTATAAGATAAAAAAGTTGATGAGGAAATTAGGGCTTGGGTACGAAAAGATACACGCATGCCCAAATAACTACATTTTATATTATAAAGAAAATGCACAGTTAGAGCAATGTCCGGTATGTAAACATCCTCGTTACAAGGAGAAAAAATCGGTCCGACAAAAAAATATCCCCTTTAAGGTGCTTCGGTATTTTCCACTGACACCAAGGCTTCAAAGGTTATTCATGTCGGAAAAGACTGCCCCCTATATGAGTTAGCATGCAAGAAGTCGTGATGATACAATAATGACTCATCCATCCGACAGTGAAGCATGGAAATATTTGGATACGTGTTATCCTTCATTTGCTGGGGAGACTAGAAATATCATGTTGGGATTGTGCACAGATGATTTTAATCTGTTTGGTAATTTGGCAACTCCGTATTCAGTATGGCCAGTGTTGTTAACCGTTTATAATTTGCCGCCCTCAATGTGTATGAAAGATGAATTTATCTATCTTTCGATGATTATTCCGGGTCCTAGGGGTCCTCGCAAAGAAATTGATGTATTTCTCCGTCCCCTAATTGATGAACTCAAAACATTATGGGCTGAGGGAGTTGTCACTTATGATTATCGCCAGAAGCAAAACTTCACTTTACGAGCTGCTATATTGTGGACAATCAATTATTTCCCGGCCTATGGCATGTTGTCTGGTTGGAGCACGCATGGGCGACTCTCTTACCTGTATTGCATGGAACACTCAAAATCCTTCCGTCTTGAGAATGGTCAAAAAATTTCCTTCTTTGATTATCATCGCTAGTTCCTACCGTCTAACCATCAGTATCGAAGGAATCGTGACAAATTTATCAAGGGTAGAGTCGAAAAAGATGAGCCACCACCGATGTTGTCTGGTGAACAGATGTTAGCACGTGTTCAATTGCTTCCAGATATTACTTTTGGTCAGAATATAAGAATTTCAAGCTTTGGTCAAACACATAACTGGGTGAAAAAAAGTCTCTTTTGGGAATTGCTGTATTGGAGTTCATTACTAATTCGGCATAATTTGGACGTCATGCACATTGAAAAAAAAATATTTGATAATATTTTTAACACAGCTATGGATATTTTCAGTAAAACTAAAGATAATGTGAAGGCTCGACATTATGTAAAAATACTTTGTAAGAGACCTGAGTTAGAGTTGCAAGAGGTCAATGGACGACTTCATAAGCCAAAGGCACCGTATGTGTTAAATAAACAACAGATGAAAGATGTATATCAATAGATCAAAGAACTCAGATTACCCGATGGATATGCCTCAAACTTATCTCGATGTGTAAACGTTGATGAATATAAAATATCAGGGATGAAGAGCCACGATTATCATATATTCATGCAGAGATTGCTTCCGCTCGCGTTTCGAGATCATCTACATGATAAGATTTGGGATCCGTTGACAGAATTAAGTATGTTTTTCATAAACATTTGTGCAAATGTACTTCGAGTCGAAGATATGTCAGCACTTGAAAATAGTATTGTTGAAATCATATGCAAGCTAGAGTAATTTTTCCCTCCTGCATTTTTGACTCGATGGAGCATCTACCGATACACTTGGCTTACGAGGCACGAGTTGGTGGCCATGTTCAATACTGCTGGATGTACTTATTTGAAAGATACATGAATCGTCTAAAGAAAAAAGTAAAGAACACCACCGCAGTTGAAGGTTCCATATCAGAAGCATATATAATTCAAGAAATTTCAACATTCTGCTCATTTTATTTTGAATTAACCATCAAGACAAGACTTAATCGTCTTCCACAAAATGACGACAGGGGAGCTCGACCATCAGATGGTTATTTAAATATCTTTCGTTACCCTGGTCGTGCTTTGGGTTCTCGTCCGTCTCAATTCTTAAACGATGAAGAGTACCATTTGGCCTACTTGTATATTTTACTAAACTGTCCAGAGATTGAGAAGTTCATTGAAATATTTGACATTGAGATGGTGACAAAATACTCAATTTACAACGATGAGGAATTAGAAATATTACGGAATCGTGAGTTCCCTAATTGGTTTCAAGCTTACAGCACAGAACACAGAGGCGAAATAGATAACCAAATATTTTAGTTTGCTAGTGGACTGGCACGACTTGTACAGTGTTATAATGGTTATTTTGTCAATGGATATAAATTTCACACACTTGAATATTCATCTACAAAAAAGACTATGAATGTTGGGGTCTACATCAAAGGGACAACGTATGTTGAATGTGATGTTGACTTTTATAGACTATTAGAAGAAGTCATTGAATTGCAATTTTTCGGATGTAAATCAGTTGCTCTTTTTAAATGTCATTGGTTCGATACAAGCGATAGGGGCATGAGAGTTCATCCAAAGTATAAACAGCTGGTCGAGGTCAATTACAAATCAAAATTGGCTTCAAATGAGCAATTTATATTGGCATCTCAAGCTGAACAAGTATGTTATATGCAGTATCTGTCTCAAAAAAAAGATATGGCAGATTAGCGTGTAGTCTGTAAGACTAAAGCCAGAGGAAAAATTAACCTGATAGTTGGAGAGAATGAGCCAGCGGATGACTTATATCCAGAAGAAGATCATTCCGAAGTGGAATGAGTTAGTCCAATACTCGAGGATGATGACACAGAGTTAGTTCAATTAGAAATAGAATACGTTGATGATGACGATAATGAAGTTGAGGAAGGATAGAATGATGATGAGGGAGACGAAGAAGAATTTCAAGATTTCGATACAGAAGAACAAGAAGAAGAGTACTACACGGATGATGATAATGACGATGACGAATAATTATAAATGTGAAGTATATATTCAATTATTAAATATATCTATTAATCTATTATATATATTATAATTATATTAAATTTTTACAGCTATGGTTCAACATATCAATTCTCGAGGAGGCATTCCTCGTAGGACCCCCCGACGATTACCACCCGCCCCACCTATACCCACTGACCCTTCGCCTTCCACCACCATCCCCCCACCTGGTCTGGTCATCATTCCCCCACTTGATCCAGCCACCATTCCCCCAGCTGATCTCAACACCATCCCCCCACCTCCAGCCACCATCCCTTCAGCCGATCCAGGCCCGTCGACATCGAGACGTAGGCCACGAGGGCCTAACAGAATTCTCCCTCCGCCACCCGAGGGAGAACTGCGCAGAGCAGTTAGTGTGCGCGGAAGAAGGTAAGTATATGCTTTAATTATTTCTTATAACTTATTTATAATTCAAAATATCATAATATGAATTTATATTTGCTGCAGATTTGAGCAGGAGGACGTCCCCTGCACGATAGCGAGGACGATCCGAAAGTTTATGCACGGGGCGTGGCCTACATGGTCTCACATGCCCCGTGAGCATATGGATTTATTGTGGCGAGAGTTCATGATAAGTATATTTATTAAATTAATGTTAATATTAAATATTCATCAGTAATAATATTTTTTTTGCATGGTCATTATACATGGCCGGAGGACCATACCACTTTTGTGGAGGCTGCATGGGAGCGTGTTGCCCGCGCTCGCTATAACGGGCTGCTTCAGCAGGCCCGTCAGACCATGATGAGATGGTTGTGGGCCACACAGATATGGCAGACTCAGGGACACGCCCTCGAGTGGATTCTTGGCCCTGTGTGGGATCAGCTCGTTGAGCGGTGGGACACACTTGAGTGACAGGTGGTCTCCCGGACTGCGTCAAGAAACCGCATGTCCGAGGGGGACGGCACGGGTGCGCGCCACACTGGTGGCTTCGTCGCTTCTGCAGTTCATGAGCGTCGTATAGTATGTATAATTTAATTATTTTTATTTAAATTATATATTATGTATAATGATACTAATGTATTTGTTTTCTAATGTAAGACGCGTGTGACGGAGGACGGCTCCTAATATATTTGTTTTCTAATGTAAGACGCGTGTGACGGAGGACGGCTCCGTCCAACGCCCATCGATGATGGAGGTGTTTGAACGTACCCACCGTCGTCGACGAGGAGCGGGGGACTATGTTGATAGCAGAGCCTCGTATATAATAGTAAGTATTTATATATTATCTATTTGATTTATACAAATTTTTTTATAGTTTATATATATATATAATATAAACATGTGTAGAAAACTTATACGATGACTGTGATCGAGCATGGAGGGACACCAGAGGAGTTCAACGCAGGAGCTTGGGTGGAGGCTGCAGGTGGCTAGGATCACGATCGTGTTTATGGCTTTGCAGACAGTGGCCATGCACGCGCCGTGCTCGGGCCACTTGGGGCACCGACCCCTCCGACTGCGGGTGAGCGGCCCTCGACATCCCGAGCGTAGGACTAGAGCCGGATAGCAGCCATGGAGTCGGAGCTCACCCAACAGAGACATGTGATGGAGGAGCATAGGCAGGCGATGGAGGAGCAGAGGCAGACGATGGAGAGGTAGAGGCTGGCGATGGAGGAGCATATGCAAGAGCAGAGACGGGCGAATGACGAGTTGAGACAGAGGATCCATAACATGCAGACACTCCTCACTCAGATTGCGTCTCACTCTGGCCTTATACCGATGATGTCGCAGCCGTCGTCCTCCTCGACCCAATCGACGCTCTTGACCTAGTCATTGTCGACTCCACCGCTTCCACCACAATCGTGAGCTTTTGATTAATTGTATTTTGTTTATATTTTGATACTTGGATATATATATATGTGTGTGTGTGTGTGTGATATTTTGATAATTGTTTGCCTCTGATTTGAGGCTGAGATTGATGATAAACTTGTATGTTTGGTTTCAAATGCATGTGTGTGATGTTTTCTGATTGTAATATATGATTAAAAATAGGTTATAGTCGATATATCATTGTATACAGGAATTTAAAAATAACACTACTAGAAAAATGGGCATCAGCAACGGCTGATGCCGTTGCTGAAGAGCATCAGCAATGGCTGCGCCGTTGCAATAGAGCCGTGACAGAAAGTCGCGTTGCTGATAACTTAGCAACGGATCAGCAACGGCCGCTCGGGCCGTCACTCAAAACATTATCAGCAACGGCCGTTCGGGCCGTCGCTAAAAATATTATCAGCAACGGTTTTGCCACAGACTCGGAGCCGTTGCTGATAACATTAATAGCAACGGCCGCTGAGTCCGTAGCAACGCCGTTAGTAAAACCCCATCGCTAAGCCGTTGCTGTAGGTCATCAGCAACGGCTTTCGATACACTTTTAGCAACGGCTTTCCCACGGACGGCCGTGGGAAAGCCGTTGCTGATGATGTGTACCTGGAAATAGAAAAATTTCAAATTTCAAATTTCCATTGATACATTATCTGATACATAACTCACACACCCATACCCTCATACACACATTCATTCACACATCACAAACACACCAAGATATACATCAAAACAATTATATTTATATTGATAATTATCCACGATAGTATAAAAATAATTCAAATGCAAAATTGAAGTATCAATATCCAAACAAAATAAGTTAAACAAGTTCAATATCTCAGTAACAAGTTCAATATCCAAACAAAAAATCTCACGATCACGATGGAGGATGGTCTGGATCATATGGCGGGGTCTGGAGTGCTTGAGTGTACACCGGCGTGGACTGACTCGAGGACGATGGATTAGATGATGCCGAAGAGATGCCTGCTTCGGGATGACCTGACATGTTGCGTAGCATAGATTGTATATCCGTCATCATCTGACTCTAGCGCTCCATCATCTCAGTCTGATGCGCAACCGTCTCCTCTAGTGTCCTTATCCTATTACTATGATCATAACTGGATCTGGAGGTGGACGGTTGCTCACCAGGGACTGGAGGGGTCGGTGCCCCAAGTGGCCCTAGTACGGCTCGCGCATGACCACTATCTGCGAAGCCATATACGCGGCCATGGTCCCAGCCACCTGCGGCCTCGACCCACGATGCTGCGTCAAAGTCCTCGGGGGTACCCCCGCGCTGCACCACCGTCTGGTTGTAGGTCTCCTACTCGAGTTTGATTTTTTGTTTAATATTTATCATAAAACTTAAATTATAAATATATAATGAATAATTTAAACAAATATATAATTACCAATAATGTATGCAGCGCGGTTGTCGATGTACTCCCCCGTCCCATGTGCTCGACGGTGAGTCCGCTCAAATACCGCCATCGGGGAGGGTCGCTGGACAGTCCCGTCATCCGACACCGTCGTCTACATTTACAAAACAAATACATTAATTAGTACACATAGTAACAAATAAAATATATAATTAAAAGATATACTTACCATACGGTTCGTGTGCACTGCAAATGCAACAGAGCCGCTGGTGTGACGCGTTGCTCCTCCCGACATGCGATTTCGAGCCGCATTCCAAGAAATCTCCTGCCATCGATCCGTCGACCATATCCCCACGAGCTGGTCCCATATATCCAGAGTAATCCAACCGAGGCCGTATCCCCGAGTCTCCGCGATGTTAGTGGTCCCAGCTCGGGCCATCGCTTGGGACCGAGCCTGTCCCAGCTGCCCGTTGTACCTTGCCCGGGAAATAGCCTCCCAGGCAGCGTAAATGAAGGGCCTCTGGTCCTCGGCCCATGTATAGCGAGCCTGCAAAATAATAATATCAGTACCAATATTAATATATCATCATGCATGTAAAAAATAATAATAATACGTGCCTCAAACTCGCGCCATAACATGTCGACGTGCTCGCTAGGCACGTGAGACCACGTAGGCCATGCCCCGTGCATGTATCGTCGAATAGTAGAAGAAATGCTCCTCGGCACTTCTTCTTGCTCGAACCTGCACAACAAAAATAAATTTTAATATTATATTATGATATAATGAATTTGTAGTGATTCATAATTCATGATATATTACCGCTCCCCAATCACGCTAATCAATCTACGTGACTCTGTGGCTGGTGGAGGCTGCCACCTGTTCGGCCCGCGTGGCCGCCTGCGTCTGGATGTACTAGCCTCGGCAGTATCATCCTCATGAGGATCAGCAACAGGAGGATCAGCAGCATGAGTAAGTGCTGGAGTCTCACCGATCGGAGACTCCGAAGCTCTCCTGCGTCGATAACCACGACCAGACATATCTGTCGAACAGACATATAATCAGATTATTGTATAAATAGTAGAGATATATTTAATAAAATATATACTTTACAATTATTCCTCATCATCTGAATAATAGTCTTCGAATTCTTCTTCTTCCTCTTCTTCCTCTTCTTCATCTTTTTCATCTCCAGCTTCCTCAATTTCATGATCGTCATCATCAGCATATTCAACTTCTAATTGAATTGACGTTGTGTCTGCATCCTCAATTATTGGAATAATACGATCCACAGCAGGAAGATCATCTTCTTGATAGAAACCAGGAGGATCATTTTCTCCTACTATCGGATCAATTTTTCCTCTACCTTTTGTCTTACAGACTACACGCCAATCTGCTCTATCTTTATTTCGAGCCGGATACTTCGCGTAATATACTTGTTCGGCTTGTGATGCCAATATAAAAGTCTCATTTGCTGCCAATTTTGATTTGTAATTAGCCTCAACAAGTTTGTATTTTGGATGAATTTCCATGCCCCTTTCTGTTGTATCGAACCAATGACATCTAAATAGGATCACTGATTTCAAGCCGAAGTAGTGTAACTCTATCACTTCTTCCACCAGTCCATAAAAATCCATATCACATTCAACATAGGTTGTCCCTTTCACGCAGACCCCAGCATTCATCGTCTTCTTTGTAAATGAATATTCAACCGTGTGAAATTTATACCCGTTAACAAAATATCCGTTATAGCACGACACAAGTCGCGACGGTCCACTAACAAACTCAAATATTCTTTCATCTATTTCAGCTCTGTGATCTTTGCTGTAAGTTTGAATCCAAGTAGGGAAATCACGATTCCGTAATCTCTCCAATTCTTGATCGTTGTGAATAGAGTATTTTTGCACCATCTCAATGTCAAATATTTCAATGAATTGTTCAATCTCTGGACAATTGAGTAATACATCAAGTGTGCCAAATGATACTCTTCATCGCTTAAGTGTCAAGATGGACGAGAACCAAAAGCACGACCAGAGTGACAAAATATATTTAAACGTCCATCTGAATGTCGAACACCCCCGTTGTCGTTACGTGGAAGACGATCAAATCTTGTCTGTACTGTCGATTCAAAGTAAAATGAGCAGAATGTTGAAATTTCTTGGATGATATACGATTCAGATATTGATCCTTCAACAGCTGCGGTGTTCTTTACTTTTTTCTTCAGACGATTCATGTATCTTTCAAATAAGTACATCCAACGATATTGAACGGGGCCACCAACTCGTGCCTCGTATGCCAAGTGTATCGGTAGATGCTCCATCGAGTCAAAAAATGCATGAGGGAAAAACTGCTCCAGCTTGCATATGATTTCAACAATATTATTTTCAAGTGTTGACATATCTTCGACTCGAATGACATTTGCACAGATGCTTCTAAAAAACATACTTAATTCAGTCAACGGACCCCAAATATTATCAGGTAGAAGATCTCGAAATGCGATCGAAAGTAATCTCTGCATGAATACATGACAATCATGACTCTTCATCCCTGATATTTTGCAATCATCGACGTTCACACATCGAGATAAGTTTGAAGCATATCCATCGGGTAATCTGAGTTCTTTTACCCATTGACAAACATCTTTGATCTGTTGTTTATTTAACACATATAGGGCCTTCGGTTTCAGATATCGTCCGTTGACCTCTTGTAACTCCAACTCTGGTCTTTTACAAAGTATTTTCAGATCATGTCGGGCTTTGACATTATCTTTAGTTTTTTCAGAAATATCCATCAAAGTGTTGAAAATATTATCAAACACATTTTTTTCAATGTGCATGACATCTAAATTATGTCGAATCAATAATGAACTCCAATAGGGCAATTCCCAAAAGATACTTTTTTTCACCCAGTTGTGTGTTTGGCCAAAACCTGACACTCTTTCATTGCGACCAAATACTATATCTGGAAGTGCTGAAACACGTGCTAACATTTGTTCACCAGACAACATCGGTGGTGGCCCATCTCTTTCGACTCTGCCCTTAGTAAATTTATTACGATTCATTCGATATTGATGATTAACCGGTAGGAATCGATGATGACAATCAAAGAATGAGATTTTTCGTCCGTTCTGAAGACTGATTGATTTAGAGTGTTCCATACAATACGGACAAGAGAGTCGGCCGTGAGTGCTGCAACCCGACAACATGCCGTACGCCGGGAAATCATTGATTGTCCACAAGACCGCGGCCTTTAAATTAAAGTTTTGCTTCCGATGACAATCATAAGTGACAGCTCCCTCAGTCCACAATGTTTTCAATTCATCTATCAAGGGTCTGAGAAATATGTCAATTTCTTTTCGCGGACCCTTAGGACCCGGAATAATCATCGAAAGATAAATAAATTCATCTTTCATGCACATTGACGGTGGCAAATTATAAACTGTCAGCAGCACTGGCCAAACTGAATAAGGAGTTGCAGAATGTCTAAATGGATTAAAACCATCTGTGCACAATCCCAATCTGATATTTCTAGTATTCCTAGCAAATGAAGGATAACATGTATCCAAATGTTTCCATGCTTCACTGTCAGATGGATGAGTCATTACTGTATCATCACGACTTCTTGCATGCCAACTCATGTAGGGGGCTGTCTTTTCCGACATGAATAATTTTTGAAGTCTCGGTGTTAGTGGAAAATACCGAAGTACCTTAAACGGGATATTTTTCTGTCGGACCAATTTCTTCTCCTTGTAACGAGGGTGTTGACATACAGGGCATTTATTCAACTGCACATTTTCTTTATAATATAAAATGCAGTTATTTTGGCACGCGTGTATTTTTTCGTACCCAAGCCCCAATTTTCTCATTAGCTTTTTAGTCTTATAAAAAGTTGGCTCAAACTTGTTATCAGTAGGCAGCATTCCATTAATCAATCGAGCAATCCAATCATACGCAACTCCGCTGATATTACAATCGGTCTTGATGTTTAAGAGCTGTGTCATTGCTGAAAACCTAGTGTATTTAGGACAATTCTCATACAAAGGTTCATCGGCAGCTTTCAACATCTCGTAAAATTCTGCAGCTTCTTTATTCGGTAATTCAATCTCTACCGCAGCCCCTACTTCTGTGATATCAACCGCTATAGTATCTGGTGGGACTGATGTCTGAAGAACTGGTCGATCAACATTATCATTCAGGTGGAATTGACCCCCAAGACTATCAAGTATCATAGTTCTATAGGGATTACATTGACTGGATGAAGAAGCACCAGCAGAGGAAGATTCACCATATGTCTGAACGACAGGATTGCTCGACGTCCCGACTTCACGTGACTCCCCATGACAAGTCCATAGAAAATATCTTGGTGCAAATCCTTTGGTATATAGATGCAGAGTGACAGTCTCCCGATCCAAAAATCGTCCATTTGAACAAATGCGGCACGGACATCGGATTTGATCACTCATGCTAACGAAATTCCGATTCGAATAGGCGAAATTTAGGAAGTACGTTACGCCTAATCGAAACTCATTCGTTAAAGCTCCACGATCAAGACGTCGGTACATCCAACTTCGATCAACCGACATGATTCTGTCAATCAATGACAATTTCTTTGGTTAATGTCTTTAGGTGAGATTGTCCTATTCAATTCAGGATTTATGTTATTTCAACTGCACTTACGTTTTTATTTTAACTGTTAACTAATTATTCTAAATTTCGGCAGCATCTCCCTATAGTTCTCCGAATACGCATATCATCTGGGCGCGTATCGGAGAACAAGAGAGATGTTGCTGAAATTTAGAATAATTAGATAACAGTTAAAATAAAAACGTAAGTGCAGTACAAATAATTATATTCCCAAATTGTCCAATCAGGGACAATTCAAGAATTGTACATCGTATAAAAGATCATCTACTTCTTTTACGCGAACATACAATCCCCGAACGGATCTAAGGTTTTGCTAAATCATATCCGACTCGTCGATGCGTACGTGAAACATATGAACTTGTCGGATGCATGATTATTTTTTCTAAATGTTTCGAGACCGTTCGAGTCCATATTGGACGATTTCGGCGCGCGTCCGAAGTGGACGATTCCGGCGCGCGTCCGAAATTAATCTAAACCCTAATAATTAATCTAACAAATTAAACAATTAATCTAAATAATTAATTAACAATTATAAAACAATTAATTAACAATTATAAAACAATAAAAAATTATTTATAAATTTATAAATTAATTAATTACAAGGTCCGGCGGCGGCCATCGGCCGACCGCCGCCGGCCGAAACCCTAGAAATAGGGTTTCGGTCGGATTAATTCCCGCCGGCCGCAACGGGAAGAGACGGCCGTCCGGCGAGGCATACCTGAACAAATCGGCAGCAGGAGGAGGAGGAAGAGGCATCGTCGGCGTCGTCGACGTCGGCAGCAGCGGCAGTGGCGGCGAGAGGCGAGAGCAGGAGCGGCGGCGACAGCAGTGGGAGGAAGAAGGGTCGGGCGCGACTGGTGCCCTATATAAACTTGTCAGCAACGGCTCACTCGCCCGTTAGAAAGCCGTTGCTGATAAGTTATCATCAGCAACTGCTCACTTGTCCGTTAGAAAGCCGTTGCTGATAATTAAAATATCAGCAACGGCTCGCCTTTCCGTCAGAAAGTCGTTGCGGATAATTAAAATAATTCGCAACGGCTCGCGTGTCCGTTAGAACGCCGTTGCATATACAAATATCTGCAACGGCTCGAGCGGCCGTAAGAACGTCGTTGCAAATAGCAACGGCTTGAGCGGCCGTTGCTGATAGCCGTTGCTGAAGACCTAATTTCTAGTAGTGTAATAATAATTTTTTTAGTTACAAGATACAACCTTTAGCCACGGCTTACCCACAGTTCACCGTCACTAAGTCGTGGCTAAAAGCTTATCGTGAATGGCGGATGGGCTGGGCAGCACCAAATATCACGGTTGCTAATAATATCACCGATGGGACATGGCTGTGGCTGATGGTTTGGTATCAGTGACAGCTCCTCGAGCCGTCACTAATCTTTTTAATCAGCGACAGCTCACGCGGCTGTCACTGATGATTACGTGTGACGGCCGCGCTGGACCGTCACAACTTATCTGAGACTCGCGCATCAGTGACGGCTGTTTGCCACAGTTGGCGTCGTCCGTGATATCTATCACCGACGGTTCAGCCACGAATTTAGCCGTCGCTGATGACCACATTTCTAGTAGTGAACTTCGATCGCCCGACATGATTTTATCAATCAATGATAATTTCTTCAGTTAATGTCTTTAGGTGAGATGGTCATATTTCATTCGAAATTTATGTTATTCATACTGCACTAAGTATTTCTTTTAATCGCTAACTTCATTCTAAATTTCGGCAGCATCTCCCTACAGTTCTCCGAATACGCAATTAAACAATTACTAATCTAATTAACATTAATATAAATAACCTAATCTAATTACTAATAATAATAACAATTAACTAATAAAGTAATAACAATTAATCTAACAATTAACATATTAATTAATAATAATCTAATTAATAATTAATAATTAAACTAATAAAAATTAAAAATTAAAAACTAACAACAGAATAATATATATTAGGGTTTTGTTAAACCCTAAATCTATTATTCCGGCATTGGCGTCCAGTGTCCATTGTCGAACACTGGATATAGGTTTGGCAGTCGGCCGAAACCCTAAGTTTTAGGGTTTCGACCGGCACTACCTACTAGAGGAGAAGAGGAGGAAGAAATGGGTTAAAATAATACCTGGAGGCTTTGACGCGGTGGGCGCAGCGGCGACGGCGACGCCGGGATCCTTCAACGACGGCGTCGGCAGGGTCGGGTAGCAGGGAAGAAATGGGGGCGTCGGGCGCTATTGTGAGTTAAAAAAACTCATCAACAACGACTCACTTATCTGTTACAAAGTCGTTGCAGATAAATACATATCATCAGCAACGACCCACCTATCCGTTGCAAAGCCTTTGCTAATAAGTATTTTATTGCAACGGCTTGAGCAACCGTTGTTGATTAACACATTTCTAGTAGTATTGATTGGACAATAAATGATGAATGATTGAATATGATTTTTTAAATTCAGTGTACATTGAATATAATATTAATTTTATATCTTTTATTCTTATTTTCTTCTAATTCATGTACTAAATAAATAATGTATATCAATCAATCTTTTATTTTATGAAGCAAATATGTTATGTAAGTGACTTTCTCACATATGCTATGTTATATGAATGGAGCACTTATAGGAGGTTTGCTTGTCCTTATTGCATGTACTATAGCAAGGCCTTTAATCTTAAGAAAGAATACCATTTTTAAATTGCCATCATCAATTTCTTTTGTCTGACCATCCATATCGAAGATAAAAGGATAAGTTAATTAAGGGAAAAATTGAAACAAACTAGCCACCACCATATTTATATATCCAATGATGTGATGCTAGAGGTTGTTAGCGATATCCAACGATAATGAAAATGATACTATTTTATTTTGGATGAGTCTAAGGAAGTAGATGCTAATAGCCATCGATGATGGGATCGCTTTTATTCGATCGCTCATGGTCGATATGGTTAATCTATTATGTCATTGATGACTATATATACAAATTGTTAAACTGTCAATGGGATAGCTACTCTTCCACGATTGATGGGTAAAACACTTAGGCCTCGTTTGTTTTGCTGAATTAAGAATGTGGATTGATTTTAAAATTCAATCAATTACTTGTTGCAACAATGGATAAGAATTGGGTCAAAAATTGAGTGAATTTATTTTGATCCGATTTAGAAAACCTGGGGAGGGAGGTCGGTTTAGGGTCCAAATCCACAACATATGGATTTCATATTTTGTCCATTTTTTTTATCCCATGTCAAAACAAATATAGGATATGATTTCAAAAAATTCTCTTGAATTTCTATCTCATTCTTATCCATCTTAAATCTTATCTCATCCAAATTATATCCTGCAAAGTAAACATAATCTTGGTGATGCCATCTGCAATGGTTTTGTGATAACATAGGATATGATACATGCACATCAATGGCTTTTCGTTGCTCCCGTTATTAACATTAACGATGAATATGTCAGCAATGGCTATCAACAATGACCAGAAGCCATCATTGAGTGTTATCATGACGATGACGTTGTATACCTTTCAACGACTTTAGTCGTCTATGATGTCATGTCATTTTGTAGTGTTACCAATATTGATGACTTTCAAGTCCAAATCACTAGATGTGGCAATGGGTCGTGCTTGGGCCGGCCCAGGCAGGCTCGGCCATCTCTAGGCCGTGCTTGGCACGGCCCAACTACTCAAAGGGGCGGCCCAGCCCGGGCCTGAGCCCGCCCCTTCAGGCTCAAGCTTGGGCCGGCTCGAATTATTAAAGAGGAAATATGAATGTCGGCGGTCACTATTTTCTTTGATGAACTAACCACCACACCAATACTAATTATCTGTTTTTATATAATTTTAGTAAATATAATATATTATGCTCAAGCCTAGCATAGAAAACCAAGCCATGCTTGGGTGCAGACTAGGCTAGGCCTGGGTGGCACCAAACCTAACCTGTGGACGCAAGGCCGGCCCAGCCGAGCCTGGCCGGGCTTGGCACGCGTGCTGGGCTCGGCACGGCCCGCTTTCGAATCATGCCGACCCGGTCAAGCACGGCCCAAAATCGGACTGGGCCCATGCCGCCCATGGACGGGCCGGCCCATATACTCTACAACTCTACAAATCACCTGGCGTGGACTAAATTTATAAATTTAATCTACCGCAAAGTCCAAACATTTAAGAAACGTATGCATTTGTGGAACATTAATTTAATAATTTATTAAAACGCCCGGCCAGCTGCATGCTAAATTTTTAGGGTTTCCTTTTTATGATGAATACAATCCGTGACATGTGAAATTAACTACATCACCAAATTTTTCCATGTCTCCATCTGCCTTGCCTACTTTGCATCATCAATGAAAGCTAAAATAATTAATACCAAGTTAATTCTTTAATATATATATTGAATTAAAACCCTAAAAACATAAATATATAGAGATGGTCCTTCTCTGTACATTACTGCAGAAGCACTTTATCACAAGAATCATTTGTTCTTGTTGGCCTTGTCTCCAGTTGTGGAAAGCTAATGCGGAAGCCTTTTGAACACCTAGTCCCAGGTTTTCCCAATCTTACCTACGTAAAGTTGAACATGTACTACTTGCTACTGCTTTTCACCAAAACCAAAAGCCACCACCCAGCCACGTACCTCTCCACTGTTCTCTTAACACGTACATACCATTAGATGTTAATGCTACGTACATCTTTCAATTACTTAATTAATTATTTACTCCAAGAAGCACTCCTATATATATATATATATATATATATAATTAATGTATGTATTGTGGTGATCGAGTAAAGCCTAGCAATTAGGAACGCATTCACGGACCTCTTGCCTTGTATTCAGATTTGCCTATCACTATCTCTATAATTCTTTGCACCATATGTTCACCCAATTCACAGCTACGCACTTAGTTAATTAGGTGCAGGCAAGGCATGAAGAGCTGCTCTTCTCCTCCTCCTCCTCCTTCTTCCACCAGCTTCTCAGCTCTCAGCACTTCCAATTTGGGCAGTCTTAGCCTTCTCCTGATGGCAGTACTTCTCTTGTTGCTGGCATCACAGGCTGCGGTTTCCATGGTGCATGAAGCCCAGCTTTGCAGCCGTTGTAACTTGCAGCACCACCATCACCGGCATCGCCGTCATCATCAGCAGCAGCATGAAGATGCATCATCCTCCTCCTCATTGCACCACATGCCTGCTTGGCGCTCCGGGTTTTCAAGGAATCGCCGTTCGCTTCTGCCGCCACCGATGCCGCCGGACGATGAAATCGATCCACGGTATGGTGTGGAGAAGCGGCTCGTGCCCACAGGGCCCAACCCTCTCCACAATTGATTGATTAGCTACTAGAAAAAGTCATGCTTAATTAATTATTCTCCCTTTTAATTATATAGATATTATTGGCTTGGTATGATCAGGAATCTCCCTTGTATTTTCTTTCATTTTCGAGGGAATTATATATGTTGATGTGGCTGCATAGTTAAAGAGCCTTTACAGGTGCATGTGAGTTTTCCTGTTCAGAAAACTTGGTTGGATTTGTATGTATAATAACTTGCGGGCAATTTAGTTATAATATAATGGTGGGTACACGTGACTTGATTTATTGTTACAGCTTCAGAAATCATATCATGCATATGCCTTGTTCTTTATTAATTAACCAATCTTTTTTAATAAGAAGATGTGAACCTATTTATTTCATCACACACCATATATATAGGCTCAAGGGAAGGCCATGAGCTCATTTATTGCAATTCGATTTTCATTAGAGGAATTTAATGTACCACCTTTTTGCCCGGTGAAGCAGCAGCTACCTCTAAAATCATAAATTTGCAATGCTCGATCATGTGATTGCTCTCTTTTAATTTATGCAAATTAATAATATTTGGAGCAGAACTGTATAATGCCTGGCAATTAATTAATTCTCAGAACATGTAAAGAAGAATAACCAATAGTAGCTGAATTAATCTATGAGCTTCCTGCTTTATATATTGAATAAGTTAACTGTTATAGATAAGTGATCTGCAATCCCCGCATTTAAGATCGAGAATACGATTGTTGTACCAAAAAGATAAGCTAATCAAAGTCCACACAGCACGGCACGGCACAAGGCCAGCTAACATGAAGATAATGAGGAAATTTTGAGACCAATAAAGCAACCAGTCGCTAAACAGATTTCAATGTATTAACTCAGAATTCAAATGTATTTTGTCAACTGTTTAAATGACTAGATCTTTTCTACAGCGAAAAAGGAGTTCCTAATATTTACAAAACTAGTGAATTCAAAGGGATTAATGGTTACATCAACAAGCGCATGACAACATCAAATGCAGGATGAGATTCTTCCTCAGAAAAATGTTCTTAGTCATCAGGATATTTAGTCAACTTCCCTCTAGTTACTTCTTATTTGGTAGGAAGAAATCAAAAGTGACATCAACGGTGCCTGATGTCTCTCCAGTATCTTTATAATCAATGCCTGAGATTTTTCCAGCGTAATCCTCCTCAGAGTCTTGGTATTCAGGCCGCACACGCCTGACTGGAACAGTTACAGAGCAAACAGTACCAATGTCTGTGTCAGCAGAGACATTAAGTTGAACTTTGTCCTGCGAGTCAATTTCCACGAATTCAGACAAAGCTCCAATTATATTGCTCACAATCTTTTGCTTTGCTTCATCACTGATTGCGCACCTATCGGAAAATAATATCATCTTAAGTCTCTGCTTAGCAATTCTTGCATTTGAATTGTTTCTTACTTTTGCTGTGGGAAATAACATTCTCCACGCTAAACCAAGACGATCAAAGAAGCTCATATTGACAACATTTAAAAGAAATCCCTCAGCATCTTGGTTTACGGTTGCTGACAGATTGTTTCCTCCAGTCCCCAAGCACACCTGACTAGGGTTTGCTGTACTGGTAGCCGATGACTCAAGCTGAGGCCATCTCTGTGCAATCTTGAGATCACTAGTTCCATTAAAAAAATGACCAAAGCGTATCTGCATTACAAGAGAACATAAAATACTTGTCCATCACATTGAACCAAAGACACAGAAAGCCCCCAAAATATAATGGAATTAATAGTTATGACGCACAACTAGAACATCCTGTAACTCAAAATTCACATTGTAGAACTTTCAGCACAACATATAAAATTTTTAAGTAACTAAAAAGTCACAATGTAGAAATTAATCAATGTAACAGGAATAAATAACCTCTAGACTTCCGACCTATTAGGGTCTATGGTCACTTTTGCAGTTTTGACAACTTGTACATTAGACTTTAGAAATACCATTATATCAAGATGCATGTACATAATCCTTAAGAAACTAAAAATACAGTGTTTAGATAAATATTGAGCAATTGATCATATTTAACTTCTAAGAATGCACATGTACGTGAGTTCAGAAAACTAATCCATGTTAAAATAGCCTTTAAGATTTTCAATGGTCGACCAACCCTCATCAGCGACCTTGTGGCCTATTATGAAATTATCTGAGTTCCAGCGCCAAGTGCATAGCCTCTCACAAATTAGCATTTGTAACACTTGTAAATAAATAATAATATAAGGGTAATTTACTTATATCCCCTCTCTACTTTAATTAAATTAATCATACACCACCTCATACTATGAAAATATCTTATACACCTCTTCGGAATACGTGTGGAAACCTTTGGCATCCTCGGAGTCCAATGTGGATGGGTTTTAAATGACGATAAATTACACATCATTTAACCTTTCTTTAAAAATACCCATGGATCACTTTAACATATGAATTTTTCGTTTTTAAATTAAATTTCCCTAAACCCCTAAATTATGGGAGTTAATGATATAATGATTTAAGGGTATAGGGGTGATTTAATTTAAAAATAAAATTAGTCATTTTTTAAAGTCATCCACGGGTATATTTGGTGTATGGCGTATACCTTCTCTTCATTTAAAAGTTGTCTAGGTGAGACTGGAGAGTGCCATGTTGTATCCTAATGGGGTCTATCCATAGTATGAGAGGGTGTATACTTAGTTTAGTCAAACTAGAGAGGGTGTATAAGCAAATTACCCATAATGTAGTGATGATAATAGTAGTATACAAACAAAATTCATAAATGTCCTTGAAACTAAAAATAAACTAGGAAAAGCTATATATTCCATATTAATCTCCAATGTACTAGGAATTTTGACAAAGACAGAACTGATGAAACAATGAAGTCCTTGTTCTTTTGCAACAACAAAAATCTTGAAGTCTATAAGTGTCCATTTTGTATCATGTTATCTGCCACTAGACAGTGACACATTACCAAGTATCAAAGACAAGATAGTCCAACTTGTATGCTGCCCAAACACCAGTGACATACAGAACAAAGAGTAATATTTAAAAGTCATTTACATGAAACAAGTCACTTTATTTGTTGGTAGACTTTTACTGCATAGTTGTTATAAATAACCAACTCAGAATTTCTTTTGCGGGTTAAGATTCCAATAAGTATCTGGGTGAGCCTACATATGAAATTGCTAGTATAAAATAGTAGTTAAGCACTTAGGCCTGAGGGCTTACTGGACTGCACATTGTTGAGACAGAAGTCTGGGATAAGGTAGAGTTTGTTCCTTATATTAAATTAGATAAAGGAATGGAAAATGAATACAAAACTATTTTTCTGTAGAGTTACATACAACTACTTGAAAGGAAATGAAATAGGGTAGTTTTCTAAGTCATAATCCTGTCACTTAAGACAACTACTCAGTTTCAATATGTTTCCTCTCTTTTTTACCATCTTATTTCCTGCCAATTCAACTGGAACAAAGGAGGCTAAATTTGCTGGATGCCAAGTCTTTTCGAATACAGCGTTTCAACTAACTCAGAGACTTGAGCTAGCTTAGCTCAGATAGGGGAAAGATTTGGTTTGATACTTAAAATTTGCTAAAAACATAAATACTCAATCGCAAATGTAATCATGGAAGTATTGGAAAAATATACTTAGTCGCATTTTTCCCAATGTCACCATAGCTAGTGTTTGGAAAGATATTTAGTGACTTTTCTTTTGTAATTGCTTCGTATAAGAATAATCAATAATATGTGTCTTAACTAACTGACAGAAAGGTATTTTTTTGAAGTTATACTATTTCATATTCCTAAAAAGATACTACTTCTTGTCAAATGATGCAAAAGGTTCTTGTAGCGGCATTTGATTAGTATCATACAAATTATTGCAATTGAAGCTCTTTACTAAACTTTTCAAATTATTTGAACTTTGCAGTAAGCATGTAATATCCAAAAATAGTTGATAGCAAAAGTAAGCATGTAACATTAGTTGATAGTACTATCAAACCTGGAATATTAGTTGATAGCAAAAGTAAGCATGTAACATCCAAACCATAGATTTCTAACAATTAACGAGATGCATGTAAGCTATGTTTTGGATACTATTATTTAATATTCTTTTCCAGTTTCGTGTGCCGCTGGAGCTTAACATAGAGAAATAACTCTTTTTCTATGACTATCACATAACAAAAATTGACATCAATGGCCCATTATCAAGCTTTCTCACTACTTAACATTTCATTAACATCAACCATCACAACGACCATATCAAAAATAATATAACAATCATTTTTTAAGTGTAATTTTGTAGATGATAAATCCTGCTGTTTAAGAATGATGTAAGCCATGGCTTTTTCTATGACAAACTTTGAAGAAACAGCAACTACACCAGCTACTTCTCCATGATGGTCCAATATATTATACAGTGTACTTATGCATCAATAAGAAGACAGAAGAGGGCTTAAGGTTCACAATTTGCGATCGAAAACTCCTACCATCCAAACTCCTCTTCAAAACCCATTTTTTTATTCATCAGGGTCCAAGAAACGATTACTCGATAAAATGTTAGATATTTGTGTAATAGACATCATCCTCACAGACTCCTTGAAAAATATTATCCTAGCGGTAAATATTAGAAGAAAATATCTCCAGCAATAAAATTAGAAAAGAGCAGAAATGAAAGAAATTGATCCGGAACTCGTTCTAATTCACGGAATGTAGGAATCTTACTATTTAGAAAACAATATTCAGCCAATTGTAGTGCTTCAGCAGCAAGAATAAACTAGAAAAAGAAGAGTAAAAATCTAACCTTGGAGGAAGGAAGAGTCGGCTTCAAAGGACGGTAATTAGGATGCGAAGCAAAAGCCGCGACGAACACCTTAAGATCTGCGGAGATCGCCATCTCCAGCTGCCTCACTCTAGATTTGCTCGCTCGCCCCTTTCAAGTTTCAGCGGGGGGAGACAAAATAAGGATTAATAGTCAGGACAGCAGCAAGCGAGCTGACGATGCCCTACCTCCTCTATTCTTTTTCATTTTTACTGTAGATGACCTTGTATTTTGCAAAATTATATTTATAGTCCCTAGCTACTTCTCTAAAACTTTAATTTAGTATATTAGTCCTTCAAATATTAAAAATTAACATACAGGCCACTGGAAATTAACTTTCTTTTTTAATAAAAAAATAGTCATTAAAAATAGAATTTGATATTATTGTCCTTTAATGTTGTTATATATTTTTCTAAACTAAAATAATATCTATATATCCCTTTAAATTTAACTTTAGAGCATACATATTTATTCTTATAAACCTATAAAATTTGACATTCAACAAATAATTTATAATTTTTCTATTAAAAAAGCTAAAACGGAATATAACAATTGGGCAATCATTACAGAAAAGGTTTTTATGTATTAAATAATATATATGTGTGTAAATCATTTAAATTATATATTGGAAACATGATTAAATACATTTAACTTGATTTTATCTGAGGAATCATTAAAATGGAAATTAACTTCTTATAACCTCTTTGAGTTGTTTGAGAAATATTTTTTATTAAAAATTTATTTTATTATTTTCTTAAAACCTAGCCGTTTTAGAAATAATATTTAGCAACAACTAAAAATGACTTGCAACGATAACTAAAAATAACATTTGGTCTATGTCACTTGCAACAAAGTACTAAAATAAATATTTAATTTATTCAAGTATTTTAAATTATTAACTAGTTTAATAAAAATTTAACAAAATAAGATCGCAATCGGCTTCGAACCCATGTCAGACTTGGCACACAAATTGGGCCAATCACAATCCTAATTTGGGTTGGATGGGGTCACAGCTCACATGCCACAAAGGAGTAGTCCAACCCAGCCCAGCTCCCAAGAGTGATCAAGTCGTGCTTGGACTAGGATGGCTCAATCCATTGCCACCTCTACGATAAGTGACATATCTATGTTTCCAATCATGTTTATCAAGGGCACCATTTTCTGCCGTTGTATACCAAGTTGGGAATAGTCAAGTAAGAAAAATCAGAGGTCAAGTATCCTTATGTTGTTCATGGCTTGTTCATAAATTCTTGTCATTATCGTATGTATGTATGTATGTATATATATACTTATTGATTATCTATTATTTCATCGTCATCAACACCTCATACTCAATTCATGATATTTATAAGTGCGCACATCTAAGCCTAAATGTTGTTCCCAATTACAAAAGTACATATCTACAATAGTTCATAACATGAGCTACATCTCTAAACACGAGTTTGATATTGTGTGCACTTATAATTAATTATGAGTGTAACATAAACACACCCCTAATTCTGAGTTTAACATAGCCCAAGGTATCACAAGCAATGCGCTAAATATATCCTAGCTAGTTCTCACAAGTGTGATACTATATAAGGTATACTTCTATATCACATGATCATCATAGTAGGTATTTTCTTAATTATATTACAAGCATATATGTTCTCGCAAGGGTAGTTAGTAGGTATTTCTTTGAGTATCAGAATCAAAATGTTACATATACTTTTAGGTATCATGAAAACAACGGCATCAATAGTATAACATTAGAGATGTCTATAGATATTATCAGGGGCGAAGTCAGAAGATTATTTTAGAGAGACAAAATATAAAATTGTACATCATGGGAGCATTTACATCACAAAATAATATTTTTAGAGAAGACAAATATAATTAAATACTAGTATATATATAATATATACTAGTATATATATAATATATACTAGTATATATGTTAAGGGATTACCAATGTCGGGGGACAATTGTCATGTCCCCCTACCAATATATTGGCTTCGCCCGTAGATATTACGGATATAGTACGATAGTAGTGTTAGGATTTAGAAATCGCAAGCCATCGGAGGAGATGATCCTTTTCAACTAGTTTAAACTTCTACAAAAATCTTGTTCAAACTCTAAATGGTTCTGAACTCTTGATTTTTTTTTACAATTTTTTTTTTTTTTTGAGATTTAGATTAAGAGAATATATATAATTGTATGCTTTTGTAAGAATTACTCCAATTTTGCATAGTCTTGTTGAAGTACTACACTAATTTTTAAGTCTTAGTCCTAAATATCTTGTATATAATTTTAAAGTAAAATTGTATTTAGTCAGATCTCCTCCTATTTTCTTGAGGAAGTAGGATTGATTGGGAAAAAAAAAATCACCTTGAAATTTCTAGTCTATTTAATGTTTTTGATGAAGCATGGCAAGAAAAAGTGAAAAACAACAACATTCATTTGTCAATCTGTTTACAAAACTTTCCAATTGGCCCAAATATAACCTCTATGCATGAGCAGAATTTTGATCACCTCTTGCTTACTTCTTGTTTGATTTTTTCTTATATCCAAACTTTCCATATGTTATCTTTCTTTTAACATTTCCTAATTAAATACCTTATCCTTAAAAACTCGTCTAAAATCCAGATACATCCCTAACCTCCGATTAAAATAGATTAATAATTATATAAGATGGGTAAACATACACTTTGGATGTTTGATTGAAAACTCCTATCCACTTCCAAATTGTTTGTCAATTAGATAAACATCCTATCAATAATTTCTAGTAATTAATCCTTTCACAAAATTGATCAGTTGTTCTTTGAACATTTTGAATTTTGACCTATATTGTTAAGAATTTTAGATATGCTAATATGGATTATCATATTTGATTACAGATAGAATCATAATATATCTTACACACATTCTCTCCACATTTATCACCATTTAGTATATTTTTTAAGAAAAATATATATCATGGTAATAATTTGAATTACTATGCCCATGGCAGACTTGTATTATTTTTTAAAAAAATTATCATTCTCTCTTACACACATTCTCTCCTCATTTATCATCATTTAGTATATTTTCTAAAAGAAAAAATTATATTATCATTTAACACTCTATAATGTCACACAATAAAAAATACCAAAATAAGTATAATAGAAATAACATCCGACCTCCTCATACATAAAGGAAACATAAATAATATGATATAATATAATCTATAATCTTTTTTACCATCTTTTATGATGAAATTGAGTTGTTTTCTATATATTTAATCCGTAAAAAAGTTGATGTGTCAACGTCATACAGATATTTTCATTCGCTTCTTTTAGATTGGATGTAGAAGAGTAGATTTAGCCATTTAGGGCGTTTTTACATGTTTATATATGAATTTGACAAAATAAAATTTATTTTGGAATCAATCAAATAAGCCTTCAGCAATTATATTTGTAGCATTTAATTAATTAAATTATTTGATTAATTATAATTAAATTAATAACAATATTAAACTTTTATATACTAAAAGTATAGGCAGTAAATTAAGATGCGATAAAGAAGCCCGCTAGTGCAATTCTCAACCAACAAATGATAGAGTTTTTTTTCTTCCTCTTGTCCACGACAACCTCTCTCTTCGCTTGAGAATCTTGTGACAGTCTTCTCTCGCTTGCGATAATCTCCTCTGGCTCGCGACAATCTCCTTCCTCTCGCTCACGAAGCCTCATCTCGCTCGCGACAATATTTCTCTTCCTCTCGCTAGCAACAATCTCTTTCTCGCTTGCAATTGTTTTGTCCTCACTCGTGATAATCTCTTTCTCGACCGCAACAACCTTCCTGTTTTATATTTGCACGCGACCAACCACGCGGCTGAAAATAAATGTTGCAAGTTTACTTACGAGCAACCAAATAGTATATTGCAGCTTCTATTTGCAAGCATTTACTTTTGGATGCAAATATTTTTTTCAGCATTTGCATTTCCAGATAACCAAATGCCCCCTTAAAGGAAGTTTACAACCTTCCTCTTGCTCGTGAAAGCCTCATCTCACTCGCGATAATCTCCATCTTTCTCTCACTTGTAATAACCTCCTTCTCGCTTGCAACAGCTTTGTTCCCACTCGCAATAATCTCTTTCTCGCCCACCTCAATTTTCTATCTTCCTTATTTGTAGTTAATTAAATGCATGCAAATAAAAATTGCAAGTCTACTTGGAGATAACAAAATAGTAGGTTGCAACTCCTAGCATTTATTTTTGCACGTAAATATTTTTTATAGCATTTGTAGAAAACCAAACACCTAGTGGAAGTTTATGTATCATTTCTGCATTTATTTTGTCTATCTTTATTTGACTTGTCCGTGGTAGATTTTTTTTTTGCCAAGAAAAGAAATTATATTATTACTGTAGATAAATCGGGACCAACAAGATTCCTAGATACAATATTCAGAAGGTCAGGGGGTCTACTACAGGACCAGTAAAGACTGAAGAGTAGATACCTACCTTTATTTGCTGCCCAATGGGCAGCTTCATTATACTTCTTATATACAAAAGAATACAACACAAAATTACAGTTTAAAGCCATGGCTTCAATCTTTTGAATAATACATCTCAGAGGATGGGAATAGGGAGAGATTTATTGAGAATGTCTGTAAGAATCTTGTTATCAGATTCTATTAAAACACGATTGAATCTTTACGCAGCAACAAAAGAGAGTGTCATCCACACTGCATAAGCCTCACAATATAGAACAAATTTATCAAAGAGATAAGAGGAGACACTTTGAATAACACAACCTGTATTATTTCTAGCAATAAATCCTGCACCACAGTTAAGGTTAAGAACAGAATCATCACAATTACACTTAATCCAAGGATTCACAAGTGGACTCCATTTGAGATTGATAGTGTTTAATTTAATATTGCCATCATGATTGAATTTTTTCTGATAATTTTGGGTAAACTCAGTAATGGAGATCATGAGACTTTTGAAGGAGAGTTGCTTACCTTCATGCAGTTTCAAGTTCCTAGCGTGGCAAAAGAACCAAAGGGTATTGGCAATGGTGACCTTGCTCTGAGGAGAAAATGAGAGGTTTGAATCAGAGCTAAGCCAAGAGCCAGATACCCAATCAATCCTATTGGAAAGATCAATCTGCAGTATCTATTCTATCAGTATCCAGGTCTGAGAAGCAAAAGAACACTCCAAGAAAAGATGAGTGAGGGAATCAGGATGATTGAGACACATAACACAAGTGTCATTAATACCAAGTTTAAGTCCAAACAATCTCAGTCGGGTAAGAAGTTTATTATGAAAAAAAATTCATAAGAAGAAGTGCACTTTAGGAGCAGTTTGAAGGTTTCAAAGAGACAACCAAACAAGAGAATTCTCAATAGGAAGGGATTCCTGGCTTTTAAGAAATTGAAAAGCAAATCTAGTTGTAACTAAACCCCAGACTCCATCATCCAGAATTATTTTTCATCATTTGGATTTAAAAAAACATCTATCAATCTCATCTGGGTCCAAACAGAATCATGAAAGTAAGATTCTCCAAGCAAGTCATTCCAATTATTATTCAAGAGTAAATTAGAAACATGCAGATTAATATCAACAAGATCAATGCTATAAAAAGAAGGTTTAAGAGCAAGGAGGAGATCAAAAACCCAAGCATCATTAAGAACAGAAGTAGCAAAACCAATGCCAATAAATTTTCTAAAGCCAAATCTAATATTACTAAAAGCTTTTATAAAAAGCCTCCAAGACCAAAGGATTTAGAAGGAATAGAGCAGTTAGTATAAGAAATTAGAGGATATTTAGCGTTAACAATTAAATTCCAAGGGCTATCAATATCATTCAAATAAGATTGTATCCTCCTAGCATGCAAGGCTAAACTTTTCTAATATAGGCTATGAATGTTAAGACCGCCTTAGTTTTTGGGGAGCATAACAGTATCCCAACTAATAGAATGAATTCCAGAACTACTATTACCCTTGGACCAAAGAAAGTTTTTAAGTATTTTATCAATTTTAGATAAACAGTCTTAAGAAATTCAAGAAACAACAAGAGAATGATATGGAATGGAGTTCAAAACAGACTTAATTAAAATAGTCTTACCAGCGCAAGTGGGGTATTTAGCTTGCCAATTACCTAACATAGCAATTAAGGCATCATGAATATAATTATAGCTATTAGGGAGAGCCCTTCTAGGAATAATTAGAGCACCTAAATATTTAAAAGGAAAAGAACCAGACTTCATCCTTAAAGAATGACAAATGTTGTTCTTAGTCCTAATAGAGCAACTAGTAGGAAAGAAAATCTCAAATTTATTATAATTAACTTTTTGTCCTGTGAGTTTTTCATACAAGTCAAAAATGTCAATTATAGATTTAAAAGTGTGAGAATTGGCTCTACAAGAAAGAAGAATGTCATCTGCAAATATGAGATGACTAATGATAATTTCATTTTTAACCTTAAAAGGGGAATATTTTTTGAGATTGACAGCAATTGTTTAAATAGCAAAGAAAGAGTATTAACTACAATCATACAAAGGAAAGGGCAAAGATGGTCCCCTTGTCTAATTTTTTTATTAGAATTAAAAAAAGAAGAAGTGCAACCATTAATCATGCATGCAAAAGGAGAGGTAATGCAAGCAGAAATTCGATCGGTTTATAAAAATCTCAAGAAATTTACTGGCTCTAAGAACATGTAAAATGGCATTCCAAGAAATAGTGTCAAATGCTTTTTCTAAATCTATTTTGATAAGAATATTAGGGGTTTTGCCTTTAGAAGAAAACATTGAATGAACTAGTTCTTGAGCTATTAAAATATTATCATGAATGCTCATTCCCTTAATAAAAATAGATTGATCAAAGGAAATGAGATCATGTAAACATAACTTAAGTCTAGAAACAAGCACCTTAGCAAGAATTCTATAACTTAAGTTACAAAGAAAAATAGGCCTAAAGTCTTTTACAAGTTTAGGATTATTGCATTTAGGAATAAAAGTGAGCAAGGTTCTGTTCCAGTTAGGGGGAAGAAAAGCTTGAGAATGAAAAACATTAAGTCATAATGATGTTCCAATATTTTTTTATAAAATTCAGTTGTATAGCCATCATAACCAAAAGATTTACCATTTCTCATAGATTTGATAGCTTCCGACACTTCATTTTTTTAAAAATGAGGGGTTAGATAGTCAGCAAGAGAGGAGGGAATTGGAGGAAAGGTAGGCCAAGAGGTGGATAAAGGATAAAAATAGAGTTTAAGTTAGAGCAGAGAGAAGAGTAAGCAAAAATAAACTCATCTTAAAAATATCCTTATCATCAAAGAGGGTTTGATTTGAAGAGGAAAGAATGGAAGTGACATGTTTGATCCTCTATGCGCAGAAATAATTCTATGGTAGAAAGCAGTGCTTGCATCCCCATCAGATATTCATTTAATCTTAGCATTCACCCATCATTTCAGAGCTATTTGTCTTTAAAGGGCATTGGCCTTGTTGTGAAGACTTTTAATGATGGTAAAATGGGAATCATCAAGAGCAGAAATAGAGTCAAGATGCTCAAGAGAGTGAATATCATTATGAGTATTTCGAAGCAAACCTTCTAATTTACCTAGAGAGTTCTTATTCCAATTAGAAAGAGCAGCTCTAGTCTTAGAGAGTTTACTGTTAAAGTTGGAGAAGACATCATTAACAGGGGAAGGGAGGGACCAAGAGTTGTTAATAATAGAAGTTGGCTCATCATAGTCAGTCCAAAAGTTCTGAAATCTAAAAAGCTTACACTTAATCACTTTAGAAGAGGAAATAGAGATAAGTAAAGGGCAATGATTACAGGTGAGCTTAGGAAGATGCTTGACAGTGGAAGAGCCAAAGAAATACAACCATGCAGGATTAAAGAAAACTATCCAATCTCACAAGGATGTGAAAGTGACCTTTCCTATGAGTAGACCAAGTGAAGGGAGGACCACATAATCCAAGATAAATGAGATTGAAGTAAGATGAAGTTTCTAAAACAGTTGATAGTGATTGATAGAAAAAGGAGTGCCTTCTTTCTTATCCTCCTAATTAAGGATGTAATTAAAGTCCCCAGAAATTAACCAGGGATAAGAAGAAAAATAAGTGCTAGTAAGGGAATCCCAAAGAGAGTTTCTAAGTAGAGGGTTAGTACTAGCATAGATATTAGAGAAGAGAAAAAGCTCTAAATTTTTAAATTTCAGGATAGTATGAATAATAGAAAAGTTAGAAAAAATAACTTTAGCAAGGACAAGGTCAGAGTTCCAAGCAAGAATAATACCACCAGATGCACCTTGAGAGGGTTGGATGAATCCATCCCAGTTCCTTCCAAGACTCTTAATGAAATTTAGCCCCTTAGGGGAGTCAAGGTGAGAGTCCTGAACGGAGATAACCTTGATAGGGTGAGTTTTAATAACAAAGGAAAGGTGATCCCTAATCGGCTTCCTAGAAGCTCCTCTACCGTTCCAACTTAAGATATTCATAGACATAATTAAGTTCATTTTAGTATAAGAGCTAAAGGATTCTCATGGGAATCCTCTTGAATGGGAAAAAAACTTCTGGAGAGTCTAAGAGGCTACTGGGTCGATGCTTCTTAGACTTAAAATGAGCTTCAAGAGACAACAAAGAACTACTATGGTTGTTCTTAGTGGCTTTTGATTTTTTTTCTTCATTTTTCTCATGTTAATTAGATACTTTCAGGGGCAATTGCTTCTTAGAAGAAAGAATCACACTGGAAACATCCTCAACCATTTGGTTGAAAGACCCAGGAGGAGGAGGTTTAGAGATAAGGTCAGGAGAGTTTGAATTGGTGTTTAAGCTTGGATTAATAAGTTGTTGGTGGGCTAGAGGAAGGCTTTTAAGAGAGTTTCATTTCACTGTGTTGAGATAAGGAGTCTTTCTGAATAGATAAAGAATCCTCATGGTCAGACTCATTTGATACCTCAATAATGTGACTAAACTCAGGGTACGTAAGAAGTGGATCGTACAGTTATAATCTTTTTTCTAGGAGCCACATAATTAGGCTGAGCCTTAGAGGGGCCCCTTCTGATTTCCATAGGAGCCTTAGCTTCCTCGATCTATTTGGTTCGAGGAATCAGGTTTTGCTAGCATTCTAGGTTCCTTATCCTGAGAATGTGGATTCAAAGGGGAGGAACTAGTTTGCCCAGCAGTGCGTCGACAATGTCGTCTTCGCTGAACCTGAATCTAGGGACCATAATGTGGTTCCAAGGTCAGACCTGGGTCATCAAGAGGGGAAGCTTGAGGCTAAGGGGAAAGATTGGGTAAATGACGATTGGAATTAGAGTTAGGATTACTATAGTTGGTAGAAGTGTCCCTAGAGCAAGAAGGAGAAGAACTAAAACTCTTAACATAGTTGTTAGAAGCTTTTTTAGGACAGTTAGATTCTAAGTGACCAACAAGGCCACATTGGAAGTAGACAGAGGGAAGGTTTTCATATGAAATAGATTGAAATATAGATTTATCACCTACTTCAATTTTAATACCTTGATGTAAAGGAATTGATAAGTCAATATCAACACATACATGAACATATCTACCCCTTTCAAGAGAAAAATATCTTTCATCAATTTTTAAAACAGTTCCAATGCTATTTGCAATTAAATAAATCATGAATTCTTACCCAAACATAGCATAAGTAAATTCCTCTTTCTAAGGGCTAAAAAGAGGTTTTCAGTGTATTAATCTTATGACATCACCTCCAAGCGACCAAGGACCATAATTAGAACTTTCAAAAGAGGAAAACTTAAAAACAAAGAAATCCTCTTCTAAATCAACAACAGATGTAAAACCAATTTTACCGCATAATTTTTGGGCCCATCTCTAAACAGCAAATAAAGAAGGAGGTTTACCCAGGAATTTACCAATTATGCTGGATTCCCAGGATTGCCTCCAAGCCTGCACTTGTTCAGTAGTAAATTGCACTTTGCTAGTAACATTAGATTTTATCGTTTTAAGAGTAGCAAAATCTACAAAACAAGGTTTAAGAGGGGATTTACCAATTAAAACTTGAGAGCATGAACGAGGCTGTGATTGCAAAGAACTAGGAATTAATCCTGTTATAGAATTGTAGTCCCTAGTAGTCGTAACAGGGGCTTTAATAGGGTTAACAAAAAAAATATTATTTTTGATAGAGGAACTACCATACATATTAGGGTTAGAATTAGTGTTAATAGCCAAATACAAATGAATAGAACTTTTAGAAAGAATAAAATTTTTGTCATGCACAGAAAACTTTGGAGCCCCTTTACTACTATTAGAGAGGAAACTAGGCTTACCAGAAGGGTTAATCCCGTTTCCATTACCTTGAATAGGAGTAGAAGGTTTTCCAGAAGAAACTTTAAAGCCCCTAGAAAAAGGGGAAGAAGACAGAGCATTCGCAGTCATTGGTATCAAACCAAAATCAGGAGAAATATTTTTCGAAGAAGATTTGAATTTAGGGTTCGCATTATCCTCGAAAAAAGCCGAAAATTTTGAAACCATACGAGAAACCGAAGGAATATTTACCACGAAAATTGAAGAATCCAATTCGAAAACATCAATAGGCGAAACATCCAAATTAGAGTTTTGAGTTTTACCAAAAAAATTTGAGAAATCTGAAGCCAAATCGGTCTTAGATGGAACAGCAGAAGCAGAGGTTGCAGAGAGTATACCAAAAGTAACCATCGGAGAAGATGTGAAATTAGGGTATCCATTGGAGGCGCATTTCACCACGGACGAAAAAGAGAGAACACTACTAAAAACATGGGCATCAGTAACGGCTGAAGCCGTTGCTGAAAACCATCAGCAACGGCTTGCAACGGTCCCACCCGTTGCAACAGAGCCGTAACAGAAAAACGCGTTGCTGATAACTTACACACAGCAACGGCGAGTGTTGTGTCGGTGGTGGATTTTGAAAAGCTTAGTTCATATATATATATATATATTTTTAATCAATCTAACCCTCAATTTTAATTAATTTTAGTACGGACTTAGACGAAGGAAATTGACTTGAAGAAGTAAAACATAAACTTGTAATGCAAGCTTATATAGTTCTACTTTTCTTTCAACGCGAGACCAAAATATAAACTTGTATTGCAAGCTTATATAGTTATATAGTTCTACTTTTCTTTCAACGCGAGACCAAAATATATCGCTTTTTCTCTAGAACCATGCATCTAAATTATTTGATTGGGAGAAAAAAGGTCTCTTTAACAACTAATTATTATAAAATAAATTAGAGAAGTTAATATGAACCATGCGTAACTTTCTTTTCTATTTGAATAATAATCACATTCAACTATGCACGTGCCAGGCAAAGGGGTCAAGCATTATATTTCCATTGCATTTTGTAAAAACATATTTTTCAAAGTCTTGAGTCTTCCATATGTTTCGGAATTGAATTTCTTCTATTAATTATGGTATAAACTACAAGGTTTTGACGCCGAGTTGGAATCTATATAATATTATAAAGGCTAATTATATTTTTTTATCTCCCAAAATATTATATTTTTTTCGTTTAGTCCATTTTTTTAAAAAAAAATTATTTAGTTCCTCAAAAAAAAAATTTATGTTTGACCTCTTCTTTAATTTTCAATTTATTTTTGTTGTTAAGTACTAATATGACAATGCTAACATGAATTAAAGAGTATCAAATGAAAAATAATAGGATATTTTAAAGAACTAGATGGAAAAAATATATATTTTAATAACCTAAAGTATAATTATATATTTTATGATTTAAGTTATTAAAATATATATTTTTTCATCTAATTTCTTAAAATATCTTCTTCTTTTTTCGTTTGATCCCTCTTTAATCCATGTCAACATTGTTATGTTCAATATTGTCATGTTAGCACTTAACAGTAAAAGTTAATAAAAAATTAACAAATAGATCAAATAAAAACGAAAATAATTTTTGAGGGACTAAATGAATTTTTTTTATAAATGGAAGACGAAATGAAAAAAATATATAATATTCCGATGGACCAAAAAATATAATTAAACTTATTATTAATTACCACTGCATTTTGACCCATTGTACTCGTAATTTAAATAGCTTCATTGCCGTAGCTTTGAAAGTAAACTCATCTATATTTTGTTGTTGTAATATTAGCAGTCAATCAAAAGCTTCTTCGTTAGTAAAATAGTAAGCGTGGAGTCTAGTTCTAGTCATTTTACCATTTCCTTACTATTTATCGCAGCGTGCCAGGACTGATCATGTCCTAAATTTTCTTAACCAGCAGTCATCGCACTTGATTTGTCGTCCCATAAGATACAGATAGCATGCAGTGACCTTGGTCAAAGTATATCTGCCATGAGGACATTATCTTAACCAAAATATATCAGACTAATCAACTCTTTAGGCTTTATTCATAAACTAAACTTGTTGATTTCAAACGCCATACTCGTCGTCATTGACCAAACCTTCAGTGAAATAAAGATGTTTGAATCATAAGCAAGCAGTCAACAATGGCGACAGAGAAATAAAGGTATAATTTAGAGAGTCAAGTTGAATTACAAGGCACAAAACAAATCAAACTAAACAAACAATATGTGAGGTGACCCCATAATGGTGATGATTTTATCATACACTTTTAAATTAGGCCGAAACTGCTGAAAAGAAAGATTTAATAAAGCAGCAAGAGTGGAATAATAAGGTCCAAAAGCTGTGCTGAAACATCTGAGGAGAGAGGAAGAAGACTGAATTCCCACTTAATTAGGTTGAAGCTGATGCTAATTGTTCTGTACATCAAGTGGTTGTGAAACAGAGGATTTAAGTAGCTGGAAGAGAGAAGAAAATATAGGAAAGAAAAAGCTTTATCTGATTAGTTTATTTTGTTCTTGGTGATAATTAAATCTTCTTGATCTCGGATTTCGATGATAGTATCTTGGACATGTCGGTAAAAGAAGTCAGCTTCTCCTGCTCATGCTGTGTCCTTCTTTTACTCTCCTTTGTTTTTATCGAAGGTACTTCTTTCTCTCTTCCTCCTCTGTTTCTGGAAGTTGTTTTGTCGTCGTCTTCTTCTTCTTTTCGTGTTCCTTCTCATCCATGTTTGTGTTGTATTTTTTGGCCTCCTGAACAATTTTCTTACTGTTATGTTGTTCATCTTCAACAAGGTTGATCATATGTCAGCTAATGCTTGGTTGAAACTTATTATACCTTGTAGCTCAAACTTTTATACCAACTCAAGATCAATTCAAACTCACCTTCTCAGGTCACGGTCAGCCAATTTCCGGTGAGACTGAGACGGATAAGGAGGTCCTGCTGGCGCTGAAAGGCTATCTTGAAGAGAATAATCGGGTTCGCCGAGGCGAGTATGCTCGGTGGAATGAATCAGATTCTACCCCTTGCAACTGGAGTTGCGTCACCTGCAACGATGACCAACGTGTCACCGGCATCAATCTCGCAGACTCTAACATAGGCGGGGAACTCTTCTCCAAATTCTCTCTTCTCACTGAGCTCACTCACCTTGACCTATCGTCGAACACCATTAGAGGACCCATCCCCGCCGACATCAACAAGTGCAGCAAACTCAAGTACCTGAACCTATCCAGCAACATCATCGACGGTGAACTGAATTTGACCGGGCTAACCAATCTGGTGACGCTCGACCTCACGGTCAATCGACTCAATGGCAGCATCCGCTCCAGTTTCCCTGCAATTTGCGCCAAACTGGTCACCCTCAACATTTCGACAAACAGCTTCTCCGGCGACATCATCGGCTGCTTCGAGGAGTGCACGGAGCTCAAATACCTCGACCTGAGCTCCAACCATTTAACCGGGCAGATATGGCGAGGCTTCACGAGCCTCCGGGTACTAGTCGTCTCCGAGAACTACCTCGTTGGAGACTTTTCCTCAAATACTTTCGCGTCCGATTGCGAGCTCGAGATTTTAGACCTCTCCAGAAACCACTTCTCGAGGGTGTTCCCCGACTCCATCGCCAATTGCTCCAAGATGACAAATTTGAACCTGTGGGGAAACAAGTTCACCGGAGCAGTTCCCTCGGGCATTGGCTCTCTCTCGGAGCTCAAGGTGCTCTACTTGGGGAACAATTCCTTCGACCGGAACATCCCCAACGAGCTGCTGAATTGCTCCAAGCTGATACTTCTTGATTTCAGCAAGAATAACTTCACTGGCGAGGTCCAAAAGATATTTGGCCAGTTCAGGACGCTTAATTATCTCATCATTCACGGGAACAACTACACCGGTGGCATTGAATCTTCGGGAATCCTCGAGCTTCCAAAACTCATCAGATTAGATTTGAGCCAGAATAAATTTTCCGGCGATATTCCGGTCGGAATCACGAAAATGCAGACGCTTAAAATCTTGATTATGGCCGACAATGAGTTCTCGGGCGGCATCCCGCCCGAGTTCGGCGGAATGCCCAAGCTTCAGTGCCTGGATCTTTCGCACAACAAGCTTAACGGCTCGATCCCTCCGACGATCGGAAACCTGACATCCTTGCTCTGGCTGATGCTCGCAGATAACGAACTCACCGGCGAGATACCAATAGAGACCGGAAATTGCAGCAGCTTATTGTGGCTCAACCTCGCCAATAACCGGCTCACAGGTTCGATCCCGCCGGAAATAGCTGCGATTGGCAGCGATCCATGGCCGACGTTCGAAGCCAACCGCCGTGAGATGCGGGAACTCGCCCCTGGCTCCGGCGATTGCCTTGCCATGAAGAGATGGATTCCTGTGAGCTACCCGCCGTTCAACTTCACCTATGCGTTGTTGACGAGGAAGACTTGTCCGATTGTTTGGGATCTGATCCTGAAGGGTTACGGATTCATCCCTGTCTGCAATGGCTCGTCGCGGAATCGAAGCTTTGGGATCACTGGCTATCTTCAGCTCTCGGGAAACCAGCTGTCCGGCGGCATCCCGCCGGAGATCGGGCGAATGAGGAACATCAGTCTGATGCACCTAGACGTAAACAAGCTTTCCGGCCGCCTTCCGTTTGAGATCACGAAGCTGCCGCTTACAGTGCTCAACGTGTCCTGCAACAAGCTCTCCGGGGAGATCCCAGCTGAGATCGGCGGTCTGCAGTGCCTCGCCAGCCTCGACCTCTCCGTGAACAACTTCTCTGGCGAGCTTCCAGGAAGCTTGAACAACCTCTGTGAACTGAACAAGTTCAACGTCTCTTACAACCCTCTTCTCTCCGGCGTGGTGCCCAAGACTGGCCAGATCAGCACCTTCGATAAATACACCTACCTCGGAACCCTCATCAAGATGAACTCATCGACTGCTACCAGAGAGCCGCCGCCGACCAGGAACGACAGAACAGCTGGTAGGAATTGGAGGGCGATAGCATTTTGGGTGTTCGTCGCGCTCACCTCTGTCTTCGTCGCGTCTGGTGCCTATTCCTTGGTAATCGTCCGCCTCAGGCGAACTGGCTCGGCCGCGGTGGACCCCGATCCTGACTCGGACTCGGATCAAGACCCGGAAGGGCTGCTATTGGACGGCGTGAAGAGTCGGAGTGACGCAGCGGAGTCATCGACGCCGTCAGCATGCTTGTCGTCATCGGTGGAAAAGGGGGTGAGGGTGTTCCGATTGGACGATGGGACGACGGGGTCGGCGTTCACGTACGACGACATCCTGGCGGCGACGGAGAACTTCGACGAGAGAAAGGTGGTGGGGCAGGGCGGGTGCGGGGTGGTGTACGAGGGAGTGCTGCACGACGGGCGGCGGGTGGCGGTGAAGAAGATGCGGCGGTGGAAGGAGAGGGGGAAATGGGAGGATGAGGACGCGGGGGAGCGCGAATTCCGGGTGGAGATGGAAGTAATGACGGGGGCACGGGACCGCGGACACCCGAACCTGGTGCCGTTGTACGGGTGGTGCCTGGCGAGAGAGACGGTGGTGCTGGTGTATCAGTACATGGAGAGGGGCAGCCTAGAGGACGTGATCGACGATTGGGAACGATTCGGGTGGGAGCAGAGACTGGCGGCGGCGACGGGGGTGGCGCGGGCGCTAGCGTTCCTCCACCACGAGTGCATGCCGGCGGTTGTGCACCGGGACGTGAAGGCCAGCAACGTGATGCTGGACGCGCAGGGGCAAGCGCGAGTGACGGATTTCGGCCTGGCCCGCGCGGTGGGGCCGGGGAGGAGCCACGTGAGCACGACGGTGGCGGGGACGGTGGGGTACGTGGCGCCGGAGTACGGACAGACGTGGAGGGCGACGACGCGGGGGGACGTGTACAGCTACGGCGTGCTGGCCATGGAGCTGGCGACGGGGCGCCGGGCAGTGGACGGCGGCGAGGAGTGCCTGGTGGAGCGAATGAGGCGGGAGGCTGCAGAGGAGGGCGGTCTGCGGGCGGTGGGGAAAGAAGGGATGATGGACATGATAGGGCTGATCAGGGTTGGGCTGAGCTGCACGGCGGAGGCGCCGGCGGCGAGACCGGACATGAGGAAGGTGGTCGCGATGCTGGTAAAGATAGCAGGCGGTGAAAGCGAGAGTGGGAGGAGTAGTAGTTCTGGGTCTCTGGATACGTCTCATAATTCATCTCCTCGGAGTTATTGGGAAGGATATTTTTGATCTGCGTTAATTTACATAACAATTTTCTTTTGTTTGCTAGTTTTGTTCTTACATAATAGATAATGTTTTTTATTTGAGTGGCCTGCTCTTAGCGGCAGAAGTTGAGGTTTTAATCCCAATTAATTATTCTGTTTTTTATCAGATTGTGCTACTGCTCATCTTCATAATGCTGGAATGTAGCACGAATTGATGAGAAAAGCGGCGTGGATTTCGAAGCAAAGATATATTAGATTTTTTGGGCTTATGAATTCAATTAATGATGTGTTAGAGGTTAACAGTGATTCATCACTGTATTCCCTGCCTCCATCTTATTATGTCTCCTTTTGTTTGCTTGTTTGTTTGTTTTTTAATTTTTCTCTCCCCTTTTAAACCATTTCATAGCTCTTGAAATTAATGTTTTAATTAGTGAGGACTTTATAAAGCCATCATCTCTTCGCTCATCTGAGTGGCAGTAACTTCAATCTCCTTTTTTTTCTTTTTTTTCTGTTTTTTTCCTTTTTTCTCTCTCCCGAAGGAGTGAAAAAGGATACGAGTGAAAAAGGAGAAAAGATAGAAAAAGCTAAAACTAGATCAAAACTACACAATAACCAGAAGCCTAGATCTCCAAAGGAGGCAAGGCAAAATTAATACAAATTATAAAAACTGGCCGAGGCTTCCGCTGCAAGATCAATGGGGGACTTAGCAGTATTCTCGAAGATTCTCTGATTTCTTTCTTGCCAAATCTTAGATCGTCAGACCATCACTAGACGAAATTGCTCTCTTTTGGCCGCCGACTGATGGGGAGATTGCAGATCCCATGAGGAATAAACGATCGAGAAGGAAGCATATCTCGAGAGGTGGAGGAAGATTACCCATCCTTGAATAATGAACTCACAGTCTCGGAAGATGTGGGAATGAGATTCATCTCAGTTGGTACATAGAGGGCAAGAGGATGGGACATTGACATTGTGTCTGATCAACCGATCCCTCGTGGGAAGTCGAGCCTTTTCAAACAACCAATTATTCAACGACAAGGATGGAGGAAAATTATTTTGCCATAGGAAGGGGACTCGGGAATCCCCGACTCCTCTGAAGCTTAGGATCTGGTATAGAGAGTTCGTTGAGAAGATCCCGTCCCTAGTCCACCTCCATTCATATATGTCTGAGCCTGAACAGTTTAGAAAATGAGTCAAGTCTTCTGACAATCTAGATAAAAGATTTGAAGGGACTAGGTATCTGAACTAGATGGACCATTCGATAGACACTCCAGAAGGTGCCCTTGTTTTTGCCTCATCGATAGAAATATTCGGATTAAGAGCGACGGAGAATAATGCAGGGTATCTGTTGCACAGACACTCGCCAATGAGCCAATGGTCTAACCAGAACCGAAAGGAAGAGATCTCGCCAGCCTGACATATGAGAGATATCCCAAAAATCTCGAAGAGGTTAAACAGATCCCCTTCCAAATGGGAGAAAGGCCCTGACCATCGGCTAGACCTATGAATCGTAACCTTGGATACAGCGTCAATAGGATCTCCCGCCAAGGCATGCCCTCAGGCTGAAGCAGCCTCCAAATCCATTTCCCTAAACGAGCAAGGTTGTGCAAACCCAAATCTAAGATCCTCAATCCCCCCTCAGATCGAGGGCGAGTAAGGACGTCCTAGCTGACTAAATATTTTCCCCTGATGTCCGCTTCTTGATTTCCTGTCCAAAAAAATGTACGTCTTTGCTTGTCGACCTGCTTAATAACTGGGCCTTGAAAATTGAGAAGATGTAGGAAACTTGGCTTGTAAGCACGCTATTCACAAGAGTCAAGCGCCCAGCTCTCGAGAGAAAGGGGCCTTGCCATGAAGCTAGCGTCTGATCCATTTTGGTGATAATTGACGACCATTCTGCCTTGGTCAAATTGCCCGGACGCAAAGGAAACCCCAAATACTCAAGAGGAAAAGAGCCAGTGGAGCAGCACCTCCTATGTGAATCACCTTAGTCTTTAGGAGGTTGAGCTTTAAACCGGTGCACAGATTGAAGCATTTTAGCATAAGATCAAAAGATGATATACTGGCGTCAGAGTCCTTGCTGAATAAAAGTAAGTCATCTGCAAAAAGCATGTGGGTAATTCCACCTCTGATATACTGCTCCAAAGCGCCAGAAAGGAGGCCCGAAGAAGCTGCCCTGGTCACAAGCCTCAAGAACACATCAGACACCAAAATGAAAAGGAGAGGCGATAGCGGATTACCTTGTATGAGCCCTTTTTTATGCTTAAAGGGTCTGTCTTCTGTACCATTAATAATAATGGAGGATTCCGTAGTGTGGAGAAGATTCTGGACCCATGAAATCCACCTAGGGGAGGGGGGGAACCTCTGGGCCTGAGCATCTGAATTATAAATGAACAATTAACAGAATCAAATATTTTTTCAAAGTCCACTTTGATGAGGCATACGTCTGAGTCATTAATACGACAACCCCAAACTATCTCATAAGCAGTCATAAAATAATCCAAAGTGCTGCTACCCCTGGTGAAGGCCCCCTGCTTATTATCAATTAATTCTGGAATGAACATCGCCAGACGATTAGCGAGGAGTTTGGAAAAGATCTTGATGATAATATTCTCCAAACTGATGGGTCTAAAATCGCTCAACTCATTGGTGCCCTGCTTTTTTGGGATTAGGATAATATTTGTTTTGTTGATATGGGCCATAGCACCCGGGTCTGTCTGAATCTGTAGGAGAATGTCCCGAACCTGTGAGCCAATGAGAGGCCAGAACTTCTTGTAGAACTCAATGATAATGCCATCTGGCCCTGGAGACTTGAAATTTTTACTTGCATTAATAACCTCGAATACCTCTGACATTGAGAAAGGGGCGTCGAGGCCGAGAAGATTTATGTCTTGAGACTCATAAATGCAATTCCATTTGGTTTGAAGTAACGGGGAAATTTTCTTCTCGAGCAGGGACACGTAGAAGTCCCTGAATGCTGATGCAATTCCCTCTCCGTCTGAAATGGAAGCCCCCCTGTCACTGATGGATGAGATCCAGTTGACCCTTCTGCGGTGGGATGCATAGAGGTGAAAAAAATGGGTGTTGCGGTCCCCGTCTTTCAACCATCTTTTCTTGGCCCTTTGGCCCCAATTAGTAGCAATATCCTTGTAGCAATTGTTCAAGATCTTGTTCAACCTTTTAAGCTCGACTAGGTCTACCATCGAAATAGATTCGGAATCAACCTTGAGATTTAGAACACCAATACGTGTCTTTGTGTCCACTCTAAGCTTTGACCAAGTGACGCGTCTGAATTTGTCCCACTTGACAATAATACGACGCATCGGCTTCCAATGAGAGAGCCATTGATCCAATGGCGATCCCGGGAGGAGGGCCGCTGGATCAGGAACGAGCCCAGCTTGAATGATCTGAGAGAATTGATCCACAACCACCCGTTCTCAATACGAAAGGGCTTCTGAATGACGCTGGACTGGGAAGAGGAGTTCCAAACCAAGGGGTTATGATTCGAAAGTCTCCTATTTCCCGAAGAGGCCACCGCCAATGGAGAAAGAGCCGCGAAGTCGCTATTAATCAGGATCTGATCTAGCTTTGCCAGGGCCGGAGGTTGTTGGTTGTGGTCCAAGAATACCTGCTTCCCGAATTAGGGAAGTCCATAAGACCTGAATCCATAATTAACTTTGAGAAATTTTTGGAATCTGCAGCATTACCGACATAATTCAATCTCCCCCCTATGAAGAGTGACATTAAAATCGCCTCCCATAATGAGCAGCTCTGTATTAGCCTAACTGATCTGCTGAAGCTCTTGGAGGAAAGATGCTCGCCGAGAATGATTCAGAGGCCTATATACTCCCATCGCAATAAAATTGAAGCCCAACAGGCGGTGCTGGAGAAACAATTGTATTGACCATTCCTCGATGATACAGTTCGAGCAATGCCAAATCGAGGGGTCCCAAGCAGCAAAGAGGCCACCCGAGAGGCTAGAAGCGTCAATAACACAGAAATTATCATTAGATGAAAACCCTGATAGCTGCCTAATAATTCTTCTAGAACAAGCATTCAACTTAGTTTATGATCAAAATAGAAGACTACATCTTGCATCCCTGACCATCTGCTTCACCATGTAACGCTTAGAAAGTCTGTTAAGACCTCTAACATTCTAAAAGAGTGCACAAAATTTGTGAAACATGTCAAAAGAGTGCACAAAATTTGTAAAACATGCCAAAAGAGTCTACAGGCTACAACAAGATGACCAAAAGCAGGACGACCATCAAGTACGCGGTCACAGCCCTAAGCGCTCGGATAACCTTTTCATCGTTGGCAATACAATCAAATCTCATTGCCTCCACGTCTTTGAGCAAGGCGACGTCTAAAGCGTTCCCCATGTCAAAAGAGATAGATCCCAAGTGAATCGAGTTAGGCACCCTCGGAGGAGGGGTCGAGCTCCCTTCCGGAGGACCCTCATTTCTGGCAGCCTTTATCATAGACGTGCTCTTGAGAGAAGACCTATAAGCTTTTCCTGCAAGTCTTGAGCTTCGACGCACCGCAATGCATCGCCGAGATTTACGCCTCTTCTTATGATCCATTGTCTGGTCCAGGTTGGCTGAGATGGCCTGCTGTCGGCCCAAATCCGAAGAAGGGTCAGGTAAAGCATGAGGGCCCAGCTCAATGCAATCAACGCCCAATCCACTTCCATTAATAAGCCGCTCTACATCCCAATTGTAGATGTGGGCTCCCAACTGTGGCCCAGCCCGCTTGAACGTTCGACTTTGCTGAAGCTTGCCGGGTTGGATTCGACCTCCATATCGGGCACCCGACCCCAATCAAAACTGCTGACCACAATATTTAACGGGTCGAATGGGAAGCCTCCGATCGGACGCCTCGCGCTCGGATCCGTTGTCAAAAAGCAAAAGTAGCCAACTGTCGCCCAAATCGCGGAGAGAAGGATCGCCCAAATCAACGCAGCAATCGAGGAACCCTTGCTTTAATATCTTTCCAAGTATGGCAAAACAAATTCAAATCCCCCTCCTTTCTCCAGCTTCGGACGAAGGCAAAGAGAATGTCAGGTGCTTTCCCTGTAAGCATCAAAATGGTAAAACCCCCTCTGTTCAGCAAGGCTTCCAAAAAGGTCTTTTCTGGCAGACCCATATGACCTCTGACGGGGCGATCTCCCGCATCTAGCGTCGGCGGAAACCGCGATCGGTGAAGCATCAAATTGGTAATGTCGACAGAGCTGCAGTGAGGATGGTACGCAGCAACCAACCCCTTCAAGGTGTCGGGTCGCACGCCTTGGGGAATGCGATCTGCCGGCGATGGAGAAGATGATCCACAGATTTTGCTCGCCAAAGGGCCTGCCGACGCCTTCATCTTAGACCTCAGAGAGGCGGCATAACACCTTCCATTCAACATCAGGATCCCCACGGACAGAGCAGCTCCGGGCGTTAGACTCCGGTGAGACCTCAGGCCCGATGGAGTAGTGCCGCTCGAACCAGAGCTGAGCGAGATGTGGTTCGAGCCATTCCCCTCAGCGATCGAATGCTCCTCAGATGGGTCTAGTTCAAAACTAGCATCCGATTCGGTGTTGTCGTTCCCACCTTCTTCCCTCTCTGCCTGTTGCGGCCCAGGGGCACCACTTTCATCGCCCATCCACTGCTGCCAGGCGATGCCGACTTCAATCATAAACCGGCAAGATTCCACGTCAGCGATGATGAACCTCAGAATAAGATTGAGCGCACAAACACGCACTTTTACTTTGCATGATGAAAGGTCCAACTAGTCGAGAGTGGATGCTGCGAGCGCCTCAAAGCATGAAAAAGAACTCGTCAGTGCAATGACTGTATCCGAGTTCCAGAACATGATAGGTAATCCCCTCAACTCCAACCCGACAAGAAACTCTGGTGGCTACACAGCCTGGAAAACCTCATCATGCTTCCAATCCTCGATTTGAAGAAGAACATGGTTCCACTGTAGCTGAGCCGTGCAGATTAATCTCCTCTTGTAGTAGGAACCTTCAACCTCCGGAGTGGTGATCAGGAACCTATCGTCAGCCAATCACCTCTGCTTCCAGAGCTGGAGATGCTCACGGTAGTCCTGGAATTGCCTCGCGAGGAAACCCGCAACATCAGCTTGTTGGTGCAACTGACCACGCACAGAAACGAGGATACACTTGCCACTCAGGTATGTGGCTCTTTCGGCAGTGGAAGAGGAGTTGGGAACCATCACTCGAATGCCCTCAGGACGGTTGGCCATTGAGCCGCGCTCGGGAAGGGAGAGTACAGGAGAAGCAGGGATGGAAGAGCTCAGAGGCGATGAATGAGAATGGTCACTCAAAGGCGAGTTAAATAAGCGGGCAGTATCAGCAGACGAAATAAATGCTTTATGCGCGAGTAGGTGAGAATCTGAGGAATCGAGAACTGACCTTGCCGAGCGTACATCTGCATGAAGATTTGGCGCTCGATTAAAAGCTTTGCATGAATGATACGAGTGACCAGCTCAACGACAGAAGAAACAGACTCGCTTGTTGGTGCAATGACGGGCGAGGTGGCCTGGTTCCATACAGTTGAAGCAGCATCTTTGACTGCGAAGAGAAGCAACCAGTGAGCTTATTGATGAAGACTTCGCTAACGCGACGCCTTTCAGATGGGCACTAGAGATAGCAGAAGATGCTTGAGCAGCAGACACCGTCTCGACCAGGCACTTGAGACGCACAGTTTGCGCGAAGGAACGCCCGTTTCCTCGCCATGTCGCAGAAGAAGGCTTTGGAGGTGAAGCAAAGGTGACCCGTCTAGCGAAAGAAGCTGCTTTACCTCCTTTGGAGACCAGGGTCCAAGGCTGCTTGGAGTCTCCGTCGACGCCAACTTCCTTCGTGGAAGGGAGAGTTCCCCTATCTTCCACGGACTTACCCGGACTAGCCATCAGAAGCATTGGAGGCCATCTCCTTTGCTCCCTGATAAAATGATTCTTTATCTCGATGTGTTTTGTACTATCCCGATGTATCAGTAGACTCTTTGACGCAAATAATTTGAGTAACTTTAACTTGTTCTCGATTTAATTTCACTCAATACTCTTCTTATCCTGAACAACATTACAAGCAATAAAAGTGGCCTCTATTTACTCATCCGCAGAGCTGGACAATGCAGTGACCGCTTATTTATTTGATAACCAAGACATAGTAACTCCCCAAGCATACATACATATCCATTAGCAATTCTATTAGTTGCATTTCTTTTCAAATCACTAATGATTTGTTTGATTCACTAGCTTGAATATGATGTTGAATTGAATTAGAATTATTGAGCTCAGTTGAATAAGATATAGCAACGCCCCACAATTTGCCTCGAGCCAAACCAGATGGGGGACCCCACCCGGTCGTACATAGACATCCACGTCATCCCTTATCACGAGGATACGCTATTACGCATCTATCATCTCCAGGATCAGCCTCGACTCATTCTGAGCAATAACCCCGTGAGATTATATAATGGTGCAATCACCTCCAACTGCAATAAATACAGACACAACGTGCCTCAGGTGACCTAAGTTCCAATATCATTACCTCCACCTTTTGAGTCTCACTAATTTGAGCGTCGAAGTATCTTTTGTAGCCCCCCCCCCCCCCCCCCCGCGCGCGCGCGCGTTGAACCTGATTAGGAGAGACACCGAACTAGATCAAATTACTCTGATCCTCAGGCAGGAACGTTTGGTGCTCATCATGTGGCCGAGTAAAGCTTACCTCCCCACAATGATTGGAACCTGGAGCCAAACGATTGCCGCCGCACGCCAACAGCAATGATCCAACGACGACGATCGACCGCAGGTGACGCTAAAATAGCGAGGAGCGATGCTCTAGTACCAGCCCATCCTCCTCATAAGGAGCCCCAACGATGGATAAATGATTTGGAGACAAAAAACCAACGTTTGATAGTCCAAATCAAGATGCTGACATGGTCCCGTGGACAACTCCTGGTTGACCACGAGCATTGTCACTCAGAGCATGGAGAAAGCAATCACTCCGAAGGGGGGAGATTGGTTCCTGTCCCTCATGACGATGTCTCCAGCACATCCCTTCGCATAGGTGTGCTCCCACATAGGTTCCTCGTCGTCCAGTGTGCAAGTCCCTTCGCATGATTTTGGGCCGACCCTCCTTGAACAACTTAGGAGCCATCATATCGGCCCCTCACCTCGCCATCAAGTTCTCTATCTCAGAGACAGGGGTAGGAGTAATCCATGCAGACCAGAGGGAGGCTCGTGCGTGCTACAACGAATGCCCGGAGCTCATGCCAACTGAACTCCAACCAAAATATCACAGACCTGGATTCCAGGGGAGACATCCAAGAGTGGCCCCAGCCCACTGATGACTTGGAGTCCGTACAAATCGGGACATCCCCCGAACAGGTAACCTATGTGGGAGCACACCTCTCCAGTGAGCTCAAAGCTCAACTCAGCACTCTAGTTAAGGGCAACGCCGATCTCTTCATATGGACGCCAGCCGACATGCCCAACATGCTAGGAATAGACCCTCAGGCCATCTGCCACAGGTTAGCCATCGACCCTCGTGTCAAACCTGTAGCCCAAAAGAAGAGAAAGCTCATAATTGAGCGCCAATAGGGACCCCTTTAAGAGACCGGGAAGTTGCTATAAAGGCATAATTCATCAAAGAAATTTGATTTACAACATGGCTCGCGAATGTTGTGATGGTCAAAGAATAGGGGCGGCAAGAGATACTGTGGCCTAAGGCGAAATATTAAGATGAGGCATTTGGGCCTAATGGACGGATCGCCCCTGGACCGTTGGTCTTAATTGAAGATGGCATGAGCGTTGTCACTTAATTGAAGATTTATATGTATTAGGGCTGTTCATGGGTACCAAGTTGACCCGGAACCAGTTGGAACCTACTCGATCGGGTAGGTTGCAGGTATATAGTTGATACAAGTTCTGGTTCTAGGTCCAACACATCGGATACCCAGAATCGGAACCGAAACTAGCTTGTACCCCGGAATTTGTAAATGAACAGATTCCAACAGGGTATTCGAAACTTGTACCTTGGAAATTATTTACTGGTTCCAATAGGGTATCCGTAACCTGTATTACACCACAAGTTCAGGGTAAGGTCCGGTTCCAGGTTCCCACAAGGTGGGGCATGGGTCCAAAATCTAGGAACCAATCCTATATAAGGTAGAGTTCGACCGTTCAGGTATCATAAAAAATACAGGGTACCCGGATCCGCTCACCCCTAGCATGTAATTGCTCATTGACTCTTTTTTTTCTTTTGTCAATTGATGAAAGTAACAATATGTCAAAATTCAAATGCATATAATTTAATTTATTTGACAAGAAGATGTGTGCATGTGTTTGTTTTGCCTAATTAATTTTAATTGACCGTTAATGTTCAATTAGTCAAGAGATTTTTATAACTAGCTTTCATAATTATGACAAGGTTGCTATCTTCGATGATGCCGACGTTCTCTCCCTCTCCCTCAGCGGTGGCTCCGCCCCCTACAAGAAATAGTTTTTTTTTAATCAGGTAAAAAATATATTTTTTAATCCACGTATGCAGTGCAGTATACGTGGATATAGAAAAGGTTTTAAAAAAAATAATAATTTTTTAAATCATTTTTGAATAACAAGTTACTTTTTAATACATGTGTGCATGGCACGTCACATGGTTAACGGGGTAGCTGACGAAATTTTGACGAAATAATGCAATTGATACAAATGTGATAGTTGATAATGCAATTTGAAGAAGTCAAAGTTCAGGATATATTTGAGACAATGTCCATAATTCAGGATATATTTAGGTAATTACCCTAAAATTAATCAAAAAATTAATTAAAATTACTTTTTAGTTGATAGGGGAATTAAGTAATGAGGTATTACGAAAAATGAGTAAAAAAATAGATTGATCGAGAGAAAATATAGGAAAGTGAGAAATTGATAAAAATAATAGTTGCCCAATTATGGAAAAGGAGAGAAAGATGATTATAAAAGATTAAATGATTTATTTGATATCTTAATTTATAATAAAATAAATATAATATTCAACAATCAATCCAAGTACTTGGAGGTCTAAAATTTTGGAGACCTAAGGCAATGCCGTTTTTTGCTAAAGGGTAGGGCCGGCTCTGTCAAAAAGCACTCAAAAAAATGGCAGATGTGTGTGGACTTCACTGACATCAACAAAGCTTGCCCAAAGGATTCCTACCCGTTGCTGAGCATTGAGAAACTTGTCGATGGCTCCTCAGGATACCAACATCCGAGTTTCATGGACGTCTATTTATGCTACAATTAAATCCAAATGCATCTCGAGGATGAAGAAAAAACTACTTTCATCACCGAGCATGCAAACTTATGCTACAGAGTAATGCACTTCAGGCTTAAAAATGCGGAAGCCACGTACCAACGATTGATGAACAAAGTCTTTAAGAAGAAAATTGGCCGCAATATGGAAGTATATGTTGATGACATGGTAGCTAAAACACCAGCCATCGGAGATCATTGCAATGATCTCATCGAGATATTCAGCCAGCTCAAACACTACAACATAAGGTTAAACCTAGAAAAGTGCACATTCGGAGTGCATGGTGGCAAGTTCCTCGGCTTCATGTTGATACATCGAGGGATAAAAGCCAACCCCGGAGAAATGCCGGGCTATTCAAGAGATACGGAGCCCGCACAACATCAACGAGGTACAACAGCTTATTGAGAGGATGGCTGCATTGTCCAAATTCCTCTCCAGGTCGGCCGACTGCGTCGTCCCCTTTTAAGATTTTAAGGAAGAAGCGGGATTTTCATCGAGATGAAAAATACAAACATGCCTTCGAATAGCTGAAACACTTCCTTGTTAGCCCACCGGTTTTAGACAAATCGAAACAAGGAGAAACTCTTTTTCTCTACCTCACAGTAATAAAAAAATGCCCTTAGCTCAGTCCTGATTTGAGAACATAAAAAGGATCAGAAATCGATCATTTCGTCAGCAAGATTCTCCAAGGACCAAAAATCAGGTACCAGATGCTCGAAAAGCTCGCTTCTGCCCTGGTCGTCTCAGCCCGAAGACTAAAGTCGTACTTCCAAAGCCACTACATTTTGGTGTGCATCGAGCAACCGATTAGGGAGGTATTAGATAAACTCGAACTCATAAGATGAATGATATTCTAGTCAGTAGAACTCTTAGAGTTCAACATTGAATACCAACCCAGAGGTCCCATAAAAGCCCAGGCCCTGACCAACTTCATCGTCGAATTCACCTACCAGGAAGATATTCCCAAACATGAGGAAACTTGGACGCTATTTATAGATGGCGCCTCCAATGAAAAAGGAAGCGAATAGACATCATTCTAGGAAACGGTCAAGGAATCGCCTTCGAACAATCCCTTCAATTCCAGTTCAAAGCCAGCAATAATCAGACATAGTATGAAGCTATGATCATTGATTTAAAACTAACTCGGGAAGTGAAAGCTCGAAATATAATTGTGAAAAGTGACTCACAACTTGTCGTATAACAGGTCAACAACACTTGTCAAGCCACGGACCCCTCCCTTGAAAGGTATCTCTCACTAGTACTTTCTTTGATCACTAACTTTAACAGTTGCGTGATTCAGCAGATACATCAGGAAGAAAACACTTGAGCCGACCTGCTATCCAAGCTCTCTAGTACCAAAAATCTCCAAAATAACAGGCCAATCATTCAGTAAGTCCTCGAACATTCAAGCATCCAACCAATCGACACCTCAGCTGAGGTCAAAACATGTCGAGCAAGGCGCGGAACGGAGAACTCCTTACATCAATTACCTCAAACGAGGCGAGATTTTGAAACACACTTCCAATCCAAGTAAATTTAAAAGAATGACAAACTATTATACACTCTTCGATAACCAGCTCTATAAAAGAAGATACTCTCGACCACTCCTCAAGTGTGTCGCCCAACCACGAATAGCCACCATAATGGCAGAAGTCCACGATGGCATTTATGGCAACCACATCGAAGGCAAATTCCTAGCAGCCAAAATCCTCTGAGTTGGCTATTTTTGGCCAAGCATGAAAGTCGACTGTAGCCTCAAGTAAAAATATGTGATAAATATTAAAGATTCTCCGAAGTTTCTCAACTACATTCTGAATCGCTGCACTGCTCGGACACCAGTTTGGTTATTCCACAAATGGAGCATAGACCTCCTCAGCCCATTTTCCCAGCACCATGGCAATTCAAATACTTGGTCATAGCAATCTACTACTTTACCAAGTGGATAGAGGTTGAACCTCTACCTTCAATTGTGACTGGCAAAGTTCAGAAGTTCGTTTGGAAAAATATCATTTGCGGGTACAAAATATCATGAGAGTTTGTCAGCGACAACAGAACGCAGTTCACAAATCGTTGATTTCGAGAGTTCTGCTCAAACATCGGTATCCAACAACTCTTTTTGTCTGTTGAACGCCCATGGGCAAACAGCTTAGTTGAGGCAACCGACAAGGTCATTCTAATGGGATTAAAGAAGAAGCTCAATTGGGTCAAGGGGTGCTGGGTCGAAGAGCTACTCGAAGTACTCTAGAGTTACAACACAACCACAAATCCTCCACCTCAAAGACCATGTGGAAGATGACTCGAGGGTCTACTCCTGGTATGTCGGCCGATGCCTAGGTGAAGAGGTTGACGTTGTCTCTAAGTAGAGCGTCGAGCTGAGCTTTAGCTCGGTGGGAAGGCGAGCTCCCATGTCAGTCACCCGTTCGGGCTGACCTCGACTTGTACGGGTTTCAGGTTGTCAGCGGGCTAGGGCCGTTCTTGGGCATCTCCTATGGGGTCTAATTTAGAGATCTTGGGTTATTGCTCTGTGTGAAGGACTAAAAGTGTTGGTTGGGCCGCTGTGATTGATGTTTCTCCCGGCTCGGTCGGTCTCAACTTTAAGCATTTATTGTAGCATAGGCGGGCTTCCTTCTAATTTGTGTGGACTACTCCCACTTTCGTCTCTAAGACGGAAAATTTGATTGCTAGGTGGGGAGTTGATACGATGACTCCGAAGTTGTTTAGCGACTGTCGCCCCAGGATCATGTGATAAGGGCTGGCCACTTGACGATGAGGTATTGTACGTCAATCGACTTTGTCTTTAGCAGGGAGCCAAACGTCATTGTTAGTCAGATGTAGCCTTGGACTCTGACTCATTTTCATGAGAAACTGACTAGGTCTCCATGGTAAAGGTGAAGTAAGTTTTCATCGAGGTGCATCTTCCTGAACGTTGAGTGGAACAGGATTTCGGTTGAGCTTACTTGGTCTACCAGGACTTTCCTGACAAGAAAATTATCAGCAATCATAGAAATGATGACAAGGCTGTGCAAATTTTTATCAATCCCTTGGAAATCAGATTCATAGAATGATATTATCAGGATTCGCATGTGAGGCCTCTGCAGGCGGATCGCATCGTTGACTCACATGATGGCTCAAAGTGACTTCTTCATGGTCGAGCTCGACTCGCCTCCTCCGGCGAATCCTCCTGCTATGTGGTCGATTACCCCTCAGATTTCAATGTTGGGCTAGTTGGCTTGAAGTCACCATGGTCGCCTGTCGTGTCTCTCGATGGTGGTGTTCTGCTCAAACTCTAGCCTTGGGAGTCGTAGTCCTATTGGTCTCGACTGTGGCTTTGTTTATGGGTAACGTAGTGGTCGAGGCGGCCCTATCTAATTAGGTGCTCGATTTTATCTCTGAGCATTACACACTCTTCGGCGGTGTGCATAGGTGCGATGGAACTCACACTTCTTACTCTTGTCGACATTATGTGGGGGTTTTGACTTCCCCATGTTGCTGGGAAGCTTGAGCAGCTGGCAGATTTCTCATAGGATAGTCTCCCTCTTGATGTTCAGTGGGGCGTATTCGTCGAATCTGGGGTTAGGGCGGGAATGCGACCTTTCTGGGGGCAGATTTCCCATAGGATAGTCTTCGATCATGGTGATCTCGGTCTTCACCCCTTTTGTCGGGCTTTTTAGACTTCTTGTCCTCGGTGTCATCTTTGATGGTCTGCTTATTAACCTTCCTAGTCTCTCGAAGTTCTTCGATCTCCATGTGGCATGTGGCCTTTTCTCGGACCTCAGCCATATTCTTGGACTTTGCGATGGTGATGTGGTCAGCAAAGTGTCGAGGCTTCAAACCATGTTTGACGAGGTATAAGTCGACATGCGGGTCGAGGTTTGGAATCTCCATGACAACGACATGGAATCTCTCCAAGTAGTCTCTCAGTGACTCATGTTGTCCCTGTTTAATGTAATGAAGGGAGTCTTCGATCTTGGAGTAAATCCACGACGAAGAGAACTAATCAGTGAAGGCCTGAGAGAGCTCATGGAAGGTGTGTATGGACCCTAGCGAGAGGGTAGAGCCAGAGTAGTGCGACCTTCTCCAAGAAGTTGGAAAGGTTCGACAGAGGATGGATTCGGTTGCGCCGTTGAGGATCATCATCGACCTAAACATCTTCTGGTGAGTGGTCGGGATCACCCGTGCCGTCATAGGGTTAGAACGTGGTCGGCAACTTGAAGTTGTCATGGAGACGGACTGTCATGATGTGCTTGGGAAAGGGTCCCGAGTCGATGGTGGAGGGAAGAACGATTTTCGTGTCCCTAGTGTCTTCCTCTTCTCTCTGATGGTACGTGCGTGAGACCTCGTCCCAGAAGCTAGAGGTCGGCCTCTCGAATCTCTCCAGATGACTGCCTTCATCATGTTATGAGCGGTGGCGCTCGTGCTCGTCCGGGTATTGTTCTCGGGACCATCTCAATGCCCCGACTTAGGCTGCTAACCTTCGATTTTTTGCTTGAAGGTCGTTGATCAGACGCTGGAATTCTTTTGGTGAAAGGTTGGCGAGTATCGAAGCGTCTTCCTCGCTGTGGTAGCATCTCCAAGTAGCCAGGGAACACTGCTGCTAGGATGTTGCCTATGTGCAACGTCGCTTGCCTGACTCGGAGTTCTAACCATTGCGGGGCAGGTAAGATTTACTTGACCAACGATGGGCGCCAAATGTTCTTGCCTGAAGTCGGGGTGATGCTGTCCAGCGCGTCTCCTGGTCCGGTGCAACTCTGGCGAGGGGACTTGCAAAGACACTCTGACGCTCAAGTAAGAAGGAATTCCATATATGTGTATAGTAAAATTGGATTCTAGATGTACCTGATATGTGTCGTGTTTGTATATAGTGCAGGATGAGGGGTGCTTGATGATAATATCTCCTAGAATCTTGTGGTGATGTGCTCAGAATGGGTCAAAGTTGATCCAGGAGATGTCAGGTTCATAAATGGTGAATCCCTCGTAATTAATAAGGACACAAGTGTCCTTGTATGATTGGGTGGAGCCCCTAAGCCAAGTAGTGTCTGATTGGACTTGAATCTGGTTCATGAGTATGGACGCTTCTGGGACTAATCCGGCCCGGGCTCAAAGTGCTAATCCAGTTCATTAAGGTTGTTAGTTGCGAGGAGAAGATATTTTTTATTATTAAAATATACATTTTCTCCATCTAGTCCCTTAAAATATCTTTTTTTTCGTTCGGTCCCTCATTTTGTCTTTAATCTATGTTAGCATTGTCATGTTGGCACTCAACAACAAAAGTTAATAGAAAGTTAACAGAGGGACCAAACGAAAACAAAAATAATTTTTGAATAACTAAACGAAAACTTTTAAAAAAGTCGGGACCAAACGAAAAAAAAGTGATATTTTGGGGGAGCAAAAACATAATCAAACCAAAATAATATTTTATGATAATTTTGATGGAAAAAGTTATTAATGAAGTTGGACACGAGCACGTGGTTCAAGTCATTACTAACAATCAAAAAATTGTAAGGGGTGCAGAAATTATTGCATGAATGTTTTCTTATATTTATTGGACTCTATACGTATTGCATACTCTAAATCTTGCCTTAAAGAATATTTGTGTTGTTAAAAATGTTAAGTACAATATCGAAACATATCAAGAATGCAGTTGGATTATAGAAATTCATGGAGATGCGCTGCAAATAAAAAATCATCATAAATCATTCTACGAGATTGGCTCTTTTTTAACAAATTTGTCCCATTAAAATTATTTGCACTTATAGAGACACATTTCACGTATGTTATTATATTATGCTTAAAAGATTTAATTTAGGAATGACTAGATTTGTTGAGCAGAAAATTTTAGATGATGTTTGATGAGATAAAATTGATTACATTCTTTCTTTCATTTGGCCTATATATGAGATGATCCGAGCTTGTGATACAAATAAATCATGCATTCACTTGGTTTATGAAATGCGAGATTCAATAATTAAAAATGTAAAAATTGCAATATATCGATACGAAGGCAAACAATTAGGAGAATCTTCTTCTTTTTATGATATAGTGCAATTTATATTTATTGAACGATGGACAATGAATAATACTCATCTTCATTGTTTGACATACTCATTAAATCTCAAGTAAATATATTATTTGTAAGTTATTTATATCTTTACTAATTTTACCGTCGACTAACATTCTATAATAATTATATTTTTTATTTGAAAAGATACTATAGTGATGCAGGACTTAATGAGGATTCAAGAAGGATTGCTCTACATCAAGATTTAGAAATATCTAGGGAATGAACAAAATGCTTTAGCGGTTCTTTCATGAAGTGAAAGATCGAACAAGAGTTAATTTTGGGTTTGCTAATTTTACATTGAAGATAAAAGAATTTGCATATTTTTAATCGTTGTGTGACATGTATCATATGGATGTCAAATGTTGATGGGCAATCCGTGGTGCAAGTGCTTATTTGCTTTAAAGTATTGTTTTCAAGTTGCTTGGACAACTATCTCGATTTGATTTTTATTTATAGCAATCTTCGCCTCTTGTCGAAAAGATGACTAAAATATCATATTGAGCGAACTAAAATGTGGGATATATGAGATAATGAATTTAGCTCTTTCGAAGATGTTAACATTCTTGATATTGTCTTTCTCTTTATGAACCAAAGACGAAAATTATACTTTTCACGGATGATAAGGATGTTGATAAGGAAAAGGATAATGGTGCTGATTGCGATGATGATGAATAGATCAAGTTAATATGCAATTTGTTAGAGAATGAACTAAATTTTATAAGTTTACAAAATGAAATCTTTTTAGTTAGTGTTTTGAATGTATTTGTGATTAGATAATGATATTACTTGTGTTTGTTTATTTAGTAACGATGAAGTTATAATGTTTAATTTTTTAATAATAATATTTAATATTTTAATTTATTACATGATATTGTTAAAAATAGAAAAATATTTTCATATTTTCATATATTAATCATAAAAATATATTATATTATTTAATATTTCCTTAATATTTTTGTATCCTATATATTTTAGAATTAACACTTCTCCATTTTATTTTGTATCTCTATTTTATTTTGTATCGTGTCACGTTTTTTTCATTTTTGTTTACGTCTTACTATATTTTTGTATCCGATATAGGCTTTCCCCATCCGATAGCGCGGGGGTCCGCATTCTGCTTATCGCCGTCGAATTCAAAGGATGAGGATGAACTGCTTCTCCTCAATCGCAGTTGAGTCCCGCTGCTCAAGTGCTCATCGTCTCTGCTCATACGAATAACTCTGCGACTCACTTTGCCCATTTTATCCACGTAATGTAATACTTGGTCTACTGAGGATCTTACAATCCGTTAATGTAAAGAACAGGATGATTACACGTGGCAACCTGACAGAAGAGACGACAACACAAATGACATCACAGGATCAACTCTGTATGTTTAATTTACTATTATTTATTAATAGATGGTTTATTACAGTATTATACTGCAAAATAATTTTATTATTACGAAAATAAGTAAATAACCATTACATGGTTCGACACAAGGTAGTTACAAACCTAATCCTAAATTAATAACAGCTGCTCTCTCTCTCCCACCCTCCTTCCCTCCCTCTCTCTCTCTCTGCGACTCTGATCCATGGAGGCGGCAACTCGCCGGGAGTTCGACTTGGTCATCCTCGGAGCCTCCGGATTCACCGGCAAGTATGTCATCCGTGAGGCGCTTAAGTTCCTCTCCGCTCCCGGCCCCCTCGTGTCGATCGCCCTCGCCGGCCGCTCCACCTCCAAACTCGCCGCGGCCCTCCAATGGGCCGCCGCCCCTGTCACCCCTCCGCCCTTGGCCCTAATTCCCGCCGACGTCTCCGATCCGGCCTCCCTCCTTGCCCTCTGCCGCCGCACACGGGTCGTCCTCAACTGTGTTGGCCCCTTCCGCCTCTATGGCGATCCAGTTGTGGCCGCCTGCGTCGATACCGGTACCGACTACCTCGACATCTCCGGTGAGCCTGAATTCATGGAGAGGATGGAGGTCAATTACCACCAACGGGCGGAAAAGGCGGGATCTTTGGTGATCTCGGCGTGCGGATTTGACTCTGTGCCGGCCGAACTAGGGCTTATGTTCAATTCGCGTCAGTGGGTGCCACCGTCTGTGCCGAACCGAGTGGAGGCGTATGTAAGCTTGGAGTCGGAACGGAGAATCGTCGGGAATATAGGCACCTATGAGTCGGCGGTGCTGGGCGTGGCCAATATGCACCAGCTGCAGGAGCTCAGGAAGTCAAGGCCGAAGAGAGCTCGGCCTCAGGTAAGTTGCTTTAATTGTTTTGTGTTTTTTGCTTGGTTGTGACTGTTATACATGATTTCACTGAATTAGCTGTTGTTAGGTATACCCCTTTGCTATTCAACCTATCATTATTTTTATCTTCTTTTTTTGGAGCTCTTTGTTTAGTACAGGGTCATAGGTCCCTGTGATTTGTGGATAGAGATGGCAGCATATTAGATATGATGCAGATAATACATAAATCATATCTGCACTGCGTCTTACATTTGCATATTCATATCCACACCACGTTTCATATTCAAATATCCATATCCACGTCCACGCTGCATCTGCAACGTATATAGTATCCTTATTTGTAACCTTTGCAGTTGTGGACATTCACACCACACCACATCTTAAATAGACAATATATTTAATATAAAAAACAAACCAATATATTACATTATAAATTACACACTTCTCAATCACTTAACACTATAGAAAAACCTTTTAAAAGAATCATAGAAAGTTTACCGGAAACAATTGATAAACACAATTATTAAACCACACACACATCATTACTAAACTTCCAACAAACCTAAGCACAAAATTTCCTGCAACATTAACTTCAATTATAACAAATTACAACAATTAAACTATTGAATTAATACTTCAACTAAAACACCATTAGAAGCATCATTACCAATCAACTAAAACCATAGTTCAACTAGAACATCATTAAAAAAACCATAAACACATTAGCATTCATCTATGATTCATAGTTAACTAAAGCATCATTGTTCAATTGCAAGAAACTATAAATTCATAAAACATAGTCTTAAATTCATTGTTCAAACATTATTCTCTTCCATGATGCTCATCCATCCTCACAATATTGTGTTCTTCATGTACTTCAATCCTACAATTTAAAAAACAAAATTCAAATATATAGCACATAAATTAAAGAAAAAGAAGTCAATAAAGATCGTATATGTAGGATTCATCCATCCCAAAACCATTCTCTTCTACGTCTTCATACACTTTAGTAATATTAGTTAAGTTTGAAGTTGAACCTATAAAAAACAAATAAGTGAAATGAATAAACTACTCATAAAAATAAACTAACAGAATGAGTTTTCTATATAAGCATTCTTTGAACATACTCCATAACCAACTCTGAGTAAAAGTGAATGCTTCCACTATCTTTAGTTAAAGTCTACTACGTTCCAGGCGTATCAAATTGTCCACCATTACTAAATATAGATTTAGAAGCAACAAGAGGAGACACAAGAATACTTCAAATATCATGACCGTTTGCTTATAAAATGGGATACTTTGCACCAATTGATTTCCACCAAGTCAAAATGTCACTATTACTAATTCTTGGCAAGACATCTTCCTCTAAATATATGTTCAAACCGTTTTGAGTGTATTTCCTCTTTCTATTAAAGAACTTATCATAACCAACACCATATTGAAGGTTAGCCTTATTAGAACATTGGATCCAATAATGATATTCATCCTCTAAATATCCTTTGCCATTATCAAATGATATTCATCTACCAAGTCTCGTGCAATCTTTCTAAGTCTTTCCACTTCAAGATAACTTTTCTCTCCATATACCATGCCGTAATAGTATTTAATGTGATTCATCTTACATTGGATCTAATAATGGTCTAACCCCCTTCACACCATGAATCACTTATTCATCGTCTTTGTAGCCATCATAGAAAAAGCTTCATCAAAACCATTGGATCCATTCCTTAAGTGCAATTTTGATCTTAAATATCTTACAAAAAGAAATATTGGTTGTTGAATATTATATTCCAGAAAATAATTGAGTGACATCACGAAAAATCTTCAATTTATCACATATTTCTTTTGCCATTTTCCATTCATGATCATATGACAAAATCTTGTACTTTGGTTCATGAGTTTTAGACAACTAAAAAACACATTTGTATGGTAGCACTGACACAACCATCAAGTACGTAAAGTTCCATCTTGTTGTTACATCTTGGCATAATTTTCTAGTAATGTAAATCTTTAATTGTCGTGTTGCCTCCTCATGCTTCCCTTTCCTTTTTGGTATAGCTATTGAATAGATTACACCCTCTTATATGTTGATTGCAGAAGTAATAATGCCCATACCATCTTTTACAACCAAATTTAGTATATGCACCCCACATCACATATGGAATTTTTTTCCTTCCAATATCATTCCACTGGGAGAAAGCCTATCTTTCAAAAGTTGCACAACTCTACCATTCATTGAACAATTGTGAACTCTAATAGTTAACAACTTGCTATTAATATTCTACTTTAAGAAATAATCCATGAAGGTATCTACAATTACTTCATTAGTGTGCAGAGATCAATATTATTGATTTTATCATATTGACTTTGAAGTATGGTGAGATTTTTAAATATTATTGATTTATTCAGTTCGACTTTGAAGTATGATGATATCAATGATAATTTTTATCATTCTAATATTAATAAACATTTTTCTATTATTTTAAAATTAATCTATAATTGTTACTGTTTTAAAAGTAATAGATGATTTTATAAATTATTCTTCACTAATTTATATATTTGTTATTAATTAGAATAAATTATTGTACAATATATTATTTTTATATAAATGTTTGAACATTATAGTCTTTTTCTTGTTACTCTCGATTCTTGTTCCTCTACCAAATAAAGGAATAGTTGTTTCTAATTTATTGTGATGCAAAGCAAACAAGGAAAATAATATATTTTTTTCTATTTTATTCCTTATTTACTCCTATTCATTTCAATTTTGTTCATATCAACCAAACAACCCACTTGAGTTCCTCTTTACTTTAGATTTTTAGTTCATGTTTCTTTCTTCTTTCCTTCACCCTTTTTGCTTTCTCTTTCTCCAATATATTAGAATTTATGCGCCATTGGTTTGAAATGAATTCAGCTTCAACCTCTGTTTTAAATTTTGTCATGTGTCGCAATTGTCCCTATGGATGACCACATCAGAAATGCCTCTAGTATTTGAATTATATGTAATATTAAGAAGTGAGACAATAATAGTTTTTTAGTTATAACATTAAAAAACAGCATATGTGACATCACTTTTATGGCACATAGGTGGCAAAAGTAGAGCACAAGCCACAAGGCAAATATTTGCAGCATGACTGAGCGGAGTCATGATGCAAATCCATAGAAGCTATGTGCCCCATTTCAGCACCACATTGGAACCATCTTGGTTTTAGATTATCAGGATTTTAGTGGGCCTAAAGAGTTCCATAACATTGCAAGTTAGCATCATGAAGAGCAACACATCTTGCCATGCCAACTTGCATGGATTGCAAAAAGGAGCGCATGCTGGCAAAAGTTGTTTGATGTAGCAAAATACTTATGGGTTAAGTGATATACTTCAATTCTGCAGACAATTAAATTTATTAACATAAATTGAAGAAAGCTGCTAGAAGTGAACACAAATTGTACTGATAGCACACATGTTGCATCTACATGGATTCAGTGTGGCATATGAAAAGATCTTGGCATCATGTGTGACCTTGACCAAACGTGTCTCATGATTTGTCATCACCAGTTCATTGGATATAATCAAGTGAAGTTTGTCAAATATGGTATCCCTGTATGAACTAATTAGCATCTGGAAACAACACTTTACTTTTTCAGTGGATCAATTGTCTAAACTAATCACCTTCTGTTTCCTTATTTGATATCTCACTGATATTAGATAAAACATAGATTTTATGTTGATTTCTAGGAAGATATAGTAGACTCTTTTTGGTTGCACAAACTAAAACATAGATTTGTTTATTTTGCATTTAAATATAAGGCACATTTGCCAAACAAATAAATGTTTTTTAGGCAGAAATGCAAGGGAAGTGTTTTCTTATTGTAAAATCTAATTGATCCTGATTATAAGGAGATTTTGCAAGTTATGGTTTCGACTTGGAAAGGCTGTGTTCTCTAACAAAGTATCTAGACTGCCTATGGTTTAATGTTGAGAGGGTCAATAGCTGTGATTGCATTGTATGATGGAGGTCCAGCTTAATTGGTTTGTTGGTGAATATGTTTACATTCTGATGTATCTGGGAGTTCCTTAACCACTTATTAGTTATAACCTCATTTGTTTCCTAAAAGAAAGGGCTTTGATTTATCCGATGGCAAGTTAAAAAAATGATAATCACGAAGTCCTTGACTTATCTACAAATTACTGACTATTTCATAGATTAGTGCAATGCCATGTTTCCATGGTGTATTTGCAGTTCAATCAATAGTTATATGATAGTTGTTTTCATTTTCAGTACACATCCTTTGTATTTTCTCTTTGCTTATGCCATCTTTTCAGCATTTGTAGATAAGTTTTCTTAATTTAAATTCATTCTTCAGTGAGTTTATAGTCAACGTTGTTGCCAGCCATTATTTTTTTGTTTTAGAATTATTATTGTTATGTAAAAGGTTAAACATAATAAAATTTTCCTCAATACCTATTTACCCTGGACACATGCAGATTCCAGGCCCACCACCTCCCAAAGGACCATTGGTAGAACGTAATAAGGCTTTGGGACTTTGGGCATTAAAGCTACCTTCTGCAGATGCTGTTGTTGTCAGGAGAACACTTTCAATTCTAGCAGAGAATCCTGACGGTCTTCCAGGTGCCAATGAAACTGAAGAGCATGCAGGGAAGAGGAAGTCATACTGGTCAACGGTGAAACCTGCCCATTTTGGTGTGAAGATAGGCACAAAATCAATACTAGGGATTTTTCGGTTCATGGTAACTGGATTGTTCATAGGACTCTTTGCAACATTTTCATTAGGGAGATCACTTCTCTTGAATTTCCCATCAGTATTTTCTCTTGGCTGGTTTAGAAAGACCGGACCAACAGAAGAAGAGGTAAGTAGTGCTTATTTCAACATGTGGTTTGTTGCACATGGTTATAGTGACGATAAGCTGGCTTCACAAAGAGGTAGGAACACAGACACTAAAGTAATCACCCGAGTTTCTGGCCCTGAGGTGGGATATTTAACTACGCCAATTATACTCGTCCAGTGTGCTCTTATTATGTTGACAGAACGTGGTAACTTACCAAAAGGTGGTGTTCTTCCACCTGGAGTCGTTTTTGCCCCCACTGATCTCCAGAAACGTCTCCAAGCAAATGGGATATCTTTTGATGTCATCTCGACGAAAGCTTCTCCACAGTAATTTCTCACTCTAGTTTCATTTGTATGCTAGAGTTTGACAGATTGCTCTGTTACAGTCCTAAGGGCTATGGTTGACAAAATGAATGTAATAAAGCTTTGTTTCTTTTGTTCTTGCTGTTCTTGTACTTCTCTTGGAAACCTGGATTTTCTATATGATATTATTTTGTCAATTTTGAGCATGGAGTAGAAACAAATGCAAAGAGTATATGATTTCAGCATGTGGAAATCTGATCTTGCTGAGAATAAGAGTCTTAGTATGTAATTTGTAACTAATTAAAGAATGAGCTGATTTCTTTCTGGTTGACTGAAGTTTTGCTTGGGGTTTACTGAAGCATGCATGCTGCTGTATCTCATCGATCAAGGACTGGAGTTGACAAATCTTTTTAATTCTCAATTCTCATAACAATAAAAATTCTCATATCAAAATGGAATAAAAGCAATATAAATTAGGTGTCATAGTAGTGGATGGCACCATCATTACTTTTAGGGGGTGTTGTACATCATGCAAAATGATAAAAAGTTGAGTATAGCAAAACTGATTCCCATATTGGAGTAGTTTGACTTCATTTTTGATTCTCATCACCGAGTGAAAATGATATCTTGGAATGCAATTCTGATATTCCCTGGAATCAATTTTCATAACTTTTTATGATATCCACATTCCAACTATCTTTGTGATTTTATTGAGGTTCCAACTATGAATCCAATGCATCTCAACATTGGTAGTTTAAGCATGGTCTTACAAATTTATTGAAGGACAAAAAAATATAAAAATTATGTAAAGTTTTTACGTTAATTTTTCATCAGAGCATGTTGCTTCACAATTTATGCCTTGTTAAGAATATAAACGTATAGATTGGTCATTTTTCTAATAATTTAAGTTTTGAAAAAATTTGATCATCCAATCAAATTTAATATGGTATCAGAGCGGAAGGTCTTGAGTTTGTGTCAAAAATTATCTCACACCTCAATTAAGTCGATCCATTTATTGGGCATGACTCCTTAAGTTTACTCATCCACAAGTGAGGAGATATAAGAATATAAATACATAGATTGTTCTTTTTTCTAATAGCTTAAATTTTTGAGAAAGTTCATCATCCAATTATCGGGATAATAAACTAAAAAATCACAAGGTTTGCAAAAATTTTACATTCTACCCGCATTTTGAAATTTCGTCTGTAAATGCATAATCTTTACTTCCGTTTATGTCATCCACCAAATTGTCACACGCCGTCTCAACTTAGCTAACGTGGAGGAAAACGACACTTGTGTGGCCTAACGGCTTCATACGTGGCCTGCCACCCACAACTTTTTGCTCTCCACTTTCTTCCAGTTTACGAAATTCCATTTTTGTCCTCAACTTTCTCCCACTTTACGAGGTCAATCTAGTCATTTTTCCTCTTGACTCTTACTTAATCGAGGTCATCTATTTTTCCTCTTCTCTTCTTTTTCCCACATGTTGCCATTTTTTCTCACTACTCCTCCTCCTCCTCACCCTCATCCTCCTCCTCAATCTAGATATGGAAGCAAAACATTTACGACCTTCCTTAACCAAACCAGCATAATTATATGCTGTAAGAAACCCAACAAAAGCCATTGCATTTGAGTAAATCTTTTCATCCAACATCTCCTGAAACAATCTGACTGCATCATTGGCTCTCCCATTGATACCACAACCCAAGATCATTGCACTAGATGACACTAAATCCCTCTTCCTCAATTCACCAAACAGCTCCAAGGCTCTGTCAATTCCCCCACACTTTGAATATAAATCTATAAGAGCAGTGCTCAAATGATCATCTAATTAAATCCCCATCATGCGGATATATTTTTCAACCCACAACCCAAATCTCAAGTTCCCCAACTGCGAACAAGTTGATATAACACTAGAAAAAGTCATCTCATCTGGTTCAACACCTGAATCTAGCTTCCTCATCCTGTTGAAGGACTAAATGGCTTCTCTTGGGCATCCTGTTCAAGACCACGAAGCCATATCGAGAACATGAACATGAACCAGATGAACAGCGGGTCCCTCGATGCTCTGTTCCGTCGTCGTGAGCCCGTGGCCGCCGCCCCCATACCGAAGCTCGCTCCCGCGGCCGTTGCCCGCCAGGCCCTCCTTGGCCTCGCTGAGATCCACTCCCGCCAGATCGTGCACCGCGACATTAAGCCCGCTAATCTCCTCATCAACACTGCCGGTGAGGTCAAGCTCTCCGACTTTGAGGTAGGCAAGGTGCTCCAGCGTTCGTTGGACCCCTGCGACTCATACGTGGGCACGTGTGGCGAAGAGCGAGGAGCTGTGCTGGAGCCCATGGTGATTTGTGCTGTGCTGGAGAGCGAGGAGCTGTGATGGTGGCCATCTGCTTCGGAGAGGCAGCGGGAGCTGTGCTGGAGGGGACGACGTCGGCGAGCAATAGAGCGAGGAGCATAGGAGCTCTTTGGCCGCCCATGGCGATCTCTCTGTCGCACACACACAACACCAACACTACCAACACTTCAAGTCATTGATCGCTCACTACTTGCTCACTGCTCTACGTAGTTTGTCGAGGCCGCAATAGTGACTATATCAAGATGGTCGACGTCGACTCCACCGCCGCCATGGATTGCATGAGCAAGCTGAGCACAATGGTTTGCAGGAGGGTGGAAGAAGAAGAAGTGGGAAAGAAGAAGAGAAAAATATGTGGGATATATATATTCCTTTTTGATAACGGGCCCACAATTAAACTGAAGAGCAAAAAATTGTGGGTGATAGACCACGTATATGAAGCCGCCAGGCCACGCAAGTGCTGTTTTTCTCCACTTCAGCTAAGTTGAGACGACGCGTGACGATTTGGTAGATGACATAAACGGAAGTAAATATTGTGCATTTACAGACAAAATTTAAAAACACGAGTAGAACGTAAAATTTTTGCAAACCTTGTGATTTTTTTTGTCTATTAACTCAAATATAATTTGTCCAATTAATTCTCTCAAATGAACAATTATTTTTTAATCTTCTTCTTTCTAACAGTCATTTTTTGGATATTCCTTTCTGTTGTTCTCAATAAAGGATTGGCTTCTATTTTAAAAATAGATATCATCCACTTAAGGAAAAGCTTGAAACAAAAGGAGGTATACACTAAATGAAGGAAAGTTCAAAGAATGAAAAAGAAAGAACAAAGAAGGAAAGAAAAGTCCACCGATGAGTTTGCTAGTTGCTTTTCAATAGATTAATAGACTAGTTTGAATTAGCATGCAGTAGATAGGAATGAAAGATTGAGCTTAAAATAGATGCGCTATTATGCACAAAACATCAAATGAAGGTATTTCGAATTAAAATGCCAACTAAAATTTTGCTGCAATTTTAGTAATTATGATCAGATTAAATACTAACTCCACTCATATGCCTTCTTTTCCCAAACTAATTGATGGGGAAACAAAAATATTTATTTGATCAACTATACAAATATATCTATCAATTATGTTTCATTACTATAATCTTTTTCATTAAATCAAATATTATAATTCTTTTTGTTCACATTAATACAACAGCACATCACTATTTTTCAAAATTTAGAATTTTTTCAGATATTATTCCAATTATTTATCATTAATTTAGAAAATTCCATAATTCAGATATACGATCATGGGACTAAACATATAAAACATAAATAAAGATGGTCAAATAAATTTCTAGCGGAGAAGCCTGTATGCTGTTAACGGAGGCGGACAGAGAGATTACAGAAAAAAGCCTACAACGGGGGCGCATATATTCCCCGGAGCAAAAATGCCTTCTTTTCCAAATCCCTATGCGTACTTCGCACGCGAGGAGATGCCCGGTCGCCATCCCACCGCCCACGCGTAACCCACTCAAATCTGACGGCTAGATCTGCTCCGGACATGACGCGAGGATTAGGCCCAGTTTAATCCAAACCCTAGACCGCAGCTGGAGTCCGGGCCACCTCCCCCTCCGACGCCTGCCCTATTTAAGACCCTTCCCGCTCACCTCTCGCCGTCTCCTCCGCCACGGCTTCCCCCGACTTCCTCCTCTCCTCTTCTCCACCCGCGAGCATCACAGGTATGGTCGCTCTAATTCGACAATTTCCTTCTGTTCTTCAATCCTTAGATCTGATTTGTTCGTTTTGGTTAATCCACTACAATTCTGAACTTTTCCCTTGTCGATTTGGACGTTCGCTCTCAGATATCCGGAAGCATGTCGGATGAAGAGCACCATTTCGAGTCCAAGGGCGACGCCGGTGCTTCTAAAACCTATCCGCAGCAGGCCGGAACTATCCGCAAGAACGGGTATATCGTCATCAAGGGCAGACCATGCAAGGTTTACTTTAACTATATCCGAACTACTCGGCCTGTCTTTGGTAGACAAACTATTTGGTTGTTTTGATGGATTTTTCATGTTGTGTTTAGTGACCGAGTGATATTTGACGGGTTTATTTTAATAGTTTGGGCTCAAAAGTGATTTTTATTACTATTTGGCTGTAAATTCGATTGAAGTCCTGTTCTTCGTTACCTGCCCTATTGATTCTAGATCCCAATCCTTTTCCTACCTTACTGACAACATCACCTCCTGTCTTAGTTTCCTACTTTCCTTATCCTTTTCTAATTATGAGAAGGTATTCCTAGTTTTTTCTTGCTTATAAGATGTTTGAACTTTTTATTCTTTCTTAGTGGTTGCAAGGTTTCTACGGGGTGTGTTAAGGTTCGTAAATACCTCATATTGAAATTGTCATATGATTTTATTCAAATTCATGGAATACAAATAGTTGTTTTTTTGAAGTCCTTTTCATTTGGCTTTACGTAGTTAAATGTGTCAATGAAAGATTGGGATTCAGTGATAAGTACCAATAACATTGAGTATCATTTGTTGCTTCAGATGAAGATATAAGTGATGATAAAATATATATGGATCTTGGGTTTGCTGATAAGTTAGGAGACTGGAATAAGTTGCTGATAGAACAAAAAGAGCTGGTTCATGAAGTTCCATAATGTGACCCATTTTTATACTAGTATTGTAGAATTGATATGACTAATATTAATGGCGTTGCTATCCTTTGGGATTTAAAATGTTGGGGAGCAAAATAACATGGTTTGTACAATATCCATTTAGCCGAAGCCAAATTGTTGGGAGACCAGTATTGACTTGGTGCCAACTTAGGTTAGGTGAGACATGTGCACCTTATTTGGAACCTTTGCAAGTTCCATAGATAAATTGCATGTGAAGAGGGGTGGATGTTGGTGCTTGCCTAGTTGAGAAAAAAAAAGGCAATTGGACCTTGTGAAGGCAGAGGAGAAAAATAATTTGTGCATAGATTTGAACTCCGGTAAAAACAAAAGGAGGAAGGTGTGTTGGGCGAATGGTCTACACTAGAGGGGCTGAATAGTGTGTTATACTAAATTTAACCTAAGTTTCGTTTTAATCCGTTTCTTAGGCTGATACGTTTAATCTAAGTGCGAAAGCGAATATGATAAGTAACGAGTAAGAACAAGTTAATCACACAAATAATGACAATGCTAATAAGATATATTTATAGTGATTCGGGATCTTTCAATACTTCATTACCTAAGCAACCTGTTTAGGATTTCCAACTTAACTTTATTAGATTAAATTTGTTTTCTTACACTTTAGAATTTACAAGCTAAGACATCAACCCTCTCCTCGAGGGTTACTCTCACCTCGAGAGTACACTTGACCTAACACACTAGGTCAAAAACAAACTTTAGGAAGCAATAAATAGAACACAAAATGCAGGTATAAATGGAGCAAATAACTAAACAATACAACACTTAGCACCGAACATCGTATTTTAGCTCCTCTTGATGCCTTGGTGAAGAATCGAATCAATCTTGAAGGCAAGGACAAGAGAATAGGCTCACAAAACTAGGGTTTTGAAGAATATGGCTCAATCAGGGCTTAGATGGAAGGCTTAGAACCAAGTTTTATAGGTAGACAATAAGGTAAGGCTCCGGTCCAACAGATTGAAATGGCTAAAAAGGATTCGTTGGGCATTTCGGTCGATCGAGATTTGGTCGACATTCAACCTATAATCAGGCTCAAGTTAAATTTTTTTAATTTTCAGATTGTTTGAGTTTTGAGGTTTCAGGTTTTATTTTTAGGATTTTTACATCATAATGAGGATGTACAACATATAATAGACATCCTAAACTTATACTCTAACTTCCCAATGAAAATCGAGTGTCGATGAGCATCCTTTTGATTGTCACTTTTTCGATCGCGCAAGTCGTGCACTACTCGATTTGGAACTTGAAAATATTTCTTCATGAAATCATTAGTTCCATGTTTGTTATTATCAAAATCGAGATTAAGACGTAGGTTGAAAATTTTAAGCCAACAAGATGGTTTGTTGGCGTTAGGTTATCTTTTATCATCGCGGTTTTTGTCATTGTTGTGACTTCGGGCAGAGCAATATAGTCCTACTTGGGAGATAATTGGGTTTTGAGCCCCTTCTATTTTATCCTTACATAGTCTACAAATGGAGAAAAGAATTAGATCCCACCTTTCTTATACAACACATTGCTTAGGTGTGGGCTTGTCTTGTATCTTTGCTCGAGCCTAAAGTTATTGATAAGTGTATATCCTATACTGCGAGATAGGAAGCAGGCCCCTCTCCTTTAACTAATACCCATCAGTTTAGATGGGTCCCCTACTATCTTTTTGCATAAGCATGAAGACATTTATTTGTTATTACATTTAAATGGTATAGACTTTATAATCAATAATTAGACATATAACCAATATTTAAGCATGAAGAAATGCAAGTTGATTTAAACATATAATCAAGGCGCTCTTTTGTTAAAACAAATGTTAACAAAAAGTTTTACTGAAAATTGTAAATAGACTTTATAAATTATATATCCAATATCGAAATTAAAATGATCAATAATTATATTTGATGTTTGAATGCTTGTTTTTTGTAATCATTGCTTAGTTTTAATTATTGATAGTATTTATATATGAGTGCCTTTGCTATGTGTGCACTTAGAATTTGAGTTTTTGCATCTTCGCCTTATGATGTTGAAAAGAAAAATACAGTATGCCACCATATATTCTTGTGTCTAAAAGAGCCCTCTTATTTTAAAAGCAGTTTCTATAATGATTTTTTCCCCTTAGTAGAAGTCAAGATGTCTTGTAGTTGTCTTTCAGCACAAACTTAAAAAATGACATCTTTGTAGAGTGCGACCGCAAACATTAGTACTAGTTAGTCTTTTTGAGGAAACTTTGCTTCTAATAGTTCTATTCTGATAAGTTAGTTGTGCAAAAGAATATAAAACTATTTTACTTTTTCAAGTAGGTAAATTGCAGATAATCTTTCCCATAGTTGTAAATGATGCAAGGCGCACCAAGGCGCAAAGGGCTCTTGGAGCCATGGCACAAGGTTACGATGCTCGCCATAATGAGGCGAGACGCAAAAATAAAATATAATTATAAAATATATTTTTACACACACATATATATATATATATATATATAAAATCACCTAATTAACATCTAATTTAGCATCCAAAGATAATACGTCAAAGAAATGATGAAATTCTTTGCATGTTGAAATTTTCAGCATGCAGCAGTATCAACATGCATGCAGAAAAATAAATTTCAGCATGCAGAATAGGAGGGAGGGCTGAAATTGCTGAAAATTTCAGCATGCTGAAGAAAGGCTGAAATTTGCTGAAAGGAGATGAGAAAACAAAAATATCTGAAATATGCTAAAATCTAATGGAGAGGCCGTTGAAATCTAGTGGAGAGGCCGCCAAAAGTTGAGATTCGTCGGGAAGGGAAGAAAGAGGCGCCAGAAAAAAAGGAGGCTTGCCAGAGGCGCCGGGGAGGATGCTCGCCAGAAAGAAGGGAAGAAAAAAGAAGAGGAGAAATGTCAGGAGTTGGCGGCTAAGGAAAAAAAAAGGATAAAATTTTTAGGTGCCCTAAGTTAACTAAGGGCACCCGGCACACACCTGTGTGGCACATATGGCGCGCGCCTTGCCCCTGGGCCGAGGCGCGCACTATAGCCCTTGAGGCGCTAACCTCAGGGAAAATATGGTGCGGGGGCCTGCGCTTGTGTGCGCCTCGCGCCTCATTTAAAACTATGATCTTTCCATTCTAGCGTAGTTGTAAATGATGCAAGGTGCACTAAGGCGCAAAAGGCTCTTAGAGCCATGGCGCACGCCATATCGAGGCGAGGTGCAAAAATAAAATAAAATTATAAAATATATTTTGTACATACAAATATAAATTTCTAAAATAAAATCACCTAATTAATATCTAATTTAACATCCAACTAAATAAAGATACTAAGTCAAAGTTGTTAAAGAACAACTAAATAAGTACTCATCAAGTTCCAACATCATTAAAAAAAAACAAGAAGCCAACATCAAGTTCGACATCATTAAAAGAACACATAAAACAAGTACAACTAATGGACTATTCATCATCTAGATCTGGATCATGGTCTTCATCATCTTTATCAATCTCGTAATGTTTGGAATACATGAAAGAGATAGTATTTCCTTCTCCATCTTCTTCTTCGGAAGATTCATTTATGAGTATTCGACGATTTGGGACCTCTTGCATTTCCCTTGTTTTTTCCTCCTAAATCTAGTGAGATGTTCAAGCTCTTTAGCTCCACTAGCTTTAGCAATCGTGTCTCATGCCAAAGAACCATCTTCAGGCACCAAGTCATCGTCATCTTGTTCATCTTCAGCTCTACCAATCAACCATTTGTTGCTAGCATCAATACCTTCCAAAGATATAGGATCGATGCGGTCATGTGCATCATATCAACACTTCAATGTTTGGTTGTACTTCACAAAAACCAAATCATTCAAGTGTTGTGCATCCATCCTTTTTTAATTAGCACAATTAGAATGTTTTTTAAATTAAAATGAAACTTTAAATATTATTACTAATGTTTTTTAAAATGCTCCCATTACGCTTACAACCCCATGCACCACAAGTGAGAGTAGACTAAGCACTTTATAACAAACTTTTGCAACTATTGAGTTGAAGATCCATAAAGTTTCCACCATTTAGCTTTCATTGTTAATAAAAATTAAAAGTTAAGGTCAATTAATCTATTAAATGTTAAGAAAAAATCTAAAGTATAACCGGAGATTTAATACTCTTATGCCTAATCGTAATTGGTTTTCTGAATATACTCTCAAGAGTTTGCATAGGTAGAAAGTTGATTAGAGATTAGGTCTTGTTCCTAAGTTTTGGAACCAACCTTTCAATAGCATCAAACAATCCTCCCATAACTAGGGGTGAGCATGGACCGGTTAATCGGTCCATTAGCAAAAAAAAAAAACGGTCCATTAACTTTTGTTTTTCAAAATCATTAACCGTAAACCGGTCCATTAATTTCGATTAACCGTTATTCCAGTTTCGGTTTTTTCGGTTCGGTTAATTGATAATTTTCGATTAACCAATAAAATTTTTTAACCTACAAACAAAATAATGTTACGCAAATTATAGAGAAATTCAAACAAATACCGAATTCTCATTGAGAAAAAAGAAAAAAGAAGTGAAACCACTTGAACCAAGATAATGTTCTACAAAAACTAATATTTTTATTTTTATTTTTTAATATCTTTTGATTTTTAAATATTTTTAAAAATATTTAAAAATATTTTTTTATATAGTTTTAATAATTTTTTAAATAATTTTTTGTAATTTTTTTATAATTTTCTGTAGCTTTTTATAATTTTTTTTATAATTTATAAATTATTATTTAATATATATTATTAAAATTTAATAAATTATATTGAACCGGTCGGTTAACCGAAACCGGTGGACTTTTTACTTCGAACCGAAACCGAAACCGAAAATCGATTTTGCCAAAAATAAAAATCGGAACCGAAAAAACCGGATCGGTTTCGGACCGATTTTTCGGTTAACCGAAAAAACCGGATCGGTTTCGGACCGATTTTTCGGTTAACCGAAAAATTGTTTTTTTTTTGCTCACCCCTACCCATAACCTCGTATGAACTAAGGTTGGGGTTTGTATAGAACAATCCAGGATTCAAATAGTGCCCACATGCATGCAAAGGTCGATGGAGTTGACATTCTCACCTTTTTGTCAATAATTTCAAAAACATTTTTGTATTTTTTTTCTTTCTCATTAAAAGATTTGACAATTGCTTTTTCTGCTCTATCTATTGCCTCATATATGTTCCCATTGGAGGCTTTCTCTCACCATCGACCAATCGAAGCACTTGCACTAGAAGACCTTAGAAGACCAAATATTTTGAGAATGTAGACGATGTTGGTCCAAAATGTAGCTATTAAAACAATGCCACACTCTTTTACCAATTAGCTTCTTTTGCCTACTTGCTACTTGTCCATATATTTTAAGTGAACATCTTCCTCAAATTGACCTTTTGCTCATGGATACTCTCAAAAGTAAGATAAGCGGTTGTAAATCTTGTAATGCTTGGTCTAGCAAGATCTCTTTGTTTAGTGAATTCCTTAAGCATGTTCAATAAACTAGGCCGCATATAAATGTAGGAATTCGAAGTCATAGCCCTCTTCAATATGTTATTGATAATAGTAGTCTTCCCAAAATCTTCGAGTGTAAGATCAATCCAATGCCTAGCACAAGGACTCCAATATAGATGTGGTTTCTTTTTCATCAACTTTTTTTTCTTATGAAATATACAATATAACCGTTAAAAGGAAACCAACTAATAAAAACATTAGATTTTAGTTGAAATTTGAAAATTTAACTTGCATACACATTATTAGATGTACTATCAGTGTTAACTTGTATCACATTTGTCTCTCCCAATAAGTTCTACCATTTTATCAAGCAATTCAAACATCTTTCCTCCGGTCTTTGAATAATTACTTGCATCAATCAACTCGAAAACGGTTCCCTTAGCAGAATTTACTAAAAAGTTGATCAAAGTCCTTGCCTTTTATCTGTCCAACTATTTGCCATGATGGTGCAACCAAGGTTGTCAAAGGCGCTAGGCGCACTCAAATCGCAAAGGTCCCATAATCGCCTGAGGCGCAAGGCCCAAAAGCGCACGCCTGACTGAAGCAAGGCGCACATTTTTAAAAATATTGTGATATGTCCACTTCTACTATCCATAATGTTGCACACTAAATGCTAAATGAAGTTTATGTTGAATGAAGGTGCTTGTAGTGGTAGCTACAAGAAAAATAAATGATGAAAAACTCTGAAAATAAAAGAAAAATCGGCTAAAAAAATGAAAAAAATTTAAGTAACAATCGTCTAGCTAATACATGGTGATACAAGAAAAATAATACAAGAAATTTGAAGTAACAATCAACTAGCTAATACATGGACTTCATCCCGGTGCGCGCCTGGTGCGCCAGGGGCTTCAAAAAAAAAAGCGCAGAGGCGCAACGCCTTGGCCATGCAAAGGTGCTAGGCATGTTTTGCGCCTCGCCTGGTGCGCCTAGGTGCCCAGGCGCTCGCTTTTGACAACCATGGGTGCAACCAAACCTTACCCATTTCTCTTCATGCTCTTTTATTATTTCCTTGACCTCATTGACCGTCTTCTTAAGGAAATGAACTCTCGCCTCATATATAGTGGGAGGTTTCAAGCCAATGCCATATTGTCCAATAGACTCAACAATCATCTCAAAACTTGGATAGCGTAAAGCATTAATGGGAATTCCTGCATCATATATCCATTTACATATGTTTTCACATACTTTATCCCGCAACTCCTTTTTACATGCCTCGTTAATGATGGTTTGTTTCATCATTGCTTCTTTCCTCTTTTTCAACACTTGACGCTCGGTGTAAAGAAACATCCATTGGACCTTTCATCTTTGGCTTCTTTTTCATATTGATATGTATGGATTTTGAACTTCCACCAAGACCATCTTCCTCACAATAATCAAGATCCTCCAAATTGGGTGTAGAATTTGATACATCAATATTAACACTTGATGTGGCAACTTTCTTTTCCATGTTCTATTTGATCTCTTCTCGAACATGAGGTGGGCACTTTGCGCAAGCCTTGACATTACGATATTCTCCAACAAGATGTTGCTTCTCTCGGGAAATTCCTCCATTTGTTATTTTGTTATAAAAACCAGAAATCAGCGTATTTGTGTTGTTTGGAACCACTTTACATAAATACTTCCATTCCGGGCATTTTCTACTATTAGAAGAAGATTCCATAATTTAAACTCTAAAGACTAAAAAAATGAGAAAAAAACCAGAAAAGAAAATTAGCACATTTCAGCATGTTGAAAAAATAGAAGGGCTGGTCAATGGAGAAGACAAAGAAGATTGATCGCCGAAGTATGCTGCTTAGAAAGGAGAAGAGAAAATAATACTCGATGGAGAGGATTGGCCGCCGAAATCTAATGGAGAGGCCGTAGCCGGAGTTGAAAGCTAAGAAGGAGACTTGTCGGGAAGGAAAGAAAAGGAGGTGCCAGAAAGAAATGGAGACTCAACGGAGGCCCCAGGAAGGAGAGTTGCCGGAAAGAAGAAGGAAAAAAAAGAGGAAGAAGGGAAGAGTGCTCGGCGGTTGCGAAAAGAAAAAAAAAGAAAAGTTGTAAATGTTGGGTGCCCAAAGTTAACTTAGGGCACTTGGCGCCGCATATGGCGTTGCTATGTTCCTTGAGGCGCTAGGATAGAGCTGCATATGGCGCGTGCTATGTCCTTTGAGGCGCTAGGGTTGCACTTCAAGGGGAATATGGCGCGGGGGCTTGCTCCTGTGTGCCCTGCGCCATTTACAACTATGCATACTAGAATGTTTTACTTTTTCAAGTTTTCATTTTATGCACGTCCTATGTTTACAAACACTTTGCTAAGTCCCTTTTAGGTAAAAGTTAGGTGCAATACTCAAGAATTTGATCCATGATAGTTTGCCTCTCTTGAGTGTAAATTCTTCCTTCTCTTTGGTACGTGCGGCCTAGTTTTCTTGTTTTATGTGCTGCTTAAGTGGTTGCAGAAATGCTTACAGCCACATATATGATCTAAATGGATATTGAGAGGCGGAATATGGCTTATGTAATGCATTACTGTGTTTGCTGATGCTGCATTTGGGCAGCTTTTTTTTGGTGGCTAAAATGGTAATAAAGGATTATTTTCCAAATAAGAACTTGAGATGGTCTTTTTAACTGAAGCTTATGTTGGGTTAAGTGATTATGCTATTTAAATTTTCACTTATGATTTCTGTTGGATTTAAGCATGACTCTTATTCTCTTTTAGTGCTATTGTTTAACATTGCTAATTGAAATAAGTTTCATTTGCTGTTCTAGGTTGTAGAAGTTTCAACCTCCAAGACTGGGAAACATGGTCATGCTAAATGTCACTTTGTTGGCATTGATATCTTCAATGCGAAGAAGCTTGAAGATATTGTCCCATCATCTCACAACTGTGATGTACGACAATGTTTAACATCTAAATAAATGTTTTCAGGGAGTATCCATACTGATTTTATGTTAAATTGCAGGTTCCTCATGTTAACCGTACTGATTATCAGCTGATTGATATATCTGAAGATGGATTTGTACGTCCTGAGAATAATATGTTTTGGTTTTTGGTTATTGTATTGTGGACGTTGTATATTTAGTTCACTTCAAACTGCAGGTAAGTCTGTTGACTGAAAATGGTAATACAAAGGATGATCTTCGTCTTCCAACTGATGATAGTCTGCTGACTCAGGTTAGTGCACCTCTAATATTTGCTTGGATCATCATGGAGATTGTGGTACAGAATAAATTATCTTTGTTGTCGTTTCCCCTACCATCAATCCTTACTGGTGAAATGTTATTTTCAAAATTGTAATTGCTGCCAACAATTTGTTAAAACCATATCATAGTAATTCATTTTAAAATTTTAGTACTAATTGAGACTGGGGTATGCATATTGGTATGTTCACATTTGTTTAATTAATTATGTGTTTGATAAGTAGTTAATAGGTAACGGTCAACATACTTTCAGTTTGGGACAATAAATGTGTTATCACCAGCAGTAGTCACAGTATAGATATTTCAGTACCCTCTGCCATATCTACAATAACCCTTCATTGCATCTCTTTACCGGGTTGTATTGTCTGTTTGTCCTGCTTATATGTGAAACTGTATGCCCTCTTCTTGATCACTGTCCCTTTTGCTGTCTCTCTCCACTGTCCTGTGTTGGTGGTAGACACCCATCTCATCGCTCCTCTCCATCCTGACCAATCCTCTTTGGCAGTATTTTTTGGACCTTTTTTTCGTCAATTGTGGTCTTAAGCTAACTGTCAGATGTATCCTCTTTGGCAGCCCACAATAGAAACTTTTTGATGGTTTTGATACAACCTTAAAGGAAATATGGGACTACTAATACATGATGTATAAAAATTCAATGTTACGAAGATGACATGGCTTCGGCTCCCAAAACAATTTTGGCTTGTTTTAATCAATCCTACTTGTTATGATTGTGCTTATGCCTTTGCACTTCTTTGACTGCTTATCCATGTAAAATAATGTTTGCACCACTAATGATCTGCTTATTGAACTTCCAAATGATGCAGATTAAAGATGGCTTTGCAGAAGGGAAGGATCTGGTAGTCAGTGTCATGTCTGCAATGGGTGAAGAGCAGATCTGCGCATTGAAGGACATTGGCCCCAAGTAGACGATAATTGTATATCTATTTACTGCATATTTTTTCAGCAGTGGATTGTGTAAGAACATAATGGAGTCATTTGAGACTTCAAGAAGATATGCATTGCGCGCTATTATAAGACTTCAATTTGCTTGATCTGTCTTTTGCGTTCATAAAAAAGTGTTATTGGATGCTACTCTAGTTATCTTTAAATACCTTTATATCATGTTTTGACTACATTTATCTATCTGTTATACACCCAGTTAAAACATATTTCTATTCGTCTTTGTTATGCTTCTCTTTTTCACTTAAATTTAATCAGTCAGAATTATAACGCATTGAATAGAATATCCTTCTCTATTATATTTTCTTTTTGGATTTCTATTAATTTGTCTTGCAGAGGTGCTACTGAATGATTATGAATTTTATGCCTGGGACCTGGTGCTTAGTTTATACCATGTACCGCCAACCTATGTTGGTGGATTTCATCCAGTACCCATTTGTTGCATTGTTTAAATTCAAATTAGTCACTTCGTTCTGTAGAACTGGTATTATCTTGCGAAACAGAGTTTCTTCGCAACGTAGGATTTGAAGGCAGAATCTAGTGGTTATCAAAAACTGGATTGGCTGCTGCTTCGCATCAAATAAGTTAAAAAGGGAGGGAAAATGTTTATTTATTTTTGTCTTTATTTCAGTGATGAAAAAATAGGTGGATTAGAGGAGATTTGAGGTTTTATTTTGTTTAATCTGGGAGAAGGGAAAATATATATATTTCATTTTATTTTATTTTGGTTGCTGAGTTAGAAGATATTTTATAACTTTTACAAGGACAATTTTCCTTTAAACAAATATTAACTTATTGATTCATCATGAATTGATCCGTTTGATTGTAAAATATTTTTATATTGAAATCAGGGGCGAATCCACACTAGGATCAAGGGGTCACTGCTCCTGGAAATTTTCAAAATATTAAATATAATTTGATGATTTAAAAAAATATATATATGCTAAAATGACATTATTATTATTGATTTCAACTACTTTTACTAATGTATTCATAGCCTAGTGGTTAGTTATTCTAATTTTTTGCTTATAGATTTTAGGTTCGAATCCCATCTCTTGTCTTCTATATACATTATTTACTTTTTTTTCGTAATGGTTAAATATAAAATCTGATTTTTTAATTAAAAAATTCTAAAATTTTCTCTATTAATTTCTCACTTAATTTCAAAAAAAATTCTATTAGTTTATAAGCTAAATTCAAAATTTTCTATATTTGTTTTTGCATCTAAAGCTTTCATGTTGGTTTAATTTATTTCTAATATTTTTTTCTATGCTATTATCCACGCTCATACTATAAAGTTGTGTGAACTTTTGAGTATGAGTTATTCAAAATATGATTGAATAATAAATTTTCTCATCAAGTATCTAAGAAAATGAATAAAAAATATGTTATATTTCATCCATGATTGTGAAATTTATTTAATTGAGAATTCAAATCTAAAATACATCTATACTGATTATACAATACATCTTCACGGTGTTAAGTTAGTTTTTTACTTTTAATATAATATTAAGTATTATTAATGCAACAAAGAGCAATTATTTTTTTGTGTCTTTGTAATTTTGTTAATCTCTTACTAATTTTTTAATTTTCTTCATATAGCTTCGTAAAGTTGGCACTCGAGATGAGTAAGACGACAACCGCATCATAGTAGAACTTGCTTTGAATAATTTAGATGAAATTTTTTTCACAAGAGCTTTAATTATTTTTAATTTAAATATTTTAGCAATATTTTTCAAAATATAAAAATAGAAAAAAATTGTACTATTATAAGTTGTGATTTTAATTAAAAAATTTGAAAACGAAGAATTAAAATAATATTTATTAAATTTTTCTATCCTAAATTATGCCCCTCTCATTGAAAATTCTGCGTCCGCCACTGATTGAAATAATATATATTTTTCTTATAAAAAATCAATATTCGTTATTTATATGACAATATGTAAATATTATGTTAGGTGACATTTTTTGCTTTCCGACATTAGTAGGTTGTTTGAGGCTGCAAATCGTAAATTTCTCAGAGGATGGTTTCCTTCTTCGCGTTCAGTTGAGTGTATTTTTCTTATTTGGCGTACGGTCAGGGTGGCAACTTCGCTCTTTTGCCGTTGTCTCGATCACGACGATCTAGGTCTTTGCCATTTTTGTCGGATTTTTTGGACCTTTTGTCCTCAGTGTTGTCTTTGGTGTTCTGTCTGTCAACCTTTCTAGCCTCTCGAAGTTCTTTCATCTTCATGTAGCACACTACATTTTCTCGAAATTCGGCCATACTCCTCGATTTTGGCAGAGCAATGTGGTTGACAAACTATTCGGACTTTAGACCGTGCTTGACAAAATATAACTCGACATGCAGGTCGAGGTTGGGAATATCCATGGTCACGTCCTAGAATCTTTTCAAGTAATCTCTCAGCGGTTCATGCTATCCCTGTATGATGTAATGAAGGGAGTCCTTGGTCTTAGAGTATGACGAGGAGAACTGATTGGTCTTAGAGTATGACGGGATAACTCCTGGAAAGTATGTTCCGACCCTATCGGGAGGGTGAAGAACCAGAGTAGTACGACCTTCTCCAAAAAGGTAGGAAAGGCTCAATAGATAATAGAACCGGTTGTGCCTTTGAGGAGCATCATTGACCTGAACATCGTCAGATAGGTAGTAGGGTCGCCCGTGTCGTCATAGGGTTGGTGTGTGGCTGACAGTTTGAAGTTGTCAGGAAGATATAATGCCATAATATGCTCGACGAAGGGTCTCGAGTCGATGGTGAGGGGAATAACGGTCTCAGTAACCCTGGTTTCCTCATCTTCTCTTTGATGGTGTGTGTGGGAGACCTCGTCCCAAAAGGTGGAGGTCCCCGGTCCTCTCCAGGTGGTTGTCTTCATCATGCTTCGAGTAGTAATGGTCACGCTCGGTTGGGTGTTGCTCCCCAAGTTGTTTCAACGCCTCGATCTAAGCCGTTAACATTTGATTCCGTGCCTGGAGATCGACGATCATGCAACATAGTTCTTCTAGTGTTAGGTTGGTGGGTACCAGAGCGCCAATCCTCGCCGTGTTAGCGTCTAGTTCTAGTTCGTATGGGTGCTTCTGGGTCTGATCTGACATGACCCAAAGTGCTAGTCCAGTTCATAAGTAAATTCTCGTTTAAAGACTTTTGCCCACAGCTACTTTAGAAATACATACATTAGTGTCAATCTGTATGAATGTGTAGTAATAAATAATTAAAAATAGCATCACGCTAAAGTGACTACTAAAATAACAAATCTTTTACTATTAAATACTCTGGGCAAAAGTTCTTAGATGCTTTAAACACCCATAAAAAGTAGAGGTAGCAATGGGCCGTGCCAGGCACGACCCGAATGCTCAAAGGGGCGGCTCAGCCCAGGCATGAGCATCGCCCCTTCGGGCTCGGGCCGGCCTGAATTATTAAAAACATGAATAAATGTGGTCGGCAATTACTAGAACTGCCAACCTTCACTTCTTTTTCTAACGAACTAATCGCCACACTAACACCTATTATCTATTTTTATATAATTTTATTAAGTAAAGTATATATTGCTCAAGTGTAGCACAGAAAACCAGGCTAGGCTTGGATGCAGACCAGGCTAGGCCTAAGTGGTGCCAAACCCAGGGCTAGGTCCAGCCGGGCCTGGCCCGTGCCATGCCGAGCTCGGCACGGCCCACGTGCCCAAGGAGGCGAGCCCAGCCCGCCCCTTGGGCACAGACGGGCCGCGCCCGGCTCGGCCCGAAATTCTTCGGGCCGGGTCAGGCACGACCCAGAATTGGGCCGGGCCCGTGCCACCCATGGGCAGGCCTGACCCATTGCCACCTCTATAAAAAGTAAATTTTAATAACTAACTCAATTTCATAATACATGAAAATAATAGTAAGTAATTTTCTTAAAAATATTCTCATGTTAAAGTAGATATTAAAATAATGGACCTTTTAAGTGTTAAAAGACTTCCAGGGCAAAAATCTTTAAGGCCACTTCAAGGTTTTTGCCAAATTTCTTGAGTTGCCTTAAAGAAGCACAGAGAAGTTAGTAAATCAATTTTAAATTACATGAAAATAGTCATAAAAGTTACTAAATCAATTTTAAATTACATGAAAACAACCAAAAGTAATTAAAAAACTATTTTAATGTTAAAATATCTTGAGTTGCCTTAAAAATCTATAGAAAGGTTACTTTTAATAACTAAATCAATTTCATATTACATAAAAATAGCCATAAGATTTTTTTTTTACAAAAAAGGGAATTATATTGGGTTATCAGCCAACCGCAAGTGCGTCATGATACAAAATTATCTCGAGCTCGTTGGGCCAGTTTGAAGTCCAAGAAATGGACTATTTACAACCTCGAGCTGAGTTTGCTGCTCAGTGAGCAGCTTTGTTTACATCTCTACTTACATAAATTTTTTTTACACATGTGAATTTAGATAACAAAAATTTGATATCAAGGAACAAATTTCTTAAACTAGGAGGTTGTAAGGCATTGATGTTGATGATATCCACAAGCTGCTGGCAGTCTGACTCGATGATGATATGATCAATATTCTTGCCACAGGCATACGAAAGAGTCAGATAAATTACAGTAGCTTTTGAATAGAAAGCAGAAGAAGAATAAAAGTAGGAGCGGAAGGCAAAGATACACTCGCATTTGCAGTTACAAAGAATGAGACATGCGCCACCCTCATTATTTGCATAAGAACCATCACAGTTGAATTTTAGCCAAGGAGCAGAAGGAGGAGACCAATCACAAGCATTTGATATCATGAACAGATTGCCCTCAGGAGTGTAAGTATTTATAAATTGACTAGAGAAAGCCAATATTTGCATAATAGCCTTGCGAATGAAAGACTTCAACTCACCATGCATAATAGAGTTTTTAAAGAACCATATGAACCAAATAACACTGACAACAATGGTTTTTGATTCAAAGCTTAAATTTAAGCACGAGTTCAACAAAAATCAACTACGTGAATGCCACATATTTCTACAAGTAAATTCCAATTTAAGATTAGCACCAAGAGAATTCCATAAATCACAAGCGAAGCTACACTCGAAAAAAAGGTGCTTAATAGTTTTAGGAAAGCAATGACAAAAATTGCAAGTGTCATCAACAAAAATACCCAAAGAGAACAACCGAGCTTTTGTAGGTAACTTTTCATGAAAAAACTTTCATAAAACAACTTCACTTTAGGGGCAGTTTTTAAATGCCAAATCAAATTCCAAACATGATTTAAACTCGTAGAAAGTTCATTAGTGTCTTGAGAAATCTAAAAGCAGATGAAGAAGTAACTATTTCATCGTTTTCAAGCATCTAAACCACTCGTAGAAAGTTCATTAGTGTCTTGAGAAATCCAAATCGAATGCTTGTGATTGCCTCTCACATTTAACCAAATTCATGTTAAAGTAAGTTGGTTTAATAGCAAGAGGCATATCAAGGGACCAATTATCATTTAAAAATGAAGTAGAACTATCATTATTTATAATAGATTTGAAACTAAGGTGAAGCTTGTTAAAAGCCAACTTAAAGAGCTTCCGGGCATAAGAGGATTTAAGCTTATGAGAGCTATTGAAGGAGTTAATAGGAGGGTATTTATTCTTAACTAGATTAATCCAAATAGAATTGTGATTGTTAAGATATTTTTGGATTCTACCAGCTTGGAGAGAGATACTTTTGATTTAAAAATCCTGAATACCAAGACCTCCCATATCTTTAGATAAGGTGATGGTATCACAGTTAACCAAATTAAATCTTTTTCTATCAGAAGAGTGACACCAAAGAAAATTTCTAATTCTAGATTCAATCTTGTTGGAGAGATCAAAGCTTAACCAGGGGATTAGAGCAGTAAGAAATTGAATATATATATATATTCTATATCAAAGTAGATATTAAAACAATAGATATTTGAGTGTTAAAGATTTTTGGGTGCTTAAATTTTTTTGTCCAATAGTGTTTAACACCTTTAAAAACATATAAATCAATATCATTTTACATGAAAATTTTGTAATAAGTAATTAAAAAATATTATCATGTTATAGTGGTTACTAATTAATGTCATTTTAGTGTTTAAGATCGATAGATAAAATTCCTTAATTAGTCACTGTATAACCCATCAAAATGACTCTACTTATTAACCAATTTTGTATTGGGTAAAAACATATTCTTAAAGTATAGTTCAAATCGTACATTTACAATGTGAACAACTAAAGGCTTAACAAATGCATTTAATAGTGGAGTAGAGAGTAGGAACACGAGTCGCCAACAGTGGAGCATCGTCGAGTGTGGCGAAGTTGTAGAGTTTAGCAAAGTGGAGAAAATCATCGCTCGCTGGGGTTCGATAAGAGTAAAATATAAAAAGTAAAAAAGTAAGGATGCATAAATCGCTTATTATCAATTTGCGGTTTGCTTGGTGTACCGGCTAACTCGATGGCAATAGTGGAGAGAAGCTGAAACAAGAGGGTAAAATGTATTATCACTCTTGGTTTTGGATTTGGGAATTAGTAAATCCCTATTCCGATTTTGGGACTTTCTTATAAAGTTAATCTAGAATAAAAAATTTGCTCAAAATTGATGAGGTTTTTAAAAATTGGCCGATTCAAATATAGATCCAATCCAAAAATAGGGTCAATTGCCTAAGGTTTAGTCTCGGCTTCTTTCTTTCGTCCAAATTCCTCCAATAAGAGGGCAAATTATTTTTATATAATTTTATCTCTTTTTTTAGTTGTATATTCTCTATTATCATATTTAATTAAACAAGAAATACTATCAAACATACCTTGCCATTTCTTTATAAATATATTTATTACATTATTGTCTTTGGCGGCGAAGTCACTTCAGGAAGAGTTCCCCTTCTCACAATTTAGAAAATTGCTCCCTTCTTATAATTTTTTTTGGATAATTATCTAAATATATTCTGAATTATGCACTTTGTCTCATTTGTGGCCAATTTTAAAATATTACCAAATTGTATTTCAAACTTTGATATTTGTCTCAATTACATCCTCCCGTCAACTCTCCGTCAGTAGCACCATTAAGATGATGATGTGGCTCTCTGACGTGCATTAAAATAATATTTTTTATTTTAAAAATAAAAAATCATATAAAATAATATAAAATGATATAAAATAATATAAAATAATAAAATAATATTTTATATTAAAAAATCACTCCATGTTCACTCTCAACATGACTCAGAGTAATTCTTTAATATAAATTAAAATGATTTTTTATATTTTTAAATAAAAAAATATTATTTTAATCTACATCAGAGCGCCACGTCATCACCTTAACAGTGCTTCTGACGGAGAGTTGACGGGAGGATGTAATTGAGACAAATGTCAAAGTTCAGAATATAATTTGATAATATTTTAGAATTGATCGTAAATGAGACAAAATGTATAGTTTAGGATATATTTAGGTAATTACCCAAAAAATAATGATGGATAAGTTTAATTTTGATATAGTTATGATAATTTAACTTTGATTATTTGTATACAATGTAATTTATACTATTTTAATTATTATAGCTTAGGTTATATTAATTTTGATCCAAGTAACATTTGTAAACACGATAATAAATTAATTTTGTAATAATTTTCAAGATATAAAATTGTAAAAGACAATTTAAAAAAGCATATTTTTATATATTAAATATTGTATTATTTAAAATATTAAAAATTCTAATTTGCATTTAAATCTCATTTATAAATATTTTTTAAAAAATAAATATTTGTTATAATATTAATAGTAACTTTTTTAAAATTTTTTGAAACATCTAAGAGCGGCTCTTTGATAAAATATGCTTATTTTATCAGTATAATATTATTAATCATTTGCCAATTCAAGTCCGCCCCGCGTCATTTTGATTCACGACTTTGCCACTTATTTGTCTCAATATTTTGATTCGCGACTTTGCCACTTATCTGTCTCAATATTTTGTTATTCATGCTAACAATTTAAGATTGGATTTCTATCCATTTTAATTGGACCTTTTATAAATTAAATCGAATATTTAATTGTAATTAATTTAGGCTTCACATTTTTAAATTTGGGAAAAATTATAAAAATACTCTTGATATTTTCTCGCGGGTACTAAAATAATCATAATATTTTTGGGATAAAAAATACCCATCACGTTATGAATTGGGTACAAAAATACCCCTATAGGTAAATGATGTTAGTTGAGAGATAATGGAGCTGACGTGGTTGATGACTGAGACTGATGACGTGGACATCTGACACGCATGCGGGCCAAGACGTTTTCTCACGAGTACTAAAATATCCCTAACGTTTTCTCACAGGTACTAAAATACCCATAACGTTTTCTCATAGGTACAAAAATACCTCTAACATTTTCTCATGGGTACAAAAATACCCCTAACGTTTGTTTTGGATCTAAAATACTCCTGAGGTTATTGAAAATGATATAAAAATAATATCAGACTAACTTTTATTAGGTGAGACTTAACAGAGATGCCATGGATACTGACAAAAATGTTGATTTTACACGTGGTACATATGCAGAGAGCAACTTGCCACGCAATCGTAAAGGTGAATAAAAATAATCAAATATTTGATTAATTAAAAAATCGATTTGAAATCGAACCAAATTTTATAATTTTTGATTTATTATGTATCGCTTACGTGACAAGTTGTTCTTTACATATGTGTCACGTGTAAAGTCAACGTCTTTATTAGTATCTATGACATTTTCGTTAAATCTGACGTAATAAAAGTTAGTATGATATCATTTTTATAATATTTTCAATAACCTCAGGGTATTTTTATCTTAGCACAACCCCAGTAGTAACTAACAAACTATTAGAGGGTTAATTAATTAATTAATTGTATATAATTACATCAAGGTGATATTTTCTTGTTTTGGTACAAGAGATGTTAAGTTCAATTCTAAAAATGACTTGTCGTCAGAGCTCGCTAGGATCATGCCGTAACTCTTGCATCCAATTATTTCTTGGAATCCAACTTCTTCCCCTTTCTCATACGTGTGGGGGCCTTCAATTAAGCTACTGGTTTTGTTTCTCTTTTGACGATATGACAATGAGAAAGAATTCAATTATATTGGATGCAGCGATTTCTCTGCGAGTGAATAAGAAATATTTTTATTTTCAAAAATATAATCACGGGTCTTTTTTTTTTCTAAATCAAAAATTAAATATTCATATATTCAGATTATTCTCTACCGACTATTTTCAACTAATTTTAAATAGATTCGAAAAATTCATAATAAAATTATAAAAAATCTATTATTTATGGTTAAATCACTTTTATCAACAAAATAAGTTTTTTGTAATTGAAAATTATTATTTTTCATCATTTTCAACTAGTTCGAAATTGGCCGAACCAGTTGAAAATGGTGAAAAAAAAATTAATTTTCAATTCTAAAAAATTTATTTTGCCGATACAAGGTATGAAAGTGATTTACCTATGAATAATAAATTTTTTATAATTTTATTATGAATTTAAGATGAATTTCTTGAACATGTTTAAAATTGATCGAACCAGTTGAAAATGATGAAAAAAAATTAATTTTTAATTTTAAAAATTTTATTTTGCTGATACATGTTGTGAAAGTGATTTATCTATAATTAATATTTTTTTTTTGATTTTATTATGAATTTAAGATGATTTTCTTGAACCTGTTTAAAATTAGTCGAATCAGTTGAAAACGATATGCGGAGGGTAATTTAGGTATATAAATATTTACTTTTTGATTTAAGAAAAAAATAAATAAAAATTTTACTTAAAAAAATAAAAGTATTTCTTATTTTCTTTCAGAGAAATCGCTGTATTAGATGTGATGGACATAAAAGTTCTCCAAGTAACGAATAATTGCAGCGTATATCAATGCGTGTAAGCAAGCTTCAACTCCGTCCTCTGATTCCCTTGGCACCAATTTTGACCATCAGTTTGGCCTGGCCCAAATCAAGCCATTGGAACCGAGCTATTGGGTCAATTCGGGGTCGATAGCTTGATATTTTCGATAATGAATAAAATTATTATTGCGGCTATCGTGCTAGGCCGGTCCTGCAATGTAGGTCCGGTCTGACCCGATATTAGTTCGAGCCTTATCAGGCTGATCCAATATTTTTCGAGCCTTATCGGGCTAGCATGATATATTTCGGGCCTTATGGGCTGGCCCGATAACAGTCTAGGCACAATAACAGGTGGTCCAAGCACGATTTTATCTTGTCGGGCTATCAGGCTGAGCCAAAATTACCAAACCTAGATATGCATATGGTAGGTGCAAATATAAATGCAACTTTCATTTGCGGCCAACCAAACACTTGCAAATAGAAGTTGAACCTCTAGTTACGGGCAATCAAATAATAGACTACAAATTTTATTCGCGGGCATTTACTTTTGCATGCAGATGTTTTTTACAGTATTTGTACTTGCGGGCAATCAAACGTCCCCCCGAAAGAAAAGAAATCTACAATTTTGTACTTTAATTTGGTTTAGTTCAATTTCAAATGGTCTTCAGTTCAGTCTATACACACACGCACGCCTACATATATTTAATTTAGGGAATAATATTGTTCCAAAAGCTGGTAAAATTAGTTCAATTAGTGCACACCAGAGCTAAGTCACTAAGGTCTGTTTTGAATATTTTCTTTCAGAATGACCACGGTATGACAATACAAGTGACCAGGGAGTGTTGCCGGTGGGCCGTGGGGACAATTTATCAAATGGCATCAGTGTGGTGGTAAGTGAGCTTTGTCAGAAGTAGAAGATTGTCAAAGGGCTAAATTGGAGACAGGCAAATCTTTCTTCTCTACAACTCAATCTTACACAGTGAGTCCAAACATTGGAAGAAATACGCAATCTCACCCTGCTCCCACAATCCAAGGCCAGAATCCATCGTGCTTTTACACCCAACTGAACTTTTCTGAAGCACGAGGGGAAGGACAATAAACTCTGTTTACCTCGTGGGTACCGACCATATCTTTAGTCCCTTGGAAAAAAGATTCACAGGACAAGTGAAACCCAGCAGTTGATTGCTTCTAGTTCCCATAACTACGAGTCCTGCTGGATTCGTGGTCGCAAGCGCTTCTCTTTCACAACCAGCTTCCAATCTCCTGCCGTGCCATTGACGTTCTATATAGCACTGAGGTTGCTGTGCTGATTAATTCCAGCTATGGCTACATTCGCTTTCTTTGCCTAAAGAAAAGAACTGAAGAACACATCTTTCCTTATTTAGAGAAAATGAGGAAGCATGGGTGGCAGCTTCCTTATCACCCTCTTCAGGTATAGCTTTTCTTCTTCTCCTTTTCTTTTTGGGAATTTGCTATAATATGCGTGCTATACTGACTGTAGGTACTAGCCATGGCTGTTTTCAATGCGCTGGGGTTTGCTTTCTATGTTTTATTTGCCCCATTTGTCGGAAAGAAGCTGTTTCAGTATGTAGTGATGGGGCTCTACACCCCCCTGGTAAGCCATTTTAGTTGCACCATTCTGAACTATTTCTTCCTTTTCTTTTCTGTTATCTCATATAAATATTTCAACTTGCATGCACCTATTAACCAAAACTGGTGATGCTAATTTGTACTCCAATTTATTTAAGTTCCAAACATACATTTATATCCAATCTGCCCATCCATAGAACCCTTAGTTTAATATTTCAAATCTTTAACTTACATGTGAAATTTGATCTATATGTTTCTGTAAGTTAAGAAGAATGTCCGTGACTAACCAGTTTTCCTGATTCTATTACATATGAAATCAATAACTCAGTCCTGTATAGTGGAACTTTCAGTAGAGCAAAACTTATATATAAAGATACTGACATTGATGTTTCTCTCAGGTTATATGTGTCTTTTGCTTTTATGTGTGGTGTGCAGCAACAGATCCTAGTGACCCTGGTATGTTCAAATCTAAGCAGTCCTCCAGAAAACAGATTGTTCCTAAGCAGAAATACCCAACAATGGAACTGAGTTCTGAAACAAAAGCAAGTAAGCAACCTAATTCGGGTGTCAATTCAGATGCTTCTAAAAGTGAATTGCATTCCAGATTTGGAAGAGGAAAATTGCAAGGCTGCAACATTCCTTCCATGGCGGTTATTTTAGATTGGCTTGGTTGGTTTCCTATGGATAATTGGTGTTGCTCGCACGAGCAATCGTTTGAACAGCACAAAACTGATCAGGAAGACATGTTTTACTGCAGTCTGTGTGAAGTTGAGGTATCTATTCTTTTGTGTCCTTAACACTATGATGCTATCTGTAGACCTTCTGAAATTTTTTTTACTGATACTTTTTCATCAAAATTTCTTTACTGATATTTCTTTTTTATTGCTGTTTCCTTGATTAAGTATAGAAGCAGATATACAAGCTACATGTTTTCCTGCTCCTTTTTACAAACTAAGGAATACTTTAATTGTTCCATATTGGTGGCAAACATTTTCTTTAAATATAACCCAAAGAAATATGAGTTGCAGTTTCTCAGGAAAGCCTACTATAATTTTTCTGCAGGGCAACAGTACTACAAAAAGTTCAAAAAGCAGCCCTTTGAAATCGGCGCTTGCTGCATGCGCCCGTTTCACTATTATTAAATATTTGAAAAATATTAGAGAAATTGGCGCCAAAAGTTTATGGCACTGGTTTCTCCAAAACAGGCACCAAATTTGTTGCCAGTTTTTGGAACACTGGCGCCAATTTCTGACGGACGCTGGTTTCCTTATTAATATATCCCACATCGCTAAACAAAAAATTTCCAACTTAATCAAAGATTTATAAATAAAATCATCATATTAAATAATTTCTTAACTGAGATTTGGAGAATTTAATCCAAATCAAAGTTAAATAATATTTTTTCTCCTAATTAATTATTTTATCTTAGATCAAAGCAGAAAACAAGTTTAATCAAAATTTCTTGATATCAGTGTCACTACAGGCACCGACATCCTAATTTATTCACTATTAAATTCCTACTCGAATTTATTCACTTTCAAAAGCGTCTAAATTCAGATTTAGTTATTGGATCAACACCAATATTTTAATTAAATAAGATGCTGATTTTTTGTTAAATTTTGATTGACTGCAAACTTCTCTTTCTATTTTGTCCAAAATTCCAAAACCAAATTCCTTGTTCATAAAGTCATCGCAATCTACCTCTTCTAATCTTTCTATTACTCTATTATTTGACTTCCCCTTCTTCCTGATCTTAAATTGAGAAATATATGTACAAACATAGAAATCAAGCTTCGGGTTTCAAGAGACGATGTTCAAAAAGGCTCAGACTTAGAGTGCGGCTTTCTTCGATATGGTTTTGGTTCGTGTGGTTCGAGCGTAACTCGCGAGCTTTCCAGCAAAGATTTTCTCCTCTTCAATCGTTGGCAGCGGTGGCTGCATGCTACTTCTCTCGTTATTCCACTTTTCTAGGTGTTTTGTTGTAATTTTCTTGGTTTTTTGTGCGGAGATGTAGCTTGTTTTCGTGTTGGTACTTGATTTGATTTTTCTACTTTTTCTCCTCCACCCCCACATCCTGTTATCCTTCAATTCTCTTGAATAAGATTACAAGATTTCTTTCTTAAAAAAAAAACAAAACATAGAAATCAAGCTCGTCTTGTTGGAGTAGAGATGATGAATTGCATATTTTTTTATCACTTTTTAGCAATATCTAGGGCCATCCTTGCTTGGAAGGAAAGGAGAGAGGAGAGGAACTAAGAGGAGGGAAAGGAAACTAAAATTTTTTGTATCCTTTGGAAAAAAACTTCATTCTCATTCCACCCAGAACTTTTTTCCCAAAAGTGGGTGAAATAGAAAGAAAGCCAAAAAATGGGTTGTTTGTATCAGCTCCTCTTGCTTTCTTGTCTTCTTTTCTCTAAACTAAACAATTCCTCTGTCCTCCTTTCGTTTCCCTTCTCTTCATTTGTTTTCCTTTCTGCATCATGTTTCATCCATACAACTAAACATGCTCTCAAGTAAAAAAGGTCAAGAAGGACAGTTGAAAATAAGAGCATGGGTGATTCTTCTAATAAATTACAAAAAATAGGTGATTCTTGAGATGAATATGTGACACTATCATCTCCTAATCGACATGCGCTGCTCAATATGAATGTATTACCAACCACTGATGATGAATCAGAATGTTCACTAAAATGAATGCTGCAGGCATCTAGTTGAGACAAGAATGCAAAAATGGAAAGTAAAATAATCATAAGAGAAAAAGTCCTTTCAAGAAAAGAAGCCAAATTCAGTGTACTTTCTATGACATTGATTATTAGATCTCTCTTATAATTTTGGCTGTAACTTCTTCAGGTTTTAAAGTATAGTAAGCACTGTAGAGTTTGCCATAAATGTGTTGAAGGCTTTGATCATCACTGTAGGGTGAGACTTTTGAGACTAGTACTCAAACCTTCACATTCTTCCTTGTTTTCCTTGTGGTGATTTGTGATGCTTTATATATTATTGTAGTGGATCAATAACTGTGTAGGAAGAAAAAATTATACAAGGTTCTTCATCCTCATGGTGTCTGCTCTTCTTTTGGTAAGAATAAGTAAGGAACTACATGAATATCTATCAAAATACTACTGCATAGTGGACCTGATACCTAGCATTTATTTTGTGTCAGGTCCTTTTTCTTCTGATTGATTATTGACAGGCCGTTTTCATGCTTTGTCCACATTGGTCTAGCTTATTCTGCAGTGGTCAACTGGGATGCTTGTGTTGATTCTCTGTTTCCTCAAGAGAAAAGAAGTTTCTGCAGAAATCATCTCAAAGTTGGGAAGCAGCTTGTCTTTGGTGCCCTTTGTTATAGTGATGGTGAGTGTACCATCATGTGCATCTTGTTGCTATATTATTTCTTTCCTGATGAACTTGGCTAGAGCTAGCTGAAATTGGTGAATTCACACTCACAATTGTTAAAGTCCCTCAACCAATGAGGTTGCGGTCTAGATAGACTTTAAATAGATTGGCCAATCCTCTCCCTACGAGCTGGCTTTTGGGATGGAGTTAGGTCCAAGGCTGATTTTCTAATATGGTATCAGAGCCAAACCAATGATCGAGAGTGGGCCACTTGCAGAACTTCACCCTCCAGATGTGGATCCTAGGCGTGAGGGGGAGTGTGTTAAACTCCCACATTGGTTGAGGTTGTGGTCTAGATAGTCTTTAAATAGATTGGGCAATCCTCCCCCTATGAGCTAGCTTTTTGTGTGGAGGTCCAAGACTGATTTTCTAACAACAATTGGACATGCCCGCTAATCTTTGCTAAGAATGAGTCTACTAGACACTTTTTTGCGAGTTCGATTGCATTATTTTCTTAGTAATGTTGCTAAATGGTTGCAGGCTTCTTGTAGTTTCCTAGCTATGGTTGCGACTCTGCCCCTCACTCAACTTTTTCTATTCCACATTCTTCTAATAAAGAAGGTATATTATTTTGGAAAATCTCTTTCTACTACTGCATTAGATATGGCAAACTGCTTTTTTCAAGAAGATGTCTTGATGTCTTAATATGTTTTTTTTTTATATGCTTCCATACCCTATGCATAATTTTGCTGCTATCATATCAAGATATCCTAATTAACTCATAACTCAAGGTCTTTCAGAATTTGAATACAAGAGGCTATGTGTCAACTGAAGTTCTTGGCCAAGCATTTATGATTTAATATAATTTTAGCTTGTTTCTAAATATCTGACTAGTAACTTCGATTGATAAAGACAATCTAATAAGTATCAAAGTGTACTATTGAGCATGATATTAGGTAGTCTACTCATCTAGGTGATCAGAAATGTTGTTTTCACAAAGTTCATTGTGGCATCTGTGTGCAGAGAATAAGGAATATCATTTTTTATTTTAAATCTTCAAACTTTATAGTACCATGACATACCTATTATCAACTTGACCAAAACTGACATTGTCATAGTTCACAATGTATCACATGTTTTGGTCTCAATTTTATAGTAAACATATTTTCTAGGCCACTTTTTATCGCGCCCGGATTGATTGATGTTGCTACAAGTTGTAATCATAAAACTATAAAGTCATGTAGGTGAATGGAATAAGGATAGGAATGCTTTGCATGTTCTTATGTTGCTAATTTATGTTTGACACTTTGACATGCATGCTAGATTAAATCAATCCCTTGTAATGATTAACATTTGCGCGGATGTTGGCATAGGGGATCAGTACATATGATTATGTTACAGCTTTGAGAGAGCGAGGACAAGAGCAGCATGATGTGGGGGAACAACAAAGTCCACAAATGTCCCAAGTGAGCTCTTATACTGGACTTAGCAGTGCCAGTTCATTCAACACTTTCCATCATGGTGCATGGTGTACACCACCAAGATTGTTCCTTGAAGACCAGGTACTACGCATCTAGTTATGAAAGTTATCTTATGCATAAACACACGACTAAAACGGATTAATATCAGAATTATTCAACAATGCTGCAAATCAGTATCGTTTTTGACATCAGAAGCATACCCATAATGTTTGATATATTGTTTAGCAAATAACTAAAACAATCACAATCAGGTTCTTCTGGTAACGGCCCTCCGCTCCGGCCCCATATTACAAATTCAAGATGCATCTAATATAAATGCAAATATCAAGTGGAAAATTCTGGAACTTGATTGTCTCCATCACATCTTCGAGGCCTTCCCTATAAAAACCTTTTAAGTTTGGGTTTATCAATATTGGTCCTGATCAAATACCTTAGTACCAGCCATCTGGTATTTGTTTGCTTAATCATTAATATTATTTTCTCCTCATAGTTGGTCAATGACAAAAGTTTCCTTCTTTTCCTAGCTTGATGCCGTATCCCCAGCGTCTGGCACATCTACAGATCATATGAGCAAGAGGATGATGGCAAAGGAACCATTCAAGACAAGTTCTGGAGCCATCAAAATTAGCCCATGGAAGCTTGCACATCTTAATCCCAAAGAAGTTTCAAGAGCTGCTGCACAAGCAAGGAATAAGTCCAAAATCTTACAGCCAATTGTTAGGCAGGAATTTCCACAGTGGAAAAATACGGTCCCTGCTGACCTTCCTCTTGAGTACTGTCATGCAAAAATATCTGCTAGTTCAACTGATAGCAATGTCAGTGACCTGGAATCTGATATGTCCGCTAGTTTAGCACCCCTACAATTTGAAGCAGTGAGTGCTTTTCGCCATAGCAGACAAATGGCATCAGCTCAAGTTGTGGCTTCTCCTGATAGCAGTTTAGGCTCACCTGATCTACAAGCATTTTGCACCTTCACATCAGGAGCTGAGGAATTACAGGGTCCTAATCCTCTTCCTGTTTTGGACAGCACTGTTCTACCGAAGAGGATTTATCTCTCAAGATCAATCAGTGATGGGTACGAAGCATCTGGGGGTGAAGATAGTGACCGGATTCCGTCAAGAATTTTGCACAGATCATCCAATTGGGCTAGCATTGCCCTAGGCTCTGAACATGGTCAGAGAGATGATTTGAATGCAGCATCCTCTGCAAGCTTGAAGTCATATAGTAGACCAGTCTGAACTTTATCTTTGATCTCCTTCAGCAAGATTTTTTTTTACCAGAAAAAAGCACCTTCAGCTAGATGTGAAGTTTCTAAATGGTCAATGAAAAATTGCTCGTCAATTACTTTTCTTTTGAGAACATTTGTAACTGGGTGGAAGTCCGTCCAGGATATTTTACAGATTGATTATTTTTTTAATCACAAAAATTGTCACGCCCCGATTCGGATCCGCCCCCATGTCCCTATGCGGCTCTATTCCGAAACACGATAGTAGGCGACTCAAAAATCAAGCAGCAGATGGAAAACCACCAATCTATATCACAAAATCATAATCGTATAACTCATGAAACAAATAATTACAATTAAAAAGTCGGACGATACATACGATACAATATAAGTCGTTTAGATACAAGATTAAACAAAGTATTTAGTAATACATATTTTACAAAACACCAAAATCAAAAGTATCAAAATCTAAAGTATTTATAGACGATGAAATAGAAGAAAATACAAAAGCAATCGCCATCAGAGCTCTACATCTACCGTCTGTTTATTAACTATCTACACTCCGGTTTAGAGATCGATTGATCACTCCTACAAGTTTGAAGCAAAAACAACAAGAATCAACATGTGGCGTTGAATAGAAGTATCACAATATGATCAACAACATGTATAAAGTGTCAGCTCAACAACAAATAACAATATGGCCTAAGATGTAGTCAAAGACCATATATACAACAAATGATCCTCACCTACTCCTAATCGAGGTCGACCAAGTCAACGAGCGTATGGACCATTGGGTAAAAATCTCGCACTCTACCACCCACAGATTGATATCAACCATTTGCTCCAACGATGACGCGTGACTCCTATCGAGCAAGTAGCCCGACGGATGCCGCATCCAACATCCCCAAACCCGAAGGTGCCCAAAGTATGACTAGTCAATATCCATACCCTCACCCATATTCGGAGGGTACTACAATAAAACGGTATTGGATCGAAGTCCTCTCCAAGATCATAGCCTCCAGGTCAATAGTAACCATGCAACTCAACTCCAACATTGCAACAAAGTATATCACCATGATCAACAATATTATGCAACAACTCAATAGGATAACAACATGCTTAAAAAATGATAACACCGAACATAGCAATAGAGTATTCTACATAAAATAATCAATGCATCATAATTAACATGACATAGCGGGATAAGAAATAACACCAATAAATGTCAATAAAAAATAACACGTGCATTTATCTACATGACATGTCCAACAATAATATGCAATCGGAGTTCAATAAATTTAGAAACAATAACAAGCAAATCGAGGCAAAAGGATAAATATGTCATTTTACACCAACCGTAATTCATCGACTACAACGGGAATCAATATCAAGCCTAAATACTCTAATTATCCTTTAAATTAATATAATATTTTTATATTTCAAATTATTTATCAAATTAAATTCAAAAATTTTAATTAAAGTATAATACCAAAAAATATAAAAAAATCATATCAAAGAATTTCTGATCTAAAATCCGACACTATCATCGTGTTCAGCATGCGAAAACCTACAACTTTGGTATTCAACTCGACTCGATCCGAGGATTCTATGTCACCCAAATAATTTATTTTATAACACACTTAAGTTGTATAATTAATTAATTAATTAATCTTTAATTAAACTTAATTAATAATCCTAATCCCAATTAAAACACGGAAGCTTCGCTTCCCCTCCGCTGCTCCCGCACTCGCTCCCCTGCTCTCGCCTCAATCCCCGCCGGCCCCACTGCCCTCTCCCGCGGCCTCCGGAGCCGGCAGAACATCGGACAAAGCTGGAGAAATCCGCGTCCGCCAAGGCCAAGCAGCCCGGCGTCGTGGGCAGCGGTGCGACTGCCACGACCGCCGCCGCTCTCCGGCCGGCCTCTCCTTCCTCGATCCTGCTGCTGAAGATGAAGGGATACTTGACGAAAAGAAGAAAGGAAAGAAGCGGAACTCCTACCTCCGATTTCGGCTCCGGCGAAGACGCCGACGACGATATCCGGCCTCCAATTCTTCTCTCCGGCTCCGATTTCACCCTCACCATCTCCTTCCTCCCTTCACGCGCGACGGAGCCAATCTCGTGCAGTGGGGAGGTATTTTTGCAAATAACTCCCACACTCTCTCAAATTACAATCATGTTCTTTTTTTTAAACCAGAATATAACAATTTTTTTTTATCATTGTATCTTGCAACTATACATTGCTTGGAACGTAATGCTATTAAAGTACATATTTGTTCGAGTCTTTAAACGACCTCTTTGCTATGCAATAGGTAAGCCTCAGTTTCAACGAACATTGATGATTCTTGTGCATAATGCGCAAGATATATAAAAACAAAGCAAGTGGTTTAATTCTTCAAGGAGTACTTGAACTGCTGTTTGGTTTCAGACTTGCAAAGCAGCCTTCTCTTCTGATTTATGGCTATACTTATTCCAGCTTGATTGAACAGTACTACACTTACAACTCTTGAGAAAAATGCAGGTAATGATTGTATCAAAGACAACAACGAAGGAGTACATATAAATGATCAAGAATGCCTCCCAGATGACCGAAGGATGAAATCTCGCTGACCGACGATATGGTTTGATCACCCTGTACTGGAACAGCGCTTCAATGGCTGCCAATCCCAGACTTGCAGGTAAACCCAGTGTCATGGCGGTAGCTGTTCTGCCTCTGACAAGCACAAGAGCCTTAAGAATGGGAAGGTACCCACCGATTCCGTCGACAGCGGAGATGATGATAGACAGGTTGCAGGTGACCATGGCATTGGCAAGGACAAACGAGTAGAGAATGACACCTCCAGAAGAGAGGGCAAGGATAACGGAGTTGTTCGATGAGACATGAAGGATGTCGAGCGCATTGAAAACCAGGAACAGAGAAGCCAAGACTGCAGCATTGGCAAATAGAACAAAAAGAGAGTTGAAGAGGTAGGTCAATGCAAGAGATGGGTAGAGATGACGGAGAAGGGAATTACTCGCATTGCGACAGGGGATTCCATGGATGATCTTGGAGACTGTTGCTTTAGCTATAACCAACAGTGTGGAGGTGAAGGGGAGAGTAGATACGAATGTGAAAATTGTCTGTGATATCTTGAAGTTGAGGAGGGTGAAGAACCGGGATGGAGGCAACCCTGCAGCTTCGAAGAGGTATGCGAGGCGTGAAGAGATCGCTTGAAGGACGGGGGAACTAGAGAGGTTTGTCGACTGTGAAAGAAGAATGGCAGCTGAGACAGGGAAGAGCAGGAGAGCAGCGATGGAGGCGAAGGCTTGGTAGCTCTTGAAGAAGGCATGGAAGGAGCTCCTGATGGTCCGGATGACCTTGCCCATGGCTGGTGGTGTGTTAATGTAGAGGGATGTGGGTTTGGTTTCCGAGCCAAGTGAGGAGTATTTGAAAGTAGAGATCAATGCGGCATGGCAATGGCAATATGGCATTCAGCTCCGACTGCAGCAGTGCGTCTTTTTCTTTCTTCTGGTTACAGGTTGGGTGTGATGTGATACAGGCCAACCACTGAAACTAACAACAATTCTAAAGTTGAAGCATTTTATCTTTGTCTTCTATCATCAAAGTGTTTGGCTTATTGTTCAAGTGATCTTCACTTTATTTCCAACATCTTATTAACCACCTTGTCATTGTTGCTAAGTACTTGCGGTTATATACTGTAATGTGTTAGGGTTATTTTCAAAGAACATCCCTAATGGTGTTTATTAAGTGATACTTAATTAATTTGCAAATAGGCCTCTCACTTAACGAATATTACAAATCAGTCCAACACTCCTCTCGAGATGCTCTTATGCCCCATCTTGTTTATACTATCATGAAACGTAGACCTGGCAATTCGTGTCCGGTCGGCCCAGTACAAACTAAAATCGTGCTCGACTCGGCTTAGCCCGATAAAAGTTCAGGCATGATACCCTGAGCCCGACGACACAAAAAGCAAACGGGCCGGCACAACACAACCCGTTAGCTCGATAATGAAAATTCCGAGATGTGCTATTGGGTCCGAATCATGCTATTCGACCCGAATTGGGCTATTAGGCTCAAATCGAGCTATCGGGCCCAATATTCTAGTAACAGATCGTATTAATGGTTTTTTTTATAAAAAAAAATCTTATTAGGCTATCAGATTATCGAGACGGGTCAGGCCTACATCGTTTGGGTCGGCACGACCCGATAACTGTTCGGGCCTTATCGGGCCGGCTCGATAGTGGCCCGGCATGATAAGGGTCGGTCCAAGAACGCTTTTATTGTGTCAGGTGGAAAATTGTCATCCCTAATGAAACATGTTATCCCTTGGTCTCTTTATTAGTATAATTTGACAAATGGTGTATAAATGATTTGGAATACATCATCTATGGAATCCGACTCAATAGGAATTGTTCCGCATAGGAATAAACCTAACATTATTAAGAGTGAATCTAGTATGAACCTAAAGTAGAAGTGAAATCCATTGTGTAAGAGCGAAGCTAAAACTTCCACTTAAGGTTTAGTTTTAATAATGCTAGAGTCTCTTAATAATACTAAGTTCACTCCTATGGGAGGTTTCATAGTAGTTTTATTAGACGATTCATCTATCTAGCTTCTCAACCTAATTCAATATACTTGATCTAATCATGTCTAATGAGATTATTCACTCTGTTGATGGTCCCTTATTGCCACACTAAGGCATTGGGGTGTTTTGATAATAAGTTCACATCGATCAAAAAGTGGTTGATGCCATAAAAGTTAAGTAGCTTCCTAGACAATTGATACAATTATTGCCCGAGATTCATAGTAACCTACACCGGTAACAATTGATACAATTATTGACCGAGATTCGTATAACCTACACTAGTAACACATGATATTCGAGGAGTGACTAGTTCTACAACATTGAAGCTAAGTAACTATGATAGTACCACCAAAAAAGTATCGCCCAAAATTGACTATTGTAAGACCCAAATTAAATTACCATCAATGGTTGAGACAAATGTGTAGTATAACTCTTTGGAAGTCGATCGTCTATATATAATTCATCAACCAATAAAGAAGTAAGGTCACCCTTATGCCGATTACATTTTTGCAATGAAGGCTCTCCATGTGGAATCTTTGGTATATATATAATTTTGTTATCAAAGCATGCATATCAACCATATATTTAAGATGTCAATCCTACAAAAATCTCAATCCTGGCCTCTTATTGCATTAACAATTAAATGTATTCGCTTATATAGTTAATTTTGAACATACATAACATATAAGTTGTTTATGATGTTATGGTACTACAACAATTTAATTAGCTACACCAGGAATCTTTATGAGTAAGATATGGTAACCCTTTCTTGCATAGATGAGCTTCTACTTGTTTGGTGCATAAACTATAGTTGATTCTTCAATCCATATATTAGCAACTGAAGTAGCTGGTGGAGCAAGTCATGTGCATGCATGCAGTAGGAGAGCTCTCAAACATCGATCATGCAAGGCAGAGGAGAGCATAATATAATGAAGTGATTGTTATACATGGGGTTGGTGCTCAATTCCATCACATATATGCATGTTAGGTTTGGCTTAGCCTCCATAAGAGGGATTCATATACATAGGCAATTATAAGGTACCTAGCTAGGAATTGAAGGACCTCTTATGGTAGTATGTCAATTAAAATAATACAAGGGGGGTCCCTCATGGTTCCTAAATTTAGGACACTCCCATGAGACTTCATAAATGAGCTACCATTTATGAAATAGATAGTTCGTTAACTGAAGTGTACATTAGCTTTTTCTAAGAAGCCAAACAACTTTTTCCAGCTGTGCATTGTGTCAATCATTTTAGTGATAAGGCAAGCAAATGGCAGAACTAGTGTACGTGGGCTCCTTTCCTTTGCTAGACCTTATCCACTGTATGCATTGAGGGGAATCACCACCATAATTAAGTACACACTACTAAAAAATAATTCAATTGCTACGGGTATTATTGATGGCCGATATGTAATTGTTGCTAACGGTTATGGCTTACCTACAACCGTAGGAGCCGTCGCTAATGATATACCATTTGCGACAGTAGAGTGACGATCGCTGCAATCGTCGCCTATTATTACACACATATGTGCGACGATTAAACAACGATTGCTTGAAGCTGTTGCTGATAGGTAGAGGGCGCAGGCGCGACACCAAATCAAAAAGTTGTCACTGATAAGTATTTTTATTTCATCTCGAACCCGCTCCCTCCCCTTCCCTCTTCCTCTTCCCCTCTCTTCTTCTTCTCCACACCACCGCTGATCTCCGCCACTGGTTCTCATCGCCTCCTTCTCTCACCTCGCTCGCCTGTCGCCGATCTCTCCCCTTGCCTAGGTACTGTGCCCCCCCTTCAATTCCCCTCTTTTATCACAGTTAGGGTTTCGTCCCCAACAGTGATATGTTTTTTTTTTAAATAAGTTATTTTAAGACTTTGATTAACGTCGGATTAACGTTGATTGTTGATTGTTGCTTGTTAATTTGCGGTTAATTTGTTGATTCTTGATTAATTTGATTAATGTTGGATTGATGTTGATTAGGATAAACTAGTGGTTGATTGGTATAAATTTTTATATATAAACTGTTTATATATATTATATATTTAATTGGTTATATAAAAAATGTAACTTATATTATAAAACTGAAAGGTTGAATTGTTTAGTTTTTATTGTTGAATTATTTAGTAAATTGTTTGCATGTTTAGATTAATTTGTTAATTTTTAGATTAATTGAAATTGATGTGTCACGTTCACATCGATGTGTCTCATTCGTATTGACCAGTCATGTTCCAAATGACATATGATTAATTTGAAAATAATCATGACTAGCGAGTTTATACATGTGTCACGTACGTATCGACGAGTTGGGCATGATTTTTGAAAAACCTCCAGATCCGTGGAGTGGGGGGTTGTTTGTTCGTCTAAACAAAGTATATGATCATTTATATATATGACGTACAACCCTTGGATTGTCCTTAATTGAACAGTTTGAGAACATAATTACTTGTATTGCACTTAATTTTTTCTTTTAGTCTTTCGTTCGTAAATTTTGGCTTGTGAATCTCGCTTGTTCTTCGATACATGCCCAAATGATATGTGTATTCAGAGAACTGTAGGGAGATGTTGCCGAAATTTAGAATGAAGTTATCAACTAAAAGGAATACTTAGAGCAATATGAATAACATGAATCCTGAATGGAATAGGATCATCTCACCTAAACTCGTTAATTGAAGATATTGTCATTGATTGATAGAATCACGTTGGGTGATAGAAGTTGCATGTGTCGACGATTTGATTGTGGAGCTATAACGAATGAGTTTCGAGTGGGCGTAATTTATTTCTTGAATTTCACCTATTCAAATCGGAAATTCGTTAGCGGTGATAAAATCCGAAGTTCGTGCCGAAATTGCTCGAACAAAATTTTTTTAGATTGGGAAACTATCACAATGCATCTATATACAAAAGTACTCACACTAAGATATAATCGATTGTTTGTCACGGGGAGTCATATGATGTCGGGACATCGAGCAATCATGTCGTTCAAACTCACAGTGAATCTTCTAGTCTTGCTGTTTCTTCATCAAATCCACCTAATTCTTATAGAACAATGATACTTGATAGTCTTGGCGGCCAATTCGATTTGAATGATAATGTCGAGTCAGTTATTGAGACGACATTGCCAAATACTACAACAGTTGATGTCATAGAGAACAACGTGCGATAGAGATAAATTATCGAATAAAGAAACCACATAATTTTACGATTGTTGAAAGCTATCGATGAACCTTTGTATGATAATTGTGATGAATACAGTAGATTATCGGCAATGATACAACTCTTGAAAATCAAGTCTGATTGTAATATCAACGAGGTTACATTTGATCGACTTGCGAGCTTTATCCATTGAGCGTTACCTAAAGATAACAAGTTAGAGCTAACTTTTTATAAGACGAAAAAGTTGATGAAAAAGTTAGGGCTTGGGTATGAAAAGATACATGCATGCCTAAATAATTGTATTTTATATTATAAAGAAAATGCACAATTAGATGAATATCTGGTGGATTAGACTAGAATTATTGGGTCCGGCTGGATTAGACCCAACAACGCCCCACTACTCACCTTGGGCTGAACTAAACGGCCCCATCCAAGGGGCTCCACCTAGCCACACCCTTGGACCAGATTCGAGCCAGACTAGACAGCTTTACCCGGGGACCCCACCCGGCCATACATGGATATCTGCATCATTTCTTATCACGAGGGATACGCTATTACAGACCTGCCATCTCCGGGATAAGCCTCAACCCATTCTGGGCAACGTCCCCGTGAGATGGGCGGCGTCTCACTCCACCTGCAATAAATACAAACACTCCACGCCTCAAATAAGTCTAACTTCTAATTTCATTACCTCCACCTTGGAGCCCCCCTAACTTGAGCGTTAGAGTGTCTTTTGCAGGTCCCCCCCCTCCCCTCGTCGGCGTTGATCCAGACAAGAAGAGACACTAAATCAGACCAGAGTACTCCGATCCTCAGGCAAGAACATCTAGTATGTTAATATCCTTGTTACAAGGAGAAGACATCATTCCAACAAAATAATATAATGTTTAAGATATTTAGGTATTTTCCACTGACACCAAGGCTTCAAAGATTATTCATGTCGAAAAAGGCTGCTTCCTACATGAATTGGCATGTAAAAAGTCATGATGATACATTAATAGCTCATCCGTCTAATAGTGAAGCATGAAAATATTTGGATATATGTTGTCATTTACTTTCTATGGATACTAGAATTGTCATGCATGTTGGAATTAATTGTGCACTATTTCGTATTGACTCAAATTGGATTCGAACAGAATCCAACGAGCATGACCAAACTCAAATCGAAATTGATTTGATCAAGATATGCTTAAACAAATTACTGAACTGGACTCGATTGCAGACGGACTGAACCTAGCGGGCAGGCCAAGCCCGCTGCACCATAGGTTGAAGGGCGGGCCGAGCCCACTGCATTGGGCGGGCGGGCCAAGCCTACTGCACTGAGCTGAACCAACTCCCAACGCCCGCGAGATTGTCAAAATTGAATTTGTCAACATTGAAAGCCTTCGACTGCAATTGCAGCGCACTCATTTTTTGGCAAAATTATTGCAATTGCTTGACTGGTCAAAGTTTGAAGGCTTCTTTTTCATTATTGTGCCGCACGCAAGAGGAAAACTTCTTCAAATCACAAAATCCAACTGCTGCAAATGTTCCAAAATTATTGAAAGCCTTTGGCCGAGATATCATCCGAGATATTTTATCCAATTTCAGCGAATCGGAAGCCCGATTTTTTTCATCTATCCTAATTTTTCTCCGGATCGAATTCATCCTTTTGAGTATAAATACATGTCATCTCCTTGAGGATGGATATCGAGAGGAAGATAAAAAAAACATTGTGAGAGAATTTTGAGATCTAAAAAATTAAGAGTGTCACTATCACCATTTTTAAAGGAGTGCCCATTCTCAGATTACAATAAAGGATTTTAGTTTCAATGCAGAGTTTGCAGAGATAGTGTCTCTACTCTATACCGGTTTCAAGTTCTGTTTATTTGAGATAATTTGTTGCATTCTGAAGGGGATTTAGTTTTCTTGTCACTCTTATTGTAAAGTTATTTTTTGAAATTAATAAAGTAGTCTTCTCTTCTCCTCGTGGATGTAGGATCGGCACCCCGCCGAGTCCGAACCATGTTAATCCTAATGTGTCTCTTATTTTTCGCATATTGATTTCGAATTTGAATTTTCGTTTCTCTCGCCGAGTTCGACTTTTGTCAATCTTGCAAGAATTTTTTCCAAATTTCTAACATGCACAGATGATTTTAATATGTTTGGTCATTCATCGACTCCTTATTCAATTTGGTCAGTTCTATTAATAGTTTATAATTTATTGTCATTAATGTGTATGAAAGATGAATTCATCTTAATTTCGATGATTATTCATGGTCCTAGGGGTTCACAAAAAGAAATTAATGTGTTTCTTCGACCCCTAATTGATGAATTGAAAATACTATGGACTCTGGGAACTACCACTTATGATTGTCATCGGAAGTAAAACTTCACTTTAAGGGTTGTTGTCTTGTGGACAATAAATGATTTCTTGACCTACAGCATGCCTGATTGGAACACGCATGAGCGACTCTCTTGTTTGTATTGTATATAACACTCTAAATCATTTAGTCTTGAGAACGAGCGAAAAATTTCCTTATTTAATTATCATCGTCGATTCATCTAGCCTAACCATTAGTATTGAAGGAATCACGACTAATTTACCTAGGGCAGAGTCGAAAGAGATGAGCCACCACTGATATTATCTGGTGAACAAATGTTAGCACATGTTTTCTTGCTTCCAAAGATTATGTTTGGTCTGAATGATATAGTTTAAGGCTTTGGTCAAGCACATAATTGGGTGAAAAAAATATCTTTTGGGAATTTCCACATTGGAGTTCATTACTGGTTCGACATAATTTAGACATAATGCACATTGAGAAAGATGTTTATCAATGGATCAAAGAATTCAGAGTACCTGATGGATATGCCTTAAACTTATCTCGATGTGTGAACGTCGATGATTGCAAAATATCAGGGATGAAGAGCCCCGACTGTCGTGTATTCATGTAGAGATTGCTTCTAATCGTGTTTCGGGATCTTCTACCTCATAAGATTTGGGGTTCGTTGACCAAATTAAGTATGTTTTTCAAAAACATTTGTGCAAATGTCATTTGAGTCGAAATTATATCAGAACTTGAAACTATATTGTTGAAATCATATACAAGATGTAGTAGTTTTTCCCTCCTGCCTTTTTTTGACTCGATGGAGCTAGGGATGACAACATTACTCGTACCCGCGAATACCCGTAGGTATTTATCCTACACGAGTCAAGTATGGAGAACATATTATATCCACGGGTACGAGTTTAAAATTTTACCCATTTAATAAACGGGTACGAGTATAGATATTATATTATCCACACCCGCAGATACTTATTACCTGTCAATATATATTAAATATTAAATATTTATTTTTATATATTATTATCTAATGAAGATTTAAAAATAAATAAATTTAAATCATCTATTCATAAGATGTCATCTATCTAAATATAATATATTTTTATATATTAATATCAATACCCAATTTTAGTTGAAAGTACTTTGGTTTTAAATTTTATGTTGCATGAATGAATATTTCTACTTCTTAAGACAATTTTATGGTTTGATATTTAATTGTTACATAGTTTGTTTTATGGTTTAGTGTTTCTCAACCAAGTTATTAATAGGGGTTGAATGAGAATTGTTGAAGATATACTATTAAAGAAAAATGAATTTTTTTGTAATAGTTTAAATGAGTATCAATTCCCTGTGCGGGGACGGGTGACGGATACCTGTCGGGGTGCGAGTGCGAGTACAGGAGATGCGTTTAATAAACGGGTACAGGTGCAGGGGCGGCACTATTGCCCTGAACCCGCCTCGTTGACATCCGTAGATGGAGCATCTATCGATACACTTGGCAAACGAGCGATGAGTGTCGAATCCACTAAAAATAAATTCTTATATTTTGAGATTTGTAGTCGTGATAAGTAGGGTCGATTCCACAGAGACTGGTTAGTTTCAAATTCTTTCAAAATCAGAAATTAAAAGAAAGGAAAGGGGGAGGGGGGTTTGATTAGATGCAGGAATATTAAAATAGTAATTAAAATCAATAATTAAATTAAAGATAAATTGTTAAGAGGAAAGCCTAGATAAATGTACGTTCTCGATTTCGGTTCATATGATTGATCATGGATATAAAGGATGAACCTCTTAATTTCTAGCAAATCGGTTTGGTCGTAGACAAGCACTAAGAACCGTGATATTCTTCAAACCTATGGTTAATCTACTTAAGCATTGTGATTAAACCCTTATTGATTAGTAATCCTAGAGACACTGTGTGAAACTATCAATAACTGAAATTCTTGGGATCATCAATTTTAATCAACGAATATGAATTTGTAAGACCTGAGGTTTCCTAGTATAAAATTTATTTTGGTGCAGCGCACCGGATAGGGAGTTAGTCGGGTCGAGTCGCGGAATCGCCGTGGGTAGAAGGTATAATTTAAGCCTTATGAAATTTTATTTGATAAATGTTCCTTTCCTTCTTAATCATAAGATGATTTAGTAGAGTCGGTACGGAAATCATGTTCGCGGATCGAGTCGGGGCTCGAATCGGGCTCGGATTGAGTCGAGTAGGGGCTAAGTGAGTGGAAGGGGCAAAATGGTCAAGGGAAAATGAGGGAATAAATCCCTCATCCCCCTAGCAGCTGTGCGGCTCATCATTGGAGCCGCATGCAGCCTGAGAAGCGAGAGGGAGGAGGGGAAAGCTTGGGGTCGGCGCCGAATCCGTGCCGCCGTTGGAAAGATCGAGATCGTCGTCGCTCGTCCATTCTTCTTCATTGATCAAGGTGAGTGGTTGATCCTCGGTTAGTAGGATGAGGCGTGTAGCCGAACCATGTAGAAGCGATGAATCGAGATTTTGTGTGTCGTTTCTTGTCGATCGATGGTGTTTCTCGAATTCCTAAATCATGTTTTTCATCAATGTATGGATTCTCATTTTAGATGTTCATTTTTCTTGATGATTAGGGCTGGCCACATGAAGGAAAAAGGGGAAAGGTCATGCCGATTTTTTTTCCTAATTTCTTAGAGTGGTCGGAAGCCCTCAGATCGAGTTTTTCTCACGATTGATGACTTGACTCCTTCCAACCATGGCCGAGAACCTTTGTCCCTACCCTGGTTGCTCTCGACCGAGCATGAGCAACCTTGGGTAGGCTCAGCCGAGTAGGTGTGAGGAGGGGAAAAGGGTTCGAGTTGTTTCACATTCACATATAGGGTATTAAATCCTTGATTTCATATGGATCACTCAATTATTATATGAAATATTGGTATTGATAGATTGAGAACATCATGCTATAAGGAAATGTTCTTGATAGTGTATATATGGTTAGAACTTCGTATGACATATCATCTTAAGAAATTTCCTCCATTAATTTTATTAGTATTGAATTTTTTTCTATGTTAGTTCAATTATTACCTTGCTGGAATTTAGTGATTAAATGCAGAATTTAATTACCTTATTGTTGAAAGCATGTTGTTATTCATGGTAGTAGTTGTAGAGTACTTCCCTTATAACTTATGTGCTATGACATATTTGTACTCGGACATTTCTACGCTTATGACATGTAATTTACACTTAAGAAATCTGGCGAATGACGCTAGATGCTTATAAAGAAATTATAGGGTACTTATATTATCGGGAAAACTTGAATGCAGACAAGCTAGGTTTCACACCTAGGAAATAATCAGCGGGTATTAGTGTGTGGCTGGTATGACCCGGAACGAGGGGGCCGAATACGGGTGAATGCCCGGGGTTTAAATAAGGAAATTTTAGAACACTTTGCTTGTGTATTGTGATTGTGATGGTCGGCTGAGAAGCATGGACAATCGTAACGACTAATGCTTGACTCGGAGGGTGATTAGGGTCTTGAGATTGCACCAGCGGGCCCGCTAGGTGTTAGACCCGGGTGGCAGAGGGTCTTGAGATTCCGTCAGTGGGCCACGCTGACGATAGACCCGAGATGGGTGGGACTAGCTATCCCTAACCCGGTGGGATCCTGAGACTAGTTGACCATCCTAGTCGACGGCCCGGTGATTGCTCTGACTTTCCTTATGTGATATGTGGGCTGTGCAGGCAGATCATTATTTTGTGGTAAAGGCCGGGCAGAGCCGAGCCACTAATTCTTGAACATGTTCTAGTGGCCGGGTGTTGCCCAGTCTGGTAGGGTCGTTTTGGCCGATTGTATGGTTTATGCAGGATGGCCTTTGGGCCGATCGTCATATCATGACTAGATTAGATCCCTAAATTTACAAATTGCTGACTTATATGCATATTGTTATTGAGGATTTATGTGGAGGTTCGGAAGGACCGCCCACTGAGTCCCATGTGGACTCATGATTTATTTATCTTGTTTTTGTAGAGCCCGACCAGTGAGATGAGGCTTGGAGTCATGGTGCAGCTGGAGGGCAGGCAGTGGCGTAGATCTCGTAGCAACGTCCAGTAGTCGTAATTATGATGTCTAGGGTTGTTTCTTCATATGCAATGAGTGATGTTTAATTTGAAAACATGTATTTGACTTTTAATCGAGTTGTTCTTAATGGTTGGTTTGTTTTTACAACTCTTTTAAAATTGCTCGAAACTTTCTTTTAAATCAAATAAAAGTTAGTGTCGTGTTCTTCTACTTGTATGTTTTCTGGTTGGTGTGTATTCTCAGTATTTTGATATTCAGTGCAAGTGGTAGGCTTCAGTGTAGAACATAAACTCTGGCCGGTCATGCGATCCTGAGTTGGGGCGTGACAGAATTGAACAACAATCTCATATGTCAAATTAATTCATAAATTTCCTTAGTATGGATTGGACAATAACCTCAACTAATGTACCTCTATATCTGGCATGGAACAACCATACCAAAAGACAAACTATTAACCTAATAATCTGGTAACATACTAACAATTAAAAGAGAACAGTAGATCAAATTATTGTAGAAAATAAATGGATACTAGAAGATAAGAGAGGTTAAGCATAGAGAGATCTCACAATCCGTAGATCTGAAACGTCGAACGTCCTTTAGCTAGATGGAAAAGAATTAGCCACACATCGCAAAGACAAACATCACCTTTCTAAAATATTACTACTGAATTGAAAACTTATTGTAAACGGAAAATAAAAGATCAAAATCAAGGATACTTGTTCATTACAACTTTTCTCCCTCTTATAGGAGAATTCACAAACCTAACTAAAATAGAAAGAAAAATCAAATCAACCATACAAGGTAATAAACTAACAATCAAATATCTTGGTTTAATATTTTAGACACAAAAGGATGATCCAAATTCGTATAGAAACTTGAAAAAAAATTCAGCCCTGAATATAGTAATTTCTGATTCTGTCACATGCATCTTTATTAAGATGTGGGCACGTCTAAGACATGACGACCAACTCCAGCTTCTTTCCAATTTTCAGCTTCCAAAAATGTGCAAGGAGGCTTCTTTTTTATTTCTTTCCATACTTTGTTGCCTAAATATTAAACATATATAACAATAACCACATATTAGAAAGTATTTAATTCGAATTTAACACGAAAATAAGCAACCTAGGATGGAAAATATACATATCATCAACAAGGCACGAGTTGGTGGCCAAGTTCAATACTGATGAATGTACTTATTTGAAAGATACATGAATCATTTGAAGTTTCAATATTTGAAGCGTATATCATTTAAGAAATTTTAATATTCTGCTCATTTTATTCTGAATCGATCGTTTAGACAATATTTAACGTCTTCCACAGAACGACAACGAGGAAGTTCAACAATCGGATGATTGTTTAAATATATTTTGTTACTCTAGTCGTGCTTTGGGATCTCGTCTGTCTCGATATTTAAGCTACGAAGAGTATCATTTGACACACTTATACGTATTACTCAATTGTCGAGAGATTGAACAGTTCATTCAAATACTTGACGTCAAGATGACGAAAAAATACTCCATTTACAATGATTGGGAATTGGAGAGATTACGCAATCGTGATTTCCCTTCTTGGCTTCGATCTTACAGCACACAACACAGAGTCGAAATAGATGATAGAATATTTGATTTTTCTAGCAGACTGTCGTGACTTGTATCGTGTTATAATGGTTATTTTTTAATGGTCTATTGGAAGAAGTGATAAAATTGCACTTCTTCAACTGGAAATAAATTGTCCTTTTTAAATGTCATTGGTTCAATACGAGCGATAGGGGAATGAGAGTTCATCCAAAGTATAAACTTGTCGAGATCAATTACAAATCAAAATTGACTTCAAATGAGCCTTTTATATTGGCATCACAAACTCAACAAATATATTATACACAATATTCGTCTCGAGAGAAAGATATGTCAGATTGGCGTGTAGTCTCTAAGACTAAAGATACAGGAAGAATTGATCCAGTAGTTAGAGAGAATGAGCCGATACATGATGTGACAGATGACTTCTATCAAGTGCAGCGAGTTAGTCCAATACTCGAGGATGACGCCATAGAGTTAGTTCAATTAGAAGTAGAATATGTTTATGACAACAATAATGAAGTTGAGGAAGGTCAAAATGACAGCAAAGAAGGAGAAGAAGAACAAGAAGACGAGTATTACTCAGATGATGATAATGTCGATGAGGAATAATTATAAATGAATATTTTATTTATTTATTTATTATTAAATCTATTTACTATATATAATCTAATTATATGCTTATTTGACAGCTATGGTTTGAAGAGCGTACGTTCGCAGGACCCCTTGACGACTACCACCCGTAGCCCCAACCACCACCTTATCTATCGATGTCGGATAGCAGAATTGGAGTCAGAGCTTGCACATCAGAGACGGATGATGGAGAACATGCAGGCGCTCCTGACGCAGATTGCGGCTCACTCTAGCATTCAGATACCTCCGACGTTTGAGTCATCCTCCTCAATACAGCCGACACCACTCCTGATCCAGCCGCTCTAGACTCCATCGCCTAAGCTCCACCACAGTTGTACGTGAGATATTTTTGTAGTGTATTTTGATTATATTATATTTGATATTTGTATATAGTTTAGTTTTTGATAAAACACCAGCGATGGTTTACCAACAGTTAGCCGTCAGTTTGAGGCTTAGATAATTGTATCTTAATATACTTATATATATATATATAGTTTCATATTGTGTGGTTGGTGTGTTGTGTATATTGTGTTGTATATTTTGTATAAATCGATGTAAACAAGAATTATTTATTTATGTATTATTATTATTATAATATTATATTATATTATATTTTATTTTATTTTTTTCAGATGCAGGATAAAACACCATCGATGGTTTACCAACAGTTAGCCGTCAGTAATCCATTGTTGAAAGTGTATCATAAAATGGCTGATGGCCTAGACAACATGGGTTATCACGGTTGTTGATAAGCTTCAAGTACAGCTAATTAAAAGACGATTATTTAAGAAACTCATTATCAATGGCTAAACGACTATTGCCCCGTCGGCCGTCGCAACTTATTAGTGACGCACCTTTTGTGACGGTTTGTTCACTACAACACATCATTTGAATTTTGACGGCAAATTATAAATAAATTTTGACGTCGGTGGAAGTAAATATTTGCATACTGACGGCAGCAAATTCGTCGAAAACGCGTGTCAAACAACCAACGCTTAATTTTAAATATTGACGTCTCTGTAGGTGTCAATATTTAAAATTCGACGCCTTCTACCGTCAAAAAGAGGCGTCAATATTTAAATTTCGACGACGTGTACGGTCGAAACGAGACGTCAATATTTAAAATTTCGACGACCACCGAGGAAGGTATATTGACGCCAACATATTGACGCCTTTGACGTCAACATAGTAGCATATTGACGCCAGTGAAGGCGTCAATATGCTTAGCATATTGACGTCTCCACAGGCGTCAATATGGCGCTTTTTGTTTTTTTTTTAAAATAAAATTTCGTGAACCGCGTAATTAATATACTCATAACAAATAATTAATATATTAATTAGCTAATTAATTTAAAATTAATCAAATTACCTCTGACCATTAATCAAATTATGCATCAAATTCATAATCTCATTTGATTAGAACAGTAATACAAAATTTGATTAAAACAATAATGTGTGTAAAACTAACCGTAATTTTATTTACAAATAAAATTAAATAATCTAATCTTCATCGTCCATTTCCTCCTGCTCCTCCTCATCTTCTTGTTCTTCTTCATCGTCTTCTCTATATGGATCAACATCTCTATCTATACATTAATATCAATTATAAACATATAAATTTAAATATTATCAATTAAAATATTCAGTATTACAATATATAAATTACTTACAGTTTAGAAATGAATCTTTACTTGTACCTTCTCCGATATTAGCCGGCGGTATTTCATGAGGAAGACTTTCAGGAACACACAATCGACTCTGTTAGAAAAACATATTTAATTAATTACAATGCTAAAAATATCAACTACAAATAAATTAAATAAATAAATACATAATCAATTGGTGAGGAAAACATATTAGCTTGATTAATAATTGGATTTAGCACCTGCGACGATGAACTATCAAATTGATGTTGAAACCACATCTGCTCCATTCTGTTGGGTCTTTGTTGAACCTCCCTCATCTCAGCATCATGTTTTTGCTGCATTTCTTTCATTGCAGCCTCTTGTTGTCATCGAAGCTCGTCATATGTTGCATCGTGGGAAGATGCAACAAAAGGTTGTCGCTGATGTTCATAAAATTGACTTGGTGTGACTCCAATCCCTTGTAGGCGAACTCGAGAATGATGTTCGGGACCAGATATTTCCCGATATACTTGGTTCTCGAGTTGAACTCGCTCTGTTGTTGGATTAGTCTCAAGTCGCTCATTAAGTGTTCGTTCAGCGGTGGCCTACATTTCAAATAATAAATTATAAATTTAAAAAATATTAATTTAATTCATTCGTAGATGTGTTATACCATAAATTGAGCTGCTTCTTCGCATACATATCCTCCTCCACTTCTACGAAGATGTGTTGTTCTATACACTTCAAGCTCACTGGGCTCTCTATCATGTGCACGCTGCTTCACACAATGTAAATAAAAATTAATTATTTAAAAGATATTAAAAATAAAAACAAATAAATTATAAATTATTTACTAAACTACTTACAAAATCAGCACGTCTTTGAATGTAAGGGGTCGCACCGCTAGTATGTATGCAATCTTGAGTTGCACTTCTTTCCCTTCGACCCCGTTCAGATGCAGCCTGTCATATTTAATTATAATTATAAAACAAATATTGCAAGTATCAAAATATAAATTCTTACCTGACTAGCTGAAGAATGCCAATAGTCGACCATTCTTATCCATGATTCTCTACTAACATTTCGTGGTCGACGTGTAAGATTTTCCTCCTTTAACTCTTCAATTTTAAAATATTTTTTTTTAATATAAGTTTATAATTTTAAAATTTTCTGTCAAAGGCCGCCATAGTAGTGCGAAAAATACGATCCCTGTTCTCAGTAGGGATCAAAAAATATCTCTGCATTTATAAATGATATTAGTTTGACCCCAAAATATATATTTAATATATAGTTTCACACAACTAAATAATGCAATCTAACATAAATTCATATAAATTCATAACATACCAATAATTGCTCCCATAATCCATTCTTATATATGGAAGAAATTTGATTCCAATGGTCAGACGTCAATGGTAAGAATGTAGAATCACACACTAGTAACCCCATAAAACGTGAGTATAATCTGTGGCCGCCATCATGACTTTGACCCCAATTAGAAAAATTGACCATAATTAACTGGTCGGGATTAAGTGTATACACAGAAGAAGCTGTAAAATATGGAGACCCTTCATGTTGCATTTGTGTTGTAGTGTTTGTTTTTAAATTACATCAGAAAACATTAATATTAATTTGATTAAATAAGTAATGTTCACATGTATGATGACATAAAAACTAACTCCAAATGTAGAAAGGTCTATGAATTCGTCCTTGTGACGACCCGGGACGATCACTCTCGGGACTAAGTTCACCCTCCTCGCGGGTCTCAGCATCTGAATCTATTATTCTTGATCTTGACATCCTGTATAATAACATAATATTATATATTGATAAATACATAAAGATTAACAAATTATACAAATAATATTGATAAATAATAAGTCATTTACCGATGTCATATAAATATCTAGGATATACATTTATGACATGCGACCACTCATTATTCTTCGGATCTGACATGTAAAATACTTGTTTTGCTTGTGATGAAAACACATACGGGTCATCTTTTAGAAATGCACCGGTATAAAATAATCGAGAAAGATTAACTAATGTGAATCTATTCTCATCCACTCGTAAACCCCGTGAATTCCTTATAACAATCCATTCAGCACGAAAAAGAACTACCTTGAATACCCCACGATAGTCCAATTCAATTACATCCGTTAGAACTCCATAATATTGACGATTGTCAGCTTCAACCATTAAACCATTATTTTGTGTTTTACGCAATCTTTCTCGTTGCTTGGTATGAAATCTATAACCATTTATAATCAATCCATCATATTTTTTAATTACAGATACTGGACCTCGAGCTAACGCAAGTAGTGAAGCATCACAATCATTTTGTACCATTTCCGACACTTTATCTTGTAACCACAATGCGAATCTCTCTATGATCCACCTTTGTTGTTGAGCATTCGATGCAACTGATAAATTATTTATATGACATTGTTCTTCAAGAAATTGCCTGAGACAATAAAATAAAAATTACACCAATAATCTTAAAATAACTTAAAATATGGAGACATTTAATAACAATTGATACCTTTTGTATGGTTCAATCATTGGAGTATGCAACAAGACATATCTGTGCATTTGTGCATATGCATTTAAATCCAACGTACCAATGCGAGCTTTGCCAATAAATCGACCACCAGAAGAAAATAAGTAGTTTTCAATATTTTCAACTTCATAATTTCTTTGCGGTCGATTGAACACCGTTTCAATATTATTAAAATATCGAGAACAAAATGTAAGACATTCATCATCGATGGATCCCTCTGGTTGTGCTTTATTTCGAACATGAGATTTATATCTCATAAATAACCTATGAACACGAGACTAATTCTCCTCTTTTGACGATTCACTATTAATACTTAATGAACACGAGATATTTAAAAAATATAAATAAAACAAACCTTTCAATTGGGTACATCCAGCGGTAATGAACATGACCACCAAGTTTCACCTCTGTTGGAAGGTGAATCATCAAATGCACCATAATAGTGAAAAAACTCGGTGGAAAAATTTGCTCCATTTTACATAAGAGCAAAGGCACACGTGATTGCAAATCGTCCAGGGCACAATGGTCTAAATTGACACTGCATAACTTTTTGAAAAATGCAGAAATCTCTTTAACAATGAGGAGAACATCTTTATGCACAATTCTTCGTAATGCATGCGGAAAAACATCTTGAAGCAGTATATGTGAATCATGACTCTTCAAGTTTTGTAATCTATGATCCTTGAGATTCACACATCTAGAAATATTTGATGAATATCCATCGGGCACTTTCATATTTTTGATACATGTCAGCATGAGATCCTTTTCAAGAGTGGACATTGAATAAATTGCCAAGGGTATATCATATCTACCATTTGGTAATAATATTGGATGTAAATGATGTCTTATATTCATGTCTTGCAAATCTAATCGTGCATTTAAATTATCTTTCCCTTTTCCATCAATATCCAATATAGTACCAATCAGATTATCACATATATTTTTCTCAACATGCATAACATCCAAATTATGACGCAATGGATTATGCTGCCAATATGGTAATTCAAAAAATATACTTTTCTTTTTCCACATTCCATAATCTTGCCTCTGAAAACTTTGCTGAGTTTGTGTGTCTGCATTAATGCCTTTTGACTCACTACCCAAATTATTTCGAGTGCGTTTTTTACTTGTGTTGGTAGTTTTGCCATAAACATGTTTAATGTGTTGAATCTGCTCGTAAACAATTTTTGAATCAACTGGCACTGGTGCATTATCATTTTCTATTGTCCCGTCAAATAATTCAGTGTCCTGACGAAACGGATGTTCTTGTGACAACCATCTACGATGGCCTAGATAACAATATTTTTTTCCGTGATTAAGCCAACGAGAATCTGTCTTATCACCGCATATGGGACATGCATATCGTCCTTTAGTGCTCCAACCTGATAACATTGCATATGCTGGAAAATTATTAATGATCCACATTAAAGCTGCACGCAGAGTAAATTGTTCGTCGGAGATACTATCAAATGCTATTACTCCGCTCCACAATAGCTTCAATTCAGAAATGAGAGGTTGTAAGTACACATCAATGTCATTTCCTGGTCCCTTAGCGCTTGGAATTAACATTGATAATATTATTGAAGATCTCTTCATACATGCCCATGGTTCCATATTATAAGGTATCAATACAACAGGCCAAGTGCTATAAGTTGTGCTCATTGATCGAAATGGATTAAATCCATCACTTGCAAGACCCAATCTAACATTACGTGAATCAACAACGAAGTCTGGATATCTTCTGTCAAAAGCTTGCCAAGCTTCTGCATCAACAGGATGTCGTATGATTCCATCTTTGGTGCATCTTTCAGAATGCCATCTCATCGAGCTTGCGGTCTTCGATGACATATATAAACGAGTCAGTCTTGGAATAAGTGAAAAATATTGTAACACTTTTGCAGGTTTTTTTTTCCGTTCTAACTGACTTGTTGATTCATCATTAGTTGAAGAGGAAGTCCATCGAGACAATCCACAAATGTTGCATGTTGATGCTTCCGCAGTTTCATCCATGTATAGAATGCAATCATTTGGACAAACATGTATCTTTTGATAGAATAAACCCAAATCTTTCACATATTTTTTTGCTTGATAACACGTTGATGGAAGTGTATTGCCTTCTGGAAAAGCTTCTTTTAACAATTCTAACAACATTGAGAATGACTTTCCAGACCAACCATTAAGAACCTTTATATGATATAATTGAATGATAAATGACGATTTACTGTATTTTACACAATTTGGATACAGAGGAACATCAAGATCATCCATCATAGAATATATGTTGGGAAGATTCTTGTGGCGGTTCGAATGCATTTGGAGCTTCATCAAGATTAACATTTAGTGTTTCATCATTGACATCAATTGGTGTTTCATCATTGACATCAATTGGCGTTTCATCATTATGATAATGTACTTGATCAAATGCTTCAGCTCTGTTTGATATATCAAGTTGTGCTTCTTTTGTCGGATATAAAGGTTCACCATGGTAATATCAAATGGTATATCTCGGTAAAATTTCATTCCATATTAAGTGTCTTTGAACATCTTCTGGTTTATGATATTTCCTATTGATGCATTTTTTGCACGGACAATTCATTGTGTCATCTTCATCCAATCCATTGTCAATTGCGAACTGAATAAAATTTTTCATTCCTCTCGCATAGGCTTTAAATGATTGAGGTGCTGACATCCAAGTTTTATCCATCTTTGACTTCAAAATTGAACTTCAATGTTACTATAAAGGGTATAGTCATATAGGTGGGTTGGTCCTATCCCATTCAGCAACACATTATTAATATCGCACCTATAATCTCATTTAATCACAACAAGTCACTGAAAATTTCGGCAACATCTCTTTTTAGTTCTCCAAGTACGCAAAACTTCTGAAGCGTACCGGAGAACAAAAGAGATGCAACCGACATTCCATTGACATGTGTGATCAAATGAAATTAAATTTGCGATATTAATAATTGTGTTACTAAATTGTCCAATAAGGGACAATTCGAGATTTATTATTTGAAAAATATAAATTTTGTTGATATTGTTTAGTAAAATATTAAGTAGAATACGCATTCCTCCATATCGAAATAAGTATTCAACTTAATATTACAATTAAATTTTATCAACAAAATTTATAAAATCAATAAATATTTCTCGAACGGGTCTAAGCTCTTGGTAGAAAATTATAAAAATATCAAATTTGAGAAGTTTAAATAAATAAAAAGTTCATTATTGGGAGCAAGAAGTTTATAAAATCAAGACAAGTTTAATGAATTCTAAATTTAATTATTCTAATTAATTATACTCTAATATAAGTTTAAATAATAATAATAATTCAATAAATAATAATAATAATAATAATAATAATAATAATAATAATAATAATAATATAGTATTTATAATAATAATATTAATTCAGTAATAATAATAGTTAAATAATAATAATAATAATATAGTATTTATAATAATAATATTAATTAGTAATAATAATTAAATAATAATAATAATAATAATATCGTAATAATAATAATAATATAGTATTGATAATAATAATATTAATTCAGTTATAATAATAATAATAATAATGATATAGTAATAATAATAATAATATAGTATTTATATAATAATAATAATAATAATAATAATAATAATAATAATAATAATAATAATAATAATAATAATATAGTATTTATAATAATAATAATAATAATAATAATAATAATAATAATAATAATAATAATAATAATAATAATAATAACATTATTATTAATTCGGTTATAATAATAATAATAATATAATATAATATTTATAATAATATTAATAATAATTCAGTAATAATAATAATTATATTAACAGTTATAATAAGATAGAGATGAAAATAATGTAAAGAGAACGTAATAGCATAACATAAAGTAACATGATAAATCAAAAGAATAGATATCATGAAGTGTTATTCATGTAAAATAGATAAAAAAAGTAACATTAAATAACATGATAGATCAAAAGAACAAATATCATGATGTATTATTCAGGTAAAAGAAATCTAAAGCATAACATGAAACACTTGATATAAAAATTAAAAATTAATACTAACTTGAGTTTGTTTCACCGGAGAAAAAGAACGAGAAGGGAAGTAATTTGATTTCACCGTCCGGGAAAAATTTTGATTTCATTGTCGGATGAAAAAAAATTGATTTCTTCGACTGTCGGCTGGTTCGACGAAATGAGAGGAATAAATCTGCTGCTGGTTCGACGAAACGAGAGGAAAAAATCGGAGGGATGAAGAAGAAAGAAGCAGCAGGCGGCTGCTGCTTCGACGAGATGAGAGGAAGAAGTCGGCAGGAGGAAGAAGAAACGAGAGAGAAGAAATAGGCGGGAGGAAGAAAAAATCGGAGGAAAAAAATAAAGATAAGAGGGTATATACGAAATTTATATACGAAATTTATTATTAAAAAATTAAAAAAAATTGTAGCAGCAGCTTAATATATATATATATATATATATAATCGTACGGTTCTGCAGCTGAAAAGAAATTTCAGCTGCATACCGTACGATTCGTACGCTCACGGGTTGAAATTTTCAACCCGTGAGGCCATGCTTCGACGACCGCGCGGCGTCAAAACATTTCGACGCCAGCTGTGTCGAAAGAATGGCGTCGAAATGCTGAACATTTTGACGTCTTTCCGTCGAAACTCTGGCGTCGAAATATTTCGACGCTGCCATTTCGACGAAAAAAATGCTATTTTTTTGCAGCGTCAAAATATTTATTTTTTACATATCGACATCTATATTAGATGTCGATATTTATAAACTTTTGTTCCCATCCGCCCTTAGACATTTCGACGCTTCTTCAGACGTCAAAAATAAAACGTCATTATTTTGAGATTTTCTTGTTGTGGTTGCAATTATATTTGCGGTGGGTAAAGTTTATATTTCTAATAGTAGTGACGTGAATGTAACTATGAATTAGGTATCATATTAGATAAGGAAAGAATAAAGCTTGTAAGCAGTGTTTTTAAACCCAAACTGCACGCCGATTCCTTCAGTTCGACCACAAACTAGTTTTGCATTCAGTCTAAGTTTTATATAGAAACTATGTTGGTCAAGTTGACCAATTGCATTAGTATCTCTTTTGGTATTGGTCTCTTTTTAATTATAGCTGGCCACCCCAAAAATCTTATTTTGAGAGAACCAATAAATCATGTATTCTTTGTGGAATGTATCTATCTAAAGTAGAGGATACCGAGAAGACATCATTTCCACTGCAGTACATAAGCATGTGTCTATCTAAAGTGGTATATTTTGGTGTCGTGGAACGTGTTGCTCAGCCATAATGGAGAACAAATACATTGTTGCAGCACTTGATTGAGAATCCAAGCTTTGGGAGGATGACAACTAGAGTAGTCCATTTGATCAAATCAAAAGAGTCAAACAATTGATCAACTGCAATTAATCTTCAATGACCTTTACAAGAGCCCATACCCAGCCCACAATGACAATAAATGAAGTATTATTTCCTCGACTTATTTGAGCTTAGTAAGGCAGAGATCATGATAAGAAAAAAGAAAAACCATGAGAGGAGGGAGAGCTGCGAAGATTGAAGAAAAGAAGGAAGATCTCGTGGGAAGAAGAACTCAGCGTGAGGATTTAGTGGCCAGGAAGCCTCCCGATGGGGGGTTTGGGAACTGGTTCTACCATGGGAGGTTCTCCTATAGCTTTGCCGCCGCTTCTCGATCCACCAAAGATGGTTGGCGGTGCGTCGCCAGGACCAGCGGCAAGCCAACAGTGATGATCTTTCACGATCGACCGTCTTGTTAGGGACTTTTTCGATGCGCCGAGCGATGACGAAATGTCCCTTACATATTTGTAAATATGGACTTGTGTCCATGCATATTTTCATTCTATTCGTATTCGTTCATGAGAAACCCCGTTGTGCGATTCCCATGGGCCCGTGGTACGAGTTGTATGCATTTTGGGGTCATTCGACATTTGGTTCTTCCGTTCCGGCTAAGCGGAAAACCTTGTGTTCATTCGTCATGGCCGTGGCCACGGAAAATCACCCCGTCGGGTGGCCCAAATTTTGTCATGCTCCTCGTGCTTTGCGGAACCTTGGGGGTGGCACATGGGGGTTAGAGGTCTCATGTATAGTGTAGGGGAGTGTTGGCTTACGAAACGGTTGCCTTGTGCGAATAACGAACGAGCAGCCCACATGGGCATGCACCATGTCGAATTCGCCCAAGGCGATTGCGGAACTCACCCTACATCCGTTTTTGCATTTTCTTGTGTCCATAGTCCTGTAAATGTTGTATTTTACTTTACGCCTTCAATACCATTCGGCTAACATGGTCATTGAAGGCGCGGACATGGATTACGAGGTTGGCGCGTGGTCCGAAATATGCCCCGCGATGTTAAGTCGGGAAGCCCATTCGGGACGGATTTCATATCAAGGCTTATCCCTTGCATGCGATGCAAGGGTGCCGCACGGGTTCTTCCGCTCCAAAACATTTGGCCCGTGACAGTTGGTATCAGAGCCAGGTTTGCGATCCTCCAACTGAGAATGGTCTCGATGCAGACATAGCCGACGCACATTCCGTCTATGGCGCTCGAGTTGCCGGTGCAGTGAACCCAGTCGAGGACTTTCCGACTGTTGTGTTCGAGGAGTGAAGCAAACATATGATCGATGCAAAGACGGGGACTTTTGCGCAGGGCGGATAGGCCCCTAAGATGCAAAGTCGTTTGCAGGCAAAGCGAGAATTGCAAGCCTCCAACTGAGAAAGCCCTCAATGCGGACATAGCCGACGTGCATTCCGTCTGTGGCGCATGAGTCGCTAATGCAGTGAATCTAGTCGACGAACATTCCGACTATTGTATTCGAGGAGGCAAGCATACATTTATTGATGCAAAGATTGGGACGTTTGCGCAGGGCAGATAGGCCCCTAAGACGCAAAGTCGTTCGCCCACATAACGAGAATTGCAAGCCCCCAACTGAGGAAGCCCTTGATGCGGACATAGCCGACGTGCATTCCGTCTGTGGCGTGCGAGTTGCTGATGCAGTGAACCAGTCGATGAACTTTCCGACTGTTGTATTCGGGGTGGCAAGCATACATTGATGGGGGTGATGATCATGACTTGTGCGTAGGGCAGATGGGCCCATAAGACGCAAAGTCATTTGCGCAAGGTGGACAGTCCCCTGTAAGACGCAAAGTCTCGCGCAGAGTAGATCTCTTGCAAGATGCACATTGTGCGCAAAGTAGACTATCTCATAAGACGCGAGGAGGGTGCGCAGGGCGTTGGCCCCTAAGACGCACCGCAGAGCCGATGGCTCCTGAGTTTCTGAGTCCTTTGCGCGAAGCAGACTCTCTCGTAAGACACACATTGTGTGCAAAGCAGACTCTCTTGTAAGTCGCAAGGACAGTGCGCGGGGCGTAATCCCGTAAGTCGCACGATTTGTGCGCAGGGACGTTGTCCCCTAAGTCGCAAGGATGGTGCGCAGGGACGTTGTCCCCTAAGTCGCAAGGATTGTGCGCAGGGTGTTGTCCCCCAAGTCGCAAGGTTAATGCACATGGCATGATGGCCTATAAGGCGCACAGTTTGTGCGGAGAGCAGCGTAAGACTTGAAGCTCGTTGAGATGGGCTCGGTGGTGGGCACCATGACCTCTGTGGGGGGCGAGTTAGATAGCAGTGACCCAGACTTGAAGCTCGTTGAGATGGGCTCGGTGGTGGGCACCATGACCCTTGCGGGGGGCGAGTGAACAAGCAGTGATCCGTAAGACTTGAAGCTCGTTGAGATGGGCTCGGTGGTGGGCGCCATGACTCCTGCGGAGGGGCGAGTGAGCAAGCAGCGATTGGCTCGAAGCGATGGTGCGGGCGATGCTCTAGTGTGGCGCGGCCACGGAGCTATGCTCGTTGGCTCTACCAGTCTGGGACTTTTCATTGCCCAGCAAGAACGGGACTTGGCGAATGAAGTAACCATTTCCCGGGTTCATTCACGCGAGCGTTGCTCAACGACGCTCGTGTGCCCCACAAAGTCTGGGACGGCCATAGCCCAACAACATCGAGACTTGGTGAACATAGTAGCTATTTCTCGATGTCCATTCAAGCGAGCGTTGCTCAACGACGCTGGTGCCCCTTCAGGCGAAGTTGCTCAACGACACTCGTTTGCTCCACAAGCCTGGGACTTTTCATTGCCCAGCAAGAACGAGACTTGGTGAATTGAGTAACCACTTCTCGGGTTCCTTCACGCGAGTGTTGCTCAACGGCGCTCGCGTGCCCCACAAAGTCTGGGACTTCATTGCCCAGCAACGAGTTTGGGAATATCATGTCCCTTTCTCGCAACAACAGGAGATGATGAAACTCAAGGATGTTCCAAGTAGTCATTTCCTGGTGATGAACTTCACGGCAAAACTCGACATGTTGCAGCCCCACTGTGGTGTGTCGATACTCAGGTGGTGTTCCCTTCGACAACTTGCGAAGAATTCACTTCAGCAATTGCAGCCAAAGGTGGTGCGGCCGAGGCGAGTTCGACGAGGACGTCGAAGCTTGAAGTGGGGGAGGATGTTAGGGACTTTTTCGATGCGCCGAGCGATGACGAAATGTCCCTTACATATTTGTAAATATGGACTTGTGTCCATGCATATTTTCATTCTATTCGTATTCGTTCATGAGAAACCCCGTTGTGTGATTCCCATGGGCCCGTGGTACGAGTTGTATGCATTTTGGAGTCATTCGATATTTGGTTCTTCCGTTCCGGCTAAGCGGAAAACCTTGTGTTCATTCGTCATGGCCGTGGCCACGGAAAATCACCCCGTCGGGTGGCCCAAATTTTGTCATGCTCCTCGTGCTTTGCGGAACCTTGGGGGTGGCACATGGGGGTTAGAGGTCTCATGTATAGTGTAGGGGAGTGTTGGCTTACGAAACGGTTGCCTTGTGCGAATAACGAACGAGCAGCCCACATGGGCATGCACCATGTCGAATTCGCCCAAGGCGATTGCGGAACTCACCCTACATCCGTTTTTGCATTTTCTTGTGTCCATAGTCCTGTAAATATTGTATTTTACTTTACGCCTTCAATACCATTCGGCCAACATGGTCATTGAAGACGCGGACATGAATTACGAGGTTGGCGCGTGGTCCGAAATATGCCCCGCGATGTTAAGTCGGAAAGCCCATTCGGGACGGATTTCATATCAAGGCTTATCCCTTGCATGCGATGCAAGGGTGCCGCACGGGTTCTTCCGCTCCAAAACATTTGGCCCGTGACAGTCTTCTCCCTCGCGTCTGGATGAATCGACTTGGACAAAGGTAAGCAGAAAAAGGGCGTCGCCCCCCTTCCGAAGACCAGGACCTCCTGCACGTAGGGCTGTATCGGTAGGACGTCGACGTCCGGATCTGCATGTGACTAGCTACAGTAATCATGTTTGGGGAGAAAGGATGCGCATGGCAGTTCGGATCTGTTGAACGGTCCGTTTGTCTCGATCGCCCCAACTGCGACTCCCCTCCTGGCTTTCTGGGATGTCATCTCGCAAATTGCAGTGGCAGCAACAGACCCGGTTGGCGACGTGCATGACATCGAGGGGGGTTCGAAGGTAGGTTGATAGGAAAATAGAAGCTTACAGGAAAACTTGAATCAGCAATCATCAGAAAAGAAACAAGAAACATTTGATCCCCTTTATTTACTTGAACATTTACAACTCAGGAAAATAGAGGCTAAGAACGAAAACTAGAAGCGAAAGAAATATCGCGAAAAAGCTTAAAGCTAACAGTTTACAACTCAATACTTATACTATGCGAATTTGAAAATGAAAATGAAATGACACTTTTGCCCTGTGACTTATCCAGCTCACATACAAGTAGCAGCAGTCGTCTTTCGTCATTTTACATGCCCAGTCATTATTACCTGCTTCCCTTTCACCTTAGCTGATATGTTAACACGCCCATGGCAAGTTGATAGAAGGTTTTCCATTCCCAACTTGGAAGCTAATTTTTGATGTTATGGAGTCGGCAAAGATTAACTTCGCTTGATACTTTTTCCGAACGAAGTAACAATCTACTTCAAGGTGCTTCGTTCGTTCGTGGAAAACAAAATTCTTGGTGATGTGTAATGCACTATGGGAGTAGCAAAACAAAGAAATAGGCTTGTCCCGTTTAATTCCCATATCAGATAATAAGTTTAAAGTCCAAATCAGCTCAGCAGTGGCACTCGAAAGCACACGAAGCTCACTTTCTGCACTCGATCTGTTGACTGTGACTTGCTTCTTGCATTTCCAGTTAACAACTGAGAGTCCAATCTTCACAACATACCTAGTAATTGACTTCCTGGTTGATTGGCAGCTACCCCAATCTGCGTCTGAAAATCCCAATATAGTTGTTCCTGGATTTGAAGAATAATACAAGCCCATGCTTATAGTTCCTTTTAGGTATTTCAAAACCCTCACCAGCAGCTTGTAGGTGTATTGCTTTTGGACTCTGAACATGTTGACTTAATTTATGTACAATGTACATAATATCTGATCTTGTGATCGTCATGTATAACAACTTCCCAATTAAAGCTCTAAATGCAGTGTTATCAACCAATTTTTCATCCTGTTCTTCAACTTCCCTGTTGTGTTTACTGCTCAATGCCGAAGGTGTGGACTTTGGCTTGCAGTCCACTAAGCTCATCTCTTTTATCAAGTCTAGTATATACTTGTGTTGGCTAATATGCAATCCTTTTTTATTTCTATGAATTTCTAAACCAAGGAAATAAGACAAGCTTCCAATGTCTTTGATTCTGAACTTTTCATTCAAATAATCTTTCAATTCCTTTATACCTATATCATCTGACCCAATCAGTATGATATCATCAACATAAGCCAAAGCCAATATTATTTTTCCTTTTCCTTTCTTCAAGAACAAACAAGAGTCTCAAGAACTTTGCTCATATCCTTTTTCCTTAAAGCTAGCTGAGAGTTTAGAGAACCATTGTCTCCTGGCCTGCTTTAAGCCATAAATTGATTTGTTCAACTTGCATACTCTAGTATCTCCTGATTCTCCATATCCAGGTGGCATTTGCATGTATACTTCCTCCTCTAGATCCCCATGGAGATATGCGTTGTTAACATCAAGTTGATATAGATGCCAATTTAAGGATGCAGCCACAGCCAAAACAATCCTTACTCTTGTGATTTTTGAGACAAGTGCAAACGTTTTTGTATAATCTATGTCTTCCACCTGAGTATATCCCTTGGCCACTAGCCTTGATTTGTGTCTTTCGACACTCCCATCCTGTCTATATTTGGTTTTGTAAACCCACGTACATCCAACTAGATTTTTACCTTTAGGTAATTCACATAAACTCCATGTGTTGTTTAATTCTAAAACTCCAATTTCTTCCTGCATTGACTTCTTTCAAGTGGAATTCTGTATTGCCTGCTCATACCTTCTTGGCTCAGACTGTAGATTCAGTAAACCCAAAAATCTTTTATGTGTTTCGAAAATCTTTGACCAGTTCATATAATTACATATGGGATAAGGTGAACTTTTGTTCTCTGGTTTCCTTGAGAGTTGATTGCAAACATAATCTTGTAGCCTTATAGGTCTTTTGATTTCTCTCTTACCCCTCTTGTTGTGGGAAGGACATAGGTCTTCATTTTGACAAATGTTGAAATTTCCAACAGGCTTGTAATTATTAGTTTCAGTATGCTGAAACTGACTCTCCTCACTGCTTTCAACTGATTTCTCTTTGACATGAGAATCATCAGCCAATTCATCTTCTCTTTGATTCCCTGTGCTGCTATCTCTTGAATCTTGTTCAGTTACTATTTTACATTCATTTGTATCTTCATTCAGAACTTTGTTTCTCTTTTCAGGAAAGTGATATTTCTTGTCAGTTTCAGGTTCAATATCATCCTGATATGTGGGCAGTGAGAATATTGTTTTGCTCATGCTTTCCTTGTGAAAAGGAAATATATGCTCTACAAAATATACATCTCTGGATACTGAAATAGTTTTTGACTCTAAGTCATATATTTTATATCCTTTCTTTCCATAAGGATATCCAACAAAAAATGACTCTTTCCCCCTTACATCAAACTTTGACCTCCCTTGTTTCAAAGAACTTGAATAGCATAGACAGCCAAAAGTCCTTAGGTGACTTAGCTTTAGTTTTTCATTGTACAATAGTTGATAAGGACTCTTATTTGCTAGCTTCAGACTGGGCATTCTATTGATTAAATAAGTTGTTGTTTGGATACACTCTCCCTAAAATTCAATTGGTAGTTGAGATTGAAATTTGAGTGCTCTAGCAACATCTAATAAATGCCTATGCTTTCTCTCAACAATTGCATTTGTTGAGGAGTCTCCAAGCATGAACTGTGATGTGTTATTCCTATATCTGAAAAGAACTCAATCACCATTGTCACTCCTGACAATTTTGATATTGTTGTCATGTTGATTTTTCACCATTTTCACAAAGCTAATCAATATACTTGGTACCTGACTTTTGTATGCAAACAAGCGGGTCCAGCATGCTCTGGAATAGTCATCTACAATGGTAAGGAAATATGAATAGTTATCATGTGTTTTTGATTTATGTGGGCCCAGATATCAGAATGAATCAATTCAAAAACTTTAGAAGCTTTATTCAATCCGAGTTCAAAAGGTAATTTGCACATTTTTGCCATAGGGGAAATGTTGCAATGTAATTCTGAAATACAATTCAATTCAGGTATACATCCTGATAACAATTTAATTTTCTCAAAAGGTACATGGCCTAATCTCAAATGCCAAAGTGTTTGAGTGTCTAATGTCACTACCACGGCCTTCCTTCCTTTGCTTCTGTTAACCTCATGAGCTGGTGTCTCCTTGAGTATATATAATCCATTTTCTTCCTCACCATTCCCCATCACCTCCATCGAAGCTAGGTCCTGAATGATGAAATGAGAAGGTTTAAAAATTATTTGGTAGTTTAAATCCTTGGCCAGTCTGCTGACTGACATAAGATTGCAATGGAAAGAAGAGACTGATAAGGTATTTGGTAACCTTATGTGCTTATTCACTTGAGCTGTCCCTATACTTTGAATTGGAACTGAGGTTCCATTTGGTAGAAAAACTCTGTCATTATGAAATGACTTCACTACATTTTCCAAATGTACCTTGTCTGAGGCAATATGATCAGTTGCCCCATGATGAGTGTCGAATTCATCAAAAATAAATACCTACTTCTTGATATTTTGTAGTCGTGACAAGTACGGTCGAATCCACAGAGGTTGGTTAGTTTCAAATTCTTTCAAAATCAAAAATTAAAAGAAAGGAATTAAAAGGGGAGGGGGGTTTGATTAGATGCAAGATGACGTAAATAAAGACAGTAATTAAAAACGGTAATTAAAATTAAGGAGAAATCAATGAGAGAAAAATCTAGCTAAAGGTACATTCTCGATTTCGGTTCGCAGGATTGATTATAGACGCCAAGGATGAGTTTCTTTATATCTAGCGATTTAATAGATTTATGTGAATTGAACAGCAATATATTAATTCAAGTATTCCATTAGTTCGGATTGAACAGCAACCTCGACTAATTTGTCTCTAAATTCGGTATGGAACAGCCATACCGAAAGACTAGCTATGTTTCTAATAATCTGGTAACAGACCGACAATTAAAAAGAAATAATAGAATAATTTCTGCGGGAAATAAATGAAATACTAGAAAATAAAGATATTAAGCACAGAAGAATCTCACAATCCGTATAACCGAAACGTCGAATCATCCTTTAGCTAGAAAGAAGTGGATCAGCCACACATCGCAAACTCAAACAATTTCATTCTCTAAAAACTACTACTAAATTCAAACTTAAAGAGCAAAATAAAAGAGAAGGCTAAAGCTAAGAATTTCCAGCCTCTGTTCATTATAACTTTTCTCCTTTTATAGGAGAATTCCAAACCTAACTAGAATAGAAAATAAAAATCAAATCAACCTTACATGGCAATGAACTAACAATCAAATATCTTGGTTTAATATTTTAGACACAAAAGAATAGTCCAAATTCGCATGGAAACTTGGAAACAAAATTTCAGCCTTTAACATGGTAAATTATGGATCTATCACATGCATCTTTACTAAAGCGTGGGCACGTCCGAGGCAGTGCGACTAGGTCCAGCTGTCTTTCCTATCTTTTCAATTTCTAGCTTCCAAAAAAACGTGTAAGGGGATTCTTTTCAATTTCTTTCCATCATTTATTGCCTAAAAATTAAAAAAAACAATAAACATATTTTAGGAAGTATTTAATTCGAATTTAGCATGAAAATAAGCAACAAAAGATGGAAAATAAATATTTCATCAAATCTCCCCACACTTAAACGATGCTTGTCCTCAAGCATAACTCATACAAAGCAATCACCCTATTTTAAAATTCATCACACCCTATCGCAGCCCGCATCATAAAGTTTTAACGACTAAAAAAAAAGACAATAGCAAGCAAACCTTTCACAACGAAATCTCATCCATCCACACAGATATATGATTACTTAAATGCACATTCAGAGTACAAGGTGCAAAAGATAAAAAAGTTTTTAAGCACACATGTAAATTTCAAAAAATAATCATCGCACAGAAGAAACATCTACCAAGCAATGTCAGAAGTCGAAATAACTAAGAGACTTAACTTATTGACTGAACACCTTTTATTTTCCTAGATCGTTGCTCAACCTTTTGACGCGAGGACATACATTGGTGATGCATGCACCCGATTACTCGGTTGGCCCCGAATCTAAGTTCCTTGCCTAGAATGTCATGCAACCTTTTGACGCGATGACACATATTAGTGATGCATGCACTCGGTTACTCGGTTGATCATAATTCTAGGTGGCTACTAGCTCTACTCATGATCTTTGGTGATCAGCAGAGTAGATGCTCTTTCTTTCTTTCTCTTTTTTCCTCTTTTTTCTTTCAGACTTGAGGCATAACAAGGTAAAGTTCCTATTGTGCAAGATAAAACTAAGCAGACATGATTGTTTCAAAGTTTATTGCATCTTGAAATTCAGAGAGTTCATCAAGAGATTGCCATATATCGCGTGGAGAGATGAGAAATGCATTGTTCATGTTAGCTCCCTGTTGTAATTCAGTTCAAGACATCTAGACACAATGAATTGGGATGTTCAAGGATGTAAATGAATCTTTCAAGATAGCAATTGAAATGTATGAGTTGAAAAATCGAATTCTAGGACAAGATTTTTAAAAAAACTTATCAAAAGTGTGCAACACAGTAACCACCTAATGAAAATTTCAGCTAGTTACATAAAAGTGATTTTCCATAAAATTTCAGCTAGTTACATAAAAGTGTTTTCCATAGAAGTCATATTTCAGCAAAAATAAATATCATGCAAAATAAACCCTTCCCCACACTTAAAATTCACATTGTCCCTAATGTGATTCAAAATAATATCAAAGCAAAATAAGAGCATAATGGGAAAATGAGAACTTCCCTGAACAATTGAGGAGGGGTGGAGTCATTTACTGCCTCGGGGGTGCTTGTGGGTCAAAACCCATGAAGTGAAAGAAACTCATCAGGTTCTCTTCAATCTTAGCAACTCGTTCAGTAAGCTGGATCACGGCTTTCTCCAAGCATACTATTTGTTTCTCCAATTGTGATTGCTGGGAAGAGGAGGATGGGCATACGCGATGTGTTTGTTACATTACTGTGGAAAGCTCTTTGGTTGCGTGGCGTGAGAGGACCTGGAGGAGAAAAACAAATACTACCTTTCTCTCTACAAAGCAAACCCATTCCATCCAAACATTTAAGGTCTAATGGGGCCATGTTACATGCTAGTTGCAGATCATGTTCGTCAAGATTAAGTAAACCTTCACGCAAAGCCAAGTGAGTGATATATGATCCTAGAATAAGTGGGCGTCTAAATGCGTTGACATTGGCTAATTGCGAAGCAAACTAAAAACCAAGATTTGCTTTCTTTTCATGAATCATGCACCACAAAAAGTAGAGTTCAGACTTTGATACAATACATGCTGAGTCTTGTCTACCTGAGAATGAATATGCAAGAAAACGATGAATGTATTTGATTGCAGGATCATGTATGAAAGAGTCCTTAGATTTACTAGGATCATAAGATGCATCTGGATCTCCAATTAAGAATCGATATACATCATGTGGTATAAAATAATCAACAAAATCACAAAGACTGCTAAGATATTCCTTTGATGTTGCATTCTCATCCCTAATGAAACCCAATGCAATTTTGAATTAAGTGATAGAGAGTTCATATTTCTTGCCCATGAGTCTAAATTTAATTAGTGCAGGTGTGATGACAGTTAGCTCAGTGGGTTTTTCAAAGCGAAATGTTGCATAAAGTTCTCTAGTTAGTTCAACAAATGTGGGACCGTTTATTTCAAAATATGAACTCCAACCTATATTATCAATCAAGCCAAGCACATCTTCTTTAATTTGAAGGGTTTCCAAAGTGGGGATGTCGGGATACTTACATTGCACTATTGGGCGTTTGCAAATTTCTTCGTACCTCTTTTTTTTGGATGGGTCATCGAATTCTAGATTCTCACTTTGATTGAGCTCGGGCGGTGGAAGAATTTGCTTCCCTTTCTTGATCCTTGATCGATGTCAGCGATGTTGATAAATTTTTGTCCTATCTTCATGTTGAGGCTCAGTTTCAGGCTCTGTCTCAGTTTCATGTTGGGGGGTTTCTTTATCAGCTTCTTCATGTTGAGGGGGAATATCTTCAGTTGGTTCAGCTTCTGCTTCCTCGGAGGGGTTGTTCACATCAGCTTCTTCTCTTTGTTGAGGAGGGTTAACTTCAGCTTCCATCACTGTCTCTGTTCCAGGGGTGGGTCGAGTCACAAAGGTGGATGATGACGAGCTCGAGGGTTCGGATAAAATTTCTGGAGCTGGTTGGGCCGAAGAATTTCGTCGCCCACGGGATGGACGAGGGCGTTTGGCTTTGGGTTCCCATCTTGGTGGTTGTCGTGCTTGGCTGCGGGTTCTCATTGCTATTGAGAACATAGCAACTCGAGGGAGCTGTGGCTTCTGGTGATGGCTGTTGGCGAGTGAAGAGGGAAGTCGGCGATTGAAGCTCGGTGTCAGTGTGTGAAGCCCGGCGACTTGTGTGGAAGAGGGGAAGAAGTGGTCGCTGCTCGGCGACCTTTGTTGGTGACCTCCGTTGAAAGGGGTTGGCGAGGGGAGAGGAGTCGGTGATTTCCGTGCTGCGTTTGGGGAGGGAGGCGGCAACGAGCTGCTCCGTGGTGACCTGGTTGGAAGACGGCGTCGGCGAGAAGAGGGCGGAGGTTGGAGAGGAGGGTGTCGAGTGGCGTCGGGTAGGGAAAAAAAAACTAGGGCGTGTCTGATTCCTTTTTGAAATGGCCACGGGTACGCTCGTTTACCCGCTAAACCCTCCCACCCCCCCACCCCCCCCCCCCTCTCTCTCTCTCTCTCTCTCTCTCTCTCTCTCTTTCTCTCTCTTTTCTCTTTTCTTTTCACCTTGGTGTTAATTTTTTCTACCTGCAATTTCAAAGAAAAATTTGAATTAGAGGATGAATTAAATAAAATAAGGGGTTGGCGAGGGTACGCCTAATGCTAAATTTAAAATGAGCTGAAGAAATAAGGTGCGGGCACGCCTAATGCCTGGGTTGCCTCCTAGAAGCGTCATGTTTCTTGTCCTAGGTCAGACTCTGCTGCAATCTTATGAGTTTAAGGCGCAGGCACGCCTAATGCCTGGGTTGCCTCCCAGAAGCCCCTTGTTTCTTGTCCTAGGCCAAACTCTGTTGTAATTTTATGAATTTTCAGTTGGATACTCCAAGTGAATCTCTTCGACATTCTGTACTTGGAATCCATCATAAAAAGGTTTCAAGCGATATCCATTAACCTTGAGAGTCTTGTCGGTGTCCAAGCTCTTAATTTCTACTGCACCATGGGAAAATATGTTAGTGACAATAAAAGGACCTACCCATCTTGATCTCAACTTACCAGGAAATAACTTTAAACGAGAGTAATAAAGCAAGACTTTTTGCCCAATTAAAAGTTGCTTCCTGGAAATCTTTTGATCATGGAAAGCTTTGGTTTTTTCTTTGTAAATCCTTGAGCTCTCGTAAGCATCGTTCTGAATTTCTTCCAACTCTTGAAGTTGTAATTTTTTGTGTTCTCCTGCCTCATCCATTTTCATGTTGTAGTTTTTAACAGCCCAATATGCTTTGTGATCTAATTCAACAGGTAGGTGACATGGTTTTCCAAACACTAGTCGGAAATGGGACATCCCTATGGGAGTTTTGTATGTTGTCCGATAGGCCCATAGCGCATCATCTAGTCGCAAACTCCAATCTTTTCTATTAGGATTGACTGTTTTCTCAAGTATAGACTTGATCTCCCTATTGGACACCTCGGCTTGACCATTAGTTTGAGGGTGATAAGCTGTAGAGGTACGATGAGTAACATTGTACCTTTTCAAGAGAGCCTCTACCACCTTGTTGCAGAAATGGGTGCCTCGGTCGCTGATTATAGCCCTTGGTGTTCCGAACCTGACAAAAATTTGAGATTTGATAAAATCTACAACAGTCTTAGAGTTGTCATTCCGAGTAGTTTTAGCTTCTACCCATTTCGAGACATAGTCCACGGCCAAAATAATGTAAACATAACCAAATGAAGAGGGGAATGGCCCCATGAAATCGATTCCCCACACATCATATATTTCACAAACTAGGATCGGAGAAAGTGCATTTGATCTCTATGTCCCAAATTTCCAGTTCGTTGACAGTTTTCACAAGACTTGCAAAATAGATATGAATCACGGAATAAAGATGGCCAAAACAAACCACTTTTCAATACCTTGCGGGCTATTATCTTAGGACTGAAATGACCTCCACATGCATATGAATGATAGAATTGTAGAATAGAAGGCACCTCTGTTTTAGAAACACGTCTTCTAATAATTTGATTTGAACAATGTTTCCACAAGTATGGGTCATCCCAAATATAGTACCTAGCGTCTCTTTTGATTTTATCCTTTTCAGCTCTAGTTAGCTCATTGGGGAATGAACCTGCAACCAAATAATTCACAATATCAGCATACCATGAGTTTATTTCTTAAATAGAGAAAAGATGTTCATCTGAAAAGTCATCTTTTAAGGGTAGAGATTCTTCATCTATCAGTAGTCCACTGAGATGATCGGCGACTAAGTTTTCTGTTCTCTTTTTATCTCATATTTCTAAATCAAATTCCTGCATTAAAAGCATCCAACGTATCAACCTTGGTTTTGCTTCCTTCTTCTTGAGCAAGAATTTTAAAGCTGCATGATCAGAATAGACAATAACTTTAGTCCCAAGCAAATAAGAACGAAATTTTTCTAAAGCAAAAACAATAGCTAAGAGTTCTTTTTCTGTTGCCGAATAGTTGCATTGGGCATCATCAAGCATCCTTGAGGCATAATATATGACATGTGGATTCTTTTCAATTTTCTGTCCAAGAACAGCCCCTATAGCATGGTTACTTGCATCACACATGATCTCAAAAGGAAAATTCCAATTTGGTGGTTGAATGATGGGTGCTAAAACCAATTTATCTTTTAAGGAGTCAAATGCTTGTTTGCACATCTCATCAAACTCGAATGTCATCTCTTTTTGCAGCAGCCCACATAAGGGTTGAGTGATCTTGGAAAAATCCTTTATAAAACGTCGGTAGAAACCTGCATGTCCCAAGAAAGATCGAATTTCCCGTACACTTACGGGGTAAGGTAGAGATTTAATAACATCATTTTTTATTTTATCTACTTCAATCCCTTTTGAAGATACAATATGTCCTAAAATTAAGCCTTGGATAACCATGAAATGACACTTCTCATAATTTAAAACCATATTTGTTTCTAAACACCTCTTGAGCATCATTGTTAGATTTTTCAAACATTTATCAAAACAATTACCAAAGACAGTGAGATCATCCATAAATACTTCTATGATATTTTTCACATATTCTGAAAATATACTGACCATACATCTTTGGAATGTGGCTGGAGCGTTGCAAAGTCCGAATGGCATCCTTCGATATACAAATGTGTTAAAAGGGCATGTAAAAGTGGTTTTCTCCTGATCTTCAGGTGAAACTGGAATTTGGTAAAAACCTGAGTATCCATCAAGACAACAATAATGAGTTTTACCAGCTAAACGTTCAAGCATTTGATCAATGAATGGAAGTGGAAAATGATCCTTCCTAGTCGCTGCATTTAATTTCCTGTAATCTATGCAAACTCTCCATCCATTTTGAACTCGAGTGGGTATTAACTCACCGTCAAGATTTTTAACCACGATTATACCTATTTTCTTGGGAACAACTTGCACTGGACTTACCCATTTGCTATCTGATATTGGGTAGGTCACATCAGCATCTAAAAGTTTCAGTATTTCTTTTTCACCACCTCAATCATTGGTGGGTTCAAGAGTCGCTGAGCTTCTCTACAAGGTTTGTTGTCTTCTTCCAGTAATATCCTGTGCATGCATGTGGAAGGACTTAATCCCTTGATGTCGGCTATGGTCTAGCCAATAGCTTCTTTATGTTCTTTAAGCACTTGGTTCAATTTTTGTTCTTCTTGAGTGTTAAGTTTGTTGGAGATTATTACTGGAAGAGTTTTTTCCTTCTCCTAGGAAAGTGTATTTCAAGTGGTCGGGCAGCGGCTTTAACTCCACTTGGGGTGCCTGCACATTAGAAGGTAGAAGTTTAGTGTGAGAATTAGATGATTCTAGGCAATGAGCATTTTGTTCTGTGGTTTCAATTGCTTGTAATTCATCCTGCACTAAATCAAAAATCTATCCAGATTCAGGTATATTTTTAGCACTAAATTCAAATTTGTCCAGATTCAGGTTCACATCCATATTGCTCAAATTAAAAATTTTCTGAACTGAGCAGTCTATAAAATCAACATTGTTAACACAAAATTCTTCGTTAGAAAATTTCATGGCATCATAGACATTGAATTTGATGACTTCCCCATCAAATTCCATAGTGAGTGTACCATCATGAACATCTATTTTTGTCCTAGCCGTACTAAGGAAGGGTCTCCCAAGTAATATTTCAAACGAGTTGGAAGAAGTATCTTTCTCCATGTTAAGCACAAAGAAATCTGTAGGAAAAATTAGATTGTTCACTTGAACTAAGACATCCTACAACACCCCTTCGGGGTAAACGACCGATCGGTCAGCCAGTTGAATTACCACATTTGTCTTTTTCAATAGACCAATATTTAAAGATGAATATATAGACAATGGCATGACATTTATAGATGCTCCTAAGTCACACATGACCCTTTTTATACCAATGCTGCCTATGTTACAGGAAATAGCGAACATACCTTGATCATTATATTTTGGAGGTAATTTCCTTTGAAGTACAGCATAAACATTCCTTCCCACACTTACCTTTTCATTACCCATCAACTTTTTCTTGTTGGTGCAAAATTCCTTGGGAAATTTAGCATACCGAGGTATTTGCTTAATGGCGTCAAGTAAGGGGATATTTATTTCAACCTTGCGAAAAGTTTCAAGAATATCTTTTTCTTCATTTTCCTTCTTAGATTTGGCCAATCTTCCTGGAAAGGGGGGCTTGATCATCAATGTTCTCGATTGTTCTGTTTCATCTTGTTTCTGGTTGGCAGAAATTTCAGTTTCAGTTTCAGACTCTAAGGCGTGCCCACGTCTTAGCAGACTGGGTTCTGCTAACTCATTTCCACTTCTCAGAGTTATTGCGCTAGCATTCTGTTTTGGGTTCATGATAGTTTGTGAGGATAATTTGTCTTAAGATTCTAGCTTGCTTAAGGATGACGCCAATTGACCCATTTGATTCTCCAAGATTTGAATGCTTGCTTTTGTTTCATGTTGAAATTATTGTGTACTAATTACAAACAATTTAACAATGTCTTCAAGAGATGTACCTGAGCTTAAAGGGAATTGTTATGGCGGAACAGGTGGTTTGTGCTGAAATTGCTGGAAATTTTATTGTTGAAAATTTGGTTGCCTGGTCCCATAACTTAAGTTTGGATGACTCCTCTAACCTGGATTGTAGTTGTTTGAATAGGGATCAGGTTTCCTTTGCGGAAGACCTGGGAATCCTCCAACGGTGTTAGCTTATTCTTGTGTGTCCTCTTGAAGGATAGGGCACATGTCGGTGAGATGACCAGCAACAACACAAATCCCACACACTTTGACCTGTGAGGTGTTTCCTAGCTACAACCAAATCTGAACCATAGTAGTTAGATGAGTAATTTTTGATTCAAGAGAGGACACATTTACCTCATTTACTCCTCTTGAAGGTTCCTATCACAGCCTGAATTGTTGTGAATTGACTGCCATGATGGAGATTAATTCCCTAGCGGATTGAGGAGTTTTGTTCACTATAGCCCCACCACCATTTGCTGCATCCATCATCATTCTTTCCATGGGCAACAAACCTTCATAAAAATATTGGATTAGCAATTGTTCAGAAATACCATGTTGATGGCAACTTGCACATAATCGTTTGAATCTTTCCTAATATTCATGTAGAGTCTTTGTGTCTTTTTGTTTAACTCCATAGATTTCCCTTCTAATTCTAGCAACTCATGAAGCTGGAAAGAATTTATCCAAGAATAGTCTTAGCAAATCTGTCCATGCGTTGATTGGTCCAGGAGGGAGGCAGAACTGCCACTCCTTGGCTGCATCTGCTAAGGAAAAAGGGAAGGCTCGCAGTTTGATTTGCTCATCAGATATGCCATGTGGTTTCTTTGTTGAGCATACAACGTGGAATTCCTTCAAGTTCTTGTGAGGATCTTCATTTTCAAGTCCTCGAAAAATAGCTAAGAGATGTATTAGTCCAGATTTTAATTCAAAGTTTACCTCTAGTTCTGGGTAAGTGATGCATAATGATGGTTGTTTGAAAGGTGTAGCAGGCAGTTCGCGCAAAGTCAGATTAATTTCAGACATTTCTGCTTCTGTCTCAGTGTTAAGGTGTGCCCACATCTCGTATGCTGTTGAAGATGAGGGTGCCGAAATGTGTTTACCTCGCTGTTGGGTCGCCTTTCTAAGGCTTCTAGCAGTCTTCTCAACCTCAGGATCGTATATGAGTTCTCCTGTGCGATCAGATCTAACCATCAATGTTAAGACGTGCCCACGTCTAACCTGTCAGGAATTTTCCTGCACAGTCAAAACTGGTTAACAAAAGAATTAAAACTGATTATTACCAATCCCCAGCAATGGCGCCAAAATTTGATGAGTGTCGAATCCACCAAAAATAAATTTCTACTTCTTGAGATTTTGTAGTCGTGAAAAGTAGGGTCGAATCCACAGAGACTAGTTAGTTTCAAATTCTTTCGAAACCAAAAATTAAAAAGGAGGAATTAAAAAGGGAGGGTTTTGATTAGATGCAAGCCGAAATAAAAACAATGATTAAAAATAGTAATTAAGATTAAGGAGAAATCAATGAGAGAAAAATCTAGCTAAATGTACGTTCTCGATTTCGGTTCGCAGGATTGATCATAGACGTCAAGGATGAGTTTCTTTATATTTAGCGATTTAATAGATTTATGTGAATTGAACAGCAATCTCACATATCATATTAATTGAAGTATTCCATTAGTTCGGATTGAACATCAACCTCGACTAATTTGTCTCTAAATCCGGCATGGAACAGTCATACCGGAAGACTAGCTATTGTTCTAATAATCTGGTACAGACCGATAATTAAAAAAGAAACAATAGAATAATTTCTGCGGAAAATAAATGAAATACTAGAAAATAAAAATATTAAGCACAGAAGAATCTCACAATCCGTAGAACCAAAACATTGAATCGTCCTTTAGCTAGAAAGAAGTGGACCAGCTATACATTGCAAACTCAAACAATTTCATTCTCCAAAAACTACTGCTGAATTCAAACTTAAAGAGCAAAACAAAAAAGAAGGCTAAAGCTAAGAATTGCCAGCCCTTGTTCATTACAACTTTTCTCTTCTTATAGGAGAATTCCAAACCTAACTAGAATATAAAATAAAAATCAAATCAACCTTACATGGCAATAAACTAACAACCAAATATCTTGATTTAATATTTTAGACACAAAAGGATAGTCCAAATTCGCATGGAAACTTAGAAACAAAATTTCAGCCTTTAACATGGTAAATTCTGGATCTGTCACATGCATCTTTACTAAGGCATGGGCACGTCCAAGGCAGTGCGACCAGGTCCAGCTGTCTTTTCAATTTCTAGCTTTCAAAAAACGTGCAAGAGGATTCTTTTTGATTTTTTTTTCCATAATTTGTTGCCTAAAAATTAAATAAAATAATAAACACATTTTAAGAAGTATTTAATTCGAATTTAGCATGAAAATAAGCAACAAAAGATGGAAAATAAACATGTCATCACCCCAGAATCCAAAATCCACTTCTTTCCCTTTGAAATAACTGCATTACTAAGGAACTTACCAGCCATATTGAGCGTTGCTTTTGTTCCTTTGTTGCTCAATAGGGTCAGTAAAGTATTGCATTGCCTTTTAGTAAAACCACCATGATCATGATCATGTTTATTATTAGAGCTTTCTGCTTTCTGTTCATTCTTCATTTTTGATCCTTCCACGGATGAATTGTTGGCATGCTTCTCCACATACTGACCAACATATTTTTGTTTCCTTTTATAAGGCTTATTCCCAGATGGATAGTCATGTAACTTATAACAATTCTCTCTAGTATGATCAGGCTTCATGCAAAAATCACAGAATCTTTTTTGCTGAAACTGTTCACTTCCCTTCTCACCCTTAAAGTTTGGACCATATGACTGTTTAAAGCTATTCAGAGCTACAATTTCCACATTTCTGCTCGACTGCAATCCCACTTTCCTTTGGGACTCTTCTTGTGCAAGCAATGAGTATACCTGATTAATGTCAGGAAGAGGTTTCATGAGGAGGATTTGCCCCCTTATGTTCATGTATGGTTTGTGTAGCCCCATCAGAAATTGTCTCAGCTTCATTTTTCTTTTATCACAAACACATTCCCTGTCAGTGTCAATAGCATCTAATTCATCCCAAACTGCCTTCAATTTGGTGAAGTATGTTGAGATAGTTAAATTCTCTTGCCTCAGTGTGTATATTTGAACTTGTAATTCAAAAATCCTAGGTTCATTACTTGTACCAAACCTAGTTTCTAATTCAGTTTGAGAAGCAGTTTGGCTGTAGATAACACTGTTTGTCAATTGATGTGCTATTGATTGTATTATCCAGGAACGAACAATGTCATTACATCTCCTCCAAATACTAAATTTAGAAGAAGTAGGTTCAGGCATAGGTATCGACCCATCAACGAAACCTAATTTATTTTTAGTTGATAATGAAAACTTCATAGATTCTCTCCAAGGCAAGTAATTTTCATGGCCAATCAACTTAACAGTGACCAAGAAAATACATGGAGAGTCGCTTCCATGAATCATGTAGGGATCGTCATCATATTCTGTTTCCTCAGGTGCTGATCAAGTTTTTGAATTATTTGCAGATTCCGCAACCACAGATCTGGAAGATTGGGACCTTCAATTTCTCGCCATCGCCCAGATTTCGTCACCCAGATCGCGTCAAGAACAGATCACAGAATATTGCTCCCAAATCTTTGTCAAAGCTCTGATACCATGATAGGAAAACAGAAGCTTACAGGAAAACTTGAATCAACAATCATCAGAAAAGAAACAAGAAACATTTGATCCCCTTTATTCACTTGAACATTTTCAAAAGAGGCAAAGAACGAAAACTGGAAGCAAAAGAAATATCGCAAAAAAGCTTAAAGCTAACAGTTTACAACTCAGTACTTATACTATGCGAATTTGAAAATGAAAATGAAAATGAAATGACACTTTTGCCCTGTGACTTATCCAACTCACATATGAGTAACAATAGTCGTCTTTAGTCATTTTACGTGCCCAGTCATTATTACCTGCTTCCCTTTACCTTGGATGATATGTTAACATAGGTTCGAATGAGAAGAAAATATCTTTCATGGAGGCTATCCTGACGTGGCCGGTGGCCCCCTCTGATCGCAAGCCTACGCATCGTTCACCTCATCCGAGCAGAATCTTCTAAGATCCAGATCTGGGGCCTTTAATGTAGAAGATTCGATGGAGGGGTCTTGCTTCAACTGTCTGCATGCAGGTCACTTTGCGCGAGATTGCGTGTCTGCAACTCGTTGCCTTCTTTGCAAAAGGCAAGGTCACCGTTTGATGCACTACACAACGTCAATTCCTTGTAGGGGTCGCACTCCGGAATTCCCTCAACAGCTGACGCATCAGAGTGAGAGTCCGCCATCTCTCAAGCATGCCGAGCATGGTGTGTTTAAAGAGATGGTCGATCCTTTGGTTGTATGCAACTCTAAGCCTCCTGTTGAGAAGCCCCCTGTCACCAAGAAGATGGACTCCAGCAGACCCATGAGAAGCCAGTGCTACCTCGGATCTTGGCGGCAACGAGAGAGGGTATCAATATGCTACATAGTAAAGGCTTGAAAGTCATCCCTACAGGATCCTGCTGTACAGGAGACCATATATTTGCTCCTATTTTTTCAGTTATGAGGCGGATTCAATGTTTCGAAAGATTAAAGCGATGAACGACAGAACATGCACTACTAGAAATTGAGTCTTCAGCAATGGCTAATTGCAACGACATTCTTACGGCCGCTCAAGCCGTTGCAGATATGTTGTATCTGCAACGGCTTTCTAACGGACATGCGAGCCGTTGCTGATGATTTTAATTATCAGCAACGGTTTTCTAACGGACAAGTGAACTGTTGCTTATGATAACTTATTAGCAACGGCTTTCTAACGGGCGAGTCAACCGTTGCTGATAAGTTTATATAGGTCGCAGATCGCGCCCGCCCCTTCTTCCTCCCGCTGCTGCCGCCGCCTCCTCCTCCCGCCTCTCACCACTGCTGCCGACGCCGTCGAGCTGCCGCTGCCGACGCTGCCGTCCATCCTCGATCACCGATTTCAGGTATTCCTCGCCGCCCGGCCTTCTCTTCCCGTTGCGGCCGGCGGGAAATCCGACCGAAACCCTATTTTTAGGATTTCGGCCGGCGGCGGACGGCCGATGGCCACCGCCGGAGTCCGATGGACTCCGGCGCCGGAAATCGTAGTTTTAGATTTATTTATTTGTTAATTAATTTATTTAATTAATTGTTTAATTTGTTAGATAATTTTAGGGTTTAGATTAATTTTTAGAGTTTATATTAATTTTTAGTTTAATTTAGTTAGATTAATATTTAATAATGGTAGGTTAATTATTTAAATTAATGAAAATGATGTAGATTAATATTAATTAATTAGTTAAAATATTGTTAATTAGTCCAAAGTTGTCCTCGGTGGACTCGCGTCGGAATTTTCCACTTCAGACGCGCGCCAAAATCGTCCACTTCGGACGCGCGCCGGAATAGTTCATTTTGGACTCCCGTCGGAATCGTCTAATTTGGACTCGTGTCAGAATTGTCCAATATGGACTCGAACTGACTCGAAACATTTAGAAAATAATCATCCATCCGACGAGTTGATATGCTTCACGTACGCATCGACGAGTCGGATATGATTTAGCAAAACCATAGATCCGTTCGGGGATTGTATGTTCGTGTAAAAGAAGTAGATGATCTTTTATACGACGTACAATTCTTGAATTATCCCTGATTGGATAATTTGGGAATATAGTTATTTGTACTGCACTTACGTTTTTCTTTTAACCGTTAACTAATTATTCTAAATTCCGGAAGCATCTCTCTTGTTCTCCGATACGCGCCCAGATGATATGCGTACACTACTAGAAAAACGACGTGCAACGGCTGGCGCCGTTGCAATGGAGTCGTGGTAGAAAATCGCGTTGCTGATAACTTAGCAACGGATCAGCAACGGCCGCTCGGGCCGTTGCTAAAAATATTATCAGCAACGGTTTTGCCACGGACGCGGAGCCATTGCTGATAATATTAATAGCAACGACTGGTGAGCCCGTAGCAATGCCGTTAGTAAAAGCCCGTTGCTAAGCCGTTTCTGTAGGTCATCAACAACAGCTTTCGATAAACTTTTAGCAACGACTTTCCCACGGACGGCCGGGGGAAAGCCGTTGCTGATGATGTGAACCTGGTAACGAAAAAAATTAAAATTTCAAATTTTCATTGATACATTGATACATTATCTGATACATAACTCACACACCCATACACTCATACACACATTCATTCACACATCACAAATACACCAAGATATACATCAAAATAATTATATTTATATTTATAATTATCCACAATAGTATAAAAACTATTCAAATGCAAAATTGAAGTATCAATATCCAAACAAAATAAATTAAACAAGTATAATATCTCAGTAACAAAGTCAATATAAAAAAATCTCACGATGACGATGGAGGATGGCCTGGATCATTTGGCGGGATCTGGAGTGCTCGAGTGTACACCGGCGTGGATTGACTCGAGGACGATGGATGAGATGATGCCGAAGAGATGCCTGCTTCGGGATGACCTGACATGTTGCGTAGCATAGCAAGTATCTCCGCCATCATCTAACTCTGGCGCTCCATCATCTGACTCTGGCGCTCCATCATCTGACTCTGACGCGCGACCGTCTCCTCTAGAGTCCTTATTCTGCTACTATGATCATAACTGGATCTAGAGGTGGACGGCCACTCACCAGCGACCGGAGGGGTCGGTGCCCCAAGTGGCCCTAGTACGGCTCGCGCATGACCATTATCTGCAAAGCCATATACGCGGCCATGGTCCCAGCCACCTGTGGCCTCGACCCACGTTGCTGGGTCAAAGTCCTCGGGGGTGCCCCCGCGCTGCACCATCGTCTGGCTGTAGGTCTCCTACTCGAGTTTGATTTTTTGTTTAATATTTATCATAAAACTTAAATTATAAATATATAATGAATAATTTAAACAAATATATAGTTACCATAATGTATGCAGCGCGGTTGTCGATGTACTCCCCCGTCCCATGTGCTCGACGGTGAGTCCGCTCAAACACCGCCGTCGGGGAGGGTCGCTGGACAGTCCCGTCATCCGACACCGTCGTCTACATTTAGAAAACAAATACATTAATTAGTACATATAGTAACAAAAAAAATATATAATTAAAAGGTATACTTACCATACGGTTCGCGTGCACTGCAAATGCAATAGAGCCGCCGGTGTGACGCGCTGCTCCCCCCGACATGCGATTTCTAGCCGCATTCCTAGAAACCTCCTGCCATCGATCCATCGACCATATTCCCACGAGCTGGTCCCATATATCCGGAGTAATCCAATCGGGGCTGTATCCCCGAGTCTCTGCGATGTTAGTAGTCCTAGCTCGTGCCATCGCCTGGGACCGAGCCTGCCCCAACTGCCCGTTGTACCTTGCCCGGGAAATAACCTCCCATGCAGCGTAAATGAAGGGCCTTTGGCCCTCAACCCATGTATAGCGAGCCTGTAGAATAATAATATCAGTACCAATATTAATCATCATGCATGTAAAAATAATAATAATATGTGCCTCAAACTCGCGCCATAACATGTCGACGTGCTCGCTAGGCACGTGAGACCACGTGGGCCATGCCCCGTGCATGTATCGTCGAATAGTAGAAGAAATGCTCCTCGGCACTTCTTCTTGCTCGAACCTGCACAACAAAAATAAATTTTAATATTATATTATGATATAATGAATTTGTAATGATTCATAATTCATGATATATTGCCGCTCCCCAATCACGCTAATAAATCTACGTGACTCTGTGACTGGTGGAGGCTGCCACCTGTTCGGCCCGCGTGGCCGCCTGCGTCTGGATGTACTAGCCTCGGCAGTATCATCGGCATGAGGATCAGCAACAGGAGTAAGTGTAGGAGTCTCACTGATCGGAGAGTCTGAAGCTCTCCTGCGACGGTAATCACGACTAGACATATCTGTCGAATAGACATATAATCAGATTATTGTATAAATAGTATAGATATATTTAATAAAATATATACTTTATAATTATTCCTCATCAACTGAATAATAGTATTCGAATTCTTTCTCTTCTTCATCTTCTTCATCTCCAGCTTCCTCAATTTCATGATCGTCATCATCAGCATATTCAACTTCTAATTGAATTGACGTTGTGTCTGCATCCTCGAGTATTGGAATAATACGATCTACAGCATGAGGATCATCTTCTTGATAGAAATCATCTGTCATATCAGGTATCAGCTCATTTTCTCTTACTATCGGATCAATTTTTCCTCTACCTTTTGTCTTACAGACTACACGCCAATCTGCTCTATCTTTATTTCGAGCCGGATACTTCGCATAATATACTTGTTCGACTTGTGATGCCAATATAAAAGACTCATTTGCTGCCAATTTAGATTTGTAATTAACCTCAACAAGTTTGTATTTTGGATGAACTTTCATGCTCCTTTCTATTGTATCGAACCAATGACATCTAAATAGAATAACTGATTTCAAGCTGAAGTAGTGCAACTTTATCACTTCTTCCACCAGTCCATAAAAATCCATATCACATTCAACATAGGTTGTCCCTTTCACACAGACCTCAGCATTCATCGTCTTCTTTGTAAATGCATATTCAACCGTGTGAAATTTATACCCATTAATAAAATATCCGCTATAGCACGACACAAGTCGTGACGGTCCACTAATAAACTCAAATATTCTTTTATCTATTTCAGCTCTGTGATCTTTGCTGTAAGTCTGAATCCAAGTAGGGAAATCACGATTCCATAATCTCTCCAATTCTTCATCGTTGTGAATAGAGTATTTTTGCACCATCTCAATATCAAATATTTCAATGAATTGTTCAATCTCTAGACAATTGAGTAATACATACAAGTGTGCCAAATGATACTCTCTGGACAATCCTGCAATCCGATCATACGCAACCCCGCTGATATTATAATCGGCCTTGATGTTTAGGAGCCGTGTCATTGCTGAAAACCTAGTGTATTTAGGACAATTCTCATACAAAGGTTCATCAGCATCATTCAACATCTCGTAAAATTCTACAGCTTCTTTATTCGGTAATTCAATCTCTACCGCAGTTTGTACTTCTGTGATATCAACCGCTGTAGTATCTGGTGGGACTGATGTCTGAAGAACTGGCTGATCAATATTATCATTCAAGTGGAATTGACCCCCAAGACTATCAAGTATCATAGTTCTATAGGAATTAGATTGACTAGATGAAGAAGCACCAGCAGAGGAAGATTCACCATATATTTGAACGACAGGATTACTCGACGTCCCGACTTCATGTGACTCCCCGTGACAAGTCCATAAAAAATATCTTGGTGCAAATCCTTTGCTATATAGATGCAGAGTGACAATCTCTAGATCCAAAAATCGTCCATTCAAACAAATGCGGCACGGACATCGGATTTGATCACCGATGCTAACGAAATTCTGATTCGAATAGGCGAAATTTAGGAAGTACGTTAGGCCTAATCGAAACTCATTCAATCTTCCTGATGTAGATCGTATTATTCCAATACACAAGGATGCAGACACAACGTCAATTCAATTAGAAGTTGAATATGCTGATGATGACGATCATGAAATTGAGGAAGCTGGAGATGAAGAAGAGGAAGAAGAGGAAGAATTCGAAGACTATTATTCAGTTGATGATGAATAATTATAAAGTATATATTTTATTAAATATATCTCTACTATTTATACAATAATCTGATTATATGTCTATTCGACAGATATGTCTGGTCGTGGTTATCGTCGCAGGAGAGCTACGGAGTCTCCGATCGGTGAGACTCCAACTCTTACTCATGCTGTTGATCCTCATGCCGATGATACTGCCGAGGCTAGTACATCCAGACGCAGGCGGCCACGCAGGCCGAACAGGTGGCAGCCTCCACCAGCCACAGAGTCACGTAGATTTATTAGCGTGATTGGGGAACGGTAATATATCATGAATTATGAATAATTACAAATTCATTATATCATAATATAATATTAAAATTTATTTTTGTTGTGCAGGTTCGAGCAAGAAGAAGTGTCGAGGAGCATTTCTTCTACTATTCGACGATACATGCACGGGGCATGGCCTACGTGGTCTCACGTGCCTAGCGAGCACGTCGACATGTTATGGCGCGAGTTTGAGGCACATATTATTATTTTTTATACATGCATGATGATTAATATTGGTACTGATATTATTATTCCGCAGGCTCGCTATACATGGGCTGAGGACCAGAGGTCCTTCATTTACGCTGCTTGGGAGGCTATTTCTCGGGCAAGGTACAACGGGTAACTGGGGCAGGCCCGGTCCCAGGCGATGGCACGAGCTGGGACTACTAACATCGCGGAGACTCGGGGATACGGCCCCGATTGGATTACTCCGGATATATGGGACCAGCTCGTGAGAATATGGTCGACGGATCGATGGCAGGAGGTTTCTAGGAATGCGGCTAGAAATCGCATGTTGGGGGAGCAGCGCGTCACACCAGCGGCTCTATTGCATTTGTAGTGCACGCAAACAGTATGGTAAGTATACCTTTTAATTATATATTTTATTTGTTACTATGTGTACTAATTAATGTATTATATTTTATAAATGTAGACGACGGTGTCGGATGACGGGACTGTCCAGCGACCCTCCCCGATGGCGGTGTTTGAGCGGACTCACCGTCGAGCACATGGGACAGGGGAGTACATCGACAACCGCGCTGCATACATTATGGTAACTATATATTTGTTTAAATTATTCATTATATATTTATAATTTAAGTTTTATGATAAATATTAAACAAAAATTAAACTCGAGTAGGATACCTACAGCCAGACGGTGGTGCAGCGCGGGGGCACCCCCGAGGACTTTGACGCAGCACTGTGGGTCGAGGCCGCAGGTGGCTGGGACCATGGCCGCGTATATGGCTTTGCAGATAGTGGTCATGCGCGAGCCGTGCTATGGCCACTTGGGGCACCGACCCCTCCGGTCGCTGGTGAGCGGCCGTCCACCTCCAGATCCAGTTATGATCATAGTAGCAGAATAAGGAATCTAGAGGAGACGATCGCGCGTCAGACTGAGATGATGGAGCGCCAGAGTCAGATGATGGCGGAGATGCATGCTATGCTACGCAATATGTCAGGTCATCCCAAAGCAGGCATCTCTTCGACATCATCTCATCCATCGTCCTCGAGTCAGTTCACTCCGGTGTACACTCAAGCACTCCAGACCCCGCCATATGATCCAGGCCATCCTCCATCGTCATCGTGAGATTTTTTTATATTGACTTTGTTACTGAGATATTATACTTGTTTAATTTATTTTGTTTGGATATTGATACTTCAATTTTGCATTTGAATAGTTTTTATACTATTGTGGATAATTATAATTACAAATATAATTATTTTGATGTATATCTTGGTGTATTTGTGATGTGTAAATGAATGTGTGTATGGGTGTATGGGTGTGTGAGTTATGTATCAGATAATGTATCAATGTATCAATGGAAATTTGAAATTTTAATTTTTTTCGTTTCCACATCATCAGCAACGGCTTTCCCACGGTCGTCCGTGGGAAAGCCGTTGCTAAAAGTTTATCGAAAGCCGTTGTTGATGACCGACAGCAACGGCTTAGCAACGGTCTTTTACTAACGGCGTTGCTACGGACTCACCAGTCGTTGCTATTAATGTTTTCAGCAACGGCTTCTTGTCCGTGGCAAAACCGTTGCTGATAATATTATTAGCAACGGCCCGAGCGGCCATTGCTGAGTCGTCGCTAAGTTATCAGCAACGCGCTTTTCTGCCACGGCTCCGTTGCAACGGGTAGGGCCGTTGCAAGCCGTTGCTGATGCCCATTTTTTCAGTAGTGATGCTGCTTCTTTGCCCTTCGACTGCGGTCAAGGCGTAGTTCCTAGGGTGGCGTTCAATGAATGTTTAAGCTGGTTTTGTCGAGTTCGATGAATGGGACTTCATGAGCAGAAGAGTTGCAGCTCCACTGCATATGGTGGCCGGGCTGAGCATTCGCGGAATCCTGCTTGAACATTGCAACGACTTCGACATTCAAGCCATGGTGAGCCCTTTTAGATCCCTCACCCCACCATCGATCGATTGAGGGTAAATTGGAGTGATCTTCAAGATTGCCGTGTTGAGATCGCATGCACTGGCCTCGACACTATCCCTCGCTTCATGGAGGTCCACATAGAGAACATGTACTTCACCATCCAAATCAACATCATGTGGAGCCGGTGGATGGGCTCAAACGCTGTAAATGAGGGAGGTGCTGATGACGATGCCTTCGGTGGATCGAGGGACTTCTCAAACCACTCTTCAGATTGGACTTTCGGCGGCTGCCATTCCCTATCGCAATCTCCTCCTGTCACTGCGGGGAGGGCCGACACTAGTGCATCTCCTCCTTTTGGGGCGACTAGTGCTCACGATCAGGTTCGCACGCCAGGGAAGGAGACGAGTACGGAGGCGACTTCCCCGGCGGCCGCCATGCAAGCTTCTGCCGGAGTCCCGATGTCCACCTTTGGCGGTCTTTACTAGGAGGGTTGTGCACAAGGATGGCTTGGGACCGGTCAACGCCCATTGTTTGACAATTTGAGCTCAAATGCATGGATCATCAAATTGGAGGCTGCAGTCCCAAAGTAATGTACTGCTTCCTGTCACCTCTGGAATGGAGACCTTAATTGCTCATACAGATGTCGCTTCAGCTGCCTCATCCCTCAACTTGGCGGTTGCTTTCAACGGACTGCATCTCAAACCCGCTTCCAATTCCGGATCCGAGTGTCCCCTGCCCGCTTGGGTGGCTCATGTTGAAGCGGGCGGGCCTACCTTGAGCTGTTATCCATCTTTGACCCCATCTTTGACTGCTACTTGGGGCATTGCCCAACCGACCCAAACCTTGACTGCAAGAGGACTCTTGACTGGGCCCTAGGTGTGGGCCATTGGAGGGAACTTAAATAGCTTTGCTTGGAGTTCTTCAATGCACACCGTGCGTAGGTTGGGCGAGCTGACTGCGACCCAGGTGGGGGCCATTGGGGGCCATTGCAGGACATTTATATGGATACAATGGGGGTATTATAATGTGCCCCGTGCGCCTCCTCTCTATTCAAAAGCCGCTCTTATGCTCTCGACCAAGATGTAGTGTTGAAGTTGGAGGATCGTTAGTGGTCACATCTGCAGGAAACCAGGTATTACTTGCTCCTTTGCACCCTTCCCCAATTCCATATACTGCTTCTTCGGGATCTTTCTCTCCGGCGTCAGCGACGCCCCAAGTTGACTCGAGTATGATCGAGGAGGGAGGGCCAAATGACGAGGGTCCTCTGCTGGCCGAAATTAGGCGGAGCAAAAGACTTGTGAAAATGGACGAAAGTGGCACCAACATTCTGAACAGGGCTATGCTGCGGAAAAAGTCTCTAGTGTCCGACAACCGCTCCAAATCTAACTCGGCAACTGCTATGGAACAAGTAGTCGGCGGCTGATGGTTAAACCTCCTTCAATCTCAGATCTCAACTCAGATGAAATCAGGAAGACGTTGGATGCACTCGGTTTCGTGGACGTTGATGAAAAAGCATGCTCAGCCATTAAGGCAATGGTGGCTAGAAAAATGAGGCCGAACAAGGGATGATTGGCAGCGGTTACTGCTATGTTTTGAAGCAATAGGAATATGGATGTCTTATATGTTTTATGTTTACCATCATTTTGAAACGTAAGGGGTCTTTGTAGGACCTCAAAGAACTCTACGTTGAAGTTGTTTCTAAGCTTGTCTAAGTCTAGCATTATTTGTATCCAAGAAAGCAAGATTGAAAATTTTAATATATCTTGGATGAAAAAAATCTCTGGTAGCTCGAGCTTTGAATTTACCTTCAAAAACTCTATGGGGATGTCGGGGGGACTACTGATTGCCGGGAAGTCAGATATATGGGATGGGCTATCCTCTTCGGCAGGCCAAAACCACATTTGTTGCACCATCATTCACAAATCTTCTAATCGATTTCTGAGAGTTTACAATATATATGGGCCACCAAAAAGAAATGATAAAAATGAGTTCTTTTTAGAGGTTAAGAGGATTCTTAGGCACTCAGAAGTGGCAACACTGGTAGGAGGAGAGTTCAGCATGACGTGTGGTGATACGAAAAGGTTAAACTGCAGAGGAAACGAGAGGGAGTTTTCTAAGTTCTCAAAAGTGTTGGCAAACTCAGAATTTCTCGACCTTCCTTTTTCCGAAAGGGGATTTACTTGGTGCAATAACCACTCATCCCCTACTTATGCAAAACTGGATAGGATCTTGATTAACGCCACTCTATCCGACTGGTTTAATTCTTCGTGTGCAAGGGTCAGAAATCCGAGGCTATCAAACCACTACCCCTTACTATTGGGGGAGGGAGGGAGGGGGGGGGGGGGGGGGGGGGCTACCTTTAAAGCGGCCATCCTTCTATTTCGAACATCATTGGCTCAGGTAAACGAGCTGTAGAGAGGTCATCAAAAATTGTTGGAACGAGAATATCAGGGAGCTCTCACATTTATCGAGGTGGATCCTAAGATGTCGGATGCATCGACAGAGATTGAGGAAGTGGAGTAGAGACATTTTGAGCAATAGGAGGGAACACACTATAGCTATTGAAAATGAACTAGACTCAGAACTCAGAAAGGGCGAATCTTTAGGGCCGAATTCAGACTCGAATAGGGAACAGGGGGAAATAAAATCAAAGCTTTGCAAAACAAACTAGATAGCTACTATGAGGCAGAACATGTGTACCGGAAACAACAGAAAAAAGTGAAGTGGTTAAAGGATGGAGACAGAAATACAAAATTCTTCCATCGGGTAGCAACTGGTCGCAAGCAAAAAAAATGGATATCTTCGATTGTTGCAAATGGTGGATCCGTAAACCAACCAAAGGATATTGCATTAGCTTTTAATGACTTCTTTCGACTATCCATTGGGACCCAATCAGAGCTAATGCTACGATTGAATTGGTCTGAACTTTTCTTAGGAGAGAACTTTGACCTTTCAGACCTGACTACCCCATTCGGAAATGAGAAAATCCTGGCTGGTTTGAAGGATATGGGGAAGAACAAAGCACAAGGGCTAGATGGCCTGACTCCAAATTTCTTTATTGCTTTTTGGGACATTATTGGGGAGGAGGTCATACTGGTGATCGAGGACATCAGAGAAGGAAGAGTCAATCTGAGCAGAATCAACAAATCGTTCATTGTGCCGATTCCAAAAACTAAAGGGGCTAACAAGATATCAGACTTCAGGCCTATTAGCCTTACATCAAGCATTGTGAAGATTTTTTCAAAGCTAATGGCCATCAGGCTCAAGCCGCACAGGGAAAGCCTAATTGGGAACACGCAAAGTGCTTTCCTTTCGGGAAGGTCGACACTTGACAGTTTTATGGCCGTATTTGAGCTTATTCGGTTTTGTAAGAGGCAAAATATGGACGCTATCATATTGAAGCTGGACCTATCTAAGGCTTTCGATTGTGTAGATTGGGACTTTCTGTTGGAGCTACTTAGGGAAAGAGGATTCCTATCGAACTGGGTAAACTGGATCTCTTGTTTATTAAGGACAAGCGAATCATCAGTATTATTAAATGTGAAACTTTGTAATATCCTAGATATTTAAATTTATTATTTTTCCTCTTATGTGTGTGTACCAGCCTAGCAGACTAGTTCGTGGTCGAGCCGAGTCGACTCATGGTCTGGAGTGAGCTTGCGAGCTCGGGTAAGTAGGATATGAATTTATAAATTTATAAATTTTAGGCTTGGGTAGTTAAAATTATTTAATTTGATATTGTGTGTGCATAATTGTTAATTATGTTCATATGGGTGTATTTAATTAATTGCTTGTGATTTATTAGAATAAGTTTAATTAAATTAATTAAGTCTATTGAGTTAGCGGGCTTCGTTTTGGCTTAAGATGGATGTGGGTTTTGGATTAAGGTGTTTAAAGATTAGGGTTCAGGAGGGAGTATAAAACCCCCTCCTCATGGCTTGTGGCTCCTATTTTGGAGCCACCCAAAGAATTGAGAAAGGGAGCCAACCACCAAGTCAAGCCAAGCCGCCAGACCCTTTCTCTTTTCTCCTTGGAGCCGCCGCTACCCAGAGCCGAGCCGAGCCGTCTGCTTTCTCTTCCTCTTCCTTCCTCCTTCCTTTCCTTCGGAGCTAAGCCGAGAGGAGCCAGCCGAAGCCAGCCCCTCTCCTTCCCCTCTCTCCCTCTCTCCAAGCCGGCGGCTTGGAGTGAGCCACCGCCCCCTTGTCCCCTTTTCTTGAGTCGAGCTGCCACTCTTTTGAAGCCGGATCCGAGGGCCGTCGTCTGGGATTTCTTCATTAATCTTTCTTACAATTAAGGTGAGTGGTTTACTCTCTCTCTTCAGGATTTTAATCAGATTCTTGAAGACTTGGTATTTATGATTTGTTCTTGATTTATTATTTGAGTTCTTGTCATGTTTCTCGGAATTTGTGCTTGGGGAGACCCGAATTTCTCCCCTACGGGGCTCGGCAGCCCTAAGAAAAACTTAGGGGTGCTCGGCCAAGGGGAAAACCGGGGTCGCCCTCAAGGTGTTCGATGAAAAGCCCGAATGAGTTTTCTTGTTTTCATGATATGCAAATCTTGATCTATTCTCATAATTTGGGTTCTTGATTTGTGGATTGCATGCTTAGAATTAAATCTTGGATTTTTGGGTAGAAATCATGTGGTAGGATTAAGATCTTGATATTGATGCATTAGGAATTCTTGAGAAGGGGGTTCTTGATCTTAATGTTTGCTTCTTGATTTAAGTGTTGTGGGTTCTTGTTAATCTTGAATAAAATTATGATTTTTGTTAATTAAATCTTGAGATTAGTATTCTGTCCTAATGATAATTTTGGGGTTAATTTCTATTAATTTTCGGAATTTATTTCATAGTATGTTGCTGGAAGTTTATGCTGAGATGATGAATCTGTGCTGATTTTAGTTTATTTGCTATGGTGTGTGTTTCTGCGAATATAGTCGTGTAACCTATCGCTTCGACCAGAAAATATAGTTTGGAAACATAGGACACACTTTGGAGACTAGATTCGGGTTAGATTCATCAATACAGGGCAGAACAGTAAGCTAAAACAAAACCCTAATCTTGGTGATCTAAATTTTAATTACATAATTAAAATTGGATTAAGGGTGAGCATAACCTGTTATGAACCAATTTATAAAATATGCATGAAATAAAACCATACAGGTTTATGACATTATGGGTCTAGGAGTTGGGGTCGGGTTTTGGAGTGTTGAGACACTTTCCAATAGGATCACCCCTAAGACACCTTAGGAGAGTCATGACTTAGGTCATGGTGCGCCATATCTTTATGAATGGCAGACAGGCTCGTAGAGGAGTCGAATTACAGGCTAAGCCCGGGAGGTTGGATGGTAAATTCCCAACATGCAGAACAAGTTCGGAGGGCCTTTCCCGATTATTCTGGTTCAGCCTCGTGGGATAAGTTCAAAGGGTCTACCCGATTATCCCCGATGTGGTGTTAAGGAATAAGTTCGGAGGGCATTTCCCGATTATTTCTGTGATATCTTTTAGGAGTAAGTTCAGAGGGCATTTCCTGATTACTCCTATGATATCTTAAAGGGGCAAGTTCGGATGGGTGAATCCCGATTGTCCCTAGGCGTCTCGTCGAGCAAGTTCGGAGGGTCTATCCCGATTGCTCCCGAGCTTTTGTATACTAGGATAAGTTCGGAGGGCCTTCCCGATTATCCTAGTATGTGTTGTTGCCTTTGGGCATAGTTGGCTTAGGCCTGTTGTTCTTCACCATATGAGTGTTGGTTGCCTTTGGGCGGGTAGTGGCCAGTTGGCTTGTTAGCTAGTCACACCTTCGTGACTTACCTCCTCTAGAGATAGATGTTATTCTTGCTTATCTCTGTGCTATTTATTTGTGGGGGTTGGTGGAACCGCTCACTGAATTCTTTGAACTCACCCGTTGTCGTTTGATTTTTGTTTTGCAGAGCCAGACCGGTGAGGTAGGTTGGAGCACTTGGCGCCGCTGGAGGGTAGAGGAGCCACATTATCTCATAGCAGTCCTAGATAGGATCATAGTCGAGTCTTTTGGTAGTAGTCATGCACTTGTATTAGTTTGATATGGAGTTGTAGCCCTGAGGGCATTTATGTCATTTATTTCAAATTTTATTATATTGGAACTTTCGAATTGCTGAACTTAAAATTTTATTTCCGCACTCTTCGTTTCATTTGAGCTACTTGAAATAAACTCTGTTTTGGTTCGCTTTTCATTGAAATAAAACTTGTTATTTCTTTTTCGCTATATTTATTGGTTGAGTTGGCATGTGCATGGTTTAGGCTGTGGGGTATAGACACGTATACCCTAGCCGGTCACGTGACCCTGAGTTGGGGCGCGACAAACCTGGTAAATAGATTAGGCATAGGAAGGGTCTGAGGCAGGGGGACTCTCTTTTCTCATACTTGTTTCTTCTAGTCACGGACGTATTCGCAAGGATGATGAACAGGGCAACACATTATAATCTTATCAAGGGAGTTAAGATGGATGAAGAACTACAAGTTTCCCACTTGGAATTTGCAGAAGATTTTGTTGTTTTCACATGTGGAGATGAGGATGATCTATTGAACCTGAAAATCCTCCTTTTGGGTTTTGAGTTGATGATAGGGTTGAAAGCAAATCTCGCAAAAATAGAAGTGCTTCATGTAACTGGAAACGATATTAGGAGTGCTGAAGCGGCGGCCATCTTAGGATGCAAACAAGGTGCCTTTCCTCTTAAGTATCTGGGACTACCCTTAAGAGAGGGGCGCCTCCTATTTGAGGACTGGAATGGTATCATTGAAAAGGTGGACAGAAGGCTCACTTCGTGAACTAGGAAACTCTTATCAAGAGGAGGACAGCTTGTCTTGATAAATAGTGTGCTCAGCTCGATACCGGGATACTATCTGTCCATCTTCAAAGCACCCAAGTGGGTAATAAAGGCTATCGATAAAAAAAGAAGATGTTTCTTGTGGAAGGAAGGAATAGAGAACGGGAGCACAACGGGGTTGATAAACTAGGATGATGTGACTAGCCCGATTGAGCACGACGGGTTGGGTATCTTGAATCTGGAAATGCATAATAAAGCTAGAATGGGACAATGGTGGTGGGGCTTAGCAAATAACACAGACTTGATTTAGGTTAGTATCGTCAAGGTTAATTATTTTAAGAGAAGAAGATGGTATGAGCCTTCATGTACTACGAGATGGTCTCACATATGGAAAGGCATTTACCATGCAAAAGAGTTGTTTGATCTGGGAACGAAAAAGAGAATAGGTAGTGGGTCTTCCACTAGCTTCTGAAAGGAGCGATGGTGCAAGAACACTTATCTGACCTTGGAATTCCCGAACATGTTCAAGGCCCACATGCATCATAATGCATCAGTTCAACACTGTTATGATCAAAATAAGAGATCGTGGAACATTTTAGGTGGTGGGGGGGGGGGGGGAGGGGAGCAAGAAAGAGTCAACATGCTCCTGAACTTTATTGGGACACCGAACTTCACCGATGAACAGGACCTTAATTCTTGGAGGTGGGAATCGAACGACACTTTTACAACATCTTCGATGTACTATAAGTATACGGACCCAGGGGTAAAATAGGAGGCAGCCAAAAGACTATGGAAGAGCAAAATCCCGCTTAAGTTCAAAATCCACTCTTGGATAGTTCTAAAGAAAAGATTGCCAACAAAGATGAGATTGATAAGTCATGGATCGCAATTAGGGGACAATAAATGTGTCCTTTGTGAAGAGGCAATAGAGGTGGGAATCGAACGACACTTTTACAACATCTTCGATGTACTATAAGTATACAGACCCAGGGGTAAAATCGGAGGCAGCCAAAAGACTATGGAAGAGCAAAATCTCGCTCAAGTTCAAAATCCACTCTTGGATAGTTCTGAAGAAAAGATTACCAACAAAGATGAGATTGATAAGCCATGGATCGCAATTAGAGGACAATAAATGTGTCCTTTGTGAAGAGGCAACAGAGGACATGGAACACATGAGTTACCAATGCTCTTTCATTACGGACGGTTGGAGAACACTCTTGGATAAGACAACGGTTGGTTGGGCGAGATCCTGCTAAAGGAATATAAGACTTTTATAGAGACGGACGAGAGGACTAGAGGCCTAGCCATGATTTGGAGCAAAAGCGTGTGGAATGCAAGGAATTCGATGATCTTCAGGGATAAGAGAATCGAGTTAAATGAGTCGATTGCTTCTAGCATTGTAGTTTGGAGCAAAAAGAGGACTATGTAAGAATCTGTAGTTGATGTATTGCTTCTCATTAGGCAATTTAGTGTTGATGTCATCCTCCGGTTGGCACCCTTATAGGCTAGAAAAAATGTGAAAATTCTAATTTAGCTGGTCTTAACTCATATCATGCCAAATTTGCCCTTGAAGTATTGAAAAAGGTACAAATTTTTCTTAACTATGTTTTTGACTAAAATTATCATCGACGTTACATAATTGGATCAATTTTTCCATTTTCTTAACGGAAGTTCACGTCAGCAAACGGAAGTCCACGTCAGCAAACGGAAGCTAACGTGGCAAGTGAAGCTCGACCACATAAGATGCCACGGTGGAAAATGACACGTGACAATTATGTACTGACAAGGGCAATTTTGGCCCAAAACATATTTAAGAGGCAAATTTGCATATTTGTCAATACTTTAGGGGTAAATTTGCATCATTTTCAATACTTCAGGGACAAATTTAATTATTTTATATATATATTATTATCATTAATGTGGTTCAAATTAACACTATAAGAATGACGTTGATATCATCTTTACCAAAATCAAGAAAATATAAGCTTGACAATTATACTTTGTGTTGTAACTGAATTATTTACTCAAAGATATGAATTATCAACTTTAGTCACTTGTCATTGTAATAAGAAACCAACCAACATAGTAGGAGTGAGTTCGGATTGGGACGGATCGAGATTTGGTATATCTCGATCCCGTCCCAATTTTGACCCATGATCACCCCTACAACATTGTCTGCAATAGTAACTATGAGAAACTACAAACTAAAAAATAAAAAGTTTCATTAATCTTGTAATAAACACATAAAATACGAAATTAATAAATAAATAAATAAAAGAAGCAAAACAAATAGCAAATAATATCAAGAACCAAGATGTTAGCTAAATAAGGCAACACCACCACGATTTACAAACGTAAGCATTATCACTAGGGTAAATTACACTGACCTCCCATCTATTTATAATTTTATCTTGTTACCCCCTTTAATTTTATAAAAGATTACAAAAATATTCCCTACTAACAGAAACTGTTAGTGGAGTATCTGCACATGCTTACTAATGACAAAAATACTCTTGTGTCATTTAACTCTCATTCTCTCATATTTTTACACTACGAGTGTTTAACATTTTATTTTTCACATTCAACTAGTATTAGTTTTGTGAATAATATTAAATAATAAATAATTTCTTAATTTTTTATTTTAAAAATATTTATTCAATTATTTTATGCATATTTTTTTAATGATTTTTTAACAAGGGCGTAAGAGAGAAATCACAAATTGCATTTAACACCGTTAATTACATAGGAGGTGAGTGTCACTTGGACAAATAGATGGGAGGTCAGTGTAATTTCACTGAATCTCATAGGAGGTCAGTGTAATTTACCTTATTACTAATAATTAAATTTTGATCGAAAATATAGTTAAGAGATAAATTTGCATCTTTTTCAATACTTCTGAATAAATTTGATAGTTTTTCCTTAATTTAATCAATGCATTGTGTGGCTCAGCCGAGCCTCACCTTTTTACCTTTAAAAAAAAAAAAAAAAAAAAAAAGAGCAAGAAGAAGAAGAAAAAGGCAGAGATCATGATATTGGTGGTCGAGCTCGTCAAATGGATGGTCATTATTTTTTCCATCAATTATTCCCCTCTTGAAAACCTTCACGTCTGTAGAGTTCAAGAGGAATAGGATCAGTCCTTTTATTTGCTGTGGAGTATGAAAACGGATCTACATGAAATTGGTCTCTTAATAAGCATCCTTTTATTATAAGCTTCAACTTCATGAATAATAGGCTCAGCACTTTCAACTTTATTCTCTCAGCACGTCTCATGAAGAGCAATAATGCAATATAAGCTTCCTTCGTGATTCCCTCAATTTTCCTCTTTCATTTAACTTTGTGTTTGTCTAATCCTAAACATCATTCAATAATTTTCCTCTTGATCCTGAACTGCTTATTTGGGCATTCTGCAAAACAAACACTTCCAAGAGCTGAATGAATAGAAGACATGAATACCAACCGCGCCTATGCATTAACAAAGATGAAGCAGCCAATCCAGTTAATGATCCACTATATATTCACCTTTCTTTTCATTTTTTGGAGGTGAGAGAGCTAGCATTTCCACAAGAGAGGTTAATTTAAGCAGCTTGCATCTTGATCTATTATCCTTATTGGTAAAGTTGTCTTAGTTATTGCTAGAAAAAAAATCCATCACTAGTTATGTAATCATTATAAGTTAGTCTATATGAAGTAGCTTTGTACGAAGGTTGAGAAAATAACAAAGAACATTTTCATTTTGAATTGGTTCGACTTTCAAAATAGATTGCATACCAAAAATTGTTTGATCGCGAGAAACATGTCGATAGGCCCGACATGCCCACTTTAGAGGAGTGCACCTATACAAAGCAAGGTTAGTGTCGAATGTTACAACTATCTCGTCTCAAGCCTCTTCAGCTCAACTGTGCTCCTTGCCTTCGCGAGACGAACGACACTCACAAGGACAAGCTACAGAATCTCAGAGCTGTGATGATTTGAAGATGAAAAATTAATTTAGATCGAGGGTAGTTGTTGATGTTTTGAAACAGTTGAACACACTCCCTTAATTCGAGGTTGCAATTCAGGGTGCAATTCTCTTGGGCCTCACTTTAGACACTCGTCAATCGCAAAGTTAATGTATCTTTTCTCTAGGGCGGTACGGGGGTACGGGCTCTGTTCGCATAAGAGAAGGAAGAAGATGAGGTATTGTAAAAGAAAAACTCTCTTTCAAATTTCAATCAATACGTTTCATCAAGAGATCCAAAGACTTCACCTTCATTAATCAAGCCCAAATAAAGTTCAACTTTCATCAAATTAAATCCAATTCAACTTTAGTTCAAGTCAAATCAATTTGGTCCACTGCAATTGAGATTAGCTCACACCAAATTGGACATGGTTCGATCAAATCCAGTTTGATTTGATTTCAAGGGACATAAAGCAACAACATTTTTTTTCGTAGAAACAAAAAAAAAAGATGCGTTGTAATTGGACATAAAGCAACAACGAGGAAAAGTGAACATGCATGAACAATCTAGCTTCAAGAAAGAAGAGATAAGCAAGTTGCCTTTCTAGAAAAGTCACCTTAGTTCTAAATATTAAGCTTTCGTTTGGTTGACATTATTTTATGTAGAAAATTATACTTTCTAGAAAGTAAAAAAAAGTGCTCATGTTTGATTGACATATTTTCTGCATTTTGTAAAAAGTACAACTTCTTGAGTAAGCGCAACTTTCTACAAAATGCAGGAAATAACTTACCTAAGCCTGCCTAAATAAGTTGCACTTCCTACATTATATTTGAAGGAAAAATTCAATTTCACCCTCATATTTGTATTTAGTACAGAATTTATAATTTATATATTCCTAATATTATAGATTAGATAGTTCTTGAATTCTTTACGTATTTATTTTAATTTAATTTAATTTTAATAAAAATACTTAATTTTTTAATATTAACTATAAATAAAAATTAATGTTTCATATATAATAAAGTATATATTATATTAATTATATATGCAAAAATTATATTGTATTATATATATATATATAAATGCATATAAATTAAAATATTATTTTATAAAGAGATTTTAAAAATAGTATATTGATCATTTGATACGTACTTCCTAGGAAGTACTCATGTCAACCAAATATGTTCTAGGAGGAAAATTGCACTTCCTATGAATTAATTTTTTGTCAACCAAATACTTTTTAAATACTTTTCGAAAAATACATATAAAAGGAGAAATTAATTCATGTGAATTATAACTTTCTACATAAAGTTACTTTTCATATCAACCAAACGAGACCTAAGTTATGAGCATATAAAATTGGTGGTAGTTCTAGGTATCATGTATCATGTATCATGTCTATAAAAGTATCCTACAAATATATAATTATACAAATCAATTTGTATAACAGGAATTTGTTGATTAATTAGCCGATCATATAATTAACACAATTTGAGAATTGAGAATAGAGGATTATTGGTAGTTAGGTTTATACGTATCATGATCTTGGCCATACAAGTATTACGGTAGGTGAAATTAGGAGCTTTCATCATGAAGTTAGGGTAACAAGAATAAACAGTACATAGCTAGTAATTTAGGTGAAGATTGCGTTCCTATGACACTTAAATCGAAATTATGTTTAGAATAATTTAAGGACTTACGAGTTGACTACATACTAGTAGTTCGTTTGCTTCATTGAATTTTACACTAGTACTCGAAATTTGTACTACAGCACAGGTTTCGATAGGATCTAGTTTTAGGTCCCAATATGATAGGTTCGAATTCAAAACTTAGAAATCAATCCTATACAAGATAGGATTAGAACTTAATTACAATTTTCCTCTTAAAATCCATTTCTTAGTGATGTGAAGTCGTAGTTATCTTGAAGCCTCTCAAGCAGTCAACCTGTAGTAATCAATTTCCTTCAAGCTATCCATTGTTCTTGCGTGTTATTTCTTGCATTTGATTTAAGACATGAGTTCTATGGGCCATTCGTTTATTTTGTTTTGTTTTCGTGTTGTTAACATATTTTGTTTTCAAGTTCACATCACATTCAAATGTTTCAATATACTTATATAAAAGAAAAGATCTGGATATCCTTCCTTTGACCATGAACAAGGTGATACTTATCATCATCATCTTTTGAGTTAACAAGAACTTGCCAGGAATTATATATATATATATATATATATATATATATATATATATATATATATATATGCATGCATGCGTGCCCGCAAACTTAATAAAAAAAATCTCATTGTTTAAAACCCAAGACTACAACCATATGCAAATGCAAGCAAAAGGGTTAGAACGGGAGATGATAACAAGATCAGATCACTTTACCCAGTAAAAAAAGTTGCTCTATTTCTTCTGATGTTCAGGGACTGTCAAATCATAGTTGGCCATCAAAAAAGAAGACAGAGCAAAGAAAATGTTGAAGAAAAAAGATTTAATATATATCGGGATGGATCAAAAGAAAAAAGAGCAAATACCTAAAATCATATCTTCAACCTCACTTTTTCCCAAAACGATAACATTGATCCGAATATTTCCGGATCCATAAGTTAAAGCCAAAATTTCCGATTTTGCCCTCATAAGTCATGGGCAGGTTGGTTTGGACGCTGGTCGATCGGGTTAATAGAAATAGACCGGTTCAACATGATTTTAGTAAAAAATCGTGTATTTTTTCCCGCTCATCTCTACTTTTTACCGCTCGATCGACCTTACTTTTATATCTTTTTATTGATCGCCCTTTTGTCTTCCTTTGTCACCGTTGTCGCCGCTTGAATCGCCGAAAGGAAATCGTCGTCCTCTGTTGTCTTCCCCGCCCGAATCCCCGAAAGGAAACCGGCACCTAGTGTTCTCGCATGAGCTACAAAGCCCCTAAAGAAAACCGCCCCCTCATACACTGTGTTGCCTCCCGAATCACCCCAATCGCCGCCTCATACCCCGTAGGTGTTACCGCCACATTCTCCTGCCCAATCATAGTTCTTTAAAGCTCCTAACCCCACAGGTAAGCTCTTCACTACAATTTTGATGGTGTGCCCTAATTTTCCAAATCTAAGTGCTACAAATTCTAACTTTTATTAATTGTTTCCTTAGTTTTTATTACCTTGAATTATTACACATTTTGTTGTTTATTGTTTAAGAATAACTCATCAAAAGTATAATTTCAATGCGATTCTAAACTTCTGCAAAAGTATGGAATACTATTTTATTGAATACTATTTGATTTTATTTTAGTCAGAAATTTTGAGCTTGTGCCCTAATTTCAAATTTTCAAGATTTCTACAAATTAATCCAAGTTATGAAATAATATCATTTTAATGTGATTCCATACTTTTGCAAAAGTATGGAATTGTCAAAAATTATGGTAATATTGTATTAATTAGCTTTATATAGACTTATATATGTATGTATATATTGATTTCATATTTTGAATAAAATCTAGTTTTTTTTGTTAGTTATAGACTTTTAAAGAAGTATGGAATACTATTTTATTGAATACTATTTGGTATTATTTGAGTCCAAGCAGTAGTATTTACATGCTAAAATCCTATGACCCTATTACAGACATATATGTTGATAAACTTATGAAATAGTATAATGTCAATGCAATTTCATACTTTTGCAAAAGTATGGAATTGTCATAAATTAGGGTAATATTGCATTAATTAGTTTTATGTTGACTTGTATATATCATTTCTTGGCAAATTTATTGAAATTGTTTTAAAATATTATAAATTTAGTTCACTTTCATACCTTTCTAAAGGTATGGAATGGTCATAAATTAGATCAATGTTGATTTAATAAGCTTTATGCAAATATTTTTGTATATTTTCATATTCTTCTTTTGCAAATTAGTTCACTTTCATACTTTCGCAAAAGTATCGCATGGTCATATAATGGTCATAAATTAATTCAATATTGAAACATGACATGGTATTAAGGCTTATATAGACTTCTATATGACATTTATCCAATGATTCATTTATTTTCAATGAAATGTGGTGCTTACTTTTTTTAGAATTACATTTGGAATATGAGGACCTAACAAAGCATTCGCAAGGTTAGGTTTGCAGGTATGAGTCTGTTGTTTTCCTTGTTTATTAACAATTAGATCTTATCTATTTTTTTAAACAACAAACTATTTATGTTACAGACCCAATTGATGATAGAAGTGAGCAAGATAGATGTGAGCAAGCTCCAAATGAACAAGAAGAAGGTCGTGCAACACAGCAAGCGAAAACCTCTTATGCACCACCCTCAAGAGTGGTAAAAGGACATGCACATGTCCTTCAATGGACTTGCTACGTTGATAGATTCAGAAGGTTCCTCAGATTAGGTCAGGGCACAATTGGGGCAACCTCCAAAGCATTCACATAAGTCCACAGGAGAAAGCTCTTATACAGACCACCCCATTTGGAATATTTCTGGACATAGGAGAATTCCCAATGTCCACGAATTTGCTTTTATTAATTATGAAGCAGTGGGTGAAAGAAGTAGTTTTTAACTTCAAAGGAAAGGAGGTGAGCTTCCTAGAATCTGACGTGGCTCTCCTCTTAGGCCTGCCTAACCAAGGAGAAATAATTCGAACTCCATAGGAGGCAAGTGAAGCAACTTCCGAGGGCTATATGAAGGAGAAATATTTTCCTGATGGAGAAGCACCTAGTAGGACCCAAATTGAAGACCTAATTATTCAAGTGCATGGTTCTAACAACCCTGAAGATATTGAGTATTTTTGTCGTTTGTACATTTTATATGTATTTTCTTGTATATTATTTTGTACGCCCAGATATTGTGTACCGGGCTATTTGTTGGGTTATGTAGATAACCTTAAAGATATTAGTAAGTATAATTGGTCCAGTTGTATATATTCATTCGTAGCCATACAAATCCCCTCCATTGGGGAAAGAATTAGATTAGTAGTTGAACAACAGAAAGCCAACCCAACTGCCACCTACATGTGTGGCTGTGTTATTCTTTTGCTGGTTAGTATGATATTTTTTATATGTCAATATTTTGTTTTATATGATTAATAACCTATTTTATGGATTATATTTTCTTTGACATGGTTGATTTTTTGAATATGTTCCCATTTTGGTACTAAGAGCAATACCAGATAAGCCCAGATTGTGGAAATGAGTTATTATAAATTGGCAAACAAGGACCCTCGATTCCAAATGGGAGTTGTTGAAAATCTTATTCCTTCACCCGAAGAACAACTTCTATTCCGGCCACGCACTAGGGTATGAAGTTACATATTGAAGTTACATACTTATTCTAGTTCAATACTTTCACCAAAGTATGGAATGATTTATTCTGATATCAAGTTGATACATGTTTAGTATACTCTTTAGAAATGACATCCAAAAAATGATACATGTACTTGTATCCAATAAATTGAGTTCCAAAATAGTATTTTCTTTAATTCCATACTTTCACCAAACTATGGAATGACTTTTTATTTTGTAATTATTTTCAGACGGCGGAAGATCTCTTGATTGATTTTGTAACAGAATACTACTAAGAGCACATCAATAGATATTTGCGAAGGCAAATGAGGGAAAAAAGAAGGCAGAAGAAGAGATCCGCCCCTAATGTATGCCCTCTGACACCAAGCATTGTTTCTAGGAATATTGTTAGGAGAGCATCGATTCAAAATAATATATATAATCTGAGGGAAAGGAGGGGAACCCCCATATGGCAAAAGATAGATGGCAAGAAAGCCAAAAAATTTCAGAAGAAGGTTGAAGAATTTGCTATTCCCAGCCCGGAACCAACTAAAACTGTTGTTGCAAACCCGAAGCCAACGAAAAGAAAAAAAAAAGCTGTTGCAAAGAGATACTGTAAGAGGTCAAAACATGAGAAAAAATATATCACAATAATTTTTCCATTGAATTTAAGTCTGGATGATGAAGATCATGAGAAAAAAGATGAGAAAGCTGAAGTTATCATTAAAAAGCATGCAACCAAAAAAGAAAAAATTCTTCGAAAGGTAAAAACTGAATTCTTCGAAGTTATCATTAAAAAGCATGCAGCCAAATAACTGTAATGACAATAACTCTCTTCTTATATTTGGTGCAGATAAGAACTGAATTCAAAGATGTGGACGATTGACATTGTCAAATTACTTCTATCTTTTAATAAATTAGAGTGAGTGTTTTACAATTTAATTTGTTATTGCGGGACAATAATTGTATTTGTGAGTGGATTGAATATGCTAGAATGGTGTGGTAGATTGAATACTTATTATAAATTTTGGTTTGTTTTAGGTTGAGCATGAATATATTTGGAGATGTGGGCACTACTATTTAAATTTGGATAGTTTATGAAATATACTAGACTTTGATGCGCTCATCGACGACGACACGATTGATGGCTACGCTTCAATCTTATTATGGAATGCTCGTAACAACCCAACTAATCACATATATTTGGGCGCAATTTTCGAGGTAAATTTTCATAAACTAGTTTATGGTAATATATTATTGTTTTTTATGAAATTCCAAAGTTTTTATAAAGTATGGAATCATTACTTTTGCACTTTCAGAGTATGGAATTTAGCTTCTTTTGTGTATTTATGACATTCTACAATTATCTCAAAATATGAAATTTGATTAATGGTTTATTTCATAAAATTTCAATTTTTATAAAGTATGAAATCATTACTTTTGCACTTCTAAAGTATGGAATTTGACTTCTTTTGTGTATTTATGATATTCTACAGTTATCTCAAAGTATGGAATTTGGTTAATGGTTTATTTCATGAAATTCCAAATTTTTTATAAAGTATGGAATCATTACTTTTGCACTTTCAGAATAAACAAAGTTGTTTTTTTTCAAATATATTATTGAAGTCATGGAGCGACCGCATTGAATGGAATTCAAAGGTCATCAGTCGTGTCTTGTAATCCTAAATATATTTTTATGCCCATTAATAGTAGCCACCTCCGCCATTCCAATAAAGCAAAAGATACCAGAGGGCATTGGCATTTTCTTGTAGTGGAGGTTGAGCAAAAGTTATTCTTGCATCTAAATTCAATGTCGTCCTACCATGGCTCGCGGCAAGATTTCGAGGACAATGTGAGTGTTTTGTACATGTTTTAGTTCAACTTTAAACTTCTATGATAACTGCTTCCAACCAATACATATGTGACATGCAGGTTTTAATGCTTCAAACAATGCCATATGAGCATCTGGATGCAATATGCCCCAACCTTAGCACCCACATCAAATCGGGAGGTTAGAGGAAAGAAATTTATGAATCTCCTGAACAAGATTTCAGTGTTGACTGTGGTATCTTTTTGATGTACATTGAATATTTGATCGAATCAAAACCAATGGAATGGAATCAACACAACATGAAAAGGTTTCGGCTGGAGCTTGCAATTATTTTCTTCAATGACACATATTCAAATGTCAAGTTATAACGATACTAAAAATGTTATACGCCAAACTATTTATGATCCCCTATTTGATAGAGGATTATCATAGTGTAAGCATATTATTGTGCAGGGTTTAATTTGGCTAGTTGTATCTGTATTTTATCCAATTCCATACTTTCACAAAAGTGTGAAAAAACTAGTATTTTCAAATTTACTCATTACAGATATATTGACTATACTCATATTTTCATACAATCATTCATCAACAGATATTAATAGGCATGACAGTCTAAACCTATTTATTCTAGTTCCATACTTTCACAAAAGTCTGGAATGATTTCATTTGAGTTTATCTCATACAGAACTCAAATTATAGTCATTAGAAAGGATATCCAATCATATATTAACAGATAGTAATTGTGATATAGAGTCAAAAACTAGTATTTTCACTAGTTTCATACTTTCACCAAAGTGTGAAAAAAATATAATATGATATCAACGCATTAACAGAATTCAAATTTACTCATTACATATGTATTGACTATACTCATAGTCATTACGCAATCCAATAAATTATGGCTATACATCAAATGGTATCCAAAATATGATATATACCCTCAAAATTTTATCGAACAAAAATATTATTAAAAAAATGAAGTGTATTGTCAGCTGGGTGGGGGAGCTCTGCATGAATGCTTGTTGTGCCCTACTTGCTTGCATCTTGAGCACTTCCTCTGAAGTCTGCCACTATGTCTTGATTCTCTTCTATTTTTCTTTTTCTACCAGGTTGTGCTAAAGATTGGGGTGATTTTACTTGGGTATCATAAGGTTCTCTATGCCAATATTATTTGCTTCTTGTCGGATGAATTTTATCCTCATATATTTTTTTATATGTCTCAACAGTGAAATAACGCTCACAATACTGATAAGGGTCAAGATTACAATAACCGATAACAGCCATGGCATGTGAGCAAGGAATATCATAAAGTTGAAACTTCCTGCAAGAGCATGATCTATTAGCTAAATCAACAATAACTATTTGGTATGATATTTGTACTTGGTAGCAATGGTGCCAATGTGGATGCACAGCATGATAGGGGTGGAAACGGGCCAGGCCTATATGGTAGAAAATTAGCCTGGGCCTGGCCTATGGCCTGTTATAGGCTTAAATTTTGGCCTGAGTCTGGCTTGTTCATTGGCCTGTTAACGAAGTCTGCTTCCAATATAAAATTGTGGCATGACCTGGCCTGTGGCCTGTGTTTTATTAAATTAAAATAATATTAGTTATTATATTAAAATAATTTTAATGTAAATACGTAACAAAATAATATTTTGTATTTTATATATTTATATATACATCACCTTAACGGGCCCAAGCCGGCATATCAGGCTCAATAGCCTTTAAATTGAGCATAGGCCTGGCTTGATAAGGAAAATAGGCCTATTTCAAAGTCTTGGCCTATTTTTTTTAAAAATAGGCTAGGTCAAATACAGGCCAGGCCATAGGCCCCTAATAGGTCGCCTAGCCTATTTCCACCCCTACCAACGATATTTGTGGTAATTCTATGCTAAAATTGTTTCCATTTTTACAGTCAAAGTAGTGGTCAATGTAAGAGAAACTTTACGTCTCTTGAAGAACCACTCCGAGACCTTGCGTCTTGTCATCTCAATCAATGTAGTGATTGGCAACCCACAGACTTCCCTAAATAATGCATTCAAGCATTCCACAGAATTAATTATTATGATATCATACCTCCTACCGGGGAAAAAGAATTAGCTCATTTCTCCTTCTCCAATTGAGATATTCATTGGTAACTTTTCTCATGAATAGCCAAGATCTTTTGCATACATTCATTAAATGAATGTTCCGTGGTTGATCTTGCAGCTACCCAAAACAAGGGCACAACATCTTTTGAACGAACATCATGTACTAAATTTTTTGAAAGATGAACCATACAATATCCATGCGCAGCATCCGGAAAGACATTTCTAACAGTAGCTATAATGTCTAGGTTCCGATCACTCATAATACTTAATCCCCTATAACCGGGGATATATCTCAAAAGTTCATCCAAATACTACTCTCATGTTTCTATATTTTCAATTTCAATCACAGCAAATGCCATGGGAAAAAGCCTATTTTTTACATCAATAGAAGTTGCAATCATAAGAACCCCTGGGTATTTACCTCTCAGATGTGTTGCATCAATACAAAATATAGACCGCATATATTCTCTAAATCCACGCAAGCTTGCTCCGAAAGCCCAGAAGACACGTCGAAAACGGTGGGTCGAGGAACAACTCATCAATTTAACTTTTGATTCAAAGTCATGAATCCTTAATTCCCTAAGATATGCTGACAAATCTTTGTAGCATTGATCATAGTCACCACGAACAGAAACGAGAGCAATTTGGAATGCATTGTACGCTTTCTTATAAGATATACGCACTCTAAATACCTTTCTTATATCAGAGATAATGAAACTACTAATGATTTTCTCATTGCCCAAAAGATGCTCCTTTATGTGATTCGCAACAAAAGTGGCAGTGCATTATCGATGGTCCAAGTTTAGCCTTGCAACAGTACAATTATATTCATTGACAAAAGTCACTATTTGAAATTTACCCTTGCCGATTACTGACAACGTCCAATAATAATTGGGCTCTTTGCATCCGACTTTAATATAGTGACTATTGGTTTGGATGCGTCTCAATTCAAAATTTCGCTTGATGCAATAATTGGTACGAGCTCTCTTGAAACTATCTCTATCAAAAAATACTTGAAATTAATACAGGGTCTCATATCAACTGATAAACTAACAAATAAAAATAGTATGACCTAAGTTCAACAATAACCTATTCTTATTTCACAAAAGTACGGAATACCATTTACATGCTATGATTATTGTAATTTTGCACAGGGTATAATATCAAATCATAAACTAACAGATACTAATAGTCATTGCATAGCAAAAAACTAGTTTTTTTCAGTTACATACTTTCACAAAAGTATGGAATGTTTATATATTGTATGACTATTATATGGACTCATACAGAATTCAAATATAATCATTAAAAATGGTATCTATTAGACGGATATCCAAGAAATGATAATTGGACTGGTATTTTCTATAATTTCACACTTTCACACAAGTATGAAATATCTTCTTTATATGATATGACTATTATATGGACTCGTATATAATTCAAATATAATCATTAAAAATAGTATTTATTAGACTGGTATCCAAGAAAGGATAACTGGAATCCAAGAAATGATAAGTGGACTGATATTTTCTCTAATTCCATACTTTCATAAAAGTATGGAATGTCTATCAACGAATATGACTATTATATGGACTCCTACAGAATTCAAATATAATCATTACAAATGGTATCTATTAGACTAGTATCAAAAAAATGATACATTGACTAGTATTTTCTCGAATTCTATACTTTCACCAAAGTATGGAATGCCTTATACTGGTATGATTATTGTAGTTTTACAGTGGGTAACATATACAAGTATACATTACAGACAACAAAACTAGTATTTGCTCTAGTTCAATACTTTCAGAAAAGTATTGAACACCTTATACTGTTAGGATTATTTTCAAATGAATTACTTGATGTAGATACAATTCTGAAGTTTGTGAATCATCATCAATTGGATAAACATTCACGGAGTTTACCAGGGTGTCATCTTCTTCTTCAACTTGAAAATCACGATCCCCTATGTCATACTGACCGTCAGTGAAGTCAAAATTAATGCAATTGGCATCTTCAGAAGTGAAAACATCATAGGATTCTGGAGGAATGACATCTTCATCATTGTTCACATATGTTTTAGTCTCTTCATCGCTTCTGTGGATATTATGTTGGCTTTAGGTTTTCAACCTTTGTCTTAATATCTTAATCTCGGTTTTGATGATAACAAACATGGAACTAATATTTCGTTGAGAAATCTTTCAGGTTCCAGATCAATTACCGTTCGATGTCCTCGAAATCGGAAAATCGGAAGGACATTGATCGTCGTGCTCGGGTTCGTCGCGGGAATTTCTCGAAGCTCGACGAGTGCACCAAAGTCGCATTGGACGAGTCCAAAGATCAAATTAAAAGCTCTCCAAGTTGATGCTCGTTGAAAATTGGAAACTGGAAACCAAGCGCGGAAGAAAAAGGCTGAAGAAACCAAATTTAGCCTAGGTTCGGTCGACCGGGCGGTCGACCGAATAGGATAAGAAATTGGCAGTAGCCAATTCAGTCGACCAGTTGGTCGACCGAACACTGCCAAAAACTAGCAGTGGCTACATCGGTCGACCAACAGAGGCCAGAAATGGGCAGTAGCCCTAACGGTCGACCGAATGGAGGATCGCACGATCGCGCGTCGCGGGCTTCCCTACGTCAGTCAACCGATGGGTCGAACGAATTGAGGGAACACTCAGTTGCGTCTCGCGGTCGACCGACCAGAGAGAAGAGGGCAGCGGTTGAATGAACGGTCGATTGGTCGATCGACCAATCGACCAGGCGACAGCAACGGATAGTTTTCTATCCGTTGAGCTATCGTTTCTTCATGAGGGTATAAATACACCCTCATATAACTCATTTGATTTTCTTCCTTGATTCTTACAGACTTTATTGAGCACTCAAAAGGGAGAATTGAGCCTTCAAAGATCGATTAAGCCACACTTTGTTCTTCCGTAAACATTCTCGCAAGCGCCTAGCTTTCTTCCTCAACTCGGGATCTAATACGAGTTCTACCTCCTGATGAGTTGAAGGCGCCAAAGGCTTGCAAAGGAGCATTAATCTTTGGTTTAATCTTTTAGCTCTTTTGATTGTATTTTAACTATTTATTTGAACTATTTTTGAATTTATGCATGTGGAAGACCTAGGCTGTTAGGTCTTGTGTGAAGTGGTTACCTTGTTGTGAAGGTGTAAAGCCACTTGTGTAAAAATTAGTTGTTACTAGGATTAGTTTAGTTGTCCCTTATGGTTGAGATGGAAGAGCGCTCTTGATAAGAAGGTGGAGACTTCCGGGTGTGGAAGTGTCTTAGGTCGAGAGTGCGACTCTTCGAGTCAAAGTTGTCTGTGTAAGGGAAACCGAATTAATCTAGTAAATCTAATTTGGAAATCCTAAGCGGGGTGCTTAGGTAGTGGAGTAGGCATTGGGGCCGAACCACTATAAATTATCATGTTAGCATTGTTATTTATTGTTGTTTGTGCTTAATTGTTTATATTTATTCCACTTTTAAATTGCAAGATTGCATCTTGCCTAAACGAATTGAGAAACGATTAAAATCGAATTTAGGCTAATTAATTTAGTTAACACACTATTCACCCACCCTCTAGTGTTGACATTTCGTCTTCAATTGGTATCAGAGCGGGTCTGTAGCTTGAGATTTCACCATCTCTTCTACACCTTGTCTCGATCTGAGAATGACTCTAGAGTTGGTAGCGTCTACACCTCCTAGGTTCGATGAGTCTAACTTTGGTCTTTGGAAGGGTAGAATGTACACTTTCCTAAAGACTCAAGGTTTAGGTATTTTTAATATGGTAAAGTCAAAATACATAGAACCTAAGAAAAATATGAATGCATGGACCCAAGAACAAATTGATATGTTTGAATAAATGTTAAAGCTACAAACTGCATCTTTTGTTCTTTGGAAAATAATGTCTTTGAAAAGATCATGCATTGCACTTCCGCATTCGATATTTGGACCACTTTAAATATGCTTTATAATTATGCAAAAATCGAAGAACTCAAAACATTTGATGAGGGGAGTGATGATAATTGTCATCCACCCAATACTAATATGGTTTTTGAAGCCCATAGTGCCTCCAGTCATAACTAAAAATCGAAAAATGAAGGTGATTTGTCATGTGTGCAAAGAAAAAGAGCATGTGAGAAAAAATTGTCCTTCAATGAAGAACAAGGCAAAGAGAAAGTCAAATGCTTCCACATCATCCTACTCAAGTGAAGCATCCTCCTTTCATGACTATGAAGTCATCTCAAAAGAATGCCTCATGAATGATAACAATGAGGTACACTCCACTTCTTCTAGTCATGTTAATAACAATGAGGTACACTCCACTTCTTCTAGTCATGTTAATAACAATGATAGTATTAACTCATCTAGCTCTCATGATTTTGATAAATTGATGGATGAGTATAAAATCATGTATGCCTTGCTCTTGAAAAAGGATAAGAAAAATAAAAGGATTAAAAATGAGAATTCTAGACTTAGTTCACATGTGCATGCTCTAGAATTAGAAAATGAGAAAATGAAATCTAGCTTATTTGATCCTTGTCATGATATGTTGAAACTTGAGCTTAAGAACTTAAAGCTTGAAAATGAAAACTTGAAAAATGGTTTCAAAATTGAGAATAAGATTTTGAAACATGAAAACTCAAAAATCAAAAATGAAAATTATATGTTGAAATCTCAAATGAAAAAATTACATAATTCCATGATTGATTTGAAAAATGAGGTTCTAAACCTAAACAAGAAAATGAATGAAATGAAAAATATTTCCTCATTTAATAATTTTAGTAGAAATGATTTTTCAAAAAGGAATGTTTATGCTAATGTTAAATCTCATGTTAAACATTCTACTTTTAAACCTCATGATCATAAGAAGGGGAATGATGTTTCCAAGAATGCTCATACTCATCATGTTTCACATGACAAGCATTCTAAAATTAAATCTCATGTCCATAGCAAAAATAAAAAGAAATTTAATGGACATTACTTTTGTTGTGGTGTTTATGGACATGCTATATATGATTGTGCACTTAAGATGAACCCAAGTGGTGTTTAGACACTTTGGGTAGTTAAGCCATCTAACCCCCAAGGACCTAAAGCTATTTGGGTACCAAAGGTCTCATGCTCTTTTGTAGGGGGAGCAACCACACAAGGGTAAAGAAAATTTAAGGATTGAAGTTGATCATGGACTTGAATGATGAATCCTCCCTTGGTTGCAACTTCAAGCTACCTTGATGCCTTAGGTAAAGTCGGCATCAAAACTATTCCGGTATCGATCATCTTCTAACTTGTATTGTTTTACCTTAGTTGAAGATTATGATACCATGCTTAATTTGAGTTGGTTTTGCCCGCTCTTGATATGTTTTAGGAAATGATTTTTGATTTTTTGATTTTGGTCTCTTCGGAGACCTATATGGCCTGTAATGGGCCTAAGCAACCTTGCGGTTCTAAATCGTAGGCTAATTGTGGCTTTCGGTTTTCAACCAATATGAAGGGTTGGAGATTATGTTTTCATTTATATTATTTTTGTGATATCTTAAAATTCATTTTGATATCACTCAATTTTATTTTGAAATGAATTTCAAATTATTTAGCAAAGTGGACTTTGAAAATGATATTTGAATCTCTTTGCTATTTGGTTTGGTTAGCTTGCTAAGTAGCTATATTTTCTCTAAAAATATTAGTGTAGCTTACTTGCAAGTCATAAGTATTTTAGGAAGGCTTATTAAAGAAAAAAGGATTAGTTTGGCTAAATCATCATGAATAAGGTATAACTTTGATAAATTCAAATCTTAGTGTTATACCTCAATGTTTAAGCTTAAATAATGTCTCTTTACTCATGATGGTAATTACAAGTTAAATCATTGATTTCTCATGAGTAGGTAGAATTTTAGCACTTAGGCAAATTTCATTGAATGAAACTTTCTCTAGGTAAATATCTATTATTAGATACCTTCTTGTAAGTCCAAACTAATTTAACATGGGTAGAGATCTTATTCTTCAAATATTTCACATCTTTAGATCTCTTTGATTCATTTTGATAACATGTTAATTCTTTAAAATGAATCTTTACTATCTAGCATATGTTAAGGTTTTAAATGAAACTTTGCATTGAACTTTGCTATGTAGTAAGTTAGCTTGCTAGTTGGCATATTATTTCATTATGATACTAATGAAGTCTACTTGCAAGTTAAGAATTGGAAAGCTATGTTATCTAAAAGAAAATGAAAAAGGAAATGAAAAGTTGGGCAAATTTCTAAGACTAAGGTATGAATTTAATTTTTGCAAAAATCTTAGTATAATAATTGAATTTTCATGTTTAATGATGTCTCTATACTCATGATTGATGTTGCATGATAAATATTTGAATCTTCATGAGTAGGAAAAATTTTGGTAACTTAGCTCATTTCATGATATCATGATATTTATGAAATCGAACTAGGTTAAAATGTTTCTTTAGAGACTTCATTTTAAGTTAAAAATTTGATGAACATGTTTAGGTGTGCTAAAGTCCCACATTGGTTAAAAATATGGCCAAGGTAGTCTTTGAATAGTTTGGGCAATCCTCTTCCCATGAGCTAGCTTTTGGGGTGAGTTAGACCCACTAATTTCTTAACATTGTATTAGAGTCAATTGTATGGTTGATATTGTGCCACCTGCAGATATCCAGTCCTGCAAAACTCCACGCTCCAGATGTCCAATCCTGGACGTGAGAGGGGTGTGTTAAAGTCTCACATTGGTTAAAAATATGGTCAATGTGGCCTTTGAATAGTTTGGGCAATCCTCTTCCCATGAGCTAGTTTTTGGAATGATTTAGGTCCACTAATTTCTTAACAAGGTGTGTTAATAATTAGTTGTCTAGGTATTTAAAATTGAAAATTCATGTCTAGATGAAAAATGAGATAACTAGATCACATTAAATGACTTAAGCTTGAGAAGTTTGACCCAAGTCAATAAATTGACTTGGACACTTGATTTTAAGTCCAAATTTCATAAACATGTTTAGAAATAGGTATGACATGTTTCCATGCACTTAGAATGAAAAATTCATATGGATATAGATAAAATGACATATAGGTCAATTCATGCTTACCTCTTTTGAACTAAGTTGACCCAAGTTAACAAGTTGACTTAAAGGTCTCATTTTCAATCCATATTTAAGAAACATATTTAGATTTACTCATGATTAGATGTCCATAAGTTTAAATTTGAAAAACCATGAGTAAATGATAAGATTGAAACTTAGCAAGTTTCATGATAACTAGTTTAGTTTTGAATGAAATCATGCTAGGTTGATATCTTAACTTAAGGATATAATTTTTATTTCAAACTTGACATATACTCTTTACATGACCATCATGTGGTGTCATGAAAGTTTGAATGAAAATTGAACAAGTTTTAAAAATAATTGAAAATTACAAAAATACCATTTCGACCTACAATTGGTATCAATTTAAGTTATTTCTAGAGAAATATAGAAAAATCTTTTTAAAATGATTCTTGAAATTGCACTTTCACTGAAAAATCTAATTTCTTCAATAAAAATTTAAAAATATTTCATCAAGAATCTGATTTATAATGGAATTTTGAAGTTGGATTTCGAAAACACAAATTATCATTTATTTGAAATATCAATCTTTTCGATACTTTGATCTTTCTTCAAAAACTTCAAAAGAAAACTCATGTATACCATTTGGATTCCATTTCTAATATCATTCACATAATTTTTTGAGTAAAATCATTCCTAGAAATGATTTTGATATCTTGGATGATAGCTAGAAATATCCATTTGTTTATTAAAATTAATATATGATGAAAAATGATCTTGCAAAATTCATTTTGAGTTCAAACTTGATACATGCATTTCAAATGACTATTCAACAATTGGTATCAAAATTTTCATCCAACAATTGATATCAAATATTTTTCGTCAAATATATGATTTTGTATGAATTTAAAAATTTGATTTGTGAAAACTAGAAGTATATACCTTGACCTAAGTCAACAAAGTGACTTAGAAATTTCATCTTAAGCCCAAACTTGATTCATAGACTTACAATATGTCATGTTTGATGTCTAGATGCCTAAGTTTGAGAAAACATGAGTAGATAACAAAAATTTGATACTTAGTAGTTTCATGTTTTCATGCTTAATTCAAAATGAAACCATGCTAAGTTAAAAGTTTGATTAAATGACATTAGTTTCACTTCAAACTTGATATACATAATTTAAATGACTATATCTTGATATTTTGACAGTTTGAATGAAATCTAAAAATGTCATGAAAAAGATATGAGTACATTCATAATTGAGTACATACATGATTTTGTTTTGAATTCAAATATTTAATTTTGAACATATCATGTATGATTTAAGTTTCATATCAAATATTTATTTTTCCATCCATTTGGTTGAGATCTTCATGTTTTATGAAAAATAATATTTAGAGCCTAAACTTCAAAAAAAAAATATTTGTTCCTCATCCCTTTGACTAGATTGACCTTTCTTACCCTTTTTTATTGCTGTCAAAAGAGGGAGAAGAGTATAGGTATAAAGGGGGAGAAAAGTATAAGAAAATTGGGCAGAAAATTATAGATAAAGAGGAAGGAAAATATAGTAGATCCATGCATATAGATAAAGGGAGTTTATTTTCACAGATATGCATGTTGATAGAGGGAGAAATCTCTCAGTTGATATCTTATATGCTTTAATGAATATATTTTCTTAATGATATTTGTCATCATCAAAAAGTGGGAGATTGTTGGTTTTAGGTTTTCAACCTTGGTCTTAATCTCTTAATCTCGGTTTTGATGATAACAAATATGGAACTAATATTTCATCAAGAAATCTTTCAGGTTCCAAATCAATTAGCGTTCGATGTCCTCGATCGGATAAATCGGAAGAAATCGAAAAATCGGAAGGACATTGATCATCGCGCTCAGGTTCGTCGCGGGAATTTCTCGAAGCTCGACGAGTGCACCAAAGTCGCATTAGACGAGTCCAAAGATCAAATGAAAAGCTCTCCAAGTTGATGCTCGTTGAAAGCCGGAGCCCGAAAACCAAGCGCGGAAGAAAAAAGCTGAAGAAACCAAATTCAGCCTAGGTTCGATCGACCGGGCAGTCGATCGAACAAGGTAAGAAATTGGCAGTAGCCAATTCGGTCGACCGAACACTGCCAAAAACTGGCAGTGGCTACTTCGGTCGACCAACAAAGGCCAAAAATGGGCAGTAGCCCTATCGGTCGACCGAATGGAGGATCGCGCGTCGCTTGCTTCCCTGCGTGGGTCGACCGGATTGAGGGAACGCTCAGTTGCGTCTGGCGGTCGACCCATCGGTCAACCGACCAGAGAGAAGAGGGCAGCGGTTGAATGAGCGGTCGATCGGTCAATCGACCGACCAATCGATCGGGCGACTGCAACGGATAGTTTTCTATCCGTTGAGCTATTGTTTTTTCGTGAGGGTATAAATACACCCTCATATAACTCATTTGATTTTCTTCCTTGATTCTTATAGACTTTATTGAGCACTCAAAAGGGAGAATTGAGCCTTCAAAGATCGATTAAGCGACACTCTGTTCTTCCGTAAACATTCTCGCAAGCGCCTAGCTTTCTTCCTCAACTCGGGATCTAATACGAGTTCTACCTCCTGACGAGTTGAAGGCGCCAAAGGCTTGCAAAGGAGCATTAATCTTTGGTTTAATCTTTTAGCTCTTTTGATTGTATTTTAACTATTTATTTGAACTATTTTTGAATTTATGCATGTGGAAGACCTAGGCTGTTAGGTCTTGTGTGAAGTGGTTACCTTGTTGTGAAGGTGTAAAGCACTTGTGTAAAAATTAGTTATTACTAGGATTAGTTTAGTTGTCCCTTAGGGTTGAGGTGGAAGAGTGCTCTTGATAAGAAGGCAGAGACTTCCGGGTGTAGAAGTGTCTTAGGTCGAGAGTGCGACTCTTCGAGTCAAAATCCTCTGTGTAAGGGAAATCGAATTAATCTAGTAAACTTAGTTTGGAAATCCTAAGTGGGGTGCTTAGGTAGTGGAGTAGGCATTTGGGCCGAACCACTATAAATTATCATGTTAGCATTGTTATTTATTGTTGTTTGTGTTTAATTGTTTATATTGCTTCCGCATTTAAATTGCAAGATTGCATCTTGCCTAAATGAATTGAGAAACGATTAAAATCGAATTTAGGCTAATTAATTTAGTTAACACACTATTCACCCCCCCTCTAGTGTTGCCATTTCGTCTTCATATTTTTCATACCCTCACCTGCTCCATTATTCTCGTACATATGTTCCTCCAATGGAAAATATCTTTCAATTACATCACTAGAAGTAAAAATTAAATTTGGGAAATCCTCAATTGCCTCCACTTCTTCTCTTATCCTCTCCTAAATAAGCTCTTCCTCAATGTAGTCATACTCATCATCATCAAATGTCAAGGGGAAGTACAGATCTAAACATGGCTGACTTGTATTTTGTTGAGCCTCTTGAGCTACAATGTCACTGGCAGCTATAGTTTCAACTTAGTTTGAAGCTTGTTGTGTAGAAGTTTGTACATTGGCATATGTATCAGGCACAATAAAATCATCATCGTCAAGATGCTGCGACCTACAATGATATGAATTGATCATTATTTGTTTATCCATAGTTAATAATAAGTGAGAAGGAATGACATATATTTCAATAACTCACAGGATATTGTCAGCATCAGAATCTTGCACCACTAAACTATGTGCATCAGCCATCACACATACACCTATAACCAACTGAAATCAGAATGAGCATGGAATAGACTATAGAATTCCATAATTTCACAAAAGTATGGAATTCCATAATTTTGCGAAAGTCTTGAAACAACTCCCAAGTTACAACTAGGGTTCCTGTTAAATACAGTGTGAGAATCATTCTTGTTTAAAGTGGCTAATAATCAAGAAACTTTCCTAATGAAACTGTATGAAATGCTGCTAAGTATCCAAAAATTAGGGCATTAGATACTTTCATAAAAGTATTGAATCATGCAAAAAGAGTATATCGTTGAAAATTTATTCACTAATATGGAATGTGTCTACATAATAAACAAAAAAATCAGTGAAACATTGGGTACAAATCTGTGACGGCTAATTCCAGACTTTGCTGAAAGTATATAACTGTCAAGATTGTGGAGGAATGAAGAGAAAACCTCGGCGTCAACAAAGCAAGAAATCCTCGGCGTCAACAAAGCAAAAAATCCTTGGCGTCAAAAAAGGAAGCTGCCAGTAGCAACAAGGTCGAGCTACTGTCGAGCACGGGAAAGAGCAAACGATTCGACGTCAACAAAGCAAGACGCCAAGAAAACCTCAAGTCTCCAGAAGCTCTAACGCCGGCCAGCGAAGAAGAGCAATAGAAGATAAAGAAGAAGATACGTGCTCCAAGCTCCAAAGCCAAGTACATGCATAACAGTGGCAGTATAGAGTAAAAAAAGGCAGTATAAAGTAAAATGAACAGTATATTTTATTAATTGTGTTTAAACCCTGTTGAATCGATCGACCAGCGTCCAAACCAACCCGCCCATGACTTATGATGGCAGAATTGGAAATTTTGGCTTTAACTTATGGATCCGAGAATATCCGGATCCATGTTATGATTTTAGGAAAAAGTAAGGCTGAAGATATGATTTTGGATATATATTTTTTTGCAAAAAAAAGAATCTTATATATTAACCCTCATGGGGCAAATTGTTACCGGAGGACGAGTTCCCGACCAAACAAGTTTTGGGTAACATCTACTCATCTATATATATACACATAAAATCAACATTCACATATGTCACGTGGTATTTTCCCAATAAAAGTTTGTTGATGCGATTATTCTCTGAATTTTTTAATTACTTTCTATCAAAATTTAATTTAATGCTCAAATCTATGATTTAATTAAATGTAAATTAATTGAATTCTCTTTCTTCCTTTCAATCAATTTTTTCTCTCTCTCCCCACGTCCTCTCTCTTTCTCTCTCTTTTCATGGATCCTATATTAAATGTGATTTAATATTCTCCCCGCATCCTATAATTTTTTTAAAAAAAATTATTCCTTTTTTATTTTTTGACATTTAATCTCCTCTCAACACATTTATATCACATTTGATTATTTTTTCTCTCACATTCAATTACTACAAACTTCAATTACTCTCTCAAATGCAACGCATTTCATCCGCTTCTCTCCCTTCATCATTTAGAATAACCCACATTTGCTCTCTCACGTCTCATCTCCCTCCCTCTCTCAATTACTTTCTCTTAATTACTCCTCCTTTACTCACATTTACTCTCACACGTCTTATCTCTCTCTATTTCTCTCAATTACTGCTCTTTTTGGCAATAACTATTACAGTGTTAATTCACTAATTGCAGCATTAATTCACTATAATAGTATACAGTATTCCAAATTAATAATTACTATTAAATCAATGCAGCATTAATTCACTGTGTTGTTGGTGAAATGATCACACTACATGAGGATGAATAGTATGTTAACTAAATCTATTTGTCTAATTCTGGTTTTAAACTTTTTCTTAAACTACTTAGGCAATTTATAATTCAACGACTATATGCGGAAGCGAGTAATGAAGATAAACAATGAATACACAAAAAGAACAATGCTAATACAATTATTTATAATGGTTCAGCTCCAATGCTTACTCCACTACCTAAGCACCCCGCTTAGGATTTTCAAACTAGTTTAACTACATTAATTAGTTTTCTTACAATGTGGACTTTACACCGGAAAGTCTTCGCTCTCAAACCGAATGTACTTCCACACCCGGAAGTATCCTACCTTCCTACCGGGAGCACTCTCCCACCTCAACTCTAAGGACAACTCAACTAATCTTAGGAAACTACGTTTAAACAAGTGACTTTACATCTTCTACACCAAGGATACCACTCAATTACAAAACCTAACACTATGTCTTCTTACAAGCTCAAATATAAAGAAATAAACAACAAAATACAATAATAAATGGAGCAATAAATCAAACACTTAATGTCTTTGATGATGAAGCAATGAAATAAAGGCTTAATCAAGGAGATAAAAGGTTCAAGCTAGATTTTCACAAGATTAACTCAATGAGGGCTTAGAATTGATCAAAGGATGGCTCAAGGAAGTTATGAGTGATCAAAAAAGTATTAAGGAATGCTCTCATGGCTTCCTATTTATAAGCCATGAAACATGCAGCTAAACGGGCGGAAAACTAACTGTTTCTGCCATCCGGTTGATAGTCGGTCGATCGTCGATCGGCCAAAAGCAAACTGCCGCTTTCTGGCACATTTTCTGGCACACTTCGATCGACCGAATTGGCTACTGCCATTTTTGGCATCATTCGGTTGACCGAAGTAGCCACTACCAATTTTTGGCATTGTTCGGTCGACCGAATTGGCTACTGCCAATTTTTGACTACATTCGATCGACCGACCGGTCGATCGAACCTAGGCTGAACTTGATTTTTTTCAGCATTCTTCTTACGCGCTTCATTTCCGGGTTCCAACCTTCAACGTGTGTTAACCTGGAGAGCTTTCCATGTGTTCTTTAGACTCGTCCAAGACGTCTTTGGTGCACACGTAAAGCTTCGAGAGATTTTCACGACGAACCCGAACGCATCGATCAATGTCCTTCCGATATTTTTGATCGAGGACATCGAGCACTAACCAATATGGAAACTGAAAATATTTGTCAATGAAACATTAGTTCCATGTTTGTTATAATCAAAACCGAGATTAAAACCAAAATAGAAAATCTTAGGCCAACAATCTCTCTCTTTTTATGATGACAAATATCCTTCAGAAAATATCTATAATTAAGCATAGAGGATATCAACATGCATATCTATGTAATAGAACTCCCCCTATCTATATGCATGATTTTCCTATATTTTCTTCCTCTTTACCTATATTTTTCTTCCCCTTTTGACATCACTCAAAAAGGGCAAGAAAAGTCAATCAAAATTCAAAGTTGAAACTCTAAAAGATTTTTTTTTTTCAAAACCGTAAAAGTCTCAACTCAAGGGATGAAAGCCAAACATCGAATAAGAGACTAAGTCATACATGATATCGTGAATGATAAATAAAATCTAAAACCAAGAATCATGTAGTAACTTAAGTAACGATATTTTCAAGTATCGGTCAAATAGTGAAAAATCATTTTAGAAATGATTTTTCTCATCAAATGAGTAGAACGATACCATAAGTGAATTTAAAATATCATACTTCAAGTTTCATTTGAAAACCTAATGAAAATTTAAAGTATTGGAAAAATGAGTAACTTAAGAAGAGAGAAAAGAATGTCATTTGATCAAAATATGAACTTAGCACGATTTCATTCAAAGTATATATGAAAGCATGAAAACGACTTAGTATCAAATTTTGCTATCTACTCATGTTTTCTCTAACTTAGGCACTTGGACATCTAACATAAGTGAATCTAAGTATACGAGTCAAGTTTGGGCTGAAAATGAGGTTTCTAAGTCACTTTTTGACTTAGGTCAAAGTATACTTCAAGTTTTCAAAAAAATCAAACTTTTAAATTCATACAAAATCATATTTTTGACAAAACTTTTGGAACTTTAACTGGACAAACTAGATTTTTCAAAGAATCTACAGGTTCAAGAATCAGTCAAAACTCAGTTTCCTATAAATTCATAAAATTCTTGAAAGTCCAGGGGTATTTTTGTAAATTTTAGGTGTTTTTCCGAAAGTTACCATTTTTTATTCAAACTTTCCAGATATCGCTGAATGGTCATTTTAAATGCATGCATTAAGTTTGAACTCAAAATAAATTTTCAAATTCCATTTTTCAATCCATCTCGATTTTAACCAAAAGCTCATTTTTTCAAGATATCGCTTAAGTTATCAAAATCATTTTTAGAAATAATTTTACTCAAAGAATAGTGAGAACGATATTGGAAATGAAATTAGAATAGTATACATAAGGTTTAATTGGAAGTTTTTGACGAAAAATCAAAGTGTCGAAAAAATTGATATTTCAAGAAGGTGATATTTTGTATTTTTGAAATCCAACTTCAAAATTCCATTATAAATCCGATTCTTGATGAAAATTTTTAAATTTTTTATTGAATAAACTAGATTTCCCAGTAAAGGTGCAGTTTCAAGAATCAGTTAAAAATGATTTTTTTACATTTTTCTAGAAATAACTGAAAATGCTCAATTTTCAATGACATTTTTGTAATTTTTAGTTATTTTCAAAAAGTGTTCAGTTTTCATTCAAACTTTTATGACACCACATAATGGTCATATAAAAAATGTATGTCAAGTTTGAAATAAAAATTATGTCCTTAAGTCAAGATATCAACCTAGCATGATTTCATTCAAAACTAAGCTAGTTATCATGAAACTTGTTAAGTGTCAATCTTATCATTTACTAATGGTTTTTCAAACTTAAACCTATGAATACCTAACATGAGTAAATCTAAATATGTTCCTCAAATATGGATTGAAAATAAGACCTCTAAGTCAATTTGTTGACTTGGGTCAACTTGGTTCAAAAGAGGTTATCATGAAATGACCTCTATATTATTTTATCCATATCCATATGAATTTTTCACTTTAAATGCATGGAAATATGTCTTACCTATTCTTAAACATGTTTGTGAAGTTTGGACTTAAAATGAAGTGTCCAAGTCGATTTGTTGATTTGGGTCAAACTTTTCAAAGCTTAAGTCTTCTAAAGTGAACTAGTTATCATTTTGCTCAATCTCTCATGAATTTTTAATTTTGAGCACATGACAACTAATCATTAACACACCTAAACATGTTCATCTAATTTTCAACTTAAAATGAAGTCTCTAAAGAAAATTTTCAACCTAGTCCGATTTATAAATATCATGATATCGTGAAATGAGCTAAGTTATCAAGATTTTTCCTACTCATGGAAATTTAAATATTTATCATGCATAATCAATCATGAGCATAGAGAAATCATTTAAGCATAAGTATTCAAGTATTATACTAAGATTTTTGCAAAATCACTTTCATACCTCATTCTTAAGAATTTTCCCAAACTTTTCATTTCCTTTTCAATTTTCTTCATAATAGCCTTCCATTTTCAATAACTTGCAAGTATACTTCATTAATAGTAATCAAACCATATCTACTAGCAAATTATCGTACTAAATAGCAAAGATGATGATCAAGTATCATTTTCAAAGACCTACTTTGCTAAGTAGTAGAAATTCATTTACAAATAAGTCAAAGTGATACCGGAATAAATCAAAGAAATCTCAAAATGTGAAATTTTATAAAATAAGATCTTCAACCCTTCCTATTGGTTGAAAACCGAAAGCCCACAATGAGCCCACGATTTAGAATCACAAGGTCGCATGAGCCCGTTATAGGCTACATAGGTCTCCGAAAAGACCGAGAAATTTAAAAAAAAACAAAAAAAAATATTTTTCAAAAATATATCGTAAGCAAGGAAATCAACCAAAGTCATTCATGTATCAAATTCCAACTTTATTATAAAAATTAGAGTGATACGAATGATACCAAAGTACTTTTGATGCCAACCTTACTAAGGCATCAAGATGACTTGAAGTTGCAACCTCATGAAGATTTTTCATTTGAATCCAAGGTCAACTTCAATATTTCATTTGCCATTCATCCTTGTGTGGTAGCTCCCCCTACAAAAGAGCATGAGACCTTTTGTACCCAAATGGCTTTGGGTCCTTAAGGGTTAGAGGGCTTAGCTACCCAATGTGTCTTAACATCACTTGGGTTCATCTTAAATGCGCAATTATATAGCATGCCCGTAAACACCACAACAAAAATAATGACCATGGAACTTTTTCTTTTCATTTTTAACATGGACATGAGATTTAATGTTAGAATGCTTGACATAAGAAGGATGATGGGCATGAGCATTCTTAAGGGTAACATTCTTCTTTTGAGATTTCCTAAATGAGACATTTTGATTTTTAGAAGTGAAAGAAGAGGCATTAACTTTCCTATTTAAAATCAACATCTTATTTTTCAACTCATTCATAGATTTATGCAATGCATGTAATTGAGATTTTAACATGCAATTCTCATTTTCTAAATTGTCATTTTTAAGCTTCAAACCCTTAAGCTCAAGTTCTACATTATCATGGCATGAATCAAGTGACCTAGATTTTAATTTTTTATTTTCTAATTTGGATTCATGCAAATGAGAAGTAAGCATCACATTTTCCTTTTTCAACATTTTATTTTCCTTATCTTTTCTAACAAGCAAGGCATACATTTTTCTACACTCATCTACTAACTCATCATATGGCATGTTATGAGAACTAGTAGAGCTAGCATCATCATTTTCATTAGCATGACTAGGTGAAGGAGAGTGTACATCATCAATAGCATCCATGAGGCTAACTTTAGATATGGCTTCATAGTCATGGCTAGAGGGTGCTTCAAGTGAGTGAGAGGTGGAGGTGGAAGCACTTGACCTCTTCCTTGCTTTGTTCTTCATGCTTGGGCAATTTTTCTTCACATGCCCCTTTTCTTTGCAAGTATGACAAATTACCTTTCGTTTTCGGTTCTTAGAATTGCTCCTTTGACTAGAAGCACTATGGGCATCAAAACCAAGATTAGTAGTAGGTAAGTGACCATTGTCATCGCCACCTTCATTAAAAGTGTCAATTTCTTCAATTTTGGCATGATCATATAAAATATTTAAAGTTGCCCATAAATCAAAAGCCGAAAAGCAATGCATGACTTTTTCTAGGATGTCATTTGGTAATGTACAAAGTATACAATTCTTGTCATCTCCATTATACTTAAATATTTTCTTATCCAATTCACTCCAAGCATGCATGTCAATTTTAGGTTCAATGAATTCTAGTCTTAACATGTTAAGGACACCAAAACCCTTAGTCTTTAAATATGTGTACATCCTATATTTCCAAAGACCAAAGTTCGAGGCATCGAACCTAGGAGGTGAAGACGCTAAACTCTCTAGTGCCATTTTTCGGATCGAGAGACGATGTAGAGAAGACGGTGAAATCTTAATCTACGACCCGCTCTGATAACAATTGTTGGTGAAATGGTCACACTAGAGTGGGGGTGAATAGTATGTTAACTAAATCTATTTGTCTAATTCCGGTTTTAAACTTTTTCTTAAACTATTTAGGCAATTTATAATTCAACGACTATATGCGGAAGCGAGTAATGAAGATAAATAATGAATACACAAAGAGAACAATGCTAACACAGTTGTTTATAGTGGTTCGGCCTCAATGCTTACTCCACTACCTAGGCACCCCGCTTAGGATTTCCAAACTAGTTTAACTAGATTAATTAGTTTCCTTACAATGAGGACTTTACATCGGAAAGTCTCCGCTCTCAAACCGAAGGTACTTTCACACCCGAAAGTATCCTACCTTCCTACTGAGAGCACTCTCTCACCTCAACCCTAAGGATAACTCAACTAATCCTAGCAAACTACGTTTGCACAAGTGGCTTTACACCTTCTACACCAAGGATACCATTCAATCACAACACCTAACACTAGGTCTTCTTACAAGCTCAAATACAAAGAAATAAACAACAAAATACAATAATAAATGGAGGAATAAATCAAACAATAAATTACTTAACTCCACAACAAGATTCCTAGCTTTCTCTTAATGCCTTTGATGATGAAGTAATGAAATAAAGGCTTAATCAAGGAGATGAAAGGTTCAAGCTAGGGTTTTCACAAGATTAACTCAATGAGGGCTTAGAATTGATCAAAAAATGACTCAAGAAAGTTAGGAGTGATCAAAAAAGTATTAAGGAAGGCTCTCATGCCTTCCAATTTATAAGCCATGAATAGAAGGCATAAAACAGGCGGCTTAACGGGCGGAAAACTAGCTGTTTCTGTCGTCCGATCGATGGTCGATCGATCGACCGAAAGCAAACTGCTATTTTCTGGCACACTTCGATCGACCGACAAATCGACCGAATTAGCTACTGCCAGTTTTTGGCACCATTCGGTCGACCGAAGTAGCCACTATCAATTTTTGGCATTGTTCGATCGACCGAATTGGCTACTACCAATTTTTTACTACATTCGATCAACCGATCGGTCGACCAAACCTAGGCTGAACTTGATTTTTTCAGCCTTCTTCTTGTGCGCTTCATTTTCGGGTTCCGGCCTTCAATGTGCGTCAACTTGGAGAGCTTTCCATGTGTTCTTTAGACTCGTCCAAGACGTCTTTGGTGCACACGTCAAACTTCGAGAGATTTCCACGACGAACCCGAACGCGCCGATCAATGTCCTTCCGATTTTCCGATTTCTCCGATATTTTCGATCGAGGATATCTTGCACTAACCGATATAGAACCTGAAAATATTTCTCAATGAAATATTAATTTCATATTTATTATCATCAAAATCGAGATTAAGACCAACATGAGTGGCTGCTAATTTAATTCACTAATTCCAACGCTAAAATTATTTTCACCATTCTCTCTTTGACTCTCTCCCGAATTAGAAATGTCATAAAACATATAACTCTTTTTTTATTAATTCTCTACATTTCCTTCGTTTACTTTTCATTTTTTTTATTAAATTCCACCCATTCTCTCTCTAAAGTGATATAAAAGTAAGGACCATGCCCCACACAAACATAATTTGACCTCTTCCATTTCCTGCATTCTACCATCTCTTCATTTTCAGCCTTCATCACTCTTGGCATTAGCATTTTTTCTACAAGATTAAGAGAATTCTTCAAGAAATGAATGGTTTGGGGATCTAATTTATTTTATTATAATCTATATCAGATTTGATTTTTAACCATTACTATTTTTTGTATTTATTTATTTATTTTATATTTTAGTTGTTGAAATATATAAAAATTATTAGCATTGCTCTTGGTGTAAATTTTTAGTGTTTTTCTATATTGGCATATTTTTATATTTTTTATTTTGGATTTATTATTATTTTAATATTTGATAAAAAAAAATATTTTTTTAATGTATTCATATAATTTATTTATTATATTTTTTATAATTATTATTTTGGATTTTTATTTCTAATTTATTTCAGTTTATTATATTATATATAATATTTAATTTTTATCCCATAAAATTTTACTATTCAAATTATTACTATTTGTAACTTTTCTTTTCTTATATTTTTTTGAAATTTTCTATATTTTATTCTTTTATGATTATAATTTTATACTATTTTTATATATTTCTCTTTACTTATTCTTAGGCCTATTATCTTTTTGATGCTAATAGTTATAGATTTACTAAATTATTGTTGAAAATATTTTCAATTGTAAAAAATTATTTTTTTTTATATTATCTTTGTGTTGACGAAGATATTTCTTTTGTCATCGATCCAGGTTTTAATATATTTTTAGCTAAAATTTATGTAGTTTAAAATAATTTAATTTTTTAGTTTCTAAATGTAAATTTTTTTTTTATATTAGATTTTTTTTTTGACGAAGATATTTTCTTTATCATCTATCCAGGTTTTAATCTATTTTACCTAAAATTTATGTAGTTTAAATAATTTAATTTTTTAGTTTCTAATTTGTTTCAATTTGTTGTATTATATATATAATATTTGTTTTTTTAATTTTTTCTAGTTTGTTACCATTTTTATATGTTTTCTTTATTTATTCTTTTAACATATTGTCTTTTTGTTGCTAATAATTAAAGATTTACTAAATTATTGTTGAAAATATTTTCTAATGTGAAAAATTGTTTTTTAATTAGCTTTGTGTTTTTGAAATATCATTTCTTTTATTTTTGATGAAAAAATTATATAATTTTATATATCTTATTTTTAATTTAGTTATCTACATGTATTTCATTTTAATTGGTATAGTTTACTCTATATTTGTGTTATTTAATATTTATCCTTAAAATTTATTACTTTTATATAAGTTTAAAAATTATAACAAAAAATTAGTTTAAATTAAATTATAATTTTAAATAATAATCATTATATCTAAATAATTAAGACTAATAATAAATATCAAATATTTATATAATTTGCAATGTTATTTTTTTAAAAAAAATATGATATCAATTAAGTAATATATGTTTTAAAAATATTAGATAAATAATAATTATTTAATTTTGTAGTGAAATAAATGTTTACAATTGAATTTTTGGAAAATAATATTTTAAATTTTTAAAGTTAATTATTTACTATATATTTGGATCTTTGTTTTAGATTTCCTAAAAATAGTCTTATTATTTTTTTATTTTTAATTACATATTTGGTCATACATTTTAATTTTATAATTTACTACTATTAAATAATATCCAAATAAAAATTTCAATAAAATATTATAATAAAATTATTATTAATTACTAAATGAATAGTTTGGTTATATTATTAAGGACGAATATGTTTAATTGAATAAAAATTGAATAAAAATAATTTAATTATCAATATTAGAATAATGATATTTAAACATAAAAAATTGATTAAAATGAGTTTTATTTTATTTTTTATATTTTATGAATATATTAATGCAGTTGGTGAATTTAAGCAATAAACAAAAAAATCAGAATTAAAAAATATTTTTATATTTTTTACTTTTACAATTATATAGATTAAATTAAACTAATATTTACTATTTTGTCTATGTACACTAATAAATTGTATATATGTAATATTTATTATTACTCTTAATTATTTAAGTATAAATATTATTATTAAAAAGTATAATTTAATTGAAAATAATTTTGATAATAATTTTACAAATTAATTATATACATATATGATTGTGTAACGCACGAGTATATATATTCGAATAATATATTATATATAATATTACCAAATTAATAAATTTATATTATTTGAATTTATTTGATTATATATTCATGATTATTGAAATAAAATTATATATATGTGTGTGCGCGTGCGTGTGGGTTGTCAACTAGAATAATGATATTTAAACATAAAAAGTTAATTACAATGAGTTTTAGTTTATTTTTTACATTTTATGAATATATTAATGTGTTTTGTGAATTTAAGCAATAAACAAAATAATATATTTAAAAAGACATTTATATTTTTTTTTACTTTTACAATTATATAGATTATATTAAACTAATATTTACTATATATATATATGTGCGCGCGCGCGCAACACACGGGTTGTCAACTAGAATAATGATATTTAAACATAAAAAGTTAATTACAATTAGTTTTAGTTTATTTTTTATATTTTATGAATATATTAATGTGTTTTATGAATTTAAGCAATAAACAAAAAAAAACATATTTAAAAAGGCATTTATTTTTATTTATTTTTTACTTTTACAATTATATAGATTATATTAAACTAATATTTACTATTTTGTCTACACTTATAAATTTTCATATATGTGAGATTTATTATTAATCTCAATTATTTAGGTATGAATATTATTATTAAAAAGTATAATTTAATTTAAAATAATTTTGATAATAATTTTACAATTTAATTATATACATAATTGTGCGATTCCCAAATATATATATTCGAATAAAATATTATATATAATATTACAAAATTAATAAATTTATATTATAAAAATTTATTTAATTATTCTAAATTATTGAAATAAAATTATATGTTATATATATTTGCGCAACGGACGGGCTCTCGACTAGTTAAATCAATAGGTCAAATCACTTTCAAGTTCAATGTATTTATATAGAGAAAAGAAAACTGAATGCAGTCCAATACAAAAAAATTCAAAAATGAAAAAAAGAATTCAAAACTTTCAGATCTTCAGGTTATTTTTTACATGACCGTACATAAACAAAAAAGAGTAGCAGCATATTGATTTTAATTGCATCTACAGAACTGGTGCATCTTTCTTATGTTTAAGGAATCATCCTTTGCTTCAACTACTACTCAACTTATGTTCCAAATTAAAGGCATCCCATGTTCCTTGCAACAGTATACCTTGTTTCTTAGGTTGGATTGTATGTTTTGATTTAAATGAAAAATCTTATCTGCACCAAATTCCACTGCCATATTCCATCCAAATTCTATTGGATGTAACTTTCCAAAGATGTCAACCCTCAATTGGAGCAATTCCCATGCTGGAAGTTTCATGGGGAATCTGGTTCCAGATATGAGCTTGTCTTGTTTTATTCTAGGTGCTGGGAAAAGGTCCTGATATCATATTGCTCACCAGTTGCCCTCATCAGCACCTGCACTCATGTTCTTTAACAGCAATCATCTGTTTAATTGGAAGACAAAGTTGAAAACTGTCCATCATATTGCTACTTGCTAAAGCACCAATGAGAAATGCTTATGCCAGAAGAATAGATAGTTGACTAGTTAAGGATCTCTAGCTAATGAATTCCTGACCATATAGAAATGCATGTATTGCAATAATTAATGTCAAGAATGTTTCTCACAATTGATTTAGCTTGTTTCTCTCACATGACATAATGCAGGGAACAACAAAATCATCACATGATCTATCTTTGAGATTCTTTAGATCTGTACTTATCTCTAACTGGGATTGGTGGTCCTGCAGCCCCAATATCTTTCAAGTTGGCATCATGATTGTGCTTTTGCTGGAGTGGAGTGGAGAAGATCATTCTGCACTGGAACTCCTGCTATGGGTCAAATACCATATCCTCTCCACTGCAATCAGCTGAAACATTTCCTTGTCATGGCCAACAGGGTATAAGAATTTTGCTCAATTAAGTGTCTGAAAATTGACAGCTCAATCTCAACTAAGATTAGGTACTGGATGCAAGTGGGAACAGAATTGCATGGTGAAGTCAAGAAATCCTAAGTTAGGTCCTTCTTGGCTTTGCCCATCAGCAAAATTCCTACACATAAAAGGTTAAGCAACAGGAGATTTGATTAGGACAAGATTCAGGAGAGATGAATTCTAAAAGAAAGGTTTTTTATTTGTTCTCTGGGCACTTGCTGACAACTACATACATATTCTTCCATATAAAAAGGACCACAACAAATACTTGGAAGGATTGAAACAAGAAAGAATCATCATTCAACTTCACCTGAAAGATAGAAAGCATCTCCTTAGCACAAAATCTCTTTTCCCTGTAGCTTGCTGACGGCATAAACCACCATAGCATTGACACTTTTTGTTGGAGATGAGCACATTTTCCTATGCACACATCCATTAACAAGTTAGAACTCAAAAGATCAGCTTTGTAGACCACTTTGCCTCTTTAGCCTTAAACCACATGTTAGACCATAATGTGGCCCCACTAAAACAGAAACTTAGGTCAGATCACAGTAGCAAATATCACTTGCTTTTTCTTTTACCTGAAAAAGAACATCTCAATATAAGCATATCCAAACCATGAGAGAGATACATCTGGCATAATAATAGAAATCATCAGACATCATATGCATTCATATATACACATCAAAATAACGTTTCAGTTAATGTCGATTTGTGAATTTATATCAGGAAACAAATTCAAAAACATCAGGACTTATAGTATAAGAGATATTTGTAATCAATATTTATTGTACACATGCCATTTCTCCAAGGACACAAGGACGTTGAGAAACCAGACAAAAAAAACTTGTGAGGTTGACTTCCAGATATGATTCATAGAATTATTAACTGATGGGACACCAACAGCACTCCTGCATGAATGTCTATTCTTGTGCATGCAACTTAAAAAAGATCCAAAACCTGTAAAATAGCATGGCCATGTCCATATCTCCTGCATGCATGTGAGAAAATAAATTGTGGAAGAGAAACCCCCTGTCTCTTCTCTATAGATCAGGTTGTCTGACTCATCAATCCAATAGCACAGCTCTATCATAGGGATATATCGGTATCAAGGCTAGCATCAGTACAAAGAAGAAAGCAACACAGAAATGCTTGGCCTTTGAGGGGAACTGAGTTTTCCATTGTCCTCTTAACAGTGATATTCCACCGAAACAACACAACTTGCAAAGTACAAGTGGTTCCAAAGGCACTTCTGCTTGAACATCCTCCACTACTAAAAGGACCGGCAAGTTACTTTGGAACTCCTCCAGCCAAATATTCCACTAAGAAAGAACAATAGTGAGTGAATCAAGATTAATGCAGCACCCACCTCTCACCAAGTTTTGTTGCCATTATTGGTACTTCTGTGGGGACCTTAAGATGCAAAATAAACAATGACAGCAATGTAATGGCATCTCCACTCTGCTCAATGCTTTTATGCAAACCTGTTTTGTAGTCATAGGATGAAATAAGCTTTTAATTGGGCACACATATCCAAGACAAACAAAAAAAGGATATTTTTTTATAAGCTTGAGTTGAGGATAACATTAGAACAGTCACTGAAAGCGAATTTCTAAGTTGCACATCACAATAATGATAAAAGAACACCCACAATTGAACAGTCTGGCTTCAGATGGAAAACTGAATAGAGAATTTACCCCAAAAGAACAGAATGGTCCTACATGGGGAAACATGGATAAGAAAGGCTATTCAAGAAGACAGTGGCTATAGATCATTCAAGAAGTTGATGTAGATCATGCATGGTATTGGTGAAGTCGAAAAATGTTGGAGGATCAAAAGGTTCATAATCTGACAAAGAAAAGATACCTTTATCTCCTTCCACCAACTGATGGGAAACACTCTTCAAATGTTTTTTGAGGGAAATTATAGAAAAAGAAAATGACTTTCAAATAAATTCTCATGAAGATAGAGTTTACAAGTCTCTCAAGTTAAATTTCCAGGATAGAAAAAAGGGAAAAAAGAAGTCAAAATATGCTGATAGAGGGAGTTGGTGGATTGTCAACCTTGTATAACGCTTTCATAGAAGAGAACCACGTAAAGTGGATACAAACTGATAAGGGTAAAGATGAAAGGAATCAGAAAAATTGACCTCGGAAACAGTAGAACATAAAACAAGCATTGCTGCTTTAATAATCATCAAAATGTGGGTCACAGTCACTATTAGAAAAGAAATAGATATACAGCTAAATATCCTTTGCCACTTCTATTATTACTGATAAGTATTCCCCCCTTACAGTTGTTTCCACTTCTTAACTTATTGAACTTCTTTTTAAGGGAAACCAACACAATCCCAACAAAGGCTATACCATCTTCCATCCCTTCCTATTGTTACCTCTCATAAAATTTTCCTCTTCAACACTAATTGTCTTGGTTTGCTTCCAGATGGAAACTGAAGAAATGGTAGGAGAAGAAGCAACTGATCAGAAGCCAACAGAACAAACAATTTATCCCGATGGCAGGGAGAATCTCCATGAAGATCGTCAAGCATGGCTCAATTTGACACTTGGTGGAAGAACCTCATCAACTGACGGAAGCTCTTCTAATTTAGAATCAAAACCTCCGAGCCGCAAGATGTTCTCATGTAACTTCTGCATGAGAAAATTTTTTAGCTCACAGGCTTTGGGGGGTCATCAGAATGCACACAAGAGAGAAAGGGGAGCCACAAGGAGGACGCACCAGTCACACAAAATGATGATGGGATTTCCCCTCTATGCACCTTTCCAATCTCTGACAGTTCATTCTCATTCAATTGCTCACAAGCAACATCCAGAGAGAGGCATGTCAATGGTAGCAAGATGTTATCAAGTCAACTCTGACACCCAAGTGACAAGGATGCCCTTTGCGCTTGATGAAGCCAGTGGTTCAAAGTGGCCTGGAAGCTTTCAAAAGGTTTCTCAACCTACAAATCAACCATCAGAACAACAAAACCTTGATTTGAGTCTCAGACTTTAAGTAATTCATGCACTCATGCCATCTCCAAAAGTGCCACTTGACGGAACTTTTGTTGAGCTCATATTTCCCCATGAAAACTAGTTTATGTGGGTGCATTTCACCACTATACTCAATTTCCAAGTCGAAGAAAAGTAAGTATTTTACAAAGAGAAGAGGTAGGATTCCTCAGTTTTCTGTAAGTAATTCTTATTGCAGCTGTACCAACATGGTCACTATTAAGCTCATTTTTTATATAATACTTAATTATAGATTCTCTTATTGTTCTCTTTTAATAAAATTCAAATCTAAGAAAACATTTTAGGAATTGAGCATCCAATACATCTAGAAATCAGTGTTAAAGCACCATTAACTTTTGACTATCTTGTGCAGGATTTACATGACATATATCTGATATAAAAAAATAGAGAGGAATGTGTGGTATAAATAGATGATTCATTTGTCAAAAGGAAGAGTTTGCAGTTCAATAACTACAAATTTCAAGTTATATTTTAACTAAGTCAATTGCATCTGGTGTTAGGCCAAAATATTTCATTCTCCAAAAATACCTAATAAAGTGATTACTAGTGATGCTATCCTACTACTGTGTTCCTTTTACTATCATTGTTAGATATAGTTTTAAATATGTTGATTCAGATTGCAACAAACAAGCATTTCTTTCAGTAACTAGGTAAGCACAAAGAAGAAATTGTATTATCTGCTCTCCTCCACCTCTATCCATTTCCAGATTAAAAAAAGCACCTTGTTGTAGCTACCTGCATTATCAACCAAGCAGAACTAAGGCTGATACATCAACGACATATCACTGAAGAAGAACAGAATGTGTTAGATCATGTTACCTAATTTAACATGTCCATTTATAAATCTTAGAAAAAATGTGGAAGATCTATCTCATTTTGAGATTTTGGGCTTCTATCTATTTATGGTTTGTAGCCCTATCAAATCAACAACAAAGGTACTAATACATTTCTAGTATGATTAATGACTTAATCACACTAGATGTCCAGCTTCCTTAAGATTCCTCTATTTTGCATTACCATTTGTGGTGTTTTAAATAATGGTACTTCATCATTCTGACATGAAATTCAAAATTAGCAGGTTTTTCAACTTGATGATCTGAGTGATCATTACAAAATGTAGCTAGACTTTTTTCTGAGTTTTAAATCTTCCAGTAATCTTATCATAACTCCTACTATTCAACAGATAAAAATTATAAAATATCATTAAAATATATCAAGAAATGGCTGAACTTCAGGATGTGCTTGGCCTAGCACTAGATATTAGGGTCGAACCGAGCACAACCAATCTTTGGGCTGGGCAAGAAAGACCCACATGCCTAAGGGGGGTCACCCAGTGGGCTAGGGAACAACCTGACCCTCTTTCAATCTGGGTTAGGCACAATCTAGATGAGAGGCATTCAGGCTTCCTGTAGGCTGACCCGACCATTGCCACCTCTACTTTAAAGGAGCACTTGGCCACTTCTTTTTTCTTTATCTTCCAGCAAACTTTTGATTCCGATGGCTATCAGTTCCTTCCAAATTATTCTATTGTTAGAGGATTGTGAAACCAAATACCACGTGCACAAATGGGGTTTGAGTTGTCAGGTCCTCTCACTAGGGGTGCAGGGCTGGCATGCTTCTTCTTGTTGTCGAAGGGAAAATTCCCCTGCTGGGGTTGTAGTAGTAGCACCCATGCTGAGCCTTATGGGGCTGTGGGTTGTGCTCCTGTACGAAGTCATATATTTATGAGTTTTTTCAAGTCAAAATTTAAGGCCAGGCAACAAGATATCATTCTGGAACACCAGTCAGGAAAGGAGTACTTGAGAATATTAGACATGGTTAGATAACTTGGGATTCAATACTCAACATCACATCAGGTACTATGTACTTAAGAAGAAATACTCATTGGCTTTACTCGGATGTTTTACTAACTTAAGCAAACTCTCCAACTATAAGGTTTGTTTTTGTCTTTTTTATTTGTCCTAACCTCCTTTGTTATAAAAGGGTGAGCACTTGTCAATGTAATATGATGTCATTGTGATTCTTCTTGTACAATACCCTAAACAGTGAATTAATTGTGTGACAATAGATGTCGGCAAACTCGCCACTAGGTACGTTTCTTCAGCACAAAGTGTATAACAAAAAAATGATTGTATCTCTTACAATAGATATAAGTCTCCTTATGTTTCATAGTTTTCCATTCGTTGTGTATAGAAACAACCTTCCAATGCACCAAACAAGTTTTGAATCTTCCGTATCAATTTCATAATTCACATTCAATCTAAAATCATCTAAATCGTTCTATATCGTACCCTGGCTATGAGACTATAGGAAAGATTGGCATTCAAGGTATTAGGGAAATATTCCCTAAATATTTAACATTATAATTAACCATATCTGATTTATATAAATGCAATTCCATTAATATAAAGTAGCTCAATAGGAATTAATTAATTTCACTAAGCCGTGAAAAATATGTGCAATTTTACATGGCTACATTGCTATTACACCATTTGTGTCATAGCCATCAAACATGTGAATGCAGACATGTGATATTGGTAATATAATCAAATTGAAGATAAGCTATATATGATATGTGTCTTAATGCTCCAAATTGACAGAAGCACATCTTCCACCTTGCATGATTGGTGAACACACCACGATCATGGTGCCTAACGTGATGTTTGAGCGACTTGAAGCCAATGCATGTGACATAAGTTCTGATCTCGAGAGCTCAATCCCCGGAGCACCAATTATGACCAACCAAGTTAGGCCATGTTGCCCAATTTGACATGGATAAGGTTGGTAAAAAATATTATAAATAGAGACATACTTGTTCTCAAGGTATGTCATTTCTACCCTTTTAACAGTTTCTCCAAATTGTGATAACTTGAGCATCAGAGTCCTTTCCGGATCCTCCCACAGAACTTTTGGAGATCAAGAAGAAGTGAAGACAAGTTCAGTTGACACAAGTTATCTCAAGTAGCTCGACTGAGGTGCAAAGCGAAGAAGCAAGATGTCATCATTCAGACCCTTCATTAGCTTTGCTAGGACTCCCGCAAGGTAAAGAATAGGTTCCTATATACCCCTAACACAAGGTAAGGTCACTACACATTCAAACACAAAAAGGACAATGGTAGTACCTCATTGGTGTGGGTGTGACTTTGAGAATTAGAAATTGCAGTATGGTCAGTAAAGTGAATATGCATGCAATAACTGCACAAATAGGATAATCTCATTAGAAGTTCCCCAATTAGATCAAGTTGTTTCGCATTTTCTGTAACTATGACGACCTTAGTAATTAGGAATGCACACTAGTTCAACTAAATATGAGTATCACTATACTATGTAACTTGAAACTTGCAATGTAATAATAATGAATTTGTGGATCAAATTAGAAAACGAAAGCAAGACAATAGAAAAAAGAACAAAGGAAAGTTCTGCAATCCGACATTACATAAAACAATGTTTGATAAATCCCCCTACTAGTGTAGAGGAAGGAAAATGAGTGTACAAAGGAGACAGTCCCTCTTGCTTACTGCTTATCCGACAAGATACCTTTGCCGTAAGAGACATGATGAAGCTTGTACCTGCCAACTTGACAAACAATCCACCAGACATCCTCTCGACCTTATTGTGCCAAACTTTGTTTTTAGTATACGCCATCTTCTCTTTATAAAAGAAAAAAGACACAATTCCTGGTTGAAGAGTGAAGTTTTTTTTTCTGAAACCAACAAAGATTGAAGTTTAAAAAAACACGATTGCAACACTTGAGAAACATCGTATGCATCGAGGATAAGTTGGATACTAGTACCGGTGGGTATCAGAGGCGCCACGGGAATAGAAAGCGGCATCGGCAGTGACGTTTAAGTTGGAGAAGTCCAAAGGAGGCGCCTTTCCCGCTTCTTCCTTCTCCCTCTCGGTTGAAAGGAGCGACACATATTTCCACAGACTTGAGGATTGAGGTAATAGCTTTATCCCGTCCCGGCTTTCCTGTAGAGACCCGGCAGCGACGGCCGTTTTCTTCGATCGCCCCGGAGCGGTGATACTTGGTAGGGTTGCAGGTTGAGCGGGCGAAACGCGAGCCAAACCGGTTCAAATTAAGCTGGACTTGACTCGGTCCACCTGGACCGGACTTGGACTCAATCCGTCAACCCAATGGGTCAAAGATGTTGGCAAGTGGATCGAACCGAATCTGACTTGGATGAGAAGTTCATTTAAAATTATTTATCTATAAATCTAGAGGTTTTCTTTGAGCAAATTCCCAAAGAGCAATTTCCCGATCCTGATTTTAAGAATTAGAAATTTCCAAAATCAAATTTAAACATATGAAATTTTTAAACCGGAATTAAGTAGATTGAATACCCATTTTATTTCTAGATCAAAATCTCTAATCAGGTTAAAAATTAAAAATTAAAAATTAAAAATTAAAAAAAATAATAGAAAACAATTTTAATTTATAAAAAAATATTTATAATAAAAATAAGATGTTATAGTCTAAAAAATATTTTTTCAAACTCTCTAAATCATTAAAAAGTTTTGCACAAAATCTATAAATCCAAGTTTAAATTAAAAATTGTGAAACATTTTTGATGAAAAATATTTTTTTGAACCACAACACATCTTTTATATTTAAAAAAATATTTTATTAATTAATTTTTTTTTAATTATAAAAATGTTATAGACTTTGGGCAAAAGTCACTAATGCATTAGATATTTTTATCCAAAGTTTATAAAACTAATTTTTAATTAAAAATAGTGAAATATTTTTTGTCCAAAATATTTTGATAGACTCTAGCACATATTTTATATTACATTTTTTTGTGAATTAAATTTTATTTTTTATAATTATAAAATTACTATAAACAAAAATCTCTAAATTATTAGAGACTTTTGTGCAAAGTCTATAATAGTTTCATAATTTTTAAAAAAATATATATTTGAATTTATAAAATAATTTTTTAATGATACAAAAGAGGTATTATGATCTAGAAAAATATTTTACATCAAAATATTTTATAATTTTTAATTTAAATTTAAATTTATAGACTTTGTACAAAAGTGTTTAATACATTAGTGAGTTTAAAAAATATATTTTTTATTATCTAATATCTTATTTTTATCATAAAAATATTTTATAAATTTAAATTATTTTTAATATTTTTTATATATTTTAAAAAAAATTTGACCAAAGTCTCCAACTGGTTAGAGACTTTGGCCAGGGGTAAAATAGGTATTTGATCCACTCAATTCCGATTTTGGGAATTTTTCATCTTCAAATCCGATTTTGGGAATTTCTCATTCCCAAATCCAATTCTAGGAAATTGCTCATTCCCAAAACATAATATATCAAAAAAATTCTCAGACCCATAATAAGGATATGAAAACTCTCATATTCATAACTTTTTTTCTAAAATCACTCAAATACCCTCGAGTTCTGGTTTGGTACTAATTAAAGTTTGGTAAATAGTAGATTTTAAACTTTTTAAAAAATGTGAAACCGAAATAAATAAAATAAATTCATCATTTTTTTATAACTATAACGATGATTATGAATTTACGATATATACAGTATTTTTTAGGGCAAATACCCAAAAAAAATACGAACTTTGGGCATTTTTCTATTTTTAGCATAAACTTTTTCCGTTAGTAAGAAAATACACGAACTATCATTCTGTTATCTCGTTTAGCACGCACCGTCATTTCTAACATTTTTTACTGACGTGTCACTTACCCCGTTTAGCTCTCGTTGGGCGTCCACACTGTAAGCCGTACCGCGAACTCCAGAACTCCAGCTCCTCGCCGCCATTGCCGAAGCACAGCCGATACATTTCTCGTCCATTTGTCTTGTGCACGCACCTTATTGCTTTCTCTTAGTGCGGGAAGCAGCTGGTTCAGTACTGTTAGAGGAGCTTGAAGTAGCGGCACAGCTACTACTCGCATGAATCAAGCTCGCATAAGGAGAAGGATGTGGAGAAGGATCAGTGCACGACGACGAGGCATTCGGAGGATCAGTGCATGATCAGTGAACGGAGGATCAATCGTCGTTCTCGTCGTACGCGGCGATCATCTACCGGCACGCATCCAGTGTCGCGGCCTCCCGAAAACCCAGTTTCGGCAGCACCCTTTGTAGCTTGGCGGCGAACACCTGGAAGGTCGCCTCCACCTCGTCTAAGGTGGGCGACAATTCTGCCTCGACAATGCCCTTCTTGATCGGCTCGCTTCCATCACCGCCTCCACCTCATCCCGCTTTGGCAGACCAGGCGGCAGCACTGCAGCTCGTTTCTTGGTTTGGGGAGGTGAGAATAACTTGAGGAAGAGGAGGAAGGATGACAACAATGAGGGCGGCGGCGAGGTGAGCCTGCATGGCGTCGAAGGGGGCGGAGGCGGCCGCCCGTGAAAGTAAAGGACGACAGGGAGCTTGGGAGCAGGAGGAGGAAGGAGACCAAGTGAGTCAATGACAAGAAAAAATATTAATTTTTTTAAAATAAAATAATAATAAAAGTGATTAAAATAATAAAGTAATAATCCACATAGGAAAAATTTATCACGTCGTCGTCGTTAATGTGCCACATCAGCAAAAATCGATAAAAATGACGGAGCGTGCTAAACGGGGTAACAGGATGACAGTTCGTGTATTTTCTTGCTAACGAAAAAAGTTTATGCTAAAAATGGGAAAAAGGTCCAAAGTTCATATTTTTTGGGTATTTACTCTATTTTTAATGAATTTATTTCGTATATTGTTAATAATATCTAGAACTTTTTAAAAATATAATAGGTTCTGGACTTTTACATAAGTCTGGATCTAGAAACTGAGGGTATTTCAGGGATTTGTAGAAAAAAGTTGTGGATCTGGAAATTTTTGGATCCATAAGAGAATTTTCGGATCCTTGTTATGGATCCAAAAAAATTTCTGATCCATATTATGATTTTGGATAATTATTTTTGACATAAAAACGCATCTTTTTTATAGTTTTTGACGTACAAAAACATCCCAGGTTAAATATTTTCTCATCTTAGTTTGACTTAAATTTCCCACCGAAATAAGACAGTGTAAATTAGCATTATCCAGTTAGGCCTCGTTTGCAGCAATGAATAAGATTTAGGTTAAAAAATGGGTGGATTTATTTTGGCTCAAATCCACTGCTAGCTTGATTTAGAAATCCAGAGGAGGAGAAGGGTTTAGGGTCCAAATTCACAAGATATAGATTTCATATCGAATTCATATTTTTTTATCCTATGCCAAAATAAACATAGGACATGATTTTAAAAAATTCTCTTGGAATTTTATCTCATCCTTATTTATCTTAAATTTTATCTCACCCAAATTATTAATAAGAGCATCTTTGCCTCATAGGATAATGAATGATATGATAGGGGATTGATTAATATTCATTGTTTGTTTAGTGCATAGATTAAAATAAAATGTGAATAGAAGAATATTTATATTCGATGTACACCGAATTTTAAAAATTTATATTCAATTATTCCTTATTTATTATCCAATTCAATCTTTTCGTATCCAATAAAACAAATATATCATAATGTTGAGTATAAAAATGACCGTTTGAGTTAAATTATACTAATAAACTATTGCTTAATCCCCGTTTATAACATTTCTCCTTTTATGTACTCATCTCTTATCATTCTATGATGCAAAGTAGTCACGTTTGTTTGTTTTTTTACTATACTAACATGTTTATCATTCATACACTCAAGAGTCAAGACTAAATTAAGTGTGAAATAATTATTGATGATTTGATGTGAATCACATTTTATTCTCTTTCAATACAATTTTTACTTATGCGATGACGATAAGTATTATTTGAAAAAAAAAATTAAATAATAATATAAACTTAGCATGTGTATATATGATTGTTATGCTTGTCTTTGATTTGAGCTTAATAATATTGGTGATTTCCTCGTGAGTTTTGAGTCAAATGAATTATTTTGGTCTCTTAATGCTTATTGAAATATATATATACTCATCCCTGAATCAGCGAGTGAAGAGTAGTTATTGTCTCGTTATGTTTATTATTTATACATTTAGGATTTTGTTCGTTTCGCAAATAGTTCATCTGTTTGCCAATTATGACTAGCAAAATTGGTATGATGGCAACATCTTATAAGTTGCTTAGAGGTCTGAGATTCGAACCTCAGTTAGGTTTTCTTTATATAAATTTTTCACCTTGTGTGGAACTCGCTTTCTTTGAAAAAAAATAGTTCATCTATTTTGTAGAATATTAGACAATAACTTTAGTATATATGCATATAATTTCAGTTGGATAAAAATTCAGTTGAAATTAATCAAGATAAACTTATATTCTATCCGATGTTTGTTGAAATCTCAGATAAAAAGATCATAAAAGATAGGATTTTGAAATCATATATTTGTGTTGGCTCCGGATAAAAGAGCCGGATATTAATAATTTGATACTTAAATTTAATTTTACTAATTTTTTATTTGAAAAATATGAAATTAAATTTAAATAATTATTTTAACACCACCACCACAACAACAACAATAATAATAATAATAAATTAATAAAATATTTCTAAAATTTGAATTAAAATTGTCTTATCATAAATATTTAACTTAAATGACAAGAGAAGAAAAAAAATTCAGGGATTTTAATTCTCACCCCATCGGAAGGATATCTATATCCCATTAGAATCATATTTAGATCCAGTCATATCCAACTTAAATGATATTCAAAGTTCGTAGCAAACGACAGATAGGATTTGACAAATTCTATCCATCGCTCATATCTCGTGTAACAAACGTGTCATTAAGATTTTGAGGTGGGTAGAGGATATTGCGATAATTTTTTAGTCTTGTATCATTATGACAGCATCTTGTGACTCTGAATTGGAGTAACAAGAAAAAAATATTGTTGAAAAATATCATAAATATGTTTGGTTGACATAAGTAAATTGCAATTTTACAAAAAAAAAATCTTTTATATAGTGTTCAGTTCAACAATTTACTTCTCACGGGATTATTATTTATTTTTTATGAATTTAATATATTAATATGTGTTTTTCGATAATTTTTATTTTTTAAAATTATCATATCATATTTGTCATATTCTTATGCATATCAAAATATATATACTCATATTTAAATGGGTGGAAAATACTTATTAGAGATTTCTTCGAGAAGTTTTGACGCAAATCAAATTTATTCACTCTTTTAATATGTTTGAATATTGCAAAATTATATTTTAATCATTTGTTTTTTATTATATTAGCATGCTTGTATTTTAGTCATTACAAAAATTGGTTGGAAGCTCCCCTGTTTAAAAAAAATAAGAGCTCCATTAATTTTAAAAAAATGAAAATTAGGGATCTTCCTACGCAAAAATCTATGTATAAATGTATGAGTATTCTTAACATAAAATTCAAAAATGGTAAAAGTTTGTAAAATATTAGTAGAACTAAAAAAATCCAAATTATTAAATAATAAAATTAAGGAGCGAGTAATCTCATCAATATTCATATAAAAGATTGTATAAAAAAAAATTCATATAAAAGAAATGAAAGTTAGTTACTTGGGAAAAAAAAGTGTAAGACCATGTTTGTTTGCGGGATATGATTTAAATGAGATAAGATTTAAGATGAATAAAAATAAGATAGAAATCTAAGAAATTTTTTTGAAATCATATCATATGTTTGTTTTGACATATAATAAAAAGCATAGATACGATATGAAATTCATACATTATAAATTTGAGCCCTAAATTCACTCCTCCTCAGGTTTTTTAAATCAGACCAATGGTAAATTTGGGCCAAAAAAAATTCACTCAATTTCTGACCTGATTCTTATTCATTGTTGCAACAAGCAGTGGATCCACCTCCTTAATCCAGATGAGGCCTGAGGGATTTATTTGGTTCATACTTACAAAAATTGCGACTTCTTAAAAATTAACTCTATATCTTGTCAATTTGTACAAAAATTGTAATTTCTTAAAAATTAACTCTATATCTTGTCTAATTTAACTACCTACTCATGAAGCACCCAATTATAACACCATCATGCTAATAAAACTTAATATTATAATATCAAAAATATAATATATGATAGAGATAACGTACAATTTGGTCACTCAAATATAGTCGAGTTTTCAGAGTGATCCCTCAAAAAAAACTTGGCCAATGTGGTCCCTCTAAAACATGACTCGGATAAAATAATCTCTGACTTAGGCAAAATAGCTGGGTTGACTCGGCCAAAAAAGCTCTTGAATCGAACTATTTTGCTCGAGTCATGTTTTAATTAGAGGGACATTTATCGAATTTTTTTAGGGATCACTATGAAAACTTAATTATATTTAGGGACTAGATTGTACGTTATCCTATATAATATTATACTTGTTACCTGTATATACATTTTAGTTATGTATTAGGTATATATTAGATAATTATCAAGGTAATATAAAAAATACTATTAAGCCTTGAAGGTATTTTTTTGTACTTTTACATATGAAAAATATGTGAAGTAAAACATGTTTAGGAATAATTGATTAAGTTATTTTCTACGTTTGGTGGGAAGTATATTTGTTTCTTTTTTATATTTTCTATCAATTAAATAAGAGAATTTATATTTCTCACATTTTTTTTTGCCAATTATACCCCTGAATGAATGACTTTTTTATATACATTATTGTTGTTGTACTTGAAATATTTTTACTACAGAAATAGTTTTTTTTTGTAAATTTGTTTTAAGATAGGAGGGTTGGGTGTAATCCCAAACCACTATGTTGTATATTTCAACGCTCATGAAATGCATCGTGTGGCGTCTCGCCTCAGTTTATTTTCAAAAAAATTGTTATTCTGATGTGTTCTTGAAGACGCGGTTATTCGTATATTCTTCATTCCGTTAAGCATTTTGTTCAATTATTCTAATAACGTTTTATAGTGAATGTCAATGATAAATTATTGGCCTAAGATTTTTAACCTTGGTCATCATCTTAATTTTGATGATAACAAACTTATTCTAATGAGTTTATCAAGTGTTTGATCTCAGGTTGAGGTTACGATATGCGCACGAAGTTCGTTCGAAGAAAAATAAGAATCTGCAAAAATGGCTCCGCCATAGATCGAGTAGAAGATCTAGAGTTAGAAATAAAATCCATGTAATATATCTCTTGGTATATATCTCAAGCCTAATTATAATATTATCTAAGTCAAGACTTGGTAATGGAACCCGGAAGCGAAGCGCGCAAGAAGAAAACTCGAAGAAATAGTCTCAGCCCAGGTTCGATCGACCGAATGAAGCCAAAAATTGGCAGTAGCCAATTCGGTCGACCGAATGTGGTAAAAAATTGGCAGTAGCCAATTCGGTCAACCGGTTGATCAACCGAAGTATACCCAAAAGCGGCAGATTATCGCGGACGCTTGGGCAGCCGATCAGTCGATCGATCGACAAGCGACCGAGCGTCCCCAACGGGCAAAAAAATGCCCGTTGGGTGGAGCTGCCGAGTGAGGGGTTATAAATATCCCTCACCAGACATCCAATAGCCTCTAAAACCATTCATTGAAGATATCCTAAAGTGTTTTCGAGCCTTCCCAAGTGGATTTCATCGCACAAGCTTCGACGATTGTTCATCTACTCGAACCAATCATTTCGCCTCATCTCCGGCTTCCAAGAGCCTCTAAAACCATTCGTTGAAGTTCTCCTAAAGTGTTTTCGAGCCTTCCCAAGTGGATTTCATCGCGCAAGCTTCAACGATTGTTCATCTACTCGAAGCAATCATTCCGCCTAATCTCTGGCTTCACTTCGAGCTCTACATCTTGACGAGTTAGAGGCTTTGCAAGGGAGCTCACTTGGGTGGTTTAATTCTTAGCTCCTTTGTTGTTATTTTTCTTGTTATTAAACTATATTTCCATTGTTAGCTTGCTAGGCGTGCTAGGTTAAACACCTTAGGGTTTTCTTTGTAGAATTGTATTTTGCCTAGGTGAATAGGATGTGAGGCATTCTCAAAGGGTTGAGAAGCGAGTCCTCGGTTGTATTCAAAGGGAAACACATTATCTATAAATGGGTTGGTTAGAAATCCTTGGTGGAGAGCCAAGGTAGTGGAGTATGCGACGTTGGCCGAACCACTATAATCTCTTATGTTTGCATTGCCTTGTTTGATTGCTTATAATTGCTTTTCATACTTGCTAACAAATAGCATTTAGTCGCACTTAGTTTCGGTTGAAATTGGAATTGATTTAAAAGAAATTAAATTAAAGTTAAAATTAATCCAACACTATTCAACCCCTCATTCTAGTGTGGATATTCATTCAACAATTGGTATCAGAGCAAGATTATAGATTTAACCATCTAACCTACACTTATGGATTCTAGTATCATACTAGGTCAAGGGTTTTCAACTCATGCACCACCTCTTTCTGATGGAAACAATTATCCCTATTGGAAAACTAGGATGAGTATTTTCTTGCAATCCCTAGGATTAGATGCTTGGAGAACTATTCATGAGCTACCCTCTAAGAGCATGGATGATTGGTCTCGAGAAGAGATCAAATTGTTTAATTCAAATGCCAAAGCAGTGAATGCATTACATTGTGGTTTATCTATAAATGAGTTCAATAGAATATCATGTTTAAATCTGTAATATTTGGCATATTTGAGAAACTACTCATGAGGGAACAACCCAAGTTAAAGAGTCCAAAATAAATTTGCTTATGCATGACTATGAACTCTTTAAAATGCATACTCATGAGAATGTAGATCAAATGTATGCCCATTTTCAAAATATTGTCAATACTTTATCTAACCTTGGAAGGGACATACAAGAGGAAGAAAAAATGAGGAAGCTTCTTCGATCACTTCCCAAAGTATGGGAGCCAAAGGTGGTTGCTATCATGGAGGCCAAGAATCTTGGCACCATGAAGCTCACCAAACTCAATGGATCCCTCATGACCCATGAGATCCATATGAAGGCAAAAAGGAAGGAAGATGCCCCCAAAGGCAAGAATATTGCCTTAAAAGCATCATTTGGTGCTATGACCTCATCATCATCATAGAATGAAGAATCCAAGTATCACGAGGATATGATTCACCTTGGACAGATGTTGATGAAACTAATGGGAAAGCCTCTCAAGAAGAAGAAGGGCAAAAATAGAATCATGTGTTTCCAATGCAACAAGCCCGAACACTTGGAAAGCGATTGTCCTAAGATCAAGCTCACCTCCTCATCATCCTCAAAGAAAGACAAAAGAAGAAGGGTAAATAAGAAGACACTAATGGCTACTTGGGATGAAAGCGAGTCATCATCACCTTCAAGTGGGGAGAAAGCTCAAAGGAAAATACTAACCTTTGTTTCATGACAAAGGACAATGAGGTACCCACTATTACTATAGGCGAAAATGTCTTTACACATATAAAATTAGAAAATGAAATTGAGCATATGTATGAAGAATTTGATGTTATTAGAAAAAGATTTAAGGAACTTAGAAAGGAAAATAAGTTATTAGAACAAGAAAATGATGATCTTTTGCTCTCTTGTAATGACTTAAAAGGAAAAGTTAAATGCTTGGAAAATGATAAAAGTTTCTTAGAAAAGAAAAATGTAGATCTACAAAATTTGAATGACTCATTGAAAATAGAAAATGCCTCATTATGCTTACAAATTAAAAATTTGAATGTTGGCATGTTATCACTAAAGAATGAGTTGCTTTCATTAAACGATAAAATTAAAAATATGTATGCTCATGCCTCTCATGCAAAATCTTCTAAAGTATCTTTCCATGCTCATCCACACCTTCATGTCCATCCTCATGCATCTACTAGATTTAAGGGTCATTGTCTATGTTGTGACATGTATGGACATATGATTAGGGATTGTGTCTTGAAAAGGAACCCCGATGCTAAGTCACTTTGGGTTCCAAAAGTTTCTAACCCCCAAAGATCCAAAGAAATTTGGGTACCAAAGTTTACATGCTTAAATGTAGGGGGAGACACTACACTCAAATGAAGACACATTGATGAATTGAAGTTGCTTGGAAATCAAAGAAAGAGAAATAAATTCAATTGCAGCTTCGTGACAAATGTGATCGGTATCAACTCCTAACTCTATTCTTGCCTACATTACTATTTGATTTTGATGACTTGTAAATGTGCTTCATTTAATAGTCACTTGATACTTGATTCACCATGTGTTTATCTTATATTAATATCTTTGTAGTATCAATTTTGAATTTGAACGTTTCACTTTATTTTCTATCTCCTTGGAGGCCATTTGTGATCTATAATGGGTCTATGCAACCTTTGATTTTAAAACCTTGGCTAATTGTGGTTGTATTGGTTTTCAACCTTAGGAAGGGTTTGAGATCTTGATTTTAAAATGTTTCATTTCTTGAGATCTCCTTAATTAATTTTGATTTCAATTTTGGTTGTATTTTGAAAAATGAATCCTCACTAGTTAGCAAAACTTGATTTTTGAAAAATAAACTTAACTTCTCTTTGCTATCTAGTTTATGAACTTGCTAAGTAAGAAAATGTCTATTGGGCCTTTTATGTTTCAATTACTTGCTAAATACTTGAAAATTCTATGAGATAGTAGTTTCACATTTGCACCATGCTGTATGATACCTCATAAAGAATGTAGAAACTTTTGCACCTTGCTCATGATTAAGTACTTGATTGTGTCTATATAAAAATTCATAAGCATTTAGGTAAATGACTTGTAAACAATTTCTTGATATACCATGTGAATTCTTGATCGAAATTGTGCCAAGTCATTTGAGTAATATTTGAGACTGTTTCTAGTAACTCAAACTTTGTACATATGATTAGAATGATCATATCTTAGTCATATACAAGTTTGATCCAAATTAAAAATGATTATGAAAAATGAGTATTTTTCAATAAAACGCGAAATCTAAAATCTCAGCGATTTATCAAAAAATGCAAAAAATTAATTTTTGAAAAATTCTTGTTTCTGCACTTTGCTTGAAAAATCTAGTTTTCGCTGAAAAAGATGCAAAAAAGTTTAATTGAGAATTCGATTTTATATGATGTTGGATACATCTTTATCAAAAATCGAAAACTTGGTCTTTATTGAGTAATACATTTTGGATATCCCGTAATCTATTATGTATAACCCTCTTGACATATCTTGACACTTGTGTTTATTATTTCAAAGCATCATTGATAACATGTATGCTTAAATCTTATCATTGTGTAATTTAAGGAAGTCTAGTGTAATATCCTAGATATTTTTATTTATTTATTTCCCTTTTACTGTTTGTGTTTGCCAGCCTAGCGGGCTAGTTCGAGGTCGAGCCGAGTCAACTTGTGGTTCGGTGCGAGCTCGGGTAAGTTGAATTATGAGTTATAATTATATAGCTAATTTATTTAATTATGTTACATGTGGATGTGCATGTGTTTATTACTTGTATTTTATTATGGGATTAGTTTGGGTTAGCGGGTTGCGGATCCGGGTTGAGAAGAGTACGGGTTAGGGTGTGGTTAAGTGGAAGTGGGAGGGGATTATAAAAATCCCCCCTAGGGCTGGCGGCTCCCTATTGGAGCCGCACCAGCCAAGAGAGAAAGGAGAGCAGCCGCCGAGCCAAGCCAGCAGCCGTCCTCCCCATGTCCCTCTCTTGGAGCCGCCGCCTTTGAAGGCCAGCCGCCGAGAGAGAGAGGAGCCGCCACCCCTCTCCCCCTTCCCTTGAAGCCAGCCGCTGAGGAGAAGAGCCAAGCCTAGCTAAGCCCTTCTCCCCCCCCCCCCTCTCTCTCTTCTTCTCCCCTTTGGAAGCCAAGCCGACGGCTTGGTGGAGCCGCCGCCCCTTCCTCCTTGTGGAGCCGAGCCATCGCAACCATCTTTGAGGCCGGATTCGAAGGCCGTCGATTAGGAATTTTCCCAATTTCTTCTTCCTAATCATGTGAGTGGTTTTACCTCTCATTTTTCGGGTTCTCTCTTAATCTTGAGCCAATTTAGGCATCTTCTTGTTTATTGTAACTTTCGCCGAATCATGGGTTTGATCTCCATGTTCTTGTGCCAATTTGTGTGAGGAGGGCCCGAGATTCTCCCTTTGTGGCTCGGCAGCCCTAGGTTTACCCTAGGGGTGCTCGGCCAAGGGTGAAGCAAGGGTTTCCTCCAAGTGTTCGATGAAATACCCAAGTGAGAGATATTGTTTATCTTGAAATTTATATCTTGAGTTGTTTGCCTATTTAGGCTCTTGAATTATGGTTGCATACCTTAGATTTAAATATGTGATTTTTGATATGGAGCATGTTCTCCAAAAAAATAAGATTTGATCTTGAACCCATGAGTGTTCTTGATTTGAGATTCTTGATCATGTAATTTGGTTCTTGCTTGAAGATGGTTTTGATTCATGCAATCATGACTTGATTCTTGAGAAGTTTTGCCTCAATGATATAATTCTGTTGTGTTGATAATTAAGGAATTTAATTTTGTAATTTTCGGATTTAATTACCTTTATTATGCTGAAACTCAATTAGGCTGAAAACTGCATGCTGAATTATTTATTTTATGGCTGATTTTAAAATCTTGTTGTAATGTGCATAGTTTGCTGAATATAGTCGTGTAACCTATCGTTTCGACCAAAAAATATAGTTTGGAAACATAGGTCACATTCTGGAGATCAGATTAGGGTTATATATATCAGTTTCGGGCATAACAGTAAGCTAAAACAAAATCATAATCTTAGTGATCTAAATTTTAATTGCATAATTAAAATTGAGCAATGGGTCAACATAATCTGTTATGAACTAACAAATAAAGTTATGCATGAAATAAAACCTCACAGGTTATGACATTACGAGTCTAGGAGTTGGGGGCGGGTATTGCAGTGTTGATACATTTCCCAATAAGGTCACCCCTAAGACACCGTAGAAGAGACTTGACTTAGGTCATGTTGCACCATATCTTTATGAATGGCGGAGAGGCTCCTTGAGGAGCCGGATTGCGGGCTAGGCCCAGGAGGTTGGATGACTAATTCCCAACCTGTGGAACAAGTTCGAATGGGCAAATTTCGATTATTCCGATTTGGCCTAGTGGAATAAGTTCGGAGAGCCTACCTGATTATTCCTAAGGTGCTTCTAAGGAATAAGTTCGGACGGGCAAATCCTGATTATTCCTGTAATATCTTAAAGGGGCGAGTTCGGATGAATGATTCCCGATTGTTCCTTCGCGTCTCGTGGAGTAAGTTCGAATAGTCCAATCTCGATTGCTCCCGAGTTTCTTTATATTATGATAAGTTCGGAGGGCCTTCCTGAAGTATGTTTAGTTGTCTTAGGGCAAGGTAGGCTTAGTCCTATTGATCTTCACCGTTTGGGTGTTGGTTGCCTTCGGGCAGGTGGTGGCCAAATGGTCTGTTAGCTGGTCACTCCCTTGTGACATTTCCTACTTGAGTCAGGAGTTTTTGCTTTATGCTTCATACCTATATTTGGTTTTTCGTGGGGATTGGTAGAATCGCTCACTGAGTTCTTTTGAACTCACCCGTTTTCATTTTGTTTTTGTTTTGCAAAGCCTGATCGGTGAGGTGGGCTGCAGCACTTGCCGCGGCTGGAGGGCAGAGGAGTCACATGATCTCATAGCAGTCCTAGTTAGGGGTCGTAGTCGAGTTTTGGTATTTAGTCATGCACTGTGTTTCAGCATTTTGGAGTTGTAATCCCGTGGAGACATTCATGTCTTTTATTCAGTTTTTAATTATTAAAAGAACTATTACTCTTTGGTTCATTTATTTTCGTACTTGAACTATTTCTTAAAAATTTATTTATTTCTTTTCTCTATGTTTTGTTGATGAGTTGGCATGTGCATGGTTTAGACATGGCCTTCCTGAAGTATGTTTAGTTGTCTTAGGGCAAGGTAGGCTTAGTCCTATTGATCTTCACCGTTTGGGTGTTGGTTGCCTTCGGGCAGGTGGTGGCCAAATGGTCTGTTAGCTGGTCACTCCCTTGTGACATTTCCTACTTGAGTCAGGAGTTTTTGCTTTATGCTTCATACTTATATTTGGTTTTTCGTGGGGATTGGTAGAATCGCTCACTGAGTTATTTTGAACTCACCCGTTTTCATTTTATTTTTGTTTTGCAAAGCCTGATCGGTGAGGTGGGCTGCAGCACTTGCCGCGGCTGGAGGGCAGAGGAGCCACATGATCTCATAGCAGTCCTAGTTAGGGGTCGTAGTCAAGTTTTGGTATTTAGTCATTCACTGTGTTTCAGCATTTTGGAGTTGTAATCCCGTGGAGACATTCATGTCTTTTATTCAGTTTTTAATTATTAAAAGAACTATTACTCTTTGGTTCATTTATTTTCGTACTTGAACTATTTCTTAAAAATTTATTTATTTCTTTTCTCTATGTTTTGTTGATGAGTTGGCATGTGCATGGTTTAGGCTGCGGGGTATAGGCACGTATACTCTGGCCGATCACGTGACCCTGGGTTGGGGCGTGACATCTAGAAGTGCTTAACTTAGGTTCTTTTTATTGATGTCAAAAAGGGGAGAAGAATCTAGACATAGACATGCATATAGTTAGGAAAAGTTTATTCTAGATATGCATATTGATAGGGGGAGCATTATACATTCACTTGATGAAATGTTATGCTTGTCGATACATTTCTTAATGCATTTATTGAGAAGTTTGTTATCATCAAAAAGGGAGAGATTGTTGGCCTAAGATTTTCAACCATGGTCATCATCTTGATTTTGATGATAACAAACTTATTCTAATGAGTTCATCAAGTGTTTGATCTCAGGTTGAGGTTACGATATGCGCGCGAAGTTCGTTCGGAGAAAAACAAGAATTTGCAAAAATGGCTCCGCCATAGATCGAGTAGAAGATCTAGAGTTAGAAATAGAATTCATGTAATATGTCTCTAGGTATATATCTCAAACCCAATTGTAATATTATCCAAGTCAAGACTTGGTAACGGAACCCGGAAGCGAAGCGCGCAAGAAGAAAACACGAAGAAACAGTCTCAACCCAGGTTCGGTCGACCGAATGAAGCCAAAAATTGGCAGTAGCTAATTCGGTCGACCGAATGTGGTAAAAAATTGGCAGTAGCCAATTTGGTCGACCAGTCGATCTACCGAAGTATGCCCAAAAGCGGCAGATTATCGCGGTCGCTTGGGTAGCCGATCAGTCGATCGACCAACGATCGACCGACAAGCGACCGAGCATCCCCAACGGGCAGAAAAACGCCCGTTGGGTGGAGCTGTCGAGTGAGGGGTTATAAATATCCCTCACCAGACATCCAATAGCCTCTAAAACCATTCATTGAAGATATCCTAAAGTGTTTTCGAGCCTTCCCAAGCGGATTTCATCGCACAAGCTTCGACGATTGTTCATCCACTCGAACCAATCATTTCGCCTCATCTCCGGCTTCCAAGAGCCTCTAAAACCATTCATTGAAGATCTCCTAAAGTGTTTTCGAGCCTTCCCAAGTGGATTTCATCGCACAAGCTTCAACGATTGTTCATCTACTCGAAGCAATCATTCCGCCTAATCTCTGGCTTCACTTCGAGCTCTACATCTTGACGAGTTAGAGGCTTTGCAAGGGAGCTCACTTGGGTGGTTTAATTCTTAGCTCATTTGTTGTTATTTTTCTTGTTATTAAACTAAGTTTCTATTGTTAGCTTGCTAGGTGTACTAGGTTAAACACCTTAAGGTTGTCTTTGTAGAATTGTGTTTTGCCTAGGTGAATAGGTGTGAGGCATTCTCAAAGGGTTGAGAAGCGAGTCCTCGGTTGTATTCAAAGGGAAACTCATTATCTATAAAGGAGTTGGTTAAAAATTCTTGGTGGGGAGCCAAGGTAGTGGAGTATGCGGTATTGGCCGAACCACCACAATCTCTTGTGTTTGCGTTACCTTGTTTGATTGCTTATAATTGCTTTTTATACTTGCTAAGAAATATCATTTAGTCGCAGTTAGTTTCGATTGAAATTGAAATTTGATTTAAAAGAAATTGAATTGAAGTTAAAATTAATCTAACACTATTCAACCTCCCATTCTAGTATGGGTATTCATTCAACACAAATAACATTTGGTAGTGAATGCCAACGACAAAGAAAGAAAAAATATAAAAATAGATTAAGAGGATAAATAATAGTTTTTTTAAAAATCAATTATCTTTAATCAATATATATTAGTGTACGATGAGCGGTTAAATTTCATATCACGAGAGGACGTATAGCTCTACACGGATAACGAGTCAAATTTCAATCGAATATTCGAGCTTGTGATCCATTTGCATTGGAGTCGTGTAGCTTTTATTTAGATCTGAGTAAAGAAGAGAATACACAAGTTAGGTTCAGATCGAATTTGGGTCGGGAAGAATTATATGGGTATTTCGGTTCATAACATTAAGTATAGTATATTCGAAATTGGAAGTAACCCAAAATATAAAGCCTAGTTTAATATTTTGTCGTAATGAATATCTTTGGGTTAAGTATTTGTTTAATTAATTCGGATCGAGTTTGGCAAGGAGAAAAATATTTGAGTAAAGCAGGGTTGGCGTTTGGTGTGTGCACTAGTTTCTTCTGCAAGTGTGGAGAAAAATTCTTTGACAGTGGTCTACGGGAGACTGGTTGACTCTGCTCTCTGCAATTGGAGCTCCTGAGTTTGTTTTGGTTGTGTTGTGTGGCTTCGTAGTCTGTTCATGGCCGAGGGAGAGATTCCAGACGATGTTGTTTTAGTTGAAGATGATGACATCAAGGACGCAGTGGAAGAATTGATGCTCTAAAAGCTTAGTCGGCCGCCTCCTGGCAGATCGCTCATTCATCGCCGGCACATTGGAGGCAGCGTTGGGTGCGAAACTGGGGGCACCCTGATTGCTTCGCCAATAAAGTGTGCTCTATGGATGGTCAACATTCTACTCTATCAGCTCATCAGCTTAGGGGCTTTGAGTTGGTGAATGAGGGTTCTCTACAGCCACCTCCATCAAAGATCACTCGGCAAATGCAATCGACATCTTCAGTGAATGGATTTACATATTTCATTAATAGAGCCCGCCTTGTTGACCTAGGATTTTCAGATCACATGTTCACATGGAATAATAGGAGTTACGGGGATTCACTGATTTAGGAAAGATTGGACCGTGGTCTAGCTTCAAGGCAGTGGAGGCATCTTTACCCGAATGCTATCATTCATCACCTTGATGATAGTGGTTCAGATCATCGTCCTCTTCTCTTGATCTCAAATCCGGCTACTACTAATAGAATAAGGAGATCTAAATTCCAAGAACGCTGATGTGGCAATGAAGAAGTACATAGCCTCTTACTTAATGAATGGAAAATCAATGTCGGTGGTTCTCCTATGTTCACTTTGTTTACTAGATTGAAGCACTGCACACATGCTTTGGTCAACTGGCAAAGGCGTTCACAATTCTAAGGAAGAAATTTGCAAAGTTCAAGAATGCTTATCTATATTGAAATCTAGCCAGGCAAACAACTGTAGAGATGAAATTCTACAGCTGGAGAAAAAATTAGTGGATGCCTACGACAGGGAAGAGCGGTATCGAAAGGAAAAATCAAGAGTAAAATGGTTGAAGGGGGGGGGGACCAGAACACTAAGTTTTTTCACTCCAAATTTCATATGCACAATCACCATAATAAAATTTGACACTTGGAAGATGGTAATGAAGGGTGGTGCACCGGTCCAAACAGTATTACTCTCAAGGCTCAGAAATACTTCCATGACATGTTCTCCACTAGTGCTCATGTGGATCCCTCTCATCAATTTCAAGATATGAGATCAAAGGTGTCCAACACAATGAATAGGAACCTTACCCGCTTAGTCTCAAAGGGTGAGGTGAAGACTGCAGCCTTTTCATTGGACCCAAATGCAGCGCTAGGGGATGATGGATTCACTGTTTATTGGGTCAGATGTCACTAAAGCTGTGCAGAGTTTCTTTTCTGGTGGCAAGTTGCTTAAAAGTTTCAATCACACTCATATTTGTCTAATTTCGAAGGTTAAAAATACAGCTTCCATGATCCAAGTCAGGACGATTAGCTTATGCACTATCTTTTGTAAGATTCTTTCAAAAGTTCTAGTGCATCGTTTGTAGAAATACATGAATCGCCTTATCAGCCCCAATCAGAGTGCTTTTATAAAAGGGAGACTGATAAGCGATAACATTTTGGTGGCCCACCAGATAAGCAGCATGGTCAATGTTAGTTGGCTCTCAAGTTGAACATGAGCAAGGCATATGATAGAGTTGAATGGAGTTTTGTTTTGTACATTATGAAGCAGATGAGTTTTTATGACTGGTGGATGAGGTGGATAAAGGAATGTATATCTATTATTTCTTACTCCGTTATTGTGGATGGTCAGCCTTATGACTTTTTCAGACCAACTAGAGGTCTTCGGTAGGGAGATCCTCTATCCCCCTATCTCTTTTTGTTCTGTGTGGAGGGCCTCACCCATTTGTTGCAAAGAGGAGACAACTTCATAAGGTGTGTGGGGTAAAATTATGCAGTACTTACCCACCTATTACTCATCTTCTGTTTGCAAATGATTCCATTCTCTTTTGTTAGGCCAATGAAACTCAGTGCAGGAATTTGATGACCATTTTACATTCTTATGGCAAGCTCAGTGGTCAGCATGTCAATTTGAATAAATCTTCAAAAAAATTTCAATGAAGTTCCTTCACTCGAAATGGTCCTTATTGTCTACTAGTGGGAAGGAGGTCCTTATTAAAGCCATTGGTACTGCCATTCCATTCTATTCCCTTGGTTGCTTTAAGCTCTCTAACACCTTGATAGAGGAGATTCAGAAATCTATGGTAAACTTTTGATGGGGTCAAAAAGAAAATGAAAGGAAGATGAACTGGATTGGTTGGCCTACTTTATGTCGGGAGAAATAAGAAGGTGGAATGAGATTTAAATATTTAAGAGCCTTTAATTTAGCTATGCTCAGAAAGCAAGCTCGGAGGCTTCTAACAAGGGAACATTTCATGTTCCACAAAATCTTTAAGAACATGTATTTTCGGCATAAAAATTTCATGGAAGCCTCAATTGGTAACAATCCCTCATGGGTCTGGAGAAGCTTATTGGAAGGCTGGAAGGTAATTGAAAATGGCTTAAAATGACATATTGGAATTGACACAGAGGTTCACATTCAGTCTGACCCCTGGGCTTCTCACTACTACCCCTTTACCATCTGTCATGCCGAGTGTCTTGAGCTGGGGCTCATTATGGTGAGACAACTCTTGAATTTGGATATAACTTGAAATGAATAATTGATTAGGTCTTCCTTCCCTACGGTTGTGGCAAATAAGATTCTTCACATTGTGCCAACCATGACTGAGGACAAGTTGACTTGGGTTTGGACAAAGAATGACTCTTATTCTGTAGCGTCGAGCTACTCCATTACTTTTCAGTTCTTCCACTCTCCTACTACCGAGGGCCCAACTATTTTGGCCAATAAAGAGTTATATAGATCAATGTGGGGTATTAAGGGGCCACCAAAAGTGAAGGTTTTTTAATGGAAGCTAATGCATGAGGGTATTCCGGTGAGACAAAAGTTGAAAGAGAGATTTCCTCGGGTGGTAGATCTGTGCCCATGCTGCAATATGACGGGAGAATCCATTTTGCATTGCTTTTTATTTTGCCCTCATGTTTCCCATATTAATTTGGCATATGCTTGCTTTCATTCGCCACGATAGTAGTCTTCCTACTTATTTTTTCTAGCATTGGTAGTTGGTGTTATATAGGCAGTTGAAATCAGAGCCTAATTGTACAGAACTCTAATTGCTTTTCTCCTTTGATAAATTCTGTTAGCTCAGAATGCAAAGCTTTTTAACGATAGAGAGACTAGTCATCATGCCATTTGGAGTACGACTCATACTCTTGCTGATGAATTTGGACAACTTCACATCATTATCTCTCCTTAAGAACATTGTGTATTGTTTGACTTTTGGGAAATCCCTTTCCTTTGCTTGTTATTAATTCCTTTGGGATCTTGTAATTGCACTTTTATGGTGAATCAATATATATATATATATATATATATCTATCTTTGAAAAAAAAATTATTTGAGTCAAATTTGGATACTGGGGGTATGAAATTAGGTTTAAATTCAAGTAATAATAAAAATACGAAAACTTGACCCATTGCCATCCCTCGATTGTTACCAATGAGTCGAAATTAAATTTATTCAAATATGCTATCAGTCCATTGGAGATTTGGGAAGTCAAAAAATTCTCAAAATATGTCTTCACAATGGAAAGTAACCATGATTCCAATATAAATGAAAATTATAATATCCTAGATATTATTATTGATTTCTGTTATTGTTTGTGATTATCAGCCTAGCAGGCTAATTCGAGGTCGAGCCGAGTCGACTCTTGGTCCGATGCGAGCTTGAGAGCTCGAGTAAGTCGAATTATGGTTTATAATAATATAGTTTGATTGATTAAATTATGTTGCATGAGGTTAGTTGAGCTAAGGCGGGTTAGCGGGTTGCGGATTCGGGTTGATGTGAGTGTGGATTATAGGGTGTGGATAGAAGGAAATAGGAAGGGATTATAAACCCCCCCCCCCCACCCCCACTCACACAAGGGCTAGGCGGCTCCCTTTTGGAGCCACACCATCTGAGAAGAAGAGAGGAGCCGCCCCTCCCCCCCTTCCCCTCTCTTGGGGCCACAACCTCCCAGGAAGCCCGCCGCCCTCTCCTCATCTCTTCCCCCCTCTCTTGAAGCCAAGCCCCCCCCCCCACCACCCACCCACTCCTTTCCCTTGTCTTGGGGCCACAACCTCCAAGGAAGCCAGCCGCCCTCTCCTCATCTCTTCCCCCCTCTCTTGAAGCCAAGCCCCCCCCCCCCCCCCTCCTTTCCCTTGTTCTTGGAGTCGAGTGCTTGTGGCCGGATTCGGAGGCCGTCGATCGAGGGTTTTCCTAGTTCCCCTCTTCCTAAATCATGTGAGTGGTTTACCTCTCCTTATCTTTAAATTTTCTCTTCGTGATCTTGAGCCATTCTTGAAATTGAGATGTTCATGTTGGCTTTTTCCGTCGAATCTCGAGTTCTTGTCATTTTCTTTTGTTGCCATGGAAGAGGAGGCCCAAAGACCCCCCTATGAGGCTCGGCAGCCCTAGGATTACCCTAGGGGTGTTCGGCCAAGGAGGAAATTGGGTTGCCCTCAAGGGGTTCGATGAAATGCCTAAGAGGAGTTCTTGATGTTTTCGAAGTCTAGGCTTTCTATTCCTTATCTTGATTATGTTTCCTATGATGCTACGCACAATTCCCATCTAAATCTTTAATTTCCGCATATGAAATCATGTTTTTCATGTGGAAAGATCAATCTTGATGGCATGCTATATTCTTGGTTTGGTTCTTGATCATGAGGCTTTGTTCTTGATTTAGAAAGTAATGTTGATGCATGCAAATTCTTGACTAGCAAATAGATATTAATTTTTGGTATGATTGATCTTGTTGTCCTAATCTGGTTTGATAGTAATTAAGGATGTAATTACTGTGATTTTTGAATTAATTACATTGATATGCTGAAAACTCAATCTTGCTGAAAACTTCATGATGAATTATTGATTCATGACTGATTTTGAAATCTCTGTTATGATGTGTATAGTTTACTGAATATAATCGTGTAACCTATTGTTTCAATCGAAAAATATAGTCTGGAACCATAGGACTCACTCTAGAAACCAAATTCGGCTTGGGTACATCGGTTTTGGGCTCAATAGTAAACTGAGAATAAAACCCTAATTTCGACACTGGAAACTTAAATTGGAGAATTAAAATTCAAGTGATAGCATAATCTGTTAAGAGCCAACAAATTAATTTATTTCCATGAAATAAAACCTCTCGAGATGATGTTATTAAGGGTCTAGGCGTCGGGATCGGGCATAGAGTGTTGCAACGTTTCACAGTAAAGACACCCCTAAGATACCGTAGGACACACTTGACTTAGGTCTTGTTAGCACCATATCTTTATGAATGGCGGAGAGGCTCGGATAGGAATTGGATTTCGGGCTTGGTCCGGGAGGTTGGATGGCTGATTCCCAACCTGTGTTAAGGAATGAGTTCGGATGGGTGAATCCCGATTATTTATGAAACAAGTTTGGATGGACGAATCTTGATTGTTCCTGCATTTTTTTTATAGAACAAGTTCGAATGGGCGAATCCCGATTGTTCCTGCGTTTCTTGTGGAACAAGTTCGGACGGGTAAATCTCGATTGTTCCCGAGTTTCTTTTTTAAGGAATAAGTTCGGATGAGCGAATCCTGATTATTCATGCGCTGTTTCTAAGAGTTCTATTATAGGATAAGCTCGGATGGGTCAATCCAGATTATCCTCATAACCCTTGAGTGTGATTTGTTGCCTTAGGGCGGATAGACTGAGGCCTATTACTTCACTGCTAAGTGAATTAGTTTGCCTTCGGGCATATGATGGCCAGATGGCCTGTTAGCTAGTCATACCACTTGATGCATTATCCCTGTATGAGAGAAGGACATTTTTTTCACTTATCTCTGTAGTTGGTTTTATGGTGGGGGTTAGTAGAACCGCTCACTGAGTTCTTCTGAACTCACTCGTTGTTTATTTCTATTATTATTTTCAAAGTCTGACCAGTGAGGTGGGCTGGAGCACTTTGCGCAACTGGAGGGCAGAGGAGTCACATTGATCTCATAACAGTCCTAATTAGGGGTCATAGTCGAGTTTTTGGTAGATTTAGTATGCACTTGTATTTTAGCATTATAGAACTGTGGTCCCTTTGGGACATTCATGTCTTTCTTTCAGATTTCATTTGTTAAGTGCAAACTGTTGAACTTTGATTTATTTATTTCCGCACCTTAAACACTTTGCTAAAACTTTACTTCTTAAATGGACTCTGTTTTATTTTCTCGTTCATAATAAAAATTGTTATTCTTTCCACTATGTTTTATTATGAGTTGACATGTGCATGGGTTAGGCTGCAGGGTATAGGCACGTATACCCTGGCCGATCACGTGACCCTGAGTTGGGGCGTGACAAAAATAGTGTTCATGATGGCTTAAATATTCTTTTATTTGGTTGAAAATGTTTGACAACAAATCGCTGAATCATAAGAAATAAATCATCATTATTCCTAATTAATAGTAAATATCATTCATGATCTCAACTCCAATAATAATGATGATTTTTCCCATACTAATTTTTAAGACCAGAAGCACAAAGAAAAGGAACTCTCGAGCCATTTTACTCAACAGCCTCTCAAGCTTATTTAGAAAAGAGGGCTACAAAAAATATCTTTTCAGATGATTTGAATTTGTCACGCCTTATATACCTCAGCACAACAGTTTACATGAAAAGACCAAATAGTCCTTGTATCTTATACTTATTAGCATGTACTGAAATGTAAAACAACATTAAGTCTAATGCTAGATTATTGTGTATAGAACTTGAATAAAATCAAAGAAATAACACTCTAATTATTGCCCAAATCCTTCTTCAGTGTGCTTTCTCAATAGCATTTTGTTGTGGTGTTTCAACACAATTACTTTGATGGGCAATTCTAAGTTTGGACAAAAAATCATTTAAGGTTGAATTGAAGAACTTGGTTCCATTATCAGTTCTAATAATTTTAACTGATTTGGAGAATCACTACTAAAAACTTTCTTTTTGTGACGGCACTGGAGGCAGTCGCAGATGCGACGGTTCTACGATCGCCATCCATTGGGGTCGCGGAGTAGCCAGGCTGGACGGCATTGCGACCGCCTCAAGGGCCGTCGCAATATTAATGACAGAGCGACGGTTTGGCGACCGCTTTATTGCGACCGCAAAGTCGTCAGGGGTTAAAATTACTTCACCCGCCCAATCCTTTCTTTTCTTCCGTGCTCGATCACTTGCCCTAGCTCTCACTCGTCACACGCATTATTGTCGTCGCCGACTTTTGCAGCGCCGGTATTCCCCCGCCCTCCTCTCTCTCTCTCTCTCTCACTCACACACACACATTGCCGCCCTCCTATTGTCGCCCGCCTGCACCGCCCCTCGCCACACCTCACCACAGGTATATCTCTCTCTCTCTCGCCGAAACCCTAGCCGGTGACTAGGGTTTCGACCGGGATTAAAGGGGATTAAAGGGGAGTTTGATTGTTTGATTATGATATGTTCAAGCATAACTATACTTGAGAAAAAACTTGTAAATTTTTCTTTGTGCAACAACTGGATGATACCTAGCTAGAAGCAGTAATTTGAAATTCTTTACATCGTTTGTACTAAAGCATTTATTTATTTACTTATTCTCAGATGTTACAAAAATTGTTTCACTGTCAATTGATGTTGTTGTTGCTAAATTAAGAAATCCACATGTTGTTTAAGTTAATTTCTTCATGAGATTGGCAATTTTGGAGCAGAGCATCTGAATACCAATCCTGTGAATACCAAACTGATAGCTTAACGAAGGAATGTAGGATTATTTTTTCTTGATTTCATTAGAGATCAAATTTGTAGCATAGGTGGGGATTGAATTGTTGGGTGGCAGTGGCCAGCTTGTTGATTAAAATCTCAACATACATAGTTCATTAAAATCATTGTTTTGACTCAATTTGATCTTTTTATGATACGCTACATAAAGCCAACAATTCCTTTGTTTCTCCTTCTTCTACCAAAGTAATATTAGTATTATGAACAGATACATGGAATCTTGTGCACTATTATCTTGCAAACTGGAAATGAGTTCTTCAGGTTGTCTGTGCGGGCACTCTGTAGAACCAGTATAAGATAGGGATTTGGTGTAGCAAAAAGAATGCAAAATGCCACCTTTTCAATTTGACATTTCTCTTCTTGTTTGGTTTTTCCGGCATGCTTTAATTATTATAAATTTTGATTATTAATTATTAATTACTATAGTATCTTTAATTATTAATTATACAATATTTTTTAAAATATTTCAGTCATTATAGTTGTATCATTGACCAGTCGATACCAAATCTCGTCCTAACAACGATCAAACCGAAGAAGCAATAAGATAGAGATATATATCTTGTTTAGTTTGCCATTGTTTAATATAACAATGTTTTATGTTTCATTTTAAGAAATTTTTGTTCTTTAAGGCCACTCTAGTTCATACTTCATGCTTTTCTCTTTTCATGATGCCAAGTGATGACTCACAGACATTATCTTCTTCTGTCAGTATTTGTCTTAGCATGATTAGAACCATCCTCACCTGATCAAAAGAAATCAACTCAAATATAACAGTATATTATATTAGACTATCATTATGCCTTTATATACTTCCTTTGACAACTCAATCAGAGCAACATTGACAACTTCAGCTTGTTGGACGTAGAATCCATCATTGTGAGGACAATTCATGCTTGCCGTCGGAATAAAGGACACGACTCTTACTTTTCTACATGCAGATCAAATGGTTTCTGACTTATGGTGGTAGCATGCAGTTTTGAACATTATTTTGCCCATCGTCGAACATATAAGTGCCATTTTTCTCTTCATCTACATGTTTCGCCAGGACTGTTTAAGCTAGTCAAATTTCTAGCTTTATTGATGTCGCTGCTTACATATCTCAGGGGAAGCACTAATCTCTAAACTAGCTATAGCTTTAGATGAATTCCTGCATAACCCTAGAAACGTACGTGACCTTAATTAATGACCATGTGATTTACAACTTTCACGAAAGAAAAATACTTTTATGATAGCCATGTAATGCTTGCCAAGTGTACTTCCAAGACATGCAGTACTATGAACTAGCTAATCAACATTTGTATATGTAGATGTCGCGTGCCCGTTCTAGGGTTCATCGCACAAATTTATCTCGGCCGTCGCCGCCGCCGCCCGTGACAACAACACCACCACCACCACCTGCACCTATATACTACCACCACCGGCACTAGTCGTGGTAGATGCTATACCACCACCACCACCAGCTCGAGATCGTCGTAGGTCTCGTGGGCCTAATGGTTGGGGGGGGGGGGGGGGTGATGCACCTTCATCATCTGACCAGCGTCAGCGGATATCGTTGAATGGTCTAAAGTAAGTATCAAAATTTATTTATTATAATTGTTAATAATTAATTGTTACTTATAATGTTATTATACTTGAGTTGTAGATTTCAGCAGGATGATGTCGCCCGCACTATGACCGTTATGCTTAAGAGTTTCTTTCATGAGCCGTGGACTTCATGGACCAAGGTGTCAAACCATTATCAAGGTTTACTATAGATCGAGTTCGATGTACGTAGTTCAAGTTCAAATTGGTTTCTTCTACTCTAAATTGTTGTATCATGCAAATTTTTATATTAAACCTTTAGATAAAACAATCTAAAGAACTAAGCTCATGCAGAAGAAACTCAAAACTTTGTATATTCTAAATGAAATAGTTGATCATCGTGGTTTGCCGCCAATACAAAATTGAGAGCTTTTTTGTAATCATGCAGAAGAAGATTATTGTTGTTTTAGCTAGTGTTCTTGGTCAATACTAATGATTAATTGTTACTATGAGTTATAGCCTTCAATTGATGCTATGTTCTTGATCACTATTAATTTTAACAAGTGAAACATTCTTAGGGCAGAAATGAAATGTTGAGCTTGCATGTTCTTGGCCCATATATAGGACATTAGAGAATGCAATGCATGAATGCTATTTTCCTGCTCACTGCTATTTTTGTATATAAGATTGTATTACTTTAATTCAGTAATGACTTTAAATGATTGTATTAATATTATCTCTTTTAGGCCCGATACACCTGGGACCCCTCCATTCAAGTTCAGGTGGAGGATGTTTGGGAAGCTTACAATAAGAAGCTTTTCAAGGATATCCTCCACTGTGCGCGGGATGAGGCGCGAGCAAATATAGGCAGTAATCGGGATACGCCTATGGATGCGCTGAAGGGACATGGGCCCAACTAGATAACAGACCACGTATTTGATCAGCTATTCAACATCTGGGCATCCGAGGAGTGGCAGGGTGCCTCCCGAACGGCGCACCGGAACCAGATGACGCTAGTTGAGGGATCCGTGGCCCGACATACCAGTGGGTTCATCCCATTTACTAGCCACGAGCGTCGCATAGTAAGTAATTTAATAATAGTTTTTATTGATTATCATTATTATAGAAAAACTAATTATATATATTTTATTGCATGGGACGTGAGACGAGCAGGGGATGCTCATCCCGGTTGATCCTTTGAGAGTCTTCGAGGAGGCACATAGATATAGGCATGGTCCTCGTCGGGGTGAGTTCATCAGCGGGAGGCCGGAGACGATCCTGGTAAATTATAATATTTAATAAAGTTCATATTTTAAAAAAAAATTATATTAGTTCAATTGTGTTTAATTAATTTAATCAATCAATCTTTAAATGCCACGTATACTGAGTTGGTGACCCAGCGGGGAGGTGATCCTGCGCAACATCAGCTTGATGTTGACGCATGGATGCAGGTGATAGGAGTCAGCCACGGCCGTGTATATGACATTGGCACAACGACCCACGCAAGGACGTTGTTGCAGCCACATGGTGCGGGGCCGTCTGCCTTCACCTATACCACCGCTAGTCCATCAACATCACATGCGGGCCAGGATTGATTTGCAGCCTTAGAGGCTTCGCACGCAGAATTATAGGCTTCTCACGCAGAATTATAGGCTTCTCACGCAGCCTTAGAGGCTTCTCATGCACGCCTCATCAGTGAGGTGGCCGCTATGAGGGAGTGCATGGCACATATTGCATCTTTCATGCCTTGTGCTTCAGCCCCTCCGCCTCCCCCGTCATTCGACGCGACACCAGCTGATGTCGTCCCGACGCAACCCCTCTCCTTGCCGCATCCGTCGCCGCCACATGATGCGCTTCATGATTGATGTATACTTTATTTTCTATTTTGATGTAAACATATTTTGATACGATGTAAATATTACATTTTGATATAAATACGTATAAACATTATAATTTGATATATTCCCTTGTTATGGCATTGCATTTTGATATAATTTGATCTCAAATATTGTAAATAGGCATTTTTAAAAAAAAATATTATAAATTATTTTTAAAAAATACACATTTGCGACAGCTGTGCGATCGCTCGTTGTCGCAAAAGACATATCGAACTAGTCGCCAAAAGCGGTCGCAATTGTAATTGCGATCGTTCTGCGACGGCAAACGCGGTCGCAGAACCGTCGCGGAGCTAACATTTGCAACGGTGTCCACGGTCGCAATGTCGTCGCAGCATTAGTATTTGCGACGGCCAAAGAAGGTCGCAGATGTTACGCGACCACATTTTGTGATCGCTTTCTACCGTCGCATAACGGTCGCATAATCTTTTTATTTGCGACCCCTGCTATTGCGGTCGTAAAGTTTCTGCGACAAGGACTTTTACTACCGTCCTTTGCGATCGTGCCCTGTCGTCGCAGAAGGTCTTTAGCGACAGTTTTGCGACGGCAGTGTCCGTCGCAGATATCTAGTTTTTTAGTAGTGAATTGATTTTGTACAAATTTAATGAAATTGAATAGGAGTCCAAGAACCTCATTTTTTGAAGCAAAAAGATATGTCCAACAACTTCGGTATAGTCATCCACTAAAGTAATTAAGGACCCCAAATATCATAATGTAATAGCTCAAATGAACTCAAGGCTTTATTTGCATTATGTTGAAAAGGAAGTCTACATTACTTGGTTAATGGACATACATTGCAAAAAATATTTGAAACCTTTTCTAACTCATGTATATATCTTGACATCAAATTCATACGACTCACTGACATATGACCTAAACGTAAATGCCAAAGTACAATAGGGATCAAGCTTAACAAACATAGCTTGTGGTTGAGGAAACTTAGTTGTTTTAGGTGAAGCATAACTGAACTAGTTGCATTACCTGCCATATTGATTTGATGATGAGAGGGCAACTTGTTCTTCACCATGTCAAGTAACTTGTTAGTTGTTCTTCTGTGAGTCTTGCCAAAGCATCATTTGCTTTTTGTTGATTCTCATTACTCACACAGTTTTCATGTTTATTCTTTTGACTTGGTGTTTGAACATTGTGTTGGTCATAGCTGACTGCTCTCCCAATTTTTGTTTACCCTTATACCATTTGTTACGTGGTGGATAACCAATCAATATGTAGAAGTTCTCCTTAGTATGTCATGGCATGAAGCAAAAATCATAGTACTTTCCCTAATAGGAATGATTTTTGTTTTTGTTGAACTTGGCATTGGCACTCTGATTCTGATATGAACCTGCATTGCCACCATGAATCTGATACGAGCTTGCTAGTGCAATGCTGTCAACACTGGCATTTGAATTCATACCCACACCAACATACATTTCATTTAGCCCCATCAAAAATTACCTTAGCTTTTCTTGCTCCATATTTTTCTTTTCATTCTTACAATTACAGATAGATTTGAAGCCTAAAGCACTCAATTCATCTCATAATCCTTTCAGTTTCATGTAGTAGGCTGCTATAGTTAAACTTCCTTGCCTTGTGTTGCTAATTTGTACCTTGATTTCGGAGATTCTAGGCTCACTACTCTGCCCAAATTTTCCTTCGAGGTCAGTCAACATTTCATTGGTTGTTCTTGCGTACATAACACTGAAGCATAACTCACGAGCAATCGATTGTAAGATCCAAGATGTTACCATATCGTTGCACATTCTCCATAGTTTATACAATGGGGTGTTCTCATTAGAGATTTCAATTGAACCATAAATAAACCCTAATTTATTTTTAGTTGATAGTGAAATCAACATGGATTGCCTCCAGGGCAAGTAATTACTTGTCCAGATAACTTGACAACGACTGAAACCATACATGGGCGTCATTCGACTACAACAAAAGTAGTGGATGAATTAAATTAGCTATTGATGGATTAACTCAAAAATTAGAGGAAGAAAGAAGAGAACGTGAGGCAGAAAGAAGAGAACGTGAGGCACAGATAAAACCGTTGAATGAAAAATGGGCTATGTTCGACCAACTACTATAACAACAACCAAGAACATGAATTCGATAATGAATCAAGCCAATTTATTTCATTCACATCTCGATTTTGTATGTATTTGTCAAAATAAATATTCTAACGTTATTTTGTTAACTTGATTACTAAAATATTTTTTTATTACAGTCTCAGTATGCTAATGTGCTTGAAATTGCCCCTCAAGGAGGCAATGCAAGAGATTTTTTTCACTTGTGAGTATTTATTTTTTAAATTAAAATATTTATTTGTTTATTTTGTATACTAATGCTACTAATATTTGTGCAGACATAGATCATAATGAAAAAGAAAAAAGGAGGAGGAGGAGGAGGAGCCATGTTTTTTTTCTTGGAAAATAATGCTACTAGAGCAGTAGCCATGTTACTGGATAATAATGCTACTCCTGTATATAAACTATGTTGTAGGGATTTTATAAATAGTTTTGAATGTGCATACTTTTCAGGGACCATGATGTGGGATCTGAGAGGCAGAAAACAGTGGAAGAATTCATCGATGAACATCAACCATTCGTTTCTTGGTAATCAAGTTGATTATGTATATGTCTGCAATGATCTCAGGTTATAACTATTCGTTTCTTGTTTGTGGTGATGATCAAGTTTGGATTTGATTGGTGCTGCATATTATATAGAATGCAGTTCAAAGACTCAGCAGGTAAATCTCAACCTTTTTTATCACAATTCATTATGCAGGTAATTTCTGAAGCAACAAAACTAGTTCATTTGCAGAATGTTAAGGCAGTCTTTGATGCTGCCATCAGAGTAGTTATCCAGCCTCCTACAAAATTGGAAGAACAGAGGAATCAGAAGCCAATAAGATATGATTGTTCAATTCTGTAAGTAGACATCATGTCTCAAAAGTCGAATCAGTTTTTGCACTTTATGCATTTTCTTTATTTTTCTTCCAATCTCCAACATATGCAGGAGTGTGGTTCATGGGAGGATGCTTATGTGCTTCAAATGATGGCACTCTCAAATAAGACAGATCAACACCTAGTGTCTTGCCCCCTAGTTTAGCAGTGCAGTAGTTGTGAATTATAAATGCTCACTGCTTGTTGACAGTTTCTATGATAGGGTTGGTATTTTATGTAAGTTTCATCAATAATACAATCTTTGCTTAGGCTTCGTTAGAAGCAAAGGCAGCCTAATGGTCCTATTATATATGGTGCTTTTGATACTAAACATTGTTATTATGGTGCTATGTTAATTTATCATGGTTGATGTTCATCTGCTAGAGCGATCCCGATCTTGATGAACCCCTGATTGAGCACTTGTTATAGACTGCTGAAGCAATTAGGAAGGACTACCCTGGTGAAGATTGGCTTCACTTGACAGGCTTAATTCATGGTTAGCTAAACTCATGACCTCATAATTATGCAGGGCTGAATTTTCATAGACTTATCATTTTCAGTTTTCCACTTGATCATAAGATTTCTCAAATCTTGTGCTTTTCAAATAATTGCTCTAATCAACTCCGTTGATGAATTAAACCAAATGTTTTTATGCAATTCATAAGATAAAATTCTTGAATTGGAGAAATATATGATGAAATATCTCTTTTTTAATTACTTGAATCAGACTTAGGAAAGGTGCTTCTCCATCCCAGCTTTGGGAAACTTCCACAATGGGCTGTTGTTGGTATGCCCCATAAACCTCTAATGATATTATTACTAATAATCAATGATCCACTTTGTAGGTGACACATTTCCTGTTGGTTGTGCTTTTGACAAGTGTAATGTTCATCACAAGGTACAGACCTAAACAAAGATTATGCTTCAGCTTTTGACAAGTGCAACGTTCGTCACAATGTTTATGTCAGACAAGAACTTGCAAATTTTAGCTTCATCTTTTCCACCTCCAGTAGCAACACCAAGAAGAGATCATATACAACTATATTGGGTCACAAGAGAGACAGGATCCTTTGAGTGATTTAAATGAGTCATGAATATGATGTGGCTGACTCCAGGACACACACTTAGGAGACTCTGAAGTCAAGACTCAATGTCAAAAGCTGAGGAATAAAAAACCAGCTATTGTGAAGAGGATACCAAGACTAGAAAGTGTGAAAAGGCTTTCCTTGAAATTTTACATTTGCTAATTGATCCATTTGTTTTATTGTAAACAAATTACTATTAGTGAGCACATTGACCAATTTGTTGAAATGTTCATGTAATTTTACATTACTTTCTAGAATTATCTTCTTTATGTTTTGTAGTTTATTTTCTTCTTTATGTTTAATCTCTTTTGATAAAAATTTTAAATTATATTTAGCCTCCTGGATGTGATGATTTTTTATAGAGATTCAATTTCTTATAAGTGTTATTAAATAGATTTAATTATATATTTATACAATTATATAATTAATATATTTATATAATTTAATTAAATATATAAAAATCGAGTATTATTACTTGGCGCCCTTTACTAGGGTCGGGTAATTAATACCCGGTGCCCCTTAATGAAGGCACCGGGTATTAATCACCCGACGTACCTTGACAGGGCGCTAGGTATTAATTACCTGACGTACATTGACAGGGCGCCAGGTAATAAATACCCGGCACCCTTGATAGGGCGTCGGGTAATTAATATCTGGCATTTTTTGTAGCATCAATTTCATTTTTTTCATTCGTACCTTACTATTTACGAAAGAATCAACGTAATCAAATACGCCTAAAAACATATACTGACTCCAAAAAACTACCAGTTTTAAAGGTAATAGGCGTCGGTTTTGTAAATGTTTCCTGTAGTGTTCCCCTGAAGAACAAATTGATTGTCTCGATCCAACTTCTACGAACTCAGATGATGATCCACTTTCTTGACTATTTTGTGACTTCCCAACTGTAGATTGATTTGCTGCGGACTGTTCCTCGCTATCTTGATCGGCGAAATAGTATATATGTTGCGATGATCTGATCTAGCGGCTTGATCGAGTGATCTGCTCTGATACCATGAAGAAAATGTTGGGTGGATCTAATTCAATAAGATGAAGATCAGAAGTAGAGAGAATTAAAAGAAACTCTCGAGCCATTTTATTCAACACCCTCCTAAGCTACAGAAAATATCTCAAAGAATGAAAAATTATATATGATTTGAATATGTCGCGCCTTATATACCTCAGCGTGATAGTTTACATGAAAATACCAAACAGTCCCTGTATCTTATACTTATTAGCATGTACTGAAATACAAAATAACATTAAGTCTAATGCTACATTATTGTGTAAAGAACTTGAATGAAATCAAAGAAATAACATTCTAATTATTGCTTAAATCCTTGTTCAGTGTGTTTTCTCAACAATATCAATCAAAAATATTGAAACTTGATTAATATATCAACTAACGTATATGTGGTATTAGTTAGAGGTAGCAATGAGTTGTGCCTGGCACGACTCGACAACTCAACGGGGAGGCCCAGCCCGGGCATGATCGAGCTGGCCCGAAATATCAAATACATATATTATTATGGCTGAAGATAAGACTCAAACTGTTGACCTTTAGCTTAATTTGTAGTGAACTAACCATCACACTAAAATTCTTTATATGTATATATATAATATCATTGAGTAAAATACCTACTTCTCATGCTCGGCACAATAATACTAGGATAAACCTAGGTGCAGACGAGGCTAGGCCTGGATGGCACCAGGCCTATCCTGCGGGTGTAGGGCATGCCCGGTCAAGCCTGATCGGGCCCGGGCTCGTGCCGGGCTCAGCACGACCCACATGCCCAAGGGGTGAGCCCAGCCCACCCCTTGGGCATAGGTGGGCTGGGTCAAGCACGACCCAGAGTCGGGGCGGGGTTGGCCCATTGCCACCTCTAGTATTAGTAGATCAAATATAACTCAATTATTTGTGTTCTTTTAATAATAATGTCCAATTTTGATTATTATTATTATTATTATTATAGAAAATAGTAATAATTCTTATTATTTTAAGATTAATAAAATAGTTCTAAATAAAATTCGTCGAGAAAAATTATAATAATTTATATTTAGAATATTGAATTATATTTTTATACTTATGAATTATGCACGAATAATATTATTTACTTTTATATAAAATATGATTTAAGTGTGTCCTTTCTAATTTTGATTTCTTTGCTCCGCAGTTGGATTAGCGCATCTTGTTTCTTCACGTTCAGATCATGAAAGAAATAATATAAGTGAAAGCAAAACGAAAAAGTTTGCAAGAGGGTTGAATTAATTAATTCAACTAAATCTAGATTCTTTTACGAGACAAGACGCCAAGTAATTATATATTTATATGTACACATCACGTGTTCATGCAATTAAAAGGCGTCTCATGGTACCCCAAATCCTAGTTATAAAATAAAAAAACACATGAGAAAAATAAAATAAAACATTCCCCGTGCCAAGTAGCATGGGGAGGTCCGACAAATATAGGTGGTAAGAATCTCCCTTAAGTGAGCTCCACATGCTCTTTTCCAACAAATTAATTAATTATTAATGGTCCATATCATGTTCCGTGTTGATATAACATATGTTTAATGCGTGATTGAGATAGATATTGTAAGAGTTTTAGGTATATGGAAGGACCATACGGAGGTGACTCTGAAAACTTTGAGGACCAAATTGTTATTATTTTAATTCTGCGATCAAAATAATAAAAGCCAAAATATAAAGCCTAGTTTAATAGTTTGTTTAATGCATGATTCATTCAACTCCGTGAACGATGACAAGTAGGATGCGACAAATTGGGGGAGACACCGTTCACTAACTGCTTCATATTCACTGACAACACGACGGTGTATTTTGTTGCATGTGTTCTTCGATCTCCTAGTTGGACTTATTATACGACGCAGAGAATAATCATGTTTTAATTGTTAACAGTCTGCTGACGTGGCCAATAAGCTTTGTTTTAAAAAAACAGTAGATTATCTCAGTCGATGCCTTTTTCCATATTTTAGTATTACCTTTTCGCGTCCTAACTCGTTGCTCATGCGCTTTTTGTTTCCTTCGGTAAACCTCGTGGCGGGCGCGACGGCGACTCGTGGGGCCACGGGAACCGCACGACCGCGACGCGCGCTCTCCTGGAGCTCCCCTGCCACGTCACGCCTCCCTCTCCAGCGCAGCGCTCCTCCTTCTGCCGTAGCTCGCCAACGCCTGCAGCGATGGCCGCTGGTGGGCTTACGGCGAGTGACTGTAATCTCCGCCCAAGTGGATCCCACTTGTCTACCGAAGAATTGAATCGTGTCATTTGCAACTTACAACATAAGCCAACAAGAGGGTGTCGGGAGTTGGCGTCACCGCCGGGTTATTTATAGGCCGCGCACTTATCCACTGCTACTCCACTAGGAAGAACAAAGGAGACCAGCTTTATCTCTAGCGAGAGTTCGACTTCTTCGAGTCTCACTGCTCAGCTATGGACTCCAACCCGAAAGCAGAGGCGGCCCCCCTCCTCGAGAGGGCCTACGACGTCGAGGAGAAGGTGGCGATCTCCATATCTGAGGATGAAGACCGCGGAGGAGACGAGCACGGGAGGTCCTTGCCACCCTTCTCGTGGAGGAAGCTGTGGCAGTTCACCGGGCCGGGATTTCTCATGTCCATAGCGTTTCTGGACCCCGGGAACCTCGAGGGCGATCTCCAAGCCGGCGCCTGTGCTGGGTACTCGCTCCTGTGGTTGCTCTTCTGGTCGACTGCCATGGGACTTGTCATCCAGTTGCTTTCCGCGAGGCTCGGGGTGGCGACAGGGCGCCACTTGGCGGAGCTCTGCCGCGAGGAGTACCCACGATGGGCCTCGTTCGCGCTATGGATGATGGCGGAGCTCGCACTCATTGGAGCTGACGTACAGGAGGTGATCGGGAGCGCGATTGCTATCAAGATACTCAGCGGCGGGGTGATCCCTCTTTGGGGTGGGGTGCTCATCACTGCTTTGGACTGGTAAAGATCCATTTTTTAAGTTTCACACTAGTGGATTTCAAGTCCATGTTGATACTGTTCCTGTGACTTGTTGTTCCTCTTATCATGTTTTCAACTGTTCCCGTGACTTGTTCGTATACCTGCAAGTATTATTTTAACATTTCCAGTTAAGGATAGTCCGAAACTCGGTCTAGGACAGCAAATTAAGTTCTTCATTCTTTATGTGTTTTCTTTAGTATCTTCCTTAAACAAGAACTTGTCTAACTCTTTAACATTAGTTCTTTGACTGCTTGATATCATGTAAGGCAAATTTCATAGTCAATGCATTTGTTTGCTTTGGCATAAAGGAAAGTTGATTGTATTCCTTTTCCTAAAATGGTTTTTAGTTGATATTTTAGATTTCCTTGACTAGTTTTACCGCCATCTTTTTCTTAATCTGGATGCTTGATATATATTGTAGTTTGGATTTATACAGTTTCATTGGGAGTACGTGCTGGGTTTTGTTGAGTCATTATTCAATGATGTATAAAATACATAACTTGATCACATAACTATATATAACAAACAGTTTTCTATTTTGTGTTCTGGTTAGATTTTAGGAATACTGGTTTGAGAATCTGATGCCTTAAATATCCATGTCAGTTTCATCTTCCTGTTCCTTGAGAACTATGGCGTGAGGAAATTAGAAGCTTTCTTTGGGGTTCTTATTGCAACTATGGCTGTTGCATTTGCTCTAATGTTTGGTGAAACGAAACCCAGTGGCAAGGAGCTTCTGATAGGTAGCTGTTTTTTACCATATGCTTACTTCAAATTTTTATACAAATAGAACTTTAACTTAATGACATTCTCAGGTGTGGTAGTTCCAAAACTAAGTTCGAGTACTATACGACAAGCAGTTGGGGTTGTTGGGTGCATTATTATGCCTCACAATGTGTTCTTGCATTCTGCTCTCGTACAGTCAAGAAAGATTGACAACAGCAAAAAAAGCCATGTCAGGGAAGCAATGAATTATTACTCCATAGAATCTACCATTGCTCTTGTTGTTTCCTTGTTTATCAATGTGTGTGTTACTACAGTTTTTGCAAAGGGGTTCTACGGCACAGAAGTAGCCAGTACTATAGGACTTGAGAATGCTGGGAAGTTCTTACAGGAGAAATATGGGAGTACTCTTTTTCCTATTCTTTATATCTGGGGCATTGGACTATTAGCTTCTGGACAGAGCAGTACAATTACTGGTACTTACGCCGGACAATTTATCATGGGAGGCTTTTTGAATCTTCGTTTGAAGAAATGGGTTCGATCAATGATCACAAGAAGCTTTGCAATTTTGCCAACTATAGTAGTAGCTCTTTTGTTTGACACCGAGGGCTCAGCCATGGATACCTTGAATGAATGGCTTAATGTGCTGCAGTCTATTCAAATACCATTTGCTCTGATTCCACTTCTCGTGCTGGTATCAAAGGAACAGGTTATGGGAATTTTCAGGATTGGCCCTATTATGAAAGTAAGTTCTAGTCTTTTAGTCCAACTCTAATGTATTAGATTTGTTTCAACTTCAATGTCTTTTTTTTTTCATTCTTGAATTAGCATTTTGGATCTTTTGACATATCCAATATTTTATAGCAATTTTTTCTTCTATTTTTCCTCTTTATCCCCCACTGGCCCTTTCACTGAAGAAAAACACTTTTGCACTTCAAAAGCTAGAATTAGATTCATTGACCTTATCATTTGACCTAGAAAACAAAATCTGTCCAACTACAGGTTAAGAAATGAGAATACAGAAGAATAATATATGGTATTCTGGAGTTGTAGTTTCTTAATTGTCTATTTAAATATGGTAAAAAATTCTATTTCTGTGTGAAATCATCTCAAATATATTGAGCATAAGATATCTATGCATGAACTAAGGAAGTGATCAAGCTTATACACATTAGATGTGTAAATTCTAACAAGGATGCCTTGCAAAGAGAGTAACTAAAAAAGGGATAACCTAATGCAAAGCTCTTTGAATTACTACAATGAGGCCATGTTAGTTAAACTGCATGCTGTACCTAGTCTGGATTCATCTAATTTTTACCAAGATTGTTATGGGAGGCCATAGATGATAGGCCTTCGATGTTTTAGGGTTGGGAGGAGAATGTGAACTACAAAATATTTGGTTGTAATCATTGTACCTTCAGAAATAAAGTTCACTATATAAATTCATAAACTCGTATGCAAATAGATGAGCTGCAGTTCTTTCTAATCTATCTCTACAATAGAAGATTTATTTGTATATCACCACTTAACATTCAACACATCTACTAGATGTATTCCTTAAATTTAGGATAGATGGTTGCTTCATGGTGTCTGGAGCTTAACCTGCAACTAGTTAGTTATATCATTTACCTTTCGAGTTTCGAACATGCCTATTAGGTTTTGGAGCTATCTTTTATGGTGTGAATAATCTAGCACCAGTTACCGAGGGTTGAAGCAAACTTGATGTCTTGTCATAAAACTTTGTGAAGCACATACGGGAGCCATTGTGATTTTAAATCTTTTAATGCAACCTTACACTACTTCCATGGGTTGGTTGTGACCATATGACATGTAAGCTTGGTTTTGCCAAGAACTATCAAGTGAGATACATAAATAAAACAGGAGAAGTGCAACAGAGGTTCTATAAGTTTTAGATTTTTTGGACTTCAGTCCTATAAGCTTCATTTTGATATTTTCAGTCATATATTTGCTTCGTAGCACAAATTTGATCCTATCTATGACGGTCTGTTAACTTTCCGTCCACATGGACATAACGTCGTTCATACACATTGAAAGATTTGATCTCATAAGTTTCAATATTTTGGAATTTTCAGTCCTATATGTTTGCTCTGTAGGCACAAATTTGGTCCTACCCATGACGGTATGTTAGGTACTCATCGTCCACGAAAAAATAAACGGTGTTATGTCCATGTTGACAAAGTTAACAGATCGTCATGGATAGGACCAAATATGTATAGGACTGAAAATACCTAAATGAAACTTATAGGACTTCGATTGCACTTCTTCCTAGATAAAACTATCAGTCACTAGCTATGGGAGTTTTTCTATTAGGATAGTCTGATGATAAATAGAGGAAAAATATATCAAAATTGTTAATTTTGATATGACTAGTTCACATATCATGATAGTTTTATTTCTGCTTTTTGTTTAATATGGGAAGCAAAGTCTTAGGCTGAAGTGGTCATGCCATAAATTGAAGATGAGATGGGTTGGGTTATTACAAGCCAACTCAAAAGGACACCGGTCTCTTCGGAGACCTCGCATAAATTGAAAAGGACACAGAAGCTGAGGCCTCTATTGACAGAAATGCCTTGTAGTACTTACAATAAGCGATAGCCAATTCATTTTTTGTATCCCGTGAAGAATAACATCATCGTTCATTCCTAGTCATTTATTTGGTAACTAGAGTAGTTATTTCAGCTAAACTAGTACTGATTCTTCAGCAGCCAAGAATTACCTTGTGAGAGAACAAGTTGTGTATGCTCATGACTCTGCTTGTTTTTCTGATACAGGTGGTAACATGGATTATGGTGGGATTTCTGATAGTCATCAATGGTTACCTTTTGCTTGATTTCTTCTCTGCTGAAGCCCATGGCCTACTCTTCACTTCTCTTCTCTTTCTTGTCTTGGCACTGTATGTGATATTCATCATTTATCTAGTTTCAAGGGGTAGCACTTTATGTGCTAGGCTTATACATTAGCAATCAAGAAGAGTTTCTGCGGTGGCGCCTAACTGAAACATAGCATCTATATTTTGCAAGAATTAAGCTATGAAGCACAATATCTTGGGACAACTGCAAAAGATTTAGGAGGTTTGATATCAGGTTTGTGACCCTGGAAATGCTTGAAACTGTTTTCAAGAATGGATTATGTACACCACAGTTCTCTCACATATGTTGCATTACGATGTGCTTAGCCCTATTTCTAGTGTTTAGTTGGTCTTTGATCATGTACACAAACGTGAAGGAAAGCAGCTTGAGTTACTTTTCCATGGTAAAAATTTCATGTAACATATTGATATATAATTTGAATCTACCATATGCTGCAAATTATATATATCATGTACAGTGGACTCGCACCCTACCTGTGCTTTTCTCTCTCTAATTTTCTTTCTCTTCATTTAATGAAGAGATAGAAAGAGAAAGTCGCATAATTGGGGTGTGAGTTCACTGGACTCGCACCTAGCATAGAATAAACCCTGTTTATGTACACGAGCCTATGATAAGCAACCTAACATGTCATGAAATCATAGTTTATACTGCAAGCATTTGTGCTTAAATTGTTAAATTATCGCAAATACAATATACATAATAATATTTTCACATTTTCATATACATTGTCAATTAACAAAAGATATTTTGCAGAGGGAACAAATCAAATTTTATATGCATTTTTTTTGTCTGTAGAATTATGCAAGCACTTCATAATAAAAAAATTAAAGTAAGCAAAATATAATAGAAAGATCTTGCTAGCCAAAAATACTAAACAAACAAGGGGAATAGAATAGAAAGATTTTCAATAGGTTCGGGTTATTTTTTAGAATTTTGTTCTTGTATATTTTATTAGTTTCAAATGAAAGCGAAGTAAAAATAAAATAAAATTTTGTTTTTAAATAAAACTTTATAATTATATTTTTAAATTATGTTAAAACCTAACAAAATATTTTATATATATAAAAAATGACCACCAAATCTGACTTGTTGAGTGTATGAGTATTCTCCATTTTCGTTAACTTAGATGGTATTTGATTGAATAAAATAAATGGTAAACGAAATATTATTTTTTATATCTCATTTATTCTCTTATTTAGTTGTAACTTATAGAGAAGAAATAGGTGAAAAATAAGAAATACATAAGGAGTATTATTCTTTATGCACGGAGAATATTATTTTTTATCTCAACTCAAGAAATAATATTTTTTAATTATTTCTTATGATATTTTTAATATTATTCTTCAATATTTAAAATATTATACAATAATATAAAATTTAAATTATTAAATTAATTTTAATAATTGCATATCATAAATAGATAATTATTATTTTATTATCAAATATTATTTTAATATTTATTTTAAAGATTCAATTAGTTTTCGTAAAAATAAAATAAATAATATTTTTTATTATTTTAAATTAATAAATTATTTTATATTAATTCTTATTTTTATTATATTGTCATTAATTAGAATATATTAAAATATTTATTATATTTTTAGAAAAGTATTTTAATTATTTTCTTTTCTATTCTTTGTTTAATCATAATATCAATAAAAATACGATAATACTATTTCTTATCTATTTACTTGACTATTCTTATAATTTATTCTTTATGATTTCGTTCCCTCCAATCAAATGTTAAATTACTCATTTATATTAGATTTTGGAAAGATCCAAAACTGAAATTAACGAGTAAAAAAAGATCCACATCATGATAGGCTGCAATCGCGCGTGCAAGAGCAATACGTGCAATTCGCCATCGTGTTCCCCGGAACCAGCGCCGGGCTCCACCCCACATGACCAAATTTAACCCCGTGGCCTATCCCCAAAGATGACTCCTTTTTCGACCTTCTCGCGACGACCGACCCGAGCGTTTCTCCCTTTCTCTCTCCTCCTCCCCCTCACCGATCTCTTCCCTCCTCCGCCGCCTCTATGGCGCGCGAGGGAGATCGGCTCGCCTCCTTCTCCTTCCTCCTCGTCCTCGTCTGCCTTGCATCCGGCAACGGGGATGCCGTTGGATCACCGGAACCCTTCCTCCATACCCTCGCCGGAGACGGCCAAGGTACTCAACCGATGGTGCTGCCACTCGTCCTCGCCTACGCGAATTCTAGCCGTCGTTCATCGGTGTCCAGGTATTTCGCCCGCCGGCAGCTCCAGAAAGAGGTCATCTCCGTCGCCAGCGCCCGCATGCGGCTTTATGATGATCTCCTTACCAATGGGTGAGGATTTTTGATGTTCCTTCGACTAAAATATTTTGTCCTCTCTCCAGTTACTTCAGTTTTTAAACTTTTTTTCCTTTTTTTGTTTAGATATTACACAAGCCGCCTCTTCATCGGAACGCCTCCTCAAGAATTCGCACTGATCGTTGATTCGGGGAGCACAGTCACATACGTTCCTTGCTCCTCATGCGAGCAATGTGGCAATCATCAGGTAAGCAACCTCTTCCTTCCTTTCATCGTTGGATTAGGTGTTCCCCCCTTACTTTTTGTTTGATTAATTATTTATGAATATTTCCGATAAATGCAAGTACTATCTAATATAAAAAGATTTATTTTCTTTCTTTCTTGGTTGATGTAAACTTTACCACTTCAAATTTATTGGATGGCTTGTATACTTATGACAATATTGAATTCAACGTCTTCTCGTTCACCTCCTTTGTATTGATTGTAACTGTCAACTGAAAAGATAGCTTTGTGGTAGAATTGGTGGGTGTGCGCATTTCAGTAATTGAGTCTATCGAGCCATGCTGGAATATTGATGTTATGTTTGACCCGGTTATTTTGTTTTGAAAAAACATTAACTAGAAAATGTTTGCCATTATTTTTTCTTTCTGAAATCTGAATTCAAAATGAGAAAATCAGACAAGCTTGTTATTACCAATGAAAAAACTTCCCTATATATCATAATGAACCACCGACCAGAGGTATACTTAGTGTACAATATGTAGGGGGGCTGTAAAGTAATTAGTAAGAATCTTCTCCTAATGAGTCTAGAGTCTCTAACTTCCTTTATGAACAATTATCTAGAGAACAACAAGTGCCAATGTTTTTATAGTTTTTGCTTGTAAGTTCATGACCACAAGTGAATATGGAAATAGTTTTTCACTTTCAAAACTAGATTATTCCAAGAAATGCTCTATGTTCTCTATTTCAGTTGAACTGCAAACTCCAAACAAGAAAATTCAAGGTTGTCCACTTTGCTTGAGCTAACAAAAAACTCCAGAAAAGAAAGTGTTCGGAAATACTCAAATCCAAGATAGCTTAGGCTAAAAATTAGCCCAATCCATATAACTGCTAAAATTTCTCAATTTGCTTCGTCGCAAGTTTGTCAACATGGTGTCAGGTGTGGAGAGAGATTCACACAGTGCAGTTGCACATAGCTTGTTTGGAATCACATATAAAGTGTTTGGGATCAAGATCTACTACATTTGTGTGGATATTGTGGCTCTATAAAGAGAGTTAGCCTTATCAGCTATATGTACGTATACTCTTCTATGATCTGCATGTTCGATCTAGTTTAAATACCAACCTATCTACATTTCACTATTTCAGTGTAAGATTGGCATATGAACATCTCTTGTATCCTTATTGGTGATCATCCATGCCTTCTATGGCATGACAATAAGTAAGGCTTGCCAATGCCTTACTCTGTGGAACATTTCAAACCCATATAAGGGGCACACTCTAAGGTTGCCAACTGAAGAAAATATATCCTCAAATTCACTAAACTTTTATCTTCTGCAGCTGCCTTCATATGTAACTTTGAATCTATTTGATAAATGATAACAATGCCGAAAAGAAGTGTAAGTAAATGACCAGAAAAAATAAATATAGGAAACGTTCAGACAACAATTGTAAAATGTTTATAGTGGAATTCTTTCATTGAACACAATTCAACTTTTGATGAAGATAATTCTTGTGCTTGATAAGTAGTTCTTGATATTGTTTACCTATAGATTGTTAATGAGAACTTATTTCCATGATCTGTCACCTCTAGCAGTATTCTTTATACTGTCGAGTACAGATTGAACATGAGCATGTAAAAAAAATTTGTTTTTAGACTTGGAGGCACAGAACTTGAAAAATATGGTTACTTTAGTTGTTGAGATGTTTACTTGACCTTACAATTATTTTTTTCACTATTTGTTTGCACTTTTAAAGTGTTAGGTAATTGTTTGCTGGACTCAACGTTCGAATTACCACCCCATACTGGTGGTACAAGGTGTACCATACCGGTTTGAGATGAACTGGTACCGGGTTCATTTTCGGCCTGGTACATATACACTTTTTTTTTTCTTTCTAATTTTGATTTTTTTATGTGTAAAACAATATTGACCATCAAATAAAACATAATTGCACTGGTTCTCCGATTTAAATAAGTTTAAATGATTTTAAAACAATTTAACATTAAAGATAATCAGCTCAATTTTTTTTTCATTTTTGGTTTTTTATTATGGAGACAGATGGTCTGGTCCGGAATGGTACCTATAGTGGCTGGCTGGCTGCCCGGGGTCTGAGACCATACTCCCAACCTTGGTTGGATTTGTTCCCAACTTCCGGTGCATGCAACAATTATTTCTTAAAAATCATTCTCGGAAACAAAATTCACTCCTTTTAGTTTCTTTTTGTTGTGCATACAAGCTAATTTCAGTAAAATCTTCTGATGGTGTTTCTATGCTTTATGCATGTTACTTGGATGGATGCATGTTTATATGGCAAGTCAATTTACTTTGGATATACTTGAAATTTCAACTTATTGTTTTTGGATGTATGGCAAGGAGGTTTATTATTATGAATATCTTCACAAAGCAAGGTCAACTTCATGTAATCATTAAGGACATAATGAGAACTTAAATCTATTTTTCATGTACTTGTATCTCCATCTAGACCGAGATCATTAATTTTATTTCATATATTTTTGCAAATATCATCAATTGGGGCTCTATACTTGTAAGCTATTTATATAAGCTCTCTGACCTTTTCTTTATTTGTTCATGTCTAGGACCCTAGGTTTCGGCCTGATAAGTCGAGCACATATGAACCATTAAAATGCAATGTTGATTGTACATGCGACAAGGAGAGTATGCAGTGTGCTTATGAGAGACAGTATGCTGAAATGAGTTCTAGCAGCGGTGTGCTTGGTGCAGACATTATATCCTTTGGTGAAGAGAGTGCATTGAAGCCAAAACGTGCTACTTTTGGCTGTGAAACTTCTGAAACTGGTGATTTGTTTAGTCAACATGCTGATGGTATAATGGGGCTCGGTCGTGGCCAGCTCAGTATCATGGATCAGCTTGTTGACAAGGGCGTTATAAGTGATTCATTTTCTTTGTGCTATGGTGGGATGGATATTGGTGGGGGTGCAATGGTTCTCGGTGGAATCTCTCCACCTCATGGCATGGTTTTTGCCCATTCAGACCCTGTTCGCAGGTATAGTAAACAATCAGTTTTAGGAACAATCAAGCATCCAGAGTTCCTGCAATTACATTTGGTACAATTCACACATTTACTCTAGTTTCGGGATGGCAACAGCCCATATTACAACATTGAGCTGAAGGAAATACATGTAGCTGGTAAGCCGTTGCGATTAGATCCAAAGGTATTCGATGGCAAGCATGGAACTGTCTTGGATAGTGGAACTACATATGCCTATCTACCAGAAGAAGCCTTTAAAAGATTTAGAGATGCTGTAAGATTCATTGCCACCTGTGTAACATATTTTAGTTTCATTGATCTACTAAATATCACATCTCATCGTCCTCCATTACTTCTTGGAATCATAAAAAATGACTTAATTGAATCTGCCCACGGTAGTCAATGGCAAATGTGGATTTCCTCTCTTAAAAGAAATCTGCCTAGGATATCTGACTTCATCAATGAAAATTTGCATTGTTTATTCTTCAGCGAAGCATGCAACCTTTCTTTGGGGTTAAGTTTTGGAATCAATATATTTTACTATTTTGGCTTAAGGAAGACTATTGACTTAAACATTGCTTTACTGTCCCTACTTGGCTACTCGTACCTAAAGCATGTGTTTCCAGATCATAAGATGTGATGTTTTGTGGGTGTTTGTTTCTTTTTCGAGTATTTTAAGGATTTGAGAAGTATATCTGGTTTATTAATGAAAGGAGTTAACAAAGTTATACTATTAAAAAGCGTTCTTTATAATCTCCATATAAAATACATGCCCAGGAACAAGTTCTTATGATGATACATATATAGTTGTTTTTTTTCTCATTATCTCCTCTTCCTTTTTAATCCTTCTAAAGGTTGCATCCTTGTAAGTTCTTATGATCCACAGGAGAAACTTTCTTTTCATTGAGCATTATCCACAAATCATTCATAGTTTGCTTATTATATTTGGTAGTGGATGGGATAAACTTTCTGTCCCTTGACAAAGCTTTGTTCCCTGAAGTTCTACTCAACAAACATTAGTGATCTACTTGTTGTCATTGTTTGCCAATCTTCATTCACATCCTCTGTAACACTTTCTATCCCTTGTAAAGGGCATAGTATTGCTGTCTCGCTCCCTTCCCCTTATTCTTAGTTGATTATTCTTATTCTTATTATTTATGCATCCCATATTAAATAGTTGAATCTCATTCTGGTGCTAATTCTTCTCCAATCCATGTCTAGATGCTTCGAGCTTTTAAAATTACAGCTAACAGAAGGTTTTGAATGAGTCAGTGGCTCAGTGCAAATAATGTTGATACTTAAACTATACAAGGATAGGGATGATTAAAGAATAATCTTTACTTTTTGTAAATTATTGATAGTTCTCTGAGCTAATCTTTTCTTGGGTCAAAACTTTGTTCTTATAGATAATGAGTCATCTGCATTCCCTGAAGCAAATTCGTGGTCCAGATCCAAATTTCAAAGATCTATGCTTTTCTGGTGCTGGAAGGTACTATTTTGTAACAAGAAAATTTATTGGGTGTGAGATGTTTAAACCATGTAATAAGTACTTGCATTAAATGCTTCCAGTGAAGTTAGTGGACTCTCGAAGACTTTCCCTGAGGTTGAAATGGTATTTGGAAATGGACAAAAGATCTCACTTTCTCCAGAAAATTACTTGTTTCGGGTAATATTACTACTTATGAAAATAGAGAAATCGGATTCTACTTCTAGTAAAGTTCACTATGACATATAGTAAACATGTTCCATTCTGGTTCTCTGCTTTGTATTGTTGTGAGTAGCTGATAGTTTATTTTTGTCCTTTCCATGTTGTCTAAATAAAGCACTCAAAGGTTCGTGGGGCTTATTGCTTGGGTGTTTTTCAGAATGGAAAAGACCCAACCACACTCTTGGGAGGTATGTTTTTCTGTCCCTTTGATTATCTACTCCTTATTTACCACTTGCTTTTCTCCCCAATTTTTCATTTGTATCTTCAGATTATTTGAGCATGTTAATCATATAGATAATAAAACATCAAGGAAATTATCCCACTTCATACTTGCCTTTTCCCAATTTTTCATTTATATTTTCAGATTATTTCAGTATATTAAACATATAGGTAATAAAAAGTGAAGGGAAACATTACACCCTTAACTTATGAACCCTATCTGATCTATTTTTTCGAATTCATGCACTTTTGAATATTAAACTTTAGATTGATTCTTTTTCACCTGCTAGGAATTATTGTCCGAAATACCCTTGTGACTTATGACCGTCAGTATGAAAGAATTGGGTTTTGGAAAACTAACTGTTCTGTGTTGTGGGAGAGATTACGTAATAGTACAGCCCCTTCACCAGCACCTTCAGCCTTCCCTGAATGGAATTCAAACATACAAGACTCACCAGCTCCCTCACCAATTGGACTGGTGGACTCTGTACTGGCAGGTAAGTCGCCCATTTTTATACATATTTTATCTTCAAAATTTTCCTCCAGATTTTAGATTAATTAGCCATGTACAATCCATGTTAAATTCTTTTAAGATTATTCTATAATATCATATTATATTTATTCCAAAAAAAGACCATCACTGGATTTGGAACGTATGCTTCTTGTGAGACCTGTTTTCCAACTGTATGCAGGACATCAAATGTTTGATCAGGATCTATACTTGGTTTCTGCAACTAAATTTCCTCTTTTATTGTCTCTTTTCAGGACAGTTCCGAGTAGGCGTCATAACCTTTGATATGTACTTGAATATTACATATATGGACCTGGTGCCCCACCTAAAGGAATTATCAGAGTTAATATCAAATGAATTGGATGTTGATTCACAGCAGGTGGAGTAAACTTGTATTTAGGGTCATGTTTTCATGAAAAAAAAGGTTCACTCTGGTTACGCACGGTGTGTATATAACCAGTAACAAAACAATAAGCTGGAATCTAGCAAGTAGCAAGGATCATTAATAGCATTCAATTATTGCTAAAATTATGTTCTTACATCTCTCATTTGTTACCGATTTTTATTAATCTCAAGATTTCTAAGAATTGGTTTAAAATTATTTATAAGGTTATACATGATTACAGGTTCATTTAATGAATCATACAAATAATGGAAATGGCACCTTGATAAGGTGGGCTATCTTTCCAGCAGGATCTGCTAGTTCATTTACTAGTACAACAGCAATGGTAATGCCATCTTATTTTTCTTTTAGTTCATATTACATTGCAGAATTTCCTTAAATGACAGCAAGTTTTCAAGTGTTCTTTTCTTTAATGCAGGGAATAATATCTCGGTTAACTGAAGATCGTGTTCACCTTCCTCAGAATTTTGGAAGCTATAAGTTGGTGGAGTGGAATGTTGAACCTCCTTCAAGAAGGTGGGCAAACCATTTATTGATAATTTACATGTCATACTTCCCATTCTTAGTACTCTCTATTTGGTTGACTCTGTCCATGTGTGTGACTAAATTTGTAATCATGCTTCCTCTTTTTTATGTTCTCTCATCATAGTTTGTTAGGTTGAGATACACTAAGATCTATCATTAAATTCAATTCCTTTCACAAGTTGTAACAGTTATAATTTGAGAGAGAGCTAGAAAGGAAATTTCATAAATTCATAGAACTATCTTTCACACACCAATTTTAAAGGGAAAAATGGAAATAAGGAAAGTGAATTTACAGATCGAGCTATGGAAATATGAATTTTCTATGCAATTCTGTCAATATAACAATCACATGCTAAACACTTCTAGGTATTTGTAGGCATAATGACTAACAATTCTTTGTGCTAAAACATGTTTCATACTTTTGTTATATTTAGCTGAATTTTTAATTCTAGTGCCATCTTCATTAATATTGCTATCCAAATCCTAAATTTCCTTTATGACAATTTTGTGATTAGACCGTAAACTAATGCGAGAATCAATATGCAGATCGTGGTGGCATGGACAGTTAATTTCAGTAGTAGTTGGAATTTCAGTGGTGCTGATTCTTAGTTTCTCAGCCTTCCTGGTTTGGTACTGGAGACAGGGAATTCGAGGGTCATCCACATACAGGCCAGTGGATGCTGCTGTCCCAGAACAAGAACTACAGCCTATGTGAATTTTGTCTTCTGATTCAAGAAGATATCCCTGTAGATTCTTTAAAAGCAATACTATCACGAGGTCAGTTTAGCATCATCTTGCTGCTGCCAGAAATTATCTAGCTCAACTTTCAAAGAAAGGTGCCTTTTGGACCACACGCCGATGAAGAGCTGCTTTTTTGGCTTGCATTGGCAGACTGTTTTTTGTGTAACTTTTTTCTTTGATTGGGAGAATCATTAATTATACAGGAATGGATGAGATATCTTAGTCTTTTTTTTTTCCTAATATATATTTGCTTGTAGGATGTAACAGAACCAATCAGAACAACAGACACTGTTGAAATGTAAACTAGAAAGCTCGACTGTTGCAGTATCACTGGATAAGATGCCTTATCCCTGTTTTGTTTCTTTACAGGAACTTTCTAATTCTCAGCTTTCATAATCCTGATAGTTGTCTAATGGTGACATTAATGGTGACTTCCTTAGTTATTGCAGAAAAAAGCATTGCAGTCTTTTTTCTTAAATGAACTTGTTTATTTTTTTATGTCAACCATGTATTGAACTGACCTGTTTGCTTAATCAAATGAGTGTTTTTTAGGTTAAGTTGAACTGATAAATATAGTTTGTTAGGGGAGTTCTGGTTGCAGCCACTTATGTAGGTTAGTTGATGCAGTGCATCTGATTAATTTGCTTGAGTAAGAAAGAGAAAGGGGTACAAATATAAGAAAGAGAACCCAAATTCACAATTACCTTTTTTTAATCAAACATGACATCTTAAAACTCTCCTATCAATTTCCACAAAGTAATTAAAATTAAGAACTATTTTACCAAATATATATTCCCTTCCAGAAAAGTCAGAAGCACCATTGTTGATCTTTTTATCTTTGGGCCACTCTGCTTTTGTGAATAGCAAGTGCACAATCACAAAAAGAGAGTAGAAAATGGCCTTGATGATTGATGTCATGATACCATATTGTAGGGAGGCAAAGTCATGTTAATTTAATTATGCTGCTCACCATCCTCTTCAATCAATTAGCCGAAATATATGCCCAAATTGATTTGGAATTTGATCCCGTTCATGGAATTGGCTACTCAAGTAGTCAAGTGTCCTTTGAATTTTAATTTTTCTACTTATTTTATTGTTGGAGTCTTATTACTCTTCAAGATCATCCAACTTAAACAAATAAAAGAATCTTGTCTTTGGTTTGGATATAAAAAAAAAAACATGTTTGATTTCTTTTTTCTACCTCGAATGATGATTACTTGGTCAATTATTTTTGCACGTACCGCCTAATTGATCGTCAAAAGCTATCCCATCAATTTTTTGTTGTCGGTCGGATTGGACCCACCAAGATTTCTTTCATCATCATCTTCCCGAACCAATTTTTTGGTCGGTAGAGGCTCGATCTAATTAATTAAGCATTTCTTCTCAATGAATAGATACTTGAGATCATCTCAGAGATCATTCATAAAATGAAGAAGATAAATTAAATATATTTTTTTTGGTAAGCAACGCTTTCATTTAGTGATTTCACTTCAAATCATTATTCTTGAAAGAAAAAAAAAACTCAACAATTAATTGTTTTTTTTTTCTTTCAAAAGAGCGATATTGTCAAAAAATATTTTAATTTCTCAAAGAAGATAAAATGGATGTTATTCATTGTATTTGATATATATATATAATTAACATGAAGAAATGAATTATATAAATTAAATAGAAGAGCAATAATTAATTGGTGAAAGTGAAAGCGTTCATAGTGCAAGTGAGACGTCGAATCAAAGGAATAAATTGATTAATCCAACAACCAGAAATTAATTTGCTCCCTGCCAACCGGAACTTGCACATGTTATAAATTCATCCACCATAAAGAAAAGAGAGAGAGAGAGAGAGTACTAACTAAAAAGGAGAACTAATAATTTTAATAAAAATATTGACATAGATATATACAAGGAAGACAAAAAAAAGAGAGACAAATTACAAGTTGTATATATAGGACCCGGAGCAAAGCAATTATATACATAATTGAAGCTTGAGCATGCATGGAGAGATCGAGGACAATATAATTCCAATCACTGACATCAATTATTAGATAGGTTATTTCCATACAAGGTGAATAGGAGGAATTAATTGGATCGACAAAGAAGATATATTATAATTAAATTGCCTTGGGGCCTACAACATGAGCGGCACTAAATGATGACATTTCGCATTTAAATGTGTATACTACTATACTGAGGTGAAAGAACCGATCATGATTGCCATTTTTGACAAACAGCATATATGTGAATTGTGAATAATAAATACTTCTTAATTCTACTGTGCCTTTAGAACACAAGTTAGAATTTATAGAAAGGATATCAAATTTAAAATAAATAAATAAATATTTGTCTCCCATTATATAATTAACAAATTAAATTATTTACTCTTCTTTTTAGGTGATATGTATGTAATGGATAATTACTGGGTCCACCGTATATACATAAAGGGCATTAATTTGCATGTACCGAGACAGCGTTGCAATAATAAACAAGATATGGTCCCGATCGAAGCATATATATTCCTTGAGAGATCTCATCAAATATCATTCATTCGCCCACACCATTTATTAGGTTTAACGTCCACTTTCAAATTCAAAGCAGTTCGATCCACACATTAATTATATATATGCCTCCATCTCTTGAATTTTATTGTAGGTATGCATGCATGCATGCATGCATGCATGAATGTGAATTTAATTTGACTTCCAATAGTAAAGAATAGTGTGGGATGTGTATAAAATCTATATCAACGTTCCGCGCGTGACATGTAATTAATTAATTAACATCATGGTAACTTTTTATGTCTTTGAATGTTAATTGATTCAACTAATTAAGAGTACTGAAATATATGAGATCAGGTCAATTGATTAGTTGGACATTACTTTCAATCAATCACATTATTCTAACTAACAAATTAATTAAGACAATCATCGAGAGAGTACATAGTAGTTAGATTCAATTAATTAGATATTGGGATGTTGATTATTGTGAATATTGAACGAAGATGAAGATGAACAAAAATGTTGTATCATACTATCATTTGCATGTCCAACTCTTTGTGTACATATCCAAGGGTCCGTTCGTTTCACAAATTATCTAATATAAAACAAGACAAGTCAGTACAATATAAGATTGTACGGAATATATAACATAAGAAATAATTTCACGTTCGTTTCGCGCGGTACTATATGTTAAATTTAGTATTGTCTTGTGTTCGTTTCGTATTATCACAAGACATAATAAGATAATTTAACAAAAATATCATTTGTACTATTTTTTATTCATTTCATCATATAAAATATATCATACAAGATCATATATTATTATTATTATTATAAAATACTCATTTTAATTAACATAATAATTATAAATTAAATTAATATGCTCTATTATAATTATATCATAAGTAGATTAATTGACCAACATATTGCGACATGGAGGCCTTGGTGTCGTCGACGACGCAGCCATGACTAAAGATCAATTTTTGATCCAAATATACTCTCTATAAATATATATAAATCTCATTTCTATCAAAATATATTATCTTTTAATCCAAATATACACTCACTAAATATAGATATATACTCAGTTTCTATTGAAATGTACTCTCTTTGAGTCCAAATTGTCACACCCTAAATTCGGTATAACCGGTCAGGGTACGCCATGTACGTACCCCGAAGCCTAACCCAACTCAAACACAACACAACAACTAATAATCTGAACAGTGGATATGTAATTTTAAAAAGAAAAGAATAAATATTAAATACAAAACCAAACCACGACTAAATAAAAGTTAATTCATTGATCAAGTTACTTTTAAGGAATTCCAATAAGTAATCAAGACTTCTAAAAATAAAAAAAAGTACGAAAACAATAATCTAAGTTTACATGACTCAACAACTTAAAAGAAACTAAAATGATTCAGGTATCCCCTCGACCACGATATGTCACGAGACTCGCTGCCTTGCCGCTAGTTATCAGCCGCGCTACTGCACCCTAGTACCTCTCTAATCTAGCTCAGATACTGTAAAACAACAAAAATGATTGGTAAATCCAACTAGGACTTAGTGAGTAGATCAGACCTCGATTCCACCACATCGTCATCATCATCATCATCATCATGCATAATCAAATAAAACACATAGTTAAGCATAAGAAAAATAAATCATAATTCAAGTGCATTTATTTTTAGCAGAGCAAACCTCCTATACATCATGTAGTAATCTACAGAAAATATGCCATCAAGTATAAATATAGATATGGTCGATGCAACAATCCACATGCTCACCCGGACCCGCTGGTCCTCATCGCCACATGGGGTAGGTAGTCGATGTGGTCTTTGATCTACCACTCAATCAGTGTCGTCTCTTTGGGGTATGCTCTCCCCTCACCAACTCGGCTCTTTCGAACCGTCTCTTTGGGGCATACGTTCCCCTCACTGGTCGGGTTTCCAGACTATCTCTTTGGGGTATGATCTCCCCTCACCAGCCGGACTTCCTGAATAAGGCCAACGCTGTCTCTTTGGGGCATACCCTCCCATCACTAGCGAGGCTTTCGAAAAATGCAACAAGCACATCGCACACGCATGTATATATATATATATATATAAAGATGCGCTATCAACAAGTAAATATATAAGGGCATACCTCAACCTCCTCCTCCTCCTGCTATACATCACAACCACACACACACACACACACACACACACACACACACACACACACACACACACACACACACACACACATATATATATATATATATGCGTCCGAAAACAAGCAACACTACTTAGTAATCCTACATCGTTAAAGCTCGACCTAGCAATCCTAGCCATCTACCCTAGGGCCGGCCTACCTCCCCCTACCCGAATGCCCTAAGGGCAAGGAGGGTTTGGCCCCCATTAGGTTTCCTTAGGGTCGACTCACCCGAGTGTCATCCTAGGGTCCTAATGTCTCTAGGTGTCTCTAGCTAGGGTCCTTAATTCCCAATTTGTAGGTCTCTAGAATTTCATAATTTATAGGAGTAATTTAAGATACCATAAAGTGTGTTCCTTAGGTGTAAAAAAATATATTTTTAACCCCTAAAATCTGTCCTAAGGTGGCCGGCCACCCTAGAGTCCCTAAAGAACCCGAGAAGGGGGCGGCACACTTTGAAATCCACCCCAAACTTTCTCCTTTCATCAAGCTAATTATCAAGACTCAAGAATTCCTAACAATCATAAAAAAGAATCAAGATTTCCTCAAGAAATTCAAGAGAATGAGGGGCGGCCAATCGCCCAAAAATTGATCTGAGAACATCACGATGACGACGAAAAAACCCTTAATTCGAATCTCTAATTCATTACGAGAAAGTCGAGCCAAAAATCGTCGAAAACCCCGTGACATAGGGGCAGCGACATGGATGAAGAAAAGGGAAAAAAGAAGGCTAGATCCTCTCACCTTTTTGGAGAAACCGAGGAGGAAGAAGAAGCTAGGGATCTTCCTACGATGAACGCTAACAAACTCGCAAAATTTCAGCTCCGGCGACTCCTCCTCTCCTCTTGCGTCGCCCTCTCTCTCCTCTCTCTAGGCCTTGAGTGGCGTACGGCTAAACCCATGGCTGCACACCCCAGGCTATTTTATGGATCCTGGTTGGGTCCAAATGATTAAAATACTCATACTTAAGTTATCCGACTTAAACAGTCTGTATCTAACCCGTTCTAACTCTGATTCGAGTTTCGATTGTATTGCTAAATTCGTCTCAAGACCCTATATTATCCTAGCATTCTACTGAAATATGGCAAATACAATTTTCCTAAATTTTTCTACATAATTTGCTTACCCGAGTTTAATATATCCCGAAGCTCTACGCCAATCCGCGCTAACTCGAGCCCACGGTCCCCTGCTTAAGAATAAAATATTATTTTTAGGTGTTTGGGTATTACACAAATATACTCTCTTTTAATTTAAATATTTTCTCTAAACACATATATACCTAATTTTTACCAAAATATATTCTCTTTGAGTCCAAATATACTTTCTTTAAATTTAGATGTATACTTAATTTCTATCAAATATATTTTCTTTTAGTCTAAATATACTTTCTTTTGATTCAAATATACTCTCTTTAAATATATAAACATACTCACTTTATATCAAAATATACTCTCTTTTAATCTAAATATACTTTTTTTTAAATATAAATATACTCATTTTGAGAAAATCGAGCATTCTTGGAAATTTTTTACGTATACTGAAAATATGAACAAGACTATTGTTGTCATTTTCAACCCTGTACCATAGTAACAAATTTTTGTTACTCTAAATTGAAGTAGCAAGAAAATGAGTATGGTGCACTGTCCCAAGACATTATTCTTATTTCATCTATATATGATATATTTTTACAAATGAACATGAGACAACTGGTATTATCCAGTATTGTACTTTGAAATTATGTAAAACGAATGAATCCTAAGGTATAATACCAGTTGTTTATTATTGTATCTTCAAATTATGTGAAAGCAACGAACCCTAATACTCTTCGTGCACCCAAGTCCACCACCTATGCTTACTTACTCTTTCCTTTATAACTTTTGCGAAATTTTAGGGATGACGTCACATGTTAGTGTAGTGAAATTTTTAATATTTAAAAAAATGTAAAATAAAACCCTAAATTAAAATATTTGTTAGAGGATCTCGTCGTATCCGGTGAAACTATAATTTAATCAAATTCTAACAATTAGCTATAAGTTGATTGTTGTCTTGAGTAGCGTCTAAAATTTCACCAACATGAGAGCATCAACCGGCCCTAAACAATATCATGGAAGAATTTCCCTTAACTTGGACAGTAGAATCAACATATATACATATCCTACTCTTTTTTACGTATTCCAAATGATTGCAATTTTTCAGATCCGAATTTTGGGAAGGAGAAATTCTCAAAATCGAATTTGAAGATTGGAAATTTCCAAAATCGGAATTGAATGGATCAGATACTCATTTTTCCTCTGGCCAGTTAGAGACTTTGGTCAAAAATTAAAAAATATATAAAAAAATATTAAAAATAATTTAAATTTATAAAATATTTTTTACGATACAAATAAGATATTAGAGAACAAAAAAATATTTTTCAAACTCTCTAATGTATTAAAGACTTTTGCACAAAGTCTATAAATTTAAATTTAAATTAAAAATTATGAAATATTCTGATGTAAATATTTTTTTGAATCATAGTACATTTTTTGTATCATTAAAAAAGTATTTAATAAATACAAATATTTTTTTAAAAAATTACGAAGTTATTATAGATTTTGTACAAAAGTCTCTAATGAACTAGAGACTTTTGTTTATAATAGTTTTATAATTATAAAAAATAAAATTTAATTCACAAAAAAATATATGTGTGATATAAAAGATGTGCTAGAGTCTATCAAAATATTTTGGACAAAAAATATTTTACTATTTTTAATTTAAACTTAAATTTATAGACTTTGTGCAAAATTTTTTAATAAATTAGAGAGTTTGAAAATATATATTTTAGACTCTAACATATTATTTTTATTATAAATTAAAATAATTATTTTTTTATATTTTTTAAATTCTTAGCCAAAATCTTTGCCTAGAGGGTAAAACGAGTATTCGATCCATTCAATTTCGATTTTAAATTTTAAAATTTTAAAATTTTTAAATCTGATTTTAAAAATTTCTCCTATCCAAAATCTCAATCCGGCAAATTGCCGAATAATCATCAAAGCTACAATCACTTCATCACCTGAAACTCAATTATTTCTCGAGGAAAATGCTGAATGATCATCAAAGCTACCATCACTTCATCACCTAAAACTCAATTATTTCTCGAGGAAAATTGAGCGCTGGTGCTATAAATAATAGTTTCTCCTTAATTAACCGAGAAATTTAAATCTTTTTATAGTATTGCTCACTGAAACGGTAATAATAACTGCTCTCGCTCTCAGGTATTTTCTTTGTCGGTTTCCACGTCCTCTTCTCCTCTCTTCTCTGCCATCCCCTCGGGAACAGACATTCGCATCCTCCTCCATTTCTGATTTCTTCACTCTCCATCAATCTTTCTTTAACTCTCCTATATATTCAATGACGCGCATGACATCCTTTTTTGCCCACTAAGATATTAGATATAGTCATATAGATTAGATCGCACCTGCACTCTGCAGGGTATAATAATTCCATGGCCAAGAAGCAAGGCTTCTTCTCGGCACTGAGGGAGGAGGTCGCCAGGGGGCTCTCGCCGGGCAGGTCCAGGGAGAAGACCTCCGTCAGGACCCACCCGCCGGCGGAGGCTGTGCCGTCCATCCACCGCCGCCGAAGGAAGGACCACGCCCGCCGCACGCCGCCGTCTCGGCCACCGGAGGTGCCGGTGGCAGTGACCTTTACGTCGGCGAGCTTCCGGGAGACCCTCGCGCCTCTTGTCGAAGGACCCGAGGGTGGTGGCACCGGAGACGCCGCCGGCGGCCCGGCGAAGGAAGGGTGGAACCGTTGGGTCCGGGGCCAACTCTCACGGGCTCCCTCGGCGACCTCCGCCATAGCCGCGAGCGCGTCGTCCGCGTTCCTCCGTTCCGACCTGCGCCTCCTGCTGGGAGTCTTGGGAGCTCCGCTCGCCCCCGTCCACGTCAGTTCCGCCGACCCTCTACCTCACCTCTGCATCAAGAACAGTCCCATTGTATGTTTTCTCCTCTTTCTCCTCCGATCTAGTTTAGGCAAAATATAAAGCTGCAATTTTTTTTGTTCCAAGAAGATGTTTTGATGCGCAATAGTGAAATCTTTCAATCCCCAGCCTTTCATTTTCGTGTTCTGGGACTCCGATTCACCATTTTAGGAACAAATTAAAGATTCAATTCCTGAAAAGGCCATCTGAAGCATTCCGTCGATGTCAATGAAAATTGAGTTTGATTAACTAAAATCCATCTTCTGCAGGAGACCTCGTCAGCTCAGTACATACTACAGCAGTACACGGCCGCATCAGGCGGTCGGAACTTGCAGAGTGCCATCCGCAACGCCTACGCCATGGGGAAGGTGAGGATGGTGGCGTCGGAGTTCGAGACCGCGGCCAAAGTCATGAAGAACGGCTGCGTCTCGTCGCACACTGCAGAGTCCGGTGGCTTCGTCCTCTGGCGGATGGCCCCCGACATGTGGAACATCGAGCTGGCCGTCGGCGGCAGCAAAGTCCAAGCCGGCTGCAATGGCAAGATCGTGTGGCGCCACACCCCCTGGCTCGGCGCTCATGCCGCCAAAGGCCCCGTTCGTCCCCTCCGCCGCGCTCTCCAGGTAGTACAACACTCCACTGCATTTTGATATATACTCGAATTGCTTCAGCTGGAAGACGGGCATGTTGAGAGAGAAAACTCTTTGAACAGGGGCTCGATCCGTTGACCACGGCGAGCATGTTCGCCAATGCGCGGTGCATCGGGGAGAAGAAGGTCAACGGCGAGGACTGCTTCGTCCTCAAGCTCAGCGCCGACCCGCAGACCCTCCGAGCCCGGAGCGAAGGCCCCGCCGAGATCATTCGCCACGTTCTCTTCGGCTACTTCAGTCAGCGAACCGGGCTGCTCGTCAACATAGAAGATTCACACCTCACCAGAATCCAACCCAATGCCGGAAGCGATGCAGTGTACTGGGAGACCACCATCAAGTCCTCCCTCGACGACTACCGCCCGGTCGACGGCGTGATGGTCGCCCACTCGGGGCGTTCGGTGGTTACCCTGTTCAGGTTCGGGGAGAAGGCCATGAGCCACACCAAAACGATGATGGAGGAGGAGTGGACGATCGAGGAAGCCTCTTTCAACGTGCCGGGTCTCACCATGGACTGCTTCATTCCTCCAGCCGACATAAGATGCGACTCAACTGCCGGAACTCGTGAGCAGCTTTTTCAACGAGGAAGACGGAAGTCCGGCACCGGTCATCGCGCCGCGAAGGTTGCAGCTGCTGGGAAACCTAAAGATAAGCAAGATACGATCATTTGGAGAGTCCAACTCTAGATCATTAAAGCTCGATCGTAAACGTGGAGCAGATTTATATGTTTATATTACTACTCTCCTTTCAAATTATTCTGACTTGATAAATTATCATAGGTAGCTTCGACAAGCTTGGCAATGGTGGATTTCCTATGTACATAGATTGAGCCTTATGATTCCTCACAGGCCTGGTTGAATCATTATACTCACAGAGGATTTCTTCTTCTATCCTTGGTTTGGAAATTGGACAAGTACTCTGTCCTTGTTTTGCCTTGTTATTTTCGAATACTAGCTTGTTATATTTGAGATTGAAAGATTGTTCTACACTTCTACATATGTTGAAGTACCTGAAGCATTTCCTTTACAGTTTTACTTTCACCTGAAGCTGCCCAATTGTAACAAAAATCACACCTTTTACTTGATTTATGTACATGCATCACTTAATTAAGAAAATAGGATGTTTCAAGGACTTCTTGTCTAATTCGACCACATGAGATGCTTTAGTTTGCGTGCCACTTGATAGCTTCCACTTTTTGGTGCTCATCTGCGACTACTTTCTTTATTCTTTTCAAGGACTTCTTGTCTAATTTGACCATCTGAGATGCTTTTGTTTGTGTGGCAGTGTGCCACTTGAAAGCTTCCACATTTTGATGCTCATCTGCAATTCAAGAAGATGACTTGACTACTTATTCTTTTCAGTTTTCACCCTTTTTGATTTAATTGCTGACATAACTGAATCATGCTAAAAATTATTCACCTTCTGCTAGTTAATTATGCAGATGACCATCTTTAGGATTTCCAGTCGAAGTTTGTGATTGTCCAGAAACTAATGAATCCAGTGGATGTCATCTTCAAGAATCTCCAATTATTCAAAAAGAAGAATCTTAGAAACAAATATGTTTCAGTTTCACTTTTGATTCTCCAATAGTTACTTTTGAATAAGTTGAATCACCAAGCAGCACACTTAAAAAATAAACTAAATAGAGATACCAAAGCAACCCTAATTAAATGCTGAACATGTCATTTACTTGGTATACTATGAGCCCTAGCATGTGCAGTATAAACACTTTCTCCAGGTAAAAACAGTAAACTTATCTCCATTTTTGCAAACATGTATTGTTTTGAAATTCTAGAAGAACGTTGAAATAGAAATAAATGTAGGCTATAATCAGCCTAGCTTGTAGTCGTAGGCTCTGCCACTGATTACAATCTGACAAGTTCAAAGCAAAATTAGACACAGATGTACTGACTTTTCAATGCCTTCCACAGGTACATGTTCTTCTATCACTTATTTCCATGTGCTTCGGCCTCTCTCAAACCAGCAGAGTCAAAAAGGACACATGAAGAGGTCATATTCCCTCATAAATTTCCACCTGCTTTTATCAAGTCAATTATGATTGAGATTAACAAACAATTCAATCGTGAAATAAAGAACTGCTGTCATATATTATCTTTCCAGCCTACTTTCCTTGCTATATATATTCCTATCTAATTATATCAGCTTTTACACAAATAGTTTGATCTGTAGATTTAGTAAAGCAAGGCATGATCTGGCTGCTACTGAAACAACAAAAAATTGTATACAGATTTTTAATTTATCCCATTTAAATAACTAGCTAGCTAAAAGCAAAGTTATTGATAGATTAACTTTGAAAGAGCAGATAGAAAGCAATAAAATTTGATTAGTAGCTAGGCATATTTATCTTTCAGCTCCTGATAAAATGAAAAGCTGATGGGAATGTTTGCTTGGCATATAGGGACAAACAATAGCAAATAAATCATATGCTATGCATACTGTTCTGAGTTCTGACAGTCATTATAAATTTATAATGTCTTGTTAATTTGTTTGGTTCTTGCAGGGATCTTCTGCTTGGTTTCACTGGGAAAGTAATTATAGTCAGTAGCACCAACTTAAGTATCAGTATTTTTTTTTTATCAGCAAAATGAAGAAAAAGGTTTTGCTCCGACTAGGGGTGAGCATCGGTTCGGTTCGGTTAAAAACCGAACCGAAAATTCGGTTAACCGAACCGAATCAAAGAAAAAAATTTAACCGTTTACCGAACCGAAAAATTTCGGTTAATTCGGTTCGGTTCAGTTAATTTGGTTCGGTTAACCGAAAAGATAAAAAAAAAAAAATTCAATGAATGCATATGAACTCGAACTCAGCCTTCAATGAATTAAATTTTAATTTTTATCCTTCTAACCATCTTAGCAAACATTACTATCAATTTTTATATAACTAACACCTATTATATATATAACGAATGTAAAATAAATATTATTGCACAACATGAGATTCGAACCCGGGCGAAGGAAAACTAAATATAACACTTAGCCACCAAGACAAATGCCAAGATCTAATATATATGTTATTGTATATATACATATACATATACATATACATATACATATACATATACATATACATATACATATACATATACATATACATATACATATACATATACATATACATATACATATACATATACATATACATATACATATACATATACATATACATATACATATACATATACATATACATATACATATATATTCGGTTAATTCGGTAAATTAACCGAACCGTCGGTTAATTTACCGAACCGAACCGAAAACCGAACCCAAAAATTTCTTTAACCGAAAACCGAACCGAAATTAATTCGGTTAATTCGGTTCGGTTAAATCGGTTTCGGTTCGGTCGGTTTCGGTTCGATTTCGGTGAATCGGTGAAGTTTGCTCACCCCTAGCTCCGACTATACATGAATGGTACTAGATGAGGGTACTGTTTTGAGAAGGGGAATGATATTTGTAAATTTTGTCATATATGTACTCATTTTTAATATTACTATTATATTATATTAATTGTATTAGAAAAATTTGAAGTATGAAATTAAGCACATGCAATAATATGTAATATAATAATTTAATTATTATTATTAATATAATATTATATGATATGAAAAATATATATATATAATTTAACGTTGTATATATATTATACTCAGCCTACTACATAGTAGAAAAGCAAATAGCAATTCAGTATGGAAAAGTTATGTGAAAAGATCCTTTAAATATCAACACCTACAACTTCTATTTTGTTAATTTGATTGGCAAAAAATTGTGAAAAAAGTATAATTGTAGGAAAGTAGCAGATTGATCAATTGTTTGGTTGCTAGTAAATTAGGAAATTTTATTTCCCACAGAATATGATAAATATAACTTTTTGTGCTTTTTAGAGAGTAAAAATAATGTTTGATTTTAATTTATTTGAAAAGAAATTATGGGTAACAATTTTAATTAATGAGTATAAGTAATAGATAAATTTCTCATAACAGAATGCCTCATTTTTTAATTTTAGAAACAAGTAATATACCGATAATAACTAAATAAATAAAATTATTTTAATGTTACCTTGAGTTTAGCCCCTCTAGTGGAGGGTATACTAATCATTTTTAAGTATAATGCATGAATAGTTGCTAGTTGAATCAAATAAAATATAAAAATTTATAGTTTTCTTATAGTTAACACCAAATTATAGAGACATTTGTTCATAAGATATATATGAAACATAAGGATAAGTGGATTCGAGTACCCTATATTTAATTTTCATGATACTTGAATCATATCATGTATAGCATCTGTTTCTAGGTTTTGGATCTAGACCCTATCCTATTGGAATTTAGAACCGGATCCTATTCGGAATTTGTACGTAATACATGTTTCGAATACCCTGTTGGAACATGTTCATTTCTTCTTCCGAAATTTGTACTACACCATATGTTCCGGACACCCTGTTGAAATTCGTTCATTTTTTTTCTCTCATTATTACGTATATCATAATTCAATAAATAAATAAATAAGACTAAAAATAAAATAAAACTAAAGCTTACAAAAGGATAAGATAGAATATTAGATTAACATATTTTGGATAGTGGTCCTACTAGATAATTTAGAATTGGGTAAATTATTTTACACTTAATCAGTTTTGGATACCAGTTCTGATTTCAGTTTTGATTTCGAATACCCAATATGTTGGAGACGTAATTGAAACTAGTTTTAATCAGTTCCTTAATTTTTTACTTAGAATATACTCGAATTTAATTTAGATCTACTCGGAACCTACCCGATCGGATAGGTTTTGACCGATACTAAGCATGCCCAATATGCGTGCACACCCCTAATGCAACAACATTATCTACTTAAATTTGTACTAGAATTTTGCAGCATCATCCAAATAGTTGTCCTTCTATATGAGTATCACTTCGGTCATTCATGACTGCTACTTCTATAAGCAATTCTCATGTACAAAATATATGAACGAATAATAATTATTTTTTTGTTTAATTAGCTCAAGAAACGAGTAAAAAATAAAGAAAAAATCACAAAAGTATCATTCTTAATGATATTAAATGTTTATAATAATTTATTATTTATTCATGCATTATATTTTAATATAATGATATTATAATAAATCTAAAATGACAAAAATATAGATAAAATTACAAAAATAATAAATGACATTATAGCTTATTCTAATTCATACTAACATAATAATTATAATGATTTTTGTAGTCAAATTTTTTAAAAATAAAATATTAATTTAAAATATAACTGTGATTTTGGGAAAAAAAATCAAAACCAATTCAATAGTCCCTTCTACCAATATATTTTATATGAATACTTTCTTTTTACACATAGGGACAAGATTTATTATATTTACAACTAGGTCTTAACCCACAAGAATAAATATATTTTTTAATTAATTAAATAATTTAAAGATGAACATAATATTATTATAGTATGATATGTTAATTTTAAAATAGTTAAAATTATTTATATATTTCACATTTTTAAAAAAATATTATATGTACATATAGTACATGTTACATTTTAAGTATTAAGCATCCCATTCAACTCCAAATTACAAAAATAATATAATGTATTATGTAAATTAAGACTAATTATAATTGGAAAAAATAAAAAAACATTATCAAGAATAGGTAAAGAAGGGCTATTTCTTAGCTTCAAATAAGGAATAGCTATTCCCCGTCCGTCAAGAATAGATGAGATATAGGAATAGCTATTCCTTGCCTTTAAATCCAACCAAATAAGGTAATTGGAATAGAGATTGAATAATTATTCCATTTCTAGTCTTTTCTAACAACTAAAATGCCCTTGTGAATATGGACAATAAATTGGAAGTGCGTGAATTCATGTTCAGTTATTCATATTCGCTCACTTATTATTCATGTTCATTTATTTAAAGCTCATGTTTACTTGTTCATAAAATTTCTTTAGAGTCCGCTCAATGGCAGAGCTAGAAATCAAATTGAGGGCCGAGGGCCGAGGGAGGGTGGGGCAATGTTGGTTTTAGGTTTTCAACCTTAGTTTTAATCTCGGTTTTGATGATTTTGATGATAACAAACATGAGACTAATATTTTCATTGAGAATATTTTTCAGGTTCCATATCAATTAACGTTCAGGAAATCGATCGCGCTCGGAAGGACATTGATCGTCGCGCTCGAATTCATCGCGAAAATCTCTCAAAGATCGACGTGTGCGACAAAGACGTATTGGACGAGCTCAAGGATCACATGAAAGCTCTCCAAGTTGATGCACATTGAAAGCCGGAACCAAAAAATGAAGAACAGAAGAAAAAGGCTGAAGAAATCAATCTCAGCCTAGGTTCGATCGACCGGGCGATTTACTAACTGTAGGTAAAAAAGGGCAGTAGACATTCGGTTGATCGAAACTTAGGGAAGAAAATGCAGCAGCTACGTTGGTCAACCGGGCGGTCGACCGATTGAAGCCCAAATTGGGCAGTAGCTCGGGCGGTCGACCCGTCGGTCGATCGACCTGCGTTTGCTGAAGACGCGAGATCGCGACGGTTGACCAATGGGTCGACCGAAGGGTGGATCGATAGATTTGCGTCTGGGCGGTCGACCCGTCGATCGACCGACCACAGGAAAAAGGAAGCGGTCGAATGATCGGTCGATCGACCAATCGACTAGCGGTCTGCAACGAATAGTTTTCTATCCGTTGAGTAGTCGTTTCTTCAGCAGGGTATAAATACACCCTCATATGATTCTTTCATCCTTCTTCTCTTATTCTTACAGAAATTTTTGAGCATCCAAGAGAGAGATAAAAGCCTTCCAAAAGGGATTAGTGCTTGCGCTCAATTTTCCGGCGTCAACTTCTTGCGCACACTCTGCCCCTCAACTCGGACTTCAACTCAAGCTCTACTACTTGGCGAGTTGGAGGTTCCAAGACTTGGAAAAGAGCACGATTTCTTGGTTTCATTTTAAGCTCTTTTCAATTGTATTTTAACTATTATTTGTATCTGTTTATTTGTGCGTGTAGAAGGTTGTTAGGTCTTGTTTGTGAAGTGGTATCCTTGGTGTAGAAGGAGTAAAGCCACTTGTATATACTTAGTGATTACTAGGATTAGTTCTAGTTGTCCCTTAGGTTGAGGTGGGAAAGTGCTCTCGATAGGAAGGCGGGATACTTCCGGGTGTGGAAGTGCATTTGGTTGGAGAGCGAAGACTTTCCGATGAAAAATCCTCTGTGTAAGGAAAATCAAATTAATCTAGTAAAACTTAGTTTGAAAATCCTAAGCGGGGTGCTTAGGTAGTGGAGTAGGCATTGGGGCCGAACCACTATAAATTATGTGTATGCATTGATTTATTGTTGTGCTTAATTGTTTTATCATTTATAAGCTTCCGCATCTAATCGTCAAATTGAATATTGCCTAAATAATCTAAGTAAACGATTAAAAATGAATTTAGGCTAATTGAATTAGTAAACATACTATTTACCCCCCCCCCTCCCTCTAGTGTCGTCATTTCGCCCACGACTAGGGATTAGAATCGAGAGAGAAGGAAAAGAAAGATGAAAAGAGGATATAATTTTGGGATATGAGGAAATTTTGAAATTTATGAGGGACAAAAGGGGATAAAAATTCGAGATATAGAGAGAAATTTTTTAATTTTATAGATGACAAATGGGGAAAAATATTAGGGATATAGAGGTAATTCTATAAAAATAAGGGGTAAAATCATCATTCACCGTATATAAATAATGAAATTTCAAAATTGAGGGGGGGGGGGGCGGGGGGCAATTGCCCCCTCCCTTTCACGTGCCTCCACCCCGAGTCCGCTTAAATTAGTTTTTCATGCCACTGCTAGGGGTGAGCAAAATCCGATTCAACCTGACCCGAAAATTCAATTCGGGTCAGATTATTCGGGTATAACGGGTCGGGTCAGGTTGCATTTTATAAAATTTCATATATTATTTCAACCCCACCCCACCGGGATTATTCGGGTATAACGGGTCGGGTTGGGTATAAAATTTCAACCCCACCCCGCTGAGTCGCTGACGCTTGCATCCTCCTCCGGCAACATCGAGCTCGAGTCCGACGTCTTCCTCCCCTCGTCCTCTCCGCAGTCGGCAGTTGACAGTCGTCACTCGCCAATCGTCTCCTCCTCTCCGACGGCGCTGCCCGACGCCCGTCCCCGATTGCCCGGCGAGGCGACGATCCTCCCCTCACTCCTCAGCGTCTGCCCGACGCTTGTCCCCAATCCCTGACTGCCCGACGCCTATCCGGGCTTTCGGCTGTCCCCGATAGTCTACTCTCTACAGGTAATAATATTATGATTTGTTATTGTGTTGATTAATTTTTTGATTAATTTGTTGATATTTGATTAGAAATTTAGGATATGTATTGAATTAATTGTTGAATAATTTGTTGATAATTTGTGGATACGTTGGATTAACATGATATTAGGAATTTATTGATATTTGTTGATTAATTTGTTGATTAATTTGTGGATTAATTTTTTGATTAGGATTTGTTGAAATTATTTGTCTATTTTAGATTTTTAATTAGGATATGTGGTTGATAATTGATATTGAATTATTAGTTTATTACCAAGCTGAAATTTTTATATAAGTGTAGATTAACTGATTAAGGATAGATTGTTTGGTGATTCTCAATCAACTAAAATGGTGGAAGCTTAATTTTGAGAGATTTTCGATGTTGTCAAATATGGCTTGAGATATTCTAATTGTCTCAGTTTCTACAGTGGTTTCAGAGTCCGCATTTACCACTAGCGGGAGAGTGCTCGATCTATTTAGGAGTTCTTTAACTCCTAGGATTGTAGAGGCTTTGATATGCACTCAAGATTGGCTTCGACAAAGTCTTAAGCATATAAGAGGATGACGGGCTTTGAAAAAGATTTGAAAATGATTGAGAAGCTTGAGGATGACGAGTATTTTTTTAAATGCTTATTATTTAACTTATTTAATGTTTGTTTATTTCAATTATTTATTTCTTTTATGTCTATTTATTAGAAATGAAAAAGTTCAATAAAAAAGATAATCAATGGACCCAATCAAGTGCAAATGTCGGAATATCATCATCTAACGTGGACATCATATATAGACTTACATGAATGAGTACAATAAATATTAATTCAATTTTTAGATATTTTTAATGTTAGTTGTAATTTTAATATATTATTGACTTCTTTGTTATAATTTTCATTTTGTAGGTTGAAGTGTTGAACCGTTGAAGACTTGAAGTATGAAATGAAATTATGAATTTTTATATGAATTTTGGAATAAAATTGTGGACTTGTTCATTTTCATTTTGGTTATGTACTTAGTGAGTTAGTGTAATTTTCATATGGTAGGTTGAACTTATATCTTGTATTTGTACCTGTCATGTGGACTTGTGTACTTGTTGATGTATTGTGCACTTGTTACACTTGTAGTTGTAGACTTGTGGTTAATAGTTATGTAGTGTGGAATTGTGGACTTAGTGTAAATTTTTAGTTATGTGTATTGTGCGGTAATTTTTAATTTTAGTTATATGGTAATTTTAGTTATGTGTTTGTATGTTTGAATTTGATTTTTCATCTTAGGAATGAAACATGTTGTTATGCGATAATTTTAGACTTTTAGTTATGTGGTAATGATACGTGTAATTTTCATTTTATTTATGTACGTTGAATTATGGAGTGAAAACTTTGAATGATAGTGAATGGATGATATATTTCGGAATAAACAGGTTGGGGTTCGATTTTTTCTGGTTATTCGGGTCGGATCGAGTATAATTTTTTTTGAAATTTTCGGATTAATACCCGATCGGATATTGACCCGACCCGCCCGATACTTATCCCTAACCACTACCTAAAATTTCATCTCATTTATTTTACTTTAATTGTGTGTTTATATTTGGCACTGTCTCTTTTCATGTACCTACTCGGAGGTGGCAATCTCTCTCAATAAAATATAAAATTATTATATTTTATTTTAAAATAATAATAATATCACAATTACAAAACCATAATTTCATGCATATCATCAACACAAGTATATATTATAAAAATAAAAAATATAAATGATATTTATATTCTTGAGATTTAATACCAATAATTTCAGTCATGGGTGTGCTATATATAGTTATATATTGGATTTTGTAAATCTTAAGGCCGTGGCCCAATTATCTGCTTATATTTTGCAATTGAGGACAAGTGTAGTGACAAAGCTCCCTATTTCCTTTAGCCGAGAAGAAGGAAGGACAAATATTGGATGCTGAATTGGTGTTTCTCACAATAATCTAAAATTGCATCTCTCTGATCACAGCTCTTAAAGCTCATAATTAGGCTTCCAACTATTTATAGATGAATGTTCGGTTTTGAGATCAAGAAGGAGCTAACAGAATTACAGAAACATGGAAAATAAAGCTTTACTCTGTTTACAGACACATGTATAATAAAGGAAAAAAATACACTTCTGCTACCTATCAGTTAACAACTATATTAACATATTAGAATCATAGAGTAAAATGAGTAGAAATATTTTATATAAATAAGGGTTATTAGCTAAAAATGATTTAAACTTTGATCGATTTTTCAACTGTGGTCAATTCTTTGATTGGTCTCAATTGTATATAAGAACTTATACATTGGTTCTAGTTATAGCTAGCCCGTTGTCTACCAACCATGAGTATGTTCGTTATTTCGCCGACGTGATGATTTAAAAATAATTTAAAAATACTCATTCGTCGTATCATTTGGATAGATGTAGGATAATTTTTTAATTTGATCCCACCTCTCTCTCTCCTCATTCTTTTCTTGCTTCCGCTGTTGCCACCCCATCTTCACCCCAATCCCACCGATCTCCTCATCATTTTCTTCCTCCCGCTGCTGCCACCCCATCTACACCCCAATCCCACCACAATAAAAAATGTTAAAAAACCCGTGCTTGTGGTAGACGCCGATATGAAACCGACGCTTGAAAAGGGCAGGCGTCGATTTGTAAACAAATCGACGCTTGCTTGGTACCAATTAAACATTACAAGCACCCAAGCCAGGAAAAATCGATGCCGGCATAGCGCCATTTTTTTTTCCTTTTAATTTTAATTTTTTAAAAATAATATAAACAAAATAAAATAAAAAATTAGTCTCACATAGGAAAAAAAATTATTTTTCAAATTATTTTTAATTGTTATAAATATAACTTTTTTAATTCCATGTCATGTAATTTTTTTTTCCTATTACTTTTAAACATTATAAATATAATAGTAAACTTAAAAAATTTTATCAATTAAAAAATATCAATAATAATTTTAAACATTAGATTAATATTAATTAAATATGATATGCTATATATTTTATAAATTAATAATATAAATAAGTTTAATATACATTATTTTAAAATTAATATGACAACTAGCCAGTGAAATCATGAGCCGCGTTGTCTCCTCCTATCCAATTTGCTAGAAGTGACAATGAGTCGTGCTTGACTACTGAAAGGGAAGGCCCAACCTAGGCTTAAGCCCGCCCCTTCGATCTCGGGCTAGGCTTGGGTCGACCCGAAGATATTAAAAAAATATAATTATCAAGGCCAACAGTAAGACTCAAACTACTAACATTTACCCTTGTATGAGATGAATTAACCACTGTACCAACTCATAATATGTGCTTCTATGTATCTTCAATGATAAAAATAACTACTGCGCCAGGCTAGCCTAGTCAAACTAACATAGATCAGGCTAGGTCTGGATGGCGTCAAGCCTAGCCTGTTTGGGCAGGGCCGAACCTAGTCATATCGGGCTTGACACGACCCACGTGCCCAAGGGGGGCGAGCCCAGCCCGCCCCTTGGGCGCAGACGGGCTGGGCCTGTGTCGCCTCCCATGGGCGGGTTTAATCCATTGCCATCTCTACAATTTGCTACAACCACTCAAGTTGCTGGGGTAAGAAATTTGAGTTAAATCAAAATATAATTAACTTGACTCAGTAGGCTGGTTTTATATAGTTGACTAATTCGGCCAGGTGATTAACTTGGGCTTGGGTTGGCCTAATAATGGGTTAAGTTGAACTCCATTCGGTTGATGCATTCGATCAGCCATTGAGCATATGCATCAGTTGACTTGATGGATCAGCTATATATTTAGCACAAGTAGAATTGATTTGTTCAGCTAATTTCTATCTATAGGTCAAACTTGTCAACTAGATCAAATTTAGGTTGACCAATTGGTTAATGATTTAATTTATTCCATTTATGCTAATTAAACCAAAGCATGTGGTTAGGCATCAATATCTTTCTCTTCCTAATTGATACTTATAATAAACCTACGTATGAAATATCACGTATCATACTTTGATCATTACATCTACATGTTAAATATTGAACTCCAATGATTAATAAAATGCCACATCAATCGAAACGAGGTTTAGAAAAGTCTTAATGTTGACCACCCTTTCTTCTAGGGTACTGTTGTTCTCTCCTATTTTCCTTTAGGTGTTGTCGGCCTCACCTTCTCCCTAGGTACTGTTGCCATCTCCAAGAGGAGAAACTAGAAAGAGCCCTTCTTGTTGGTTATCCAACATTTTGAATCGTAATTCGTAAAGGCATGGAAGCGTTTCACCCTAGATACCTATACAGCAATCCTAATTTGGATTGCAAGATAAATTCTCACCCTCTTCCTATAATTAAAATTTAATTGTTATGACCATTAATATAGTTTCATAAGGCATCATCAGACCTTCGTGTGATGTACATCAGATTTAAAATAAATTATATATATATTTTTTATTTTTTTTCTAATTCATACACCGTACAAATAATGAATATTAATTCATTTCTTATCATATTTTCTTATCTTATGTACGAAGCAAACATATCGTTAGTTCTTTGTGAAATTTGATTTTTGTTACCTATAACGAGTAAACTAGTTATAGAACTAGAGTAACAAATAATATGCACATTTGATAATTTTAATATATTATTTTATTTTAGGATAGTTTTCAGAGGTGATAATCTAGTATAAGACCTTTTTAAAAATGACATTCAATATAAGATTAAGAAAAAATGGTCAAGAGAATTATATTTTGGACAAAATTATACATATATTTTAAATGGCTAAGTCAACATCCCCAGACGTACCGAAATAACTTGTCCGATCTTAAAATATCCCGACTTAGCTTCTAATATCTCGGAACATAAGTCCTATCCAAAAAATGGCAAGTCAACGTACTGCACAATCAAAAACAAATTGATCGTGGTTATAACATCTCAAAAAAAACTTCTAACATCCTAGAAAAGCTTCTAATATCTCGTGACATAAATTTAAAATCTTTGATTTTAGATTCAGAACTATGAGAATGCAGGTTGAGGAGAGCGAGGGCATTGAAACTTTTTGATTTTTTAGAAATTGACATATTTTTTCCTTTAATTCGGATTTCTCTCATGAAATCTGATTTCAATGGCATTTTCATCCAATAAGATAAAATATGAGCATTTTTAAAAGCCTTACATGAGTGTCAATTTTTAAAATCATTATCCCAAAAGATCATTAGTCGTAATTTTCTTTTTATTTTAAATAATTTAAAGGGGTACTTGTTGAATTTTCAAAAGGAATCAAAAGACTCCAAAATAATAAATTAAGAAATGTCAATATAATTAGTCTTCCTTAATGTTAAGTCTCAAAATGTTTCTCCAACACTCAACTACAAATATTCACATATATAAAAGGAGAAGCTCAATTGAGCACCCACTCCGGGGTAATCTACGAAGAAAGATGAGCTCCTACATATACATCGGAATGCATCACAAAGACAACACTCTAAATATATGATCTCAGATCTTTGCAAGAAAACTCAGATAGATGCCCTCCTCTTTTGCCATTGTCGACCGAAACCCTAGCCAACAACGGCTAGAGTTTTGGAGAGAGAGAGAGAGAGAAAGAGAGAGAAAGAGAGAGATCTTACTTGGACAGGACAACGAGTAGAAAATGCAGCTGCGACGAGACGAGCAGGAGCCCAAATTTTTCAAATGAAAGGATACGTGAAAGACCCCTCGGGATTAGGTTTTTTTGGGGGTAATTTGGTCTTTTTCCTAGCAGTGTCCTTCGCCTCAAATCGGTGTGTTGAGAAATTTATCGGTACACGAAAATGACCTCAAATCATATCTTAGACACCCTCGGTGTCCTATCCCGATGCTGGTTTTGCAAAACAAACGAGGGACATGATCGGGTGTCCTGTCTAGTTTCCTGTTCTTTTTTACAAAATAAATGGGTCCTTAAATAGAAGGGGTGGCAATTGCTTGATTGTATTCTAACTCTAATTTAATCCTAAAATTAGCCCTCGAATTTGTTACCATTAAAAAAATTATTTTTATTTTAATGATCCTAAAATTAACCTTAAAAATACATTTAAAATTATTTTAATCAAACTAAATTCTTTAAAAAATGAGATATGTTTTAGGACTATATGTTCCAGCTTGCTTCATACTAATAAAACTAAAATCAACTTTATACTTGCTGATCATTATATTTATGAAAAATCAACCAAGATCAATAATTTATATTTATGCAAAATGTAATTATCTAATTTTTGGTTAATTTTTAGTTTGGAAGCCTAATGTCATTGAATTTATGCAATTGTTCAAATTAAGAAAAAATGAGAACAAATATATTTATATTATCATTTTTGCAAATAAAAACAATTTTGTATGTTAAATTAAGTAATTACCTCTGCATTTTATTTACTTTAACTAAATTAATCAATTTTGAGTAATTTTCCAAAATCATAATATGCATTAGAGAAATTCTCAGATCCATAATAATCATACACATATCTTTTTTATTATGGATTTGGAAATTCCTATACCCATACCATTTTTTTTCTATAATTATCAAAATACTCTCGAGTTCGGATTTGGTATTCGATTTCAGACTTTTACAAAAATTTAAAAAATAATAGATTTCAAACTTTCTCAAAAGTGTGAAACTAAATAAATAATACAAATTTATTATTTTTTTATAACTATAACAATGATTACGATATATATAATATTTCTAATGAGCTTATTTCATATATTGATAACACGAACTTTTTCTTAAAACTATAATATATTTCAGACTTTCTTAAAAACGTGAAACTAGTAGGTTCTAAATTTTTACAAAAGTTTGAAATCAAATACCAAACTGAACTTGAGAGTATTTCAGAAATTTTGAGAAAAAAAAAAATATGAATCTAAAAATCCTTGGATCATTGTTATGGATCCGGATTGTAGTCCTAGATCATGAATTTCTTACACATTCTGGTCCTGTTTGTAATCCTCTATATATAAAACATTCTGGTCCTGCATGAGATACAATTTGAAATGACCCATAGATTACTTTTGTGTTTGTTTGTTTCCCTATCAGAAGAAATACACCAGTCTTCGAAAGTTGACCGAAGATCTGATTGAGGTTTCTAGTTGTGTAATTCTTGTAATGTTTTCTTATAAATAAAATAATAAAATAATTGCATCAGTAAATTAAACTATCGGATCCAGCAAAGATAGTGACGGGAGACCTTGAAAGCAGTACCAAACGATTCGCATAGGGAAATGGTATGGACTTTTGATGGATACTGGAAAGCCATTGGTACATACTTTTTATACGTCAACTAGTGGTGACTGGTGAGAAACACTGAAACACTCACCTCAAATTAAGATTCGCGTGCTCCACTCACCGCTCGCCACCTGGTGACCCTTAAGAACGTACGTACCACGATGAGCCAATCACGACGACGCACGCCACCTCCCCGAGACAGTTTCTGCCGGTCCAACGTTCTTCCCCCCCTGCAACGGTCACTAGCTACAATATCGCATTAGCTCTAAGGATAAAAAGATGAAAAGGTTTAACTTACTTGCAGTACTGGAATCGCAACAACGGCAGCAAAGGTGAACACAACGAAGCATACGCGCGCGCGTACTATTACTACTACTTCTACCATCCATCCTCAACGGCGGGATACATGCTTTGTCGCGGCTCCCGCAACGCCAGCCTGGCCCTAAACTTAACCCCACTCACTCTCCGATCCCCAACGTTCGCGACGGAGATTGATTGCCTTTGCCCCGCTCGTACATCCCTGAATGCTGATCCTGCTCCCGAGTCCTGACCTGGTTCGCCTACTGCCAATCCCCCCATGTGCGCCCGGGTCCCTCCTCCCAATCTCCTCGTGACAGCTCTTCCCTTTTATTTTATTATTTTCTTTTTTTGTTTGCTTCGCACGTGACGCTCCTCCACCTCTATTCTGTCCTCTTCACTGTTTTTATATATACATCCACTTCAAATTCAATCACTCCCCACTCCACTCTCACTCGCTCCTTTCTCCTCTCCTCTTCTCTTCTCTTATCTTCTCTTCTCCTCGCCATGGATCGCCTCCCAGCCATCCTCTGCATTGCCCTCCTCTGCGCCGCCACCTCCACCTCCATCGCCCAGTCCCCCGCCGCCGCTCCCACCACCTCCAAGGCCGCCCCCGCCCCCGCCAAGACCTCCAACCCTACCTCTCCAGCCGCCGCTCCCACCAAGCAAACCACCGCTCCCGCCGCTGCCCCAACCAAGCCCGCAACCCCCGCTGCCGCTCCCACCACCTCGTCGCCCACCACCGCGCCGCCTGCCAAAGCTCCCACCGCGGCTCCACCGACCACCCCCGCCCCCGTCTCCACCCCCGCCGCCGCTCCCCTGGTGGCCGCCCCCACCGCAGCCCCTCCCGCGTCCGTTCCAGTGGCATCCCCACCCGCACCTCTTCCGCCGGCAGTTTCGCCCATCCCTTCGACTCCCGTCCCCGCCGCGGCGTCGCCGAAGCCCGCCGAGACTCCAGCCCCAACGCCGAGCAAGAAGAAGAAGAAGAAGAAGGGGAAGAAGACGGCCGACGCCCCCGCTCCGAGCCCCCCGGCTCCGGTCGCCGCATCACCGTCCGACGCTCTCTCCCCTGGACCCAGCGTCGCCGCCGACCAAACGGTACTATTCTCTCTTTTAACTCTAATGCTCACGATAGCCTGTTCTCCTATGTTAGTACTAACGTGAGCCAACGAGCCGCGGGATCTAATGGCCGTTGGGATTTCTTTTGAAGAAAATAAATTGAACTTCAATTTCTAACTATAAAATTAAAAAGATAAAAAAGTAAAAGAAATAGTAAACATAGAGGATTAATTTAATACGGTCGTCATGCCTTATGTGAGAATCTACCTGACTGATTTGTATAATAATGCAGAGTGGCGCAGAGGCGGTGAGAAAGGTGTTCTCGGGGTTGGCTCTGCTCCTAGGGTTTGCCATCGTCTTTGCCGAGATCTGAAGTCTCTAGCGTAGTTAATTAATACATAAATAGTAGGTTTGTTATTTATTTATTTGTTAAACTTTTATCTCGTGTCTCATTGTTGGTGTCAGTTCTTCTTGCCTTCTTGGTTTGTGGACCAACGGCGTATTGTTGTAGTCTTGCATTCACTAGGATGAATTCTTTATTGTCTTGAGGACCAAGCGCTCTGTGTTGGAGATTATTTACCACGTTCAATGACTCAGATCTGCCCTTCCACCTGCCTAACCACAGGAGATAAATTGTCTTGAATGCAGACAGTTTCAGTTTCAAAAGCATAATAAATGACAAAAGAAAAATGAAGTAACCAATTATTATTATTATTTTATCTCAAGTAAAACTTGGTAGGAAAGTTTGCCATCGACTTCAAATGATTGTCTTTTAGCCGGATAATAATAATAATTGGAGAAAAGGCTAGCAAAGAAAATAACTCCATGATTACTTTGCAATGTCAAACCGAATGTGCCTCAGGATAACAGGAATGACAATCTCCGGGGAACTAAGCTGAGGGAGATGGCCCTCGGACGGCATGACCTCGACAACCGACTCGGCTCCAAGGTGCCGGTGAAGGTACTCGGAGACCACAACGGGGACTGCCGGATCCCTGCTACTTTGCAAGATGTGGCATGGAACTTTGACGAGACCGAGTTTGTCCCTCACGTCGGTCTGGAATATTGTCTGCGCCACGCTGAGGGCGATGTCAGGGCGGATGTTGAATAGTGTCCGGCTGAACTCTTGAACCGTGGCAGAGTCCATGTCTGCTCCCACGGCCAATGGTGCGAAGCCGGAGACCCATGCCGTGTAGTTTGATCGCATGGCGTCGAACAACTGGCTCAACCCTTGCTGTTCGAATCCCCCAAAGTAGTCTCCGTCGTTCAAATACCTGCTTATGGATGCAGTCGTGAGTGTTCAAGGAGTAGAGAGGCTATGTCCTTAATTACACTGAAAACAAGGGTTCCTCCAAGCGATCTTTACGTAGATTAAAACTAAACTAAGAGAAAATTTGTGAATATCTCAAATTATAGGCAAACAAATGATGTACAGAAGAAATAGGAAGAATACTGCAACTTGGTATCCCAAAATCCAAATTCTCCTAATTGTATGGAGCCCGGCTCCATAAGATTTGCTATGGAGCCGGGCTCCATAGCAGTTATTCTCCACAAAAAAACACTAGATCTTGCGCACTCCCAATATCTTAAAAAATTCATTGTAAGAAATCCAATCATTAAAAACACCGACAATTGGATACGAAGAAAATCATTTCTATAATATGTTGTTACTCCTCAAATTTCAGCCCGATTAAACAGCATGACATCTGAAAATATCAAATTTTCTTCTCTCTCCTCAGTTTTGGCGTGCAGTACAGTCATTTGAATCATTTTGTTGAAACCCTAACCCCTAGTTTGTTTGATAATAAGGTATGATTTTACTTAATAAGATTTGTTCAATCTCTTATTTTTACTTCCAAGAGAAGATGATGGTTTATGGTGGTAATTTCGTGGTTTGAAAATCATGAATTTTGATCAATTTTTAAAATTATAGATTTGATGATTTCTCATGATTTATTAAAATTTTATTTTTAAAATACTCTCAATCAAAATTTATAATTCCTCTTAGATCCTTAATTTACTTATTAGATTAGACTTTTTCTTATCGTTCTTCATCGGTCTAGCCAAGACGTCGTTCTCCTCTGTATCTGTTGCCATTTAACCATATCATACACATATCATATTAGATTTTTCTTATTATTTATTTTTGCATAATGTTGGGGTGAGTCTCGAGCTCCAACAAATGTCACTTGTCCAGGAATTTTTTTTTATCTATATGGGCTCTAGGTCGTCGGCAAGTTGGGCCACTCTCAGATATCTCCTCTTGAGTGCAGCTTGGATATTTTCGATTACTGCTCTATGTGAAACACCGAGTGCACCCGCTGGGATAGAGTGCTCGACGATTCCCTCGATTTAGCCAACTTCTTCTTTAAGCACTCATTGTAGCACAAACAGACTTCTTTTTGGCCGACGCGGACCACTCTCATTTCTGTCTCAAAAATTAGACATTTGTGTGCCAGGTGGGGGGTTGATACGATGTCTCCCAAGTTGTTCAGTGAAGGTCGCCTCAGAATCATATGGTAGGGGGCTAAGGATGTCAATGATCAGGTATTGCACATCGATCGTTTTAGTCTTCGACTGAGAGTTAATTGTCATCCTTAACCATACATAGTCTCGGACGTTGACTCGTTCTCCAAAAAATCCAACAAGGTCTTCGTTACAGGGGTCGAGTAAGGCTTTAGTCAGTTTCATCTTAGTGAATGTTGAGTGAAATAGGATATCAGCCGAACTCCCCTAGTAAACCAAGACTTTCCTGACATAAGTTTGTCAGCGATTATAGAAATAACGATAAGGCCATGCAATTTTTTTTATCAAATTCCTGGAAGTCAAATTCGTAGAACGATATTATTGGGATTCTAGCACGAGACCTCTGCAGGCAAGTCGTGTCTTGCATTATTGGGACCAACGACGTATTGTTGTAGTCTTGCATTCAATTTAGTCGAGTGAGGCTCAAAGAGATTTTTTCCTTGTCGAGCTTGTCTCGCCTCCTCCCGCAAATACTCCAACTACGTGATTAATGACTCTACGGATTTCATTGTTCGGCTGATTTGTTCTTCTGTTGTCTCAATTTCCCTTGGTGTCCCTCGGGGGCATTCTGCTCTGACTTGGACGTTGGCCATAGTGACCGTTTCGGTTTTGACTAATGTAGCAATTGAGCTGACCTTCCCGTATCAAGTGATCGATTTGGTCTCTGAGCACCATGCATTCCTTAGTGGTGTGCCCATATATAGGTGTGACGGAACTCGCACTTCTTACTTTTGTCAGCATTGGGCGGAACTTTTTGCTTCCCGGCGTTGCTGGGATATTTAAGAACATACATGTTGTAAACTTCTCGAAGAATGGTCTCTCTTTTTCTATTCAATGAGGTGTATTCGTCATATCTTGCGTTAGGTCGGGGTGGCAACCTCCTTCCTTTATCGTCGTCTTTTCCTCGGCGATCTCGCTCTTCTCCATTTTTTTTCGAGCTTCTCTACTTTTCTTATATTCGATGATGTCTTTGGTTGTTTGTTTATCGGCCTTTCTGGCCTCTTTGAGCTATTCCATATTGATGTGGCATATTGCTTGTTCCCGGAATTCGGCCATAGTTCTCAGCTTGGACAAGGCTATCTGGTTCGTGAACTGTCCCTGCATCAGGTTGTGCTCGATAGAGTACAACTTGATGTGAGGGTCAAGGTTAGGGATCTCCATGGCTACGACGCTGAATCTCTTCGGGTACTTTGTCAGCAGTTGTATTTTGCCCCTATTTGATGTAGTGTAGAGAGTCCTTGGTCTTAGAATATATCCGAGACGACGAGAACTGGTTGACTAATGCCTTAGAGAGCTCTTGGAAGGTGTGTATGGATTGTGACGAGAGGGTGGAGAACCATAACAATGTGGCCTTTTCTAGGAAGGTGAGAAAATTTTGGCATAAGATGGAATCAGTAGTGCCATTGAAAAGCATCATAGATTTGAACATCGTCGGGTGGGTGGTCGGATTGCTTGTGTCATCATAACGTTGGAGAGTGATCGGCAATTTGAAGTTGGCGAGGAGAGGAACCGCCATGATATGCTCTATAAACGGTCCTGAGTCGATGACGGGGGAGGAACGGCCTTTGTGGCACTGGTTCCTTCTCTCTAGTGTTGCATGTGGGAGATGTCGTCTCTAAAGACTGAGGCTGGTCTCATAGTTCTCTCACGGTGGGTATCTTCTTCGTGCTCTAAGCAACAAGGCACGCGCTTGATTGAGTGCTTCTCTTGGGATTATGTTAGCGCATCAACCTGGGCTATTAGCCATTGTTTTTGTGCCTGGAGATTGGCGATCATGCGTCGTAGGTCCTCTAAAGTTGAGTTGGTGGTCATCGGAGCATCACTCTTCGTCGTGTTAGCTAGGTAGTGTATGAACGCTGCTGCTAGGTTGTTGCCTGTTGCCGGCAGCATTCGTCTGACTCCGGGTGTCTACTATAGTGGGATATGTACAATTTACTCGGCCCCACGATGGGCGCCAAATGTTCTCGCCTGAAGTCGGGGGTGCTGTAAGCCTCTGCATCTCTTGGTTCAACGCGGCTCTGGGGGTGACCTGCAAAGACACTTTGACACTCAAGTTAAAGAGGATTCCAAATGGTGTATGGAAATTGAAACAGAGAGTATACATGTAGTGTGTCATCTCTGTTTTATTATGTATGTTTGGGTACTCGGTGAGAATGACTCTGGTAATTTGGCGGGGATATGCCCTGAATAGGTTGACTGTTATCCCTGCAATCGCAAATTTATTACTGTTGAATCCTTGATGATAAATGTAGGATGTTAATATCCTTGTTTGGCCAGGTGGAGCCCCCGAGCTAAGTCGTAGTTGGTTCGATCTGAGTCTAGTTCATGAGTTGAGGTGCTCCTGGAACCGATCCGACTAGGCTCAAGGAGTCAGTCCAGTCTAGTATGCATTCATGTGGTATTATCAAAAGCATTTTGTTAATTTAAATAAATATTTTTGAGCTTATTTATGTGTTAGAGTTGGTATTGGGAGTAAGAATGAACACACATTCACGATTACCATTTACATAATTGAGATTTTATCTTATTCATTTCCTTTGATGCGTAAATTCCTTTCCCTTGAAACTCTTTTATGCATGTGCTTGATATTGTAGTTGAGTTATGATACCACTACTAGAAATGTTAGAATCATCGACGACCATCACCCATGGCCGCCCAAGCCGTCGGAATGACCCACGGTGTTCTTACGGCCGCTGCAGATGGTGCTATATCTGCAACGGCTTTCTTACAGTCGTTGCTTCTAAGTTGATGGCGCGCACGTGGTGCGCAAATAAAATAACTTATCAGCAAAGGCGTTGTGAGCTCCACATCGATCATTGGTGATGTTATTAATACATTAGCAGCGACTGGTGTACGACTTCCAAACCCATCGCTCGTGAGTCGATGGCGCGCTCGCAGCGTGAAAATAAAATACTTATCACAAATGAATTCGTGAGGGACACGTCGGCCGATGGTGATGTTATTATTTATTTGCAACGGTTCACCAACGGCTGAGTCAGCCGTTGGTGATAGATGTTTTTATCTTCATTCGCGCCCACCCCCTTTCTTTCTTCCTTATTTCTTCTCCTTCGCTGCTGCTGCCGCCGAATCGTAGCCGTTGTTGCTGCCGCCTCGAATCGCTGCCGCTGCTACCGTCTCAAATTGCCGCCGTCTGCTGCTGCCGTCTCGAATCTCCACTTTTGCCCTTCTCTCTTCCATCGATTGTCGCCCTTCTCGCCGTCAATCTTTGCTGCTGGTTCCCAATGAGACTTTGGGTAACCGCGTCTTCCTCCCCTCTTCGGCTGGCTATGGCTGAAACCCCAGGTTTCGGCCCCGTCGGCCATCATTTTTTTTATTTTTTTTAATAGGTTAATTGTTATGTTAAATGATTAATGTTTTAATTAATTAGGGTTTGATTTTTTGTTAATTAGGGTTTTATTAATATATGTTAATTGATTAATATGTGTTATTTATGATTTTGTTAATTGATTAAACGGTTAGGGTTCATTTTTTTGTTAATTAATCTGTTATTTAATTGTTTGTTAATTAGTATTATTTTGTTAATTAGGGTTAAGTAATACTATTAATTAATTTAGTTTAGGTCAACCGTAGCTTAGTTAAATCCTAGGTTAATTAGTTAATTCAATTAGTTAATAATAGGTTAATTAGGTAAGGGTAAATTGCACGGAACCTCCATCGACTATAGTTGATGTGCTCAAAGACTACCTAAACTACCAAGTGTGTACGGAACCCCCCTCAACTATACTTTTTGTTCAAATAATTCCCTCCATTAGTCCGTCCGTTAGTAACTTAACGGTAAAACTCACACGTGCGCAGAACCCCCCTCCCCAATGCCACGCGACAGCAATCTCCACCCTCCATCTCATTCGATGGTCATCACTTCTTCTTCTACCTACACTCCTCCCCTTGCCCTAGCCTCCGCCAATGCCGCCGCCGGAGGAGGAGGAGGAGAAGGGTCAACGACAACCTCCTTCTCCTCCTCAAGAATCCTCCCCCTCTAGTAGAAGAAGAGGAGGACCTCCCGGCAACCTCCTCCTCCGGTGGCGGCGGCGGCGGCGGTAGTGGAGTCTAGGCCAAAGGGATGAGTGTAGGTAGGTAAGGGATGGGTAGAAGATCGAAGAAGTGATGATCGTCAGATTAGATGGAGGGTGGAGATTGTTGTCACGTGGCACTGGGGGAGGGGGGTTCTGCGCACATGAGAGTTTTACCGTTAAGTTACTAATAAACGGGCTAACAGAGGGGGATTATTTGAACAAAAAGTGTAGTCGAGGGGGATTTCGTGCACACTTGATAATTTAGGTAGTCTTTGCGCACATCGACTATAGTTGAGGGGGGTTCTGTGCAATTTACCCATTAGTTAATTAGGGTTAAAGAATTGTGCCAATGTTCACTATGGACTCGCGCCGGCAGCATCGTCCATTGTGGATTGTCGCCAATGATGGTCTTCACCAATGACATTGTCCATTATGGACTCACGCTGATGAACACAAATTTAGAAAATAATCATGACGAGTTGATACGTTTCACGTACGCATCGACAAGTCAGATATGATTTTGCAAAACCTTAGATTCGTTCGAGAATTGTATATTTGTGTAAACGAAGTAGATGATCTTTTATTCAACATACAACCCTTGAATTGTTCCTAATTGGATAATTTGAGAACATAGTTATTTGTATTGCACTTAGTTATTTCTTTTAACCGATACTCATTCATAAATTTTGGCTATTGAATCTCCCTTGTTCTTCGATACGCGCCCAAATGATATGCGTATTTAGAGAACTGTAGGGAGATGATATCGAAATTTAGAATAAAATTAACGGCTAGAAAAAATACTTAGTGCAATATGAATAACATGAATCCCGAATGGAATAGGACCATCTCACCTAAAGACATTAACTGAAGATATTGTCATTGATTGACATAAACATGTCGGATGATCGAAGTTGGATGTACCGACGTTTTGATCGTGGAGCTTTAACGAATGAGTTTTGATTAGGCGTAACTTACTTCCTAAATTTCTCCTATTCGAATCGAAAATTTATTAGCGGTGATAAAATCCGATGTCTGTGCCGCAATTGCACAAATGCACGATTTTTGGATCAGGAAACTATCACTCTGCATTTGTATAGTAAAGGATTTGCACCAAGATATTTTCTATGGACTTGTCACAGGAGTCACGTGAAGTCAGGACGTCGAGCAATCCTGTCGTTCAGACACATGGTGAATCTTCTTCTGCTGGTGTTTCTTCATCTAGTCCATCTAATCCATCTAGAACTATGATACTTCATAATCTTGGCAGTCAATTCCACTTAAATGATAATGTCAAGCGGCCAGTTAATTATTGAGACGCTAGTGCCACCAGATACTATAGGTGTTGATGTCATAGAATTGTCACTAGAAGTACAATCTGCGGTAGAGATTGAATTGCCGATGAATCGTTGTATGAGAATTATCCTAAATACACTAGGTTTTCAGCAATAATGCAACTCCTGAACATCAAGGTGTTGGGATGGGAATAAGAAACGCAGCGAAAATAGCAATTTAAACAATTCAAATCATCTCGAAAACAACGATCTACTTTAGCAATATTAAGGAATTCAACATCGGAGAAGAAGGAGAAGATATACCTCAAACCGCAGTTGGTATGGCTCATCCTATCCCCATCTTGGGACGTACACATGCACGTCCACCAACAATAGTCCACACCAAGCACCTCGCAATAATAGGGGCAGCGAACATCGGGGCTCGTTGTGGCTCAACAGATAAGCTTTCTCAATCCCGAAATCCATCAAGGCAAAGCTAGCCCTTCCATCAAGAACCCGACACCAAAGAGGGAAGGAGAGAGGATGAAAAAAACACCGGAACGAAAGAGAAGATGTGAAGATACCTCGTTGTCCTCTTCGATTCTTCCAAGAAGATGAAGATTTCGTCACACCCAAGAAGATTACACCTTTAATTTGGCTTCGCGAGGAGGATGTAGATGGTCGGCCACCAATGGAGAGGAGGAGGAGTTCTTTGGAGCCTTTCTCTTCAAGAAGCCTCTAAAGAATCAAGTCCTTAATCTTCTCCAAGAAGATGAAGAACTAATTAGCCAATCCCTCCCTATGGGGTGTTCGGCCACTATTTTTAGAGAGGGGGGGCGGCTACAAGAGTATACTCGGCCCCCTAAAAACTTTTTCCCTGGAATTCAAAATTTCAAAGTTTGTCTCCAAAAATAATTTATATTTTAATGACTTCATAATTAATTCAAAATTAATTAAATCCATTTAAATATAAACTTTAATTTATCTCCATAATTAAATTAAGAGCCTATAAACAAGAATGATAATTATCTAAATAAACCAATCATCTAAACAATAGGAAAGTGATAACTGTGAGATCAACTACCCCTTATCGTATAGGGCATGTACCAAGTGCACTAGTCTATTCAGAATCACCAATTTCCTAATTGGTGATCCTACGACTATGAACATTTAGAACATGAGCATCTGGATTCCAAGTCTCACTAGCATGATCTCATTATGGTCTCGAAATCATTTGTCCGAGTTTATAGGGTTCATCACAATCTTTATGAGTAAAGATGCAGCATATGATGAAAAAGATATCTCATTAAGTTGATTACCCTTGAATAGTCTCTAAACACATTGACATGTGATTGGCTCAAGAGCACTATTCCTTTCACAATATTGATTGTAATATCAACGAGGTTGCATTTGATCGAATTGTGAGATTGAATAATGGAATGCTACATATACAGATAACAAGTTTGAGCCAACTTTTAATGTATCATTAATTATTAATTATATAATTCATTATATTATAATATAATATTGTACTTTACTTTTGTTGTGTAGGTTCAAGCGCGCCGGAGGATGTCCCCAACCAAGACTATATCGGGGACGTGGACATGCTCTAGCACGAGTTTGAGGTACGTATTTAAAATTATATATATATGATGATTATAAATATATATTGGTACCGACATTATTGTTTTGCAGGCTCGCTACACATGGCCAGAGGTTGAGCGCTCATTTATTTATATCACATGGGAGGCCATTTCCCGGCAGCAGTACAACGACTAGTTGAACCAGGCACGGGCCCAAGCGATGGCCCGAGTTGGGACCACAAATATCGTGGAGACTCGGGGATACGGCCCCGAGTGGATTACTCCCGATGTCTGGGACCAGCTTGTGGCGCTAGCTATGGTCGATGGAGCGGTGTCAAGAGGTATCCCAAACTACGCTAAAAACTGCATGTCCGGGGGGAGCACGCACGCCACACTAGCGGGTCAATATCATTTGTAGTGCATGAGAGTTATATGGTAAGTATTATAGCTTAATTTTAATTATATATGGTATTTGTTACTCGGTGTACGAATTAATGTATTTGTTTCGTAAATGTAGACGCAGGTGATGGCTGACGGGAGTGTCTAGCGACCCACCCAGATGGAGGTGTTCGAGCGGACACACCGTCAAGGACATGAGGCGGGAGAGAATACATCGACACTCACGCTGCAGTAATCATGGTAAGTATATTTGTATCAATTATGTAATATTTATTTATAATTTAAGTTTATAATCAGAAAAATTATGAAACAAAAATACAAACTCGTGTAGGAGACCTACATTCGGATGGTGATGCAGCGCGGGGCACCCCGACGACTTTGACGCGCGAGCGTGGGTCGATGCCAATGGTTGCTGGGACCACGACCGTGTATATGGCTTCGCAGACAATGGCCATGCGCGAGCCGTGCTCGGGCCACTTGGGGCACCGACCCCTCCTGTCACCGATGAGCAGCCCTCCACCGCCTGGGCTCAGGATCAGAGATGAATAGCAACATTAGATGAGACGATCGCGCGTTAGAGTGAGATGATGGAGCGTTAGAGTTAGATGATGGTGGAGATGCATGCCATGTTACGCAATATCTCGGCTCATACCAGCATTGGCATGCCTTCAACACCAGATCCATCGTCCTAGACCCAGTCCACACCAGTCTACACTCAGGCACTGCAGACCCCGCCGCATGATCCCGACCATCCTCAACCGCGCAGTGAGACTTTAAATAAATGTATCAATGGAAATTTCTAAATTTTATTTTTTTTTAGTTACAGGTTAACAGCATCAACGACGGTTTTCCCACGGTCGTCCGTTTGAAAGCCATCGCAGAAAACGTATCATAATTCTTGGGCCGCAACCTCAAAGCCGTTGTTGATGACCTATAGCAACGGCATAGCAACAGCCTTTCACCAACGGTGTTACATCGGCTGGCTAGCCGTCGCTGATATTTATATTTGCAACAGCACGCGGGCCGTTTCGAAGCCATGGTTGATAATGATATCAGCAACAGCATGTGGGCCATTGCAGCACCGTGACTGATAACCATATTAGGTGGGCCGTTGCTGGTATGTAAACAACAATGGTCGAGCTCCGATGTTGGTAACTTATCAGTGATGTATTTTTCTACCACGGTGTCGTTGCAACGAGTTAGGCCGTCGTTCGCCGTTGGTGATAGTCTTCAGCAACGGTTTACCAACCGATGCGGCCGTCGGTGAAGGTCGTTATTCTAGTAGTGTACATATGTTACAATTGAGAAATTGCAAAAGTTATGTTTATATGAGTTATAATTATTTTAGAGTGAAAATATGATGTTAGATTGTCTATATTATATATGAGTTATTTCTTAACTTATTATCAAATGACGTAATGTTAAAATGAGTTACCTGTGCGAGTTAGTATTAGTATGGATAAGTTGTTTTCTTTGAAAGTGCTATAGAGTTATTGATAGCGTTGAGAAGTGTTACAGTATTATCACGTTATTACATTGACCTATTTGCAACCATTAGCCTATGGGTTATCGGATGAGGAAACTTTGCAGTCCATTGAACCGAAAGGAGTTTTTAGGCCATGACTCCATTAACCTATAGTATTATCATGTTATAATTAAATTAATAAAATAATAGATAAAGAAAGAAAAGAGAAGCGACATAACCTGGGGGAGGCGGATAGCATGAGGAGTTTGGAGAAGAGGTCGGGGCGGGAGATGGAAGCGATGACGCCGATGACGGCGGAGACAGAGTGACCGACGTAGATGCAAGGGCCGAGGCGGAGGTGGCCGAGGATAGCGAGGAGGTCGAGGGCGTAGCCGTGGAGGGTGGCGTAGCGGTCGAAGTCGAACAAGTCCGGGTTGGTGGTGCCGGCGCCCATGGTATCGAAGGCCACCACTCGGTAGTCCGCCACCAGGTGCGGCAGCAGGTGCTTCCACACCGACTGGTCCGTGCCGAAGCCGTGCGCCAGCACGATCGCCGCCGTGCCTTCACTGCGCCCGACCACTCGTACATTATGCACCTCCTCCAATTCCGCCATCTCTCCTCTACTCTTTGAGGTTTCACTACGTAACATATATATATATATATATATATATATATATATATATATATATATATATATATATATATATATATATTATAGAAGAAAAGAAAAATTGTGCTGTGCGGCCGGAACACGATTCCCACGATGGGAAGAAGAAGGTGGATGCTAATGACGAGGGTACGTTGAATGCGCTGCACTCATTAATTATAAAAATAATAGCACTACTTAGAAAATAATTCTATTATTAAAACTAATGGAACCTCCAGGTTGTATACCCTGCACTAAATTGAGAGTGAGTAAACTGGGTTTGTGGATTAATCCTATCCTTTTCGATATATGTTATGCTGATGGTACGGCATCACAAGGAGGTCGAGATCGAGATGGAGGTTCGTCATCGACACCCTTTGTGGAGCCCGCGCCTCTTATGGCCAGGAGCGGTCTATGCAAATCAAGATAAATGTATTTGTGCTAGACTTCTAGATAAAAATTTTCAATTGCCCAATTACATATAAGTTTCCTCTATAATTTTCCACACATTTGACCTTTTTATGAATATAAAATAAGAACCAATTAGAATTTGACAACAGGAACGTCTAATATATTTTTTCTTCGTTTACCGTTGCCTTTCCCTTTCCCTCTCCCTCGTCATCTCTCTCTCTCGCTTCTTTTCTTTCCTCCCCTTAATTTCTCCATCTTCCAATTTGACAGCACATGCAACACCTTGCTAAAATGAAAACATGTTTTAGAATAACACTGACAGAAAAATGATTTCAACTTTAATAAATTTTTTTTGCAGTTTCTGATTTTGAACTTATATTTCTGATTTTGGTAAATTACTATTTTTAATATTAATTCTTTACATCTCAGTAGGAATGGTAAACAATGTAGATGGCATCCGAAGTAGATCGATTGAAGTACCCCAGAGGAATAGCCAAGTCATTCTGGTTCATAAGATTTATGCAAGTGATGTGCGACGTTAATTGATGGCGGAGCGATAAACATGAAAAGCTCTTGTAAATGATCGGACATTAAGGTGCTGTTTGGTTAGCGAAAATTATTTTCTGGTTTGGTTTCAGTGAAACTGAAAACTTGGTTTCGTAAACTTGGTTTTGATTTTTAGTTTTCAATTTTCTGAAAACGCGTTTGGTTAATAAAAACAACATCAGTTTTAGTTAGTTGAAACCAGTAAATATTTATTTGATTATAAAAAATAATATTAATTTTCCTTGAATATTTTTAATAGTAATTAAATGTTTAGTTAATTTACAAAATTAAATATTTGTTAATATGATTACAACATATTTAAATAATTTAATTAATTAAATTATTGATAATTTAAGATTTTTTTTGTTCAATTAGATATAAAAATTAATTAATAGTTATTATAAAATTTCAAAAACAAAAACAAATCCAATGATCTAAAATTAGGTTTGATTAAATTATAAATAGACAAACTTTAAGAAAATTGAGTTATTTAAAATTTAGATTTGAGTCAATTAGATATAAATTGATTTAATTATTTTATAAATTTAAGATAAAAGTTTGAGTTAAAAATGATGATTTTTATTTTTATTTTTAAAAATTCGATATAATTTGATTTATTTTTAAATTAATTAATTTTATAAAAAAATATTTATAATTATAAAGTTGTCACAACATTTTGATAACGAAACCGACAGTCTCGAAACCACAGAAAACAACATTATGTTGTTTTCATTTTTATTAAGAAAACTGGTTTCGTTTTCATTCTGGTTTCGATTCAGTTTCACGAAAACACTAAACCAAACACGTTTTCGCAAACAGTTTTGGTTTCAGTAAAATTGAAACCATGAAAACAGACTTAGTTTCGCTAACCAAACAGACCCTAACTGACTCATGAAAAAATTTACTTCAATAAATTATCTAATAAACTACCAAAGTGACAGATTAAACAACATGATCATGCCAATTTAATGACATCACCGATATATTTATAATTTACTGACGAGGTTAGCAAAGAAAGATATATAATAATGCAAATGCCCATTGCTCAGTGATCTGGCAAGTGAGTTCCTATATAATTCAATCATTTGGTGGATCACTATGAGGAAATGTTTCTACTAGGCCCTACAATTTTGAAAGGTCTGAATTGTGGCTTTTACAGATTTTGTCCTTGTCACAATGAACAAAAACTAGCAGTATAAACCTTGGAAAGAACATTGCACTAGATTTGCAGGCAAAGCTGATGAATGAGTGTAAAGCTGCATACTACAATTGGCCAGAGAGTTGATGTTACTTGCAAAGGTTATCAACATCAGATATGAAGATCCTCAATGTCCGTCAAGAGACTTGCACGACCAGCTGATCTTTCTTTGGAAAGGTTCACCACCAACTGCCCACAGGCACCGCTGATGTCTTGACCCATCTCTTGACGAATGGTACTCCTGATATTGTACACACCTCTAAGAATACTTTGGAATTTTTTCACGTTCTGCTCACTGCTAGTCCTGAAACAACTTGAAGAACCCACTGGATTGAAAGGTATCAAGTTTACCACCTGTCCAATTAAAACTGTTAGAAACAGCAGCTGCCAGAAGTGTAAAGATATCAGAAAAATGGAATTGTCCATCTGACAGAACTTGTAGTGATTGTTTAAAAAAAACTGCTAGCTAGACTACAGATGGAGTAATCAATTTGGTAGACATTTTGATGTTATGCTTATTATTCAAAAGAAGATGTTAACAAAGTTTGAAATATCAAACCAAAAGATCAGTGAAGACCAACAGTAACGAGTGACCTCATGATTGATAGCAACGAATATAAAGAATGACCAGAACAACCCAAAAAAGGGCCATGCATGGAACTAAGTGCACATGCATCTTAAAAAGATCTTCCTTATATAACATTTCCAATTTGTGAATTAACCCAGATTGTTTATAGTAATGTAAATGCATATGTACTTCTATAAGCATTTTTTTCGATAAAAGAACATATATCACATCAATCATTTATGCACATACAGATCTTTCATTGAGTTTCAGATCATCTTACCACATGAAGTTCTTCTAGTAATTTGCCCAGTTGGTGAGCTTGCTGCTCCTGATCATTGACCCCATCAAGCATAATATACTCGATAAAGATTTTCTGCTGACTGAAATCAAGAAATATGGAAAATACCAAATTTTAAACTGATAAAGAAAGCATGTCAATACATAGGAAAGCAGTAGTTCTCACGTGTTCTTTTGATAGGAATGTAATGAATCCATAAGCTTCCCTAGAGGAAAAGCTTTTGCTGCTGGCATTATATGACAGCGGATATCTTGATCTGGTGCATGCAATGACACAGCTAGATTGACATTTGGGAGATCATCAGGAAGCTTGTTGATTGCATGAATAATCCCAACCTAAATAAGTAGCACAAATTATATTATGGTGAACGACTAACAGTAATTGTTATCACTCATGACTAGTTCGGGTGCAAATCTAAAATGCATATCATTATGGCAAAGTTTAACCAAAAAAGGAACTGTTTGTTTCAAATTCTAAACAAAGTAGGAAATATACTGCAATGTGATTTATTGGTTTTCTTTGAACAAAATGTCACAATAACGACTTAGTAAACAAAAATGTCGCATATATAGGCATCGTTTGGTTGAGTAACTTTATGCAGGAAGTTCTACCTCTTATAAATTAACTTCCACACATATTTCCTAGGAAGTACCAAAAACCTTTGGTTCCAAAACATGTTCGGTTGACATGAGTACTTTCCCGAAAGTACACATCATATGACCAATATACCCTTCTTTTATAAATTAATATTTTTATTTTTTTATATATATTACTGAATATGGGAATTTAAACTTTTTGTAATTAATATGAAAATTATGCATATTTTGTCCCAAAAATCAATTGAGATTAAAATAAGTAGATCGGAAACTTATGAATTATCTAATCACAAAATTTGACAACGGAAAGTATAAATCCAGCATTAAGTGCAAATATAAGGATATAAAATAGTCTGAAGTGTAAGTTACTTAGGGACCTAAGTCGTCCTAAGTTAGTTCCTTCATTTTGCACGAAGTAATACTTTTAGTCATGCGTTTTGCAGAAAGTAGTACTTACCGAGAAAAAAATACTTTCCAAAGAACTGCAGAAAGTATGTCAACCAAACAAAGTCTGTTTTGTCTACTTCTTGTGAAGTGAAGTACAACTTCGTGCTAGAAGTTGTGTCAACTAAATGAGGCCATAGTATATTGACCTTTTTTTTGTTGGTATTTTTTTTATGTATCTTGCAATTCAGACAAATTGTTAAGTACACATGTATTTTGTACAATAAAAAGGCTAATATTGTCATCAACTTTCCATTAGAGAGAACAAAAACATATTACACATATATAAGCTTAAGGTTTCTTAAACTTTGTGAGTGAAGAAAAAAATAATACCAGCCATGAGATGTAAACATAAGTAGTCCAAAACATCCACTAGGTGTCTTAACTAATTTGAGATGAAATGCAGCATTAATATCAATAATTCAATATAAAGTTATAAACAACAATTTTACATGACTAGAGGCACCAAAATCCGAACAGAAAATAATTCAAATAAAGCATTAGCTGATAGTACCTACAGTTGATACAGTAATTCTTTTAGGTGATAGCTGAAATGGAAGCCCTGTCATGATCTGGATGGCCTCTACCAAAGCAGCATAGTTGTTCAATGGTTCTCCCATGCCCTGTAAATTCACACACAAATTTAAACATTACAAAGCATGCAATAAGGTCAAAAATATCAAGATGTGGCATGCCTACAAAGCCTTCCCTGTTATATACAACATGATAAAGAAACTCTGCATGCACGTCGTAGAAACTTAGAAGGCAAGTCAATTGCAAATATGCTTTTGAGCTTAAGAAGGGAAAACAAAAAATCATCTAATGTCATGCCAACAGGATAAAGTTTAAGCGCAAGATCAAAATTCATCTAGTCACATACCAACATGATAAAGAAATTATGCATGCACTTTGTGGATGCTTAAGAGGCTAAGTGAATTGCAAGCACCTTTTTGAGCTAAAAAAAAGGGAAAAACCAAATTCATCTAAGCACATCCCAAGCATTCTAACATCTATTCATTTTGTTAATGTTGTTTATAATTTTGTGCAGATCAAAAGATAAGTTGGTGGCAAATAATTCCTATTGCACATCTAAATAAAAATAAATCGCATACGTGAATATACATGAAAATATGTAGTATTTTGTCAAGGAAACTAATTGACACAGGCACGGATAAGTTACAATGTCAATATATCTAAAAAGTATTAAACAAATTTCAGACAAAGGAGTGGAAAGAGAATTATTACCATGAAAACAACATTCCTTATATGTGTGATGCGAGATGCATGCACCAATTGTTCCACAATCTCTCCTGCTGATAGGTTGTTCTTAAAACCCATTGTCCCAGTAGCACAGAATTTACAACTCATCTTGCAGCCAACCTAAAACAAGCTGGTTATAGAACCTAAATGTCTTGAGCTAATAATTGCATAATCTTAAGTTCTTAACCAGAAGAAGGTAACATTAATCCACAATAAATATTATTGATCAGAAGATCCCATCATTGTAGCAAATAAAGTAGTATACCTGAGATGATATGCACAATGTTGATCGTGGACCTCCAGGACGAGGTTTTCCATCATATTTTCCTAGTCGTGTGTCATATCTCATGATTACAGCTTCCACAGAATTTCCATTCTGATAACAAAGAAAGATAAGTTATTTCCTGTTGTCTTTAACAGGATGGAAAAAGAATGCATCATATAAAATACTTCAACTGTTTCACAAAAAGTATCATATGATCTTATCAGACAAGTATAGCAAAACAAAAATAGTTCTAGTTCAATCAAAAAGATTGGACTCTATGCTAGTTCTCATATACTTAGTAGATAATTTTGGGAGTGTAACAACATCACCTATTTAACATCTTCAAGCTCTAGGCAATTTATGCTTCTGGTGCATAAATAAAGGTATAAGGTAAGGCTGGAAGCCTAGAACAGAGCTGGATTCCAGTGAGGGACAAGCTGGGCATAACAAAAAAAACTCAGAAGCTCGGCCTGGTGCATCCTTCCTACAGCTTGTATGTTTCAATCGCCATATTTTTAAATGTATTTTCTTTTTTCTTTCACATTTGAAATTGATCATATGGAGAGGAGAATACTCATTTCAGTTATCCTAATTTTCATACCTTATATCCAATTCTTTGTACTTACATAATGCATCATGCAAAGTGTTAAAATTGGAGAGGGGAGAGATAAAAAACGGTGAAACAATGAGAGACCAGTGTTAACACTTGGTCCATATTGAATAATTCTGAACAAGTATGGTCAAGGAGTTGAGAAAGTAAACTAAGGCTGGTGCTAATATTAGTGATACCTCCTAATTTTCAAAACTCACCGAATTAATATTGCTTCAAGAAAATCAAGGGAAGGCAAGGCTAACGTTAATGTAGATGACAGCATGATAACTCTGAATTCTAAAAACTCGCCAAATAAATATAAATTGAAGAAAAGCAAGAAAGAGCTACTAAATTCAATCAAGGGAGGGAAAATGCAATACCTGGAGGCGAATGAGGAGCTTGGTGGTGAGGTTGTCCTTGGAGTCGAGGGAGGAAGAGAGGGAGGAGGTGAGGGGCCGGAACTTGGAGCGGAGGAGAGGGTATGCTGCCGAGGGGAGAGAAGGAACGTCGCCTAAGTCGCAGCCCGGGTTGTGGACGACGTACCTGCTCATATTCATATGAGGAAGAGACCAGATCAAACCCTTGCACGGGCATTACTCGATGGATGGTAGTGGAAGAAGAAGAAGATATGAAACCCTAGGAGGGGGAGCGAAATATAATAAAAAGGAGAGAGCTGATGAGTTACTTCCAGATGAGGGGGACGAAATGGGGGCTGATGCCGGCGTTCTCGAGTTCGGTCCGAAGGGCACCACCGTCAAAGACGGAGCGGAAAGCCATGGAAGAGGTAGACGAAATTGGAACGAGCGCGGCTTTCAGCTTCGCTTCCGATGCATATCTGCGTTAACATTAACTTAGATCATTTCAATAGAGATCTTATCTGACGTGATTTCTACTTAATTATAATATTTATTATAATTATATTTGATGATTTTTTAAAATAATAAATTTTAAAAATATTATTATTTAAATTATAATTTTTTAAAAATATATATATTTCAACTTAGCTTCCGAGTTTAAAATAATAAAATTTTGATGAAAAAACATCATCAGCTAATCAATAAAAACAAATCATTCAAAATTTAATGATCATTGTAACCTAGCTCTAGGACCAAATGTTACTTTTTCTCATTAAAATACATGCATAAGTGACATCCGAGGAACAAAATTAGTTTTTTGATTAAAAATGTTAATTTTAATTATATTTTACTCTTGAATTATTTATTTTTCTCTCTCTTTTACTTAAGATTTTAATAATATTGTTGTTTGCCTATGAAATTAAAAATGATGGCAACTAGTGATAAAGTATTGTTTTGTTTACCTAAACGTAGGGTTGTTCACGGGTCGAATTTAGAGAAAAAATCGGCCTAACCCGACTAACAAGCATCCGGCTTGGGTCGAATCGAGTTTGGAGGTAAAAAAATTTGAATCTGATTCAACCTGACCCGCCTGAAAATGGGTCAGGTCGAGTAGTCGAGTTACCTGTTAATAAAAAAAATACTTTAAAAAAAAATGTTATTGTGCCTCGAGAAGACATGCGTGCACGTCTACTCAAGGCAACGACCTCGAGGAAGACACCAAGCAAACGCGCGGGACACGCTCGACGTCTTCTCGAGGCGCCGGCCCACGCACCTTCTCAAGGCCGAGCGGTCTCGAGAAGTTGCGGCCCACGTTTTCTCGAGATAGATTTTTAAATATTTTTAATATTTTTTGAAAAAAATATAAATTTAAAAATATTGGAGTAATCAGATCGAGTCTCAAGTCATCATGTTTGAAATATTGAAATCCGAAAACCGACCCAATTATGATCAGGTTTGATGAAATTAAACCCAACCCGGCCCGATTACCCAACCCGACCTAGCCTGATTGATTTGGGTCGAGTTGGATTCTCGAGTTCATTGGGTCGATCCGACCTAATTTTTGTATAATATTGAAAATATATTTAAAAAATCTATCAAACGGCACCATATGTAAAATTTGACACTACCATCGCGTTTAGCGCGCGAAAACCTACAACTTTGATATTTATCTCGTCTCTATCCGGCGACTTTAAGTCGCCAAAATTAATTATTTGTCAATACTTAAATTATTGCATTTGCAGCCCGCAATCTTGTGTTGCGGATTTTTTTTTTGCTGCAATTCCACTTGCGGCCCACAAATGATATTAGAAATACAAGTTGCAATTAGTAAATGCTATAAAATAATTTTGCAGTCAATCGAATAAATTTATTATTTAAATGCTGCAACTCGGCAATCAAACGCCCTCTTGAATTTGTTGGTTTTCTTTCGAAGGCTAATGATTATGTTGTTGTGAATTTGTTGGTATGCTTTCAAAGGTTGCCTGTTATATTGCTACAAATCTATTGGTTTGCTTTCGAAGGCTGCTGACTATATTGTTATGAATCTGCTAGTTTTATTGTTGGGTCATATTTTAATTTTTAAGTGCTCTGGTTGCTATGACATTGAGGTGTATGGCATTTGCTTTATTTTAGGTGTATTATAGCTACCCATTTTTGAGGTGTATTATAGTTGCTTTTTAAGGTGTATTGCAGATGTTATTTTTTAGATGATGTTGCTTTGTTCCAAGTTGTTTTGGCATTAACTTGAGTTAAATAACCTTTGAATTATTTTGGTTATTATTCTTATTCAATTCTTTCATTTAATTGGACCCATATCAACTCACTCTGAATGAAAGGGCAGACTGCGCTTTTTTAGGTGCTTTGGCTATTGATTTTTTCATGGTGCTTTAGTCGGTGTTTTTTTTGTTCTCCAACGTCAATCTTCTTCTAAAGTATGACCATTAGTTTTTAAAATACGATTTCATTGCTAATTTTATTAAGTTTGAATGTGTTCTTGCTTGATTTGAAAAAAATTCTTAATTTTAGTTATACTTTGGATTTTGAATTGGAATGTCATCTTCTATTATTGTAGATGCGCATCCTTCAAATAACCCTACATTTCATCATATCCTAATAAGATTATGTCCTAACATGATTATGACATTAGGTTGTCTTGAAGATTAGATCATGCTAAAGCATCAAAATCTAGGCAGGTTCTTCAATGTAGTATGTGCCTCACACTCAAACGCATAGGGTGGTAACTGAAATGGGGGAATATGAAGTTGTAGTATACAGGGATCTGCTATTTTCTATTGGCAATAAGTATCAACATGTACAACTGGATGCAACTAAAAGCACACATATGAAGGGACAAATATTTCCAGTCACTAGAAATAAGCAGTCCCAATGTTCAAAGAGAGTGTATGTATTTGGCCTTCTCAATTGCCTTTTTCACTCTAGATAATGGTTCTTCATAAAGCATTGCTGGATCGTCAAATTGGGAAGCCAAGCTTGGTTCCCCAAGAAATGCTCGGAAGGTGTCAGCAACAGAATTAGACAGAGATTGGAGATTGTATCCACCTTCCAAAAAGAACACACAGCGTCCTCCACAAAGCTCATTTGCAAGTTGCTTTATACTTGATGCTAGCATGTAGTAGGTTCCAGTTGTAAATTGCAGCCCAGCTAATGGGTCAAGAGCATGAGCATCATAACTGCAGCGAATAAGAAAGTAAAGCTAAGTATTTGAAACAACTAGTTGTGGACAAAAGCAAAAAAAGATTCAAGTAGCTCCTAAGTTCTTACTACCAAATTTGTACCTAACAAGAAAAAGTTATGAGCTAATGGACAGGGATAAGTAAAAATTCTTGGAACATTTGAAGACACTGCAAGATAAGCTTCACAGTTTCTCCACAAAAAATGGCATGAGCACCATGACAAAGCTTGTAGAAGAGACCTTAAATAGGATTATGTGAAGAAAACATAGTAGTCCTGGTAGAGCCTATCTAAATTATCAGGCTCTAAGGTGGGAACATGAATTATCACTTTGCTCTACACTGGGATTAGTGTGGATGGAAGTTGCGACCTCAATGATAGCCATAAAATATTTATAAAGAACCTAATTCCACTGATAGGCGATAGCACCACCGATAGGGAGAACAAAACTGCTATAATGAGCAGAACATGTAGGTGAAGGTAGATCCACTTGATTCATATATGTTAAAAACAATTTGATGCCTTGTATAACAAAAGCTTAAAAGCAATTGAAGAACTTAGTGAGACTACTAAATGAATAATAAACTAACAAGAAATCTAGGAAAGTATAATACATGATCTAGTGTAAGAGAAAAGAAGTGTGAACCAAACCCTGACCGGTAATAGGAGTGCAAGGTTTAAAATCTCGTATTGGTGCCGATCTCCGTATTTAACTAGTACTAATACATACCGGTAATGTACCATACCGTACCGACACGCATGTACCCTTTTTTTTTTTGATTTAAGCTCCAAAATCATAATTTAAAATGAGATTTCATTAAAATGATTAAAAAACATACATAATCAACTAATAAAGCATAGAAAGATCTCAATCTCATGGGTCATAATACATTAAAAGAGTGGCGTCCATCAAAGAAGGTAGGCATCTCAACAGGTGCAATATAACTAGGTCAAATCCATTAGCCTAGGTCTGCTAAGCCTATATTTGAAAAGTTTCCCAAGTCATAATATTTTGGTATCCAAAATACCCACCACATTGATATTAGACTTCGTAGGAGCCTATCACTAGTCTCTAAATCATTATAGTCTTAAGACCTGAAGTAGGAGCTACTATAAGTATCAAACTCGACCTAGTGAAGGCTACTCATCTTGTCATGATGGTAGTCATGCAATGCAATTGGTGCTCCGAAGTTTTGCTTCTCTTTGCCGCTCATTTTGTAAACTCTGGTGGGCATGGTTCACATCCGTCGTGATCTTCATCTTGTGTGCAATGGTCGAAGTATTGCCCATTGGTCCACATATTTTTAGGTGCTAATGTTGATGAAACATAAGGCGCTGTTTGGATACCCAAAACGGGCGCGTTTTGGGTTTTGGTTTTATGTTGAAAACGAAAACACGCCCGAAAACGCGTTTGGTTGCGCGAAATAGCGGAAAACGGGCAGTTGTTTTCGCCAGAACGCATTTTCTTCAAAACACCTTTTGTACATGACTTAGAAAACACCGATTCGGTGTTTTCTGTGTTTCCATCAAAATCAGAAAACGGGCGGAGTGGCAAACTTGTGATTATCTCGAAAACAACCCGTTTTCGGGTATTCGAACAAAACCCGTGACCCGAGTCGGCACACCTCTCACGCGAATACGAACCCTAGCGCAGACCCCCTCCGCGGCGACAACTTTTCGCCTAGCCCTAGCAGCCCCCCTCTGGTGAGATTTTTGTCGTCTCAAAGGTCAGATCTGTTCCCAAAAGATCTCCATTGGCGCAATCGACGGCAAACTCCGTCCAAGGTAACCTCAAAACCCACATTTCTTCTTCCTTTTTGCCGTCTATGAGTAGATCTAAGGGTTTCTTTCGGATTTTAGGGTTTATTCCTCGTTGCGATCTACTTCTCTTTCGGCAAAATCCGGGCAGGTAATATCGAAACTGTCCTTTCTTCTTCCCTTCTCGCTCTGAAGGAATAGATCTGTGAACAGATCTATATAGGGCTTCGGTTTACAAGATTTCATCGTGTGTTGTATTATTTTTTTTATCTAGGGTTTAGGTTGTCAGTGTTGTTTTTTATCTAGGGTTTGTATGACATTGTTTTGTAAATAGATCGGGTTTATGGTTATGTGTGATCTATGATTTGTTTTGTAACATGATTTTATTTTGTTAGCATGATATTGTTCTGTACAGATCTAGGGTTTACATATCTATGTTCATTTTGTTCTTGTGTTATTCTTTTTTGTTCTTGGGTTTGCATATCTAGGGTTTACAGATCTACATGTTGTGTTTGATTAATTTCATTTTATGATATCTGCGTGTCATGTTCTTGCAAATTTGATATGATACACCTTAATTTGATATGATATCTGTATTTTATAATTTCATATATCATATATTTTTTACTTATATTTTTTTATTGAATCATCATGATATATCAATCCTGCATGATTGAAATAGATGAGCACATCATGATATAGTATGGTAATAATCATCAAGAGCACTATTTCAGATAGTTTAGATCAGTTTAGTTGATATCCCTAGCTAAATGATCTCTTTCCCTTTTCTTCTCTTCCTCTATCTAGATAAGGGAAAGATAATCCATGAAGGTGATCATTAGGGTGATCATCATAGTGCTTGAGGCATGATCAGTTGTCTAGTTAGCATTTTATTGTTGTCTGGTGACACATGTTTCCAGTGGCTTTAGATTCCAATTATTGTTTAGTGGAGCACTATAGAATGCAAGAAGGTTGTTGGTAGGTTCAATTCAAGTGGACCAGTTCATATTTTTGGAATGATTTTTATACTCTACTGTCAAAAGGTTTTCATTTCTTTGAAGTTTCTTTGATGGATTTAAAAGATAAAATAGAATGCAAGAAGGTTGTTGGTAGGTTCAATTCAAGTGGACCAGTTCATATTTTTGGAATGATTTTTATACTCTACTGTCAAAAGGTTTTCATTTCTTTGAAGTTTCTTTGATGGATTTAAAAGATAAAATAGAATGCAAGAAGGTTGTTGGTAGGTTCAATTCAAGTGGATCAGTTCATATTTTTGGAATGATTTTTATACTTTGCTGTCAAAAGGTTTTCATTTCTTTGAAGTTTCTTTGATGGATTTAAAAGAATATTACCAGTTCATATTTTTTTGCAGTGTCATAGTTCTAGTTTTTGTTCTGTTCTGGATATGAAATAGTTCAGTTCAGTTCTGTTCAATTCATATTTTACTATGAAATAGTTCAGTTCTGTTAAGTTAAGTTAAGTTAAGTTCTTGTTATGATATTTTACTATCATTTTTTACCATGACATTAGAAATAGTCATGGGTGGCCACCGCAAAGCAAGAGAAAATGTGGCTGAGTGGGCCAACGCTGTCACTGAAGAATTTTTGAAAATTTTGGCGGAGTACACAAGACAACGTGGTAGCACCAACTATGATAAAAAAAGTTGGGAGGGGATTAGTAATAAGTTGGAGGAAAAGTTTGGGGGCAAATTTGGGTTTGATAAGTGTAGACAAAAAAAATGTGGTCTTCATAGAATTTATCGATCTTTCAAAGAGCTAATTAACCATACTGGAGTAACTTGAAATCCTGACACAAATATCATTGAAGCTGATGAAACTGTTTGGAACCGGTCTTCGGTATGTCCTTTTTTATTAGTAGTTTTCCTTGTTAAGAGTCTTATGACGACAATGTACAAATAAAAATTGTTGGTTCGTAGACTCTTGGAGATTCATTCAAAATGTTCAAAAATGGTCCACCTAAGTTTTATGACCTGATGGAATTAGCATTTGCTAATCAGTCAGCAACAGGCCACTTAGCTCGTTCCTCTTCTCAAGCACCATTGAACTCGGACGAGGAGCGTCGGATTGATAATGAGTTTAGAGATATAGGTCGAGGGAAACGACCATTGAGAGCACTTGAGAATGAAGGGACAGATTCAAGTGGGGGTCTAGAACCCCTTTTGCATAGGCCCTCGCCTAACATTCCATCGGGGTCATGTAGTGGGCGATCGAGGTAAAAAGGTAATTCGTCTCAAGTTTCGGCCCAAGCAATATCTGCTGCAACTGCACTAATAGATAAGTTGGTTAGAATCGCAGTTAAGGAAACAAGTGCCACTGGTCCTCCTCAAGTAGTGCCCGAGTCACCTGCATCGTGTGTTTCAAGGCTACAGAGTTTTGACCTAGATGCTCATGTTAACAACCATGTTATAAACTTTTTAATAAAAAATCCTGATGCTCGCAGTTTCTTTGCAGCTTTGGACGATGAAAGTGTTGTAGCGTGGTGCGTGGGAATATATAGCACCAATTTTATGTAAATATTTTCAACTTAAATGCTCCTAATTTGGGGCTGTACTAAATGTTCAACTATGTGGAGCTGTACTTGAACTTGTAGTTTAGTTTCCCTAGGTTGCTTTAACTTGAACTTTCCTGCTTTCATTATTTTGCTCTTTGTGAACTTGAACTTGTTGAACTTGATGTTTGTTATTTCATTATATGTCTACTGTTCATACCCTACCTATGTTATTTCAGTTTGTTCCTACTGTCTAGTTTGCTATTTCAGTTTGTTCATATTGTCTAGTTTGCTTTGAGTAGGTTGCTTTAACTTGAACTTATGCTTTCATTAAGTGTTGTTTGTGAACTTGAACTTGTTGAACTTGATGTTTGTTATTTCATTCTCTGCCTACTTGCTATTTCAGTTTACTTTAAATTCAAAATGAGTTCTAATAATGATAACGATGAGGTGAGAGATACACTTATTAGAACTGGGATAATTCTTGCAAGTGCGGTTATACTTGGTGAACTTTTTAAAGTCGCTCAATCACCACCAAGACTTGTACGCACATCTATATTATCGGGTGCGGAATATACTCAAGAGTTGATGAACTCTCGCATCCGTTGCTATGAAAGTTTGCGGATGGAGCCTGACTTGTTTAGAAGGCTATGCAACGGCTTAGGACGGTTGGGTTGGAAAATCAAGGGGTATCTGTTGAAGAAGGGGTAGCAATGTTCTTATTCACTATTTGCCACAATGAACGTGTGCGAATTATGGCGGAACGCTACCGCTACCGGCACTCAACTGAAACCGTGCACAAATGGTTCAAGAAAGTTCTACGTGCGGTTTTGAGTCTAGCCCCTCAGCTAATACGGCCACGAGAACCCCGTAAAGTCCAACCTGAGATACAAGGAAACCCTAACTGGCTTCCTTATTTTAAAGTATGAACTTAGGGGGTTTCTTTATTTTAAGGTATGAACTGATTTGGGTCTCCTTACTAATAAAATTTTCCCATTTTTTAGAATTGCAACGATGCTATTGATGGAACCCATATTTCGGCATGTGTCCCCGCCGATAAACAAGTTTTATATCGTGGTCGGAAAGGTACAACCACGCAAAACATGATGGCAACATGTGCACATAACAAGATGTTTACACATGTTAAGGCCGGTTGGGAGGGGACGGCAAATGACTCTCGAATCTTTTCCCATACAATATACTTAGCCGACTCAGACTTTCCCATGCCAAATGAAGGTATCATAGTTGATAAAGTGTATATCAAGCTCAATGGATAGGAACTTATACTAATAATAGCATGTCTTATTTATGTAGATGAGTTTTACGTTGTGGATGCGGGATATCCGCACATAAGGGGGTTTTTGGCCATCTAACTTGTAGTAACCTTAATTAGTTTTGTACTTTGCTTTTAAGTTTGTGTAACCTGACTTGTTTTTGTGTACATTCTAATGCAAAATATCGGTTTTGTGAAATTAGAATGGCAGCTTCGAGTTCAAAAATTACTAATGGAAAATATATCAAATATGCCAATAAAAGATGTACGTGCGGCAACCGAGCTGGTGTAAGAATCAATGAATCAAAAGATAATCCGGGCCGATTATATGCAGTGTGTGAGAACACTCCCGGATGTGGGTTTTTTCAATGGTTTACACCCATCGCACCTATAGATGAAGGTGAAGAAGAAGTCAACCGTAATAGCGAAATAGATTATTTAAGAAGACCTAAATATGTTGGTGGCCAAAGTGGACAAACATCAAGAGTTGGTCACCAAAGGGTTAGTCAAACTTCAAGCTTTGGTCACCAAGGGGATAGTCCTAGTGGTTGTCATTATGGTAGTTTTTATATATAAATAGATCTGAATGTTGGATATTATTTGACTTGGATTTGAACAGTGTGTATATTTGACTTGAATTTGAATACTATGTATGTTTGACTTGGACATTTGATTCCTTCCTTGCACATGTGTTAGTTGATCGCATATCGGAAAGGAAATGGAGGCGATACCCAATCAATGGGTATGCGCACTTTCCTTCCTAATGCCGTAGATCAATATTACCCAATACTATGTATGTTTTGTGTATGCTTATTGTGTATGCTTATTGTGTATGCTTATATGATTGTATTTATGGTTGTATTTCTATCAATAAGATAATGAGCATGTTATTTCTTGTGTGGGCAATGAATTGGAGGCGATCATCAATTAATGATGGTGCACATTTCCTTTATCGCCCAACATTTATATGGATCTTACGATGATATATGGTGAGCTAGTGATTGTTGTTGGTGGTTGTTATAGCTCATTTCTATATCATTATTGTTTGGTGGCTGTTATTGCTCAATTTTATATCGTTGTTGTTGGTGGCTGTTATAGCTCATTTCTATATCATTGTTGGTGGTGGTTGTTATTGCTCAATTCTATATCGTTGTTTTTGGTGGTTGTTATAGCTCATTTCTATATCATTGTTATTGGTGGCTGTTGTTGGTGGGTGTTGTTGGTGGCTGTTATTGCTCATTTTTATATGATTTGATGGTTGATGGTTGTTATTGCTCATTTCTATATGGTTGATGGTTGGATTGGTTATGCAGAATTGTTGCTCATTTCTAGTTTGCTATAAGGGCTAGTTATTTAAAACGAACATCTAATGGTGTTTTGCAACTTTTAACAGTCCTAAATCAATATTTGTCCATAAACTTTGCTTCCTTTTTTCATCTAATGTTGTTGCTTCTGTTATTGGTCTAATCTTATTTTGAGCTTCTGATATTGGTCTGATCTTATTTTGAGCTTCTGATATTGGTCTGATATGTTAAATCTGATGTGGTTATTTTTTTCCTTTGTTGCTGCTTCTGTTATTGGTCTAATCTTTTTGAGTTTCTGGTCTGATATGTTAGATATGATATGATTACCTTTGATGTTGTACATCTCCATAATATTTTTCAAGGGCTACTACTCTTGTAGATATCTCAAGTTTTGAAAAATTCTTGCTCATGTTGCTATTTGTTGAACCATTTTTTTTATTTTGGAATAATATTTTTTATAAGTTTATGGACACTTTTTTGTTGGGCTTTGAATTGGAGGCGACTACTATTTGGTGCTTCGCAGTCATCATATGGCCCTACATTTTATTATGGCAGAATACCTCATCTTTTCAAGATACAAGCAAATATGGATGGCTGATGATGTTATACTAAATTGAATTGAAGAAGACTACCGCAAAAGCTTTGATATAATTAGGGGATGAACTATTTGGAATTGTAATTTCAATTTTTATTATAAGAATGTATTTCTACAGATATATATATGATATTATTTGACTACTATTGTAATTTGAATTACATGAAATAAATGAATATTTATTTGAATGTCGCAAAATATTCTTGTGTTACTATTATATGTGGTTGTTGTAACTTGTAAGAATGAATATGAATTATGACTTATCAAATTTATGACTTAACCAAATTGAGCTAATTAAATAAATTTAATTCAACACTTTATTAAATATATATAAGGGTGTGTTTGATATTGCACGTGTATACATATATATAAATTCAACAGTTAATTTATATATAATAATTAATAATATTACACGTGTATACATTTTTAATATTAAAATATTATCATTTTAAAATTAACTTATTAAAAATTTAGTCTAATTTAAATATTATTCATAAATAATAAACATATTTTTTAATTTTAAAATTTTATCAATTTAAATAACTTATTAAAATTATTTTATAATCCAATTTATAATATTATTCATAAATTATATATACATATATTATTCCAAAACAAATTCATTGTTTTGGTAAACCAAACAAGTTTTCAGATTTTCAACTGAAAAATACCCTTGAAAACCAACACTGTTTTGAATAACCAAACAAGTTTTCACAGTTTTCAATTTCACGAAAACACATTTTGTTTTCGTTAACCAAACGCGTTTCTGAAAATAAAAACATCAAAACAGAAAATAAAAAAATAGAAAACCATTTTTGTTTTCTTCAAAACGAAAACACAAAACAGTTTTCGCTAACCAAACGCACCCTAAGTTTCTCCTCCACCGGCTACATCACCTCCATTTACGCCATTTTATGTGCTACTGCTACTATGAACAAAGGCCACCTCTTGTTCTTCAAGGATTTGCATCAAGAGGCGGCCTCATGCTGGAGGTTTGGCCAGGTTGAGGACCGTAAGCGATAGAAGTAGCTCCAGTGCAAAATACTACCACTCTGGTTTAATGTTGCAATAGTCAATAATGAGCCAACACTACTAGGCTACCGCTACCGCTGTCATACTCATTGAGAGCCCAGATAGTATTGACGATCTCACTTGAATACCACATGCACTAAAGAAGCACATATGGCAGCTTGCAACTCAGGGTTCCCATCCACATAATCACCACAACATTGGTATTGATTGTAGCGTACCTCCTCCATAGCTCTTCGATTGAACTCCGCCCTTTGTTCCATATTTTGAACTCGCTGCTCTTGCTTATTGTCGAGAAGATCCTTAAAAAAATTCCAGACACCAGCTCGTGCCTTAGGGCATTTGGACACGTCGAGGTATCCTCCAACTAAATGTTGCTTCAAGCGATTGATCCCTCCACCGTGAGCAATATAATCACAATGAGTGCATTGGCAATGGTTTCTCTTCTCAATTCGACGGCAATGCTGCCATGGAGGGTCGCTTTAACTCTTCAGTGCCATTTCGACAAAATTCCAGGATGAAATTAAAGAAATGGAGATAATGAGAGAGATTTGAGAGTGTAGATTGGGATTACAACAAGGGATTTGAGGACTTTATATAGCCCTGAAGACCCCTTAAACAAAATAGCCATTGGGAACCAGAGGTAAGTCGTCGGAACAACGACGTCGGAAATGTACGCACGTCTCTTGATTCAATCTTAGCAGGTTACAAAGAACACGGGATTAAATCAGAGAAAAACCTTTGATTATTATAACAACATAGGGTGGAAGATGTTTAATACAAGGTGGATAAAAGAGAAGTAGAACTCTTGGGATCTCCAATGTGTTCTGCAACTCAAACAAAGTGCCCTTATATAGGCAAATGGGTGGCTTCCGGAGGAGGCTCAATAATTGCAATGCGGGTGCTCATTGGGCCCCATCGTCCATTGAATTATTGGCTGTCCACAGTAGGGAAGATTCCCTTCTTATAACTTGATAATGACAATTCATAATTATTGTACTGGCTACTTTTACTTTCCAGCTAATTTACAGCTATTGAAAAGACATCACGGTTGAGTTATAGTCCTTGGGTGAGATTCGTTCTTATCACTTAGCCTAGTGGATGTTGCTGTTCCTGCTGCTACTGAGCATCTTGTGACATTGGACCAGATTACTGATGTGATGGCTCACAGGTCCTAGTGCGTCTTCTGCCCAGTTGTCCTTTATTGCTGCTTGTTCCAGCCTGGCTTTCTGGAGATAGGCTATAGCAATCAGTTTACCTACTTCATCAATGGCCTTCATGGTTTGGGCATGGTGGATGTCGCAAACTTTCTATGCCCATTCATGCTCTTTGTTCATCGTCCTCGGGAATTTGAACATGATTTTGCCTGTAAGGCGTTCTAGCTCTTCGAGGCCGGTTGCTCCGCTGAGTACTGCCCCAATATTGAGCAGTTGTGATATCTTTCTTTGCGATTGGTGTTGTATGTTTGGTGGCTGCGAGTCCTTTAAGCTCATCTATAATCATCTTTAATCTACAAAAAGAAATCAAACTGGTTAATATTAAATAGCCACGGACATTTGTTGAGGGGGTTTCCCGCTTCCCCCATTGTGGTTTGTCTTCAGTCTCTGCTGCTGCGGGCTGGATACTTCGGTTGGGTTACTCCGGTTGTCAGGTCAATTTCCATTGAGCTGATAACGGCGCGATCATCCGCCCACCTTGTGTCTCTTAATAGAACTAGGGCGTTTACCCCTGCGTTTCTCCTGTGCAAGGTTTGCAGTCTGACCATAATCATCCCCATATGGAGATGCTGTAGTCCTTCTTGTGTAAGCAGATTGTAACTTTGATCTGTAATGAACGGGAGCTCAACCTGTGCTCCCTCAGTGACGAGAATTCTTTCGTCGGAGTAGTGTTGATAAACTCTATGTTGCCGTTCCGACCATCCGGCTTGGTAGAGTGTCTCTGCAGGAACTTGCTGAGCTCGTTGATACTGTGAAACAGTGAGCTCAGCTTCTGGATTAAGCTGTGACTCTAAACTTCTTCTGAAATTGTTCCTGTTGCGTCTAGTGTTAAGACGTCTTTGCGCTTCGTGGCGCAGTCTGCTGCTCAGTCTGTAGCTTCTGACCTGGTCATCTATTGTAGGCTGCTGGTTGCTCTGGTTAGAGATAGATGCTCTTGGTGCTACGACTTCAGTTCGGGTAGAAGTCATTTTGCCTTCTTTTGTTCTTCGTCAAATATCTTCTTTGGATCTTTGTAGACGAAAAGTTGTCCCTTCAGCTTAGGAACAACTGGCTTTGCAGGTTCTCCTAGCTGGAGCTTTTGCAAATCTTTAGTGAGTAAGTCGATCGAAGTAGCTAGCTCGTATGGGCTTGCTAACCTCTTGGATTTACTCTCCTTTAGGGTTTTTACCTCTTCTTTCAAGATGTCTAGGTCCTCCTTGACCTTTACTATCAATTGGATGATTGTGTTAAGCTGTTTAAACAGCGTTTCAGTCTTCTGAGCTACTGCTATTGGTCTTACGAATCCTTCGGCTGGATTTCCGAGAGATTCAGTAGCCTTCAGAGCTTGGATATAAGTTGTGCTTCTAGCAGTTTGTTGCCAATCACTCATAGAAAGTAATAATCAACTGGTGGCTTCCTATTCTGGAAAACTTTAATTGTTTACCTAAGAACCTCTTAAGATTACGAAAGTAGCGGGTATCTTCCTCTTATGCGAGTACTCTGCCCTCGTTATCGCCTATCTTAAGTTGTTTTTAGGTTTACAGTCGCAGTTTTGCCAGAGATTAGAAGTACAACAGTTTTGAATAGAATACTACTGAATGATTAAGCAATACCTGGAACGTGCTTTTAGATAATAAGCTCGCAGTCTGATCATAATCATCCCCATATGGAGATGCTGTAGTCCTTCTTGTGTAAGCAGATTGTAACTTTGATCTGTAATGAACGGGAGCTCAACCTGTGCTCCCTCAGTGACGAGAATTCTTTCGTCGGAGTAGTGTTGATAAACTCTATGTTGCCGTTCCGACCATCCGGCTTGGTAGAGTGTCTCTGCAGGAACTTGCTGAGCTCGTTGATACTGTGAAACAGTGAGCTCAGCTTCTGGATTAAGCTGTGACTCTAAACTTCTTCTGAAATTGTTCCTGTTGCGTCTAGTGTTAAGACGTCTTTGCGCTTCGTGGCGCAGTCTGCTGCTCAGTCTGTAGCTTCTGACCTGGTCATCTATTGTAGGCTGCTGGTTGCTCTGGTTAGAGATAGATGCTCTTGGTGCTACGACTTCAGTTCGGGTAGAAGTCATTTTGCCTTCTTTTGTTCTTCGTCAAATATCTTCTTTGGATCTTTGTAGACGAAAAGTTGTCCCTTCAGCTTAGGAACAACTGGCTTTGCAGGTTCTCCTAGCTGGAGCTTTTGCAAATCTTTAGTGAGTAAGTCGATCGAAGTAGCTAGCTCGTATGGGCTTGCTAACCTCTTGGATTTACTCTCCTTTAGGGTTTTTACCTCTTCTTTCAAGATGTCTAGGTCCTCCTTGACCTTTACTATCAATTGGATAATTGTGTTAAGCTGTTTAAACAGCGTTTCAGTCTTCTGAGCTACTGCTATTGGTCTTACGAATCCTTCGGCTGGATTTCCGAGAGATTCAGTAGCCTTCAGAGCTTGGATATAAGTTGTGCTTCTAGTAGTTTGTTGCCAATCACTCATAGAAAGTAATAATCAACTGGTGGCTTCCTATTCTGGAAAACTTTAATGTATGCAGTTTGCTCTTCATTTTCGGCGGCTCCTTGCTCTTCCTCTCCTCCCTCCGAAAAAAATGGATTATATTCATTTTCATAATTTCCATAATATTCCTCTGAGTCGCAGGACGTGTCCCATTTGGGCAAGTCATCTGCCTCTTCGTCAGGTTGTTGCTGTTGGTTATCATCTTCTGTTTGCAAAGACATTAGCTGTCTAAGGACTGCCAAGTCTTCGTCTTCTTCCTCGTTATAGATTTCATCCCAGTCAGCTTGTTCAGCTTCTTCATCATCGGACCAGTCGCAAGTCATCATATTGACGAATTCTTGAGCTAAGTCGTCTTCGTCAGCGGCTAATGCTGTGTTAGTGTCCGATACTGTGGTGTAGTCCGCAAATTGGACTGTCAAAGTTCCGTCAGATCTTGTATGGATGCTTGACGTTTGTGGATTTTGGATGTTGGGTAATACTGCTGGTCGAATTACCCATTGTCGCCCTTGCAACCCTGATGTTGTCCTAGGTTGGCCTGGAATTGCTCTAATTCCTCTGCTGGCTAGATGGTCCGCTACATGCTGTACGTTGTAGCGGAAGTTCGTGTGACTGTTGTTAGATAATCGTCCGATCAGCGATCTTGAGAGTAGGAGGTTGCTTTCTCCTCCCTGCCATCCTTGGTATCCGTGTGTCTGGATAACTAACTGAGTGTGTTCCCTGAAATCATGAATACTCAGGGTTATGTCTGGGGCTGCGTACGCCAATTGTAGGATCATATCCTGAAGCAATTGTTCTTCCAACTTCTAAGATTTCGCCTATCACACTGTCATTTTCTTCAAAAGCTTCTTGCCAGTAGTCGTCCCATGAAGTTGTTGTCATAAACGCTGTGTCTTCTTGAGTTAACAAGCTATCTATTTTACCGATAGCTAGGCATAGTTGTTGGATAATCGAAGGGGGGGCCTCTTCAGCTTCCTTCAAGGCTCCCTCTAAGTCTTTAAGATGATCCATGACACATCTTGGTTCATAGGTTTGAGCAAGGTTGGCTGTTAATCTTGATAGGGCGTCAGCCAGCGTGTTATGTTTTCCGTCAATGTGCTCAAAATTAACGTGCACTCCTGTTCCTGATATAAAGTCAACAAAATTGATCCATCTGACCCTTGATGGCTTGTTTTGTGCTGATTTATTGTGGAAACTTATGATAGCTTGGCAATCTGTTCTGAGCGTGATCTCTTTCTGATCTAGATAATGAATCTTAAGAGATTTCATCGTTTCCATGCAAGCATGTATCTCAGCATCTATTGTGGATTTTATAGTGGGGAACTTACCACTAGCATAAGCACATATTCTCTCTGTGCTTCTTGGGTCACATCTTTCGGCTTTCCATTTACAGATGCCACCCCATCCTTCCATGCACCCATCAGTCTCTAGAATTATGTGTGCATTTGGTGGCGGTAACTCCAAATCAGGGAGCTCCTGTACTATCTTCTTGATTTTTGCAATCAATTGTTGATCTGATTGCTTAATTCGCTTATCGCCATGAGGGCTCACCTTAGAGTAAAGAGGTCCTAGTAGTGTTCCCAGGTTGGGGATGTATGATCTGGCATAATTTAGTATGCCTAACCATGACCTCAGTCCTGCCTTGCTCTTGAGTTTCTCTTCGTCAAAGTTAGCTATTTTCTTTATTATGTGTGGCTGTAGCCTGATCTTGCTGTTCCCTATAGTGGCTCCTAGGAACTCTATTTCTCTTGTTGCAATCTTCATTTTCGTGGGGGATAGGACTAACCCCCCTTTTTCGCATATTTCTAACATGGTTTCAAGGTGTCTTGCGTGTTGTTCTTCAGTTTCAGAGAATACAAGAATATCGTCAATGTATACTGCAATAAATTCTTCTGTTCCCTGAAAGCACTGATCCATTTTTCTCTGGAATACTGCTGGTGCGTTCTTTAGCTCAAAAGGCATCACCAGCCATTCGTATAATCCTCCTGGAACAATGAAGGCCGTCCAGGGTATAGAACTTGGATCCATAGCGACTTGATGGAAGCCGCTTTTTAAGTCAAACTTAGAGAATATCTTACTATTTCCTATTTTCTTCAGGATTGTATTAATACCCGGTAGACTGTACTGGTCCTTGTGGGTATTATCGTTCAGGGTCTTGTAGTTGAAGACCATTCTCTCTTTTCCTTTGACTTCCTTCCGGGTAACAGGGTCTATACTGGTACCCGAGTTAACCATGATTGCCATAGTCCTGTGGCGACTTGTACTTGGTCTGATTGCGCCGATTTTCAGAAGAGCTTTGATATGTCAGTCAAACTGATCTTTCATCATGGGAGTCACGTGTTTTAAAGGCTTGTCCTGAATTGTGATGTCCGGGTTGATGATGTCCAGCTTACAGGTGATCTGATTCTTGGCCCAATGTAGGGCTGGGTTTTCTCCTATGAACCCTTGTTCCTTCAAACTCTTGATCAGTGGGTTGAACTTCTCCTTGAAGTGTTTAGACTCTTTGAAGTTATCAAAGGCCACTGCGCTTTTAACCTCTAGGTACTCTTCTTCTGATAGATCTAATTCATCTATTGAGGAGGCGGCAGCTATTTCAGTGTCTACCCTTGTGTTTATGGTGGTCACCTTCTTGTAGAATGTAACAGTTTGTCCTTCTATGTGTACTCCTCCCTGCATAGATCTAATGAAGTTACATCCGATGAGCATCTGAATACCATCCCTTTTTCCCATAGGGAAGGCGTAGGTGAATGGGATCTTATATCTGTTGTCCTCTATGGACATATAGCCATTTCGTAACCTCAGTCTTGCAGTTTGCTGTGAATTTACCCCATTTATTAGTATGGGGTACGCACTAGGTTCTAGTGCCTCAGATGGTATAGAATCCTGATCTATACAACAAACCGTAGCTCCTGTATCCAAGATTGCTTGCACTTTGAAGCTCTTTATGCCTGGAATATCCATGAATAGTTCCATATTATATAGCCTGTTCAGGATCCTCTTTCTAGGAAAAATGGAGTGCTCTGTTGCATCATTTAGCAAAGCAGTTTCTTCAGATAAGATATTAACAACCTCCTTGAAGATTATCCCTGTTTGTTTATTTCTGCTCTCCTTATTAGGAACTTCTTCCTTTGCAACAGCTTTTCCTTTTTCTTTTCTCTTCTCCTGATCCAGCTTTAGGTTACTAAATCCTTCTTCTAGGTCAGCAATGTCCTGACTTAGTCTTAGTTCATCGAGCTCATCCTTTAGCCTTTGGTTTTCTGCTAAGAGATATATGGTGTAGTCAAGCAGCTCTTTAATTAGGCTATCCTTGTCATCGTAGGGCATGAAATTTGCCCTTTTTATGATAATTCTTCTACCCAGATTGAATCTAGAGCACATCGGACACACTGTGAGCAGGCAATTCCTGCAGTGAGCTCTCATTCTTGAATTGGTGGGTTCCTTGCAATACGTGCACCTTTCGCAGCCCTTAGTTATATCAGGGTTATTGTCTTCCCATTGGTGCAAACAGTCAGTCATCTTCTTTGGCAAAGTGATTTTCTCCCTCCAGGTGTGGGGTTGATCATCCTCAGATTTTTCTGATTTTTCTTCTGTTAGAATCACAAATGCTGCCTCGTATGGCATGTCTCTTATTTCTGATGCAAGGGTCTGTGAGTCTGTGACATACCCACTTCTCCTTCGGAGAACGAACAGATTGCGTCACTATCTGGCTCATCTTGCTCTACTGAGACTACATCCCAGTTGTCAGATAGTTCGAGGTTCTCTATTATTGCGGCCCTCGCAATATTTCCTTGCTTTCTTCAGCATTCTCTAGTGAAATGCCCTTCCTCCCCACATATGAAGCATTTACACTTTCTTACCTTGTCTGAATGTTTTCTTTAAAAGATTCGGACGTGAGTATCATGGGGTTTTCCTTTATAGGTCTTCGCCTTTCTTAGACCATATTTCTTCTCCTTCTTGTAATACCCGGGTATGGGTATTTTATTGCAAATGGTAAGGTCCTTCAGGCTCCTTTGGAAGGCTGCCCTTTTGCACGGCTCTTCCAGATATTGGTAGGTGAAATAAATACGGGGGAATACCCCTAGGGTATTTCCTGGGTGTTTTTCCGCAAATGCCAATTCCAGTTCCTTCCCTATGATGGGTGGCATCTTTCTGAAAAAAAATTCTGATAGTTCTGGTGATACATACATCCTGCCTGATTTGGCAGCCAGAACTTTGTAGTCATTGATGTACTCAAATAGGTCCTTTACATTATGGCAGGATAATCTTTCAATGTCATTGTAGGCCCTATTTTGTTCCTCAGTTGATCCCGTTGTGGGATCTTCAAGCAAAAACATCCTTCTGATTTGGGACAGGACATTCTGCGGATCATCTGCTATGTTAGTCAGTTCATCATATTCACTGGGGAAGGCCATTCTCCATTGAATCCAGGTCTTCTTTTTAGTTTCTCCCAGTAAATTTTCTATGTAGCACATTTTGGACTTATTATCAGTCCAATTCTTCTCATTGATCAAATTCAAGGTTATAGATTCCCACCTTGAAATAACGTCACTATACTATCCTATACTTTCAGGAAGGACTAGTATTGCTCCATTGTTTGTCTGAGCTGATGGTAGATTGTACTTTTCACTGTGATGCTTAGAGTATCCTCCTTTAAGGTTATTTATTCTTGAATGAATTACTGGGACATCATTCATTCGGGGTTGTTGTCTGACCCTGGTGGATACTGTGCAGGACCCATGATGGGTTCTCTTGGTAGTTTGGTAAATGAAGACTCAGCTGTAGAAAATGCTGATTCTGTGATTTTATCAGTCTTCTTTGATAGTTGTCGAATCATAGGATAGTCCATTTCGGCTGTGTAAGCCGCTTCTTCCTCTTCATCGTCCCTTCCCCTGTAAGAAAAAAATAGGTGTGGCCTATTTTCATCGTTGTCATCAGATGCATCCGAAGTATCCCATTTAGGAGGTTCATCTTGTTCATCATACTCAGCTGGTACCTCATCTAATTGCAGAAGTGAGTTAAACTACTGATTGCTATAGCCTATCTCCAGAAAGCCAGGCTGGAACAAGCAGCAACAAAGGACAACTGGGCAGAAGACGCACTAGGACCTGTGAGCCATCACATCAGTAATCTGGTCCAATGTCACAAGATGCTCAGTAGCAGCAGGAACAGCAACATCCACTAGGCTAAGTGATAAGAACGAATCTCACCCAAGGACTATAACTCAACCGTGATGTCTTTTCAATAGCTGTAAATTAGCTGGAAAGTAAAAGTAGCCAGTACAATAATTATGAATTGTCATTATCAAGTTATAAGAAGGGAATCTTCCCTACTGTGGACAGCCGTATAGGCAGTACTGCTGGCATATTATATATCAGTAAATATATACCAGTTGGTACCAGTATTGGGTTTTCAAAAAATGGACACGTACCAATGAAGGAGTGTGTGCTGTTGGTCATAGTTAATTGTGGAATACTAAAGGAAAGGGTGAGTGTAGAGAATAAGGACACATTACCTATCATGTGGGATAAGAAACCAGAGTCAAGAAGCCAACATATGGTAGTACAATACAAGCAACACTCAACGTTGATGGAATAGTATCAAGGCATGAAGTTATAGAACTAGTAGATAACTGAAAAAACAATGATACTCAACTGCAGAGATAGTCACAAATGGAAGAAACAAAAGGTGCAGCATCATCACTAGGAGGATAAGAGGGAGTGACAAACTAAGGAGTAGGCTGACTAAACTTCTACCAGAAATACTCTAATGGTATGTTTGCTTCATTGGATAGGATATGATAGGATTGGATAATAAATGAGGGTGAATTGGATATAAATTTTTTAAATCCGTTATACACCGGATATAATATCAATTTTATATTCATTTTCTTCTAATCCATGCATTAAACAAACAATGGATATTAATCCACCCCTTATCATATCCTTCCTTATCCTACGAAGCAAACATGCACTAAGTGCATATTTGCTTCATAGGATAAGGGAGGATAGAATAAGGGGTGGATTAATATCCATTGTTTGTTCAGTGCATGGATTAGAAGAAAATGAAATTAAATGAATATAAAATTGATATTATATCCGACGTACACTAGATTTAAACAATTCATATCCAATCCTACCTCATTTATTATCCAATCCAATCCTATCCCATCCAATGAAGCAAACATACCATAAGGTCATGTTTGATTTGTAGGATATGATTTGAATGAGATAGGATTTAAGGTGGATAATGATGGGATAGAAATCCAAGAGGATTTCTTAAAATCCTATCATATGTTTGTTTTGACATAGGAAAAGAAGCATGGATAGGATATGAAAATTCATATCCTATGGATTTGGGCCTTAAACCCACCCCCTCCATAGGATTTCTAAATCGGACCAGCGGTGGATTTGGGTCAAAATAAATCCACCCAATATCCGGCCCGATTCTTATCCATTGATGCAACAAACAATGGATTGGATTTTAAAATCCAATCCACCTCCTTAATCCATCAAAGCAAACGAGGCCTAAAGGATTATTGGACTGGCCATGACCTTGTCCAATATGGCCATTGCAACCGCCAGCAGTCCACTACCTCCACTACTGCTACCAACATGTGCATAGTTATTCCAAATCCAGTACATTATAGGACTAATGTCAACAACAGTAGAAGGAGAAACACAAAACATAGCATTTGTGAAAGAAGAAATCAACAAGTAAAGACCACACATGATCAGAATCATCTTAATTCAGAAAGAAACTTAGCCGCAGGAAGTTCCTCCATCTGTTGCTCAAGGACAGTGACATCAGCAACGATAAGATGAAAAACACAAAGTCTTGCTTATCTGAGTACTAACATTACTCATGTAGGGAGATTTACTGGTTCCTTTTTTACCATGTTCAAATGTTAGTGAAGTATTAGGTTTTTATCTTCTTAATATACTGTGGAAATTGGAGAAAAAATTATTTCTCAGGTAGCCCCCTCTATCTATTTATATCAAGGAGATTTACATATAAGTACAAGATATTGTGTAATTACAACTAGGTCCCTAATTCACACTCCCCCTCGAGTTGGAGCAAAAATATCATATAAACCTAACTTGTCACAAATGTAAATTATTCTAGGACATCTTAATGATTTAGTTAGCATATCAGTCAATTGATCATTAGAACTCACGAATGACATAATTATCTCCTTGGACTGCACTTTTTTACTGATAAAGTGACAATCAATTTCGATGTGTTTTGTTCAACTGAATAGCCTGTCACTTGTAGGTGGCCCCTGTCACGATAAAGAAGTCCTTTTCCTGGGGCTGCCTTGAGATAATAAAGAATCCTTAATGCAGCTTCCCAATGACTCTGACAGGGTGACTCAAGGAACTGACCGACTACACTTCAGAGAATGAAATATCGGACCTTGTGACTATAAGATAGTTCAACTTGCCTACCAATCTGCGATATGGACCTGGATCAGCTAAGGTCTCCCCCTACCCTGGTAACAGCTTTATATTTGGATCCATAAGAGTGTCTACTGGTCGAGCTCCCAACATGCGTCTCGTGTAGCATGCCAACGACATACTTCCTTTGAGAAATATAGAGGGCTCCCCCTTACCAAGCTACTTCAATACCAAGAAAGTGTTTCAAATCACCCAAGTCTTTGGTTTGAAATTATTGGTGTAAGTAAGTCTTTAGCTTCTGTATCTCGTCTGTATCTCCAGTGATAATAAAATCGTCCACGTAGACTAAGAGAATTACTCGTTTCCCAAGAGACGAAGTGGAAAAGAAAAGAAGACTGAGTGATCTGAGGTGCTTAATAGCAGAGCTAAACTTGCTGAACTGGGCACGTGGGGATTGTTTCAAACCATAAAGAGATTTCTTTAGCCTGCAAAGTGCAAACTAGGGTAGACTTCCCCTGAGCAACAAACCTTGGAAGTTGCTCCATATACACCTCCTCATCAAGATCACCATGCCAAAAAACATTCTTGATGTCAAGTTGGTGTAGTCACCAACCAGAGATTGCGGCAAGTGTGAGAAATAGGCGAACATAAGCAATCTTGGCAACTGGTGAGAATGTATCCAAATAATCAACTCCACACTGTTGTGTATATCATTTGGCAACCGAACGAGCTTTTAGACGATCAACAGATCCATCAGGAGCCATCTTAACGGTGAAGACCCACTTGCACCCAACAGTGCATTTTCTTGGGGGGAGAGGAACGAGCTCTCATATGTCATTAGAATGCAATGCACTCATCTCATCAATCATAGCTTGGTGCCACCCCGGATCTGATAAGGCATCTGAAACGGACTGAGGAATGTAAACAGTAGAAAGGGAAGAGATAAATGCATAATAGTCAGGGGATAATGCATCATAGCTAACAAAGTGGGAGATAGGATTAGGGCTGTTCGTTCGGTTCGAACCGAACCGAACCGAATTTTTTTCTTTACCCAAACTTCAACCCGAACCAAATAACTCCTAACCCGATTTAACCCGAACCGAAATTATTCGGTTCGGTTCGGTTTTCAACCCGAAAACCAAAATTTAAATTAATTCGATTAAAAATTCAAAATTCAAAATAATTGCTTAATACCTATTTACTTACCTGGGTTAAAAATTAAAAAATATATATTATTTTTTTAATTAATTCGGTTTTCGGGTCGGGTCGGTTCTCGAATTCCGGGAACCGAATCCGAACCGAAATCCAAATTTCGGTTCGGTTTGGGTCAAAGAACCAAACCTACAACGGTTGAAACCGAACCGAACCAAAAAATTCGATTCGATTTTTCGGTTCAGTTCGGTGTGAACCGAACAATGGACAACCCTAGATAGGACAGAGAGAATAGCACTTACGCACGCCCTTCCTTAAAGCAATAGGAAGGTCAAGATGCATCACCTGAGACTAGTAAGGCATCAGCAGAAACGGAGTCAGAAGGGGTGACCTGAGAAGGGGTGACCTGAGAAGGGGTGACCTGAGAAGGGGTGACCCGAGAAGGGGTGACCTGTGAAGGGGTGACCTGGGCAGTGTCAAGAGCACGAGTGCACGACGAGTAAAGAACTTGGTCGACTCTCGTCGAGGCGGGAATGAATCATTAGTAATCTGAGAAGATGTGACCTCAGAAATGGACAATGGAATTGGAACAGAGACAACCTCAGTGACCGACGTAGGTGTGGTAGACTGATATGAAAAGAACGGGGTAGACTCAAAAAAGGTAACGTCGGCCGAAACAAAGGCACGACGTAACTCAAATGAGTAACAATGATACCCTTTCTGGAGATGAGAGTAGTCGAGAAAAACACACTTAATGGATTTTAGAGATAACTTGTCTTTGCCCAGTGAAAAATGATGGACAAAGCAAGTACACCCAGATACTCAAGGTGGAAGACTGAAGAGGGGGTCCCGTGGAAAGAGGATAGCAAAGAGAACCTGGTTATAAAGAACAGAAGATGGCATCTCCTGTTGATAAGGTAACAGGCAGTGAGAACAGCATCATCCCAAAACTGCAATGGTACACCCATATGCAGTAGAAGGGTATAAGCAGTCTCAACTAGATGACGATTCTTCCTTTGTGCAATCCCATTCTGTTGAGGTGTATGAGGACATGAAGACGGGTGAAGAAGACCATGAGCACAAAAAAAAAATTGAAAAGCATGCGAAAAATACTCCTTCATGTTATCACTTCTCAACACACAAATAGGAACACCAAATTGAGTTTTTATTTCAGCATAAAAAGAAGAGAATAAATGAAATAGTTCAGAGCGGTCCTTCATGAGGAACAACCATGTCATACGAGAATAGTCATCTATGAAGGTAACAAAATATCTAAAACCCAATTTGGAGGAGAAACAACTAGGACCCCAGACATCAGAAGGAATAAGAGAGAAAGGTGCCGAAGCACGCTTATTGACACTACGTGAGAAAGAGGGCCGGGAATGTTTGCCGAGTTGACAAGACTCACACTCAAGACTCGAAATTGAAGAAAGACTAGGACACATCATCTTCAGATTCTGTAAATGAGGATGCCCCAACCTGCTATGTATCTGCAGGGGAGATGAATTAGCCACCAAGGCAGAGGAAGGTGGTATGGTCAGCTGGTATAACCCCGTAGACTCATGTCCTATGCCAATCACCTTGCCAGGATTCTTCCTGAATAAGAATAGAATCAGAGGTAAATGTGACAAAGCAATGTAAGTCTCGAATCAATTTGCTAATAGAAAGTAAACTCAAAGGAAACTGAGGTAGATAAAGCACATGTCTAAGTGGTAATTGATGGTGTGTGTGAGACATGACCAATGCCCTTTACTGAAGAAGAGGAACCATCAGCAAGAGTAACACTAGCGGATGAGGTTGGGGTGACTAAATTGGAGAAAATAGAAAGGTTACCAGACATGTGATCAGATGCGCTTGAATCAAGAATCCAAGGGTGTGCACTAGAAGTATGTGTCAAAGATGTAGTAGGAGTACTTCCAGGAACAAAGGCAAATATTGAGTGCACTGACTGTTGTGACCGAGTGTTTTGAGCAAATTGATACTGAAGAAGACGAGAATACTCATCTGCGGTAATAGTAACTGTAGTTCTAGGACGATGAGGTTGACTACCCAAAATACCCTCGGAGGACGGCTAATTAGAGTGCACTATACCCGTAGCGTAGGACAGATGACCAAGAGGAAAGCCATGTAAAGAGTACCAGTGCTCTCTTGTACTACCTCTCTTCTCGCAATGAGTATACTTAAGTCGTCCTCGGTGAGATGAAGATGACATTGTGAGATAAGGTGTTGTTAATGAATATGCCCTAGCAATTTCTTCTGCCGGGAAAATAGCAATATGAAGAAGACGGCCTTCCATTCTAGGGAGATCGCGGTTGACACAATCTGATGAAGCGGTCTGGAGAAGCGTCACTTGAAGCACCGAGAAGAAGCGATCTAGGAAGTTGAAGAAGCGCCGCATGAGCGAAATCGCGTGGATTGAAGAGGAGACACGCTTGAATAAGGTAGATCACTGTTCACGCGAATAGTGATCACAAACAATGATTGGCATTATCCACATGAACAGTGACCGTGAACAGTGATCGGCACTATTCATATTTTTTTTCTCAAAAAAGTGGCTCTGATACCATGTGGAAATTGGGGAAAAAGTTACTTCTCAGGTAGCCCCCTCTACCTAATTATATCAAGGAGATTTACATATAAGTACAAGATATTGTGTAATTACAACTAGGTCCCTAATTCACATATACTAAGCATATAATTATAATATAAGATCGTGTATACTATACCTTAAGCATCAAACAATCCAAGCACATGTAAATTAAGTGTTTGTATATAAAGTAATACATAAATCATATATTTAGTATTAATTTATAGCAATAAGGCATTTTTAATTAAACTACATATTACTATTTCTCACATGCCATTAGGGATGGCAATTCAAACCAGTTAATCGCGGTTACCGGTTAACCGAACCGCAAAATCCAGTTTTGGATAGTGGATTTGCAGTTCGGTTTCGGATAGTAAAAACTAAACTGTTTAAAACCAGTTCGGTTTCGGTTACCGGGCCACGGTTAACCGGTAACCGAAACCGGTTATATATTCGGTTTCGGTTACCGATTTTTTGCGGTTAACCGGTATCCGAAACCGGTAGTAATATCATTTATATTAAATAAACCCGAAACGAGTTATCCTTATCCACTTACCCATTTACTCATAACCCATTACCCATTAAATCTTTGAACCGGTTATCCGTTTACTACCAGTTAACGGATAACCGGTTCTATCCGAACCGAAAAATCGGTTAACCCCGAAAAGTGCGGTTAACCGAACCGTTGTCATCCCATTCTTAATCTTTCCACTATCCCTTAAATACTGCTTGTTATTGTGTTATTGATAGGCACAAAAAGTATCTTAAGTCAAATATAAGACATCAAAAATACACAATCATATTGATATAAATCATATAGTATAATCTAGAAAAGGTTAAAGAGAGCAATCACAATCAGAATTAATCAATATCCATTACGTAAACCAGTGATCTCGCTAGCAAAGAATTCAAGCAGAATTAAATAGGAACTAATCAGTGCCCATCAAGAAAGATGGATCCTGTAAATTACCTAAAGTTCAGTTCTATATAAATGAGTTTAAAATAGTGGACTATTTGAACTTATAAGAAACAGAGAAATCTCATCTTCTAATTCCAACAAGTTTCTAGTTTTAGATGGCTCAGTCACAATACTTTATTCTATAAGACTGCATAACCTGTTCACTACACCAAGGATTCAAATAATAGTTTCATACTAGTTCAACAGCAGCATAAACCAACATTGCCCAAACCCGACAATAATATGTATAATGATCAGTGTTCAACCATTTTCCAGACCGGTAAACAATGGCCACTATGTAAACATTTGTTAGACTGGTAGCCGTAGGCATGCACCAACTCTAAAAAAACTAGTTACCAAATAAATAACTAAATAAATAGACAAGCTAGTTGTTTAATCATTTGCCTTCTAGCAATGACAGGCATGACCGCATGACTAACCTTTTCAAAGATAACCTTCTTGTCCAAGCAATTCTTATTTTTCACATACTAATCTGCATTTGTTGTTGCATATGTTCAGGACTAAACACATGCTCTATTTCAAAAGCCAAGGGCCCGCATGCTAATGCTACAAACAACTATGAGCATTATATTTTATTTTCCCAAACACCTTACTATACGCTATTGCTAGTTACTAGAGAAATTTGAATATTGCATATACAATAGATAGAAACAGTGAAGTCCTAGAGAAAATGGTAACAGAATCTTGATGACCTAAAGCAAGAAAAAATGCACATGTAAATGATAGAAACTAACCCAGCTGAAACAAGAATTATCTCAGGCCTAAATCTCTGGGCAGATGGAACAATGACCTCATCAAACACTGATCTCATAGAACTATCTCCTGATCCTCCAGGTAGAGGAAGGTTGAGAGTTGTTCCTTCACCACTGCCTTGACCAACCTGTTCCATCTTGCCAGTACCAGGATAGCTTCCACTCTATATAAACAAATTCCAATGAGATTCAACAGAGATAAGCTAAGTTATTTGTTTTCTATTTCTACTTTCCTTAATGGTATGGACTGATGGTGTATCTCTAAGCAATTCAAATACAACACATGACATGCTCCATACTGAATAAAACATTCTAAGGAAAAAACTGCGTTGATCAGATGAATTCAACTTAAACTAGCCTGCAATTACATAAATCATTATACCCACATGTAGAGGAGATAGTTGAGATATAATCTCAAAGGCTTAATAATTAAGCATTTTTTATATTCTAGAAGCAAAAAGTTGATGGGCGATTCTTAACAGATAACAAGTAGACTGCATGTGCTCCGGTGTTATTATCACAGAGGAACAGAAAAAATAAAAATTAGAACTACATGAATAAGAAGATCAAGAGACTCAGTAATATATTTTCTAATGTAGAAACTTTGAGGATAGAAAAGAGCAACGTTAAATATATGGACATACTCATAAGTTATAACATCAAAAATTTCCTGCACTCTTTTCTCCTGTATATTACATTTGAATCAACAGTCTTTAAACATATCCACCAGGACATTTGTTTTGATGAACTTCCTAAAATTGAACTCCATAATACTACACTAGCAAGATCAAAATGCAGTTGGACAGCCACTCAAACTTATCTTCACATGTGATCCCTGATGGAGCTATAATTACATATAGTAGCTGGCTTATGGTCCAAAAAATATTAGGAAGTATTGGTCCTCAGATTTCTTTGGCTATACGTGACTCTCATGCATTATGGATTTGATTATGAATCAGAGACTTGCCTCTTGTTGATTGCATCTACTATGTTCATCTGTCTGACAACTGTGTCTGGTTATGAATTACTTGTATCTATTTCAATAGCGGAGTACTTGATACTTACGAAACTTATCGCAGTTAAGAAAATATTTGAGGCAACCAGTTGCCCTAACTATTGCATATAGCTTACTATTCTATAAATAAGAATGATAATTTAGAAAAATCTAAGGTTTGTCATGGACTGTACTCATACAACATATATAAGAGCATGAACCAACTAACCTGATGAGTAGAGATGAAGCATATGTCTGGATCATCATAAAATGCATCACATGTTCCATTACCATGGTGAACATCAAAATCAATTATGAGAACACGTTTTAATCCATGTACACGTTGAGCATGGCGTGCAGCAACAGCAATATTTCCAAAGACACAAAAACCCATAGGACCTTTTGGAACTGCATGGTGACCAGGTGGCCTTACTAGTGCAAATCCTATAGGTGGGTTGCTGGTGAACATTGATGCTTCAACCTATAGACAAACATACATATTTCTTGGCAAAGATACACTGCAAGGAAAGATTTACTAAATCACAATAAAAATGATTATAACAGCAGCAATGATCCAAATATTAGCAGAACATGAAAGAATTATGGATCCAAACAATTAATAAAATCTATATGGAACATGGGGATGTAAAAACAATTTGCGAAAGATCCTGTGAACAATTGAATAGAACTCTATGTCGAATTATACACATTACCACTGAATCAACCAAGGAAATCCCTGCACCAGCTGCAATAAGTGATTCTTTAAAAGTCTGCAAAATATAGCTAGACTATTAAATTCTGTGGGTAATAAAATAACCACCAATAATGATGTTAGTCAAAGTATGCTTTTGTTTAAATACTCTGATCACTTGCCCAAACAAATAAGCACCAATATTGTAATGAATGTGACTATTTGTCAATATTTCAGTGGCAAGGTCCAAAAATGCATGTGATTTTTTGATATTTAAAACTATGGTTCATTTTAAGATCAGTGTTTACTATACAAACCTTGAAAAAGGAGATCGGTCATCTGAACGGAATTCAGAACTGTCAATTGTGCCCTTCAAACTTATATATCGTGAACTAGGTGGGATTCTATTTATATCTATCAAATTAAAAAATTATATTTAGCAAGATCAGTACTACACTTAGATCAGGATCAGGTAAGAAAAATGTGATCATGATCAGCCAAATTGGTAAAAAATAAGATGATTATTGTGAAATGAGAAAACCCTAAAAGTCATCATATTAACTTAACATCTCCCCTATATACATAGAGGAGAGGTACAACCAAGGTTTAAAATCTCGGATTTCGTACCTGGTGTTTGGCCGCTACCGGTACCATATGGTACCGACACAAGATACGCTCCGGTGCCCAAAAGGGGTACCGATATTTTTTTATTTTTTAAGATGGAAAACATAGTTTTGAACTCAAATATTGTTAAATTTCACTTAGATCTTCAAATTTGAAGTTTAAAATAGAGTTTAAAGCTATAAAACACCATACTTATTTGGGTACTGGTTTGGTTAGCAAAACCAAGTCTATTTTCATGGTTTCGGTTTCACTGAAACCAAAACTGCTTACGAAAATGTGTTTGGCTCGATGTTTTCATGAAATCGAATCGAAACCAGAATGAAAACTAATTTTAGACTATTTATAATAACTCAATTTTCTTATAGTCGGTCTATTTATAATTTAAGCAAAACTAATTTAAGACTATTGGATTTATTTTAAAAAAGGATATAATATTTATTAATTAATTATATATATAATTTTAAAAAAAAACTTAAATTACCAATAACATAATTAAATCTTACAACTTTTTACAACCATATTAGCAAATAGTATTTTTATAAATTAACTACAAATACATAATTAATCTTTTATAAACCTATAAATCTTTCTTTCATCTTTATAATAGTTTAATTATAAAATAAAAATTGACAATAATCCTGAGAAGCTAATAACATTGATCACTAGAGTTATTCATTTTTTAAAATTTATTAAATTTTAATTTATTTAGAAATAGATACGAAAATTCATATTTTGATTTTCGGAAAATATATTTTAGTTGTTTGTAGTCCAAATTATAGCGTTGGATAATTATTTCTCTTATTTTTATCATTATGTGACTTTCTACTACAATATATTAAGGTTTATGGACTGTTCCATATGAATTTGTTTATTATTTATTCAATATTAGATTACTACTGTTCAATGAAAATTAATATTATTTTCTATAACCAAATAAGTATTCATTGGTTTCAACCAACTAAAATTGATTTTGTTTTTATTAACCAAACGCATTTTTAGAAAACTGAAATCTAGAGATTGAAACCATGTTTCTGAAACCAAGTTTTCATATTCACTGAAATCAAACCATAAAATACTTTTCGCTAACCAAACAATAAGTATCGGTACACCCGGTACTAACTAGTACTAGGTGTACCGTATATCAGTTTTTTCAAAAACCGGTACATACCGCTCGTACCGGGTGGTATGGTACGAAATTTCAAACCATGGGTACAACATTATAATAAAATTAAAACTATACTAAATACCAACAGTCTCGACATTTCCCCTCGAACTCAAGATGGTTTAGCAATTATAGACCGGTTGAGTTTGAAAACATAGATAAAACTCAAAAGGAAAGATAAAATTGCTAAAAGAATTGCTAATCAATACTGATTGCAGCTGAGAAAATAGCTGAATTTCCCGCTCATCTACTCACCCTGCTTTTTTTACTTCTGTCTCCTCCCTTTCCAATCTGCTCTCCCTATCCACCACCTGAGCTAACAGGATCCATGCACCATGCAACCACTAGCATGTGGCCGTTAGTGGGCCCATGTTCAGTTTAGGATATTACTTTATTTTCATATTTTTTAATTTCAAATTTTAGTTTTTAATTTTGTATTTGAGTTCTCTTTGGAATCCCTAGTTTTTCTCACAATTGGACTGGTCGGACTTTCTCTAGCAATCCCTTTGGCCTCTTCTATTTAAAAGCCTAAGGAGTTTTGGAATAAAATCATCTACTTTCTTCCTCTTCCTCTACCTTTTTTTTCCAAAAACCTTATAATTCTTCTCCCTTCTCCCCTTGCAGCTGAGCCCTAATAGGGGAAGCCGGCGGCCCCCTTTTGTTCCCTCGGCTGCAGCCAACAGAAATTTCAGCTGCCAGCCTGAAGCAGGGCTGAAACCTGGCCCACAGCAGCTGAGAATTGAAGAAGGAAAAACCGAATCTAATTTAAGTTCTAGGGTTCAGCTGGAGCAATAATTTCAGCCATCCGACCAGCACTTAAGCAAGAAGAATTCTCATTGCGGAACTCCTGGAGCTGGAGGGCCATAAAGATCACCACCTTCTTTGATCATAGTGTCATATAGCATATTTCTATTCGTGGTGATATTCAGTACCAATACAGGCATACAGACATGTAGTGAATTTTTATAAACCGCATAGCTATATGAATTAACTTATTCAAGTGGCAAAAAAGGTGCTTATGGTTTGCACACTGTTTAATCATCAGTTTTTCTTGAGAAAATTAAAGATAAGAAGTTTTTACAGTTTCAGTGGCATATGTTGGCCCAGATCCATCAATGAATATAATGCCTTCATCATTCGCTTTAGACATAGCCTGCAAAACCCATAAAGAAAGTTCAAAACAAAGAGAAAAGACTAGTGTCCACTGTATGACAAAAATCTGAAGGAGATCAAGATATCAATGATGAAATAGAATAACATGAGAGACAACAAAAAAGTCTAATTTATGAACTACATTATTATATACAAAATTCAAAATGCTAATTCAAATCCTTCCCAAACCATGTGATATCTATCTGTGTCATACTGCACCTATTGCAGCCTCAAATCACAATCCTTGAACTATCTTGAAAACCCTAGAGAAGTCATTTAAGTCTAGGATTCATAGGTTTACTTAATTATAATAATGATAATCTCCATATTTGGTTCAATTGATAGCTGAGACAGATTCTACACAGCCTGGTTAAGTTTGGTCCACCTTGTTTCTTATTGCATCCGATATCATTTGGATGTCCCCATTCGTTTTCCTTTTATCTTTCTTTGTATATACTCTTCTTTAATAATGGGAGGAAAAAGTGAGAAATTCCTCGTAGGTAGCCTCCTCTACCATGCACATATATAAATGAATAAGAAATATAAGTTTACAACTAAGTCTTAACAATCTCTCTCAAGTTGGAGCATATATATCGCAAAGCCTCAACTTGTACTCAATTCTAGGACCTTTAGGACTTCATTAACAAAGCTAAGTGACAATTAGAGCTAAGAAATGACATTGTGATTTCTTTAGATTACATCTTTCTTGATAAAATCATAACCAATCTCTATATGTTTTCTCCTGTCATGGAAAACTAGGTTGGAGGTGATATGCATAGGTTTGATTATCACAATATAATTTCCTAGATTCAATACGACTGAAAGTCTGAAACTCTTTCATCAACTATTTAAGCCAAATCAAGTTACAAGTAGCTAGCGTCATAGCCGTGTACTCAACCTTTGCACTGGATCTTACCACTTCAGTTTCCTTTTTTACTTTTTTAGGCAAATCAAATTGCCTCCAAGTAAGACACAATATTCTGAAGTAGTTGGACTATGAGTAACTGACCTACCCAATCAGCATCTATATATCCAGCCACCTAAAGATAGTCGTGATCATGAGTCATTTACCTGGAGCAGCTTTAAGATTGTATACTACCCGCCATGGTTTCAAATCTCGCGGTATACCGGGCGGTAAGTCCGGTATTTACCGGTTTTTGAAAAAACCGGTATACGAGATACCCGGTATGGGTAAATACCGGGTATCTCGGTAAATACCGCCCGGTATGCCCGGTATTTATTAAATACCGGGCGGTATTTGCTATTATACCGGGCTATACCGCCCGGTATGATATTTTGCACTGTAGCAAAATATGTATACTTTAGGAATACCGGTATACCGATAAATACCGCCCGGTATTCTCCGGTATTTAGCAAATACCGGGCGGTAAGAGCTATGATACCGGGCGGTATCGCCCGGTATCACTCAACGTCCCAACCCAACTGCTCTTTGTAAGAGCCGTTGGGCTGCTACAGTGCCGACAGCCAGCACTGTAGCACCGACAGCCAAAAACGGGTCTTAGGGTCTTTTTTGTCATTTTTGGATGTTTTGGTGGCTATATATAGCCCCCAAAACACCTCTTTTACTCTCACTCACCCCCTCTACTCATCTAAACTCTCTAAACTCTCAATCTTTCTCAATCTCTCTCTCTCTCTCTACTTTCTTAATTTCTACGTCGAAATTCTGCTCAAATGGCGCCGAAATCTCAAGTCGACCCCGCATGGCAACACGGTGTTCGGTTGGAGAAGGCTAACCACTGGAAATGCATCCACTGTAATATGATTTCTCGTGGTGGAGGCGTCACTCGATTAAAGGCACACTTGGCCGGAACATCCAGCGACGTCGTCAAATGCACCCAAGCATCGCCGGAAGTCCGACAAATGTTTAAAGATATGCTCACCAACAAGAAGGAGCAACGTCTTAAGAATGCAGCTCAACAAGCCGAGTTCGACCGACGAGCTACCCAAGATGTCAGCGGTGGCCATTATGAGGCTCGAGGTGGCGATAACGACGAGGATCCGGAACTTGAAGCCGGCATCCGAGCTTCATTGGAGCATGCTGAATTCGAACGAGAACGGATGTATTATCCCGGATCTCAATTCGAATATGGCGGCGGCAGTGGCAGCCGTGGCATAAGCAGCGTCGGCTCAACTTCGGCTGCCGGAGCAATGGACCGAAGCGGTCCAATTCCCTCCGGTCCTTATATTGGTCGGAGTTCTAGCATGAGAGCACCTCAAACTCAGAGCAGAGGAAGCAGCAGAGGAGGCCTTCGTGGATTCTTCACAAACCTCGGAGCAAGTGGTAGGAAAACTAATATTAATGTTTCTGATCTTGATCCCAGGGCATTTCCTCCTCCATCGGCAAAGCAACAACGCATAGACGATATGTACGGCAAGTCGAAGAAGTGGGAGTTGGGGAGAGCCATCTCCAAATGGTTCCATTTCAGCCGGATTCCCGCAAATGCAGCCAACAACCCATACTACCGAACCATGGTGTCTACCATCCAAAAGGTAGGCCCAGGTATTGCCCCTCCAACTCCCTATGAAATTTCAGGTCCTTACCTAGAAGCGGAGGTCGAAGAAATAAAAACCTGGATCGATGGAATCAAACGACAATGGGGGGAGTACGGATGCAGTTTGATGTGCGATAGCTGGACCGGGCCAAACCGAATGAGCATCATCAACTTCCTCGTCTATTGCAACCGGAGAGTTGTTTATCACAAGTCGGTGAACTCGTCCGATGAAATCCATGACGCTTACTACATCTCGAAGCTGATGACGGAGGTGATCGAGGAGATTGGACCTCAGAACCTTGTTCAAGTTATAACCGACAACGGAGCCAATTTCAAAAAGGCAGGTGAGATCATTGAACAAGATTATCCTCACATATGTTGGACTCCATGTGCAGCCCATTGTGTAGACCTAATGATGAAAGATATCGGTGATATACCGATGGTGAAGTTGACGGTAAAGAAGGCGCAACAAATTACCCGCTTCATCTACAACCATACATGGGTACACGCCCTAATGAAAAAATTTACAGAAGGTAATTTATTAATTTTACAGTAATTTCTAATATTTATTTATTAATTAGTTTATCATAAATATTTACTAATGATAATTTCATATTTTAGGTGAAATTCTTCGACCGGGAGCGACTCGTTTTGCAACCACCTTCATCGCATTAAGGTCACTCCAACAAAAAAAGGCGGCCCTTAGAACCATGTTTACAAGTGAGGAATGGACTTTATCAAGATATGCTGGAAAAACCGATGGAAAACAAACAGAGAAGTTCATCCTCAACACGCATTTCTGGGATTGCATCGCAGAAATAGCCGTCGCCGTAGAACCTTTGTACAAGGTTCTACGACAGGTGGATATGGAAAAGACGCCTCAAATGAGTCATCTTTACCACTACATCCACCAAGCACAAGAAGAAATCAAGAGGGTTATGATTTCTCCTACCAAGTATGAACCATTCATCAAAATTATCTCCGAGAGATGGGAGAATCAAATGAGCCGTGACATACACATCGCAGGTATTTTTTATTTAATATTAAAAAATTATTTAAATTTAATTCATTATGCTTAATTACTTATTCATTATGCTTAATTTTTTATAGGGTATTATTTAAATCCTTCATACCAATACCGGTATAATCTTGGAATGGTCGATAGTTTGTTATATCCCCTCCGCAAGGTCATACAACGAATGTCGGGATCCAACCAAGAAGCGGCACAAGCTCTCAATGAATTAAAATGGTTCCGCGATGCAACTGGCAATTTCGGAGATTCATTTGCAATCTCCATCCGAGATACTATGGATCCAGGTAGATAGATTTTCTTTGTCAATTTATTTATCAAAGATAAAATCTCGTTACTAATATTAATTTTAAATTTGCTGCAGTCGAATGGTGGTTGCAATTTGGAAACGAATCTCTAACTCTTCGAAAGATTGCAACACGCATCCTCTCGCAAACCACATCATCAAGTGGATGCGAGAGGAATTGGTCGACCTTCGCCTTGATTCATACGAAGCCGCGCAATCGCCTTTCGTACGCCCGATTAGAGAAGCTCGTATATGTTCATTATAACATGCGACTTCGAATGCGGGCGTCACGGAACGAAGATAGAGAAATTCTACATGTAGATCCGTTCGATGTCGAGTTCGTCCAAGGCAATGCAGACCCAATAATTGATTGGTGGAGTGCAATGGAGACTGACCCGCCTCTTCTTGATGAACCTCAACCAGGCGAACCACCTCGGCCTTCACCAATTATATCTGATGCTATTGAGTCCGAGAGTCAACCAGAAGACACGTACAGTCAAGCTCTTGAGAGGGACATGAACTTTGCTCCCTTGGACTCTCAACGAGTTCGACGAGTAAGACGACGATCCACGTCCGACTCTCCACCTTCACAATTAAAGGGAAAGAAGAAGGCACCTTCACCTTCACCTTCAAAGGCAAAAGGCAAAGGCAAAGGGAAAGGGAAAGGGAAAGGGAAACGACCAATTGATCATTTGGACGTGATTGCAGAAGCGGAAGAGGACGAAGAAGACGAGCCCTCGGTTCGTAGCAGTAGCAGCACAGAAGACGGAGGAGATGATGATGGAGCTGGGGAAGAAGACACTGTCGTACCATCAACACTAGCACCTACCGATCTGTGGACGAATGAGCAATACTTCGACCACTCCACCCAAGATCAGGATCACGGTGCTAGAACCAGACAAACAACTCGGGTGTACGAGAAGAAAGGCCGGCGTCGAGGAGGTGGACCGACAGCTTTGCAAGATTACCACCACGATATGATGAGTAGCTTGCAAGAAGTTTCCGAATCAACCCACTCCGTATCAAGTACCTACTCAACTGATGATACAGGGACTAGTTCTTGGACGGTCAACAAAGAAACACTGATGAGTATGTGGTATAATGGATACCAAGACATGATGACATGGGATCATTTTCAGATATGGGCATTGCAGACTTACGGTGTTGACCTTAGTCGTGTATGTCCCCAAGATATGTACGAGTACGATGGACGTCATTCGTCCGCATTTTAAACATTGTATTCATGTATTTGACATTTGGATATGAAATTTAAGTATTTCTTGATCAATCATGGGTTATTGGAGTTATTTTTAACACAAAATCAAAAAAAAAAAAAAAAAAAAAAAAAAAAGAGGCTCGGTATGCCATTTACGTACCGGACCGTACCTAAAGTGGTTCCTAAACTGGAGGAACATTCGTATGAAATAAAATGGTATGTGCAATTTGTACCAAATGCCTAATCTTCCAATTTTGCAACTCTATTTTACTAGGGTCTATGGGGATACGATGATCCATAGAGAATGCCCGAACGAGCCAAGAAGCATTGAAAGGTTATTGACAGCTATGGATTTGAGAGGGAAGACTTAGCCACTCGGGCGGAAGAGAACATCACAACAAGCTAGTAATATCCTCAAGACTCATTTCCGGTGTCAATCACCCTTCTAGTATGCGAATCTTGGATTAAACGGAATGAGAGGTTAATCAAAACCATCAGAGTGTAGTGGTTTGCTGGTCCATCATAGTGTCTTGGTTCGTTGGTCCAGTGTATAGCCTAACTGGTACACTATACTATGACTATAGTACTATACTGGTTCAATTCTACACCCAACTGGTAAGGTTCAGCCTGTGCATAGGTCTAGGCTTTAAAATTTGGCACATACTAAGTAAGAACAACTCATCTTAATTACGATAGAAAATAAATATAATTACAATATAATACATAATTACATATTACTTTCAAACATTGCGATTACATTGTTGATTCCATTATCTTGACTAACAATCCCCTTCCAAATGGTAGAGATACAATCCCCTTCCAAATGGTAGAGACTAAACTCGATGTCCATGCACTGCTCCAAGTAGCCAAGAGTTATTGTGAAAAAACATATATTTACATTTTACAAAAAAATTTAAAAAAAATGACCATCTGAGTCATATTAAAAAATATGAACTGAAAATTATATTATAAATCCAAAGGAAATAACATATAGGGTCCGTTCGTTTCGCATAATTTTAAGGTACAGCACTGGACAACATTAGTTGTCCCATGTTCATTTGCGAAAACATTGCATGGACAGGATAAGAATAATGTCCCGGTACCATTTTCTCGTTACTCAAATTTGGAGTAACAAGGGTTTGTTACTTTAGTACAAGGTTGAAAATGACAACAATAGCCTTGTTCATATTTTCAATATATGTAATTTTTTTTCAAGAATGCTCGATTTTCCCAAAATGAATATATTTATATTTAAAGAGAGTATAGTTGGATTAAAAGAGAGTATATTTTGATAGAAACCGAGTATATCTATATATTTAAAGAGAGTATTTGAATCAAAAGAAAGTATATTTAGACTCAAAGAAAATATATTTGATAGAAATTGGGTATATATCTATATTTAGATAAAGTATATTTGGACTCAAAGACAGCATGGTAGAAACTGGGTATATATATATGTTTAAATAGAATATTTGGATTAAAAGAAAGTATATTTAGACTCAAAGAGAGTAAATATTGTATATAGAGAGTATATTTGGATCAAAAAATGATCTTTAGTCAAATAAAATATTATGATAATGTATACTTACTATGCAATCACGTATAGTCACTATATTAGCAGGTATACTTAGTATGTGAGGCGATGTGGCTGCATCGTCGACGACGCCGGAGCCTCCATGTTGCAACATGTTAGTTAATTAATCTACTTGTGATATAATTGTAATAAAGCATATAAATTAGATTTATAATTATTATGTTAATTAAAATGAATATTTTATTATAATATTATATAATATTGTTTGGTATGCTTTATATGATGAAAATGAACAAGACAGTACAAAAGGGTATTTTCGTCAAATTGTCTTATCATGTGTTGTGATAATACGAAACGAACGCAAGATAGTACTAAATTTGATGTCTAGTACCGTGCGAAACGAACATGGAATTATTTCTTATGTTGTCATATACAATCTTATACTGTACCGACTAATCTTGAACGGACCCATAATTTCAAAGAAAAACAACCAAAAAATACTCAGGGCAAGGCATCCTATTAGACAAAAATTTGGGTGTGCATCCGAATTTTTCACAAGGTTGTTGCCTAAGGAGTTTATGTTAATTGCAATACAAGTTCTTTCTAATAATGGTGCTAAATGGAGCTTGCGAAATAGAGGAAATTTTGATGGGATCAATGAGCTAAAAAGCAAAAGAAAATTACACATTTTATGGTATAAAGACATGTAAGAAAAGAAAAATACCTTCTCAAGGCCGGTAATGTAAGCTTTGGCATGGACACTTGCAATATCATCTACAGAAGCAGGTCGAAAATTTTGCACTTCAAACACTTCTGAACTGCGGAACTGTAAATGACACAATGTGTATGCTTTACAGGAAAACAGCATTTTTGTACAGAAACAATTCATAATTTACTAAGCCATGTCAGACATTTTTTTAATTCCTGACAGTGGCTGGATTTGTCATGTGCCACATGTACATTATGAAGCCCATCAAGCCCACTTGTAACATGGACAAATGTGTAGGCCTCCAAGCTGCCATAAATGGATAAGGTGCACTTTTCCTATCAATTCTAGCTTTTCTGATAGTTGGTTAATCTCTGAGTGCCTTGATCTTAATACATAATCCATTATCCAATGCTTGGCCCCACATGCAATGTGAACCTATTCAAATCAAATCAGGTTATTACAATTTCCTCCACTTAAACTCCAAAACCATATAATGATATTTACACATAGATCAGATCACCAAGATCCCCATAGACGATGTGCTAGAAACGAGTTCATAAAATGATCCTGTTATGAATCTCTCCTTCTCCTTCTCCTTCTCCTTCTCCATTTTTTTCTTTTTCTTCTCCTTCCTCTTGTTTGTCTACTCCTCCTTCCTCTTCCTTTTCTTCTTTTTCTTATTTTTCTTTTCCTTCTTCTCCTTCCTTTTTTTTTCTTCTTTTTCTTCTCCTTCATCTTCTTTCTCGTCTTTTTCTTCTCCTTCAGGCCTCCACAAAGCTTGATCCTGAAGGGTTTCGAAGGAGCTATTTTTAGTCCAAATGGTATTTTGTTTCTGATTGTGGATGTTCGGTACTCCATTGTATGCATTGATTTCTAATTCTATCTCTGACAATAAATAGCCATCAATTTAGACATAGGTAGTATCTAGAGATCAAGTCGCGTTCGAGTCTCTTACACAGGGTCAAAAGACTTAAAACAAACACGACACAAATTCAGGGTTCATACATTGCTAGCATGTCCTTACCATGGTTTAAAAGACTATACCCTAGTAAATGTACAAGGCAATAGGGTTGATTTTTACCTGTTTTTTAAGAAACATGCATTAAGGGCTCAACATATGTAAAATACTGAGTGTATTGGTTGTATTGTTTGGGTCAATGTTGCCAGGTATGAGGCCTATATCAATCGGTCATTCATATTGCAAAACTTATCTTCCATGAAAGGACCAAGCATATTGAAATTGAATGTCATTTCGTTCGAGATGTTATCCTCTCCAAGATTGTCACTCCTCATACTTCATCTCAACATCTTCACAAAGGCTCTCAACTCGACTTGTTTCAAATTTCTTTGTGACAAGCTGGGCATGATTGACATCTATGCTCGAGCTTGAGGGGGAGTGTTAAACGATCTATATTGCTAATGGCACTATGATAGTATAGGATAGCTTAGAATGTTCCACACCCATATCACACCATGTGCATCTCCTATATATATCTTTTGATGAGATGAATAGAGATGATATTTTGGCTCAACACTAGCAAATGTCCATGGAGCCCCTTTATGTCTACAAGCTAGCCCATAAACTAGAACCAATGAGGTCCAAGATATAGCAATATAGCATGCCACTTACATCTTATAATATGTGACGAGGTATCAATGTCACCACATATATTATAAATAACAATTTTGGAGTTCCATATTAGATGAAGCTTGAGCTCAAAGAATAATGGATGCATGAAACAATGGGAAAAACTCTCTAGGCTTGCACAAGTAGTCCAAATGTTTAGTTTGGATTTATTTATAATGAGAATGCCTTTTGTTGGTTAGACAACACAATCAAGTACATAATGTTAGAAATAACATGGTTCAGTTAAAAATGCATGACATGTTGAAATTTTCGCTCATATGCTTTTGTGTATAAATATTCATTTTTTCTAAATTATGTCAATAGGTTGCATGACTTAAGTTTTTATTAGATTCAATTTGGATAGCCTGATCATCATTATTGAATGCATAGTTTAAAATCTCGCCCGGTACGGTACGGTAAGCCCGGTATTTACCGGTTTTTTAGGTTTCCGATATACGATATACCCGGTATTTGAAAAAACCGGGTATATTGGGTATACCAGGCAGTATATGGCGGTATTTTGTCATATACCGCCCGGTATGGGCGGTATGAGGCCTTAGTACCGTTGGGCCAGCCAACGGCGTTGAGCGCCGTTGGACAGGGTTGTCGGCCACTTGTTTCGGGTTCATACCGCCCAATATCGGGCGGTATTTGATATATACCGCCCAAACCGAGCGGTATTATATGCATACCGGGCGGTATACCGCCCGGTATGGAGATTTAGAGTTATTTCAAAAAAAAAAAAAAAACCGCCGGTATGCAATTTTCGCACCGGACCTTACCGTGTGTCGGTACAGTACGGTACCGGTACCGAGATTTTAAACCATGGATTTGAATGTTCCATTATGTTCTTGGCATGTTGAATCAAGGATTTGCAGGCTATGCAATCCTTTAATCTAATGAACTGACAAGTAAAACACAACCAAGCAAATATAAAAAACAAACCTAGGCTCCTATTATGCTTTCTTCTGATATTGCAAGAAATGTAAAATATAAACTAAGAAAAGTATCATCATACTTTACAAATATGATATAATTATAAAATTAAATTAAGTAATAAATTTATATGACACTGTAACAAGCAATAGAAGACAGAAAATACAGTTTCTTTAAAAAGAAATTTATGAACTAGTTGTCATGCTTCCAAACCTTAGGAGTGAGCTCCAACCTCTCAAGAGCATCAACAATTGCAGGCACTCGTTTATTTGATTCTGGATGTGATTCCTGGATATACATTCAACCATAAGTGATGACAAAATCTATTTTTTATTTAATCTGATGATGGTGTTCTAGTTATTAGAAGCTCAAAAACTCTGCTTTTATCCCAAATTTCAGTATAACAAACCAGATAGTTCAAAGACATCACAAATTACAAATTCGTAAAACATGTAGGAGATGTGCAGCAAAACAGTGAGAATGTCAACAAAGAGGACAGTTTGACTTATGATCTATTCATACTTCATAGTTCATACCATTTAGGCATTTACAATGATATCAAATAAAATTAGAAATGCCAAGTACAAGGGCATTCTTTCCATTAAAACTTAGGATTAGTCAATGGTATTCTAGACAAGGTACAGCATATGAAACTTTCATAATGATAGTCTTCATTTTTTTCATTCAAAATCATCTGAGTCAGGTGTTACTGGCATTGATGAGCATTATGAACACATGACAAAACAGTCACTTACTTTACCAAGAGCACCTAGACAAGATTTTCTTACATACAAGAAGGTGTTCTTATTTCAATGAAAATACACGGATCTATGAAGTTCTTTAAGAAAACAAAGACCAAAATCAATCATGATCCTAAAGCAAGTTAAAGTAAATTACCTTATTATGACCCATGGCTGGCGCTACACAGTAGAGAACACGCGCATCATAAAATGGTTTTCTGGAGGAAGCCACATCCAAACCTTTCTCAGTGCTACCAGAATGCATAACAGAAGGTATGTCATCTTTTGCCGAGCTTCTTACGCTCAAAGACATGTGTCGAGTGATCTGTCTTGGTATAACCATAGAATCTTTCTTCCATTTGAACCCCAAGTAACTCTTGAAGCCTCGATAATGTTGTCCAGCGGATAGAAGCGCACGCCCTACGGGCAAGAACTTGTAACAGGTTCACATGATTTACCACACTTTACTCTTAACAAATGTTAGTGCATATTTATTCTTCGCATGCATTTAACGTTCATTCTTCGACGGATACAATTCGGTCTTCTGATGAATAAAAGCTAAACTTTACATGATGGGGGCTTGAACGGGAATTTCCACAAACAACACGCAAGCAGAAAGAAAACCAAGAGAAGGGGATTTGTTTCCCATTCAAATAGGGGTTTCCTCGACGGTGAAACAGAGGAATTACCTGCGAGGGTTTGAGGCGGCAACGCTCGAAGCTCCATTAGCGGACTCATCCAACCTCGTCGCCACCATCCACCCCACACACCCGATGCTTTTCTTTCTATTTTTTGTGATAGGGAAAAAAATAAAAATAAATTTTGTGGAGTTTAACTTGAGTTTATGAGTTTTAATAAAAAGAAAAAGAAAAATCATTTTTGGCCTTCTATCCCATTTTGAACTCTCAATTTTTAATTATCTCCACTTAGCTCAAAGTAGGCTTGAAAATTTTCAATATAGGTTGATCCATTATCCACGGTAAAATAATTAATTATAGCGATTTCAGATCCGATTGTCCACGAATAATTGGTAATCAAAACTGAAATATATAACTAGTTTCGGTTACCGATTATTTATGAATCAATAACTAAAGTCGAACCAAAAGTAATCAGTTTTTTATAATCTCTAACTAAAATCAAAACCGAACCTGTCCCCCTTATCTTTTCAACCTTACCATTGACCGTCTTTCCTCGCTCTTGGTCAAGGCTACGGCCAATGACAGTATTGAAGGTGTGCTCAGCCATCATGTACTGGGAGGAGTGACACATTCACTCTTTTGCGGACGACGGGGTCTTATTCAGCATCAATAAGATGGATAGTCTCCACAACCTCAGAATGCCGCTACGGTACTTCTCTTTGGCTACGGGACTGCAAGCCAACTCGAGCAAGACATGTGTGGTGCACCTAAGTGGGGACCAAAGACTCACTAGTGTGGCTGCCTGCTTCCTAGGTTGTGCAGCCGGTGCATTCCCACTCAAATATCTTGGCCTACCATTACGTATTGGAAACCTACTCAAAGGTGACTAGAACGAGCTCTTGGAAAGAAATGATAGAAAGATCGCTGATTGGAAGGGAAGATTACTATCGCGGTGAGGGCGGCTGACTTTGGTCAACAGTACTATCACGAGTTACTCAAGCTACATGTTTTCCATGTTCAAAGCTCCAAAATGGGTCCTAAAAAAGATTGACAGTCGTCGTTGGAAAAAATTTTGGGTGGGTGCCGACTCGATGTCATGCCAAGGTCGTTGTTTAGTGAATTGGGATATTGCCACTATGCCTCGCAATGATGGTGGACTTGGAATTCTTAAAGTGTTAAAACATAATTTGGCTCGTTTGGGTTCTTGGCTTTGGAAATTCATCACAAGATCGGATCTCCAATGGATTGATATCATAAAGAGGACATTGGGAGGAAGAACAACTTGGTTCGATAGCGGTCAGACACGACATGCGTCGCCAATTTGGAAGGGTATCCTACGACTCAACGACACATTCAGAGCAGGTCTCAAATATGAGGTCGGCAACGGTACTAATATTCAGCTTTGGAAAGAACCTTGGTGTGGAAGCACCAGTTTGGCGGAAAGTTTTCCACACCTTTTCCGCTTCGCAACTCAACCGCTTGTACACATTGCTGATGCTAGAATTTTGGACAGTGAGGATTGATTTTAAGGTTGGAACATCAATTTCACTACCTTCATAGATATCTCTCAGATGCAGCAATTGGCAAGAATGCTTGATCATGTTAAAGATATTAGAGGGGTTGATACAATATGCTGGAGATGGTCAAGCACAATGATGTACACCACAAGGTCTCTCTATCAAATTTTGGTATACAAGGGCCTAGAAGATAACCTTTCAACTGGCAATAGAAACTACCTCCTAAAGTTGTCATCTATGGCTGGATTTGGAAGCGCAAGCGACTACCCTTGCGGAAGGTTCTGGTTAGCCGCGGGGTGATCTCCTCAACCACCAACTGCCTTTTTTGTGTTGGAAATGAAGAGACTCATGACCATGTCTTCTTTGACTGTCATTACACTCAAACTGCTTGACGCCTCTTTCTTGAATAGCTGGACATCCCCTTCTATCCCACTCATAGCTTTTTCTTCGATGAGGGGAATGTTTCACACTCTGAAGCTAACCTTAAGAAAGCAAGAATCCTGTTGGTGTGGAGTTGGTATATCTGGTATGAGAGAAACTGAAAGTGTTTTCTAACTCCAGATCCCTTGCTATCTCTATGTCGGTCCTTCACCTGTAGCTCATCCATTCTATAACTAGTTTCTTATTTTTTTGTATTTAATTTTTCCTTTTCTTTCTTGAGGCCTCCCCTCACTTTACTCCTCTCCCCTTTGTATTCCCTCAACTCTCTTGATTGAATACAATTGGTTACTTTTCAAATAAAAATAAAAATAAAAATCGAACAGTAAATTTATTATCTGAAATTAAAATTTATTATTCGGTTAATCGGTTTCAATTGTCATCCTGACGTGACACCCTCTTGGGTGCTTGGTGATCCGTAGCACGTCAGTTTGAAGTTTGATTTATGAATGCGTAGTTATCACTTATCCTACAACGTTCTTTCGGATCTAGATCATCTAACATAGAAATCAGTTCATATTAAATTTAGGACTAACATCTAATCTAGTCTATCATATTTTTTAAGAAAAAGTTATCTAGCTATAGTAACTTTTAATATCTTCTACTGTTCTACTAATGATTTTAACTGTTAGAAAAAAAAATAAAAAACATAGCTTGATTCGTGATGTTTTGAGATGATGCTCTCAAATTATAGATCTCTAGCTATTACCATGGTTGCGTTCGCATGTAATTCAATGATCTTGTAGTGTTCTTTCTTTTGGGGGCTTATCTTCTGCTCATATTTTATCCTCTCTCTCCCCCTTGTTGTATTCTCTCAACCTTCTGGTTGAATACAATCGCTGATATTTCAAAAAAAAATGAACCAGAATAAGTCCACGCGTTTTGCTCGCGAATTCCAACTCTGAGCCCTTGATTCAAGCAAAGCTACATGAACATTGGTCCACTTCGCCATTACTACTCGCATCCTTTTCTTTCTCCCCCTACTTTATGTTGATCAATTTGCCATTCTGAATTCTATTCCAGTGACAATGACCGCCATTTAGTCTTACTCTTTTATAATATAACACCACTAGTCAAGCAGAGACTCAGTCAAAGCAGCAAAGACTTCTATTTTCTTTTCCACTTGCTGTTCACAATAAACAATTGATTTGTTTCAATCAAATTCTACTGTGAATAGACTTATACTTCCACACTTATAACACATTATTATACTTCCAGGTCACTTATCATAATATATTGAAAGACCTTAAACAAATCAATAATTTATCATCCCCTCCTGATGGCTGATGCCATTGCGTTCCTTCACGTCTGACGCATCTACTTTTGACATTAGGGAAGAAAAAAAAGATGAATGACAGACTGAAATCTCAAGTAGTGTCTTCACGAGAGGCCAGAGAATGTAATTGAAATCTGGTCTTCATGCTTTGTCCTGACGCTGAATAAACAACTACTCTTTGCAATAGAATAAGAAGCCCCTCGTGATTTCTTTTTCCCAACTCGGAATAGCTCTGCTGTACGCACTTCTTTTGAGGCCTTGTCTGAAGCTCATCATCTTTTCCAACTGTCTATATTGCCATACATGAGCCACGGCATGATCTGTAGCTGAAGAATGAAGATAGATAATGAATCATGCAGAGGACAACAACCAAGGAATTACAATTACTCACTGAGACTTGAGAGGCAAAAGCTTCATTGTCTGTGTCTGATGAACAGATGAACATGAACTGAGTCTCCATGGAAGAACAAGGCTTGTTGTCGACCACTCAGGGCTGCAGCGGGAAGAACATTACATACACTGCGCGCACAGCATCCAAACCGAGAGTGCAGGTGGGAATCCAAAACTAAAGATCATTCATTCCATTCAAATTTCAAAGGCATGGTCAATGGTGGGGCTTCTGAAAGAAATTAACAAACCTTCCTACCCCGTTTCCTCCTACTTTTTCTACCCCACTAACCCCACTTCAAGGACACCTACAAAGCTAGTCTTTTTAATTTTTTCTAAAAGAAATTAGTTATATTAAGAAAATTCAGTTCTTAATTTTTAGTTAGATTTCATGTGTGAGTGTCTTACTCAATTAAGTTTCTAATGGTTTAGAGTAGGGCTGAGATTTCATGTGTGTCTTACTCAATTAAGTTTCTAATGGTTGAGAATATGGGTGTCCACCGTTCAGACACACATAATTGAACCAAAAAATCGAACCAATTTTTTTGGTCCGATTAGATTTGGCCCTGGTGGTTCTGTTCAAAATCGAACCGAAACCGATCGTTAGGGAGTGATCAGTTCGGCTTTGGTTCCCAAATTTTGGGAATTGAATCGAACCGAAAACCGAATCATATAAAATTAAAAAATTTACTTTATATTTTTATTAGTCGATTAGGAATTTAGGTTTGACGATAACTGAATTGAGTTTTTTTTTTCTCGTTTAAACAGGCTAAAATAGTCAAATCCGTTGGTTCGATTTGTTCGGTTACAAAATCGAATCGAACCAAAAGTAGTCAGTTCAGTCTGGTTCAGTTCATTCCATATTTGGTTCGGTTCGATTTATATCGGTTCGATTTAAATCAAATGAACACCCCTAGTTGAGAAGTTAAGTAGCAATTTTTTATGGAATAAAATTTAGAGTTTGTTGTTTGGTTAATTGTAAATTTCTTAGTTAACTAAACATATATAAACCAATAAAGCTCAAATGTTATAACTATAAGGGTAAAAAGATTAATTATATTGTATTAATATGATGTGTATATCTAAAGTACAGAGTTGAATTAAATAAAATATACTATCAGTTAAATATATTTTTAATATTTTTAAAATTTTGTATAACAAATTAATTAACCAGAAATAGAATTTTATATAGAGAATTACTTATATGAACCAAATAATACCTATATTATGTAAACTAAAGAGGATAAATTAAGATAATTTAATTAGAAGAATTAAATTGATAAAAGAATAAATATAGCCATTAAAGAAATGAACATACTAAAAAAAATTCAAAATATTAAAGCGATAGATTTAGCACCAATTATATATGTATTCAAAAATATATATTTTTTTGCAAACATTTGCACCTATTTTCACGTAGCTACAGTGAAAAATATATAAAAGTGAAACTATATTTTGATCCTCCTAGTTTTCGTCAATTTTGATTTTAGTCCTTCTAGTTTCAAAATTTTAATTTTAGTCCCTACACTTTACTTTCGTTTAGGATTTGATCCCTACCGTCAAATAAGATTTACACGGTGCTGACGTGGATAACATGTGCTGACTGGACAATACTAACGTGGAGCCTGCAGGGACCAACTTCATAAACTATAGGGATTAAAATCAAAATTTTATAAATTATAAGGACTAAAATCAAAATTTTATAAACTATAGGGACTAAACCAAAATTTAAATAATTATTTTTCCTAATAAATATAAAAAATTATATGATATTACCTGGACCGGCTCAACCTGGCTTGAAAAAATTCGTGCTCGACTCGGCCCGAAATAATTCGTGCCCAACCCAGCCCAAAATAATTCGTGCCCAACCTGGCTCGAAAAAATTCATTCCTTGCCCGGCTCGAAAAAATTCGTGTTTCGCTCGGCCCGAAAAAATTCATGTCCGGCCAGGCCCACAAAAATTTGTGCCCAGTTCGGCCCGAAAAAAATTATTTCCAGCTCGGCCCGACCTGAAAAATTCATGCTCGACCTAGTCCCAATCAAAATTCGTGCATGACCCGACCCAACCCGAAAAAATTCGTACCCGACTCGACCCAAAAAAAAATCGTGCCCAGCCCGACCCAAAAGAATTCAGGGCCGACCCAACCATGTTCGGAAACATCCAAAAAAAAATTTCCAGGCCTGGCCAAGCGATGCACGAATGTTTCTGGACATGGTTGGGTTAGGCTGGGCACGAATTTTTTTTGGATCGGGCCGGGTACGAATTTTTTTGGGTCGGGTCAGACACGAATTTTTTTGGGCCGAGCTGGACATAATTTTTTTCGGGCCGAACCGATCACAAATTTTTTTGGGCCGAGCCAGACATGAATTTTTTCGAGCTGATCAAAACACGAATTTTTCCGAGCCGGACAAGGAATGAAATTTTTTTGGGCCGGGTAGGGCACGAATTTTTTCGGGCCAGGCTGAGCCGGGCCAAGTAATATCATATTATTTTTTATATTTATTAAAAAAAATAATTACTTAAATTTTGATTTTAGTCCCTATAATTTATAAAAATTTAATTTTAGTCATCATAGTTTATAAAATTTTGATTTTAGTCCTTATAATTTATAAAGTTAGTCCCTGTATGCTCCACGTCAGCATTGTTCAATCAGCACATATTATTCATGTCAACATCGTTTAAATCTTATTTGACGATAGAGATCAAATCCTAAACGAAAATAAAGTATGAGACTAAAATTAAAATTTTAAAATTATAAAAATTAAAATTATAAAAATTAAAATTAAAATTGAAATAAATTACGAGGAACAAAAAGTATAGTTTTCCTTGTATAAAAAAATAATCTTAAAAAAAAGGTTCCTTCTCCTTTTTTATCCACACGGCAAACGCGGCTCGATTTCCCATTTCTTTCCATCCTCCCGACAGACTACAAATAAAGCTCTTGTCTTTCTTCTCTCTCTCTCTCTCTCTCTCTCTCTCATACTTGTGCTGCAGTGCTGCGAGATAGGACCGAGGAGAGAAAAAATCCGACCTTTGTCTTCTCAACATTTCTAAATCCTTTTTATATACAGACAGTGAGAGCTCAAAGCCTCAAAGGAAAGAGAGACCCTTGTTTCTTCTATGATCCAACGGTCAAAGTGTCCTCTTCCCATGACAAAAGCTCCCACCTTTGCAATTTTCTCTCCTGCTACCGGTGGTTTTTAGAATTTATTATCCACTACTCTTAAACCCCAATCTAATGTTGCGATTGTTCGATTAATTACAGCAGTGCTTGTAGAAATGGAGAGGTGTTGTGATGATGCCTTCTTCCTTCCACTCTTCTTCTTGAGCTTGTTCTTCTTCTCTTTGCCTATCTCTGCGCGCGATTCCCCTCCGTTGAACAACACTCAGGAGGAGATCTTGGTTTCTCTCTCCAAAAATCTTCCCAGTTCGACAAGCAATGCTAAGTGGAACACTAGTGACCCAAATCCTTGCCTTTGGCAAGGGGTCGGCTGCTCCACTTCAGCGAACTCCTCGGTGGTTACGAAACTAGACCTCTCCGGCCTTGGCTTATACAGCGGCGCCAATGCGTCATCGGTTGCTGGCTTCTTCCACCACCTCTGCCGCCTCGACTCCTTGGAGTTCCTAGACCTCTCCAGAAATGCCTTCGGTGGCATCCCTGCGTCCTTCTTCTCAAACTGCAGCGGCCTGCACGGTCTAAAATCTCTCAATCTCAGCTCAAATAGATTAGCCGGCGCTCTATGGGATCTCTCAGATTTTACTTCTTTGGATACCTTGGATTTGTCTTTTAACGCGCTTCAAGGCCCTATCAATTCTCAGTTAGATGGCCTCTCCGGATTGAAAAGATTGAACCTTTCATACAATCTCTTCAACGGGACCATGCCTGGTCTTGGAAAACACCAAGAACTGGAGGGATTAGTCTTGTCTACCAATCGGTTTAGTGGCTCAATTCCAAATGAGATTGGCCACCATCGGAACCTAACCTTGCTGGATCTTAGCCAGAACTATCTGTCAGGGGGGATTCCAAGTGAGATTGGTGAGCTTCCCAAGTTGCAGACTTTGCTCCTTTCTTCTAATAAATTGGGTGGTCTCATCCCTGGTAACTTGTCCATGATCAAAACACTATCTCGATTTGCTGCCAATCAGAACAACTTCACAGGGAAGATACCTCCCGGAATTACAAGGTATGTTAGGGTTTTAGACCTCAGCTACAATCAACTTGGTGGCATGATACCGTCGGGCCTCCTTTCGTCTCCTAATTTGGTGTCGGTGGATTTGACCCACAATAATCTTGAAGGTTCTATTCCTGACAACTTCTTGTCTCAGAACCTCTTCCGCTTGCGCCTTGGTGAAAACTCACTCGCTGGGTCAATTCCACAAACAATTGGGAGGCTCTCCAGTTTGAGTTACTTGGAGTTGAATGACAATAAGTTGGATTCGAAGATTCATCCAGAGTTTGGCCTCTGCAAGAATCTGACACTGTTGAATCTTGCATCAAATAGTTTGCAAGGCAGCCTGCCGGAGGAGTTGGGTAGTCTTCAAAAGCTGGTTGTGCTGAAGCTTCAAACGAACAACTTCACCGGTCAGATCCCTGATGTTCTCTTTCGATTGGTAAACTTAAGTCAATTGAATCTTAGCAGTAACTCCTTCAGTGGAGTGATACCATCCACAATTTCCAACTTAAAAAAGCTCTCAAACTTGAACTTACAAAACAATGACTTCAATGGTTCTATACCTGATACCATTGGAAGCATGCCATCTCTGCTAGAACTACAATTGGGAAACAACAAGCTTGGTGGACCAGTTCCTAGAATGCCTGTTAGCTTGGGGATAGCTCTTAATCTCAGCAATAACTTTTTTAATGGATCTATACCATCCTATCTTGGTTATTTGAAAGATGTTGAGGTTCTTGATCTCTCAAACAATAGTTTTACTGGTGAAGTACCAAATTCTTTGACTAACATGAAAAGTTTGACACTACTAGATTTGTCCAATAATCAACTTTCTGGAAGCCTTCCAATTTTTAGCAGGTATGTTACCATCATTACCTCTGGGAACATGGGGGGACTCCTGAACTCAAGCAATAACAGTAACACGGGATCATACAGTAAGAGAAAGTCACCTTTTTTGGCCATTATCCTGTCTATTGCTGGAGCCATTGCTGGATTGAGCTTTGTAGCACTGGTCTTTCGGCACGTTTCTTCTAAACGCTTTTATCGGGTTGAAGATGAAGGCTCACAATATGGAGAAAACACTCCTCACATTGTTAATGGCTGTTTCATAACTGCACATAGCATTCACAGATCTAGTATTGACTTCTGCAAGACCATGGAAGTTGTTGGAAATCCTGGACATATCATTCTAAAGACACGGTTCTCTACATACTACAAGGTTGTCATGCCAAATGGTGCTAGCTACACAGTAAAGAAACTAAATTGGACAGACAAGATCTTCCAATTGGGGAGCCATGAAAGATTTGGCCGAGAACTGGAGACCCTAGGAAAACTGAGCAATACAAATATAATGGTTCCATTGGCTTATGTTTTGACTGAAGATAGTGCGTACCTTCTCTATGAACATGTTCACAAGGGGACTGTGTTTGATTTCCTTCACAAGGATCCAGAAAATGCTCTGGATTGGCCATCTCGTTATAGTATAATGCTAGGTGTAGCTCAAGGGCTTACATTTCTCCACGGGTGCACTCAACCCGTTCTTTTGCTTGATCTATCTACAAAAAGCATCCGCTTGAAATCACTTAAGGAGCCTCAAGTTGGGGATATTGAGCTTTGCAAAGTTATTGATCCCTCAAAGAGTACAGGGAGCCTCTCCACCATTGCTGGTTCTGTTGGATACATTCCTCCAGGTAAGTCAATGACATTATCTTTGGCATCTGTTGTGATTACCTTAGCTATTGTTTTTACATATTGTGCAGTCTTTCCTTGCCATAGTTGGGGTTTTTCTGGTTGTAGCATATGAAGATATACATGTGACAACTATTTCTTCCTGACCCGACTTTAGTTCTCCTTCCTCCTTGTTTTCTTGATGGAGTGCTAGCTGCATATTACTGTTAATATGTTCTATCTTATTAGCTTGTTTTACCTCAAAATTGTATAGGAAACAATACATACGCTTTCTTAATACGTGCTACTTCTGATCCAAAGGCATAAGCTAATTAATAATTAATGTTTAACTTCTTTGATATCAAGTGCTAAATTCATATTTACAACTACTAAAATGGTCATCTTATTGAGTTATTTCTTTCATTTCGTACATCAATGTGTATGTTTCACCTTACCGAATTTCCTAAATTATGAAAACTCTATATATTTGTTACTTCTAATGCACAAGACATAATGTTATATTCTGTTTTTTTAAAAAAAATAATAATAATAATAATAAATGGGGGCCTGGTTGTGGATTATGAGGTGTGGGGGGTTATTTGAAAATTTACCTCCCGACCGCCTCATAGCCAGCTCTTATACGAGCTGGCTTAGTCGCGTGAGAAGGGAGGGAAGAAGTGGTGAATTCGGCGTCGGAGGGTGAGGAATCGGAGGTCGGATCGTCGTCGGTGTCGTCGCCGAAGCCGGAATCTTGAGGTAGAGTCTTACCTTCCTCCTTTCCTTCCGTCAAATACCCTCACTTCATCGGCAGTAGTAGATGGAATCGGAGACGAGGGAGGAGGTCGGAAGTGGCCACAACGTGCAGTGTGCGCAGCACGCACAGCGCGCTGCGGCTGCGCTTTCTGGCGCTGTCCGGAGCATCGCTGGGGGTGTAGGCCGGCGGAGGAGGCGGTGAGTCCGCCGGGGTGGGTCGCTGGCGGCAATGGGGCCGGCCAGCGACGGATTGAGGTGGAGGAAGAGGGGATCGGGTGTGAAGCAGAGGAAGGGGAGGAAGAGGGTGACCGGGATTTGGTGCAAGGGGTTGGGATTTGATGCATGGATAAGTAGTATAGGTAATTATTTATTAATAGTTAATTAATGATTAAGATAAATTATGAAATAAATTATTTGGATGATATAGAGTCGTCGGATCGAGTTGGGGTGAACATCAATATTGTATATTTTCGCGTGCTGAACGCGATGGTAGTGTCAGATTCTAGATCAGAGATTGTTTGGTATGATTTTTATATTTTTCAGTATTTTATCATAATTAAAAATTTATTATTTTAATTGGATAAAGAATTAAATATTATAAAAATATTATATTACTTTAAATGGTGATTTAGGGGCAAATAGTTAGTGTGGGCTTGAGTTTGATTCCCGTTGTAGCCGATGAATTGTTGTTGGGTGAAATGACGGATCTACCCTTTTGCCTCGATCTGCTTGATATTGCTTCTAATTCCATTGAACTCATGTTGCATATTATTGTTAAACATGCCATGTAGAGAAATGCATGTGTTACATTTTATTGTCATTTATTGATGTTGATATTTGATCATGATATGTCATGCATGATGTTATGTTGTTGCTTATGGTGTTATTCTTTTGATCATGTCATCATCATTCGGAGTTGTTATATTGTTGATATTGGTGATGTTATTTGTTATCCATTGATCATGGTGATACACCTTGATGCATTGTTGGAGTTGAGTTGTCGACCTGGAGACTACGGCCTCGGAGAGGATTTCGGTCCAGGACCATTTTATTGCGGTACCCTCCCGACATGGGTGAGGGTATGGATATTGACTAGTCACTTTGGGCACCTTCGGGTGTGCGGATGTCGGATACGTCGTCCGTCGGGCTACCTGCTGGATGGGGTAGTCGCAAAATATGCATTGAAAAAATTCAACAATTAGCATGGTCCCATACTTTTCTCATTGCCTTAATTCTTCTTATTTCTTTCATGCATGACAAGATCAGTGCCCCAAGTTAGTTGTTCAGTGATGATACCATAAAAATCATAGGAATTTTCGGTTTTTGTATACATTGTTATAGTAAATCATCAATTATTTTCTACTTAGAATGCAATGCCAATTTTATTCAATATAGAAATCACAGGTACATTAAAAATGCAGCCTTGTATACCATGAGTTGATTATATTATTTACAGTTTTCTATATATCTTGTCTTTTCTGAATTGATGTGTAGCTTATGTATTGATGCTTCTGTCTTTGTTATTTTAGAATATGCATACACAATGAAGGTGACAATGGCTGGGAATGTCTATAGTTTTGGGGTTGTTTTGCTGGAGCTGCTGACAGGAAAACCAGCAGTCAGTGATGGACTTGAGTTGGCCCAGTGGGCGCTGAGCTGTTCAGTTAGGTCTAAAGAAAGAGAGCCGATACTTGATTCAAGAATTTTCAGAACATCTCTTGCTGTTCGAAGTCAGATGCTTTCTGTTCTGAAGGTCGCCTTAGCATGCGTTAATGTGTCACCCGAAGCAAGGCCAAATATGCGAAATGCGTTGAGAATGCTTTTCAATGCAAAGTAGTTGTTGCCTATAGATGAAAGGTATTTTTGATGTAGGAGAATATTGTGCGTGCGCCAGCTATACTGTTACCCTTATATTGTAAGGTAGTACCGAAGAGCGATTTTGTACTTCAAACATTGTTAATATCCACCCCTTCATAAGATAGTGTATCACTTCACTTGTATCTGCTTTTTCCTACTTTGTTAAGCATTAGAAAGCAAAAGTCAGTCAAACAAAGGCAGATTTTGGTTTTACAAGAATCATCAGCATGACTGGCATTTGCCAATTACATGTCCTAGTTACTAAAATCCATTGGAATATTATTCAAGACTATATGATCTGTAATCAGTGTGGTTTCTGTCAAAGTAAAGAGTAAAAATGGAACCGTGTTCTTTTTCCTGTGTCCGAGGCTTTTAGAAGTGTTTTTTCAAGTGCAAATTGTTATGCCAAATTGTTATGACAAATACAAGACCTGTATTACGCTGGTTCATGACAATGAATGAAATGTAGGTTGTGCATTCTGTACTGAAATAAATTGCACGTACTGAAATATATTTGAGGATTGATAATAAATTGCATGACAAAAAATCTTGTTGTACCTGTTCATTTGGGCATTGATAATAAAAGGGAACTCCTGGGGGATCATGGTGGCATTCACAAGGATGGTGATGATGGTATGAAGATGCAAACCTTTTCACCAAATTTGTGAGTAAAGCCGGATCTTTTTAACTGGGATATGAAAAAAAATAGGTTTTAGTTGTACGTTGTCGCGAGATCATGTGAACTTCTAAATAGTTATTGAAAGAACAAATTCCATGGCCTTGAACTATGGATTAAAAAAACAATTTTTTTTCATTTTTAAAAATTAATTATTTTTTTCTTTTCATCTTATTTGCAATTTTCAAAATATTTTAATTTTTCTTTTTTAATATCTAAAATTAAATTCTTAAATTCTCTTTTTATTTATTTTCATCATTTTTTCTCTTTTCTCTTTTCTCTTTATCTTTTTACTTTTTATTCATTTTTTTTTTTTCACTTTTCTTTCTTTCTTTATATTTTTTATATATATTTAAAAAATCATTATTTTTCTAAAAGATGTGATCTACTTTGCCATTTGAAAAAATATATTTAAGATATAAGGACTAATTTATTTAAAGAATATAAAAAAATATTAATTATAATAGGAATAATATGAAACTTTTAGCAATTACATTGGTTGAATCAAACATATAACCATATGTTATATGTCAGCAGATCATTGCACGCAATGTTATAAAGGAAGCAGTGCAAGTTTTGTATGAGAAAAAAATTACCTAACTTTGCATGATAAAGTGTGCAAGATTTGAGAAATTGAAAAAATAATAATTATTAATGGAGCATGAGAGCTAGGGGTGTAAACGAGCCAAGCCGCTCGCGAGCTACTCGAGATCGATTCGGTAAAAACTCGAACTCCACTCGAACTTATCGAGCTCGAGCCGAGCCGAGCCAGACATTTGAGCGAGCCGAGCCAGACATTCGAGCGAGCCGAGTTCGAGCTAACCTATACTCGGCTCGAGCGGCTCGCGAGCCTAATCGAGCCTTCTATATATATTATATACCGGGTTTGATTTTTAAATTTTATGAACCCGTTACCCTCTAAAATGAACCCGAGCTTAGTCGAGCTCGAGCTCGATCGAGCTCGCGAACGAGCTCGGCTCGTGCGGCTCGACTCATGAGCCTTGATTTTTTTTCCGAGCCGAGCCGAGCTCGAGTTGCTTGAATGTAACTCGAGCCGAGCTTGAGCCGATAGACTAAAGCTCGATCGAGCTCGTTATTTTCCAAATGAGCCAAGCTCGGCTCGGCTCGGCTCGGCTCGATTACACCCCTATTGAGAGCAGTGCAAGGTTCATATGAGAAATTGGAAAAAAATTGAAAGCTAACATAAAACACGGAAATAATAGTGAACATTAACGGAGCATTGCAAGGTTTAAAAATACGGAAACAATAGTGAACATTCTTATTTAAAAATACTGAAAGATTTTATAATAGATAAAATTTGAGTTTTTCGCTCCAACAGATTTTTCACCTTCAACGGATATTTGAAAATAAAATAAAATAATGAATGATTAATAAACATAAAATAAGATATCCGGTTTCTCACTGCAACAAGTCTTCACATTCAATGGGTAATAAATATAAAATAAGAAATAATAATAATAATAATAATAATAATAATAATAATAATAATAATAATAATAATATACCAAGTTTCTTGATCCAACCGGTCTTCATGTTCAATTGGTTTCTCGCGCTCCAGCAGATCTTCAAATTCAACGATTTTCGACAAAGTTGATATAATAATATAAACAATGAATATAAATATAATAACAAAAAAATTATAAGGGTCATACCAAGTCTCCGCGTTTCACGTTTGACGAAGAGTTTGAATGAGCGGAGAAAAGTATTCGATCGAAAGGTGGAAAAAATTGACAGCGTATTCACTTTACGATAACAATACCACTGCCTCGATCAAAAGGTGAAAGAAATTGGCAGTGTAATTATGTTAATGGGTACCATTTTTTTTTTCAAACAGAATAACTTTATTAATGTCTGGCTGAACCAGGGCCAAAAAGGTTCAAATACAAAATTTCCTCCAAGTCTGGAGGACGAATGGAAGTCCAAACTAGAACATCGTGCTGATGTCGAGCCCTATTTGCTGCCCAATGGGCAGCTTTGTTAGCTTCTCTAAAACAAAATACAAAATTCTCACAATTACATTGAGAGGCAAGGAAAAATATATCAGCAACCACTGAAGTAAGCTCCCACGGAGCATCCCTTTGCTTGTTTAATGTATTCACCAAAATCTCAGAATCGGTCTCCACTTGAAATCGCGGAAGAGAGTGTTCCACGGCAAAAAGAATGCAACTCTTAATTGCCATAGCTTCCAAGAAAATAGCCGAATGACCTAATGAAAAAGCGCTAACAACATGTGAACATGTACCATCTGAAGATCTGACCACTACTCCAATACCCCCTATAGAATCGAATAAGAAGCATCACAATTTATCTTAAGCAGGCCTTGTGGTGGGGGATTCCATTTGATAATGGATGAATTACTTAATGATTTTCCCTCGGGTTTAAAAATACTGAAGTAGGTTTTAGTAAACGAGATTATTTGCATCACGAGGGCAAGGGGGATAGACTGTCTAACCTCATGCACCAAGATATTTCTAGCGTACCAAATGTTACCAACATCCAGTAGCAATTAGAGCTTGTCGGTAGGCAAGTCCCTTAGGGTGTGGAAGCTTTGAAAAAAATCAAGTTCCAGGGTCCCACACAGTTGGAGGAGATAGGATTCCCCCAGTCTTGCTTTGAAGGAGATTCCGGATGTTAAATGCAAAAGGACTGGAAGTGAACATGTGTGTAATTGTTTCAGAAGCAGTTCGACATAAAGGACAAGTATCAACAATGTTGAGGCCGAATGAAGCTAATCTAGATCTAGTGGGCAAACGATGGTGAAAAAGTTTTCAACAAAAAAGTTTTATCTTAGGTGGAGAGCAAAGTTTCCAAAAGGAATCCCACCAGCTGTCTAATTGCTCGATTGATGGTACATGACTTTTGAGAAAATCATAGGCAGATTTGGTGGTAACTCTACCCCTCGACGCCCTTTTCCATATAAATTTATCGTCATCAGGATTTATAGACAAATCAATCCGTCTAATGCAATCCGTAACCACAGGGCCGAAATAATTAATGCAATTATTCAAATTCCAAGCTTGCTCAGAAATCAAAGTATCCACAGTGAAATTACCATCAAACAAATCCACATTCAGAAATATAGGCATAGCACATCAAGGCAATTCATAAAGTCAATTATCCAACATAATAGAAGAATTAATGCCAGAGCTAATTAACTTCAAACAACCAAGTAAGAGATTCAAAAAAGTAGTTTTAAATAAATGCCAATTCCAAGAGCATTTTTTGTCTTTTAAAAACATGGAGCGAGGGTCCTTATATTTAGCTTTGACTAGGTCAATCCAGGGAGTCAAAATGTTGTTTAAGTAATTAAACATGTGTTTTGATTGTAAAGCAAAACCCTTAAAATATAAATCATGAATACCAAGCACGAAAAGTTCTAGTGTTAGCACGAAAAGTTAAAAGAATGTCGTCGACATACATGAGATGACTGATCTGAAAACCCCATTTAATCTTAAAAGGATTAAGCTTCCTACTGATAACATCTTGGTTAATCAAGAAAGTTAAAACTTGGGAGACTAAAACATATAAATAGGATGACAATGGATTACCCTGTCTTAATCCCCTTTTGGATGAAAAGAAGGGGGAAAGTTTCTGATTGAGCAAACACGCAAAATTTATCGAAGAAATGCAAGTTTGAATCCAAGCAATAAAGGGTTGAGGAAAATTACAAGCACTAAGGACTGCCAACACCGCATCCCAATTAATTTTGTCATAAGCCTTAGCCAGATCAATTTTAACCATAACAAAAGGATTTATACATTTAGACACATAGAATGAATGAACAACTTCCTGAGCTAATAGAACATTATCATGGATACTTCTACCGCTAATGAAAGCAGATTGTTCATGCGAAACTAGAGCAGGCAAGGTAATTTTAAGTCTGTTGGCTAAACATTTAGATAAAATACGATAGCTGAGATTGCAAAGGGCAATTGGTCTGAAATCCCCCACAATCGAAGGATTTCAAACCTTAGGAATGAAAGATAAGATTGTTTTGTTCCATTCAACATGCATAATGTTGTTTTGATGAAAATCATGCATGCATAGCATAAAATCATGCGAAAAAATATGCAATAATTCTTAAAAAATTCACCTGTAAATCCATCTAAACCTGGGTTTTTGCCATTAGACAGGTCTTTAATAACTTTTCAAACTTCGTTATATGAAAAAGGAGCAATTAAGTTTTGAGAAATCGAATGGTCAATATGCACAAAGGGCAGTTCAGCCGCTAAATCAGTAGTGGCAACAGATTGACCCGACCAAAGTTCATAATAGAAATCCGAGAAAACCGATAGAATTTCATCATCATTAGTAACTAAAGACCCACTAGCATTATGCACATGATTAATTCTATTTAATCTTCTACGGGCAGTCACAACTCGATGAAAGTATGCTGAGTTATTGTCACCATTGGAGAGCCATTGTGACTTGGCTTTACTCCACCATTTTAAATTAATTTACCGTCTTAAGGCCAGAGCTTTATTGTAAAGCGACCGAAGTAAAAGTTAATCAGACATGGATAGACTAGAATAAGCATTCAGCAACTCAAGTCTAGCAATATTAGCATTAGTATCATCAAGCATATTTTCTATCGAACCTAAAACAATCCAATTCCACTAAGACAATGCATAACGAGTAAAGCTCAAACCTGTGGCAAACTTACCTTGGGCTGGCAGCGACTGGGGACCTCATTCCACGCATTATTTACAATGTCATGAGTTTCTGGGTATTCAACCCAGAAACTCTGAAATTTAAATAGTTTATTTCTATTACACACAGATCCAAATTTGAATAATAAAGGACAATGATCTGAACATCCTTTAGGCAAATGAGAGACAGTAGCAAAGCTAAAGAAATGAAGCCAAGTCGCATTACAAAAAATCTGTCTAATCTAATTTGGATTCGAGCGTTATTCTGTCTATTATTAGACCAAGTAAAAGGAGCACCAATAAAACCTAAATCTATAAGGCCGAGAGACTGCACAAAGTCGCGAAAAGCACGAGTAGAAATATTTAAACGAAAAGGAAGTCCACCCATTTTATCATTTTCATGTAAATAACTATTAAAATCTCCGCGTAAAACCCAGGGAAAACTCGAGAGATCAAGAGAACTAAAGGTATTCCAAAAATCATTCCGAATTATAGGGTTTGTGCTTGCGTAAATATTCAAAAAAATAAATGGTTGAAAGCCCTCATTACCAATAATAGCTGTTATACCTTGAGATTGCAAGGATAGAACCTTTGCAGATATCACAGTGGAGTTCCAAGCCAAAAGCAAACCTCCAAAAGCCCCTCTCGATGGGTAAGAGACACCCATCCAATTCTTACCAAAAGAACGAATGATCTTAGATGCTTAGATGCCCTTAAGTCATCCACACGGGTCTCCTGCAGAGCGATTAGTTGAATAGAAAATTTGTGAATCAAACATAATAAATGATCTTTTACATGACGACGCCACACCCCCCTCACATTCCAACAGATGTAACTCATTTAGGGGTGATGACGAGTGCATTATCACTGGTTGCGGGAGGCGCAACAAAAGAGGGTGGAAGAGGGACTTCCCCTAATTTCTGCACCCGAGAACGAACTGGAGGAGATTTTTTAACGAGGATTTTAGGGGGTTTGGATTTCATATGGGTCCCTTCACTACTAGGATGGAGGGTCAAAACCGTCGAGGTAGAAGGGGCCCCAAAGGTGAATTGAAGTTCCTGAAACATCTGTGCCATGGATCGAGAAGGAGGAGCTGAGGCGGGGGAGGGAAAAGTAGCAGGGGAAGCATCAAGGAGCAGAGAAGGCAAAGCAGTCGAAGAAGATGGAAAAGTGGCATGGGAAGTAATAAGGGGGGGGGGGGGGGGGCTGACCCAGTTAACTCGACCGTGGATGGATTAACCACCATTAAAGAAGGGTTAGCCTCAGTAGCAGACCCATGACTCGACTCATGGCATGGGTCAATTAATTTTTTCGCACCCATACCAAAGGACGCTTGGGGGATGTAATGGCACTATTATGCCTACACAAGGCCCGAGGTGCCGACGGTTGTGGCAGGCAAGAGTTAAAGCGAACAGGGCCATCATTACCCGAAGTGTCACCAGGGGCACTTGGTAGCATGGAAGATGAAATATCCTTTTCGGGGGTGACACCCGAGACAAGATTCACAGACGATTCGGGGTAGTCACGTCGCTCGAGATATGAATCGATCGAGCGCTGTGGCGCCCACGGAATCGAAACCTCTTCATCCGGGCATAGTTCACCCTCTTCGAAATCCGGATACGACATGTGCAAAGCACGTGATACGGTGCCTCCGCTGGCCGCGTGCATTTCACGTGATATGCCTCTGTTGGGTGGATTGCGCCGCCGACGGGTCACCTGCACCCACGGACCACAAGTAGGCACAAACGACGGAACTTTCAACGGGAGATTAAGATTCAAATTCGGGCAACCAGAAATATTCGAGGGAGAAGCTGATTTATTCATAGAAGCATTCGAAACAGAAGCCGGAATAGATTTCGAATTGATTGTATCGATTGAAAACTCAGAAACATTCGACGAAAAAGAATTCGACGACGGCGATTTAGAAGAACAATCCGATTCATGGTGGCCTACCCGACCACAAGAAAATCAAAGGGACTGTAAATTCTCGTAAGAGATCGGCTGAAAAAACTCTTTCCTTGTTTCCCCAATCCAAATACCCTGTTTAAGGGGGCAGGCTAAATCGATCTCAACATATAGCCTAACGTATCGGCCGCGTTGAAAGTCAAAGGAACGAGGATCAATCGACAACACCTTACCCAAAGAAGCATCAATCACCGAAACATAGTCAGGATGCCAAAATTCTAACGGTAAACCCAAAAGCCATGCCCAGATTGGTGCCGTAGAAAAGGATTCATGCCATGGATGAAATGAAGCACTCCATGGAATCAATCGTAGGGAACAACCCCTTAAAGAAAAAAGATCCTCCGGTGAGGACAGAATTTGATGAAAAACCATCCCGAAATCTGAAAACAAAGTAATCCTCTTCCAAGTCAAGAACAGACATAAAACCCATCGAATGCCATAAATGTTTCGCCCAATCGAAAACCACAGATAAAGAAGGGGCTCGACCAAAAAATTTCCATATCGGGCAATTTTTCCACTGTGCACTCCAAGATTTGATTTGTGCAGGGGTAAAGCGAATAAAATCTGATGTATTCACATGAATATTTTTCAATGTAGGGTTCGATGTTACCTTAGGAGCGAACGGATCCTCCCGCAGGAGTTGCGCCCAGGACATAGGGGGCCTCATCGAAGGAGGCCAATAAGTAGATTGGGAAAGCGCAGATCTGGAGGCCGCGAGTTTCATCATGGAAGGGGGTCGTGAGATGGAATGATGCCGCGGCATGGCGCCAGATTTGGATCCATCCGGAGGCCTACCTCGATCGGAGGGGGGGGGGGGGGCTCACCAGATGATGGGGATGAAAGGGGCGGATGAGAAGAGCTCGGAGCGGCGTGACTTTTCATAGTCCGTAACAAAAATATTTTTATTTTTATTTTTATGGGTAACACTGACACTACCACTATGACTACCACAATAAATTAGTGTAATTAATAGTCCACGACAATTAATATTGACAACATGATAAGGAAAATTAAGGCAAACATTCGAATTCGTCCATCAGTAATAGGCGTGATTAAGGCAAACAAAAGGTGGTCATTGATCATAGGGGTGTGCATGGGTACCGGATAGACCCAGAATCGGTTGAAACCTACCCGATTGGGTAGGTTTCGGGTAGACAAAAAAAAATTCGAGTAGGGTCTAGGTAACAAATCAAGGAACCGATTAATTTCGGTTCTGATTTTGGTTCCACCATTTCGGCTACTCGGAATCGGAATCGGAATCAGAACCAGTATTTGGAACCTGTTGTAATTTGTTCTATAACTTATTCTGGAACCTGTTGGAACTTATTTCGGAATATATTCTGGAACCCAATAGGGTACCCGGAACCAGAACCAAAAATATGTGATTTCGGATAGGGTCCGATTCTAGGTTCCATGTTCCAACAGAATAGGGTCCGATTCTAAAATCTAGGAATCGATTCTATACAGGGTAGGGTCCGGGTATCATGAAAAATATAAAGTACCCGGACCCGCTCACCCTTTATTGGTTAGAGTTAATGCAATGTATATTTCAAATATTTCCATTTAATTCGACACACAAATATTTGAATTCATCATCGGTAACATGCGAGATTAAGGCAAACAAAAGGTGATGATTGGTCAGAGTTAATGCAACATATATTTCAAATATTTCTACTTAATTCGTTCTCGATAACGGGTGACGTAAAAGGCATGAATTAAATTTTCAAATCAATCACTCGGAGTAGGGCGGGGCATCGAGTACAGGGACAATTCAAATCAATCACTCAATTGAATTTCTTAATTCAATATGACAAATGGAATATTTCATTAACACTTTATTCTACGTTGGACTCGAGTCTACTCACTTTAATATATGCTTATCTTTTTCTATTTCTTCATTAAATGAAGAGAAATAAAATTAGAGAAATAGATATATCATGGCGTGCAAGTCCAGTGGACTCGCACCCTGGCATGAAGTTAATCCATTAACACAAGCAGGGGCGGAGCCAGCATATTGTCAGGGGGGCGGCTACCCCCCTGACATTTGTCTCCCCCTTAAAAATATATAATAATTTATATTATATATATTAGTATTTAGTTATATTTGTCCTCTCTAAAAATATTTTTTTATCATATAATTAACTCTATGATATACGATTTTATATTTTGTCCCTCGTGAAATAATTTTTCGACTTCGCTCCTGAACACAAGGAATATAGGGACGTATGAAAGCAATAAAAGGCAACATAATAAATGATGTGTGAAATACTCAATTAAATTTCTCCATTCAATATGGCAAATGAAACAATTCATTAAGGCACATAGTATAAGGAAGTGTGAAAGCAATAAAGGTAACATAGTAAATGAACAATTCACTAAGGCAACAAAGTAAATGACGCGTGAAAAAATTGGTGGGACGTCGTTTACTTGGGACATCTTAAGAATTTTCAAAAGCAAAAAAAATTAAAAATTGTCACGTCAACAATTTTTTCTTGAAAAAGTACCATACGCTAATTCTGAAATCTTATGTCAACTAAGTAGCGGTAACTTAGTGATAGAAATTAGGGCCATTCACGGGTCGGGTTTGGAGAAAAAATTGGCCCGACCCGATCAAGAAACAAACGGGTCGGGTTGGATTTGAAGATAATTTTTTTTTTTTGAACCCGACCCGAACCGAACCGTCCAAAATCGGGTTGGGTCGGATCAGATAATCGGGTATCCGTTGAAAAAAAAACTTACAAATGAGACACACGTCTACAAACAGACGCGTGTCTCAACAACCGATTACGCGGCTTGCGTGGCCGCGTCTTCCCGAGAGGAGGCGGCCACACCTCTTCTCGGGCAAAAGGAAGAGTCATGGCCCGAGCCTCCTCCTCTCGGGAAGACGCGGAACCGCGTCTTCCCGAGTTGATTTTTATTTTTTAAAAATTAAAAAATATAAATAACTCGGGTAATCGGGTCGGGTCTCGAGTCATCAGGTTTTAAATATTGAAATCCGTACCCGACCCGATTATAATCGGATTTTAAAAATTTAAATCCGACCCGGCCCGATTGGTTCGGGTCGGGTCGGATTTGACCCATGAGCAACCCTAATAAAAATTGTAAGTATTCATGGGTTGAATATTAGCAATTACAATATTAACGTATTTTTCATATTTTTACCCAAATATAGAAAAATTCAACAAGTAATACCGAATCAATCAGATGAGCAAAAAATAGATCAATTCACAGTGACTTAGCCAATATGATTGCAAATCCAATCTTCAAATTGAACCAGAGTGGGTAGGTTTGGTTCAACCCAATTGGACTGATCGATTTGATCTGATTTTGATGACTATGATTTTTACATTAGCGTGATGGGGAGCTTAGATAATGAATCTAGACTTGATTAAAAGTCGAACTATTATAAATAGTGTATTTGAATTAATTATTTGTGTATGCGATTTAAATTAAAATTGAACTTAGGCTTAATTTTTAGATACACACTATTTACCTTCCCCCATGTGTGTTATTTTCTCCCGTAATACCAATCTTCCTTACAAAAGAGTTGATGCTCCAAGTCTATTTTGAGTTGATCCTTTATCTTTCTTTTTTTTTACAAAGATAAAAAGTCACAATAGGTGATCATGCTAAGGTTCAAACCTTAGATCTCTAAACAATATTCAACATGTTATCACCAACTTTGCTACTCACAGTTGACGATCTTTGCATCTCCTTGTGATTGAAAAATAAAATCTTAGCATTTGAGCAATTTTTCAAAATCTTAGCATTTGAGCAATACTTAGTCATTCTTTTATTTCTGGCCTCTTAAAACCCTTATCATTGAAGTGCACTTACTTGGAGAGTTATTCAAACTTGCTATGCTAGAAGTATTTACATATTGACCAAAATTCATATATTCTATAATTTTCGAATCGCTTTACATCGGGACCAAGTATTTACATTCTATAAAGAGTCCCATAATTTTATTGGAGTTTATGGGCCTTCGAATCGCTCGCTTAGTCGGACTTTTATTCACACTCTCTATAATGTTCTGGAGGGGACTCACAATAATCTTTTCATTGGTGGAGATTTCAATCTTATAAAAGCCGACAGTGAGCGTCTCAATTGTCACGGGGCACCGTAGGATTCTAGGGCTTTTGCAACTTTAATTGCCGATAAGGAGCTTCTTGACCTGCCTATTTCTGGGTCTCCTTTCACTTGGACAAATAGCTAGACTCCTTCGACATTAGCTAAGTTATACCGAATCCTCGCCAGCTCCGTTGTTTTCAGCTTAATGCCGAATATCAAAATTATTGGTGGTTCTCGTCGTCTATCTGATCACACACCCCTTTTCATCAGTAGAGATTATACACGCCCTCGTGGTTCCCTGATTTTTAGGATGGAAGCTTTTTGGTTCAATCAGGTGGAGTTTACAAATATTATTTCTGCCGGTCTAGCTCGGCCTTCTTTTGGTGGTGACTGCCCGAGTCAGTATCTTTCTTGGTGGATTCGATCCTGGAAGTCTTTGCGTCGTACCCTAAAAGATTGGAGCTCCTTGAAAAGAAGCTCCTGGAAGCATGAGCGTAAAGCTATTGAAGAGAGAATTCAGGAGCTTAGTAACTCTATTGATCAAGGGAATAGCTCACTTGCTAATTGCACTCTTCTCAAATCTTCTAAGGAGGAGTTAGACAAGCTCTATAATGATGAAGATATTTTTTGGCGGCAACGTGCTAAAAAGAGATGGATCCGAGAGGGAGATCGTAATACTCGATATTTTCAGCAATGTGCTTCCTTTCACAGAAAATCAAATTGGATTTCCTCGCTTAGCATGGACCGAGGAGTCATTAAGGATCCTGATCAAATCTCGGAAGCTTTCAGATCTCACTTCGTCGGGGTTCTCGGTTCTGCTCGGAAGCCTTTGCTGGGTATCCATTGGGACTCTTTATTCGAATCTCAAAGTTTTTGCTTCAGGGTCTGGATGATCCGTTCTCTTTCTCCGAGGTCCATGAGGTCATTAAACATTCCAAGAATTACAAAGCCCCGGGACCGGATGGGTTGACTATGGAGCTTTTCAAGAAATTTTGGAACCTCATTGGGCCTGATCTAGTCAGCATTCTCAATGATCTATTTCTTCGACCTGGGGATCTTAATCGTATTAACTCTGCCTTCATCACTCTTATTCCTAAGAAAGAAGGCGCAGATACTACCTCCGACTTTCGCCCTATCAGCCTTGAGAACAGTTTGGTAAAGATTTTTTCCAAACTACTGGCTAATTGGCTCGCCCCACTTATGAACTCCCTCATTTACAACAAACAAGGAGCCTTTACGCAAGGTCGTAGCACCTTGGATTGCTACCAGACGGTCTTTAAAACAGTATGGGCTTGCAATTCCATTGACCGTGATTCCTATATCATTCAATTTGACTTCGCTCGTGCTTTTGACTCTGTTAGTTGGGTCTTCATTGAGGATATGCTGACTGCTAGGGGCTTTCCCTCTCGATGGACTTCTTGAATTCTCCACCTCCTTAAAACCGCCTCCTCAGCAGTTCTAATTAACGGAGCTCCTAGTAACTCCTTCATTCATAAACGAAGGCTTCGACAGGGAAATCTAATCTCCCCCCCTGATTTTCAATTTGGTGGTTGATGTTCTATCTAGACTTATCAGCAGGGCTGTTTCTTTGGGCCACATTCAAGAGGTCCTTCATAATATTGTTCCAGATGGTATCTCCCATGTCTTCTATACTGACGACCTGATTATGTTCTGCAAGGCCGACTCTCTTTGTTTTGAAAAGGTTAGACTCCTCTTCAAATGTTTTGAATTAGCTACCGGGCTTGGCATCAACACCGATAAGGCTTGCGTCATTCACATTGGGGGAGACGCATCAACTAAAAGCAATATGGCTCACTTTATTGGATGCTCCGCTGGTGATTTCCCGACCAAATACCTTGGTTTACCTCTCAGAAATGGGAAATTACACAAGGATGATTGGCACGCACTGATAGCGAAATATGACAAAGTTTTGGCCGCTTGGCAGGGCTTAAACCTATCACGTGCAGGGAGACTCACATTAATCAATAGCACACTAACTAGTCAAGCCTTCTACATGCTCTCCCTCTTCACTATTCCATGCTGGGTCATCAAGCATCTCGATCAGCGTAGGCGCCATTTTTCTTTGGTGTGGCTCAAGAGAATCTAGCTGCCGGGGCAAAGCGCTTATTGGTTGGCCTACTCTGTTGGGTGATCTTGAGGAAGGCGGTATCGGTCTGATCAACATTCAATTACACAATAAGGTCCTTTTGCTTAATTGGTTGTGGAAGGTCCGGACCAGGAAGGATCTCTTTTGGACTTCGTTGGTGACCTCCCTATACCCCTCTTACTTGGGGTTAGGAAATCATGACAGAGTCACTCTTTCACCTGTTTGGAGATGTATCTATGCCTTTTTGGACTTCTTCAGGCTCTCCACCGACTTCACTGTTGGGAATGGATCTACCATTCGTTTTTGGACAGACCGTTGGTTGGAAGGGTCTTCTCCAGGCAACAAGTACCCTCATCTGCTCGCGCTTGCTAGTGACCCTAATGCTTTCATTGCGGATCTTAAAGTATTGGACCCGACTGGTAACCCTTGTGGGTGGAACATAGAGTTCACAAACTACATTCCCTCGTAAGATCTCCTTCATCTCATGATTGACATTCAAGATTTCCTACACCGCTTTGAAGATGATCTGATTCACTGGAAATGGACGGACACAAAGGTCTTCTCAACACAGTCTACCTACCGCATTCTTAATTACCGAGGCATCAAGGACCTTCACTACAATTATATATGACAATCCAGTTGCCCTCGTAACGTCTCTATAATGAATTGGTTCGCATTAAAGGGCAAGCTTCATACCAAGGACAGATTACTCCGCCATGGTGTTCAGTTGGATCATTCGTGCTCGCTCTGTGGATCTGCGCTTGAATCTCACGACCACCTCTTTCTCGACTGCTCTTTCACTAAGCTGGGTTGGGAGCGGATGCTCTCCTTCTCCTCTCTGCACTTCTTTTCGCTATCTTTCGCCCCATGGTTAACTGGCTGCCCGGACCCACACCAGACCAAACTACTCAAATTCAAAGCTCTCATGATTTGGAGATGGAAGGTCTGGCTAAAGCGAAACAGTCGTTGTTTTGATACTCTCGTGCATCATCACTCCGAAGTGGCCATGGACGGGACTTTCTTTTTAAACTTTTGGCTTAATCCCTTTTCTTCTCTTGTTTTTTTATTTCTGTATTTTTCTACTTTTAATTTGGTTCGCTCGCATACTTGTATTTATCAAATCTCCTTATAAATACAAGGTTCATATTTTTCAAAAAAAATAAAAAAATATACTATTTACCGATATATTTCTATTATATATTTCAAATCCACATCGCACATCCTAACCAGACGAGATATGCACTTAAAGCCAGCATAATTTACAGTAATTGCAAATTTAAAACTTCGTTGTCCCTACACTGAAGTCTGCTAATTAGCTCAACAAAACTTTATTGAAATTTCAATGTCACCGACACTAATTTATCCTAAATGACAGGCTGAATAAACCAAATGAAAAATTAAATTATCATGAATGTTCAGTTATTTCTGAAGTCAAGCATATGATGACTTGTCTAATATTAACCATAAACTGTTCTTTTTAAACTAGTGTGCGTGTCAAGACGTCGAGGAGTAGCATTTAAACGGTGAGATCTTTGGGATCCTCGATGATTGTGGCTAGTGTTTGCAAGAAAGCAGCGAGATCAGCTCCATAAATGACACGGTGATCAGCGGTAACATTCACCTGTGACAATTTTCACTTTAATGTTTGAAAGATTAAGCGAAACTAAAGAAATTGAAGGTTTGTCAGGAGGATTTATCAGGGCATTAATAATATCAGATAGGATTGACCTGCATCTGACTTTTCAAACCAAGTTTTCCATCCTTGCTTGCAACAACAGTTGGTTGTGATGTACCAACAGCCATGATTGCCCCCTGTAGAAGGGTCAAAGGAAAACATTAAGTGCGAAAAGATTGCATAATCTTCCTCAATGATTGCAGTTAACGAAATATTAAAAAATATTCATCATGGACTAATACTTACAGTTCCAGGAGGTAGAATTGCATCAAATCGGTCAACACCAAACATTCCCAGGTTTGAAAGAGTGAAAGTACCTGGAGATATATTATACAAAAGATTCCTACCATAATTCTGTTTTAGAAAGATAAGAGCATAAATCAAAACAAAAGATATGATTTTGGAAAGGGGACTCAGTCGGCACTTAAGCATATTATTAGTACAATCAAATATTCATTAAGATTTGAGAATATTAAGGTAAAACTTCTAGGAGAATTTCCAATATAAAAAATTGTGAGTTCTGCTTCTTCAAATATTAATTTTCTTCATAAGTTTAATATAATTGAAAATACAACAATTAGAAAATATCTTGAAAACTTGGAACAAGACAGTGTGCTTTGATTATGTAAAAAATATACCATTATATAAACATTAGATACTTGGTACAATTTTTTATCAAATAATAAAATTTCGGGGAACAATAAAGCAGCAATCCTTTTTTTCCCACATGAAAATCTTTAATTTAGATAAATCAAACTGGTGAATTCAACCAAGGCAAATTAGTTTCTGAAAAAAATACAGGTCCAAAATGATTGGAACTTCAAGAAAACAATTCAGTCTCTTTGCTAAAAATATTTTTGTCCAGTGTTAGACATGTTTACATTGATGTGTAATCAGTGTAAAAAACATTAACAGATAAAGGAATCTATGCCAAAAGCAAACTGAGCATCAGTGGTGTTGGAATAATCTTAAAGGAGACATGGCAAACATCAATAATTTAAAGAATATGGAACTTTTACCATCCAATAAATCCCATAGATATTTAGCTGGAAACATTTAGCTATAAATCAAACAACAATTACAAGACAGTAGTGAAAAAAGGAGCAATGCAAGTATGGAAGCAGCATTTCAATTTGACGACTAACAAAGAAGGGACAGCCGAAAGTAGAAAAAAGAAATAGCAAGTTCGAATACTTGAGAGTAAGAATTAAATGAAAAAAGACATATACAGACAGTTAATTAGTTAAACTAAGTAATAGTTTTCCTATAAAATAAATAATAGTAAAAATGGAAACAAAAAGAAGAAAAAAAATTAGAAGAGAATAACAGGCTGATGTATACACCCCAAGTCAGTTTGATTAGTTCAATACCAATCATGAATTCATGATGGGTTAGTGCTTTACTTTTACTAGTATATGAATCCATCCATGATTATTTTGAAATTTTTGGTTAGTGTCTAGCCTCGGTCAAATATGTTATCCGAGAAACAACTTGTGTACAAGCCAAGTTAAAAATCTACTTTGGTAGTAGTGTGGGTGGTAGCCTGGTAGGCTCTAGGCCTTTGAACCCCATACCACCTGCAGGGGATCCCGCAAATCGAATGTGTGACTATGGTCTAACGTCTACAAGATTATTAAGGGTTTAAATATGAGTGATCACAACAACCAAAGCTAAGCATTCAAATAAAATGTACCCCTAACTAAGTTAAGATAGTCCACCCAATCAAACTTAACTGATAGAATATAAAATCTTGCAAAATAAAAAGAAATTGTATGTATGCACAAATACAAATCGCTAAGTTTGGAATAACTCTAATTAATTTAGAATCAAATAAGAAAGCGATGACAAATCCTTATGTTTGGAATAGGTCAGTCAGGCATTAAAAAGGAATATTCTATAATGCAACCGTCAGATAATGCATTGACAAAATGTCTTCCTGCAGATGTATGCGACTGCCAGTAGATATAGAGTAACATCTCAAGAACCATGTCAGTGAAGACACAATACGATTTTAATATAGAATATTAAGCTATGGAGATAGTATAGACGGCAATATACGCTTTTACATCTCAAAATTATCCTATAAAAACTTTTTGGAATTATAGATTCAATCGTTTGTAACTTGTAAGTGGTGACTTTAGTTGACACTAATTATCTGAATATATACTTTGAGAAGAGTTCAAAAAGATATATACCTGAATTATACTCATGAGGTTGCAGTTGCTTGGTTCTTGCCTTATCAACCAACTCCTTCCATTTCCTTGACAACGAGTAGATATCAACCTACAAAAACCAGCCATAAAAAGTTAGAATAGGATGTCCAAAGGACACGTTCGTGAGTGCATATATTATGGAAAAACCAAAAACCTTGTCTGCATCCTGAAGGACTGGTGTGATCAATCCTCCATCAAAAGCCACGGCAACAGCAATGTTGATGCTGCTGTTGTATGTAGAGCTGCTTCCATCTCGGCAGCTGGAATTAACGATTGGGTGCTTCGTCAATGCCATAGCAGTCGCCTTAGCTAGCAATGCAGTCATCGTGACACCCTTCGACTTAATCTACAAGCATTTAAGCGAACAACAGCTTCAAAAAATTCATACCGGATCCACCAGAAGCTAGTCTTATAGGAAACTGGAGAAAAACATACTTTCTTGTAAAGATCATCTAGTGCATTTGTGGTGATAGTATAACCCATTCGGAATGTTGGAACCGAAAGGCTGTCCACCATGTTTTTGCTGACTGCATTCTGCATCGTGGTAAAAGGAACAACCGAGCCCAATTCAATAGCTGGAGAAGTAGGAGCCTTCGCCGATCCAGATTCCACCACCATCTTCGATGGAGCACTCTGCATGGCTGCAGCACCAGTTGCAGCAGCTTCAACATCCTTGGCAACGATTCGGCTCATTGGGCCGCTACCCGCCAACGCTGCAAGATCCATCTTCAAATCCTTAGCAAGTTTTTTAGCATAGGGCGTGGCGATGATCCGCTGCCCGCCGTCCGACGCAGGGTGGGTCGAAGAAGAATCGGCAACCGGAGAGGACCTCGGAGGCGATACGGTTTGCGGGGAAAGCGAAGCGGGTTCCTGGGCAGGAGGAGGAAGAGGAGGAGAAGCGGCACGGGAGGCGGAGGAGGTGGCGGTGGATGCGGCTTGGGATTTGGCGAGGGCGATCTCTTCCTGGGACTCGGCGAGGAGGGCGATAGCAGAACCAACGGCAGCGACGCCTCCCTCCTCGATCATGATGGCCGCGAGGTAGCCGTCGTAGAAGGTCTCAACGTCCATGTCAGCCTTGTCGGACTCGACGACGACGACGCTCTCGCCCTTGGCGAGGCGGTCCCCTTCCGACTTCATCCACGACACGATCTTCCCTTCCGTCATGGTGGAGCTCAGCGCCGGCATGAAGATCTCGCGGATCCTGGCGGACACCCGCGTCGGGCGTTGAGGAGGAGAGGCGGCGGGGAGGTGGGGATGGAGGCGGAATGAGGGGTGGGAGGAGGGGAGGAAGGAGGAGGAGAGGCGGAGTTGGAGGAGGCCCGCCATGGAAGAAGAGTGAGTTCGGGCGATCGAGGAGGAAGACGACGAAGAATGAGAGAATGAATTGGAGCGGGAGATGCAGTTGTAGTTAGTTGGTCGCAGTTGCATCACCTCGGCCGCATCGAAGGAGGGGCGGAGTTCACGAAGAGGCCGTCAACTTGTCAAGCAAATCAGGCCACAGCAACGAAATGGTTCGACCACTTCCCGGCTTCTAACTTTATTTATTTATTTTCACGGAAAAAAAACATCTCTTTTATAAAATTTACTTTATTAAAATTAATGATTTTATTTATTTATTTAAAAAAAAGAGATAATTTTTTGACTCTTAGTACAAAACAAGTAATGAGAAAAAAAGCAGACGATCAAAATAGAAATTTGATAACCAAAATCCCTCAGCTTTGATTTGTTATGGAGTTTTGATAAAAACACCCCAATCAATCAATTATATAGTTTTGCAAATAATTTAATATCAAAAATTATATGGTTTTACAATATTTCTATATTCTACTTTTTAACTGCATCGGAAAATAGAAAATAGGTTAAGAATATATAATGTACATCTTTGATAACTCGATCTGTACACAAAGTTTTGGCAAAGCTTCATAATGAACTATGAAGTATCATAAGAATTTTTTTTTTGATAAAATTGATTGGATGTTCTCATTATATCTTTAGGTTCTGTTTTTTGAAACTTGTCAATTAAATAAAAAAAATAAATTGAGAATAATTTTGGCATAGAATCAGTTACCGATCGGTAAACTAGATTTTGGAATATATATATATATAATCAAAATAATTTATTATAACAATTTTGGATCTGGTTATCTGTAGATAATCGATAATTGAAACCGAAATATATGACTGGTTTTGGTAACCGGTTATTCGCAAACCAATAACTGAAATCGAATCGAATTTAATCGATTTTTCATATTCTCTAACCGAAACTAAAATCGAAATCGAATCTCAAATTCACTATCCGAAACCGAATTTTGCAGTTCGATTACCCGGTTAAAATTTTCCACCCCTAATATCGTGTTCTATCCTCAAGCAAATTGTTGGAGCGGGATAACTTGGTATGCTTTTGTTTTGTCGCCTCGCGACTCTTCGATTTATCTGCTCAATGTGTCGATTGGGGGGTTCATGTGCCCGCAAACATTAGAAGAACTAAGGCAGAGCCGCGGAAGGCAAGTTTTGTGGTACTCATCGGGATGCAAAGCGACGGAAGGCGAGTTTTGTGGTGCCATCAGGACGCGAAGCGACGGAAGGCGTGTTCTGTAGTGTCATCAGGACGCGAAGCGATACCTTTCGCGGGGAGGGTCTTCTCTTCCCCCTCCATTTCTCTCTTTACCGTTATATATATATAGTTGTACAATATTCTGATACTCATTCTTGGGATCAAGCGAAGTTGTGAAGGAGCAATCAGTAGTAAGTCTTCGTTTAAGAAATAACATTTTTTTCTTTCTTCAGCGATTTCTCTAAAAGAGAATAAGGAGAGCTTTAATTCCCAAATCCTGAACCCATGTTAAGTTTTTCCCAAAACCAAAAAGTAAGTAGCTTAATACCCAAATTACCCTCCCATTTCCCTTAACGGAGTTAACCCCGTTAACACATACGGGAAAAATTTCACGTTCGTTAACACATACGGTTCCCACCGCTACCCCGTTCTGCATTGGAATGAGGTTTTTTTTTTCACGTCTGCTACTGCTACCCCAATTTATACGACGTTTCATCTCCAGCGCCGACACTGTTTCATCTCCATCACTCCTTCCTTCTTCCTTTAGGTCAGCGACGACACCAATTAAAGTCTTCCAGCTCGTTTGAAGTCCACCGCAGAATTCGGTGACCTCCTTCTTTCACACTTCAACTCGACGATCGTATAAGTTCTTCCTTCTTCACGTTCTTCAAGTCGACAACCGCATGTTAGATTTTGCTGATCCAAGTTATGCATCACATTTACTTAATCATTATAGATTTTTTGAGAGTTTACGGTGTTTTCTGAGATGCATTTAATTTCATAAATGGTATACATGATCGAATCAGTTGAAAATGGTAAAAGAAAATTATTTCTCAACTCTAAAAAACTTATTTTGCTGATACAAATTAAGGATCACACTTACCTATCAGTAATAGATTATTTGTGATTTTAGGAAGGATTTCCCAAACCAGTTTAAAATTGGCCGAATGGGTTTAAAAATGATCGAACCAGTTGAAAATGGTAAAAAAAATTGTTTTTCAACTCTAAAGAACTTATTTTACTGGTACAAGTCATGAAAGTAACTTACCTATGAATAATAGATTTTTTGTGAATTTAGGATAAATTTTCTGAATCTATTTAAAATGGGCCCAACCAGTTAAAAATGGAAAAAAAATAATTTTCAACTCTAAAAAGATTATTTTACTTATCCAACTTATGGATCACACTAGAGGTGACAATGAGCCGTGCCTGGGCCGCCCCAAGCTCGGGCAGGTCCGGCCACCTCCAGGCCGTGCCAAGCACGACTTGGCTGTTCAAAGGGAGGCCCAGCTCGGGCATGAGCTTGCCCCCTTTGGGCTTGGGCCGATCCGAATATATTAAAAATCGTAATATAAAGGCCAACAATGAGTCTCAAACCGTCGACCTCTACCCTTATATGAGATAAACTAACCAATGTACCAATTCATGATATCTATCTCTATATATATCTTTAATGGCCAATGTAATTAATGCGCCAAGCTAGCCTAACCAAATTGGCACAGACCCAATGCTAGCCTGCTGGGCAAGGCCGGGCCGTGTCGGGCTTGGCACGACCCACATGCCCAAGGGGGCGAGCCCAGCCGCCCCTTCGGCATAGACGGGCTGTGCCCGGCCCGGCTCGAAATACTTCGAGCCAGGTCCGTGCTGCCAGTGGGCGGGCCCAACCCATTGCCACCTCTAAATCACACTTACCTATGATTAATAGATTATTTTTAATTTTATTGTGAATTAGGATGGATTTTCCGAACTAGTTTTGTAATACCCCGATTTAGTCCCACATCGGGAGTATGTTGGATGTGGTATTGACTTATAAGGCTTATGGGTGTGCTACCATCAACTTCAGCTTAAGCATTTTAATGAACCTAATAGGTTGGTCTATGAAGTTGATGAGTCAGTTATCCCATCAAGCGGGTTGTAAAAAATGGTATCAGAGCAGGACCTAGTTCTAGGCATGGTGAGGGAGCCTATGTGAGAAAGGGCTGCCCAGGTGAAGGGGTGGAGCCGCTACTAGGCTAGGCCTCACATGCTGACGACTTGGGTGTGATTCTGGGCTATGTGTTAGACTCGAGTTGGGTCTTGACGAGGACGTCAAGACATAAGTGGGGGAGATTGTAATACCCCGGTTTAGTCCCACATCGGGAGTATGTTGGATGTGGTATTGACTTATAAGGCTTATGGGTGTGCTACCATCAACTTCAGCTTAAGCATTTTAATTAGACCAATAGGTTGGTCTATGAAGTTAATGGATCAACTATCCCATCAAGCGGGTTGTAACAAATTTAAAATTGGTCGAACCAGTTGAAAATGGTGAAAATAAATTGTTTTTCAACTCTAAAAAACTTATTTTACTAATACAAGTTATGAAAGTGATTTACCTATGAATAATTAATTTTTTGTGATTTTATTGTGAATTTAGGATGAATTTCTCGAACCTATTTAAAATGGGCCCAACCAATTGAAAATGAGGAAAAAAATTGATTATCAACTCTAGAAAGATTATTTTGCTGATCCAAGTTATGGATCACACTTACCTATGATTAATATATTATTTTTGATTTTATTGTGAATTTAAAATGAATTTCCTGAACTAGTTTAAAATTGGCTGAACAAGTTGAAAATGGTGAAAAAAAATGTTTTTCAACTCCAAAAAACTTAATTTACTGATACAAGTTATGTAAGTGATTTACCTATGAATAATAGATTTTTTATAATTTTATTGTGAATTTAGAATGAATTTCCTGAACCTGGTTAAAATGGGCCTAACCAGTTGAAAATGGAGAAATTTTTTTTTGATTTTCAACTTGTCACACTCTAACTTAGGATCGTATGATCGGTCAGGGTCTATGTCCTACCCTGAAGACTACTACATACACTGATTAACAGAAAAAAAACACATAATAAAAATAACGATGCAGCTTTATTCAAATTTTTAAAGAATGTTCACAATTTTTATAAAAATGAAAAGTTCCGAAACATCAACCACAATATGAAACAACTCAAGTTTAAAGTCGAATACATATTTTCAAATTGACACTCTCAGTGTATGAAAATCAACAGTCCTAGACTTTTAGACTATGATTAATGGACGCTGCTACGAGATCTACGCCACTGCCTGCCCTCCAGTTGCACCATGACTCCAAGCCTCAACTTACTGACCGGGCTATGCAAAACAAGAAAATAAATCGTGAGTCCACATGAGACTTAGTGAGCGGTTCTTCCGAACCTCCACGTAAATCCCCAATAATCACACACACACACACACACACACACATATAAGACAACAAAATATAAAGTTAGGGATATAATTTGCTTCTGATATGACAACCGACCTCAACGGTCGTCCTGTATAGACCATACATACAAACAACCAGCTATAACAGCCCAACTAAGCCACATGGCACCCGGCTCTTAGGGCCTGCTCATGATCTAGTGGTTCGGCCCTAACCAGCCCTACCACACAAAGATAGTAACATACTAGCTGTATGGCCTACATAACACACAAGTGAATCAGAGAAATCTCCGGGCCATCGACTAGGATGGTCTGCTAGTCTCTAGACATCTACCGGGTTAGGGATAGCTAGTCCTACCCAACTGGGGTCTGACACCTAGCGGGCCCGCTGGTGAAATTTCAAGAGCCAAATCATTGGCCGAGTCAAGCATTAGTTATTCTAACTATTCATGCTTCTCGGCTGACCACCACAATCACATCACACAAGCAAATTGTCCTAGAGTTTCCTTATTTAAAATCCAGGGCGTTCGTCCGTGCTCAGCCTTTTGTTTCGGCTGTATCATGCGCACATTATTGTTTGCTGAATATTTCTTAGGTGTGAGATCTAACTTGTCTACTTTTGAGTTTTCATAAATAACACACACTTTATAAGAGAAAAAGAGTTTCCCTTTGAACTTGTGTCTACTTTATAGAACTTGTGTTTCCCTTTGAATACAACTGAGGACACAATTCTCACCTCTTTGAGAACTCTTCAAACTATTCACCTAGGCAAAACACAAATCTACAAAGTCTAACCCTAAGTGTTTCTCTAGCACACCTAGCAAGCTATTACAAATAAAACAGGTTTGAAATAAATATTCAAATATAGAGAAAAAGAGCTGAGAATTGAAAGAATGACCAATGCTCTTTTTCCCAAGCCTTCAAGCCTTCAACTTGACCAGTAGATGAACTTGAATCGCAGCAGAGTTGAGGAACAGAACTGGGCGCTTGAGAAGGATGTTGACGGAAGAACAGGGCGCAACAATTAATTCTTTAGAAGGCTCAAAACTCTCTTTTAATGCTTAATAAAATCTGTAAGAGAGGTTAAAGAAGTTATATCAAGGATATTTATAACCTCTCAAAGAAACGACAACTCAACGGGCGGAAAATGGGTAGAAAACTAGCCGTTACCGCCGTTCGGTCGATCGTCAATCGACCGACCGATCGACTGCTCGAGCGACCGATCGATCGACTATATACTCGAGCGACCGACCGATTGACAGCTCGAGCGACCGCTGCCTTACTCTCTCTGTGCGGTCGACCGACGGGTTGACCGCCAGACGCAATTCCTGCGTTCCGCAATCCGGTCGACCGATGCATGTTGCGGCTTCAGCGATCCGCAGTCCGGTCGACCGATGCGTCCTCTGCCGTATTTTGGCCTCTGTCAGTCGACCGACCGGTCGATCGAAGTAGACTTACGTGATTTTTTTCTTATCTTCGGTCGCGACGGGTCGACCGAATGGCTACTTCCATTTTTTCGCAACATTCGGTCGACCGACAAGGCTACTGCCATTTTTCTAATACTATTCGATCGATCGGACGGTCGACCGAACATAGGCTGAACTTGATTTTTTCAGCCTTCTTCTTCTGCGCTTCGTTTTCGGGTTCCGGCTTTCAACGAGCATCAACTTGGAGAGCTTTCCATGTGATCTTTGGACTCGTCCAATATGTCTTTGGTGCACATGTCAACTTTCGAGATGTTCCACGACGAACCCGAGCGCGACGATCAATGTCCTTCTAATTTTCCGATTTCATTCGATATTTTCGATCGAGAACATCGAACGCTAACCAAAATGGAACCTGAAAGATTTTCTCATTAAAATATTAGTTCCATGTTTGTTATCATCAAAACCGAGATTAAGACCAAGGTTAAAAACCTTAAGCCAACAATCTCCCCCTTTTTGATGATGACAAACATCCTTAAGAAAATATATTCATTAAAGCATAGAGGATATCAACTAAGGGATTTCTCCCCATATCAACATGCATATCTATGAAAATAAACTCCCCCTATCTATATGCATGGATTTCCTATATTTTTCTCTCATTTACCTATAATTTTCTCCCCCTTTTGACATCAATCGAAAAGGGCAAGAAAGGTCAATCTAGTCAAATGGATGAAAAACAATATATATATTATGAAGTTGAGACTCTAAAGTTGTTTTATTTTTTCATGAAACATGACAATCTCAACCGAATGGATGGAAAACAAATATTTAATATAAAACTTAAATCATACATGATAGCAAAGAGTGATAAATAGAATCCAAACCTAAATCATGTATGCACTCAAGTATGAATATTTTCATGAATATTGTTTCTTTTTCATGACATTTTTCATTTCATTCAAACTTTCAAAATACAAAGATATAGTCATGTAAAACATGTATATCAAATTTGAAGTGAAAAGAATGTCATTTGATCCAAATATGAACTTAGCACGTTTTCATTTGAAATAAGCATAAAAACATGAAAATTGCTAAGTATCAAATTTTGCTATCTACTCATGTTTTCTCTATCTTAAGCATCTAGACATCAAACATGAGAGAATGTAAGTCTATGAATAAAGTTTGGGCTTAAAATGAAATTTCTAAGTCACTTTGTTGACTTAGGTTAAACTATACTTCAAGTTTTCAAAAATCAAACTTTTAAATCTATACAAAATCATATTTTCGACTAAAATTTTTTATACCAATTGTTGGATGAATTTTTTTGAAATTTTAACTGGACAAACTAGATTCTTCAAGGAATCTACGGGTTCAAGAGTAAATCAAAAATTAGTTTCCTATAAATTCATAAGATTCTTGAAAGTCCAGGGGCATGTTAGTAAATTTTAGGTATTTTTCGAAAGTTATCATTTTTTATTCAAACTTTTCAGATATCGTTGAATGGTCATTTGAAATGCATGTGTGAAGTTTGAACTCAAAATGAATTTGCAAAGTCCATTTTTCAATCGATCTCGAATTCTACTAAAAGCTAATTTTTTAAGTTATCGCTCAAATTATCAAAATCATTTTTAGAAATGATTTTACTCAAAGAATAGAGAGAACGATATTAGAAATAGAATCAAAATAGCATGCACAAAGTTTCATTTGAAGTTTTTTGAAGAAAAATCAAAGTACCGAAAAAATGAGTATTTCAAGTAAGTGATACTTTGTGTTTTCGAAATCCAACTTCAAATTTTCATTATAAATCAGATTCTTGATGAAATTTTTTAAAATTTTTACTTAAGAAACTAGATTTTTCAGTGAAGGTGCAGTTTCAAGAATCAGTTAAAAGGGATTTTTTTTATATTTCTTTAGAAATAACTGAAAATGATACCAATTGTTGGTCGAAATGGCATTTTTGTAATTTTCAGTTATTCTCAAAACATGTTCAGTTTTCATTCAAACTTTTATGACGCTATATAATGGTCATGTAAAGAGTGTATGTCAAGTTTGAAATGAAAATTATATCCTTAAGTCAAGATATCAACCTAGCATGGTTTCATTCAAAACTAAGCTAGTTATCATGAAACTTGCTAAGTGTCAATCTTATCATTTACTCATGATTTTTCAAACTTAACTCTATGGACACCTAACATGAGTAAATTTAAACTGTTCTCCAAATATGAATTGAAAATGAGACCTTCAAGTCAATTTGTTGACTTCCGTCAACTTAGTTCAAAAGAAGTTTTCATGAAACCACCTCTATGTCATTTAATCCATATTCATATGAATTTTTCATTCTAAATGCATGGAACCATGTCATACCTATTCGTAAATATGTTTGTGAAGTTTGGACTTAAAATGAAGTGTCCAAGTAAATTTGTGGACATGGGTCAAACTTTTCAAGCTTAAGTACCCTAAAGTGAATTAGTTATCACTTTGTTCATCTAGACATGAATTTTCAAGTTTAAATATCTAGGTTCATGTGATATGTGTATCTAAACATATTTGTTGGGTGTTTACTCAAAATGAGATCTCTAATAAGAATTTTAACCTAGAGCAAGTTTCATTCAATCAAAATATCATGAAATTGCCTAAATTATCAAAATTTTGCCGACTCATGAAACTTCAAACATTTATCATGCATAATCAATCATGAGCATAGAGAAATCATTCAAGCATAGGTATTCAAATATTATGCTAAGATTTTACAAAAAATGAATTCATACATCTTTCAATAGAATTTTGTCAAACTTGTCATTTATTTTTCACTTTTCTTCATGATAGCATAGCTTTCCAATGTTTACCGCTTTCTTAACTTGCAAATAGGCTTCATTAGTATCATAATGAAATTATATACCAACTAGCAAGCTAACATACTAAATAGCAAAGATTTAATACACAGTTTCATTTAAAACTCTTAACCTATGCTAAATAGTAGAGATTTATTTTAATGAATTGATATGATATCAAAATGAATCAAAGAGATCTTAAAATGTGAAACATTTGAGGAATAAGATCTCTAAACATGTTTAACTAGTTTGGACTTAAGGATAAGGTCTCTAATAATGAATATCAACCTAGAGCAAGTTTCATTCAAAAAAATTTGCCTAAATACTAAAATTTAACCTACTCATGAGAATTCAAAGATTTATCATGTAATTCTAATCATGAGAATTGAGACATTATTTAAGCTTAAGCATTGAGGTATAACACTAAGATTTTGAATTTATCAAAGTTATACCTTATTCATGATAATTTGTCAAACTAATTTTTTTCTTCTTAGTTATTTGCCTTCGTAAAATACTTATAACTTGCAAGTAAGCTACACTAATATTTTAGAGAAAATATAGCTACTTAGCAAGCTAACTCAATCAAAAAGCAAAGAGAAACATCAAGTATCATTATCAAAGTTCACTTTGTTAAATGGTTTGAAATCCGTTTAAAATAAAATCAAGTGATACCAAAATAAATTTTAAGATATCACAAATGTAATAAATATGAAAATATGATCTCCAATCATTCCTATTGGTTGAAAACCGAAATGTCGCAATGAGCATACGATTTAGAACCGCAAGGTCGCTTAGGCCCATTACAGGCCACATAGGTCTCCGAAGAGACCGGGAAATCAAAATCAAAAATCAAAAATATTTTCAAAAGAACTATTTAGCAAAAGCGGGGAAAATAACTCAAATTAAACATAGTATCATAATCTTCCACTAAGGTAAAACAATGCAAGTTAGAAGATGATACCAGAATAGTTTTGATGCCAACTTTACCTAAGACATCAATGTAGCTTGAAGTTGCAATCAAGGGAGGATTCATCATTCAAGTCCATGGTCAACTTCAACACATCACTTTCCTTCAACTATGTGTGGTAGCTCCCCCTACAAGAGAACAAGAAACTTTCGGTACCCAAATGACTTTGGGTCCTTGAGGGTGAGTTGGCCTAGGAACCCAAAGTATCTTAGCAATGCTTGGATTTCTTTTAAATGCACAATCATGATGACATGACCATATATACCACAACAAAAATAATTTTCATGAAACTTTTTCTTTTGAACACGAGGTTTAAATAAGGAATGCTTGACATGAGAATGATGATGAACAATATTGTGTTTATATACCTCCAAATAGCAGAAGAAGCAAACCGTTGCTGGTCAGATTGGGCTTCTTCTCTCTCTTTGGGTCTTTTCTGTTGGACGAAATGACACACAAGAGGAGGGGGGGGGAGGTGAATAGTGTGTTACCTAACAATTGTCGCATAATTTCGATTTTAATCGTTTCTTGATTTGTTAGGCTAAGCACGATATTTATAGCAAGCGAAAGCAATAAAGATAAAACAACAAACACAAACAAGCTGTCAATGCTAACATACAAATTTATAGTGGTTCGGCCAACTGCCTACTCCACTACCTTGGCTCCACACTAAGGATTTCTAACCAACTACTTTATAGAACTTGTGTTACCCTATAAATACAACTGAGGACATAATTCTCACCTCTTTGAGAACTCTTCAAACCTATTCACCTAGGCAAAACACAAATCTACAAAGCCTAACCCTAAGTGTTTCTCTAGCACACCTAGCAAGCTATTACAAATAAAATAGGTTTGAAATAAATATTCAAATACAAAGAAAAAGAGCTGAGAATTGAAAGGAGGGCCAATGCTCTTTTTCCCAAGCCTTCAACCCTTCAACTCGACCAGTAGATGAACTTGAATCGCAGCAGAGTTGAGGAACATAACTGGGTGCTTGAGAAGGATGTTGACGGAAGAACAGGGCGCAATAATTAATTCTTTAGAAGGCTCAAAACTCTCTTTTAATGCTCAATAAAATCTATAAGGGAGGTTAAAGAAGTTAGATGAAGGATATTTATAACCTCTCAAAGAAACGGCAGCTCAACGGGCGAAAAATGGGTAGAAAACTAGCTGTTACCATCGTTCGGTCGATCGTCGATCGACCGCTCGAGCAATCACTGCCTTACTCTCTGTGTGCGGTCGACTGACAGGTCGACCGCCAGACGCAATTCCTGCGTTCCGCAATCCGGTCGACTGATCGGTCGACCGACACATGTTGCGGCTTCAGCAATCCGCAGTCCGATCAACCGATCGATCGACCTGATGCATCATCTGCCGCATTTTGGCTTCTGTTGGTCGACCGAAGTAGCCTTACGCGATTTTTTTCTTATCTTCGATCGACCGACGGGTCGACCGACAAGGCTACTACCATTTTTCTAATACTATTCGGTTGACCGGACATAGGTTGAACTTGATTTTTTCAGCCTTCTTCTTCTGCGCTTCGTTTCCGGGTTCCGGCTTTCAACGAGCATCAACTTGGAGAGTTTTCCATGTGATCTTTGGACTCGTCCAATATGTCTTTGGTGCACACGTCGACTTTCGAGATGTTCCACGACGAACCCGAGCGCGACGATCAATGTCCTTCTAATTTTCTGATTTCATCCGATATTTTCGATCGAGGACATCGAACGCTAACCAAAATGGAACCTGAAAGATTTTCTCATTAAAACATTAGTTCCATGTTTGTTATCATCAAAACTGAAATTAAGACCAAGGTTAAAAATCTTAAGCCAACATTTTCTTCCCCCTCCACTTCTACATGGAATCAAGCGAAGTTGTGAATAATACTTCTTCCAAATTGAAAGTCTTCGCTTTTTATTGATGTTTCATTTAAGTATATTTGTGTTAATTTCTATAGGAAGAGATCGCGATTGAGATAGTGATTGAGGACTTTGAACAATTGAACAAACGACAAGAAATGGAAAATAAACTTCACAAATTTCCAAAGAGTATGGATTACATCGAAGTTCCTAGGATGGAGTCTCTTCAGAATTATTACCTTATTCTTCTTCATTTTCTTCATTATTTTCTCTATTTTGGACTCCTTCCTCTTGGTTGGTGGACGACCCTTGCTCCCCAGTTGCAAGGGCGATAGCAATCTTCCACTAGATTCCGATGCATGATGAAGCTCATTACTTGCTAGACTTGCTTGTCTACCATCAACCCAGCTTATATCATCCTTAAGCTTTTCCTTTGCCTTATATATCCATTTCATCAAAAAATCATACTTTGCTTGAGAATTGGCAATGTGTGTCGCTTCAAAAAAGTTGGTACACAAGTTATCAAATTGCATAACTTGTTGACTATTCCCCAAATCATCATAACAATTTACCACAAAAGAGTGTCGATGCTTAATATCTTTTCTCCATCAAGTTAGAATATAACGAGGAAATTTCCTTCACACCCTTCTCAATCAAAATTTTTATCATGTGCCTACAAAAATTTCTTCAAAACTCAAACAAATAACAAGAGCATCAAATATCGCAATCGACCTCATTATAGTACACCCTATATACAACTCTTCTTTTACCGTGCCCATTGTTCCCCTCCATATCAGTGACATTGAATATGGATATTGCACCATCTATTTTGACCAACATGAAATTGCAAAAAAGCAACCTGCACAACTCATTTTGAAACAACTTAAAAATTGAATTGGTGTAGGCTTCCTAAAATTGCTTTCCAAAGTAATGACTTGTCATTAATTGGTAAGATGAATTGAGAGAATCAAAATCAGCCTTGTTTTCCTTCTCAACCTTGCTTCTTAAGGCATTATCATATTGTTCAACAAATTGCCTCAAAGAGGTCTTTGAATTGACATACTCATCAAAAAATGCATTCATGCTTTCACTTCTTTGGGTTGTAGACATTCGTGCCCAAAATACTGCTCTAACATATATCGGCACCCAACGAGCAGAGTCTAGGAACAAGGAACTTAACCACTCATTTTTTTCAAGACCATAATCCTCATTCATTCTATGCCAACCTTCACCAAACTCTTGAGGCTCCACGGACTCATACACAATGCCTTTTAGAGTTTTCTTTATTGCTTTATATTCGGCCAACACACCTAATTTCTCAGGAACCTTCTTCATGATATGCCAAAGGCAAAGGCAATGACGAGATTAAGGAAATACCTCTGCCACTACTGCTTGGATAGACCGATATTGATATGTGATTATCGCTTTTAGCGTACGCCCATGCATGCACTCCAACCATGACCTGAACAAACATACATACGTCTCTATGTCCTCTCGTGATAGTAAACCACATCCAAATAAGATAAATAGCCCATGGTGGTTCACTCCTACAAATAGAGCAAAGGGCCGCCCATTCGTGCCTTCAACATTTAATTCTGACGTGAGGGTAATTATGGTCTGGAGATTCGGCTGTCTATTTTTGAGGCACTCGAGTACCTGTTGCCAATTGACGGGCCTTGCTCCGTTAGCGGGGTGCGGCCAACGGTCGTTAGATGGGGAGGCTGTCTCAGGTCTTTAAAAGCTCCACGTCCCTCCTTTTTCCTTAAGTCTTAAGCTTCGACATGGAACGTGGAGTGCTGCGAGTTTTTATTCCTCCGGAAGGCTAGTAGTAAATAGATCAAAATTGTTGTGGGTTTGCACCACAGCGCTTATGAAGAATTAAGATGACAGACGATCGACAATGGGCGACTAGGAGAGCTATGCGGGGACATGCAGTCAATAGATTGCGGTAGATTTGAAGCCGGCGTGCTCTCGTCCCGATGTGGAGGAGGGTGTCAGGTGCTTGCCTTTTTTCTGAAAGCCCTATCCCTGGGGCATGCCTTGCTCCATTGGTTACGATGACGTCCTCTCTTCTTCCCTTATTTATTCTCCCCCATTTTGTCAACCACCATTCCTGGCCAATTCAGCCAGGTATAAGGAGGCAAGGGGGAATGCAGTTCTACTATTCGGTTAGAATTACCTCCTACACCTAATGATGACACTTGGGTTTAGGCTAGAGAGGGGGACTTGTTACCCCGAAATCAACTTACTATTTTCTTAGAAGCCGTGAACCGCCTATTTGTTGATAGATCTCCTAAGTGGATAGCTCTTTGGTCATTAGAGATTCCTCCAAAAATAAAAGTTTTCTTATGAAAATTTTGCCATAATAAATTGTTTGTCAAAGCTAAGTTGTTGCAGTCAAACATTACATTTTATTTTATTTTTTGACTAAAAGCATAGTATTCGATTCATGAGTAAGAATTGAATACAAGGGGGAGAGGAGGAGAGGTTAAAAGTTACAATCTTAAAAGTTTAACGAAGAAAAAGAAAAAGAAAAACAGGTCCAGAAATTGGACCAACATTTTAAAACAGCACTATACAATCCCATGAACATCAGTGAAAGAGAGCAATGAGGAAGTGAAAGCTTCAACTTCTCGCGAAGTTTCTTCAAAACACCTTAGGTTCCTCTCATGCCAAATGTACCAGCTCCAGACTATCAGTAACCTTGTTCTTTTGAGAGTAGATTGCAAGTCCAGATTCGATCTCAAATCTTCAGGCTTCCAAGTATATATTTTCAAAGAAGGGTATTCCCAACAGATTGAGGTAACGGAGCCAAGTGTCCTGAGAGAATTGACAATTGTTGAAAATATGGTTATGAGTTTCTTGCTCCAACTCACATAGCGTACAATTTGTGTTGATGTTCAGCCCCCATGAAGCTAGTCGCACCCGAGTTAGCAGTCGTTTGTGAATCCAAATCCAGCCAAAGATTGAAACTTTTGGTGGAAGTTTGGTTTGCCAAATGAGCCGATGTGAGGGGTCTTCCAACCCTCGATAGTTCAAGACTCGGTAAAGTGATTTAGTCGAGAAAACCTTATCAGCCCCCCATTTCCAAAAATATAAATCATCACCACTTGTGCCTTTTATAGGTTCCAGCTTGAGTATTAAAGCTTGAGGGAGTGCATGGTGCAAATAGTTGTAGAAGAAAATATTCTAGCCTTCAAAATTTCCTTGATCATCCAATATTCTAGCATCCGCAATGTTGACATTAGGATCATTAGCAAATCTGAAGAGCCGAGGTTCAAACATTACATCCAATGACAATTGTCCTTTCTGTAATGCTTCCTCTGAAACTTCAGCTCATTTATTTTTATAGTGTGACTATATGAAGTTGACCACTTATTGGTTCTAAACTTCAACTAGACTTCACTGATAGGAACTCCTGGCCTCAAGGTACTGCAACTTCCTAATAGTCAGATTCATTTTACCATAACTCTTGGTCTTGTGAACCGAATTATTGCTTCTAAAGATTTTTATAATTTACAATCTTGTAATAAAGCTACAAGATGGGTAACAAATTATGCTATACAAGGTTGTAATTCTGAAGCGCCAGTTCTCACATATACCCATAGCCTTGGAAAATATCATTGTAATTAATGGACAACATAGGTCATTCTCCTGTAAATATTACTTGAAAGTTGTTGCCCTCTTTTTATTGTAAAAGAAACAATAAATCAATAAATGCACTCAGCAACCAAATATGTTAGCAAGATATTTTGCTTGGGCTGTTGGGCAAGAAATATAATAAGTTTTTGGATGTCTTAAAAAATATATAATGTGGTATATATATATATAATATTTGCTAACTGTGAGTAGCATAGTTGGTGGCAACATCATGAATGTTTCCTAGAGGTCTGAGTTCAATCCCCAGTAAGTCTTGTACTTTATTGTACAATCTTATTTTTGTAATGAACTTGCTAACTTTGGCAATATATATATATATATAATATCTATAGCTTTAAGAATTTATATGTAAAAGAAGATATATGAATATCAACTTTATAGAATTAAGTGTGAAACATCTTAAGAGAATAATAGTATCAAATTGTAATATCTATTTATCATATTAACGGCAAGTAATGAAAATTGACTATTGATGGCACATATGCAAATTTTTTAATATTTAAGAAAGTCATATACATTGAACTAAAATTTAGATGTTTATCTAATTGGGCTATTCAAGTTTCAGCTTGGCCTGGGTAGCAGAATCCATCCAGCTACTGAATCGAATCAAATTCAGAGTGCATTTATTTCACAATTTTTTGATCATTTGTTTTACAAAATGCACTTCGGTACATGACTATGTGTGTAATTGTAACTCGACTATGGGCCGTTTTGTTGTCCCGAGAAAAATTTCGAAATAATTGATTTGAGGGTGTAGGACAATGAAATTTTGGACGCTATTATCATTTTTAAAATATTTTTTTTGTTTAGTATTTGACGAAACAAATAGATTACAAGTACTGCCCAAAATAAGCACTATCCCGTACATCCCATGTGCTCACGGTTTATTTAGCAAAACAAACGCATCCTGAGTCTCCATCATAAGCTCAAGCATAGTAAAATGCAACTTCATCTTCATTAGTCAACTTTCTGTAGCCGCACAAAGGACAATTAGATAGACGCAAAAGTTCCTAAATTAATTGATTAAATTTGGGGAATTCATATGCCATGTTTACATTATATACCACAACTCAATGCTTATGGAATTGCTCTGTATGAATGTTGTGATAGTACAGCATATTACATGTAATCCATCCATCAACAGCAGTGGATGGCGATCATCCTACGGCGCGGCGGCAAGGAAAGCTGTATTACCAGCAACGCGAAGGCAAGGAGGACGAGGACGCTCACCAAGTCGAGGCCGCCTTTTTCATCGTCTTCTCCAAAACAGCAGAACTTCCCCATGGAAGAAAAATTAAGAAGAGAACGGAGGAGAGGGGTGATGTTAATTTCTAAGAAGCAATATCAATCGTGAGGGTGTTGGAGCGATTTATATATACATTGACAAGTCGATTCCTTGTGTGATTGATGTGGTAGTTTGCCCATCGTTGTCTTGCTTGTTTGTTTCCTAGCAATAGTTTAGATTTTAGTAGGAAGACTTGAGGAGAGAAGACCCAACTGGAGTTGTTAGGCTATTGGGGTCCACTCGCTAACCATGTCCTCTACAAACTCAGCACTTGCTCATGCTACATGAATCCTTGTCTTCCAAATCCAACCACTACTGTTACTGTAGAATGTAGATGAATAAATTTTCTCTCGAATCAGCCATTTACTAATTATAAGCATTGCAAGTATTTTTTGTAAGTTAGGTATGAGGTCTAAGAGGATGCCCAAGTTGTTGAACCGATATTCTCCTTTATCCGTAACATCTAAAGTCTAGCAACTTGGAGGAAAATGATTTAGCTAAAAAATACAATATTAGACATTCTCTTATGATATACTCGTCCTATTCTAACATAATTTCAATTACTATTTCAAAATAGATAACCACCTTTAAATGCAACCAAACATGTAAATTCTAATTTACACTATGTAAAATATATTATACTTTTCCGAGATTACCTTAAGACAATTACCAAACACCACCTTAATTCAAGGTAATGATCTCAAGGTAATTCAAGGAGGAAAAAAAACATAATTAATTATAATTCACTCACACAAGAACTCGTCCTATTTATGTCCAAAACATGGCATAATCTGATCTCAATAGATAAGAAAAACCAGCGTCTCAGAACAATAGGATTATTCAAGATCAACATACAACTCCAACCGAGTACATCTATAAGAAGAAAACTGCATCCATAATTTGATCTCAACAAATAAGAAAAGCACACCATATCACAAACAGAAAGATTACATGTAAAATGATCAATCTTACCAAACAAGAGGAACACAATACAGGAATGCATCAACTGTTTTGTTCAATTCATGTAGAAAATAGGCCCAAATATAATGAAAATTTGTATTGATACTCCACATTTTTATCATTAGAAACTCGAAGTCTAAATTCTCAAGCATCAGAAGGGCGGTCCAGGTGGTCCTGCCCTACCAAAAAAGGGGCCACAACACTCCTGAAGTAAGCAGCAGCAACAGAGGAAGTAAAAACTGCAACCAGTCAAAGAAAGGCAAATGTTTTCAGTCGTTAAGCAAATGTCTTGCAGATCGAAACCACATACCAAGTCTAATCTGTCACAACAAGATGTGACAAATCTACTAAAACTAAATCCTCATGCAAAATACTATTTATAGTGACACCAAAAGCCTGGCATGTTTAATTTCAGAGATGTTCATGTGATGCTTGACAGATAGACCAGTGACCTGAAAGTCAAAATTGCAAACTTCTAGAGTTTCAGATTACAAATTGGAAAAGAGAAAAAAACAAGCAAGAAAACCTGTGAGCTGTATCCTAAGTGAAATGACACTTAATAAAACGATAGGTGTGTCCATATGAAGCAAGAACCACCTAAATTTGGCATTTGAAACAAATTGTTTTTGAGATTGATAACAAAAAAAAACAAGAAATATATATATTTAAAATAACTAACCATGAGCAAAGGAAACCACACAAGGGACCTACAGGTCCAGGGCCCCAACCAGGAGGCCCCCCCGGAGCCCAACCTGGGCGAGGGCCACCGGGTCCCATGTAAAGCTTCTTGCAGAATATAACCTGGTATGAAAAATGAAAACCAAGAGGGTGGTGACAATCTAGTCGATGCATTTGAAGGTGAAGTGAATTTATAAGCCAGACATGGAGAAAGTAGTAGATCTCACCAAAACGTTGGAAGCATAACCTACCATTCATTTTCAACTGCTGGTCTCCATCCACTCTTCATCAAGGTTCAAAATGCACACAAGCTACGTACCTTATTTTTTATAATAAACTAGGGAAACTGATGAAAAAAAAAAGATATGCTGGGTTTTAGCTAATTTTTGCCATACTCTTTGCATGCCAATAACCAAAAGAAATCATCAACTATGCTTCATGACATCAGTTATATTAGGACTTTAGGAGTCCAATATATAAGATATAGTCATGAACTGGAGAATTACATCTGTTTTATGGCAACTTCATAAAATTAAATCTTAAAAACATTTCGGGCTAACTACAAAGAAAATTAGTTAAACAATGTCATATCGAATTAAATGATATTGCTTTTGAGTATGTCACCATGATATATTAAATAGACTTCATGCCTATTGCTTAAATATCAAATTTCGGTTATATACTAAGTTACTTATACTCTACAACACACTCTACACATATTAAAGGAAAGAAAAATCTTCAGGAGAAATGACAATGGATCCAAATGGAAAAATTAAACATCCATATCATCATGAGCTCCTAGACTCCTACTTAATTAATGACACAGTAAAAATAACATTCCATGGATAAAAACATACTAAGAGTTTTTTTTCAAGATCTTGAAATTGAATAAGATTCCAACTTACACTTAACAGCAGCATTAAACATATTTTTTAAGCACAAAGAGATCTACTTCTGAGTATATCCTCACCTGACCTATTACTAGGTAATAGGCACATTCTTGCATGAGTTTAAAGCACTTCAACTAGCATTCAACAGTACGAACAACTAGATACATGTTTCTACATTTGCTGGAGGTTACAGCTTGCTACTAGAATACAAGAAAAATATCTCATCATAATTATAAAACAATCAGGAGTTCTCTTCTCATCAAATCAGCATTGTATTTAGTGATTGGAATATGGTGTCCTCTTCCGGTACAACAATGAGACATTTAACTTTGATGTGCTTAATGCCTTAATCAAGAACTGCACCAACTATAGAATGATTGATTAAAAGATGATCCCCAACGGATACTAGCAAGAAGAACAATTTATATAATAAATCCTTCTCTAACCAAACTATATTGTAAAATTAAGTAATGCGTCTATTATAATTCAGTAATTTGTACCAAAAGTCCAAGAGATTTTATCATTCCAAATTAAGTAATGCGTCTATTCTAATTCAGTAATTTGTACCAAAAGTCCAAGAGATTTTATCATTCCTGATCATGGTTAATTCACTATATGCATTGATTGCATTTGATGTGCGCGAAAACTGGGATTCCAAATAATGCCTTGAACAATTTTGTTTTCAGATACACGTACTTTTGAGCAGACAAAGCAATTATATTCCCAAATTACCTTTGCCTCTTTCTGAAGATGGAAAACAAGAAAAGCAGTCTGCCATCTGTTAGGATCCAAGTAACTGTTGATAGGGTTCAGCAAGAGTCTTCACTAGCCTAGCTCATTTTGACCATATATTCTGATGATGATTACAAGCATATTTAACTTGATAGAGTTGTAACATTTGTATAATCTTACTCCTATCAATTTAAATAGAATTTTGGTTTAGTAAAGGCCTAGGTTGTAGCTTCATATACCAACTATTATGTGAATTAAATCAAACAGCTCGAAAGAATGAAATATCTAGCAAAAAACAAAAAAGCACTCCACGGAATTCACAACCCAAGAACTAGAATTGTGAATAAGAAGAACCAATGTGGCCTTACAGAGGGCATCTTCTCTTAAAGATATTGTCCATGGTCCTAAGGGACAAAACAAAAAAATGGAATCTCAACACATTCACTTACATAAGAAAAGTTGGTATATGAGCATACAAAAATATTTTCTTGTATAGCATATATGAGGTAAATTCCAATTACATATGAATAGTATCATTCATGATCAAATGCCTGACAATTGACACTATGTACAATAATAATCTAAAATATTTAATTTCTTCTTTGAAATTGAATACTATTTATCATCACACTTTCTGACTTCTAGCTTATGGTTCTCATCGTAATTTTTTAAAAAGGCTGAAATATGATAAAAAGCAAAGAAAATTTGAAGATCAAGACTAGAAATGCCATCAGGAAATCTAAAGAGTAAAAAACAAGCATTATGCTAAGCAAACAAATCAATATTCAATACTCTCAATTTAATTGTCAGATTTCTAGGTTGATCAAGTCTAAAAATATTTTTTGAACGTTTACATTAGATGTCAATGTCGTGTTGAACTTTTTATCTTACTATTACCTGATATAATGTCATATATAAATCAGACTCAACTAAACATGATGGATAAGAAACAATTATTTTTTAAAGGAAAACAACTTGTTGAAGCCTTCTTCAAACCGATTGTTCTCTTCAACTTCATTGATGAGGTTATTTTTAGATTATTGTGTTAGTTCTCGTTTGGTTGACATGGGAAATAATTTTTTGCAGAAAGTTGTAATTCCCATGAATTAATTTCCCATGTGCATTTCCCGGGAGTATCTAAATAATGTTTGGTTGACATAAGTTAATTCATAGGAAGTGTAACTTCTCAACTACAACATCTTTGGTTGACACGAGTATGTTTGGTTGACACGAGTACTTCCTATGAAGTACATATGAAATGACCAATATACTTTTTTTTATAAATTAAAATAAATTATATAATTATATATATATAATAAATTTTATTTATAAATTAATATTGTAACATATATATGTAAAATCTAATATATTTTTTGTATATATAATTAATATAATATATACTTTATTATATAAAAACTAATTTTTATTTATATTCAATATGAAAAATTACATATTTTGCTAAAAAAATTAAAATAAAATAAATATGTGGAGAATTCAAGGATTATTTAATATCATAATGTTGACAACATAAATTATAAATTCCACATTAAATGCAAATGTGAGGTCAATATTGACTTTTTCTTTCAAATACAATGCAAGAGGTGCAACTTACCTAGGGCCCTCTAGGTAAGTTACTTCCCGAAAGTTGCACTTGCAGAAGAAGTTGTATTTTTTACAAAATGCAAAAAATGTGTCAACCAAATAAGAGATTTTTGGCTACTTCTTAGGAAAGAAATTATGTCAACCAAACGAGGCCTTAGAATAGTTATGAGTTATTTCATTAAATTTTTCTGTTTGCACTACCAGTCACTACAGTTAGTGTTAAGAAAGCTCTAATAGATGATATACACCAAAGTTCTACCACATCATGAACTCATTGTTCACAAAAAAACATGATATAACATCATAAAGTAGTCACCTACCCTCAAGTAGAGAATTTCATAGCGTGCCGTTATCAGAAATGTACATTCATCAAATTAGTAAGTCAAAAGCACCTCAAAGTCATCCTTCCTTGTCACAATATTACAAAAATTTGATGAAAAATAAAAAAGAATTTGCTGAATTTAAAACATCTGAACACATCTAAAATCAGAATGGGGAGTTGACCTCAGATTAGCATTTTGGCACATTCGTCTTGGCCAACAACAAGCCAGGAATAATGATCCCGGTGCGCAGATCTTATCATGGCTCATGCCTAAATCTATCATCATCAGAAAACTTGACCAACTTTTCCTGCTTACAAAACCTTAAAAAGAGATAATTTGCTGATCATAAAACACCTGAATATCCAAATCCAAAACAATGAGATATGGCTTCAGATTAGCATTTTGGCACATTCATCCTTGCCGCCAACAACCCAGGCCACGAAGAACCTGATGCGCAAATAGTCGTCGGGGCTCATGCCAAAATCTGTCATCATCAGCATAATACTGCAATTAACAAAATCTGAAGCCGAAAGGAAGCCGAACACAACAGGCACAAAATCGAAAGGAATAACCAGATCCGGGAAGGAAAAACTGTTCAATTCACCACAGATATCTAAGAATCAAAAATACTTCAGCATTAACAATAATAGGTCCAGCAAAATAAAACACTAAAAATGGATAAACAAACAAAATTAGAATGAAAAAATCTAATAACGCTTACGGTTTTGACACAATAAGTCTTACATTCGAATTGAAACATGATATTCACTTCCAACAAAAAAACTAAGACAGGACGAAAACAAGGAATCCAAGAATGAGGACGAAGGTTCATCAAAGCAGAAACAGCGGCAGATTTTTTCATTGTTGTTAGCATATCATGAATCATTACAATTGATCCAAACAAAAAACCTACATCATTGTTGTTAGCATATCATGAATCATTACAATTGATCTTGACTCATTCATTATGAGAAGAGATCCATTTAACAATGATTGGATATATATATATATATATATCATATAATTTCTGTTGTGAATAGCTAGATGAGAAAGCCAATATTTTAGTGATAAGGTAATTAGAGGAGAGCCATTTAACATTATGCAACATATCATTCCTAATTTACTAGATAAAGCACATAGGTGGTGTTTGGTTAGATGGAATAGAAGGGAAATAGAATACTATTCATTATGGTCTACTTATTCACTTGTTTGGTTGCAACTTGTTGACAAAGAATATGTGGACCATAAGAAATAGACAATGAATACTATTTCTAGGGATGGCAACGGTTCGGTTAACCACACTTTTGGGGGTTAACCGAAACCGAAACCGATTTCCAAACCCGCTAACTGAAACCGGCCAGTTTCAAGAACTTATATCTGAAACCAAAACCGAATTATTCGGTTCGGATAGAACCGGTTATCCGTTTACCAACCGGTTAACCAGTAGTAAATGGATAACCGATTAAATCATATTACAAAAGAATGAAAGCTTGTTGTAACCAGAATTATCAATTATTACTCGTTATTGGCTTGCGGAATCAAAAGCCAAAGTAAAGAGAAACCAAAATTTCATAACACGAGAAGACAATGAAAATGTATAATCCACTGACGATGTTCCGATCATCTCACATTTCCTATCACTCCCACAATAGAAGAAGACTCAGATGCACTTCCTATGCACAATCGAAGGCCCAGATTCATCATACTCTGCCTTTGCAATCCACATCTGCAACACGCAAAACACAATGTATCAAATACAAAAATTAAAGAAGCTAAATCTCAAATCCTGAACATATATACCTGTTGGAAAGTGCTGGGACAAGCCAAAATGGATCCTCCAATCCAGACACTGTACTTCCTTTCCGGAGGAGCAACCACCTTGATCTTCATGCTGCTGGAAGCCAATGCAGTGATCTCCTTGCTCATCCTATCAGCAATGCCAGTGAACATGGTGGTTCCACCACTGAGGACGATGTTGTCATACAAGTCCTTAGAACAACAAAAAAACAAAAAAGTAAGACAAGCTAGAAAATGATCAGTTCTTCCAATCTATGACAACATAAACAGCTGCGGAGTGGTTCACTTTAACCAGGAAGAGATTTATAACGAAAAAGGTAAAAGGAGCAACAAAAAAGAAGAACAAAAAAACAAAAAGATAGTCTAAATATTTTAAAAAAAATTGATGCATTCGCAACAATATATTATGCAAGATTAAGAAAAAGAAACTGAGTAGATAAAAAAATGAAGCAAAGAGTCACCTTCTTCCGGAAATGGGACTAATTATCCATCAAGAAGGAAGGCAATAGAGGAGTGTGTGGTCCTCCAAAGATAAAAGATGAAGCAGAAGAAGCATAAAGATTTCGTCTTTCCCCCCTCAAAGGAAAAAGGGTAGGGAAGAACACCTTTTTGGTGGCCCGATCATGGACGGCTGGAAGAGGACTTCAGGGCAGCGGAAGCGCTCGGCGCCGATGGTGATGACCTGCCCGTCGGGGAGCTCGTAATTCTTCTCCACGGACGAGCTCGTCTTCACCATCTCCAGCTCCTGCTCGAAGTCCAGTGCGATGTAGGCCAGCTTTTGAAAATTGAAATCGCAAGGTCTGGAGAAGGACTGCGGAGTCGGCGCTGAACTGGGGAGATCCGGAGATGGTGTGGCGAGTCGGCGCCGAATGGAGGAAATCCGGAGAGGGACTGCCAAAATGGGGACTGCCGGACTGGGAGTCGCGAGTCGCAGAGAGATGCCGCGAGATGTGACTGTGGAGAGGGAGTCGGCGATAGGGAGTGCGAGGAGTGGCCGAGTGGGAGTCGGCGATAGGGAGTTGGACTGTGGAGAGGGAGAAATTTAGGGTTAGAAACTTAGCTTATAAGGCAAACTAGTCGAAAACCTACGCCTTATGTACATATAACTTAAATAATTTAAATATTTATAATAAAAATTATTAAAATTAATTAAATTAAATTATACTTTAAATAGTAATATTTATACATAAATAATTAAAAATAATAAAAAATATCGGTGAAAAATTATAAGCAAAGAGCAAATTAATAATTAATAATTTAATTTATAAAATCAAAATCTAGATACTTTTTAAAATATGATTTGAATTTTTTTATTATAAATTAGAAATCAAAACTTATAAAACTAAATTAAACACACCGTAGGATTGGTAGTTGAATTATTAATTGTATAAATCAATATATAAATTTTTTGTGTTTATAATATATTTCTTTTTCACATTAATTCGAATTTAAGCTCTATTTCACATTTTGGGTAAAATTATAAAGCAAGAGTATAAATTCTTAAATTAAATTAATTAATTAAAATGTAGTAACATAAGTTTTTTTACTGTGATGCCCAATATTTAATTTTGATAAATAAATAATATTATATATCCAATAATTAATTGTTTATTTGCTCTATTTTACTTTTTGGATCATAGATAAATCAGATGACATTTCCTAATTTATGTGAATGACTAAGTTAATTAATTATTTAAAAATGAAATATTCTTAAAATGTTGTAAGTTAATTTTATATTATTCCGATATAATTAATTTATGACTCCCTACATTTAATTGAAAAAAAAACATTTTTTAAAAAATATTTTAAATTTAATATTTCAATTTTATACTTTAAAAATTAACGTTACTTTAATACAATTTCTATTACAAATTTAAATTAACTCGGTGAATCAATTATGGTGAAAAAATTCAACAAACATTCAAAAAATTAATATACTAATTAATTGTTTAATAAAAAAATAAAAACTATTTTCAAAATAAATAATACTTTAGAATAAAAATATATAAAAATATACCCATTAAATTTGCATAAATATAAATAACTAATTCAAAAATAAAAAAATATAAATTTTACCATATAATAATCATATTTCAAAAGCACAAAATATTAAAAAATAATTATAATATTAAAAAGTATTTCAACAATTATTCAATAAATCTATAATTTATATAGAAAAAATATAATATAATATAATATATAATATATAATATAAATAAATAAAATATTAATAAAATATAAATATGAAATACGTGCACAATCAATTATCGTGAGAATAGTAACTGAATTTTACAGAAATTGCAATTAATTAACGTCACATCGTATTTATAGTATTTTTAAACATGCAAAAAATTAAAATATTAATTAATTATTTAATTAAAAAATTCAAAACTATTTCAAATAAATAATACTTTATATATTTATAGATATATATATTATATATATAGATATATATATATATATATATATATATATATATATATATATATATATTATATAATACTTATTAAATTTGCATAAATATAAATAACATTCAAAAATAAGAAAATTATAAATTATAAAAAAATTACCATATAAAAATCATATTTCAAAAGCACAAAATTAATATAAAAATAATTTCAACTTTAAAAAGTATTTTTTGTAATTATTCAATAAATCTATAATTTATTTAGAAAAAATAAGATAAAGTAAAATTTATATTCATAAAAAACTAAAATAAAAATAAAACTTAAATATGAAATAGGTGCATAATCAATTAATGTCAGATTATTATTGAATTTTTTTAGTAATTATAATTAATTAATGTCACATCATCTTATATTAATCATATTTAAATGTTAGATGTAATCAAAATGATGTCACATAATTAATACTAATTATAAGAGACAGTAAAATAATATTTAATACCATTTTAAAATTGAATTTAATTAAAAATAAATTCAATCACTAAGTAGGCAACGGGAAAAATCTAATTAAAAATAAGTATTTCTAAAAGTATAATTTAAAAAATTCAATCTGGTATAGAAACATCATAGGAATTAATACAATTAATAATATATGGTTTAAGTTAATACAATTTATACTAATTAAAGCAGACAACGTCATTAATACAATTTAAGTAGCCAACTTAAATTAATATAATTTATATTTACAATGTAAATTTAAGGGCCCGTTTGGTTTGCTAAAAAACGGGGGACTGGACTGGACATCCGCCCATGTCCCCCGTTTGGTTTGCAAAAGAAGCTTCGGGACAAAGACTTCTCCTTGTCCGGGACAGGATTTCCACCCATTTTGGTGTACCGAGAAATTTCTCGGTACACCGAAATCGGGCGAAGGACAAGAGCTGCGATTGTCAAAATTACTCATTCCTTTGATCGTAGAATCGTCAGATCGAGTTGAGGTGAATACCAAAGTTGTAAATTTTCGCGTGTTGAACGCGATGGTGGTGTCAGATTTTAGATTGGAAATCGTTTGGTATGATTTTTATATTTTTCGGTATAATTAGTTCAACACTTATTAGTTAAACTAAAACTTCTTATTGTATTAAAGTATTTGATACTATATATTAATATTTTTTTACATATTAATAAATTTTAAGACTAATTTACAAGGGTATTTTAGTCATTTGTCATATATAATATTTTGTTATAGCGAAACAAACGCAGGACAGAACGAAATATCGTGTCCTGTTCTTAACGAAATAAACACGGTATAGCTATTGTTTCAGGACATCTGATGTCATGTCCTTGTCCCTGTCTGGTGTCCTGTGATAAGCAGTTTGCGAACCAAACGGACCCTAAGTATGCAACGTAATTAGACATAAGTATTTCATTATTTATTTAATTAAATCATAATTTTATTAAAAGTTCAATCAATAAGTAGCAACAAAAATTAAATTAAAAATAAGTATATTTAAAAGTGGATTTTTTTATTAATAAAATTAATTCAAATCAATGACCGAGTAAAAGCATAATCTTTAATCTTTAAAATTCTTGAGTAATATAAAAATGGAAAATGTAGTGCATAGTTGGGGATATAGCACGTGTATAAATATAATACTTTAAACATGTAAAAATATATTGGAAATTATTTTATAATATATAAGATAAATTATTTTTTTATAAAATAGTTAATAATATATTTCATATTTCATATATTAGTCTTAATTCTTTTACTTTCTTAACATAGAAAAATAATTTCCAACTTAATTTTAAATGCACAACCAAACACAACAAAAAAGAACTATTCTCTTGGAAAATGTTTTCCCCTTTAAAAATTTTTTCCATGAAACATAATATATACTTAAATATCAATCCACATATTTATTTTTGAGGCACTTCTCCAGTAAACTATATTAAAACAACGTATGTTTTTGACATAACGTAAACAAACTATTATAGTGTATGCAAAATTATTAATTACCTACAAAATCCATAAACTTAATTACCTGAATGAAACGCTTAATAATATTAAGATCACCTTTCTTTTAAACATCGAGAACCCGGCCGCCGACATCTTGGACGACTACTGAAGAAGGAGAAGATCGAGGAGAGATAGCAAAAAATGAAGTAAAGAATTCTTGGAGAAGGAGAAAAGTAAAAGAACAATTTTAGAAAATAAAAGGAACGAAAAGAGAGAAATAAAGTAAAGAGAGTAGTTACATAAGAGAGAGGAGACGTGTGAAAGAAGACGAGGGAGTGAAAATAATTAGATTGGAGAGAAGGGAGAGAAGAAAGTAATTTGAAAAAAATTATCTAAAAGTTTTAAAATTACCTCATCAGCTATACTGGTTGTGAAAGTGACACATGACACTTCTGAATCTTGCTTTTATATATATATTATTGATAATATGATAATAATATATTTATTTATTTATGAAAATTTAGGTATATAAATATTTAATTTAAATTATTGAGATTATTAAATTATTGTTACACATTTAAATTTAAAAATTAATTTATAATTGAATTCTAAAATAATTATTTTTCTAAAAATATATAATTAAATTTATATAATTTTAAAATAAAATTATGTTACAAAATATGAAAACATCAAAAAAAATCGATACACTATTCTATTTATATATAATATTTATGTTGTTTTGTCATTAACTATTCAAACTAAATATTTAGTAAATTACATGCATGTTCAATTCACGATAAAGTATTAATTACATAAGAATAGATGATAACATGATGGTGGATACATGAAATTTTGGTTCCACGCATCGGATTCCCAAGGGAATTAATGGATATCACAATTCACAGTCAATTAAACCACAAATAAATATATTCGATTGCATCTTTATCCTACATAATGGCTAAATGAGAGAAGACATTTGCAGGAAGGCCAAACGGGTAGGCGGAGGGATGGTGACAGTAGTTACAAATTCATTTATCCATTTTAGGAATAAAAATTCGGATAATCATACTACATTTGATTTTGATAAAAAATAATTTGGGAAACAAAATTCAAATCTAATTACAAATATTTTAAAATTAAAATAAGTTAAATCAAATTTAAAAAGAACTAATTTAACCAAATTGCATTTTAAATCTAAAGACAAAAAAAACTTACCTCAAAGTAAAATTTTTTCGAACTCATCTTCTCAAGTTCTTGAAAATTCACAATTGAGAAATATGAAAAAATTACAATTGAAATCGTTCAGGAGACAATAAATTAAATCATTAAAAATTTGAATCAAATTGCATTTTTAATCCAAAGAAGAAAAAATTTACCTCAAAATAAAAACTTTTTCGAAGTAATGTTCTCAAATTTCGAAAAATCCACAAATGAAATTGTTAATTAGTAGACGTTAAATCTAAATACGAAAAAAAAAACTTACCTCAAAGTAAAACTTTTTCGAACTGATCTTCTCAAGTTCTGAAAAATTCACAATTGAAATCTAAAAAAATTATAATTGAAATCGTTCAGGAGAGAAAATTTCACAAATGAAATCGTTAATTAGCAGACGTTAAATCTAAAGTCGAAAAAAAAAACTGACCTCAAAGTAAAACTTTTTCGAACTGAACTGCTCAAGTTCTGAAAAATTCACAATTGAAATCTGAAAAAATTACAATTGAAATCGTTCAGGAGACAATAAATGAAATCGTTAAAAATTTGAACCAAAATGCATTTTTAATCTAAAGAAGAAAAAACTTACTTTAAAGTAAAACTTTTTCGAAGAAATCTTCTCAAGTTCTAAAAATTTCACAAATAAAATCGTTAATTAGCAGACGTTAAATCTAAAGACGAAAAAAAAACTTACCTCAATGTAAAACTTTTTCGATCTGATCTTCTCAAGTTCTGAAAAATTCACAATTGAAATCTAAAAAAATTACAATTGAAATCGTTCAGGAGAGAAAATTTCACAAATGAAATCGTTAATTAGCAGACGTTAAATCTAAAGTCGAAAACAAAAACTTACCTCAAAGTAAAACTTTTTCGAACTGATCTGCTCAAGTTCTAAAAAATTCACAATTGAAATCTGAAAAAATTAGAATTGAAATCGTTCAGGAGACAATAAATGAAATCATTAAAAATTTCAACCAAAATATATTTTTAATCCAAAGAAGAAAAAACTTATTTTAAAGTAAAACTTTTTCGAAGAAATCTTCTCAAGTTCTAAAAATTCCACAAATAAAATCGTTAATTAGCAGACGTTAAATCTAAAGATGAAAAAAAAACTTACCTCAAAGTAAAAACTTTTTCGAACTGATCTTCTCATGTTCTGAAAAATTCACAATTGAAATCTAAAAAAATTACAATTGAAATCGTTCAGGAGATAAAATTTCACAAATGAAATCGTTAATTAGCAGACGTTAAATCTAAAGTCGAAAAAAAAACTTAACTCAAAGTAAAACTTTTTCGAACTGATCTGCTCAAGTTCTGAAAAATTCACAATTGAAATCTGAAAAAATTACAATTGAAATCGTTCAGGAGACAATAAATGAAATCGTTAAAAATTTGAACCAAAATGCATTTTTAATCCAAAGAAGAAAAAACTTACTTTAAAGTAAAAGTTTTTCGAAGAAATCTTCTCAAGTTCTAAAAATTACACAAATAAAATCGTTAATTAGCAGACGTTAAATCTAAAGACGAAAAAAAAACTTATCTCAAAGTAAAACTTTTTCAAACTGATCTTCTCAAGTTATGAAAAATTCACAATTGAAATCTAAAAAAATTACAATTGAAATCGTTCAAGATAGAAAATTTCACAAACGTTAATAAGCAGACGTTAAATCTAAAGTCGAAAAAAAAAACTTACCTCAAAGTAAAACTTTTTCGAACTGATTTGCTCAAGTTTTGAAAAATTCACAATTGAAATCTGAAAAAAATTACAATTGAAATCATTCAGGAGACAATAAATGAAATCGTTAAAAATTTGAACCAAAATGCATTTTTAATCCAAAGAAGAAAAAACTTACTTCAAAGTAAAACTTTTTCGAAGAAATCTTCTCAAGTTCTAAAAATTCCACAAATAAAATCGTTAATTAGCAGACGTTAAATCTAAAGACGAAAAAAAAACTTACCTCAAAGTAAAACTTTTTCGAACTGATCTTCTCAAGTTCTGAAAAATTCACAATTGAAATCTAAAAAAATTACAATTGAAATCGTTCAGGATAGAAAATTTCACAAATGAAATCGTTAATTAGCAGACGTTAAATCTAAAGTCGAAAAAAAAAACTTAACTCAAAGTAAAACTTTTTCGAACTGATCTGCTCAAGTTCTGAAAAATTCACAATTGAAATATGAAAAAATTACAATTGAAATCGTTCAGAAGACAATAAATGAAATCGTTAAAAATTTGAACCAAAATGCATTTTTAATCGAAAGAAGAAAAAACTTACTTTGAAGTAAACTTTTTCGAAGAAATCTTCTCAAGTTCTAAAAATTTCACAAATAAAATCGTTAATTAGCAGACGTTAAATATAAAGACGAAAAAAAAACTTACCTCAAAGTAAAACTTTTTCGAACTGATCTTCTCAAGTTCTGAAAAATTCACAATTGAAATCGTTCAGTAGAGAAAATTTCACAAATGAAATCGTTAATTAGAATATGTTAAATCTAAAGTCGAAAAAAAAAACTTACCTCAAAGTAAAACTTTTTCGAATTGATCTGCTCAAGTTCTGAAAAATTCACAATTGAAATCTAAAAAAATTACAATTGAAATCGTTCAGGAGACAATAAATGAAATCGTTAAAAATTTGAACCAAAATGCATTTTTAATCCAAAGAAGAAAAAACTTACTTTAAAGTAAAACTTTTTCGAAGAAATCTTCTCAAGTTCTAAAAATTTCACAAATAAAATCGTTAATTAGCAGACGTTAAATCTAAAGACGAAAAAAAAACTTACCTCAAAGTAAAACTTTTTCGAACTGGTCTTCTCAAGTTCTGAAAAATTCACAATTGAAATCTAAAAAAATTACAATTGAAATCGTTCAGGAGAGAAAATTTCACAAATGAAATCGTTAATTAGCAGACGTTAAATCTAAAGTCGAAAAAAAAAACTTAACTCAAAGTAAAACTTTTTCGAACTGATCTACTCAAGTTCTGAAAAATTCACAATTGAAATCTGAAAAAATTACAATTGAAATAGTTCAGGAGACAATAAATGAAATCGTTAAAAATTTGAACCAAAATGCATTTTTAATCCAAAGAAGAAAAAACTTACTTTAAAGTAAACTTTTTCGAAGAAATCTTCTCAAGTTCTAAAAATTTCACAAATAAAATCGTTAATTAGCAGACGTTAAATCTAAAGACGAAAAAAAAACTTACCTCAAAGTAAAACTTTTTCGAACTGATCTTCTCAAGTTCTGAAAAATTCACAATTAAAATATGAAAAAATTACAATTGAAATCGTTCAACGTTTAATCTAAAGATGAAAAAAAAAACTTACCTCAAATTAAAACTTTTTCGAACTGATCTTCTCAAGTTCTGAAAAATTCATAATTGAAATCTGAAAAAATTACAATTGAAATCGTTCAGAGACAATAAAATCGTTAAAAATTTGAACCAAATTGCATTTTTAATCCAAAGAATAAAAAACTTATCTCAAAGTAAAACTTTTTCAAATAATATTCTCAAGTTCTGAAAAATCCACAAATGAAATCATTAATTAGCAGATTGTTGCAGAGCAGATTCTCTTACCATATAAGTCAATAAAATATATATTTAATCAAGGACATAATTTAAGTCACATGCAGCAGAACGCATATTTAATAGGTTGCAACGTAATTGACGTTGCAATATTTTTAAGTCAATGAATGATTTTTAATCATTTAAGTCAATGCATGTAATTGATGCATTAAATAATAGATAGCAAATGTTTCACACATATAATACAGAACGTGTCAACACATGTAATACGCGTTACTAAAACCTAAAACCTAATCGAGAACCCACGCGTTGCGCATATATATATATAAATATAAATTTATTTAAAATAACATAAGTATAATTTTAACAAATTTATAAAATTATATATAATACTGTATTCAAAATTATAATATCATTAGAATTTTATTATTAACAATTAATAAAAAATAAAAAATACATGTTTATTAAATTTTATATTTAAAATGAATGACATTAAACGTAATATTATTTTAGGTTTTAGTAATAAATACGCGCAGGTTTTAGTAACGCGTGGGTTTTAATAATAAGTATATAAAAAATACCAAATTTTTCATACATATAATACAAAACGTTGCAACATTATGCATTGCAGCATAAATACCAAACTTTCCATACATATAATACAGAATGTTGCAGTATTATGCATTGCAGTATTTAAGTGGATAAATAGTATTATGCATTGCAGATTTGCAGCATTTAAGTGGATAAATAAATATACACTATTTATTAACGCAGCATTTAAGTCAATAAATATAATGCATTAAATTATAAATAGCAAACTTTTCATACAATTAAAAAAATTATAAAAATTAGAAAAATTTAAAAATAGAGAGAATGCCACGTAGGTGAATGTTACTTTTTATATATATATATATATATATATATATATATATATATATATATATATATATATATATATATATATATATATATATATATAGGTTATGGGTTTCGAATTATAATTTAATAGTTAGTGTTTATAAATAATTTTACTGGTTATTCACGATTAATCGATAATTAAAATTGAAATTTATAATCAGTTTTAATTACCGATTATCCGCGATCTGGTAATCGAACCTGCACCGATTTAAAATAGTTTTTGAGTTTTACTAATCGAAATCGAACTGCAAAACTACTATTCAAAATCGACTTTTGCGGTTCGATTAATCGATTAACCAGTTCCAATTGTCACCCCTGTCTATTTCTCATGGATGAGAAATATTATTCTTTATCTCAACCCAAAGAATATATTCCATATGGACATTTCTTAATATTATTCTTTAATATTTATAATATTATATAAAAATATAAAAATTAAATTATTAAATTAATTTTAATAATTTCGTATCTTAAATAGATAATTATTTTTTATTATTAAATATTATTTTAATTATTATTTTATATGAATTCAATTATTTTTTATGAAAAATAAAATAAAATAAATACTCATTTGTATTATTTAAAAATTAATAAATTATTTTACATTACTGCCTATGTTTATTATATTATTGTTAATTAAAATAAATTATCATACAATTTATTATATATTTATAAGAGTATTTTTTAATTATTTCTCTCTCAATTCATTGTATATTTTTTTATGCTAAGCAAATAAAGTAATATTACTTATCTATTCATAATGTCATATCTATTCATAATGTCAACCAAACAAGATAATATTATTTATTGTCTATTCAATTTTTTTTACATTATCATTCATTATCTATTCATATTCTTTATCATTTTAATTTATCCAACCAAATACACCCGTAGTATTAGCAACGGTGACCCTATAGAAATAATCATCACTTCTTGAATGATATGTTTTACATTGTAGAGATGGCAAGGTGTCCAATTTATAATCAAATACACAAACTACTTAACATATTTAGATCATTATCAAATAACCTTTAATCAAGTTTGGACTCGATTTTGATAGGAAAAAAAAGAATGTCTGGATTAGGTTGGTGCTTGAGTCATAAATAAGCATGCTAGTGTCTTATTCATAACATTTAAGTATAATATGTTTACAAGGGCACCCGTTTTGTTAATTCTAGTTGCATTAGGGTCAGGTTCGAGTGGGAAAGAATTATACACATACCTAATTTATGACATTAAGTATAATATATTTAGGTACACGTCCAATTATTTTGGGGCGGATTTTGATAAGAAAAAGAAATTTGAATGGAGTTTATATATCAGTATATGTAATAATGTTCATTTTCAAATAACAATAAAAAAAGTGGGTACTCGACTTGTTGTCATCCCTATTATAATTTAGCATGATTTGACACAATAATAATCTAATTTAGTTTGTTGTATTTTGTATTTTGTATTTTGTATTTTGTATCTAAACAAGTCAACTCATTTATAATTGGTTAAAATGGTATCATAAATAAGTTTTCTTTTAAGAAAAATGAAATGTTATTAATGAGAAACTAAATCGTGCACTCTTCATAGATGATTTTATACAAGTCAGGAGACCATTGGTCCTCCCATCAGAACGAACATTTGTACATTAATGCATGTTTAACAATATAGTCATTGTATTCTTCACATTAAGCGTGTTGGAACTTCAAACTATTAATGGATTCCGTCAATAACAAAATGCCAACTATTAAATTCATAATATTCCAAAAAAGATCTATTAACTTGTTACACATATCTATAACAGATAAACTCAAAAGCACGAAGTTTGCTAACATCATTAGAAACACCATCAATTTAAACTTAAAACAATTTAGAGAAGGCGACATCCAAATATTTCCAAAATTAGATATAATTGAATTCCCCTTAAACAGAGGTATATCAACATAGTTGATATTAATAGTTAGTATCTTAGCAAAATTTGATAAATAATGGCCTGATTCTAAGAATGACAGACACAATGCAAAGTTTTCAAACATAATCGATTTCAATATTTGAAGTAAATTCCCTTCACTGATCGTCTCGATGCTCTCGATGCATAATATCTGAATACAAAATATTTAAACTATAGGGGCAACCGAAAACCGACCATCAATAAGCTTACAGGTTTCCCGAGCTACCTCCCAGTCCTAAAGAGCATGAGTAATGTTCTAAGGTTCACTGGTGCAACGAGAACACATTGAGCTAATGATGTTGAATCTAAACAATCTATTCATAGTTGGCAGGCTATCAAGGAAAGACTTTCAAGCAAAGTGCTTGATTCTAGGGCCGATCAGAAGTTTCTAGATGGCAGGCCAATAGGGAGAATTGCTCAAATAGGCAGATTTTGAATAAACAAACTCACTATTCTTTAGCCACCAAAATCAAGTATCATCCTTGGGGATAAATTTCTTGAAATCACACTTAAGGAGAGAAGCAGTATCACAAACAATCATCCAATAGCAACTTCGTTTAGAAAAAGTAGGCACAAACCAAAGACTAAAAGGACCATATTTAGCATTAACCACATAGTATCATTATCGGTCAATAAATAAGAAATCCTTTTAGCAGAGAGAATAGTTGTCAATAAATAAGAAATCCTTTTAGTAGAGATAATAGCGCATAATAGACGGATCCTTAATACAAGACCACCAAGAGCTTTAGGCTTAATAACCCAATCCCAAGCAATTAAGTGCATATTTTTTTTATCCTTATCATAGCTTCAATTTTTTTTACTAATAGACGAGACTTTATTTAGCAACTTTATAATAAACCAAATAACAACAAGAGCATGCAAAGGCACCGAATTCAAAATAAAATTTATAAGGATAACTTTACCATTCTAAGAGAGTGATTTTCTATTCCAATTTTTAAGTTTAGCATGTACCTTCTCAACAATAAAATTCAAGTCTTTTAAGGAAGGTTGTCTAGGGGAAAAAAGTGCCTAGGTATTTCAGTGAGAAACATGCCACATTTCATACAAATGATAATTCTAGTTGAAGTTGATGTCTTGCTTAAAAAGAAAATTTTCAATTTATACAAATTAATCTTCTAGTTAGCTATATCAGCAAAACATTCAACAATTTTCAATTAAATATAGATTTATCATTTTTAAAGAACAGGAGAATACCATCAGCATATACTATGATTTTAAAGCTACCTTTAATATTAACAGAAGAAATTTTACCTAAGTACAAAATAGAAGATGACTAAATATTATGTAGAGATAAGGGGATAAGGATCTGCTTGCCCACAAGGACATTTTCGTTAAGGTTATCAGTAATACTTGCAGCTGAAATGTTTATCGCCAGAGTGACAAGATAGACAAACTTGCTCTGCTTCATTGGAGCATAAGGCGTGGCGCTAAGAATCATGGGAACTTCAGAACTTTTCATAGCAAGTAATTTCACCATGAAGAAAGGAAAGTGTTAAATAGTGAAAACGTTTAGGCGCTATGTACCACGGCAGAGCCTGGATTAATCATGCAACTTAGAACAGTTACCATAACGGAATGATACTTGATAGTTGCATTCGGGTACAAGAGCACCACAACTGAACAAATTGAGTACGCCAGTCTTTGCAATAAAAATTAAAAGCCTAAAATTACACTCAGTTTAGCTTTTAGATCACCATCCTAAAGCAACAAACACTGCTTAATACGAGTTAGATAAATGCAGCGTGCAGCATCTTATAGCAGCATTAACCATATATACTAGCAAAGAAACAATTGAGCCATAAAATGCAATGCAACCAAGATTTCATTTGAATCAGTCACACTGATGCTTGCTTTTCATTTGAATCAATTGAGCACAACGAAGGTCTGATCACACTGTTGGAACATGGAACAGTTATGTACACAATGCATCTGATTGCTATTGCTAGTTGAGCAAGGATACTTTCTACCGTGCCCTTCCAAGTCACACTGATGCTTGCTTTTCTTCTATTCCTTCATCCAGATAACCAATCACCCAATGCAGCTGAGGTTATTTAGGAAAAAAAAACATTGAATACAAATTAAGTTGAACAAACAGTTTGTTTGTTTCTTTCTAATTTTCTTTGGGCTAGAATACAGATTAAGCAGGTAATCTTTGCAGCAATGTACTCTTGTTAAATCATTTAGCTATCTAGTCTTACATCAACAGGTGAAAGGGGAGATAATCTGAGCTTTTGAAAGACAAGAAACAAATTCTGGTCACAAAATAGGGCTAGTTGTTTATCATGATCATTATGATTTTAGCCAGCAGGAGTTTAAACAAATAGAAATAAACTGGGCAAACTATTAAGTAAATTAGATTGTAGTATTAGATTTGATTTTCAAAATAGTTCAACATACCAATGATGAAAAGGAACAATCATTTATAAAGCAATGAACTATGGTTAGTCACAACCCAATATAATCAAATTAAACCCGAGTTCCTAATCTAGAATTGTAGCTTCATATGCTTCTTAATTGTCTATGGCCTAGGTAAGATTCTTCAGGTTCGACTTTAAATTATCAGTATACCAAGATTAATTGTCAGAAAGTACAAAAGAAGTAAGGTCACACCTGGTCTTATTCACAAGCTATTTTGGTGTCAAAGCTACTGAGGCAAATAGCAAATGCCTGAAATGCTGATATTGGATAGCAGTAGTCCATGGTGAACAAATCCTTCCCCACCTTGCCAAACTGGAGAATTACCTTCTCATGATCTGCAGACGCATTCTCTTCAGAGGCAACCAGCTGGAAGTTCTTCACTGATGCAACAGTTACTCGCCCCCTAAAATTCAGGCACCAGCACTGAAGCTGTTCGTGCCACCTTGGATTTTTGTTCTTTAAAATCAAATTTCCCTCTTTCAGATTAGATAATGATCCTGACAAATTTTCTCGGAGGGATGACTTAGATCTGAAGAATGGAAGGGAAGAAAAGGAATCCGGGCTGTTATGCAAGAACTCTGTCTGAGTTGGAGCCACCCCTCCTGGTTCAATTGCAGAAGCAGGTATTGAATCCATGACACAATGCATTCTTCTAGGACCTCTGGTAGTAAATTAATCATGTGAATCAGATAATGCCCATTCTATAAATAATCAAGCCCTATAGCATGTAATATCGCATCAAATTACACAAGCAATTAAGTCCATTTATGTAGGAGATAACACCACAAGATTCTGGAGTAAAAAAATGAGACAAACTAGGACCTCTGGTAGTAAATTAATCATGTGAATCAGATTATGCCTATTCTATAAATAATCAAGCCCTATAGCATGTAATATCGCATCAAATTACACAAGCAATTAAGTCCATTTATGTAGGAGATAACACCACAAGATTCTGGAGTAAAAAAATGAGACAAGGCCCTATCATAGTCAATATGAAAGATTTAGTCATTCCAAGAAACAAGTAGCAAGTTTATGAGGCAAAAGAGGAGACCAGAAAAAACATCATTATCACAAAGGCAATTAGCAATGATAGCCTGAAAAATTTGTAGAAAACCAAAAATATAAATGTCAACAGCAAGGTGATGACCAAGCCACTCCTTGAATTTCTACCAGAGTTATTAAAAGTATTCCTTAACTGTGCATGTATTCAAAGAACTTGCCATGACCACAATCCTAACAAATCCATTCAAGTGACATAAAGATAAATAAACATTTATAAAACAATATTCCTGAGCTGTGCATGTAGACAGAGAACTTGCCACGATGACAGTCCTAATAAATCCATTCAAGTGACATAAAGATAAATATATGCATTTACAATTTGGTTCGTTGTTTATGGTGTATATGAATACAATTTCTTATCTTTGGTGCTGTATATTCTTACTTACTCCACTTTAACAATCTCATGTGTCTTTTCCGATTTGCTTTATAATGCTAATGGGTATATATTTCCACAGGATATGTTACAATGAATCGTCATTGGTTAATAATAATTTTATCTCCTTTTCTGTGTCATTGTTCCTTTCTGTTCGATACTGAATATTAGCATGAAGCATTTGCTCTCATAGTTTGCCAGGGAGTTAAAAATTTTGACTGCACTATCCCCACCCAAATACTAGCCTTCATTTTTCAAATTCTTGAGTCACTCAAGTTGGTAGTTGGTACTGTGAAAACCTGGTAAGAACTAACATGCTAAAGCACTAATTATCATGTTTGTAAGGTGTAATCTACCAAGTGATTGTCAACATGGGCTATCACTTTGCTCCAATCTTGCCTTCTCGTCTGCCCCCCTATTGAATTTCAAAAGAATGTATATTCCCTCTTGAAGTCGTTGACCACCCCACCACTTGGTAGTAGTCGAAACTCCAAGATGCTGGCCTTTTCCCTTCAGCGGCACCCTTTTGCTCTTTGCAATTCCCAACCTAAAGGGCTTTTCCACAGCCTTCATGACCTCAAATTAAAAGAAGAACAAAAAATCAAGAAAAAGCCTATATCCTTTTTGTAGGGTTCAACTAAAAAACCCTAGCCAGCCCATGCTCTTGTGGCTGGCCTCCTCTTCTTTGGCGTAACGACTACCTTGAGGGTTTTGGGACATCCAAATCCTCAACAGATCAAATACCTTTATTTTTCATTAAATATCAAGGTTTCAATTGTTTGCAATACCACACCAAAACTAGTTTCCAAAAACATTAACCATCTACCAATTTTCGAGAGAAAAAGAACACACATCTGCACTTATATATCTTTTTCATGTATTACTTGTAACATTCTTGATTTCATTTTATGCATCATAACTGAAGTTGTTAAATTTCAACATCCAAACTCAAATGTTCAAAACAGAAACTAACAAATGGATGAGCTAGAACTAAAACCATTTTTTTTTCAAAATCCATGGAAAGAGAGCTCATCTTTCAAAACTCAAATGCTTCAAAGCACAATCATTGAAAGTGTCGAAGTCTTATTATATTCGATGATGGAATTAAGAAGCAAATGAAAAGACTGAATGCACATAAATATACAAAAACTAATAACTAATATAAGATATTAAAAAATACATTTTCAAACTAAGCAACATATAATTAGTTTGTAAATGGATGTGAACATGCAATTGCCTAGTTTCATCAATGGAAGGTCAATAAGCACTTCTATATCAAATTCAACACGCTACTAACCTTGAACCCAATACATTCAACTCATAAGCAATGTGTGCAACAGGGTAGTTTCCAGCAGGAACCTTGGGGGAGACTTGTTTGGAACCAACTCTACGACTGGAATGACTTCTTGAGATCATAGCTCCAGCATGAGGCGGCTGAGCATCATAGACAGTGAATTTTGTCCCCAGAAAATTAGATCTGTAAGAAACCGAAATAAAGATGTGAACAAACAAGCATGTATTTATTTTTTTAATTTAATGCAAAGAACGGGTCAACAGCAGTTATCTGCAAAGAGTGAAGCTTATTCTATACTTATGTGCATGCACAAGTGATACAATTAAAGCTATACAAAGCCTGCACAAAGTCAAGAATATATGAGGCAAAGCTCACAAAGGAATATATACATGCAGTTCACTTGGTCAAAAAATTTTAACTGAAGATCTGTGTTATAAAGTTTATAATCTTGGAACCTATAATTTAGACCATCATATGTCAGGTTGAAGTATGCAAGGAGAAAACTAGGAGAGAAATTTTTTAATTAATATTTATAGTTTCAGAAAATCGAGCATTTGGGCATTTAATACAATGACCTAGACTCTGGTTCTGTCCAATGTGCCAAACAATTAGTCAATTACTGATCTAGATTAACAATCAAAGAACAGAGAATTTACACTGATGAGGCACATGATGAAGCATTCTCTGAGGCACAATGAAGGCTTCATGATTCTCATACTCAGTTCCAAATATTTCTATAAAAAAAATTTCAATCCCTAGATATCCGACAATTAATGTCTAGAGTAGCAAAATGAAAAAAAATTCCTCACTTCTCAAAATGTGGCCCTTTCAAATGAGATGTGAATGAAAGTGAAAGTCTCCACATATAATCTTAATGATATACAATATTTGGCCATCACCTCAGTTTTCCAATATATGTACCACTTCCCCTTGACATATCATCAGTATTAAAAGAAATGAGATAATCAGTGCATGTAGGACGTCGACATTTTCGTGCAGCAAGCAAAAATTTTCCATCATCTGCCAGTGCTGTTAAACATTGAGTTGATGAGTCATTACACAACCAAATTGCAGAAAAAGCAGAATCTAAATGAGTTAAACAAAAGGAAGAAAAAGAAAATTATTATAGGGATCTCACAACTGAAAACAATGTCATAATATGTCCAATGTAGAAGAAATATGACACTTAAGGCAACAATAGTTTCTAAAATGTTAAGATATAAACTAAGTTCTTTTGTGGCAATTTAAGATTTTTGGATAAGTGGTCACCCAATGAAATTTAATATGGCACTAAAGGGCAGGTCACGAGTTCACAGGTTGAGGACTTGCCCGTCTTATTTCTTATTTCTTACTACAAATGTTAAGACATGGACCATATTTATTGAACCTTTAATCTTTTATCTGTTAGTAAAAATTGCCTCTGGCCAATAGAAGGAAAAGAATTATTGCATAGGTTGGGCTTTCAGGGTGGACTTTGATAATTGCACCCCTTGGAACCATGTTTTGACCTGGTTCATGAGACAAAATCTTAGACATTTTTAAGCTCAACTCAAAATCCTGTTGCAAGCATGAGTTTCTCTTTAGACTGTTAATTATTAGTTACATAAAATTAGTTGAACCCTTATCAATCATTCAAATTGTTAGTCATCTATCATCAAGAAACTGTACTACATTATTGTGTGGTCTGAAAGGGGACCTGGGGTGCCATGGCAGCCAACTGTGACCAGGTCCCCAGAATTCTGGATGTAATAATCTATTGCTACCAAACAAGCATTATTAGAGAAAAACAAATTGAAGAGGTTAAGTTGTGTTTTCTAGAAAAATCAAGAGTACCTTTTCCCTCTAATATAAATACAAATTCTGCCAGATACATACATCAGCGAGCCTTTGTTGGATTCTTGACTTTGTCAGAACATAGATGCACTGTTTCTGAAACAATATCTATTTTCTCCTAGTGATTCCTTAATGTGACTGTTTCTTTCTTCTTCATTTATTCCAAAAACTGTCAAACGTCAGCAGTTTGAACTATTAACCAAAAACACATTTGAAGTAAGTGCCACTCCTTAGCAATATTCTTTATTTCTAAAAAAATGTCAAGTAAGAAAAAGTTGTTGTGCCAAAATCACAATGTTGGCAGTAAGTGGAATTTGGATAAAAATGGTCAAAGTGTGCATATTTGAGTTACTTCAGATTGCATTAAAGAAATACAATCTTCTATAAAGCAAATAATTCTTCATAATTTAGGATAGAAACCAGCAAAAATTTAAGGGAAAAATGTGAAGGATTAGCATCCTCAAAAGAACCTAAGGGTGTGTTTGGTTGGATGGAGTGAATTCATAAGGAATAGGAATAGACAAGGAATGGAATTACCTTGTTTGGTTGACATTATAAATAGTCCAATAATAGAATTACTTTGCTTGGTTAGCATAAAGAATAGAAAGTTAAATGACCAAAATATATTTCTTAATAAAACTGAATATATTTACTTTGTTTGCTTAACATAAGGAATATACAATGAATTGAGAGTAAAATGACTAAAATACCCTTATTCTAATTAATAAAAACATAATAAAAATATGGATTAATGTAAAATAATTTATTAATTTAAAATAATAAAAAACTATTATTTATTTTGTTTTCATAAAAAAATAATTGAACCTTCAAAAAATAATTATTAAAATAATAATTATATATTTAAGATATGCAATTATTAAATTAATTTAACAATTTAATTTTTATATTCTTATTATAAATATTGAAGGACAATATAGGAAAATGACCAAAATGTCCTTCTAAAAATATAATAAAATTATAATTTATTTTAATTAATAACAACATAATAAAAATATTGATTAATGTAAAATAATTTATTAACTTAAAATAATAAAAACTATTATTTATTTTATTTTCATATAAATCTTCAAAAAATAATTATTAAAATTAATTTAACAATTTAATTTTTATATTCTTATATAATATTATAAATATTGAAGGATAATATAGAAAAATGTCATAAGGAATATATAGGGAATATTATTCTTTGGGTTTAGGTAAGGAATAGTATTCCTCATTCATGGGAAATAGTATTCGTCAATAAGTTGCAACCAAACAAGAGGATAAGTGGGGCATAAGGAATAGTATTCTACTCCTCATCTATTCCATCCAACCAAACGCTGCCTAGGGCTTTGTTCGTCTCGCAATCTGTTTAGAACATTATACAACGAATAATCCCTTGTTCCTTTCGCGCAGCGATGGACAACAAATTTAGTGTTGTCGGTCGCTGCTTTGTTGCCGCAGCCAAGTCGCGAGATGAAAGGTCTCAAGTGGAAACAAAAAGTCGTAGGGGTTTGAAATATATCAAGGGTATTGCGACAACTTTTCAAGCTTGTACAACTGTACCAACACCTTCATACATAAAAAGGACCTGTTGCACTTTCCCGGGGCATGGTTTATGTCTTATTCATAGTAATTTTTTTGCAGATGAACACTTGATAAGAGTTGTTCCCCAGTCCTATATCTCAAAATAATGTGAAACGAAAGGACCATAAGACTCCAATAACTCACTGCCTTGAATAGATTAATGAAATACAAGAGAGGAGTTAATTGGCAATTTTTTATGAAGAAACCGAAGAAAATGTAACTTTCTTATTATCACAATGCCAGATTAGAGGTCAATTGTGAAATTTTTATTACCTACTGATTTTTAAATACATGAGGGCCTTGCTATGGGAAGTAGAGCTAAAAGGTTTTCTCACCAATGAAAGATAAGTGTAGACATATAATCATATTATGTCTAACTTAGAGGAAATATCATTCATTCATTTCATTGCAGCACTAACTTCAAGTCTTGATTGAAATAAAATATATTCAAACAGCAAAGCAGGTTTAAGGAGCAAATGCTTCTCAGTTTCATGCAAGACCACCAATCCTATAGTTTGCTATTTGTGTTTGACTCTAACTAGTAAGGGCTAAATAGCTTGACACTTTCAATGAAATGTAATTAAGTCTACGAGTGTTTAGTCATTGCAGCATTACATTATAGTCTCCGTACGAGTGTATTAGGAATAGGGTTAATTGCTAAAAATAGCTCATACTTTATGAATTTTCAATTTTAGCCCAAACTGCAAAATATATCTGATATAGTTATGTAGTATAAGAGGTAGTCACCATTTTAGCATGCTGTTAACCTTCCGTACTTTTTTCATCCAGCTTGTTGATGTAATATTTTAGAAATCACACCTGATCCAATTAACCCGGAATCCACTTCGAAATAGTTATATTGAATCACAGGTTTGATTGGGATTCAAAAAGATTTGAAAATGGGATCCAAGTTTAAATAGGTTGGATATGACTAAAAATTAACATTTTAGTGCTTATTAGTATAGCACACCAGCAAGCCGACAGAAAATAGTAATAGAAGGTCAACAGCCGACTAAAATGATGATTTCCGCTTATACCACAGGCTATAAACTTTATAATTTGAACTAAAATTGTGAATTCATGTACACAGTACACTTCAGGCTATTTTTACCAATTAACCCTTAATAATATTATAAACAACTAAATATGCTTCTTGGCAGTTTGCCAATCAGCACATTGTGGATTGATATGGCTAGGCCAATTTTTTGGCATGTGGCAATCAATAGGAGTGTAAACACGCCAAGCCAAGCTTAGTATTGGGTTCGTTTATTTATGAGCTCGATTCGAGCTTAAATTTCTATGTTCAAGCTTGGCTCCTTTAATTTTTAAGTTGTTCAACCTCGACTCAAGCTCGGCTCAATAAGCTTAGTCAAGCTCTAAAATGAGCTATTAACAATTAAACAAGCTATGGATGAGTATTCACCAAGTTCATGAAAAAAGATTAGATTTAGTTAACAATAAGTATAAATACGGAAGAAACGAGCATTTAACAAGTCCTTAAAGGAGTTTGTTCGTGAACATTAAACAACTGTGTTCATCAAGTCCACAAATTTGTTCAAAGTTCAACTCTAATTGTATACAATCTTGAACTCATATAAGGAATCATGTTATCTAAAAAGGCATTACTAAGTAAAAAGGACTAAATACACTGTCATACCTTAACTTTCACTGAAGTTTCATATTGGTACCCAAACTAAAAAAGCTAATATTTTTAGTACTAGAGATTGAACTATCATTTTGTAAAGAGATTGCATTTTTCAACTAGGCTAATTAAGCCCAATAAAAAAACTAATATCATCGTGCTAGATAAGTACTCAGTTGGCCTTTTGGGAAGGAAAACTTCTCCCACCTAAGAACCCTAGTATTATTAAATAAAATACTATAAACTAAAGAAGTATAATATTACTTTTAGATATAATCATGCAAGTGTTAAGGGCTTATCAGTGGCCAAAAAGGATGGGTTATTAGCAGCAAACAAGTTAGGGTTACTCAAGGAGATCCATCCAAGGTTTTTTCAATACAATCTTTTGGTGACTTGACAATAAAATGACAATTATTGCTTTAATCATGGATTCCACATTTGAGGTTATATTTTTTGAGTTTAAGCCTTGTTCTTACACGATTAGGTTATCTTCCATAGTTTCATGGTATCCTTTTGTTTTCTGGTCAATGACACTTGATTTGATGTTTTTCAAGAAGTGTGGATTTACTATCAAGAAACCAATAGACCACCTTAAAGAAATCTTGAATGAATCACCGCGAATAAAACCCTAACTGATTTATGGCTAATGACTAATGAAATAAACCATTAACCCTTATATCATAAAGAAAATATACCATATTAAATTTCCTTCACTTATAGTTTGTTATTTATCTTTCACTGAATTTCTTTCCTTGCACTTATTTGGCCATCGTAGGCACTTATTTGGCACTAACGTAAGCATTTTTGTCAATCTTAGTTCACCTAGTTGACAGAGGTATCTCACATAAATTGGCAACTGAAATGTGGCGTGTTTGTTTGCGCACTTTTCAATTTTTGTTTTCGCTAAAAACTGAAAAGTGGGTCGAAACCGTGTTTGTTGAGGAAAACACGTCCCATTTTCGAGTCTTGTTTCGCGAAAACGAGTTTTCGAGTCTTGTTTCGAGTTTTCGCAAAACACCCTTTTATACCGATTCGCAAAAACTGGCGAAACGAGCGGTGGCATACTTGTAAATATGATGCCATTTCCGCTCACGTTTTCACCAAACAACAAAACCAAAACTGAAAAACCGAAACTCGAAAACCCATTTCAGTTTTCACGAAACGAAAATTGCTTCTAAATTTTTGCAAACAAACGCGTTAGTTGAGTATCAATACGAAATTTTGGTAAAAGATACTTGTGGTGTAATTAACCAATAAAAAAATAATTCAATCAATGTAGTCCATAACAGCATTCATAAAAAGGAGGAAGTAATTTACAACCATCCGTTCAACTAGGTTTGAGTTGCATAACTCTCTACTATGCTTGTAATGGTAAGACTGGGTATGTTAACCCCTCTGGACTCCATGGGAGCCTTGTGCATTAGAGTTGCCACTCCTTTGACAATGAAAGAATTAAAGAAAACAAGTCAATTCTGCTAAGTGCTAACTAACTGCACGCACTAATGACCCTCTTACAACAAATCCATAGGGTGTAACTATTTAACATGGATCATAAGATCCGCTTATTGTGGCAATCCATACCAGTAAGTAAAATGATAAAAAGGATAACCTCAGTAGTGCACAAGGCTCACAACATTTTATAAACACTTACTATATCCCATACTTGGGGATGGCAATCTGAAAGTTCCTAGTTTGTAAAACTGCTGATGTACAAAATTACAATATCATAATGGCATTCATCACATTGAATGGATGGTATTGCCACCTATTCATAATGCAACTTGTTTATACAACTGGGAAATATGACCAATGTCAAGCTGTCGACTACAAAAACCTGGATGGGTGATAAAAAAATCATCATGTATTTGATGTTAACTATGAATTGCTTAAACAAGAGCTTAACCAAAATATTAGTTCTTACAATTAGATTTGGAAATTAGTTATCACAGCACTATACAAGTTAGGATGCTAGTATATAAAAAATGTCTTGTCATTGTCAAAACATGGTTAACAAAAAATAAAGCAGAAAGCTAGATTATGGTTAATGTTTGTCATTACGGGAATAAGTTTAATGGTACAATGCTGTGGTATATCAAGGATTTATCCTCATTTGAATCCGATGAGAGTTAATAAATGCCTGTGTTATGGGAATAACTAGCTTCAAGCAAAAAATGACCGTAAAATAACTTTATAGATAGAAATTTGCATGTTATATAAGAGTAAGTAAAAAACATCTTACTGTAATGACAAAGATCAGAAATCTGAAATGGACACTAGTATGAGATTAAAAAAACAAATCCTTTACCTTGGGTAAGACCAAGATAGAGATGATAAGTTTGTGTATTCCTGTTTCGTCTAATGAAACATTGGAGAGGAGAATCCCTTGGACCAGGCTGCACATGGTAGATAAGAATAGAATAAATTTGGAAACAAGGCAATTCAATAGGATGGATTAGGACAACAACACAACAAAATATATTTACTCTAGTGCAGTGTAATCTCCTCAACTGTAGATTATAGAAACACAATGCATCAAACAAGATCAAATGTTGTCCACAATCCATTGATGTGAATTCACAAATAAAGATAGCAAAGGCAGGATGCAGACCAAGTTTAGCATGTGCTATATGCTATAGCATCATGTAGGTCTTCCTTAATCTAAATATGTTCCATGCACAAAGAAAGAAGATGGATTTTGTAATAGAAAATGGCAGAAATCACTTTGCACTCATGATTACCTATATTTTATCTAGTTCTAGTGTAGCCACTACAACTAATTATTCAAGTTCCAGTATGTAATACAACCGGATCCACACTACTCCCTTGTAGATTAGCTATATACCCAGTCAAGACTGAAAAAGTAAGGACCACATATCTACCTTTCCCCATCACTGATGGTATGAACAGTAATTTACTTCCACGTAGCCCAATTTAACTTTAGAAACATTACCCAAAGAAAAAGTTTTAATTAATTAGTCATAAGAAACAATTTGATTACACAAGAAAAAGAATGGCAAAAATGGCAAAATCACAAGTATTGTAAAAGCAGCTAATTGGATAAGCAAGCAATTCGCTTTCATACCTGTTTCAATGAGATAGGGAAGGTAAGCTTCCCTGACACCTCGGGTGTTTTCACAATTTCTTTCATAATGTCCCTCCAACTCCGGCACACTCCCGCACAGGCCGCCACGTCTTTCCGCAAGGGCCACGAATCCACAGTCTCCTCTATCCTAATCAACACATCCCTCAGCAACTCCGGTGGCATGTTCGCCCAGCAGCTCTGACTCAGCGCGTCAACAAGCGGTGGACTGAGGGCATCGTGCACCACCCGATGCGATCTCGACCTCAGTCCATACCCCAGCTTCACCTCGAACCCCTTCCTTGAGATGCTCCCCAATTCGTCCCTCATGTCCTGAATTATGCTCTTGAACGACATCGATCCGACGAGAAATCTTGTAACAAGACACTAATCCTCCCCCGACAGCGATCCAATTTTGGCATTCAACAACAACAAAAAGCTCCGGCGTGGATCTCCGAATCCACGACGACAAGCCATCGAAGCATCCGCTGAGGAAGATAACAACAAATCGAACGGAATATATTGTATAGAAAAACAGGAATCTTCACGCGAGACAAGGGGGAAAAGTAACCAGTGTCACCGTCACCATCCCTTCTAAGCCTCGATTAGTGCACACACAACAGAAAAGAAGAATAAACCATTAAAGCGTAGAATTGGAACCAAACCATGGAATTTGTTCCTTCGAAGCACCAATTGTGATCCAGGGAAGAAACCTGAGCGAGTTGAGAAGGTAAAAAGGAGGGAACAGTGAGTGAAGAAGAGGGCAGAGAGAAGAGAGAGAAAGATTTCTAATTAGGGAAGTAGGTGAAGGGAAAACTCCAGAGAATGAAGAAGATAAAGTGAGTGAGGGACATTAATTTCGATGATGGTCGAAGGGAATTAGGGTTTGTTGTCTTGTGGCAGACAAGGATGGGAAGATTGTGCTGTTCATGTCTGACCCCAACTGATGAATGATAATCTTATCTTGTGATATTAATTTTTAAAATGTCCAATATTTTTTAAAATTTTTTATCACGAGTGAATAATTAATAATTAAATGCCCTATTAATTAAGTAACTCGGTGGTTAGACATCTCAATAGGTGTTTAATTGATTTAATTAATCAATTTTGGAAGTAAAATCTCATCCTTCAATTAAACATAAATTTTAAATTTTTGTACTAATTACCATATCATGTTAGAATTCAATCTTGTGCATCGATTACTTTTTATAACTTAGATGAATGTGCTTGGTCATATATACGGATAAAATAAGTTTCACCCAAAATGAGATCCAAAATATTTTTAGTCATAGATTTATTAAAGACTATATAACAATAAATCGGTAAGATCAATAGGGGTGAGCAAAATTCTCCAGATTCATCGAAATCAAACCGAAGCCGATTTAATCGAACCGAATTTACCAAATTAATTTTGGTTCGGTTTTCGATTAAAGAAAATTTTGGATTTTGGATTTCGATTCGGTTCGGTAAATTAACCGATGATTCGATTATATATATATATATATATATATATCACATATTGTTAAGTGTAATGTTAAGTCTCTTGCCCTCCCAGGTTCAAATTCTGGTGCTGTGTAATATTATTTATTTTACATTCGATTATATATATAATATGTGTTAATTATAAATAAATTGATAATGAAGTTTGGTTGCCTATTTGGTCTTAGCACATGCATTTTTTTTTTTTAAATGGTTTTTTTAAAAAAATCTTTTCGGTTAACCGAACCAAATATGACATGTGCTTGGTCATTCGACGTGATGACACTTATACATGAATATGGGTACTCATTAGGAATCAAGTTCACCGAATTAACTCATCGAAAACTTTCTTAGTTGAACTTTTTGTCAAATGAGATATTCTCATGTTGCATTTATGCGAGTTAATACTTTAAAATGAGTGCATGACGAATTGTTCTTGAGGGTGTCTCGATTCATATGAATTATTAAGTAAATTTTATTATGTATAATTTGTCGCATAAGAATATATGTGAATATCAATATCTGAGTCCATCAATCTTTTAAAAAAGAGAAATTTTGTGTATTCCATTAATTCATAAGATTTTTTGGCCAAAGCAGGATAATGATTATCCTAAAAATGGTATTTTTAATCGTACCATCAAGCAGAATACATAGTTATCAAACATTGTGGATTTTGACTCATCTACAACATAATTCACTCATGACCTTAAATGGTGGAAGGATTTTTTTTTAACACTGAAAATAGAAATTAACTACATCCTAACTTTAGCATCGTTCATCAAAACTCTAAGCAAATCTAGAGGCCAACAATCATTCCAGAAAAAAAAGAGTCTTTGTCTTTCTAACATGTTTCGCCAAAGTATTCATTGTTCTATTGCCCTCTCTCATGACAAAGCAAAACCTTGTGTGTGTAGTAATCCCCTGCAATGACAGAAACATCCTTTAGAATAGGAGAAATATAGTCATACCAAATTGACAAGTGCACATATCGATCAGTATCTATCTTGTCATCAGATTCAATGATGACATTAGAATAACCATGAAGTGAAGCATGAGTGACTGCAAGTTTAATTGCCAATGCTTCATTGATTAAAGGATTATTAAGGTTAGAAAGCATTCCTTGAGCATACAGGTAATCTCCCTTAAGAACCATTAGGCTATATTTGTTTTGCATGATATGATTTAGATGAGATATGATTTAAGTTGAATAAGAGTGTGATAAAAATTCAAGAGAATTTCTTGAAATCATATCCTACGTTTGTTTTGGCATAGGATAAGAAACATTGATAGGATATGAAAATTCATATCATGTGGATTTGGGACCTAAACCCACCCCCTCCCTAAAATTTCTAAATCAGGCCAGCGATGGATTTGGGTTAAAATAAATACACTCAATATCCAGTCTGATTCATATCCATTGCCACAGCAAACAATAGATTGGATTTCCATTAGATTTTAAAATCTAATCCACCTCCTTAATCCATCAAAGCAAACGAGGTCTTAGTGTTATATTTAATCCAACTAAGGACAGGAGGAATCCTGTTCTAACCAATACTATAGTCATAAGAATAGCCCTCAAACTTATGATTTGCCACACATCTAGCGGTTAATGCATTAACCAGATAACTTTAGAAAAATATATTTCAATGGTTTAACTAGCTCAAAAACGGCTTTATTTCGAGCATGCCAAAGAGAATAAAGGGTATTTAAACAGATAGCTTTCTGGTCATAAGAAACTTTACCGGAGGTGATATCATCATTAAGCAAACTATTAACAACCCAATCTCAAAAATCGAACAGGACCCCTCAAAACGATTGTTAACCAATCTCTAAAGTGTTTGTGCTACCCCACACTCCGAAAACACATGAGACAATATCTCTGGAAGGCTACCGCACAAGGCACAATTAGAGTTGGTGAGTAAATCAAAGTTGGTTAATCTATCTGTAGTGGGGAGCCTTTTATGCATGATCAACTTCCAACCGAATGTATAAACCCTTGGGGCATTTGGAATTTTCCACAAGCTAGCCCACTTGAGAGAGTCAACCTAAGTCCAAGTACCTAGTCGAATTAATAAATTCGTAAGCATATTTAGAATTTATTAAATCTTTGTTATCCGGCCACCAATACCAAGAATCACCATAGGGGGAATGAATATAAGTGCTCGTCGGAACCGAAACCACCTCAGTGCCAAAGAATTCAAAAACCAACTCTAGATTCCAGCAATTATTAAAAATTAGAGAATCAACAATAAGATCTAAGTCAATTAAATCAACATTCACAAAAGTACATGGAAGGATTTTATTGCATGGCAACCATAAAGGAAAATTCATCACTCTGTCATCTTAAATAAGTCTTTATGAGATGCTTTTAAACATTAGCCATGATTTGTAAAAATTTTGAATTAATGGGGGTTAATTTTCAAACTGCGTCATTAAAGTATTTAATCATGCACATCAAGTTCGTGCTCGCAATCCTATTACTTTTTTTTTTGCCAAAGCAAGCGTGTTCCATACAAGGTGGAAAATTCATACAGAGGAGACCCCTACTAAGATTTCGAACCTCAAATCTCTAGGTAACTTATAACTGTTGCCATCAAGTGTGCTAGTCATGATTGGCCTCGCAACCCTATTACTTATTGTGAATCTTGAAGGTTACACCTATTAGGTAAATTGACTTTCAGAGACTTAAAAATTAATTCAAAGTGTTGGGATTTATTGATGATATTTTAGAAATTAAAATAATAATAATAATATCATATTATAACATAATTGTATGGTAAGATCAAACATAAATACTTAATTTTAAGGGCACAAGTGAAAAAAAGGCAAAATTGAACCATCTATGTTCAAAAACTTATATAATTTATAAAATGGGATTTCATCAGATTCCCATGCAATTTAGTGTTTAGATAAATTCATGAATTATATCATGAAATTCCATTTTTTTTCCAAACTCAAACTAATGTGAGTAGTAGAAGTGCTTGTGACTAGTTAACTCTGTTTAATTTATAGTAACTTAGCAAAATAATAAGGTAAGATCAATATATTGATTTTATCGAAATAACTTCATGCAGAAAGTTCTACTTTTCATGAATTAACTTCTCACACGCATGTCGTGTGAAGTATCAAAAATGTGTCTGATTGACAAAAAGTAACTATCTTCCCATGCCGCAATATGTTTGGTTGACACGAGTATTTCTTAGGAAGCACCATTTAAATAATCATATTATCCTTTATTTATAAATTAATATTTTTATTTTTATCATATATTTTAAATATACACTTGATATAATTAGTTCCTATATAATTATATATAGTAAATATATATGAAAAAATTAATTTTAATTTGTAAATTAAATATCAGTATAATAGAATTTTTTATATAAAATTTATTATTTCATAACATATATATTTATATAATATAATTAATATATCAAAATAATTATTATTTTTATTAGATCAACATATATAATATAATTATATAGTTTTTTTTTTGTTTTTTTATAATTAATATAAAAATTAGAAAAGAAATATGAGTAAAATAGTCATTTTACTTCTCGACGAAGTACAACTTCCCATATTTTCCCCCATTTGCCATCAACTAAACAAGTGGGAAAAAATGAACTTCTTAGTAACTTGTACTTCTCGCATGACTTTTTGTCAACCAAACGAGTTCTTAGTGTGCTAAGTATATCATATTACAATAATCTAAATAGCAATGTGTTCACACGTATGGATAACAAATCAATAACAATAAGATAAGATGATCAATGCTAATATATATTAGAAGTTAAGGTTCTATAAGTATTTGAGTTCGAAAGTCTGTTAAGTAATTAGTTTCAAAAGCTATTTGATAATACTGTAATTAGTGAATAAAGGCAAGGGCAATATGATCTTTTGTTATGCTTTCACTTAGAAACCCTTTAAAAGCGCAAGCTGCGTTTGCGCGCATTTTTGGAATCCTTTTTCGAATGTAATTTTCACCTTTTTTTTTTTCTTTTTTGCTGAAATAAAGGTGCAGAGCACCAATTTTTCTTCGTCTTGTCAATATATTCTTAGATCCCAGATCTCTTCATGGTATCAGAGCAGGAAGGAGCTTGATCCAAGTCTGATTCGTTTGCCGAGACTGAAGTTGCGATGGCTCAAAATTGGAGATCAATGTCGAACAGAGTGGTGGCTAGAAGCTCCCAGAATAGCTCAGAAAGGGGATCTACTTCCGAGATATCAGAGATCGAAGATAATCCATATCTCATCCAGGGAAATGACAATCCTGGTATGTCTTTGGTTTCATTCCAATTAACTGGCCACGAAAATTATCTTGCGTGAAGAGAATCAAATTTGATGGCTTTATCGGTGAAAAATAAGATAGATTTCATCAATGGGTTGATCGAAGCCCTAGATCCTAGTTCTCCACTGTTTAGAGCGTGGGAGAGGTGCAATGACATGGTGCAATCTTGGTTATTGCAGTCGATCGCACCAAATATGAGCGCCAGTGTCATGTACACAAAAACTGCGGCGAAGATGTGGGCAGAACTAGAAGGCCGGTTCGGAGGAAGTAATGAGCCACGTATTTTTGAAATAAAGACCCAGATCTGCACAACAAGGCAGTCCAATTTGTCAATTGCTGAGTACTATACAAAATTAAAGGCTCTTTGGGACGAATTGGATGTTGTCGAAGCTAAGTCATACTGCAATTGCGAGATAAGGATTCAAATAGTGAGAAAGACAGGTTACAACAATTTCTGATGGGTTTAAATGAATCATATGTTCACATAAGGGGACAAATGTTGTTAATGAGGCCTTTGCTAGAAATGACTCAAGCATACTCTATGCTAGAACAAGAAGAGAAGCAAAGAGTTGTAGGAGTTAATGTAAATTCAAATTTTGATAGTGTTGCATTAAACATCAATTATCAGAATCAAGCAGGGGGCATGCGAAATGGTAAACAGGGATATCAATCAACTTACCAGCAAGGTAATCAACAAGGAGGTGGAGGTGGAAAATTCTGTGACTATTGCTCTAGGCCCGAGCATACTAGAAAAAACTATTACAAATTGCATGGGTTTCCTCCCGGCCACAAATTCTACAAGGGAAAGCAGAAAACAAATGAGCAGATTTGGAGAAATAAACAAGCAAACAGTGTACAAGGCACACTTACATAAACTACAGATGAAGCAAAACAAAAGGTTGAAGCTCACTCGAAAACAAAAGGTGTTCTAAACAGTTTTTCAGATGAGCAATTGAATGCCTTGTACAACATGTTGAAAACCAAGTGCCCAGTAAATCACCAAGTCAATATGACAGGTAATCTTTTTGATTCAAAAACTTTTGTTCGAATGCATATATTTCACCCAAAATGTGGATAATTGACAGTGGTGCCACTGACCACATTGCTTCCAAACATATAACCCTTGATAACAGAATAGAACCAACACTTAGTAATAGAGTTTCTTTACCAAATGGAGATTCTATACATGTTAGTTACCTTGGTACAACCTATATTAACAGTAACATCCAATTGCCCAAAACTTTGCATGTTCCGGCCTCTCATTTCAACCTCATCTCAGTCAGCAAACTAACCAAAGAACTTAAGTGTTCTATAACTTTTGATTCCAATCATTTTACCATTCAGGACCCTATTTCGAAGAGGATCCTGGGGAGTGGTAGAGAAGAGAATGGACTTTACTTGATGGTTGGAGCTCCACAACTCAGCTGCAAAGAGAAAACAGAAACACAAATATGTTCAGCTACCTTAGATGACACAGCCCTTTGGCACATGAGACTAGGCCATATGTCTGTAGCTAGAATGAAAAATATGTCAACTTCTTTTTCAGAGCTGAAAAATGTATCTAAATTTTTTTGGAATGTTTGTCCATTGGCCAAACAATGTAGGCTTCCATTTATAAAACCAGTAGCTGTTTTGATATGCTACATTGTGATGTTTGGGGTCCTCATAGAGTACAAACTTATGATGGAAATTCTTATTTTCTAACTCTGGTGGATGATCATTCAAGAAGTTGTTGGACTTACCTTTTTTCTCACAAAACCCAAGTACTTAACCTACTCATCAATTTCATCAAATTGGTCCAAACTCAGTTTTCTAAAACCATTAAGGTTATTAGAACTGATAATGGATCCGAATTTTTCAACTCCACTTTAAAAACCTTCCTAAATGAAAATGGTATTCTCCACCAAAGCTCATGCATTGAAACTCCTCAACAAAATGTTATTGTTAAGAGAAAGCATAGGCATCTTCTTGAAGTAGCCAGGGGTATCAAATTCCATTCACAAGTTCCATTAAAACTTTGGGGAGAATGTATCCTTACTGCTGCATATCTAATTAATAGATTGCTTAGTTTGTGTTAGGCAATAAATCACCCTATGAGCTACTATTCAATTGCAAACCTACAATATCCCATCTAAAAGTGTTCAGATGCCTATGCTATCTAGTACCATCAAGCAAGGGAGGTCAAAATTTGACCCTAGAGCCAAAGAATGTATTTTTATTGGCTATCCATATGGCAAAAAGGGGTACAAATTGTATCATATGGAAACTGAAATCATTTTCATATCCAGAGATGTCACATTTGTTGAAAACATCTTTCCTTTCAAATCTAAAGCTCCACAAAAAACTATTTTTCCAGTCCCCACACATGAAAATTCATTTTGTTCTGACCTACCTTCTAAGTCCACAAATCTTGATTGCTTTAAGCCCAATAGCACAAATGATGAATTATCCACCAAAGTTAGAGATGATGAATGTGCGCATGTTGAAGAAAGAATAAGCAGTGAAAAAACACATCCTGCTGAGTTAGGTATAGAACCAAGTGAGAACATGTCTGTTGAACCCAGTCTTGTACTAGATGAAACCTTACCTTTGAGAAGGAGTAGTAGAGTTTCCAAATTGCCTAGTAAGCTCAGAGATTATCAATGTAACAATTCTCTTCTCTACACACAAACCAAATCCACCAACAAAACAATCCTCTATCCATTTGCTAGTTACCTGAATTTACCAAACCAACCAGTTGAGAACCATAGCTTTTTGAACTACATTGAAACCAAACATGATCCTGAAACCTATTCCGAAGCTGTTGTCAATCCAATTTTGGTGAAATCTATGCAATTAGAACTTAAGGCTCTTGAAGAAAATGGAACTTGGAAACTTTGTGATTTGCCACTTGGAAAGAAACCCATAGGATGTAGATGGATTTATAGAACAAAATATAAACCTGATGGCAGTGTTGAAAAGCACAAATCAAGGTTAGTGGCAAAGAGCTTTAGTCAAATTGAAGGCATAGATTATCAGGAGACCTTTGCTCCTGTTTCTAAAATTGCTACTATTCGGATCCTAGTAGCAATAGCTATTTCAAAAGGCTGGCCAATGTTTCAATTAGATATTAATAATGCCTATTTGCATGGTGAATTGGAAGAGGATGTCTATATGTTGAAACCACCAGGATATGAGAGTGGAAAACATGGACAGGTGTGCAAGTTAATGAAATCAATTTATGTATATATGCTGGAAGACAGTGGTTCAGCAAGCTGTCGACATGCATCATAAATTTTGGTTATCAGCAGAGTCAAGCTGACACTTGCTTGTTTGTAAAGAGGGTGGCTGATGAAATATCTATTATTCTTGTATACGTGGATGACATAATTATGACTGGTACAGACTCAAAAGAAATGGAAATGATGAAGAAACACTTAGACTGCTTGTTCAAAATCAAAGATCTGGGCAATCTGACTTATTTCCTACGCTTAGAATTTCAAAGAACAAATGCAGGTGTGCATATAAGTCAACAAAAGTATGTCAAAGACTTGTTAATTGAGATGGATTTGCAGGACTGTAAGCCAAAGGACACACCACAACAAATGAACATCAGATTTGATGATAAAGAAACTGAAACCGATAAATATCTTGAGGATGTTACTCTGTACAAATGCATAATAGGAAAGTTATTATACCTGACTGCAACAAGGCCTGATATAGCTTTTAGTGTCCAAACACTAAGCCAATTCACCCAGCAGCCTAAGCACTCTCATTACAAAGCAGTCATGAGAATCTTGAAGTATCTGAAGAAAGAACCATGTCTAGGCATACTCTATCCAGCCAAGGAAATTGATGCAGTCACTACTAGAAATTAGGTGTTCAGCAACGGCTATCAGCAACGGCATTCTTACGGCCGCCCGAGTCGTTGCAGATATTTGTATCTGCAACGGCGTTCTAACGGAAACCCGAGCCGTTGCGGATTATTTTAATTATCAGCAACGGCTTTCTGACGGAAAGGCGAGCCGTTGCTGATATTTTAATTATCAGCAACGGCTTGCTAACGGATAAGTGAGCCGTTGCTGATGATAACTTATCAGCAACGGCTTTCTAACGGGCGAGTGAGCCGTTGCTGATAAGTTTATATAGGGCACGCTCTCGCGCCCGACCCTTCTTCCTCCCGCTGCTGCCGCCGCCGCTGCCGCTGCTGCCGACGCCGACTACGCCGACGACGCCGACGACGCCTCTTCCTCCTCCCGCTGCTGCCGACTTGTTCGGGTATGTTGATCAGCCGGCCGTCTCTTCCCTGCGGCCGGCGGGAATCAATTCGATCGAAACCCTATTTCTAGGGTTTCGGTCGGCGGCGATCGGCCGATGGCCACCGCCGGACCTTCTACAGTGGCCGGACAGTGTGTCCGGCCACTGTACGCCGGCGCCGGAGGGTGGACTCCGGCGCCGGAATTTATAATTATATATATTTTTTATATTGTTTGATAATTGTTAATTAATTTTTTTATAATTGTTAATTAATTGTTTAGATTAATTATTTAATTTGTTAGATTAATTATTAGGGTTTAGATTAATTTCGGACGCACGCCGGAATCGTCCACTTCGGACGCGCGCCGGTTTGTCCACTTCGGACGCGCGCCGAAATCGTCCACTTCGGACGTGCGCCGGAATCGTCCAATTCGGACTCGCGCCGGAATCGTCCACTTCGGACGCGCGCCGGAATCGTCCAATTCGGACTCGCGCCGGAATCGTCCACTTCGGACGCGCGCCGGAATCGTCCACTTCGGACGCGCGCCGGTATCGTCCACTTCGGATGCGCGCCGGAATCGTGCAATTCGGACTCGCGCCAGAATCGTCCACTTCGGACAAACGCCGGAATCGTCCACTTCGGACTCACGCCGGAATCGTCCACTTCGGACGCGCGCCGAAATCGTCCAATATGGACTCGAACTGTCTCGAAACATTTAGAAAATAATCATCCATTCGACGAGTTGATATGTTTCACGTACGCATCGACGAATCGGATATGATTTAGCAAAACCTTAGATCCGTTCGGGAATTGTATGTTCGTGTAAAAGAAGTAGATGATCTTTTATACGACGTACAATTCTTGAATTGTCCCTGATTGGACAATTTGGGAATATAGTTATTTGTACTGCACTTACGTTTTTATTTTAACTGTTAACTAATTATTCTAAAATTCGGCAACATCTCTCTTGTTCTCCGATACGCGCCCAGATGATATGCGTATTCGGAGAACTATAGGGAGATGCTGTCGAAATTTAGAATAATTAGTTAACAGTTAAAATAAAAACGTAAGTGCAGTACGAATAACATAAATCCCGAATGGAATAGGACAATCTCACCTAAAGACATTAACCAAAGAAATTGTCATTGATTGACAGAATCATGTCGGCTGATCGAAGTTGGATGTACCGACGTCTTGATCGTGGAGCTTTAACGAATGAGTTTCGATTAGGCGTAACGTACTTCCTAAATTTCGCCTATTCGAATCGGAATTTCGTTAGCATGAGTGATCAAATCCGATGTCCGTGCCGCATTTGTTCAAATGGACGATTTTTGGATCGAGAGACTGTCACTCTGCATCTATATAGCAAAGGATTTGCACCAAGATATTTTCTATGGACTTGTCACGGGGAGTCACGCGAAGTCAGGACGTCGAGCAATCCTGTCGTTCAAACATATGGTGAATCTTCCTCTGCTGGTGCTTCTTCATCCGGTCAATGTAATCCCTGATTTTTATGGACTGGTGGAAGAAGTGATAGAGTTGCACTACTTTGGCTTGAAATCAGTGATCCTATTTAGATGTCATTGGTTCGATACAACAGAAAGGGGCATGAAAGTTCATCCAAAATACAAACTTGTTGAGGTTAATTACAAATCGAAATTGGCAGCAAATGAGCCTTTTATATTGGCATCAAGCCGAACAAGTATATTACGCGAAGTATCCGGCTCGAAATAAAGATAGAGCAGATTGGCGTGTAGTCTGTAAGACAAAAGGTAGAGGAAAAATTGATCCGATAGTAGGAGAAAATGATCCTCCTGGTTTCTATCAAGAAGATGATCTTCCTGCTGTGGATCGTATTATTCCAATACTCGAGGATGCAGACACAACGTCAATTCAATTAGAAGTTGAATATGTTGATGATGACGATCATGAAATTGTGGAAGCTGGAGATGAAGAAGATGAAGAAGAGGAAGAAGAAGAAGAAGAATTCGAAGACTATTATTCAGATGATGAAGAATAATTGTAAAGTATATATTTTATTAAATATATCTCTACTATTTATACAATTATCTGATTATATGCCTGTTCGACAGATATGTCTGGTCGTGGTTATTGACGCAGGAGAGCTTCGGAGTCTCCGATCGGTGAGACTCCAGCACTTACTCATGCTGTTGATCCTCCTGTTGCTGATCCTCATGAGGATGATACTGCCGAGGCTAGTACATCCAGACGTAGGTGGCCACGCGGACCGAACAGGTGGCAGCCTCCACCAGCCACAGAGTCACGTAGATTGATTAGCGTGATTGGGGAGCGGTAATATATCATGAATTATGAATCATTACAAATTCATTATATCATAATATAATATTAAAATTTATTTTTGTTGTGCAGGTTCGAGCAAGAAGAAGTGCCGAGGAGCATTTCTTCTACTATTCGACGATACATGCACGGGGCATGGCCTACGTGGTCTCACGTGCCTAGCGAGCACGTCGACATGTTATGGCGCGAGTTTGAGGCACGTATTATTATTATTTTTTACATGCATGATGATATATTAATATTGGTACTGATATTATTATTTTGCAGGCTCGCTATACATGGGCCGAGGACCAGAGGTCCTTCATTTACGCTGCCTGGGAGGCTATTTCCCGGGCTAGGTACAATGGGCAGCTGGGGCAGGCTCGGTCCCAAGCGATGGCCCGAGCTGGGACCACTAACATCGCGGAGACTCGGGGATACGGCCCCGGTTGGATTACTCCGGATATATGGGACCAGCACGTGGGGATATGGTCGACGGATCGATGGCAGGAGGTTTCTCGGAATGCGGCTAGAAATCGCATGTCGGGGGGAGCAGCGCGTCACACCGGCGGCTCTGTTGCATTTGCAGTGCACGCAAACCGTATGGTAAGTATATCTTTTAATTATATATTTTATTTGTTATTATGTGTACTAATTAATGTATTTGTTTTGTAAATGTAGACGACGGTGTCGGATGACGGGACTGTCCAGCGACCCTCCCCGATGGCGGTGTTTGAGCGGACTCACCGTCGAGCACATGGGACGGGGGAGTACATCCACAACCGCGCTGCATACATTATGGTAATTATATATTTGTTTAAATTATTCATTATATATTTATAATTTAAGTTTTATGATAAATATTAAACAAAAAATCAAACTCGAGTAGAAGACCTACAGCCAGACGGTGGTGCAGCGCAGGGGTACCCCCGAGGACTTTGATGCAACAGATAGTGGGTCGAGGCCGCAGGTGGCTGGGACCATGGCCGCGTATATGGCTTCGCAGATAGTGGTCATGCGCGAGCCGTACTAGGGCCACTTGGGGCACCGACCCCTCCGGTCGCTGGTGAGCGGCCGTCCACCTCCAGATCCAGTTATGATCATAGTAATAGGATAAGGACACTAGAGGAGACAGTCGCGCGTCAGACTGAGATGATGGAGCGCCAGAGTCAGATGATGGCGGATATACAAGCTATGATACGCAACATGTCAGGTCATCCCGAAGCAGACATCTCTTCGGCATCATCTAATCCATCGTCCTCGAGTCAGTCCACGCCGGTGTACACTCAAGCACTCCCGACCCCGCCATATAATCCAGACCATCCTCCATCGTGATCGTGAGATTTTTTGTTTGGATATTGAACTTGTTTAACTTATTTTGTTTGGATATTGATACTTCAATTTTGCATTTAAATTGTTTTTATACTATCGTTGATAATTATCAATATAAATATAATTGTTTTGATGTATATCTTGGTGTGTTTGTGATGTGTGAATGAATGTGTGTATGAGGTGTTTGTGATGTGTGAATGAATGTGTGTATGAGGGTATGGGTGTGTGAGTTATGTATCAGATAATGTATCAATGTATCAATGGAAATTTGAAATTTTCAAATTTTCTGTTTGCAGGTATACGTTATCAGCAACGGCTTTCCCACGGGCATCCGTGGGAAAGCCGTTGCTAAAAGTGTATCGAAAGCCGTTGCTGATGACCTACAGCAACGGCTTAGCGACGGAGTTTTACTAACGGTGTTGCTACGGACTCAGCGGCCGTTGCTATTAATGTTATCAGCAACGGCTCCGGGTCTGTGGCAAAACCGTTGTTGATAATATTTTTAGCGACGGCCCGAGCGGCCATTGCTGATCCGTTGCTAAGTTATCAGCAACGCGACTTTCTGTCACGGCGCTATTGCAACGGCGCGGTCGTTGCTGATGCTCTTCAGCAACGGCTCAGCAACGGTATCAGCCGTTGCTGATGCCCATTTTTCTAGTAGTGAGTATCAAGTTATTGCGATGCAGATTGGGGGAGGTGAACAATGACTCGGAGATCAGTAACATGTTATATTGTTAAATTGGGTGGAGCTGTAGTGAATTGGAAATATAAGAAACAATTTACCGTGAGCAAGTCCAGCGCAAAAAGTGAGTTGTGATCACTGTCAAGTGCCACCGGAGAATTGATTTGGGTAAGGCATTTACTCATTGATTTAGGAGTTGATTGTAGATTGCCTATACCCTTGTATTGTGATAACCAAAGAGCACTTCACATCACAGCAAACCCGGTTTTTCATGAAAGAACTAAGCATTTGGAAGTTGATTGTTAATATGTGAGAGAGAAATTTTTGCAGGGGATTGTAGAACCAAGCTATATAATGAGCAAAGAGCAACAAACAAACATTCTTACAAAAGCCCTGTCAGCGCAGCAACATCAATATTTGACATCCAAGCTGGGTCTGGAGAAATCCTTCTCCAACTCCAACTTGAGGGGGGGTATTAGAAGTTAAGGTTCTGTAAGTATTTAAGTTCGAAAGTCTGTTAAGTAATTAGTTTCAAAAGCTATTTGATAATACTGTAATTAGTGAATAAAAGCAAGGGCAATATGGTTTTTTGTTATGCTTTCACTTAGAAACCCTTTAAAAGTGCAAGCTGCGTCTGCGCGCATTTTTGGAATCCTTTTTCGAATGTAATTTCCACCTTTTTTTTTTCTTAGATCTCAGATCTCTTCAACATAAGGTAATTTATAGTGGTTCAACTTATAACCAAACCTACATCCACTATCTCAGCACATTACTTAATATTTCAAATAATCTTCGTACAAAAAAAATATAGAGAATATATACACACTTGAATTTACATCTTGTCAAGGCAACTAAGCAAACACAAAACCAACCTAAGTCTCAACAATTACAAGTTGTACAATAACAAAACAAATGCAAAACAACCAAATAAAAAGAAACAAAGAAGAAAATCTTAGTTAATGAAGCTTGAGTCCTCTTCTTGTCACCTAGCGATGTTTGAACAACCCTTCAAGGTATTGCACTTCATAAACAAGGGATTCAAGAGCTAGGAATGAAATAATGACTTAATTTCGTAACTAACACTAGGATTTTACTTATGAAGCTCTTAGAACGTAAGTAATATCTCTATGGTAGCAAGGGGCATCAAAAACTTATGGTAAAATATCGGGGTAAGAATTTTATAGAGCTTAGAGTCGTAGAGCAATGGATAGGCAGCACGGACAATAGTTAGAAAACTAGTTCTTAAGTAGTAAAATGAAGTTCGATCGACTAACCTTTGGCCGAACTTCGGTGAAACACAATAATAATAAAATATATAGTTTTGATTTTAGTTTCCAAAATTTGAGTTAAAAAAGGATCAAAATAAAGTGAAAAGAAATCCTAAAATAAATTTCAAGCACGCTATAAGTTATCTATAAACAAAAAATACAATACACATAAATTTCTTGCGTACTTCCGAAGTTGATCACACGTGTCCTTCAAAAATCATCTTTTGTATCACTTGCGCTTATGATTGTCAAATACAACCTGAAATCAACATGCTTAAATACTTTATAGGTTAACTTAGTTATCATGTTAACATTTATGGAGAATAATTAAGCACGATAGTGAAAATCTTGGTCAATAAGGTACTCCCCTCTTCTTCCTTGGTAAGACTAAAAATGCTACCCCTTTTGAAAAGTGAAGCAACCAAAAAGTTTAAGACCCCTTAGTCCTCTTGGACCCACTAGCCTCACCCTCGTCTTTTGAGCCACCATCACTATCAAAGAGAAAGAAACGTTATCTCTATCCATTCTCCGATGTCTCAAAGACCCTCTAGTAATGATCCTAAAGGCATGTAAAAGTATTATCGCGTGGATACCTCTAAAACAATCTTAACTTGGATTATAAGGTAAAATCACAATATCTCCTTTTCAATTAAGAATTAAATGTTAGAAACTCTTATATAGCTTCATAGGGCATAACGAGATCCTTGTATAAGACTTTTAGGTAATTTATTTACCGTCTAAATTTTTAATTTTTATCGTGCTAATATGAGATGTCATACCTAAAACTTTCACCGCGTGGATACCTAAAACTTTCAAAATGCGCTAATATGGGGGCCACCTCTATAGTAGCCAAAACCTCGTCCCTCTCCTTCCATTTCTTTGAGGGAGCCGGAGATGAAGACTGTGGAGGTCCCTTGAGCTTTAAGGAACTTTTCTTCTCCAAGGAGGGCGCCTATTGCTTGCCTATATATCCTTATCAGCTTTGGAGAGGGAAGACTCTGAGGAGGAGATTTCATCGGTCACCACCACCTTTCCCGTCAATCGTTTTAACTTCATTCGAAGGGCAGTTAGATTCATTATGGGGGTCATCGTGTCTGCACAAACATCAAAATCCCGGTCAGAAGATTAAATCAAAGAGAAACAACATGGAACTCCCCGGCTAGCCAACTTATTAATATGCGCAATGGCCCCGACCTCATCCCGATCCCATCTCAGCAACTCCCCACAAGAGAACGAAGTAGATGGACCACACTGGCTCAAGAATTGAATCGCCACCTTCTCTACCGGCGCGAAGAAGTCAGCCTCCAGAATCAAAATATAAGTGGGTTAGTTTCTAGTATAGAGGAAACCTCTCACCGTCCGTCGCCCTCTCTAAAAAGAACTGCCAGTCGCTTTCGCCGGATCGAACTCTGAAAAACTTGTGTTGGTGAAATGGCCTACAATATAGGGGGGTGAATAGTGTGTTTACTAAATCTTTAGCCTAAATTCGGTTTTAATCATTTCTTGATTCCTTAGGCAAGAGCTCAATTCAATTAGATGAATGCGGAAGAGAGTAAATAACACAAGTAATCAAAACACAATAAAAGCAATGCAAACAATTAGATTTATAGTTGTTCAATCCAATGCCTACTCCACTACCTAAGCACCTCTGCCGAGGATTTTCAAACTAAATTTTACTAGATTATGAATATTTCCTTACAATGAGGATGTTTTACTCGAAGAGTTTTCGCTCTCAACCTAAGACACTTCTACACTTAAAAGTCTCCGGCTTGGCTCAATCAAAGCTTATGAATGTCAAAGAATGTCTCATCAAGCATTAGAAAGTCATAGGAAGGCTTAGAAGGCCTTTAAATAGGTAGAACATGAAGTAAAGATCGGTCTCAACTAATAGAAATAGTAATGTTTCTGCTTGTTACAGCGCCGGTCGATCGGTCGATCGACCGAACCATCGACCGATGATCGACCAAATGGCTACTTGACATTTTCAGCAGCCTTTGGTCGATTTTCGATCGACCCTTCGGTCGACCAAACCATCGGTCGAACTAGCGACCAAAACTGCTTTAAATATAGTTTCAAATGAGTTCTTTCTTCGGTTCGGGTTTCGAATTTCGGGTTTGGTTCTTTAAGGGTCTTTGCATCATAATGAGGATTAATAAAGAAGTGTAGACACTCGAAACCTAAAGTCTATTCTTCCCAACGAATTCGAGCGCGTCGACCAACGTCTTTCAATTATCCGATTTCTCCGATATTTTCGATCGAGGACATCGTGCGCTAACTGACTAGGAACCTGAAAATATTTCTCCATAAAAATGTTAGTTCCATATTTGTTATCATCAAAATATTTTCATATAAGTACAAATAGAACATAGTAGAACTCCATTTATCATCATGCATATCTACATAATAGAACTCTCCCTATCTATATGCATGAATTTCCTATATTTTCTTCCCATTTTACCTATATTTTTCTCCCCTTTTTTACATCAATCAAAAAGAGCATGAAATCTTTGGTACCCAAATTGCTTTGGATCCTTGGGGGTTAGAGGGTTTAGCTACCCAAAGTGTCTTAACACCACTTGGGTTCATCTTAAATATGCAATCATATATAACATGCCGGTAAACACCACAATAAAAATAATGACCTTGAAATTCTTTCTTTTTATTATTTTTGTGAATATGAGCTCTAAAGTTAAAATGCTTGACATGAGGAGAATGATGTGTATGAGCATTCTTAGAAGAGATATTTTTCTTTCTAGGATTTCTAAAAGATGAAACATCAGATAAATTATTTGCTTTCCCACTCAAGAAAATAATCTCATTTTTCAAGACATAATTAAATGTATTGTGTAAGGCTTGCATTTGAGATTTCATCATACAATTCTCATTTTTCAAAGTCTCATTCTCAAATTTGAAATTATTTTTCAAATAATTATCTCTAGATTTCATTTTAGATTTCAAATCATCATTTTCAAGTTTCAAATCTTTAAGCTCAAGTTCTAAATTATCATGGCACGAATCATAAGGCATATCATGATTCTAGTTTGAATTTATGCAAATAAGAATTAAGCCTTATATTTTTTTGTTTAACATTTTATTCTCCTTATCCTCTTTAACAAGCAAGACATACCTTTTTCTACACTCATCTGATAATTCATCATAAGGCATATCATGACAACTAGATGAGTTAATATTATCATTATCATGACTAGATGAATGAGAGTATACCTCATTATTTGCATCCATGAGGCTAACTTTGGAAGTGGCTTCATAGTCATGGCTAGAGGGTGCTTCAAGTGAATGAGAGGTGGAGGTGGAAGCACTTAATGTCTTTCTTGCTTTGTTCTTTATGCTAGGACAATTTTTCTTCACATGCCCCTTTTCTTTACACACATGATAAATTATTTTTCTTTTTTGGCTCTTGGAGTTGCTCCTTTGACTAGAAGAGCTATGTGCATCAAAATCAAGATTAGGGGTAGGTGAATGACCATTGGCATCACTACCTTTATTAAATGGGTTAATCTCTTCGATTTTGACATGATCATATAATACATTTAAATTAGCACATAAATCAAAGCCGTAGAACAATGCATGAATTTTTCAAGAATGACATTTGATAATGTGCAAAGTATGCAATTCATGACATCTCCATTAAACTTAAACATTTTATTGTCAAGTTCACTAGCTCCAAGCATGCATGTCAACCTTAAATAGTTCAATGAATTCTAATTTTAATATGTTAAAGACACCAAAACATTTAGTCTTTAAATATATGTACATCCTATATTTCCAAAGACCAAAGTTTGAGTCACCTAACCTAGGGGTGTAGATACTATCGACTCTAGTGTCATTTTAGGATCGAGGCTAGAGGTAGTAGAAATGGTGAAATATCAAATTACAACATGCTCTGATACCAATTGTTGGTGAAATGACCTACATTAGAGGGGGAGGGGTGAATAGTGTGTTTACTATATCTTTAGTCTAAATTCGGTTCTAATCGTTTCTTGATTACTTAGGCAAGAGCTCAATTCAACAAGATGAATGCAGAAGCGAGTAAATAACACAAGTAATCAATATGCAATAAGAGTAATGCAAATAAGTCGATTTATAGTGGTTCAGCCCCAATGTCTACTTCACTACCTAAGCACCCCCGCTTAAGATTTCCAAACTAAAATTTAATAGATTATGAATGTTTTCTTACAATGAGGACCTTTCACCTGAAGATTCTTCGCTCTCAACCTAAGATACTTCCACACCGAAAGTCTCTGCCTTCTTACCGAGAGCACTCTTCCACCTCAACCTCTAAAGAACAACAATCATTAATCCTAGAAAACTAAATTTACACCAGTGTATTTGAGCCTCAACACCAAGACTACCACCACACTCAACAAACCTAGCAACCTAGGTTTACACACCTTGTAAATTATCAAATAAACCACAAAATAAACAAGTAATAGAGAGCAAATAATAAACAACACAAACTTAGCTCTCAAATAATGAATCCTAGCTCCTCTTGATGCATTGATGATGAATCAGATGAGGCTTGAAGGTTATATCAAGAAATCTAGGCTTAAACTAGGGTTCCAAAGATGTGGCTCAATCAAAGGTTGTGGGTGTCAAAGGATGTCTCATGAAGTATTAGAAGGTCAAAGAAAGGCTTAGAAGGCCTTTAAATAAGCAGAACATGAAGTAGAGGTTGGGCTTAATGGATTTAAATGGTAATATTTTTGTCTGTTACAGTGTCGATCGATGGTTCGGTCGACCAAACCATCAACCGATGATTGACCCAATGGCTACTTGACATTTTTAGCAGCCTTCCATCGATGTCTGATCGACCCTTCGGTCGATCGAACCATCGGCCGAACCAGCAACCGAAATTGCTCTAAATGTAGTTTCAGCTGGGTTCTTTCTTCGGTTCAGGTTTTGAATTTCGAGTTTGGTTCTTTAGGGGTCTTTGCATCATAATGAGGATTAATACAAGAAGTCTAAACACCCTAAATATAAACTCTATTTTTCTTGACGAATATGAGCGTGTCGACCAACTTCCTTCCGATTATCCAATTTCTTTGATATTTTTGATCGAGGACGTTGTGTGCTAACCGGCTTGGAACCTAAAAATATTTCTCCATGAAAATATTAGTTTCATATTTATTATCATCAAAACTGAGATTAAGACCAAGATTGAAAACCTTATGCCAACAACTTGTTCTTGAAACCCTTGTAAGAGCTCTTAAAGAGCTCGAGCAACCTTTTCTCGGGGGTATTGCTCAAAGAGATCTATTACCCCTTCGGTGTTCCATTCACTTGGAAAAAGGTAAGAAGACATTGAGGCTTGGCTCAACGTAATGTACTTCATTAAAATCTTGAAGCGGTGGATGAAGGCTCAACTGTCCGAATGGAGCTGTGTAGGGGCAACGTTCAATTGGACGAGGACGCCACACTCAAAGTAGGTGAAGGGAAGCTTAAAACCAAGATCCTACAAAAATGCTCTGTACATAAAGATGAACTCAAGATCCTCCTAGGCGTGGAAGACCGTATCCTCGGCAGAGCAAAGAAGGCACTCGAAAGCTTCCTTGTTGCCCTCTCGGGACAACATAACATGGTTGCGGAACTCCATGATGCTCCCTCGGCTGCTCATCATCGACCTCTCCCATTTTATTACTTTATAGACCCAGTGGTACGGGTCCACGACGGTCCATGGCCTACCCACTACCAACTCAAAGCTAACGCCTTTTTCTCCCATCATACCAATGAAACATGAATCCTAATAAACAAGGGACGAGTTAGTACAACCTATCAACATAGGCTGACCTCGACAAAGCAAAAATGAAAGGTGGGGTCGTGAGGACGTCTCACCGGGAACAGATGAAAGCGAGCGAGACAATGAATGGGGTGGCGATGTCGTCGACGAAAGCCCCGAGAGCAAGAAACAAGAATCAACCAATAACTTGTAATGTGAGAAAGCTCAAAATGAAAGAAGTGAGGGAGTTTAAAGCCCAGGAAGCGACAACTTCCTCATCGAATGACCGACAGTCACACTCAGATAGCAGAATGAATCATGGCTAATCATCCCATCAGCGATGGACACCCCAACGCCTCAAAGATGATCAACCAGATCCTCGCGTCGTGTTTGCTCTTTGCCAGAACTAAATGCTAGAAAAGTAAGCACTAACAGGAGGTGGAAATGTGGAAAAGACACTCCTTCCCGTTAAGCGCAGAAATCGAAAAGTCACAAAACCAAAAAGTCAAGATATGTTGATCTCACCTACCTCGGCGATTCAATCGAAGATTGAATTCAGCACGTGCTTACCCAAAGTCTGAAGCTCAAACGAGATCATATGCTCAACACATGTAAAGAGCTCGACAAACATAAAGAGGTCGACACACTATTAGAGCTCGACACAAAGTTCTCAGACTCCGACCAAGCTCGGGAACTATGGACTGGACTAGCTCTTTGGGCACGGTCGGACTGGGCCCGGAAGCACCCCTACTCATGAACAAGACTCAGATCGAACCAACTACAACTTAGCCTGGGGGCTCCACCCGGTCAAACAAGGATATCAACATCATATATTTATCACCAGGGATTCAGCAGTAATAAGCTCTCAATCTAAGGGATAACTGTCGACCCATTCACGACAGATCCCATTGAATTGAGGGAGATATCCTCGCCGAACACCCAAACATACCTCATAAAAATAGACACGATGTACAAATAAGATATACTCTATGTTCCAATTACATGCCCCTCATCTAGAATTATCTCTCACTTGAACGTCAAAGTATCTTTGCAGGTCATTACCGGGGCCGCGCTGGACCAGGAGACGCGGATGCTTGCAGCACTCCCGACTTCAGGCAAGAACAATATATAATTGATAAATTCATGAAAATAAAATTTATAAATTTAAATCTCAAATATTAAGTAATTATATATGATCAGAAATATTTAGTTTAATTAAATTATCTAATATAATTCATTATGGCCATTTGCATCTCACATTAGTGAAAACATCATGATTTTATAATAGTTTTGTTGCTTTTCCTTCAACGAGGTGGTCAATGGTCTTATAGATTCACCTTCATCGTATCTAGAATCATCCTATTCATTTGTCCTGCAAACAGCTCCTATGCTTTTTGGCTATGCTGTTGAGGACAGTTGCTCTTTTGAGGAGAAAAGCCACCTCACAAAGGAGAAAATGAGAGGACGACCCTCCCCTCTTTGTGTTGTTGGCTCTTGTACTTTGTTTTTTTGGTGTCGTTGTCCCTTCAACAAGAAAGAAGAGAAGTTGTTACTTGTTCATCAATGTACAAGGAATCCCTAGCAAAAATTGCAAAGATCGACTTGGATGCATATATTTCATCTCATGAAGGAGAGTTATTTTTGAGGAATTTATTCTTTACGTGTTCGACAACCATGTCAGATTTGAAAGGTTATTTTTAATCACGCTAATTTAATTAGATCGGATGGCATAATTAAGCGATTTAAGTGTAATCATTGACTAAAATCAATGGGTGAGACTAATTCATACCTAAGTTAATTTTTTCATAGTATAAAAAAGAGAGGATATGGGATGAAATTTAATCTCTTATTTGTTCGGTGCATGAATTAAAATAAATATATAATTAAAAAAATATAAAATTAATGTTATATTCAATATATACAAGATTTGATATATGAATACATGTGTGTTATACGAGCAAGATTTTAACTTAAAAATTAAAATTAAAAATAAAATACCTGAATTTGATATTTGAAAAATTATTTTAATCTATAATTCATTAATACTATCTAAATTTTAAATAGAAACCATTAGAGGACTACACATGACTAATTTATTATTAAGAAGATCAAATTAAATATGAGACTCTCTCAATTGGGGGGCATTTGGTTGTCCTCAAGTGCATATACTGCAAAAAGTATTTGCATACAAAAGCAACTTCTATTTATAAGCATTTGGTTGGCCATAAATGAAAGTTGCAATTACACTTACAATTAGTATATTCATATTTAGGTCTGACAATTTTGGCTCAGCCTAATAGCATAACATGATAAAATCATGTTCGGACCGTCCGTTATCGTACCCAGACCGTTATCGAGCTGACCCAATAAGACACGAACAAATATCGGGCTAGCCCGATAAGGACCGAACAAATATCTGATCGGATCTATCCTACACAATGTAGGCCCGACTCGATAGCCCGATGACTCGATTTGGTCCTGATATCCCAGTTCTAATGGCCCGATTTGGGCTCGAAAACCTGATTTTGATTTTTTATTATCATGTTAACGTGTCGAGTTGGCCCGTTTACTATTTACGTCATGCCGGGCCAGGGGTCTTGGGCCCAAACTTTTATCAGGTCGAACATGATTTTTGTTCGGGTTGGCCCAGCTCGATCCTATATCTCTGGCCCAACACAAATTGTCGGGTCCAATATGAGTTCAACGAAATTTAAAAGCAATAACAAGCAAATAGATGCAAAAAAGTAAATATGTCATTTCACTCAATAATAATTCATCGACTATAATGAAATTAATTCGACCCAGAATTATATTATTTTATACTCTAAAATCACCATTTAATTTAGTACAATATTATTTTATATTATTTAATTATTTATCAAAATAAATAAATAATTTTTAATTATTATATAATACTGCGAAAAAAAATCTACCAAATGATATTAGGTCTAGAATATGACACTACAATCGTGTCCAACACGAGAAAATCTACAACTTTAGTATTTATCTCGAATCCATCCGACGACTCTAAGTCATCCAAATTAATTATTTTCTAATACTTAAATTATTACATTTGCAGCACACAATCTTATATTGTGAGTTTTTTTGCTGCAATTGCTTTTGCACTTTGCAAATGATATTATAAACATAATTTGTAAATACTAAGTGCTGCAAAAGATTTTTACAATCAACCAAACAAATTAATTTATCTTTTTGCTGCAAGTAGAATTACATCATTTGTATTTGCAGGCAACCAAATGCCCAATGCACTCCAAATGTGACATTTTTTTTAAAATATATATTTGTCTTTATTGATCAAATAGTAACTTAATGGTGAGACATCCGTATATGTTGTCAATGAATCATGATTTGATCCATAATTATAGCACTTTATGCTCCTATTTATGTGTCAATGTTATGTCTTGCAATGCGCATTGTGTGTATATTTTCACGCATGCATATTTTATGTAATGACTTTGATATAAAATTATTTTTTTAAAAAAATATATTTGTCTTTGTAGATCTATCGCGTGATATTTTTTTCTTCAGAATTTGGGTAATACTAAAGAATTATAGATATATTTAAAATAAAATTATTAAATCAAAAGCTAAATTGAGCCGGATAAACTAAATCAATAATTGTGATTGAAAAGAGATAAATGAACATGAAAAAGAAAGAAAAAGAAGCATAGAAAGGATATACAATTAAGAGGGTGGGATGATAGGGCGATATCCATCCATTTGAATGAGACAATATATATGAGGCGTCAATCATTTGTCTTATCAAAGTGGTGGGACATGGCAATCAATGCACCACCAAACCACATGGATGTGTTTGGGCAATTGCCCTTATTGACAAAGATACCGCATCCAACTCATGTTCATATATCATTTCTTTCTAATCTAACGCAACATGGACCTGCCCACATATTATATAATTAATCATAATATCTACCCATATCATATGTTGAGATACAAATCATCGTGTGTGGATTTTTTGGATAATTATTTGAAACAAAAAATCTCTCATTCACCAAAATTAATAAAGTCAAGGAATTAAATGTAAAATATACTATTATTTTAATTTTTCACTTACATAATCTTGATTTATACTTTTCTAAAATAATTATATTTATTTATGATGGATTAATATTATATAGTTAATAAATTTCAAAGTACTTGTTAAGTGTATTTCATATGCACGGTGTTGAATTAGTTGTGGGATAAAATTTGATAATCCTTCGTGAAACAAACATCTTGGAGAAGGTTATATATATAACATTTGTATTAATTATTATAGATGATGGCTACAAATGAAGGTGGAGAGGTAGAATGTACAAATAAGATCGAAAAAACACAATGAGGATCAAGTCCCAGAAGAGGTATTACAAAGAGCCCAAAAATTTGCAGCTTCAAGGGCGAGTTCAGTCATTTGCTTCATCTCATTGTTAAAAATGCGATTGCTTCTTTCCCTCCAAATGCTATGCTTTCAAATCATGATCGCCCCTAGTTTTTTGCTTGGAAGATACAGATAATGACTTTAAGCTTATGCGGTTCCAGAGCTTATAATTAATGTTGAAATAAGAGAGATGACAAAAGACAAGCAGTGTCCTCCACCCCAAGGTTGTGTAGGGACAAGCACCAAGAAGGTGATCATGAGTCTCATCGTCAGATTGACAAAGCACACACTTCGGTTCCACTAGCACGTTCCATCTTTGCAGTTGGTCTTTTGTCAGGAGGCGACGCTTCGTGGCAAGCCAAAAGAAAATAGAGATAGATTTCAAAAACGTCTTATCCCAAATATAGAATGCCATGGGGTCAAGAACTCATCGATAAGACAAGATATGATAATAATATTTTGTGTTAAAAACGCCATTGGAGGTCCATTTCCAGCGAAATGAATCCATGCCAGAGCCATGAAGAACGAGTGATAGATGTTCCGCAAGTTCAGCAATGCAACTTAGGGGAACCATGTTCGAGAAAGGGATGTTCCAACCCCGAATTTGGTTATTTGAATCCCGATCTTTGGCACCATCAATGGTCACAAGTGGCTCTTCAACTACTTGAAAAAGATCTGAAAAAATATCAGCCAAAGATTTACCTCTCGACCAAGGGTCAAGCCACAATTTGAATCTAGAACCATCAGCCACGTGATAAGAAAGAGAGGCATTGAAATGTTGTAGGCCTATGAAAATCCCTCGCCATACAAAAGATACTTTGTTTCTAGAGGAAGAGGAGTGAAAGGGCTCCCTCAACCGGGAGTTCAAGATGTTCACCCATACGTTTTTATAATCAAGCCGAAGTTTCCAAAGCCATAATCCCAACTGAGCCTCATTATGTGTGGCTAAACAAAGAAATCCAAGTCCTCTATCTTCTTTTTTTCCAAAGAGGGTATCCCAATTCACCAAGCACCTACCCCTTAGGGAGGCCTCCATGTTTGCTGCCCAAAAGAATTTTCTCATTCTCTTTTCAACCAAACGTAGGACCCATCTTGGTGCTTCGAAGATGGAGAAGAAATAAGAAGCCTGATTAGACAAAATGCTATTCACCAAAGTACGTCGGCCCGCATGAGAAAGAAGTGTTCCCTGCCAGGATGCCAAGACTTTATCGAATTTGGAGATAACTCTGTTCCAATCATCCTTATGCAAAGGTTCCAGTCATAGAGGAAGACCCAAATAATCAATAGGGAAGGAAGTCGCCATACAACCCAAAGTTTTAGCCAAAAGTGAGCTTGTAGTAGAATGGGAATCATCATCCAAGTGAATTAATCTGGTCTTAAAGGTGTTGATTTTCAAACCCGAACTCAATTCAAAACACTTCATGAGCAATCTAAAATTGGAGATGGCCACCTCATTAGCCTCACAAAAAACCACAAGGTCATCTGCAAAAGATATGTGAGTAACATCTCCTGGGATTATATCTGTAAGAGCTCCTGTCATGAAGCCCATACTACAAGCTCTTCTTATAAGCTTAGAAAGTGTATCCATAACGAGATTGAAGAGCAGAGGAGATAGTGGATTCCCTTGCCTCAGCCCCCGTTTATACCCAAAAGATTTCCCAGTAACACCGTTAATGATAATATAAGAGGACACCGTAGAAACCAGCTGCGCAATACAAGCAATCCAAATCGGAGGAAAGCCTCAGGCCCCAAATAGCTCAAGGAGGAAGTTGTGACTGATGGAATCAAATGCCTTTTTCAAAGTCAACTTTGATGAAGCAGATGTTCTCAAGTCTTGCCTTACTAGTCCACAAAGTCCCATTGACCGTCATATAGCAATTGAGGTTGCTTCTTCCAACGGTGAAGGCTCCTTGGGTATTATCAATGAGGGAGGGCATCAAAGTAGCTAACCTATTAGCAAGTAATTTTGAAAAAATCTTAATAAGGCTACCTTCCAAACTAATAGACCGAAAATCCTCCATGCAATTTGCCCCACATTTCTTCGGGATAAGGACAATGAACGCATTGTTGATTTGCTAAATATGCTTAGGATGATCAAGAATACCGTTGAGCATAGTTGTCAAAAAAGATCCTAGATCATTCCAAAAGGCTTTAAAGAACTCATTCTGAATGCCGTCGGGTACAGGAGATCTTTGATTCTTGAGTTGGAAAATGACCGTCTTGACTTCCTCGAAAGAGAAATGAGCAGTAAGCGATTGCAAAAGTGAACCAACAGGAGTGTATATCTCCTGCCAAGCAACTCGAAGCAGGGGAGGCCGACGGGAACCAAGGAGATGCAAATAGAAATCCTGAAAAGAAGTAGCAATTTGTGCTTGATTAGAGATGACAACGAAGTTGATCATAATGTTAGAAATCTAGTTCACATTCCTTCGCATAGTTGCACAAAGATAGAAACACCTCGAATTTCAATCCCCCTCCTTGATCCATCTTTTTTTGGCTCTTTGTCTCTAGTGGAGATCCTCGACGAGATATAATTTATCAAGTTCAGACTTAAGTTGGTGAAAGGTGGATAATTCCATCAAATTGAGAATAGAAATGCCTGCTTGGGAGGAGAGAACTCTAAGTTTTTCTTCCAACTCTTTTCTTGTTCAGTTAAAGTTACAAAACCGGATCTTGCTCCATCCCAAAATAGAAGGCCGAAGTTTTCTCCAAATAGAGATCCAGAACGGTATTAGTGTATCATGCTGAGAAAAGGACTCAAGAGTTCGAATAAGACCCTGTGCAATAATCTCACGGAAATCCGATAGAAGTAACCAATGTTCTCCATTCTGAACGGCCTCCCCCCCCCTTGGAGAGGAGGGGTGAGAGTAGAAGAGAAGAGCATTGTGGTCTGAGAGCTTCCTTGGTAAGCCACTCACTATAAAATTTGGAAGAAGAATAGAAGCCCGAGAATTAATCAAGATATAATCCAATTTAGCAAGAGCCGCTGTAGCATGGTTATTAGACCAAGTGAAGTCAATTCTTGATAAGGGGATGTCGAGAAGGTCAAGGTCTGCTAATATCTGTGAAAAACTCCTTGAATCACCATTGTGACCTTTACAATTTTTCCTTTCGCTTGCATTTTTGGTCACCACTGAGAAGGTAAAATATATAATTAATATATTGGTTTTAGTCAAATGATGTTTGCTTTATATATATCACAATAGAGTTTAAATGCAAAATAACTACTCCCTAATTTTTAAAACATAATTTTAGTATATTATTTTTAGAATGTATTTTTATTTATGAAGAACTAAAATTTAAAATTTAAAATTTAAAATGTAGAATATACAACTCACTCACTTGGGAGGGGGCGAGTTGGTTGGCTGGAATAAAATAGATAAGGAATAGATAAAGAATGAAATAACAAATCATTTGTTTGGTTAGCACAAGAAATGGATAACCTTGCCTAAAGTCGGGATGATGCAGTATGGCGCGTCTCCTAGTTAGGTGCGACTCCAACGAGTAACCTGCAAAAGACACTCTAATGCTCAAGTAAGAGAGAGTTCCAGGTGAGGGTGATAGAAATTGAAATCTTGATGTACTTGGGGAGCATCGAGTCTGTGTATAGTGCTGGATGAGGGATGTCTGACGATAATGCCTCTCGATAATCTCATAAGGATGTGCTCAGAAAGGGTCGAGGATGATCTCGGAGATGTCGGGTTCGTGAATGTCGAATCCATCGTAATTAATGAGGATGTAAATATCCTTGTATGGCCGGGTGGAGCCCCCAAGCTAAATTACGTTTGGCTTGACTTGAGTTTGATTTATGAGTGTGGGCGCTTCTGGGCCTAATCCGATCAGGCCTGAAGTGGTATTTCAGTTTACAACCCCTGAGCTTGGTTGGAGTCCAAGGACTTCATGCTGAGCTTAAAGTAATGTGTCAGTTTCTGATCTCAATTTGGTAGATGGAGGACGGTTGGGTCTTCGACACATGTGCTGATTAGGAGATCGACCTCAACAAGTACCGGTGTTATTTCTTTACGACTCTTTGGCTTCCAAAGTAAATGCGATGATTGCGAAGAAAAAGGACTATCGTCTGTGCGGTCATTAACTCTGATAGGAAGTAATCATGATAAAAGATCCGATCAACGATGTTTGAGGCAACTCGGTTATCAGTAATGTTTATGGTTACTATAGAATTGCTTTTCTCCATCCATACACCAATTGTTCTCAAGATGCATTGGAGTTTGATGAAAAGGATTCTATTGTCAAAATCCACCCTAAGCCCTTCAGCACAACTCAAATAGTTATATTCATGAATAAAAATATTTTTCATAATTTATGAAACAATGTCTCCATGCCAGATGACCATTGTAGTACAAGTGATAGATATTGACAACGATGGTACCATCCACAATGTTAAAGTTAGAGGAATTCGTCGATCATATCATCTCACCAATGTCTATTCGTTCCCAATTCTATATGTTGGCGAATTCATGTTTTAAGGACTTGTTTGCTTCATCAAATAAAGACAATAGGACAATATATGTATTTTAATCCATTGTTTAGTGCATGGATTAGATGAAACTAGAATTAGAACAATATAAAATTGATATTAGTCTCATCCAATACCATCTCATTTGTTATCCTATAATATCCTATTGTATTAAGTGAAGTAAACAATTTTATATTGTATTCAGTGAAGATAACTCTTGTACTAAGAATAGAATAAAGATGAGAAATTTATGTTTGTTCTTGAAGTAAAAACAGTTCAATCTGTTCCTGAATAACTTTCTTCAAAAGAGATTCCGCTTCCTCGGTGAATGTCTTGGTAGAAGATATAATTTCTTAAAATTCAGGTTTATTCTTTTTTAAGTAGGTACGTAATTGAACGAGAAATTTCTTTACCTGTCCAAGTTCTAACGGATCAAGATATCCATTTGCTCCGGTATAAATAGTAGCTATATGTTCTTCCACTGTGAGAGGGTCTGATTGGGATTGTTTGAGCAACTCACGTAATCGTTGACCTCTTGCCAATTGATTCTGAGTAGCTTTATCGAGATCAGAAGCGAATTGTGCAAAGGCTTCTAACTCTGCGAATTGTGCTAGTTCCAATTTTGATTTGCCGGCTACTTGTTTCATGGAAATCATAATTGTAATATCTGAGATATTATGGTTAATTTTTGTTATTCATTTTGTGTTGTCAATCTAGCGGGCTGATTCGAGGTCGAGCTGAATCGACTCATGGTCTGGTGCGAGCTTGAGAGCTCGGGTAAATAGTAACATAAATTGTGTGTTTTCTTTACTTGTTAATTAAACTTGTGTTGCATATGTAATATTGATGCACTACTACAAAAATCGTCATTAATAAAATGTCATCAACGTTATCATAGGTAATGTATAGCATTAAAAGAAATACTGTCAAATCGCACACTATCTTATGTAGGAAGGTTACAATAACGTGTCTGAAAATACAATTGTGAATGCTATATAAATGTTATTTTATAACATTTTGTATTCGTTATGATTAGTTTGTTATAGCAGTCTGAATCTACTATTATTTCATTCTACAATAGCAATAATATTTAGTTATCATATATATATTTATATATCTTTTTCGAACCGTTATCTATCACTAAAGAGCATTTCATAACGATCATATAAAAATAGGTTTAATCTCAACTTGTTGCTGTTACTGAAATATTTTTTTTATTATTCTAATTTATTAACAATATAAGAATCAATATTTAAAGAATATTTTTATATTAAATTAAGAGTACATTACATAAAACCAAACTACTAAAATATAACATTAATCTAAGCTTAGTAAAATATCAACTAATGAAATTAAACATAAATCAATATTGTCTTCTAATAATAAAAAGAAGATTAAGTATTATCTTCTAAAACAAAAATAGATAGCTTGTTATGGTCATGAAATCTTCCAACATAACTTCTAGATATCTAACCTTTTAAGTTCCAAAACTGCAAAAGAAAATAATTATATTTTAATGTCTCAAAATGAAATGTAATCATATCAATTTGCACGTATAAGAATGCTATAATTTTAATTTCAAGACATAAAAACACATGAAGAGGGAATCAATAAGAAGCAACTAACAATTAAGAATATAGTAATAGTAAGCTAGTAACTAAATACCTTAATACCAGTTCTTCCTTTCAGCACACGTTCTTTATCTATTCCCTAGTCAGTGTTTCACCTCCCTTCATGATCACTTAAAAAAGGATAATTATCTAAATATATCCTGAACAATGAATTTTATCTCAAATCTATCCTGAACTTTGACTTCTTCAAATTGCATCCTCAACTATCACATTTGTATAAATTGCATCCCTCCGTCAGTTACCTCGTTAAACCTATGACGTGACATGCACACATGTATTAAAAAAATAATTTTTTATTCAAAATCGATTAAAAAATTATTATTTTTCAAAACCTTTTTGATGTCCACATATGCTGCACACATGAATTTTAAAAAAAAATTAAAAAAAAAACATGAATAATTTTTTTAACTATTTTTTAATACACGTGTGCATACCACATCACAAATTAACGGGGTAGCTGACGGAGATTTGACTGAGGGATGCAATTGATACAAATGTGATAGTTGAGGATGCAATTTGGAGAAGTCAAAGTTCATGATAGATTTGAGATAAAGTTCATAGTTCAGGATATATTCAGGTAATTACCCTAAAAAAAATATCTTGGTTGTCTTTTCCAATATCCAAGACCCATTTCACCGGAACCATTTCCTCCACTCTCATGAAATGCCATTACAACCTTCAGAATACAATCCAAGTCCAGACAAGTAAGCAACACAAACCAAATTTAACTATTAAACTGATATCTCTACAGATTGAGCATAAACTGCAAATAGAGTATAAACTGATATATCTGCTCATTTGCTAACTTGAAAACCAGTCCAAGACACACCATGAACAATGCATGTTTGCTCATCTGCAAATAGAGCATAAATTGATATCTTTGATCATCTGCTTATCTGCTGACATCAGGTACAATGCGTATAACAAAGTTAAGTTTATGATTTCTTGTTGTGGTCTCAAGTGACAGACAGAGTTACCTAAGCAGCATAAAGTTCACAAAGATGGGAATTCCATTACACCAGGATCGTTGAAACTACATGAGTAATAGTAGCTAGAGGGAAAGAAAAGATTAACTAGAAGGACAACATAAAATCATCACAACCTAAGTTAGCACATAAAACATCTAAAATGTATGGAGGAAAGCTAATTATACCATGAGGACTTTAAAATCGATACAACTTCTAGAATATAAGCATTCAAGTAGTAGAAAATATAAGGGGATTAAAATGTTTTATATATCACAGATATCACGGCAGGTACAAACAATTTCTAGAATGTCTTCAATAGGTCAAAAGTCGGACATTTGACTAATGGAAAAATTAACGAATATGAGTACTCACATGTAAGCAAGAAGGACCACAATAAGCCACATGTGACTTAAAAGTTGAACTATAACTAACAAGTAGAAAAAAATATGTTAAAATACGACCACAATAGGTACAATGCTTCATGATTAGTTCTCCTCTATATACGTAAGAAATTTTGCATTTAAATCCAATCATGATAAATCCCTCAATTAATTTTCAAAAGATTAGGGAAAAGAAAGAAACAACTTGAAACATGCAGTATGGAGAAAGCAGCATGTCCTCTGCCACCAGATTTCTCATATAGCCCATTATGTATTGATACTCAACAACAACAGCTGACCAAGTCAATGCATCAAGCAATTTCCAATCATAGTAACTGTGCAAATTGGAATAAACAAAAGCTTCGGTCTTGCAAGGCAAGGGTATAAACAATATAAACAACACCCTGAAGAATAAAAGGGAAAGAAATATACCTTAAACATTTTAGCCCTATCATCTTAACTTCAACACCATGCTTCAAGTCACCTAACATATGTATCCAGAATAGGTAAAGTAAGAAACAATGACGTAAAAATTGGGATTTCGGATTACGCATCAGCTGAGACTAATGCAAAGCTCTTTGGGAGAACAGTAATGAAATCATGTGCATTTTCATGAATTACTGAATCACGGTGAGGTTTGGGTGCTAATCGCCTTGACAGTCTAGACCTATCCAGCAACCTCATGAAGAATAAAACTGAGTATAAGCACAATAGCACAGGCTACAACTACAGTCCATGTGATATTATTGGATTCTGATACCGCCGTTCCTTCTCCAACATCATAAGAAACATCAATCTCTTCTCTCTGTCATGTACAATGATCAGATTTTAATCACTACAAGTTTACATGCACCTACTGAGAGTAAGCTCTATTGAGAAAAATCACAAGAGCTCGTCCATATTAATAGTGACATATTGTGCAATTAATTTTTTGATACAACAAATAAGAAAATGATTGAGATGAATCTCAATTTTCTCTTCCAAAACTAAATCATGATTGAGCTGCTAGAAGAAAAGTATGGCATACCATTGGCCGAAGAACAATTGTTATTGTATCCTTGAATGGTTGACCTTTAAGAGTTTTTACCTTGAATGCCACATGAAAGGATCCTTGTCACAAACTTCATAGGTCATGTAATTTGTTAAATAGATGCAGCTAGATTACCAACCTCATACTCAGCAATTCCCACCACGCCAAAGCTGACAATGCTCAGAGGAGTAACGGATAGTAGACCTTTGGCATTCCAACTTATCTCAACATCTAGAAGAAAATAGCAACCAAGTCAGACTAATCCATAACAGAAATTCAATAGTAAAAAAATATGGAGTTATTCTTGGGTACCTGTACTCCCAATGATTGTTACAAGGCTTCTATTGACATTTGGTGTCTAGTTAATCTACATCAGAAAAAAGGAAAAAATTATATTTGGTGGATATCCAAAAATAATATCCTTTTTGCAAACTTCTAAACACAGACATGAATTATTGAATCATGAAGAAAATCCAAATACGATTGGAAACTACTTACGGTCTTGAAAACTACTAACAGTCTTGGAATCACCCAAATCTCTTAGAGCACGGCTTGCAATTGAGTACAACCTCAGCTTGTGTGGCTTCCCATTCTTGTCAATCCCATCAGGGATGACCCCAATAGATCGCCCTTCTCTGTAGGGAATCTCTCCTGTAGATATACATACGTAGCATGAACACCACATTTCTAAAACCAATAATGAAATCAATCCAATCTATGTTTCTGAAGTAAATTATACCTATTTATATAGATATAAAAATGCAATACGTACCCTCAGTGTTGAAGACCATTTCTTTCATATAAAAATACTTGGCCTTAAACAAAAAGTTCATGAAGATAAGTTAGATGTGCAGAACTTGACTGATAAATTACTTTGGCAAAGAAGGGATTAGTAAGTGTGGAGAAGAAGGGCGACAAGAAGGAAATGAGCGACAAAGATGGATAAATAACAAGAATGTATATCCAAATCAAACCTTCTTAATACCTAATTCTTGGGACTAGTTTCCATCGGCAACCACAAATGTTTGGGCGTGGAAAGGGTGGCAACGGGGTGGGCAAGGAGGCGTCTAATGTTTGATGAAGAACTAGACATCGGCGTCCTCTTCTTCTTCTTGTAGGTCACGGCGGCGGAGACAAGAGAGAGATGCAAACCTAGGCGAGTTCGTGGCAAGGGGAACTAAGTGTCGCCTCCCGGAGGCAAGCACCAGCAGATTCGTCGCGAGGGGAAGCGTCGATGTCGCAAGAGAGGCAAACCTAGGCGAGTTCATGGCAAGGGGAACTACGACATCACGATTGAAACTGGAAGCAAGGAGTCAAGAGAAACTAGGGCACGAGGAAGCAAATCGAACCTTCTAGGTCCATCCAGCGGGCGCCGGCGAGCAGGAGAGACGAGGACTGTCGGCGAGCAGGTTGAGGTTTTGTCGCCAGAGGAGAAGGGGGACGCGGCCGGGTTTTCGAGTGAGGGAAGTTTTGTAGAGAGGGGGGGGGGGGGGGGGATTATTACGCGCGCTGAAATTTTAGGCTTTTTTTTGTTGACGGAAAAAGGGGGGAATATCACGCGCGTTAAAGTTTTAAGCATTTTAGTCCTTGTTAACGATAACGTTTTGTTAGAACGACGTTAAATGCTATAAAAAACCTTAAATGTTATAATGATGCTTGTGTTGAGCATGGAATTAATTTGGATTGAAAGGTTAGCGGATTTGGATCCGAACTTGAGACGGATGCGGGTTAGCAAAAGGGGTAGAGTTATAAAGAGCGATTGGGAGAGGATTATAAACCCCCCTAGGGCTAGGCGGCTCCCTTTTGGAGCCGAGCAAGCCGTCGAGTAGGGGGGAGCCGAGCAAGCCGTCGGGTAGAGGGGAGCCAAGCCTTCTTCCCTCTTGGAGCCGAGCCTTTCTTCTCCCTTTTGGAACCGCCGCCCCCTTTAGGAGCCAAGTCATTGCCGCCTCGTGTGTGGCCGGATTTCGGAGGCCGCCTCGTGTGTGGCCGGATTTCGGAGGCCGCCGTTGGAAATTTTTTCTCTTTTCTTCTTCCTAATCATGTGAGGGGTTCTTCCTTCCTTTCTCTCTTCTTGTTCTTGTGTTCTTGAACTGTTTTCTTGGGTGTTGAGAAATCTTATCGATTTATCATTTGAAATTATGATTTCTCATCGTTTTTCTCGTGTTGCCATGAAAGAGGAGGCCTGATGACCCCCTTTGTGGTGTGGCAGCCCTAGGATTGTCCTAGGGGTGCTCGGCCAAGGTGGGTAATGGGATGCCCTCAAGGTGTTTGTGAAATTGCCTAAGAGAACATATTGTATTTAATGAGATTTAGATTCTTGGTGATGAATCTTGCTATGTTCTTATGATATTAAGTCTTGTTTAATATTAAAATTATGAATCTCAGCGGGCTAAATTTATGATTTCATGTGAAAAGATTTGATTCTTGATGGCATAATTTATGTTCTTGATGGTTCTTGATTTGTGAAGCATGAATCTTGACGTTGATGTAAGGATTTGAAGTATGCTAAATTATGTTTAGAAGATAGACTTTTCAATTATTATTTATGATGATTGTAATCTGGTTTGGAAATATTTTGGAGTGATTATTGCTGTGATTTTCGTGCTAATTAATTAAACATGTTGGAAATCTAAATATGTTGAAATTTCATGCTGGATTGTCATTAATGATGCTGAGATTTGATATTGCCTTTGTGATGCGTGATGATTACTGAACATAGTCATATAACTTATCATTTTAATCGAAAAATATAGTCTGGAACTATAGGACACACTCTAGAAACCAAATTCGGCATGGACACACCATAATCGGGCTCAAACAGTAGGCTAAATTTAAAACCCCTAAAACAAAACCTAATTATAGGAAATTAAAATTTTAATTTGTAGAATTAAAATTTAAGAGGCAAAATAAAACTGTTAAGAGCCAACAAAAATATAAGTTCATGAAATAAAACCTCATGGGTAGATGATGTTACAAGTCTAGAGCGTTGGGAACGGGCATAATGTGTTGTGACGGTTCCTAGTAAGAATGCTCCTAGGACACCGTGGAAACACTTGACTTAGGTCATGTTGGCGCCATGTCTTACATGAATGGCGAAGAGGCTCGGTTAGGAGCCTGATTGTGGACCTAGGCCCGAAAGGTTGGATGTGCAAATTCCAACTAGTGTTTATGGAATAAGTTCGGATGAACGAATCTCGATTATTCTTGTATTCTTTATGGAATAAGTTCGGATGAGCGAATCCCGATTATTCTCATAATTCTTTATGGAATAAATTCGGATGAGCGAATCTCGATTATTCTCGTTTTCTTTATGGAATAAGTTCGGATTGACGAATCTCGATTATTCTCATATTTCCTTAAGGGTGTGATTATGAAATAAGTTCGGATGGGCAAATCTCGATTATACTCATATCCCCTATATGTATATATGTATACTACTCTGTGGTTGGTTTGTGTGGTGGGGGTTGGTAGAACCGCTCAATGAGTTCCTTTGGACTCACCCTTATTTACTTTCTATTTTTTTGCAAAACTTGACCAGTGAGGTGGGCTGGAGCACTTGGTGAAGCTGGAGGGCAGGGGAGCTACATTGATCTTATAGAAGTCCTAGTTAGGGGTCGTAGTCGTGTCTTGTTAGTATTTGATCATGCACTTAGTATTTTAGCATTCTTGGAGTTGTAGTCCTTTAGGACCTTCATATATTTGATTTCTGATTATGTTTCTTGAGAAAAATTGATAAACTTTTCATTAGTTATTTCTGCACTCTATTTGGCTTGTTGAAATTTATTTCTTAAAATGAAAATTGATCGATTTAGTTTCTCAGTTATAATAAAACTTATCTTATATTTTCGCTATGTTTTATTCTGAGTTGGCATGTGCATGGGATAGACTACGTGGTATAAGCATGTATACCCTGGCCGGTCACGTGATCCTATGATGGGGCGTGATAATAATGATATGTTTGCTTCATTGGATAGAATATGATAGGATTGGATATGAATTTTTTAAATCCAGTATACACCGGATATAATATTAATTTTATACTCATTTTCTTCTAATCCATACACTAAATAAATAATGAATATTAATATATCATTTATCATATCCTTCCTTATCCTATGAAGCAAAAATGCACTAAGAAGATAGAGATCTTATCATAGGATAATGAGCCTCCTTCAGTTTGAATATATAATAGCACATCTTTGGAGCACACCTAGTCATTGATGACTTGCTAGGTGGTTAAAATGAAGCATTGAGAATGTCATCATTTGTGTGGATATGGTAAAGTTGTGGTGGTGGATTAGAAGAATTAGAGGACTTTGTCCATCTTCTTCCTTTACCTATTGGTGCTAATCTCATTTTAGGCATTTGCTTGTTTTGAGGTTGTGGAGTAGATCAATCAAAGTATTGCGACTAAGGATCGAAGCTATGATCATAATATAAAAGATTGTCAAGGACATAGACAATCTCTGAAGCTCATTGCTAGGTTCAAGAGCCAAATTGAGGTCTATATCACTAACACTTAGGTGTCATTTGGTTGACACAACTTTCTACAAGAAGTTGTATTTTTTGATTATTTGGTTGACACATTTTTTGCATTTTGCAGGAAGTATAATTTTCTCAGGAAGTGTGACTTCCTGCAAAATGTAGGAAGTAACTTACCTAGGGGGACCTAGGTAAGTTGCACTTCATGTGTTGCATTTAAAAGAAAATGATAATTATATCCTCATATTTGTATTTAATGGTAGACTTAATTTATATTTTTAATATTATGAAATTAGATAATTCATAAATTTTTGATCTATTTATTTTATTTTAATTTACATTTGAACAAAATATGTAATTTTTTAATATTAATTTCAAATAAAAATTAATTTTTTATATAGAGTAAATTATATATTATATTAGTTATATATATATATATATATATATTATATTTTATATATGTGTTAAAATAATAATTTACAAATAAATTTTAATTTTTTCATATATTCTAATATATATTTTATTTACAAATAAATTTTTTATATATTTTAATTTATAAATAAAATATTAATTTATTAAAAAAGGTATATTGGTCATTTGATGGATACTTCCTAGGAAGTACCCATATCAACCAAACATATTATGGGTGAAAAGTTACACTTCTTATCGAGTAATTTTTTGTCAACCAAATATATTTTTGATACTTTCCAAGAAATATAGGTAAAAAGTTAATTCATGAGAATTATAACTTTCTATAGAAATTTACTTCACATGTCAATCAAATGAGGCCTTAGTCAAGTAGTACAAGAGAATGACTTCCCTATGCAAGTGATTGATGTGATATATGATCATAGCCTCCTTACCATTCAACAAGCCACATTTTAAAGCCTTTCCCAAATGTCAACAATGATAAAAATCACAAAGTGAATGCCTTGGTCATCAATATCAAAGTATTGGACTATAACTTCGCGAGGGTTTTGGTATAGAAAATTGATGAACATATTATTATTACCACAATATGGAATGGAGTTCACCCAAGAAAGTCTATAGCCTATTAGAACAATCCTAACCAACTTTAGAGATGACACTGTTATACCAATTAAGATTATTGAATTAGATGTCACAATTTAAACCTTTGAGAAAACCACGAAGATACAATTCATGGTGATATATGAAATTAGTGCAACATAATATTTTGATCAGTGGATGCACATTACTTACCAAATTGGTTTCTTAGATGCATGGCCTTCCATAGCCGAATCACTGTCATTTTGCTCTTTCAAAATGTAATAATCAATCTAGGATAGATGAAGTGCATCATTTTTTAGTTATATTTATAGCTAGAAATATAAGAAAATCCTCGTGTAGTGCGGAAGCATGTATGCAAGGTGAAATCATAATATTTAATTATTTAGAAATTAATTTTCACATAATTATATATATATATATATATATATATACATGAATGCTTATTTTGGTGGTTATGTGGTTGCCTTTGTATTTCGTGATAAGTAACTATACATGTCAAACTTTGGATTGTACATGTTTCCTCAATTTTGTGAGGCATTCAGTGTCTTCTTATGATTTGCAATGCCTCTGCCGCCCACTTTTGTTTTCCTTTAGGAACTAGAGCACTCAAAACATAGGTACTTTTAGCTCATTTCTTTGTTGTATGCACAAGAACATTAAGCAAATTATATGGAGTTCTACAACTCTCTTCGATCATGTAGTTGATTAAAGGAATGATTATATGACTTCTTTAATTACAATCTCAAGCTAATATGTCTTAAAAGATATTTGGCAAACAAATTTGAGCAAGATGCATTGAGATTATCTTATTACTCTTAGTCTTACTCAAGGAATCACATCCACAAATCATAAGAAAAATATATATTGTTAAATCATATGCTTATTTTTGTTCACATAATACATAGGGTCGAAGATCTTGCACTTGAAGAGGATGCAATAGAATTTACAAATGTACATACGAGACCATGAAGGTAATATTGCTTTGTGAGAAGAAATCAAATCGTCAACTACACTATAATACTAGAATAATTTGTCATCTCTTTCTCCTCAATCATTAATTAATTCACCACAATTATCATATACATAACACATTACATAATATATTTCACTATGAACAACTCGTATCTCTAAATTGATGTTGTGTGATCTGGACTTCAATATATATATAACATCAAATTGATCAATTTATGAACCTATATCAACTTATGAGTAAAACTCATAAGTCTTTGCCATTGTGATGATATGTCTGTAGCCCACCAATTGGTGATAGAATCATCAATAGAACTCCTAGTATAATGCAAATCCTACACACACACAAAAAGAGATAAAAATGGTTAAATGTGATTTCTTCAACGTGGAAGCAATGAAATTAATGTTGTAGAATTATTTAACTTCTTACCCAGTTAGTGATCCAAGACAAGCTAAATCTTCTAGGCTTGTAAATAGCAAGCCACATAATGCAAGAAAGCTGAAAATGATAAAAGATCACTCAGAATTGTACTTCATTTTATGTGATTTAATTTTTTGACCAATGAACTATCTTATCTAAAATGGTTTACACTCATTATTTCATGTTTTCTAATGAGAGCTTACGAAGAATGTAGTTGGGGCTAATGCAAAACCACCAAAGAAGCCCAGTAATGCACCAAAGAAAGGGAAAGTCATGCCAACGAACATGGTATATGATGCAAAATGAGGTAGGAATTGCTAAGTTCATCAAGAATACGAAAGAAACAAGCATGATTTAGCTAAAAGAAAATGAATGCTTACCAACATAAACTGAGCGCGCTATAAGGCGAAGAGTTAGTCCTGGAGTGAAGTGAAGTTTTTTCACAAGCATTGTTTCAATCATATCGAAGACGGGTATGGCATAAATCTACATCCATCATTGTAAGATGTTGAAATCAAGAATTTAATATTATGTTTGTAGTGCCTTCAATAATCAAGATAATATTAACAATTACCTGGTAGCTACCAATAACGTGGACGACAACCATCATATTAGCCATGACAATAAGCCATTTAGGCATATTGAGGGTGATGAGGATGTTGTCATCGACGTTGTTGCCGAACACCCAATACCCAACAATAGCGACGGGGAAGTAGCATAGAGCTACAATGATGTAGGCAATGATGACACCTTTCCACATGGGCTTCTTAGAAGGTTTTTCCGGGGTTGAGGGAATGGTGGCTTGGATTTCCAACACCACATTGTGCCCGACGTATGCAAATGCAACATCTCCCAATGCACTCAAGAAGTTAAACATAGTCTCTGCTTGGCTCGAACCTTTATATCCATACTATACATTCTCTACCTTACCCTTATCCAAGAAAGCCCCCCAAGCAATGGTGGAATAACTACAAAAGATTTCATTTAAGTTGTGTTAATACTATTGTGTTGCTCAAATCAAATGTTTTTTGCTATTTAAAAGTTATGTACCTTAAAGACATGATTGCAGCGGCGAAGGAGATCCCAGATATGGAGTTGAAGTTAGGGAGTTGGGAGAGAACGAAATGAATGGAGGTGAAGATCATGATGAAGTAAGTTAGCTTGATTTTCTTGCAGTTAGAACATATAGTGTCATGGAACTTTTACAAGGATTTGCCACCAGTGTCCATCTGGACGATGTTGGTTCCAACTTCGACAATGAGTTGATGTGGGACAACGATCCAGAGGCCTAGCTTCTCACCGAATGCGTGCTGACCTAGCTCATGGTATCAATCGAACCACTTTCTAGGGATCATCTCGTGCATCTCCACCATTTGCCAGAGGGTGTATAGGGTGATGATCCATGAAAGGATGAGCACGACAATTCCGGGGCCCCTATTGAATTGGAAGCAATAATGAATGTTTCATGTCATCAAAATTGGAAAAAAGAATTATATAGGTTTTGTGATGAATCTGTGTACCATCCGAGTCCAGACATGGCGTAGGGCAAAGTGAGGACACCAGCACCAACCATGGCGGTGACATTATGGAAAGCAGAGTACCACCACTTAGCATTCCTCGATGATGTGATGGGAAGCCAATCATCGACCGATTTCTCCTTCTCGTTCTTTAAACAATAAGTTAACAAAAAAATAGTGCTAATTACTTTTTTTAAGTGAAATAAAAGTATTATCCACTAATTTATTTGTAAAAGATCAAGGTTTAGATATAGGTCCAATTTACTCTTAAAATGACAAGAAAAATTAAATCGATTAGGAAAATGCATAGTGTCATATTTGTATTTTTAGAAAATCTTTTTGCAATTCTAACCAAGATCTAATAGCTAGATAAGTAGCTTATTTTTAAAATCTTAACTAATAGAGTATTTATTCCGTCTAAAATCATTTATGTGTGGAAGAAAGAGTTTAATACATAAAAATTTAGAAAATATTTGATTTTTGAATAACTTATTTTAATATTTGATTAAACTCAACCATCAAGTTTTTTCAAAAAGAGTGAATTCTTCAAAGATATTCATGGGCCCTTTAATATATTTTTTCAAAAAATTACTCTCAATATTTAAAGGTGAATTCTTTTTAATTTTTAATATTTATGTGCAAAATGATTCTTGACATTTTTTTTAAAAAAAATACACCACATCCCCACAACATTTGCATCATCGATTGAAAATATAAAAGCCTTCTACATACCATCAACAAAAATTAGATAAATTATCTAAATATTTTCCATAAGTTTTAATGAGAATTATTGGAAGCATCTATTTGATTAAATTTTGATGCAACATGTTCCTTGTCTAATTATATGAAGCATTAAACTCGAGTTTAATTAATTTCGATATATATACCGTGCACTCACTAGTCAATATAGACAACAATATTATTCATTCAATCCTCGTAACATTAATTTATCCTTGTTCCATGGAAGGGGTAGTATCTTTTGACTAGTTATCATGTAATCAAGGCATTGAAGTACGTCTAATTAACTTGTAGATATTAGTTAGAATGAGATTAACTAAGGTCATAATTTAAGTATAATTTAGTCGGTTGCACTAGTGTGGAGGGTGGCCTACTTGCTGATAGAGTCATTCCATCATTACTTTAATCTATATATCGTAATTAATCGTAATTTCTTTTGGTTCATAATTTGTTTCATTAATATATCTATAGAGCCTAAACATAGATCTTGAAATGATAGTTAAAATTTGTTTTCATATGTACGTAGTGACTTAAAAATTATTCCTCAAATTATTTTGTTTTTTAGAAGGGATTTCTACATGATCTCTCTCGAAGAAAAAAACTACATATAAAATAGAATAATTTTATAAACAACCTAAAAAGGTAAACCATATTTATTTAGCTATTATGTAACTTGGTATTATTGAACTCATCTTAATTATGTAGCAAATATATATATCTGTTAGAATATTTTTTAAATATTCTATATTTTCATTTTTCATATATGTGGGCTACAATCAATTATAATGTTTTGATTTAATAAAAGCGGGTTTGATCTTATGATCCATTATTGAGATGCCTATTAGCTCATGTGATCTTGATCCATGTGATTTGAGCTTGAAACACTTAACCATGATTGGTGTGATTAATCAAGTGTAGGCCCGATTAATGAAGCTCGTGATGGACGGGCCCATATAATCAGTTATAAATAGAGGCTAGGTCCCCTCTATACACCGTGTGGAAAAACCCTAGCTCATAGTTGCTTTCCCCATCGAAAGCAGAGCATTTGAGGCGGTGTTGTGGAGGAAGACCCGGCTTCTCTTGGAGATCCAGAAATTTATTCCGCTGCAAATTATGTCGTCATCAAGTAAGATCCTATCTTACTAATTTATTTTGATATTCTTATATTCATGAAATCCTTGATTAAGATTTGTCTTACAATTGGTATCAGAGTCTTGTTTCATGAATTTAAGAATTCGTTTATATTATGAGATGATTTTAATATGATGAATAATCTGTTTAAATTTTAATTCATCATGTTTGAAAATTAAAATTAATTTTTCTGTTCAAATCAATTTATTATTCTTCGGATATTATATATTTTTATTGAACCGTACTTTTATCAGTTGGTTCTTTCTCTTCATCTTGTCATTTTATTAAGAGATTATCATCTGGATCTTATACAGTAAAAATATGATTTGATTTGAAAAGCTGTGGTTGTACAATTAAATTCCTGTTCAAATTAATAAAGCACATGGTGCTGTTTTCGTCAAAATCTGCCTTTACGCCTCGGCATCGGCGCCGCCGCAAGTATTTTCCGCCTCGGCGTCCACGCCGCGCAAGGCGTGCTGGCGTCACCGCGTCAGCAACGCGCTCGACGAGGCGAGCGTGCGCGTCAAGGCGTGCTGGCGTAAGCAACGCGCTCGACGAGGCGAGCGTGCGAGCGCGTCGCTCGCGTCCCGGGCACGCTCGCCGTCTCGTCAGAGGCACACTCGACGAGGCAGGCAGCGGCGCCCGCTTCTGTTGTGCCCTAACGGGCACGCGGGCGTCGCCCGTGTGTTAGCTGGTGGAGCCCGCCTCCCTGCACCCGATCCGCAGGGCTCGCTGGGCTGGGCTGCTGAGCCCAGCACTACAGACCCAATTCACAATAAATAAATAAATAAAATTATATATATATTTGAAAAATTTGCCCAATAAAATTTTAGACCAGAATTATTTTTTCTGCATATATTTGGATTTTCATGCTATAATGATTCAAAATTTGAACATTATAAATGCCAATATATAGATTTATTCATGCTTCAATTAGCTTGATTTATGAATTATTATTGCAATTAAATTGCCATGATTTGATTATAATTCATGTTGTATTTTGCATAATCATTTATTTTTATTTATGCAAATTTTATACATGCCAATTTATTATTGTAATAGATTTAATCATACTTCAATTGACTTGATTTATGAATTATTGTTGCAATTAAATTGCTATGATTAGACTATAATTCATGTTATATTTTTGCATAATTACTTATTTTATTTATGCAAATTACATACATGATAATTTATTATTGTAAATTATGTTATCTTTTATAAAACCTCAAACCTAATATTGTGACAATTAGGTGTAGAGATTGACATAATTTATAAATAAATATAAATAATTTACAGGGCATAATATTGATTCCTGATGAGTTTTTTCACTAGTTATTATTTGTAATTACCACCAAAGTGGGATTACTTATAATGAGTAGTGTATTTTCTCATCATATGAGGAATACTGAAGATTAATTCATTCAATAGTTTTTCCCAAAGGATGATTATTGAGTGTTTTAATTGGAGGTCTTATTAAATGGAGTTATTATGGTGCATTGGTCTAGAGATCTGTTTGCCCAAAGGTGATAGATTTTCGAAAATCATTGTATTCTTATTCTGTAACTCAGTGAGGCTATATTTTGTGATTGCATGTTCTGCCCAAAGGTGAATATGTAATATTTGGTTAGCCTCAATTTTAATTATATTTCATGCCCTATAATTTAATCTAATGTATTTCCATTCTTGTCACAGTTACTTTTAGTATGAACAACTGCAATGCCTCTATTGATATGTTGACTGGTTCAAACTTTAAGAAGTGGAAACACGACATAGAATTCTCTCTAGGCATGGCTGATCTTGACATGGCTATTCATGAAGACAAGCCGATCATTCCTGAAGGTCAAATCGCCACTCCTGATCAAAAAGATCTATTAGCTAAGTGGGAGAAATCCAACAGATTAAGTTTGCTTGCCATTAAAAGGACTGTTCCTGAACATTTAATGAGTGGATTGTCTGATACTTCAAATGCCAAAGAGTTTCTTAATTCTATTGGGAAAAGATTTCAAGTGGCTGATAATGCTGAGACTGCATATCTAATGAAAGAATTGACGACTATGGTTTATGATAACTCTGGGGGTGTAAGAGAGTTCATTCTAAAAATGGTTATGCTTCAAACCCAGCTTATTTTTGAAATATGTGATTAAACCCGAGTGTCGTTTTTTAAATTTTTTCAAAAAATAAAATTTTACAATTGATTTTGCCCAAGTGGGAGAATGTTAGAATATTTTTTAAATATTCTATATTTTCATTTTTCATATATGTGGGCTACAATCAATTGTAATATTTTGATTTAATAAAAGCGGGTTTGATCTTATGATCCATTATTGAGATGCCTATTAGCTCATGTGATCTTGATCCATGTGAGTTGAGCTTGAAACACTTAACCATGATTGGTGTGATTAATCAAGTGTAGGCCCGATTAATGAAGCCTGTGATGGACGAGCCCATATAATCAGTTATAAATAGAGGCTAGGCCCCCTCTATACACCGTGTGGAAAAACCCTAGCTCATAGTTGCTTTCCCCATCGAAAGCAGAGCATTTGAGGCGGTGTTGTGGAGGAAGACCCGACTTCTTTTGGAGATTCAGAAATTTATTCCGCTGCAAATTATACCGTCATCAAGTAAGATCCTATCTTACTAATTTATTTTGATATTCTTATATTCATGAAATTCTTGATTAAGATTTGTCTTACAATATCCACTAAAAATCATAAGAAGAGGGGAAAGTGGAAGGTGAATTGTATAATTAAGCAGGTCCTTCTCTATACCGTACATTGGTTTCTTGCATAATTTCCTGATGGTGATGCATTCAACAATAACAACTTATTTTAGTTGAGAGAAAGAGAAGGAAAGTTAAAATATGCACATAAAAACAGATGGAAAGACGAGTCACCTAATAAATGCCTCTAACCACTCAACAATCATAGGCTATTTGTGAGATGAAGAAAATGATTGTTGCCCAAGTGAGGAATAAAGTGAATAATTTTGATGGCCTTCTAAAGTTGTCACTAGAAATCGTAGCAGTACACACCATCCAAATAAAGAACATCCAGCTTTGAGTCATACCATTTTGATGGTGATCTTGGGTTAAAACACCTTAAACTTGATGGCCAAATTAGAAACCAAAATAACTTTAGAGCTAAAAATGGAATTATTTTAAAATGGAATCCGAGTGAAAACTAATTACATGGAATTCCATTTTTAAAATATTATTTTAAAGGGCCAAAAATGGAATTCGAGTGAAAACTTTTCAAATATCAAAGGCTAATTACATGATAATAGAATTACTTTTAGTAACTGAAATGAAATTAATGATAAAATCACCCCTCTATGAAGTTTAGAATTTTAAAATAATATTCTTTAAATGATTAATTAATTAATAAAAGCTTAATGATTAGCAGAGTAATTAATTTGTATTTTCTTATCAAATGCATCTATGTCAAATACATATATGATTATTTTTATTTGTCAATTGACTATTATAGCATCCCAACGAAAATTGAGCATGGACGAACGTCCTTCTAATTTCTCCAAGTTCTTTGATTTTTCGATCGCAGACGTCGCACACAAACTCTACTTGAAATCTGAAAATAGTTATTCATGAAATCATCAGTTTCATGTTTGTTATCATCAAAACTAAGATTAATTAAAACTAAGGTTGAAAATCTTAGGTCAACACCTATATATGGTAGTGGTGTTGGCATCTAAAGTACTTTGGTTCCATCTCCTACACTCGTGTTTGATGCATGATTAAAATTTAGTCAATATATCCGCTCATGATACAACGTTAAAGATAATATTTGATTTTTTATTTTCCGATCTATTCGGAGAACTACATGACCTATAATGTGATGATGCGATCTTGCGGTAGTAACTTATTGTAAACTAGTGTTGGCCATCGATTTTCCTAAAAAAAGGAAAAATGTAGGAAGCACATTAATGAATTAACCTTTAAAATTTTAGTACCATTGTTCTCAAGACGCGTTGCCTATAGATATTTTATCCACTTCTTGTCCATTAATGTTTATGGTTACTATAGATTTTTTGTCCACTCCTCCCAACTTGATTGCCTCGAAAACTATCGATCGGATCTTTTATCATGATTACCTCTTATCAGAGTTAATTACTACGCATACGACGGGCACACGAAAAGACACCATTTCTCTCTATGCAATTGTCACACTTACTCTGAAAGTCGAAGAATCGCAAAGTAATAACACTGATACTTGTCGAGATCTTCTGATCAGCACATCCGTCGAAGATCCAATCGACCTCCATCTACCGAACCGAGATTAGAAGCTGACACATTACTTTGAGCTCAGCACGAAGTCCTTGGACTCCAACCAAGTTCGAGGGTTGTAGACCGGACTAGTACTTTAGGCCCGTACAGATTAGGCTAAAAAATGTCCACACTCATAAACCATACTCGAGTCAAGCCAGACACAATTTAGCCCGGGGAATCCACGACCATACAAGGACACTTACATCCTCATTAATTGCGAGAGATTCAACATTCATGAATCTGGCATCTCCGAGTTTAGTCTCGATTCATTCTGAGCACATCCATACGAGATCATCAAGAGACATTATCAGCAAACATCTCTCATCCTCCACTATATATAGACACAATGCTCCACAAGTACATCTAGATTCTAATTTCTATTATCCTCACATAGAACTCTCAGAGTGTCTTTTGCAGGTCCTCCGCCAGAGTCTCACCTAACCATGAGACGCGTCGGACCATATCACCCCGATCTCAAGCAAAAATAAAGAATATAAAGAAAAATGATCAAAATATATTCTTCTTAATATTATTAAATAATACTTAAAATAATAGACTATGTTATAAGTTATTCTAATTCATAATAGAAAAATATAAATATACATTTATGTAAAATAAGCTTTTTAAAATGATATATTAATTTAAATTTTTTAACATTTTCTCCTAATTATTTTACATTAATTTTTTAAAAATAATAATATTGTATATTACAAATATATTAAATATAAGTAAATACATTAGTAATAATATGGGGTACTATATTATTTTAATTGTTTGGTATACTTCGATTTGTTTATTTTAATTTAAACTATTGCATATTATATAATATCATTATACAGTCTAATATAATTGCTATTCTACTGTTTGACATCCTTCCTTCCTTCCAAAAGAAGTAAACAACATGTCCGGAAATAAAAATATTAATTTACTGTTTGGTTCGTTTTTACAAATAAAAGCTGACGTGTATTCATAAAATCTTACTTTCCGTATTTTTTAAGCAAAGTCAAACTCGAATGCAAGCATTTATGATAAAACAAACGAATTAATGCAATTGTTTTTAGAAAATTATAATTAAATAAAATATGGGCATTCGGAGAATCGAACTGGACCTCTCGCACCCAAAGAATCATACCACTAGACCAAATGCCCATTTGCATTATATTAATTTTCTCTAATAATATATAGAATTAGAATAATTCCAAATAATAATAAAGTTGGGGGCATTCCGAGAATCGAACTCGGGACCTCTCGCACCCAAAGCGAGAATCATACCACTAGACCAAATGCCCATTTGCATTATATTAATTTTCTCTAATAATAAATAGAATCATTCCAAATAATAATAAAGTTGGGGGCATTCCGAGAATCGAACTCGGGACCTCTCGCACCCAAAGCGAGAATCATACCACTAGACCAAATGCACGGATGTTTAATTCATATATCTTATAATTATATTATATGTAGATATATAATAACAAACTTAACCTGGAAATCATACATATGCAGAGTTATCAAAGGTTTTCTCAAGAGGAAGATAGGAGAAGAGTTTGCATTGGAGATATAATGTACTTGTGCTGAATAGGTCTTTCATCTGCAGTGGTAGCATTTTACTTTATATTGGAGTTCCAACTTTGTGACTCGATAGGATGAAGACTTGTGAGGTAATTTATATTGCAGCATGAAAAAACCGAGAAAATAAGAATTTTAACCCTAATAATAGTAAATGAAGACTTCGAATCTCACACAAAACAAATCAGAACTCATATTTTTACACGAAAAATTCGTACAGAACGATGCAATACAAGAAATTGCAGGGTTCGCTAGGAAAACCCTTTTTTTTTTTTTCTTTTTGAAGAAAGTGAGGCATAGCCACACATCCATTTCATGAGATAAAAAATGATACATACACACCGCGACCGGAGCGCTAGGAAAACCCATATAAGATGGAAAAAACAAAGGTTTAACACCAATTAAGAACAGTAGGTGAATCGATAAGGCCTGGGTTCCAGTTAAGAAGACAATGTTATATTGTATATGCTAAGTAAGAAATCTGTTTTACCAAATGATGTAAGCATTTTGCTTTCATAAGCCTGTGGAAAAATACACTGTAGTGCAGTGCAGAGTGCCATACACCAAGCAATAGTTGCCAAAATCTTGGGTTGCAAACTCAAACACGAACCTAATGCAAAACTCCAACAAGTTTCTAGCAAGCATTCAAATCCACAATTGCTTTTAAGGCAATACTGATTCCTTCTCCCATCAAGAACAAATATAGAACCAAAAATCTCATACATTTTATACATTTACTGCAGGGTCGATCACCTAAAGGTGCCGCATTGATCCCAGTTCAGAATTGAGCAGTCGGAATCAAAGCTGAGATCACTCGAAGGCCTATGAGATCTTACTGGTACTGCCTGGCCCCGCAAGCGTGGCGATTTCTGATAAGCCAGTGGAGGCTTACTGGACTTGCTGAGGCTCATGTCACTGACCACAGTGGGCAATGGTGATAGCGTCCTGTTTGAGTAGGGAGTGAACTGATCATAACCGATGTCCATAGCGCCTGCCCGCTGTTTAGGTGTGCTCATGGATCTGAACCTTGCTTTGGTGGATGCCGTTGATGCCATATAGCTAGGGAAGGAAGGAGAGCTTGAGAAAGAATCATCATCCCGGACTGAAGTAGTTCTTGACCTGTTAAATGATCTCCGGGCTAAGTATCTCAGTTGAGCTTCTTCTAGTTTATCGTTTTCTGCACAAATAAGCGAATCTGGAATGCGACTTTGCTGTTCATAATGAACTTTATCTAGACACAGCATTGGCGGAACTTCCAGAACATCTTTATCTAATGGTTGTGCCCCAACCCATTCTTCCAGCCACCTCCACCTATGGTTCAGGTCATCAGCTTGCACTTCGTTGCCTACTGGTGTAGTTGGTCTTTGGGCATTTCTTCTTCCCTGTAGGAAGGTTTACAGAAAGAGGCACATGTAAGCATCTAAAGTCTGAACCCAAATTTAATCTTGTTGTTGAGAGAAATCATTGAAGTTAATTACAGTTTACAACGAGGCATTATGTAAAAGAAAGATGCAAAGGAAAATTAATATTAGTGCTAACTTCTTCCACTGCAAGAAGTATTACCTGATATGAAGAGGCATATTCCAAGGCCCTTAATCGCTTTATTGCAGCCTCTCTCCTGGTTTTGAGTATGAGATTGATCTCTTCCTTCGATAAGGTGCTGCTGTCCCACCTTCTCTCATTGTTTTTAGTAAGCTTTGCAAGAAACAAGTCTTTTTTAGCAACAAAGGAAGATTTGTTATCAAAGTACACAAAGAAAAGATAGTTTATGACATTTCTTTAATTATTGCCTTTGCTCAAAAAAGAAAATTTCTTTACTTCCTAAGCTATACTTTTTAGGCTAGAATAGTTATAAGCAGAATAGTTGATCAAAACCAAAAGAAGATCACAGCAGGAAATCATTTGGGTGCCGGTCTATGCCGATTTTCTAAAATCTACGCCCCTTACATGTAGGAGCCCTTTTTTTTATCATTAATCCCACATTGAGTCGATTAATTTTTTAAACACAATCAAATTTTTTAAATACTCTCCTTAATCAATAGTAATTTATCTATTTAGAATTATAAATAATTAATCCACTTAAAAAAAGAAAAATTTCTTTAACCGTGCATTTGGTTAGTGCAAGCATGGTTTAAAATCTCGGTACCGGTACCGGTTTCGGTCACCGGCCGGTACCGGCATATACCGGTACCGTACCGTACCGACACACGGTACGGACCGGTATGAAAATGCATACCGGCCGGTTTTTTTTTTTTCTCGTGACATACCACCATATACCGCCCATATCGGGTGGTATACCGCCCGGTATACACAATATACCCGGTTTTTTCAAATACCGGTATATCGTATACCGGAAATCTAAAAAACCGGAAAATACCAGACTTACCGTACCGTACCGACCGAGATTTTAAACCTTAAGTGCAAGTACTAGTATGTTGGATTAATACTGGCACTTTTTTAGTTGATGCACGGGGTAATTTTTACCCCAATTCAGGCGGACTAAGAAGCATCTAAAATTAAATTTAGACGTCATACCGACAGCCAATTTTTTAGCTAAACTCAACACTGGTATTTGATTAATTTCCTATAGTAGATCCACGCCCAGGGACAAAGTTATTGAGTAATATTCTTCTTTCTTTTGTAGAAACTTTGCAGGGGAACATCACTAGCAAAAGCTTTCACAAGACCAGAGTTGAAAGCATAAAAACAAGCATCCAACAAAAACAGAAGAAACAACTTCCAGCAGATTCCAACAAAGTCTTCATAAATCTCTAGCATATTTTTGAAATGATACAATTTAACTTCCTAAAAGCACACTTTTCTTATTGATCCAATAAAGCTTCAATAGTCTAGCAAACTGGAAGTATACCAATTTATATATTTACCTATACTATTGGAAAAGGATTATACAATCAAGGAATGGAAACTGATATGGGTTGTAGGGAGATTTTTGGTTGATCACTAGTAGACACAAAATTGTATGTACTAGTCCTAATGTGCATTTTAAAAGTATTCTTAATAGATTCAAGAGTCCTGAAGAAGATAAAATATTTTTTGGAGCAACGAGCTCTGTCAAATCCTTCATATTTCTCACTTTTTATCCTAGTAATTCTCCGAGGCACATTGTCTGTTGTAGTTTGATTTTCTCTTCAAGAAGCATCATATTTGGGTAGATGGATGGGAACTGGTCAAATACTTTGCATGACTAAGATTCCCTAAAACCAGTCAGATCGAGGATGTAATATCTCATAAACTAGTTTCACAAATATCCTACCTTGTTCAATTCATAAATGTTATTTTGACATGTTGGATATCACCTTAAGTATAAATGTAAGTATGTAACTAACAGAGACTAATTCTTCATTGATGGCACTTAGAAGGTCTCTTTCAGTGGGTCTGGTGAATTGGTCTTACTAGGTCTATACCATCTGTGAACTAGCAAACAAGAGTTACGGTAATCTGATCTAAGATGTGGACACTTGTAACCTCGATTTCTTCTAAGAACAAAATGGTTGACAAATTCCTAAGATGAGTAGTTAGTCACATAGCTTTCTTTTTCATCCATGATATGCAAATCAGCATTGAAGAACTAGCACAATATTTTTTTGTTCTCCTGGAACCAACAGCAAGGAAGATAGAAATTAACACTTCCTTTCAGCATAACTTGTTTCAGATGCCCCATTGTGAAATTCTACCTAGATACATATAATTGATTAATTATGTTTATTCTTTATGAATATTAGATGAGAAGGTTTCTAGCTGTCAACTGCACTTGATGAAAAGATATGGAGATATAAAGATAGAGCACTGGTAATATAGGAACTTACTATCACTTTTAGGTCATCTGATTCCTTAGATCTCGCATGAACAATGTCTTTGAGTTCACAGACTTGGTCTTCAGATGTTCTCAATCTAGTAGCACAAGCATGCGACTGAATCTTCATGAGAGATTGCAAGCCTTTGAGAGCAAGGGTTGTTTGACGCCTCACTGCTTGGCCACGAACAAGAGCCTGGAGCTTTACCAAGCCCTTCAATGCCCGCAGAGCTTTTCTCGCCTATAAGAAATCATATGTTTCCATCAGAAAAGAAACATACCATACAAGTCTCGATGATATACTTCCATTATGAATGGCATGAGTCCTTAGAACAGAGACGATGGATGTCATAACCATTTATAGTGCTATTTGTTTCTTTAAAGAAAGATTAAATGCCTAATGTTGCATAGAACAAGTTGATTACTTGTCAGTCTATTTGCTTGCTATTAAACATATAAAGACATAGATTGATCCCTTTTGTAATTGCCTCAGGGCTCACCTAGTTAAATTTATGTTGGTATTTGACTATTTGAACACATATTGTCTTATGAATCATGTTTAAAATTATATATACTCCCATTTAAATTACATCATGGAAGTGTTGGACTAGGACCAATCAGGTCTAGCTCAAAGCCCACATGTGAGGGAGAGTCTCATCTAAGTATCAAATTGGATCCTATTAGGAATATAAATGTGTCTCTTTCCTAACGGCTTAAGTTTTTGGAAAAGTTGATCACATGGTATCATAGCAGAACTTCAGCAGGAAGTTCTGAGTTCAAGTCCTGCTAGTGTCATCAATTATAGAAATACTTCTAATTAAGCTCATGCACATGCTGGGCTTGGGCTAGGCTCCTCTAATTTACCCGCTCTTGAGGGTAGTGTTAAGAATATAAATGTATAGAATGATCTCTTTTGTACCAGTTTAAGCTTTTGGAAAATTGGTGACTTGATCAAATTTAAGCTTTTGGGGTATGTGGTTAACCAATCAAACTTAACGCCTAGCAACATGAAAAGAAATGCAAAAATATCGAGCAAACAATAACAGACTTTATTGATCAAGATTCAAGAGCCATGTGAATTAAAAAATAACTATATTGGTCACCTTGCAAAACTTTTTACTTTATTACCTTGAAGAGGGATATATAAAACTTACCATAGAACTATAGATGAAGAAAATGGAAATTTTTATGCCTTCTTTTCCATTGTTTACATATGGCATATGCTTCTTTGTATTACTTAGATTTCTAGTAGTTTTACTATTTATCTTCCAACTTATCTAGCAGCAGCCTGTCTCTTGGGCATGACCAGGCCGTGCCCAGCCTCACATGACTTTTAGCTGGGTCGAGCCAGACCTGGCCCAGACTAGGTCAGGTTTGTGCTGCCCATGGGCCGATTCGGTCCATTGTCACCTCTACTGCGAATGAATCTCACAATATTGCGAATGATTTTATGTTGTTTATTCATTGACAAAGTATATCAAGTGACGTTGACAAGATTAGACCTATATGTATTCTACACATGTAATATATGTGGTATCCTGTCACTAAAAATACATACTTTCAACAATATAGTCACTTCTGAGACAGTTTCAGGACCAAAATGCAGCTAGCTAACTTATGAGAGTTATGGCTATCATTACCCTTGGAGTTTAGATTTCTAAAATAGAAACTAAATCTGTGGGATATATAAATAAAAAGAAGCATATATGATAATCAAATATTAATCAACATACTCCAAAAAAGTTTGCCGCAACTTGTACACTCAAAAGTAAATGTAACTGGTCACTGAACTTACAAGATGTCCACGGAAGACACTTTGTATCTTAATAGCTGCAGTTTCCTGTCTTTGATAATAAGTCGGATTTCCAGTAAGTCGAACTACCTGAGCTGCTGCCTGAGCTGCAGCAACAGCAGCCTCAGCAGCAGCTGCAGTTGCAACCGCAACAGCCATGGCATGCTTGCTCTGCTCTTTTTCTGCTTCTTTGATTGCTTTTGTGTTGAGTGTTGATGGAGCTGGAAGAGCAGGGGAGCACTTTGACTTGAGCCTTAAGATGAGCCATCGCCTTCTCCTCTCTTTCTGTATTAGAATAAAGACAAGATGACTTACCTATTCTCTCAACTGAAGACTAATAGCTTATGGTATAAGCCTCTAACCTTTTCTGTATTTGTGTTAGGATCAGAGATGAAAAATCTCTTCACTCGATCGAACCAACTTTTCCTCCTTGCCATAAGATAATTATCACTAGATCCTGAAATTGATAGACAAAACTAGTTTTTCTTACAAATTATGACAAAAAAAGTGGAAAAGGATATAATGATAGTATAAAACTTGGCTTTTAAGACTTGTTCAACAAAACCTTGTTACTCAGTACATTTACAGTTATTCTGCTAATAACCGATCTTTCTGTGGCTCTGAGATGGGAAATATTGTTAAATTATGCTTTGCAGGTATATAGATACTTGAGGGACAGTTCTTAAAGTTGCTTTTTTTGGTGTTTATGTGAATGTTGGTCTTCCATGAAGAAATATGCTCAATAGATGATTAGAGCTGCTCTTTTGGTCCATGAAAATGAATGTTAATGGGAGTAAGATAACCATCTTAAAAACAAACAATCGATTTAAATTGAGATTCGTGATGGATATCTGAAAGAACATTCAACCTAAAGAGCTTATATGAGTGAAATAGTTTAACTAGGATCTTTCAAGGACCTAACATTAAGGATGAGTAATAGCCATTCTTTCGGAATCATAATCCTTCTTTGTCCACCTATAAATTAACCATAAATATAGAGCCACCACATAAATAGGGATTGATAGGTTACTATTAATTTTGGTTTGAAAAACTAAGACTGACATTGGATTTCTAGACCTTTTCATGGGCAATGGAACATGGTACAGATCAGGATAGACATAATTGAAGAATTAATCTATGAAAAACTTTAGTTTTTATCCCAATGAATGAAAAAAAAAGGTTCAAACTTCAATCCATCACAAGGAGAAAGAACATATAACGGGTAAAAAACCACGATAAAACAAATGATCTCCTTCACTGATTCTTCTCATTCAAAAAGAGAATCCAACAAATGAAGGAAAAACACAGATCAAAAAACAGAGAATAGCTTAATCACAGTTCCTCCATCTCCAGATGTTATACATCAATATAATCTACCAATAAAACACAATCTCTTACCAATCAGTTAATGATGCAGCCGTGATTCAAGGCCTTCACTCCAGTAATATTCTTGTGATCTGAAAGAGCTTGGAGAACTAGCTTCACTATCTCAAGATGGAACAAACAACAAATGCGCTCTTATCCTCCTTTTCTTCTATCTTTCCCCACTTTTTGCCAGGGCCTTCTTGCCTTTTGATCCATGCAGTCAGTGGGAAAAGGGCAGGACTAGGAGGGAAGGCCTGTCCACAAAAAGCCAGACTGTGTGCCAAAAGATGCACGTTATTGCCACACAACCATTAAATACCAACTTACCAAAGTCCCAATCTCGTGATAATAACCAAAAGTTACTTGATGCAAAACTTACGCCTGATTGCGTCAGACAGTGCATCCAAAGTAGCTTGTCTGTGTGCATGTACTTATGCAAGAATATTCCTGTAATTTTCCAAAGGCTGATATAAAGCTTAGATCTTGTTGATAGCAGCTGGTAACGAGGATTCTTTTAGTCCTTAAAGAAGATTACATTTGGACAAAGTTGGTCAAATTAATACAACTACTCCTTGAAGTAGCTCGCCATGTGCTCTGGGAGAGAGTGTATTTATGAACATGGCAGACGAGAAGCGTGTCTCAAGAATACGAGAATGAGATCCGGAAAAGTGGAGATATTGATGCTTGTGCCACCGCGTGGGTCCTTCACAACTGTCCCCGTGGTGTTTACAGCCGTCGCTCGCGTTGAAGGTGACACCTCCCTCCGGTCTCCTCAGACTTCTGAGAGACAGCCCCACCATGATTGACTCATATTCCACCATCATCTCACTGTAACGCCAACTAAGAATGTCACCATGCTTTTACTCACCTTCAAAGAAGGAACCCTCTTTAGTCGGACCTTCTCAGGTAATTCATCGAACACCTGGTGGGTAAAACTGCACATCGATGCAACCATGTTAATTTCCCTAGATCAACCACAATACATACGATCCTTCTCCGAGAGTGAGTCGAGAATGGCTGCTGTTCACCCACGAAGATGACCACGCTCGATCGATCGTCTCTTCGGCCAGTTGCGCGAACAGAGATTCTTGTAATTAAGGAACTGGGTCCAACACATGGTTGTGGCCAGCAAAGACTGCCGAATCCAGTGGAACGTCACTCTCCCGAATCCATAGAAAGCACATGCATGCTCCGTTTCTTCTCAGCAATAGTACAAGCTTCATGCATGTCTCATCTTTGAGAAAACAAGCAACTTTATGGTACTCCAATGATAGAACCTCCTTCGAAGACAAGATGACCTGGAAAGTTGGTGCTTCTACTGCCATCAGTGCAATAATGTCATCCCAACTGCTCATCCTCGACATTGCTAACGCTAAATTGATGGGCCCATGCAATTTGGGTACACCCTCTGGCCTCTGCCCTCTGTGGATGTTCAGTAGGGGTTGCCAGTTTGACTTGATTGGTTCAAATGGATTTGTTATCCCATCCAATTGTTCACGGTCAGTTCTTAATCCATTCAATTATGAATCATAATGGATCATATCTAAATTTGATACAATAAGTCAATTTTTAGTCAATCATCCTCTTTTACTGCTTACATTAAATAGTCGTTTAGAATTATGTGAACAACAGGGAACTGTTGGGATAAGGTGAATTATCCCTAGTATTGATGAATAGATTCTTGTTGTTGATGTTCACATGGTTCCATTCAGGAATATGTCCGGTTGCAGTGGCATGATTGCCCGGTTGAATTGACTTCTTATGCAAAGGTGGATCCAAACCTGACCACGGAAAAAGATAGTCCAACTCATTTCTCCATTAAGATTATTTTAAGATAAGAGACCGAGACCAAACTTGCATTTGCAATCCTAATAAGAGGATTAATTAAGATATACCAAGTCTTCTTTTTTTTCAGAAAAAGAAAAGCTTATATTAATAAGCAAGATAAATCATGATACATAATAGTATCAAGCTTGGAGGACGGATAGAAGTTCAAATTGAGGACTCTATTCGTGTCTGAGCTACATTTGCTGCCCAATGGACAAATTTGTTTACCTCGCGGCTTACATAACAAAAGTTGAGGTTTACAAATTTAATAATAAAGGGAGAATAAATTATGGAAGAGTGCTTTAAGCTGCCAAGGATGGGAGCTCCATAGTTCAAAATGTTCACAAGAGGTAGACAATCAGTCTCCACCACAAAATTCTCTAATTTCGTGTCCAAAGCAAATAAGAGGGCATGAAAGATAGCAGTATCTTCCGAATAAAGAGCATATGAAGAATGGAAAAATAAGGAAGAGGCATAAAGATACTCACCTTTGGGATTTTGTAAGATGATTACCGCACCACCATCCTAATTTTTGAAAGCTCCATCACAATTGATTTTAAATAAATTCACATGTGGAGGAGACCAATTACAAGCATTGTTATCTAAAATCAGAGTACCTTAAATTATTTAGAATATGCCAAAATGTGCATCACGGTATTAATTGTAGAAGGCAAGCTATCATTCTTATGCAGTTTTATATTCCAGAAATACCAAATGAATCAAATGACATTGGCAACAATGACCCTAAAAACGAATCATTTGGAATCGAATTCAACAAAAATCAGCTACTAGAATGCTAATTGCTCCTACAGTTGAAGTCTAAATTGAGTTTAACATCCAAAACCGAACACAAATCCGCAACAATAGGACAATTGAAAAATAAGTGATAAATATTTTTAGTATCCGAATCACAAAAAACACAAAGCATGCCTATCACGGAGGACCGAAAAGTAAAGAAGAGGTCCCCTGCCACCGGAGTGGAGATCTACCTTTTATAGGAGTTTGAAGGGGTATTCTAATCATTTTCTTGAGGGGTTAGTTTTGTCCTATTGGAGTGCTCCTACACCCATGCCCAATTGGGCCATCGATGGCCGACTAGGGGCAAACCTGAAGCATTATGTTTTTTAGGCTTGGTGAGTCACTAAAGGGCTTGACATCTTGGACTGTGGAAGTCTAGATGGGCTATGTGCTTAGTTAGGTGTAGGAGAGGGCCCAAATAGGCAGGTTTGACTCGACCCAATGGGCTTGAAAGCTGATCAAATATTTGGAGGGCCTAATTGGACCAAACTCCCTCTTGACATACTACACATTTTAATTCCACAACCCATTATCATAAAAATGTAGCTACGAAGTTTTGCGACTATTGTTTTTATTGTAAGGATTATTTCTCACTTGTTTTAATCTTCGTATGTAAATAGTCATGAATTGTTCATCTTCCCTAGTCATTCACACACATGTTCAGTTTGGCTTCATCATGCATACTCCAGTTCTCACGATAAGAAATCAGACTAATTTCTTGCTTAAAAGATTTTTGTCCATGTTGATATCCACTTAATGGGGGAATATGATCCCTCATAGACCTTCCAAGACCATCAAGCTCGTCGAACCGGGCCTAGTGCATCAGCCCAATCCAAAGGACTAGTCTAGGCTGCTACAAGCTAGAGAGGCCTATCACCTCAGCTCAGCTAAATGCAAAAGGCCAAAAACCCTCATTGTACACATGTGCGGCACATGCCTACAACATGACATCACTCTAAAAAGACTAGAAAACCCCTCGAGGGAATTATTAAAATGTCATTCAAAACATCTATAATAGGTAGACCCCTACCCTTCTGGTGGGAGAGGGGGTCCCCTCTCCTGGCTTTATCTATATCTTCCTTTCTTCTTTACCGGTCGGGATGACCCCACCTCTCATCCTTGTCTCCAACAATAGTACTAACTTAATGATCAGAGAAAGTCCCTACGGGCCCAACATCGGGTGGACACTTCTCGAAGTGCCAACAAAGCCCAACTTCAGTTCAACCTTGCCCAGGCAGTTAAATTGAGATAAACCAAGTGTCAAATTGCTACAAAATCACATGTTATGATGGTTATGAACGTAATGAGGCAAGATTAAGGGAGAATGATGATATTTGCTTCTAATCTTGAGCAAGAATTTTTTAGCCAAGAGGTGGTGGTGTTGAAGGTGTTGGGAGGTGATGCATGCATTTGAAATAAATGAAAAGTCGTGATAGATTTGAAAATTTTAATAAAAGTCGTGATATATTCATTAATTTACCCTTGAAATTGTATTATTGAATTGACCAAACTTATATATAGTCAATAAGTTAATCATATTAATAAGTTGTCCTACATACATAAGTTAAGAAACACAATTGGTAGAATGAGTGATAACATAACTTTGATAACCTAACTTGTAATGCATATGTAATACTCATGTTCATATCTGTTAATTTTGGTGTTTTAGCTGGAAACACGGGATGCGCGCAGAGTGAGTCGAGTGGATCGCCAGTGATCATGATCAGAGGTATGACTTGTGTGCATGATAAATTAATTTTAGTCGAGTAATTGATGTCTAGCTTGCTTGGTTGAGTCAGGTCTCGAATTGAGTTGGTGCGGCGTGGTCGAGCCATGGATTAAGTTTGGATGCAAACTTTAGTGAGGGGCGTGATGATCTTTTGGACTTTAAGTGATGACTTATATATACCTAGACTTATGATAGGGGGTGGTTTTTGGGCTTGTAAACAGATCCCTAGGAGGAGGCACACAAACTAGGAGAGGAAGGAGGAATTGTTATCGGCAGACAGTTCCAAGAGCGATGAATCTCATCAAATGTCGTGATCGAAGGGGCATTCGTGATCTGATCTTATCGAAATTTGGTCAGTGGGTATTATACTTCTTGTGCTTCATTATGATCAGTGGAGATTGTCTTTGGACGACATGAACTGTAATTGTGATAAAAAAAACCGAAGCATTGTTTCTAGTATTCTTCAGCAGATTCCAACAGCAACTAGTTTAATCCAATTGAGCGATCGGGAGACCATCAGGGATTTGATCGGACTGATTTTTGGTGAGCATGTTCGAGACTCCTTTTTCCTTAATCTGAACGGTGAAGATCTCATTTGGATGATCCATTTTAGGGATACCTGAGGAGGAGGAAGGGGCGACACCTTGGAAAACGAGATCCGACCGCGAGAGCTTATTGGAGATTGCCAGAGTCATTGTTTAGGATCAGATTGGGGCTTCGAATTGAGGTGAGTGGCCTTGATTGTTAAAGATTTGCTCCCTTTTGGGCAGCCCTAGTTGTACGAATGCTAGAATTGAAATCTTACAAATATGTTGTGTTTTGTGCGATTTTGGATCGATTCGTGATGTGATTCTTTCTCCATGGTGTTTGAACATACTAGAGTGTTGTTGGGACAAATTTTGGGGGTCGGGTGTGTCTGCCAAGTGTTTGATGAAATGTCTCACCCACTTGTTTATGTTAAAGTCTCATCTTTTTGATTGAGTCTATGACCAGAGGCCGAGAGTGGTCGAGTTGGTCGACTTTAGGAGCTCAAATTTTGTGTTTGGATTGTTGTTTGAATTTGGTTGTTTTATTGTGATGTTTAGAGACCAAGTCTTCCATTGATTCATGTAGAAACTTTAGACGAGTTGTGAGCTATTATGACGGGATCTTGTGAGTCGATATGGTTGAGAGAAAATTGAGTTTGAGGTTGTTATCATGCTAAAATTTATGGTTGAATGTAGGGAATGCTAGACCATATTTGGGTACTTGTACAATTGAGTTTTCGTGGTTTCCCGTGGTAGTTTTGTACCCTCGGTTGTAGCGAGGATAGAAGGCTGTGTTGGCCAAGTTTTTTGATGTTTAAATGTTGGAAATTATTGTGGAGGGACTGTCTAGTGATATATAGCTTGGTGAAGGTCAGATTGCCTACCAAGTGTTCAGTAAAATGCCCCAACCAAGTAGATTGCCCGCCCGTGGAGGGGCTGCCTAGTGATAAGTAGTTTTTAGTGTTTACTTATTGTTTTGACCTCCAATCGACGTATTATTATCAACTTGCATTGTTTTTGATATAATGTCTCAAGGGGGCTGATTTTATGAAGTTTATATGCATATCTCATAATATATGATTTCTAAATTTTTTGGATAAACACTATTTTTACATGATAACATGTCAGCTTGTGTGGCCAGGTAGAATGTCGAGGTGCGGCAAATTGATACATTCATTGATATATAACCATTTGATGATGTTATGATATGATATGGTTTGTATAGCCGAGTATAATGAGCTCGAGAAGGGGCGAGTTTGGGTGTGCTCGGTTTAGCAGACAAGGTGCTCCATAGAGTACCTTAGTTATGAATGATACACTTGCCATGATTTGTTATGCATTCTTATTATGATTTGTATGATGTATTGTGATTGTGCTCAAAAGGATGATCAACCATTGACGGGGAGCGATTAAAGGGAACGCTAATGCTCGACCCAAAGATATGGTCTAGGGAGAGCCCAACCGGTAATGAGGGTTGCCCAGAAGAGACGGCTTTGAGCGAGATATGTGAGCCCAACCGATGATGGGGGATGCCCTGAAGAGACGACGCTGGCCGAGAGATGAGAGCCCAGCTAATATATGATAGGATTGATCACCTAAAGAGGTGGTGGTGGGTTGGGGAGCTCGCCAGGAGATCACATTGACGATCGACCATATGTGACTTGGTTGGAGGGATATTCCCAACCACATCGGGCAGCAGCTAAAGGGGCAAGAAGCGACTAGTGCGCGTGTCCCGAGGCAAGAAGATCGCTAGAAGGCCATCCTAGCGGCCTACAAGCTAAACGGAGACGGAGAATATGATGGCTCATTTTAAGTTTTTGTAAGTCTTACCAGCTAAATTATGCTTATCAACCAATGATTCGTTTGCTTTAATGGATATGATAGATTAATATGACACGATAGGATAGTAAATGAGTGAGTGTTTGATAAGATTATTTAAATTTTGTGTACATAAAATATAATATCAATTTTATATTATCCTAATTATATTTTTTTCTAATCTATGCACTAAACATATAATGAATATAAATTTGTTCATTATCCTATTTCTTTATCCAATGAAATAAACATATCCTTAAATTAAAAAAATAGATATTTTAAAAATATTAACTCGTCGGAGCAACTAGATAACTAGCAATTCTCGAGTTTATTGATTGCACCAACAAATTATATACAGGTGGAACTGCATATTTATTAAATAATACTTTTTAAATATATAATACGTAAATAATTTAAAAAATAAAATACTATTTAAAATATATAAAAACTCAAACTAATGCAATATTTTGTTTCTCAAATAATAAAACCTAGCAATTAAAAAATACTTTAAAATGTAAACTTAAAAAACAAACATGGAAGTCCAGGTCAACTATTTAATAAGAAAACAAACAGAAGGCTGACAAGAGCAACATTTTTTGCAAGATGGCATATAGATTTCTTTTTTTTTGAAGTTGAAACTATATTTGTTAAAACATTAGTAGTATCACATTACTAAATTAACTAGTCGAGAACATGTATATTTGATTTTTTAAAAAAAAATGATAATTCCAAAGAATATAATTTAATATTGATAATTGAATTATTTTTTATTCCAATCTTTTCAATTATACTATTCATTTTTAATTGTATAAAATAATATACATTAAAATATTCATTTATTCATTAATTATAATTTTAATGTAATATTTCATTGATATTTTTCTTTATGTGATATTAAAAATGAGTAAATTATAAAATTAAAATCTATGGCCAAATATATAACTAAAATAATAAAATAATAATATCATTTTTAGGGTATATAAAACAAAGATCCAATTATATAGTAAACAAATAACTTATACAAATTTAAAATGTATTTTTTAAATATTTTAATAGTAAACTTTTTGTTTAACTACTAAATTAAGAAACTATTCTGAATTATCTAATATATTTAAAACATATATGTCACTTGATTAAATATCATTTTTATCACACAATTAAAATTTCAATATATAAATATATATGATATTTATTATTACCCTTAATTATTTGAGTATGAATATTATTATTTGAAAGTATAATTTAGTTTAAACTAATTTTGATAATTATATTCTTCATTTATTTTTTAAAAAAATTTATATAAAAGTAAGAAATTTTACGAATAAACATTAAATAACATAAAAATAAAGTAAATTCTACCAACTACGACTCATCTAAATAAAATAAAATAAAATATAAAAATTTTCTTCATAAATAACACACAATAATATTTCAAAAACACAAAGATAATAAAAAATAATTTTATATATTTATAAATATTTTGAATAATTACTTCATAAATCTATGATTATTACCTAAAAAACCATATGCTCAAAGAATTAGTATAGAAAAAAAAAATTAAAAAAGTAAAATTTATAATTACAAAAGGACAAAATGTTAATAATATATAAATATCAAATCAACATTAATATATAATTTGCTTCTTATATAATCATATGTATTTATTCTAAAATATATTTAATTAAAAAATCTTCATTGTAACGATATAATTTATAAAATATATAAACAAATAAATAATTTACAATAATAATAATAATTTTCTTATGTATAAAAATCAAATATAATATAACAAACTGAAACAAATTAGAAAGTAATTTTTTTAATTGTTTTAAACTACATAAATATATATTTGATTTTGAAATACTATATTAAAAACAAACTCAATGAATGATATTTCAAAAATTCAAAAACTAATCTAAAATAATTCAATACATTAAAAAATATTTTTATCTACCAAAATATATATAAATGAAAAATTATAAAAAGTAATATTTTTATAAATAAAAATCAAATATAATTAGATATAATGTAACAAATAGAGACAAATTAAAAAATAAAAAATTTAAATTATTTTAAACTACGTAAAATAATTTATTGGAACTTTCTAAATCAAAGAGAATTTTAGTGGAAACTTACCTCTACTTCTTGCTACATGATGTATGGAAGCACCAGAATGCCAAGGATCAGCAGATAAATTTCTCTCACACCGTCTCCGAGACTGATTATTATCAGTTAATCCTTGCGGAGGAAAATAAGATATAGGCAACGGTGAATTCCAATTCCCACTACTTGCAGGTCTCAATTTAGTATGATTCTCCAAAATTTTGGTGCATCCACCACTCGCCGGATAACCAACTATTCCTTTGTTCGTATCAATCGAGTAACTGCAGTTTGACGGTGGCAGCCGAAATTGAAAGAATGGGGATAGTTTCACCTTACTGTGGCAAACAGGCGCACTCCTCATGGTAAAACACGCACTGAATTGTTCCTCAGCATGAATAGGATGTTGCCTTTCGATCCGAGATCCAAGATTTCTCCTTTCCCCATCCAATTCTTCTCCAACGGGAGCCATCCTGCGAAAGAGAGGAAAACAACCACCACCCTCATCATGACAGTCCTTTCCAAGATCTTTCCCACAATTATAGATATCCTCAACATGTTCTTGTCTTACTCATGGAAGGGCACTGCTACTTGGCCGAAACTAAAAGGGTCCAAACCCATTTACAGATCGATCCCCTCCATCATCGACCACAACGCGAGGTGGTGCAAGCAACCGAAGTGGGGGAATGGCGGCGGTTCTCTGCACAAACAGGTTGAAGTAGCGGTCCACAAAATCTAGAAGAAGAAGAAGAGACGCAGAGAAGAAGAAGAGACGCGAACAGTTATGAGAAGGAGAAATTAAAAAAATATTTATGTGTAAAAGAATAGTTATTTGAGAGAGAGAAAGGAGAGAACTGTAACTATTGAGAGAGACGTGTGTAATTGAGAGAGAAATAACGTGTATAAATTAATTAGAGGAAGTAATTAAGAGACAAAATTAATTGCTCGAGATTAATTGAGAGAGAGGGGAGGGGAAGAGAGAAGATGAAAAACAGAGAAGCGTGTAGGAAAGGTAAATTATATTTAGGGTTAATGAATGAATCCAGCTCAAACTATAGGGGTTTTAACAAATATAGCACACATTTTAATTTATCATAATTCTAGCCCAAACTTTTGAATTTACAATAATTATAACCCGTCGTGAAATACTCGTTACATTAATCGTTAGTGCTGACGTGGCTACACAGTCAACTTTAAAACAATATTTTTTTTATTCATTTTTTTTAAAGTTTTGTCACCCCAGCATATTAAAAAAAGGTACAAACACAATCAGGACGTCCAGAGCACGGAATCAGCTCGTCGGAATCAGCTCTAGTACTTGGCCAACCCGATTACCACCCACGTCCACAGCGCGGAGCAACACAACCAGGACGTCAACTCCTTGGGCCTCATCTCGGTGCAGAAGAGCGCGAAAGTAGTCAAGATCTTGAAGCTAATGATGTCCACCTACATGATCACTCTGTACCAAGCCATCGACCTGAGGCAGATGGAGGGCTGACCTGCCAAGCCATCAACGATTAATGTAAATGATATCTCACGGCGGGTTATAATTATTGTAAATTCAAAAGTTTGGGCTAGAATTGTAGCAAATTAAAAGGTAGGCTAGATTTGTTAAAACCCCTATAGTTTGGGCTAGATTCATTAATTAACTTTTTTTTTAATATGCTGAGATGGAAAAGTTAAATTAAAAAATGAATAAAAAATATTTTTTAAAAGCTGACTGTGCAGCCACGTCAGCAAACTAACGATTAATGTAACGAGTATCTCACGACGGGTTATAATTATTGTAAATATAAAGTTTGGGCTAGAATTATGGCAAATTAAAAAGTGCGCTAAATTTGTTAAAACTCCTATAATTTGGGCTAAATTTATTAATTAATCCTTATATTTATTGCTATAAAAGAAAGAGAAAAGACATAAGAGAGAGAGGAGAGAGGATAAAATTTAATGTATTTAAGTGGGAAGAGGAAGAGAAAGAGAGAAGACAAGAGAAAGAGAGAAGACAAGTGTGAGAGAGAATAATTAATGTAATTTACATTTAAATAAGAGAGAGGAGAGAGAATACGAGATAATGTTAATTGAAAAAATAAATTATGGAAAAAATTTTAAATTTGACATATCAGCAAAACTTGAATATGAAAGTGTTACGTGGCAATAATGAATCTTGCGTGTGTATATATATATATATATATATATATATTATTCTCAAACAAATTCTAATTTTATTGATAATTACAATACATCACTTATTTTGATTTACGATTGGGGGTGTCGTCTCGTGCGTGCCCTAGAGCGACGACTAAGGCGACTACAGTGAAATCTCCAGGTTCTGACGAGCCCCCCCCCCATGATCCCCTCCCCTCAGAAACCTCCTCCACCTTCCGATCTACTGTTTGGCGACGTCCCTATGGCGGAAACAGCTCCCTCTTTTGTGTTTCCTTGCATCGACGCTAACCATAATCGAAACTCTCTATTGGGTAAAATGGCCACATTAGAGGGGGGTGAATAGTGTGTTAACTAATTAATTAGCCTAAATTCGATTTTAATCGATTCTTAAATTATTTAGGCAATTCACAATTGTACAACTAAATGCGGAAGCAAAAATAAACCAATTAAACACAAACAAAGATAGCAATGCTAACACAATGAGATTTATAGTTATTCGGTCCCAATGCCTACTCCACTACCTAAGCACCCCGCTTAGGATTTCCAAAGTTAGCTTTACTAGATTATATCATTTCCCTTACAACGAGGACTTTGACTCGAAGAGTCTCGCTCTCAACCTAAGGCACTTCCACACCCGGAAGTCTCCGCCTTCTTACCGGGAGCACTCTTCCACCTCAACCTAAGGGACAACTCAAGTAATCCTAGTAAACTATGTTTACACAAGTGGTTTTACACCTTCTACACTAAGGTAACCACTTACTCACAAGACCTAACACTAAGTCTTCTTACAAGCTCAAATGCAAAGAAATAAATAACAAAATACAACACAAAATGGAGCAATAAATCAAACAATAAAGTACTTAGCTCCACAACAAGATTCCTATATTCCTCTTGGTGCCTTTGATGATGAAACAATAAAGTTAAGGCTTATCCAAGAGTTGAGAGATCAAAGCTAGGGATTTCAAGAATTATGGCTCAATCAAGCTTAGAATTGATCAAGGATGGCTCAATGAAGTGTAGGAGTGATCAAAAGTTGTTAAGGAAGGCTTAGGGTTGGGTATTTATAGAGCCAAGAGGAATGCTCGGGTGAAGCAGCGCTCAACGACACGAAATCTAACTGTTTTCTGCCATTCGGTTAATCGTCGGTCGACCGATCGATTGATCGCCTAGCGACCGTTGGCTTTCTGCGCTTTTGCCTCTCTATTCGGTCGACCGGATGGTCGACCGACTTAATCGCGATCAAGCTCCTCTATTGTTCGGTCAACCGATCAGTCGATCGAAGTAGCCACTGCCAATTTTTGGCATACTTCAGTCAATCGAATTGGCTACTGCCAATTTTTAACATCATTCGATGGACCGACCGATCGACCGCACCTGGACTGGGCAGTTTGGTTAGGTTTTGTTTGTTCATTTTCTGGTTCCGTCTTCGCTAAGTCTACTTATATAATATTTATTAACTTTAAGTTAATAACTTTAAAGGAAAAGGTCTAAAATGATCCCTAAACTTTTTTGAAATTTTCACATTGGTCCCACAACTTTTTTTCGAGTCAATTGGGTCCCTAAATATTTGTAAATGTCACTTTGGTCCCTGGGCCTTGGTCATGACTAGGGACCAAAGTGACGTTTACAAATCTTTAGGGACCCAATTGACTCGAAAAAAAAGTTGTGGGATCAATGTGAAAATTTCGAAAAAGTTTAGGGACCATTTTAGACATTTTCCTTAACTTTAAAACATAAATGTTATATAAGGAATACCCACCATTTGGATTCAATAAAAATATCTAAAAAATCAAAATCCTTAATAATCAAAATCTAGTTTTTTTTGTCTAGTACAAATTTTCGAAAAACAGAAATTTCCTAATTTCTCGAGTCAAATAAAGGTAGGCTAAAGGCTTCCAAAAAATCCTTAAAAATACATCGTTATCTATTTTCTACCCGAGGAACAATTACCGCCATTTTTTGTGTCAAAAAATGTCTAGGTCATATAGCCCTCCAAGGAGCTCCCTAAGCTTAGTGAGTTTCAGGGCGGTTTCCGGATTTTCATATTTTGGGATTCGGGGATGGTTTTTGGGTTCTTATGCATCATCATGAGGATTTACAACATAAACTACTCTATCTTCCCGACGAATCCGAGCGCGTCGACCAACGTCCTTTCGATTTCTCGAATTCTTTGATATTTCTGATCGAGGACGTCGTGCGCTAATCGACTTGGAACCTGAAAGATTACTCAATGAAATATTAGTTCCATGTTTGTTATTATCAAAATCGAGATTAAGACTAAGGGAGAAAACATTAAGCCAACAATCTCAGGTTTCGGTTAAGGATATTACCCCTCCGACGATCTCTGAGCGGAGTAAATCGACTCCTGTTGCAACACTAAAGGAAAGCCCCTTACCAGGGAAAGATTCAGATTCTAGGGCAAACCCTAATCAGCTTCCCCCTTCTCTGATGGCGGATCCGCACCGGACAACCTCTACTCCTTCCAGTTTGAAAGCGAAACCCTCCATTCCGGGTACAAATCCTCTTTCCTGGGTCCAAATCCTGTGTGGCTCAAACCCTAAAAGTACCACTCCGGTAACTTCTTCCATCCTCTCTAAAATTAAGTCGCACTCTTCTGACAAAGTATCCTTTTTGGTTGAACAAATCCAGGAATGGCAGAGCCTCTAGCAAGCATCTTTAATCGGTAAATTTTTGGGCAAATCAGCCCCTCTTTCCGTGATTTCCCATTGGGCATTTAACTTATGGTCTGCTTATGGTTTGTCGAATGTTATGGATATTGAAGAAGATTTTTTTTGTTTTTCGATTTCGATCCCAGGAACAGACGACTAATGTCCTAACTGGCGGACCTTGGTCCTGCCACGGAGATGTTATTCGTCTAGTTCATTGGAAACTCTTTTTCCGACCATGGATGGAAAATTTTTCTTTTGCTCCTGTATGGATTCGTATACATGCTCTCCCTTTAGAATTGTAGAATCTTGTTTCTGTTACTTTAATTGCAAACAATATTGGTATATTAATTACTATAGATAACCGTTCTTTTGAGTTTCAAAGGGGTAAGTATGTGCATGTATGCATTGAAATTGACTTATCTCAACCTATTAAACAGGGGGTTCTCATTAACCTTCCTGACTTTGAATTCTTTCAATCAATCCTTTATGAAAACTTACCATCTGTTTGTTTTAAGTGTGGCCTCATAGGGCATAGAGAAGTTAGCTACCTTGAAAGCTATAGTAAACTTGCTGAAGTCATTCAGCCTGTGAATGGATGCCCCAATTCTAGGGAAGAGATCCATTCTCTGTCCAATGCTAACAAGGATAGCTCTTCGACTACAACTAGGGTTGGCAACGAATCGGATACGGTGTGGATACTGGATTATCCGTATCCGCACCGCACCCCATATCCGCTCATCCGTATCCACACCGTATTCGCTATGGATGTGAATACGGATATCTATATCCGCACCACTTCAAATACGGATATTCGCACCGCATCCGTATATGCACCGTATTTAATAAAAAAATATTAAAATAATATATTTAATTTTAAAAAATCAATAAATTACCAATTCATTGATCCAAAAAAAATATATAATATACTTCAAAATTCATCTTGGCATGAAATTACCATAGAGCTCTTATATATATTATTAACTTATATAGGCAAAATAGTAATTCAGAGACGCGGATAGGCGGTGCGGATACGGTGCAGATCCACAGTCATATCCGTATTCGCACCATATCCGCGCGGATATAAGTTTTCTAAATTCGTATCCGTATCCATATCCATTTTTACTTGCGGATATGGATCAGATACGGTGCGGATGCAGATAAAATTGTCACCCCTAACTACAACTCCTCTAAATGACTCTGAAGAGCCCATCTTTGGATCATGGATCCAAGTTAATAGAAGGCGAAATCGCCAGAAAAATCCCACCCAAAATAAAAACTCTCAACCAATTGAGAATCTCTACAAGTCTCAAAGTTTGAATCATAACCCTCCCCTTAAGGTTTCAAATAACCAGGAAAACCCTCTCTGGATTAAGAAAAATTACAAAAAAAAGAATCCTCCTCAAAGAGAATGTTCTAGAGAAAATAATGTCAAGGTGCCAAGTGTTACGAAGGACCCTAAAGAAACCCATATTGCCCCTAAAAAAGGTAATGGGCTAACCCCTTCAATCAACCTTGATCAAAACACCGGTAAGGATACTTGAAAGGCTAAGAATAGTTCTACGCCTTTAAACCCCAAAATAAATATTCAAAAATCCTTTGAGACTCTTGTTCAGGAGGTCTTCTTAATCTTTAACTCTCTACCTCCTCTTCAAGAGCCTATTGTGCCTAAGAAAGGCAAACAACTAAAACTTGTAGGTGATATGACAACACTAGAGGGGGGTGGGGGAGGTGAATAGTATGTTTACTAAATTAATTAATATAAATTCAATTTTAATCGTTAACTTAGATTGTTTAGGCAATTTACGATTGAATGATTAGATGCAGAAGCGATAAATGATAAAGCAATAAATACACACAAGTTATCAATGCAAATACGAGAATTTATAGTGGTTCGGCCCTAATGCCTACTCCACTACCTAAGCACCCCGCTTAGGATTTCCAAACTAAGTTTTATTAGATTAATTAGTTTTCCTTACACAGAGGACTTTGACTCGAAGAGTCGCACTCTCGACCTAAGGCACTTCCACACCCGGAAGTCTCCGCCTTCTTACCGAGAGCACTCTTCCACCTCAACCCTAAGGGACAACTCACTTAATCCTAGCAAGTGATGCTTTACAACGATTTACAATGGTGGAATTAAACCTCAATCACAAAGGCAACCACCAACCAAATCAAACCTAGCAATCTAGGTTTATACAAACTCAATTCCAAAAACAACAAGTTCAAATAACAGGTAAAAATTACAATGAAAAGAGCTCAGAAATGAAACCAAGAATCAATGCTCTTTTCCAAGCATTCAAAGCCTCCAACTCGCTAAGTCGTAGAGCTCGAGTTGAAGCCCGAGTTGAGGAAGAGCGTGTGCTTGAAGAAGATGTTGGCAAAAGAACTGAGCGCAAGCAAAAAATCTTTTGGAAGGCTTAATTTCCTTCTTAAATTGCTCAATTAAATCTGTAAGGATCAAGGAGAGAAAGTTAAAGATGTTAGATGAGGTATTTATAATCCTCAGCTGAAATAGGGCGTTAACGGTCATAAATTTTACCGTTACAGGCGCCCGGTCGAAGGTCCAGTCGATAGTCGATCGATCGACCGATCGATCGCTGGCTTACTGTGAGATTTTTACCCTGATCACTCGATCGATTGGTCGATCGGTTGATGGTAAATGGCTACTGCCTCTTTTTCGCATCATTCGGTCGACCGAACGATCGACCGAATTGGCTGCTGCCACTTCTTAACACCATTCGATCGACCGAACCAGAGCTGGAAAATTTTATCTTGGCTTTCTCATTTCGTGCTTGGTTTTTCGGCTTCGTTCTTCAGCGTGCTTTAACTTTAAAGGATTCTCCATGCTATGCTATCCAAAGCTTTTTTGATGCACACATTGATCTGTTTTGGAGATTGATCGAGAAATATAAGGCTTGACGTATCTTTCATCGATCCTACAATTTGCATACTTCAAGCACTTGTTAAATAGATTTGTTATCATCAAAATAATCATGAGGAGAATAAAGCATGAAGGAGGAACCCTTCAGCTAACAAAACCTTCCTTAAAAAATAAAGACAAAAATGCCTTCTTAGATCCTCCTACTACCTCCTCTGCAAATAGGAGGCCTAGGGCTGATCCCATTCTAAATCAGAACAATCCTGATGAGGAGGCCATGGATTGCTCTAACAACCTTGCTTTAGTTATCCATGGAAATTCTTAATTTGAATGTTAGAGGGCTTATGAGGAAGCCTGTTTTGGATAGAATTTTCTATTTAACTAAGAATAGCCATATAAATCTTCTATCCCTCCAAGAGACTCATGTCTCAAATGATGTTGCTGCTAAATTTATTAAAAAACTTGGTAGACATTGGCAAGGGGTTTACTCCCCTTCTTCTGGTGCATCTGGAGGTATCATTGTTACATGGAATACTTCCTTTATTCAAGCTAAACAAATTTCGATTCAGTATAATGATCCATACCATTGTTTCTTGTAATAATTCTATGCCTTTTATTCTATCCTCTGTTTATGCTAATACTTATCCTATTTTGAGAAGAATGCTTTGGAATCAACTCTCTAATATTGATTTATCCTTCTATTCATGGCTTGTGATAGGAGATTTTAACTGTATTCTTGATATGAATGATAAAAAGGGGGCTCCCCTTTTAGAGTCACTCAGTATATTAGAGATTTTAGGAATTTCATCAATCATTCAAACCTCATTGACTTAGGGTTTTCTGACCCTAAATATATCTGGTGTAATAATAGAAAAGATGATGCTAGAATTCTAATCAGATTGGATAGATCCTTTTCTAATACTGCTTGGCTTAATTTTTATGGCAAATCTTCTGTCAAGCATTTGATAAGAACTGCTTGAGATCATAATCCCTTGCAGATTAGTCTCAACCATGACTTGACTAGGGGAAATAAACTTTTTAAATTCCAAAATTTTTGGATTGATTATCCTAATCGAAACAAATGATGTTATTAATCATGCTTGGTCTAAACCTCTCCAAACTTCTTGTCCTCAAACTAAACTTCCCTTATAGCTCTCTGCTACAAGGCAGACTCTCTCTAAATGGAATAGAGAATCCTTAGGTAATTTAGAATCTAACCTCAAGATTACCCAAAGACTTATCTACAATCTAAAACTTAAGGAAGCCAACCACTCCTTATCTACTAATGAACAAACCAATCTAAACCCTCTTATTAACAAGGCTACTGCTCTTCAAAGACAAATTAGTATCAAATGGTGGGCAAAAACTAAGTTAAAATGATACCTTGATGGGGATAAGAACACAGCTTATTTCCCCATTGTATGGTTACTACCCATAGAAGAATTAACCATATCTCTTTTCTTATCTCTGATGATGGCAACACTATTAATGATGATAACTATTCTTAAAGAGTTTTCTGACTTCTATATTAAACTTTAGTCAAATTTTTATCAGAACAATTTCACCTTCCAACTTTGGCATGTTTATCCTACTGTTAGTCTTGCTTTCAATCATTCTCTTATTGCTCCTTTCTCCAAAAATGAAATCCGGGACACCATTAAATCTATGACTAATGGTAAGAGCCCTGGAATTGATGATTTCACAGTTGAATTTTGTAAAGCTACTAGAGCATTATTTCAGATGATATCCTTAAATGTTTCCAAAATTTTCATCAATCCAGTTTTCTTCCTCATGAATGGAACAAAACAATCCTAACTTTTATTCTCAAGTGTCAAAATCCTAATAAGGTTAAGGACTTCAGACCCATAGCACTTCGTAACCTTTCCTATAGGATTTTAACTAAGTTTATTGCTAATAGATTTAAAGAGTGTCTTCCCACCCTTATCTCTAAAGAACAATATGCTTTTATTAAGGGTCGTAGCATTCACGACAACATCCTTATTACTCAGGAGATGGCTCATACCATTTATGGGTCTAAAAGCAAAAAACTCTTTATTCTGGTCAAGCTGGACCATGAAAAGGCTTATGATTCTTTATCCCAGGATGCTATTTATTATGTCTTAGAATTCTGTGCTTTTCCCTCCATCTTTATCAGCTGGATAAAATCTTGTATCTCTTTTGCTTCCTTTGCTTGCATGATAAATGATAATCTTTTTGGATTTTTTCAATCTAATAGAGAAATTAGACAAGGGGATCCCTTATCCCCTTTTCTCTATATCATTGTAGCTCAAACCTTAACCCTTCTGATTAATAAGGCTGTTAATGAAAATTTTATTACTCCTCTCAAAATAAAAGATAACTTAACCATCAGCCACCTAATGTTTGCTGACGATATCCTGCTTGTCTTTAAAGCCAATAATAGCAGTATTAACAGCTTCAAAATAATCTTCCATCATTATTTTTATCTTACTGATCAAAAGGTTAACTGTAGTAAGTCTGCTATTTATTTTCCCAAGTATACTCCTCAGCATATTGAAGCCAATATTTGCAATAATCTTTCTATCCAGGAGGAATCTTTTCCTTTTAAATACTTGTGGACAATTATCTACCCTCGTAGTAGTCCTCCTGAGAATGCTCATGATTTCATTTTTGATCAATTAAATTCCAAACTTGGCTCATGGCAATCAAACTATCTTTCTCAAGCAGGTAAATTGACTCTTATAAATTCTGTTTTAACCTCTATCCCCATCCACTCCATGTCTGTTTCTTGGCTTTCCAAAAAAAGCATGAATAAAATGACTTCAATTGTAAGCAATTTTCTCTGGTAAAGCAAAAAGGACAAAGCTGGTATGCATCTGATTTCTTGGAATAACACCACTCTTCCAAAATCCTTTGGAGGGCTTGGTATTCATGATGTCTACCTACAAAGTTTTTCCTTACATGCTAAAAGAGTTAGTGTTCATTTAACTAATCATAACAGTCCTTGGGTTAATTTGGTTAAAGCTAAGTACCCTACTATGATAGCCTTAAATCACTCCCCTCCTAACCACTGCTCTTGGTCTTGGAGGCTTTTCCTCAAAGCCTATAAACATCTTCACATTGGTTTCAAGAAAATTATTAATTCTGATACAAACTCCTCTATTCTCATGAATAAATGGTGTCTTGATACTCATCTTTGCTTAAAGCCTACTTTTATTAATTGCTTTGATATCAATCTGGATACTAAGATAAACTTGTTGATCACTGATCAATAGTGGAATCACTCAGTTGGTCTTGATATTTTTGGTAGGAAGATTTGGGAACAAATTACTACATTGGTCTTGCTTGGGGTACCCTATGATGACATCTGGGTATGGATGGAAAGTACAAGGGAAAATGTTACCACTGCTACTGCCTATTCATTTCTTCTTAGCTCCAAATTGCCTATCAATATTCCTTCTTTCAATTGGAATGACACGTGGAAAATGGATATCCCTACTAAAATTAAAATTTTCCTTTGAAAAGTTATCCATGGTAAACTTCTTACCAAGTATAGATTGCACTCCATTGACCTTTCTCCTAATGACACTTGTGTTTTTTGTGAAAACTGTACTGAAACTCCTGAACATCTCTTTTGCCATTGCAACTACACCATTACTATTTTCAATTTATTGCAATGTCACTTCCCCTTTACCCTTCCTGATAAATTCACTTGGATGCTTGGTAGTAACATCCTGTTTTCTAGTGATGATTCAGTTCTTCCTTTAAGCATGAAGTCGATTGTCGTATCCTGATGGTTTATCTGGTTATCTAGAAATGAACGATTGTATCAGGCAAGGTAGCTTTCCCCTCAATGCTTAATGAGAAAAATTCTAACCTTTCGTAAGGCTATGAATGATACCCAAATACCTTAGGGAAATATGGTTCAAAAAACCCCCAAGCTTTGTCAATGGTGTCCTCCTCCTCCAAATGCTATCAAGATTAACTGCGATGCTTCTGTTGATGGTGACAGTATTGGTACTGGATTTACTATTAGGAACCACTTGCATGAATGCCTTTTTGCTGTTTGTAAGTATTTTCATAGCATTAACTCTGTTTTGCATGCAGAAGCTTTAGCTGTTAAAGAAGCTTCTATTTTTACCATTCAGATGAACTGTATGAACTGCATTTTTTAATCGGATTCTAAGGTGCTCATGGATAGCTTGTCCAAGCATGCTTGTCCGGATTGAAGAATCCAAGCCATGGTGTTTGACATTTTTGACTTATTATTTTTGCAATTTGTAAACTTTGGTTTTGTATTTCGAAAATGTAATAAAGCAGCTCATTGGGCTGCAAACTTTGCTAGGTCTTGTTGTTCTTCCCATGTTTGGTCAACTATAAGGCCACCTGAGTTAGAACAGATTGTTGTAAGGACAGTGTTGGTCTCGCTTACCCTAGATTAATATATAAGGTATGTCTGTTTTTAGTATATAAAAAAATAATACAATTTGAATATTTAAATAAATTATTCTCTTTCTCTCCAATATGATGTTCTAATTTGTTACATGTTATGTTAAAATAATACTAACAAAGTGGTTCTAGCTTATAATGGTAAATATTTAATTACTTCATTATTCAGGGAGGTAGTGGTAGAAAATTTTTGCAAACGTCTAAAATACGTACTCTATAGTAATATGTTTGAATCGATTGATTTGATGGCTTGGTCTTTATATTCAATGGAGCCAAAAAGGTGGACGGATTTTGTCTAATGTGATATTGGATCAACCAATTTGATTTGATTTTTAAAATTAGTATAAATTACACTGAACCGCCCTCGACTATAGTCGATGTGCGTAAAGACTACCTAAACTACCAAGTGTGCATGAAACCTCCCGCAACTACACTTTTTGTTCAAATAACTCTTTTCTGTCAGTCCGTCTATTAGTAACTTAACGGTAAAATTCCCACGTGCGTAGAACTCCCCTTTCCAATGCCACGTGGCAGCAATCTCCATCATCTATCTCATCTGATGACCATCACTTCTTCTTCTACCAATCCCTCACCTACCTACACATACTCCTCCCTTTGCTCTAGACTCCGCCACCGGAGAAGGAGGAGGAGGCACCACAAGAATCATCCTCCTTTAGAAGAAGAGGAGGACCTCCTCCTTCTCCGGCGACCTCCTCCTCCAGTGGCGGCGGCAGAGTCCATGGCAAGGGGAAGAGTGTAGGTAGGTGAGAGATGGATAGAAGAAGAAGTGATGACCATCGGATGAGATGGAGGGTGAAGATTATTGTCACGTGGCACTGGAAAGAAGGGTTTCTGTGCACGTGGGAAGAGGTAGTTTAGGTAGTCTTTGCACACATCGACTATAATCGAGGAGAGTTCTGTGTAATTTACTCTAAAAATTATGATCAAATTAATTAGCTTGCAACCCAAACCGAGGTGCTTGGACTCAATACAACAAAGCTTGTGAGCTCAATGTTCAGGCCATTGAGTTGAAAGATAGATGATGATTTCCCCTCCGAGCATGTATATGTAGAGAGTGTACAATAACATGTATAAAAAGAGCAAAATATTTTAAGTATCGGTTTTTCTTGCTAGCTAATTAATCATTAATTGTTGTGATTATTCACTTTCTCTCTCTCCTCTTATCGAACCTTACTCGCTCACCAAAGGGTGTTCTAACTTCTAAATGGACACTTCTAGCACATGTTGATATGACTTATTGACTTGCACGTTGGTTCAACCTCTCATCGATCAACACCTCAATTGACTATTTCCTAAAATCAAAATGTATATATGGTCAAAATTTTAAAGGGGAAATACTCATACAATTTATGTAATTACCATAAAATACACATCTTATTGCTCATAATTTCAAAAATCCCTGGAGATTACTAAAAACCCATCAGGCTGAATTCATAAAGTTCAAAAGCTGAGGGGTAAAATAGAAATAATCCAAAATATCAATTAAAGAAAAACCGTAAGGTCGATGCTCCAACAGCCAATCAAAAGTCGTGCCAATGGAGACAGCCGAGTCACGCCCCTTTCAAGTTGTCCCCAAAATTATCTATTTCTTTCATATAAGCCCATTATTTTTTTTCAAAAAAACAAAAAAAGAGAGAAAGAAAAACAATGTCACCTGGCATGGCGCAAATCTCTTCCGAACGGGACATAAAGTAATTGTCGTAGCTTTCGAACATAATCCACGATGTAAATGATGGCCGAGGAGGTCAACAAACATCCCGAAGTTTCTCCCACCCACGGAAATCACATTATTCAATTCCGGACACGAAGCATTTTTCCAAATCGTACCCAAAAATAAAGAAACAAAGATTTTCTCATTTACTGCGTACCATAAATAAAATAAACAGAGAATGGCAAAGTCGTAAATAATAGAAAACGAAACCTAAGACAGGAATCTCACCGATTTTCTCATTTACTGCGTACCATAATAGAATAATTAAAATGATTAGAAATTAATTTTGGCGTCCACGTGAGAGAAGGCGAACCGCCTCGTGGCCTGTTTACCTGTTTTCGTGCTTCCCTGATGTCTATTTGTTCTACTTTCTTCTTCCTCTTTTGAGACATCAACCCCTCATGCCTCCCCGATCCCATCACTGCCTCCGGAATATCCCATCAACTCCCGATCTTTGCGTTATTTCCCTGTTCAAAATTCCTTTCCCTGCGCTCAGCGTCCTGTTAGCTCGCTCTCGCGGTGTCAGAGACGACGGAGATTCCCCTCTGATCACTTTTGCTTATTATATTGGGGGCCTCGTTCTCCAAATCACCTCATCAGTACTGCTGCTATCATTTTTGTAGGTTAGATCTGAGCTATATTATTAATTTTATCAGTCGATGATATTAATTATAAGAGGAGGGAGACGAAATGGGGGAGTGGACGGGGACGCAGCAGCAAGGCAGACGCTTGGGGCCCACCAGCAGGTACCCGCGCAAGAAGTACGGCCGGCCGCCGCCTTCGCCCTCTGGTAAGTCCTATTCTCACTATGGGAGATCTCTTCTTCTTAATTTCTTCCCTTCCCTTCTTATATATTATTACTTTTCTTAGGGTTCTTCATCTCATCTTCCTGGCTAGTCTGACTTTTTCTTTCTTTTTCAATGGGTGTTGGTTGATTGATCCATCTTGTGATTCGCACCGATTTCGAGCTAAAGCTTGGATTTTTATGAGGGTTAGAGGGGGGATTGTGAGGGTTGATTCTTTTGCTCTGAATTTTGTTTCAGCCGGCCCTGGGAGTTCAAGTCGTGCCATTTCCGATCTGTCGTCTTTGAAATAGTTTGAGTTCAAAGCATAGTGCAGCGCGCTGCTCTTGGATGTTGCTTTCCTAGGGGATGCTTTGGGAGGTTGTGTTGTGTTTATATATCCCACACGGTGATGTGGGTGGTCACTCAAATATATCTTGAATCCATGCGTACCCGGGATTTGTTTCCTATTTTGTATAGAAGTTCCTATATTTAGTGGTCCTCTGTGCAGAAGCTGTTTAGTTAGTTCTATAATTGCACTGCGGTTAATGTTTCTGTTATCATCTAGTGCAAAGTCTCTTCCCAATGTAGATCGAAGAAGGTTCAATTTTTCCAGCCCTACTACCCCTGTTTTGGTCATCAAACTCAGAGGAACAGCTTCACTAGATGTAATTAATATGCACGATTACCTTATTCTTTTCAACATGCTTCTGGTATAGTTCTTGTTCTGCTTATGTTGTAGATTTAATCTGGTTCTTCTAACAGTAAACTCACTCTATTGTTACTTTCTGATAGATAAGAGCTCGAGCTCCTTGTCTACTGTTCAACTTGCTCTTATTGAAGTTTCTGTTCTATTTATGTTGTAGATTTGATCGTATTCTAGTAAAGTCAGTCTGTTGTTTTTCTTTTATGAGGTAGAACTGGAGGAAAAGCTCGAGCTAGCTCTCCTTATACATAGGCATTAATTTTGTTCTTTTATTATTGCTCAAGAGTTTGATTAGATGTTTGGCCCTTGCTTATCCAATATTGTTCTATTTTTATGGATTTAATTAGGGTCATGGCAACAGACGATTCCTTTGTGGGAGAAAAAGTTTTGCACCGATGTGTGCTTGATACCGTGGAGGAAGCTTTGCGAAACCAAAAAAGTAATGTCTATGTATGAGAACGTGGTTCGATGGGATGACTCCGCTGGAGAAGAGGCTTTCCGAGATGCAAAAGCCAGATTCTGGGCTGAGATTAATGGCCTCCCCTGCCATATCCCTTTGCCTGATCCAGAGATGTACATCGACGAAGTAAATCAAGAGACTTATATCAACCCTCAGCTGTTGGAAGATTTATACGAACCGCCGCCAATATATAATGCTAACGAAGTGGAAGAGAGTTGTGGTTGGGATTCTTTTATGTTTGCAGATAGGCCAGTTCCGGTCTCCGGCTGGGGCGACATAGATGATTTTGTTCCAAATGTTTTGTTGGGTTCATGATGATCCCCGTCATCTTGTAAAATTTGGATAGATGATGGAGTGCATACCAACTCTCTTGGTGTTGTTCAACTGCAGTCATTTTTTAGGGAAGGAGTCTTGTCCTGCTTATTGGAAGATGATGTGATAATTAGTTGTCATTGATCTTCTTGGTTTGCTGGTTTTATTTGTTCTAACTCATGTTTATAATTTTCTAGCCTATATAGAAGTGCTGTAAGTATGATCTTCCATACCATTTAACCTCTTCAATAGAAGTCCGTCGCATAAGTGCCTCATTACTGTCGTAATCCGATGCCATGTACTCGCATTGCTATTAATATAAGGGAAAGTACGTAAATATATTGTGTATTCTGGGATTTTTTTGCATTTGCTTCGTGTATTTTTATCTGTCTCAATTGAATTATGTATTTTTTGAATTTGTTTCAATTAAATTTTACCGTCTAATTCAGGAGTGTGCGTGGGTACCAGGTAGACCTGGAACCAGTTGGAATCTATCTGATCGGGTAGGTTCTGGGTAGATCCGAATTAATTTTAGGTAGGGTCCGAGGCAAAAATTAAGAAAACGGTTAAAATTGATTCTGAGTCCAACACATCGGGTACTTAAAATTGAAATCGGTATCCGAAATATGTACCCTATTGGAACCTATTTTAGAACATGTTGGAACTCGTTGAAACCTATTGGAATCTGAACAGGTTTCAACAGGGTATCTGGAATTGAAACATGTGATTTTGGGTAGGGTTCGATTCTAGGTTCCAAAATTTAGAAATCAGTCCTATAAAGAGTAGGGTTCGAGTATTATGAAAAATACATGGTAATCGAACCCGCTCATCCCTGGTCTAATTACCGTTAGCAATCTCATTAAATCAATGATGTGATGTGCTTACGTGTTTAAAAAAATAATAATTTAATACTCGAAGCCCCAGCTCATCATCCTCTCATTTATTAATATTTTTTATTCATCAAAGTCGACGACACCCGATCCCCCTCTTCTTGTTTATACACCTCATATACCCCACAGCCCGACAAGGCGACAACCACCGAAACTTCTATCCCTTTTGGCGACAACAAAGGATAAGGACCGGGGCAATCCAATGTGCATCTCCGGCGATAAGGAACAGTGCAAGTTGCTAGCCCGCAACCATGGTCGTGCACAATAGGCAACTGGTTCGACGTTCTAATCATGTTCGGAAGTGCGTTCTTCCATCATCCAGTGGTAGACCGCGTGCACCATTACGGATAAGGGGGCTCATTTGTTTGACGCTTATTTTTGTTTGAGATTTGATTTTTAGGATTTGGAATGAATTTTTAGGGTTTATATTCGGATGTTTACTGTTTTTAGGGCTTTTTGATATCATGCGACTAGTTGTTTCTAAGGTGAAAAAATTCGTTTTTGTGACATAGATTTCTTTGTTATGGTATCATGTGACTGGTTTGGTTTGATATCATGCAACTAGTATACTATACTATCATGCGACTAGTTTTTAGGCGTTTATAAAACCTTGCAATGTTTTCTTTGTTTCCATGTGTTCAATGGTTGTTTGAATTATAGGTGCATATTAGTAGTTCAGATAACAACAATTCATCATATGATGAACACGTTAATCGAGATGCTGAAATGGGAAAGACAATGACATGGGTCATGTAGTGCCAATGAGAAAGACTGTTAGTATAGTTCCGGCGGTAGTTCAAGCGATGAGCATGTTCATCAATATGAAGAGCATGTTCATCAAAATGTAAAGCATGTTCATCGAGTGGAGGAGCATATTCATGAAAATGTAGAGCCGGCTCATCAAGTGGAGAAGATTGTTCATCAAGATGCAGTGGATAAGGGTAAGAAAACAATGGTGAAAGCTGTTAGCAATGATTCTATTACTAGCAGCTCTAGTCGATATCAAAGATATGAATTAGTGCAAATGGGAAAGTCGATGCATCATGAGGAATACATAAAGGCTATGAGAGAAATTGGTGATGAATTAGTTTCAAGTTAGAGAATATGAATGATGAGAAATATATAAAGGCTAGAAACAAGAAGAAAGAAGATGCACTTGGTAAGAAATACCCCACACTAAGATTGGACAATTGAGATCCATCAAGAAATGCCCCACACTAAGATTGGACAATTGAGCTCCATCAATCCACGAGAAAATATTAATATTTTAACCAAGTTTTTTGAGTAAAAAATAAAAATGTAAAGACAATAATAAAAACACAATATATGTTTTGCACGTTGATAGAACTAGAAGTATTTTATTTGAACTTAACTTATTACAATGGTTAGGGCTATTGATATTTGTGTTTTAATCATGTTTAGAATCTCGTCGTACTGGGCGATAGAGGTGGCAATGGTCGGCCTGACCATTCTATAAGACTGGGTCATACTAGGCCATGCACCAAGTCAAGCTACTTGGCCCGACCCATGGACCAAGCCCGACTAGAGCTCGAGCCTGATCATGACTCGATATTTTTTAAGTTTTTTAATAAATTAGTTAGCAATTTCAATTATTTAAAAATATTTAATTTAAATAAATATTTTATTTCATCATTGTCAATTTTTATTATCTTACTATTTATTTAATATTTAATATTTAATATTTAATATTTTAAATATATTTTAATTATTTATTTAATTATTAATGACTTTTGGGCCGGTGAGGGCTCGATCTGACCCTGGGTGTTCAGGCCACGAGTCGAGCAAGGCTGATCCTAAAATCTTTAAGTCAGTGCCCGACATGGCCCAAAGATGGGCCAGCCCGAACCTAGCCCAAGCATGGGCCGACCCGAACCTAGCCCATTGCCACCTTTGGGCGGTACCTACGTACTATCTTTTTGAAATTTTCAAGATTGATATTGAGTGGCACATGAGAATAAAGCCTCAAATCTCTTATTATATTTGTTATCAAATTATGCTTTGATAAGCATGTTTCAAGTATTTCAATCAAACTTTTATGTAAAACATGGTGTAAAGTTATCAAACTCTTTATGAAAAACATGGTGTGAAGTGTGAAATGTAAAATAAAATAAAATACTCAATTAAATCTAATTCGTACGTGAATGTACCAAGTGTGGCTATGGTTAATTCCAGCGTGATCACTATTGATATTTATCGATTTTTTGAAAAATTAATATCAGTGCACCCAATACCAACTGACATCGAGGTGTATCGAACATATCGGGAGGTATCGGTTTGGTACCGAGCCCTTGTACCACCCGATAGGGCTGTTCACGGGTCGGGTCGGGTGGTTAGGTATCTATTTTAAAAAATGAACATAAAAATATTTTTTCAAAATAAATAATGAGACATGCGCATCTCGTGGCCGATGTGTCTCGAGACACGCACGTCATGTGTCGCGTCTTCACGAGAAAACACGGGATTTTTTAAATTTTTAATATATTTTTGAAAAAAATATAAAAAATTGGATAATCAGGTCGGGTCTCGGGTCATTAGTTTCCAAATATTGAAACCGGAGACCATACCCGATTATAGTCAAATTTGATTAAATTAAACCCAGCCCGGCCCGATTGATTCGGCCGTTCAGGTCGAGTCAAATTCTTGGGTTCATTGGGTCGACTTGACCTAATGAACACCCTGTATTAGTATGTTCATACTAATTTTGATATTTTTAGTAGATTGTGTGTGTTCTGGAGGTTAAAATCATGTTTTCGGAGCTTAAAATTATGTTTTGGGAACTATATTTGAAATAAAAATAAAAATTAAAAGAATAAAAATTAAATATCGAGACACACCAATATTGGTCTGTTTGTACCAGCCCATACCGAGTGTTCACTATAAGAAAAACGAGCATTAGTGATAAAAAATTTGTGATGGATAAAATCCGTCACAAACTGTGACAGACAAAATTTGTCGCAAATTGTGTCGGATTTGTGACAACGTGAAATGAACTTTTGACATGGATTAATTTTTTTCTCTCCTAATTTTCTTAATTTTATAAATTGATACCTCATGAGTTAAAAATAATTACTATGATATTATATTTTATGAATTTCCTAAAAACACCGTAAAAGTATAAATAATAATATATAATATATTATATTATATTATATTGTAAAACCAAAGATTGCAACTAGACAACCACCAACAAAGGATAGGGCATAAGGATGAGACTAGCTCGTACCGTTCACGTGGTGAAGGTTGAACTTGGGCCTTGGCTTCGATTCCAGAGATGGGTTATGTGGCGAACTTGAGTTGAATAAGCTCTTCTTCCTCAAGCTTTTAGCTTGGAACAAGAATGGATAGAGTTGACTCAGCTGCGATTGCTCTTGGTCAGTCTGATTAGGATGAAAATTATATTATATTATATTATAGAGAAAATTACTGAAAATGGCCCGAATTTTAATGTTTTTAACAAATATGACTCATTCTTTTATTTGAAACAAATATATATTTTAACTTTTGAAATTATAATAATTATAGACTTCCATTAAACTTTTGTTTATTTACCCGTTATGTGCTGATGTGGAACGTTACGTTAGCACATAAAAATTATTTTTTTAATTCAGAATGACACGTCATCGTTAATCCTATGTGGCAGATTTTTTTTATAAAAATAGAAAAAATTAACAAAAATAGCCCGAACTTTGACGTTTTAAACAAATATGGCTCATTCTTTTATTTGAAACAAATATGTATTCCAACTTTTGAAATTATAATAATTATAGACTCCCGATAGATCTCTGTTTATTTACTCGTTATGTGCTAACGTGGAACGCCACGTCAGCACATAAAAATTGTTTTTTTTAAAATTCAGGATGTCACGTCATCATGAATCCTACGTGGCAAATTTTTTAAAAAAAATATTAAAAAACTAAAACTAATCTACGACACCACCACAACTTAAAAACTTCAAACCTAATATTTGACCAAATAAAAAAACTAAAATCTACGACCCACTTGACTCAACTAATCCCTCAACGAAAGTGTTCCTGTCGTCGGTGCCTCACCTCGCTTGCTATTGTCGCCAGCGCATCACCTCGGCTGGTCTCGCCTCATGTCACTTATTGTCGACAACATATACTTATTGTCGTCGCTAATATCAATATACATATCAGTATACTTATACTGATATTTAATTAAATGAATTGATATAAAAATGCATTCAAGATAAAATATACCGGAGAGGAAGCTGATGATGTATCTCGTCGTGTAGGTAAAATAGTCATCTGTTGTCGATTTGATCTACAAACCATGGTATGCAGTTAGATTGATATCTAGGTTTAGGGTTCAGGCGACAAGCTTCGGTGACAGAAAAATAGGTATCTCGGGCTTGCAAGAAAGGTTGGGGAAAGATTACCTTTGGGGTGAGGCGCCGGCGAGACCAAGCAAGAAATAAGAAAAGAAAACTTTTGGGGTCAGGCGCCGACGATAATAGGCGACGTTAGGCGAGACCAGTCGAGGTGAGGCGTCAATGACAATGGCAAGCGACGTGAGGCGCCAGCGACAGGAACACCTTCGTCGAGGGTGTCTAGTTGAGTGGGCGGCATGTTTTAATTTTTTTAATTTGGTTGGATATTAGGTTTGAAGTTTTTAAGTTGTGCTGATGATGTGAATTAGTTTTAGTTTTTTAATATTTTTAAAAAAATTCTGCCACGTGGGATTAATGATGATGTGACATCCTGAATTTAAAAAATAATTTTTATGTGTTGTCGTGGCGTTCCATGTCAGCACATAGCGAGTAAATAAATAGAGATCTAACGAGAGTTTATAATTGTTATAATTTCAAAAGTTGGAATACATATTTGTTTCAAATAAAAGAATGAGTCATATTTGTTAAAAACGTCAAAGTTCGGGCTATTTTTGTTAATTTTCCTTATTTTTTAAAAAAAATCTGACACGTAGAATTAACGATGACATGTCATCTTGAATTTTAAAAAATAATTTTTATGTGCTGACGTGGCGTTCCACGTCAGCACATAACGGGTAAATAAATAGAAATTTAACAGGAGTCTATAATTGTTATAATTTCAAAAATTAAAATACATATTTGTTTTAAATAAAAGAATGAGTCATATTTGTTAAAAACGTTAAAGTTAGGGTATAAAAAAATGAGTCATATTTGTTTAAAATGTTAAAGTTCGGGTCATTTTCATTAATTTTCATTATATTATATTATATTATATTATATTATATTATATTATATTATATTATACTATATTATATTATATTATATTATATTATATTATATTATATTATAGATCGCCTTCGGACCTTGCTGACAAAGTAGATTGGCTTCTGGTCTTTTCCATGCTCGTGGACTAGCATCGAGCTGAGGATGTTTTTCGTGACCGTGAGGTAGAGGAAGAGTGTCTCTCCCGGTTGTGGTTTGTCCAGAACTTGTGGGCTGGTGAGGAAATTCTTGAGTTCTTCAAATGCTCGTTTGCACTTCTCGTCCCATTGGAAGTCCAGCTTATTTCTTAGGATTTTGAAGAAGGGTGTGCCCCTATTGGCCGATCTGAAGAGAAATTTGCAATCATTCTGTTGGTGAAATGGTCACACTAGAGGGGGGGTAAATAGTGTGTTAACTAAATCTATTTGCCTAAATTCGATTTTAAACGTTTCTTAAATTACTTAGGCAATTCACAATTCAACGACTAAATGCGGAAGCGAGTAATAAAGACAAGCAATGCGATACACAAAAAAACAATGCTAACACAATTATTTATAGTGGTTCGGCCCTAATTTCTACTCCACTACCTAAGCACCCAGCTTAGGATTTCCAAACTTAGCTTTACTAGATTATATCATTTTTCTTATAAAGAGGACTTTACACCGGAAAGTCTCTGCTCTCAAACCGAAGGCACTTCCACACTCGGAAGTATCCCGCCTTCCTACCGAGAGCACTCTCCCACCTCAACCTAAGGGACAACTCAACTAATCCTAGTAAACTAAGTTTATAATGGTGGATTTAAGCCTTAACACCAAGGCAACCACCAACTCAATCAAACCTTTTACACAAGTTCAAATGCAATGAAAATAAACTAGAGAATATACAAATAATGGAGCAAAAATACAACAACACAAATACTTAGCTCCAACACAATGAATCCTAGCTCCTCTTGATGCCTTGATGATGAATCAAATCAAGCTTGAAGGCAAACTCAAGAAAAACAAGGTAGAAAGTTAGGGTTTCAACAAAGATGACTCAATCAAAGCTTGTAAGTATCAAAGGACGTCTCATGAAGCATTCGAGGGTCATAGGAAGGCTTAGAAGGCCTTTAAATAGGCAAACCACCAAGTGGTGGTCGGGCACAACGGGTCTAAACGACTATTTTTCAAGCCATTATACCACCGGTCGCTGGTCCGATCAAACGTCGATCGACCGACCAAGTGATCGAAGGCATTCTGCCCATTCTGGGCAACGTTCGATCAACTGAAATGCCTTCTCATTTGGCCGGTCGACCAGTCGGTCGATCGAACCTAGGTAGGGCAGACTACTTAGGCTGGGTTTTTTTGTTTGTTTGCTCGTTTCTGGATTCTGTCTTCACTAAGTCTACTTATATAATATTTCTTAATTTTAAAACATAAATTTTATATAAGGATTACCCCCCATTTGGATTCAATAAAAATATCTAAAAAATCAAAATCCTGAATCAAAATCTAGTTTTTGGGGTCTAGTACAAATTTCCGAAAAATAGAAATTTTATAATCTCCCGGGTCAAATATGGGTATGCTAAAGGTTTCCAAAAATTCCTTTAAAATACATCGTTATCTAGTTTTTACCCAAGGAATAATTACTGGTATTTTTTGTGTCAAGAAAATATCTAGGCCACATAGCCCTCCAAGGAGCTCCCTAGGCTTAGTGAATTCCAGGGTCATTTTCTAATTTGCCGATTTTTCATGTTTTGGAGTTTGGGTTTGGGTTTTGGATTCTTATGCATCATCATGAGGATTTACGACATAAACTAGACACCCTAGACCTAAACTTTAACTTCTCAAAGAATCTCGAGCATCCTTGCCGATTTCTTCGATTTCTTCGATTTTCCGATCGGGGACGTCGTGCGCTAACCGATATGAAAGCTGAAAATAACTCTCCATGAAATCATTAGTTTCATATTTGTTATCATCAAAACCGAGATTAAGATCAAGGTTGAAAACCTTAGGCCAAGACATTCTTCATGTGAGTTGTTGCACATCTTTATTTATGTTGTGCGGGCTTTGCATCTCTTGGATGGACGGTCACTTTTCAGTATTGGCTTCAATTCCTCGGTTCATAAGCATGAAACCAAGGAACTTGCCACCATGGACTCCAAAGGCACACTTCCTCCAAGTTTAGTCTCGTGTTGTAGTGTCTAAGTTGGCTGAAGATCTCGATGAGATCGCTGCAATGGTCTCCAATGGTTGGTGTTTTGGCGATCATGTCGTCTACGTCACCTCCATATTTTAGCTGATCTATTGCTTGAAGACCTTATTCATCAAGCGCTGGTATGTAACCCCAGCATTTTTTAGCCTGAATGTCATTACCTTATAGCAGAAGTTGGCATGCTTAGTAATAAAGGTTATCTTCTCTTCATCATCCGGATGCATTCAAATCTAGTTCTAGCCTGAGTAGGCATCCATAAAGCTAAGATATTGGTATCCCAAGGAGTCATCGGCAAGCTTGTCTATGCTCAACAGCATGTAGGAGTCTTTCAGACGGACTATTGAGGTCGGTGAAATTGACACACATCTGTCATTTTCCTAAATGCTTCTTAACCATCACGACATTTGCGAGACATGTGGTGAATCTGATTTCTCTGATGTAATCCACTTTCAGTAGCTTTTCGATTTCTATGAGGGATGCATGTTGGCGTTCGGCCCCAAGTGTCTATTTGGCATATCAACTGACGTCCATGCGAAGAGGTCGACATTATCTCTGAGTAAAGCGTTGAATTGAGCTTTAAGCTCAGTGGAGAGGTGAGCTCCCATGTAAGTTACCTGCTCAAGGGAGGTGTCGACTTGTACGACTTCCAGGTTGTCAGCGGGCTGGGTCCACTCTTGGACATCTCCTCTGGGATCCTATTTTGAAATTTTGGGTTGGTATTCTGTGTGGAGGACTGAGACTGCCAACTGGGATAAGGTACTTGGAAATTCTTCCAGCTCAGCCGCCTTAGCTTTAGACACTTACTATAGCATATACGAGCTTCCTTCAGATCCGCGTGGACCACTCCCACTTCTGTCTCTGAGACAGAGAACTTGACTGCTAGATGGGTGCTCCCATGTTATTCAGCGATAATTGACCCAGGATCATGCGATATGGGCTGGGGCACTTGACGATAAGGTATTGTATATTTACCGTCTTTGTCTTTGGCGGGGAGCCGAACGGTGATTTCAGCCGGAGGTAGCCTTGGATGCTAACTCATTCTCCCGAAAAGCCGACAAGATCTTCATGGTAAGGGAGAAGCGAGGCTTCATCGATGTGCATCTTCTTGAATGTTGAGTAGAACAGGATGTCGACTGAGCTACCAAGATTTTCCTGACAAGAAAATCATCAGCAATGACAGAGATAACGATAGGGTCATGTAGATTTTTATCAATTCCCTCGAAATGAGATTCATAGAAGGACATTATGGGGGTTGGAATGCGTGACTTCTGCAGGCAGGCTGTATCGTTGACTGCCATGATGGCTTGTGGCAACTTCTTTCGAGTTGAGCTTGTCTCGCCTCCTCCCGCGATGTAGTCAATGACTCCACAAATTTCAGTGCTCGGGTGATTGGCTATACGATCATCATGATTATATGTTGCACTGTGTGATGGCAGTGTTCTTGTAATACCCGCAAATTTATAAATTTTTATTTAATTATTTCAGCGGGATAACTTGGTTACACGTCAAGATGGGCCGGATGAAACGTCGAAGGGCGTGAATTGAAGATTGACCTTCGCGCACAAGGTAATTAACTTATCTAAGTTTGACTAGTCCTTAAATGGGTAGTTGGGTTAGAGACGAGTTCGGGGGTTCAAACGGAACTAGAATCGGACTTGAATTGGTTGAGTTTTGGCTTGTTTTAGACTTAACTTAAGTTAAGGGCACTTTGGTCATTTGGCAAATGAGGTTCTAGTATTAATACCTCATCCCTCGGGGGCGCATGACTCATAGTAACAGCCGCACACCCCCTTGGGTGTCCTTAGGAAGGAGAAGGCGAGGAGAGGACTCGGGTCTCGGTGGCGCATCCGGATTTTGTCGACGTGGGAGCGCGGAGGACCGTCTTCATTTCCAATTTTGTTTTCCTGTGAGTGGTTCCCTTGTTCCCGACAGTAGATTCCATACCTTGACAGTCGCCCCTTATTGATAGGGAATTTTCCGAGATTTTCTTGATTCGTCGTGATTTATCAGATATTAGCTATTGAAATTGTCATATTTTTACGATCCTTGTTTCCTTGTGTGATTTGTTAGGGTCGACAGCCCCTATTGGTGGCCCTAGAGATTAAGGGCCGGCTGAACCATGAAAGAGGGGCTTGCCTTTAGTTTCTCGACTGGAATTTGGATAGTTTTCATTCCCTCTATGTCACACAAATTAAATACCCTGGTAGGAAAGACAAGGGGGTTGGCCGCATAGGGCTACCCTACATTAAGGGTAGGGCCGAGTGGTTTAGGCAATGAAAAATCACATAAATAATTCTTAGAAATTCCAGATATATTCCTTATGTTGTTCATAAATTTACTTGTATTTAATTGCATTAAATTAGAATTTATAGGGCCGACTAAACTAGGACTATCCTAGAGATTAAGGGTAGGTGGGGTAGGAGTATTTTTGTAATTTTAGAGACATCTACGACATCATAGGCCCTTAGCCCACCTTGTAATGACATTGTACACTCAAGGTATATTATAAAAATATTTGTAGGGTCGTATGTATGAAAAATCCTTAAGTTCTACCCTACACTTTAGAGCCAATAACATAAAACACGAGTTATTGGAAGAACGACAATAATTTGGCTTATCTACTTGACATGAAATTTATGTTGGCTTTAGGTTTTCAACCTTGTTCTTAATCACTTAATCTCGGTTTTGATGATAACAAACATGAAACTAATATTTCGTCAAGAAATCTTTCAAGTTCCATATCAATTAGCGCTCGATGTCCTCGATCGGAAAAATCGGAAGAAATTAGAAAATCAGAAGGACATTGATCGTCGCGCTCGGGTTCGTCGCGAAACATCTCAAAGATTGACGTATGCACCAAAGACGTATTAGACGAGCTCAAAGATCACATGGAAAGCTCTCCAAGTTAATTCTCGTTAAAAGCCGAAACCCAGAAATGAAGCGCGGAAGAAAAAGGTTGAAAAAATCAATATCAGTCTATGTTCGGTAGACCGGTCGGTCGACCGAACACTGCCAAAAACTGGCAATGGCTACTTCGGTCGACAGGTCGGTTGATCGACCGAGGCCAGAAATGTGCAGTAGCCCCAGCTGTCGACCGGATTGAGGATCGCGCAGTCGAGCGACCCTGGCTTCCTTGCGTCGGTCGATCGATGGGTCGACAGAATGTGGGATCGCCAGTTTTGCGTCTGGGCGGTCGACCTGTCGGTCGATCGCACACAGAGAGGAAGGCAGCGGTCGTTCGAGCGTTCGATCGGTCGGTCGACCGACCAATCAACCGAGCGACTGTAACAGCTAGATTCTAGATCGTTAACCTGTCGTTTCTTTGAGAGAGTATAAATATACTTCATCTAACCTCTCTAATGTCATCCTTCACTCTCATAGATTTAATTGAGTATTTTAGAAGTGATTTAAGCCTTCCAACGATCGATTGCAGCGCGCTCTGCTCTTTCGTCGAGTTCTTCTTCAAGCGCCATCTGCTTCCCTCAACTCTTCTGCAACACAAGATTCATCTTCTAGCAAGTTGAAGGATTGAAGGCCTGAAAAGAGTAGTTAATCTTGTTTTATCCTTTATCTCTTTTCATTGTAACTTTTAACTGTTATTTGAACTTGTTTAAATTTGGATTTGTGCGTGTGAAGACCTAGGATTGTTAGATCTTGAAATTGGATGGTAGCCTTGGTGTTTGAGGTTTAAATCCACCCGTGTAAATTAAACGTAGTTTTATTAGGATTAGCTTAAGTTTTCTCTTAGGGTTGAGGTGGAAGAGTGCTCTCGATAAGAAGGCGAAGACTTCTGAGTGTGGAAGTACCTTAGGTCGAGAGTGTGACTCTTCGAGTCAAAGTCCTCTGTGTAAGGGAAACCGAATTAATCTAGTAAACCTAGTTTGGAAATTCTAAACGGGGTGCTTAGGTAGTGGAGTAGGCATTGGGGCCGAACCACTATAAATTATCGTGTTTGCATTGATTCTTTATTTGTTTAATTACTTTATCATTTATTGCTTCCGCATATAATCATTCAATCGCAAATTACCTAAACGATTTGAGAAACAAATAAAATTAAATTTAGGCTAATTGATTTAGTAAACACACTATTCACCCCCCCTCTAGTGTCGTCATTTCACCTACATTTGGTATCAGAGCGGGTCGTGGATTGAGATTTCACCATCTCGTCTACATCTTGTCTCGATCCGAAAAATGGCACTAGAGAGTATAGCATTTGCACTACCTAGGTTTGATGAAGAAAACTTTGGTGTTTGGAAGAGTAGGATGTATACCTTTCTTAAAACATAAAGTTTAGATCTATTGTGCATGCTAAAGAATGAGTATGTTGAGCCCACCACCGACATAAATGATTGGACTCAAGAACAAGTTAGATTATTTGAATTGAATGCTAAAACAACACATCTCCTATATTGCTCATTTTCAAATGAAATACTTGAAAATATTATGCATTGTTCTTCCGCTTTTGATATCTGGGCAACATTAAATATGTTATATGATTATGCTAAAACCGAAGAGCTTAATACTTTTTTTAGGGCGGTGATGACAATGGTCATCCCCCTAGTACTAACCTCGGTTTTGATGCCCAAAGCACTTCTAGCCAAAGAAGCACAAGCAAAAATCAGGAAAAAAAAACTTAGGTGCTTCCTTTGCCAAGAGACGGGACACAAGAAGATGAATTGTCCTCTCTTGAAGAAGAAATCCAAAAAAAAGTGTGCTTCTCCATCCACATCTCAATCAAGTGAAGCCTCTTCTAGACATGACAATGAAACTACATCGAACTTTTGCATCATGGGTCTTCGAAATAAGGTATATTTACCATCTTCTAGTCATAATCAAAATAGTAATTCTAGTAGCTCTAAATCACTTGACATGTCTTATGAAGAACTACTAGAAGAATGCAAAAAAATGTATGCCATCATTGTAAAAAAGAACAAGGAAAATATAAAATTAAAGAAAGAAAATTTGAGGCTTAGTTCTCATGTGCATGAACTAGAGAATGAAAAATTGAATACAAGTACAATTGTTTCTTGCCATGATGATCTTAAGCTTGAAATTGAGAATTTAAAAAGTGAGGTAAAAGACTTGAAAAATGAAAAATGAAGGTTTGAAATCAAAAATGAAATTTAGGAGTAATGATTTCAAACTTGAGAATGAAAAATTGAAAGTTGAAAATAGCTTATTGAAATCTCAAATACAAGATTTACACAAATCCATTAATGACTTAAAAAATGAGGTTGTTTTCTTGAGTAAGAAAATTAGTAATTTATCACATACTTCATCTTTTAAAAACCTAGGAATAAAAATTCCTATGTAAAGAATGCAAATGTTCATCATCATTCTCATGTTAGGCATTCCACATTTAAACCTCATATTCAAAAGAAGAATGTTTCACTTAAGAATGCTCATGTCCATCATCCTTCTTATATCAAGCATTCTAACACTAAATCTCATGTCCATGTTAAAAATGAAAAGAAAAAATTTCATAAAAATTATTTTTGTTGTGGGATATATGGCCATGCAATTCATGACTGTGCATTTAAAAGAAATCCAAGTGTTGCTAAGACACTTTGGATTCCTAGGCCAACTCACCCCCAAGGACCCAAAGTCATTTGGGTACCAAGGATCTCATCTTCTCTTGTAGGGGGAGCTACCACACTAGGGTGAAAAATTGATGATGTGTTGAAGTTGACCAAAGAGTTGAATGAAGAATTCCTTATGGTTGCAACTTCAGGCTTTTACCTAGATGCCTTAGGTAAAATTGGCATCAAACACTTTGGTATAATCTCCTATACATCTTGTTTAAATTAGAGTTGGAGTTTGATATATGCCTAATATTAGTAAGATTTCCCCACTCTTAATATATTTCAAATGATTTTTGATTTTTTGATCTTCGGTCTCTTCGGAGACCTATGTGGCCTGTAATGGGCTTATGCGAACTTGCGGTTCTAAATCGTAGGCTAACTGTGGCTTTCGATTTTCAACCAATAGGAAGGGTTGGAGATCTTATTTTTCAAAAATTTCATATTAGAGGACTAGATCATATTAGAGGACTTAAGCTTGAAAAGTTTGACCCAAGTCAATAAATCGACTTGGTCACTTCATTTTAAGTCCAAAACTCGTAAACATGTTTAGGAATAGGTATGACATGTTTCCATGCACTTAGAATGAAAAATTCATATGGATATGGATAAAATGACATAGATGTCAATTCATGCTTATCTCTTTTAAACCAAGTTGACCCAAGTTAACAAGTTGACTTAAAGGTCTCATTTTCAATCCATATTTGAGGAACATGTTTAGATTTACTCATGTTAGGTATCCATAGGTTTAAGGTTGAAAAATCATGAGTAAATGATAAGATTGAAACTTAGCAAGTTTCATAAAAATTAGTTTAGTGTTGAATGAAATCATGCTAGGTTGATATCTTGACTTAAGGACATAATTTTCATTCCAAACATGACATATACTCTTTACATAACCATTATGTGGTGTAATGAAAGTTTGAATGAAAATTGAACATGTTTTGAAAATAACTAAAAATTATAAAAATGTCATTTCCACCAATATTTGGTATCATTTTCGGTTATTTAGAAATATATAAAAATCCTTTTTAATTGATTCTTGAAACTGCACCATCACTGAAAAATCTAGGTTCTTCAGTAAATTTTTGAAAAAGTTTCATCAAGAATCTGATTTAAAATGAAAGTTAGAAGTTAAATCTTGAAAATACAAAGTATCATCCTTCTTGAAATATCAATCTTTCTGATACTTTAATTTTTCTTCAAAAACTTCAAATGAAAACTCATTTATACCATTTGGATTCCGTTTCTTATATCATTCACACAATTTCTTGAGTAAAATCATTCATATGAATGATTTTGATAAATTGAATGATAACTAGAAATATTCACTTTTTCATTGAAAATAATATATGATGAAAAATGAACTTAAAAAATTCATTTTGAAGTTCAAACTTGATACATGCATTTCAAATGACCATTCATCAATTGGTATCAAAAAATTTCGTCCAATAATTGGTTTCAAAAATATTTGCCAAAAATATGAGTTTGAATGGACTTAAAAATTTGATTTTTGAAAACTGAAGTATAGTTTGACCTAAGTCAACAAAGTAACTTAAAATTTTTATCTTAAGCCCAAACTTGATTCATAGACTTACATTCTTTCATATTTGATTTCTAGATACTTAAGATAAAGAAAATATGAGTAGATAGCAAAAAACTTGATACTTAGCATTTTCATATTTTCATGCTTATTTCAAATGAAAATGTGCTAAGTTCATATTTGGATCAAATGACATTAGTTTCACTTCAAACTTGATATACATAATTTAAATGACCATATCTTAATATTTTGAAAGTTTGAATGAAATCTAAAAATGTAATGAAAAAGATATGAGTACATTCATACTTGAGTGCATACATGATTTAGTTTTGAATTGTATCTATCACTCCTTTCTATCAAGTATGATTTTGTTTCATATCAAATATTGTTTTCCATCCCTTTGGTTTAGATTTTCATGTGTCGTGAAAAATATTCTTTATAGTCTCAACTACATTAAATATATATATATATATATATATATATATATATATATATATATATGTGTGTGTGTGTGTGTGTGTGTGTGTGTGTGTGTGTGTGTTTTTCATCCCTTTGACTAGATTGACCTTTCTTGCCATTTTTGGTTGATGTCAAAAGGGGGAGAAAAGTATAGGATAAAGGGGGAGAAAATTATAGGTAAAGGGGAGGAAAATATAGGAGATTCATGCATATAGATAGGAGGAGTTTATTTTCATATATATGTATATTGATAGGGGGAGAAATTCCTTAGTTGATATCCTTTATGTTTTAATGAATATATTTTCTTAAGGATGTTTGTCATCATCAAAAAGGGAGAGATTGTTGGCTTTAGGTTTTCAACCTTGGTCTTAATCTCTTAATCTCGGTTTTGATGATAACAAACATGGAACTAATATTTCGTCGAGAAATCTTTCAGATTCCATATCGATTAGCGTTCGATGTCCTCGATCGAAAAAATCGGAAAATCAGAAGGACATTGATCGTCGCGCTCGGGTTCATCGTAAAACAACTCAAAGATCGACGTATGCACCAAAGACGTATTGGATGAGCTCAAAGATCACTTGAAAAGCTCTCCAAGTTGATGCTCATTGAAAGCCGGAACTCGGAAACGAAGCGTGGAAGAAAAATGCTAAAAAAATCAATATCAACCTATGTTCGGTCGACCGGTCGACTGAAGAGTGTAAGAAATTGGCAATAGCAATTCAGTCAACCGAACACTGCCAAAAACTGGCAGTGGCTACTTCGGTCGACCGACAGAGGCCAGAAATGGGCAGTAGCCCTAACGGTCGATCGGATTGAGGATCGCGCAATCGCGTGACCCTAGCTTCCTTGTGTCGGTCGATCGATGGTTCAAGCGAATGTGGGATCGCCAGTTTTGCGTCTGGGCGATCGACCCGTCGGTCGACCACACAGAGAGGAAGGCAGCGGTCGTTCGAGCGATCGATCGGTCGATCGACCGACCAATCGACCGAGCGGCTGTAATGGCTAGATTTTAGGCCGTTGAGCTGCCGTTTCTTTGAGAGGGTATAAATATACTTCATCTAACCTCTCTAATGATCATCCTTCACTCTCACAGATTTAATTGAGTATTTTAGAAGTGATTTAAGCCTTCCAACGATCGATTGCAGCGCGCTCTGCTCTTTCGTCGAGTTCTTCTTCAAGCGCCAACTGCTTCCCTCAACTCTTCTGCAACACAAGATTCATCTTCCAGCAAGTTGAAGGATTGAAGGCCTGAAAAGAGTAGTTAATCTTGTTTTGTCCTTTAGCTCTTTTCATTGTAACTTTTAACTGTTATTTGAACTTGTTTAAATTTGGATTTGTGTGTCTGAAGACCTAGGATTGTTAGATCTTGAAATTGGGTGGTAGCCTTGGTGTTTGAGGTTTAAATCCACCCGTGTAAATAAAACGTAGTTTTACTAGGATTGGCTTGAGTTATCCCTTAGGGTTGAGGTGGAAGAGTACTCTCGATAAGAAGACGGAGACTTTCGGGTGTGGAAGTACCTTAGGTTGAGAGTGCGACTCTTCGAGTCAAAGTCCTCTATGTAAGGGAAACCGAATTAATCTAGTAAACCTAGTTTGGAAATCCTAAGCGGGGTGCTTAGGTAATGGAGTAGGCATTGGGTCGAACCACTATAAATTATCGTGTTTGCATTGATTCTTTATTTGTTTAATTATTTTATCATTTATTACTTCCGCATATGACCATTCAATCGCAAATTGCCTAAACGATTTGAGAAACGAATAAAATTGAATTTATGCTAATTGATTTAGTAAACACATTATTCACCCCCCCCCCTCCTCCTCTAGTGTCGTCATTTCGCCTACAATTTATTTCTGTTAAATTCATGATTTAAACAATAGGCAATTGATATATTTTTGGAAGAAAAATATGGTTAAGGATAGAGACATGATATGTATATTTAGGTCGGTTCCTACGGCTACGGGAATCCAGGTTTTCGTGAAGGCTTTGCATGTTTTATCTTTTACTTTAGAGCATTAAAATTTTAGATAAATTTTGGAAAAATCAGATGGTTAAATGCATAAATATTTCTAGTTTTTGGTAGACTTTCTTATTTATTTAATTTCAGTTCGGGTTATTATTTTTGCTTCTACGGATTGCATTGACAAGTGGGACTTGTGTTTACTCGATATGGAAATTTATTATGCTCTACCTATGGTTGTGGATATTGTATATGAAATCCTTGACTTAAGAATCAAGGACACATGAGTTCCTTCGCTAGAGGACCAGAGCCCGGGATGGGGCTGAGATGAGCATGTACATGCACATGTAGGAAATTAAGCTATGTGGTTAATTCATCCAGTTTTGGAACTATCTTTTTTTACTATGTTGATCTTGATGTTGTTTATATTACGTACTTGTAATATGGATGTGTATGTGTTTGTATGACTAGGATATTGCTAGCATGGTCAACTGGCGGATTATGACTCGGATTTTGCCAGCTTGGTCAACTGGTGGCCGGGAAGCGCGTCGATGAGCCACGTCGACGAACAACTCTGAAGTGGCATTAGTGGGAGGGTCCACCCACCACTGGATTATATTTCTGGGTTCACCCTAGGGGACTCATGCTCAAGGGTCGCTAGTCTTGACTAGCCATATGACCTCAACCATTCTGGGTTGCCTAATTATTAGCATGAGGGAGATTGGCACAGGGCGCCGAATTGTACAGATTATATGGATGTATGGATGAATGGATGCATGGATGTGTGTATGTGTGGCTGTACATGCATTTATTTATTTCTAGTATCATCTGATTATGGTTGATTCTGCTATGAATATAATTGAATGATGGTTTAGGGAGGGCTCAAGGATGAGCCACTCACTGAGTTCTTTTGAACTCATCATTGTTTTCTTTATTATTTTTATTTCATCTCCAGAGCAGTAGAGGTACTGTGGCACATGAGGCGTAGTTGGGGTGGCGAGCTCAGGGCGTAGATCTCGTGATACAGAGTCATAGTAGAGTCTATGATTGTTATTTCATTTGATTCATTCAGACATGATGTATTTGAGACTTTCATTAGAGTGTTCAAGACTTGTTCATTTCTTTATGATATTATCCTTTTACACTTGCATGGTTGTATACTTTATTTCCGCATCATTAGTCATGTCTGGTCGGCTTCGAGGTACGGACGTGTATTTTGGCCGGTCATGTGACCCTAGGATTTTGGGGTGTGACAGTTTTGCTTGGGCATCAATGTTGGTGATATATCGTAATCCTATTGGTCTCGGCTACGACTTCGCCTACGACGGACGTAGCGATCGAGCCGGCCTTCTCTATTCATGCACTCGATTTGGTCTTTGATCATTAGCACTCCTCGGTGATGTGTTTGTAGATGCGGTGGAACTTGCACTTCTTGCTCTTGTCGACATTAGGTGGGAGTTTTGACCTCCTTGTGTTGTTGGGTGGCTTAAGAATATGTAGGCGGAAGAAAGTCTCCCTCGTGGTGTTTAACGGAGTGTACTCGCCGAATCTAGGACTAAGTCAAGAGGGCGACCTCCTTATCCTGCTGCGTTTGCGGTGATCTCGGTCTTTGCCCTTTTTGTCAGGCTTCATGGACTTTCTATTCTCATAATCATCTTTGGCAGTCTGCCTGTCAGCTTTTTTGGATTCTCAGAGTTCTTTCATCTCTACGTGACATATGACCTTTTCTCAGAACTCGGCCATGTCCTCCGGCTTTGCCAGAGCGATCTGGTCTGCAAAGTGTCCTGACTTTAGTCCGTGCTTAACGGATAATAGCTCGAGGTGTGTGTCGAGTTTTGGGATTTCAATTGCCACAACATTGAATCTTTTCAGGTAGTCTCTCAGCAGCTCATGTTGCCCCTGCTTGATGTAGTGAAGGGTATCTTTGGTCTTGGAGTAAATTCGTGATGAAAAGAACTGGTTGGTGAAAGCTCAAGAGAGTTCCTGGAAAGTATGTATGGACCCTCGTCGAAGGCTGGAAAACCATAGTAGTGTGACCTTCTCTAGGAAAGTTGGAAGTCGAAGGGCTGGAGCGTGGTCAGCAGCTTGAATTTGTCGGGAAGATGAACTGCCACGATGTGCTCGATGAAGGATCCCGAGTCGATGGCGAGGGGAGGAGCGGTCCCTATGGCCTTGGTCTCCTCCTCTTCTCTATGATGATGCGTACAGGAGACCTCGTCTCGGGAGGTGGAGGTTGGCCTCTCAAATTTCTCCAAGCAACTATCTTCATCGTGTTCTGAGCAGTGACGCTCGTGTTCGGCTGGGTGTTGTTTCTAGGACCGCCTCAGCGTCTCAACCTGGGTTGTTAATCATTGGTTCTCCGTCTGAAGGTTGTTGATCAAATAATGGGATTCTTCTGGTGAAGGGTTGGTAGGTACTGGAGCGTCACTCCTCATTGTTCCAGCGTCTCCAGGTAGTAGGGGAACGTCATTGCTAGGGTGTTGCCTACGTGCGACAACGTTCGCCTGACCTCAGGAACCAATCATTATGGGGTAGGTAAGATTTACTTGGGCCCATGGTGGGTGCTAAATATTCTTGTCTGATGTTAGGGTGATGCGGTCTAGCACGTCTCCTAATTAGGTGAAAATCCCGCGGGGGTGGGGGGGTGCAAAAGATACTCCGACGCTCAAGTAAGAAAGAGTTCCATGTTAGGGTAATAGAAATTTGAATCTATGTGTACTTGGAGAGTATCGTGTGTGTATATAGTGAAAGATGAGGGATGTTTGTCGATAATGTCGCCAGTAATCTCGTAGGGTGTGCTCAGAATGAGTCGAGGTTAATCTCAGAAAAGTCGAGCTTGTAAATGACGAATCCATTACAATTAATGAGACTGTAAGTGTCTTTTATGGTCGGGTGGAGCCCCGGGCTAAGTTATCTAACTTGACTTGAGTTTGATTCATGAGTGTGGGCATTTTTGGGCTTGATCTGACTGGGCACACAGTGCTAGTCCAGTCCACTTAATTCCTACAGGACTGATGTCTCGCTCTCACTCACCTAGGGCAACTTTTTGTCCCCCCATGGCGATCGGCCTTCCCCCCCCCCCCCCCCCCCCGACCCTCCATTTATCCCTTCCTCTTCCCCCCTTCCTCTTCCCCCCTCACCTCTTCGGAGCCTACTTCACGTGCTTCCTCCTCGTCGTCGGCGCTACCTCGAAAAGGTGCTTCATCTTCGCCCGTTATGCGACTGGTGTTGGCTTTAGGTTTCAACCTTAGCCTTTATCTCGGTTTTGATGGTTTTAATGATAACAAACATGAGACTAATAATTTCATTGAGAATATCTTTCAGGTTCCATATCGGTTAGCGCGCGACGTTCGTGATCGAAGAAATCAGATAAATCGACAAGGATGCTCATCGACGCTCGAGAATCTTCAAGAAAGGGTGTTTAGGTTTATGAAATTCCTCATCATAATGCATAAGAACCCAAAAACCTATCCTGAACCCCAAATCATGAAATTCCGGGACCGCCCTGAAATTCACTAAGTCTAGGGAGCTCTTTGGAGAGCTATATGACTTAGATAGTTTCTTGAGATAAAAAATGGCTGGTAGTTGTTCCTTGGGTCAAAATTAGATATCGAGGCATTTTAAAGGAATTTTTGGAATCCTCTAGCATACCCATACTTGACCCGGAAAATTAGAAAAATTCTATTTTATACTAGATCCCAAGAACTAGATTTTCATTTTTTTAGATATTTTTATTGAACTCAAATGGGGTATAATCCTTATATAACATTTATGTTTTAAAGTTATCATGTTATCGAGTTATTTAACTTAAAATTAATAAATATTATATAAGTAGACGTAGTAAAGACGAAAGCAGAAAACCCAAGCAAAGATCCAGTCTGCCCAGTCCAGACCAATCTCGATCGACCGAATGGTGGCAGAAAGAGGCCGGCTGGCGATCGACCAATCGGTCGACCGACCTGCGAAAAGTTGCGACGCAAGATCGCGTCGGTCGACCGATGGGTTGACCGAAGATCGCGGATCGCACGATCTGCGTCTGGCGGTCGACCCATCGGTCGACCGACCATAGGGAAATTTGCAGCGATCGAATGACCGGTCGACTGATGCTTCGACTGGCGTTCTGCAACGGATAGTTTTCTATCCGTTGAGTGTCATTTTTTCACCAGGTTATCAATATACCCTCATATGATTCTTTTAACCTCTCTTCATGATCCTTACAAATATTATTGAGCTATTAAAAGGAAGATCTAAGCCTTCTATCAATTGATCAAGCGGCGATCTATTTCTTTCTGCGGCAACCTTTCTCAAGTGCCAGTTGCTGTTTCAACTTGAGTTTTTGATCAAGATCATTCCTTGACGAGTTGAAGGTTTCAAAGGCTTGCAAAGGAGCTTTTATTATTGGTTTATCCCTAGCTCTTTTGTTTGTAATCTTTACTGTTATTTGAATGCTCTTTAATTTTATTTGAGTGTGTGAAAGTGATTACCTGGTGTTAGGTGTAAAGCCACTTGTATAAACATAGTATTTACTAGGATTAGTTTAGTTGTCCCTTAGGGTTGAGGTGGGAAAGTACTCTCGGTAGGAAGGCGGGATACTTCCGGGTGTGGAAGTGCATTCGGTTGGAGAGCGGAGACTTTTCGGTGCAAATTCCTTGTGTGTAAGGGAAACATAAATTAATCTAGTAAAACTAGTTAGGAAATCCTAAGCGGGGTGCTTAGATAGTGTAGTAGGCATTGGGGCCGAACCACTATAAAATTTGTGTGTTATCATTGTTTTTAATTGCCTGTGCTTAATTGTGTTATTATTTCTTCCGCATCTAATCGTCTAATCATGAATTGCCTAAACGTCTTAAGTAAACGGTTAAAATTGGATTTAGGCTAATCGAATTAGTAAACACACTATTCACCCCCCCCCCTCTAGTGTCGTCATTTCGTCCAACAACTGGAAGTCTCCCCTTCGCCTTCCGCTTCGTCACCATCCCCCTCAGCCAAGATTTCCAATCTCCCTTCAGAGAATCTGACTTGGTCTCATATTCTGAAAGGTATGAACAGCCCTCTCTCGGATACTTTGTCGTTTTTTCAAAAAATAAAATCAAACTCTATTGGTAGGGTTACGTTTCAAAAATCTCAATTAGAAGAGTGGTCTGAGCCATGACATTCGAATCTTATTGGTAAATTTCTTGGCCGCACTCCGCCTGTGATTGCTGTTAAATCTTGGACTGATCGGATTTAGGGTTCTTTCTGATTGAAATCAATCTTGGATTTAGATGACAGTTTCTTTGTTTTTCGTTTTGATTCTCGGCTACATGCCACCAATGTTTTGATTGCTGGCCCTTGGTCTTTCAGAGGGAGCCTTTTGCATTTATTCGCATGGAAACCTTTGTTTCGACCCTGGCAGGAGAATATTACTTTTGCTGTCATATGGGTTTGTATATATAGCCTTCCGTTGGAGCTTTGGAAAGAAAATTCTATTATTTTGATTGTTGCTTCGCTTGGTCGTGTGCTTCGTATTGATCACCGTTCTTTTTTCTTTGAGCGTGGCAAATACATTCGCGCTTGCATTGAGTTGGATCTTGCTTCGCCGATTTGGCAAGGTGTTTGGGTTTGTGTTGATGGTGATGAGTTTTTCCAACTAGTTTCTTATGAAAATTTATCTTCAATTTGTTTTGCTTGGGGCCTTATCGGGCATTCTGAGGCTAATTGCCAACATGTTCCCTCTCAATCTCCAAAAAATATCTATGTTCCTCGTAATTCTACTGAATCTGCTGTTCCTATGGATTCTTATGCTTCTCCTGGAGTCTGCCCCCTTGGACTCGTCCGAGGCTTCAGTGGACTCGACGAAACCGGCTTGCAGCCCATGGGTTCAGGTTCGTCGTTGTCGTCCTCGTCGCCGGCAATCGGACAACAACCGTCCGACTAGAGGCGCGTCCAATGACAAACATGTGCCTATTTCTGGTGGCCCAAGGAAGGATGCCTCAAACCGATAAGTCAATGGATGCATCCATCCGGTCAAACCAAACTCGAGTTCACAGGTCCCGAGTGTCCAAACTCACAACTTGCATCCGGTAACAGAAAATCTTAACCCACTATCTTCCTTCAAAGCCGAAGAGTTGAGAAACCGTAAATCCATTTCACCCCACTCCTCTTCGAATCACTCACCGTCTCCTCCTCCGGCTCCTTCCACTCCCATGGATGTTGACCAGGTGATGGAACCCACAGCCTCGGTCCCTCACTCCTTCAATCAGATGGCCTAGGAACTCGCAATGGTCTTCTCCTCTGCCCTTGCTGCTCCTCTGCCTCTTAAAGCACCGCGCCCTCGCCTAGGAAGAACTCTAAGACGAATGTTGTTCCCTTTTATGCCCCCCTTCTTCTCATGGATGGTTCAGCGGTGAACAAGCGTAGGCGATCTGATTTCCATGTTGTGTTTGAAGCTCTTTCCGAGATAGATGCCTCCAGCCCTAATTCAGGGAGTTCTTCTTATCCTTCTTTAACTACTTAATATGAAATTGTTAAGCTAGAATGTTGGAGGAGCATTTAAACGTTCCATTAAGGATCACATTTGCAATTTAATTAAATGTTATCATTTGCATATCATTTCGATTCAAGAATCCCACCTTAATTGCAAAAATTCTTAGACTTTTGTCACTCATCTTAGTAGAAATTAAGTTGGAGTCTCTGCTCAAGCATAGGGGTGAGCATGGACCGATTAATCGGTCCATTAGTAATTTTACTAACTGGTCCATTAACTTCGATTTTTGAAAATCATTAGCCGTAAACAGGTCTATTAACTTCGGTTAACCATCATTTCAGTTTTGATTTTTTCCGTTCGATTAACCAAAAAATTTCGATTAACCAATAAAAAAATTTAACCTACAAATATATCATTATACAAATCACATATGGAGAAAAATCCAAATAAATATTGAATCCTCATTGGAAAAAAGGAAAAAAAAATGAAACTACTTGAGCCAAGATAATGTGATGCCATTTATTTATTTATTTATATAATTTTTAATACTTTTTTATATTTTTTATATTTTTCTTATTTTTATGATTTTATAAATCATTTTGGTACTTTTTTAATTTTTTTATAATTTATAAATCATTATTTTATATATATATATATATATATATATATATATATATATTATATATTAAAAGTTAATAAATTATATTGAACCGGCCGATTAACCGAAATCGGTGGACTTTTTAGATTGTGGATCGAACCCGAAATTGAAAACCGATTTTTTCAAAAACATAAACCGAAACCGAAAAAACCGGTTCGATTAACCGCAAAAACCGATTCGGGTTCGGACCGGTTTTTTGGTTAACCGATTTTTTTTTCTCACCCCTACTCATGTAGTAGGTGCCTCTGGTGGCCTTATTCTGGCCTAGGACTCAAATTTAATCCAATGGCAGGTGCTTTCAGTCCAAGCTCATATAATTCATAGTCATTTACATGGAAAAATTAGAACCTTTTCTATTTTCTAATATATATGCTAGCACAAATCCTAATATTAGAGCTGGACTCTTTATTAAATTTTGGTTTTTCTTGCTATATGTGGTTCATAATGGGTGATTTTATGCTATTTTGCATTCTGTTGATAAATTTGGAGGATTGCCTTTTATTGTTAATAAATCTGTTAGTGATTTTAGGAATTTTGTTAATAATGCTAGCTTGATTGATCTTAAATTCTCTAGCCCAAATTTTATAGGAAGAATTGTAATAGAATTCTCATTAGGCTTGATAGGGCTTTTGCCAATCCAGCATGCCTTCATTTTTTTGGAAAAGTTATTGTTTCACACTTAACTAGAACTGGCTCTGACCATAGCCCCCTTCTGCTTAGCCTCAATTCTACATCTAGTAAAGCTAAACCTAGGGGTTTTAAATTTCAAAATTTCTAGCTTCATTATCCTGAATCTCATCATATTGTTCAAAATACTTGGTCTAGGTTCTTTCCTACTCCTCACCTTAGTTCCTTTATTAAGTTCTCCCTTAGCTTAAAACAAATTAGGTTTGCTCTTTCAGAATGGAATAAGAAGATCCTTGGCCTCCTTGAGGATAATATGTCTTCCACTCATAAACCAAATCACCCTCAGGTGGCTTTTACAATAAAGTCATTGCCCTTCAAACACAAGTTTCCTTTAAATAGTGGGCTAAAGCAAAAGTTAAATGACTTGAGGATGGAGATAAGAATACTGCTTATTTCCATATGGTGGTTATCTCCAAGAAAAGGCTTAATCATATTCTCTCTATTGTGAATCATCTTGAGCAAGTTGTGACTGAGGAAGTTGATATTCTTCAAGCTTTTGTCCATCACTACTATACTCTCTAGGCCCCTTCTCATTCTAATTTTTTTTAATCATCTTCCCTCTTACCAGCTTGATAATTTGGTTTCCCCTTTTTCTCATTCTAAAGTTTGGGAAGTGGTTAAGCATCTGTCTAATGGTAAGAGCCCTGGATTGGATGGATTCACTGTTGAATTCTTTAAATCCTATTGGTCTGCTATTTCTCCTTCTTTTCATGACTGCTTGAACCTTTTTCACTCCAACTCATATTCCTCATGAATGGAATCAAACTTTAATTACTTTTATCCCTAAGGTTAAGCACCCAAGGATGTTAAGGGTTTTAGGCCTATTTTCCTCTACAATCTTAACTACAAAATTTTGGCTAAGCTCTTAGGTAATAGAATGAAGCCCTTCCTCCCTCTACTAATATCTCATGAACAAATTGTCTTCCTTAAAGGTAGAAACATTCATGATAATATTATGATAGTGCAAGAAGTGGCTCATTCTATCTATGCTTCCAAAAGTAAGATGCCTTACATTCTGGTTAAGCTTGATCTGGATAAAGCTTTCGATAAGCTATCTTGGAATGCAATTCTTCTTGTCCTTCGTTCTTATAACTTTCCCCTTATATTTATTAATTTGACTAGAGCTTGCATAATCTCTCATAGCTTTGCTTGTCTAGTTAATGGTCACACTTCCTCCTTTTTCCCTTCCTCTAAAGGAGTTAGGCATGGAGGCCCCCTTTCCTTTACCTATACATCGTGGTTGCTCAAATCCTTACCAATCTCCTAAACAAAGATGTCTCCTCCAAGTATATCATTCTTTTTAAAATCAAAAATTCTTTTTAGCTCTCCCATATTATGTATGATGATGTCTTGGTCTTTAAGGCAACTGATAATGGCCTTACCACTGTTAAGAAGATCCTTGATTAATTCTTATGAAAAACTAATTGGTCAGGCTGTCAATTACACTAAGTCTGAAATTTTTTTCCTAGGCATGCAAATTATCAAATTAAACATAGAGTTTGTTCTACTCTTAACATGAAACATTGTAGCTTTCATTTTAAATACTTTGGTTCTATTATATCTCCTAGAAGAGCCCCTCCTAACTCCTTTGATTATGTCATTGATAATATTCAAAATAGAATTGATAACTGGCAGAACAATTTCATTTCACAAGCTGGCTGTATCGTTCTTGTAAATTCTATTTTTAACTCCTTGCCTTTACCTACATTATCTATTTCTTGGATTAATAAAAAGACTATGGACACCATTAACTCTAAACTGAGGCATTTTATTTGGTACCCCAAAGACAGTAGCAAAGAGCTGAACTTAATCAATTATGACAGTATTACTCTTCCTAAAACCTTGGACGATCTTGGTGAGCAAGACTTGCACCTAAAAATCCAAGCTTTACCGGTTAAGAGCATTTTTTTCTACCTTGTTAATGATAACTCTATTTGGGTTAACCTTGTGAGAAGCAAATATCTTTTAATTTGTCAATCCTCTATTATAACTCCTAAAAGTTGTGTTGGATCTTGTAAATTATTTGTTTATGCTTTTGAAAGTACTAGATATGGTTTTAATAAAATTATAAATTCTAGTTCTAATACTAGTATCAAGAATGATTATTGGTGTTTAGATATCCCTCTCATTTGTAAGCCTACTTTTGTAAATATGCATGCTAATCTTTCTGATGCTACTATTAGTAATTTAATTTCCAATAATGCTTGTAATGATTCTTTTGGTTATACCTACTTTAATTCTTCTCTATGGGAATCCATTAAGAAAATCCAGTTGCCTTCCTCACCCAATGATGGTTCATGGGTTTGGGATATGAAGGCTAATGGGTCTGTTACCACAGGTTCAACCTATTCATTCATAAGAAGTCATGATCTTAAGGTTAATAGCACCTCTATACCATGGTCTATCTCTAATGCCCAAAAATTTAAAAAAAATATTTTATTCTTAAGCAGGGTACCGTGGGCTCGAGTTAACGCGGATTGGCATAGAGCTTCAGGATTGAATTTAGATAAGCTTTAAATATAGAAAAGGAATTAGGAAAAAACTATTTATTTTGTTTTTGTGATTTAGCATGCTTATATGATAGAGAGTCTCGAGACGAGTCTATAGGTTCAAGCAGAACTGAAATCAGAGTTAGAACGAATTAAATACGGATTTTAGAAGTTGAGTCATGTAAGTGGGGGCATTTTGGTAATTTGGGCCAACTATGGCCCATAAAATAACCCTTGGGGCGTACAACTACTAGTTTAGCTGCATGCCACCCGAGAGAGAGAGAGAGAGAGAGAGAGAGAGGAGGAGGAGGAGGAGGAGGAGGAGGATCGAGGCGTCGGAGTCGGAATTCTGTGAGTTCGTCACGCCGATTGAAGGAGGATCCCTATCATCTTCTTCCTTCTTATTTTCTCCAACGAGGTGAGTGGATTAGTCATTCTTTTCCTCTTTTCTTCAATCATGCCACCGCCCCTATGTCATGGGATTTTTGTCACTTTTTTATACGATTTCGTCGTATTGGTTTGAAGTTTCGTATTGAGGATTTCCTATCGTCGTTGTGATTTCGTTGGATCGAATTTTGGGTGATTTGGACGCCCCTACCCTTGTTGTGCCCCCCTCACCTTCCTCCAATTTCTTGATGATTTCTTGTGAATTCTTGATGGTTGTTGAGGTTTCTTGGTGCTTGCTTGAAAGCTTGAGGGAAGGAGGAGATTTGGGGAAGAACTAGGGTATGCCGCCCCCCTCTAAGGTTCTTTAGAAACCCTAGGGTAGCCGGCCACTACAGAGGAGAGATTTTTAGGAATTTAAATATGTTTTCACGCCTAGGAGATATACTTTAGGGTATGCGAATTTATTCCTAATGGTATAATCATTGTAGGAACCTATACTTAGAAATTAGGAACCCTAAGGATGCCTAGAGACACTAGGACCTTAATTTAACTATCGGAAGGGCCGACCCTAAGAACACCTAAGGGGGTCCGAACCTTCCTTGCCCTTGGGGCAATCGGGTGAGGGACGTAGGCCGGCCCTAGGGTATTCGGTTAGGGTCACCAAGGGAGGGTTACATTGTATAGGATTGCTAGGTGGTGATACCCTATTTTAGGGTTTTCTATATGTGTTTTTCGTTCCCTTTACCCTACGCTTTTGGACGTGTTGTACATTTATTATATGTTGTACCTTCCTTGTCATATGATTATATATACATGCGTGGTTGTGAATTATGACTTGAGGAGGTGGAGGTTGAGGTATGTCCTTAACCTAGCTTACTCTTATTGATAACACATCTTATATTTATTCTTATAACTGTGTGTGTGATGTGCTTGTGCATTCCCCGATAGCCTTATTGGTGAGAGGAGGGTATGCCCCAAAGAGACAGTGTTGGCCTAATTTTGGAAGTCTGACTGGTGAGGGGAGATTATACCTCAAAGAGATAGTCTGGAGACCCGACCGCTGAGGGGAATGTATGCCCCAAAGAGACGATTCAGAAGAGCCAGTGCTGGTGAGGGGAGTGCATGCCCCAAAGAAACGGCATTGAGCTAGGTGGTAGTTCGGAGGCCATACCGTCTACCTACCCTACGTGGCTTGAGGGGCCGACGGGTCCGGAGATTATTCATGTGGATGTGATATTGCATTTTTATATTTTATCTATGATGGATGTGGATATCATGCATAAAATAATAGATATGCTTAGTATGTCATGATGCTATTTACTGCTTTATTTATGTTCTCTTATTGCATGGTGATGATGTGGTGGAATCGATGACTGATCTACTCACTAAGTCCTAGTTGGATTTACCCCTCATTTATGTTGATTTGCAGCACCTGAGTTAGATCAGAGAGGTATCGGGGTGTAGTAGCGCTGTTGGTGGCGGCAGGGCAGCGGGTCTCGTGGTATGTCATGGTCAAGGGGATACCTGAGTCATTTTAGTTTTCTTTTGAGTCATGTAGACTCGGGTTATTGTTTCCGCGTTTTCTTTATTTTAGGAGTCTTGATTACTTATTTGAATTCTTCAAAAGTAACTTGATCGGTGAAATTTTATTTAGTCGTGGTTTGGAATTTGGTAATTAATATCTATTCTTTTCTTTTAAAATTTCATATCCATTGTTCAGGTTATTAGTTGTTGTGTACGTGGCGTACCCTGGCCGATCATACCGGATTTGGAGTGTGACATTATCCTTTGGCAATTAAAATTGCCACAAAAAATCCTTACCTTTCTTTGGAAACTTCTCCATGATCGCTTACCTACTTGAGCCTATCTTTCTCATATAGGCCTCGGTACCTTCTCTGACCGCACCTTAAGCCAAGTTCCAATAATCTTGAATCCAATAATCATTTATTTCATTATTGCCCTTATATCTCCATTGTTTGGTCTCTCCTTTAAATAAGAACTGATCTAACTCTTTTTAATTGAAGTTTATGGACTGATAGTGGTTGGTTAAAATTATCTAAGGATCATACTAGGTTGTTTCCTATAAAGACCATTATTGCTATCATCTTCTAGTTCACTTGGCACGCTAAGAATGAACAGGTTCACATTGTTAGGCAACATTCCCCTAGTAGTCTCATGATGAAATATTGACTTTTACAAGCAAAGTCACTAATACCGAGGATCCCGAGGGCCCTCATAATTTAGTTAACTCTATGACAAATCCCCTTAAATGGATTCCCCGAGAGAATGAATTTATTAAATTTAACTGTGATGGTTCGTGGTGTGATTTGCAAGCAGGAATTGGAATTGTTGCCTGACACAGGTTGGGCTTTTGTTTCTATGTTGCTAGCACTTTTATGGATAATATTCACTCTTGGAAGCCTTTGCTATATTGCATGCCTTGCAATTTGCCTCCCGGCAGAACTATGCAAATGTCATCATTGAAATAGATTCGAAGTTGCTTACCCAAGCAATCCAGAAACAATGCCAAATTCCCTCTAGATTAGCCTCTATTGTTAAGAGGATTCAATCTTTCATTGGAATTATTATTGTTGTATTATTTTCTTTGTTTCAGATAGTGTAATAAAGCGGCCCACTGGGCTGTAAATTAGACCCGTTGTCTAAAAGAGTCCATTGTTAACCTTTGAAGCTCAATTATTTATTGCATGTGGATTTCCCCAGTCCTATTTATCATTAATTAATTATTTGTTTTGGTGTAAAAAAAAAATTGTCCATCATTTTCCACCAACTAACATGTTTTGATTTTTACATTATATTTTTTAGCTTAATAGAGCAGTTGACCACTGCATCGTTTAGAGATTCTACCCCAAATCATTAATATACTCATAAATGGGAAGTTTTAGGTCTAAAGCTTGGGCCTACGTTGGATTGGGCCCATCATACTCTTTTCACATATATTTGTTTTCCACGTTTGTTAAGCAGTCAAACTCCTTTCTGAAAAAAAAAATAGAGTTCGATTTTTCTAGATAAATAAGGTTAAATTAGAGCTTGATTTGATTTTACCTTTTTCGGCCAAGATAGAATGGACTGCTTTAGGTTCGAGAACTCATTGAGAGGAGGAAAATACCGAAAAAAAATAATGTGTCTATCTCGAGACCTTAACCTTTCTTGCCTTAGCAAAATTATCGATTCTCCGACTATAGATCGGTAGGCTTTGTTGTAGGGAAAGAAAAAAACGCCCTTAGAGGAAAAAGTAATCCTGAAATAGATAAAGAGGGATGTGTTACCTAATAATGAGCAATATGGTAACAGTAAATGGTTCATAACCTCATCAAAATCAGAGTACAACATATTCGACTATTCGACGTCATGCTTGGATAAGTAAGACGATGAACCTCTTTGAATGCCCATTTGACCTCGAGAGTACCGAATGAGAATATGTTTTTCTAGACAATTATACTGACTATATCTATTACTTAGCCAAGACCAGTAAACCTACTATATAGCTTTTCCAACCATTGGTCCAATTTCAATATGTTGCTAAGTGTATTCAGTTGCAGTGGAAATCAGAGTTGCTTTTGGAGTAGCTCTTGATGGAAGGCCAGTTGGCTTAACAAAAAGTGGCATCCCAAGGCGCTTGCGTTTGAGCATACCTTATGTTAATACTTTAAAGATATATTTATTTTATAAGATAAATAAGGATATGATAAGGAATAGATTTATATCCGTTGTTGGTTTAGTATATAGATTGGAAAAAAATTAGATCAGAATAATATACATTTAATATTATATCTTATGTATACCAAATTTAAAAAAAATCTTATTTACTACTCCATCATTTATTTTACTATCCTATCCAGTAAAGCAAATGAACCATAATGTGAAAGGTGTTAAGGCACACTAGAGGAGGGTGAATAGTATGAGTCTAGATTTTATCCCCACTTTAAACTTTACTCTAAATGTGAAAGCAAGATAAGTGAATGAGAACACACAAAATCAAACAATGCTAACAAGTTGATTTATAGTGGTTCGACATCAATGCCTACTCCATTACTTTGGCTCATCACCAAGGATTTCACAACCACTTGTATTAATTTTCATTTCCTTCTAATGAGGGTCTACCAGTGTCTTATCTCTCACACTAGAGAGTGCATCTTTCTCAAACCTAAGAAACATTAAAGTTACGAATAAGTGAACCCAAGGTGTGTTACCCACACCTTCTTACAAACACAAGTAATAAAGAAATAACAAGAACATACAACAATAATCGAGCAATAATCAAAATAATAAACTACTTAACTCCAACACAAGATCCTAGCTTCATTTTGATGCATTTGATGATGAAACTCAAGGTTAAAGGCTCAATTAAGAAGGTAGAAGCTCGAAGCTAGGTGTTACCCACACCTTCTTACAAACACAAGTAATAAAGAAATAACAAGAACATACAACAATAATCGAGCAATAATCAAAATAATAAACTACTTAACTCCAACACAAGATCCTAGCTTCATTTTGATGCCTTTGATGATGAAACTCAAGGTTAAAGGCTCAATTAAGAAGGTAGAAGCTCGAAGCTAGGGTTTTGCACAAATATTATCTCAATGAAGCTTATAGATGATCAATAGATGACTCAAGGAGGTTAAAAGTGATCAATAGATATCTCATGAAGTGTTAGAAGACTTATGGAAGGTAGGTGATGTGTTTATATAGAGAAAACACCAAGAGAAGCTTGATTTCAAATAAGCTAAACATGTCAAAATTCAAAATAGAGTTGTTAGAGGTATTTTGGGAATTTTGGACAGTTTTGGTGGTTCCTAGCATTTCAAATCTTATTAATATTTCTTAACTTTAAGATAATTAACTTTAAAACATAAATGTTAATAAGGAAGTACCCCTCATTTAGATTCAATAAAAATATCTAAAAAATCAAAATATTTAAGAATCAAAATCTAAATTTTGGGGTCTAGTACAAATATGTGAAAATCGAAAATTTTAAAATCTCCCGAGGCAAATATAGATAGACTAAAGGTTTCCAAAAATTTCTTTTAAATGAGTCTTTAACTTACTTTTACCTAATGAACAATTATCGGTACTTTTGATGTCAAAAAAATATCTAAATTATGTAGCCCTCCAAGGGGCCTCATATACTTTGAAATTTTAAAGTAATATTTTTTTATTATATATTTTTCAAGTTTTCGAAGTTTAGATTTCGTTTTTGAGTTTTTATGCATCAAATAGAGAATATACATATAATCTAGACATCCTAAATCAAAACTTTATCTTCTCGATGAAATCTGAGTGTCCTTGCCAATTTCTTTGATTTTTTTATCGGGGACGTCGCATACAAATCGATATGAAATTTGAAAATATGTCTTCATAAAAGTATTAGTTATATGTTTGTTATTATTAAAATTAAGATTAAGACCGGAATTTAAAACTTTAGGCCAACACAACGAGTATGTGATTTTCTTAACCATGCGAGAGATGGAGAGCAGCAAAATACTAATAATGTGTCGTCCCATTTTTTAGTCTTTACCTCCGCTTGTGTCAACCCATTACCATTGCTCGAATTGTCTCCACTCTCTTAATTAGTATCAACATCGTTGTTGACCACAATTTGCTTAAAATGTTATTTTTTTTCCACGCAAAACTCATAATTCAAATTCAATGTCATTAAACCAAATGTTTAACAAATTTTTTAAATTTTGAGAATGATTTTTTTTTTCAATTTGATTTTTTTTAATTAATGGGTTAAACCAAACTAAACTAACGGTTGACATCCTTACATTTATTTGATACATAAAAATACTTTGCCGTTGAGTTATATTAAAATTATTATGAAATTTAATTATTATTATTATTATTAGTAGTATTATTTTATTAAAATTTTATTATTTTTCATGAATTTAATTATTTTTTTTAACAAAAATAAAAAAATTACAATAGATGACCATACTATGGTCAAACTCTAAATCTCTAAACAATATACAATATATTATCACCAATTGTGCTACCTACAGTTGGCCACAAAATTAGTTAATTATTTTATAATAATTTGAAGAAATCATAAAAAATTATGGTATTTGTCAAAAACAAAACTTATTTTATAATATACCCTTAGAAACATAAATAAATAGGAACATAGTTCCAAGAAAGAAACTAAGGACCGTAGTCTTCTCCAATCTAAGTTTTGCTCAAGTCTTGGATAAATTCAAGGACACATTCTAAGAAATTTTGACAATTGATCGGATATAACAATTACTACCCAATTCTTTTCATTTACATAATTATGATTTTATTGACAATTACGATTTTGATCAAAATATCTAACTGCTTATATATAGGGGTGGAAACATGCTAGACTTGTATAGTAAAAGATTAGTTTGGGCTTGACCTGTGGCCTGTGATAGACTTAACTTTTGGTATGAGTTTGGCATGTTCATTGGCCTGATCTGGCCTATGGCCTGTTTATGAAGCTGGCTTCCAATATAAAATCTACTTTCAATATAAAACATGTTTATAAGAATATTATATATATATATATATATATATATATATATATATATATATTATATATTTATATAATATGTATACATCACCTTAATAGGTCCAGGACGGTCTGTCAAGCTCAATAGACTTTAAATTGAGCCTGTGCCTGACCCGATAAGGAAAACATGCCTATTTCAAAGTTTGAGCCTGATTTTTTTAAAATAGGCCAAGCTAGGCCAGGCCACGGGCTCCTAGCAGGCCGCTTGACCTATTTCCACCCCTATTTATATATACATTTTATTACATATAAAATTTCAGATTTGACATGCTTATAAAATTAGTAGACCTAACAACCTAAAATGAGATTGTTCTTGCTTGAAGTCGAAGCGGTGCATTTAGGTGCGTCTCCTAGTCAAGTGCAACTCCGGCGGAGGAGGGGGGACATGCAAAAGATACTTTGACGCTCAAACAAGACTATGTTCAAGATGGAGGTAATGAAATTTAGAATCTAAAGTACCCAATAATCTCGTGGGGATGTTGCTCAGAAGGGAACGAGGTTGATCCCAGAGATGTCGGGTATGTGAATGATGAATCCCTCGTAATGGATTAATGTGGATAGGAGTATCCATGTAGAGCTGGGTGGAGTCCCTGAGTTAAATCGTTTGGCTTGACTTGAGTCTGGTTCATGTGTGTGGGTGATTCTCGACCTAATCCAACCGGACCCAAAGGTAGTAGTCCAACCGAGAGATATTAATCATAACTACATTAATAGTTAGGGGGTGTTTGGTTGCCCGCAAGTGCAAATGCTACAAAATCTATTTGCATGCAAAAGCAAATGTTCGTAAATATATTTTGCAGCCTACCGTTTGGTTGCCCGCAAGTGAGTTACAACTTCTATTCGCAGGCGTTTGGTTGGCCGCAAATGGAAGTTGCAAGTACACTTGCAACTTGCAACTTTTATTTGCGGATGTTTGGTTGGCCGCAAATAGAAATTGCAACTTGTATTAACTTAAAAAATAATAAATTAATTAGTATTAGAAACGCCAATGACCTACAAAAGACTTTACATCTAAACATTACAATAATATTTTGAATAAATAGAAAAAAATACATGTTGAATAAATACAAAATGTTTGAATGACCGAGTAAAGAGCGAGTGGGATCCGACGCATCCAGCAAGCGAAGCAACATTCCATATCATTTTTCTCGGATGTTCCTTCATTGTCTCAAGCTCAGTTTCGAGATCATGCTTCCTTATGCTAGCATAGTTTTCAGTATCATCCATCCACCTTTCATCAACTAACCACCTTGCTAAACACTAGGACATAACATATAAATTTTAGAAAGACTAATATATTTTTCCTAAGCAAAAAGATGCAGAAGTGATGTGAAGATCAATGCAACTTGCAGATCCCCCTGTGTCTTTACATATCCAAAATATCAAGATTGATAAACAGGAAAAACTAATCTTGGAACTAAGCTTTGACACTTCTTTTCCATAGTTCTCGAGATTCCACTCCTTGTCAAAAAGTTAGATAGCTACAGGAAAACAAGATTTTCTATTGGGTGTGGTAAATGGATCAAAATCACAGTTAAACAATATCATGTCCTGGAAACTAGTTTCTTCACAAGTTTTTTTTAAAGATGATCGACAATTTTGAATTGAAGTATGCTAAAGGGTGTAAGAAGAAAAAATATTTTAGCTTGCGAATGATAAAATACACAGTCCCCTAAGAGATCAAAACCAAACTAGGTCCCCAACACCCAGTCTGCTGGCTCCCAATTAGTTAAAATAGAATAATGTGCTAACATCTTCGAGTGGATTAATTGTTCTGTGTGTAAGCTTCTGATGAAAGCCACAACAAATGGACTTGCAAAAAGTAAATGAATATAAACTTTGCTTACCACTCCATGATACTATTTGATTTCATTCTCTCAATTATATACAAAATCTCTTAAAAGTTTGTCATGCATCTTTTGAATGTGAATCATGTAGCTTGATGACACCTAGCATATCTTCTTAGATGTTTGTGTTCAGAAATCAAACATTACTATTTTTCTATGTACATCAGAATTAGAATTAGAAATAATGAGGATATTAATATTCCTAATTCAGTATTGAGTCTACTTTTTACTTTTCTATGTACATTACTAGTTTTCTACTTTTCTATGTAGTGAGGATATCAAACATTACTATTTTTCTATGTATAATGTACATTACTACTTTTCTACTGATATCAGTATTGACTCAATACTGATATCAGTATTGGGTCTCAAAAGCTAAAACTACTTATATCAATATTGAGAATTGATAACAGTATCGAGTCTCAATATATCAGTGGTGGGTATTGAGCTTCAAACAAATGGAGAGCTCAGAAAGTGTCAAAGCTCCAATATGCTTTGGATTAATTCCTTTCTACTAATTGATGGTCTCGATTATACTGCAATATCAGATAGAAATTAAGAAACAACATAAAAAATTAGAAACTGATGTCAGAAATTATACTACCTATATCATTGCAAATTGATTCACAGATGTCAAATAAATCAGGTTCAATAATGAAACAAATATATAGGTCCAACTGTTATCACAAGCTCCAATTTATCTCTCCTCAACTTGTTGTATTGGTAGATTAGGTTCAAAAATGAAAAACTATATATCAACTCAAAAAATTCGGAATCCAACTAATCATATGCAGAAATCAAATTGATACTGATTCTTCCACTCATGAATAAAATCATGTTATCTATCAAGTCTTCTTGTGAATAAACTCTTCTTGGTTGGATTGTTATTACATATGTGTAAGTTTGTACAATTCAAATAAGGAAAGAATAAAGCATATATGCCTGAAGATTGTTGTCAGCCTTCAAACCACTTACTTGCTTGGAATGGTCTTCAACTAATCTCATAGAATTAATCCTGTTCTGTTTCTTGATACTCTTCATGACTAATTCCTGGAAAAAAAATTGATCAAACTAGAATATTTTACAATGCATAAACTTTCAATTATTTTCAACTAATAGAATTGGAATTGATCCATTTGATCTCTTAAAACGCATACCTTTTCTCAGTTTCACACATTGAAGAGTAACTTTAAATTCCACTAACTGATCACTATTGCAAAATGAAAGCTAGCTCCGAAAAATACTCAAAAATGATTTCAAATCTGATATTAAGAGAGCTTTACATAGACATTTATAGATGTAGTAGCACGATGAAAAGCAACGGCCTAAACAAACTAAAGTAATGGAAAATAGTTGTAGTTGCCACGTGGCATACACGTGCCAAAGGAAGTGGAAAGCAGGTATTTATTAACATGGCTAAGAGAAGCTTATATTTAATTAATTATGCTAACATTCGCTACATTTTTAAAGCATCTATAGAGTAAAAGTTCCAAAGAAACTGCTAAGCTTAGTTCATAAAAAAGTGACTGTCTAGTAGTTCAAATTTTACTTGCAACAAAGATAATGGAAGATAATACCTAATCTGATAGAAGCCAAAGAAGAAGCAAATAAGAGCTTCTTTCTTTCATGCTCTTGATATCAGAGCATCAATAGTGCTGATAATTAACAAATAGGAATGTTATTAACATGTTCCTTAGTCTGAACTGGTTGTGTTACTTATATATGATAACTATTTCTTTTACACTATGAAAATAGACAAGTGGAGATAGTCAAGGAGGATTACCTACATGGGCAAAAAGTCTTGTGAGAAAATGATATGGGCAGAAGCGGTGACTGCTCGCAGCAGGCAACAATCTTGTGGATTACCTCACATCGGTGACTGCTCACAACAGGCAAAAAGTTTTGTGGATTACCTCACGGCGGTGACTGCTTACAGACTTCACAGTAGGCGACGGTTGGCAATGATTGCTCAAAGAAGGAGAAGAAGAAGAAGTTGGGAAGAGTCGACAGGGCAGTCGGCAGTGACTGCTCACAACAGAGACAAGTGAAGTCGGGGAGGTTAGCGGCGAAGTCGAGGGGAAAGTCACAGTTGCAGTGAGAGTCGGGGGAGTAGGTGGCGAGCAGGAGGCGTCAGAGTAGGGGGCGAGCAGGGGGCGTCGGGGAGAGTAGGGGACTGCAGGGGGCGTCGAGAGGACTAAGGGGTGAGTAGAGGGTGTTGGGGGGACTAGGGGGCTAGTAGGGGGCGTCGGGGGCTCGGGGAAGTCGGGGGGCGTCGAGGGGAGTCGGGGGCAGCAAGGGAGTCGAGAGCCCTTGATGCAGCCTGCAAGTTGGGTTTGCAGTCTTTTGGGCCTGCAAATCTAAATCCTGCAATTGGATCTAATCAAACAGTTGAGGATGATAAATGCTGTAAATCTAATTGCTGACAAGTTCAATTACAGCCAACCAAACAATCTCTTAAAGACATTGGTAAAAGTTTGTAACTGTCAATATAATTATTATTAAAATCATATTTTAGATTTTTAAATTTATTATTATCATAAATATGTGAAATTTAAAATTTTCGCGCAATAAAATATATAAATAAGCGGTTTGAGATTTTTTTACCAAATCGCTAAATACTAATATAAATGCGATTAGAATCTCATTTTAAGTTATTAGATTTATTAACTTCACAATTATGAAAAATTTAAAATTTTCTCTGCAATAAAATACATTTATAAGGGACTTTGATCGAAGTTCATAATTATCAATATAAATAACTAAATGAATATAATTGATGAGCAATATTTGTATAATATAAAAAAATACGATTTTGATAAATATTATAAAGTATTTATGATTTTATCAACAAATTATAAAATTTTTATAATTTTTATAAAATTTTCTTTTAAAATAATTTAAAAAAAAGGAAAATGTATAAAAATGCCCCCGACGTTTTCTCGTGGGTACTAAAATACCCCTAATATTTTTTTGGGATAAAAAATACCCCTCACGTTATGAATTGGGTACAAAAATACCCCTACAGGTAAACAGTGTTAGTTGAGAGATAGCAGAGCTGACGTGGCTGATGATTGAGACTGATGACGTGGACATCTGACGCGCATGCGGGCCAAGACATTTTCTCACGGGTACTAAAATGCCCATAACATTTTCTTACATGTACAAAAATACCCCTAACGTTTATTTTGGACCTTAAATACCATTGAGGTTATTGAAAATGATATAAAAATGACATCAGACTAACTTTTGTTAGGTGAGACTTAACGAAGATGTCATGGATGCTGACAAAAATGTTGACTTTACACGCGGCGCATATGCAGAGAGCAACTTGCCACGCAATCGTAGGGGTGAATACAAAAATAAAAAATTTGGTTAATTAAAAAATCGATTTGAAATCGAACCAAAATTTTCACTTTTTAATTTATTAGGTGTCGCTTGCGTGGCAAGTTGCTCTCTACATATGTTTCACGTATAAAGTTAATATCTTTATCAGCATCCATGACATCTCCGTTAAGTCTCACCTAACAAAAGTTAGTCTGATATCATTTTTGTACCATTTTCAATAACTTCAGGGGTATTTTAGGTCCAAAACAAATATTATGATTATTTTAGTACTCGTGAGAAAATATTAGGGGTATTTTTGTACCTGTGAGAAAACGTTAGGGGCATTTTAGTACCCGTGAGAAAACGTCTTGGCCCGCATGCGCTTCAAATGTCCACGTCATCAGTCACAGTCATTAACCACGTTAGCTCCGTTATCTCTCAACTAACACCGTTTACCTATAGGAGCATTTGTGTACCCAATTCATAATACGAGGGATATTTTTGATCCTCAAAAAATATTAAATATATTTTAGTACTCGCGAAAAAATGTTAGAGATATTTTTGTACATTTTCTCTTTAAAAAATTATAAAAATTATATAATTTATTTGCAAAATCATAAATACTTTATAATCGAAGACCATGGTAAGGGTATTTGCGACTTCTTAAAGTGTAGGATGAAGCGCCGAGTTCCCCCGTCGTCCTCGAGCCCTCCCTTTCCTCCTGCTCTCGCCGCTCTTGCTGCTGCCATTGTCCTCTCTCTCCCTTCGTTTATCCATCATTAATCGCCTTTCAGTTATCTCCAATCCTTCTCATGAGAGTATTTGGTCCTTCCCTTTCCCATCTTCTGCAAAGTGAAAGAAATAATCGACCGGTTTCACCAAATTATCTCATTCCTTCCTAATCTCAAGGATTGAAAAAGATACATTCTCGGTTTGTGCTAGTCTTTCCATGGTTATTTACTTTACATTGATGCTTCTTTTCTCTCAAATATAGTAATTTCTGTTAGGATATCTGTGGGCCTTTCTCAGCGGATTCCACTAGTTACATGCTACCAATACCCATTAGATTATGTGAAGTAATTGCTTTCAAGGTTGGAGCTTCAACAATTGATGCTCTGTTTTTTGTACAAATCTCTTTGCTTGGCGATTGAAAGATCAGCAATACTAAATTACCAAAGACAGCGAGTTTTCTTCTTTTTACTCTTTCTTTCTTGTATTTTGAGCTTTTCGTTGTCCAGAGTTCTAGTTGGCTAATACTCTAAGGATATATTATTTTCTTCGAACTTGCTCTCCGAGTTTGGTTGAGTCCACATCATATATAAGCTTTTCAATAAATAAACCTAACCTATGCACGCGGAAATGGTTGCCCCGAATATTCTGAGACTCGGTGTAAACTTGATGCAGCCTCTAATCTAATCCTTTGTGTTTTATGTTATTCAAGGAACGACTTTTTTGTTTTCCTTATTGTTAAGTGTTTTTAAGTTTATTTGTCAGTCGCTATTCTTTCACTGTGCAAGATGCTCTTGAGACTGGCGACTCGTGTTAGCATCTAGTAATTCTTTCATATTCAGCCAATCCATCTGAGTAATTGATTTATCTATCTGGAGCTAATCATCACAGAATTGGCTGTTCAAAGTTGGTTTCAATATGTAGAATACCTACATGGTTAGGTTAGCTGATTCCTCTATATCAAGTTATTCATCCTTACTTCAGTTTACAAAAATCTCCAAAATTTATGATTAATGAGACAAACAGTTAGCAATAATCTGATTAAAAAGAAACAAAAATGTATGTTATTAACTGTTATGACTATGGTGGTTTTTACGATTTACAGTTAGTGTCTGTATGAGATTCTACTTCTTTTTCTGTTTTCATTCTTGTATAAAAACTTGCATCATCAAGTGGTGGCTGTGGAGCAATTGCCACCATCTCTTTGATTAATATCTTCTATAACAGGTTAATTAAAAACACTCCACCAGCATAGAAAGAGGAACAGGAAGAGGACAAATTAGTATAAAATGGCTACTTCCACAGTAATCTTCGCACCTATGCTCTCAAATTCATTGCTCTTGCCTATATGGGGGTCAAGGTGTTGCCGTAGAGCTCTAATGGCTTCCATAGCCCTTACTAGTTCATCTAGCATTGCATCTAACAAAAAGAATCACCACCAAAACGGGGCAGAATCATGCTTGGCATCGAGAAAGAAGGCCTCCGTTCCACACTCCTCAATTATGAAGGCTGCCACAGTTGTGAGTGATTCTTCATCAGCTCATGGGTAATATGCTTTGTCTCCCTATCTTGTTAAATTATCCTGGTCATGGTTCAGCTTGTGAGCCGGTTGTACTCTTTTGAAGTGAATTTCTTTTGATTCTTTTCAGTTTTAGTCATATACTGAAGCTTTGTACTTTTTGCAATTTTTATTTTTCAACTTAGTTCTCACCTCTTAAGAAACTTCATTGTCAAGCATGGTTAAGCATTTAAAGTTGTCCCTTCTCTCAGTCTGCACATTTAGTGTCTCAGTTCATGACTTCTGAGTTAGCCACATATAAATTAGAGTTGTAGAAGAAAAAGAATGCCATGATTGTAAGCTGATCCCTAAGCAGTATATTCTATCATTTATTGTAAGAATAGATCTGAAACTCACTTCAACAAAGAAAGCTGAATGTATACTTAAGTTCAAACTTTACTAAAGACATTATTGGGCAAGGAAGGTTTCATAATACCATTAGTTGTTTGGACTTTGGAATAGAAATTCCATGGCAGCAGTGAGGCCCTATAGCGTTTGTGTGGTACTAGATGAAAGGTACAAGCTCAGTGAGGATTGAAGTGCTTATTGATGCAAATAAACAATTAAAAGTGAATGGATACCTCAAGGGGCTCAAAATTATATAAGAATCTTTTGGCTTTCGACTTCACTAGCGAATTTGACCTATATTTTCTCCTTCAAGTGTTAAAATAATAAAATGTATAAGGTAATTGTTGCACCCGGAAAGCTCAAACCTTACTGGTTCAGGTAGAGGCTGTTGGTAGGGCAACTGCATAATGAACTTAAGCCGTCAGAGTATTATGCATATAGGTCAGATATATTTGGATGTCAAGTGTAAACTAATAGAATTTGCTGTCAGAATTGTTATTCATGTACAAATAAACTAGCAAGCATGTTGCATATAGTATTCTTTTTGCTATTTTCTATGTATTCTCTCAAATGTAGACAATTCGTGATATTGGTTTTTGATTTGGTTATTTAGTTTGGTATATTGCTAGTTGTACATAATTTAGGTATTATCTTAGAGATATGCTTTGGTCAGAGTATTATCAAGATTTTGCTTAGTTTTAGCAATTTATGGAAAAATTAACAATTAATTGTATGCTTGTAACATCATAAGTCGAAATCCTACTTATGATATTTCTCTTACATTAAAATTACATCTTTTATTCAGGTTTATAAAATATAATCGATTGCTCCCATGTCTGTTACATAATCAGCTACCAAGAATTGAGCACCTTGTAGTCTTAGAAGAGCAAGTGGTTCTTGATTATATATCAAAGGCTTTGAATCTTCCTCCTTTGTAAGTATCTTTTCAGTACCTATTTGATACTGATCTTATCAAGATGTATAACTGATAACTATAAATTATTTCTAGATATATTCTGGTAAAGTGTCTTAAGAAATCAAATGAAGGATAAACAACAAATATTTTTTTGGATTCCATTGGAGAGAAGCACTTCTCATTAATTTGTGGGAACTAAACGAAACAACTGTAGGGATGACACGGATACAGACTTTTTAGTAGCTGATAGAAGCTCAGATCATGCTTTGTTAAGACATGAATTTCGTATGCATATTCTATCTAACATGCTATGCACATGGTCATCATGCCCATAACTCATAATATAGTAGGGCTCCGATCTTGCCACATTAGTGCAATTTTAAAGAAAATAATTTCTTGGCATTTAAATTATGTTAGTTTAGTGTACTAAAATTATCTTGGAAATCACATAATATCTTTGCACTTGATGAGTAGCCTGCCCTGCTGCTGATGTGTTTGCTGCATTTTCTGAGGTTGCATAAAGTAAAAACAAGAGCTATTAGCAAGCTTCTTAATAGAAACACCGCATATTCATTTGGTTGCATATACTGCTTTTTTTTAAAAAAAATTAGGTATAAGGTTTGTTTGTGTTCAAAACCCACAATTATATATTTTTTCTTATAAGCAAAAGTAATTACGGAGAGTCAGATATTGCAAATACTTGAAAAAGGGCTAGGAAAATAATAGAGTTTGAGTGGTGACTTGATAAATTCTCATTCAGCCCACTGATATTTATATACATGGCAGAAATAAATACAACTTGTATTTACAAGAACAATTAATAAGAATCAGACTATTTCCTAGGATCTTATTGTTTCCAATAAATAATGCATTAACTCCTAATATTTCCAATGCCACACTAGCTGCTATTTCAACACATTATAATCAATGTGGGATCTTACTCCCTCAAGCTAGTGAATGGATATCAAACATTCCCTGCTTGCTAGTGAGATTCTGAAACTTTTCCGTGGGCAATCCCTTTGTTAACACATATGCTAACTAATTGAAGATCTAAGGGAACAAATGAAATGGTAATCAAACTACTATCTAACTTTTCCTTTATGAAATGTCGATCAATCTCAATATGCTTAGTTCTGTCAAACATGACTGGATTATGAGCAATGCTAATAGCAGATTTATTGTCATAGAGTACATTCATAGGAATACTACATTTTACCCTTAAATCATCCAAGACAATCTTCAACCACAGTAATTCACAAATTTCTTGTGCCATGGCTCAAAACTCAGCCTCTGCACTTGATCCAGCCATAATGTTTTGTTTCTTACTATGCCAAGTCACTAAGTTCCCACCAAAAAACATACACTAACTAGAGGTTGACCTCTTATCTATAATTGACCCGACATAATTAGCATCAGTGTACACTTCCACGCATGATAAATCTCCACCTTTGTTGTTATGGATAAATCTCCACATTTCTTGAATAACAACCCTCTTCCAGGTGTGGCTTTAAGATATTGTAAAATCTGGTCTACTGCTTGTAGGTGTCTTTCTCGTGAATCATCATAAATTGGCTGATAATACTAGCAGCATATGCCTAGTCTGTCTTGTATGAGACAAGTAATTAATCTTCCTCTGATATTGAGTCCTATCAACAATGAGACTATTCTCTTCGGTTCCCATTCTATGGTTTTGCTCAATGGGAACTCTAGCAGCCCCCAGTTTCTTTTAGTAAATTAAGAATATACTTCCTTTGTGACACAAAGATGCCTTGTTTAGAATAGGCAACTTCAATGCCAAGGAAATATTTTAGTTTGCTCAAATCTTTTATTTCACCGCTAGTTTCTCCTTCAAAATTTCTCTCTCAATATCATCTACATATACAAGAAGAACCGTTAGTTTACCTCCTTGTGAGTGTTTAAAAAACAGTGTATGGTCACCTTGGCTTTGTCAAGGAGTGTTTAAAAAAATAGTGTATGGTCACCTTGGCTTTGTCTATATCCCAATGCATACATTGCCTTGTGAATCTCCCAAACCATGCTCGGGATGATTGCTTCAACCCGTAAGGCTTTCTTCAATTTACACACCTTGTCCCCTCTACAATTGGAATTGAATCATGCCTCCATGTATACCACTTCCTCTAAGTCTCCATGAAGGAAAGCATTTTTTACATCAAACTGTTGTAATTCCCAACCAAAATGTGCAGCAAGCGACAACAAAACTCTTACGGTGTTTATTTTTGCCACTGGAGCAAATATCTCTTGATAATCAATCCTGTAAGTTTGAGTATATCCTTTTGCCACCGGCCTAGCCTTATATCTGTCCAATGTACCATCTGCCTTGTACTTCACATTGTAGACCCATCGGCATCCTACAAGCTTCTTTTCTTTGGGCCAATCAACAATGTCACATGTGCCATTTTTCTCCAGCGCACTCATTTTCCCTTTCATGGCTTGAATCCAATTCTTATGATATACTGTGGAATTTTAATAGAATCAAAGGTTGCTATAAAACTCTTGTGTTGCATAGACAATTTTTTTGAAGAGAAAAAAGAGAGAAATAGGGTATTGAGTATAAGACCTTTTCCCTTTCCTCAAGGCAATAGGTAAATCATCAAGGTCAGGGTCACAACTATTCAAAGGAGCAGTGGTATACTGGTATAGAAGTTGTGACATTTTCCTTATAGTAGAATTGGACGTTTGAGATTGTTGTTGGACTAGCTTGGGCTCTTTCCTCTTGTAAATCAAAATTGGTGATCTCGGTAGTTCAACTATTGTTGATTTAGATGAGGTGTGAGGGACACGTTCAGATGTAGTTGCTGGTTTGGTTCAGATAAAGTTGTGGGTACAATTACGGTATGGGAAGGAAGAGTGGTAAGCTCATTTTCAACTTGTTCAACTGTACCTAACTCGGGGGAGATAGAGTTATTGGGGTTAGTACGGGTTAGTACCTTTAGCTGCATTAGAGTGTAAAGGAGATTCAGAATGAAGATTTATATTTAAGTTACCCAACTCAAATAACTCAACTTCCCTATTACTCTCCTCCCGAAGGTGATGAGCATCAAAGAAAGATTCATTTTCATGGAAGGTGACATCCATATAAACAAAAAACAATGACTAGAAGGATGATAACATTTACACCCTTTTTTATCATGTGAATAACCCGAGGAAAACACACTTGACAACACGTGGATCAAGCTTATTGCGATGATGTTTGTGAATATAAACAAAAGCAACAGACCCGGTAAGACTTTTCATAAATCATAATAGTCATTATTTCTATTGGACTTCTATAATCAAGGGGCACGAGAAGGCAACCTATAATCAATATGAGTTTGGAATCGACATTTAATCAAGGGGCTTCTATGATATGCTGCAACCAAAGCATATCTCTAAGATCAATATGAGTTTGGAATCGACATTTATTTCTATTGGATTTCTATTGGACTTCTATAATCAAGGGGCTCCAGTGACATTAGAAACTTTAGTAGAGCCTCAAACATCAGAGTGAATGAGAGAGAAAGGTTCAACACTCTTAATTGAGCTAGGATGAAAGGATACACGATGATGTTTTGCAAATTCACAAACATCACAATGGAAAGACTCAACTAAAACATTTGAAAATAATGAGAGAAACATAGATTTGAGGACGTTAAAAGGAGGATAACCTAGACGTTTATGTTGAAGCCAAATTTTAGAAGAAGAGGAATTGGTTTCTGACATGGGGCCTTGAGAACAAGAAATCAAGAGTCTCTTGTCTTGATTACCTTTATCATGTATTCCAATAAGGTGGTAAAGCCCTCCTTGTTCCTTAGCAATTCCAATCGTCCTCCCCGTACCAAGTGTTGGGAATAAATATAACGCAAGAGATAAGAAACAAGAGAAAATATGAAACACACAAGAATACACACAAGATTTACATGGTTCGGCGAAATTGCCTACTTCCACGGCCGCACTAGAAGTTCTTCACTATTAGGGTTTTTCGGATACAAGAGAATTATTACATTTGAGTTTATATAGGGGGACATAGGCCCACAGCCAAAAGGGTCCAAAAATTCTCCGGGGCTCCCCCCCTCACACTCCTGGTAAGGGGCGCTGCTCCCTTGACCACCGAAAACTCTGCGTAGCGCAACATAAAAGGGTTTGGGCAGATCAGTCGCCATACATCCCAATAGCAAGGTCCTAAAAAACACGATGGGTGTTAGAGAAAGATATTGCGCAATTTAAGTATTTGGTGAGTTTATTAATAGAGAGGAGATTGGTGGTAAGCTTTGGGACATGCAAAACATTTTTTAAAGGTAACGAGGGAAGTTTAGTTTCACCATGACATGCTACTATGGTATAAGAACCATCAAATTGTTTTTTGATTACCAGAAGAAGGGTGATATGTTAAAAAATTATTTGGGCTAAAAGTCACATGGTCAGTTGCACCAGAATCAACAACCCAAGATCCTACAGAAAATGTACTTGAAGAATGGAAAGATTGAGAATTTAGATGCATACTATTTAGGGCAAGAGAACAAGTACCAATAGTCTTATTGGATGAATCAAGAAAGGACCTTTATTGTTCTAGCTCTTCTTTGCTAAAAGTTTGAATATCTTCGGCACTCTTGGGAGTTCCATCATTAGTATCATCTGGTGAAGCCAAGTTTGTTTTACCACGTTGAATCCCTCTAAATCCACCTGCACGACTTAAAACTTGTTCCTTTCCATGAAGCTTGAAGCAATTCTCCTTGGTATGGCTAGATTTTTTGCAATAGTTACACAACGATTTCTTTATTAGGCTTGAAGCTATTAAGTGCAGATGTTGCTGTAGGTGTTTTTGGTGGCCGGTTTGCAGGATTTGCTATCATCATGGTTGATCCGTCAGTTGACTTCTCATCAAGCAATCAAACCTATGGCTTTCTTCTCCACGAACAATATGGAAGACTTCAGAAATTGAAGGTAACTTCTCCCTTCCCAAAATTTGGACCCTAATAGGGTCATATTCATTTAGACTAGAGAGAAATTCAAAAATTCGATCTCTTTCCACAAAAGAATTCAATGTAGCTGCATCCTTGCTACATTCAAAGCCCATTAAGTAGTCCATAATAATCTGTTATAGAAGAATTACCTTGCTTAATGGCAAAAATCTTCGTCTTCAATTCATAACACATGGCTACATATTGGTTCATAGAATAAGTCTTCCGAAGGTTGTTCCAAATATCACGAGCTGTAGGAAGGAACATACAATTTTTGCTGACTTCGGGAATCATTGAATTCCAAAGCCAAGACATAATCAAACTATCAAAGAATCCTCTTCATCCTACTCATCAAATTTGGAGTCCTTCTTATCAGGTGCTTCTCCTTCAATGTAGTTCAGTTTTCGACGACCTTTGAGGGTGGTGCGAACAACTTGTGCCCATTGTAAATAATTTTTTCCATTGAGGCAGTAAGTAGAATGCATAACTGGTGGGTCATTGGATTAATGGGATTGGAGAATGCAAACCTGGTATGGTATGGACAGAGGAAGTAGAAGAGTTGGTGTTTGACATGATGGGTAGGAGAGGCACGGTTGTCTTTGGTTAAGAGAAGGACTTTGCTACTGGTTATGGAATTAATCCAATGTCCTACGATGAGGGTAAGATATAGCAATTGGTTAAGGAATAATCAACGATTAGTATATTGCGGAAGCAAACCAGAGTCACTACAAAAAGGGCTAGATAAATAATAGAGCTTGAGTGAATGGCTTGATAAATTCTCATTCAGCCCACTGTATATTTATATATACAGGGCAAAAATAAATACAACTTGTATACAACTTGTATTTACAAGAACAATCAATAAGAATTAGACTATTTCCTAAGATCTTGTTGTTTCCAATACTGCATTAACTCCTAATATTTTCAATGCGCACTAATTGCTGTTATTTCCAATATTGCATTAATTGCACGAGTTTCCAACACATTATTTAATGCATGAGTTTCCAACACATTATAATCAATGTGGGATCACACAACACAAAGTTTGTGTTTTTAATCAGAGTTTAAAAATACATATTTGGTATATCTTATTACATCTGCTATAACTTTTTTTCATGTAAGAACATATTTTTCATGCTCATCTAAAGCAACATAATTGTTATTCACCTAATTGATTGGGGATGGATGTGGCTCTGTTTTGAATTTGAAATGGTTTATGCAGAATACAATGTGATAGCATATAGAGGGGCAACTACTCCGAGTAGTTGCATAAAGTGCAGCAAAAAGATATTCAAACTAATTACAATTGGATTTAGTTCATGTCAGTTGCTGCTTATAAGTAATAAAAAATAATATATTTTATATATGAAGGTTTGTTGCAGATCTTATACATTTTGGTGCTGTGTATTATGCACTGGTGTGCCCAAAGCCGCCTCCAAGTGCAACTCCTGAACAGATTCAGATCTACAAAGAAGTAACAAAGCCTTCAGTTCTGCAGAAGAGATCATCAATTAAGGGAAAAACTGTTAGAGAAGCCCAGAAAACATTTAGAGTTACTGATGCTACTCAAGTTGTTGAAGTAGGGACTTACTTGCGTGTTCATGTACACCCAAAACGGTTCCCAAGGTAAATACTGTCAGTATCTTGTTTATTGTGCTAAAATCAAATGTTTTTGGAGATTAACAATGTTCACTTCCCAAAACCATCAGATGGGCAATAGTGCTATACTGCTATGCAGTCTAGTGGCTTAGCTCGTAATAATTCATCTCATAATAATCCAATTAAAGGGCATGCCCCATTGATCTTGCCGTTTAAGTTCCAGTTGTTGATTTCGGGAATGTAATCAGGTGCTACGAAATTGATTGGAAATCAAGAATTATAGCTGTCACTGATACATATGTGGTCCTCGATAAACCTGCTGCAACTTCAGTATGTAATCTCTCTTCTTATGCCCCCCCCTATACTTATTTCTGTTATCTTACTGTCATACTCGTTTTCGCATAGCTTCCATGTTCTAAGTATAATTTTTGAGTTGTGCTGCTTATATATTAAAAGATTAAATCCGAGCATACGAAAATCAAACAAAAATTTTGTTGACATTTCATGTCTTTGTGGATGAATATAAGGTTTTACTCATCAAGGTCTTACTTTTCTGTGATGTGTTACTTTGATGGTGCATAAAATATTGTACAACAGATGAAATCTACTAATGCATGGGAAGAAAAATCTTGACCATATTTATTGGTCCAAATTTTGGAAAGTGAAATTAGAAAAGGTTTAGTCAACCAATATAGAAAATCCATCATAATGATAAAAATAGAGTCAACCAATATAGAAAATCCATCATAATGATAAAAATAGCTAAGAAAATACTCAACATAGTTTAGTTGTGCAAACTGAGATTGATAGGCTGATAGCATAGTTTGATCAATATTACAACAATTAGATCTTTGGAATACGGAGAATCAATGGCATATCATCAATCAAGTTTAGTAGCTTGAGTCAACTTAACTTTTATTATTTGCTTGAACTGGCTTGTTTTCCTCAAAACTCTCTAGTAGTATGCACAAGATACATACGAGCTAGTATCAAAGCAAGTATGTTGATCAATGTTAGAATGTTGATCAATTTTAGAAGAACTCTAGGATTGCCTCCTGTCTTTCCCTATTTTCTCATCCCATTGTATGTATGCCGCTGAAGGCTCATACAGAGGTGATGTGGGTGGTAACTAACATTCTTTACATGAAGAAGGGGGAGATTGAGTCACTGCCTCCAGGTTGTGTATTAAAACCAAGAATTAAGATCTCATACCAATGTTGATACGGGTTAATGATTAATAGTTGTGCATACTGTAGTTACACTCAGTGCAGTTTGGTACAAATTGGATTGTATCAAGTATTTTATTTTATTTTTACACTTTAAACCTTGTTTTTTAATAAAGAATTTGATTAAAATAATTGAAACATGCATTATAAAGCATAGATTGATAACAAGTATAATGAGAGATTTAAGGCCTTTATATAGGCTGAAAAGACCCCAACAATAGCTTCAAAACAGTTTAAGAAAGCCCAATGGGTGATAAAATAGGTGTTGGGCATGTATCCGGCGATTAAGGTTTGTTCTACTTGTATCCAGTTGATACTGCCCAGTTTAGACCTTGTACCACCCAATACAGTTTGTACCATCAGTATCTTCATGTACACCCAAAACTCGATCTCGAAAAGTTGAAAAAATGGTAGGCACCATACTATACGAGATTTTAAACCATGATTAAAACAAAAATATCAATAGCCCAAACCATTGCAATAAGCAGTTCAAATAAATGCTTCTAGTTATATCAACTTGCAACACATACTTTGTGTATTCATTCTTGTCTTTACATTTCCTTAGAATGTTTATTCTTTTCTTAACAAATGTGGTTAAAATATTAACGTTTTCTTATGTGGATTGATGGAGCTAATTTTGTCCAATCTTAGTTGGATTTAATTGTAATGGACTTATTTGTTGTGGGATTGCAACATATAAGAGACAGACTCATCTCTGTTTAACATTAAACAGTATCAAACCGTATTGAGAATACTGATAGTTGATTCCTGCTCCAATGTTTTAACCTGGGAGAACCAACTAGTTTTTTTGAACTAGTCCACTTTGATTCAATTCAAGACTAACTTAAACTTTACTTTAGCAAATGACTAAAACCAGAATTTGGTGTAACAAATACACCAAATTAGGAACAACTTTTCAAAATCACCTTTACAGGAATCAAAATTCATAGTACTCTAAATGCCCTTAATATGTCGTTTTACTAATAATGAACACAACAAATAATTATGACTTCAATTTATGATTCTACTAAAATTGAAAATTGAACAATAATTTTTATCATACAAAATTAAATGGATATAGTACATGAAAAATGAAGTTAATTACTACTATCAAATGTAAATATTGTTGGAAATTATAAAGGATGCATTATATTGTCAATTTGTCATATAGTTCAATATGTGTCAAACACAAGAACTATATGGATAGAAGGCATGAAAATATATGTCAATTACTATTATAAATTGTATAAAATTGTGAATACTATAAATAATGTAACACATTGTCACATTTCAATATGTTTTTTTAATAAAACAAAATAATGAAAAAATATTTAACAAACACAGATTACTTGGATACAAGGTATGAAATTGAGTCAGTTACTATTATGAAGTATATGAAATGTAAAAATTACTAAAAAATATTAAGAATATACCACATAGTTACATAGTCCAATATATTGTTTCACTAAAATAAAAATAATGAATAATAAACAATAATCTTTGTTTATTGTATTCAGTGAAACAGCACATCAAGACATTAGGGTATTTTGGCCTTTTTGGTTCCTGTTAATTTTGAAAAGTTATTTCAGGTTTGGTGTATTTGTCACGCCATGTTCTCATTTTTGTTGAATTAATTTTATTTTTAGCCAAACTTGATTATTAATTAATTTTAATTTTATTCAAACTAAATTTTAGCTCAAATTAAATCTTAACTCAAGTTGAACTGTAGTTTATCACAATTGATGTGCTAAGTGAATCCTTCTTCATGTGGAAGCCAAGTTCTTAAATAGGAGAGTAGTAGAATGTAGTTTCTGGAACCCTTCCAATATAGGACTAAACTAAATATATTTAAGAATAAAAAATGGATGCATTGCCACCAAATTGGCAGGAGAATAAATTAACTCATGATATGTTTAATTTGTTTACAATAAAATTAATAATAAGATGGTAATTGATATAATACCTATTATCTATTATTTCTTTTCTTATTCAATTTTTACCATTTTTAATTTAGAATATGAATCTTCTAACAACCAAATGAGTTTTATGAGATGGATTACTTATAAATATTATATTTACATATTTACAATATATAAATAAGTTTTGATGTTTTCTACAACATTTGATTTTTTTAACAATAATTATATATTTACTATATATAAACATAAAAGTAATAATGAAATATTTGAGCAAAAGCCAAATTTTAGGGAGTTGAATTCTTCTGTCAGCATACTAAGTTCACAGAAATAGATGCATAGTATATTTTTGGTATGCAACTCTTTTTCTGCTATTCTTTTGGCATTTGATGCTGAATGTAAGCGCACGACTCTACTTTAGGTAGGAGGAACAACAGATAATATTGAAGAATGTTGTGCAACGTTTGCCTCCCGTGCACTAGGTTTTGATACTCCCTTGAGGACCACTCACCAAATAGATAATTGCACTGAAGGCTGGTTAGTTTTTCTGTTAACTTTATATTCTTTCTATCAATGTGTATATGCCTAATCAATTGAAATGCTGATTCTGCAGTGTTGTATTGGCTATAACAAAAGAATTCTGCTCTAAATTTCATCGCCTGATTAGGGTATGTCTACAATAATCTAAATGTTTGTTTATATACTGAATGCATTATATCTAAGTATCTAACGATCCTAGTCCAACTTCGAAAATACTGGTCTGTGTTATAAACATGCCCAATCACACTTGCAAGATGAGAAGGTGGACCAAGCAATATATTAGGAAAAGAAAGAAAGTGGGCAAAACATGAAGAATTGGTATATGGGAGGATAGGAACAAGTGGATGTAGTCTCTTGATAGTTGTGGAAGAAGTGGACTCAGTTATCGATTAATTTCTGGAGTCAGTCATTATCTAATTGTATTGTTAGAGTGGTAATTATCTGTTAGAGTAGTGGTAGTCATTATCTTGTTAGAGTGGTCATTATCTTGTTAGAGTGATAATTATCTGTTAGAGTAATGGTAGTCATTGTCTTGTTACAGTGGTAAGTATCTATTAAAGTAGTGGTAGTGGGATGAGTGGATAAGTGTTGACATTTTCCTGTGAGATCTTGTATAAAAAGCTACACTTGAAATCAAATGGAGCACATGATTTTTATTCTCTCAAAGTCTCAATCTCTATCTCTCTCTCCCTCTCTCCCCACTTTAAATACTGCTGTTCACTAATGCACAAACTCCTTCCTTTCCCCTGCCTAGAAAAATCAGCCACCATGGGGAAGAAGAAGAAGCAAGGTTATCCTTCCTCCAAACAAGGAACTCTTGATCCTTTGGCTGGGAAGCCAGGAGCTTCTTCATTGGACCAATTGAATCACCCGTGGACATGATCTTGTGCAAAGGCCCTAACAAATATGTTATCAGAGCCATCCATGAGTGACGAACTCCAGCGACAGCTTATCACCCTCCTCCAATCCTTGCAGGAGGACAGAGCCCAAGAACGCAAGGAACGAGAAGCCATGGTTGCGAAATTAGATGCTATCTTTAAGGAACTGGAGGCAACTCTCTTGACTTCCAAAGTTCAGGAAGAATCGAGCAGCCAAAGAACTCACCCACCATATCATGCAGCCGAGTCCAGCGGTCATCCGCAACACTTGGAGTGAGACAACAAGAAGGGCCGCTATTAGGCCTCCCTCCCCGTGTTGCTGCGACAGGATATCTGCCTTCTTCTCGACCTCGCTTTGAATTCCCACGATTTGATGGCACCGGCGACCCAAATTCGTGGCTTTCCTGCTGCGAATATTTATTTCGTCATCATCACATCGCCGATGAGGAACGTTTGGGGATGGCAGCATTCAATTTGGTGGGCGAAGCACAAATTTGGTTCCGCTTCTTCGAAGAATGACATCCCAACTTGACATGGGCAGCCTTCTCCACGTATATCTCCATTCGCTTTGGGACACCCGACCAAGGAAGTGAATTCGGTGATATCACTAAATTGACGCAAACAAAATCTGTGGCTGACTATCAACGCCACTTTGAACATCTTCTTCCCCAAGCTGGGAATCTCCCAGAGCAATATCTCACTGCGATGTTTGTGAGTGGATTGCAACCACACATATGCGTCCATGTCAAAGCATATCAACCCACGGACTTGTTGAAAGCCATGAGCTTGGCTTGAGTTTTTGAGCATCATTACCAACCACAATGTCCAATACAACCACCAGTCCGTGGATCGTCCATAGAAGCATCAAATCGGGAACTACCAGTACGCTCATTTTCAAAATCTGATATCGCAATACGAAGGGCTCAAGGACTTTGTTTCCATTGTGATGAGCCATGGTCCCGATTCCTGAAGGGCATAAATGCAAGAGGCTATTTCTCATCCAAACAATAGATGAGGAGGAAAAATCCATCCCAAAAGAGGATACCCCCGAGCACCAATTATCCTTAATGTCGGTACATGACACTCGTCCATTGGCATGCTTGTCCACTGGCAGCACAACTCCCCAGCAGAAGCTTCATGGGAGTCACTCAAGGATTTTAAAAATAGATATTCTGACTTTGAGCTTGAGGACAAGCTCAATTGGGAAGGGGGGATGATGTTATAAACATGCCCAATCACACTTGCAAGATGAAAAGGTGGACCAAGCAATATATTAGGAAAAGAAAGAAAGTGGGCAAAACATGAAGAATTGGTATATGGGAGGATAGGAACAAGTGGATGTAGTCTCTTGATAGTTGTGGAGGACGTGGGCTTAGTTATTGATTAATTGGTGGAGTCAGTCGTTATCTAATTGTTAGAGTGGTAATTATCTGTTAGAGTAGTGATAGTCATTATCTTGTTAGAGTGGTAATTATCTATTAAAGTAGGTGGTAGTGGGATGAGTGGTAAATATCCATTTCATTAGTGGGATGAGTGGATAAGTGTTGACATTTTCCTGTGAGATCTTGTATAAAAAGCTACACTTGGAAATCAAATGGAGCACATGATTTTTATTCTCTCAAAGTCTCAATCTCTATCTCTATCTCTATCTCCTCTCTAAATGCTGTTGTTCACTAGTGCACAAACTCCTTCCTTTCCCATGCCCGGAAAAATCAGCCACCATAGGGAAGAAGAAGAAGCAAGGTTCTCCTTTCTTCGAACAGGGAACTCTTGATCTTTTGGCTGGGAAGCCAGGAGCTTCTTCATTGGACCAATTGAATCGCCCGTGGACATGATCTTGTGCAAGGGCCCTAACAGTCTGCTTACCATATTAGAAAATTATTATACTGAAAGAATAGGTCAGTATAGTATAGTTGTTAGGACCCAGCTTTGAGATCAAGTCCAAGGACGGGGACGAACGGATATGGAGTTGATTATGGATTGTGCTTCCGAGATGTCATCTCCAATGGAAGCTCAAGAAGATTTCTCCCCTTTTTTTCAGCCTATCATGTTGTTCTCTTTAAGAGAGAACTCCTATATCTCAATTTGGAACTGGAAACTATGTGTAAGCTATTTTTATTCAAATAGGAAAAGCATTTATACATGTTTTCAACCATAGCTTTTTCAATTATATCCTTCCTCCAACTCATAAGCAAATACATTGTCTTTGCTTCTTTGATGTGACTGGAGTGTTTTGTTGGGAAAGGGGTTCGGTTGTATCAATTCCTCCCCCTTGGAAATGCTACTTGTCCCATGCTGGAAAGGAAGGGCTGCTTCCCTTGTTGCTCGAGAGGAAGGAGGGGGCGGAGTACACGGGCGAGCAGGTGAGGTGTGCGAACAGAGGGTGCTCGATCGGGTCCTTGCTTTCATGGCCTCAGAGAGGTCCAAAGGTCCATGGGGTTCAAGGCGAAGACCATTACCCGGAGTTTGCATTGGAGTCCGTGGAGGAACAATTCCACCTCCTAAGTTGGTGTGAGTGGGCCGGTGGGAGAGGAGCATTTGGAATTGATGTTGGTAGTTGGTGATGGACCTAGTTTGATGGAGACTGGTGAGCTCCCCAAGCTTGTTTCCACGGTTGGGAGGCCCAAATCGTATATGGCAGTGTTCTTTGAAGTCTTGCCATGTGATGCGGGGACAATCAGTCATGAGTTTGAGTATCCAGAGTTGGGCGTCCTTCGTTATGTGGTAAGCCGCAATGTCCTCTTTTGAGTTGTCTCAAATCCGGTTGAGGCGAAAGAAGTGCTCACAACGAGTGGGCCAAGGAAGAGGGTCCATGGAGCCGTCGTAGCAAGGGAAATCAAAGCAAAGGTTGCGGTGCTGAACCGCACCTTTGGCACTGGTTTCTTCCCATTGAGAGTTTACCGCGGGGCTGTTGGGATGTCGCACGAGAAGACTATTACCTTCGGGTACAGTGGAAGGGCCTTCTCTTGGTAGAAGATTGTTGGTGTTGTCACCATCTACGCTTGGTGTGGATCGGAGCGCCCGGACTTCTTTTGAAAGTGCAACGATTTGTAGCATCATTTGTTCCTGCTTAGTTTTCTCACGGGCTTGTGATTCAGCCTCACATTTGAGGATTTCCGGCACTTGATTTTTGAAATTTCCCCCTTGTTGGTGGCTCTAATACCAATTTGTTATGTCTGTGCAAGTGGGCCCTCGTTTGAGGATGATTGAGGTTACTGGAAATCACCTATTCTGTTTTGCAGGTGATTTCAGAGACAGAGCAACTTGCCATTTCATTCTCTTTCTCATGTATTTATAGAGTACAACAGTGATAATATTCCAGCAGAATAAGTGTTTGGAATTGGTTACATGGGTAATTGAAAAGAAAATTAAATATACGATGTTTTCCCATAAAGAGAATTAAATATATGATATCTTCCCCATGTCATTTAATTGTTGATGTGTTTGATTTGATCGCTTCTTCTTTGATACTTGAGTCTCCAACGAAGAGATGTATCTTTTGAATGATGTGATTGACTTGCTGATGTGGTCGGATGTGGCTGTAGCCTTTTGTTGGGAAAGGCGTTCTGCTGTATGAGTGCTCTGCCATACACTATTTGGAAAGGTGGCATGGTAACTCGTGATGTAGGAATGCTCAAGCCTAAGGTAACCAAGTCATTTATCTCTTAGGTTGACCACTTGCAACACCCAAGGTACAACTCTACACACTAACAGCCTGAGTTTGTCCCTCTGATTAAGGATGGTATGGCGAAGAATAGTTGAGATTGGTCGCACTCAACTTGGACAATCCAGACCAAAATTTGCTGGTAACGACAAGATCTCTGTCACTAAAATTAAAGGCTGGTAATCCATGTAATTTCAATACATTCTCAAAGATAAGTTTGGCAACAGTAATGACTGTGTTGGCAATAGTGATGGCCGTGTTAGGATGTGCAAACGTTATAAAATGAGTATATTTGGAGAACGTATCAACCACCATCAAGAGAGCATTTCTTCCTTAAGATGGGGGTAAACCTTCCACAAAATCCATAGAAATGTCAGTGCAAATATGGGCTGGAATATGCAAGGGCTGTAGCAACCTAGCTGAATGCAGCAGCTCACTTTTTTGCCATATTGCTCAAAAAATTGTCTGGTATCCTTCTTCATTCCCTTCCAATAGAAATTAGAAATCTGATCTAAGTCTGTATATGGATAGTTTTTCTGATACCCTTTGGCTCATGGGTAAACAGGCTAAAATTTGGGAACACAGGTGAATTTTCCAACAAAAATACCGTTTCATCATACTGTAACAGTTCATCATGAACATTCCATTTATCATTCAGTTCCTCTTGCTCACACTGTAGCATTAATTCCTGCATCTCAGAATTGTTCCTGGTCTCCTTTTTAATGTCTTCCAAATTCCAACAAGGTCAGCGGAGGTTGAGATATAGCCATGCAAACATCATTCTCTTGATTCATTCTGGTCAATGCATCTGACACAGTACTGTCTTCCAGCCTTATACTCATTACCCACTTCTGTTGAGGTCCTGTCATCAATTTTTACTCCATCAAATACTTCAAACTAAAGTGATCTTTTTCACTAGAAAAGCTTTTCCCACAAATAAGGTGCCCAATGCCTGATAGCTTTTACCAACCCCATCAATTTTTTCTTATATTTCAGATTTTCAGCAACTAAAGTGATTTACTATCATTGGGTTACTTTTGTACCTTCTTCAATCGGCTCTTTAAGCTGTTGGAGCTTATTTTTAATGGTTTAGTGGTTATATAAAGCCCCCAAACCCTCTTATTTATCCCTCACTCACACTCGCTCATACTATACCTCTCAAGCTCTCGCAAATCTCTCTCACCTATATTTTTTTCATTGTAACTTAAAGATTAAAATCATCTTTTTAATGTATTAGACCATGCTTGAGAAGTTTATACTTTATTTTGCTCTATTAGTTGTTACATGTGTTCTTTCATCATTTCAATGAATTATCATTTGAAATAATTTATTTGGAACTTAGATTGAAAGAAAAAGAAAAATCGAAAAAAGAATGGTACAAGTCTGTACTTGCTAGTTTGTATCGGCTTGTACCGTATGCCAACATGGTACGTGTGTCAGTTTCATAATGGTAATCGCTAGTTATCGAGATCAATACTGGTATGAAGTTATACCAGTACTGGTATGAGATTTTAAACTATGGTTGCACTCCTTCAATAGCCATCAATGAGATTTTAGGAGGACCTTCTCCTTCATATTCTTCAATGCAATATATCCAAAACAATCATTTACACTTGAGTCTGAGAGAAAAAGCTTCATCAAAATTGAAGCATAAACCCTTAGCTATGTGTTCCACCATCTCTACATTGGTGAGCCTCTTGAAAGTGGGAGTAGATTGCACGATGGCTCTCATACAATCTCGTTAAGCACATAGCCTCCAAAAAGTTTCCTAGTTTATGAGCCTCAACCTCCAATTGTAAATATGGTTGTAGCTTGTTGATAAAAATCTCCATCTCCTCCTGATCAGTCAAGGTACCACCTCTGCACCAACAACTCAGATCGGCATTAATACTCTACCACGGATCTCCCTCATCTCAGCTTTGACCACTCCCCCAATCTACTGTCCAACACAGGAGGTCCAAATCAGAGATGACAAACATTCTTGAAGCCTTCTCAATTGAGATATGGTCAGCTTAGATGAAACTTAGCAAATGAGAACCAGTGTTGTCAAATAGCGGCCATGGCGTGGCGGTTTAATCAAATTCCGCCACGCAGAAACTGCAATGTTGCGGTTTCTGCGTGGCGTTGTGTGGCGCTCGCCATCCGCCATGGCGGAAATGGCGCCACTTTAGCATGAAGTGCAGATTTGGTCCTATAAGTTTTCAATTTTTTGAACTTTGGTCCTATAAGTTTCATTTTGATATTTTCGGTCCTATAAGTTTGCTATGTAGTACAGATTTGGCCCATCTGTGACGGTCCGTTAACTCTCCGTCAATGTGGACTAACGCCGTTCATACACGTTGACATATTTGGTCCTATAAGTTTCATTTCGAAATTTCCAGTCCTATGTGTTTGCCCCGTAGAACAGATTTGGTCCTATATGTTTGTTCCGTAGCACAGATTTAGTCCTATCCGTGACGGTCCATTAACTCTCCGTCCACGAAAAAATAAACGACGTTATGTCCATGTTGACGGGGTTAATAGACCATCGTGGATAGGACCAAATCGATATAACAGACCAGATAGATTTGCTCCGTAACATATATAAGTTTGCTTTGTAATATAGATTTGGTCCTATTCATGACGGTCCATTAACTCCGTCAATATGGACATAATGTCGTTTATTTTTTCGTGGACAGAGAGTTAACGGACCATCACGAATATGATCAAATTTGTGCTATGAGATAAATATATTGGACCAAATTTGTGCTACAGGGCAGATATATAGGACCAAATCTGTGCTACGGGGCAAACATATAGGACTGAAAATTTCGAAATGAAACTTAGAGGACCAAATATGTCAACGTGTATGAACGGCGTTAGTCCACATTGATGGAGAGTTCACGGATAGGACCAAATCTGTACTACAGAGCAAACTTACATGACCGAAAATACCAAAATGAAACTTATAGGACCAAAGTCCAAAAAATTGAAAACTTATAGGACCAAATTTGCACTTCTCCCTTTTTTTTATTTTTCATTTAAAAAAGTGGGGGCATTTCTGTAATTTTTTAAAAAGGGTTAAAATTAAAACCCTAAAGCCTTATGGCTGGCGGCTGCTCCCACTTGAGAACCTTTCTACCAGCGGCTGCTCCACTCCGGCGATGAAATCAGGTGACAAACTCTAGCGACGAGCTCCGGCGACGAATTCCGGTGGCAAAATAGTAGTTTTTACTATTTTTTAAAGATATTTCTCTCCCATTCAGTTCTCTCCTTCATTTCATTAAATTTTTCTTGTTTTTTTAGGTTATTTCCACATGTATTTGCAGATTTTTTTTCCTGTTTATTTCTTTTTTACTTCTCTTTTTTTCTATTTATGTTTTCATTTTTTTTCCTGTTTTCTTTTCTGTTTTCCTGTTTCTCTCCCATTCAGGTCATACTTGGAGCGAGAAAGATCAAGCTACATACTGGCCAACTGGGAGTAGGTTTTGGCTGCTCTTTCTATAATGCTATTTCGACCTCGTAAAGATATTAGGACTTTAACACTGACCATGGTTTAAAATCTTGGTACCGGTACCGATTTCGGTCACTGGCCGGTGCCGGTACCGGTACCGTACCGTACCGACACACGGTACGGTCCGGTACGATTGCAAACCGGCCGTTTTTTTTTTTGAGAGGGTTAGATATAACTCCAATAATATATAATTGATGAATAAATGCTTAAAATCAATATTCAAATGTCAAAATCAATACGTAGCGCAACATAAGACGTAGTGCAACATAAGACCATACCAACACATGGTATTCATCATCTCAGTCGATGTTGCGCTACGTCTTATGTTGTGCTACGCAGAGTCTTCGGCGGTCCCGCTATAGAGCTGTTTGGGTTACTGTTCATCATACCGGGCGGTATACTGCCCGGTTTGGGCGGTATATGCCGAAACATGTGGCCGGTAGCCCTGTCGGGCTGTCGACCACCCGTTGCCAACGGCGCTGAGCACCGTTGGCGTTTAAAACTTATCATACCGGGCGATATGACACATATACCGCCCTTACCGGGCGGTATATGGCAAAATACCGCCATATACCGCCCGGTATACATGATATACCCGGTATTTTCAAATACCGGGTATATCGTATACCGGAAATCTCAAAAACCGGTATATACCGCCCTTACCGTACCGTTTCGGGCGATTTTTTAAACCATGACACTGACATTGAAACAAAAAACATTCGATCAGTTTCCCAGTTCGCTATGATCACTGTCTTTCAGTTCTATACTTATGTTTTTTTTTTTTTTTCATTTTTCATTTCTGTTTTTTTTTGTACTTCTGTTTTGTTCGATTCTTTTTTTTTACTTCTGTTTTTTTTTTTTTTTTCTGTTTCTTTCTTTCTTTCATTTCAGTTCTATACTTCTGTTTTTTTTTTGTTTCTTTCTTTCATTTTTCATTTCTGTTTTTTTTTTTCTTCTGTTTTGTTCAATTCTTTTTTTTTACTTCTGTACCTCTGTTTTTTTTCTTGTTTCTTTCTTTCATTTGATCATCTCAGTTTTGTACTTCTGTATAGTTCTGTTTTTGGTTTATATATATATATATATACACATTGCACTTCTGTATAGTTCAATGTCAGTTTTGAACTATAAATTATACATTTCAGTTTTGCAGTATTATACATTGCACTATGTTTTTGATCATTTCAGTTTTGTACTTCTGTATAGTTCAATGTCAGTTTTGAACTATGTATGTATGTATGTATGTATGTATGTATGTGTACAGCCGCCATTGGCCGCAACACCATCCGCCATATTTGTATGGCAGATTTTTGGCTTTCCACCATGAGCCGCCATCCGCCATTAATAACACTGATGAGAACTGAGCATCCTCTTCCAAATGAAATGACGCCAGACCAACCTTCATCTCTTCTGGAACTTGCTGGCGATGGAAATAATGTTCACATCTACATATCCAAGCAAGTGGAACTCCTTTTCCATTGTATGGGGAAATCGAGCTTTACATACCAAAATAAGGCTTGCAGATGAAAGGGAGGATGTCGGTGGTGTAATCTCTTTGGAAGGATGCCGCCACCGATCCCCCATATGACTTCCTTCTTCCATTGCACGTTACCTCCCAACTCAGGACACCTACTCACGGGAAAGAACCTCCATGTGATTGGAAGTCTCTCGGTACTCTAGAAGTCCCTTTCCACTCGATTGATCCTGATACTTCTGCAACATTCCCTTTGACTCACTCAAAGCAGTACCCTCTCCACCTTAGTCGTAGCCTGGTCATCAAGAACTCATCAAGTCTCTTAAAGAAAGCCTCACTCCTTGGTGGCTCTTATACCAATTTGGCAGGGTTCCAACTTTGTGATTGAGTCCAAGAACGAGGACAAATAGATATGGAGTCGATGATGATTGTGCTTCCAAGATCTCTCTTCAACAGAAAGTTGAAGAAAATTTCTCCTCTTCTTCTGCCTTCTGGCCTATTGTGCAGCGATGATGAGCTCGTTAAGAGAGAATTTGTAGATCTCAATTTGAAACTGGAAATTGGAAAAAGTATCTATACATGTTTTCAATTGGTAAGAATATAATTGCATAGATTGGCATCTTTTCTGACAACTTAAGCTTTTGGGAAAGTTGCTCATTTAATCAAATCTAAAATGTTAAGCAAGAGCCAGAGTAGGAGGTCCTGAGTTCAAATCCTCCTAGCGTTAATATTTTTTAAAAAACACCTCAATTAAGTGGATTCACTTGTTGGGCTTGGGTCAATTTCCTCAAGTTACCCACCCACAAGTGAGGAAGAGTGTTAAGAATATAAATGCATAGAGTGGTATCTTTCTTAAGAGCTTAAGCTTTAGGAAAGTTGGTCATCCAATCAAATTTTTAACATCAACCATAGCTGCTTTAAAAAGAAAATTCCAACTATACCCTTCCCTCCAACTCATAAGGATATACACTGTCCCTTTGCTATACTTCAATATATGCAATTAAAAGGATACGCCATATTCTATTCTTATTACATATATTCATAAAAGAAAAAGATCAAAATGTCTCTTCCCCCAAAGCTCCTCAGCCACTCTTCCATTTCTCATTGCTCAAACCATTTATAGGCCTTCAACTCCTCTTTCTCCAGCTGATCTCCTAGGCTCCTAGCTAAAGGTTCCTGACTATCGTTGGCTTACCCAAAATCAAGATCGCATATCAACAGTATTATGTCAGTCTACCACATTGATTGCTTATAATTCTTGTTCAGAATGATATGATACGGTTGATGCAAGTTTTAAACCATGCAAGTTTGATGCAATCAACAATTAAATTAGGACACTCAATTACCTTTATTTTTCGTAATTTTTAGCTTCAATAAGGGCAAGTTTTGGGCCATACTTAAATGTTGATTTAGTTTATTTTTGTCTGTCCTTTAATTTTGATTCATATTTCTATTATGGGTAGGAGTCAGGAGTCATAGCCCATATATTTTTAGCCCTTTGGGCATTTGAGGGCATTGCACTCTGAATACAGCATTGATTCTTTCCACCTCTCTCAATTCTCCCTCTTCCCTCCTCTGGTTTGGTGCTTCAGCAAAGTTGCACCTGCTTGCATGACATAAATTATCACATGTTGATTTTATGTATTATCTATTTACTGAGTAAATTTATGAACTTTGATCGTGAGTACAGGAAAAACAAGTGAAAAAAATATATCGTGCTCTTGCTGTTGCACCGGTACCTGTTGGAATAATAACCCATTACATGCGTCCAGTTAATGTTGCTCCAAGATTAGTTTCAGAAGGTAAGAAATTTGACCTTTGAAGAATGTTACGTTATAGTTATATGTGGTTAAGCATTGTATATTTTATATCTATGTATGTGTTTAAGTTTGCTAGCATCATATCTCCTAAAGAGGGATGACAACCTCAATCTTTTAAGTACTGCTAAATTTGCTGAAGTTGAAAAATTAAAGATACAAGAAAAATTTTAAATTTGGGTACGGTACTGACTACTGAAACCTTTCCTTGACTAAAGATGGGTACAGTACCATTCTTGAGCCATAGTGATACATTTTAGGGCTCTACTTCAGTTGGCCTCTAGGCCATTTGGTCTAGAACTCTAGATTGCTCCAACCCTGCCTATCCCACAAGATCTAGTTTATGTGCAAATATAAAATCTATTACTTGTCCCCATTTAATAAAATTTGTCAAAATGTGCACATGTTTTGCAATTTAATAATTGATAATGCTAGTTGTAAGAATGTGGTGGCAGAGGATAGCTTATAAGCACCCAGAATTTAGCAGGTTCTTATGCTAGAGAGAGAAATAAACTAAGCCTAGTAAATGTAGTCTAACAAACAAACTGAAATAACAATCTATTCTGAAATACACACACACAAAAAAAATCTATTCTAGCCGATGGTCTAACATTTCCAATAATTCTTATATGTCATTGTTTGATAATCGAGAATCTGAGATAATGATGATATTAGAACTTCCACTTTTCAGATAGTTATTTTAATTATTGCTTTGTCATTGTTTAATAATTGAGATAAAGATGATACTTGAACGTCCACTTTTGCAGATTGCATTGGTGGATGGCATCTCTGCCAACTGGAAGTTTTGGAGTGCAAGGAGGTCCCATGGCCTGCCGATGAAGTAATGAAAACCTATAAAATTGAAGATTGTGGGTGGTCCTCAAAAGAAAAGGCATATGAATGTAAAATCAACCTATTGACAGGAAAGACTCATCAGGTAAATTATTTTAGTTATGGTCTTGCTTGCAACTCTTTTTTTTTTTCATGCCTTGTAGTCAACTAGTAGAGAACTACAGATCTACTTGTCGCTAGAAAAAAGTTGATATTGTTTTTTTATTAATTAAGATGCTTCCACTAAGATGGATAGAAATTGTAATCTTTTATTGGAGAGTTCTGAATGGTCCATTAGAAACAAACTCCTTTACGACTGTACTGAACACTGTTTTTGTCAATTCTACCCTTAAAATCTATATCAAAAGGTGGTTGAGTAGACAATTTATGGATCCTTCATAAGTATCCCATGAAGAGGGCCCCAAAGAACATCTATCCTACAATGACATGATGGACCTTAACTATGTTGGTGACCCAAATTGTTCCAACTTCATTGGTTGTAGTCAGTATACTACCAGCACAAGTAAATCCTTCTGTTCCACTTTTAAACATGATCAAACTCACATTGGCCACAACAAAATAGTTTTTATCTTCATATGATGAGTTACCCATGTACTGTGTGATGATTGTTTGTCACTGTTACAGATCCGAGCACAGTTTGCTGCTATTGGTGCGCCTATAATGGGGGACTCGATGTATATTCCATCCGTTATGGCCAAGATGGCTAATCCTTCATTTAACCCCCAAAGATGGATGGAACATACAAGTGAGGATGATAAAATGGCAGCTATTGAAAATTGGATTGCACAGCACGGTAAGGAACCAAATGCAGCTATTGGTCTTCAGGCCTCCCACATCTCATGGCATGATGGTAAATGTTCTTACAAGGCTGGTAATCCGTGGTGGCGATCCACACACTGATAGAAAATGGATGTCATTCCACATATTGCATGAATGTGATCATGTTTGTGCCTCTTCAATTCAAGAAAGATGGCAAAAACTAAAGCACATCATGACCTTCCACATGAGAACAATGTCTATTTGCAAAGTCAGATGTGATCAAGTGATCTAAACTTGGATGCGCAACAATCTACACAAGTTTCGTGAACAAAGAATTGACATCATCTATGCATTGGTATAACGATTCTCTAAGTAATGAAATGGTCCTGGTTAGATAATTGAACTGTTTCAAAAAAGGAATTGTCTTATGTATGGTATAAATCCATGTCTTCATGTGTTACAATAGCCACAAGAAGAAAGAAGATTTCTTTGTATTTGGGGTAAGTCTCAGAATTTAATAATTAATTTGTCAGAGAAATTCAAATGACTGTTTGTGAGCATTATCTCCTGTTGCTATTTTTAGTTCAAGGCAGAGTTAAGTGGTAAGTCATGTATAAGAAATCATAGCATGTTTGCTTTGTGATTGCATATAGCTCAATCCTAGCTAAGAACCTTGCGTTTGTTTGCGAGAATTTTTTTTCGAGTTTTCATTTCGCGAAAATTGAAATTGGTTTTTGAGTTTCCATTATTTTATTTTGATTTTTTTGTTTGGCGAAAATATGTTTGTTTGACATGTCTAGTTGTCATGTTTCGCGAAACTTTTATCCCAAAAGGGTCACGAAAATGCGGAAAACTACTTGAAGTAGTTTTCGCGCTTGTGTGTATTTGGGTGTTTTGCGAAAATAGGTTTTCGCGAAACATGAATCGAAATTCGCCCATGTTGTCATCAACAAATAACGTTTCGAGTTCGTTTTCGATTTCAGGAGAAAACAAAAATCGAAAACAGAACTAACAAATACGCCCTTAACATTAGGGGTGTGCACGGGTACCGGGTAGACTCGGAACTGGTTGGAACCGACTTGATCGGGTAGGTTCCAGATATATCCAAATTAAATCCGGGTAACAAATCAAGGAACCGGTTAAAATCGGTTTCGGTTCGGGTCCAACACGTCGGGACTCGGAATCGGAACCGGTACCAAGTTATATATATTTAATTATTTAACTCGAATCCGATATATTAGATAATAGATATATTTAATTAGGAGTCTATTTGTAATTTCTCAATATAATTTATTGGTTACATTACATATATTACTATTTTTGCCACAAAATAATAACATAAATTATAGTGAACATTAACAAATCCTTTCATTCATTAATTCATTATTTTATATTCACACTAATAAAATTAAATAGGTGATCCAATAGGGTATCCGGAATCGGAACCGGTGGTTTCGGGTAGGGTCCGGTTCTAGGTTCCAACAAGGTAGGGTCCGGGTCCAAAATATAGGAACCGGTCCTATATAGGGTAGGATCCGGATATTATGAAAATTACAGGGTATCCGGGTCTCACCCCTACTTAACATTTAGAGCATTTTTCCAAAACCAAATTAACCCGATGGGAAATTCTCAACTTTGAAATAAGGATTTATAAAATTTCAAAATGGAAAGCAAAGAGTTGATATTTGGATTTTGTCCTCTCATAGTTTTGTACTAAATTCTTTAAGGTGTTTATTGATTTTTGTCAAAAAGTATTTAATATTAAAATTATTTTAACTATAATATATTTTTATAAAAAGTGTAGAAACTTTTTTTATAACATGCAGTTTCACACCATGCATGTGGCTCCGCGCCTGCTTCAACGCTACTGGCACAAAGTTTCACACCATTGTCTTAACGAATTGGGAGTCATAGGAATATCGTTTTGTGATAATTGTTTTATATAATAAAACCAAAGAAAGGGTTGATTTAATTACAAAGGTTTATGTTTGAATAGGAGGCCAAGATGACCAATACTGAAAATCGAAACCTACCATGCCACTCATGTGTATAGTTAACGATCAATCAAATACCAATGATTTTCTGATTTATTTGTAACTTCGGCCTACCGAGTTTATCACAATTAAGCACAAAATATGTTGTCTATATTTTATTACATGCCATCCATTTATATATTCTTCATTTGCTCGGAATGATAGCACTAACCTTATTGCTCGTAATTCCCATCAATGTGATTTTACCTTAATTATTATACACCATTGTGCTTTTGATTTCAATTTCCGACTTATTATCGTATCAGATATTGTTGTGTATATATATTTAATTTAGTTTGTTTTTTGAATCATTAATTAATATATGCTTCAACAAGATCAAATGCTAAAGTTAAATATAGAAAGTTGCAATATATATATATATATATATATATATATATATATATATATATATATATATATATATATATATAACACAACTTCTGCGGGAAGTTGTACTTTTCAGGAAGTGATCAAATGAGCTCTTGTTTGATTGACACACTTTCTACATTTTGCAGGAAGTACAACTTCCTCAGTAAGATTAACTTTTTGCAAAATGCAGAAAGTAACTTATATAGGGGGACCAAGGTAAGTTGCACCCCCTACATTATATTTGAAAGAAAAAATCAATGTTAGCCCCACGTTTGCATTTAGTGCAGAATTTATAATTTATGTTGTTAACATTATGAGATTAGATAAGCTTTGAATTATTCATATATTAATTTTAATTTATTTTATTTTTAGCAAAATATGTAATTTTTCATACTAACTCCAATTTTTTTCTATATAATAAAGTATATATTATATTAATAATATATGAAAAAAATATATTATATTTTACATATATACGTTACAATAATTAATTTACAAATAAAATTTATTTTTTTATATATACTAATACATATACATTAAAATATTAATTTATAAAAAGAAGGTACATTGGTCATTTCATATGTACTTCCTAGGAAGTACTCATGTCAACCAAATATGTTGTAGATGAGAAATTACATTTCCTATAAATTAACTTCTTGTCAATCAAATACTTTTTAGATTTTTTCCGAGAAATACACGTGAGAAGTTAATTTATAAAAATTATAATTTCCTTAAAAAAAAAAATATTTTTCATGTCAACCAAACGAGACTATATATATATATATATATATATATATATATATAATGAAAGTTATTTTGTCTGCTAACTGTTTCCTAAATTCAAATTACTTAATAATTTTATGACTGATGCTCTCGGGATTTCATACAAGCAAATTGATTAACTTGCACAAAAACTTAACTTACATTACATAAGTACAAATTATGTATGTAAAAGTAAATTAGTACATCCATTAATTACTCATTATTAATTTATGATTAAAGTAGAACTCAAAAAAGGTCCACATATGCTGTAAGAAATATATGTCCTTGTTGATCTTTCTATATAATCATCCATCTTCAGTAGCAGCAAGTCTCACAAATCCAACAGCAGCAGAGTGCAAAGAGACTGCATCAAAACTTTGAATTAATTTTTAAAGCCAATATCTTAAATTTTCTAATGCAAATTAGCAAGTATATATTCTAGGATCAAAAAATTGAAAAGAGAAATTAAACATATATCTATAAGTATATATCTGATGTACTCTAGAATATATATTATGCACAACATCAATTTCTCTAATAATGCTTTTTACTTTCAGCGATATATAATGAGATCGAGTTTGAGAAATTAATAGCAAATAGATTATAGTAAATAACTAAGGTGTTAAATCGATTAGCTTAATTATCGATTAATTACTCTTGAATTGTATTCTTTTTCATTGCTGTTGAATTGAATACAAATTTCTTTGTTAAAAAAAAAAATCGATTAATTACCATCCCTCGATGAATCCTCTCTCGCCTTTCTTTTTGGTGCGAGGGCAGCATGACTTGTCTTTCGATGGCGGTGTCTTGTCAGTAGGATAGCCTTAATTTCAAGTAGCATTAATTAGTTCCACCATAATTATTAATATTTAATCAAGTCAACAACAAGAAACAATAATTAATAATTAAGAAGAAATTATATAGGCAGCTGAGATCGAGAAACCTGGCGGAGGAGCTTGTGGTTTCGACTTCTCCATGCAGCAAGCAAATTAACAAATGGAGACCAGCTGATGATTCAGTAGTACTGGTTGCCTCTGATATCAAGTCTGCCATGAACTTAGGGGCAAATATATACACCTGCGAGCTTGACCTAATCTTGCATTTAAGCACAGTGTGAATGAAGGATAAAAATGAACACGTAGTGGCGGCCAAAAGCTAAAGATGCATGGAATTCTTCAACTTGAAGAAAGCCGTCAGTATTAATTTACATATATATTGGTAGACCTAAAATTAATCTCTTCTTTTTGCTGGACTATTCATGCATATAGCTAGTTGGCATCTGCTTTATACTCGTATATCTGGTCTTAATTCTTTCCAGCATTATCGATCAGGGATCTGATTCCTGTTAAGAAAGTAAAAGGTGTTTTTGGATGAAGGTATAAATTCTCTCCACCTCAGCGCTTCTGGATTATTGTCGAAGGACATTCGATGGTCGACTTAAATATGCATGCGATCTCTGGATGTGATATGTTCTTTGCTTCATGTGTAAGATTTACGATGATGTAATTATGACATATATATAATTATTTTCTTTTTGTTAAATGCTTAATTTTTATTAGAGACGGTCTAATTATAATTAATTTGGTCCAATTATAATTAAGGATTAGGGGTGGCAATTGGAATTGGTTAACCACGGTTAACCGGTTAACCGAACTGCAAAATCCGGTTTTAGATAGTGATTTTGCGGTTCGGTTTCGGTTACGGTTAGTGAAACTCAAAAACCATTTTAAAACGGTTCGGTTTCGGTTACCGGGTCGCGGATAATCGGTTATAAGTTTCGGTATTGGTTACCGGGTAATCGCGGTTAACCGGTACCCGAAACCGGTAAAATATATGTCATTAAAATATTTAAACCCGAAACCCGTTACTACTACCCACTAACCCACCTACCCATTACCTTATGTATAAAAGATTAAAAACTAAACCTAACCCTAATTTCCCCAACCGAGTAGCCGACACTCTCGACAACTACTCACTCATCCACCATTCCACCAAATACTCGATGGTGGATGGTCTCGACTCATTCACTCGTCGATCGCTCGCAGAGTCGCAGTCGCCGCGCTGCCGCCTCCAGTCGCAATCGTCGATCGCTCGCAGAGTCGCAATCGCCGCGATGCCACCTCCCGTCGCAGTCGTCGATCGCTCGCAGAGTCACATTCACCGACAACGCCTCCAGTCGCAGTTGTCGATCGCTCGTAGACGGTCTCCCGGACTACCCCCTCGGCCCTCGCCGACTCTCAAGTCCCGACCACCCGACTCCCCTCTTTGCCCTTGCCGAGTCGTCGACTCCCCACTCGACTTCCCCTCCAAGACCGATATGCCCTCGCCGAGTCGCCGACTCCCCACTCGACTTCCCCTCCAAGATCAGATATAGTTTAGAAACAATGAGTAAATTTCATTTCTTGTTTGTTTTGACCAATTTAAACTGGGATTCTTCTCATGGTACATTAGTAATGTGGTAACAAAACTGTAATATTACCTTAATGTCTCTCATGCATATGTAAGGATGATGAATTAAGTTTGCTTTTGTTATGTCATATTATGATCTATTGTAGCTAGTCAATTGCTTAGATCTAATTGCTGTGAAATCTAATTGTTAAAGATTGGAATTGCAGGCAGTCATTGTTAAAGCAAATATTTCATTCTCCTTGTTTTGTATAATCTTTTGAAGTTTTTTCTGTTCAATAGCTTCAATGTATTTTCTATTTTTTTTTATGATGAACTATTTACCTCAATGTATTTTGATGAACTATTTAATTACTGTCTTTTAATCATTATTTGATGTCTTTTAATCACTTTGTGAGGGTTGATTCATTTTAAACCCAATATGAAATGGGCCAGCAGAGAGAGAGAGAGAGAAAAAAAGAAGAGCAGCATCAGTTTTGGGCTCGACCCGGCCCAGGCGGGCCGAACATCCCTCCAGCCGCCAATTTTGATCGGTTCCTTGCATGGAACTCAGTCTATTTTTGACCGTTTCCAGCCAAAAGCTTATCTACCGCCTCAATTACTTGGTAAAAGAAATTATAGTAACCATCCGATTAAATCAGACGGAGCAGCAAATTTTATGGAGAGTTTTTCTCCACCAAATCAGGCATGAATCGGTTCTCCTCCTCTATTATAAATAGGGGTCTAATATGCAGTTTCAAACAATCAGATCATCCTAATAATTCTCAGAGCCTCTCATCTACTCCGTTTCTCAGGCAGGATTCCTTTCCAGCGGCTCTCTTCTCCTTCACACCGTCTTAGGCAGAAGCAAGAAGATCAAAGACGCCGCATCCACAGTTTTCAAGCAGAAGCAGGAATCCAGATTTCGGGGTGCAGAAAAATATCCAAGAACAGGCAATATTTTTCTTTACAGTTTATTAATAAGTTGTATTCTGCTCTTGTATTGGCCGTGTTTTCTCCTCCTTCTAATAAAACCAAGTGCCCTCTTCTCCCCGTGGAGTAGGCCCGGTATCCCGCCGGGCTGAACCACGTAAATTTGGTGTTCTTTGTGTTTTTCTGGATTTACTCGTTTTGGTATTTTTTCCTTTTGGCGTTTGGATTTTTGGATCCTTGCAGGAAGACCCAATTTCTTCCTAACACACTTGTTGGTTATTAATATTTGAAACGGTTATCCGTTTACTAACCGGTTAACCGGTAGTAAACGGATAACCAGTTCTATCCGAATTGGAAAAATTCGGTTTCGGTTATCCGCGGATAATCGAAACCGAGCCGATTTCGATTTCGGATATAGGTTTTTGAAACCGACCGGTTTCGGTTTCGATTTCGGTTAGCGGGTTTGGAAATTGATTTTAGTTTTGGTTAACCCCAAAAGTACGATTAACCGAACCGTTGTCATCTCTACTAAGGATGTGAGCTATATACATAGGTTTGATCATGATTATCTGCATTAATTTATTGTAAAATATAATAAAGACATATTTTTGAACAAAATTTTGTAGTTTTGAATTAATTCAGATTGAACCAATTAATTCAAACTAACTTGGCAATATTAAATTTTGAATTTTGAAATATGAACTAATTAATTAGAATATATATATATATATATATATATATATATATATAGGGATAAGGGGTTATTTTGCTCTTGAATTTTACCAAAAGGTGTGAAAATGCCTCTAGATTTTTTTTTTAGCCCAATATACCCTCAAACCATCAAAATTAGTGTGAAAATACCTTTTTTTAGAACGGTAAAATGACGTGGCAAACGGTACTAACCGTAACAATTGAGAGCATAACACGTCATCAATGGGTTGCCAAAGAAAAATGAGATAAGGGGTGTTTTTGCCCCTGAATTTTAATAAAAGGTGTGAAAATGCCCTATAATTTTTTGAGCCCAATATGCTCTCAAATCATCAAAACTAGTGTAGAAATACTCTTTCATGGGATGATAAAGTGATATGACAAATGGTACTAATGACAATCAATAATAGCACGACACGTCACCAATGAGCTGTCAAAAATGAGTACGACACAACAAACAGTGTTAACACCAAGCCTCCATATATGTCACAATCGTAATAACTTCACCTCTGATCTAAGACATACTTCGCGTTAGTACCGTTTGTCATTTCGTGTTGTCACCGTTTGCGGTGTCGTCACTGTTTGCCACTTGTCGTGTCATCACCGGTGCTAAATGCAATATCTTATCCTCTCATTTAAGACATACGACACCGGTGCTAACGCAGAGTATGTCTTAGATCAGAGGAGAAGATATCACAGTTGTGGGATGGAGGTTTTACCGTGCTGTGTCGTGCTCATTTTTGACAACTCATTGATGACATGTCGTGCTCTCATTGGTTTCCGTTAGCACCATTTATCATGTCACTTTATCGTCCCAAAAAGGGTATTTCTAGACTAATTTTGGTAGTTTGAGGGCATATTGGGCTAAAAAAAAATTCTAGAATTTTCACACATTTTACTAAAGTTCAGAGACAAAAACAACATTATCCTATTTTTCTTTGACAACTCATTAATGATTTGTCATGCTCTCAATTGTTACCGTTAGCACTGTTTACCACGTCATTTTATCGTTTAAAAAAATATATTCACATTAGTTTTGATAACTTGAACGTATATTGAGCTTTAAAAAATTTCTAAAAATATTTTCACACATTTTGTTAAAGTTCACAATTGTAAAAAAACTCATTATCCCATATATATATATATATATATATATATATATATATATATATATATATATCCATCACGTGGTAATCGCAAGAAATTCACCATCATTGTCGATTATTAATTCTCCCAAGTCACATCAATGTCAACCACTTGGAACGTAATTTATTGTCACTTGATAATTGGAATACCATCCCTTAACAACAAAACATTTTTATTAGTTTCTCTAAACAATGATGCTTCTGTTTAGAATTTCTAGAAGCCTTATTGCATCTAATAATTATATATGTTGCCTTGGTGTGAAGTAACGGGAGTAGCTATAGAAATCGATCATGTAGGGATCGAAACATGGGTGCTATATATTTTGGCTCGCCAACTTCGTTTATCGAAGAGAGCTACTCCATTAACTATCATTGTCATAGCCGAATGACGAACTCTAGTAATAAAGTATGAGTCTTGAGTCAATTTGATTTCGGATCTTTTGGCATGCATCATGTTATGTTTATATTACTTATTGTTATGTTGAAGTTTTTTATATATATTAATTTGCCTTATAATTGGAAAGTATTAAAATAGAGATTTAATTATATATGCAGAGTCTTAACCAATAGTGAAAGTTGAGGTCCAATGTTCTAAAAATTACACCATAAGGTAGGTTCAACATTAGAGTTTGTAATATTTTAAAGCCTCTTGTCAATCCTTTGTTCAAAATTTTATTAAATTGCATACGTGGCAAGCTAACATGGTGAAAATTAATAGAGAATTTTTTTTTTCTTCCTCGTCCTCCGGCAACCTCCTCCACCTAATCATTCAACAATCTCCTTCTCTCTTCTCTCATCTCTCTTCTCCTCTACTAGCTACCTATTCCCTCATTTTTCTCTTCCTCTTCTTTGTCCTCTTCCTCCCCCTCTAATATCTCCTCCTTCCTCCTAATTAGGGGTGTCAAAATCTGGTTTCAGATATTGAATCTGCAGTTCGATTTTAGTTTCGATTAGAGAATATAAAAAACTAATTAAATTCTATTCGGTTAACTAATTAAATTTGGTTCGATTTCGCTACCGATTATTCGCGGATAACCGGATCCAAAACCGATGTAGTTAATTATTTTGATATTTTTTAGATATTTCAAAATCTAGTTTACTAACCGGTTATTCATTTACTAACCGATTAATCAATTAGTAAACGGATAATCGGTCATATTCGAACCGAACTAATCGGTTTCGGAAACTGAAGGATTTTGAGTTTGGTTAACGAGTTTTTAATTCGCTTCGGTTTCGGTTAACCATAAAAAATATGGTTAACTAAATAATTTTCATCTATACTCCTGGTTTTCTTTCATTCCCTTCTCCTCCTCCTCTCCCTTCACCTCCAATGATCGACTTCTTGTCCTTCTCATCCTCTTCCTCCTCCCTCCTCTCCCCACCTCCTGCAACCAATTAACTCTTGCTCCTTATCTTCCTCCCTCTCAATTCCTTATCTCCCTCGTCCTCCTTGTTTGGATGAGGTTGTTGGAGATTGTTTGGGAACAAAAAGGATAGAACATTGTTGGAGGAGGAGAAGGAACAGGCAAAAGATGGGGAGAGGGTCATCATAGGAGGAGAAAAGGGAGAAAGAGATGAGGTGGGAGAAGGTCACTAGTAGTGGTGGAGGAGATCGTTAGAGGATGTGGAGAAGGTAATCATATATAGGAGAAAGAAGAGGATGATTTAGAGTATATTGTCAAAAGGAGAAGGAGTCGAACATCTCAAAGGATACTGAATAGTTTGAATAAGTATGTACATTTATTTTTCTGTGATCTTACCGTATGCTTAAGTACTCAAAGTGTAAGGGTAGAATAGACTTTTACTCTTCTATTAGTTAAATAACTTTTCTAGTATAAATAGTTAAGGTGGGAGATTTAAATTTTAGCTCTTATGAAAACTATTCTTGTAAGCATCGTCGGGTTCTCTGAGTTCCTGAGATGCATTGAGTTCTTTCTTGTTCTTCCTCTAGCTTAATCATCAATTAAATAAGTGTCTGCAGATTAGACAGACACATTTCTTTGATCCTGAGTTGAGTGGTAAACACAACATGGTATCAGAGCAGCGTTAGATCAGATCAAGCATACAAGATTTTAACAAATCCATCGATTCCTCTTTCAATCGATCATAACCCTATCTCCACTCATCTCCTCCTATGATGGCAAGAAATCGCAAAGCTTCCTGTGCCAGATCAAGCTTGGGAGAATCACAGGGAACACAAGATGATGAAGCTACTTTGAATCTGACGGAAGCAGAAGACAATCCCTACCTTCTACAGGGAAGCGATCATCCCGATATGTAGGGGCGGAGCTACTGCTGCAGGATGGGGGGCAGCTACCCCCCATTCAATTTTTATTTTTATTTCTTATATATGTATCTTTTGATGGTTTTGCCCCCCTCTATTTTAAAAATTACCCTATATCCTCAAATTTCATTTACTTTTTCTTTTCTTTCCTGATACGTAACCCCTCGTCCCCTCCCCATCTCCCCGATACGTAAACCCTCGTCCTGCCGTCGATCGCTCCCCAAATCCCCAATCCCCAATCCCCATCTCCCGCCGACTGCCGTGCCGATTAACGACTGCTCGCCGCTCGGCCGCATGCTCCGATGTCCACTCGCCTGAAGAGCCGATTGCCGTGATGCCGTCCGCGACTCTACGTCCACCTACTCGCCTGAAGAGCTAGTTGCTATCCGCGACTCTGCGTCTTGCGTCTGCCCATTCGCCTGAAGAGCCGACTGCAGTCTGCGACTCCGCGTTCGGCATCCGCCCACTCACCTGAAGAGCCAGCTGCCATCTGCGACTTCGTCGTCTCAGCGTCCGCCCACTTGCCTCGCCTGAAGAGTCGGCTATCGTCCGCAACTCCGCGTCCACCCACTCGCCTCGCCTGAAGAGCCGACTGTCGTCCGTGACTCCGCGTCCGCCCACTCGCCTCGCCTGAAGAGCCAGCTTGGCTGCGTCTCCTGCGTCCTCTACTCATCCACCCAGTTGCCAATCGGCATCGTGAACTCATCTCTGGCGTCCCGCACTCCCGCGTCCGGCGTCTCCCCATTTGTTGACTGTTGTCCCGTCATCCACTCGTCCGGAGATATTGAGGATTTGAGGTAAGGATTTCATTTAGTTTGATTCCATAAGCTTGATTAAATTGAATCATGTTTAATTTTTAATATTTCATTTAGTTTGATTCCTCGCCTGATTTCATGTTTCAATTAGTTTCATGTTTAATTTTAATTTGATTCCATATTTCACTGATTTAGTTTAATTATTTGATTTCATTTTATTTAGAAATCAAGCAAACATATATGTAATGGACTATGGAGCAATTTTTATTTAATTGCTTGATTAATTTTTATTTGATTACTTGATTGCTTAAGTTGATTTCAATTTGATTTAATGGCTTGATTGCTGGTATTTATTCATTTGAGAGTCTGCCCCCCTCCAATTTGATTTCTAGCTCCGCCACTGCTGGTATGTCCCTCGTCTCTTCCCAACTGAAAGGCAATGAAAACTTCTTGCAATGGAATGAGTCAATGAGAATTTTATTATCCGAAAAGAATAAGCTTGGTTTGTAAATGGAACCATCAACAAACCTAGGGGTGTAATCGAGCCGAGCTTGGCTCGGCTCGTTTGGAAAATAACGAGCTCGATCGAGCTTTGGTCTATCGGCTCAAGCTCGGCTCGAGCTACATTCAAGCCACTCGAGCTCGGCTCGGCTCGGGAAAAAAATAAAGTCGCACGAGTCGAGCCGCACGAGCCGAGCTCGAGCTTGACTAAGCTCGGATTCTTTTTAGAGGGTAACGGGTTCATAAAATTTAAAAATCAAACCCGATATATAATATATATAGAAGGCTCAATTAGGATCGATTAGGCTCGCGAGCCGCTCGAGCCGAGTATAAGTTAGCTCGAACTCGGCTCGCTCGCATATCTAGCTCGACTCAGCTCGAGCTCGATAAGTTCGAGTCGAGTTTTTACCGAATCGATCTTGAGTAGCTCGCGAGCGGCTTGGCTCGCTTACACCCCTAAACAAACCAGAAGAATCATCGCTGAAACATAAACTGTGGCAAAGATGCGATGATATGGTCAAATCATGGCTACTAAATTCAATCGCCCAAGAACTTAACCCTAGCATTATATACGCAGTAACAGCTCATGAAATGTGGGAAGACTTGGAAGGTCGATTTGGCCGAAGCAATGCACAAAGGGTCTTTGATATTGAGCTACAGATATGGAACACAAGACAATGGGCCATGTCCATATATGCCTACTATACCAAACTCAAAGGGTTATGGGATGAATTGAATGCTATTACCATAGGTACACATTGGAATTATAAAGTTCAAAGGGAAAATCGTGAAGGAGCAAGAATGAGACAATTTTTAATGGGTCTCAATGAATCGTACATAGGCACAAGGCGTCAGTTGGAACTAGTGCCAAGCATCTCATAGGCTTACTCCATGTTGGAGCAAGAGGAGCCGCAAAGACAAGTGAGAGCAGGAAATGAAAATGAAATTGAAAGTGTGACATTGAATACTTACCATCAAGGCCAGCAATTTGTTTCAAAACAGAATGCAAAGAACAAGTTTTAGTACAATTCCAGGAAATTTTGTGAGCATTGTCAAAGAACATGACATACAAAGGAAAATTGCTACAAAATCCATGGTTTTCCACTAGGTCACAAATTTTATATGGGAAAAAAAACAAAATGAACAAGAAAATAGCTCAAACAGTGAGAAGCAGATAAACCATTTTCAAATAGATAAAATTGATAGTTCAGAAGCAACCAGAACATAAACTAATCAGAAAAATCTAGCTGAACAAGTTCAACAATTTGCAGAGCAATACCACACCCTTATGAGTTTGATGAATCAAAAACAAAATGTCCACCACCAAGTGAACATGACAGGTATGCATAAAAGCTCAACAACTATAGTATTTATACTCATTCTTAGATTCTGGATAGTGGCTCAACTGATCATGTAGCTTCATCCAATGTCACTTTAGAAAATGGCATCAAACCTAGTCAAAACAACATAGTATCATTACCTAATGGAGCTACGACTCATGTGGAACCACATAATTGAACAAGCATATAAAGCTGAATAACACTCTTCTTGTTCCTGCCTTTAGGTTTAACCTACTATTTGTTAGTAAACTAACCAAAGACTTGAATTACTCAATAACCTTTAACCCAAATGATTTTGTCATTCAAGACCTCACTAGGAAGAGGATTTTGAGGAATGGTAGAGTAAACATTGGGCTATACTATATAAATGGAGCTTCCACCCATACCAGCAACCACAACTCAATTTCTTTTGTTTCAATTGCTTCTGTAGATATTGTTGCCTTGTAGCATATGAGGTTTAGGACATATGTCCTTAAATAAGTTGAAGTTTTTGAATGATGTAATTCCTGAAGCCAAGTCTGTTTTCAATGTTTCGATTTCACTGAAACCAAAACTACTTACGAAAATGTGTTTGGTTCAGTGTTTTCATGAAACTGAATCGAAATCAAAATAAAAACGAAATCAAATTTCTTAATAAAAATAAAAACACCATAATGTTATTTTCTGTGGTTTCGAGACTATTGGATTTGTTATCAAAATGCAGTGGCAACTTTATAATTATAAATATTTTTTTATAAAATTAATTAATTTAAAAATTAATCAAACAATATCTAATTTTTAAAAATAAAAATCATCATTTTTAACTCAAACTATTATCTTAAATTTATAAATTAATTAAACCAATTTATATTTAATTGACTCAAACCAAAATTTTAAAATAACTCAATTTTCTTAAAGTTAATCTATTTATAATTCAATCAAAACTAATTTTAGACCATTGGACCTTTTTTGAAATTTTATAATAACTATTAATTAATTTTTATATCCAATTGAACAAAAAAAATCTTAAATTACCAATAAATTAATTAATTAAATCTTACAAACATTTAACTCATTCATTCTTTAATGTTAACTGATATATGTAACAAACAATTATGACATATGTCACATGCTATAATCATATTAACAAATATTTAATTTTGTAAACTAACTAAATATTTAATTACTACTAAAAATGTTCAAGAAAAATTAGTATTATTTTTTATAACCAAATAAATATTCACTGATTTCAACTAACTAAAACTGATGTTATTTTCATTAACCAAACACGTTTTCAGAAAATTGAAAACTAGAAACCAAAATCAAGTTTTCGAAACCAAGTTTTCAGTTTCATTGAAACCAAACCAGAAAATAGTTTTTGCTAACCAAATTGCTCCTTAAATTTCTTTTGCAATATGTTCCCTTTGGCAAAACAATCTTGTTCATCATTTCCTAAGAGAATGAATAAGCATCCTTTTGTTTTGAAATTGTTCATATTAATGTTTGGGGACCGCATAAAGTATCTACCTATGATGGCAAAAACTACACTAGTTGTACTTGGACTTATCTTTTTTCCTCCAAAGCTCCCCTCCACTGGTCATGAATTTTGTCAAATTAGTACAAAATTAGTTTGAAAGAAACATCAAAATATTCAAGTTTGATAATGGCAAAGAGTTCAATAATTACACTTTGGATACCTTCTTAGCTAATGAGGGTATAGTTCACCAAAAAAACATGTGTAGAAACCCCACAATAAAATACTTCGGTAGAAAGAAAGCATAGACATTTGCTTGATATAGCTAGAAGCCTCAAATATCAATCCAAACTACCTTTGTATTTTTTGGGAGAATGCCTTATGATAGCCACATACCTTGTGTACAGGATATCCAATTCAACTATAGATAATAAAAGCCCTTATGAGATGATGTACAAAAAAAAAAACCTGTCACATTTGAAATCCTTTGGCTGCCTATGCTACGCAAATACACTCGAGCAAAATAGAACTAAGTTTGAACCTAGAGCTGTTGAATCTATTTTCATAGGGTACCCTCATAGCAAGAAAGGTTACAAAGTGTATGACATAAAAACTCAAGCCATGTCAGTATCCAGAAATGTGACCTTCATTGAGCATATATATCCTTTTGATACTCACCAACCACAAGGCACCATCTTTCCAATTCTAATTCAAAACAATGAAGGTGTTCCCGCATTCAATGACACAGATGACACCCCAGTTAAACACCCAAGCGAGTCATCCACTAACAGCAAAAAAACCTTTAAACTCTACTGATGAATCCAGTGCTAGTTTAGAGCTTTATCTAGTGTTTCAGCAGAAGTAACCTGATTTATTAAGCTTTTGGAAGAGATAAGATTCAATACAGAGTTGCCAATTCCAATCTACTGTGACAACAAAAGTGCAATCTACATAACTACTGATCCTATTTTTCATAAAAGAACAAAATATTTAGAAATAGATTGTTACTTCGCCATTGAAAAATATTTGTAACGTAAAACAAAACCTGTTTATATATGAGGAAAGGAGCAGCCAGCTGACATCCTCGCGAAGTCATTTCCACAATTGTAGCATGAAAGACTAGTAAGCAAGCTTGGTCTGAAGAATCCTTTTCTCCGGGTCTAGCTTGTGAGGGGAGTATTGAGTAGTTTGAATAAATATGTACATTTACTTTTTTATAATCTTACCTGTATGCTTAAGGTGTCAAAGTGTAAGGGTAGAATAGACTTTTATTCTTCTGTTAGTTAAATAACTTTTCTAGTATAAATAGATAAGGTGAGATATTTAAATTTTAGCTCTTATGAAAACTATTCTTGTAAGCATAGTTCTCTCTGTGTGAGTTCCTGAGATGCATTGAGTTCTTCCTTGTTCTTCCTTAAGCTTAATCATCAATTAAATAAGTGTCTGCAGATTAGACCGACACATTTCTTTGATCCTGAGTTGAGTGGTAAACACAACAAAGGAGATGGGAGACGAGGAAGGGGTCACGGGAGGAGGTGCAGGAGGAGGAAGAAATTTTTTTAAAATATATTTCACGTCAATTGGCCACATAAATAGCTTAACAAATTAGACGAGCAAAGACCCTCGAAAAGCCTTGTAAACTTTATTTATTGCAAATTAGACATGCTTAGTGAGAGCATATATGTGAGTAGGCCACACTAATTCTATAGAAATTAAAGGGTTTCTTGCAAGAAATTTTGGACTTCATGAAAAATCATGGAACTTGTCCGAGCTATATCTTGCATTTGTTTGAAGACATAAAGTTGAGAGTTTCAACCGATTCTTATTCATTGTTGCAGCAGTGGATTGAATTTTAAAATCCAACCCACCTCCTTAATCTGGTAAAACAAACGAGGCCTAAGAAATTAATATTCACTAATCATATCCTTGTCTGTTGTATTGAGTTTATTTTTGTAATATATAATTGGGACATGTTGAGTTGAATTGAAAATTGAAATAACCGATTACTGTCTTGATACTTCAAGGCTAATTTTTATCCCTAAGTGACCAACATTCTATAAAAACATATATAAGTAACTTAATGACAAATTTGGAGTGAAATGAATGTTTCTCAATCTTCTTGTGACTTCCCTTTCTTTTGATGAACTATCAAAAAGACAAGGGTGACAAATTCCTAGAATAGTTGCAAGAGTGACAATTACATTCTTATCCCCTATACTTTACCTCTTAAACTCTCACCCCATCTATTTTTAAAAATAGAAATACTACTCAATCAACTATGAGTCATCAAACTCTCTTAATTATTTTAATTAATTATAAATATCATCACGTCATCGCAAGTTGATGATGTACAGTATTTTATACTTTTAATCAATATTTTTTTAATGATAAAAATTAATTAAAAGAAATCACTTTAATTAATTTTTATAATTAAAAAATATTATGGTTCTCCTTATACTTGATGTAATAATTGGATTGAGGATTCTCGTATACTTATAACATTAGATCAAATTTTTTCTAGTTTATCTTAATTACGTTTTCATGGACATGCTAAAGTTAGACATTCTAATAGGATTGCTTCTGAAATCACTTTAATTAATTTTTATTATTAAAAAATATTTTAGTTCTTTTTATACTTGGTGTAATAATCAGTTTGGGGATCATCGTATATTGAATTTTCTCTAATTTAGCTTGGTTACATTTTTATGGACGTGATAAAGTTATACATCTTATCAGGATTGCTTCTGATCATAATCCACTTTTGTTTACCATCCCAAATAAATCTCATGAGCGAAGATGTAAGTCGTTTAAATTTCATAGTTTTTGGATTGAAAATTGAGTCCTTTGAGGCAGCGCAATCAGTTTGGCATAATCTTGAATCTAATGATCAATGTATGAGTCATTTCCAATATAGGCTTACTTTTAATGAAATTAATACCCTAGAGACTTACACGCACGGCCACTAATTCCTTATCTAGTGAGGAAGAGACCAAATTTAGAAGCTTTTATAATAAAGCATGTGCTTTACAGCGATCAATATTCTTTAATGGTGATCCCACCTGGTATCAGAGCTTGGTTTCAGGTATTCTTGTTATTCTTAAAGCTTGTATTTAGCTTCTTGCTGCTTTATCAGATTTAAATCTAGATTGTGCATCTAGGAGACGTGTACTTAAGGTAGGCGATAAAGAAGGGAAAAGTACTCGGAGAGGAAAAATTCCCGTTACATTTGTAATCTTAAGAAGGCACCTAGAAAAGCAATCCTGATTTACTTCATGTTTAAAGTAGTACATACAGCTTAATACATCCTTAAGAACATCAAGAACCTAAGCCTAGTTAATGAGTGACTGGCGATTAACAACAGCCACTACCACATACTTACAAGCGCTAAAAGCTACTGAATCTCTTGGGCAACCAGCAGAGGGATTCGTAAAACCTACTACAGTAACATAAAAGTTCTCTGAAACTTTGTTCAAACAGTTGAACACCTTGATTCAACTAATAGTTAGGATCAAGGAAGAGCTTGACGACCTTAGAGAGGAAGTTAAAACTTTAAAGGAAGCAAAGTCAACCACTCAACCATCCGAACTTGCGAGTTCAATTGATAGCTTGACTAAAGACCTACAAAAGCTCAAAATAGGAGAGCCTTCGGCCCCCAAAGTTCCAAAAATCCAAGGAAAACTATTTGTTTTCAAGAACCCCAAGGAACTTTACAACATAGAAAAAGAAAAAGCAAAATGACTTCTACAAGAACTGAAGTGATTGACCCAAGACCCTCAATCTCGGGAAGAGAAAGCAACCTTCACCCGACGATTGACGATCAGATTCGTGGTTACCGACTAAGCAGCCGACTACGCCACGAAGCCCAGAGAAGACTACCAAACAGAGGCAGGACAAACTACCGAAGAAGTCTAGAATCTCAGCTGAACCCTGAAGCTAAATTAACAGTATCACAGTACCAGAGAGCCCAGCAGATACCTGCTGAAACTCTATAACAAGCAGGCTGGTCTGAAAGACAGCACGGAGTCTACCAACACTACTCTGACGAGAGGATACTAGTTACCGAAGGAGCACAGGTGGAGTTGCCCTTCATCACAGATCAAAGCTATAACCTTTTGGTTCAGGAAGGATTACAACACCTTCATATAGGCATGATAATGGTACGCCTACACACTCTGCACAGAAGAAGTGCAGGAGTAAATGCTCTGGTGTTACTAAGAGACACCAGATGGATGGATGATAGAGCTGTTATCAGCTCTATGGAGATTGATTTAAACACCGGCACACAGCTGGCATATACAGCACCAGATATAACCCTTAGCATACATGATTTTAGGGAACATATCCAACTGGTGTTACAGACGCATGGTTATCAAGGCTGGCAGGGAGGAGAAAGCAACCTCCTGCTTTCTAAATCATTGATTGGACGACTGTCCAATAGTAGCCACACCAACTTTCGGTACAACGTCCAGCACATAGCCGATCATTTGGCGAGCAGAGGAATCCGAGCGATTCCTGGACAAATTCGATCAACAACAAATTTGCAAGGAAGACAATGGGTAATAAGACCCGCAGTTATAACAAGTGCACAAAACCCGCAAACTTCAAGAATTACAGCAAGAACTGATGGAACTCTCTCAGTTTGATTTGCTGATTACACAGACACAGTAAGACCTGAAAATACATGTGATGATGAAGCAATGGACCATGAATTAGCAATGATGATGACCTGCAACTGGGATGACTCAGAAGAACTCCCAGAATATGACAATGATAGCCAATCAGAGGATGAGGATGAGGACCTGGAAGTTCTAAGGCACCTCATGTCGCTTCAACTTGAAGACGACCAAGTAATAGATGACCAATCACTATTACCAAAATGGGACACGTCAGAAGAATCTGACGAAGAATCTAATGATGAAAATGGGTGGAATCCATTTTTCTTTGAGAGGGGAAGGGAAGAGGATGAATCCCAACACCAGGATGAAATTGCTTATACTGCTGAAATGGATTACCCCATGATCAGACAACTCACAAAGAAAACAGAGAAGGCAAAGAAAATAACAGAATCAGCATTTTCCACCGCTGAATCTTCATTCACCAGATTGCCTACAGAACCCATCATGAGACCAGCAATGTACCCCCCAAGCTCAAGACAGCCTCCTTCGAATAACAATATCCCAGTAATCCAATCCAGGCTGAACAATCTCAGAGGTGGGTATTCAAAGCAACACAATGAAAAATTCAACTTACCAGCGGCTCAGGCCAATGTAGGAGTAATACTGGTCCTACCTGAAAATGTAGGACAATACAGCGATGTGATTTCCAGATGGGAATCAATTACTCTGAACCTAATCAATGAGAAAAATTGGACTAACAATAAGTCCAAAATGTGTTACATTGAGAACTTGCTAGGGGAAACTGAGAAAAAGACATGGATACGGTGGAGAATGGCCTTTCCCAATGAGTATGATGAACTGACTAACATTGCAGATGACCCTCAGAATATTCTTTCTCAGATAAGAAGGATGTTCTTATTAGAGGATCCAACAACAGGATCCACGGAGGAACAAAACAGGGCGTACAATGACCTTGAAAGACTCTCATGCCACAACGTGAAAGACCTATTTGAATACATAAACGACTTCAAAGTCTTAGCAGCCAGATCAGGCAGAATGTATGTATCTCCAGAACTATCGGAAAAAAAATTTCGGAAAATGCCTCCGATTATTGGAAAGGAATTGGAATTAGCATTTGCAGAGAAGCATCCAGGAAATACTCTAGGAATCTTCCCAAGAATCCATTTTACATATCAATACTTGGAAGAGCAATGCAAAAGAGCAGCTTTCCAAATGAGCCTGAAGGATCTCACAATATGCAAGAAAATACCCATACCAGGGTATTACAAGAAAGAAAAGAAGTATGGTCTTAGAAAAGCTAGGACATACAAAGGTAAACCACATGACACTCATGTCAGAATATTTAAGAGGAAGCATTCTGATAAGGTGAGACGTTGCAAATGTTTTATATGCGGAGAAGAGGGGCACTTTGCCCGGGAATACCGCAAGAAGCAAGGAAACATTGCAAGAGCGGCCATAATTGAAAACCTGGAACTATCTGACAACTGGGATGTTGTCTCAGTGGAACAAGATGAGCCAGACAGTGATGCTATTTGCTCGTTTTCAGAGGGAGAAGTTGGAATGGCACAGACCCTTGTCGCAGAACTTAGGGAAATGTCATATGAAACCGCGTTTGTCATAATCTCGGAAGAAAAATCTGAAGGAGAACAACCTCACACATGGAGAACAAAGGTGACATTACCTAACAAGATGAATAAATGTGTGCATAAATGGGAGGATAACAACCCAGAGATAACTAAGGGTTGTGAAAGATGCACTTATTGCAAAGAACCTACGAACTCCAGGATGAGATCACACTGCAGGATTTGCCTGCTGACAGTATGTCCAATGTGTTCAAGATTCAACTTAGGGAGAAAAATCATCATAAAAAGGGCAAACTTTATGCCATATGATGACAAGGATAGTCTCATCAAGGAACTGCTCGAGTACACAAGATACCTTTTGGCAGAAAACCAGAGACTGAAAGAGGAAATTGATGAGTTAAGACTAAGTCAAGACATGGCTGACCTGGAAGGAGAGTTTAGCAATATGAAACTCGACCAGGAACATGAAAGAATAATGCTGAAAGGTAAATACCCAGCAAAAGAAGAAGTCTCTACAAGCAAGCAAGAACATAAAGGAATTATTTTCAAAGAAATAGTGAATATCCTATCGGAGGAAATTACCATGCATAATGAGGAAGAAATCACTATGCATAATAAGATAGAAGCACACTCCATATTCCCTGATCCTAAAAGAGGGAGAAGGATCTTAAACAGACTATACAATATGGAAATATACATGGAAATCCCAGGAATTAAGAACTTTAAAGTTCAAGCCATCCTGGATACAGGAGCTACTGTATGCTGTATAGATCAAGATTCAATACCAGCAGAAGCACTAGAACCTAGTGCTTACCCGATCCTGATCAATGGAGTAAATTCACAGCAGACAGCAAGAATGAAGCTTAAAAATGGACAGATGTCCATCGAAGACAACAAGTTCAAAATCCCATTCACCTATGCCTTCCCCATGGGAAAAAGGGATGGCATTCAGATGCTAATAGGGTGTAACTTCATAAGGGCCATGCAAGGAGGAGTCCGTAGAAGAACAAATGGTTACATTCTACAAGAAGGTAACAACAATCAACACAAGAATTGACACAGAAGTAACAGCAACTGCTGCGATAGACGAATTAAGTTTGTCTGAAGAAGAATATTTGGAGGTAAAGAGTGCAGTTACCTACGACCACTTCAAGGAATCTGAAGAATTCAAAAGGAAGTTCAGCCCGTTACCAAAAAGGCTAGTAGATCAAGGGTTTATTGGAGAAAACCCGACCCAACATTGGGCCAAAAATCAGGTAACTTGCAAGTTAGATATCATTAATCCTGACCTCACCATACAGGATAAACCACTTAAGCACGTCACCCCCATGATGAAAGAACAATTCGAGAGGCATATCAAAGCTCTATTGAAGATTGGAGCCATAAGACCTAGTACGAGTCGTCACAGGATGATGGCAATAATGGTCAATTCGGGTACCAGTATAGACCCGATAACAAAGAAGGAGATCAAAGGCAAAGAAAGAATGGTATTCAATTACAAAACTTTGAATGATAATACCCACAAGGACCAGTATAGTCTCCCGGGTATAAACACCATTCTCAAGAAAATCGGTAATAGCAAGATCTTCTCAAAATTTGATCTGAAGAGCGGCTTTCATCAAGTCGCAATGGATCCAAGTTCTATACCTTGGACAGCCTTTACCGTACCAGGAGGACTGTATGAATGGCTGGTAATGCCATTCGGCTTGAAAAATGCACCTGCCATTTTCCAGAGAAAAATTGACCAATGTTTCAAGGGAACCGAAGATTTCATAGCCGTTTATATCGATGACATCCTAATATTTTCTGAGGATGAAGAGCAGCACGCCAAACATCTGAAGACGATGTTAAAAATATGTGAGAAATGGGGATTAGTCTTGTCCCCTACCAAGATGAAGATCGCCACTAAGAAAATTGAGTTCTTAGGAGCTATAATTGGAAGTAGCAAAATTAAGCTCCAGCCGCACATCATTAAAAAGATAATTAGTTTTGATGAGGAGAAATTGAAGAGCAAGGCAGGGCTCAGATCATGGTTGGGCATACTGAATTATGCCAGGTCCTACATTCCCAACTTGGGAACCCTTCTAGGACCATTATATTCAAAAACAAGCCCGCACGACGATAAGAGAATTAAGCAATCTGACCAACAGTTAATCACAAAGATCAAAGGATTGGTCCAAGAGCTCCCAGACTTAGAATTACCACCACAGAACGCCTACATAATTCTGGAGACAGATGGATGTATGGAAGGATGGGGTGGTATATGCAAATGGAAGCCTAAGAAACATGACCCAAGAAGCACAGAAAAGGTATGTGCTTACGCTAGTGGAAAGTTCCCAGTTCTGAAATCCACTATTGATGCGGAGATATATGCATGCATGGAAACACTGAGGGCTCTGAAAATTTACTATTTAGATCAAGAGGAAATAACCCTCAGGACAGATTGTCAGGCAATTATAAGTTTCTATAATAAGTCCGCACAGAATAAACCATCTCGGGTCAGATGGATATTTTTTGTTGATTTTATCACAGGAACAGGTGTCCAAGTTCATTTCGAACACATAGATGGAAAGTTAAACACACTGGCTGATGCACTATCCAGATTGACAGCCAACCTTGTTCAAATATACGAACCAAGGTATGTTACGGAAAGTTAGAGTTTAGGTTTAGGGTGTCTAGAATGTGATGTAATCAACTTTATGATGCAAAGAACCCATAAACCAAACTCAAATCCCAAAATATGAAAACTCCAAAATCGCCCTAAAATTCACTAAGCCTAGGGAGCTACTTGGAGGGCTATATGACCTAGACATTTTCTTGACACAAAAGTGGCGATAATTGTTCCATGGGTAAAAACTAGATAATGAGATATTTTTTAAAAATAATTGGAAGCCTTTAGCATACCCATATTTGACCCGGGAGATTAGAAAATTTCTATTTTCGAAAATTTGTACTAGACCCTAAAAACTAGATTTTGATTCTTAAGGATTTTGATTTTTTATATATTTTTATTGAATCCAAATGGGGGGTAATCCTTAAGGATCGGTCGACCGAACGTTGCCTAGAACGAGCAGAATGCTATGGTCGCTCGAGCGGTCGGTAACAGGCAAAAATTCGCCCGTTTAGAAGAGAGGTGCTTCTCTACTCTTCATGGCCTATAAATATAAGGCCATGAGAGCCTTCCTCCCCTGTCTTGATCACTTATACTATCTTTGAGACATTCTTTTGATCAATCATAAGCCCTTATTGAGCCAATCTTGTGAAAACTCTAGCTTAAACCTTTCATCTATTTGATTGAGCCTTACCTTCATTGTTACATCATCACAGGCATCAAGAGGAAGCTAGGAATCTTGTTGTGGAGCTAAGTACTTTATTGTTTGATTTATTGCTCCATTTTATATTGTATTTTCTTGTTATTTCATTGTATGTGAGTTTGTGTAAACCTAGAGTGCTAGGTTGTTTGAGTTGGTGGTTGCCTTGGTATTAAGGCTTAAATTCACCAGTGTAAACTTAGTTTACTAGGATTAGTTGAGTTGTCCCTTAGGTTGAGGTGGGAGAGTGCTCTCGGTTGGAAGGCGAGATACTTTCGGGTGTGGAAGTGCCTTCGGTTTGAGAGCGAAGACTTTCCAATGTAAAGTCCTCTTTGTAAGGGAAACAATATAATCTAGTAAACCTAAGTTTGAAAATCCTAAGCGGGGTGCTTAGGTAGTGGAGTAGGCATTGGGCCCGAACCACTATAAATACTTGTGTTAGCATTTTTTTTCTTTGTGTATCGGATTGCTTATCTTTATTACTCGCTTCCACATTTAGTCGTCAATTGTGAATTGCCTAAGTAAATTAAGAAACTATTAAAAATGGGTTTAGGCGAATTGATTAGTTAACACACTCTTTACCCCCCTCTAGTGTGGCTATTTCACCAACAATTGATATCAAAGCGGGTCGTAGTTTGATATTTCACCATCTCCTCTACATCGTCTCTCGATCCAAAAAATGACACTAGAGAGTTTAGCGTCTTCACCTCCTAGGTTCGATGCCTCGAACTTTGGTCTTTGGAAGTCTAGGATGTACACCTTCTTAAAGACTCAAGATTTAGGTGTTTTTAACATGGTAAAAATTAAATATATTGAATCTAAGGAAGACATGAATGCATGGACCCAAGAACAAATTGATATTTTGTTCTTTGAAAAATAATGTCTTTGAAAAGATCATGCATTGTTCTTCCGCATTCGATATTTGGGCTACCTTAAACATGCTTTATAATTATGCAAAAACCGAAGAGCTCAATACGTTTGATGAGGGGAGTGATGACAATTGTCATCCACCTAATACTAATATGGTTTTTGAAGCCCATAGTGCCTCTAGTCATAAGAGCACTAAAAATCAAAAAATAAAGGTGATTTGCCATGTGTGCAAAGAAAAAGGGCATGTGAAGAAGAACTGACATACTATGAAGAACAATGCAAAGAAGAGGTCGAATGCTTCCACATCCTCATTCCAGTCAAGTGAAGCCTCTTGCCATGACTATGAAGTTATCTCAAAAGAATGCCTCATGAATGATAACAATGAGGTACACTCCTCTCATTCTAGTCATGTTAATAGTAATGATAGTATTAACTCATCTAGCTCTCATGATTTTGATGAATTGATGGATGAGTATAAAAACATGTATGCCTTGCTCTTGAAAAAGGATAAGGAAAACAAAATGATTAAAAATGAGAATTCTAGACTTAGTTCACATATGCATGCTCTAGAATTAGAAAATGAGAAATTGAAATCTAGCTCATTTGATCCTTGTCATGATATGTTGAAACTTTAGCTTAAGGACTTAAAGCTTGAAAATGATAACTTGAAAAATGGTTTCAAAATTGAGAATGAGATTTTGAAAAATGAAAACTCAAAAATCAATAAGAAAAATCTTATGTTAAAATCTCAAATGCATGTTTTATATAAATCCATGAATGACTTGAAAAAGGATGTTTTAGTATTGAGTAAAAAGGTAAATGAATTTACAAAAGTTTCTACCTTTAAGAATCCATAAAGGAGAAATAACACTTTTGATAATACTCATGCATCTCATGCTTATCATGTTAAGTATTCTACCTCTAGACCTCATGATCATAAGAAGATGAATGTTTCTATCAAGAATGCTCATGCTCATCTTAGTTCAAATGACAAGCATTCTAATAATAAATCTCATGTTCATAGCAAAAATAAAAAGATATTTAATGGACATTGCTTTTGTTGTGATGTTTACAAGCATGTCATTTATTATTGTGCATTTAAGATGAACTCAAGTGGTGTTAAGGCACTTTGGGTAGCTAAGCCCTCTAACCCCCAAGGACCCAAAGTTATTTGAGTACTAAAGATTTCATGTTCTCTTGTAGGGAGAGCAACCACACAAGGATGAGTTGATGATGGTTGATGGGAGTTGCATGATGACCTAGAGCTTCACCAAACCCAAGTTGCAACTTCACATCTTTTGGATGCCTTCAGTATGAAGAATCGGCATCTAGTTAATTTGGTATCATCTCCTTGTTTCGTCTAGTCTGAAAATTAGAGTTTATGATACATAAATGATTTTGGTTAATTCTTATCGCTCTAAATATGGTTTTATCAAATAATTTTTTATTTTTTATTTCCCGATCTCTTCGGAGACCTATGTAGCCTATAACGGGCTCATGCGACCTTACGGTTCTAAATCGTAGGCTCATTTTCCTTTCGGTTTTCAACCAATAGGAAGGGTTGAGGATCTTAATTTTCAAATATTTCATATTTTGAGATCTCTTGATTCGTTTCGGATTCATGATAATATATTTTGAAATGAATTTCAAATTATTTAGCAAAGTGGACTTTGAAAATGATACTCGATTCTTCTCTTTGCTATTTGGTTTGGGTTACTTGCTAGTAGCTTTATTTTTATTAAATCTACTAATGAAGTCTACTTGCAAGTTAAAAATATTGATGGAAGACTAGTAGATTGAATTTGGAAAGAAAATGACAAGTTTGGCAATTTTATAGAATGAGGTATGGTTTTGGTTTTGCAAAAATCTTATTATAATATTTGAATATTCATGCATTAATGATGTCTCTATACTCATTATTGTTTTTGCATGATAAATATATGAAATTTCATGAGAAGGTAAAATTTTGATAACTTAGACAATTTCATGATATCTTGATTGAATGAAACTTGCTCTAGGTTAAGATTTGTCACTAGAGACTTCATTTTTAAGTCTACACCCAATGAACATGTTTATATACACATATGACATGATTCTAGGTGTTTAACCTTGAAAATTCATGTGTAGATGAACAAAGTGATAAAAAGATTACTTTAAGGGACTTAAACTTGAAAAAGTTTGACCCAAGTCAACAAATCGACTTGGACACTTTATTTTAAGTCCAAACTTCATAAATATGTTTAGAAATAGGTATGACATGTTTCCATGCACTTAGAATAAAAAATTTATATAGATATTGATAAAATGACATAGAGGTCATTTCATTTCATGATAATCTATTTTGAACCAAGTTGACCCAAGTCAACAAATTAACTTAGATGTCTCATTTTCAATCCATATTTGAGGAACATGTTTAGATTTACTCATGTTCGGTGTTCATAAGTTTAAATTTGAAAAACCATGAGTAAATGATACGATTGACACTTAACAAGTTTTATGATAACTAGTTTAGTTTTGAATGAAACCACGCTAGGTTGATATCTTGACTTAAGGATATAATTTTCATTCCAAACTTGGCATACACTCTTTACATGACCATTATGTGGTGTCATAAAACACTTTTTGAGAATAACTGAAAATTACGGAAATACCATTGAAAATTTAGTATTTTCAGTCATTTCTAGAAAAATGTAGAAAAATTATTTTTAACTGATTCTTAAAACTGCATCTTCATTGTAAAATCTAGTTTATTCAGTAAAAAATTCAGAAATTTTCATCAAGAATTGAATTTATAATGGAATTTTGAAGTTGGATTTCAGAAATGCAAAATATCACCTTCTTGAAATATCAATTCTTCCGATACTTTGATTTTTCGTCAAAAACTTCAAATGAAAGTTTGTGTATACCATTTTGATTATGTTTCTAATATCATTCACACCATTGCTTGAGTAAAATCATTTCTATGAATGATTTTGATAACTTGAATGATAGTTAGAAATATTCATTTTTTTCATTGAAATCAATATAGGATGAAAAATAAATGTAGACAATTCATTTTGAGCTCAAACTTGACACACACGCATCTTAAATGATCATTCTGCGATGTCTGCAAAGTTTGAAGCAAAATTGATAACTTTTTAAAAAAATATTTGAAATTTACAAAAATGCCCTTGGACTTTCAGGAATTTTATAAATTTATAAAAAAATGATTTTTGACTGATTCTTGAACCTGTAGATTTCCTGAAAAATCTAGTTTGTCCAGTTAAAGTTTCAAAAAATTTCGTCAAGAATATGATTTTATATGAATTTAAAAGTTTGAGTTTTGTAAACTTGAAGTATACTTTGACCTAAGTCAACAAAGTGACTTAGAAATTTCATTTTAAGCCCAAACTTGACTCATATACTTATATTCACTCATGTTTGCTATCTGATGCTTAAGTTAGAGAAAACATGAGTAGATAGCAAAATTTGATACTTACCCATTTTCATGTTTTCATGCTTATTTTGAATGAAATCGTGCTAAGTTGAAATTTTGATCAAATGACATTAGTTTCACCTCAAACTCAATATACATGTTTTAAATGACCATATCTTGGTATTTTGAAAGTTTGAATAAAATCTAAAAATATCATGAAAAAAATATGATATTCACGAAAATATTCTTACTTGAGTACATACATGATTCTTAGTTTTGGATTCTATCTATCATTCATTGATATCATGTATTGATGAGTCTCAAAATTGATATAATATTTTCATCCCTTGACTTGGTTGACTTTGGCTTTCATGAAAAATGTTTTCTAGTCTCAACCTTGATTTTAATTGTCTTTTATAGCCCTTTTTGATTGATGTCAAAAGGGGGAGAAAAATAGAGGTAAAGGGGAAGAAAATATAGGAAAATCATGCATATAGATAGGACAAGTTCTATTATATAGATATGCATATTGATAGGGGGAGAAATCACTTAGTTGATATCATTTGTGCTTTAATATATATATTTTCTTAAGGATGTTTGTCATCATCAAAAAGGGAGAGATTGTTAGCCTAAGGTTTTCTACCTTGGTCTTAATCTTGGTTTTGATGATAACAAACATGGAACTAATATTTCATTGAAAAATACTTTAAGATTCCAAGTCGATTAGCGCACGACATCCGCAATCGGAGAAATTGGCAAGGACGCTCGTCGACGCTCGGGATTCTTCGGGAAGTTAGAGTTTAGGTTTAGAGTGTCTAGCATGTGATGTAATCCTCCTTATGATGCAAAGAACCCAAAAACCAAACCCGAATCCCAAAATATGAAAACCTGAAAACCGCCCTGAAATTCACTAAGCCTAGGGAGCTCTTTAGAGGGCTATATGACCTAGACATTTTCTTGACAAAAAAAATGGCGGTAATTATTCCTTGGGTAAAAACTAGATAACGAGATATTCTTAAGGAATTTTTGGAAGCCTTTATTATACCCATATTTGATCCGGGAGATTAGAAAATTTTCGTTTTCCAAAAATTTGTATTAGACCCCAAAAACTAGATTTTGATTCGTAAGGATTTTGATTTTTTAGATATTTTTATTGAATCCAAATGGGGGGTAATCCTTATATAATATTTATGTTTTAAAGTTATTAACTTTGACCGATCATTGCCCAGAATGGGCAGAATGCTCCGGTCGCTCGGGCGCTCGCTTGGTCGATCGACCGACGATCGACCGGACAAGCGATCGGTGGTCGGTAACGGGCAAAAATTCACCCGTTGAGAAGAGAGGTGTTTCTCTTCTCTTCATGGCCTATAAATATAAGGTCATGAGAGCATTCCTCCCATATCTTGATCACTTCTACTACCTTTGAGACATTCTTTTGATCAATCCTAAGCCCTCATTGAGCCAATCTTGTGTAAACCCTAGCTTGAACCTTTCATCTCTTTGATTGAGCGTTACCTTCATTGTTTCATCATCAAAGGCATCAAGAGGAAGCTAGAAATCTTGTTGTGGAGCTAAGTACTTTATTGTTTGATTGATTGCTCTACTTTGTGTTGTATTTTCTTGCTATTTCATTGTATGTGAGTTTGTGTAAACCTAGAGTGCTAGGTTGATTGAGTTGATGGTTGTCTTGGTGTTAAGGGTTAAATCCACCATTGTAAACTTAGTTTACTAGGATTAGTTGAGTTGTCCCTTAGGTTGAGGTGGGAGAGTGCTCTCGGTAGGAAGGCGGGATACTCCCGGATGTGAAAGTGTCTTCGGTTTGAGAGCGGAGATTTTCTGGTGTAAAGTCCTCTTTGTAAGGGAAATAATATAATCTAGTAAAATTAAGTTTGAAAATCCTAAGCAGGGTGCTTAAGTAGTGGAGTAGGCATTGGGTCCGAACCACTATAAATACTTATGTTAGCATTATTTTCTTTGTGTATCAGATTGATTATCTTTATTACTCGCTTCCGCATTTAGCCGTCAATTGTGAATTGCCTATGTAACTTAAGAAACTATTAAAATCGGATTTAGGTTAATTGATTAGTTAACACACTATTCACCCCCCTCTTGTGTGGCCATTTCACCAACACCAGCCTCAACGCCCTTACACGACCATGACTCGATTTTTACCAGCCTCGCTCGTTGGCTATCATGCCACTAGTTCTGGCCTCAGAGCCCTTACTCAACTCCTCATGTACGGTCTTGCCTTACGCTCCTCGACGAGCTCGGCTTGAACCCTCGAGTGTAGTCCTCGGCCCCGAGAGCCGTTACTTCTGGCCTGAGCGCCCTTATACAATCAGGACTCAGTTATCACTAGCATGCCTTGTTGGCTATCATGCCACTACTTTCGGCATCAGCCCCCTTATACGATCAGGACTCGGTTTTCACCAGTGTGGCTCGTTGGCTATCACGCCACAACTTCTGACCTCAGAGCTCTTACTTGACTCCTCACACGCGGTCTTGCCTTACGCTCCTTAGCGAGCTCGGATTAAACCCCCAAGTGTAGTCGTCGACCCCGAGAGCCGTTACTTCCGATCTCGGAGCCCTTACACGACCGGGACTTGATTTTCACCAGCTTTGCTCGTTGGCTATCACGCCACTACTTTCGGCCTCAGACCCCTTACTCGACTCCTCGCACGCGGTCTTGCCTTACGCTCCTCGACAAGCTCGGCCTGAACCTCTAAGTGCAGTCCTTGGCCCCTTAAACCGTTACTTTTGGCCTCAATGCCCTTACACGACGAGGACTCGATTTTCACCTGAAAAGAATAGTGCCATTGAGCCAATCACATGTCGATGTGTTTAAGGACTATTCAAGGGTAATCAACTTAATAAGACAACCTTTTCATCATATGCTGCATCTTTATTCATAAAGATTGTGATGAACCCCATGAACCCGGGCAAATGATTCTGAGGCCATGATGAGTTCATGCCAGTGAGACTTGGAATCCAAATGCTCATGTTCTAAATGTTCCTAGTCGTACGATCACCAATTAGGAGATCGGTGATTCTGAATAGACTAGTGCACTTGATACATACCCTATACAATAAGGGGTAACTAATCTCACAGTTACCTATGAGCCATCATTAATGTACAAGTGCAGGTGCTCATTAGGGAATGAGTTCATTGAACGGACCTACACGAGGAACACAAAATGGAATCCTTACATGAGTGTCAATAGGATGTTCCTCGGGTGATAGTAGGTGCAACCAGTCCTTACACCTGAGGCTGTCATGGTTACCTTGTGAGTGACGACCCATTGCTTTGGTACTATCCCTACGTGGCCATCAGCGTCATGTGTCGGGTATTACTAGGCATAGAGAAGCATTCATGGAGGTAGATGAGCGACCAACATGGAATCGGTTACTCCTAGTGAGATGAGATAATGTCCTATGTGTCCCTGCAAGTGTCGACTCAAGAATCTCTGACCATGGTAGATATAAAACTTGGGAAGATGTTTCTGACGCTTCATTATTGAGACGATATCTTGGCGGGTGGAATACATATGAATCGGTATTAGGGTTTGACACTTCTTCCGTACCCTAGCCGACTTTGGGACATTAATTGTAACCGAGATATTTAATTGCATGATAACTAATCACTGACGGGCGTTCGATCCCAGTAGATTGAACCTCACACTATCCAGATAGTCAAGACACATTGCTAGACGTCAATCTCGACTTGTGAGTGGAGTCTCTCACGACCACACTGAAGGGGTTTAGTGGTGGCTCGTAAGATTCGAATGGAATTCATTCTATCAGATCTGACTCTCCGTTATGCACAACTCACTACTGGCTTAGTGTGTGGCCCAGTGGGTCACACACAATAGGCTAACCTCGTAACAGACCTTATGAGATAAAGTCTGAATGCGGCACTATATGCCTACTAGCATAGACATGCTGCAACACGATCACAGATCTCGTTTATGGACATGATAGGAAAGATGTTTCCTGTATGAACGAATACGCGATGAAGGAGTTCCTTGGTAACCCTAATTTGTAGGGCATCCCTAAATTATAGGGATTGACATATGATAAATCCTAATCAATAATAATTTAATTTATAGAGATAAATTAAAGTTTATATTTAGTTGGATTTAATTAATTTCGAATTAATTATAAATCTATTAAATATAAATTATTATTTTGGAGGCAAACCCCGAAATTTTGAATTTCAGGGAGAGGATTTAAAAGGGGGGGCTGGGTCTACCATGGGTGGCCGCCTGCTCCCCTTATAAATAGATGGCCTAACCTCCTTCAAGGGGGTTAAGCAAATTGGTTACTCATCTTGGAGAAGGTTAAGAATTGGATTCTTGAGAGGCTTCTTGAAGAGAAAGACTCCAAAGAGCTCCTCTTGATCTCCATGGGTGGCCGGCCATCAAGTTCCTCCTTCCTCGGGTTTGTGAAGCCGAATTGAATGTCTCTTCCTCTTGGGTGTGTCATCTCCTTCATCTTCTTGGAGGAGTCCAAGAAGGACAACGAGGTATTCCTTCTTCTTCCTTCTCGTTCAGTGGTTTTCTTATCCCTTCTTCCTTTCTTTTGGTGCTCGGTTCTTGGTGGAAGGGTTAGCTTCACCTTGGTGCGTTTCAGGGTTGAGATTGCCTCTTCGTTGAGCCACAACGAGTCTTGGTGTTCGCCGCCCCTTGGTTGTGAGGTGCTTGGTGTGGATTTTCCTTGGAGGACGTGCGCGTGTGCATCTTGAAACGGGGATAGGAGCAATCATACCATCCGTAGTATAAGGTATATCTTCTCCTTCTACTCGTAGATTAAATTCCTTAAAGATTGCTAAAGTTGATCGTTGTTTTCAGGATGGTTTGAATGTTTTAAAATCGTTTTTTTCCATTGTGCTTCTTGTTCCCAACCCAACATCACCAGCCTGGCTCGTTGGCTATCAGACAACTACTTTCGGCCTCAGAGCCCTTACTCGACTCCTTGTGCGCGGTCTTGCCATACGCTCATTGGCGAGCTCGGCTTGAACCCCCGAGTGCAATCCTCGGCCCCTAGAGTCGTTACTTTCGGGCTCAATGCCCTTACACAACCAGGACTTGATTTTCACCAGCCTGGCTCGTTGGCTATCACGCCACTAATTGCGACCTCAGAGCCCTTACTTGACTCCACACGCACGATCCTGCCTTACGGTACTCGGCGAACTCGACTGGGACCCCCAAATGCAATGTTCGGCCCTAGAGCCACTATTCCTAAATTTATCATCAATATGTAACCAGCCTAGCTCGACACCAGAACCCGTTTTTATTGCTTAACCTCTGAAACAACTTCGGAGTTGTTACATAAGGTTCAACCTCAAGCAAAGATTTTCCCTTCATAGGAAACCAAGCATTACCGACAGCGGAAACTAGGCCATTGAATCAACAAGAGCATGTTGCAAAACAAAAAAACAAGCATGTTTAAATAAGCCCACGGAGGAGCAATTGTCAAACAAAAGGGAAAATAATTAACCCTAGAAAGTTTTCAAAACCAACCCATACACAGGCAAGCAAAAAAATTCAAACATTTACTGTGGAGAGACTACATCAGCCTTGGTAGGCACGCAAGAGCATCCCTCCCTGGAACAATATTTCCCTGTGGAGAAAATGAGCACTAACTCGAAGTCGCGACCGAAGGTTCCCCTCCAAGGGACCAAGAAAAATCTTCATCAACCGTAGGATTCACCAGAACACCATCCCTAACTTCCTTGAGGAAGTCAACTCCAGAAAAGTCGACACCATCAGCAAAGAGCTTTGCATGTTCTACCACTCTTTCAAAACCCTCTATATACATGACGAGAGCATTATCTCGAAGGCATCTCATCTCATCTTCAAGGGTTTGCCATGCCAAATCGCACCTCCTAACCTCAGCCTTGGCTTCCTCAGCCTCGGTCTTCAGACGGGAACTCTCTGCCACCACCGCGACAAGAGCAAGGTAAAGCATTTCCAATTCCGTCTTAGACTTGCTTTCCACCTCCGTTATTAGGGCAGCAGACTCGGAGCCAACGACATTCAGGCGCACGACTTCATCATTTTTCACCGCCAAGACTCTCTACCTCAACCATCTTGAGCCTTAGTGCTTCAAGCTCTCGAGATTAAGCCTCGAAGTCTCTCAACATAGATTCTCTCAGCCTACTCATCAAGAGTTGGACATACTCCCAAGGATCCACCCCTTCGGAAAAAACCTGATTGATTACTACAACGGATGCGTAAGGCTGAAACAGGCTACCGAATTCTCAGTAACACACCAGCTACCACCGCCACCTCCGGCAACACGAACTCATCCCCCCGCGAGCGAGTAGCCGCTTGAGGAAGCAAGCTTCTATCGAAGCCCCTAGCTCTTTTCCGGCACCTCGAAGGTGAGCCAAAGAGGACGGGAGAGTCTGAAGACGCCGACGACCCAGCCACCTCCGCTTGAGCCCTAGAAGCTCCTAGATTTTGAGATCGCAAAGCCCTCATAGGCTTCAACAAACTGTCCACTAACGGATTCTTCCCCCTCCCGTTTGAAGTGTTCTCCTGTACCTTCAGCAATGAAGTCATCTCACCTACACGACGGAAAGATTCTGGACAGTTCATTTCGAAAAATAATGGAAGAGCACCTAGTAGTTATGGTACGACTAAATGGATCATGAAGAAGGCAAACCTAAAGTCAACACCAATGATACATAAATTAAAGTATAACATCAAGAAGACTTACCGAAGAGGGTTAGCGACGAAAGAAGAAAGAAACCAGCCAAGAGAACACCGGCAAAAACCTGCTAAGAACGAACGCCAAAGAATGTGAGAAATGGTCGAAACAAGGAGAGAAAGAGTCACCTTATAGGCCGAAGAATGACAACCCCTCCATCCAACGGCCAGCAACGAGGACATGATTAAATCCCAATCGACCAACTCAGCAATTGACGGTTCTCTAGAAACTCCCAAGACATGAGCGAACGCTTTTTCCGCTATGATGCCTCCCCCAAAACAAGGAGGTAAACACCAATAAGTAACTGCCACGCAAGACAAGGAAATCTTCATTATCAAACCAACATGCCAGGCACGAAAGTCGAGAGGACACAAGAATAACACGACAAAAATATACTGATTTGACTTACTCAGAGGCGACACAAAAATTGCTACATACCAATCGCTCTCTCCGACTCGGCCCCCACAGTCGTTCACTGCCAACTCGACCTTAGCAACCACCTGCTTCAGCTCGGCCTCTACAGCTGACCACTCCAATTCAACCTTTGCAAACATCCGCTCTAGAACTATTGGGCTCGGTCGAATTAGACCCGGCAACGTCCCACAACCCAACTTGAGCCAACTCACACGGCTCCGCCCGGGGAGCTCCACCCGGCCATACATGGACATCCACGTTCTTCCTTATCACGAGGGATACATCATTACAAGTCTGTCATCTCCGGGATTAGCCTCCACCCATTTCAAGTAATATCTTGCGATATTACCGAGCGTCGTCGTCACCTCTAACTGCAATAAATACAAACACGACATGTCTCAAGTAACCTAAGTTCCATTTTCTATTATCTACACCTTGGAGTCCCACAAACTTGAGCATCGAAATATCTTTTACAGGTCCCTCCCCCCCCCAGCCGGAGTTGCATTTGACCAAGAGAAACACCGAACCAGACTGGACTACTCCGATCCTCAGGTAGGAATAGACATATTTTCTCTCCTTCATATATGAATTGCATTCAAGAATTTTATAATTGAACAATTACCTATTCTTTAGAATAGAACTATTTTAATTTTTATTCTGAAAATTAATAATCTGAAACGTGTTAAGGATTTTCGTCTTATTTCGCTTTGCAGCTTTTCCTATCGCATCTTAGCCAAAATTCTTTCTAATCGCCTTTGACCAATAATCCCTAAATTAATCTCCTCTGAACAAGCTGCATTCATTCAAGGGAAGAATATACATGAAAATATCCTCAAAAGTACATGAACGGGCCCATTTTATATATTCTAGAAAGAGTAAACATCCTACGTTCTTATCAAATTTGATTTAGAAAAAACATATGATATGCTCTCTTAGGATGTCATCATATCTACTATGCACATTTTTTAAATTCCCAATTAAATTCATCAATTGATTAAAGCATGTATATCAACCCCTACTTTTGTGTGTATAATAAATGCTAATCTTTCACAATCTTTTAAGGCTTACCATGGTAGATGCCAAGGGGATCCTTTATCTAATAAACAACGTATACCTTTTAAATTTAATGATAGCTTCAGTATCAGCCATCTATGTCCGTTGATGATATTATCTTGGCCTATCGAGCTGATGACAAAAGTATATCTACAGTGAAAGGAATTTTTGAGCACTACCACATGCTCATGGGTCAAAAAGTTTGAAATATTCTTTCCTAGACACTGTTTGTAGGAACCTATTTCTAACATATGTTCCAAACTTAATATGAGCAAAGGGTCATACCATTTTAGATGCTTAGGTGCTATGATCTCTCCTAAAAGGCCCCACCTAATAGCTATATATGACCATATTTATGATCAAATTGATATAAGCTTGGTAATTGGTAAATTAATTTTTTGTCTTAGGCTGGAAATTTGGTTTGAGTACTCATTTGGTTTTAATCAATTCTATCATGAATGTTATTCCGATTTATTCTAGGGCAGTTTCTTGGATTTCAAATGAATGTATGGATAAAATTAATAAGAAAATTAGAAAATATAAAAAAAATGGTCCAAAACATATGCCTCATTGTCCATAGAGTGATGAGCTATTTATCAAGTTCTAAATCTATATGGGTTAAATTGGTCAGATTTAAATACCCACGACTTAGTGGTAATCAGAATTCCCATCCTAGGAACTGTTCCTAGTCTTGGCACCTCTTTACTAGATCTTTCAATACTCTATTATTTGGTTTTAAGAAATTAATTGGATCTGGCAATATGGCTAAGACCTTGGTGCTTGGAAATACCCCTTTATTCAGAAACCATCTTTCTTGATCCCTCTAAGGTCCATCTAAATGACAAAGTTTATTCTTTAATGACTCATCACAAGTGGAATAGCTTGATAGGTCAAAGTATTTTCGGTTGCGACTTGTGGCAGGTTATCGATCAGATTGAGTTATCCATGGAACCCTATGGTTATGTTTGTGTGTCGACCAATGAAGCAAGATGTAAGGCTAATGCTAGTTCTACATTTAACTTTCTTAAACAACAAAATTATCCGCTCTCTAATCAATCTGATACTTGGGTGACCTTGTTGAAGTTGAAGATTCCTTTAGAAATAAAATTGTTTCTTTGTGGAAAATGTTTCATGGTCGTTTGCCTACTCGGGTAAAATTAAATAGTTTTGATTTATCGGTAATTACTGAATGCCCTTTTTGCAAGAACTTCAATGAAACGATAGCACATTTATTTTTGAACTGTGATTTTGCTTCCACGTTTTGGTTTTTACTTGGCCAGTCCCGAGGTTATGATTGCTCTAATACAGAGAACTGGATCGGTGGTAGCTAGCTCTTGATGGTGGATAATTTCTCACAGAATAGTCCTTTCAAGGTCACTGTTATCATTTCCTTATGGATCATTGAATCGGATGGTTAACATCTTATTAAAGATATCAACAATGGAGTACATCAATGGCAATTAAGGAGTTTAATGCTCAACATTAAATCTTTAGTAACAAAATTTCAGCATATACAATTTAAGTATGCATGTGAATAGATTATGTAATAAAACTGTCCATTTGGCAGATAAAGCACACTCTTTAAGTGCTCTTGTTGTATGGGACCTAGTTAGCCCCCACTATTTATATAAGGCAACTTTCCATTGTCTTTCTACTTATTTCTTATCTTGCTACATCTGCGAGTATTCAAATAAGAAGTTAATTACATTCAAGTTGATTTTATAAAAATCAATTTTCGCAAAAATATTAAATCAAATATGTTTTTGTAAACGGTTTTAATTTTGGTAAAATTGAAATTATAAAAATGAGTTTGGATTCGCTTTGCAACTTCTATGGGCTGCCCATAAAAAATATATGAACAAATGGATATGGGCAAAAATTGAATGAATATGGATATAAAGGAAATAGATATAAATTTAATTCATTGAATTTATATCCATTCCTTTTTTATTCATGTTCATAAAAACCATATGAACGAATGGATATAGACAAAAAATAACGAGTGGATATAGACAGAAAATGAATGAATATGAATACAAAGGGAATGAATATAAATTTAATTCATTGAATTCATATTCATTCTTTTTTATTCACGTTCATTTAATCAAAACTCATATCCACTTGTTCATAAAAACTTATATGGGTAGACTGCCCATATAAGTTTTTTTCTAACGCAGAACATGATATCCATGTTCGAAGGTCCACCGAATTGGTGCAAAGGGTAAAAGGGATGGACAAATCACCATTCCATATGTAGGTGGGCCAGAGGTAATAGAATCGGAGTGAACAATAATGGCGGCAACGAGATTGTGTAAGTACATCAAAGAAGACTCTAGCAAGACAATGTTCAGATCTACTTATTGATGAAGGCAAGAGGTGCATCTCAGAAGTCTTCTTATTAAAAATCAAGATCACTGCCAGCAAAATTGAAATTGGATTAAAGGCACTACATATTTATTTCACCTATTCATAAACAGAAAAAAAAAAACGAATCAAGATCATAAATATGCTTCTCTTTATTAGAAAAGGAAAAGAAATTGAGTTAAATTAAATTAACATGACATTTAGATCACTGGTCAATCAGATTTAGGAAGCATTCACATGACTTGCAATGGGCAGTATTGTGTTCCACCTCTCAGTTCTTGATAATGTTACTGAACTTTTAGATAATGTGACATCGTCCTACAGAAAACACTTGTAGGACCACAGTTAAATGAGTTGTTTGGAAGCACTTACCCCACAATAATGTTTCATTCTGACCAACCATTTCATCCATCTGTGTCAAACAAAACAAGTGAAATATCTACTATATAACAAGAATTGAATTTGTTCAGGAAAAGGTTAAATACCTGTCCATTTGGTGCTCAGGTAGTATATGTTACAGTATAAATATAATGACATTATATTTATCTTGCACTTACCAATATAAATATAATGACATTATGTTGCAGCTTTTGTACCATTTGGTGCTCAGGTAGCACATGTTAACCTTGGAAAATAAAAAGTCAGCACCTACAATAATTTCAACATGTGGTAATTCAAGAAACCCATTATAATTTACATTCCATTGCCAGAAAAAAGTCTCAAGAGACTTCAATCGGCCCAGTCGTAGGATATCAACCACAATTCACAGCTTGATACCACCAAAGGGTAAACCACATTAAAAAAAAAGGAAAAAACTACACCATAAACGAAGATACAGTATGAAGATTGTCAAGAGCTATGTTTCAACTGAAATTTAAATTATCAAAGTTTTTCAGTACCTTTTCCATGTAAAAAACAGTTAGTACATGTATGGATGCATTTTTTTTATGTGATGACACTTCCCGCAGAACTTCAGCATCACAAAAGAAGAAAAAAAAATTCCTACCTATTTACGAATTACCGAACTCAATGCATCAAAATTTCTGCAGAACCTCTTGGCTTTGCTATAGCTCTAAAGCTTCCTGAGTGAAGGGTTTATACTCATGGATATGTTACATGGTTACCATTCATGCTCATCAAGCAGCACCTTCAGGTTGCAGCTTATGGCCTTCGGATCTTACTTTCACCAATAGGATAGGCAACCTTTATTCCCTCGAGGAAAAAAAAATATTCAAGTAAATGACGACGCAGCATTCCACCTGACAATAGCAACTTAGTATCCCAAGTAGATAAGCTATGGCATGTGACCTTGTCCAGGAGGAAAACGGCCAGGATGAGCTCTAGTCGGTCTATCATTTGGGTATCTCCTCATGTCTACTGGGCCCTTACCAAGAATCCCTGCAGAATTTGTTTGTTCACTTAAGCGAGTACCATTGCTTATCATGGGTACCTGACAATGAGACTGCATTAGAAGTTCGCTATCCATTTCAGATCTTCTTCGGCGTTTCCATGCTTCTGATTTTCCTGCAGTTTGATTCTGTTGAAATGCTTCTGATGTTTGAGAAGGAAATTGGTAAGGTCTTTTTCTTCTATGTGAATCATTATTCACGGAGAATTGATTACTGTTGGCACTTGTGTAACTGTTGAGGTAGGATGGTCCAACTCCAGAATCACTTTGCTCCTCTTTGAGTTTTGAATAAATCTCTTGTAACCTCTCCCCAGTCAAATTAGAAAAGTTGGACACGTAATTCCACAATCTCACAGTCATTCCTGTATGCAGTACAGATGGATAAGACTGTTTTCTATACCTTGGCGTATGATTTAAAAAAACAAAGACATAGAATAAGGAACAAATAGTAGAGTTTGCAAAAGTAACTGAATTCTTTTGAGCTATAAATTAGTAGCAGAGTTTAACAAAGTACCATTTGCGATACCAACATTTTCACAATTATTACATGCATAGTTCTAGGAAGAAAAAATGTTAATGATTAATTGACATAAGTTCTACTCCTAAATATGTCAAGTCAACATGTGGAAGAGGTAGAGGATGTCATTTAGGCTTCTAGAGGTTGCTGGCAAGTGGCAAGCAATGGAATAAAAGGGACATACTGCTGCTGTCATGTGGCAAGTTTCCTTAGGTTTGATGTGGACCTAAAACTTTGTCATTGGTGTAGTGTGAGCACTCAGAAAGAGAAATGCAAAGGATAATGCAACAACAGTGCTTCATTAGGGACATGGAAGGAAGGATTTATTACAGATGGGGTGAGAGCCCCATCCTTATTTGTTGAGGTCAACTTGACAGGTAACCACGCCATGAACAAACTGGTGATTATGTTGCCATGTTGACATCAACTTGAGAGGAATGAACACTTCGGTGACAGGAAGGAGCATGCCACAGCACTGACTTGAGATGATTGGTGTTCTTACAAAGCTCCGAATTGAGAAATTATAGAATGGGGTTTGGCTAGATCTTAAGATGAAATAATATTACATTTAGACAATTAGAGCAAATTCTGTAAAGTCCAGAAAACTTATATGACTTATTTAGGAAATAATTTGAATTTGAAAAGTACTACTGGCTAAGAAAAAAAATCTTGCAGCAGATAGAAAAGCTTATAAAACAATTACATAGATAGACAAGACAGTGCAGTGCAGACTTACGGGATTGCTTATAGGATACTTCATGTTGCTGAACAATCTTGTCAATCTTTTTTCCAATAAGTTGGAGATACTTTCTAATTCTCAGAAGAACCTGAAGAAATAACATGTTTAAATTGAAAAGAATAGTGAAAATGAATAATAACTTTCTGGTTTGGAAAGTAGAGAATTTAAGTTAGTAGGGCCAACCTTTTCCTTGGGAAGATCTATACTGGTAGTCTGCAACCTCTGTAGACGTTTCAAAGTTTGTTCCTCCTCCTCCATGACATCAGCACACCATTCCATCCACTTTTCCTCCTTTAGCTGCTGATATCTTTCCTGCTCAGAATCTGATATTTCACCTTCTTCTTTAACCTGTGGTTCTACTTTGTGGCGCTTTGGAATACGGTCTTTTTCTCTAGAACTCAACTTAGATAAACCAGCTTTTTTGTTCACTTCTTTTGCTCTGCTGCTAGGTACTTTTGACGCATTTTCACCTTCACTTGCAACCTTACGAGAACCTTTAACGTTGGATTTACCATTAATGCTTGCAAATTCCTAAATAACAGAAATCAAAACCATAATAATATCATATCAGAGATCTTCAAATTCCAATGGTGAAAGAAAATTAACTTATGAAAAGAAAATTAAAAAAATAATATAACTAATATTCAAATGAAATTCTTTGAATTTAGTTTATAAGGCAACATCAATGCAGCAGATCTTGAAAAAAGGCAACATAACTTATCACTCATGCAGCATATATCTTTTGCATTTGCATTTAATTCACAAGGCAACATCCATGCAGAAAAAGGTCAATATGTGTTCATAGAGCTCAACAGCAGAAAAAACATCCATGCAGCCAACCTCAACTATGGCTAGGTATTGTTGTACTACATACATAATATATAACAAATAAATATGCATGCCGCACAATTAGCATCGAATGTAAATAAGGATGAAGAAAAGAGGAAGAAAAGAGGAAATACTCAGAATACATAACATTATACCTTCTGCAAAAGAGCACCAGCACGATTGTCTAAATTAGGAGCACGAGGTAAAAATGTCTCCCGATCCCCAAGAGTTACTGGAGCAATTTTCTTTGTGAGACCAAGCATAGGATCTAACCTTATCTTTTCCCAATTACCATATCCATGATAGTATATCCCAAGAAGCAGTCTTGCATCATCAACTAAATTCAAGATTGAATAAAGGAAAATATCATTATTTATTAACCATTGAAAAAGGCAGTTGAGAACTTGGGATAACCAGGCAACATTCACCTGAATTCCAACCACAGCTCTTGGACCATTGTGGACTTTTATGTTGTGTTACTAGACGGAATTGAGAAACAGGATCTTTATATCGTCCAATGCGCTTTGCTAAGAGCTGAAGCTCTTCAACACGATTTAAGAATTCATGTGCCTTCACAGGTACACCAAAAAAATCTAAAAGAGTTCCCTGTCAGCAGCACAACATTCATATTAATTATAACACTACTAAAAGATGGGAAAGAGAAAACAGATCAAACTAATTAACAGAGCAGACCTTAACATCCATGTTTTCTCCACTGACTGCTTCTCTACATCCATCAACCAATAAATCAAATAGCTCGATCTGGGCCTCAGGAAGAGCTGCTTCAACTGTACCACCAACCTCAGTCACAATTTGGTCGATTTGACGAGGATTACCAAATCTTTTTACCTGAAAAATAAGAATTAAGAATAGTAAATAATAAAAGAACAAAAGAAACTATATCCTAATAAGAAAGTAGTCTAATCAACAACAAATTTTCAGCTAAACATCAGAACTTTTAACCAAAAGACAATCCAAGTCAATTATACAAAGCAGGGACAACAAAAAAATTGGCATCAATTAGCAAAAATCATTAATTAACTTGACATAGTATTAAGTTTCTGGTCACAAAAATAATAAATTCATCCAAGAAACACTACCGCTCGGACAAAATGTGATGCGTCTTTCTTTGGCAAATTTCCAAAGGACCATTCTCTTACTTGAGCTGCTGCCCCCTCGATCATTGGCAGCGAATGGACAAGAGTATCTGCAGCTTTCCTGGAACGCTTATTCATTTTTTCCCGCGTCTCAATGACACTCTTTTTACTTTTCGTGCTTTTCTTAGGTTGTTCTTGTTCAGCATAGCTCTTGATATTTCTTGCAGCACGAGGTGCCAAGGCTTCCTGCAAACAGAAAATAGAGGTCATAAATCTACCTAGTTTGCAAGTACAATTAGTAAAAGTAACAGTATTGCTATTGTAAAAAGCAAATCAGTAGTATAGGAAAGAAAGTATGAACAAATGTATATCAAAACCAGATTCTTTTATGTAAGTTGAAGCAAACAAATACATCAGCTTTGTCTGGAGCTTCTGGTTGAATCAAACGACTCCAAAAGGTCGCATCATCTTCAGCACTGCAGAAATTGGCAACCTGCATTAAGAAAAAAAAAGCAGTAAAACTTTAGCAAACTTAACATATGAAATGAGGCTCAAGAGAAGTCAAGATTTCATGGTCTTTTAGCTTGGCAGTAGAAAAGACTTTCTTGCCTTGAAAGCACTTAGTAGTTCATTCCCTGACTCTGCGTCAGGCACCTTTGATTCAACCTTTTCAGCTCTTTCAAGAATTTCATCAATATCCATGGTTTCAAGTCGCATCTTGTTCTCTTCATCATCTTTTTCTTCCTTGAACAACTCTTCAGCACCAAACCTCAAAATTGCAGAGAGTTCATGCTGCATTTACCAAATTGCACAGTTTAAAAGAATCTCAAAATGTTCTGAAACTAAATATCAGCATTAAATTAATGCAATTAGCTGAGATTTCAGTTGTATAGGCCTTAAAAAACTGAAATGAACCTTATCAAACATAGAATTCCCTTTCTTTGTTTCTTTTTTCTCAAGTCTGCCCTCAGCATTTAACTTCTGAATTACCAAGTGATCCAAAACCTACAAAATTAGGAAAACAATACAAATCATAATATATCATTCAGTACTCTAGCAAAGAATGTAAAAGTCAATCTTATAGTTGTATATTACCATTTTCTTTTTTGCACGTTCCAATATGTCCTCTTCAACACTTCTGCTAGTAACGAATCGGTAAATATTTACTACTTCCTGCTGTCCTATCCTATGCGCTCTACTCATTGCCTACACACGCAAATGGAAAGCAAGAAATCAAAACTAGATTAAAGCATAAAATATACACCTTCTGTTATTCTGTGAGCTAAATAAAGAGTCCAATAGATATAACAGTTTAATATTCAAATAAAATAAACTGATGGCACAACCAGACCTGCAAATCATTTTGTGGGTTCCAATCTGAGTCGAATATAATGACTGTATCTGCAGTAGCAAGATTAATTCCTAGGCCACCAGCACGAGTTGACAAAAGAAAACAGAAATCATCACTTCCAGGTGCATTGAAGTGCTCCATGGCCTGGTGACGAAGATCAGCCCTTGTACTACCATCAAGTCTTTGAAATTGAAATCCTCTAAGAGACAGATACTCTGCAAGTATGTCTAACATTTTAACCATCTGCACATCAAAAAAATAAAAAATCACTTTAATTAACAAAAGTGGCATTTCAACACATTCATATGCTAATGAAGATAAGAATCACCAACTTCTTATTGGTCGATAACTACTAACAAGATTTAACATGTTGAAAATTCCTGCATCCAATTCTTCTGGACCAAAATCCATTAACTTTCAATTTTACAATCAACAAATATGGCCATTAGATAATCCAATTGCCACCCAACACCAAAAATAGTTGGGAGTAAAGATGTCAAAAACTGCAAAGCCCCACTCATCTGACCTTATTCTCACATCCCCATCCAATCAGCTTATATATACACAAATTTTAAATTTTACACACAATATAGTATTTTTTCTCTATATGTAAGGATAACCCACATAGTGTCTGGTTTCACCCTAAAAGACAGGGATGGGGAAGAGGAATTTTCCTCCTTGCCCAGCAATGTTTACTAAAAACATAAACAGCCAATTAAATTCTCAACAGGCAACATAACTCAGTATGTGACAATAAGAAGTTAGTTAAGTCTAATGCAATCAACTTGTATATCATTTTCCAAATTAATATATGGCATCTTTACCCTACATAACAAATATGTGAAACATGGCCATGCAATTATGGTATCACATTTTATCTTCTCAGAAATCAAAATTCAACATATAGAAGTTTAGCATATTTTGTGATTAATTAATTAGTAGTAGTAGTAACAAGTTCATTCATACAGTCTTCAAACACTTTTTGAGAAAAGATGGCCAATCTAATTCAAAATTCAACATATAGAAGTTTAGCATATTTTGTGATTAATTAATTAGTAGTAGTAACAAGTTCATTCATACAGGCTTCAAACACTTTTTGAGAAAAGATGGCCAATCTAATTCAGATGGCAGTAACTTCTTCCAGAGAACAACAAGAACATATATAACAGAAGTTGCTGACAGTACTGCCAACAAAAGCCTAGATTCTACAAAATATAATCAAAGCTCCAACATCTAAATGGTAAAGTAACAAAGCATACCTGTGAGAATATTAGTACACGGTGATTTGTCTCTTTCAACCTAATCAATAGTTTATCAAGAATTACTAGCTTTCCACTGCTCATAGCTATGCGCTCAACTTTATTAATATCACTAATGCCAGTATCTCCACCATAACCATGATCTGCACTCTCAAATAAGAAAGGGTGGTTGCAGCATTTCTTCAACTCAACAACAATATTTAAAAGCGAAACCTGCATAAAATTCAAAAAATAGTACTCATCATCTATTGCAGTCTACTAAAAAAACATCTAGTATGCATACATAGAAAACACTTTACCCCCCGTTTAGATGTGAAATTGCTCATGTAGTTAATTAAGCAATTATGCAGAATTGGATAAAGAAACTCATATAAAAAGTAGCTGACATCAAATAGACACCTTTGGTCCCTTCCTATCCATGAAGTGCTATAAGGTTTTTTTGCTTTACTAGGCTTTTGCATTAATTCTCAAATTAGTTTATGCATTGTTATGCACAAAGCTAGTAGGTAGCAAGATCCAGTCAGCTCCTCTATGGCGACAACCGAGGAGGATGTTTATCCATCACTCAGAAGCCAATCAGCGCCCATCAATCTCATACCATGGGAAGTGGGAAAAGAGAAGAGAGTTTCAAATTTCATTATAAAGTTGTTAAACTTTGTTACTTTGTTAGGTTGAATGGTTATAACAGTGAGATATGCTAGTACCCGTTATGCTATCTTTAATTCTGTTAGCGATGAGTTGTTATATAATGAGAGGTCAATAATGAAGAAGGCCTTGCATTCTCTTTTACTTGTTTCATGAAATGATCCAGGTCCTCTTTTAACAAGCCACGGTCACGTTCTTTTTCATCACAAGGAATAAAGGATGAATCAACAAAAGTTGCTGGCGGAAACTCGCCATTTATGGAGCATTGCCTGTGGGCAACATCAGAAAACCCAAGCCCATAGCATATTTCCAATATCAATAACCATTACCTAGAATCCAAAATAGTTGGGAAAAAAAGGAAAATAGCATACAAGATAAGAAAATCAAGTTATGAACTTCAAGATGCACATGATATGAACAAACCTCCCACTGCTTGTCTAAAAAATGCTTTTAAATAATACAAAATAATAAAATGTGAAATTTTTAAGCCTTCGCCATAAAAGTACAATGCAAACTGAATTTCTTCTAACAACAAACGATACTCAAATAAAAAATAGGTTGTCCTCTATATCAGATAATATCTGATGAAAGTACCATAAGCATATATCTCACAAATAAACGTCAAATGGCAGACCTGATTCCCACGAACTCCTTTGTTTAGATTGTGAAAATTACGCTCCAAAATCCACTTATAATACCTAGTAAATTATATGTAACACAAAATCATATCAATAACAATAAAGGAAGAAACATTTAAGTCAAACAATCACATTGTGCGAGGCATCTTACTGTTTCTGAAGAGGAGACATTTCCACCCTAAGGATACGTTCAATTTTTGGTGGCAAAGACTTCTCCACATCTTTTATGATTCTGCGAAGAATATGTGGTCTCAATTCTTTATGGAGATTGGCAAGCTAGGAACAAAAAAGAAAAAAATCTTTTAGTTTATAAACCAAATGGCATGCCCACAAATCCAAGCTAGATGAATCGCACACAATGCACCTGAATTTCATTAAAAGAGCTTAGATTTTTGTATTTCTCAATAAAATCATCCTTGCTATTAAATTTTTCTGGATCAAGAAAATGAAGAAGAGCCCTGTCATCGAAAACAGAAAAAAAAACCTGTAATGAGAATTGAGTATGCATGTTTATTTAAAACATAAGTAGAGCAAACAATTACGTAATAACAGAGCCATTAACAAAAAGAGCATGCCAGATGAGGTGTGATACATGGATAATGCTATAGCAGTTACTCCTAAGAGACTACTTCTATGTAGAGAATACAGAACAAATTGATATCATTAACAGGAAGTCATAACAACAAATTGTCCATTGCTCTCATTCACTATCGAGACATATTTACAATATCATTAATCATTTACCCAACCACAGATACCCTGATTAAAATAAATCACTAAAGAACTGAGAATTATGAAAAAGGAAGCCTATTAAATAGCATATACTATACTTGTCATCACAATAGGATCGTATTGTTATTGTGACCAAGGTCTAAAATCTCGTACTAGCATCGATCTCGGTGAATGATCAATACCAGTATATACAGGCATACTACTGGTACCATAGTGTACCAACACACCATACAGTCCAGTACAAACAGGCCCCTACCTGCTTGTATCAGATTTTCTTGATTTTTTTTAATGTAAGCTCCAAAACATAATTTAAGCCCTAAGCAAATGATAAATATTTTATCATTGAAATGATGAAAAAACACACCATATCTAATTGGGATAACCTTTAAGAAAGTGAAGAAAATGAAAGAGATTTGAGATAGAATGAGAGATTTGAGTTGAGTGAGGGGGTAAATGAGAGGTTTGGGGGTTTTACATAGCCCCCAAAATCATAGAAAGCCATTTGGGGCAGGTACAAATCATGCCCGAGGGCTAGAAAACCAGCCATTGGGCATGTATCGCTCGGTATGGGCTTTGTACCGAGCAGTACCAACCTGGTACGCTCAGTAGAGGGTACCAGGCGATACATTCATTACACCTCGGTACCGGGCAGTAACGAGGTGTACTAGTACCATTTTTTTCAAAAATACCGCCTGGTATTGTACAGTTAAATACTATGATTGTGACAATGTCAAAAGTGATAAAGGTTCATAGGAAGTTTTATGCTCTTTCAAGTCTACTAATAAACTTTGTATAGAATAATCCTAAAACCAATTATGATTTTATGGATCAAAGTGTTGGTAGCCAAGAAACATGTCCATAAAGTTATTATGACCAAGATTACATATTGAAGTGGAGCTGCACGAAAAAGATAAAAGAATGAAACAAGAGGAAACTCTCTAAGTTGGTTCAAAGCATATCCATTTTTTTCAGTCACACAAGATGAATCAATTGAGTTTGCAGTGCAAGGAAACACACACACACACACACAGAGACACTTAAGAAACTTAACCACAAACAAGAAAAAGAGAGCTGGATGCTCCTTATTTTAACTACATGGAAAGGTTCATTCAACTGCTCCCAAATAATTTAGACACCACAAATCATTTTATATTTCCATGCCATGCAAATGCATATTCAGTTGTATGTTAATGGATAGCATTACTTTCCAAATTTATATATTAACTTATATTAAAATTTTGATATACTGATCCAGTAGTGATTTTGAAAAACTGTCAAACCACTATATTATTGACAATCAGTGCTACAGAAAGAAAGTTATGGTCTAGGAAGGAGTATCAGGATATATAATAATTATTGCCAGAGACAGCATTGCTCGTACAATAAATATTTTGAAATTTAACTTGAATTACTAGGTAATATGTATCCTAATTGCTTGAACACTAAGTTGTCAGGTATTGGATTTTACTAAGATAAACTAAGAATATTTGGTCAGTTTCCATAATTTTCTTAAAAAAGTATATACATACAATATACACTAATGCCTTCATGGAAATAACAATAATATAGATCTACCTGCAAAGTTCAAGAAATATGGCATTTATGATTTCACAAGGTAAAAAATTTACAACAAACAATATAGTCCAGTAACTCTCTACTGTGAATAGAAGCAGTAGGAGAAATGACAATCACCATAGTTCCTCAACGCTGTTCTGCAGTGGTGTACCAGTAATAAGGAGTTTGTTCTTAGTGCTGAATTCCTGTTACAAGATAAGTATTTCATAAGATTTAGACAAAATAATCCCAGTTATTCACGTAAAACACTTTTGTCAACAGGAAAAAATAATTCAATAAGAAAGGTTAGATATGAGCAATACCAATAGAGTTGTATACAATGAAGCTTCACTATTTTTTAATCTGTGTGCCTCATCAACCATTAAGTAGTTCCATTTGATTTTAGATAATACTGCTTTGTCCTTCAATATTACTTCATATGTAGTTAACAATGCGTCGAACTTAATAAGTCTGCCACTCTTTTTGTCCGTATAAAATTCATATTGTTGGCATACCTGGTTCAAGAGAAAAATATATCATGTAGGAGCATTCAAAGCAATCTGAAAAATAAATCAAACATATAATTTCATCACATGCAATGCTATAGTACTGACTTACCAGCGTCTTAGGTTACATTCTCATGAATGAAAGCAGGGCAAACATGAAAAACTAATAGATGTGGACAAAGGCAAATCATGTAATTAAATTGAGCCAACCAAGTAATAGACCAGGCACAGTAGTAGAGATGGCTTAAAATGAAATTTATGAGTCAAAAAGTGAAAGAAAGATTTGGAAAATAGTTATAGAATATACAAGTGACTCATTAAAAAGAATAATAACCTATCTATCATTGATTTGCAAATGGTAGCCATATAACTGTCAAAACCTTGCCACTAGGAAACTTATGGTGCTGTTTGGTTAGCGAAAACTATTTTCTGATTTGATTTCAGTGAAACTGAAAACTTGGTTTCGAAAATTTGATTTTGGTTTCTAGTTTTCAGTTTTCTGAAAACGCGTTTGGTTAATAAAAACAACATAAGTTTTAGTTAGTTGAAACCAGTGAATATTTATTTGGCTATAAAAAGTAATATTAATTTTCCTTGAACATTTTTAATAGTAATTAATGTTTAGTTAGTTTACAAAATTAAATGTTTGCTAATATAGTTATAAAATATTTGTAATATTTAATTAAATAAGTTATTGGTAGTTTGAGATTTTTTTGTTCAATTAGATATAAAAATTAATTAATAGTTATTATAATATTTCAAAAAAAAAATAAGTCTAGTGGTCTAAAATTAGTTTTGATTAATTATAAATAGATTAACTTTAAGAAAATTGAGTTATTTTAAAATTTAGGTTTGAGTCAATTAAATATAAATTGGTTTAATTAATTTGTAAATTTAAGATAATAGTTTGAGTTGAAAATGATGATTTTTATTTTTTAAAAAAAAATTAATATAGTTTGATTTATTTTTAAATTAATTAATTTTATAAAAAAATATATTTATAATTACAAAGTTGTCACTCCATTTTGACAACGAAACCGACAGTCTCGAAACGACAGAAAACAACATTATTGTGTTTTCATTTTTATTAAGAAAACTGGTTTCGTTTTCATTCTGGTTTCGATTCAGTTTCATAAAAACGGTGAACCAAAACGTTTTCGTAAGCAGTTTTGGTTTCAGTGAAACCGAAACCATGAAAACAGACTTGGTTTCACTAACCAAACATGCCCATAAGACCCAAGCCAACAACCAAGAGTCCAAGGCAGATATGCATGCACACATAAAACAAATAATCATCATCAAAACTAAAAAATTGCGGCGTGATAAAATATATACATACAAATGTCTACAAGATACCTAATATGACTATCCTTAACTTCAAAAAAGCAAAGCAGTTTTATATAATTCTCCAAAATAAATTACCATGACTTCCTTTTAATATGAAAAACTTCCAAATCCAAGCAGGCTTTTCTAAAAAAATTTAAAAAGAATGTAATAAAGGTTAACCAATATAGAGCAGGACGTAGAAAAAGGAATGCAAATACAAAGGGCGCAATGAGTCATATCTTCAAGCCTCTCAAAGGTCTTCTATCTATGATCAAATCTTTATTTATTTATCTATATATTCTTACTCAACCCCTTCAAGAACTAGAGGACAAGAACAAGAAGATAAAACATAAATATTCTAATTAAATTGCTAAGTATTTGCTAAAAATTCCTAATTTTTTTCAGACTAAAAGACACCCTTGAATTTATCTACCTGCTTCAGGAGACTCAAAAGGTGAAACCGAAACAATAGCTATGAGTCTAGTTTCATGACAAGTTGAAGGGAAAATAAACTATTTTAATAAAAGAATGCATTTTAGCTGAGACTAATAAATTATAATAAGTTAAAAGAAAAAAGTCCATAAAATAATTTACCTCTCGGCTAGCACGGTTTCCAACATATACAACAATGTTCATATCAGGAAGCCATTTTCTAAATTCTCTTGCCCAGTTTGATAGTGTTGAGAGTGGTACAACAACAAGAAAAGGCCCTTGTATTTGTTGAGCATTCTGCATTAACGAAATAGAGTTGTTATCTTAACAACAAAGGAAAGAGCAAATATCCAAATATAATACACAACCTACCTGTAGGAAGCCTAGCATAGAAACTGACTGGACAGTTTTACCAAGGCCCATTTCATCAGCTAAAATGACATTTGTATCATTTCTCCAACTGTTTTGCAAGATCATTACTAAACACCCTCAGAATATATTGAATAACATGGATGAGCAGCGGTCAAAAAGGCAAACCTGTTAACAAGGAAATTCAAACCCTCAAGTTGATAATCACGAAGTTTCCCTCCTTTCAGCCATTCAGGTTGCTCATCAAGCTTTCGCAGACTAGCTATAACCAAAATAGGAATGAAAAAAAGACCATTATATATATCTTACACAAACTCTGTGGAATTAATATAATACAACCATGATATGAAAACTGAGGGACCAACATATATATGGATAGTCAAAGTTTTGCAAAGTTTTGCAATCTTTCTTTCGCTAAACAAGCCAACTCACATGTGCTCTAATGAGATATCAAGTTATGCTCATTACATCTCAGACAAACTCTGACCAAGTTATATGCTCAACGAAAGCTTATTATTTTCGCACCTACATGACCCGACCCCCTGTTCCTTAACACCTCTGTTACTTCAACTTGAACATCAAAACATCAATTCCGCCAACCTGTCCGTCAGTTATCCCTTTGACACCCAACCCAAACCTAGAACTACACTCACATGGACACTTTGTTTTTCAAAGTGCTAGGACAATGAATATTCCTTTAAATGTTGACTATCTGCTTTAAGTATTTTTTGTTAATATGGTGATCCTCATTGACTTGAAATTATATTTCTAAATTATTAAAACATAGATCTATCTATAAAGTTATAATAAATGTGAAATGGTAGTCACTATATATGTCATGAATCCTCCTAATTTAAATATCCATACCAAACTATAAAGCTTAGTCATTTCTATTTAAGGTCAAACACTTGAACGGAGAAACAAAACAAAAATGCACATCACAGGTTCACCTTCTACAGAATCCAAATAGACAAAAGTACATTAATTGTAAAAAATGCAAGAAGTACAACAGACCTTTGCTCTTTTTACGCTGGGAATCAACCGTTTTTCCTTGTACAGTGGTGGCAGCCTCACGAGCCTGATAGAGGAAAAACTACAAATAAACAAACCAATGAAATACAAATGCATCCTCAAAGCTAGAAATTCATAGCTTCATGGACAATGACTACATAAAAACTGTAATAACTGACAAAATTAGCAACAGTCGCAAGCACACAATGTATACATTGCCTCTATAGCCTGCACTGCTGTAGTTGCAGATTCACTGCTAATTTCCCATGGAACAAAAGGAGAACAAATATAGAATAAAACCAGACATTGGTCTGTTCCAATGTATGGTAAAAATATATATAAAAATATTTCCCTCCATCCCTCTTTCTATTTTTTCCTTTTTCCACTGCAGCCGCCTCCTCATACTAAAATCTCAATTCATGCCCACAACTCGGTTCACCTGGTGGCTAGAATCTAATACAGACCAATATTTGAACCCTTTGTCTACATCATACTCAATTTAGCAAAATATTATTTACTTGAATAACATGAAAACATTGAATTTTTAAACAGTCTAGAGCACATCATACTGACAATGCACTAATTCCCATATTTTCATAAAAGAAGATAGCAGTTCTAACTAATAGAGAAACATTAATTGACACTTGATACAATCCAGATTTTGGCAATACTGATGGTCCAATCAACCAACCAACAATAATGTGCACATTTATGCTCAAGTCTTCTTCCACTACGACCACTGTTAACTCTCAGTTGGTACCTCCTCAATAGATGAAAATCATGACATGCTGGAAATGCATTGCATCGGTGGAAAATAGAGGTATCAGTAAAAAAAGTTTTAACTTTTAAAAACTTTTTAGTAGGACCTAAAGAGGCGAGCCATTAAAGTAACATTTAAGTATTTAACTGGTAGTGCCAATTGCCAAAAGTGAAAAGAAAAGCTAAAAACCACTTCAGTAGAAACAATGGCAACAAATGTAATGACACTCCATTTATCAAGTAACACACCCTGGAAAAAATCTAATGGTGGAAAAGTATCAAGCCAACACCTGAAAAAGTAGTTGGTTATCGGTGTCATGCTTCTAGATATTGACCACAAATTTTCTAACGAGAGTAGATTGTAAGAACAAAATTATCATATTTTTAAAAAAGGCGGTCTGCTAGGTTAGGTCAACTAGCAATACCGCCTTGTCAACAAACCCAAACTGGCAAAATTTTAAACCTCAATAAGTGGAATATTAAGTTGCATAAACATTAGATAAGCAATGGAACATACAATGTCCAATTAGCTGCCTTATAGCTGCATGCTAAATTACTAATATATTGGTGCAAAGATGTAAACAATAAATACAACTATGTATAAATCAACAACCAGAGCTTAAAATGGACATTTTTTAACAAAATCCCAGGGATTGCTTAGAATTCTGCTAAGTGATATAGGGTTAGACAATAGCAGAGCAGCATATCAACCAAGTAATGCGAGGGTTTAAAAAGAATACCTTGTATTCATCAATTGCATCCTGAGCAAATGCAATGTCAGTATCCTTTTCCCTGCAACCAGATAATGCTACCAGTAAATCATAAGCGATACACATGAAAAAATAGGTTTAAAATCTGAAGTGTGCCCACTTTTTTTGCAAAAGAAAGTGGTTCTTATTCTAGGGCATTAAGACATCAATACAAAAGAAAATATTCTAATAGTAGTACTCAAAAACAAATGCACACATCACAAGTAAGTGTATTTGCATCCAACTTTTTCCAGAAGTTTCAAATTATATCATTCCCAAATTAAATGGTTGATGTTTTTCTGAACCAAATTAACTGCACACAATCATTTACCAAGAAAATTTACAGTGAAGACTACCAAATGATTTTATACATATCAACAGATTTATGAAGTAGCATGAAATTTCGAATATTGTCACAAAGCAATATAGTCTAAAGCCCTTAAATCCTTTTTAAATCCCACCTCAAAACAAGGCAGATATTAATAAGATCCACCCAGCTGCAGCAATATTATTTATTCTCCCCCCTTCCAACCATAGCAAATCATCATTGCATCTATTTTGAAATTGTTTTACTTCTGACAAAGTGAAAATTAAAGGCATATTTGGCCATGCTATGTTGAAAAAATAAAACCTACCGCTAATTGACTGAATTGTTCCGTTTCTCACAAATGATTTTATTCCTTTTTCTCTATGTTCACAAATTAGGTAAGATTATTTTCATTTTTTTATTTTCTTTTTCTTCCATATTCTCATCATTTGTAGTTTTTACCTCTTCCTCTCCCTTCTGACATTTTATCAACAGCCAATCTATCGGAAAACTAGATTGGATGAAGAACAAACATTCAACATCAAGATCACACTTTGATCCTGTTCATTTAGAACTATCCATGCCAAAGCTTAAATTTGGACATATGACTCCCCTATATAGAATCCACAATTAAAATGGTGTTCAAACATACAAATTTCACAAATCAAAAATAGTAATAACTAGTGAGTTCTACAACATTTAACTCTGACTTTATGAGTATAGGGTTCTCTACTGTTTTCCCAGCATCATTAGTTGGTATAACCTATCCATGATCTTAAGAAAATTTGGATACATAATCAATTACAAAATTATGTAAATCCCAATCCATGCTCAGAAATATTACCACATCAGAAATCAGACTTGTTACAAACAACTAACATATAAACAAATTCGTACATGTAATTATCAAATTAAATTAAAGTACAACCAGTCAACAGCACTTATATATAAGTTTAATTAAGGGCCAAATTAAGTAATATGGCATGCTTTAGCATCTTAATTATGTGTATTCTTGACCTACAAGTGCAACTATCCATTTTCAATTTATTTATAGACGTGTGGATGTGTATTCTTGACCTACAAGTGCAACTATCCATTTTCGATTTATTTACAGACGTTTCCACACATAATCGTGCAGATATATAGCGCACATTTATGTTTCATAACTATGTTAAGGAAAAACATATACCATGTGGCTTCAGCGTAAGAAAGTCCTTGCCATTTCACCAAATACTCTGGTACCACATCATCACCACCTATCTTACTGATCCTATCAGCAAATATCCTTTCTACCTGATAGTCAGTACAATCAGAAGCCAAATATCATGAGAGAAAAGACGGTACCAAAAGCATATAACTAATGATAAAAGATGAAAAGATAAAAGAAACCTGGCTGTACTGCTTCAGAAGATCTAATTCCATTTCCTTACCAACATCATGAACTTCAATCTGCTCCAAGGAAACTTTATGTGACTTGTACTCACAAAACAGAAAATTGCAAATACGAAAGAAGTAAAAAATGGGGCAAATATTCATAACAAGTAAAAATATTAGTAACCATCGCAGTAAGTTTGTTCTATAAATTGGTTACTCTGCTGTCATTGAATAGTAACAGTAAGTAACCTGCAAAATGATCTAGTAATAGCAGTGTTCTGAAAAGAAAAAAATGTTTTGATTTTAATAATTGATAGCTTCTAACAAGTATTGTCTCTGAAATCTTCTTCAGTCACGCACACCAACACAAACATGCTATGATAGATTCTATGTGTTTGTTACGTTGCTTATGTTACTGGATTCCTACAGCGGCCTCCTCAAAACAAATGCACCATAATAAAGACATGCCACAAAAATGCAAGTGTATTAAAAGAAAACCAAATCAACAAAATGTTAGTGATCAAGTTTATATGAATAAAATACTGCGACAGATTATTACCTCCTCCCGTGACAAGGCCCTTTTATGTCTTCTTTCTTCAGTTGCTCTTTTAATGTAGTTTAGAACCTTCTTGAATCCACTAAGCTGGTAAATGAGGAAGCATTAATTGAGTTCATGATGCAGACAAGAGTGGAAATCAAGAAGAAAAAGAAAAATAGACAATTTTCACACTGCACGGTGGACCAAGGACCAATCTGCAAATCTTACATTTTGGAGATCAGAAAATGATTTCCATTCACAATGAAGATACGATTGGCCTTTCCATTTTACATAGAATTCAATTTCATCCCACACGGGTTCAGAATCAGAATAACTGCTGACAGCAACAGGTTGTGTGGATCTGTTGTTCCTTATAGCATCTTCAGCTGTACCTTTGGGCTGATGCCACAGCACCTTTTCAATAGAATCACCATCATCTTCTTCTAATTCCTCCTAATAACAAAAATAAAATTATTAAACTAAAAGCTTTAAACTGTTGAAAATGAAAGAATGGATAAATAATACCAACACGAACAAAACCATCACAGAATTCATACGAGTCCTCTGCAATCATGATAACACATTGTGGTGTTTTATATATACAAGTAATCAAATGAATAAAAATACCTAAATCTTTCTTAGCTGAATGGAAACACAAATAATTAAACAAGTAGTATACATAAATAATGTACATACAGAAAACATCAGCTAACAACCAAAAATGCTACTCTTGCAACAGCCTCAAACATGGTTTAAAAAATCGGCCGAAACGGTACGGTAAGCCCGGTATTTACCGGCTTTTTGGGATTCCGGTATTCGATATACCTGGTATTTGAAAATACCGGGACCGCTGAAGACTCTGCGTAGCGCAACATCAACTAAGATGATGAATACCATGTGTCGCCCTATATTAATTCTAATGTAATTCTCTTGTATCTGTGAAAAATCCTAATACAGTACCAAATATCTTTTAAACATTGTATTCATGTATTTGACATTTGAATATTAATTTTAAGCATTTATTCATCAATTATGTATTATTAGAGTTATATCTAACTCTAAAAAATAAAAAAAATAAAAAAATAATTTAAAAAAAAAACCGATATGCTATTTTCCGTACCGGACCGTACCGTGTGTCGGTACGGTACAGTACCAATTTCGGCCGGTGACCGAAATCGGTACCGGTACTGAGATTTTAAACCTTGGCCTCAAAGCAATTCCTACTGATTCATATTCATTTGATCATGAGTTGGTTCCTTGAGAATAAATCACCAAAAAATTTTACCTCTCACAAATTCTAAGATGAGAACTCATGATACAACGATAATGACTTGTTGGTGCAACTCTGAAGATGTTTGATACCAAAACAATATAACTATTGCCAGAAACAGAAATAACTACCAAAAACATATTAAAAAATCAAACCTTTTGGGATTTGCCAGATTTCTCTTCACCAATATCCTCACTTTCTTCACTTTCAGCATACGAAATCTTTCTCACTACCCTCCCAGACGTACGAAGCTCACTGCTGTTGAAGTTGGTATTTGCAGACATTATATTGTGGCCTCCATCTCTCTTGTGAAACTTAGATGGTTTCCTTGCTTTATGAAAGTCTTCATCAGTGTCTTGTTCTGAGTCTCTTCCAGATGAATACTCATCTTCTGACAAAGCTCTCCCTCTTTTTCGACGTATATTTAGAGAAGATTTTGTTTCTTTCTGTTTTGAACTTTGTCCAACTTTCCTTGGCATTCTTCTTCGTGGATTTTCAAAAACTTCAATGTCATCTTCATCTGATAGATCAATGTCATCTTCATTTTCGTCATCAAAATCATCACTATCTGATGTTTTTTCCTGTAATTAACCAATATCAAGTATATAAATAACCAAACTAAAGCTAAATAAACAGCAATCTTTGCTGAAATACCTACATAGAATAAGTTAATCTTATGACAAAGTTGTGAAAAGCTATAAGAAAAACATGGTATCCTTTCAACCATATTAAAGAACAATGACGGGATAAAAAGTTTTCTGGCTACTTTACAGTTTATAGTTTATAGAGATCCAGGGAAGAAGTGCTTTTGTGCTTATCATGAAGTTAAACTTGACATCCAGGCCACTTAAGTGCTGCTCAAATAAAATTCTTAGGACTTCAACAAGGAAAGGAATACAAGAGCAATAAGAAAAGGTCCAAAACTATCAACAATCATAAGAGAGTTGTCACCTCATAGAAGTGCTCAAAAAGAGAATTCTAGTATACCTGAAAGAGAAGTCCAAGGCCTCATAAAAAGAATTCTACGAGTGGCAAGTAGCAATTAAAACAAGCATATTGCAAATTGTTACTATAGAAATTCAAACATTTTGATGCGGAGAATTCATACTATTGGCCTTACCTTCACAGCATATGATTAGTACTCTGTTGGGCATTATTGAAGTTGATCCGGAGACCTCTGTAGGACAAAAGCCATGATAGACTACGTTCTAGAACTCCTAGCCTAAAATGTAACTATAACGACTCTCTAACAAACATGGCACCCATTCTCTAGTTATCACCAATACTTTCCCAAAGTTCTGTTCAAAATTCTCCAAGATGATGTGGGGAGATTGGTTGGTCAAAGCACATGATAGATGGACTTGAAGGATAATAATTGGAAACTTGCTAAACTTATGAGTCTACATGCTCCATAATGTGCTATTAAGGGGCAAACATGTCCACAACCGCTCCAATTGTCCACATAAGCGCTCTACAGAATATTAAGAGATGTAAGAACCAGAATATGGTGCACATATGGCAGATGAACCCACCCAAGTTGCTCAACAAGACCTAAAGGTTCTAGTAAGAATGTTTCAACTACAGTTCAATCAACCCTAAAAGAAGACAAGAGTGTAATGATGATGTTTATTCCTGAAACATGATGTCAAGGCCAGAGTCTAGTCCATGGAATCTGGCCTAAGGTCAAACATGACATCAAGCCAGTCTTTGTCAATGGTGCTTGTAGCAAAACAAACCAGATCACTTAATGGCTAAAATGACACTTCTCCATCTTCAAAACCAAGGGACCAAGGTAGTTTGCTGTGAATAGGTCCAGCATACAGCTAGCTGAATATACTTATATATATCTATGGAAGGGAATCATAGCATCTTCCTCTTCCACAATAATAAGAACCATAGTTCAAATCTAGTGCTCAATAAATATTCCTTTACCAACAAAATAAAGTGGGTCATGTATAAGGCTTGAATATTCAAGTCTTTCTCTTCATATAAGAGGTAACAAATTATGACCATTGGTTTAATTTGCTAAGTATTTTACAATTCTTGTACTTTATAATTTTCAACATCTTCCGTTATTATATATTATATGCATGAGTATGACATGACAACCTTCACCACTTAATCCAAATTTTACCTAGACCCTGACCATATAACAACAACACTCAACAAATCTGATGGAAATATAAATGAATGTCACTGGGCATATCTACTAGAAAATGACTTATTTGGTGTAGCCAGAATTTTTGTCTATTTATTTTGGGTTTTACCACCTCTCAACCAATCTGAAAAATTTTACATGCTCCGAGTTTATCTTAAGTGTCTAGATGAACCATGTCTACCAAATAGAAGACAATACATAAAAATAGAAATAAAATAAAATAAAAAATAAATATAATGACAGAGTACTAAAGCTAGGTCAATACATAAAGGAAAAAAGATATATACATCAAGCACCTCCCAAGGGAAAATTAACCATTAAACAATCATGGACTCAATATAAAACCATGATAAGATAAAGCATAAAGGATAACAGAAAACCTTGCTTTTTCTTCCCTTGCCTATTTCACTAGACTCTGGCTCAAAATCAGCATCATCTGGATCATCTTCTGCAACAAAATAGAAATATCAATGTTACACGTATGCTGGCATCAACAAAGTTGTGTAGATTTTCTTCTGCAAACAGAAGACAATATCATTGAAACAATGTGGGCAAAGACATGAACTTGACCTTCTTCCTCATCATCTTCATCATAATCCTCATCATCATCATCATCTTCACATTCTTCATGCTTTGTCAACTTGGAACCCTTTGTGATATTCTTGTCAATAGAAACTGGTTTTTTTGGCATCCTGGAAGCAGATATGTTTGGATGGTTCTGTCCGTCACTTTGCTCCTCACCATCCTGCTCATAGTAATCATCAGAGAGCATTTCATCTGCAGGTACATCCACATGTCCTCTTTGAGACAGTCTCCTTCCTTTCTGCCCCTGTGAATCTTCTGAAGAATTACCTTCAGATTGATCCTCACCTATGCCATTTTGATCATAATCAGACATTGGCTGGCAATCCTTCCAAAATTTGGAGCCCCATGCACCATGAGGAGCTGCTCTTTTACCATGTTTCCCACCTGCATTTCCTTCAGAATTGTCACTCTGTAGTCTGTGAGCATCAAAATCCTCACTCTGGTTAGCATCTTCTGTATTCATGTCAGTGTCCTTGTACTTGTCATTGATATCCAGATTTCTATTCCCTAAGGAATTATATTCTCCAGAAGTAGCATCCTCCTCCCCCTTTGAATTGAGGTCATGTCCAGAATTTATTTTGCTATTATACTCTCTGAAGAACGCCATTTACTCTAACATAGAGTTTGTTCCCCGCACCTCCTAACTGCAAGAACATGGACCAAAAAGGTCTTTAAATTCGAGTTCATATATTTGATACTGTGAAAGCATGAAGCTCATAATAACATTCACGGTTGCAATAAACCAATTGACCATACGAAAATACACAATCATAGTCACAATCAGAAACTACCAGCTATCGTTTCATTCAAAATAACCATTGTCATAAGCAAATGACAGAAAAGGTACTGGCGCTCAGAGCTAGCCGCACAGAAAGCAGACCGTATGAGTTCACAGAACAAACTCCGGCAGAAAATTGCAGAGCTATTCAAACAGCATAAGGAAACGGAGCGATCGGAAGTGGAATCAAATCCAATAAAAGAAAACCTGAAAAGAAACAAGACCTATGGCTTCCACGTCGATCGATCTCCAAACGGCCAAATCCAACACAGAAGAGAACGGATCGGAAAATCGACCTCATGAAAACGACGAAACAGCCCCCAAAACCCCACCGAAAACCTAACGACGAGACAAACGATGGGAACGAATCCAGATTGAAAAGGTCGCCGCGGGAGAAACCCCGGCGAGCGGATACAAAAATATAAATGAAGGACGAAACGAGTTTGGCGCCCAAGAGACGCACCTCGGACCCGGACGAGATGAGATCGAGATGGGTCGGTGGGAGGAGGGTATTTATGGAAGGCGGCCGGCGGCGCAGGCTATCATCGAGCGCCGAGGAGGTTGGCGGCCGAGACTAGACAGGGAGAAATAGATGAAATAGAGCGAGAGATTTTTTATCCCCAATTATTCGAATTTTTTTAATCTTAGTCGCCCTTTTTTCACCCAAAAAAAGGGAAAAAAGAATGAGGATGAGACGCAAATGGTTAGGGAAGGCGGAGGAGATGCGAATCGGTAGCGGGTTACGGCGATATATCGGCCGATTTGGGGCGGCGGTGGGACGTTTGGCTTCGCGGTCCGACGCTCCCCACACAAAAGAGAGACAGAGAGAGAGAGAAAGAGGGCAATAGAATGAAGATTAAGAGATTGAGATTTGAGAAGGCCCTCTCTCGCACCCCCTATTTTGTGGTGGAAAAATTTGATTTGACGCCCTCTCATTTGCCAAATTATGTATCAAGCCTTTCTGGTTACTCGAGACTTTGGAGGGGCTTATGTGCAAGAAGGTACGCCACGGTCCACGGAAGCTCACCTGGTTTTTGTTGGCCTAGTCTTACTCCTATATAACTATCTAGAACGAGTAATGGAAGAGTTTTAAGCAATAAAATCGTATGCGTTTGATTCGTTGCGCATGCGACATATCCGATTCATTGTGGACAGTAATACTAATAACCTACCTGTTGCGAGTTGCGACCTCGCGCATTTTACCCTTTTACGACGGTTTTGACCAATGTGTCTGCGCACGTGGGAAATACAGCACTCTGGGTGTTCACCAAAATCCCAATGCTGTCTTTTTATTTTAAAAAATATATATTTTTATTTTCAGATAAAAAATTAGAAACGAGCGCAAAGTCTATTTAGTGCTTATTTTGAAAAAAAAAAATGAAAAAAGTGATGGACACTAGCGGAGGAATCGGTACCGAGCCAAGAGGGATACTAGGTCTCGTTTGATTGATATTATTTTTCTGCAGGAAGTAACAAAAAAAAAATTCATGTTTGATTGACACACTTCTTATATTTTGCAGGAAGTATAATTTAAGTACAATTTTTTACAAAATGTAGGAAGTAATTTACCTAGACTCCCCTAGGTAAGTTGCATTGCTCGTATTGTATTTGAAAGAAAAAATTAATTCCATCCTCACATTTGTATTTATTACAAAAATTTTAATTTATATTCTCAGCATTATAGATTAGATAATTCTTGAATTCTTTACGTATTTATTTTAATTTATTTTATTTTTAATAAAAATTTGTAATTTTTTCATATTAATTATAAATAAAAATTAATTTTTCTGTATATATTATATTAATTATATATGCAAAAATTATTATTATTATTATTATATATATATATATATAAGAAACGACTTCTTTCCACCTAAACTCTCTCACTCTCTCAAATTTTTATCTTTATTTTTATCCCTCCCTTAAAATGTTCCCACTTTTCTCACCTAATTTTTTCCTCTAATTTTAAATAACTATTTTGTAAAATTATAAAAATTAGTTCTAAATTTAAGTTTATATAATTTTAAATTAAATTTATATTACAAAATATGAAAACTATCAAAAAAAAAAATTGATAAACTATTATATTTGTATATAAACATATATTAAAATATAACATTCAATTTCAAAAAAAAATATTTTTAAAGTTACAAGTTAATCGTGCAAAGTGCGGGTACTGCAGCTAGTTTATAAATAAATTTATTTTTTTCATATATATACTAATACATATAAATTAAAATATTATTTTATAGAAAGATTAGAAAAAGTGTATATTAGTCATTTGATATGTACTTCCTAGGAAGTACTCATATCAACTAAACATGTTCCGAAGGAAAGTTGTACTTTCTATGAATTAACTTTTGTCAACCAAACACTTTTTAGATACTTTCCGAAAAATACATATAGAAAGTTAATTCACGTGAATTGTAACTTTTTGCAGAAAGTTACTTCCCATATCAACGAAACGAGACCCTAGACTCCTCTAAAATTTTTTGCAATAATATAAATGCATTTTTTTATTTTAAAATTTTAACATGAGAGATATTGTTCATGTATCTCTAGTTATTTTGTGATTACTATAAAAAATTAATTAAAAATTAACGTCATTTTTACTTAAAATTTGACATCATCGTATATCTAAAAAAAATTAAAATGAATTGGGTACTAACACGTAGCCGATACCTAATTTAATATCATTGTCATGTTCTCGAATTTAATCTAATTAAATCATTAAGTTGATCATTTCAAACGACCATTATTACTAAAAGTTCAAATACGAACTAATTTAGATTTTATTTAAAAGCGCTTTAAAAATTTACAAAGCTGGGCACTAGCGTCCGGAACCCAACAACATTGGCACACCAATAAGTTGCACTGCTTCAGTGAAAGTACCAAGCACATGCATGAGACCCTTCTAGTAATCTCTTAGTTCAGTTCTCTCGCTCTCCAATTCTGGCAAGTATATTCTCGAGTCCACGATTCTCAATCTATGTGCAACATTGTGATTGTGCATCGACCAAATGTCCTCATCTGATGGTAACGGTGAGTGCAATCCTCCACTCCAACATCCAATTTCGACGGTGGTCGGGGAAGGCCTAAATTAGGCTCGCCATATTTAAATTTCTGACTCTATCACTAGTAATGGATGGAATGTGCTAAAATTAATTACATAATTTGCATTTCTTAATATAAAAAAAAATTCTTCATCTTCCTCCACACACCTCTTGATTTCGATCAAAATCAAACTCAATTTATCAGGTTTTACGATAAGAGTTGGATTGAAGTCACAACCACAATATTGGTCACATTTTGGGTGTCGATCCTCCTTACTAGCAACCTCGACAACTTCCTCGATGACCTTAGGTGCTAGAGGAAGCCTATAGGTCTTGCCCCCAAAGGGCGGTAGCTGCTAGGGCTTCAACCTTAGGGTTTTACTAGCAACCTTGTTGTGTATTTTTGCTAGGTGGTTTTGGGGGGGGGTCAACGGATAAATACAAAGGGAGACACCATATACTGGAAGAAAAAGAAGAGGAAGAGGAGGAAAGTATGTCCATCTTCACATGGCAACGCAAATGGATCTTAAACTTGCGAGTAGATCTAGCCACCGTGTGGTGATAAACAATGATGATGATAGCCCTAGATGATCATCCATTAGAAGCTCGACTAATGGAGATGGGCAACGACTGCATGTTGTTGAAGTGGGTCCAAAGGTTAGTGCTTTGTTTGACTCGATTCTAGCCAATATGCAAATGATGGGGGATAATGTTATCTGCAAACTTTCCTCTCTTCTAAGCACACATTTGAATATTTGATTAATAGATTGGCTAATTTGGGGATACCTCTCTTAGTAATGTTGATCGCCATGAGAAACCACATTGTGACGAATTATATGATGCTTGAGGTTGATGCAGTAAAAAATCTTATTAAAGAGCAAATGGATGTTGCAAAAGCAGATGAATGGTAACAAGACGGAATTTCTCTAACATCTTGACCAGTAAGGGTTATTTTGCTATGCTAAGATGACTGCATCTATCTTTGAGATGTGGTTAGAGGATGATTCTGAATTTGACAATGGTGACAAAGTGGAAAATGAGGTTGATTGGGTTGGATCACAATTGATAACAGTCAAACTAAGTTGAAGATACCTTAATGATTTTATTATTAGGGAAGTTGTGGCAGATGCGATCACCCCTCCCACACTTGACACAAAGGCTACGATTGAGGGCCTTACTAGATGTGATCTCAAGAGGTTCTTCATGCAAAGAGCGACAACTTGGTCTTCACTCTTTGCTAATGAGCAAAGTGTGGAGTACACCTTAAACAAATTATGATCCCTCGAGTTATCAAAATGGCAAAGTGGCTCTCCAAATGACTGATAGTAAACTTTGCACAAAGTGAAGCTCATTAGTTCTCAATGGCGGGGCACTTTACTGGCTCTCAACGGTCTTTACATGCAATTAAATCTAAATTAATTACTCTTTGGAAACTAATAGGTGAATAAGAAGTACTATTTACACATTTTGGCTTATTCATTTTAAAATTTGGCATGAAGAAGGATACGCAAGCTGTGCTAGAGGAAGGCTCCTACTATGTTCAAAATAGGTTACTCATACTTTGCTGGTGGGATCAAACATTAAACTTGAGAATTTAATACTTTTATGAGGAATGGTGTGTTGGTTGAAATGATCACACTAGATGGGGGATGAATAATGTGTTTACTAATCTTTTTGCCTAAATCTGATTTTAATAGTTTCTTTGGTTACTTAGATAAATTACAAGTTTAGTAGCAAGCGGAAGCAACGTAAATGCGATAATGAAATAAACACAAGCAGAATCAATGCAAACACAATTATTTATAGTGGTTCGCTCACAATGCCTACTCCACTACCTAAGTATCCCGCTTAGGATTTCCAAACTAAATTTTACTAGATTAATTTTATTTCCCTTACAACGATGACTTTGACCCGAAGAGTCTCGCTCTCAACCTAATGCACTTACACATCCGGAAGTCTCCGTCTTCTTATCTCGAGCACTCTTCCACCTCAACCTAAGGGACAACTCAACTAATCCTAGTAAACTAAGTTTACACCGGTGGAATTAAGCCTCAAACACAAAGGCAACTACCCAATTTCAAGGCCTAACAATCTAGGTCTTCATAAGCTCAAATCCAATGAAATAAACAAGAAAATATATAAGTAATGAAGCAAAAATATAACAACATAAATACTTAGCTCCAACACAATGAACCTAGCTCCTCTTGATGCCTTGATGATGAACCAAATCAAGCTTGAAGGCAAATTCAAGAAATGAGATATCAAACTAGGATTTCTCTAAATAATGGCTCAATGCAAGCTTGGAATTGATCAAGGATGGCTCAATGAAGTGTAGGAGCGATCAAAAGTGTCAAAGGAAGGCTTAGACATAGGTATTTATAGAGCCAATAAGAAGGCTCGGGTGAAGCACTGCTCAATGGCATGAAAACTAGTCATTTTCCGCCTTTTCGGTCGATTGTCGATCGACCGCGGCATTCTATCACTTCTGGGCGCACTTCGATCGACCGAATTGGCTACTGTCAAATTCTGGCATCGTTCGATCGACTGATGGGTCGACCAAAATGCCTTCTCCTTCGGTCGGTTGACCAGTCGGTTGACCGAACCTGGGCAGGGCAGATTTTTTGTTTTGTTTGTTCATTTTTTTATTCCATTTTTGTTTAATCTCACTCTGGTTAACATTTCTTATACACAAGTGATTTACACCTTCTACACCAAGGATATCACTCAATCACAAGATCTAACATTATGTCTTCTTACATGCTAAAATACAATGAAAAAATCACAAAAATACACAAGTAATGGAGCAAATAAATAATACAACAAATACTTAGCTCCAAACACGAGTCCTAGTTTCTCTTAATGCCTCAATGATGAATCGATCAAGGCTTGAAGGCAAGATCAAGGAAATATCATTGAAACTATGGTTGTTAAAGGGATGACTCAAGAAATACTTTGAGAGTGATCAAGAATGACTCTTTGGAAGCTTGGATCAGTTATTGAGAGGGGTTAATGAAGAGGATCATCGGTCGACCGACCGATTAACTTCCCAACGATCGCTGGCAATTCTTAATTCTACCGCTCTGTTCGGTCGACCGGAGGGTCGATCGACTATATCGCGAACTGGCTCCTCTATTGTCCGATCAACCGCTCGGTCGACCGAAGTAGCCATTGCCATTTTTTGGCACACTTCGGTCGACCGACCGATCGACCGAACCTGGACTGGGCAATTTGGTTAGGCTTTGTTTGTTCATTTTCTGGTTCCGTCTTTGCTAAGTCTACTTATATAAGTTAATAACTTTAAAACATAAATGTTATATAAGGATTAACCCTCATTTGTATTCAATAAAAATATCTAAAAAATCAATATCCTTAAAAATCAAAATCTAGTTTTTGAGGTCTAGTACAAATTTTCGAAAACGAAAATTTTCTAATCTTTCGGGTCAAATATGGGTAGGCTAAAGACTTTCAAAAAATCCTTAAAAATACATCGTTATCTAGTTTCTACCCAAGGAATAATTATCGCCATTTTTTATGTCAGGAAAATATCTAGGTCATGTAGCCCTCCAATGAGCTCCCTAGGCTTAGTGAATTTCAGGACGGTTTCCAGGTTTTCATGTTTCGGGATTGATTTTTGGGATCTTATGCATCATCATGAGGATTTACAACATAAACTAGACACCCTAAACCTAGACTCTATCTTCCCGACGAATTCGAGCGCGTCGACCAACGTCCTTCTGATTTTTTGATTTCTCCGATATTTCCGATCGAGGACGTTGAGCGCTAACCGATATGGAATCTGAAAGAATTTCTCAATGAAACATTAGTTTCATATTTGTTATCATCAAAACCGAGATTAAGACCAAGGTTGAAAACCTTAAGCCAACATGGTGTGGATTAAAATCATTGGTTTACAACTTAGCTTGCATCGACAACCTTGACACTACAACACAATCGACCTATAATGACACAAAATTAGAGACAAATTAGATTTTTATTTTTAAATATTCACATTTAGAAACCAATAGACATAAATTTTGTTCCATAGTAGCATATAAAGATCTATAGAAACTAATAGACTCTAAAAGTTTTAGAGTCAGATCAATTAAGTGACTATGTTGCTACTGTTTTTATCGATCTTTAGAGACCAATTTAAAATAAATTTTATATCTATTAATTTCTAAATGTGAAAATTTAGAAATAAAAATATAATTTATCTCTGACTTTATATCTCTATAGACTGATTGTGTTACAGTGTAAGTTGATCCCTTAGTGACATTAAGAGACCTTTTTATATGGATCAACCCATGATTACAAAATCAAGAATTGAGCATGCTTGTGTGTGTTGAGGATAACTTTGAAACTCTTAAAATTTCATTAATTCTATCTACTCGTCATAAAGTTTACATCAATTTGTGCTTTGGCCTGTAAAGTTTAAAAAATCTCATGTAGACCTATAAAATTTATTTTTTAGTTTCATCTTAGCCTCTAAAGTTCAAAAATCTCACTTTGACGACTCATGTTTTGTTTGATTTTAAATTTAGCTATTACACTATAGGAAAAAATCACTTTAACCCACTTAATGCATTATTGCTTTGGTTTGATTTTAAATTTAACTATTACAATATGAAAAAAAATCAATTTGATCCACCTAATGCATTATTGCTTCATTGTTGTCCAAAAATTACTAAGTAGTTAATGTCACATCTATATTAAATGAGACCCTTGCAATAATTATCTCAAGTCACGTACACTTGGAAGAAAAAATATTATTCATATCACAAAAGATATCAATATCGTTGTCCCTTACACAAGTGTATTAATATTAAGTAATGAAACATTTGAAACATACGAGAGTTTCATTTAATATGATGATGAGACTAACTAATTAGTGATTTTTGGATAATAATAAATAATATAATATAATCAACGAGTCGAAATGACACTTATATTTTGAATTACAGGGCCAAAGTGAGACTTTTTAAATTGTAGGAGTCAAAGTGAAATTACAAATAAACTTTAGGAGACCAAAATAAGAATTGATGTAAATTTTAGGGACCAAAGTGAAATTTACTCTAAGATTTATATTCTATTAGGTCTTCAAGAGTGAGTTCAATGAGTTGAGTAGGATCAATTTATGCTTACGTTTTTAACAAGTTGCATTTAGTCCTACTAGGTTCCGACTAAATTCAATCGGTTAGCTTGGGATTGAATCTCATCAATGACATTGAGTCGACCCACGATTAAAGTTACTTAGGATTCATTCATTTCGCATAATTTTAAGACAATATCAATTATCTCGTGTTCGTCTGCGAAAATATACCGTTGACAGGATAAGAGTAATATCTCAGGACATGACACCAAGCCTATTTTCTTGTTACTCCAATTTAATTGGAGTAACAAGGGTGTATTATTTTGGTACATAGTTGAAAATGACAATAATAATATTTTTCATATTTTCAATATATGTAATTTTTTTTCTAGAATGCTTGATTATCCAAAAATGGGTATATCATCTATATATTTACAGAAAGTATATTTGGATTAAAAGAAAGTATATTTAGACTCAAAGAAGATATTTTTGATAGAAATTGAGTATATATCTATATTTAGAAAAAATATTTTTGGACTCAAATAGAATATATTATGGTAGAAACTAGCTATATATGTATGTGTTTAAAGAGAATATTTGGATTAAAAGAGAGTATATTTGGACTAAAAAAAGTATATTTTGATAAAAATTGAGTATATATCTATGTTTAGATAGAATATATTTGGATTAAAAGATAATATATTTTGATAGAAATAAGATATATATTATGTTGTAAGTATATTTGGATCAAAAATTGATTTTTAGTCAAATAGAACACTATGATCATGTATACTTACTATATGCAATCGGGTATACTCATTATGTTAGCAGGTATACTCAGTATGTGAGGTGGTGTTATCGCATCATTGACAACGTCAGGGCCTTCATGTTGCAATATGTTAGTTAATTAATTTACTTGCGATATAATTATAATAGAGCATATTAATTAGATTTATAATTATTATACTAATTAAAATGAAAATTTTATTATAAATAATAATATATTATATTGTCTGGTATACTTTATATGATGAAATGAATAAGAAATGGTACAAAGAGCATTTTCATCCAATTATCTTATTATGTGTTGTGATAATACAAAAACGAATACAAGATAGGATTAAATTTGATGTCCAGCACTGTACAAAACGAACATGAGATTATTTATTATGATGTCTTGTACAACCTTATGACTTGTCTTGTTCTGTACTAGATTGTTTGCGAAATGAAATTGACCATTAGAGAAAGTTATAATTAGATTGTTATGATCAGATCTAATCATACTAAGGTCATGTTAGTTTGAGTGGAATTCAATCAAATTAAGGTAGTTTAGGATTTTGATGCCTTAGGTTAAGTCGAATAGGATCAATTCAGATGAGCTTCTACAAGTTATGTTAGCCTAGCATGGAGTAGAGGCCCCCGTTAGTTGGGTTAAGTTGGATCAACATGGGATCGAGGCCAATGGGGTCAAATTAGACCAAGTTGGATTGAATTTAATCAAGTCAAGTTTGGTCCTATACAATTAGGGTTGAGCTCATTGAGATTGTATCATGTTAACTCAATATTACATGTGATTGGATCAAGTATAATCAAGACTAGCTATAAAGGAAAGATAATAATTATGTAAGGGAAAGCAAGAGAGTGAATTGAAACTTGCATACGTGAGATGGACTCATTAAAATTCTTTTACCTTGCTCCTTATCGGGATAATATTTACCTCTATTTTGAAGGCAATTTTTTTCATATAATTTTTTAGAAAGTAAAATATATGTTTACTAAACATAAGTCGTTGAGGTGAAGACTAATTTGTAGCTTTCTTTTGAGTCCTACCACATATGTTGTCTTAAATATTCTCACTTTCAACCCAACTAAGCCTAAAAAGATTTATAAATCTAACTAGAGGTGGCAATAGGTTGGCTCGGACTCAAGTAACCATATTACCTATCAAGTCGTGCATAGCACAGCCAAAGTAAAATTCGAAATGTGCCAGACACAGCGTAAATTGCAAAAGGGGCAACCTAGCCAGGCACGAGGCCCACCCCTTTGGGCTCGGGCTAGCCCAACACCATGTCCGCCCCTTCAAGCTCGGGCCAGCCCAGTGTTAAGTAAAATATCACACTAGAGAGGGGTATGAATAGTATGTTTCTAAAGGCTTTATACCAATTTTAAGTTTCTTGGTACTTTTAAAGAACATAAGTATCAATGGATTACTAAAGTGCTAAAATGCTTGCAAGAATGAACAAGTATGAACTCAATGATGTATTAAGCAAGGTAAGCAATTTAAAAACAATAATAGCAATAAAAACAAGTAAATTTAGAGTGATTCAGAAATCTTCCTCTACGTCCACTATCTTGGTTCAACACCAAAGATTTCAAACCCAAATCGCTATAATTAATTTGTTTCCTCATAAGAGGTTATATTGAGAACTTATTTCTTAACCTTTGAGGATGTTTGTCCCTCTTTTTCAAAGAAAACAAATAATTACAAATAGCTAAAGTGTATCACCTACCCCTTTTACGCAAAACAACATATATGAATCAAAATAATGAAAAATAAAAATAAAGGAGCTAAAAAATTTAGACAAACTCTTGTAGAGCTCCACAATGTTGCCTCCTACTCCTCAAGGCCTCAAAAGATCACTTCTTGAAGGTTTTCAAGGCTTGAGAGTAAGTTGAAGGCTTGAGAGTGAAGGAAGGGAGATTAGGGCTTTTAAATGGATTCTTTTAAGCTCAAGAACACAAGTATAAGCTCAATGAATAGTAGAAGATCAAAGGGTGGTCAGTTATGAAGTATTTATAGAGTAGACAATGATGCATGGCAAGAAATAGTCGTTCAACGGGCAAAAAAAGATATGTTGGGACCGTTTGTCGATCGTCGATCGAAGATTGGTGACCGAAGATCAATCTGTAGGCCTAAGGTTTTCAACATTAGTCTTAATCTCGGTTTTGGTGATAACAAGTATGAAACTAATGATTTCATGGAGAAATATTTTCAAGTTCCATATCGGTTTGCGCATGATGTCCCTGATCGAAAAAATCGAAGAAATAGAAATCGGCAATGACGCTTGTCGATGCTCGGGATTCATCGAGAAGGTTGAGTCTAGGTCTAGAGTGTCTAGATTATATGTGTATCCTCTATTTAATTCACAAAAACCCAACAACCGAAACTAGAACCTCGAAAACTTGAAAATCAGAAAAACCCAAAAACAACCCAAATTTTTTCTAAAAGTCTAGGGATCTCATTGAAGGACTACATGATTTAGACATTTTCTTGGCACCAAAAGTCTCAATAATTATTCTTTAGATAGAACCAAGTTAAAGACTTTGGACTGGACTAACACTGTTGGGTCCGGTTGGGCCTGGCCGGATTAGGCCCAGTAGTGCCCCACAATCCTGAATCCAACTCGAGTCAGACCAAACGGCTTTGCCCGAGGGCTCCACCCGGCCATACAAGGACATCAACATCATCCTTAATTACGAGGGATACACCATTACGAGCCCATATATTCGGGATCAGCCTCGAATGATTATGAGCAATATCCTCGCGAGATTATCGGGCGGCGTCATCACCTCCACATGCAATAAATATAGACACATCACGCCTTAGGTAATCTAAGTTCCAATTTTCATTATCTTCACCTCGAATACCTACTGACTTGAGAGTCATAGTGTCTTTCGCATGTCCCCTCTCCCCGTCAGAGTTGCACCTTACCAGGAGAGACACCGAACCAGACCAGACTGCTTCGATCCTCATGTAGGAACATTTGGCATCCACCGTGGGGCTGAGTAAAGCTTACCTGCCTCACAATGCTTGAAACCCGGAGTCAGGTGACCGTCACCGCACACTAATGGCAACGCCCTGTCGACGATGTTCACTTGAGCGATGCTTCGGCACCAACCAACATCCCACTAGAAGCATCCATGTGTTAGATAAATAACCTGGAGGCTGAGAACCAACGGTTAGCAGCCCAGGTCGAGATGCTGGCATGGTCCCGGGAACAACCCCGCCCAATCACGAGCACCACCGCTCGGAGCATGAAGAAAGCAATCACTCAGAGAGAAGGATACCAATTTTTGTCCTCCAAAATGAGATTTCCATTACACCCCGCTAATGGAGAGAGAAAGATTCCAGAGTTACAGAGGTCGCTACTCCCCTTTCTGTCAACTCGTGATCCTTCGCTGAACACATCATGGCGACGTGCCTCCCACCCGGGTTCACATTGCCGACTACTCTGAAGCCTTACGATGGTATGAGCCACCCGACCATACACCTGACGATGTTTAGGTTCATGATGCTCTTCAACGGAGCGATCGATCTTGTCCTTTGTAAGGTTTTTCCGACTTTCTTGGAGAAAGCTGCTCTACTATGGTTCTCCTCCCTTCCATCGGGATCCATACACTCTTTTGCGAAACTCTCCCATGCCTTCACCAGTCGGTTCTCCCCATCCTGAATCTACTACAAAATGGAGGATGCCCCCCACTACATCAAGCAAGGACCCCATGAGGACTTGAGGGATTACATACGAAGGTTCAAGGTCGCGGCTGCAAGAATCCCGAATCTCGACCCCTGAGTCGAGCTCTATTCCATCAAATACGGGCTAAAGTCCGGGTACTTCGCCGACCAGATTGCTCCGACAAAACTAGAAGATATGATCAAGTTCTAAGGATCCGCTACAAACTTCATAGAGATGTAAGAGCACCGTGAAGCCAGAAAGGACGATAGGCAAATCACCCAGGACGCCGCCGAGAACAAAAAAAACAAAAGGCATATTGAGGGAGGGGAAGACAGAAATCATTGCGACCAAGGTTATGACAAAAGAGGGAGGTCGCCCTCAGGGCCCATTCCTAGGTTCGATGAGTACACTCCCCTCAACATCAAATGAGAAATCATTCTCTAGGAAGTCTACCTTCTACAATTTCTTAGACCCCCTAACGATCATCATAGACCAAAGCCTTCGTCCAAAGTCGACAAAAGCAAGAGGTGTGAATTCCACTGAACTTACAAGCACACCACAGAAGAGTGCGTGATACTTCGTGATCAAATCGAGCGCCTGATTAGAGGTTGCCTCGACCACTACATCTGATGCAGTCGAAGCCGCAGCCATGGCCGGTGGAACCATGAGTATCAGTGTCGAAGTCCTAGCAAGACACCACCACCTCGCGACACCGATAACCAAGGTGACCATGGGACCGAGAGGCTTCACTCCGACATCCGATGAGTCATCAACTATATAGCAAGCGAATTGGCTGGAGAAGGAGACGTAGGTTCATCTAGAACGCAATCGCTATAGGCCATCATGGTCGTTGATGATACAACTCGTCTGCAAAGTCTACATACGCCCACCTTGGTAATATCTTTCTATGATACCGACTTTCGGGGAATTGATATAAATTTACATGACCTTGTTGTTATTCCCGTAATTGTCGATGATTTCCTTGTCAAGATAATCTTGGTAGATCAGGGGAGCTCAGTCGACGTCCTCTTCTACCCAACGCTCGAAAAGATGAACATTAGCGAAGACTCACTACACCCGTACCATGGAGAGCTCATCAGCTTCTCGGGTGACCGGGTGAACGTTTGAGGTTACTTATGGTTGTCAACAACGTTCGGCTCCCCACGGCGAACAAGGACAGTAAACATATAGTTCCTCATCATCTACTGCTTAGGCCCTTATCGCATGATCTTGGGCGGATCTTTCTTGAACGGCTTGGGAGTCGTAGTCTTGACTTCCCATATCGCTATCAAGTTCCCTATCTCTGAGACAAAGGTAGGGGTGATACATGCAGACTAGAAGAAACTCTGCACGTGCTACAACGAATGCCTGAAACTCAGTTTGGCCGAGCCTAAAAATGCACGGGACATTCCATTCTCATCAACGATCATAGTTCTTCATGTAGAACACCAATCTCGAATTTCAGATTTAGATCCTAGAGGATACATCCAAGAGCGATCTCAACCCGTGAACGATTTGGAACTTGCGCAAATCGAGGCACTCATCAAACAAGTAACCTACATGGGAGCACACCTCCCCGCCGAGCTCAAAGCTTAACTCAGCACTCTTCAGAGATAATGTCGACCTCTTCGATTTATCAAAAAATTACTGAAAGCAAAATTTATCAAAGAGTGCCGACAACAAACATCCCTTGTAGAGATCGAAAAATTACTGAAAGCAAAATTCATCAAAGAAATTCGACTTACCACATGACTCGCGAATATCATGATGTTCAAAAAACATTCAGAGAAGTGGCGAATGTGCGTCGACTTCACCGACCTCAATAAGGCATGTTCGAAGGACTCTTACCCACTGCCGAGTATAGACAAACTTGTCGATAACTCCTTGGGATACCAGTATCTAAGCTTCATGGATGCCTATTCAGGCTAGAATCTAATCAGGATGCACCCGGAAGATGAAGAGAAGACGACCTTCATTACCAAACACACAAACTTCAACTACAAAGTGACGCCCTTCAGGCTTAAAAATGCGGGAGCCATGTATCAACGCATGATGAATAGAGTCTTCAAGAGGCAGATCGACAGTAACATGGAGGTGTATGTCGACGACATGGTTAGCAAAACACTGACCACTGAGAGCCACTGTGGCGATCTTATCGATATCTTCAGCCACCTTAGGCACTATAACATGAGACTGGACCTAGAAAAATGCACCTTCGGGGTCCATGATGGCAAGTTCCTCGACTTCATGTTAATGAACCGAGGGATCAAAGCTAGCCCAGAGAAGTGCCGAACCATCCAAGAGATACAGAGCCTGCGCAATGTCAAAGAGGTACATCGGCTCACTGGGAGGATGGTCGCTTTGTCCAAACTTATCTCTAGGTCGACCGACCAGGCCACCACTTTCTTTAAAATTCTAAGGAAGAAACATGACTTCCGTTGGGATGAGTAGGGATGTTAACAAGGTGGGGCGGGTACGGGAGTGCCTACCCTCTACCCGCCCCATGAAATATACGGGTACCCGCTACCTATTTAATTCCCTGTGGGTATATAAAATGAGTACCCATTTAATTACCCGCGGGGGGACGGATGCCCACGAATATTGGTGGGTACCCATGACACTTTAAAAAATATAAATTATAATATTTTGATAACAACTTCAAATATATACACACTACACAAGATCTTGAAATATAAACTACAAATATTTCTCAACATCATCATAAGGTTTTAAAACATAAGGTCTTTAAATATAAATTATAAATATTTCTCAACATCAATATAAGATTTTAAAACATAAAGTCTTCAACATAAGATCAATTTACTTATTTTTGCAGGTAACAGGTACCCGCGGGTACGGGTGCTATAATACTCGTACCCACCCCATATAATAAACGGGTAAGAAAAATTACTCGCGAAATCCCTGCGGGTAGGAAACTGTTGGCCTAAGGTTTTCAACCTTGGTCTTAATCGACAACGAACTAATGCTTTAATGGAGAAATATTTTCAGGTTTCATATCGATTAGCGCACGACGTCCCCAATTGGAGAAATATGAGAAATCGGCAAGGACACTTGTTGACGCTCGGGATTCTTCGGGAAGAATAAAGTTTAGATTTAGAATGTCTAAAATAATTGTATTAATCCTCATTATGATGCATATATTCCTATGACATGAACCTAAACTATTCCCGGAATATTCCGGATGGACATTCTGAATAAACATTCTGGAATAGCCCGGAATAGTCTAGAAAGTATTCGTACTTTCCAAGTCAAACTGTCTAGGATTTTCAGAATGCCTCCGATGACTCTATTTTGAATTTCTACTCGTTGAGCTTATTGGAAATCGAGCTCCTACCTTTGGGATCTCTATATAAGACACCAAACTTGTCTTCCAAGCTATCTAATACTTCGTGAGACATCTATTGATCATCCCTATACTTTTTTGAGTCAATCTTTGTGGAAAACTCTAGCTTTGAGCTTCTACCTCATTGATATAGACTTTGTTCTTCATTGCTTCACCATCCAAATGCATCAAGAGGACTAGGGAACTTGTATTAGAGCTAAGTATATTGGGTTTTATTTATTGCTCCATTTGTATTGTATTTTGTGTTTTATTTTCTTGTGTTTAATCGTGTGTAAGACCTAGGTTGTTAGGTATTGAATATTTGGTGGTTGTCTTGGTGTTGAGGCTTAAATCCACCAGTGAAACTTAGTTTGCTAGGATTAATTGTGTTGTCCTTAGGGTTGAGGTGGGAGAGTGCTCTTGGTAGTAAACTAGAGTTCCGGGTGTGAAAGTGCCTTCGGTGTGAGAGTGGAGACTTTTCGATGAAAAATCATCATTGTAAAAGAAACACTTTAATCTAGCTAGTAAACTAGAGCTGAAAATCCTAAACGGGGTGCTTGGGTAGTGGATAGGGGTGGAAATATGCCAGACGGCCTGTCAAGGGCCTGTGGCTTGGCCTGTATTCGACCTGGCCTAGCCTGGCCTCTTTTTAAAAAAAATCAGACATAGGCTTATTTCTAAGCCTGTTTTCCTTATTAGGTCAGGCTCAGGCTCACTATAAGACCTATTGAGCCAGATAGAGCGGCCTGCGCTTATTAAGGTAGTATATATAATATATAATAAATATATAATATTATTAGTTTATTATATATTTACATTATATATAATAAAAATATATATTATAATTTAACAAAACAATAATATGTTTAAATTTATTATTATCATTTTTATATTAAAATTTAGAAGTAGGTTTTATAAACATGTTTCAAGTTTTAGCAAACTTTATAAATAGGCCACAGGCCAGGCCAGACCTATGAACAAGCCAGACTCAGGCCGAAAAAATAGCCTATAACAGGCCACATGTCATGCTCAGGCCTATTTTTTACTATACAGGCCTGGCCTGTTAAGGTGAAGGCCTGTTTCCACCCCTAGTAGTGGAGTAGGCATTGAGGCTGAACTACTATAAATTTATGTGTTAGCATTTTTATTATTTGTGCTCGCTTATTTGGCATATTCACTTGCTTCTGTATTTAGTATTAAATTATGATTTGCCTAAAGTAATTAAGAAATAGTTAAAATTGAATTTAGGCTAAAGTTTTAATTAACACACTATTCACCTATCTCTAGTGTGGTCATTCTACTTACAAAAAATAACCCCCATACCTGCTATAAACGGGTAAATACCTGCGGGTACCCGCCTAAATAAGTATTATTGTCATCCTTAGGGATGATAAGTGTGAGCAGGCTGTCGAGGAGCTCAAATGCTTCCTCACCAGCACGTTAGTCTTAGATAAGCAGCAATAGAGAGAAACTCTCTCCATCTACCTTACGATCATAAAAAATGCCATCAGCTTGGTCTTAATACGAGAGCATGGAAAACATTAAAAATCAGTCTATTTTGTCAAAAAGGTCCTGCATGGACCAAAAACCAGATACTAGAGGCTAGATAAGCTCGCCTTCGCCCTAATTATCTCGGCCATAAGACTAAGGTCGTATTTTTAGAGCCATCACATCCAGGTACACACCGAATAGTCGATCAGACAAGTACTAGCTAACCCTAACTCGCTAGATGAATGATATCCTGGTCAGTAGAACTCTCATAGTTCAGCATCGAATACCAGCCCAAAGATCCCATCAAAGCCCAAGCAGTGGTCGACTTTCTTCGCCGAATTTACTGACCGAGAAGGCATCCTCAACAAGGTCGAGACTTGGACACTATCCATGGATGGCGCCTCCAACGAAAAATAAAGTGGAACAAATATCATTTTAGAGATTGGCCAAGGAATCGCACTAGAGCAATCTCTCCAATTCCAATTCAAGGTCAGCAATAATCAGATAGAGTATGAAGCTTTGATCGTCATGCTAAGGCTCATCTAGGAAGTGAAAGCCCGAAGTGTCATCGTAAAGAGCGACTCATAACTTACCGTAGCACTATAAAAAATCTGATTTTGAGTGACATGATTTGGTGGGGGTCGCATATCGACCCTCACTAAATCAACCTATTTATGGGGGTCGCTAGTCGACCTTCACAAAAACTTGTCAATAAAAGAAAATATTTTGTGAAGGTCGAATATGACCCTCACAAACGTTGGATATGACCATCACTAAAAAATATATATAGTGAGGACAACATCATAAACCTCACGAAAATCTATCAGTAAAAGAAAATATTTTGTGAGGGTCGAATATGACCCTCACTAAAAAGTCTATATTGTGAGGACAACATCGTAGCCCTCACGAAATCGTTCATTTTGTGAGGGTAGAATATGACCATCATTAAAAAGTATATTTTGTGAGGACATTGTGACCCTCATGAAATTCTGCATTTAGTGAGGGTCTAATATGACCATCACTAAAAAGTATATATTGTGAGGACAACATCGTGACCTTCACTAAATCTTGCATTTTGTGAGGGTCGAATATGACCCTCATTAAAAAGTATATTTTGTGAAGACATCGTAACCCTCATGAAATCCTGCATGTAGTGTGAGTCTAATATGACCCTCACTAAAAAGTATGTATTGTGAGGACAACATGGTGACCCCCACTAAATCCTATATTTTGTGATGGTAAGAAACGACCACTGATTCCTACCTCTCACTTTTAAATATGAAAATAAATAAAAATTAATTTAAAAAATTAATTTTAGATATTTAAATAATTGATTAAATATATTTAAAAAATCTAAAATATTATTAAGTAAGTCAATGACACTTGCCAAGCAAGGGACCCCTTCCTCAGAAGGTATCTTCCACTAGTACCTTCCTTAATCGCGAACTTTGATAGTTGCGTGATTCAGCACATACATTGGGAAGAAAACACCCGAGCCGACCTATTATCCAAGCTCGCAAGAACCAAAAAGTCTCAAAACAATAGGCCAGTCATCCAATAAGTCCTCGGGAAATCGAGCATCCAGCCAATTGACACCTCGACTGAAGTCCAAATAGTCCAACAAAGTACAGACTAGAGGACCCCACATATAAACTACCTCAAACGGGCCAAAATTCTGGAACATGCCTCCAATCCAGGTAAGTTTAGAAGAATGGAAAGCTATTACACGCTCCTTGACGACCAACTCTACAAAAGATGGTACTCACGATCGCTCCTCAAGTGTCTCGCCCAACCCCGAACAGACACTATAATGGCGGAAGTCCACGATAACATCTATGACATCCACATTGGAGGAAGATCCTTGGCCGCCAAAGTCCTCCGAGCCGACTACTTCTAGCCAACCATGAAATTAATAGATTGCAATCTTTACGTCAAAAAGTGTGACAAGTGCCAAAGATTCTCCAGAGTCTCTCAACTACACCCCAAGCCACTATATAGCTCGGACACTAGCTGACTGTTTCACAAATGGGTCATTGACCTCCTTAGGCCCCTTTCACCAAGCACTAGGGCAAATCAAGTATTTAGTCATGGCAATCGACTATACCAAATGGATAGATGTTGAACTCATATCCTCAATTGTAACTGAAAAAACTCAAAAATTTATGTGTAAAAACATCATTTGCAGATATGGAATACCACGCAAGCTTATCAGCGACAACGACACAGTTCACAGATCGACGATTTCGAGAGTTCTGCTTGGACCTCAACATCTGACAACTCTTCTCATCCGTAAAACACCTACATACAAATGACCTGGTCGAAGCAGCCAACAAGGTCATTCTGACCTCTATTCACCTCCATCTAGTGTGGTCATTCAACTTATATAGAAGTCCTTAGAAAAGGCGCCTACAGAAGAACTTTTTGGACAAGAACTCCCAGGATCATGGAACGTGACCTCTTCGCGGTCCTACTACAGCTAAGTTTTTCCTTAAACTATAACATGGTTTTCCCCGTGAAAGATTTTAACAAGGATCCACCATGTGTAGGCCGAGCATAGCCCTCGATGGGATACAATGTATTACTATGACATTTATCAATGAAATTACTATTCCACACATTCACCTTTTGTCTGAAATTACTTGCAGTTAATGCATAATGGGCAGGAGGAACCAACACGATCTCACAATGACTCTTGACCTACGTGACACACCATCCCTCCTCGGCCCTAGCGCCACTATCCTTGGCATCAAAGCCCTCACCGCAATCAACACTCGAATTTCACCAGCCTAATCCACCAGCTACAGTTCCACACTCGAATTACAACAGCAACCAGAGCTTGATTCTCACCAGTCTGGCTCGTCGAACTCAGTCCCTATTTTGGGCTACCACGCTCCCAACGACCCCAAGTGCGCTTCTCGTGAGCTCGGTTTTTACCGAGTTTGGTCCTCGGCCCTAAATGTGGCCTTTAGATCAATCCGATACACTCTAAATGAGGATCACTCTAAATGAGCAACACGACCCCAAGCGCGCTTCTCACGAGCTCGATTTCCTCCGAGTCTAGTCCTCAACCCTAAATGCGGCATTCAGCTCAGCGTGACACACTCTAAATGAGCAACACGATCCAAGTGCGCTTCTCGCGAGCTCAGTTTTCACCTCTGGTCCTCGGTCACAACGCCACTACTTCTGGCTTTAGAGCCTTACCAATGATCAGAGCTCAGTTCCTCGCCAATCTAACTCGTCAGCCACACCATCACTACTTCTGGCCTTATAGCCCTTACAACGATCAGAGTTCGGTTCCTCACCAATCTGACTCGTCGGCCCCAGCGCCTTACTCACAACTACCAAGCAGGTAACCACAACCTTAAATTTCGTTTCTTTTTTAGTTAGACATGTAATCAAATTCTAAACAAATCCACAACGACCGAAAAGCTGACCAAGCTTGGCAAAAGCACAATAAGAATAAATACATAAAGTCATCCTTTTATTCATAAAATCCCACAAAGGGAGTAGTTACACTTACAAACATACATGTTTGCTAGCGAACCCCCCCACTCGGGTGTTGAAGGGCAAGGAGGGGGGAAATGAGAGCCTTGGCTCTGCAAACATAGAATCAAGGACAAGATTGCAACCAACCGAAAGCACAACGCCTCCCCTAACACACAACCACAAAGATCGCTTCGCAGTAAGCCCAACAGTACGGACCCACAGTCGAAACCCTGCCTCCTCCCTTCCTTTTTAAGATCGACAGTACGAATCGACGACAACATGTTAACCATTCACAACCAACTTAAAAATGACTCCCGGAGGGATGATCTCTTTCAGCCCTTCAAACTCCATGATCTTTAAAACACACAACATGCATGGGCAATTTATAGGCTCAAAACGAGAACTGTCACCCTAATGGACGACCCCACTTCCTCACCGACGGAGCCTCTTTCAGTCAACTTACATCTGGTGCTTAACACCTTGGAAAATGCTTACCGAATCTTTATTCATAATTACTTTCCTGTCAAGCTATATCTACCATACAGGTGGACAGGTGGCAAGAACATGGAAGAACGCTTTCTCTCTCTGCATAACCATCACATTTACCCCGGATAACGAAGAGTCGCGTAAAGATTCCATACCCTGCACGTGACAATGACCTAGCCGACGTCCCCTCATCTGGCTGGGGTTGAAAGGCGACATTACTTAGAACTCGACACGCAGTCCTCCAAACTCCAACTGAGATCGGGGGCTGTGGATTGAACTAGTACAATTGGGCCCGACCGGATTAGGCCCAACAACGCCCCACACTCTTGAATCCAACTCGAGCAAGACAAAACGTCTCCGCCTGGGGGCTCCACCCTGCCATACAAGGATATTCACGTCCTCCTTAATTACGAGGGATATGCCATTACGAGCTTGACATCTTTGAGATCATCATCGACCCATTCCGAGCAATATCCTCATGAGATTATCGGGCGGCGTCACCACCTCCAGGCATCAAGTAACCTAAGTTCCAATTTTCATTACCTCACCTCGAATATTTACTAACTTGAGCGTCGAAGTGTCTTCCCCCTACTAGAGTTGCAGGTGACCAGGAGAGACACCAAACCAGACCGTTCCGATCCTCAGGCAGGAATATACATATCTTTAAGGAATTCTTGGAATCCTTTAACCTATCCATATTTGACCCGGGAGACTTTAACCTATCAAAATTTGGATTTTGATCATTAATGATTTTAATTTTTTAGATATTTATATTGAATCCAAATAAGAGATATTTCTTTATTTACATATATGTTTTAAAGTTAATGGAGAAGAAAAAAAATAGAGACATTAACTTAAAGTTAAGAAATGTAGATAAGGCTTGAAATAATAAAATTGCCCAAAATAGTAGATTATTGGTCGACCCTCGGCTGATCATTGGCTGACCGAGGATTGGCCGGAGATCAACCGACGAAAGGAAACGACTCTATTTTGAGCCGTTGTGTGGTTTCATCTGAGTCATACTCCTTTGGTTCCCTATAAATAAGCCTCCTAGACTTCCTTATATCTCTTAGCATTTATTGAGATATTCTATGAGATATTTTTTAATCAAGTTAATTAAAAAATTTAGAGCATCATATAAAGTAAAAAAGTAATGACTAATTACTCTAAACCATAATGTGGACCAGGAAAATTCTCATATCCATAATAAGAATCTGAAAATTTTTAAATCCATAACTTTTTTTCTCAAAATCTTCAAAATGCTCTCAAGTTAAGTCTAGTATTCGATTCTTATAATATCTACAATTTTTTTTTAATTAATTTAAAATAACGATGAGATAGATCTTGCAAAAAAACACCTAGGGAAGAACACAAGATGAGAAAATAAATAAATTAGAATGAAAAAAAAGAGATTTTTTTTTGTTGAAAAATAAGAATAAAATAGCAAAAGTATAATATCATCAAAATATCCCATCACAGGAAATCCACCTTCATCGAATATAAGCTCAATCTTACTAAGCCCATTGAGTCAAATAATAATATTTAAATTTAAATTTTTGTATGACGAAACTCCAATTTGGTTCTTGGGCTGGATATGGGCTTGTTCATGTTTGGGTTTATATAGTTTTCATACCTTAGCTATGTATAGATAAGATGTCTGCCTGTACCATGTTTATTTTGCACAATACTATACAAGAAAACTAATGTTGTTCATTTCTTGTTTCACAATATATATTAATTGAAATATTCTTGATAATTAATTAAAAAATCAAAACAAAAAAATAAATGATGCATGTAATTATATTCCAGGATTTTATTGTAGGGATAAAATTACCTATTTGTCCTTGTGCTCTTTTCTATTATATCATAGTTTTCATGGTACAATAAGCATATACGTTGTACTGTTAGTCCTATTATTTTTGTCTTGTACATTGATATATTTTGTACAATTCTGTCTTCTTACTTGTTCGAGCGAGAGAGTTGTTTAGAAGTCGAGAACTCATTCGAATAGTTGTACAAGCTGCAGAGCAACACCGAATCCTAGCTTTGGGTCAAAAGACAAGCTAGGAATCGGACAGAGCCAAGGAGGCCTCTTGGCCAAGGGTTTGGGTTGGAAATGATGTCCAAAGCCCAAACCACTCGGGGACTAGAAATAGGTAGGCCAACAATGTCAGAACTAGGGCCCCATGTGGGCCCAACAAGGATAGGGAAGTCATCGTGGCCCTCGGTACCGAGAAGCCCAAGTTGGGTGGCCTCGATTGCCCCCCAGAAATCATCACCACAATCCCAAATGTCACGCTGCAGTGGAAAAAAATTTGGGTCCAATTGGGCCAAAAGGGGCTCAAAGCCAGGCAAGAGTGAGTCTGGTCCGGTGTGGGAGACCAATCCAAAGAGCGCTCTGAAATGCTGAGCCTAAGTCGCGTCAAAACCCCCAACCACCTCAGCAAATAGAAAAACTAGGTAACAGACAAAGAAACCCCAGGTAGTAGAGTCAGAGGTTACTTATGACCAAGAGAGTCCCGAAATGTTGAGCCCAAGCCGTGTCAAAACCTCCAATCACCTCAACAAATAGAAAAATCAGGTAACGAGCAAAGAAACCCCAGGTAGCAGAGTCAGAGGTTACTTTAAAACAAGTCAAAAACTCAAAAAACACAGAGAAAGGCAGATGCATCGAGCTATCGAAAGAGAAAGGTTCCTTCAATTTTCCATCTACTTGTTCTTCCTCACCTTTGTTGAAGAGGTTAGTTAGAGGAATGGGAGATGCGAAACTAAATATCTTATGAATAGTTAATGCTTGATGTGAAATAAACCTCATTCTAAAATAATGAATTAATGGACATCATGCGAATTTAGAGTCAGTTCATTATGATTTGGGTTATTGTTCACTTAATTGTGCGACTCATCAAGTACAACTCGATCTCATCTATATGTACATATTAAAAGCAAAATGCAAAGAAGCCGCGTGACATCTTCAAAAGCTTTGTTTATGACTTGGCATTTTCTCAATTTTATAGAATATTTTTTTTAAAAAAATATGCTTTCTTAATTGCTTGAGTAACTTCTCCCGTTCTCTTTCACACGTATCATTTCTCTCCCTCTCTCTTTAATTTCTACTTCTCTTATTCTCTTGCATGTCTCTTGACGTAACTGGTCACATCCTCCGCTGCGTCTTTGGTAAGTTCAACCACCATGGAAGCATCAATTACAGGATTGTTTTTTGAAATGGTGAGGAGGTCAAACCCTAGAAAACTTTGGAGGATTGAGATTCAAATGAAGTTTTCATAGTTTTCATGAAAGAAGAATCTTAGTTTTCTCTGCTACTGTTGATAGGGAATGGATGGAAGCCTCTTTGACCAGTGGCAAGTGATGGATTCTCTCACCGCACAAGAAATTGCAGCAGCTCTGGGGCAAGACTTCCTACGATCACTCTCTTCGGAAAGCTACAACTCATTCACTGCAGACCAACCGTCGGCGAGCAATGAAAGGTCAAAGAAAACCCTCAAGGCGAGTAGCTGGAGTTCTTGCACTACCGAGCAGAAGTCAACTCTGGTCCCTAATGCCTCATCTCCCAACATCCTTTCCTTCAGCAATTTTGACTCGCCCAATGATATAAAAAAAATCTACGGGAGCCTTATTGGAGGCCGTGGTAGACAATGATGAGGAAGAAGAGGAAGAGGAAGGGGAGGATGGTAAGCTACTACTATTTTACTTTATTTCATTTTTTAATGTTTAAGATTGACGTTTTTAGCATCTACAACGATCCTACTCAGCCAATAAATTCATGCATGTAACGTATATAGTTGATGTATCAAAATCAGTTAATTAATAAACTACTGACCTTATTGGATCTCTGGTAAAGGAGCCAAGAAGTCCAAGGAAATTGTCGCACTTCATCCACTCGGAGGCTCTCCAATTCACGGTCATTTCATCGAGCCGTTGTGTCTCTGGTAGCAGAGCCAAGAAGTAGGAAATCACCGAACTTGATCTGCTCGGAGGCTCTCCAAATCATGCTCATTTTTCCAACAAAAGTCAAGGGCTGATTGAAGGTCACCGAGACTTGTTGCCAGGTACGTAGAACCACTCTTATTCTTCTTCCGATTGAAGGTCACGGAGACTTGCTGCCAGGTACGGAGTGTTGGTGAAATGACCACACTAGAGGGGGGAGGGTGAATAGTGTGTTAACTAATCTTATCGTCTAATTCTGATTTTAATCGTTTCTTGATTAGTTAGGCTAAGCACGATATTAATAGCAAGCGAAAGCAATAAATATGAAGCAATTAATACAAAATAATATATCAATGCTAACAAAATATTTATAGTGGTTCGGCCCTAATGCCTACTCCACTACCTAAGCATCCCGCTTAGGATTTTCAAACTAAGTTTACTAGATTAAATCGTTTCCATTACAAAGAGGATTTTACAATAAGAGAGTCTCCGCTATCAAACCGAAGGTACTTCAACACACGAAAGTATCCCGTCTTCCTACCAAGAGTACTCTCCCACCTCAACCCTAAGGGATAACTCAACTAATTCTAGCAAACTAAGTTTACAATGATGGATTTAAGACTTAACACCGAGGCACCCACCAACGATACAAGACCTAACAACCTAGGTCTTCAACCTTTGAAATACAATAAAATAAATAATAAAATACACAAGTAATGGAGCAAATAAACAATACAACTTATACTTAGCTCAAAAATAAGATTCCTAGCTCCTCTTGATGCCTTGATGAAGAATCAAATCAAGCTTGAAGGCAAACTCAAGAAAGACAAGGTGGAAAGCTAGGATTTCAACAAAGATGGCTCAATCAAAGCTTGTAGGTGTTAAAGGATGTCTTATGAAGCATTAGACGGTCATAGGAAGGCTTAGAAGGCCTTTAATTAGGCAAACCACCAAGTGGTGGTCGGACACAATGGGTATAAACGGCTATTTTTCAAGCCATTATACCGTCGGTCGCTGGTCCGATCGAACGTCGGTCGACCGACCAAGCGACCACCCAAGCGATCGGAGCATTCTGCTCGTTCTGAGCAACGTTTGATCAACTAAAATATCGCTGGTCGACCAATCAGTCGATCGAACCTAGGCAGGGCAGACTGCTTAGGCTGGTTTTTATGCTTGTTTGCTCGTTTCTGGGTTCCGTCTTCACTAGGTCTACTTATATAATATTTCTTAACTTTAAGTTAATAACTTTAAAACATAAATATTATATAAGGATTACCCCCATTTGGATTCAATAAAAATATCTAAAAAATCAAAATCCTTAAGAATCAAAATCTAACTTTTGGGGTCTTCTACAAATTTTCGAAAAATAAAAATGTTCTAATCTTCCGAGTCAAATATGGGTAGGCTAAAGACTCCAAAAAAATTCTTAAAAATACCTCGTTATCTAGTTTTTACCCATGGAATAATTATCGCCATTTTTTGTGTCAAGAAAATGTCTAGGTCATATAGCCCTCCAATGAGCTCCCTAGGCTTAGTGAATTTCATGGCGGTTTTCGGATTTTCATGCATGTTTTGGGGTTCGGATTTGGTTTTTGGGTTCTTTGCATCACAAAAGAGGATTTACAACACATGCTAGACACCCTAGACCTAAACTTCAAATTCCCGAAGAATCCCAAGTGTCGACGAGCGTCCTTGTTAATTTCTCTGATTTCTTTGATTTTTCCGATCGCGGACGTCGTGCACTAACTGACTTGGAACCTGAAAGTATTTCTCAATGAAACATTAGTTCCATATTTGTTATCATCAAAACCGAGATTAAGACCAAGGTAGAAAATCTTAGGCCAACACGTAGAACCACTCTTATTCTTATTCTTCTTCTTTTTCATTCCAGGAAGCATCTTCCACTGAAATTTTTTCATTCTAGGAGTCATTCACTACAAAAAAAAATAAGAATTTGTGGCAAAATTTTGGAGTGACCAACAACAATTGGCCACAAAAGGTGTAATCTGCAACGTAATTTTTGGTAAAATTATTTTTGTGGTTAAAAGTATAAGTTCGAATAATTTAAGATAATTTTTTTAATTTTGTCATTATGTTTGCCACTAATAATTGAATCAATGTTCAAAAGTTATGATTTTTTAAATTTATGACAATAGATTTTGCCACTAATTCCAAATATTCTACCGTGACAAGCGTTGCGACAAAATTATTGCCACAAGTTTGTCATGATATTTTGTGGCAAACGTTTGCGACAACATTATTGCCACAACTTTGTCACGATATTCTGTGACAATTATTTGCGACAATATATTTGTCATAGACATGAAACTATTTATTGTGGCAAATTAGGGTGTGCCACAGATAGTAAAATAATAAAATAATAAAAAAGATTAGTAAAATTTTAGGCGAGTATTTTTGCCTCAGAATTTTTGCCCCCACTGTAGATTGGGTTACAAAAAAAGCCCTTGTTTTAGTTCCCACGTTTTAGAACATCCTAGGAAATCCCTCTTCTTTTTTTTTTCTAAAAGCCCGCAAACCCTATTTATTTTCGCTCCCATTGTTGCTCTTCTTGCCCGCTTCATCTCCCATCCATCTCTCTCCCCCCTCGGTTCATCCTCGCCTTCCCTCTCTTGCATTCTCATCGATCTCGATCTCCCCCTCTCGGTTCATCCTCACTTGCACATCAAGTTCGTCATCACCGGGCACCTGCGTGGACCAGCAGCGCCTGTCCGCGGTAGTGGCGTCGTTCAGGATGAAATCTCTGAAGGTGGCACTGTCGGAGTGCCGAAGGCGGAGCAGCCGCTGGAAAATAACTTCGGGTACGATAGGAACTTCGCGGCCAAGTACGAGCTCGACAAGGAGGTCGGGAGGGGGATTTTTGGGCAAGTATGCTCGGCGAGGATAAAAGGACGAGGGACAGCTTGGTGGCTGTCAAGGTCATCTCCAAAGTTAAGGTGTCACTCACTGACTTAAAGGGAGGCGTTTCCCCATCATTTCTTTTAGTACCCATTTTTTTTGCACTTGAACGATTGACTAATTAGGGTTCATAGGTCAATTGCATATTCAAATGTATTTCTCACTAATCCTTCTTTATATGGAGCTAAAGTTTAAAATATAATTGATTATAGATTAGCTCACTATTGGATTTTGCCGATTCAGTTGCAAAGAATCTGAGTTGGTTTCTTCATGAGTTGATTCCGACATCCTGGATACATGTGGGAGCATATGGCGATGAACTATGCAGTCTCAAGGAGAACCAATTAGGCAAAGAGTAACCTGAGATATAACCATTAATAGCATCAACTACAACTCTAAAATAAGAACTAACAATTATATCACATTGTCATTCTTTCGTGGAAGGCTGAAGAGAAATGTTGTATTATTTTGCTTCCATCATTTTATATTACTATTTTTTTTCTTGACCAATATTAACTGTCTTTTAGGACCTTAATTCTTAGTTTTTATGTATGCTAAATCTTAGAGGATATATTCTTTGTCTAGGGAGGTAAAATTCGAAGTAAACTTGCAACGACACTACTTAATGCTGAGGGTGTTGTTATAGAGGGGGGAAGTGCTAGTGAAGTTGGGAAAGCATCGTCTCAGACTAGGATGCACAAGTATTATGTTTTGCAATTAAATATTCATCTTTTTTAGAAACTTGGGAATTTCCTATGAACTTATTTGTGTTGCATTCTTATAGTTCTCTCTTTTGCTTGAGCCCAGCTGGAGATACCCCATCCTCAGCTAGATTGTTGATGCATAGTCAGTGGTTGTATACCCGTTATAGTCAGTGATGAATTAGAGCTTCCATTTGAAGGAATACTTGATTACCAAAAGGTAAATCCAAATATTAAGGTTTTATATATTTAGTTCTTTTTGGCTTTAGATTTTCCTGCATTTTCTTTGGGTTAATCATATTCTTAGTTAGTCATATAATTATCATTCAGTTATAAGTCTTGTCATTTTGCTGGGTTAGACTAATATTTTCTCACTATATGGTTGTACATTTCTTGGATATAATAAATGATCAAGAATGGTGGAATGGGCATAATTTAATTATATATGTTAATGGATTTTTATGGTCGCATTTTGCCAGACATGGCTTCATGGAGATATAGGATATCCTCTCCAATTGGTGTCCGATGGGTATAGGCATGCATATTGGAAACACTGATCTAGGGTTTTGGATGCTTGGCCACCTATTAGAACAGTGTGTGGATATTTTTTTAGTCCTTTGATTTTTCTCGTAGATTATTACTTTATATATTAAGGAACATGCATGGAATTGGTAGTGATTTCTTTGTTCTTGAGGTTCCAACTCTTCTTGTTTACCTTTTACCTTTTTCTTTTATGTTACTACCAAGGTTAAGTCCCTCTACCAGTTCAAGAGAGTGATCGAGACTCAGCGCACCATGAATCAGTTGATACAATTTAATAGAAGTGATTTAATAATCCATGTATTTTCTGACATGTCCCGATACAATTTTCTATACATTTTTTTTTCGAATTGCTATGTGTGGTCCATTTTATCGTAAAAAGGAAATTCTACATAGTTTTTCTCAATATGTTGTAATAAGAGTCTGGGTCGTCTCTCTTTGGAAATTGGAGAATGATTTATTTTTCTAATTTATTCTTGGTTTTATCTTATGGCTAGTGAGTTAGGTAACTTGCTCTCCTCATGTGGCAGAGAAGAGGAGTAGTTGACGGTATTGACTTTGGGTCAACTGGTGAGGTGAAAAAGATAGATGTTCCACGTATACAAGAATGGCTTAACAACGAATGTATAGTCATAGTAAGCAATCTGGGATACTCTAGTGCAAGAGAAGTTCTAAATTGTAAGTATGTCAATGCTTTCTTTTCTTTGTTCCTTAATAGATAATCTTCCATTTTTTGTTGATGCAGGTTTATTCAGTTATTCAGTTATGCAGGTTTATTTGATCAAATTTTGAATTTTGTCAAAATGCAATGCCAAGCATACATGAAAAAATTAAGATATCTTTAGTTTGACATAGCAAGAATATATTGTTCTTAAATGCATATGTATTATTGATCTATGGTGCATGTTGCAGGTATGCATGCATTTACCGGCATACTGTGTAGTTCCACCAGTGTTTAGTGATCACTAGTCCTAATTCTCTCAATCTCTCATGATCTCTCTCCATCCGACACTGGGAACCTATTACAAGTTGCTTGCTGTGTTCGATCTCTCACGACCTCTCATTCTCTATCAGAAGTTGCTATGTACAATCTCACTTTAAGACTGTTTAGCATTTATTCTATTTCAAGATTAAAAGTCTATTGTATCTAGCTTATTATAATTTTTTATTTCATTCCGTTATCTTTTGTCTAGATTTTCTTAGAAATTAGGTGGTCCAAGTGATTAGTACATTTTTCAGCTACCCTAAAATTGGGTGGTCCAAATGATTAGTACATCTAGTTTTCTTGTAGTGAAAAGAACAATACCTTTTGTTACCCCTTCAAGTTAGTTTCCTTACAAAAAAATTTCATCCAAATGTGCATTCCAAGGTAGCAACTATTTTCTTGCTAATTAAATTATATTATATTCTTACATTTTCTTGCTAATTCAATTATAACAATACTCTTCTATTTCTAAACAATTGTTACTGTTGCATTTAACTTGAATGATAAATATTTGTAAAATCGGGTAGATAAGTATTGATTCAACTAGATGGGGCTTCCATAGAAATACATAAGTACAGATTCAAATCTGGTACATGCATAAATACTTTGTTTTGCCAGCACCTGGAGCAAAAAGAAAGTAGAGAAGCTAAGACCAGTTATTTTGTTCAACTTGCAAAATTTCTAACCTAAAAGTTTTAGAGTATGAAAGAGGCAATGGCCTTGTTTGGTAATTAGCAGATAGCTTTAAAGTTTAGCTTATTGTATTAGTTGATTTTACCGGCTTATTACATTAGCTTAGTTATTAGCCGTTTGAATGTATAAATGACAAATAAGGACATGACAATATTTTGTTCTTATTCGGCAATTAATGTTTATTATTATTATTAATGATAATAAAGTATTGAACCATTAACTAATGGTAGACATTTCATGTAATTTTTAGAAAGTGAAAGGGCATAAATATCTTTTGTGAAATTGCACTTGGGAAAAATCTCATTGTCAAAAAATATAAATAGTTTTTTTCATCTGTTGAAACCTCTCAATGGCCTCAAAAAGCTATCGGTACTCCAACAGCTCAATATAATATATAATGATTTTACGTGAGCGAACAGATAAATTTATATTAAAACACTAGACATAATTCTTGTGCTATAAAACTTTAACCTTGTGAAACAAAAAAAATACAATGTGCATATATAATAACATTAATAACAAATATACGCATCCATCTAAAACTAACTTAAATCTGCATGCATCCATTAGCTTGTTTCCTTAATTTCTTCACAAAAAGTTTAAGGAGATATCTAGAAATTTTGCATAATTTTAGTTTGTGTTCTTAAATTTGCATGATTTTGACTTGTGTTCTTATTTATTTCTCTATGCAGGAGAAAAAGAAGAAGAAATGAAGTATACCTAGCTAACAGATCTACTGGAACTTTTTATTGGGGCAATGTTGTTTGATTTTTTTTTCGTGTACGGACTATCTTGTCTACCTAAACTTTTTTTAATGGATATTAAATACCTTGGTTGTATACATGCTAAGTTGTAGGTTTTGTAATTAGCAGGTGGATTATTACATTAATAAATAGTTAAGTATTAAATTTTGTGTGTTTGTGGTAAATTTGTTCATCACAAATTCTCAAAGTTGTGGCAAAATCATCACATCTCGTGGCAATAATCCAAATTTGAAATTCTGTTAGTGACAAATTCATTTTAACGTTTAATGACAAATGATCAAACATGTAGTGACAAAAATTTTTGTAGCAAATTTGATATGTAATGACAAAATATAACATGTTATTAGTGGCAAATTTCATATATTTTTACCATGAAAAGAATTCTAGAAATGGTAGAATAATGACAAATATTTATTAATAAGTGACAAAGAATTTTTACCATAAAAGATACGTAACGTCAGCAAGCTCCATTTGCCATAATAGAGTGGAGATATTTTGACTTTTTCGTTTGCCACTAAAGAAATTGCAATTCGTGGCAACCCGCTAAAGTTTGTTACTAAAGTCAAAAATGACTTTTAGCGGTGGACCTAACGTGACAAACGGCTGATGAACACTTTTTTGTCACTGAATTATCATTTTGCCATTATATATCTCGACTGTAGCAAAAACAATTTGTTACTAATTCTAATTTTTTTTGTAGTGATATTCTTTCATTCCAGGAACCATCTTCTACCGAAACATTTTCATTCCAGGAACCATCTTCTACCGAAACTTTTTCATTCCAAGAACCATCTTCTACTGAAACTTTTTCATTCTAGGATGATTAATTCTTGCCCTAATTTGCCTTCAAAATCTGGAAATGACAGTCATGCTAAGATAAAGTTTGCAATCTTCATTTTCCTCTGCTTGTGATCTCCAATCTACATGTAGTTCTGAATTTTTTTAATGTTAAGATAAAGTTTGCAATCTTCATTTTCCTATGCCCATGATCTTCAATCTACATGTAGTTCTAAATTTTTGTAAGACAACAAATACATCTTCACCATAGATCTCACTGTCGGAGTGTTTTTAATTAGAGCTATTTTGGATATTCAAACTCCTTGTATGATGCAAATTAGTCAAATCATACATTGATGTGTTCCTATAGGCTTCCTCACTAGTGCTTATGGTGGAAATCCTTATCTTGCGAATTTTTTGCTGAGCCCTCAACGAGAAGCCTACAGTCGAAGTACTTATCCCTGATGATTACATCAAGATTTGTTGCTTGCTGACCAGATGTTGTCCCTTTATATTTTTGTTCATCGAAGAAGCACAAAGTCATATCTTCTTACATGATTTTTGTATAGATTATTTTGTACTTTTTTCAATTCAATTTGTTTATGTTTGTTGTCACTTTGTTAAATAAAATTTGCCATTGATAGCCATTGATAGTCGGAGCTAAAAATTACGTACTTAAATTTAAATTTGTATGTGTAAAGCTCATTGGAACTTTTACTATAATTTAAGGATTATATATTTATTTGATTTATAGTTGCTCATGGTGCAATTACTGACAGCATTCGAACTGAGCGGAAGCTAAAGTGCGGTGAAGGATTAAGGTACTTCCATTATATTTTTGTCTCATCATATTAAATATATATATATATAGTAATAAGGTTACGTTGTTTCCAAGCTATACATGAAGAATACAATTGAGGCAAAGTTTATATATGTAAAATTAGCTTTATATATGTGTAAAGCTCATTGAATTTTTTAGAATTTGAGGGTTATATATTTATTTGATCTATAGTTGCTCATGGTGCAATTGCTAAAGTTGGATAACATTCTGACTAAGAAGAAGCTAAAGTTTGGCGAAGGAACGAGGTACTTTCATTATATTTCTTTCTCATCATATTAAATTTATGTAGTATTACTTTTTAAATAGATGCTTTGATGTCTATTAGAAAGGGAGGAATGTGGTGATGGAATAAGAAAAAGTTTAACCATAGTTTGTACTTGTTCTCCTAAACACATGCAACCACACATCGCCAATAGAGAGTAGATGCCGTAATTTTTTTCCACATATTATTCTTATGTTTAACTTTTTTCATCTCTTATACATTTATTTTTATCAAGAGTAATTATCTAAATATATCCTGAACTATACATTTTTTTTATTTGTGGTCAATTTTAAAATATTATCAAATTATATCCCGAACGTTGACATTTGTCTCAATTACATCCTCGTGTTAACTCTCCGCCGGCAGCACCGTTAAGACGATGACGTGATCATGATTTAAAAAATCGCCCGAAACGATACGGTAAGGGTGGTATATATCGGTTTTTGAGATTTCCGATATACGATATATTCGGTATTTGAAAATACCTGGTATATCATGTATACAGGGCGGTATATGACGGTATTTTGTCATATATCACCCGGTAAGGGCGGTATATGTATCATATCGCCCGGTATGAGCGATACCGGGCGGTATGATAACTTTTAAACGTTGGCGTTGGCAACGACGCTCAACGCCGTTGGTAACGGGTGGCCGACAGCCCGGCAGCCCGACAGGGCTGTTGGCCACATGTTTCGGCATATACCGCCCGATTTGGGCGGTATATATCAAATACCGCCCGATATTTAGACCATTTGGGTTGTCGACTTGTGTCGTCCTATATAAACTCTAATGTAATGATTCTCTTGTATCTATGAAAAACCCTAATACATTACCAAATGACTTTTAAATATTGTATTAATGTATTTGACATTTGAATATTGATTTTAAGTATTTATTCATCAATTATGTATTATTGGAGTTATATCTAACCATCTAAAAAATGGCCAGTATACAATTTTTGTACCAGTACCGGCCGGTGACCGAAATCGATACCGATATCGAGATTTTAAACCTTGAACATGACGTTCTGACGCGAATTAAAATAAAACTTTTATTTAAAAATATAAAAAATACTTTAATTTATATTAAATAATATAAAATAATATAAAATATTATTTTATATTTTATATTAAAAAATTACTCTGAATCATATCGGATGAACATGGAGTGATTTTTATGATTTGAATAATTATGCACTTAATTGTGCGACTCATCGAGTACAACTCGATCTCATTTGATTAAATTAGGCCGTGTTTGAATCTGATGTGGCTCACTACCAATTAGATTGGTTCAGGTATTGGCTTAATTTATTTATCATGCAGTTTAACTATTCCATATAGGTTTATGCTTATATTGTGCATTCTTTAGCAATATTCTCTTTTAAGAAAAAGAATAGATCTACACAAGTCTAATATTTTTTTATCTGCCCTCCTAAATGCATGGCATCACAAGGCTACCTATGTTGACCGAAATTGAGCTAGGAAAAAAAACGTTTCAAGCTTTCTCCCAATATTGCTTCTATTTGAGGATATAAGAAATATTCATGAGTAACAACCATACACAAGGGATTGCTACCGATAATATATTTGTTGTTTCGACCTTAAAATTTCAATTGTACCATAAATTTTATGACACCAATTATTATGAATAAATTAATTATTTGACATTCTTAAAACCTTTATATTCCTCAAAACTTTGTTCTAAAGCTTAAGAACTCTTGTTGTAGATGTCATGTGAGCTCCAATATCCTGTACATTCAAGGACCTACACACTTCCCTAATTTGGTCTTCATTGAATAAGGGTCTTCGTTGAATCATCATGCAACTTACTACTACATTTGATGTAAATGGCTATGGTCCTTCTATTACAGCTATTGTAGCTATTGCAATTAGCATCCACCCAGTGACATCCATAAGTTACCATCATATATACGTAAAGGTAATGTTAGTGTTTTGCAATAGTGTTATGACAACTTTTGGTGGAGTGAATGTCCATATTAGATGAGGATAAATAATAATAAGGATCCAATTTTTTTTATTAGTGAGGTAAATTAATATATAAATTTTTAAGACTTTAAGTTCAAACTAATTTTGATAGTCGACATCGACGAGTCTTCATGTTTTAAAAACGTTGTAAAATTTTTTCGTTATCAATGTTATCAAATACTTTTTTATCAATGTATATAACTAAACAATCATTTAATCATTCATCTCCCATAAGATTACGTAGTTTATTTTTTATAAAATTTATAATAGAAAAAGTTCTTTCAACACTTCTTGTTGCCATAGGAACAATCAATACTAACTTTAAAAGTAAATAAATCAATGGGTAAACTATATATTTTTTTGTCTCGACTAACTTTGCAGAAATGTCAACGATCGTATTTAAGTTTAAAAATTTATCATTTGAACGAACATCTAAAATATAATTATCAAGTTTATCATCTAAAATCATAAGATCTAGAGTGGAAAATTCAGTCGGATAAAATTTTGCAAGTTGTATTAATTTTTATTTATCAAATGAAATAAAATAATCTTTTGAAATTAAGCTTGTCACAGAAAGAAGTAATTCAGTATTTGTCTATGTGAACCTATTGTTGAGTTTATAAAATTATCTATCAATCGCTTGGTAAAATAACTCAATCTGATAATGATGTAAGTTTGAGGTTTGTTTTCAATTTTTATCTTGGTCATCCAGGAACTACAAAAATATCATTCATATTTGGAATGATTATCTCATATTTGTTACAAAAGAGAGAAACTTCATCCAATAAAATATTCCATCATTATCTCTCATTTATTGCAATCTTCATTTAGATATTTTTACTAATGACATTACATTCTCAATGTCTTGATTTTTTTTTGTAGTGCTTGAGATAAATCATTAGTAATTCCTAAAATGTTATTCATCAAGTGCAAAGTGAAAATAAATTCAAAAGATTGCATTGCTAATTCCTAAAATGTTCTTCATCAAGTGCAAAGTGAAAATAAATTCAAAAGATTGCATTGCACTTAAAAATTACCTGCTTGACCTATTTGATCTAAATTGGTACCATCAGTTTCAATAATCTCAAGAACATCCATAGCAGAAGTAAACATATTAATCAAACTTAACTATGCTAAATAGTATGATCCCCAACTAGTATCTCCTGCTCTTTTAAGGGTTATTTCTTGATTTAATCGACGTCTAGTAGATATTTCACCATTTTTTAATGCTTCTATGAGTTTTTTTTATTTGGCTATCCCGAAGAATTTCTTATCGCTTAGGTGAAAGTCCAACCATATTTGTTAAATTTGCAACCAAAGTTAAAAGAGAAGAAACTTTAACTTATTTTTTTTGCAACGTCTACAAGTACCAATTGTAATTAATGAGCAAAATAATGAATATAAAATGCACACTCATTTTCTTTTAATATTAGACTTTTAAGACCATAAAATTCGCCTTGCATATTATTAGCACTATTGTAACATTGTCTACGTATTTTTGATATACTTAATTGATATTTTACAAATAAAGATTCTAATGCATTTTTCATTAATATTGCGGTGGTACTAGATATGTGAACAAGACTAAACACTCAACTATGTCTCCTTTCTTGTCAACATAGCGTAACACAACTGACATTTTCTCCTTAATTAAAATATCACGCGATTCATTAATTAAAATAACAAAAAAATCACCACCAAGATCATCAATTCACTTTAGTTGTCTCACTGGCAGCACAATTTACAATATCTTTTTTGTATATTAGGTTCTCTCAATTTTAGATTCCCACGAGCATTTTAACACTTGATCAAATTCTTCATTATGATTTGCAAGAAATTGAACAAGTTCAAGAAAATTCCATTGATTATTCGAATTTTTTGATTCATCATGTCCTCGAAATGCCAATCCCCGACGTAGGAGAAATCGAATACAATCAACCACTATTGTCAAATGAATTCGATAGTCCTTATCCATTTGATCAGATTGCTTACAAACAACAACTCTTATATGTTGTTTTTGATTCATTAATGCCTCATAATTTTTTCATGCTTGATTGCGAACACTATTAGGACCAACTCCAACATGAATTCCTAATCTATCTTTCTTTTTTCAATTTGTAAAATCTTCTACAGTAAATGCATCACCACTACCTTGCTCTCCAGCTTGAGGTCCCATAAGATAACAACATAAATAAAAAGCCGCATCCTTAGATATATTATACTCTAACCAATTACTAAACTCATTAAACCATATATGATTAAAACACCTAAATGAATTCCCAAATTTTCTTTTTGGAAAGTCATGCTCTCTTGACTAACATGGATCCTTTTGAAGATAAGCTCGTCAAATTTCATCCCTTTGATTAGGATGATACTTAGATATTTTTATTCGTTTAGTCGGATTGACGAAAATATTTTCTAAGTAAATTTCTAGGTATTCTTTTTTACATTGAGGTTGTTATTTTCAGAACTAGAATCATTATCTATTGATTTTATTTTTAAAAATATTTCTATAAATATTTCAATCAATTTAATCAGCAAGAAAACAAAAGCTAAATATTGAAATAATTAATATTGCTGAAATAAAAATATTGGTCTTACCACCCGAAGAAGTAACAATCAATAAACTAAATATATTGTACGATGTCGGTAGCCCAGCGGAGATTGAAGGCGACTCGACGAGCGACATCGGCAACGAGTAGCCTGCAGTCACACGATGGATTGCAGGTTGCAGCCCGACGGCAAGCGGCAGCTCGGCGACAGGCGGCAGACGCGACATCAAGTGGGCAAATTCAAAAGGCGAACGAGAGAGAGTGACGAGCGAGAAAGTGTGATGAGCGAGTTACGAGTAGAAGACGGGAGGAGTGAAAATTTAGCAGGTGGCATTAAATGGTAATCAATAGTGTCGTTTGTTTATGGAAGTTAAATATGACAACATTAAATGCAAAGATTTTTTTGAGATTTCATTCAACGGCACTGTGCCGTTGTGCATCCAAAAGTGATGGTGGGCCATCTAAAAATATTTCACAATCTGCTGTGAACCTATAATTGTGGGGGTCATTCAAAAAAAAATTTAGAAAAAAATTATCTCAGGGGGCCACTGGGCCCACTAGGCCTATAGTGGATATGCCACTAGTGAATAGTATTAGCCTAAGATTTCCAAACCTAGGTCTTAATATCGGTTTTGATGATAACAAATATGAAACTAATATTTTCATGGAAAAATATTTTCATGTTCCAAGTCGGTTAGCGCACGACGTCCCCGATAAAAAAAATCAGAGAAATAAGATAAACTGACAAGGACGCTTGTCGACGCTCGTGATTCATCGAGAAGTTTGAGTTTAAGTCTAGATTGTCTAGATTTTATGTATATCCTCTATTTGATGCATAAGAATAAAAATATCGAAACCCGAACCCCGAAAACTTGAAAACTAGAAAAATAAAAAATGGCCAGAAATTTTCTAAACCTAGGGAGCTCATTGGAGGGCTACATGATTTAGACTTTTTTTTTGCACCAAAAGTCTCGGTAATTGTTCCTTAGGTAGAAACAAGTTAAAGACCTATTTTAAAGGAATTTTTGAAAATATTTAACCTATCCATATTTGACCCGGGAGATTATAAAATTTTCAGTTTTCACAAATTTGTACTACACCCCAAAAGTTAGATTTTGATTCTTAAGAATTTTGATTTTTTACATATTTTTATTGAATCCAAATGGGGAGTAATCCTTATTTAACATTTCTTAACTTTAAGTTATATTACCTTTAAAGCATAAATGACATAAATGTTAAATAAGGCATGTGAGAGATCACACTGTGCTGAAAACAACATTTAGTGCAGTTTCGACTGAAGGTGTGGTCCATATATTGTTCGTTCGATCAACCTGCAATGACGAGTGCTCGAATTTGGTCAGTAACTCACAGTAGGCATTCAGTCGATCGATGTTCATATTTTGATACTTGTCAACCTCCATTTGAGGCTTAGATACTTGATAGATGTTTATACTTTACATTTCATATTTTGATACTTGTTTGCCTTCGATTTGAGGCTGATAGTTGTTTATATACTTATAGTTATATATATGATATTTTGATACTTGTTTGCCTCCGATTTGAGGCTTAGATTAATGATATTTAAGCAAACTTGTATGGTTGGTTGAAAATGCATGTGTATGATGTTATGTGGTTGTAATATGTGATTGTAAATAGATTGTAATGTATATATATCATTGTATTCAGGAATTTTCAATTTTTTTCAGTTACAGGATATAACTTCAGTCATGGCTTACCATCACTACACCGTGACGGAAAGCATATCGTAAATGGCTGATGGCCTAGGCAACACCAAATATCACGATTGCTAATAATATCACTGATGGCTCTCAACTGCGGCTAATGTGTTTAAATCAGCGACATCCGCCTAGGACTGTCACTGATGTGTTTAAATCAACAACAGCGCGAGCGACTGTCACTGATGATTACTTATGACGGCTGAGGCTGGCCATCATAACTTACCCGAGACGCGTGCGCACATCAGTGACGGCGTTTTGCCACAGTCTGCACCGTCCCGTGATAGTCGTCATCGACGGTTCAGCCACGGCCTGAGCCATAGGTGACAATGACAATTCTAGTAGTGATCACTTAGAGCTCGGTACGCAATCCTTCAAACTCCGACTAAGCTCAGGGGCTGTGGACTGCACAAGTACTATTGGGCCCGGTCAGATTAGATCCAACAGCGCCCTACAACTCAACTCTAGCCAGACCATACGGCTCTGCCCGAGGGCTCCATCTAGCCATACTCCCGAACCTGACTTGAGCCAAACCAAATGGCTCCACCCGGGGTTCCACCTGACCATACAAGGACATCCATGTCATTCTTTATCACGAGGGATACACCATTACAAATCCACTATCTCCGGTATTAGTCTCGACCCATTCTGAGTAATATCCCTGTGAGATTATCGAGCGGTGTCATCACTTCCACCTGCAATAACTACAGACACGACATGCCTCAGGTAACCTACTTAAGTTCTATTTTATATTATCTCTACCTTGGAGTCCTTTTAACTTGAGCATCAGAGTGTCTATGTCTTTTGCAGGTTCCCCCTCCTCCTCCCCCCTCCGGAGTTGCACCTAACTAGGAGAGACACCGTTACAAATTCGCTATCTCCGATATTAGTCTCGACCCATTCTGAGTAATATCCCCGTGAGATTATCGAGCGGTGTCATCACTTCCACCCACAATAACTACAGACACGACATGCCTCAGGTAACCTACTTAAGTTCTATTTTTTATTACCTCCATCTTAGAGTCCTTTTAACTTGAGCATCAGAGTGTCTATGTCTTTTGCAGGTTCCCCCTCCTCCTCCCCTCCCCCCCCCCCCCGGACTACCCCGATCCTCAGACAGGAACATTAGAATAATAAAAAATTTACTATTTAAAACTTTATCTATTGTTTTGACATAAACTATAACTAGTTTATAATTTTTTAAATTATTTCTAGAAAATAATATTAATATATTTATAAATAAATAATGTCAATATTACATTATATATTCTCAGGGGGGTGGGTCAAGAGATATTGTGGCCTAAGATGAAATCTTAAGATGTTGTCTTTCATTTATTCAATAAAATTAATATAAATTTTTATGCAAATTTTGTTTTTCTAACTTGGCGCCTTAGCAGCAACGACAAGAGACGAGAGTTGGGATTGCTTCAGAATACTAGGGGCGAGAGGTGAAGAGGGAGAAGATGAGGAGACCAGATATTGCTATAAAAATTATATTTTATTTGAACCAATGGAATGTGAACAACCGACCGTTGGAGAGGCTTGAAGCCCGGCGGAGATGGAGAAGGCGAATAGTCCGGACTCCAATTTCATTAATGTAAGATTTGAAATAATGATCTGATGGGAGGATATATGCGTGAGAGGTGAGCTGTGAGAGTACCAAGGGGTGGGCCCCGGGTAGGAAGTCAAAGAGTCAAAGATACAACATGAATTTTATTTGCTTGATGTAAAGATTTGACGGGGAGGCTGTATGTGTGAGAGGTGAGCTGTGAGAGTACTAAGGAGTGGGCCTCGAGTGGGAAGTCAAAGAGTCAAAGAGACAACATGAATTTTATTTGCTTGATGTAATGATATTGATGCAATCTGGATGCAGCAACATGGTGAGACCGTGAGATTACCCAAGCTTGATGTCGATCCATCAATTTGGGGCCTAATGCAATAGCCTTTTGGGCCTAATGGACGGGTTGCCCCTTATATTCTAACATATTATTAGTTTTAATTTTATGCATAATATCACAACAAAAAAGAGAAAAAGCACATATATATCGGTGCTTGACACACGTGGTGTCGGTTCTAGGAAACTAGTGCCATAAGTGATGCTGACACGAATTTAAAACTGGCACCAATTGCCTATTGACGTTGGAATCCAAAATTTGACACCAGAAGTGGCGTCAGTTTCCAAAAAATTTCACATAGAAATCGACGCCAAAGGTTTAGTAACACCAATTTCATATTTAATCCCATATCGATAATCCAAATTTTTTGATCTAATCAAAATTTTATAAATAATACCGTGGATTATATTATTTTGTAAGTGAGATTTGAATTAATCCAAATCAAATATAATTAATAATTTTTTCCTAATCAACTATTATCCTACATCATCAATAAAAAAGTTGAAATTTTTCATATGACGCTAGTTTATGATGAAGCAAAAAAAATACTAGCGCATGTATCCTAAATTATTCACTATTAACTATCGGTTTCGATTTATTCGCTTCCTAAAGTATCTAAATTTTGATTTAGATATCTCACCGAGGTCGATTTTTCAATAAAATTTGGCGCCAATTTTTCATTAAATTTTTGTGATGTATGTTGCTTTGTAGATAAATCATTTTAAAATACTAAAAGAGTGCCTAATGTGATATTTTTATTGTTTTTCATTTTTATTCCTCTCAACCAAGGACAAGGATAACTATTGCTTATCTATTAGCAAATCAAACAATGCAATGTAATTGCATTTCATATCCATTTTATTATTTATCTATTCTTATTGTTTGTCTATTTTTATTTTTAATAATACCATTCTATTTAACCAAACAACCTAGTCTTTATATTAAATTTCTCCTCATAATGTTTTGTCATTTTAATTTATTTTTTTTGTCTTAATTTGTTTAGATTTCTTTTGAGTTACACACAGTTTTCTTTAATTATATTCTTAACAAATTGACTGAGATACTATTATTTTTGTTAATTTTGAATGTTGAACATTTGATGGATACAAAAACATAGATTGTAAATCAAGCAGTATGAAAGAGAAAAATCACTACTAGAAATTAGGGTATCTGTGATGACCTTTTTGCGACCGCAACACTGTCGTCGCAGAATGTGACATTTTCGCGACCGCGGGAGTTGGGGGGTCGCATAACCGACGATATTGCGACGGTAGTGCGACCGCACAGTTTGCCGTCGCAAATGTGAATCATCCGCGATTGTACAATGATCGTTCACCGATCGAAATTTACGACCGCATCCTACGGTCGCAACACCGTCAGAGGGTAATTTTTATTCACCCCGACTTATATTTCTCTTCCCCCGCTCGATCACTTCACTCTCTTTCTCTCTCTCTCTCTCTGCTACCTCTCTGCCGCCGATCACCTCCCGCCACCCCCGTCGCATGCGTTGTCGATATTCCTCTCTCTCTCTCGGGCCATCGAAATCCTAGCCGCCGCCGGCTTGGGTTTCGGCCGGCGATGGAAAAAGAGAGTTCAGACCATCGACTCTACTTTTTCTAGAGCTTGCAAAAGTAGTGCAAGATACCAGCGACTCCAATGCGAAGATATAGTTTAGACCAAACACAGTAGACCAAGCGCAGTGGCAACAAGTTTTCTCACCAAACCCTACTTGTCGATCTCACATTGCCGACTTCGTCGAGATCTACTAAACTCAACATGATCTTCACCAACTAATCTTCGCTTGCTTCCCCAGGTCTCCCCCCACTTCCTCTATTTCGTCGTCCTCAGGAACCAACCTAGGCACGATGAGTGTCGCTGAGACGAAGCGAGCGGCAGAGTCTACCTCTCCCGACGTCGGTGGCTCCCCTCATCCTCCCAAGTTAGTCTAATGTTCTTGCTTCACCTTTTGAGGCTTAAATTACCCCTAGAATTTTTTGTGCTAATGTTTCCTTTTTGTTTCTCTTCTTTCTCTTGACCTCCAGCATTTCTTTGAGTTATTGTTTTCAAATCCTGCAATTTTTTTTCCTGAAGCGTACTTGCTATTATCAAAGACTTTACTTTCAACCATTGTTTGTGATTTACTAGGTCTCTTAGATGGCTTTTGTTTGGAGGGAACACTCTTATATTACTATGGTGAAAGAAGCACTAGATTACAATAACTCTTGGATGGTAGAGTCCTAATTTCTAATAAAGTGAATGGTGAAAATTGATAGAATTATAGAAACTCTAACCGGGTGTTGCATTAGGCCTCAATAGGGGTGTAATCGAGCCGAGCCGAGCCGAGCTTGCTTGTGCTCAAGCTCTGCTCGTTTAAGAAATGTCGAGCTCGAGCTCGAACTCGAGCTAGATCGAGCTTCAATATCCAAGCTCGAGATCGGCTCGAGCTCGACTCAAGTAACTCGAGCTCGGCTCGTTTAAGCTCGTTTAAGCTCGTTTAGGCTCGTTTATTTTTCTCAAGCGTGACCGAGCTCGTTCAAGCTCGATTAAGCTTGGCTTGACTCGGGTTTATGCTCAACCCCATATGAAATATTAATATTTATATAATTATATATAAATATATGAAGCTCGATTAGGCTCGCGAGCCGCTCGAGTCGAGTATTACTTAGCTCGAGCTCGAGTTTTCATCGAGTCGATCTCGAGTAGCTCACGAGCTGCTCGGCTCACTTACACCCCTAGGCCTCAATGCTAGCATATACCATGCAAGTGTTCTATAGCACATAGTATGTTCTCCAGATATATGATTGCATTATGTTGTGTTACAAAATGTTTTATGATTTTTTTGGTTGAAAGTTAAAAAAAGTCTGATCGAATTACCTAGTATATGAGGCTTACTAATGCAATGCTAGCATATACCATGCAAGTGTTCTATAGCACATAGTATGTTCTCCAGATATATGATTGCATTATGTTGTGTTACAAAATATTTTATGATTTTTTTGGTTGAAAGTTAAAAAAAGTCTGATCAAATTACCTAGTATATGAGGCTTAGTTACCAATATAATAGGGGAGGATGAATAGCTAGAATTTGTATTCTGCACAATTCTTTCTTAATATGTCTATGCGATATAGGTTTAATTGTTTTCAGGGTGTTAAGCGTTGAAGCATTTTGCTTTGTTCTAGTTGGCAAGGAGGCTATACTTTGGGTGTTTGTGTTTCACTTTGTTAATTGGCTAAATAGTTGAGTTTTGATAAGTATGGAATTTTTGTTGATTGAGATACTGTTTGGTGATTGTTGTTATTGTTATGATGTTATCTGTCAACCTAGATATTTTTTCTGTTTAAGCTTTCCTTTTACTTATTTTTCCTGTCAACCTAGATATTGATTGTTCTTATACCATGTGGTTAATTATACCCCCCAAAATTAGATTTTTCTGTAACTCGGAGGTCTTTGTGATATGTGCGAGAAGCATGTGGTTAATCACATGTTGTTCTTATAACCTCCATACTTTGGCACTTGGCTAAAAGTTCTGTTGAAAATTTCTTCTCCTCCTCAAGTTTCCTGTCAAACGAACGAACCTTCTCCTGCAATTTGTGAAGTTCCAATTTTGCTGATTCAAGCTGGCAGTCTAATTCCTCTTTCTTTCTCTTTAGTGCTTGCATATATTTTCCAACACCTAGATGCCAGTTCCGTGGATAAAATTCTCTTCTTCAACTTTTGTTTCTAACAAACTAATATTGTTCTTCAACTCTGCAAATTCACTATAAGCTGACTCGAGCTGAAGCTCCATTTCTTTCCTCTTGCTTTCTGTTGCATCTATATATTCACATTGTGCTTTCAATCTGTCAGACAACTCCTTCTCTTCCTCAAGTTTCCTCTTTGATAAATTTATTCTCTCTTGTAACTCGGCATTTTTGGCTTGAGAGGATACTAGCTAATTTTTCAGTTCATTTTTCTCTCCCTCTGCTAATTCTAGTTCTAACTCAAGAACATGTTTTTCCCCGTTAACCCAATTGAGCTGCCTTTGCAACTCAACTAACTTACCTTTAGCTGCTACCAATTGATCACATGCACTCTTCAACTGATTGCTTGTTACAGCTAAAGTTGTTTCCATTTCAACTTTCTCTCTTGTCATTTTCTCAACCATCTCCTCCAACTCAGTCATATGTAGACGAATACTCTCTACTTCTTTCCTTGAGGAGCTCTCTCCCGTAGAAGTATGGTCCAAATCATCACCATGCTCAATGCTAGAACTATCATGATTAGTCTCTGGCTAAATCCTTATATCATGTGGTTAATCACAAAATCTGCTAAATCCTTCCATGGACCCTACTTGAGTTGAAGTTGTACTTTGTATCTGTACAAAAATAGAAAGGTTGGATAAGAATAATAGTGATGATGACCCTTAGTGACTGAATGTTGAAGGTGTCAGCTAACCTGAGCTGGCAATGGGCTTTGCTGGTCTTGCGGTCGGGTTCTTATCCTTTGCAAAAAAGAGACCCTCATTAAATGTTTACTATGTAAGATCTATGTCATATTTTTTCACAGATGTTATTTGTGTAACTGGGTTTTTTGTTTGTGTTCCTCACTTTTGTAGATGGAGCTTATTTCTAAAGCAAGAAATCTATTTATTGTGGAATACAAAGATTCCTGAGTTGAAAATGTTCAAAAATTTATATTCCTTTTTTAATATTGTTTGACATACTATGGTACGTATGGTACGGATGATCCTTTGAGCTAGGGACCTATCTAATCCCACAACCTGAAGCATGTTGGTCACATTGAAAAGGGCTCACATGATTGTTAGTGGACAATTTTAAATTAAATAAAAAGTTTGGCATCGGAACATTAAAAAACCAAATGGTAACAAGACAAATTTGTTTCTAACACTTGTGATCGAGAGAATTTGCCCTATTCTATTAGGTGGTAAAGACAGAGGGTATCAACTGTCATGATTTATTGAGAGGGCGTTTGGTTGCCCGCAACTACAAATACTGCAACTCTAGTTGCAGCATTTAGATAACAAATTTGTTTGGTTGGCTGCAAAATTATTTTGCAGCATTTACTAGTTGCAACTTGTATTTCAAATATCATTTGCGGGCCGCAAGTGAAATTACAGCCCAAAAAGCCCGCAATACAAGATTGCGGGCTGCAAATGCAATAATTTAAGTATTGAAAATAATTAATTTTGGCGACGTAGAGTCATTGGATGAAGACGAGATAAATATCAAAGTTGTAGGTTTTTGCGTGCTGAACCTGATGGTAGTGTCAGATTTTACATCTGATGTCATTTGATAGATTTTTTAATATATTTTCAGTATTATACAAAAATTAAAAATTATTAATTTGTCAGACAAATCGTGTCGGGCCTAAGTTTTTAGCCTGGCCCGAAAAAATTTGTCCCGGGCTCGACCCAAAAAATTTATGCCCGACCCGGCCCAAAAAAGTTCGTGTCCAGCCTGGCCCGAAAAAATTTGTGCCCGGCCCGGCCAGAAAAAATTCGTGTCCGTCCCGCACCGAAAAAATTTGTGTCCGACCCGACCCAATAAATTCGTGCACTGCACGGCCCGTCCCAGCCCGGCTCGGTCCGAAAAAATTCGTTCCCAACCCGGCCTGAAAAATTTCGTGCCCAGCCCGACTCAAAAATTTCGTGCCTCACCTAGCCCGAAAAAATTTGTGCTCGGCCAGGCCCGAAAAAATTCGTGCTCAGCCTGGCTCGAAAAAATTCACTGTCGGCCCGGCCCTGCCCAAAAAAAATTCGTACCCCGGCCCGGCCCGAAAAAATTCATGCCCGACCCAAAAAAATTCGTGCCCAACCCGCCCTGCCCGAAAAAATTTATGCACTACCTGACTCGTGCCGACTCGAAAAAATTCGTGCCTTGCCCGACCCAAAATTATTCGTGCACGGCCCAACCCCAAAAAATTCGTGCCCAACCCGGCCCAAAATATTTTGTGCTCGGCCCGCCCCAAAAAAATTCGTGCCCGGTCTGGACCGAAAAAATTCTTGCCTGGCCCTGCCCGAAAAAATTCGTGGTCAGCCCTGCCCAAAAAAATTCGTGTCCCGACCCGACCCGACCCGAAAAATTTCATGCCCAGCCCGACCTAACGCGAAAAGAAATTCATGCCCAGTCCGAAATATTCGCATCGGGCCCAACCTTGCCCGAAAAAATTCGTGCACTGCCCATCTTGACTCGGCTCGGCCCAAAAAATTTATGCTCGACCCCGCATGAGAAAATTCGTTCCCGGCTAAAAAAAATTTCGTGCTCGGCCCGGCCCGAAAAAATTCCTGCCCGACCCGGCCTGAAAAAATTTGTTTCCCGGCCCAGCTCAAAAAAATTCATGCCCGGCCCGACCTGACCAGAAAAAAAATTCCTGCCCACCCCGAAAAAAAAATTGTGTTCGGCCCAGCCTTGCCCGAAAAAATTCGTGCACTGCCCAACCTGTCCTGGTCCGGCTCGGGCCGACTCAAAAAAATTCGTGTCCGGCCCGGCCCAAAAAGATTTGTGCACGACCCAACTCGAAAAGTTCGTGCCCGGCCCTGCCCGAAAAAGTTTGTACCCGGCCCGGATAAATTCGTGTATGCTCGGCCCGTCCCGTCCCAGCCCGGCTCAGCCCGACTTGAGAAAATTCGTGCCCGACCCGACCCGAAAAGTTTCGTAAGATGCAAGTTGCACGTTGCAAGTTGCAAGTGTAATTACAACTTCCATTTGCGGCCAACCAAATGCTTGCAAATAGAAGTTGCAACTCTACTTGCGGGCAACCAAACGGTAGGCTGCAAAATCTATTTGCGGGCATTTGCTTTTGCATGCAAATAGATTTTGCAGCATTTACACTTGCGGGTAACCAAACGCTCCTTGAGTGAATCTATTGTAAATGAAACTTCATAGTTGATCTGTTTCAAAATATAATTACTGATTCATTTATCACATGCTCTTTATGGTATGCATCTAGTAACTTTAATACTTGTGTATATGGACATATCTGAGATTAAATACTGAACTATGAAATTTCTACTTGTCAGGAGATAATGATTACCTAAATGATATATCTGAATTGCTATCTGGTCTACCAAATACGGTTTTGGATCTTCAGCCACACCAGATCCATTCATTTTATGTTGGTCGGGTTGGGTTGAGTTAGTGTCGAGCTCGATTGAAACCTACAAAAATATTCCTTTAGTGTTGGGCCTTCGGCAAAACACCCTCTAACGGTCAAGTTAATAGATCTTCGGAAAGTGGAGACGAGAGATAGGTTTATTTCACCCAAATAAGCTATGCAGAGGAAGAAAATGAGTGGAAAAGAGGTCTCCATCGTTAGGATGAGGTCTACCTTTTATAGGGAGTGGGAGGGGTATCTTGGTCATTTTTTTAAGAAAAATTTTAATATTTTTGGAGCGTTGCCTTACAGTGGCCTGATTGGGCCATTGATGGTAGAATCGGGCTCGGCTTAGACTTAGAGTGTTGGCTTTCTCAAGCCCAATGGTTGAGTGCCAATGTTGGTGGCATCTGGGCGGGACTCGGTCCGACGAGGAGAGGGGCTCACTGCAGTGTGTTGGACACAAAGTGGCGGCTCAAATATTGTATAAAATCTAATGGTATAATTTATCCCATCATAGTGCTAAATAAAATTTTCTTTTATATATTCATTGTGAAATTCTCAACCAATCAAATTGAATATATACTAAAATAATAGAACTTTTTATTTCAATTTTAAAACTGCATATTTGCTTTTGTATGGATATCGATTTACCGTGAAATTGTCAAATAGTTGCTTTCATAAATAACCTGTGAGGATGAATTCATGGATCGATCATCGACCACAAAGTGCATGAATAGAGGGAAGAAATAGTGCGCAGTAAGTGGTGAAATCTAAGTAATAGACAAATTATTTGAGGATGACAATAAAATTTGATCATTTGACTTCCAATTTGATTAACAAATAATTTGATCTAATAAACATAGTCAAAATGACAATCAAAGAGGCATAATAATAAGATACGACTTCGACAACTTTTTTTTTTTTTTTTTTGAAAAAAAAGAAAAATTTGTATTAATCAAAAGACTTGATAGTTACAAGTGAGTGGGTGGATGGGTGGGTGGGGGGGAGAGAGAAAAAAAGAGTGTAACGAAATACAAGAATTAGCCGGAGCAAAGAAAATATAAGTTAGCACTCTCAAGTGCCAGCTCCAGAATAGTTTTCTTCTTCTCTTCGAAACATCGTAAGTTGTGCTCGTACCAAATTTTCCAACGCCAAATCATGATGCATAAAAACTTAGATAATGTAACTTTGCGAGTAACTCCATAGGCCAGCTGATTCCAAGGGCAATAATTCAGTGGAAAGAACTCTGTTTCAATCTGGTTCAGTTGAGATGTTCAACTAGTCCGAGTGAATATACAACCAAAGAAAAGATGATTGAACGATTCATCCTCAAGTTCGCAGAGCACACAACGAGGTTCAGTCGGTATACCACGAGCAATAAGTCGGTCTTTAGTAGAAAGTCTTTTGTTGATAGCTAATCAGTTCATAACGGAAATAGCTTCGGGACAGTTCTTTTACCAAATGAACTCAGCCTTAGGGTTAGAGATACCCTGAAAAGTTAGGAGCTTGTAGAGGGAGTTTATAGTGAAAGTACCATCATTTGTCCATTTCTAACAAATTTTATCATTACCGTCCGCGAACAAATGCTGATTAATGACATTCACAAGGAAGACAATGGCATCTAGAGGGACAAGAGAAGTAAAGGTGATGTACCCTACCGCATCCCTTCAATATTTAGTTTCTTAGATTCCCAAACTGTAGCATTAGGCGAAGAAGCTACATCAAAGAGATCTGGAAATCGGTTGCTCAAATTCAGAAACGAGTCTCGGCCCATCGGCCAATTTTAATTTGGTAAGAAGCCTTGGTAATCTGCAATCTCAAAGCAAAGCGACATGGATCCGCCATCTGCAATCTTCGTCCTTCCGACGTTGCTCATCTCCATTATCTTCCTCTACCACCTCTTCCGTCGCTTTTCCTCCACCCCAAACTACTGTCCGTTCCCGGACCCCCTCCTCGGCACCCTCCTCCCCTTTCTTCTTTAATCACCACCGCTTCCTCGACTTGGCCGCTGACCTCTTCGCTGCCTCCCCCGCCGGCACCTTCAAGGTTCGCGGCCCCCTCGCCCTATCAGGCGGTGTCGTCACCAACCGTCCCTCCGTCGTCGATCACCTCATTCGATCCAATTTTTCCAACTACGTCAAGGGCGAGCGAATCGGTGCCACCCTCTCCGACCTTCTCGGCCACGGTATTTTCAACATCGATGGCCACCTCTGGTTCCTCCAGCACAAGATCGCTAGCCACGAGTTCACCACGTGCTCCCTCAACTCCTTCGTCTCCGACGTTGTTCGCTTCCAGCTCCGCGACCGCTTTCTTCCGCTGCTCTCCGCCGCTGCCATCGACGAGTGTGGCATCACCGTCGATCTTCAGGATGTGCTTCGTCGCTTTGCCTTCGATAACATCTGCACCATCGCCTTTGGAACTGACCCGACTTCCCTCCGCGTAGGCTCTGGCGATTACCCCAGAGGCAATTCCTTTTATGCATTTGATTCGGCCGTCGAGATCTCGTCAGCTCGCTTGTTCGCGCCAATTCCCCTGATTTGGAAACTGAAGAGATTCCTCAACGTGGGCTCAGAGCGGAGGCTCAAGAATGCGATAAAGATCATCGATGGATACGCCACGAGGGTCATCGAGCTGAAAGAGGACCAAGAATTAAAGAAACAGGACTTGCTCTCGCGGTTCATGGCAGCGCTTGACGAAGAGGACAACGAGCTGAGAGTGATGTTCAAGGAACTGCAGCAGAGGAGGAAGTTCTTACGGGACATAGTGATCAGCTTCATTCTCGCGGGCAAGGACACGACGTCAGCAGGCTTAACTTGGTTCTTCTGGCTTCTGGCCATCCATCCGCGTTGCGAAGAGAAGATCCACAAAGAGATAGCCGAACTCGGCGAGGAGGAAGGGGAGCAGATGGGCTACGACGAGCTGAAAGGGATGCATTATCTTCACGCCGCCATAACGGAGGCGCTCAGGGTATACCCGCCGGTCCCGATCGACACAAGAGTGGCGGCAGCGAACGACGAACTACCAGATGGGACACTCGTGAAGGCGGGGTGGTTCGCAGACTACTGCACATACGCGATGGCGAGGGAAGAACAAGTGTGGGGCGCGAACTGCAGGGAGTTCAAGCCAGAGCGGTGGTTGGACGAGAAGGGGGAGTTCGTGGCGGCGGAGGTGGCGAGGTTTCCAGTGTTTCATGCGGGGCCAAGGTTGTGCCTGGGCAAAGAAATTGCATATATCACTACTAAAAATTGGTTCTTCAGCAACGGCTATCAGCAACGGCCGCTTAAGTCGTTGCTATTTGCAATGATATTCTTACGGCCGCTCAAGCCGTTGCAGATATACTGTATCTGCAACGGCGTTCTAACGAACACGTGAGCCATTGCAGATATTAATTACCTTAGTAACGACTTTCTAACGGACAAGTGAGCCGTTGCTGATGATTAACTTATCAGCAACGGCTTTCTAACGGCTAAGTGAGCCATTGCTGATAAGTTTAAATAGGGCACGCGATCGCGCCCGCCCCCTTCTTCCTCTTCCTCTGTCCGCCGACGCCACCGCCCCGTCCTCGACCTCCGATTCTGACCTTCGCCTCCCGTTCGATTCGAGGTATTTCTCGCCGCCTTGGCCCCCTTATTTGTTAGAGCCGACCGAAACCCTTAAAATAGGGTTTCGGCTGGCGACCGGTGGTTTATGTAGTGTCTGGACACTGGACGCCGGCGCCGGACTCCGGCGTCAAAAATGCTTATATAATTATATATATATAATTTTTAATTAATTGTTTGAATTAATTATTTAATTAATTTTTTATATTAATTTTAGGGTTTAGATTAATTGTTATGATTTTTAGATTAATTGTTAGAGTTTAGAGTAATTTTTAGATTAATTTAGTTAGATTAATATTATGTTTTAGATTAATAATTATAGGTTAATTATTTTAATTAATTAAAATGTTGTAGATTAATATTAATTGATTAGTTAAAATATTAATTAATCCGGAGTAGTCCTCAGTGGACTCGCGCCGGAATCATCCACTTCGGACTTGCGGCGGAATCGTCAATTTCGGACTCGCGCCGGAATCGTCAATTTCGGACTCGCGCCGGAATCGTCCACTTCGGACTCGCGCTGGAATCGTCCATTTCGGACTTCCGTCAGAATCGTCCAATTTGGACTTGTGTCGGAATTGTCCACTATGGACTCGAACTGACTTGAAATATTTAGAAAATAATCATCCATCCGACGAGTTGATACGTTTCACGTACGCATCGACGAGTCGAATATGATTTAACAAAACCTTAGATCTGTTCGGGGGTTGTATGTTCTTGTAAAAGAAGTAGATGATCTTTTATACGACGTACAACCCTTGAATTGTCCCTGATAGGACCATTTGGGAATATAATTATTTGTATTGCACTTACGTTTTTCTTTTAACCGTTAACTTATTCTAAATTTCGACAGTATCTCTCTTGTTCTCCGATACGCTCCCAGATGATATGCGTATTCGGAGAACTGTAGGGAGATGCTGTCGAAATTTAGAATAAAGTTAGCGGTTAAAAGAAATACTTAGTGCAATATAAATAATATAAATCCCGAATAGAATAGGACCATCTCACCTAAAGGCATTAACATAAGAAATTATCATTGATTAACAGAATCATGTCGGCTGATCGAAGTTGGATGTACTGACGTCTTGATCGTGGATCTTTAACGAATGAGTTTCGATTAGGCTTAACTTACTTCCTAAAGTTTGCTTGAATGGATGATTTTTGGATCGGAAAACTGTCACTCTGCATCTATATAGCAAAGGATTTGCACCAAGATATTTTCTATGGACTTATCACGGGGAATCACATAAAGTCGGGACGTCGAGCAATCCTGTCGTTCAGACACATGGTGAATCTTCCTCTGCTAGTGTTTCTTCATCTAGTTAATCTAATCCCTATAAAACTATGATACTTAATAGTCTTGGGGGTCAATTCCACCTGAATGATAATGTTGATCGGCCAGTTACTGAGACGTCAGTCCCACCAGATACTACAGCAGTGGATATCACAGAAGTACAAACTACGGTAGAGATTAAATTGCTGAATAAAGAAGCTGTAGAATTTTACAAGATATTGAAAGCTGTCGATGAACCTTTGTATGAGAATTGTCCTAAATACACTAGGTTTTCAGCAATGACGCAGCTTCTAAACATCAAGACCGATTGTAATATCAGCGGGGTTGCGTATGATCGGATTGCAGGATTGATTAATGGAATGCTGCCTACTGATAATAAGTTTGAGCCAATTTTTTATAAAACTAAAAAACTGATGAGAAAATTTGGGTTGGGGTACGAAAAAATACACGCGTGCCAAAATAACTGCATTTTATATTATAAAGAAAATGTGCAGATGGATAAATGCCCTATATGTCAACATCTTCGTTACAAAGAGAAGAAATCCGTCTGACAGAAAAATATCCCGTTTAAGGTGCTTCGGTATTTTCCACTAACACCGAGGTTTCAAAGATTATTCATGTCGGAAAAGACGGCCCCCTACATGAGTTGGCATGCAAGAAGTTGTGATGATACAGTAATGACTCATCCATCCGACAATGAAGCATCTAAACATTTAGATACATGTTATCCTTCATTTGCTAGGGATATTAGAAATATTAGATTGAAATTGTGCACAGATGGTTTTAATCTGTTTGGACATTCTGCAACTCCTTATTCAATTTGGCCAGTGCTGTTGACAGTTTATAATTTGCCACTGTCAATGTGTATAAAAGATGAATTTATTTATCTTTCAATGATTATTTCGGGTCCTAAGGGTCCGCGAAAAGAAATTGACGTGTTTCTCAGACCCTTGATAGATGAATTAAAAATATTATGGACTGAGGGAGCTGTCACTTATGATTGTCATCGGAAGCAAAACTTCAATTTAAAGGCCGCGATCTTGTGGACAATCAATGATTTCCCGGCATACGGCATGTTGTCTGGTTGGAGCACTCACGGCCGACTCTCTTATCCGTATTGTATGGAACACTCTAAATCAATTAGTCTTCAGAACGGATGAAAAATCCCATTCTTTGATTGTCATCGTCGATTCCTACCGGCTAACCATCAGTATCGAAGAAATCGTAATAAATTTACTAAGGGCAGAGTCGAAAGAGATGGGCCACCACCGATGTTATCTGGTGAACAAATGTTATCACGTGTTTCAGCACTTCCAGAGATAGTATTTGGTCGGAATGAAAGAGTGTCAGACTTTGGTCAAACACATAACTGGGTGCAAAAAAGTATCTTTTGGGAATTACCCTATTGGAGTTCATTACTGATTCGACATAATTTAGATGTCATGCACATTGAAAATAAAATATTTGATAATATTTTCAACACTTTGATGGATGTTTCTAGAAAAACTAAAGATAATGTCAAAGCCCGACATGATCTGAAAATACTTTGTAAGAGACTAGAGTTGGAGTTACAAGAGGTCAACAGATGATATCTGAAACCGAAGGCCCCGTATGTGTTAAATAAATAACAGATCAAAGATGTTTGTCAATGGATAAAAGAACTCAGATTACCCGACGGATATGCTTCAAACTTATCTCGATGTGTGAACGTCGATGATTGTAAAATATCAGGGATGAAGAGCCATGATTGTCATGTATTCATGCAGAGATTGCTTCCGATCGCATTTCGAGATCTTCTACCTGATAATATTTAGGATCCGTTGACTAAATCAAGTATGTTTTTTAGAAGCATTTGTGCAAATGTCCTTCGAGTTGAAGATATGTCAACACTTGAAAGTAATATTGTTGAAATCATATGGAAGCTGAAGCAGTTTTTCCCTCATGTATTTATTGACTCGATGGAGCATCTACCGATACACTTGGCATACAAGGCACGAGTTGGTGGCCTCGTTCAATATCAGTGGATGTACTTATTTGAAAGATATATGAATCGTTTGAAGAAAAAATTAAAGAACACCGCAGCTGTTGAAGGATCAATATCTGAATCGTATATCATCCAAGAAATTTTAACATTCTGCTCATTTCACTTTGAATCGACAGTACAGACAAGATTTGATCATCTTCCACGTAACGACGACGGGGGAGTTCGATATTCAGATGGACGTTTAAATATATTTTGTCACTCTGGTCGTGCTTTTGATTCTCGTCCATCTCGACACTTAAGGGACGAAGAGTATCATTTGGCACACTTGTACGTATTACTCAATTATCAAGAGATTGAACAATTCATTGAAATATTTGACATTGAGAGGGTGCGAAAATACTCTATTCACAACGATCAAGAATTGAAGAGATTACGAAATTGTGATTTCCCTACTTGGATTCAGGCTTAGAGCTAAGATCACATAGCTGAAATAGATGAAAGAATATTTGAGTTTGTTAATGGACCGTCGCGACTAGTGTCGTGTTATAGCAGATATTTTATTAATGGGTATAAATTTCACACGGTTGAATATGCATTTACAAAGAAGATGATGAATGCCGGGGTCTGCGTGAAAGGGATAACCTATGTTGAATGTGACATGAATTTTTATGGACTAGTGGAAGAAGTGATAGAGTTGCACTACTTCGGCTTGAAATCAGTTATCCTATTTAGATATCATTGGTTCGATACAACAGAAAGGGGCATGAAAGTTCATCCAAAATACAAACTTGTTGAAGTTAATTACAAATCGAAATTGGCAGCAAATGAGCCTTTTATATTGGCATCACAAGCCGAACAAGTATATTACGCGACGTATCCGGCTCGAAATAAAGATAGAGCAGATTGGCGTGAAGTCTATAAGACTAAAGGTAGAGGAAAAATTGATCCGATAGTAGGAGAAAATGAGGATACCTGATGTGACAGATGGTTTCCATCAAGAAGATGATCTTCCTGTTGTAAATCATATTATTCCAATACTCGAGGATGCAGACACAGCGTCAATTCAATTAGAAGTTGAATATGTTGCTGATGAGGATCATGAAATTGAGGAAGTTAGAGATAAAGAAGATGAAGAAGATGAAGAAGAGGAAGAATTCGAAGACTATTACTCAGATGATGAGGAATAATTATAAAGTATATCTTATATTAAATATATCTCTACTATATATATAATAATCTAATTATATGTCTATTCGACATATATGTTTGGTTGTGGTTATCGTCGCAGGAGAGCTTCGGAGTCTCCGATCAGTGAGACTCCAGCACTTACTCATGCTGCTGATTCTCCTGTTGTTGATCCTCCTGCCGATGATATTGCCGAGGCTAGTACATCCAGACGCAGGTGACCACGCGGGCCGAACAAGTGGAAGCCTCCACCAGCCGCAGAGTCACGCAGATTCATTAGCGTGATTGGAGAACGGTAATATATCACAAATTATGAATTATTAAAAATTCATTATATCATAATATAATATTAAATTTTATTTTTATTGTGCAGGTTTGAGCAAGAAGAAGTGCCAAGGAGCATTTCTTCTACCATTCGACGATATATGCATGGGGGATGACCCACGTGGTCTCACGTGCCCAGTGAGTACGTCGATATGCTATGGCGCGAGTTTGAGGCACGTGTTAATTTTTTTTTATACATGCATGATGATTAATATTGGTACTGATATTATTATTTTGCAGGCTCACTATACATGGGCCGAGGACCAGACGCCCTGCATTTATGCTGCTTGGGAGGTTATTTCCTGGGCGAGTTACAACGGGCAGCTGGGACCACTAACATCGCGGAGACTCGGGGATACAACCCCGATTGGATTACTCCGGATATATGGGACCAGCTCATGGCATTATGGTCGACGGATCGATGACAGGAGATTTCTAGGACTGCGGCTAGAAACCGCATGTCGGGGGGAGGAGCACGTCACACTGGCAGCTCTGTTGCATTTGTTGTGCACGTGAACCGTATGGTAAGTATACCTTAATTTTAATTATATATTTTATTTGTTACTCTGTGTACTAATTAATCTATTTGTTTTGTAAATGTAGACGACGGTGTTGGACTACGGGATTGTCCAGCGACCCTCCCCGATGGCGGTGTTTGAGCGGACTCACCGTCGAGTGCATGGGACGGGGGAGTACGTCGTCAACCGCGCTGCATATATTTTGGCAAGTATATTTGTTTAAATTATTCATTATTTATTTATAATTTAAGTTTTATGAAAAATATTAAACAAAAAGTTAAACTCGAGTAGGAGACCAACAGTCAGACGGTGATACAGCGCGGAGGCACCCCTGAGGACTTTGACGCATGAGCGTGGGTCGAGGCTGCAGGTGGCTGGGACCACGGTCGCGTGTATGGTTTTGCAGATAGTGGTCATGCGCGAGCCGTGCTAGGCTCGCTTGGGGCACCGACCCCTTTGCATGCTGGTGAGCAGTCGTCCACCTCCAGGTCAAGTTGTGATCATAGTACCATGATAAGGACACTAGAGGAGACGATCGCGCATCAGAGTCAGATGGTGGCGGAGATGCATGCTATGCTACGCAACATCTCAGCTCATACTAGAGCAGGTATCCCCTCGGCATCATCTGATCCATCGTCCTCAAGTCAGTCCACGCCGGTGTACACCCAAGCACTCCAGACCCCGCCATATGATCCAGACCATCCTCCACCGTCATCGTGAGATTTATTGTTTTTTTATATATTGACATTGTTACTTAGATACTATACTTGATTAATTTGTTTTGTTTGGATATTGATACTTCAAATTTGCATTTGAATAGTTTTTATACGATTGTGGATAATTATAAATATAAGTACATTTATTTTGATGTATATCTGGGTGTATTTGTGATATGTGAATGAATGTATGTATGGGTGTGTGAGTTATGTATCAATGTATTAAATGAAAATTTGGAATTTTAGATTTTTTCGATTGCAGGTTGTAGTCATCAACAACGGCTTTCCCACGATCGTCCGTGGGAAAGCCGTTACTAAAAGTGTATCGTAAGCCATTGTTGATGTCATACATCAACGGCTTAGCAACGGTCTTTCACTAACGGCGTTGCTACGAACACGCGGGCCGTTGCTAATAATTGTTATCAGCAACGGAACCGGGTCCGTGGCAAACCCGTTGCTGATAATATTATTAGCAACGGCCCGAGCGACCGTTGCTAAATTATCAGCAACACGTTTTTCTGCCACGACTCCGTTGCAACGGTTGGGGCCGTTGCAAGCTGTTGCTGATGGTTTTCAGCAATGGTTCAGCCGTTGATGATGTCCATTATTCAAGTAGTGTATGCAGATGAAGGCGGTCGCCGCGACGGTGATAAGGAGGTCCCGGGTGGAGCCCGTGAGGCTATCTGAAGCCAAGGGTGGCGACGTTTCATCGTCGGAGTACGAGATGTTAGTCACGCTGCGCATGAAGGGAGGTTTTTCGGTTCGACTGAGAAGAAGGTAGGAATACCGAATAAAACTTTTATAGAGCCCCTCCTATCAGGAATATCCATCGCACGACACGAGATGAAGGGCTATGAATTATTTATAGTTAAAATAAGTCGGCATTTCGTCGAGCACCCCACCAAGCAGGAAATAATAAATAGGTAATAAGCTTGAATCTTCTGTTCCTCGTTGTCAACTTGTCATCGTTGAAGCAAACTCTTCATCGTTTATCTTGAATTATATTCGGATATCTACTATGTTTACTTGTTTTCGGCAATGCTTTAAAATTACTCGAGCCATCGAATTTGACTAATTCAATTAGTTATTCAATTAAAAGTAAATATTTTAGAATATGTGGTTCAACAAAATTAACTCTGACCTATTCAAATAATTTTCAACAATTTTTATAGTTTTTTTAAAGTTTAACTATGCTTATATTTTTACTTAACTCCAATTGGATCCAATATTAGTTCTCGATCAAATTGGTTAAATTATTCGAATTTAGAAACACTAATTTTTTATTAAAAAGGTGAATAAATAATTGTGATCTATTGTTCAAATATTAGTATGGTCATCTATTGTGAATTTTTATTTTTGTTAAAATAAATAAATAAATAATTGTCCAACATGTTTGATCATTTTAAAAAATTATATACTATGTAAATATGTTTGTAAATATCAAAATAAATTTAGATAAGGTGATTCTTGTCGTCCTATATATTCATAATTCTGCGTGAATTCATGTCTTAGCAGTTAGACAATGTTATTTTTGAGACGCAAGATCAAGACTTTTAACTACAAAAAATTGTGAATTAGTCATCTCTCATGCCGATGATATAGTTATCACCACAAGGAGAAGTAGAAGTTATTGTAATCATCTCTAGAAAATTCTAGAATCATACTCAAAGCTATAAATAAGATCATAAATAAAAGGAAATCAGAGATTATTTTACCTACCGAATGCTCTTCCAATCTAAAGAGTCAAATATGCAAACTATTTGATATCAAAGAAGGGAGCTTTCCGTTTGTTGGGTGTTGATTAGAATTGGGTCTGAATTCAACGAGCCTGATCAGACTTAAATAAGAGCTAAATATTGGTTTGAACCAGGTTTATGTATATGTGTATTTGAAACTTTGTGGAACGGCCTACCAGGCCAAGCCTATTAGCGGAACCTAACTAAACCAACAATGCTGATGAACTTACATTGTCGGTGTAGCTACTGGGTCAGTCCAGTAGATATAGAGGATTGATGGTTCAAACTTCAAAGTTTCCCTGTCATCCACCTCTTGCGTGTAGAAATAGAGGATTTTGATCATCAAAATCAAGCTCCATTTTTTGTCAATATCATCAAAGTTTCCTTGGGATCATGGAGAAGATTTCAGCACACCTTTGGAAAAAAAACTACCACTGAGCCTAACTCCAAATTTTTTTTTATGGAGCCTTGTACACTAAAAAAACCTAGCATTATTAGGAGTGAATCTAATTTTATTGAGACCGAACTTACAGTAGAAGTGTTAGGTTTATTTTTTAACAACATAAGTTTACTTTTATTTTAGGTGCAAGTCTTAATAATGCTAAGTTCATTATTAAAAATTCTAAATTTACTATTTTACAGAATTACTCTCGAGTTCTTTTGCAGAATCTTTTAATGAATTTCTCGTGCAAACTAGGGGTAAGCACGGATCAGGACATCCCAACCATCCCGAAAAATCTCACCCCGATTAAAAATCGGGACGGGACAGGGACAAAGTAAAAAAAAAATGGGATTGTATCGGCTTGTTTCGATTTTATTTTTTAAAATGCAAAATTATATATTTTATTTATGTTTATATTTTATTTATGCTTACTAAAGTTAGATTACTTTTGTGGAAAGAGACAAAATGACGACACTGTCATATTATTTAAAATTCTGTGTATATGAATTTTAAGTAAAGTTATAGTATACTTTATTTATGTTATCTAAATTTCCTAATAAAAAATTTAAGGTGACAAAATAACTTTTTTTAATAGAATAGATCTACTGTAATAGAGTTATATGATTAGCTCTTTCTAATAAACTAGTTAATTTGGTATTTTAATAAAAAAATATGGTAATATTTATGTAGTTTAATTGTTTATAGGGTCATCCCGATCCCGTCCTATTTTTTCGTGACGGGACAAGACCGGGATGAATTATTATCAGGACCAGGACATATATTTGCATCCCGACTTAAAACTGAGATAAGACCGAGACATATCAAATCCCGGCCCTTTAAGGCCTGAACTCACCCCTAGTGCAAATAACCACTTGATATTCGTTTTTCTCAACAACTCGAGCTTATTCTAACAGGTTCGTTGCACCCTCCCTCGGCCAACCTTCTCAACGGTACGAAAGCAGACGATGTACATTATGACAGTCAATTTCTCCTCTTTGAACACACATCTCATCGCACATTGCCATGAGTTGATCCCCGGGATGAGTCATCTCATCTTCCTCATCGAGCTTGCATGCTACCTCGCCTTCCGACACAACTCTTCCATCGACCTTGTCATCATCACCGACTGCCCCTCCTCTATCTTCTACAATCCCTTTGTCGAATCCCTCCCTCTTGGCATCACCTTTGTCACCCTTCCCCCCCTCCCCCCCCCTTTACAGCCTCCCTAACGACGTACACATCATCTCCGCCATATCTCTCACTCTTGAAAAATTATTACTTGCTCTCGGCCGCATCGTTGCTGACCTCAAACAAGACAATGTTGGTCGACTGATGGCCTTCGTCACGAACCTCTTCAGCACCTATTGACGCCTTCAATGTGGCGAGGGAGTCCGGTGTGCGCCTCCTGCAGTTTCTCGACCCACTCATGCTGCCAGCATGCCTCATGGTCTATCGGAAAGATCTGCCCAGCTTGACGAAGGTTCATAGTCACAAAGGTTTTAGGTGGGTATTGCACCGCATGAAGCGATTGAAGACAACGTGCTGAATTCTTGTGAGAATCTTCAAGGAGATAGAAGCTGAGAATATACAAATGTGGCAATGGGCCAGCCCGGCTCGTGGGCTGCTCGGACCTGACTCGTCGGCGGTTCGAACTCGGCTCGGCCCGAGCTGTACTCGGCCTGGTCTTGGTCTGGCCTGACTTGACTCAATCTCATATTTTAATCGGATTGGGCGGCTTCTTTGGGCCACCTGGGGCCGTGCTCAACCCGACATGAAGTCAGGTCGTGCTTGCTTGACGCACTTGACTCTAATTAGTGTGGTTGACTAGATCAAAACCAATACATAAGCCTAACCTGATTGGACCCAAATAATAAATGAAATATTGCTAAAATATATAACTCCCATATAAAGACTCAAGAATATATGAATTTTTGAGATGAGCTTTCAAGTAATAAATGAAATAAAAAATTAATTTTTTATATATTACAAAGTCTTATACATTTTTATTAATAAAAATATAAATAGTATAATATAAATGATGGGACTATATATGTATTGTTAAATTTAATTTTATAGAAAATTATGTCAACTTAAATTGTAGAACTTTCTAAAGTTTTACAGTATTTTCAATGTAAGAAAGTTTTTTCCCTCTTATTTTTAATAAATATTTTCACTATTTTGGATCATTTAATATTTAAGTTCTAAAAACAAAATTATCTATACTAAGATTTTTTTTCTCACACATAAGAATTTGGATATATTTCATCTCTTGCACTTTGCAACAAGATGCAACCAGCAAGAATTTATATATTATTGAACGTTAATAATATTTGAGTACAATTATATTATTTTTTGGTTTATTCATGTCTCTCAAGTTATAAAAATTCTTACGGTTATAATATTAAAAGTGATGAGGTCCGTTTTCGTAGATGTATCAATAGACCATATCACTGATGATGGCTCAACTGAAATGATTGGTAAGGTTGAGTTAAAGCGGGCTCGATCAATATATTTAAAAGTGTCCTGTCAGAGTTGGGTCATTGGAAAGATCATTTGACAATTAAGTTATTATCTTAGAAGGCAAAAGAGGGGTCCGAGAGATATAATCATCTTGAATGAAAGAGAAACATGGCGAATGAACCAAAAAGAGAGGTCCCTTACATATAGGTGAGGGTTTACCTTTTATAGACACCTTGAAAGACAATCTACTCTTTTCTTTGAGAATTTTTTTCATTCTTTTGGAGTGAACATGTGCGGTTGGGCACATGTTTTCATCCTTTGAGAAGCTTGATAGGGTGGTCCTTGTGGGCCGTTGGCCTAGCGGACTAGGTGGACCTATTTGGAGCTCGATTTTCCTCACCAATAGTCCCCCTAAGCCTTGATGTATTTGGAGAATGGAGTTGTGAATGACAACAAGCTTGATCTTTGTCATTAGATGTAGTTGAAAACCATGGATTCGCTTTGTTGAGGCGTCAAATGAGTCTTAACGCCTTCAAATAATGCAACCAAGCTTTCTGTAGTGTCATTAGATCTAGGCTTGTGCTTGAGGCTTGCCAAGGTCTATTTGTAACGTCTGGCCCTTTGGTGACTCATTGGGGCTAGGCACACCCTCCGAGGTGTGCAATCGAGGATTGTACTAAGTCGTAAGAAGATCGATGGAGTGGCTGCTCACCTTGTTACATCAGAGTTTGATGCATTGGTGATGAGAGACGCCTTATTGTTGACTTGACAATGTGTTTGTTGACACGCTTGGGCGGATGTGTTCGAACAAGTGAATTTGGGTCAAGGATTTGTCTCGACTTAAAACTGGGATAAGACCGAGACATATCAAATCCCTTGACAGCCTCCCTAACGACGTACACATCATCTCCGCCAAATCTCTCACTATTGAAAAATTATTACTTGCTCTCGGCCGCATTGTTGCTGACCTCAAACAAGACAATGTTGGTCGACTGATGGCCTTCGTCACGAACCTCTTCAACACCTATTGACGCCTTCAATGTGGCGAGGGAGTCCGGTGTGCGCCTCCTGCAGTTTCTCGACCCACTCATGCTGCCAGCATGCCTCATGGTCTATCGGAAAGATCTGCCCAGCTTGACGAAGGTTCATAGTCACAAAGGTTTTAGGTGGGTATTGCACCGCATGAAGCGATTGAAGACAACGTGCTGAATTCTTGTGAGAATCTTCAAGGAGATAGAAGCTGAGAATATACAAATGTGGCAATGGGCCAGCCCGGCTCGTGGGCTGCTCGGACCTGACTCGTCGGCGGTTCGAACTCGGCTCGGCCCGAGCTGTACTCGGCCTGGTCTTGGTCTGGCCTGACTTGACTCAATCTCATATTTTAATCGGATTGGGCGGCTTCTTTGGGCCACCTGGGGCCGTGCTCAACCCGACATGAAGTCAGGTCGTGCTTGCTTGAGGCACTTGACTCTAATTAGTGTGGTTGACTAGATCAAAACCAATACATAAGCGAACCTGATTGGACCCAAATAATAAATGAAATATTGCTAAAATATATAACTCCCATATAAAGACTCAAGAATATATGAATTTTTGAGATGAGCTTTCAAGTAATAAATGAAATAAAAAATTAATTTTTTATACATTAAGAAGTCTTATACATTTTTATTAATAAAAATATAAATAGTATAATATAAATGATGGGACTATATATGTATTGTTAAATTTAATTTTATAGAAAGTTATGTCAACTTAAATTGTAGAACTTTCTAAAGTTTTACAGTATTTTCAATGTAAGAAAGTTTTTCCCTCTTATTTTTAATAAATATTTTCACTATTTTGGATCATTTAATATTTAAGTTCTAAAAAACAAAATTATCTATACTAAGATTTTTTTTTCTCACACATAAGAATTTGGATATATTTCATCTCTTGCACTTTGCAACAAGATGCAACCAGCAAGAATTTATATATTATTGAACGTTAACAATATTTGAGTACAATTATATTATTTTTTGGTTTATTCATGTCTCTCAAGTTATAAAAATTCTTACGATTATAATATTAAAAGTGATGAGGTCCGTTTTCGTAGATGTATCAAGAGACCATATCACTAATGATGGCTCAACTGAAATGATTGGTAAGGTTGAGTTAAAGCGGGCTCGATCAATATATTTAAAAGTGTCCTGTCAGAATTGGGCCATTGGAAAGATCATTTGACAATTAAGTTATTATCTTAGAAGGCAAAAGAGGGGTCCGAGAGATATAATCATCTTGAATGAAAGAGAAACATGGCGAATAAACCAAAAAGAGAGGTCCCTTGCATATAGGTGAGGGTTTACCTTTTATAGACACCTTGAAAGATAATCTACTCATTTCTTTGAGGATTTTTTTCATTATTTTGGAGTAAACCTGTGCGATTGGGCACATGTTTTCATCCTTTGAGAAGCTTGATAGGGTGGTCCTTGTGGGCCGTTGGCCTAGCGGACTAGGTGGACCTATTTGGAGCTCGATTTTCCTCACCAATAGTCCCCCTAAGCCTTGATGTATTTGGAGAATGGAGTTGTGAAGAACAACAAGCTTGATCTTTGTCATTAGATGTAGTCGAAAACCAAGGGTTCGCTTTGTTGAGGCGTCAAATGAGTCTTAACGCCTTCAAATAATGCAACCAAGCTTTCTGTAGTGTCATTAGATCTAGGCTTGTGCTTGAGGCTTGCCAAGGTCTCTTTGTAACGTCTGGCCCTTTGGTGACTCATTGGGGCTAGGCACACCCTCCGAGGTGTGAAATCGAGGATTGTGCTAAGTCGTAAGAAGATCGATGGAGTGGCTGCTCACCTTGTTACATTAGAGTTTGATGCATTGGTGATGAGAGACGCCTTATTGTTGACTTGACAATGTGTTTGTTGACACGCTTGGGCGGATGTGTTTGAACAAGTGAATTTGGGTCATTAGACCGGTCGAGGATTTGTCTCAATCATTCAGGTTGGTAGTCTCATCGGTCTCACCTGGTTTGGGCTTCCGACGGGAGCCGTTAAGACTAGTCCTAGGGTGCCCTCTTCGGACCCGTTGAATTAGCCCTATGCATTGGTTCGACTAGTTATGCGGTCTTTTTGCTCGATTGGTCGAATGCCCTTGCGTCGTTTGCCAACTTTCCCTCTATGCTTTGGCCAACTATTTGGTCTTTTGACTCTAACTGAATGTCAGCTCATTGTAGTGCACGATATATTCTTCCTAGCTTGGTGCATGACTAATCATGTTCGATGAGCTAGTCCTTTGAATTTGGCGCTAGAGTTCAATGTTGGAGTCCTTCAAAACTAGCAACCGCTAGTTTTCTTCTATCTGGGTGACTTGGCTTAATTGATCTCTACGGCGGTGAAGTCGTGCATGCAATGTGAGGTGTTGACAATTACCGGGTGGTGAACTGTGATCATTCCCCACATTAATAGAGATCTATTCCCATTCTTGTAGGTCAAAGCGATTGCAATGGTTCGTTTAGACCGCCAATAGGGTGACTCGATCAGTAGGTTTGTTTACATATCATGGCCACTTATAGTGCACCGGTTGGGCTCGAACTGGCCATGGCTTTCGACAAAATGGTTGTGAGTTGGTCAATGCCTGATTGGTTGTGAGTTGGCCATCTATAATCAGCGAAGCTGCTTGGAGGCAAGGGTAGCCCATTGGGTTCGGGCTGGTTTGTGAACAAGTACATTTACAAGTACCCATTAATTTTGAAGGCATAGCTACAAGTACAGAAACTTTAATTCGATATTGCACTCATGCACCGTTTAGCCCTCTTCAAACCACCATTACCAACTTCGAGAGTTTTGATCTCTTAAGGATAAGGAGAGGGGTACTTGATAGTGTTAAAAAACAAATGCTTAAGAAAGAATAGGTGGATAGTAATGCATCTAATCATCTTGAAAAGGAGGGGCTACTCACTATTTATAGCCGAAAGTTATGATATAAAAAAATTAATGTGCAATTAATTACTGTATTTGTACCAAAAATTAATTTGTTGAAATGATAAGAAGATTAGTTGCTTCTAGGTATGTTGTGATTTTTTGAGATTTCATTTATCAAAGAAGAAATAATTAGCTGTCAACTCGACAAATTTGGACCTCATGATTTGCAACCAATTTGGCCAAGATCCTGAGCTTTCATTCTTTCAAATAATTGGCACTCAATCTCTTTCTGGCCGAGCTCGACTCTTCGCCTCCTGCAAATTTGCACGGTGATGTAGTCGACGACTCATCGGAGCTCGTTTCCTGAGCGATCAACTCGGTTATTCTCCCTATGGGAATTCGGAGGTGCCCGACTTCATCATCGAGGGTCGCAGCTCCTGCTCCGACCTCTCTCTCTAGTGATGGATGTATTTGTGCAAGTGTTCTGCACTGACTAAATCTTCAAGTTGATCTCCGAGCACTACACAATCCTCAACAGTATGTCCATAAGTGTCGTGGAATGTGCACTTCTTGCTTACATCAGCATTAGGCGATAACTTTTTATTTCCCCGCGTTGGCGAGGTATGTGATAAGCTTCAGGTGGTATGTCGCGAATGATGGTTTCCTTCTTAGTGCTGAAAGAAGTGTGCCTTTTGAATCGGGCACTCGGGCGAGGTGGTGACCTCATCCCTCTACCGTTGCTCCGCTCGTGTCGGTTGTAGTCTTCACTTTTTCTATCTGCCTTCTTGGATTTTTTGTCTTCGATAGTGGCTTTGAGATTTTGCCAATCGATCTTTTTTTGCTTCCCAAATTTCTTCCATTTTTATGAAGCTAGTAGCATTCTCCTAAAATTCAGCCATGTCTTTAGGCTCTATCAGGGTGATTTGGTCGACGAAGAGTTCGGGTTTTAAACCAAGTTTGATGGAGTAAAATTCGACTTGTGGGTCGAGGTTGGAAATTTCAGCTGCTATGGCTTGGAACCTGTTCATGTATTCTCTTATGGGCTCATGTTGCCCCTGCCTGACATAATGGAGGGCAGCCTTCGTTTTGTGATAGACCCGCGATGTGGTGAACTGGTTGAGGAAGACACGGGAGAGGTCCTCGAAGGAATGAATAGATCACGGCGAAAGGGAGGCAAACCACAAAAATGGGTTTTCCCATGAAAGTTGGAAAGGCTGATGCTCGTCAGTGGATACTCCAAGGAGGAGGTAAACTATTGTGGGGGAGGTAAGCTTTACTCCGTCCCACGGTGGGCGCTAAATGTTCCTGCTTAAGGTTTGGAGTAATCTAGTCTGGTTTCGTGTCTCTCCTGGCCAGGTTCAACGCCGACGGGGCAGGGGGGGTTGCTGACGCTCGTTAGTGATGAAAATTGGAACTTAGGTTACCTCGGGCGTGCCATGTTTGTATTTATTGTGGGTGGAGGTGATGACGTCGTCCGACAATCTCGCGAAGATGGAAGGCTTGTAATGGTGTATCCCTTATGATAAAGAAGGACATGGACGTCCTTTATATTAGCATTTTCTGTTCTATTCTTGCTGATCTTGAGGATATGAGAGTTACATTTGAGGAAGAATATAAGACTTTTATGCTTCTAATTACGCTCTTTGCTTCTTTTAAAAATTTTCGTGAAAGTTTATTATATGACAAGAATACTATTACTTTGGATGAGGTTACAACAATGCTAGTGTCCAAGGAGATTGTCGACTCTCAACTTACCACAGGATCCTCTAGAAGTCGTGGAGAAGCCCTGAACACTAGAGGACGAAATAGGTCACGGGACAAAAGCCGGGGTAAGTTCAAATCTAAATTCAGGTCAAAAAACGTACAATGATATTATTGCAAAAGGATGGGACACATCAAATCAGAATATCGTAAGTTGAAATGGAGACAAGAGGAACAAAATCAGAACGAGGAAGCATCTTATGCTGTTGATGATGAAAAAGTAGAGGTATTTAATATTTCTGCTTATTATGCTAGATCTCAAGATAAATTGATTTTAGATTCAGGTTGCTCTTTTCATATGACATCGCATCAAGATTGGTTTACCACATATGAACATACTAATGAAAAAGAAGTGCCAATGGGAAATGACTCATCATGTCAAGTAGCAGGAGTCGATTCAGTTAAAATAAAAATGCACGACGAAGTTACACAGACCCTAACTCAGGTATAGCATGTTTCGAGTCTTAAAAGAAATTTAATTTTTTTACCTTTCCTAGATGCACTTGGATACAAGTATTTAGGCCAAGATGGAGTTTTCAGAGTCACAAAGGGATCTTTAACAGTAATGAAAGTACTAAAGGTAAACCAATTTTACATTCTGCAAGACACAACAATAACAAGTGGTTCGATTATGGTAACTTTTGAACACTCTGATGATGATATTGCTAAATTATGACATATGATATTAGAGGAGATTAGGGCATATTAATGAAAGGAGCATGCTAATACTTGAACAAAAGGGACTAGTTGGAAAGCAAAAATTGACTAAATTAGATTTATGTGAACATTGCATCTATGACAAATGGAAAAAAGTCTCATTCTTTATAGGGCAGCATTATGCTAAAGGAAAATTGGACTACATCCACTCTAATCTATGCAGGCCATCACCGATTGAATCTCAAGGAGGGGCTCGATACATGCTCATATTTATTGATGATTACTCGAGGAAGGTATGAGCTTATTATATTAAAAATAAATCTGATGTCTTCTCTAAATTTTAGTCTTGGAAGTCAATAATCGAGAAGTAAACCAGGAGATATGTTCGGACTCTGCGAACCAACAATGGCCTAAAATTTTGTAGTGGATAATTTAAAGATTTTTGCTCTAGGGAAAGAATAATAAGATATCACACAGTTCTCACACACCTCAACAGAACGGAGTAGCAGAAATGATGAATCGTACCATTATAGAAAGGGTAAGATGGATGCTTTCTAATGCTAACATTTCTAAAAGCTTTTGGGCAGAGGTTGCATCCACCGCTTGCTACTTGATAAATCGATCTCCTTCTTCATCAATTGAATTCAAGACGCTTGAGGAAAAATGGACTGGATCGCAAGCTTCTTATGACCATCTTAAAATTTTTGGGAGCACAGTCTATGTCAGGGTGAATGAAGAAAAATTAGGACCTAGATCAAAGAAATATATTTTCTTATGACCAATAAGAGGATGACTCTGAGGTACCTACCCCTCCAGTGCCCCAAGAAGAAACACCACCTCAGTTTGCTAGCCAAACATTCTGGTTCTCTACACCTGCGCCTCGACCACCTTTCATAGAAGCCAATGACACTGCTTTATTAGAACAGACCACTGAAGAATATGTTCAGGTCCCGGAGGAGTCTCATAGGGTCCAGGAGGAGCAATATCAAGTTGAGGAGAAGAATGCTTATTCAATCGCCATCAACCGACCTAGGAGAGCACCACATCATAATCCTAGGTATGCAAATGTTACTACATATGCTCTAGCAGTGGCTGAAGAGACTCTATGCACTGAAGAACCAGCCTCCTATAAAGAAGCCCTAAATCGGACAGATTCAAGAAAGTGGTATGATGCTATGACAGAAGAATTCAAGTACTTGTAGAAAAATAATACTTGGGAACTTATGAAGCCTCCATCGTACAAGAAACTTGTTGGGTGCAAGTGGATCTACAAACTCAAAGAAGGCGGTATCTATAAAGCTCGGCTTGTGGCAAAGTGATACAATCAAAAGGAATGTATTAATTAACTATAAAGATATTTTTTCTCCTGTAGTTAAACATACATCTATTCGTGTTCTTCTAGCATTAGTAGTCATTCAAGACTTGGAGTTAGAACGACTTAATGTAAAGACAACTTTCCTACACGATGACTTAGAAGAACAAATCTACATGACACAATCAGAAGGGTTTGAAGAAAAAAATAAAATTGATCATGTCTGCCTCCTAAAAATATCGCTCTATGGCCTCAAGCAATCTCCCAATCAATGGTATAAGATGTTTGATCAGTTTATGATTGGTATTGGTTTCAGCAGATCATCCTTTGATAGTTGTGTTTATTTAAAGAAATCAATTATTTCTATGATTTATCTGCTCCTTTATGTTGATGATATGCTTATTGCGGCAAAAGATATTACTGAAATAGACATGATTAAGAAACACTCTAAATGTGAATTTGACATGAAGGACCTTGGGGCTGCAAGAAAAATCCTTGGGATGGAGATTAAGCGAGATCGCAAATCAAAAAAGTTGTACCTAACACAGGAGAGTTATGTAAAGCAAGTGGTTGAGCGCTTTGGCATGCAAGAAGCAAAATTCGTCAAGACACCTTTTGTCGCTCACTTTAAATTATCAGAGTTACTATGCCCGAAAGATGAAAAAAAAAAGAATTGGCATGTCATAGGTACCCTATGCAAGTACAATTGGCAGTCTTATGTACGCCATGATCTGTACCCGCCCAGACATAGCACGTGTAGTTAGTGTTGTGAGCTGGTACATGACAAATCAGGGAAAAGCACATTGGGAGATAGTTAAATAGATTTTGCGCTACTTACAAGATACTTTTAAAGTCAATCTTATTTTCGGTGGAACTAATGAATCATTTGCAGGATACTCAGACTCAGATTATGCATGTGATCTTGATAAGAGGAGATCGACTACCGCCTATATCTTCACTATAGGCGTAACTGCAGTAAGTTGGAAAACCGGCCTACAACCCACTATCGCCCTCTCCACCACTAAAGCGGAGTACATGATTATTACAGAAGCGATTAAAGAATCAATTTGGCTTGGGAACCTGATAAAAGAACTAATTTTTCAAATAAGGACATAGTCGTGCATAGGGACATAGTCGTGTATAGTGACAGTCAGAGTGCAATTCATCTATCAAAATATCAGATGTTCCATGAAAGGACGAAGCACATCAATGTCAAATTTCATTTCATCAGGGATATTATTTCAAAAGGAGAAATAAAATTTTAGAAAATTAACACGGTTCACGATCTTACAGATATGCTGACTAAAGTTCTACCAATGACTAAGTTTGATCATTGTCTAAATTTGATTAGGTTGATTCAAGGGACATGTTAGTCCTACGTGATTATTGGGAGAATATGAGTAAACTACGTTGGGCTCAAGTCTCATCAAGGAGGAAAATGTAAATATTGACTCGAGTTAAAAACTACGATGAATCAAGTCTGCAAAATTAATTCTTAAAGACTTGCGTGCAGGTGCAGCTCAAGCCATCTTTAAAGTTGGCTATTATAACTTTGACCAAGTCAAGGTTTACATCACAATCAAAAGGAGCATCTCTTTTGAGTGGGTCCTTCCTCATCAACCAATGAATGAGAACTTTTTTTTGTTGATCGTGTGCTGCAATCTCTATTTGGCTTTAGATGAGCACAAACGACGACGAGGAAATTTTGGACATGGCCAATGGGGCCCTTATCTCAGCCAATTAGATATGACTCCATTCCTATCCATCAGCAGTGATTTTTTTCCTCTGTTTCGAACAGAGGAAATTACTTGTCGCAACCGTATGAATCGCTCCGAGCGGCCATCGTCTAGAAATCTCTGAAGATGATTTCTTTGGACTCAATCTTCAACAGCCGGTTCTCCACCCTTATAAAAGGAGCAGTAATCAAGGCTTGAATATTCATTGCACAAGAGCTCTAGAGAGTTTACCATCATTTTGGAGAGTAGTTGGAGAGCAGCGAGCGATCGTCATCTTCCTCTCTTAGTCACGGCGACAGTGTATTGCATGCAAAAGGCAATTTTTTTTTTCTTTCATCCAAGCAACAGAACAACATTTTACAGGACAAATTTTAGGATATATAAAAAAAAGTTATCAATTATATTCAGAATCTATTGTATTAGTCGTTTTTTTTCTTTCTAATAAAATTAAGTGTCATGTTCTCCTTATGGAGTAGGTCCAGTATCTCGTTGGATTGAACCACGTAAATTTTGATGTTCTTTGTGTTTTTTGAATTTATTCGATTTAATATTTTTATTTTTGATGTTTGAATTTTTGGATTCATATAAGAAAATCTAATTTTCTTCCTAACATAATGACTAAGTAGACTAGTTCACGAAGTATTGTACTGGGACTAAATGCAAGGTGGAGTAACGTTTGTGTTTCGTAGTTACTTTTAGGGTTGTCCATGGTTCGGTTCAAACCGAACCGAACCAAAAAACCGAACTGAATTTTTTGATTCGGTTCGGTTTCAACCATGTGGGTTCGGTTCTTTGACCCGAACCGAACCGAAATTTGAATTTCGGTTCGGATTCGGTTTTCGGAATTCGGGAACCGACCCGAACCGAAAACCGAATTAATTAAAAAAATAATTTTTTTTTAATTTTTAACAGAATTACTTAAATAGGTATTAAGTAATTATTTTGAATTTTGAATTTTTAATTAAAATTTCAGTTTTCGGGTTGAAAACCGAACCGAACCGAATAATTTCGGTTCGGGTTAAATCGGTTTAGGTATAGTTCGGTTCGGGTTCGGGTTGGAATTCGGATATAAAAAAATTTCGGTTTGGACTTATTCGATTCGGTTTGGGCTTATTCGGTTCGGTTCGAACCGAATGGACAGCCCTAGTTACTTTAGTTGTGGTAGCTTCTAGAGACATATGGTTTAGCTGAGGGATATAAATAAAATACTTGTATTGATGCTGTTTTCGAATTTGAATGAAAGGGAAATTAGTTCGTTCTGCTTTCTTACCTCTTTCTTCCACCTCGTATTAATTATTGTGTTTGCTTGCCACCTCTCTTCTTCCACCTCGTATTTCTATTGTGTTTGCTTGTTGTTGATCTCAGCTTCACATCTGAGAGGGCCGATCTCTTTATAGCATATCCTTGTTTTGGTATTTAATTGAATGAAGCATCTCATCACATTTGCTCTTTTTCACTGTTCCTTTGCCACAGACGCTGCCGCATGCACTTCAGCCTTGAAAGAACACGTGGAGCAGAAACCCTCTTCCCTGCGCTGCACCTTCTTCACTTTGGAAGCATCGTCACCTCCGTCCATATTACTGTGCTTTCTGCCAACGTCTTCTCATTCTTCTTTCGAGAAATAAAGTACCCAACATTAAATTCCTGTCAAAAAAATTGAGCTCATAAATGCCACCTTGCTCACTATTTTACTCCCATATGCATTTATATACTTAAAATCAAGATTTAACCAAGTCACTCGGCACCTTCAAAAACTATGTTCACTGATGTGTTATTTTATGAGTTTTTTGAAAATTTTCATTTTGATTTTTTTATATAAAAAATGTTTAATACAAAATTAATTAACTTTTAATACTATAATTAACCTATAATAATTAAATTAGGATAAATTATACTGATCTTCCCAAAAGTTTAATAAAATTATACTAACCTCCCATCTATTTATAATTTTATTTTATAACTCTTTTGAGTTTTGTAAAAGATTACATAAACCTCCCCTATTACGAAATAAGATTACACAAATCTTTCTTGAGTTTTGTAAAATATTACACAAACCTTCCATAAAAAAATTATTCAGTGGAGGTGATTGTAACTTGGACAAATAGATGAGGAGTCAGTGTAATTTTACTAAATTTCATGAAAGATCAGTGTAATTTATCCATTAAATTATAATAACGGCTCAGCACGATCTCCTATATATCTCTCCTTTATCTCTCTGAGCACGTCTCTCTATCTCCCCAAGACGATTTTAGAAGAGTGGTTTCTAATGCATTATGGGCAGTTTAATTTCTTCTGGCGATTTCAGAAGAAATTTTAAGTAGTCGACTTCTCCGAATTGCGCCTACGTCGGGCAAGACAGCAGCTCTCAGAAGTCACACCGCAATCTCTTCGCATTGTCGCTTTCCTTCGGCGCGCTCGGCATTCTCCAAGCGCTTCAGATCTCGGAGGAAGGCATCACCAACGTCGTTGCCGGGAATGCTGACGTGGTCGAGTCCTTGACGGCGATCATGAGACAATCCAACTACGAATCTCGAGCCTACGCGATGCTATTGTTGAAACTCGGGTGTTTTCACCGGATCGAGCAGTTGGCGAGCCTCAGCGAGGAGCTCTTCCAAGAATGATTGTTCACTCGCTTCTCGATTGGGTTTATATCCAAAGTATCTAATTTGAGAAAACACGTTTTGTATTTGATTCTATTACCTCATTTGAGAAAATAATTATAAATTTCTATGGTAATAATTATAGATTTATTGAATAATTGTTAAAAATACTTTTTGAAGTAAAAATTATTTTTTATATTTGTTTTGCATTTTTTATCAGAGTTCGATTCTATTAAAATATCATTTTACCTTTATTGTTTAATAAAATTATATAATTTAGATTTTTCTTATTTTTGAATTTGTTTTCAATACTCATGGAATGCTAATTGGTACAATTTACTTTATATCTGTGTTATATTTAATATTTACTCTCAGAAATATTAATATTTTTATTTTATTTATATATGTTTTCATATATTTATATTATATAGTATTATTTTCTTTGAAATGATTTTGACTTTTTATTTAAAAAAATATTAGTATTTTAATTTTTTATTTAAAAATTATTCTGAGTATATACAAATTAATTTGATTTTCATCAATTTTATAAGTATTCTTCTGTACTTTTTCATTATCATCTCCTAAAATTTTAATTTTAATTTTATTTAATTGGTTATTTAATTAGTAAATCTCTCGTTGAATAATATATTGTTAATGTTTATTTTTCTTTAAATGGTCAATACTTATATATCTATAAAAATTTAAAAAAATAATATTTAATTATGAATATATTATTGTTCATGCGATATAAATTATGAATTAGCTCGAATTACATTAAAAAATTTATTTATTGTAATATTTTAATGTTTTCAAATGTTCAATACTTATATGTATATGAAAAATTATTAATTCACAAATAATTTTATAATGATTATTATTTTAATTGTTGATGTATTAATCATTACTATTTTTAATTGCTAATTTAATAAATTAACAATTCATATCTTTACAATGAATATTACACTTTAATAGCTATATATACTAAACTTTTATAAATAATATTTTAAGAAAATATTTTTATATAATAATAATTATTATTTAATTTGGAAGCATGATTAATTTAGAAGTATATTTCAATTTAATAAGTTTTTTATTTTAAATTTTTCATCTTATCATATAATGAAATTCTATTATCATTAATTTTAGCTCCTGAACTTTATGTTCATATTTGACTATATTTAATTAGAAAATATATCTAATTTGAAAATATTCGTCAATTTCACATGCATTTTTTTTTTCGTATTTTTCATCTTATCATTTTTTGAAATCTTACTTATTGTCTATGATTAATTGGCTATATAATTAACAATTCTCTTTATTAAACATATTACGATTGTTATTTGATTTTCTATAAATATTTTATACTTATATGTTACAAAAATTAATTAAATAATATTCAATTAAGAACTATATCAATATTATACATGTGTTGAAATTATGAATTTGCTCATTTTTTAGGTTATTAAATTACTATGTACTTTTCTATTTATTGTTAATGTCTACGAAATATATCATTATATTAGTAAATGGTCGGATGCATTTCTTTTCGGGTAAAGAAAGAAAGTAAATGGTCGGGATAAGATCGATTCAGATTCAATTATATATTTTTTGTATAATAATTATTGACGTTTATAAATTTTTATTGTATTTGTCATGAGTGCATGTTATATTGTAAAGATAGTGACTATATCAATTAATAATATCATCATTAATTTTTTACTATAAAAAATAATATATATATATATATATATATATATATTTGTTTTAAATATATTAGATAATTGAGAATAATTTCTTAACTTAGTAGTTAAAGAAAACTTTACAATTAATGTTTTAGAAAATTATATTTTAAGTTTCTATAGTTATTTATTTATCATATAATTGGATCTTTGTTTTATATACTCTAATAGTGATATTATTATTTTATTATTTTAGTTACATATTAGGCCATAGATTTGAATTTTGTAATTTACTCATTTTTAATAGCATGTAAACAAAATTATGAAAAATATTATAATAAAATCGAAATTAATGAATAAATGAATAGTTTAATATATATTATTTTATACAATTAAAAATAAATATTGTAATTGAAAAGATTGAAATAAAAAATAATTTAATTATCAATATTAGATTATATTATTTGTAATTATCATAATTTTTAAATTTTATTTAAATTATATATACATATATAATTGCGCAATGCGCGAGTTCTCGACTAATATATATAAAAGTAACATTCAACTAGGGCTGTCCATGGTTCGGTTCAAATCGAACCGAACCAAAAAACCGAACCGAATTTTTCGGTTCGGTTCGGTTTCAACCATGTGGGTTCGGTTCTTTGACCCGAACCGAACCGAAATTTGAATTTTGGTTCGGATTCGGTTTTCGGAATTCGGGAACCGACCCGAACCGAAAACCGAATTAATTAATATATATTTTTTTAATTTTTAACAGAATTACTTAAATAGGTATTAAGTAATTATTTTGAATTTTTAATTAAAATTTCGGTTCGGGTTAAATCGGTTTAGGTATAGTTCGGTTCGGGTTCGGGTTGGAATTCGGGTATAAAAAAATTTCGGTTTGGGCTTATTCAGTTCGGTTCGGTTCGGTTCGAAACGAATGGACAACCCTACATTCAACTATCATGTGACATTTTTATAGTGAAATGTTGCTCACACGATAATTTGAGATTTTTTTAGAATTATTTTTTAAAAATAACTTTTTCTCTCCCACTTTCCCCTCTATCTTAATTATCCATTTTAATAATTTATTCTTTCTTTTAATAATCTCTCTCATTTCTCTTCTCCTCTCTCTCTCTCTCTCCCTTTTAACTAGTTATCTTTAATGATATATCGTTTGGTACATCGTATAATATTAGCATGTATAGTACTAGTCTGTATTGACTAACCTGGATAGTACTAGTTTGTATTATACTATTATTATACAGTGTTTGGTGCACACATGTACTAGCTTGTATAGTACTAGTGTAGATTGACTAACATGTATAATATAATATAATATAAATATAATATAAATATAATATAAATATAATTTAATATTATATGCACTATAATAATATAATATAATATAATATAATATAATATATAGTACAATATATTATATTATATTATATGTATATATAATATTTATTATAATCTAATATATATAATATAATATAATATATATATAATGTAATATATAATAATATACACTATAATATTATATTATATGTAATATATTATAATAATATATTATATTATATTATAATAATATATTATATTATATTATAATAATATATTATATTATATTATAATAATATATTATATGTAATACACTATAATATTATATTATATGTAATATATTATAATAATATAATATAATAATATAATATAATAATATAATATAATATATTATAAAATAATATAAAATATTATAATATAATATAAAAAATATTTAATATATTTTATCATTAAAATTATTTTTTAATATATGTTTTAATTTTTAGCCGAAGGTAAAATGAGTATCCAAAATATTAAAAATTAATGCAGACTAATATCGAGTTTTTTGAGAGTATTACTAATACACCTTATGACAGCTTATGAAATACTAGTTTTAGTGCATGTATTAGTTAATACTCTTTCCAAACAATATGTAGTATTATCCTAATACAAGATACCAAATAGACCCTTAATGCGTACTCTCTCTCTCTCTCATTACATCATTTCTCTCTTTTAATTTTATTTTTTAAATAATTTCTGTCTTTTCTTTTAATATCTCTCTTCCCCTCTTTGAACTCTCTCTCTCTTGATTTAATCCATACTCTCTCCTCTCTGCTACATCTTCTTCACTTTCTCTCTTAATTCTATCTTTTAATAATATTTTTGTCTTCTATATTTCAATTGTTAATTATTCTAATTATATATATATATATATATAAATAAGCACCTTTCAGTGAAATTTTGCTGATATGAGAATTATAAATTTTTTTAAATTTTTTTATTTAAAATAATTTCTCTCTCCACATGAATTAAACCCACTTTTCTCAATTAAACCCCTCTCTCTCTCCCCTGGCTGCAATTTAATATTTTAAATAACTTATCTCTCTCATGCATGCAATTTAATATTTTAAATAATTTTAAACTCACATCATCTCTCTCCCCATGCAATTTAAGGTGTGGTGCATGTAATTTAAGGTGCAGAAGGTGCATTAGGTGCATTTTATTGCTCAATTAAGATACAGTTTATTGAGCAATTTAAGGGTTTGTTCTATGTTGGCATTGAGTCCATTGGACTCACATGCTCAGCATACGACACGTGTCGTTGAGTTCCATTTAAGATTTCTTAAACCAACCTGAGGGCATTACGATACTTTCTCTTTTGAATTAATATTTTCATTCATCTTCCTCTGATGCGCGACTTCTACGCTTCCCACTTCTCCGCAGCAGCGTCTCGTCTCCTCAGCGATTGCAGCCTGCAATCACGCGACGAATACCATCTTCGCCGGTGATAGAAATGTGACGGCTCCGCCTCCAAGCAACCAGCCCGTGGTCAGGGAGCAAGACCGGTTCATGCCGATCACCAACGTGATACGCATCATGCGCCGCATGCTGCCGGCGGCTCCGGGGTCGGTGCCGAAGTATTGCGAGGCATCGCCGCCGGTGCTAATATCAGGGATGGAAGCTAGCTGGAGTTGAGCAATGCTTGATGAGTTGAAGGGGCTCGCTGCGAATAGAGCTGCGGTGGTCGCCCTCGAGCTCGCGGTAGCGGTGGAGCAACAGGGTGAGAGGCTCGATATAGTCGTTGAACCCGAGCTTGTTCATGGCCCAGAGCACGTCCTCCGGCGTCACGATCTTTCTCTTCTTGCGCTGGCACCGCTCGTTGGCCTCGCTGGTGATGAAGCTGATGTACTCCGACATGCACTCCTGGCTTATCTCCTTGGCGTCGTCCGCAATCTTGGCGTGCGCCGACAGCACGCAACACATGATGCGTATCACGTTGGCGATCGGCATGAACCGATCCTGCTCCTTGACTGCGGGCTGGTTGCCCGGAGGCGGAGCCGTCACATTTCCATCACCGGTGAAGATGGTAGACAACGATGAGAGACAGCGGTGAAGTATTCGTCGTGCAGCTGAGGAGACTAGATGCTGTTGCGGAGAAGTGGGAAGTGTAGAAGTCGCGCGTCTGTGGGAGGAAGATGAGTGAAAACATTAATTAAAAAGAGAAAGTACCATAATGTCCTCATTGGTTTAAGAAAACTGAGATGAAACTCAACTATGACATGTGTTGTATGCCGAGCATGTGAGTCCAGTGGACTCAATGCCGGCATAGAGCAAACCCAATTTAAGATGCAGCATTTTTTTACATATTTAAGATGTAGTTTAATGTTCAATTAAACCCATTACTCTCTATTTTTCTTTATGCAATTTAAGTAACACAATTTCCTAAAATTTAAGTAAAATTTTCTTTAAAAATGTGCGGTTTCAGTCAATTCCATTTGATATTAATGCGGTCATTTGATTTTCTTTTTTTTAAAATTGCTTTCTCGATCTCTCATTCAGTAATTACAAATTTAATTAACTTTTAATACTGTAATAATTATTCTCTTTTTCTTAGTCACGTATCCTCTCTCTTTTATCTCTCTCAATCACGTCTCTCTATCTTCCCATTCAATAATCGTAATTAATTTACAACCGTTAAAATATAACGTAATAATTGCTTTGTTTTTATATACAAATGAAGACATAAACCATTGGTTCACAGGAGTACATTGAGATCCATAGCCAAGTCTTAAGAGTGGTGAGGAGGACCAGCAACACTAGGGATGACAATTCAAATTGGTTAACCGCAGTTAATCGATTAATCGAATCGGAAAATTTGATTTTGGATAGTGAATTTGCAGTTCGGTTTCGATTTTGGATAGTAAAAACTAAAAATCGTTTAAAACTGATTCGGTTTCGGTTATCGGGCCGCGGTTAACTGGTAACTGAAACCGCTTATATTTCAGCTTCAGTTACCGATTTTTTGCGGTTAACCGATATCCGAAACTGATTTTGTTATTAATCTTTGAACCGGTTATCCGTTTAATAACGGTTTTTTATGGTTAACCGGTATTCGAAACTAATTTTGTTATTAATCTTTGAATCAGTTATCCGTTTACGACCGATTAATCGGTTAGTAAATAGATAACCAGTTCGATCCGAACTGAAAATTTTAGTTTATGGTTATCCGCGGATAACTGAAACAAAGCCGGTTTCGATTTCGGATATAGGTTTTTGAAACCGACCGATTTCGATTTCGGTTAGCAGATTTAAAAATCAGTTTCAGTTTCAATTAACCCCCAAAAGTGCGGATTCTAATCAATGTGTTTAACAGTTTGCTCGAGCCATTCGTCATCTCTTAGTATCTTCTTTCTTTTTTCTCTGTTAATGGCATTGCTCAATTCTTGCATCCATGTATTTTGGCCCATGCTGGATGCTCAAAATAGAGGCTCGACCGAGAGACTTTAAGAAAGGCAACCTTGGAATACTTGAAAGATTCTGACTTGAGTAATCACAATAACAAGAAAATTCACCAAAGAAGTATAATAAGAAGGACTATAATGATGATGGGAAAGAAAGTGAAAGATAAGAATATATGAGATCATGTTTTCAAATGAATAACAAGACAAAGAGAAGCAGATTGAGCAATATTAAAGCGATCAATGGACAAGGAGAGGAGCAGAATAAAAGATCTTCTAAGACAAGAAAGATGAGTCCGAAGATAAGGATGTAATTTGATAAAAGAGTGAAAGTAGTAATTAATTAATATACGCATGCTTTCATTGGAATTAAATATAAATATATCTCTCTCAATTAACTATAAATTTAGTTAACTTTTAATACTGCAATATATATATATATATATATATATATATATATATAAATTGGAATTAATTATATATTCATATTATAATTTCTAATTGAAATATATTATTATTTATAATGTAAAATTTAGTTTATTCAATGTTTTCCTTTAATTATTTAAATAATTTATTCATAATATACTTTATTTCAATTATTATTAATATTTTTGATAATATACATTAAAGCTATATATATATAAAGGCATATGTTTGTAGAATTTAATTGGTTAAGTGAATTTAAGAAATTTGACTTTTGCTTCGTAACTTTAAACTTAAATTTGAGTTAATTTGGGAAAGAAACCTATGATAAGAATAAAAAATTAAAATATATTATTTTATACAATTAAAAATTGAAAAGATTGAATTATAAAATAATTCATCGCATTCAAATATAATAATTAATTTTCACAAGTTTAATTAATTTTTATTTTTTAATATTTTTTTTGTATATATTTATTTGTTCGGGTTTTAAATTAAAAGAAAAATGTAAATAATATTTGAGAAATCTATATTTTTATTTTATAGTTATATAAATTGAATTAAGTTAATATTTATTATTATTCTTTGTGTTTATAATTTTTCACATTTACGATATTTATATTTTTAAATTATTTAGGTATCGATATGTTTGTTTAAAGTATAATTTAATTTGATTTAATTTCAATAATGTTTAGTGTGATTTTTTGAAATTTTTTGAAATTAATTTATATGTACATATACGACTAGTTCCTTTCTATTTTCGCTCGGCTCCTTCAATAATTCCTGGGACTCTGGGAGCCCCAACTACCCCTGCTGCTTCTCTGTCGTCCTCATTTATTACTACGTATTCAGAGGAACAAAACTTCGGTGGCTACACTGAAGTCTATCCTGTCCCAATCACGGGGCGCTATGTGTCAGGACACGGGAGGGTCCTAGCGCATGGCACTTCGTGATTGGAGCAACACGGTGCTTCGTACAGCCGCGAATGCTCCGAAATTTTGTTCTATTCCAGGTGTCCCATCGAGGCATCAGTACGGGGAGAGTGTGATTGACGACCTAACCCCTCGAGGCCTCAACTGTTGTTTCCCGGCACCCGCCTCCCCTCAACTCATTCATTATAAATCCTGGGCTTATTCTGTTATTCATCACACACCCTCACACCTCCGTCTTCCGCAATGGCCGGCAACCCCGACCTTGACCTCTTTATCACTGCCTCTGCCGTCGCTCTGTCGCTCCTTGTGCTGCTCGTGCTCGGCTACCGGAGAAGCACCGCGCTGAAGCTCCCGCCGGGGCCGCCCGGTTGGCCATTCGTGGGAAACCTCTTCCAGATCGCGTTCGCCGGCAAGCCCCTTATGCATCTCGTCCACGACCTTCGCCGCCAGTATGGGCCCATATTTACCCTCCGCATGGGCGCGCGCACCCTCATCATCGTCACCAGCCCAGAGCTGGCCCACGAGGCACTCATCGAGAAGGGCCAGCTCTTTGCGTCGCGCCCCGCCGAGACCACCACCCGGGCCATCTTCAGCTGCGACAAGTTCACCGTCAACTCCGCCCTCTACGGTCCCGAGTGGCGCTCCCTCCGCCGCAACATGGTCTCCGGCATGCTTAGTGCTTCCCGCCTCCGGGCGTTCCGCCCCGCTCGCCTCTCCGCCATGGACCGCTTCGTCGACCGCCTCCGCGCCGAGGCCGAGGCCAACGACGGCGCCGTCTGGGTCCTGCGCAACGCCCGCTTCGCCGTCTTCGCAATTCTCCTCTATATGACCTTCGGCGTCCAGCTCGACGAAGACTCCATCGTGCGCATCGACGAGATAATGAAGCGGGTGCTCCTCATGATCGCCCCAAGGATGGACGACTACCTCCCCTTCCTGCGTCCCTTCAACGCTAAGCACCAGAAGAAGGCCCTCGAGGTCAGGAAGGAGCAGGTCGAGACCGTCGCCGCGCTCATCAACCGGCGTCGAGCCATATTGAAGGACCCAACCATCGAGCCCAACGCCGCTCCCTTCTCCTACCTCGACTCCCTCCTCGACCTCAAAGTCGACGGCCGCGACTGCACGCCCACCGAGCCCGAGCTCGTCACGCTGTGCTCCGAGTTCATCAATGGTGGAACGGACACCACCTCCACCGCCGTCGAGTGGGCCATGGCGCGCATCATCGACAACCCAAACATCCAGAACAAGCTGTACGAGGAGATCCTCGCTGAGGTCGGCCAGCGACCGGTGGACGACCGCGACATCGAGAAGATGACCTACCTGCAAGCCTTCGTGAAGGAGCTGCTGCGGAAGCACCCACCGACGTACTTTTCGCTGACCCACGCGGCGGTGCAGCCAGCGAAGCTCGGCGGGTACGACATTCCGCCGGACGCCAACTTGGAACTCTTTCTGCCGACGATCTCCGAGGACCCAAAGTTGTGGTCGAATCCATTGGAGTTCGACCCGGACAGGTTCATAACCGGCGGTGAGACTGCCGACATCACCGGGTCGGCCGGGATAAGGATGATACCGTTCGGGGCAGGGAGGAGGATATGCCCGGGGCTGGCGATGGGGACTACGCACATTAGCTTGATGGTGGCGAGGATGGTTCAGGCGTTCGAGTGGCAGCTGCACCCGTCGGAGCCCAAGTTGGACTTCATCGACAAACTCGACTTCACCGTCGTCATGAACCGTCGTCTCTGGGCCATGGTAAAGCCCAGAAAATGAGGATCAACACAGATAATTAATGGCCTGTTTTAATTACAACTGATGATTATGAATGATCGCAAGTTTAATCTAATTACTTCCTCCTTTGGTTAATATAGTCTTCCTGTGGCTTTATCTAAGTATGGGCAAGTAGATTAGACTGGAGTTAGATGATAAGCAATTAATTCTATACTTCCTATGTTTGTGGATTGTGATCATTTGGTTCGACAGTCGTCTTTTTGAAATTCTAATGTCTAAATTATTTTTGGTACCAAATTTTATACATTCAAAAAGTTATATACGACTCAAGGGGCAATCAAAAAGTATGCATATTCCTACATGAATGTATCAAAATTTGCAACCAGCTGCAGGTTGTACTTACTCATGCTATATTCAACATTGATCATTAGTGCAATTTATCATGGGCGACAAACCCAAGTTGGAGTGTGGAGTTAAAGTCTATGTGAACATAAGTAGGTGGGTTTCAAATTGATGATGGGTTTGACGAGACTCCCAAGTGAGACAAGTCTCTCATTAATTAGATATTTACTTAGTTAGATGTAATATAAACTATTGGGTATTAATTTGCATGTGAGGATGCATACTATTAAAAAATTTGAAATATGCGGTGGTGGATCTTGTTAGGAAATCAGACTTTATCTAACTCTACCCAAAAGTTAACTCTTGGGTGGAGTTAGATCCAAGATCAATTTTTTAACATAATATCAGAGCCAAACATATGATTGAGAGTGGATCACCTGCAGAACTTCATGCTTCAGATATGAATTCTAGCGTGAGGGGATGCGTTAAAATTCTACATTGATTGAAATTATGATCTAAATAGCCTTTAAATAGATTGAGCAACTCTCCTCTCATGAGCTAGCTTTTGAGATAGAGTTAGGTCCAAAGTTGATTTTCTAACAAATCTGAGATTGACCAATTTACCATTGTAAATCAACGATGATTTTGCAACGAAAAGCATCGCTGTTGCTAATATATATGCATTTTGATGACAACATTTTGTCACACTATAACCAATAAGGGCAGCTCAGCCTAGCCACTCAGAACCCAGGTCGTGTTGAGCCGGCCCAAGTTAGGCCCGGAGGGGGCTTCACCCAATCATCCTGAGAGCATTTTTGTCTTTGGCTTATATTCGAAGAATTCAAACATAATTGCAACATAGTTAAAGAGTACAATTCGACAATTGACTCACTCGGCATATCCTCGCAATATTTGAGAGGAATTTCCCGCCGAATATATTTCATCAAAGACATGCCTTATAAGACAAAACCCCACATATATTAGTATATCTCTGATCCAATTGTTCACAGACACATCTCGAATACATGTCCTGCCTAAAGTCAAAGCGATTTGATCCAGTCTAATATGTCTCCTGGTTAGATGTGTCTCCGGTGGAGGGGGGGGGGGGGGGCTGTAAAAGATACTCAGACGCTCAAGTTAGGATGTGATCGAGGTGGAGGTAATAAAAATTAGATTCTAGGTTACCTAAGGCACTTCGTGACTATATAGATTGCAGGATGAGGAAGGATTGATGATAATGTCGCATGATAATCTCGTAGGGTGTTTCTTGAAATGGATCGAGGCTAATCCTAGAGATGCCAAACTCGTAATAACGAATCCATCGTAATTAATAAGGATGTGGATATTCTTGTATGATTGGGTGGAGCCCCCGGGCTAAGTTGTTTGGCTTGACTTGAGTCTAGTTCATGAGTGTGAGCGCTTCTGGGCCTAATCCGGTTGGGCCCAAAGTGCTAGTCCAATTCGACATCCTTGTTTGAGCGTCAGAGTATTTTTGTAATAAAATATTTTGTAAATTTTATATTTTATCAATAAAGTAGAATATATTTTAAAATAATATATTAAAATTAATAGAAAGCAATCTATTACGTGCGCATTTAAGGCATTTATATTTTGCTAATTTCATTTTAGTCCTTTCTAAATAAGATTTATATATTCGAAAAAAATAAAACTTAACATTAAGTAAATATAAGATTTAGAGAAAATACCTAAATATAGCCTGTATTTTGAACTTTTTCTCAATTGTGGCCCGTAGTTTACTTTGTCTCAATTGTATACACGTACTAAGACATTTGTTCCAATTGTAGCATTCCGTCAAGACTCCGTCGGCTGCACCGTTAACCCGACGACGTGGCATGCTGACGTGTATTAAATAAATATTTTTTAATACCCACTTGCTACGTCACCAAACTTCGATCCTTATTTTTTTTAAAAAATCCCAAACGCCATGTCAGCCCCTAATTTTAAATACTTCTGCTGGCCCCCCTGCTCGACAAAATTCAAACCCTACCCCACCTCTCGCTCCCGACTTCTCGGCGACAACAGGCGATCCCGCTTGTTTTCGGCGACACCTCCGACAACATCTCCGGCATCTTCTATTTGGGAAAGCATCATTCCCTCAATGCATACAACCATGCGCCAGAAGCAGGTTATAAGAATACGCCAGAAGCAGGTTGTAAGACGGTCTACCTGGGTGCGGAAGAGAGTTCTTCCGCCGCCTCCTCCAGTACAGGTAAGATTTTCCCCTAATTGATTTTAATTAGTTTGTGGATTTAATGTAAGTTAGGGTTTATGGATTTGATGTAAGTTAGGGTTTATGGATGTTATTGGTATTGATTTTGGTTTACTATTTTCTTACTGTTTATCTTACTGTCAGTGTTACTATTAAGATAATGATTAATTTTGAATTATAGGTTTATATTAGTAGCTCAAGTGATAAGGGTAGCTCCAATAGTAACTCCAGCAATAGTTCAAGTGTTGAAAAAAAGTTTGTTGCTCCAGATGTTGAGAAGGAAAAATAAGCAATGGATAGTAGTCAATTTCATCCTGAAAAAGAGCCTGTTCATCTTGAAAAAGAGCTTGTTGCTCCTGATGTTGAGAAGGAAAAATAAGCAATGGATAACAGTCAATTTCATCATGAAAAAGAGTCTGTTTATCTTGAAAAAGAGCTTGTCGCTCATGATGTTGAGAAGGGAAAACAAGCAATGGATAACACTTCAAGCAGTGGTTATGAGAGGGTAGTTGTTCATCATGATTATGTGCATCATGAATCGAGTAGTAGTTCTAGCAGCGATTGTGATAGGTTTCAATTTGTGCCAAAGGAATCTAGGGAGGTAATACAAGCTAAAAAGTCATAAGATTTTATGCCTATGGGTGAAACTGAAGATGAACTAATGTCAAGTGAGTTTGAAGATGCCAATGATGATGAATACATAAAGGCTAAAAACCTCAAAAAATAATTTGTGACAGTTGAACTTGGAGCAAACATTCATCAATGTAGTTAACCAAATGAATCAATACCTGTGACAGTTGAACTTGGAGCAGACATTCCTCCATCTAGTCAACCAAATGAATCAATAGATGTGACAGTTGAACTTGGAGCAGACATTCCTCCATCTAGTCAACCAAATGAATCAATACCTGTGATAGTTGAACTTAGAGCAGACATTCCTCCAAGTAGTTTCAATGAATCATTTTCAATATTGATCCAAGTTGGAGCTGACAGTACTCAATCTCAAAGAAGAGTCCATACACCCGAGCCTACTGATGCATTTGCCCATCCTCAAAATGGTAGTGATTATGAAGAAAATGATGATGAAGTAATCACACCTAAAACTAGTGATGCATCCTTGGGTATTGCTTGTAAAAGGAAAAGAAGACATTACAAAGTTTTCAATTCCAATTGTAATATTCAAGATATCAGATTTGAAATTGGAATGCAATTTGAGACATCTTCACAATTTACAGATGCAGTACAATCCTATGCCTTGCACAATGGGATGAATATTAGATGGTCCCGGAGTTCCAAAGAGAGAATGGAAGCCAAGTGTGTTAAAGATTGTCCATGGAAGATCTATGGTAATTATAAGCAAAATGAAACCATATTCATTGTGAAGACTTACATTGATGAACATAGGTGTTCTAGAAGCATGAGAAATAGACAAGGAACAACAAAGTGGTTGGTTAATTACTACATGAATATATTTAGAAGAAATCCAAATTGAGATGTCAAACAAATGATAGTAGATTTTCAATCCAAAATTTTCATCCCCTTGCATAGAGCTAAATGTTACAGAGTAAGATCAGCTGTCTTGGAAAGACTTTGTGGTTCTCTAGAGGACCACTATGCATTGTTGGCTCCCTATTTGGCTGAACTTCGAAAGGTCAACCCTAGAAGGACATTCTCTATTGTTTGTGATAGAGAGTTTACTGGTGCACCACCAATTTTTAAAAGACTTTATATTAGGTTTGAATCGCTGAAAAGAGGATTTTTGGATGGTTGTCGACCTGTCATTGGATTGGATAGATGTTTCTTGAAAATATTTTTAGGTGGGCAGTTACTTTCTGCGATTGGTACAGATGGGAACAACCAGATATTCCTAATTGCTTAGGCAGTTGTTAAAGGAGAGAATTTTAATTCGTGGGATGGTTCTTAGGAACTTTATGTGATGACCTTGAAATTGGCGAAGGCTATGGTTGAACATTTATTAGTGATCAACAAAAAATAAGAATATAGATTTAATTTTATCATTTGAATTTTATTATTGTGTAGGGACTCGAGTATGCACTACGAGAGCGACTTTCGTTTGTCGAGCATAGAAATTATGCTCGACATTTGTATGCCAACTGGAAGAAGAGATTTAACAGTCATTACGTCAAAGCTCTATTTTGGAGAGCAGTGAGGTCAATGGATGAACCAAAGCTCAATAAAATCTTACGTGAATTGCAAGTTGCGTCTCCAGAGGCCCATGAAGCATTCATATCAATTGGGATGCAAAAATTTTGTCAAGCATATGTCTCCACAGCTTGTAAGTCTGATAACGTTACAAATAATATATCAGAGACTTTCAATAGTTATATCATACAAGCAAGATCAAAACCAATAGTGGATATGCTTGAGGAGATAAGGCGTATGTTAATGCAAAGAATGTTTGTGAAGAAGGATATAATGTTGAAGTGTACGGATGAAATTTGTCCAAATATAAGGAAGAAGCTTGAGAAATTTAAGGAAGACAGCCGGTATTGCATGGTTACACCATCCGGGAACATGAAGTTTGAGGTTCAATATTTGGATAAGGTCTATGTTGTCAATCTTTCAAATCAAAGTTGTTCTTGTCGGAGTTGGGATCTATGTGACATACCTTGTAAGCATGCCATTACATGCATTGCATGGATGAAGGATGATCCTGATAAATATGTAAGTGATTTTTATAAGAGAGAGACTTATTTAAAAATATATGCACATTTTGTGGAGCCATTGAGGGGAAAAGAGGCTTAGCCAAATGTGGAGGGCCCTCCTATGTTGCCACCTGTTGTAAGGAAAATGCCTGGTAGGCCAAAGAAAGTAAGAAGAAGAGAACTAAATGAGGAAACCATCCAATGTACAAACTACTCTCAGCAAGGTTCCAAAATCACTTGTACACTATGTTTTCAGCAAAGTCATAATAGAAGGAGGTGTACACTTGGGCCACAATCAGTAAGATCCTATATTGTACTTTTATTATGATAATTGGATAGATATGCTCATCCTATATTGCATTTTTGCAGGGACAAGAAGGACCATCTACAGCAGGATCATCTACCAGAGGGAGATGGAGAGGTAGAGGTAGAGGTAGAGGTAGAGGTAGGGGTAGAACAATTGGACCCTCAACTAGTAGAGAAAGAACAACGATAAGTTTCATTATGTAAGTTTCCCTATTATTTAAGTTTCATAATGTAAATTTCATTATGTAGGTACTTTCTAGAGAAAGATCAATTGCATTACAAGGTTTTGGGATTTATGTTGGTGAAGAAATTGAGAACACATACTTTAGAGTATGATTTGACTATCTTAATTCTCATCTTCATTTTATATTGGTCATTTAACTATGTGTGGTTCCATGTGACAGATGCCTCAAAGTGGATTAGCTATTTGTTCATCATCAACAAAACAATGGAGTGGAGCAGTTCCTCCACAACAAAGGAGTGATCATCAAGAAGTTATCCCTATTGATTTCCAAACATCACAGACTTCTGATTTCCAAGCATCATAGGATTAGCATAAAAAAATACTGATTTCAAAGCATCACATGATGTACTGGATGTATTTGGATGCATTTTTGGATGTGAACAAACTATTGGTTTTGGATATTTTTTGGATGTGGATAGACTGGATATATACTGGATGTATTTTGGTTTGGATATAGACTGGATGTGGATAGACTATTGATATGTTTCAGTTGTATACTGATCAGTATTTTGGATATATAGTTCGGTGATGTTTCAATTCACTGATGTTTAGTTCAGTGATGTTTCAGAGTAGTTTTATATTTTCAGTGATGTTTCAATATAGCATACTATGTTTAGTTCAGTGATGTTTGAAAGTAGTTCAGTGATGTTTCAATTTATGTTTTCAGTAATGTTTCAGTTTATATTTTCAGTGATTTCAATTCACTGATGTTTAGTTCAGTGATATTTTAGTTTATATTTTCAGTGATTTCAGTTCACTGATCAGTGATGTATACTGATCAGTATAGTATGTGCTGAATTCAGGGTATGTTTCAGTCATGAATTTGTGTTCAGTTTAGTTTAGTGATTTGTTTCAGTCCTGGTGATTTGTGCTCTATCAGTGTTGTATACTGGCCAGTATATTATGTGCTGATTTCAGTTCACTGATCAGTGATATATACTGATGTTTCAGTTTATGTTTTCAGTGATTTTAGTTCACTGATCAGTGATGTATACTGATCAGTATAGTATGTGCTGATTTCAATATATGTTTCAGTCCTGGATATATGTTTAGTGATATATCAATTTAGTGATGTATACTAATCAGTTAGTTTAGTACATCTAACTGTTTCATTTTAGTGATATATGTTTCAGTGAAAAAGAGCTTGTTCATCATGAAAAAAAGCATATTTATCTTGCAAAAGAGCTTGTTGCTTCTGATTTAAGTTGGCTAGAATTCATACACATTCACAGAAGTTTAGGATACAATTTCATGCATTCATACACATTAATTTATTCACAGAAGTTGGCTAGAATTGATACACATTCACATAAGTTGGCTATAATTCATACACATTCATAGAAGTTGGCTAGAATTCATATACAACAGTGATCCATTCACCTAAACATAATTGATACACAATAGTGATCCATTTACCAACATTAATTCATACACATTAATCCATACACATTGATCCATACACATAATTAAACATTAATCCAAATACATTGATACATACATATAATTAAACATTAATCAATTTCAATTGAAGTTCCTGCATTACTTGCACCATCCAAACACAATCAAAGCACAAATAATAACCCAAATATACATCTTCATTCTCTTATTCTGTGACTTCAAATGTTCATATTTGTGCTCTAGTAGGTGTATCTTCTCTTCAAGTTGATACATCTTTCGTTGAATAGCTTCTATATTCTTTGTTTGATATGATATAATCTCCTGTCCTCCTGAAAATTCAGAGTCTTGCCAAAGAAAATATTCACAGTCATTGCTCTACAAAAAAAGAGGCAAGGTAAGTGAAGTAAGTACACAATATCTACACAAAAAAATAGTAAGTAAGCAACTTAGCTTCAGTAGTTCTTCCAGGATATCCAAAAAAATGATTAGCCCATACTTGCCAATGTCCACATGTCCAAAATTTTCTTTCAGGATTTTTTCAAAAATTTGAAGTTAACAATTTAGCTTCAATTTCATAAAAGCACTTAGGCCTAGCAAAACTTGAGGATATAGATGCATCCTCAATCTCTGTTCTTGCTCTTGATGCCATATGATTGAAGTCGGCTGGTAGAAAACACAACAATGAATGTGGATAGATTATGCCCTATATATAAACAATCCATATTCTAGGGCATCTCTATTCTTGCTCTTGATGCGGATAGAATGAATGTGGATAGATTATGCCCTAGAATATAAACAAGGAACAAGAGTGGCTAACCTTCGGCTGGTGGAAAACCTTCGGCGACCAATGCTTCGACGAGAGAGTCTGGCGACTGCGATCGGCGATGTGGAGAGACGCCCAATATTTAGGGTTGAGGAAGGAGTCGGGTGGTGTATAAAGAAGCTGGGTAATTAGGGGCTGACGCGATGTTTGAAAAATAAAATATTAGGGGCTGACGTGGCGTTTGGAATTAAAAAAAATAATTAAGGATCGAAGTTTGATGATGTGGCAAGTGGGTATTAAAAAATATTTATTTATTTAATACACGTCAGCATGCCACGTCGTCAAGTTAACGGCGCGGTCGACGGAGTCTTGACGGAATGCTACAATTGGAATAAATGTCTTAGTACGTGTATACAATTGAGACAAAGTAAACTACGAGCTACAATTGAGAAAAAGTCCAAAGTACATACTATATTTATGTATTTTCCCTAAGATTTATAAGTGAAGATAGTAGTATCATTTTTTTTTGTCGAAGATAGCGAAATTCATTTTTAGAATGAATGAGAGTTAAAGTGACCACATAAATTAAAAAATACACATTAAAGTAACAATGCTGGAACTTGAATCTGAAACCTAATGAGTATATACATTTTTTTTGAAAAATAGAACCTTGTAATTCATTCAAGAGATGTGAAGGGATTACAAGTAGGAGGTAGGGAAGTTTAGGAAGCAAAAACAACAAACAAATAATAGAGAAAGGACAACTTTCAACACGACAGATCTGGGATTATCTATAATAGTGAGAAAAATACAGCCGCTTCCGAGGCGAGCTCCATATGAGATCTGCTCTTGTTATCGAAAAGTCTGGTATTGCGTTCATGCCAGATCTTATGCCTCCATATCATGACCGTACGGTAGCGCTTGCGTCCAGAATTAGATCTTCCAAGGAGGGTCGATCCCAGGGTTTGAAGTCCAATGGGAAGAAGCAAATGCATGCGAGCTCAAGGAAGAATTTCCATCATTCCACAGAGAAATGACAGTTTATGAAGAGGTGGGCATGCGTCTCATCATAGCTATTGTATTGGATGCATTTTGGGCAAACCGACATATTTCTGCTTTGAAGTCGATCTATTGTGAGCAGTCTCTTTAACTCCACAAGCCATCTGTGAATTGAGCAGGCCGGGGGGCATTCTTTCTGCCAGTTAAACGAGCATTTCGTGTCAAAGATTTCTCTATACGTCAGAATACGATACAGTCTGTTTGTTGTGTAGTCTCCGTTGGCACTCCATTTCCATGTAAGTAACTCAGAGCCTGTGGAAAGGAGGTAAGGCTCCAAATCATTCACTAGGTTGCCGAGCATGCACATAGGCACAAGGTGTCTGAATCTCAGTTTCCAGCCACACACAGTATCCGAATTGTCCCTTAGCCATGCTTCGTCGAAAAATGCTTCCCGGGAGATTGCGGCCGAGAAGAGATCCGGGTATGGCTCCCGGAGGGATAGTCCCTCAAAATAGGGAGTATGCCAGATACGCATGGTCTCTCCTTTTCCCACAGACAGAGAGAAAGAAGTCCGGAGTAGGCCCATCAAGCTGCTTATGGTTCTCCAGATGTGTGACAGAGTTTGCCGATTTCCATCATGAAGCTCTCGCAGCTTAGGGTGGAGAGATATTAGGAGGTCCTGCCAAGGCATCCCTCCCTGCTGAAATAGCTTCCAGATCTAGGTTGCCATCCGAGCTTTGTTATGAGCGGGCAGATCGATGATCCCCAATCCCCCCTCATTCCTTCTAGCAGTCATAGAGTCCCAGCGCACTAGACACTTTCCTTGTGCAGATGAATCCCCTTTACCTGTCCAAAAGAAGTTCCTTTTCCTTTTATCAATTTGCTTGTATACCCACTGAGGGGCTATAAAGATAGAAAAGAAGTATGAAGCCTGACTTATGAGAATACTTTTCACTGGAGTTAGACACCCAGCCCTGGATAGAAGTGCCCCTTCCAAGATGCCAACGTAGAGTCCACTTTCATAATAAGAGGAGTCTAGTCCGCTCTAGTAAGCCCCCCATCTCGGAACGAGAGACCGAGATACTTGATAGGAAAGGATCCTACCGAGCAGCCTAGAATATCCGCAAACGCGGAGGCCTTCTCATTATCTCCAAGCACATGTATTGCTTTTGTCTTAAGGCTATTCAGTTTCAGCTCGGAGCATAGTTTGAAACATTTCATAATGAGCCCAAAAGTTCTCATCGATTCCTCCTCAGCTTTGCAGAAGAGCAGGAGGTCATCTGCCAAAAAAAATATGACTAATACCCCTCTCTAAGAAGGGGCTCAACGCTCCCATAATTAGCCCAAGCTCTGCCGCTCTAGAAATGATCTTCGAGAGGGAGTCCGTTATTAGATTAAATAGGAGGGGAGAGAGGGGATTCCCCTGTCTTAGGCCCCTACGATGCATGAATGATTTTCCTTCAGATCCATTAATCAGCAGCGAAGATTTAGCTGTGAAGAGAATATATCGAATCCAAGAAATCCAATCATGGGGAAACCCTCTGGCCACCAGCAACTGCAGCAGGAAGTCCCAATTGACTGAGTTGAAGGCCTTCTCGAAATCAATCTTGATCATGCAGATATCTTGATTCAACCTTTTGCATTCCCAGATGATTTCATTTGCTGTCATGTAGCAATCCAAGGTGCTTCTTCCTTGTACGAATGCACCTTGTTTGTTGTCCACTAGTTCCCCAATGAAGGGTGTTAGGCGATCGGCAAGTATCTTTGAGAAGATTTTGATGATGCTGTTCTCCAGACTGATAGGTCGAAAGCTAGATACTGTATTGGCCCCCGGGGATTTAGGAATAAGAATGACGTTGGCCTTGTTGATCCGTAGCATCCCTTATGGGTTGCTTTCCAGCTCACGGAGAATATTAATGACTTGGTCTCTGATGCAGTTCTAGAATTTTGAATAGAACTCCATGGTGATTCCATCTGGCCCCAAGGCCTTATGGCTCTTTCCATTCTCGATAACCTTGTATACTTCCTCTGTGGATAAGGGAGAGTCCATTGACAGAAGCCCAATATGTGTGGTCGAATAAATCGACTCCCATTTGGGCCAGAGCATCGAGGAAATGGACCGACCCAGTAAACCTACATAAAAATTTCGAAAAGAATTAGCCACTTCTGCTCTGTCGGAGATGCTGCAGCCATTTTCGAGCAGAGAAGAAACCATGTTGCGTCTCCTTTTGTTTTGAGGCACACAGATGAAAATATCTGGTGTTTCTGTCTCCTTCTTTGATCCATCTGACTTTCGCCCTTTGCTGCCAGTATGTACACTCGCTGTTATAACATTGATCAAGGAATATTTTGGTGCTCCTCATCTCTTCAGTTTCTGTATCATTCATGGTGCCAGAATCAGCCTTCAGATGCAGGGCTTTCAATCGTTCCCGAGCATCGAGACGATTCTTTTTCCACTTTATCTTACATTGCTTGTCCCGGTCTAAAATGATCCGTCGGAGAGTCTTCCAATTGCGAATCCATAGCCTTAGGGGTGACTCAACCGAAATGAAGGTCGTATTACATAGGCCAGTCTTAATGATTTCGCCAAACTGATCGAACAAAAGCCAAGAGTTCTCTATCTTGAAATGTGACGCAGTTCGCCTGCTGTCTGGCTTTGTCTTGAAGGTCAGTGGATTTTGGTCAGAGAGTTTTCTATCTCCAATTGTCCTGAACATTTTCAGAAATGTCAATGCCATGTCATTATTGGTCAGAATGCAGTCCAGTTTAGCCAAAGCAAGGGGGCTTCAATTATCGGTCCAAGTGTACAAATTACTTGTGGGGAAGACGTCCAGGAGACCCATATCTACAATGAACCTTGAAAATCGACGGGAATCAGTCAAGTTACCGAAACAATTCCGGCGCTCCCCATTATGGGTGGTCATATTGAAATCTTCACCGACAACAAGGGGCCCCGTACAGCTAGAGATGACATGTCTTAACTCATTAAGGAAATCATTGCGCCACCCCGAGAAGGAGGCCCGTAGACCCCTACGGCTTCGAATGAAAAATCGGAGGATCTATGCTTTAATGACAGACGAATGGACCACGATCCGATATAACAGTTAGTGCACTCCCAAACCACCGGGTCCCAGAAAGCCAGAATGCCACCCGATAAACCAGATGCATCAATAGATCGAAAATTATCATCAAAAGAGAACCCTGAGATTTGCTTAACATAGCGTCTCGAACATTCAGACAACTAAGTTTTGGAAGGAAAGCTACACTACAACTAGACTCCCTGATAATTTGTTTCACCATATACTATTTGGAGAGCTGACATAGCCCTCGGACGTTCCAAAAAAGAGTGCAAAATTTGTGAAACATGACTAGCAAACGCTCCTACCAACTGTCGACGCGACTCAAGAGAAAGCTGAGCCCAAAGCTCGGATCGCTCTTTCCTCTGATACATTCCTATCGAACCCCAGAATGTCAACCATGTCCAAAAGTGAGTTTCCTATTCCGGTGCCCATATACGCAGTGGTGGATCCAAGGTCATCATTATTCTGATCCATTTGTTCAGCAGCACCTTCATAGCGAATTGAGCCTCCCTCATTTTTGATTGCCTTCAGCTTAGCTGCCTTCAGAACAGTCTATCCGGTCTGCTTTCTGAAAATCCTACAGTTGCATCGTACTTGTATACTGTGAGGATTGGAGACCACTTTCCTCTGTGCGCGCTCCCTTCCCTTGCACCATCCAGACTCATCCACCTGCTGATCTTGGCTGGAATCTCCTCCAAGTTTGATCCATCTCTCCCCATGCCGTTGACTGTAGTAATACCCATCTCTCGCCCAAATTGGTGGCTTGCATCAGCAGTGGGCCCCGTGCCTCTAAGGTTCATGGTCTTCATCCAGTCGATGCTGTGCTCGGGGCGACAAGGGGGTAGCAGGCTGACGGATTCAAGGATATCGGGTATTGGGTCGGGTGGAGAACCCCCCCGACCCAGACTCCAAGCCACCCGACACTAATCTATCCCGACCCATGAAGATTTGGCCCAGCCCGCATCATGACACGGTGGATCGAAATGCAGGAGATGCGGATCCATCCGATGCTCCATACCCGGATCCGATTAATTTAAAAGCTACGAGCCACAACTATTGCACACTCAAACATTACGCAGGAGTAATCCCTCGAAACCATGCTGCCCAATGGAGAATGCTAAAAGAGGTAATGCCTGCATCCAAACATTGCGATGCCATCTGCTGATTTAAAGAGGTGAATTCGGCTAACATTAGAGCGAAAAGATCCTGAAGCTGACTGACGAAAGTAATACATGCTTGCTTCCTCAAAGCATCCTCAACCCCATGCATCGGAGGCTTTGCCATCGGTCCAAGCCCAGTGGATCTGGGTGTCAGCGAAGTATCCGCTTCGTCAATCACCGAAGGGGAATGCTGCTCAGAAGGAGCTCGCTATACAGGATTCAACAAACCTAGAAGGGGAAGAGGCATGCCGATGCCTCGGGGCACCCCCACCAGCAACGACCGCCGGCCAGGGCGATGGCGTAGGGCCGAGAAGCATGGCCGGGCCGACACCTACGATTGACCCTGGCTCAGGGTCACTCCCGTCGCAGGGAGCAACGAGCGGGTGCATGAAGTGTAGAAGGACGGAGGATCAGAGGAATCAGAGCTCACATAGATGTGATCTGAGTTCCCATCTCCCTGGAACGATCCCTCCGAGGGATCATATTCATGGCTTGCGTCTGATCCAGAGCCATTACCATTTTCATCGCCGTCGTTCCTATCTGCGTGCTGAGAGTTGGCCATGGGAGTGTCCTCACCAACCCACTGCTGCCATGCAACGCCGACCTCCATAGTGAAACAGCAAGAATCCGCTTCAGCGACGATCAACCTCGGTATAAGGTGCAATGCTCGAACCTTCACCTGGACTTTGCAAGATCCAAGGTCTTCCGTGTCGCGGGTGGATGCGGCCATCGCCTCAAAGGATGCAAAGGAACTCGTGAGGGTAATCACTATTTCAGAGTTCCAGAAGCACAACTGTAGCCCGCGGAGTTCCAACCCAACTTGCAGCTTAGGCGGATCGATCAGCTCGAAAAACTCGTCTGCCTTCCAATCTTCAATCAGTAGAAGGACGTGGTTCCATTAGATGCGTTCCATTAGATGCGTTCCATTCATATTAGACACCTCTTGTAATAGGAGTCTGGAGTCTCCAGCGTAGTAATGAGAAGCCGGCCATCGGCCATTCGAAGCTGCTCCCAGAGATGAAGGTGGCTGCGATAGTTTTCGAACTGTCGAGCTAAGAAACCAGCTACATCGGCTTGTAGATTGAGCTACCCGCGGACGGTAACCAGCAGACAATAGCCACTCAGGAAGGCTGCAGGCTTAGCAGTTGCTGCAGAGTTGGGAACTATGGCTTGAGCAAACTCAGGGCGATTGGCCATAGAGCTGTGATCCGGGAGAGAAGAACCCAAACTACAAGCCTGAGAGGAATGGCTAGCAATACGCACCAGGAGAGAAGGATGCAAAGGAATAGTAGTAGTTAGGCGGCTATTTATCGACTGAACTTGCTGCCCGCTCATAAATGCATGCAAAGAGGTAGATGAAGCATTTAACACTGAGTTAGAAGAAGGTAATGCTGACTTGTCCATTGCGCCATTGCTAGAGGAACCAAGAAGACTCGATCCTGCCAGCTGCCTATATGAAGTGCAACGTCTACTTAGGTGTCCTTCCTTCATGCACAGAAAGCACACTTGCCGGCGAGTGCAGCATCGAGCTTGATGCCTCGGTTGCATACAGTTGAAACAGCAACCACTGTCTCAAAGCGAGGATACCACCTCACTGATGGAGAATTCCTTTGAGTCGCTAGACCAGAGAGAAGGCGAGGGTGACACAACTTTCAGATGAGAGGAACTCCCCAAGCAGAGGACGAAGGCTTCGACGCATTCGCAAAGGAGACACATCAGGCAGTTCTCCGTTTGGTGACCAACTTCTAGCCGGGCTCCTCTTTCGGGCAAACGGTCGCTCCACGCTGGTCTGGGGACATCGCCACTTCCTTCAGCCCCGACATATTTGCCTCCACTTTCTTCCACCCGACCCTCCAATCTTTCCTACTGAGTATATACATAATATTACTACCATTTGCACTACAATGAGTTCACATAGTAGTATAGTTTTGGACATGCAAACTTTTAGTTTTAGTATTTAGACTTAGACATATTTTTTTTGACCTCTAACATTTTTATTTTGTTTTTTTTGCATTTTATTGTACCAAACATAATAATAGAATAAAATATATTTATCAATATTTCATTCGGTGATTCTTGATGACAACAATGATTCTACCAGCGAGGGTAGAAATGAATTCAAAGAAAAGCACATGCAAAGAAGGGACCATAGAAGTCCCATATGAATGCGGCATTGACGGATACATCGTGCAAATATGGAAAAGAGAACAAGTTCGTAGTACAATAGAAGTTCAACTAACTTTAGACAAATGAAATGAAAGCAAGGATTAAAAAAAAAACTCAAACATTTGATGGGTTGATCTTGCTAGAAGCATCGGGAGTAAGGCCACAAAAAAATCATATAACGATCAAAGTCGGAAATTGAGCCAAAAATTTTGAATTTTTTTAGTGTTGACTTCTATTAGTTTTTGTTAACACGGTGATGAAAAATCTATAAGAGTAAAAAGTAGTTTGTCTCCTTACTTACTTGGCTAGGCAACATTTGCATTTTATCCTTTTAAAAGCAGTGATTTTTTTCGGCCAAAATATGTCATGTGCCCAGCATATAAATTTTTCAAGGAAATTATGTTATTGTAATAAAAACTTGAAACAAAAATTAGAAAAATTGAAGAAAAAAGAAAAATAGAGCATGACTGTGCGTGGATTTCACGATGGTGGGGTTGCTTATGCGGTAGTAGTGCTGCTCTAATTTTCTCTTTTTTTTTTCAATTTTTAATTTTTTCTCAACTTTTGATTAGAATGACCAAATTGTCCTTGGAAAATTCTATGTGCAACGCACATGACATGTTTTGGCCGGAAAAAATCTCTAGATGGTGCAAGTTGCATATTTTTGAGAATATGAGGTGGTTAAGTGCAATTTTTAAAAGGTTGGAAGACAAATGTTGCCTAGCCCCATAGGTGAAGGGGCAAACTGCTTTTTAAAAGGGTAATTACCTAAATATATACCGAACTATGAAATTTGTCTCAAATTTATCCTGAACTTTGACTTCACCAAATTGCATTCTCAACTATCACATTTGTATCAGTTGCATCCCTTTGTCAAAATTTTGTCAGCTACCCCGTTAACCTTGTGACGTGGCATGCACATGTGTATTAATTTTTTTTTATATATTTGAAATCTATTAAAAATTATTTTTTTTTCAAAACCATTCTGATGACCACGTGTGTTGTACACGTGAATTAAAAAATTATTTTTTAAATAAAATAAAATATTATTTTAAACTAATCATCTTCTCGTAGTTGTTCTGTCATCATACTTGTGATGTCGGCCGAGTAATCTAATGGCGCCGCGTTGAGAGGCGATCGATCTCTGAAAGGAATGATTTGTATCAGATTCTTTATACGGATTTTTGATTAAAAGTTTTGATTTTTTTTGTATACATCTCGATCGATCGATTGGTTTCTAGCTGAGTCGACTCTGGGTGTTGATGTTTTTGTGAGAAAGATCGGTTCTTGGAGCTCCGCTCACGGTGAAGAGGCGACTTCAAATCATTTGTTGTATGTAAAAGGAGCCCCTTTTTGCATGAGAAGCTAAGAAGAAGAGATCAAGTAGTTGTAGAGAAGATAATAGGTTATGTACGGGTCTCCTCCGGTGCCACCGTCTGAAGACCTCAACCTTCCTTACCACTACCACCACCAACAACAGATGAGCTCCAGCCTTCTCTGGTACCTGTCGGCTCCAATCACGCTGCTTAGGGAAGTTTACGAGGACTTCACTCTTGTAAGAGGCTTTAGTGCCAAGACCGACACTGTGTTCGCCCGATTTTTGGCATCGAATCTTCGGGAGGAGCCCTTTGGCGGCGCCGCCACTACTGGTCAGAGCAGCCCTCGCTTTTCACCATCGTCTTTGCCACACATGCAAAACCCTAGCTCTAAAATGAAGAGCGTTGACTTGGGAAGCTCCTCTGATCTCGTTAGGCACGATAGCTCTCCTCGCTTTCCGCACCATCGTCTTCGCCACACATACCAAACCCTAGCTCAAAAAGAGGGACAAGTTGGTTCAAAAATGGAAGCGGCTTCACGATGGATGTAGCAAACAGATCAAAGGCCAAATAATCTTTTCGTCGGCCATGTCTCAAATTAAAGGGTTAAAAACAATTTTTTATTTTTTAAAAATTTTTCGATCCACGTGTACAACACACGTGGACATCAGAAAAGTTTTGAATTTTGTTTTTAATCGGTTTCGAATAAAAAAGTAATTTTTTAAGTACATGTTACATCACGTGTTGATAGGGGGAGAAATACCTTGGTTGGTATCTTTTGTGTTTTATTGAAAATATTTTCTTAACAAATATTTATCATCATCAAAAAGGAGTAGATTATTGGCCTATGGTTTTCAACCTTGGTCTTAATCTTAGTTTTGATGATAACAAACATGACACTAATGATTTCATGGAGAAATATTTTCATGTTCCATATCGATTTGCGCACGACGTCTCTGAATTATAAAATCAGATAAATTGGCAATGATGCTCGTCATCACTCGGGATTCATCGAGAAGTTTGAGTCTAGGTCTAGAATGTCTAGTTTATATGTATATCCTCAATCTAATGCATAAGGACTCAAAAACCGAAACCCGAATGTTGAAAACTTGAAAACCAGAAAAATAAAAAAATGGCTCAACAACTCTCTAAGTCTAGGGAGCTCCTTGGAGGGCTACTTGATTTAGATATATTTTTGACACCAAAAGTCCCGGTAATTATTCCTTAGGTAGAAACAAGTTAAAGACCTATTTTAAGGAATTTTTTGGATACCTTTAACCAATCCATATTTGACTTGAGAGATTTTAAAATTTTCGATTTTTGCAAATTAGGGTACTAGACTCCAAAATTTAGATTTTGATTCTTACGTATTTTAATTTTTTAAGATATTTTTATTGAATCCAAATGGGGGGTATTTCTTATTTAACCTTTATATTTTAACTTAAAGTTAAGAAATGTAAATAAGACTTGAAGGATTAGTACCTGCCAAAATTGCCAGTTATCGGTTGAGTCTCGATCGATCCTCGGCCTATCGACAATCACCCGAGGATCGATTGAAAAGGTTATGGAAAGTTTCCAGAACATGTTCGGCTGACCCTCCACCGAATTTCGGCCGCTAGAGGGTCGCCCGACAGTCGATCGAAATCGCCAACATATCTATTTAAATTCGTTGAACTGCTCCTTTTGAACCCCTACCTTTGAAATCTTTATAAATAGACCCTAAATTTGCCTTCCCAGCCACCTAATACTTCATTGAGATAATCATTCATATTTGCTAAGCCTTCTTGAGCTATTCTTTGAGCAAATCCTAAGTTTTAGTTAAAACCTGGATTTAGCCTTTGTTCTTCATTGCTTCACCATCCAAAGGACTAGGAAATTGGTTTTGGAGCTAAATATTATTTATTTGTTCATTTGCTCTATTTATATTATATTATATGCTTTATTTCTTGTATTTGAACTTTTGTAAGACCTAGGTTGTTAGGTCTTGAATGGTTGACGGTTGCCTTGGTGTTAGGGCTTAAATCCACCGGTGTAAACTTAGTTCACTAGGACTAATTATGTTGTCCTTAGGGTTTGAGGCAGGAGAGTGCTCTCGGTAGGAAGACAGAGATTTTCGGGTGTGTAAGTGCCTTCGGTGTGAGAGCGAAGACTCTCCGGTGAAAAGATCATCATTGTAAAGGAAATACTTAAATCTAGTAAACTAGAGTTGAAAATCCTAAGCGAGGGTGTTTGGGTAGTGGAGTATGCATTGGGGCCGAACAACTACAAATTAAAGTATTTGCATTAATTCTACTTGTGTTTGCTTAATTGCCATATTCACTTGCTTCTGCATTTAATCCTGAATTGATAATTTGCCTAAGTAATCAAGAATTGATTAAAACCGAAATTTAGGTTAAGTTTTTAGTAAACATACTATTAATCACCCCTCTAGTGTACGACATTCGACTTACATGGAGTAAGTTTGATATCCAAGAGATCTACTTAGAGGGGAACCCTTGTGTCTCTGGTAACTCAATCAAGAACCCCTTGGTTTACAGAACCAATGACATTTTCGAAATCCACTTTGATGAAACATGTATTCTCATTTCTGCACTTGCGGGCCCAGATAGTTTCGTTGACAGTCATAATACAATCAAGACTGCTCCTATCAACGGTGAAGGCACCTTGGGTGTGGTCGATGAGCGAAGGCATCAGTCTTGTTAGACTATTTGCAAGCAACTTCGAGAAGATTTTAAGGATGTTGTTCTCTAGACTAATGGGCATAAAGTAGCTTGGCGTATTTGCCTCGCTCTTCTTTGGGATCAAAGTGATGAAGGCATTGTTTATTCTTCGTAACTTCGAGGATTGTGCTGCAACTCCCGATCTCACCCAAAATTTTCTTGAAGAATTCCAACGGGATACCATCAGGACCCGGAGACTTGTGATTCTTGAGCTTGGAAATGGCATCTTTAACTTCCACCAATGTGAAAGGGTTCGCTAGTTGACTCAGTAGTAGGTGCTTAGGCTGATATAATTCCTGCCATTTTATCTTAAGTAGAGGCCGTCTATGTTTCCCAATGAGGTTGATGTAGAAATTGCAAAAAGTTTCAGCAATCTATGTGACATGTCATAGACAATTCTCGATGGGTTGCTTATACTTGAAATCCAATTATTGTTACGTCTAATTGTTGCACAAATATGGAAGTATCTTGTGATCTGGTATCCGTCTTTATGCCATCTCTTTTTCGCTCTATTTTGCCAGTAGAGATCTTCTATTACGTAATGCTTGTCAAGTTCTTCTTTAAGACTTCAAAATTTGGAGAGCTCCGGTGATGAAAGGGTGACATCATCTACTCTATTGGAAAGGGACGATACCCTTGTTTCGAGGTCCTTCCTTCTTGCTATATAGTTTCTCTCCTTTAGAACTTTCCAGGTAGTAAGAATGGGCCTACGCTATCTCCATGTGGATAGCCAAAGGGAAAGTAGTGAAACATTCCTCGTCCGAGCACAAAAGGCCGGAAAGAGCCCAACCTTGATAATTTTAGTAAAATTCGATAGGTCAAATCAATAAGCTTCCATTTTGAAGATCCTTGTTCCGCTACTACATGTGACACAACTACAAAATAGCGAAGGATTATGATCAGATAATTTCCTGAGTTGACCAAGCACCTTTAAATTGGGAAGCAAGGCATATAATCGGAGGTTGACTAAGATGTGGTCCAATTTCGCAAGCGCAGGTTGAGCTTGATTGTTAATCCAGGTATAGTGAAGACCCTCAATTGGCACCACACAACCTTTAATTTGTCGTATTGAAACTACCCGCTTTTATTATTTTCGCGACCTGCTGGTACTGATCAGATTACTACAACTTAAACGAGAGCTCCTCCGGACGGGACCAACAAAGGTGGACTTGTGATGGCGTTGCACACTGCTAAGTGAGGGTAAAGTAGACTTGGGTGTTGGCCTAAGGTTCTCAACCTTAGTCATCATCTTGATTTTGATCATAACAAACTTATTCTAATGCATTTATCAAGTGTTTGATCTCAAGTTGGGGTGATCAATACGCCCACGAAGTTTATCGAAAAATCACGAAAATTCAAGTGTTGATGGCTTTGGAGGCGATCGAGTCTAAAGTTAGGTCTAGGCTTAGAATTTGACGTAAAATACTTCTTAGACCTCAAATTATCCATCTTCATGTATTCACTCAAAGCCAAACCCCAATCAAAACCCGAAATCGAACTCGAGTCGAAAAATCAGTTTCAGCAAAAAGCTGAGTTATTAGTCGATGTTCAGTCGATCCCCGATCGATCGAAGGTCGATCGAATTTCTACTGGTTTTCGTAATAGCTTTTCGGTCGATGCTCGGCCGAATCTCGATCGCTGAATCTTGATTAATCGAGATTCGGCCAGCGGTCGACCGAATTGCCCAATGGATCTTTTTACATCCGTTGAATGACTAGTTTCAATCCCCTTGCATTATGGCCTCTATAAAAGCCCTGAAATCTTCCTCCTTTCACATCTAATGCTTTATTTAGTCCATCCTTGAAAGATTGAGCCAATTTCCTTGAGTTTTAAACCTCATTTCTAAATCTTACCTTGCTTGAGCCTTCAACTTCACTTCAAGCCTTCCTTGATCTAAAGAGTCATCATCTTGAGGTCTTGAAGGACTAGGAGCAAGCTAGGAAGAGCATCAACTGGTTTTATTTCTTACTTGTTTTCTTTACTATTGTTTTACTTATATATATTTTTGTTCCCATTCAAAGTCGTAAAGATCTAGTGCTTAGGTCTTGAATATTGGTGGTTGCCTTAGTGAAAAGGCATAAGTCCACCCGTATAATCTAGGATTAGAGTGTCCTTAGGAGAGAGTGATGTGGGAGAATGCTCTCGGTAGGAAGACAGAGGCTTCCGGGTGTGGAAGTGCCTTCGGTGTGAGAGTGAAGACTTTTCGGGAAAAAATTCTCATTGTAAGGAACTTTACTCTAGTGGATTATAAGTGACATCGTAAGCAGTGTGCTTAGGTAGTGGAGTAGGCGGGATTGCCAAACCATTATAAATTGACTTGTGTTACCATTGCTGATTTGTGTTGATTCTTGATTGCTTTAAGTAGTTGCTCTCTAACTTAGTCAATTATTGAAGAAAATATTGAAATCGCAAGTACAAATAAAATTAACGTAATATACTATTCACTCTCTCTCTTATGTGAGCATTTCATTCATGTTGGGTCTGTCAGTTGAGCCATGAGAAGCAGTATATGCATGGCTACTATCGAGTTGACCAGGTTAGCATCTTCCAATTCCTTATGGACCTACAAAAGCCCACAATCTCGGCCAACAGGTTGACTTTTGAAAAATAGGCAACATACACCATATGGTGAATTTTTCCGACCAATATTTATCATGTGTGCTGCACATGAATTTTCCAAGGGCAATTTAGTCATTGCAATCAAAACTTGAGAAAAAAATAAAAATTGAAAAAAAAGAAAATTAGAGCAGCGCTACTACCTCAGCAGCAACCCTGCCATCGTGAATCCACACATAGTCGTGCTCTAATTTTCTTTTTTCTCTCTAATTTTTCTAATTTTTATTTCAAGTTTTGATTACAATGATCCAATTTCCCTTGAAAAATTCATGTGCTACGCACATGACATGTTCTGGCCGAAAAATTCCCTAGATGGTGCAAGTTGCATATTTTTGAGAATGTGAGGTGGTTAAGTGCAACTTCTAAAAGGTTAGGAGGCAAATGTTGCCTAGCCCTATAGGTGAGGGGGCAGACTATTTTTTACTCATAGATAAAATTACTCCCCCTATCTATATGCATGAATTGCCTATATTTTCTTCATTTTTACCTATATCCTTCTGCCCCTTAATTTTGACCTCAATCAAAAAGGGCAAGAAAACTCAACTAAGGTCAAAGTTGAGAATTTTTCATCATATTTTTAGAATTCATTCAAACTTTCAGAACATTAAGATATGATCATGTAAAGCATATATATCAAGTTTGAAGTGAAACTAATGTCATTTAATCAAAATTTCACCTTAGCATGGTTTCATTCACAATTGACATGAAAGCATGGAACTGCTAAGTATCAAATTTTGTTATCCTCTCATTTTTTTCTCTAACTTAGGAACATAGACATCCAACATGAGTGAATATAAGTATATCTGTCAAGTTTGAGCTTAAAATGAAATTTGTATGCCACTTTGTTGACTTCAGTCAAAATATACTTCAAGTTTACGAAAATCAAACTTTTAAATCCATATAAAATCATATTCTTGATGAATTTTTTTGAAACTTTACCTGAACAAACTAGTAGCGCTTTGTTTGCGAGAATTTTTTTTTGAGTTTTCATTTTGCGAAATCTAAAATCGGTTTCCAAGATTCGGTTTTTTGGTTTCAGTTTTTTGTTTGGCGAACACTTGTTTGTTTGACATGTCCAATTTTCATGTTTTATGAAACTTTTATCCCAAAAGGGTCGCAAAAATGCGGAAAAGTTTTCACGCTTGTGTGTATTTGGGGGTTTCGCGAAAACTCATTTACGTGAAACCCAAACCGAAACCCGCCTATGTTATCATCAACAAATAATGTTTCGAGCTCGTTTTCAGTTTCGGACGAAAACGAAAATAGAAAACCGGGCTAACAAATACGCCCAGATTTTTCAAGGAATTTAAAAGTTCAAGAATCAGTCAAAAATAAGTTATCTATAAATTCATAAAATTTCTAAAAATCTAGTGGTAGTTTCGTAATTTCAGGTAAATTTTTTCAAAAATTTTCAATTTTGATTCAAACTTTTCATACATCGTTGAATGATCATTTGAGATGCATATGCCAAGTTTTAACTCAAAATGAATTTTCTAAGTTCATTTTTCATTCATCTTGATTTCAAGTAAAAATCGATATTTCAAGTTATCAAAATCATTCCTAGAAATACTTTCACTCAATCAATGGTGTGAATGATATTAGAAATATAATCAAAATGACATGCACAAACTTTCATTTGATGTTTTCGACAAAGAATCAAAGTATCAGAAAAATCACCATTTCAGTAGAATGATATTTTGCATTTATGAAATTCAACTTCAAATTTTCTATATAAATCAGATTCTTGATGATTTTTTTTGAAATATTTTCACAATAAAATAGTTTTTTCAGTGAAGGTGCAGTTTTAAGAATCATTTCAAAATCAATTTTCTATATTTCCTAAAATTCATTAAAAATGCTAAAATTTCAATGATATTTTCGTAATTTTTTTTTTTTTTTTCAAAATATGCCAGTTTTCATTCAAACTTTCATAACACCACATAATGATCATGTAAAGGGTGTATGACAAGTTTGAGATGAGAATAATATCCTTAAGTCAAGGTATCAACCTAACATGATTTCATTCAAAACTAACCTATAAATGATAACATAAAACTAGCTAAGTGATAATCTTATCATTTACTTATGATTTTTCAAACTTAAACTAACGGATACCTAACATAAGTAAATCTAAACATATTCCTCAAATATGGATTGAAAATGAGACATCTAAGTCAATTTGTTGACTTGGATAAAATTTGTTCAAATGAGGTTATCAAGAGATGGCCTTTATGTCATTTTATCTATATCCATATGAATTTTTTATTATAAATGTATGGAAACATGTCATACCTATTCCTAAACATGTTTATTAAGTTTGGACTTTAAAATAAAATATCCAAGTCCATTTGTTGATTAGTTGTGTCACACCCCAACTGAGGGTAGTGTGACCGGCCACGGGTCCATTTGTACCAATTGAATATGATAACCTGCCATCTTGGCTTATCAAGCCTTCGGCATCCGGCCCTTAGGCCTACCCATAGAATAATATATCGGCTACAGCCGTCCCTACCATATCCGGTAGTATCATACTGGTCATCGGCCACCTCATCTCAAGATGTAAGCAAATAATCCCGGGCCGTCGACTAGGATCGTCCACTTGTCTTCAGACACCGTTTGGGGTAAGGATAGCTAGTCCCACCCAACTGGGGTTTTGCACCTAGTGGTCCCGCTGGCGCACCTCTAGACCCAATACTGGCCAAGCTGATCATTGGTCATTTTTGACCTCCTCGCTCATCGGCAGACCATCTCAAACACAACACACAATCAATATTCTAGGGTTTTTAAATATAAACAATTCGGGCCTTTGCCCGTATCTGGCCTAAGCCGGGCTATCGGATCAATAATTAATGCCACACTTTTAATATATGAACACCTACGAGTTCTAAGTTTCCAAAAGTATATAAGGAGTCATAGAAGTGTTATCGTCTCCTAACTAAGTTTCCATATATGTGCTATGAATGTCTAGTGACGCCTTACATGTTAACTATGCTTCTACACTGCCTTGGGTGAGAATTTCCATGTGTCGACCTGGAATACCACCCAAGAACATTTAGGGCAGCATGAATAATCCAAAGGAAAATATTCAAATATGGCAACCTTCATCATATATGACCACAATGTATATACATAACAATTTTTATACTACCTTAGGAATATTAGCACAATAAGGAACAACTATCTAGCATTGCATGGTAGTAATGAATTTAAATAACATGTGTGAAATACAAAACATGGTAACAATGTCAACATCCAAAGTTTAAGGATCTAATGCTATGAATGGTTATAAAACTAGCATTTCTACAATTCAAAATTTATCACGCTACTTGCTAAGTTTGGTGTTCTTCCTAAGTATTGTCATATCTCTATGTATGATCCTTATAATCATACAATTTTCATCTAAAGCTAATCTCTCCTCCTCTCCCTAACCTTAGCCAAATCATGAGCAAGGAAGACCTTGCTCGGCTATGGCCCTTGTGGTAGGAAAGAGGGAGGAGACTCTAGCTATACCTTTACCTCTTCAATTCCGCATACAAGTTAAATACCAATGAATTAATTTACTTTCCCCTCACCCTTGGCCGAACCCTCTTCATGAGTTGTAGGGTTGTTCGGCCACTTCAAGGGACTTCTAAGGAGGGCATACTTCATAATACGCGAGATGTACAAAGGGAACTACATCAACAGTGATATAAGGTCATCTAAGGGTCTTCTTGCCGTCAAGGGAATCGGGGAAAATTTTGGCATGACCTTTCCCCTCTTCCCATGACTCAGAAGCCCCAAGAACTTGCAAAAAGATGAAGAAAATAGTTAGATCCGACAAGAAACTTCATAAAATAGTGAACACACGTCGTTGGAAATCAAGATTCGTCGGAAGAATCGCGAGAACTCAACCTATTTCATCTAGGGTTTGGCCACCCGCCTCCCCCAAGCTTCAGAAATATAACCACTCTCCTAGATTGCGGAGAAACAAGGATCGGGTGACGTCGACTTGAAATTTTTTCGGCGGCGACGTGAATCCCGGATCGATCCAAGCCCCAAGCCTCCTCCTTGCTTCTTCTGCTCTTCTCTCTAGGCGGCCTTGTATGACTCAAAGGGTGAGTCGCACGGATGCAATAAGAGGGTTTTATTCCCTCATCCATCTTTCCAAAGATGGCCTCAAGACTCACTTAACTCATACTCGGAACTCGACTAAACCCGAACTCGACTTGGGTTCCAACTCAACCCAAAACATGACTCGAGTTAACTTAATTTAAGGTATGATTTCATAAAAGGATAGTTAATCGTCCAAATAGATTTCATGAATCATTAGTCGAGTCATACCTTTTCACTCGAGACGATCCTGAGGCTCGACTCGACTGCCCTCGGGTCCGGCGCGCTGCACCAAAATAGATTTTTATATTAGGAAACTTTTTTGGGTATTACAAGTTGTTACTTTAAGTCCCCTAAAATAGTACCTTTCACCACTGCTTTGGATGCCTCTGCCCCATCACTGTTAATAGCATATACCCGTGCAGACGGCCTCTTTGAATGACTGGTCTGCGGCCCCTAATTCTTTGTCTGTCCTCTCTGAGCTACTGACCCTACTAACATAGGTGCTTTTCCCCTAGACTGCTCAGGATTCTGACCAGTTCCCTCAGGACAGTCCTTCTTGAATTGTCCGACTCGATCGCACTTGAAGCAAGCGTTAGTGCAGCTAAGACAGGACCCCTAGTGCCTCCGACTGCAGCTGCCATACTGCGGCACCTCAGATCTCTGAGAACCACCTCCTGACACTGCTGGTCTCACTGACCCGGTCCCTGGGCCCCCACGACCCCAGTTGCCATTCTACCCCCGACTTTGCTGCTGATCTGCTATAGTCATTGCTCCCTCAGAGTGCCAAGGCCGACTACCAGAATCCTGTGACCGGAACTTTTTCTTAGCTGGCTCGTCATTTCTCTCAAACGACACCAATGCTTTTTTTCGCAGGGCTTCATCCACTACCCGAGCCAGAGTAGAATCCTCAGTGTAGTGGATAAGCTTGCCAATTTATGGCCTCAATCCTGCCATGGACCTTTTGACCCTGGCGGTCTCAGACGCCACTAGGGTTGGATGGTACTTGGATAGACGGTTGAACTCCATCTCATACTCTGATACTGTCATGCCTCCAGCCTAGCACAACTTCTCAAAATCACGGGCGCGCTTGTCGCGAACACTCATGGGTAGGTACTGCTCTTCCACAGTCGCCCGAAATTCCTCCCACGTGGGAGGTGGTGCGCCAGTTGCCCTGCGGGCCTTCCAAGTTTGCAGCCAGACCTTTGCTGGTCCCCTCATCTGAAGACTGACCATACGAGCAGCTGCCTCTGATGAACACCCCATCTCCATACATAGCTCGTAGCAATCCCCCAAGAATTCTGTCACTTCCACCTGACGATCTCTCTCGGTGAACACCGGTGGCTTCAGTGTGACAGAATTTGCATAGGTTGGGGCTCTTGGGGTTTAGACCACCGGTGTTGTCACCTCTGCCACTTCTGGTACCACTGAAACAACGGGCACAGGTTGTGGCGGTGGCTGCTGAGACTGCTGCTACCGCTGCATTTGCTGTCTTAGTTCCTGCTCCTTAAGGAGTGCCTCAGTCAGCTGATTCACCTGAGCCTGCAGTAGAACAACTATTGACTCTTGCCCCTAACCCTCAGACGGGTCTCTATCCCTGCCCTAGGCCCAGCCTCGTCCTCGCCCTTGCCCCCGGCCTTGACCTCGGCCTCGCCCCCGGCCTCGACCTCGGCCTCGACCCCGGCCTCGACCTCGGCCTCGACCCCGGCCTCGACCCCGGCCTCGCCCCCGGCCTCGACCCAGGCCTCGCCCCCGGCCTCGCCCCTGACCTCGGCCTTCTGTCGAGTTACTGCCACTACTGCTCAAAGCAACATTTTGAGCTTCCATTTCACTAACACAGGAAAGAAAAGAAGTTGCCTATCACATAATAAATTCTTAACACAAAGCTATTTCAACTTACAAACCGCATGGTATGCTGAGTGCAAGAGTGGTCGCCCAATCTCGTAGCATAACTATACCGTAAGTCAGCATGCTAGCATTTGCCTCATACGGTACCCAACACTGAGTCATAGATAAGACCTAACCTAGTGCTCTGATACCAACTTTGTCACACGCCAACTGAGAGTAGTGTGACCGGCCAGGGCCTACATACTACCCTGTAGCTTATTGTCTACACTGACATAAAGAAAACTAGAATGTATCGATAAAGGATATCTCAACGCAACTTTATTAAAAGTTTTCAAAATCCACAGTTTTATATTTTTCAAAGCAAGTAAGAAAACCAACATCCGAATAACTGAACGTCTCAAGTATCAAGTTTTACAAACTCTTTCCAAATACAACTTGTCAGTGCAGAAAATAGAAAAAACAACTACTAGACACTAGTCTATGACTCATGGACACCGCTACGAGATATGGCACCACCTCCCGCCAACCAGCTGCACCATGTCGACATACCAAGCTATTGCTCATGCTCTGCAAAATAGGAATAATCTGTGAGTCCACTTGGGACTCAGTGAGTGGCTCAAATGAACCTCCACATAAGCCTCAACCATGCATATATCATATAAGGCATTAAAGAAATTGTACAAGGAGGTAAGGTTTATTTCTAATGCGAATACCGACCCCACGGGTCCATTTGTACCAACTGAATATGATAACCTGCCATCTTGGCTTATCAAGCCTTCGACATCCGGCCCTTAGGCCTACCCATAGAATAATATCCTGGCTACAGCCGTCCCTACCATATTCGGTAGTATCATACTGGCCATCAGCCACCTCATCTCAAGATGTAAGCAAACAATCCCGGACCGTCGACTAGGATGGTCCACTAGTCTTCGGACACCGTCTGGGGTAAGGATAGCTAGTCCCACCCAACTGGGGTCTGGCACCTAGCGGGCCCGCTGGCGCATCTCTAGACCCAATATTGGCTGAGCTGAGCATTGGTCATTTCCAACCTCCTCGCTCCTCAGCGGACCATCTCAAACACAACACACAATCAATATCCTAGGTTTTCCATATATAAACACTTCGGGCCTTTGCCCGTATTTGGCCTAAGTCCGGCTACCAGGTCAACAATTTATGCCGCCCTTTCAATATATGAACACCTACGAGTTCTAAGTTTCCAAAAGTATATAAGGAGTCATAGAAGTGTTATCGTCTCCTAACTAAATTTCCATATATGTGTTATGAACGTCTAGTGACGCCTTACATGTTACCTATCCTTCTACACTGCCTTGGGTGAGAATTTTCATGCGTCAACATTGGAATACCACCCAAGAACATTTAGGGCAGCATGAATAATCCAAAGGAAAATATTCAAATATGGCAACCTTCATCATATATGACCACAATGTATATACATAACAATTTTTATACTACCTTAGGAATATTAGCACAATAAGGAACAACTATCTAGCATTGCATGGTAGTAATGAATTTAAATAACATGTGTGAAATACAAAACATGGTAACAATGTCAACATCCAAAGTTTAAGGATCTAATGCTATGAATGGTTATAAAACTAGCATTTCTACAATTCAAAATTTATCAAGCTACTTGCTAAATTTGGTGTTCTTCCTAAGTATTGTCATATCTCTATGTATGATCCTTATAATCATGCAATTTCCATCTAAAGCTATTCTCTCCTCTCCCTAACCTTGGCTGAACCATGAGCAAGGAAGACCTTTCTCGGCCATGGCCCTTGTGGTAGGAAAGAGGGAGGAGACTCTAGCTATACCTTTACCTCTTCAATTCCGCATACAAGTTAAATACCAATGAACTAATTTACTTTCCCCTCACCCTTGGCCGAACCCTCTTCATGAGTTGTAGGGTTGTTCGGCCACTTCAAGGGACTTCTAAGGAGGGCATACTTCATAATACGCGAGATGTACAAAGGGAACTACATCAACAGTGATATAAGGTCATCTAAGGGTCTTCTTGCCGTCAAGGGAATCAGGGAAAATTTTGGCATGACATTTCCCCTTTTCCCATGACTCGGCAGCCCCAAGAACTTGCAAAACGACGAAGAAAATAGTGAGATCCGACAAGAAACTTCATAAAATAGTGAACACACGTCGTTGGAAATCAAGATTCGTCGGAAGAATCGCGAGAACTCAACCTATTTCATCTAGGGTTCGGCCACCCGCCTCCTCTAAGCTTCAAAAACATAACCACTCACCTAGATTGTGGAGAAACAAGGATTGGGTGATGACGACTTGAAATTTTTTAGGCGGTGACGTGAATCCCAGATCGATCCAAGCCCCAAGCCTCCTCCTTGCTTCTTCTCCTCTTCTCCCTAGGCGGCCTTGTGCGACTCAAAGGGTGAGTCGCACGGATGCAATAAGAGAGTTTTATTCCCTCATCCATCTTTCCAAAGATGGTCTCAAGACTCACTTAACTCATACCCAAAACTTGACTAAACCCGAACTCGACTTGGGTTCTGACTCAACCCAAAACATGACTCGAGTTAACTTAATTTAAGGTATGATTTCATAAAAAAAAGTTAATCATCCAAATAGATTTCATGAATCATTAGCTGAGTCATACCTTTTCACTTGAGACGATCCTGAGGTTCGACTCGACTGCCCCCGCGTCCGGCGCGTTGCACCAAAATAGATTTTTATATTATGAAACTTTTTCGGGTCTTACAAGTTATCACTTTAAGTCCTCTAAAGCGGATTTGTTATTACTTTGCTTAATTTCTCATGAATTTTTAAAATTTAAACACATGGAAACTAATCATTGACATACCTAAATATGTTCATCCAATTTTAAATTTAAAATGAAATCTCTAATGACTAATTTCAACCTAGAGCAAGTTTTATTCAATCAAAATATCAAGAAATTGCCCAAGTTATCAAAAATTTCCTACTCATGAAATTTTAAATATTTATCATGCATAATCAATCATGAGCATAGAGAAATCATTAAAGCATGAATATTGAGGTAATTAAGCTAGATTTTAACAAGGGTCAAGCTCGTACCTCATTCAAGATAATTTTCCCAAATTTGTCATTTTCATTTCCGATTTCTTCCTACTAGCCTTCTATTAGAATTCCAATAACTTGCGATGAATATTCATTAGTAGCATAATCAAATATCGTTATCAATGTCTACTTTGCTAAATAGCTTCAAATTCATTTTTTAAAGAATTTAAATGATATCAAAACAAATTTTTAGAGATCACAAATGTAATATTACTGAAACATTGATCTCCAATCCTTCCTATTGGTTGAAAATTGAAAGACCATAATTAGCCTACGATTTAATTTTGCAAGGTTGCATGAGCTCGTTATAGACTACATAGGTCTCCGAAGAGATCGGGAAGTAAAAAATAAAAATTTATTTGATAAAACAATATCAAGAGCGAATAAAATCAACTCGAATTTGAACAAGTATCATACACTCCAACGTGAATGAAAAAAGGTAAAGCAAGGAGATTATATTGGATTACTTAAGATGTCATTTTTCATACCTTAGGCATCATGATGATGACTTGAAGTTGAAACCATATAAAGCTTTATCAATGAGGAATTTGGTCAACTTCAATACATCCTTTTTTCTTCAACCCTATATGGTAGCTCCCCGAGAAGATGTGATTTTTGATACCAAAATGACTTTGGATCCTTGGGGGTCAATGGACTTAGTTACCCAAAGTGTCTTAATAACACTAGGGTTCATTTTAAAAATACAATCATACATCACATGCTCATATATGCCACAATAAAAGCAATGTCCATGGAATTCTTTTTTTTATATCAATCTTATGAACACGAGGTCTAAATGTTGGAATGCTTGGCATGAGAAGCGTGTTGAGCATGAGTATTCTTAGATGAAACATTTCTAATTTTAGAATTCTTAAAAGAGAGACTATTTGGTAAATTGTTTACCTTCTTACTCAAGAAAATAACCTCATTTTTCACATCATTCATTGATTTTTGAATATCATGCAATTGAGATTCCAACATACCATTTTCATGTTTGATTTTTATATTTTCTACTTTCAAATTCTCAATCTCAACTTTTTAGACATTTTTCAATTCAATTTTCAAATCATCATTTTTATTTTTCAAATCCATATTCTCACTTTTTAAAACCTTAATTTCAAGCTTAAAATTATCATGGCAAGAATTATGTGTACTTGTATTCAATTTTTCATTTTCTAGTTCATGCACATGAGAACTAAGCTTTAAAATTTTTATTTTTCTTATTTTTTTTTTCATAAGCAAGGTATATATTTTTTTGACATTCCTCAACTAGTTCCTCATATGACATATTAAATAAACTAGAAGAGCTATGACTATCATTATTAATAAAATTTTCATTATGACAAGAGATGAATGGATTTACCTCATTTTTGAATCCCATATGGCACAATTGAGAAGTAGCTCTATTGTCAGGATAAGAGGATGCTTTGAGTGAATCAGAGGATGATGTAGAAGCATTTGCCATCTTCCTTGCCATGTTTTTCAATAATGAGCAATTCTTCTCGATATGTCCCTTCTCCTTGCACAAATGGCAAATGACATTTCTCTTTGGGCTTTTTGAATTACCTCTTTGACAAGAAACACTATGGGCTTCAAAAACCAAGTTAGCATTGGAAGGATGACCATTGTCATCACCTCCTTCATGAAAAGTAGTTAACTCCTCGGTTTTGACATAATCATATAGCATGTTTAGAGTGACTCAAATATCAAAAGCCGATGTGCAATACATGACCATTTCGAAAATATCATATTCAAAAGAACAATATATGCAATTCATGACTTTAGCATTTAAATTAAACATATCATCTTGTTCTTGGGTCCATGCATGTGTATTCTCTACCTTACGTTTGATGTAATGGGTTTTCACCATTTCATATACTCATAAACCTTGAGTTTTTAAGAATATGAACATTCGATGTTTACAAACTCCAAAGTTGAGACTATTAAACCAAGGAGATGTAGTAACTACCGACTCTAGTGTCATTCTAGGATCGAGGCTAGATGTAGATGAGATGGTGAAATCTCAATCCACGACCCGCTCTGATACCAAATGTAAGTTGAATGGACTACACGTACTAGAGGGGGGAGGGGTGAACTGTGCATTTGGATGTACTAGCCTCAGCAGTATCATCGACAGGAGGATCAGCAACATGAGTAAGTGCTGGAGTCTCACCGATTGGAGACTCTGAAGCTCTCCTGCGAAGATAACAACGACCATACATATCTGTCGAATAGGCATATAATTAGATTATTATATATATAGTAGAGATATATTTAATATAAGATATACTTTACAATTATTCCGCATCATTTGAGTAATAGTCTTCGAATTCTTCCTCTTCTTCATCTTCTTCATCTCCAGCTTTCTCAATTTCATGATCGTCATCATCAGCATATTCAACTTCTAATTGAATTGATGCTGTGTCTGCATCCTCAAGTATTGGAATAATACGATCTACAGCAGGAGGATCATCTTCTTGATAGAAACTATCTATTACATCAGGTATCGACTCATTTTCTCCTGCTATCAGGTCAATTCTTCCTCTACCTTTAGTCTTACAAACTACATGCCAATCTGCTATATATTTATTTCGAGCTGGATACTTGGCGTAATATACTAGTTCGGCTTGTGATGCCAATATAAAATGTTCTTTTGCTGCCAATTTGGATTTGTAATTAACCTCAACAAGTTTGTATTTTGGATGAACTTTCATGCCCTTTTCTGTTGTATCCAACCAATGATATCTAAATAGGATAACTGATTTCAAGTCGAAGTAGTACAACTTTATCACTTCTTCCACCAGTCCATAAAAATCCATATCACATTCAACATAGGTTGTCCCTTTCAGGCAGACCCCAGCATTCATCGTCTTCTTTGTAAATGCATATTCAACCGTGTGAAATTTATACCCATTAACAAAATATCTGCTATAACACGACACTAGTCGCGATGATCCACTAACAAACTCAAATATTCTTTCATCTATTTCAACTCTGTGATCTTAGCTGTAAGCTTGAATCCAAGTAGGGAAATCACAATTCCATAATCTCTTCAATTCTTGATCGTTGTGAATAGAGTATTTTCGCACCATCTCAATGTCAAATATTTCAATGAATTGTTCAATCTCTTGACAATTGAGTAATACGTACAAGTGTGCCAAATGATACTCTTCGTCCCTTAAGTGTCGAGATGGACGAGAATCAAAAGCATGACCGGAGTGACAAAATATATTTAAACGTCCATCTGAATGTCGAACTCCCCCGTCGTCGTTATGTGGAAGTCGATCAAATCTTGTCTGTACTGTCGATTCAAAGTAAAATGAGCAAAATGTTAAAATTTCTTGGATGACATACGATTCAGATATTGATCTTTCAACAGCTGCGGTGTTCTTTACTTTTTTCTTCAAACGATTCATGTATCTTTCAAATAAGTACATCCACCGATATTGAATGTGGCCACCAACTCGTGCTTCGTATGCCAAATGTATCGGTAGATGCTCCATCGAGTCAAAAAAGGCAGGAGTGAAAAACTGCTTCAGGTTGCATATAATTTCAACAATATTACTTTCAAGTGTTGACATATCTTCGACTCAAAGGACATTTGCACAAATGTTTCTAAAAAACATACTTAATTCAATCAACAGACCCCAAATATTATCAGGTAGAAGATATCGGAATGCGATCGAAAGCAATCTCTGCATGAATACATGACAATCATGGCTCTTCATCCCTGATATTTTGCAATCATCGACGTTCACACATCGAGATAAGTTTGAAGCACATCCATCGGGTAATCTTAGTTCTTTTATCCATCAACAAACATCTTTGATATGTTATTTATTTAACACAAATGGAGCCTTCGACTTCAGATATCGTCCGTTGACCTCTTGTAACTCCAACTCCGGTCTTTTACAAAGTATTTTCAGATCATGTCGGGCTTTGACATTATCTTTAGTTTTTTTGGAAATATTCATCAAAGTGTTGAAAATATTATCAAACAATTTTTTTTTCAATGTGCATGACATCCAAATTATGTCGAATCAGTAATAAACTCCAATAGGGCAATTCCCAAAAGATATTTTTTTTCGCCCAGTTATGTGTTTGACCAAAGCCCGACATTCTTTCATTCCGACCAAACACTATCTTTGGAAGTGCTAAAACACGTGCTAACATTTGTTCACCAGACAACATCGGTGGTGGCTCATCTCTTTCGACTCTGCCCTTAGTAAATTTATTACGATTCTTTCGATACTGATGATTAGCCGGTAGGAATCGACAATGACAATCAAAGAATGAGATTTTCCGTCCGTTTTGAAAACTGATTGATTTAGAGTGTTCCATATAATACGGACAAGAGAGTCGGCCGTGAGTGCTCCAACCAGACAACATGCCGTATGCCGGGAAATCATTGATAGTCCACAAGACCGCGGTCTTTAAATTGAAGTTTTGCTTCCGATGACAATCATAAGTGACAGCTCCATCAGCCCACAATATTTTTAATTCATCTATCAAGGGTCTGAGAAACACGTCAATTTCTTTTCGCGGACCATTAGGATCCGGAATAATCATTGAAAGATAAATAAATTCATCTTTCATACACATTGACGGTGGCAAATTATAAACTGTCAGCAGCATTGGCCAAACTGAATAAGGAGTTGCAGAATGTCCAAACAGATTAAAACTATTTGTGCACAATCCCAATCTGATATTTCTAGTATCCCTAGCAAATGAAGGATAACATGTATCTAAATATTTTCATGCTTCACTGTCGGATGGATGAGTCATTATTGTATCATCACGACTTCTTGCATGCCAACTCATGTAGGGGACCGTCTTTTCCGACAAGAATAATCTTTGAAGCCTCGGTGTTAGTGGAAAAAACCGAAGCACCTTAAACATAATATATTTCTGTCGGACCGATTTCTTTTTCGTGTAACGAGGATGTTGACATACAGGGCATTTATCCAACTGCGCATTTTCTTTATAATATAAAATACAGTTATTTTGGCACGCGTGTATTTTTTCGTACCCAAGCCCTAATTTTCTCATCAACTTTTTAGTCTTATAAAAAGTTGGCTCAAACTTGTTATCAGTAGGTAGCATTCCTTTAATCAATCATTCAATTCGATCATACACAATCTCGCTGATATTACAATCGGCCTTGATGTTTAGGAGCTGCGTCATTGCCGAAAACCTAGTGTATTTAGGACAATTCTCATACAAAGGTTCATCGGCAGCTTTTAACATCTCGTAAAACTCTGCAGCTTCTTTATTCGACAATTCAATCTCTACCGCACTTTGTACTTCTGTGATATCAACACCTGTAGTATCTGGTGGCACTGACTTCTCAGTAACTAGCCGAACGACATTATCATTCAGGTGGAATTGACCCCCAAGACTATCAAGTATCATAGTTCTATAGGGATTAGATTGACTGGATAAAGAAACACTAGCAGAGGAAGATTCACCATGTGTCTGATCGATAGGATTGCTCGACGTCCCGACTTCACGTGACTCCCCGTGACAAGTCCATAGAGAATATCTTAGTGCAAATTCTTTGCTATATAGATGCAGAGTGACAATTTCCCGATCCAAAAATCGTCCATTCAAGCAATTATGGCACAAACATCGGATTTTATCACCGACGCTAACGAATTTCTGATTCGAATAGGCAAAATTTAAGAAGTAAGTTATGCCTAATCGAAACTCATTCGTTAAAGCTCCATGATCAAGATGTCGGTACATCCAACTTTGATCAGCCGACATGATTTTGTCAATCAATGATAATTTCTTCGTTTAATGCCTTTAGGTGAGATGGTCCTATTCCATTCGGGATTTATGTTATTCATATTGCATTAAGTATTTCTTTTAATCGCTAACTTCATTCTAAATTTCGACAGCATCTTCCTACAGTTCTCCGAATATGCATATCATCTGGGCGCGTATCGGAGAACAAGAGAGATATTGCCGAAATTTAGAATAAGTTAACGGTTAAAAGAAAAAACTAAGTGCAATATAAATTACTATATTCCCAAATTATTCAATCAGGGATAATTCAAGGGTTGTACGTCGTATAAAAGGTCATCTACTTCTTTTACATGAATATACAATCCCGAACGGATCTAAGGTTTTGCTAAATCATATTCGACTTGTCGATGCGTACGTGAAATGTATCAACTTGTCGGATGGATGTTTTTTTTAAAATATTTCGAGTCAGTTCGAGTCCATAGTGGATAATTCCGACACGGGTCCAAAGTGGATGATTCCGGCGGGAGTCCGAAATGGATGATTCTGGCGCGAGTCCACTGAGGACGACTCCGGACTAATTAATATTTTAACTAATTAATTAATATTAATCTAAAACATTTTAACTAATTTAAATAATTAACATACCATTATTAATCTAAAACATAATATTAATCTAAAAATTAATCTAAACTCTAACAATTAATCTAAAAATTAATCTAAATCATAACAATTAGTCTAAAAATTAATCTAAACCCTAAAAATTAATCTAATAATTAATCTAATAATTAATTTATAAATTAAACAATTAATTAAAAAATCAATAAGTAATGGATTTTCGGCGCCTGAGTCTAGTGTCCGGACACTGGACAATGATCTGACTGTGGCCATCGGCCGTCGGCCTAAACCTTATATTTAAGGTTTCGACCGGATCTAGGTTGAATGAGAAGGAAGGTGGGGCGACGAGGAATACCTGGAATAGACGGGGCAACGACTATCGGATTCGGCAGTCGAGGACGGGGCGGCTGCATCGGCAGCGGCAGCAAGGAGGCGGCGTTGGCAACGGTAGCAGGCGACGGCAGCAGAGGAAGAAGGAGGAGGAAGGGGAGGGCGCGGGCGCACGCCCTATATAAACTTATTAGCAACAGATCACTTAACCATTAAAACGTCGTTGTTGATAAGTTAATCATCAAGAATGACTCACGTGACCGTTAGAAAGCCGTTGCTAAGGTAACTAACATCTGCAACGGCTTGAGCGACCGTAAGAATGCCGTTGCAGATACAGAATATCTGCAACGACTTGAGCGGCCATAAGCACACCATTGCAAATTGCAACGGCTTGAGCGACCGTTGCTGAAGAACCAATTTCTAGTAGTGAAACTTAACCTAAATTATGATTTTAATTAATTTTTGATTACTTAGGCAAATTATCAATTCAGTACTAAATACGGAAGTAAGTGAATATGACAATTAAGCAAACACAAATAGAATCAATTCAAAATTATCAATTCAGTACTAAATACGAAAGCAAGTGAATATGACAATTAAGCAAACACAAATAGAATCAATTAAAATACTTTTATTTATAATGGTTCGACCCCAATGCCTATTCCACTACCCAACCCCCCCCCCCCCCCCAACTCTAGTTTACTAGATTAAATTATTTCCTTTACAATGCGGATCTTTTTCTCCGAAGAGTCACCGAAAGTACTTCCACACCCAGAAGTCCCCGTCTTCCTACCGTGAGCACTCTCCCATCTCAAACCCTAAGAAAAATATAACTAATTATTGTGAACTAATTAAGTTTACACCGATGGATTTAAACCGTAACACCAAGGCAACCACTAACCATTAAAGACCTAACAACCTAGGTCTTACATAAGTTCAAATATAAGAAATAAAGCACAAAATACAATATAAATGGAACAAATGAACAAACAAATAATACTTAGCTCCAAAACGAATCCCCTAGTCTCCTTGATGTCTTTGGATGGTGAAGCAACAAGAACAAAGGTTAAATCAAGGTTTCAACTAAAAACTAGGTTTTGCTAGGATTGTCTCAGTGAAGCATTAGGTGGTTGAGAAGGCAAGTTTGTGATCTATTTATAAAGATCTCAAAGGTAGAGGCTTAAAAAGAGTCGTTCAACAGATCTAAATAGATTAGTTTGCGATTTCGATCGACTGTCGGGCAACCCTCGGGCGGCCGATATTCGGCTGAGGGTCAACTGAATAGGTTTTGAAGACTTTCCAGAACCTTTTCGGTCGATCCTTGGGCCACCGTCGATCGACCGAGATTCGATCGATAATTGGCAATTTTGGTAGGTTTTGACTTTTGATCTTTCAAGCATTATTTACATTTCTTAACCTTAAGTTAATAACGTTAAAATATAGATGTTAAATAAGGAATACCCCCCATTTGGATTCAATAAAAATATCTAAAAATCAAAATTCTTAAAAATCAATATCTAAATTTTGGGGTCTAGTACTAATTTACGAAAATACGAAATTTCAAAATCTCTCGGGTCAAATATGGATAGGTTAAATATTTTCAAAAATTCCTTAAAATAAGTCTTTAACTTATTTCTACCTAAGAAACAATTACCGGGACTTTTGGTGCCACGAAAATATTCAAATCAAGTAGCCTCCGAGGAGCTCCCTAGACTTAGAGAGTTTCTAGGTCGTTTTCTAGTTTTTCTGATTTTCAAATTTAGGGTTCGGGTTTCGATTTTTGAGTTCTTATGCATCAAATAAAGGATATACATATAATTTAGACAATCTTGACCTAGACTCAAACTTTCCGATGAATCCAAAGCGTCGATGAGTGTCCTTGTCGATTTTTCTAATTTTTTCGATCGGGGAAGTCGCACGCAAACCGATATGGAACTTGGAAATATTTGTCTATGAAATTATTAATTTCATATTTTTTATTATGCAAACCGAGATTAAGACTGAGGTTGAAAACCTTAGATCAACACTCTAGTCCCCAACGTCCTCTATTCTCATCAACGAGCTGGTCAGACAACCATTTGGGCACAAAAGGGGGCTTCGACTTCGGCCTTGGCCATCGTGACAATTTCAGTCCCGACTACGGCTTCTTTCGCGACTAGCGTAGCGGTCGAGCATGCCTTTGCCTATCCAGTGCTCCATCTGATCTCTGAGCACTACGCAATCCTCGGTAGTGTGCTCATATGTGCGATAGAATTCACACTTCTTACTTATATGACAGTTGGGCGGGACCTTTTGCTTCCTAGCATTGCTAGGGTATTTGAGAAGTTGCATGTTATAAATTTCTAGAGAATGATCTCCTTTTTGGTGTTCAGTGAGGTGCACTCATCGTATCTGGCACTAGGTCGGGGCGACGATCTTTTTCTTTTATCGTCATCCCATCCTCGATGATCTTGTCCATCTCCCTTCTTAGCAGTTTTTTTTTACTTTTTTATCCTCGACGCTATGTTTGTTAGTCTGCATGTTGGTTTTCCTGGCCTCTCCGAGCTCTTCCATCTCCATGTAACATATTGCTCATTCCCGGAGCTCGACTATAGTTCTTGGCTTAGAAAAAAGCTATCTAGTCTACGAACTGTCCAGGCTTCATGTCGTACTTGATAGAATGCAGCTCGTCACGAGGGTCGAGGTTAGGGATCTCCATGACCACGACGTTGAATCTCTTCAGATATTCCCTCAATGGTTTATATATTTTATCCTTGCTTGATGTAGTGGAGAGAGTCCTCGGTCTTGGAATAGATCCGAAATGAGGAGAACTGGCTGATGAACGCCTTGGAGAGCTCTTGGAAGGTGTGTACAAATCCTTGCAGGAGGGTGGAGAACCATAGCAACATAACCTTTTTTAGGAAGTTGGGGAAGGCTCGGCACAAGATGGGGTCAGTAGTGCCGTTGAGGAGCATCTTTGATCTGAAGGGTGGTCGGATCACCCGTGTCGTCATAAGGTTGGAGGGTGGTTGACAGCTTGAAATTGTTAGGGACGAGTACTGCCATGATGTGTTCCGCAAATGATCCCCAGTAGACGACGGGGGAAGAAACAACCTATGTGTCTCTAGTTCCTTCTCTCTAGTGTTGTGTGTTGGAGATCTTATTTTTAAAGACTGAGACTAGTCTACCAGTTCTCTCATGGTGGTCATCCTCTTCATGCTTTGAGTGGTAGAGCTTGCGCTAAACCAGATGTTGTTCTTTAGACCGCGTTAGCGCGTCGACCTGGTATGTCAGTCTTTGGTTATGTGCTCGGAGATCAACTATCAGACATCGTAACTCTTCTAGAGTTGAGTCGATAGGCACCGAAGCATCACTCCTCGTTGCGTTATTGTTCTACGTTGATGTCTGTTGGCAACATCTTTCTTCTGACTCTAGGTGTCTATCATGGTGGGGCAGGTAGGATTTACTGGACATCGCGGTGGGCATCAAATGTTCTCGCCTAAAGTTGGGGGTGCTGCAAGCCTCCGCGTGTCCTGGTCTAGAGCGGCTCCGGTAATGACCTGAAAAGACACTCTTATACTCAAGAGAGAGGGAATTCTAGATGATGAGTATAAAATTGGAATAGAGAGTATACTTGATGTGTGTCATATCTGTTTTATGAGACAGATCTGGATGTTCGACGAGGATATCTCACGAAATTATAGGGGGTATGCCCTGAAATTTGAATGGTCGATGATTATCCCTTAGATTGTGGATTCATTATTGTCGGATTACTTATGATAAATATAGAATATAGATATTTTTATTTGGCTTGATGAAATTGTCGAACTAAGTTATAGTTGGTTCAATAGATAAATTCATACCATCTTCCCTTTCTCATGTAAAACGTGTTATCAAGATTTAATAAAATCTAAGATAGTCAAGGGGAACATGTTCTTGCTTAGATTGATCGATCGCTCACTCCACTCTTTTACTTGAGATATTTGTTTTTATATATAAAAAATATTACTTTCTTCCATGATAGAAAAGGTATAGTGCCTCGAATTTCCTGAAGGCGAAGACGAAATCTATTAATTTTTTATTCGATAATAAAATAGAAGCATTGTAATTGTTTTTTTCTATAGGTGGACTATGACTTCAGAGGATACCCAAGTTGACATTAAAGAAAATATCTTTAAAAATCTAAATAGATCCACCGAGATTGAAATAGGATATTGGACGTCCACTGATCTTTTCCTTATACGAGTCCTTCGCAAGAATGAATCTAATCTTATTAAAATTAAATCTAATATAATTAAGATTGAACCTAAAGTAAGAATGAATTGTTGCAAATGAATGAACATAACAATTTCACTTTAGGTTCAGTGTTAATGATGTTAGGTTTAATTCTTGCCAAATGTTCGAGCGATGCGGTCCGACGCGTCCTCCGATGGGGGGTGGAGGGATCTACAAAAGACATTCCAACGCTCAAGTTAGAATGAGTTCCAAGTGAGGTCATAGAAATTGTAATATCTTCATGTAATCTCATAGTGATTCACGTTGCCATTGCTTGATATAATGGAGGGTGTTCTCTATCTTGGAATAGATCCACGACGAAGATAACTGATTGGTAAAGGCTCGGGAGAGCTCTTGGAAGGTATGTATGAATTCTGATAGAAGGATGGAGAATTAAAGTAGCGTTGCCATCTCCAGAAAAGTTGTGAAGGCTCGGCCGAGTATGAGATCAATTGCACCATAAAGGAGCATCATGGGCCTAAACATCAATGGTCGGATCGTCTATGCCGTTGTAGGGCTGTAGTGTAGTCGATAGCTTAAAATTGTCGCAAAGACGGTCTGCCAATATGTTCTTGGTGAAGGGTCTCGAGTCGACGGTAGGGGCAGTATGTTGATTAAAACGACACACTAGAGGGGGAGGGGGGGGGGGGTGAATAGTATGTTCTCTAAATTAATTGGCCTAATTTTGATTTAAATGTTTACTTAACTAGTTTAGGCAAATTTCAATTTTATTAATGGACGCGAAAGCAAGATAGGCAATTAAGCACAAATAGAGTATTAATGCAAACACACAATTTATAGTGGTTCGGCCCCAATGCCTACTCCACTACCTAAGCACCCTGCTTAGGATTTCCAAACTAAGTTAACTAGATTAATTTGAGTTTCCCTTACAACGAGGACTTTGACTCGAAGAGTCGCACTCTCGACCTAAGACATTTCCACACCCAGAAGTTTCCGCATTCTTATCGTGAGCACTCTTCCACCTCAACCCTAAGGGACAACTTAACTAATCCTTGCTAAACTAAGTTTACACAAGTGACTTTACTCATTCACAACAAGAAAACTACTTCTACACACAACTACACTCGAGACCTAACACCCTAGGTCTTTCAACAAATCAAATACAAGTGTTTAAAAACAAATTAACTAAAAACAAACTATTACAAGAAGAGAATAAAATCTTATCACACTTGGGAGCCTCTTCTTCTTGCGCCTAACCAGCTTGATCCGCCCTTTGAAATAAAACACCTTCGGCAGCTGGGATGAAGTGGAAGTATGAAGAAATTAACTCTTTGAAGATTAAGGAATGCCCAATGAATCACTCTTTGAAGCTTTGTTTTCACCAAAAATCTGAGAGAGAAGTTACAAAACAAAGTTAGAAGGGAGTATATATAGATCCGACTGAAGTAGGGCGTCAACGGGATTATTTTCGATCATTACAGATGCCCGATCGATGGTCCGGTCGAAGCATTGGTCGATCGGTCATTCGACCGCTGGCTCACGATGATCTAGATTATTTCCAGCCCTGTGATCGGTCGACCGCTCGACGAAAAACCGTCTACTTCAAAACCGATCGACCAGTCGGTCGATCGAAGCCAGCCTTATACGCCAATTGGTCGATCGACGGGTCGACCGATTGTCTCGAGAATTGGCGCGGTCGACCAATCGGTCGATCGACTCAATGAATCCCTCGCGCTCTATCATCCGATCGACCAATTCGGTCGACCAATTCGATCGACCAACGAACTCTCGGCCATATTTTGGCAACATTCGATCGATCGACATGGCTGCTGCCACTGCTAAAACACCAATTGGTCGACCGACACAGAGCTGGAAATTTTCTAGATTGGATTTTTCATTTCGAGCTCGATTTTTGGCTTCGTTCTTCAACGTGCTTCATCTTTGAAGGATTCTTCATGCTTCCCAACATGTTTTTGATGCACGCTTTAACCTGTTTTGAGGATTGATCGAGATACGATAGACTTGACGAATCTTTCATAAATCCTATAATTTTCATACTTAAACACTTGTTAAATGAGTTTGTTATCATCAAAATAATCAAGAGAAAAATAAAGCATGAAGGAAGAAACCCTTCAGCTAACAATCTTTCTCTTTTTGATGATGACAAATGAATGACGATTAATATCAAGATACAAGGAAGCATTAAAGAAATAAAGCAATGTTAATCAAATTAAGCTCCCCCTATCTATATGCATGTATCTTCTATATTCTCTTATATCATTTTGTATATTCTATATGAATGTATTCAATTATGCTATTTCCCTTACTAATATATTTACTCCCTCTATCAATGAGCATATATCCATGTACTCTCCCCCTTTTGTCATCCATCAAAAACAAATATAGCAAGCATAACAAGATGAACATGTTCATAAAGATGAAAAATACATCACATAGTCAATCAAAGACAAAGTGTCAATACATCATAATACCAATACATCAAAGTGTCAATCAAAGACATGTCCATAGGATGAAAAATACCAATACATCATATGTTCTATCAATACATCAGTACACCAAAATATCAATGCTCATCCTCATGTGGTGGAGGAGGTGGTAGATGCGACTGATAATACTGCCACATCTCATCCACTCTCCCATATATTTCATCAACTCGACGATCGTACTCTTCTATTTGCTGACCATACTCATCGATGCGCCGGCCATAGTCACCGATCATGGTGCCAAACTCGTCCATCTGATGATTTATCGCTTGCATGTGGGCTGATGATGTGTTGTTCCATTCCATCTGATTAATCTGAAACTACGCAAAGCGTTGCTCCAGATCACTTTGACTCGCACAGCAAGGGCTGGATGATGATCCTCCACCAGTTTCGTCCTCCTCCATCTCTGTCTCATGCTCCGCCTGGTCCATAGGATCTCCTCGCGTCCTTTTGCCGCGCTGATTCAAGAATCTTAATGCGGCTCAGGGAGGAAGAGTCCATGGCTCTCGGAATAGGCTCTATCTCAAATATAGATCTATCGAAGAGCTTGTTTTTTTTAGGAGTGGACTTCAGCTATGTATCTAAGCATGAGGTCATGGACATCTATATGTATACTAGACATGACACAGAAGAGTACCCTAGAACTCATGGAGGTGATCTCATCGTAATGTCCTGCTCTAGGAAGAATATTATATGCAATGATGATGTGCACAATCCTAGCTATGGGTGAAAGCTTGATGCTTTGGCTAGACATCACTTCTTCATAGTCCTCAGGGCATATGGCTGGTATAATTACATGAGGAGGGTACTCCTCATAAAAATGGTTGGAGGACATCTTATAAATTCGTTTTTCCATTAGGGGAAACTCAAAGACATCTCTAATGAGGGATTCTATGATGACTATGGGTTTTTCTAAAATTTCAGACCGTAGGACTAAGCCATCACCAAGCCTTGCCTTCTCTATTACTAGACTAGAAAAAAAGGCTTTTACTAAAATGGGACAAACCGGTACTTGTTTTGTTAAAAATTCTACCCAACCCATGCTAGCAAGTTTCTCTCGGATATCAAATCTTTCTAAGTCATCTAAGTTTACTGGCCGAGTTTATAGGATTACTCTATCTACAAACTTGGAGGCTTGTTTCTTTCCTAATTGGGTCAAGAGATTATTAGGTAAGGATGGGAGTTTGGTTTTAGGTGCCATTCTGCAGAACAATTTTGAAGATGATATAAGGGATTAGTCTTTAAATGAAAAATGCATGCTTTCTAATGCAAAGGAAAAAGAGCAAAAAGATTTAAAACTTGGTATAGACTCATGCAACAAAGATTTCTCATTAAGTCTCAAGATAAATAAAAAATAAAGGTAAAATAAAATAAAATAGAAGGGTTAATCATGAAGATCCATATATAAAAAAATGTTTTGGCCAAAAATAAAATTTTTCAAGAAGACCTAAGCTTAAAATTGAGCCAAAAACTCTTGCAAGCAAACAAGAAGATTGTTTACTAACAATTTATAATCAACATAAAATTTCATTAAAGAACAAAGGATGAATCATTTTAAGAACACATGAAATCCTTGATTTTTGTTGGAAGAAAAACTCTTTTTGAGGTAACATGCTCAAGAGAAGTTATAAAACAAAATTGCATGAATGACATTTTGTGCATAAATAATGATGCATTGAAAGAAGAAATCATGTTCTTGAAGACAACTTCATGAATGAAGGATGAAGAAAGCTTTTTACCTTGGAGAAGAAGCTTGGAGAGGAGGTAGAACCCTAGAAGATGGTAAGAGAGGACTCAAGATGAGACAACCGGTCGAATGGGCAAGGAAGCCCTAGTTTCGGGCTCAAGTAAATAGATTGGATGGCTAGGATTCAATCTGGGTGAAAAATTGGGTGATCTAGGCATTTTTTTCGCCCGTCGGTCGATCGGGCAGTCGAATGCCTATCGACTGCTCGATCTGCTTTATCTTTTATTCCTTAAGATTTTTTTTTTCGAGAGGGTGTGATCATCCGAATTTTGTGAAACTTTTTCTACATAAATTAGACCCTATGAGTATTCCAAAGTATTAAGAATCACTCAAAAAGGATATCCCTATAATTTTTAAAAAATCCTACAAGATCTTAGTGGCATTTTTGTAAATATGTGTTATTTAACCACTGATTTTTGATTTTGCTCAAATCTTCTAGATATCAAGATATGATCATTTAACACTTATTTTTATCAAATTTGAAGCGAAATTTAAATTAATTAATCATGTTATGAGCTTAGCACAATTTTAATCAAAATAAGCTTGAATCATGAAAGTGCTAATAATCAAATTTGGCTATCTACTCATGTTTTCTCTAACTTAGACACTTGGATATTTAACATGAGTGGATTTAAACATATTTGTGAAAATTTAAACTCAAAAGGAGATTTCTAAGTCAAAATATTGACTTAGGTCAATTGTTTCCAATTTTGAGTCTTATGAACTAATCTAGTTTTGAGTGTTCATATGATATAAAGTGTAGCAACCTAGACTCATATGATGTGTGTATTCAAAACATATTTTTCAACCGTAGAAAATGAGATCTCTAATGAAAATTCTAACCTAGAGAAATTTTCATCCAATCAAGATATGAGATTGTCTAAGTTATCAAACATTTACTTACACATGAATTTTCATATATTTATCAAGCAAAACCAATCATGAGCATAGAGACTTCATTAATCATGAATAATCAATTTCACAAATATTTTTACAAAATTGAACTCATACCTTACCCTTGAGAATTTTTCAGTTTTTTTCATCTCCTTTTCAATTTGACTCTACTAGTCTTCTATCACATTTTTGATAGCTTGCAAGCAATATTCATTAGTAACATAATTGAAATATAACTACTAACAAATTATCATACTAGATAGCAAAGAGAAAGCCAAGTATCGATCTCAAGATTTGCTTTGCTAAATAGTTTGAATCAAAAATGAATTTTCAAGAGATCATAAATATAATATTGTTGAAAACATGATCTCCAACCTTTCCTTTTGGTTGAAAACCGAAAGGCTACAAAGAGCCTACGATTTAAAATCATAAGGTTGCTTAGGCTCATTACAGGTCACATAGGTCTCCGAAGAGATCGGAAATTAAAAATTAAAAATTATTTTGATAAAACTTATCAAGATAAAAAAATCTACTAACATTAAGCATGTATCAAAGCTCCAATTATAATTTAAGCAAGTAAGTATAAGAGATGATACCAAAGATACCTAGATGCCAATTTTCATACCTATGGCATCTTCATGACTTAAAGTTGCAACCAAGGATGAATTTTTAATTGATGTTCATGGTCAACTTCAATTCTTCATTTTCCTTTACCCTTGTGCGGTTGCTCCCCCTACAAAAGAGCATGGGACCTTTGGTACCCAAATGTCTTTGGGTCCTTGAATGTTAGAGGGCTTAGCTACCCAAAGTGCTTTAACTTCACTTGGGTTCATCTTGAATGCGCAATCATATATAGCATGCCCATATACACCGCAACAAAAACAATGTCCATTAAATTTTTTATTTTTTCTATGGACATGTGATTTATTATTAGAATGCTTGACATGTAAAACATGATCAGTATAAACATTCTTAAACACATTATTTTTCTCCTTATAATCATGAGGTCTAAGAGTAGAATGTCTAACAAAAGATTTAACATTAGCATGAGCATTCTTTTTCGAAAAGTTATTTCTACTAAAATTTTTAAATGAGGAAATATTTTTCACTTCATTTACTTTCTTATTTAGGTTTAGAACCTCATTTTTCAATTCAATCATAGAGTTATAGAGCATGCAATTGAGTTTTCAACATGTTATTTTCCTTCTTTAAAATGTCATTTTTTGTCTTTAAATCTTGAGTGTCAACACTTAAGGTGTCATGGCATGAATTTGAGACACTAGTTATTAACTTCTCATTTTCTAATTTTACATCCTGCAATTTAGAACTAAGATTTAAATTTTCCTTTTTAAATTTTTTGTTCTCTCTATCTTTCCTAGCAAGCAAGACATACATTCTTTTATATTCATCCATTAATTCATCTTAAAGGAAATCATGAGAACTAGATGAATTAATACTATTATTTTTGTTATCATGACTAGAGGAACAACATATCTCCTCATCAATGTTCATGATGTTGGCTTCTTGATCATGGTGTGAGGATGTCTCACTTGATGCAAGTGAGTGAGTGGAAGCATTTGATCTCCGTTTTGCCTTGTTCTTCATGCTAGGACAATTCTTTCTCACGTGTCCTTTCTCATTGCATAGGTAACATATCATTTTTATCTTCCGACTCTTTGTACTTCTTTGGCTAGAAACACTAAAAGCTTCAAGAACCTCATTAGATATAGGAGGATGGCAATTGTCATCGTCTCCTTCATTTAGAGTAACGAGTTTTTCAGTTTTAGCATAATCACAAAGCATGTTCAAAGTATTCCAGATATCATATACAGAAGTACAATGCATTATCTTCTCAAGTATATTATTTTCCAAAGAACAATATATGCAATTTGTTGCTTTAGCATTTAATTTGAACATATTAATTTGTTCTTGAGTCCATGAATCCATATTCTCCTTAGGTTCACTATATTTTATCTTCACCATGCTCTATACACCTAAATCTTGAGTCTTTAGAAAAGTATACATTCTACTCTTCCAAAGACCAAAGATGGACTCATCAAACTTAGGGGGTGAAGACGCTCTAATCTCTAGTGCCATTTTAGAATCGAGATACGGTGTAGAAGAGACGGTGAAATCTCAAGCTACAGACCTGCTCTGATATCAATTGTTGAGTAAAATGGCACACTAGAGGGGGGTGAATAGTGTATTCTCTAAATTAATTGGATTTAAACGTTTACTTAACTAGTTTAGGCAAATTATAATTTAATGAATGGATGCGGAAGCAAGATAGGCAATTAAACACAAATAGAGTATCAATTCAAACACACAATTTATAGTGGTTCGGCCCCAATATCTACTCCACTACCTAAGCACCCCGCTTAGGATTTCCAAACTTAGTTAACTAGATTTATTTGAGTTTCCCTTGCAACAAGGACTTTGACTCGAAGAGTCGCACTCTCGATCTAAGGTAATTCCACATCCGGAAGTCTCCGCCTTCTTATCGTGAACACTCTTCCGCCTCAACCATAAGGGACAACTTAACTAATCCTAGCTAAACTAAGTTTACACAAGTGACTTTACTCCTTCACAACAGGGAAACCACTTTTACACACAACTACACTCAAGACCTAACATTCTAGGTCTTTCAACAAATCAAATACAAGTGTTTAAAAACAAATTAACTAAAAACAAACTATTACAAGGAGAGAATAAAATCTTATCACACTTGGGAACCTCTTCTTCTTGTGCCTAACCAGCTTGATCAACCCTTTGAAATAAAACACCTTCGGCAGCTGTGATCAAGTGAAAGTATGAAGAAATTAACTCTTTGAAGATTAAGGAATGCATAATGAATCACTCTTTGAAGCTTTCTTTTCACCAAAAATCTGAGAGAGAAGTTACGAAACGAAGTTAGAAGGGAGTATATATAGATCCGGCTGAAGCAGGGCGTCAACGGGATTATTTTCGACCGTTACAGACGCCTGGTCGATGGTTCGGTCGAAGCATCGATCGACCGACCATTCGACCGCTAGCTCATTGTAACAATTTCCCTGTGATCGGTCGACCGACGGGTCGATCGCTCGACGAAAAATCATCTACTTCAAAGCCGGTCGACCAGTCGATCGACTAAAGCCAGCCTTATACGCTAATCAGTCAATCGACTCAATGAGTCCCTCGTGCTCTGTCATCTGGTCGACCGACGAATTCTCGACCATATTTTGGCAACATTCGGTCGATCGACCGACATGGCTGCTGCCACTGCTAAAACACCATTCGGTCGACTGACTAGTCGATCCACACAGTGCTGGAAATTTTCTAGATTGGATTTTTCATTTCGCGCTCGATTCCGGCTTCGTTCTTCAACGTGTTTCATCTTTGAAGGATTCTCCATGCTTCCCAACATGTTTTTGATGCACACTTTAACCTGTTTTGAGGATTGATCGAGATACGATAGACTTGACGAATATTTCATCAATCCTACAATTTTCATACTTAAACACTTGTTAAATGAGTTTGTTATCATCAAAATAATCATGAGAAAAATAAAGCATGAAGGAAGAACCCTTCAGCTAACATAGTAGTGGTCTGACCCTGGTGTCCTCCTCTTCTCTCAGGTGGTGTGTGCGGGAGACCTCATATCTAAGGGCAGAGCCCAGCCTCTCGGATCTTTCCAGGTGGTTGTCTTCATCGTACGTGTTATGAGCGGTGGCGTTCGTGTTCAGCCGGGTGTTGTTCCCGAGATCGCGTCAGCGCCTCGATCTGGGCTGTTAATCATCGATTCTCCGCCTGAAGGTCATCTATCAGGTGTTGGGATTCTTCTGGTGAGAGATTGGTCGGTGCCGGAGTGTCACTCCCCACTGTTTCGGCATCTCTAGGTAGCGGGTGAACGTCTACACTAGAGTGTTGCCTGCATGTTGCAACGTTCGCTTGACTCCGAATACCAATCATTGCGGGACAAGTAAAATTTACTCGACCATACGATGGACGCCAAATATTTTTACTTGAGCGTCAGAGTATTTTTTGCAAGTCCCCTTCAGAATTGCACCTGGTCAAGAGACGCGTCAGACCATATTGCTTCGACTTCGTACAAAAATAAATTCATTATTCAAAATTTTAGATTCATGCACTCAAACGTAGGACTCCATAGAATTCTACGAAGCCATATATTCTACGGCCAAATCCTATGTAGTCATTCTAGTTTTTTTAGATATTGAATGTCACCGAGAACAACGTGGTTGTTGGTCTTATATTCGCCGGTCTTAATTAATGACTCGTAATGGAAAAAAGCTTTAAGAGATTTTATTACAAAGTCAATAATAATAATAAATAACAATAATGAACATCGGAACACGGAAGCTTTACACATACAACACACGGAATTAGAAGTTTAGAACACCGGATATATATATATATATATTCGTTTCTCTGTACATAGATTTATGATCGACTTTGCAGGAGGACTTTCCTTCGATTTATTTCTCTAACCACGTTAATGAATTAAACCAGAAGAAGATGAAGAATATAATTAAAGAAAAAGTCAATGATCATGAATTAATCAGCAGTGGAGAAACCGGTTAATTACGAGCCCTTGAACACTTGGATCAACAGCGAGAACCCGGACACACCCTGCAACGCCTCCTCCTCCAACCACAGCTTGCTCTCCGGTCCTCTCCTCGCCCGCAACACGAACATGGCGCACCCGCCCGAGACGTTGCCGAACCACCAGTCATGCACATCCCACATCACGTCCACCGGCATTCTATCGACGAAGATGGTCCGGTTCCCTCTAAAGTTCCACCCGAGTTTCCTCACGCGCACCACCCTCTTCCGGTCGATGCACACCGTCAGATCTGAGTCCCATGCGTCCGCCTTGCACCTGATGGTGATCTCGTGATTCCTCCCGTCGTCGCAGAGCTGCGATCTCGTCGTATAGACGCTGTGGCCGACGACCTGCTCTTTCCTGACGACCATGGAGAACTCTGCAGTGGGAATCGTGCCGTCGAACTGCTTCTTGATGTACTCATCGCTCATGTCGCCTAGGAGGAGCCCGAGCTCTCGATTGACCATGACGACGAGGTAGAAACTTCCGATGGGTTGGGGCCCTGATGACGACCCATATCTCGCTGAAGAAATGTCCCAGTGGAGATCGACCACGGACTCGCCGGAAACATAGGATCGAGTCCCCTTATTCTTCCTCACTAGTTGGCAGTTCATGGCCGGATCGGAATTCCAGCCATCGTCGACGCTAACGGAGAACGCAGGGCCGACATGGGTCCTGGACCAGGTGACCCTGAGGAGGACCTCCTTGAGAGTGCTGAGCCTGGCTCTGTAGAGGCAGGTGACTGCACTGAGGACGGACGACGAACTATCCCTTACCGAAGAGGAGCTGGCGCCGTCGCTTGTGCTGCCGGTCCCGGAGCAAGAGGTGTCGGAGATCTTGACGGCGCTCTCGCTGAAGCAGGAGGCGAAGTCCCTCATGGTTGATGGGAAGAGAAGAGGCTTCTTGGTTTTGCCCACCATACTTAGTCCTAGTACCGGTCAACACTTGCACAACTGAAGCCAGGAATGAGGGATGATTTAAGGGAGAGGAGGAAGAAGCAACGAAGAAGCCATGAGATGCATGCCAGCTAATGATTTTTTGAAGCAAGTGGATGCCAATACTTTGATTTGAAGAAATTAAGAAGATACTTAGCAAGATGCACTAGATGTTACAACCTGATCATGATGTGATGGACGACTACTGAAAACTATACTTATGTCATATTAAAATTTTAGATATAAGACAGATTTGTTTCTAGCTATATTACGAATTGCATTCCACAATTTAAAATACCAAATTTGCACTCCAACACATGGCTAGTACCACCTTTTCAGGCAAACAACTACCTGGATAACAATGACTTGTTTGATTCAGCTTGAGAATAATATAAAATGAACATGTGCAGTGATTAATAGTTGCCAAACACACTCCTCACAACTCACGACTCACCTGGCACTTGAGCAAGCAATCTAATCGCTTATAATTCGTTTGCTATGGTAAACTTAAATAGAATAATATTTCATTTACCTGTTTCATAGATTGATGTTCATATTAGAACGAGGGTAGTATTGGAAGAGAGTTTTGATATTACACAATGAAAATGGAGGGTTTGAATCAAATTTCATCAGTTGCAATAGTTATGCCAAGCATTGGCATGCACCAAACAACGTAATGAAAGCATAAGATATAATATTGCATTACCAGTCTGATTACGGTTTGCTAAGTTTGGGAAGATAAATTACAACAAAGTAGTAAAAAAAGATTAGGTCCCAACTAACAGAAACACTTCATAAATTAGTTGATATTGCAGTTGTCCATGAAAGGAAATTTTAAGACTACTGTGTGTGTCTTGATATGCAAAGTTAGCTCATCATGTCGTCGACATCTCGATCAATGCGGTTGAACATGGCACGTGTTTTCCACATTTAGTCGTCTACTTCTTTTAGCAAGCAAGGGATAGATGCCTAACTTTCATTAGCAATTAATGAAAATAATGGAGAAAAAATAATATCCAATTAAATAAAACGAAATAGAAAAATGAAAATAGAAAAAAAATAGTATATAAACATAATTGTGCAACATGCTAAATACATAGGTGTTCAGCTTGGTAGCCATTACCATTACAAGAAATGTAGTGATTTCAGACGATCATTGAAGTTGAAAAATGGTCAAAAGTTTGTCGGAAACATTGATTTACCGATCAAATTTTGGCTGATTTCCGAGACCAAAATTTACGTCGGTAAAATCTTGGTTGAAATAAGTACCGACAGTTTTTATATATATATATATATATCGGGTAAGGCCGACGGCCCTCCTATTTTTCCGTCGTCGGCCGAAACCCTTTCCAACAGTGACTAGGATTTTGGCGGCCCGAGAGAGAGAGAGAGATAGATAGATTGGCGGCGCTCCGACAGAGGAATGTGTTAATGAAGAAAAAGTTGGGAGCGGGGAGGCAGAGGAAAGGAGAACTTGTTGTGAGATTGATTTTGAAGGTTTTGGGGGGAGATAAAATTTTTGGGTATAATTATAATTTTAAAATTATTGATAATTTTTTAATTTTTTAAAAAAGAAGTTATTTATAATTTTACGACTCATTTTGGTTGAAAATTTTTGCTGGCAACTATTTCCGATGCTGAGAGTCGTCGGAACTCTAACGAAAATTTTCGACGATGGATTCTCGTCGAAAGTTGTGGTCGATGACTTCAATATTAATTAAGTATAAAAATAAGTCATTAATTTTCCGGGCGAACTTGTGACTATGAAGTTCGTTGGAAATTATTATCGACGAAATTTTTGACGAAAATTTATCCATAATCTATTAAAGTTTTTAAAAATAATATGTCAATTTCCCGACTAATTTTGGTCAAAAAAATTTGTCGGTAACTCTTTTTGATGTAGAGAGTCATCGAAAATCTAACGAAAATTTTCGACAACATCTTCTTGTCAAAAATTATGATCGGTGAATTCAATATAAGTTTCACTACAAGAAATATAGTGATTTCAGACAGCTATTGGAGTCGAAAAGTGATCGAAAGTTTGTCAAAAATATTGATTTACCGATCAAATTTTGACTGGTTTTCGAGGCCAAAATTTGTGTCAGTAAAACCTTGGTCGAAACGGGTAATGACCGTTTATTGACAAAAAATATTGTCGGTAATAATCAACCAAGGTTTTAATAAAAAAGTTGTCGATAGTTCCTCGGTAACTACCGACAAAAGTTTTGTCGGTAACTCATCGGTAATTACCGACTATAAATACTATCGAGAACTGGTCGATAATTACCGACTACTTTCCTCCCATATTCCATTCAAAAAGTGGTCGGTAATTACTGATGAATTACTGACTAAGTTTTGTCAGTATTTACCGACGTGTCTCCGACAATAGGTTCATCGGTAATTTCAGATGACATGTTGTCGGTAATTTTGTCGAAAACTTTAAGATTTTTTTTAAAAATATATTATAATAAATCGGAATAAAAATAATATTTTGACCTATAATAGTAACAAATTAATAGCATATACGACAATCTAAAACATTTCAATCCCAAGATATGATTCAAAATATGATAAAACATATCTTTTATCATCCAACAAAAATCTCTTCCATTCAAAATAATAAATATTCAATAATAACACTAAGCACCTAACATTTCACACATCATCGGTCCTCATCAAAAAAATATGACTCCACCTTCCCTTCTTCTTTGTCTCCAGCGCTAGTGACCTCGCTGCTCTACTCTACCTCCCGTTCCTCCACTCCACCACTGGCATCAGCTTCGGGGACCTCGGTGATGCCCTCGTCCACTTCCCGAGGGTTCCCCCTCCTTGCCTCGCACTTGCCCCATGAAACAATGCGCCAAGAAGACGAATCATACAAGGCCTTGAGAAAAGAATGAGAAGGCCTAGTGTGTGGCGTGGTTGGACGAGCAGCCGCTCGGTGGTGCAAGAATTCTATGATACTATCTTAACAAGTTGATCATAGCTAACTAATTCACAAAAATTTATCTCATAACTGAATTGCACCGCTTGTCCATTTTTTCCCAGTTTCCTACAAGAAATATCAAGAATGCGCACTTAGCTCATCGTGCCCAAGAAAAACTCAAAAAGAACCAATTGTAGAGATAAAAGTTTGTTAAGGAAATTTTGAGGCACCAAGGTGCTCGTGCAATATTTCTCCAAAATTATAACCCATGGCATCAAAGATGTAGCATATCGAGCTAATTTCAGCTTGATCTAACCCATTAAACACTACAGGTCATAGCTTCTTCAAATCAATTGGCATGACTCTGATCACCTAACATCATAATTAACAATTAACAAGCGCAATGCATGATTTTTAAGAGAGGTTGAATAGTGTTAAATTTTTTACTAATATACAAAGCCCATGCCGCTATCATCACCTGGAATCCCACCGTGTTGCCGTTGGCCCGATCGTCTAATATCCTCTTCGCCAAGCCGCTGCTCACGTACTCATCAGTCACCATTGCCACCGACCTCCTCTCTATGTCCACCTCCGTCTCAATAAATAAAGCATCGCCTTTGCCTCATGGTGATCGAGAAGCCTCCGATGGCGAGAGCTCCATTGCTCCACGACGAATCTTACATACTAGAACCCAGATCCTGTACCAGATCCACCTAGCTCCTTCATTCTAATCCTCTGTATCCCCAATGGGATACCGAGGCTACGCCATGGATGTTCTCGGAAGCTTGAGCTTCCTCGCTGCGTGCCTCCTCGGCGGCCGCCTCTTCATCATTTCCCTCTCCCTACTCTCGGTCCGCCTTCCGCAGCCTCTTTACTCGCCAAGGATGCCTAGGCGGAGGAGGAAGAAACCTATCCGGGTTTACATGGACAGCTGCTTCGACATGATACATTACGACCATTGCAACACCCTACGGCATGCTCGAGCTCTCGGGGATCAGCTCGTCGTTGGGCTCTCGGAGATGGTGGCAGCGGAGGAGGTGGAGAGGAAGATACGGTGATGGCTGATCGAGTCTTCTCTAGTAAACTTGGAGAAGATGAACATATGGGATGCAGGATTAATGTATGATGCAGCGTTTCTATAATGATAAAGGAGAAGGTGATGCACACGTGTAAGAAGAAAGGAAGTGCAAATTTGGAAGACGAGGAGTTTTTGGAAGGATGATACGTGTATTGAGGATGCCATTAATTGCAAAAATAATTTAAACAATATATATAAATTTGCATATGTTGAATAAAGAGGTGTCACGAAGGATTTACAAATATTTGAAAAATTTATCCACTAAAATTTGGACGAAAATATATCGATACTTTTTTATTCTTTTAAAAAAGTTATTTACAAATTTTCCGACATATTTTGGTCTAAAATTTTTGTCGGTAACTCTTTCCGATGATGAGAGTTGTCAAAACTCTAACGAAAATTTTCGACGATAGATTCTCGTCGGAAGTTGTGGTCGATGACTTCAGCATTAATTAAGTATAAAATTAAGTCATTAATATTTTTGACCAACTTGCGACTACAAAATCTGTCAGAAATTATTATCGATTAAATTTTCGATGAAAATTCATCGATAATCTATTAAAATTTTAAAAATAATATGATAATTTTCAGACTTATTTTGGTCGAAAATTTTTATCGGTAACTCTTTCTGACGCTAAGATTCGTTGGAAATCTAACAAATTTTTCTGACATCTTCTCGTCAAAAATTATGGTCGATAAATTCAATATTTCTTATAATATGTTTAATGATCTATAATGTCTCTTTGACTCCTCCCAAATCGTCTACTATTTCTCTCTAGCCGGCCAAACCTGCCAATCTCACGTTGAAAGCCTGCCCTATTCAAGTATCCAATGGCCGTGCCCTAATCATGAAGTCGGCTTTCAATGCTCTTATATATCGCCAGCTAGCCATTCTACCAAACAGATGTTGAATCATTCTAGCTCATTGTAGAAGCTACAACTTTGATATTTTATGTCAGTTCCCATTTAATTTGCTGAAATGGTCACATGGGGGTAATCGACCCCTTTAATTTGATCACCCATCGACTAATCTTCATCTTCCTCCATATCCCATATAAATCTTATCCCTTCACTCATAGTTAACCAGAGGGACCCCTTGAGAATATATTGTCCATCCATCACTAGGTGTACGTGTTCTTTGTCAGGGTTCTTCACATATTTGCCTTCCCTAGTAACTCCTAAATAGTTATGATTTCCTCCCCATTAATTCATGGTTTCTAATCACTTTCAATATTTTTGCGAATTCTGAGACTAAAATTTCCCACCTTGTCCAATTATTGAGCTAGAAGAATATAGGATTGTTCATGGATTGAGTTTAGAGAAAAAAATTGATCGAATCTGATCAAAAGTAATCGAGTCAGATTGGATCGGATTCGAAATATTTTTGTCTTTCAAACTCAACTAGGTCGGATCAGATTGGGTAGTCGGGTCTACCCTTTTGGACTAAACAGTAAACTCCAAACGGGTAACTGAGTAAGTGTAATTGCGTTAATTTGGACTTTGGAGTATATATGTATTTTAAAAATAATAATTTAATCGGATCATCGGGTTCCAAACTTTGAAACCTGAGATTTCGACCCAACTGTAGTCGGGTTTTACTCGACCAGGCCCAATTACCCGACCTGATCGACCTAACCTAAATAGGTAAGGTCGGGTCGGGTTCTCGATTTCATTGAGTCAATCTCGGAGTCGAAATGGCAACACTAGGGGGGATTGTGAATAGTGTGTTTACTAATTCAATTATCTTAAATTCAATTTTGATTTGTGTCTCAAATAGTTTAGGCAGGTTGCAATTGTGCGATTAAATGCGGAAGCAAGATCAAACAATTAAGCATAACCAAATATAATAATGCAAACACAAGATTTATAGTGGTTCGGCCCCAATGCCTACCCCACTACCTAAGCAACCCGCTTAGGACTTTCAAATTAAGTTTTACTAGATTTTCAAACTAAGATCTAGAAGGCTCAAATCTTCCTTTTAATTGCTCAAAAAAATATGTAATCATCAAGGAAGATAATTAGAGAGGTTAGATGAATGATATTTATAGCTTCTCAAAGAAAAGTCAGCTCAACGGATAGAAAACTATCCCTTATAGACGCTCGGTCGATTGGTCGATCGACCACTCGAACGACCGCTGCCTTCCTCTCTGTGTGCGGTCGACCGACGGGTCGATCGCCAAGACGCAAAATAATCGATCCCACATTCGGTGGAACAGTCGATCGACCGACGCAGGTCGCCTCTTTAGCGATCGGCATGTCGGTCGACCGATCGATCGATCGACAGAGCTACTGCCCATTTTGGGCTTTGATCGATCGACCGCCCGGTCGACCGAAGTAGCTTCTGCTGCTTTTTAGCACTGTTCGATCGACCGACCGGTCGACCAAAATGGCTGCTGTCATTTTTCTTACACTCTTTGGTCGACCGACCGGTTGACTGAATATAGGCTGATATTGATTTTTTAGTCATTTTTCTTGCGCGCTTCATTTTCGGGTTCCGGCTTTCAACGAGCATCAACTTGGAGAGCTTTCCATGTGATATTTGAGCTTGTCCAATATGCCTTTGGTGTATACATCGATCTTTGAGATGTTTCACGATGAACCCGAGTGCGACGATCAATGTCCTTTCGATTTTCCGATTTCTTCCTATTTTTCCGATCGAGGACATCGAACGCTAATCGATATGGAACCTGAAAGGTTTCTCGACGAAATATTAGTTCCATGTTTATTATCATCAAAACCGAGATTAAGAGATTAAGACCAAGGTTGAAAACCTAAAGCCAACAATCTTCCCCTTTTTGATGATGACAAACATCTTTAAGAAAATATATTCAATAAAGCATATAGGATATCAACTAAGGGATTTTTTCTCCTATAACATTCATATCTATATAATAGAACTCCCTCTATCTATATGCATGGATCTCCTATATTTTTCTCCCCTTTAGTTATAATTTTCTCCTCCTTTATCTTATACTTTTCTCCTCCTTTTGACATCAATAAAAAAGGGCAAGAATGGTCAATCTAGTCAAAGGGATGAAAAACAAATATATTTTTTTATGTAGTTGAGACTCTAAAGAATATTTTTCATGACACATGAAAATCTCAACCAAAGGGATGGAAAACAAATATTTAATATGAAACTTAAATCATACATGATATGTTCAAAACTAAATATTTGAATTCAAAATTAAATTAAATCATGTATGTTCTCATATCTTTTTCATGACATTTTTAGATTTCATTCAAACTTTCAAAATATCAGGATATGGTCATTTAAATCATGTATATCAAGTTTGAAGTGAAACTAATGTCATTTGATCCAAATATGAACTTAGCATATTTTCATTTGAAATAAGCATAAAAACATGAAAATGTTAAGTATCAAGTGTTTGCTATCTACTCATGTTTTCTCAAACTTAGGCATCTAGACATTAAACAAGAGAGAATGTAAGTTTATGAATCAAGTTTGGACTTAAGATGAAATTTTTAAGTCACTTTGTTGACTTAGGTTAACCTATACTTCAAGATTTGAAATACTAATTGTTGGATGAAAATTTTGATATCAATTATTGAATGGTCATTTAAAATGCATGTATCAAGTTTGAACTTCAAAATAAATTTTCTAAGTTCATTTTTCATCCTATATTATTTTTAATGAAAAAGTGAATATTTCTAGATATCATTCAAATTATCAAAAATCATTCCTAGAAATGATTTTACTCAAGAAATTGTGTGAATGATATTAGAAATGAAATAAAATAGTTTGCATGAGTTTTCATTTGAAGTTTTTGAAGAAAAATCAAAGTATCAGAAAAATTAATATTTCAAGAAGGATGATACTTAATTTGTGTTTTCGAAATCCAATTTCAAACTTTTATTATAAATCAGATTCTTGATGAAACTTTTCAAAATTTTTACTGAAGAATCTAGATTTTTCAGTGAGGGTGCAATTTCAAGAATCATCTAAAAAGGATTTTCCTACATTTTTTAGAAATAACTGATACCAAATGTTGTCCAAATGGTAATTTCGTAAATTTTATTTATTTTCAAAGAATGCTCAGTTTTTATTCAAACTTTTATGACATTACATAATGGTCATGTAAAGAGTGTATGTCAAGTTTGAAATGAAAATTGTATCATTAAGTCAAGATATTAACTTAGCATAGTTTCATTCCAACTAAGCTAGTTATCATGAAACTTGCTAAGTTTCAATCTTATCATTTACTTATGATATTTCAACCTTAAACCTATGGATACATAACATGAGTAAATCTAAACATGTTCCTCAAATACAGATTGAAAATGAAACCTCTAAGTCAATTGATTGACTTGGGTCAACTTGGTTTAAAAGAGGTAAGCATGAATTGACCTCTATGTCATTTTATCCATATCCATATGAATTTTTCACTCTAAGTGCATGAAAATATGTCATACCTATTTCTAAACATGTTTATGAGTTTTGGACTTAAAATTCAAGTGTCCAAGTCAATTTGTTGAGTTGGATCAAGCTTTTCCAAGTTTAAGTCCCCTAATGTGATCTAGTTATCACATTTTTCATCTACACATGAATTTTCATGATTAAACACCTAGAATCATATCATGTGTGTATCTAAATATGTTTTCCAACTACTAACTCAAAAATGATGTCTCTAATATGAATTTTAACTTAGAGCAATTTTCATTCAATCAAGATATCTTGAAATTGTCTAAGTATCAAAAAATTTCTTACTCATGAAAATTCAAACATTTATCATGCAAAAATAATCATAAGTATAGAGACATCATTAAACATGGATATTCAATTATTAAACTAAGATTTTTACAAAATTAAATTCATACCTTAGTATTTAGAAATTTGCCAAACTTGTCATTTACTTTTCATTTTCATCATGATAGCATAGCCTTCATTTTTTATCACTTTCTTAATTTCCAAGTAAGCTTCATTAGTATCAAAATAAAATTATATACCATCTAGCAAGCAAACATACTAAATAGCAAAGGTTCAATGTAAAATTTCATTTAAAAAATTAAACATATGCTAGATAGTAAAGATTCATTGTAAGGAGGTTATCATGATATCAAAATGAATCCAAAGGATCTTAAGATGTGAAGCATTTTAAGAATAAGGTCCCTAAACATGTTTAACTAGTTTGGACTTTAAAGGAATATCTCTAATAGTGAATATTAACCTAGAGCAAGTTTCATTCAATGAATTTTGTCTAAGTACTAAGATTTTACCTACTCATGAAAATTCAAGGATTTAATATGCAATTCTAATCATGAGTATTGAGACATTATTTAAGCTTAAGCATTGAGGGTATAACATTAAGATTTTGAATTAATCGAAGTTATACCTTATACTTGAAAATTTAGCCAAACTAATCTTTTTCATTCTAATTTTTAAAGCCTTCTATTTTATCATAACTTGCAAGCAATATTCAATAGTAGGATAATGAGAATATAATTACTAGCAAGTTATCAAACTAAGTAACAAAGAGAGGGATGAATTATCGATATCAAAATCTACTTTGCTAAATAGTTTCAAATTCATTTCAAAATGAAATCGAGTGATATCAAAACGAATTTTAGGATATCACAAAAATAATATGAATGAAAATATGATCTCCAACCATTCCTATTGGTTGAAAACCGAAAGGCCACAATGAGCCTACGATTTAGAACCACAAGGTCGCTTAGGCCCATTACAGGCCACATAGGTCTTCGAGGAGACCGGAAAATCAAAATCAAATTTTTTTTTGAAACTTATCAAGAAAGAAAAATCTACTAATATTAAGCACATATCAAACTCCAACTCTAACTTAAACAAGTAGGCATAGGAGATGATATCAATGAGTTTGATGCCAACAATTACATTACCCAAGGCATCAAGATGACTTGAAGTTGCAACTTTGAAATGATACAATCTTTGAATCCCCAAGCAACTTCATCTCATCCTAATATGGTAGCTCCCCCTACAATAGAGCATGAAACTTTTGATACCCAAATAGCTTTGGATCCTTGGGGGTTAGATGGCCTAGGAATCCAAAGTGTATTAGCAACACTTGGATTTCTTTTGAACGCACAATCATAAATAGTATGGCCATAAACACCACAACAAAAGCAATTACCATGAATTTTTTTTTTTCCTTAACATGAGGTTTAAGTATGGAACGTCTAACATTAACTCTTGAGATGTGAGGTTTATGGTTAGCATGAGCATTCTTGAAAGAAACACTTTTCTTTTCAAATTTCCTAGAAGAATAAGCATCTTTAATTTCATTTACTCTTTTATTTAAAACTACAACCTCACTTTTTAAGGTATCAATGGATTTATGCAAAGCACACACTTGAGATTTCAACAAGCAATTTTTATTTCTCAAAATATCATGCTCAAATTTGAAATCACGTGTACAATCCTTACCATTGAGATTCACATTATTTTTTGTGTTTTCATTTTCATTTCTAATTTTTGAAATCTTAGTTAACAACTCATCATTCTCATTTTCTAATTCTTCATTTCTATGTTTCAAGTCCTTAATTTCAAATTTTAAGGCATCATGACAAGAATCAAAATGGCTAGTATTCACTTTTTCATTTTCCAATTCATGCACATAAGAGCTAAGCCTTAAATTTTCCTTCTTTAATTTTCTATTTTCCTTAATCTTTTTCATGAGCAAGTTATACATCTTTTTGCATTCTTCTAGTAGTTCTTCATACGACATATCAAGGGATTTTGAGCTACTAGAATCATTATCATTAACATTTTGAACATGACTAGAAGATGGAGATTGTACCTCATCTCGAAGACCCAAGAGGCAATAGTTTGATGTATCTTCGTCGTCATGTCTAGAAGTGGCTTCACTTGAATTGGATGTGGATGATGAAGCACAATTCTTCTTTTTGGATCTCTTCTTCAAGAGTGGGCAATTCTTCTTCTTTTGTCCCTTCTCTTGGCAAAGGAAGCACCTAAGTTTTCTTTTTCGATTTTTGCTTGTGCTACTTTAGCTAGAAGTGCTTTGGGCATCAAAATCGAGGTTAGTACTGGGGGATCGATGACCATTGTCATCACCACCCTTAACAAAAGTATTAAGCTCTTCAGTTTTAGCATAATCATATAACATATTTAATGTTGCCTAGATATCAAAAGCGGAAGAACAATGTATAACCTTTTCAAGTATTTCATTTGAATATGAGCAATATAGGAGATGCGTTGTTTTATCATTCAATTCAAATAATCTAACTTGTTCTTGAGTCCAATCATTTATGTCAATGGTGGGCTCAACATACTCATTCTTTAGCATGCACAATAGATCTAAACTTTGTGTTTTCAGAAAGGTATACATCCTACTCTTCCAAACACCAAAGTTTTCTTCATCAAACCTAGGTAGTGCAAATGCTATACTCTCTAGAGTCATTTTTTGGATCAAGGCAAGATGTAAACGAGATAGTGAAATCTCAATCCATGACCTGCTCTGATACCAAATGTAGTCGAAATGGAAACACTAGAGGGGGGGGGGTGAATAGTGTGTTGTAATTGTGCGATTCAATTTTGATTTGTTTCTCAAATCGTTTAGGCAAGTTGTAATTGTGCAATTAAATGCGGAAGTAAGATCAAATAATTCAGCACAACCAAATATAACAATGCAAACACGAGATTTATAGTGGTTCGGCCCCAATGCATACTCCATTACCTAAGCACCCCGCTTAGGATTTCCAAACTATGTTTTATTAGATTAATTAGTTTCCCTTACACAGAGGACTTTGACTCGAAAAGTCGCACTCTCAACCTAAGACACTTCTACACCCGGAAGTCTCCGTCTTCTTACCAATAGCACTCTTTCACCTCAACCGTAAGGGATGCCTCAACTAATTCTAGTAAAAACTAAGTTTATACAAGTGGCTTTACACATTCACAACAAGATAACCACTTACACAACAAGACCTAATAGCCTAGGTCTTCTTACAAACTCAAATCAAAGGAAATAGATTCAAATAACAGTTAAAATGCAATCAAAATAGCTAAAAGAGTAAACCAAGATTAAAAGCTCTTTTTCCAAGCCTTGGAACCTCCAACTTGCCGAGTCGCAAAGCTCGACTCAATTCCCGAGTTGAGGCAGCAACTATTAATTGAGAAAATGTTCGCGGAAAGAGCAGAGCGCGCCTAATCAATCTCTAGAAGGCTCAAATCTTCCTTTTAATTGCTTAATAAAATATGTAATCATCAAGGAAGATAATTAGAGAGGTTAGATGAATGATAATTATAGCCTCTCAAAGAAACGACAGCTCAATGAATAGAAAACTATCCGTTACAGACGCTCGGTCGATTGGTCGGTCGACCGATCGATCGACCGCTCGAACGACTGCTGCCTTCCTCTCTGTGTGCGTTCGACCGATGGGTCGACCGCCCAGACGCAAAACAATCGATCCCACATTCGGTCGACCAACGCAGGTCGCGTCTTTAGCGATCCGTAGGTCGGTCGACCGACAGAGCTACTGCCCATTTTGGGCTTCGATCGTTTTACCGCCCGGTCGATCGAAGTAGCTTCTGCTGCTTTTTAGCACTATTCGGTCAACCGAAATGGCTGCTACCATTTTTCTTACACTCTTCGGTCGATCGAATATAGGCCGATATTGATTTTTTTAGCCCTTTTTCTTGCGCGCTTCATTTCTGGGTTCCGGCTTTCAACGAGCATCAACTTGGAGAGCTTTTTATGTGATCTTTGAGCTCGTCCAATACGTCTTTGGTGCATACGTCGATATTTGATATGTTTCGTGATGAACCCGAGCGCGACGATCAATGTCCTTTTGATTTTTCGATTTCTTCTTATTTTTCCGATCGAGGACATCGAACGCTAATCGATATGGAACCTGAAAGATTTGTCGACGAAATATTAGTTCCATGTTTGTTATCATCAAAACCGAGATTAAGAGATTAAGACCAAGGTTGAAAACCTAAAGCCAACAGACCTAACCTCCCAATGAACACAACTAGAAGAATGTACCAACATGTACAGTCCCTAATAAGACAATATTTGATCCATAGGCCCAGAGCCCATGCCACATCATCCATTACTGCACGAGTTATGTGCCAGCTCAGCTATCCATTATAATAGAAAGATTGTATTTAATTTATTATCGTTGTGTATAAATAGGCATGTTGATCAATGAATGAAATATACTTTTTCGTTGCTTCATTTGTCCACTATGTTCTATTTTCTTCCCATTATGGTATCAGAGCCATCTCTCTCGCGAGAAGGCTCCTGACACGATTGTTTTTTTCTTCTCTTTTGTTCATTCTTCCCATATATGGCTTCAAACGAAGCTTCGCATACATCCATGGAGGCACCATTGGCGACACATGAAGCTACACATCCTATTTTTGTTTCCGGCGAAGTTATTTCAATCAACCCGGCATCTTAGTTACCCATCAAACTGACAGGAAGTCATGACTACATGACCTAGAGATCGCATCTGGAATTACTTCTAATCGGGTATGATTTATATTGTTTCATTGATGGTAGCTTAATCTGTCCGCCTTTGAATGATCCCAATCATAAGATCTGCGTTAGACAAGATGTGCTCATACGCCATGCTATTATGGCTTCCATTGATCGCAAACATGCTTCCTTAATAGCTACAGCTACTTCATCGACAAATGCATGGTTGAGACTTGCAAAACAATTTGCCAATAAGTCTCAATCACGCATATATAGCCTCCAAGATAGGCTTGCCAGATTAACAAAAGGATCAGATTCGATTGCCCAATATTTTCATGAAATCAAGGACATTATAGATGAGTTATCTATTGCGGATGCTCCTGTTAACAATGCTGCATTAACCATTAAAATCCTGAGTGGCTTATGGCCAGAATTTAGTGATATAAGGGAGCAAGAGATTCTCCAATTTCAGTAGAAGAACTCTATGATAAACTGGTTGGTCATGAAGCATTCCTGAGATATCAACATGTTCTGCCTACTATGACTACAAACTATACCACTAAACAAAAATCATATTTGTACTCAAACAAAAACAATCAGTATTCTTCATCTAACTGGGATCCTAGTAAGCTTTCAAGCACAAATACTTTGAACAGTCCTTCAAGTGGTATAAGACATGCATTTAACAATCCAAATAAACAACCATTTCCTAAACAAAACAAGGTTAAAGTGCAGTGTCAAATTTGCAATAAACTTGTACACTCTGCAAGGGTGTATTGGTTTAGATTTAACAATAACTCTCAAGCTTCACCTCAGCTACATTTGGCAGAACAACAGTCCAATAGTAATTCATCTTGGATTTTAGACTCAGGGGCAACAAATCACTTCACTTCGGACAAGGATAATTTGCAGCAATACACTCAGTTCAATGAAAATTTTGGAGTGTCTCTCAGTGATGGAAATACTCTTCCTATTACACACATTGGTACTGCTTGCATTTCTCCAAATTTTATGCTTCATAATGTTCTTTGTTCCCCTTTCATAACCAAGAATTTAATATCAGTATCCAAGCTATGTTCTCAGTTTAATACTTCGATTGAATTTTTTTCTGACCATTTCACTATTAAGGATCTGGAGACAGGAGTTCGACTTGCTCAAGGCCTGAATAAAGGAGATATCTATGAGTGGTGTACTACTTCTCAACCTTATCACAATTCCCTTGCAGTTTCATCTTCATCGAGTCTCTCCACATGGCATCAGAGACTTGGTCATCCACATAAAAAAATCTTACAACATATGATTTCGCAGTTTAAACTACCTGTTTTTTATTCTGTTCAAATTCCGTGTAATGCTTGTCACTGCAATAAGAGCCACAAACTTCCTTTTGGTGTGTCTTCTATTCAGACTACCAGACCTTTAGAAATTCTAGTTACTGATGTTTGGGGTCCTGCGTCTGTAGCTACTATTGATGGACACAAATATTATGTAACTTTCATTGATCATTTTACCAGATAAATTTGGTTCTTTCCCATTCAATTGAAATTAGATGTAAAGCAAGTTTTCATCAACTTCAAAACATTGGTTGAGAACTTTTTCAATTCCAAAATTGCTACTATTTACTCAGATGGTGGTGGTGAATTCTCAGCACTTGCAAATTTTTTTCTTCAATCTGGAATTCAGCATCTTTGTACACCACCATACACTCCTCAACATGTTAGTATCGCATAAAGAAAACACAGACATATTGTTGAAACAGGTTTAACCTTACTTCATCATGCTTCTATTCCTCTTAAATATTGGAATTTTGCTTTTTCAACTGTTGTTTACCTAATCAATAGGATGACAACACCAGTTCTGAAAAATAAGTATCCTTTTGAATGCTTGTTTCGATCAGTTCCCAACTATTTCTCATTGAAAGTTTTTGGATGTCTTTGCTATCCATGGCTAAAGCCATATGCTGATAGTCAATTATCTCCAAAATCAAAGTCATGTGTTCTTCTTGGTTACTCAACTAAACATCATTGTTATCAATGTCTTGATACTGATTCCAATAGAATTTACCTATCTAGGCATGTAAAATTTGAAGAGGGGATGTTTCCTTTTCAAAAACTCAATTCTTCATCATCTAAACCTACAACTTATGAGTCGTGGTCAACATCATTTCAATTTCAAAATCAAACACCCACCGCTAGTACTTCAACTGCAGATACATTTGATATTCCTTTACCTCCTCCTGCCAACATACAGTCAAATTCATCAAATTCCTCAAATACCCAACCTACTATACCTATAAACATCACTCATAGTGACTTCGAAGCAGGTGAGCAGAATACTTCTTCAAATACCAGGTCTCAACAGTCCTTCAACATCCAGCAGAATAACAACACTATTGCTCCACCTCCTACATATCCCCATCCCACAGATCCGAATAGGATTGTAACTAGGTCCCAACACAATATATTCAAACCAAAGAAACCATTAGATTATTCAGCTCTTCACACATCTACTGAATTCATTTCAACTCCTACTACCTACAAACAAGCATTAAAGCATAATGTTTGGAGAGATGCTATGCAGGAAGAATTTGAGGCATTACAGAGAGATTCAAAGGTCGGTTAGTTGCTAAGGGTTTCTCTCAAAGACCGGGTATTGATTTTAAAGATACCTTTAGTCCAGTCATTAAACATTGCACAATAAGATTGATACTTGCTTTAGCTATAAAGTCAAATTGATCAATGTTTCAATTGGATATTAATAATGCATTTCTTCAAGGTCATCTTCATGATGAAGTTTTTATGTCACAGCCACCAGGGTTTGAAAGCAGAGAGCATCTTGACTATCTTTGTAGGTTAAATAAAGCTATTTACGGGCTCAGACAAGCTCCGATAGCATGGTATCAGGAGTTGACAAAGTTTTTGCTGGGCATTGGGTTTAAAAAATCCAAATCTGATCCTTCTTTATTTGTGCTTCATTCTGATAAAGACATCACTTTATTACTTCTATATGTGGATGACATTATTTTAACTGGTTCTTCACAAAAGTTTATTTTACAAATTAATCAGCAACTAGCAACCAGATTTTCTCTGAAAGACTTGCATCCGCTAAGCTTCTTCCTTGGCATTGAGGTATTACAGACTCAAGATGGTTTGTTTCTATCGTAAAGTAAATACATTCATTATGTTCTTCATAAATTTAAGATGGAAGATGAAAATCCAGTTAAAACTCCTCTAGCCTCTTCAGTCAAGTTATCTCTACATGATGGCTCTTCATCCACAAATGCCACTCAATATAAGCAGGTCATAGGTGCCATGTAGTATCTCTCGTTTACTCGGCCAAATATATGCTTTGCTGTCAACAAATTATCACAGTTCATGCATTCACCAAGCAACATACATTGGCAGTGTTGTAAGAAAGTACTTAGGTACTTAAAAGGTACTCAATCTTATGGTATTCTGCTGAATTCAGATACAACCTTTAACATATCTGCCTTCTTTGACTCTGACTGGGGAGGAGATCAGGATGATAGGCGTTCGACAAGTGCTTATCTCATCTTTTTAGGAACTTCTCCTATTAGTTGGTCTTCTAAGAAGCAAAAAACTGTTGCAAGATCCTCCACCGAGGCTGAATACAAGGCTTTAGCAAATACCGCAGCTGAGATATCTTGGCTTGAACACATTCTTCAGGAACTTGCATGGGTTCCTTCTGCAATTCCCATAGTATACTATGACAATCTTGGGGCTGTTGAAATGCACCTATTTGAAGCTTATTTTTATTCAATTTTGAGTAATTTATTTATTCAGTTATTGATGTAATTTAAGAGAATTAAAAGGTGCAATAGATAGTCTAATATGAGAGGTTTAATGAAAAAATTATATAGTTCAAGTAGGAATTATATAATCAAGTTTTATATGCCCAAGAAGGGCTGGTGCATTCATGTTATTTGCGAAAACTAGGCTTTAGTCCCACACGGGAAAATATGCTAATTTTATATTAGTCTATAAGCATTAGTGTGTATGCTTAATTACTTGTGTGGATAAAGTGGAAGGTGAAGAGACAACATTAGTGCGGTGCACTGCACCGCACAGCGCGCGGGCGCGAGCGCGTCGCAAAGTTGCATTGGTGCTTTTAGGCACACTTTGCACTTTACATGTGCGCATCGTCGCTAGGAGCCTCGCCCGAGCCGCGAGCCAACTTTTTTGTAGGGTTTGACCTTGATTCGAATTCGAATTCGAACCTAGTGACTGTTGGAATTCAACAGTTACATAAATTAGAGCACTCAATATTTGATTAATTGGTGAGTTAATTTCGAGATATTTTGCTTATTAAACAAATTGACAGTTGCTAATTATTAATAATGAGCATCAATTTCGAAATTAACTATGGATTAATCTATATAAATCAACCTCGAAATTAACATAATGCTGAAAATTTCTCTCATTCTCATCTTTTTTCTCTATTTGCTTCAACCTTTCAAGAGTGTTTGATCAATCATGGCGGTGTATTGCTACGGGGCAATAGAGACCTTAAGGACAGGGGTCACCCGTCAACCTCTTGATCTTCTCTGATTCCACATCCAACATCCAACAATCTTAAGGTCTCTATTGAGATGGATTCGGGAGTTGTTCAAGATCATGAACCAGGATTTTGTCAAGCTCGATCGATTTGACGGCAACAACTTCAGTCGCTGGCAAGACAAGATGAAGTTCCTTCCGACGGTGCTCAAGATCACCTACATCCTGGACCCGAACCTTCAACCTGTTCCTGAAGATCCAAAGCCAGTTGAAGGCCAAGATCCAGATCAAGCGACGATCAACTCTCTGAACGAGCAGAGAAAGAAGATGACCGAAGATGAGGAGCTTGCGCGCGGACATATCCTCAACACTCTCTCGGATCGGTTGTACGACCTGTACACCAACGTTCGGTCGCCAAGAGAGCTATGGGAAGCCTTGGAGTTTAAATACAAAGCCGAGGAGGAAGGTATAAACAAGTATGTTATTTCAAAGTATCTTGACTTTAAAATGGTTGACAATAAACCTATTCTTGAGCAAGTGCATGAGCTCTAGGTTATTGTCAACAAACTGAGGGTCCTAAAGATCGTCTTGCCTGAAACCTTCCAAGTTGGAGCAATAATTGCTAAACTGCCTCCAACCTGGAAGGATTATGCTAAGAGATTGATGCATAAAAACGATGACTTCTCCTTGGAACAAATTTAGAAGCATCTATGTATCGAGGAAGAAGCCCGAAAACGCGATGCTAAGACCTTGAACCAAGGACAGTCGAGCGTCAACTGTGTGGAGGGCAAGAAAAAAAGACTAGGACAGTTCAAGAAGAAAAATATACAGTTCAAGAAACCCGGACAGAAACCAAAACCCGATCTTAACAAAAGAAAATGCAAATATCACGTTTGTGGAGAAACAGGACATTATACCAGAGAATGTCAACATCGCAAGAGTGAATCTGAATCTGCTAACATGGTTGAGGAGAACCTTGTAGCAATGGTTTCAGATCTTACTCTTGATGTAGCCATGATCTCTGAAATAAATATGGCTAGTGAGCCATCTAGATGGTGGTTGGATTCTGGAGCCACCGTTCACATTTGTAACAACCGAGAACTGTTCAAAATTTTTACTGAAGTTGTTGGACAGGAAGTACAAATGGGTAACAGTTCCCGTGCCAGTGTTGGAGGCAAAGGAATTGTAGAGATCACCTTTACCTCTGGGAAGAAACTTACATTAGTTAATGTTTTATTTGTTTCGGAAATTAGAAAATCTAATTTCTGTTTGTCTTTTGGATAGGAAAGGTTTTAAAATTTCTGTTGAGTCTAGCAAAGTAATTCTGACTAAGAATGAAGTCTTTGTTGGAAAGGGTTATGAATGTAGTGGCATGTACAAGTTATCTATCAATAATATAAGCAATGTTTCTGTTTATTCTTGCTCTTCAATTTCTTTATGGCATAGTCGATTAGGACATGTGAATGTTAAGAACTTGAATGTTATGCATGCCATGGGACTTATAAATATTGATAACAATAAACTTGATAAATGTGAAATTTGTGTTAGATCAAAAATTATGAGAAAATCTTTTCCAATGGTACAAAGAGAATCACAATTATTAGATTTAATACATACTGATTTATGTGAATTATATGGAATATTGACTAGGGGTGGAAAGCAATATTTTATTACATTTATTGATGATGCTAGTAGATATTCATATATTTACTTGTTGAAGACAAAAGATGAAGCTCTTGCCTTCTTTAAAAAAATATAAATCAGAAGTAGAAAACCAAATTGAGAAGAAGATTAAAATTCTTCGTTCTGATAAAGGCATGAAATTTTGTTCAAATGAATTTGATACCTTTTGTGAAGATAACGATACCATTCACCAAACTAGTGTTGCTTATACACCACAACAAAAATGGTATAGCAGAAAGGAAAAATCGCACATTCCATGACATGATAAATTATATGCTAAACCATGCAAACTTACCCTATAATTTATGGGGAGAGGCCCTCTTGACTGCCTGCCATATACAGAATATGATTCCTAGTTCAGTGGTGAAAACTAGTCCCTACGAGATATGGAAAGGTAGAAAGTCTAACATAAATTATTTCAAAGTGTGGGGGTGTATTGCCTATTTCAGATATCCAGACCCTGAAAGAACTAAGTTAGGTGATAGAGCTATTAAGAGCGTATTTGTTGGATATGCTATTAATAGTAAAGCCTATAGACTTCTAGACTTAGAGTCAAACACAATAACTTAGTCTAGGGATGTGGAATTCTTTGAGAATAAATTTTCAAAAGATGTTGAAGATGAAGGAACTCCCACACTTGACAAAACTAGAGGTCCTACAAGGTCTACGGTTGAGATTGGGGAACCTAGCGTTCCAGAACAACCTATAGAACCTAGAAGGAGTACTAGGGTAAGAATAGAGAAGAACTTAGATAAAGACTTCATCTCCTCTCAATCTTTGTTATTTTTGGTAGAAGGGGACCAAAATAACAAAGTGACAAATGAGATACCCTACATTTACAGTCTTGAGACTAATCCTACATCATTTAAAGAAGCTATGGCTTCCAGGGATGCTGCCTTCTGGAAGAAAGCTGTTAATGATGAAATGGATTCAATCTTAGGAAACAATACTTGGGTATTGACAGATTTGCCAAGTTGCTCTAAACCCATAGGGTGCAAATAGGTGTTTAGGAGAAAATATAATACCAATGGTACTATCTCTGCCTTTAAAGCTAGATTACTAGCTAAAGGATTTAGACAAGTAGAAGGGGTTGACTATTTCGACACTTATGCACCGGTAGCTAGGGTTACTTCCATTAGGATCATCTTTGCCATCACTTCTCTTTATGATCTGTTTGTTTATCAAATGGATGTAAAGACAACATTCTTGAATGGCAACTTGAATGAGGAAGTGTATATGGAACAACCCGAATGGTTCATTGCTCCCGGTAACGAGCCTAAAGTGTGTAAGTTAGTCAAGTCTCTTTATGATCTAAAACAAACACCAAAACAGTGGCACGAGAGATTTGATATTGCTATTTTAAACTTTGGGTTTAAATATAACAGTGCAGACAGGTGCCTATATTCTAAAATCACTTCGGACTATATGGTGATAGTCTATTTTTACGTCGATTATATGCTGATCATTAGTACAAATATGGTTGGAATAAATGAGACTAAAAGGTATCTATCCTCTGTCTTTAAGATGAAAGACTTGGATGAAGTAGATATTATTTTAGGTATCAAAGTGAGAAAACATAATGGATGTTTTGTATTAAGTCAATCCCATTATATTGAGAATGTAATCTCTAAATTTAGTCACCTCGAGATTAAGGAGGTGAACACTCCTTTTGACTGTGGTTTGAAACTACAAGAAAATACTGGTAGAGCTATTGCTTAGCTAGAGTACGCAAGTGCTATTGGTAGCCTTATGTACGCTATGCACTACACTAGGCCAGATATTTCTTTTGCAGTTTCTAAACTCAGTAGATACACAAGCGAACCAAACATTGATCACTGAAAAGCTATTAGTAGGGTACTTGGATACCTTAAGAGGACTAGTAGCTTCGGTTTGTTTTATACTAAGTTCCCTAGTGTGTTGGAAGGGTAGTCTAATACTTGCTGGATAAATAGTGTAGGAGATAATAAGTGCACAAGTGGGTGGATTTTCACTCTTGCCGGTGGGGCTGTTTCTTGGGCAAGCAAGAAACAGACATGTATCTCTCATTCCACTATGAAATCTGAATTCATAGCTCTAGCTCAATCTGGATGGGAGGCTGAGTGGATAAGAAATATGTTATTGGACATAGATCTTTGGCCAAGTCCATTGCCTTCCATTTCACTATATTGTGATAGTGAAGTCACGCTATCAAAAGCGTATAGCATTACCTACAATGGTAAGTCTAGACATATTGGTCTAAGACATGAGTTTGTGAGATAATTAATACATGATGGTATTATAACAATTGTCTATGTAAAGTCAAGTAAAAATTTGGCAGACCCGCTTACTAAGTCTCTGACGAGAGACTTAATAAGTTTGACTACATGAGATATGAGACTTAAACCACTGAGTCAGGGGTGATAGATACCCAACCTATTCTCTAGGTTACCCCTAGTTTATAGGTTTAATGGGAAAAATGAGTCACAGTTGCTGGCTACATCACTATCTTGTGGTCTCATATGTAGTATTATGATAGTAGTGACTGTTGCGTGACTAAGGATGAGCAATGCTCTTAACAAAGTGCTGCACTTATAGCAACAGAAGTGCTACAAAAACACTTTGCCTATATGAACTAGAAGTGGTGTCGCTTCTTATAGAAAGTTGTGGTTTACTCTCTTAGAGGTTTATGAAACAGGATATTGCGCATAGCCGTAATAGCGCAAAGTAATATGATTGCTCAACTTAGAGAGTGAATTATTTGTGTGTGACAATTCTGATTGTGTCATAAAGGAGTAGTGGTTTAATCTACAAACACCGTCAACTCCGACACAGCTTTGAAATGTTTACACTAAGGGAAGGTTTAATGATTCGTCACACCTTCTTCTATTCAAATAATTCTTGGAGAAGATTTGTTTGGTCAAATGTAGTTTTCCAAACAAGTGGAGGATTGTTGAAATGCACCTATTTGAAGCTTATTTTTATTCAATTTTGAGTAATTTATTTATTCAATTATTGATGTAATTTAAGAGAATTAAAAGATGCAATAGATAGTCTAATATGAGAGGTTTAATAAAAAAATTATATAGTTCAAGTAGGAATTATATAATCAAGTTTTATATGTCCAAGAAGAGGTATATGAAGAGGTGCATTCATGTTGTTTGCAATAACTAGGCTTTAGTCCCACATGGGAAAATATGCTAATTTTATATTAGTCTATAAGCATTAGTGTGTATGCTTAATTACTTGTGTGGATAAAGTGGAAGGTGAAGAGACAACATTAGTGCGGTGCGATGCACCGCACAACGTGCGGGCACGAGCACGATCGTGTCGCATTGGCGCTTTTCTTTGCACTTTGCACTTTGCACATGCGCATTGTCGCTAGGAGCCTTGCCCGAGCCAATCTTTTTGTAGGGTCTGACCTTGATTCGAATTTGAACCTAGTGACTATTGAAATTCAACAGTTACATGAATTAGAGCACTTAATATTTGATTAATTGGTGAGTTAATTTCGAGATATTTTGCTCATTAAACAAATTGACAGTTGTTAATTCTTAATAATGAGCATCAATTTCGAAGTTAACTATGGATTAATCTATATAAATCAACCTCAAAATTTCATAATGCTATCTGAAAATTTCTCTTATTCTCATATTTATTCTCTATTTGCTGCAACCTTTCAAGAGTGCTTGATCAATCCTGAAGGTGTATTGCTACGGGGCAATGGAGACCTTAAGGACAGGGATCACCCGTCAACCTCTTGATCTTCTCCGATTCCACATCCAATATCCAACATGGGCAACAATTCTTACCAGTAAGCCTGTAAACCATAGCCGCATGAAGAATGTTGAGCTAGATTTTCATTTTGTTCGGGACCTTGTACAAGATTAAAGGCTTCACATTGAGCATATTCCTGCATCAAATCAGCTTGTTGATTCTTTAAACAAAGCCAACTCTACACAACTCTTTCTTGAGCATCGAAGCAAGATGAGTGTCTTAAGCCGACCCATCTTGAGGGGGATAATAATACCATATTTGATCCATAGGCCCAGAGCCCATGCCACGTCATTCATTACCGCACGAGTTATGTGCCAGCTCAGCTATCCATTATAACAGAAACATTGTATTTAATTTTTTATCTTTGTGTATAAATAGGCATGTTGATCAATGAATGAAATATAATATACTTTTCCGCTACTTATTTCTCCACTCGGTTCTATTTTCTTCCCATTAGTCCCCACTTAGATGGGAGCTGATCATTCCTTTATAATGAAGTATCCCTCACCACTATCAATTTCCACCACCATTAATTTTGTAAGTCATGCCTGATTGTATAGCTTATGTGCTAATGCAAAATAATATGACACAAGAGTTTTTCCTTTGTGTGAAGGTTTGAGTGCAATGAGCTAGAGAGAGCTATCTCTAGGCAAGTTTACACTCGAGAGAAATGAAGCTTGAAGCAATGCCTAAAGAGAGACCACTAAAATGAAAACAGAGACGATGGAAAGAAATGAAGAAGAGTTAATTATTTCATTGCTCCAGGAGTATGTATACAGAGAAAATAATGACTGAAACGAATGAATCAAACGTCTTGTCCTTTACATAACAACCATGAGTGGCTAAATTATCTAGCATTCTGTAAAGATATTTCAATATTATTCGTTTCTTTATCAATATGAAATGTTTCACTGTTACTTTGCAGCTTCTCTCTCCTCTTTCAAAAAAATTGTATGCTTCGATTGTTTTGTGGTTTTAGAAATATTAATTAATGAGAAACATTATTTCTTGAAATCATTTTTTGAAGACGAGTGGATATGATCTAAATTTTTGATGAAATGTTTGAGATGCAAAACTTGAAGGTAGAAATTAAATAAATAAAGAATTCAATGATTAATTAACCCCATAGGATAAATATATATCTTCATAATCAATAAAGCTCCCTAGTGCCTATAGACTGGATGCGGAAAGAGCGCATTGTTTGTTTTAGTCCATAGGAGAATTAAGGTAGCATATTAAATATTTCTTCTCACATACGACATCCAACATGTATTCATGCATGCAGAGGCTGGAAATTTTAATAGCCAGCGGCATCATTTCCAACTAGTACCACCTAGGAAACGGTGAAATTTTACTTGAAATGTGAGATACATTTAATATATAGAGCTTCATAAATCATTGAATACCGTGCAACGTTACATGTATTAATTGGTCAACTTTCCCAATGCTTTCATAATCCATGAACCAATTCACATAGGTCAAATCATTAATTTTTTTAAATACTTGTTTACAAATATTATACCTATTTTAAAATATTTAATATTTAAAATTATTAATATTTAATATTTAAAATTATTAATATTTATATTTAAAATTATTAATATTTTACACGTACATTTCATATGCAACGTTTAGTTATTATTTCATATGCAACATTTACTCGTTGTTAGATTACTATTTGGACTGAACTCTGCTCTCTAAGTTCGATCGGATCGAACCTAGAAGCACTCCTACTCATTAATCAAACTCCGACTGAATAAACTATAACTTAGTCCGAGAGCTACATCCGACAATTAATACTACAAGAGATTATTTTGTAGTGATAATTAATTAGTAGCAATAAGATAATTGTTGCTAAATAACTTAGAAAGAGCAAATAATCATTTAGCAATTATTACTAAAAATTCTACAACAAATTATTGATATATATATATATATACATATATATATTTATATATACCAACAATTGTATAAATTATTTCTAAAGTCTTTAACGATAATGAATCTAGTGAGAATTTATTATTTGCTGGTAAATAATTTTATAGTATTTATAATTATTGACAAATGTCATAACAATCACCACAAAAAACAAATTATAGTAGTGTAATTCATTCACGGTGCGCATATCCCCATATGTGATCAGGTTACTTTAGGGGTGAGCATCGGTCGGTTAACCGAACCGAGATTTCACAAAAAAATTTACCGTTTACCGAACCGAATATTTCGGTTAACCGACCGAATTAACCGAAAAATTTTGGTTCGGTTCAGTTAACCGACCGAATTAACCGAAATGTGTGTAGCTAATACAATACATAAAACAGAGAATTTAATACATAAAACAGAAAATACATAAAACATAAATATTATCCAATAATACAGAACAAGTGAACAACAGATTAAGCTTAGAACAGATTGACACTTACAAAGATTAAGCTTACTTTGACAGTTTGACAGTTTGACAGTTACAATTTGACAGTTTGACAGTTTGACAGTAACTTACAAAGATTAAGCTTACAAATAGTTTGACAGTAACTTACAAAGATTAAGCTTACAAAGATCAAATACTATTTCAGTTTGACAGTTTCCAGTTTCCAGTTTCCACACTTGACACTTCAAAGTTTCTTCCAAGGATATTTTCATACTTCAAAGTTTGGATCTTACTCAAGCATCAATTGAGATATCCACCATTACCCTTGCAGTAGTAGAAAATAAAGCAAGTTAGCAAATAAAACATACATAGAAAATAAAGCAATTTAGCAATTTAGCATTGAACTAGAAGCTAAGCAGGCAAAGACACCTCATGGAACATGAAATATTAAGGAAGGATGATTAGAAACAGAATTAGAAAGCTATATTTGATATTTGATTAGAAACAGGATGATTGGAACATCAACTAGAAGCTATTTTGAAGCCATTGCCATGTAGAATTAGAAACAGAAATGAGAATAGCAAATAAAGTAGCATTTGATATGTGATAACCTAAGTAAACATTTGATTGCAATGAACTAAATACCAACCAAGTAACCAATCATTCTCAGTCATCTCAGCAACCTAACCAAGTAACCTGTAAGCAACCATTTAAAAATTAATTTTATAAACAACAAGATTTTATAAAAATTAATTAATTAATTTCGATTAACCACAAGCTATACACTTAAACAAAAACTCACTGAGTCACCGAGTTAAAACTCTTCAATTTGTAACCGCACTCGGGCCAACTATACTCAATCCAATAATTGACAAATCTAATTTTTTCAAATAGACAAACATATTCAATTAATAATATGCAAATAAAATTAAACAGAATATATAAAAGAATATATATAAAAATAGAGTACCATTTTCAAACTTCTCAACTTATGTGATATCTTCTTCAACATTCAATCCATTAGACTTTCGAATCCAATCTTGTGCACATATCAAAGACTCAACCATCTTCGGAGTCAAAGAACTTCTAAATGGATCAAGAACCCTCCCGCCAGCACTAAAGGTAGATTCAGAAGCCACTGTGGATATAGGAACAGCTAAGATATCTCGAGCCATGTGTGAGAGGATCGAAAATCTCTCGGAATTAAGCTTCCACCACTTCAGAATATCAAAATCATCCTTATCTTCCTGCAGTGCCTCATCTAAGTACATATCAAGTTCAGACTTTGCATGAACATGTCCACTCTCAATTCTTCGTTTCTTGGCAATTAACTTGTAATGTCCTCTTGGTCTATTACCAACCGATTCATTACTTGAAGTATTGCTTGATGGACTTGTTTCACTTGAATGACCACTCTCAATTTATAACATATTCTTGTACTCCTTGAAAATGTCATAAAGTGACATCTTCACTCTTTCAAATAGTTCAGTCCCTTCATTTTCACCATAAATATCACAAAAAGAAACTTCCATTGCCATGAATTTCTCACGAGGATCAAGTACAACAGCGAACAAAATGATTTTATTCATTCGATCAACGTTTCTCCAATATTTGTTAAAGTTTGTCTTCATCTTTGTACCCATTCCCTTCATATTTGAATCATCGCTTCGAGTCCATTCTAGGATTGCGCTGAGTAGGTCACTAATTTCAGTCCAAAATGTGTTAGATGTAACATATAATGAACCAGAAACACGTATTGTGGTATCATAAAAAAGCCCTAGCATAGTGATCGTTCTCCTCACGACATCCCAATCCACGAAACCCTTTGAATTTGCATCCACCTCAACTCCGAAGTATAGATCTTCTAATTCAAATCTTTCAAATGCCTTCTCATACTTCTCAGCTACACTCAACATCAAGTAAGTGGAATTCCATCTAGTGCACACATCTAAACACAATGTACTCTTACATTCAACTTGCATTGAATCAGCACACTCCTTGAATTTCTTAAGCCTGGCTGGAGAACTTCTAATATATTTTACTGCCTCCCTGACCCACCTAATTGCAGGATCCAAGTCCTTTAAGCCATCTTGCACAATCAAGTTAATTATATGAGCTATGCACCTCATGTGTAAGTACTTGCCATTTGCAATAGTAGTCCCCCAGTTAATAAATTTTCGCTTCAAGTGCTCAACAGCCACATCATTTGAACTGGCATTGTCTACTATAATAGTGAACACTTTATCTATCACCCACTCTAGTAAGCATGTCTCTATTGCCCTACCAATAGATTCACCCTTATGACTAGAAATTGGACAAAAAATTAAAAAAAAATTGTGCAGCTTCCAATCCCTATCAATGAAATGAGCTGTGATGCATATGTAATTGATTTGTTGAATGGATGTCCATGTGTCAGTTGTTATGGAAATTCGTTGATCATTATTTTTCAAATAATGTTTCAGCTTCAACTCTCATCCATATATAACTGAAAACAATCACGTGATACAGTCCATCTTGAAGGGAATTTAAATCTAGGACATGCATTATGCATAAACTCTTTAAAGCCTTCACATTCAACAAATTTTAATGGCAACTCATCAACAATTATCATGCGTGCAAGACTTTTTCTAATAGCAGCTTGATCAAACTTCCAAGTAGATAACATACCCGTACTTTCATCATCTCCCGATGGTTGCAAAGACAACTGTGATTGTGTTTTATCTTCATTCCCCGGTATCTTCTTACACGTTTTCACATGGTAATTGAGTGCACTTGTCCCATTTTTCTTTGTATCTGCAGCATATTCTTTCTGACAATACTTGCACTTGCCTTTGATTTCCCCTTTCCCTTTATCAACATAAACTTCAAAGTATTCCCACACTTTTGACCTTTGTTTTGGGCCTTTTGGCGGCAATGTTGTTTTTCCGATTTCATTGCCGCTTTCATCGCTTGCGGGTGTAGATATTGGTTGTGCTACTGCTGCTACTGTATTTGATTCTGCCTCTTCTTGAGAGTTGGACATCTAACATTTATTTCCATTCAATACAAAACTTGATATAAATAGTAAAAGCAAGCTGCTATAATGAAAACAAGATACTTGCAAGTTATAATGAAACACAGAAACAAATCTACTGTTATAATGAAACAAATCTACACTATCAAGTAGACTTATAACCAGTTAACCACTTGCAAATCTACATTCTACACGACTACACAGACTACTATCAAGTAGATTTATTAAATCTACTTACTACTTACTAATTAAATCTACACAGATGTCACAGACTACTTACTACTATCCGACTTAAAATCTACACTCAACATCAAGTAGATTTATTAAATCTACAATTCTACACAGTAACTGATGCTTGGCAGCATGCTCAATGTGTTGGTTACTCACATAAGGATAATACTTTACTTTCACATGAAAATGGCACTGAAGGTGGCTCTGTAAAAGTTTTGCCCAAATCGAAGTCCAACAGGAAAAACAAAGATGCCAGCAACATAGTAGAAACTGGTGGTGACTACATATGCTGTCTATGCTCAGAGCTTATTGAAGCCGCTACGATTGACACATACTCTGGTGCAACACTTATAGTATGCCCAGCACCTATCTGTCAGTAACACAGCCACTCCGAGTCTCCGGCTGGTCGGCAGTTGGCACTATCAAATCTAGTAATCTACCATTATATGCTTAAAAATACAAATCAACTAGGTATTTTAAAAATTTAACCTTGCTTAAGATTGAAGACCGGCTGTCGGCTGATGAGGATGTCGGATGTCGGATTCCCCGGGAAGTAGATGCTCACCCCTAGTCCCCTACTGCCGCTGGCCTGGAGTCCTGGACGCCGGATGAAATGAAGAGATTGCGATTTGGCGAGGGCCGATTTGGGGGGGAGGCGACTTGGCGAGTGAGATTTGGGGGTGAGGAGGCAACTTGGCGAGTGCCGACCAGCCGGAGTGGCGGAGTGCCGCGTTGCCGACCGATCGGGCTGCCGTCGCTGCGTAGCCTGCGTTCGCCCCGGCGTCGCCCGCCTGTGTAGTTAGGGCCGGCTGATGAGAGAGTCGAGTGCGACTGTGCGAGAGAGTAGAGACGGAGAGAGTCGAGTGATCGAGTCTGTCGACTGTCGAGAGACAGACTGAGAAGTGAGAAGTGAGAACATTAGGTTAGGATTAGGAATCGGGTCGGGCGGCGGGGCGAGTGGGTATGTGGGTATCGGATTTAACCGTTTAAGCTAATAGTGTTTGGGATACATATGTCATTAATTGAATTGTTGGGGGTAAAATGGTAATTTTTTTTAAAATTTCGGTTAATTCGGTTAAAACCGATTTTTTACGGTAAATTAACCGAACTGAACCGAAAACCGAAATCTCGGAAAAAATTAACCGAAAACCGAACCGAAATTAATTCGGTAAATTCGGTTCGGTTAATTCGGGTTCGGTTCGGTCGATTTCTGTTCGGTTTCGGTTAATCGGATAATTCTGCTCACCCCTAGGTTACTTATAATCTTTGTGTTTAGAATTTTTTTAAAAATTATCAACCCCCTAGAAATAATTTCATCATCTTTTCGTAATCATAAGGTTACATTGCTTAGTATACTACAAAATTATATACAAAATTTAATTTTTTAAAAATACTTCAGTTCATACATTCAGTTCAAAATTTGATTTTTTTTTTTTAATTATATTATTGCATTGAACCAATGAAATGCACAAATTAAAATAATATCTTTCTATATAGTATTATTATTTATCAAAATTTTATTTTATTTATTCAATTCAATTTTTGCATTTTATAAAAAAAATCAAAATTTTCAATCAAATCAAGAATGTTTTTTTTTATATTATTATTTATTAAATATTTAACATTATGATTATATTTTATTTAGTGTCTAACAAAATTTAGTATTTTAATTTGATTTTTTTAGTTTTGTATTAATTTTATTTATTCAATTTGATTATAGTATTTTAGAAAAAAATAAAAATTTAAAACAAATCAATATATTTTACATAATATTATTATATATCATACATTTAACATTAGTTATATTGTATTTAATTTGTTTTAGTATTTAATTTTCTTCATATTTTCTTTTATTTTACTACAAATTTTTATTTTTAGAAAATACAAAATCTAAAATGAAATTTATATATAATGACTATAAATTAATTTTGGTGAAATTGGACGTGAGATTCTTCGAGGTGTTAAAAAATTTTCGTGTAATTTTTTTAAAAGAAAAAGAAATTGATGAAATCGAATACGGAATTATCGGATAAAGTGATAATTTTAATGTATTTTAAAAAAATATTTGTCTTCAAGGATTATAATTGTTGTCAATCCTAAAGTTTGAGATAAATTAGGGATAAATATTAAATGTTGGGATAGATTTGTTAAAATGACCAAAGTTTGAGATAGATACATTAAATTCTCTATTTATATAATATTATAATATTTTTTATTACATGCTGATGTGGCACAAATAAATAAAAAAATAATTTTTAATTTGCTGAGTCAGATGCCACGTTTGCACCTAACGGTTATATTGATGGACATCTGACGTCGGGCTAGAATTGATATCAATTTGATAGTTCGAAATATAATTGATGTAAATTAAAGATCAGACTAAATTTATGAAAATGATCATAATTTGAGCTAGATACATTAATTAATCCTAATATAAAATCGTTTATTAACCTAAGTGACACCTGTGATGTGGCAAAGAATTAATAAAACATTAACATTTCCTCCTATCCATGGGAAACCTAACTTGTTCTTCTGCTCCACTTCCTCTTTGGTGACCTTCTTCTTCTCCTCTTTCTTCACCTCCTTCTACAACCTCCGGACAAGTCATAGGAGGCAAAGGGAGAGGAAAAGAAGGGTGTAGGTCGTTAGAGAAGTAGCAGAAGAAAGTAGAAAAAAATGTTATTAATTTATCTTTCATGTTGTTGAATTGTTGAAGCATGACGTAGGTAAGTTAATGATTTTTTTTTTGAATAAAAAAGTAGCTTATATTTATCATAAGAGTTGAAAAATACAAATTATAGGATCGAGAAGACAATATATAAAAGAAAACAAAAAACCCAATCTTTGGGGAGAGTAGAGATTAGGTATTGGGCTCAATCGGATTAGACCCAACAGCGCCCCACAACTCGACTCAAGTCAAACTAGACGTTTCTGTCTGATGGCTTCACCCGGTCATACAAGGACATCCACGTCCTTCCTTATCACACAAGATACATCATTACAAGCCCATCATCTCCAGAATTAGTCTCGACCCATTCTGAGCAATATCACCGCAAGATTATCGGGCGACGTCATCACCTCTACTTGCAATAAATATAGACACGACACACCATAAGTACCCGAAGTTCCATTTTCTATTGCCTCCACCTTGGAGTCCCACTAACTTGAACGTCAGAGTGTCTTTTGCAGCCCCCCGGTGTTACTCCTGACTAGGAGAGACACCAAGCCGAATCAGACTACTCCAATCCTCAGGCAAGAACAAGGGTCAATCTGAATTCCTCTTTTGTCCAATCTATTCTTGGTCAAAAGTCGATTTTTAAAAGCTAAGTAGTTGAGGATGGAAATAAATTCTGGGCAAATTTTTCCCAAATATAGTCAGTCGACGGATCCGAAATTCCCCGATGAGTTAGAATACTATAAAGTGAGCTTGTTGAGAATTGACCATGAGTTGTTCATTTCCAAGGGATCTGGTCCTCCCCAGCTGCCTCAAGGAACTGAGAGAGAGAGTTCTAGAAATGTCTGCAAGTCTAATTATAAAAATGGAAATGCGGAAAGAAGTGTCTCAACTCGAAGGTCTTACAAGCTCATCTAGGACCTTAGCTTGAGCGATCATGCTGTTAGGATTGTTGGCAATTATGAATAGATTCGAAAAAACATAGTCCAATCTTCGCCCATTGAGCCATGGGTTCGTCCATAGACGTAAAGAAGAGCCATCTCCAACATGGAAGCTAATCGAGGATCTGAAGATATCATGCCCCTTTAGTATGTCCTTCCACACTATAGAGTATCTGTTTCTGCCTGGTGTCAATCGATAGATCATGTTGGGGTAGAGGGTCTGTAACAACTCGGCCCAAATAGAACTGCAGTTCTGCCAAAGCCAATTATCCCAATCTCACTGTTTTATGAGTAGCTAAGTTAAGGAAACCAAGCACCCCCCCCCCTCTGTCTTTTCCCGATTAGTGTATCCCAGTTGACCAAACATTTTCCCTTGTTACTGCTTTCTTTGTTTCCGACCCAAAAGAAGCTCCTTCTCTTTTTATCAATTTGCCGAATTACCCAAGTTGGCGCCTCGATGATAGAGAAGATATAAGAAGCTTGGCAAGAGAGGACACTATTGATGAGGGTACGACGTCCCGCACGAGACAGCAGCGAACCTGTCCAGGTAGCCAGAGCATTATCAAATAACACAAGAATTTAAAATTAGTCCTCCTTAAGAAGTGACCCCAGGCGTAGCGGCAGCCCCAGATAATCCAAAGGGAAGGTACAAGCTGAGCAGCCCAGTAATATCGCCATGTCAGTAGCTATCGATTGACTGTTAGCAATATGAACCAGCTTTGTTTTGGAAGCATAAATTTTCAAGCCCAAGCACAATTCGAAACATTTCATTAACAGTTTGAATGAGGGCATACCTACACTTGTAGCCTCGCAGAAAACCATCACATCATCCGCAAAGGAGACATGAGAAATACCATTGTGGAGTAAGTCAAGTAGCGCTCCTTTGATGATACCATTACGACAAGCCCAGGAAATTAATTTAGACAGAGAATCCATAACCAAGTTAAAGAGAAGTGGGGAAGGGGGTTCCCTTATCTAAGCCCCCTTTTGTGCCCAGAAGGTTGACCATGTCATCCCGTTGATTAGGATAGAAGAAGTTGGAGACTAAAGAAGATTTGAGATCCAGGAAATCCACTAGAAGGGGTACCCTTGTGCCTCGAGTAAATCAATTAGGAAGCCTTGATTTACATAATCGAAGGCTTTTTTGAAATCCACTTTTATGAAGCAAGTATTCTCATTTGCTGGTCTAGCAAGCCCAAATAGTCTCGTTGAATGTCATGTAACAGTCAAAGTTACTTGTACCTGCAGTGAAGGCACCTTGGGTGTGATCTATGAGCAATGGCATAAGGTTTACCAATCTATTTGCAAGCAGCTTGGAGAAGATTTTCAAGATGCTATTTTCTAACCTGATGGGCCTGAAATCGCTCGGTGTGTTCGTCCCATTCTTCTTCGATACCAACGTGATGAAGGCATAAGTTATTTTCCTCAGGTCTTTAGGATTGCGTTGCAGATCATTGAGAAGATGGGTCACAACCCGGAAGAAAGAAGCCTCGATTTGAAAAAGCAGTTGGTAGAGTACGATGTCGTGACTAGAAAACCGACCATCCGCCAAGCGTCGCTGCTTCTAGAGTCGAGAGCGCTGACGATGATGAATAAACTGGTGAGACAAGATGCCAGCCATGTTAAGCTCCCCAAACATTTGCCCTTGCACAGAAACGATAACACAATGACGTGAGAGACCTAGTGCGAGAGGATGAGGGGCCCGCATTGGTCTGGAGGACGACCGGCAAAGGATCACCACCAAGCAAAGGGTCAGACTTGGGGGAGGAAGTGGAAGCGAAAGAGGAAGGCGACAATGGAAAGTCGTGGTGAATGTTAGGTGAAAGCAGAGTGGAAGGAAAGGAGGGAGCAGGACAGGGGGCAGAGGAGAATGGCGAGGTGAAGGACCAAGGACAATAGGAAGAGCAGCTACGATTGAGGTTCCCAAACTTAAAGCAAAAGAAACATCAAGGCGGAAAGCGACAATAGCGGGGTGTGGTGTCCCCTAACCAGCAACGAAAGCATTGACCTTTTGGCGGAGGAAGGTGATGATCTCAGCCTTGGAGTGGGTTCGAACAGATGGCGGAGAGGAGAAAGATGATGCGTCAGAGGAAGAGGCGGACCAATCCGGAGAGGAAGGCTTGCCAAGACGAACCACCTTAGCAAAAGAAAGGCTCGAACGGACCCAGCGGGAGGAAGAAGGTGCCGGCACAACGACGAAGGAGACCCGATAACGCGATGAGCGACGGCGAACCGTGGTCCATCCCGCCTCAGTGGAAGGGTCGAAGGGAGGAGGAGAAAGGGGAAGCAAAGTTTGCTAGAGGGACGGAGTAGAGGAAGGGAATGGATATGGTGTCAAAATTTAAGAAGTAAGTTACGTCTAATCGAAACTCATTCATTAAAGCTCCACGATCAAGACGTCGGTACATCCAACTCCGATCGCCCGATATGATTCTGTCAATCAATGACAATATCTTCAGTTAATGTCTTTAGGTGAGATGATCCTATTCTATTCGAGATTTATATTATTCATATTGCACTAAGTATTTTTTTTAACCGTTAACTTCATTCTAAATTTCGACAATATCTCGCTACAGTTCTCCAAATACGCATATCATCTGTGCGCGTATCGAAGAACAAGAGAGATCCAATAGCCAAAATTTAAGAATGATTTAACAGTTAAAAGAAAAAATTAAGTCCAATACAAATAATATATTATCAAATTGTCCAATTAGGGACAATTCAAGGGTTGTACGTTGTACAAAAGATCATCTACTTCTTTTACACGAACATACAACCCCCAAACGGATATAAGGTTTTGCTAAATCATATTTGATTCACTGATGCGTACGTAAAATGTATCAACTCGTCAGATGGATGATTATTTTCTAAATTTATGGATGTCAGTTGAAGTCCACAGTAGACGAATCCGACACAAGTCCAAAGTGGTCGATTCCGGCGCGAGTCCAAAATGGACGATTCTAATTAATCTAAATCTAAACATCAACAATAAAATTAATCTAATTAATGTAAACTAAACTTAATTAACAGATATAACAATAAAATTATTCTAATTAATCTAAACATGCATTAAACATTTAAACTAAAAAATATTAAATATTAATCTAAATATTAATCAAATTAACATTAAAAAAATATTAAATATTTAATCAACCTAGATTAGGGTTTAATCTAAACAGATTTAATTAGAGTTTAATAAAAAAAATAGGGTTTTAAAAAACCCTAACTCACTATTCCGGCGTCGGAGTCCTGTGGACTCTAGCGTCGGTGTCTAGTGTCCGACATATATCAAACACTGGACAACTCTCCGGCAGCCGATCGAAACCCTAAACCTAGGGTTTCGACCGGCCCTAGTATAGGAGGAATGGAAGGGGGGCGCTGAAATTACCTAGAGAGGGTTCGACGGCGGGCGGATTGAGATCGGCAGGCGGCGGTGTAATATTTGAGATATTATGATAATTTATTATTATTATTATTATTTGTCTTTGCTAGTCTAGCGGACTGATTCGAGGTCGAGCTGAGTCGAGTCATGATCCGGTGCGAGCTTGAAAGCTCGGGTAAGTAGGAATATGAATTATGTGATTTCTTTTCCTGCTTAATTAGATAAATTTATTTAAATTGTTTTAACGTGTGTGCTTGATTTATTAAATTGTATTGCATGGGTGTGCCTGTGTTTGATGCTTGTATTTAGCTAGTGTCGATTACCATCAAGCTATCAATTCTTTTGATAACCTGATCCAGTTGTTTGATGACGGTGGCTGGTGCATTTTCTACTTCTATTAATGCTTTTTCTAGATCTGTCAGGTGCTCTGAGACTTTGTCAGGGTTGCCAATCTGGAGCATGTTGGCTGTCAGTCTTGAGAGCGAGTCTGCCAATACGTTCATTTTTTCGTCAATATGTTCAAAATTAATTTGGACCCCTGTCCCTGTTACAAAGTCCACAAAGTTGATCCAGCGGACTCTTGAGGGCTTATTCTGCGATGATTTGTTGTAGAAGCTTATTATTGCTTGGCAGTCCATCCTCAATGTTATTTCCTCTTGATCTAGATAGTGGATTTTTAGCGACTTTAAGGTTTCCATACAAGCAAAAATCTCTGCGTCTATAGTTGACTTAACCACCGGGAACTTTCCACTGGCATAGGCGCAAACCTTCTCCGTACTTCGTGGGTCGCCTTTCTTCTTTTTCCACTTGCACACTCCACCCCAGCTTTCCATGCAGCCATCAGTTTCCAGGATAATATAAGAATTTGGGGGGGGGGGAGTTCTAGATCTGGTAAGTTTTGGACTAGATCTTTTATTTTCTTGATCAACAGGTGATCAGACTGTTTGATTCTCTTGTCTCCATGAGGGCTTGTTTTAGAATAAAGTGGCCCTAGGAGTGTCCCGAGGTTGGGAATATAGGCTATGGCATAGTTGAGAATGCCAAGTCATGATCTCAGTCCTGCCTTCTCTTTGAGTTTTTCTTCCTCAAAGTTGATGATTCTTTTTATAATGTGGGGCTGAAGCTTTATCTTTCGGTTACCGATAACCGCCCCGAGAAACTCAACTTCCTCTATTGCTATTTTCATTTTAGTGGGGGATAGGACAAGTCCCCACTTCTCACAGATTGCGAGCATCCTCTCTAGGTGCTTCGCATGCTGTTTTTCATCCTCAGAAAATATCAGAATATCATCGATATATACCGCAATAAAACTTTCCGAGTCTATTCAAAAGAACAGAGGCAGCATTCTCAACAGCAGAATATGCGCTAACAAGACCTACAGAGCCCATAATGGGACCAGCCATGTATCCACCCAGTACCAGGCAACCAGCGCCAATGAATGTTCCAAACATCCAAACCCGGATAAACAACTTAAGAGGAGGATACTCGAAACAACACAACGAAAGATTCAACTTGCCCTCGGCACAAATGGGGCAAGGAGCAATACTGGTCTTACCTGAAGACATAGGCCAGTACAGCGATGTGATATCTCGCTGGGAGTCAATCACGCCGAACGTGATTAATGAAAGAAATTGGGCCGACAATAGGGCCAAGATGTGCTATATTGAAAATCTTCTGGGTGAAATAGAGAAAAAGACGTGGATCCAGTGGAGGATGGCGTTCCCTGCTGAGTATGAGGAGTTAACAAACATCGCAGACGATCCACAAAATGTCCTCTCACAAATCAGGAGGATGTTTTTGCTAGAAGATCCAATCACTGGCTCAACAGAAGAGCAAAATAGGGCATATAACGACCTCGAACGACTTTCTTGCCATCATGTGAAGGATTTGTTCGATTATATCAACGACTACAAAGTTCTAGCAGCAAAGTAGGGTCGAATGTACATTTCTCCGGAATTGTCAGAAAAATTCTTCAGAAAAATGCCCCCTTTAATTGGTAAAGAACTAGAACAAGCTTATGCCGAGAAGCATCCTGGAAACTCGCTGGGCGTTTTTTCAAGAATACATTTCGCTTACCAATTTTTGGCCAAGCAGTGTAAAAGAGCGGCATTACAGAGAAGCTTAAAGGATTTAAGCTTCTGCAGCAAAATCCCTGTACCAGGATATTACCAAAAGGCCAAGAAGTATGGCCTTAGAAAGGCCAAGACTTACAGAGGAAAGCCACATGAAACACATGTGCGCGTTTTTAAAAGAAAGTACGCTGATAAGGTAAAGAGGTGTAAATGCTTCATATGCGGAGAAGAAGGGCACTTTGCCCGGGATTGCAGAAAGAAGCAAGGAAATATTGCCAGAGCAGCAATTGTAGAGAATCTGGAACTCTCGGACAACTGGGATGTCATATCTGTGGAGCAAAACGAACCAGATAGCGACGCCATCTGCTCGTTTTCTGAAGGAGAAACAGGAATGGCGAAAACCCTGACCACCGAATTAAACGACCTACCTTATGAAACTGCCATGATGATAAGAGAAGAACAAGTATACACATGGAGGAAGCAGGTGACACTTCCCGAATCCATAGAAAATTGTGTACATACTTGGGAAGACAACAGCCCAGTTCCTAAGGGATATGAGAAGTGCACATTATGCAGAGAACAGACAAATCCAAAGATGAGGGCGCACTATAAAGAATGCCAACTCACCGTCTGTCCAATGTGCTCAAGGTTTAACCTAGGCAGAAAGATTATCATACAAAAATCAAGCATAACACCGTATGATGATAAGGATTCACTAATTAGTGAATTATTGGAATACACCAAGTATTTATTGGCTGAAAGCCATAGGCTAAGAGAGGAAGTTCAAAGGTATGAACTAGCTCAAGAAATGAAGGAGCTGAAGGAAAAGGCGCAAATAAAGGGAAAGTTCATTGCAGAAGAGGGTAATAATGAAGAAAGCTCACAGAGGAGCACTGGAATTCGTTTCAGAGAATCTGCAAATAAGTTATCCGGTGAAGAAATACAAAACATAGTACCCGAACCAGGAAAAGGAAAAAGGGTACTAAATCGCCTGTACAACATGGAAATTCAAATGGATATACCAGGAGTTAATATTTTTAAATACAAGCTATTTTGGACACTGGTGCTACAGTATGCTGCATAGATCAGGAGGTAGTACCTCCAGAAGCAATGGAACCTAGTGCATACCCTATCCAAATTAACGGAGTCAATTCGCAGCAGACTGCGAGACTCAAATTGAAGGGTGGACAAATGTCCATAGAAGAAATGAGGTTAGTTTGGGTTGAGGAGTTAGCGGGTTTTGGATCCGAGCTTGAGGCGGATGTGGGTTAGAAAAGGGTTAAGGTTTGGATGAAGTAGGGAAGGGATAATAAAATCTCCCCCCCTACCCGCCTAGAGAGAAGAGAGGAGCCGCCGCCCCTCCCTTCCCTCTCTTGGAGCCGTCGAGCAAAGCCAAGCCGCCGACCTCCCTTCCCCTCTCTTGGAGTCGCCGAGCCTTCCTCTCTCCCTTCCTCTCCCTTGGAAGCCAAGCCGCCGACTTGGTAGGAGCCGCTGCCCCCCTTCCTTTGGTTGGAGCCGAGTCTTGGAGCCACCGCCGCCTTGTCGTGGCCGAATTCGGAGGCCGCCGATCGGGGATTTCTCTCTTTCATTTTTCCCAATCAAGTGAGTGGATCTTCCCTCCCCCTTTTTCTTGGATTTCTTGTGTTTTTGAGTCATTGTTGGGGATTTAGGAATTCTTGACGAATTCTTCGTTGTTCTTGAAGTTTTGTCGTTGGTTTCACGTGTTTCCATGAAAGAGGAGCCCGAATACCCCCTTTTGTGGTGCGGCAGCCCTAGGATTACCCTAGGGGGGATCGGCCAAGGTGGGAGATGGGTTGCTCTCAAGGTGTTCGTTAAAATGCCTAAGAGAGATTCTTAATGTTTTCTTTAAGATCTAGGCATTGGATTAATTTCTTTAATTAAGTTCCTATGATGCCAATACATGATTTGTATCTAGATATGTAAATTTCAGCATATAAATCTATGTTTGCATGTGGAAAGATTAATCTTGATGTCATGTATGTTCATATTGGGATTCTTGATTTGAAGCTTGAGTCTTGGTCTTAAGATGATGTAGATGCATGCTAAATCTTGATTTGCAATTATGATTCAATTTTTGTATGATTGAACTTGATGTTATAAATATGTGGTGATGGTAATTTAGGATTTAATTGCTGTGATTTTCGGATTAATTACCTTAACATGCTGAAAACTCAACTTGCTGAAATTTCATGCTGAGATTGTTAATCCAAGGCTGATTTTGTAATCTCTGTTGTGATGTATATGGGTTACTGAACATAGTCGTGTAACCTATCATTTTAACCAAAAAATATAGTCTGGAACCATAGAACACACGTTGGGAATCATATTTGGCTTGGGTGAACCAGTTTTGGGCTCAACAGTAAATTGAAAATAAAACCCTAATTTTGACAAATGGAGATTTTAATTGTGTAATTAAAATTCAAGGGGCAACATAATCGGTTAAGAGCCAACAAAATAAATTATATGCATGAAATAAAACCTCATGGGTTGATGATACTATAGGTCTAGGCGTCGGGATCAGGCATAGAGTGTTGCGATGTTTCCCAGTAAAGACACCCCTAAGACACTGTAGGAGACACTTGACTTAGGTCTTGTTACCGTCATATGTTTATGAATGGTAGAGAGGCTTGGATAGGAGTTGGATTGCGGGTTTGGTTCGGAAGGTTGGATGGTTAATTCCCAATCTGTGTTTAAGGAATAAGTTTGGATGGGCAAATCCCGATTATTCCTGCGATTGTTTAAGGAATAAGTTCAGGTGGGCGAATCCTGATTATTTCTGCGTGTATTTAAGGAATAAGTTCGGATGGACGAATCCCGATTATTCCTGCGTTTCTTGTAGAACAAGTTCGGATAAGCGAATCCCGATTGTTCCCGAGTTTCTATACTTTAAAGAATAAGCTCGGATGGACGAATCCTGATTTTTCCTGCGTTATCTTTAAGGGTATGATTGTAGGATAAGTTCGGATGGGTCAATCCCGATTATCCTCATAATCCTTGAGTATGATTTGTTGCCTTAGGGCGGGTAGGCTCAGGCCTGTTGTACTTCACTGCTAAGTGAATTAGTTTGCCTTTGGGCATGTGATGGCCAGATGGTCTGTTAGCTAGTCATACCACTTGATGCATTATTCATGTATGAGACATGGACATTTACCCATTTATCTCTGTGGTTGATTTTTATGGTGGGGGTTGGTAGAATCGCTCACTGAGTTCTTTGAACTCACTCGTGGTTGTTTCTATTTTTTTTGCAGAGCCTGACCAGTGAGGTGGGCTGGAGCACTTGGTGTGGCTGGATGGTAGAGGAGCCACATTGATCTCATAGCAGTCCTAGTTAGGGGTCGTAGTTGAGTTTTTGGTAGATTTATCATGCACTTCTATTTTAGTATTTTGGAACTATAGTCGCTTGGGGACATTCATGTCTTTCATTCAGATTTCATTTGTTAATGCAAACTGTTGAACTTTGATTTATTTATTTCCGCACTTTAAACATTTTGCTAAAAACTTTACTTCTTAAATGAAATATGTTTTGTTTTCTCATTCATAATAAAATATATTATTCTTTCTGCTATATTTTATTATGAGTTGGCATATGCATGGGATAGACTGAGGGGTATAGGCACGTATATCCTGACTGGTCACATGACCCTAAGTTAGGGTATGACAGGCGGCGTCGGCAGAAGCAAGGAAGAAGAAGAATAATAAGCAGAGGGAAAGGGGCGTGCGTGATCGAGGTCGAGTTAAATAAACTTATTAGCAACGGTTCACTCATCCGTTAGAACGTTGTTGCTGATAAGTAATATCATCAACAATGGCTACACGGCCTTTGAAACACCTTTGCTAATAAGTATTTTATTTTTGCACCGCGAGCGCGCCATCAACTAAAGTTTGACAAATGTAGGAGCCATAAATAAGCAGATGCTAATGTGATAATATCATTAGCAACGGTAGACACAACCATTAGTAGGCCATTGCAAATAAGTTATTTTCTTTGCGCGCCCCGTTCGCACCATCCACTTGTTAGCAATGGCTCGAGCGGCCGTAAAGAAAATATTGCAGATATATCACATCTGCAACGGTCCGAGAGATCGTAAAAAAATTGTTAGTCATTGCAACGGCTTGAACGGCCATTATTGATCGTCTTTGTTGAATAACATATTTTTAGTAGTAGGATTAACAAGAGATTTTTTATATTATATATGGAAGGAAAGGTTGGACCTATTAATTTGTGTAATATTTGAAAAGTGGCAGTAGAAAGGTGTAGAAGTGGTTTACTATGTGGATATCTTTTAAGCGACCTTAACTTGAATTGCAGATATTGGCTAACAAATAGTTGTGAGAAAACATGCAAAAATCTAATTGTTATAGAATCTCGCACCAAAATTTACTTAGTGGATGGTTTAGAATTTGTAATGGGATAATTAATGAAACACATTTTATATTTCTACATGGCACCCTCCGGTGTATATGTGGTCAAAAATCATATTTAAAAATCTGTTTACTTGTTAGTCCATGTTAGCATTGTTAACTAACAATTATATTTTAATATGAACAAATCATTAACTTTATTAAAATGAAAAATTCTTTTATTTGTGCTTTCTCCTCGTAATCCACCCAACGTTGTTCATTCCCTCCTTTTGCTTGCTTCACCGTCGATCACCACGGGTCGTCATTTGGCCCAATGACTCTTACTAGGCCCACTTGTAGTCTTGCTCCTCCCACCTCTAATACAACGCCTTATAGTCGCATTGTGTTGTGTAGTTAGAGCGAGCAAGGGTAAGAAATAGAGTGTAACAAAGCACTTTGGCAATTGATTGCTGAACTATATATATATATTTTTTGATATTTCTACCCATAGTTCGATATCTCCCTGTATATATATAGAACGAGAGATGATTAGATGATGCCCAATTGTGAGCAGCATGAGCACATAGCGAGTGTATATAAAAGAAATCCAATAACCTAATACCTATACATAAACCTGTTCACTCCGAAGGTATATTTGCTTTATAGGATAAGAGAAAATTTGATAGAGGATGAATTAATATCAATTATTTATTTAATGCATAAATTAGAAAAAAATGTGAGTAGAAGACTATTTATATCCAATGTACATCGAATTAAAAAAATTCATATCCAATCCTCCTTCGTTTATTATCCAATCCAATCATTTCTTATCCATCAAAACAAACATACCATAGTAGTAGCCACCGGCCCATACCATCCCCAACAGTCGTAGAGCAAGGAATCAAAATCAAGGGGGGCAGACTTAAAGCAACAAACAATCAATATAATTTTTAAAAGATAATTCATTATAATAGTATAGAATCAATAAATATTATCCATGCATAATTTATAAGCACAAAATATATCTTATTCTTTTAAAAAAGTAATAATTATTCTTGATGAGTTTTATACATTGATAACATTGCATAATAATCTCATTGTCAATTGTATTAAAAAATATTTCTCTTAACAAATGTGTGTTGGGGGCCGACAGGCTACGTGTTGGGGGCACGATGGGCTACACGTCGGGGGCCACGGGCTACGCGTCAGAACGGTGCGCATGACTGTGACCAAGTGTGGGCGAGAATTGTAGTTGTTTGTGAGCGGAACCTATGTGTGAATAAAAATGCATTACAGTGTGAGTGCAAGGATAAAATAACGCAAACAACGTCAAAAAAACGAAGAAAAAAAAAGAAATGAAGATAAAATTAGATTGGACTTAGTAATTTTACTTATTAATCTTAAAATATAAGTAATTTTACAGTGTGAGGCCATCCCTTCCAATGTAGCTCTGCCCCTTATCCCCAATCCCCATCCTCCCATGTCGTGACTCTCTTCCCCTACCCACCTTTCTTGTTTCCATCTCTCTCATAGATCTAGTGGACTCCCTCAAGCGATCTCTTCTTTCCCGACGACCTCTCCTCCCTGCATTCAACCCTCACTCGTGACCTCTCCTCACTCAATACAGAGTCCTGCAGCGATCTCTCCTGATCTGCATTTTTGTTTTTTACAAATTTTTATTTTTTTATAATCGGATACCAGTTTAGGAATCCGTTACTCGTATTAAACAGGTATTTGTTCTATATGAGCTAATTATCTCGTTCGGTTAATTATCAGATATTCTACAATTTTAATTTTGGATATCAATATTAAAATTCCCCAAGCGAATGCTCTATGCTGCAGTGATTGCCTAGCAGGATTGGCCGGGATGGTCAAGCAAGATCCTGTATGACTCCTCTTATGGTCAACTTTTCTCTTCTTAGTCACAAGAAGAGACTTGATAATTTTGGGGCTCCAAATCTTTCATGAATTCACTCTCGCAATCTAGTTGTTTTTTTTAAACTAGTCACCCTAAGCTACTGATGTAGCACAAGACTTGCTTTCTACGCCAATATTTCACTTCAATTCAACAAGAAATTTGAATTAAAGATTTTAATTATATATGTTTTTTTTTTGTAAATTGCCAAACTTCAAAAGTTGGTCAAGTGCTCTAAAGAAAACAATATAATAATTGGAGTTGTTCATAGGTCGAGTCGAGTTTATGATTAAACCTAACCCGATGCAACCCGATCCAAGCTGAACTAGGTCGGGTCGGTTCAGGTCGAGTAGTCGAGTACCCATTTAAAAAAAAATCAAAAAATAAAACTAAAATTCAATAAGAGAAAATACATAAATATAGTATGAACTTTGACCTTTATCTCAATTATGACATGTATTTTTATTTGTCTCATTTGTATATATGTACTAACACATTTGTTTGAATTCAATCTTGTTGTCTAATTTCTGTCGAGTACCCCGTTAAACGAACAACAAGGCATATTGACTATAAAAATTATTTTTTTTAATATGTTATTAACCCCCATCTCTCTCTCTCTCTCTCTCTCTCTCTCTCTCTCTTATCTTCAGTGCCCTTGCTCGTCGCTCAAATCACTCTTCTCCTCTTCCCCTCTCCCCTTATCCTCGCCTCTTCGTCGCTCGTGCATCGCTATCGTTCTCCGCTCCTCCTCCTTGCATGTCGCCACCATGGCCGTTGTCTCCACCATCAAGCACGTTGTCCTCTTCAAGCTCCGCGAGAACACATTATCGTCAAAGATTGATGGCTTTGTGTCCAACCAGTGCCCCATGGTCTCCCTCGACATCGTCATCCATGTAGCCGTCGGCCCCATCCTCCACCATCGCTTTGCTGCAGCCTCCGCCGGCGGTTTCACCCACATCCTCCATAGTCGCTACTGATCGAAAGATGACCTAGCCACCGAATAAAACTTCTATGGAGCCCCTCCTATGAGTGAACCTAGGTTTACTAACATTGAACCTAGTATAATTTATACTGAACCTAAAGTAAGAGTGAACGAACCTATGTTGAAAACGAGTGAACCTAGCATTTTCACTTCAGGTTCAATATTAATGATCCTAGGTTCAATATTAAAAAAACCTAGGTTCACTCATAGGAGGGGCTCCATAGAAGTTTTTTTCCTAGCCACCTACACCGCCCCCCCTACGCACGTGATTGTCATCAAGGAGTATGTCGGCCCCATCTACGAAGATATCATGGCCATCGACTAGGCCGTAGACCTCGTCAGCCAAACAATGTTGCCGCCTGGTTCGGCAGTGAGACTGGCCCTCGCGAAGCCAAAGGAGGGTGCCACGGCGAAGCTCACACAGATGCTCGGGGAGGCCAAGGCATCGACGATGGCTTTGGTGATGCAGCTGAGCTTTGGAGAAAATTTTTCGTCGGCCAAGGCGAAGGGGTACAGTGTGGGGCTTCTCGCGATGTTTCCGAGCGTAGAGGAGCTTGATGCAATGGATGTGGAATAGAGGGACTTGGTGGACTCAATTAAGGGCAAGATGAGGCCTCTTCTGGAGAGCTCCATTATGCTCAATTTTGTGGTGCCACCATCGCCCGCAGGTAGCCTTTGATTGTTGTTCACCTAACTAGGTTCAACTTAAATCCCATCATCCAGGCCTTTTTGTTCTTTCGATTATAGTTTTCACATTTTCGATGTTATTTTAGATCTTTTAACACTTTGGAAACGATATTGGAGTATTTCGTGAAACTCCTTGCAGTCGATCAAAATTTAATTAAAAGAAGAGAAACAATACGCCATCTGCCTCATTATTCGGGAGGCGGGGTAGGATTGTACTCATTGTTCGCAAGCGCAGCCTACATGTGGTGCTTGAGCTCGTCGCGACCTGCACGCCACAGGGAAGGTGGAGCTGGTGAGCGACGACGTGCAGGGAATACAGATCGAGATTGTACATGAGCAAACCAAGCTATCAGGGGGACAGAGGATACGACGTCAGCGACCAGCAGTCCGGAGACGAACGATGGAGAAGGGGCGGCCTGGTCTAGGTGTCTGTTGCGGGTTGGAGAGAGAGAAGGAGGAGGAGGAGGAGGTGGCAGCAATGGGAAGAAGAAGAAGGTGGTAGGCTGGTAGAGAGAGAGACCATTTTTTATTTATAAAAATTTAATATTAAAAATTTATTTTTTTATTACAGGTTAGCATGTCACATCATTAGTTTAATGAGATGCCGACAGAAATTAGACGACAGACCACAATTAAAATAAATATCTTAGTATATATATACAAATGAGACAAATGAAAGTATAATCACAATTATCTTAGATCAAAATTACAAGTGCATTGTAATCAAACTCGAAATACCAATTATCATTAGGTTTAAATCCTAGCGTGTTGATTGTGGTTTGGTTACGTGGTAGATGTTTATTAGGTTTAAATTTTAATGTGTTGTTTAATGTATTTAGGACTTAGTTTTATTATTTTAGATTTTTTTAAAAAATGTTTTTTTTTAAAATAAATTGGGTCATGAAGTTTAAAAACTAGAATTCGAGAATGGAATTGGGCTGGGATCTCATGTTCATTGGGTATATTTGACCCAATGAACATCCAAATCATAATTGATACTACATTAATAAACTGGGCAACCAATCAAATCTTCGAAATGGTCAAGTATTCATCAATTTTAGGAAATTAAATAAAGTATAATTTGGATGTGTTGAGAGTTGACTCAAAGCGAGCCTGATCGAACTCAAAGCGATGTTTATTGAGTCATGCTGAACCGGTTTTTGATTTAATTAAATTGGACCTTTAAACCTTAAGCCCTAAGGCTTACTGTGGCCTGGAATGAGCCTTGCAGTTGGAGCCCATGTTATGGCACGTAGGCCCTTAAGCCTTTTTTTTATTTATCTGTTGGGTTTTGTTTTAGAGGAAACTGTGGGAATGATCCTTTTGAAATAAGAATTTCAAATCCACATTATAAGATTTTTAAAAAATAGCTATATTTTATCTTATTGGATGAAAATACCCTTGAAATCATATTTCATGAGAGAGAAATCCAAGTTAAAGGCAAAAGACACCAATTTTTAAAAATAATTTTTTTTTAGTGCCCTCACTCTTCTCAACTTGCATTCTCATAATTCTGAAGGTGAAATCAAATATTTTTGATCGAAAATCAGACTCCTTCCACCCCCATTTTGAGATTGTGTTCCTCTTCTATCGTTCGTGGTCAGCCCAGTGTTCATCAAGGTTTGTGTCTAATCCCTCTTTTAGCTTCAATTTAGATTCTACATTACGAAACGGAGTTGAATTATGCTTGTGAGATGTTGGGATGTTAGATATGTATAGGATGTTATGGACGTGATGTTATAGAGGGGGGTGAAATGTTTTGGACGGGACGTGTTGTTGTGAGAGAGAGCGAGATATTATAAATGTTGCAGAATATTTTGGACGAGTTGTTGTGGGAATGAGCGAGATGTTGTGAACGAGACGAGTTATCGTGAGAGTGTGCGGGTTGTTTTCGATTGCCACAGGATATGAGTTACCATTTTTTAGGTTAGACTTATATCACGAGATATTAGAAGCTTTCCCAGGATGTTAGAAGAAGTTTTCCCGAAATGTTATAACCACGAGCGGGTTATTTTCGATTGCAATGGGATATGATCGATTCATCATTTTTTGGGTTAGACTTATTCCATGGGATGTTCGAAGCTTTCCTAGGATGTTATAACCACAAGTGAGTTATTTTTGATTGCCACGTGGGATGTTGACTTGTCATTTTTTCGGTCGGACTTATGTTCCAAGGTGTTAGAAGCTAAGCCGAGATGTTTTAAGACCAGGGTTGTCAAGATCGCTAGCGGGATCATAGGATCCTACTATCCTACACTATGCTAGCGATCCCGATCTCACCAAAAGATCGAAAAATGTGGGATCGATCCGGGATCACTAGCAGGATGAGCCAACCGATCCTACACTACTAGAAATTGAGTCTTCAGCAACGGCTATCAGCAACGGCCGCTCAAGCCGTTGCTATTTGCAACGACATTCTTACGGTCGCTCAAGCCGTTGCAGATATGTTGTATCTGCAATGGCTTTCTAACGGACACACGAGCCGTTGCTGAAGATTTTAATTATCAGCAACGGCTTTCAAACGGACAAGTGAGCCGTTGCTGATGATACCTTATTAGCAACGGCTTTCTAACGGGCGAGTGAGCCGTTGCTGATAAGTTTATATAGGTCGCAGATCGCGCCCGACCCTTCTTCCTCCCGCTGCTGTCGCCGCCGCCTCTCGCCGACGCTGCCGTCCGTCCTCGACCGCCGATTTTAGGTATTCATCGCCGCCCGGCCGTCTCTTCCCGTTGCGGCCGACGGGAAATCCAACTGAAACCCTATTTTTAGGTTTACAGTCGGCAGCGGTCGATCGATGGCCGCCGCCGAATCTTGTACACTGTCCGGACACTGTACACCGGCGTCGGAGTCCACCGAACTTCAGCGCCGGAAAGAGTAGATTTATGATTTTTTATTTTTTTATTTATATGTTAATTAATTATTTAGATTAATTGTTTAATTTGTTAGATTAATTATTAGGGTTTAGATTAATTTTGGAATTATCCACTTCGGCATTGTGCCGGAATCGTCCACTTCGGACGCGCGCCGGAATCGTCCACTTCGGACTCTTGCCGAAATCGTCTAATTTGGACTCGTGTCGGAATTATCCAATATGGACTCGAACTGTCTCGAAATATTTAGAAAATAATCATCCATCCGACGAGTTGATATGTTTCACGTACGCATCGACGAGTCGGATATGATTTAGCAAAACCTTAGATCCGTTCGGGGATTGTATGTTCGTGTAAAAGAAGTAGATGATCTTTTATACGACGTACAATTATTGAATTGTCCCTGATTGGATAATTTGAGAATATAGTTATTTGTACTGCACTTACGTTTTTATTTTAATTGTTAACTAATTATTCTAAATTTCGGCAACATCTCTCTTGTTCTTTGATACGCGCCCAGATGATATGCGTATTCGGAGAACTGTAGGGAGATGCTGCCGAAATTTAGAATGAAGTTAGCGGTTAAAATAAGTACTTAGTGCAATATAAATAAAATAAATCCCGAATGGAATAGGACAATCTCACCTAAAGACATTAACCAAAGAAATTGTCATTGATTGACAGAATCATATCGGCTGATCGAAGTTGGATGTACCGACGTCTTGATCGTGGAGCTTTAATGAATGAGTTTCGATTAGGCGTAACGTACTTCCTAAATTTCGCCTATTCGAATCGGAATTTCGTTAGCATCAGTGATCAAATCCGATACCCGTGCCGCATTTGTTTGAATGGACGATTTTTGGATCGGGAGACTGTCACTCTGCATCTATATACCAAAGGATTTGCACCAAGATATTTTCTATGGACTTGTCACGGGGAGTCACACGAAGTCGGGACGTCGAGCAATCCTATCGTTCAGACATTTGGTGAATATTCCTCTGCTGGTGCTTTTTCATCCAGTCAATCTAATCCCTATAGAACTATGATACTTGATAGTCTTGGGGGTCAATTCCACCGGAATGATAATGTTGATCGGCCAGTTCTTCAGACATCAGTCCCACCAGATACTACAGCGGTTGATATCACAGAAGTACAAACTGCGGTAGAGATTGAATTACCGAATAAAGAAGCTGCAGAATTTTACGAGATGTTGAAAGCTGCCGATGAACCTTTGTATGAGAATTGTCCTAAATACACTAGGTTTTCAGCAATGACACAGCTCTTAAATATCAAGGCCGATTGTAATATCAGCGGAGTTGCGTATGATCAGATTGCTGGATTGATTAATGGAATGCTGCTTTTGGTTCTCGTCCATCTCGACACTTAAGCGAGGAAGAGTATCATTTGACACACTTGTATGTATTACTCAATTATCCAGAGATTGAACAATTCATTGAAATATTTGACATTGAGATGGTGCAAAAATACTCTATTCACAACGATGAAGAATTGGAGAGATTACGAAATCGTGATTTCCCTACTTGGATTCAGACTTACAGCAAAGATCACAGAGCTGAAATAGATGAAAGAATATTTGAGTTTGTTAGTAGACCGTCGCGACTTGTGTCGTGCTATAGCGGATATTTTGTTAATGGGTATAAATTTCACACGGTTGAATATGCATTTACAAAGAAGACGATGAATGTTGGGGTCTGTGTGAAAGGGACAACCTATGTTGAATATGATATGGATTTTTATGGACTGATGGAAGAAGTGATAGAGTTGCACTACTTCGGCTTGAAATCAGTTATTCTATTTAGATGTCATTGGTTCGATACAACAGAAAGGGGCATCACTACTAGAAACTTGGTCTTCAGCAACGGCTATCAGCAACGACCACTCAAGCCGTTGCTATTTGCAACGGCATTCTTACGGCCGCCCGAGCCGTTGCAGATATTTGTATCTGCAACGGTGTTCTAACGGACACGCAAGCCATTGCGGATTATTTTAATCATCTGCCACGGCTTTCTGACGGAAAGGCGAGCCGTTGCTGATATTTTAATTATCAGCAACGGCTTTCTAACGGACAAGTGAGCCGTTGCTGATGATAACTTATTAGCAACGACTTTCTAACAGGCAAGTGAGTCGTTGCTGATAAGTTTATATAGGGCACGCAGTCGCGCCCGACCCTTCTTCCTCCCGCTGCTGCCGCCGCCGTCTCCTGCTCCCGCCTGTCGCCGCCGCTGCCGACGACGACGCCTCTTCCTCCTCTCGCTGCTGCCGACATTTTCAGGTATGCCTCGTCGGCCGGCCGTCTCTTCACGTTGCGGCCGGCGGGAAATCCGACCGAAACCCTTTTTTAAGGGTTTCGGCCGGCGGCGGTCGGCCGATGGCCGCCGCCGGACCTTGTACAGTGGCCGGACAGTGTGTCTGGCCATTGTACGCCGACGCCGGAGTCCACCTGACTCCGTCGCCGGAATTTATAGATTTATATATATATATATTTTATTTTTTAATTGTTAATTAATTATTTAAATTAATTGTTTAATTTGTTAGATTAATTATTAGGGTTTAGATTAATTTCAGAATTGTGCACTTTGGACGCGCGCCGGAATCGTCCATTTTTGGATGAGCGCCGAAATCGTCCATTTCAGACGCGCGCCGGAATCGTCCACTTCGGACGCGCGCCGAAATCGTCCACTTCGGACACGCGCCGGAATCGTCCACTTCGGACGCGCGTCGAAATCGCCCAATATGTACTCGAACTATCTCGAAACATTTAGAAAATAATCATGCATCCGACGAGTTCATATGTTTCACGTACGCATCGACGAGTCGGATATGATTTAGCAAAACCTTAGATCCGTTCGGGGATTGTATGTTCGTGTAAAAGAAGTAGATGATCTTTTATACGACGTACAATTCTTGAATTGTCCCTGATTGGACAATTTGGGAATATAGTTATTTGTACTGCACTTACAGATGATATGCGTATTCGGAGAACTGTAGGGAGATGCTGCCGAAATTTAGAATGAAGTTAACGGTTAAAATAAGTACTTAGTGCAATATAAATAACATAAATCCCGAACGGAATAGGACAATCTCACCTAAAGACATTAACCAAAGAAATTGTCATTGATTGACAGAATCATGTCGACTGATCGAAGTTGGATGTACCGACGTCTTGATCGTGGAGCTTTAACAAATGAGTTTCGATTAGGCGTAACGTACTTCCTAAATTTCGCATATTCGAATCGGAATTTCATTAGCATGGGTGATCAAATCCGATGTCTGTGTTGTATTTGCTCAAATGGACGATTTTTGGATCGGGAGACTGTCACTCTGCATCTATATACCAAAGGATTTGCACCAAGATATTTTCTATGGACTTGTCACGGGGAGTCACGCGAAGTCGGGACGTCGAGCAATCCTGTCGTTCAGACATATGGTGAATCTTCCTCTGCTGGTGCTTCTTCATCCAGTCAATGTAATCCCTATAGAACTGTGATATTTGATAGTCTTGAGGGTCAATTCCACCTGAATGATAATGTTGATCGGCCAGTTCTTCAGACATCAGTCCCACCAGATACTACAGCGGTTGATATCACAGAAGTACAAACTGCGGTAGAGATTGAATTACCGAATAAAGAAGCTGCAGAATTTTACGAGATGTTGAAAGCTGCAGAATTTTACAGGTTCGAGCAAGAAGAAGTGCCGATGAGCATTTCTTCTACTATTCGACGATACATGCAAGGGGCATGGCCTACGTGGTCTCACGTGCCTAGCGAGCACGTCGACATATTGTGGCGCGAGTTTGAGGCACGTATTATTATTATTTTTACATGCATGATGATTAATATTGATACTGATATTATTATTTTGCAGGCTCGCTATACATGGGCCGAGGACCAAAGGCCTTTCATTTACGCTGCCTGGGAGGCTATTTCCCGGGAAAGGTACAACGGGCAGCTGGGGCAGGCTCGGTCCCAAGCGATGGCCCGAGCTGGGACCACTAACATCGCGGAGACTCGGGGATACGACCCCGGTTGGATTACTCCGGATATATGGGACCAGCTCGTAGGGAATATGGTCGACGGATCGATGGCAGGAGGTTTCTCGGAATGCGGCTAGAAATCGCATGTCCGGGGGAGCAGCGCGTCACACCGGCGGCTCTGTTGCATTTGCAATGCACGCGAACCGTATGGTAAGTATATCTTTTAATTATATATTTTATTTGTTATTATGTGTACTAATTAATGCATTTGTTTTGTAAATGTAGACGACGGTGTCGGATGACGGGACTGTCCAGCGACCCTCCCCGATGGCGGTGTTTGAGCGGACTCACTGTCGAGCACATGGGACGGGGGAGTACATCGACAACCGCACTTCATACATTGTGGTAATTATATATTTGTTTAAATTATTCATTATATATTTATAATTTAAGTTTTATGATAAATATTAAACAAAAAATCAAACTCGAGTAGGAGACCTACAGCCAGACGGTGGTGCAGCGCGGGGGTACCCCCGAGGACTTTGACGCAGCATCGTGGGTCGAGGCCGCAGGTGGCTGGGACCATGGCCACGTATATGGCTTCGCAGATAGTGGTCATGCGTGAGCCGTGCTAGGGCCACTTGGGGCACCGACCCCTCCGGTCGCTGGTGAGCGGCCGTCCACCTCTAGATCCAGTTATGATCATAGTAGCAGAATAAGGACTCTAGAGGACACGGTCGCGCGTCAGACTGAGATGATGGAACGCCAGAGTCAGATGATGGCGGATATACAAGCTATGCTACGCAACATGTCAGGTCATCCCGAAGCAGGCATCTCTTCGGCATCATCTAATCCATCGTCCTCGAGTCAGTCCACGCCGGTGTACACTCAAGCACTCCAGACCCCGCCATATGATCCAAGGCATCCTCCATCGTCATCGTGAGATTTTTTTTATATTGACTTTGTTACTGAGATATTGAACTTGTTTAACTTATTTTGTTTGGATATTGATACTTCAATTTTGCATTTGAATTGTTTTTATACTATCGTGGATAATTATCAATATAAATATAATTGTTTTGATGTATATCTTGGTGTGTTTGTGATGTGTGAATGAATGTGTGTATGAGTGTATGGGTGTGTGAGTTATGTATCAGATAATGTATCAATGTATCAATGGAAATTTTAAATTTTAATTTTTTTCGTTACCAGGTTCACATCATCAGCAACGGCTTTCCCACGGCCGTCCGTGGGAAAGCCGTTGCTAAAAGTTTATCGAAAGCCGTTGCTGATGACCTATAGCAACGGCTTAGCGACGGGCTTTTACTAACGGCGTTGCTACGGACTTAGCGGCCGTTGTTATTAATGTTATCAGCAACGGCTCCGGGTCTGTGGCAAAACCGTTGCTGATAATATTTTTAGCAACGGCCCGAGCGGCCGTACGTTGCGGATCCGTCGCTAAGTTATCAGCAACGCGAGTTTCTGTCACGGCTCTATTGCAACGGCTCGGCCGTTGCTGATTCTCTTCAGCAACGGTTCAGCAACGGCATCAGCCGTTGCTGATGCTCATTCTTCTAGTAGTGCGTGAAAGTTCATCCAAAATACAAACTTGTTGAGGTTAATTACAAATCTAAATTGGCAGCAAATGAGCCTTTTATATTGGCATCACAAGCCGAACAAGTATATTACGCGAAGTATCCAGCTCGAAATAAAGATAGAGCAGATTGGCGTGTAGTCTGTAAGACAAAAGGTAGAGGAAAAATTGATCCGATAGTTGGAGAAAATGAGCTGATACCTGATATGACACATGGTTTCTATCAAGAAGATGATCCTCCTACTGTAGATCGTATTATTCCAATACTCGAGGATGCAGACACAACGTCAATTCAATTAGAAGTTGAATATGCTGATGATGACGATCATGAAATTGAGGAAGCTGGAGATGAAGAAGATGAAGAAGATGAAGAAGAGGAAGAAGAGGAAGAAGAGGAAGAATTTGAATACTATTATTCAGATCATGAGGAATAATTGTAGAGTATATATTTTATTAAATATATCTCTACTATTTATACAATAATCTGATTATATGTCTATTCGACAGATATGTCTGGTCGTGATTATCGTCGCAGGAGAGCTTCGGAGTCTCCGATCGGTGAGACTCCTACACTTACTCATGTTGTTGATCCTCCTGTTGCTGATCCTCATGCCGATGATACTGCCGAGACTAGTACATACAGACGCAGGCGGCCACGCGGGCCGAACAGGTGGCAGCGTCCACCAGCCACAGAGTCACGTAGATTTATTAGCGTGATTGGGGAGCGGTAATATATCATGAATTATGAATCATTATAAATTCATTATATCATAATATAATATTAAAATTTATTTTTGTTGTGCAGGATCGAGCAAGAAGAAGTGCCGAGGAGCATTTCTTCTACTATTCGACGATACATGCACGGGGCATGGTCTACGTGGTCTCACGTGCCTAGCGAGCACGTCGACATGTTATGGGCGAGTTTGAGGCACGTATTATTTTTTTTACATGCATGATGATTAATATTGGTACTGATATTATTATTTTGCAGGCTCGCTTTACATGGGCCGAGGACCAGAGGCCATTCATTTACGCTGCCTGGGAGGCTTTTTCCCGTGCGAGGTACAACGCGCAACTGGGGCAGGCTCGGTCCCAGGCGATGGCCCGAGCTGGGACCACTAACATCACGGAGACTCGGGGATACGGCTCCGATTGGATTACTCCGGATATATGGGACCAGCTCGTGGGAATATGGTCGACGGATCGATGGCAGGAGGTTTCTCGGAATGCGGCTAGAAATCACATGTCGGGGGGAGCAGCGCGTCACACCGGCGGCTCTGTTGCATTTGCAGTGCACGCGAACCGTATGGTAAGTATACATTTTAATTATATATTTTATTTGTTACTATGTGTACTAATTAATGTATTTGTTTTGTAAATATAGACGACGGTGTCGGATGATGGGACTGTCCAGCGACCCTCCTCGATGGCGGTGTTTGAGCGGACTCACCGTCGAGCACATGGGACGGGGGAGTACATCGACATCCGCGCTGCATACATTATGGTAACTATATATTTGTTTAAATTATTCATTATATATTTATAATTTAAGTTTTATGATAAATATTAAACAAAAAATCAAACTCGAGTAGGAGACCTACAGCCAGACGGTGGTGCAGCGCGGGGGTACCCCCGAGGACTTTGACGCAGCATCGTGGGTCGAGGCCGCAGGTGGCTGGGACCATGGCCGCGTATATGGCTTCGCAGATAGTGGTCATGCGCGAGCCGTGCTAGGGCCACTTGGGGCACCGACCCCTCCGGTCGCTGGTGAGCGGCCGTCCACCTCTAGATCCAGTTATGATCATAGTAGCAGAATAAGGACTCTAGAGGAGACGGTCGCGCGTCAGAGTCTGATGATGGCGGAGATGCATGCTATGCTACGCAACATGTCAGGTCATCCCGAAGCAAGCATCTCTTCGGCATCATCTAATCCATCGTCCTCGAGTCAGTCCACGCCGGTGTACACTCAAGCACTCCAGACCCCGCCATATGATCCAGACCATCCTCCATCGTCATCGTGAGATTTTTTTATATTGACTTTGTTACTGAGATATTGGACTTGTTTAATTTATTTTGTTTGGATATTGATACTTCAATTTTGCAGTTGAATAGTTTTTATACTATTGTGGATAATTATCAATATAAATATAATTGTTTTGATGTATATCTTGGTGTATTTGTGATGTATGAATGAATGTGTGTATGAGTGTATGGGTGTGTGAGTTATGTATCAGATAATGTATCAATGTATCAATGTATGAAAATTTGAAATTTTAATTTTTTTCGTTATCAGGTTCACATCATCAGCAACGGCTTTTCCATGGCCATCCGTGGGAAAGCCGTTGCTAAAAATTTATCGAAAGTCGTTGTTGTAGGTCATCAGCAACGGCTTAGCAACGGGCTTTTACTAACGGCGTTGCTACGGGCTCACCGGCCATTGCTATTAGTATTATCAGCAACGGCTCCACGTTCGTGGCAAAACCATTGCTGATAATATTTTTAGCAACGGCCCGAGAGGCCGTTGCTGATCCGTTGCTAAGTTATCAGCAACGTGATTTTCTGGCACGGCTCCCTCGCAACGGCGCCGGCCTTTGCTGATGATCTTCAGCAATGCTCATTTTTCTAGTAGTGCTATATACCAATACTTTTTCAACCAGGAACTAAACAAATTTGGGTCAAAGCCCAGCCCACTCTACAGTCAACTCTGGGTTTAAAATCGATCTAAGACCTATCTAATTTGATACGTGCTCGATTTTGACATTTCCAAGTTTGAAACCTTCTATTCGTCGTTCACTAGCTCATTTGAAACCTACTCGTGAGTCGCCGCTCTCAAATCAACTCCTCTGTTTGAGGCTTCCGGCGTTCCTCCCTTTCTCTTCATAGAAAAATATACATTTTTGGTATAGATAATATTTTTTTTATTATTGGTGGGATCCTACGATCCTTGATTCGATCCTACTATCCTCAATCCTACAGGAGCCTTACGATCATGCGTAGGAAAGCGATCTTGACAAGCTTGTTTAAGACCGGACGAGTTGTTTTGATATGCCCCGGGATGTTGACTTAGTAATTTAAGATGTATGGACAATTTTGTCGAAAACACAATTATCTTGATCATTTTTTATTAGGCTTATATTGAATGTCATCTTTAAAAGACCTTCTCCGAAAAGGTCATGTATGAAAACAACCCTTTTCTTTTATGCAATTAATTGGTAGTGTTAGCTGACAGCCTATATCACGGGTCAAAGGAGTAAAAAAAGGTTGATGGTCCCATATTTATCAACCAATTAGAGGCCAAGGGGAGTATTCACGAAACTCATCTTCCTCGTCTCCCTCTCCTACGTTCCAAACGGAGGAGTGGGTCAAGTCTCAATTGACGAGTTTCTCCTCGGCTATAATCCCACGGATAACTTCTTCTCCAATCCAAATCATGTGTAAACTCTTTGTCAGATTTTATCTCTTGATCAGATACCCAGCAGAGGTGTCACCCTCAACTCTTCTTGTTGTTTTCTCCACCTCAATTTATTCGACCAACCATCAAATCAATAAGATCAAGCCATGTCTCAGCTAGAATCTCGACTTCTTCTCGAGGAGATCTTATCTTTACGCAGAGCCTGACATATGTAGCTTAATTATCCCAACAAGTCTCACGGCGGATTAACATCATGAGCCTTTCGGCTCTTTCACTCTCTTCGACTATAAAAAGGAGACGCGACAACCTGGTTGCATTATCGAGTAGAGAGAGAACACAAGTAGTGAGAAAATATAGAACCAATAGTTTAGAAAAAGGGAGCGAGTTCAAGAGCTTTGTCCGGCCATAAGGAAGAATAGCATATAGTAGCAAATACAAGGTACAAAAGACATCTCATGGAGACTAGTGCTTTTGAACGATGTGGTTGGGCTCTCACAAGGTTTTGTTTTTTCTTTTGAATGCTTTAATTAGGGGTGAGAATGGACCGGTTAATCAGTTCATTAATTTTGATTTTTCAAAATCATTAACCGTAAATCGGTCCATTAACTTCGGTTAATCGTCATTTCGGATTTAATTTTTTCGGTTTGGTTAATCGATAATTTTCGGTTAATCAATACATTTTTTTAACCTACAAACATAATAATATTATGCAAATCACACATGGAGAAAAATCTAAATAAATATCGATTTTTCATTAAGAAAATAGAAAAAAAAAAGTGAAACCATTTGAACCAAGATAATGTGATGCAAAAACTAATATTTGTATTATTTATATATTTATATTTTTTAATATTTTATAATTTTATAATAATTTATAAACCACCATTTAATATATATAAAATTGAAATAAATATCAAATTTTTGAGAAAAAAGAAAAAAGAAAGTAAAACCATTTGAACCCAGATAATGTGATGCAAAAATTAATTTTTTTAATTTTTTTAATTTTTTTATTTTTTTATTTTTTTATAATTTTTTTATAATTTATAAATCACCATTTAATATATATATATTATATTAAATCAGTCGGTTAACTGAAATCGGTGAACTTTTTATATCTCGGATCGAATCCAAAATCAAAAAAACCGGTTCGGTTAATCGAAAAAACTGGTTCGATTTCGAATATTCGGGTAATATCCTGAACCAACAAATATGATATCTCAAGCACACAAAATATAATTATGTTAATAAGGCCATACATTGTCTTAGCAAGAATTAATAATCGTTTAACGTCTAAAACAAATACTCATCATATTAATATAAATAATTTCATTGTACAAGTAATTTATTAGCAAATTAAGGCATTATTCTTGCATATAATAGAAAAAAATGATGAATAGCTCGTCCGCTTTCTTCTTAGGAATTATCAGAAGAGGGGAGCTATGTACAGTTATTGGCTTATTGCCCCTTCAATCAAATTTCACAAAATTTAAATAAACCTCGATTGGGATTATTTATATTGATAACACCTCCTCCTAATTGGCGGTCGCGAGATCTGTGAAGGCGTTTCCTCCGCCCCTGGTCATCATGACCTTGAACTCTTCGAAGCTCACGAGGCCGTCTCCGTCCAGATCGACTCCATCGATCATGCGGCGGCATTGGGCCAGCGACGCGCCCTCGCCGATCCCCTGGAGGACGTGCGCGAGCTCATCGGCGGAGATGGAGCCGCTGCGGTCGATATCGAAAAAGGCGAAGGCCAGGCGGAGATCCTCCTCGACCGCCGGAGGGGTGTTGAGTTCGACGAACTCGGCAAAGGAGATGAACCCGTCGCCGTCCGCGTCAACCTCGCGCATCATGCGGTCGAGCTCCTCCACGGAGGGCGTCTGTCCACCGAGGCTCTCGATGACGGAGGCAAGCTCGGCCGCGGAGATCTTGCCGTCGCCGTTGAAGTCGAACTTGTCGAACACGCGCTGGAGGTCCCCGTGGTCAGCGGCGGCGGGAGAGGGCGGAGAGGGGGATCTGCTATGCTGGGATTTGGATCGGGAGCGGCGGAAGAGGGATCGGATCTTTCCCATGGGGTAAGAGCAAGAAATCAATACAAGTAGCCTCTGTTTTCGCGTTGATTTGAATCTGTGGGAACGGAAGAGTGAATCGTAAAGAATAGCGACAACAGCCTTGAAACAGATTCGGTTTGTGGTGGGAGCATAACTACCGAATTATATTTATAGGGTGTTAGGATTTCCTCCTCGGAAATAGCGTGTTAAGTGATAATTAAATGATGGAGTGCGTGCCACGTCGACGCCCGTGGAGTGGAGAGCCAGGTTCAATGGTGGTGGACACAACGTCGGTGGCGACGCGACCGACGTTTGCGGGCTGACCGCGGGAGGAAAGGGGGGCTGGATTTTCTTAGACGCTATGACTAATCATTTAACTTGTAGACTTGGCTAATCAATTAAGCTGTTAGGTCATGTTTAGTTTTATATCAATGAGATAAAATTTAACAGGAATAAAATGAAATAGAAATCCAATTTTTTTGAAATTCTATTATATATTTGTTTTGACCTAAGATAAAAAGTATGAATAAGATTGAAATTTATATCATATGAATTTGGACCTTAAATTCATCCTCAAATTTTTAAAATCGGACCAACGATGAATTTAAACCAAAATAAATTTATTCCATTTTCGATCCGATTCTTATTCATTGATCCAATAAACAGTGGATTGGATTTTAAAATCTAATCCACCTCTTCTATTCGGCAAGGCAAATGAGGCTTTAGGGCTAACGAAGTTGCGAGAGTAGTGGAAGCCACCGATTATACATGGTCTTTCTTTATGTTTCATAATGTATTGACTTTTTTGCATTCTATCATGTTATATTTGCTTTGGATGATATAATTTCGTTGAGATAAGATTTAAGATGAATAGGAATGAGATAGAAATTCAAGAGGAATTTTTGAAATCCTATCCTATATTTATTTTGACATATGATAAAAAATAGGGATAAAATATAAAATTCATATCTTGTGAATTTGAACCTTTAACCTATCCCCTCCTCAAGATTTATAAAATCAGGTGAGTAGTGGATTTGGGCCAAAATGAATTCATCAAATTTTCGACCTAATTTTTATTTATTATTGTAGCAAATAATGGATTAAATTTTAAAATCTAATCTATCTCCTTAATTCAGTAAAACGAAGCCTCAATGTTTTACGGTAGTATGATTAATTTAATGTTTGATAATATATATATATAATTTTATGTTCATTATGTTCTTATAAAATAGTTAATATAATAGTTGTCTATATAAAATAGTTAGCCAGAGTAATATTCAATGCTGTTAGTTAAAATTTTCAAATAGTTGACCGGTATTCAAATTTTCATATTTTTATTTGAATACCAACACGGCAACACCGACTTTATACCCTAATATTTTGCTTCAAAAAATAAATTGAGATACTTGTGTGTATTTTTTTTTTGCATGAATATCCTAATTTATTCACGAAGGTGCGTTTATTTCATGGAATATAATTGATGGATAAAATTTATCAAATTCTATATATCATTATCTACGAGCATCAGATATAAATTAAGTTGAATATGATCGGATTCAAATCCGGTTCTTATGGGATATAAATATCCTCCCGAAGGGGGTAGAAATTAAAATCCCAAGATTTTTTTTCTCATATAATTTAATTAAACTAGATATTTACAATAAGTCAATTTTAATTCAATATTCAAGAATATTTTTGTAATATCCAAAAATCTTAATAATAATATTTTATTCTTGAGTGGGGGATCGTGGGTCCTAGTTAGCGCGGATTGGAGGGAAGCTTCGGGATTAGACCCGAGTAGGCATTTAATGTAGAAAAATTAATAGAAATTTTATTTGTCTTATCTCTATGATTTAGCATACTAGGGTGATAGAGGGTCTCGAGGCGAATTTGGCGGTGCAATCGGATCTCGAATCGGAGTTAGATCGGATGAGTTATGAGCTGTTTAAGTCGGATAGTTTAGGTATGGGTATTTTGGTCATTTGGACCCAACCAGTGTCTATAAATTAGACCCTGGGGTGTGCAGTCAGGTAGGGGTGAGCAAAAAAAACCGGTCCGAAACCGAACCGGTTTGTGCGATTTCGAATTGTATTTTTAAAATTTTCGGTTTTCAGGTTCGGGTTCGGGTTGGGGTTTAAAAGTCCACCAATTTCGGTTAACCGACCGGTGGATATATATTTTATATTATATATATTATATAATAAGTTAATAATTTAATACTTATAAACTTAGAAACCCTATGTTTTACTTTTATACCCGTTGGCCCGCCCCGAGCCCCCAATACGGCGATACTTCTCTTCTCTCTCGCCCTCTTGCCCTCTTGGTGCTCTTCGCTCTCCACGTCTCCGCAACTTCGCGATTCCGTGTCTCCGCCTCTCCGCGACTCCGCGTCTCCGCCTCTGCCCCGCAGTCTCGATTCCTCTCAACTTGCGAAGTCGTCGGCCTTCACTCGCATCCATTGCGCGGATCTCTCCGCCGGCCTTCACTCGATCCACGCAGTGGATCGGCCTTCACGACTGGCGGATTGGGTATGTATCAGAGTTTTCAGTACGAGTGCACGGGCATCCTCAGTTCCGTTTCAAACCCTCGGTGTTCTTTCACTACTGCTGATGAGTGCACGCGCATCCTCAGTCCAGTCCTCTCTTGCTATCCTCTCCCTATGTGCGGTAAGAACCCTAACTCTCTTCCGGCTCCGCTATCAATTTCTTCTTCTCCTTTTCTATCTCATTCTCATCTATTTATCCCGATCTGTGTTTATACTTTAATCCTTGATGTCTCCCATGGACAATTATGTTGGTGCATAGTGCCGATCGTTTCGGTCGCTGATTTTTTGTTGAAGTAAACAAAACGAACGAGAATGCCTTTGTAAAACGGGCACTCCCATTTTGCTTCCCTGGCCGAGTTGTTATCGATTTTGCTTAAGTACGACGTTTGGGTCTTTTTAGGGTTTTGCTTTTGTATCTCGATCCGAGTGGTTGTTTTATTTCCCGCTTAAGGTTTTTGTTGCCTTTTTGATCGTCTATTGCACTTCCATTTGGGTTGATCGGTCCATTTTGAACAAGTTCGGGCGTCCTGATGGATGATCTTTGGATGGGTTATGTTTCTCTGTTGTCTTTCGAATATTCTGTGTGTTTGGGTAGTTACATTGAGATGAAGTTTTGGATATTAGTTTGTGTTTTAATGGTACACCATTGCGCCTATCTTTGTTCCAGTCTTTGTATATTGAGGCATTGAGCAAGTATGCTGGTCTGAGTGTAATTTTGATGCGAAGGTGATGGGTAAAAGACTATGATTTTATAATGTGATCAGTTATACAATAGTATGAAAAATTAATTTTTGATATTCACATATTTTAGTTTGTTCTCACCCTATGAATTGTTGTGTTGGGGGAGTTGAATCATATTATTGAAGAGATTGTTAATGAAAGAGTCTTGATTCATTGGGTATATTGCTTGGGTACATTGGGTATAATTTTCACAAAGATTTTATGCATTATTGCCAATAGTGAACATGCATTTTGGTTTATTAGGCTTATTGAGTTATTGGTTAACCGGTAATTGTTGGTTAACCGAATCGAAAAATCGAAACCGAAATGACGATTAACCGAAGTTAATGGACCAATTTTTTTTTTTTTGCTAATGAACCGATTAACCGGTCCATGCTCACCCCTACAGCCAGGGGTTTTGAGCCGTGTGCCACTCGAGGCAAAGGAGAGAGGAGAGAGAGGGCGCCATCGAGGAGGAGGAGCCGTCGGAGATGGATTTTCGCGAATTCGTCGGTGTCGATCAGGGGAAGATCCTACGCGTCTTTTTCTTCCGTTTTCTCTTCGTCCAGTGAGTATATTTAGGTCTTCTTTTCTCCAATTCTTGATTAATGTCGTTGTTCTTATGTTTTAGAGTTTTTCGTCAATTTTGACGCTCTTTCTCGTATCGGATCGGAAGTTGGATCGATCATTTCTTAATCGAATCATGTGATTTACCCCTCTTTGTGGAATAAAATATTCTTTTTTTTTTCTTTCTTGGTTTTTTTTCTCTCTTGCAGTCGGTCGATTGGTGCTGACCGCGCCCGGCAAGGCACCGCGGGGGAGGCGGCACCCGGCGTGGCGTCGCTGCCACGCGTGGGCAGTCGCGTGAGGCGCTGCCGCCGCGTGGTGGCGGCGGTGCGTCGGCAGGTGCCGGCGGTGGCCGGGGAGGGGCAGCGGCGGCGGCGGCTAGAGTAGGGAGGTGATTGAACCTTAGATTTTGGATGAGGAAGATGAGATTAAATAGAGGGCTGAGATTGATTTGGGTGAGATGAAGGGCTGGATTGAATTGGTTGAGATGAAGGGCATAGATTTGATCTTGTGTAGTTGTAAGGCTTAGATTGCATCACGTAGATGGAAGGTTGAGATTGCATCATGTTAGATGGAAGGCTGAGATTGCATCAGGTTAGATGGAGAGCTGTGATTGTATCTAGTTAGATGGAGGGCTGTAATTGCATCTGGTTAGATGTAAGGCTGTGATTGCATCTGATTAGATGTAAGGTTATGATTTCATCATGTAGATAAATGGTGGTGATTGCATTTGGTTAGATGTAAGGCTAAGATTGCAACATATTAAGTAGAGGGCTGTGATTGCATCATATTAGATAGAAGGCTGTGATGTGATCCTGTTTAAATGAAGGGCTAAGATTTCATTACCGAGTTATTGATTGTAACACCGTTAGGGGTGTAAGCGAGCCAAGCCGCTCGCGAGCTACTTGAGATCGATTCGGTAAAAAACTCGAACTCGGCTCGAACTTATCAAGCTCGAGCTGAGCCGAGCCAGACATGAGAGCGAGCCAAGTTCAAGCTAACCTATACTCGACTCAGCTCGACTCGTGCGGCTTGATTTTTTTCCCGAGCCGAGCTCGGGTGGCTTGAATATATGTAGCTCAAGCCGAGCTTGAGCCGATAGACCAAAGCTCGAGCTCGTTATTTTCCAAATGAGCCGAGCTCAAGCCGAGCCAAGCTCGGCTCGGCTCGATTACACCCCTAAACACCATTATATTTATTCATAGCAGTGGTTTATTAAATAAATTAAGGTATTTCTTCCATTATTCTAAATAATTATTTAGATGTTTTAAAGTAAGAAAAAATATTCATGTTATATATGAATTTTCACCTAATCGATGTTCCAGATTCATTGATGAGGTCTGTTTTGCCATCAGACCTTCAGATTTTGTAAACAGTAGCCGAGCATTGCCTCGTTTTACGTGCCAAGCTGAAAAATCATACTTTATATATCTTTATGATTCGAACTGAGATGATTCATGGATATAGTAGTTAACGAGGTGAATTTTATCCTAGATCAGTGATTTCTATGACGAGTTATTTTATCATGTTCTAGTCCATTGATTTATAGTTGGAGTTTCTTTTTTGCACTGCTTTCATGATACACGTGCTTCTTTTCTTACAGTGCTATAATTTTATTTTATGGTTGTTTATTTGTGCTGAGCATTCATGATTTATGAGCACTATTTCTACATATATATCTGTATGTGATTGTGATGTATAGCAGGAGGAGGTGGAGGATGAGGTATGCACTTGACATACCCTTTATTACTTGTTGATAGCACATATTGTTCATACTTATATACTTGCGTGTGAGGGGAGGGTATGCCCCAAAGAGACAACATTGGCCTTATTCCGGAAGTCCGACTGGTGAGGGAAGATCATACCCCAAAGAGACAGTCCGGAGACCCAAGCAAGTGAGTGGAACGTACGCCCCAACAGGCTAGTTCGAAAGAACCAGTGCCGGTGAGGGGAGGGCATGCCCCAAAGAGACGGCACTGAGCTGGGTGGTAGTTCGGCGGCCACTCGTCTACCTACCCTATGTGGCTATGTGGGACCGATGGGTTCGTAGAGCATGCATATGATTGAGGTGTTGCATTGCATGCGTATGATTGAGGTGTTGCATTCTTCCTATTTTATTGCCATAGATATTTTATGCTTGTTGACGGATATTGACTTCGTGCATAGAGTTGGATGTATTATTGTTGGTTTCTTCTAACATTGTTGTTACGCTATTTATATCAGCTATTTGTGTTTTCATGCATGATGATTGAGTTGGTGATCGAATTGAGGAGTGATCTGCTCACTAAGTCCTAGTTAGACTTACCCCTCATTACTATTGTTTTGCAGCACCTGAGCTAGATCAGAAAGGTACCGAGGTGCAGTAGCGCGGCTGGTGGTGGCAGGGCAGCGGGTCTCGTGACATGTCGTGATCGAGGAGGATACCTGAGTCATTTTAGTATCTCTTTGAGTTGTTGAGTCATGTTCACTCGGGTCATGGTTTCCGCATTTTATTTTTATTTGGGGAGTCTTGTTTATTTATTTGAACTCTTTTTTAATAACTTGTTCAGTGTGTTCATATTGAGTTTTGGTTTGGTTTGGTTCGTGATGTCATGTCTATTCTTTTCAAAAAAAAAATAATCTCCCACTGTTCAGGTTATTGTTGTTTTGTTGAGTTGGGTTAGGCTTCGGGGTACGTGGCGTATCCTGGCCGGTCATACCGGATTTGGGGTGTGATAATTTTATCAATTATTATTATTATCATTATGTTAAAATAATTATTTAAATTTAATTTCATAATTTTAAAATAAAAATTTGGTAAAATCAAATTTTAAGTATTAAATTATTAATATCTAACTTCTTTATCCGGAGCCAACACAAATATAGGATTTCAGAATTCTATCTTTTTTGATCTTCTTATTCAAAATTTTAGCAAACGCTGGATAGGATATAAGATTATCCTATCTGATTCTTATCCTATTTAATTCCAACTGAACTCCTATCCGTCTGAAATCCTATCATGCGAAACAAGCACGCAACTCTATAGTAAGCATTTATGTGCTTTTACCAACATCGACATTCGAATTCATTTTGCTCCAAGACCAATTTGCAAAGAAGTATTGATGTCGATCTTAATCCTACCAGCCTACCATTTAGTTGCCCGTAAGTGGAGCTGCAACTTCTATTTACGTGCGTTTGGCTGGCTGCAAATAAAGTTGCAAGTACACTTGCAACTTCTATTTGCAGGTGTTTGGTTCGCCACAAATAGATGTTGTAACTCGCATTGTAACTTGAAAAATGATAAATAAATTAATAATAAAAACGCTGGTGACCTACAAAAGACTTCACATCTAGGCATGACAACTCATGTCGGGCCGGACCAACCCGGCCCAATAAATATTCGTGCATGGAATCATCAGCCCGACACGACATGAATAATAACAGGTCGGCACGGCCCAACCTGTTTAGCCCGACAATACGAAGGAAAAAAAATTAATCAGGTTAAATCGGTTTACCGGACCAATTCGGCTCGATAGCCTAATAATTAACGTGTTTTAAACCCGTTAATACCCGACCCTAATAGTGTTTATCGGGCTATCGGGCCGGCCCAACTTGATAACACTTGGTCCGACCCAACACATTAAGGGTTCAGACCTTATTGGGCTAACCCGATAACGGCCCGAGCACGATAATACTCAGCTCGGACCCATTTTTATCGGGCCGGGTCTAAAACTATAAGGTTTTAGGCCCGAACTTGATTGGAGAGACATGCAAACTAATGGTCTTCAAGCTCGAAGAAAATGATGCTGAAAAAATTGAAAACTTGGCCGAGTTTTGTTGTGATTGCACCCACCAAAAGAGGGAATGTTGGACTGCCAATTTTAGAAATTTTGCCCCCATATTTTGCAGACATCTTGGCCGAGAACCTGCATTTCCATTCTTCATGAAACTTGTTGTTAATGGCAGGAGATTTGGCTGAGATAGGAGGTGTTTGTAGTGACGAATTGAACCTGGAAATGAAGGGAGGGGAAAAGCTACCAATAATTTGGCTATAATATGTAACTTTCGAGAAATTTCTTGCAAAGATCGTCTCCTATGAATGATGACTTAAATCTTGTCAGGATTTGAGGAAGAAGGCAGTAGTTCTGACGTCCTCTCTCTTCCCCTCGTCTCTCTTCCCCTCATTGGTTGACGTCTTCTCTATTCCCCTTAGTTCAAATGTTCTAGTGAAGGAGGAGGCGTTGCATGCACTTCCCCCGTGCGGCTCAATCGGGCTACGACAATAGTGGATGGAGATATCGAGAGGCTGAATACTGGAGTGGCAAAGATTGTCCTTGGAGAGCTTTGCAATATTCTCGCGGAAGCCAGAGGAGGCAGAATATAAGGAGTCGCGATGTCGTGAGAGTAGATGGATGTAGATATCAGGAGGCTGCTGCAAGCACGGTGCCCTCAGTCTGCAAGCTGCAACTTAAGCCCGCGGGCTTTTTGGGCTGCTGGCTATAGTCATAGCTCGCAAAAGATAGATACTGCAATTAGGATATATAATTACAGTTAACCAAACAGGAAAATTATTTTAATGCTAAAATTTTAAATCCTGCAATCTTATTTGTAGCGAACCAAACAGACCCTTAGTTACTCGATCAATAAATCATCACTAATTCAAAATCATAGATTTTGGATTTTTTTTTTCAATTTTGTTTAATAGATTCAACTTCTATAAGAAAAAGAACTCGAGGAAAGATAAAAAACCTTAAGTCGATCCACTTGGTTGAAAACTTCCTTTAGACTTGGAGAAGTAACTAATTTATTATTATACTCGATGTCTAATTAGTGAGTCGATGTCGTCAACACGTGAAAACACTAAAGTCCTAAATATGCTGAGCTGTTCTTAAACTATATCGATCAAGAGATGAGCATTCGATCTAGCAAACTAGCTAGATTTTAAAAGATTATTCATCTAGTAGAGAACGTTGTGTGGCCCTCAAAGTTTATTCATGAACTCAATGACTTATGATTGAAAGAGCTGTCTTAAAATATTTTAATACAAAATAATAAATAAAAATGCTAAAGAAATATCTCTTCGTGATCATCGTACCGAATGATACTTATGTAGAATGATGTTGAAGTAGTTTCTTCATGGTGGTTACATTAATAGTGAAGAATATAAATTCATGTTATGATCATTTTCAATAAAGTAGTCCATATACCATCTATAATACCTAGTCTCATGCCGGGAGTATATTGGATATTGTGCTAGCTTATAAGGTTTGATGAGTGTGTTACCATCAACTTATACTTAAGCAGTTTAATTAGGGCCTATAAAATTGATGGGCCAGTTATCTCATCAAGTATGTTCACTACTAGAATAATGGGCATCAGCAACGGCTGATGCCGTTGCTGAGCCGTTGCTGAAGAGCCGTGACAGAAAGTCGCGTTGCTGATGACTTAGCAACGGATCAGCAACGGCCGCTCGGGTCGTCGCTAAAAATATTATCAGCAACGGTTTTGCCACAGACCCGGAGCCGTTGCTGATAACATTAATAGCAACGGCCGCTGAGTCCGTAGCAACGCCGTTAGTAAAACCCCGTCGCTAAGCCGTTGCTGTCCGTGGGAAAGCCGTTGCTGATGATGTGAACCTACAAACGAAAAAAATTAAAATTTCAAATTTCCATTGATACATTGATACATTATCTGATACATAACTCACACACCCATACCCTCATACACACATTCATTCACACATCACAAACACACCAAGATATACATCAAAACAATTATATTTATATTGATAATTATCCACGATAGTATAAAAACAATTCAAATGCAAAATTGAAGTATCAATATCCAAACAAAATAAGTTAAACAAGTTCAATATCTCAGTAACAAGTTCAATATCCAAACAAAAAATCTCACGATCACGATGGAGGATGGTCTGGATCATATGGCGGGGTCTGGAGTGTTTGAGTGTACACCGGCGTGGACTGACTCGAGGACGATGGATTAGATGATGCCGAAGAGATGCCTGCTGCGGGATGACCTGACATGTTGCGTAGCATAGCATGCATCTCCTCCATCATCTGACTCTGACGCGCGACCGTCTCCTCTAGAGTCCTTATTCTGCTACTATGATCATAACTGGATCTAGAGGTGGACGGCCGCTCACCAGCGACCGGAGGGGTCGGTGCCCCAAGTGGCCCTAGCACGGCTCGCGCATGACCACTATCTGCGAAGCCATATACGCGGCCATGGTCCCAGCCACCTGCGGCCTCGACCCACGATGCTGCGTCAAAGTCCTCGGGGGTACCCCCGCGCTGCACCACCGTCTGGCTGTAGGTCTCCTACTCGAGTTTGATTTTTTGTTTAATATTTATCATAAAACTTAAATTATAAATATATAATGAATAATTTAAACAAATATATAATTACCATAATGTATGCAGCGCGGTTGTGGATGTACTCCCCCGTCCCATGTGCTCGACGGTGAGTCCGCTCAAACACCGCCATCGGGGAGGGTCGCTGGACACTCCCGTCATCCGACACCGTCGTCTACATTTACAAAACAAATACATTAATTAGTACACATAATAACAAATAAAATATATAATTAAAAGATATACTTACCATACGGTTTGCGTGCACTGCAAATGCAACAGACCCGCCGGTGTGACGCGCTGCTCCCCCCGACATGCGATTTCTAGCCGCATTCCGAGAAACCTCCTGCCATCGATCCGTCGACCATATCCCCATGAGCTGGTCCTATATATCCGGAGTAATCCAACCGGGGCCGTATCCCCGAGTCTCCGCGATGTTAGTGGTCCCAGCTCGGGCCATCGCTTGGGACCGAGCCTGCCCCAGCTGCCCGTTGTACCTTGCCCGGGAAATAGCCTCCCAGGCAGCGTAAATGAAGGGCCTCTGGTCCTCGGCCCATGTATAGCGAGCCTACAAAATAATAATATCAGTACCAATATTAATATATCATTATGCATGTAAATAATAATAATAATACGTGCATCAAACTCGCGCCATAACATGTCGACGTGCTCGCTAGGCACGTGAGACCACGTAGGCCATGCCCCGTGCATGTATCGTCGAATAGTAGAAGAAATGCTCCTCGGCACTTCTTCTTGCTCGAACCTGCACAACAAAAATAAATTTTAATATTATATTATGATATAATGAATTTGTAATGATTCATAATTCATGATATATTACCGCTCCCCAATCACGCTAATCAATCTACGTGACTCTGTGGCTGGTGGAGGCTGCCACCTGTTCGGCCCGCGTGGTCGCCTACGTCTGGATGTACTAGCCTCGGCAGTATCATCCTCATGAGGATCAGCAACAGGAGGATCAGCAGCATGAGTAAGTGCTGGAGTCTCACCGATCGGAGACTCCGAAGCTCTCCTGCGTCGATAACCACAACCAGACATATCTGTCGAACAGACATATAATCAGATTATTGTATAAATAGTAGAGATATATTTAATAAAATATATACTTTATAATTATTCTTCATCATCTGAATAATAGTCTTCGAATTCTTCTTCTTCTTCCTCTTCTTCCTCTTCTTCCTCTTCTTCATCTTCTTCATCTCCAGTTTCCTCAATTTCATGATCGTCATCATCAGCATATTCAACTTCTAATTGAATTGACGTTGTGTCTGCATCCTCGAGTATTGGAATAATACGATATACAGCAGGAAGATCATCTTCTTAATAGAAACCAGGAGGATCATTTTCTCCTACTATCGGATCAATTTTTCCTCTACCTTTTGTCTTACAGACTACACGCCAATCTGCTCTATCTTTATTTCGAGCCGGATACTTCGTGTAATATACTTGTTCGGCTTGTGATGCCAATATAAAAGACTCATTTGCTGCCAATTTCGATTTGTAATTAACCTCAACAAGTTTGTATTTTGGATGAACTTTCATGCCCCTTTCTGTTGTATCGAACCAATGACATCTAAATAGGATCACTGATTTCAAGCCGAAGTAGTGCAACTCTATCACTTCTTCCACCAGTCCATAAAAATCCATATCACATTCAACATAGGTTGTCCCTTTCACGCAGACCCCAGCATTCATCGTCTTCTTTGTAAATGAATATTCAACCGTGTGAAATTTATACCCGTTAACAAAATATCCGCTATAGCACGACACAAGTCGCGACGGTCCACTAACAAACTCAAATATTCTTTCATCTATTTCAGCTCTGTGATCTTTGTTGTAAGTTTGAAGAACTGGCCGATCAACATTATCATTCAGGCGGAATTGACCCCCAAGACTATCAAGTATCATAGTTCTATAGGGATTACATTGACTGGATGAAATAGCACCAGCAGAGGAAGATTCACTATATGTCTGAACGACAGGATTGCTCGACGTCCCGACTTCGCGTGACTCCCCGTGACAAGTCCATAGAAAATATCTTGGTGCAAATCCTTTGGTATATAGATGCAGAGTGACAATCTCCCGATCCAAAAATCGTCCATTTGAACAAATGCGGCACGGACATTGAATTTGATCACCCATGCTAACGAAATTCCGATTCGAATAGGCGAAATTTAGAAAGTACGTTACGCCTAATCGAAACTCATTCGTTAAAGCTCCACGATCAAGACGTCGGTACATCCAACTTCGATCAGCCGACATGATTCTGTCAATCAATGACAATTTCTTTGGTTAATGTCTTTAGGCGAGATTGTCCTATTCCATTCGGGATTTATGTTATTCGTACTGCACTTGCGTTTTTATTTTAACTGTGAACTAATTATTCTAAATTTCGGCAGCATCTCCCTATAGTTCTCCGAATACGCATATCATCTAGGGGAGTATCGGAGAACAAGAGAGATGTTGCCGAAATTTAGAATAATTAGTTAACAGTTAAAATAAAAACGTAAGTGCAGTACAAATAACTATATTCCCAAATTGTCCAATCAGGGACAATTCAAGAATTGTACGTCGTATAAAAGATCATCTACTTCTTTTACACGAACATACAATCCCCGAACGGATCTAAGGTTTTGCTAAATCATATCCGACTCGTCGATGCGTACGTGAAACATATCAACTCGTCGGATGGATGATTATTTTCTAAATGTTTCAAGACAGTTCGAGTCCATATTGGACGATTTCGGCGCGTGTCTGAAGTGGACGAATCCGGCGTGCGTCCGAAGTGGACGATTCCGGCGCGCGTCCGAAGTGGACGATTCCGGCGCGCGTCCGAAGTGGACGATTCCGGCGCGCGTCCGAAGTGGACGATTCCGGCGCGCGTCCGAAGTGGACGATTCCGGCGCGCGTCCGAAATTAATCTAAACCCTAATAATTAATCTAACAAATTAAATAATTAATTAACAATTATAAAATAATATAAAATATATATAATTATAAATTCCGACGCCGGAGTCCACCCTCCGGCGCCGGCGTACAGTGGTCGGACACACTGTCCGACCACTGTACAAGGTCCGGCGGCGGCCATCGGCCGACCGCCGCCGGCCGAAACCCTAGAAATAGGGTTTCGGTCGGATTGATTCCCGCCGGCCGCAACGGGAAGAGACGGCCAGCCGGCGAGGCATACCTGGACAAGTCGGCAGCAGCGGGAGGAGGAAGAGGCGTCGTCGGCGTCGGCAGGAGCGGCGGCGGCAGCAGCTGGAGGAAGAAGGGTCGGGCGCGAGAGCATGCCCTATATAAACTTATCAGCAACGGCTCACTCGCCCGTTAGAAAGCCGTTGCTGATAAGTTATCATCAGCAACGGCTCACTTGTCCGTTAGAAAGTCGTTGCTGATATTTTAATTATCAGCAACGGCTCGTCTTTCCGTCAGAAAGCGGTTGCTGATAATTAAAATAATCTGCAACGGCTCGGGTGTCCGTTAGAACGCCGTTGCAGATACAAATATCTGCAACGGCTCGGGCGGCCGTAAGAATGCCGTTGCAAATAGCAACGGCTTGAGCGGCCGTTGCTGATAGCCGTTGCTGAAAACTAAGTTTCTAGTAGTGGTTGTAACAAATGCCATCATAGCAGGACCTAGTCCTAGGATGGTGAGAAATCTTATGTGAGAAAGAACTGTCCAAAGATGGGGTGGAACCTCTTCATAAGCCCGCGGTGCAAACTCACCACAGTTCAGCAACTGCAGGTTCCCCACAGAGGCTTGCTCTGTCGCCACGACCGACCTCACGCCTCCCGCCTCCTTTATAAGTCCCATGGTGCGAACCCACAACAATCCATAATCTACTCACTGTCAACCCAAGACTGATTTCTAGAGGAGCGAAAACTCGCATCACTCCTCACTCCATGCCAAACCTTAAAGACACATGGAAGAGGAAGAGACGGGGTTTTTTAAAGAACCTCCCCATCTGACAGCTGTTGGTTGCACCCTAATAACAGAGCGAGGCTCGTCTACCAGCAGTAGGCACTCAAGTGCCTCGAAAATAGACAATCGAATCTTCAAACATAATTACTCTCATGTTAGAATTAAAAGCTAAGCAGACATTGACATGCGATGGGCACACGAAAAGGCGCCCCTTAATTTCCTCCCTCAACTGCCACATTGATCACAAAAATCGAAGAATCACGGAGCGACGAAATTAAAGTGCACTGAGATCTCCTACTCCAACACGTACTCTGGCTATGGAAAGGACACAACATGCACTCATATATATATACTAGCCCGTTGTCAGAAATTTGACATATACAAAGAGCTCATCACACAAACAGAAGTCGGCAAGGCAATCGCCCAGCGCAACCTTTTTTTTTTTTGCAAACCAGGAGCCGAAGCCCTAAAAAAAAACTATATATTAAATAATGAGATTATGAAAATCCCTAGTGAGAATACAAAATAACTCTTGAGGTGGAGGATTAGTCCAAGATATTAAATCTTGAGTCACTCGTAACCTCTTTGTTATTCAATGAGCAGCTTTATTTGCTTGCCTATATACATAACCTAATATTAGATCATAAATTAATATTTTTTTAAAATTAAAAATTAAAAACCAAAATCATATTTTCGAAATCATATTTTCAATTTCACTAAAATAAAATAAAAAAATAATTTTCGCTAACCAAACAGCACTTTATATTTTCATATCTTTATTTCCGTAACTTTATCTGGTCTGCATCCACATCCTTTTTTTTTTATGGATTTATGAACTTCACGTAGACTTTTTCTTTCATTGTCCTTGTGGACAGTTCTCACTCCAATATTGTATCTTTTGTTGATTATGAACTTCACATAATTTTCTTTGACCGTGCTAAATGATATTCTTAATTACTCTCTCTGCCTTTTGACTTTCCTAGCACTTTCTTCATCACAATGTTATGAACATTTGGGTTGCTTTTCAATTCCTTTTAACATTGGAACTTGCCTCAATATTCATTCTATAATAATTTTCCCAGGCTTATGATTGAATTTGCATGATGAAGGATTAAAAATAGACTAGTATACTCAAAGAAATTGAATTTGAGGATTAAAAATAGACTAGTATACTCACATAAATTGAAAATTCTTTGAAAATGATTTAACACTTGCTTCGTCACAAGAGTATACTCGTGTATTTTCAATCATTTATCATGCAAATTTAATCATGAGCATGAAAAAATTATTATGGCATGAATATTGATGTGTTATATTAGATTTTTGCGAAAATCAAAATCATGTCTATTCTTGAGAATTTTGCTAAACTTTTCTATTTTTAAATTTTTTGCCTTCCATTAAAATCAACTTTAACTTGCAAGCCAAAAATCATTAATAGCACAATGATTATGTAGCTATTAACAAGTTAACATACTAAAAAGCGAAGGTTAAATACAAAGTTTCATTTGAAAATCTCAATCTAACTTCGATAGCAAAAATTTGTTTCGAAATAAATTAAAATGATACCAAAACGATTTAAAAAGATCTCATAGAATATTTTAAAAATTAGATCTCCAACCCTCCCCATTGGTTTAAAACCGAAAGTCCAATGAGTAGTCTAGGATTTTGAACCAAAATGTCGCATAGATCCTTTATAGGTAATCAAGGTGTCCGAAGAGATCGAAAATCAAAAATCAAAAAATCATTTTTTTAAAATATATTATGAGCGATGAAATCAACTAATATTAAGCGAGTATTAAAAACTCCAACTGTAATTAAACATGTAAGTGTAAGAGATGATACCAAATTCATTTTTGCAGTCATTTTCATTGCCAAAGACATCAAGGTAACTTGAAGTTGCAACCATGTGATGATTCACCAATGAAATTCTTGGTCAACTTCAATATTTCATCTTTTTTCACCCTTGTGTGGTAGCTCTCTCTATAAGAGAACATGAAACTTTTGATACCCAAATGGCTTTGGGTCCTTTGAATTTAGTCACTTTAGGAATCCAAATTTTTTTCCAATATTGGGATTCCTTTAATAATCACATGACCATATATGCATGTACAAAAGAAAGCAATAACCATTAAATTTCTTATGAACATGCATATGATGTGCCGTAGGTCTAGAATGTCTAATATGTGAACTATACCGAACATATGCATTCTTGATGGGAAAAATTTTCAAGGCATTTATTTTAAATACAAATTTAAGATTTCACTTTTAAGTACGTGCTATCATTTAATGACTTAATTTGAAGAGTCAAAATTTCAATTTTATTTTTAATTTTTGAATTCTCATTTAACAATTCACCATTTTCAATTTCCAATTCATTATTTTTATTTTTCAAATATTAGATTTCTATTTTTAAATCATCAATGAAATTTTCATTTGAAAACTTCAAATCTTTTTTCAATTTGTCATTCTCTAATTCAAGCTCATGCATATGACTACTAAATTTCAATTTTTTTCTTAATCATTTTAATTTCTTTGTTTTTCACCATGAGCAATTATTATACATCGTTTTGTATTCTTCAACTAACTCCTCGTATGATATGTTAAGAGAGCTACAAGAGCTAATATCATTATTATCATCAAAATTTTGAACTTGACTAGAAGTGGGAGAAAGTACCTCATCATAGATACCCACAAGGTAAACTTTTGAAGTGGCTTCGTCATGGCAAAAAGATGCTTCACTTGCATTCTTCCTCTTCTTGACATTTTTCTTAAGTGAAGGACAATTCTTTTTAATATGCCCCTTTCCCTTGCAATAATAACACGTCACTTTTCTTTTTCGACTTTTGAAATTTCTCCTTCGACTAGATAGAAGCACTATAAGTGTAATACTTGTACTTGTATTTTTTATTTCAGGTTAAGACTCAATTTGCACGTCAGAGCGAGTCGAAGAGATTGCCGGAGATTGTAGTCTGAGGTACGACTTACATGCATACCAATTGAAATATTGAGTTAATTTTGAGCTTATTAAAATGAGTCGGGTGTCACGAGTTTGTCGGTGCGATCTGACTGAATTTTGGACTCGTTTGGGTGCGAACTCAAGTGAAGGGGAAAATTGGTCATTTGACACTTAAGTAGAAATAACTTATAGTATATGATTTTTCTTGGAAAAGGAGCGTAATTTTGGAGGCTTGCGCATGTACCCAAAGGAGAGGGCGTACGTAAACCAAGGAGAGGAGGTGGATGACGAAAGGATTGAGGGATTTTGGCGCGAATCCATTAGACGATCATTGGAGCATTGCATAGGGAGTTCGTCTAAGGTGAGTGGCCCTAAACCTTTAAAGATTTGACCCTCTCTATGACAATCATTTGAAGTAGGTAAACTGATTTTGTAGGAATCAAGATTGATGTTGATTCTTCGTTTTTCCGAATAAATCTTGTTGTGTTGATGCTTTACAATATATGGGTGGTTTAGGGCAGCCCTAAGGAGGGTCTTGGCCGAATGGTGACCCCAATTATAGGGGGTTTGTGGGCTGTTTTGGCGGAGGTCCGTCTTGCGAAAATATATTGACATAAACCTCTTTTCTTTCATGCTTAGTTGTGTTCAATTAAGAATTTGGGAAGAAAAATTCCCCTCTTTCACTTTAAGATATTCGGCCCTAGATTGGTAAGGATGGTCCCATCCTTTGGACCCTTAAGGTTAAGGGACGTAGACTACGGTTAGAGGTGGTCGTATGCTTGCTTTTGAAGGTCGAATTCCTCTTATTGGTAGCCGCATGGAGTAGAATATAGTGTGGCATGAGCATGCCCACCAAGTGTGTGGTGAAATGCCACACCCACATAATCATGTTTAAATCCCAATTTTTCTTTATTATAACTTCATATCGGTATGGGATATGTGTACAGTAACCAAGTGTAGTTGAATATGCCAATTTTAAGGGCTGGAATCTCATATTGTAGAGGTATTCAGGTGGAGGGCCTAAGAGCATTCAAATCTGTCCAGAAATTTAAGTAGTCATGTTTGCCATGCGTTTCAAAGGTCAAGATGTCATCCTACTCAAGTGAAATGTCAGGATTAGTTCATAGGGTATTTGTAGAGCTATGATATCTCATTTCAGTAGATTACTAGCTGATAATTGAAGTGTTTATGTATTTAGCATGAGGGCTAAGTGAATTTACTCATTTCTATACATGACAGACTAATTCTAGATAGGCGAGTTTGACACGCCGTACGTATGGCGAGACGTCATCCTACGCCATTGAAACTTTGGAAAAAGCTTGTAGGACTTACGGACAAGCCTAGGAACTATTTCTGAGAAAATTGGACTAAATGTTGATGGTTTTCGGGCTTGGCAAAATAGCTAACTGAAACTATGTAGAAACTGCTTGTAACTGCATAAATTTGAGTAGACATGTTTGTCACGTTGTTTGTGGTCGAACCATCATCCAAATGGCATGAAACTTAAGAGATGATTAATATGATACATGGACATGCTAGATATGTAATTTCTGTAGGGAATAAATTGAGAATTAAAATATTTTCATGTGTGACAAAATGCTACTTAAATCTTTTCTTGAACTGCATAATTTTGACCAAGTGTTTGAGAATTCTAATTTACCCCTATTTAAGGGATGTTTTCATATTATGATTGTGCACCCCATGCCATGGCAATTGAACTCATGATTTGTGTTTGAGATGAGCATTTAGCTCTATGATTGTATTAGTATCATACTTGTATGAATTTAAGCGCACTTTAAAGTACAATGTTCCACATATTATTCATATGAGTGGTGTTATGTGACTCCATTCGGTGACGAGGGTGAGATACCCCGAAGAGACGGCTTTGGAGGCCCATCCAGTGACGGGGGATGCCTCGAAGAGATGGCATGGGGTGATATGTGATTCTGATCGGTGACAAAGAGTATCCCAAAGAGACGGCTCCGAAAACCCATTTAGTGGCGGGGGATGCCCCAAAGAGACGGAGCTAGGTATTGATTCTGATCGGTGACGGGAAGTGCCCCGAAGAGATAGATCTGAAAGCCCATCTGGTGACTGAGAACGCACCGAAGAGACGATACTGGACCGGGTGGTAGTTCAAGAGGCTACACTGACTACCTATCATATGTGGTTGGTTGGATATACATTGCCAATCGTATCAAACATCGGCTAAAGGGACTTATAGCCGCTAGTGTGCATATCATGTGAGAGAATGTTGTGATAACGTGAATTATATGTGATTATCTTATTATAATGTGATAGTATGATTGCTATTTGATGCCATGACTTGATGAGTTATTTTTGGAGCATGATTATCTGTTATGAGTTTAGCCTGTATAATTGTTATTGCTTATTATACTATTTATGTTTGAGAGGGCTAGTATTAGTCACTCACTGAGTTGTAAACTCACGCTGCCCTTCCTATGTGTGCAGGTTCAGGTGAGGTACATGGTACCTAATACAGTTGGCGACACAAACTCAGCGAGAAGATTTCCCTCAGTCGTAGTTTAGGGTGTCGAGTCATGTTTTATCTTTCAAACAGTTGTTGCACTTTGTAGTTAATTTGGTACATTTCATAAATTGGATCTTAGTCTTGTTTCACTTCTAGCATATTGTTGAACCCATGTAAGTATTTATATTGTTATGCATCTCATTGGTATGAGTATGTTGTTGTTTGTTGATTAGGCTTCGGGGTATGTGTGGTATTTCCAATCGATCATGTGACCCTGAAATTGAAGCGTGACAATGAGCATCAAAACCATGATTTTCATTGGAGGGATGATCGTAATCATCACTACCGTTAACAAAAGTTGCCAACGCCTTTGTTTTCGCATGATCATCTAAAACATTTAAACTAGCCGAAATGTCAAAAGTTAGAGCTATCAATTTTTTCTTAGGTCCATGGATTCATAAAGTCAGAGTCATGTTTTTACATGACTTTTTCAAAAATATAATTTTTCAAAGAACAAAATATGCAGCTCATATCCTTTACATTTAAATTGAACATATCAATTTGTTCTTATGTCCATGAATTCATGCTATTTATATTGCGTTCTCAACATATCATAAACCTCCAAACCCTAAGTCTTTAAGAAAGTGTATCCTATATTTTCAATGATCAAAGTTAGAGCTATCAAATCTAGGGGACGTAGAAACTAAACTCTCTTGTGTCATTTTTGGATCCGAGCTAAAGGTGAAAGAGATTGTGAAATCTCAATCTACGAACCCTCTCTAATAACAATTTGTGGAGTGCATGACCACACTAGAGATAGGGGGGATAGTGTGCTACAACAAAATTTAGCCTAATGACTACTTTATTCGGATCTTTAAATTAATTAGGCAATCACTAGATTAAACAAGTGCGGAAGCAAATATGATTAAGCAAGTATACATACACAATAATGCTAACACACAAGATTTATAGTGATTCGATAATCTTACCTACTCCACTACCTAAGCACCCCGCTTAGGATTTCAACCTAAATCTATTATTAATTTAAGGTCCCTACATTGGAGAATTTTACACCGGAAGCTCTCTGCCTTCTCCCCGAAGGCAACTTCTCACCTCACTCTCCTAGGACACCCTAAATCAAGTGTACAAGAGTGATTTATGCCTATGCACCAAGGCAACCACTCACACCCAAGACCTAACAACCTAGGTCTCTTACAAGATTTAGAATGCAATGAAATAAATCACAACTTAAATTTAAAACAAATACTTAGCTACAAAAGACAAATCCTAGCTCCTCTTGATGCTCGATGATGAATGAATCCAAGCTCAAAGGCTAAATCAAGGATAAAGAAGCTCAAGCTAGGATTTCAGCAAAAATATGGCTCAATGAAAGTTTTGGGTTATCACAAGATAGCTTAAGGATCACTAAAGAGTGATAGGAAGGTAGGAACCAAGTTTTATAGGCAAACAAGAAGGTAAGGCTCAGGTTCAATAGATTTCCACAGCTAGAAATTCGATCGAAGGGATTTTCGATCCAATCTCGGTCGAAGTTGGCCCTACAAAAGATCGGCCTTGGATCGACTGATATTCAGTTTCAGGCTAAATTTTGTTCTCTCGGGTTTAAAGTTTCGGAGTTCACCAACATCATTAAAGGATCTAACATTGATTCTAGATACCCAAAAACTTAAAACCGTCTTCGTGGACTTTCACGCACCGATCAACGTTCATTCATTTTTTTTAATTTTGCGACGATCTTTCAATCGCGGACATCGGGCGCTACTCGACTTGGAACATGAAATTATTTCTCAATGAAATCATTAGTTCCGAGTTTATTATCATCAAAATCAATGTTGAAAATCTTAAGCTAACAATTTTGACAAATGATACTATCTTGAGTCACCGATTGGAAAGAAAGAGAAGCTGAGTAAAGTATAGAACATCTTCAACCACAATGTTTTTATATTTTGTTGCAAGATTTTGTATTTTGTTTCACCTTTTAGATAATGAAAATGCATTTTGCTAAACATCATACATGATTGAAGGCAATTCCTTATTATATAGGCGAACATCTTCATCCTTTATGATCTTGAAAATGATAAATACTTCGACTAGGCTCACTAATTTAGAACAAGATGTCAGTAATCCATATGAAGCAAACCATATTTTACTTGATATTGCTAATTTACATTTTTGGCTAGCTATTGCGTTATCGGCTAGTTTTACTAAAAAAATATATTGTTAATTATTTTAAACGCTAGTTCTCCTGTTGGCTTCATGAGTTGTGACTAACCATAATTGGAATCTCATCTTCCAAATTCTTCAATTTGTAGGTGTTGATATGCTACATAACTCTTTGTGATTATGTTTCATTTCCACGATTAGTTCATAGTATTTGTACATAATACTGTATTTTAATCTTCTGGTATAAATAAACTAGACATATTTTCTCTATCCCGCTTTTTGTTGGGCGAATGGCCTATATAGAAGGTGTGAATAGTATGTTATACTAATCTTTAATCTTATTTAGTTTCTTAAATTCTTAGGTTAAGCATGATTTAGCTTAATAAATGCTGAAGCGAATATGAATCACAAGTAATTAAACACACAATGAGAGGCAATGCAAACACAAGTATTCATAATGATTCGGCTACACCTCCTACTCCACTATCTAAGCACTCCCCGCTTAGGATTTGAAACTCTAGTTTACTAGTTTGAAATGTATTCTACAAGAGGATTTACAAGCTAAGACTTCGACCCTCTCCCTCGAGGATTACGCTCACACAGCGAGAGTACCTCCGACACCTTTTCTCCCAAGGACTACACAATTAATCCTAGCAAATTAAATTTACATCGATGGACTTAGGCCTCTATACCAATGCAACCACCAAACTCAAGACCTAACAACCTAGATCTTTACCCACTTTGAAACAAAAAGAAATAAAACATAAAAATATAATAATAATGAAGCAACTAAACCAAATAAGTTAAACTTAGCTCCAACATAAGTTCTTTAGTCTGCTTGATGCATTTAAATGATGAATCGGTGGAGCAAAGGCTAAAACAAGGTGAGAGCTCCAAACTAGGGTTTCCTCAAGAAAATGACTCAATCAAAGCTTAAAGGGATCAAAGGATGTCTCAAGGTGTTTATGAAGGCTCAAGGAAAGTCGATATCCACTACAAGGTCGGGACATGATCCTCACCTATACTTTTAGTAACGAGACTTTTCCTGATGACATCTGAGGACCGAGTGACCCTCACTAAAAGCCATTAGTGAGAGTCATAAGGGATTTTAGTAAGGGTTGACTATACTCATTCCTACATTTTGTGAAGGTCAGTGACACCCACTAATTCTTACATTTTGGAATTAGTGGGTGTCACTGATCCCACTAAAACCTTTTTTTCATAAATTTATTTCCTGACCCACACTACAGTTATTATAACATGCATAATCCAAAGAAGCATATGAAGACAAAAAAAATTGCATATCATTTAATATATAATATTATCTATTACAAAATTTGTATCACTACATGGTCCATTATAAAAAAACACATCTAATAAAGTATAAATCTCATACATAAAAATTTCAACTTCAAAATAAAATTCAGACAAGTTATACTAATTCATACATAAATCAAGATCATTATCTTCGCCAAATTCTTTCCTTTCTTCCCACCTTTCAACTCGTCCATGGAAGCAACTATCATATCCATCTTTTTTCTATCATTTTCGAATTGTTCTTTCATCTTCTTTCTCTCCTCTTCCATCCTCTTTCTCTCATATTCCATCTTAATTTTTTCTTCTTCTATTTTTCTTCCATCTTTTTAATATCCTCATCCAGCTTCTTTCTAAATTCCTCTTCCATTTTCTTTCTTTCCTCTTCTTTTGCCTCCATCATTTGACTTGACGATAGATCTCATCTTCATCAATAGGTGTAGAAGACTTTGATGCTTGAGCTAACAGAGCCTCAAAATTTTCTTGTTATAAGAGTATCAATTTTTTTTTAAAAAGTATATTATAAATAGAAAAAAAACCTATGCATATTGATCCTTTTCGGCTTGTAACAATAAATGAGAAAATAATAACAATGATAGAATTAAAAATACAAAAGTATTGCACAAATACATAGCAAAAGTAGAATCATAATTTGGTAGATTTATTCCAACTGCACTATTAATTTAAAGATATGAACAAACATTAATCATTGCAAGAAAAAAATATGTTTTGAGCTATGTTATCATAATATGTTGATATGTTGTCAGCTATGTTAACATATGAACAACATAATAAATATATGTCATCATCTTCTTAATCAAAATGGGCGGAAGATAGAGAGAGATGGAGAAGGAGAAGGGTGTTGCTGAATTGGTTTAAGAAGCAAGAGATATCAGTACTAATTATCAACAAAGTCAATATGTAATAACTTGGACAAACTCAATTTTGGATCATAGCTACATTACTCAACAAAGTCATGAATCATACTAACTCTTGGAAGAAAGCATATACCTGTAATAACTTGAACAAAGCATAGATCTGAAGCTGATATTTGAACAGCCGACACAATCCAACTAAGAATCTAAAATCTTTCCCCAAGTAAAATATCATCACTGAAGGCAGAGCTAAAGTGCAGCTCTCATTACTTTTTTTCACTATGGTAGACTAGGGAAAAAAACTACAAGTCATTCTCATCCCTCATTCTCATTTTTATGGTTGCAGTTGGTCCAACCATAGTAGTGATTGCCTTGATGTTTATTGTGAGACCTCTTGTTGGAGGGCACAGACAAGTGCGACCTTCTGATGACCACAATTTTACTTTCATCTACTTCGTGTGCTTGTTTTTGACTGCCTATGTTATGGCTATTATGCTAGTTGAAGATCTAGTTGACAACTTGAGTGAAACTATTACTACAACATTCACACTCATACTGCTCTTTGTTCTTCTAGTCCCTATTGTGATACCTGTGTTCTTAACATACTATTCTAATGATCCTATGCCTGCAAAAGAGTCACTTTTAAATGAGCATGAGAAAGAAGAAAGAGGAGAATCCAGACAACAAACTGAGGTTATTTTGAGCGAGGTTGAGGATGAGAAGCCAAAGGAAGTTGACTCGCTTCCGGAATTGGAGAGGCAAAAGAGAAATTGCACAGTTGCAGGCGAGGCTTTCCCGGGCTGCAGCGGAAGGAACTGCAAGAGTCAAAAGGAGAAAAGGTCCTCGCAGAGGAGAGGACTTCACCTTGTTGCAAGCATTGGTTAAAGCAGATTTTTGGCTATTATTTTTCTGGATCTGGCAGTATTGATTATTTGGGTCAGATGAGCCAATATTTGGGTTATGAGGAGACTCATATTTTTGTCTCCATGATCAACATTTGGAACTTTCTAGGACATTGCTGGAGGATATGTATCGAAGGTTATTGTCAGGTATGCTTTGGATAGCTTAACTTTCTTAGTCGCAATCCTCATTTCAAGCAAACAATATACTTCACATCTACTGCAAAGGTATTTGATTTTTCATAAAAGGTTTCTCTTTATTAAGGATAGTTATTGAAATCTATTTTTTGAGATTGTGCACTTAGAATAATGAGGAACCACAGTGTTATGTTTGATAAAGTAATCACTTATCTCAAAAGCTTGAGATACTAGCAAAGGGTCCAAAATGAACTATTTTAATTCTAAATACTCATCACTTGTGGGCAGGCAAACTCAAAATGTGAGTTACATGTGCAGTCACCTAACTTGACTGAAAGATGTACATTCACTTAACTTGACTGAAGATATGAAGATACTTAACTAAAACTAAGAGTGTATATATTTTTAATATGTGACTTTGTCAAGGCCCAAACATTGGACAATCAATTGTTTGCGGAATTTGATTTTCAAATAGAAAAAGGAGTTCATCAAGCATCCTAGTGAATATATTGAGTCTATTGACTATCAAATGAAGATAATGACATATAATAGATATGTGAGTTCAATTGTTCGCTATATAAACACTGTCATCTCCTTCCTAGAAATTCTTAGGATGAACTGTTATATGAGAAGCATAACATAATGATGACAAATTTAGAGTAAACTGAATTAGTGGTAGTATCTCAAACTCCAAGTAAGCATTTATCTCCAAGCCAATAATATTGGCTTGGAGATAAAACTGAAGGTGATGCAAGAAGAAACTTTGACATAAATGGGTTTAGTTGGTATTAAAAAGTTGGTCCTAAATTGGATATTCAAAAAACTTTGGAGGTTGATCCAGAAAACAGGTAGGGTGGCACTAGAATAATTCAATAACAGGACATTGTTAATTTCTTTATCTACATAGTTGAACTAATACATCCAATTTGTATACGTGTGTCATCTAATTACAACACGAACGCAGGAATACCTTAATCTAATACGCTTGAGGTCATTTCCAGCGCCACCGGGCAGGGACGAGAAGGTGATGTGTACGACAAGCTCCACCTGTGCCATCCACTCCCTTGGCTCGCCTTCGTCTTCCAGAAGCACTATTTCGTCCTCTCCATCACCAACCTCCTGTGGTATCCACTTCCCTCCATATCTTGAGCGGCCCTCTTCCTCCTCGCCCATGTTGCTTCTGTTGGTGTTGGCGAAACTTGAAAAATCCCATGCAGGGGTCGAGCTCAAACCGGGTGCTGACCTAAAATACACGTACGGGAAGCGGAGAGGCCGACCAACTTGATTTCGGCGGAAGAGACGGTCGGGCCTATTGGAAGAAGAGAGGGAGAGATCCAGGACAGGGCCTCACGGGGACAGAAGGCGGCCGCCGGTCGGCACTGGTGGAAGAGGCGGTCGGCAAGAGCCCGTTAGGGAGAGATCGGGACTCGAGAGACCGTGCGGGAGAACTGAGATGGAGCCGTGCGGGAGCCGAGGGAGAGCTGGAGAGGCGTGCAGGGAGGCTGTGCGGAGCTGCCGAGATTAACCGAGATGAGAAGGAGACGCCGGGAGATCACAGAAGGGAGAAGGGCGTCGAGAAAAAAAGCGATGAGGAGGGCTTCGAGATGATGAGGGCGATTAGCGTTTCGGGTAAAATATATTTCAGATATTATTTCATATATTTGAAATATATTTTAAATATTTTAGATATTATGCATTATTTCATATAATAATATTATTTTGGGTAAAATATATTGCGAAATTTCTTAATATTATTTCAAATATTTAATATATATTTTAAAATAATTTTATTTCAGATATTTAAAATATATTTAATCAATAATTATTATTTTAACTTTTTAATAATTTTATTATTAAAAATATTATTTACATAATAATAATTTTATTAAGTAAATAATTTTGAGGGAGGATCGGATGAGGAGTGAGAATTTTAATTTTTGATTAATAATATTTTATATTTTAAAAATATATTTAATCAACTATTTAGTTATCTAACATTTTTTTTATTTTTAAATTAAAAGTTTATTTATTTTTAAATTTAGAAGTAAAAGGTAGAAAATCATGAGGGTCATTTCTTATCACCACAAAATGTAGGACTTAGGTCTTATTTAGTTGACATGGAAAGCAACTTTCTGCAGAAAATTATAATTCATATAATTAACTTTCTATATGTATTTTTCGAAAAGTATCTAAAAAATATTTAGTTGACAAAAAGTTAATTCATGGGAAGTGCAACTTCCTCCGGAATATATTTGGTTGACATGAGTATTTCATAAAAATTACATATCAAATGACCAATATACTCTTTGTAAAATTTCTTTATAAAATAATATTTTAATTTATATGTATTAGTATATATATATATATATACTAATGCATATAAATTAAAATATAAAATATAATATAAATTTTGCATATATAATTAATATAATATATAGTTTATTATATAAGAAAAATCAATTTTTATTTATAGTTAATATGAAAAAATTATATATTTTTATTAAAATTAAATTAAATTAAATTAAATTAAATATGTAAAAAATTCAAGATTATCTAATCTATAATGTTGGAAATATAAAGTACAAATTTTGTACTAAATGCAAATATAAGGGTAAAATTAACTTTTTTCTTCAAATACAATGCAGGAAGTGCAACTTACCTGGGGGAGCCTAGGTAAGTTACTTTTTGCATTTTGCAAAAAATTGCACTTACTCAGGAAGTGTGTCAACCAAACATAAGTTCTTTTTCCTACTTCTTGAAAAGTACAACTTCCTGCATAAAATAGTGTCAACCAAACGAAGCCTTAGTTAGGGTCACTATGTTGTCCTCATAGTATATTCTTTTTAGTGGAGTCATATTAGACCCTCACTAAATGCAGGATTTCGTGAGGGTCACATGTCCTCACAAAATATTCTTTTTAGTGAGGGTCATATTCGACCCTCACAAAATACAGGATTTCGTGAGAGTCAGATGTTGTCCTCACAATATATATATATATTTAGTAAGGGTCATATTAGACCCTCACTAAATATAGGATTTCGTGAGGGTTATGATGTCCTCACAACATATACTTTTTAGTGAGGGACATATTCGACCCTCACAAAATATTTTCTTTTACTGACAAGTTTTCGTGAGGATCATAGTGTTGTCCTTACTATATATACTTTGGAGGGTCATATTCGACCCTCACAAAAGTGTTCTTTTAGTGACAGGCTTTCGTGAGGGTCGATGCACGACTCCCACCAAATCTCATCACTAAAAACTAGATTTCTTGTAGTGATCCCATATTTATAGAGAAACATGGGTGTATGATTCGGGTCCAATGGATTGAAACGATTAGAAAAGGAGACATTGGACATTTTGGTAGATCTTTGGTCGAAGTTTGCTCGATCAAGGATTGGCCCAGCTTCGACCAACCAGTTACTGGAAAACTAATAACCATTCGATTGATCTCCGGTTGGCCGAGGATCGACCGATAACCTAGGTTAAGGCTGATTTTCTAGCTTTCAAGTTTTCGGATTTCGAATTTGGTTTTCAGGATTTTTGCGCATCAAATAGAGGATAATGCATACATTCTAGACACCATAAACCTATTATCTGATTTCTTCAATTGGAATCTGAAATTATTTCTCATTCAAACATAAGTTTCGAGTTTATTTTCATTAAAATTGAGATTAAGACTAAAGTTAAAAACCTTATGCCAACGCTTACTCTCATTAAAGTGAGAATTAGAGTAGGAGAGAGAAGGTACCACTAAAATTTTAAGATATTTGAACAATTTTAACCTATCATTATTAACTAAACTACCTCACCTATTCTCCTCCCAAACTACCTTCCCTCTCCTCTAAAAACCAAATAGCGTGTTAATTGTTATCTGGTCGTTAGTAATGAGGATGAATTTTAGGACCTATTTGGTTGTTGGAATAAGCGATGAATGAAATAGCTAATTGGTCGTCTATTCCTATTACATTATTTGAATAAATTTTAAAGACAAGAAAAAACTATTTCCATTCCCCATCTATTGGTGATGGATGGGGAATAACTATTTATTGTCTCAAGGCAATGGATAGTTATTCCTAGCTTATTCATTATACAATTTTTTAATTTTGTCAATTATAATTAATCTTAATTACATAATGTATAATGTACATTATAATTATTTATTATTAAATTAGATAATAAAAATTTTAACTAATTAAAAATTATATTTGTTATATTTTTAAATTGATATTTTATATTTTTCATAAAAATACAAAAATTCATATATTTATTTTGTTGTTATGTATTATAATAAATTATAATATCATTAGAAAGGGAAGTAAAATATTATAATATCATTAGAACAAAACATAATGTGTAAATAAATATAAATTAATACAAATATCTAATATTATTAAGAATGATATTTTTATCATTTTGTATTTATTCCTTATTTATCTCTCATGCTAGCCAAACAATAAAATAGTTATTTTTGATCTAATCATGATGCACTAAATAAGAGAATAAATATTTTCATTTTTTATTCTTATTCATTATCTATTTTTATTTGTTGTGTATTCTATTTATCGTCTATTTTAACAATCAAATAGGCTCTTAGGGTTAGTGCATAGGTGAAGGACTAATAACACATATCAAGGGGAGACAATAGCAAAAGGCATCTCTTGCCAAGACCCACTTCATTGTCTCAATCCCTTTGCAGATGACTTAAGTAATTAAGTTACTATCCAGTAACATATAGTGTTGCTATACTATTTAGTTAATTACCTTGAGATCTTGGAAATTCTTGCTCTCCCATGTAGACATTTAATTTCCACCTCTCTCTCTCATTGAATTTCAACATTTATATATATTTCATGCATGCAGCTTGGAATGATAAAAGCTACAAACGTGAGGTGATGATTCATTCATTTGGAGGGCATTTGGTCGCTAGCAACAGCAAAAGCTTAAAAAACATTTGCATATAAAAATAAATGATCCTAAATAAAATTTACAATATATTATTTGATTGCCTATAGGTAGAGTTGCAACTTTTATTTGTTGGCATTTGATTGGCTTTGCAAGTATATTTGCATTTTCTCTTTGCAAGTATTTGATTGATCGCAAATAAAAATTATAATCCACGTTGTAACTTAAAAATGATAAAATAAATTAATAATAAAAACATCGGTGACCAATATTTTTCCACTTAATCGCAAATTAAATGAAAAAAAATATGATCATGAAGCTTTTTGGAAATAATATATCTTTTATGAATTGCATCATCCTTTGAGTTATATGATTCAATAATAAATTCTTGGAAAAAAAGAAACCCTAACCCACGCTAAGATTACTCATATTATGCACGTATGAAAACCCAAGACTACATTTCAAATTAATTTAGTACTAAGATTAGTAGATTATTATTGTAATACCCGTGAAAAATAAAAATAAAAAATTACTTAATTTATTTTAGCTTCAGTAAGAAAGCTGGGATGCGCGTCGGAGCGGACTGAGAAGTCGTCGAAGGGCGCGATTAGTGATATGACCTTTATAGATGAGAAAAATTATTTCAATTAAGTCGGGACGGAAATGTCACCCCCCAACTCAGGGTCATGTGACCGGCCAGGGTATACGTACCGATACCCTGCAACCTAAATCATGCACATGCCAACTCAATAAATAAATATAGCGGAAAGAATGTAACATGTTTTATTTCAAAAGAAAAACCAAAGCAGATTTCATAGAAGCAGTAAAATTTTTATCAAAAGTTCAAGTGCGGAAAGAAAAGTGAATCAAAGAGCAACCGTTCTTTTAACAAATAAAATCTGAATAAAAAAATGAATGTCCCCACGGGACTACAACTCTAAAACACCAAATCACAAGTGCGTGACAAAACTACTACAAACTCGACTACGACCCATAACCAGGACTGCTATAAGATCAATGTAGCTCCTCTACCCTCCAGTCACGCCAAGTGCTCCAGCCCACCTCACTGGTCAGGCTCTGCAAAACAAAAACAACAATAATGGGTGAGTTCAAAAAAACTCAGTGAGCAGTTCTACCAACCCCCACAAGAAACCAATCACAGATATATAGTATAAATGCAAACATCTGACTCAAGTAGGAAAAGTCACAAGGGAGTGACTAGTTATCATGCCATCTGGCCACCACATGCCCAAAGGCAACCAACACTCTAACAGTGAGGTATAACAGGCCTAAGCCTACCATGCCCAAAGGCAACAAAACATACTAGGATAATCAAGATTGGCCCATCCGAACTTATCCTAATATAAAAAAACTCGGGAGCAATCGGGATTGGCCCATCTGAACTTGCTCCATGAGACGCGAAGGAACAATTGGGATTCGCCCATCCAAACTTGCCCCTTTAAGATATCACAGGAATAATCGAGATTTGCCCGTCTGAACTTATTCCTTAAAAGCAACTTGGGAATAATCGGGATTGATCCGTCCGAACTTATTCCATGAGGCCACACAAGAACAATCGAGATTTTCTCATCCGAACTTGTTCCAAAAAGATAACATAGGAATAATCAGGATTCGTCCATCCGAACTTATTCATTTAACACAAATTGGAAATTAGTCACCCAACCTTCCGGGCCTAGCTCGCACTCCGGCTCTTCATCGAGCTTCTCCGCCATTCATAAAGATATGACGCACCATTACCTAAGTCAAGTTCTCCTACGGTGTCTTAGGGATGTCTCAATTGGGGAAACTCTATTACACCCAATGGTCGATCCCAACTCCTAGACCCCTAATGTCATAACACGTGTGGTTTTATTTCATGCAAAATATTTAATTGGTTGGCTCTTAACAGATTATGCTGCCCCTTTAATTCTAATTATTCAATTAAAATTTCCATTTGCTAAGATTAGAATTTTATTTTAAGTTTACTGTTGAGCCCAAAAGTAGTGCACCCGAGTTGAATCTGACTCCCAAAGTGTGACCTATGAATCCAGACTATATTTTCTAGTCGAAACGATAGGTTACACGACTATATTCAGTAAACTATGCACATCATAAATAAGATTTTAAAATCAGCCCTCATTCATCAACTCCCATCTTTGAAGCACATAATAAATTTCCAAAAATCACAAAATTAATATCAAAGCATTAAACTTATAAGCATCCAAATTGATAAACCAACTGAATCATAGATAGCAAGATAAACTATACCCTTCACTTAGGTATTTCATTGAACACCTTGAGGGCACCCTCCTCTTCCACCTTGGCCGAGCACCCCTAGGGTATTCTTGGGACTGCCGAGCCACAAAGGGGAATCCTTGGGTTCCCTCCCACAAGTTGACACAAGATTCGGCGATCAAAACCCACGATTTGACGAAAAACACAAGAAACAAGAACGTCGCCCAAACCTGCTCAAGAACATGAGGAAACCCAAGAAAGGAGGGGTAAAATCACTCATCTTGATTAGGAAAAAGAATAGAGGAAGACTTTCGAGCGGCGGCCTCCGAATCCGACCTTCAAGCACTCGGCTCCACCTCTAGTCGTCGGCTCCAAGGGAAGAGAAGAGGGAGAGGGGCGGCTTGGCGTGGCTAGGCGACTCCTCTCTGCTCGGCTCCAAGAGAATGGAGGAAGGAAGGAGAGGAAGGGGGAGGCTCGGATCGACGGCTGCAGCTTGAGGACGGCGGCTCTAAGGAAGGGGAGAGGGGCGGCTCGGCTGCTCCTCTCTCCACAAAGCTTGTGCGTCTCCAATAGGGAGCCGCAAGTCAAAGGAGAGGGGGTTTTATACTCCCCTCCTCAAACCTAATTCCACTAACCCTCTTAGCAAACTCGCATCCGCCTCGAGCAAAATTCGAACCCGCTAACCCGACTAAACTTAATTAACTCATTCTAACCCCAAGCCCCACATAAACATCAAGCACATGCACACCCATATACGACATAATTTAATAATCAAGTACACGCAAACAACATAATTAAATAAATTTACTGAACCAAGAAAAGAAATCGCATAATTCAAATTCCTAATTACCCGAGCTCGCAAGCTCACAAGCTCGCATCGGACCATGAGTCGACTCGGCTCGACCTCGAACTAGCCCGCAAGGCTACAATCACAATAATAACAGAATTAAATAATAATATCTAGGATATTATAATCCTCCATCCTTACAGAAAATTCTTCCTCGAATTTTAGAAAAAAAAACTTAAGGACTCACCAAATCATCAAACAACGAAGGATATCGCTCCCTCATATCCTGCTCTACCTCCCAGGTGGCCTCCTGCCCGGAATGGTGCTCACATCTGACCTTCACCAAGGGAATCTCCTTGGACCTCAATTTTCTGATCTGACGGTCTAACACCTCAACTGGTCGCTCCTCATATGAGACTCCCGAATCCACCTCCATTACGGTAGGTTCAATCACATGAGACTCATCCCGAACCTACTTCTTCAGCATGGATACATGGAACACTAGATGCACCTGGTCCAAACTGGGAGGTAAGGTCAACTCATATGCCACAGCTCCCCTGCGCCTAAGAATAGGGAACGACCCGATGAACCTAGGGCTTAGCTTCCCTTTCTTGCCAAACCTCACCACCCCTTTCATAGGGGATACCTTGACGAACATCATGTCCCCCTCATCAAACTCTACATCCCTGGTTTTTCCATCCGCATACATCTTCTGGCGACTCTAAGCTGCCAACAATCTCTCTCTAATTAGTTTCACCTTTTCCACTGCCTCCTCCACCAGGTCAAGTCTCATCATAAGGGAATTCCCTGCCTCAAACCAACCTACAGGCGACCTGTATCTCCGCCCATACAATGCCTCAAAAGGGGTCATCCCGATGCTGCTATGATAGTTGTTATTATAGGCAAACTCAATCAGGGGTAAGTGCCTCTCTCAACTGCCCTTCAAATCTAGGACATATGCTCTTAGCATATCCTCTAACGTCTGAATGATCTGCTTCGACTGACCATCTGTCTGAATTAGTTTACTATTTAATCAAAAGTCAAATTACTACTAAAACTATTCAAAGAAAAATTAATATTATTTTTTATAACCAAATAAATATTCACTGATTTCAACCAACTAAAACTGATGTTGTTTTCATTAACCAAATGCATTTTCAAAAAACTGAAAACTAGAAACCAAAATTAAGTTTTTAGTTTTACTGAAACCAAACCAGAAAATAATTTTCGCTAACCAAACATCACCTTAAGTTCTACTCACGTTTTTAAAATTCTCCTGCAAATGCACATGGTTCCCATCTACCAATTCGTCACGCACCGTCTCAACTAAGCTGACATGGAGGAAAACAGCACTCGTGTGACTGACGGCTTCCTAAGTGGCCTTCCACCCATAACTTTGCACAGTTAAACTAATCTTTTAAAAACCTTTTACCATTTTGAAACCTTTTTTTACCCAAAAGTATCTTTTTTACCATTTTACCCCAATTCGAAACAATATCACTACACGGGCGAGTTAGGACTGTTCTCCAGGCGATCTCTAGGCGGACGAGCGAGGTGGCAACCTGTCGGCATCCATGATCCAAGGTTCTATGGTCCCCTCTTGTCTTTCGATGAAGGTGAGTACAGTTGTTTAGTTAGCCGAAGAATCTCTTATGTTTTTGTATTCTACCACTTAAAAAATCCAATTTTGTTGTATTGTACCACTTGTCTCTATATTGTCTCTCTCTCGGCGACAGTAAGTGCAGGTGGTCCTCTTGTTTTTTTATTTCTACCATAGTTGTGGTCCCGAGCTTAATAGGATGCCCGGCTCATTTAATTTGTGTTTGTACCATGGGGAAAGATGTTATTTCATCCCCAAACAGAGTATGTCCACGTGGATTCTGTAAAAGTAGCAGTGTATTCTCTAGCAGCAGCAAATTCTGTTCCTACAAAAGGAAAAAAATCCCAAACAAAAGGAGTCGGAGGGGGCACATGAATTTAACAGAGGAGAACAATGATAAAATTTTAATGTCTGAGCTCGAATCCATCCTCAATGATTTAGGGTATGGTCGACCTCAAACAATGTGGTATCGAGTTCCAAAACACAACCTCGATACTCAGATTATGGAATTAAAGACTGATAGTCAGGTCAGGGAGATGGCTGAGCATGGGATCAGCCATGCCATGATTGATGTGTATATAGAAGCTATAAAGGAAAAACAGGGTGTGGAGGATGATGAGAGAATTGATGCACAACATGGTGTTCAAGAATCTGATAATTCTGATTATCTCCCAAAAACTTATGGCTCTGAGAGTATAACTAATGATGACAATTCCATTGATATTGATGATTATGATGACTTTGTGGTTGCAATGGAGAACTTGAGAACTTATAAGCAACTGAAAAACAAAAGAAGAAGAAGAAGAAAGAAGGACGAGTGAAGAAGAGATGCAACAAGAAGGAGAGCAGCAACAAGGAGAGCAACAGGAAGGTGTGCAAGAAGAAGATGAAGCAGAAAGTTCTGATGAGAATCCTCCCACTCCTAATACTAGTGAAGATGAATGTGAAGGGAGCAATGAAAAGAAGAAGCGAGTTTACTTCAATCATAAAAAGATAAAATCAGGTGATTCTTTTTCTGTTGGGATATATGTGGTTTGAATCACATGTTCAATTTAAACATGCAGTACAAGATTATGCTATTATTAGTGATTTTAACATAAAATGGAGGAGGTCAAGCAAGGATAGATGTGTGACAGTGTGTACTGAGGGTTGTGATTGGACTATTAAGGCTAGTATGATACATAAGAAGGAAACATTAACTGTGAGGGAATACACCAAGGAGCACACATGTACTAGACCTGCTAGGAACAGACATGCCTCATATCAGTGGCTTGCAAGGCATTATTTGGATAGATTTAGACAAAATTGAAATTGGGAGGGTGTTGGACGTGTTGTTAGATCTTGATAAGGACTATGACATCAAGGTTAGCCCAGCCACTTGTTACAAAGAAATGAAATATGCACGGAAGATGATTCTTGGAATTTTAGAAGAGCACTACAACTTGGTTCCCTCATACATGGCTGAGTTAAAGAGGGTGCACATGAACAACTTCTTTGATTTACAAGTTGAGAGAGGTCCAAGCTTAGAAGCCATATTCAAGAGATTTTATGTAGGATTTCAGGGACTACGAAATGGTTTTTTACGTGGTTGTAGACCTGCAATCAGTTTGAATGGTTGCTTCCTAAAGACACAAATTGGAGGCCAATTGTTGAGTGTCATTGGTCGTGATGGGAACAACCAAATGTTCCCAATCAGGTGGGCAGTAGTTGAAGGTGAAAATCAAGACTCTTGGACTTGGTTTCTGAAAGGTTGGCTTTGAATTTGCACATTACAGATGGCTTTGGGATGATTATCATAAGTGACCAGCAGAAGGTAAAATTAGTAGATCTTAAATATTTCGAAACTTTGTAATTTTTATTTCTTAATCATTTACTTGTTTATGCTTCTTATTTGTCAAGGTCTTGAAAATATTGTAAGGACAACTATGATTCAAGTTGAGCACTATAATTGTGTCAAACATATCTATGTCAATTGAAAAAAGATATATAATGGATATTGAATGAAGAATCTCTTTTGGAGGGCTGTCAAGAGCACGACATAAGCTGAGTTTAGAGAGGCTTTGGATGAGACGAGGGAAATGTCACCTACATCCGTTAATGCTTTTACACATATTGGGGCTAAAAAGCTTTGTAGGTTGTACATCAATATATTGCCCACATGCAATGTGGTAGACAACAACATGTCATAGTGCTTTAATGCATATATATTAAAGGCAATGACAAAGCCTTTAATTGATATGTTGAAGGAGATAAAAACTAGTATTGTACAAAGAATTGCACAGAAGAGGGAGCAAATGTTAGCTTGGAATGATGAATTGTACCCAAGGATTAAGAAGAGGTTAAAACAGAATAAGATTGATAGTAGAGGTTCTATTCCAACCCTAGCTGGACAAAACATGTAACTATGTGATCCCCTGTCCCCATGCAACTACGTGATTTAAAATATTGGTAGATCTTAAAATATTTTGAAACTATGTGATTTTTCAGGTCTGAAGTTGCTAAAGGGGGCAATAGGTTTGTTGTGGATCTTCAGGTCAAGACTTGTGGATGTAGAATGTGGCAGCTGTGTGAGATCCTCTGTCCCCATGCAATAGCCATTAATTATTTGGGTTGTGACACTGCTCAGTTGATGGAGTTCATAGGCAGTTACCTGAAGAAATCAACCTACATGTTGGCTTATGAATCTATAATTAAGCCTATGAATGGCCAAAAGATGTGGCCATGAATGAATGAGGAACCTTTACTGCCTTCACAAATATTGAAAAAAGTAGGTAGACCCAAGAAAGCCAGGAGGAAGGACAAGTCTAAGAAAGATTCAAACCCAAAGACTCTATCGAGGAAAGGTGGCACATCCAAGTGCACCATATGTGGTGGATATGAGCACAACAAAAGAATTTTTCCAAACAATGGACAATAACAAGCTTCAAACTCTGGAGCTAAAGTGCAAAAGAAAAGAGGTAGACCTCGAAAGGACACTACTGCTCCTCCTAAGAAAATCAGTTTGACAGAACTTGATAAATGGTGAGCCAAGGCAATAAAGCACCATCTGAGAGAAGATCTAAGATCCTAGTAAGAAATCAGTATACATCCTATAGAAGCCAAGATACTACTGAAGCACCATCTCATATAAGCCAAGGCACTACTGAAGCATCATCCCATATAAGCCAAGGCATTACTGAAGTGACTTTGTGGTAGTAACTCTGATGATTGTTGTTAAACATCTGAATTGTGACTTTGTTGTGACTTTGTAGTATTGTGATTTTGTTGGAAGTAGTTGTAGTATTGTGATTTTGTTGTGGAAGTTTTTTGGTTCATTTTATGAATTGAATGTAATCTGAAGTTTTTTGGTGCATACTTTGTCAGGATGTAATCATGAATCATTAATGTGAATTTACATATTACTATGTGCCAAAATTTGGTAGATCATAAAATTTTATCAAACTATGTGATTTTTTTATCAAAATTTACTAAAACTATGTGATTTTTAGTTAAACGAAGTGACATACAAGCTGAAACTGAAGTTGTTCTTCATTACTAATAGAAACATGTTCTTCATCTTACATTATACTGACATTCTTTCCACTAAAAATTATTATACTGACAATAACATCAAATACAATCAAGAGGACCATGCATACATGGCTCTTCATCATTAATACCTCGAGTGCAGCTTTCATCCTCAAGTCATTCAATTCTTCTTCAAGTGACTTGTTCCTCCTTTCTATTGCTTGAACTTTCTCTTCCAGAAGCTCAATTTTCATTAGATGAACTTCATTCTTCCATTTTAATAGTTTAATCTGCTTAATCAAACTTTTCTTCTCGAATGTTAAAGAGCGAAATACATCTTTAGTGTGCCCTTGGTCCCCTAGATCATGCCATTCGAAAAACCGACAATCCTCAACCTACATAAACTTCAATCATTAACACTACAAAGATTAAGATGCATTTACATTAGGAAATATCACACACCGGCCAAAATCTGCAGCCCTAAAATCTTCGCCCTGAATTCTTCAAGCTCTACGAGGTCAAAAGTTTAGCTTTCATTCCGTGTTTACAAAAAAAAATTCCTCTGGACAACGTAGAATCAATAGAAGCTTCACCGATCTCCACACTTGACATATTAGCTTCGTTCGGCGATGCCCTAATTGGTCGATTTCCAACAAAGGAAAAATTAGGGTTCTTCATTGGGGGAAAACAAGTGAGCCCGATTAAGTGGGAGTGGAGGGAAAAAGTGACTAGACTGAGCTTGTAAAGTGGAAGAAAATGAAGAGAAAAAATGAGATCTCGTAAAGTAGGAGAAAGTGGAGAGAAAAAATGAGATCTCGTAAATTATGAGAAAGTGGACTGCAAAAACTTGTGGGTAGCAAGCCACGTAGGAAGCCGTCAGCCACACGAGCATTATTTTCCTCCACGTCGGCTTAGCTGAGACGACGCGTGACAAATTAGTAGATGACACCAATTGATGGAAACTATGTGCATTTACAGGAGAATTTGGAAATGCTGATAGAACTTAAAATTTTATCACGCATTGTGATTTTTTAGTCTAATAACCCTTATTAGTTATATGTATTATCATGAAAATTTAATATTGTGAGCACATATATGAATGCTAAATATTTGGATTTATCACATGTGTTGGCTTGGCGAGGGCTTGGATCAAGCCACTCACTGGGTTCGTTGGATCTCACCTCACTTTTTGTTATTATTTTATAGATTCTGACTGTTAGTGGTACGGTGGTACCCATGTAGTGCGGCTGGGGGTGCAGGCTCAGACAGTGAATCTCGTGATGTGTCAAGTCGTAGTCGAGTTAATTATAGGTGTTATGTGTGAATATAATCATGTATTGTATACAGGAATTGTATACACAATTGATGTTATACTTTCAGTTGATGCATATATTTACATTTTCATTGGTTCATATGGTTGTGTTATTCATTCTGCATTCAATTGCATGAGTTGGTAGGCTTCGAAGTACGGATGTGTATTCTGACCGACAACGTGACCTAGATTTTAAGACGTGACAAATATATTAGTACAAACCAAATTATTCAAATAACAATAGAATTAAAGAAATAAATTCACATCTACTGATTAATAATTAAGATATCAATCATAAGAATATATTCATGTGAAAATTGACACTTTCTGCAAATGAAGGTTTGAAAAACAGTGAACACTCTATAGAATTAATAGGGAGTAGTTTAGCTAACAATGTTTTAATAGTATTTAAAGAACATCTAGTAATTGAAGTTGTCTGTATTTATTATAAACATAAATTATTTCTTTAAGTTATTTGAGCTTGTCTAAAGATACTCCCAGAGGGATATTCAACATTCTATTCAACATTCAGTTATATTTGATTAAAAAAACTGATACAAGAAACTGGAATGTCGAGCCGTACTAGAATGCAATACATGCACCAAAATTCATGTACCAGATTAACCTTGTGGACCCTTTGCTGCAAACACAACTATTTGAGGCAAATCTTTATAGTCCAATCTAACCAGTATTCCCACCTTCATTTCTCATCTTATTGAACCCAACCAAATCTTCTGTCTCCACTAGTTATGTCTCTAATCAAATTAATTCATATAATCTCACTAGGAAAATTTCAATCCACCCAAGATCACATGCCCATGTGGATGTGATCACAAGAAACATAGTGGGTACACCATCTGACCTTGTCACCCCTAGTAAGGTTTGGATTCATTTGGTCAAAGTATTGAGAAGCATAAACAATTGAGATTTCAGGAGTTAAAGTGACTTGAAATTTAAATATCTAGAAATTGGTTGAAATACAAAGGAACTATCATCATCTAGATTCTCAGGCATTATGATTCCATACCAGGCATATTATATTCTGAAACAACAAGATCTTACCACCATATACAAGTTTAAGATCAGAATAAACGTAACTGCCAAGTAGGTAAATATACAACTTAAAACATATTCGAGCCCATGTATAACCAGTATACTATGTAAAAAATTGAACATATTCATAACAAACCAGACTAGACTGAAGTGAAACCAGTATAAATATGCCAAACACCAAAACTCAGTAAAAAAAATCACTATGTTAACATACTAGTTTGCTAACAAAGCCCAGAGAACTATCATTTATCCTTTCTTTCACTTGTTTCAATTCTTTCCACTATCTATAATATTTAGATTAATTCATTACATGGAAAATTAAAAGGAAATTACCTTGAACAAGGCGATTACAACAGAGAAGAAACTCATGAATGTGTCATGAGTATAGAGATTTGCATAAACATAGAAATCCATAATATTAAGAGGTAATAGAAGTTCATGGGTCATCCAATTATGTGCATAAACATAGTGTATCCTACAAGTTCTATTAAGAGGTAATAGAACTTCATGGGTCATCTAACTATGTGCATCAAGTATAAAATGGCAGCCAGTTTACTAAAACCCAGTTCATAATTCCTATTGTCCTCTTTATAGGCAGCCAGGCACTATTAGATCTCTGTACAACACAAATAACAGAAAGCAGAGCCTCTAAGGCTAAGAAACAAGGTTATTGACATAAATGATAAACAGTTCCTGATAATTACATGATAAATGATAATACTAAAAGTATATGCAATTTACTTTCAAAGTTCCAACTTTTTGATGAAGAATGGAGAGTATGGAGTTGTAGCAGACACATTTATTTATAATTTTCTACTTAATGTACTGGTGGACGAGGCTAAGATTAAGCTAATTGAGTCAGTGTACTCTACAATGATTGATAGAGATAACCTTCACCACCCTGAAGTAGAGTTTCACTAAGGGAACACGGAGGCAGCACTGAATGTAACGACTAGAATGTTAGAGATGGGTTGCTCTCTCACAAATGTAACAATTAATGTATTGATAAATGGATATTGTAAGCATGGAAAGCTAGTAGAAGCTCTTGGACTTGTACAAGATGAGTGCACCAAGGGATTTCAGCCTGATAAGGTAACTTTTAACACTCTGGTTAATGGACTGTGTCAAGTTGGGTATTTGGTGCATGCTCTTGACGTCTTAGATGCGATACTTCAGGAAGGGTATGATCTTGATATGGTAACATATAATACATTAATTGCAGGCTGGTGTAAATTGGGGGAAATTGAAGAAGCTATCTGTCTTGGATCAAATGGTGCAGAGAGATTGCTTATCTAAAATGGTTACTTACAATACTCTAATCAGCACCTTATGTACAGGAAATCAAATTGGTGAAGCTATGGAGCTTGCTAGGGGTGAGCTTGAACGGGTTAATAAGTTCATTAGTAATTTTATTAATCGATCTATTAACTTCGATTTTTTAAAATCATTAACCGTAAATCGATTCATTAACTTCGGTTAACCGTCGTTTCAGTTTCGTTTTTTTCGGTTCGGTTAATCGATAATATCCGGTTAACTAATAAAATTTTTTAAACTACAAACATAATAATATTACGCAAATCACATATGAAGAAAAATCCAAACAAATACCAAATTCTTATTGAGAAAAAAAAAATGAAACCACTTGAACCAAGATATTGTGTCACAAAAACTAATATTTTTTTATTTTTGATTTCTAATCTTTTTATAATTTTTATAATTTATAAATTATATATATATATAATATTAAAAATTAATAAATTATATTCAATCGGTCGCTTAAGCGAAACCGAAAATCGATTTTTTCAAAAACATAAATTGAAACTGAAAAAATTAGAAAAATCAGTTCGATTTCGGATCGATTTTCCGATTAACCGAAAGCTGGTTTTTTTTTTCTCGCCCCTGGAGTTTGCTCGTGCACTCACTCTTAAAGGACTTATACCATATGCATATACTTTCAAATTTGTTGTCATATATTGTATATCATGGACAAAGTATGGGAAATAAGAGCAAGGAGAGGTGAAGCAACAATTATCACAAATGGAAGAGTAGTGGCCAAGAGCAGGGGCAGCAGTTCGGCGACGGTGCAAGAGCAATGGCAGCAGTTAGCGACGACACGAGCAGTGACAACAGTTCCACTACGGCGCAAGAGCAATGGCAGCAAACACAATGGGCGGCGCAGTTCGTAGTGGCAGCAAACGCGATTGGTGTTCAGCTTCAGAATGGCAGCAATTGAAGTAGTTTGGTGTCGAGGGAGTAGGGGTTGTGGATGCCCAGCCACGGTAGTAGAATGAGAGTAAGTGCTGCCCTAAGTTTGCATGCTACAATTTATGTTTGCAAGCTTCTTGGGCTGCAGCCTACGTTGCAACCTATAATTACGGCCCACAAAAACAAAATGCTTGAATTATCCTAATTGCAGTTAATCAAACACCAAAATTATATAAGCAATTATTCAAAATCAAATTCCCGAATCCATGATAAGAATCCAGAAATTCTCGGATCCATAATTTTTTTCTCCAAATCTCTGAAATACCCTTCATACTTTTTTAAAAGTCGAACTAGTAGATTCCAAATGTCTGGAACCTACTACATTTTCAAAAAGTTCTAGATGTTATCAACAATATACGAAATAAATTTACTAAAAATATTGTATATATCATAATCATCGTTATAATTACCAAAAAATAATAAATTTTATTTATTTATTTCGATTCCACACTTTTGAAAAAATCTGAAATCTATTATTTTCCAACTTTTGTAAAAGTCGACAACCGAGTATGAGACTTGAACTCGAGTGTATTTTGGTGATTTTGAAAAACATTATGGATCTAAGAATTTCCCTGATCCATATTATGATTTTGAGTATTAATGTTGCAAATTAACCATACAACACCTTTGTGAAGTAAGTTTACTTGAGAGACCTTACACTTGTAGGGGTTTTGGCTAAGGTGCCAAAAAAGGGGCTGGATGAAAAATGCTTATAATTTGACTGCTTAGGATGATTGTAGTAGGGCTAGTAGAATATGGAGCTTGAAAGGCTATATATGTTCAATGTAATTGTATAAGGCAATATATATCGCTATTATAACCGTTTTATATTTTATATGGCAGTCAATGAAAGAGCTACTGTTTTACCTCTCCAAGTATTTGTGTTACATATCCAAGATGGGTTTGTTCTCTTCCATCTCAGATCCTCCCATTAATGGAGAAATAATTATTTACATCCAGCATTTGTATTAAAAGTCGTGATGGTAGTCATAGCTGATTAGAGAATATAGTCTCACTGATTTCCCTTCTATTGAAGCTGACGGCAAAATTCGACAATGGATACACACTGGCTAGTGGCTACAGACAAGATCCCTTGCACCAGCTCCTATCAAAATAATTATAACAGTCAATTAAATAATTATTAAATTTTATCAATAGCATTAACTAAGATATAATTCTTTTTTTTTACAATTCCTAACTTTTATTTCTATCGACCAATAAAGGAAAAGTTATTCAAACTAAAAGCTCATTTCTACTATTTTTTTCCCATCAACCAAAGGATCCCTTCAGCTCTCACATCTTTACGTCAAAAAGATTGAGAGTAATCAAACAAGTCAATTAAGATATCAAGGACAAAAAATTCTAGGACATTTTATCCCATGTGTTGCAGCTTTGCAAAGCAAGAACATCATAGATTGGTTACAAACCTCCAACACAGTTACACAGCGAAAGAGAGCTAGGGGCCCCTAGGCTGTTAGGCAGTATGATAGTCGCTCAATGCTGCTCGCTGCTCCATTCGTGGCACTTAAAATTGGCTCATCAGCCCGCACACACAGCAACAAAGTATGAGTCATCTCAACCCTTAGGACCCAGGTAGCACACTGTTCCTCACCCTGCCAATGAGCATAAAATGGATCTACGAGTGACACCAACTAAAATCAACTGATGTAGGTAGCTATCAGGCACCATACACCATACCTCTGATTTTTCCTGCCATGAGTACGTTGGAAGGAAACAATCAAATAACTCTTGATCAAACCCTCCATCCATGTTGGGCCAGCAAATTCAAACTTATCATTTAACTGCAATGTGAGAAAAAAACATAGCAGGTAGAATTATTGAACCCACCAGAATAACTATACATAGATAGAGAGCATATAAGATTGCAAGTTCCATGTTTTATGAGCATCTGAAGAAGATCAACCTCTTTCTAATCGCATATGATTATATGAGCCACTATCAGCTACTGCTTCCCAGGCATAATGCTCATCAGACTGGACATTTTTGTTGACACCACAACCTGTTCATCAGTTGAAATGTTAAATGGTCAAGTATATCTTTGGCACCTAGATACAAAAAAACAAAAGGATAAGTACCCAAACAGCACAAGGAAAGCTGAGTAGTATAATAACAATCCAAGACCAAACTAACCAATCAAAGCTGTTGCCTGCCCCCAACATCTTTTTTCTCCTGTGCATGAATACAATATAACAAAAAATGCATGAATGTTGAGTAATTATCAAATGGACAAGCTGATCTGTGAGCATGATGAATCTTCATGAAACAATAAATATATTCCATACCTTGAGAGCCTTTGGGAACTTGGATGTCACACTCTTGAGTAATAGACCCAAGTCAATCAACTAGCTGCTCTTTGGTCCTTCCAATTCCAGTATCTATGCCAGTTTTAAACAACTAGCTTTAGCAATTACCCATGTTAAATTTGCAAGATCAAGGGGCACAAAAATCAAATTACGTGATAGTAATATTTCATTGTCCAGATCATGTTTGATGAATATCGCTAATGTCACCAGAATCACCAAGCAGCAAGGAATCTGTCATAGGACAATCTGAGCTTATCAAGAGCACGACTTGCGTTGCTGCAATCACAGTAAAATAAACAAGTAGTAGATAACTTAATGACTCAAAATGCATTTAAAAAAAAAGGAAACGTAAAGACAACTACAAGTTTGCAAGAAGCTCAGTTGCTTCCTCCTTGTCCAATAGTAGGAAAGAAAATCAATTGTTTTTCTTGACTAACAAGAACACAAAATGATGACAATGCCATCAAAGTTGCATAATAATCCTCTAAAATTTAAACAATCCAATGTTAACATATCACAAGTTAAACAGACTAATTGGACATCGTTTGTAGACAGAAAAAAGTTCAAAACTTAGCACATAACATTTCGCGTATGCAATATCTAAAGGGATCCAACCAAAAGCACATTATGAAATGATTCCATTGCTTTGCTTTAGCTTCAGTATGTTTGCCATCAATCGACTGTTAAAAGAATAGAAGGATGTCAATGGTCCCACAACTGCGAGAATGGATGATTATTGTTAAGACTTAAGAATACATATACATATATGGATTGAGCCCTTTCCTAGCAACTTCATTTGGAGAAGTTTGTCACCAATCATATCAAACATGGTATCAAAGCAATGTAAGTAATTTTTAAAAAATACCTCCAATTATGTTAAGTTAGTGCACATGTTTGGCTTTGCTAGTCTAATTCAATTTGTAAAGGGGAGTGTTCAGTATAAAAATGTATAGATTGAGAATAACTTAGATTTCGGAAAAGTTGGTAAACCAATCAAATTCAACAATTATCATACATATGTTGATCTCCTCTTCAACTACCAAGAAGAAATCAATATCCTTAAAGGAAAACTTGTGCTGCCATAGGGCTTAAAGCTTTCAGCAACAAAACCAAGAATCAGCTATTTGTTGAATGCTTTCATGTTAAAAGAAATTGTAATTTGGCAATTTACAATTTGGCTAAATAATCTACAAAAAATGGATTTTTTTTTGCTAAAATGCCCCAATATGAAAGCAAGATGCTCATGCTCATGATGTGGCATTTGTTTGAATGAAATGAATTTTCTCTTAAGAAAAGGAAAAAAGAAGGGTGGTAAAGCAAATAACTACGAGAACAACAAGGAACATTAATCAAAACAAGAAAGCTGAAAGATATAATAAACCAACCTCAGAAGCTCCCTAAGTATAATAGCACTTGGCATAAAATAATGGTAATTATGAATGACAAGATGGATTATGTTCTTTAAATATATGATGCTCACAACAGTATCCTTGATGTTTATGTTGAGCAAAATTTCCAGAACTGACCATGGGCGACCCATTTCGTCAACAATTTGAAGCCTTCCTCTAGCAATATGCTGATGACCAAGCTCAAAAAATATGAAGATCAAAGCTCGAGCATTCAACAATGAGATCTTTCCACCCGCAGTGATCAATTAAGCAGTGAAAGAAGTGTGCAGATGACAGATGTGCACAAATGATGGACTGATCTGTCTTCTGTTAGGGTGTAATTGTAGGACCTAATGAAAAGCATTATCATGTTAAAGATGTGGTCAGCAAATCGAGGGCTACCTGTGTTTATTGTTGTTAACTGAACATGATAATGTGTGCTAGCGTTGTAGCCGCCACCCACTACGGGATCCCTAGGGGCTGGCTAGAGCATAAGAGCAACCCTCTTTGCAACCTCCAAAAGGGAAGAGAAAAGAGAAAACTTAAAGCTGCAGGTAAAAACTTTATGCCTCTCATTGCTCTAATGTCCCTGTTTTTATAAAGGAGAGAACCACAAATAAATAGATAAATAAATAAACCACAAAATAGCTGAACTATAGGGGAAATATGGGGAACCATGTGCCCTGTTTACATAGATCTCTCAAGTCTCAACTTCTCCAAAAACATGAATTTAAAAGTTCATTCAGGCTCTTTCCTAGTTAAACGGAAATAAAAAAACTCATGACAATTTTAAAACACATGTTGAATAAAATTTAAATTCTCCATTTGAATTGGCACCTAGCACATGGCACATGGTGCATTTGACCAAGGGGGAGAGCATGAAAGAGTTTTAGCCAAAGTCCAATTATTCAATCAACGACTCAAATTAGGAAACAAACTAATTATCTTTATTTTCGCCTTATGTCAAGATTCAATAAGATCATGATTTAGGCCATAATTGTAGGTCAATGAGTTGTGTTTTCTTTTATATTATGTTTCCTTAGTTGTTGTCTATTACGATTAGAAATTCTATTATATATTTGTACTTTGTAGCTCCATGGGCATTATAGGACAACTTGCAACGGAATAGCATATTGATTTCTTCTCAATCTCTCTTCTCCCCCCTCTTTTCTCCTCTTCTCTCTTTCTTTCTCCCTTTCTCTCTCTCCTCACAATTTGGTGCAGCATCATCCAGTTTGCTTGCTCTCCAAATTTAATTTAAGCTTGATTGAAACTCGATTATCTCATATCCTTTGGCTTCAATTGATGTGTCTTCATTTTCTCAATCCTCCTCGACCAAGGACAGTGGACATATTACGAGAAGCATTTACTCAAAAACCATTTATTACATTGTTGCATTTTAGTAGAATTTATCTATCTGTGATGTTACATTTACTTAGGAGTTATTAACCAGTTTGTGCTGTCTGCATTAGATTAGTGAATCATTATGTGTAACTTTTTCCTTTGTTTGGCCAGATGGCTATACATAGATGTACCCAAGTATTATAAATAGCATAAATGAAATGGAAAGAAGCATCAGCTATCATTCCTCAAAAACAGACTATTATCTCTCCAAGTTTGGTGAATTCTCTTGTCATTAAACAAGCCCATGTTTTAAAACCCTCTTTCTTTGAGTTGGAGTTCATGCCATAGCACCCATAGATAAATACCAAAGTCAAGAATAAGTATCTAACATACAAGCTAACTTATGCCAAATAATACACTAATATTAACTAAGAATTTTAGCCCTTTTTGTATATTCAACGACTGTCTTAATTTGTATGCTCATATGATTTTATATAAAGAAAAACAACATTATGCCAGTTGTTTTATGAGTTTACATTTCTTTTTCTAAGGCTTTAAACTATCGACTGCTTGGAACAGTATTCTAAACCATATTTAGTTTATCCTATCTACTTGCAAATGCCAATCAAAAGCCATTGAGTGATCAGGCGAGATAAGTGTTAGAGAAATCAGCATGGATCACTCAAAAATCAGCCTAAATCGGCTATGAACTGCCCATTCCTTTTGAGAATCAAATGATCCAACCTATGGACTGATCCTTGCCAATATTTTCAGAAGAAAATAAGCAAAGAAGATATCATAGTAGACCAGCGGAGATTAGGAGCTCAAGCTCCCCATGCATTGCCGCCACTAAATGGGGAGATGAAAAGTTGCTAGGTTGCTGCCAGATGAGGCGATAAAAGGTTGTCATTCTCTTGAGATTATGAAAAGGTGAATCACACAAACGAGGATGTGAAAGGGTTGGAAGTGGAAGCAGAGGATAACATGCACACAAATCCCAAAAAGATGGAGCATCAAGCGAAGAATGAGACTGCATGGCATTTTGGAAGTGTCAAGTTAGTGGAGCAACTGGTAATCTTTTAACTTAAACATTAAGTTAAGATTGTCACTACATATTTATTTAATTAAATGATAGTAAACTAAAATATATAGAAAGAATAATAAATAATAACTTATAAATGTACTATGAAATGTTTTGACCATATATTGAATAAAATTGCATATATTGTAACATTGTATATTGATGCTTAAAGATATATCATCGCAGAAGTATATTATTGTAGTTACATGTAAATTAAGTTTAAGCTAAACTATAAGCTATAAGTTACACCAACAAATATTGAAAATAAATTATATTACAAATGATCAAATATGTCAATGATTAAAATCTGAAACCTTGTGTCAATTATTTTTTTAATAAGTCAGCTAATTTTGATAAATTTAAATGATTTTAAACTATCATAATAAAACGAGAAATATGATATTGTAAAAACAGAATTAACTTGGTTATTCAGAAATTTATACAAATAACCTATTTTTCAACTTCCCAATCTCAATAATAAATATTTAAAAAATAAAATTAACGGAAATTTATATGAATAAAAAAACAATTCTGACTAGTGATTATTTATATGACTAGTATATAATTAGAACATCCATAAAATTGATAGAATCTGGATTATTATATTAAATTTCTCATATCTTAATTTTTTTTCTTATTTATTTATCCTTTAGGCTTTTGTTGACTTTAGTTATTTTCTTAAATGATTCTGCTCATTCCAGTTTGATCCAGCATATACTGATTTGAGCATAAAGTTAGTGATTTGAGCTGCAACCTATGGTTCTAACTTCTAACTACAGGTTTCTCTGTGTTCCACAAAGTTGAAGTTAATTGTCATGGATAACATCTTTTATTAAAGAGAAATTCCAGAACTTGAATGAAGCTGTATGATGATATAACTGAAAAGTGCACAATATATAAAAATCAATTCACATTGTGAAGCCAGATGGCTTACTAGTAAATGAATTCAGTTTTAGCATATACCTTAACTTTATAAAGTTTGTTAAGAATGCTCTTTCACTGTTACATATTAAATTGTTCTAGTTACTCAGTTTAGCATGAAGAAACCAGGGAACAATGTATAATCTGCTAGACATCTACCACAGAGTAAGGGACAGTTTTTATATTATATAACAAAGTAACAGAATGAAAAGGAGGTGGTAATCAACTGTAATTGTATGAAAAAGATAACAAAAAATTTGAGCAGTGTAAGTCAAAATAAAGTACCTTTAGTAAGCAAATTTTGTCCAAAATGAGATAGCAGCAAAATGCATGGCATCATCCTCACATGAATTATCTCAAACCCAACATTTTTTCAAATATTAGACAAAGTCCGTAAAGATCGTTGCTCTTGCAATAACCCTCCCTGCAAAACGCTGTGACCAATGAAGTGAATATGGAAACATCTATAACCAAACCTCTGCTCAATATTACTTCAACAACGTTTAAGATTTCTCTCAACTTTCGACCCTTCACCAACCAATTATTTAAACGAATAACAAGATCAGGAAAGAATCCAATTTTCAATGATCTATGGAAGCAATCAATAGCATCCAAATAATTTCCTTCTCTGCAAAGAGTATCAATCATGATACTGTATGTAAATTTATTTGGATCAACGTTTTCAGAAAGCATATTTGCATAGAGTACCCTCACCTCATTAAACTCTTCTGCCATGTAAAACTCATGTAGGAAAGTGTTAAAGGCTACAACATCTACAACGAAACCCCTGCTGCTAATTATACATTTAGCTAGCGGAAGCTTCCCAGCTTTGCAAAGGCTTCGGATCACAATGGTAAAGGTACAACTGTCAGGATTGATCCCCTTCTTTAACATCTCAGTCAAAAGCTTCAGAATGATATCGAATTCATCTATCTCATAAAACCTACTCATCAAGATGTTATAGAAGACGACATCAACTTCCCATTCTAGCTCAGTACTCTTCTCCAACAAGTATTTTGCCTCCCAAATTTTGGAATCACGGCAAAGACAGTTGAAAAGTATACTGAGAGTAATAATGGTAGGACATAGTGCACTAGATCGCATTACTTCTAACAGTTGAAATGCTTTATCAATCTTGCCTGCCTTACACAAACCATTCATGTAGATATTAAATGTAATCTCATTTGGCTTCCAGCCTTTCTTTTCACTCTCAGTCAAAATCTTCTCAACCTCGTCGAATTCGCCACCCCAGCAATGTGCCTCAATCAAGATACTATAAGTCACAACATCCGGTGGGCATCCAACACTCTCCATCATACTGACTAGTCTTTTGGCCACCTCGATCCTACCTTTTGAGCAATACCCGTGTACAATACAAGTGAAAGCTTGGACTGTAGGAAGTAACTTATCCTCGATCATTTGATCCAAGAAACCCAAAGCCTCCTCAACTCTCCCTGCACGGCAAAGCCCTGCTATAAGCGTCGAGTAGGTGATAGCATCAGGCTGGCAGCCGGACTGGACCATGGTGTGAATGAGATTGCAGGACAAATCAATGAGGTTTGGATAGAAACAATGCAACTTTATGAGAATGGTATAGGAGGAAGTAGTGGGGGCAACTCCAGATGCTATCATTTCGTCGAACACCTCCCGAGCATGGCCTAGGCGGTTGGCGCTGACGAGGGAATTAATAAGGGTGTTGTAGCAGAGCGCGTCCGGGGTGGGGTGCGAGTGCCTGAGCTCGCGGAATAGGCGGAGGACCTCGTCAACATCGCCGGAGCGGGAGAAGGACTTCATGAGGGAATTATAGGCGGAAGGGCAAGTGCGCGATGGGCTGGAGCCGGGGGAGGGGAGGGTGGAAGCAGGGCGACACCGGGAGGACTCGGCGATGGCGGCGCAGAAGGCGGAGAACTTAGCATCGCCAGAGGTGGAAAGTTCCGGGGAGGGCGCGGAAAGGGTAGAGTTATGGAAAGAAGGCGGTGTAGATGGCCTGAGGTGGTGACTAGCATGTACCGTAAAGAAGGGGCGGCGACGTCGGACGGCTCGGGCGGCGGCAGTGGTGAGCGAGAATGGTAAAGGGAAATCCATAGTACACATTTGGGGTGCGTCCACTCGGTGGATACGAACCGAACCAAAAGATTCTCGTGCTAATAAATTAGGGATTGCGGCGCATACCATGCGGTGCGGTGCGGTTAGTGTATTATTCATATTCGCACTGTATTTTACATACATATTGTATTTTATTACGTATATAAATGTGTTCATATTTATACCGGATATTTGTATTGTATTTGTATTCACACTATAGTTTAATAAAATAATATATTTATCAAAGATATCAATGGAGTAAATGATAATCATATAATTTATCCATAGATGTGATGTAAAATAATGTATATGTTATAATATATAGGATAAATGATGGTTAATTATATATGTGGATCCGCATTTATATCTGCATCCACATCATATTCGTGTCGATAAAAAAAATTTACATCCATATTAGTTTTTTTAAATAACCAATATGCACCGTGCTATCACGGGCCAATTATTTTGTATAGAAGAATTCGTGTTGCACCCTTGCATCCCGTACAAGGGATAAGCCTATGATCTTGAATTCGTCCCAAATTGGGCTTCCCGACTTAACATCGCGGGGCATGCATTGGTCCATGTACTAACCTCGCATTTCACATTCGCGCCCCCAAAAGATCATGTTGGTCGAATGGTATTGAAAGCATAAAGTAAAATAATAATTACATGACTATGGACGCAAGAAAATATAAAATCAGGTGTAGAACGAGCTCCGCAAATTATCTAGGGCGAAGATCAATTAGTCGCACACCCATATGGGCCGCTCGTTCGTCTCCACCCAAGGCAACTGCTTTGTTTGCCAACGCTCTCCTACATTATACATGAGACCCTTAACCTCCAGGTGTCACCCCCAAGGTTCCCAAAAGCATGAGGAGCATAACAAAATCGTGGTCATGCGAGATGGTAATTTTTCATGGCCACGGCCATAACAAATGCAGGAAAATTGCTCCGCTTAGTCGTAGAGCACGCACTAAGCGCCGAATGACCTCGAAAAGCATCCAACTCGTACCTGTGGCCCTCGGAGATCGCACAAAGGATTTTACGAGTACGAACTACAATGAAAGATGAAATTATATGGACTCGAATACATATTTACAAATATGTAGGGAACATTCCGTCATGATCCGTCGTTGCTCGGGCAAATCGAAAAGTCCCTAACATCCTCCCCCACTTCAAGCTTCGACATTCTCGTCAAACTTGCCTCGGTCGCACCGCCTTTCTGCATGGGCTGCAATTGCTGAAATGAATTCTTCACAAGTAGTCGAAGGGAACACCGCTTGAGTAATGACACGCCGTAATGGGGCTGCAACATGTCAAGTTTTGTTGTGAAGTCTGCCACCAAGAAATGACTACTTGGAGTATCGTTGAGTTTCATCATCTCCTGTTTGTTGCGAGAAAAGACTTTAAGATTCCCAAACTCGTTGTTGCTAGGCAATGAGAGTCCTAGACTTGTGGAGCAAACGAGCGTCGTTGAGCAACGCTCGTTTGGATGGACACCGAGAAAATTGGTTCACCAAGTCTCGTTGCTGCCGGGCTATGAGGGTCCCAAACTTTATGGGGCACACGAGCGCCGTTAAGCAACGCTCGCGCGAAGGAATCCGAGAAATGGCTACTTAATTGACAAAGTCCCATTTTTGCTGGGCAATGAAAAGTCCCAAACTGGATGAGCATACGAGCAACGCTCGTCTCGGATAACATCTGGGTGTCGTTGTACAACACCCAAGTGATGAGTAGTTTCGTGGCCGCACCACACTAGAGCATTGCCTCCACCGCTATCTTAAGTCGATCACTACTTGATCACTCGCCCCCCGCAGGAGTCATGGCGCTCTCCTCCGAGCCCATCTCAACGAGCTTCAAGTCTTACGGATCACTGCTTGCTCACTCGTCCCCCGTAGAGGTCATGGCGCTCTCCTCCGAGCCTATATCAACGAGCTTCAAGTCTTGCGATGTTCCTCGAACCACGACTTGAGGGATTTTCTCCAACCGGGTCACAACGTCCGCCAACTCTCCGCACTAAGAGCATTGCTGCCACACAACAGTTGTTCTTCACTAGTGCTTGGTTCGGACATGTCAATCTTGCATCTTAAGAGCCATCTGCTCTGCGCACAAATCTTGCGTCTTAGAGGTCATCTTGCCTTGCGCACAAACCTTGTGACTTAGGGGACATCAGCCCTGCGCACCAACTTGGCTACTCACGAGCCATCGGCTCTACACTGCGTCTTAGGGGTCAACAACCCTGCGCACAAACTTGGCGACTCACGAGCCATCAGCTCTGCACTGCGTCTTAGGGGTTAACAACCCTGCGCACAAACTTGGCGACTCATGAGCCATTGGCTCTGCACTACGTCTTAGGGGTCACACGCCCTGCGCACAAACTTGGCGACTCACAAGCCATCGTCTCTGCGCTGCGTCTTAGGGGACATTCGCCATGCGCACAATCCTTGGCGACTCACGAGCCATCGGCTCTGCGTTGCATCTTAGGGAACTTCGCCCTGCACACCATCCTCGCGTCTTATGAGAGAGTATGTTGTTGGGTGAAATGACACACTAGAGGGGGGGTGAATAGTGTGTTATCTAAACTTGTCGCCTAATTTCGCTTTTAATCGTTTGTTAAATTATTTAGACAAATCGCAATTTATCGATTAGATGCGGAAGCAAAAATAAACCAATTAAGCACAAACAAAGAAAACAATGCTAACACAGAGATTTATAGTGGTTCGGCCCCAATGCCTACTCCACTACCTAAGCACCCCGCTTAGGATTTCCAAACTAAGTTTACTAGATTAAATTGATTCCCTTACACAGAGGACTTTGACTCTCAATCTAAGGCACTTCCACACCCGGAAGTCTCCGTCTTCTTACCGAGAGCACTCCTCCACCTCAACCCTAAGGGACAACTCAACTAATCCTAGTAAACTACGTTTACACAAGTGGCTTTACACCTTATACACCAAGAATACCACTCAATCACAAGACATAACACTAGGTCTATTTACATGTTCAAATACAATGAAATAAATCACAAAAATACACAAGTAATGGAGCAAATAAATAATACAATAAATACTTAGCTCCAAACACGAGTCCTAGTTCCTTTTGATGCCTCAATGATGAATCGTTCAAGGCTTGAAGGCAAGATCAAGGATGTATCATGGAAACTACGGTTTATCGAAGGGATGACTCAAGAGAAATGCTTTGAGAATGATCAAGAATGGCTCAATGGAAGCTTGGATCAATTGTTAAGCTTGGTTAATGAAGGATGGAGAGGAGTATTTATAACCCCTTAACCGAACAGCAACTCAACGGGTGGAAAATTAGCCATTTTCGTCGTTCGGTCGCTTGCCGGTAGATCGTCGATCGACTGACCGATCGACCACTCGAGCGACCGCCGACTTTCTGCGACTTAAACACTCTGTTCGGTTGATCAATGGGTCGATCGAATGAGTCACGAAACTATGATTCGTAATTCGATCGACCGATTGGTCGATCGACGAAGCTACTGCCAGTTTTTGGCCTCAGACGATCGACCGACCGGTCGACCGAAGTAGCCTTCTGCCATTTTTTAACACCATTCGATCGACCGACCAGTCGACCAAACCTGGGCAGAGGAGTTTTCTTTGCTTTGTCTTTCTGCTCGTTTGAGTTCCGTCTTCGCTAAGTCTACTTATATAACATTTATTAACTTTAAGTTAATAAGTTATTAACTTTAAAACATAAATGTTATATAAGGATTATCCCTCATTTGGATTCAATAAAAATATCTAAAAAATTAAAATCCTTTTTTTGGGGTCTAGTACAAAATTTCGGAAAACAAAAATTTTCCAATCTTTCGAGTCGAGAATGGGTAGGCGGGCTTCTAATTTTTTTTTAAAAATACCTTGTCATCTAATTTTAACCTAAGAAACAATTACCGCAATTTTTTATGTCAATAAAGTATCTAGGTCATACAGCCCTCCAAGGAGCTCCCTAGGCTTAGTAAATTCAGGGCGATTTCCGAGTTTTCATATTTTGGGATTCGGGTTTGGTTTTAGGGTTCTTATGCATCATCATGAGGATTTACAATATAAACTAGACACCCTAAACATAAACTCTAACTTCTTGAAAAATTCGAGCGTGTCGACCAACGTCCTTCTGATTTCCCGATTTCTTCGATATTTCCGATCGAGGACGTCGTGTGCTAACCGATATGGAACCTGAAAGTATTTCTCAATTAAATCATTAGTTCCATATTTGTTATAATCAAAACCGAGATCAAGACCAAGGTTGAAAACCTTAAGCCAACATATGCTTTGCGCACAATGTGCGTCATACTAGAGATCTGCTATGCGTTGCGTCTTATGAGAGAGTCTGCTCTGCACACTACTGTGCGTCTTATGAGAGATCTGCTCTGCGCACACGACTTAAGTGACATCTTTTCTGCGTGCAAATGACTTTGCGTCTTAGGGGCCCATCTGCCTTGCGCAAAAGTCATGGTCTTCGCATCGATCATCGAATGCCTGCCTCCTCGAATACCACAGTCGAAATGTCCATCGACTAGTTTCACTGCATCATCACCTCGAGCGCCATAGACGGAATGCACGTCGGCTATATCCGCATCGAGGGCTCCCCCACTTGGAGGCTTGCAAACATGGTGTCACATCTCAACTGAGGGTAGTATAACCGGCCAGGGCCTACATCCTGCCATATAGCCTACTGTCTACACTAACATAAGGAAAACCAAATCGTATCGATAAAAGAAATCTCAACACACTTAATTAAAAGTTTTCACAGTCACAATTTTATGTTGTCCAAAACAAGTAAGAACACCAACATCAAACTAATTGAACGTTTCAAGTAACAAGTTTTATAACTCTTTTAAATACAACTGTCAGTGCAGAAACTAAAAGCAACTACTAGGTCTAGGACTCATGGAAGCCGCTACGAGATATGGCACCGCCTCCCGCCCACCAGCTGCACCATGTCGACATGCCAAAGTCACTGCTCATGCTCTGCAAAAATAAAGAATAAACTGTGAGTCCACTTGGGACTCAGTGAGTGGCTCTAGCGAACCTCCACCTAAGCCTCAGTTATGCATCCATATCATATAAGGCAACAAAATAAATGTACAAGGAGGTAAACTACTTCTAATGCGACTATCGACCCCAATGGGTCAATCTGTACAAACTAAACATGTGATAACCTGCCATCTCGGCCTATCAAGCCTTCGGCATCCAGTCCTTGGGCCTACTTATGGAATAAATATCTCGACTACAACCGTTCCTACCATATCAGGTAGTATCATACTGGCCATCGGCCACATCATCTCAAGATATAAGCAAATAATCCCGGGCCGTCGACTAGGATGGTCCACTAGTCTTCGGACACCGTCTGGAATAAGGATAGCTAGTCCCACCCAACTAGGGTCTGGCACCTAGCGGGCCCGCTGGCGCACCTCAAGACCCAACACTGGCCGAGCTGAGCATTGGTCATTCCCGACCTCCACGCTCCTCGGCGAACCATCTCAAGCACATCACACAATCAATGTCCTGGGGTTTCCATATATACACTTCGGGCCATTGCCCGTATTTGGCCCTAATCCGGGCTACAGGGTCAATAATTTATGTCGCCCTTTCAAAATGTGTATACCTAAGAGTTCTAGGTTTCCAAATGTTTACAAGAAGTCCTAGAAGTGATATCATCTCCTAGCTAAGTTTCCATATAAGTACGATGAACGTCTCGCGACGCCTTACATGTTATCTAACCTTCCACACTACCTTGGGTGAGAAATTCCTTGTATCGACTTTGGAATTCCGCCCATGAACATTTTTCGACAGCATGTATAATCTAAAGAAAAATATTCAAATGTTACAACATCTACTATATATAACCACAATATTCATGCATAACAACTTTACACTACCTTAGGAATTAAACTCAATAAGAAATAATTATCTAGCATGGCAAGGTAGCAATGAATTCAAAAATGTAGGAAATACTAAGCATGGTAAACAATTGCAACATTAAAGATCTAATGCTAAGGATGGTCATAAAGCTAGCATTCCTACAATCTCATAATCAATCAATTTACTTGCTATGATTGGTGTTCTTCCTAAGTATCGTCATACCTCTATTGTTGAACCTTATAATCATAAAAGTTTCCATCTAAAGCTACCCTCTTTCCCCCTCCCTAGTCTTGGCTGAGCCATGAGCAAGGAAAACCTTGCTCGGCCATGGCCCTTAAGGTAGAAAAGGGAAAGGGGACTCCAACTATGCCTCTAATTCTTCGATTTCGATATAACTTAATATCAAGTGGACTATTTTACCCTTTTCCTTACCATTGGCCGAACCCTCTTCATGAGGTGTAGGGTTCATTCGGACACATCAAAGGTTTCTAGGAAAGACATGCTTCATAACACGTAAAATTGATGATTAAGACTACACCATTCATGAATATGAGATCATCCAAGGGCTTTCTTTCCGTCAAGGGAATTGGGAAATTTTTTGGCATAACCTTTCCACTTTTCCCATGACTCGGCAACCCTAGTACTTAAGAAATCGGTGAAGAAACAAGATGATCCGACAAGAACTCGTACAAAATAGTGAATACACATCGATGAAACCAAGATCCGTCGGAAAGATCGCGAGAAAACTCATCCTATCACATCTAGGGGTTCGGCTACCCGCCTTCCCCGAGCTTTCAAATTCTAACCACTCACCTAGATTGCGGAGAACGAAAGATCGGATGACGACGACTTTAAATCTTCTGGCGACGACGCGAAATATCGGATCGATCCAAGTCCCCCCTTCTCCTTGCTCTTCTCCCTCTCTCCCTAGGCTGCCTTGTGCGACTTAAAGGATGAGTCACACGGCACAAGGATGAGGGGTTTTAATCCCTCATCTAGCCTTCCATATAGGCTCTTGACTCACCTGACTCATACTCAAAACTCGACTAAACCCGAACTCAACTTGGGTTCCGACTCAACCCACAACATGAGTTGATTTAAACTTGATTTAAGGTATGATTGCATAAAAGGAAAGTCAATCACCCAATAAAATTCCATGCATCATTAATCGAGTCATACCTTTTCACTCGAGACGATCCTGAGGCTCGACTCGACTATCCCCGGGTCCGGTGTGCTCCACCAAAAATAGATTTTTATATTAAGAAATTTTCTCGGGTCTTACAACATTCCCCCCTTAAGGAAAATTCATCCTCGAATTTACTTGAATAACAAGGACTAACCGGCTCCTCGAACAAGGAAGGGTAGCGCTCTCTCATGTCCTGCTCTACCTACCAAATGGCCTCTTGCCCAGAATGGTGCTCCCATCTGACCTTTACCAGGGGAATTTATTTGGACCTTAGCTTCCTGATTTGACGGTCAAGGATCTCTACAGGCCTTTCCTCGAACGAGATAGCCGAATCTACCTCGATGGAAGAGGGCTCGATCACATGTGAATCATCTTTTACATATTTTTGCAACATGGATACATGGAAGACCGGGTGTACTCTGCTAAGGCTAGGAGGTAATGCCAGCTCATAGGCCACCTCGCCCCTCCGCTTGAGAATGGGAAAATGCCCAATGTATCTAGGACTCAGGTTCCCCTTCTTCCCAAACCGGACAACCCCTTTAATAGGAGAGACCTTCAGAAAGACTAAGTCACCCTCTGCCAATTCTAATTCCCTGGCCTTCTTGTCGGTATATATTTTCTATTGACTCTGGGCCACCAACAATATTTCCTTTATAGCCTTTACTTTCTCTACCGCTTCCTCAACCAGATCAGGGCCCACCATGAGTGATTCCCCGGCCTCAAACCAGCCTACCAGAGACCTACACCGCCGCCCATACAAAGCCTCAAAAGGAACCATGGTACTGTGATAGCTATTGTTGTAGACGAACTCTATCAGCGGTAGGTGCCTCTCCTAGTCGTCGGCCATATCCAGGACGCATGCTCTCAACATGTCCTCCAAAGTTTGGGTGGTCCTCTCTGACTGCCCGTCAGTCTGCGGATGGAAAGTTGTGCTGAAACGCACCTGGGTACCCAAGGCTTCCTGGAAGGATTGCCAAAATTGGGCTATGAACTGGGTACCGTGATTGGAAATAATCATCATCAGGGTACCATGATATGCCACAATCCTATCCAAGAACAGTCGGACGTACTGCTCCGTAGAGAAGGTAGTTTTACTGGTATGAAGTGTGCAGTCTTGGTTAACCGGTCCACTACCACCCAAATGGAAATCAAAATCGCCTTTTGACTTAGGTAATCCGGTCACTAGATCCATGGTGACTTTCTCCCATTTACACTCGTGCACCTCGGGGTTTTGCAAAAGCCCCGCAGGCTTAAGGTGTTCGGCCTTCACCTGCTGGCAGACCAAACATTTGGAGATAAACTCTGCCACCTCTCTTTTCATACCTTTCCACCAGTAATGCTGCCTTAAATCTCGGTACATCTTGGTGGCCCCCGGATGCATCATGTAAGTGGAACGATGACCCAGTTCCAGGACTTGCCTGCGCACCTCAGCCATATCTGGTACTACTATCCGATCTCTGAACCTCAGTACACCATCTGAGTCCAATCTGAAATCGTTCTCTGCATCGCCTCTTTGCACCAGATCCTTGGTCAGCGCACAAAAGACACCCTCCCCTGCGAGGCTCATAGCATGTCCACCAACGTGGACTGTACCCGCAGGTGTGCCATCAGGGCACCTGAAGCTGACACTGATAAGGTTGCACCCCCATCTAGGCACAAAGCCAACTCTTGAGCTAGAGGCCTCCGCTTAACTTCCAAATGAGCTAAACTGCCCATGGACTTCCTGCTCAGAGCATCTGCTACCATATTTACTTTCCCCGAATGATACATAATGGTGAAATCATAATCCTTTAGGAGCTCTAGCCACCTCCTCTGCCTGAGGTTCAGCTCCTTTTGGGTAAGCAAGTACTGGAGGCTCTTGTGATCTGTGTAGATCTCGCAAGTCTCCCCGTACAGGTAGTGCCGCCAAAGCTTCAGTGCAAAGACCACTGCCGCTAGTTCTAGGTCATGCGTCAGATAGTTCTTCTCATGAACTTTTAGCTGGCGGGACGCATAAGCGATGACTCTGCCAAACTGCATTAAGACGCAGCCCAGGCCAACCCGAGAGGCATCACAGAAGACTACAAACCCTCCTGAGCCTGAAGGTACAGCCAACACGGGTGCAGATGTCAAACATGCCTTGAGCTTCTGAAAGCTCGCCTTGCATTTGTCATCCCAAACGAACCTGACCTTCTTCTGGGTCAACCGAGTCAAAGGGGCTGCAATTCTGGAGAAGTTCTCCACGAACTTCCGGTAGTACCCAGCCAAACCAAGGAAACTGCGAACCTCAGTCACTCTAGTCGGCCATTTCCAGTTCTGCACCGCTTCTATCTTGGTAGGATCTACCCTTATCCCTTCCTTGGACACTACATGACCCAAGAATCCTATACTTTCCAACCAAAATTCACACTTGGAAAATTTTGCAAACAAACGGTGCTCTCTGAGGGTTTCCAGGACCATTCTCAGGTTCTCAGAGTGCTCTTCCTCACTCTTGGAGTAAACCAGAATGTCGTCAATGAAGACGATCACAAAGCTGTCTAGGTACTCCTTAAATACCCTGTTCATTAGGTCCATGAAGGCAGCATGTGCATTTGTTAGGCCAAAGGACATCACTAGGAACTCATAGTGATTGCAGCGAGTCCTAAAGGCTGTCTTGGGCACATCGCAATCCCGGATCCTCAACTGATAGTTCCCGGACTTAGATCTATCTTTGAAAACCACTGTGCCCCCTGCAGATGGTCAAACAGATCGTCTATCCTCGGCAGTGGTTAGCGATTCTTGACGGTCATCTTGTTCAGCTGCTTATAGTCGATGCACATGCACATCGACTCATCCTTCTTCTTCACGAAGAGAACCGAGGCACCCCAGGGTGACAAGCTCGGGCGGATGAAACCCAGGTCTAGCATTTCCTGCAATTACAGCTTTAACTCCCTGAGTTCGGCCGGTGCCATCCTATAAGGTGGAATGGAAATTGGTTTCACCCCGGGCTGCAGGTCAATGCAAAAATCAACTTCCCTTCTGGGCGGTAATCCCGGCAATTCCTCGGGAAACACATCAGGGAATTCACAGACTACTGGGGTTCCGCTGACATTCATTGCCTCATCCCTTTCCTCCTCGACCACAGATACGAAGGCCAGGAAGGATTGGCAGCCGCCCCGAAGCAACTTACGAGCCTTTAGGACTGAGATGACCCCTATCGGCTTGCTCCCTCCCTCCCCTTGGAAGGCAAACTGCGGAAGCCCGGGCTTACTAAACATCACTATTTAGCTCTACAATCCAACATTGCAAAGTGCTCTGCCAACCAGTCCATGCCAAGGATGACATCAGGCTCAAGAGTGGGTAGGAGTGTCAAATCCGCACTCAACACATGGCCGCAGATGAGCACCTCACAGCCTTGATATATTGAATTTGCTAAGATTGTATCGCCCGTAAGCGTTGATACTATCAATGGCCCGTCGAGCATAGAGGGTGCCATCGACAATTTCGCAGCAAATATGGCAAACACAAACGAGTGTGTGGCACCCAGATCAAATAGAACATAAGCAGCGGATGAACATACTAGAATAGTACATGTTACCACTGCCTTAGACGCCTCTACCCCATCACGGTTCATAGCAAACACCCTGGCAGACGGTCTCTCTAAATGGCTAGCTTGTGGCCCCCTTTGAATGCCACAGTCGACCCCCAGATCCCTGCGGCCGAAATTTCTTCTTTGCCGACCCGTCATTCTTCTTGAACAGCACCAAGGCTTCCTTCCGAAGGGCCTCATCCACCACCCGTGCAAGAGTGGAATCCTCGGTGTACTGAATGAGCCTGCCTATCTAAGGCCTAAATCCCCCCAACAAACCTCTTGACCCTGTAGTCTCAAATGCCATTAAGGACTGATGATATTTGGAAGACCGATGAAATTCCATCTCATACTCTGACACTGACATGCCACCAGACTTGCGCAGCATCTCAAACTCCTGTGCCCGCTTATCGCGAACACTCATTAATACATGTTATGCTAAATCACTCGGCCCAAGCCAGCCAGCCCCACATAAAACAATACATTCATATGACCCAAACCGGCCCAAACCTAGCAATCATACAAGTCGACCGCTAGAATCTATCTAGCGAGCCTTCTACCCGGGCCCTCTCTGGTTGGGAATAGCCCACCCAACCAAATCCACTCGGGTTTAAGGTTAGTGTGGCTCCCCTTGGGTCTAATATCAGCGTGGCTCACTCACGTAGTATCAAGATCCAAAATCCACTCGCTGAGTCGGGACCAACTTGCCAAGTCGGTACGCTTCTCAGCTCGGCCATAGCTCATCCACAAGCACAAACACAATCAATATCCATGTACAGTACGCACAAGTACATAAAGAATATTTTCTATCGACAACCGGGGTACGCGTCTACGCGCCCCAACTCGACCCTCTCTTGGGTCTAACCTCTTGGCTCTATGTTTCATTACCCAATTTACTGCCACTACTGCTTAGTGCAGCATTGGGAGCCTCCATTACACTATCACAGAAAAGAAAAAGTTTCCTGTCACATAATAAATTTTTAACATAAGCTTTTAAAATTTACTAACTGCATGGTGCGCTGAGTGCAGGAGTGGTCGCCCAATCTCGTAGCATAACTATACTGTATGTTGGCACGCTAGCATATGCCTCATACGGTACCCAACACTGAGTCATAGACAAGACCTAACCTAGTGCTCTAATACCAACTTTGTCACACCCCAACTGAGGTTAGTGTGACCGGCCAGGGCCAACATCCTACCCTGTAGCCTACTGTCTACACTAACATAAGGAAAACCAAATCGTATCGATAAAAGAAAATCTCAACACACTTTATTAAAAGTTTTCAAAGTCACATTTTTAAGTTTTCCAAAACAAGTAAGAACACCAACATCAAAATAACTGAACGTTTCAAGTAACAAGTTTTATAACTATTTTAAATACAACTGTCAGTGCAGAAACAAAAAGCAACTACTAGACATTGGTTTAGGACTCATGGACGCCGCTACGAGATATGGCACCGCCTCCCGCCCACCAGCTGCACCATGTCGACATGCCAAAGTCACTGCTCATGCTCTGCAAAAATAAAGAATAAACTGTGAGTCCACTTGGGACTCAGTGAGTGGCTTTAGCGAACATCCACCTAAGCCTCAGTTATGTATGCATATCATATAAGGCAACAAAATAAATGTACAAGGAGGTAAACTACTTCTAATGCGACTACCGACCCCAATGGGTCAATCTGTACAAACTGAACATGTGATAACCTGCCATCTCGGCCTATCAAGCCTTCGGCATCCAGTCCTTGGGCCTACTTATGGAATAAATATCTCGACTACAGTCGTTCCTACCATATCAGGTAGTATCATACTGGCCATCAGCCACATCATCTCAAGATATAAGCAAATAATCTCGGGCCGTTGACTAGGATGGTCCACTAGTCTTCGGACACCGTCTGGGGTAAGGATAGCTAGTCCCACCCTACTGGGGTCTGGCACCTAGCGGGCCCGCTGGCGCACCTCAAGACCCAACACTGGCCGAGCTGAGCATTGGTTATTCTCGACCTCCACGCTCCTCGGCGAACCATCTCAAGCACATCACACAATCAATGTCCTAGGGTTTTCATATATACACTTCTGGCCATTGCTCGTATCTGGCCCTAATCCGGGCTACAGGGTCAATAATTTATGTCGCCCTTTCAAAATGTGTATACCTAAGAGTTCTAGGTTTCCAAATGTTTACAAGAAGTCCTAGAAGTGATATCATCTCCTAGCTAAGTTTCCATATAAGTACGATGAACGTCTCGCGACGCCTTACATGTTATCTAACCTTCCACACTACCTTGGGTGAGAAATTCCTTGTATCGACTTTGGAATTCCGCCCATGAACATTTTTCGACAGCATGTATAATCTAAAGAAAAATATTCAAATGTTACAACATCTACTATATATAACCACAATATTCATGCATAACAACTTTACACTACCTTAGGAATTAAACTCAATAAGAAATAATTATCTAGCATGGCAAGGTAGCAATGAATTCAAAAATGTAGGAAATACTAAGCATGGTAAACAATTGCAACATTAAAGATCTAATGCTAAGGATGGTCATAAAGCTAGCATTCCTACAATCTCATAATCAATCAATTTACTTGCTATGATTGGTGTTCTTCCTAAGTATCGTCATACCTCTATTGTTGAACCTTATAATCATAAAAGTTTCCATCTAAAGCTACCCTCTTTCCCCCTCCCTAGTCTTGGCTGAGCCATGAGCAAGGAAAACCTTGCTCGGCCATGGCCCTTAAGGTAGAAAAGGGAAAGGGGACTCCAACTATGCCTCTAATTCTTCGATTTCGATATAACTTAATATCAAGTGGACTATTTTACCCTTTTCCTTACCATTGGCCGAACCCTCTTCATGAGGTGTAGGGTTCATTCGGACACATCAAAGGTTTCTAGGAAAGACATGCTTCATAACACGTAAAATTGATGATTAAGACTACACCATTCATGAATATGAGATCATCCAAGGGCTTTCTTTCCGTCAAGGGAATTGGGAAATTTTTTGGCATAACCTTTCCACTTTTCCCATGACTCGGCAACCCTAGTACTTAAGAAATCGGTGAAGAAACAAGATGATCCGACAAGAACTCGTACAAAATAGTGAATACACATCGATGAAACCAAGATCCGTCGGAAAGATCGCGAGAAAACTCATCCTATCACATCTAGGGGTTCGGCTACCCGCCTTCCCCGAGCTTTCAAATTCTAACCACTCACCTAGATTGCGGAGAACGAAAGATCGGATGACGACGACTTTAAATCTTCTGGCGACGACGCGAAATATCGGATCGATCCAAGTCCCCCCTTCTCCTTGCTCTTCTCCCTCTCTCCCTAGGCTGCCTTGTGCGACTTAAAGGATGAGTCACACGGCACAAGGATGAGGGGTTTTAATCCCTCATCTAGCCTTCCATATAGGCTCTTGACTCACCTGACTCATACTCAAAACTCGACTAAACCCGAACTCAACTTGGGTTCCGACTCAACCCACAACATGAGTTGATTTAAACTTGATTTAAGGTATGATTGCATAAAAGGAAAGTCAATCACCCAATAAAATTCCATGCATCATTAATCGAGTCATACCTTTTCACTCGAGACGATCCTGAGGCTCGACTCGACTATCCCCGGGTCCGGTGTGCTCCACCAAAAATAGATTTTTATATTAAGAAATTTTCTCGGGTCTTACAACATTCCCCCCTTAAGGAAAATTCATCCTCGAATTTACTTGAATAACAAGGACTAACCGGCTCCTCGAACAAGGAAGGGTAGCGCTCTCTCATGTCCTGCTCTACCTACCAAATGGCCTCTTGCCCAGAATGGTGCTCCCATCTGACCTTTACCAGGGGAATTTATTTGGACCTTAGCTTCCTGATTTGACGGTCAAGGATCTCTACAGGCCTTTCCTCGAACGAGATAGCCGAATCTACCTCGATGGAAGAGGGCTCGATCACATGTGAATCATCTTTTACATATTTTTGCAACATGGATACATGGAAGACCGGGTGTACTCTGCTAAGGCTAGGAGGTAATGCCAGCTCATAGGCCACCTCGCCCCTCCGCTTGAGAATGGGAAAATGCCCAATGTATCTAGGACTCAGGTTCCCCTTCTTCCCAAACCGGACAACCCCTTTAATAGGAGAGACCTTCAGAAAGACTAAGTCACCCTCTGCCAATTCTAATTCCCTGGCCTTCTTGTCGGTATATATTTTCTATTGACTCTGGGCCACCAACAATATTTCCTTTATAGCCTTTACTTTCTCTACCGCTTCCTCAACCAGATCAGGGCCCACCATGAGTGATTCCCCGGCCTCAAACCAGCCTACCAGAGACCTACACCGCCGCCCATACAAAGCCTCAAAAGGAACCATGGTACTGTGATAGCTATTGTTGTAGACGAACTCTATCAGCGGTAGGTGCCTCTCCTAGTCGTCGGCCATATCCAGGACGCATGCTCTCAACATGTCCTCCAAAGTTTGGGTGGTCCTCTCTGACTGCCCGTCAGTCTGCGGATGGAAAGTTGTGCTGAAACGCACCTGGGTACCCAAGGCTTCCTGGAAGGATTGCCAAAATCGGGCTATGAACTGGGTACCGTGATTGGAAATAATCATCATCAGGGTACCATGATATGCCACAATCCTATCCAAGAACAGTCGGACGTACTGCTCCGTAGAGAAGGTAGTTTTACTGGTATGAAGTGTGCAGTCTTGGTTAACCGGTCCACTACCACCCAAATGGAAATCAAAATCGCCTTTTGACTTAGGTAATCCGGTCACTAGATCCATGGTGACTTTCTCCCATTTACACTCGTGCACCTCGGGGTTTTGCAAAAGCCCCGCAGGCTTAAGGTGTTCGGCCTTCACCTGCTGGCAGACCAAACATTTGGAGATAAACTCTGCCACCTCTCTTTTCATACCTTTCCACCAGTAATGCTGCCTTAAATCTCGGTACATCTTGGTGGCCCCCGGATGCATCATGTAAGTGGAACGATGACCCAGTTCCAGGACTTGCCTGCGCACCTCAGCCATATCTGGTACTACTATCCGATCTCTGAACCTCAGTACACCATCTGAGTCCAATCTGAAATCGTTCTCTGCATCGCCTCTTTGCACCAGATCCTTGGTCAGCGCACAAAAGACACCCTCCCCTGCGAGGCTCATAGCATGTCCACCAACGTGGACTGTACCCGCAGGTGTGCCATCAGGGCACCTGAAGCTGACACTGATAAGGTTGCACCCCCATCTAGGCACAAAGCCAACTCTTGAGCTAGAGGCCTCCGCTTAACTTCCAAATGAGCTAAACTGCCCATGGACTTCCTGCTCAGAGCATCTGCTACCATATTTACTTTCCCCGAATGATACATAATGGTGAAATCATAATCCTTTAGGAGCTCTAGCCACCTCCTCTGCCTGAGGTTCAGCTCCTTTTGGGTAAGCAAGTACTGGAGGCTCTTGTGATCTGTGTAGATCTCGCAAGTCTCCCCGTACAGGTAGTGCCGCCAAAGCTTCAGTGCAAAGACCACTGCCGCTAGTTCTAGGTCATGCGTCAGATAGTTCTTCTCATGAACTTTTAGCTGGCGGGACGCATAAGCGATGACTCTGCCAAACTGCATTAAGACGCAGCCCAGGCCAACCCGAGAGGCATCACAGAAGACTACAAACCCTCCTGAGCCTGAAGGTACAGCCAACACGGGTGCAGATGTCAAACATGCCTTGAGCTTCTGAAAGCTCGCCTTGCATTTGTCATCCCAAACGAACCTGACCTTCTTCTGGGTCAACCGAGTCAAAGGGGCTGCAATTCTGGAGAAGTTCTCCACGAACTTCCGGTAGTACCCAGCCAAACCAAGGAAACTGCGAACCTCAGTCACTCTAGTCGGCCATTTCCAGTTCTGCACCGCTTCTATCTTGGTAGGATCTACCCTTATCCCTTCCTTGGACACTACATGACCCAAGAATCCTATACTTTCCAACCAAAATTCACACTTGGAAAATTTTGCAAACAAACGGTGCTCTCTGAGGGTTTCCAGGACCATTCTCAGGTTCTCAGAGTGCTCTTCCTCACTCTTGGAGTAAACCAGAATGTCGTCAATGAAGACGATCACAAAGCTGTCTAGGTACTCCTTAAATACCCTGTTCATTAGGTCCATGAAGGCAGCATGTGCATTTGTTAGGCCAAAGGACATCACTAGGAACTCATAGTGATTGCAGCGAGTCCTAAAGGCTGTCTTGGGCACATCGCAATCCCGGATCCTCAACTGATAGTTCCCGGACTTAGATCTATCTTTGAAAACCACTGTGCCCCCTGCAGATGGTCAAACAGATCGTCTATCCTCGGCAGTGGTTAGCGATTCTTGACGGTCATCTTGTTCAGCTGCTTATAGTCGATGCACATGCACATCGACTCATCCTTCTTCTTCACGAAGAGAACCGAGGCACCCCAGGGTGACAAGCTCGGGCGGATGAAACCCAGGTCTAGCATTTCCTGCAATTACAGCTTTAACTCCCTGAGTTCGGCCGGTGCCATCCTATAAGGTGGAATGGAAATTGGTTTCACCCCGGGCTGCAGGTCAATGCAAAAATCAACTTCCCTTCTGGGCGGTAATCCCGGCAATTCCTCGGGAAACACATCAGGGAATTCACAGACTACTGGGGTTCCGCTGACATTCATTGCCTCACCCCTTTCCTCCTCGACCACAGATACGAAGGCCAGGAAGGATTGGCAGCCGCCCCGAAGCAACTTACGAGCCTTTAGGACTGAGATGACCCCTATCGGCTTGCTCCCTCCCTCCCCTTGGAAGGCAAACTGCGGAAGCCCGGGCTTACTAAACATCACTATTTAGCTCTACAATCCAACATTGCAAAGTGCTCTGCCAACCAGTCCATGCCAAGGATGACATCAGGCTCAAGAGTGGGTAGGAGTGTCAAATCCGCACTCAACACATGGCCGCAGATGAGCACCTCACAGCCTTGATATATTGAATTTGCTAAGATTGCATCGCCCGTAAGCGTTGATACTATCAATGGCCCGTCGAGCATAGAGGGTGCCATCGACAATTTCGCAGCAAATATGGCAAACACAAACGAGTGTGTGGCACCCAGATCAAATAGAACATAAGCAGCGGATGAACATACTAGAATAGTACATGTTACCACTGCCTTAGACGCCTCTACCCCATCACGGTTCATAGCAAACACCCTGGCAGACGGTCTCTCTAAATGGCTAGCTTGTGGCCCCCTTTGAATGCCACAGTCGACCCCCAGATCCCTGCGGCCGAAATTTCTTCTTTGCCGGCCCGTCATTCTTCTTGAACAGCACCAAGGCTTCCTTCCGAAGGGCCTCATCCACCACCCGTGCAAGAGTGGAATCCTCGGTGTACTGAATGAGCCTGCCTATCTAAGGCCTAAATCCCCCCAACAAACCTCTTGACCCTGTAGTCTCAAATGCCATTAAGGACTGATGATATTTGGAAGACCGATGAAATTCCATCTCATACTCTGACACTGACATGCCACCAGACTTGCGCAGCATCTCAAACTCCTGTGCCCGCTTATCGCGAACACTCATTAATACATGTTATGCTAAATCACTCGGCCCAAGCCAGCCAGCCCCACATAAAACAATACATTCATATGACCCAAACCGGCCCAAACCTAGCAATCATACAAGTCGACCGCTAGAATCTATCTAGCGAGCCTTCTACCCGGGCCCTCTCTGGTTGGGAATAGCCCACCCAACCAAATCCACTCGGGTTTAAGGTTAGTGTGGCTCCCCTTGGGTCTAATATCAGCGTGGCTCACTCACGTAGTATCAAGATCCAAAATCCACTCGCTGAGTCGGGACCAACTTGCCAAGTCGGTACGCTTCTCAGCTCGGCCATAGCTCATCCACAAGCACAAACACAATCAATATCCATGTACAGTACGCACAAGTACATAAAGAATATTTTCTATCGACAACCGGGGTACGCGTCTACGCGCCCCAACTCGACCCTCTCTTGGGTCTAACCTCTTGGCTCTATGTTTCATTACCCAATTTACTGCCACTACTGCTTAGTGCAGCATTGGGAGCCTCCATTACACTATCACAGAAAAGAAAAAGTTTCCTGTCACATAATAAATTTTTAACATAAGCTTTTAAAATTTACTAACTGCATGGTGCGCTGAGTGCAGGAGTGGTCGCCCAATCTCGTAGCATAACTATACTGTATGTTGGCACGCTAGCATATGCCTCATACGGTACCCAACACTGAGTCATAGACAAGACCTAACCTAGTGCTCTAATACCAACTTTGTCACACCCCAACTGAGGTTAGTGTGACCGGCCAGGGCCAACATCCTACCCTGTAGCCTACTGTCTACACTAACATAAGGAAAACCAAATCGTATCGATAAAAGAAAATCTCAACACACTTTATTAAAAGTTTTCAAAGTCACATTTTTAAGTTTTCCAAAACAAGTAAGAACACCAACATCAAAATAACTGAACGTTTCAAGTAACAAGTTTTATAACTATTTTAAATACAACTGTCAGTGCAGAAACAAAAAGCAACTACTAGACATTGGTTTAGGACTCATGGACGCCGCTACGAGATATGGCACCGCCTCCCGCCCACCAGCTGCACCATGTCGACATGCCAAAGTCACTGCTCATGCTCTGCAAAAATAAAGAATAAACTGTGAGTCCACTTGGGACTCAGTGAGTGGCTTTAGCGAACATCCACCTAAGCCTCAGTTATGTATGCATATCATATAAGGCAACAAAATAAATGTACAAGGAGGTAAACTACTTCTAATGCGACTACCGACCCCAATGGGTCAATCTGTACAAACTGAACATGTGATAACCTGCCATCTCGGCCTATCAAGCCTTCGGCATCCAGTCCTTGGGCCTACTTATGGAATAAATATCTCGACTACAGTCGTTCCTACCATATCAGGTAGTATCATACTGGCCATCAGCCACATCATCTCAAGATATAAGCAAATAATCTCGGGCCGTTGACTAGGATGGTCCACTAGTCTTCGGACACCGTCTGGGGTAAGGATAGCTAGTCCCACCCTACTGGGGTCTGGCACCTAGCGGGCCCGCTGGCGCACCTCAAGACCCAACACTGGCCGAGCTGAGCATTGGTCATTCTCGACCTCCACGCTCCTCGGCGAACCATCTCAAGCACATCACACAATCAATGTCCTAGGGTTTTCATATATACACTTCTGGCCATTGCTCGTATCTGGCCCTAATCCGGGCTACAGGGTCAATAATTTATGTCGCCCTTTCAAAATGTGTATACCTAAGAGTTCTAGGTTTCCAAATGTTTACAAGAAGTCCTAGAAGTGATATCATCTCCTAGCTAAGTTTCCATATAAGTACGATGAACGTCTCGCGACGCCTTACATGTTATCTAACCTTCCACACTACCTTGGGTGAGAAATTCCTTGTATCGACTTTGGAATTCCGCCCATGAACATTTTTCGACAACATGTATAATCTAAAGAAAAATATTCAAATGTTACAACATCTACTATATATAACCACAATATTCATGCATAACAACTTTACACTACCTTAGGAATTAAACTCAATAAGAAATAATTATCTAGCATGGCAAGGTAGCAATGAATTCAAAAATGTAGGAAATACTAAGCATGGTAAACAATTGCAACATTAAAGATCTAATGCTAAGGATGGTCATAAAGCTAGCATTCCTACAATCTCATAATCAATCAATTTACTTGCTATGATTGGTGTTCTTCCTAAGTATCGTCATACCTCTATTGTTGAACCTTATAATCATAAAAGTTTCCATCTAAAGCTACCCTCTTTCCCCCTCCCTAGTCTTGGCTGAGCCATGAGCAAGGAAAACCTTGCTCGGCCATGGCCCTTAAGGTAGAAAAGGGAAAGGGGACTCCAACTATGCTTCTAATTCTTCGATTTCGATATAACTTAATATCAAGTGGACTATTTTACCCTTTTCCTTACCATTGGCCGAACCCTCTTCATGAGGTGTAGGGTTCATTCGGACACATCAAAGGTTTCTAGGAAAGACATGCTTCATAACACGTAAAATTGATGATTAAGACTACACCATTCATGAATATGAGATCGTCCAAGGGCTTTCCTTCCGTCAAGGGAATTGGGAAAATTTTTGGCATAACCTTTCCACTTTTCCCATGACTCGGCAACCCTAGTACTTAAGAAATCGGTGAAGAAACAAGATGATCCGACAAGAACTCGTACAAAATAGTGAATACACATCGATGAAACCAAGATCCGTCGGAAAGATCGCGAGAAAACTCATCCTATCACATCTAGGGGTTTGGCTACCCGCCTTCCCCAAGCTTTCAAATTCTAACCACTCACCTAGATTGCGGAGAACGAAAGATCGGATGACGACGACTTTAAATCTTCTAGCGATGACGCGAAATCCCGGATCGATCCAAGTTCCCCCTTCTCCTTGCTCTTCTCCCTCTCTCCCTAGGCTGCCTTGTGCGACTCAAAGGATGAGTCGCGCGGCACAAGGATGAGGGGTTTTAATCCCTCATCTAGCCTTCCATATAGGCTCTTGACTCACCTGACTTAGCCTTCCACAAGGATTGGCTTAAGGCTAAGCCCCTACACGGGAAGCAAGGGTGCCGCACGAATTCTTCCGCACAAAATAATCAATTGATCCGTGACAGTGCGGTGATATAATTACCATTCCAAAGATAAATCAAAGTGTTATCTTCAGTTTAGCTCCGATGATTTTGTTTGAGTTTCATTCTAGTACTTATCTTCTAAAAGCTTTTAGAAACTCTTTATGATTTATAATTTAATTTCATTATAATCTTTCTTTTTTTTGGACGTCCTTAGTTTAGTCGCAAAAAATATATGTAACTCGATCATTTTCTTCAAATGAATAAAAATTTGAAGGATAATGAATAAGATCCCACGTGAGAGGAAACAAAGAATTAAAAAAAGGGGTAAATAAATTTTAGTTGAAATTCTGAGATGGGAGATACTTTTGGATCAGACTTTCATAAAAAGAAGTTGAAATTAGCTACAAAATAGATAATTTTATTCTTCAAATTTTGACCTAATTGAAGAAAGTGTGAGTTACACGTACATTGCTGTTCAAATAAATTAATAACATTTTAGAAGAATATATTTTTGTTCGAGTAAATTAATAGCACTTTAGTTCACCCACTAATAGTTTAGTGGTGAGACATTAGTATGTTACTCGACGAGACTATTACTATTGGGTCCGATCAAATTAGACCCATCAACGTCCTACACTTCTGAACCTAACTTGACCCAGACAAGACGGCTCCACCTGATCACACTCTTGAACCTGAATCAAGTGAGCCTGCAATAAATACAGACACAACACCTCCACCTGAGCAATATCCCTGTGAGATTGTCGGACAGCGTCATCACCTCCGCTTGCAATAAATACCGACACAACACTCCTTAGGTAACCTAACTTCCGATTTCATTACCTCCACCTTGGAGACCTACTAACTTGAGCGTCGGAGTGTCTTTTGAAGATCTCATTCCCTCTGGAGTTGCACCTAACCAGGAGAGACACCGAGCTGGACCGGACTAATCTGATCCTCAAACAGAAACATTTGGCGCCCATCGTGGGGCCGTGTAAAGTTTACCTCCTCCACAATGGTTGGAACTCGTATCCAGATCACCGCCGCCGCACGCCAACGACAACGCCCCGACGACGATGATCGTTCACAACCAAATGACGCTGAAACCAATGAGGAGCGACGCTTCGGCACCAACCCAAGTCCTCCCAAAAGCATCCTAGTGTTGAATAAATGACCTGGAAGCAGAGAACTAACAATTAACAACTTCTGTTATAAGGTATCAAAAGTCGATCTATTTTGTCATCAAGGCCCTCCAGGGAGAGAAAACCAGATACCATAGGTTAGAGGAGCTCGCCTTCGCTCTGGTCATCTCGGCCCGAAGATTGAGGTCGTATTTGCAAAGTCACCACATCTAGGTACACATCGAGCAACCAATTAAGCATGTACTGGCTAAACCCGAACTTGCTGGTCGAATGATATCCTAGTCAATAGAGCTCTCAGAGTTCAGCATCGAATACCAACCCAGGGGCCCCATCAAAGCCCAGGCTCTGGCCGACTTCATCGTCGAATTAACCGACCAAGAAGGCACTCCCAAACAAGTCGAAACTTGGACGATGTTCGCGAATGGTGCCTCCAATGAAAAAGGAAGCAGACCGAGCATCATTTTGGAGAATGGTCAGGGAATCGCCCTTGAACAATCCCTCTAATTCTAGTGCAAAGCTAGCAACAATCAGACATAGTTTGAAGCTCTGATCGTCAGGCTAAAATTTGCTCAGGAGGTGAAGGCTCGAAACATAGTCGTAAAGAGCGACTCGCAACTTGTCGTATGACAAGCAAACGATACCTGCCAAGCAAGGGACCCCTCGCTCAAAATGTATCTTTCACTAGTACATTCCTTAATCACTAACTTTGACAGTTGCATGATCCAGCACATACATCGGGAAGAAAACATTCGAGCCGACCCATTATCCAAACTCGCCAGCACCAAAAAACCCTCAAAACAACAGATCGATCATCCAACAAGTCCTCGGACAGCATCCAACTGGCCGACACCTCGGTCGAGGTCCAAGCAGTCGAACAAAGTATGAACTGGAGAACCCCCTACATAAACTACCTCAAACAAGACAAAATTTCGGAGCTCACCGCCAACTTAAGTAAATTTTAAAGAATAGCAAGTTATTATACACTCCTTGATAATCAACTCTACAAAAGAGGGTACTCCTAACCACTCCTCAAGTGTGTCACCCAACCCCGGATAGCCACCATAATGGCAGAGGTCCACGACAGCATCTGCAGCAGCCACATCGGAGGAAGATCCCTAGCCACCAAAATCCTTCGGACCGACTACTTCCGGCCAAGTATGAAAGTAGACTGCAATCTCTATGACTACTTTACCAAATAGATAGAGGCTGAACCCCTATCCTCAATCGTAACGGACAAAGTCCAAAAATTTATTTGGAAAAACATCATTTGCAGGTACGGAATACTATGCGAGCTCGTCAACGACAATGAGACATAGTTAACATATCGACGATTTTGAGAGTTCTGCTCGGACCTTGGTATCCGACAACTCTTTTCATTCTTGGGTCGAAGAGCTACCCGAAGTACTCTGGAGTTACAATACAACTACCCAATCCTCTACTTCGGAGACCCCTTACCGGCGTGTCTATGGAGCAAAGGCCATTATCCCTGTCGAGATCACAAAGCCCAGCCTCCACAAGATCGCCTATGAGGAATAAAACAACTCGGAAACCCAACATGCCGAACTCGATCTCATTGGAGAAGAGTGAGAGCTTGCAAAAATTAGAGAAGAGGCAATGAAACTCAAAATAGCCCAAAAATATGACAAACGTATTAGGCTCAGGAATTTTGTAGAAGGGGACCTCGTCCTCCGAAAGATCGAACTACAAAGAAAGCCAGTCGGAGAAGGTAAGCTCGCTCCAAACTGGGAAGACGCCTACCGAATCACTGAAGTCCTCGAAAAAGGCACCTATAGAATTACCGAGCTCTCTGGATGAGAACTCCCAAGGTCGTGGAACGCGACCTCTCTACAGGCCTACTACAGCTAAGCCTCTTAAATTATATTGTGGATGGAGTACTCTTTTCCCTGCATGGAGGTTTTTTCCCACTAGGTTTTTCCCCATGAAAGGTTTTAATGAGGCTCCACTCTGTGTAAGCCGCTCAGCTTAACTTTCGGTGAGATGTAATGTATCATTATGACATTTAACAATGAAATTGCTCTTTCTATTATGCACATTCCTCTTGTGTCTGAAATCACTTACAGTCATTGCATAATGCGCAGGAGGAATTTACACGGTCTCATAGCGGCCCTCGATCCATGTGGCACAACATCCCTCCTCGACACAGCACCACTATTCTCGGCATTACAAGCCTCCGTAGTTATCGGGACTCTATTTTCACCAGTCAAGCTCGTCGGCCTCGACGCCAAACACAGCGACCAAAGCTCGATTTTCACCATTCTGGTTCGCCGGCCTCAATGCCACACACAGCGACCATAGCTCAATTTTCACTAGTCTGGCTCGCCAGCCTTAGTGCCTATTACGGGCTCCTACGCCCCCAACGGCCCCAAGCGCATTTCTCGCGAGCTCGATTTCCATCGAGTCTGGTCCTTGGCCCTAAATGCGGCCTCCAGCTCAGCCCGACATGCTCTAAATGAGCAACACGACCCCAAGCGCGCTTCTCGCGAGCTCGATTCCCACCGAGTCTGGTCACTGGCCACAACGCCACCACTCCCGGCCTCAGAGCCCTCAACGATCAGAGCTCGGTTCATCCACCAATCTGACTCGTCGGCCCCAGTGCCTTACTCACAATTACCAAACAGGTAATCCCAATTTAAAATATTATCTTTCTAACCTAGATATGCAGAACCACAATAATCGAAAAACCGATCAAACTCGACAAAAGCACAACAAGGACATATATAAAGTCTCACAAAAGGAATAGTCACACTTACAAGCCCATGAAGGGCAGCTTACAAATGAGAAAACGAGTCATAAAGGTACAACTCTCATGGAGCATAACAAAGAAAAAGGTACTCCTCTTTGTATATAGCAGTGGGGGAAGGTCAGCGATGAGACTCGAACCGCTAGCCTTCAATCTTTTTTATGATAAACTAACCACCACAACAATACTCATTATCTATTTCACTATATATAACTTTATTGAATAAAATAAGTAATTCTCAAGCCTGGCACAAAAAACCAAGCTAGGCTTGGGTGGGTCAAGCACGGCCCTAGTCGGGCCAGGGCCGTGCCGCCCATGGGCGGGCCCAACCCATTGCCACCTATAATTGTGACTCGGATGGGGCAAGTTGTCCCATGACAAGAATGTCAACTACAAGCTATTGTACCATGCTTGGGACATTTACGTTGTCGTGGAAAACAAAGAAACAACACATAGTGTCAAGATAAGAATTAACTTGTGAATTGATATGGTTAGGCAGAATTCTTGATGACCAGGGGGTAGTTTTGAACTTTCCTGTTTAGATGTTTTGCGACAACCAAATTGCTCTCTATATTGCTCAAAATCCAATGTTCCATGACCATACGAAGCACATCGAAATAAATTATCATCTTGTGAGAGATAAGATCCAAGATGGTTTCCATATTAATGGGATCAAGCAGCGGATCTCTTTACAAAGTCATTGAATAAGCATCAACACCACCATTTATCAAGCAAGCTTGGAGTTTTGAATCTTTTTCAAAAAAACTCCAACTTGAAGGGGTGTGTTAAGAATAATGATTAGTTATACTAATCAAGTTAGTTATATTCTTTCTTAGTTACTAATTGAATATTAACTATTATTGCCATAGTTGTATATATATTGATGTGTCTTATCATTTAATAGAATGATTGATTTTTCTCAAGCATTTTCCACTCTCGCTCTCTCTTGTTCACTCTCATCTTTCCCTCACATCACTATTTATGATAACTGAAACATGATAGGCATTGGAGATGATATGACTCACAGAGAAACAGATTCCATCCTTTGACTCATATTAACAAGTTAATAATCTCATTCTTTCAAATATATGAGCTGAATTCAATGACAGAATAGTAGCTTGATACATTTGAAAATCTATAGACGGAACAAAAGAGAGAAAAGGTGAAAGATTCAGATACGATCTGCCTTATTTAAAAAGCAGAGGATTTTCTTGCTGCAAGAAAAACTACAAAGAGAATTGGAGATGCTAGAAACAGAATATAAGGTAGGCCTTGTGTGACCATGCTTTCTTCCTGTACCTCCTCCGCTGCAGTGTAATCATCTTTGTTCTCGACGAATGCATCAAAGTAGTCCTCGTAGCCTGTTTGCCGTGAAAAAGATGAACTAGATACTTTCATCATTTCCATTGCCTGAGGAAGAAAAAAATTTCATTAGCTTGCATGATAAATTCTGGGTCATACAATTGGACACAAATTATAGTTTTGATTTGCCTACAAAGCCATAAAAGACTTTTAACTAGGAGTTCTGCAGAAATTTAGACAACTAACACCATTAGTACATTAAACTAACAAATAACTCCAGCACCTGAAAACTAAATGCAAATTGCCTTGCTCTTTTGCTCACTTGAACATTTGGATGAGATTGAAGATTCTCATACATTGAACTAGCCTCATTTGGCCTGTGAACATTTCAGCAAATGTAAGATAAGTTCAATTTGCATTACAGACAGATATGTCTCAGTCAACCAAAATATGATCAAAGATAGCTGGAAGGAGAGCATACTTGTCAAAGGAAACACAAAGAACAATGTCAAATTAACTTTTTAGAATTTGATTGCACTGGGTAACCTGACTTTACCACATAGTTATATATGAAATAAACAATTACAAGACTTCTGCAGTAATATATTAATTATTAAGCAATCAAACCCTAGACTTTGTGTGGATTTGAAATATTAAGCAAGTTACCAGTTTTGAAGTTCAGAATTTCCCATTACCTATTTAGTAATCTCTTCTAATTTTTATCCTCAGCAGCAAATGATAAAAAAAGACCAATAGGCTAATGCCTAGATGTCTAACCACCAAGACCTAGATGGATTGAACATATTAGCATTTTAGTGTACAGTATAAGGTTATATGAGAATCACAAGATCTACAGAAATGCATATAAATATTGTCATATTACTTCATTTCAGTTAAAAGAAAAGTTAAAACAACCTGGACAAGGTAAATTCCTCGAAAGGAACAAATCCGGATCATAGAAGCATAATATATTAACAGCATTTGAAGAAATATGCAGTTGATCAGCAAGAGGCGTACCTGCCAAGTGAATCTTGACAAATAGACCATTGCAAAGCAGCTTGTCCATGAAGCTCACTCTGCATTACCATTGTGAGATGATATCAAGAAGAAAAATGGATGCAAGAAAAATTGTAAAGAAAGCAAGGCAGCAAAATGGCCTTAATTCATAGTTGTCGGGGGCGAAAAGTGCAGCGATGCGCAAAGGTCCCGTGGAGCTATAGCACATAGCGCGGCGCGAAGCGCGCGCTTTATTGAAATAAAGCACAAAATAAAAATATATGTTGTATACGTCAAAAAATTCCAACTATCATAAAGAATAACAACTAAATATTCAAAAATGATGAAGACCAAATGTATAAAAATAAATCATGTTTATAAGATAAGATAAACCAAACAAACCATTCTAAATCAACCATAAGGATAAGTCTAAAAGTTAGCAAAACAAAGTTTTAAAACCTAGAATTCAGGTTAATCTCATCATCTACATCAAGACCATAAGGGCATGTTTGGTACCCTGTATAAGCATCTTGTATAGTATTAGGATAATACTATACAGTGTTTGCGAAGGGTGTTAACTAATACCTGCACTAAAAATAGTACCCCAAAAGCTGTCATAAGGTGTATTAGTAATACACTTTCAAAGCTCTTCATTAACCTGCCTAGAACTTTCAATATTTTGGATACTCATTTTACCTCCGACCAAAAATTTAAAAATATATAAAAAAAATATTATAAAAATAATTTTAATTTATAAAATATTTTTAATGATAAAAAATATTATATAATTTTTTATATTATTATTATATTATTATAATATATTGCATATAATATAATATTATAGTGTATATTATTATATTATATATTATATTACATTACATTACATTATACAGGTTAGTCAATACATATTAGTACTATACAGGCTAGTATATGTGTGCACCAAATACTGTATAATAATAGTACAATACAGGCTAGTACTATACAGGTTAGTCAATACAGACTAGTACTATACAGGCTAATACTATACGGTGTACCAAACGAGCCCTAAGAGCCATAGCCTTCACTGTCCTTCTCCTCTTCCTCCTCCGTATGAGTTTGGTTTGCTCTAAAATCTAAATTCTTCCTCTTCAACATTTTCTGTAATTTCTATCAACTTGCCTTCCGAAAAACCCTTGTCCTTCCAAATAAAAAAGCCAAAGCTGAAGAGACAAAATGCCTTATACGCAGTGTAGCGCGCTTTTTGCTGCGCTATGCACTATGCGTTGTAGCGCAAATAGCACCGCATAGCGTGCTATGCTGAAGTCTACTGCACATAGCGCAGCGAAGCGCACAAGGTGCGCTATGCACTATGTGCGCTATTGACAACTATGCCTTAATTTAGATAAAATTGAGAGAAAATCTGAGCAGGTAGACATCAAGGCATCGTAATGATGATTTTTATACCTGCTTATTAATGTTAGTTAAGGACCTACTTGTAAATATATGTATGCTTGCGGACTTAGTTACAAATTTTCTTATTTATTAATCTATATATATGCAAGGTAGAGGAGGACTACTATGATGATTTTCTTATTTATTAATCTATATATCAAAGTGAGAAGAGAAACCCTATCCCTAAATTTTTGTTCCTGCCTTCTCACTCCACCACTTATTCTCCTTTTCTTCAAGTCGCCGGCAACTCAACGAGGGGCACCCCTCCTTCCCTTTCTACAGACAACAAATGCTGCCCCTTCTCCTTCCTAAAATGTCAAGTGCTACAATTTTCTAGATGTTACTATAAAAAATTTTAGGCACTATAATATTTCCAAATGTTGCTACAGTTTTTTTTTTTTTTTGAGGCTTCAGTTATTCCAAGCGTTGCTATAGTACTCATCAATCCTAGCAAACCAGAGTCTAGTCACAGCCTCCTTCAAACCACCTTTATTCAAGGAGACTCCTTCAAGCCATCTTCTTTAAGCACCTAAGGCATCCACCACCCAATCTTTCTTCCAGGCCTAGGGGAAAGAATTTCTTAGGGAGACCAGCATAGCTGAAACTTGGCGAACAACTCTTGTCTCTTCTATGGAAGTTTATTGATCCTTCTCTTATCATTATTTTCTGATGTTTCTTCATATGCTATGAGACTAGGGAGGAACCTGGTGCATTATACACTAGCTTTGCCAACCTGTTGAGATGACCACACATATTGGCACATATCATACTAGAGCTGGCAATTAGGGTTGTCGGGTCAAAAACAAGTCGTCATATATGACACAAAATAAGATTAGCCTAAACATAAACCCAAGCTGTTTATTAAACGGGTGACTCGACACAATTAACCCATTTAATATATAGGTCGAAGTGTTGAACCACATTAACACAATATCACATGACTTGATTAACACAAATGCTAAATATATTATTCAAAATTACTTAATGTTAATAAATGAAATTACTAATATTATATATATATACTAGATGTGTTGGAAATAAATATGGGATATAAATATTTATTTAAATTTTTTATTGACGATTATTATATAGTGACGTGACTTTTCTTATTAAAAAAATGCTCTTTACATTCTTTGCCAATTGGTTTTCCTATCTTGGTGGTGTTGAGTGATAATGCGATAGAATACTTCTCAAGCATATTCAAGTTCTTTCTTATCCAAGGGTGTTGTCTACTGTTAAGAAATTAGTGGGCCTAACTCACCCCAAAAGTTAGCTCATGGGGAGAGGATTGCCCAAACTATTTAAAGACTATCTTGGCCATATTTTAACCAATGTGAGACTTTAACATACCCCCTCACGCCCAGGATTGGACATTGGACATCTGCGGATGGCACAATATTAACCACAGGATAGACTCTGATATCATGTTAAGAAATTAGTGGGCCTAACTCACCCCAAGAGTCTGTCCTCATACACCTAGCAAAATAAGCTTGCAGAATCAAGAATGTACATATAATTCTACATCATATGGAGGTTTTCCTTCGATATTGAGATGATGCAGTCCTCATATATTGTTATCTCAATTCTCAAAAGCAAGATGTCTTCTTTCGTACTGCATGAGCAAATGCTTTTCCTATCCTTTTTCTATGTGATGCTGCTCCCTACAACCTGTTCAAGTGTTGGTTCCACTTGTTTTGTGCACCTATTGTCTCCCAGCAGGGATTCGTTAGCCTATATGCCATTTGTTCTTTCTTGGGTAATTTCGCCTTCGGAATGGTACAATTGCTAGTCTTTTGAGTTATATTGTGTATTTGTCTCCACTAACGTGGCCTCCTTTAAGCCTACTCATTCTCCAGCAGTCAATCTTATTAATTTGACCTTGTTAAAGGTGCTTCCTACTCCTGCTGTCATCTTCCCTTGGAGATCCTCATGTTCTATATATTCACCAATCAAGGCCCAAGCTTATTAATAGCTACTCCTCCTGACTCCGCTACCATGATTGCTGCCCTTAAAATTTCAGATCTTCCACTTGAAATTAACCTTCCTATTGCTCTCAAGAAAGTTACTCCACTTGCGACCTAGAAGTCTCGCACAAAATTGGGATTGCTTCGTGCACTGGGTCACCCTTTTTTTATTGCTCTCAAGAAAGGTACTCATTACTGCACCACATCTCATCCTATTTCACATTATGTTTCTTATATTGCCTAGTCATCAGATTACTATACTTTTGGTTCCTTCTTATTTTCTCTCTGGAAAGGTACTCATCAATCATCAGTGCACCACCATTCGTCCTATTTCGCTTCACATTATGTTTCTTATACTACCTGGTTATTGGATTATTATAAACAAAAAAATTTAGTCCTAGAATCTGTAGCTGTATTATAATAGCATTGTCTATAGACAAAACAAAACAGCTATAGCTGAACTTAGAATTTGGAATGACCAAGGTTTTAAATACTGGTACCAGCACGTACCCATATCGGACCGTACCAACACACGGTACAGTCCGGTACCAAAAATGGTACCGGTAGCCCGGTAGGTGCAGCTGCACCTGCACCATACTGAGCATATGGTGCACCACCATACTAAGCATGGTGCACAGGGCACCATACTGCACTCATAGTGGGCAGCACGCTCAGTATTTACCGATACACCTGTTACCAATTGGTACCGGGTGTACCGAATATCGGTTTTTTAGAAAACTAGTATGTACGGTACGAAATTTAAAACCGTGGGCATGACATACAAAAGCATATAAAACATAATCTCTCTACTTTCTCAATTATAGTTTTTCAGTGTACACGTATATTACCTGGAAAACCAAATCTTTCATAATCTTCTCATAAAAAGGCAATGCCTCTCTTAGCCTTCCAAGATCCATCAATCTATCACCTTCCTTCATGGCCTGGACATGCATCATTTAGGAGTTACCCAGGTTTCAAGCAACAGCAGGTGCTATCTGATGAACAGCATTATACTTTTTTGTAAAATGATGCACATTTTAATAAGTCAACTAGCTGAACAGCATATACATCATTCTTGCTTCTATCCTCAAATAACAATAAATAGTAAATAATACATCTTGCTTCAGTGAAATACTTCATACATATATATATATGGATGCTATAGCCACTGCCAAAAACTTGCAACTGACATTCAATAGGCATGAGAAATTAATTAATGCAAACAACCTAATAATCAAATTGACACTTCTTTTCAAAAATTACTCAGGTTTTCAAAATATTGAACCATTTGTGCAGAGCACTGGAGTTTAAAACTTGAAGATGAACTCAAGTATCCGGTGAATGTGGGTTTTCACCCAAATCTTAATGAAGAAGAGGGGGACCACTCTAGAAAATCAGCAAGATGAAAAAAAAAAATGAGTCAGGTGATACGATTACCACCAATGAGTGAGGTAACATGCAAATACTAGGGAATAAGCTAGGTATTCAATGCTTATTAGTAAGCTTCAGGTTGGACTGGTACTCAAGCTTATTATCGCGACCAAAAAAATTTCGCGGTGGCGAACCTTGATATGGTTTATTGTTTCGCGACCAATATATCGTCCACTTCGCGACATATCGACAATATAATATATATTATAAAATTATATATATATATATATATATGATAGCAAACATAAATAATTTAACTTAAAAAAAACAGTACAAAACAAACAGAATATAAATCCAAACAATCAATTGAACAGTATAAAATGGAAATCATTTAACACTACATGGACATGAGCAATCAAAGAAGAAGAAATCGGCATTAAAATAGTATAAAATGCAGTCTAACACTACCCAATAAAATGGAAATCGTTTAACAGTATAAAAGCAATCAAAGAAGAAGAAAACAGCAATAAAAAAATGGACATAAGCAATCAGCATTCAGCAATCAATTGAAATGCACAGTTTAACACTACATGGGCAATTGGGCTTTCACAGTTTAACACTACATGGGCAATCATAATTAAAATGTTAACACTACATGGGCAATCAGCAAGAATTGAGAAGCAATGAGCATCGAAGTAAAGACCAGTAGACCAGAACAAAGAAAAGAAGACCACTACAGAAGAAAAGAAGACCACTACAGTTTAACTGACCAAATGAAGAAGAAGACCACAACAAAAAATGAAGAAGAAAAAGAAGAAAAGAAGAAGGCCAGTAGACCAGAAGAAAGAAAAGAAGAAGAAAAGAAAGAAAAGAAAAGAAGAAAGAAGAAGAAACCTGCGAATGGGGAGTTGGCGAGCAACGATGGGCTTCCTGATCTCGAAGAGGCGAGGGCGATGGGCTTCCTGATCTTGAAGCGGCGAGTGCAAAGTGAACAGGTTACAAGCGAGCGTCGAGTGATCTCGAAGAGGCGAGCAGAAGAAAGAAGGCGAGCGTCGAGTGGAGTGAGATACGCAGCGAGTGTTTTTTTTAAGTTAGGGTTTTCTCCTAACTTCCCAACCCATCTCGTCGAAATCTCGTCCATCCATGGACAAGATCTCGACGAGATGGAAGAAATCTCGATGATGTTCATCTCGTCCGGACGAGATGACATTTTTGGCCGAGATGACGATATCTCATCGATGATATCTCGACGAGATGATAACACTGCTGGTACTGCTTCATAAGGCTTGATCCATGTACTGGTTCAAGGTCGGACCAACAGTAACAGTTGGTATGGTACGACATGACTGGTATTTGAATCCTTCTATTAATAACTCTACTCTTGTTATCCTTGTGGTCAATGTGGCACAATACACCCTATATGGGAAGAAAATTATTTCTCTTCCTCCCAATGAGGCATCTGTATGTTGAGTTTTAACAGATATCAGCAAATGTTGTTATCAAATAGAATATCAAAGACAATTCACTTCCAAAAGTTAAACCACTTGCACATAAATCAAGCCGAAGATCAATTTTTTTAAGAAGTAACCAATCTCAAATCAAGCTCAAGAACTTCATGTACTTTTTGTCCCAGAAGACTTATAGAAATGCTGCAACATAATAATAAAGACAAAGAAGCTGAACCTTGATCTATTAGAGCAGAAAAAATAAAAATACATAAAGATGTATATGAAATTTTTGCAGTGTCAAACATGGTATATAACATATCACAATTAAAAGAACAGAACACAACAATAAAATGCTGCAACAAATATCCTACAGCATACAGAAAATTCTCTAGGAAAGTAACTTGTTGATAACTGCATCACTGTTTGAATTATTATTTACAAGACAAAATGATGAACAGTAAATGGTCTTGTCTGCTGACTCTAGAATTAGCATGTCCAACATGTATTTAAAAAGGATTTATGAACTCCCCAACTTGAAATATGCTTTTTCTCCTAAAGCTCCTGAATATAAAAAAATACAACTTCCATAACAAAACAAGACTCTCACATAGGTGCATCAATGATAAGCATCATATGGTACATAAGAGTAACAAAAAAACAAAAAAAAATAATTAAGCGCAATGTTACAGGTATTCAGCAAAAAAGGGAAAAATGCACCCAAGCCAAGCCATGCATTTAAAAGAAAAAGTTCTTTGACATATACCTTCTCACATTCAGCCTTTGTTTTAGCATCAATTGTCAAGCCCATCTTACTTTTGTAGGCTGCTATTAATTCTCTACTACGTTTTTCTTTAGCGGCCTTATCTTCAGCAGTTTCAAGCACCTCACCAGGCTTGATATTTCTGCCCCCACCAAACTAAACATGAAAAGATAGCAATGTGAAAAGAATTCAATAAGATCTTTATAGTGTGAGTTTAGAATTACAGTTGTTTTCTCAGTAAAAAACCACCCAACCTTCACGAGAAAATACAACGGACTACTTTTACAGTGTGAGGCATTGTTAAAACTGTTGGAGAAAGAAAAAAACAAATAATTAAAGGGATAAATTGTTTGACATATAAAGCCATGTTATGTGCATGTTTAAAACATGAAAGGAGCCACTTTCTTTTACTACTTCTTTTGGTAAGATACAAATTATATATAAAGACTCAAACAATCCTAGATAATCAAACTACAAACACCAAAGATAATATGGGGAGGTTGAATGTACACTATCCTAGATAGAAAAGATGTACTGAAAGCCTAGTCTCCCAGGTCACAGTGGAGCAATCTTATGTTGTACCAAGGCTCGACCTCAACTTGTATATGCGGATTAGATATTATGAATAATGTATGTAGTAAAACCATATTAGTTAATACAATATTGTATTTTGTTCACATTCTTTACAAGATAAAAGTCAACAAAATATTTTAAAAAGAAAATACCTACTTTAAATCTAATGTCACGGCCGTGAAGTCATAATCAGAAAATTAGCTGAGCAAGGGGCAAACCTTGCCTGCTTGGACCAATATGTTTCTAAACAAGGTGACTCCGCCGTGAAGTCATAATCAGAAAATTAGCTGAGCAAGGGGCAAACCTTGCCTGCTTGGACCAATATGTTTCTAAACAAGGTGACTCGAAGTTGGCTTTGTCAACTCAGATTGATTGCTGCTACGCACAGGGGTGGGGGGCGCGTGGACTGTGTAGGGATCAGCTCACAACACTTGGTGTGGGCATCAGCTACATGCACTTGAAGCAAAAACATGGTGCGATTGTCGAGTGCACAAACTTGAAGCAAAAATTGGTGTGGGCATCAAGTGCACACACTAGAAGAAGCAGACTCTAACTGTGCAGGCAAATTTTGTGCAATGAAGCAAGATTCAAAGGATTCGGCAGGATGTGGATTCAATGGGAACTGGGAAGTGTGTTTTTGTTCACTTATATACAACGAACTATGGGCGACCAAGTTAGCTACAAATATTTTGTCAGATTGAAGCAGTAAAAGAAAAAATAAGAAAACCAATGCATGCTTTATCAAAAGAAGAAAAAAGAAAAATTGCACCTACAGTGGAAGAAGGAAAGAAAGAAAAAAAACTGTGAAGAAGAAGAAAAAGATGAGGAGGTATGCCTACCTTCTTCCACCCCTTCATCTTCCATTTTCTTTTTCTCATGCTGCTTCTTCTTCTCTACTTTTCTTTTTTCCTTTTGCTTCTTCTTCTTATATAGTTTTCTTTTTTCTTATGTTGCTCCTTCTTTAATTTTCTTTTTTCTTCTACCTCTTTTGCTTCCACCCTCTGCAACTTCTGCAACTTCTCCTTCTTCCTAGTCTTCTTCTTCACCTAGGCACTCTCTTTGATTGCCTAAGTCTCAGTTTTAGGTGCCGCTTAAGCACTCTGGCTGAACGCCTCCTTGAAGTTGCCTCAACTTAAATGCCGCTTAAGCGCTCTAGGCGAGTGCCTCCTTGAAGTTTCCTTGCTTGAAGCAACTCAAGGCACTGGGGCTTCATTTCGCTTAGCCTTTGAACCTAGGGGCGCCTAGGCAAGCGCATTGACAACACTCGTAGCCTGCAGCCCCCTTCACCCATTTTTCTTTTTGTTCTTTTTCATTCTGAATCAAATAAGACCCACTCAATGAGGTAGATACCTGATCCTTCAGCAATCATGACTAAATATGTGGAATTGGAGCAGCGGACATGACCAGGGCTGAACACTAGTGGCTGATGGAGAGGGAAATGGAACTTCTCAGCCTAGTCCTCGAGGGTGACAACAAAGGCTTGGAGTGAAGGGTGACAAAGGTTAGGAGCGAGGGAGGTGACAATGTAAGAGGAGATAGTAACTCCTCGATGAGAAGTGATCGAGTGTCTTTGGGAAATCATGCTCAAAGAGTCAAAGTGATGGATGATTCTCAAGTTCTAAACCCGGTCTATGCGTCTGACTATCAATTGTAGGGTGTGAGCGGATGAGATCACACTGACAAACCATCTTTTTCCTCTTCCTCCTCTTCCTTCTTCTCTTAGGCCAACAACATCGACCACAAAGGAATAGTGCTCGTAAGAGTGGATGAAGCGATCAGTTTGAGCATCCAATCTCCTTATTATCGAGTCATACTATCCACCATCAAGAAACCAAGACCTTCTGAAATTTCTGGTCCATTTCTTGATACTGAGGTCGATGAGATTTGATATGGATTGATAGATTCAAAGAACATGGGGGCAATATGGTTGAACATTGCATGATAGTTGGACCAGCCAACTCGAATAAGCATGACCAATTTCCTTATCTACTGATCTACCACACATCCGTTGGTGCCTCCTCTCAATGCCATGATGAAATCTATATATCCAAGCTGATGAAGGGTGTTATCGAGAAGATCAATCCCTAGGACATTGTTCACAACGTCACCGATAATTGCTCCAACTTGGAAAGGCCAACTGAGCTAATTCAAGAAGATTTTCCTCAAATTTTGGACTCCTTATATAGCACATTGTATGGATTTAATTATGACAGAAATCAGAGATTTATTGATGGTGAAGAATGGCCAAACAAATCACTCGCTTCATCTAAAACCGTACTTGGGTGTATGTTGTGGTGAAGAAATTTACGATTGTGAGATTCTGCAATAGGGAGCAACAAGATCTACAACCACCGACATCATACTCAAGTCTCTGCAACAAAGAAAGGTCAATTTGAGAATGATGTTCACCAACCGTAAGTGGTCTTCATTCAAATATGCATCACAAATTGATGGGAAGGAGACCAAGAAGCATATTATAAACTAGAGGTTTTTGAATTGTGTGGCAGAGATAATCGTTGTGATGGAACTATTACATATGGAAAGAAAACCACAAATGGGTTATATATACCACTACATCCACCAATTTTTCAAACAATCAAATTGACAACCATCAATCTCGATCAAAATTTTCAAAATATAGTTATGATTTTTGTTATAATCTTGTCTAGAAGTGTAGACTAGTGCGTAAAGAAGAGACCACTTGGTTAGGAATCCTCTTGGTGGATAAACAAAAATAGTGGATTGATTTGAAATCTTAGGTAAAGAACCTAGGTAGTGGTCGATTGGTTGAACCATTATAAACCTTGTCTTATTGCATGTTTATGATCTGTACAGTTGAACTTTGTTAAAAATATAAATGCATAGATTCAAAGGCGCTAAGCTTGTTAGTGCTAGGCCTGTTTGGCGCCTCGCTTGGTGCGCCTAGGCGTTCGCCTTTGACAACAATGATAGATTGAACCATTTATTAACTCCTTGAACTTTTGGAAAAATTTATCAATCCATCAAATTTAACATTGTACCCGAGCATGAAGTCATGTGTTAAAATTCATCAAATTTACCAAAAGTTACCAAATGTTCTCGTAAGATTAAACATTGATCAACAATTAACAAAAGACATCATACAAACCATGGTTTAAAATCTCGGTACCGGTATGAAAATGCATACCGGTCGGGTTTTTTTTTTTTTTTTAAAGAAATAACTCCAAGTCTCCAATAACACATAGTTGATGAAGAAATGCTTAAAATCAATATTCAAATGTCAAATACATGAATACAATGTTTAAAATGCGGACGAATGACGTCCGTCGTATCATACATATCTTGGGCTTCGGGACATACACGACTAAGGTCAACAACGTAGGTCTCTAATGCCCATATTTAGAAATTTTCCCATGGCATAATACCTTGGTATCCATTATACCACATTGACATTAGCGATTCTTTGTTGGGATTCCAAGAACTAGACCTTGTATCATCAGTTGAGTAGGTACTGGATACAGAGTAGGTTGATTCAGAAACCTCTTGCAAACTACTCATCATATCGTGATGGTAATCTTGCAAAGCTGTCGGTCCACCTCCTCGACGCCGGCGTCTCTTCTCGTACACCCGATTTGTTTGTTCGGTTCTAGCACCGTGATCCTCATCTTGGGTGGTGTGATCGAAGTATTGCTCATTTGTCCACAGATCAACAAGTGCCGGTGTTGATGGCACGACGGTGTCTTCTCCACCAGCTCCATCATCATCATCTCCTCCGTCTTGTGTGCTGCTACTGCTATAAACGGAGAGCTCGTCTTCTTCGTCCTCTTTTGCTTCTGCAATCGCATCCAAAGGATCAATTGGTCGTTTACCTTTGGCTTTGCCTTTTGCCTTTGAAGGTGTTGCCTTCTTTTTTCCCTTTGATTGGGAAGATGGAGAGTCCAATTCGGATCGGCATCTTGCTTGCCGAATTCGTTGAGAGTCCAAGGGAGTAATGACCATGTCTTCTGGTTAGCTCTCAAACTCAAGTGCATCAGATATAATTGGTGAAGGCCGAGGTGGTTCGCCTCGTTCATCAAGAAGAGGTTGGTCGCTCTCCATTGCACTCCACCAATCAATTATCGGGTCCGCATTGTCTTGGACGAACTCGACATCGAACAGATCTACATGTTGAATATCTTTATCTTCGTTTTGTAATGCCCGCAATCGAAGCCGCATGTTGTAATGAACGTATTCTAGCTTCTCTAATCGAGCATATGAAAGCCGGTTGCGCGGCTTGGTATGAATCAAGGCGAAGGTCGACCAAGTCCTCTTGCATCCACTTGATGATATGGTTTGAGAGAGGATGCATGTTGCAATCTTCCGAAGAGCTGGAGCTTCGGTTCCAAATTGCAACCACCATTCAACTCCAATAGATTTAAAATTAATATTAGTAACGAGATTACCAATTTTATCATTAATAAATAAATTGAAAAAAATTATATCTACCTGGATCCATAGAATCTCGGCACGACATTGCAAATGGATCTCCGAAATTGCCACTTGAATCTCGGAAATATCTTGATTCATTTAGAGCTTGTGCCACTTCTCTGGTTGATACCGACATTCGTTGTATGACCTTGCGAAGCGGATATAACAAACTATCCATCGTTCCAAGATCATATCGATACTGGTATGCAGGATTTAAATAATACCCTATAAAAAACTATAAATTTAATAAGTAATTTAGCATAATGAATTAAAATTAAATAAATTTTAGAAAATTAAATAAAAAATTACCCGCGATGTGTATGTCATGACCCATTTGATTCTCCCACCTCTGGGAGATAATGTCGATGAAGGGTTTATACTTGGTTGGAGAAATCATAACCCTCTTGATTTCTTCTTGTGCTTGGTGGATGTAGTGGTAGATATGACCCATTTGAGGCGTCTTTTCCATATCCACCTGTCGTAGAACCTTGTACAATGGTTCTACGGCGACGATTATCTCCGCGATGCAATCCCAGAAGCGCGTATTGAGGATGTTCTTCTCGATTTGCTTTCCATCAGTATTTCCGGCATATCTTGATGTAGACCATTCCTCACTTGTAAATATTGATCGAAGGCCTGCCTTACGTTGTTGGAGCGACCTTAATGCGATGAAGTTTGTTGCAAAACGAGTCGCTTCCGGTCGAAGAATTTCACCTAAAATATAGAATTATTATTAGTAATTATCACCTAAACTAATTAATAAATAAATACTATAAATTATTTTTTAAAAATACCTTCTGTAAATTTTCTCATAAGGGCGTGTACCCATGTGTGGTTGTATATGAAGCGCGTAATTTGTTGTGCCCTCTTCACCGTCGACTTCACCATCGGTATATTATTGATATCTTTCATCATGAGGTCTACACAATGGGCTGCACACGGAGTCCAACATATGTGAGGATAATCCTGTTCAATTATCTCACCTGCCCTTTTAAAATTGGCTCTGTTGTCACTTATAACTTGAACAAGGTTCTGGGTCCAATCTTCTCGATCACCTCCGTCATCAACTTCGAGATGTAGAGAGCGTTATGGATTTCATCAGAAGAGTTAACCAACTTGTGATAAACAACCCTCCTGTTGCAATAAATGAGGAAATTGATGATGCTCATCCGGGTTGGCCCGGTCCAACTATCGCACATTAAACTGCATCCGTAGTCCACCCATTGTCGCTTTATTCCATCGATCCATTATTTTATTTCCTTGACCTCTTCTTCAAGGTAAGGTCCTGAAATTTTATACGAAGTTGGAGAGGCAATACCTGGGCCTACCTTTTGGATTGTAGACACCATAGTTCGGTAGTATGGGTTGTTGGCTGCATTTGCGGGAATCCGGCTGAAGTGGAACCATTTGGAGATCGCTCTCCCCAACTCCCACTTCTTGTTCTTCGCCCAAGCATCGTCTATGCGCGGTTGCTTTGATGATGGAGGAGGAAATGCCCTAGGATCAAGATCAGAAATATCAACATTAGTTTTCCTACCACTTGCTCCGAGGTTTATGAAGAATCCACGAATGCCGCCTCTGCTGCCTCCTCTGCTCTGAGTTTGAGGTGCTCTCATGCTAGAACTCCGACCAATATAAGGACCGGAGGGAATTGAACCGCTTCGGTCCATTGCTCCGGCAACCGAAGTTGAGCCGACGTTGCTTATGCTACCGCTGCCACTGCCGCCGCCATACTCGAATTGAGATCCGGGATAATACATCCGATCTCGTTCGAATGCAGTATGCTCCAATGAAGCTCGAATATCGCTTCAAGTTCCAGATCCTCGTTGTCATCGCCACCCCGAGCATCATAATGGCCACCCCGAGCCTCATAATAGCCACCGCCAACATCTTGGGTAGCTCGTCGGTCGAACTTGGCTTGTTGAGCTGCAGTCTTAAAACATTGCTCCTTCTTGTTGTTGAGTTGCGCTTTGAACATCTTTCAGACGTCGGGCGGTACTTTGGGGCAATTGACGACGTCGTCATATCCTCCGGCCAAGTGTTGCTTCAATCGAGTGATGCCTCCACCAAGTGAAATCATATCACAGTGGAGGCATTGCCAGTGATGAGCCTTCTCCAACCGACGACCGTGCTGCCATGCGGGGTTGGCTTGAGATTTCGGCACCATTTCAACAAATTTTCGACGTGGAAAGATGAGAGAGAGAGAATTTGAGAAAGATTGAGAGAGATTGAGAGTTTAGATGGGTAGAGGGGTGAGTGAGGGTGAAAGGAGTGTTTTGGGGGCTTTATATAGCCCCCAAAACAAGCCAAACCCGGCCCCAAACGACTATAGAGCCGTTTGGGGTTACTGTTCATCATATCGGGCGGTATACCGCCTAGTATGCACATAATACCGCTCGGTTTGGGCGGTATTAAACCAAACCAGGTGGCCGAAAGCCCTGTCGGGCTGTCGGTCACCCGTTGCCAACGGCGCTTAATGTCGTTGGCTCTAAAGCTTCATACCGCCCAATACCGGGCGGTATATGATAAATATCGCCATATACCGCCCGGTATGACCGATATACCCTGTTTTTATCAAATACCGGGTATATCGTATACCGGAAACTCAAAATACCGGTAAATACCGAGCATACCGCCCGGTACGGTACGATATTTTAAACCATGATACAAACAACAATAGCATCAAGATTTACAAACTATGTAATTTGCTACTAAAGAAAACATTAGATAATATACCGTCTTAGAAATGTTATCGGGTCTCGCGAAGACTCCCCATGTAGAAACCTTGGGCTTATAAAGTGTCATATTTTCCTCGTTGTTTTCTTGATTCACGGACACTGAAGGATTTGCATCTCCAAACTTGCTAGGGTCCCCAACAATAAGCTCCACCTCAGGCAAATCTCCTTCCACAAGTGGTTCCACAACAGGAGCTAAGCCAGGTGGCCTTCCTCTATATGATTTTTTTTCAGCAAAATCAAGCCCCACAAAGTCCATGGTAGATACTTTCAGATTACCCTTCTTAATTGTGTTTTTCTCTGCAGTACCCGTACTTGATTTTGGTAAGTTCAACTCCTGACCTTTTTGATGAAAAACAAATTATAAGCTGTCTCTAATTTCAAAAAATCAGAAGAAAATAAAAATATATGAGATTTCCGAGTATCAATTTTTGTTTTTCTTATGGCATTTTGGTAATTGTGAATTTTGGAGAGATCTAAAAATACCAAAATAAATGAGTAAAATTTCTAAATTCAGAGTAGAGCTCATTCTTACATTGCACCCACTAGGAATGATTTAGGAAGGTTTTCTCTTCCTTCAAATTTTCAATCTAAATCTACTTTCACATTAGGTATCGTCTACAACTCTACATAATTGTTCTAGTAATAAAATTCAATCAACTTGGAAAATGCTTAAAAGTGAATTTCACTTTGTCTATTTAGTTTATAATTTAAGTGTAGAAGGAAAACTATATGTTGGTTACTCCATTATTATTTTCCTGCAGGGGCTTACCAAGTTGCTAGAAAAATAAATGGACAATATTTCTGATGGAAATTTTCTTGATGAAAAAATACATGAGTATTTGGATAGAAAGATTTTTGCCATCGGACTGAGTTAACGGATATGTAAAAGGTTAACCCATATGTAAAAGCCTAAAAGGTCACAAATGTATTTTCCTTCATAGCAGGGGAGTCTACCAATATCTTTGTAGCATGACATGATTAAGTGGCATGCCAATTGACATACCTTTATTCCAACTGAAATAAATTGAAAATTTGTCAAGTCAAATATGTTGGTACAACCAAAATCCAATGTGAGCATGCCAATATCTTGTTGCTTGTTATGTTTCAACCCATGCCAATGAGTGCTTCATCATGAAAGTACTTGTTGCCTAATCACTATCCATTACTTGATGAAAATCTAAAAATAGACACTAGTAAACTATTCTGTAAATTAACAGAGTCCTAATGACCGTTGACTGATGTATCCTCAGGACCTCAACTACTAGGTAGATCATCTACTAATAATCATGAACTATCCATCAAGCATGGCATTGACAAACCATCTTATGGTAGCTACAGAATACCAAAACCACAATTATAGTCAAACATCATTCATCAACAGATCAAGTCCTGCAAATTGTCAATAACCAGTATATTATTGAAGGTCCCCACTGTGTTATAATAACCTTAGTTAGTCTAATTATCACTTTCTGCAAACTTGTAACTACTTCTCACAGTTCTTCAATCACAATTATGTATGACATCTATTCCCATCAAAAAAATCATGTATTATGTGACATCATAGCTGAAGTGATGCTTGAAAACCATATCAGTTGCAATCATGTCTCTTTCAGCTCATATACTACCCGTCAATCTAGCTTAATTTCAAGTAAAACATATTTTTCAGGAACAATATATTGCAAATCAGACGAAAGTTCGGATTGGCATGGAAGGGATACAGAGATCATTGGAGTTTTACTCTTTACAGAGTGCAAACAGCAGTACAGGATGAAAGAAAATATGGAATCATCTAATGCATCGTTAGTTGTCATATTTATTTTCTACCTATATCCATGTGGTCACGTTTCCCAAATATAAAAAAAATGCAGTATCTTTTCCTCTGCTAAAGTACCAACAGCTCAGAATAAAAATGTAGAAAAAACTACTTCTTTTGCATCTTGAATCTCCCAATTTATACAATCAAGTATACTGAATTTTAACTTCTTACCAAAATTTAATCTCATTTTTTTCTAAATTATAAGTTAAAATAACAATTGAACTAATAAAATCTTCATATGGTGTCAGCCGAACTACAATAAGCATAATGTGGAAAGCTTATAACATACCAGAGTCCATTCCCGTAGCAGCTTTGTTCTTCTTGTACTCCTTGGCTCTCTCCTTCGCAAGCTTAACCGCAGCTGGGATCTCTTGAGAAGAATCGTCACCGAGTGCATCTGCTCCGCCATTGGTACTGGGCGGCAGCTTCGATTCCACGACCGGGGTTGGTTTTTTGTCTTTCTTATAGGCTGTGGCTTTGAAGAAGGCAAGCTTCACAGGATCGGCGGCCGGCTGCTCTTCTTGGGGGCTTTGGTCGGCAGGAGAGGCGCGGCTTGGCTTAAAGGTATGTAAAGTTCTCGTTCGAAAGGTGGGGAAGGGAGAGCTGAGGTGAGTGGGAGCAGATGTCCAAGCGGAGGGAGGAAAGGAAGCCATTTATGGCCTCCCGAGTTCTTCCGAATCTCCGATCGTCCGATAAAAGAGGTAGACTAGAGAGAATGAAGGGAAAAAATGGAAGAAGAGAAAGTTATAAGAAAATTTCTTTTATTTATTCATTTATTTATATGGTTGTGCCGCTGCGGGGGCACCAAATTTAATCCATCCGCTTGTGTATGAAACTTATTCAAGTTAATTTCATTTTACTCCTAAAACTTATATTAATTTTTATTTTATTCTTTAAAGTAAAAAAAAATAAAAAATAAAAAAATAAATAAAAGTGCAAATTTGCCTTTCTACAATTGCAAAAAAGAGATCAATATTATTCCTCAACTTACTAAACTAAAGCAATCTTACCATCACATTAACCCACATTATAATTGATTTATTTTAGCCGTTTGACCCAAACATACGATATCTCAGTCATAAAATATTGACATATTCTTACGTGACATAATTAAATAATAAAAATACTTAAACTAACTATTAAAGTCATATTAAATAGAATCCTAATTGAGCAATATTATATCCATCTAACTGAAGTAGGCTTATTAAATCATAAAAAATATTATAGGATCACCAAAAAATAACAAAAATACCATCCAAAATATGCCTACCCCACAAACCATTAAACTCATATTAAATAAAATTATAATTGAGCAATGTTATATCCATCGAATTGAAGTATGCTTATTAAATCATAAAAAATATCGTAGGACCACCAAAAAATAATAAAAATACCACTCATAATATGCCTACCCCACATATCTAAAATCTTCTTAACCATTAAAATTATAAAGTCCCTAGCAATGTTGTCAAACTCGCGAGTTAACTCGTAAACTCGGACGAGTTTACGATCCCATGTATCAAAATCGAGCTAACTCGCACCCAAACTCATTTTTGGGTAAACTCAGGTGAACTCGGGGTAAACTCGTATAAACTCGGTCAAACTCGCCGATAAACTTGGGTGAACTCGGTTTGATGATAATTATTATGGATTGAACTTATACTTTTATATTTTATCTTTGAGCCATTGTGTGTGCTTTATTATAGACTTAGAGTGCTTCATTATGTATGTATTAGACTTGTACTCTTATATTTTATCTTTATGTGTGCTTTATTAGGGAGTTGAACTGTGCCTTAATTATGATTTTCAGATTATATTAGATTATATTTTTGTAGTATAATATTTATAATATTTTTTTAATATCAGGTAAACTCTTACGAGTTTACGAGTCGAGTCTACGGAGGCTCCACGAGTTTACTTAAACTCTCGAGTTTAACAACCTTAACAACCATTAAATAAACTATCATCATAGTAATTTTTCCCTTTTGTTGCCCCCGTGCTTTCTTTCACTTGAAATCCAAAATTTATTCTCTTTGAAGACATGTTCTCCATTTACATGGCCATTTCCAATATTGTATTAGCTTGGTGATCAATCCTACAATTCAGTCTCATAATTTCTTCACCCAATTTTTTATTCTCATCATAGAGTTCAAGAAGTAGAGTTTTGACATCTCTTTCATATCCTCACCAATGTCATACCACAGAAAAAATTGCACTCACTTGGCTGAAAAAAAGAAGCATAATTAAATATCTCACATTTACACAACCCTTATACACAGTCTAAGAAACTGTAGAAAACATTATCCAAAAATATGATTTTATACACTTACTCCACAACGAGGACATGAATAATATCTCCTACCAAAGCATTTTCTCGATCAATATTCGAGAATTCCATGTTTGTCTCCACGAAAAGGACGAGGTTGCGCTGAGGAGTTGTGTGGGCTGACAGCGGCAACCACAGGCGCACAGGCTGCCGCGCCACACGGCTGTGGCCGTTCTAGTGTTGGTTGCATGGAGATCACCGCGACACCGCAAGGTCCGCTGCTGTACGTTGGTTGTGCACTGCATACCACGTGCAGGCCAGCAGCTGCGGCTAACCGTGCTAGGTGGTGGTCCTCCCGGCCACCATTTAGGCGTCAGTGGGTCGGACCGACGCTGGAGGCCAAGGAGAGGGCGGAGATGCCATTCGGAATCTCCATAAACTCGACTCGTAAACTCGTAAGAGTTTACCTGATATTAAAAAAATAATTTTAAAAAATATTATGCATTCAACAATCATCATCAGGACAGCCATCATCAATTGAAAACTATGTGATTGATACTCATCAACAATTCAATACATGAAGAAGAAAATTTGTTTCACATCAAATGAAGAAGAAAACTTGCATTCGACAATAAGAAAACTTGCATCCAAGTTTGATTATAATTTATATCAAAGTTTATATACTGATACCGTAAAACAATTTGATACGTGAAGAAGAAAAGTGCACTCTAATTACTTTAAATTTTAGTTGCACTCTACTCCAAATTAACACAGACATGACATCAAATGATCAAAACTCAAAAGATATACCAATTGCATACTACTGTAACATAGAACATACATAGCTATTCATCATTTCATCGATTCAAACATGAGCTGGCTGTCGTTCTCTTCACTGGCGGAGAATTTCATAGACGCATAGTGCATCCTACTGTAAGTTTGTAACACTAACACATGAACATATATTTTCTAACACTATAAGAAAAATAAGTATTAGTGACAGAAATTTTGTGACGGCTAAAATCCGTCACAAACTGTCATGGCATGAAATGAACTTTCTTTTTTCCAAAACAGTGATGGATTTGTGACGAAAAATCCGACACAATACGATTCCGTCACAAACCAGTCACAGAATTTTTGATCAATTTAGCCTAGAATTTTTAATAAATAGCATCAGTGACATAATAGTGACGAATTTCATTTCCGTCACTAATTTTCCGACACTAATCTGTTACTAAATTTTTTTCTTCATATCCGTCACAGAGCCACCACATAATAGTGACGAAAATAGAATTTCAACACAAAATTAAACTAAATATTAGTAAAAATGAATTTTATCATCTTTAGTCCCACGTGGGTTAAAAATAGTTTTTTTACTTATTCTTAACCATTATAAATATAATTTTTTTAGTACCATATTGATCAATTTTTTTCTCTCATAAGTTTCTTAAATTTTATAAATTGACACCTCATGAGATCAAAAATTTTACTATCATGCTATTTTTTATAAATTTATTTAAAATATTATAAAAGTATAAATAATAATATAATTTAATATCATTATTGATTATTATAATATATTATAATATTATAATATTATACTATTATATTATAAAAAACTATAATATAATATAGTTGATATATTTTTATTAATAAAAATTATAATTAATATCATAATTAGTGACGAAAAATTTATTTTCGATCATCGACATTAGTGACGAATTTTGTGACGGAAATTTTTTCGTCACAGATTTTTATGATGGACACATCCGTCACAGAAGAGAAAATGAAGCATTAGCCACGAGACTTTCAGCGACGGAATTTATGATGGAAATTTCCGTCAATGATACCCTTCAGTGACAGATTTTCAAGCATTAGTGACGGATTTTTTCGTCACTAATGCATTTTTTTCTTGTGGTGTAAATCAACATATTGGAAACACCTTTCTCTTCACTAGAGGAGAAGAAGCTGGCTGTTGGCGAACGCGAGGCGCGACGATGTACTAGTCGCAGTTGGAACGACTTTTTCTCTTCACTGGCAGAGCAAGGCGAAGCTGGCAATCGGAGACTCGGAGGCAGTCGGAGGTGTAGGGTTGTAGGCGGTCCAGAAGAAGGGCGAAAGCTCTAACCAGGGGAGCCGCAGCCACCGGTGAGTGCAGCTGGAGAAGAAGGCGATCGAGAGTTGAGACTCGATAAGGCGTAGGTGAAGAGGAGAAGGCTACAAGAAGTTGGAGATGGAGGTCTCAGGGGAGCCGTCGGTGACGGTGAGAAATGGGAAGAGATGATGTCGAGAAGGCTAGGGCAACAAGGGACTCGTGATTTGAGTTGGGTTGTTCGACCGTGAGAGAAAATAAGGAAATAAAAATGTTTGACCATGCGATTTGAATGGTTTGACCGTGTGATTTGGGCTAACTTCGGGTGAAGCCAAGCCAGATTTGGCTACAACAATGGACTAGTGAACTCGGTCATGAACTCGCAATTTTGACCGAGTTTGATCGAGTTCACCTAAAAACGAGTTTGGGTGCGAGTGAGCTCGATTTTGAACCCTGGGATCGTAAACTCGTCTGAGTTTATGAGTTAACTCGCGAGTTTGATAACATTGGTCGTTGGTTGGTCGCCAACGGCTTAGGGAGCCGTCTGACATGGGTTTGGGGCAAGGTAGCAGGGACAGGTGCGGGAGAACATGTAGGAGAAAAGGAGAGGGAGAAAGGAAAAAAGAAAAGAAAAAGAAAAAGAAAATACAATGAAATATATATATATATATATATATATATATATATATATATATATATATATATATATATATATATATATATATATATATATATATATATATATATAGAGAGAGAGAGAGAGAGAGAGAGAGAGAGAGAGAGAGAGAGAGAGAGAGAGATCTCATGTGTTTGAAAAAAAAAACTAATATTTAACTTATTGAAAATTAAATGGTGGTTAGGTTAATTTGATGGTTTAGTTCATTAATAATTAAACTGTTTAATTATTGGTTAATTAATTAGAATGTTTATTAATTGTGTAATGTTGTTTATTAAATGGGCGATAGTTGTGTTAAAAATTAAATTGTTTGGTGGACCCCGAGTTTTCATTAGAGTTGATCATGGTGATATACTTTGTTGTACTCTTGGAGTCGAGTTGCATGGTTGTTATCGACCTGGAGATTACGATCTTAGAGAGGATTTTGGTCCAGGACCATTTCGATGTGGTACCCCCAGGCATGGGAGAGGGTATGAAGATTGACTAGTCACACTTTGGGCACCTTCGGGTGCGATGATGTCGGACGTGATATTTTGACAGGCTACATGCTTGGTGGGGGTAGTCGCATCACCATTGGAGCGGACGGTTGATGTCACTTTGTATGTGGTAGAGTGTGAGGTTTTTACCCAACGGTCTACACTATCGGTGATTCAGTCGATGTTGTTTAGAAGTAGGTGAAGAGTATTTTTCGTGTTCATCGCCTTTGATTGTGTATTAGGTCATGTTGTTATCCATGGTTGAGTTGTCACTTAATACTGTTGTTGATCATATTATAATTCTCCTACTCAGCACCCACTTATCTCCGTTGTTTTTGCTTCAGACTTGCAGGGGTGAGTTGTTGATCTCTAGATTGAAGTGTAGATAGTTTTTAGACAACTAGTAGACAGTCGTAGATGTGGAGCTCTGATGGAGACTACTTTTGTATTTGGTTTCGTTTTGTCGTCTTATAACACTCAATCTTGATACCGTTATTTTGGAACTGTAATATGTGGAATATCATCTTGGGATGGTGCCGCCGAGGGCGGGTCCGGACTGGGGCGTGACAGAAATACAACAATCTCAAGACGACGTTTTCATCTCTTGTTAGGGGTTGACTCAAATTGGGTCCGAACTGAATTCAACGAGCCTGGTCGTACCCAAATTGGAGTTCATTTGATCAAGTTGTGATTGAAATCAAAAGGAAAAGAAAAAAAAGGCTTCTACTCTTCACTAGGACCAGGCCTGCAGCACTGGGCTCAACCCAGCCCAAGCGTTTGGGCCAAAGCCCACTTCCCGTAGCCTGCGCCAGTGCTGTTGGTGCGCGCATGCAGTGCACGCGTCTAGCATGGGCGACGCCTCATAATTGTAGCGCGCATTTCGATGCATTTTTTTGAGAGTTTTCTTGGGTCAAAATCCACTTTTCTCGATAAAAAATATCCTTGATCGTTGCAGTTTATTTTTGGACGACTTCGGATTTGGCTACATCCTAATTTCTCTCTCTCCAAAATGACTCAATCAAGTTCATCCCCTCGAGTATAAATTCAAGTTATCTCCTTGAGGACAAGACACCGAGACAAAAGAGAAAATTAGAGAGGAAATTCTGTGAGAGATTTAGAGATTCAGCAAATTAAGAGTGCTGCTACCATTCTTTTCAATGAGTGCCCCTTCTCAGGTTCTGACATGCAATAGAGGAATTTAATTTCAAGGCAGAGTTTGCAGAGACAGTGCATCTATTGCATACCGATTTCAGATTCAATTTATTTGAGATATTGTGTTGTATTCTGAAGGGAATTTAGTTTTATTGTTACTCTTATTGTAGTTCTTTTCTAGAATTAATAAAGCAGACTCATCTTTTATCCGTGGACGTAGGGTCGCTATCCCACCGAGTCCGAACCATGTTAATCCCCGTCTCTTCTTATTTTTCTCATCTTGATTTCGAATTTGAATTTTTTATTTTTTTCGTCGGGTTCGAATTTTGTCGATTTTTCTACATTTTCTAACATCTCTCAACCTAAATATGCGACCTAGAGCCGATTAAAAGATTTGAAATGAGACAATGTAATAGTGTCGAGAATCCCATGGTTGTTGGTTCTAAATTGTACTCAAATAACTAAAAGCTAAAGCTGATGCAAGGCATGGTTCATGCTTCCTAGATTCACGAATGAACCTAGCGTCGTTCATCTGAATTCAGCTAACACTGGAATTTGCATTCATTATTGGAGCCCAGGCAAATTAGAATTGGTATGGACTGTTTCAGTAAACAAGAAGCTGTTCCTTTTGGAAAGCCTTAAACTAATAAGTTACAAATGAGATTATTCATATTAATAATACGTATGGATGGACTGCCCCAATTCAGTAGCAGCACTCAATACAAAATACAAATAAACTGTAATATTGCAAATTTACAAATTAAATGCCGGAGCGATCGTTTAACGTTCACCGCTCAATCCCTTCAATCTTGTCCTCCACCTCCGAGTATAGCTGGCGGAGCCTCTCGATGTTCTCCTCTGACGTCTCCCAATAACCCCGCCCGCTGGCCTCGAGGAAGGTCTGCACCAGCTTCCGGAAGGAGTTGGGGTTGGTCTCCATCAGCCGCCGGCGCATCTCCTCATCGTCGATGAAGGTGGTGTTGGCCTCCTCGTACACCCAGTTGTCCACCTGCCCTGAGGTCGCGCTCCACCCCACCGTGTTGGTGAGCCGTTTCTCGATTTCCCGCACCCCTTCGTACCCGGTCGACATCATTCCCTCGTACCATTTGGGGTTCAGCAGCTTGGTCCGCGCGTCAAGCCGCACCGTTTCCGCCAGCGTCCGCACCTGCGCGTTCGCCGTTGTCGTGTCGGCGACGTACGCGCTCGGCTTCTTCCCATCCCTGCGCAGCGACTGTACCAGGTTCGTGGGATCCGAGTCGAAGTAGTGGCTCACGTCCGTCAGTGAGATCTCCGACGAATCGAGGTTCTGGAACGTGGCGTCCGCCGTGCTCAGCGCCATCTCGAACACCTTGCGCTTCTCGGTCATGCCGGCACCCGGCGCGTCGCAATCGAACGCGAAGGACTTGCGGCTCAGGTACATGTCCTGCAGCTGCTTCTCGTCGTTCCATGATGAGTTCTCCACCGCCAGGTTCACGTTGGAGGAGTAGGACCCTGAGGCGTTGGAGAAAACCCGGGTTGCCGCATCTCGCACCGACACGCCCAATTCAGCCGCTTGCTGCAATGCGTGCTTCCTCACGTAGTTCTGCTCCTCTGGCTCGTCCAACTCCGCCACCATCTTCACTCCCCGGTCCAAGAGATTCATCTGGAATTGAGACAAGTATTAGAAAAAGATTTCTGTTTCAACTCCCAAGAATTCATAAATCTAGCGAGAAGTACCTGGTTGATGAAGAGATCACGGAAGACGCCAGAGCAATTTACGACAACATCCACTCTCGGCCTACCAAGCTCCTCCAAAGTCACAGGCTCGACACGATTCACGCGGCCGAAGGTGTCAGCGATTGGCCTCACGCCGATCATCCAGAGCACTTGAGCTAGGGACTCCCCGTAAGTCTTGATGTTATCCGTACCCCACAAGACGAGGGCGACGGTTTCAGGGTACTTTCCGCCATTGTCAATCTTCTGCCTCTCCAACAGCCGATCCACCACCACCTTGGCGCTCTGCAACGCCGCCGCCGTCGGAATGGACTGCGGGTCCAGAGCATGGATGTTCTTCCCGGTGGGCAGCACCTTGGGGTTCCTGATTGGGTCACCGCCGGGCCCTGGTTCAACGTAGCTGCCTTCAAGAGCCTGTTTCAAGCTCCCCAACTCGTTGTCGGCCACAATAAGCTTCAAGCAGTCTCCCAAGAAGTCGAACAAGGTCCGGAGCTTCTCCCTATCCGCTCTTATGAATTTGGTTTTGGACAGGTACTGCACCCATGGCTCTACCTGCCCGAATCCAAGCATCGAAGTGAGTTTATCAGCTACATCTACCACTTGCCCCTTCTTGTTCGTTGTCCGGTCCACAAAGGCAGAGATGGAGCCGCGTGAGGCCTCTGTTATCTGCCGGAGGAGCTCAACATCAGCCAAAATCCCCTTATCGCTTCCTCTGTACACATCTTCAATGTTCCTCCCCACGGTCTCAGCCAGTATTCCGGGCAGCGAGTATATACCATCTTCGGGGCGGTCGAGCGCTGCAATGTTTACCAATGTGGCCACTGCTTCCATTGCTGAAGGAGGCTCGCCGATCACATGGAGCCCGCACGGCAGAAGTCGAGATTCTATCTCCATGATCTTGGAGTAGACCTTCCCAACCACAAGGTCCCTCTCTTTGGGCAAGAGCTCTTCCCCTTCTTCTGGCAGGTCCACATCTTTGTCCAGGTTGCATTGCCTAGCCGTGCTGATTATGGAGCTAACAATCTGCGGGCCACGCCCTGTGTCCTTGAGCGACTGGTAAGATGAGATGAGCTCTGATAGTTGCTTGAGACCCTTGTAGAGCCCAGCATTCTCAGCTGGTGGTGTAAGATAGCTAATGGTGTTGGCGTAGCTGCGGCGCTTGGCAATCGTTGCCTCGGATGGGTTGTTTGCTGCGTAATAGTAAACGTTAGGAATGTTTCCAATGAGGCTGTCAGGATAGCAGACATCGCTCATTCCAACTTGCTTTCCGGGCATGAATTCGAGAGAACCATGAGTGCCGAAATGGAGAACAGCGTCCGCCTTGAAGATTTTCTCGACAAAGGAGTAGTAGGCTGCAAAACCATGGTGAGGGCTCGCGGACTTGGAGAAGAGGAGGCGCATGGGGTCGCCCTCGTAGCCGAACGTTGGCTGTACTCCAATGAAGACATTGCCATACTGCTTGCCGTAGACAAGGAGATGCTCTCCATCAGAATTGAGATTGCCAGGGGGCTTTCCCCAACTCTCCTCCAACAATGAGGCATAGGGGGTGAGAGCTTGGTACTCGCGCACTGTCATCTTGTGGACAATGTTAAGATTGGGGCTGCTAAACTTGGCTTCCTTGTCATGGATGACATCTTCGATTAGGCCTTCAGGTGTCTCGGGAAGGCCATTGACGTTGTATCCATCTTTCTTGAGATCTTTTAGGACAGAGAAGATGGAGGCAAAGACATTGAGATATGCTGCTGTTCCAACGTTACCCTTGTCTGGTGGAAAGCTGAAAACGGTGATTGCCAGTCTCTTCACCTCCTATGTATTGCACAACAAAAAACTATTATGAAACTTATTCCGAAACGAAAGAATTATATCTATCAAATTTCAATAAATCATCAGAGTTACTGCATTTATCCTATTAGGGCTTTGACAATGAAGGAGCAACAACCAAAAATTATTTTTTCTCAGGGTCATTATTACAACTAGGCTATCTGCAAACGTGATAAACAGATATTTAGGGGATATATGTAGTCTGATCTAAGCGACATGGAAAATGAATTAATTTAATGATAAGTGAATTAGCTCAGCGAATGTCAAACTATAAATTTTTATCAGTAGTAGGTTATTTGTTAATTGGTCAGAGTACATTTTGATTGAAGGAAAGGATATAAATTGACTGCAAGAAGAACAGGGTCAGGATTCAGGAACGAGAAAGGGTACCTTCGATTTCCTCTTTAGCTCAGCCCACCTAATTGCCCTTGTACAGAGCTGCTCCACTCTCTTGTGCAGAGCATGGGACTTCCCTGAAGCCAACAAATTGATAATCCATTCAGTCTCATAGGATGTCATACTGAACACAAATCATATGCCCAACTCAAACAAAGATAGAAAAAGAAGCGTAGTAATCTAACCTGTCCTTGCATCTCGGCCGGAGAAAACAATGGGTTCCATCCCACCATCAAGCTCCGGGAGTGCCACCTGCAGAGCCACCTGAATTGGGTGCAACCCTAAGGTGCTGTTAAGCCACTCCTCAGTTGTCTGGAACACTAAAGGCAATGCAACAATGTAAGGGACGTCGAGCTTCCTCAACGCCTCAATGGCCCTTGGATGATCTTGCCTCGCCGGACCTCCAACGAGCGCGAACCCAGTCAGGGATACGACAGCGTTGACAAAGGGCTTGTTGGTGATCGAGTCGACCAAATACCTCTCTGTTGGCCCTGAAAAATCAAGTCCACCGGCAAAAAGGGGTATTACTTTCGCCCCTCTCGCCTCCAACTCCATGATCACTGCTACATAGTGGCCATCGTCGCCAGTGACAATGTGACTCCTCTGCAAGACCAATCCAATTATCGGCGCGTTGGGATCCTTGAGCTTCTCGTTGACGTCTCTCCTGGTACCGTACCAATTCAAATACTCCTTCACATCATCATACATCCGGGGAGCCAGCGGGTGCCATATGCCACTGTCCAAGAAGAGGACGGGATCGGCGTACTCGATCTTGGTGGCCTTGAGCGCCGGAACGTACGAGCCAGCGATCATCTTCAGGAAGTTCTGGAGGTTTTCCGGCGAGCCACCGAGCCAGAACTGCAAACTGAGGATGTAAAGTCTGGCGTCTTGGGCCTTGTCGCTGGGCAAGTACTTGAGGACCTTGGGCAGCGTCCGGACCAGCTTGAGCATGCTGTCTGCGAATCCGGCAGACTGCTTCTTCCTTTTGAATAGCTGGAAAAAGGGGCTTTTCGACTGGCCCAGCTGCGACATGCTGAACGTGCCGAGCTTGTTGAGGCGCATGACCTCCGGCATGGAAGGGAAGACGAGGACGGCGTCCATCCGGTCTCTCTGCTTCTCGACGGCGTCCCGCACCTTCAAAGCCAGCTCCTCGACGAAGATGAGCGAGCCGATGAAGATGTTGGCGTCCTCGAGATCCTGACAGAAGGTTCGGTAGGTCTCCTCATCGCGCAGCTCCTCCACAAGGTAGCCCACCACCTCGAAGGAGGCGTACTTGCGGAGGCTGTTGAGGGTCCTGACGGCTTCCGACAGCGAGGACTGGTACTGGGCCTCGAGGACGACGTATACAACTTTTACCCGGGGGAGGCCCTGGTTGGATTCGGGGAGGATGCGGCGGACCTCCGGCTTGGTCTGCGTGAAGAGGCCATTGCCCACGGCCGCGCAGTTCACTCTGAAGCTGCGGCTGCGATCAAGATGCTTTCTGGGGAGACAGGAGTGGAGGAAGATGTTCTTCTGGGAGAGCGAGGAGAGTCCCTCCGATCTCGTTGCTGAATTGGGCAAAATGGAGAACGGAGTAGTCACCAGAGACGACATCACTGTATCTTTGTAATGATAGATGAGCCTGGAAGTACACGCTTGCAATGACAGATAGTAAGACACAGATGGATGGGTTCTTCGTGTTGTTGTTCTTCTTCTTCACCTCCCTCCCTTCTGAAACGAACAGGGAGATGGCAAGACGCCGAATGTATAGTCTAGACCAGTGTCGCCGCTGGTGGTCGAACCCGGGACACGTGGCCGTGAAAGTAACAACAAGGATTCTGTGGGAGGGAACGCGGCGTAGGTTTATCGGCCGTGGTGAATGAGTGGGGCAGACTGAGATGGGTTCGGATTGTGAATGCTCTTCTGCGGTTTCCTATTGGTTGGGAGGGATTTCCAAAGTCCAAAAGCAGGATCACGGACGCATCAGGGATAATTATATTTTTCGCTGTCTTTTACTAAGTTTTAATTTGCTCGGGAGATTCTCCCGACTGCTTGTGGCAGATATCGCGTGGTAGGATTTTTTTCAGATTTTTTTAAATCTGCATGCCTTTATTCTTCAAATATAATTTAATATTCTTTTAACAATATTAGAGTTGATCTACACCCAAGTACTGTAAATCACACCTCATATGATATGAAACACAAACAGATGACAAACAGTCTTTTGCAAGAACCATAAGTTCATACTATGTACATAAAATTGAGAATCCCAACTCATGATATAAAAGAAAATAAAATGATAAGTTAGAATGTTTTATGGCGTTTATTAATCCATTTGCAAGCTAGGAATAAAATAAAAACAAAATTTTTACTAATAATATACATCTATAGATTGTAATAATTTTTTAATATAGAGTGCATATGCAAATTTGCTTATATGCTATTACAGCAAGAGCAATGTTGTTCATCTACTTCATTTGAGTGTAATGTTATTTCTTAACTTATCAAATTAGTGTAATGTTATCTCTCAACTTATTAAATTAGAATAATTTTGTCCTCGCGTTAGCCAACCATTATAATTGACATGTTTTTGTCGTTTGACCCGAATACATGACATTCCAATCATAAAATATTGACACGTAACACATTATGTGACATAATTAAATAATAAAATACCTAAATTAATCCTTAAACTCATAATAAATAGAATCCTAATTGAACAATATTTCATCCATCGATCTCTTCAATGTCGTCCTCAACCATATCTTCTATATAGTCTCATATAAGAAGAAGATATGATTTCATGTATGAAGGGTATGAATTGAGATGTTTTTGTGGAGACAAACTTGAAATTCTCGAATATTGATCAGGAAAATACCCCCGCATGAGATATTATTCATGTCCTTGCTATGAAGTAAGTGTATAAAATCCTATTTTTTGAATAATATTTTCTACAATTGTCACACCCCATTTTACAAGGACGTGTGACCGGCCAGAGTACGTGGACGTACCTCACACGACTTGCATATATAAGATGAAAGGGGTGCGATAATAAAAATCCAAATGCATAACTGACAAGTTATCCAAGTAAGACAATAGACTCCAAAGGTTCACATCGTAAGCAAATACAAGTTCATATGCATGAATGAAAAAAACTTCACTACTCGACTATGACTCAACTAGATTTGCAGTGCAAGCTTGCTCCTCCCAATCGCGCCATATCCACGGAGTAGTACCTTACTGATCACGATATGCAAAATAACATGAATAAAGTGGTGAGTTTCTAAGAGACCTAGTGAGTGGCTCTACCGAGCCCTCCACATAAATTCCGAGCATAAATATGTTAAACATAATTGGAGTGTATGAGATCACTGAAATATGTTAAAGATTTCATCAATGAACTTATGCTAAAAAACAACTCCGTCACTCGGCCTGAATCGACCTGGCATCAACTGGAACAACCACTCGGCCCATAATGGCCCACATCATATACCTGACTCACAAAGGCCCAAATCACATACTCGGCCCATAAGGCCTAATTCATATACTTGGCCCAAATGGCTCAATTCATATACTCAGCCCATAAGGCCTAAATCAAACAAACATACGAGCCGATTGCTAGAATCTCTATCTAGCGAGCTTCCTACCCGGGCCTGCTAAATTAGGATGGCTTACTAGTTTCAGCGCCCACTTTGGTTAGGAATAGCCCTCCAACCAATCCACTTAATTGGGTCCATCGTCAACATGAATCACTGACATCAACTCTCGACCCATATCATGCCACTCGGGTCCATCGTCAGCGTGGTTCACTAATGGCAACTCTCGATCTGTGTCCAAACTCGCCAAGTCGGGACAATCTTGCTAAGTTGGTACGCTTCTCGGTCCGACCATCGTTCATCCACAAACACAAGCACAAATAATGCGTATCTAATATAAAATAAATAGACAGTGTCTCGGGTGATCTTATTATTTATGCCGACTACTCGAGTACGCGCACACGCGCCCTAACTCGGCCCTTTCTTGAGCTCAATTTCTCAGTTCTATAGTTTATCACCCAGGTTTTCATTTCGACACGAATACATTTAAATTCATCATGCATATCAAATCCGGCATGTACATGTACGATTTCGACTTATATACGTAATTCCACATGCACATGAATACCACTTGTTTATATCACATTTTAGAGTGAATATGGATAATTACAGTATGAATGCATAAATTATCAGAATGGATACAGACTTTAACAACATGTACTTTCAGCGTAACTCGTAACAGTACGTATATACAGTAAATTAACACTGGGTGGATATACCACCAAACAGAATGGATATACACTATAACAACATGTATATACGATCAAACAGAATGAATATAAATCAACACAGGGTGGATATACAATCAAACAGAATGGATATACACTATAACAACATGTATATACAGTCAAATAGAATGAATATACATTATAACTGGATGTATATAAGCCATTCCTACATGAATATACTTCAACTAAGCAAGCATAATTAATATTTCAGCATAGGCAAAATAATTACTCAACATAGGGAAATGGTAATTCAGCCTACTACCTTACTTTATGAATTTTACCTATTCAAAGTCTCCATAACCCTACACATTGAAATCCTCTCAGTTCCATTACTACGATAGTTCTATTGTTCATTTCATAGTTACAAGGAATAGATTCGGAGTACAATGCAACCTCTAAGGAAAACTACTCTAGAGTCATCTTCTCTACATCATAAGGTTCAGCCACATGGTGGTGTATTCATACCCCCCCCGACTTCAATCCAACCCGACCATCAACTCACCAAAGCTATTACCGACCAAACCTAAGGGTCAAGGAAAACCATCATTACCCATCTAGTCTAGGGTTACCCTAGGGCTACTCTAACCAACCATACTAATGTTGATCCACATTCCAAGGTTTCGATACATAAGATTCCTCATCCACAACTCAAGAAACAACGCAAGGAATCATACAATTGAGTTTCTACCCTTTTTCTCTAACCCTAGGCCAACCGGCCCTAAGGAATAGGGGCTGCCCTAATCTAGGTACACCATCCGAACATCTCATCTTGCATCAAACATTATCAAATACTAAAAAAACATAATCTAAGCCTAGGATTCATTAAAAATTTCAGCATGGCCTTCCCTTCAAAGAACCCTAATTGGCCGGCCCTAAACCACAAGAGAAAACCCTACAAAAATTCGGGAAAACACAATCTAAAATATCATAAGGAGTTTAATCATCGAAAGCATGCAAGAAGTCGAAGAAATAAACATCAAATCCGAATTTATGCCCTATCATAGGGTTCAGCCACAAGGGCCCTAATTCCTACACCAAGAAGCTCTAAAACCACTCACAGAAAGAGGAAGAAGGGAAGGAGATGAAGGACTTGAAGCCTCGCTACTCCGATCTCCGACGACAACATGATCTCCAGCCACCAAATGCCCAAAGTCGCCCCTCCTCCACTCGCCTCAGCGTCCGTGCAACTACTACAGTCGTACGGTCGGCTAAGGTGGATAATATTTTATATTTTTTCAAAATTACAATTTTGCCATTGGGACTTAAGTTGGACTCAAATAGACCAATTCTCATCCAATTTGGGTTCCGATTGAACCCTCGGACTCAGCTCGAGCCCGACTCGAACCCAACATCATAATAAATCATGAAATAATAATTTTACTTGTGCGTTTGAGCCGTACCTTAAGTCGTGCTCGACTCGACGTGCCTCCAAATTATCCCGCTAATATCAAAAATAAAATTCATTAGAATTGCGGGTATTACAATAATTTCTTAGGCTATGTATAAGGGTTGTGTAAATATGAGATATTTAATTATGCTTCTTTTTTTTCAGCCAAGTGAGTGCAATTTTTTCTATGGTATGACACTTACGAGTATATGAAAGAGATGTCAAAACTCTGCTTCCTAAACTTGATGATGAGAATAAAAAATTGGGTGAGGAAATTATGAGATTGAATATTGTAGGAATGATCACTAAGCTAATACAATACTGGAAATGGTCATGCAAATGGAGAACATGTCTTCAAGGAAAATAAATTTTGGGTTTCAAGTGGAAGAAAATACGAACATGGACAACAAAAGGGAGAAATTGCTATGATGATACTTTATTTAATGGTTGTTATAGTATTTATTTGTTAGGGATTTTATAATTTTTATGGTTGAGGAAATTTTAGATATGTGGGGTAGGCATATTTTGGGTGGTATTTTTGTTATTTTTTTGGTGGTCCTACAATATTTTTTATGATTTAATAAGGCTACATTGAAGAGTTCGATGGATGCAATATTTCTCAATTAAGATTCTATTTAATATGAATTTAATGATTAGTTTAGGTATTTTTATTATTTAATTATGTCACGCAAGGTGTGACGTGTCAATATTTTATGACCGAGATACCATGTGTTTGGGTCGAATGACTAAAATAGGTCAATTATAACGGTGGATTAATGTGATGGTAAATTTGCTCTAATCTAGTAAGTTAACAGGTAACATTGCACTAGTTTGGTAAGTTGAATGAAGTAGAAGGGACACATTAATTGCTCTTTTTGCAATATAGTAGAGGGGCAAATTTGCACCTTCACCATTTAATATGATTGACTCATTTGATTGCCTCAAAGGCACTATTTCTTTCAATCTCCCACTTGCACTTTAGCCAATCAACCTGGTTTTCCTATACCAATTTTCAGTGGCGATTGGATCTGCTGTTGTGATAATCAATGCAACAATATCTTTTAGTCATCACCTCTTCCAACGACGAGGTGATACCGCCTTTAGGAAAAGCATATATTATTCATGGGTGTTGGCCTAAAATTTTTAATTTTGGTCTTAATCTCGGTTTTGATGATAACAAATATGGAAGGAATGATTTTCAAGTTCCATATCGGTTAGCGCACGACGTCCACGATCAAAAATATTGGAGAAATCGAAAATCGAAAGGACGTTGGTCGATGCGCTCGGATTTCGTCGGGAAGATAGAGTCTAGGTTTAGAGTGTCTAGATAAATTGTGAATCATCATAATGATGCAAAGAAACCTAAGAACCAAACCCGTAATTTGAAACTCGAACAGAAGAAAGAAACTGGCTGAAACTCAATGTAGAGTACATGCACAATACGTAGAGTACCGATACTCTACGGTCGGTCGATTGACTGGTCGACCGAAATGAGCCCAGAAATGGCAAAAGACATTCGGTCGCTCGGTCGGTCGATCGATGGTCGATTGGACCAGCGATCAGCGGGCGAAAACGACTCTATTTCGAGCCGTTGAGCAATGTTTCACCCAAGCCCACTTCATGGCTCTCAAATGCAAGCCTTAAACAAATACATTAATGTCTTGAAAAATGAGGTTCTTTTCTTGAGTAGAAAAACTTGTAATTTATCACATGCTTCATCTTTGAGAAATCCTAGGAAGAAAAATGTGTCATCTAAGAATGCTTCTGCTCATCATGTTTCTCATACCAAACATTCTAACTTTAGACCTCATGTTCACAAAAATGATAAAAAAAAAGAATTTCATGTTCATTGCTTTTGTTGTGGCGTATATGAGCATGCAATTTATGATTATACTTTTAAAGTGAACCCTAGTATTGTTAAGACACTTTGGGTACCTAAACTCAAGGACCTAAAGTCATTTGGGTACCAAAAATTTCTTATTCTCTTGTAGGGGGAACAACCACACAAGGGTGAGTTGATGATTGTTGATGGGAGTTGCATGAGTAGGGGTGAGCAAAATCCGAACCGATTCGAAAACTTGAAAAAATCGATCCGAAAATTTAATTCGGGTCGAATTATTCGGGTATAATGGGTCGGGTCGGGTTCGGGTGAAAACCTTGTTTAATCCGACCCGACCCAAAATATACCTTACATATATTTGTTATGTATAATATAGTGATAAAAGATGGGTTAGACTAATGGTTAGAAGGTTTGTAATAAAGTTGTGAGGTTTTAAGTTCAACTCTTAGTGGAGTCATATTTCTAGTACCTATATTTTTTACTTCTTCTTCTTCTTTTTTATTACTATTTTCACAATTTCAGATTCTTTTGCCTTTTATAATTATGAATTTTGATTTTTTTTTTAGTTTTAAAAAATGAAATTTGGGTTATTCGGGCCGGGGCCCGATTTTTTCGAATTAGTTGGGTCGGGCCCCGAATTATATTTCGGGTAGGGTCGGGTTGAGTTGGGTTGGGTTTTGACCCGACCCGACCGATGCTAATCCTTATGCATGAGGACTTAAAGCTTAACCAAATCCAAATTGCAACTTCACATCTTATGGATGCCTTCGATATGAAGAATCAGCATCTAGTTAACTTGGTATCATCTCCCATGTTTAGTTTATCTCATTAAAGTTGAAGTTCATGATACATGATTGATTCTAGTTGATTTTATCTGCTCTTAAGGTGGCGTAATGTGTGGGGTCCAGGTAATTTAAAAATAAGATTGCCAGTAATCTGGATGGATTGCCTCATTCCAAACGCCTCCTTGTGAAACCTTTGTAGCCTATAAAGGGCTAATGCAACCTTGCGATTCCAAATCGTAGGCTCACTGTGGCCTTTCAGTTTTCAACCAATAGGAAGGGTTGGAGATCTTATTTTTCCAAAATTTCACATTTTGATATCTCTTTGATTCATTCTGGTATCAATTTGACTTATTTGTAAATGAATCTCTACTACTTAGCAAAGTGGGTCTTTGAAAATGATACTTGATCCTCATCTTTGCTATTTAGTACGATAACTTGCTAGTAGATATATTTTGATTACTATTAATGAAGTATACTTGCAAATTATTAAAAAGATAATGTGAAGAAAATGGAAAAGGAAATGAAAAGTTTGGGAAATTCCAAGAATGAGGTATGAGTTCGGTTTTGCAAAAATCTTAGTATAATAGTTGAATATTCATGTTTTAATGATGTCTTTATACTCATGATTGATTTTGCATGATAAACTATGAAATTTCATGAGTAGGTAAAATTTCGATACTTAGGCGATTTCATGATGTTGATATTGAATGAAATCAGACTAGGTTGAAACTCTTTATTAGAGACCTCATTTATAATTAGTAGTTGGTAAACATATTTAGATATACATATCACATGATTTTAGATATTTAAAACTTGAAAATTCATGTGTAGATGAACAATGTGATACTAGATAACTTTAGGGGAAAACTTAAAAAAATTTGACCCAAGTCAACAAATCGACTTGGACATTTTATTTTAAGTCCAAACTTCATAAACATATTTAGGAATATGTATGACATATTTCCATGCACTTAGAATGAAAAATTTATATGGATATGGATAAAATAACATAGATGCCATTTCATAATAACCTCTTTTGAACCAAGTTGACCCAAGTCAACAAATTAACTTAGTGGTCTCATTTTCAATCCATATTTGAGGAACATATTTAGATTTACTCATGTTAGGCGTCCATAGATTTAAATTTGAAAAACCAGGAGTAAATGATAAGATTGACACTTAGCAAGTTTCATGATAACTAGCTTAGTTTTTAATGAAATCATGCTAGGTTAATATCTTGACTTAAGGACATAATTTTTATTTCAAACTTGACATACACTCTTTACATGACCATTATGTGGTGTCATAAAAGTTTGAATGAAAACTAAGCACATTTTGAAAAATGACTAAAAATTACGAAAATACCATTGAAATTTTAGCATTTTCAGTTATTTCTAGAAAAATCATTTTTAACTGATTGTTGAAACTGCACCTTCATTAAAAATCTAGTTTCTTCAGTAAAATTTTTAAAATGTTTCATCAAGAATCTGATTTATAATGAAATTTTGAAGTTGGATTTCGGAAACACAAAGTATCACTTACTTGAAATACTCATTTATTCGATATACTTCAAATGAAAACTCATGTATACCATTTTGATTCAATTTCAAATATCATTCACACCATTGCTTGAGTAAAATCATTTCTATGAATGATTTTGATAACTTGAATGATAGCTAGAAATATTAGTTTTTTCATTGAAATCAAGATAGAATGACAAATGAACTTAGAGAATTCATTTTGAGCTCAAACTTGACACACACCTTAAATGATCATTCAACGATGTCTGAAAAGTTTGAAGCAAAATTGACAACTTTTAAAAAATACTTAAAATTTATGAAAATGCCCCTGGACTTTCATAAATTTTATGAATTTATAGAATACAGATTTTTGAATGATTCTTGAACCTGTAGATTCCTTGGAAAATCTAGTTTATCCAGTTAAAGTTTCAAAAATTTTCGTCAAGAATATAATTTTATGAGGATTAAAATATTTGATTTTTGTAAACTTGAAGTGTACTTTGACCTAAGTCAACAAAGTGACTTAGAAACTTCTTTTTAAGCCCAAACTGGATTGATATACTTAGATTCACTCATGTGAGATGTCTAGATGCCTAAATTAGAGAAAACATGAGTAGATAGAAAAATTTGATACTTAATATTTTTTTATTTTCATGCCTACTTTGAATGAAACCGTGATAAGTTGAATTTTTGATCATATGAATTCAAACTTGATACACATGCTTTAGATGATCATATCTTGGTATCTGAAAAGTTTGAATAAAATCTGAAAACATTTTGAAAAATTCCAATTATTCACGAAAATGCTACTAGAACTTAGTGAATTTTTAGAAAAATGCAGAAAAATAATTTTTGATTGATTCTTGAATTTGTATCTTCTTTAAAAAATTTAGTTTATGGCATAAAAATTTCAAAAATATTGAGTATAATTATGATTTGTTATGGATTTTTGAAATTGAATTTTGACACTTTAAAGTATCGTTCTTTCCAAGTGCTCATTTCTCGATACTTTGGATTTTCGTCAAAATCTTTGAATGAGACTTCAAGTATGATGTTAGATTCATATTTTTGGTATCATTCTCATTTTGACTCATGAAAAATCATTTCTAAAATGATTTTTGGTATGTTGACCGATACATGAAAATATCATTACTTGAGCTTGATACATGAATACTAGACTTAGAATTCTTTGATATCATGTATTGATTTGTCTCATAATGGATATGTTGTTTTCGTCCCTTGGTTTGGTTGAGTTCGTTTTCATGAAAACTAGTTTTCAAGTCCCAACTTTGATCACAATTGACTTTTCTCATCCTTTTTTATTGATGTCGAAGGGGGAGAAAAATATAGGAAAACCATGCATATAGATAGGGGGAGTTTATTTTCATAGATATGCATATTGATAGGAGGAGAAATCCTATGTTTGACATCCTTTGTGCTTAAATGATATTTTTTTTAATGATGTTTGTCAACATAAAAAAAGGGGAGATTATTGGCCTAAGATTTTCAACCTTGGTCTTAATCTCGGTTTTGACGATAACAAACATGGAACTAATGATTTCATGGAGAATTATTTTTAGGTTCCATATCGGTTAGCGCACGACGTCCACGATCGAAAGTATCGGAGAAATCAGAAATCGAAAGGACGTTGGTCGACGCGCTCAGATTTCATCGGGAAGATAGAGTATAGGTTTAGGTTGTCTAGATAATTTGTAAATCCTCATAATGATGTAAAGAAACCATAGAACCAAACTTGTAATCCGAAACTCGAACCGAAGAAAGAAATCGACTGAAACTCAATGTAGAGTACAAGTACAATACGTAGAGTACCAGTATTCTACGACCGGTCGACCGAAATGAGCCCAAAAATGACAGAAGACATTCGGTCGCTTGGTCGCTCGATCGACGATCGACTGGACCAGTGATCAACGAAGCAGCTCCATTTTAAGCCGTTGAGCAATGTTTCACTCAAGCCCACTTTATGGTGTTGGCTTAAGGTTTTTCAACCATGGTCTTAATCTCAGTTTTGATGATAACAAACATGGAACTAATGTTTCATTGATAAATCTTTCAGGTTCCAAGTCGGTTAGCGCACGACGTCCTCGATCAGAAATATTGAAGAAATCGGGAAATCGGAAGGACGTTGGTCGACACGCTCAGATTCTTCGGGAAGTTAGAGTTTAGGTTTAGGATGTCTAAATAAATTGTAAATCCCCATGATGATGCAAATAAACCCAAAAACCAAACCCGAACCCCAAAACATGAAAACTCGAAAACTGCCCTGAAATTTCACTAAGCCTAGGGAGCTCCTTAGAGGGCTATAAGACCTAGATATTTTCCTGACACAAAAATGGCGATAATTGTTCCTTGGGTAGAAACTAGATAACAATGTATTTTTAAGGATTTTTTGGAAGCCTTTAGCCTACCCATTCTTGACTTGAAAGATTAGAAAATTTTCGTTTTCTAAAAATTTGTACTAGACCCCAAAAACTAGATTTTGATTCTTAAGGATTTTGATTTTTTAGATATTTTTATTGAATCCAAATGGGGGGTAATCCTTATTTAACATTTATGTTTTAAAGTTATTAACTTAGTGAAGACGAAACCAAAAAACGAACAAACAAAGCCTAACCAAACTGCTCAGTCCAGGTTCGGTCGACCGAATGGTGTCAAAAGCTGGCAGTAGCCAATTCGGTCGACTGGTCGGTCGACCGAAGTGTGCCAAAAATTGGTAGTGGCTACTTCGATTGACCGGACAATAGAGGAGCCAAATCGCGATTGAGTCGGTCGACCATCCAGTTGACCGAACAGAGCGGCAGAAGCGCAGAATGCCAGCGATCGCTGGGCGGTCGATTGGTCGATCGACCGACGATCGACCAGATGGCAGAAGATAGCTAGATTTCGTGCCGTTGAGCGCTGCTTTACCCGAGCTTTCATCTTGGCTCTATAAATACCTAAGCCTAAGCCTTCCTTTGACACCTTTGATCACTCCTACACTTCATTGTGCCATCCTTGATCAATTCCAAGCTTTTATTGAGCCAATTCTCGTGGAAACCCTAGTTTGATCTCTCATTCCTTGATATAGCCTTTAATACTTCATCGATTCATCACCTTGAGGCATCAAGAGGACTAGGGAGTTTGTTGTGGAGCTAAGTATTTTATTGTTTGATTTATTGCTCCATTTTGTGTTGTATTTTCTTGTTATTTCATTGTATTTGAGTTCGTGTAAACCTAGAGTGCTAGGTTGATTGAGTAGGTGATTGCCTTTGTGTTTCAGGCTTAATTCCCCCGGTGTAAACTTAGTTTACTAGGATTAGTTGAGTTGTCCCTTAGGTTGAGGTGGAAGAGTGATCTCGGTAAGAAGGCAGAGACTTTCGGGTGTGGAAGTACCTTAGGTTGAGAGCGAGACTCTTCGGGTCAAAGTCATCGTTGTAAGGGAAACAATATAATCTAGTAAACTTAGTTTGATAATCCTAAGCGAGGTGCTTAAGTAGTGGAGTAGGCATTGGGGCCGAACCACTATAAATCATTGTGCTAGGATTGATATTTTCTTTGTGTATCGCATTGCTTATCTTTATTACTCGCTTTCACATTTAGTCATCAATTGTGAATTGCCTAAGTAATTTAAGAAATGATTAAAATCGGATTTAGGCTAATTGATTAGTTAACACACTATTCACCCTCTCTCTATTGTGGCCATTTCACCCAACACATGGCTCTATAAATAATGATGTCCTAGCCTTCCTTTGACACATTTGATCTCTCCTAAACTCCATTAAGCCATCCTTAATCATTCCCAAGCTTTCATTGAGCCATTACTTGGAGAAAACCTAGCTTTCCACCTTGTCTTTCTTGAGTTTGCCTCAAGCTTGATTTGATTCATCATCAAGGCATTAAGAGGAGCTAGGATTCATTGTTTGGAGCTAAGTATAAGTTGTTTGATTTTTTGCTCCATTAAGTTGTGTATTTCCTTATTTATTTCGTTGTATTTGAGCTTGTAAAGACCTAGGTTATTAGGTCTTGAAATTGGATGCTAGCCTTGGTGTTTGAGGCTTAAATCTACCGGTGTAAACTTAGTTTACTAGGATTAGTATTGTTGTCCTTTAGGTTTGAGGTGGGAGAGCGCACTCGGTAGGAAGACGGAGACTTCCGGGTGTGGAAGTGCCTTTGGTGTGAGAGCGAAGACTCTCTGGTGAAAATGTCCTCGTTGTAAAGGAAATAATTGATCTAGTAAAGTTTAGTTTGGAAATCCTAAGTGAGGTGCTTAGGTAGTGGAGTAGACATTGAGGCCGAACTACTATAAATCGATCGTGTTTGCATTGCCTATTGTGATTGTGCCTTAATTGCTATACTTACTTGTTTCCGCGCATTGCTTTCTTGGTTGTCTTTAATTGTCTTATTTATTGCTTTCGCTTGCTATTTTAATTTGTGAATTGCCTAAAGATTGTAAGAAAAGATTAAAATCAGAATTGGGTAACAAGATTTAGTTAACATACTATTCACCCCCTCTAGTGTAGGCCATTTCACCAACAATGGGATCTCAGTTCCTTTACCTTGATCAATAGCCGTAGTATTATCACACAATACATGCATTGAACCGGCAACCTTATGAACAACTCCAACTGAATGATAAACTCCTTTATCCATACGCTATCATTGGTGTCTTCTCAAGTAGTAAAGCATGAAAGCTTTTGTCACCCTATCGGCTATAGTACCCAGCTAGGAACTCTTTCTTGCTTACTGTATCGCCGAATCAAATTGGATCATCAAATTGGCTACAATACCCCGCTTGGAACTCGTTCCAACTTATTGTGCCACCATTTAGGTATCCCCATACCTTGATATGGTTTTTACTGTCGTCAGAAACATTTCACGTCCTTTTCAAGTACCCGAGAGAGTTCTCCATGGCTTCCCAATGTTCTTCTCCAGGGTATGCCTGAAATCTACTAATTGCCCCCAAGGCATAAGCGACATCAGGCCAAGTGTAGTACATCATATATATGATGGATCCTTTTACCGAATCATAAGGGATCTCACTCATCCCTTGTCCCTCCTCAAGTGTCTTGGGAGACATCTTCTTGGAGAGACTAATGCTATGACTCATAAGCAAGTAATCTCTTTTACTACCTTCCATGCTAAATCTCCTTAGCACTTTATCAATATACTTGGACTGATATAATCCTGGCTTCCTTCCAGACCTATCCCTATATATCATATTGTCAAGCATAAATGAGGGATTTTCTAGATCTATCATAGAAAAGTTTTGGGGAAATATATTACTACAGCATGGTAAGCATCTTTCCCAATGAACAGTATGTCATCCACATACAACACGATTACGCTCCCACTAACCACTGTGTATACACAAGGTTCATCCATGTTTTTGATAAAGTCAAACCCTTTTGACTATCTTATCAAAAACAGATGTTCCAACTCTTCGATGCCTGTTGGAGTCCATAAATGGACCAATGCAGCTTGCATACCTTACTCGGTCCAACTGAGGATATGAACTCCTCTGGCTGTGTCGTATAGAATTCTTATTGAAGAATATAGTCTTGACACCCATATGCTAAATCTCATATTCATGGCACGCACTGATGGCTAACAACATCCTGATGGAATTAAGCGAGGTAACTGGTGAGAAAGTCTTATCACAAACAACCCATTGTGTAGGTTTGATATCATTCTTAGCTATTATGATCTTATAAGTCTCCACATTGCCATCTGCTCTGATCTTTCCTAAAGATCCACCTGCACCCTATAGGAGTTATTGATGACATGTATATTTGCCATCTTTAGTTGTCTATTTTCATTCTAAATTCAGATTAAATACTTCCTAATATGTGGTTATTATTTTGTTTAATATTTAGGCAACAAAGTATGAAAAGAAATAAAAAAGAATCTCCTTGCACGTTTTTTGGAAAGTGAAAATTGGAAAGAAAGCTAGACCTGGTCGCCATGCCTTAGATGTGCCCACACTTTAGTGAAGATGCATGTGACAGACCCACAAATTACCATATTCAAGGCTGACATTTTATTTTTAAATTTCTGTACAAATTTGGACTCTATTTTTGTGTCTAAAATATTAAACCAAAATATTTAGTTGTTAGTTTATTACCTTGTAGGGTTGATTTGATTTTTTTTTTTCTATTTTAGTTAGGTTTGTGAATTCTCCTATAAGAGGAGAAAAGTTATAATGAACAAGTATGCTTAATTTTGGTTTTTTATTTTCAGCTTAGAATTAAGTTTCCAATTCAACAGTAATAATTTAGAAAAGAGATGTTTGTCTTTGCGATGTGTGACTAATTCTCTTCCATCTACCTAAAGGGCATTCGATGCTCCGAATATATGGATTGAGAGATCTCTCTATGCTTAACCTCTCTTATTTTCTAGTATTCAATTATTTCCTGCAATAATTTTGTCACACCCCAATTTAGGGTTCGCGTGACCGGCCAGGGCACGTGTCGGTACCCCGAAGCCTACCCTATGCACTGACCATCAACTCATAAAGCACAACCAGACTGACATGGAAATCATAAACAAAAGCAACAGTACCAAACTTTATTAGTTGTTTGAAAATAGTTTAACCAAACCAAGTTCGAAAACATCACAAGTTTTTAAAGAAACATCTAAAGGTTTTCAAAGAAGACATCTCAATGTTTTACAGAACCAACTCAGTGCATACACACGACTCTACTCAAACACGACTATGACTATAGAGCTGCCAGCTACGAGATCTGCACCCACGTCTGCCCTCCAATCGCACTATGCCACCAAGCCGTACCTCATTGGTCGGGCTATGCAAAACAACAATAAATAAATCGTGAGTTCACGAGAAACTCAGTGAGCAGTTCTTCCGAACCTCCACTTAAATCCTCGACAAGATAACATATGTAAAGATACGATAGAGATAAGGAATTATAAATTGATCACCATAGTAGTTAGCCAGTTTGCCAAGTCATAAGGATAGGTAAACTGGCCTCTTCAGCCCTTAACAATTCCACTGTAGCTCAACCACTAATGGCCTAAAAGATGTGGAAGGTTCGGTGCTTCTCTCTACAAAACCAGGCCGGTCGACCACCAAAACCAGCCCATGAGGGCATTTCATACTAGACATTCATGTCACGGATCCATCAACTAGGATGGCCACTAGCCTCAGAAATCCTCCGAGTTAGGGATAGCTAGTCCCACCCAATTCGGGTCTACCGTCAGCGTGGCCCACTGACGAAATCTCAAGACCCTCCACCACTTGGGTCTAACACCTAGCGGGCCCGCTGGTACAATCTCAAGACCCTACAAACCGCTGAGTCGTGTGGTAGCCGTTCGGCTAATGACACTCCTCAATAGACCATCTCAACCACAACCAAAACCAGGTTGTGCAAATTTCCCTGTGTTTTGCTTTACGGGCATTGCCTATATCCGACCCTCCCCTCAAGTCGCGCTATTAGGATATTGATGTCCGCTAACTATCCCTAGGTGTAGAACCTAGTAAGTGTACTTTGTCTCTTAGTTAATTGTCACAACTAGGTACCGAAACATTTTTTTTCTGAATTTATTAGAACAAACTGAGCATAATCAGTACGTGGACTACCATTATCAACAACACTTACCAAAAATAACTATAAGCCATAGTTATCATGTGAATGCTGACTTAAGGAGGTTAAATTTCAGAAATAGATAAGGAACATACAGTGTACATAGTAATGATTGAGTATAATATCTAAAAATTAATGCAAACATTTCCTTTGATTAATATGCCATAACAATCCTATACATGTATGCACTAATAGGAACATTTCCTTAAACATGATAATCTAGATCTATAGCTACTAATAATTTCTAAGATGCACAAGCAATCTCATAATATAATTACAATCTAACATCAAGCATGTAAGTATGAATCAAGACCACCCAACATGAAACCTAGCATAGATAATTCGATCAAACTTGTAATTCCACCCTTACCCTTGCTCGGCCGACTTGAGCAGGGTAAGACCTTGCTTGGCTGAGCCTTTTAGGGAGGATGAGCATGTTCTCGACAACAAATCCTAAGCATCAATCTAAAGATCTAACATTTAACGCAAAGAAGGCGATCCATGAGTTAAAAGACGTTCGAGGAAATTGGGAAAAATTTCGGCATGACCTTTCCCCTTTTTCCTTTATTCGGCCAACACATAAAACACGAAAAATACGATCTAAAACACGAGATCATGTATATACTAAACATATAGAGTCCAAACACGAGGAAACCACATCGATCGACAAGAAAACTCGTGTAAAAACTTGATTCCAAAGCTTACTAGGTTCTGCCACTCGCCTCCCCTCACAAACAAACCAACCACTCATCTCGATTGGATCAAAAGGTAGGCTCGATGAAGACGAATCCCATTTTCCTCGGGCGTCGATGCGAACTCGACGCCAATCACAATCCCCCTCCCCTTCACCTTGGGCTACGTGCGTCTCTCCCTCTTTGGAGCCGCACGGTGGCTTGGGTGAGGGGTTTTATTCCCCTTCATCCTTTGACTAGAATACCCCCTACTCACTTAAACCCCCTCATTCGACTCCACCCAACCCGGATCAAGTCCTGACTTGATCCGCGAACTCAATCTCAACCCAACTTGAGTCAACCAATACACTCATCCTCCAATTGCCAACAATAGGTTATAATTTAAATTAATTATACTTGCTACTCGTGGTGATCTTGCGACTTGGCCTAGCTAGTTCCCAACTCGATGGGCTGAACCACGAAATTTTTATATTAGGAAACCCGGGTATTACAAATTTGGTCTATTGTTCTTGTTAGTGTTGGCCTTTGTATGTTGGTTGTATTTGGCAAAAGTTAATGATCTCAGCCATAACCATGAGGAACTCTGCATATGTTGAAGACAGTCTCAACTGCTCCAGCAACCTATGGTTTTCTTGTCAAAGATGCAGCGTAGAAAGATAACTTTTTGTCTCTTACAGAGATAATGACTCTTGGTTTGCTTTATTAAATGATGATTCTTTTTGTTGTCTTTGAGATCTTTTAATCATCATTTATTCTTTATTTGCTCGAATAACTGATTTAAATATTTTGGGCATTACTCCTTGATCTTTATGGTCTTTAGGAGTTATGCACCATCTATTTATTTTTGAATCGATGACTTGTTGGTTATTAAACTGATGGGTTCATTAAACAAATAGTTATGAACAACATTGATTCATGTCTTTCGGTTGTCTCATATAAAATCCAATGGAAAGATCTAATCTGCAACTCTCTATGTCACTACTAGAAATATGGCCTTCTACGACGGTGCTGGTGGTCGCAAGGGGGTGCCATTTCTCGGCGATTGTGCTATCGCAGAGTTGCCCGTCGCGAAGTTACCAACTCTGCGATGGTATAGCTACCATTTTGCGACCGACCTTAGCGGTCGCAGAAACCGTCACAATCGGAACTTAGAATTAAAAGCCCGCACCTACCTTTTCTCTTCCCCGCATGCTCTCTCACTCACGACTCTCCTCTGCGATTTGTCTTCCGCCAACTGCCGATCGCTGACCACCGCTGGCATTCCTCTCTCTCTCTCAAGATGCCAAAACCCTAGCCATCGCCGGCTAGGGTTTCGGTCGGCGACAGAGAAATAGAGGGCTGCCCGGCTAGGGCTGGCAACAGACGAATACTGGATTATCCGTATCCACACCGCACCCCATATCCACCCATCCGTATTCGCACCATATCCGCTACGGATGTGAATATGGATATCCATATCCGCACCGCTTCAAATACGGATATCCGCACCGCATTCGCATCCGCACCGTATTTAATAAAAATATATTAAAATAATATATTTAATTAAGAAAATCAATAAATTACCAATTCATTGATCCAAAATAAATATATAATATACTTCAAAATTCATCTTGACATGAAATTACCATAGAGCTCTTATATATATTAATAACTTATATGGACAAAATAGTAATTCAGAGACGCGGATAGACAGTGCGGATACGGTGCGGATCCACAGTCATATCCGTATCCACACCATATCCGCGCGGATATAAGTTTTCTAAATCCATATCCATATTCATATCCATTTTTACTTGCGTATATGGATCGGATACGGTGCGGATACTGTTTTTAGTTAGCGGATGCGGATAAAATTGCTATCCCTACGCCCGGCCCTACCTTCCACCACCGAAAACCTAATCTCTACCACATATGCCACTTGTGTTTGATCCTAATCCTGCAAATAAAAGATGAATGTTGATGGTTGATTGACGGTAATCAAACAAGGAATTGCTCATTAAATTTGATGAGTTTGATTTTGCAGCTAACAAACCAGTAGGACTATTGTGTGCAAGCATCACAACACAATGTCCTTCGGGGGTTCCTGTAGCAGCTTCGTAGATTTTCTTCGCACTTTCCTCCATATCATTGACCCCATACCTGAGTAGAAAATACATGTATCAGTTGGTTATTTATAACAAAGAAAAATTAGATTTCATGAGTGTGCATTCTTATGGTAGTCCAAATTTTAGAACAAAGAGGTTAGATATTGGTTTAGCTTGTTGAGTAAATTTAATGCCGATGCCTTCAACTAAGCTGACTTTAGTCATCTTAGTACAAAAGTTGATTAGTTCTGTTGAAGATGATCCAATATGATTACTTACAGTTTATTGTCATGGTTTAATTCCTGACTTGTTTAATTCCTATGTTTATTGTCATTCTCTCTGCACATTCTCTCCCTCCCTTACTTACATTTTGTGATGAGGGAGGGATTAGTATTATCAATTACCTATATTGTTTGGGCTTTAATTTCAACGTCAAAATTCCTAATATAATTGCAACCAGGTTTTATAATTTTTGGGTATTTTTCTCCAACTGGTGAGCTCTATCTTCCTTGTCTGAAATATTCCTAGTTTTTATAATTTAATACCTGTGTTGTTTGTTATTAAAAGCTGCACTTATTGTGGCATGGACATACTCCATTGATCATAAAGGCATGCATTTTAGCAACCAAATATTAACTAGATTTAATGTTATTAGCAACAGGCAAGCCTTTTTCTTTCTGATGTCAATCATTTTTCTCTCCAGTCTCAAATGAGACTGAGAACCAGCAAACTCAAATCTTTTTTCATGGCCAAAGTAGGGCTGCAGGCAATACCAACAAAAAGTTGTTTTGCTCTTTACGGGTCAAAGAGAGAATGCCTGCCTGCATTTTCTGCAGAGGGGGATAATACACAACAATAGGTAAAATTAGGAGTTTTTTACTAGTTTTAGATAAGGACTGTCAAGTTATCAATTAACTTGGCACTGATAGAATTAGAAAGGTGGTCAAAAGTATTAGGAGGATCTCTCTTAAGGGTGACCATATATAGTCCCAAGATACTTGAATGGAGACTTACTCTGTTTTCATGTTGAGTTCATTAGAGATGCATCCCACTTCATGCCTAATGTCAGTGACTGAAATCAACCATGACCAGAGGTTTATTTTAGCTCTAAGCACATGGTAAAGATATTTTACTGTTTCTATTTGATGGTCAATGAAGGGGGAATCAGTATTGTATTTTTAACCATCTTAACCATTATGATGTATGAAAATTACTTCTTAACCACTTCAACTGAGCCAAACAGATTCCAATTTCAGTCTTTTTTTAGTGAAGCAATCATTTAACTGCTTTCTATGGTTTATCTGAGTTGTATTTTTTTCCTTTTTCCTTTTAAGAAAATCAATTTTATGCACATGCTTGACCATAATAAAATTTTAATTTAAGTGGAGATTCACTTCAATTGGTTCTCACAAAGTTTCATGAGCAAAAGCCAAGAGTTGGTGGCACGCATAGGATGGAACAAAGTTTGATTAAAAGCAGAAGATAACAATATATATATATATATAGTCTTATGTTGATTAAAAGTAGAAGTTTGATTAAAAATTCTTTTATCACTTTTCCAATGTTATTGTCTTATGTTGCATGGAAACTCAATTTCAGTACCATTGCATATATAATTTGACAATTAGCATGGAAGCACCACCACCGGTCCCGGAGGCTCGAGGTTGTCGTAGGCCTCGCAGGCCTAATTGGGGGGCTCATATACCATCATCGGCCAATCAACGTCAGCTGATATCGCTGCACGGTCTAAAGTAAGTATAAAAGTTTATTTATTATGATTGTTAATTAATTAATTACTACTTATGTTGTTATATTTGAGTTATAGATTCGAGCAGGACAATGTTGCTCGCAGCATCACTGCTATTATCAAGAGGTTCTTTCGGGAGCCGTGGCGTTCATAGACCCACGTGTCGCAGCATAATCGAGATTCATTATGGTATGAGTTCGAGGTACATAGTTTATTCATTATGATCCAACTTTCAGCCAACCAATTCTTGTTTTGTTTCCAGTAATCTATTATGCAATATCTTGAAATGAACAATAATTAATTAGCCTGAAAATAAGACAGTTGATGCATTGCCTTCAAGAAATGTAGCATGACAGGGATGATGTACTTCTTCCACTTTGCCACTGTTTCTAGGGCTGACAATGTGTTTTTTTGTCCTTGTGTAGAGACTTTATTGCTGAATTATTTTTGAGTCATTCAAATGATTATAACTGAACTAATTACATTAATTCTACACATAGAATTAATATCAGTTACACTAATGAATTTCCTATTTGTGATGGTTACTATTGTATTTAAGAGGCAGTTAGCATGTTTTTAGTTAAATTCTCTCTGATATCTTTTGTGAGGGTGATGATTGGCTGTCTAAACTAATATTTTGAAACCACAATTGCTAGTTGGGACATTGGTTCACTGGTTTACCTGTACTATTGGTTCAATTGATCCAAATTTATAAAAAAATAAAAAAGAAGATACAAGATCTGGTTCAATTGAAATTGAATTAGTTTTGACCAGGTCAATCAATTTTTCACCTGGTTTAATTAATTGTTAACTGGGTCTTGACCAATTCAATTTTTTTACAGGATACAAATATTTTTCCTTTTTCCTGATATAGTTGTTAAATTGCTAATGCTATTTTTTCATAAAACCCTCAAGGGCCCTTTCATACAACACAATGTTGAAATTTTGGTCTTATTTTCACTAAGATTGGCATTTTCATCAGCATTTGATTTACTTTTTGTGAACTTGTATTAATGTTTTCTTTTTGTAGGCCTTTTATACCTGGGATCCCGCCATTGAGGCTCATGTGAAGGATGCTTGGGAAACTTACAGTTAGAAGCTTTTCAAGGATATCCTCCATCGGGCGCGGGATGAGGCGCGCGCGAGTATAGGCGGTAACAGAGATACACCTATGGATGTGCTCAAGGGACACAGGCCAATCTGGATGGAGGTTGACGTATGGGATCGGTTATGCGATATCTGGGCATCGGAGGGATGGCAAGATGCCTCTCGAACGGCGCACCAAAATTAGATGACGCTGGTCGAAGGATCCGTCGCCCGACATATCGGTGGGTCCATCCCTTTTATCAACCATGAGCGTCGATTGGTAAGTAATTTAGTAGCTATTTTTATTATTCATTTATTATTATAAAAAAATTAATTATATTTATTTTATTATAGGGGAAACTAGATGAGCAGGGGACGCTCATCCCTGCTAATTGTCTAAGGGTCTTCGAGGAGACACATAAATACCAGCGTGGTCCTCGCCGGGGTGAGTTCATCAGCAGGAGGCCGAAGATGGTACTGGTAAGATAATATTTTTTTTTAAAATATCTTGTTCTATTATGTATAATTAATTTACTTTTATTTAAAGACCACGTATAGTGAGTTGGTGACCCAGCGGGGAGGTGATCCTGCGTAGCATCAACTTGATGCTGACACATGGATGCAGGTGGCAGGCGTCGGCCACGACCGTCTATATGGCATTGGCACAACGACCCACGCACGGGCGTTGTTGCAACCACATGGTGCAGGGCCGTCTGCTTTCACCTCCTCCGTTGCTGGTCCATCAACATCACGTGCAGATCAAGATCGATTAGCGGTCGTCGAGACTGCTCAGGCATGCCTCAGCGCCAACATGGCCGCTATGAGAGATACTGTGACGCAGATGACCCAGTACTTGACACATATATCTTCTCTCACACCTGGTGCTCCGGCTCCTCCACGTCCCCCATCATTCGGTGCGACAACATCAGCATCGGATCCATCATCATCATCATCATCGACGCCGACTGATGTGCTCCCCACGCAGCCCCTCTCCCCGTCGCTCGATGCGCCTGATGCGCCTGATCATTGATGTACTTTTTTGATATTTTATTTTGATATAATGTAAATATTATTGTTTTGATATGATGTAAATAATATTTTGATATCTATATATTATAATATGCTGTCTTTTGTCTATATTTTAATTAAATATTGGAACAGGAAATAATATATTTTTGATTTTTTTTTTAAAATTATATATTTATCTGCGATGATTTTGCAACCGTCATTGCCATTGCCGATGCTCGCCACACAATCACGTGAAGCGGTCGCAAAAAACTGTACGACGGCCATTGCGACCGCCAGATGCGGTCGCAATATCGATCATAAAAAACTATGCGACAGCCTTTGTGACGCTGGTTTACGGTTGCAATATATGCATATTTGGCGATGGTGATGTGGCGGTCGCGTAGAATCTACGACGAGACTATCCGCGATGAACTATTTGCGACAGCCTCTATCGTCGCAATTGCTCGTTTGTGATGGCTTTGCGACCGCGTTAGCCATCGCAGATGGCGAAGTTTTTAGTTGTGTGTGCAAACACTGGATTGTCAATTATCGAGAGGAGTTGAGACTACTGAGTGCAGACATTTCTTATCTTCAGGAGAAGATTGGTTTCGGGTGGATAGCTCACTACAATACAAGGCTGTGTCGAGGACGAAACTCTATGGTTGGGATGTCATAGAGAGACAAGTTGGTATTTACTTATTATAGCAAAATAGTGTTTTTGTTATTTCCAATTCATTGTAGTACTAAAGTCAGAGGACATATTTTGTACTTATAAAGAGTGAATTGGATATTTGTCTAATGAGTGCCCCGCAGATTAAGTGACAGGTTTGTCACTGAACTGCGTAAACAAATCTCTCGTGTTTGCATGTGTTCTTTTACTTTGGTTCTTATTGTGCTTCTAGTAGCAGTTGCATTAGTAGTTGTAACTTTTTATTCAACTGCCCTTAACAGAAGTTCCCTAAGAGACACATATATTGTTATTTGGTATCAGAGCGATTGTGCTAACCTTTACCTACATAAGATCCTTGGTGTGTCTCTTCTTTTTCAAGCTCAATATGGAAGGAATACCTATGGAAAATTTTGCTAATATTCTTCCTTTGCTTATTAGAACAAACTATGATTATTAGAAGGCTAGGATGAGAGCTTTCATCAAGTCCCTAGATGATCGTGTAAATCAAATAACCATACTAGAGGGGGTGTGAATAGTGTGTAGCCTAAATACACTAAGTTCAATTTCGATTTTTTTCTCAAGTTGGCCTAAGTATGAATTTTTGATATTTTTAGTTATATGCTTTCAAGATGCAAATATAAATGACTAATGATTAATACCAAGCAAGATTAAATAGATAAGCAATGCTAACATGTGAAATTTAGAGTGGTTCGGCCACACTGCCTACTCCACTACCTTGGTTCATCACCAAAGATTTCTAACCTTAAATTTTTATAACTTGAATGTTTCCTAAAGAATACAAAGATGACTTATCCCTCAACCTTAGAGGATATCTCAACTACTATTCCAAAGCAAAACACTTGAAAATAAAGAAACCTAGGTTTAACACTACACCACACTTAACAACTTGAAATGAGAAGCAAATAAGAAAGAAAATACAAGTAAAGGAGCAATAAATTAAAATAAACTCAAATGAGCTCCTCCAAGTTGCCTCCAAGTACTTCAAGGCCTCAAGATGATGTAGAAATTTGGATTAAAGACTTGAAATAGAGTTTTGAATACTTTGAGAATGAGAAGTTGAGGTTTGCACTTTGAATCACTCTTTAAGACTCAAGAAAATATTTTGGTAGCTCAATAGAATAGTTGGGAGCCTTAAAAAGGGAGTTTTGGGTGTATTTGTAGAGTTGATATTGGAGTATGGAAGCAAAGAGCCATTCAAATCTTATCCAATTTGAAAAGGAGCTATTTGGGGGCATTCTAGGAATTCTGGGTAGTTTTTTAAAAAACTGACTGGGGGCATTCTGGGAATTTTGGGTAGTTTGGAGGTTTCTAGCTTTTCAAGCCTTATTTTTTTAGGTTAACGTTTTCCAAAAATTTCTTTAAAATATGTCTTTAATTTATTTTTACCTAAAGAATAATTATTGGGAGTTTTGATGGTAAAAAAATGTTGGACTAAGGTTGAAGGTTTTGATGATAACAAACATGGAACTAATGATTTCATTGAGAAATACTTTCAGGTTCCAAGTCGGTTAGCACACGACGTTCGCGATTTAAAAAATTGAAGAAATCGATAAGGATGCTTGTCGACGCTCGGGATTCTTCGGGAAGTTAAAGTTTAGGTCTAGGGTGTCTAGCTTGTGTTGTAAATCGTCATGATGATGCATAAGAACCCTAAAACCAAACCTGAACCCTAAATCACGAAAGCCCAAAAAATTAGAAAAGATCTTGAAATTCACTAAGCCTAGGGAGCTCCTTGGTGGGCTATATGACCTAGACATGCCGATAATTGTTCCTTAGGTAAAAACTAGATAACGAGTCCAAACAAAAGTTTAAATGCATCTAAAGCTTTGAATGTGAAGGATTTGGACATGTAAGATCAGAATGCCCAAATCTCCAAAGGAAGATCAAGAAGTCATTTACTGCTACTTGGAGTGACGATGATGAAGAAACTAATTCAGAAGAGCATCAACAAGGCAACTTTAGAGCTTTAATAACATGCTGAGATGACACAATTAAGACCACCAATGTCTCTGATGAAGATAATGATCAATGCAAGGTTCAATATGCAGACAGTCTTGAGGAAGTATATCAGGAGATACTTGAGAAAACTTAATTGTGTAGCAAAACTTAACAAGTTTCTCGGGGATCAGAACAAGCTTTTGATAGAAGAAAAGAAGACTCTTTCGGACAAAGTTAAAACCCCTCAAAGACAAATTGTTCAAAAAGAAGACAAAGAATCTAAGTTAACTTTTGAACTTGAAAAGGTAAAGAAGGAAGTTAGAAGGATGAATTCTATAGGTACTCTTAACAAAATCTTGAGTGTAGAAAAAAGTTCTTCTAATCACAAGAGACTTGAATACCCTAGCTCATGCCAGTTGAAACCCCGGTCTCAACTGCCTACTCAACCAAGGAACTTTTATAGAGGCTCTTCAACTCATCAAAAGCCCACTATAAGAAAGGAAGATAGGGTACCCAAATGCTACTATTGCAGGTGCAGCGGACACATTATTGTAAATTGCTTCAAGCTTTTTAATAAATTGAGAAGAAAGAATCACCCAAGGAAAAATGTTAAGCAAATCTGAATAAGAAAGACTGATTTTAACTACCATGTTGCTTTTATGTCAAGACTATTTATTCTCTTGGATCTTGGTATTTCGACAGTGGTTGTTCTCAGGACATGACAGGAAGTCCTAAAAATATGAGAGTCATTTAGAAACAAGGAGGTACAACTGTCACTTTTGGAGATGAAGGACAAGGGAATTATCATAAGAGTTGGAACTCTAAATATTCATGGAATTCCAAATTTGGAAAATGTCCTGCTTGTTAAAGGTCTTAAGGCTAATCTTGTGAGTATAAACTAATTATGTGAACAAAATTTAAATGTTCAATTTACCAAAAACAGTTGCAAGGTTCTCAATAAGAATGGTGACTGTATCCTTGAAGGAAATATATCTAGAGACAATTGCTACAAAATTGCCTATTCTTCTATTTGTCTTTCAGCTGTATCTTCTAACATTAATCTATGACATCGACGGTTAGGTCATATTAATTACAAAGATCTGAAGAAGCTTGTAAATGCTGAAGCGATCAGGGGTATTCCTAAACTTTTAGGAGAACCTGAAGCTATTTGCGGTGCTTGTCAAGAGGGAAAACAGACTAGACAGTCTCATCAGTAGTTACAAATGGTAGCTACTTCTAAACCTCTTGAACTTTTTCACTTGGATATGATAGGTCCCATGCAGGTTGAAAGTATTGGTGGTAAAAAATATATCCTTGTTTGGTAGATGATTTCTCACATTTTACTTGGACAAAATTCCTGAAAGAAAAATCCAATGATTTTACCACTTTTAAGTCTCTATGTTTGAGACTTCAGAATGAGCAAGAACTTTCCTATTCTGAAGGTGATCAGAATAAGAAGTGATCATGGAAGAGAATTTGAGAACATTTCTTTTTCTGAATTTTGTGATGAAAACGATATTCTGCATGAATTTTCTGCTCTAAAAACTCCTCAACAGAATAATGTAGTTGAAAGGAAGAATCGTACTATTCAGGAGATGACTCGAGTTATGCTTAATTCTAAATATATTTCTAAAAGATTTTGGGCTAAAACTCCTTATGAATTATGGAAATGTAGAAAACCTAACCTTACATATTTTAATGTCTTCGGTAGCAGGTACTATTTCTAAATGATAGGGAATATATTGGAAAAATGCAAAGCAAAAGTGACGAAGCCATATTTCTTGGCTATTCCAAAAATAGTAAGGCATACAGAGTCTACAATAAACGAACTCAAACTGTAATGGAATCGCAAAACGTGAAGGTTGATGATTCTCAAATATACCAGACCCTACTAACTAATCAGAAGATAGTCTCAACTGCTGATAAGACTGCCCAGAATTCTTCCAAGGCCAATGAACAATCAGTTAAAATTGCTAATTTAACTTACCATGAGACTGATACTAAAGTGGAAGATGAAAATGATGACTCCATATTTGAAAAGTCTACAAGATCTCTCAAAAATCATCCTTTACAAAATATAATTGGAGATGTACATGATGGAGTTAAGATCAAAAATCAATCCAAGAAAAATCACCAGGATATGATCAAGTATTCATGCTATACTTCAACTGTTGAACCTAAAAATGTCAAGAAAGCCTTGAAGGATGGATTTTGGATTTCTGCTATGCAAGAATAACTACAATAGTTTGTCCAAAATAATGTATGGGAACTTGTCTCAAGACCTGAAAATATCAATGTTATTGGAACTAAATGGGTGTTTAAAAATAGGACTGATGAAGCTAGAAACATTGTAAGAAATAAAGCCCGTCTTGTTGCTCAAGGATACAATAAAATTGAAGGACTGGACTATGATGAAACCTTCGCACCTGTTGCAAGATTGGAATCCATCAAGTTACTTCTAGCCTTGTCCTGTTGTATGAAGTTCAAACTATTTCATATGGATATTAAGTCTGCTTTCCTTAATGAAATTCTCAATGAAGAAGTTTATGTTGAACAACCTAAAGGCTTTGAAGATTTTGCTCATCCAGACCATTTGTATAGATTGAAGAAAACTTTATATGGTCTTAAACAGGCTCTTAGAACTTGGTATGAGAGACTTGCCCAGTTCCTACTCTTGAAAGGCTACAAAAGAGGAAGAGCAGATCAGACATTGTTCATCAAAAGAAATGGGTCTTAATTGATAATTGTTCAAATTTATGTTGATGATATAGTTTTTGGTCCAACCTCTGAAATTTATGTTAAAGAATTTATGGAAGACATGAAATCTGAGTTTGAAATGAGCATGGTGTTGGTCGAATGGCCTACACTAGAGGGGGGGGGGTTGAATAGTGTGTTAACTAAAACTTTAAGGTTAATTCCAGTTTTAACTAAAACTTTAGGCAAATCACAATTTAATACCAAGTGGAAGCAAGATAAATAACAAGTAATCAAACACACATAAGAGCAATGTTAACACAATGAATTTATATTGGTTTGACCCCAATGTCTACTCAATACCTAAGCATCCCACTTAGGATTTCAAACTCTAGTTTACTAGACTATGTGTATCATACAAGAGGATTTACAAGCTAAGGCACTGATGCCCACAATCGAGGGTTACTCTCACACCCAAGAGTACCTCCAACACCTCTTCTTCTAAGGACTACACAACTAACCCTAGCAAACTAAGTTTATAGCGGTGAATTTAAGCCTCAACACCAAGGCAACTACCAAACTCAAGATCCACAACTAGATCTTTACAAACTTGAGAAGTACAATAAGTAAACAATAAAATATACAAGTAATAGAGCAATTAATCAAAACAATAAACTACTTAGCTCCAACACAAGATCCTAGCTTCCTCTTGATGCCTTTGATGATGAAACTCAAGGTTGAAGGCTCAATCAAGAAGGTAAAAGCTCAAAGCTAGGGTTTTCCACAAAGATTAGCTCAAAGCAGTGTTAGATGGCTTCGAAGACAAGTATGGGGTCTTATATAAAGATTTGCTATTTAAATTGAATTTTTTAAATAGCAACTTAAAAAATTCAATTTAAAATTTTGAATTTTTTAAATTGCTATTTCCGCTATGTTTTCGATTCCTATCCCAACACCGGGATGTTCCGAAATGTCCATTCGAGATGTTCTGGGATGTTTCAGAATGTTCATACGGGATGTTCATACGGGATGTTCTGGGCTATTTCGAGCTATTCCGGGATGTCTATCCGGGATATTCCGGACTATTCAGGAATGTTACAACATCCCATCATATAATCCAGGATATTTTGGGATGTTACAACATCCAATCTGGAATGTTGTTTATGACTAGGAAGCTCTTGCTAATAGGTTAGGTTCATGTTATTGGGATATTTGCATCATTATGAGGATTAATACAATCATTCTAAATACCCTAAAACTAAACTCTATTCATCACGAAGAGTCCCGAGCGTCGACGAGCGTCCTTGCCGGTTTCTCCGATTTCTTCGATTGGGGACGTCGTGCGCTATCCAATATGGAATCTGAAAATATTTCTTCATGAAAACATTACTTCCATGTTTGTTATATTCAAAACCGAGATTAAGACCAATGTTGAAAACCTTAGGCCAACAATCTCCCCCTTTCTGATGATGATAAACAACCTTAAGAAAATATTTTCATTTAAGCATAAAGGAAGTCAATCATGGGATTTCTCCCCCTATCAACATGCATATCTACATAATATAACTCTCTCTATCTATATGCATGATTCTCCTATATTTTCTTTCCTTACATATATTTTTTCCCCCTTTTGGTATCAATAAAAAAGGGCAAGAAAAGTCAATCAAAAATCAAAGTTGGGACTAATAAACTAGTTTTCATGAAAACAAAGTCAACCAACCCAAGGGACAAAAATAACATATCAAATGAGAGACTAATTAATACATGATATCAAGAAATGATAAATTAAATCCAAAATCAAGAATCATATAGTAACTTAAGTATCGATATTTTCAAGTATCCGTCATAGAGTCAAAAATCACTTTAGAAATAATTTTTCTCATAAAATGAGTAGAACGATACCACACGTGAATTCAAAATATCATACTTCAAGTCTCATTTGAAAATCTAATGAAAATTCAAAGTATTGGAAAAATGAGCAATTTGAGAAGAGTGATACTTTAATGGTATTTTCGTAAATAAGTGAATCTTTCATGACATTTTCAGATTTCATTCAAACTTTCAAAACACCAACATATGAGCATGTAAAGCATGTATATCAAGTTTGAAGTGAAAAGAATGTTATTTGATCAAAATATGAACTTAGCACGGTTTCATTCGAAATAGATATGAAAACATGAAAATGACTAAGTATCAAAATTTTCTATCTACTCATGTTTTCTCTAACTTAGACACTTGGACATCTAACATGAGTGAATCTAAGTATATCAATCAAGTTTAGGCTTAAAAAGAGGTTTCTGTTGACTTAGGTCAAAGTACACTTCAAGTTTACAAAAATCAAACTTTTTAAACATGATAAAATCATATTCTTGACGAAATTTTTTGAAATTTTAACGTGACAAACTAGTTTTTCCAAGGAATCTATAGGTTCAAGAATCAGTCAAAAATTAATTTTTTATAAATTCATAAAATTCTTGAAAGTCCAGGGGTACTTTCATAAAATTTAGGTATTTTTTCAAAAGTTGTCAATTTTACTTTAAACTTTCTGAACATCACTGAATGAGCACTTAAGATGCGTGTGTCAAGTTTGAGCTCAAAATGAATTCTTTAAGTTTATTTTTTATCCTATCTTGATTTCAATGAAAAAACCGATATTTCTAGCTATCATTCAAGTTATCAAAATCATTCCTAGAAATGATTTTACTCAAAAAATAGTGTGAATGATATTAGAAATGGAATCAAAATGGTATACACGAGTTTTCATTTGAAGTTTTTGACGAAAAATCAAAGTATTTTCCTTTCAAGTAAGTGATACTTTGTGTTTCCGAAATTCAACTTTAAAATTCCATTATAAATCAGATTCTTGATGAAATTTTTCAAATTTTTACACAACAAACTAGATTTTTCAATGAAAGTGTAGCTTCAAGAATCATCTCAAAATCAATTTTCTACATTTTTCTAAAATTCAATGAGTAAACTATTTTAAAACTGAAATTTTAGTTTACATGTTCAATTATAATAAATGAGTTTTTCATATCAGTGGACATCATAAAAATTTAAAATTTTGAGTAAATATGTCACACCCCAACTTTGGGTCGTGTGACCGGCCAGGGTCTATGACCTACCCTGAAGCCTACTACATACACTGACTAACAGAAACACATAATGAAACAATGATGCAGCTTTATTCTAATCTTTAAAGAAGGTTCATAATTTTTGCTTTAAAACATGAAAAGTTCTGAAACATCAATCAGCAGAGAAAACAACTCAAGTTTAAAATCGAGTACATGTTTTCAAATAAACATTCTCAGTGTATGAAAAGAACAACTGCCCTAGACCTCTAGACTAAGACTAGTGGACGCTGCTACGAGATCTGCGCCACCGCCTGCCTCCAGCTGCACCATGACTCCAAGCCTCCTCTCACTGATCGGGCTCTGCAAAAAATAAGAAAATAAACCGTGAGTCCACATGAGACTCAGTGAGCGATTCTTCCGAACCACCACATAAATACCCAATAATCACAAGTAATTATATGCAACAGTAAAACATATAGTTAGGGATATACTTTGCTTCTGATATGACCACCGACCCCAAAGGTCATCTTGTATAGGCCATACATCCATGAAACCAGCCATAACTGCCTAACTAAATCATATGACCCCCGCCCCTTAGGGCCTACTCATGATCTTGTGGTTCAGCTACAACCAGCCCTACCACCCAAAATAGTAACACACTAGTCGTTCGGCCACATAGCACATCAGTGTATCAATGCAAAATCCTGTGCCGTCGACTAGGATGGTCTGCTAGTCTCCGGACACTGTTTGGGGTAGGGATAGCTAGTCCCACCTAACTGGGGTCTGACACCTAGCGGGCCTGCTAGTGCAATCTCAAGACCCAATCACTGGCCGAGTCAAGCATTAGTCATTCCAACTATCCATGCTTCTCGGCTGACCATCATAATCACATCACACAAACAAGTGTCCTAGAGTTTCCTTGTTTAAAATCCCGAGTGTTTGCCTGTGTTTAGCCCTTTATTTTCGGGTCGAAACATGCGTGCACTATTGCTTGCTAATTATTTCTTAAGTGTGAAACCTAACTAGTCTACCTTTGAGTTTCCATAAATAGCATACACCTCAGATTTTTCATGTTAATCATCTAGCGTCATATACTATCCTTGCTAATGTGAAATACATGTCATAAACTTTAAAATATACCCAATAATAAAATAGGACAACATATAAGCTATAAATAAATTACTTCACGTCACATACTATGAATAGCCATATGATTCAATAATAAAGAATTTAAAGAGGTAAATAATTAATTGATTTAAACCAATAAGGAACATACACTAAGCATAGCAGCAATTAAACATGATATAATGAATTAAATGAAACCTTTCCTTGAATACATATACCATAACCATCATATCCATATGAGCATTAGCAAGAACATTTCCATAATATGATAATGTAGATCTATCACCAAACAATTCATATGACAAGCGAGAAATTTCATAACATGAATATGGATTAGCATCGAACAGGAAGGTATGAACAACTACTCGAAATCATTCGATTTCCCCCTTTACTCTTGCTCGGCCGAAGCTTGAGCAAGGTAATCCTTGCTCGGCCGAACCCTTTAGATGGGAAGGGGCTAAAATTTTATCCACAATTTACATGCATCGGTCTACAGATCTAATGTTTAACAAGAAAACATAACTCAGAACCATGCATTCAAACTCGAGCAATCCACACTCTCCACTCATGCCACTGCTTGGCCGAGTCCTCAATTTGAAGGGGCATGGCTGCAACAATAACACAATATAAATCCATAGATCTAACATATCATGAACACCAAGTGATCTACGGGTTGCGAGACGAGTGAGGAAAATTTGGGGAAAATTTCGGCATGACCTTTCCCCTATTTTCTCAACTCGTCAACCCACAAAAACGCGAGAAAACACAATCTAATACATAAGATCACAGTTAAGTACTTCGATTTAAAACTCTACTCAAGGAAACACGTCGAATCGGCAAGAACTCGCGAAGAAAAATCAAATTTCAAATCTCTTAAGGCCAGCCACTCGCCTCCCTTCAAAAGCTACACTAACCACTCACCTTGATTTGATCTAAAGACAAGATTGAAGAAGACGAACTCCGAGATCCCAGCATAAACGCGAGCTCGGCACCGATCTCCCTCTCCTCCTTGGGCTGCATGCGGCTCCTCCCTTGAGTCCCACGGCTGCCAAGATGAGGGGTTTTATTCCCCTCACCACTTGACTCTTTTACCCCTACGCAATGACTCAAACCCCTCTCATACGACTCCACCTAACCCGGTTCGAGTCCCGACTCAATCCGCGGACTAAACTCAACCCAAACTTGAGTCAAACAATGTGATCATCCACTCAACCACTAACACTTCAATAAGACTTAAATAAAAATTTTACATGCTATACGAGGCGATCACGCGACTCGACCCGGCTAGCTCCCGACTCGATCGGCTGCACCACGAGAAATTTTTATATTAGGAAACCCAGGGTATTACAAAATATTCATAAACCAATCAAGATTCTATAAAATCAAGAATCACTGAAAAATGATTTGTCTATAATTTTCTAAAAGTGCTTGAGCGAAGGTATATCAAACTAGTATAATCAAGCTTATCGTCCTAACAATGACCAAATATCATTTCATCATTTTACTAATGAATTTCCAAATCTAAGCACATAGAAACCTAACATGAGTCAATCTAAACATGTTTCTCAAGTATGTATAGAAAATGAGATTTCTAAGTCAAAACGTTGACTTCGATCAAACTTGTTTAAATGAGGTTTTCGTGAAACTACCTCTATACCATTATATCCATATTTTCATGAATTGTCAATTTCAAATGCATAGAAACATGTCATATGCATTCCTAAACATGCTTGTGAAGTTTGAACTTAAAATGAAGTGTCCAAGTCGATTTGTTGACTTGGGTCAATTTTTTTCAAGTTTAAGTACCCTAAAGTGATCTAGTTATCACTGTCGGCCTAAGGTTTTCTACCTTGGTCTTAATCTCAGTTTTGATGATAACAAACATGGACTAATGTTTCATTGAGAAATCTTTCAGGTTCCATATCGGTTAGCGCTCGACGTCCCCGATCGGAAAAATCGAAGAAATCGGCAAGGACGCTCGTCGGCGCTCGGATTCGTCGGGAAGTTAAAGTTTAGGTCTAGGGTGTCTAGTTTATAATGTAATCCTCTTTATGATGCAAAGAACCCAAAAACCATCCCCGAATCCCAAAACATAAAAACCCGAAAACTGCCTTGAAATTCACTTAGCCTAGGGAGCTCCTTGGAGGGCTATATGACCTAGACATTATATTGACATGAAAAATGGCGGTAATTGTTCATTGGGTAGAAACTAGATAACGAGGTATTTTTAAGGATTTTTTTGAAAGCCTTTAGCCTACCCATACTTGACCCGGGAAGTTAGAACATTTCCGTTTTCGAAAAATTTGTACTAGACCCCAAAAACTAGATTTTGATTCTTAAGGATTTTGATTTTTTAGATATTTTTATTGAATCCAAATGGGGGTAATCCTTATATAATATTTATGTTTTAAAGTTAGTAAATGTTATATAAGTAGACTTAGCGAAGACGGAACCAAAACGAGCAAAAAAACTCAGCCAAAACAAGCAAACCAATGCAGTCTGCCCAGTTTCGGTCGACCAAAAGCTGCCAAAAATTGGCAGTAGGTGCGTCGGTCGACTGAACTGCGGATCGATCATCTCGCGACTTTGGCGATCGACCGATCAGTGCGATTAAAGCACAGAAAGGCCAGCGGTCGCAGGCGATCGATCGGTCGACCGACGATCGACCAGACAAGCGACCGACGGTCTGTAACGGGCAAAAGATCGCCCGTTGAGAAGAGAAATCTTTCTATTCTCTTCATGGCTTATAAATAGGAAGCCATGAGAGCCTTCCTTAATGATCTTGATCACTCCCAATCTCCTTGAGCCATCTCTTGATCAAATCTAAGCTTTCATTGAGTTAATACCGCGAAAACCCTAGCATTGATATCTCATCCCTTTGATTGAGCGTTGACTTCATTGATTCACCATCAATGGCATCAAGAGGAAGCTAGGAAACTTTGTGTGGAGCTAAGTACTTCATGTTTGATTTATTGCTCCATTTATTGTTGTATTTTCTTATTTATTTCTTTGTGAGTAGTATCCTTGGTGTAGAAGGTGTAAAACCACTTGTGTAAATGTAGTTTACTAGGATTAGTTGAGTTGTCCCTTAGGTTGAGGTGGAAGAGTGCTCTCGATAAGAAGGCGGAGACTTCCGGGTGTGGAAGTGCCTTAGGTTGAGAGTGAGACTCTTCGAGTCAAAGTTCTCCGTGTAAGGGAAACGATTTGATCTAGTAAACTTAGTTTTGAAATCCTAAGCGGGGTGCTTAGGTAGTGGAGTAGGCATTGGGGCCGAACCACTATAAATCCTTGTGTTAGCATTGATTTATTATTTTGTGTTAATTGCTTCAAATATATTGCTTCCGCTTGCTATTATCATTGTGCTTAGCCTAAGTAACCAAAGAAACGATTAAAATTGGAATTAGACGATAAGTTTAGTTAACACACTATTCACCCCCCTCTAGTGTGGCCATTTCCCCAACAATAACATTGTTCATCTACACATGAGTTTTCAAGTTTAAATATCTAGAATCATGTGACATGTGTATCTAAACATGTTTACCAACAACTAACTCAAAATGAGGTCTCTAATATGAATTTTAACCTAGAGCAAATTTCATTCACACAAGGTATCATGAATTGCCTAAGTATCGAAATTTTACCTACTCATGAAATTTCATATATTTATCATGCAAAATCAATCATGAGTATAGAAACATATTTAAAGCATGAAGATTCAATTATTATACAAAGATTTTTGCCAAACTCAAACTCATACCTCATTCTTGGAATTTTTTTCAAACTTGTCTTTTTCTTTCCAATTTCTAAAGCCTTCCATTTTATCATAACTTGCAAGCAATATTTATTAGTAGGATAATAAAAATGTAACTACTAGCAAGTTATCAAACTAAGTAGCAAAGAGAGGGATCAATTATCGATATCAAAGTCTACTTTGCTAAATAGTTTCAAATTTGTTTCAAAATGAAATCGAGTGATATCAAAACGAATTTTAAGAGATCATAAGTGAAATATAAATGAAAACATGATCTCCGACCCTTCCTATTGGTTGAAAACCGAAAGGCCACAATTAGCCTACGATTTAGAACTACAAGGTCGCTTAGGCCTGTTATAGGCCACTAAGGTCTCCGAAGAGATCGGGAAATCAAAATCAAAAACTCATTTCTTAAAAGCATATCAAGAGCGGATAAATCAACCGATTCAATCAAGTAATGTAAACTCTAACTATTAATTGAACAATTAAGGTTGAGAGATGATACCAAAGTATTTTGATGCCAACTTTACCTAGGGCATCAAGGTAGCTTGAAGTTGCAACCAAGGGTGGATTCTTCATTTAAGTCCATGGTCAACTTCAATATTCCATCATTCCTTCATCATTGTGTGGAAGTTCCCCTTACAAGAGAAGATGAGACTTTTGGTACCTAAATCGCTTTGGGTCCTTGGGGGTTAGTTGGCCTAGGAATCCAAAGTGTCCTAGCAACACTTGGATTTCTTTTGAATTCACAATCATGAATGACATGACTAAAAATTCCACAACAAAAACAATGCCCATTGAATTTCTTCTTTTCATTATTCTTATGGACATGTGATTTATCATTAGAATGCTTGTCATGTGAACTAAGATGAGCATGAGCATTCTTAGGAGAACCATTCATCTTCTTATGATCATAAGGTCTAGAGGTAAAATGTCTAGCATGAGAGTTAAAATGAGCATTCTTTACATAGACATTTTTCTTTCTAGGATTTATAAAAGATGAAACATTAAATAAATTATTTGTTTTCCTACTCAAGAAAATAACCTCATTTTTCAAGACATTAATGGATTTGTGCAAGGCTTGTATTTGAGGTTTCATCATACAATTCTCATTTTTCAAAGTCTCATTCCCAAATTCGAAATCATTCTTCAAATCATTATTTCTAGATTTCATTTTAGATTTCAAATCATCATTTTCAAGTTTCAAAGATTTAAGCTCAAGTTCTAAATTATCATGGCATGAATCAAATGACCTAAACTTCAACTTTTCATTTTCTAGTTTAAATTCATGCAAATGAGAATTAAGCCTTATTTTTTCTTTCTTCAACATTTTATTCTCCTTATTCTTTTTAATTAGCAAGACATACATTTTCCTACACTCATCTAATAATTCATCATAAGGCATATCATGAGAACTAGATGAGTTACTACTATCGTTATCTTTATCATGACTAGATGAATGATAGTGTACCTCATTATTTGCATCTATGAGGCTAACTTTGGAAGTGACTTCATAGTCATGGCTAGAGGGTGCTTCAAGTGAATGAGAGGTGGAGGTGGAAGCACTTGACATCTTCCTTGCTTTGTTTTTCATGCTAGGGCAATTTTTTTTTACATGCTCTTTTTCTTTACATACATGGCAAATTCCTTTTCTTTTTCGGCTCTTGGAGTTGCTTCTTTAACTAGAAGAGCGTTGGGCATCAAAACCAAGGTTAGGGGTAGGTGAATGACCATTGTCATCACTACCTTCATTAGAAGTATCAATCTCTTCGGTCTTGGCATAATCATATAAAATATTTAAATACACCCATAAATCAAAAGCCGTAGAACAACGCATGATTTTTCCAAGGATGTTATTTGGTATGACACAAAATATGCAATTCATGACATCTCCATTAAATTGAAACATTTCCTTGTCAAGTTCACTCCAATCATGCATGTCAACCTTAGGTTTAATGTATTCAAATTTCAACATGTTATAAACACCAAAACCTCTAGTCTTTAAGAAGGAGTACATCCTAAACTTCCAAAGACCAAATTTTGATTCATCGAACCTAGGAGGTGTAGAAACAACCGACTCTAGTGTCATTCTCGAATCTAGGCAAGATATAGAAGAGATGGTAAAATCTCAAGCTACGAACCCGTTTTGATACCAAATGTTGGTCGAATGACCTACACTAGAAGGGGGGGGGGGGAGGGTGAATAGTGTGTTAACTAAAACTTTAAGCCTAATTTCGGTTTTAGCCGTTTCTTGATTACTTTAAACAAATCAAAATTTAATACCAAGAGGAAGCAAGATAAATAACAAGTAATCAAACACGCATAAGAACAATGCTAACACAATGAATTTATAGTGGTTCGACCCCAATACCTACTCCACTACCTAAGCACCCTGCTTAGGATTTCAAACTCTAGTTTACTAGATTAAGTGTACCCTACAAGAGGGTTTACAAGCTAAGACACCGACCCTCACAACCGAGGGTTACTCTCACACGCAAGAGTACCTCCAACACCTCTTTTTCTAAGGACTACACAACTAACCAAAGCAAACTAAATTTACAGACTTGAGAAGTACAACAAGTAAACAATCATGTCCGGCCATTGTGAATCATTTGGTCGACCGACCTTCGACCGAATAGCGATCGGTGAGTCCAACGACTATTTTTCGATCGTTGACTGAGTTCCAGCTTATCCAACCATTTGCGACCTCTATAAAAAGCCCTCAAACAATTCTCTTGAGGTTCATAATGCTTCATTCAGTTCATTTTAGCATTCTTGAGTGTTATAGAGTGATTTGAAAACTCTTATCTTTCATTTCATTCCCTCAAGCCTTCTTTTCTCTATCAAAACCTTTTAAGTCATCAACATATAATCCTTTGAGGCCTCGAGGTGCTATGAGGTAGCATAGTGGAGCTCTTCAAGAGTTTGAATAATTTTTAGCCTCTTTCTTGTTGTTTTTAATTTGTTTACCTCTACTTGTTAGCTTGATTGAAAGATGTAGGTGATACACCTTCTATTGTAACTTTAATTGTCTTCCTTTAGTATAGAGGAAGATGCCGACATCTGTTGGCCAAGGTTTTTTCCCTTGTGCTTGTTTCTTTCTATGATTATTTTGATGATAACTATCACACCCCAACTCAGGGTCCTGTGACCGGCCAGGGTCTATATACTACCATGAAGCCTACTACCTAGAATAACCAACGAGAAACCAGAACACATCAAATAAAAATAAATAAATCACAATGCAGTTTTATTTAGAGTTTCAAAAGTTCACAATTTTTTTATATAAAGAAAGAGTAGTTAATTTCATCACAAACTAAAACATCTCAAGTTCAAAGTTGATTACAAGCTTTAAAAGACAACAACTGTCAGTGTAGGAAAATGACAACAACTAGACACTAGGCTATGACTATAGGACGCCGCTACAAGATTGGCACCACCGCCTGCCCTTCAGCTGCACCATGATGCCAACCCCCAACTCACTGATCATACTCTGCAAAACAACAGGAAATAAACTGTGAGTCCACATGGGGCTTAGTGAGCGATTCTTCCGAACCTCCACATAATCCCCAATAAAGTCAGGGAGGTAAGTTACTTTTGATATGACAACCGACCACATGGGTCGTCCTGCATAGACCATATTTTAGAAAACCCCGCCATAACGGCCTACTTATGCCACTTGGCATCCAGCCCTTAGGGCCTACTCGTGGTCTAGGAATTCCGGCCATAACCAGCCCTACCATACATGGTAATAGTACACTGGCCACTCGGGCCACACAGTACCAAAGTGAAATCAAGAAGTCTCCGGGCCATCGACTAAGATGGTCTGCTAGTCTCCGGATACCGTCTGGGGTAGGGATAGCTAGTCCCACCCAAATAGGGTCTGACACCTAGCGGGCCCGCTGGTGATATCTCAAGACCCAATCACTGGCCGAGTCATGCAATCGTCATTCCGACTACTCAGACATCTCGGCAGACCATCACAAACAGATCACACAAGCAAGTGTCCTAGAGTTTCCTTGTTTAAAATCTCGGGCGCCCATGTTTAGCCCTTTATTTTTGGGTCAAAACATGTGTGCACTATTGCTCGCTAATTATTTCTTAGGCGTAAAACCTAACTAGTCTACCTTTGAGTTTCCATAAATAGCACACACCTAAGATTTTTCATGTTAATCATCTAGCGTCATATACTATCATTGCTAATGTGAAATACATGTCATAAACTTGAAAATGTACCCAAAAACAAAACGGGACAGCATATAAGCTATAAATGAATTACTTCACGTCATATACTATGTATAGCCACATGATTCAATACTAAAGAATTTAAATTCTGCGTTAGACCATAAACTCAGCAAGAAATTAAATCATCTAACATGGTAATAATATCACAAATTTCAGAAATTAAAGAGGGAAGATCTAAGATGGTCACTATTATACCATTCTACTAATTACTTGCACCAATGTAGTAGCCTTCCTTAGCTAGAGTCTTACCTAATGTCATCATGTTTCTAATTGTCAATCTAGGCAACTTTTCCTTTTCTATTGTTTCGAGTATTCCCAATCCGAAGGTTTAGTTTCTAGAGGTCACCTTTCCTTCCCTCAAGCTCGGCCGAGACTTGAGCAAGGCTTACCTTGCTCGGCCGAGTACTCATGGCTAAGAACGAGGAAGAAGAACCAACCCCAATCCTAGTGTTTTAATTCCAATCTAGCCTAACTAAGACCTTGATCATTATGCACCTCCTCTTTGCTCGGCTGAACCATGGACATGGGCTATCCCTTTGGTTGGCCGAACCTACATGGCATAGAGGAAAGCTTCAATCTTTATTTACAGTTAATAAACTACACATTGACGCGGTATGAATTCAAGATCGGTTGAAAAAGGGGTTTATACTCGTCGAGGGAATTGGGGGAAATTTTGGCATGACCTTTCCCCTTTTCCCACTACTCGGCAGCCCCTATAACTTCAAAATCCGAGAAAAACACGAAGTAGATCCGATGCAATAACACACAAAACAGCGATACGGCGATCCAAGTACCAAAGATCGATGAAAACTTGTGACAAAATCTCCACCTAGCAGTCCTAGGGGGTTCGGCCACACGCCTCCCCCGATCATTCATGGAAATCAACCACTCACCTTTGCTTGAGGAAGAAGAAGATTCGAATGCTAACGATCTCGAATCTTTCGATGACGGCACGATCTCCGGCGTCGACCAAGATCTATCCTCCCTCTTTTCCCCTTCTCCCTTGCTCGGGCTTTGTGCGGCTCCTAGATGAGCCGCATGGCTCAATGATGAGGGATTTTATTCCCTCATCTACAATGACTTAATTGCCCCCTTACACGACTTAACCTTGACTCGACTCAGTCCGAGTCCGACTTGGGTTCCTACTCTATCTGCAACACGAGTCGATCTTAACTCAATTAAAGTATCAACGCATAAAAGGAAAGGGTCATTTAACCAAATTTAACTTCATACTTCATTAGTCGAATCATACCTTCTACTCGAGACGATTCCGAGGCTCGACTCGACTAACCCCGGGTCCGGCACGCTGCACCAAAATAGATTTTTATACTAGGAAATTTTTCGGGTCTTACAATTACAAACTCGGTCTAACAAAGCTTTTAAAGAATGATAGTCGCAGACTATGATATGGGTTGAAATCGATATCGTCGAATGTAACATCGTCTCGATACGACAAATCTTTGAGGTAATCTCTAGAAATTCGATGAGAGAACCGAAGACATTTTGGAAGAGTTTAGAGCATATGTAAAATGCTTGGGACGCTCTCCAAGTTGATGCACTTCGAAAATCAAAACATGAAGGCTGGGCCATCGACCGGGCGACACCAATGGGCAAAAAAATGCCCGTTGACGAGCTAGTTTGTTTGGGGGGTTATAAATACTCACCCCAAACTCTCTCCCATGAAGTTGTTGATGCCCTAAAACCTTAAAGAGTTAATCCTTGCATCTCTGAAGCTCTCTTTTGCTCAAATCCATAAACCCTAGCTCTTGATCCCTCATCCTAAAGTGCATCTTCATTGGAGGGCTCCTCAAGGTTGCTAGGCTCAAGAAGGGAAGTGGTTATTGGTGTGGTAAGTCCTCTTTAGTCTATTCTTGTGTTAGAATTGTTTTGTATGTTGTTTTAAATTGATTTACTCAAGTGTGTAAGAAGACCTAGTGTGAGGTCTTGTGGTTGAGTGGTTTTCGTCGTATAGAAGGTATAAAGCCACTTGTGTAAACTAGGTTTGGAGTAGTTCTTAGGAATTGAGGTGGGAAAGCTCACTCGGTGTGAAGGTGGATACTTCCAGTTGTGGAAGTGCCTTTGAAGTGAGTGTAGGGTCTTTGCGGTGAAAAGTCCTCGATTGTAAGGTACTCATAATTTAGTGGATTTGTGAGTTAAATCATGACACTATATGTCTATGAGGGAACTTATGTTAAGGGCAGTTGAATCAAAACTGCTATTCCAACTGCTACTAGTAGCAAAGTAAGAATTAAAAAAAAAACACATGCAAACACAAGAGGTTTGTTTACGCAGTTCACTGACGAAGTCAGTCACCTAATCTGCAGGGCACTCACCGGACAGATGCCAAATCCACTCTCTATAAGTACAATTTTAGTCCTTAGGATTTCACACCCGAAATCCGATTATCAGTACTACAGTGAATTGGAAATAACAAAAACCTATTTGCTATTATAAGTACATACCAACTTGCCTCTCTATGACATTCCCAGCCACAGAGTTTCGTCTTCCACACAACCTTGTGTTGTAGCGAGTTATCAACCCAAAACCATCTTCTCCATTCTGCATTCAGCTATCTGCATTCAACAGTCTCAACTCCTCTCAATAACTGGCAACGCATTATTTGCACATAGAGAGAGTTGCAAATCAGATCTTCTCATCGGAATTTATAAGAGACAACTGAAAGATTTGATTTAATGTTGTTCATAACCATTTGTTTAATGAACCCATTAGTTTAACAACCAACAGTCATTAGTTCAAAACAAATAGACAACGCATAACCCCTAAAGACCATAAAGATCCAAAGAGTAATGCTCAGAAATATTTAAAGAAGATATTCGGGCAAATAAAGAATTAATGATGATTAAAAGATCTCAGAGATAATAAAAATAATCATCATTAATAATCCAGACAAAGAGTCATTATCTCTGTAGGAAATAAAAAATCCACTTTTTGCACTGCATTCTTGACAAGAAAACCATAGGTTGTTGGAGCAGTTGAGACTATCTTCACACAGTTGAGACTATCCTCAATATATGTAGAGTTCCTCATAGTTAAGACTGAGATCATACTGAAATACTTTTGCCAAATATAGCTAATATACAAAGTCCAACACTAACATTCTCTCCCTTAACTAGTTGGTTGACTGGTTGACTAGTTGGTTGTATTTTCTTGTCCGTGACACTATAGTGGTTATGACTGTGACTCTGTGATGACTGGTTGACTGATTTGTTATTTGGCAAAAACTCAATCTATCATAGTCAATTTCAAAAAGATAGATAACAATAGAGTAGATAAACTAATTGTCAAAATATAATTAACAGTTCGGAGAAAAAATCCAGCCATCACAGTGTCACAATCATAACCACCATAGTGTCACAAACAAGAAAATATAACCAACCAGTCAACCAGTCATCATAGAGTCACAGTCATAACCACTATAGTGTCACAGACAAGAAAATACAACCAACTAGTCAGCCAGTCAACAGACTAGACTCAGCCAAACAAGATAAACAAGATAGAAATTTTAAGGTTCCAGTTGCAATTATCAGACACCCTATTTATTTGTTCTCCCCCTTTTTAGCCTAATAAGTCAAAGGAGAGAAAACAGTCACTCAGAGCAGTCAGGACTAGACGAACCAGAGACCCTTCCAGAAGACAGAGATGCAGTACCTGCAGAACCAGCTGTGAAATATTCAAGAATTTTTTTCTCAATAGAGATTACCTGCAGGTGTAGCTGAGCCAATGACACATGTGTTTTAAATAGGTCATCATGAATAGCTCTTTCGGTTGTGGATGAAGGAGCCGAATAGAGGTCCAAGGAGTTGGATGCAAGAGTTAAAGTTACATCAGCATCAGTGGAACAATAACTGTTTCAAGTCTTGCATCAACAGTTTTAACTGTCTTAGATATAGTTTCAATTGTGACTATCTTAGTCGTAAGAACTGGAGTCTTTCCTGGAATCGAGTCAAGCTCTTCATCAGCAACAACAAAAATTGTACCAATATCAACTGATTTAGAAGAATCACAGGAAAAATAGAGCCAGAAGAAATATTGACATCATCATTACCCTCCCCCTCAAAAGAAAGTTCCTCCCCCTCAGGACTAGGAATTTGAGAAATGGATTTGAGGGTTATAGAGATATACATCTACCATTTCTTCTTAGAGGACGGTCAGAAGCTCTTCTCCTTGATTTCTTTCTCAGATTTTGACCTTGAGAGGTAGAAGGTGAAGATATTTTATCAGGAGATGAAACTAGAACATGTGTTTCTGTTTTCTCAGGAGTACTTGAAAATAAGAAAATAGATAAAGAAAATATGCAAAATGTAAGAGATACAAGACTAATGAGATTTCAACTTTGATAATAGCCAAGTTTACTACATCGAATGATGAGTGAACCAAGAAGACCGCAACTAGGAAATCAAGTGTTTTTGTACTTTCTAAAGAATTATTGAATCATCCACTATATCTTTTATTTTGAAACTTTCAAAACTATCAATAGTTTTTTTATGACGACTCATGTTGAGGCTCATATTACAAAGCAAAAGTTCATCTTATTGGCATATGGATTCAACCTCAGCCACGGTCTTACTATTGATGATAACAAACTTGATACTATTGAGTTGATCAAGTTTTCTTTGTAATCGATGAACGATATACGCGCCAAGTATGTTTTTCAAACTCAAGTAGAAAAAACAAGGAAAATAAACTTCGGAGCTCAAGCATGTCATAGGTTAGGTTTAGGTATTAGTATTTATAGTAAAATACTTCTCATTGGAATTCATTGTTTCTAATATTTACACAAAATTTTTAACCCAAAATTGAAACCCCAAAGCCTACCCTCATGTTCGGCCATTGCTGAATCATTCGGTCGATCGACCTTCGACCGAATAGCGATCGGTGAGTCCAACGGCTATTTTTTCGGTCGTTGACTGAGTTCCAGCTTATCCAACCATTTGCCACCTCTATAAAAAGCCCTGAAACAATTCTCTTCAGGTCCATAATGCTTCAATCAGTTCATTTTAGTATTCTTGAGCGTTAAAGAGTGATTTGAAAACCCTTATCTTTCATTTCATTCCCTCGAGCCTTCTTTTCTCTATCAAAACCTTTTAAGTCGTCAAGATATAATCCTTTGAGGCCTCGAGGTGCTATGAGGTAGCACAGTGGAGCTCTTCAAGAGTTTGAATAATTTTTAGCCCCTTTCTTGTTGTTTAAATTTGTTTACCTCTACTTGTTAGCTTGATTGAAAGATGTAGGTGATACACCTTGTGTTGTAACTTTAATTGTCTTGCTTTAGTATAGGGGCTGAGGCATCCTCATGGCTAGAGGAATAAGTCTTTGGTGAGTCCTCTTAGGAGGAAGAAAATTTATTTTGTGTGAATTTGGGTTGAAATCTTTGGTGGGGAACCGAGGTAGTGGATGTAGGCAAAGTTGCCAAATCAATCTAAACCTAATGTGTTTGCATTGACTTGGTGATTGCTATTTCCTTAGCTTCATTTTATGTTGTGCTCTTGGTACTTTTGATAAGCATTTATTCTTGCTAGTTTGCATTTGATCAAAAGCTCACTTAAAGTGCCTAACTTGGAGACCCCTATTGTGAACATTCACCTCGCATTTGGTGTCACATCAAAGTTGTTGGTTCAGACTTAACCATCTAATGTACATATTATGGCTTCTAAATTCACACTAGCCCAACGGAATTCTACCTATGCACCAACTCTTTCGGATGGAAATAACAATGCCTATTGGATAATTAGGATAAACATTTTCCTACAATCACAATGGATGAGTCGTCTAAAGATGTAACTAAAATGTTTAATGCAAATGCTAAGGCCATGAATGTTCTTCATTGTGGTTTATCTATTAATGAATTCAACAGATATAATTATACCTATATCGGCTTTTGAAATTGGGAATGTGCTTAAAACTACACATAAATGGACCTCTCAAGTAAAGGAAACTAAAATCAATATCCTCATGCATGACTATGAATTGTTTAGAATGCAAACACCTGAGACTATTGATGAATTGTATGCACAATTCCAAAATACTACTAATTAGGGGATGTGAAAAGGCGAGAAAGCTACTTTGGTCCCTTCCCAAGGCTTGGGAGCCGAAGATGATTGTATCATGGAGGGCTAAGGGCCTTGACACCATGAAGATCACCAAACTCATTGGAGCTCTCATGATATATGAGATCCATATGGGCCACACAAGGACGAAGATGACCCTAAGGCAAAAGCATTGCCTTAAAAACATCACACCAAGATGAGGGCTCATCTTCGGAGGAAGAAAAGATGGTAGACCCAAAAGATGTGGCTCATAGGGTGAATTAGCCACCCTGATCTTGTAAAGAGCCATTGCTACGAAGATTGCAGATATGCATACATACATTGGTATAAGCGACGATGATATATTATTTCTTAAATAAACGATGAAATATGTAAATGATTTTTTTCAAATGAAGGCCAATATATTTAGATATCATAGATAAAAATATATACATGTAAAAGAAATACATGAACTTGCTTTTGTCGACCGACATATTAAATACGACAATTTTAGCCAAAATTAAAAGTACAAAATATTTTAAGATAGTTCTTGTAAAACGTGATCGGCAATGATACGATGCGCGGCCTCGGTGAGATGAAAGAGATCCCAACTCACGCATGTTGATGAGTCATTACACCACTCCTTCGTTAATGGTTTGAAGCATGATTCCAAAGGTGTTGCAAAACCTGCAATCAGTGAGATCATATATAAAGTCCTTATCAAAAGTTTAAATATATTTAAAGCACAAAGTTTGATGAGACGAGCAACAAATTGATGTTAGATTAATATATATGAAAGATAATTCGGGACTTTGTGATTACCAAATTTCTCGGGAGATTGAAAGAAAGGCATCATAATTTCGTAGTAATTTGCAAATAAAATTTTTGATTCTGGATGATCATTCCGTAACTTATCAAGCTCTTGCCATAGTAGAAAATTGTGATATCTTGCGAGTTCATTAACCTTGTTGTTGCACACAGTTTTTGGATCCCTTACTACATTTAAAATCTCAGGGTGAAAGTGAAAACTGTATAAGGGCACACAACCCATTGGATACATTCCGGTGGCCATTATAGTCTTCGCTCCGGTTTTGATCAAGTCCTATCGAGGAATTAAAATTATTGAGCGTTACAATAAACTTTCAACTACAAATATGAGTGAAACATATAATGAACTAAAGTTAGTTATGTAAATTAGTTAATTAACCATATCGAAATGTGCCATTAAAAATGGTACATAGATAACTTATAGAAAGTACATACTTTGATCGTCGAACTAACTTCTCGCACAACATTGGAGACATAAGGTTGTAGACGATCCATGTCATCGGTGTCGTTCAAACTTGATTGCATGTGATAGTAGTCATTGAACCCCATTTCACCGACTAAGAATAGGGTCTGGTTGCTTAAGATGTTGGCTTCTCACAGAGATTTCAAAATAAAAGATATATGGAAATATGGACATGGGCGTAATTAATTAGCAACATAAAATTAAAAATTCCAATAAAGTAAAGGCCTTAAGCTAGATAAAATAATAAATTATATATCAATTGCCATGAATTATACCATCGGACGATGTCATTCCATGTAAGAACTCATGGAACCACTGAAGTTGAGTTGTCAATGAGTGATCATCTGATGGCGCACTGAAGCCTAAATGTGTAAACAAGTCATTGTTCATTGCCAATGCTCCACTCACTGCAAAGTTGACGCCGTGCTTAAAACTCTTGTGGTTTCTTTGTGGAAGGTATGCAGGCACAAACGGCAATCCAAGCTTTTGTGCTATATGTTTATTTAATTTTATCAATATACATGCATCAATTACAAATTCCCTAAAGAGGAGGGACCGGGGAGAGAGCGACATACCGATAAAATCGATGACGAGTCTTCCATCCGTCATTCGACCACTTGGACGATGAAAGTAAGTTCGGCCATGTGGAGGGCGAAGATACACAGGATTTAGGTAGTTAAAGTTTCCATTGTCAGCGAGAGAGTCACCGAAGCTAATGATCATTGAGTAGCGGCCAACTAATTGAGCATCATTGGTCGACGTGGTATTGAAGCACATTGCTATGTTATTAACGAAGAAGAAGGCGAGGAGGATGAGAGCAAACGTAGACAATACCATGGTTGGTGGCGGGGATAAATTTACTTAGTTAATTCGTCTAAACCAATCAGTAAGATGACTAATTAGTCGATTTCATTGATTGATCTCCCTCAATTCATTATGAGCATATATAGTATAACTTGCAACTGATCGAATAGGTGGACAATTATGAGAACTTTATTCTCCACCAATCAACATTTTACCCGGTGAACAAATCTGAGTTGGTGTCTTGAACGCTAAGGCCAACTAATTATGTTAATTAATTAATCCATTCATTCATTAACATATAACATACACTTCACCAACATTATTGTAAATTTTTCGTTTTTCTTAGCTATATCATTGCGCTTAATTATGCAACAAAATATTAAGGAGTCGGTGGCTCGTATTAGTTTGACAATAGAAATAAAAATTCTTCCAAATTCCATGTTGGAGCATAATTTTAACATAAAATCCATGTATATACGTATTCAATACAAGAATTTCTATGGAATAATAAAAGCTAACTCTTATATAAGTATTCAAATGGTATGATGGCTAAAAATAGAAACGGAAAACGAGGAAAATAAGAAAATAGATAAAGAAAAGATGCAAAATGTAAGAGATACAAGACTAATGAGATTTCAACTTTGATAATAGCCAAGTTTACTACATCGAATGATGAGTGAACCAAGAAGACCGCAACTAGGAAATCAAGTGTTTTCGTACTTTCTAAAGAATTATTGAATCATCCACTATATCTTTTATTTTGAAACTTTCAAAACTATCAATAGTTTTTTTATGACGACTCATGTTGAGGCTCATATTACAAAGCAAAAGTTCATCTTATTGGCATATGGATTCAACCTCAGCCACGGTCTTACTATTGATGATAACAAACTTGATACTATTGAGTTTATCAAGTTTTCTTTGTAATCGATGAACGATATACGCGCCAAGTATGTTTTTCAAACTCAAATAGAAAAAACAAGGAAAATAAACTTCGGAGCTCAAGCATGTCATAGTTTAGGTTTAGGTATTAGTCTTTATAGTAAAATACTTCTCATTGGAATTCATTGTTTCTAATATTTACACAAAAATTTTAACCCAAAATTGAAACCCCAAAGCCTACCCTCATGTTCGGCCATTGCTGAATCATTCGGTCGATCGACCTTCGACCGAATAGCGATCGGTGAGTCCAACGGCTATTTTTTCGGTCGTTGACTGAGTTCCAGCTTATCCAACCATTTGCCACCTCTATAAAAAGCCCTGAAACAATTCTCTTCAGGTCCATAATGCTTCAATCAGTTCATTTTAGTATTCTTGAGAGTTAAAGAGTGATTTGAAAACCCTTATCTTTCATTTCATTCCCTCGAGCCTTCTTTTCTCTATCAAAACCTTTTAAGTCGTCAAGATATAATCCTTTGAGGCCTCGAGGTGCTATGAGGTAGCACAGTGGAGCTCTTCAAGAGTTTGAATAATTTTTAGCCCCTTTCTTGTTGTTTAAATTTGTTTACCTCTACTTGTTAGCTTGATTGAAAGATGTAGGTGATACACCTTGTGTTGTAACTTTAATTGTCTTGCTTTAGTATAGGGGCTGAGGCATCCTCATGGCTAGAGGAATAAGTCTTTGGTGAGTCCTCTTAGGAGGAAGAAAATTTATTTTGTGTGAATTTGGGTTGAAATCTTTGGTGGGGAACCGAGGTAGTGGATGTAGGCAAAGTTGCCAAATCAATCTAAACCTAATGTATTTGCATTGACTTGGTGATTGCTATTTCCTTAGCTTCATTTTATGTTGTGCTCTTGGTACTTTTGATAAGCATTTATTCTTGCTAGTTTGCATTTGATCAAAAGCTCACTTAAAGTGCCTAACTTGGAGACCCCTATTGTGAACATTCACCTCGCATTTGGTGTCACATCAAAGTTGTTGGTTCAGACTTAACCATCTAATGTACATATTATGGTTTCTAAATTCACACTAGCCCAACGGAATTCTACCTATGCACCAACTCTTTCGGATGGAAATAACAATGCCTATTGGATAATTATGATAAACAATTTCCTACAATCACAATGGATGAGTCGTCTGAAGATGTAACTAAAATGTTTAATGCAAATGCTAAGGCCATGAATGTTCTTCATTGTGGTTTATCTATTAATGAATTCAACAAATATAATTATACCTATGAATCGGCTTTTGAAATTGGGAATGTGCTTAAAACTACACATAAATGGACCTCTCAAGTAAAGGAAACTAAAATCAAAATTCTCATGCATGACTATGAATTGTTTAGAATGCAAACACCTGAGACTATTGATGAATTGTATGTACAATTCCAAAATACTACTAAGGGGATGTGAAAAGGCGAGAAAGCTACTTTGGTCCCTTCCCAAGGCTTGGGAGCCGGAGATGATTGTATCATGGAGGGCTAAGGGCCTTGACACCATGAAGATCACCAAACTCATTGGAGCTCTCATGATATATGAGATCCATATGGGCCACACAAGGACGAAGATGACCCTAAGGCAAAAGCATTGCCTTAAAAACATCACACCAAGATGAGGGCTCATCTTCGGAGGAAGAAAAGATGGTAGACCCAAAAGATGTGGCTCATAGGGTGAATTAGCCACCCTGATCTTGTAAAGAGCCATTGCTACGAAGATTGCAGATATGCATACATACATTGGTATAAGCGACGATGATATATTATTTCTTAAATAAACGATGAAATATGTAAATGATTTTTTTCAAATGAAGGCCAATATATTTAGATATCATAGATAAAAATATATACATGTAAAAGAAATACATGAACTTGCTTTTGTCGACCGACATATTAAATACGACAATTTTAGCCAAAATTAAAAGTACAAAATATTTTAAGATAGTTCTTGTAAAACGTGATCGGCAATGATACGATGCGCGGCCTCGGTGAGATGAAAGAGATCCCAACTCACGCATGTTGATGAGTCATTACACCACTCCTTCGTTAATGGTTTGAAGCATGATTCCAAAGGTGTTGCAAAACCTGCAATCAGTGAGATCATATATAAAGTCCTTATCAAAAGTTTAAATATATTTAAAGCACAAAGTTTGATGAGACGAGCAACAAATTGATGTTAGATTAATATATATGAAAGATAATTCGGGACTTTGTGATTACCAAATTTCTCGGGAGATTGAAAGAAAGGCATCATAATTTCGTAGTAATTTGCAAATAAAATTTTTGATTCTGGATGATCATTCCGTAACTTATCAAGCTCTTGCCATAGTAGAAAATTGTGATATCTTGCGAGTTCATTAACCTTGTTGTTGCACACAGTTTTTGGATCCCTTACTACATTTAAAATCTCAGGGTGAAAGTGAAAACTGTATAAGGGCACACAACCCATTGGATACATTCCGGTGGCCATTATAGTCTTCGCTCCGGTTTTGATCAAGTCCTATCGAGGAATTAAAATTATTGAGCGTTACAATAAACTTTCAACTACAAATATGAGTGAAACATATAATGAACTAAAGTTAGTTATGTAAATTAGTTAATTAACCATATCGAAATGTGCCATTAAAAATGGTACATAGATAACTTATAGAAAGTACATACTTTGATCGTCGAACTAACTTCTCGCACAACATTGGAGACATAAGGTTGTAGACGATCCATGTCATCGGTGTCGTTCAAACTTGATTGCATGTGATAGTAGTCATTGAACCCCATTTCACCGACTAAGAATAGGGTCTGGTTGCTTAAGATGTTGGCTTCTCACAGAGATTTCAAAATAAAAGATATATGGAAATATGGACATGGGCGTAATTAATTAGCAACATAAAATTAAAAATTCCAATAAAGTAAAGGCCTTAAGCTAGATAAAATAATAAATTATATATCAATTGCCATGAATTATACCATCGGACGATGTCATTCCATGTAAGAACTCATGGAACCACTGAAGTTGAGTTGTCAATGAGTGATCATCTGATGGCGCACTGAAGCCTAAATGTGTAAACAAGTCATTGTTCATTGCCAATGCTCCACTCACTGCAAAGTTGACGCCGTGCTTAAAACTCTTGTGGTTTCTTTGTGGAAGGTATGCAGGCACAAACGGCAATCCAAGCTTTTGTGCTATATGTTTATTTAATTTTATCAATATACATGCATCAATTACAAATTCCCTAAAGAGGAGGGACCGGGGAGAGAGCGACATACCGATAAAATCGATGACGAGTCTTCCATCCGTCATTCGACCACTTGGACGATGAAAGTAAGTTCGGCCATGTGGAGGGCGAAGATACACAGGATTTAGGTAGTTAAAGTTTCCATTGTCAGCGAGAGAGTCACCGAAGCTAATGATCATTGAGTAGCGGCCAACTAATTGAGCATCATTGGTCGACGTGGTATTGAAGCACATTGCTATGTTATTAACGAAGAAGAAGGCGAGGAGGATGAGAGCAAACGTAGACAATACCATGGTTGGTGGCGGGGATAAATTTACTTAGTTAATTCGTCTAAACCAATCAGTAAGATGACTAATTAGTCGATTTCATTGATTGATCTCCCTCAATTCATTATGAGCATATATAGTATAACTTGCAACTGATCGAATAGGTGGACAATTATGAGAACTTTATTCTCCACCAATCAACATTTTACCCGGTGAACAAATCTGAGTTGGTGTCTTGAACGCTAAGGCCAACTAATTATGTTAATTAATTAATCCATTCATTCATTAACATATAACATACACTTCACCAACATTATTGTAAATTTTTCGTTTTTCTTAGCTATATCATTGCGCTTAATTATGCAACAAAATATTAAGGAGTCGGTGGCTCGTATTAGTTTGACAATAGAAATAAAAATTCTTCCAAATTCCATGTTGGAGCATAATTTTAACATAAAATCCATGTATATACGTATTCAATACAAGAATTTCTATGGAATAATAAAAGCTAACTCTTATATAAGTATTCAAATGGTATGATGGCTAAAAATAGAAACGGAAAACGAGGAAAATAAGAAAATAGATAAAGAAAAGATGCAAAATGTAAGAGATACAAGACTAATGAGATTTCAACTTTGATAATAGCCAAGTTTACTACATCGAATGATGAGTGAACCAAGAAGACCGCAACTAGGAAATCAAGTGTTTTCGTACTTTCTAAAGAATTATTGAATCATCCACTATATCTTTTATTTTGAAACTTTCAAAACTATCAATAGTTTTTTTATGACGACTCATGTTGAGGCTCATATTACAAAGCAAAAGTTCATCTTATTGGCATATGGATTCAACCTCAGCCACGGTCTTACTATTGATGATAACAAACTTGATACTATTGAGTTTATCAAGTTTTCTTTGTAATCGATGAACGATATACGCGCCAAGTATGTTTTTCAAACTCAAATAGAAAAAACAAGGAAAATAAACTTCGGAGCTCAAGCATGTCATAGTTTAGGTTTAGGTATTAGTCTTTATAGTAAAATACTTCTCATTGGAATTCATTGTTTCTAATATTTACACAAAAATTTTAACCCAAAATTGAAACCCCAAAGCCTACCCTCATGTTCGGCCATTGCTGAATCATTCGGTCGATCGACCTTCGACCGAATAGCGATCGGTGAGTCCAACGGCTATTTTTTCGGTCGTTGACTGAGTTCCAGCTTATCCAACCATTTGCCACCTCTATAAAAAGCCCTGAAACAATTCTCTTCAGGTCCATAATGCTTCAATCAGTTCATTTTAGTATTCTTGAGAGTTAAAGAGTGATTTGAAAACCCTTATCTTTCATTTCATTCCCTCGAGCCTTCTTTTCTCTATCAAAACCTTTTAAGTCGTCAAGATATAATCCTTTGAGGCCTCGAGGTGCTATGAGGTAGCACAGTGGAGCTCTTCAAGAGTTTGAATAATTTTTAGCCCCTTTCTTGTTGTTTTAAATTTGTTTACCTCTACTTGTTAGCTTGGTTGAAAGATGCAGGAGATACACCTTGTGTTGTAACTTTAATTGTCTTGCTTTAGTATAGGGGCTGAGGCATCCTCATGGCTAGAGGAATAAGTCTTTGGTGAGTCCTCTTAGGAGGAAGAAAATTTATTTTGTGTGAATTTGGGTTGAAATCTTTGGTGGGGAACCGAGGTAGTGGATGTAGGCAAAGTTGCCAAATCAATCTAAACCTAATGTGTTTGCATTGACTTGGTGATTGCTATTTCCTTAGCTTCATTTTATGTTGTGCTCTTGGTACTTTTGATAAGCATTTATTCTTGCTAGTTTGCATTTGATCAAAAGCTCACTTAAAGTGCCTAACTTGGAGACCCCTATTGTGAACATTCACCTCGCATTTGGTGTCACATCAAAGTTGTTGGTTCAGACTTAACCATCTAATGTACATATTATGGCTTCTAAATTCACACTAGCCCAACGGAATTCTACCTATGCACCAACTCTTTCGGATGGAAATAACAATGCCTATTGGATAATTAGGATAAACATTTTCCTACAATCACAATGGATGAGTCGTCTAAAGATGTAACTAAAATGTTTAATGCAAATGCTAAAGCCATGAATGTTCTTCATTGTGGTTTATCTATTAATGAATTCAACAGATATAATTATACCTATATCGGCTTTTGAAATTGGGAATGTGCTTAAAACTACACATAAATGGACCTCTCAAGTAAAGGAAACTAAAATCAATATCCTCATGCATGACTATGAATTGTTTAGAATGCAAACACCTGAGACTATTGATGAATTGTATGCACAATTCCAAAATACTACTAATTAGGGGATGTGAAAAGGCGAGAAAGCTACTTTGGTCCCTTCCCAAGGCTTGGGAGCCGAAGATGATTGTATCATGGAGGGCTAAGGGCCTTGACACCATGAAGATCACCAAACTCATTGGAGCTCTCATGATATATGAGATCCATATGGGCCACACAAGGACGAAGATGACCCTAAGGCAAAAGCATTGCCTTAAAAACATCACACCAAGATGAGGGCTCATCTTCGGAGGAAGAAAAGATGGTAGACCCAAAAGATGTGGCTCATAGGGTGAATTAGCCACCCTGATCTTGTAAAGAGCCATTGCTACGAAGATTGCAGATATGCATACATACATTGGTATAAGCGACGATGATATATTATTTCTTAAATAAACGATGAAATATGTAAATGATTTTTTTCAAATGAAGGCCAATATATTTAGATATCATAGATAAAAATATATACATGTAAAAGAAATACATGAACTTGCTTTTGTCGACCGACATATTAAATACGACAATTTTAGCCAAAATTAAAAGTACAAAATATTTTAAGATAGTTCTTGTAAAACGTGATCGGCAATGATACGATGCGCGGCCTCGGTGAGATGAAAGAGATCCCAACTCACGCATGTTGATGAGTCATTACACCACTCCTTCGTTAATGGTTTGAAGCATGATTCCAAAGGTGTTGCAAAACCTGCAATCAGTGAGATCATATATAAAGTCCTTATCAAAAGTTTAAATATATTTAAAGCACAAAGTTTGATGAGACGAGCAACAAATTGATGTTAGATTAATATATATGAAAGATAATTCGGGACTTTGTGATTACCAAATTTCTCGGGAGATTGAAAGAAAGGCATCATAATTTCGTAGTAATTTGCAAATAAAATTTTTGATTCTGGATGATCATTCCGTAACTTATCAAGCTCTTGCCATAGTAGAAAATTGTGATATCTTGCGAGTTCATTAACCTTGTTGTTGCACCCAGTTTTTGGATCCCTTACTACATTTAAAATCTCAGGGTGAAAGTGAAAACTGTATAAGGGCACACAACCCATTGGATACATTCCGGTGGCCATTATAGTCTTCGCTCCGGTTTTGATCAAATCCTATCGAGGAATTAAAATTATTGAGCGTTACAATAAACTTTCAACTACAAATATGAGTGAAACATATAATGAACTAAAGTTAGTTATGTAAATTAGTTAATTAACCATATCGAAATGTGCCATTAAAAATGGTACATAGATAACTTATAGAAAGTACATACTTTGATCGTCGAACTAACTTCTCGCACAACATTGGAGACATAAGGTTGTAGACGATCCATGTCATCGGTGTCGTTCAAACTTGATTGCATGTGATAGTAGTCATTGAACCCCATTTCACCGACTAAGAATAGGGTCTGGTTGCTTAAGATGTTGGCTTCTCACAGAGATTTCAAAATAAAAGATATATGGAAATATGGACATGGGCGTAATTAATTAGCAACATAAAATTAAAAATTCCAATAAAGTAAAGGCCTTAAGCTAGATAAAATAATAAATTATATATCAATTGCCATGAATTATACCATCGGACGATGTCATTCCATGTAAGAACTCATGGAACCACTGAAGTTGAGTTGTCAATGAGTGATCATCTGATGGCGCACTGAAGCCTAAATGTGTAAACAAGTCATTGTTCATTGCCAATGCTCCACTCACTGCAAAGTTGACGCCGTGCTTAAAACTCTTGTGGTTTCTTTGTGGAAGGTATGCAGGCACAAACGGCAATCCAAGCTTTTGTGCTATATGTTTATTTAATTTTATCAATATACATGCATCAATTACAAATTCCCTAAAGAGGAGGGACCGGGGAGAGAGCGACATACCGATAAAATCGATGACGAGTCTTCCATCCGTCATTCGACCACTTGGACGATGAAAGTAAGTTCGGCCATGTGGAGGGCGAAGATACACAGGATTTAGGTAGTTAAAGTTTCCATTGTCAGCGAGAGAGTCACCGAAGCTAATGATCATTGAGTAGCGGCCAACTAATTGAGCATCATTGGTCGACGTGGTATTGAAGCACATTGCTATGTTATTAACGAAGAAGAAGGCGAGGAGGATGAGAGCAAACGTAGACAATACCATGGTTGGTGGCGGGGATAAATTTACTTAGTTAATTCGTCTAAACCAATCAGTAAGATGACTAATTAGTCGATTTCATTGATTGATCTCCCTCAATTCATTATGAGCATATATAGTATAACTTGCAACTGATCGAATAGGTGGACAATTATGAGAACTTTATTCTCCACCAATCAACATTTTACCCGGTGAACAAATCTGAGTTGGTGTCTTGAACGCTAAGGCCAACTAATTATGTTAATTAATTAATCCATTCATTCATTAACATATAACATACACTTCACCAACATTATTGTAAATTTTTCGTTTTTCTTAGCTATATCATTGCGCTTAATTATGCAACAAAATATTAAGGAGTCGGTGGCTCGTATTAGTTTGACAATAGAAATAAAAATTCTTCCAAATTCCATGTTGGAGCATAATTTTAACATAAAATCCATGTATATACGTATTCAATACAAGAATTTCTATGGAATAATAAAAGCTAACTCTTATATAAGTATTCAAATGGTATGATGGCTAAAAATAGAAACGGAAAACGAGGAAAATAAGAAAATAGATAAAGAAAAGATGCAAAATGTAAGAGATACAAGACTAATGAGATTTCAACTTTGATAATAGCCAAGTTTACTACATCGAATGATGAGTGAACCAAGAAGACCGCAACTAGGAAATCAAGTGTTTTCGTACTTTCTAAAGAATTATTGAATCATCCACTATATCTTTTATTTTGAAACTTTCAAAACTATCAATAGTTTTTTTATGACGACTCATGTTGAGGCTCATATTACAAAGCAAAAGTTCATCTTATTGGCATATGGATTCAACCTCAGCCACGGTCTTACTATTGATGATAACAAACTTGATACTATTGAGTTTATCAAGTTTTCTTTGTAATCGATGAACGATATACGCGCCAAGTATGTTTTTCAAACTCAAATAGAAAAAACAAGGAAAATAAACTTCGGAGCTCAAGCATGTCATAGTTTAGGTTTAGGTATTAGTCTTTATAGTAAAATACTTCTCATTGGAATTCATTGTTTCTAATATTTACACAAAAATTTTAACCCAAAATTGAAACCCCAAAGCCTACCCTCATGTTCGGCCATTGCTGAATCATTCGGTCGATCGACCTTCGACCGAATAGCGATCGGTGAGTCCAACGGCTATTTTTTCGGTCGTTGACTGAGTTCCAGCTTATCCAACCATTTTCCACCTCTATAAAAAGCCCTGAAACAATTCTCTTCAGGTCCATAATGCTTCAATCAGTTCATTTTAGTATTCTTGAGAGTTAAAGAGTGATTTGAAAACCCTTATCTTTCATTTCATTCCCTCGAGCCTTCTTTTCTCTATCAAAACCTTTTAAGTCGTCAAGATATAATCCTTTGAGGCCTCGAGGTGCTATGAGGTAGCACAGTGGAGCTCTTCAAGAGTTTGAATAATTTTTAGCCCCTTTCTTGTTGTTTTAAATCTGTTTACCTCTACTTGTTAGCTTGGTTGAAAGATGCAGGAGATACACCTTGTGTTGTAACTTTAATTGTCTTGCTTTAGTATAGGGGCTGAGGCATCCTCATGGCTAGAGGAATAAGTCTTTGGTGAGTCCTCTTAGGAGGAAGAAAATTTATTTTGTGTGAATTTGGGTTGAAATCTTTGGTGGGGAACCGAGGTAGTGGATGTAGGCAAAGTTGCCAAATCAATCTAAACCTAATGTGTTTGCATTGACTTGGTGATTGCTATTTCCTTAGCTTCATTTTATGTTGTGCTCTTGGTACTTTTGATAAGCATTTATTCTTGCTAGTTTGCATTTGATCAAAAGCTCACTTAAAGAGCCTAACTTGGAGACCCCTATTGTGAACATTCACCTCGCATTTGGTGTCACATCAAAGTTGTTGGTTCAGACTTAACCATCTAATGTACATATTATGGCTTCTAAATTCACACTAGCCCAACGGAATTCTACCTATGCACCAACTCTTTCGGATGGAAATAACAATGCCTATTGGATAATTAGGATAAACATTTTCCTACAATCACAATGGATGAGTCGTCTAAAGATGTAACTAAAATGTTTAATGCAAATGCTAAAGCCATGAATGTTCTTCATTGTGGTTTATCTATTAATGAATTCAACATATATAATTATACCTATATCGGCTTTTGAAATTGGGAATGTGCTTAAAACTACACATAAATGGACCTCTCAAGTAAAGGAAACTAAAATCAATATCCTCATGCATGACTATGAATTGTTTAGAATGCAAACACCTGAGACTATTGATGAATTGTATGCACAATTCCAAAATACTACTAATTAGGGGATGTGAAAAGGCGAGAAAGCTACTTTGGTCCCTTCCCAAGGCTTGGGAGCCGAAGATGATTGTATCATGGAGGGCTAAGGGCCTTGACACCATGAAGATCACCAAACTCATTGGAGCTCTCATGATATATGAGATCCATATGGGCCACACAAGGACGAAGATGACCCCAAAGGCAAAAGCATTGCCTTAAAAACATCACACCAAGATGAGGGCTCATCTTCGGAGGAAGAAAAGATGGTAGACCCAAAAGATGTGGCTCATAGGGTGAATTAGCCACCCTGATCTTGTAAAGAGCCATTGCTACGAAGATTGCAGATATGCATACATACATTGGTATAAGCGACGATGATATATTATTTCTTAAATAAACGATGAAATAAGTAAATGATTTTTTTCAAATGAAGGCCAATATATTTAGATATCATAGATAAAAATATATACATGTAAAAGAAATACATGAACTTGCTTTTGTCGACCGACATATTAAATACGACAATTTTAGCCAAAATTAAAAGTACAAAATATTTTAAGATAGTTCTTGTAAAACGTGATCGGCAATGATACGATGCGCGGCCTCGGTGAGATGAAAGAGATCCCAACTCACGCATGTTGATGAGTCATTACACCACTCCTTCGTTAATGGTTTGAAGCATGATTCCAAAGGTGTTGCAAAACCTGCAATCAGTGAGATCATATATAAAGTCCTTATCAAAAGTTTAAATATATTTAAAGCACAAAGTTTGATGAGACGAGCAACAAATTGATGTTAGATTAATATATATGAAAGATAATTCGGGACTTTGTGATTACCAAATTTCTCGGGAGATTGAAAGAAAGGCATCATAATTTCGTAGTAATTTGCAAATAAAATTTTTGATTCTGGATGATCATTCCGTAACTTATCAAGCTCTTGCCATAGTAGAAAATTGTGATATCTTGCGAGTTCATTAACCTTGTTGTTGCACCCAGTTTTTGGATCCCTTACTACATTTAAAATCTCAGGGTGAAAGTGAAAACTGTATAAGGGCACACAACCCATTGGATACATTCCGGTGGCCATTATAGTCTTCGCTCCGGTTTTGATCAAATCCTATCGAGGAATTAAAATTATTGAGCGTTACAATAAACTTTCAACTACAAATATGAGTGAAACATATAATGAACTAAAGTTAGTTATGTAAATTAGTTAATTAACCATATCGAAATGTGCCATTAAAAATGGTACATAGATAACTTATAGAAAGTACATACTTTGATCGTCGAACTAACTTCTCGCACAACATTGGAGACATAAGGTTGTAGACGATCCATGTCATCGGTGTCGTTCAAACTTGATTGCATGTGATAGTAGTCATTGAACCCCATTTCACCGACTAAGAATAGGGTCTGGTTGCTTAAGATGTTGGCTTCTCACAGAGATTTCAAAATAAAAGATATATGGAAATATGGACATGGGCGTAATTAATTAGCAACATAAAATTAAAAATTCCAATAAAGTAAAGGCCTTAAGCTAGATAAAATAATAAATTATATATCAATTGCCATGAATTATACCATCGGACGATGTCATTCCATGTAAGAACTCATGGAACCACTGAAGTTGAGTTGTCAATGAGTGATCATCTGATGGCGCACTGAAGCCTAAATGTGTAAACAAGTCATTGCTCATTGCCAATGCTCCACTCACTGCAAAGTTGACGCCGTGCTTAAAACTCTTGTGGTTTCTTTGTGGAAGGTATGCAGGCACAAACGGCAATCCAAGCTTTTGTGCTATATGTTTATTTAATTTTATCAATATACATGCATCAATTACAAATTCCCTAAAGAGGAGGGACCGGGGAGAGAGCGACATACCGATAAAATCGATGACGAGTCTTCCATCCGTCATTCGACCACTTGGACGATGAAAGTAAGTTCGGCCATGTGGAGAGCGAAGATACACAGGATTTAAGTAGTTAAAGTTTCCATTGTCAGCGAGAGAGTCACCGAAGCTAATGATTATTGAGTAGCGGCCAACTAATTGAGCATCATTGGTCGACGTGGTATTGAAGCACATTGCTATGTTATTAACGAAGAAGAAGACGAGGAGGATGAGAGCAAACGTAGACAATACCATGGTTGGTGGCGGGGATAAATTTACTTAGTTAATTCGTCTAAACCAATCAGTAAGATGACTAATTAGTCGATTTCATTGATTGTTCTCCCTCAATTCATTATGAGCATATATAGTTTAACTTGCAACTGAATAGGTGGACAATTATGAGAACTTTATTATCCACCAATCCTCTCCCTAGTGGACCTTTTTAATTGCAATGGTTCTTGAGGTTGTTGAGTTTGCTCTATAGGGGTAGGCTCCTCAAGAGTAAACTCTTGAGGGTGAATGGGGAGTACCTCAATGTTGTCTTGTAAATTCAGATTTATTGTCTGATCAATGTCAGGAACAATAACTGAAAGAAGAGAGATGAACTCCTCTTCAAAGACAACTTCCTTAACCTTATCTCTCCCTTCCCCAAACTCTACATCCTCAAAGAATCGAGCATTTCCTATCTCAAAGAATATCATATTTGTCAAATCATAAAATTTATACCCCCTAGACCTATCAGGATAATCTACAAAATAGCAACTAATTGTTTTAGAGTCCAATTTCTTTTCACTTGACCTATATGGCCAGGCTCAGCTGGATAACCCCAAATGTGTAAATGCCTTAAATTGGGCTTGTTGCCTATCCAATGTTCATAAGGGGTTTTCAGTACTGCCTTAGTTGGTACCCTATTAAGGATGTAAGCTGCAGTCTTAAGTGCCTCCCCTCGAGTGATTCTGATAAGGTAGAGTGACTAATCATGCTCCTCACCATATCCTTATGAGTCCAATTTTGCCTTTCAGCAACACCATTCATGCTAGGGCTACCTGGCATGGTGTACTGTGGGACGATACCGTATTCCTCTAGGAACTTAGCAAAAGGTCCTGGACGTTGTTCACCTAATCCATCATATCTGCCATAGTATTCACCACCACGATCAGACCTAACAGCCTTAATCCTTTTGCCTAGTTGATTTTCAACTTCGGCCTTATAGGACTTGAACACATCCAGTGTTTAAGACTTCTCTTTAATTATATATGTAGCCATATCTAGAGTAGTCATCTATGAACGTAATAAAATACTGTTGACCATTCCAAGAAGCCATAGGGAAGGGTCCACATACATCAGTATGTATTAGTTCTAAGACGTATGAACTCCTATTAATACCTTATCTCTTAATGTTTGTTTGTTTCCCTTTAATGCACTCAATACAGACCTTAAAGTCCGTAGCATCAAGGAAATTAAGAATCTCATCCGACACAAGCCTTTGTATCCTTTGTTTGGATATATGACCTAAACGCTTATGCCATAAGATAGTGGAATTCTCATCAATTAACTTTCTCTTTGTACCTCGTGAATTACAGTGCAATGTTTCATGAAATGAAGCTAATACATCAAGCATATAAAGGTTATTTCTATTTCCAAAACTGAAATTTCTATTTCCAAAAGAACAAGAATATTCAAATTTGTCCCACACAGAAATAGAAATTAAATTTCGTTGAAAAGACGGGACTACAAAGGTCTCTATCAAGTCCAAATAACATCCGGTTCTTAACATTAACCTAAATTTGCCTATAGCTTCAACTTGAACTGACTTGCCATCGCCTACGTAGATGAATCTTTCAGCATCAGCTGGCTTTCGGCAACTCAGGCAACCCTACATAGACACACTAATGTGAGTAGTAGCACCAGAATCTACCCACCAAGTGTCTTGGGGTACAGAAGTTAAGTTAACTTCAGAACAAACCAAAGAGAGAAGTGTACCTTTCTTAGCACGCCATGCGTGATATTTGGCACAATCTTTCTTCATGTGTCCATCAGCCTTATTGCAAAAGAAACAAGTAATACCCTTATCTTATTCCTTTTGCTTCTTTTACTGTAGAGCACTTGCAACTTCTTTAGATTTAGGTCTTTTCTTGCCTTTGCCTTTGGAAGCAATAGCCAGATGAGCACTCTCAGTTCTATCAAGCTTCAATCTCTCCTCCTCTTGCACACAGTGAGAAATGAGTTCATTGAAGGACCATTTCTCCTTTTGACAGTTGTAACTGATTTTAAACTGGTTATACTGTGCAGGGAGAGAGATGAGAACTATATGCACCAGTAGATCCTCAAATAGGTCTAACTTCAATGCCTTTAATTTTGAAGCAATGTTTGACATTTTCATAATATACTCCCTGATGTTTCTCTTGCCCTTATACTTCATTGAGATTAGGCTTGCCAAAAGCATGCTTGTCTCAGACTTTTCATTTCTTTCAAAATGCTTTTCAAGGGCAATGAAAAATGATCTGGCATTTGTCTCGTCAGACATGGTGCCCCTAAAGCATTCGGGAACTGCACGCCTCATGATCATCATACTTAAGCGATTGGATTTATCCCACTGATCATATGCTCTCTTTTCCTCGTAGGAACTTTGAGCTGTGAGAGCAGCAGGCTGATCCATACGAAATGCTAAGTCCAGATCCATGCATCCGAGAACAATCATAACGTTCTCTTTCCATGCTTTAAAGTTTGCGCTAGTTAGCACAAGGATGGAGTTAACACTAGTAGCAATTGAAGTAACATAAGTATTCACTAAAAGAGAACAAAACAAAACATGATATCATCATAAGCAGCTCAAAATAAAATGCAATTGATCATGTAACAGAAAGAAATAAATAATGTCAGTCCGCATTACAAGATACCAAACACAACATTAACATTTTATCTTTGGACAAAAATTATCAACTTGTAAGCGGTACTCTCAATGTAGTAATCAAATACTGACCATTAGGTCTATCAAACAACGAGTCTTTCTTTGGACCGACTCGTGTTCACATGGTAAATTTTATGATAATCACGTATTTATTACCACATGCATATAAGGAATTCGGTCAAGTAGGAACCTTTCTTTGGGCCGATTACTACCCACATGAATTACAAACATGCAAACATCTTATATATTTCGAAAATATATTAATTTAACACAAGAGAGGTCACTTTGACGACATGTTGTGCTAAACTAACATATTTCAAAATATTAGACATTAAATAATATGTGTCACTATTTAATTTCATGCTAAATTGGTCAAACTACAATAAAACAGTCAAAATTATGTTGAACCAATGAGGATTTGATTAATTTAAACATGAACCGAACTTATTTGAGTTGAACCGAATCTAAATTGATGAGAATTAAGTTGAACCTAATGTTAATTCTACTGAACCGATTGAAATTAAGCTGAACCAAATGTTAATTTCATTGAACCAGTCAAGAAACCTAATGAACCGCCTAAAATTTGCACTGAACCGGTCTGAATTGGCTTGAACCGGTACTGAATCGGTCTAAATTGACTTGAACCGGTACTGAACCGGGGAAATTCGACCTAGACCAGTGATAAACCGGGTTCAATTACATTGAACCAGACCCAAATAATCAAATCCGAACCTAATTCAAATGAATCGGTTCAATGGTGACATGAACCGAGTCAATTGAGACAAATCGGTTTAAATGAAGAAAACCTAATAAATAAATCGGTTCGACTTAAGTTTCGGGTCGGGTTTAATGATAAAGCGGGTCGGATTAAACCTTAATGGACCCGGATGTTGAGGTGAAGGATCCGAATCCAACCCGTTTGGATAGATGAAGCGGTTCGAGTTTAGAACTAAATGGATCTGGATTTCTTAAAAAAAGAATCCGGATCCGACCCGAAACTAAACCCACCAAGTAGAAGCGGTTCTAACCAAACCCTAACTTCCTTACCACTTAACAGGCACCGACTGCAATCCTCCACAACTAGCCGCCGCAGTCCATCTCCCTCCTTCGACGTCGACGCCGACACTGACCTGAGACGCCGACGATCATGATGCCGACGAGAGGCGGCGACAGGAGGAGTAAAAGGCGCGGCATCCATCTCTCCCACACCGGACTACACGACGCCGAGCGGCAATGAGAAAACCGGAGCGGCGCAGAAGAAGATGAAGAAAGAAGGAGAAGAAGAGAAGAACACCACCATGGCTAAAACAACCCAGCCGTGCATGTCGTCCCTGTTCTTCCAGCCGGTCGGTAGTCGATAGAACGGCTGCCCTCCCCTCCGCAGCCGCAACTGCATTCTCGACGAGAGGAAGAAGTCGGGCGACTACAAGCAGCGGAGCAGAGAAGAATGGCTGCCGCACTTGGCCGCCATCAAGGCTGATTCCAGCAAAAAAAAAAAATTATTATTACTTAAGCGTGTAAGATGCAGCCTAAACATCTACTGTTCGCAAACATGAAGCAACTTATGAACAGTAGATATATTCATCGAAGTATCATGTAAACAGGAAAATGAAAACACTATTGTTCGCAAAACCATGCATCATGAAAACAGTAGACATGGATGCATGAGAACAGTAGACATGCATCCAAAGCAGCATGAAATGCTCAAGAACAACTGTGAATTCAATGTAAGTTGAAGTTGTGAAAAGGAAAAAAACTCACAGAAAACATACTGTCCGAACAAGAAGTTCTCAATGATTCAAGCATGAATGGCTCTAATATCAATTGAAGGAATCCTAAAGCAGGAATTAAATCCAAAATCAAGATCATTCATGTTAAATCACCAAGAACAATAAGAACGGAAACGTACTTGATTCCATCACTTAAATTTTGGAGACGGGTTGGACTTCCAAGTCAACACGTGAGCTCGTACAAACGCACAATGAGAGATGGGAATTTCAGAGGCGAGAAACTTAGCGCGTGACTCGGGGATCATAATGAGGTTGGTAAATTATCGTTTCGCCCATCATGAAACTATAATATTACCACTATGGTATCTGTGCATACATTATTAATCCCACAATTATGAAATGATAAATGGCCTTATAATAAACTTTATTAGACCATCTTTATTCGGCAAATCAAATTAATATCGTAATCACATGCCAATAGATAAATGTTGGACCATAATAAATTATTAAATAAATAATTTAACAATCAAGATATAATCCTTTGAGGCCTCAAGGTGCTATGAGGTAGCATAGTGGAGCTCTTCAAGAGTTTGAATAATTTTTAGCCCCTTTATTGTTGTTTTAAATTTGTTTACCTCTACTTGTTAGCTTGATTGAAAGATGTAGGTGATACACCTTGTGTTGTAACTTTAATTGTCTTGCTTTAGTATAGGGGTTGAGGCATCCTCGTGGCTAGAGGAATAAGTCTTTGGTGTGTCCTCTTAGGAGGAAAAAAAATTATTTTGTGTGAATTTGGGTTGAAATTTTTGGTGGGGAACCGAGGTAGTGGATGTAGGCAAAGTTGCCAAATCAATCTAAACCTAATGTGTTTGCATTGACTTGGTGATTGCTATTTCCTTAGCTTCATTTTATGTTGTGCTCTTGGTACTTTTGATAAGCATTTATTCTTGCTAGTTTGCATTTGATCAAAAGCTCACTTAAAGAGCTTAACTTGGAGATCCCTATTGTGAACATTCACCTCACATTTGGTGTCACATCAAAATTGTGGGTTCAGGCTTATCATCTAATGTACATATTATGGCTTCTAAATTCACACTAGCCCAAGGGACTTCTACCTATGCACCACATCTTTCTGATGGAAATAACAATGCCTATTGGATAATTAGAATAAACATTTTCCTACAATCACAATGGATGAGTTGTCTAAAGATTTAACTAAAATGTTTAATGCAAATGCTAAGGCCATGAATGTTATTCATTGTGGTTTATCTATTAATGAATTCAATAGATATAATTACACCTATAAATCGGCTTTTTGAAATTGGGAATGTGCTTAAAACTACACATAAATGGACCTCTCAAGTAAAGGAAACTAAAATCAATATTCTCATGCATGACTATGAATTATTTAGAATGCAAATGTCACGCCCAAACTCAGGGTACGCGTGACCGGCTAGGGTACGTGCCAATACCCCGAAGCCTACCCTATGCACTGACCAATGACTCATAAAACACAACCATATCGACATGGGAATCGTAAACAAAAGCAACAGTACCAAACTTTATTAGTTATTGAAAACAGTTCAACCAAACCAAGTTCGAAAACATCACAAGGTTTTTAAATAAACATCTAAAGGTTTGCAAAGAAACATCTTCATGTTTTACAAAACCAACTCAGTGCATACACAAGACTCTACTCAACCACGACTACAACTATAAAGCTGCTAGCTACGAGATCTGCGCCCACGTCTGCCCTCCTGCGTGCCATGCCACCAAGTCGTACCTCACTGGTCGGGCTCTACAAAACAACAATAAATAAATTATGAGTTCACGAGGAACTCAGTGAGCGGTTCTTTCGAACCTCCACTTAAAACCTCGGCAAGATAACATATACAAGGTATGATACGAATAAGGAATTAAAATCTGATCACACCACAGAAGTCAATCAATTTGCCAAGACAGAAGAATGGATGAACCGGCCTCTCAGGCCCTTATCCATTTCACTAGCTCGGCCGCTAATGGCCTAAAAATATATATGGAAGGTCCGAAATATATATGGAAGGTTTAGTTCTTCCTTCTGCATATCCAAGCCAGTCGGCCTACCCAAAACCAACCCATAAGGGCATCTCAATATGAACTTTCATGTCTCGGATCCGTCGACTAGGATGGCCACTAGCCTCAGGAATCCTCCAGGTTAGGGATAGCTAGTCCCACCCAACTCGGGTCTACCATCAGCGTGGCCCACTGACGGAATCTCAAGACCCTCCGCCACTCGGGTCTAACACCTAGCGGGCCCGCTGGTGCAATCTCAAGACCCTATAAACCGCTGAGTCGTGTGGTAGCCGTTCGGCTAATGACACTCCTCAGTAGACCATCTCAACCACAACCAAAACTAGGTTGTGCAAGTTTCCCTGTGTTTTGCTTTCCGGGCATTACCCATGTCCGACCCTCCCCCTCGGGTCGCACTACTAGGATATTGATATATGCTAACTATCCCTAGGTGTAGAACCCAATAAGTGTACTTTGTCTCTAGGTTAAATGTCACCGCTAGGTACCAAAACCATTCTTTCTAGAGTTGTTAGAATTTACCGACTATAGATAAATGCTCGATCTACTATTGTCAACGACACTTGCCAAAAATAATCATGAACAACAATTACCATGTGAAAGCCGAATTAAAGAGAATAAATTTCATTAATTAAACCGATAAGGAACATGCAATATACATAGCAACTATTGAACATAATATCTACAAATTTATGAAACCTTTCCTTTAATTCATATGCCATAACAAACCTATCCATGTATGCATTAGTAAGAACATTTCCATAACCATGAGAATATAGATCTATAGCTACTAACCAGTCCTAAGATAAACAACAATCATATAATATAATTTCAACCTAATGCTAAGCATGTAAGTATGAATCAAGACAACATAACATGAAACCTAGCATATTAATCCGAACAGTCCTGACTTTTCCACCCTTGCCCTTGCTCGGCCGACTCAAGCAAGGTAATACCTTGCTCGGCCGAGCCCTCTAGGAAAAGTGGGCATGTTTGCGACAACAACGCAAGCATCAATCCAAAGATCTAAAATATAACGAACATAAACGATCCATAAGTTGCAAGACGATCGAGGAAATTGGGGAAAATTTTAGCATGACCTTTCCCCTTTTTCCTCTTCTCGGCCAGCCCATAAAACACAAGGAAACCATGATTTAAAACATGAGATCATAGGTACATCAATCGTTTAGAGTTCCAACATGAGAAAACACGACGATCGACAAGAAACTTGCGAAAGAACCCGATTTCAAAACTCTTAGGGTCGGCCACCAGCCTCCCTTCACAATCAAACTAACCACTCACCTTGATCGGATCACAAGGTAACCTCGATGAAGACAAGCTCTGATTTCCTCAAGCGTCGACGCGAACTCGGTGCCAACAAGATCACTCTCGCTCCCCCTTCCTCTTGGCCTGCGTGCGGCTCTCTTCTTGAGTCGCACGGCTGGCTTGGGTAAGGGGTTTTATTTCCCTCATCACTTGACTAAAATGCCCCCTACCACTTACTTACCTCCTCATCCGACTCCACCTAACCCAGATCGAGTTCCGACTCGATCCGCGAACCCAATCTCAACCCAACTTGAGTCAACCAATTCCCATCCATCCAACTACAAAAAATTGGTTATGATTTAAATTAATTTTACTTGCTATTCGAGGCGATCACGCGACTCGACCCGGCTAGCTCCCGACTCGATGGGCTGCACCACGAAAAAAATTTATATTAGGAAACCCCGGGTTAGTGGCGTATAAAGGTCAGATGCAAAGCAGGGGTCCACAGGCTAGCCACTCTGAGAGACCGTCTGCCAGGGTCTACGCCATGAACCGTGATGGGGCAGAGGCATCTAAGGCAGTGGAAACAGGTACTATTTTAGTCAGTTCATCTGCTACTTATGTTCTATTTGATTCGGGTGTCATGCACTCGTTTGTATCTGCCAAATTTGTTGCTGGGTTACCTATGGCACATTCCTTACTTAATGTGTCATACGTGGTATCAACGCCTTTGGGCGATACATTGAGCCGAATCAATTTTCTAAGACTGCGAGGTGCTCATCTACGATCATGCGTTGAGAGCAGAATTGACACTCTTATCGATGCTTGAACTCGATGTCATACTCGGTATGGATTCGCTGGCGGAGCACTTTGCGTCAGTGGATTACAAGGCTAAGACTATCACATTCAGTAAGCTTGGGGTGCCATAATTCACCTTCCAAGGAGATGGAAGGGGCGAGCCTATGGGAGTCATCTCAGCCCTTAAGGCTCATAAATTACTTTTGGGCGGCTGTCAGTCCTTCCTGGCCTTTGTATCTGTGGTCGATGACAAGGAGGGCACAGCCAGGGATATCAGGAGAACTCAGGTGGTCTGCGAGTTTCCCGATGTATTTCCAGAGGAGTTGCCGGGATTGCCGCCTAGGAGAGAGATTGAATTCTGCATCGAGTTGCAACCTGGAGTAAAGCCGATCTCCATCCCATCCTATCGGATGGCGTCGGTCGAACTCAGGAAATTAAAAGTGCAGTTGCAGGAGTTGCTACACTTGGGCTTCATTCGCCCAAGTGTGTCTCCATGGGGTGCTCCAATCCTATTTGTGAAGAAAAATGACAGGACCATGCGCACGTGCATCGACTATAGGCAGCTTAATAAGGTGACAATCAAGAATCGTTACCTGCTACCAAGAATCGACGACTTGTTCGACCAATTGCAGGGGGCAAAATGGTTTTCAAAAATTGATTTAAGGTTTGGATACCATCAGCTAAAAGGATCCGAGATTGTGATGTGCCAAATACTGCCTTCAAGACTCGATACGGCCACTATGAGTTCCTAGTGATGTCGTTTGGGTTGACTAATGCACATGTGGCTTTTATGGACCTGATGAATAGTCTTCAAGGAATACCTGGATAGATTTGTGATCATCTTTATTGATGACATCCTAGTGTATTCCAAGAGCAAGGAGGAGCACTCCGAGCATTTGGCGATGGTCCTGGAAACCCTCAGAGAACATCAGTTGTATGTCAAATTCACCAAATGTGAGTTTTTGGTTAGAAAGTGTGGGGTTCCTAGGTCATATAATGTCCAAGGAAGGAATACGCGTGGATCCCACCAAGGTAGAGGCGGTAAGAGACTGGAAGCGGCCGACCAGTGTGATTGAAGTCCACGATTTCTTGGGGTTAGTCGGGTATTACAAAAAGATTATGGAAAATTTCTCCAGGATTGCAGCCCCTTTGACTCGGTTAACCCAGAAGAAGATCAAATTTAATTGGGACAGGAAGTGTGAGGAGAGCTTCCTGAAGCTCAAAGAATGCTTGACGTCAGCACCAATATTGGTCATACCCTCAGGCTCGAGAGGGTTTGTGGTCTACTGTGATGCCTCTCAGGTTAGCCTCGAGTGTGTGTTGATGCAGTATGGTAGAGTAATTGCTTATACGTCCCGTTAGTTGAAGATACATGAGAAGAACTACCCATGACATGATTTGGAACTAGCGGCGGTAGTATTTGCTCTGAAGTTATGGCGCCACTACTTGTACGGTGAGGCTTGTGAAATTTATACCGACCACAAAAGCCTCCAGTACTTGCTCACTCAAAAGGACCTAAATTTAAGGCAGAGGATGTGGCTAGAACTTCTGAAGGATTACGACTGTACCATCATGTACCATCTGGGGAAAGCCAATGTGGTGGCGGACGCTCTGAGCAGAAATTCCATGGGCAGCTTGGCCCATTTAGCGGTCAGGAGGAGGCCGCTAGCTCGGGAGTTGGCACTGTGCCTGGACGGGGGAACAATTCTGTCGGTGTCGGTTTCAGGTGCCCTTGTGGCGCATCTGCGGGTACAATCCACCCTGGTAGATATGCTGCGTAGCGCGCAAGGGGAGGACTCCTTCTATTCTCTGACAAAGGACCTAGTCCAAAGGGGCGATGTAGATGATGGCTTCATGATTGACTCAGAGGGTGTCTTGAGCCTCAGAGACTGGATCGTGGTGGCTGATATGGCAGAGGTGCGCAAATAAGTTTTGGAGTTGGGCCACCGTTCCACTTATACGATGCATCTGAGTGCCACCAAAATGTACCGAGATTTAAGGCAGCACTACTGGTGGAAGGGCATGAAAAGGGAGGTAGCAGAGTTCGTATCCAAATGTTTGGTCTGCCAGCAAGTGAAGGCCAAATACCTGAAACTCACGGGGCTGCTTCAGAACCTCGAGGTACCCGAGTGGAAGTGGAAGAAGATCACCATGGACCTAGTGACCGAGCTATCTAAGACAAGAGGAGGGTTTGACTCCATTTGGCTAGTAGTGGATCGATTGACTGAGACCGCGCACTTCATCCCAGTCAAATTACCTTTTCTATTGAACAGTACGCCAGACTATTTTTAGACAAGATTATGGCATACCATGGTACCCCAGTGATGATCATATCAGATCGAGGTACTCAGTTCATGGCCCAGTTTTGGCAGTCATTCCAGGAGGCCTTGGGTACCCAGGTACGGTTCAGCACAGCTTTCCACCCGTAGACAAATGGGCAGTCCGAGAGAACCCTTGTTGTTGCACCCAGTTTTTTGATCCCTTACTACATTTAAAATCTCGAGGTGAAAGTGAAAACTGTTTAAGGGCACACAACCCATTGGATGCATTTCGGTGGCCATTATAGTCTTCGCTCTGGTTTTATTCAAATCCTATCGAGGAATTAAAATTATTGAGCGTTACAATAATCTTTCAACTACAAATATGAGTGAAACATATAATGAACTAAAGTTAGTTATGTAAATTAGTTAATTAACCATATCAAAATGTGCCATTAAAAATGATACATAGATAACTTATAGAAAGTACATACTTTGATTGTCGAACTAACTTCTCGCACAACATTGGAGGCATAAGGTTGTAGACGATCAATGTCATTGGTGTCATCCAAACTTGATCGCATGTGATAGTAGTCATTGAACCCCATTTCACCGACTAAGAATAGGGTCTAGTTGCTTAAGATGTTGGCTTCTCACAGAAACTTCAAAATAATAGATATAGGGATATATGAACATGAGCGTAATTAATTAGCAACATAAAATTAAAAATTCCAATAAAGTATAGGGCTTAAGGTAGATAAAATAATAAATTCTATATTAATTACCATGAATTATACCATCGGACGATGTCATTCCATGTAAGAACTCATGGAACCACTGAAGTTGAGTTGTCAATGAGTGATCATCTGATGGAGCACTGAAGCTTAAATGTATAAACAAGTCATTGTTCATTGTCAATGCTCCACTCACTGCAAAGTTGACGCCGTGCTTAAAATTTTTGTGGTTTCTTTGTGGAAGGTATGCAGGCACAAACTGTGCTATATGTTTATTTAATCTAATCAATATACATGCATCAATTACAAATTCCCTAAAAAGGAGGGACCGAGGAGAGAACGACATACCGATAAAATCGATGAGGAGTCTTCCATCCGTCATTCAGCCACTTGGACGATGAAAGTAAGTTCGGCCATGTGGAGGGCGAAGATACACAAGATTTAGGTAGTTAAAGTTTCCATTGTCAGCGAGAGAGTCACCGAAGCTAATGATCATTGTGTAGCGGCCAACTAACCGAACATCGTTGGTCGACGTGGTATTGAAGCACATTGCTATGTTGTTAACGAAGAAGAAGACGAGGAGGATGAGAGCAACCGTAGACAATACCATGGTCGATGGCGGGGATAAATTTACTTAGTTAATTCGTCTAAACCAATTAATAAGATGACTAATTAGTCGATTTCATTGATTGATCGCCCTAAATTCAATATGAGCGTATATAGTTTAACTCGCAACTGAATAGACGAACAATTATAAGAACTTTATTCTCCAACAATCAATATTATACCGAGTGAACAAATCTGAGTTGGTGTCTTGAACGCTAAGGGCAACTAAGTATGTTAATTAATTAATCCATTCATTCATTGACATACGTAATTGTTATGCAACCAAAATTGAAACCCTAGAGCGTACAAATTATTGTAAATCTTTAGTTTTTCTTAGCTCTATCATTGCGCTTAATTATGCAACAAATTATTAAGGAGTCAATGGCTCGTGTTAGTTTGACAAGCGAGATAAAAATTCTTCCAAATTTTATGTTGGAGTATAATTTTAACAGAAAATCCATGTATATACATATTATATACAAGCATTTCTATGTAATAATAAAAGCTAACTCTTATAGAAGTATTCAAATGGTATGATGGCTAAAAATAGAAAAGGAAAATGAGAAAAATAAGATAATAGATAAAGAAAATATGCAAAAGGTAAGAGATACAAGACTAATGAGATTTCAAATTTGATAATAGCCTTGTTTACTACATTGAATGATGAGTGAATCAAGAAGACCACAACTAGGAAATCGAGTGTTTTCGTACTTTCTAAAGAATTGTTGAAGCATCCACTATATCTTTTATTTTAAAACTTTCAAAACTATCAATAGTTTTCTTATGATGACTCATCTTGAGGCTCATATTACAAAGCAAAGGTTCATCTTGTTGACATAAGAGTTCAACCTCGGGCAGGTCGTAGTATTGATGATAACAAGCTTGATACTATTGAGTTAATTAAGTTTTCATTTCAAATCGATGAATCATATATAGGGCTGGCAATGGTGCGGATACGGTGCGGATACGGATTATCCGTATCCGCACCACATCCCATATCTGCTCATCCGTATCCGCACCGTATCCGCCACGGATATGAATATGGATATCCATATCCGCACCGCTTCAAATGCGGATATCCGCACCGTATCCGTATCCGCACCGTTTTTAATAAAAAAATATTAAAAATAATATATTTTATTAAAAAATTAAAAAATTATCAATCCATTGATCCAAAACAAATATATAATATACTTCAAAATTCATCTAGACATGAAATTATTATAAAGTCCTTATATATATTAATAACTTATATAGGTAAAATAATAATTAAAATGAGGCGGATAGGCGGTGCGGATACGGTGCGGATACGGTGCGGATACACAGACAAATCCATATCCGCACCGTATCCGCGCGGATATGAAATTTTCAGATCCATATTTGTATCCATATTTGTTTTTACTTGCGGATACGGATCGGATACAGTACGGATGCGGTTTTTAGTTGGCGGATGCGGATAAAATTGTCAGCCCTAATCATATAGGGTCAAGTTTGCTTTTCAAACTCAAATTGAAACTAAAATAATAATAAAAAGACTTCTCAGCTCAATCTGTCATAGTTTTGGTTTAAGTATTAGGAATTCATTGTTTCTAATGTTTACACAAACTTATAAACCAAAATTGAAACCCAAGAGCGTACCCTCATGTTTCTAGCTGGTCGTGGACTCGCCAAGGCCACAAAATTGAAAACTCCGCATTAATTTTCTCGAGAAAATCTAATGACCATTCGAATATTTGATCGTTGGGCGTTGGCAATCTCATGAAAAATAACGTTGCCAATTTCAGAAAAAATCACCAACCATTCGCTCGTTGTTATTGTAGTGTTCCAAATCGATTAACAATTACATTCTTCTCTCTCAAAATCCCAATCCCAAATGGCTCTTAAGCTCCCGTCTCGCTTTCCCATGTGCTCCGGAAAACCCCACAAGGCTTCTCCAAGATGGTCGACAGCTCATCTGATCCCGCCGCCCAATCTCGCCGGATGCGGTTGTTCTCTGCTCCCATCAAGTGCCGCTTCTTCGAGCCGTGGCGGTGGAGGCAGGGCTGTGGTTCATGCAGTGAAGGAGGAGGAGACCCAATCATCGGTCTTGGCCGAAGAGGAGACCTCCAGGGCCTCCTCTTCTGATTCCAAGCTTGTTCTCGTCATTGGTGCGACTGGTGGTGTCGGTAAGCATTCCGATTATTTTGATAGTTGAAAGTTACCATGCTTAGTGACTTATTTGGATGGAGGCAAAGACTGAAATATAAATATGTGTTTGAGATATTCCATGTTATTCGGAAAGGCTGTAGTCCTAGTTCCTTTTTTTCGATTTAGTGTAGTTAGTCGTAAACAACTCATGAATAGCTTCACCTATTTGCAAAAAAATGTCATTTTTGCTACCGTTGAGGGTTGATAAACTGTTAATGAATATATTTCTTTTAGTTGTCCATTTTTATCAAATCTGGTCAGTGAATCTATATCACTATAATTTTATCTTCAGTTAGCGGTTGGCATATCATTGGTGATAGAATTAAGGGTTAATTTAGAATACTTTGTTTCATATACAAATAAAGATGTATCATTTCCAACCTTGCAATGGGAGTGCAAGATTATTCTCATGATCACTAGTGAGCTCGGATCACCTTCAAAAAGATAAGGTGATCCAATAGTATTTAAAACATTACCCTTGATTTCTGGTGGAGAAATGATGCATTGCACGTCCTTATAGTGCACCTAAATTAAGATGATTGTTTTAGTGTTCATCTCTTTATTTATCTTCTCTAAAGTTTATGAGTTTTGGATTGTTATTGTAAATGTCCTACTCAATGTTTTAAGGGTAATTATCTAAATATATCATGAACTATTCACTTTGTCTCATTTGTGGCAAATTCTAAAATATTACCAAATTGTATCCCGAACCATGGTTTAAAATTTTGCCCGAAACAGTACGGTAAGCCTGGTATTTACCGGTTTTTCAGGTTTTCGGTATTTGAAAAAAACGGGTATATTGTGTATACCGGGCGGTATATAGCGGTATTTTTCCATATACCGCCCAGTATGGGCGGTATATGGCTCGTACCGCACGGTATGGGCGATACCGGGCGGTATCAAGTGGTAATGCCGTTGGCCGTTGGCAACGGGTGGCCAACAGCCTGACAGGGCTATTGGCCACATGTTTCGGAATAATACCGCCCAAACCGGGCCGTATTACATGCATACCAGGCGGTATTACATGCATACCGGGTGGTATAATCAACAATGACCCCAAACAGCTATACAGCCGTTTGGGGCCGGGTTTGGATTGTTTTGGGGGCTATATAAAGCCTCCATTGGGTACTGTTTGATATTGTATTAGGGTTTTTCACAGATACAAGAGAATCATTACATTAGAATTAATAGCGGGACCGCCGAAGACTCTGCGTAGCGCAACATAAGACGTAGTGCAACATAAGACCGTACCAACACATGGTATTCATCATCTCAGTTGATGTTGCGCTACTTCTTATGTTGCGCTACGCGGAGTCTTCGGCGATCAAGGGGGTCAAGGGGGCAGCAAACCCCTTGCCAGGGGCATGGGGGTGGAGCCCCCAGAAATTTTTTAGACCCTTTGGGTTGTGGGCCTGTGTCGCCCTATATTAATTTTAATATAATGATTCTCTTGTATCCGTGAAAAACCCCAATACAATACCAAATGACTTTTAAACATTGTATTCATGTATTTGACATTTGAATATTGATTTTAAGCATTTCTTCATCAATTATATGGTTATTGGAGATTTGAAGTTATTTTTTTTTAAAAAAAAAACCCACTGGTATGCAATTTCCGTACCAGACCGTACCGTGTGACAGTACAGTACGGTACTGGTACTGGCCGGTGACCAAAATCAGTACCGGTACCGAGATTTTAAACCATGTCCCGAACTTTGACATTTGTCTCAATTACATCCTCCCGTCAACTCTCCGTCAACAACACCATTAAGGAGATGATGTGGCGCTTCTAACGTGGATTAAAATAATTTTTTTATTTAAAAAATATAAAAAATAATGTAAATTTATATTAAATAATATAAAATATTATTTTATATTTTATATTAAAAAATCACTCTATGTTCACCCCCGACATGGCTCAGAGTGATTCTTTAATATAAAATAAAAAAATATTACTTTATATTATTTAATATAAATTAAAGTGATTTTTTATATTTTTTAAATAAAAAATATTATTTTAATCTACGTTAGAACACCACATCATCGCCTTAACAGTGTTGCTGATGGAGAGTTGATGGGAGGATGTAATTGAGACAAATGTCAAAGTTCGGGATACAATTTGGTAATATTTTGGAATTGACCACAAATGAGACAAAGTGCATAGTTCTATATTTAGATAATTGCCCATGTTTTAAAAACTAGTCTATGTGGCTGCGTATGCATATACTGTGTCAAAATGCATAACATACATCATATCTAGTGCTAATATAGTAATATGTGGTTGGGTCACATATGCAACCGCATAATGTTGCATAGACCGCATATAGACCCTCTAGACCACATCATGGCAATCTTCAATAATGTGGAATCCTTATACAAGCCGCGCGTATGTTAATCTCATTGGTTGCTATGTGAGGGAAAATCATATGGAATTTTTCTAAAGAAAATACCATAACTCAGTATATTACCAAAAGACATGAGTGAAAAGATATCAATATTCTATTGGGATGATATGTGTTGGTTCGTTGTTTTATGCATGCATTGTATGGACATTATGGTGGTGTGGCGTATGGTGGTTCAAACTTCAAACATAAAAAAAAATCATAAAGATTAGTTTAAAAAGAAAGAAGAAATGAAACTCATGATCACCGAAAGATTATTAGTTCAAAACGACCCTAGTCAACGTAATGTATATATCCTGTATGTTCTACAGTATCCAATATATCTTGGCAAGTGTTTTCAGTGTTTGACATAGCCATAATATTTTGAACAACTGGTGCTTCATATTTATACTCTCTCCAACCTGTGCTACTAAACAGCAATATGCAAAGTTGCAAACTAAAGAAAATCCTCAAGCATTTCTTTCCTTACTAATTGACATTAATGGTGTTATGTCTTCTTAAAATTATTTTGCTCCAATTCATGGACATGTTCACTAAAAGTATTCATCATTGGATGTGATGACTTGAGTCAATATTGATTTCTTAATTTTCTTAATCCTATTTGTCCAGAATTTAACATAGTTAATATGATTGTGCACACTATCCACAGGCAAGGTAGATCTTTTAATTCAAAAATTATGGTAAAATGGGATTTCTATGCTTAGGAAAAGCATAAGCATCATTATAATTCATATAATCTCCAAAGTGTGTCAAGTTATTTGATATTTCTAAAGTTGCAAATATGCTTGATTCATTGGTAGATTGCTCAAATACAAAAATACGATAAATTTAGGTCCACTATTTGATTAATGTTTACAGTGGCATGTAAGGAAAATGATTATTTAATCCATAATTTCTTCTTTTCTTAGTTTCCAATATTTGCTGTCTGCATTCACGAGACAAAATAGATCTGATTCCATAAAAATCTTCCTTGTTTTTTCATATATGCGGAGTCAAAAGCCGAATTTGTCTTGTTTTTTCCATAAACTTAAATACATTATCATATCTTTTATATGTTATTCTACCCAAGGATTGCCTAATAAATCTTGAATTCTTTTACATATCTCAGAAAGAAAAAAAGAGTGTGGCTCTATTTTTTTTAACTATAAATCAATCCATTTAGATTCTGCATAGCTGATGTATGAGTTTTGTTTCCTGTGTCTTATATTATCTGCATAAAAACTTTTACTGTAGCTTGATTATTGATGTCAATGGCAATTGTTGATGATCACTAATCCAAGCATTAATTGGTGTTGCCTGATAGATCATATTGGAAATGCTTGAAGCAACTAAAACATTGATCCTCTCAAGAACAAACACAATTTTATATCAGTGGTACCACTTGCAGCAGCCTTGTCAATTTGTCATAGAAAAGTTCAATGTACAGTGTTCTACTTGATGTCTACTATTATGTCTACTATTTCTATGAACTTAAAGTATTGGAAGCCATTTCTATAACCTTTCTGTCATGTGGATAGTTTCAAACTTGAGTTTTTATCAAGTCAATTCTTGAGTCATTGCTTCTGCAACTGATTAATGGCTATAAATTTTCATGCAGGGCAGTTAATTGTGGCATCCCTACTCAGTAGAAACATAAAATCACGCTTGCTTATTAGAGATCCTTCAAAAGCAGTATCTTTGTTTGGCATACAGGATGAAAATACTATACAGGTATTATGATCAAATTGTCCACTTAACATGTAGTTTCATCCAAACTATGCTCTTAATTTTCTTTCATTTTCTTTTTTGTTCCCCTTTGTGTTCCTTATGTGGAACTGATGATTCCAACAGGTGCGTAAAGGTGACACAAGAAATCCAAGTGACTTAGATTCAACTATTTTTGAGGTTAGTCTCTATTTTCTTTAGACTCATTTGTATTGAAAACTCATTTAAAAATTGGAACTTCTATTCATTGTACTTAAAATCAAACTATAGGACTCTTGTTTCATAGGGAGTGACGCATGTTATTTGCTGCACTGGAACTACTGCTTTTCCTTCAAAACGCTGGGATGGAGACAACACTCCTGAAAGAATAGGTAGGATGGTGTCATGATGCTTTCTATTTGATTTGATTCCTTAAGTTTTCCTGCAGAAGTTTACTAATTTTATAGTGCATTTGTTTAATCATGAAATTTAATGTTAACTTATGCAAGGGTCATTAGAAAATGAAAGAAAAATATAGCTGATGTTTTTTTTCAAGATAAAATATTTTATAGAAAACTGCAATGTTATTTTTGTATCCTCTTGCCCTATTGAAGAATGACACTATCTACATTACCAACTAGTGGAATTGGATAGCTGATTTCCAGGTTGCCTGCATGTGGTTTTTGTCACCATGGGCGGTTAGTCAATTAGCTTTCTGATTATTCACATGTCTTTTCATCAAACTATTATTTGGCCTTATGACACTGATAGGTAAGTACAAAAAAAAAAAAATTGTGCACATGATACTAACAGGACTCATGGGTAAAATAATACAAAAATATTGCAGTATAATCTTAACCCTAAGTATTCAAGTCAGTAATCAACTTTACCATAGCTGGGTAATATTTGCCTAATTTTTAAAATAAATGTTTAGATGTAATGATGCAAGTGAGCAATTATGATAGATTTCTCAAATGTTCAAGCATCTAGTTCAAACACCTTCCAGAATGAAGCCTTCTACTTTCTTGCCTTCGGTAACCATGTTTGTGAAAATTGACTACAGCAACCACGGAATTTTGGTTTTTTCTATTCTAGTATAGGAATTCTTTGACTTTGCAAGATCTTATATGTTTTTTAAGATATTCTTACATTAGAATATGTTTATTCATTTGAAGATTGGGAGGGAATCCGGAATCTTGTTTTGGCACTTCCTCCTACTATTGAGAGGCTTGTTCTTGTGTCATCAGTTGGTGTTACGAAATACAATGAGTTACCATGGAGGTATGTCTTTTCATTTTATTAACACTTTAGGAAATAGAACTTTGTAATCCAGAGGTTCTGAACCTCCCACTAAGTTGTATCTTTCTTCAAAAATAAAATAAAATAAAAAAGTTAGGAACAAGAACATTTGTTGGTACTTGAAATCAATATATTTGAGATATGGGGGACAGCATTATGAAGTTCGAAGACAACTCCCATCAACTCTGAGAAAGTTTCCTCCTTGATACTTTGATGGTAGCTAGTTTTCTCTCTTCAAGGCAACAAATTGTGATAGAATTTATATATGCTGATGGCTGCTGATACATACTTAAACTCAGATTTATAAGTTTGTTGAACTTTTGATTACTGATATAAGATTGATGTAGATATATTTGTTGGTAATACCATGAAACCTTGTTCGTATCTTCTCATTTAGTGATTATGTTTTTGCCAGCATTATGAACCTCTTCGGTGTTCTGAAGTTTAAGAAGATGGGTGAGGATTTTGTGCAGAATTCTGGCCTACCATTCACAATTATCAGGTGATTATACCATCTATTTTCAAAAAAAATCTTGGTAATTATCTTTTTAACATACAATTTTTTCAAAAGTCTCTTTCTTGACTGAGTAATTATATACTTTCCAGGGCCGGGAGATTGACTGATGGACCATATACTTCCTATGATTTGAATACATTGCTTAAAGCAACTGCAGGGAAACGACGAGCAGTTGTGATAAGTCAAGGTACTCATTTTAACTACTTTTTGAGAGGAACTATTTATTTTGAGGACTCAAGAGAAAATGATACTAACTTGATGCAAGCGAAGAGCTGAGAATGACGAAAAAAATTGTGGAAAACTGAACCAGAAGCCCAAATTCATCTTAATGTGGGAAACTCAAGACTAAACATCATAAAACGATGCATGAATCATCAAAATACTATATTGTCGGACAATTCTTCAACATTGATCACAAAAAACAAAATATCAAGATAAAGAAACTATATAAACACCTTATGTTTATAGAAGGGTGCTTCTGAAGAGGAGAAGGCGTCAGAATTGGGGCTTCAACACCTCTAACACAGGGATCTGCTCCAATATCTTCCCTACTCCATGTCATTGGGAAAAAAAAATTGAGGAAGAACCTCATTATATTTCATTAAATAATCAAAGATAATAACCCAAAAAGGCTTATATATTTTTATAAACCTAGAGGTAGGCCATGGGGCCCAATATAATGCCCTCAAACGAAAACCCAATAAAACTCAACAAACCAACCAAAGAGTAAATAACTAAAGAAAAAAGAAAATAGTTGAAATTATATCATCTCATAGTCGCCATGCCACTTAGGTGCATGTGTTACTCGATAGGACCAATGACAAATTGAGTCTTGATTTCCATATCTAAAGTTACACCAGTGTAATTTGTGATAGCATTCCCATAAAGAACTCTACTAGGCTTGCAAGCATTTGCAACTCTGATGGCTTGTGCTATGTGTGAAAATGAAAATTTTGTTATTGGTTTTCTAGATATGGAATTTTTTTTATACTTCGCAATGGGATATGGATAATGAGCTCAGTAACACAATTTCGAAGTGAATGCTATTTCCACTAGTCAAAGGATCACTTTGTCCACTTATGGTTTGTCATTTTCAGGTTGCTTATATGTTGTTCGAAAAGCATCACTTCGTCCACTTATGGTTAACAAAATTAACACTTCATCATATCATCACTTCAAGAGTAAATTTAAATTGGTTTAATTGTGTTTTTGGTCCCCCAAAATATCATATTTTTTTCGTTTGGTCCCTCGTTTTTAAAAATTTACCGTTTAGTCCATCGAAAATTATTTTCGTTTTCGTTTGGTCCCTCCGTTAACTTTTGATGTTAAGTGCCTACATGGAATGCTGACATGGACTAAAGAGGGACCAAGCAGGAAAAATAAAATATTTTAAGGGACTAGATGGAAAAAAAAAATATTTTAATAACCTAAAACATAACAATATACATTTTAATAATCTAAAGCATAACAATATATAATTATGTTTTAGGTTATTAAAATATATATTTTTTCCATCTAATCCCTTAAAATATCTTATTTTTTCCGTTTGGTCCCTCTTTAGTCCTTGTCAGCATTCCATGTTGGCACTAAACATCAAAAGTTAACGAAGGGACCAAACGGAAAAGAAAATAATTTTTGAGGGATTAAACAAAAAGTTTTTAAAAATGAGAGACCAAACGGAAAAAACATGATATTTTGAGGGACCAAAAACATAATTAAACCATTTAAATTTGATTAAAAAAATTAGTGGTATACAAGTTGAAAATGACTTAATTAACCACTGGCAATAAGCTGTAATTTGTAATTTGCATTTACTAATGTGGGAAAAGGAGTGCTTTTCTTGCCGCTGTACTCAATACAATTTGTTTCTACTAACTAGAAAGAGTGAGACTTTTTTTTCTTGATGATTTGTTCGAGTAATATTCATCTTCTATTTACTTTATCTGTCTGTTGATAAAATTTCTCGTTTTCGATAGGAGACAAGCTTGTTGGAGAAGTTAGTAGACTCGTAGTCGCAGAAGCCTGCATACAAGCTCTTGACATAGAGTGTACTAAAGGAAAAATATACGAAATCAACTCAGTTGAGGTACTAATTCCCTGAACATTATAATTTTTTAACTGCAGAATAAGACCTTAACTCCTTTCAACACTGGATCTGGAATTAGTGGAATTAACATGTCATAAATTGAAAAATCTTACATTTATAAGTAGTAGTAGATGGAGAAACACACAAACATAACTAGTACAGTGTAATACACTTAAACCATCTCAATTAAGTTTTATCTACACAAAAAGTATCTATATAAAGACAAGCCCAACTTGGGAGTAATTGTGGAAAATTGAGGGGTTGACAGAGCTTTGGTAAGAATATCGGCAAGTTGCAAGTGAGTGGGAACATGCTGCGGAAGAATTAGACCAGCCTTCATTTGATTTCGTACAATATGGCAATCAATTTCAATATGTTTTGTGCGTTCATGGAAGACTGGATTAGCAGAAATATGCAAAGCACTTTGATTATCACACCACAAAGGAATGGGCTTAGGAACGAAAACCTGGAAATCCATTGAATCTCACAAACTGTAGAAGCCATGCTTCTATATTCTGCCTCACAAGAAGAACGCGACACCGTAGCTTGCTTTTTAGTTTTCCAGGATATAATAGTCTCCAAGGAAAATACAATAACCAATAAGACTCTTTCTAGTATCTGGACAAGCTGCCCAATCACTATCAGAGTAAGCAGTAAGTTTGAAGCAATCTTTGGCAGAATAAACAAACTGTGATCTATGATCTGATGTACCCTTAAGATACCTCAAGACATGCATGGCTGCATCCCAATGGTCTTGAGTAGGTTTAGCAACAAATTGACTAAGATGTTGTACACAATAACTGAGATCAGGCCTAGAAAGATTCAGATACAATAATCTCCCGATGAGTCTTCTAAACTGATCAGCATCAGCTAACAAAGGAGCATTATCAGAAAATTTCAAACCCTTAGGCAAAGGTGTAGCTGCTGGTTTAGATCCAAGCATCCCAGTATCCTTTAAAATATCCAATATGTACTTCCTTTGAGACAAGAAAGTACCAGAAACAGACCTGGCAATCTCTAATCCCAGAAAATACTTGGTGAATCCCAAGTCTTTGAAAGTAAATTGTTTATGCTATAAAGCTTTAGTTTGAATAATAGCTTCTTCACAATTATCAGCAACCAAAACATCATCTACATAGACAAGAAGGATGAGCAGCACTCTGGAATTCTGTTTGATAAATAAACAACTATCATGGGCTGATTGAATAAAACCAAAATAAAGGAGTTGAGTGATAAACTCTATGTTCCATTGTCTTGAAGCCTGCTTAAGTCCATACAAGGACTTCTTTAACTTGCAAACTTGTGATGTAGAGGCCTTAGTGTACCCTTGTGGTGGCAAGATATAAACTTCCTCATCCAAGTAACCATGCAAGAACGCATTATTTATGTCAAGTTGGTGAATAGGCCAAGAATGCATAGTAGCAATAGCAAGAAATAATCTCACAGTGATCAATTTAGCCATGGGTGAAAAGGACTCAAAATAATCAATGCCTTCTGTTTGATGATAGCCTTTAGCCACAAGTCTTGCCTTGTACCGTTCCACTTCTCCATTAGGCAAAAATTTCAATTCGTACACCCACTTGGTTCCTAGAGCATGCTTGTCAGAGGCAAAGTATTGTACCCACTCTGGATATTGAATGGCACAGGTTCCCATGTATCTTTAGCCTCTAAAGCCTCAAGCTCCTTATTCATAGCTTGTACCCACTCTGGATAAGCTTCTTTAAAGGATGTAGGTTCAGGAACTTTGGTAATATTGGCCAAGAAAGCAATATAGGAAGCTGACAAGTTAGGAGGAACAATATATGGAAAAGTAGCAAGAGAGTATTGGGAAGAAGTGTTACTAGTAGCTCGAGCTTAGTCGAGCTCGCGAACGAGCTCGGCTCGTGCGACTCGACTCGTGCGGCTTGATTTTTTTTCCGAGCCGAGCTCGAGTGGCTTGAATGTAGCTCGAGCCGAGCTTGAGCCGATAGACCAAGGCTCGAGCTCGTTATTTTCCAAACGAGCTGAGCCAAGCTCGGCTCGGCTCGATTACACCCCTACCGATGAATGACCATATAAGACCTCAAAAGGTGTTTTCCATTGCAAAACAGAACTAGGCACTCTATTAATTATATATGTTGCTGGCAAATAGCCTCACCCCAAAACTTCTTAGGCAAACAAGCTTGGAACATCAAAGCTCTAGATACTTGTAAGAGATGCTTATGTTTCCTCTCAACTACACCATTTTGTTGTGGTGTTTATACACAGGACTTTTGGTGTTCAATACCAAGATCGGCAAACAACTTGACACAATCATGATTAACAAATTCGGTCCCATTATCAGACCTAATGGTTTTGACTCTAGCTCCAAATTGGGTGTGTATGTATTTTAGGAAATTGGTCAAAGTTAGGAAGGTCTGAGATTTATGTTTTAACAAGGAAGTCCAGGTTGTTCTACTATGATCGTCAACTATTGTCAATACATAGTGACTCCCATTTAATGTAGCATGTTTGTAAGGTCCCCACAAATCTATATGTAGTAATTCAAAATTGTGTGCAGTTTGTACAGTACTAGGATTAAAAGGCAACCTTTGTTGTTTAGATATATGACAAATTTCACAACTATGAGAGTTTGAACAAGTGGAAATGAAAGGTAAATGTGTGAGTGCATACCAAGATGTATGACCCAATCTTTGATGCCATAAAGAAAAGGAATTTGCTGAGCTTTTATTCATAGGAATGGAATTACAAGTAAAGCATTGAGGACCCAGACCCTTATCAGTAGCAGAGAGACAGAGACAGCAAAATGAAATATAATTCACAACGTTATTTATTACATGCTCAGAAAAGGAAGTTGAGTTCAAAACATATAAGGAACCCATCAATTTACCAACTGCCACCACAGCTTAGGTCTTTTGGTCCTGTATTAAGCAACATGTAGGATAAAAAGTAACAAATGTGTTAGAAGTTTGTGTAAACTTAGGAACTGATAACAAATTATAGTGGAAAGAGGGAACATGCAATACATCAATTAAAAGTAGTTTATGGTGCAAAATGACTTGGCCAATTTTAGAAACATATCTAATGGATCCATCAGGTAAGTGAACAAGAGAATTCTTTATAAGACGTATGACTTTAGACATTAAAGCACCATTGGAACACATGTGGGTTGAAGCACTGGTATCTATATCCATATATTTTCCTTTATCAACTCATTATTAGAGTTAATATCACTATAACTCATACCTGCAAACTCAGTTGCAAATCCAGCAGCAGCAAAATGGGCATGATTGGCCTCAACTGGCAACTTTCCCTTTACCATGTATTTAGCTATTCCTTGTTGTATAAGATCTGAGAATTTTCCAGTCCAATCAGTTTGGTTATCATCAAAATTAATACAATCAAGTGGAGTTTCAGTTGCATCTGTCATATTAACAGTAGGCTTCCTTCCCCCATACTTATTATTATGGCTCTTGCGTTCCTTGAACCAATCAGGATACCCATGTAATTTAAAACAAGTATCCTTAGTGTGCCCTGTGTTATTGCAATATTCACAAAAATGATCTGACTTCTTTCCTTTTTCATAAAATTCTCTTTTCCACCTCCATAGTTCCTGAAACTATTTCTCACTAGCATAGCATTACTCTCAATAGCAGCAACATCTTCGATTTTATTCTTAACTTGTAATAGCATAGAATGCCTTACTCACAGTAGGCAAAGGCCCTTCTAAGACTTTCAAAAGAATTATTAAGTCTCATTAAGAATTTGACAAGATTATCACAAGACTCCGTATCCGTAAACTTCCTTGATAAATTACAAATACAACCGTCACAACTACAGACAGAAGAGGTCTTAGATGACTTAATTCATCCCAATGCCTCTTCTAACAGAATCATCTCCTTGTTCAAACGAAGCAATTTTTTTCTTAATTTGATACAATTGTGTCCCATTACACACACCACATATTTGTTCAATTTCATTCCATAGTTTCTGTGCAGTTGGACATTAAATGAAACTCTCACCAAGATCTTTTGAAATAGACCCTAAAAGCCAAGATATAACAAGAGCATCAATTCTCCTTCACTGATCATATTCCTCTGTTCCTTCAATAGGTTTCTTAATTTTTCCATTTATGAAACCAATTTTGTTCTTAGCCTCTAATCCTATCTGAATGGCAGTACTCCATGCAAGATAATTGTTACCTGTTAGTGGAGCAGAAACAATTGATATTCTAGGCTGATCTGATCCTATCACCATTAACGGACTCTCTCGAAATTGAGTCTGAGCATGCATGTTCTGCAAATGGAGTTCTTCCTCACGATCGCAATCTCGATTGTTCACCATTTAACTTAGATCAACATCAACAAGTATCAAGCACACTTCAAAATAATCAGAACTTGCTCTGATACCATGAAAAATCTTACATTTATAAGTAGTAGTAGATGGAGAAACACACAAACATAACTAGTACAATGTAATACACTGAAACCATCTCAAGTTTTATCTACACAGAAAGTATCTATATAAAGACAAGAATAAATAAAAAACAAAGAAAACTACTAGAACCATTGTAACTAAATGTTCAGTTTGATAAACTGCTTGCCAATAACTGCCGTAATTGATTGTATTTTGTACGTAAATGATAGCTAACTTTTTTGGTTCAAACACGAAGAAAATGCTTATAAGAAGTTACACTTTCTATGAATTGAATTCTCTAATAAACTTCATGAAAAAATACCAAACATACAACCAGTGAACTCCCTAGAAATTAACTTCCTATATCTTATTTGGTTTAACTATCTACATATATATGTCCTTCTCTTATAACTATATTAATTATAATAATATCATATTAATATAATATAATATTATAATTGATATAATATAATAGTATAAATATTATTATTTATAATATATTATATTGTGATATTATAATATTATATAACATAGTATGTTAGTTATATATTATACCGTAAGTGTGTGTTCGTTTCGAGCACCACTGGACAACAAAACTAGTGTTGTCTTGGATTTGTTTCGCATTATCACAAATAGGATAAGACAAATTGATCAAAATATCCTTTGAGAGAGAGAAAGAAAGAGCAAGAAGAGGAGGGCGATGGTGGTGCCCATACCTTGACTCGTTGTGAGAGATTAGAAATTTTGGAAGCAATGCCATGAAGCTCAATTATTATTTTAAATAATTTTGCATGTTTACACAATAAAAGAATCGAGAAATAACAAGTTTGGATATTGCAGGGAGATGGACCAGGAAGTGATCCTGCAAAATGGAGGGAGCTCTTCAAGGCTGCTGAAGTTAATTAGTTGTTGTGGTTTCTCAATGTAACATGTACTGACATGGATTTTACTCATCCTAGTGGGTACTGTGTTATACGTGGATATGTGTAAAATTTAGTCTGACCTATTATTGGCTTCACATGTAAGCAATTAAAGTTTGCGAAAACCGTTGCAGTTAGGGCATGTTTATTTTATGAGATAAAAGAAGGATAGGATAATTCCTTTTTGGTGCTTGGATTAGAAGATATTAGGATTAAGATAATATAAAATTAGTGTTATATCCGGTATACACCGAATAAACAACTCTTATCTAAATTTTTCTTTCATTTGTTATATTATCATATCCTATCCGATGAAGCAAATAGACCATTATGGTATGTTTGCTTCATTGGATATGATAGAATTGGATTGGATAATAAATGAAGGAGGATAGGATATGAATTTTTTTAATTCGGTGTACATCGAATATAATGTTAATTTTATATTCTTCTATTCACATTTTTTTCTAATCCATGCACTAAACAAACAATAGATATTAATTCATCTCTTATCATATCCTCCTTATCCTATGAAGCACTTAGTGCTTGTTTGTTTCATAGGATTAAGGGAGATAGGATAAGATATGGATTTGAATCTATTATTTGTTTAGTGCATTGATTAGGAAAAAATAAGATTATAATAATATAAAATTAATATGATATCTGATGTACACTGAATTTAAAATATTCATATTCAATTCTCTCACATTTATTATCCAATCATATCATATCCAATGAAACAAACATACCATTATATAATATATAGAGGTAGACAAATCTTATATATATATAGGTAGACAAATCCATTCGATTGTTGACATCCATCAGAATATATCATATCATATCATATCCAATGAAGCAAATATACTATTATAATATATAGAGGTAGACAAATCTTATATATATACATAGGTAGACAAATCTTTTATATATATATATATATTTGGAATAAGAGCAACATAGTTAAATGGTTGTACACATGTGTGCTAAAATGATTAGTCACATGCATAATATTTGGATCCCTAATTGCATGGGTTTGCTTGACCTATCTTACCATTGTTGATGTTTAATGAATGTTACGAAATGGTCAAATTGTAAAGCTCGTGTCAATTATCTTATCAAGACTGTTAAGTGATTATAATGAATGTTACACAAAAGGCATTGATGGCGGGAAGGCAAATTTCAAAGAGCCCTGGCGATTGGGGTGATTTGGGCGATCTTGACTCCATCTTCTCCCCAACCAATCCACCTCGACTGAAGAAGCCGTTGGATACCGACAGTACCTCAATGCAGTCCAACATATCTGCATCTACTGGCGATTCGAGATCGAATCCAACAAGTGGCAAACAATCTGATAAGTTGAGCAATCTCCAAGGTACTATTGTGAAATCTCCTCGAATTGCTTCTTCAAATTATGCTTCTGGATCAACTGCTAGATCATCATGAATGTTTCTGCAAATAATTCTTTGAATGTTCCCATGAATATTGCTTCTATGAAAAATAGTAATATGCTGCAAACGATTAGGAATCCTCTCTTTGATCCTAATTAGTTGATTTCAAAGAAACCTAACTCATGGGCATTCCTATTCAAAGAAATAAATTTGATTGATAATCTGCCTATTAGGGATGACATCACCGAGAAAATTGATAGAATGAAAAGAAACTCACCTGATGAAGGACTAATTCAAATGTTTAGATCCAATTGGGTTAACAGTCTTTATGGAAAGTTTTACGGTAGAACTTCACCTTTATCCCTTTGTGCAAACTATAATGCCTAAAATTTGGAAAGTCATGTTCAGTTCAAGTAGTTGACCTAGCATCTGGATTTTTTTGCTTCAAATTTGCCAATGCTGATGACTTGGAAAAAGTATTATCAAATGGACCATGTTTCTTAAGGGGACAAGTGCTACTCCTGATCCCTTGGAGAGAAAATTTTCAACCCATGATAGAAAGAATTGGCATCATTCCTATTTGGGGTCCAATTTTCGGGTCTCCCAATTGAATTCTTGCATGGTCAAATACTAACTGAGTTTGGCTTCAGTAATTGGAAAGCCTCTAAAAGTTGATCACATTACATTGAAAAGAAACAGGACTAAATTTGCCTGGGTATGTATTCTATGGGACTTAAGCAAATGAGTTCCTAATGGCCTTTGGATAAATGCCTCTGGTAAAAGATTTTGGCAGGCCAAAGCCATAGAAAATATGCCTCAGTAATTGGAAAGCTGACCTTTACAATGTCAAAGAAATATTCAGATGTAACCAAGCTATCCATGTTCTTGTAAGTAGAAAAGGGTTTGAATCTTGGATGTTCACTGGAGTTTATGCTAGCAATGACAATATGGAAAGAATGATACTATAGAGTTTTCTAAAAATCATTGACATTGGGAATACACTCAGGTTACTAGGAGGTGATTTTAATTGTATTGATTGTCAGCATGATAAGAGTGGTGGAAAGCCATTTGTACTTGGCAACTCTATCTCAGTCCTCAAGGAATGTTGTGCTGAACAAGGTCTAATTGACCTTAAATACAAAGGTCCTCATCACACATGGTGTAACAATAGGTTAGGAATAAGAGAATTTTGGCAAGGTTGGATAAAATGTATGCAAACTGTGAATAGTTATCCATGTTTAACAAAACTGCGATTTACCACTTGGAAAGAATAGCTTCCGATCATAGGCCTCTATTGATGGATATAAAACCAAATAATTTTCCCTCAAAGCCCTCAAGGAAATTCAATTTTGAACTTCATTGGACTGAATATGAGGAAGTCCCGTCTTTAGTCAATGACTTATTCAATGCAAATAATGAAATCCCAATTGGAATGGACTATTTTGAAGACACTAGCTAAACTGGGAAAGATCTTGATAAAGTGGAATACATAAAACATTGGCTCACTCGAAAAAAAGCTCAAAGAAAGCATGGATGAACTGAGCATCCTTGAAGACATTGATGACAGGGGACTTAGCAATGAGCAAGACCAATTGCAAATGAGGTATTTGGTCAACGGAATTATGACATATAATAAGCAAATCCACATCAAATGGTGGTCAAAGGCTAGAACTTTATGGATGAAGCAAAATGATAAAAATATTAAGTTTTTTCAAAATCTTGTCAAATTCAAAAAAAAAGAGAAAAATGCTATATTGAAAATTGAAATTGAGGAAGGTACAATTAGTAAAGAAACTGAGCTGGTAGAAGAATTTGTCAAGTGGTATAAAAATCTCTGGAGCAGTGAATTGCCAAATGGTAGTGACTGGAATATTTTCAGGAATTTAAGCTGGAATAAAATTCCATATTCAATGCATAGTCAACTAATCAGTATTTTCTCAGAAAAAGAGGTGCTAGATGCTATAAATAGTTTGGGCAGGGGAAAGGCTCCAAGACTAGATGGATATAATCTGGAATTCTACTTAAAATATTGGAACAATATCAGTAATTCATTCATGGCTGCTATGAATGAATTCCACAAGAACAATCCCAGGGTCTTGGGGAAAAACCAGTTTGATATTCATACCTAAAATTGATAGTGCAAGAAAAATTCCCGACTATAGGCCCATTGCTTTGTGCAATGTAGCCTATAAAATTCTAGCTAAAGTACTAGTTAATCGATGGCTTTTGTGAAAAAAAGGAACATCCATGACAATGTTCTGATGATATCTGAGATGACAAATATCATTCAAAAGTCTAAAAGGAAAAGGCTCTATTTCATTCTAAAATTGGATCTCGAAAAAGTTTTGACATGGTTTCTTGGACAGCCCTTGACAATATCTGGAGACTCGTGAATCTTCTTGTAAAGCTGAGAAGTTGGTTGCATGCTTGCTTAAACTCCTCTAATTTTACATACTAATGGCTTAAGTTCATTAAGTTTTAAAAGCCATAAAGGGGTAAGATAGGGGATCATTTATCCCCCTATTTCTTCATTATGATGCAGGAGTTGCTATCTCTTCTCATTAAAGATTCAGTAGTAAAAGGTGAGATCAAAATTTTTAAATACAAGGAAATATCAATGAGTCACCTTTTTTTTGCGGATGATATACTATTAATAGTAAAAAGCTGTAAAAGCTCTTGCCTGAAATTGAAGGAAATTCTAAATCTTTACTGTAGATTCACCAATCAAAAGATAAATAAGCTGAAGTCTCAAATCATTTTTCTCGGTCACTGCTGCACAAGCATAAAGTCTGAAATCAATAGTATTTTTAATATCAAAGAAGGCTCATTACCAATGAAACACCTGGGCATTTATATTAACAAAGGAAGATTACCTTTTAACTTGCAGAAAGTCATCACTAACAAGGCTTCCAATAGAATTGAAAATTGGGCAAGTAAATACATCTCCCAAGCTAGAAAGATTGTTTTAATAAACTCTGTAGTAAACTTCATTCATGTCCATTCTCTATCAACAACTTGGATAAATGGAAAAGTCATTAGCAAGTATAAAAGTCAAGCAAGAAATTTCTTTTGGAACTCAAGTAAAAGAAGAAGTGCATACATCTAGTCAGTTGAGAAATTTTGACTAGAATTAAGAGAGATGGAGGGTTGGGAATTAAAGATCTCAGTATCATGAAATATTCTATTCATGCCAACAGAGTACTCCCCATACTGAACAAAAAAGAAAATCTTTGGTCCATGCTACTCACCGCCGTCGACTAGGATGGTCCACTAGTCTTCGGACACCGTCCGGGGTAAGGATAGCTAGTCTCACCCAATGGGGTCTGGCACCTAGCGGGCCCGCTGGCGCACCTCAAGACCCAATACTGGCCGAGCTGAGCATTGGTCATTCCCGACCTCCACGCTCCTCGGCGGACCATCTCAAACACACCACACAATCAATATCCTAGGGTTTCCATATATACCCTTCGGGCCATTGCCCGTATCTGGCCTTAATTCGGCTACAGAATCAACGATTTATGTCGCCCTTTCAAATTGTGTACACCTACGAGTTCTAGGTTTCCAAAAGTATACGATAAGTCATAGAAGTGTTATCATATCTTAGCTAAGTTTTCATATAAGTATGATGAACGTCTAGCGACGCATTACACATTATCTAACCTTCTACACTACCCTGGGTGAGGAATTCCTTGCGTCGACTTGGGAATTCCGCCCATGAACATTTTTGGGCAGCATGTATAATCTCAAGAAAATATTCAAGTATTGTAACATCTACTATATATGGTCACAATATATATATGCGTAACAACTTTACACTACCTTAGGAATTTAGCACAATAAAAAGCAATTATCTAGCATGGCACAGTAATAATAAATTCAAAAAGGTAGAAATTACTAAGCATGGTAAATAATTTCAACATTTCAAAGTTAAATATCTAATGCTAAGGATGGTCATAAGGCTAGCATTCCTACAATTCCAATTCAATCAATCTACTTGCTATGTTTGGTGTTCTTCCTAAGTATTGTCATTCCTATATGTGTGAATCACATAATCATGTAAGTTTCCATCTAAAGCTACTCTCTTCTCCCCTCCCTAGTCTTGGCCTAGCCATGAGCAAGAAGAACCTTGCTCGGCCATGGCCCTTAAGGTAGGAAAGGGAAAGGAGACTCTAGCTATACTTCTAATTCTTCGATTCTGAGTATAACTTAATATCAATGGACTATTTTATCCCTTCCCTTACCCTTGGTCGAACCCTCTTCATGAGGTGTAGGGTTCATTCGGCCACATCAAGAGAGATCTAGGGAATATATGCTTCATGACGCGTGAAACCTACGATTTGAACTACATCAATCATAAACATGAGATCATCTAAGGGCCTTCTTGCCGTCAAGAGAATTGGGGAAAATTTTGGCATGACCTTTCCCCTTTTCCCATGACTCGACAGCCCTAACAATTGAAAACCGACGAAGAAACAAGGTACTCTGACAAGAAATCATACAAAATAGCGATTACACGTCGATAAAACCAAGATCCGACAGAAAGATCGCGAGTAACTCGTCCTATCACAACTAGGGGTTAGGCTACCCGCCTCACCCATGCTTCTAACTCTAACCACTCACCTAGATTGCGGAGAACGAAAGATCAGGCGACGACGACTTGAAATTTTCTGACGACGATGCGAAATCCCGGATCGATCCAAGTCCTCCAAGCTTTCCCTTGCTCTTCTTCCTCTCTCCCCCTAGGCAGCCTTGTGCGACTCAAGGGATGAGTCGCACGGCTGTAAGATGAGGATTTTAATCCCTCGTCTAGCTTTCCAAAGATAGCTCCATAACTCACTTAACTCATACTCGAACCTCGACTAAACCCGAACTCAACTTGGGTTCTGACTCAACCCATAATATGAATCGATTTAACTTGATTTAAGGAATGAATTCATAAAAGGAAAGTTAATCACCCACATAGATTCCGGCCATGAATCATTAGTCGAGTCATACCTTTTCACTCGAGACGATCCTGAGGCTCGACTTGACTACCCCCGGGTCCGGCGCGCTGCACCAAAACATATTTTTATATTAGAAATTTTTTTTGGATCTTACAAAATGGCTTTTGGCTAAAAGTTGAAACAACATGCAACATTAAGCTCAAGTTCAGAGATACTTGGAGTAATGGTGCCTGTCTAGATAAAGGTAACAAATCTGATAGAAACTCAAGGGATGCTTTGACTGCTTTAATTGCAGCTGGGGTTTGGAACCTATGGAAAAATAGAAATGGGTGGCTATTTAATGGAAAAGGATCAACAATTAATCTCTTGTTCTATAGATCTCTAGCAGAGGTGAAGATGGCAAAATTTACAGAAGTTTCAAATGCAATATCAAACAAAACTCCTATTGTTGATATCAATCAAACAAATCAGAATGCTGGTATGCTTGTCCCAACCAAAAATGTTACTAGCACTTCAAATGTTACTAGCATTATAGCTACATACGACATTGGTGACATAGCAAATTACCCATGTGAGATACAATGTGATGCAACATGACTAAAAGAAAATAATTGTTCTGGACTTGGTTTTCAGATTTTCGATGAGTATGGTAATGTATCTCACAGTTGCTATAGTCACATGACTGTATCTGATCCTCTCTTGACTGAACTATGAGCAATTTGTCTAAGTATTATCAAAGAAAAAGCTCTAAACATAAAGCATATCAAAGTTTTTTCTAATTACCTTAGAGCTGTGCACATCCTAAAGAAGAACGGTAAAGCTTCATGATTTCTAAAAGACCTTACCAAGGAGGTGTGGAGGACTGATTTCTTCGACTCCATAGATTGATTTCATCTAAAAAGAACCAATAATCTTAGTGCCCACAAGCTGACGAATGAAGCCCTAATTAAGGAGCTTAACTAGTAGCCGTCGACAAATGTTAAATTTTGTACCTTCGTATATCTACTCTAGCAATGCTTCAACCTTAGTCAAAGACAAAATTTTGTTTCCAAGTGTAAATGTCTGGTGCATAAAGAATAGTGTACTGATTCTAATTCAGGATCATATTAATAACACAGACAACTCTCAAAGGGGAATATATCCATGTTTGGTTGAAGACGAGACAAGCAAGGCCGAAGGCCCTCTGCATCCTTCACCTTTTAATCAGGCAGAGAGTGACGTTGTTTGAGGCTTGATTTTTTTAAAAAAATATTCTGATGAATGATGATAAATTATATAGTTAGGGCTAATTAGAAAAAAGTTAGCTTGCACAATATTATATAAATTATTAATTTTAGTTCAAACTTTAAAATTTATTAATTTTAATTCAAACTTTAAAATTTATTAATTTTAATCTATATTACAGAATTGACTATCAATTTAGTTCATAGTTAATATTATGTTAGATTTCTTATTAATTGATGATATGACATGTTGACTCTGGCATGTGGATTCTAATTTAAAAATAACAATATTTTTATTAATAAAAAAGTTGTCAATCTTAGTAAAAGTTTGTAAGTTTTGTAAATGTAATCCAAACCTTAAAATAGATATTAATTTTAGCTCGTAGTATAAATTAAATTGATAATAATTTTAGCTTGTAGTATATATGTGTCTAGTAAAAAAATATCATTTTAGTTATGCTAAGGGTGGTGTCCCCCCACCACATGATGTATGTATTTATCATGGATTGAATATTCTAAAGGGCAAAGGCTTTGAATGTGCATCTAAAGACTTAAAACCCATGTGCTCCCCCCTTCATACCTTCAAATCATGTATCAATATATATTGTATATCTTTTTGTTTTTTTTAATCATTTTGCATGTTAGACTTTAATTATTATATCTATGATTCAATTTTTGCCGAGTATTCTTTTGTGCCTACATGGATTATGAAGTTTGTATTCATTGATTTGGACAAACCACTTGAAGATAGCTCATCAAGCTTTTTAAGGTCGTTCTCTTATTATCTACATCAATCATACTATGTTGTTCCCCTCTCCATGGGTTAACAGACGTACAACTGCAATAAAATATTCAAATCTTATATTCCACAGCTAATATGGATTTCCAAATTAATTCCCCCAAAACAAGGTTGCCTTGCATCTCACCTAGTCGATCTTTAATTATTTCTTTAAAACCAAAGTCTACGTGAAGTATGCAAGTACATAATTAATTGAAAGAATGTAGTAATAAATAAATGCATGCATTTGAAAAAATAATATCAAATTTAAATTTACTGTGATGTGATGGAATGGAGCTTGGCAATAATGATTAGGAAGGCAAGTGAGTCAAGCTACTCGTGAGTTACATGAGATCAATTCAATAAATACTACAACACAATTGACTTATAGAGGTACAAAATTATAGATAAATTATATTTTTATTTTTAAATTTTTATATTTGAAGACTAATAGATAAAAAAATTTGTTCATAATTAGTCTATAAATATCTATAGAAATAATAACATAGTCACTTAATTGATTTGACTCTAATTAAGCTATATAAATAATATCAACAGAGTCATTTAATTGATCTGACTCTAAAGTTATTTTTAGATGCTAATTAGGAATAAATTTTATGTATATTAGTCTCTAAATGTGAAAATTTAAAAATAAAAATTTAATTTGTTTCTAATTATGTATCTCTATAGGTCGATTATGTTATAGTGAAAAACTCAAACTCGACTCGATCTTATTGAGCTCGAGCCAAGTTTTATATATGAGCGAGCCGAGCTCAAGCTAACCAATACTCGGCTCGAGCGGCTCGCGAGCCTAATCGAGCTCATATATAATTATATAAATATTAGTATTTCAAATCAATCGAGTATAAACCCGAGTTAAGTCGAGCTTGAACGAGCTCGGTCAAGCTCGAGAAAAATAAACGAGCCTAAATTAGCCTAAATATATATGATATGTTATGGCAATATTTGCAATGGTAGTAAGAATCATTGCAATTGCTAAAACAAAGAGATCATTTACTTTTATTGTCAATTTAGTACTTAAAATTTAAAAATGTCATATTTTAATTTATTAAATTATTATTTTTTCAAGTGTTTGGTTGAAGGATTTTGATAGGCAGCTTGAGTATAGATAATTATTCCTTGACTAAAACCCGAAGTCAGGTTTAATCCAATTTTTATATATATTTGATTCTGAACTTTTCGTCACCCTCTTTAACACTCAATATATATCATATTATATTTATAATAGTACTATATAGAATAATTCATAAGCATTTTGTAAATGTTTGTAGGAGTGAGTGATAAGTATTTTATCATTCAATTCATGCTTTGAGTAGATCTATCATTTGTTAATATATAGCTTTAATTATTTGTTTAACATTTTTTTCTATATATATTCTTTAAAAGAAAACTTAGACATGCATGTTTATAAATGTTAGATACACGAGGATTGAAGTAATTTGATCCGATTCGATGTTTTTCTTAGTCAGATTCAATGTCGACGGGCTGAAGGACCTGCAAAAGACACTCTGATGCTTAAGTTAGTAGGACTCCAATGTGGATGTAATGAAATTATTTGATTTGGCTCAGTGTGAGTTGTGAGATGCTGCTGGGTCTAATTCGACTGGACCCAATAATTCTAGTCCAGTACAATAAATGATAAGAATGTAGTGTACGCACATACCAAATAATTGACCTATTTTTTAAAAATAAATATAGAAAATCACAATAGGTGATCATGCTAAGAATTGAATCTTAAATTTTTAGACAACATATAATATATTGTCATCAATTGTGCTATCCACGGTGGAAAAATAATTGACCTACTTGATTGCAATTAATTAAAAGGCAAATGTTTTTAATTAAATCTATATTAACTGAAATAAATAATTTTCAGCCCATGCATAATGATGCATGGTTGATCAAATTGATGCATGCAAGCACCTTAATTATTTATGCATCTAAAAATTATTAGCACGTACTCATCATTTCATCCCCCTACAAAAAAAATCTGCGTTGCTTCGGAGAAGGTGAATCTAATTTAAAATGTAATATTGTTGCATGGGCCCACTGAACCTGGATTAAGGGGTCAGTCAAGAGTGACGGCTCAACCAAAGTTTTGGCTGCATTATTTATCCATGATTCCCTCATTAATTTATTTCTTTGTTAAATAGAATGCTTCCAGCTGTCACTTTTTTTATTCATGATGTCGGAATGAACCCACATATGACATGATGATGATAGTTTAGTGATAGTGTCATAGTGTGGCTTTTCTATGCTCTTGAGTCTTGAGTCAATTTGTGCCTATTTTTTCTGCGTTGCTGGTGGATTACTTCAAGTTGATTGACAAAATAATCTGGGACTATTAATTATTTCATCAAGGAATAAAATATCAAGTGAATGGCTACATTAGATGGGGTGAATAATATATTTATTATAAATTATGTTTAATTTTGATTTTAATTGATTCTTATAAACTTACACAAATTTACGATTCGAATGGCTAATTAAGTACGTAAGCGACAAATGAAACAATTAAGAGCAAGTAAGCATACAAGCAAATGATAACGCTAATATAAAGATTTATAGTGATTCGATAATTTTGTCTACTCTACTAGCTAAGCGCCTCGCTTAGAATTTTAACTTAATTTTTTAACTAAGTTTTTAAGTTTCTTACAATAAGAAATTTATGTCGAAAAGTCTCCGTCTTCTCCCCAAAGACACTTTCCCACATCAATCTTTAAGGACACTCTAAACCTTGTTTATAATGATTGACTTATGTCTCTACACCAAGGCAATCACCTACACTCAAAATCTAATAACCTAGATTTTCACACACTTTATATCTAATGAAATAAACCACAAATTACAATATAATTGGAGCAAATAATCAAAACAACAAACATTTAGCTCCAATGATGATTTCTAGCTCATCTTGATGCATTTTGATGATAAATCTTTCAAGACAAATGCTCAATCAATAATTAAATGGTAGAGAACTAGGGTTTAGAGAAAGATGGTTCAAACAAAGTTCTTTGGTGCCAAATGATGGTTGAATAAGCATTGGGGACTCAATAACTCATATGAAGGTAAGAAACTAGTTTATATAGCATACAAGACAAATAGACTTGAATTCAACCGATAGAAACAGTCATATTTTTTATCGTTGCTAGATTAAGTTGATCCTAGACCGATTGAACATTAGTGCAGGTTCGATCGAAATTCAACATTTCTAGCTTAATTTTGTGAATCAGATTTTCGAATGTGAGTTCCAGGTTTTGGTAGTTTCTTCATCATCAATATACTCTTTGAGGATAATACATTTGAAATAAACCCAAAAATCTAAAATCAAAGTCTGTCGACTTTCGTGCACCGATCAACATCCATCTGATTTTTTTTCGATTTTGTGTCGATCTTCTGATCACGAACATCGCTCACTACTCGACTTGAAATCTGAAATTATTTCTCAATTAAACCACTAGTTCTAATTTGTTATCATCAAAATTGAGATTAAAACTAATGTTGAAAGCCTTAAACCAACATAAAATATGATAAAAAATGAAAGATATATTTGGATAAAAAAATTACCTAATGTATACCTGACATCATTATATTCTTTTAATTAATTAATTTAAGCATCAAACAAATAAGAGGTTATAATTTATTCTTTATCTTATCCTATTTTATCTCATGAAACAAACATGTTATCAATGTTTTAAAACCCAAATCAAACTAATCGGCTAGTTGGCTAGATCAGATATATGGGAACAATTCAATTAAATGGTTCAGGTCTATAGCAATTAATCAAATTTGGAATGAATTTGGTGAATCATATTTCTACGAGTTTATTAGCTCTTAATATTTAATTTAAAATTAAATATAAAATTTTAGTAACATAAATCCAAACATCGCAATATCTCATACCCAAAACACCCTCATCCCTAACATATTTTTTATTTTATACCACAACCCCTTAAAATCTTAGTCGTCGATTGATTGGCGAAAAAAAATCATCAATTTTTGTAAGTTTCTCTTCCTCTATACTTTCCTATATTTTTTTTAAAATTTTGGCCTAATTTCTCTTTCATTGTGATTTTTATACATTCTCATTACTTTTTTTTATGTTCAAATAATTTTTTTGTTGATTTGTATATGCAATTTCAATTGGTCCTCGGTGGAGGTTTCTAGTTGTCGCAAATGCAAGCTTACTTGCTTGTAGAATGGTGACACACGTCAAGGACATATTTTGGTTGTCCAGTTCTTATATATGCTTCTAGTGTCAACCTCAGTACGTTCTTGATTCAATGAGGATTTTCACTCAAGCATTTCTCGATCAAATGAGATTGTGAGCTCTGGTTTAGGTACTCCATCCAATGCTCAAGTGGGCTATGTGAGAATGAAGTATTAATTATCAATTTATACAATTGTTAATGTAAATTAATATGATGCTTTTGGCAAATGTAATAATGGAGATATATAGTTTGGCATTGGAGTTGTCAAAATAGGTATTTATTTCCCTATAGATCTTTTTCGTTCTGTTGTTCCCACAATTGCTATAGATGCCACCATCTCAACTAGCATCCAATGCTTGGAGATATTTGCAATTTGCATGTCTTCACACGATTATGTAGCATTAGTAACTTTCACTCCACAATTCCTTTTCTTCAGTATATTTGCATCTTAGAAGAAAAGAATGTTAGTTTTTCATTGTTAGCTAGTTAAATTTCATGTACAATGTGCTTTATAACAATAATGGGTGGGAAAATAATTTTTTTTTATATAGCCAATATGCCTCTTGAATTTGATAGTCATCTAGCCCTTCTTACCTCTTGAGTACAATAACCTATAATGGGTCTATATATGCAATTTAATTTATAATACAAACTGTGGCAAATCTATACACAATGAAGGAATTTAGGGAATTCACATTGCACTGTGTTGTTTACACAAAGATCTCTTTTTTTATTATAAATATATGATTTGAAATAAACTTTGATATATTTAGATAATTGTGTGATACATTAATACTTAGTAGAACATTTGATGTTATGCCATTTTTGCTATCGCGTACATTGATCTAGAAATATTTTCTTGACTTAAACTTTGCATACTTGCCTAAAATGGTAATATTTTTACTTTTGTAAAAGTTTGGTTGAATTCGGCTAATGCTAGTGATATTTACAAAAATACAATTGAAAGTAGGGGCATATCCAAACTAGGGCCAAGGGTAGGGGTGGCAAAACGGGCCGGCCCGGCCCGCTAACTCAGTGGGCCGGAAAATCCCGGCCCGGCCCGCAAACTATTGCGGGCCGCCCGGCACGGCCCGCGAGCCCTCTTTTTAACTAAAAAATTTCTAAAAAAATAATTTAAAATATTTAAGAGACTAAATAAGCATCAAATATGATATTTCATATGAAAAACACCATAGATTAACTTCACCTTCAATTTTAAAGCACTAAACAAGCCCTAATCTAGACTTCTTTTTCTTTTTTATATGTTTAGCGGGCCAAACGGGCCGGGCCGGCCCGATAAGAGCCGGCCCGCGTCGGCCCGCAATGTTATCGGGCCGGGCCGGCCCGGCCCGATAAGCTTATCGGGCCAAATTTTTCGGCCCGGCCCGCAGTTATCGTGCCGTGCTATCGTGTCGTGCCTATTTTTGCCGCCCCTAGCCAAGGGGGCATTGGACCACCTTAATTTTTTTGCAAAAATAAATAAATATTAAAGATAATTGGTAGTTTCTAAAAAGATATATGATTAAATTGTATAGATAATATCAAGTACAAATATTTAAGATAATCTATTCATAACTTAGTGGTTAGTGTTGATTTGTTTTGCTTATAGGTCTTAAATTCAAATCTAGTCTCTATTTTTTATGTGCATTATTTACTTTTTTTCATAATGGCCTAATATAAAGTTAATTTTTTTTTAAAAAAAATTCTAAATTCTTCTTTATTAATTTTTAACTTAAGTCCAAATTTTTTTTAATTAATTTATATGCTAAGTCCAAATTTTTCTCCATTAATTTTTTATCTCTAAAGCTCTCATGTTAATTTTATTCCTAATACATTTTTGTATGATATCATCCATACTCATATTATTATGTTGTATGAATTTTTGTAGATGAGTTATTTAATATATGATCGAATAATTAGTTTGTTCATCAAGCACTCAATCAAAATTTTAGAAAATGAATTAAAAAATCTACTTCATGATCGTGGATTCTATTTTAATTGAGAATCCAAATCTAAAAATAATGAATTTTATTAATAATCCATATTAATTATATAATGCATCTTCATGATGAATAAGATTTATTTTTGCTACATGAATTATGCATTTAAGTTAGTTTTTTACTTTCAAAATATTATCACCTACTGTACTACTCACTAATTTAAAACTAGTGATGAGATTTGAACACAAGACCTATAAGTAAAATAAATAAACATTAACCACTAATCTATAGTGAGTACCATAGTTAATGATAATATTTTGTGGGTTGTCTAGAGATTTAGGGTTCAAACCCTAGTATAGTCATTTATTGTGACCTTCTATTTTTATTTTTATTTCAAAAGTTAGTTTTTTTACTTCTGGTGTGGTATCAAGTATAATGCACCAAATAACAATTAATTTTGTATCTACTTGTAATTTTATCAATCTTTTATTAGTTTTTTAATTTTCTTGACATAGTATGCTTCATAAAGTCGACCCTCGAGGCAAGTAAGATGATGCTCACATTGTGGTACAACATGTTTTGGGGTAATTGAGATGAAAGAATAGGAGTGCAAGTTAACTGAGTTGCTTGTGAGCTACTCGGGATCAACTCGATGAAAGCTCGAACTCAACTCGATCTTGTTGAGCTCGAGCTGAGCTTTACATTTGAGCGAGCCGAGCTCGAGCTAACCAATACTCGGCTCGGATGGCTCGCGAGCATATTCGAGCTTCATATATTAATATATAATTATATAAATATTAATATTTCAAATTGGGTTGAGCGCTTAGAACCCATAAAATCGAGTCGTGTCGAGCTCATTCACGAGCTCAATTGAGGTCGATAGAATTCGAGCCCATCGAGCTCGTTCACGAGCTCGATAAAATTTGAGCCCACCCAGCTCGATCTCGAGCCAAGCTTATTCGCTCATTAACGAGCTCGATCAAGCTCGAGAGAAATAAACTAGCCTAAAGAGTCGAGCTCAAGTTGCTCAAGCCTAGATATTGAAGCTCAAGCTCGAGCTCAACATTTCTTAAATGACTCGAGCTCGAGCACAGGCAAGCTTAACTTGGCTCGGCTCAGTTACACTCTTATGAAAGAATTTTTTTTTAAGAGTGCAATAATATAATTATTTTTATTTTGAAGATTTTAGTTGTATTTTAAAAATATGGACATAGATAAAAAAAAATTTACTAGTTATAAATTGTGATTTTAATTAAAAAAATTGAATGGTTAAAACAATGGGATAAGAGCCATATTTACCCATAGAGTATTCAAAAATGTATAAACATGCCCTTAAACTTTAATTTTTTTCAAAAATGCCCCTCTTTGTAACAGTTTGACAAGTGAGCAAACAGTTGCTTACATGGCAAGGATAAGGATCATATTTGCCCCTAAAGTATTTGAAAATGTACAAATTTTTTCTTGAACTTTTTTTTAAAAAAATACACTCGTCGTTCAAATTTGGGGTCATATTTGCCCTTAAGTATTCGAAAAAATACAAATTTACCCTTGAACTTTTTTTTAAAAAAAATATTCTCATTGCCCAAATTTGGGGGCCATATTTGCCCCTAAAGTATTCGAAAAGATACAAATTTGCCTTTAATTTTTTTAAAAAAAATACCAACGCCATCCAAATTTGGGATCATATTTGTCCCTAAAATATTTGAAAATGTACAAATTTGCCCCTTTTTTTTTGAAAAATATCACATCGTCCAAATTTTGGGCCAAATATGTCACTGCTTGTAACAATTCTTAGCAAAATAATTGGGCACGTAAGCAACCGTTTGTTGACTTGTCAAATCGTTATCTTTATTATCATGGCCATTATCCCTATTATCATTAATGTGGTTTTAATTAACACTATAATAATGATGTTGATATCATCTTTATCAAAATCAAGAAAATATAAATTTGACAATTATACTTTGTGTTGTAACCGAATTATTTACTCAAAATATGAATTATCATCTTTAGTCACTTGTCATTGTAATAAGAAACCAATTAACCAACATAGTAGGGGTAAGTTCAGGTTGGGATGGGTCGAGATTTGGTATGTCCCAATCTCGTCCCAATTTTGAGTCAGGACGCAAATATGTGTCCCGGTCTCAGTCCCGAATATGAAGCATCGTGATTTTTGTCCCGGTCTCATTCTAATTTTGAATTGGGATGGGATCATCTCCAAACTTTCGGGTCAGGTCGGGTCGGACCAGTTACTAATAATTAAATTTAATCAAGTTTTTATTTTAGTAATCAAAATATATCTTTTTTAATATTATTTTTGTTTCATCTTTAAACTTTATATTTCTCATTAAATTTACTAAAGTATTTATTTAAATTCTAAAATAGAAGTTAAACTTGTAGAAATAGTGCAATGGACATAAAATACATTGTATGTGCACCATATAGATTTTATTCAAGGGAAAAGAACTAAATTTGCCCATGAAGTATTGAAAATATGCAAATTTGCTCCTAAAGTATTAAAAAATGTGCAAATTTATCTCTTAAATATGTTTTGGACCAAAATTATCCTTGTCAGTACATAATTATCACGTGTTATTTTTTATCGTGACATCTTATGTGATCGGGCTACACTTGTCACGTGGGATTCCGTTTACTGACGTGAACTTTTATTAACGAGAAGGGCAAAAATGATTCAATTATATAACGTCGAGGTAATTTTAGTCAAAAACATAGTTGATGAGTAAATTTGCATATTTTTCAATACTTCGGGACAAATTTAATTATTTTTCTAAAATAATATACATTAGATTCTTTATATTTTAAATTGGATCCTCCATTAAAATTATATTTTAATGTGTCTGCCACTGACAAAAGCTTTGATGGTTTTTAAATAATTGTAGAAAAAATATTTTTGAGTCATTCTCTAATTCCTGTATTTAAAATTCCACAAGTTCTTTTTGAGTTTACAATTCAATTTGATTTTTATTTTAAAAAATTGATAGTAATTGAAATGACTTTAAAATATTTCAATTTCAAGTATTTACATGAGTTTAAAATTTGAAGAGCTTGGTAAAGATGATTTTATTTTCAATTTTTTAATTTAAAATTTTGAAAATATTTAATGTTTAGATGACTTCATCTTAACATTTCAAGAGCAAAGAGATTAGTCATAGAGCTTGCATTAAGATATGTGAAAGAAGGAAGGACACGTGTCTCGTATCCGTACGTTTGCAGTTTTGTTCGTACCCAACCAGGCGGGCAGCCACAACGCAAATAGGAAACTGCTTGGGAATGAAAAGAAAGTATAAATAATTAGTACGCGGAATAAAAATCCAAGTAAAGGTCTACGCCGCGTCGACCCGTTGTCATCATTAATTCCAAACCGCAGCTTCGGATGACAGAACCATATGGCTCGGAAGAACCCATCACGCCTCTATAAATCTCGCCCCCTTCCCAAGACCACATAACCCATCAAATTCTTTGCATATTCCGGCAAGATATCTCCCAAAGGTATTTTTTTTTTTACATTTTTCTGCTTGTACGGCTGCCAACCGATTTAATTCCATGGTATTTCTTAGATCTGGACGATTTAATCACGATTTTGCTTCCTCTATGCTAGATATATTATTGTTCCTTTCAGATCTCTAGATTGATCTGTATGCCGAGGCTCCTAAGTAATTTGAGCAGTAGATTTGGCGTGTTATTTCTTCCTCTCTTATTTGTTGCTGTCTTAGCTCCAACTTCCCACAGACTCGTCCGATTTTGAACATGGATCAAAATCAGTCAATGTTCCGTATCAGTGCGCATGTTTCTTTAGGATAAAATTAAAAAAGATTGTCGATATGGTGTATGAAATCAACATCTATGTAGTTAGTGTCTACAAAGAAAGGTGTCTCGTTCATTTCGCTTGAAAATTCCATACTTTTAACGGTTGGGTTCATCAATTATAGTTCAAGTGGAGGTAACAAAAGCTTCTTGGGTTCGTTAGGTTCAACTTTAGGAAGAGGAAAGGTCTTCTTCTTTTGTAGAGAGCAAAATGGACCAAGAAGTACTGAATATCACTAGGTCACTAAGTTATCAATGGATCTTTAGGTTAAGCTAATTTTGAAAAAAGGAGAAAATTTTCTTCTGTAGTGAGCAAAATGGACCTAAAAGTGCCTATTCTTACTGGGTTGATTTAGTTGTCATTGGATCCTTTTGTAAAGCTTCAAATTTAAAAATTTATTTGTTGGATCGTTATTTATAATAATTCTTAAAGAGTCCATTTTGCTCGATTTTTTTTCTCGGTGAACAAGAGAAACAAATGTCCATATTTATTAGATAGACTGTGTTGTGTTAGGTAGTTTTGTTTGACTATTTGATGGATTTTTATTGGTACTCCTAACTTATAAACCTAAGCTGAGAGGTTTCATGCAAATTCTTTTTTTGTCTTGTCCTTTTTATAAAAAAATGCATTTTTTGAATTTTATAATATTTTTTTATGACAGATACTCCAATGTCATATATGGTATCTGTAAATCATTTCTAGTTTTGCATATTTCGGTTGATGCAAAAGCATTATAACAACTTTTGGTCAGGTTCTTCATTTATGAATTTGATTAGGAACTGACAAGGTGAGCCCCGATGGTTTTTCTTATAAGAATAAAGAGAGTATCATTTTCTCACACATCAGTCTTTTCTTTTACATGCTATGTTGTGATTTTTTGCTGCTAAACATGATAGCTCTTCCAAATCGCTAGATTGTACCATTCATACATTTTTGTAATGTTCTGAATCTCCACTGGATTTGGCGATTTGCAGTAGTCAGTCTTCAATAGCTAAACCATGCTTTCATGTAGTGATATCAACATTGGTATCATTCAGTTAAACTAATCTGGAAGAAGCCAATGCTTCTAGTATAATTATGATTTCTTTCTCCAATTCTTTTTATCTGGGGCTGACATGGTTTCAGAAATTGTGCTGATAAATATCTTTGTTCCTGGCCTCTGTTTAGTGATTACTTGATGCCATCACTTAGCGTAGTATTTATCAACCTAGACAATAAGCTTTGAGATTATACTTTATTCTGCAATGCAAATGTCTGAAATTGGACTTGGGATATTGCTTAGTTCTTCAAATCTCTATAAATGAGTTATTGAATTACATTGTAGAAGTAAATAGATAGATAGTGCACGTAACTTGAACAAAAGGCATGAAAACAGGAAATCATTCTAATGGCATGCAAACATATATTAGAGGCATTATGTTGTTGAATAAAATGTTCTAAATTATTTCATTTATCATGCTTCTTAGCAGAAAGAGAAGCCACAAGATCCACAATTGAGAGATAATGAGTACAATGGCAGTGTCATCAGGAGTGGCAAGAAAATCCACCCTGAACCCTGATGCTCCACTCTTCATTCCAATGGCATTTCAGCAGGTGGAAGATTTTTCACCGGAGTGGTGGGAACTGGTGAAGACAACCACTTGGTTCCGTGAGCATTGGTTCGATCAACACCAAGATCAAGAAACGTTTGACGGGGACGATGAGGAGGACATTGCCAACCTGCTGCCGGACTCCTTTGATCTTGGAATAGGGGACGCACTGCAGACTCCTGAGGCAGAGTACGATGATGCAGGTTATGATCTCAAAACAGAAGCAATTTCCATGACAATGAAGGAAAGAGTTGGTAGTGGTAATTGATTACCAAGTCTAAGCAACCTGTAACTAAGTGATTATTTGGAAGTAATTATTCAATTATATTGTTGTGGCAACAGATGTGGAGGCAGTCGTGAGGAGCCTGGGCTTGAAGTCTCCAACGAATGGTGCTAGACCTATCTTAGAAGCAGCAAAATACCGGGAGAAACCGGTGCAGCACCTGAGCCCAAAGTACAGTTCCCGCCATAACATTCAGCAGCCTCGTTGAGTGCCTCTTCGCTGCTGTTTATTGCCTGAACCAATCTTTTTACTTGTGTACTTTTTGTATAGAACTAAAAACCTGCTGTCAGCTGTAGTGTTGCTTAGTTGCTAAGTGCTGAGTCCAATATCTATGGGAACGTGAAAATGAAAAAGTGTACTTCTGTTGCAATCTTTAGTTGATGTATTAATCCTGTTTAAATTAAGTGCAGTAATATGCATACCTTTCTTCTTAAACAAACTCTCCAACATTACAAAGGTGCTGCTAGTGGGAACTTCTTAAACAAACTCTAAATTGTAAGGAAGCAATTATCATATATTACACCAAGGTCGCTATGTCACAGATGGGTTAGTCTGCGGCAAAGCATTTTAATCCAAGAATACAACATTCATCTCAAAACCAAACACAAAGTCGATTGTAAGGTGTCTTAGACATATATATTGGACCGGAAATGTGAGTGTAACGAACGGTATATTCTCTTTGTGCAGGATGCTTGAGCACTCAATCTTCAGAGTTCCATGACTAAAAAAAACATGATCAGCTATGCTGAATATTTTGTTCTCCATTCTAAAACTACCTTCTTCAGAGTTCCTAGGGAAGAAACATGGTGCATCCATTTACCTTAACCACATTAGCACTGTATCTCATTTGAACATGATAGAAGATTCTAATTGCCAATCATTTGTAAAGAGTGATGACCATATGGGTTGATCTCTTGTCATAATATCCACTTGATTGACCACTTTGTTAGGGACCTTCGGGTTTGTCAAGTCCTGTACGTGTCATTACGGTCCCTAACGTGCATTGTAAATACTTGTAAATATTGCATCTTTCACTTTCATGTAAAACGTTCGTGCACCACCCACCGGCCTTGCCCGCGACTAGGTAATGACCCTCATTACCTAGCCGCGGCATGGGTCGGTGGGGTGTGCGGATCATGTAATTATGCATTGTAAATTCGCTCGCGCACCATCCACCGTTCTCACGCACGACTAGGTAACGCCCCTCGTTTCCTAGCCGTTACATGGCCGGTGGGGGTGTTGGGCCATAGAATATTTTGTCATGCTCCTCGTGCTCTTAGGAACCCCGTGGGTGGCACTTGAGGGTTAGGCTCCACAACTATATTGCCTGCGGGCATCCAACACTCTAGTTCATTCGTACAAGCATTCGCACAAGCATTTGTAAGCATTTTCCTTACAAACGGCCATTTGGCCCAAACGTTTTTGCGTCCAAGCACACCGAGGTTCGAACACGGGCGATCCGTTAGCCCGCGACTTTTGAAGATTGGCAAGGCGATCCTTGCCCAAGGCTTATCCCTTGCGGGAGCAAGGGAGCCGCACAGACATTTTTCGCCCAAGCAAGTTAGTCCGTGACAGTTGGTATCAGAGCGAGGCAAGCTCGCAAAGCTTTTGCGCAAACAACCGACGCAAGTCGTCAACAAGCTCGTGCATTCGTCGTTGGAGACAAACGACGTTGGGGCACTCGACAATCTCGCAGGAGAGATTCTCTTGAACAAGCATGGCTCGCAAAGGAGTCGGCGAAACGAGCGGCGTCGCCCAAGCGGTGACGACCATTCCAGAAGAACCGTTGGGGGAGGACCCAACACAAACTCAAGCTCAACAAGCTAGGATGGGAACTCGCACCGTCCAACGGCTTGGAGACTTGGAAACAATGGTGGCTGCTCATGACGTAGCCATAAATGTCCTTGAGAATGGCATGGGGCCACAGGTCGGCAAGCTAGTCGACACACAAGAAGTTATGGAGGCAAGACTAGACGGACTCCGGGACGACACTCAAGAAGCGATCAAGCAACTACAAGGGGAGATTGAAGAGCTAAGGGCTACAATCTCATTTCTAGTCCGGCAAATCCACTCAGGTGGTGGCAACTCTCGACAACATGAAATGCCGCAACACCACATTAAAGCACCTGAACCAAAGCCCTACAACGGGGCTCGAGATGCCAAAGCGGTGGAGAACTTCCTCTTCGACTTGGAGCAGTACTTCAAGGTTACCAAGACAACTGATGATGATATGAAAGTGTCTGTTGCAACCATGTATCTGTCTGAGGATGCAAAACTCTGGTGGCGGACCAAATATGACGAAATTTAGAAGGGTCATGCAAAGATCGACACTTGGGATGATCTCAAGCGAGAACTCAAAGCTCAATTCTTCCCCGAGAATGTGGAATTCATCGCTCGACGGAAGTTACGACAACTCCATCACCACAATTCAATTCGGGAGTACGTGAAGGAATTCTCAACCATTATGTTGGACATTCCGGACATGACCGAGACCGATCAACTATTCACCTTCCTTGAAGGGCTAAGGCCATGGGCGCGACAAGAACTCGCAAGGAGGAATGTCAAGTCCTTGTCGGAAGCGAAGATCGCCGTAGAACGACTCTCTGACTATGGTTCTGAAGAAAATCCGACAAAGGCGGCACCCTACAGGCCAAGATTCCAGAAGCCCGACTTCTACAAGGGCAAAGGCACCGCAGGCGACACGAGATGGAGGGATCAATCACAAAGGGAACACCCTCAAAAGGGACCTCCTCAAAGGGATTATCCTCCGAGGGGGAACCAACAGAGACCTGGGCCGATTTGCTTCTTGTGCAGAGGACCTCACGTGGTCCGAGAATGCCTTCAACGACAAGCATTGAACACTATCATAGTGGAGTCAGTGACGGAGAACATAGCCAACATCACCGCCAAGAAAGAGAAGGGCAAGTCTCCTGCCATCGCTGATGCGGAAGCCTATTCCAGCGAAGGTGAAGATTCTGGGGGGCCTAACATGGGAGCAATGCGTCTCCTCAATGCTCTCAAGACTCAAGTGGGGGAGCAAGGCCCAAAGAAGGGAGCCACCAAAGCGGCACACGAGCTGATGTTCATTGACATCGAGCTCAATGGCAAGAATACCCGAGCGATGGTCGACTCGGGAGCAACTCATAACTTCATCGCCAAAGGTGAAGCAAAGCGACTAGGGCTCAAGCTGGAAAAGAGTTCGAGTCATGTCAATGCGGTGAACTCCGAAGCACGAGAAATCAACGGAGTCGCTTGGGACGTCCCACTAAAGATTGGAGGATGGAAGGGTCAAGCCAACCTGATGGCGATGCCTCTCGACGACTACCAAGTTATTTTGGGGATGGAGTTCCTCAAGTCGGCGAAGGTGGTACCCATGCCCTTCCTTGACACCTTATGCTTGATGGGGGAGAACATTCCCAGCATCGTTCCCACCGTACGTTCGACCCCGGGGAGCGGAAATCAACTCCTCTCCGCCCTACAAGTGAAGAAAGGAGTTCGACGAGGCGAACTCACAATGGTGGCTGCAATGAAGTTGGAGGGATCACTCGATGGAGCAGAACGAGAACCTGCAGCAGTCTCTAGAGTACTCAATGAGTTCGAAGACGTGATGCCACCTGAACTACCAAAGGCCTTACCACCAAAGAGGGGGGTGGATCATCGCATCGAGCTGGAGCCGGGGACTAAGGCCCCATACCGACCACCTTACCGTATGACGCCACCAGAGTTGGCAGAATTACGGAAGCAACTAAAGGAACTACTCGACGGAGGATTGATTCGAAGCTTCAAAGCGTCATTCGGAGCCCCTGTACTGTTCCAGAAGAAGAAGGACGGGAGTCTCCGTCTCTGCGTGGACTACCGAGCTTTGAACAAAGTGATCGTGAAGAACAAGTACCCCATTCCGCTCATCATGGACCTATTCGACCAACTTGGCCAAGCGAGATTCTTTTCCAAGTTGGACTTGAGATCGGGCTACTGGCAAGTGCGGATTGCCGAAGGGGACGAAGGAAAGACCACTTGCATAACACGCTATGGAGCTTACGAATTCTTGGTGATGTCGTTCAGCCTCACGAATGCTCCAGCTACATTCAGTACCATGATGAATCAGTTGTTCCATGAGCACTTGGACAAATTCGTTGTGGTGTACTTAGACGATATTGTGGTCTACAGCCGAACCTTGGAGGAACACTTGCAACATTTGAAGATCATCTTCAAGATCCTCCGAGAGAACACTTTGTTCGTGAAACGAGAGAAGTGCTACTTCGCCCAAAAAGAAATCGACTTTCTGGGACACCGGGTAGGAGGCGGAAAAATTCGAATGAACAATGTAAAGGTTCGCACCGTAGTGGAATGGCAGCCACCAACAAAGGTCACAGAACTCAGGTCATTCCTTGGGTTCGTGAACTACTATCGAAGATTCATCGCCGGATATTCAAGACGAGCAGCTCCACTGACGGACTTGCTCAAGAAGGAAAAGGCATGGCATTGGTCCCAACCATGCATTGAAGCATTTGAAGACCTAAAGCGAGCGGTGATTGAGGAACCAATTCTCAAGCTTCCCGACTATGGTCAACCCTTTGAAGTCCACACCGACGCCTCGGACTATGCCATTGGAGGCGTCCTCATGCAGGAAGGACATCCCGTCGCCTTCGAGAGTCGTAAACTTAACGACACGGAGCGACGATATCCTGCCCATGAAAAAGAAATGACGGCAATAGTGCACTGTCTTCGTGTTTGGAGGCACTATTTGCTCGCATCTCGCTTTGTTGTGAAGACGGACAACATAGCGCTAAGTTACTTTCAAACTCAGAAGAAGTTCTCACCAAAGCAAGCTCGATGGCATGATTTCTTAGCTGAGTTCGACATGATGTTGGAATACAACCCGGGACGTTCCAACGTGGTAGCAGATGCCCTGAGCCGCAAGATAGAACGGGTTGCAACTGTCCGAGGAGAAACTGGGGGTAGCATTAGTCAAGTGCAATCCAACTTCCATGGGAAGATAAGCATGGGCTTGCTCAAAGACACCCAAGCAGAGGTGTTGCTCAAGCTGATCAAGGACGGGAAGACAAGGAAGTTTTGGGTCCGAGATGGACTCATCTTTACTAAAGGAAACCGACTGTACTTACCTAGGGCAGATGGCCTGCGCAGAGAATTGCTAAAGGAGTGCCACGATACTCTCTGGGCAGGGCACCCTGGCGTACACCGAACTGTAGCCCTACTGGAGAGGGCGTTCTATTGGCCGAAGATGGTTGACGACGTTGAGGAGTATGTAAAGACTTGACTGATCTGCCAGCAAGACAAGATCGAACGGCAGAACCCTGCTGGTCTCCTCGAACCCCTGCCTGTTCCGGAGCGACCATGGGAAAGCATCTCCCTCGACTTCATAGCAAGCTTACCAAAAGTGGGGGAGTTCGGTTCCATCCTGGTGGTCGTGGATCGCTTCTCAAAATACGCCACATTCATGGCAGCTCCCTCGCACTGCACCGCAAGCGAAGCCGCAAAACTCGTAATGCAAAATGTTATGAAACTTTAGGGCGTGCCAAGGAATGTCATCAGTGATCGAGACCCTCGATTCCTTGGCAGATTCTGGATAGAGGTGTTTAAATTATTGGGATCTCAACTATATTTCTCTACGAGCTTACACCCACAAACAGATGAGCAGACGGAGTGCATGAACGCACTCCTTGAACAATACCTCTGACACTTTGTAGTGGCGAACCAAAGGGACTGGACGAAGTTGCTAGACGTGGCCCAGTTCTCCTACAATCTGCAAAAGAGCTCCGCAACCAACAAGAGTCCCTTCGAGATCTTGTTGGGACGACAACCAGACACGCCCCACTCACTGGTTCTTGGCTACACTGGAAGTAGCCCGACTGCTTATCAAATGGCCAAGGAGTGGCAAGAAAATCAAGAGATCACTCGAGCCTACCTCGAATCGGCAGCACGCAAAATGAAGAAGTGGGCCGACGAAGGAAGGAGACATCGAGAATTCAAGGTCGGAGACCAAGTATTGATAAGACTCTACCCGGCATCCCTCGCAATCTTCCGGTGCAAGACACACAAGGGCCTCGTGCGCAAATATGATGGACCCTATCCCGTCATCAAACGGGTAGGGCCGGTGGCATATCGACTCCAACTGTCAGCATGGTGCAAGATACACCCTGTCTTTCATGTGAGCAACCTGAAGCCCTACCATGCCGATCTTCAGGACGACGTACGCAACATCCCAACACGTCCACCCGCCTCAACCAAAGCGGTGCAACGTGAAGCAGAGGAGATCTTGGCGGACCGCAAAGTGAAACTCCCTAACGGCAACAAAGAGCGGGAGTACCTTGTCAAGTGGAAGGGACTCCCTACCTCCGAAGCTAGCTGGGAGAAGGAGAGCACCTTGTGACATGAAGAAGGCGTCATCACCATGTTCAAGAAGGGGTCGACGAGGGCGTCGACTTCGTAAGTGGGGGAGAATGTTAGGGACCTTCGGGTTTGTCAAGTCCTGTACGTGTCATGACGGTCCCTAACGTGTATTGTAAATACTTGTAAATATTGCATCTTTCACTTTCATGTAAAACGTTCGCGCACCACCCACCGGCCTTGCCTGCGACTAGGTAATGACCCTCATTACTTAGCCGCGGCATGGGTCGGTGGGGTGTGCGGATCATGTAATTATGCATTGTAAATTCGCTCGCGCACCATCCACCGTTCTCGCGCACGACTAGGTAACGCCCCTCGTTTCCTAGCCGTTACATGGCCGGTGGGGGTGTTGGGCCATAGAATATTTTGGCATGCTCCTCGTGCTCTTAGGAACCCTGTGGGTGGCACTTGGGGGTTAGGCTCCACAACTATATTGCCTGCGGGCATCCAACACTCTAGTTCATCCGTACAAGCATTCGCACAAGCATTTGTAAGCATTTTCCTTACAAACGGCCATTTGGCCCAAACTTTTTTGCGTCCAAGCACACCGAGGTTCGAACACGGGCGATCCGTTAGCCCGCGACTTTCGAAGATTGGCAAGGCGATCCTTGCCCAAGGCTTATCCCTTGCGGGAGCAAGGGAGCCGCACAGATATTTTTCGCCCAAGCAAGTTAGTCTGTGACAACTTGGTCGAAAAATTGAACATGACTGAAGGGATGACATGACTTGCTCCTATTTTTCTCTAATAAAGATGGGATGTTTCAGGCCTTGAAAAGTTTATGAAGTTTAGGAGTGTTCATTCGATTTAAACCGAAGTGAACGGGCATAAATCGAATCGAATCAGAATATTTTTGGGATGAAAATCTAAATTGAAAATCGAACCAAATATGAAATGAACCGAACTAGACCGAATTGACTATTTTCTGTTCAGTTCGGGTTTGTAACCGAACCAATCGAACCAGCAGATTCGACTACTTTTGCTTGTTTAAACGGAAGAAAAAAAAAACCCTAATTCGGTTTTCACCAAACCTAAATTCCTAATCGGTTAATAAAAATAAAAAGTATTTTTTCTTAATTCTATATAATTCAATTTCTGGTTCAATTTGGTTCCCAAAGTTTGGGAACAGAAGTTGAACCCATTATTCCCTATTCGATTTCGATTCGATTTTGAACCGAACATACCAGGGGCCAAATTGAACCAGACCGACAAGTTCGATTTGATTTTTTGATTCAGTTCGGTGTGACCCGTACAACTAATGAAGTTTGTCAAATAAGAGAGCGCTCTGCATGCAAAAGGATACTCTAACAATCTTTATCAGCAATTTCCTTAAACTAGAATATGTTATCTCGAAACTCTCTGAAGTTGAATATAGTTTCCGAAATTCCCGAAATCAAAATCAAATTCAAAAAATCATCAATATACCCTTGTACTGAAATTGTTGAAATATTTAAACAATTTCAAGTAAATTGACCATTTGATCATGAAAATGTATCCTAGAATATATATATATAAATCATTCACTAATTCAAAATTTTTGTGATTTTTTTTTTGAGATTTTAGGATGCATTTTCTTGGTCAAAATGACCACTTTTGTGAAACCATCAAAATGTTTAAAGAGTTTCAAAAGTTTCAAGTCTTGAAAGTGACCATTTGACCATGAGATTTTTTTTTTTGAAATTGGTAGGTAAGAGTGGAAATAGTTCAGGCGGCCTGCGAGGGGCCTGGCCTGGCCCGACTTATATAAAAATAAAACAAGGCTCAAGCTTTGAAATAGACATGTTTTCCTTATCAGGCCAGGCTCAGGCTCAATTTAAAACCTATTGAGCCTGATAGGCCGGCCTAGACCTGTTAAGGTGATGTGCACAGTGCATATATAAATACATAATTGAAGCATACCTTATAAACATGCCACAGGTCGGCAGGCCGACATGCTCAATTTTTGTATTGAAAGCAGGTTTTGCAAACATGCTTCAAACTTTATATTGGAAGCAACCTTTATAAACAGGCCACAGGCTAGGGCAGACTAATGAACATGTTAGGCTTAGGCAAAAAAAAAGCTTATAACAGGCCATATACCAAGCTCAGGTCAATTTGTTACTATACAGGCTTGGCCTGTTAAGGCTGAAGTCTGGCCTGGCATGTTTTCACCCTTATTGGCAGGGGGTTTTGTCGACATTAGCCGGGGGGATTTTGGCCTTTTTGGGCCGCTGGGAGGTCTAAGCAACTGCATATGATAGATCTCCCGAAGGATGGTCTTTTGCATGGTGTTCAGAGGAGTGTGAATTGGTCAGGAGGGCAACCTCCCTCTCTTGTCATGATGCTAGTCGTGATGATCTGTGTCCTCGCGCCTTCTGTCAGGTTTCTTGACCTCGGCAGTATTCTTGGCTTACTACCTCTGAGCCTTTCTAGTCTTTCGAAATTCTTTCGTCTCTATGTGGTTCATGCCCTTTTCTCGGAATTCGACCATGTCCTTCGGCTTTGCCAGTGTGATTTGGTCTGCAAAGTGTCCGAGCTTCAGACCGTGCTTGCAGTTGGAGAATAACTTGACATGCGGATCGAGGTTTGGGATCTCCATGGTCTTGGCCTGGAATATCTTTATGCTCGTGTTGCCACTGCTTGATGTAGTGGAGGACGTCTTCAGTCGTGGAATAGATCCATGACGAGGAGAACTGGTTGATGAAGGCGTAAGAGAGCTCCTCAAAGATGTGTATGGACCTCGGTGGAAGGGAGCAGAACCAACGTAGTGCAACATTCTCCAAAGAGGTCGGGAAGGCTCGGCAGAGGATGAGATCGATTGCTTCGTTGAGGAGCATCATGGACCCGAACATATATCGTCAGGTGCGTGGTTGGGTTGCTTGTGTCGTCGTAGGGCTAGAGTGTGGTCAGTAGTTGGAATCTGAGGGGAAGACAGACCACCAGGATTCGTTCGATGAAGGATCTCGAGTCGACGGTGAGATGAGGAGTGCTCTTCGTGACCCTAATGTCCTCTTCTTCTCTTTGATGTGTGTGGGATACCTCATCTTGGAGGGCAAAGGTCAGCCTCTCGGGTCTTTTATGAGTGTTTGTCTTCATCGCGCTTTGAGCGGTGGTGCTCCTGTTCGGCCAAGTGTTGTTCTCGAGACCGTGTCAGCATCTCAACCTTGCCTGCTAATCGTTGGTTCTCCACCTAAAGGTCATTTATCAGACTCTGAGATTCTTCTAGTGAGGATTGACTGGTGTCGGAGCGTCACCCCTCACTTTTTCAGTGTCTTCAGGTAGCCGGGGGAACATCACCGCTAGGGTGTTGCCCGCTAAGATTTACTCGGCCCTACGGTGGGCGCCAAATATTCTTGCCTAAAATCGAAGCGATGCATTCCGGTGCGTCTCCTGTTCATGTGCAACTCCGACGAGGGGGTTGCTAAGGACACTCCGACGCTCAAGTAAGAATGTGTTCAAGATGGGTGTAATGGGAATTAGAATCTCCCATACCTGAGGTGTTTTATGTTTGTATATAGTGCAAGATGATGGATGATTGGCGATGATGTTGTCCAATAATCTCGTATGGACGTTGCTCAGAATGGATCGAGGCTGATCCCAGAGATGTCATGCTTGTAATGACGAATCCCTTATAATTAATATGGATAGAAGTATCCTTGTATGGTCGGGTGGAGCCCCCCGGCTAAGCCGTCTGGCTTGACTTAAGTATGGTTCATGTGTGTGGGCGCTTTTGGGCCTAATCCTTCCGACACAAAGGTACTAATCCAGTCAATGTAGACATAACAACCTAAAATGATATGCTAATCGTAGTTATATTAACAGTTAGTGACTTGGTGAAAATCTCTAAATGCTAATAAAATTATAATTAAAATCACATTTTAGGTTTTTTAGGTTCGTTAAAGTCACAAATGTGTGAAATTTAAAGTTCATATGAAGTAAAATATATGAATAAGTGGTTATGAACTTTTCACAAAAGTCTCTAACTGCCAATATAAATGTGATTAACATTTCATTTAGGTTGTTAAATCTATTAATTTTATAAATATGTCTGGACTAGACTAAAATTATTGGGCCCGGTCGGACTAAACCCAACAGCGGCCCGTCGTTCACCGAGAACCAAACTGCGCAGCCCCATCCAAGCAACGCCTCTGAGCTTGACTCAAGCTAAGTCAGGCAGCTCCATCCGGGGGACCCACCTGGCCAAACATGGACTCCTACGTCCTCCCTTATCACAAGGGATGTACCATCATAAATTCGTCATCTCCGGGATTAGCCTCGACTCATTCTGGGCAACAATCCTAGCGAGATTACCTGGTAGGAATATCTAGCACCCGTCGTGGGCCCGAGTAAAGCTTACATCAACCATAAATGACTGGAACCCGGAGTCAAGCAACTGCCGCCGTACATCAACGGCCATGACCCAATGGCAGTGATCAATCTCAACCTAGTAACGTTGAAACAACGAGGAGCGGCACTCTGGTACCGGCCCATCCCCCTATTGAAGATCCTTATCAACGAATTGGTGACTTGGTAGTTGAAATCCGACAGCTGAGAGCCCAAGCTAGGACACCAACGCGATCTCGTGAACAGCCTCCGGCTAACCGCAATTCTAAAGCTATATATTAGACCGGAGTGAGATTCTAGTTTTCAGTACATGAGTGTTTTAGACATATATATTAGACAGGAAATGTGAGTATAACACTATATTCTCTTTGTGCATGATGCTTGAGCACTCAATCCTCATAGCTCCATGACTAAAAAACACGATCAACTATGCTGAATATTTTGTTCTCCATTCTAAAGCTACCTTCTTCAGAGTTCCTAGAGAAGAAACATGGTGCATCCATTCACCTTAACCACATTAGCGTTGTATCTCATTTGAACATGATAGAAGATTTTAATTGCCAATCATTTGTAAAGAGTGAAGAGCCATATGGGTTGAATCTCTTGTCATAATATCCACTTGATTGTCCACTTGGTCGAAAAACTGCACATGACCGAAAGCATGGCATGACTTACTCATCTTTTTCTCTAATAAAGATGGGATGTTTCGGCCCTTGAAAAGTTTATGAAGTTTAGGGGTGTCCATTCGGTTTAAATCGAATTCGGACATAACTGAATCGAACCATAATTTTTTTGGGAATGAAAATCTAAATCGAAAACTAAAATATGGGATGAATTGAACCAGACCAAATCGACTATTTTCGATTCGGTTCGGTCTTGTAATTGAATAAACTAAATCAATGGATTCAACTGTTTTAGCTTGTTTAAACAAAAAAAAAAAATCTTGATTCGGTTTTCACAAAACCTAAATCCCTAATCGGCTAATAAAAATAAAAAAATATTTTTCTTAATTTTATATAATTCAGTTTTCGGTTCGATTTGGTTCCCAAAGCTTGGGAACCGAAGCCGAACCTATAATTCCCTATTCGGTTCCGATTCGATTTTGAGCCAAACATACCAAGGGCAAATTGAACCAAACCGACAAGTTCTGTTCGATTTTTTGATTCAGTTCGGTGTGACCCGAACAATGGACACCCCTAATGAAGTTTGTTAGAGAAGAGGGCGCTCTACATGCAAAAGGATACTCTATCTTTATCAGTAATTTCCTTAAATCAGAATATGAATCATCAAAATTCTCCGAAATCGAATATAGTCTCCGAAATTTCCGAAACCATAATCAAATTCAAAAAATATCCAGTATACTCTTATACTAAAACTATCGAAATATTTAAATAATTTCAAGTAATGTGACCATTTGATCATGAAAATGTATCTTAGAATCTCCAAAAAAAGATCATTGACTAATTTAAAATTTTTGTGATTTTTGGAGATTTTAGGATGCATTTTCATGATCGAATTGACCACTTATGTGAAGCTGTTGAAATATTTAAAGAGTTTTCAAGTCTTGAAAGTAGCCATTTGACCATGAAAATGCATCCTAATTTTTTTTGAAATTGGTCGGGGGTTTTGGTCTTTCTGGGCCGCGGGGAGGTCTAGGCAACTACAAATGATAGATCTCCTGAAGGATGATCTCTTGCATGGTGTTCAGAGGAAGGTATTCGTCGAACTTGGGAATTGGTTGGGAGGGCGACGTCCCTCTCATGTTGTGATCTTGGTTTTGATGATCTCTATCCTCGCGCCTTCTACCGGGTTTGTTGTCCTCGGTGATATCCTTGGCTTTTTGCCTGTCAGCCTTTCTAGCCTCTCGAAGTTCTTTCATCCCTATGTGGTTCATGGTCTTTTCTCGAAATTTGGCCATGTCCTTCGGCTTTGCTAGAGCAATCTAGTATGCAAAGTGTCCGGGCTTCAAATAGTGCTTGATGAAGAATATCTCGATGTGTAGGTCGAGGTTTGGGATCTCCATGGTCGTGGCTTGGAATCTCTTTATGTAGTCTCTTAATGGTCTGTGTTGCCCTTGTTTGATGTAGTGGAGGGCGTCTTCGGTCTTGGAATAGATCCGTGATGAGGAGAACAGGTTGGTGAAGGCGCAGGAGAGCACCTCGAAGGTGTCTATGGACCTCAGTGGAAGGGGGGAGATCCAACATAGTGCGGCCTTCTCCAAAGAGGTCGGGAAGGCTCGACAGAGGATGAGATCGGTTGCTTCGTTGAAGAGCATCATGGACCTGAACATCGTCAGGTGCATGGTCGGGTCGCTTGTGTCGTCGTAGGGCTCTGTGGTCGGCAGTTTGAATCTGGGGGAAGACTGACCGCTATGATTCGCTTGACGAAGGGTCCCGAGTCGACGATGAGATGAGGAGTGCCCTTTGTGACCCTAGTGTCCTCTTCTTCTCCCTGATGTGTGTGGGATACCTCATCTCGGAGGGCAAAGTTCGACCTCTCAGGTCTTTTCTGAGTGTTTATCTTCATCGCGCTTTGAGCGGTGGCGCTCCTGTTCGGCCAATTGTTGTTCCCGAGATCGCACGCGTCAATATCTTGACCTTGCCTGCTAACCGTTGGTTCTCCACCTAAAGGTCATTAATCAAACTCTGGGATTCTTCTAGTGAGGATTTGCTGGTGTCGAAGCGTCACTCCTCACTATTTTAGCATCTCCAAGTAGCGGGGGAACGTCGCCGCTAGGGTGTTGCCCGCGTGCGGCGGCGTTCGCCTGACTCCGGGTACCAATCGTTGTAGGGCAGGTAAGATTTACTCGGTCCCATGGCGGGCGCCAAATATTCTTGCCTGAAGTCGAAGCGATGCGGTTTGATCCGGTGTGTCTTTTGGTCAGGTGAAACTTCAGCAGGGAGGCTGCAAAGGACACTCCGATGCTCAAGTAAGAAGGTGTTCAATATGGTTGTAATTGAAATTGGAATCTCCCATACTCGAGGCGTTTTGTGTTTTGTATATAGTGCATGATAAGGGATGATTAGCGATGATACCGTCCGTAATCTCGTAGGGATGTTGCTCAGAATGGATCAAGGCTGATCCCAGAGATATCAGCTTGTAATGACGAATCCCTCGTAATTAATGTGGATAGAAGTATTCTTGTATGACCGAGTGGAACCCTCGGGCTTAGCCGTCTGGCTTGACTTGGGTCTGATTCATGTGTGTGGGTATTTCTGGGCCTAATTTGGCTGACCCAAAGGTACTAGTGCAGTCCATGTAGACCTAACAACGTAAAATGATATGCTAATCGTAGTTATATTAACAGTTAATAACTTTGATGAAAGTCTCTAAATTCCAATAAAACTATAACTAAAATCATGTTTTAGGTTTTTAGGTTTGTTAAAGTCACAAATGTGTGAAATTTAAAGTTATATGCAGTAAATTTTATGAATAAGTGGTTATGAACTTTTCACTAGGCCAATATAAATGTGATTAACATCTCATTTTAGGTTGTTAAAACTATTAATTATGATTTTGATAAATACTATAAAATATTTAGGGGTTATTTGGTATGCAACTATCTATTTGTATTATTGGTAATGTGACTTTTAAATTACCAAGCCCATACATTACTATGTTTGGTTTGTACTTTATCGACAATCCAGATTATCTCGATAATTCATATTACCACGATAACCCTCATGTCAGATGGGTAAGTGGATCCCAATGGTAATATTAAATTCTAACATTGTCATTATCTTTCATATATTTTTCTCCATGCAAGGCATCACCAATTTTTGACAATGATTTTTTAATAATTTTTTGTGAAGTCAAAAATATAAAATTAAATTGTCACTAATGTTGACCAATTATGTCAAATGAGATAATATTATATTATTGATGATAATTTATCTTATGGTCATTATAATATTATGAAGTAATGTACCAAATGTAATCTTATGATTTTATTAATAAATCATAAATTTTTTATAATTTTCTCACATTTCTTTATAACTATTGCCGGTGTCTACCGACAAAAACTTTGTTATAACTATTGTTATCACTGGCGAGTCCTCAATATCCTACTTATGGGAAGGTTGAAGTCCAAAATCAAAATGACGTTTAAAATTTTATTGGATGAAAAAGATATAATTACAGCTCAACAGATTCTGCCCTTTGTTACCACTCGGACAATTTGAGGCGACCGTCACTGTAGTGGGACCCGCCCGCCGATGCCAACTTCAGAACTTCTACGACCATAGACGGGTCCATGAATCGGGTTAGCTACAGAAAGGTAAGAGAAAGGTTTTCTCGAAATATTTTGGCAACCGTGTGCAGTTACCTGCCATGTATTTTAGTTATTATTTCTTTTTATAATAAAATATGAAATGAAATTATTTTTAAGCTTCACCTCTCGAACAACAATATTCAATCGTCCGCGGTCCGCCTCTACTTTAGTCTCTCTCCACTCATTCGCCACCGCTTCTTGATCCGTCTCTCCCTGCCCCTCTCTCCCTACCCTTCCATGGGCGGTTCGTCGGCGGGAGCGCTGGTTCCTTCGGTGTCGAAGGCCGATGAGGTGGGGGCGTCGATGGCCCCTCTGGCAGTTTCGTCCTCGGAGACCACGGAAGTAGCCGGGGCGCCGGCGGCGGCCGAGGGGGCAACAGTACCAGATGGAACTAGGGAGCTGGCACTGGCGGCGCCTGCGGAAGGGGAGGCCGAGCGCGACAAGGATCTACTATGCCCTATCTGCATGGGGGTCATCAAGGATGCCTTCTTAACGGCTTGCGGCCACAGCTTCTGCTACATGTGTATCGTGACCCACCTCAACAATAAGAGCGATTGCCCCTGCTGCGGGAATTACCTTACCAAGAATCACCTCTACCCCAATTTCCTACTTAATAAGGTTATTTTCCCGTCTTGTCTTGTTTGTTTTAAGGATCCCTGCTCGGAACTGCCATTTCGTTTCATTTTTTTGATTTATCATGATCTAGTTGATGTTCTATTTCAACAAATGGTTACTCAGCTTAGGCTACAACTATACTCGTTTTTATGTATATTATATGAAAACCACATGTAGTGGGGTGAATTTCTTGTTTATTTAAGGTTCTTATAGGAACTACTTGTGTTCTTATTCTAGATCATAGTGGGAGATTGAAAAATAAACCAACCATTCTGTGATGCTTGAATGTGTACTTTCAGTCCAATTCTGTGTTACACATGTTACTTCATTGAGAAGTGAACTAGGATTGCTGAGTTGATCTTATAAGGGAATGAAGCCTTTGAGAAAAACCTTTCAAAAGATAAAATCAACTAATATTATCAACAAATTCTGATGTTTTGTTAGAATGAAATGGTTTGTTATTAGACAATGTACTTGATTCATCAAATACATCATTATTGTATACTCTTTGATATATGTCGCAACCCAATGTTTGTTTGGCAAATTAACAATTAAATAGATCTCCTTCTAATTTTGAATCTAAATATCTAAATACTAAGGTCTGTTTGGATATAGTTCATTAAGGGGAAGGGAGGGTAAAAATTAACCTGTTTGGATATAGTTTAAGGGGAACAGAAGGAAAGGGAAGGGAAAAGTTAACTTGTTTGGATGTACCTTGTAAGGGGAAAGAAGAAAGAAGCGGAATGAGAAAATATTTTATTTAATAGACAATTGTACCCTTTTTATTTCTGTGATATATGTGATGCTTCGAGGCAAGACTGAAATTGATCATAGAGGAGTAACCCCAACCAATAGGAATGAAAAGATGCCACTAGAGTTTAATAAATATCATGTACATTTATGAAAATAATAAGGGTAATTTCGTAAATTTAGTTTGGATATATTTTTTATAATTTTATTCACCTCCATTCAACCCCAAATCGGGGTTGTAAGAAAATTGAGGTTTGGAGGGAAACCAAGGTAAACAATTTCCCTCCATTCCCTTTCCCCTCCATTAAAATCATAAAACCAAACAAGGGGAATTTTTCCCCTCCTTTAACCTCAATCCAAGCAGGCCCTAAGAAAAAAATTCTCTTGACATTGATATATGTATATATAAATCCTAGATGCAAAAATAGGTATACTTCAATCGTAAAAAGGTATAAAGAATAGATAGATGGAATTCAAATATCTATGTTTTAAAAAGACAAGAAACAATCACCAATGAGATCGAAATAATGAATCATAAATGATGTTTTGGTTCAAATTCTAAATTCTATAGATAATAGAATCTAATATGGATGTTCTATATCATAAACTGATTGGAGGGGTTCCAGCTGTTATGAAAAGTGCTATTCAATTAAAAAAGGTGTTTTCCCTACATAGATAGAGGACAGATAAAATCTTGTTATGCTAAAGCAAGAAAAACATTGGTTGAGATATGTTATAGTAGTGAAATTACTTAAAAGACGTCTTCCCTGTAGCTAGAGAGCATAAAATGGAAACTAAGACAGCTTTGTGAAAATATATTGTGCAATTGATGCTAAAGTAGGATAATTAATAACATTTATATTAAGGTGATTTCTTTCTATTATGGAAAATTTTATTCTGAACTATGCTGTAATTTCGATCATCTTATAAAGGGTTAATTACATTTTGCTCCCTTGTGATTCAACATTTTATCACTTACCCTCCTTGTGATTTAAAAGTGATCAATATGCCCCCTTGAGTTTTCACTGTCATCATTTAATCTCCCTTTTGTTACCCGATGTGCTTTTCTGTTGTTAGCATTTAAGTAAAATGAGTAAAATCACATTGTTGTAGTTGACATGAGGTTACGATTTGATTAATTTGGTCGATGTAAAGGATTGACTTAATGCTTCTTGGTGGCAACAGCCTTGGTTCCTGATGCTTCTTCCTCATGTAACCCTAAGTCCATTAGGTGGCATAACCATCGTCGTAGAAGTGTAGAACCCTAGAGGCCTAGCCCTAAACACATTCATCCTCATCTCATGAAGTGCAGGTAATCTTGAGGGCATCTTGCTGACTTTTTTATCCATAGGCGGGTAGCAAGGGGAGGAGGGGGTGTCAAGTAATAATGCATAAGCCTCAAGAAGGCATATTGATGACTTTTTAACTACGATGTTAAAGTGAAAAGGCATAAACCACACTGGTGCAAAATTCATTTAACGCTTATATAAATGAGAAATTATCTGTATATAATCATTATATATCCCAAGGGGTATTTGTGGTTGAATTTATGGGTATTATTAACAAACTAAGTTTTATGTTTAATAAGCATTCCATCATCCCCAATAACCCCGGAGTCACTCTAACCAAAATGAGCATTTAACAAGATTTCAGAGTTCAGAAAAGTCATGCATCGGATAGTTTTAGCAAATGTATTTTATTCTAATATTGTTCATATTTCTCAAGGATGATTAGAAATATTATACCCATGTTTGAGCCTTCTCTCACTTTCATGGGTAGATAAGAGAGCCCTAACGTTATATTTTGGGTAAGTAACACTCCCGTCCGCTCTACTTTACCCTTAGGGTCAATTTGGATGGAGGATTTGAAGGGGAAGGAAGGGGAAGGGAGGGATAAAAAATGAAACTCAAATTATCACATGATTTTTTTTTTAGAAGCATAGCTGCCTGGAGTATGCTCCAAGGGATGAGCCGATTCAAGATCCAACTAGGAAATGATTATGACCTGGAATTGGAAGTAACTAGAATTAGAATTTACATTTCTCATTGAATCTCCACTTGAATGAAAGCTTGAATTTTGAAGATGGATTTTTTTAGGCTTAAATTTTAGGAGTCAACTCGAATTTAGAGAGTTTTTGAGAGGAACTCTTAAGGGGGTCAAGTGAGAATTTGAGAGGTTCTAATATAAGCTTAAAATCCCAAACACACTAAGAAAAGGGTCTAACTAGTCTATCCTTTCTCTTTCTTGGCTATTGAAGGCTAGCTCCAATTTCTAAGGAATTATTAACACTATACTCAACTTAGGTGATGGTATACCAAACATGCAGCAAGCAAGCAAGCAAGATAGGCGATTGTGCACTAAACAACTAGGTCACTTCCATTCCTACCACTCGATTGTGCTTAGACTGGTACGTTATGCACATACTACATGTTAAATTGGATCGGGTGACCAACATTCAAAAGCTTTAAGCTATATACATTTATATTCTTAAAATTATCTCTTATGTGTGGTCGAGGTCAGGCTAATTGGACTTGATTGGCCCTCAACACATGAACTGGTTTTTTTTAACAGGGGTATTTTTTCTATTGTTGATTATTCAAACACGTGATACTATGTTAAAATTGATTGGATGGACAACTTTCTCAAAACTTAAGTTGTTAGCGTGAAAACAAATCTATTAACACTGCAAATCAAGATATAGTCCATTTTACAGATATGCTTGACAACAATTGTACGAAGTGTTCATTTTTTTGCCATCTTGGTAATCATAGTGGTCAAATAACTTAAAAAACTCATGTAGGTGCTGCTATCTTATGCAAAGCCCTCAATATTTGGACTAGACCATAATAAACCTTGTAATACAAAATAGTGTCAACTACTTTGAGGCATGGTTTAAAATACTGGTACCGATCTCGGTCATTGACCGGTACCGGTACCGGTACCGTACCGTACCGTACCGACACGGTACGGGCCGGTACCAAAAATGCATACCGGACATATTTTTTTTTTGATTTTGCTAATAAAAATAACTCCAATAACACATAATTGATAAAAAAATACTTAAATTTAAGATTTAAATGTCAAATACATGAATACAATGTTTAAAATGCGGACGAATGACGTCCGTCGTACTCGTACATATCTTGGGGACATACACGACTAAGGTCAACACCGTAAATCTCCAATGCCCATATCTGGAAATGATCCCATGCCATCATGCCTTGGTATCCATTATACCACATACCCATCGGTGTTTCTTTGTTGGCAGTCCAAGAACTAGTCCTTGTATCATTAGTTGAGTAGGTACTTGATACAGTAAGTTGATTCAGAAATTTCTCGCAAGCTACTCATCATATCGTGGTGGTAATCTTCAAAGCTGTCGGTTCACCTCCTCGACGCCGGCCTCTCTTTTCGTACACTTGAGTTGTTCCTCCGGTTCTAGCATCGTGATCCTGATCTTGGGTGGAGTGGTCGAAGTATTGCTCATTTATCCACAGATCGGTAGGTGCCAGTGTTGATAGCATGACGGTGTCTTCTCCCCCAGCTCCATCATCATCATCATCCCCTCCGTCTTCTGTCCTGCTACTACTATGAACCGAGGGCTCGTCTTCTTCGTCCTCTTCCGCTTCTGCAATCGTGTCCAAAGGATCAATTAGTCGTTTTCCTTTGCCTTTGAAGATGAAGGTGAAGGTGCTGCCTTCTTCTTTCCTTTTGATTGTGAAGATGGAGAGTCGAACGTGGATCGTCGTCTTACTTGTCGAACTCGTTGAGAGTCCAAGGGAGCAAAGGTCATGTCCCTCTCAAGAGCTTGACTGTCCATGTCTTCTGGTTGGCTCTCAGACTCAATAACATTAGATATATTTGGTGAAGGCCGAGGTGGTTCGCCTGGTTCATCAAGAAGAGGCGAGTCAGTCTCCATTGCACTCCACCAATCAATTATTGGGTCCGCATCGCCTTGGACGAACTCGACATTGAACGGATCTACATGTGGTATGTCTCTATCTTCGTTCTGTAACGCCCGCATTCGAAGTCGCATATTGTAATGAACATATACGAACTTCTCTAATCGGGCGTACGCATAGTTTTAAATGGCGCAAGGCGCACAAAGGCGCAAAGGGCTCTTGGAGCCATAGTGCAAGGCGCAAGGTTACGGCGCGCGGCATAACGAGGCGAGGCGCAAAAATAAAATATAATTATAAAATATATTTTGTACATAAAAAATATATCTAAAATAAAATCACATCATTAAAAAAACAATTAAAAATAATTATAGAACATGAGAACAACAAGTTTAATATTATTAAAAAAACAAGCCAACATCAAGTTTAACATCATCAAAAAAACAAGCCAACATCAAGTTCATCATCAAGTTCAACATCATTAAAAGAACATGAGAATAACAAGTTCAACATCATCAAAGTCAAACTAATAGACTATTCATCATCTAGATCTAGATCTTGGTCTTCATCAATCTCATAATCAAAATGTTTGGAATATTGAAAAGGGATAGTGTTTCCTTCTCCATCTTCTTCTTCTTCTTCTTCTTCTTCTTCTTCTTCTTCTTCTCCAGAAGATTCATTTATGAGTCTTCGTTGACTTGGGATCTTGGAAGAGCTTTCTTTTCCTTTGTCCTTTTGTCTTATAGATCTAGTGAGCCGTTCAGGCTCTTCTGCTCCACTAGCTCTAGCAACCGTGTCCCATGTCAAAGGCTCATCCTTAAATACCAAGTCGTCATCATCTTGTTCATCCTCAGGTCTACCAATCAACTATTCATTGCTAGCATCAATACCTTCCAAAGAAATAGGATCGATGCGATCACATGCATCATATCGATGCTTCAATGTTCGGTTGTACTTCACAAAAACCAAATCATTTAAACGTTGTGCATCCAACCTATTTCTTTTTTTGGTATGAATCTAGAGAAAAAATAAAATAATTTTTAATTAGCACAGTTTGAAGCAAGTTAAAAATTAAAATGAAACTTTAAATATTGTTACTAATGTTTTCAAAAATGCTCCAGTTGCGCTCACAGCCCGATGCACTACAAGTGAGACTAAGCACTTTTATAGCAAATTTTTGCAACTCTGGAGTTGATGATCCATAAAGTTTCCACCATTCAGCTGTTATTATTAATAAAAATTAAAAGTTAAGCTCAATTAATCTATTAAATGTTAAGAACTAATCCAAAAGTATAACTTTAAAGAAATTTACCTAGAGATTTAATACTCCTATGCCTAATCGCCATTGGCTTTCCAAATTTGCCCTCAGAATTTGCATAGGTAGAAAGTTGGTTAGAGATTAAGTCTTGCTCCTCAAGTCTTGGAACCAATCTTTCAATAGCATCAAACAATCGAAGCACTTGCACTATCCATTGCCTCGTATATGTATCCCATTGGAGGTTTTCTCTCTCCATCGACCAATCGAAGCACTTGCACTAGAGGACCAAATATTTTGAGAATGTAGATGATGTTAGTCCAAAAGGTAGCCATTAAAACAATGTCACACTCTTTTACCAAGTGCTTCTTTTGCCCACTTGCTATTTGTCCATTTATCTGAAGTGAACATTTTTCTCAAATTGGCCTTTTGCTTATGAATACTCTCAAGAGTAAGAAATGCAGTTGCAAATCTTGTAATCTTATAACAGCGGCTCTAACAAGATCCTTTTGTCCAGTGAATTCCCTAAGCATATTCATTAAACCAGGCCGCACATAAATGTAGGAATTCAAAGTCATACCCCTCTTCAATGTGTTACTGATAATAGTAATCTTCCCCAAATCTTCAAGTATGAGATCGATACAATGTGCAGCACAAGGACTCCAATACAAGTGTGTTCTCTTTTCCATCAACCTTTTTCCTATGAAATATAAAATATAATCATTAAAAAGATACCAACTAATAAAAACACTAGATTTTAAATAAAATTTGAAAGTTTAACTTATTACCTGCATACACATTGTTAGATGCACTATCAATGATAACTTGTATCACATTTGTCTCCCCAATACGCTCCACCATTTTATCAAGCAACTCAAACATCTTTTCTCCGGTCTTTGAGTAACTACTTGCATCAACCGACTCAATGAAAACAGTTCCCTTAGGAGAGTTCAGTAAAAATTTGATCAGTGTTCTTTGTCTTTTATCTGTCCAACCATCTGCCATGATGGTGCAACCATACCTTACCCATTCTTCTTCATGCTCTTTTATCATTTCCTTAACCTCATTCTTCAATGTTCTTTTTTCTTTGCTTTTAAGGAAAGGAACTCTCGCCTTATATGCAGTGGGTGGTTTTAAGCCAATGCCAAATTGTCCAATAGACTCAACCATCACCTCAAAACTTGGATAGTTTAAAGCATTGAAGGGAATTCCTGCATCATACATCCATTTACATATGTTTTCACATACTTTAGTGCGCAACTCCTTTTTACATGCCTCATTAATGGTGGTTTGCTTCATCATTGTTTCTTTCATCTTTTTCACCACTTCCTCGGCACTCGGTGTAAATAAAAGATCTAGTGGACCTTTCACGTTTGGCTTCTTTGGCTTTTTTTTCGCAGACCTTTGAAGACCCTCTTCCTCCTCACCATAATCAAGATCCTCGAAATCAGGTATAGAACTTGATGCATCAAAATTAACACTTGATGTGACAGCTTTCCTTTCCATGTACTCTTTGATCTCTTCTTGGACATGAGGTGGGCACTTTGTGCAAGCCTTGGCATTTTGATATCCTCCAACAAGATGTTGCTTCCCTTGAGAAATCCTCCCATTTGTTATTTTGTCACAAAAGCCACAAATCAATCTATTTGTGTTGTTTGGAATCACTTCACCCAAATACTTCCATCCAGGATCTTTTCTATTGCTACTAGAAGATGATTCCATAATTTAAACTAGACTGAAAGATGTGAAAGAATCCAGAATCAGAAATTAAAGATGAAAAAAAAAACATGTTGAATTCTCTATTTCTTTGCATGCTGAATTCATCAATAACATGTTTGATAAAGAAATGCGGAAAACACCATACTGGTGTTCAGCATGCGGAAAACACCATACTGGTTTTTTTTAGAAATAGCTCCAAATCTTCAATAACAACATAATTGATAAAGAAATGCTTAAAATTAATATTCAAATGTCAATTACATGAATACAATATTTAAAATGCGGACAAATGTCGTCCGTCATACCCATATGGGCCATACATATCTTGGCCTTCGGGACATACACGACTAAGGTCAACACTGTAGGTCTCTAATGCCCATATTTGGAAATTTTCCCATGGCATAATGCTGCGGTATCCACTATACCACATTGACATTATTGATTCTTTGTTGGGATTCCAAGAACTAGACCTTGTATCATCAGTTGAGTAGGTACTGGATACAGAGTAGGTTGATTCAGAAACCTCTTGCAAAGTACTCATCATATCGTGATGGTAATCTTGCAAAGCTGTCGGTCCACCTCCTCGACGCCGGCCTCCCCTCTTGTACACCCGAGTTGTTTGTTCGGCTCTAGCACCATGGTCATCGTCTTGGGTGGCGTGATCGAAGTATTGCTCACTTGTCCATTCTTCATAAGGTGGCAGTGATGATGGCACGACAGTGTCTTCTCCACCAGTTCCATCATCATCATCATCATCATCATCATCATCATCATCATCATCATCATCATCATCATCATCATCATCATCATCTCCTCCGTCTTTTGTGCTGCTACTGCTATGAACGGAGGGCTCGTCTTCTTCCTCCTCTTCTGCTTCTGAAATCGCATCCAAAGGATCAATTCGTCGTTGTTTGTCCGGCTCTAGCACCATGGTCATCGTCTTGGGTGGCGTGATCGAAGTATTGCTCACTTGTCCATTCTTCATAAGGTGGCAGTGATGATGGCACGACAGTGTCTTCTCCACCAGTTCCATCATCATCATCATCATCATCATCATCATCATCATCATCATCATCATCATCTCCTCCGTCTTTTGTGCTGCTACTGCTATGAACGGAGGGCTCGTCTTCTTCCTCCTCTTCTGCTTCTGAAATCGCATCCAAAGGATCAATTCGTCGTTTACCACCTCGAGCCTCATAATGGTCACCACTGACATTTTGGGTAGCTCGTTGGTCGAACTCAGCTTGTTGAGCTGCATTCTTAAGACGTTCCTCCTTCTTGTTGTTGATTTGCGCTTTGAACATCTTTCGGACTTCGGATGGTACTTTGGAGCAATTGACGTCGTTGGGATATCCTCCGGCCAAGTGTTGCTTCAATCGAGTGATGCCTCCACCACGTGAAATTATGTCACAGTGGAGGCATTGCTAGTGATGAGCCTTCTCCAACCGACGACCATGCTGCCATGCGGGGTCGGCTTGAGATTTTGGCGCCATTTCGACAGAATTTCGACGTAGAACTTAATAAAAAAAGATGTGAGAGAGATTGATGGATAGAGGGATAAGTGAGAGTGAAAAGAGTGTTTTGGGGGCTTTATATAGCCCCCAAAACACCCCAAACCGGCCCCAAACGGCTAGAGAGCCGTTTGGGGTTACTGTTTATCATACCGGGCGGTATACCGCCCGGTTTGGGCGGTATATATCAAATACCGCCAGATATCGGGCGGTACAAGCCGACAAATGTGGCCGACAGCCCGACAGGCTGTCGACCACCCGTTGCCAACGTTAACAAACCATCATACCTGGTATACCGCCCTTACCGGGCGGTATATAGCGAAATACCGCCATATACCGCCCGGTCATACCATATATACCCGGTATTTTTAAATACCGGGTATATCGAATACCGCTAACCCCAAAAACCGGTAAATACCGAGCTTACCGTACCGTTTCGGGCGATTTTTTAAACCATGGATATAACAGTATTGGAATGCGGGATTTAAATAATCGCCTATAAAAAATTAAACATAATGAATTAAATTTAAATAATTTCCGAATATTAAATAAAAAATACCTGCGATGTGTATGTCATGGCCCATTTGATTATCTCATCTGCGGGAGATAATTTCGATGAAGTGCTCATACTCGGTAGGAGAACCCTCTTGATTATCTCATCTGCGGTGGATGTAGTGGTAGAGATGGCTCATTTGAGGCGTCTTTTCCATATCCACCTGTCGTAGAACCTTGTACAAAGGTTCTACGACGACGATTATTTCTGCGATGCGATCCCAAAAGCGCGTGTTGAGGATGTACTTCTCTGTTTGTTTTCCATCGGTTTTTCCAGCATATCTTGATGATGTCCATTCCTCACTTGTAAACATGGTTCTAAGGGCTGCCTTTTTTTGTTGGAGCGACCTTAATACGGTGAAGTTGGTTGCAAAATGAGTCACTCTCGGTCGAAGAATTTCATTTAAAATATGGAATTATCATGAGTAATTATTTATGATAAACTAATTAATAAATAAATATTATAAATTATTTAAAAATTAATAAATTACCTTTTGTAAATTTTTTCATTAGGGCATGTACCCATGTGTGGTTGTAGATGAAACAGGTAATTTGTTGCGCCTTCTTTACCGTCGACTTCACCATCGGTATATCACCGATATCTTTCATCATTAGGTCTACACAATGGGCTGCATATGGAGTCCAACATATGTGAGGATAATCTTGTTAAATTATCTCACCTTCCCTTTTGAAATTGACTCCGTTGTCGGTTATAACTTGAACAACGTTCTGGGTTCCAATCTCCTTGATCACCTCCGTCATCAACTTCTAGATGTAGTAAACGTCACGGATTTAATCGGACGAGTTCACCGACTTGTGATAAACAACCCTCTGGTTGCAATAGATGGGGAAGTTGATGATGCTCATTCGGGTTGGCCCGGTCCAGCTATCGTACATCAAACTGTATCCTTACTCCCCCCATTGCCGTTTGATTTCGTCGATCCATTATTTTATTTCATTGACCTCCGCTTCAAGGTAAGGACCTGAAATTTCATAGGGAGTTGGAGGGGCAATACATGGGCCTATCTTTTGGATGGTAGACACCATGGTTCGATAGTATAGATTGTTGGCTGCATTTGAGGGAATCCGGCTGAAGTGGAACCACTTGGAGATGGCTCTCCCCAACTCCCACTTCTTCGTCTTGCCCCAAGCATCGTCTATGCGTGGTTGCTTTGCTGATGGAGGAGGAAATGCCCTGGGATCAAGATCAGAAACATCAACATTAGTTTTCCTACCACTTGCTCCAAGGTTTGTGAAGAATCCATGAATGCCTCCTCTGCTTTGAGGTACCCTCATGCTAGAACTCCGGCCAATTTGAGGACCGGAGGAAATTGAACCACTTCGGTCCATTGATCCGGCAGCCGAAGTCGAGCCGGCACTGCTTGTGCCATCGCTGCCACTGTTGCCGCCATACTCAAAAAATGAGATCCGGGATAGTACATTCGATCTCGTTCGAATACAGCGTGCTCCAATGAAGCTCGGATGCCGGCTTCAAATTCCGGATCCTCGTCGTCACCGCCACCTCGAGCCTCTTAATGGCCACCCCGAGCCTCGTAATGGCCACCGCCAACTTCTTGGGTAGCTCATCGGTCGAACTCGGCTTGTTGAGCTGCATTCTTAAGACGCTGCTCCTTGTTGGTGAGCATATCTTTGAACATCTGTCGGACTTCCGGCGGTGCTTTGGTGCATTTGACGTCGCCGGATGTTCCGGCCAAGTGTGCCTTCAATCGAGTGACGCCTCCACCACGACAAATCTTATTACTACAGTGGATGCATTGCCAGTGGTTAGCCTTCTCCAACCGAACACCGTGCTGCCATGCGGGGTTGGCTTGAGATTTCGGCGCCATTTCAGCAGAGTTTCGACGTGGAAATTAAGAAAGTATAGATTAGATTGAGAGAGATTGAAAGTTTAGAGAGTTTAGAAGAGTAGAGGGGTGAGTGGGGGTAAAAGAGGTGTTTTGGGGGCTTTATATAGCCCCTAAAACCAGCCAAAATCAGCCCCAAACAGGCCGTTTGCTACAGTACCTGTTGGGTCATATCGGGCGGTATCGCCCGGTATGACATCAAATACCGCTGATACCGGGCTGTATTTACCAAGATACCCGGTATCGCTCAATAAGGGTATCTCGTATTCCGGTTTTTGGAAAAACCGGTAAATACCGGCCGTACGTACGGTATTTGAAACCATGCTTTGAGGTGCTGTTAAAACTTAAAAGTCTTATTATTTGCTGAAAATTTTCACTTGTAACTACCTAGACTCTGCAATGGCCATGAAAAATTTGGGAGACATGCCATAATACAAATGTTTAGTATTGTCTTATTTAGCATTGTAACTCTATAAATATAAATCACCCAACAATATCTTTGCTTTGTTATAGAATATTTAAAAACAAGCGTATTGTATGCTTGGCATCACGCATGTGTTCAAAACCAGATTTTGAAAGCTCATATATTGTAACCCACATTGTTCGGTGGTTGCCTATAAAAATTGCAGCTGAAATTATTGAAATGATATAATAATGACTCCTTTGTACTTGTTTGTTGAACTAGTCACTGGTAAGCTTGGAATATTGGCATTGCTGGGGTGTTTCTGTTTGGGCTTCAAAGTAAGCTTTGCAACATCCATACTGATATTTGCTTGGTCATGGGATGGACTATAAAAATTTATCCTATAATGAATTTCATCAATTTCACAATCTTATCTGTCCATATAACAAGTTCATTAAAGAGTAATGCTTTAACTGTAATTGGTTTTCCACTTCTTGTGCTTACTAAATTCATCTTTTTAAGCCAGTCTCAAAGATCATTATGATTTCTCTTTGAACATGCAGCTTTTGAAAAAGCAATGTGCTCGTCAAATTGCAAAAACAGCATCACCTGTTGATCATCTTCGTTTGGCATTGCAACAGGTCAATATTTCTTTCTCTGCTAAATATTGCACGCCATATAAAAGCCTATTAAATAGTTACTGTTGTGCATATACTAAAATGTATATTTTGGTTGGCCAATACCTAATTGGCAGAATTATCCAGTAATGTTTTGCTATGTCTTTGTTTAAATTCAGCACCATATATGTGTAATTTTTTGTTCAAACTGAACATCATATACAAATAGTTATAATTTCTTTTCAGTTATTCATGATTTTTACTTTTTTACATTATATATAATTGATCAAATTTTCGAACCACCAAGATTTAGAGACATGTTGCTGAACATCTTGATGATTGTTTAACGATACCTTTATGATAAGTTCGCTCATTTCAGATAAACATTTACAAAAATAGATCAATCTAACTGATATTTTCATATTGGCAAAGGTTTAATGGTTAGTATGGACTGATGGAGGAAAGAAGCTGTCCTGATTATCTGTATGATAGGTTAGTTTTCGTGGATTTATATGGTTCTCTTTCTCGTAGACAGGGATGTGAGATGTCAGTTAAGGAGCTAGATGGTCTGTTGTCTCTTCTCAGTGAGAAAAAGCGCAAAATGGAGCAGCAAGAGGCTGAGATGAACATGCAAATTTTGCTCGACTTTCTACATTGTCTCAGGAAAAAGAAGCTGGAGGAGCTGAATGAGGTTTATTTCATTTAATTGATTCCTGCTTGATATGAAGGCTTGTTGTGTTTCTGTTACTATGGTTCTTTTCTTTTTCATGATAAACTAATTCAAGCAGAACTAGTTAGCCTGTCTGAACTGTGTTTTATGTTTACATGAGGTATGAACAAACCCTAATATAAGTAATCATAACTTTCAGGTTCAAACTGATTTACAGTACATCAAAGAAGATATAAATTCTGTAGAGAAACACAGAGCAGAACTGTATCGTGCGAGAGAGAGATACTCTGTTAAATTGCGCAAGCTTTTGGATGATCCAATTGCAACAAAATTGTGGTCTTCCACTGCTGACCAGCATAACAGTATACTTGTCTCTAATGCTCGAAGTTCTCTTGTTGGGACATGCTCGGGAAATCTACAGGCGAAAAGTAATGATGTGAAAGCTCAAGTGAGCCATCAAGAATACCAAAAAAAAGATGCTTTTAGTGGTTCAGAAACAACAAGTTCCCTTATTCATTCAGGAAGAATCATTGCAAGAAAGAGAAGAATTCAAGCTCAGGTAAGTGATCATAAAGCTCAGTATGTAACAATCTGGATTTACAGTAAATGTATTCAGAAGTTTCATTTGTAACAATTCGTGCATAAATTTTGAGATTACAATAATTTTATTCAACAGCCAAAGTGCCATGAATAATTTGTTAGTTTGCTAATTTGGCAAGCATAAATGTATAACTTAACTAGGCACCATATCACATGGACATAAAATAATGTAAGTGCACTCATTTAAAGCTATAAAACAGGTGTTATAATGAATAATTATTCTCAAATATTTGTAATGTTAATGGATAATGTGGCAAGTACTCTGAGTGAGTAAATTTATATTTTTTCTGCATGGCATGTTGTATGGATAAGTTTTACACTGCCAAGTCAGTAAATTGATATATTAATTTAAAGACTTTGATGATTGGATATAATAGTTGCACTTTCAAAACTTTATGCATAATTGTTAGAAATAAAAGTTTTGGACATATTATTTGTTGTAAATTTCAAAGTTCAGAATATATCTATCAATTAACCCTTTGTTTTGGATAATCCTTTCATCCATCTTAATCACCGAGGGCTTCTGGTTCTTTATTGTTCTTAAGAAGACATTTAACTCCTGAAATGTGATCATGGAAGTCTCTTTTTACTAATCATGCAGCAATTGTCAGAACTATTACAATAAGGATTCAAACATCACTTATGTATTTGATATAGTGATAGGCAAAAGCTGCAAAACTGCAATTTTTTTTCCAAAAGTGAAGGACGATGTTGATTCATATATAAACCTTTCAGTTTGAGATTAATCTCAATATGAAAGATCTCCTTCAATGTAAATAAGCAAGCATGTAGTAAAAAAATCTTCTTGGATCAATATCAATAGCAAAGGAAATACCAATAATTGTGGATAAACAGCACTTATTGAGAAGTGAGGATAAAAAGAACTGGTGACCAAATATCTTTTGCCACTTTCTGTCTCATAGATGCAAATTCATTATATAGGAAGTGTCTTCTTACTACATTGAAGAAAAAACTTGACCGGTTCTTTATTATTCAATCGCTTTTTGCATCATGGTAAAACATAACTTCATAAGCCTCATACCATGTGACACAGGAAGTCAGGAACTTTGTAGACCAGGATGTTAACATGTATCTGAACCACTTTCTGTCCTCTCACAGATGCAAATTCATCATATATGAAGTGCCCTCTTACTACATTAAAGGAAATAACTTAGCTGGTTCTTTATTTTTTAATCACTTTTTGCATCATGGTGAAACAAAACTTCATAAGTCTCATACCATATGAGTATGTGACACAGGAAGTCAGGAACTTCGTAGGCCAGGATGTCAACATGTATCTGTAATTCTGTATATTATACTTTTTAGCTATAAACATCTGCATATTGGAAGACTTGATTCATGAAGACTTAAAAACAATGCTAGCTGAAGTTCTACCTTAAACTAAACTATTGAGGAGCAATAAAAGTCAAACTTAGTTGCCCCTTTGGGATGGCCTCTAAAATAAGGATATAATATGTAGGTATCCCAGCTCAATTGCAACATTGTTAGAGTTTGTTGCAATTGACCTCCTTGGTAGAGCCTTTTTATGTGTTATGTTGTCCTGAATCAATGGTAGATGTTAAAGTCCCACATTGGTTAAAAATATGACCAAGATAGCCTTTAAATAGTTTGGGCAATTCTCCCCTCATGAGCTAGCTTTTGGGGTGAGTTAGGCCTACTAATTTCTTAACATGGTATCAGAACTAAGTTGTGGTTGATATTGTGCCATCCGCAGATGTCCAGTCCTACAAAACTCCACGCTCCAGATGTTCAATCCTCGGCGTGAGGGGGGTGTGTTAAAGTCCCACATTGGTTAAAAATATGATCAAGATAACCCTATAGTTTGGGCAATCCTCCCCTCATGAGCTAGCTTTTGGGGTGAGTTAGGCCTACTAATTTCTTAACACTAGAAAATAATGAACTAGCTTCAAGAAACTGTTTTTGCAAGCTTCATACGAGTCAAATAATACTTCAAAGCATTCTAACAATTTATATGTAAAGTGTAAGTATACTTTCACTATTTTAGAGATGTTCTTTTTTCTGTTTGTGTGATTGATGTTGACTACTTGTATTACACAAGCCAATTTTTTTACTCAGAAACTTCATTCTGATTTGTAATAATTCTTTTCCTTAAACATAAAATTTATTGTATGTTATATGGTTGCTAGGTCTGCATGAGGTTTAAATTCAGTGAATCTGGTCGCCCAATTTGTTGTAAAAACCATTCATTTTTCTCCTATGAGTTCTCATTTCTGTTTGTTTTCATTCTTCATCATTTTATATTCAGATTGTTCTTATTGTCACAAGAGATTCATAATATTCTAGCTATACATGTTATTTTATCTTTCATTATTCCTAGTTAATTGAAGTCTTCTAGGGATATTATTTTCAATATCTTTCTTTTGTTTGTGCAGTTTAATGAGCTTCAAGAATGTTACTTGCAAAAACGACGTCTTGGAACTTCACATCACCAAGAAGACAAAGATGTAAATGCCAAAGTCAGAGAGGGCTACCATGCGGGTCTTGAAGATTTTCAATCTGTATTGACTACATTTACTCGATACAGGTTGTAGAAGAAATCTTATAAAATCAATATTTTATGAGTTAAATTCATTAGATTAAAGTTTCTGTAACAATTTATGATATCATTTGTCTTGAGTTGTTTCTCATTTTTCATTTAATTGTTTTATTTTCACTCAGTCGGTTGCGTGTTCTTGCGGAACTTAGACATGGAGATCTATTTCATTCTGCAAATATTGTGTCAAGGTATGTAATTGCGGAACATAGACATGGAGATCATATCTTTTGGTTATTCTTAAGTTAATTATTTTTAGCTTTGATATCTTTATCATTGTTATCAGTGCTGTTATATCCAATATTTTCAACCCCAGACAGACGCTAAATTAGTTTGCAACTAGTTGGATAGGCTGACCAGTTCAGCTCAAGAAAATAGCTGAAAATTATATAATTATAAGAAATAAAAAAACCTGGTTTTGGTTTTTATCAATTTTGATTTTTGACCTCTTTCTTGCAAATCGGTGTTTAGTATTAGAATGGACTTGACCTTTTATACTAGCTTCTTATGAATTCATTTTTTCTGTCTTTCACATTTTAAAATTAACTCATACTACCATGTCCTTGCTATTTCAATGTGCATGTGAATCTCAGAATCTGCCTTGCCTCATATTCGTGAATATTAATCTAATGACTGAAAAATTGAACTTATTATGATATCAGTTTCTTTTGTTAAGTGCAGCCTAACATCACCTTTTTGTCCTTTAAGTTCTACAACAAAATGTTTTCTTCAACATCATAATACTGGGTTTATCACAATGATTATGTAGCAGCAAACTAATTGACAATTCCCTAAAATTAGTAATTATCATTTGTTTGGAGTTATTTGAAGTAAGGTGAAAATTCGAGTGCGGAGGACATGTATAATTGGAAGTTGTTTTAGTCAATTTGTGCTGCTTGCGTTATGCGTTCAGAAGTTAATATCATGTTTCTTGGCGAGTGTACAACTAGAAATCGTGGAGAGAAAATGGATATTGTAATATGTATAAAGGAAATTTTTCCAAAAACAAATGAATTATTAGTTTACTAATGAATTGTTTTACTCATTATTATTGTTGAACCATTAGGTCTGCTTATAATGTCACTTTCATACAGCATAGAGTTTGATCGTGATGATGAGTTTTTTGCCACAGCTGGTGTTTCCAAGCGCATTAAAGTCTTCGAATTTTCCACGGTAAGTTATATTATGGCACCTCAAAATAAATGTATTGCTCTTTTAAATACTCAATTGATTATAGGCCAACTAACCCATTTTACGTTATTCAGGTTGTAAATGAATCATCAGATGTGAACTGCCCTGTTGTGGAATTAGCCACAAGGTCGAAACTTAGTTGCTTAAGTTGGAACAAATACTCAAAAAACATCATTGCAAGTAGTGATTACGAAGGGATAGTAACTGTTTGGGATGTAAATACTCGCCAGGTAGCTTTTTTGTACCATGAAATATCTTTTGTAGTACAAACATATGATCCGGACCTTGTGGTGGAGCTAGGAAACAATCTTGTCAGCTTTTTTCTTACAGAGTTTAATGGAATATGAAGAACATGAGAAAAGAGCTTGGAGTGTTGATTTTTCACGGATGGAACCAACAATGTTAGTTTCTGGTAGTGATGATTGTAAGGTAAACACACTCCAGCAAAATTAATTTAGCAAGAGAATTTCCTTGATTATTAACACCATTACTTTCTTGGTTTGAAATTTGTGGTCTGCTTAAAGGCTTGCAATTTAAATTTGTCATATTCATCCTTTGCTCACATTACCTGTATCGAGTATCAACTATGGTTTGGCATTTCTGATCTTGTTGAAATTGACTGAAAGTCTTGCATATGCTAGACAGATGTTCACAAGATTGGATTGGTCATAGGACCAATTGATTAGAATTTAAAATTTTTAATTGACCTTGGTACATCTTGATCCAGATTAGATTGTAATTGGATGCATAGTCATGTTATCATTAACAGGGCATTTGGTTGTTGGCTTGCTGCAAATAGATTGGTTGCAAGTGCATTTAGAGCAAATAGTTTATCTTGCTTGTAAGTCTTTGGCATGAAAATAATGTCAATAGATTATAAAATATAAAAAAACAAAATTAGAGTATATAAAAATAAAAAAATTGTATTTTAGTAGTGAGCAAGTTTATTTTGTAAATAAAATGATTATAATATAGTTGTATTCAAAGTTATTTAATGATACTATTGTAATTTGCAATTACAACTAAATGCCCCATTACTTCATATATTTCTAATGTACTCTATAGGAAATTTGAAGTTGTGATCATGAGTCCTGATTTAGAGATTTTCTTTTCCTGTATACTTTGTTTCAATTGTACCTTGGTTCATGTGATGTTGATTTCTTATAGTGTTTTATTTGTTTCATAAATTTTCTTTGCAATATAAATTTGACTTGTCTTCAGAGGTTTAGCATAGTTGGATGTCCTAGGATTCCATCAGATCTCCCATGAGACCTTTTCTATTTAGTTGTATTTCAGCCACTTGAAATTGATGGTGATGGGCCTAGATGAGATCACAGTAGCAATAATAGTGATGATAATGTCATAATGATGATCGTCTGTTTCAACAAGTTTGTCAAATTCTTGGATATGATGTATCACCTAAACTTGATTCAGCACAAAATTATTTAGGGAAAATAGATGAAATAATCAAGATTTCATGGTATGCTTGTCATGAATGTGTTCTTTTTTTACTTAATGCGATGGTTGCATTTTCCTTTTCATACTGATATGTTATACTATACTAGAAATGAGTATGAACAAGAGGAGTAGTTCAGAGAGCATTTAAGTCATCAAATAATTCATTTCTTGGTATTTCCTTTGGTTTTATTAGATCAAGGCTAGCATTGATTGTAGTCCTATTAAATCAATCTATCACAGAAATATTTATCCTAATATCTCCTGACTTGGTATCAGTGTGGGCGAAACCGTAGCCGTCAATGGCTCCTCTCTTCTTTTTCTTTCATCATTGTCCTCACTTAGTGCTTAAACACTGCTGTGTGGAAGTGCAACTTACCTAGGTCCCCTAGGTAAGTTACTTGGTGCATTTTGCATGAACTGTGTCAATCAAACAAAATAACAAACGTCTACTTAAAGTTATACTTCATGGTATACTTTCTTCTACTTTTTGGAAGTTATACGTCCTACACTTCCTGTCGATCAAACGAGGCTTTAATTCAACTTGATTGTGAAAGGGGGGGGGGGGATCAAGACGTCTCTTAATGTGGTCCAATCCTATCTCCTATGTGGTAACTGTTGCTTCGTCTGTAGGCTGTGGAATAATTCTATTGGACAAGTTTGAACTCCTGAAATCCCAATCTCACACCTTTTTAGCTCAGACTTGTCTTCAAAGTTAGCTTTCTATCTCTTTTCTGAATTTTAGTTTCCAGAATTGGATGGTTTGTTTTCCTACCGTCTTGAGCTAAGGGAGGTGTTAGACATATCAAGTATAAATGATTAGAGGAGAAATTTAGTGAGTAGTTATGTCATCTGATAATTTGTTTCCTTTTAGTTTATTTCTTTATATTTCTCTGGTTTGTCCATATCAAGGCTAGCATTGTACTCCTATAGAATTAATCTATTACAGAAGTATTCCTCCTAATACTTCTGGACTCACTATACATCAGGCTGTATTTATCTTCTAATTTACATTTTCCTGGTTAAGTCTATGCATGCTTTATTGTTTGGTTATATGCTTGAAGTTATTTAAGTTCATTATATGATAAAGTAGTTGGGAATTGTTTTGAGAACTTAGTAGGGATTCCATGAGTTATTGCATAATTTCCAATAAGTGTTTTGAGTGCATTTGACCTGTATTTTCTCGATAATATCCTTTCCTTCAATTTCATTTTCCTTTTGACATGTAGGTCAAAGTATGGTGCACAAAGCAAGAAGCAAGTGTTATCAATATTGATATGAAAGCAAATATTTGTTGTGTCAAATATAATCCTGGGTCAAGCGTTCATGTTGCAGTATGTTCTCCTCAATTGCTCTCTTTTTACCTTAATTCAGTTTGTCGTATCGTTTATGAATACTCGTGTGATTTCCAGGTTGGTTCTGCTGATCACCACATTCACTATTTTGATTTGAGAAACACTAGTAGTCCACTCCGTATTTTTAAGGGCCACTGGAAAGCAGTATCGTATGTGAAGTTTTTGTCCACTAATGAGCTTGCATCTGCATCAACAGACAGCACACTGCGATTGTGGGATGTAAAGGACACATGCCCAGTATGTTTTTACTGACACTACCCTTTGTCTTTCAACCTGTTTAAATTCCTATTTTGCATCAACCTGACTAACATGCTTTCTTTACTTTTTTTTCATGATGTTATGATTAACTAATTCCACATGCTGCAATAAGGCCTTTCATTTTTGCTGCCTAAAGGGAAAAAAATTATACTCTTATTACAATAAATTCAATGAGCATATCTGAATTTCTTTGTATATGCAAACTTTGTAGGTCATACCATTGTTTGTTCATAGTACTTTGCAGTAGTTAAGGTCGATAACATTCCATAGGAAGGGCATGCCTAAGCACAATTTTGATAGGCAAGCTTTATTTCTTTACGCTCTAACATATTGTTAAATTTGATTGGATGACCAATTTTTCTAAAAGCTTAAGCCCTTAGAAAAGGGCCCCAATCCATAAATTTATATACTTAAACACATTATCTTTGAATTTGAAATCTTGTAAATAAAGAATTATGTCCTTCGTTTTTATCTATATGCAGTTCATTTACTTGTAGGTTGCTAACACAGACTAATTTATAGGGCTGGTATCATTTAGCATCATAGATCCATATTTCTGCAATTTTTCTATCTTCCTGTGTAGTGCTTTTTTACTTGTAATGGTTGTATTGAGGATTTTTTACTTGAGAAGTTGTGATGGTGATGTGCAAGCTTGTCATTCATTCTCTTAAACAATAAATTCATAGTCCCCCATGTCAGTCCTCAATAAATTCATAGTCCCCCATTCTCTTAAATAGTATATATTTTTTATATTATTTTCTGAGTGCCTATGCATTGTAGATGAAGCTTCACCTAATACGATTCAATTAGTTTGCTCATATTATTCACTGTATGTGACTGAATATGCTAATTGTATTTAGAAATTGGCCCACATTCTCAGTGGGTTTTCTTAATTGGCTAAAAATGATAATCTAGAAAACCAGAAAGCAGCCCTTACTGTTTCAAGATCTTGATTCTTCATGTGCAGTCTCTTGAGACTCGATAATGATGTTTTATACATTTTCTATGATCTATCTATCTGGTTTTTCATTTTTGTAAACCACTGATGACTTGCATGTATATATAGTATATGTGAACTATCTTTTAGGAGCTTGTTTGTTTTTGTTGTCTTGGTCATTTTTTTCCAAGCTTACCTCTAACTGTGCTCAATGATTTTTTTCTCTGTTGAATGACTCATTCAGGTGCGGACTTTCAGAGGGCACACAAATGAGAAAAACTTTGTGGGGCTGACTGTAAACAGTGAGTATATTGCTTGTGGCAGTGAGACAAACGAAGTATTTGTGTATCATAAGGTGAGTCTAGGCTGTCACTCAAGTCGTTGGTTCAGTCTTGCCTTCAAAAAGATTCATTTTATCTCAAAAATCAGCAAATGTACTTGCAGGCCATCTCAAAGCCAGCTGCATGGCATAAATTTGGGTCCTCAGATCTTGATGATGCAGAAGATGATGGTGGATCATATTTCATTAGCGCTGTTTGCTGGAAGAGTGATAGTCCTACAATGTTGACAGCCAATAGCCAGGGGACTATCAAAGTCCTTGTACTTGCGGCATAGGCATTGATAATGAAGGATAAAGAAAAGTTTAATAATGTCCTCGGAAAATGTCTGCGTATTTAGTTTAGGTGCATTGAATTTTATTCCTCACGTCCTTAGAAATGATTATAGGATAAAGAAGGGCAGTTCTTGGCTCAAGTTTAATTTTTTCTTTTTACGGTTTTGATGTCTTTAGATGTGTACATAAGTGTTATAGGTCAACATGTAGTAAATTTACTTGATTATTTTGCTCCATTTTATTTAAGAGAATTAGGACACCTTTCCATGATCATTGAAAATCTGAACCAGCAGCTTAAGAATAGGTTATGTGGACTGGGACTTGTGATGTCTTTGAAAGATATTCCTGTACTTAGATACACGCATAATCTCTATACATCTGTAATTGTATATAATGTTTGATTTAGAAGCGAGGCAGAGTGATTGTTTTGCTTTCGTTTAAAATTTATATGTTGTCATCAGCCATAGAAAGACGAATTTTATAATATCCGTTCAAGATTTAGATGAACACCAAGCAAATAAACATGATTCCTTGATAGGTATCTCCTCCCGTCTGTCCTGGTTTATGATCTTTTCTTTATTAGTACATATAAGATATTTGATGTTTCTGTACATATAAGATATTTTTGGCTCACCTTTTCCGGTCATCCCCCACTAGGGATGTTAATGGAGCGCAAAAACGTGACATGAATAATTTAGATTTGGTTCTATTTTCGCTGAACAGAAACATTTGCCTTTCTCGCTGAAAAGAGTTTCAGTTGTTATTAAAGATGAGAGGAAGGAAAGAAACTTTCATTTTTTTTCTCTTTTGTTTACCAAGAAAGAGAGGAAAAGACAAATTTTATATTCATTCCTTTCAAATCTTTTTATTCACAAGTAGAAATAAATAGAAGAAAAAATCAAGAGTAACTCATTTGTTTGTTTGTTTGTTTATTTTTCTTTTTCTCATGTAAGTTGTTTCTTTTCTCTTCAATTTTTTTCTTTCCTTTTATTTCATCCTTTCAAACAAACAAGCCCAAATCTTTAATTAAATTGTTGGACATGTGGGGTTAATTGAAGTGTTTGGTTCTCATGAATATATATATATATATATATTTAGAGAGAATGATCGTGTATTATTCATTCTGGAGAACAACATTGTTTAACAAGATTATTACATTCGACAAATCCTTCTTATCCCACAAAAAGGAATGAAAGATTGTAAGAGAAAAATTTTCATTCAAAAACAATTTGAAATGAAAATCTACAAAGGTACAACGAGGCCGGTCTTCATCTTGTGTAGGATTGAAATCAAAACTCCAATTAAACTTTGCAGCAGCCGTTGCTAAACTATGAGTAGTAGTATTATATTTTCTTCTAGAATAATAGAAATCTTGCATCTTTAGCTTAACTACCAGTGACCAAATATCTTCAATGATGTTGATTGCAAACCAGGGAGGTCTCATCTTCCTTCTAAGAACATCACATAAGTATTGGCAGTCAGAGACAACGGTTCTTATCTGAACATTATATCTTAAGGCAATCAAGAGAGCCCTTTTAATTGCTTCAGCTTTAGCTAAGAAGGAACAAGAGAAAAATTTCATCCCAATTAACACAACTCTGTTAATAGTTGGGTTAACAATAATAAAATCAACACCCCCGTTAAGACTGTTTTCAATCCATGACCCATCACAGAAGAGAATTGTATTAGAATCATAAAGAAAGTCTTTTGGAATGCACATGTCAGTGATAACTCTACTAAGTGAAGATTTCTCCTTGGGTTTAAAGGAATTGTACTCAGCAGATGCTGCCCATAAGTAGGAACTAACCGTCTTTTCCTGATTTGAGAAGTACATTGTATTCCTATGTTTCCATATATGCCATAAACAAACTGCAATAAAACTTCTGATATTGTGCAAGTCTTTCTTTTCAAGTAATGATTCATCTATAAGCCAACCGATAGTTTTCCATTTTGAGAATTGATTCAAAGGAAGCCTAAATTCATCATAAGTCATCTTCCACAATTCTTTTGCAAAAGAACATTCATGCTTAATATCCTCTCTAGAGTTGTGACAAATTTTGCAGTTATCTTGAATGTCCTTATTTATTGTGGTCACTAGGTATGCTGTAGGAAGTTTATTCCAAGCAAACTTCCATAAAAAAGTTTTGACTCTAGGGGAAACATCCAGATTCCATAAATTCTTCCATACTAAGTAATAGGGCTGTCCATTCGGTTCAAACTGAACCGAATTAAATCAAACCAATTTTTTTTATACCGAAATTTTAACCCGAACCCGAATCGAATTATACCTAAACTGATCTAACCCGAATCAAAATTATTCGGTTCAATTCAGTTTCCAAGCTGAAAACCAAAATTTTAATTAATGCAGTTAAAAATTAAAAATTATTACCCAATACCCATTTACTTACCTGGGTTAAATTTTTTTAAAAAAATATTTTTTAATTAATTCGGTTTTCGGTTTGGGTCGGTTCCCGGACCGAAACCCAAAATTTGGGTCTGGTTCGGGTTAAGAACCGAACCTGCAACCGTTGAAACTGAACTGAACCAAAAATTTGATTCGGTTTTTCGATTCGGTTCGGTGTGAACCAAAGAATGGACACCCCTACTAAGCAAATAACTTTGGCAGTTGGGACAGATTTCTAGAAAGAAAACTTTTGTCTGAGAAAATTATAGGCACTTTTAGTATTTAAACTACCATCTTTGCTGAAAGTCCAAATCCATTTGTCTTCTCTATCATTCAAAGGAAGAGAAATTATGCAAACTGTTTCAATAAGAAAGGGATGAAACACTTTTTTAAGAGAATCTAAGTTCCATGTACCATTATCTAGAATATCAGAAAATATGAAGATATTTTTGAGCTTCCCTGTAAAAAAATCTAAGTTCCATGTACCATTATCTAGATATTAGAAAACATGAAGATATTTTTGAGCTTCCCTGAGATAAAAAAAAGTGGGCCAAAAAGCAATCGGTATGTTACAGATCCAAGGGTCATTCAAAAAATGTATGTTGTGACCATTGCCTATGTAGATTCTCAAGTCATCTCTGAAGCAACTCATACTGTTCGCAAAAACTTTATAAGCTGCAGAAGCCTTTTTAATATCTTGACTCATCCAAGGATGTATTCTTTGATACTTTGTATTCCAAAGTTCAAAAATAAAATCATTCTCAGAATTTAGATATGGCAGAATCCTTTTGGCAACCATGGCTATTTTGACGACATTCCGATCTCTAATGCCAAGGCCCCCTTCAACTTTTTTCAGCAAGATTTTATCCCAAGCTATCAAATGACATTTCTTCTTTTTCATATCGTTCCTCTAAAAGAATTCCTTATAGAGTTTCGTGATTTTTTCACATGCATAATTGGAAGCAGACAAAGATAGTAGATAATGAGTGGGAATGAAATTGAGAACAACATTTATTAGTATCACCTTTCCACGTTGACTAATATAATTCTTAGTCCAATGATTTATCCTCGAATGGGTTTTACTGATAATTTCATTCTGGAGGTTAACCGAAATGTGCTTCGGACTGATAAAAACACCCAAATACTTCATTGGGCAAACTCCCTGTCTAATACTCAAACAATCTGAAATACTTCTTCTAATCTCATGTTTAGTTCTAGGTGGAAACAATACCTCAGATTTATTGAGGTTCACCTTCTGGTTTGTAATTTGATAGTAGTCATCAATTGCTCTTAAAAGGTTTCTGCAAAATTTCTGACTTCCCCGAATACAAATAAGCAAGTCGATCATCTGCATAGCATAAATGACTAAATTTTTTCTCCCCAACTTTAAGGATATAAATCTTTCCTTTAGAAATGTAATCATTTAGAATCAAGGAGAGTAATTGTTGCATGATAATGAATAAGTAAGGAGATAAATGATCTCCCTGCTTGACTCTCATACTGCTTTTAAAAGGCTTTGAATAGAGCTCATTCACTCTACATTTAAAAGAAGTAGTTTTTAAGCAGGATTAAACCCATCTAATATATGTGATAGGAAAGTTCATAAGCTTCATTATCTCCAAAAGAGAAGCCCAGGAAACTCTGCCAAAAGCCTTCTCAAGGTCTAATCTTATCATAATAAAAGCATATCTTCCTTTGGCCATTGTAATAGAATTGACAAGTTCATTTGCGGTAACAATGTTGTCATGAATGCATCTTTCTGAGATGAATGCAGATTGAGCTTTATCAATAAGATGACTTAACAAAGGTCTTAGCCTATTCGCAAGTACTTTTGTAAGCAGCTTATAAATGAAATTACTTAATGGATAGGTCTAAAATCCGTAATAAGAGTGGCATTATCCTTCTTTGGAATAAAAATCAGAGTAGTAGTACCCCAACAATCCGGTAGAGAGCAATTATTATGAAATTCTCTAAAGGCATCTAAAATCTGGTCTTTAATAGTATCCCAAAATTGAATATAAAATTCAACTAGATACCCAGCCATAAGGGCCATGGGTTCTACCTTTACCCATACCTTGGAGTGCTTTCCCGGTTTCCTCCAAGGAAAACTCCGAAATAAGAAGCCCTCTTTGTTCCTCATTAATCTTATTCCATGCCAAATTCTGATAGGACAGGCCACTAGAGTTGTTAAAGGAAGAATTTCATATATCAGAATACCAATTTGCAAAGACATCACAAATCTGCTCTATTTTGATAAACAGTCCCTTCTACATTGATTTCCATTATCATACTGTTCTTCCTCCTGATTTTACATAGATTATGGAAATACCTTGTGTTCTTATCCCCCTCATCAATCCACCTTTCTCTCGATTTTGTCCACGATTTAATGAGTATTTGCTTCTTTAAAGCCATAGAAAGGTTCTTAAGAGTTTTTAGCTGTAACTGTTTGTGATTTTCAAGCAAACCTTTCTCATCCAATTTTTCAAAGAAACTGATTTTGATTTCAGTATCAGCGAGACTATTCTCCAAGTTTCCAATACTCTCCTTGTTCCACACAATGAGTTTCTTAGCAAGTCTAGATAGATTCTGTTGTAAAGAAAAGCCGACACCGTAGCATTGGACATTAGGATCCCAAACATTGTTTATAAGCTCTTTCAGACCAAGCCGTGAGAACCAATAGTGTTCAAAAATAATTTTTTTTGCGGGCTTTTTAATGTTGTCTAGATTACCACAGTTAAGCAAAACAGGAGAGTGATCTGAGGTAACTCTTGACAGGTTCTTCACCTTTAGAAAGTCATAGTTTGAACTCCATGAAAGATTTGCTGGTGCTCTATCCAATCTAGCCCAAATTCTTTGTTTTCCTACTTTGTTGTTGCACTAGGTATAAGAGTTTCCAATAAAACCAAGATAATTCAATTTGGCCTTAGTAAGAAAGTCACTAAAAACCTAAGAAGAAGAATTCTCTTTGAAAATATTTCCTCCTTTCTTTTCCATAGATGATAAAATGCAGTTCATATCACCAATAAGAAGCCACGGTATATCAACCAAGTTGAGATTAGCATAGCTATTCCATAACTTATTCCTAACCCCAACTATGTTGCTTGCGTAAATGCCAGAAAAAAGGAAAGGCCTATCATTTTTAAACTGAATTGTTGCATTTACTGATTGTCTAGTAGAATGAACAATTCTAATTTTGAAGAACTCTCTTTTCCACATGAGAACAATGCCTCCAGATCTTCCTCTCGATGGCACATACTCTCCACTCCATCTTGGTCCCATCATGTGAATAAATTTCTGCGCCCCCATGTCCTCCAAACGAGACTCCAATAAAATAATCATATCTATCTTGAGAGTTCTAATTAGCTGAAAGAGTCTTTCTTTGCTAGTCTTCTTACCCGCACCTCTAATATTCCAAGATATCATATTCATTTTTCTCCAGGTGGGGGTTTACTAGTGTTGGTGCTCTCTGCAATACTAGCATCAGATTTGAACCCGGTCTTCTTCCTTTTATAGCCCATTAGGCTAGCATGGGTATCATCTAGTTTTGTAGAGCTGCTAGGATCATCCTCTTGACCTTCTAACCAGTTATCATCCGCTTGATTCTCATGAAGCATTTTATCTTCAAGCTCCATCGTCTTCTTAAAATTCTCTTGGAATATGTTAGAAATCTTTTCACAAAATGATTCAAAGGCCTTATCTTGGTCTCCTTTTTGAGGGAGTATTATGCTTTCCAACATTTTTATTAGTGGCACCAAAACTGAAGTTTTTTGATTTTGCATTCAAGGAACCTGCCTTTGCAAATCCTAATTTTGTATGGAAAGGTTGTCTTTTGAACGTCAGTATTTTTGCAGGGACGTCCCGAGGGATTGGAATTGACTTGTGAACTGAGTTGTCTCCCTTAATTGAAGTATCATTGTCATCTTCATTAATATCATCTAGTATATTAAAAGAATTCTATAGTGGTTTCTCATGATTAGCCTGTGGGGCTTTTATTCTATTTCTTCTACCTCTTGAAACTAGCATCCGGGGTCCGTACTCAATCTTATTTTCTTCCACATAGCTCATAGGTTTATCACTAGAAGAACCTTGTCTGTTCTGATTATCCATGTTCTAGTTATCCACAACTTCGGGATCCCTTGGTTGATTTGTGAAAGGACACTTTTAAGAAGTATGTCCAATTCTGCCACACTCGAAACATATGATAGGAACGTTTTCATAAGCAATAGATTACCATATGTTGAATCTATTACTTTTTATCTATATACCTTGTTTCAGTGGTTTGGTGATATCTATAGAACACATATTCCGGCGTATTTTGCCCTGCAACCATAGAGTGTCAAATTATCTATCTTTAGAGGATCTCCTAATTTTGAGCAATTTGAGGAAGGATTTTCTCATGCATACATTCAATGGGCAATCCTAAAACTGTATCCAAACATGATTTTGTTCAATTCTTTCACTAAATGGGACAAATCTAGGCTTTCATGGCTCGATTGACAAAGCCTGGCCTCTTAGAAACCAGGGGTCATCTGTAAGAACTCTAGATTTGTCTTCAATCGAGGAGAATTTGAAAATATAGAACCCCTCCGCAAGATCAATATTGACTTCAAGATCACCTTCTATTTTCTAGATTACAGGCATAGCTCTTTTAACTAAACCAGGGGGGGTCGTCCAAAAAACTTACTGTATAGGCATAACTCCCATCTTTGATAAGCCTCATCTAAATTGGCATCCTCAATGAAGACTTCATCTTTTGTACTCATCTGGATTTTCTTGATTTTCTCATAGAAAATCTTGGACCGATTCCAAGATTCCTCATATCTAGCTTCTCTAAATAATCCAGCCCAAGATTTATGTTTAAGGTTGGTTGGGTCTTCCTTCGAGTCATGATTCTTTTCAAAATCTTGAATCAGAACAAGTAAATTGGGGTTTGGCGGAGCATATATGATGCGATTTGGGCGTAGACGAAGTAGCTGCTGTGACCTCCAACGAAGAATCATGGGGAAGGGGGACCGAGTTGTCGCCCCTTTTCCCTCTTGAGATCGTCTTGGAGCTCATTTCTAGTTTCTTGATGATCTTGCTCCTCATGAATATATGATTTAACAAGTCAAGTATTTGGTAAAAAAAGGAGTATAGGGATGGAGTTCTTGTAGTTTTCTATGTCACTCATGTTGATAAATGTGTTTTAAAATATTATTATATAGAAATTCAAACTTCAATCAACTATCAAATCAATTTCCAAATTAAACATGTTATTTAACCTATAACAAAAGTATTTAAGATTCAAAAAAAAGTATTTGAGATCACATGACGTTTAATTTAACTGGGTTATGTGGTGACAGTAGTAAATTAAAGTCAGTTTGAGCAAGCTCATAAACAACACTCTTGTGATTACTTGTGAGCATTGGTACCAGGGCTGTTCGTTGGGTCGGATCGACCCAATGAATAGTTTGGATTGGGTCAGGTCAGGTCAGGTACAATTCGATCGAGCCCGATCATAATTGGGTCGGGTCTTAGGTTTCAAAATTTGGAACCTGATGACCTAAGATCCGACTCGATGACCCGATTATTTATATTTTAAATTATTTTTTGGAATATTATATTAAAATAATTATTTTTAATTGTTTTTAAAAATATTTTTTAATTTTTAAAAAAACTCATTTTACCTAAATGGGTAAACTCGACTATTCGGGTTTGAGAGTGAAATTTTTTGAACCAGATCTAACCTAATCCGGTTAAACTTGATAGGGTTGGATCGATTTTTTCTCTAAACCTGACTCGACCCGTGAAAAGCCATAATTGGTACAATCACGACACCCTAATATGGTGATACTCTCCCAAAACTCACTACTTAAGTAGTAAAGTGACCAAAAGATGTTAGGATGTGTCATGTTATCCATCCCACGAAGGATATATATATATATGATACACATATCCATTTAATTCACTGCGGGTATGAGAAATGAGTATCCATCATGGGGGAATGGATCCCCACGGATATTTGCGAGTATCCATGAAATTTTGAAAATCATAAATTAAAATATTTTATTGAAATTCAAACTCACATTAACAAGATAAATTGCAATAACAACATAAGCTCCAAGATAAAAAAGAAGAATTCAATACATTAAATTTTAAAATATAACAAAGAGTGCATAAACACATAAAACATATTTTAAAAATCCAATGAGTTCTTCATGTCAAGATTTATCAACTCTGTAGAAATATTTTCATCATGTGCAAGTATATGATAGATTAGTTTATCATAAGGAATGCTCTTATTAACAATAAAAAACTATTATTATTGTATATAAGAGATATATGTATGTACACTGTATATTTGTAATTGCACATATATATATGAGTCGCGGGTACCTGTTGTTCATGTGTGAGAGTTGGGGCCTTCTGGTCTGGTTCAGTGTCTCTCCTTGTTTGGTTTGACGCCGGCAGGGGGAGGGGGGGGGACCTGCAAAAGAAACTCCGATGCTCAAGTCGGTGGGACTCCAAGGTAAAGGTAATGGAAAATTGGAATTAAGATTAACTGAGATGTGTCATGTCTATATTTATTATAGATTAAGGTGATGATGCCGCCCAACAATCTCACGAGCATGTTGCCCAGAATGGGTCGAGGCTGATCTTGGAGATGACGGATTTGTAATGACGTATCCCTCGTGATAGGAGAGGATGTGAATGTCCTTGTTTGGTCGGGCAGAGCCACTTGGTTTGCCTCGAGGGTGTGGACTATTAGCCCCTGGGGGGAGTCGCTTGGTCCGGCCCGAAATGAATGGTGGGGCGTTGCTGGGTTTAGTCCGATTGGGCCTAATAGTCCTAGTCTAGTCCATAGCCCCCGAGCTCGGTTGGAGTTTGGGGACTATGTGCCGTGCTCTTAAGTTGGGATAGCTTTTGTTTTTTTGATATCTCTGAGGAGTTTTTGGAGTGCTTTATCGAGTTACACTGAGTTGCTAGCTACGGAAGTTGAGCTAGATATTGCTTTTGAGCGCTTGATTATAGAGGTTAAGTGGGTGGCTGCTAAATCCAAGCTGGAATCGAAGCGAGAGACTATAGAAGCCATAATGAAGTGGACGGCCGTAGAGATCGGGTAGAGAGGATTGGTCGTTAAGAAATCTAGAATAAGCGACCGTGAAGGTCGAGCTAATACGAGTACTCATGGAAGCCATGTCGAGACGAACAACTACAAAGGATGGGCTGAAGGGAATGACCGAGGAGGCCGAGTTGGGGCGACTAATGGAAGACAAGTTTAGTTGATATATGACAACTTTGTCTTTTCTTCGAGCGAATCTTGTTTCCGTATCTTTATCGCATTAGTCATGCCTCCTCGTCTCCCGTGGATTAGTATGGAGGCTTATTAGCAGGGTCTACTTCCTTTCGTGGCGTCCTTTGGTTGGTTTTTGCCTTTTTGATTCGATGGAGTAATCATGACAGGAAAGTGTTCCCACGGTCTTGCACGGTCTTCCAAAAAACCGCCACAAGGTGGTTTGAGTGGCTGAGATTAGCCTTGTGGTGTAGTTGTTGTCCATCTGATGAGGGGTTTATTGTCTTTAAAGCAAATATTTCTCCCATCGTTCTCCAGGTTTTTCGCACTTTCGGTTGTCTTGGTGCTTTAAGGTTTTTCCTAGCGACAAGTGAGTCTTTCCGATTTCTAGCTTCTTCTATTTTAAAGGTCCTTGCTCAGCCCAGGACCGTGCCGGTGGCAAGGCCGTTGAAGAGGATTCCCGACCTTACTCATGGGTTTCTCATAAGATACGCCGAGAGAGCTCGGTGATGACTAGCCTGGGCAACATTCATGCCTTTCAGGATAGAGTAAAAATATCCCGTTGTGATAACGAGGATTCCTTCGATTGCCTTCCCAGTTCTTCTTCGGACAGGATTTTCCATCATGGAGATATGGATATGTGTTTATGTATCGAGTCTTGTTTGGGGAACTTAGGGTTCACTTTCCCTTCACAGACTTCAAGTGTAGGATACTAAATCAAGCGAATGTAGCCCCCTCGTAACTGCATCCCAATAGCTGGGCGGCAATCCGTTGTTTTGAGATCCTGATGCAGTGTCTAAGCCTCGAGCCAAGCCTTTGTGTGTTTTTCTTCTTCTTCCACATAATCGGTTCTCAAAGAGGAGTTTTGGTGTCGCTTAATGGTGTATCAGGAAAAATGCTCTTCAATTCGTTCCAGAGTTCTTATTAGAACTTCAAAGAGTATTTTTTCAAAGTAAAATCGAAACCTGCATGTGCCCATTTTACCTGGACCCTACCTTCCGAAAGGAGATGTTCCCTCTGTCTTGGACTGAAGATCACATGCCGATTGGTCATGTGAAAGAGGGAGATCTTTCGGCCAAAGAAAGCCACATTGTGGATTTTTTGATCAAGTGCGGCCCCTCCGAATCTTTTTTCTCTAAGGAGATGTTGAAGAGAGACTTGGAGGGGATTCCGATTTCAGCTTATATAGGTAGGTGCCTCACTAAAAGGCATTTGCTGGGTAGCTCTTGCTATCTTTTTTGACGAAAACATATTGCAGGGAAGTTGTCGTCTATGTTGGACGAGACAATTTTCCATGGATGCTTCAGGAGAAGAAGGTGTAGTACCCCCGTTATTGGTAAGGGGAGGAAATCATTGGTAGATGAATTCCCCTCAGGGCCAAGCCATCCATCATCATTGCTAACCCTGGATTTTCCCTTGTCGGAGAATTTGGAGACTCTAGATGCAGGAGTTATAAGCCCTCGATTGTCGGGTTTAGTGGAGTTGTCAAGTTCTTCTGATTCAACCGCCTCTGCTCCCGTCTTACATTCCAAGGAGCAAACTAGGAATCCAGATACCTCATTCCCCGAGGGAAGGGTCCTGCGGAGAAAGAATGCTCCTGTTCCGGGCATAAGGTCCGCCGGAGATTCTCCATTGCCGGGCCATCGACTAGCCTTGATCCCATACACGAGATTTTCTTACTGCCCGGAGAACCCAGTCTATTCGACTGAAAGATAGGAGATGTGGGCTCAGTTTTTGGATATGGCCAATAGGGTGGAGCAGTTTGAATCAAACAAGTCTGTTGCCTATATGTGGGAAGCGGAGCTATCGAAGATTGAACTAACTAGGGCCAGGAGAGCGAAGGACCGTGAGATCGAGTGTTTAAATCTTGTTGTTGCCGAATTGACCGCTCGATTGAAGGCATCTGAGGAGGAGGTTGCTCGTCAGCGAGTCGAGGTGAAGGAATATCAACAGATAGCAATAGACCGTTGGTGGGATGCTGGTCTAACTTTGTATAGTAAGGGTTTCAAGAGGGCTATTGAGCATGCTCAATTCTTTGCTCCTGGACCTAATTTTTCTGGAGTTGATAGCTTCAAAGAATGTTGGTGATTGAACATTTTTGTAATTGTCCTTGTGTGGGTCATATGTTGTCTTCAATGGCTTGTGGCTTCCGGTGAATTGCTAGCCCCTTCGTGGGTTTATTATAATAGCTCTCCTTTGCTTCATACTTTTGTTTGTTTTGCCTGTAGTACTTGGCTTCTCTTGATGGGAGAATCTTGTTTTGAAGTTGAACCTCCTTCAAAAAGTCGTTTCTTTGGCGGTTTGAGAAGTGGGGAGTGAAAGGCAGAACCACTCGTGAGAAATCATGTAAGGGCTCTGAGACCGATAGTAACGGCTCTAGGGGACGAGGACTACACTTGGGGGTTCAGGCCGAGCTCGTTGGGGAGCGTAAGGTGGAACCGCTCGTGAGGAGTTATGTAAGGGGTCTGAGGTCGGAAGTGATGATTCTAAGGGCCGAGGACTGCACTCGAGGGGTTTAGGTCGAGCTCGCTGGGGAGTGTAAGGAAAAACTGCTCGCGAGGAGTTATGTAAGGGCTCTGAGGCCGGAAGTGATGACTTTAGGGGCCGAGGACTACACTTAAGGGTTTAGGCCGAGCTCGCTGGGGAGCATGAGGTGGAACCGCTCGCGAGGAGTTATGTAAGTGCTCTCAGGTCGGAAGTGACGACTCTAGGGGCCGAAGACTGCAATCGGCGGTTCAAGCCGAGCTCGTTGGGGAGGGAAATACGAAATCGCTCGCGAGGAGTTGTGTAATAGGCACTGAGGTTGGCGAGCCAGACCGGTGTAAATCGAGTTTTGGTCACTGAGTAGAGCATTCATGCTTCGAGACCAAAGGTGACAACTGTGTTAGTCAAGAAGTGTGTGCGAGAGTTTTGAACTCGCCGAAGAGCGTTAGGTAGGACTGCGCGTGAGGTCTTTAAAACAATGAGGTACTCGTTAAAGCGATGAGATCACCACTGAGTTTCTTGGGCATATACAGAGAGAATATGCAAGAAATGTAATTTTTATTAAGTAATAGGGGAATTATGCATACAGAAAGGATGACGATTTGATCACATGTTGAGTTCTTTGAAGAGTTGAGCTGGGTTTTGTCTGTGTGCGACGCCTTGGGCTTGGCTTGGAATCCTTTACCGGTTGCTTACCTCTGATGGTTGAGAATATCTTTAGTCGTTAGAGTCTTTCTTTGATTTTGATATGAGGCATTGATTTTAGCACGTTCAGGCTCCCTTTTGGTTGGCATGGAGTATACCCACTTCTATTTTCGAGATGGGAAATTTTATTTACCTGGTGTTGAGTGGGTACAATTGCTTCCAATTTATTCAAGGACGTCGGTCCTAGAATCATATGATACAGACTGGGAACGCTGATGACTGTTGGATAAATGGCGACACTAGAGGGGGGTGAATAGTGTGTTTACTAAATCGATTCGCCTAATTTCACTTTTAATCCTTTTTCTTAGATTAGTTAGGTGATTTGCAATTTGATGAATGAATGTGGAAACGATAAATAATTAAGCAATTAACGCAAACAAGAAATCAACGCAAATACAGAATTTATAGTGGTTCGGCCCCAATGCCTACTCCACTACCTAAGCACCCCGCTTAGGATTTCCAAACTAGCTTCACTAGATTAATTCGGTTTCCCTTACACAGAGGACTTTGCACCGGATAGTCTCACTCTCGACCTAAGGTACTTCCACACCAGGAAGTCTCCGTCTTCTTGTCGAGAACACTTATCCCACATCAACCCTAAGGGATAACTAAACTAATCATAGTAAACACTCAAATTACACAAGTGGCTTTAAACCTAAAATCAGGTAACCACTTCACACAACCAAGACCTAATCACAAGGTCTTCTACAAACCAAAAACTAATAAACGTTCAAATAACGGTAAAATACACAATGAAAAGAGCTAAATGATAAATACAATATTAACTACTCTTTTCAGACTTTCAAAACCTCCAACTCGTCAAGTCGTTGAGCTTAAATAAAATCCCGAGTTGAGGAAGCAAACGACGCTTGAAGAAGAACTCGTGGAAGTAGCAGAGCGTGCTTGATCAATCTTTGGAAGACTTTGATCTTCCTTTTTATAGCTCAATAAAATCTGTAATAGAGAAGGAAGAAGATCAAATGAATCATACCTGGGTGTATTTATACCCAGGTGAAGAAACGGCGTTCAACGAATAGAAAACTATCAATTACAGGCCGCCGGTTGAAGCGCCGGTCGAAGCATCGGTCGACCAATCATTCGACCGCTTTTGTTTACCCTGTGGTCGGTCGACCGCCAGACGCAGATCGCGCGACCCATGATCTTCGGTCGACCCGCCGGTCGACCGACGTGGTATTGCGTCGCAGCTCATATGCAGGTCGGTCGACCGCCAGCCTCGACCCGATTCTTTAACCATTCGGTCGACCCTATCGGTCGACCGACGCGATCTTGCATCGCGGGTATCAGCAGGTCGGTCGACCGCCCGAGCTACTGCCCATTTTGGGCTTCCATCGGTCAACCGCTTAGTCGACCGAAGTAGCTCTGCTACTTTTTTTTTACCTTCGCTCGGTCGTCCGACCGGTCGACCGAACCTAGGCTGAATGTTACTTCTTCAGCCTATTTCTTCCGCGCTTCATTTTCGGGTTCCGTCTTTCAACGAACATCATGACGCAGAGCTTTCCATGGATCTTTGAGCTCGTCCAATGCGATTTTGGTGCACTTGTCAATCTTCGAGAAACTCCGCGTCGAACCCGAGCGCGACGATCAATGTCCTTTTGATTTTGCGATTTCTCCGATTTATCCGATCGAGGACATCAAACGCTAGTCGATATGGAACCTAAAACATATTTTCAATGAAATCATTAGTTCTATGTTTGTTATCATCAAAACCATTAAGATCGAGATTAACGCTAAGGTTGAAAACCTAAAGCCAACAATCTTCCCCTTTTTGATGATGACAAACATCCTTGAAAAAATATATACAATAAAGCATAAGGATATCAACTTAGGGATTTCTCCTCCTATCAACATGCATATCTATAAGATAAACTCCACCTATCTATATGCATGGATTTCCTATATTTTTCTCCCCTTTTTTCTTATACACTTATCCCCCTTTTGACCTATACTATTCTCCCCCTTTATCCATACTCTTCTCCCCCTTTTGACATCAATCAAAAAGGGCAAGAGAGGCTATCTACTCAAAGGGATGAAGCACAAAACACGAGATTGAAACTCTAAGGAGTATTTTTCATGAAACATGAAAGTTTCAATCAAAGGGATGGAAAACAATATTTGATATGAAAACAAAATTCATACATGATAGAAGAAAAGATAGATACAATTCAAAAGTAAATCATGTATCCACTCAAGAACATCATTTTCATGACATTTTAGATTTCATTCGAACTTTCAAAATACCAAAGTTATAGACATTTAAATCATGCATGTCAAGTTTGAAGTGAAACTAATATCATTTGATCCAAAAATGAACTTAGCACGTTTTCATTTGAGATAAGCATGAAAACATGAAAATGGCTAAGTATCAAGATTTGCTATCTACTCATGTTTTTTTCTAACTTAGGCATGTAGACATTAAACATGAGAGAATGTAAGTCTATGAATCAAGTTAGAGCTTAAGATAAAATTTCTTTAAGGTATTTTGTTGACTTAGGTCAACCTATACTTCAAATTTTCAAAAATCAAACTTTTAAGTTTATACATAAACCATATTTTCAATGAAAAATTTGGTACCAATTTTTGGATGAAGATTTTTGATACCAAATATAGAATGCTCATTTTGATACCAATTGTGGGATGAAAATTTTTGATACCAATTATTGAATAGTCGTTTGAAATGCATGTATCAAATTTGAACTCAAAATGAATTTAAAAATCAAAGTTCATTTTTCATCCTATATTATTTTCAAATAAATAAATGGATCCTAGCTATCATCCAAAATATCAAAATCATTCCTAGAAATGATTTTAATCATGAAAATGTGTGAATGATATTAGAATTAGAATCCAAATGGTGTACACGAGGTTTTATTGAAGTTTTTGAAGAAAAATCAAAGTATAGAAAGATTGATATTTCAATTTAGGATGATACTTTGAGTTTTGGAATCCAACTTTAAAAATTCATTATAAATTAGATTCTTGATGAAATGTTTTAAAATTTTTACTTAAGAAACTAGATTTTTCAATGAAGGTGTAGTTTCAAGAATCACCTAAAAAAGATTTTTTTATATTTTTGTAGAAATAAGTAAAATTTGATACCAATTGTAGATTGAAGTGGTATTTTTATAAATTTTAGTTTTTCTTAAAAATTTTTAATTTTCATTCAAACTTTCATGACACCACATGATGGTCATGTAAAGAGTATATGTCAAGTTTGAAATAAAAATTTTGTCCTTAAGTCAAGATATCAACCTAGCATGGTTTCATTCAAAACTAAATTAATTTTTATGAAACTTGTCAAGTTTCAATCTTAACATTTACTCATGATTTTTCAAGTTTAAACCTATGAATACCTAACATGAGTAAATCTAAACATGTTTCTCAAATATGGATTGAAAGTGAGACCTTTAGGTCAACTTGTTGACTTGAGTCAACAAGGTTCAAAAGAGATTTGCATGAATTAACCTCAATTGTCAATTTATCCATATCCATATTAATTTGTCATTCTAAGTCCATGGAAACATGTCATACCTATTTCTAAACATGTTTATGAAGATTTGGACTTAAAATGAAATATCCAAGTCAATTGATACCAATTGTGGTTTGTTGACTTGGACCAAGCTTTTCAAGCTTAAGTCCCCTAATGTGATATAAATATCACATTGTTCATCTAGACATGAATTTTTAATTTTAACTTTCTAGACCTTTGTGATATGTGTATCTAAACATGTTTGTTTGATGTTTACTCAAACTAAGGTCTCTAATAAGAAATATCAAACTAGCCCAATTTCATTCAATGGAAATTACCTAGTTATCATAAACTTTCCTACTCATGAAAATTCATGTATTTATCATGCAACATCCATCATGAGTATAGAGACATCATTAAACATGAAAATTCAATTATTTTTCAAAGATTTTTGCAAAATCAAAATCATACCTTTTTTCTTGAAAATTTGCCCAACTTTTTCATTTTCATTTTCATTTACTTCTAGATAGCATAGCTTTCTAATTTTTAACTTGCAAGTAGACTTCATTAGTATCATAATGAAATAATAAGACTACTAGCAAGCTAATTTACTAAATAGCACAAGTTTAATGCAAAGTTTCAAATAAAACCTTAACTTATGCTAGATAGTAAAAGATTCATTTTAAATTAGTTTTCATGATATCTAAATGAATCTAATAGATCTTAAATTGTGAAATATTTAAAGAGTAAGATCTCTACCTATGTTTAACTAGTTTGGACTTAAATGAATGTCTCTAATAGCAAGTATCAACCTAGAGCAAGTTTCATTTGATGAAATTTGCCTAAGTGCTAATATTCTACCTACTCATGAGAATTTAAAGGTTTTAACATGCAATTACCATCATGAGTATAGAGACATACTTTAATCTCAAACATTGAGGTATAACACTAAGATTTTGAATTTATCAAGGTTATACCATATTCATGATGATTTAGCCAAACTAATATTTTTCTTACTAATTAGCCTTCCTAACATGTTTATAACTTGCAAGTAAGCTATACTAATATTCTAGAGAAAATTTAGCTACTTAGCAAGCTAACTCAACCAAAAAGCAAAGATAGGCATCAAGTTTCATTATCAAAGATTACTTTGCTAAATGGTTTCAAATTCGTTTCAAATAAAATCATCATGAAACCAAAACGAATTTTTAGAGATAAAAAAAATAATGAATGAAAAATATTATCTCCAACCCTTCCTATTGGTTGAAAACCGAAAGCCCACAATGTGCCTACGATTTAAAACCGCAAGGTCGCTTAGGCCCATTACAGGCCACCTAGGTCTCCGAAGAGACCGGGAAACCAAAAAATCAAAAATGTTTTTGAAAGATGTTAAGAGCGGGGAAATCAACTAATATTAGGTACATATCAAACTCCAACTATAATTTTAAGCAATGAGATATAGGAGATGATACCAATGTGTTTGATGCCAACTTTACCATAGGCATCTAGATGACTTGAAGTTGCAACTTTGAAATGGTTCAATCTTTGAATCCTCAAACAACTTCAATCAACCACCTTCATCTCACCCTTGTGTGGTACCTCCCCCTACAAAAGAGCATGATATTTTTGGTACCCAAATGACTTTGGGTCATTGGGGGTTAGATGACCTAGGAATCCAAAGTGTCTTAGCAACACTTGGATTTCTTTTGAATGCACAATCATGTATGGCATGACCATATATACCACAACAAAAGCAATGTCCATGAAACTTTTTCTTTTTATTTTTAGTATGGACATTAAATTTAGTGTTAGAATGCTTGACATAGGAGGCATGATGAACATGAGCATTCTTAGATGAAACCTTTTTATTTTGAACATGAGGTTTAATAGTGGAATGTTTAACATGAGTTTTAACATTAGCATGAACATTCCTTTTTGAAAAATCATTTCTACTAAAATTCTTAAATGAGGAAATATTTTTCATTTCATTCATTTTCTTGTTTAGATTTTGAACCTCATTTTTCAAATCATTCATTGATTTATGAATAACATGCAATTGAGTTTTCAACATGCTATTTTCATTCTTCAATATGTCATTTTCATTTTTCAAATCCTTAGTGTCAATACTTAAAGTATCATGACATGGATTGTTGACACTAATTCTTAGCTTCGGAAATAGGATTGACTACGGATTCGAGCCATAGCACATGGTTTCATAAAATCCGTACGATTTTCCCGATCTAAATCGAGCGGGTTTTACATGAAGAAGATTTTGTTTAGCATGTTCTATTCGATACTGGTAGGAGAAGAACCCGACTCGGTATTGTTAAAAAAAGAGGGGAAGCAGAACCAAGTCAAGATGATATGGATCACCCCTTCTTCTTGCGCCAAAGATCTTACCATTTCCGAAGGAACTGGAGCTACATTTCTTTTCAATTTCCATTCAAGAGTTCCTATGTGTTTCCACACCCCTTTTTTGAGACCTCGAAAAATAAAATGGACAAATTCCTTTTCTTAGGAATACATACAAGAAAAAGGATAATGGTAACCCCACCATTAACTACTTCATTTCATTTTCTAATTTTGCATCATGTAATTGAGAGCTAAGATTTGTATTTTCTTTCTTCAATTTTTTGTTGTCTTTATCTTTTCTAACAAGCAAGGCATACATGCTTTTATATTCATTCATTAATTCATCATAAAGAAAATCATGAGAACTAGATGAATTAATACTGCCATTATTACCATGACTAGAGGAAGAACCACATATCTCCTCATCAACGTTCATGATATTGACTTCGTGATTATGGTGTGAGGATGCTTCACTTGATGCACATGAGTGTGTGGAAGAATTTGACCTCCTTCTTGCCTTGCTCTTCATACTAGGGCAATTTTTTTTCACGTGCCCTTTCTCATTGCATAAGTGACATATCATCTTTCTCTTCCGACTCTTGGTGCTCCTATGACTGGAGACACAGTGGGCTTCAAAAACTATGTTAGTATTGGGTGGATGACAATTATCATCACTCTCCTCATCAAATGTTTTGAGCTCTTCGGTTTTTGCATAATTATAAAGCATATTTAAAGTAGCCCAAATCTCGAAAGCGGAAGTACAATGCATTATCTTTTTAAAAATCTTATCATCCAAAGAACAATATAAACAAATTTCAGCTTTGGCATTTAACTCAAACATGCTAATTTGTTCTTGGGTCCATGCATCCATTTTTTCCTTAGGTTCTATGTATTTTGACTTTACCATATTAAATACCCCTAAACCTTGAGTCTTTAAGAATGTATACAGTCTTCCTTTCCAAAGACCAAAGTTTAACTTATCGAACCTAGGAGGTCTAGACGCTACCGACTCTAGAGCCATTTCTAGATCGAGACGAATTGTAGAAGGGATGGTGAAATCACAATCTATGACCCGCTCTGATACCAATTGTTGGATAAATGACGACACTAGAGGGGGGGGGGTGAATAGTGTGTTTACTAAATCGATTCGCCTAATTTCACTTTTAATCCTTTTTCTTAGATTAGTTAGGCGATTTCCAATTTGATGAATGAATGCGGAAGCGATAAATAATTAAGCAATTAACGCAAACAAGAAATCAACGCAAACACAGAATTTATAGTGGTTCGACCCCAATGCCTACTCCACTATCTAAGCACCCCGCTTAGGATTTCCAAACTAGCTTCAGTAGATTAATTCAGTTTCCCTTACACAGAGGACTTTGCACCGAAAAGTCTCACTCTCGACCTAAGGTACTTCCACACTCGGAAGTCTCCGCCTTCTTGTCAAGAGCACTTATCCCACCTCAACCCTAAGGGACAACTAAACTAATCATAGTAAACACTCAGTTTACACAAGTGGCTTTAAACCTAACACCAGGTAACCACTTTACACAACCAAGACCTAATCACAAGGTCTTGTACAAACCCAAAATAAATAAACGTTCAAATAATGGTAAAATACACAATGAAAAGAGCTAAATGATAAATACAATATGAACTACTCTTTTCAGACTTTCAAAACCTCCAACTCGTCAAGTCGTTGAGCTTAAACAAAATCCCGAGTTCAGGAAGCAAACGGTGCTTGAAGAAGAACTCGTGGAAGTAGCAGAGCGCGCTTGATCAATCTTTGGAAGGCTTTGATCTTCCTTTTAATAGCTCAATAAAATCTGTAATAGAGAAGGAAGAAGATCAAATGAATCATACCTGGGTGTATTTATACCCAAGTGAAAAAACAGCGTTCAACGAATAGAAAACTATCCGTTATAGGCCACCGATCGAAGCACCAGTCGAAGCATCGGTCGACCGGTCATTCGACCACTTCTGTTTACCCTGTGGTCGGTCGACCGCCAGACGCAGATCGTGCGACCCGCGATCTTCCGTCGACTCGTCGGTCGACCGACGTGGTATTGCGTCACAGCTCATATGCAGGTCGGTCGACCGATTGGTCGACCGCCAGCCTCGACCCAATTCTTTCACCATTCGGTCGACCCGTCAGTCGACCGACACGATCTTGCGTCGCGGGTATTAGCAGGTCGGTCGATCGACGGGTCGACCGCTCGAGCTATTGCCCATTTTGGGCTTCCATCGGTCGATCGCTCGATGGACCGAAGTAGCTCTACTACTTTTTTTTACCTTCGGTCGGTCGACCGACCGGTCGACCGAACCTAGGCTGAATGTTACTTCTTCAGTCTATTTCTTCCGTGCTTTATTTTTGGGTTCCGTCTTTCAACGAACATCATGATGGAGAGCTTTCCATGGATCTTTGAGTTCGCCCGATGCGATTTTGGTGCACTCATCGATCTTCGAGAAACTTCGCGACGAACCCAAGCGCGACGATCAATGTCCTTCTGGTTTTGTGATTTCTCCGATTTATCCGAACGAGGACATCGAACGCTAGTCGATATGGAACCTAAAATATATTCTTAATGAAATCATTAGTTCCATGTTTGTTATTATCAAAACCATTAAGATCGAGATTAAGGCTAAGGTTGAAAACCTAAAGCCAACAATGACTAGGTATTGTACATCAATGGTTTTGGCTCTTGGTTGAGAGTTGAACGTTGTTCATAGCCATATGGTTCCTCAGGCGTCAGTCCTTTCTCTTAGGAATCCTATCAGGTTTCCCTCACACGGGGTGAGCGAGGCTTTCGTTAATTGCATTCTTCCAAAGGTAGGGTTGAAAAGGATGTCAGCAGAGCTACCCTGGTCGATTCGAACCTTTTTGACGACGCAATTTCCGTGGTTCCACGGGTAGGCCGGTAGGGATGAGTGGCGCCATCGACTGTCATCATCACTCGAGAAGATCTCTTCATGGACGGGCTTGCTTCCACTCTTCTTGTTAGTCCGTCTGCGATGTGGGCAATGACCCATCAGGGTTTGTTCTCTGGGTGACAAGCCCAACTGTCTTCCCTACGATCCGGGTTGGGTTTCGGTGGTGTCTGACTTCGTTGTCTAGGGTCGTGGCTTTTTCTCCGACCTCTCTCTCTTTGGTGATGGATGTATTTGTTCAGGCGTCCCGCACGGATCAAATCTTCAAGTTGGTCACTGAGCACTATGCATTCCTCAGTAGTGTGGTCGTAGGTATCGTGAAACGTACACCTCTTGCTCCTATCAACGGGTGGTAGCTTTTGTTTCGAGCACTGGCGGGATACTTGATAAGCTTCAAGTGGTAGATGTCACGAAGGATTATTTTCTTTTTAGTGTTGAGAGGAGTATACGTTTTGAATCGGGCTTTTAACCGAGGTTGTGACCTCGGCCTTCGGTCATTGCTATGCTCGGGGGCGACTGTGTTCTTTACTCTGTCTGTCTCATCTTTCTGGATTTTTTATCTTTGATGGTGGCCTTGAGATTTTGCTAGTCGATCTTTTTAGCTTATCGGAGTTCTTCCATTGTTATGAAGCCGACGGTCTTCTCCTGAAACCCGGCCATGTTTTTGGGCTCGATAAGGGGGATCTAGTCGGCGAAGAGCCCGAGTTTTAGCCCGTGTTGGATGCAGAAGAGCTTGGTTTGTGGGTCGAGATTGAGAATTTCGACTGCTACGGACTGAAACCAGTTCAAATATTTTCTTAATGGCTCATGTTGCCCTTGTCTGACATAGTGGAGGGCCCCGTCGTCTTGTGATACCTGTGACGTGGTGAAACGGTTAAGGAAGACGCGAGAGAGGTCTTCGATGGAATGGATGGATTTTGGTGGAAGATAGGCAAACCATAGCAAGACGGTTTTCCCCAGGAAGGTTGGAGAAGCTCTGTAGAGTGCCGGGTTGGTCGGTCCATGAAAGAGCATCGTTATTCAAAACGCTGCCAGGTGTAGCGCAGGGTCGCATGTACCGTTGTAGGGTGTTAGAGTGGTAGGTAACTTGCTCCTTGGCAGGAGGCGGGTTGTCATGATGTGCTCGGCGAAGGATCCCGTGTCGAGAGGGGGGTTGTGTTGGCCTAAGGTTTTCTACCTTGATCTTAATCTCGATTTTGATGATAACAAGCATGGAACTAATGTTTCATTGAAAAATACTTTCAGGTTCCATATCAATTAGCACTCGATGTCCTCGATCAAAAATATTGAAGAAATTAGAAAACCAGAAGGACATTGATCGACGCGTTCGGGTTCGTCGTCGAAATATCTAGAAGTTCAACGTGTGCACCAAAGATGTCTTGGATGAGTCTAAAGAACATATGAAAAGCTCGCTAAGTTGACGCACGTTGAAGGCCGAAATCCAGAAACGAAGCGCACAAGAAGAAGGCTGAAAAAAATCAAGTTTAGCCTAGGTTCGGTCGACCGAATGTAGTGAAATTGCAGTAGCTAATTCGGTTGACCGGTCGATCGACCGAACGATGCCAGAATTGGGCAGTAGCCAATTTGGTCGACCGAAATGCGCCCAGAAGCGATAGAATGCCGCGGTCTCTTGGGCGGTTGATCCATCTGTCGACCGATGATCGACCGACAAGCGATCGGGCGTCGACAATGGGAAAAAATACGCCCATTGATGAACTATTTTGTTTGGGGGTTATAAATACCCATTCTAAACTCATTTCTAGTTGATGATTGATGCTTCTAAGCCTCAAAGAGCCACTCCTTGCATCTCTACAAGAATCATTGAGCCATCTTTGCAAAGAACCCTAGCTTTGAGCCTAGAAACCTTGAGATTGACTTTGAGCTTGCCTTGATTCATCTTCAAGTCATCAAGAGGAGCTAGAACATCTTGTTTAAGAGCTAAGTGTGTATTGTTTATTATTTGCTATCATTTATTGTTGTATTTTGTTGTTTATATCATTGTAATTGAACTCGTGTAAACCTAGAGTGCTAGGTTGATTGAGTTGGTGGTTGCCTTAGTGTTAAGGCTTAAATCTACCATTGTAAACTTAGTTTACTATGATTAGTTGAGTCGTCTCTTAGGTTGAGGTGGGAGAGTGCTCTCGGTAGGAAGGTGAGATACTTCTGGGTGTGGAAGTGCCTTCGGTTTGAGAGCGGAGACTTTCCAGTGTAAAGTCCTCTTTGTAAGGGAAACAATATAATCTAGTAAAGCTAGTTTGGAAATCCTAAGCGGGGTGCTTAGATAGTGGAGTAGGTATTGGGGCCGAACCACTATAAATCACCATGTTTGCCTTGCTTCTACTTGCGTTTGCTTAATTAACATATTTACTTTGCTTATGCTTGTTATTCAATTTGTTAATTGCCTAAGTAATCAAGTAAACGATTAAAATCGGAATTAGACAAAAAAATTAGTAAACACACTATTTATCCCCCTCTAGTGTGGTCATTTCACTCAACAGGTTGTTCCGGCTTTTCTGGCTTTGGGATCATCGTCTCTTCTCGGGGCGGCGGGTGTTAGAGATTTTGTCATGGAGGACATGAATCAATTGCTTCTTATTGGAGTGGTTGCTTTCTTCATGTTCTGAGTGGTGGCGCTCGTCTTGAGTTGGGGGTTGTCCTTGGAATTATGGTTACTTGAGGAGTGTTATATCTATATTTATTGCAAGTGGAGGTGATAACGCCATCCGATAATTTTACGAGGATGTTGTCCAAACTGGGTCAGACTGATCCTGGAGATGATAGATTTTGTAATGACGTATCTCTCATAATAGGAGAGGACGTGGATGTCTTTGTTTGGCCGGGCGAAGCCACTTAGTCTGGCTAGGGGGTGTAGTGAGGCGGAGCCTCCTGAGGGGAGTCGCTTGGTTCGGCCTGAAATGAATGGTGCGGCGCTACTGAGTCTAGTCTGACTGAACCCAATAGTTCTAATCTAGTCCACCTACGAATACATGTACCATGATATTCATATCCATCACATATATTAAATGGGTAAATTTTTTTTACCCACAATATCTCCACGAATAAAATATTAATCATTATATTCATCATAAATGGATAAATATTTGTGAGAACCCAATTAAATGAATATCGTTACCATTCTTAGTTTGAGCAAGCTAATAAACAATACTACTATGATTACTTGTGAGCATCGGTACAATCGCTTCGCCCTAATACGGTGATACGCTCTCATAGCCCACTACTTACCAGTAAAGTGGCCGAAGGATGTTGGGTGGGAAGATACATTGGTATTGGTATCAGCACCAATTGGTTCGGACCTTAAAACTAAGAAGTTCTCATGACACGTGCCATTCATTTCCAGGTAATATATTGCAAATGACATGCCGAGTTGGACACATACCAACCTCATTATCTAATATTCAAACTGCCGACTTTACCTTATTAATGCTTGTACATCAACTTGCGTGCGCTCTCCTCGAACTTCAAACGAGCAATAGTTCCATTTTGCCGAACCATTTAACGGAGTAATAGCACGCATCTCTTTTATGTCTTTCTCTAGTGGGTAAGTAAACGCATTGGTGCATTCGGTGGGACCCATGTTTGGTCCTCCGGTAGAAGAAAGACGAACCAAATTGGAACCCCAACCCCCCAAGCGTAAAAAAGGAGGTCAATTCGAATGCTCGTCTTCCCACAACGCATCCATCCTTCGATCGCACTCCGGCCCTCGCTTCCTTCGTCCGCCAGCGCACGATCTCTCCGATCCGTCACCGCAATTCGTTTTCAAGACTTGTCTAATTATGGACTTTGGCTCCTATTCGATCAGTAAAGAGCAAGCTAAGATCTACCAGGAATGGTTCTCCTTCGCCGATTCAGGTTAGAGGTTTCTACCTACTCATTTTCCGTACGGCCATACTCACGAGGTATTTGAGTATTATTCTCTGGTTGTGAAGATGGAGACGGCCGCATCACGGGGACCGATGCCATCAACTTCTTCGGAATGTCCAAGTTGTCTCGTCCTGATCTCAAACAGGTATATCTGGTCTTAATCCGTTGCTATTTCTGATATGCTCGTCCTAAGTGTGTTGCTCATGTAACTTTTCTACTCTTGTTTTTTGCGTTAATCTTCCTACTCTAGCCTGCTTTGTATTGTCCTTATGCTGTTCATGTTCCCTTCATGCTTTCTATAGATAGCGTCAATGCCACGACGTATTGGTCTGGGTTTCAAGTTTGATGCTAAAACATTTTCTTTCTTTCAAAATAATCATTTAGGATAAGTTGTAATCCGATCAAAGTTAATAGATGCTATTACCATGAACCTGAAAAATTGCAAAGTGATAACTGATGGAGAACGCATAGTTTGTGGTTTCAATAGACTTGGTGAAAATTTGAACCTAAAGATGGATCCTAAGACAAATTTATCAATGCCTGTTAGTCGTAGATAGTAGAGTTTTCTTTGCCAGGTAATGATGCATACTCTATTTATCCATTAGAATATCTGCAACATTTCCTCCATTTCTATTTATACTCATTAATACTGTTACTTACAAGACTTTTTATGAAGGTGTGGGCAATTGCGGACTCTAAACGACAAGGTTTTTTGGGATTCAGAGAGTTTGTTACAGCAATGCAGGTTTTCTTACCATTTTCCCCCATTCCACCTGTTCAAAATATTGATAGAAGTGTGAGAAATGATTCATATTTTTATGAATTTTGATTTGAACAGCTTGTGGCTCTAGCACAGGCAGGGAATGAGATCACCCAAGATGCACTTGCACTTGCAGGTAAACCGTGAAACTATCAGCTAATATTTCATCCCATGGGGTTTTGAAATAATAAGCAATATGGTAAATTGGTAACTGTTCTCTTTCCTGCAGACTTGGAGAAATTGAATCCCCCTATGATGGAAGGTTTAGATGTTTTGCTCTCTGTGAGTCTAATTAATTTTCTTTCCCATTAACTAAAGCATAGACTTACTACATATTCTAACTATACTTCAATTGTTTGGTTAGAGACATAAGCCTTCAGCAAAGAAAGCTGATTCTGAGCTAGATGGTATTGACCTCTTAAGAATTTTCTTATGAAACATAACTAATTGCCTCCTTGAAAACAATATCTTTTTGTTTGTCTTCTATAGTGAACTCCAAGCCGCCAAGTCCTCCATCAACATTCCAGTGGTTTAGTTCAAAATCAGCAAAAAAGGTGTTCCTTACCTCTACCTTTCTATTGTCATTCTTTGCTCTTTCTAGCTGAAAAATCATGTGCATCTTGAATTAGTATTCCTTCGAAAATAGTGCCTATTATGATTTTTTAGATCCACTTTTTTCTCTTTTAATTAGGAAGATTGTTTTCATCATTAACTATTAAATTAAACCTATGGTTGACATGTAATGATGAGGCATCTTTGAATCAAATAAAGTTTTTCATCTTATCCTAATTCTTTCTCTCTCGTAACTCGGCTCTGCATCATTATTGGATATATGGTGTATCTTCAGTAAGGTTCAAATAATATGCTTTTAAAAACTTACAAAATACCGTGTTTTGGTAGTAATATTTGGAAATCTTTACATATGCCAAGAAAATTGGCGCAAGTGTGACTCGTGAAGCCAAACTGTCACTTGAGAAGAGTGAAAGGGACAAGAGTACGTTTTAAAATCTCCAACATACAGGTTGTATATCTGTCTGACAAAGGACCAGTACTAGCTTTACAAAACCCTTCAGTGGCAGTACATATATTCTACAGGTTCAAGCCTGACCATCAATAACTCTACAAAGATAACAAAAGTCAAATAAAGTTCTTTTTAAGATGCTTTTTGACTATATAATTATTATACAGGTTCAGGCCTGACAATATAATTATTATACACCTTCAAAGAATCTTTTTGCTTGTCCTACTGATTTTATGTTTCTCTAGTTATGGCATTAGTCCTTTTAGTTACACCTACGTTGGAGAGCCTAGTTATGAATAACAAAGTGCTCTTTTTCCACTCAACATGAGTAAAATAATTGGTTATGGTGAAATGGATTAGATTTTTTATATGCTATTTTTCTTTTTTAAAGAAAATAGATGCCTATGAATTTTCTAACCTAATACCTTAATATATTAGGTGATGCAACAGCAAAGGAGGATGAGAGAGAAAGGAAGAAAGTGAAAGAATATAGGAGAGAAGGGAAACAAGATATTAGGATTTACTTCATAACTCCAAGATGTCCTAAAGCCTCAAGGGCTACAATATTCAAAGACTAGAATCCTTGTAAATAAGGAAATACCTTTACCAGGAAAAGGAATTGAAACTAAGGAAATAAAAGATTAAGGTTTAAATCAAGGCAATAAATGAAACCTAATAATTAGTCCATAATTAGGGTGAATAAGACCAAAATTAAGTTTCCTTTAACTGGTGATTGCATCATTCTCTCCTACTTGACAAAACTCAACTCCTAACTGGCCATTCAGTAGACTATGCGTCATCTAGGTTGTTCCTTCTAACGAACAAGGTAGTGCTACATTTCATGGAGAAAACTCAACCAATAGGTATGGAGGATCAATGGTCTCCTGGTAAAATGGCAATTGCTCTATTTTGAAAATTTGACTAGTATTGAATTTTGTTGGTAAGTCAAAGAAATGTGCAATAGAACCAATCTTTCAAGAAATGTCAATGGAATCAGGTAATCTCTCAAGATTAGCATACAAATATTAGTAAAATTTCTTCCATGCTCTGATAGACCAAACTCTCAAATGGATCAGGACTCATAATTCAGGAGGACAATAATGAAAGGGTAAAACAAATTTATTTGAACTTAAGAGAATGGGAAATGGTCGACAACTACAGTAAGTTCTTTTACGTCAAGAGGAGGGTCAGGACGTAAGTTGTTATCTTTAACCCTAGGAGGAAGATTGAGGGAAACAGCAATGACCATCTAAGGTAGGCATGGCCCCTTGTTTTTTATCTTCTTTCTAAAAATGAAATGCACAAACGGAATGAGTGGATTGCTGAAAGGTCTAAGTGGAAGGTGTTGGTTGTTTAGTTTTATTTTTCTTTTCTCTTAAGTTTGACAACTAAAGTGGAAGATTCTCCCCTTTACTTTTGATGATGTAAGTGTTTTCCTTTTCATTACAAACATAAGAATGATCATGCAACCAATAATGACCAATTATGACATGTGCAATTTTCATGGAATAACATCATATCATACTTCATCAATAATGTTCTCTAATAATCTAATTGGATAGGTTCACAAAATGTTTCAGTCACTATAACAAAAGTCTGATCTTTAGATGTGATTGTATATGACCAAGTATAGTTGAGTTGGAAGTTTTAACCCTTTAATTGCAAAAGCGGAAACCACACTTATGTAACTTCCATGGCCAATGACTAGCTTGATTCTTTTGTTTTTGGACTTCCCAAATGTGTGAAAGATGGTAGGATCTTTTTCTATGTCACCATACAAAACTAGGGAAGTTTCGCCTACTTCAAAATGATCCACAAAAACTTATTGAAACATAGGTATTCTCTCTATCAAAAGGTGGACATGGTCACTCTTCTTTTTTTTAAAAAAGAAAGTACGGGCAGCTGAGATTATAAGGGGTAGAGATGATGAGTGGTGGAGATAGGCAATGGAGATGTGTATGGAATTGAGGAGGGTGGATTGGCATCAGGATTAGAGTGTGAGAGGAGTTTTTTTTTCTACTGCAGCAACTCTTTTTGTCATAATTCTATCTGTTCCAATTGTAAATCTTGGGTGAGAAAACAGCCACCAACCAGATGAGGGAGTATTTACTTATCATAACTTTGATCAAATTATGGTTCTTTGCAAACAATAAACATTACTGACATAGGAATTTAAGTGGAGTCTCAAATGTGAAAAAGAAATGCCGTTCTAATTTTGAAATCCTTTTACCATGTTATGAATTATGATAATTTGTGATTTCATTTTTGGTTAATAAACTACTGAGTAGTGACTTAGTGTAATATTTGCTCAGACTTACTAGAAATTAGAAGCTTGGGAGACAGTAATTATTTGAAAGTGTTTATTGGTTGCTAGTTTGAACCTAAATAACGTAACACTTCTATTTCCATTATTTCTTTCAATTTTTTTGTTCCATGTTAATATATCTGCTTTAGAAGTTTTTATATCATTACTAATACTGTACAATTGTACATCATGTACATAGACATTTTGAAAAATTATGTTGATAACTCTTGTTCGTTCATTTAGATCCACATTATGCTTACATTAAGATTTATTTTTTGTGTAAACTTATGGATTTGCTTTTTTAACATTAGATACCCCTGAGTTCAGTTACTTCAATTATTGATGGTTTGAAAAGATTATACATTGAAAAGCTGAAGCCTCTTGAAGTTACTTACCGGTTCAATGATTTTGCTTCTCCACTGTTGGTAGGTCTGAATTTGGTCATTCTTTATGAGAAACTTCATTCAATGTTATTCAGCATGTGATGCTGCCATCTTGTTTTCCACTAAAATTCTGACCATACTGCTTTATTTTGCAGACAAATAGTGATTTCGACGCTAAGCCCATGGTCATGCTCTTGGGTCAATATTCTACAGGAAAAACAACATTTATTAAACATCTGTTAAAATCTAGCTATCCAGGTTCTTATTGATGTTTTCTAATACTTGTGTTCATTTATCCAATTAAACTACAAATTTCAGAATGGAATCATCTCTCTTTGTACAGGTGCTCATATTGGACCAGAGCCTACAACTGATCGATTTGTTGTTGTTATGGTATGCATAGAACTTTATTCTTGGTATCGCCTTTCTACTCATTTTTTCCTTTCTTTTTGTGTAAGCTGGTGTTATTTAAGTATTTCCTTTCTTTACTAAACAGTTAATATCTTTGCCAATTATGATGTGAAATTTTATCTTGAAATCTTTCTCTATGTTTCTTATAGTTATATGTTTAATCATGTAAGGAACTTGTAGAATAGTAATATTGTCAAAATAAGTTTCAATTCAACTCAATGGAGCATTGTGAGTATTTGATTTTTAAATGGTGATAGGGTATAGGACTATAGGCTGTAAGAAAATTGGTAGAGAAATTACAGGGTAGTTAGAGGAGTGATATGTGTAAAAGCTTATAATAGATAGCTTACAATGTGGTAATCAATAAAAAATCTAGTCTTGTAGGATTGTTAGTCTCATATCTCTGCCACATGTAGCTTAATTTATCTGAAGCAAATCAATAAATTCCTTTGGATATAAATATCATTGATGCCATTGGATCATAAATGGCATGTGTCCTTGTGACATTTGATATGATTTAAGCTTCAATTTTGGAATGTTTGTAATGGTAAGAAGATATTTTTAAAGAACTTTTATTATTTGTTTTTAGAAAGGACTTTAAAATAATTTTGAATGCATCTACAAATGCAAAATCAAACATAGGAAAATGAATAAATTTCCTCGAAAATGATTTCCAAAGAAAACATTTCCTCTCCACAATATTTTACATGCAACCAACATAGCCTAAACAACTGGATAGTTTTGTGAAACTTGAATTGATTGGATATATTTGTTAAAATTATCAGACCATAGATATTTTCAGTGATTAACTCTTTATTTTTATTTTTTTAACCAATCTTGATGCTACTAATCCAATCTGATTGATTCGGCTAATATAAGTTGTTTTGACATTGATCTTGATCATTATCTCCATTTTGTGACCTATTGTTAATTGAGTTGGGGTGTTTAGGAATCTTGTAGTGGCTTCATATTGATTTCAAATGAACTAATTTATGTTTTCTTGGTCTTGTTTTGAATTAGATGAAAGTCATGAAACCATGATTTTAAAAATTGTACCATATTGGGTGATATGGTCACTTCTATTGCATTTTAAAGAAATCATTAGCGTTACAGCGCGACATTGTGTACTGATTGTGTACAGGGCTTATATGAGACGTATATTGGGTCAATATTGTCTGATATAGGGCTTATATTGGGTGGTACACGCCCAACAGCTATAGAAATAGCCTTTGTGAAAATTTTATATTGGTTAGCTGTTGGGACCAATCTTAAGAGATTTTGGGGGCTATATAAAGTTGCCAAACCCTTTATTTACCTCCTTACACTATCATTCTATCTATTCTCTCTTAAAACTCTCTTATTCTCTCAATTCTTCCCTCATGAACTTTGTCGAAATAGTACCAAAGAACCAATTGTTGATTGGAGACGAAACACTATTAGTAATGTATTCATTGCGATTACATTGCTTGTGATGGAGGGATTATTCAATTGAGGTAATATTTGGCTCAAGGATGTCTCGACGTGTCCAAATGTCCGAAAGCACCAGTTGAAGTTCGAAAGCTCTTTAAATAGCTGCTAGACAACTAACAAGATCAATGACTTCGAGATATTGAACAACAAGCGGAGTTCTATGGAAGAGTATGGAAAATGCCCACTACGACCAATACCAGGGTCATGGTGATGATTTCAAGGATCTTGCAACTGACATGCATGTCTTTGCAAAGCACACGCAAACGACATGCGAGTGAGATTGTTGGTCCTATTGGGGTGTCATTTTGAGTATGACAGCGGTGGCAGTAGCACTGACAATGTCAGCTCATCATTGGTGCTAGGGCAATGAACCGAAGTAGTATTCCCTCTAGAACCCATCTTGGACGAAGCTCCGACATGAGGCTGCCTCATACTCAGAGCTAGGGAGGCATTAGAGGCTTCTCATTAGGGCTTGATGTTTTTGATCCAATATGCGCTCATTTGCGGTAGGAGATCTTCATGTTTCTGATCTTGATCCGAGGGTTTTTCTATCCCAAGCATCAAAGCAACCATGTATAGACGATGCTTGGAGCAAGAACAAATGGTTTCACTTTACTTGCATTCCACCAAATGCAACAAACAACCCATATTACCAAATTATGGTATTTACCATCCAGAAGGTTGGCCTTGGTATTGTCCCTCCAACTCCTTATGAAATTACATGTTCATATCTTGATGTTGAGGTCAATAAGGTTCGACAATCCATCAAGAACTCCAGGAGGCGATGGGAGTAATAAGGTTCAACAATCCATCAAGAACTTCCGAACTTCCTCATATACTGCAGAATGTACCATCAACTTCCACGGATGAGTACATTCATTGTGTATGGGATTGAGGAATGTACCAGAATATACCATATGTAGCTCTGTATGGTATTCGAATTTTAATGCAACCATTATGTTACTTGCAAGGGCTGACTTTCTCTCGCATTCATGGAATAGAAGTATAGAATAGTGCAGCTTGTTAAGATGCCTTTTCTCCTGGGCACCTTGTTCTTTTCATGTACCTTGTTAAAGTGATATACTTTTATCGCAATTAGAAGTCTTGAGCTCTTAAGTTATCACTAGTTTTTCTTCTTTAGACAGGACCTGATGAAAGGACTATTCCTGGGAATACCATAGCTGTTCAAGCAGATATGCCTTTCAGTGGTCTTACAACTTTTGGAACTGCATTTTTGTCCAAGTTTGAATGCTCACAAATGCCACATCCAGTATGTTTTAGTATTATCTATTTAAGAGGCATGAACATAATTTAGAAGCTGACTATTATGTTTTTGAAGCTACTGGAACATATCACATTCGTAGACACCCCTGGGGTTCTTTCCGGAGAAAAACAACGAACTCAACGTAGTTATGACTTTACTGGCGTTACATCATGGTTTGCAGCAAAATCTGACCTTATTCTCCTTCTGTTTGATCCCCATAAACTTGACATCAGTGATGAGTTCAAGCGTGTTATTGGGTCTCTGCGTGGCCATGATGATAAAATACGAGTGGTTCTCAATAAGGCAGACCAGGTTGACACACAGCAGGTGAAACATTTTCTATTAGACTTTGCATTCATTAACATGGAATCGTTGCGTGTATTCTTTTATATAATCAGGTGACATGTTCTTTGCAATTGGTATAAGCACAGTGCATATCTGAACCTGTTTAAGCTGCCTTTGGTTTGCAGCTTATGAGAGTTTATGGTGCATTGATGTGGTCACTTGGGAAAGTTTTGAATACCCCTGAAGTCATGCGGGTATACATTGGGTGCGTTCTCTATACCTTGTGGCTGTAGTTTGTTATCATTGAAGATGGTTAGTTTGCTTTTTTTTTATTAAGGAAGCCACATTTTTATCCTTTATCAGTCTTAGATTGCTTGAAGCAATTTTATTTTCTTAGGATTACTTAATTGGAGTTATCAATTTTTACATATTGGACTGCGATCACTTGGATCACAGCCCCTTGTGGGTACTGAATTTTGCAGAGTTATAGTTCAAAACTTTTCTAATTATAATTTACAGTTCATTCAATGACAAACCAGTAAATGAAGCAGCTGTTGGTCCACTTGGAAAGGAACTATTTGAAAGAGAACAAGATGACCTCCTCTCTGATTTGAAAGATATTCCTAAGAAGGCCTGTGATCGAAGGGTACTACTGTGGCAGCTCCTTTCAAGTTTCTCCTTAATGGTGGATTCTGTAATATGATGCAATTTACTCATTTTCATTGATTGCAGATCAATGAATTTGTTAAGAGGGCTAGATCAGCAAAAATCCACTCTTATATCATTAGCCACCTAAAAAATCAGATGCCCGCAATGATAGGCAAGGCAAAGACTCAACAAAGACTAATTGATAACCTGGAGGATGAGTTTGCAAAGGTAATGATTCTTTTTCTGTTTGAAATGCACAAAAATGTTATGCGATAATTACAAGTGTACATTACATATACATGTTTTCACTTATAGTCCATCTTGCAAAACCAAATAGACATTGTTCACTGATAGATGTATAGTGGAATTGACAGAACTGACATATGCAACATTCAGATTAATGAGTACAGACTTAATTCAGTCTTGTATTTGATTTTGATTTGAGCATTATACTATGCAAATTCTGACACAGGCCCTGGCTTTCTCGATCAGGTACAAAGGGAGTATCATCTACCTGCAGGGGACTTCCCCAATGTTGAGCACTTCAGAGAAGTTCTAAGTGGCTACAGCATCGACAAGTTTGAGAAACTTAAATTGAAGATGATACAGACTGTTGACGATATGTTGGGGTATGACATCCCAGAGCTACTAAGAAACTTTAGAAACCCATATGAAAGGTAGGTAAGTGCTCGTTCCCATTTTTAAATGTGTTACAACAGCCGTCGCGAGTTAGAGATCTCTGCAACAATTGAGAGCTATGCATGACGGGAGTTGTTGTGTATTACTTGTGCGCATTCATGTGAATGAAGTGCTTGAGGTTGTTTTGTACAATTTAGTCATTGGTGGAAATAAGTAGCCTATGCTGAATATTCAATGTAATATCTTATTTGTGAACATCTTTCAATTACAGCAAAATATCTTTGAATGAACCCAAAAGTGCCTTCTTTTTCATCTGCCTATGATTATGAGGCTAAGGTTTGAAGAGTTGTGTTTGATGAATCAAGTAGGCTAGGAGATTGATCTATGATGGACCTTTTGTAATAGTTCTATCCCTAGTCAAGCTAGGATTTGAATCACATAAGAGTTAAAGAGTTATCTGGTTGTATGAGTAAGCAAAAAATATAAATAGACCAAACATAAACTGGATAAAAACTAGTATTATATTGTTTGAAACACCTTGGAATAAACAAGAAATAATTATTTTTTTATTTGGACCAAGAATAATGTACAAAGTTTTCTTTTAGTATTGACTGATTTATATATGTTATTACATAATATTATAATTAATTATATATATTATAAAATATTATATAATTTTGAATTATACATATAAAGTATTAACTCTCAAAAAATTAAAAATATACAATAAACTATAAAATAATTATATAAAATAATTATATAAAATAATGTTAAAATAATAATAAATGATTGATTAATTTTTAAAGTAATAAAACATTTATTATTCATTATAAATAACATCGGTGTCATCCCACTTTAAAATTAAAATAAATAAATAAATATGGTTTTAGTAATATTGGATTTGTTTTTTTAATTGATATAAATTATTGTTAATATTGAAGTATAATATTGAAAGAATATCACAAGGAATTGATAAAGAATATTACTATGTTGGTTGAGATAAAAAGTAATATTATATATTTATTTTTTATAGCTCACTTTTTTATTTCTAAATTTGCTACCAAATAAGGAAACTGATGAGTCATAAGAAAAATTATTTTATTTATGACTTACTTATGTCAACCAAATAGTCCTTAAACCTTTGCCCCATTTCACTCCAGGCTTGTCTATGAGCTCAGAAAGTGCTAGGTTGGTGTTGCTAGCGTCATTAAGTTTGTAGTCATTGACAACGCATATATGTCCTCCTGTAATCACCCGTTTATTTGGCAGGATAAGAAAAGAGGTATCCTATGTCATATTTATTTTTATTTTACTGGAACATATTTGTTTCATAGGATAAAAAAATATAAAATAAAAAACAAATTTATATTAATAATTTATTTAGTGCATTGATTAAAAAAAATATATGATTTAAATAATATGAAGTTGATATTATATTCTATATGCATTAGATATTTTTTTTAAATTATTCGAATCTCTCTCATTTATTATGTTATCCTATCTAATAAAACAAATAAATCAATAATTTTAACTCAGATAACACGAGGATTAAAACAAATTATTTCAAACCCTTTTCTTTCTTTGATACACTTGCAACTCAACCAGATCATTAATTGTTCATCCTGTGTCCAAATTTCATCCCAAATTTGGCCCCCTTGCTGTTGTTGGCGTCCGCACAAAGATGAGCACTGCAGCAGAATACCAAATTTTGTTTGATTAAGTTTTAGATACATTACATAGTATTTTTCTTGATGTGCGAGTACACTACAGCCAAAATCTCAACCAGTTTTCTTCACCATATATGTTTTAGTGAGGTGTGAGATGCCACTAGTTTCTAGAATAAGATGCAAAAGCATTTATGAACCATCGTAATAATCAAAATCAAAAGTCCGCCGAGCAAAAAACAGCAGAGGACCAATGAACTTCATAGGCAAAACTTCTTCAGCATCAGCAGCACATCCAAGTGTAGCTCCCAGGGCAAACACCATGTAGGTATAGATCGACAAATAAAATAACGAAGAATAAAAAATATAGCACACAAGATTTACGTGATTCGGGATAGCGATGTGAAGTTCGTACATCCATGAGCAAGGGAGGAGGAGATATTTATTATTCACCAAGAACACAAGTACAAAGAGAGAAAAATCCTAGTCCACAAAATATATCACAACTGCACCCCAGCGAACCGCTCTCCAATCCTATAAATACATAATAACCCTAAACGGGTTTGGTTACAACATAACGGGTTGGATAGTCCGTACCGGCCCTATATTACAAATTCAAGACACATCTAACAAATCTCCACCTTGGCTTGAATTTCCTGTAACTCCTCATGTCCTCCTTTGCCGAATAGCCCTCGTGGGCCTAGCTCGTTCTTTGTAGAATACCAACTAGGCCCAAGCAATGCTCGAACTTGGCTATGGGTAGGCTCTTCGTCATCATATCTGCTGGATTCTCATGAGTACTGATCTTCTGAACCTGAATATCCCCATGAGCGATAACATCACGAACAAAGTAATACCTCAGATCAATATGCTTCGTCCTCTCATGATGCATTTGATCCTTAGTGAGATGTATGACACTCTTACTATCGCAGTAGATAATAGTTGTCTCATTTTTCGTGAGAAGTTCTCCAAGTAGACCTCTCAACCAAATGGCCTCCTTCACAGCTTCAATGACCGCCATGAACTTTGCCTCTGTGGTAGATAGTGCCACTGTAGCCTGTAAAGTTGCCTTCCAACTAATGGCACAATCATCAATAGTGAACAATAACTTGTGAGATCGAGATTGCCTCCTATCCAAATCTCCTACAAAATTTGAGTCAACATAGCCAACCAAACTCATCGAGCTTCTACCGAACTCCAAACAAACATCATGAGTACCCTTTAAGTATCGCAAAATCCACTTAACTGCTTGCCAATGACATTTACCAGGACAAGACATATATCTACTAACAACACTGACAACATGAGATATATCTGGACGAGTACATACCATAGCGTACATAAGACTGCCAACTGCATTAGAGTAAGGAACTCTATCCATATATGTCATATCCTCCTCTGACAGTGGCGTTAATGAAGCAGATAGCTTGAAGTGTGCGGCAAGAGGAGTGCTAGCTGGCTTTGCATCATGCATAGCAAAACGCTCTAGGACCTTAAACATGCGTCTTTTTTTGAGAATCTCCTTTCTCAAAATCTTCTTCCCTGCTCAAAGATCCTTCATCTCAAACTCAGAACTAAGTATGACTTTCAAGTCATTAATATTTGAAAGATTCTTAGCTGCAATCAACATATCATCAATATAAAGCAGCAAATATATAAAAGATCCATCGACAAGTCTAGGGTTGTTCATGGGTCAAACTTGACCCAATGAACCCGAGAAACCGATCCGACCCGTTTCGGGTCGGGTCAGGTTCAGTTTGTTCAAACCTAACTATAATCAGGTAGGGTCTCAGGTTTCAAGGTTTGGAACCCGATTACCCGATTAAATATATATATTTTATTATTTTTCTAATATATATATATATATCAAGATGCGGGCAGCGTCGGCCCGCGTCTTCCCAAGAAGGCATGGCCCGCGTCTTGCATCTTCCCAAGAAGATGCGGCCACGTGGCCTGTCTTCCTGGGAAGACACGAGCCACAGGCCGCATGGCTCGTGTCTTTCCAATAAGACACGAGCCACGAGCTAGGCATGTGGCTCGCGTCTGGGACCCAGGCTGTCTCCGCGTCTTCCCAGGAAGACACGACAGAAGCTTGGATTTATTATTATTATTATTATTATTTAACGGGTAAACCGACTATCCGATCCGACTCGACCCGATTCCGGGTGGGTCGGGTCGAGTCGGGTTCAAAAATTTTTACCTTAAAATCCGACCCAATTGCTTGTTGGTTGGATTGAGCCGATTTTTTCCCCAAACCCGACCCGACCTGTGAACAGCCCTAGGCGCGCAAGTCGATGTAGGTAAACACAACTATCATACTTGCTTTTCAGAAAATCAATACTTAGCATAAAGGAATCAAATTTCTTGTACCACTGTCGTGGGGATTGCTTAAGTCCCTACAAAGACTTCTTCAAGAGGCAAACATGGTCTTTCTTTCCTTCAATCTGAAAATCCTCTGGTTGTTGCATATAGATGTCCTCATCTAGATCACCATGTAAGAATGCAGTCTTCACATCATGTTGCTCTAGCTCAAGATCATATTTAGCAACAAGAGCAAGTAAAACTCGAATTGATGTATGCTTAACCACAAGGGAGAAAACATCATGAAAGTCAATATTTGCACCTGACTATAACCTTTTACAACCAATCTTGCCTTGTATCTAGTGTCTTCACAGCCTGATCCTTTTTTCTTCTTAAATACCCACTTGCAACCAACAATCTTCTTACCTATTGGTGGTGTAACCAGCTCCCAAGTTCTATTCTTCTGTAGAGATTGCACATCTTTTCTTCCATAGACATTAGCCACTTGCTGGAACCAGGAGCATGAATTGCTTTAGGATATAATGTAGGATCAGATGAATCAATGCTCTCAGCAACACTTAGAGCATAAACTACCATATATGCAAAAGAATATCTTTGCTGTGGTTTTATCAGTCTCATCGGCCTATCACGGGCCAACACATATTGCTGCTGTTCAGGTTGAGGAGACGCTTATGCTTCAAAAGAAGTCTCTAGTTGATTTTGTGCATTCATCTGATTTGAAGAACTATCAACTTCAAGCTCCACCTTTCCAAATCACTCTGCTTTCCTGTGTCATCAAAAGAAGACAACTCTTTTCTCGAGTGAAACATTGTAGATTCATCAAAAGTAACATCTCTACTAATCATGATTCTTGGTTTCAGTCACCACAATCTATAACCCTTAACACCAGATTGATAACCAAGAAATATGCATTTTGTAGCTCTAGGTTCAGGCTTTCCATCATTAACATGAGCATAAGAAGGACAACCAAAAATTCTCAAATGTGAATAATCTAGAGGATTACATGATCATACCTCTTCAGGAGTCATCAATTCTAGTGACCGATTGGGTGATCGGTTCAACAGATGACAAGCTAGGTTAACTGCTTCTGCCCAAAACTCCTTGCCCAATCCTGTATTCGAAAACATGCACTGAGCTTTCTAAAGTAGTGTTCTATTCATCCTTTATGCAACACCATTTTGTTGCAGAGTCTTCACAACTGTGCGATGTCTAGCTGGCAATGCCTTCCTTCTCACAAAATGCATTAAAATCAGATCCACAAAACTCAAGCCCATTATCAGTTCTCAACCTCTTCACAACCTTTCATGTTTGTTTCTCCAGTAAGGCCTTCCACAGCTAAAAAGTCTCAAATACATCACTCTTGCGTGTTAAAAAGTAGACCCGTACCTTCCTGGAGAAATCGTCAATGAAGGTAAGAAGATATCTTTGGCCTCCTTTAGAAGTGACCTGAGAAGGGCCCCATAAATTTGAGTGAATGTAGTCAAGCGTTCCTTTTGTTTTATGAACAACTGAACTAAAACTCACTCTCTTCTGTTTTCCCAAAACACAATGCTCACAAAAGTCGAGCTTCTCAATTCTTGGTCCCAGAAGAAACCCTTTCTTGCTCAAAACATGCATCCTTTTCTCACCCATGTGACCCAAACGCATGTGCCACAATTGTGTTGTCTCTGAAACTGTAGTAGATGAGGAAATTAATGCTGAACCTATTACAGTTGAACCTTGAAGGACATATAAACTGCCAACTTTTAAACCTTTCATCAATACAAGAGCCCCACGAGAAATCTTCATGCCATTAAACTCAATGACAATTCTGCAACCTTTTGAATCTAAGACACCGAGAGAGACAAGATTCTTCTTCAAGTCAAGAACATGCTTAACATCTGATAAGGTCTTGACAACTCCATCATGCATCTTGATCTTAACAGTCCCAATTCCAATAGTCTTAATTACAAGCATCATTGTTGCCCATAAGAACAACTCCATCTTCAATTGATTTGTACGTAGAGATCCAATCCCTATTTGGACACATGTGGAACGAGCAACCAGAATCAAGAATCCATTCGTCTGCAAACTTGGATTTATCATTTGTTGTCACTAAAAGAACATCTTCATCTCTTTTCCCGGCAACACTAGCATCAGCCACACCAACTTTTTGTTTTCCCTTCTCGTTATGCTCATTGGCCCTCTTATTCTTGTTGTGTAATTTATAACAGTCTACCTTAATATGACCCTTCTTCTTATAGTAATTGCACACCTTATCTCTGTTCTTCGACTTAGACATGGACCTCTTATGGCTGAAATTCTTGGTTTGATGTCTTCCTCTCACAAACAATCCCGAAGCATGCTCATCAGATTTGCTTCCAGCCACTAACTCATTGTCTAGTTTCTCTTTGCTCAACAGATTTCCCTTTACGTCTTCAAACCTCAAATTATCTTTACTATAAATCATAGTTTTTCTAAAGGTTTTATATGAAGCAGGTAAAGAGCATAATAATAACATAGCTTGATCCTCATCTTCAATCTTACAATCCACATTTTTCAGATCATTAAGGAGAGTAATAAACTCAGTAATATGAGTCTTAATCAACGTACCTTCGGCCATACGAAAAGTGTACAACCGCTGCTTCAGAACTAGAAGATTTGCTAGGTATTTCATCATATACAGAGTCTCTAACTTCCTCCACCGATTAGTCGCTGTCTTTTCTGCTTGAATCTCCTGCATGACATCGTTTGTGAGGCACAAACGGATTGTGGAGAGAGCTTTGCGATCAAGTCTATTCCAATCGTCATCGGACATAGAATCAGCCTTTGTCTCTAATGCTAATTGTAGACCGTGCTGCACAAGAATATCAGTCATCCGCATCTGCCATAGACTAAAATTCATCTGTCCGTCAAACTTCTCGATGTCAAACTTCGTTGTATCCATCTTCAAGAAATCGAACTCAGAAACCTCGCTCTGATACCAGTTTGTAGGGATATATCAACAAACAAAACAACGAAGAATAAAAAATATAAGACACAAGATTTATGTGGTTCGGGACAGGGATGTGCCGTCGGTACATCCACGGGCAAAGGAGGAGGAGATCTTCACTATTCACCAAGAACACAAGTACATAGAGAGGAAAATCCTAGCCCCCAAAATACATAATATCTCACAACTACACCCCAACGAACCACTCTCCAATCCTATAAATACATAATAACCATAAACAGATCGAGTTACAACATAACGGGTTAGATAGTCCGTACCGGCCCTATATTACAAATTCAAGACACATCTAACCCACCACACTATTAGGTCCTGCACCGGAATCCTAGCTAGGTCAATGATCTTGGTAAGAAGATGTGTGTTACATGTGTTGCTAAGAGTTCGTATGTTGACGAGCCCAAGCTCAGTGGAGGCATGACAAGGAGCTTTCGCAAGTTGATGACCATCGACGACCTGTTGTAATTAAGCAGAGTGAGTAACAGATGACATGAGGGCTTTCGCCGGCAAGTGTGACGCCAGCGCAAGGTCCATGGTGGGTAGCATGTTTAATTGAGGAACTTATATAGGGTGTCTTTGAGGCGGCCAAAAACTGCAGCAGTGGAAGCGATGTTTGCGGGATCGAGAGCACCATTATCCAAGGAGCTTAAACTTTCATGCAAGGGTTGACTACGTCCCTGAAGAACATCCATCATTTAGGTGCTCAGAAAGCTAAGATGAGTAGCGTGGTGGTTGCATAGACACTTTCACATTAAGAAAGGTGACGATCACTAAAATTCAATTTGGAAGCATTATCCATCAATTTCTTCGTGAAATTTATCTAAATACCTTGCAAGTCAATATTACCATCATTTAGGAGTGATTAGTTGGATGAAATAGATCATAAATACAACAATATTTTTAATGTCCAATTTATTTTCTTATTTAGTTGCAATTTTTTTTTAAAAAATAAGTGGATAATAAGGAATGACATAAAATATCATTCCTTATAAATAAGAGCTAATAAAAAATAGTATTCTTCATTTATTCCTAATTGTTTTTTCACTAATATCCTTTAAGATTTACGATAATTACATCATAATAATATTTATTATTTTAAAATAAATAAATTATTTTAAATTAATTGAAAATTAATTTATATTTGTTATATTCTCAAATTGATATTCGATTTGAAAATTATTTTACACTAATTCATATTTTATTATATTGTTATTAGTTAGAATAAATTATAAAACAATATATTATTTTGACTACAAATATTTAATATTTTAAATAAGAATATCTTGATCATTTTTCTCTCTACTTCTTGTAAATTCCAAATACTAACCAAACAAGAAAATAATTAGTCCTAATTTATTCCTAATATTCACCGGTACGAAACAAGGGGGTGTCTTTTCTTTTCAATTTCATTTTATGTCTGTTCTTATTCTTGTGATTTCATCCCATTCAACCATGCACTCCCTTATTATATACTCTAGTATGTGCCCATCTCATACTTCGATGTGAACCTTTTCAATCAATCAACAATAGAGAATCAGGATCCATGAATCATGTCTTTAATAATATGTGTTAGTTCGGGTTTCTTTCTTGTTGATCCTTAAGATATAAAATTGCTATTATGTCTTAAATAATAGCTTATATTACTAGAATTTTGACCTTCACCGACGGCCCGCTTCGTTTTTAAGCCGTCGGTGAAGACCATAACCAATGACGACCAACGACTCGCTCCATTGCAAATGCATCGTTGCAAATAACGGTGTCGCTAATAACTTAGTGACAACCGACACGACTGTTGCTAATATAGTTATCAGTCGCGGCCTATAGGGCCATTGCTGATAGATAAACAACAACAACCTCTTTGGATGTTGTTGATATTGTTATTAGCGACAGCCTTACAGGCCAATCGAGATAAAGTCGTTGTTGAAGGTCTGCTGCTGAGCCGTTGCTATCGCTGATGTTGTTAACCTGAAAAATTTGAAAATTAAAAATTTTCATTGATACATAACTCACACACCCATTATACACATCCATACACATCAAAACAATTATATCTACAATTATAATTATCAACATAATCGTATAAAAACTATTGTATCAACACGATACGAATCAAAATGATACAAATCAAAACCATCATATCAACATGAGTATCAAAACACAAGTATAAGAGTCAAGTCATAAACACATGTATATCATAACATAAGCACAAGTCAAATAAATAAAGTCTCACAACTGCGGTGGAGGCTGGTCGGGATCATGCGGTGGCATCTACAGTGCTTGGGTGTGGAATGGCGTGGACCGGGTTGAGGATGATGGATCAGATGTGGAAGGGATGCCAACGTTGGATTGAGCCGTGATATGCCTCAACATCGCATGCATCTCCTCCATCTTCCGACTCTGACGTGCGATCTGCTCCTCCAATGCTGCTATTTGGCTATGATCGTGAGATCGGGATGTGGAAGGTTGCTCACCGCAAGCGAAGGGGCCGGTGTCCCAAGTGGCCCTAGCACGGCTCGCGTATGACCACTGTATGAGAAGCCATAAACGCGGTCGTGGTCCCAACCACCAGCGGCATCAACCCACGCTCGGGCATCAAAGTCGTCGGGGGTGCCTCTGTATTGGGTCACAGTCCAAGTGTAGGTCTCCTACATGAGTTTGTATTTTGTTTCATATTTTTTCTAATTACAAACTTAAATTATAAATAAATATTGCATACTTAAAACAAATATAATTAACATGATGGCTACAGCCTGGGTGTCGATGTAGTCCCCGGCCCTATGTCCTCGATGATGAGTCCGCTCGAAAACCTCCATCGGGGAGGGTCGCTGGACAGTGCCGTCATCCATGACCGTCGTCTATATTTACGAAACAAATACATTAGTACACTGTGAAACAAATACAATATATAATTTAATTAAAATTAATATATAATACTTACCATACGACGCTCGTACACTACAAATGAGACTAACCCGTCAGTGTGGCACGCTCCCCCCCTATCGAACATGCGATTTCTAGCCGTAGTCCGGGATACCTCTTTCCACTGGTCCGACGACCATCGCTCCACGAGCTGGTCCCAGACATCCGGAGTAATCCACTCGGGGCCATATCTCCGAGTCTTCACAATGTTTGTGGTCCCGGCTCGGGCCATCGCTTGGGTCCGGGCCTGGTTAAGCTGACCATTATACCGAGCGCGAGAAATCACCTCCCGCGCGCTCTCGATAAATGGCCTCTAGTCCTCTGGCCATGTGTAGCGAGCCTGCAAAATAAAACAATAATGCCAGTACAAATATTTATAATATCATGTATATAAATTTTTTTAATATGTACCAAAAACTCGTGCTAGAGAATGTCGGCGTGATCATGGGGCACGTGAAAGCACATGGGCCATGCACCGTGCATGTACCGTCTAATCGTCCCCGCTATAGTCCTGGGAACCTCCTCCAGCTCGAACCTACACAGCACAAATAAAGTACAATGTTATATTATGATATAATGAATTATATATAAATAATAAATAATAATACAGTACCTTTGTCCTCTAACACTAATAAGTATTCGTGCCTCCATGGCTGGCGAAGGCTGAATCCTATTCGGACCGCGTGGCCGCTTGCGTCGCGACGAACTAGCCTCGGCGGCAGGAGGATCAATGGCAGGAGGAAGTGTGGCTGGAGTGGAATCTCGAGTCTCGCCAATTAGAGGATCGATTGCCTCTGAAAGTCGGGCTGAGTTCTTGCGAGCATAACCACGACCCACCATAGTGGTCGAATAAGCATATAATTAGATTATATATAGTAGAGATAGATTTAATAGAAGATATGTTATTTATTTACAATTATTGCTCCTCGGTCTCTAGCTTTAGTCTTACAAACTACACGTCAATTTATTCCATCTTTATTTAGAGCCGGATACTTCGCATAATATACTTGTTTGGCTGGTGATGCCAATATAAAAGGCTCATTTGCTACAATTTTGATTTGTAATTAACCTCAACAAGTTTGTATTTTTGGATGAATTTTCAGGCTCCTATCTATTGTATCTAACTAATGACATTTAAATAGGATAATTGATTTCAAGCCAAAGAAGTGCAATTATCACTTCTTCCAACAGTCCATAAAAATTCATATCACATTCAACATATGTTGTCCTTTCACACAGACCCCAACATCCATAGTCTTCTTTGTAAATACATATTCAATCGTGTGAAATTTATACCCATTAACAAAATAACCGCTATAACATGATACTAGTCGCGACGGTCCACTAGCAAACTCAAATATTTTCTCATCTATTTCAGCTCCGTGTTTTGTGCTGTAAGGCCGAAGCTAAGTAGGGAAATCACGATTCTATAATCTCTCCAATTCCTGGTCGCTGTAAATAGAGTATTTTTGCATCATATCAATGTCAAATATTTCAATAAATTGTTTAATCTATGGACAATTGAGTAATACGTACAATTGTGCCAAATGGTTCTCTTCGTCCGTTAAGTATCAAAAGGGATGAGAACCGAAAGCATGGCCAGAGTGATAGAAGATATTTAAACGACCATCCGAATGTCGAACTCCCCCGTCGTCGTTCCATGGAAGATGATCAAATTTTATCTGTACAGTCGATTCAAAACAAAATGAGCAGAATGTAAAATTTTTTGGATGATACACGCTTCATATATTGATCCTTCAACAACAGTGGTGTTCTTTACTTTTTTTCTTCAGACAATTCATGTATCTTTTAAATAAGTACTGGTTGACGGCAATTATAAACGGTTAGCAGCATTGACCAAACTGAATAAGGAGTTGTCGAATGACCAAACAGATTAAAATCATCTGTGCACGATCCCAATATGATATTTCTAGTATCCCTAGCAAATGAAGAATAACATCTATCCAAATGTTTCCATACTTCACTATTAGATGGATGAGTCATTACTATATCATCACAACTTCTTGCATGCCAACTCATGTAGGGGCAGTCTTTTCAGACATGAATAATCTTTGAAGCCTTGGTGTCAATGGAAAATACCGAAGCACGTTAAACGAGATATTTTTCTGTTAAAATAATTTCTTCTCCTAGTAATGAGGATGTTCACATGTTGGACATTTATCCAAATGTGTATTTTCTTTATAATATAAAATGCAGTTATTTGGACACTTGTGTATCTTTTCGTACCCAGGCCCTAATTTTCTCATCAACTTTTTAGTCTTATAAAAAGTTGGCTCAAACTTGTTACCTGAAGATAGCATTCCATTAATAAAGCCCGCAATATGATCAAACACAACCCCGCTGATATTACAATCAGACTTGATGTTCAGGAGTTGTGTTATTGTCGAAAATCTAGTGTATTTAGGGAAATTCTCATACAAAGATTCATCGACAGCTTTCAACGTCTCGTAAAATTATGTGACATCTTTATTCGACAATTCAATCTCTACCACAGTTTGTACTTCTGTGACATCAACACCCGTAGTATCTGATGGTATTGGCGTCTCTGTAACTAGCCGCTCGACATTATCATTCAAGTGGAATTGACCATCAAGATTATCAAGTATCATTGTTCTATATGGATTAGATGGACTGAATGAAGAAAGACCAGCATAAGAAGATTCACCATGAGTTTGAACGACAGGATTGCTCGACGTCCCAACTTCACGTGACTCCCCGTGACAAGTCCATATATAATGTCTTGGTGCGAATCCTTTTGTATACAGATGCAGAGTGACAGTTTCCTGATTAAGAAATCTTGTGTTCGTGCAATTGTAGCACAGACATCAGATTTTATCACCGCTAACGAATTTCCGATTCAAATAGGAAAAATTTAGGAAGTAAGTTACGCCTAATCGAAACTCATTCATTAAAGCTCCATGATCAAAACGTCGGTACATCCAACTTCGATTGTCCGACATGATTCCATCAATCAATGACTATCTTCAGTTAATGTCTTCAGGTGGGATGATCCCATTTCATTCGGTAATCATGTTATTCATATTGCACTAAGTATTTTTCTTTTAATCGTTAATTTCATTCTAAATTTTGGCAACATCTCCCTACAGTTCTTCGAATACGCATATTATTTGGGCGCATATCAAAGAACAAGGGAGATATAGTAGCCAAAATTTATGAATGAGTTAACGGTTAAGAGAAACAACTAGTACAATATAAATAACTATGTTACCAATCTATCCAATTAAGAACAATTCAAGGGTCGTAGATCATGTAAAAGTTCATTCACTTTGTTTACACGAACATAGAACCCCTGAATGGATCTAAGGGTACTTAGAATTTTTACCTAATTAGACTCATCGATACGTACGTAACACGTATCAACTCGTCACGATCATGTACAAAAAATTAACAATTAATTAACTATTATACCAATTAATCTACTAATTCAACATTAAACAATATTAAACATTAAATATTAAATATTATACCTAATTAACATTAAACATTATACATAATTACAAATTATACCTAATTAACAATAACCAATATTAAACATTAAATATAAAACAATAAACTTTATTTAAAAATAATAAAAAAATTTGTTAGGGTTTAATTAAACCCAAATCACAATAGTCGGCTACTGTTCAATTAATGGGGCTTCGGCCCCATATTCGGCGTCAGAGTCTAGTGTCTGCTATCAGACACTAGACGGACATCGGAGGCCGAAACTCTTGGGTTTCGACCCCAACAAGAAAAAAAATGACGGAGTGAAGGAGGGCGGAGACCTGTACGAGGAGGGGTGGAGGAATACCTAGAGGCGAAGAAGGGATGAAAACCGAGAGAAGGAGGGATGGAGACTGGCGGCAGCAGTAGGGAGAAGCCATGACAGCAAATAGGAGAAAGAAGGAAGAAGAAAGAAGGGGGCGGGCACGAATGCAAATAAAACATCCACCACCGATGGCCACAGTAGCCGTTGCTGAACATTTGCTGATGTATTATAACATCATCAATTAATGACTGATGCGGCCCTCTCTATGAACTCACGGAAATGTTTTTTTGATTTTCGCATCGTGTGGGTGACAGCAACTCATGAGCGACGGGTCCATAAGTCGTAAGTTAGCCGTCGCTATTGAATTATTAAGTCACCAATGGCCCACGAGGCCCTCGTGAAACCATTACTGTTAAGTTTTTTCATTTTCGCGTCGCGTGCATGCCATCAACTTATAAGCGATGGTGGCGACGGTCGTAACCAAGTCGTTGTAGATGTTGGTACATCTGCAATGGCCGGAGCAACCGTAAGAACGTCGTGGCCCATTCCGATGGCTCAGTCGTCCATCGGTGAAAGTCACAATTCTAGTAGTGTTAAAAATACTTGTGCGATTAGATCTATCAAATATTTGTTACTCCTATTAAATTATAAATTCTTACTAAATGCGCCATTGGATTCTTCATCTTGTTCAAATATGTATTTTGTGGAACTATTATCTATGTTTTTGTTACTCACCATCTCTTTTCCAATTTTTATAGATATGTCATCAAAACACGAGGAGTTGGTTGCATGGTCCTAAAAATAAATTTAAAAATTGATAGACTAAAAATAGAATTTATTATTATTATTATAAATAAAATGCAAATTTGGATATATATATATATATATATATATATATATGTGTGTGTGTGTGTGTGTGTTCTTGCCTAAGGATCGGAGTCGTCTGGTATGGTGTGGAGTTTCTCCTGGTCATGTGCAACTTCGTGGGGGGGGGGGGGGGAGGGGGGGAGGGGGAGGGGGAGGGGAGGCGACCCACAAAAGATACTTTCGACGCTCGAGGTTGGAATATGGAGCTTAGGTTACCTGAGGTGTGTCGTGTCTGGATTTATTGCGTGTGGAGGTGTGAAGACATGTTTATTCTCCATCTTTTGTTGCTTATTTTCATGCTAAATTCGAATTAAATACTTCCTAAAATGTGTTTATTGTTTTGTTTAATTCTTAGGGAACAAATGATGGAAAGAAATAAAAAAGAATCCCTTTGCACGTTTTTTGGAAGCTAGAAATTGGAAAGACAGCTGGACCTGGTCGCATTGCCTTGGACGTGCCCACGCCTTAGTAGAGATGCATGTGACAGTTCCAGAATTTACCATGTTAAAAGCTGAATTTTTGTTTCCAAGTTTCCATGCGAATTTGGACAATCCATTTGTGTCTAAAATATTAAACCAAGATATTTGATTGTTAGTTTATAGCCATGTAAGGTTCATTTGATTTTTATTTACCATTATAGTTAGGTTTGGAATTCTCCTATAAGAGGAGAATAATTGTAATGAACGGGGCGGGCAATTCTTAGCTTTAGCCTTCTTTTTAGTTTTGACTCTTTAGAATTAAGTTTGAATTCAGCAGTAGTTTTTGGAGAATGCAATTGTTTGTGTTTGCGATGTGTGGCTAATCCACTTCTTTCTAGCTAAAGGACGATTTGACGTTTCGGTTCTACAGATTGTGATATCCCTCTATACTTCACCTCTTTTACTTTTTAGTATTCATTTATTTTCTGCAGAAATTATTCTATTATTCCTTTTTAATTGTCGGTATGTTACCAGATTATTAGGACAATAGCTAATCTTTCGGTATGGCTGTTCCATGCCAAATTTAGAGGCAAATTAGTCGAGGTTGTTGTTCAGTCCGTACTAATGGAATTCTTAAATTAATATGACATGTGAGATTGCTGTTCAATTTATATAGACTATTAAATTGCTAGAAATAAAGGAACTCATCCTTGGCGTCTATGATCAATCCTACGAACCGAAATCGAGAATGTACCTTTAGCTAGACTTTCCTCTCATTGATTTCTCCTTAATTTTAATTACTATTTTTCATTACTATTTTTAATTACTATTTTTAATTACTGTCTTTATTTCATCGTGCATCTAATCAAAACCCCCTCTCTTTTTTTAATTCCTCCCTTTTAATTTATGGTTTTGAAAGAATTTGAAACTAACCAGTCTCTGTGGATTCGACCCTACTCGTCACGACTATAAATCTCAAGAAGTAGATATTTATTTTTGGTGGATTCAACACTCATCAAATTTTGGCGCCATTGCTGGGGACTGGTAATAATCAGTTTTATTTTTTTGCTAACCAATTTTGACTGTGCAAAAAAATTCCAGACAGGTTAGACGTGGGTGCGTCTTAACATTGATGGTCAGATCTGATCGTACAGGAGAACTCATATACGATTCTGAGATTGAGAAGACTGCTAGAAGCCTTAGAAAGGCGACCCAACAGTGAGGTAAACACGTTTTGGCATCCTCATCTTCAACAACAGATGAGACGTGGGCACGTCTTAACACTGAGACAGAAGCAGAACCAGAAGCAAAAATGGCTGAAAACAATCTGACTTTGCGCGAACTGGCTGCTGCACCTTTTAACCAACCATCATTATACATCACTTACCTAGAATTAGAGGTAAATTTTGAATTAAAATCTAGACTAATATATCTCTTGCCTATTTTTCAAGGACTTGAAAATGAAGACCCTCACAAGCACATAAAGGAATTTCATGTTGTATGCTCAACAATGAAACCACACGGGATATCCGATGATCAAATCAAACTGCGAGCCTTTCCTTTTTCCTTAGCAAATGCAGCCAAGGAGTGGTTGTTCTACCTTCCTCCTGGATCAATCAACTCATGGACAGATTTGCTAAGGCTGTTCTTGGACAAATTCTTTCCAGCTTCACGAGCCGCTGGAATTAGGAGGGAAATCTGCGGAGTTAAACAAAAAGACATGGAGATTCTACATGAATATTGGGAAAGATTCAAACGGTTATGTACAAGTTCCCCTCAACATGGTATTTCTGAACAATTACTAATTCAATATTTTTATGAAGGTTTGTTACTCATGGAAAGAAGGATGATGGATGCAGCAAGTGGTGGGGCTATAGTGAACAAAACTCCTCAAGCCGCTAGGGAATTAATCTCCATCTTGGCTGCCAATTCACAACAATTTGGGTTTTGGCAAGAACTTTCAAGAGGGGTAAATGAGGTGAATGTATCCTCCCTTGAATCTAAAATTTTTCATCTAACTACTATGGTCTAGAATTTGGTTGCAGGGAACACATCACAGGCTAAAGTTTGCGAAATTTGTGCTCACGTTGGTCATCCTACCGATGTGTGTCCTACACTCCAAGATGATACTGAAAAATATGTCAATGCTATTGGAGGATTTCCTAATCTTCCACAAAGGAGATATGATACTTATTCGAACACTTACAACCCAGGATGGAGGGATCATCCAAATTTCAGCTATGGAGCGCAACCATCAAATTTTCAGCATTTCCAACCTAAGCAACCTGGCCCGTCACAACAATACCCTTCAAATTTAGGTACATCTCTTGAAGAAATGATTAAATCACTTGCAATTAGTACACAACTATTTCAACAGGAAACAAAAGCAAGTATAATTGAAACAAAAGCAAGCATTCAAAATTTAGAGAATCAAATGGGCCAATTGGCGTCATCTCTAAGCAAGCTGGAATCACAAGGCAAACTGCCCTCACAAACTGTCACCAACCCAAAATAGAATGCTAATGCAATAACTCTAAGAAGTGGGAAAGAGTTAGCAGATCCCAGTCTTCCAAGACGCGGGCACGCCTTAGAGACGGAAACTGAAACTGAAACTGAAGTTACTTCTAACCAGAAACAAAATGAACCAGAGCAGTCGAGAACATTGATGATCAAGCCCCCCTTTTCAGGAAGATTGGCCAAGTCTAAAAAGGAAAATAAAGAAAAAGAGATTCTTGAAACTTTTCGCAAGGTTGAAATAAATATCCCCTTACTTGACACCATTAAGCAAATACATCGGTATGCTAAATTTCTCAAGAAATTGTGCACCAACAAGAAAAAGCTAATTGGTAATGAAAAGGTAAGTGTGGGAGGAAATGTTTCTGCTATACTTCAAAGGAAATTATCTCCCAAATGCAACGATCAGGGTATGTTCGCTATTTCTTGCAACAGAGGCAACGTTGGTATAAAAAGAGCTATGTGTGATTTAGGAGCATCTATAAATGTCATGCCATTGTCTATTTATTCATCTTTAAATATTGGTCCATTGAAAAAGACAAGTGTTGTCATTCAATTAGTTAACAGGTCAGTTGTTTATCCCGAAGGGGTGTTGGAAGATATTTTAGTTCAAGTAAATAATTTAATCATTTATGCAGATTTTTTTGTGCTCAATATGGAGGAAGACACATCTTCTAACTCATCAGAAATTTTGCTTGGAAGACCCTTTCTTAGCACAGCTAGGACAAAAATAGATATGTATGATGGCACAGTCACTATGGAATTTGATGGGGAAGTCATCAAATTCAATGTTTATGATGCCATGAAATTTTCTAGCGAAAAATTTTGTGTTAACAATATTGATTCTATTGGCATTTCAGCTCACGAAACATTTAATTTGAGTGTTATGGATATGAATATCAATCAAGATAGTATTAAAATTGATTATGAAAATAATTTGCAGGTTGAAATAAAGACGCTCAAAACCACAGAAACTAATGCTTCATGCCTAGAATCATCTATTTCTCGCACTAAGCTTCTACGGTTTATTGTGCAGACACCACAATTGAAATTGAGGCCGTTGCCTAGGCATCTAAAATACGCAACCGGAGTTACGTGAAATATGGCAGAACTGTCTAGCCTAGGACAATAAGCAAGGGCGCTTCTTGGAGGCAATCCAAGTTTTAGGCGTGCCCACGCTTTATTTCTTAGTCTTTACTTTTGCATAATTTTATTTTCAATTTCTTTAGATATGTTTTTATTTTTCTTTTACTTCTGATTTTAATTTCTTCTAATTATCTTTTGGCAAAGGGTGAATTCGATACCAATGGTAGAGCTCTGAAGATTCTAAAAAGAAAAAGGAGGTAAAAATTTAAAAGGCAGACTTGAAATTTTAGGCATGACCACGCCTAAAACCCAAGGCAATAGCAAGCAGCCGACACCCTCCTCCAATGTTCAGGGAAGTTCTCGTTTTCCCAATATGCTCTTATTCAGCTTTGAAATTGTTTTGAATCACATTAGGGACAATGTGGATTTTAAGTGGGGGGAGGAGTTTATTTTGCATGATACCTATTTTTGCTCAAATATGACTTCTATGGAAAATACTTTTATGTAATTAGTTGAAAATTTATGGAAAACACTTTTATGTAGCTAGTTGAAATTTTCATTAGGTGGTTACTGTGTTGCACACTTTTGATAAGTTTTTTTTTTAAAATCTTGTCCTAGAATTTGATTTTTCAACTCATACATTTCAATTGCTATATATCTTAAAAGATTCATTTACATCCTTGAACATCCCAATTCATTGTGTCTAGATGCCTTGAACTGAATTACAAAGGGGAGCTAACATGAACAATACATTTCTCATCTCTCCACACGATATATGGTCATCTCTTGATGAACTCTCAGATTTTCAAGATGCAATAAACTTTGAAACAATCATGCCTGCTTAGTTTTATCTTGCACAATAGAAACTTTACCTTGTTATGCATCAAGTCTAAAAAAAAAAGAAAAAAAAAAGAGAAAGAAAGAAAGAGCATCACTACTCCGCTGATCACCAAAGATCATGAGTAGAGCGAGTAGCCACCTAGAATTGTGATCAACCAAGTAACCGGGTGCATGCATCACCAATGTGTGTCCTCGCATCAAAAGGTTGCATGACATTCTAGGCAAGGAACTTAAATTCGGGGCCAACCGAGTAACTAGGTGCATGCATCACCAATGTATGTCCTCGCGTCAAAAGGTTGAACAACGATATAGGAAAATAAAAGGTGCTCAGTCAATAAGTTAAGTCTCTTAGTTTTTTCGACTTGTGGCATTGCTTGGTAGATGTTACTTCTGTGCGATGATTTTTTTTAAAAAATTGCATGTGTGCTTAAATCTTTTTAGCCTTTGCATCTTGTACTTTGAATGTGCATCTAAGTGATCATAAATTTGTGTGGATGGATGAGATTTCATTATGAAAAGTTTACTTGCTATTGTCTTTTTGTTTGAGTCGTTAAAACTTTATGATGCGGGCTGCGATAGGGTGTGATGGATTTTAAAAGAGAGTGATTGCTTTGTATGAGTTATGCTTGAGGACAAGCATCGTTTAAGTGTGGGGAGATTTGATGACATGTTTATTCTCCATCTTCTGTTGCTTATTTTCATGCTAAATTCGAATTAAATACTTCCTAAAATGTATTTATTATTTTGTTTAATTCTTAGGCAACAATTGATGGAAAGAAATAAAAAAGAATCCCTTTGCACATTTTTTGGAAGCTGGAAATTGGAAAGACAGCTGGACCTAGTCGCATTGCCTTGGACGTGCCCACGCCTTAGTAGAGATGCATGTGACAGATCCAAAATTTACCATGTTAAAAGCTAAATTTTTGTTTCCAAGTTTCCATGCGAATTTGGACAATCCATTTGTGTCTAAAACATTAAACCAAGATATTTGGTTGTTAGTTTATTGCCATGTAAGGTTGATTTGATTTTTATTTACCATTCTAGTTAGGTTTGGAATTCTCCTATAAGAGGAGAATAATTGTAATGAACGGGGCGGGCAATTCTTAGCTTTAGTCTTCTTTTTAGTTTTGACTCTTTAGAATTAAGTTTGAATTCAGCAGTAGTTTTTGGAGAATGAAATTGTTTGTGTTTGCGATGTGTGGCTAATCCACTTCTTTCTAGATAAAGGACGATTTGACGTTTCGGTTCTACGGATTGTGAGATCCTTCTATACTTCACCTCTTTTATTTTCTAGTATTCATTTATTTCCTGCAGAAATTATTCTATTGTTCCTTTTTAATTATTGGTGTGTTACCAGATTATTAGGACAATAGCTAGTCTTTTGATATGGCTGTTCCATGCCGGATTTAGAGACAAATTAGTTGAGGTTGCTGTTCAATCCATACTAACGGAATTCTTGAATTAATATGACATGTGAGATTGCTGTTCAATTCATATAGACTATTAAATTGCTAGAAATAAAGGAACTCATCCTTTGCGTCTATGATCAATCCTACGAACTGAAATCGAGAACGTACCTTCAGCTAGACTTTTCTCTCATTGATTTCTCCTTAATTTTAATTACTATTTTTAATTATTGTCTTTATTTCATCTTGCATCTAATCAAAACCCCCTCTTTTTTTAATTCCTCCCTTTTAATTTCTAGTTTTGAAAGAATTTAAAACTAACCAGTCTCTATGGATTCGACCCTACTCGTCACGACTACAAAATCTCAAGAAGTAGGTATTTATTTTTGGTGGATTCGACACTCATCAAGGTGACGACACATCCGAATAATCTCGCGGGGATATTGCTCAAAATGGGTGGAGGCTGATCCCGGAGATGACGAGCTTGTAATGGTGTGTCCCTTGTGATAAAGAAGGATGTGGATGTCCATGGATGACAGGGTGGAGCCCTCGGGTAGAGCCGTCTGAGTTGGCTCGAATTGGGTTGTGGGGCGCTGCTGGGCCTAATTCGACCGAACCCAAAAGTTTTAGTCCAGTACTTCCACAGCCCTCGAGCTCGGTCGAAGTCTGTAAGTCTACGTGCCGAGATCTAAGTGATGTTGACTTTTAACCTCCGTTGATCACGTAGTGGGTGCGCAGCTTCTAATGCGTTGTTTCGATATCTGGACTAGATGTGATATTTGTGTGAGCTTTTCCAGATGTTTGCCACCTGTTTGGTAGATATAGTTTGTTAGAAAAGTAGTTTATGAACAAAGTTTAGTAGGCGGTTTCCGAGGCGTTCGAGTGACAATTGTGATGGGACGTGATTCCGCCCGTGAAAGATCTACCCACCAGAGAGGCGGTTTTCATTTTGGGTCTTTAAATAGCCCCATGTGTATTATGTGTATCGTCAAGCATGGAGTGGGAGGTTTCTAAGATCACCATCCCTCTGGAGTTTACTCTTATTTTGATGACGAAGGGTTCGCCGCGCCATTTACCTTGGGTTTGTTCCATCGGGAATAAAGATAAAGGCACAAGATGAGGTTCCGACCATGGGTCTGTACCATCGGGCTTACGGCGAAGCTATCTTCTTGGTTCGGGCGTTGGAGGAGGCGTCGTGCCTGCTGGAACTTTGTCTGTGGTTCTTGGCTTGTCGTGTCGAGGCTTTGAACTCCTTCTCTTCTTTTCCTTTAACTCTTGGGTTGCGGGGAGTTCCCATTACTAGGACCGTATGTGGGGTTAAACCCTAGTAACGGGTCTGCTGGTCGAAATGTTTGCTAAGTTCCTTAAGGGGAACGTCATTTTTATTTGTTGTGCTCCTCGGAGTAGTACCTTTGCGGTTTTACTTTCCTTTGTAAGTTACCCTCCAAGGGTTTATAAGTGTAAATATCTCTTTTCGGGACTTTATGAAAGAAAATGATGCGTTCTATATTCATCCCTATTGTGCTTTTTGCCGAGTTTCATCGGCTCTTTAATTTGTTGAAACTACGTTATTTACATGTCCTGCTTAGAATAATATCTAAATTTGGGGTTACTATTTTGGTGTTTGTAAGTAAGGTGTTACGACCTAAAATAATGGCGGGACCGTGCTCGACGGTTCCAGTCGAGCTCGCCGGGGAGCGTAAGGTAGGACCGTATGGGAGGAGTCGAATAAGAGCTCTAAGGCCAAAAGTAGCGGCTCTGGGGGTCGATGACTAGACTCGGTGAAAACCGAGCTCGCAAGAACCGTGCATTGGGTCGTGTTGCTCATTTAGAGCGTGCCGGGCTGAGCCAGAGGCCACATTTAGGGCCGAGGACTAGACTCGCTGAAAATCGAGCTCGCGAGAAGCACGCTTGGGGTCATGTTGCTCATTTAGAGTGTGTCGGGCTGAGCCGGAGGCCATACTTAGGGCCGAGGACCAAACTCGTGAAAATCGAGCTCATGAGAAGCGCACTTGGGGTCGTGTTGCTCATTTAGAGAGTGTCGGGCTGAGCCGGAGGCCCCGAGATAGGCACTAAGGTCGGCAAACCAAATTAGTGAAAAGCGAGTTCTGGTCGCTGAATAGAGCACCGAGGCCAATGAGCTTAGGCCGGTGAAGATTGAGTCCCAATTGCTTACGGATGCTTTGTAACGCTGAGAACATGGAAGATTGGTCAAGGAGGAACGGTGCGTCACGTGGGTCAAGGCCGCTTGTGAGACCGTGTAAGTTCCTCCTACTATGTATGCAATGACTGCAAGTGATATTAGAAACAAAAGAAATATGCAGAATAGAAAGAGTAATTTCATTATGAAATATCATAAAGATACATCGTATCCTATCGAGAGTTAAGCTCAGCGTACATATGGTGGAGCCTCGTTAAAACCTTTCATGGGGAGAACCCAGTGGAAAAAAACCGTCAAGTAGGGAAAAGAGTACTCCAGCCTTATTGTAATTTAAGGGTGGAACCTTAGCCGTAGTAGGACCGTCGAGAGGCTGCATTCCAGGATCGTGGGAGTTCTCATCTAGAGAGCTTGGCGATTCTATAGACGCACTTTCCGATGACCTATGTGACCCGGTAGGGGCCCTCCTAGTTCGGAGCGAGCTTAACTTCTCTGGTCGTTTTTCTTTGGGGTTCAATCTTTTGGAGAACGAGGTCCCCTTATGCAAAATTTCTTGGCCTAACATGTTTGTCATATTTTTTAGCAATCTTAAGTTTCATTGCTTCTTCTCTGATTTTTGCGAACTCTCGCTCTTCTTTAATAAGATCGAGGTCGGTGACTCGGGCTTCTGTGTTGCTCTGTTCCTTGAAGGTAATTCTGCAGAGGCTGGGATCTGCGATCTCAACAGGGATCATGGCCTCTGCTCCATAGACAAGCTAGTAAGGGGTCTTTGAGGTGGAGGATTGGGTAGTTGTGTTGTAACTCCATAGTACTTTGGGTAGCTCTTCGACCCAGTATCCCTTGACCTGGTCGACCCAGTATCTCTTTGACCTCGATAGACGAAAAGAGTTATCGGATGCCAAGTTCTAAGCAGAACTCTCGAAATTGATGATTTGTGAATTGTGTTCCGTTGTCGCCGACGAGCTCACATGGTACTCCATACCTGCAAATGATGTTTTTCTAAACAAAATTTTGAACTTTGTCAGTCACAATTGAAGATAGGGTTCAACCTCTATCCATTACGACCAAAAATTTGATTTGCCCTGGTGCTTGGGGGAATTAGCCAAGGAGGTCTATGCCCCATTTGTGGAACGACCAACTAGTGTCCAAGATGTGCAGTGGTTCAGGGTGCAGTTGAGAGACTTTAGAGAATCTTTGACATTTGTCACATTTTTTGACGTAGAGGCTACAGTCTACTTTCATGCTTGGCCAAAAGTAGCCGGCCTAGAGGATTTTGGCCACCAGGGATCTTCCTCCGATGTGGTTTCCACATATGTCGTAGTGGACTTCTGCCATTATGGTGGCTATCCGGGGTTGGGCGACACACTTGAGGAGCGGTCTAGAGTATCCCCTCTTGTAAAGGTGGTTATCAAAGAGTGTATAATAGCTTGCTATTCTTTTAAATTTACTTGGGTTGGGAATGTGTTCCAGAATCTCGCCTTGTTTGAGGTAATTGATGTAGGGAGTTCTCCAGTCTGTGCCTTGTTCGACTGTTTGGACCTCGGCCGAGGTGTCGGCCGATTGGATGCTCGGATGTTCGAGGACTTGTTGAATGACCAACCTATTGTTTTGAGTCTTTATGGTACTAGCAAGTTTGGATAATAGGTCAGCTTGGGTATTTTCTTCCTGAGGTATGTGTGTTGAATCAGGCTACTATGGAAGTTAGTGATCAAATAAATTAAAGTGCTAGTGAGAGATACTTTTCAAGGGAGGGGTCCTTGGCTTGGCAAGTGTTGTTGATATGTCCTACGACAAGTTGCGAGTCGCTTTTCACGACTATGTTTCGAGCTTTCACATCTTGAGCGAGTTTTAAATCGACAATCAGAGCTGCATACTCTGTCTGGTTGTTGCTGGCTGATGACATGTATATTTTCCATCTTAAGTTGCTTATTTTCATGCTAAATTCGAATTAAATACTTCCTAATATGTGGTTATTGTTATGTTTAATATTTAGGCAATAAAGTATAGAAAGAAATAAAAAAGAAGCCTCCTTGCACGTTTTTGAAAGCTGGAAATTGGAAATCAAGTTGGATTTGGTCGCCATGCCTTAGACGTGCCCACGCCTTAGCGAAGATACTTGTGGCAGAATCAGAAATTACCAATTTCAGGGATGGAAATTTATTTCCAGCTTCCCATACAAATTTGGACTCTCCTTTTGCGTCTAAAATATTAAACCAATATATTTGGTTGTTAGTTTATTACTATGTAAGGTTGATTTGATTTTTATTTCTATTTTAGTTAGGTTTGGAATTCTCCTATAAGAGGAGAAAAGTTATAATGAACAAGGCAGAGTTTTTAGCTTTAGTTTTTAGGTCTTTCTTGGGTTTTGCTCTCAATTTAGAATTAAGTTTGAATTCAACAGTGATTTTTAGAGAATGAAGATGTTTATGTTTGTGATGTGTGGCTAATTTACTTCTTTCTAGCTAAAGGACGATTCGACATTTCGGTTCTACGGATTGTGAGATCCCTCCATGCTTAACCTCTTTTTCTTCCTAGTATTCATTTATTTCCTGCAGAAATTTATCTATTGTTCCTTTTTAATTATTGGTCTGTTACCAAGTTATTAGGACGATAGTTAGCCTTTCGGTATGGTTGTTCTATACCAAATTTAGAGGCAATTTAGTTGAGATTATTATTCAATCCATACTAATGGAATTCTTGAATTAATTTGACATGTGAGATTGTTATTCAATTCACATAGTCTATTAAAATCAGTGATCCCAAGAACTTTAGCTATTGATAGTTCCATAGAGTGTCTCTAGGAATACTAATCAATAAGGGTTTAAACGCAACACTTGTTTGGGTTAACCATAGATTTAAAGAAGATCACGGTTCTTAGCGATTGTCTACGAACAAATCGATTTCTAGAAATAAAAGAACTCATCCTTTGTGTCTATGATCAATCCTACGAACCGGAATCGAGAACGTACTTTTTGCTAGACCTTCCTCTCATTGATTTCTCCTCAATTTTAATTACTGTTTCTAATTACTATTTTTATTTACGTCTTCTTGCATCTAATCAAAACCCCCCTTTTTCCTTTCTTTTAATTCTTGGTTTTGAAAGAATTTGAAACTAATCAGTCTCTGTGGATTCGACCCTACTTGTCACGACTACAAAATCTCAAGAAGTAGGTATTTATTTTTGGTGGCTTCAACACCCATCACTGGCTTTGAACTAGAATTGAAGGGACTGTTCTAGGATGATTCACAGGCCATTTCCAAAATGATGCCTGCCCCGCTTTCTTTTTCGTTGGAGGCGCCATCTACAAATGACGTCCAAGTTTTCACATGTTTGGAAGTATCTTCCTAGTCAGTGAATTCAACGACGATGTCGGCCAGAACCAAGGCTTTTATGGGACCCCTAGGTTGGTATTCAATGCTGAACTCTGAGAGTACTACTGACCAGGATATCATTCATCCTGCGAGTTCGGGTTTATCCAGCATCTACTTAATCGATTGCTCGGTGCGCACCTGAATGTGATGGCTCTAGAAATACAACCTCAGTCTTCGGGTCGAGACAACTAGGGCGAAAGCGAGCTTTTCAAGCATTTGGTATCTTATTTTTGTTCCTTAGAGAACCTTGCTGACGAAGTATATCAGTTTTTGATCTTTTTCTTGATCTCAGATCAGGACCAAGCTAAGTGCGCTTTTTTATGACTGTGAGGTAGAGAAAAATGGTTTCTCCCTGTCGTGGTTTATCCAAAACCAGTGGGCTAGTAAGAAAGTGTTTTTACTCTTTAAAAGTCTTTTCGCATTTTTCATCCCATTGGAAATTCTGCTTCTCCTTAAAATCTTAAAGAAGGGGCGGCACGGTCAGCCGACCTATAGAGGAATCTGGACAATGCGGCCATCCTCCCCGTAAGCTACCGTACCTCCTTGATATTGCGCGGATTGGCTTCTATCCCTCAATGTGTCAGCATGAAGCAGAAGAACTTGCCACTGTGGACTCCGAAAGCATACTTCTCTGGGTTTAATCTCATGTTGTAGCGTTTGAGCTTGCTGAAGATCACGATAAGGTCACTGCCATGATCTCTGTTGGGCGGTGTTTTGGCTACCATGTCATCAACGTATACTTCCATGTTGTGACTGATTTTCTTCTCAAAGACTTTGTTCATCAATCGTTGGTACGTGGCTCCTGCATTTTTAAGTCTGAAGGGCATTACCCTGAAGCAGAAGTTTACATGCTCGACAGTCATGATGGTTCGGGATGGTTGTGTTTTAGAATTGCTTTCTCTGGCGAATCCTCCTATTATGTAGGCGATGACTCCCTGAATGACGGGGTGGGATTGTTCACTTCCAGAGTCATTATGGTCACCAGATGGTGGTGCATTACTAGGACTTCGGCGTTGTCGATGGTTCCATCAGCTCTGGCTGCGACCCCGATCATGTCGGATTTAGTGGTCGAGGCGACCTTCTATGATTAAGCATTCAATCTGGTCATGAAGGATCACACATTCTTCGGTGGTGTGTCCGTAGGTTCGGTGAAACTCGCACCTTTTGCTTTTATTGCCTCTGAATGAAGGTTTTGACCTTTCGGGGCTGTTGGGACATCTAAGCAGCTATAGGAGTTATACCTCTCAATAGGATGATCTCTCTCAGGGTGTTGAGAGGTGTGTACTTTTCATATCGGGTGCGCGGGCGAGGTGACGACCTCGGCTTCCTATTTTCATCTTGTTTGTGGTGGTTGCAGTCTTCACTTTTTCCACCCGTCCATTTGGATTTTTTTTATCTTCGACGGCAATATTTAGATTCTACCAGTTGACCTTTTTAGCTTCTCGGAGCTTTTCCATCTTTATGAAGCTAATGACTTTCTCCTGAAACTCTGCCATGTCCTTGGGCTCCGTCAGGGCGATCCGGTCGACAAAGTATCCGGGATTCAGCACGAGTTTGATGGAGTAGAATTGAACTCGAGGGTCGAGGTTGGGAATTTCGGTCGGCATGGCCTAGAATCTGCACATGTATTTCCTTAGGGGCTCATGTTGTCCCTGCCTAACATAATGGAGGGCATCCTTCGTTTTGTGGTAGACCCGCGATGTGGTGAACCGATTGAGGAAGATGCAGGAGATGTCCTCAAAGGAATGAATAGATCTTGGTGGGAGGGAAGCAAACCACAACAAAATGATTTTTCCTAGAAAAGTTGGAAAAGCTCTACAGAGTGCAGGGTCGTTTGCACTGTGGTAGAGCATCATTGTCCTAAACAATGTCAGGTGTAGTGTAGGGTCGCTCATACCATCGTAGGGCGTTAAAGTGTTCAGGAGCTTACTCTTCGACGGGAGGTGGGTCGCCATTATGTGTTTGGCGATGGGTCCTGCGTCAATAGGAAGGGTAGTCTCGACCTTTTGGGCCTTGGAATCTTCCTCTTATTCTGGATGGGGTGTACTGGAGACCTCGTTGCGAAGGACGGGAACCAGTCTCTTCCTATCTGAGTGATTGCTTTCTACATGCTCTAAGCGGCAACACTTGTGGTCAGCCGGGAGTTGTCCCTGGGATCGTGTCAGCATCTTGACTTGGGCTGCTAACCGTTGGTTCTTCGCCTCCAAATTGTTTATCCGACGCTAGGGCTTTTCAGGGGGAGGGTAGGCTAGTACTAGAGCATCGCCCCTTACTGTTTCAGCGTCACTAGGCCACGGTCGATCGTCGTCGTCGGGTCATTGCCGTTGGCTTGCGATGGCAGTCGCTTGGCTCTAACTTCTAACCATTGTGGGGGACGTAATCTTTACTCGGCCCTACGGTGGGTGCCAAATATTTCTGCTTAAGGATCAGAGTAGTCTAGTCTGATTTGAGGTTTCTCCTAATCAAGCGCAACTCCGACGAGGGGGGGAGGGCTGCAAAAGGCACTCTGATGCTCAAGTTAGTGGGACTCCGAGGTGGAGGTAATGGAATATGGAACTTAGTTTACCTGAGGCGTGTCGTGTTTGTATTTATTGCAAGTGGAGGTGATGACGCCGCCGGTAATCAAAATGGGTGGAGGCTGATCCTGGAGATGACGAGCTTGTAATGGCATATCCCTTGTGATAAGGAAGGATAGGGATGACCATGTATGGCTGGGTAGAGCCCTCGGGCGAAGCTGTCTAAGTTGGCTCGAATTAGGTTGTGGGGCGCTGCTGGGCCTAATTCGACTAGGCACAAAAGTTCTAGTCCAATCCAATATTTGTAAGAGATAACGTACAATTTGGTCCTTCAAATATAGCCGTGTTTTCATAGTAGTCACTAAAAACAAACCGGTCAATGTGGTCCCTCTAAAACATGACTCGTGCAAAATAGCCGGGTTGACTCGGGTAAAAGAGTTCCTAGAATATTTATGTCAGGAACTATTTTGCCAGAGTCATGTTTTAGAGGGACTGTTGGCCTAAGGTTTTCAACCTTGGTCTTAATCTCGGTTTGATGATAAAATATGGAACTACTGATTTCAGGTGCCAAGTCTGTTTGCGCTCGACGTCTGCGATCGAAAATATCGGAGAAATTGGAAAATCAGAAAGACTTTGGTCGACGCGCTTGGATTCGTCGAAAACGATATAGTCTAGGTTTAGGGTGTCTAGATAATCTGTAAAATCCTCGGTATAATGGTTGGATCCCTAAAGAACCAAACTCCGAAGACGAAATCCGAAAATGAACAATTAGCAGAAAAATTAGCTAAAATCGGGCTATTTTTAACATGTTGGTCGATGGGGTGATTGACGGCCGGTCACCGATTGGCCGAGGCTTAAAATTGGCAAAAACCTCCGGTCGGTGGCCGGTTGATCGGCCATCAGCCGGTCACCGACCGGGTGGCACCAACGGGCAGAAAAATGCCCATTGGGAGTGGTTGTCTTGGCTCCTCTCCTCATGGCTTATAAATAGAAGCCATGAGAGTCTTCCTTTGTAGTTGTTGAACCTATTAAGTCATATTTTGATGATCCTTGAGCTTGATTGAGCCACCATTCTTGAAAACCCTAGCTTTGATCTCCCAACTCATTGAGTAAGCCTTGACTTCATTGATTCACCATCAAAGGCATCAAGAGAATATTGTATATTCCCAACTCCCGATGTGGAATTTATTATGCTTTTTCTATGATTGTGGATATTGTATATGAGGTCATTGGGTTGTAAATCAAGGACATGTGAGTTCCTTCGCTAGAGGACTAGAGCCTGGCTTGGGGTTGAGATGGGCAGGTACACATGCCGAAAAAATTAAGCTGTGTGGTTAATTCCTCCAATATTTTTGGAATTTTCTTATTTACTCTACTATTGATGTTGTTTATATTACCTACCTGTGATGTGGATGTGCATTGTGTATGATTGGGTTCACCCCAGGGCACCGGGTTGTGCCAGCTTGGTCAATTGGTGATTGGGTAGTGCGTCGGTGAGCCACGCCGACGGACAGCCCCGGAGTGTCATTAGTGGGAGGGTCGCACTCACCACTGGATTATATTTCTGGATTCACCCCATGGGACTCATGCTCGAGGGTCGCTAGTCTTGACTAGCCAAATGACCCCAACCATTCTTGGTTGCCTGATTATCAGCATGAGGGAGATTGTCACAAGGCGTCGAATTGAGATGGGCGCGAGACGTCGGATTCCTCAGATTGTACTGATGTATGGATGTGTGTATGTGTGGTTGTACATGCATTTATTTATTTACTTATGGTATCATTTGATTATGGTTTATTCTACTATGAATATAATTAAATGATGGTTTAGGGAGGGCTCAAGGATGAGCCACTCACTGAGTTCTTTTGAACTCACCCTCGTTTTCTATATTTTTTTTATTACAGCTCCAAAGTAATAGAGGTATGGTGGCACATGAGGCGCAGCTGGGGTGGCCAGCTCAGGGTGTGGATCTCGTGACATGGAGTCGTAGTAGAGTCTAGGATAGTTATTTTATTGATGTATTCAGACATGATGTATTTGGGATTTTCATTAGAGTGTTGAAGACTTGTTCATTTCATTATGACATTATCTATCTTTGCACTTGCATGGTTGTGTATTTTATTTCTGCATCTTTGGTCATGTTTGCGTACGCTTCGGAGTACGAATGTGTACTTTGGCTGATCATGCGACCCTAGGATTTTGGGGCGTGACATCTATCGTTCGGGACAAGGTCTCCAGCACACATCATCAAATAGAAGAGGAGTACACTAGGGGCACGAAGATCGCTCCTCCCCTGCCATCGACTCAGGATCCTTCGCCGAGCACATCATCGCAGTCTGTCTTCCCGATAATTTCAAGCCGCCGACCACGCTCCAGCTCTATGACAGCACAAGTGATCCGACCAATCACCTAACAATGTTTAGGTCTATGATGCTCCTCAACGACGCAACCGATCAACCTTCACTAACCATTTCCAACATTCCTGGAGAAGGCTGCACTACTCTAGTTTTCCACCCTCTCGTCAGGGTCCATACATACTTTCCAGGAGCTCTCCCTAGCTTTCATCAATCAATTCTCTTCGTCGCGGATCTACTCCAAGACCGAGGATGCCCTTCGCTACATCAAGCAAGGATAACATGAGTCGCTCAAAGACTACCTAAAAAGATTTCATGTCGTGGCCATGGAGATCTCAAACCTGGACCGACGCATCGAGCTGTTACACCCCACCTAGGTGTAATGCCCAAAATCTCAATAATAATATTTCATTCTTGAGCAGGGGACCATGGGCCCGAGTTAGGGTGGATTGACGAAAAGCTTCGGGATTAGACCCGAGCAAGAATTTAATGTAGAAAAATTTAGGAAAATTTTTATTTGCCATATCTCTGTGATTTACTAGGATGATACAGGGTCTCGAGAAGAATTTAGTGATTCAATTGGAACTCGAATCGGAGTTAGAACGAGTTAGATATGGTTGGATTGTTTAAGTCAAATAACTTAAGTAGAGGCATTTTGGCCATTTGGACCCAACCAGGGCCCATAAAAGACCCCAAGTGGCGCACGGCTATAGCTTTAGCCGCACGCCACCCAAGGAGGAGAGAGAGAGAGAGAGAGAGAGAGAGAGAGAGAGAGAGAGACGCCATTGAGAGGAGGAGGAGCCGATTCGGAGTCGAAATCCGCGAATTCATCGGCGTCGGTTGAAGGAAGATCCTGCGCGTCTTCTTCCTTTTCATTCTCTCCAAAGAGGTGAGTGAATTTAGCCCTCTTTCCTTGGTTTCTTGAATCTTGCCGCCTCCCCTATGTCACGGGGATTTCGGTGATTTTTGGCTTGTTTTTCTCGTATCGAATTGGAGATTCGGCTTTAGGGTTTTCTTGTCATCGTCGTGTTGTTCTCGGATCAAATTTTGGGCGAATCGCCGCCCCTCTTCTTGTTGTGCTGCCCTTTCCTCTTTGAGTTTTCTTGAGTAATTTTTGAATATTAATGGTGGTTGTTAAAGATTCTTGCATCTTGATTTGTATCTTGTTGAAGGAGGTAGTTTTAGGGTAGGGTTTAGGGTGTGCCACCCCCTTTTAGGGCTCTTTAGGAGCCCTAGGGTGGCCAGCCACCTAGGGGAAGATTTTAGGAAAATAAAAATATGATTTTTACACCTAAGGAACATACTTTAGGGTACCTTGAATTACTTGTACACATTAGGTAATTGTAGAGACATACAAATAGAGAATTGAGGACCCTAGAGACACTTAGAGATACTAGAATCCTAGGACGAAACCCGGGTGGGCCGACCCTTAGGGAACCTAAGGGGGCCGAACCCTCTTTTCCCCTAGGGCACTCGGGTAGAGGAGATAGGCCGGCCCTAGGGTACACGACTAGGGTTGCTAGGTCGGGCTTAAACTGCGTAGGGTAGTTAAGTGATGTTGCATTATTTTCATGTTATACATGTTTCATTTTCTTACGATGATTGGACGTGCTATATTCTATTTCATGATTGTTTATTTACGTTGTGAAATCATGATTTGTGAGCACTATTTCCATATATATATGTGTGTGGTTGTGATGTATGGCAGGAGGAGGTGGAGGTTGAGGTATGCCCCTCCAAGAAATATATTTACAACCCAGTCCCCTTTTTTTAGGTTACAACATTCTCCCCACCTAAAGGAATTTGATCCCTCAAATTCGAGTACATGTCTCCAGAAAACCATGCTGAACATCTCACTGGGCCTGCTCCTGGGCTAGTGCAAATGCTCTAGCTGAGTGTGGTGCACTCTTGTGTTAGCCCCTCCTATGCTACCGCTGGGAACTTGGGCCTCCTGGGTAGATTCTGACCATGCACTCCCTCTTAAGGTGTCCCGGCTACTTGCACCTATAGCAAACACTCTGATCATGCGGGCAATCCATTGCCAAGTGAAATGCATCTTCACACTTGAAACAATTCAACTGATCTCTGCTCGACTGGTCCCCATGCATGGAAGATCCCTGTGGCTAAGTAATCTGGATATCATCCTCGCTGCCATCCTCATCGTATAGTAGGTAGAACTACTCTACCTGCTCTGCCTGCTCATCGTAACCTCCACTTATCTACTACTGAGCTGGTCGACTGGCCCCCACCTGCTGACGATCTAGGAACATATCAGCATGAGTCGCCTCTACTCGCAGTGCCCGCTTCAAAACTATGTCATACTCCTCCAGCTCCTCGCCAGTCATCAACCCCTTAATGGAGTTGTTTAATCCACCGAAGAAGAACTCTGCCTGTCTACTATCTGTGGAAACGAGGTCCAGGATGAACATCACGATCGCATCGAACTCAGCAACATACTCCACCACTAGCATCGCACCCTGACGCAACTAAAGGAACTCTTGCATCTTCTGCTCAGCATATATGATTGGATACTTGGATAGTACTTTTTGAAGAACACCTCCTAGAACCTATCCCAGGTGATAAGCTCCCCACGCAACATCTTTCGCTGCACCTCTCACCAAACAAGAGCCTCTCTGGTGAGACAGTAGGTCGCAAGGCCGACCCGCTCCTCCTCAGGACAACCCATCGCTGCATACGCCCGCTCCACCTCGCAGATCCACATCGTGGCCACTGCAGGGTCGGTGCTCCTAGCAAAACTATCGAACTTGCCTCTCCCTAGGCGTCTGAACTGGTTCAGTCTAGTAATCTTTTGCCTCTCACGTGACTCGGTCCTCACTGTGGCATATTGTGCTATAGGTCGCGGCTGAACTGACGTACCCTCCAAAGCCTCCTCAGCAGATAACTTGAAAGGTGCATCATTAGTGACCGCAGGGTCATGCTTTGGTATGCCTCCTCTCTCGGCCACCACGAGTGCTGCTCTGCTTGGCCCTACGACTAGAGCGAGCCCTGCACTGGAAATGGGCTAACAAAACATCATCTGCTAAAACTATCTCAACTTTGCTCTGAACGGACTGATTTGCTAAGTCGTCGAAGTCTGCCTGCCGCCTCGACCTCGGCCCTGCCGTCCACTTCTGAAGGTGGTCCTCACGCCCGAGTTATGTCTAGCCTCCATACTTCATGAAAGAATGAATAATTCAAGTTTCAATCAAGCATCCAAATAGATTAACAATCAACTTAAAGTAAAGATTAATTCTCATCCTTAGACCTTAACACCCAACCCTAAATCCTATGAAGGAGGATGATCCTGTGCTCTGATACCAATTGTTAAACTCGCTTGATGAGATAACTAATGCATCAACATTATAGATCAACCTATTGGTCTAATTAAAATGTTTAAGCTGAAGTTGATGGTAGCTCACCCATCAAGTCTAATAAGCCAATACCACATCCAACATACTCCCTATGTGGGACAAAATTGGGGTATTACAAACCTGGAGATTTCATGTTGTGGCCATGGAGATCCCAAACCTGGACCCACGCGTCGAGCTATTTTCCATCAAGCAGGATGACAATATATGTCTCTTAGGGAACTTCTGTTGAGGGCAATTGAATAAGAAGTTGCAACTGCTACTATAAGCAAAGTAAGAACCAAAATAAAAGAACAAACACAAGAGGTTTATTTACACAGTTTAGTGACAAACAAGTCACCTAATCTGCGGGGTACTCGCCGGACAAATACTCAATCCACTCTCTATAAGTACAAAATAAGTCCTCTAGGTTTTACATCCAAAACCCGACTACAGTACTACAGTGAATTGGAAATAACAAAAAACTATTTGCTATTACAAGTAAATACCAACTTGCCTCTCTATGACACCCCAGCCACAGAGTTTTGTCCTCTACACAGCCTTGTGCTGTAGTGAGTTATCCACCCGAAGACAATCTTCACTTGAAGATAAAAGGATTGTTGTCATCTGCATTCAGCAGTCTCAGCTCCTCAAATAACTAGCAATACTGTTTAAGCACATAAGAGTTGATAGAAGTGGATCCATAAGAGTAGATCAATAGGATAGGATCCGTCGTGGAGTGGATAGGAGTGGATCCATTAGAGATGGTCAATCTTCTCAAACATTCTCTCACACCTTTTATAAGTAGACTAGGCAACCCAAAAGACATAGTCATTACTCCACAAGAGAAACTCTTAATTCCATGATGATCATTAACTCCACCTATGAATGACCAAGGCCATAAAGTAGTAGCTCTATGATGACCAAAACTCCATTAAGCATCATAAAAGACCAAGTCCAAAAGTCACCATAAGTGATCAATCAAGATTTTACTCATATATATATATATATATATATTATCAGTAATCTCAGCATTATTCAAGCAACATCGCAGCATGATAAACATCACTTCACTGCAGTAAGAGCAGTTGTGACTGGCTAATGAGCAGTTAAAATTGTCTGTGTTGACATAGGAGACCTACATATCCATATCTTCTCTCTCCTCATAAATAGAGAAGGTCAACCAACTTCCATAAATGCCACATAATAAAGGATCTTAATTTTATCAGTTTCAACCTCAAAAGACAGTCATAACACATAACAATACTTCGACCATAAAAGCTTTAAGAAAAAACTACCGCCATAGAAGCTTTAAGAAAACTGCCAGCCTATCAATGAATACTACTTCATTTCTTCCATAGGCAATAATCAAGTAACTAAAGATAATTTTAAAAATATCTGAGATAGAATCATCATTAATACTAAAAACCAAAAGTCATCATTTGCGCAACATTCCCATCCATAAAACCATAGACTGCAGGAACAGTTAAACTACTTTCAACATAAACAGAACTCCTCATAGTTGTGACTGTCCATTTAACAGAGAATAACCTGGAATATTTTTGCTTAAGCAACCACAGAGCAAGTAACAGTTAGACAACAGAATGTAACTTATAAATATAAACTGAGAACTTCAGCATAAACTCCAAGACAGTTGCAATTGACATACAACTGAGAACCGACTGATCATCCTTTTGCTAAATATAATAACAGCAATTGTCATACAACTGAGATCTTCAATATAAACTCCATAGTAGTTGCAACTGTCATACAACTGAGAATTGACCGATAGTTCTTTTGCCAAATATAGCCAACACAACATAAACCAAACATAAATAATCTCCCCCTTTGGCTTATTTAGCAAAACACAAGCTGTCAAGATAATGTCCAGAGTATAACACAAGCTTGTTAAGAGAATATTCAGAGTATATCCCTATCACAACATTTGCAACCAAAGAGTTAATAGACATCACACACAGTATCATATGCTTCAACGTAAACTGCTCAGCAACCAGAGCAGTTATGACTGTCTTTACAGTCGAGAACAATCTGGGAATACTTTTATCAAATATATCCAACACACATAAGCCAAACACTAACATTCTCCCCCTTTGGCTTATTTGGCAAAACACAATAGTCATCCACTCATCCACAACCATAGACAAAATATTACATCTAGCAAAGTCACACAGACAAATAAACAGTCACAGTATCAAACCAGAATACATTTGCAACCAAAGAATAGATAAGATAAATAAGGTTGCACCTGGATGTATTATTTCTCCCCCTTTTTGGCATAATAAGCCAAAAAAGAAGTAGTAAGAGTACCAAGATCAATCAGACTTTGAAGAATCTGAAAGACTACTAGAGGAGAGAGAAATAGGACCTGTTGAAGTATTAGTGAAGTGCTTAATAACTTTCTTCTCAATAGAATTAAACTGTTGTTGAGGCAGAGACATGGTTTTCCTTGCATTAAAGAGTTCCTCAAGAATAGATTGTTCACTAGTAGTTGAAGTACTAGAGAGTTTCTTGTTTGAATTGGAACCAGGCTAGGACTTCACAGAAGTACTCACCCTCTTCAAAAACTTGTAATGAATCTTCAAGGATGAACCAACTGGTTCAAGAAACTCTTCAGATGAGTATTTGAACCCTTGCCTTTCCAGAACTCCATAAATTAAGTTTGGAAAGATCAGAAACATCTTGGAATTAGAATTCAATCTAGATCTAAGAGTTATAATTTGTTCAAAAATCAAACATCCTAGATCAAAAATGTATCCCATTGGTTATCTTGAACAACAACATCATCATTTCTTTGCTCAGAAAAGTGATGTGAGATGTAGGGATCCAGAAATACCTTGCAAATAGAAACAACGCTGCATATAACGCATTCAAAGAAGAAGATTTGATATCATATCCATATGCCGAGTCTATAATTTTATCATTTGATACCTCTGGCCCAACAGATTTTAGGAAATCAGTATTGGATTCATCTGCAAGATCAATTGAAGAAGAAGAAAAATGAGTAAAACCACGAAACTCATTAATGATCTCAGGACTGAAAGAGTACTATTTGTGTTTCCTCTGACAAATACTCATTGAAAGTGATTACTTTCAGGACCAGATATATCCTCAGCAAGATTGCAGTAAAACTCCAAGTTATGTAATTTGTAGTAAGGAGTAACAATCATGAAAGAGCTAGATAAATTCCTTTTCTAGTTGAGGGATTAGTTGAAGGTTCACCTAAGTGCAGTTTTCTTGTGGCAGTTTTAACTCATTTCTTTGCTGACTTTTGAGTCTTATTCCTGGAGGTAGAAATCTTTTTCTTCTCAGGCACTGTTAATTTTTGTTTCTCCTTTGGGGCTTCAACAATAGGTTTGTTCAACTCTGTCACTCTCTCTAAGAGAGTTTTATTTTTTGAGGCTCAGTTTCATAGTCTGAGGTACAGGAACATAAACTGCTTTAGGGACTGGAGTAATTTGAGGCCGAAGAATCACTCATGGTGGGTCCTGATCTGATTGAGGAAGCGGTAGAGAAGGTGAAAATTATAAAGGAAAGATTATTGGCGGCTCAGAGTCACCAAAAATGTATGCTGACAAGAAGGCCAAAGACCTGGAGTTTGCAGAAGGCGACCTGGTGTTTCTAAAGGTCTCCCCCATGAAGGGGGTAGTTCGGTTTGGGAAGAAAGGAAAGCTGAGCCCCAGGTTTGTTGGGCCTTTCCCCGTCCTTCGGTGAAGGGGTGCCTTAGCTTATGAGCTAGCCTTGCCTCCTAGCATGAGCAGGGTACACTCAATTTTTCATGTATCCATGCTTAGGCGATATGTGAGAGATGATTCACATGTGATCTACCCTTCTACTATTGAGGTGGATTCGGCTGTCTCATTCGAGGAAAGGCCGGTGGAGATCCTTGACCACCAAATTAGAAAGCTGAGGTCCAAAGAAATCACCCTAGTGAAAGTTAGATGGGAGCACCACTCTGGGCAGGAAGCCACTTGGGAGGTAGAGCTAGACATGAGAGAGTGCTATTCTTCCTTGTTTGAAGAATCGGTAAGTCCTTATAATTCAACAAAATTCGAGGACGAATTTCCCTTAAGGGGGGAAGGTTGTAAGACCAAAAATTTCCTAATATAAAAATTTATTTTTGGTACAATGCACTGGATCGAGAGTTAGTCGGGTCAAGTCGTGAAATCGCCGCGAGTAGAAGGTATAATTTAAGCCTTATGAAATTTTATTAGTTAAATGTTCCTTCCTTTTTAAACATAGGATGCCTTAGTATAAGTCGAGTTCAAATCGTGTATGTGCGTTTAATTAGGGCTCGAATCGGACTTGGATTGAGTCGAGTAGGGGCTTAAGTGAGGAAGGGCTTTTTAGTCAATATATATATATATATATATATATACAACTCCTCACCTCAGCCGCCGTATGGCACAGGAAGGTGAGCCGCATGCAGCCCGAGGTGAAGGGAGAGAAGGGGATTCCGAGTGGTGGCGCGAGAAATTGGTGTCGTCACTGGAGATCGGAGTTGTCGTCTAGATCATCTTCCTGTTTTATCAAGGTGAGTGGTCAAACTTAGTTCGGTAGGGTAGGCGTGTGGCCGACCCTTAGAGGTGATGAAACCTTATTTTTCTCGCGTCGGACCATGTGGATATGAAGTTTCTCGAGATTTATGGTTTCCTTATGCAAATTGTATCCACTACTAGAATAATGGGCATCAGCAACGGCTGATGCCGTTGCTGAGCCGTTGCTGAAGAGAATCAGCAACGGCCGAGCCGTTGCAATAGAGCCGTGACAGAAAGTCACGTTGCTGATGACTTAGCAACGGATCAGCAACGACTGTCGCTCAAAACATTATCAGCAACGGCCGCTCGGGCCGTCGCTAAAAATATTATCAGCAACGGTTTTGCCACAGACCCGGAGCCGTTGCTGATAACATTAATAGCAATGGCCGCTGAGTCCGTAGCAACGCCGTTAGTAAAACCCCGTCGCTAAGCCGTTGCTGTAGGTTATCAGCAACGGCTTTCGATAAACTTTTAGCAACGGCTTTCCCACGGACAGCCGTGGGAAAGCCGTTGCTGATGATGTGAACCTGCAAACGAAAAAAATTAAAATTTCAAATTTCCATTGATACATTGATACATTATCTGATACATAACTCACACACCCATACCCTCATACACACATTCATTCACACATCACAAACACACCAAGATATACATCAAAACAATTATATTTATATTGATAATTATCCACGATAGTATAAAAACAATTCAAATGCAAAATTGAAGTATCAATATCCAAACAAAATAAGTTAAACAAGTTCAATATCTCAGTAACAAGTTCAATATCCAAACAAAAAATCTCACGATCACGATGGAGGATGGTCTGGATCATATGGCGGGGTCTGGAGTGCTTGAGTGTACACCGGCGTGGACTGACTCGAGGTCGATGGATTAGATGATGCCGAAGAGATGCCTGCTTCGGGATGACCTGACATGTTGCGTAGCATAGATTGTATATCTGCCATCATCTGACTCTGGCGCTCCATCATCTCAGTCTGACGCGCGACCGTCTCCCCTAGTGTCCTTATCCTATTACTATGATCATAACTGGATCTGAAGGTGGACGGCCGCTCACCAGCTACCAGAGGGGTCGGTGCCCCAAGTGGCCCTAGTACGGCTCGCGCATGACCACTATCTGCGAAGCCATATACGCGGCCATGGTCCCAGCCACCAGCGGCCTCGACCCACGATGCTGCGTCAAAGTCCTCGGGGGTACCCCCGCGCTGCACCACCGTTTGGCTGTAGGTCTCCTACTCGAGTTTAATTTTTTGTTTAATATTTATCATAAAACTTAAATTATAAATATATAATGAATAATTTAAACAAATATATAATTACCATAATGTATGCAGCGCGGTTGTGGATGTACTCCCCAGTCCCATGTGCTCGACGGTGAGTCCGCTCAAACACCGCCATCGGGGAGGGTCGCTGGACAGTCCCGTCATTCGACACCGTCGTCTACATTTACAAAACAAATACATTAATTAGTACACATAGTAACAAATAAAATATATAATTAAAAGATATACTTACCATACGGTTCGCGTGCACTGCAAATGCAACAGAGCCGCCGGTGTGACGCGCTGCTCCCCCCGACATGCGATTTCTAGCCGCATTCCGAGAAACCTCCTGCCATCGATCCGTCGACCATATCCCCACGAGCTGGTCCCATATATCCGGAGTAATCCAACCGGGGCCGTATCCCCGAGTCTCCGCGATGTTAGTGGTCCCAGCTCGGGCCATCGCTTGGGACCGAGCCTGCCCCAGCTGCCCGTTGTACCTTGCCCGGGAAATAGCCTCCCAGGCAGCGTAAATGAAGGGCCTCTGGTCCTCGGCCCATGTATAGCGAGCCTGCAAAATAATAATATCAGTACCAATATTAATATATCATCATGCATGTAAAAAATAATAATAATACGTGCCTCAAACTCGCGCCATAACATGTCGACGTGCTCGCTAGGCACGTGAGACCACGTAGGCCATGCCCCGTGCATGTATCGTCGAATAGTAGAAGAAATGCTCCTTGGCACTTCTTCTTGCTCGAACCTGCACAACAAAAATAAATTTTAATATTATATTATGATATAATGAATTTGTAATGATTCATAATTCATGATATATTACCGCTCCCCAATCACGCTAATCAATCTACGTGACTCTGTGGCTGGTGGAGGCTGCCACCTGTTCGGCCCGCGTGGCCGCCTGCGTCTGGATGTACTAGCCTCGGCAGTATCATCCTCATGAGGATCAGCAACAGGAGGATCAGCAGCATGAGTAAGTGCTGGAGTCTCACCGATCGGAGACTCCGAAGCTCTCCTGCGTCGATAACCACGACCAGACATATCTGTCGAACATACATATAATCAGATTATTGTATAAATAGTAGAGATATATTTAATAAAATATATACTTTACAATTATTCTTCATCATCTGAATAATAGTCTTCGAATTCTTCTTCTTCTTCCTCTTCTTCCTCTTCTTCATCTTCTTCATCTCCAGCTTCCTCAATTTCATGATCGTCATCATCAGCATATTCAACTTCTAATTGAATTGACGTTGTGTCTGCATCCTCGAGTATTGGAATAATACGATCCACAGCAGGAAGATCATCTTCTTGATAGAAACCAGGAGGATCATTTTCTCCTACTATCGGATCAATTTTTCCTCTACCTTTTGTCTTACAGACTACACGCCAATCCGCTCTATCTTTATTTCGAGCCGGATACTTCGCGTAATATACTTGTTCGGCTTGTGATGCCAATATAAAAGGCTCATTTGCTGCCAATTTCGATTTGTAATTAACCTCAACAAGTTTGTATTTTGGATGAACTTTCATGCCCCTTTCTGTTGTATCGAACCAATGACATCTAAATAGGATCACTGATTTCAAGCCGAAGTAGTGCAACTCTATCACTTCTTCCACCAGTCCATAAAAATCCATATCACATTCAACATAGGTTGTCCCTTTTACGCAGACCCCAGCATTCATCGTCTTCTTTGTAAATGAATATTCAACCGTGTGAAATTTATACCCGTTAACAAAATATCCGCTATAGCACGACACAAGTCGCGATGGTCCACTAACAAACTCAAATATTATTTCATCTATTTCAGCTCTGTGATCTTTGCTGTAAGTCTGAATCCAAGTAGGGAAATCACGATTCCGTAATCTCTCCAATTCTTGATCGTTGTGAATAGAGTATTTTTGCACCATCTCAATGTCAAATATTTCAATGAATTGTTCAATCTCTGGACAATTGAGTAATACATACAAGTGTGCCAAATGATACTCTTCATCGCTTAAGTGTCGAGATGGACGAGAACCAAAAGCACGACCAGAGTGACAAAATATATTTAAACGTCCATCTGAATGTCGAACACCCCCGTCGTCGTTACGTGGAAGACGATCAAATCTTGTCTGTACTGTCGATTCAAAGTAAAATGAGCAGAATGTTGAAATTTCTTGGATGATATATGATTCAGATATTGATCATTCAACAGCGGCGGTGTTCTTTACTTTTTTTTTCAGACGATTCATGTATCTTTCAAATAAGTACACCCAACGATATTGAACGGGGCCACCAACTCGTCCCTCGTATGCCAAGTGTATCGGTAGATGCTCCATCGAGTCAAAAAATGCAGGAGGGAAAAATTGCTTCAGCTTGCATATGATTTCAACAATATTATTTTCAAGTGTTGACATATCTTCGACTCGAAGGACATTTGCACAGATGCTTCTAAAAAACATACTTAATTCAGTCAACGGACCCCAAATATTATCAGGTAGAAGATCTCGAAATGCGATCGGAAGTAATCTCTGCATGAATACATGACAATCATGGCTCTTCATCCCTGATATTTTGCAATCATCGACGTTCACACATCGAGATAAGTTTGAAGCATATCCATCGGGTAATCTGAGTTCTTTTACCCATTGACAAACATCTTTGATCTGTTGTTTATTTAACACATATAGGGCCTTCGGTTTCAGATATCGTCCGTTGACCTCTTGTAACTCCAACTCTGGTCTTTTACAAAGTATTTTCAGATCATGTCGGGCTTTGACATTATCTTTAGTTTTTCCAGAAATATCCATCAAAGTGTTGAAAATATTATCAAACACATTTTTTTCAATGTGCATGACATCTAAATTATGTCGAATCAATAATGAACTCCAATAGGGCAATTCCCAAAAGATACTTTTTTTCACCCAGTTGTGTGTTTGGCCAAAACCTGACACTCTTTCATTGCGACCAAATACTATATCCAGAAGTGCTGAAACACGTGCTAACATTTGTTCACCAGACAACATCGGTGGTGGCCCATCTCTTTCGACTCTGCCCTTAGTAAATTTATTACGATTCCTTCGATACTGATGATTAACCAGTAGGAATCGACGATGACAATCAAAGAATGAGATTTTTCGTCCGTTCTGAAGACTGATTGATTTAGAGTGTTCCATACAATACGGGCAAGAGAGTCGGCCATGAGTGCTCCAACCCGACAATATGCCGTACGCGGGGAAATCATTGATTGTCCACAAGACCGCGGCCTTTAAATTGAAGTTTTGCTTCCGATGACAATCATAAGTGACAGCTCCCTCAGTCCACAATGTTTTCAATTCATCTATCAAGGGTCTGAGAAATATGTCAATTTCTTTTCGCGGACCCTTAGGACCCGGAATAATCATCGAAAGATAAATAAATTCATCTTTCATGCACATTGACGGTGGCAGATTATAAACTGTCAGCAGCACTGGCCAAACTGAATAAGGAGTTGCAGAATGTCCAAACGGATTAAAACCATCTGTGCACAATCCCAATCTGATATTTCTAGTATCCCTAGCAAATGAAGGATAACATGTATCCAAATGTTTCCATGCTTCACTATCAGATGGATGAGTCATTATTGTATCATCACGACTTCTTGCATGTAGGGGGCTGTCTTTTCCGACATGAATAATCTTTGAAGCCTCGGTGTTAGTGGAAAATACCGAAGCACCTTAAACGGGATATTTTTCTGTCGGACCGATTTCTTCTCCTTGTAACGAGGGTGTTGACATACAGGGCATTTATCCAACTGCACATTTTCTTTATAATATAAAATGCAGTTATTTTGGCACGCGTGTATTTTTTCGTACCCAAGCCCCAATTTTCTCATTAGCTTTTTAGTCTTATAAAAAGTAGGCTCAAACTTGTTATCAGTAGGCAGCATTCCATTAATCAATCCAGCAATCCGATCATACGCAACTCCGCTGATATTACAATCGGCCTTGATGTTTAAGAGCTGTGTCATTGCTGAAAACCTAGTGTATTTAGGACAATTCTCATACAAAGGTTCATCGACAGCTTTCAACATCTCGTAAAATTCTGCAGCTTCTTTATTCGGTAATTCAATCTCTACCGCAGCCCCTACTTCTGTGATATCAACCGCTGTAGTATCTGGTGGGACTGATGTCTGAAGAACTGGCCGATCAACATTATCATTCAGGCGGAATTGACCCCCAAGACTATCAAGTATCATAGTTCTATAGGGATTACATTGACCGGATGAAGAAGCACCAGCAGAGGAAGATTCACCATATGTCTGAACGACAGGATTGCTCGACGTCCCGACTTCGCGTGACTCCCCGTGACAAGTCCATAGAAAATATCTTGGTGCAAATCCTTTGCTATATAGATGCAGAGTGACAGTCTCCCGATCAAAAAATCATCCATTTGAACAAATGCGGCACGGACATCGGATTTGATCACCCATGCTAACGAAATTCCGATTCGAATAGGCGAAATTTAGGAAGTACGTTACGCCTAATCGAAACTCATTCGTTAAAGCTCCACGATCAAGACGTCGGTACATCCAACTTCGATCAGCCGACATGATTCTGTCAATCAATGACAATTTCTTTGGTTAATGTCTTTAGGTGAGATTGTCCTATTCCATTCGGGATTTATGTTATTCGTACTGCACTTACGTTTTTATTTTAACTGTTAACTAATTATTCTAAATTTCGACAGCATCTCCCTACAGTTCTCCGAATACGCATATCATCTGGGCGCGTATCGGAGAACAAGAGAGATGTTGCCGAATTTTAGAATAATTAGTTAACAGTTAAAATAAAAACGTAAGTGCAGTACAAATAACTATATTCCCAAATTGTCCAATCAGGGACAATTCAAGAATTGTACGTCGTATAAAAGATCATTTACTTCTTTTACACGAACATACAATTCCCGAACGGATCTAAGGTTTTGCTAAATCATATCCGATTCGTCGATGCGTACGTGAAACATATCAACTCGTCGGATGGATGATTATTTTCTAAATGTTTCGAGACAGTTCGAGTCCATATTGGACGATTTCGGCGCGCGTCCGAAGTGGACGATTCCGGCGCGAGTCCGAAGTGGACGATTCCGGCGCGAGTCCGAAGTGGACGATTCCGGCGCGAGTCCGAATTGGACGATTCCGGCGCGCGTCCGAAGTGGACGATTCCGGCGCGCGTCCGAAGTGGACGATTCCGGCGCGAGTCCGAATTGGACAATTCCGGCGCGCATCCGAAGTGGACGATTCCGGCGCGCGTCCGAAGTGGACAAACCGGCGCATGTCCGAAGTGGACGATTCCGGCGCGCGTCCGAAATTAATCTAAACCCTAATAATTAATCTAACAAATTAAATAATTAATCTAAACAATTAATTAACAATTATAAAACAATTAATTAACACTTATCAAACAATATAAAAAATATATATAATTATAAATTCCGGCGCCGGAGTCCACCCTCCGGCGCCGGCGTACAGTGGCCGGACACACTGTCCGGCCACTATATAAGGTGCGGCGGCGGCCATCGGCCGACCGTCGCCGGCCGAAACCCTAGAAATAGGGTTTCGGTCGGATTGATTCCCGCCGGTCGCAGGGAAGAGACGGGCGGTCGATCAACATACCTGAACAAGTCGGCAGTAGCGGGAGGAGGAAGAGGCGTCGTCGGCAGCGGCGGCGAGAGGCGTCGGCAGGAGCGGCGGCGGCAGCAGCGGGAGAAAGAAGGGTTGGGCGCGAGAGCGTGCCCTATATAAACTTATCAGCAACGGCTCACTCGCCCGTTAGAAAGCTGTTGCTGATAAGTTATCATCAGCAACGGCTCACTTATCCGTTAGCAAGCCGTTGCTGATAATTAAAATATCAGCAACGGCTCGCCTTTCCGTCAGAAAGCCGTTGCTGATAATTAAAATAATCCGCAACGGCTCGGGTTTCCGTTAGAATGCCGTTGCAGATACAAATATCTGCAACGGCTTGGGCGGCCGTAAGAATGCCGTTGCAAATAGCAACGGCTTGAGCGGCCGTTGCTGATAGCCGTTGCTGAAGACCTAATTTCTAGTAGTGATCGTGCGATGAATGTTTCCGCATCGTTTTCTTGATTTTAAGGGCAGACCAATTGAGGGGAAAAGGAGAAAGGTCATGCCGAAATTTTCTCCAAATCCCTTGAGTGGTTTGAACCCCTTGGATCGATCCCTTTTCATGTGTAGACAACTTGTGAATATAGATCTTACGATTTCATGGTCAAATTTTCCTTCCTTTCCCCTTCAAGAAGGTTCGGCCGAACATGTTACCCTTGTTTAGGGTTCGGCCGAGTGGAGAGGAGGGTGGATTTGATCCAATGTGTTGATTTCATCTCTGGGGAAATATGTTTGTCGATTGAAATTGTTGATTAAACGGTTGATGAATGGATTGTTGATGCTAGTAGATAAGATTTAAATTTTTAAATGGATATCCTCTTGAATGCGCATATATGGCTGAGATCATGTATGGTATATGATTTTTAAAATTTTCTTCATCAAATTACTAATGCTAGTATTGAAATTACCATGATAGATTAAGGGCCTGTTTGGTTTGCTAAAAAACGGGGGACTGGACTGGACATCCGCCCATGTCCCCCATTTGGTTTGCAAAAGAAGCTTCGGGACAAGGACTTCTCCTTGTCCGGACAGGATTTCCACCCGTTTTAGTGTACCGAGAAATTTCTCGATACACCGAAATAGGGCGGAGGACAAGGGCTGCAATTGTCAAAATTACCCCTTCCTTCGACGGAGCCGGGCCACCATCGTTGGACTGGTCGCGGAGGTCGGGGAGAGGGCGGACGTGTCACCGGGGTGATCGCCTGCGACCGGGAGGACCGGCCAGTGTGGGTCCGAGCAGAGCAGAGAAAGGTGGCGCTTGGACGGGAGGAGGCGGCGTGATTGGGCGTAGAAGGGGCTGGCGGTGAGTCAGATCGTGTCGCCGGGAGTGATCGCTAACGGCCGGGAGGTCCGGCCGGCGTGGGTCCGAGTGGAGCAGAGGAAGGCGGGGCTCGAGCGGGCGTCGGGTGGAGAGGGAGACGAGTGAGGGAGAGGGTATTTTAGATTTAATGTATTTAATAAATTGGGTAATTAAAGAAGAGAGTTGTATCGTATAAAATGAGATTGAATTGTGAATTATTAGGATATTTTTGTAGTTGATCATAGAATTGTCGCATCGAGTCGAGGTGAATACCAAAGTTGTAAATTTTCGTGTGCTGAACGCGATGGTGGCGTCAAATTTCAGATTGGAGATTGTTTGGTATGATTTTTATATTTTTCAGTATTATCCTATTGTTATACTTTTAGGTTAATTGAAAATTAGTTGAAAACTTATTAGTTAAACTAAAACATCTTATTGTATTAAAGTATTTGATACTATATATTAATATTTTTTTACATATTAATTAATTTTAAGACTAATTTACAAGGGTATTTTAGTCATTTTGTTATGTACAATACTTCGTTATAGCGAAACAAACGTAGGACAGGACGGAATATTGTGTCCTGTTCTTGACGAAACAAACACGGTATAACTATTGTCCCAGGACATCTGATGTCTTGTCCTTGTTCCTGTCTGGTGTCCTGTGATGAGCAGTTTGCGAACCAAACGGGCCCTAAATTTGGTTCACCCAACATTCAATGTAGTAAACTTGGCTATTACCAAAGTTGAAATCTCATTAGTCTTGTATCTCTTACATTTTGCATCTTTTCTTTATCTATTTTCTTATTTCCCTCGTTTTCCTTTTCTATTTTTGGCCATCATACCATTTGAATACTTATATAAGAGTTAGCTTTTATTATTCCATAGAAATGCCTGTATATAATATGTATATACATGGATTTTCTGTTAAAATTATAGTCCAACATGGAATTTGGAAGAATTTTAATCTCGATTGTTAAACTAACATGAGCCACCGACTCCTTAATAATTTGTTGCATAATTAAGCGCAATGATAGAGCTAAGAAAAACTAAAAATTTACAACAATGTTGGTCAAGTGTATATAACAATTACGTATGTTAATGAATGAATGGATTAATTAATTAACATAATTAGTTGGCCTTAGCGTTCAAGACACCAACTCAGATTTGTTCACCAGGTAAAATGTTGATTGGTGGAGAATAAAGTTCTCAAAATTGTTCGCCTATTCAGTTGCAAGTTAAGCTATATATGCTCATATTGAATTGAGGGTGATCAATCAATGAAATCGACTAATTAGCCATCTTACTTATTGGTTTAGACGAACTAACTAAGTAAATTTATCCCTGCCACCAACCATGGTGTTGTCTATGGTTTCTCTCATCCTCCTCGTCTTCTTCTTCGTTAATAACATAGCAATGTGCTTCAATACCACGTCGACCAACGATGTTCGATTAGTTGGCCGCTACTCAATGATCATTAGCTTCGGTGACTCTCTCGCTGACAACGGAAACTTTAACTACCTAAATCCTGAGTATCTTCGCCCGCCACATGGCCGAACTTTCTTTCATCGTCCAAGTGGTCGAATGACGGATGGAAGACTCATCATCGATTTTATCGGTATGTCGCTCTCTCCCTAGTCCCTCCGTTTTAGGGAATTTGTAATTTATGCATGTATATTGATTAGATTAAATAAACATATAGCACAAAAGCTTGGATTGCCGTTTGTGCCTGCATACCTTCCACAAAGAAACCACAAGAGTTTTAAGCACGGCGTCAACTTTGCAGTGAGTGGAGCATTGGCAATGAACAATGACTTGTTTACACATTTAGGCTTCAGTGCGCCATCAGATGATCACTCATTGACAACTCAACTTCAGTGGTTCCATGAGTTCTTACATGGAATGACATCGTCCGATGGTACAATTCATGGCAATTGATATATAATTTATTATTTTATCTAGCTTAAGCCCTTTACTTTATTGGAATTTTTAATTTTATGTTGCTAATTAATTACGCCCATGTCCATATTTCCATATATCTTTTATTTTGAAATCTCTGTGAGAAGCCAACATCTTAAGCAACCAGACCCTATTCTTAGTCGGTGAAATGGGGTTCAATGACTACTATCACATGCAATCAAGTTTGAACGACACCGATGACATGGATCGTCTACAACCTTATGTCTCCAATGTTGTGCGAGAAGTTAGTTCGACGATCAAAGTATGTACTTTCTATAAGTTATCTATGTACCATTTTTAATGGCACATTTCGATATGGTTAATTAACTAATTTACATAACTAACTTTAGTTCATTATATGTTTCACTCATATTTGTAGTTGAAAGTTTATTGTAACGCTCAATAATTTTAATTCCTTGATAGGATTTGATCAAAACCGGAGCGAAGACTATAATGGCCACCGGAATGTATCCAATGGGTTGTGTGCCCTTATACAGTTTTCACTTTCACCCTGAGATTTTAAATGTAGTAAGGGATCCAAAAACTGGGTGCAACAACAAGGTTAATGAACTCGCAAGATATCATAATTTTCTACTATGGCAAGAGCTTGATAAGCTACGGAATGATCATCCAGAAGCAAAAATTCTATTTGCAAATTACTACGAAATTATGATGCCTTTCTTTCAATCTCCCGAGAAATTTGGTAATCACAAAGTCCCAAATTATCTTTCATACATATTAATCTAACATCAATTTGTTGCTCGTCTCATCAAACTTTGTACTTTATATATATTTATACTTCTGGTAAAGCCTTTATATATGATCTCACTGATTGCAGGTTTTGCAACACCTTTGGAATCATGCTTCAAACCATTAACGAGGGTGTGGTGTAATGACTCATCAACATGCGTGAGTTGGGATCTCTTTCACCTCACCGAGGCCGCGCATCGTATCATTGCCGATTATGTTTTACAAGAACTATCTTAAAATATTTTGTACTTTTAATTTTGGCTAAAATTGTCATATTTAATATATTGGTCAACAAAAGCAAGTTCATGTATTTCTTTTACATATATAACACACATGTATATACTTTTATCTATGATATCTAAATATATTGGCCTTCATTTTGATAAATATCATTTACTTATTTCATAGTTTATTTAAGAAATAATATATCATCGTCACTTATACCAATGTATGTATGCATCCAATCTTCGTAGCAATGGCTCTTTACAAAATTAGGGTGGCTAGTTCACCCAATGAGCCACATCTTTAGGGTCTTTCATGTTTTCTTTCTTCGAAGATGAGCCCTCATCTTGGTGTGATGTTTTTAAGGCAATTCTTTTGCCTTTGGGGTCATCTTCCTCCTTGTGTGGCCTCATATGGATCTCATATATCATGAGAGCTCCAATGAGTTTGGTGATCTTCATGATGTCAAGGTCCTTAGCCCTCCATGATACAATCATCTTCGGCTCCCAAGCCTTGGGAAGGGACCAAAGTAGCTTTCTCGCCTTTTCACATTCCCTTAGTAATATTTTGGAATTGTGCATACATTTCATCAATAGTCTCACGCGTTTGCATTCTAAACAATTCATAGTCATGCATGAGAATATTGATTTTAGTTTTCTTTACTTGAGAGGTCCATATATGTGTAGTTTTAAGCACATTCCCAATTTCAAAAGCCGATTTATAGGTATAATTATATCTGTTGAGTTCATTAATAGATAAACCACAATGAAGAACATTCATGGCCTTAGAATTTGCATTAAACATTTTAGTTACATCTTTAGACGATTCATCCCTTATGATTGTTGGAAAATGTTTATCCTAATTATCCAATAGGCATTGTTATTTCCATCAGAAAGAGGTGGAGCATAGGTAGAAGTCCCTTGGGCTAGTGTGAATTTAGAAGCCATAATATGTACATTAGATGGTTAAACCTGAACCAACAACTTTGATGTGACACCAAATGCAAGGTGAATGTTCACAATAGGGGTCTCCAAGTTAGGTTTTTTAAGTGAGCTTTTGATCAAATGCAAACTAGCAAGAATAAATGCTTATCAAAAGTACCAAGAGCACAACATAAAATGAAGCTAAGGAAATAACAATCACCAAGTCAATGCAAACACATTAGATTTAGATTGATTTGCCAACTTTGCCTACATCCACTACCTCGGTTCCCCACCAAAGATTTCAACCCAAATTCACACAAAATAATTTTTCTTCCTCCTAAGAAGACACACCAAAGACTTATTCCTCTATAGCCATGAGGATGCCTCAACCCCTATACTAAAGCAAGACAATTAAAGTTACAACACAAGGTGTATCACCTACATCTTTCAATCAAGCTAATAATTGTAGAGGCCAGTAAACAAATTTAAAACAACAAGAAAGGGGCTAAAAATTATTCAAACTCTTGAAGAGCCCCACTATGCTACCTCATAGCACCTCGAGGCCTCAAAGGATTATATCTTGATGACTTAAAAGGTTTTGATAGAGAAAAGAAGGCTTGAGGGAATGAAATGAAAGATAAGGGTCTTCAAATCACTCTTTAACGCACAAGAATACTAAAATGAACCGAATGAAGCATTATGAACCAGAAGAGAATTGTTTTAGGGCTTTTTATAGAGGTGGTGAATGGTTGGATAAGATGGAACTCAGCCAACGACCGAAAAAATAGCCGTTGGACTCACCGATCGCTATTCAGTCGAAGGTCGATCGACTGAATGATTCAGCAATGGCCGAACATGAGGGTTGGGTTTGGGGTTTCAATTTTGGTTTAAAAGTTTGTGTAAATATTAGAAACAATGAATCCCAATGAGAAGTATTTTACTATAAAGACTAATACCTAAACCTAAACTATGACACGCTTGAGCTCCGAAGTCTATTTTCCTTGTTTTTTCAATTTGAGTTTGAAAAACAAACTTGACACGTATATCGTCATCGATTAGAAAGAAAACTTGATCAACTCAATAGTATCATGTTTGTTATCATCAATACTAAGACCGTGGCCGAGGTTGAAGCCATATGCCAATAAGATGAACTTTTGCTTTGTAATATGTGTTGATAAAAACGGCACACTAGAGGGGGGGTGAATAGTGTGTTTTCTAATATTATTTGCCTAATTGGATCTTAATCGATTATTGGATTATTTAGGCTATTTATAATTCGACTATTAGATGCAAAAGCAATAAATAATTAAACAATTTAGGACAAGCACAATATCAATGCGAACACACAGATTTATAGTGGTTCCGCCCCAATGCCTACTCCACTACCTAAGCACCCCGCTTAGGATTTCCAAACTAATTTTACTAGATTAATTTCAGTCTCCCTCACAACGAGAATTTTGACTCGAAGAGTCGCACTCTCGACCTAAGACACTTCCACACCCAGAAGTCTCCGCCTTCCTATCGTGATCACTCTTCCACCTCTACCCTAAGGGACAACTAAGACTAATCCAAGTAAAACTTAGTTTACACAAGTGGTTTTACTCCTTCACAACAAGGAAACCACTTTCCACACAGGACCTATCAACCTAGGTCTTCCTACAAATCAAATACTAGAGTTGAACAACAAATTAAAGAAAACTTGTTACAAGAAGAGGAATGTAGATTATCACGCTTAACCGCCTCTTCTTCTTGCGCATAATCGGCTTGATCAACCCTTTGAAGTAAAACACCTTTGGCAGCAAGGGATCAAGACTTAGCAGACGAACACTTGGCGCTTTGAAGATTTGGATGATGCAATTTGATCACTCTTTTGAAGCTTTTATCATCAAAAGTCTGGGGATAGAAGTTGAAGAGATGAATTAGAAGGGAGTATATATAGATCCGGCTGAGACAGGGCATCAACGAGATTATTTTCGATCGTTACAGACGCCCGATCGATGGTCCGATCGAAGCATCGGTCAACCGGCCATTCGACCGCTGGCTCACTGTAATGTTTTTCGTCTGATCGGTCGACCGACGGGTCGACCACTAGACAGAAAAATGTTTGACTCAAAACCAGTCGATCGAAGCCATATTTTATAAGCATTCGGTCGACCGAAACAGAGCTGGAAATTTTTCTAGCTTGGATTTTTCATTTTTCGCTCGATTTCCGGCTTCGTTCTTCAACGTGCTTTATCTTTGAAGGATTCTCCATGCTTCCGAACATATTTTTGATGTACGCATTGACCTATTTTGAGGATTGATCGAGATACGATAGACTTGACGAATCTTTCATCGATCCTACAATTTTCATGCTTAAACACTTGTTAAATGGGTTTGTTATCATGAAAATAATCATGAGGAAAATAAAGCATGAAGGAAGAACCCTTCAGTTAACAATCCCCCCCTTTTTGATGATCACAAACCAATGACGATTAATATCAAAATACAAGGAAGCATTAAGGAAATAAAACAATGTTAATCAATTTAAGCCCCCCTATCTATATGCATATATCTTCTAAATTCTCTTTTATCATTTTGTGTGATACTTTGTCATGAGTGTATTCAATTATACTAGTTTCCTTATCAATATATTTACTCCCCCTATCGATAAGCATGTATCCATGTACTCTCCCCCTTTTGTCATCCATCAAAAAATAAATATAGCAAGCATAGCAAAGATGAACATTACTAATCAACACAAGGTTAACTCAACACATGTTCATAAAGATGAAAGTGTCAATACATCACATAGTTAAGCAAAGACATGGATGAAAAATACCAATACATCCAATACACCAATCATCACTAATGTCAATATAGCAATACATCAAGGAGGATTATTCGTCCTCAGGTGGAGGAGGAGATGGTAGATGCGACTGATAATACTGCCACATCTCATCCACTCTCCCATATATCTCCTCTATACGCTGGCCATGGTCACCAATCATGGTGCCAAACTCATCCATCTAACGGCCGAACGCGTCCATGCGCTCTGTTGATGTTCTGTTATGTTCCATCTGACCAATCTGAAACTGAGCAAATCGATGCTCTAGATTGCTTAGACTCGTACGGGAAGGGCCAGATGAGGAGCCTCCACCAGCTTCGTCCTCCTCCATCTCTATGTCATACTCAGCCTATTCCAACGTATCTCCTCGCGTTCTTTTGCCGCACTGATGTTCAAGGATCTTCATGTGGCTAAGGGAGGAAGAATTTATGGCTCTTGGAATAGGCTCTATCTCAAATCTAGATTTATTAACCCCAGCTTCATATATGAAATGAGAGATTACTAAGGCATATGGTAGAGCTTGTTTTTTTGAGGAATGGACTTCAGCTATATATCTAAGCATGAGGTCAATGACATCTATAGGGATACTAGACATGGCACAGAAAAGTACCCTAGAACCCATGGTGGTGACCTCATCGTAGTGTCCTGCTCTTGGAAGAATGTAATGTGCAATGATGAGGTGCACAATCCTAGCAATGGGTGAAAGCTTGATGCTTTGGGTAGGGATCACTCCCTCATAATCTTCAGGGCATATAGCTGATACAATTTCATGAGGAGGATACTCCTCATGAAAACGGTGGGTGGACATCTTATAAATTCGTGCTCCTAACAGAGGAAACCCAAAAGCATCTCTAATGAGGGATTTGGTTATGACTATGGATTTTCCTAAAATTTCAGATCGTAGAACTAAGTCATCACCAAGTCTTGCCTTTTCTATTACTAGGTTAGAGAAGAAGACTTTCACTAGGATGGGGCATATTGGTACCTATTTTCCTAAGAACTCTACCCATCCCATGCTAGCAAGTTCCCTCGGATATCAAATCATTCTAAGTCATCTAAAATAACAGGCCGTGTTTGCAGGTTGGCACTATGTACAAACTTAGAGGCTTGTTTCTTTCCTAATTGGGTCAAAAGATTTCAAGTAAGGATGGGAGTTTGGTCTTGGGTGCCATTCTGCAAGACAAATTTAAGGATGATGTAGATGATTAGTTTTAAATGAAAAACACATTCTTTTAACGCAAAAGGATGAGAGCGAAAAAGTTTAAGGATCGGTATAGTCTTATGCAAAAACAAAAGGGTTTTCTCATTAAGTTTTAAAAAATATAAAATAAAATAAAATAAAATAAAATAAAAAGAAGGATTAACCATGAAGATGCATAAATAAAAAGAAAAAAAAAATTGGCTAGAGAAAAATAGAAAGCATGTTTGTTTTTGACCAAAATAAGATTCTTTTAAAAGGACATAAGTTTAAAGTTGAGAAAAACTCATGAAAGCAAACAAGAAAATTTTTGACTAAAGATTTTTTATCAAAATGAAATTATATTAAAGAGCAAATGATGAATCATTTGAAGAAAACATGAAATATTTGATTTTTGTTGGAAGAAGACTTGTTTTTGAAGGAAACATGCTAACCAAAAGTTATCATTCATGTAAAATAAGCATGAATCATATTGTTGTGTATGAAACAAGGTACACTGAGAGTAAAAGATGAAAAAATCATGTTTTTGACTATAATCTCAAGAGTGATGGACAAAGAAAGATTTTTACCTTGAAAAGAAGTCTTGGAGAGGAGGTAGAACCCTAGAAGAAGAAAATAGAGGACTTAGGATGGGGCAGCCGGTCGAATGGGCAAGGAAACCCTAGTTTCGGGCTTAAGTAAATGGATTGAACGGCTAGGATTCAATCTAGACAAGAAATCGGGTGATCTGGGCAATTTTTCGCCGGCCAATCGATCGGGCGGTCGAACGCTGATCGACCGCTCGATCTACTCTAGTTTTTACCCCTTAAGAAAAAATTATTTTTCGAGAGGGTGTGATCATCCAAATTTTGTGAATTTTTTTTTTACACAAATTAGACTCTATCAGGGTTCCAAAAAATCAAGAATCACTCAAAAAGGATATCCCTACAATTTTCTAAAAATTCTACAAGATTAGTGACATTTTTGTAAATATGAGTTGTTTATCCACCGATTTCAGATTTTGCTCAAATTTCCTAGATATCAAGATATGATCATTTAACACTTGTTTATCAAGTTTGGAATGAAATTAATATCGTTTAGTCAAGTTATGAGCTTAGCACGATTTTAATCAAAATATGCTTAAAATCATGAAAGTGCTAAGAATCAAACTTGGTTATCTACTCATGTTTTCTCTAACTTAGACACTTGGACATCTAACATGAGTGAATTCAAAGATGTTTGTGAAAATTTAAACCCAAAAAGAGATTTCTAAGTCAAATTGTTGATTTAGGTCTCATGAACTAATCTAGTGATCACATTGTTCATTTCCAATTCGTGTATTTCTTTTACATATATAACACACATGTATATATTTTTATCTGTGATTTCTAAATATATTGGCCTTCATTTTGATAAATATCATTTACTTATTTCATAGTTTATTTAAGAAATAATATATCATTGTCTCTAATACCATTGTATGTATGCATGCAATCTTCGTAGCAATGGCGCTTTACAAGATTAGGGTGGCTAGTTCACCCTGTAAGCCACATCTTTTGGGTCTTTCTTGTTTTCTTCCTTCGAAGATGAGACCTCATCTTGTGTGATGTTTTTAAGGCAATTCTTTTGCCTTTGGGGTCATCTTCCTCCTTGTGTGGCCTCATATGGATCTCATATATCATGAGAGCTCCAATGAGTTGGTGATCTTCATGATGTCAAGGTCCTTAGCCCTCCATGAAACAATCATCTTTGGCTCCCAAGCCTTGGGAAGGGACCAAAGTAGCTTTCTCGCCTTTTCACATTCCCTTAGTAATATTTTGGAATTGTGCATACATTTCATCAATAGTCTCACGCGTTTGCATTCTAAACAATTCATAGTCATGCATGAGAATATTGATTTCAGTTTCCTTTACTTGAGAGGTCCATTTATGTGTAGTTTTAAGCACATTCCCAATTTCAAAATCCGATTTATAGGTATAATTATATCTGTTGAGTTCATTAATAGATAAACCACAATGAAGAACATTCATGGCCTTAGCATTTGCATTAAACATTTTAGTTACATCTTTAGACGACTCATCCCTTGTGATTGTTGGAAAATATTTATCCTAATTATCCAATAGGCATTGTTATTTCAATCAGAAAGAGGTGGTGCATAGGTAGAAGTCCCTTGGGCTAATGTGAATTTAGAAGCCATAATATGTACATTAGATGGTTAAACCTGAACCAACAACTTTGATGTGACACCAAATGCAAGGTGAATGTTCACAATAGGGGTCTCCAAGTTAGGTTTTTTAAGTGAGCTTTTGATCAAATGCAAACTAGCAAGAATAAATGCTTATCAAAAGTACCAAGAGCACAACATAAAATGAAGCTAAGGAAATAACAATCACCAAGTCAATGCAAACACATTAGATTTAGATTGATTTGCCAACTTTGCCTACATCCACTACCTCGGTTCCCCATCAAAGATTTCAACCCAAATTCACACAAAATAATTTTTCTTCCTCCTAAGAGGACACACCAAAGACTTATTCCTCTATAGCCATGAGGATGCCTCAACCCCTATACTAAAGCAAGACAATTAAAGTTACAACACAAGGTGTATCACCTACATCTTTCAATCAAGCTAACAATTGTAGAGACCAATAAACAAATTTAAAACAACAAGAAAGGGGCTAAAAATTATTCAAACTCTTGAAGAGCCCCACTATGCTACCTCATAGCACCTCGAGGCCTCAAAGGATTATATCTTGATGACTTAAAAGGTTTTGATAGAGAAAAGAAGGCTTGAGGGAATGAAATGAAAGATAAGGGTCTTCAAATCACTCTTTAACGCACAAGAATACTAAAATGAACCGAATGAAGCATTATGAACCCGAAGAGAATTATTTCAGGGCTTTTTATAGAGGTGGCGAATGGTTGGATAAGCTGGAACTCAGTCAACGACCGAGAAAATAGTCGTTGGACTCACCGATCGCTATTCAGTCGAAGGTCAATCGACTGAATGATTCAGCAATGGCCGAACATGAGGGTAGGGTTTGGGGTTTCAATTTTGGTTTAAAAACTTGTTTAAATATTAGAAACAATGAATTCCAATGAGAAGTATTTTACTATAAAGACTAGTACCTAAACCTAAACTATGACACGCTTGAGCTCCGAAGTCTATTTTCCTTGTTTTTTCAATTTGAGTTTGAAAAATAGACTTGACACGTATATCGTTCATCGATTAGAAAGAAAACTTGATCGACTCAATAGTATCATGTTTGTTATCATCAATACTAAGACTGTGGCCAAGGTTGAACCCATATGCCAATAAGATGAACTTTTGCTTTGTAATATGAGCCTCAACACGAGTCATCATATAAAAACTATTGATAGTTTTGAAAGATTCAAAATAAAAGATGGATGGTTCAATAATTCTTTAGAAAGTACGAAAACACTTGATTTCTAGTTGCGGTCTGTAAGATCCGAGGTTTCCTAATATAAAAATTTATTTTTGGTACAGTGCACCAGATCGGGAGTTAGTCGGGACAAGTCGTGAAATCGCCGCAAGTAGAAGGTATAATTTAAGCCTTATGAAATTTTATTTGTTAATGTTCCGTCCTTTTTAAACATAAGATGCCTTAGTATGAGTCGAGTTCAAATCGTGTATGGGGCTCGAATCGGACTTGGATTGAGTCGAGTAGGGGCTTAAGTGAGGATTGATAGTTTTGAAAGTTTCAAAACAAGATCATGGATGCTTCAACAATTCTTTAGAAAGTACGAAAACACTTGATTTTCTAGTTGCGGTCTTCTTGATTCACTCATCATTCAATGTAGTAAACTTGGCTATTATCAAATTTGAAATCTCATTAGTCTTGTATCTCTTACATTTTGCGTCTTTTCTTTATCTATTTTCTTATTTTTCACGTTTTCCTTTTCTACTTTTAGCCATCATACCATTTGAATACTTATATAAGAGTTAGCTTTTATTATTCCATAGAAATGCTTGTATATAATATGTATATACATGGATTTTCTGTTAAAATTATAGTCCAACATGAAATTTGGAAGAATTTTAATCTCGATTGTTAAGCTAACACGATCCACCGACTCCATGATAATTTGTTGCATAATTAAGCGCAATGATAGAGCTAAGAAAAACTAAAAATTTACAACAATGTTGGTCAAGTGTATATAACAATTACGTATGTTCATGAATGAATGGATTAATTAATTAACATAATTAATTGGCCTTAGCATTCAAGACACCAACTCAGATTTGTTCACCAGGTAAAATATGGATTGGTGGAGAAAAAGGTCCTGTTTGGTTACCCAAAACGTGCCCGTTTTGGGTTTTCGTTTTCTGTTGAAAATGAAAATGCGTTTGGTTTCGCGAAACAGGCCAAAACGCGCGCCTATTTAATTTCTTCAAAATGCGTTTTCTTCAATACACGATTAATACTTGAATTAGAAAACACCGATTTGGTGTTTTTTGTGTTTTCATCAAAAATAGAAAACGGGCGGAGTGGCATTCTTGTAATTACGTGGAAAACAACCCATTTTCCATTCATTCAACAAAACCCTATACTGCTCTGTCACGGGTCTCTCATCCCACGCGACTCACCCCTTCACCCTAACCCTAGCAGAGCTCAGCGACAACTTCTCGTCCAGCGCCGACTACCTCTAGGTCTCGGTTTTTTTCGGCCACTCCTCAAAGGTAAGTTCTCCATATTACATGATCTATGTTTTCTTCTTCTCGAACTCGACCTGATCTAATCTAGAGTTTTTTTTTCTTAGGGTGACAACTTCCCAGCGCCGACTACCTCTCCTCGGTTGTTTTCGGCCACTCCTTCGAAGGTAAGGTCTACTCCTACCGATTTATTTCGGATCTACATTTTCTTCTTCTCGATCTATGCTTTCTTCTTCTCGATCTACGCTTTCTTCTTTTCAAACTTGACCCAATCTATGGTGTGTTGTATTTTGTTATCTAGCTTTAATGGATCTTCCATATCGATTATAGTATATAATCCATGGTGTACATGCTAATTAAGTCCACTTTGATACATTTTTAAACCTTAAGCCATGACTCTTGGACTTTCTTCACTTTGCTTTGGCAGATTTCCTTTTGAAGCCTTCAATATGGAAATCCTCTCATGTGCAGTGAAGCCTGTAATCAAGAAACTAATGTCATTAGAAGTCATAAAAAAATATCTACGTACAGTGAAGAGCTTCACAATCCATCATTTACTTGTATAATGTCATTAGATATATATTCTCTTGAGGCTCACATGCTACTGCAATATGTTGGAGCATTTGTATGAGCACTTTAAGAAGAATGTTTGTTGCTTGATGCTTTCTTTTCTTTTCTTCTTCAAATAAGAAGTTTGAATTGATTTGTGAGTCGCGTGGGATGAGAGACCCGTGAGGAGCAGTATCCGGGTTTTGTTGATTGAATCGAAAGAAGTTGTTTTTCTAATATGATTAAGCAATTTGTTGGTGCTGTTTGTTTTTGTGTCATTTTCTCTTTTCCTCTTATCATTCTCTTGTTGTTGGATTGCTCATGTAATTATTCTTTTTCTTGCACCTTTTGTATGGATTTGCCGTGGAACCATTTGCAACCAAACAAGCCCCCCCCTTCTAAATGCTCAATGAATGAATGTTATTTTTTTACAGTATGATACTATGTTCTGTTCTATTTCATTGCTCCATGAATGAATGCTATTGTAATTCTGTTTACATGTTCTGTGATGCTATTCTGGTTTTAATTTTTCATGCTATTTATAGTTACAGTATGTTTTAACAGTCTTCATATATTATATGATCTATTTTTTTACAGTATGATACTATGTTCTGTTCTATTTCATTGCTCAATCAATGAATGCTATTTTGAATGCTAGTGTAATTCTGTTTACATGTTCTGTGATGCTATTCTGGTTTTAATTTTTCATGCTATCCCATTACAGTATGTTTTAACAGTCTTCATAAATTATATGATCTATTTTTTTACAGTATAATACTATGTTCTGTTCTATTTCATTGCTCAATCAATGAATGCTATTCTGGATGCTATTGTAATTCTGTTTACATGTTTTGTGATGCTATTCTGGTTTTAATTTTTCATGCTATTTGCAGTTACAGTATGTTTTAACAATCTTCATATATTGTATGATCTATTTTTTTACAATATGATATTATGTTCTGTTCTATTTCATTGCCCAATCAATGAATGTTATCGTAATTCTGTTTACATGTTCTGTGATGCTATTCTAGTTTATTTTTTCATGCTATTTACAGTTACAGTATGTTTTAACAGTCTTCATATATTATATGATCTATTTTTTACAGTATGATACTATGTTCTGTTCTATTTCATTGCTCAATCAATGAATGCTATTCTAAATGTTATTGTAATTCTGTTTACATGTTCTGTGATACTATTCTGGTTTTAATTTTTCATGTTATTTACAGTTACAGTATGTTTTAACAGTCTTCATATATTATATGATCTATTTTTTTACAATATGATACTATGTTTGTTCTATTTCATTACTCAATCAATGAATGCTATTGTAATTATGTTTACATGTTCTGTGATGCTATTCTGGTTTATTTTTTCATGTTATTTACAGTTACAGTATGTTTTAACAGTCTTCATATATTATATGATCTATTTTATTACAGTATGATACTATGTTCTGTTCTATTTCATTGCTCAATCAATGAATCCTATTCTGAATGCTATTGTAATTCTGTTTACATGTTCTGTGATGTTATTCTGGTTTTAATTTTTCATGCTATTTACAGTTACAGTATGTTTTAACAGTCTTCATATATTATATGATCTATTTTTTTACAATATGATATTATGTTCTGTTCTATTTCATTGCTCAATCAATGAATGCTATTGTAATTCTATTTACATGTTCTGTGATGCTATTCTGGTTTATTTTTTCATGCTATTTACACTTATAGTATTATTTTTCACAAATAGTAGTATGTTTTTAGTTTATACTATGTTCTGATTTGGATTATTGTTGTAGAATAAATAGTTAAACATGGGTGGCCACCGCAAACCAAGAGAAAATGTGGCTGAGTGGGCCCACCTTATCACTGAAGAATTTTTAAAAATTCTGGCCGAGTACACAAGGCAACGTGGTACCACCAACTATGATAAGAAAAGTTGGGTGATTAGTGACAAGTTGGAGAAAAAGTTTGGGGGCAAAGTTGGGAGGTGATCGTCTTCATAGAACTTATCGATCTTTCAAAGAGCTAATTAATCATACCGGAGTAACTTGGAATCCTGACACAAATATTATTGAAGCTGATGAAACTGTTTGGGACCAATCTTCGATATGTCATTTTTTATTATTAGTTTTCCTTCTTATGAGTCATAAGACAATTTACAAATAAAAAAAAATTGGTTCGCAGACTCTTGGAGATTCATTCAAAATATTCAAAAATGGTCCACCTAAGTTTTATGACCTGATGGAATTAACATTTGCTAATCAATCCGCAACGGGCCACTTAGCTCGTTCCTCTTCTCAAGTACAATTGACCTCGGACGAAGAGCGTCGGGTTGAGAATGAGTTTAGAGATATAGGTCGAGGGAAACGACCCTTGAGAGCAAATGAGAATGAGGGGACAGATTCAAGTGGTTGTCCAGAACCCCTTTTGCGTGGGGTCTCCCCTAACATTCCATCGGGGTCATATAGTGGTCGATCGAGGAAAAGAGGTAATTCATCTCAATGTAAGGCCCAAGCATTATCTGCTGCAACTGCACTAATAGATAAGTTGGGTGGAATCGCAGTTAAGGAAATAAGTGTCATTGGTCCTCCTCAAGTAGTGCCCGAGTCACCCGCACCGTGTGTTTCAAGGCTACAGAGTTTTGGCCTAGATAATCAAGTTAACAACCATGTTATAAATTTTCTAATAAAAAATCATGATGCTCGCAATTTTTTTGCAGCTTTAGATGATGAAGGTGCTGTAGCGTGGTGCATGGGAATATATAGCACCAATTTTATGTAAATATTTTAAACTGAAATGCTCCTAATGTGGGGTTGTACTAAATGCTCCTAATGTGGGGCTGTACTAAATACTCAACTATGTGGGGTTGGTTTTGAACTTGTTAGTTTACTTTCAGTAGGTTGCTTTAGAATTCTTGAATTTGTATTAACTTGAACTTGTAGTTGCTGTAGAATTCATGCTGCACATTTTCAACCTATTTCATACTGTTTGTTGCTAGAAAATATGCCTGAAAGTTCAAATTTAATGTTTGTTATTTCATCCAATGTCTACTGTTGAGTTTGTTATTTTAGTTTTTTCATGCTGTCTTGTTTGCTATTTCAGTTTCTTCCTATCGTTTAGTTTGCTATTTCAGTTTACTTTAAAATCAGAATGAGTTATAATGATGATAACGATGAGGTGAGAGATGCACTTATTAGAGCTGGGATAATTCTTGCGGGTGCGGTTATACTTGATGAACTTTTTGAAGTCGCCCAATCACCACCAAGACCTGTACACACATCTATATTATCGGGTGCGGAATATACTCAAGAGTTGATGAACTCGCTCATCCGTTGCTATGAAAGTTTGCAGATGGAGCCTGACTTTTTTAGAAGGCTATGTCAACTGCTTAGGAGGGTTGAGTTGGAAAATCAAAGGATATCAGTTGAAGAAGGGGTAGCAATGTTCTTATTCACTATTTGCCAAAATGAACGTGTGTGAATTATGGCGGAACGCTACCAGCACTCAACTGAAATCGTGCACACATGGTTCAAAAAAGTTCTACGTGCGGTTTTGAGTCTAGCCTCTCAACTAATAAGGCTACGAAAACCCCGTAAAGTCCAACCTGAGATAGAAGGGAATCCTCGTTATTTTTCTTATTTTAAGGTATGAATTTAGTGTGTTTCCTTAGTTTAAGGTATGAACTTAGTGTGTTTCCTTATGTTAAGGTATGAATTGATTTGGGTCTCCTCACTAAATATTTTCCATCATGTTTTAGAATTGCATCAGGGCTATCGATGGAACTCATATTTCGGCATGTGTCCCAGCCGATAAACAAGTTTTATATCATGGTGGAAAGATACAACCACACAAAACATGATAACATGTGCACATAACATGATGTTTGCACATGTTAAGGCCGGTTGGGAGGGGACGGCAAATGAGTCGCAAATTTTTCCCCATACAATCTACTCAGCCAATTCAGACTTTCCCATGCCAAATGAAGGTATCATAGTTGATAAGTGTATATCTTGCTCAATGGATATACTAATAATAACATGTCTTATTTATGTAGATGAGTTTTATGTTGTTGATGCGGGATATCCCAATGTACGTGGGTTTTTGGCCCCTTATAGGGGTAAACGATACCATCGTTCGGATTTTCGTGGTCGGGGAGGGTCGTCTACCAAAAGAGAATTATTTAACCAAAGACATTCATCTGTTCGAAATATGATGGAACGATGCTTTGGTTTGCTTAAGGCACGATTCCCCATTTTAAAGCAAATGCCCAATTATAAACTGGCAAGGTAAAATAATATGACAATTGCATGTTGTGTCATACACAACTTCATCATCAAGTATCGAAATTCAGATTCCTTGATAGATGAATGGAGCACCGCTAAATTGAATTTCGATGAAGATCAAGACCATTCTTCATCATTTTCACAACAATATAGCGGTGAATCATCTTAAAATGTAATGCATGCAATTCGGGAAGAGATCGCAGATCAACTTTGGGCCAATAGACATAGATATTGAATTAGAATGGGACATGTAGCTAACTTGTATTTTAGTAACATTAATTTGCTTTTGTGTAACTTGACTTGTTTTTGTGTAATATATATTCTAATGCAAAATATCGGTTTTGTTAAATTAGAATGACAGCTTCGAGTTCAATAAATACTAATTAAAATTATATCAAATATGCCAATAAAAGATGTACATGCGGCAATCGAGCTGGTGTAAGGATCAGTGAATCAAAAGATAATTCGGGCCGATTATATGCAGTGTGTCAGAACAATCCTGGATGTGGGTTTTTTCGCTGGTTTACACCCATCGCACCTATAGATGAAGGTGAAGAAGAAGTCAATCGTAATAGTGGCCTAGATTATTTAAGAAGAGACATAAATATGTTGGTGGCCAAAGTAGACAAACTTCAAGCTTTGGTCACGAAGGGGATAGTCCTAGTGGTTGTCATTATGGTAGTTTTTATGTATAAATAGATCTAGATGTTGGATATTATTTAACTTGGATTTGAACAGTGTGTATATTTGACTTGAATTTTAATACTTTGTATGTTTGACTTGGACATTTGATTCCTTTCTTGAACATGTGTTATTTAATTTCATATCGGAAAGGAAATGGAGGCGATACCCAATCAATGGGTATGCGCACTTTCCTTCCTAATGCCGTAGATCAATATTGCCCATTATACTATATATGTTTTGTGTATGCTTTTATGATTGTATTTCTGGTTGTATTTCTATTAATGAGATAATGGGCATGCCATTTCTTGTGTGGGCAATGAATTAGAGGCGATCATCAATTAATGATGGTGCGCATTTCCTTCATCCCCCAATATTTATATGAATCTTACGTTGCTGCTGGTGGCTGTTGTTGGTTCATGGCTGAGTTTGAACCTTGCGGATGGGTTTTGTGAATTGTTTCTTTCTGTTATTTTTGGTTCATGACTGAGTATGAACCTTGTGGATGTGTTTAGTGAACTGTTTCTTTCTGTTATTGTTAGTTCATGGCTGAGTTTGAACCTTGCGGATGGTTTCTGCGAACTATTTATTTCTGTTATTGTTGGTTCATAGCTGAGTTTGAACCTTGTGGATGGTTTCTGTGAACTGTTTCTTTCGGTTATTATTGGTTCATGGCTGAGTTTGAACCTTGCGGATGGGTTTAGTGAATTGTTTCTTTCTATTATTGTTGGTTCATGGCTGAGTTTGAACCTTGCGGATGGCTTTAGTGAACTGCTACTTTCTCTTATTGTTGGTTCATGACTGAGTTTGATTTGTTAATTAGCTAATCATGGCTGAGTTGTTTACATTAGTGTTGATTAGTTCATAGCTCTTGTTGGATTTGTTGTTGACTTAGTTAATGGCTAAGTTGTTATTGATACATGGTGAACTACTATTCTCTTTTGGTTTTACAGTATGTTATCAGGGCTGATTTGATTCATGATTTAAGTGTAATTTACTTGACGGTCAGGGCTAGGGGTGTCCATAATTCAGGTTACACTGAACCGAACTGAATATTTTGGTTCGGTTTTTTCGGGTTGAAACCGAACCGAACCGAAACAATTTCGATTCGGGTTAAATCGAGTTGGGAACTATTCGGTTCGGGTTCGGGTTGAAGTTAATTTGGGTTAAAAAAAATCGATTTGGTCTAAATCAGTTCGGTTCGGTTCGAACCGAACGGACAACCCTAGTCAGAGCTGATTTGTTTCATAATTTAAGTAGTTGAATTCACTTTAATTTTAAAATATGGATACTTTGAAGTTTTTACAGTATGTGAAGTTTGCAGTATAGATTACAGTATGACTACTTTAATTTTAAAAGTATGATTTAAGTATAATTTACGGTATGGTTATATGTGAAGTTTTTAAAAGTATAAATTACGTTGTTACTTTGATTTTAAAGTATAATTTGCATCAAGAAATAGCCCTACATGAATAAAATGTATGACTTTTATTTTTAAATAATTAATTTTTAATTTAATTTGAAATAAATGTAAGATTATCAAAAAAAAAATTATAAAATATATTTTTGAATTTGTTGATAAAACTTTTTTGATTTTATTTGAAGTTATATTTTTTTTCATATATCAAAATCATACAAGGGGTTTAGAATTGGAGAAGTCATCTCATTTTTTATTAGAGATGTGCAATATTCAAACAACCCTATATTTTATTCATTAACAAGATGATCTCGCAGCGATAAGTGAAGATGCGACAAGAGGTGGTCAAGATTATTGTTTTATGTATTAGATAAAAATTTGTTGTATCGTATGGAATATTTTTTTTCTTTATGTGTAATTTTTGTATTTTTTTGTACTTGTATATGACAATTTTTTTAATAAAATTTATTTGAGAAATTCTTTTTTATCAAAGTTTGTATATGACTTGATATTTGATACAAGTATTATTCCAATTCAAGTATCATTCTAATTCTTCAAATTGAGCTATACTTGATAATAGTTTCAATATCATTTTAAATGATTAATACTTTCAATATTATTTTAAATGATTATAATAAAATTAAAAAAAATTTAAAACACCTTTCATTCATAAAAAAATATATATAATTAAAAAAAATATAATAAATTATATGATAAATATCTAACTAAAATATTTCTATTACTTAAAAATATTATATTTAATATTTTTAAATGTTATAATATTGACGATGTACAAATAACTTATATAACATATTTTAAAATTTAATTAAAAATATAATATTTAATTCCAAAATAAATTCGTTATTTTGGTAAACTAAATAAGTTTTCATATTTTCAACTAAAAAATATCCCTAAAAACCAACAGTATTTTGTATAACCAAACAAGATTTGACAGTTTGATTTCCTAGTTGCGGTCTTCTTGATTCACTCATCATTCAATGTAGTAAACTTGGCTATTATTAAAGTTGAAATCTCAGTAGTCTTGTATCTCTTACATTTTGCATCTTTTCTTTATCTATTTTCCTATTTTCCTCAATTTCCTTTTCTATTTTTAGCCATCTAACCATTTGAATACTTATATAAGAGTTAGCTTTTATCATTCAACTTTTAACTTCAGTGAACACTGATCCTGCTCATGTGGTTAATGATCTTGTTTCTATCAACATTCTTGACTCAATTTCAACTACTTCTTCTATAGTTGTAACTGGGAGGATACTGGCATAAGGACTTAGTATAGATTCCTTTGTTTTTGTAATAATAGCAGGATTCTTATGCTGGTCTTCAAGAACTGAATATGTAGAAGGTAGAGAAAGACTAGTTTTGACTGAAATTGAGTCAAGAATGTTGATAGAAACAAAATCATTAACCACGTGAGCAGGACAAGTGTTCACTGAAATTAAAAGTGGAATGATATCATCAAGATTGGCAGTTATAGCAGGTTCAACATGATCAGTAGCCACGAACGAGGATAGACGTTGTCACAACACTCCCCCTCAATAGATAATTTCTCCCTCTCAGGAACTGAAACCCTAGGTAGGGAATCAGGGGAGACAAATGGCATACCTCGGTTGCACCTTCGTGGAAGATGATCGGCATGGCGCCTTCCACGTTTATCCTTGCAAAAATTATAATATTTTCCTAGATGGTATATTTTGTTGGTCATGTAACCAGTAGCTACCGTTGGAAAGCTATGATTAGGAGGGCAGCTCCGCGCCGAAGCCTCCGAGAATTGAAGCGAGTGCATGGATTAATGGTCGTCAAAGGCTTCAACTCAGACCTACAATGCCTCGGAGACCTCTTGCTCTCTGCTGTCTGCTCTCTTCACGTTGAGTATGCCTACCAGTTGTTTGCACAAATTACTCAACCAGACCTCTTCATGTGGAACACCGTCATCCGAGGCGCCGCGCATAGCTCCGACCCCTTGCAGGCCGCATCCCTCTACGCTCGGATGGCGGAGACGGGCCTCAGACCCGATAGCTTCAGTTTCCTCTTCCTGTTCAAGGCCTGCGCCAAGTTGAAGTCATCATCGGCGGCGGCGGCGGGAGCCCAGTTCCATGCCGTGTGCACGAAGCTCGGGTTTGAATCGGATGCCTTCGTGAGGAATTCTCTCATCAACTTGCATGCGCGATGCGGAGATTTGGGTGTTGCCATGGCTCTCTTCGATGGCCCTGCCAAAAGGGACGTCGTCGCTCGTTCGGCTCTGATCTTGGGCTATGCGAGGAAGGGTGATTTGTCCGTCGCTCGCCAGCTATTTGATGAGTCGCCTTGTAGGGACGTGGTTTCGTGGAACATAATGATATCTGCGTACTCGAGCCATGGTGAGATGGAGAAAGCGAGAGAGCTGTTCGATGCAGCTGCTGAGAGGGATGTTGTATCTTGGAACACGATGATTGCCGGCTATGCGCAATGTGGATTGCATGCACAGGCGCTGGAGGTCTACGAAGAGATGCAAACAGCAGGATGGAAACCTGATGAAGCCACTTTGGTAAGCTTGCTATCCTCATGTTCTAACTCAGGAGCTCTTGCACTTGGACAGAGGATACACTGGTCCTTACTGGAGTCGTGCTCTAGGAATGGCCTAAGCTTGCTTCTGGGAAATGCATTGATAGGCATGTATGCGAAATGTGGATGCGTAGACAGAGCACTGCAGGTGTTCGAGGGAATGACAGAAAGGGACCTCTGGACATGGAACTCGGTCATTGGCGGTCTTGCTTTCCATGGTCGAGCTGCAGATTCCATACGCATATTCGAACAGATGCAGGGGGCAAAAATTTCGCCGAACGAAATCACCTTTGTTGCTGTGTTGGCTGCTTGTAGTCACAGCGGGCTGGTCAAAGAGGGGCGCAGATACTTCTCTCTGATGATAAATGAGTATGGCATGGAGCCCAATATCAAGCATTATGGATGCATGGTGGACATGCTAGGGCGCGCAGGGTTTCTCAGAGAGGCATTGGAGTTTGTAGAGTGGATGAAGGTTGAACCAAGTGACATAATATGGAGGACATTGCTGGGAGCTTGTAAAGTTCATGGAAACATTGAACTGGCTGAGCATGCGAGAAAGCAGATACTTGCGATGCAAAAGGATGCAAGTGGAGATTATGTGTTGCTCTCCAATGTGTATGCTTTAACTGGCAAGTGGGGTGCAGTGGAGGAGACAAGGAAATCCATGGATGAAAGAGGACTGAGAAAAGCAGCTGCTCATACTGTTGTATAGATATTTATTTGCTAGAGAAAATTAAGATCAGACAACTGATGAATCTGCAGTAAAGTGACCTCTATCAACTGGTTTCCCAGCAACAGTCCAATCCATATTTGTGAATTAAGAAAAGAGTTCCAGGTAAACTTTCTATCATTGTATCATTTAAATACATGAATGTTATATGTTTGGTGGCCATTATGATTAATTGTATGTAAACACAAATGTTGCGAGCACTGATTGCAGTCACTTGAGTGCCTGGTTTTGTAGTTACTACTTGCAGCCACCTTTTTTATAATATACATGATAGTTTCGATCACATTATTCTATTGTTTGTTTATATTTATTTAAAATAGAATAAAATTTGTGATGTCATGCTAATTAACATCACCCTTTTGTATTTTGTACTTTATGTTTTATATCATATCAATAAATTAAGAAGACTTTTCCACTCATCAAATCCCATAGGAGTATATTGATCTCTCAATGTTTCTTCATCGTATATTATGTTGTTTGTTTCTGATCTTCTCTTGAGAGTTGAGACTTAAGGTGAGCTTAGTGATGATTAATAGATAAAGATCACGACATTTCTAGGTACTGAAGTGAGGAATAGTATAGAACAAGTGACATTTTTTACTGGATTTTAACGATATATGACATCACAATCTTTTTCTTCATGCTTGGTAAAAAACAAGTGTTTTTTTTCTTCTAATAAATGTTAAACAAAGCACACTACATACAACATTGAGCATATATTTGAAGATGTATTTTGATGGGGAGATTGGCTCACTTGGACCCTTTACTTTAAAAACCCACAAACTAGATTGCATAATTAAACTTGAACCTTTTTTTTTTTTATCCGAATCCGAGCTGAAGAAGAAGGGAAGAACAAAAAAAATAAAAAAGTAAATAGAAGTTACTAACTAGAAATTACATTTCTAAATCTAAAGATTTTGTAGCAATTATCATTTCGTTATATATTAATATTAAAAAATTATTAATATTAATAAAATAATGGAGATAATAGAGTAATAATTTTAATATTAATAATTAATTCATATAATAATTGTATCACTAATTCTCATCTGATCGGGCTCGCATCGCACCCAAGCATAAGCAACCAAAAGCACCAGGACATGATCCCTAGGCCTGACAAGCCCGACTCCACAGACCTGGGTTTGACAAATCCCTAGGCAACAGTAATCAAAGATGAATTTAGATGCTCGGACAACGACCGAGGGAAAACAAGTCGTCGTTGCTCATGCCATTATGCCCAAGGACAAAGAGAAGTGATGCAATGTTGTCGATCTCAAAGGCGACCCTCGACTTATGTGGGATTACTCTACCGTCGGCTTTTTAGATGAGAGGCGACACATTCGAATGAAGACAAGCATTGATATTTAGTCTGAATCGTCGAATGGAGCGAGCGCAGAGCTTTAGAGAATGCCTTAATGACCCTCACCCATAACACGAGCCAACTGATTGACCCCATCACCCGAGGACAACCCCACGTGGAGAACCCGTGTTGGCCAACTCACCAACAACCAAACTATTAGCAAAGTGAACTTTGTTGCAAAAGTCTCATGCTCTACAAAATGATAATAGCAATGGTGTCTTGACCCTCCTTGAACGATCAATCAACACCAAGAGCCAAAGTGCTATGATGCATCTAGTGTTACGCCCCGCCTAAGTTTATCCCTAGATAAGGGACCTCACCTAGGAGAAGCGCAACTTACAACTAAACAACAAGATACACCAGAAAATCTCAACAAGAATAACTGAAAACTTCATTTCAACAAGAAGTTCTCTAAACAAATGTTCAACATCAATCTCAGGATAGCTAAGAAAGACAATCGACAATCCAACCAACATCTAACATTAGGATAAATATAAATAAATGTCAACTAAGTTAACTGTAAGATTCTGAACCAATACTACAATGTAACAACTGATATCAACCTACAGTTCAACAATCAACTAAGATAAATAATTAGGAGAAACAAGCAGCATATGTGTCTCCTCCAGGACTCTAGCTACCCAACTCTAACTACCGACATACCTACAAATCTGAGACGACAACAACCAACATCAACAAAAGACTGAGTAGCTAGGAGTATCAATATGTTAATAAGAAGGGTAAATAATCATGATACGATGATATTGCCAAATGCAACAATATACGACTCTGCAATAGAATGCAACATGTCAACAACAACAAGACACATGTTCAACTATCATCTAATGCAACCCATACTAAACAAGAGCGTAGTGGACAAGTGGGTTTCCTCCGCACTCTCGCACCTCCGAGAGTGGCACCTCAAGCCCGCTCCAGTAGGAGATGCGACTATCCGAAAGATAGCCCGCCGACATCTAACACCGTGACGCCGCACATGCACCCGTGTGGTAAATAGGTGATCACCGGTGTCACTTGCCCATACAACTCGGGCAATAAATCAATTGTGTCCAGGGCCTCCGCCCAATAAAAGATCAATAATGCAACATGACAACTAGATCTAACCACATGACAATTCACAACTGATCTACAATGTTAACGATAATAATTGATTCAATAAACTATAAACTGAAGATGCAACCAAAATAATTCATGCTAGCAACAAACAACTCATAACAACGCTAATACTACTCTATGTACCATGACTAGTACAGTATCATGCTCAAATAATCATCGATAAATGACAACTAAATCAGACTCATGCAATTATCAATATGACATGTTCAACAAAATAATGCAACAGGAGATCAACGGATTTCAGAAGCAAATCAAGCAAATAGAGGCAAAGGGAAAAACCATCAATTTACCCATTCAAGATTCATCGGCTACAACAGGAGTCAACTCACACCCAACACAACCATCCATACTCTAAATCACCAACTAATATAGAATACAACTATTCTACATTATTTAATTATTTACCAAATTGAATTAATCATATTAAACTTCCAAATAATACTGAAAAATAGAAAAGACCTACCAGATGACCTCTGATCAGAAATCTAACACCACCATCGCGTTCAGAACGCAAAAACCTACAACTTTGGTATTCACTTCGACTCGATTCGACGATCCTACGGTCAACTCCAAAAATACCCCAATAATCTACAAATCAACATTATTTCATGCGGTACAACTCTCTTTTTAAATTAACTTATTTATTAAATCAAATAAATCACTCTTCTCCAAGTCGTCTCAGCCCCCGCCCCGACACCGCCGCCTCTCCTCTCGGGTCCACGCCGGCGCGTCCCTCCCGCCCGCCGACGACCACGCCGCCGGTCTGGTGCCCGTCCCCCGCGCCCTCCGACGGCGACGAAGCACCGATTCAAGGCCGAGAGGCCACGGCGGCCTACCTGCAATAGCCCCGACTACTGCCAAGGGGCGGGCAGCAACACGACTGCAACGCCAAATCTGCCCCCTCCATCCGGCTCTGTCGGATCTACCTCACCATTCGCCGCTCCGATTGCCGCCGATGAACATGAATGAAGAAGACAAAAACAATGGAAACAACATAGTATAATTGAATATTAGACTCCTACTTCAATACTCCTCCAAACTTCGGTCTTTACCGGTGTCTTCTCATCGTCACGCGCCGCCTCCTCTCTCCAATTCCGATCCCTCAGCCGCTGCCACGAAAAGATTGAAGGATTAGAGATTAGATTAGGGCTTAATAAACCCCATTAGGCACTTTGCAAAAAAGGCCCCTCAAATCTATAACACACATTTTTTTAATTAAAAAAAGTGACTTTATAACCTAATCATTACAAAACATGACAATATATGTACAATGCACATTATAAAACGTACACATAAACGTGAAAAGAAGTGCATAAAGCGATACAATAAGGGATTGAACCCAAGATCTACTAATAATATATTCGAATGTTACTACCACTTGTGTTAAATATCCAAAATACTCTTGAAATTAAATTTTCTTTTATTTTTAAACATAGTTCCATCTATCTTGCCACTTAACGACTTTCTTAAGAGTCTTTAATTGGCTAAAGATTAATATTTAAATTATTATACAAAATATATGAAATTATTTTTAGCAATTTATATTAGTTATTTTAATATTTTTTAAATGGTTAAACACTTTTATTATGGCTAAAATTATCGATTATTTTGTTTAAAAAAGTGTCTAAATTGTATTCTATTTTTTGTTAAGTATAACATTAATTTACTTTTGGCAATTTCTATAGTGATTAGAAAATTAAAAAAATATATATATAATTTTAGCAACTAAAAATACTATAGAACTGTGGAAATAAATTAATGTTATACTTAACAAAAAAAGATAATTTAAACACCTAAAAGCTTTTCCAAAAGTCATTAAGTGATTAAATCATAAAAAAATAATTTTATCCATAAAAAAATATTAAACCACTAACAAAAAACTATAAAGATTAAAAAAAATAAACTCATTATACATTTAATAGAAAACTGTTGTGGTACATTAGAATATTGATATGAATTGTTAAAAATAAATTTATGTTATGCATTAAAAAAAACTATTTTATTTGAGCTTATGAGTGATAAAATAAAGAAATTATATTTAGATTTGGAGGAAACTTAATTTTGAGAGCATATTTCAAAAAATATATTATGGATTTAAAATTTTTATATTCAAATTTCAGTGATTCTTATTATGAATTTGAAAAATTTATCTAAAAAAAATGTTCAATTTGAAAATTATCCGATTGAATTTTATCGGATAATAAATTATTGGATTATGAGATGAAAATGATATCAACTTTCGTGAATTTTTTAATTTTGATCAATCATTTGATTAATCTCAATTGTAAATAAGAAGTTTAACATTGATTCCAACAATAATCCTCCTTCAACTAGATGTGATGTCGCCCGTTAACTTGCTGACGTGACGATTCAGAAATAATTTATAAAATATCGTTACGTCAGAATTGAGACCAATCAAAGGATTGACCAAAATTAAAAAAATCATGAAAGTTAAGGTTATTTTCATCTAATAATTCTTAAATTTATGTGGATCCTTTCTGACGTGATGATATTTAACAATTATTTTTGGATCGCCACATCAGCAAGTTAACAGACGACATCACGACTTGCTGACAAGGGGTTATTATTGGAATCAATATTAAATTTTTTATATACAATTGAGATTAATCAAAGAATTGATTAAAATCTTAAAATTCGTGAAAAATAAGATAATTAAAATTATTTTCGTCGAGTGATCCTAAATTATTTAATGCATTTACCATCCCAAAATAAGTGGCAGATTAATTTGGTAAACAGGTAGCGTCAAATTTCGTTACAGATTCAAAACAAGGGCTTTTTGCGACAAAAAGTAAAAACGAGCCCCTTTTTGATAAATTGCCACATTATAAAGCGGAGGAAAGCGTTCATTTCCATTGTCTCGCTGGCACCACTTTCCTAGCCGTCTTCGTCGGCTGCAGCTCCTCGCAGGGAAGGGGAGGAGATCGTACTCGAGGAGGTAAACAACACCTGCTTTTTTCCTTGTTGGTTTTGCTTCCACTCCTCCTCCTTTTTCGTCTTCATCTCGTGGTTCAGTTTGATGCCTTGTTTACCTCGCACCTGGATCTATCTCATTCCAGACGGTTCTCTGGATCCTCGTCGTTTTCATTTTGGTTTGCAAGTTATTGTGCAATCTAACATCTGGATCCATGGACTGCGTAGATTTAGGTTCTTTTGCTAACTCAATTTGGAAGGAATAGACAAAAGATGGTTTTCCCCCCAGCTTTTCTAGATGGGAGCAGCAAGGTTTTTCCTTTCGACCTACGTGTTTAATTTGAGGTCTGGATCCCTATTCAGCGGGAAGATTTAAGTTACTTGTTATTGTCGTACTTCTAAGAGGGTTAGAAATTTTGAGCTTCCCGAGATTGAAATTTTAGAGCACCAGAAGAAAAATAGAATTTGCGCACAAGATTCTGTATGAGATACTAAATCGAGAAGTGGTTGTAGGTGTCCATGTACTTTCGAAGTTGTTCGCTTCATCACGTTTCTTTTCTATAGTTTATTGGTAGATGGTCGGTCCCGGTTCGATATTTTGTAGCCTTTCATTGCCCTTTTTCTCATTTTGCTTGAATCTTTGCTTGTGGGTCCAAATTTTTCAAAGAAAATTTATGTTTCAACTAGTCACACAACTTTTGGTGGGTTAAGTCACTCCAGTTTCCCCTTAGAAAAAAAAGAGAAAACTATTCTTACGACTTTGCTTAATTATTCAGTTGTCTTACCTTCCAGTTTCACAATAATAATAAAAAACTTTGCTTGATTATCTACGAACAGACAAAAGAAGTTGGGCCTCGTTGATTCTTTATTGTGTGTTTTTTATTTAATTTTCTGCTATATAATTGCCAAGAATCATTTGCCACCGTACAAGAATGTAAAGGACCAAGTTTGGCTTTTCTCACTCCTGATTTTGATGTTGCTGGATGGTACCAAGAAATTATTCACATTTTGTTGTTTCTCAAAGTACATTTTATTGCTGATGCTGATCTCCGTCAGTCCTGGGTTTGACATGGACTAGATGACCATCATAGAATTAATGGAAGTTATAAAGTAACTTCCAAACCATTCTTAAGTATTATTTCAAGGGAATTTCCATTATTAAAATTTCATTTGGGAAAAATGAAAAATAAAATTAAATAATCAAATGGTTTCCGTTCAACAATTTGAACAAAAAATATAAAGTAGTTTCGGAACAATTATTTGCTATCAAAAAATATTAATTGAAAATGCTATTTTCTCCATTTTTAGTGAAGATGACTTATTTAATTAAGATAGGAATATATATAACAGATGGTAATTGTTCGTCCTAATTCTACTTCATGTCCTCTCTAGTAACATATTGCGTTTTCCTGTAGCCATGCTCTGAGATGTTGAATAGTGGTTATCTTTATCTTCCCTCTCTAGTCTGCATACAAAGAAACCATCTTTTCTTTTCGTGATTTCTGGAGAGTATACTGATCAGAGGGCTTGATTATATATCTGCAGTTTAATTCTTTTATAAATAAAGCTGCAATTTAATTACCTCCAGTGAAAGTTACATTTACTCATATCTCAGATTTGATACTGATTAGTGCTTTAGTCAATTGTACTTTGAAAAACCAAAACAAAAAAAACCTTTCCCTGAATTAAATCAGTCACTTTGTAATTTTAATTAAGCAAGAAAGTAATGTATTTTTTATATATTTTATATCTCCACCTCTTTTTTGTGTTACTTTCGATGTGCACAAAGTTCTTAATTGTTAAGGAGTGTTAGACAATTCTTTTCTTCATATTTATGTTGTTGAATTTATAGGTGTTTTAGGAGGATAATACTTCCCTTGTGTCTGCTTGAATCTGCTTATAACTAGACATTTAAAAATAAGTTCACTTGTTGTGCCACATACACTATCTTCTCATTTTCTGGAGATGAAAATCTACAACTAGTAGGCTAAAGTAAATGAACCAGATTTCTGCATCTCTCTTTAATTTACTAAGAAGTACTATTGCCTTTCCAGTTTCCACTGAGTGGGAACTTATATGGTGAAGTCATTGTGAAAATCAATGCTGAACTTGTGCATGCTGATAGAGTATATAATAAGCCAGTCCCCTTTTTGGATAAAAAGTTTTAAATTTCTTCTAAGTTCATGGAATGGAGGAATCCATCTTGTTGGGCATGATTGATTAATACAAGATATGCATACTGAGAGGGAGAGAAGTAGGGAGTTGAGATAGAGAGATATGCATACAAATAGACATTAGTTTCGGAGTAGAAAGTTGGAAATCTTTTTTTAATAGATTGCACTACTGAAGTGCTATAGTTGGTTAACAATCTACTCATTACAAAATTTAGTTATGTTTTACAATAGGTTTTCTATTGTCAAAGGCTGGACTCTTGTTGGTCATTTAGTATTTTAGAGACAAGATCTTGTAACAAATTGTAGCAAGAATAATGTGCAAGTATTTCTAACTCTTGAGTGTTACAATTGATATGGTTGTGAAAGTAATTGCAATTGGCTGTACAGTACCAACTATTTGGCTTATCTATAAGCATTTGTTGACAGTAAATATATTTGAACAATTTCAAAATTGGACTAGCTGGTTCAACTGTTCAACTGAGAAAGTCTCAGATCTACTCCAGGTTTTCACTCAAAATTGGATTGGTCAAGAATCAGTCAAATACTGGCAAGATCTATCTGAACCGGTCAAATAACTGTTAGACCTGAACTGCAGACTTAGATATTTATTTTGAACTTAGACTGGTTGAGCCAATGAACTAGTTGTAAGCGAAGCAGTGTCCCAATCAGTTCAAACTTCAAAGCATGTCTGATTTTTGAAATATTGGTTTCTATTAAAGTTATATTATGTTTTTGTGTCTACCCTCTCTTGCATTGTTTGCTAGATAGACTCAGGAGTGATCTTCTGTAACTAATTCATTTGGAGGTCTTTTTTGAGCATGTCCAGACCACTCTAAATGTCTTTTTTCAGTTTTTATTTCAATGTAAACATTTCTTTGTGCTATTTCTCTAGTAAAATAACATCCTGATTTGAAGAAATTAGCAACTCATTAATATGTTTGAATTCTTTTCATTGAAATTACATTCTAAAGCAATTTTTCCTAGATGTGTGTTATGACTCGCCTAAAGGGATAACTAATTAAAATGTTTAAACTAAAGTTGATTGAACATACCTATCAAACCTATTTAATCAACACAATCTCTCATGAATTCTTTATGCGGGACTAAATTGGGATACTACAATATGCCTCTTGAAATACTTATAAATACTAGTGTATTTTATCAACCCCTTCAATCAGAATCCATAAATTGAATGTCTCTGAATAAATTTTTATGGGTACATTTAGTTCAATATGTGTGAAATTTTGGGCTAGTCCACATATTTGAGGGGGCCTCATGCACGAGGACCGCCTTTTTATGAATCCTGATGAGTAAAAAACTAGGCCAGCTCCATTGCTGATTGTAAAAATAGTAAGAAGGATACTGATGCATATATATATATTTTAATGCAGATTTGCTATGCTTTCAGGTGAATATTTGCAAAACTGCAAACTTGTATAGAAATACTAGTATATGTGAGTATCATAACTGCAAAAAAACTTTCAATGGATACTGCAGAAAATCTGGCAGTATTTGGATATTACCTTTTGTTCCCAAATACCAGTTATAATTTATAAGATCCTCGTTAAAGGGAATTTATATATAGGTTATAACCATTTTTTTCTTAAAAGACTTCTTTTTTGATAACTTAGACTTTTGTTCCTACATGAAATTGCATATAATGTTGATAAAAAATTACTGAAATCATACAAAAATGCCTCTTTAATTACAGCAATATAGAGGAAAAAGATATATGGATCTCCTAAAAATGTTGGAGACATACTATATTTTCAATCTTTTCATCGACCAACCTATCTGCATTGCATTTGTCCTTACCAGATGTGTGATGTGTCTTCACTTGAAGCTCTCTTATCAAAAGCTGTGAAATCATCTTCTCTTTGGTTTCCCTCAATATAAAACTTCTGTGTGGCACATTGTATTGGGTCAAGTGTGCTGTGCAAAAAGCTCTCTTTAAAGAACCTTGAACACTTCTTACACCATATTGTCAGGATGTTTTCTAACTTGTAATTATTTTTTCTCCTTAATTCTTTGTTTATGTTACTTTTATACATAATCTTATTGTCCTTGTGTCCATGGTAATCATTCACATATTTTATGCTTCTTTACATATGCAAATATACTAAAACAGATTGAGTGATATCTGTAAGTTCCATAGTGAAGTACTTTGCATTTATCTAACTCTTTATGTTTATTATAAATATCAGGGCATCACAGTAATCAATCCTTGCTAAGATGGCCTTGGCATCAATTATGGCTGTATCTGTCAGTCCAGTTTCTGTTCATCCCAGCTTGGGATCAAGATCTAAAATTCCTTGCTCAAGTTTTACTTGCTTAAAGCCTTTTAGAACTTTCTGCGGGCTGAAGGCAGCATCATCAGTTCAAATTGAAACAGATACATCCTTTTTGGGCAAGGAGAGCAATGCATCTTTTATGCCCAAGCTTAAGCAAGAACAGAGTTTCTCAAATCAACTTCAACCTCAAGCATCTTTTAAGGTGGCTGTTCTTGGGGCTGCTGGTGGGATCGGCCAACCTTTAGGACTTCTGATTAAGATGTCACCGTTGGTCTCAGCATTGCATCTTTATGATGTTGCAAATGTTAAAGGAGTTGCTGCCGACCTCAGTCATTGCAATACCCCCTCTCAAGTTTTGGATTTCACTGGACCATCAGAGCTAGCCAATTGTTTGCAAGGCGTGGATGTAGTGGTCATCCCTGCAGGAGTTCCTCGGAAGCCTGGCATGACTCGTGATGATTTATTCAACATTAACGCCGGCATCGTGAAGACGCTGGTTGAGGCTGTTGCAGACAATTGCCCTGATGCCTTCATCCACATCATCAGTAACCCAGTGAACTCAACTGTCCCAATAGCTGCAGAGGTACTTAAGCAAAAGGGTGTCTATGATCCTAAGAAGCTTTTCGGTGTTACCACCCTTGACGTTGTTAGAGCTAACACTTTCGTTGCTCAAAAGAAGAATCTAAAGCTTATTGATGTGGACGTGCCAGTCATAGGTGGTCATGCTGGCATTACTATCTTACCTTTGCTCTCAAAGTCGAGGCCATCAGTGACATTTACTGATGAAGAAATTCAAGAGTTAACTGTAAGAATACAGAATGCTGGGACAGAGGTTGTTGAGGCAAAAGCTGGTGCTGGATCGGCAACCCTATCAATGGCCTATGCAGCAGCACGATTTGTTGAATCATCGCTTCGAGCTCTTGATGGTGATGGGGATGTTTATGAGTGTACTTTTGTTCAGTCTGAGCTAACTGAGCTGCCTTTCTTTGCTTCGAGGGTTAAGCTCGGGAGAAAAGGTATAGAGGCATTTATATCTTCTGATCTCCAGGGTCTGACAGAATATGAGGCTCAGGCTCTGGAAGCACTAAAGCCAGAGTTGAAGGCTAGCATTGAGAAGGGTGTGGCATTTCTTCACAAGCAGGCTGCAACTTCTGCATCTGTTTGATTCTCATGTTGTTTCTTCTTCTTGAGCGATTAGTCATACAAGAAAGCAATGAAAGTTAGGAATGCTATAGTTCTAGATTCATAATAAGGTAGGGGCATATTTTTGTTCTGACTTTCACAAGTTGAGTTTCTTACATATGCGAAAGACTAAATAAGTTGCAAGGATCCTATTCCTAAGAGAGTCCAGAAATGATCTCCTATGGATCATTACTGCGAGGGTTTCTGTTGTTTTTATCAAATCATTTTTTCTGTTGTGAGGATGTTATTTAACTATGTAGTTGAATATTGGGCTTTATTTGGTGCCATATTGTTTTTACCTGAGATTTTTATTAATCCAATGCTTGATATCTTTAATAGGTGCAGGATCCATGCTCTAGTTCTATGCACTGAGTTGTCACTCCTTTAAGCAATTAATCTTGTTTTTTTACTTTAAACAAAATTCATGATCTTGCATGTAAAGGATATTGGTGACCTAAGGGGAGAGAGAGGATCTCCTTGCCTCAAACCATTTCTACTACTAAACCATGAGTTAGGGCTTCCATTTATTAGAACTCCTAATTATAATCAGCAAATATGATGGAGAGGGTCCATATATAGAATCCATTTCTCAGGAAAGCCATGAGAACTTCAACAATGACCTGCCACCGTTCAATGTACTTAGTCAAAGGCTGTAGAAGGAAAGCCTCTTCTTTCATGGCCTTGCAACAATTTATACACATAAAACAATCAGAAATGTGTCTGCTTTGGAGGAACAAACAAACTGATTCTTCTCAACCAAAGAATTAACCTCACTCTTCAGCCAAATAGCTAGTACCTTGGAAATGAGTTTAGGGATAATGTGAATCAATGATCTGGCAGTGTATTCTTGATCAACTTTAATTAATTTCATGTGATCATAGAAATCTATTTTGCCATTGATAAATAATGCAGAATTTTGATGGCATCACTGCTCATTCTATTGCTCTTCTCTTTTGGGGATGCAGTTTCATATATTCTGTATTTCCTTTGCAAAGTTTTGATCTCAACAAATCAATCAATTTTCAAATATTATGCTACACTGATGAGTGGAGAATAATATATAATTCAAGCCATTTAAGAGGCAGGAGCCAAGCCTAATTAATTTACAAGGATATATATATATGCTGATATATAATTAAGACGTTGTTTACATTAATTGCTAACTTAGCATATTTTTGGTGATTAATGCACTAAACATTCTCCAAAGCATTAGTTTTAATAGGATTAGGATCACTACTGGCTATTTGTTGTTGTTGTTCTTCTTCACTAGTAGTAGTGATCCTTATGAATGAGTAGCAGCGCGCACCCGATAGGGTGCCCAACAACGGCCCAATTATGTACACCCAAAGTGAATCATACTTGTTGCTCACCACCGCCGGTCCTAATGTCCTCGCCGGGTTCATCGACCCTCCCGATATCGGCCTACACATGCAACTCATTTTCTTCTTAATTCATTATATACATAATAACTACTAAAAGTTAGTATTGGATAGATAAAAATAAATTTAACATTTAATAATAAAAATTTCTCACTAATTAATATATCATAAATTTATATTTCTTGATGTGATCACTATAATTATTTAAAAAACATATAAATATAATCAAATAAATAAATAAGTGTGTGTATTTTTTTCCTTTTTAATTATAATTAAACAAAGTTAGATGAATATATTATAATAAATTTACTTACCCAGCTAAAATAGAGGTTACACACACAGCCGAGCCAACAGCTAACCCTGCGAGCTCTCCATTCTGCACGTGTCATAATTTTGCTAATCATTAATTAACTATATATTAACTTTATTAAAATCATTAATTACTTCATTAATTAAACTCACAGCTTTGACGTCGGTGGCTACAGCGCACGTGACGAACATCATGCAGAAGGTGACGACGAGCTCCATGACCAGCGCCTTCGCCGCTGTGTCGGAGGGCGTCGTCGTCCCCAGGTCCTCGGTCATGGAACTCAGCAGTTGACGGAGGACCAAGGAAGCCATCGTCGCACCAAATAGTTGACCCGCCACGTAGAAAGGCACCTGTATCCATGGGAAATGGCTTTCGACGGCGAAGGCGAAGGTGACGGCAGGATTCATGTGGGCTCCTGATATGTGGCCGACCGCATAAATCATGACGGTGACTACGAGACCGGAAGCCGCCGACGCCCCCAGCTGCGACACCATGCTCGGTTCGCTCTTGCTCAGCGCGCCGGCACCGCACGTCACAAACACAAGTATAAACGTAGATATCATCTCAGCAATCACCTACAGATTTAATTATATATGTGGAGCAGCAGATAATTAATAGAGATGATCAAAATGCATGCATTATAATTATATTTATAAACTCTATATATACCTTTTTAGCAAAAAAGGGTGGTTGTTTGCAGTGATGATGAAGTCTTCGAGAGATGTTGAAGGAGTAGTACTGAGCTTTAACAACGTTGATGTCATGGATTTCACTGGAGCTGCAGTTAGGCTTTGTCAAAGAAGCCATCATTAATTATGATTTGTGTGTTCTTAATTTGCAGGTTAGCTGGTAGCTAGTAGCTGCTATATATATATAGATTATAGAGAGATATATACATGCATGCTGTGGAGTTAATTAAGTATATTTATGCCACTTGTATGGCATTAATTTTCCTAGCTAATACAATTAATTAAACTAAAGGCAGTACATGTGATTAATCTCAGCCATCCAATACGTGGAGATGATTGACACATATATACATGTGGATCAATCATATGCGGCCGACCTCAACTTTGATTTGATATGTGATTATGTGGAAGGAGAAGCACTATAGCTGAAGCCATATTTGTGTGTATATATATAGTTTGATCGAATTATTGAAAGAATTGTGTTCAAATGGAGGTCGGATAAATCACGAAGACCAGGTAATTAATTTGTTTGGTGGATTGAACGCGGGTTTGGGCAGGCAGACAATATATATATGTGATGGTTGATTGATATCAGATCATCATCCAGCTTTTTGAATTGCAGTGCTCTTTTCACCTAATTCTTTTATTCTAATTAATGGAACTTTATACTTTAATTACTTAATTATTTGGTAAAGTAAATATCTAAGAATCTATATGTAATATACTTCCATCCAATTAATAGAACTAATTCCCCAAATGAACTTCTTGGAACGAGAGCCTTCCACACGACAGTTTCTTCCATTATTATTAACGGGGTTGAGGATAGACCCTTCAAGCATAAAAGGGGCTTGAGGCAAGCTAGGTAACCCTTTCTCGCCCCTGCTCTTCATTCTGGTGACCAATGTTCTTTCGAGGCTGTGGTTTCTAGGGGTGGAATTACCCACATTCTCTTTGCTAACGACCTACTACTCTTCAGTAGGGCTTCCGATGACAGTATTAATTCTTTCGAGCTCTTGCTAAAATGCTTTAACCTCTGCACTGGCTTGAAGCTTAATCCCCAGAAGACTAAGGTTCTCCATATATATAGGTGGGGATGCTTCCAAGGTAGAATATATATGTAGCCGCCACTCTAGGATGCAATATGGGTTCTTTCCCTCTTGATTATTTGGGACTGCCTCCGCAACCCAACAACCTCACTAAGAATGACTAGACAAAGTCATCACCAAAGTGGATTGCTCTCTGGCTTCTTGGCAAGGATCACTTCTCTCTAGAGTCGGTCGACTTATACTCCAAAACAGTGTCCTCACTAGCCAAGTTTTCTATTTCTTCGCTATCTTCAAAGCTCCTTATTGGGTCATCAAGTAGGTTGACAGAAGAAGACGAACCTTCTTCTGGACCGGAAAGCAGGATGTTAATGTTCAGGGGAAATGCTTGGTAGGTTGGAATGCCCTCACACGCAGCTTGTCCGAGGGAGGTTTGGGGATCCTGGACCTGCATTCACATAATCTTGCTAGACTGGAAAAATGGATCTGGAAACTCTTGCAACCTGAAGGTATGCCTCGGAGGGAGATTCTTCTGGCCCTCTACCCTAGATTGAGGCTGCTTAACCCGGCGGATCGGCATGGTCTATCTCCAATTTGGAAAGGCATTTGCAATCTATTTGACATCTTCGGGACCTCCCTATCTTGCAGGACGGGCGAGGTTTCTTCTTTCCTTTTCTGGCTCGACCCCTGGCTCAATAGCGAGAGATTGAACTGTAGGCATCCCATCCTTTACTCTGCCGCTTGTAATCAGGATATCTCTATCGATGACGCCAAGGCCAAGACATCCTCAGGGGAAATCACCGGATGGTCCTTACAGTTCAAGTATCTTGTGTTGGCTTTAGGTTTTCAATCTTGGTCTTAATCTCAGTTTTGATGATAACAAACATGGAACTAATATTTCAATAAGAAATCTTTCAGGTTCCATATCGAGTACCGTTCGATGTCCTCGATCGGATAAATTGGAGAAATTGATAAATCGGAAGAACATTGATCGTCGCGCTCGGGTTCATCGTGGAATTTCTCGAAGATCGACGTGTGCACCAAAGACGTATTGGACGAACTCAAAGATCACATGGAAAGCTCTCCAAGTTGATGCTCGTTGAAAGCCGAAACCCAAAAACGAAGCGCGGAAGAAAAAGGCTGAAAAAATTAATATTAGCCTATGTTCGGTCGACCGAATAAGGTTAGGAAAATGGCAGAAGCCATCTCGGTTGATCGAAGAATGCCGCAAATCGGCAGTAGCCTCTCGGTCGACCGAAGATGGGTAAAAATAGGCAGTGGGCTACTTCGGTCGATCGGGCAATAGACCGACAGAAGCCAGAAATGGGCAGTAGCCTTGTCGGTCGACCGAACTGCGGATAGCTAAAGCCACAACTTGCATCGGTCGATCGGGCGGTCAACCGGATTGAGGGAACGCAAGATTTTCATCTAGCGGTCGACCCGTCGGTCGACCGCACAGAGAGAATAGGCAGTGGTCACTCTAAGCGGTCGATCGATCAGTCGACCACTACTAGAAAAATGGGCATCAGCAACGGCTGATGCCGTTGCTGAGCCGTTGCTGAAGAGCATCAGCAACGGCCGCTCGGGCCGTCGCTCAAAACATTATCAGCAACGGCCGCTCGGGCCGTCGCTAAAAATATTATCAGCAACGGTTTTGCCACAGACCCGGAGCCGTTGCTGATAACATTAATAGCAATGGCCGCTGAGTCCGTAGCAACGCCGTTAGTAAAAGCCCGTCGCTAAGCCGTTGCTGTAGGTCATCAGCAACGGCTTTCGATACACTTTTAGCAACGGCTTTCCCACGGACGGCCGTCGGAAAGCCGTTGTTGATGATGTGTACCTGGAAACAGAAAAATTGAAAATTGAAAATTTCCATTGATACATTGATGCATTATCTGATACATAACTCACACACCCATACCCTCATACACACATTCATTCACACATCACAAACACACCAAGATATACATCAAAACAATTATATTTATATTGATAATTATCCACGATAGTATAAAAACAATTCAAATGCAAAATTGAAGTATCAATATCCAAACAAAATAAGTTAAACAAGTTCAATATCTCAGTAACAAGTTCAATATCCAAACAAAAAATCTCACGATCACGATGGAGGATGGTCTGGATCATATGGCGGGGTCTGGAGTGCTTGAGTGTACACCGGCGTGGACTGACTCGAGGACGATGGATTAGATGATGCCGAAGAGATGCCTGCTTCGGGATGACCTGACATGTTGCGTATCATAGATTGTATATCCGTCATCATCTGACTCTGGCGCTCCATCATCTCAGTCTGACGCGCGACCGTGTCCTCTAGAGTCCTTATTCTGCTACTATGATCATAACTAGATCTAGAGGTGGACGGCCGCTCACCAGCGACCGGAGGGGTCGATGCCCCAAGTGGCCCTAGTACGGCTCGCGCATGACCACTATATGCGAAGCCATATACGCGGCCATGGTCCCAGCCACCTGCGGCCTCGACCCACGATGCTGCGTCAAAGTCCTCGGGGGTACCCCCGCGCTGCACCACCGTCTGGCTATAGGTCTCCTACTCGAGTTTGATTTTTTGTTTAATATTTATCATAAAACTTAAATTATAAATATATAATGAATAATTTAAACAAATTTATAATTACCATAATGTATGCAGCGCGGTTGTGGATGTACTCCCCCATCCCATGTGCTCGACGGTGAGTCCGCTCAAACACCGCCATCGGGGAGGGTCGCTGGACAGTCCCGTCATCCGACACCGTCGTCTACATTTACAAAACAAATACATTAATTAGTACACATAGTAACAAATAAAATATATAATTAAAAGATATACTTACCATACGGTTCGCGTGCACTACAAATGCAACAGAGCCGCCGGTGTGACGCGCTGCTCCCCCCGACATGCGATTTCTAGCCGCATTCCGAGAAACCTCCTGCCATCGATCCGTCGACCATATTCCCACGAGCTGGTCCCATATATCCGGAGTAATCCAACCGGGGCCGTATCCCCGAGTCTCCGCGATGTTAGTGGTCCCAGCTCGGGCCATCGCTTGGGACCAAGCCTGCCCCAGCTGCCCGTTGTACCTTGCCCGGGAAATAGCCTCCCAGGCAGCGTAAATGAAGGGCCTCTGGTCCTCGGCCCATGTATAGCGAGCCTGCAAAATAATAATATCAGTACCAATATTAATATATCATCATGCATGTAAAAAACATAATAATACGTGCCTCAAACTCGCGCCATAACATGTCGACGTGCTCGCTAGGCACGTGAGACCACGTAGGCCATGCCCCGTGCATGTATCGTCGAATAGTAGAAGAAATGCTCCTCGGCACTTCTTCTTGCTCGAACCTGCACAACAAAAATAAATTTTAATATTATATTATGATATAATGAATTTGTAATGATTCATAATTCATGATATATTACCGCTCCCCAATCACGCTAATCAATCTACGTGACTCTGTGGCTGGTGGAGGCTGCCACCTGTTCGGCCCGCGTGGCCGCCTGCGTCTGGATGTACTAGCCTCGGCAGTATCATCCTCATGAGGATCAGCAATAGGTGGATCAGCAGCATGAGTAAGTGCTGGAGTCTCACCGATCGAAGACTCCGAAGCTCTCCTGCGTCGATAACCATGACCAGACATATCTGTCGAACAGACATATAATCAGATTATTGTATAAATAGTAGAGATATATTTAATAAAATATATACTTTACAATTATTCCTCATCATCTGAATAATAGTCTTCGAATTCTTCCTCTTCTTCATCAGGTGGAATTGACCCCCAAGACTATCAAGTATCATAGTTCTATAGGGATTACATTGACTGGATGAAGAAGCACCAGCAGAGGAAGATTCACCATATGTCTGAACGACAGGATTGCTCGACGTCCCGACTTCGCGTGACTCCCCGTGACAAGTCCATAGAAAATATCTTGGTGCAAATTCTTTGGTATATAGATGCAGAGTGACAGTCTCCCGATCCAAAAATCGTCCATTTGAACAAATGCGGCACGGACATCGGATTTGATCACCCATGCTAACGAAATTCTGATTCGAATAGGCGAAATTTAGGAAGTACGTTACGCCTAATCAAAACTCATTCGTTAAAGCTCCACGATCAAGACGTCGGTACATCCAACTTCGATCAGCCGACATGATTCTGTCAATCAATGACAATTTCTTTGGTTAATGTCTTTAGGTGAGATTGTCCTATTCCATTCGGGATTTATGTTATTTGAACTGCACTTACGTTTTTATTTTAACTGTTAACTAATTATTCTAAATTTCGGCAGCATCTCCCTATAGTTCTCCGAATACGCATATCATCTGGGCGCGTATCGGAGAACAAGAGAGATATTGCCGAACTTTAGAATAATTAGTTAACAGTTAAAATAAAAACGTAAGTGCAGTACAAATAACTATATTCCCAAATTGTCCAATCAGGGACAATTCAAGAATTGTACATCGTATAAAAGATCATCTACTTCTTTTACACAAACATACAATCCCCGAACGGATCTAAGGTTTTGCTAAATCATATCTGACTCGTCGATGCGTACGTGAAACATATGAACTCGTCGGATGGATGATTATTTTCTAAATGTTTCGAGACCGTTCGAGTCCATATTGGACGATTCCGGCGCGCGTCCGAAGTGGACGATTTCCGCGCGCGTCCGAAGTGGACGATTCCGGCGCGCGTCCGAAGTGGACGATTCCGGCGCGCGTCCAAAGTGGACGATACCGGCGCGCGTCCAAAGTGGAAGATTCCTGCGCGCGTCTGAAATTAATCTAAACTCTAATAATTAATCTAACAAATTAAACAATTAATCTAAATAATTAATTAACAATTAATTAACAATTATAAAACAATTAATTAACAATTATAAAATAATTAATTAACAATTATAAAACAATATAATATTATATATAAATTTATAAATTTCGGCGCCGGAGTCAGGTGGACTCCGGCGCCGGCGTACAGTGGCCGGACACACTGTCCGGCCACTGTACAAGGTCCGGCGGCGGCCACCGGCCAAAACCCTAGAAATAGGGTTTCAGTCGGATTAATTCGATCCCGCCGGCCGCCACGGGAAGAGACGGCCGGCCGGCGAGGCATACCTGAACAAGTCGGCAGCAGCGGGGGAGGCGAGAGCAGGAGCGGCGGCGTCGTCGGCGTCGGCAGCAGCGGCGGCGAGAGGCGAGAGCAGGAGCGGCGGCGGCAGCAGCGGGAGGAAGAAGGGTCGGGCGCGACTGGTGCCCTATATAAACTTATCAGCAACGGCTCACTCGCCCGTTAGAAAACCGTTGCTAATAAGTTATCATCAGCAACGGCTCACTTGTCCGTTAGCACGCCGTTGCTGATAATTAAAATATTAGCAACGGCCCGCCTTTCCGTCAGAAAGCCGTTGCGGATAATTAAAATAATCCGCAACGGCTCGCGTGTCCGTTAGAACACCGTTGCAGATACAAATATCTGCAACGGCTCGGGCGGCCATAAGAATGTCGTTGCAAATAGCAACTGCTTGAGCGGCCGTTGCTGATAGCCGTTGCTGAAGACCTAATTTCTAGTAGTGGACCGGCCAATCGACCGAGCATCTGCAATGGATAGTTTTCTATCCGTTGAGCTGTCGTTTCTTTGAGAGGGTATAAATATACCTCATCTAACTCATTTAAAAATCTCTCCTCTCATTTATTACAGATTTAATTGAGCATTCAAATGAGATTTTTAAGCCTTCCAAAAAATTAAGTGCTTGCTCTCGGTTCTTCCACCGACAACTTCTTCAAGCGCACACTCTGCCTCAACTCGGGAATTGATTTGAGCTCTACGACTCGGCGAGTTGGAGGTTCCAAGGCTTGGAAAAGAGCATTTGATGTTGGTTTCATTTTTAAGCTCTTTTCATTGTAATTTTAACTGTTTATTTGAACTTATCTTTATTGGATTTGAGATTGTGAAGACCTAGTTTGTTAGGTCTTGTGTGGAAGTGGTTACCTTGGTGAAAATGTGTAAAGCCACTTGTGTAAGCATATATCACTTACTAGGATTAGTTGAGGCATCCCTTAGGGTTGAGGTAGAAGAGTGCTCTCGGTAAGAAGGCGAAGACTTCCGGGTGTGGAAGTGACTTAGGTTGAAAGTGTGACTCTTCGAGTCAAAGTCCTCTATGTAAGGGAAACCGATTTAATCTAGTAAAACTTAGATTGGAAATCCTAAGCGGGGTGCTTAGGTAGTGGAGTAGGCATTGGAGTTGAACCACTATAAATTTGTGTGTTTGCATTGATACTCTATTTTGCGCTTAATTGTTTATCTTGCTTCCGCATCCAATCATAAAATTGCAACGTGCCTAAACGATTTGAGAAACGAGTAAAATTGGATTTAGGCTAATTAATTAATAAACACACTATTCACCCCCCTCTAGTGTTTCCATTTTGACTACATCTTGTTCCCACTTCTCTAATAATCAAGTTGGCTGAGGACCTAGCTCCCTTCTTGCACGGTTCGAGTATTAATTTGTGTATCTAGAAGTGGAACCACGACTAGCTCTCTTTACTAGCTTCTGAACTACAATGAGATTTCAGCTCCTTGGGTCACTTTCATTCGACAAAAGAATTTTCCCCTGGCTGTTTCTTTGAATAATTGGCTAATAGAAAGGAATAGGCTCCCTATGAAAGACAAGCTGGTGGCCCGCAATGTCCAGATCTCGACGGCCTGCTCTCTTTGCAATGGTCATGATGAATCTCATTCGCATTTATTCAAGGATTGTTGTTCACCTCTCCGGGCGGATCTTCTTAAGGCTCTCGCATACAATCTTAATTTTTCTCTCTTGACCGTAGACCTTGGGAGGAAGTTTCCTTAAGTGGGGTCAAAGACGAGAAAAAGTTTTTCGGATTGGTAATGTTCTGGAGATCGAAAATTTGGCACGAGCAAAATTTAAGGATCTTCGAGAGCACTGCCTGATCCTAGCTATTTTGATCTTGCTTTTGAAGCTTCAGCTTGTTTTAGCTAGTTAGCTTAATATTGTATTTTATTTTGTACTTTGTCTTTGATTTTCTCCCCTCTTCCCCCTAACTTGTATCCTCTTCATTACTCTTGAATTGAATACAAATTTTCTTAGTTAAAAAAATAAAAAATTAATAGAACTAATTTGATAGGTATAGCATTTAACTTAAGTGTCTATAAATCCATGGGTTGATTTTAATTTGGCCATTGAAGTTTTGTGATTTTGCCAATTTGGTCTCTCACTTGTCAAAATCTATCACTATGCTGGGAGGTGGGGCAATTGGAACTGTTGACCGAACCACAAAATCCAATTTTAAATAGTGAATTTGCGGTTCGATTTCGGTTTCGGTTAGTAAAATAAAATAAAAAACAATTTTAATCGGTTCGGTTTCGATTACCAGGTCGTGAATAATCGATAACAGAAATCGATTATATATTTCGGTTTTGGTTAGCGATTATCCACGGCTAACCGGTAACCAAAATCGGTAATAACTTATTATATATATATATATATATATATTCTTAATTAACTCTAAAACCCAAAACCCAAAACCCGCTACCAGTTTACCCGATTATATATATTCTTAAACCAAAAACCTTAAATCCGCTATCCAAAACCCGTTTATCCTGTTACCTTTTTACTCATTTATCCGAAAGATAAATGATAATGAACCAATTTCAATTTCAGATATTAGTCTTTGAAACTGAACATTTTTGGTTTTGGTTAGCAGATTTTTTACTTGATTTCAATTTTGGTTAACCACCAAAAAGACGGTTAATCAAACCATTGTCATCCCTAATGCATGACCCTTCTGGTTCACCACCAAATCATAGACATGTATTATGGGTCTGTTTGACGAAACCAAGTCCACTTTAGTGGTTTTAGTTCCAAAATGACATATTAAAATGTATTTGGTATGGTAATTTTGAAAAACAAAATCAAAACAAAAATGAAAACTAGTTTCTATTAAACCAATTTTATTAAGAAAAATAAAAACGTCAGAGATTAGTTTTAAGATTGTTGATTTTGAAATATCAAAATACAATGGCAAAGTATAAATATTTTTATAAAATCGATCAACTTAAAAATAATTTAAACTATATCTAATTTTAAACATTAAAATAAAAAATTATCCTATTGAATCAAACTATTTTCTTAAATTGACAAATTTACTAAATCAATTTATATCAAATTGAAACAAACCTAATTTTTAATAACTCAAGTTTATTAAGTCAATCTAATTATAATTTAACCAAAATTAAGTCTAGACTATTGAACCTAACTTTTTCTGAAAATTTATATTTTTTAAACTGATCTGTATCTAATTAAGAAACACAATTTCAAGTTACCAATAATTTCATTAAATATTACGAGTCCAAATCTAATTTTTTAAAAATGGAACTCATGCCATGCTTTCTTTCTTCAACTTTATAGGTCAGTGGACTGGATTGGCTCTTTGAGCCCGACCGGACCGATTTCGGAAGCACCCCAACTCATGAACCCAACGTAGATCAAACCAGCTACAACTTAGCCCGGGGACTCCATTCGGCAAAACAAGGATATTAACATTATACATTTATCACTAGGGATTCGACAATAATAAATCTGCATCTAAGAGATAGAAATTGACTTATTCAAGGCGTATCCCCGCGAAATTCCAGAAGACATCCTCGCCAAGTACCAAGACCTGCCTCATAAAATAGACACGACACACAATAAGGTATAATCTATGTTCTAAATTCGTACACACCATCTGGAATCATCTCTCACTTGAGCGTTAGAGTGTCTTTGCAAGTCACCACTTGAGCCACGTTGAACCAAGAGACATGGATACTTGCAGCACCCCCGACTTCAGGCGAGAACAATTGACGCCCACTGTGCGGCCGAGTAAATCTTACTTTCCCCCACTATGGAAGACACTCCGAGTCAGACGAACGTTGTCGGCAACAGGCAACAACGTTCCCCCACTATCTAGAGATGCTATCACGACAAGAAGTGACGCTCCAGTGACCACCAACTCAACTCTAGAGGAGTTACGACACATCATCGTTGATCTCCAGGTGCAAAATCAAAGGTTGACAACCCAAGTCGACACGCTAACGCAGTTTAAAGAACAACATTCGATCGAGCGCGAGCATTGCCGCTCATACCACGAATAAGACATCCACCATGAAGATGAAAGAGCTCATAAAGGCCAGAAAGGCCGACAGGCAGACCTAATAAAGATAGCGCCGAAGATAAAAAAGCAGAAAAGCCCGATAAGAAGGGAGATAGGCGAGCTCATCAAGAACATAATGGTGACAAAAGAAAGAGATCGTCGTCTTGACCTACCGCTAGATATGACGGATACACCCCACTGAACACCAAAACAGAAACCATTCTTTTGAGAGATCTACAACCTGCAGCTTCTCAAATATCTCGACAATGCCGAGAAGCGGTAGGTACCGCCTAACACCGACAGAAGTAAGAAGCGTGAATTCCACCACACCTATATGCACACCACCGAGGAATGTGTAGTGTTTAAAAACCCGATCGAGCACTTGATACGGGAAGGCTAGCTCGATCGCTACGTTAATCACAGAAGAAGATGTAGTCAGGATCGAAACAGTCATAGTTACCAATGTCGAAATCGGAGCAGAACGCCCCGAGCGACACCAGGGGTAGTCAAGACAACGACATAACAGATCAGCCGAACAATGAGATCCGTGGAGTCATCAACCACATAGCTGGAGGACTTGCACGAGGAGGCGAGACAATCTCAACCAGAAAGAGGTCTCTTTGAGCCATTATGGCAATCGACGACACAACCCGCCCGCAGATGCCTCGCGTCAGAACCCCAATAATATCATTCTACGAATATGACTTTGAGAGAATTGATAAAAATCTACATGACCCTATCATTATTTCTATAATTGCATGCTGGCAACTTTATTGTTAGGAAAGTCCTAGTAGACTAGGGGAGCTCGACAGACATCCTGTTCTACTCAACATTCAGTAAGATGCAACTGAACAAAGCCTCACTCCACCCCTACAATGGAGACTTGGGTTCACGAGAGAACTAGTCAACGCCCGAGGCTATGTGTAGCTAAGGACGATGTTTGACTCCCAATAGACGACCGATGTGCAGTACCCGGCCACCGACAACCCAAGCCCCTGTCACATGATTCTGGGGCGACCTTCACTGGATAACAAGCCATCGTATCAACCCCCCTCCCACCTAACACTCAAATTTCAATTTTGGAGAAAAAGGTGGGAGTGGTCCATGCCGATCAGAAAGAAGCTTGCCTGTGCTACAGCAAATGCTTAAAGTAGAAGTCGGTCAAATCAGGGGAAGCGTCGAGCTCTCCATCCCAGCAGGTGCACTTGGTGTTTCACACAGAGCAGCAGTTGAAAATATCCAAGCTGGATCCGAGCAAAGACATCCAAGAGCGGCCCTAGCCTATCGACGACCTCGAGCCCATACAGATGGAAGCGTCGCCCGAGCAGGTGTCGTTCATTGGAGCTCACCTCCCAACCAAGCTCAAGGCTCGACTTGGCACTCTACTAAAAAATAATACTGATATGTTTGCATGGACACCTGCCGACATGTTGAGGATAGACCCCAAAGTCATCTGCCACGAGATCGCCATCGACCCCGAGTCAAACCCGTGCATGGCACAAAGGGAAAGAAAGCTCGGAGCCGAGTGTCAACAAGCATCTTTGGAAGAAACAAAAAAACTACTGAAACCGAAGTTCATCGAAGAAACCAAATTCGCCGCATGGCTCGCAAACGTCGTGATGGTCAGGAAAGATTCGAGGAAGTGACGGATGTGCATAGGTTTCACCGACCTGAACCAAGCCTACCCGAAGGGCTCCTACCCCATCGCCAAAACCAAAGACAAGGAAGGCGACGTCAACCAAATTTAGACATGGACATTGTTTGTGGATGACGCCTCAAACAAAAAGGCGAGCAGAGCTGGCATCATTCTTGAAAATAATAAGGGAGTCGTCCTGGAGAAGTCCCTGCAATTCCCGTTCAAAGGAAGAAGCAACCAGGCAGAATATTAGCGCCCCCAGTCGCGAGACTAAAGCTCACCCGTGGCATAGGAGCACGAGAAGTGAATGTCAAGGGGGACTCACAACCAGTGGCAGATCCAGAAATCAAATTGGAGGGGGGCAGACTCTCAAATGAACAAATACAAAATTACCAACGATATTATTGTACATGAAAAAGCAAGCATTTTTTACAAAAAGATCATTCATCACATCATATAAAAATTAATTGAAATCAAGCAATCAAACAATGAAATCAACTTAAGCTCTTTAGGACGAGTAGAGGACGTCGGAGACACAGCCAAGCCGACTCTTTAGGCCAGGCGAGTGGGCGGACGCGGAGTTGCGGACGACAGCCGACTCTTTTGGCGAGGCGAGGAGACGATGGAGTCGCGGACGACAGCCGGCTCTTCAGGTGAGTGGGCAGACGGCGGACGCGGAGTTGCGAATTGTGTCACGGCAGCCGGCTCTTCAGGCGAGTGGACGCCGGAGCACGCGGCCGAGCGGCGAGCGGTCGTCGATCAGCACGACAGTCGGCAGGAGATGGGGATTGGGGATTTGGGGAGCGATCGGCGGCAGGACGAGGGGTTACGTATCGAGGAGATGAGGAGGGGACGAGGGGTTACGTATCGGGAAAGAAAAGAAAAAGTAAATAAAATATGAGGATAGGAGAGTAATTTTTAAAATAGAGAGGGGTAAAATGGTCAAAAGATATATATATATATATAAGAGAAAAAAAATAAATATTGAATGGGGGGCAGCTGCCCCCATCCTGCAAGAGCAGCTCCGCCCCTGCTCACAACTTGTCATAGGACACAATCCACTAATACTTTTAGGTTCTTACAATGAGGGTTTAAACCGGAAGCTCTTTCCCTTCTCCCCTAAGGCTCCTTCTCACCTCACTCTCTAGGTCTACAAGTGGATTTATGTCATAGGACTCAGCTTGTCGTACGTAGGACACTGATAACCACATGAAATAGAGTTATTTAGCTAGTTCATTAATCGTTATTCTACTTGTTTTAAAGTAATTTTATGCATGTTTTAATTTAAGAAGTATGTTTTTAGTGAATCTATTGCTCATCTGGTTAATTCTATGTGAAAACATGGTTTATGGCATATTTATGAAAAACAAATCTTGTTTGCTGGTTTTTTTCGGCCAGCCATAGTACTCTGTCTCGAATTGAGTATAACTATGTCTACAAAGGTCAGATTGGCATGTTGTTTGATGCGTTGGAAAGATAAGAGAGAAAGGGTTAAAACTTTGATGTTTATCACTTGAGCTAATTCGTGAGTTAAAGGTCTTGAAATTGCAACCCAAGTCAGGTCACATTTTGGTCCAGCAATTGAATGAGTGGATCCACTTACTAGAAGTGAGCAACATGGTGTGGATCCAATATAGATCCAATATGATAAGTGAACTCGGAGTGGTTAGGATCCAATAGTGGACAACAACATAGAGAGCAGCCACACAAATGCAAAGGGTTTTTTTTCTTCCCGTTTTTGGAGGAGGCGCTGCAATTTTGGGGAGGAAGGAGAGATCTGGTGGCTGCAAACTTGAGGAGAGAAGGGAGACCTGCTCTAACCTTGACTTAAAGTCAAATCTGGGCGATCTAGGCCATCTTCCAATCTTCTATAGCTGTTGAAATTGAAGAGGAGCACAAGGTTGGAATTTCTTTGCTAACCTGCGAATTTCTGCTGCAAATCCATGGAGAGGCCGATTTAGTTTGTGTTTATGGACTTGTTTTTATTTCTCCTTGTTGTCCTATGGATGTATTTGCTGGATTTATTCATAGTTATTCAATTCCTAACAAGAGATAAATAGATTTCTTAGGGATTATGGTGGATCTTGAACCAAAACTTGATGTGTTGTTTCTCTTGGTTGTTTATTGATGACATGAGTTGTTTCTATCGTGATGAATTGAACATTAGTCAATTTGATACTTGATCACTATCTAAGTTGTTTGTGGTTTGATTGAACTTAGAAAAGGGATATCAAATTAAACATACATGCTAGAGCTACTGTCCTAAAATCATTGTTCAAGTAATTTATGTTAATGCATAGGAATATAGCTTAACCTCTTAGCAGCCATCATTAAGGTAAATTTTCATGCATCTTCTTGAGTTATAAATACATAGGAACATGATGTTTAGGCTCAAAAAATTAGGCTCTACTGATATTGAAAAATGATTTAGAGTAGCTTAACACCTTAAGTGAATAATTCAACCATCAATCACTAGTGAAGGAGAAGCAAACTTCATAAAAGTTAGGTCAAGTGAAATTGCAATCCCTAAGTCCATCAAATTAGAGTCCCCTTCAATTCAATAGAGTAGTTTTAATTTCTACACTTATATTTAATTGTTACATTTTCTTTTTCTTTTACCACCATCATAATCAACTCTCTAAATATAGTTTGCAAGTTAAGAGTAGTAGTTAGTAGACTTCCTTAGGATAAAACATGAATAGCCTTAATTCCCCGTGGGATCGACACTTGGACTCCTCCCTAACTACATATTGACTGCGTGCACTTGCGCATGTGATCATTCTTTGGAGGAGATAATATCATACAACATACACCCAAAATCTATAAGTGGATTTATGCCTCTACACCAAGACAATCACTTAAACTCACGACCTAACACTCTAGGTCCTTAACAAGCTATGAATGACAGTGTTAGGTCTTTAACAAGCTATGAATGACTGTTGGCCGAGGGTTTCACCCTTGCGTTCTATTCTCTCTATAACTATTTTGATGATAACAAATTATGTTTAACAAGTTTGAAGCATGAAACTCGCAAGTTGCGATAAGGGTTAAAATTGATATTGTCACACGTGGCATCGTCTCGATACGACAAATCTCCATGTCGACCTCTAGAAGCTCGACGAGTGCACCGAAGATACTTAGGAAGAGTTTAGAGTAAATGTAAGAAACTTGGGAAGCTCTCCAAGTTGATACACTTCGAAAACCAAAACCTGAAAATGAACGACGCGAGAAATCAGCCAAAATAAAGCATGTTTCCTGGTGCCTGCTGATGGGCGGTCGATAGCCGGTTAATCGGCCATCAGCTAGCCATCGATCGGCACTACCCAAAAATTGGCAATAGGCTCCAGTCGATGGTCGGTCGCTCGGCCGATCGACCGGCCATCAGTTGGCCACTGATCGGGTGGCACCAACGGGCAGAAAAATGTTTGTTGACGAGCTAGCTTATTTAGGGGTTATAAATACCCACTCCAAATTCTCTCCAAAGATGTTGTTGATGCCCTAAAACCTCAAAGAGTCAATCCTTGCATCTCCAAAGCTCTCTCTTGCTCAAATCTATAAACCCTAGCTCTTGATCCCTCATCCTAATTAAAGTGCATCTTCATTGAAGGGTCCTTCAAGGTTGCTAGGCTCAAGAAGATGAGTTGTTCTTGTTATGATAAGTCCTCTACACTCTCTTCTTGTGTTAGAATTATTTTTACTTTGTTTTGAATTGATTTACTCAAGTGTGTAAGAAGACCTAGTGAGTGGTCTTGTGATTTAGTGGTTACCTTGGTATAGAAGGTGTAAAGCCACTTGTGTAAACTAGGTTAGGGGTAGTTCTTATGAATTAAGGCGGGAAAGCTCACTAGGTGTGAGGGTGGATACTTCTGGTTGTGGAAGTGCCTTTGAAGTGAGTGTAAGGTCTTTCCAATGAAAAGTCCTCGATTATAATTAAGCTACTCGTAATTTAGTGGATTTGTGAGTTAAATCCTAAGCACGATGCTTAGGTAGTGGAGTAGACAGTGTTGTCGAACCACTATAAATCATTGTGTTAGCATTGTCTATAGTAATTGCATTTAATTGTTATATCTATCGCTTCATCACATTGCTTTAAATTGATAAATTGCCTAAATAATTTAAGAAATGACGAAAACCGAATTTCGGCTAAAAGATTAGATAACATACTATTCACCCCCCCCCCCTCTAGTGTGACCATTTGAACAATATTTGGTATCAGAGCGAGTCGTAGATTAAGATTTCACCATCTCCTCTACATCTAGTCTCGATCTAAAAATGACACTAGAGTCGGTAGCGTCTATACCACCTAGGTTCGACGTGTCAAACTTTGGTCTTTGAAAAGGAAGAACGTACACCTCTTAAAGACACAAGGTGTAGGCGTGTTCAACATGGTAAAGAACAAATACCTTGAACCTAAGAAAAATATGAATGTATAGACCCAAGAACAAATAGATAGGTTTGAGTCAAATGCTAAAGCCATGAATTGTAGTTTTTGTTCTTTGGAAAATGCAATTTTTGAAAAAGTCATGCATTGCACTTCCGCGTTTGATATTTGGTCATGCTTGAATATGCTCTATGATTATGCTAAAACTGAAGAACTTATTACTTTAAATGAAGGAGTTGATGACAATTGTTATACTCCTAGTTCTAATGAAGTTCTTGAAGCTCATAGTGTATCTAGCCAAAGAAGTACAAAGAGTCGGAAGAGAAAGATGATTTATCACCTATGCAACGAAAAAGAGCATGTGAAGAAAAATTGCTCTACCACGAAGAACAAGACAAAAAGAAGGTCAAATGCTTTCACATACTCATCTTCATCAAGTGAAGCATCCTCTAACCAAGACTATGAAGCTAGAATCATGAATGCCAATTAGGAGGTATACTCTTCTTCTAGTAATGATAACGATAATCGTAGTATTAATTCATCTAGTTCTCATGACATGTTTTATGCTGAATTAATGGATGAATGTAAAATCATGTATGCGTTGATTGTTAAAAAAAATAAAGAAAATAAAAAATTAAAGAAAAAAACTTGACTCTTAGTTCTCATTTACATGATGCAAAACTAGAAAATGAAAAGCTAAAAAGTAGTGTCCCTAATTCATGTCATGACAAATTAAGTATTGATACAAATGATTTGAAAAACAAAAATAAAATCTTGAAAAATGAAAATAGTACGTTGAATACCCAAATGCATGTTATTCATAAATCCATGAATGACTTGGAAAATAAGGTTGTAATTCTAAATAGGAAAGTCAATAATTTATCTAGTAATTCATTCTCTAAGAATTTTAGAAATTTAAATGTTTCAAGTAAGAATGTCTCACCATAATTTCCATCATAAGCATTCCTCTTTCAAACCCCATGTCCAAAATAAAAAGTTTCTTGGAAATTATTTCTGTTGTGGTATTTATGGTCATTCCATTCATGATTGTGCTTTCAAGAGAAATTCAAGTGTTGCTAAGACACTTTGGATCCTTAGACCAACTCACCCCCAAGGATCCAAAGCAATTTGGGTACCAAAGATTTCTTGTTCTTTTGTAGGGGGAATAACCACACAATGATGAGTTGATGATGGAAGTTGCATGAGGGCTCATAGCTACACAAATTCATATTGCAACTTTAAAAGTCATCATGATGCCTTAGGTATGAAACTTGGCATCTAGGTATAGTTGGTATCATTTAGTTATACACTATTCAAACCCCCTTCAAGTGTGGATATTTGAACAATATCAATCAAGGGTATGAATGCTCATAGCTAGAGTTTCCAAGAAATGTGGCTCAAACAAGAATAGTTAGGATCAAATTAAAGATGGCTCAAGAACTCCAGATTGATCATAGGAAGGCTCACCAGGGGTTTTTATAGGCAGAACCAAAGTTAAGGCTCAGGATCAACCTTTTACAACTTGTAGAAAACTAGCAGTTGGCACGTTAGTCGATCCTCGGGCGAAGCTCAATCGACCGAGCTTCTATCAGACATCATTCGATATTCAGTTATGGTTGATTTTTTTTTTTAGTTTTTCGGGTTTCGGGTTTCGGGTTTGGGGTTTTAGGGTTTATGTGCATCATAGAGAGGGTATAAATGAATTCTAAACACTCTAAACATATACTCTAACTTCCTAACGAAAATTGAGTGCTGACGAGTGTTCTTCCGATTTTTGTCAGTTTCGTCGTTTTTTCTATCGCGGACGTCGTGCGCTACTCGACTTGAAACTATTGGCATAAGGTTTTCATCCTTGGTCTTAAACTCAGTTTTGATGATAACAAAGAACTAATGATTTCATGGAGAAATATTTTCAAGTTCCATATAGGTTTTCACGCGACGTCCTCAACCAGAAAAACGCAAAGAATCGAGTAAAAATGGCTCATAAACAAACATTTCGGAATATCCCGGATTACGGGATGGGATGTTGTAACATTTTGAAATATCCCGAATTACGGGATGGGATGTTGTAACATTCTGAAATATCCCGGATTGGATATTGTAACATTTTGGAATATCCCGGATTGCGGGATGGGATGTTGTAACATCCTGGGTGGATGGTGTAATATCCAGGGATGAGTGTTGCATCATTTCCCAAGTCAAAATCGGAGAAATCGGAATGACGGGATTCGTCGACCGGATTTTTACCGGAAAAGTACCAGTACTTTTCAAGTATTCCCAGAATGATCTCAACTAGTCAAACTGTTCAAAATTCTTAGAATGTCCCTAATGGTTCTATTTTGAATTTCTACCTCTTAAGCTTGTTTGAAACCGAGTCTCTACCATTGAGATCTATATATATATAAGCTCTAAACTTTTCTTTGTTTGGATGTAACACTTCATGAGACATCTTTTGACATCCAAGAGCCTTGATTGAGCCATCTTTGTTGAAACCCTAGCTTTGAGCTTCGCAAAGGCAATTTTGGCCGGAGTTCGCCGAGGAATCGGGGACAGATGCTGCGGAAAGCGAGGATTTCATCTTCCTTAATTTTAATTCTTCTTTTCAGGTGAGTGAATCCCCTCCCCCCACCTCCTATAATATGGCTGCCGATCCAAGATGTGGCGGATGAAACAAAAAATTGGAAAAAAAAATTATTGATTCGTGATTGAATTTTTGTAAGGGTTTCCCTTTCCCTTTTCATTCTCATGGATTTCATCTCCATTTCGTTTGTTAATTCTTATATTTGGCCGTCGTACAGAAAGGTCTATTCGTTCTTCCTTCTTTTTTTCTCATTGGTTGCATGAGATTGCTTCCGAGGTATATGATTTGATGATTCGGCATGATGGGGTTGGATCGGCACAAATGCATTGATTTTTTTTAGGGTCCAGCCGTCGGAGTTCATAGTCTAATTGTAGTTTTAGATCGACATGGTTTCATTAGGGATTTCATTTGGCTGTGTCGACTGTAATATGGGAGATAGATCTTGTTGCATATGAGTTTTTTGAATAATTGCACTGAGTTTCTCGTGGCCTGACATAGTGACATCCGAAGTCAACCGTTCAATGCTCCTGCATATGACCTTACCATTCAAACTTCTGCGACTCTATGTTGTATGAGGTTGATAGATAGGAAAGGCTTATTAGTTCGGTACGATACTTTTGCTGCACATAATCTAGTCAAGTCGGCATATTTATAGTATTTCATTATTCTTTATGATAGCTTCTTGCTACGAGTGTTATTGGTTTGTTCTCCTATCTTGAAATAAGTTGATTCAAGCGACTAGACAATAGATATATTGTGATGGTCAGTGACCCTACGGTTTTGATGTCAATAGATATAAATTTTAGTTGAACCTGGAGTTGTAAGTGGTTGATGCTGGAAATTATTATTCTTACAATGCATGCTTAGATGGTTATAATATTTGGGGTGTTAGTATACTGTGTAAAGTATCAATGTAACTTATCGATCTTCATGTAAACTATAGTTTGGAAACATAAAAATTACTTTGGTAACCTGAACAGTAGTGTATAGGTGAAAAATAGATACTTGCAGTAGGATGGAATTATCATGTGCGTGCTAAGCGAGCCGAGTTGCGAGCTCGGTACGACGTTCCTAACCCGTTGTAAATACTTGGTGTTTTAGCTTGATATCAGAAAGTAAGTGAACCTTGGGTGTGTTGACATGAGGGTATAGCCCTCGAGCGGTTATTGGGTATTTATGGGCCTTATTAGGCCGAGTGGTGCGCACGACGCACGAGATATTTATGGGCCTTATTGGGCCTAGTGGTGTGCTCCGCGCATGAGATGGTATTGGGCCGTGCAGGCCGAGTGGTGCGCTCTGCGCACGAGTAGACATTAGGCCGGGCAGGCCGAGTAGTGCGCGTAGCACACGTGATGACTATGGGTCGCATGTTGGGCCGAGTGGTACGCATAGCGTACGAGTGATCATGGGTCGGAGGGCCTTCCCGATCGAGTTGGGTACTGGATCTAGAGGGCCTTCATAGACCAATGAGCCCGATAAGAGATTCAGTTGAGTACTGGTTCTAGAGGACCTTCCTAGACCACTGAGCCCGAGAAGAGATTCAGTTAGGTACTGGTTCTAGAGGATCTTCCTAGCTAGACCAGTGAGCCCGAGAAGAGATTCCGTTGGATACTGGTTCTAGAGGGCCTTCCTAGACCAGTTTGCCCCGAGCCGAGAGTCATGACACTGAGTCTAGAGGGCCTTCCTAAATCAGTGAACTCGAGAAGATTGTTTAATTGGGATCCGGAAATTAGAGGACACTTTCGGTACAGTCGGATGAGAGCACATCCCCTATTTAATTAGTTTGACATCCGCACTCACTTAACACATTATATCTTGTTATGACTGGATTCTACGTGGTGAGGATTGGGAGACCACTCACTGTGTTTTGTACTCACTTTTATTGTCGTGTTTGTTTTGCAGAGCGTGATTCTGAGATACGACACAACTGATGGCGGAGGACTCCGATAGCAATCTCGTGAATTGGTTGGCGTAGTCAAGTCAAGTTGAGTCGAGTCTATATTTGAGAACTGAGACATTATAGCCTTTAGAGTGTTCTAGAATTGTTCAACTTTTGGTTGAGTTGTTTTTATGGAATATCTGGCATGTGGACCATGTTTTTGATACTGAGTTTTTATCAACCATTTCTTAGTTATGTTATGAAAACTTTGCTTTCAAGTTGTACATATTTAAATGCATGTGTAATGGGTTAGGCTTCGGGGTGCTTGGCTACACTCACAATTGGCTGATCACGTGACCCAGTGTTTGGGGCGTGACAATTGATTAGTCTCACAATTGATATAATGTTTTCATCCCATGACTTGGTTGACCTTGGCTTTCATGAAAAATATTTTCTAGTCTCAACCTTGACTTTAGTTGACTTTTTCTACCTTTTTTTATTGATGTCAAAAGGGAGATAAAAATATAGGAAAATCATGAATATAGATAGGGTGAGTTTATGTTCATAGATATGCATGTTGATAGGGGGAGAAATCCCACGATCGACTTTCTTTATGCTTAATAGAAAATACTTTCCGAAGGTTATTTGTAATCATCAAAAAAGGGGAGATTGTTGGCCTAAGGTTTTCAACCTTGGTCTTAATCTCGATTTTGATGATAATAAACATGGAACTAATGATTTCATGGAAAAATATTTTTTAGATTTTATATCGGTTTGCGTGCGATGTCATTGACCGAAAAAATGCAAAGAATCGAGTAAAAATGGCTCATAAACAAACATTCTGGAATATCCCGGATTATGGGATGTGATGTTGTAACATTCCAGAATATCCCGAATTACGGGATGGGATGTTGTAATATTCTGAAATATCCCGAATGAGGTATTGTAACATTCCAGAATATTCTAGATTACGGGATGAGTGTTGCATCATTTCCCAAGTCAAAATCGGAGAAATCGAAAGGACGAGATTCGTCGACCGGACTTCTACCGGAAATTACCCATACTTTCCAAGTATTCCAAGAATGACCTCAACCAATCAAACTATCCAAAATTCTCAAAATTCCCCCAACGGCTCTATTTTGAACTTTTACCTGTTAAGCTTGTTTAAAACCTAGTCCCTATAATTGGGATCTCTATATAAGCTCCCAAACTTGTCTTCCTTTGGATCTAACAATTCATGAGACATCTTTTGACATCCAAGAGCTTTGATTGAGTCATCTTTGTTGAAACCCTAGCTTTGAACTTCTACCTTCTTGATTGAGCCTTCAACCTTGAGTTTCATCATCAAATGCATCAAGAGGAAGCTAGAATCTTGTGTTGGAGCTACGTAGTTTATTGTTTTGATTATTGCTCCATTATTATTGTATTTTCTTGGTGTTTCTTCGTTACTTGTGTTTGTAAGAAGGTGTGAGTGAACACCTTGGGTTCACTTATTTGTAACTTTAGTGTTCCTTAGGTTTGAAGTAGATGCGCTATTTAGTGTGAGAGATAAGGTCTTGGTAGACCCTCATTAGAAAGAAAGGAAAGGTAATACAAGTGGTTGTGAAATCCTTGGTGGTAAGCTAAGATAGTGGAGTATGCATTGAGGCCGAACCACTATAAATAAACTTGTTAGCGTTGTTTGATTTTGTGTGTTCTCATTCATTGATCTTGCTTCCGCATTTAGAGTAAAATTTAAAGTGAGGATAGAATCTAGACTCATACTATTCACCCCCCTCTAGTGTGCCTTAACACCATTCAGGAACCTAAAAATATTTCTTGATATATGAAACCATTAGTTCCATATTTGTTATCATCAAAACCGAGATTAAGACCTAGGTTGAAAACCTTAGGCCAACGTACTTAACTCCAACAATTGCAACCTAGCTCCTCTTGATGCGGTTTGATGATGAAATTTTGGAGAGTAAAGGTGAAATTGAGTTTTCAAGCTCAACTAGGTAAAGAATCAAAGATTGACTCAGGCAAGGCTCACAAACATTAATAGGATGACTCAAGTATCATTAAGAGCCAATGGGAAGGCAGGTAAAGCTAATTTATAGGGAAACATGAAGGTTAGGCTCGGACACAACAACTCTAAATGGCTAGAAAAAGAAGAGTTATTGCTGTCGCCGATTGCAAATCGGGTGACGATCGATCGATCGACTGGTCAATCGAACCGGCGATCGGAACTACAATGGCTGCAGTTTCAGCGTGAGTTCGAGTCATGGTTTAGGTTTTGGGTTTCAATTTTTATTTTTTCATCATCATCATACGTTTTAAGGATATTACATTAATTCTAGATCCAAAAATCTAGACTTTGTCATCTTCCGAGCATCGATCAACGTCCTTCTTGAAAGTTTTTGATTTAGCACTAATCTTTCGATCGCGGACGTTGCGTGCCACTCGACTTGGTACCTGAAATTATATCTCAATGAAATGTTAGTTTCGAGTTTGTTATCATCAAAATCGAGATTAAGACACTACAACATAATTGACCTATAGAGACACAAAATTAGAGACAAATGATATTTTTATTTCTAAATCTTCACATTTAGATACTAATAAACACAAAATTTATTCCTAATTAGCCTCTAAAAATCTATAGAAACAACAACAACAGAGTCACTTAATTGATTTGACTCTAAGCTATAGAGACACCAACAACAAAGTCACTTAATTAATCTAACTCTAAAATAATTTTTAGAGGGTAATTAGGAACACATTTTATGCTTATTAGTATCTAAATGTGAAGATTTAGAAATAAAAATTTAATTATCTATAATTATGCATCTCTATAGGTCGATTGTGTTGTAGTGAGATAAATATTGAGAATGTTAGGCTAATAGGAAGTTGTTCCATGATAGGTTGCTTACTGTTAGGGCTGAGCATCGGGCAGGTCGGGTCAATACCCGACCCCACCCGATCAGGTATTAACCCAAAAATTTTAAAAAATTTATACCCGACCCGACCCGATTAACCCAAATTCGATTTAGAAAAAAAAATCATCTTAAAAATGGTGATAAAAAAGGTGAATAATTGTATTAAAAAGGTGAATAATTCATTTTTATTTCTAAATCTTCACATTTAGAGACTAATAAATACAAAATTTATTCATAATTAGTCTCTAAAGATCTATAGAAACAACAACAACAGAGTCACTTAATTAATCTAACTCTAAAACTATTTTTAGAGGGTAAGTAGGAACACATTTTGTGTTTATTAGTTTCTAAATATAAAGATTTAGAAATAAAAAATTAATTTATCTCTAATTATGTATCTCTATAGGCCGATTGTGTTGTAGTGAGATAAATGTTGAGAATGTTAGGCTAATAGGAAGTTATTCCATGATAGGTTGATTACTGTTAGGGCTGAGCATCGGGCAGGTCGGGTCAATACCCGACCCCATCGGATCGAGTATTAATCCAAAAATTTCAAAAAATTTAAACCCGGCCTGACCCGATTAACCCGAATTCGGTTTAGAAAAAAATAATTCATCTTGAAAATGATGATAAAAAGGTGAATAATTGTATTAAAATTATAACTCAAATAGAATTTGAATGCGACCTCCTAAACTTTGTCTCCACTCTTCTAACCACAAAACCAACACTATCTTTTATTAATACATGCAGCATTTTTATGTATTTAACTTAAAATCGGATCAGGTCGGGTTAAACAGGGTTTCCACCCGAACCCGACCCGATATACCCAAATAATCCGATCTAAAATGAACTTTCAGGTTGGTTTTTTTGGGTCGGATCGGATTTTGCTCAGCCCTACTTACTGTGGAGAGATTGTCCATATTCAACATCATTAGCTCTTCTATGTGTTCCTATTGCACCAGCTAGCCTGAGAGCATGGTCCAGGACTCCAGGCTCTTTAGGAGTGTGAGATAGCTCAAGAAATTTGGAAGCTTATTGATGGTCGATTCTCGGTTGCCCACTTCAGTTTAAATACATTGTATTCAGATACCATGTGCCAAGTTGGTTAGCATGTGGATTTTTCACCGAATATCAAAAATTGCATTATGTTTGAATATTTTGTATTGCCACGATCTTTGTTATATCTAATTCTAGATATATTTGGTTGCCTCCTCATTTGAATTGTTTTAAGTGTAACGCTAATGGTGTTTTTCACGATATTAGCAAACTTTGTGCAATTGGGTTCATTTGTACAATCTGTCCTGGTTAAATTGTTGTGATTAAAGCGTCTTTATGTGACAATGGTTCTATTCTCTTTAGCAAAGCAATGACCGTTTAATATGCACTTAGTTGCACTATTCATATTAAGTATGATAATATTATTATTATCTTATAAACATGTGTAATAGATTAGTTGAATTTTTTAGTCTAATTTAATTGCTGATATTATATTATTAAATAACAGAACAAAGTTCCAACACATTCAACGTGAACGAGATAGAAACAACACATTGGATTGCTAAATTTTATGTTAGCATCCTCCGGACTTGTATAAGATTACTTCTTAAAGATCGTATTTTGTAATTTTTATTAATTAATAATATTTTAATGTTTTGGTAAATATTGAAATTAAGGTTAAATCATAGTAGGGACTAAAGGGAAAATTTCTTGTTCCTAAATTGTCGGAAATATTATTTTTGCCGACATCGATGTACTAAATTAATTATTAACAGTCGTAATTAGTATCCGCATAATAATGCTTCAGTCAAAAAAGTAGTACCTGCTGTCATTATCCACCATCTCCCGCACGCCTTCATGAACAGCTTAATTAATTAAATGTGCATTAATCAGATCGACGTTGATAGATAGTAATAATGTACGCAGAGATGATGTTGATCGACCATGTCACGAGTCTGCATCCTTGAACTCGCGTGTCATTTGTACGTACAATCTTCAGTTCTGATCGATCATCTTATCTTCATCACATAATTATATGCATTTGTTATATAATTATTTTATTAATATTGGTGCCCTTTATTTGAGCTAATAATTGGAAAGAACTGTAGTAGATATGCATGTTGCTAAAAATCAATTAATTAATCAACAGCTAGAATGGATAGATCCAGTGTTGCATCCTATGGAATCTCTTACTTTTTATTTCATGCGTGCATCACGTTCTCTACTTTGATTGATCATCATAAAGCTTGATAGAGATGTAATCTAAATGTACTCGCAATATCTCCTTTATTCTTCTTTTTTTTTTTACCAGAAAGAGCTACTCATATATTAAGAAGTCAAAATACAAGGTCGACTCAAGTTTCGGAGGTCGCACACACGACCAAACAGATCGGTCCTTGAGAATCTTGGCTCAGTTTGCTATCCAATAAGCAATTTTATTACAATCTCGACAATAAAATAAAAAATCAGAGCAGCGAGTGGTCGTACATAAGAACAAAATATCAAAAACTAATGTATGAATACACCACGAAGTCGCTGCACTGCCCTTTAAGGCATCAATCAAAACTTTACAATCAGATTCAATAAAAAAATTAGGCCTCATATCTAGAGAGACAACCATCACAATTGCTTCCTTAACCGCCACCGCTTCTAGATGAAGCAGACTATCTGTTGCCACGAACAAAAGTGGCCGAAGTCTCCAAGCAACTCCCATCATGCAAACGAACGATCCAACCAATCCCACCTGAGTCAACATAGTAAGACGCATCACAACGAATCTTAATGGAACCAGGTGCTGGGGGAGACCATCTGTGCAAGATGTTAGTGCAAATGCGTCGAGCCTCAGTACCCGCATTTGGACCCAGAGGATTCACGAATGCCCAAACTTAATTCATTAGAAAACTGGTGGTAGACTGCCAGGCCTTGTGCAACGTGCGATTCCTAGCATTCCAGATGAACCAGTAGAAAATAGCAACAATGGCGGCACCACCTAGACTCATATGGACCTATAAAGGACCAACTTAACCAATCACTCGAGATCCAAGAAGACCAAGACGCGAAGTCCAAACTGAACCTGAATGAAAGGAGGGCCCACACAGAGCAAGCCAAAGGACACGAGAAGAAGAGATGCTCAATGGACTCCGTACCGGTATTGCAAAGGAGACAACTTGTCGGCACCTGAAGACCAAAGCCCCTTAAACGATCCCTAGCTAGTCGGTAACCTTTTATGCAATAGCTTCCAACAAAAGACTCTAATTTTTGGATACACATGCAACTTCCACAGCATATCCCAGACCCCGCTAGAGTGCAAATACTGAAGGTCATGGCTTCTAAGGAACTTATACGCTGCCTTAGCAGTAACCAACATGAATAGTCAATTAGAGTTATTCTGAATATCTCAACTCCCTGAAGGGAGGAAGAACAAGATAACCAATCACCTGAACTCCAATTGGTCCTATAGTAAAGATCAAGATTGGATTTTAGAGAGAGAAGGGTCCAAACACGATTTGCAAAGCAGTAATCAAAGAATAGGTGTTGGATGCCTTCATAAACACTAATTCAAAAAGGACAGGAGTCTAAATCAAAGATTTCTAGAATGGTAGGCGTGTGTTAATGAAGGAGCTTCCAACAAAACAGTTTGACTTTAGGTGCAGTATGGATTTTCAAAGGCGTTTCCAAGGAATAGGGTTCACGGATGGGATAGGGTCATTCATGGCTTCTTAGAAAACAATAAGCTGACTTAGCGATAACTTTACCCCTAAAATTCTTACTCTAAATGTAAGCATCATCATTGGGGTTCATAGGTAACAAAATCCTCGAGATAAATTCCCCAATAACAAGACCAAAGTAATCATCAATATAAGCAGGCAACCAAGCTTGATCAAGCAATAAAGTATTAACATTTACATGGTCAATAAGTAAATTCATATTTATAAAAGTTGGTTCCAAATAAAGAGGCAAATCAGAGACCCAAACATCACGTAAGATTGAGGTGGTAGCCCACCGATTTAATCAATTTAGTAAAACCTAGTAAAAGCATGTTGAAAGCCTGTTGAAAGAGCTTCCAACTCCAAGAATAGTGCTTGTCCGGAGAGAGAAATGAGAGTTTTAGGTCATTATATTTAGCAGTTACCAAACTAACCCAAACAGAATAATCGTAATTTAAATAATCAACCATTCTCTTAGCCTGTAAAGAAAAGGCTTTGTAGGAGAGGGAGTGGACGCCCATACCACCTAAGCTCCTGGGGCTAGTCACAATATCCTAGCGGATCAAGTGAAGACCCTGCTGGATACTTTTATCAGACCAAAGAAAGTTCCAAAATACTTGTTCAAGTTTGTCAATAAATGGATTAGAGCACCAAGAAATGGCCAATAAGTGCAAAGGGATAGAATTGAATATCGAATTGATGAGCACCACTCTACCGACCTAGGACAGATAAGAGGTGTGCCAAAAACCCGAGCGGGCCTTGACTTTATCAAGGATAAAGTCCTGGGCTAGCGGTGAGGGCCTAAGTAAGAGGCGCAATTAAAGATCTAAGATATTTGAAGAGAAATTGTCCCATATGCATGTTTAGGTAGTTACAAATACTGTTGACCCTCCCTCTTAGGATGGACCTAGGGAAAAAAAATCATTATATTAAGATTAGTTTTTATTGTACTTTTTGTTTCTTTTTTAATTTTTATTGTTTTCTTTTTTTCTTATACATATACTATGCATTATTATATGATATATTATATTATTTTATCTAATTATATTTATTATTTATGTTCATTTAAAAATAATTACTTTTAGATTTTCTCCAATGTTTAAATTTTTTCACTGAATTTTTTATTCATAGTTTCTTTTTTAATATTTTCATTTTTTCCTTTACTTTGGTTCAATTTTGTAGTTTCTATACTAAAAATTTTTGGTTTGAAGTTTCACTTCTTTTTTGTGATAATTGAAAAATATTTTTATTTTGTTCATTTTATTTAATATTTATTATCTATTCAATTTTTTTCCTAATTTGGTTTTATTTTACATTTTTTAGGTTTAGTTTGGAATTTCTCATTTTTAGGACAACTTGAATATCCCAAATTAAATTGATTATAAATATATAAATCTATATATATATATATATGTTATAACTATATATATTAGTTATTCGCACGTGCATATATGAAAATATAATCTAATGTATGTAACACTAATTTTTGCAACAATATTCACTTGGCTCACCCTTTTCAATTGAAACTTTCTGCATAAAATTATAATTTTTATAAATTAATTTCTCATGTGTATTTTTCGGGTAGTACCTAAAAAGTATTTGGTTGATAAAAAATTAATCCATAGGAAGTGTAATTTTCCACCTACAATATATTTGTTTGACATGAGTACTTTCTAGGAAGTACATATGAAATGACCAATATATCTTTCTTAATTATTTTATAAATTAATATTTTAATTTATATGTATTAGTATATATGAAAAAAAAATCTTATTTGTAAATTAATATTGTAATATATATATATATAATATAATGTAATTTTTTGCATATATAATTAATATAATATATACTTTATTATATAGAAAAAATAATTTTTATTTTTAATTAATATGAAAATTATATATTTTACTAAAAAAATTAAAATAAAGTAAATATGTAAAGAATTCAAGGATTATCTAATCTCATAACGTTGACAACATAAATTATAAATTCTACATTAAATGTAAATGTGAGGCCAACATTGACTCTTTTTTTCAAATACAATGCAGTGCAGGAAGTGCAACTTACCCAGGGCCCCCTAAGTAAGTTATTTCCTGTATTTTACAAAAAATTACACTTACTGAAGAAGTTGTACTTGTGTCAATCAAACAAGAGTTCTTCTGGCTACTTCTTGGGAAGTACAACTTTGTGCATGAAGTTGTATCAACCAAAAGAGGCCTAAGTTGCACACAAGAGGTGTAACCAAGAACTAATAGTACCTCCATCTATCTTCTCAATGCTTGTCGTAACATTATCATCCCTACCGCCCACCATCATTAGAATCACCATCCACTAGCCTACTAAGTACTAACATTACTATTAAGAAGGGCAAATAGACGAAAATGGCTCAAACTTTTATGAATTTTTTAATTTTGGTCAATCTTTTGATTGGTCTTAATTCTATATAAAAATTTTAGGATTAATGGTTCCAATAATAGCCCTCCATCAGCCCGATGTGATCTCGCTCGTTAGTTCGTTGACTTGGCGAATCGATAATAATATTTTATTATCGTCATGTCACTTGTAGTCCATGTCACTTTAAAAAAATCCAAATTCTATTTCTTTATACCCGACAACCCACTCGACTTAAACTCGATATCTTTATACCCGACAACCCACTCGACTCAAATCCATTTCAAAATACCCGACAAATCACTCGACAAACCTTACCCCACTCGATCAAAACTCCAACACACCCGCGCTCTCAACAGTCCCCATCTCCGGCCCCTTCTCTGACGAATACTCTAGCAACCATTCCCTGCGTTCCTTCCCCATCCTTCCAAACGATCTGTAGACGAAATCATGGTTTGTCATTGAAATCATGGTTCGTCATCGGTGGCAACAGCCTGTGCATTATTCAAATAGGATCCGCCACCGCACTGTTGGGAGTCAGGGCGAGACGTCATCGCCTTCAAGACCGGTAAGCATCATTAATTAGCGATATTTGTTTAACTTTGATTCTTGGTTTCTTGTGGCATTTGATTTTAGACCAGTACAAGGTAAAAATTAGGGTTTTTGAATGTTCTTGCCGCCTACATACAGACCTGTTCATTAATCATATAAGTTTACTATTATATTGAAATGCATATCAGTTCATTAATCATTTTTACTAATAAGCAATGGTTCATTAATCATTGTTACTGATATATTAAATTCATAGTTCATTAATCAGTGATTATTCACTCATTAATTAATTATTAAAGTGATTAATCAGTCATAAACTTGCTTAGTTATTAATGTTTTGTTATCACTGTATGCAAACTGTTTTGATGAGTTTAGGTTCAAATTAGTAGTGTGGATAAGAATTCAAGCAGTGATTCACAAGAAAGATTTATAAGGCGAGAAATGTACATTGATGTTATTCCAAATTGGATGCCAAGTGATCATTTGCCACGTATGACAGTTGATGCTTTGCCACAAATACCACAAGATTCTTTGCCACAAACTCCAATTGATGCTTTCCCACAATCTCCGATTCATGCTGATACGCAGACATCCACAAATGAAGGGGAGCCACAAAATTTGAATATGAATCTGCAGCTAGAGGGAGATGATGTGAGTGATGAATCATTAAAGGATTAAGACTACTTACCTGTGGGGGAAAGCTCAGATGATTGCTTGTACAGTGAATTTGATGAGGATGACAGCGACAATGAGTTCATTGGGGCTAGGAAAAACAAAAGGACAGTTGCAATAAAGAAAACCATAACATTGACAGTACCAATTACAATTGAGGTTGAAGGTTCAAGTTATATGATAGATTTCAAGGAAACAACTGAAGTCCCAATAGTCCCGGTGCAAGAAAGAAGTAGTAATATTCAAAGTCCTCCACGTCCTCAACCTAATTTGAATGAGATACGTTATAATGATAGTGACTATGAAGAAAGCGATGATGAAGTAATTATACCAGAGACCAGTGAAGAGGGTATTGATATTGATGTTGATCGGAGAAGAAAAAAATATCGCAAAGCTTATAATCCTCAAGCTGATATTAATGATGTGAGACTGGAAGTTGGAATGAAATTTGAATCTCCTGCCCAATTTAAGAAAGCTATATAACAGTATGTCCTATCCAATGGTGTAAACATCAAATGGGCTAGATCTCCTAACAAAAGAATGGAAGTTGTTTATGTTCCGGACTGCCCGTTGAAAGTATATGCAAGTTGGTACCAAAGTGAACTCACATTTATGATCAAGAATTACACAAGTTAACACAAGTGTGCAAGAAGTTTGAACAATCGGCAAGCTATAGTGAAATGGTTGGCAAACTATTATATGGAGACATTTAGGAACAATCCTAATTGGGATGTGAAACTTATGGTTGACAAGTAATTGACTAAATCTCGCTTGGTAATTTTAGAATTAATTTCGAATTTCAAAAGGAGTTTTGAAATCGAAATTAATTATTCTGAATTTTAAATGAGATTTAAAATTGAAACTATGTTGATCATAATTTAGGTAATGTATCTTCAATAATCGTTATTAAAGAAAACATTACAATTGACATCACAAACTTATGACAATTTACCCATGATAATTATTATTAAGGATATATTTGATTCGACTATTAAAAGTATTTTATGATTCTGAATATGATCATAAATCGATCAACGATTGTCAAGACACAATCAATATTCTTGATGCATCTATAAATACCCCACCTATCGTTTAGATAGGTAAATGATCTACTTTTGGTGGCCGCCAACTTCTTTTTGAAAGGAAGCCGAGCTCCCATTGTGGCAACCGACCTCTACCCGAAAGAGAGATAGAGAGGAAATCAGCTCGAAAGCTCGATAGGAGTTCTGTGCTCATCAAGACCGAAAGGATCTCTGAGACAGCCGAACTAGCACTTGAAAGCCACCATGTTCATCCTGTTCGGTCGTGTGCTAACCGTTGAGGGTGTTCGTCATCGGCAGCACCTAGGATCCGAAACCAAATAGAGATCTCGGATTTGTGGAGCAGAAGACGGAGCTCGATCTTTAAAGGTATAATTCTTATACTTGTATTGATTTAACTGAGGTGCATGGATCCCCTTGGGTAGAGGATTGTCTTTGTTTTTCCGCTGTGTAAAGTGTTTGTTGCTCGATCGATCATCGGTGACCCCAATGGTACAAGGGTACTATAGTCTTTTACATTAAGAGCTTAAACAAACCTCCTCCATGGTTTATCATGCCAATTGTATCTAATAGTAAGTACTTACAATCCCTTTGCAATCTCGTGAGTTTCAATTTTTATTATAGGAAAGCAAACAAATCTATCCAATGAGCAACACACTGAAGCTAGGGTCTTAAAGGAGTTTCAGGTCTAATCGTAAATTCGACTCAGAGTTAGAACCTATCTTGTATCTTGTATGATGACCAATTTAATTGGTCATGACGCAAGCCGTTAATAAATGAATTTTGTTATATCCTCCTAAAATTAGGTTAATAATCCTCCTAATCACTCATAATGACATGAGTGATAATTTCATCAATAATTATTGACATTTTATTATATGTGAATATTATGAGAATTATTAGGCAATTGAGTTAGGAGGATTTAACTTTTCTCTTAATAAATCTTAAATTTTATTTTCTTCTTAAAAAATACTTGCATTAATTATTAATTAATGAAATTTCTTCTAAGACAATTAATTAATCTCTTCAACTCGTGGGGAATTGATCTTGTCGACGCAAATTAATCAAGTCTAATTAACATCTTAATTAATCTTCTCCCCGTCGGTCATAAACAATTGCTATATCAATTAATGTTGTGTTTGCAACCAATAGCAATAGCACATGAATCATGAATTGAATTGCATTGGAAATATCAAACGTCAAGTGCCTCGCTTGAGCTTGAAGGGTTTGACCCAACTAGCTGTTGTTTTTCTAATTGACTTAGGTTGCACGTTTGGACTTTGGAGGTGTTCATCAATCTTGGATGTGCCTGAATGCATGCAACCCGAGGTCAACCACGCACGGATTTCAAATCGAGGAGGCACTCAATTTTGAGAAAAAAGGTCAACCATATTTTTGGGTCTTCAAGCCATGCATGGATTCTTGACCCCAATTAATTACAAGCTTCTCATGTTGTTGGCTACTTGGCAGACAATGTTAAGCAAATCTTGGTACTGGGAATTGGGTTAAGGAATATTAAATTAGTCATTTATGTAAGAACAAGCACGGATACCAAGCTATGCTTAATTGGCTGGCGTTGCTCATCAAACATTAAGGGTCTATTTGGTTAGTAAAATTAAGTTTATTTTTATGATTTTGATTTCATTAAAATCAAAATTATTTATAAAAATATATTTGATTTAACGTTTTCATGAAATTGAATCGAAATCAGAATGAAAACGAAATCAATTTTCTTAATAAAAATGAAAATATCATAATGTTATTTTCTATAGTTTCGAGACTGTCGGTTTCGTTATCAAAATACAGTGTCAACTTTGTAATTATAAATATTTTTTTATAAAATTAATTAATTTAAAAATAAATTAAACTATATCTAATTTTTTTAAAAAAAAATAAAAAACATCATTTTCAACTCAAACTATTATCTTAAATTTATAAATTAATTAAACCAATTTATATCTAATTGACTCAAACCCAAATTTTAAATAACTCAATTTTTTTAAATTGATCTATTTATAATCAAAACTAAGTTTAGACCATTGGACTTATTGTTTTTGAAATTTTATAATAACTATTAATTAACTTTTATATCTAATTGAATAAAAAAATCTTAAATTACCAATAACTTAATTAATTAAATTATATAAATATTTTATGGTAATATTAGCAAATATTGAATTGTGTAAAGTAACTAAACATTTAATTACTAGTAAAAATGTTCAAAAAAAAATTAATATTATTTTTTATAATCAAATAAATATTCACTGATTTCAACTAACTAAAATTGATATTGTTTTCATTAACCAAACGTGTTTTCAGAAAATTGAAAATTAGGAACCAAAATTAAGTTTTCAGTTTCATTGAAATCAAATCAGAAAATAATTTTCGCTAACCAAATAACATCTAATGTTCTTGACTTTGTTGTAGTGGAGGAGGAATATCATGTTATACTAAGTAATTTTTCTAAATCAGAATACAAATTTCCTAAATTCTCTAAAACCTAATATAATCTTTAAAAATCTTAAAATTAGAATCAAATTTTAGAAATACCCAAAATATTAAAATGGTTGGAAGTTTTAAATAGCTTCAAGTAAAATGATCATTTGATTATGAAAATGTATCCTAAAATTTCCAAAAAATCATAAAAAAAACCATTCACTATTTTTTTGTAATTTTTGAAAATTTTAGGATATATTTTCATGGTCTCACATTCATGAAACTTTTCAAACATTTCAATAATTTCACAAAAGTGAATATTTTGATCATGAAAATACATATTAAAATCTTAAAAAATCACAATAACTATAAATGAGTGAATGAAATTTTTAAATTTTTTTTTAAAAAAAATAGGATGTAATTTTATGATCAACTTGAAAAAATATTTAAACATTTTAACAATTTCACAAAAGTGAACCTTCTCTTAAAATCTCTCAAAATCATAAAAATTTTAAATTAATAAATGAAATTTTTTGAAGATTTTAATATGTGTTTTCATAATCAAAATGATCATTTTATTTGAAAATGTTTAAACATTTCAACCGTTTCAGTACATTAATATTTTAGATATTTTTTTATTTTAAAAATTTTAAAGATTATATTCAACTTTAGAAAATTTTGGAGATTCGTAAAAAACTCAATATTATATTGTATGAAATTAAATGGAAGAAAAAGTCATTGAAGATCAATCATATTGTTAGCACGCATGATTACATAGTCACGAGAGTTGGAAAAAACATAAACATGCTTTTATGGAAACTTGTCTTGAAAGTGTTTGGTTGATCATATTTTGGACAAATTATAAGTCGTATTTGATTAATGAATCTACCAATGGATCTTTGCATGCGAAATAATATAATTTGAAAGTGTCCAATGATCCAACGTGGACCAATTATTTTATATATTATTTTATTGTAAACTATATATTTTCCTCCTCCTCTGGCAACTCTTCCTTTTTCTCCCTTTTCTTTGAAGAACCTCCTCTTTTGATCATCAATCTTTTTCTTCTCCTTGGACGGTGTCCTCCTCTTACAATCGTCAATCAATTATTAATTTTAAAATATAAACTAATTTTGGATTAATTAAAATAGCTCATTAATTTCAAAAATAATAAAAATGATTATTGATTATTCTTTTTAGAATAATAGTTATCAAAATATTATCATAAATCTTGAAGGGGTAGTACTTAAAAAAAAACATAAAAAATAAATATATTTTTTTAAAGCATATACTGACAAGGAGAAAAGAATTTGATGCAGAGTAGGGTTTTGGATCAAGAGAAAATAATTAATTTAAAAGAAAGAAAAAATAAGGTGCCATCAGAAGAATTTGAAGCCTTTTGGGATTGAATGTGATGGGGGATATGAAGCTTCCATTCTCTGTTGGGAAGTGTTGAGTCCTTTGACAACTTGTAATAAACATATCGGTTAAAAGGATAAAATATAATTGAACTAGTAAAGATTGGTAATCCCCATATGCATCTAAATTTGTAGTCACTTTGAGATGCCCACTTCTGCTTCTTGCTATTGTTTTAAGCAGCTGGCTCGTGTTTATAAGATCATGTTTTAGAAGCTCATCTGCAAATCACATCTGCATTATAAGTTTTGCTATCAGCTTCCTTATACATCACTTTTTGGTCTTGTTTTATGTCTGAAGAAATATTTTAAGGGTCAAGTATTGAGTTAAGTGGGAGATCTTTAATTACTTCATTCTTCCTCCCTTAGAAAAGAGAAGAGAAGAGCAATGGATGAGAGAAGCGAGGTAGAGAAGGGAGATGAAGTGATACTGCCAGGATTTAGGTTTCATCCGACAGATGAAGAGCTGGTTGGCTTCTACTTGAAGAGGAAAGTCGAGCAGAGAGCTCTTGCTGTTGAACTAATCAGACAACTGGACATCTACAAATATGATCCATGGGATCTTCCGAGTAAGTAGTCATCTACTAATTAAGGATTAATACTAGCTTAGTTCATCACTTTGCAAAGAATTTTCTTTCATTCTCTTATATGTCTACCAAATGAAATGGTTGCTTCTTGCAACCGGAACTTACTATCAGTTGATGATAATATCTTGTATGTTTTTTAGAAGTCTGAGTTCAAATCCCAGTATAGTTTACCTTTTCTTAAAAAAAACTTCTACTGTTAGAGCTGGCGACGACGGGGGAGAACGAATGGTACTTCTACTGTCCGCGAGACCGAAAATATCGGAACAGCACGAGGCCTAACAGAGTGACAGGAGCGGGATTTTGGAAGGCCACTGGAACAGACAGGCCAATTCACAGCTCCTCCCAAGGGGGATCCAAATGCATAGGCCTGAAGAAGTCCCTTGTCTTCTACAAGGGAAGAGCAGCAAAAGGTACCAAAACAGACTGGATGATGCATGAGTTCAGGCTTCCTTCCCTCGCCCCCTCATCTCTCTTCAAAAATAATATGATTCCACCAAATGTAAGCATATATGTTCACTAATTAATATTATTATACAGAAAATGATATATATATATATAAACCTTATTGTTGATTAATTTAATGTCTCATGATGTGCAGGAGTCATGGGCAATCTGCAAGATCTTTAAGAAGACTAATTCTGCAGCGAGGAGAGCTGTGTCTCATTCATGGGTGTCTCCATTGCCTGACAAGAAGAAGAACGAACCCGCAGATGCAGACTTGTTCTCCATTTCCGACATTATTTCTCGCATGACACAATCTGAGGCTTCAACGCATGATTGTTTAAACAATTTAAGACTGCAACGGGAGCAGCTGCTGCAGAACAACTTCATGGCATTTCCTCCGTTGGATTTCTCCTCGTGTTGCAAACCATCTGCTGCAAACCAAATGCTGAACTTACCACCGATGATACCGGGAGATGTTGAAAGTCTCTCAACAGGCATAGATTTTGGAGGACGACAGCAGCAGCAGTGTGATAAGCTCGTCGTTGATTTGCCGATGGAGATCAATGCAAACTGGAGACGTGAATATCTGTCCTTGAACAAGATTGAAAATATGGACTCGCTTTTGAACTACCTGCCACCAACAAGTTTTTCTGATGAGTGGAAACAGAGTTTGCTGTATATGTAAATCTCTGACTTGCGACAACAAAGAGATATTGACAGATTAATTAACAAATATTACAACTAGATTTTATGAATCAGCATGATATGCTAGCATTGTTGTTGGGTAGAGAGTGAAACATGATGTCTCAGTGTATCAGAATTAATAGTGCTTGTTAGTATAGTAAAAGCTAACAAATTTAGCACAGAGAGTCATTGAACATTATTGCTTTTTAAAAAAAAAACAGAAATTCTTGTATTTATCAAGAAAAATGAGAAATACAAGAAAGGTTAAGAAAAGTGTAGAGGAAGTATGTCTCTTTCAAAATACATGTTGTGCATCCTTCTACAAGGCATATATATTGGGGAAAGGAATTTCAAACATTGTTAATGAGTAGCGCTCCTTCGGTGGCGATTTCGATCTCTATTTTTCTCTTTCCTTAGAAGCACCTGACGTTTCATTCGTGTCATATTTTCCATTTCCATATTAGTGCTTCTGTCAGGATTTCATACTTCAATTCCCTATGTAGCATTCTCAACCTGAGAGGGAGAGGCGGAGCATTGCAGAGAATGAGTAATTGAACATAGTCTCTTTTAAGTAGTGTTTGGTTAGATAGAATAGATGAGAAATGAAATACTATTCCTTATGCTCTACTTATTCTCTTGTTTGATTGCAACTCATTGACAAGAAATAAGTAATCTACAAGGAATAGAGAATGAATACTATTCCCCATGAATAGAAAATATTATTTCTTACCTCTACCCAAGAAATAGTATTCCCCTTCTATTCCTTGTGATATTTTTCATTATTGTCCTTCAATATTTATAATATTACATAATAATATATAAATTATATTATTAAATTAATTTTAATAATTGCATATCTTAAATGTGTCGTATACATTAAGAATCTGAGCGATAGTCTAACCATACTCTCTTGCGAAAATAGTCTTAGGTGGGGCTATAATGTATCAAGAATAACAAACCTATTTCATACCATTTTTTTGTAGTAGTTTCCATAGCCAGCTATCCAGGTGAGCTCGGTTGTAGCATGTTAAGTTGATGATGTTTAGTCCACCTTCATTCTTGTTAACCAAGAGTTTATCCCAATTGACAAGGCATTTTACTTTGTGTTCTTGTCTGAGGATCGAAGTACACTGGTCCGGTTTGCTGTCTCCACTTGTCTGGTTCAACGCCGACGGGGAGGGGGACTTGCAAAAGACACTCTGACGCTTAATTCAGACTCATAGGTGGAGGTAATGGAAATTGGAATTAGGTTACCTAGTGCGCCGTATTGTATTTATTACAGGTGGAGGTGATGACGGCTCCCGACAATCTCGCGGGGATGTTGCCGAGAATGGGTCGAGACCGATGCCGGAGATGGCGGGCTTGTAATGGCATATCCCTCGTGATATGAGAGGATGTGGATGTCCTTATTTGGTCGGGTGGAGCCCCCGGGCAGAGCCGTTTGGCCTAGCTCGAGTCAAGTTCATGAGTATATATAACTGGGCGGAACCCTTGGGTGAAGCCGTCTGGTTTGGTCTGAAGTGAGTTGTGGGGCGCCGATGGATCTAATCCGATCGGGCCCAATAGTTCTAGTCCAATCTACAACACCCAAGCTTGGTTGGAGTCTAGAGGACTATGTGTCAAGCTCTTAAGTAGAGTTAACTTTCTTTCCCTTTGACGTCTCTAGGGAGTTTTCGGAGATGTTTACCAAATTATGTTGGGTGGCCAGTGAAGCCGAGTTAAACATTGCATTAGAATGGTTGATTGTAGAGGTCAAGCAGGTGACTGCTAAAACCAAACTAGAATTGGAACGAGTGGTTATGGAGGCCATGTTGAAGTGGACGATCGCAGAGGATGGCCAAGGAGGCAGGCTGATGTGAGAGGCTGTGATGGTCGAACCATCTCAGGTAGTCACGAAGGTCACGTTGAGGTGGACGGTTGTGGAAGCCGTGTTGAAAGAAATGGCCGAGGAGGCCGAGCTGATGTGAGAGGTCGTGATGGCTGAATTAATTGTCTTGGGTAGTCGCGAAGGTCGCGTTGAGGTGGACGATCGTGGAAGCTATGCTGAAGTAATCGGTCGTAAAGGCCGAACTAGGGTAGAGGCCGGGCAGGTGGCTGCTAAGGCCATGTTGGAGTTGGAGCGAGTAGATGGCCGCAGAGGCGGAGTTGAAGGGACTGGTCGTGGAAGTCGAAATAGTTTCATGTCTTGTCCTGAGGTGAGTCGAGTTGGCGTATTTTTATCGTGTTGTTCTTATGCCTCTTCGGTTTTTGTGCTTCGTATGACAAATTTTTGCAATAAGGCTTTCTCTTTCTTCGTGGCGCTTTCTGATTGGCTCATCGCTTCCTCGGTTCAAGAGGTGATCATGGCAGAAAAGGGTGTCTTCACACATTCTCCCTCATTCCCAAGGGAGCCGCCGCTTTTATTTGAACGGTCCAAATTTATTTTGGCGAGATTGTTGACCGTTTGATGAGGGGGAGTTCTTCGTCTATCATGCCGCCTATAAATCATTTTTTCTTCTTGCTTCCGAAGTCTAGCTTTTCTCTCAACTTGGTGTTTCTAGGGATTTTCTCCGGCGATAGCTTCGAAGTTTGCTCGATCATCGCCGCCTCTGTTTCTTCTTCAGGTGAGTTACCTGTTGTTCTTGTAGGTCCTGTCTTAGATCTGTAGGTTTGAACTAACTCGTCCCCGTTTTAGGGTTTTTGTGATGGTGAGAAAAAGTGCCGTATTGAAATTAGAATTTGGGTCGCTATTGAAGGATCTGAATTCCTACTCCTGGGTTCTAGAGGATGTAAAGTTGAATGGTTCTGTGTTAACCGACCTCAATAGCATTCTATCCTTCCGGGAGGACATGTCCATCACTCGTGAAGGCACCGAGGAGGACTACGAGTGTCTTCCAAGTCTTTCGTCGGATCAGGTGTGTTGTAACACTAACTCAGATTTTGTCTTCATGTACCAGACTTTCTTCGAAGAGTTGAGAATTCGTCTACCGATTTTGAATACAACATTCAAAATTTAATTAACGTGGCTCCCACGCAGTTGCACCTGAACAGTTGGGCTTTCTTTCAGTGCTTCGAGATTGTAATGGAATGCCTTAAGATCAAACCGAGCCTTCATGTTTTCTTCTCTTTTTTTCCAAGCGAACGGTGCCCAGAAAGGGCTATGGGTATCCTTTAATTCTGTCCCAGGAAGGATGCTCTTTGCTCTGTTTAAAAGCTCATACAAAGACTTCAAGACCCATTTCTTCAGGGTTAGATCGTGAGAGGGGTTTGGCCCTTCTGGCTAGAGCCTCCCCATTGTACTTTCCTCTATCCTGGAGGCCATATCCTCGTTCTATTCAGGAATTTGAGGAGGGGAGTATCCCTCCCAAGGATGAAGCTTTGATCGCCTTCCTATAAGAGAATTGTCCGTCTGTTCCTCATAATATTTTTAATATAAGTCATGACGAGTCCTTGGTTTTGGAGTATATAAGTAGGTTTTCTAGTGTAGTGTGTTAAGCGTCTTTCCTTCATCTGAAAATTATTCACTCGTTTGGCATTTGTCTTGTGTACAGAAAATGTCTTCGCTGTGGAAAGTTCGGTGGGCTGCGATGAGGGAAAGTGACTCGGAGAACAATCCCTTGGCGGAGGGATACTCAAGGTTTTCCGTATCTCCTGTTCCAGAGACAATTGAGCGACTGGAATTCTCGAATTCTCCTACCCCTCACTATTCCCCTCTGAGGCACTGCAAAAGAAATAGATGTACCATCGAGGGTCCAGGCCCCCAATCGACAGATCTTCTAGTTGGAGGGGTTACGATTGCACCTGTGGGGTAAGTGAGGCTTCTGTTAATTGCACACTTTCTAAAGTAGAGTAGAAAAGGATGTCAGTTGAGCTGTCTTGGTCGACTAGGACCCTTTTGATAATGAAATTTCCTACAATTACAAATATTACGATCGGGTCATGCGAATTTTGATTAGTTCCACGAAATTCAAATTCATAGAAAGATGTTACCGGGGTTCTTGAGGGAGGCCGGTGTGGTCGAGTGGAACTATTGAACGCCATTACTATCCGAAAAGATTTTTTCCTGGCGAAGCTCGACTCTTCATTCCTCGTAAGTCCACCGGCGATGTAGTTGATGACCCCTTGGGGTTCGTCTCCTGAGCGATCAGCTCGGCTACCTTCCCTATGCCTTGAGTGGGGATTTGGGGGCGTCCTGCTTCGTTGCCTAGGGTCATGGCTTCTACTCCGACCTCTCTCTTTCTTGGGGTGCATGTATTTATCCAGGTGTCCTCTTCGGACTAAGCCTTCCAATTGATCACCCAGTACCACACACTCCTCGGTGATGTGACCACAGATGTCATGGAACGCGCACTTCTTCCTCATATCAGGATTCGATGGTAGCTTTTATTTTCCCACATTAGCAAGGTATCTGATGAGCTTCAAGTGATAGATGTCACAAAGGATGATTTCCTTCCTAGTATTAAAAGGAGTATACCTTTCGAATCGGACACTCAAACGAGGTGGTGACCTCGGCCCTCTACCATTATTCTGTTCGTGATGATTGCGATCTTCACTTTTTCCGTCTCTCTTTCTGGACTTTTTGTCTTCGACGATGGCTTTGAGATTTTGCCAGTCGGTCTCTTTATCTTCTTGGAGTTCTTCCTTCTTTGTGAAGCTAGCGGCCTTCTCTTGAAATTCGGCCATGTCCTTAGGCTCTGTAATGGCAATCTGGTCGGCGAAGGGTCCGGGCTTTATCTTGAGCTGAATGGAGAAGAGCTCGGTCAAGGTTGAGAATTTCAGCCGCTATGGCATGAAACCTGTTCAGGTATTCTCTTAGGGGCTTGTGCTGCCCCTGCCCAACATAGTGAAGGGCAGCCCTTGTCTTGTAATATACCCGCGATGTGGTGAATCGGTTGAGGAAGACGTGGGAGAGTTCTTTGAAGGATTGAATAGACCCTGGCGGGAGGGAGGCAAACCACAATAGAGAGGTTTTTCCCATGAAGGTTGGGAAGGCTCTGCAGAACGTGGGATTGGTTGCTCCATGATAGATCATCGTGGTCTTGGACACCATCAGGTGTAGCATGGGATCGCCTGTACCATTGTAGGGTGTCAGGGTGGTAGGTAACTCACTTCTTAGCGGGAGGTAGGTTGTCATGATGTGCTCGGCAAAGGGTCCTGCGTCGAGAGGGAGAGCAGTCCCGATTTTTAGAGCTTTAGGGTCCTCGCCCTTCTCCGGACAGAGGGTGCTGGTGATTTCATCGTGAGGGATGGGATCCAGTCTCCACTTTCCTGAGTGATTGTTTTCCCTAGGCTTTGAGCGGCTGTGCTCGTAGTTAGCATGGGGCTATCCACGGGATCGTCTCTCATCTCGATTTGGATTGTTAGTCATTGATTTTTAGCCTCCAAATCATCTATCCGCCGCTAGGACTCTTCAAGGGGAGGATGGTTTGGTACCGGAGCGTCGCACCTCATTGTTTCAATGTCACAACACTACGGTCGATCATCGCCGTCGGGTCGTTGCCGTGGGTGTGTGACGGCTATCGCTTGCCTTCGGGTTCCAGCCATTATGGAGAAGGTAAGCTTTACTCGGCCCCACGGTCGGTGTCAAATATTCCTGCCTGAGGATCGGAGTACTTTGGTCTGGTTTGGTTTCTCTCCTTGTATGGTTCATTGCCGCCAAGGGAGACCTGCAAAAGACACTCTGACGCTCAAGTCAGAGGGACTCCAAGGTGGAGGTAATGGAAATTGGAATTAGCTTACCTAGTGCGATGTGGTTGTATTTATTGCAGGTGGAGGTTATGATGCCGCCTGACAATCTTGCATGGATGTTAAGGTCGATCCCTCGTATGGCAGAATGGGTTAAGGTCGATCCCAGATATGGCAGGCTTGTAACACTACTAGAAAAATGGGCATCAGCAACGGCCGGAGCCGTTGCAATGGAGCCGTGGCAGAAAATCGCGTTGCTGATAACTTAGCAACGGATCATCAACGGCCGCTCGGGCCGTTGCTAAAAATATTATCAGCAACGGTTTTGCCACGGACCCGGAGCCGTTGCGGATAACATTAATAGCAACGGCCGCTGAGCCCGTAGCAACGCCGTTAGTAAAATCCCGTCGCTAAGCCGTTGCTGTAGGTCATCAGCAACGACTTTCGATACACTTTTAGCAACGGCTTTCCCACGGATGGTCGTGGGAAAGCCGTTGTTGATGATGTGAACCTGGTAACGAAAAAATTTCAAATTTCAAATTTTCATTGATACATTGATACATTATCTGATACATAACTCACACACCCATACACTCATACACACATTCATTCACACATCACAAATACACCAAGATATACATCAAAACAATTATATTTATATTGATAATTATCCACAATAGTATAAAAACTATTCAAATGTAAAATTGAAGTATCAATATCCAAACAAAATAAATTAAACAAGTCCAATATCTCAGTAACAAAGTCAATATAAAAAAAATCTTACGATGACGATGGAGGATGGTCTGGATCATATGGCGGGGTCTGGAGTGCTTGAGTGTACACCGGCGTGGACTGACTCGAGGATGATGGATTAGATGATGCCGAAGAGATGCCTACTTCGGGATGACCTGACATGTTGCGTAGCATAGCTTGTATATCCGCCATCATCTGACTCTGGCGCTCCATTATCTCAGTCTGACGCGCAACCGTGTCCTCTAGAGTCCTTATTCTGCTACTATGATCATAACTGGATCTAGAGGTGGACGGCCGCTCACCAGCGACCGGAGGGGTCGATGCCCCAAGTGGCCCTAGTACGGCTCGCGCATGACCACTAACTGCAAAGCCATATACGCGGCCATGGTCCTAGCCACCTGCAGCCTCGACCCACGTTGCTGCGTCAAAGTCCTCGGGGGTGCCCCCGCGCTGCACCACCGTCTGGCTGTAGGTCTCCTACTCGAGTTTGATTTTTTGTTTAATATTTATCATAAAACTTAAATTATAAATATATAATGAATAATTTAAACAAATATATAGTTACCATAATGTATGCAGCGCGATTGTCGACGTACTCCCCCGTCCCATGTGCTCGACGGTGAGTCCGCTCAAACACCGCCATCGGGGAGGGTCGCTGGACAGTCCCGTCATCCGACACCGTCGTCTACATTTACAAAACAAATACATTAATTAGTACACATAGTAACAAATAAAATATATAATTAAAAGGTATACTTACCATACGGTTCGCGTGCACTACAAATGCAACAGAGCCGCCAGTGTGACGCGCTGCTCCCCCGGACATGCAATTTCTAGCCGCATTCCGAGAAACCTCCTGCCATCGATCCGTCGACCATATTCTCACGAGCTGGTCCCATATATCCGGAGTAATCCAATCGGGGCCGTATCCCCGAGTCTCCGCGATGTTAGTGGTCCCAGCTCGGGCCATCGCCAGGGACCGAGCCTGCCCCAGCTGCCTGTTGTACCTTGCCCAGGAAATAGCCTCCCAGGCAGCGTAAATGAAGGGCCTTTGGTCCTCGGCCCATGTATAGCGAGCCTGCAAAATAATAATATCAGTACCAATATTAATCATCATGCATGTAAAAATAATAATAATACGTGTCTCAAACTCGCGCCATAACATGTCGACGTGCTCGCTAGGCACGTGAGACCACATAGGCCATGTCCCGTGCATGTATCATCGAATAGTAGAAGAAATGCTCCTCGGCACTTCTTCTTGCTCGAACCTGTACAATAAAAATAAATTTTAATATTATATTATGATATAATGAATTTGTAATGATTCATAATTCATGATATATTACCGCTCCTCAATCACACTAATAAATCTACGTGACTCTGTGGCTGGTGGAGGCTGCAACCTGTTCGGCCCGCGTGGCCGCCTGCGTCTAGATGTACTAGCCTCTGCAGTATCATCGGCATGAGGATCAGGAACAGGAGTAAGTGTAGGAGTCTCACCGATCGGAGACTCCGGAGCTCTCCTGCGACGATAACCACGACCAGACATATCTGTCGAATAGACATATAATCAGATCATTGTATAAAAAGTAGAGATATATTTAATAAAATATATACTTTACAATTATTCCTTATCATCTGAATAATAGTCTTTGAATTCTTCCTCTTCTTCCTCTTCTTCATCTTCTTCAACTCCAGCTTCCTCAATTTCATGATCGTCATCAATTTCTAAACCTAGTGTATTTAGGACAATTCTCATACAAAGGTTCATCGGCAGCTTTCAACATCTCGTAAAATTCTACAGCTTCTTTATTCGGTAATTCAATTTCTACCGCAGTTTGTACTTCTGTGATATCAACCGCTGTAGTATCTGGTGGGACTGATGTCTGAAGAACTGGCCGATCAACATTATCATTCAGGTGGAATTGAGCCCCAAGACCATCAAGTATCATAGTTCTATAGGGATTAGATTGACTGGATGAAGAAGCACCAGCAGAGGAAGATTCACCATATGTCTGAACGACAGGATTGCTCGACGTCCTGACTTCGCGTGACTCCCCGTGACAAGTCCATAGAAAATATCTTGGTGCAAATTCTTTGCTATATAGATGCAGAGTGACAGTCTCCCGATCCAAAAATCGTCCATTCGAATAAATGCGGCACGAACATCGGATTTGATCACCGATGCTAACGAAATTCCGATTCGAATAGGCGAAATTTAGGAAGTACGTTACGCCTAATCGAAACTCATTCGTTAAAGCTCCACGATCAAGACGTCGGTACATCCAACTTCGATCAGCCGACATGATTATGTCAATCAATGACAATTTCTTTGGTTAATGTTTTTAGGTGAGATTGTCCTATTCCATTCGGGATTTAAGTTATTTATATTGTACTAAGTACTTATTTTAATCGCTAACTTCATTCTAAATTTCGGCAGCATCTCCCTACAGTTCTCCGAATACGCATATCATCTGGGCGCGTATCGGAGAACAAGAGAGATGTTGCCGAAATTTAGAATGATTAGTTAACAGTTAAAATAAAAACGTAAGTGCAGTACAAATAACTATATTCCCAAATTATCCAATCAGGGACAATTCAAGAATTGTACATCATATAAAAGATCATCTACTTCTTTTACACGAACATACAATTCCCGAACGGATCTAAGGTTTTGCTAAATCATATCCGACTCGTCGATGCGTACGTGAAGCATATCAACTCGTCGGATGGATGATTATTTTCTAAATGTTTCGAGACAGTTCGAGTCCATATTGGACAATTCCGACACGAGTCCAAATTCGACGATTTCGGCAAGAGTTCGAAGTCGACGATTCCGGCGCGCGTCCGAAGTGGAAGATTCCGGCGCGCGTCCGAAGTGGACGATTCTGACACATTGCCGAAGTGGACAATTCCGAAATTAATCTAAACCCTAAAAATTAATCTAAACCCTAATAATTAATCTAACAAATTAAACAATTAATCTAAATAATTAATTAACATATAAATAAAAAAATAAATCTACTCTTTCCGGCGCCGGACTCCGGCGGACTCCGGCGCCGGCGTACAGTGTCCGGACAGTGTGTTCGGACACTGTACAAGCTCCGGCGGTGGCCATCAGCCGACTACCGCCGACCGAAACTCTAAAAAATAGGGTTTCGGTCGGATTTCCCGCCGGCCGCAACAGGAAGAGACGGCCGGACCGCGATGAATACCTGAAATCGGCGGTCGAGGACGGACGACAGCGGCAGCTCGGCGTCGTCGGCTTCGGCAGCGGCGGCGAGAGGCGGGAGGAGGAGGAGGCAGCGGCAGCAGCGGGAGGAAGAAGGGTCGGGCGCGATCTGCGACCTATATAAACTTATCAGCAACGGCTCACTCGCCCGTTAGAAAGCCGTTGCTAATAAGTTATCATCAGCAATGGCTCACTTGTCCGTTAGAAAGCCGTTGCTGATAATTAAAATCATCAGCAACGGCTCGGGTGTCCGTTAGAAAGCCGTACATTAAAGGGACTGAAATTTCTGGATTTTTATCGGTCTTGTCGGAGAAATATAAAAGGGGAGAAGTACATATTTGGTCCTATAAGTTTTCAATTTTTTGGACTTTAGTCCCATAAAATTCATTTTGATATTTTCAGTTCTATAAGTTTGCTCCGTAGTATAGATTTGGTCCTATCCGTGATGGTTCGTCAACTCTCCGTCGATGTAGACTAACGTCGTTCATACACGCTGACAGATTTAGTCCTATAAGTTTAATTTCGAAATTTTCAGTCCTATATGTTTATCCCGTAGCACAGATTTTGTCTTATATATTTGCCCCGTCGCACAAATTTGGTCCAATATATTTGCCCCATAGCACAAGTTTGATCATATCCGTGATGGTCTATTAACTCTTTGCCCACGAAAAAATAAGCGGCGTTATATCATGTTGACGGAGTTAATGGACCGTCGTGAATAAGACCTAATCTATGTTACAAAGCAAACTTATATATGCTATGGAGCAAATCTTTATTACGAAGTTAACATACCAACTTGTCTATATGTCGGTCTGTCATATATATTTGGTTCTATCCACGACGGTCTGTTAACTCCGTCAACATGAACATAATGTCGTTTATTTTTTCATGGACGGAGAGTTAACGGACCGTCACTGATAGGACCAAATCTGTGCTACGGGGCAAACATACAGGACTGAAAATTTTAAAATGAAACTTATAGGATCAAATCTGTCAACGTGTATGAACGACATTAGTCCACGTTGACAAATAGTTAACAGACCATCATGGATATGATCAAATTTATGCTATAGAGCAAACTTACAAGACTAAAAATACCAAAATAAAATTTATAGGACCAAAGTCCAAAAAATTAAAAACTTATAGGATCAAATATGCACTTTTCCCAATATAGAAGCTTGAATGTTAGGCGTTCCCCTTGTGTAATGTCGGCTGCAAATCTGGTGTAAGGGGCCGGTTGATGGAGGGATTGTGATATTTATATTTTGATTTTGTTTGGGTAGATTTCAGCATGAGGTAAAGGTAGTGGCAGTTCGGTTCTTGGATGACATACGTTAAGGGTGGGTTGAAAGTGTAGCTTTAAACTTACCTTTTTTTAGTTGAAAGGTCTTTGCTAAAATTACTATACTCTATGGCCGACATACCTTGGTGTTATAGGTGTTATGAATGCTGAAATCTACTATTTTGTACACATGATAGTGATGCTAAAATTTATTATTTTGTACACATGATAGTGATGCTGAATTTTACTGGTTTTTACACATTATAGGGATGCTGAAATTTTCTATTTATGAGTATAAATGCATGTTTATTTGTACCTTTTATCATGTTTATATCCTTGTTGAAATTTCCGAGGTTGTGAATACCTTTTTAGACGTTGAAATTTTTAGCTTATGGGTGCCGAATGCATGCTGATTTCTACATTTATCATGTGCATATTCATGCTAGAATTTCTAGTTGTTATTGCATGATAGATAAGCTATGATTCCTGGTTTTCTTGTGCATAATAGTATTGCTAGAATTTGTAGTCTAGGAGGGTATGTTATGCTGAAATTTTAGCTTGGAAGGTGACATTAAAATGTAGAAATTTTCAGCTTGTGAGTAATTTGTTTGTTGCTGAATTTATTTCACGAGATAGTTGATTTATGTTTTGCTTGATGAACACACCTAGAATTAGTTTCACTTGGTTTGGGTGGTAAGGTGCGTGACCAAGAGATTTGGGTCCAAGAGAGGGACGGGATAGGGGCGCTCATGTGCGCACCCGAGGTTGACGACAAAACACCTTAACCGCCCGAGTAACTTTGCTGATGTGTACACATGTATATTACATTTATTATGGATGTAGTTGTGCTTGTCATTGTTAGATGGTCGAGCCGAGAAGCTTGTTAGCGTGTGAAGCTAATGTCCGACTCGGCAAGTGTGATATTGGGTCGGGAAGCTCGTCAAAGAGCTACACTAACGATCGACCCGGAGTGGCATTGGTTGGATGTATATTCCCAAGCAGAGGGGGTCACCGAGGCTTGTTGGCCATCCTAGCTTAGAGGAACCGAGGCAGGACGCTTGCTAGGTAGAAATCCTAGTGACCTACCAGTGTGATTGCTTATTTGCATTAGTTGTGATTTGGTCGATTTGGGATGGTGTGGATATGTGTGCGAGTGCGATCAGGTATTAGATCTCGTGATGTATCGTGTCATAGTCTTGTCGTAGGGAGTATGGTGTACTTGTATTCCAGACATGTATTTTCAGATATTGAACTCGGTTCATGTATATACATTCTGTTGTCATAATATTTTATTTGATTTATGCATGGTTGCATTCATTTTCTTCATAATGTGGTATGCATCGTGGTAGGCTTTGGGGTACGGGTCCGTACCCTGGTCGGTCACGTGATCGTAGGATTCATTTGGTCTTGTTGACATTGAGTTTTAGTTCTAAGCATAACATAAATCACTTAAGTATGAGACTAAGGCTTTGTTTGGATGAGGTGCAACATGGTTTAGTAATGTATGATATAGTATGGTATGTATGGTATGGTATGGTATGGTATGGTATGGTATGGTATGGTAGTTATTGTTATCATATTTGAGAAGATAGTATGGTATGATATGATTATATATAGTATATTTTTGTTTGGTTTGATGGTATGATATGATTCCTCAAATAATAAAATGATCAGACTGCTCTAAAATTATATTAAATTCAAATTTTTGGATCAATGAAGACATATTTATTTTCTTAAAATATCACCGAATGTGTATCACATTATCACTCATTAATTTAAAATTGATAAAATTGTAATAATGTTAATGAACAAGGGGAAAAAATCTTTCACATGAACATATTTTCTTGTATTGATATCAAAGAAAATGATCAAATCATGAAAAATAACATAATGCAATCCATAATATGAAATAGTTCCATCGAATTTAAATCCATGCAATCCCTAATATTATCCAAAATAGTCTTGCCATTAAATTCATACAACCCTCGTAATTTAAAATAGTTCCAAATATATTAATATTCCAAAAAACCGACAATCTTAATGTTGCCCTCAATTACCACTAAACATCATCTCAAGCAAAAACTCTTTGCATCATTCGAGTGGAAAACTTATGAAATAAATCAACATTTCACGGTCTCGAATAAAAGCCATATAAGATTTTGTTTACACATTAGCTTCCAAACCCAAGTTTGATACTAATCCCCAAAGCTCACTTCCTGTTACAGGTGGTTTGGTTGGGAGATCTCTGATCGAAGTAGAAATATCACTAAACCTATTTTTCAGTACATCTAATGCATCCTCTTTCAGAATTTGTCTCGACAGCTTTGTCCTAGAAATTGGAGTTTCAAATTGTGTTTGTGATATAGGTGTATAATGAGTTGGTGCATCTTCATAGTCAATCTCAACCTCACATTCATCAACAGTTTCCAAAGTACAAGTATTTTCAGACTTCGATAGATCAATCTCATCAATGGTCATTGAATTTGGGTTATCTCTTCTTTCGTAACATTATCTGCAGCTTTTTTCTTCTCAAATATATTGGCGTATCACTGCTCTTTCCAGTAGCCCTGTCCTTTTCGTAGAGTTGAACCAACTTATCATAATTTCGCAAATGTTTGTTCTTCAATTCAACAGCTACAAGATTTTCTTAAAAGATTAAAGTGTAGCACAAAAGGTAAAATGCAGAGTACAAAAGGTACAATGTCAAAACTTGTTAGGACTGGAAAAACTAAAACTCATGTCAAAAAAAATTTAGCAAGAAAGATATATTGTACACCTTGGCACCTTGGCCCTTGCTGCTTGCAGAAGAAGAAAGTTGCTCCAAAAGAACTAGTAGATAAAGGAAAAAACCAAAAGGAAGTCCTAATAAAGGGAGAAACCAAAAGGACTAGCAGATAAAAGAAGAATACGAAGAGTTATACAATGGGTATTTTAGAAATTAAATTTTAAAAACCAAAATGAAGTCAAGAATCGCACAAAATCTATGGTTTTTAAACCATGAGATTACCATATCATACCATGAGAATTTATTAGAAGTTTTCCCAAACATAAAATTAAACCATACCATACAATGGTAAATCATACTCTACCATGAAACAAACAAAGCCTAAGGGTTGTGGTGCTATCATTACTGGCATTACTAAAGAGCATCAGCTCATCAACAAAGAAAACATGTGTGGTACCTTTCGAAATAAGTTGATGCAAAGCATCGGTAATATCTCCTCGAGTGGAAGCTCTTGATCATATCCTAGAGAAAGTGTTAATTGCTAGTATGAAGAGATAAGGGGAGAGGGTTACATTGCCTGAGCCCTCTATGATGCTTGAAGGGTCTGCGTACATTATCATTGATTAGAGTGCAAATTCTGAAGTTTGTAGAAGGGATTTGATCCAATACCTCCATCGGGGGAGAAACCCTCTAGCCTCAAGAAGGGAAAGAATGAAGGTCTGGTTGATTAAGTCAAATATCTTCTCAAAGTCCACTTTGATCAGGCAGTCATACTGATTTAGCTTATTACTAGCCCATACCGTTTCAAATATTGTCATGAAGCTCTCTAGGCTATTCTGTCCCTTTAAGAAAGCACCCTAGTTATTGTCAATAAGCTCCGAGATGTGTAGGGATAGTCGATTGACCAAAAACTTGGAACAGATATTTGCATATGGACTTGTTATGTTAGGGAAAATTATTTTCCTGTAAGGATCTAAAAACCAAATAGCAAAAACGATATGAGAAAAAGAGTAGCAAAACCTTTGTGATTCGAAACTGGCGATGTGTCGATCCTACGTCCATGGGGAGAAGAGAGAGGTAGTTTTTCTATTAAGGAGGAAAGATATCACAATGATATCTAATTTAGCGAGAAATAAGAATAACACAATCTTTCTGACCAATGACTCCAAAACTCTTGCACAACAGCTTGACACAATGAGGGAAGGATGTTTGATTCGCGGGTGTCGTTGCCCTCTCTTTCAACCTTCTCACATGTTGTGTGTCTTGGTGCTTGAGGAGCTGCCCTTTTATAATGGTAAAGGTCAAATGAACATACATAATTTTTTTGGCTAGCATTTAATACTCCAAAAGAAACATTGCATGAAAATGAAAAATAGCCAAGTATGCAACAATTAGATCCATCAAAAGAAACATGTGGACCACAAAAGTTTGATTTTGGAGAGATCTGGATCTCCTTTATTTTGCATTTAATCTGGTGCTCAATTTGATAATTAATTCCAATGCCGAAATTATTGAGACGGTTGAAGTAATGGAAGATTATATTCTGCCTTGAAGAGCTGTTATCAAATATGAAGAAATTAATTTAAACTTAAATCTTGTGATTTCTTGCCAGTAGTGGAGAGAAGTTAGTCAATTCTTTTGTCCATCAAAGAAAGAAAGTGCATGAAGGTTTTGGATGACAACAATGATTTTCCAAATTTTATTATGATTTCAAGTCCAGATTTTGAGCTTGATATAGGCTAAAATCGAGTCAACTCCTATAGTTTGTTTGAATGTTGGGTAATGAGAGGTAATCGAGTTGGAAGGGTTAATACCCTTCACAATTTGAAACCGTGACAACATGAATAAGGCATAATTCTTCTCCTGAGTAGGGCGGCTATGGAGGCACGAGGAAGGACATTGACTTATGCGAGGGTGAAAAAGATTTTGCATCTGGTCATTACGCAGATCTGGTGCGGGAGGGTGGCGTTGGGTTACAAGTTCCCAGATGTAGGGGAAGTTGACGAGGGAGACGAAGAGGACATCTCTCCGTCTATCTTGAACCACACTTCTCTTATATATATTAATTTGAGAATGATCACCAATCACGCATGCATGCTCTCCCTGCTTCACCTACCTCATCGTACATGCGTGAATCTTTACTGTTGTTATTATGTACAATAAATTAAAAGAATAGATGCATCAAACTATTTGGGGGTTGAGTTTTAATGTGACATATATGCACAATTGATGTCAAATCTGTTTATCAAATGCATGCAATATAGAAAGTTGGTTTCTACAAATTAAGATACTAGCAATAGTGTTATATTACAACTCACTCACAAAATTGTTATATTAGTTAGTGATTTAGTCCCACATCAGGTAGTTACAAAAACTAGAGGCGTATATATACATATGTTATACACCTTTACTCGACGATGACTTTTAATGGGAATTTGGAGGAATGTAAATTATGACTATTAGTTAATATTATAATTGTCAAATAAAGATGACACTTAGGCACTTCAATTAGATTTTTTTTATATATCTATTAATTTTGCAATTCAAACCGTTATTTTCGAAAATGTATTTTAATTGTTATTTTTGAAAAGTCATATTTTTTCATAAAAAGTACTTAAGGTATTATAAATACACTCCAAATGAATCTTATGATTTTTCTCTAACATGTTCTTGTGGAAAATTTCAGATCTTGTTATTCGAAATTTCTGTGTTGGCTTTGTAAAATCCTGGAGGAAATTCGCCATCAACCCAGAAGCAAATTTAGTGGGGGCGCATAAATTTCTTAAGGATAGTGAATACACAATCAAAGCCATAAAATCCTCACTATTCTACAAAAGATTCCTAACAATAACTCCAAACAATGTTGCTTGTGGGCTTGTTCAGCAAGATAGGGGGTTCGACTGTATTGGTGGGCAAGCTCATATTGCTCATGCCATGGTGAAACTTATCTTACAGGGTTTGGTCGTAGTACTCCACCATTGTAGCGAAGTATCTGGGTCTATGGTTTTAAACAACTCTAGTATGCTTAATGGAATATCACAACAAAATAAATGACATCTACTAACAGATAATATTACTAACGGTAAGAAAATTTGTTAATAAATATAACTTTTACAAATGGAAACAACAGTCGTTGCTGAAAGTCATACCCATACCAACGAATTTTATAGGAAAAACTAATGCTAATAGATTATGTATCCGTTAGTAAAGTTTCTAACGAATTTTATGGATTGTTAGTAAAACATCTTCTATACTAACTAATTTTATGAATGAACCGTTACTAATAGGCCAAACAAATTTTAACCCATCCCAATAGCCCGGTAGGGGGTGAGAAAAATTCATCAATTAACCAAAAAATTGATTAACCGACTGAACCGAAATCGAATTAACCAAACCGATTTATTCAATTGATTTTCGATTCAGTTAACAATTAAAAATTTAAAGATTTTTAATTTGATGTTTGGTTCAAATTAACCAAAATATAGTTTAAGTAAATAAAAATAAAAATACATATCATATGTTATAGCTTGCTTGAGTGGTTAAGGTAAAATATTTCTCTCTTACTAACTAAAGGTCAAGTTATAATATGGTCATATGACCATCAATTAATTATACTAATATATTTTTTTCTAACGATGTCAATAATTGTTAGTATAGGGTCATCTATACTAACAAATTTTTCTTCTAACGATATTAATAACTGTTAGTATAGAGACCTCTATACTAACGGATTTTCCTTCTAACGAGATCAATAACTGTTAGTATAGAGACATTTATACTAACGGTAGGTCGATCTCTACTAACAGTGTTAATCATCCGTTAGAATATGTGCATCACTATACCAATGACCCCAATATTCGTTGGTACAAGTTTATACTATCGCGACTTCTACCAACCGGTGCATATGCCCTTGGTATAGGATGTACTAACGGTTTTTGGTGTTGTAGTAACAGAAATAACCCGTTAATAAATGACATTTTTCTTATAGTGAATGTTTGTGGGCTTAATCAACTATCCAATAAATATATGGTTAAGCAAGTGGCCAAAAACTTTAATTGTAGTATCCCTATTTTGTTGGAAACTAAGTTGGAAAATGTTTCTACTACAACACTGAGACAAGTTTGCAATTTTCCCTCCGATGTAAATATTCCACATCATGCAACCAACGCCAATGATCTGTCGGGAGGCATCCTTCTGATATGGAACACTAACATTTGGAAATGTATGTTGGCACAAATGAGGAATTTCTCGATCCAACAATAGAATGCATCTCATCGTCGTCTATGGCCCACCCCTACCCCGAGAAATTAACCCAGTGGGTGCCTTTAATGAACCCCTTATTACTGGAGAGGACTTCAACATGACCCGATATGAAGGAGAAATGAAGAATTATAGAGGCAACTACATTGATTCCATAATTAAGTCAAAATTCATCATAAACTATGGTTTCCTTAATCCCCCGGGAACCACATATACATGGACGAACAATCAAGTTAATCCAACTCTTGCCAAATTTTGGATGGGATCCTAGTTAACTGCCAAATGAGTCTTCAGATCACAATCTTCAAATGGCTATTAGATCACAATATCATCATCATAGTCTAAGCCTCACAAATCACCACGTACAGAGTCCAACCGACCATTTAGAATGGAACTTCAGTGGCTTTGGGCGCAAGAATTCCATGGCATTATTAAAGTCGGGCTCACTACCAGTATCCCTGCCCTAAATGATAATATGTATATAAACAATTGGAAAGTGTTTAGAAGAATGCTTAAGGCTTGGAGCCATTTCTGACGAAAAAGTTAGAAGGCTAATAGACAATACTTGGAGGACAACGTAAAATCCTTCAGTACAAAAGTTGACTGATTTGGCTTGATGTCAAAACACAAAATGTATGAACTCAACAAGCTACAGAAGACATAGATCAACTATACACCGTGGAGGACCTATATTGGAGACCGCGTGCAAAAAAGAGATGGATCAAGGACGACGACCAAAACACTAGGTATTAATATCAATGTGCATCTGCCACAAGAAGATTTGATTGGATAACTTACGTATCAATAGACTAGGGCACCTTTGCGGGAAATCAAGATATAGTAGATATTTTTAAAAATTTCTAGGTCAGGATGTTGGGCAGGAACATAATCCCCTCCTCCATCCACTGGATCGATTTCTATCAACTGATGCATGAAAAACCACTGAGACTTGATAACCCCTTCACAATGGAAGAAATGACCATTGTAGTTAAGAACTTACGGCACGTTTGTTTCATGGGAATTCAATGTGGGATAGGATTTGCCAATTCCTATATTGATTCAAATTAGATTCGAATTAAACTCAATTATTTTAAATTTATTATTAGAGAGAGAGAAAAAGTCAACCGGTCCCATTTGGGCCCACGAGGAAGACAGCCGCTTGTTGAGATTGCAGCACACATTCTCAATTTTGACCAAATTGAGAATAGTAAAAATAGAGAGGAGCTCTAGCACCAAAGCAGACTCATCATTTCATCATTTCTCAATTTTGACTAACGTGCGACACACACAGTTGCAATTGAATGAAAATCAATGCTCTCTTCGGAAATTATTTTGATGCTCCATCCTTCTCAACCAATCAAATGGAAGGAGAAGGCCTTATCGGGGAATACCTTTTCCTGCCCCATTTCCTCTGTTCAAAACAGAGGAAGGAGATGTAGTCGTCGTCGTTATTAATCGGCAAATTTTTAAGCAACAAGCAGCAATCAACACACCAAATTACACTATCATTTTTGAAGATAAATACATGGTACCTATCTATCATGGATGAACATCAAGCCCCCCAACACACCAAATTACATCGTCATTCTTGAAGATCAGGCTCACTATTACTCGACATGCTTACCAGGTTTCATACGTCGGTCTCTTCACATATAAAACCCAAACAACAATCCTTGGCAAAAGTGAACAAAGAGCAGAAATCATTAGGCAATAATTTTTTTATCTTTCTGTTCCAGGCAGTGAGAGGACAATTACACTCCTCTTCTTTGTACTGTTCCAGGCACAAGGAAGCAGTGCAGAGAACCAGCAGTGTAGTTCTTCACTATTTTTCGAGCAGAGCACAAATAGGCAATCCTCTTCGTAAGGAAAGAGTGAGTGGATTTCCTTTCAATCACAAGCAATATTTGTCATTTAAGTTTTTTGCTTTCCGTTTAATTTTGATCCTCTTCTATACTATTTGAAAATTCCCTCAGTATAATAATAAAAAATAGTACACTGCTTCTCCCCATTGATGTAGGATCGTCACCCCTTCGAGTCTGAACCACGTTAATTCTTTGTCTCTTATTTTTTGCAATCTTGGTTTCAGATTTATTTTTTTGTTTTTTTCGTCGAGTTCAAATTTTGTCGATTTTGTAGAAAATCTCCATAATTTTTCTAACCGATTTTTTATCACTTAGAGCATTTTTTCCTTTTTTTAAAAAAATTCAAACGAGACAAAATATCATTATCTTCTGACTTATTCCTATCCAAACAAGGGAAAGGACAATTTTGTATTTTCATTTCTCCCCACTCCTCTCCTCTCCTCTCGGAAACGATGTGGTTGTCATTTTTTCCAAAATAAAATAAATTGTTAAACATAAATAAAAACTTCTTTTGGCAGACTAGTCATGCGCGCAATGGTTGATCAAATTCCCATTCATACAAATGAAAAGAATTATATATTATTGACAAAGCCTATTAATTAATATCTCCTGCATTAACTAGCAACGTATATATATTTAGCTTGCTAGAACAAGAAAAATGTCAAAGTCAACAAGGGAAGAGCAAAAAAGAAGGCTCTCTGTAGACTTTGGCATCTAGAAACCAAATATTGCTCAATTTAGAGTGACACCAAACCAGCTGTTGGGTCGTAATTTTGCTCATTCTTAGTACTATGGATATCAACTTGAGGTCAACTTGGGAGAAGAGCACACCCTGATCCAGTCTTTCTTCTCTAGGCTTCTTCAGCTTCTTCACCAGGCAATTCCCAGTTCGCAAAATGTCTTTTAGTCTCTTCTCCTTCTACACCACAGTAATAAATTTCAGCAAGGAGAATTTACCCAAAACAAGAGAAAGAAAAAAGAATGCACCTTGTGCAAATTGGATTCGATTTCCGCCATGAGCTTAGCGTCTGCAGGATCTCCAAGTTGAGAACGATGACCAGTTAAACCCCCGAGAATCCCTGCAAGCGGAAGGCTTTCATTTTCATCTCTGTCTCCCTTGACGAACTCCCAGAACATCCTAATGGCCTCCTCCATTATGTCCGCAACATTCTCACCTGTAATAATGTAATTGCCTTTGCATTCATCCTCCAAACTATCCTCTCTCAAACGAGGAACTTGGAGAAGATTTTGGAGAAGAAATCGATTCTTGACGTAATATGGCAGTCTGCGTCCTTGAAAGGCCTCGTCCTCTATGAACCTTCGCAGGATGGCCTGAAACCGCTGGAATTCGTCAGCCGCTTGACTATAGTGAGCTTCGTCATCAGTTTCCAACATCTGTCTCGCTTTCTCGTACTGCCAACGCAAGAATTCCCACGACAGGCATGTCTGCCCAACATATACCATTTCCAGATCACTCTGCACCTCCTTCATCAACTTCTTAGCTGGCCCGTCATCAGTCCCCATTTTAACGCAACCCCATAAATTGGGAGAGAGGGATTTGATTGTTGGAATCAAGGACAATCTTTGAGCCCCCATCAATATTAGATCAATGGAGTCGTTTAGTCCTGCAATTGGTTGACTGGTTATAGATATATGTGATGAGATAAACTTCAGTAATTGATTTATTTTAATTGGACTGACCTTTTGTGCTCATTTTTTGGTAGTTCAAGATGTCGAGCCTCTTCATCCTCTCTGTGTAAGCCTTGTGGAATGTGCGCAGCTCATCCATGGGATCTTCTTGCAGAGACTTGTACTCTTCGATCTTCCACGGTTTCAAATCGTCCATTATTTCGGGGGCTTCTGAGTCCTCTGAGATGGTTGGCAAATTCACTCTCCTCATCTCCATTTTGATCTGTTTGATTAGATTATATTCTTCCCAGAGAGCCTCCAGCTCATCATACTCTTCATCTTCTTCCTCTTCATCTTCTTCCTCTTCTTCATCTTCCTCTTCTTCTGTGCTGGAAAGTATTCCAGGGAGGGCAGCAGGAGAGACATCAAATCCACTTGAGATGTCATATGTTGCAGCATTTATGATGATGTCACTTGCTTCGGATGAATCAAGCTCATCGTAACTGGAATCGATGAACTCCATTTGCAGAGTATTCAAGGATGATTCTTCATCCTTTTGAACTTGATTTGGATCTTCAGCTTCTCTTTGATTCTCGACAAGAGAAAAATTTCCATTTGTAGCAACAGATTCTGTATCGGATTCCCTGTCAGAGAAGAAGCCATTACTATCTGAGTCTACAATTAGGTCCTTCACTGAATAACCATCACTTCCAGTGAGGGATTCGGTGTCCGAAACAGAGCCAGAAAACTCATCAGATGGAAATTTTGCTTCACCACTACTTCGAAATTCACCAGACATATTATCCAGCTTTTCCTGCTCCAAGTGCTGATTGCTGAAAAACTTTTCTCTTGTGTGCAGCAATTCTTCAGAACTCTGTTGGTGGCCATCTTCTTCTAACAATTCTACCGAAGGTTCGACAAACGACTCCTCCATTCGGCAAGTTGTGGCTTCTGGTAATAGTAATTCAGTGGAATCCTTCTCAGCCAACAAGAAGCTGTAGCTGTGAATGCTTTTGTTGGCGGAAGACATGTCTTTCTTCGGTTCTTGTTCTTGGCATATACGGTGAGCAGAAACCTGATGCTGAAACTTAAAAGTAAAACCTGGTGAATCTTTCTCCTCCATGGAGTCATCATGAGCTTTGACCTCATCCCTCAGAGAATTATTCCCCTTCCTATATCTGCAAGCAAGAAGTGAAATATATATTAATTTTAAGAAAACTGAAGTACTTAAGAACTAAAACACAAGTTTTGTTACCTGAAGAATTGCATGGCTACGAAATTGAACAACCAAATCAAAGAATTGGCGATGATGCTGGAGCAGCAGAAATCGATGAAGACGGCCATGTTCCTGTAAACAGCTGCTTTCAAATCCATGGCTAGCTAGTGGTTTCACTGCATCTCAGAATGAAGGAAAAGCTTTTGTGTTCGAAGCATGCAAGAAACTGATTTTTTGGGGAAAAGAAGCATGCAGAAGATTGATGAGGAAGGAGATTACAAGTGGATAATAGAGCTGCTGAGAAATCTCATGGCTGAGATAAAATAGCAGGCTGTTGTTTGCTCGCCAAGTCTACGAGGAAATAGCAGGCTAATTCCTTTGGGAATCAGTAACTTATTAATTTTGTTCTGGTTTCTAGCTATTTATTTCCAGGTAGAATTCGATTTGAATTTATATTTTAATTAAGGGTTTATGTTAATTTGACCCCCCCAAATTGTAAAAGTCACATTTTGACCCTTGAGATTTTTTTTTAGTTCCACTTTGATCCCTAATGTTTGAAAGTTGGGAAAATTTCATTTTGGCTCCTCAAATTTCACTTTGAGATTTATTATTTTCCGGATATGATTCATGAGTTACAAAGCACAATTTGACAAATGATGGTTTCAGGTTCAACTCCTCCAAATTTTGGGTAATTTTTAATGATCTCACTAATTCAAATTCAACCTATTTCAAAATTTAATGCACATAAGTCCCTATAATTAAGCCGATCTCACGCCTCCCCAAGCATGCACGGCAAATGATTAATGGCTTCTTTCATTAATTCAACTAGGGGTTTGCACGTGTACCGGATAGACTCGGAACCGGTTGGAACCGACCTAATCGGGTAGGTTCCGAGTAGACTCAAATTAAATCCGGGTAGGATCCAAGTAACAAATCAAGGAACCGGAACCGGTACCAAATTATATATATTTAATTATTTAACTCGAATCCAATATATTAGATAATAGATATATTTAATTAGGAGCCTATTTACAATTTCTCAATATAATTTATTGGTTACACTACATATATTATTATTTTTGTCACAAAACAATAATAAAAATTATAGTGAACATTAACAAACATTTTCATTCATTAATTCATTATTTCCTATTCACACTAATAAAATTAAATAGGTGATCCAATAGGATATCCGGAACCGGAACCAGAATTAGTGGTTCTGGGTAGGGTCCGATTCTAGGTTCCGACATGGTAGGGTCCGGGTCCAAAATATAAGAACCGGTCCTATATATGGTAGGGTTCGGGTATCATGAAAATTATAGAGTACCCGGATCGGCTCACCCCTAAATTCAGCTCCTTAATTACAACCCATCTTTTGGATAAATTACAAATAAACCCTATCATATCACTCTATTTATTTATTTTTAATCCTTCACAATTCACACCTTAGCCCCTTGTTTTATAAAGCAAAATTATTAATTATAATACAATGATTGGATTCGAGATGCAATTGAAATAGCAATTAATTCTCATTTAGTGCTAATAAACCATTTTAGAAATATTGCAACCTTATAAAAGAAAATAAACATTTTAAAAAAAATAATAGAAAATCACTATATGTGATCATAGTATAGTTTGAATTTTAGATCTCTGAATAATATACAAAATTATATTGCCATCAACTATGCTACCCACGATTAATATTAAATATAAAAAAAAACGTCAACAAGTAAAAAGGAAATAATAAATCTTCTAAAAAAATATGCATCAATTCTCATTCATCCAAGGAAAAAGAATTGAAATTCAAAATTTTCATTACAAATACTAAAGGTGAGCGAGTTCGGATATCCTGTATTTTTTATAATATATGAACTCTACCTTGTATATGATCGAATCCTAAGTTTTTGACCTGGACCCTACCCTATTGAGACCTGAAATCGGATCCTACTCGAAATATATAGTGTAGTACAGGTTCCGCAAACATGTTCTAGGGTACAAGTTTCGGGTACCTTGTTGGAATCTATTCATTTACAGGTTCCAAGCACTGATTCCGATTCTGATTCTAAGTACCCGATGTGTTGGACCTGGAACCAAAATTGGTTTTAACGAATTTCTTAATTTTTATCTTGGACCCTATCCAAATTTAGTTCGAGTCTACCTAGAAACTACCTGATCGGGTAGGTTTCAATTGGTTCCGGGTCTACCCGGTACCCATGCACACCCCTATAAAATACAATTACAAAATATTCAATTCCATCCCATATTTATTTATTTTTATTAAAAACCATTCGAGACAAAAAAAAAGAAATAATTATTTTTCTATGAATAATTATTTATAATGATCCAAAGAGAATAACTATTTCTAAATTATTATTAACTCATTAACAATAAGGCTATTTTTTCTATTTTCTACTGTATATCATCCTTCAATGATTAAATAAAATAATTTCTGATTTCAAAGGAAACTGTTTTATAAACAATAATTTATTTATTTTTTATTTAGTTTTGTATTCGAAAATGAATTATGAATTACTTTTCATTAGTAGTAAATAAAAATAAAAAGAATTCAGTTGTATCTTTTTATAATATCATATTTCTTTATAAACCAAAATATTTTACATAATAAAATAATTTTCAATATCATAGTTATTTTACAGTATATAAAAGTTCTTGTGTCTTTATTTAAAAATTGTAAATATTTCACAAAATAAAATCATATAAATATTTCAAAATATTTAATATTATACAATTATTGAATTAATAGGTTATATTTTATTAGTATACTATTTGCTAACATAATATAATAATCTTTAATCATTATATTAATTTAATGTTATTTATATTTTTTAAGTTTAATATTCTGATATTATTTTACCTCTAAGAAATTGTTTGGTATATTTTTTATGCTATAACAATATTACAGTTGCATTTATAGTACAAAACTTCTTCAATTTTTTTATCAAAGGAGGAACTATAAATTTCAAAATGATAAAAATTAAAAATACAAAAAAATATACCAAAATTAAAATCATATTCACTACAACATAATTGTCGTAGAGACATAAAATTAGAGACAAATTATATATTTTTGTTTCTAAATCTTCATATTTAAATATTAATAGATACAAAATTTGATTCTAATTAGCCTATAAAGATCTATAGAAACAACAACAACAGAGTCAATTAATTGATTTGACTCTAAGCTATAAAAATATCAACAACAGAGTCACTTAATTGATCCGACTCTAAAACTATTTTTAGAGGCTAATTAGGAATAAATTTTGTATCTATTAGTCTCTAAATGTGAAAATTTAAAAATAAAAATCACTTTATTTCTAATTATGTGTTTCTATGGGCCGATTGTGTTGTAGTAATTTGACATAGTACCATTAGTGTCATTGTATGTTATTTTAACAAAAACTTAATATTATTCAATATTCATATTAAACAAACAAAAAATTGGTTGTCTCTACTAGCTCTGACTGCACCGACATCCACTCTTTAACATCTTCACCTTCCTCCTCCATGTCAATTTTCGACCAATCAAAGTCGAATTAAAATTCCAAAATACTTCTTCAACATTTTCCTCACATCTCCTATCTAGACTAGGCAATTCGTGTCAAGCCGAAGATATCGGGTCGGGCCGGGCTGACCCAAACAAAAATCATGCCTAGCCCGATTCAGTCCGATAAAAGTTCAGGCCAAGGACCCCCGACTCGGCACAGCACAAACAGTACGTAAACGGGTTAGTCCGACTTGTTAACACGATAATAAAAAATTAAAATCATGTTATCGGGCCCGAATCGGGCCATTGTAACCGGGCTATCAGGTTTATTTGGGCCCATATCTAGCTATTGATCTCGAATTTCCTGATAGCCTGACATTTTCAATAATTAATAAATTCTTATCGGGTTATCGAGCTGGGCCGAGCCTACACCTCCTAGCTCGGTCCCACCCGATATTTTTTTTCGGGCCTTATAAGGTCGGCTCGATAATAGTTCGAGCACGATAAGGATCGACCTGAGCCCAATTTTATCGGGCTGGGCCAAATATTGTCAAGTCTACTCCTTTGATCTTCTTCCTTCCTTCTCCAAATTCTAGCCTCTATGAATTTTTAAAATTGCATTAAGGATCTTATAAGGAGGAGGAAATGGACTCTGAAGGTCTTCAAGGCATTAGTGACAACAAAAATTAAGAGAGGAGAGATAGATATTTTTATCTATAGAGGTTGCTGGCAATGGTCTGCTCACAAGGTACTTGCAGCAATGGAGAAGAAGAGTGGAAAGAAGAGAAATAGGTTGAAAAAAAAAAATTGTGTTGAATGCGTTGATTCACTATTTTGTTTCCGTTAAAAGAACATACAATGGTATTAAAAGTACATTATAAAATTTGCAAGATGGCTCAAATCCAACCTACATAGCCTAAGATTTTTCTTTTTATATTGTTCTTGGGTAATTAAGTCACAATTGCTACTGAACCCTAAAAATAATCCGTTCTTGTTTGAGATACTCAATTTTCTATGTCTAAACTACGTACTACTAATCACATCCTTTTACGTACGCGGCAGTTGATAACCTGCTCCCATCTGAGTTTGCCTGATGATGATCTCAAGATTTTGAAATCTTACAACTCAATTTTTTCTAATCTAATTAATTTGTATACATATATCCACTTATTAAATTATATACTTAATATCTAAAAACTATATAATTAATTTGTGTCCATATATACTTAATTGCCAAAGCAAAATAAATAAAATAAGAAAATTAAAATAAGACTTAATTAAATAGTAAACATATAACAATATATGGTCACCAGCTTTCATACGGATTTGATTTTTGATTAAGACATCTTCAAAAGTCTTCACGCGTCACTTTCTCTCCAAACCAACATGATACTCTAACTCATTTTTTATCCTTTTTGGGGGGGGGGGGGGAAATGATAACTCATTTTTTATCTAATGATGTGACAAAAAATGTTTTTTTTGGCTTTTTTTATTGCAACAAGGAAACTGGAATTATTGGTCATGTATTGGCATCTCAACATTATTAATAAGAATGGTATATAAGTTTTCTATCAGATATTCCTACAGAGTAGAGTTTATGTCATATGCATGCATCTCATTTTTTAGATAGCCAAAGAACAATGGGATACTATTCCAAAAAATGATTAATAATCATAACTTGAATACCTTGAATAACATTTGAATATATACTGCTATTTGTATTTTTCTATGGATTAAATTATCACAAATTGACAACTAGGTTCATAAACTTTTTTAAGAAATGTTTATTAATTTTACTTTCCAAGTTTTGATTTCAATCCAAATTGGTTGTGCTCTTAGTTTTTCATCACAATTAAATTCAATCGGCCATTAAAAATAATAAAAGTTAAAAATAAATTAAATTAAGGGATAACGTACAATTTGATCCCTCAAATATAATCGAGTTTTCAGAGTGATCCCTCAAAGAAAAACTCGACCAATGTGATCCCTCTAAACACTACTAAAATATTGGCTATCAACCATGAGGCTTGTTGGTAAAATGATCACACTAGAGGGGGGATGAATAATGTGTTAACTAAACTTTTCGCTTAATTTTGATTTTATCGAATTCAATTGTTTCATATAACTTAAGAAATACACTAATTCGAATAGCAAACGATAGTAATAAATAAATAATTAAACACAACCAAGAAAGCAATGCGCGGAAATAAGTAAGTATAGCAATTAAGGCGCAATCACAATAGGCAATGCAAACATGATCGATTTATAGTGGTTCGGCCCCAATGCCTACTCTACTACCTAAGAACTCCACTTAGGATTTCCAAACTAAAATTTACTAGATTAATTGTTTCCTTTACAACGAGGATGTTTTCACTGTAGAGTCGCTCTCACACCGAAGATACTTCCACACCCGAAAGTCTCCGTCTACCTACCAAGATACTCTCCCATCTCAAACCTAAAGGACAACAATACTAATCCTAGTAAACTAAGTTTACACCGGTGGATTGAAACCTCAAACACCAAGGCTATCACCCAATTTTAAGACCTAACAACCTAGGTTCACAAGCTCAAATACAATGAAATAAACAAGAAAATACACAACTTAATAGAGAAATAAATCAAACAACTTATACTTTGCTCCAAACAATAAATCCTAGCTCCTCTTGATGCCTTGATGATGAATCAAATCAAGCTTGAAGGCAAAATCAAGAAAGACAAGGTGGAAAGCTAGGGTTTCTCCAAGTAATGGCTCAATGAAAGTTTGTGAATGATCAAGGATGGCTCAATGGAGTTTAGGAGTAATCAAAAGTATCAAAGGAAGGCCGGGACATCAGTATTTATAGATCCATGAAGTGTGCTCGGGTGAAACATTGCTTAATTGCTCGAAATAGAGCCGTTTCCGCCCGCCGGTCGTAGGTCTGGTCGATCGTCGGTCGACCGACCATGCGATCGACCAAGCGACCGAAGCCCTACTATGCTTTATGGGCTCATTTCGGTCGATCATTCAATCGACAGACCGTAGAGTACCAGTACTCTACGTAGTGTACTTATACTCTATAGTTAGTTTCAGTTGGTTTCTTTCTTTGGTTCGGGTTTCGGATTACGGGTTTGATTCTTTAAGGGTCTTAGCATCATAAAGGGGATTTTATAATTTATATAAACACCCTAAACCTAAACTCTATATTCCCGATGAAATCGAGCGCGTCGACCAACGTCCTTCCGAATTTTCAATTTCTCTGATATTTCCGATCGTGGACGTCGTGCGCCAACTGATACAGAACCTGAAAACATTTATCGATAAAATATTAGTTTCATGTTTGTTATCATTAAAACCGAGATTAGGACCAAGGTAGAAAACCTTAGGCCAATAGGGCTCACCGACGACGGCCCAGGCCGTCAGAACTATCCACGGCTTTTCAACGGCCACAGCGACCGTGACTGATGTAACCAAATCAGTCGCGGCTTGCATACAATCGCCTAAGGTCATCGCTCATAGCTGATGGCGCGCATGGGGCACAAAATGAAATAACTTAGGAGCGACGACTTAGCGGGGGGCCAGAGTCATCAGAGATATAAATAAGTCATTAGCCACAGCTAACAGCTAACAGCGGTCGTCACTCATTAATTGATGGCGCGAACGTGGTGCGAAAATAAAAAACACGTCACCGGCGGCTTAGAGAGGGCTACTCGATCGTCAGTGATATTATTAGTAGTTATCCATGATTTATCGACGGCTGATGGATCGTCGGTGATATACTTTTTATTTGCGTTCACGCTCGACTCTTCATTTTCTCCTTCTTTTCTTCTCTCCAGCTGTTGTCGCTGCTACCGTCACCGCCTGATCTTGCTGTCGTGCCTCGCTGCTGTGATCGCCACCCGTCACCGCCTGTCGTTGGTGCTATCGCTGCTGCCCCGTGAGGTATTAATCTTCGCTGGCCCCCCTTTTCATCTCCGTCGCCACCAGTGTTGGTGTCTACATGCCGAACGCTGACACTAAATCCGGCGCCGGCGTAATCCCTCGGCCCCAACCAGATGGAACAATAGCCGGTAGTAGCTGATGGCTACTGTTTGATAAGGGGTTTAACCCCTATTTTTTTTAGGTTTATTATCCATTAATTATCTATTAATTGTAGATTTATTTGTTAACTTTAGATTAATTCTAGATTAACTTTAGATTAATTGTATATTAATTTTAGATTAATTGTATATTAATTTTAGATTAATTGTATATTAATTTTAGGTTAGTTTTAGATTAATTGTTGATTAAGTTTTTTTGTTGTTAGATTAAATTTAGGTTAGTTTTAATGTTCGTTCACTTTGGACTCGCGTGCGTCGAAATCGTCCACTGTGGACTCGCACCGACATCCACAAATTTAGAAAATAATGATGACGAGTTGATACGTTTCACATACGCATCGGTGAGTCAAGTTTTAATTTTGTAAAATCTTAGATTTGTTCGGGGTTGTATATTCGTGTAAACGAAGTAGACGATCTTTTATACGACGTACAACCCTTGAATTGTCCCTAATTAGACAATTTGAGAATATAATTATTTACATTGTACTTAGTTTATTTCTTTTAGTCATTATTCATTTTTAAAATTTGGCTATTGTATCTCCCTTGTTCTCCGATACGCGCCCAGATGATATGCGTATTCGGAGAACTGTAGAGAGATGCTGTTGAAATTTAGAATGATGTTAATGACTAAAAAAAATACTAAGTGCAATATAAATAACATGAATCTCAAATGGAATAAGACCACCCCACCTAAAGACAGTACTTAAATATATTGCTAACTTTTTGACAGAACATGTCGGGCAATCAAAGTTGGATGTACCGACGAATTCATCGTGGAGCTATAACGGATGAATTTCGAGTAGGCGTAACTTACTTCTTAAATTTTGCCTACACGAATCAAAAATTCATTAGTGGTGATAAAATTCGATGTCTGTGTTGAAATGTTCGAACATAATATTTTTGGATCGGGAAACTGTCACAAAAGGATTCACACCAAGATATTTTGTATGGATCTCACGGGGAGTCACGTCAAGTCGGGACGTCGAGCAATTCTGTTGTCCATACTTATGGTGAATCTTCTAGTGTCGTTGTTTCTTCTTCTAATCCACCTAATTCTTATAGAACAATGATTCTGGATAGTCTTGGCGGACAATTCCAATTAAATGATAATGTTGAGTCAGATATTAAGACGACAGTGCCACTAGATACTATGACAGTTGAAGTCACTGAAGAACAACTTGCGGTACATATTGAATTGTCGAATAAGGAGGCTGCAGAATATTACAAGATGTTGAAAGCTGTCGATGAACCTTTGTATGAGAATTGTCCTAAATATATAATATTTTCGGCAATGACGTAACTCCTAAACGTCGAGTCCAATTGTAATATCAGCGGGGTTGCGTTTGATCGGATTGCAGGCTTTATCAATGGTATGCTACCTCCAAATAACAAGTTCAACCCAACTTTTTATAAGATAAAAAAATCAATGAGAAAATTAGGGCTTAGGTACGAAAAGATACTTGCGTGCCCAAGTAACTGCATTTTATATTATAAAAAAATGCACAGTTGGAGCAATGCCCGATATGTGACCATCCTCGTTACAAGGAGAAGAAATCGGTCCGACAGAAAAATATCTCATTTAAGGTGCTTCGGTATTTTCCACTGACACTAAGGCTTCAAAAGTTATTCATGTCGAAAAAGACTGTCCCTTATATGAGTTGGCATGTAAGAAGTCGTGTTGATTACTACCGACTCATCCATCTAACAGTGAAGCATGAAAATATTTGAATAGATGCTAACCTTCATTTGCTAGGGATACTAAAAATATCAGGTTGGGATTGTACACGGATGATTTTAATCCGTTTGGTAATTCGGCAACTCTGTATTCAGTATTGCCAGTGTTGTTAATAGTTTATAATTAGTCGCCCTCAATGTGTATGAAAGATGAATTTATCTATCTTTTGATGATTATTCCGGGTCCTAGGGGTCCTCGAAAAGAAATTGACGTGTTTCTCCGACCCCTAATTGATGAACTGAAAACATTGTGGGTTGAGGGAGCTGTCACTTATGATTGTCACCGAAAGCAAAACTTCACTTTACGAGCTACTATATTGTGGACAATCAATGATTTCCCAGCCTACGACATGTTGTCTGGTTGGAGCAGGAGGACGTCCCACGCACGATAGCGAGGACGATCCGAAAGTTTATGCACGGGGCGTGGTCTACATGGTCTCACGTGCCACATGAGCATATGGATTTATTATAGCGAGAGTTCTCGATAAGTATATTTATTAAATTAATGTTAATATTAAATATCGATCGGCAGTAATAAATTTATTTTTTTGCAGACTCATTATACATGGTCAGAGGACCAGACTCCTTTTATAGAGGCTGCATGGGAGCGTGCTGCACGTGCTCGCTACAACGGGATGCTTCAGCATGCCCGTAAAATCGTGATAAGACCGGTGGGGGCCACACACATTGGGCAGACTCGGGGACACAACCCCGATTGGATTCCTAGAAATGTGTGGGACTAGCTTATTGAGCAGTGGGACACTTCTGAGTGGCAGGAAGTCTCCCAGACAGCGTCGAGAAACCGCACGTCCGGGGGGACGGCACGGGGGTGCGCCACATTGGTGGCTCCGTGTCTTTTGCGGTGCATGAGCGTCGTATGGTATGTATAATTTCCTTACTTTTAATTAAAGTATATATTATGTATAATGATACTATTGTATTTGTTTTCTAATGTAAGACGCGGGTGGCGGAGGATAGCACCGTCCAACGCCCCTCGTTGATGCAGGTGTTTGAGCGCACTCACCATCGACGACAAGGAGCGGGGGACTACGTCCATAGCAGGGTCTCGATCATCATGGTAAGTATTTATGTCTATTTGAATTACGTAATTTTTATTTATAGTTTATATATATGTAGTATTTAAAATATAAACGCGTGTAGGAGACATACACAAGGGCCGTGATCGAGCGTGGAGGCACGTCGGAGGACTTTGACGCGGAAGCGTGGGTCGAGGCTATAGGTGGCTAGGAGCACGATCGTGTTTATGGCTTTGCGGATAGTGGCCATGCACGAGCCGTGTTAGGGCCACTTGGGGCACCGACCCCTCCCATTGCGAGTGAGCGGCCCTCGACATCCCGGACACAGGACCAGAGTCGGATAGTGGCCTTGGAGTCCGAGCTTATATAATAGAGATAAACGATGGAAGAGCAAAGACGGGCGATGGAGGAGTATAGACAGACGGTGGAGGAGCAGAGACGGTGATGCAGAATATGTAGGCCCTCCTCACTCATATTGCATCTCACTCGGGCATTCATATACCGATGATGTCCCAGCCATCGTCCTCCTCGACCCAATCGACGCTCCCGACCCAGTCGTTGTCGACTCCACCGCGTCCACTGCAGCCATGAGATTTTAGTTTACTGTATTTTGATTATATTTTAATACTTGTTAGCCTCCGTTTAAGGCTTAGATACTTGATTGACGTTCATATACTTTACATTTGATATTTTGATACTTGTTTGCCTCCGTTTGAGGCTTATAGTTGTTTATATACTTGATAGTTGTATATATACTTTTAGTTTTCATATTTGATACTTGTTTGCCTCCGTTTGAGGCGTAGATTGATGATATTTAAGTAAAACTTGTATGGTTGATTGTAAATGTATGTGTATGATATTTTGTGGTAGTAAATTATGGTTGTAAATAAATTATATTGTATAAATATTATTGTATACAAGAATTTTCAAAATTTTAATTTTTTTTAGTTACATAATATAACTTCAGCCACGGCTTACCCACAACTGACCATCACTAGGCCATGGCTGAAAGTGTATCGTAAATGGCTAATGGACTGTGCAACACCAAATATCACGGTAGCTAATAATATCACCGACGGCTCCGAGCCGCGGCTGATAGTTTAATTTCAACGACAGCCGCCTGGGGCCGTCACTGATGTGTTTAAATCAGCGACAGTGCACGCGCGCGGTTGTCGCTGATGATGAGTTGGGACAACCGACCTCGGCCATCACAAATTATCTGAGACGCACACATTAGTGACGGCGTTTTGCCACTGTTCGCGCCGGCCGTGATAGTCATCACTGATAGTTCAGCCACAACATAAGCCATCGATGACAGTGACTATTCTAGTAGTGAAAACATGACTCGGACAAAATAGTCCCTGACTCAAGCAAAATAGCCGGGTTGACTCAGGAAAAAAAAGCCCCTGAGTCGAATTATTTTGCCCAAGTCATGTTTTACAAGCCGGGACCACATTGACCGAGCTTTTTTTTGAGGGACCACTATGAAAACTTGGTTATATTTGAGGGACCAAATTGTACGTTATTCCTAATTTTACTTTCTTCCTTCTTGTTAAACTACCTCATCAGCCTTCTACCTAGCACACTCTCTCCCCCTCGTTTCCAATAGACCATGTAGCTTAGAGGTGGCAATGGGCTGTGCTTGGCACTACCTCGCCAATACTTGGGTCGTGCCTGGCACGACCTGACTGCTCAAAGGGGAGGCCTAACTCGAGACTGAGCCCGCTCCTTTGGGCTTGGGCTAGCCCAAAATATTATAACCAGATATATATGGTTGACAGTGAGATTCAAACTACCAACATCTAAGTTTACTTGTGATGAACAAACCACTGCACTAAGCCTCAATACCTATTATATATATATTTTTTTACTAGGTAAAGTAAATCTTTGTAACTATTGCATTAGTACCAACCTGCTGCGCCAAGCCTAGCCTGCTGGCACAGGGCCAGGTCTGGCCGGGCCTGGTCCCGTGCCGGGCTTGGCACGCGTGTCGGGCTCGGCAAGGCCCGCTTTCGAGTCGTGCTGAGCACGACCCACGTGCCCAAGGGGTGAGCCCAGCCCACCCCTTGGGCATAAACGGGCTGTGCCCGGCTCAACCCAAAATTCTTCGGGCCGAGTCAGGCACGATCTAGAGTCGGGCCAATTTTGGTCGGGTCGAGCCCATGCCGCCCATGGGCAGGCCCCATCCCAATAGAGGCCCGACCCATTGCCACCTCTAATGTAGCTCCTTATTTCATACGAATCATACCGCTCGTAATACATCGATTATAATTTTCTTAAATCAAGATATATCAAGTTTTCTTAAATGAATGTTTTTTTAGCAAATGTAGACTATATTGGAGTTTCAACTTCAGACTTTTACAAAACATATAAGATGTTATCATCAACTATTTATTAATCCATATTTCTAAATAATAATCCATGTTTAATCCATATGAATACGAAGTTAAAAGAATTTCTAGGCAGTTGTGTCCCACATGATTTAAAATAAAAAAACTTATGGATACTAATGTAACACTTAATTGCACTTTGCACTTAATATTTAAAATAAAATAATATTTTAAAACTATTTAAAATAAAAAAACGATGGATATTAATCCATCAATTATTCCTTTGCACTTTTATTTCGGCTCTCACTTTTATTTCAGGTTCTATGAAACTAGAAAGTTTTTCCGAAGCTTAAAAATTTATTTTTGATTCAAGGGTAGTTGTATAATTAACTTGTTTTTGAAAAAAATCTCTCTCCTTTACTTTGCTATATATATATATATATATATGCCTCTGGATAAGTTAAATTTGATTTTCCTTTCTCTATTCACTTCAACATAAAATTAATGGTGACAAAAAAATATCAAATTTTCTTAAAAGAAAGTGCTCTAATTAAAATTATACCATATAGATCAAGTCCTGTCCTTTTCTTTTTATCACAAAAGGTACGTTCATATGGCCTAGCTTTATTATAAAAAAAAATTAATGAAAATGTCATAAATTATTAAGTTTTTAATGAATCTGACATGTATTTTTTATTTGTAACTAATTTATATTCGAACTTTTATTTTGATATCAATTATATACTCCCGTCAGCTGAGTATTAAAATAGTCGTTATTTGCTGACGTGGACTGCACAGTCAGCATAAATAAATTATTTTTTTATTCAAAGTTGCTCCGTCAATATGACCACGCCAACATGACCCGTTTAAGAGAAAATTAATGAAAATATCCTAAATTATTGAGTTTTTAACAAATCTGGCTCATACTTTAATTATTTGTAACTAATTTATACTCGAACTTTTTATTTTGGTATCAATTATATACTCATGTTAGCTAAGTGTTAAAGTGTCTGTTATATGCTGACGTGGACTGCACAGTCAGCATAAATAAATCAGTTTTTTATTCAAAATTATCTCGTCATCAAATGATCCACATCTACAAGATCAGTTAAAAATATATATTAAAAAACCCTTCAATGTCACGTCAGTCATATCTTAAAAAAAAGGAAAAAAAACAATTGAAGAGATTTTTGATATTTTTTTTAATTGGTCTGGTTGGCGTGGATTATTTGATGACGAAACAACTTTGAAAATAATAATAATTTATTTATGCTGACTGTGCAGTCTAGGGGTGAGCGGGTTCGGGTACCCTGTATTTTTCATGATACCCGAACCCTACCATGTATAGGACCGATTCCTAAGTTTTGAAATCGGACCCTACCTCGTTGGAACCTGAAACCGAATCCTACCCGGAACCACAGGTTCTGATTTCGGTTCTGATTCCAGGTACCCTGTTGGAACCTGTTCATATACAAATTCCAGGGTATAGGTTCCGAGAACCCTGTTGGAACCTGTTCTAGAACTTGTAAATGTACAGTTTCCAACAGGGTACCCTATTCTGGAATCTGTAAATGTACAAGTTCCAACAAGGTACCCTGTTGGAACCTATACCATAGAACCTATAAATGAACAGGTTCCAGAGTACAGGTTCCGGGTATTGGTTTCGGTTCTAGTTTCGGGTACCCGATGTGTTGGACCCGGAATCGGAATCGATTTTAATCGATTCCTAAATTTTTATCCCGAACCCTACCCGAATTTAATTGGGGTCTACCCGGAACCTACCCAATCGGGTCGATTCCAACCGATTTCGGGTCTACTCGGTACCCATGCACACCCCTAGTGCAGTCCACATCAGCATATAACGGACACTTTAACACTTAGCTGACGGGAGTATACAATTGATACCAAAATGAAAGTTCGAGTATAAATTAGTTACAAATAAAAGTATGGGTCAGATTTGTTAAAAACTCAATAGTTCAGGACATTTTTGTTAATTTTCCCTTTAAAGGAACATAGCTGACGTGGTCATGCGGACGAGGCAATTTTGAATAAAAAAATAATTTATTTATGCTAATTGTGCAGTCCACGTCAGCAAATAACGGCTATTTTAACACCCATCTGACGGGAGTATACAATTGATATCAAAATGAAAGTTCGAGTATAAATTAGTTACAAATAAAAGTACATGTCAGATTTGTTAAAAACTCAATAGTTCGGGATATTTTCATTAATTTTCCCTTATTATAGAGATGTAAATTTTAAGATTTTTGTATTTTGGTTAATCTATATTTAAAAAACACAAATTCATGATATTATTAACTTTCTTAAATATATATGTTACTAAAAACAAATAGCATACAAAAACAATAAAAATATTAGATAAGTAAATCTCTTTGTGTTAAGAAAATGAAAGCATGAGCATTAGTAGTAAAAACATAATATATATTATGAATAATTGTTGCAATTTGCTATAGGTTAATTGGATAGACAAGCTATTTATGAAAGAATTTTGGTTGCATATGGTTGGTGGCTTTTGATAAGTCCTTCTCTTTTATCCCCACCATAAATTCCCATGACAAGATGTAGCTCTCATGAATGAGAATTACAATAACGAGCTTGTCGATGGTGGTGCATATTACAACTAATACAACTACCGAGTTGATTTGTCTACTTGGCGTTTTCTTTGATTCGTCAACTCTTACTCATTGCGACGATTAGAGTGTTATTCTGGTTGCTCACAATGCACAAAACACATTGAGATAGACTGTCATATCACACGTCATCATTTTACTCATGGGACCTTGCGACTTATTCTTATTACCTCTTCAGATTAAATTGCAGATATATTTAAAAAATCATTCTCTCCGAAGAATTTTTTCTTGACTTAAATTGTTATTCTTGTTACCTCATGTCACACGTCATCATTTTACTCATGGGACCTTGCGACTTATTCTTGTTACCTCTTCAGATTAAATTGCAGATATATATCAAAAAATCCAAGCCACCATGAGTTTGAGGGGGGGGAGGGGGGGTTATCATAATATTCAGCATCAGCATTCATATCAGAATATTACGTAATCAGCAAAATATCAGGAAATTCAACTATGATTATTTCTTGATGTACTACTCATGTAACGCCTATATAAAGGCATTATTCTGTACAACAACATATACTACAATAATATAATTTTCATTCCATTCAACTGAAAGAAAGAATTACATATTTAAGATATATATTCAACCCTCTCTCTAGTGTGTTGCATTAGGCGAGTGAGTTAGAGTAAGGGATGAAGGTCGACGGATAAGCTGACACTACGCCTCTTCCCAACTCAATCACTTGTCTATTTTTTATATTGTATCTAAAAGCAATGTTTTGTCATTGGTATTAAAAAGCAGCACCATTCCCCTATGCTCACGACACATTGTGAAGTTGTTTATGTCACTCATCACGAGCAGCTCCTCATATCATTATACTTCACCTAGTGCGGCGAATTATCCACACTCTTCTTCCCAATCAACACCCACAAGGAGAATATGTCTGGCTGCCTACTATAGTGGTATGAGATGGACAATAGAATCTATATTCCTTTAAACTTTTTGATATATCCAACGAAATACCTACAGATAGTCCTTGGGTCTAATTTCTTCTCTTCACTACTAGAAAAATAGGCATCAGCAACGGCTGATTCCGTTGCTGAAGAGCATCAGCAACGGCCGAAGCCGTTGCAATGGAGCCGTGACAGAAACTCGCGTTGCTGATAACTTAGCAACGGATGAGCAACGGCCGCTCGGGCCGTTGCTAACAATATTATCAGCAACGGTGTTGCCACGGACCCGGAGCCGTTGCTGATAACATTAATAGCAACGACCGCTGAGTCCGTAGCAACGTCGTTAGTAAAACCTCGTCGCTAAGTCGTTGCTGTAAGTCATCAGCAACGGCTTTCGATACACTTTTAGCAACGGCTTTCCCACGGACGGCCGTGGGAAAGCCGTTGCTGATGATGTGAATCTGGTAACGAAAAATTTTAAAATTTTAAAATTTTAAATTTCCATTGATACATTGATACATTGATACATTCTGATACATAACTCACACACCCATACACCCATACACACATCCACACATTCATTCACACATCACAAATACACCAAGATATACACCAAGATATACATCAAAACAATTATATTTATAGTGATAATTATCCACAATAGTATAAAAACTATTCAAATGCAAAATAAAAGTATCAATATCCAAACAAAATAAATTAAACAAGTTCAATATCTCAGTAACAAAGTCAATATAAAAAAAATCTCACGATGACGATGGAGGATGGCCTGGATCATATGACGGGGTCTGGAGTGCTTGAGTGTACACCGGCGTGGACTGACTCGAGGACGATGGATTAGATGATGCCGAAGAGATGCCTGCTTCGGGATGACCTGACATGTTGCGTAGCATAGCATGCATCTCCGCCATCATCTGACTCTGACGCGCGACCGTCTCCTCTAGAGTCCTTATTCTGCTACTATGATCATAACTGGATCTAGAGGTGGACGGCCGCTCACCAGCGACCGGAGGGGTCGGTGCCCCAAGTGGCCCTAGTACGGCTCGCGCATGACCACTATCTGCAAAGCCATATACGTGGCCATGGTCCCAGCCACCTGCGGCCTCGACCCACGTTGCTGCGTCAAAGTCCTCGGGGGTGCCCCCGCGCTGCACCACCGTCTGGCTGTAGGTCTCCTACTCAAGTTTGATTTTTTGTTTAATATTTATCATAAAACTTAAATTATAAATATATAATGAATAATTTAAACAAATATATAGTTACCATAATGTATGCAGCGCGGCAGTCGATGTACTCCCCCGTCCCATGTGCTCGACGGTGAGTCCGCTCAAACACCGCCATCGGGGAAGGTCGCTGGACAGTCCCGTCATCCGACACCGTCGTCTACATTTACAAAACAAATACATTAATTAGTACACATAGTAATAAATAAAATATATAATTAAAAGGTATACTTACCATACGGTTCGCGTGCACTGCAAATGCAACAGAGCCACCGGTGTGACGTGCTGCTCCCCCCGACATGCCATTTCTAGCCGCATTCCGAGAAACCTCCTGCCATCGATCCGTCGACCATATTCCCATGAGCTGATCCCATATATCCGGAGTAATCCAATCGGGGCCGTATCCCCGAGTCTCCGCAATGTTAGTGGTCCCAGCTCGGGCCATCGCCTGGGACCGAGCCTGCCCCAGCTGCCCGTTGTACCTTGCCCGGGAAATAGCCTCCCAGGCAGCGTAAATGAAGGGTCTTTGGTCCTCGGCCCATGTATAGCGAGCCTGCAAAATAATAATATCAGTACCAATATTAATCATCATGCATGTAAAAATAATAATAATACTTGCCTCAAACTCGCGCCATAACATGTCGACGTGCTCGCTAGGCACGTGAGACCACGTAGGCCATGCCCCGTGCATATATCGTCGAATAGTAGAAGAAATGCTCGTCGGCACTTCTTCTTGCTCGAACCTGCACAACAAAAATAAATTTTAATATTATATTATGATATAATGAATTTGTAATGATTCATAATTCATGATATATTACTGCTCCCCAATCACGCTAATAAATCTACGTGACTCTGTGGCCGGTGGAGGCAGCCACCTGTTCGGCCCGCGTGGCCGCCTGCATCTGGATGTACTAGCCTCGGCAGTATCATCCGCATGAGGATCAGCAGCATGAGTAAGTGCTGGAGTCTCACCGATCGGAGACTCCGAAGCTCTCCTGCGTCGATAACCACGACCAAACATATCTGTCGAACAGACATATAATCAGATTATTGTATAAATAGTAGAGATATATTTAATAAAATATATAAATAGTAATATTTACAATTATTCCTCATCATCTGAATAGTAGTCTTCGAATTCTTCATCTTCTTCATCTTCTTCATCTCCAGCTTCCTCAATTTCATGATCGTCATCATCAGCATATTCAACTTCTAATTGAATTGACGTTGTGTCTGCTTCCTCGAGTATTGGAATAATACGATCTACAGCAGGAGGACCATCTTCTTGATAGAAACCATCTGTCACATCAGGTATCGGCTCATTTTCTCCTACTATCAGATCAATTTTTCCTCTACCTTTTGTCTTACAGACTACACGCCAATCTGCTCTATCTTTATTTCGAGCCGGATACTTCGCGTAATATACTTGTTCGGCTTGTGATGCCAATATAAAAGGCTCATTTACTGCCAATTTAGATTTGTAATTAACCTCAACAAGTTTGTATTTTGGATGAACTTTCATGCCCCTTTCTGTTTTATCGAACCAATGACATCTAAATAGGATCACTGATTTTAAGCCGAAGTAGTGCAACTCTATCACTTTTTCCACCAGTCTATAAAAATTCATATCACATTCAACATAGGTTGTCCCTTTCATGCAGACCCCAGCATTCATATGAACTCGTCGGATGCATGATTATTTTCTAAATGTTTCGAGACAGTTCGAGTCCATATTGGACGATTCTGACGCGCGTCCAAAGTGGACGATTCCGGCGCGCGTCCGAAGTGGACGATTCCGGCGCGCGTCCGAAGTGGACGATTTCAGTGCGCGTCCGAAGTGCACAATTCCGAAATTAATCTAAACCCTAATAATTAATCTAACAAATTAAACAATTTTTCTAAATAATTAATTAACAATTAATTAACAATTAATAAAAAATTAATAAAAAAATAAAAAATTATATATAAATCTACAAATTCCGGCGCCAGAGTCAGGTGGACTCCGGCGCCGGCGTACAGTGGCCGGACACACTGTCCGGCCACTGTACAAGGTCCGGCGGTGGCCATCGGCCGACCGCCGCCGGCCGAAACCCTATTTTTAGGATTTCTGTCGGATTTCCCGCCGGCCGCAATGGGAAGAGACGGCCGGCCGGCGAGGCATACCTGAAAATGTCGGCAGCAGCGGGAGGAGGAAGAGGCGTCGTCGGCGTCGGCAGCGGCAGCGACAGGCGGGAGCAAGAGACGGCGGCGGCAGCAGCGGGAGGAAGAAGGGTCGGGCGCGATTGCGTGCCCTATATAAACTTATCAGCAATGGCTCACTCGCCCGTTAGAAAGCCGTTGCTAATAAGTTATCATCAGCAACGGCTCACTTGTCCGTTAGAAAGCCGTTGCTGATAATTAAAATATCAGCAACGGCTCGCCTTTCTGTCAGAAAGCCGTTGCGGATAATTAAAATAATCTGCAACGGCTCGCGTGTCCGTTAGAACGCCGTTGCAGATACAACATATCTGCAACAGCTCGGGCGACCGTAAGAATGCCGTTGCAAATAGCAACGGCTTGAGCGGCCGTTGCTGATAGCCGTTGCTGAAGACTCAATTTCTATTAGTGCTTGTGGATTGTAAACCTTTATTTCAAATGGACAACCTCATACACGCATATGTTGCAAACTCGATTTCCAATCTTTCCATAACACGAATGTCATTTTAGGAACAGCCTTGGTTGGAACTCGATTTTACTATATACACAATCATCTTAAGGACTCCAGACCACAAGATCTAGGAAGTTTGGAGCTGCTAAGCATGATCCGCACTATGTCAATAATGTTTGGTTCCTTCTTTCTGCAACACCATTTTGATCTAGAGATCTCAGCATGGTGTATTGGGTAATTATCTCATGCTCTTGAAGGGACTTAACAAATTGACCAAGGTGCTTGTCCATCATCAGTGTACCGTCCATAATACTCACCACCTTTATTTGATCTCACGAACTTTATTTGCTTCTTGTACTTCTACCTTGAAAACCTTAAAGGCATTGAGTGTTTCGTTCCTATTATGAAGCAAGTAGATATACATGTAGCGTGAGTGATCATCTATGAAGGAGATGAAATACTTCTAACCATATGAGTCTATGTCTGAACTATAAATATCTAATATATTTGAACTCCTTCTAGCACCTTTGTTTGACATGTTAGTCTACTTTCTCTTTATGCAGTCTATACACGTCTCAGAGCCAGTAAAATTCAAAACACAAAGTACTCCTTCATTCACCAACCCTTTTTATCCTCTTAATGGATATAAGTCCTAACATTTAGTGCTACAACCTAAAGGAGATTTCATCTATAACATATTTTTTAATACCCGCACTTTATTGAACATGCAATGCATTATAAGTGGAATTATTTTGCAACTAAATAAGTTTTTTTTTTAATGCAAGATAAAACCAGAACTTAAAATAAGCCTGCATATTTCAACGGCTTTCGCTAAGCGTACTCTATTTCTTGTAGAGATGTAATTCTCACTTCCCACTGAGTTCATATGGTTTTTGGAAGCCTTGGAAGGTATTGAAAATATGGACTGTAGAGCCCAAATCAATCCACTAAGTGTTGTAATAAATATCAATCATATTAGATTCATAACAAACCAAAGAGATTGATTGTGCACTTTCTTTCATTTCAGTAAGCGGTCTTCCCGCTTCTTGTACACACATGACCAAAAGTTCATTAATTGATTATTTCTCTTTACGTGTGTTTTAAGAGATTTTAAAGGCATTGTATTACTGCAGGGAGTTTAAAATAAATGCACTTAAAAGGACTCAGACATATCAATCTCTAGTTTTTAAGTTTGGTCATTATATTCCTCATCTGCATGATGTGCTCATGCACACCTCTAACTCTAGTGAGCCTTACTGATGACCGTTTAGTCATTAAGGTGCTGGCAAGAACCTTATCTGAAGATTCAATTGTTCATTTATAGCCTTCAGTAGATTCCTTATATTATGACGCTCTCAAATATTAGCAGGAATATACGATTTTTATGGACATCACACTGAGACGATGGGATTGCTCCCATTGTTCATAAAGAGCGACCTCAACCGTAGTGCTAGTATCTATAAAAATAGGTGATTCATTTGTTCTTATAGTGTAATCTATATTCATGCACCCTAAATAAAAGAAAAAAAAATTCCTCTAGATTCTATAGTTGTCCCTAATTAGTTCAGGAAATCAATCTTAAAGTCAGAGTATCTAAAAGTTTGAATTGCGGCATATTTAAACCATATATTCATACTCATCTAAATAGAGGCATACAAAATTCTAGTTTCACCAATGTAAATAAGAAATAAATAAACAAATATGAATCATTACAATAAAAATGTACGTGGGTTAAGTTCTATTTTAGGACTCATACTTAACTTTATGTGAAACTAATAGACTATATGCCTTTTCCTAATACCTGTGGGCTAATTAGGAAAAATAATTTATTATTTCACACTAATTAATTATATAAGTATGATAAAAATTCCTTTGGGATGAGATTTATCATACTCCAAACAGATAATTACAAATTGATGTTATATATGTCTATATATATGTGATCTAAAAATTATCATATATAATTTAACATAACTAAAGATGTTATGGCTACTCCTCAATTAGTTAAATTATGTGGTCAATTACCTAATATATAATTTAACATAACTAAGAATGTTGTGACTCCTCAATTAGACAAATTAATTCTATGGGTCACGTGACATCATAATGTAGCATAGATGATTACATGAAATAACATATATAACATTATTCATAATATGCATCATAAGATCGAAACTACAACATGACGCAATTTAATTATTTATTGTAACAATGTACTATATAGAGGTGGAAATGGGCCGTGCCCATCTGTCCTCAAGGGGCGGGCTGGGCACCCCCCCCCCCCCCCCCCCCCGCCCTTGGGCACGTGGGCCGTGCCGAGCCCGGCCCGGCTGGGTCTGGCCCTGCACCTGCAGGCTAGGCCAAGTGCCACCCAGGCCTAGCCTGATTTTCTGTGCAATATATACTATACTTAGTAAAATTATATATAAACAGATAATAAGTATTGGTGTGGTGGTTAGTTCATTAAAGAAAACAACAAAGGTTGACAGTTTGGGTCTCGCTGCAAACCTTTAAAATCCATTTTTTTAATAAATCGAGTCGGCCCAAGCCCGAAGGGGCGGGCTCAGGCCTGGGCTGCCCCTTTGATCAGTTGGGCCGTGCCAGGCACGACCCGAGTATTGGCCGGGTCGTGCCTGGCACGGCCCGGAGGTGGCCGAGCCTGGGACAACCCAAGCATGGCCCATTGCCACCTCTAGTACTACGTGACAAATAGACGCAATATATACATCATGTTTATATAATTATCATAACTGCGACATTAATAATTAATAAGATTGCACGATTATTCATTAAGTCCGTATAATTAAACCACATACAAGTAACCTTAATATGCATTAATCATAATATAATATGCATATAATTTAAAAAAAAATAAACCAGACATGAATTCTATAAATTCAATCTTAAATCTGGTTTTTAAAAAACAAATGAATTTAAAATTGCAAGTGAACCGGACAGAATTATAAAATCAGCCAAACAGGTTTAATTGAGCAATTAAACTAGATATGAATGGGCTAAACTGAGAGGATTTGGCCCATAAAACCAATTCAATTTGGGCCAGTCCAAGCAACTAAAAGAAATCAGATTTAAAACTGAAATGAACCAAATCAAATTTGAATTGAACCAACCAGCATTAACCGATTTAAACTAATGAAATAAATCCCAATGAACCGAAATACAAGTGAATTGAACCGGTTCTACAATTAAATCAAACCAGTAAATAAACCGAATCTATGTGAACCAGAATTTGAAATAAACCCGAAAAATTGAACTAAACCGGATTTAACTTAAGTTGCGGATCGGGTGTAATGGGTAATGGATCCGGGTTTAAATTTTGCACCCGGATCCGGATCCGCAACTAAAACCCATTAGTCAATGTCTTCTTCACATAGCCCACGAAACCATGAAACCCTAAAATCAGGTTGCAGCCGCCACCAGCTTGTCTCCAGAACCTCTGTCGCCAACCTTGCTGCCTCAATCGCCGGCCATGGCCGACGACAGCAGAGGCGCCGAAAATCAGTAGCTTCGGTTGGCGACTGAGGGAACTATTGCGAAAAAAACAACTTGGACTGACAAAGATCACTGCTCAAAAAGATTGATTCTCTTGAGCTCAAGACATTTTATTCATTTAGAAAATGGAAAAATGAGAGAACTCTCAGATTGGATCTGAGAGCACTGCCGAATAATAGAAAATAAAAAAGTATTTGAAGGAGAAAAGTATCAAAAGAATTAAAAAAGTACAATCTGCATCATAACTTCTTATATATTCGTAGCTGGGAGCATTATTTGACTATAAATGCAAAAGTACTAAAAAAACCCTCAGTAACTAAAAAAGCTATTTATTTACACAAGGTTACTTTAGTAACTTCGATTCTGTATCAGGTTCATTTCTTCAATACTCCCCCCGCAAGCTTGGCTTGGAGAAGGGATTCTCCAGACCTAGCTTGCTTATCATCTTTTCATGTAGCTGCTTTGGAAGAGACTTTGTAAGAATGTCTGCAGTCTGCTCTTTTCCTGGTATGTAGATTGGTTTGACTGTTCCTTCTAAATATTTTTCTCTAGTGAAGTAACAATCAATTTTAAGGTGTTTAGTTCTTTCATGGAACACAGGGTTAGCAGTTATATGGAGTGCACTCCTATTGTCACAATAAATTGGAGTTGGCAGTTTTATATCAAAGTTAATCTCAGCTAGAAGTTTGATGAACCATGTTATTTCTGTAGTCAAACTTGACAATGCCTGAAGCTCACTCTCAGCACTGGATTTGCTAAATGGTTGGTTGCTTCTTACATTTCTAGCTTACCAGGCAAGATCCAATCTTTACTAGGTAACCTGAGATTGATTTTCTTGACATTATACAGTTGCCCCAGTTAGCATCAGAATACCCAGACAAGGTTGAAGTAGCCTCAGCTGGATAGAATAGGCCTATACCTGGGGCTTCTTTTAAATACTTCAATATACAAATGGCAGCCTTGTAATGTGATACCTTTGGTCTTTGTGTAAACTGACTCAAGGTTTGTACACTATAAGAAATGTCTGGCCTTGTAACAGTTATATAAAGTAGCTTACCTATTAAGCTCTTGTACAATGAATCATTCTCAAATAAAGGATCTAATTCTGAAATTTCATTGTCTAATTTACTGTTTGCCAACATTGGTGTGTCTTTGGGTTTACATTCCCTTAAATTCATATTAGTAAGTCTATAACATACTTTCTTTGGCAAATATGGATTCCAGCCTTTGTTCTGTGTACCTCTAACCCTAGAAAATAGATTAGGTTTTCCAAATCTTTTATATTGAAATTGGTATTCAAGAAACTTTTCAAAGCTTTCATTTCTTTTGGATCGGTGCCAGTTAGTATAATGTCATCCACATACACTAGAATGATTACTAATTTGTTTCCACTTTTTTCTATGAATAAGCAAGGATCAGCTGAGCTTTGTTTAAAACCAATTGAAAGGACACTTGTGGACAACTTTGCAAACCATTGCCTACCTACTTGCTTTAGGCCATATAAGGATTTTTTTAGCTTACAGACTTTGGTATCCTTTTCATCTCCATAACCGGGTGGCCTCAATATATAAACTTCTTCATTAAGGTCCCCATGCAAGTATGCATTATTTATATCAAGCTGTTGCAAAGGCCAATTTTTTGAAGCTGCAATGGCAATTAATGTCCTGACTGTTGTCATTTTGGACACTGGTGCAAAGGTTTCTATGTAGTCTACTCCTTCTACTTGAGTAAACCCTTTTGTCACTACCCTTGATTTGAATTTCTCCACACTTCCATCTGGATTGTATTTGATTCTAAAAACTCATTTGCTTCCTACAGCATTTTTTTCCAGATGGTAGATCACAAAGTTCCCAAGTGTTGTTTTCTTCTAAAGCCTTTAACTCAGTTTGCATTGAGTTTACCCAATCCTGGTTCTGGATAGCTTCTCTATAGGTGTTGGGACATTGTTGGTTATCTAAATAGGTGAGAAAGCTTTTGTGGTTGTTGGGTATGTCATTCAGGCTTACATAATTTTGGAGTGGATATGGAGAAGTTATGTTCTCAACTTTGGTTCCTGGTTTGGTGACTTTTGAGCTACAACAATAGTCCTGGAGCCTCAAGGGTTTTTTGATTGTTCTTTGACTTTTTCGGAGTGGAGCAATTTCAATTTGAGGTGGTGGTTCAATTTCGGTTTCACTCTCTGTGTTTTCCATAGGGAAATGCCCACTGGTGTGGCTTGTTTCAGCATCCTCACTTATGACTTTAGTGGATGATTTACTCAAGTGTTGGGGAGGACTGATAAGAATGTTATCTGAAGAAGAAGATGGATCACTCGTGACAGGTATTGGGAAAATTGTTTTTTGAGAAGAAGAGGTATTGAAAGGGTATATATTTTCAACAAATGTCACATCTCTGGATATGGATATGGAGTGACTTTTTTTACATTGTATACCTTGTAACCTTTCTTGCCATGGGGATAACCTATGAAGACTGACTCACTGGCTCTAGGTTCAAACTTGGCCCTTCCTTGCTTGAGGGTATTTGTATAACACAAACATCCAAATGATCTCAAATGAGAAAGATTTGGCCTTTTTTTATACATCTTCTCATAAGGACTCAAGTTATCTATGGAAGAATTTGGTATCGTGTTAATGATATAGGTTGCTGTCATGAGGCACTCTCCCCAAAAACTTAAAGGTAATTGGGACTGAAATTTGAGGCTTCTAGCTACATTTAACAGATGTCTGTGTTTTTTTTCTACTAAAGCATTTTGTTGTGGAGTCTCTACACAAGTGCTTTGATTGTTTTCTCAAATTGATTTTTCACTAGCTTGATGAAATTCATGATGAGGTGAGGAACTTGGGTTTTTAGAAAAAAAGATAAGTCCAAACACTTCTTGAATAATCATCCACAATAGTCAAAAAGTAATTATTGCCATCATGAGTTGGTACTCTATAAGGTCCCCAAACATCAACATGAATGATTTCAAAAGGAAACAAAGCTTTATTCATTCTTTTTTGGAAAGGTAAACAGGTTTGTTTTGCTAAAGGACAGATATTACAAAAAATTTCTGAGGTTTGTTTGAGCTCAGGTACAATATTACTCATCAACTTCAATTTATTTGAAGACACATGTCCTAATCTCATGTGTCATAAACTGGTACTATCTAATAAAGCATGTGAAGTAAAAGGACCTGATGGTTGTTTACTGACATGGGTGGAGGCTCCATTCATATAGTATAGTCCATTTTTCACCTTACCACTCCCCAAAGTCTTCTTGGTAATGAGGTCCTGGATAACAAAATCATGTGGGTTAAATGTTATGGAGCAGTTTAATTCATTTGTTATCTTGCTAACTGATAACAAATTGAACTTGAAAGTAGGAACATATAAGGTGTTTTCTAGTTTAATGTGTCTGCTTAAGTATGTTGTTCCTATCTCAGACACGTGTTATTTCTCCATTTGGCAAGGATATTGTGTTGGCTTTGGTTGGTTTTGAGATATTTTCTAGGTAGACAAAAGGTGAGGCAACATGATAGAACCACTGTCCAGAATCCATTCATTTGTGTAAATACAAGCAACTGAGTGCATGTAGTGGCTTACCTGCCATGTTCACTTGGTGATTAGTAGCTTGATTTTGGTTCATCAGGTTCATCGAGGTGCTGCATTGTTCTGTGAGGTGTTGCACTTGCTCGGCTAGTTATTTTTGGCTCAACTGAGTTGCATCAGTATTACTTCCAAGCCCCTCGGTGCAATCTGCCTTAGTTAACTGAGAATTGTTAGCTAACTTCTCACTTGCTGAATTTCCTCCCCACTCATTTGCCTTTTGTTTTCCTTTGTAAAATTTGTGGCCAGGTGGGAATCTGTGGATCCTGTAACAGTTTTCTTTTGTGTGGCTTGATTTTTTACAGTAGTCACAGAACTTTCTTGGACCAAACTGGAACTTGCCTTTTTCAGTTTGTTTGTAAGGATAAGGTTGAGCTTGATGATATGTGTTTAATGCAACACTTTCTACCTCAGTAGATGCTACAGGCCTTGCTTGCCTTTATGTCTCCTCCCGTTCCAAAATGAAATAGGCTTGAGAAATGCTAGGAAGTGGCTTCATCAAGAGAAGTTGACCCTTTATTCCTACATAAGATTCATGTAAACCCATGAGGAATTGCTCGAGCCTTGCTCTTTCTCTGTTCTCCTTTTGAATGTTGCAGTTGCAATGTGTAGCTCCATCTATTACATTCATTTCATCCCAAAATCCTTTCAATTTTGTGTAGTACGCAGAAATAGTCATTGTCCCTTGCCTGGTATTCCAAATTTGCAGTTCGATATCAAAAATTCTTGGTTCATTGCTACGGCCAAATCTGCCTTCAAGATCTTGCCAGATTTCATAAGCTATAGCAGTGTAAATTACACTTGAATTGAGTTCGGGTGCGATTGAATTCAACATCCATGAACGAACCATATTATCACATCTCATCCACAGCTTGTGCTTCTAAGATGTTTGGTCTTCAGGCTCACAGATAGATCCATCCACGAAGCAGAACTTACTTTTTGCCAAGAGCAAAATCTTCATTGACTCTTTCCAAGGCATGTAGTTTTCATATCCTTTAAGATGTGATGAGACCAGCGACATACCAGGGTTATCGCTTCCTTGAAGAAGGTAGGGATTTTCCTCTGGTTCGATGGGATTTGAAGGAGAGCCATTCGCATCTGCTTGCACACTCTGCGATTCCCCTGTACTCGACCTAGCCACCGATCCTCTGCGATTTCTTACCATCGGGAGTTTGGGGATCTGATCTGATCACTTGTGTGAACTCTGCGAATAGGCTTCTACCTCCTTTTTCCTCGGATCGATCTCTCACTGCTCTAATACCATATTGCGGAAAAAACGACTTGGATTGAAAAAGATCACTGCTCAAAAAGATTGATTCTCTTGAGCTCAAGGCATTTTATTCATTCAGAAAATGGAAAAGGAGAGAACTCTCAGATTGGATCTGAGAGCACTGCCGAGTAATAGAAAACAAAAAGGTATTTGAAGGAGAAAAGTATCAAAAGAATTAAAAAAAGTACAATCTGCATCTCAGCTTCTTATATATTCGTAGCTGGGAGCATTATTTGACTATAAATGAAAAAGTACTAAAAAACCCTCAAGTAACTGAAAAAGCTATTTATTTACACAAGGTTACTTTAGTAACTTCGATTATGTATCAGGTTCATTTCTTCAATAGGAACCGAGAGGTGCTGCTCTTCTTCATGCAGCCATGCAACCGTTCATCTTCATGCTGCCATGCAGCCATTGTTGCCGAGCATCAAGGATCTCTGCAATCATTTCGTCAGCGCCGAGTGACAAGGAAAGAAGCCGAGAGACCGCCACTCCTTGATGCATTCGCTCGCATGAATTCCATCCATCGGTGTTGAGCGGTGAAGGAAAAAACCGAAGCAGATGTGGGTTATCGGAGGAGTTTACACCGCATGTGTCGGTGGACAAGGGAGTCCAGACGCTGCTCCTGCCGGAGATCGGGTTCCACACCCACTGTCTTGGCTTTGCTACTCCATGCATGCGCCCGATGCATGCATCTGCCGTGAACGAGGGATGGGGAACATAAGGAAAACATAATCACGTCCCTTGCTTCCGGCCAAGGTGACGCAGTGTGCCGCACAAGCACCGCGTAGTCCATTGCCTTTGCGGATGCAGTGAACTGATCGACGAGAAGACGACAAAACACTGGGAGAAGAGAAAGAACGGGGAAGACTAAAAACCAAGAATATGAGATAACGATACAATCAATCAAGCCGGAGGAAAAGATGCTCTGATGCCACATGTTAGAATTTTGCATTCATCAAGTGACAATAAAATTTGAGCATGTAATCTAGTTTCATGCATAAACAAATTAGAGTATGTATATTGTAAGAATATTGTGGAAGCATAAAATCGCTAACCTCCTGCCATTATATTTGTCGTCGTTAGAAAAATTGGAATCCGCTACGAATTGAGCATCTCTGCAAAGGTTCTTTCGGGCTCTCATCTTGACCCTGACAGCCTATTTATAAATTTACCTTGCCATCATGAGTGAGATGTCTTTGAAATTGCCTTCCTATGGGTCGTGTGGGGAACTATAATTTATTCTTCATAGATTGTCGCCCTTTTTGGGCTTTTTGTTACCTGCCCTGTTGAGGGCATCTGACATGGTTACCCCTTCACGTGTTATTATTGTGCCCTTAGGTGTTTTATCTTCTCGGTGTGTTGTTTTGCTCTGTATTTTCGCTAGTTGTGAGTTGTGTGTCTCTGCGATTGTTGCTGGGTTTTGTTCGGCAAGGTTGAAGAGTGGTCCAGCGCTTCGTGCCTAGTGTTGTTTGTCGACTACTCTGGGAGCGATGGTTTGCCCCTGAATGGAGGTCGAACTCCTATCACAAGTAGAATTAGTTTTAAGAGTACCTTTTTGGTAATTACTGGCGAGGGCCACACTTTGTGGTGACAGCCGGAGGGCGGCGGCTGAGGGCGTGAGGTAAGCTGCCTGTTGAGAGCGTGAGAGCTCGAGGGCGACGATTGAGGCCGAGGATCGCGCTTGAGAGTTGAGGGTGCAGGAGCTTGAGAGCGGCGATAAGGCCGAGGATCGCGCTTGGGATCATTGAGGGCGAGGGAGACCGAGAGTTGTGCTGAGGCCGAGGACCGCACTTGGGGTCAAGTCGGGCTCGTCGAGGAGCGTAAGGTAGAACCACGCCTAGGGTCGTTGGGCGCGTGGGAGCCCGAGAGTGGCGCTGAGGCCGAGGATCGCGCTTGGGGTCAAGCTGAGCTCGCCGAGGAGCATAAGGCAGGACCATGCCTAGGGTCATTGAGGGCGTGAGAGCGCTAGAGTGGCACTGAGACCAAGGACCGCACTTGCGATCAAGCCGAGCTCGCCAAGGAGCGTAAGGCAGGACCGGGCGTGGGAGCCCGAGAGTGGCGATTAGGCTAAGGACCACTCTTGGGATCAAGACGAACTTGTCGAGGAGCATAAGGCAGGACCGTGTTTGGGGTCGTTGAGGACGTGGGAGCCTGAGAGTGGCGCTAATGCTGAGAATCGCGCTTGGGGTCAAACCGAGCTCGCCGAGGAGCGTAAGACAAGACCGCGCATGGGGTTATTGATCGAGGGCGTGGGAGACCGAGAGTGGTGCTAAAGAGGAGGACCACACTTAGGGTCAAGTCAAGCTCACCTGGGGTTGTTGAGGGTGGCAACGTTCCTGCCACAGATTATGAGACATCTATTGATAATGAATGGCAAGGTAGCCATATATTTTCTGGATGCACATATAGAGATTTTGAAAAGAAATAATCTTTATTAACATGAAATAGTTCTCGGTGGTACAATAGAGTTTCTTCCAGCGAGGTGCTTGACTCGAGCGCAATTAGGCTTCACTAAGATTTAATGTGGGAAAAAGAGGAACCAACTGGTTGTTGTTCATTGTCGGTTGGAAGAAGGCAAGCCACTTCGGACCTGGCTTGGCTCTATTTACTCCGAGTGGTGTTTGGTTTTCGAGTTGTTCCTAGGTCGGTGCCGCTTCTGAATGTTTCTGCTTGGGCTAAGCTAGGTTCAGAGACCCTTGTCAGTTGTTAGTCGAGGGATGTCGAGAGCGTCTGGTGGGGTGGAGTGCATGGCTCCCCCTTCAACCTGGCCTCTTTCTGATTAAGGCATTCGTTCTAGCACCGTCGAGTTTCTTTCTGGTCGACATGGAGTACACCCACTCCTGTCTCGAAGACAGAAAATTTCAACGCCAAGTGTGGGGTCGATACGACAGCCCCTAGGCTATTCATGTTGGTGAAATGACCTACACTAGAGGGGGAGGTGAATAGTGAGTTATCTAATCTTTTCGCCTAAATTCAGTTTATCGATTTTAATCATTTTCTTAAACTACTTAGGCAAAACACAATATGAGTTAATTATGTGTGGAAGCAAATGGTAAGCAATAAAAGCAAGCACAAATCGATAATAGAGCAATGCAAACACAATGATTTATAGTGGTTCGGCAACCCGCCTACTTCGCTACCTAAGCACCCCCGCTTAGGATTTCAACCGAATCCACTGGATGTAGAGTTCCTTTACAATGAGGACTTTTCACCAGAAAGTCACTGCTCTCACACCGAATGCACTTCCACACCCGGAAGTTTCCACCTTCCTACCTAGAGCACTTTCCCATCTCAATCTCCCTAAGGACACTCTAATCCTAGATTACACCGGTGGAATTATGTCTAAACACCAAGGCAACCACCCACTCAATCAACCTAGCACTCTAGGTTTACACACTTGAGTAAACAACAAATGAACACAAATATACAATAACAAATGGAGCAATAATCAAAATAATAAAGTACTTAGCTTCACAACAAAGTTTCCTAGCTTCCTCTTGATGCCTTTGATGGTGAATCAATGAAGTCAAGGCTTACTCAAGGAGTTGAGAGATCAAAACTAGGGTGAATAGTGTGAGTCTAAGGTGATTGACTTCAATTCTAGTTTGATCACAACTAATTCAAATTCCACTCTAGGTTTCTAAGTTATGATGAATACTTGATAATGAGAATGAGAACAAGTGGTGAACTAAGTAATTAAAAATATCAATGATGCAAAGCTAACAAGATATTTAGAGTGGTTCGGGAACCTTTCTTACTCCACTACCTTGGTTCACCACCAAGGATTTCACAACTACTTGTATTAACTTTTCTTTTCCTACAAATGAGAGTTAACCAAGGGCTTATCTCTCCACAATGACAGTGTCTCTACCTCAAACCTAAGGAACTCTAAAAATTACACACAAGTCAAACCCAAGGTGTGTCACCCACACCTTGTTACAAACCGATTTAAAGTTGAAGTGAAAATAACAAAATAACAAGTAGAAAGTGCAAGGAGAAAAGCTTAAGTAAAATCACAAACACTAGTTGAAGCTTCTCCTTGATGTTTCCTAGAACTCCAAGCCTTAGGATGATGTCCATTGAGGGCTTGAGAGTGAAGGAAGACAATGAGAGATGAAAACTAGGATTTTGCACTTTACAATCACTCTTTAAGGCTCAAGAGAATGTTAGATGGCTCAATGGAATCGTTGAGAACCTTAAGAAGGGAGTTTTGGGTGTATTTATAGAGTTGGTAATAGGGTATAAAAGAAAAGAGTCATTCAAGTCTTGTCTAATTTGAAAAAGAGCCGTTTAGGGGCATTCTGGAAATTTTGGGCAGTTTTTAAAAAAAACTAGTTGGGGGCATTCTGGGAATTCTGGATAGTTTGGAGATTTCTAGCCTTTCAAGCCTTAATTTTTTAGTTTAACTATTTCGAAAAATTCCTTAAAAATTGTCTTTAATTTGTTTTTACCTAATGAACAATTATTGGGATTTTTTATGGCAAGAGAATATCTAAATTATGTAGCCCTCCAAGGAGCCCCCTATACCCAGAAATTTTTAAGACCGTTTTTTGATTTTTCTAGTTTTTAAGTTTTCAGAGTTCGGGTTTAGGTCCTTTCGGATTGTGAACTCAATGGGGACATCAAACTAAGGCTTAGGAATATTTACAATAAAAGAAATTAAGTCCTAAACTAATTTTGACATGTTCAACTCTGAAGCCTCCGATTCTTGATTTTTCATGATTTTTCCAACGAACTTCGGATGTGTATTGTATGTCCAACCTGAGACCAAACCTGGAAGAAACTATTAAAATCATGTTTGTTATCATCAAAACTATAGTGTTTCTAAGGTTGAACCCTTGGGCCAACATTCTCCCCCTTTTTGATGATGACAAATATTTCATTAAAAACACTGCACCAAAGGTTCATTTTAAGCATCCAATTTTTTGATTTTAATGAACTTGGTATTGAAAGCTAGCTTAAGATCCCCCTATCAACATGCATACTATTTAAACATGAAATCCATACTCCCTCTATCTATATGCATCGTTAAAACCAAGTGTGACCAAGGCTTCGCTCCCCCTTTTGACATCAATCAAAAAGGCAAGAAAGCAAAGTTCTATTAATGATATCATCATGAAAACCAAAATCTCAATAAAATCGGGTATCATCAAACACTATAGTCATTCCTACCGATGGATGCCTATAGTAGGCAAACACCAATAAGTTGCAAAGCCCCATTATAAGGCATGTACATAAGTGAGGATGATACATCGAGAATTCATTTTTGAAAGACATGTATTTTTCAAATTCTAGGGAAAGTACAAATACCTAGTTGCATTCTTAAGTTTGAAAATATTTTATCACTAAGGGGTTTTGTGAAAATATCCGCAAGTTGCTTATCGGTATGCACAAATTCAATAGAAATATTTTTCTTTAAGACGTTATCTCTAAGTAAGTGATGCCTAAGATCTATATGCTTGGTTCTTGAATGTAAAATAGGATTTTTGGATAAATTGATAGGACTAGTATTATCACAAAAGATAGAAACACAAGAATAGCTCAAATCATAGTCTAATAGTGTTTGCTTCATCCAAAGTATTTGAGCACAACAACTAGCCGCGGCCATGTATTCGGCTTCGGTAGTTGAGAGTGCAACCGAGTTTTGCTTCTTCGAGTACCAAGAGACAAGACTCATACCAAGAAATTGACAACACTCACTAGTACTTTTCCTATCAACCCTACAACCCGCAAAATCTGTATCCGAAAAACCAAACAAGTCAAAATGAGAAGAAGCCGAATACCACAAACCCAAATTAATAGTGCCTTTCAAGTATCTCAAAATACATTTTACGGCACTAAAATGTGAATTTTTTGGACAAGATTGAAAACATGCACATTGACAAATGCTAAACATTATATCCGGTCTACTTGCGGTTAAGTAAAGTAGACTACCTATCATACCTTGATATTGTTTCTCATCAACCTTTTCTCCATCTTTATCTTTGTCAAGCTTTGTTGACGTGCTCATTGGAGTTGGAGCAATCTTGCAATCTTGCATCCCAAACTTCTTGATCAACTCCTTGGCGTATTTTGCATGACTTATGAAGGTTGTTGGTGAAATGGCTACACTAGAGGGGGGGTGAATAGTGTGTTAACTAAATCTATTTGCCTAAATTCCGTTATAAATGTTTTCTTAAACTACTTAGGAAATTCACAATAGAACGACTAAATGCGAAAGGACGATTAATGATAAAGCAATTAATACAAATAAAATATCAATGCTAACACAAAGATTTATAGTGGTTCGGCCCCAATGCCTACTCCACTACCTAAGCATCGTGCTTAGGATTTTACATCCAAATCCACTAAATTATGAGTAGCTTACAATTGATGACTTTACACCAAAAAGACCCTATACTCACCTCGAATGCATTTTCACACCTGGAAGTATCCCTCCTTCCTACCGAGTGAGCTTTTCCACCTCAATTCCTATGACATACTCTTAACTTAGTTTACACAAGTGGCTTTACACCTTCTACACCAAGGTAACCACTTACACTCAAGACCACACACTAGGTCTTCTTACAAACTCAAGTAAATCAAATCAAAACAAAATAAAAACACCTTAATCACAAGAAGAGAGTAAATAGAATTATCACAATAAGGACACCTCTTCTTCTTGAGTCTAGCAAGCTTGAATACCCCTTTAATGAAGAACACTTGAGGATGAGGGATCAAGAGCTAGATTTTGTGAATTTGATCATGAAAGGGCTTAGGAGATGCTTGGGATCACTCTTTGAGACTTGGAAGCATCAACATTAGACTAGGAATGAGTTTGGGATGGGTATTTATAACCCCCCAAACACCAAGGCTCGTCAACGGGCGTTTTTCTGCCCATTGGCGACGCCCGATCGCTTGCCAGTCGATCGATCGCCCAAACGACCGCGATATTCTGCCGCTTCTGGGTGCACTTCGATCGACCGAATTGGCTACTGCCAATTTTTTGCCACATTCGATCGATCGAATTGGCTACTGCCAATTTTTTGCCACATTTGGTCGACCAACTGGTCGACCGAACCTGGGCTGAGCTTGATTTTTTTAGCCTTCTTCTTGCGTGCTTCATTTCCGGGTTCCGGCCTTCAACGTACGTCAACTAGGAGAGCTATCAATGTGTTCTTTAGACTTATCCAAGACGTCTTTGGTGCACACGTCAAACTTCGAGAAACCTCCGCGACAAATCCGAACGCGTTGACCAATGTCCTTTCGATTTTTTGATTTTTTCCGATAGTTACGATCGAGGACATCGAGTGCTAACTGATATGGAACCTGAAAATATTTCTCAATGAAATATTAGTTACATGTTTGTTATCATCAAAACCGAGATTAAGACGAAGGTAGAAAACCTTAGGCCAACAAAGGTCCATTCCTTGGTTTGTTTTATTTGGAGTCCAAGGATGAAGGTTAATTCTCCCATTATACTCATCTCAAACTCATCTTGCATGCACGTAGCAAACCACTTGCAAAGAGATTCATTAGTAGATCCAAAAATGATGTCATCAACATAGATTTGCACAAGTGAGATCTCATTTTTATCATGCTTTATAAATAATAAAACATCCGATTTACCCATACAAAAACCTTGATCAACCAAAAATTTTGATAACCACTCATACCAAGCTCTAGGAGCTTGCTTCAAACCATATAAAGCCTTCTTTAATTTAAACACATGATCCGGAAAATCAAAACTTTCAAAATCGGGAGGTTGTTCTTCATAAACCTCTTCCATAATGAAACCATTTAAAAATGCACTTTTGACATCCATTTGAAAAAGTTTGAATCTTTTAAAACTTGCAAAGGCCAAAAGCTTTCTAATTGCTTCTAATCTAGCTACTGGTGTAAAGGTTTCATTATAATATATTCCTTCCTCTTGATTGGATCATTGGGCAACTAATCTAGCTTTGTTTCTAATGACTTGCCCGGGTTCATCTAGTTTGTTTCTAAAGACACATTTTGTATCAATTACCGCTTGATCATTAGGTCTAGGTACTAGGTCTCATACATCATTTCTAACAAATTGGTTCAATTCTTCTTGCATGGCAAAAGTCCAAAATTCATCATTTAAGGCTTCATTTATGTTCTTAGGTTCTACTTGAGAAATAAAAGCAACAAATTAACAAGTATTTCTAAGAGTAGATCTTGTTACCACACCCCTTGACATGTCACCAATGATTTTCTCCGTTGGATGATATCTTGAAGTGCGATAAGCTTTGGGTAGTGGTGGTAGTTCATCTTCTTGAACTTGTGAGGTAGAAGGGGAGTGCTCTTCATGTTGAGTTTCTTCATTTTCCTCTTGCACAACCTCATCCTCTCCAAGATTTAGCCCATCAAGTTCTTCCTCTACATTCGCAACTTCAACTTTTCTACCCAATTTGTTAGATTCATCAAAATCAACATGCATGGATTCTTCTATAATTAAAGTTCTTCTATTATAAACACGATATGATTTAGAACTAGTAGAATATCCAAGAAAAATTCCTTCACCGGATTTTGAATCAAATTTTCTCAAGTAATTCTTAGTGTTCAAGATATAGCATTTACAACCAAACACTCTAAAGTATCCTATATTAGGAGTTCTATCATGCCACAATTCATAAGGAGTTTTCTTTAATTTAGGGCATATTAAGACATGATTTAAGATATAACATGAAGTATTAATGGCCTCGGCCCAAAAATATTTTGTCAAATCATTTTCATTTAACATAGGTCTTGCCATCTCTTGCAAGGTTCTATTTTTCCTTTCAACCACCCCATTTTGTAGGGGGGTTATAGGAGAAGAGAATGTATGATCAATACCAAGAGAATCATAAAATTTGGAAAACTTTTCATTTTTAAATTCTCCACCATTGTCACTTCTAATTTTTGAAATAGGCATTCCTTTTTCAATTTGAACTTTCTTTGCAATTTTTTTTAAAGAATCGAAAGTTTCATTTTTGTTAGCAAGAAAGTAAACCCAAGTAAATCTAGAGAAATCATCAACCAAAACAAATACATACAAATTTCCACCTAGACTAGTAACTTCACTAGGTCTAATTAAATCCATGTGAATTAATTCTAGAGGTCTAGATGTAATTACTTGGTTGATACTATGAAATGAAGACTTAACTTCTTTTCCCTTTTGACATGCATTACATAACTTATCCTTTTCAAAGTTAATTTTAGGAATCCCTTTTACAAGGTCTTTCCTAGATATTTCTTGGATAAGACTCATGCTACCATGACCTAATCTACGATGCCAAAGCCAAGGAATGTCATCTATCACAACAAGACATCTAACACTAGGATTAGGCAAAACATTTAGAGTGATCAAAGTATAGACATTTTCACTTCTACTACCCATGAAAATAACATCATTAGTAGAAGCATCTTTAATCAAGCATTTTTAGCTACTAATACTACAAGATACCCCTTATCACAAAGTTGTGAAATACTAAGTAAGTTATGCTTTAAACCATCCACTAATAACACGTTCTCAATTAAAGGATAGGGATGTATATCAATGTTTCCAATGCCAACTATTTTACCTTTGGCATTGTCTCCAAATGTCACAAATCCTCCTTCCTTACTTGATAGGGTTGCAAAGAGATTGATATTTCCCGTCATGTGCTTGGAGCAACCACTATCCAACACCCATGTGGATCTAATAGCTTGAGGAGGTGTCTCCACCTACAATAGGAGACAAAGATACTTTAGGTACCCAAACAATTTTGGGTCCTTGGGTGTTAGTAGCCTTAGGAACCCATGATACTTTGGTAGCATAAGAGTTCCTCTTAAAAGCACAATCTTTTATCATATGCCCATAAGTACCACAACAAAAATAATGTCCATGAAATCTAATGTGTACATGAGCATGCGATGTTCTAGCAAAGTGAAATTGATTTCTAGGATTCTAAGCATGAGAAATATGAGAATTCCTAGATGGAGAACTTTCTAGTTTTTTCACTTTATCATACAAAGTAGCTAACTCCTTCTTTAATGAAAGCATGTCATTATTTAATTAAGTGCTCAACTTGCATGCTTAAGAGTTTATTTTGTTGTTCACACACATCATTTTCATTTTGCAAATCAACATTCTTCTTTTCTAACATGTGTTTCTCTATCTTAAGATTTTCAACTTCAATTTTCATGGCATTATAAGAAGTAAGCAATTTATCATCTAAGGGCTTGCTTTCTTTCTTTAAACTATCAAGTTCTTTTTCAAGAGAATCATATGATAAAAGCAAAGATGCATTTTCATTTTCTAGTCTAACTTTCTCCTTTTTTTTAATTCTTTTATAGTTTTTCTAACAACCATAAATTCCTCACGCATCATGTCAAATTCATGCTCAAGTTGTTCTTGTGTATAAACTTCATCATTAATAGTAAAAGTAAGAGGTACCTCATCATTCAAGGCAATGAGGCAAAGATTTGCCTCTTCACTTAGTCTTCTTCACTTGATGAATGCTCACTTTCATCTCAAGTGGCGACATAGGTTTTCTTCTTTTTCTTCCTCTTGTCCTTTTGGAATGATGGTGAGGTGGAGTTTGAGATCTTGAGTAAAGGGCAATCCTTCCTTAGATACCCCGGCTTCTTGCATTGGAAGCATGTTCACTCTCCCTTGTTCTTCTTCTTGTGAGATGACTTTCTTGTTAGTCTCCACATTCTTTTGGCTAACAAGCTCATTTCATTGGAAACTCCCACATCTTCAGAGGAGGAGGAGGAGTAATCTTCACGATGGGAGGTCTTCAATGCTATGTTCTTCCCTTTTGAATCTTCTTTTGCTTCTTCCTCTTTGTGGCTTCTCATGTGGATTTCATGAGTTATTAAGGACCCAAGTAGCTCCGTAAGTTTCAAGGTTGAGAGATCCTTTGCTTTTTGTATTGTGATCACTTTTGGTTCCCACATTAGTGGCAAAGACCAAAGTAGCTTCTTTACCCTTTCTTCTTCCTTGATTTCTTTGCCAAGACTAAATAGATCATTAGTGATATTTTGAAATCTAGAGTACATATCATTGATAGATTCATGGCTAGACATTCTAAATAACTCATAGTCATGCATAAGTATATTTATCTTTGATTCTTTGACTTGAGATGTACCTTCATGAGTAGTTTCAAGAACATGCCAAATTTCATATGTTGATTTACATGTAGCAATTCTATTATACTCATTTATGGACATGGCACAATGCAAGGCATTCATAGCTTTAGCATTTAAAGTAAAGAGTCTATTTTCCTCAATAGACCATTCATCTATTGGTTTGCTAGGTCTTTCATATTCAATACTAATCATTCTCCAAACCTCATTCCCTTGGGAGCTAAGAAAGATTTCCATGCGATTTTTCCAATAGTTATAGTTGTTACCATCAAACAAAGGTGGGCAAGTGGTGGAACTCCCTTGTGCCAAAACGATATTGGAATTCATTTTGTGTAGTTGAGATTTGTTAGACCACAAACTACAACCTTGCTCTGATACCAAATGAAAGGTGTTAAGGCACACTAGAGAGGGGGTGAATAGTGTGAGTCTAAGGTGATTGACTTCAATTTTAGTTTGATAACAACTAATTCAAATTCCACTCTATGTTTCTAAGTTATGATGAATACTTGATATGATTATGCTTGATAATGAGAATGAAAACAAGTGATGAACTAAGTAATTAAAAATATCAATGATGCAAAGCTAACAAGATATTTAGAGTAGTTTGGGAACCTTCCCTACTCCACTACCTCGGTTCACCACCAAGGATTTCACAACTACTTGTATTAATTTTTCTTTTCTTACAAATGAGGGTTAACCAAGGGCTTATCTCTCCACAATGAGAGTGCCTCTACCTCAAATCTAAGGAACTCTAAATTACACGCAAGTCAAACCCAAGGTGTGTCACCGACACCTTGTTACAACCGATTTTAAATTGAAATGAAAACAACAAAATAACAAGTAGAAAATGTAAGGAGGAAAGCTTAAGTAAATCACAAACACTAGTCGAAGCTTCTCCTTGATGTCTCCTAGAACTCCAAGCCTTAGGATGATGTCCACACCATGTTTGAGGGCTTAAGAGTGAAGGAAGACAATGAGAGATAAAAACTAGGATTTTGCACTTTACAATCACTCTTTAAGGCTCAAGAGAATGTTAGATGACTCAATGGAATCGTTGAGAACCTTAAGAAGAGAGTTTTTGGTGTATTTATAGAGTTGGTAATAGGGTATGGAAGAAAAGAGTCGTACAAGCCTTGTATAATTTGAAAAAGAGCCGTTTAGGGATATTCTGAGAATTCTGGGCAGTTTTTTAAAAAAAACTGGTTGGGGGCATTCTGGGAATTCTGAATAGTTAGGAGGTTTCTAGACTTTCAAGCCTTAATTTTTTAGTTTAATAGTTTCGAAAAATTCCTTTAAAATATGTCTTTAATTTGTTTTTACCTAAGAAACAATTATTGAGACTTTTGATAGCAAGAAAATATCTAAATTATGTAGCCCTCCAAGGAGCCCCCTATACTTAAAAATTTTCAAGACTGTTTTCTGATTTTTCTAGTTTTTAAGTTTTCAGAGTTCGGATTTTGATTTTTTTGGATTGTGAACTCAATGAGGATAGCAAACTAAGGCTTAGGAATATTTACAATAAAAGAAATTAAGTCCTAAACTAATTTTGACATGTTCGACTCTGAAGCCTCCGATTCTTGATTTTTCATGATTTTTTCGACGAACTTCGGATGCGTATCGTATGTCCAACCTGAGACCAAACCTTGAAGAAACTATTAGAACCATGTTTGTTATCATCAAAACTAAGAGTATTTCCAAGGTTGAACCCTTGGGCCAACAGTATTTATAAGCCATGAAGGAAGAGAGCCAAAATAGCTCACCCAACGGGCAAAAAATTACCTCTTGGCGCCGCCCGGTCGATGGTCAATCAAAGGCCGGTCGACCGACCGAGCGACCGGTCATCTACCGGAAGCTTCTGTGGCTTTAGAGCCCTTGTCAGTCGATCGTCGATTGACCGGCCTTAGAGTACCGATACTCTATCTATTGTACATGTACTCTATCATTGAGTTTCAGTCGAGTTCTTTCTTAGGTTCGAGTTTCGAATTACGGATTTGGTTTTTGGATTCTTTGCATCATAAAAGAGGGTTACATATTCATTCTAGACATCCTAAACATAGACTCTTTTTTCCCGACGAAATCCCAGCGTTGATGATGTCCTTGCCGATTTCTCTAATTTTTTCGATCGGGAATGTCATGTGTTAACCGATATGGAATCTGAAAATAATTCTCCATGAAATCATTAGTTCCATATTTGTTATCATCAAAACCGAGATTAAGACCGAGATTAAGAGCAATGTTGAAAACCTTAGACCAACAATTCAGTGAAGGCCTTCTCAAGATCATGTGATAGGGACTGGGGACGTCAATGACCAAGTAGTGTACATTGATCGTCTTTGCCTTCGGTTTGGAGTTGAACGTCGTCGGTAGCCATATGGAACCTCAGACATTGACTCATTCTCTTGAGAAGCCCACTAGATCTCTGTTATAGGGCGAGAGCGAGGTCTCGGTCAGCTATATTTTCTCATAAGTATAGTGAGGAATTCACTACTAGAAAAATAGGCATCAGCAACGGCTGATGCCGTTACTGAACCGTTGCTGAAGAGAATCAGCAACGGCCGAGCCGTTGCAAAAGAGCCGTGACAGAAAGTCGCGTTGCTGGTAACTTAGCAACGAATCAGCAACGGCCGTTATCAGCAATGGCCGCCCGGGCCGTCGCTAAAAATATTATCAGCAACGGTTTTGCCACGGACCCGGAGCCGTTGCTGATAACATTAATAGCAACGGCCGCTGAGTTTGTAGCAACGCCGTTAGTAAAAGACCGTCGCTAAGCCGTTGCTGTAGGTCATCAGCAACGACTTTCGATACACTTTTAGCAACGGCTTTCCCACGGATGGCCGTGGGAAAGCCGTTGCTGATGATGTGGACCTGGGGACAGAAACATTTAAAATTTCTAATTTTCATTGATACATTGATACATTATCTGATACATAACTCACACACCCATACTCTCATACACACATTCATTCACATCACAAACACACCAAGATATACATCAAAACAATTATATTTATATTGATAATTATCCACGATAGTATAAAAACAATTCAAATGCAAAATTGAAGTATCAATATCCAAACAAAATAAGTTAAACAAATTCAATATCTCAGTAACAAGTTCAATATCCAAACAAAAAATCTCACGATGACGATGGAGGATGGTCTGGATCATATGGCGGGGTCTGGAGTGCTTGAGTGTACACCGGCATGGACTGACTCGAGGACGATGGATTAGATGATGCCGAAGAGATGCCTGCTGCGGGATGACCTGACATGTTGCGTAGCATAGCATGCATCTCCTCCATCATCTGACTCTGACGCGCGACCGTCTCCTCTAGAGTCCTTATTCTGCTACTATGATCATAACTGGATCTAGAGGTGGACGGCCGCTCACCAGCGACCGGAGGGGTCGGTGCCCCAAGTGGCCCTAGCACGGCTCGCGCATGACCACTATCTGCGAAGCCATATACGCGGCCATGGTCCCAGCCACCTGCGGCCTCGACCCACGATGCTGCGTCAAAGTCCTCGGGGGTACCCCCGCGCTGCACCACCGTCTGGCTGTAGGTCTCCTACTCGAGTTTGATTTTTTGTTTAATATTTATCATAAAACTTAAATTATAAATATATAATGAATAACTTAAACAAATATTAATTACCATAATGTATGCAGCGCGATTGTGGATGTACTCCCCCGTCCCATGTGCTCGACGGTGAGTCCGCTCAAACACCGCCATCGGGGAGGGTCGCTGGACACTCCCGTCATCCGACACCGTCGTCTACATTTACAAAACAAATACATTAATTAGTACACATAATAACAAATAAAATATATAATTAAACGATATACTTACCATACGGTTGGCGTGCACTGCAAATGCAACAGAGCCGCCGGTGTGACGCGCTGCTCCCCCCGACATGCGATTTCTAGCCGCATTCCGAGAAACCTCCTGCCATCGATCCGTCGACCATATCCCCACGAGCTGGTCCCATATATCCGGAGTAATCCAACCGGGGCCGTATCCCCGAGTCTCCGCGATGTTAGTGGTCCCAGCTCGGGCCATCGCTTGGGACCGAGCCTGCCCCAGCTGCCCGTTGTACCTTGCCCGGGAAATAGACTCCCAGGCAGCGTAAATGAAGGGCCTCTGGTCCTCGGCCCATGTATAGCGAGCCTGCAAAATAATAATATCAGTACCAATATTAATATATCATCATGCATGTAAAAAAAAAAAAAATACGTGCCTCAAACTCGCGCCATAACATGTCGACGTGCTCGCTAGGCACGTGAGACCACGTAGGCCATGCCCCGTGCATGTATCGTCGAATAGTAGAAGAAATGCTCCTCGGCACTTCTTCTTGCTCGAACCTGCACAACAAAAATAAATTTTAATATTATATTATGATATAATGAATTTGTAATGATTCATAATTCATGATATATTACCGCTCCCCAATCACGCTAATCAATCTACGTGACTCTGTGGCTGGTGGAGGCTGCCACCTGTTCGGCCCGCGTGGCCGCCTGCGTCTGGATGTACTAGCCTCAGCAGTATCATCCTCATGAGGATCAGCAACAGGAGGATCAGCAGCATGAGTAAGTGCTGGAGTCTCACCGATCGGAGACTCCGAAGCTCTCCTGCGTCGATAACCACGACCAGACATATCTGTCGAACATACATATAATCAGATTATTGTATAAATAGTAGAGATATATTTAATAAAATATATACTTTACAATTATTCCTCGTCATCTGAATAATAGTCTTCGAATTCTTCTTCTTCTTCCTCTTCTTCCTCTTCTTCATCTTCTTCATCTCCAGCTTCCTCAATTTCATGATCGTCATCATCAGCATATTCAACTTCTAATTGAATTGACGTTGTGTCTGCATCCTCGAGTATTGGAATAATACGATCCACAGCAGGAAGATCATCTTCTTGATAGAAACCAGGAGGATCATTTTCTCCTACTATCGGATCAATTTTTCCTCTACCTTTTGTCTTACAGACTACACGCCAATCCGCTCTATCTTTATTTCGAGCCGGATACTTCGCGTAATATACTTGTTCGGCTTGTGATGCCAATATAAAAGGCTCATTTGCTGCCAATTTCGATTTGTAATTAACCTCAACAAGTTTGTATTTTGGATGAACTTTCATGCCCCTTTCTGTTGTATCGAACCAATGACATCTAAATAGGATCACTGATTTCAAGCCGAAGTAGTGCAACTCTATCACTTCTTCCACCAGTCCATAAAAATCCATATCACATTCAACATAGGTTGTCCCTTTCACGCAGACCCCAGCATTCATCGTCTTTTTTGTAGATGAATATTCAAGTGTGTGAAATTTATACCCGTTAACAAAATATCCGCTATAGCACAACACAAGTCGCGACGGTCCACTAACAAACTCAAATATTCTTTCATCTATTTCAGCTCTGTGATCTTTGCTGTAAGTCTGAATCCAAGTAGGGAAATCACGATTCCGTAATGTCTCCAATTCTTGATCGTTGTGAATAGAGTATTTTTGCACCATCTCAATATCTCGGTGCAAATCCTTTGGTATATAGATGCAGAGTGACAGTCTCCCGATCCAAAAATCGTCCATTTGAACAAATGCGGCACGGACATCGGATTTGATCACCCATGCTAACGAAATTCCGATTCGAATAGGCGAAATTTAGGAAGTACGTTACGCCTAATCGAAACTCATTCGTTAAAGCTCCACGATCAAGACGTCGGTACATCCAACTTCGATCAGCCGACATGATTCTGTCAATCAATAACAATTTCTTTGGTTAATGTCTTTAGGTGAGATTGTCCTATTCCATTCGGGATTTATGTTATTCGTACTGCACTTACGTTTTTATTTTAACTGTTAACTAATTATTCTAAATTTCGACAGCATCTCCCTACAGTTCTCCGAATACGCATATCATCTAGGCGCGTATCGGAGAACAAGAGAGATGTTGCCGAAATTTAGAATAATTAGTTAACAGTTAAAATAAAAACGTAAGTGCAGTACAAATAACTATATTCCCAAATTGTCCAATCAGGGACAATTCAAGAATTGTACGTCGTATAAAAGATCATCTACTTCTTTTACACGAACATACAATTCCCGAACGGATCTAAGGTTTTGCTAAATCATATCCGATCGTCGATGCGTACGTGAAACATATCAACTCGTCGGAGGATGATTATTTTCTAAATGTTTCGAGACAGTTCGAGTCCATATTGGACGATTTCGGCGCGCGTCCGAAGTGGACAATTCCGGCGCGAGTCCGAAGTGGACGATTCCGGCACGAGTCCGAATTGGACGATTCCGGCGCGCGTCCGAAGTGGACGATTCCGGCGCGAGTCCGAATTGGACGATACCGGCGCGCGTCCGAAGTGGACGATACCGGCGCGCGTCCGAAGTAGACGATTCCGGCGCGCGTCCGAAGTGGACGATCCGGCGCGCGTCCGAAATTAATCTAACAAATTAAACAATTAATCTAAACAATTAATTAACAATTATTAAATAATTAATTAACAAATATAAAATAATATAAACTATATATATATTATAAATTCCGGCGCCGGAGTCCACCCTCCAGCGCCGGCGTACAGTGGCCGGACACACTGTCCGGCCACTGCAGAAGGTCCGGCGGCGGCCATCGGCCGACCGCCGCCGGCCGAAACCCTAGAAATAGGGTTTCGGTCGGGTGATTTCCGTCGGCCGCAGGGAAGAGACGGCAGCAGGGAAGAGACTTACCTGAACAAGTCGGCAGCAGTGGTCGGCGTCGTCGGCGTCGTCGGCGTCGTCAGCGGCGGCGAGTGGCGTCGGCAGGAGCGGCGGCGGCAGCAGCGAGCAGCGGGAGGAAGAAGAGTCGGGCGCGAGAGCGTGCCCTATATAAACTTATCAGCAACGGCTCACTCGCCCGTTAGAACGCCGTTGCTGATAAGTTATTATCAGCAACGGCTCACTTATCCGTTAGCAAGCCGTTGCTGAATATTAAAAAATCAGCAACGGCTCGCCTTTCCGTCCGAAAGCCGTTGCTGATAATTAAAATAATCCGCAACGGCTCGGTTTTCCGTTAGAACGCCGTTGCAGATACAGATATCTGCAACGGCTTGGGCGGCCGTAAGAATGCCGTTGCAAATAGCAACGGCTTGAGCGGCCGTCGCTGATAGCCGTTGCTGAAGACGAAGTTTCTAGTAGTGCGAAGAATGTCGACTGAGCGGCCTTGATCTACTAGAGCTTTCCTAAGAATGAAATTTCTGGTGATTATAGAAATTACGACGAGGTCATGCAAGTTTTTATCAATCCCATAGAAATCAGATTCATAGAAGAAGGCCTTTGAGGGCGAGCGGTGCCGTCGATTGGCATGATTGTTCGGAGGGACCTTTATCTTGCGAACTTGTTTCGTCTTCTCATGCGAATCCGTCGGTTGTGTAGTCGATGACCCCCCATGACCTCATTACTTGGACGGTTGGTGCGATCGTTGTCTCTCTCACCTCCGAGGTGGCCCGAGGGTGTCCAACTTCGTCTTCGGTGTCGGTGGTCATGGCCATTCCTATCTCGGTCGTGTTCTCTTTCGTGACTGACGTATCGATCGAGTCGTCTAGCTCGGACCAGGTCTTCAAGTTGATCTCACTACTATTGTGGTGGTCTTTGAGTAGTTTCAACATCTTTGAATTGGTTACCATCATTAGCACCAGAGATAGCATTCAATATTGACACTTTTCTGAATCTTTGCTTCTTGAATAAGGAGAGGAGGGATTCAATTTCAACCACAGTATAATCATCTTTTCGGATTGAAATAGAAGTAGAGAAGGCATCAAATTCACTTGGTAAACCATCTAAAATAAAATCAATATGTTCAGAAGTGGTGATGTTGCAACCAACATAAGCCAAAGTATCAACCCATCTTTAATCTTTTGAAGATATTAAGTGACAAAAATAGTGTCTTTCTTGATAGACTGCAATTGAGATTTAATTTGTTTGACTTTGGCTCTAGAATGCACAACGAAGTACGTCTCTATTTGTTTCCAGATTTGATAAGAGAAGTCACAACCAACCATACGAGTCTGAATGCTATCAGACATAGATGAGAGGAGCCATGAGAGTAGCAATTGATCTTGTTGTTCCCATTCCAAAAACTCATCACTGTAATTGCCAATATCTTCACCTTCTTGAGAATTAAACTTTGGAGGAACTGAAGCTTTTCCTTGTATATATTTTTGAAGTTTGTGACCTTTAATGGCTGCAAGAACTTGATGCTTCCATTTAAGGAAGTTATTATCATTGAGTTTCACAAAAATATTATGATTGAAACTTACAGGGATTTTGCTTGAAGAACCAACGTTGTTTGCATTGCTGAAATCATGGAAAGTGCTTGACATTTCCATGCAAGCTTTGATACCATGTTTGTGTTTTAGAGAAAATAGAGGAACTAAATGAGAGAGAATTTGAAATAGTATTCTATAGATTGAATAGTATTCATTGGGTGAAAAGTGATATTTACAGAGAAGGTACAGCACAGCCAGTTATATAGTGGCATGACAAATGATCTGAGCCACACAATCATAACTGCTTGCAACTGTTCATAAAACCAATGACTAAGATTAAGAGATTTATCTAAGGCATCTAAGACTTAAGAAGATAATATATATACATTCTCCTAACACTAATGACTAACAATCACTACTAGAATAATGATTTTCAGCAACGGGCATCAGCAACGGCCGTCCAAGCCGTTGCAATAACTAACGGCTTACCAACAGCTGCTGCGATCGTTGCAGATATATCACATCTGCAACGGCCTACTTACGATCGCTCGGGCCGTTGCCAACAAGTAGATGGCGCGAACGCGGCGCGCAAATAAAATAATTCATCAGCAACGGCTTACTTATGGCCGTGTCGGCCGTTGCTAATGATATTATCACATTAGCAATGGCTTACTTACGATTTTTGTATTTGTTGCTCTTTAGTCGATGGCGCACTCGCGGCGCAAAAATGAAATACTTATCAGCAACGGCTTTGCAATGGATAAGTGAGCCATTAGTGATGAGTTGTATTTATTAGCAACGGCTTTGCAACGGATAAGTGAGTCATTGCTGATGAGTTTATTTAACTAGAGATCGCCCCCGACCCCTTTCTTCCTCGCTTCCTTCTTCCTTCTCTGCCGACGCTGCCTACACCTGTTGTCGTCGATTCTTCACCCGTCGACGCCGCCTGCCAACGCCGCCCACCACACCCTTCGACGCCGAACCATTTCTAGGTATTAGCTCTCCTCTTCTCTTCTCCTTTACTAGGGCCGGCCAAAACCCTAAATATTAGGGTTTCGGCCGGACGCCAAACCAATGTCCAATGTCCAATGTCCAATGTCGGACACTAGACAACGGCATCGGAACACTATTGGTTAGGGTTTTATTAAACCCTAATTAAAAGTTTATTATGGTTTAATTAAACCCTAATAAAATTTGATTATGGTTTAATAATATATGTTAATTGTTTACTGTTTAGATTAATTTTTCATATTTTAGATTAATTTTTCGTGTTTTAGGTTAATTTTTCATGTTTAGATTAATCTAGGTTAAATGTTTAATGTTTAATGTTTAGATTTATTTTCATGTTTAGATTAATGTATTTAAATGTTAATTAGATTTAGATTTAGTTTTAGATTATATCTGTTAGTTAATTTTAGTTTAGATTAATTTTAATGTTAATATTTAGATTTAGATTAATTAGAATCGTCCACTTTGGACTCACGCTCGAATCGTCCACTTTAGACTCGTGTCGGAATCGTCCACCGTGGACTCGAACCAGAATCAAAAAATTTAGAAAATAATCGTCCATCCGACGAGTTGATACGTTTCACGTACGCATCGACGAGTCGGATATGATTTAGCAAAACCTTATATCCGTTCGGGGGTTGTATATTCGTGTAAAAGAAGTAGGTGATCTTTTATACGATGTACAACCCTTGAATTGTCTTTAATTGGACAATTTGGGATTATAGTTATTTGTATTGCACTTAGTTTTTTCTTTTAATCGTTAACTCATTCTTAAATTTTGGCTATTGTATCTCTCTTTTTCTCCGATACGTGCCCAGATGATATGCGTATTCGGAGAACTGTAGGAAGATACTGCCGAAATTTAGAATGAAGTTAGCAGTTAAAAGAAATACTTAGTGCAATATGAATAACATGAATCCCGAATGGAATAGGATTATCTCACCTATAAAGACATTGACTGAAGATGTTGTCATTGATTGGCAGAATCATGTCAGGCGATCGAAGTTGGATGTACCGATGTTTTGATCATGGAGCTTTAATGAATGTGTTTCGCTTAGGCGTAACTTACTTCCTAAATTTTGCCTATTCGAATCAGAAATTCGTTAGCGTCGGTGATAAAATCTTATGTCGGTGTCGCATTTGCATGAATGCATGATTTCTGGATTAGGAAATTATCACTCTGCATCTGTATAGCAAAGGATTTGCACCAAGATATTTTATATGGACTTGTCACAGGGAGTCACGTGAAGTCGGGACATCGAGCAATCCTGTCATTCAGACACATGGTGAATCTTCCTCTGCTGGTATTTCTTCATCCAGTCCATCTAATCTGTATAAGACTATGATACTTGATAGTTTTGGGGGTCAATTCCAACTGAATAATAATGTTCATCAGTCAATTACTAAGACATCAGTGTCACTAGATACTACAGGTGTTGATGTCACAAAATTACCATCAGAAGTACAACCTGCGGTAGATATTGAACTGCCGAATAAAGAAGCCGCAGAATTTTACGAGATGTTGAAAGCTATCGATGAACCTTTGTATGAGAATTGTTCTAAATACACTAGGTTTTCGGCAATGACGCAACTCTTGAACATCAAGGCCAATTGTAATATCAGCGGAGTTGCATTTGATCGGATTACGGGATTGATTAATGAAATGTTGCCTACAGATAACAAGTTTGAGCCAAAATAACTGCATTTTATATTATAAAGAAATGCAGTTGTATAAATACCCTGTATATGAACATCCTCATTATAAGGAGAAGAAATCGACATGTAGGAGGATGTGCCGAAGACCATATCTTCTACGATCCGACGATACTGATGGCTTTCAGCAACGGCTCGGCAACGGTTGAAACCGTTGCTGATGATTGTTATTCCAGTAGTGAATTTAATATAATCACTTAGTACATGTTTGCTTCATATGATAAGGAAGGATATGATAAATGATAGATTAATATCCATTGTTTGTAAGCGCATGAATTAGAAGAAAATAAGTATAAAATTGATATTATATCCGGTGTATACCGGATTTAAAAAATTTATATCCAATTCATCATCATTTATTATCCAATCCTATCATATTCTATCCAATAAAACAAACATAAAATTACTGTGCAGAATCCTTGTCAGAGGGGAGATGGCTAGAATCCTTCTTATCATCTTTAGAGCATGATTCAAATTTAGCCTCAATCTATGGAATTTATGTCCAGCAAACAAATATTTTCAAGGAAAAGTCATAATTCAAGAAAGCACTCTAAGCAAGCAACTAAGATTTTACCATCTGCTGGTGATTCAGGCAAATACTTTGCAAGACGGTACTTCTGCAAAATTGAAAAAGCAGATATATAATAGAGGGGGAAAAAGAAAAACTTGTTGATTATAAATGACTCTTCACATGATACATAGTGATTCCTGATACACCCATTACTCTTATAACACCTTTTGGAGTTGCGCATGTTATATGTTTTTAGGATTGATATGTAAGAAAGGGACTACGGTGAAAAAAACATATTGATTCAAGATAATGAAATAGGATTAGACTCAAAATAATTGCCAGATTGTAAATTTGAGTGGCAGAATTAAACAGCTGTTCTGGTAGCAAATGTGTGGATGCAAAGAAAAATATGAGTGGAACCAGTCATAGTGATGATGATATATAATTAATATGTCAAAAAGTAGGGATTCCGAAAAAAATCAAGTGCTCACAAAAATATTTTAAAAACTGAAATAGTGTCTGTCAACTCTGTGTGGTGATAATGTGGGAGAAAACTTGTATGAGCGGCGTGCTCATACAAATTTGTATGAGCAGGCCGCTCATCTTCCGCCACGTCAGCCCAGCACGCATCCCGATGCAAAAATTGAATTCGGGATGCAGTTTGGGCTGTTGCTGGGCACGCATCCCGAACTCGAATTTTGCATCGGGATGCGTGCTGAGCTGATGTGGCGGAAGATGAGCGGCCTGCTCATACAAATTTGTATGAGCAGGCCGCTCATACAAGTTCTATTCGATAATGTGTGTGTTAATCCAAGAAGTAAACCACCATTGCAATTGGTTGCATTTAGTATTAATGATTTTGTGAATAAAAATATCTAAAAAACTGAAATAGTATCGATTAATTATAGTATATATAAATTTTTAGAAATTAATTTAGAATAAATTTTGTGTATATTAGTTTCTAAATATTAAAATTTATAAAAAAATAATAATTTCTCTCTAATTTTATGTTTCTATAAGTCGAGTGTGTTGTAGTGGGAACTTCGTCTTTTTTTGTCGCCTATGACCTCTGAATTTGTTCTTTTCTTCAACAATCATACGGGAGTCGTAATTAAGTTCAGACACTGTTATCAGAACTAATGCCTTTGGGCTAAGCAATTAAAGTTGGACTCAGAATTAGAATTAAATACCTTTAAAGTATCTCTTCATGTAAATTCAGTTGTATGGCCTATTAATCTTCCGCAATGAATATAACTGATGTTCTCGTATTTAAATATGTAATCGTAATCCGGCAATCCGAAATGGGGCCAAATGGGTGTACAAATGTGTTAGGCTCTGATCTTAAGTTCTAAATTGCTATCGATCACATGGCGTGGCATGATGTGGATGATCGATATAAATTTGACATAATTAAAGTAAAGATTTAGCATGCAGTATACAGAATGATTTCATTAAATGAATTGCTTTGACAAATGTCTCGCCATCAACATCAAACAATTAGGTGATGCTGGACGAGGTCTGCTCTCTCTCAAGTAATTTCCACATCACATCTCTTTAATTTGCATTCGCAACACTGACCATTAATTCGCATGCAAAAGCGATCGATCGATAGAAGGCAATACTAATTAATATTAGCTAGGGTTTCTGCTGCATGATAGTAATAGAGCCTAATTAATCGATTGGTTGAGTTGAAAAGTGGCAGCGGCCATTGATGAAGCTGTTCTTCCCGGGCCGCGTAATTAAGCTCATTCAATTAATGCACGCGGCTAGATAGAGAGAGCTGACCTGAGAAAGCTTGTGATCGAGAGAGTGAGAGCGAATTAATGAAGCTCGCTGTCATCTTTTGACGACTCCATGCACAATTAATCTGGCCATCGTATGGGTCAAAGGGCGAGCTGTTGCTCTCATGGGATGTTCCGCTATATATATGATTGAGATGTATCGATCCACTGCCTCACTTGCTTGTCATAGCAAGAAGGAGATCAAATGGGAAGACCACCTTGTTGTGATAAGGAAGATGTGAAGAAGGGTCCTTGGACTCCAGAAGAGGACCTCATGCTCGTCTCCTACATCCAACAACATGGACCTGGCAATTGGAAGGCTGTTCCTGCCAACACTGGTTAGCTGAACCCTTTTTTGATTCCTTTAATATCTATATATACGATCACTTGGGTCTTGATATGGATGTTTGATCAATGCATGCAGGCCTAATGAGATGCAGTAAGAGCTGCAGACTGAGATGGACCAATTACCTCCGGCCAGGAATCAAGCGTGGGAGCTTCACAGAGCAGGAGGAGAAGCTCATTGTCCATCTCCAGGCTCTTCTTGGTAATAGGTATATATGTACTACAAAACATGATCTTAAATATTGATTTATCTTAGAAGCTTGTGCATTTGGGTCGTGTGGATTGATTGATGTGCAGATGGGCAGCCATAGCAACTTATCTCCCGGAAAGAACTGACAATGACATCAAGAATCACTGGAACACCCATCTGAAGAAGAAGCTCAAGAAGATCCAAAGTCCCGGCAACAGAAGCAATGATGACCTCTCCAAGGGACAGTGGGAGAGGCGACTCCAAACTGATATCCACACGGCCAAGCAGGCACTTTGTGAGGCATTGTCCTTGCGAAAAGCCGACGTTGATCATCAGTACTCATCGTCGTCATCGACCACACCGGTAACAATTTCTCCTACTTATGCGTCGAGTACCGAGAACATATCTCGATTGCTCCAAGGGTGGATGAAGAACTCTTCACCCAAGAAAACGATTAGTAATGCTCCGTCCATCGCGGACTACCGGACGATTCAAAAGCTAGTTGGGAACGAATCTGTCGCCTCCAGTGACGACGGTTCAGCTGCCATGGCTTCACCCAAATTAGTCTCTTCTGCTTCGGACGGGTCGTCCGTCGACGCCAGCTGCTGCCTTTTCCAAGGCGAGAGCAAACAGGAGATCATGCAAACTCCGGCGCCTCTCTCGTTGCTGGAGACTTGGCTCCTCGACGAAAGCGGCGAACAAGGCGGCGCGGCCCTCAATATTGACATGACATTAGCGTACACTGCGGAGTTGTTTTAATTCTTGCTGTAATATATATATATATATATATGGTTTGTGTTTTTGTTCATTTTGTGTACTGTGGGTATGCATGCGCGCATACTGTGTTTAATTTTTGTTCATTTTGCTGTTATTAATTCTTGCTAATTACAAATGTATAAGAAGATGATCATCTCTTCGGTTTAAGTGCTTAATTTAATTAATTACTTGGATTGTGTTAATTGTTAGATTCAAATGTATATATTATATAAAGCTGGTTTTCTCATGAAACTAAGATGATCATATATGCTTAGATGCAGATACATGTGAAGTTTCTTATCCCTTTTTCTTCTTTATTTTAACACACAGAAACAGTAACTATAGCTAGAAAAGACTTGCTAGTTGTCTTAGACTTAAAGATCATTGATTCATGAAGCTCAAAGCTGTAAAGGCCAAAGGATTCTCATGCATGCCATGACCTTATTATGGCACATAATATATCTAGCTCATCAAATACCCTTTCAGTTCACTTTTGAATTTTGTACGTACAGTTCGACATGTTTTTCTTTCTTTCTTTTTCTTAAGGACAATGGAAGACCAGGCCCACATGACATATAGACACATTTAATTACAAGGAAATATTTATAAGAGGCAAGAAAGGGATCACCACCCTTCTAAAGCACGTAACAGGTTTCATATTTCGTGTCACTCCACTAGCAAAAGTTGCCTCGTATACTTTTACTCATGGGGCATTTGGTTATCCGCAAGTGCAAATATTGTAAAAAATATTTAATTGCATGCAAAAGCAAATGCTCGAGAATATTATTTGTAACCTACTGTTTAGTTGCCCGCAAATAAAGTTGCAATTTTTATTTGCAAGCGTTTGATTGGCCGCAAATGAAAATTATAATTGCACTTACAAGATGCATCTTCATATTTAGGTCTAGTAATTTTGGCCCGATCTGATATAGGGGTGGTAGATTTCGGCCCGGCCCGACCCAGCATTAAAAAAAATTGGGTTAGGGCCGACTTTTATCGGGTTCGTGTCGTTCTCAAGCCGACCCGATAAGGCCTGATCCCTTATCGTGCCGGGTCGGGCCAAGTGTTATAGGGTCGAGCCGGCCCAATAGCCTGATAAACACTTCAAATCGGGTATTAGCGGGTTTAAAATTCGTTAATTATTTGGTTTAAACCCGATTTTAAATATTTTTAGTGGTATCGGGCTAAATGGGTTGGGTCATGCCGACCCATTATTTTTCGTGTCGGGCCGGGCCAAAAATTTAGGTCCGACACGATTTGTCAGACCTAGTCGATAGCTCGACATGATAAAATCATGATCGGGGGTGTGCCGAGGGGATGTAGGTTCGACCCGGCCTAAGACCGACTCGAGCCCGAAGCAGCAACCCCGTGCCGGGCTAGGCCGCCCCTCTGGGAATCCAGGTCGTGCCAGACACATCCTGACTGCCAACGGACCTGGCCGAGCTCGAGACTAGACCGACTCGAGCACGGCCCATTGGAGGCAGAAAGATGTTATTCAAAGAGAAGTAAAATGGTAAATATGTCATTTTACCCCCAACAATAATTGATCGATTACAACAGAATCAATTCAACTAATACTAATATTATTTTATACTCTAAATCATCATTTAGTTTAGTAAAATATGTTTTATATTATTTAATTACTTACCAAAATAAATTAATAATTTTTAATTGATGTATAATACTGAAAATATATTTAAAAAATCTATCAAATGACATTACATCTAAAATATGACACTACCATCGCGTTCAGCGCGCGAAAACCTACAACTTTGATATTTATCTCGTCTCCATCCAACGACTCTAAGTCACCAAAATTAATTATTTTATAATACTTAAATTATTGCATTTGCAGTCCGCAATCTTGTATTGTTGGCTTTTGGGGGCTGCAATTTCATTTGCACCCTTCAAATAATATTAGAAATACAAGTTGCAACTAGTAAATGCTCCAAATTACTTTTGCAGTCAACCAAACAAATTTATTGTCTAAATATTGCAACTAGAATTGCAGCATTTGCACTTGCGGGCAATTAACCAAACGCCCCCTTATTGAAAAAGTAACCATTTATTAAGGTAAATAATATGCAATAAGTAAACCATTGCAGCAAGTGATAGTTATATATTATATATATTGAGTAGATTTGGGGTTGGAACCTCAACATATATAGTCACGTATCCAAAAGGAGTTAGATTAAAGGTATGTGTTATACATCCATTTAACCCGAACTGAATATTCTCTTTGAAGCAATGACCCATATATACATACCTCATTGGGCATGCTTGATTTAGTTTCCTTTTAGTATCGACACTACAACAAAATAAGGATATTTCGACTCCACATTACCTTAAATTTTCGATGCTTTTTGTGCCGAAAAAATTATTTTCGACGCCTGCCCAAGCGTTGAAATTGTGTGGATAACGATTGGCGTCGAAATGTAACGTTTTCACGCCTCCATGAGCGTCAAAAAGTTAGATATCGACGCTTAAGACAAGTATGGAAATTATTGGCTTTAGGTTTTCAACCTTGGTCTTAATCTCTTAATCTCGGTTTTGATGATAACAAACATGAAACTAATATTTCGTCGAGAAATCTTTCAGGTTCCATATCGATTAGCGTTCGATGTCCTCGATCGGAAAAAATGGAAGAAATCGGAAAATCGAAAGGACATTGATCGTCGCGCTCGGGTTCGTCGCGAGAAATTCTCAAAAATTAACGTATGCACAAAAGGCGTATTGGACGAGCTCAAAGATCACATGGAAAGCTCTCCAAGTTGATGCTCGTTGAAAGCCGGAACTCGAAAACGAAGCACGGAAGAAAAAGGGTTGAAAAATTAATTTCAACCTAGGTTCGGTCGACCGGGCGGTCGACCGAATAGGGTTTGTAAAATGGCAGTAGCCATCTCGATCGATCGGTCGGTTGACTGAAGGATGCTGCAAAGCGGCAGTAGCTAATTCGGTCGACTGGACGGTCGATCGATCGAAGCCCAAAATGGGCAGTAGCTCTGTCGGTCGACCGATCAGTCGACTGACCTGCAAATCACTAAAGACGCAACCTGCGTCGGTCGATCGGATTGAGGGAACGTAGATTTGCGTCTGGGCGATCGACCCATCGGTCGACCGCACAGAGAGAAGATGCAGCGGTCGCTCTAAGCGGTCGATCGGTCGATCGACCGACCAATCGACCGAGCATCTGCAACGGATAGTTTTCTATCCGTTGAGCTGCTGTTTCTTTGAGAGGTATAAATATACCTCATCTAACACATTTTACTCGCTTCTCTCATTGTTTCAAAAATCATTGAGCATCAAAAAGAGAGATCTAAGCCTTCTAAAAGATTTAGTGCTTGTGCTCGGTTCTTCCGCCAACTACTTCTTCAAGCGCACACTCTGCTCCTCAACTCGGAAATTGATTCGAGCTCTACGACTCGGCGAGTTGGAGGTTTCAATGCTTAGAAAAGAGCATGAATTCTTGGTTTTACTTTAAGCTCTTTTCACTTGTATTTTTATAGTTATTTGAACATCTTTAATTTGGATTTGTGCGTGTAAAGACCTAGGATTGTTAGGTCTTAAAATTGGGTGGTAGCCTGTGTTTGAGGTTTAAATACACCAGTGTAATTAAACGTAGTTTGCTAGGATTAAGTGAGTTATCCTCTCGATAAGAAGGCGGAGACTTCTGGGTGTGGAAGTGTCTTAGGTCGAGAGTGAGACTCTTCGAGTCAAAGTCCTCTGTGTAAGGAAAACTGATTTAATCTAGTTAAACTAGTTTGGAAATCCTAAGTGAGGTGCTTAGGTAGTAGAGTAGGCATTGGGGCTGAACCACTATAAATTACTGTGTTAGCATTGTATTTATTGTTGCTTGTGCTTAAATGTTTATATCGCTTCCGTATCAAATCATTCAATCAAAAATTGCCTAAACGATTTGAGAAACGATTAAAACCGAAATTTAGGCTAATTGATTTAGTTAACACACTATTCACCCCCCCCCCCCTCTAGTGTTGCCATTTCGACTACATTTGGTATCAGAGCGAGTCGTAGATTGAGATTTCATCATCTCCTCTACATCGTCTCTCGATCTTAGAATGGCACTAGAGAGTATAGCATTTGCACTACCTAGGTTTGATGAAGAAAACTTTGGTGTTTGGAAGAGTAGGATGTATACCTTTCTTAAAACACAAAGTTTAGATCTATTATGCATGCTAAAGAATGAGTATGTTGAGCCCACCATTGACATAAATGATTGGACTCAAGAACAAGTTAGATTATTCGAATTGAATGCTAATTAAAACAACGCATATATCTCCTATATTGCTCATTTTCAAATGAAATACTTGGAAAGGTTATGCATTGTTCTTCCACTTTTGATATCTGGGCAACATTAAATATGTTATATGAACATGCTAAAGCCGAAGAGCTCAATACTTTTGTTGAGGGTGATGATGACAATGGTCGCCCCCCTAGTACTAACATCGGTTTTGATGCCCAAACAACACAATTGACCTATAGAGACACAAAATTAGAGACAAAATATATTTTTGTTTCTAAATCTTTACATTTAGAAACTAATAGATACAAAATTTGCTCTTAATTAGCCTCTAAAGATCTATAGAAACAACAACAACAGAGTCACTTAATTGATTTGACTCTAAGCTATAGAAACACCAGCAATAGAGTCACTTAATTGATCTGACTCTAAAGCTATTTTTAGAGGCTAATTAGGGACAAATTTTGTGTCTATTAGTCTCTAAACGTGAAGATTCAGAAATAAAAATCTAATTTGTCTCTAATTATGTGCCTCTATAGGTCGGTTGTGTTGTAGTGAATCTTCTACTTCTAGTCATGATAGAAATCTTGATATTGATAATCATGATAGTAGCTCAAATTCTTTAGATATGACTTATGATGAGCTATTAGAAGAATCTAAGAAAATGTATTCCTTGCTTGTAAAAAAGAACAAGGAAAATAGAAAACTAAAGAAAGAAAATTTAAGGCTTAATACTCATGTGCATGAACTAAAAAATGAAAAATTGAATACAAGTACACTTGTTCCTTGCCATGATGATTTTAAGCTCGAAATTGAGAATTTAAAAAGTGAGGTAAATGACTTGAAAAATGAAAGTGAAGCTAGGTTTGAAATCAAAAATGAAACTTAGGAGTAATGATTTGTAAAAATGATTTCAAACTTGAGAATGAAAAATTGAAAGTTGAGAATTGCATGTTAAAATCTCAACTACATGCATTGCATAAATCCATGGATGAGTTGAGGAATGAGATGTTGGTTTTGAGTAGAAAAGTTAATGTTTCATCCTTTAAGAATTCTAGAAATCAAAATGTCTCATTTAGGAAATCTCCAAACAAGAATGCTCATGCTCACAATATTTCTCATGTCAAGCATTCTTCCTTTAAACCTCATGTCCAAAAGAAAAAGTTTCATGAAAATTATTTTTGTTGTGGTATTTTTGGCCATGCTATTTCTGATTGTGCATTCAAGAAAAATTTAAGTGTAGTTAAGACATTTTGGATTCCTAGGCCAACTCACCCCCAAGGACCCAAAGTCATTTGGGTACCAAAAGTCTCATCTTTTCTTGTAGGGGGAGCTACCACACAAGGGTAAAGAGAAGTAAAGATTTGAAGTTGACCATGGACTTGAATGATGAATCATCCCTTGGTTGCAACTTCAAGCTATCTTGATGCCTTAGGTAAAGTTGGCATCAAAACTATTCTGGTATCATCTTCTAACTTGCATTGTTTTATCTTAGTTGAAGATTATGATACTATATTTAATTTGAGTTGTTTTACCCGCTCTTGTTAAAGAGTTCTTTGGAAATGATTTTTTGATTTTGATTTTCTGGTCTCTTCGGAGACCTAAGTGGCCTGTAATGGGCCTAAGCGACCTTGCAGTTCTAAATCGTAGACTCATTGTGGTCTTTCGGTTTTCAACCAATAGGAAGGGTTAGAGATCATATTTTTATTTATACTTCATTTGTGATCTCTAAAAATTCGTTTTGGTATGACTCGATTTCATCTTTAAAACGGATTTCGAACTATTTAGCAAAGTTGGATTTTGATTGAAATGTTTGATGCTTACTTTGCTATAATGATTAACTTGCTTGAAATAATTATGCCATTATGTTACTAATGATTTCCTCATGCAAGATAAATCTAAGGGTAAATGGAAGGCTAAATAGAATAAAAAAAAGATAAGTTTGGCTAAATCATCATGAATAAGATATAACTTCGATAAATTCAAAATCTTAGTGTTATACCTCAATGCTTAAGCTTAAATAATGTCTCAATACTTGATGCTCGTTGAAAGTCGGAACCCGAAAACGAAGCGCCGAAGAAAAAGGGCTCAAAAATCAATTTTAGCCTAGGTTCGGTCGACCGGGTGGTCGACCGAATAGGGTTTGTAAAATGGCAGTAGACATCTCGGTCAACCGGTCGATCAATCGAAGGATGCCGCAAAGCGGCAGTAGCTACTTCGGTCGATCGGGCGGTCGACCGATCGAAGCCCAAAGTGGGCAGTAGCTTTGTCGGTCGACCGATCGATCGACCGACCTACAAATCGCTAAAGACGCAACCTGCGTCGGTCAACCGATCAGTCGACCAGATTGAGGGAACGTAGATTTGCGTCTGGGTGGTCGACCCGTCGGTCGACTGTATAGAGAGAAGATGCAGCGGTCGCTCTAAGCGGTCGATCGATCGATATCGACCGACCAATCGACCGAGCGTCTGCAACGGATAGTTTTCTATCCGTTGAGCTATCATTTCTTTGAGAGGGTATAAATATACCTCATCTAACTCATTTTAATCGCTTCTCTCATTGTTTCAGAAATCATTAAGCATCAAAAAGAGAGATCTAAGCCTTCCAAAAGATTTAGTGCTTGCGCTCGATTCTTCCGCCAAATACTTCTTCAAGCGCACACTCTGCTCCTCAACTCGGGAATTAAGTCGAGCTCTACGACTCGGCGAATTGGAGGTTTCAATGCTTGGAAAAGAGCACGAATTCTTGGTTTTATTTTAAGCTCTTTTCACTTGTATTTTTATAGTTATTTGAACATCTTTAATTTGGATTTGTGCGTGTGAAGACCTAGGATTGTTAGGTCTTGAAATTGGGTGGTAGTCTGTGTTTGAGGTTTAAATCCACCAGTGTAATTAAACATAATTTGCTAGGATTAAGTGAGTTGTCCCTTAGGGTTGAGGTGGAAGAGTGCTCTCGATAAGAATGCAGAGACTTCCGGGTGTGGAAGTGTCTTAGGTCGAAAGTGAGACTCTTTGAGTCAAAGTCCTTTGTGTAAGGGAAACTGATTTAATCTAGTTAAACTAGTTTGGAAATCCTAAGCGGGGTGCTTAGGTAGTGGAGTAGGCATTGGGGCCGAACCACTATAAATTACTGTGTTAGCGTTGTATTTATTGTTGCTTGTGCTTAAATATTTATATCGCTTCCGTATCAAATCATTCAATCGAAAATTGACTAAACGATTTGAGAAACGATTGAAATCAAAATTTAGGCTAATTGATTTAGTTAACACACTATTCACCCCCCCTAGTATTGCCATTTAGACTACAGAAATGTCTGACATCGATGCCTATCAGAGGCGTCGAAAACTTCTTAAAAAATAATTTTTTAAACATACTGGCGCCTATGGTATGTTTTTTTGTTTTTATTTTTTTAAAAAATTCGCGTGCAGCAGAAACAAGCTGTTGGTGAAATGGGCACATCAAAGGGGGGTGAATAGTGTGTTAACTAATCAATTAGTCTAAATTCAATTTTAATCGTTTCTTAAATTACTTAGGCAATTCATAATTGTACGACTAAATGCGGAAGCGAGTAATGAAGATAAATAATGCAATACACAAAGAAAATAATGCTAACATAATTATTTATAGTGGTTCGGCCCCAATGCCTACTGCACTACCTAAGCACCCCGCTTAGGATTTCCAAACTAGTTTAACTAGATCAATTAGTTTCCTTACAATGAGGACTCTGCACCGGAAAGTCTCTGTTGGCTTTAAGTTTTCAACCTTGGTCTTAATCTCTTAATCTCGGTTTTGATGATAACAAACATGGAACTAATATTTCGTTGAGAATATCTTTCAGGTTCCATATCAATTAGCGTTCGATGTACTCGATCGAATAAATCGGAAGAAATCAGAAAATCGAAAGGACATTGATCGTCACGCTCGGGTTCGTCGCGAAATTTCTCGAAGATCAACATGAGCACCAAAGTCGTCTTGGACGAGCTCAAAGATCACATAAAAGCTCTCCAAGTTGATGGTCGTTGAAAGCCAGAACCCGAAAACAAAGCGCGGAAGAAAATCGGTTGAAAAATAAATTTCAGCCTAGGTTCGGTTGACCGGGCAGTCGACCGAATAGGGTAAGGAAAATGGCAGTTGCCATTTCGGTCAACCAGTCGGTCGACCGAACACTGCCGAAAACCGGCAGTGGCTACTTCGAACGACCGGTCGATCGATCGACAGAGGCCAGAAATGGGCAGTAGCCCTAGTGGTCGACTGAATTAAAAATCGCGCAGCCCGCGTCTCTGCTTCCCTACGTCGATCGACCGATGGGTCAACCGGATTGAGGGAACGCTCAGTTGCGTCTGGCGGTCGACCGACCAGAGAGAAGAGGGCAGTGGTTGAATGAGTGATCGATCGGTCGATCGACCGACCAATCGACCGAGCGTCTGCAACGGATAGTTTTCTATCTGTTGAGCTGTCGTTTCTTCGCGAGGGTATAAATATACCTCATATATCTCATTTAACCCTCTCACTCACTCCTACAGATTTATTTGAGCACTCTAAATGGAGATTAAAACCTTCAAAGAGATTGATTGGAGCGCGCTCTGTTCTTCCGTCAAGTTCTTCTTCAAGCATCATCGGCTCCTCAACTCTGGAATTGATTCAAGTCTATCTTCTGGCGAGTTAGAGGCTCCAAGTCTTGGAAAAGAGCACGATTCCTTGGTTTTATTTTAAGCTCTTTTCAATTGTAATTTTAACTATTATTTGAACTATTTTTTGATTTGAGCGTGTAAGAAGACCTAGGTTGTTAGGTCTTGTATAAAAGTGGTATGCTCGGTGTAGAAGGAGTAAAGCCACTTGTGTAAACGTAGTTTTACTAGGATTAAGTAAGTTGTCCCTTAGGGTTGAGGTGAAAGAGTGCTCTCGGTAAGAAGGCGAAGACTTTCGGGTGTGGAAGTGCCTTAGGTCGAGAGTGAGACTCTTCGAGTCAAAGTCCTCTGTGTAAGGGAAACCGATTTAATCTAGTTAAACTAGTTTGGAAATCCTAAGCGGGGTGCTTAGGTAGTGGAGTAGGCATTGGGGCCGAACCACTCTAAATCTTGTGTTTGCATTGTTATTTATTGTTGCTTGTGCTTAATTGTTTATATTGCTTCCGCATTTAAATTGCAAGATTGCATCTTGCCTAAACGAATTGAGAAACGATTAAAATCGAATTTTGGCTAATTAATTTAGTTAACACACTATTCACCCCCCCCCCCTCTAGTGTTGCCATTTCGTCTTCAGTCTCCGCTCTCAAACCGAAGGCACTTCCACACTCCGAAGTATCCCGCCTTCCTACCAAGAGTACTCTCCCACCTCAACCTAAGGACAACTCAACTAATCCTAGCAAACTAGGTTTACAATGGTGGATTTAAGCCTTAACACCAAGGCAATCACCAACTTAATCAAACCTAACAACCTAAGTTTATACAAATGATATACAATGAAAATAAACCACAAAATACACAAACAATGGAGCAAATAAATAATACAAAAAATACTTAGCTCCAAAGAGAACTCCCTAGTCCTCTTGATGCCTCAAGATGATGAATCAGTGAAGCTTGAAGGCAAAATCAAGGAGTGGAGATCAAAACTAGGGTTCGTGCAAGGATGACTCAATGAAAGCTTGTAGAGATGCTTAGGATCACACTTTAAGGTTTGGAAGCATCAATGGTGGACTAGGAATGAATTTGGGATGGGTATTTATACCCCCTCCTAAACACCAAGGCTCGTCAACGGGCTTTTTTCTACCCGTTGGCAACGCCCGATCGCCTACCGATCGATCGTCAGTCAACCGACCGAGCGACGGAAGTTATTCTTCCCATACTAGACATCGGTTGGTCGATCAAAATGTCTTCTTCCCATTTTTGCCTTCTGCCGGTCGACCGAATCAGGGCAGGGTTGATTTCTTGTGTATTTTTCTACTCGTTTGTCCGTTCTGGATTCTATCTTCGCTAAGTCTACTTATAAAATATTTCTTAACTTTTGGGGGATGTTAAATAACTTTAAAATATAAATGTTATATAAGTATTACCCCATTGGATTCAATAAAAATATCTAAAAAATTAAAATCCTTAATAATCAAATCTAACTTTTGGAGTCTAGTACAAATTTTCGAAAAACGAAAATTTTCTAATCTTCCGGATCAAATATGGGTAGGCTAAAGACTTCCAAAAAATTCTTTAAAATATCTTGTTATCTAGTTTTTACCTAAGGAACAATTATCGGCATTTTTGGTGCCAAGAAAATATCTAGGTTATATAGCTCTCCAAGGAGCTCCCTAGGCTTAATGAATTTCAGGGCCGTTTTCAATTTTCCGATTTTTCATGTTTTGGTTTTCGGGTTTAGTTTTTGGGTTCTCATGCATCATCATGAGGATTTACAATACATGCTAGACAACCTACACCTAAACTCTAACTTACCGAAGAATCCCAAGCGTCGACGAGCGTCTTGCCCGATTTCTCTGATTTCTCCAATTTTTCTGATCGAGGACGTCGTGCGCTAACCGATACGAAACCTGAAAATAACTCTCAATGCAATCATTAGTTTCATGTTTGTTATCATTAAAACTGAGATTAAGACCAAGGTTGAATACCTTAGGACGCCGTGCACTAACCGATATAGAACCTGAAAATAACTCTCAATGAAATCATTAGTGTTATGTTTGTTATCATCAAAACCGAGATTAAAACCAAAGTTGAATACCTTAGGCCAACACAAGCTGGCATGAAATTAATTCTGCGCCTGCTTGTTTTTTGCTGCACGTGGAATTCGAGCAGGGTGCAACCACGCCTATTCGACTTCCGCCACACGACAGAAATCGAGCAGGCGAAGGGTTTTGCTTCTCGATTTCCGCAGTGCGAATTCAATTTTTGAATTCCGCGCTATGGAATTAATTTAAAAATAATTAAATTTAATTAAGTATATAAATAATAAATAATTAAATAATTTGATGAAAATAAAAATAGATTATACCTAAAAAAATTAATTAAACAAAAATCTAAAAAATTTATCACTAACCCGTTAGGAATTTTGATGACTCCAAACACTAATTTGATGACGCCGAAAAATTTCTCAGAAGGCGAGAAATTTCCCGCCTCTTGCTTGGGGTTCGCGCACGCCCACGCCCACGCTCACAAACCTGAGCAACCGGCACCGAATTTTTGGGCGCCTGCTGCCAAACGTCGAAAAATTTTGATGCTTGTTGTTGTCAAGAGTCGAAAAAAATTTGATGCCTTCTGCAGGCGTCGAAAATTTTTTTATTGTAATTTTTTTCTTTTAACATTTTGACACATGTAACAAGAGTCGAAAAAAATCCACTTGTAAATCAAGATTTTGTTGTAATGTGATATTGTAAGTGAACCACAAGGTCAGGAGTTCTTCAGTAAGATCGTGTAGTCATACACCAATATTCAAATTAAGCATTTTTTATTTTATTTTTTAAAAATAGAATAGAATGAATATGATCACAAATTGACTAAATCTAAGTATAACTAATTAAGTGAACATATTTATAAACTCGACGAACTTGATTATATCTGACTAGTAACTAAATGAGTGAATTTGGTCACATTTAGTGTTTGCCGCATCTCATGTTGAGAAAGGAGCCTTCTTCACCAAATATTTTGCGAATGAGAAATGTTAAATCCTCCTAACTCATATGCCTAATATATAATCATCTTAATACTCACATATAATAAAGTGCTCATGATTGTTGATGAAATTATCACTCACGCCATTGTGAGTGGTTAGTAGGATTATTAGATTGATTTTTAAGAGGATATAGCAAGACTCTTTGCGAAGTGGTATCTTTCACAAGATTTATTTTGTCAAAAAAAAATGTTCTCGTTGTTTTTCTCTTTGTGCGTGTATATTGTCGCCTTTTTATATTGTTAATTGTTTCTTCTTCTTTTTTTCTTCCCCTTCTCTAATGAACTTAATTTTTATTGTTAATTATGATGGTTAAGTTGTTAACAAGATAATAGTTCCTTTTAGAAAAATAAATAAAACAATATTTCATTATCTGATTTATAATGAAATAGATAAGGAATTCAACCGCTATATTCTTTTGCATGGAAAAATAAAAATGGGGAATTAACCAAAGAACCATTAATGTTACTAATGAAACATTTATACATAAAACAATATATTAAAAAATAATCAACTATGATTAATACTATCATAGTACAACAAGATATATAATATAATTCAATTATCCTTTTTAATGGAAAGTAGAGAGCGCAAATTTATACCAACGGTGATTAGCACAGTTTATGATAATATTTTATATATTTTCTAAAAGTATAGGGTTCAAATCTTAGTATGATCATTTATTATGATTTTCTATCTTTGTTTTTTTTTTAAAAAAAGTGAGAATCCATTAAATTTTGTTTCAAACGAATAGAAGGGTCGACTTTATATATTTGGAAAAAAATATATATTATATGTTTAATGGAAGAAGGAAAATTAGTACAATTTTGAATTTAAGATGATTGGGAATTATTAAAATATGAAAAATAATATTACTATGAAGAAAAGATTGGATGTGCCAAAGTACAATGTATTACCTTAAAAAAAAGACTGATACGAAGATGTAACATTTCAATGGATCTAATTAAGCATCTTATTGGTTGGTTAATTAGATGGTGTGTTTGCAAATTAATATGAGAATTAAAAGTAGTTATTGCAATCAATTTATTTATATTGATTTTAATAACTATTTATTAAAATCAAAATCATAATAGATGATCATACTAGAGTTTGAACCTTAGATCTCTAGACAATGTACAAGATGTTGTCACCAATTATGAATTATGTGATTTTAATAACTATTTATTATCAAAACAATTTGCATAGAAATGATGGAATAAAATTAGTAGAGTACATAGTGTAATATTCGAGATATTATGATAATTTTTATTATTTATCTTTGTCAGTCTAGCGAACTGATTCGAGGTCGAGTTGAGTCGAGTCATGATCTAGTGCGAGCTTGAAAGCTCGGGTAAGTAGAAATATAAAGTATGCGATTTCTTTTCCTGCTTAGATAAATTTGTTTAATTATTTTAATGTGTGTGCTTGATTTATTAAATTGCATTGCATGGGTGTGCATGTGATTGATGTTTGTTTTTAGCACGGGGTTAGTCCGGGTTGAGGAGTTAGCGGGTTTGGATTCAGATTTGAGGCAGATGCGGTTAAAAGGGGTTAGGGTTGGATGAGGTGGGGAAGGGATTATAAAATCCCCCCTAGGGCTAGGCGGCTCCCTATTGGAGTCGCACAAGCCGCCTAGAGAGAAGAGAGGAGTCGCCACCCCTCCCTTCCCTCTCTTGGAGCCGTCAAGCAAAGCCAAGCCGCCGACCTCCCTTCCTCTCTCTTGAAGCCGCCAAGCCTACCTCTCTTCCTTTCTCTCTTCCTTCCTCTCCCTTGGAAGCCAAGCCACCGGCTTGGTAGGAGCCACTGCCCCCTTCCCTTGGTTGGAGCTGAGTCTTGGAGCCTCCGCCGCCTTGACGTGGCCGGATTCGGAGGCCGCCGATCGGGGATTTCTCTCTTTCTTTTCTCCCAATCATGTGAGTTGATTTTCCTTCCCCTTTTTTCTTGGATTTCTTGTGTTCTTGAGCCGTTGTTTGAGATTTAGGAATTCTTGTCGAATTCTTTGTGTTCTTCAAGTTTTGTTGCTGGTTTCACGTGTTTCCTTGAAAGAGGAGCCCAAAGACCCTCCCCTTTGTGGTGCGGCAGCCCTAGGGTTACCCTAGGGGTGCTCGGCCAAGGTAGAAATTAGGTTGCCCTCGAGGTATTCGATGAAATGCCTAAGAGAAGTCCTTAATGTTTTCTTTAATATCTAGGCTTTGGATCAATTTCCTTAATTAAGTTCCTATGATGCCAATGCATGATTTGTATCTAGATATGTAAATTTCAGCATATGAATCTATGTTTGCATGTGGAAAGATTAATCTTCATGCCATGTATTTTCATATTGGGATTCTTGATTTGAAGCTTAAGTCTTGGTCTTAAGATGATGTATATGCATGCTAAATCTTGATTAAAAATTATGATTTAATTTTTGTATGATTGAACTTGATGTTATAAATATGTTGTGATGGTAATTTAGGATTTAATTGTTGTGATTTCGGATTAATTAACTTAACATGCTGAAAACTCAACTTGCTGAAATTTCATGCTGAAATTGTTAATCCAATGCTGATTTTGTAATCTCTGTTGTGATGCATATGATTTACTGAACATAGTCATGTAACCTATCATTTTAGTCAGAAAATATAATCTGGAATCATAGGACACACTTTGGAAATCAAATTCGGCATGGGTGCACCAATTTTGGGCTCAATAGTAAACTGAAAATAAAACCTTAATTTCGGCAATGGAAATTTTAATTGTATAATTAAAATTCAAGGGGCAGCATAATCTGTTAAGATCCAACAAAATAAATTATGTGCATGAAATAAAACCTCATAGGTTGATGATATTACGGGTCTAGGCGTCGAGATTGGGCATAGAGTGTTGCGGCGTTTCCTAGTAAAGACACCCCTAGACACCGTATGAGACACTTAACTTAGGTCTTGTTAGCGTCATATCTTTATGAATGGCAGAGAGGCTCGGATAAGAGCCGAATTTCGGGCTTGGCCCAGGAGGTTGGATGGTTAATTCTCAACCTGTGTTTAAGGAATAAGTTCGGATTGATGAATCTCGATTATTTCTGTAATTATTTATGGAACAAGTTCAGATTGGCGAATCTCGATTATTCCTGCGTTATTTATGGAACAAATTCAGATGGGCGAATCTCAATTGTTCCTGCGTTATTGATGGAACAAGTTCGGATGGGCAAATCCCGATTGTTCTTGTGTTTCTTGTGGAACAAGTTCGGACGGGCAAATCCCGATTGTTCCTGAGTTACTTTATTTAAGGAATAAGTTCGGATGGGCGAATTTCGATTATTCTTGCACTATTTTAAGGGTTCTATTATAGGATAAGCTCGGATGGGTTAATCCCGATTATCCTCATAATCCTTGAGTGTGATTTGTTGCCTTAGGACACGGGTAGGCTGAGGCCTATTGTACTTCACTACTAAGTGAATTGGTTTGTCTTTGGGCTTGTATAACCAAATGGTCTATTAGTTAGTCATACCACTTGATGTTTTATCCCTGTATGAGACAGGGGCACTTATTCATTTATCTATGGTTGGTTTTTATATTGGTAGAATCGATCACTGAGTTCTTTGAACTCACCCGTTATTTCTTTTTCTTTTTTTTTGCAGAGCCTGGCTAGTGAGGTGGGTTGGAGCACTTGGCGCGGCTAGAGGACAGAGGAGTCACATTGATCTCATAGCAATCCTAGTTAAGGGTTGTAGTTAGGGGTGGCAAAACGGGCCTGCCCGCAGTTAACGGGCCGGGCCGGGCCGACACGATAAGGTGGCGTGCCGGCCCGGCCCGCTAACTCAGTGGGCCGAAAATTCCCGGCCCGGCCCGCAATATTTTGCGGGCCGCCCGGCACGGCCCGCGAGCCCTCTTATTAACTAAAAAATTTCTAAAAAAATTGTAAAAAAAATAATTTAAAAATATTTAAGAGACTAAATAAGCACCAAATATGACATTTCACATGAAAAACTTCATAGATTAACTCCACCTTCAATTTTAAAGCACTAAACAAGCCCTAATCTAGACTTAATTCTTTTTTTTATATGTTTAGCGGGCCAAACGGCCCAGCCCGGCCCGATAAGAGCCGGCCCGCGTCGGCCCGCAATGTTATCGGGCTGGGCTGGCCCGGCCCGATAAGCTTATCGGGCCGAATTTTTTGGCCCGGCCCGCAGTTATCGTGTCGTGCTATCGTGTCGTGCCTATTTTTGTCGCCTCTAGTTGTAGTCAAGTCCTTGGTAGATTTGTCATGCACTTTTATATTTTTTTTGTATTTTGGAACTGTAGTCCCTTGAGGACATTTATGTCTTTTAAATTTCATTTGTTAAAGTAAACTGTTAAAATTTTGATTTACTTACTTCCGCACTTTAAAATGTTTTGCTAAATTTGTACTTTTTTAATAAAATCTGTTTGGTTTCAAATTTATAATAAAGTCTATTATTCTTTTCGGTATATTTTATTATGAGTCGGCATGTGCATGTGATAGGTTATGGGGTATAGGCACGTATACCTTGGCCAGTCACGTGACACTGAATTGGGGTGTGACACATAGATAGATAATAAGATATAATAAAATTGATACTATAAAAATAGAAAATAAAGTAAAATTTGAAAATGATAATAAACAAAGTAAATATAATAATATTATTAAAATATATAATATCATTTTTTTTGTCAAAAATATCAATTAATACAATCAAAATAGAAAATAACATAAAATTAATTTGTACTAAAATAATATATATATATATAGCATATACTAAAAATATATAATTTATGAAATAAAAAATAGTAAAAAACATGACAGATAGATAAGTCTAAATTGATAGATAACTTTTAAAATGAATAATTTAAATATATTTTTTTATAAATTAAAGAAATTAAATGGAATATATATATATATATTAGAGGAATATATAGTTTATAGCTATTTTTATTTAATTAATTTTAATTAAATATTAATAATATATTTTTTACTGATAAAGAACTTAAAATTTATAAATTAGAGGAACAATATATAAAAAAATTATTTCCACCAATTTTTACTTAACCTATAATTTATTTTTTGCAATTGTGAAATTTTTTATTCTTAATAACTAAAACCTAAAATTTACTATTCAAGTGACCAAAAATCCAATTTATTTACTTAAATATAATTTAATTCTAAAATATATGATATTACTGGTAAAGGATTAAAATACTAGCCATATAGAATAAATTCAAAAATATAGAATTTGATGTCTTACAGTTGAAGAGAATTCATGCATATTTGAGTCTAATTATATATTAAATCAATGCTGCAGTATTGTCCCTAAATATATGAAGATCTTCTGGGCCATGTAGGTGTAGGTTTAATTAATTACAACTTATGGGTCAATTTGCATAAAACTGCCAATAAATAGCTAAATTTATTGTGAGTTGGTACTTGAAGCTTCTTAATGAATTAATACGATGAAGTGTCATTGTATCAGCCACTGTTGTTGATAGGCACACTTCACTCAGTCCACCAACCTCCACTAAATAAATGATATGAGTTAATAAGAAAATAAGAATGCTAGACCATATCACTTTCACAGTTTAAGAATGTTTATTAAAATGTGTTAGGTTTTTTTGTCACCGAAGTTTACTAGGTGTTTGATATGCGGTAATCTGTCTGCATTATTGATAATATAACTTTTAAATTTTTAATACTCATACATTACAATATTTAGTTCGGACACTTTACTTAGGGGTGAGCATCGGTCGATTCGGTAAATTAACCGAACCGACCGGTCGGTTAACCGAACCGAAATTTCACAAAAAATTTTATCGTTTACCGAACCGAATATTTCGGTTAACCGACCGAATTAACCGAAATATGTTTCATATGAAAAAAAATTTGAGATGTTGTAAGCTAATACATAAAACAGAGAATGTAAGTTAATACATAAAACAGAAAATACCCTAACCAAGTCAAATAATTACAGAATACACAAGATGAACCAGAAAACTCAGTGTTCCAACAAAATTTTATATGGAGATTCTAGTACAGAGCAACAACATTTCCACATAAATATTATCCAATAGTACAGAACAACAGATTCTAGCTCCCTGTTGATGTGGGGCCTCAAGAGGATCAATGTACAAAATCTTGTCCTAGCACAACATGAGTCTGTTTCCACAATTCAAACATCTCAATTGCATTTACTTTTTCTTTTGTGAAACTAAAAACAACAAAATCAACAATATAGATCAAGTTACAAAGTCATTGCAGCAAGATAATTAGATCTTCCCTCACATAAAAGATTCATCTACAAAGGGAAGATTAAGCTGACATCTTTCATTGATATGTCAATAACACTGAATGCCCGTTTCTTCCAAGGATATTTTCATACTTCAAAGTTTGGATCTTACTCAAACATCAATACACTCACATTAAAGGCAAAAGTGCCAGAAGCACAAGATAGCCTAAATGATTGGTAATTTGGTATATCAGTTGACAAAAGAAAATATCTACCCAGCAAAATAAATACTTCACTGTTTTCACATAAACATAACACATCAAAATTTTGTTGCAGCATCAATATCTCCAATTCTCCATTCTTCAAATAGTATTTATCCACCATTACCCTTGCAGTAGTAGAAAATAAAGCAATTTAGCAAATAGCAGGAACTAAATACTAAACTGATCATAAATTATTAAATTTCCATTAAGAAAGAACCTTTTAAATGTTACAAAAATCACCAAGGCAGTATAGATTGCTAAACCTACCTTTTAAATTGTCCCTCAGCCAGGCAGCCAGCCACCTTAACTTCTCACCTAAGGTTTCAAACAAAATCAATGTATAAATTGCTAAACCTACCATTGCTAAACAAAATGAAACACAATTTAAATTTCCAACCAAGTAAATTAGAAATGTTACCAAATACCAACCAAGTAACCAACCATTCTCAGTCATCTCAGCAACCTAACCAAGTAACCTGTAACGTTCAATCCACTTGACTTTGCAAAATAGATAACTTGAATCATGGGTGAGATACTATAGTTAATGCATCCCCCAATTTGCTTGTGTAGTGACTTAATGATCACCCACGGTTCCTCTCAAATCCTCTCTACATTGCTAGAGATTCATATGCTAAAAAGATTGTGCCCATTGTGGCTCAACTAGTATTGGATGGTAACCTCTAATTAACTTCTTGTCTACATATTTTGATACTATCTTAGCATATGAAAATAGAGTACCATTTTGATACTATCACATATGTTGAAGCCATTGCCATGTAGAATTAGAAACAGAAATGAGAATAGCAAATAAAGTAGCATTTGATAACCTAAGTAAACATTTGATTGCAATGAACTAAATACCAACCAAGTAACCAACCATTCTCAGTCATCTCAGCAACCTAACCAAGTAACCTGTAAGCAACCATTTAAAAATTAATTTTATAAACAGCAAGATTTTATAAAAATTAATTAATTAATTTCGATTAACCACAAGCTATACACTTAAACAAAAACTCACTGAGTCACCGAGTTAAAACTCTTCAACTTGTAACCGCACTCGGGCCAACTATACTCAATCCAATAATTGGCAAATCTAATTTTTTCAAATAGACAAACATATTCAATTAATAATATGCACATAAAATTAAACAGAATATATAAAAGAATATATATAAAAATAGAGTACCATTTTCAAACTTCTCAACTTCTGTGATATCTTCTTCAACATTCAATCTATTAGACTTTCGAATCCAATCTTGTGCACATATCAAAGACTCAACCACCTTCGGAGTCAAAGAACTTCTAAATGGATCAAGAACCCTCCCGCCAGCACTAAAGGTAGATTCGGAAGTCACTATGGATATAGGAACAGCCAAGATATCTCGAGCCATGTGTGAGAGGATCGAAAATCTCTCGGAATTAAGCTTCCACCACTTCAGAATATCAAAATCATCCTTATCTTCCTGCAGTGCCTCATCTAAGTACATATCAAGTTCAGACTTTGCATGAACATGTCCACTCTCAATTCTTCGTTTCTTGGCAATTAACTTGTAATGTCCTCTTGGTCTATTACCAACCGATTCATTACTTGAAGTAGTGCTTGATGGACTTGTTTCACTTGAATGACCACTCTCAATTTGTAACATATTCTTGTACTCCTTGAAAATGTCATAAAGTGACATCTTCACTCTTTCAAATAGTTCAGTCCCTTCATTTTCACCATAAATATCACAAAAAGAAACTTCCATTGCCATGAATTTCTCACGAGGATCAAGTACAACAGCGAAGAAAATAATTTTATTCATTCGATCAACGTTTCCCCAATATTTGTCAAACTTTGTCTTCATCTTTGTACTCATTCCCTTCACATTTGAATCATCGCTTCGAGTCCATTCTAGGATTGCGCTGAGTAGGTCACTAATTTCAGTCCAAAATGTGTTAGATGTAACATATAATGAACCAGAAACACGTATTGTGGTATCATAAAAAAGCCCTAGCATAGTGATCGTTCTCCTCACGACATCCCAATCCACGAAACCCTTTGAGTTTGCATCCACCTCAACTCCGAAGTATAGATCTTCTAATTCAAATCTTTCAAATGCCTTCTCATACTTCACAGCTACACTCAACATCAAGTAAGTGGAATTCCATCTGGTGCACACATCTAAACACAATGTACTCTTACATTCAACTTGCACTGAATCAGCACACTCTTTGAATTTCTTAAGCCTGGCTGGAGAACTTCTAATATATTTCACTACCTCCCTGACCCACCTAATTGCAGGATCCAAGTCCTTTAAGCCATCTTGCACAATCAAGTTAATTATATGAGCTATGCACCTCATGTGTAAGTACTTGCCATTTGCAATAGTAGTCCCCCAGTTAATAAATTTTCGCTTCAAGTGCTCAACAGCCACATCATTTGGACTGGCATTGTCTACTGTAATAGTGAACACTTTATCTATCCCCCACTCTAGTAAGCATGTCTCTATTGCCTTGCCAATAGATTCACCCTTATGACTAGAAATAGGACAAAAATTTTAAAAAAAATTGTGCAGCTTCCAATCCCTATCAATGAAATGAGCTGTGATGCATATGTAATTGATTTGTTGAATGGATGTCCATGTGTTAGTTGTTATGGAAACTTGTTGATCATTATTTTTCAAATAATGTTTCAGCTTCAACCTCTCATCCGTATATAACTAAAAACAATCACGTGATAAGTCCATCTTGAAGGGAATTTAAATCTAGGACATGCATTATGCATAAACTCTTTAAAGCCTTCACATTCAACAAATTTAAATGACAACTCATCAACAATTATCATGTGTGCAAGACTTTTTCTAATAGCAGCTTGATCAAACTTCCAAGTAGATAACATACCCGTACTTTCATCATCTCCCGATGGTTGCAAAGACAACTGTGATTGTGTTTTATCTTCATTCCCCGGTATCTTCTTACACGTTTTCACATGGTAATTGAGTGCACTTGTCCCATTTTTCTTTGTATCTGCAGCATATTCTTTCTGACAATACTTGCACTTGCCTTTGATATCCCCTTTCTCTTTATCAACATAAACTTCAAAGTATTCCCACACTTTTGACCTTTGTTTTGGGCCTTTTGGCGGCCATGTTATTTTTCCGATTTCATTGCCGCTTTCATCGCTTGCGGGTGTAGATATTGGTTGTGCTACTGCTGCTACTGTATTTGAATCTGCCTCTTCTTGAGAGTTGGACATCTAACATTTATTTCCATTCAATACAAAACTTGATATAAATAGTAAAAGCAAGCTGCTATAATGAAAACAAGATACTTGCAAGTTATAATGAAACAAATCTACTGTTATAATGAAACAAATCTACTGTTATAATGAAACAAATCTACTGTTATAATGAAACAAATCTACACTATCAAGTAGACTTATAACCACTTGCAAATCTACATTCTACACAGACTACTATCTTGTAGATTTGTTTCATTATATCTACACTATCAAGTAGACTTATTAAATCTACACAGACTACTTACTACTATCCGACTTAAAATCTACACTATCAAGTAGATTTATTAAATCTACAATTCTACACAGCCACTCCGGCCGGTCGGCACTATCAAATCTAGTAATCTTCTATTATATGCTTAAAAATACAAATCAACTAGGTATTTTAAAATTTTAACCTTGCTTAAGATTGAAGATCGGATGTCGGCTGATGAGGATGTCGGATGTCGGATGCCCCAGGAAGTAGATGCTCACCCCTAGTCCCCTACTGCCGCTGGCCTGGAGTCCTGGACGCCGGATGAAAAGAAGAGTTTGCGATTTGGCGAGGGCCGATTTGGGGGGGAGGCGACTTGGCGAGTGCGATTTGGGGGTGAGGAGGCAACTTGGCGAGTGCCGACCGGCCGGAGTGGCGGAGTGCCGCGTTGCCGACCGATCGAGAAGCCGAGTGGGGGAGCCGAGCTGCCGTCGCTGCGAGTCTGTGACGCTACGTTCGCCCCGGCGTCGCCCGCCTGTGTAGTTAGGGCCGGCTGATGAGAGAGTCGAGTGCGAGAGACAGAGAGAGTCGAGTCTGTCGAGAGACAGAGACTGAGAACATTAGGTTAGGATTAGGAATCGGGTCGGGCGGCGGGGCGAGTACAGGGTAAGTGGGTATCGGATTTAACCGTTTAAGGTATTAGTGTTTGGGATACATATGTAATTAATTGAATTGTTGGGGGTAAAATGGTAATTTTTTAAAATTTCGGTTAATTCGATTAAAATCGATTTTTTACGATAAATTAACCGGACCGAAAACCGAAATCTCGAAAAAAATTAACCAAAAACCGAAATCTCGAAAAAAATTAACCGAAAACCAAATCGAAATTAATTCGATAAATTCAGGTTCGGTTCGGTTTCGGTGAATCGGATAATTTTGCTCACCCCTAACTTTACTGATAATTTAGATTGCTCCTATAATTCACATTACCACTTTTGTGATAATGTGGATAGGTCCCATGAGAGATGAGTATGTTGAATTATCACTAAATTGTAATCTCAAGTTCTAATATTGTCCTTCTCTTCCACACATTCTTCTTCACAAAGGCATCACCAAATTTTGACAAGATCATTTTTTTGTAATTTTTTATAAAGTCAAAGAATACAAAATTAGATTATCATCTATGTTGACCAAACATGTCAAACATGATAATTATATTATATTACCAATAAATTGAATATGACAATCTATTTTGTGCTAATGTGGATTATCATTGTAATATTATCAAGCAATATATTAAACACAATCTTAGAAATTTTATCAACTTGGTCCTATTTTATAATTTTTTATTTTATTTTAATTTAATTCTTTGGTCTTCGTAACACTTAACTCACGGTGTTTAAGATTTTAAGGTACAGCACAGAACAATATATGTTGTCTGATGTTCGTTTACAAAAATATGTCAAGTACAGGATAAAAAATTATCTCGATACAGTACACCGGGCCCATTTCTTTGTTACTCCAAATTTGAGTAACAAGAGCTTGTTACTTTGCTACAAGAGTTAAAATGATTTTATTATCCTTCATATTTTAAACTCTAGTATTCACCCAAATTCATTGAGTTGAACGGCGTGTACTAAAGATAGAAAAAAATCGCGATCAATTTTCTTCTCTCCCATCGTTAAAATTTCCCCGACATGGACGTCACTTGATGGGGAATCTCGTCATCAGCCGCGGCATCATCAGCAAAGACGTCGCGGCCCTATGCTGATGCCCTATTTTTTTATTAAAAAAAATTATTTAAATAATTGATTTTTTTAAATAGTACAATTTAATTATGTTTATGCATAGTATTAATTTTTTATGCATATTTTAATAAAATTGATTAAGGATGCCGCAAATTTTTTAATTGTGCAAACTAAGAATACTGTAAAAATTTTATTTGTGCATAGTATTAATTTGTTATGCATGCTAGCTAATGTTTGATTGATTATTTGCATGTGGGAGTCCAAGAATTTGCATCAGGTATATATTTTTCTATATTCTTTTTAGAAATTACTAGATGTTTTTTTTTGCATAAATTGCTAATATTGTTAATTATTTTTTATAGTACAATGGATCGATGTCAACTACATTGTTATCATTTGATCAACATGCTAGCTATGTATGCTACTGCATTTTTTTATCTGCACTTCATTTGTAGAAGAAATTATGAGAAAAAAACTCTAGATAAAAGAAATATGTCACGATTTGAGACTCGTAGGGATATGCTAGATTCCATAATTAGATGTAGTGATACAAATTATTTATGGAAATTAAGAATGTTTAAAAATGCTTTTGCAAAACTTTGTGAGCTTCTACCAGTACGAGGTGGATTAAAGAGTGATGAGGTGGATTAAAGAGTGATGGGCGGGTGTGCGTGGAGGAATAAGTTGTTTTTTTTGTAAATAAACTTGCTCATTACATAAAAAATAGGTCACTTCGAGTTAGGTTCAAGAGATCTAGAGATACTATTAGTAGATATTGCCATCGAGTATTAAATGCAATCCTAATGTTACAAGATGTTTTATTTGTAAAGCCAGAACCTGTGCCGCAAGATTGCATAGACAAGAGATGGAAGTGGTTCAAAGTAATTAATATTCCATTAATATAATGAGTGTTCTTAATTTTTTTTATAATATGCATTATATTTATTGTCAAGTATTGTTAATTTTATAAGGTTGTTTAGGATCATTGGATGGTACATACATATCAGTGACACCATCTGCAGCTGATAGGCCTAGATACCAGACAAAAAAAGGAAGTCTTGCAACAAATATATTAGGTGTATGTACACGAGATGTAAAGTGTGTCGTAGTGGATAACAATCACATTCTTGCATAATACCTAGAGGTAATGTACAATATATATTTTTTTAGTTTTGAATTATATTTTTTAAAAAACTTACCAGATTGTCGTTTGTCATTTCTAATATTTAACGTAAACATCCTAAGTTTGTGAATCATGCTAATAAGGAATTCAAGGAGTTTGAAAAACTTCAAAATATTTTCGGCAAGGATCGTGCTACTGGTCATAGAGCTGAGACGAGAGCAAATGCAATTAATGACACCCAACCTAACATTGAAAGTAATGAAGACATGGAACATCCACTTGAGTCTCCTATATCAGCGAGCTATATACCTACTTCCCATACTGCTGGCTCTTCAGATGAGGCATCTGTTGGTCCATCTCGCAAGCGAAGTCGTAACACTGACACTGCAAGAGAATTCATTGCAGCTTTTGACAAAAATATGAAAGCTACTAGAAAAGAGTTAGCACCAAAGCTTGAGCCTGCTAAGCCAATACTGCAAGAATTAAAGAAATTAGGTCTCACTCCTATGGATGAAGTAGACGTGCTTATTAAATTTGCACATACTCCACAATATGAAAAATATTTCTTGAAGATGGAGGATGATCAGAGGTTGACATTTTAAAAAATATTATGAATGATGTTTTTGTTACATTTATCAATTTATTATTATATTATGTTTTATTATATTTATTCATCTATATATTAATTGGAATTATAACTTTTGTGTTAGTTAAAATAAATATTATATTATTATTATAATTTATGATCTTGTCCAGTATATTTTGTATAACGAAACGAACAAAAAATAGTACAAATAGTATTTTCGTCAAATTATCTTATCATGTGCTGTGATAATACGAAACGAATGCATGACTATACTAGATTTGATGTCCAGTATCATGCGAAACGAACATAAGATTATTTGTTATGATATCTTGTACAACCTTATACTGTACTCAATAGTCTGTTCTGTACTAACCTGTTTGCGAAACGAACGGACCCAAAAAGTACAACTTACCTAGCTAGGGGGACTAGGGGACTAGGTAAGCGACTTCATATGTTTTGTAGGAAATTACACTTCTTGAGAAAGTATAACTTCTCACATTTTCCCCACTTTCTGTCAACCAAACAAGAAGAAAAAATTAGAACTTCTTGGGAAGTTGCACTTCCCAATACATAACTTCCGGTCAACTAATTCAATGATTATATATACTGTCAATAGTAGATTCTCTCGCTTTAATCAAGCCTCTATAAATTGCCTATAGTTCAGCATTATTAAGGGTTGAGTCATAATTCATGCTTTAGCACCCGAGTTTTATCATACAATCATTCTTGTTATTAACTAAAAGATACCACATATAGCATTATTTCCTAAAGGAAACCATGATGCATCACAGTATAAAGAAACTTCTCCCCGATCATTTCTTTCAATTACCTATTTAGTAGGCTTGGTACTTGCATAACTAGAATTATCAGTAACTATAAGTGTGCTTGCTAAAAATTGACATACTCCAAACACTTAACATTAGTCTGCAAATTCCTCCCAAGTACAAATTCTGCTTCAACTTCTATGGAGTGGGGTTCTATAAAAATTCCTATATATGGAGCTCATCATAAGAGTGCATATAACTTTATTAAAATTGAACATATTATGATTAAGACTGAATTTAAAGTAAAAATGAACTTAACCCTTTCACTTTATGTTCAGATAATAGGTTCACTCTTAACAATGCTAGGTTCACTTATGTGCGAGGCTCCATAAAAGATCTATGGAACTCGATTTCATAGTAGCTTTATCCTGTGATTCATCTGTGATATGATCCAAAAAAACTCTTCATTATGTCAGCTATAATTTTAGAAAGCACCTTGTAGAGGACTTTCTATAAGTCTAAATTCCTTGAATATTGATATATGCATTATATTTTTTAAGAATCATAACCAAGATGGTCTCACCACATTCAATAAGAATCTAAAACACTTCTTTGGGATTCAAGAAAAGCTTGAATATTGAAGATTTCATACTTTCTCAAGCAAATACATAAATTTCCATACTAGAATAATCAGGGTTGGGATTTTTACCACTACCCTTGGTTTTAAGAGTCTTCTAAAGTTCATAAGTGTAAAACTTCTAGTCAATTATTTGATTTCTTTTTTCAATTATATTCAGTCCAGATTCAACTGCGTTCCTCATGTTCCATTCATGTTTAGCCAAACTATTGCAAATCTCTTTCATTTCCAAAGTTTGGATCTTGTTCCCAATATTTTTGCTTCTCTCTTCTAGATTCTGAATCTCCAACAAATGACGAACATTCAAATTTAAATACATTTATCCATTGGATTGATGTGAGAATCATTTCTAATCCAATTCTTCTCAACTACATTTTTGAGCTCATTATGCTCCATCGAAAACTGCTTACAATTGAAACTTCTTCCACCAACTTTCTCTTGGATAGGATTAATACAAATAATAATAAAGACAGTCAGAACATATCTCTACATTCCTTCTTTCACAGAGCAATTATGAAATTGATTGCATTTTCTTCCTTGTGGCCCTTACTTGATTCAAAGTGACCAACAAGGAGGGTTACATTGAGGGATTGTCCTAAATTTTATCCCTCCCTTAGAAGAGACTCGCCTATAGAGCTCAGGGTTATTCCTCCATTCTTCTCTAAATATACGAAAAATTATATTTTTAGTCCACATAGTTTATTCGAATTTTGATTTTAGTCTTCATAATTTACTTTGATTTTGATTTTAATTAGTCTTTATTCTTTTAGTGTGTTTTAAAGGAACTCCATTTAACTTATCCACATTAGCAATGTCCAGTCAACAACCGACCACATCAGCTTCGTATAACGTCGTTTATGTCTCAAGTGATGGTAGAGATCAATTCCTAAACGAAAATATAGTGCGATGACTAAAATTAAAAATTTTAAACTATGAGAAATAAAATTCAAATTCAAATAACTACGTGAACTAAAAGTATTTATGCTTTTCCCTTAAAAATATTAGTTTTTCTTTTATCCCTCAGTTTTTAAATTTCATTTCAATTTAACCACCAAGACAATTTTATTTAATTAATTCGACCATCAAAATTTTCAGTTTTGTTTTAATTTTATTCGCCCCGCTCAAAATGCTCATATTGTTTAAAATTTTATCATTTCTCAGTCACATAAAAAATAATTATTATATGGGCATAAGAATAAATAGACATTTATGTCCTTTCGTAACTATTTGAATTGAAAGTAAAATGTAAAAAATTGATAAGGAGACAGTAACAAAGGGATGAAATGAATTGATTTGATACTAGCATCTAAAAAAGGTATTAATATTTATTTATTTCCGCGCTAAAAAAGTAGTATTTAAGATGTCGAATGATAAAATGATTAGGTCGATATATATAATATAATTATATAATCATTTTATTTTATATATAATTAATATAAAAATAAGATGTTAACTAATAAATATGGGCAAAATAATTATTTTACTTCCTGCAAAATACAAATTGTATATAAAAATTTATATCAGGAATTTTTCAAAATCAGATTTTGGGAGAAGAAAATCTCCGAATCCGAATTTTTTGGATCAAAATTTCTAAAATTGAAATTTAATGAATTTGATATTATTTTATCCCTGGGCCAAAGTCTCTAACCAATTAGAGACTTTTGTTAAAAATTTTAAAAAATAATTTTAGTTTATAAAAAAAATTATAATAAAAATAATGTGTTAGAGTCTAAAAAATATATTTTAAAATTCTCTAATTCATTATAGAGTTTTGCACCAAGTCTATAAATCTAAGTTTAAATTAAAAATTATAAAATATTTTAATGAAAAATATTTTTTTGAACTACAACACGTCTTTTATATTTAAAATATATATTTTATTTATTATTATTTTTTGAATTATAAAGCTATTATAGACTTTGGGCAAAAGTTTCTAATGCATTAGAGACTTCTGCCCAAAGTCTATAAAACTAATTTTTAATTAAAAATAGTGAAATATTTTTTGTCCAAAATATTTTGATAGACTCTAGCATATTTTTTATATCACATGTATATATATATATATATATATATATATATATATATATATATATATATATATTTGTGAATTAAATTTTATTTTTTATAATTATAAAATTATTATAAAGAAAAGTCTCTAATTCATTTGAGACCCTTGTGCAAAATCTATAATAATTTCATAATTTTATAAAAAAAATATTTGAATTTATGAAATAATTTTTTAATGATATAAAAGATGTACTATGATCCAAAAAAATATTTTACATCAAAATATTTTATGATTTTTAATTTTAATTTTAATTTATAGACTTTGTGCAAAAGTCTTTAATACATTAGAGAATTTGAAAATTATATTTTTTGTTATCTAATATCTTATTTTTATTATAAAAAATATTTTATAAATTTAAATATTTTTTTTATATTTTTTAATTTTTGACCAACGTCTCTAACCAGCCCATATGTAAAATGGGTATCTGATCCACTAAATTTTGATTTTGAGAATTTTGAATCTTCAAATCTGATTTTGGAAATTTCTCTTTCCCAAAATTTGAATTTGAAAAATTCTTAAATTTATATTATATTTATATGTAATTTACAAATAAAAATTAATTTTTTCATATATAATTTACTATATATAATTATATATGAACAAATTACATTAGATATATAATAAATATATATATATATATATATATGACAAAAATAAAAATATTAATTTATAAATGAAGAATATTTTCATCGTTTAAAGATACTTCCCGTGAAGTAATTATATCATCCAAATATGTTATGGTATAGAAAATAATCAAATATCTTTCGTATAATTATTTTTAGTCAACTAAACATATTATTTATATTTTTTAAGAAAAATCGTAGAAAGTTAATTTACGAGAATTATTTTTTTAAAAAAAAAATACTTTTTATGTCACCCAAACGTAGTCTAAGCGTAAAGTCTGAATACAGATTATATTCATCACATGGCTCTACGTTGATCCTCTGGTTCCGTCCCCAGTGCCTGAATACAACCTGTCCTCTGCAGTTCCTCTGCTTCCTACTCTTCATGTTTCCTTTTTCTTTATTAAAAAAAATTAATAACTTATATCTGTAATAATCAATTCACGCATCAATTATACGAATACCACCGCAAGACCAAGTCCGTGCTCCTAACATTGATGATTTGCTGCAACGTAAAGCTTGCAATTCTCTCCATCACGTCCCACGTTACATTAGGCCGTCCTGCGCTACATCATTTGATTGGCTACAAATATTTCTTCGTCTCGTACTCCCGGACCGGATCACTTGTCAATTGTCATGGGTCCTCAAAACGTTGACGAGATCCGATCACCGCTTGGCCGCGCGGGCTCTGCGGCTCATCGTACGGTGATAGGTCTCACCGGCTCATCGCAGCACAGTGGACCCCCTCGCCCCAACCCGTATAAAATTGGGAGAAATACGAGAAAGGAAGAGAATCCAATACGACGAAGAAGATCTCTTCAGACGAGTTCATCCCCACGGCATTCCGAGAGTTGCTACAATGATCTGAGATCTGGTCTTCTTCTCCTCGTTTCTCCTTTGATACGTACGAACCCGAAGAGTTCGGTAAGTCCAAAGTCGTTTTTCCCTTAGATTTTGAGAGGATTTATCTATGTTAGGTCACTTCTTTATTACTTTCTGCAGCTGGTTTGTTTCTCTTTTTTTCCCTCTTCTTCAGCATAGTAATTACATTGTCGAAATGTGGCTGGTCAGATGCGTATACGCTGCTGTCTAAAAGTCGTCTTCTCTTGTGATTTGAAATGCTTCGCTTGGGATGCTGCATAATGCCTTTTACAGATAGGGGAAACTATCGGAAGTGAGTCTTTGAGGAACTGTAGAATTGAATGTTGCAGGAGTATAGGGTTTCGTATAAATGTACTTTTCAGAAGTAAAATTTCTTCGCACTGGGTGATCTGGGGTAGAAGATATTTCTGGAAAAAATAGGCATTGATCTAGAATTAAATTAGCGGTACCACATTGCTGGCTATTTAGTCATGGAGAAAGATTCTTGAAGTTCTCTCGATTGAACATAAAAGGCATTCATCCAAAATTCTGTTGACCTTAAAAAAATGTGAGCTTTAGATGTAAAATTCTACTAAACTTTTTCTGATTGAACTAAGGTTGAGAAGTTGCCTACGCATAGCTTATAGTTAAGTTGATTTCAAGTTGCCTACAGGCTGCAGTTTATTAGTATCGCATTGCCCACTTACCTTTTCCAGGATCAGCACATCACCAACCTATCAAGATGCTAATTTTTAATGTTGCATATCTCCGAGTTCACATGTTATCAATGATACTAGCACAAAACTGTCTTCTTTACCTATATACTTTAGATCAAATTATAATTTTCCATTTAAACACATGTGGATAATGGAAAAGGTAAAATGCTTGGCAAATTTATATGGAAAAAAAATTCTCATATATCCTATGCAGGCTACCTTGAAAATGACTTAATTTACAGATGGGTACATTGTTCTTTACCCAAATATCATATTTATGGATTGCTCTAGAATTTAACTAATATTTGCACATCTATGGTTAATTAGTCATGTATTAAGATATTGCAAATTGTCTCCTTTCTACATAAAATAGACATTCATCTGGAGGTGTTTGTAATTACTCACTGATTTAGTGAACTTCACATCTATGCATAGTTGAGAAAGGTGCTTGTTCGTTATTTTGGATCGTGATTGTAATCTTCCTGCAGTAATAATGTTTTATTGTCACGTAAATGTATGAGATTTTCAAGGATAAAATGCCACAAATTTAGTTCTCAAGGTGAAGACATCCGTCTTGCTAATTCACAATTGATTTGTAATTAGGTGCTATGGCCGTCAAAGGGAATGCTGCAGACAATAGGACTAGAAGTTCTGTTTCTATATTCATCATAATCAGTATGTGCTGCTTCTTCTATATTTTGGGAGCATGGCAAAAGAGCGGTTTTGGAAAAGGAGACAGCATTGCCATTGAGATTACTAAGCAAACTGATTGCACCATCTTACCAAATCTTAGTTTTGAAACTCATCATAGTAGATCAGATGGTGATGAACTGGAAGTCCAAACTTTTGAGCCATGTGATGAGCAGTATACAGATTATACTCCTTGCCAAGATCAAAGTAGAGCAATGATGTTTCCTAGAGAAAATATGAACTATAGAGAAAGGCATTGCCCTCCGCAAGAAGAAAAGTTGTACTGTCTTATACCAGCGCCCAAAGGATATGTTGTTCCATTCCCATGGCCAAAAAGCCGGGACTTTGTCGCTTATGCAAATGTACCCTACAAAAGTCTGACAGTTGAAAAAGCTGTTCAGAACTGGGTTCAGTATGAGGGCAATGTGTTCAGATTCCCAGGTGGTGGAACACAGTTTCCGCAAGGGGCTGATGCATACATCAACCAGCTTGCATCTATTATTCCAATCGATAATGGGACAGTGAGAACTGCATTGGACACTGGTTGTGGGGTATGTTATGATTTCTATATATTATCCATTTTACATGTTAATATTTGAGTGTTTTTAAGCAATTTTGGACCTCTCTGAATTGCTGATCACTCCTAATTGCATGATCTGGGAACTTTCAGGTCGCAAGCTGGGGAGCTTACCTTTTGAAAAAAAATGTCGTGGCCATGTCATTTGCACCAAGGGATTCTCATGAGGCACAGGTGCAATTTGCTCTGGAAAGAGGTGTACCTGCAATTATTGGTGTTCTTGGAACCATAAAGCTTCCATATCCACCTAGGTCATTTGACATGGCTCACTGCTCAAGGTGCTTAATTCCTTGGGGAACAAATGGTAAGTTGTGTAGTCAATATATTCTTTTGTTTCTTTCATGAATTCCATTAAACAAGCAATCCGCCAACCTTAACAATAGTATCTATATGCTTTTGGGACCATCCTCATTACCATGCTTTATGCCCATTTTTCAGATGGCATGTACATGATGGAGGTAGATCGGGTTCTTAGGCCTGGTGGGTACTGGGTGCTTTCAGGGCCCCCAATAAACTGGAAGAATAATCACAGGGCATGGCAACGAACAGAGGAGGATCTTGAGGAGGAGCAGAAAAAGATAGAAGAGATTGCTGAGCTTCTTTGCTGGGAGAAGGTTGCAGAGAAAGATGAAATTGCCATATGGAGGAAGAGAATAAATACTGATTCATGTACTGTGAGGCAAGATGAACCCCGTGTTAGAACTTGTGAATCATCATACGCAGATGATGTCTGGTACTACTGACTCCTTTCTCGAAATAGTGTACTTAGTATTTTACTCAACTGTTATAAAATACATATAAATTAACAATAAAGTTATATATGCGGCAAAAAGTTTCATGGTTAATTCATACTCTGCATGGAAAGAAAAGGTGATGATTCTAAAGAGAGCTTTGTTGAATTTACTAAGAGATCTCCCTGTTAACAGGTGCTCCTATAAGAATCAAATACCCTGTCCATATTGACCATCTACTTCCTAATTTAGTACTTTGCAGTTTGCACTCTCTTTGCTACTACAAGAAACAATATGTGAATGCCAATATCACCATTTGTCATGAAATTGTGTAATTTAAAGTAAATGAAAAGACAAACCAGATACAAATTCTTTAAAAGAAATCTTTTCTGATTTTTAAATGTTTGTATCTTTTCTGACATTTTCCTTTTTCTAGATGCAGCTAAATCTATGGTTTTTATTCTTCCTTGTGCCTTTTTATACAACTTATAATGTGGTTTAGTTGTGCAATTCAACTGTGTTTTGTATGCTCAAGACTATTTTATATTTTTATTGTTGAATATATTTATATATAGAAGTAGCACATATGCAATTTGTAAGTTGTTACTTAGCATGTTGGTAGTTCATCAACTTGTTGACTGGCTTCCCTTGGTCTATTTTAGGTACAATTCTTCTGGCTCTTAGCTATTAGTTGAAGAGTTGATGGAATATTCAACAGCTTTGTTAGCAGTATCAGATCTAAGATCTTATAAAAATTACCTATTTAAATTGATACTAGAGCTGCAGTTATATACTTGCACAGTTATATATGAAATCTTATTTTTAATGATATTCCTTTATCTTAATCTGTTGATAATATGAACCAGTATCACTTCTCTACAGGCATCATGAAGCCTTCTCATAAAAAGCAGGAAAATGTAAAGAACTTTAGATATGCTAAGATGAGTTTGTGAAATTTCTGTATGATCAAGTAGCAACTTTTCCCATTCCTGTATCTGTATGAGAAATCTGCAACATATCTCAATATCTTCAAAGTTATTTAACTTAAAGGCTCACGTTCTGTGTGAACTACTTCATAGAAGTGTTTTCTGTTTAATGGAATGAAATATTACTTACCTGTATACTGCTGTTAAATTTCTAGTTTGTATTCTCCTGCTTTTGCCATAATTCCTTTAACCATTTCTTGGTGATACTAGGTACAAAAAGATGGAAGCATGTGTAGTTCCTTTTCCAGACGTTGACAACCCTGAAGAGGTCGCCGGAGGAGAGCTGAAGACATTTCCAGAAAGATTAAATGCTGTACCTCCTAGAATTGCTAGTGGCTCTGTACCTGGTTTATCAGCTGAATCATATGAGGAAGACAACAGATTGTGGAGGAAACATGTCAAAGCTTACAAAAGAATAAACAAATATCTTGACACTGGACGATACCGGAATATAATGGATATGAATGCAGGACTGGGTAGTTTTGCAGCTGCAATTGAATCACCTCAACTGTGGGTGATGAATGTAGTGCCCACTATTGCTCAGAAATCTACTCTGGGTGCTATATATGAAAGAGGGCTGATTGGCATGTATCATGACTGGTATGTTTACTTCTTTAGTGTTAAGATTGCTGCAGTATACATTATGTTATATTTTTTGTCACTTGGCAATTTATTTGTGGTTGGCAATCATAAAAATACATTTACAATTGCAAAAATATTTATATGGGTTCATTTTAAAATTACATATATAGATCCATTTTTAATTGTCTCACTAGGAGAGCCAAATTGAAATGAAATTTGGCTTATAGGAAATTATACAATGCAACAATTGGCGACTTAATGAGATTATACTATTGACTAATACTTCAATTACTAATATAATTTATGGTAAAAATAAATAAATGAACTATTTTCTCAACATGTATTTACATATGAAAGTTATTTTAGAATTTTCAAACTTGTTAAAAGAATATATAACATTGTCTCCACACTCCCAACACATGATAATTTGACCAACGCTGTTATCATCTTCTCCTACAATCTTTTTTGTCTTTCTTCTCAACTATCTTCAAAGCCTAACTCCCACCTTGTCATCAATTTTTTCCCTAGTTGGTGTTTAACTTTATTTCATTCTCAAGTCACACTTAAAGGTGCTAAAGTATTTTTTTAATAATATATATATGTATGTAATTTTTAACTATAACTTGTCTTGTTCTAGTTTATTTTTATAAATATTAAAATATTTTATATTTTAATGATTGATTTTCTTTTAAGTTGCATAAATTATTTTATTTTTTTGCATTACCTTTGTTTTTTTTTTTCAGTTTATATCTTTGTTTTTAATCCTACTCCAAAATAAAATAATAATTTCAAGATTAAATATAATATTTTTTATAATTTGTGTAAGCTTTGGTTTTTACTTTCCGAAGATTTTACTTTATTTTCAACTATTTGTAAATCTATAAAATATTCAATGATATAGAGCTTTTCACTTTCTAATAGATTTTACTCATGAAATTATTACTATTTTTTATAAAAGCAATTTATTTTATTGTTGACATTATAGGTCAAAATCTATATATTTTAGGTTGTATAGATTTATTAGTTTTTCTATTAGCTTTGATTTTTTATTGAAAGATAATAGTGCTAGCTTACTTTTCTTCTTAGAAAATTTATTTTGTAAAAAAAAATTATATATAGAAGCAAACATAATCTATATATGGTTTACAATTATATGATTTTTTTTCTTTATCAATTATTTTTTATTTTTTTATTTTTTATAATATATTTCGATTTTTTGTTTTTATATAAACTTTTTTCATATTCCTACTCTATATAGACCTATATTTTTAAAAAACCAAGAATATTTATAGTTCTTGATTTTTCGATAATGATATTAAAATATTTTTTTATATAATTTGTTTAAAATAATATTTGAAGAAAAACAAATATAATCTATATAATTTTTTATTAAACAGTTTTTTATTTAGGTATTAGATGACTTTTTTCTCTTGGAAGAAGTTTGCTATATTTTTTATTATTTATATAATCTAATTATTTATTATATTGCCTTTTTATTTGGTTATACATACGCACTATTATTTTTATTTAAAATATTATTTATAATGTTACTTAATATTTTTGGAATACAGAAAAGTATATCTTTTTGCTAATATTTATGAAGATTAACTTTTTATTATCTTTTAATTCTATTTTGTTTCTTTTTTTACTTTTCACTCATGCTTTATTTATATAAGCTATATAAATTATATTATTTTGTTTACTTTGATTGATATTTTAATTATTTGGTTAAAGTTATCTTGCAAAGTTCTATGATACAATATATATCTTTAAGATATAACAAGTTTATATTACTAAATTTTAATTTGCATTACATATACTCAAAGTAGACATTATTATAATTGAATCACATAATACCAACCCTCCCCAGGACCCAAAAAAGTGGGATGCTTCGTGCACTAGGTCACCCTTTAATCAGATAAATACCAATTGACTCTATACATAAATTCAAGTGAACATGACAAATATATGTTACCAAAATCATGACATTATGCTGTATATAATTATTAATTGACATGAATTTAGAATTCACAAAAACGATTATATATATTTATGCATTGGTATATATATGTGTGTGCATGCATAAAAGTTTTAATATAATGGACTCAATATATTAAGAGAGAGAGAGAGAGAGATATTATATTGGAGCACTTGATGAACGACAACATGAATATTATAAGAACTATATAAGTCATTAACTATATTGTACTCACACTATTTATTTTCTCAATGACATTTAAATATGTGTAAAAAGGTTAATTTTTTTAAATTATATTGGTATAATTCTGTTCATTGCGAATTTTGTATTTATAGCAACCTTGTGTTTCTCTTATGCAGGTGTGAAGGTTTCTCAACTTATCCAAGGACATATGACCTTATTCATGCCAATGGTGTTTTTAGCTTGTACAAGAACAAGTAAGTTTGTCAATTCTGTTTTCTTCACAAATATCATTACACATTACTAGTGGACCATGTTAAGGTGCCATAAGACATCCACTCTACTACAAATATGGATTATTGCAATGCTTAATTTGAAAAAGCTACTTAAGCATATAGCAACTGCAAAATTACTGGGTTGCACTTATTCATTTGATAATGAAAAGGTATGACTTTGACCAAAAATACTTTGTACTTATATGTTGCAAATTTACCTCATTTGCATCAATTACAAAAGAATGCCACTGAAGATTGTTTTTCCCAATACAAATATTAACTATTTTGACCCTTGCAAAAAAATGCTGCTAAAGATATTTACCCAATACTTGTTACGGTGAAATTTGCAAAAACTGCCGCTAATTTAGTTTTTATGCTTTTACCTAAAAACTTGATAGTCGCAAACTTTGAAGCATTTCTTCACGGCATATTGTCAACCCTATGACCCTATCTACTCAATTGTGTTTCATGAAATGATGCAGATGCAAGATGGAGGATATTCTTTTAGAAATGGATCGAATTTTAAGGCCTGAAGGTGCAGTCATATTCCGCGATAAAGTTGCTATCCTGATGAAGGTGAAGAGGATGGTTTCTGGAATGAGATGGAAGTCAAAGATGGTGGATCATGAAGATGGTCCTCTTCTACCGGAAAAGATTTTGGTCGCTGTTAAGCAGTACTGGGTAGGTGGCCCGACTAACAAAACAGCCAAAGAGTGAGTCAGTTTCTAATCATGATAAATCTAGTGTTATTCCTACTCTAGTCGCCACGAAATCAGTCAGTCAGGGAGCTGCTATCAGCTGAACAGCCGACAGCCATATCTACATTTTGATTACTTGGAGATTGGTAGTGAAATGCTTTGTAGCCTAGTGAGATAGTGAAGTATTTTTATAGGGTGGTATTGCTTCTCTTTTTATGGATTCTCGCCTGCTAGTATGAGCTTTTCTCTTTTTCATGAGACGATGATACATCCCTCCCATGTATTATTTTCATTTGGGTTCTTGCATGGAGATGAACCCAAGCACAAGGTCCAAATGCTTACGTCACATAATATTCTTTTATCTGTTGTGAGGTTTGTGAATACACATTTCATTGTTTTCTTTGTCAATCTTGATTAACTCTAGTTTGGGAGGAGTTTCTTGACTGTTCATTTTGGAAATTACGGTTCAGAATTCTTTGATCTTTGAAGAACAGATGTAATGTTATTTAGGAATCAGGATTTGAATAAGCCCATGGAACAGAAGTTAGGGGTGAGCAAAGTACCATGTATTTTTCATGATATCTGGATTTTATCCTCTATTAGAGTGGTTCTTAGGTTTTGGATCCGAATTTTACCTTATTGGAAATTGAAATTAGATCCTATCCGGAACTTATAGTACACCATAGGTTCTTGTGGTTCCGAGTACCTTGTTGAAATTTGTAGTATCACATGTTTTAGGTATCTTATTGAAATTTATTCTTTCTTTTTTTTCATATATCACAATTCAATAAATAAAAAATGTAAAAAATGTAAAACTAAAGTTGACATATACATGATAAAATTATGCCACCATAATTAGTGGATATTGAACTAATAAATTTCGTATATTGAGTTAACGAGTTTTTAGTAGTGAATAATATAAGAATATATGCATATGTACCAACCTCGTTTTGAATATCATTTTCGATTCCTAATATCCTGTATGCTGAAATTGAGATCGAAATCAAATTTAATCGGTTCGTTAATTTTTTATCCAAATTTAGCTTGAGTCTATTTGAAATTTAACAGAAGTATCATTAACTGATGTGTCAATTGATAAGAATGGACGTTTACTGTAAATAAATAAATTTTATAAAAAAATATATTAACATCAATCTAAAAAGAATATTTTTTTTAGAGAAACATTAAGAAAATATTGTATTGGGTGGCCATATAAAGAGGCCATGGTATTCCCCCCAAAAAAGCATGTTGAATTCATAATACAATAAATTAATGATATTTTCAGAAGTAATGAGTCTTCTTAGCTCCAAAATACTACTATGAACTAAGACTTGGAATAGATAGACATGATGAATAACATTAATCATAAATACATTAGATTTCTATTTGTATAAGCAAACTTTCAACCTTTTCTTCCGCTACTATCCTGCCTAGTTTTCCAAGGATACATCCGAAATTAACAATTATAAAGATTAGCCTTTTCACAATGGCTTTAGAAGTAGCATCTCTCAATCATATATATTTTCAAATGTCATGTATTCAGTACAGCAAATACAAAATTGTCATGAATCTCCATAAAGTCAGTTCAGATACACAAAGCAGAATATACCATCCTTTGATCTTCATTCCTCAAAATAGAGCATAAATCTGCTGAATTGCTTACTCAAAAACATAAATTACTAGTTCTGAATTATGGCCCTGCTGTGTACAAAGAAATAATTGGGCAGTTTAATTTCATGTAAGAGAACAGCAATTACATCAAACGAGATGTAATCCTTGATGAGAAAAATTACCAACTTTATAATTACTTGGAGCTTCCTCTGCATCCAAGAGCTCAGCTAACTGAAATAGATAAATAAAACTTTTGTGGGCTGTCATCTTAGAAGAAAGTAAGGATCAAAACCATCATCCAATGGAATGCCTTTCTGTGGTTGGGTCCCACATGTCACATGCCTCCTTTCATGTGATTGCAGCACCAGAGAATATAAGTTAGATATTAAAGGATTTCTAAGAAAAGGCCTGATTATCCCCTCGAGCTCGGAAAACTTTGATAAGTAAAATTCGTCATTATATGGTTGCTGTGAGAGTGCATATATGCCAAGAAGATTTGTATATAAAGATACAAAGGCATCCTTGTGATTACCTATTCCTCCAATCCAGTCTGTTATCCCCTCAGTTTCAAGACAGCTGTTTGCAAATGATATCAACTGTTGTAAAAATCTCAATCTCCAAATTGATGAGAACTTTTGGACGCAGCTCTCATCGAGGCCTTGAGGATGAACCTGAAACTCACATGACTTTGGAACTAAGAGATTCCCTAAATGTGAACAACAGAATTGGCATATCAAAAGCTTTTCTTCATGGTGGTTATCAATTTCTTTGTCGAATATTCGTCGAACTAGGTCACCATGGGAACTCACAGAACTAGCCGTTCTCAAAACCAGTTTTGCAAGGTATTTCAAGTACTCCAACCAATCACCAAATATTGAAGAAAGAAAGTCAAAACTTGCCTCAAGTAATCTATCCACTTGTGTGGGTACAGCTTCTGGGTAGGAGCCTATGTTTATTATTTTGGAGCTTATGCAATTCTGGACATCCTTGGCAAGTTTTTGTCGGAGCCCATTGTCCTCATCCTCCAAAAGTTGGACACATGTGAACCACAAATCTAGTACCTTGCAAGCATAAAGGTTAACAACTTCAGACATCTGAGAACGGGAAATTTTATCCCCAATGTTGATATTCCAAGTATCTTCAAATGTTACATGGCGGTTAGACACAACTGAAGCAACTTCCTTAGCTTCTGCAAGCATTCCAGAGGCTACTATGGCTTCTGCAGCTGCCTTCCGCATGTTCACAGGCTCAGATGGTGCACTATGACGGTTAACTAGGCTGACAAAAGAATCTATGTTACTGAAGGCTTTGGCCCACTTCTCAGATTGGTTGATATCGCTAGAAACAGTGTCCATCTCTTCCATTGTCTGATATTGGTCAGTGAAAAAAGAACTCTTAAGAAAACTGACAAACTGCTTTGCACATATACCCATGCAGGAAAGGGTAATTTCTCGGGTCTTTGTTCGCTTTACTGTTCTGTATAGATTGATCAACCAATCCCAGAAACAGAAATGAAAATCACGATCTGCAGCGATGCTGCATTGTAGATCAGTTGGTTTCTCAGGTTGAATAAGATTCCAGCTAAAGAAAATTTTTAATATATAATAGATGCACTTTGGGTTCTCCTCCACAGAAAACAACTTAATCAGCATGGAATGCAGATTGGACTTAGCCCACACATATATGACACCACTCTTGACGCTACGAGTCAGTGAGTTGACTAACTGAAGAACCTTTTTCAGTGCAGCAAGTCTAACTTCATAAGTAGGATCAAGAACACAGGACATTATCTTCTGATGAATTTCAGACACAGATATCTCAGTTTCAATGACCTTCTGAATGTTTGATGTTGGCAAAGGAACAGGTACCTGGATGTGATCCTCTAGAACCAGATCAGTTTTTCCAAACAGGCAACTAAAATAAGATGCTGTTGCCTGCTTCCGGAGATCAATAACAGTAGGATCATACCATGTCAACCAAGAAGACCACTGGTCTACATCTACGAATCCCAAGGCTAATTTAAGCAGCAAAGATCTGATGGATGTGGTATGTTCACTTGTGCTGGTTGTTCTCGCGATATCAAGCATAAGATCTAGAACACGCATGTATGAGCAATTTAGGGTAGGACATGGGCATGATTGAATGCTGCCAATCCAATAACATTTTGATAGCGCTTGGATCAGTTCACCAAGAATCTGTTCTTTAGTTGATATATCTGTTAAGTCTCTGCAGTTATTATCAAGAAGAGACGACAGCTGTAGTAGAAATCCATGTATGGAGTTGAAAGATGTCGCACAAGTAGTTACAGATCCAAGTCCATTATGCATTCTAGGAGACCCAGAAAGATCCAACGAAACTGTCATGGACAATGACATATGAGATCTACTGTGAGGTAAACAACGAGCAACACTGCAAATGACAGTCTGTAGTTTTTCATTAGATACTAAACCAGTCAAAGCTCTAGAAGCAAGAACACGAACTCGGAGATTACTCTGTGTTGCACATTTTTGGATATAAGGCATAAATAATGAGGGGTCTAATGCATCACCAATTCCACTACTAATGATAGAAGGCTTTAGCCTGCTTAAGAGAATAAGGATCGGGCATAAGCTTGGATGAATGGCCTTTGCAATGTTTGTTTCCATATTCTTGGAGCACCCATCACCAAGCAGTTCGGTGGCAATTTTTAATTCACTGAGAAGGAAAGCATGCAAAGCCGGATACCTATGTGAGAAAACAAATAGTCAGTTCATAACTATCAGATTGTGCTGAAAAGCATGTCATGTCCTGAAAAAAAATATCTAAAAAACCTTATTCAATATTAGGATATATTTCAACAACTAAAATTCAAGAAATGGATTCTTCAAAGCTAAAAAGGTTCTCTTACTAAGGATTTTTGAAATAGCACGCAACACCATAGTACAACTTCTACAAAATAAATACATGATAGAAAAAATGTGCAACACAAAAAAGCCAGCACGATTATAAAGTCAAGTCGATTCATGTGCTCTGGAACTTGACACAACTTGAAAACTTGATGCTCGAACTCAAGCATGAACCGGATGGAGCTCAAATTTTTGAGCTGAAGCTCGAACCCATAATTTTTTAGTCAAAATCGAGCTTGAGCTCGTAATAAGTATTCAAATAATAACCTATAAATTTGCATGTGATACTTGATTAGAGTGGATTAAGCTCGATTAGACTATTAGGCTCAGTTTTTAAATATATATTAAAAATGTCTTAAGCTTGCAAGTTGCAAGCTACTCAAACTTGAGTGTTCAGATACTTTACTCGGCTAGATTGGCTACTCGATCAGCTCAACCTCAACCCGCCATGTGTCTAATTGAGTTTGAATATTTGGCAGATCAAAATTGAGCTACTAACTAGTAGCTTGACTCACTTTCCTAGGTACAAGAAAACTATTAGAACTACCTATAATGCTCATGATAAGATAGCTAGTCTGACTAGACTAGCTGAACCAACTCAAATGGAATTGCCAGAAAATATACAGCATGCTGAGAACTACAGTTAACATACAAAACAAGAACTTAATTTGCACAATTAATTAATCAAAAGGTTAGTTGTTGGGAAGCTTTCAGCTTTCAGGATATATCATCAAACTTAAAAAAACAGACTCAAGAGTTACTGCGTAACATTAAAAATGCAAGGAAACCAAATTGAATTCGGTTGCCTTTTCACCTCTTGTATTATTTAACATCTAGCAAAAGCTTCATAGGATTGTGGAAGTCCAATGGCATTTGAAAATGATTTTGACGGTTACAGTTGAAGGGCCACAAACATCATGAATCAATTTGAAGTTTTACAAGCTCTTGAATTTTAGGACAGGCAATGACAGAATTGAAAGCTGAAACAAGATTGTCATATATAAACAGAGTTGAATTGCTGCATCATTAAACAATTACTACCTAAAGGTTAAAAATACTTTCTTTGAAGATGATTTCATAAGTCCATATAACACAGCACACTAGAGAATTAAAAACTCTGCCAAGTCCAATAACAGCTAGAGTCCTTACAAGACATTTTGCACAACCGCAAACAAGCATAACACTTACAGAGAGATGTCAAACAAAAGTCGTGCAGTGACCCATAGGTGTAATTTGCAAATTAAAGAATGGAGATACTTTACCTATGGAAGAACTCCAGCCCAGTCAATGCCTTACGTGATGACTCACGTTTTTGTATGTTGAAAAACCCAAGCATCCTACGAACCAGGGTGGTATATGCAAGACAAGCACTGTTTCTTACCTCCCAATAAGGAGATGAGAAAGATCGTATAGATATAATCATAGCCTCAGCACAAAATCCTGATGTATCAACAGCTAAATTCGTGTCATTAAAAGCAGCTCTTAGTACATTAAATGCATGTACTGTGGGAATCACACCCTCGTCTCGGATTTTAGAGTTCCTTGTACTTGCTGGTAGAGTTGTTAAACCTTCCAATCCTGAATCAGGGATCAAAGATCTTAAAGGTTCCTCCTCCGCTAGCACGTCTGTTTGGCTAAAACCAACTTCGGTGTTATTTGACAATGATTTGTTCGCAACACCTATCAGCCACTGCAATGCCCTTGGAAGTAGCTTCTTTGGAGTTCCTTCAGGCTCTGAGAGAAAAAAAGCAATGAAAGCAGCAGGTATTCCTGCACTCCTCCGCAGTAAATCATCCACTGTTTGGCCCTTTGTCGTGGTCCTCTCCATCAATTGTTCCATCCAAGACTCAGTCATTTTGTTAAGCCTAGAAATGAAGGAGTATCTTTTATTAATCTAATATCTCAAATAGTCCATCAAAAGTAGAAATGTACTTTACTTGACAAAGTAATTAAAGTATCATCTAGTCAAGACAAGTAGGGCTAGCAAATCAAGTTTGTAAATCATAATCATACTGTATCACTGATATAAAACACAAAGCGTTTGACAGAAACATGACAATTAGTTATTTTATGCTAACATTGAAACCCCGACATGTTTATTAGGCAGGTTGACTCAACACTATTAATTTGCTTAACATATTTATATATTTTATCAAAATATAAAGAATATCAATTGTATTTTCATAAGAAATGGATGATATACCAGTACACCTTTCACATTTTTTAGATATTTAACGATATGTAAATAAGGCATGATTAACACATGTAATAAACGAAATCATACCATGTCAGAATAAATGGGTTGCACAAATCAACCCGTGTAGAACACAAAACAAGTTTGCATGAAACCTGAACATGCTTTTTTTCTATATTGGGTCTTATTGTGTAATGGGGTCATTTAAATTTGGAATGCCCTAACAACAAGAAAGATAGATCCTAGGGATTAGACAATTTAGTATATTTCAATTCTGGAATCATACTGCAGTAGTATCAACGAGCTCTTCTTTGATGGCAAAAAGTAATATAATACAAACCATGACCAGCCACAATACTTGATGTGGCAGATGTATACATACTTTGAGAAAATAAGAAAAATTAGAATCAATTGGAGATAATAGATGCACACCTTGAATCATTTGAACAAAGAAGGCGATTGCAAAGAGCAGTAAATCCAGCTCTTGTCTTATCAATTGCACCATTATGCTTCATTTTTAGAAGAACTTGCAAAAAATGATTCCCAATGGTCTCCAATTGAACCAGGTCAAGCACTCCATCAGTCATCTCATTATCATCAGAACCTTCAAATGCATGACCCTGCTCAGATGAATATGAAACTGTGCAACTCGGCAAGGGAATTTTTCTAATAATGGTTCCTAGGAGAAGACTGACCTGGAAAAAGAAACAGTACACCATTTAGCATCCAAAAATAGATAGCATAACTATCCAAAATAATGCTTTATAATGTAAGGATGATTTCATTTAGTTAACACATTTAGTACTCAGATTACGCTTATAACAGACCGAGATGTTGGATGGTTGGTCCCAGTAGGTATATATTTGATTTTTCTCCTACTTGATTAGACTAACTAGTACAAACTTAGATTGGAGTTTTTCAGGTCCCTCACCATTGCAGGTAACAATATAAATTATTGGATGAACCAATTTGTACCCATTACTATTAAGGGTTAATTTCACTTTGACCCCTAAAGTTTACATTGATTTCTACTCAATGTTATCATCTCGTCGCTATCTCGACACGTCGAGATAGCGTCATCTCGCCCAGAAATCTCATAGCGTCTGGACGAGATGACAGGTAGCGAGATATATGCCATCTCGTCGGGATCTCGTCCATGGATGGATGAGATACTCAGATACCGACGAGATGGGTCGGGAAGTTAGGAAAACCTAACTTTAAAAAAAACGCCTCAAAAGCACTCGACTCTTGCGGCTCGACACAGAGAAAAAAAAATGCCGCTTGAAACCCACGCGCTCGAAGCTCACTGCTCGCCAAGATGCCAATGCTCGCTGCTAGCCAAGACGCCAATGCTCGCTGCTCGCCAAGACGCCAATGCTCGCTGCTCGCCAAGATGCCAACGCTCGCTACAGGTTCTTCACTTCTTCTTTCTTTCTTTTCTTCTTCTTTTCTTTTCTTTCTTTTCTTCTTCTTTTCTTTCTTCTGGTCTACTGGTCTTCTTTTTTTTTCTTCATTTTAAACTGTGCACAGAGGTCTTTTTTGATTGCAGCGGTCTACTGGTCTTTTTTCTTCTTCATTTAAATTTTATTGCAGTGGTCTATATTTTGATTGTTGTAGCTAAATTTGATTGCAATGGTCTTCTGCATATGCTTTGGTCTAATCAAAATTTGATTGCAATGGTCTAATTTAATTTAAATTTAAATTTAATTACTGTAGCCGATTGCTTTCTTCTCTTTAATTGATTTCTGTAGCCAATTACTGTAGCAGTGGTCTTACATCTATATTTTAATTGATTTCTTCTCTTTAATTGCCGATTGCTCATGTCTTATAGTGTTACATTAATTGTTTGAGTATTAATACTGTTCAATTGATTGTTTGGGTATTAATTGAGTATAATATAGACCACTTAGCTATTTGATGTTTTATAGTTCATGCTATGTGAATTTAATTGGATTTTTGTATATTCTAAGTTTGCTATTATATATATATATATATTATATTGTCGATATGTCGCAACGTGGACGATATATCGGTCGCAAAATGATATATCAATATCAAGGTTCGCTACCGCGAAATGTTTTTGGTCGCGAATCGCGATAATAAGCTTGTTTCTACTTTGGCTCCTAAAGTTTAAAAAGTCTCTCCTGAAGTTTACTTTTAGTTCCACTTTGGTCCTTCAAGTTAGCTTCGGTTTCCACTATAGTCTTTTATAATTTCAAAAAGTTCCTACTTTGGACTGTCAAATCAATTGTTGCTCCATTGACCCCAAAAATCACTAATTAGTTGATGTCGTCTTTGTATTAAATGAAACCCTCATCTGCCTCATTTACTTCATTTATGGATATATTCAATGAACTCGCCTTTAGCAACAACTATATTGATAACTAATGTAATAAGGATAATGTTCTTTTCCTTCCTCAAGCCTACGATCTACAATTAAACCTCGCTAATCATTATAGAGACTTGCATATCAGTAAAAAAATAACTTAATATCTTATTTTGAAAATTAGCTTTGATTGGTTAAAGAGAAAACATGAGACTTTTTTATATAACAGGCTAAATTGGAATTTGTTTCAAATTGTAAGAACTAAAGTGAGAATCAAAGCAAACTTGAAAAGCCAAAGTGGAAATAAAAATAAACTTTAGGAGCCAGAATGAGACTTTTAAATTTTAGAGAGAAAGATGTAAAATTTAGGGGCCAAAGTGAAATTAACCCTACTATTTACTAGTCCAAAGGATACCAGAATATATGGCTTGGTGTATACCATTCATTTCTTATTCTTTGATTATTTTATTCAATTAAACCAAGCACTTTTAGATGAGTAAAACCACCTACAATTGAACCAAGCACTTTTAATGAGTAAAACCACCTACAATATCAGTTTAAGTATCAACCTACAAATTGTTAAAAATTGTAGTTGCCCAGTATTTAATATCTTGTCACAGGTATTGTGATTTTGCAGAGAAACACATTTAATAACTGGGAGAGATAAATCGAAGGCAACTCAATTCAGCTAAAACTTGGAACCATATATAAAGAAAACTTATATAAATATCCTTCCAATTATATTAATTTTGCATATTAACTCTTATAAACTTTAATTTTGCATATATACCCTTCTAAATATTAAAAGTTTTCTATGTATGTCACAGTTGCCACTGGAATTAAATTCTATTACTTTTCTATTTAACATGGTTAGAGAGAAAAAGAACTTGACATAATTACCCACTTATAAATATTGCATATATTCCTCTAAAGTCAATAATCTTCATATATATACCTTTAAATGTTTAGCAAATGTATTCTCAGAAAACTATAAAATTTACGTATCTGTGTCATTATAAATTAATATTATGATTTTGATATTTATATATTATGTACTTTCTACAAATAGAAATTATAAACCAAAAATAATTATTTTGATTATTGTATTTATTTTGACATGGAGCAAAATATTCACAAAATTTCTATTTTGTTTGATTTGGTTAAAAAAAGAAAATCAGTGTTTGTAAAGTAATATTGGAGCATCCAACAATACAAAATTAATATAGTTTACATGAAAAAGAACACAATGAATATAATTATATTGCAATGGTATTTGTTGATTAATGCATATACACGCATAAAAGTTTCTTGATTAACTGTAATAATTAAAATAGTAAAATTGTAATGATATTTTTGGATTAGTATATAGTAATTTTTTGGGAGGAAGGAAAAATTAGGGTAAGTTATTCATATATATGAAAAGGAAAAATAAAATGGAATATAAGTATTGCACATGATTGCAAATAAGAGTAATTTTAGTATTAAACAATTTTATATACTTAACTTATTTAAATTGGTCACTGGTAACTATGATTAGGTAGATTTAACTTGAGTTTATCTAATGGATGGTAACAGCAATGACATTTATGCAAGATTTATATATTCACAAGGATATATAATAAATATTAAGTTTTCAATAGATAGATATGCAATTTTTATATTTTAAAAGGGCAAATATGCGAAAAGTCCTTATATAAATGAAATCATCTAGGATACGAGCAAGTAGCAACTCATTTAACAAGAATGAAAATCCATTCAACAATAGAAGAATAATTTTTGAACTAGCAGTAAAAAGAACTAGGGATAAACACATCTCTTACCTCTTTCATTGCAAGCCAACAACCAACCATAACAACTTGTTCTGCTGGTCTTACAATATCTTCAGATGCCAATTTTTTGTTCCCTGGATCCAATGCAGGTTCAGATGGATCCACATCAAGTGATAAATCTGAAAGAAAAGCAGAATTCTCAATTATATCATCTATGTCATAGGGCATAGACCATGCATCTGCAGACACCACCCAAAGAGCCAAAGAAGTTATTCTCATAATTAGGTCAAGAAGTTTGTCCAATAAACACCTGATCTCAGAAATACTCGACTGAACCACCGGAGAACTCCAATCCAATTCCTCAAATGTGTACCGAAGTGTGAGCAGAACTCCATGAACGAAACTCTTCCTGCATGCTTCAGAAAGATCTTTTTCACCTTCTTCTACGACAACACATAGCCATTCAACAAGTGATGACAAGTACTGAATGACAGGGTTGTTGAATTTAACATTTAGATCTACATTTATAGTCTTTGATTGAGAAGTGAAGCAATTAGCTTTCTCAGAAACTCCAAGCTCCCAACCAAGCCCCAACACATACTTCTTATATATCAGTCGAAAAGTCAATGCACCAGCATCACTTTCTCTAACACGTGGGCTGCAGACAAGTTTTTTAGCCCACCTGATCAAAACATTCACTGAATCAATGGATGAAATTCCAGGAAGCGGCGTTGGAAAGCATAAAAGAATACGGAAGGAGCTTTCTCTTAGTTTATCCCAACTATCAATTATAGATCCCACAAGTGAAACAGTTGCATCTGGTGAAGTGATGGCTTCATTGTATGGATAAAGATGACTAGTTCCTTGGGGCATAACTATAGGCCATGCATCAATCATCACCAAAATGAGTTCCATGGCCATTGTTTTCCTCTCATATGGAGCTGAAGGATAACATGAATGAAAAAGAAAGCAACTTAGCCACTTCATAAAACGGAAAAGATCCTCTGCTCTGCAAACCACAAGATCTCTAGTAGAGTCATGAGCAACAATTCCATTGCCATTAAAGCATGCATCAGGTTGCCAAATACCTTGTTTGACCTGCCTCTCCAATGCTGTGCGAACTCTAGTGAAGAATTTCCTAAAAAGGCTTGCCCATTTCATCTGAAAAGCTGTTGAGCTACAACGCATGTTCAATGGCACAGCAACTCTCATCAAGCTGAGCTCAAAGGCCGAAGGAAGACTAGAGGTTTTCGGGTTTAAAAAGAGAGACTCAGCAGCATCCATCCGCAGACTATCATCAGCATGTTTCAATGCTAAAGTGAACCAAACAGCAGGTACTTTAACATTAATTCCTTTTATACATACAACAGCAATGTGATCAGAAGGACCATTTAGTACAGAGTCAGGAATCAAATCAATATCTCCCTCGGTAAGAGCAAGTGTACGAGAGACCTTGAGCAAAGAGACCAACGCAGCTACACACTGCTCGATCTCCAGATCCAAAGTGGTGCTTTCTCTCATGTTAGGTCCAACTGAGATAAAGGCAAGCATTGGAAATATGCTATCCATATCAACCTCAAGAACAGCAGGAAGTGCATAGGTATTCAAGTTTGATCGGAGTTTTGCATAACCAGAAACAAGTCCACGCAAGATAGGCGGTATGCAGAGATCTCTGAACACATTATATCCTTTCTCAATACCGTCATGGTTCCAACATTCGTCACGCAAGCACTCAAGGAAGCATTTCAAAAATGAAGTGGCAGCACAGCAAACATCATCTTCTATATAAGCATAAATTGTCTCAAAAAGAAGGTTTGGGTTCAAATCGAGTAGTGCTTTTGCACCCAAGCGTTTCGTGAGAGCAGCTAAAGGAACATATCTACCTTTACAACGAGGCCCTAAGTGAAGAAGATCCCCAGCGACCCTGTGTAAAAGTAGGTTACTCCTATCATTACCTTCCCCTGATGGAAGAGACGACACAATGTCCAAGAGGAGATCAAAAATAAGATGAACTTGCTTGACTGTCTGACTCAGAGGGTCTTCAAGATTATTCCATATGATCCTAAGTATACGGTTAATTGTATCGTAAGAAAGGGGTTTGTAATCACTAGAGAAATCAGTCAAATTAGCCAATATGGAGGTCTTTATTTGTTGCAAGCATATCTGAGTCACTGTGAGCGCATGAAAGTTGAAATGGCTATCAATAGGGCTCTCGCAGTATTTGCAGAGCTCGGGCAGAATTCCACTGTACAAAATGGTCCAAACTGGACCATTGGTCGACTCAGTAAGATGCATGTTGAGCACAGTTCTGGGAACAGCAGTTAATATTCCTCTAAGCAGACAAAGCCTACTCAGAACTGAGAATTCCTTGATAATTGAATACCAATCTTCATCATGAAGTACCTTCGTTATTTCTGCATTCCGAATATCTGTACTATCAGTGACAAGACCAAAGAACCCTCTTGAAATAAACAAAGAGATCTCTCTAGCGCTCATAAAAACCTGAATTGCTGCACAGAAGCTCACACCTGCTGCAACCAAACAGTCCCGAGAAAAAGCAGATGACTTCAGAATACTTAATATAGTTCCTATAACACTCTCAAAAATAACAGAAGCCTCCTCTGAGCCCGCAAACTTGGCGGGATGCCTTTGAAGCAAGTAGTACAAGCAAGACATTGCCTCCTGGCATTGCTCCATCACTACAGGCGAGGGACGGAACCCATGTTCTACATCCAAAACAACACTTTCCAACCCAGCAATCACATCCATGGCAACCAAACCAGAACATACTTCCACGATATCATTCAAAAATCCTAACTTGGGATAGCTCATCAAAGATAGCACAGCTCGGGACACCAAGAATCGCTTCTTTCCCTTCTTATCCAATTTGCCATACTCCTCACATAGAGACAATAAACAGGCACCGATTATAGAAGCAAACTTCTGGCTTTTCACCAGTGCAGAGATCAGTGTCCGATGGAGAGGTAGAGAATTCTCAAGGAAGAGGATCTCCAGATAAAGCCGAGTGGCTGTTGAGACTGTGCTATCAGCAATTCCAGGGGAGGCAAGCAACCGTGCAAAAGCAGAAGCAAGGTCCTTCACAGACACGAGTTGGGAATAGGTTGAGCTTAAGGAGACCAAATGATTCAACTGGGAGAAGAAATCAGACGAGGAGAGTGCATCCAAAGGTGCAAGATTCAGGGCCTCAAGGAAGTGTTTGGGAAAGACGACTGAGCTGTAAGTGTATCGGTGCCTGTTCTGCAGAGCCCGCCATTTTGCCGACATCTTTGATTCTAAAATTTGTAACTTTGCACTCCGCCGGAGATTGATCTAAGTTGTACAAAAAGAAGACAAAAACAGCAATATTGAATCTTGTGTAGTTTCCGAATATTTTCTACTCACTTTAATAAACGACAGTGATAAAAACCAGAATGACCGAGCGCATGTCTACATTAGAAAACATTAATGTGTAAAAGCCTTAGTTTACAAAAAGCCACAAGGAATTACAAAAGAAGAAAAATGATTGAATAGATAGAATTTCAAAATCAAGAAGTGCACCCCGGTTGACTTCCGTTCTCTATTCTATGATTTTTTTTTCTTTCTCGAGTATCACTCGAAGCTCTTCCGGCGGCGTGAGACGGCGAGGGCGGCAACTGTGACGTGTGCTGATGTGGTATAGAGGGTGAGGCGCAGCCTTCGGCAGCAAGGCAGCTAGAGAAGGAGGCGACCGAGAGAGGCGGAGACCGGCGGCGGCGGCAGGGGAGAGCCGGAAAGTGTCCAGAGCGCGGGTAGGGCACCAAGGAAGGGCATCGAATTTTCTTCATACCAAAACGTAAGTTACAAAAATACCCTCGACAATGTGTAATAACTGATAACTAATGGATAAAGGACCGAGCCTCATTTCGTCTAATCCTAAACATTCTCTTAAAAAGGATCGTAAACATTTTAAATATCAAATATAACTACAAAAATAGTTGCACTTCCAAAAGAGATTAAAAAATTTTATCAAATATGAGATATCCGCGATTCCGCAACCCTTTTAAAATTGGGTTATTAGTTAAAAATATTTAGAACTTTAGAAAAAATCTCACTTATAATTCTTCCTTTTATTGATTTCAATTATGTACACAAAGTTATAGATTGATTCCAACTATAACATATTAGTATGTGATATGCGAGCTTGAATGTTAAATTGATGATTTGATTATCCAAGAATGATTAAAATATTTAATTTTGGCATGATAAAATTAAAAATTAAAAATTATTTTTGAATTATCACATCACCAACTTAACAACCAAACTCACAAGTAGCAAACGGCATGGTATAATTTGAACCAATTCATATACAATTGCTAATAAAATGATTGACCAATGAGAATTTTCAAAAAGTTAAATACTATTTTTAGCTAATAATTCTTTAAAATTTATATAAATTAGATATATCAAAAGCCTTTGTCATATATTCCATATATCACATTAGATAGATATCATATTCATGGAATATGATTCCCTTTCAAGATGCCTTGATGATGAAACGGTAGACACGCGAGACTCAAAATCTCGTGCTAAAGAGCGTGGAGGTTCGAGTCCTCTTCAAGGCATAATATTGAGAATGCTCATTGAATGAGCATTCTCAATAACAGATTTCGGATCTAATCAATATTGATATACCGAGTATCTTATCTGTTGATACGAAGTATTCCGGCAATCCCCACGATCCGAGTCCGAGCTGTTGGAATTGGAATAGGTTCGGCAGGGGATCACGAAATCTTGGCGTAAGCATTGCATATGCCCAGGATTTTGGGGAGAGAGCGGATGGAGTTAGCTGCAGAGCGCTTCCCCGCCCACGATCCGAGTCCGAGCTGTTGGAATTGGAATAGGTTCGGCAGGGGATCACGAAATCTTGGCGTAAGCATTGCATATGCCCAGGATTTTGGGGAGAGAGCGGATGGAGTTAGCTGCAGAGCGCTTCCCCGCAACCTGGATTGTGCTGGTGGAATAGCCCGCGTGGGGCTGGTGATGATTGTTTGCCCTCCGCAGGTTAGCGTTGTGAGACCAACACTTTAGGTAAATCCTCAATAACCATCTCCCATGATGGTCAGCCCCCGCTTCCGAATGCAGGGAAATGAAACCTCGTGCGCAAGACACGGCAGTCGTCTCTTTCTAGGAGGGATCCTCTGCTCATTGGAAGCTCTGCAAGGCCTAGGAGAAGATTGGTGAGCAGTTCGTACAGTAAACCTCTTGAAAGGAAGGTTTGGAGGCGTAAGGAGTCCTCTCGGGTGTTGGAGGGGCGCTCGTCTCCACCGCCCGTTGTTGCTGGCCCGGAATTCCTGGACGTCACTGAGAAGCCCGTGACTGCAATCATTAAGCCTACTGGGAAGTCGGATCCTGCTGCTCCCCATCTGTCTTACGTCGAGGCTGTTTTGAAGAAGCATGATTATGCGTCGCTCGCCCCCCTGTTGTTCGCAGGGTCGCCTCGGCCATGATTTCGCGGGATCTGGATCTGCCTTCATTAATGGCGTAGCTCCGGGATGATCTCTCGTGCTTTAACTGTCTCCGCAAAGGGCACTTTGCGAGTAAATGCTAGGTCGTCACTCGCTGCTTCTGATGCAAGAAGGCTGGCCATCTCTTTCGTTCCTGCAGAGCGTCTGTGTCATTCACGAACTCTGTCCCGAGATTTTCTCAACCATCACCTCAGCCCGTTAATATTTATGGACCTCCTGCCAAGGATACCTCTGCCTCGAGTTCTCCTTCCATTGATCTTGGTTCTCATCCTTTGAAGGCCTCCAAGGTGCTGCAGGAGTCCAAGTCCTCTCATTGCTCTAAGTCCTCTGCAATCGTTGATATGGAAGCGTTTCGTCCACTTTGTAGCCAATGTTTCTTGCAGATCTCGGCTGACACCCGTGAGGGTATCAATCTCTTGCGTAGCAAGGGCCTGAAACTTATTCTGATGGGATTGTGCGGCACTGGAGCACAACTGTTGCGCTACATATGTGCATGCTTCTTCGGGTTTGAAGTTAATCCAATCCTGTGGAAGATTCAAGCTAGGAACGATGGTACTCTCTTGCTCTTGTGCCCATCTACTGCGGCTAAAGCTCAGCTCCTGGATTGGAAAGTCATGAACGTGCAGTCGAATTTTGTGGAGTTTGATGAATGGAGCTTCGTCGACGGCCGCGTCGCCGCCCCTCTGCAACTTGTTGTGGGCCTGAGTCTACGCGGGATCCCCGTGGAGCACTACAACGACGTTGACTTACAAACGATTGTGAGTGGCTTTGGGACCTTTAATGCAATTGATCGAGCGGGTGTTAATTGGAGTGACCTACAAGATTATAGGGTGGAAATTGCTTGCACTGGTGTGGATATCATCCCTCGCTCCATTGAGTTTCATATTGAAGACTCGGCTTTCACTGTTCAGATCAACATCCTTTGGAGTAGATGGATTCCGCCTCAGCTTCTGATTAATCGAGGTGTGGGGGACGATGGGGAGCCCTCCAATCACTCGTCGGACTGGGCCTCCGACGGGAACCACTCGCTTGGTCGTTCTTATTCCGATGTGAGAGGTTTTGCTGGCGCAACTGCATTGCCCTGTTTAGGCACCACGTCGGCACATGGCTCGGGCGCCTCCTCGCACTTGGCGGCCGGCGTGCAAGATAAAGTTGCACCGGCCATGGGTCCTTACTCGTCGGGTATCGGGGTTCCCCTGCGGGGACTCGGTCTGTTGTACTTTGAGACCTTGCATGGCGGCACTACTTTTCGGAACGCAATCGCGTCATGCACCAGCATGCGTCCATTCTCTAGCGACGTGTCATTATTTCAGAATGCCCTCATGGGTCTCGTTTCCTTTTCCTTGGTGGTCTCACCAAACTTGCCTTTAATTCAAATCCCGGATTCTAGAAGTTGCTTCTTGCTGTCGTTTGGTGGAGGTGGGCCTGGACCGGTTGGGCCATTGATTGGCCATGGACTTGCAATCTTGGGCACTTGGACAATGGTGCAGCCGCTTCCTGATGCGAGTCATCAAGCTTTGCTCTCGGCGGGCTGTTACAATTGGCCGAGCCCTGTGGTGGGTCCCTCTATGGCGGGACACGTGGGTGGGGTGGGGGTGGGGGCTAGCCTTGGACTTCCTCTTACCCCTTTACTTCATCAACGGGCACCTCATATGTTCGTATCGCATCTGCTACCGATGCACTCCTCGCGTTCGAGCTGCGTCTTGGCGGAGATCGTAGTGCCGCCACCTACTCGCCAATTCGGGGACCAGGTTGAAAGTGAAATGGCAACACTAGAAGGATGGCGAATAGTGTGTTTACTAATTTAATTAGCATAAATTCTTATTTTAGTCATTTTCTTAAATCGTTTAGGCAATTTGCAATCTTACGATTTGATACGGAAGCGATATAAATAATTAAGCACAAGCAACAATAAATAACAATGCTAACACGGTAATTTATAGTGGTTCGGCCTCAATGCCTACTCCACTACCTGAGCACCCCGCTTAGGATTTCCAAATTAATTTTACTAGATTAATTTTCATTTCCCTTACACAGAGGACTTTGACTCGAAGAGTCTCACTCTCGACCTAAGATACTTCCACACCCGGAAGTCTCCGTCTTCTTATCGAGAGCACTCTTCCACCTTAATCATAAGGGACAACTCGACTAATCCTAATAACCCTACGTTTACACAAGTGGCTTTACACCTTCACAATAAGGTAAGTAGGTAACCACTTCACACAACAAGACCTAACAACCTAGGTCTTACAAACCCACAAATCAAATAAAAACGTGTTCAAATAAACAGTTAAAATACAATCAAAAGAGCTAAAAGATTAAACCAAAGATTAATGCTCCTTTGCAAGCCTTTGGCGCCTTCAACTCGTCAGGAGGTAGTACTCGTATTAGATCCCGAGTTGAGGAAGAAAGCTAGGCGCTTGCGAGAATGTTCGCGGAAGAACAAAGCCCCGCTTAATTGATCTTTGAAGGCTCAATTCTACCTTTTGAGTGCTCAATAAAGTCTTTTAGAACCAAGGAAGAGGATTAAAAGAAGTAGGTGAAGGTATATTTATACCCTCACGAAGAAACGGCAACTCAACGGATAGTTTTCTATCCGTTGCAAGCCGCCGGTCGATTGGTTGGTCGACCGACTGATCGATCGATCATTCGATCGTTGCTTTTTCTATGTGGTCGATCGACCGATGGGTCGACCGCCTAGACGCAAGATCGTGTTCCCTTAATTCGGTCGACCAATGCAGGGATGCCAAGATCGCGCGCCGCATAATTTTTAATACGGTCGACCGATCGATTGACCACTAGAACTACTGCCCTTTTTTAGGCCTCTGTCGGTCGATCGAAGTAGCCACTGCCTATTTTCGGCAGTGTTCGGTCGACCGACCGGTCGACCGAAATGGCTACTGCCCATTTCCTTACCCTATTCGGTTGACCGCCCGGTCGATCGAACTTAGGCTGAATTGAAATTTTAGCCTTTTTTTCTTCTGCGCTTTGTTTTCGGGTTTTGGCTTTCAACGACCATCAACTTTGAGAGCTTTCATGTGATCTTTGAGCCCGTCCAATACGTCTTTGGTGCACGCATCGCTCTTCGAGAAGTTTCTGCGACGATTAATGTCCTTCCGATTTTTTATTTCTTCCGATATTTTTGATCGAGGACATCGAACGCTAATTGATAGGAACGTGAAAGATATTCTCAATGAAATCATTAGTCTCATGTTTGTTATCATCAAAACCAAGATTAAGACTAAGGTTGAAAGCCTAAAGCCAACACAGATAACCCCAAACAATACATCTATTCTTGCTTTTATCTTCTAATGCCCCTGTCGACCCCCCTGCGTCGTGCCTTGCTCACTTCGATCCGGCTACTCCGGTCGTGGCTCCGACTACAAATCCCCTGCAAGGGATCTGCCGAAGTCCCCGTCTGCTCAAGCTCTATGAAGCTAGGTCTAGTGTGCTAAATCAGGCGGTGCTTAGAAAGGAGGCCTTGAACATTCACTCTTCATCTATACCAACTAATCGAATGCTTAGGGTTTTTAATTTATACGGGCCGCCTGAGAGAGAGAATAAAAATGTTTTCTTTCATGAACGGGAAAGGATCCTCCTTCCTTTTGATACTGCTACCCTTGTAGGGGGTGATTTCAATGTAACTAGGGGTTCTGAAGAGAGACTTTACTGTTCTGGTAGTGAAACCGAGTCAAGTAAATTTTATGAATTGTTGGCAGACTCTGACTTCTTGGACCTCCCACTCTCTGGTCGACGTTTCACGTGGGGTAATAACCATTCGTCCCCAGCTTTTACGAAACTAGATAGGATACTTATCAACCCGACACTATCTAATTGGTCGCACTCATGGTGTGTAAAAGCGGGTAACCCGCACCTGTCTGACCACTGCCCTCTGACCCTCTCTGATTATTTGCCTCTCAAAAGGTAGGTTTTTCGATTTGAACATCATTAGCTCTTGGAAGCTAGTTGTGGTGAAGTCGTTAAGAACTGCTGGGAGTTGTCGCTGAAGGAGAATTAATCTAACCTATCCAGATGGATTGAGAAATGCAAACTCCTAAGGCAAAAACTGAGTGACTGGAGTAGAACCCTTATGACTACTAAAAGGGAACACATCACAAGCCTTGAAGGCGAGTTGGAATCCGAGCTTAGTAAAGGAGAGGAGGGGGACAGGGGAGCAAATGACATAAGGCTTAAAGAAATCAGAGGTAAATTAGACAAGTGTTATGAGGCGTAGAATACCTTTTGGAGGCAAAGAGCCAAGGTGAAATGGTTTAAAGATGGGGACAGAAATACGAAATTCTTCTATAAGGTTGCGACTGGTAGAAAACAACGAAACTAGATTACGTCGGTTTCAATGGATGGTAGGTCAGTAGGGTGGTCGGAAGAAATTGAGAAGGCTTTCCTTGACTTCTTTCGTAAGACTATTGGAACACAATGTGTATGCTTGATCCACCCTAATTGGCATGAGTTGTTCAGGGGTGAGCACCTCAACCTATCAGATTTGAGCACAGGTTTCGATAATCAGGAAATCTTGGAAGGACTGAAGTCCCTTGGGAAGGACAAAGCTCCTGGACCTGATGGCCTGACCCCGGAATTCTTTATTGCTTTTGGGACTTGGTGGGAGAGGATGTGAGACTGGTACTTGAAGACATTAGGGAAGGTAGATGCGACCTGAGCAGAATGAATAAATCCTACGTCGTTCTTGTCTCTAAGGTTGAGGGCGCCAACAAGCTATATGACTTCAGGCCTATTAGTCTCTCCTTTAGCATTGTGAAAATCTTCTCCAAGCTGATGGCCAACAAACTTAAGCCTCACATGAAACACTTGATTGGGGAAACTCAAAGTGCCTTCCTTCCTAGTAGAGGTGGCAATGGGTCGGCCCCGCCCATGGGCGACACGGGCCCCGACCCGCATGTGCCCAAGGGGCGGGCCGAGTTCACCCCTTGGGCATGTGGGCCGTGTCGAGCCTGGCACCGGCCCGAGCCTGCCCCTGCACCCGCAGGCTAGGCCTAGCGCCACCCTAGCCTGGTCTGCATCTAGGTTTGGCCTAGTATTCTGTGCCGAGCATGAGAAGTAGGTACTTTACTCAGTTATATTATATATATGCATATAAAGAGCATTGGTGTGGTGGTTAGTTCACCACAAATGAAGCTAAAGGTTGATGGTTCGAGTCTCACTGCCGGCCTTTATAATATCTTTAATATTTTGGGCTGGCCCGAGCCTAGCCCGAGCCCGGAGGGGCAGGCTCACGCCGGGGCTGGGCCTCCCCTTTGAGGTATCGGGCTCGGGCCGACCGAGGCACGACCCATTGCCACCTCTACTTCCGAGGATATCTATGTTGGACAATTTTATGGTGGCCTCGGAGCTCATTCACTTCTACAAGAAAAACTCGTTGGATTCCATCATGTCAAAATTGGACCTGTCTAAGGCTTTCGACAATGTGAATTGGGACTTCCTACTGGAGCTCCTTAAGCAGCGAGATTTTCCTTTGGCATGGACTGAAAGTCTATTTGCGCTTCTTAGATATGGAGAGTCATCAGTCATTTTAAATGGGCCGAGTATTAGGGAAATGGATCAGGCATAGGCAAGGGCTGAGGTAGAGGGATCCTCTTTCCCCTATCTTTTTTTTTTCTGGTGGCTGATATCTTCACTAGAATGATGAACTTGGCAGCACAAAAAGAACTCATCAAGGGTGTGAGGATGAGTAATGACCTAAATATTTCACACCTTGACTTTGCAGATGATTTTGTAGTCTTCACTAGTGGTGATTGTAATGATCTGTTAAACATGAAGTTGTTACTTTGCGGGTTTGAGCTAATGACTGGGCTGAAAGCAAATTTGTCAAAGACAGAAGCTATCCATATGGTGGGGGGGGGGGGGGGGGGGACGTGGAGAAGAGTACAGAGGCAACTGCTATCTTGGGGTGTAAAGTGGGCTTCTTCCCGCTAAGGTACTTGGGGCTCCTTTTGAGGGATGGTCGTCTGTTGAGGGAAGATTGGAATTGCATTATTCGAAAGGTGGACAGGAGGCTTAGCTCTTGGAAGGGTAGGCTCTTGTCGCGCAGGGGTCGGCTTGTTTTGATTAACAACATTCTGAGCTCGATTCCCAAGTACTGTCTATCCATCTTTAAGGCGCTCAAGTGGGTTATTAAGGCTATAGACAGAAGACGAAGGCTTTTCTTATAGATAGGGGGGAGTGGATGAGGGAAGAAGTGGAGGCCTGGTCAGTTGGGATGACGTTACATCTCTGCTTACTCACGGGGGGTTGGGTATCCTAAACCCAGAAATGCACAATCTGGTACGCCTCGGCAGATGGTGGTGGGATATTGCAACTGACACAGACATTATCTGGGTAGATATTGTGAGTTCCTATTATTTTGGCAGGAAGAAATGGTTTGACGATCATAATACTGGGAGGTGGTCTCATATTTGGAAAGGAATTTTGAAGGGTAGAGATCTCTTTGTTTTAGGGATCGAAAAATAGATTGGAGATGGAAAGTCTACCTGCTTCTGGAAAGAATGTTGGTGTAGAACACTACTAGAATAATGGTTTTCAGCAACGGCCGTCCAAGCCATTACAATCACTAACGGCTTACCAACGGCCGTTGCGACCGTTGCAAATATATCACATCTGCAACGGCCTACGTATGGTCGCTCGGGCCGTTGCCAACAAGTAGATGGCGCGAACACAGTGCACAAATAAAATAATTCATCAGCAATGGCTTACGTACGGCCGCGTCGGTCATTGCTAATGATATTATCACATTAGTAACGATTTACTTACGATTTTTTTATCTGTTGCTTTTTAGTCGATCGGGCGCTCCCGACGTGAAAATAAAATATTTATTAGCAACGGCTTTGCAACGGATTAGTGAGCCGTTGGTGATGTATTGTATCTATTAGCAAGTGAGTCATTGTTGATGAGTTTATTTAACTTGCGATCGCGCTCGATCCCTTTCTTCCCTGCTTCTTCTTCCTTCTCTGCCGACGTCGTCGATGCCTGCCGCTGTCTTCGTCCGCCGACGCCGCCTGCCAACGCCGTGCCCTTCGACGTCGAACCATTTACATGTATTAGCTCCATTCTTCTCTTCTCCTTTACTAGGGTCGGCCGTCGGACACCGAACCAATGTCCAATTTCCAATGTCGGACACTGGACAACGGCGTCAGAACATTGTTGGTTAGAGTGTTTTAAACCCTAATCAAAAGTTTATTAGGGTTTAATTAAACCCTAATAAAATTTGATTAAGGTTTAATAATCTATGTTAATTATTTACTGTTTAGATAAATTTTTCAAGTATTAGGTTAATTTTTCATGTTTAGATTAATCTAGGTTAAATGTTTAATGTTTAGATTTATTTTCATGTTTAGATTAATGTATCTTAATGTTAATTAGATTTAGACTTAGTTTTAGATTATATTTGTTAATTAATTTTAGTTTAGATTAATTTTAATATTAATATTTAGATTTAGATTAATTAGAATCGTCCATTTTGGACTCGCGCTCGAATCGTCCACTTTGGACTCGTGTCGGAATCACCCACCGTGGACTTGAACCTGCATAAAAAATTTTAGAAAATAATCATCCATCCGACGAGTTGATACGTTTCACGTACGAATCGATGAGTCGGATATGATTTAGCAAAACCTTAGATTCGTTCGGGGGTTGTATGTTCTTGTAAAAGAAGTAGATGATCTTTTATACAACATACAACCCTTGAATTGTCTCTAATTGGACAATTTGGGAACATAGTTATTTGTATTGCACTTAGTTTTTTCTTTTAACCGTTAACTCATTCTTAAATTTTGGCTATTGTATCTCTCTTGTTCTCCGATACGTGCCCAGATGATATGCGTATTCGGACAACTATAGGGAGATGCTGCCGAAATTTAGAATGAAGTTAGCGATTAAAAAAAATACTTAGTGCAATATGAATAACATGAATCTCGAATAAAATAGGACCATCTTACCTATAAAGACATTGACTGAATATATTGTCATTGATTGACAGAATCATGTCGGGCGATCGAAGTTGGATGTACTGACGTAAGTAAAATATATGTTGTTTTTCTCAAATATGATAGCAATAAAAGTTATAAAAAAAATTAAAAAATTGAACCAAATTTCAAAAATAAGTAATAAATAAAATATATACAAATATTAAATATTTACTAAATAAACAATAATATAAGCAAAAGACATTTGTTCACTTTGAAGTTTAATAATTGGTTAACGAAAATAAGTATGTCCCTTCGTTGTTTTAATTTCAATCAAATCAAATTGCTTATGAAAATGAGTTTGTTAGAAATTTTTGAAACTCAATAAAAACCAAAATAAAATAAATTTTTATATAATTAATTTTCTTAATAAAAATAAAAAAGTAACGAAGATAATATTGTTGTTTGTAGTTACAAGATCATCAATTTTTATATAAGAATATAGTGTCAAATTTATAATTATAATTACTTGCATAAAATTAATCAATTTATGAATAAATCAAACTACATCTGATTTATAAAAATAAAAATTATCATATTAAACATAATTTGTTTTTTTCTTAAATTGACTAATTAATTAAACAAACTTATATTTAATTGAATCTAACATAATTTTTAAAATAACTCAATTTTCTTAAAGATGATCTATTTATAATTTAATTAAAACTAATTTTAGACCCTTCAACTTATTTTTTTTTTAAATATAATTTATATTAACTAATTTTATATTTAATTGAACAAAATATAATTTTAAATTACCAACTATTTAATTAAATCTCATGCAATTATAAATTAACTACAAAGACATAATTAATATTTCATGAACCTATAAGCTAAATTATATAACACACAAATCAATTAATATATATGAGTAAAAGTTATTTATGCTGCTTTTTTCAGCTTTATAATAGGCGAGTTACTGAGTTGTGAGTGTCAAGCTGTGGGCGTTGGGGAATGGCAGTAAATAAGGGCAAATGAATTAGACATCAGGGTGTGTGACGACTACGAACATCGAGGTGTGCAACATTTGTAGCGAGTCGACAAGTCGTGGTTGTCGGGTTGTCGCACACCATGGTGCGATGGTAACGAAGGGCAAATGAATTGGGCATCTATATATTGGATGGTTGCTTGGGTCAAAGGCGAGTACCAATGACTTTGGTATTTGGTAAGTGAGTATTGGATAATCCGATAATAGATTATTGGGTGTGAATATGGTTTAAAATATCGATATATATATATATATTCATGGTTTAAACTAAAAACTAGTATCGGTACCGATCTCGAACAGTGATCGGAAGTCGTATGTACCGGTACCCGGCCCGTATATACGGGCCATTACGGAAAAAGCATATCAGCCAATTTTTTGTTGTTGTTAAAAATAACTCTAATAACATATAATTGATCAAGAAATACTTAAATTTAAGATTCTAATGTCAAATACATGAATACAATATTTTAAAGTCGGCCCCAAACGACTATATGTCACTGTAGCAACGACTCTTAAATTTAAGAGCCGTTACGTCATACCGGGCAATACGCGATATGGACGGTATTTGATAAATATCGCTCATACTGGGTAATATTTATCGAGATACTCGGTATCGCCCAATATCGAGTATCTCGTATATCGATTTTTGAAAAAAACTAATAAATACCGATCGTACCGGACGGTACAGTACAATATTTAAAATCATGATATATATAATAATAAATTTGTAATAAGTTTCTATTATAATTATATGCAACTAATAATAAAAACCCAACTAAATTAAATTAAATTTTTGAATATAATAATCGAAACCAAAATCAAATCATAAATTCTTCAAAAATTAAATTTTAAGATTCAATTAATTGATTAATCACGATTAATCACGGTCTCTAGCTACAGTGGCATTATACTTTGTCACCCATCTATCCATAGTTACTTTGACAATATTTGGATGGAAAGACACGTGAGCAGTGTGAAAGTAATACACATTAGGTCATTATTTTGGAAATTTTATTCAATTTAAAACTTGAAATTGGATCGACTGATCGAGTACGTTGCAGCTAATGAACGGCCCCGATGGGAGGAGGGGACCGCCAATTGGATTAGGCTGACTTCAGTTCCCGTCAGTCCGTCACAGCGGAGGGCGGAGGCTCACTGGTGGCGGTCACGCGTCTGCAAACGCCGCCACACGCCCCACGTCCGCATTCTACGTGCACCACCACACTTAAATCAGTCAAAAGGATCCCTGCGCTGATTGGACACAGAAGTTGGACCCGTCCCACCAACCTGTCCATCTGTGATTGGTTGCAAAAGTAAAACAGACGCAGGCAATGTGACTATGCGAGTAAAAAACTTCAAAACCCACGAGTCCACCACACGCGCCAACCCCCAGGTTTCTCACGCATAAAAAACAATATGCAAATGCTTCTTATTTGAACGCTAATGTACCTGATAATTGATTGGCAAGCTTGCCGTTTCTAGCGTATAATAACGTCCAAAGGCATAAGTGGAGTGGTAGCTCTCTTAATGGGCCGCGATGGGGACCGCAGGGCCACGTGGAGGGCAACGTCGTGTGGAGCGCAGCCGAAGGAGGGTCGAGTGCTCACCACACGCGGAAGCGTGCTCTCTCTCTCTCTCTCTCTCTCTCTCTCTCGATCTCTATCTCTCTCTCTCTCTCTCGATATGATTTCTTCTTAGCTCGCCCGTCGCATGCTCGTGTTGTTGAATCCCTCTTCTACTTCCTCTACGCGTTCGAAGAAAGAACCTTTCCCCGTGCCTGCGCGGTCTCTCCTTCAGGTCTTTAACTCATGCCGTTGTTTCTGTCTCTCTCCCGTGTTCTTGTTTTGTCTATTTGGTTTTGGTGGATCTGTTGCGCGATCTCCGGTTAGTTTTTCTTTGGGGGTTAGAACTCGGAGGTGTGTGAAAGATTCTGATACGTTTTCCTCTGTTTCCCTCAATTTGAAGTTTGATATTGAGTTTTGCCCTTTCTTTTCTTGTTGATTTTGGTGGTATTCTTTGATTTTGTGGTTGAGTCAAGATCTACAATTTGGCAAGTAAAAACTCAAAAATAATATTTCATTTCTTTCTTCTTGTTTCCACATTTAAAAGCAATCTGTGGATGAAATAGAAAGACAATAGCTTGATACCTCTTGCAAATTCTGAAGAAAGGAACTTAGCCCATATGGTGATTGCTCTTGCAATTGCAATCACCTCACCTTTTTCTGTTTTTTGCTCTCCTCGGTGATTGATTTTGAATTAGTTGGTAAGTAGCAATTAACTTCTCATAAAAAAGTTGTATGCCCTTTGCAGATCTCCTGACGGCATCATGGTTTCGGAGTCTTCTCCTTCGATGACAAACTGCACAAATGCTGTATCTGGCCAATCTGGTGGCAGGTAGATGATATATAGAATACAGCTATGCAGTGGTCGCCATTGTATTTGACTATGAAATCTATGTTATAGAGAACTTGTTATGCTCTATGAAACATTTGACTGAAACAATGCTGTTTAACTTGGTTGTGTTGAATAGAACTGGGTAGTGCCCTAGTTGACAGTGGAACATCTGATATGCATATAGCCTATGGAATGTTTGCTTCTATGTTTCTTGATATCAATAGAGATGGCAATTTTATTCGCATCCGCCGAATAAAAACCACATCACACCATATCCAATCCATATCCGCAAATAAAAACGGATATGGATATAGATGCGGATCCGCACTCTATCTGCACTGCATTATCCGTGTACAGACAATTACCATTTTACCCTATATAAGTTACTTAATAAGTTAATATATATTATATAGGTAGGTTTTATGTTAAATTATATATGTAATCCTAGTAAGTTACTAATTGTTATGAATTCTAATAATGCAATTTATTATTTTTATTAAATACGGTGCGGATGCGGATGTAGTTCGGATATCTGCATCTGAATGCAGTGAATATCTATATTCGCAGCAAATGCGGTGTGGATGTGAATGTGCGGGTGTGAAGTGCGGTGCAGATACATATTATAATTGCACCGTATCTGATCAACTACCATCCCTAGATATCAAGATCAAATGCTTTTGTTGTCAAGGTTTCCAATTGCTAATACCTGCAATGAATTGTATTAACCATGATGATTTAAATATTAGATATGACAAGCTAATCAGTAAGTCCTTGATAAACTTATCTTTATGAATTCAGGATACAGTATAATTAGTTGGTTATGCTGATATTCTAGATGCTATATCAGGTTACTCTATACAAGTTAGTTGGCTAGTAGCTTATACTTAGATACTTATATAACAACAATTGGGGGTGTACCATTACCTAGGAAATAGATCATGCTCACAAATAATTGGCACACTTCAAGCCATAGTGGCTGATATGGGGACTTTGGCTACATAGATATATTCTACATATTACATAGATATATTCTACATATTACACGGGTTAAGGATCAAAGCACTTTACAAGAATCCTTTATCTTATCCAACCTAGTTGTATAGAGGATGCATCAGGAAACTTCGTACAAGCTATTTGGATAATAGGTTGTGCTTCAGTCATTGTTGATTTGAATGATCAACCTTTTTCATTATGATTTTCTTTTGATACTTCTAAACTGAATAAGAATCATACAAGCAGCATTTTTCTAAGTTTGTTTAGGATGCACTTCTGTCCAAATTTATTTTTGATATTTCAGTTAATCTCTAGGGAGAAAGATCTAGAATAAAAAGGACAGAGAATGATAGTTTAGTCCAGATGGGCTGAAGTTTTTCTGAATACATTATAATGAAGCAAGAGAGAAATTGTCATGTCAGGCAACAAGCAGTCAAATATCTCAGGTAGCAATTCTTAGTGAGCTTACAATTCTAAGAGTCAAATAAAGGTGACGATTGTTGTCAACATGATGATTGGGAACCTAAGAGTCAAAGAAACATTCCTCAGAGAGGATGCATAAAGAAATTTCTGCAATCACCACTCACATGGTTTGACCTATGAGTCAAGAAGACCATCATAGGACCAAAAGACAACCTATTTTCATGTTACTACTTGCTTTATTTGTCAACCTCATTTGACCCTTGCTATATTTTACCTTTAGTGGTGCCTACAAATTATCAATAATTATTTCTCCATGGAAAACCTTCTTTAACATGTCCATTTTACGTGTCCTTTTTATGCATTCAACTTTTGTAGGACAATAACAATAGTTTATAGTTGAGACAAGCCTAACCATTTATTGTATCTAGTGGAGGTGCCTTTTCCTCTTTTTGATGTTTGTCAACTTTACGTGACAAACCTAATCTCTTCGGGGATATTTTTGCTTATATCTTTTCAGTCAATCTGGAAATGTTTTCTTGTGCAGGTCAACACCAAGCACAAAAATATCAAAAAAAGCACCAAAGAAACAACACAAGGCTATAAGAGAGAAGATGAAGCGTGACCATTTGAATGAGCTATTTCTGGAGCTGGATCAGGCACTTGGTGAGTTTCCATAGTGTGTATATTTACTTTCAGATGGCAACTCTGCTGCCAAAAAATCTGCTTGACTAGGCTGATGAGAAGTGAGTGTTAGAAAATCAGCCTTGGACCTAACTCCACTCCAAAAGCTAGCTTATAGGGGGAGGATTGTCCAATTTATTTAAAGGCTATCTAGACCACAACCTCAACCAATGTGAGACTTTAATACACCCTCCTTACGCCTAGGATCCACATCTGGAGCGTGAAGTTCTGCAGGTGGCCCACAATCAACAATAGGTCTGGCTCTGATACCATGTTAGAAAATAGCCTTGGACCTAACTCCAACCCAAAAGCTAGCTCATAAGAGGAGGATTGTCCAATCTATTTAAAGGCTATCTAGACCACAACCTAAATCAATGTGGGACTTTAATAGTGAGAACTGCTTCCCTTTTGGTACAAGGAAAAGAGGAGCAAAATTTTGGCCATACATGATCCATTCAAATCTAGTGCCTTCGTTACTCTCAATCTTTGTCTTAAAGTAGCATCTCTATCATTTTTAGCACAAGTCCAGGACCATCTTGATCTCTTTTGTTTCTTGATTCACAATATTTTGCACTGCACTATTGTCAGAAACTGATAATAACTAAAAGTAATTATTCAGCAAGATAGAGTCATAATATTAGTAAGTTAGATGTAAAATAAGATCAAACTAAATTCATTCCAGATATTTTTTCTATAATTCATTCAAGAATAAGCTCAGAACAACAAAGGTATTAAATAATGAGAAACTATCAACTTAAAAGCTTTCATGTCTCTCATGACCAGTACTTGTGGCCAGTTAAGTTCATGATAACTAATTAGTGGGACCTAAATATCTTACTTGTTTTAGTAGTAGTTAAGTGATTAAATATGTTAAAAGACCTAGAATATTTGGCTACTGCCCTTTTGATTTTTTGATCCATATATTATGAGGTTGTGTATGTAAAACTTACATACAACCATGTCCCAGTATAAAACATCCACATGCACATAGTTCTTATTCTGCTTCACAATTTGTTTGATGACATAGCATTTTTAAGTTTTAGATGGTTATATTATATTATCTTATCTTGTATATAGATTTGTTGCTTGAAAAGCATTTATGTAACTGATTGAATATACACTTTTTAAACTTGTCACTGCTTATTTATGACTCCATTATGAATTGCAATGTTTCTATAAGCTTTGACTTATAATTCAATGCACAGAGGCAAGTCATGAGAATAATGGAAAAGCCTCTATATTGGTTGAAGCCACTCGACTATTGCGGGATCTCATTGCTCATGTAGAAGCCCTTCGAAAGGAAAATGTTGCTTTGGTGAATGAGTCTCTATATGTAAGTCCTTCAAATTGAAATCAAAGTGAGATTTCCTTTTTTTTTTGAAAAGAATGAAACCTGCAATCTATTCAAGAGTAATGAAGAGAGTACAGGTATGTGCTAGTAGGAAGAAGGGAGAAAATCTAGAAAAAATAAACAGGGTAAAAGAAAACGACACAGAACTTGGTTAAAACATGTTTTCATGTCATCATGTTGCTTTTTCTAATACCAACCAGAGTTTAGAAGCATGAAACATAGCTTTGGTATTTCATTTTCCCTCTTTTACTTGCAGTATTTTTTTTAGTGAAAATTTTGTCAAATAAATTCCAATAATCTAGTTGAATGCTTTCTTCTGGATAGCCTTTGCATACCATTAACTAATTAAAAGTTTGGCTTCCATGCTATTTGTTAAACAAGAAAATTTTAACTTGCACATTGAAGCTCAATTTCCTTTTTTTGTTGAAACACGATTAATATAACAGGTTTTGACTATATTGAAAAGTAAGTAAATAAATAGATAACTCGGAAATGAATCTAGGTTATATAGTTCTTTTCATCTAGAGCAACAATTTTACCAGTTCTTCTAACTGTTCTTTCAAGTAAACAAACATGGGGCAAACTAGAAATGGCAAGTACTAGATATAGATTATTTTCTCCATGGGTAAAGAATTCTCTTAATAAGACTTCTGCACTTTGAATTGGAACAGGTTAATGGGGAGAAGAATGAGCTACAGGATGAGAAGAATGTCCTGAAAGCAGAGGTTGAAAAACTACAAAACGATTTACAGGAGAGAAGGCAGTCTGATCCTATGGAAGAGTGGCAAAACAAATTGGACCTGGTTCCTCCAATGCTGCCCCACTCTTTCACGACTGCAGTGCCAATGCAGCAACAGCCTACTGTTCCCCTCTATGATATTGTCCTTCACCAAGATCTCAATTCCACTTCAGAGGCTGGAACCTCCCCACCCTCACCAAAGGCAGCCCCTTCGAAAGTGAGTAGACCTCATCCTAGATACCCCACATCCTCAGATGTATGGTCACTTGAGCTACTCTCCAGAAACCAAAGAGCCGCACATGAAGCACAGAACAGCAGCGGTAATTCATCTAACAGTAGGGAAGAGGCCCTAGAAATGCCTTAGAAAAACGATCCATCCAAATCATGTAAATTTCCATTTTTGCTAGGAAGTATGTGTTGGTATAGGGGTAGCTAGCTTATGTGATGAGAACTATTCTCACTGATAATGACTAAGAATACTTTTGATCTTCTGGATTAAATCTATTGTTTTATATTTTCTTCCAAGATCTAATGAAAAATCTCGAGCAAGCATATACACCACAAAGTTTTGTGTGTGCCATTTCTATATGCACTATATTTTTCTTTGACATAATTATGTTCTCCTTGTTTGTGCAGTATGACACAGTTATGTGAATAATGTTATGGCGTTTCATTTTAATGCCGCTTCTGGGAATTGCTAGTGAAGTTGCAAGAAATCAGTTTTGGCTTATGATTTAATTGGCTTTACATCTAGCAGATCCCAAACTCTGCAGTAATCTGCCCTAGAGCTACCTGATTTCAAATTCTTCAGTAATTAGAGTTGGTTGGGAAGAATCTTACACAGTTGGAACTTTGTCACTGCTTTATTTTTTTCAAGAATAAGGTGAGACGTTGGGCTACACTGATTCATTTTAAGAATCTTGAAATACCAAATTTTACAGTGAGAGAGGGTACTTGGTACATGGTACAGAAATTAATTAAGATGGAGTGGCTAGACTACTTGGTACATGGTATAGGATGATCTTGAGGGTTTTACGGGTCACGTCCAAACAACAAAAGTTGAAGGGATCACATCCACGTTCTTTATCATCCACATATTCTAGCAGCAGACTATATTGGAGGCTTCAATTCTACATGGTTGGTATACTTCCATCACGGACAGCAAAGGCAATGTCCTTCTTCCAAGACTGGTTGAAAGACTACCATCCCTCGCAGAGGAGATGGCCGCCCGTCGGCAAGGATTCAACTGCATGCTTGCAGAAATATGCAATTTTGATTATCATGCTTGAGGAGCCTTTCTTTTGTTTGATCGTCTTTTTGGTGAATTGTCAATCACATCGGCGAAATCTCTATCCTTGAGATTTTTGTACATAGATGTTGTTGTGAAGATGCCAACTTGGTTCCCGTGCGCTAGCGTAGAGCATCGTCATTGTTGGTAAGGTTGAGATCACCTAAGAAGCGAGTGAGACAATATTGTAAGCGTGCTTCAGGTACAAAATTGCGCCAAGAGAGTCTCTATTAATGGTTCTCGTTGTCATATGATTTTGCTACATGAGCTCGATCTTTTACACCTGCAGACCCGGAAGAGATCATGGAACATGTAGACTCGGAAGCTAGATCGACTTCGACCAAAGATCCACTAATGGCCCTAACGGATTTTTTTGTATCCGTTGAACGATTTTTTTTTCCCATACTTGAAAAGATCATATCAATTTTGTCTTATATCAGTCCTTTTAATATAGTTAATTGGTTGAAAATCCTAAGCTATGAGCTTAGATAGTGAATGTTGGCTTGGTTAGAAGCCGAATCACTATAAATCAAATGTTTGCATTAATTGTTCTTATTTGCTCCTGTGCTTACTTGTCTTATTTACTTTCAATTGTAAAATTAGACGTATGATTTGCGCATACTAAGAATCAATAAAATTGAATTATGTTTAATTTTGCTTAATATACTATTTCCCCTCTAGTGTATCATTTATAAAAGAGCCTCTAATAGGTGTTTTCATCGTTATAACAAATCATTCAAATAGCTGCAATATTTGGTCCGTCGAAAAGTTTGAGTTTGGTTCCATGGATGCTGTGATATTTGCAAGTAGCTTTTCAGCCTCCTCAATGTGAGAGTGCCTTAAGAATGTCATGAGACTCTAGTAGTAGAGAGATGTTCTAAGTCTTCTACTCTTCAGGATCCAAAGAAATACTAGAGGTGACGGGGCCAGACCATGAGCTTGAACCATTAGTCCTTGAGCCCTTGACCATGCTCACGAAGGTTGCCTCAAGGAGCCAATGGTGTTCTAGCCTCAAGGTGAGGTGTCGTTCGGGTTGGAGCATTTTCAGAGTGAGGGGGGAGTGGTTAGAAATAATTGTAATTTTATTCTTTGTTGTTGTTGTATAGATAAGCCAAGCATCTAAAAGTTTAAGATTGTCTATTAACATTCAGGGGTCCTTCTGCAGAGGGTTGAATGAGGCATTAGTCGCTCCATGTTTGTAGACCACTTTGTTAGGGACCTTAGGGGTTGTCAAGTCATGCATGTGTCATGACGGTCCCTAATGTGCATTGTAAATATTGCATCATGAGCATCCATGTAAATATGCATTGTAAAACGCATCCGCCCACCGCCCACCGCTCTTGCTCACGCCTAGGCGCCAAACGACCTCATTTGCCTAGGCGTGACATGGACGGTAGGGGTGTGCGAACATAGGAATTTTTTCATGCTCCCCGTGCTTTTGGGAACCTTAGGGGTGACACTTGGGGGTTAGGCTCCACTAGTATAGTACCTAGGTATAGCCTGGGCACACTCTAGTCTTTTGTTATAGCTTTCGTTCAAGTATTTTCCAGCATTTTCATGCAATCGGTCATTTGGCCCAACAACGTTTTTGTGTCCAAGCACTCAAAGGCTTTGACCCATGCGAAGTGGGAGCCCGCGACTTTCGACATTGGCCAAGCAGATTGGCTTAAGGCTGATCCCTTGCACGTGAAGCAAGGGTGCCGCATGGATTCTTCCGCACTAAACAATTGATTTGTGACAACTTGGTGCTTTTCAGCACATGTGATTTAAACAACATCAAGAATCTACGTCGGCTCTTATTTTTCTTTGAACTGGCCACGAGACTCAAAACGAATGTGAATAAGACTAGGTTGATACATTTGGGAGGGAATTCTTCCATAGCTGATTTGCTCGCTGAAGTTTTCAGCTGCTTAGGAGGGGAGTTACCTCTAGCTTATCTGGACCTTCCTTCAAGATGCAGCCCCCTTGCAAGGATGATTGGAGAGGACTTATCTCCAAAATTTATCACCAACTGAACAACTGGAAAGGAAAATTACTTTCTAGGGCAGGGAGGTTAACTCTGATCAATAGCGTGCTCACCTCTCAATCCATCTACATGCTTTCGATTTTCAAGGCACCTAGTTGGGTTGTCAGAGCAATTGACAAGAGGTGTCAATCTTTCTTTTGGACTAGAAATGACTTCATTCTGGAAAGGGTCTTTCACTAGTTCGTTGAGATCATATAACTTGCCCTAAGGAAGAGGGTGGTCTGGGGATTCTTGAGCTAACCTTGTTCGACTTGGCTCCTTGCTTTGGAAACTGGTTCATAGGATGTAACAATATAGGTATCTAAGGAAACTTTTGTTAAGGACAATTGAATAAAAAGTTGCAACTGTTACTAGTAACAAAGTAAGAACCAAAATAAAAATCACACACAAACACAAAAGATTTATTTACGTAGTTTAGTGACAAAATTTATTACCTAATCTACGGGGCACTCACCGGACAGATGCCCAATCCACTCTCAATAAGTACAATATAAGTCCTCATGATTTCACATCCGAAATCTGACTACCAATACTACAGTGAAATGAAAATAACAAAAAACTTATTTGCTATTACAAGTACATACCAACTTGCCTCTCTATGACATCCCAGCCACAAAGTTCCGTCCTCCACACAATCCTTGTATTGTAGCGAGTTATTAGCCCGAAACCATCTTCACTCGAAGATAAGAAAGGCAGATTGTTGATGTCTTGCACTCAACAGTCTTAACTCTTCTAAATAACTGACAACACAATGTACACACACATAGTTGATAAATCAGATCTTTCCACCGGAATTTATATGTGATAACTAATAGATATGAATCATGCCAACATAACTATTGATACCATCAGTTCAATAACCAACAGTCATCAGTTCAAAACAAACAGTCATTACCAAATCATAATGACCATAAAGATCAAAGGAATAACGCCCGAAAATATTAAAGAGGACCTCACCTCTACTCATAAAGTTTATCGAGCAATAAAATAATTAATGATGATTAAAAATATTAGAGACAACAAAGAGAATCAAAATTAATATTGCAGACCAAGAGTCATCATATCTGTAGGTAACAAAGAAAGTCCTCATTCGTTGCATCCTTATCCTGAAATTTATAGATTACAGGAGCAGTTGAAACTGTCCTCACACAGTTGAAACAATCATTCAATATAAGCAGAACTTCTCCTAGTTGACTGAGAATTAACCAGGAGTACTTTTGCCAAATATATATAGCCAATCTCATAAAAAATCAACACTAACAAGATGAAACTACCATGGATTCTAGTTGTGATTGCAACACTTGGAGACGGTCGAGGATGGTCGAAAAATTAGAGAGTACAAGACCTTTCTCCGGTATGGAGAGACGTTGCTAAGTTGCTGCCTATTTTCATCTCTAGTATCCGATATTAGGTGGGTGAAGGCACAGATGTCAAGCTGTGGAAAGACCAATGGAGTAATGGAGAATGCTTGTTAGATAGGTATTATAACATCTTCCAACGGATCAGCATGGATTATTCCTGGGTTGGAACATTGAATTCTTGTCTCTCATCGATACGAGCAACTTATTAAACCTTCAAGAAGATTTGCAAGTCATCCAACAAGGCATAGGGGCAGACTTAATTCTTTGGAGGTAGACCAAGGAGGGGTTCTTCTCCACAAAATCACTCTATCGACTTCTTATTTCTCGGGGCACCCAAGATAGGTATCACACGTTCCTCTGGCAGTAGAACATACCACCAAAGGTGTCATTATTTGGATGGATTCAAGTTCGAAAGAGACTTCCCACTAGAGATAGATTGGATCATATGAGCATTCAAGTGGACACTACTTGCATGCTCTGTGAGACGCACACGAAATCTCATGACCACATTTCTGGTAGCTGCGAGTTCTCTTGTGTTGGGTGGTTGCACTTCCTCTCCTCCATATAGAATAAATGGTTCCTTTTGCGTTGGAGGCCTTGAACAACACAAACTCTCGGGTGCGGAAAGAAGCCAGGTTGAGGTTCCGTCCCCTTCTCATTTGGTTTTGGTTCATTTGGTTTGAATGGAACAACCGTTGCTTCCAAAGCAACACTTCAACGGAGTTTAGCCTGGCCACGAGGGCTGCTAGGTTTTTATGCATTTACAATTAGGCTGTTTTGTGACTATTTTGTAGTTTGGTCTTCTTGTTCTTTCTGAATTTTTCTATATTTCTCCCCCTAGATTTGTATTATGTTCAATTCTCTTGAAATGGATGTAAATTTTTTTCCTTAAAAAAAAGAGCGTTTGTTAACAGTAGGATGAAACTATACTTCTTCGCAGCATTCAGAAAACTCCTTCCACATAATTCTGTGTTTTTTTGTCTTTTTAGTTGGTTCTCATTTTTGAAAGTTAATGACGGTAGATTGATACATTATCCAAAAAAAAAAAGATCTTGAAATTTAATTGATTCTTGCGAAAGCACATCTGAGATGCAAAGACCTTGATAGCTGGTGAAATTCCATTCTGAAAACATACCGGAGTCCTAGGGTTTTGCTGATGGAAATAGGAGCAGGAAGAACCTGCTTTTATCAAAGAGGCGAGGATCTTTGACCACCAGGCAGAGCAAATTAACCTTAATTTGTCTGAATGTGAAGTATACTTATAATCCTGAGCACTGCATGAAAGATGTTAACATCCAAAAGTAACATGCAAATTGGTAAAGGCTAAATCTCATACTGGTAGCTAGTAACATGCAAAACATACACTAGGACAAGATAAAAGATTCCAAATCATCAAGAAAAAGTACTGCACAGCTTGTAAAATTCTCAGAAGCATCCAATGATCATGAAGATTACAGATTGACAGATTGTAGATGCCCCAAATTAAGAATGCGCCATTGTTTTCTTCAAAAGTAATTAAAGAGGTAGGCAAAGTTAATTTATTATGATCCACTAATTGCTAGTTTTATACTCTAAGATGGTCTCTGCACACCTCAGGATAATTAACGTAAAAGATGAGAGGTGATATAAAAAAGTATATATCCTTAAAAATAAATAAATAGTATCTTGTAAAGGTAAATATATAATTCCTATATTTTAAAATGATAAATATATAATTCCTATATTTTAAAATGATAAATATATAAAATCCCCTGTAAAAAAAGAAAAAAGTACATGAAGTATTCAACATTTCACTGAAAAGAAACATCAACAAATAAATATCACAGTACATGAGAGATTGAAGGGCTTGCACTTTCAAAATGATATTGTTTGAAAGTGATATATGATTAGTATATAAAAAGATTGTTTAATTAAGGTTGTTTCAAAATGATATGGTTTGACTATCAAGTACCTCAAATCTTTCTGGCCTGGCTGTTAGATTATCTGTTTAATAATTATTATGGACCAATATTATATTTATTGGTACGTGATTACGCTATCAATTTGATTGGCCGATTAAAAGGTGATCTAATAATGTTTATTATTAGGCCTTGTACCATTTCATAATTATGGGAATAATTATCTATGCACATATACTATAGTGATAATATTACAGTTTCATGATGGGCGAAACGGTAATTTACCAACTTCTAATTTTCTCTATATAAAGAGGGATTATGGTCCCCGAGTCACGCGCTTAGTTCCTCACATCTGAAATCCCCATCTCTCATTGTGCGTTTGTACGGGCTCACGTGTTGACTTGGAAGTCCAATCCGTCTTCGAAATTTGTGTGATGGAATCGGGTACGCTTCCGTTCTTATCGTTCTTAATGATTTTTTTTTTGACCAAAGAAACTTGTATTCTATTCAAGAGTTATGAAATGATACAAATGGGAGGGGGAAAGAAAACATAGATAGAAAAAAGAAAAAGAAAAAACGAAAACAAAAGACAACGCACGATATGCTCACACGAGTCCCACAATAGAAAATCAAGCTAAAGAACTAAAGCTAGTCGAGGCCTCCGCGGCAAGCTCACAGAAAGATCTAGAGTTGTTCTCGAAGATTCTCAAATTCCGCTCATGCCAAATCTTGGATCTCCAAATCTTCGCCAGACGGAAGCGCCTTTTCTCCGCCCTGGTCCGCATAGTATGCATGGTCTCCTAAGGTTTGTAGGCAATTGGGAAAAAAACCGACCGCGAAATTCGTAAGAAGATTCTCTAACCTTGTCGGGTGAAGGTACAGTCTCTGAAAAGGTGAGAATGAGATTCGTTGCCATTGTTGCAGAGAGTGCAAGAAGCTGGAACTGTGACGTTATGCTTAATCGGTCTGTCTCTCGTGGGGAGTCTTTTTTTTCTTGATCAACCAATTATTCAAAGATACAACCGGAGGAAAGTTACTTTGCCATAAGAAAGATACCCAAGGGTCCGTAGTCCCTCCGAAGTTCAGCAGCCGGTATAGAGAACTCGTCGAGAAAATCCCATCACTATTCCACCTCCAACCGTACCTGTCTGAACCCGAACAGTGCAAAAAAGGGGCTAGATCCTCAGCCAACTTATGAAGTAGATGTGTAGGGACAAGATATCTGAACTGAATGGATCAACCGGTTACCTCGCCAGAAGGTGCCCTTGATTTCGTCGCGTCAATAGAGATATCTTGGTTACAAGCAGCCGAGAACAGAGTAGAGTGCCTGCTTTTTAATCTCTCACCTTTTAGCCATGGATCGTGCCAGAAGCGGAAGGAGGAGACCTCGCCCACCTGATAGAATAAAGAGATCTTGTAAATGTTGAAAAGATTGCAAATTTCCTTACAAATAGGGGATAGTCTTTGACGGTCAGCCCGACTAAGAAACCGCAATCTAGGGAAAAGAGCCAGCAGAATCTCCCTCCAAGGCATGCCCTCAGGCTGTAGAAGTTTCCATATCCATTTTCCTAGTCTTGCGAGGTTATGCGATGATAAATCCAGAATCCCCAAGCCGCCCTCGGATCTGCTCCATGTGAGGGCGTTCCACCCAACCAAGCATTTTCCCCTGATGTCGGCCTCTTGCTTTCCCATCAAGAAGAAAATTCTCCTTCTTCTATCTGTCTGCTTTAAGACCCAACACAGAGCCTTGTAGATCGAGAAGATATATGAAACCTGGCTCGTAAGGACGTTGTTCAGGAGGGTCAAGCGCCCAGCTCTGAAAAGAAGAGACCCTTGCCAAGAAGCCAGCGAGCGATCCAATCTTGTGATAACCTTAGTCTAGTCAGCCTTCATCAAGCTGTCCGAACGCAGGGGTAGCCCCAAATAGTCAAGCGGGAAAGCACCCGTGGAGCAGCCCAATCTGGTCGCCGCATGCTCTGCCTTCGAAACATCCCTTCCTAAATGTATAACCTTGGTTTTTGGTAAGTTGAGCTTTAGATCGGTGCATAGGTTGAAGCATTTAAGTAAGAGGCCAAAAGAAGATAAACTGTCATCGAAAGCTTTGTTGAAGAGGAGTAGATCATCTGCGAAAAGGATGTGAGTAATCCCACTCTCCACGAACTACTCAAGAGCGCCTGAAATAATGCCCGAGGTAGCCGCCCTGGACACGAGCCTTGAGAGAACGTCTGTCACCAAAATGAAGAGCAAAGATGATAAAGGGTTACATTGTCTAAGCCCTCTTTTGTGTTTAAAAGTCCTACCTTCTCTACCGTTAATAATAATGGAAGATTCTGCAGTGTGCAGGAGATTCTGTATCCAAGAAATCCACCTGGGACGAAAGCCTCTGGCCCTGAGCAGCTGAATGATAAATAGCCAATTGACCGAATCGAAAGCCTTTTCGAAATCGACCTTGATGAGACAAACATCTGGATTATTTTTACGACAACCGCACACAGTCTCCGCAGCAGTCATGAAGCAGTCCAGAGTGCTCCGGCCCCAGGTGAAGGCCCCTTGTTTATTATCGATCAGATCAACTATAAACGTCGCCAAACGATTGGCAAGCAGCTTGGAAAAAATCTTGATGATGCTATTTTCCAAACTAATAGGTCTGAAGCCGCCAACTTCATTGGCTCCTTGAGTCTTAGGAATGAGAATGATATTTGCCTTGTTGATGCAGAACATGCTATCCGGGTCCACCTGCATCTGAAGTAGAATATCTAGCACCTGGTTCCCGATGATTGACCAAAACTTCTTGTAGAATTTCATATTAAGATCGTCCGGTCCCGGGGACTTGAAGTTTTTGCCCGCCTTAATTACTTCAAACAATGAAGGTTCGGGCCGTGAGGCTCGTAAATAAGATTCCATTTGACTTGTAGGAGAGGTTTAATTTCCTTCCCGAGCAAGATTGCATAGTAATCCCTAAACGCATAAGCAATTCTTTTATCATCAGAGGTGAGTGACCCACACTGTCAAATAGAAGCAATCTAGTTGGTCTTTCTTCGGTAGGAAGCACATAAATGAAAGTAACGCGTGTTATGGTCGCCATCTTTCATCCATCTCTTCTTAGCTCTCTGCCCCCAATACGTACAAGTATCGCTGTAACATTTATCAAGAACCCCATTAAGTCCTTTAAGCTCCTCGATTTCCGCCTCTGAAATAGATCCAGAATCCGCCATAGAATTCAAAGCACTGATGCGAGATTCAATCTCAACTCTATGCTTAGACCAGGAGACACGTCTGAGTTTATCCCAATCCAAAATGATACGCCTGAGGGGTTCTCACAGTGATAGCCATCTGTCCAATGGCGAACCCGAGTGGGGGAAGTAGGAGGCAGTGTAAGGAGAGACCAGCCCTGCTTGAATGATGCTAAAGAACTGATCACTATTCAACCACCCTACCTCGATTCGGAAAGGTCTTCGAATAAAATCTATTTGGGAAGAGGATTGCCAGATTAATGGATTATGATCTGATAGCCTCCGATTACCATATGAAGCCACTAACAAAAGAAAAAAAGTTGCCAAGTTTTTGTTGATCAGAATCCGATCTAATTTGGCCAGAGCCGAAGGGTGCTGGTTGTTCGTCCAAGAGTACAAGTTTCCGAAAATGGGAAAATCCAAGAGGCCGTTGTTAGCGATCAATTTTGAGAATCTCTTGGAGTCAACAGCATTTCCAACACAATTCATTCTTTCCCCATTATGCAAAGTAATGTTAAAATCTCCTGCGGCTAGAATAGGCTCAAGGTTGTTAGTAAAAATCTGACGCAGCTCCTAGAGAAAGGAAGCTCTGCGATACGACTCGGAGGCCCATAAACCCCAACCACAAGAAAAGCAAAGTCAGAAAGACGATGTTTAAGGAACAATTGGATGGACCACTCCCCGTTAATACAATTTGTACAAGACCAAATCGAAGAATCCCACACAGCAAGAAGACTGCCTGAAAGCCCAGATGCATTAATAACTTAGAAATTATCAGTAGAATGAAACCCTGACAATTGCCTAACAATTCTTCTAGGGCAAGCATTCAGCTTTGCCTCAGATAAAAAGAAAAGACTACATCTAGTTTCCCTGACTACTTGCTTCACCATATAACCTTTAGAAAGTCGATTGAGACCTCTAACGTTCCAAAACAGTGCACAAAATTTGAGAAACATGCAAAAAGCTGACTACATGACAGCAACTACACGACCAAAAGTGAGACACCCGCGAATTACGCGGCCACCACCCCCAGGGCCCGGATGACCCTGTCTTCGCTTACAACACGTTCAAATCCCAGAGCTTCAATTCTATATCATGAAGTAGAGCTGTATCCAGTGCATTCCCCATGTCAAATACGAAGGATCCCAAGCGATCCGATTTGTCCCTCCCCTTAGCTGAAACACTAGCATCATTTATGGCTCCTTCATTTCTAGCGGCTTTGATTAGTGAAGCATTCTGAAGAGAAGGCTTGCAAATCTTTCCAGTGATACAAGATCTCCTGCGCACTACAGTGGGTTTCCGAATTTTAGTCTTCCTTTTGTAGACCCTCCCTCTTTTGTTACGGTCCGAATAGGCCTATTGCAGGCCCACGTTAGCAGGGGAAGACCTCATGGGCAAATAAGTCCCAGCATGCTCGCCAACTTGGCCCGGCCCAAACGAAGCGACCAAGTCCGAGCCCTGAGGAGGCGGTGCAGAGGATTACTGGCCTCGGTCAACCGCAGTCTCTGGAACACAACTCGAGGAGTAAGCACACTTAGCCAGCTCTAAAGCTGGGACCCGAGTCTAGTCGAACCCGTGGACCACCAGCCTTAGCAGGTCAAACGGGTATCCACCGAAGGCCCTCCTAGCGTGCGGATCCGAAATTTCTAGCTGTCAACCAAACCCAGAAAAGTAAGCTGCCCACGCCAAAGACACGTGCGACGTGCATCTACTTTTAATACTCCTCCACATCTGCTGAAAAAACTGGAAACACCCTCCTTCGTGCTGCGGACCATAAAGGAGAGCAGCTCAGCTGCAGCTCCATTTAGCATCAAAATAGAAAAGCCTCCAATCTTTACCAAGATATCCGAAAAAGATCTTCTGGCAAACCAAACCTTCTCCTAGGAGGCAAATCTCTCGAATTCGACTTGGTATTCGCGTAGGTAGTCGCCGGCGGAATACCCTATTCATGAATCACCAAAGAGGAAACATGACCAGAGTTCCAAAGGGCGCAGGGCCCTGCAACCACCCCAAATGGAGGAGAAGGACGATTTCCTCGAAGCGAATGAACAGCCAGGGGTGGTGGCGAACTTCGGAGGAGTTCGACCGCCGGAGTGGTCGCCATCTTCACTGCTTTTAGCTTTAGAGCGGAGTCTACATGTGGTCTACGGGCAATCAAGGCACCGACGGAGCCAAGTCCGCCGGGGTGAGACCGTTGAGACCTTAGACCCGATGGAGTAGTGCTATGCGCATCCGAGCTCATCGAAAAATGATTGGATCCATTTCCTTCGGGCGTCGAGTGCTCTTCCAACGGGTCCATTCAAAGCTGGCATCCGAACTAGTGTTGTCTTCACCTCCGTCCTCCCGTTCGGCGGGTTGCGGCCCAGGAGTTTCTCCATCTCCGGCCACCCATTGCTGCCATGCGATTCCACGATCATGAAGCGTGGAATGAGATGGAGCGCTCGCACTCTCACCTGCACCTTACAGGAAGAGATGTCTGACCAATCGAGAGATGATTCCGCCAAGGCCTCAAAGCAAGAGAACGGACTTGTCAAAGCGATCACAATGTCAGTGTTACAGAACATAATCGACAGTCCACACAGCTCAAGCCCGACGAGCAGCTCTAGCGGCAACACAGTCAAGTAGAGCTCGTCTTGCTTCCAATCCTCGATTTGGAGCAGAACATGATTCCACCAAATTTGTACCGACCGGATAAGCCTTCTCTTGTAGTAAGATCCTTCGGCCTCAGGTGTGGTGATCAAGAACCTCCCGTCGGCCATCTTCCTCTGCTTCCAATGCTGAAGGTGATGATGATAATCGTGGAACTGCCTCACGAGAAACCCCGCAACGTCAGCTTATTGATGAAGTTGACCTCGTGCAGTGACGAGCACACATTTGCCATTTAGATACCGAGCGCGCTCGACAGTGGAAGAAGAGTTTGGCACCAACACCCAGATATTCTCCGACCTATTAGCCATCGAGCCGCGCTTGGGAAGAGAAAGAGCGGGGGAGGAAGGTGTAGAATGAGAGCTTACAGTCGGGTGCGAAGAAGCAGTGCCACCCCGGGGCCGATTTAAATAAAGAAGCCACAATATCTGGAGTAAATGCAGTATACACAGGTAGTTGAGATTCGAAGTTATGAGAAGCTGACATGGCTGAGTTTAAACCTACATGGAGACCGAACTTCTGAGAAGATGGACCTGCTTGACGGTAGGCGTTGCATGACCGACGAGAGTGTCCAGCACGGTGGCAGAGAAAGCAAACTCTCTTGTTGACGCAGTGACGAGCCAAGTGACCAACATCCAAACAGTTAAAGCAGCGGTCCCGACTACGTAGAGAAGCAACCAAATCTTATTTGGAGGGTGATTGCTCCGGTGAGGTGGCGGCGGGGTGGACACGGACAGGCGCAGAAGAAAAAGCCACACGAACAAGGGCCGATGGCTTAGCAGGGCAGCCCAGCCTCACGGTCTGCGCGAAAGAGCGTCCGTCGTTGATCCACGCCGACGAGGAGGGCTTTGGAGCCGAAGCAAAGGTCACTCGTCGGGAGGAAGATGTAATCTGACGTCGGGACATCAATGTCCAAGGCTGTTAAGGAGCCTTGCCTGCAACGACCCTCGTCGGAGTGAGACACTCCGCTCTTCCACTCGAAGACTTACCACTCATCTCCTGGCTCAACAATTAACTCATCTTTGACGCTTCTCTAGCTTTCGTTCTTAATGATTTAGCATGAATATTCTTGGTTTTTGGATTTAATTCATATTCTTCAATTTCCTTCACTTGCTTCCATGCTAAAAGAATAGAAGCATACTTATAATTGTGGTATATCGTTTATTGTAGGAACCACCGAGGAGTTTGCTTATAGGCTGAAGCACGCTGGACACAACCTAAAGATATTGTCTATCGAGAGGATCTAACCATTGAAACAATTGCTAAATATGTGACATCACACAAGCTGGACAAAGTTATTTCTTAGTCGAACTCTAAAACAATCATTGAAGCATTGCAACAACAACAAATTCCCTTGGAAGTTATATAATATACTATGGGGGGTCATATGTAAATTGAAGCATTGTAATTTTCTTGATTTTTTTTTCTCACAAGGACATCAATTTAGTTGCCCATTGGGCACCCAATGAAGTGACTCGATAGCATCCCCTTTGTTTGGCCTTCTACTCGCCTTCCAGATTCGATAAGGATCTTTGACCTGAATATATATGTTGGATATGTTGAGACTAGAGATGTCAACGGGGCGGGGCGGGTACGGAGTGCCTACCCGCTACCTGCCTCGCGAAATATATGAGTACCCGCTACTCGTTTAATTCCCCCTAGGTATCAAAAATGGATACCCATTTAATTTCCCGCGGGGGACGAATCCCCACGGATATATATTGGCGGGTACCCATTTAATAAATTATAATATTTTATTAAGGTATTCAAATATAAACTCAAGGTCTTCAAATATAAATACAAGGTCTTCAAATATAAATTATAAATATTTATCAATATTAACATAATGTCTTAAAACATAAGGTCTTCAACATAATATCTTCTAGTATATGTATATGGAGTGTTTTTATAATTTATTTATTTCCACGGGTAACGGGTACCCATGGGTATGGGTACTACAATATTCATACCCGCCCCATATAATAAACGGGTAAAAAAAAACCCCACGAAATGCCTGCGGGGTAGAATATTAACCCTTATACCCGTCATAAACGGGTAAATATCCATGGGTACCCAATTAAACGGTTATTATTGCTATCCCTAGTCGAATTCTGATATTATCACTTAATAAAATCTTTTTATAAAAAAAAGCTATAGGAGAAAATATATATATATTACATTATTTTTTAAAAAAATTATCATCTCGTTGATAGATAGAGTAGGAAAAACTCTATACATTACGTTTTCTTTTAAAAAAGACCAAAAGAACAAACTTTTGTAGCGTACCTTTAATGCCATTGTACGTTGTTTCATCAAAAATAGAATATTGAATAATATAATATATATGTTATTTTGGTGAAACAACGCACTAAACACAATTTTTTTTTGTTCTTCTATGCTTTGCCCGCGCCGACATCTACCATTTGACATCTTCTCCTTCGTCCTCCATGTCAATTTTTCGACCAATCCAAGTCGAAATGAAACTCCAAAATACTTCTTCAATAATTTTTTTTTTCTCTCCTCTCCTATCTAGGGATGCATGTCAACGGGGCAGGGCGGATACGGGAGTGCCTTCTCGCTACCCGCCCCATAAAGGATATATATATAATACTCATATCCGTTTAATTCGTTGCGGGTATCGAAAATGAGTACCCACCACGAAGGAATGAATTCCCGTGAATATTTGCGGGTATACATGAAACTTTGAAAAAACATAAATTGAAACATTTTATTGAAATTAAAATTAACAATAACAAGATAAATGTCAACAACAACATAAGCTCTAAGATTTTAAAGAAGAATTCAACACATTAAAATTTAAAATACAACAAAGAGTGCATAAACACATAAAACATATTCAAAGTCCAATGAATCCGTCGTGTCAAAATTTATCAACTCGCACAAACATTTTCATCATGCACAAGTATACAACAGATTAACAATAAAAAACTATATATTATTGTTGTGTATAGGGGATATATGTATATACGGGACATACTTGTAATACACATATATTTGCTAATAGCAAGTACCTGTGGATACAGGTACTATGATATTCGTACCCAACCCATATATTAAATGGGTAGAAAAAATTACCCACGACATCCCCATAAATAGAATATTAATCCCCATACTCATCATAATCGAATAAATACCTGCGGGTACCCGCTTAAACAGGTATTATTACCATCCCTAGCTACTCTTGTCCTCTTCTCTCCCCTCTTCATTCTCCAAACTCTAGCCTTCATGAATTTCTAAGACTACATCTAGAATCTTATAAGGAGGAGGAAAGAGATTCCAAATGTCATAAGACACTAGTGACGATGAAAAATAAGAGAATAAGGATGAGTGTTTTTGTCTATTGAGGTTGGTGGCGATGGTCCGCCCAAGGCATCGACGGCGGTGGGGAAGAAGGGAGGAGAGGAGAGGAGAGAAATGTGCCGAAATTTTTTATGTTTAATATATTTTTTCACCAAAATAGAATATTAATTGATGAGAATCAATGCCTACCAAAGTTGGTTTTGATTTTCGTCAATTTTTTTATTGTTTTGATTGGTGTAATTTTGATAGATATACTTTTTGTTTTGATAAATTGCTGAATCAAATATATGTTTATTAATTTTAAAGTATTATAATAAAATTAATTTGTAAAAAATATATTTATTATATATATTGTGTGTGTGTCAAAAGGACATCCTAATCAAGTAATCAGTGTACGAGAGGACTGTCACTTTCTTTTATATAAAAAGAAAGAAATTGATGTTTGGAGAAGGACAGAAGATGTAGACTTTTGGTTAATGGAATATGGATTGGTTAGCTTCCTCTAATAAATTAATAATATACGCACTCAGGTAAAAGAAAGCTTATCGCATACATGAGGTAAAAGAAAGCTTATCGCATAATCGGTGATGGACACACCATATCATTACGTTGCAGAATAATTTCTATGCGATAGCGTTGCGGCGTATTTCCGCACTCTTTCCGAGCTCACCCTTCTGTTCCTTCACAGAGAGAGAGAGAGAGAGAGAGAGAGAGAGAGAGAGAGAGGAGAATGGGATCGGGATCTTTCCTCGAGGTAGTCGCCAAAAATTTCGATATTCTTGCTGGGTATGCTTCCGCCCTCTCCAAATTTTTAGTTCGTGATTGGAATCTGTTAAAAAAATGTGATCTTTCAGCTGATTTCGTTTGTTATTTTTAGGTTTCCCCCCTGTCGTTGATCTCATTGCATTTGAACAATTAGAAACCTTCTCTATTTCTTAGATTTTTTCATCTGTGCACTGCATCACCTAGTTCTGTTCATTTCTTCCGCAAAAAAAATGTACTTTTTCTTCAGTTAACGGGGAAGACCTAGTAGAATCTGCTCTTCCTTCTTTTATTGTGTATACTATTACATAATAGTTGGAAAGCTCTTTGTAATGTAGTTTAGTAGAGGCATTTTTCATGCACCATCTTTTTTTCCAATTCCTTTTTACCATTGCCTCTATCCTTCTTCCATTTGTTCATTTCCGTGTTAATAACAAATTGTTTTTCTTTAACCTAAATTTTCTGTGATTTTTTGGGTAGCTTTATGTGCATCAGTTGTGGGGAGATATGGCACCTAATTGCAGTCTATATGGTCCTGTATTTTATGGATTACCTGCTTTAATTTCCTATCTGTGCCCGTGAAAAAGAATTGTTATAGTAATTAGGTCAGTACCTAGATGTAAACCTCTTTCTGATCCATGAAAAATCTGTACATTATTGTCTTGCTTACGAGGTTTTCCCTCCCCTCTTTCGGTGCGTGTTGTGTTGTTGAAGTGTCTGTCCACTGCTTGCACCTGAATAAGGTTGGACTGAGCTCAGAAAGTGAACTAAATTGGTTTTCAGCATTAGATAAACTTATATTCACATGTATAGATGAATTAGTGGTTCAGTTATGTACTACGCAGCCTAAGGCAATAATCACGGTGAAACATCTTCAGTCAGTTGCACCAGATTTCATTTATGATCATAACTAGATTTTGGTTGTATTCATTTCGTATACATGTTCAACTTAGACCATTCTTACTCTGATTCTTATTTGCAGGCCAATGGTCACTCTTGTGTATCCTTTGTAAGTGGAATCTATGACTTGCTAGTCACTCTTTTATCATTTCTTAATTTCTTCTTTTGATTTGGAAAAAGATGTTCGTCTGATGAATCTTTACAGGTATGCATCTATCAAAGCAATAGAAACGAAATCTTCTATTGATGATCAACAATGGCTGACTTATTGGGTGTTGTACTCATTTATTACTCTGTTTGAGCTTGCTTTTGCAAAAGTAATAGAATGGTTAGTTATGTTCTTTTTTCCTCTTCAGTTGAAACTGCTAATTACTTATTATTTTTACTTGCCATTCTTTTTGGTGATTCAGCATATTTGAACTTCAAATCAGACACTAAATATAACTGTCATGTTTCATTTAAACTTAATGATTTTAGGTGTATTGTGTCTACATCTGTAATGTATCCAAAGGAATTATGGATTGCTGAAAGTGCAGAATTTCCAATGGGCCAATATAACCTTCTTCTCTACTTATGTTGGAAATTGAGATCACTTGGTACTTAACAAAGCAGGGAACAAACCAAGATTGTTATGTATTTCACTGAATGCATGAACAATCCTGGTCTTGTTACATGCTAAGAATATCATTTTGCATGCATGCCATGGAAATTAGTCCAGGACACCATCCTTCTTTCTCAGCTCTGCTTTGTTTGAGCATAATGGTAATTTCTCATTGTTGTATGGATTCCTTTTACTTGGTTTTGGTAGTAAGGAAAGTCTGTCCAAATCCCACTTTATGTTGATTATAACAATGCACTGTATATAGTATAGAATGACTGAATGAGACTGAGTCTTGTGACTTATTCATACTATTTTGGTTTTGATCATCTCGATACTAAAATTTATTTTATAGCAAATGTCAGCTTATACTGCGCTGCAATATATATCCTGTGTAGGCTTCCCATTTGGTCATATGCAAAACTATTCTTCAGCTGTTGGTTGGTCTTGCCATACTTTAATGGTGCTGCATACGTTTATCAGCATTTTGTGAGGCCATTATTTGTGAATCATCAAACTGTAAACATCTGGTATGTCCCACGAAAGGAGGACATATTCAGTAAACCAGAAGATATGTTATCAGCTGCAAAGAGATATATTGAAGAGAACGGACCAAAAGCATTTGAGAAGCTAATAAGCAAGGTACACTTTTGCTATACCATTATTGAAGCCACATGTTTTGCTGGATATATCTTAGCAATTTTTCAGTATCTATATTTTGATATAGCAATCCTATGACTATGTTTGATGCTTTAATAAAAATGTTTGCTCTGGGACATATGTAGGGTATTTTATATTTTATTTTCATCTTCTAACAATGTATGCTTCTATTGGTCCATCATAAATGCAATCCAGTCGGATTCTGTAGAAATCTCTTTTTCATATTCTATGCCCTTATATTTTTTTTATTTCATTGACCTAACAATGAACATTTTCTTGGGAAATAGAGCCCATTTCTTTTACCCTTATCATGAAAAAGTAAAAAAAGAGAGTAAATTTCTTTCACTTACCAGCTCAAGGATACTAAACTGACCAAACCTTTCTTTGCAGTCTGAAAGGGCACCTAAAACTCGTCGTACAATTTTGGAGGAGGTGCAAGCCCAAAGAGAATCTAATACTGAAAGGGAATCTAAATCTTCTGGTGAAAACTATACAATCTTTGATGAAGGTTATAGATACTGATCTGACAATGTGTTTGATGTCTCCAGTAGGTGAGTGGATAGAAGCATTTTTTTCATACTTAAACCTTTTTGCTTCTTCTCTATAGTCTTAGCAGAAATTCATGACCATGTACTTACTCTTCACAGTTTGTTCGCATGTTCCTGAGTCGAAAAAAGGCTAGTGGGTTAGACTGAGATAGCTCACTGTTTCAGGCAGGTGTTTGGTGTCTTCATTTGTTCATTTGCTTTCTGCTTGTTGTAGATACCTTTGTGGTATCTTTCTTAAATAACATTAGAAGTGCATTATTTTCGTTGAAGCTGCTTTATGTTCTTCCTTTTATCTTCTTGTTAAATCATCAAAAACTTGGTACTAATGGGTAGCTAAAGAATCTCCGTTGTTGAGATCATATTAGCCAACGCATATTTCTCGTATATGAAAATTTGAGAAAGAATGGCGCAATGGAAAGTTTGCAGTGACATAAGTGGAAATTATTTGTAACATCAGATATGGATAGTTAGAGCTTATTTGTAAAAACTTATTCCTTATATCGTTGTTGTCTAAATGTACTAGTTCTCGTATAGGGATGATAGTTCATTAGCTTATCAGAGTGCTGAGTATTTCGTGTGAATGACACATGGTGTCTTCCCCCTTTGTTGATTGTTGTATTTAATTATTGCTTAACACTGAGCAAGAAACTTGATGACCACTGAATTGATCCTTAAAGTCGTTTTGTTTTCTTTCTTGGGCTCTTTTTCTGAACGGAACTTGTATTAATTTCAAAAGGAATGAAATGCTACGAGATTATATGAGAAGAGAGGGAGAGAGAAAGCTCCCACGAGTCAATCACGAGGAGGAGAATGCAATGCATTGTGCATTCAACCTCTTGTGTTGAGCCTTTTTGTGGGATAAAAAAAAGTCATTTGTCTAGTCCATTGCTCCATTTTTGTCTAATCCTATGAGGTGGGAAATGAATACTGAATGAGACCTCCTTTTCCAGTCTAGTCCCCCAAAAGATACCAAAACGAACAATAATTTTAAATACTTGATACTTAACTCCGACTTAAACCATAAAGATCATATGCAAAGCTAATACTAGTGCTATTCCATGCTTAACTTCAACATGTTTTCTTTTCTCGAGCTAAGTTCACTCAAGCTTTTTATATTTTAAAATTTGGAAGTATGGGTTTACCTTCGGATTTTTCTGTGTATATAACCCAAAAGGATAATCAACCTGAATCTGAATTCATTTCATTTCATTTTATTGTTTTAAGAAAACTATTACTATACAACTCGTTCCTACTTCCTTAAGCTAGTAAATTAGCATTTTTTCCTCTTCCATTGTCCTCCCACTCTCTTCATAAACTTATGGATTGGTTCTCTTCTTCTCTGGCTAAATAAGTATCCTCGTGTGGATATGCATAAATAAGATAAAATTAGTGCACCAAGTTGGATATCTAGGAAACTCCGCTTTTATTTTACTACTCGCTGGAACGTTAGGACTGAACTCGGTTTTAAATTTTTACTTCTCACTAAAAACTTACTAACTTGAGAGGATTGGGTAAGCTGATTACCAATAACGGGATTAGCCTCTTTTAAAAAACTTTTTTGTTCTCTCTGACTCTAAAAATAAAGGAAATAATCAATATCACATTTGTTTGATTTTGGCTTAGTTTTAACCAACCTCATCCTATTCCAGTAGTTCAAATCCCCCTTTTGGGCGAATATATGCCATTTAAACGTGCAACCTGTATACAGATATTATCAGCTGAACATCTCTGAGGAACATTAAAAGAACCACGAACAAAAATAGATTATTACAAGTGATATTCCACAATACTAAACATATCAAGTCCAAATCTATATGACATTAATTAATTATTAATCAATAAGGACAATTTCAATTAAGTAATTACTTTAAATTATTGAGGTAGCCTAACAATGCAAGATGTATTCTAACCACTGTGTTAACAAAGTTGATCCATACAATCATGCAAGCACAAATCTGAAGTGAAGACTTTGCATCGGCAGACCTACCTTTGAGCAAGATACACGAGCAAGGCCCCATGGTGACTTGATCTGCCTCACCAAGAAAGATCATTTGTCTAGGTTCCTTTGTTCTACAAACGCTAAAATAATATCCAAAGTTAGCGTTTAGATTGATTGCTGCCATGTTAACTTTTTTGTTGAAAAGTGAAAACAGAAAACTAAAAAGAAAGCCAAAATGGCATAAAGAATCAGATATGCCATGTTGCATTTATCATGACTCTATAAAGGATGCATGCGGCTCCTGCAGGAGGATCAATATACGCAATGTGCAGCCTTATCAATGTCTAGCAAAGAGGCTATTTTTTTATGAGTCAAACCCTCATAGATCATAATTGAGCAATTTTATCATAATAGTAGTTTGCTACATGAGTTACAGGTCTTAAACATGAAAGGGGATTCATTTTGTGGATGACAAAAGTAGGTCAGATTTATTTTACTAAAAAAGATAATGAGCAAGACCTTCATGCATTGGCTCTATCACATACAATCATATCGTGATAATAACCTAGAGAAAATGTGAATGGTGCAAAGACTGGAAAGATTATTAATATACAATTTCCTAGCATATGGCATATCTAGCTGAACAAATTTAAACTGGTGAAATAGAAAACATGGCGCAGCTATAACATTAGATAGATTTTACTAACTGAAGTTAACTGTAAAGTATGGATAGAACTTTGGATTGAGCTAATAAAAGTGGTGACCAGTTTGATATAACATTGCACATGTAGACAACAGAGAAGATCATGCTCAGCATGTCAAATGTCATATATGGATCCATATTCAGAATATCCATACATAAGACAATCCAAGGTCATCAGGCTAGTTAGGACTAAAGTCCATTTGTGCCCATATAATTCTTCTTTGCATCTATGCAAGTTCTTGTTCTAAAGTTAACTTACCATTTTCCTTTCAAAGATGGAAAAGTTCACTGCTTTAAATGCTGAACGAAATTGGTGAGCTTTAGCAAGCAGACCCTAATGTATAAACTGAAATATAAGGGCAGATGATGTTTTATTTCAAATTGGACTTGTGCAAACACTTTGACTAATTATTAGTATCTGGACAGGGGTTTACCAGGACAGCTGTCCAAATGAATTGTAAATTGCATCCAAATTATACTCAACACAACATAACAAGTTCAACTGATCTGAAGAATATAAGTGAAAAAACAAGTAATACCACTGACTCAAATTCTAAAAAACAGATAGGCAAATGATGCCTTTCACATGCTAATGAATATCCATCAAACAGAATTCCAGCTGCAGATATGCTCAAATTCTATCATATCATATTATACAAAAGGATCGTGGTTTTAAATATTGTGACGGTAGTCGGTACCATACCATACCCTAACCATAACCCTAACCCTAACCCTAGCCCCTAGCCTACCCTACCCTACCCATACCTACCCCTACCCCTACCCCCTACCCTACCCTAACACTGCCCTGCCCTACCGCACCGCACCGTACCATACCATACCATACCAACACAACCTACAAATGAGAATGTACGGTCCCTTTTACTTTAATATTTACTTTAACATTTGATACTCTAAATCCTGTTTTCATAGATTACTCCATTAAATCGCTTGAAAATATATTCATAATACAACATCAAAATTTCCCAAGTTCAGATATTCAAATATAATACTGGAAGTTCCATAAAAAGATACATATAAAAAATACATATTGAAGTCTAAAAGCTGAAGAGTGGTGTGCTTTAAAATATCTAAGTGGCATTTTTTACAAAGTTTTAGGAAGAAAATGAGAGATCAAGAGAAATTTAGTAAGAATTTGAGTTTGGAAAAGTAAAAGGACGAAGATAGAGTAAAAAGGAGTTTGAGATCTTTATACAGGCTTAAAAGACCTTCAAAATAAATCCAAACAACTAAATAGTCATTGAAAATTCGAGAAAAAACACTCCACTAGCTGAAAAGATAGTTGTTGAATGTGTACTGCCCTATACAAGGCTTGTACCGGACTCTACCAATATGGCATATTTAGTGCAGACACTGGATTGGGCAGTAGGAGTGGTATTTTCATGTATTGCCTAATACCGATCTCAATGAAATGTACTACATAAGAGTTTAAACTATAAGGGCATAGTTATTGAAAGAAAAGAAAGAAAAAGCACAATGTTAACAACATGGTAGGCCTTCAGTTCAGGAGGAAGAAATAGAATCATAAAAAACTGATAGACATGTGAATAAGCAATGATGAAATTTCGCACCTTGTCATTCTTGGTTGGCAAGTTGCATGGCTAGGCATGCATTAAAATTTGCAGTATAAGCAATCTGCTGATATTGCTTGATAATGTGACCATCCTGGATGCTATGTAGGTTCACTGAAAAGGTATTGGAGCAAGGGAGCTACAACTGAAACACTCATGCTATTTCCTAACAAGGCATACCTGCATATAAATAAGCATGAATCTATCCTTTAATGATTCTAGAAATGAACAAATATCTTATGATTAATCAAAGAACTATGCTGCTAACTCAGACGTTCGGTTCTAATCATTCACCAAATCACTTTTTTGAAAATTAAGCTGCAAATGCATGCTTACAGGCCTTTCCTTAAAGCAGTTTTAGAAGCACCATTTATGCAGTTCTCATATCATGCTTGAATGTAAAGGATGGTACCAAAACCCAGACTATGAGAAGAGAAGCTAGGTGATTGAATAACATTCCAGCAGAACTCATAAGACACAAGGTTTCCTAATAGTCAAATTAGAGCATTCAGGGGATGAAATAGACACTCATAACCTAGGAAATGTTTTAATTCTATAATGCATATGAGATAAAAAAGACAAATCAAATACATACTGGCAATACAGTATGCTTATTGCATAAAGATTGCATTACAATATTTCATTGATTTTAAAGTAAGCATGAATAAGTATTTATGACATATATTTTCCAAATAATAATTCTGCCTTTATAAGTACAATGTTATGGATATTTGTATTTTGTCATAGGTATTGACAGAGTTGAATTATTGATAATTTATCAATGGGAGAATTATTCTCTGAGTTAGTTTAGTCAAGTGAAGAATAAATTGGAGATAATTTCTCCTTGTAAGTTTAGTCAAGTGAAGAATAAATGGGAGACAATTTAACCTCGTTAGTTTGAAGTAAAGGCATATATAATGGCATTAATTGTAGTAAGATGTAAACTTTTGGTATGAAATAAAAGTTCTATTCTTTCCTCACCCCTCAAAATCATGTTCTCTCTTCAAAGAGTTCAACAAGATCTAGGGGTGTAAAAGAACCAATACATTAGATGAATGTCTTATGAAGATACTCAATTTCGGCTTGTTTATGTTTATCAAGTCAAGATTGAGTCAAGATCGAACAACCTAAAACATAAATGAACTGAGCTCAAACACAAAAAATTAAAGCCAGAACCGAGCTTCAGCAGTGCATTAATTGGCTCAACTCGGCTTGTTTACACCCATACCAAGATCAAAATTCTCTTGCGTCAACGAATTCCAGGAGACCATGAGTTCTCTCCCTATGGATCCGGGTTCATATCACACAACTGGAAAGCTAAGGTCACCACTAAAAATTACAGAGGAACATAAAACAACTCACCGTTGTCTTAGGCTTACATGTGATGGGAAGTGGAAATCCAGCGGAAAAGAATGCAAATTAGCAACCTAAAAATAAGAAATTGGTAAATTTTCAAGTCCCAATTGCCATATAATTAGCAACTTGCAAATTTTCAAGTGACGGAAAGAAATTAGAAATAATCATATACAAAATGCATACCTCTCTAGGCGTAAAAAACCGAAGACCAAGCTCTTTCAAGGAGAGAGGTTGAAGTCTTGAGTTGATATCCTATTACAAGAAATAAGGAAGAAAATTTAGCAAAGCCATTTTTTGTGAAAAGGTGTTCTGAACTAAACTTAATTGTTGTACATCTACCATGAGGCAAAAATGGAAAGAGAGAAGCGAAGTAGAGAACATATGTTACTTACTCCAGAAGTAGCCAATAGAGAGCCTGTGCCCTTTACATAACGATAATAACTCTTGGTAAAACAGCAACATCGCTTAGACTCAGGGAAGACAATGTCTAATTATTGTTCAAGGAAATAACAGGATAATACTCAATTCTAGCATCCTTGTAAATATAACAGTTGGTAACTAAATAGAAGACAAGAGCATTGAGAGGATACCCATGGCATTTCCCCACCTATCAATCAAACTTGGTGGAACAAAGAATGGATCCCAAGCATTCTTGTCAGCCCCACAGTCTCCATCCTCTTCAAAAGCATTGTCAATGTCAATGTCCTGCAAGTGTTTAGAGGATGTACTTGTGGTTGATATCTGATCAATATCGCATTTACCATCCATCATGGAAGCAGCCGTGTCTCTCATGTATTCTTGCTGAGTTCCTATAGAACATTGCATCTCTAGAAATTTTATGATAGGCTCACAAGAAGTTTCAAGTTCTTCCTGGTTTACATCATTGTCGTCAAGTCTATTTGTCAACTTGGTATCTTTTGATATCATAAATGGAGAGGGTGTCCAAAGCATTAAGTTATTGACAGATGGGTTCCTGAAAGACAGAGGTTCTCTTTTTGCCTGCAAGTGATACAGCTTTTCAGAATGCAACACACCATTGGAAGAAATTGCTTCGACAGGGTAGTGCTTCTATGCTTTTCTGTATAGAGTAATTTAGAATAGTTGAAAGATATTTTATGCACAAACAATTTCTAAAATTTTAACCAACCAGATATTAAATAAATAGTTGTACTGATTTGCTCAAAGGTTAGAGCAGTCTTCTTGAAGACTACGAAAGCATACTAGAAGCCTATCAAATTTAGTAGCAGTTAAGATGCATTACAATGACATTTTTTACTTGAACAAGATATGAGGACTCCCTTTTCATGGCAAGGTCCAACAGGAGATCAAATAACACAAATAACAAATACAATCAGCATACCAGGCAAAAGTACCGAGGCCTAGAATATGGAATTCCAAACTGCAATGGGCTCAAAATATATTCTTGGGTCACAAAGCCAATTGTAGCCAACACTTCCATCATATGCTTGTGTGTATTGGAAGTCTGGAACAGAAGGTACAAATTCTATTAAAAAAGATCCAAAAAGGATGAGGACATATAACCAATTTAAATACAAACCTCAAAACCAACGACATTCTCCACAAATAACATAAGTGGAGACTGCTTCATATGTGGCATTTTCTCAAGGATCTTGATGAAAGAAAATGCTCTAGCATCACTTGAGTCTTTCTGCAGACCTAGAAAAACAACACTGAAGTCCAATATAAAGGCAAAAATATTGGAGCATTAAAAAGAATGAAAATGCTAGACTTGTAATACAACCTTGTCTAGTGTACGGTTGGCAAGGAGGAGAAAGAAGCCATGCATGGGCTTCGTACTTGTCTAAATCTGTAGGAGATAAAACTTGGATGTTTCCCTGCAATGAATTGAAAACTGATACATTAATCATGCCCTAAGAGTGGACAATATATCGCTCCACCTTACTAATTATCAAGACACTTTTTATATCCTCTTCATATTTGAAGTTGCAGGAAAGATCCAATGTAATGGTTGTCAACTTAAATAACCAAATAACAAGAGTAAGATGTGCATGCATGTGTTGTATGTTCTAGTATTTGTAGCTCACATGGCTATCCTTATATACATCCACAGTTTAAAAGTAATAATAGAAAAAAAAAATTAACCAAAGCACTTTGAAGCTTCTTTTCCATCTCACTTTTGAGTTATGATCCATTCTGTTAGATGATCCAGTATCACATGTATCATTTCTTTTACCTTTATTATGATGTCTAAAGCACATGAAAGAATAATAGTGCATGGCTAATTAATTGGCCCTTATAAATATGTAGCGGTCTTCTTATTTTGGTAGACAATTTATTGCACTAGGAACAATTTTGATCACCTTACAAGCAACAAAATTGAATAGCTAGTCTAAGGAACAAAAATATGTAAACAAAGTTGTTTGCCACAGTTGGGAAAATCTGAAATGATTCTCATCATATAGTCCTTTTCACAGACCAAACAAATCAAATTGTTCTTTTTGTCATAAAAGTGCGGGTGTTATTTTTTCTATATAAAAAAATAGAATTATTGTGTTGGATTGGTTTATAATGCCAGGAGGCTGTTTTGGGTGGAATAGCCAAATCCGAAGTTCTTTGAAATTGAAATTCAATTACCTTTTTTTTTTATATATTCCAAACAACAATATTCACTAGAATGGAATGTAAATTCCAAGTTCATAATGTTTTCATTACAAACAGGCTGCAATCATCAGCCGAAGATTCAGCCCCAAATCATCGCAGATCACCACGCGAAGCCGTACATTACATCATTGGCGATAGGAGATAGGAGGAACCTGGAAAGGGCGATGCCCGAAGTTGTGTTCGTAGACGTCATTGGCGATGTTGTTAATGTCGAACGCTTCCACCACGTGGCCTCGAATCCCAGCCCGCATCAGCGAGTACCTCTGCAGCCGGTCCAAACGATTATTAGTAGATAGAAACATCTTGGAGAAGGAAAAAATAACGAAACCCTAAAAGAAGTAGCTCTACAAAGTAGACACTGATGATAATTTATGATGGATGGAAAAGTTGGTACTAGTTACCATTGCGCCAATGCCGCTGTAGAATTCGAGAATCCTCCAAGTAGAAGAAGTCGTCTCGATCTCCATCTCTCCCGACCCGCGGCGTGGTTCTGCAGACTCCATTGATTCAATTCGAATTCTTTCAGAAAGGACGATGACGGCAGATGACAGAGTGTTGGGATATTTAGCCCGCCGTCATCCGAGGTTACATTGAAGGCTTGAAGCCCTTCACGGAGGATCTCAACCATCCATTCCAGTATATTTTCAAATCATAAGATTGATTCAGTATTTTCTTTCTCCTGATTACGAGAATCCACCCTATAGTTTACGTAATTTCAAGATAGTCAGCTGCACTTTTTTTTTTCCAAATAAAAGCGTCCTAGTCCCTGCATAAGAGGTTTTAGCAAATACCTCGGGCTCTGGTTCGAGGTACCCGGTTGCCTGTGCCTAGGTGCCCGAAACTGGGTGTTTGCTATTGGATTCCCGGCAGCTGGATGCTAATTAAGTGATACGTTCCCGAAGCAGACCGTTTTTTTCTTAGTGAGAAATGAGCAGGAAGGTGGGTTAAAAATCTCTGATGATAGATTATACGTTTTGGCCGAATTTTTGGCCGTACAGCTCGATTCCGACTAGAACAATAGGCATCTTCAACATCAAGAAAACCAGTAACTCAGAACTCAGAACTCAAGGAGCAACTCAACCCCAAGACAAACAAGAGCTCAGAAGTCAGCTAGCAACAAACACAAGCTGCAACCCGAACCGGACTCAATTCCCGAACCGAACTCCGGGCAAAAACCAGAACCAACTCCCGAACCAAACACAAGAACCAACTCAGAACTCAGAACACAAAACCGAACTCAAGACAAAAGCAACCAACACAAGAACCGGAACCAACACCGGGAACAACCAGAGCCGAACTCAAGTCACGAACCGGAACAACTTCCGCTCCTACTTCCGCTCCAACTGCCTGACCAGACCGACGGCTCAGCTAACACCAGGCTTGCCGTCCCTAAAGCAAAGCCACTATCCGGATACGGACTCGGTCGGGGATCGCACCCTCCCTCAAACACCGACGGACTCGGTCGGGATCGGTTAAACAGCCGATCCCTACCCTCAAACATTCCGCTCTTCAGAGCGGCTCCCTCCCTCTAGGTCGGGGGTACCTCCCTTTGGTCGGGGTTCGCGTTCCCTTCCCCCCAAAAAATAGGACAACCAAAAAACCAGTACCGAAAAACCCTTACCGAAAAACCCTACCCGAACCCGGAAATGACGTATAGTGATTGCTGAAAAGGGCACACCTTTCGGGGTGTCCGTCCTAAGGGCAGCAATTGCCAGGCTGACGATCAGACCATTGGCAGCTTCGGCTGGGAAATAACTCCCAAGACCGAAGCCCCGGCGACGAACCTATACGTTGGCTCCATACCTCCAGGGGAGAATAAGGAACTCCAGTTCCGATATGAGAAAAGTGGGAAGGAAAGTTTAACTTAACACACCCACTTTTCGGGCTGCTGACAGGAAAGAACGACTCCGGCTACGGCTACGGCTCAGCTACGGAAAAGCTTTCTTGTAAACGGACCCGAGTAGGTACTTCTTGCTAGGAAGTACCTACTTGTTTCCTCGCGCGCATATCGGTCCAGGTGACTCAGTCACCTGCCTTATTCTCCTCCATGGGGGGAGGAGAAACGGCAGGCGCCTGAGCCCCCTGTCCCTCCCGTGTGTTAAATTTTTCTTGTTGTTGTCGAGGTTGTTTAAATGTCCTGGTTGTTGCTCTTGTCGTTGTTGCTTTTGTCAGTTCCGGGTTGTCAGAATTGTGGTTTTGAGTTTTAGTCGTTGTTGCTTTTGTTTGAATGTCCGGCTTTTTCTCTTGTTTCCGGATTATGGTTGTTGCTCCTGTTTTAATGTCGAGCTTTTCGGTACTTTTTTCTCCCGGCTCGGGACCAATATCAACGTAGTTGCAACGTAACATAATTTATTTGATTGGCTATAAATTCTGTTTACGGCATTTAACATTTACTATTTATATTTTTAATATCATTTGCATACTGTAAAAAAAATTATAGCTCAAAAAACTCACAATATAAAATTACAAGCTACAAATATAATAATAATTTAAATGTTAAAAAATAATTAATTTGGACGACTTAGAGTCGTTGGATGAAGATGAAATATATACCAAAATTGTAGATTTTCGCGTGCTGAACACGACGATAGTGTCAGATTTTAGATCTGATATCATTTGGTGGAATTTTTATATTTCAATATTATATAATAATTAAATATTTAATAATTTATTTTGATAAAGTATTTAAATAATATAAAATAATATTTTACTAGACTAAATGGTGACATAGAGTATAAAATAATATTAGTTAGGGTCGGATCAATTCTGTTGTACCCGATGAATTATTGTTGGAGTAAAATGATAGATTTATCATTTTGCCTCTATTTGGTTGTTAGCTCCAAAAGAAACTCCATAGTCCTCTTGATGCCTCAAATTGATGATTCGATGGAGGAATAAGACTCAATCAAGAATGGATGATGAAAACTAGGGTTTAGAAAGAATTATCTCAATGAAAGCTTTAAGATTAATTAAAGATGGCTCAATGAAGATTGAGATCAAGGAGGAAAGACTCTCATGGCTTGGTATTTATAAGCCATGGAGAGTTAACCTCAAACAACCAAATCAACGGCTAGAAATATAGCTGTTTTTGTCGTCCGATCGCTGGTTCAGTCGATCGTCGATTGACCGACTGAGCGACCGGAGCCCGCTGTGCTTTATGGGCTCATTTCAGTCGACCGGCCAATCGATCGGCCGTAGAGTACTAGTACTCAACATATTATACCTGTACTCTACATTGAGCTTCAGCCGGTTTCTTTCTTCGGTTCGGGTTTTGGATTACGGGTTTGGTTCTTTAAGGGTCTTTGCATCATATTGAGAATTTTACAATTTATCTAGACACCCTAGACATAGACTCTATCTTCCCGACGAATCCGAGCGCGTCGACCAACGTCCTTCTGATTTTCCGATTTCTTCGATATTTTTGATCGTGAACGTCGTGCGCTAACCGATATGGAACCTGAACATAATTCTCAATAGAAATATTAGTTCATGTTTGTTATCATCAAAACCGAGATTAAGACCAAGGTTGAAAACTTTAGGCTAAAAACAAAAGCTGGGCCAAGACCCACGCCCAAGCACTGGGCCCGAAAGCATTAATACAAATAGAATAGATGAGAGCATTAAAACATTAATATAACAAATTAAGTGGGCCCGAAAGAATTAATATAAACAAAATACAATAGATGAAATCATTAAAGCATTAATATAATAAATTGAATTAAAGCATTATAATACTTCGTGATCCAAAAAAGGCATTAAAGCATTAAACAAGTATAGAAAAGACATGACATAACATATTTCGAAAATAAAATAATTCATATTTTATTACAATACTATACATTATACATCGGGTAATAGAGTATTTATAGAAAAAAAATACTCAATATCTCGAAATAATAAACTGATTTATTAAAACATGTTCGAATCTAAACAATCATATTTTTATACGAAAAGGTTTTATTTTATTTCAGTGACCCATATACCTCACACTGGCTGGGCCAAGACCCACGCCCGACCACTAGGCCGAAAGCATTAATATAAACAGAATAGATAATAGCATTAAAGCAATTAATATAACAAAGTGGGCCCGAAAGTATTAATATATACATAATACAATAGATGAAAGCATTAAAACATTAATATAATAAATTTGGCCGAAAACATTAATATAAACAGAATACAATAGATGAAAACATTAAAACATATTAATATAATAAACTGAATTAAAGCATTACACGGGATACTTCATGATTCAGAAAAACATTAAAGCATTAAACAAATATAGAAAACACATGACATAACATATTTCAAAAATAACATAATTCATATTTTATTATAATACTATGCATTATACATCGGATAATAGAGTATTTATAAAAAAATATAAAAATAAAAAACAAAATACTCAGTATCCCAAAATAATAAACTGATTTACTAAAACATGTTCGAATCTCAGCAACCATATTTTTATATGAAGAAGTTTTATTTCATTTTAGTGACCCATATACCTCACACAAGTTGGGCCAAGACCCACGCCCGAGCACTAGGCCCAAAAGCATTAACATAAACAGAATAGATAAGAGCATTAAAATATTAATATAATAATCTGGGTTCGAAAGTATTAATATAAACATAATACAATAGATGAAAGTATTATAACATTAATATAACAAATTGGGCCTGAACGCATTAATATAAACATATTACAATAGATGAAAACATTAAAGCATATTAATATAATAAATTAAGTTAAAGCATTACACAAAATACTTCATGATCCAAAAAAGGCATTAAAGCATTAAACAAGTATAGAAAAGACATGACATAACATATTTCAGAAATAAAATAATTTATATTTTTATTACAATACTATGCATTATACATCGGGTAATAGAATATTTATAGGAAAAAATAAAATAAAATAGAAAATAAAATACTCAGTATCCCGAAATAATAAACTGATTTATTAAAATATATTAGAATCTCAACAATCATGTTTCTATATGAAGATGTTTTATTTCATTTCAATGACCCATATACCTAGCTCACACATGCCGGGCCAAGACCCACGCCCAAGCACTGGGTCTGAAAGCATTAACATAAACAGAATAGATGAGAGCATTAAAATATTAATATAACAAACTGGGTCAGAAAGCATTAATATAAACATAATATAATAGATGAAAGCATTAAAACATTAATATAACAAAATGACCCAATGCATTAATATAAACATAAAACAATAGATTAAAGAATTAATATAATAAACTGAATTAAAGCATTATACAGAATACTTCATGATTTAGAAAAGACATTAAAGAATTAAACAAGTATAGAAAAGACATGACATAGCGTATTTCGAAATAATTCATATTTTATTACAATACTATGCATTATACGTCGGGCTAATAGAGTATTTATAGAAAAAATAAAATAAAAAATAAAACAAAATACTCAACATCCCGAAATAATAATCTGCTTTATTAAAACATAAACGAAAATGATCAAGCACAATATTATATATATAATTTAAGAAGCAGCGAATGGTCCAGCGGATAGAAACATGTTTTCGCCAAAAGAGACGCTATAAATACGAAAACAACAGTATGAACACTAAGATTAAATTATAAATATAAACATAAACTGAGATCTCATTCATTACACAAAATACAACTCAGATCGCATTAGTACACAAAATATAATAAACAGGATCTTACTAATACATAATATATAATAACTCGAATCGAATCTTACAGGATATATTAAAAAATTGATCAAATTAATATAAAAGATACAAAAGATTCGAAACTCGATAATACACATCATGTAATAGCATGCTCTGATACAATTTGATAAATAAACAAGGAAAAAATAATTGTTAAAAGATGCATTAACACAAATGATCCGAAAAAAATCATAAAGCGAAGATGATGAATTATTTTACCCAGAAGATAATAGAGTGAGTTACAACCCACTTAGTCCAGTCGACTTGGGAAGATATATATATATATATATATAGATATATAGATATATATATATATATAGAGAGAGAGAGAGAGAGAACGAAAAGAGAGACCAATTAACATTAGGTCATTACATGTTCTATTTATAACCTGATGGACATTTACGAAATACCAAAAATATAATCAACTGAATTAAAGCATTACAATACTCCATGATCCAAAAAAGGCATTAAAGCATTAAACAAGTATATAAAAGACATGACATACATATTTCGAAAATAAAATAATTCATATTTTATTACAATACTATGCATTATACATCGGGTAATAGAGTATTTATAGAAAAAAAAAGTAAAAAAATAAAATACTCAATATCCCAAAATAATAAACTGATTTATTAGAACATGTTCGAATCTAAGCAATCATATTTTTATACGAAAATGTTTTATTTCATTTCAGTGACCCATATACCTCACACACGCTAGGCCAAGACCCACGCTCGAGCATTGGGCCGAAAGCATTAATATAAATAGAATATATGAGAGCATTATAGCATTAATATAACAAACTGGGTCCGAAAGCATTAATATAAGCAAAATACAATGGATGAAAGCATTAAAACATTAATATAACAAACCGGGCCCGAAAATATTAATATAAACAGAATACAATAGATGAAAGCATTAAAGCATATTAATATAATAAATTGAATTAAAGCATTACACATGATAATTCATGATCTAGAAAAGACATTAAAACATTAAACAAGTATAGAAAAGACATGACATGTTTCTGAAATAAAATAATTTATATTTTATTACAATACTATGCATTATACATCGGGTAATAGAGTATTTATAGAAAAAAATAAAATAAAATAAAAAAACAAAATACTCAGTATCCCAAAATAATAAACCGATTTATTAAAATATGTTCGAATCTCAGCAACCATATTTTTATATGAAGAGGTTTTATTTCATTTTAGTGACCCATATACCCCACACAAGTTGGGCCAAGATCCACGCCCGAGCACTGGGGCGCGAAAGCATTAACATAAACAGAATAGATAAGAGCATTAAAACATTAATATAACAAACTGGGTCCGAAAGTATTAATATAAACAGAATACAATAGATGAAAGTATTAAAACATTAATATAATAAATTGGGCCCGAACACATTAATATAAACATAATACAATAGATGAAAGCATTAAAGCATATTAATATAACAAACTGAATTAAAGCATTACACAGAATACTTCATGATCCAAAAAGGGCATTAAAGCATTAAACAAGTATAGAAAAGACATGACATAACATATTTCGGAAATAAAATAATTCATATTTTATTACAATACTATGCATTATACATCGGGTAATAGAGTATTTATAGAAAAAAATAAAATAAAATAGAAAATAAAAAACTCAGTATCCCGAAATAATAAACGGATTTATTAAAATATGTTCAAATCTCAACAAACATGTTTTTATACGAAGAAGTTTTATTTCATTTCAATGACCCATATACCTCACACGGGTTGGGGCAAGACCCACGCTCGAGCACTGGGCCCAAAAGCATTAACATAACAAAATAGATGAGAGCATTAAAGCATTAATATAACAAATAGGGTCCGAAAGCATTAATATAAATAGAACACAATTGATGCAAGTATTAAAACATTAATATAACAAATTGGGCCCGTACGCATTAATATAAACATAATACAATAGATGAAAGCATTAAATCATATTAATATAAGGGAAAATGTAAAAAAATGCACCTAACGTTTTCTCACGAGTACTAAAATGTCCCTAAAGTTTTTTTAAGATAAAAAATACCTCTTACGTTATGAAATTAGGTACAAAAATACCCATATAAGTAAACTACGTTAATTGAGAGATAACGGAGCTGACGTGGCTAATGACTTGGACATGTGGCGCGCATGCAGGCCAAGACATTTTCTCACTAGTACTAAAATACCCCTGACGTTTTCTCACGGGTACTAAAATATTCCTAACGTTTTCTCACGGGTACAAAAATGCCCCTAATATTTTCTCACGGGTACTAAAATACCCCTAACGTTTGTTTTGGAGCTAAAATATCCCTAGGGTTATTGAAAATTATACAAAAATGACACTAGACTAACTTTTGTTAGGTGAGACTTAACAGATATGTCGTGGATGCTAACAAAGATGTTGACTTTACACGTTGCGCACATGTAGATAGCAACTTGCCACGTAAGCGACACATAAGAAATCGAAACCAAAACTGAAAATTTAGTAAATAAAAATCGAGACTGAAACCATCAAATCGGTTAATCGAAAAATTTGGTTCGGTTTTAAATCGGTTTTTCGATTAACTGAATTTTTGATTTGTTTGTTCACCCCTACGGCTGCGTGGCAAGTTGCTCTGTGCATGTGCGCAACGTGTAAAGTCAAAATCTCTATCAGTATCCACGACATCTCCGTTAAGTCTCACCTAACAGAAGTTAGCTTGGTGTCATTTTTTTTTACCATTTTCAATAACCTCCGGTGTATTTTAGCTCTAAAACAAATGTTAGAGACATTTTAGTACCCGTGAGAAAATGTCAGGGGCATTTTAGTACACGTGAGAAAACGTCTTGGTCTGCATGCACGCCACATGTCCACATCATCAATCTCAATCATCAGCCACATCAGCTCTGTTATCTCAATTAATGTCGTTTACCTATAGGGGCATTTTTGTACCTAATTCCATAACGTAAGGGGTATTTTTGATCCCAACAAAACCTTAGGGATATTTTAGTACCCATGAGAAAACGTTAGGGACATTTTTATACCTTTTCCCTTAATATAATAAACTAAATTAAAGCATTACACATAATACTTCATGATCCAGAAAAGTCATTAAATCATTAAACAAGTATAGAAAAGACATGACATAATATATTTCAGAAATATAATAATTCATATTTTATTAAAATACTATGCATTATATATACATCGAGTAATAAAGTATTTATAGAAAAAATAAAATAAAATAAAAACAAAATACTCAATATCCTAAAATAATAAACTGATTTATTAAAACATGTTCGAATCTCAGCAACCATGTTTTTGTATGAAGAGGTTTTATTTCATTTTAGTGACCAATATACCTCAGTACCTCACACAAGTTGGGCCAAGACCCACGCCCGAGCATTGGGCCCGAAAGCATTAACATAAACAGAATAGATGAGAGCATTAATGCATTAATATAACAAAATGGGCCCGAAAGCATTAATATAAACAGAATATAATATATGAAAGCATTAAAACATTAATATAACAAATTTGACCCGAACATATTAATATAAATATAATACAATAGATGAAAATATTAAAGCATATTAATATAATAGATTGAATTAAAGCATTACACAGAAAACTTCATGATCTATAAAAGGCATTAAAGCATTAAACAAGTATAGAAAAAATATGACATAACATATTTCGAAAATAAAATAACTCATATTTTATTGCAATACTATGCATTATACGTCGGGGTAATTGAGTATTTAGAGAAAAAATAAAATAAAATAAAAAACAAAAAGACATGACATAACATATTTCGGAAATAAAATAATTCATATTTTATTGTAATACTATGCATTATACATTGGGGTAATAGAGTATTTACATAAAAAAATAAAAAAAAATAAAAAACAAAATACTCAGTATCCCGAAATAATAAACTGATTTATTAAAACATAAACGAAAATGATCAAGCATAATACATTTCAAATATATATATATATATATAGTATTGATGAAGCAGCGAATGGTCCAATGGATAGAAGCATGTTTTCGCCAAAAGAGACACTATAAGTTCGAAAATAATAATATGAATAGTAAGACTAAATTATAAATATAGACATAATCTGAGATCTCCTTCATTACACAAAATACAACCCGGATCGCATTAATACACAAAATATAATAAACATGATCTTACTAATACATAATATGTAATAACTCGAATCGAATCTTACAGGATATAATAAAAAACTGATTGAATTAATACAAAAGATTTGAAACTCGGTAATACACATCATGTAATAGCATGCTCTGATACCATTTGATAAATAAACAAAGGAGAAATAACTGTTAAAAGATTCATTAACACACCTGATTTGGAAAAAGTCATAAAGCGAAGATGAGGAATCATTTTACCTAGAGGATAATAGGGTGAGTTACAACCCACTTAGCCCAGTCGTCTCAGGAAGAGAGAGAGAACGAAAAGAGAGACCAATTGACATTAGATCATTACAAGTTCTATTTATAACCTGATGGATATTTACAAAATACCGAAAATACCCTCAAGCTCCCTCATGCCAAATATGTGAAAGGACATGTGGGCTGCAGACTAGGCTGTGAGTTGGGCCTCCGCCCAAAGGACTTGTGAGTGGCCCAACCTATCATGGCTCACTCACAATTATATCCTAATTTATCATAATCTGAATTTAATTAACAACAAAAAATTTGATCACTAAATCCTAACAACTAATTAATGCTAATCCACACTAATATTAATAAAATTAATCCAACAACTTCAACTCTATGTTATTAGGGCATGTTTGCTTCATAGGATAAGGGATGATAGGATAGATGATGGATTAATGTAATATCCGAGATATTATGGCTAATTGCTATTATTCATTTTTATTTGTTTGCCAGTCTAGTGAGCTGATTCGAGGTCGAGTTGAGTCGACTCATGGTCCGGTGCGAGCTTGAGAGCTCGGTAAGTAGAAGTATGATTTTTTTTTTGTTTTCTTTACTTGACAATTAATTTTTAATGTATGTGCTTGGGCATAATTATGATGCTTGTGTTGAGCATGGGGTTAGTTTGAGTTAAGGGGTTAGCGGGTTTGGATCCGGACTTGAGGTAGATGCGGGTTAGAAAAGGGGAAGGGTTGTAAAGAGAGTTTGGGGAGGGGATTATAACCCCCCCGGGAGTCGAGCCGCCGCCGCCGCCTCTCGTGTGTCGGATTTTGGAAGCTGTCTTCGGGAGTTTCTTTCTCCTTTCTTCTTTCTAATCTTGTGAGTGGTTCTTCCTTTCCTTTTCTCTTCTTGTTCTTGTGTTCTTGAGCCGTTTTCCTTGGGTGTTGAGGAATCTTGCCGATTTTCCGTTTGAAATTATGGTTTATCGTCGTTTTTTTGTGTTGCCATGAAATAGGAGCCCCGAGGACCCTCTTTATGGTGCATCAGCCCTATGATTGTCCTAGGGGTGCTCGGCCAAGGTAGGTAATGGGATGCCCTCAAGGTGTTTATGAAATTGCCTATGAGAGCATGTTGGGTTTAAGGAGATTTAGTTTTCTTGGTGATGAATCTTGTTATGTTATTATGATGTTAAGTCTTGCTTAATGTTAAAATCATGAATCTCAGCGTGTTAAATTCATGGTTTCATGTGAAAAGATTTGATTCTTGATGACATGATTTATGTTTTTGATGGTTCTTGATTTATGAAGCATGAATTTTGATGTTGGTGTAAGGATTTGAAGCATGCTAAATTATGTTTAGAATATAGACGTTTTTAATTATTGTTTGTGATGAATGAAATATGGTTTAGCAATATTTTGGAATGATTATTATTGTGATTTTTGTGTTAATTAATTAAGCATGCTGAAAATCTAAATATGTTGAAATTTCATGTTGGATTGTCATTAATGATGCTGAGATTTGAAATTGCTTTTGTGAAGTGTAATGATTAAGTCGTGTAACCTATCATTTTAACCAGAAAATATAGTTTAAAATCATAGGACACACTGTGGAAATCAGATTCAGCTTGGGTACGCCAGAATTGGGCTCAAACAGTAGGCTGAAAACAAAACCCCCTAAAATAAAATCTAATTTCTGGAATTTAAATTTAAATTATAGAATTAAAATTTAAGGGGCAGAATAAACTGTTAAAGAGCCAACAAAAGAATGTAATTGCATGAAACAAAATCTCAGATATTGGGGGTCTGGGGCGTCGAGATCGGGCGTAGTGTGTAGCAACATTTTTCCTAGTGAGGATACCCTTAGGACTCCGTGGATGACACTTGACTTAGGTCTTGTGGGCGCCATATCTTTCATGAATGGCGGAGAGGCTCGGGTAGGAGCCGATTTGCCGGCTTGAGCCCAGATGGTTGGATGAGTAAATCCCATCCCGTGTTTAAAAACGAATAAGTTCGGATGGGCGAATTCCGATTATTCTCATTTCTATCTGGAATAAGCTCTGATATATATGTGCAAATCCCGATTATTCCCATTTCTATCTAGAATAAGTTCGAATGAGCGAATCCCGATTATTCTCGTTTCTTTTGGAATAAGTTCGAATAGGTAAATCCCGATTATTCCCATATTTTTTCTTTAAGGGTATGACATGAAATAAGTTCGGATGGGTAAAATTAGATTATCCTCATAACCCTTATGAGTGTCTTGCATGCATGTCGGCATGGGTGGGCAGATAGGCCTGTTGTAAATTCACTACTATGTGAATAGATTTGCCTTTGGGCATGAGATGGCCAACTGGCATGTTAGTTAATCATACCACCAGTTTTGCATTCTCCCCGTATGAGACAAGCGTATTTATGTATATATATTATATCTCTGTGGTTGGTTTTGTGGTGGGGGTTGGTAGAATCGCTCATTGAGTTCCTTTGGACTCACCCTCGTTTCTTTTCTATTTTTTTTGCAGAGCCTGACCAGTGAAGTAGGCTGGAGCACTTGGCGTGGCTGGAGGGCAGAGGAGTACCATTGATCTTGTAGTAGTCCTAGTTAGGGGTCGTAGTTGAGTCTTTTAGTATTTGATCATTTACTTGGTGTTTTAGCATTCTTGGAGTTGTAGTCCTTTGGGACATTCATATATTTTATTTCAGATTATGTTTCTTGAGAAAAACTGATAAGCTTTTCATCATTTATTTCCGCACTCTACTTGGCTTATTGGACTTTTATTTCTTAAAATAAAAACTGATTTGATTTCTTAGTTGTAATGAAATTTGTCTTGTATTTCCGCTATATTTATTCTGAGTTGACATATGCATGGGATAAGCTGCAGGGTATAGGCACGTACGTATATCCCGGTCGATCATGTGACCCTACGATGGGGCGTGACAATATGGTATCAGAGCATGTGGTTCGGTCTGACTATGACCTAGTGTTTGTTTACCATATAGGGCATTGCTAGCGTGTCAGTATACGATACGGTTGTGTTATGAGATCAATGAGCTAAGTCTGCACCTCAACGCGGCATATGGTTAGTTTATTTTAAGATTAAAGGGTGAATTGAATTATCTAATTATGATGTTTTCTTTTTGGTGATTCTAGAGTGATGGAGGTTTTTAACGCCGCTTGGAGCGATAGTGGCAGTAACGCCATAAAGCGCCGAGGCCGATGCCGGGGCCAGGGTCGTGGGAGAGCACATGAGGCCCGGGAGGATGTGGGATAAGATCCCATGGTCGTGCAGTTACAGGCCCGAGTGGTTGAGCTGACTGAAGCACTCTGCAGGGAGCAAGAACTGAGGCAGCAGCCATAATCGGTGCCGGCAGTACCCACGGTACCGGAGGTGGTCGAGCCAGCGGCACTAGTGGTTAGAGTTCCCGGAGCACCCACGTATGTGGATTTTGTCAAATTCAAGCCACCGGAGTTTACAGGGACAGATCAGCGGGTGGAGGTCACCAGTTTCCCTGGGGATTGCTATGAAATGTGAATAGAGCTAGGTTGTTCTTCTGAGACGACCGCTCGGATGGTTGGGTTGCAGCTGAGAGGACCAGCCAATGATTGACTTCACACCTAGAGGGACTGCAGAGTAGCAAGGGCACCACCCCCTACCCGGGAGGAGTTCAGAGCTGCTATGGTGGAGAAGTACTTGACGTTGAGTGTCCGGGATAGGCAGGCGAAAGAGTTCGAGCTACTGTGCCAGACCGGCAGTATGTCAGTAATGGACTATGAGATGGAGTACACCCGATTATCTAAGTATCATCCCACTTTGATAGCCACAGAGACCGCCAGGGTCAAGAGGTTTGTTGAGACGTTGAGGCCGCAGATCGCTAGACTTTTCCATTACACTGAGGACACTTCTTTTGCTCGGATTGTGGATGAGGCGCTCCAGAAAGAGGCATTGGTACCAACTGGCAGGCATGATGGACCCCAGAAGAAAAGGTTTCGGCCCCAGCACTCGAGGGGTTGACCAACTCACTCTGAGGAGACTCGCACGGCGATGGATCCACAAAGTGCAGAGGACAAGGCAGTGTCAGAAGCCATAGTCCATTTTTCCCAGTGATGATATTGCATGAAATTTCATTAAACAAAAGAATGTAATTGCATGAAACAAAATCTCATGGGTTGATGATATTGCGGGTCTGGGACGTCAGGATCGGGCGTAGTGTGTAGCGACATTTTTCCCAGTGAGGACACCCCTAGGACTCCGTGGATGACACTTGACTTAGGTCTTGTGGGCGTCATATCTTTCATGAATGACGGAGAGACTCGGGTAGTAGCCGATTTGCAGGCTTGAGCCCGGAAGGTTGGATGAGTAAAATTATTTTTTTTCATAATGGCTGAATATAAAGTTATTCTTTATTAAAAAAAATAAAATCATTCTCTATTAATTTTCAACTAAAGTTAAAAACTTTTTCCATTAATTTTTATACTCAATTCAAATTTTCTCCATTAATTTTTTACATTTAAAGCTCTCGTGTTGATTTCATTCATAATACATCTTTGTATGTTATCATTCATATATACTCATATTATTAAGTTGTATGAATTTTTGTAGATGAGTTATTTAATATATGCTAGATCTCAAGCCGAGCTTAATCAAGTTTATTCATGAGCTCAATTGAGCTCGATAGAATTCGAGCTCACCCTAGCTCGATAGAATTCGTGCTCACCCTAGCTCGATAGAATTCGAGCTCACCTTAGCTCGATCTCGAGGCTGAGCTTAATTGAGCCCGTTCACGAGCTCGATCAAGCTCGAGGAAAATAAACGAGTCTAATAAAATAAGGCTCGAGAAAAATAAAATAAGCTGAGCTCGATTGAGTTGCTCGAGTATAACTCGAGCCAAGCTCGAGCCTAGAGATCGAAGCTCGAGCTCGAGCTCAACATTTCTTAAACGAGCTGAGCTTGAGCACATGCAAGCTCGGCTCGCGTACACCTCTATGAAAGAATTCTCTTTTAATAGTACAATAACATAATTATTCATTTTTATTTTGAAGATTTTAGCAATTTTTTTAAAATATGAATATAGATAAAGAAATTTTACTGATTATAATTAAGTTATGATTTTAATTAAAAAATTAAAGTTGAAGGATTAAAAGAATATATATTAGATTCTTTATATTTTGAGCCCCTCTCGATTAAAGTTATGCGTCCACCACTGGTTATATGAATTTTTTATCTCTGCATCCCTCTGTTCAAGGCGAGATCCACCCATCATTTAAAACTATACTTGGAATAAAATTTAAAATTGATGCATATAATTGACCTTAATTGAAAAATTGCATACATGTGAAATAAACATGCAGTTCATGATATATTAAGCTAATAATTATTTATATTTTTAGCAAAAAAAACTAAATTTTGATATATACATAATTTATTGATGGAGACGTGAAATTAATCTTATAAGAGTAGCCAACAACAAAAAGTTTATGGACATCCATTTCTATGGCATAAAACTATTGTGTTGGTTGTCACACATGTTTAAAAAAATTAAAAATGAAGAATCCACCAATTGTCATAATTTTTATCAATTTATTTTTTGACATGTTGATGTACTTTATTGATATATATATATATATATATTACCATGAATAAATAACAACCTTAATTAGTCCAATTGTATTAGTTCTGACTTTGAGGAACAATTAATATTGTGTTAACAAGGGATAGCTTCTAATTAAGTCGGTGTAGTTCTTTTGGGAAAAAAATATTATGTTAAGGAAATACAATATCATGTATCATTTTTATGAAAGTTGGCACATCATCAACATGCTACAGATTGACCATCAAAATTATTGTTGTAATCTACATAACGTGTGAGTTGTTGTAATCTACCTTATTTATTATTTCTATTGAAGCTCATTCTTAATTACTCAACAAGGTCTAAATTTACTCAACAGTAGTATTAGGGTGAGATTGAAGATCATGTGATTCAAGATGAAAAGAAGTGGATACGTGTTCAAATTAATTAAGATGACGATAACTAATATTTATACTGGAATCGATGATGGAGGATCATCTATATTGCAAAGATTTATACGAGTTGATTCTCCACCAGTCGAAGCCGGAAGAGAAGACTGACATGATTGACGCACAATGGAATATCTTGAATCGGAAAGCTCTAGGTACGACTCGTAAATTCATCGACAAAAGTTTATTTGAGCATGTGTCAAATTTTACAAATACCTACGAGCTTTGTATAAGCTTTGGACGAAGTTTGAATTTATGATTCAAAAGAAGACCTATCGGAACAAAGTCTATCTTATGAAGCGGCTACTGAAGTTGGAATATAGAGATAGTCAAAGCATGATTGAGGCACTTGAACACTTTCAAGGGGTTCATGAACCAGTTCAAGAAAGTCAATATGAAGACGAAATGCAAGCATTGCTACTTATAAGTTAACTGCCAAAGAGTTGGGAGATATTGGTGATATCTCTGAGCAATTATGCTCCTGAAGAAAAGTACACCATGGATCTTATCACGAATAATTTGATAAGCGAAGAAGCCAAGAGAAAGGAGAGATGAACTTATGGACAATATTAAGAGGAAAATCTGGTCGATAATCGAGGAAGAAGTGAAAGCCGAGGAAGAGGCACCAGCCAAAGTGCTAACAAATCGAGAGGCAAATCGAATTACACCCAAGGTTGACCTACTACTTTTGTGGAAAGTCAGACCATAAGAAAGTGGAGTGCTGAGTCTATAAGAGAGACCAGAAGATAGGAAATGACAAAACAGACCATGATGAGACGAACAAAGAAGAGGCGAAGACTGCTGCTAATATTATCACAACCAAAGAAGTATTTCCAATTTGTCACGAATAATACTTGAACATTGTGCTAGGTAAGTGTTCGTGGATTGTTGATTCAAGCGCCTCATTCCATGTCACGCCACATAAATAAGTGTTCTCGTCCTACCGAAGTGGTGATTTCGGTAAAGTCAAAATGGGAAACCAAGACATAAGAGATATTGTTGGTGTCAGCAATGTCGACATGATGACAAACATCGGGTGCATCCTTTGCTTGAAGGATGTTCGACATGTTCCTGATATGCAACTAAATTTGATATCAGTCGGGAAGCTTGACGATGCAGGAATGACAAGTCAACTTTGCAATGGAAAGTGGCAACTGACTCATGGGAATTTGCTAATGGCTTGAGGAAGAAAAGAAGGCTCCTTGCATGTTATGCAAGGAAAGTTAAACAAGGGAGAAGTTAATGTTGCAGCCGATGAGAAAACTCGAAGCTATGGTACATGAGTGAAAAGGGGTTATAGATCCTCACACGTACGAAAGCAAATCCTCCCTAATACTATATGTTAAAATCTTGAGCCTTGTATTGATTCTCTTATCGAAAAACAACATAGAGTGTCATTTGTTAAATCGGGTCATCCACATAAAAAAAAAGCATGTGCTAGACTTAGTGCATACTGATGTTTGTTCTGTTACTGAGAAATCTCTTGCCGGCACATTGCATTTTATTAGTTTTATTGATGACCATTTGAGAAAAGTTTGGTTTGTTCTTGTTGAAATCTAAAGACCAGGTTTTGAATGCTCTCAAGGAGTTTCATGCTCGAGTTGTAAGAGAAACTGGCAATTGGCTGAAGTGTGCTCGAGTTTCATGTTCGATCAAATTGGTCTCCCAAGGTTCGTTCCACATACGAAGTTGATTTGATGAGAAATGAACAATACCTAGCGCCTGAGATTGAATATTTAAAGATCGAGTAGGATCAATGTTCAACAATTCAGCCAAGCGGCATTTGAGCCTTTAAGGATTTGAGACCATGATGGATTCAGTGTTTTATTCACTGTTGTGGAAGTAGATCTCCTCTAACACTATGTTTGGATAATTTTGAGTAAGGAATTTGGAGGGATTTGAAGGGTTTTGAAGAATGAGAGATTTGAAGATTTTTGAAAGGGTTTTAAAAACTTTATTTGGTTAAACTTCATAAGGGGTACGTAATTGGAGAGATTTGGAGAGATTTGGTAGACCACTATACCCTCGTTTATAATAATATATATTTTTGTTTAATGAATTACCTTTCAAACCCCTCCAAAACTAATCATTTGGGGAGTTTTGAAAATATATAGGTTCTAGGAAAAATTTGAAGGGGTTTGAAATTCCTCCGCACTCCTTTAACATATTATCCAAATAGAATATTTTAAACACCTTCAAACTTCTTCAAAATTCTTCAAAACCGTCAATCCAAACCTAACGTAAGGATGATGCGAATGAGACCTAGAAATAGAAGGTTTCATTGATTGAACAACAGGAACAGTAGAATTATGCCCAACAAAGACCTAGAAACAGAAGGTCTCATTTCAATTCCACTTTTCTTTATACAACCCACATATCATATCATCGAGTACATATATATCTTACCTTTTCTCTAACAAGACATGGAACCAAAATCATCAAGAAAAGAAGAACGAATCGAAACAATCAACACCACAGTATCCTTTAATCAACCAAAAAAAGTGGGGAAGAAAATGAGCAGGCAAAACATACATCTCATCTTCTCCAATCGTATACATATATAAATGCTCATTAATTTTGTTTCTGCACATTATTCATGACACCACCAAACCAGCGCGAACAAGTATACACCGAACAAAACGCCTGCAAACCTGTGAGCAGCAGCAGCAGAATCGCCGCAACGAACGTCAGAACCTGCCATGATCCGAACACATACCTCTTCATAAATCTCCCCGTCTTCACCCTCCATCTACCGTCGTGGTACTTGTTCGCGTCCTCTATCGCCTTGTCCAAGAACGGCACCCTCGTCAGCCTCACCGACCTGCTCATCCCGTTCCAAAGCTTCGCCACCTGCGCGTCGCTCTTCATCCGGTTCAGCACCACCCCTCTCTCCCTCAGCAACCTCACGTCCTCCTCGGTGTCGATGATCCCGTTCATCAGCTCCGTGTACCGCGTGAAGACGAGCGGCCCCATGGCGGCCGAAGCTTCGTAGGCCACCAGATTCCGCAGGATCACGTCGCTGTTCACGTCCAAGCTGACGGTGGGAAGGTGGAACGTCACCGTCTTGACGTCGAACGCGATCGTCGTCAGGTCGCCGTTGGTCGGCGAGAACTTTACTCCGGAGCTGATCAGCTCCGTCACCGAAGGAATCATGATCTCCTCCACCAGAGGCGGCCGGCTGACGCTCGCGTCGAGAGGATTACTCACCTTCGTGTTTTCTTGACCTCCTTGCAAGGAGAAGACGTACTCGACCGGCTGCTTCAAGATCGAGAAACCGGGAAGGCCGGTGAGGATCTTCCAAGGAAGCTGCACCACGAACTTGACCGGCCGCGAGACGATGATTCCCCTGATGAAGCGAACCGGAGCTCCGTTGAGGGTCGATCCCACGTTCCAAACAGAGTTGAATAGCTGCTTGACGTGGCCGGAATTGCCGTAGCTTTGTCGGCCTTCCTTGGGCGCGCCGGCGTCGTCGTTTTGTTCTTCGATCTCGTTGTCTTCGGTTTGCTCGTCGGATTGGGGGACGATAACGCAGTACAGCAGCTCCAGCAAGTGCGCGTGCTGCGTGACGTCGATGCAGGGGAAGTTCTCCATTAACTTGAAGGGGGAGAGCTCCTTGAGCAAGCTGGTCACCATCTTGGCGAGCTTCTCATCTGCCGCATCGGTCGACGAGCACTGCAGCTCCATGATCTTCCGCAGCAAGAAGAGCGGCAACTGGTTCTCCAACATCATTATGTCGCGGAGGATCACGTTGTGCGCCGACTTCCTCCCTGTGTAGTCCACCAAATGCGACATCCGAGAAGACAACCTCCGCAGCGCTTTCCCTTCTTCTTCTTCCTCGACGGCGTAAACCTGCAGGAATTCGCGCAAGAAGGAGGCGTCGACCGCCATCATCCACGACAAAGTCTCTCCGCTGAAGTCGAGATACCGGTGGTAGTGGGCGCGGATCTTGTGCTCCAGCTTGGTGAACTGCTCGACGAGCTGCGGGAGCTTGATGCTGTGGAAGTGCTTCTGGGTTCGGCGGGCGGCGGCGAGCTTGTAGCGCTCCATCTCGTACAGCTCGGGGCGCCAGTGGTGGTAAGGGCCCAAGGCGATGAGCTGGGGGACGTAGGCCTCCGGCTTGGAGAGCTGCAAGGGCTTGGGGACGTTGAAGATGGAGACGGGGATGCCGATGTCGTCGTCGTGGTCTTCTTCGAGCGAGTGGCGGATCTGGATGACCCACCGGAACTCGTCGAAGAGCGGGTTGTGGTGGGTGTTTGGGGAAGGCTGCTGGTTGTTGGAAGAAGCCATATTAGTTACTTAAACTTTTGCTTGATCTACTCCAACAAAGCTGGAGATGGAGTCTACTTATGTTAGCCTCTCTTGATAATAATGGCAATGGATGATAGAGGAGGAGGATGGCTGCATCTTTTATAGACATACACAGCTGGCTAACTGAGCTTTTACATCAAGTCTTGATGCTTGAAGATTCTTTACTATCTCTGTATTCTATGATTAATTACACCTGATCTTCTATAAAGCTTCCTATTTGAAAAAAAAAAAGTGTTGGCTTGTAAGAATCTGTGATTGCTTATGAAATCAAGCAACATATATCAATGAGCAATGTGATTCATGCCTTTTAATTATCATAACTTTGATTGGATTGCAACTTCACCTTATTAGAGCTAAGTCTTCTTATACAGAATATAGAGAGGGAGGTCCACATATATATATCTGATGAGGCTCAAGTTCACTCTCTCTGGTCTCTATATATGATCAGAGAGCCTCTTCTTTTATCCAGTGTCATGTCACAAGTCAACATACAAGAAAAAGGTGTGGGGATAAACTAAGAAAAAGTTATATAGACAGCATATTTATCACATGGATGGAGTGGCCCACTTATTCCTTAGTTATCTTTATATATGGTGGAATTTCCTAGTCTTCAATTGCAACCTCATGATTGTCTAATTAGTGATGCAAGATGCATATTATTTTGTTACTTATATCAAATATGAATTTAAATTTATTTCTAGAGTTCGAATCCTAATATAATCACGATAATTTTTTTATTTTTGTTAAAATATATATATATATATATATTTAAAACTTCAAATGTACGAAGAAACTATCATTATTTCAACTATATATTTGAATTGATTATAAGAATGTTTTTCTATCATTGAATTGAATGCATAGATAAAAAGATCATATCCTTGAATTGTAAATTATTAATTGCGAGTAATATGCTTGTATTTGTTACGCCAAATTTGTTTCCCTCCACAAAAGTAGAACATGACAATAAACTTATCTCATAAATATGTTTGATTTCCTAATATTACTTCAAGTGAATATAAAACATAAATAAATAAAAATCATAAAGGTCTATTTGTTTCACTAAATACGAAAGAACAAAGTTTCATAGCATAATATAACAAACAAGAGACGATTGAATTTTTATTAATGTACATTCAATATAATATTAATTTTATCCTCTTCTAGTTTATGTATCAAAGAAATGCAACAACAACTAATTAAGTCTCAATATCATACTAGATGAGGTCGATTATCATGTATTAAAGAAATAAAGAATTAAAATTCATCTTTGTAGTATCATTCTTTATTTATAAAATAAACAAGTTCTAAAATTTATGAAAGTGATAAAAGTGCTCAAGATGATACAATGCAATCCAAACCATGAGACATGCTCGAACCAAATGAACTTCTTAAAGCAGTAGTCTCTTCCAAGTTCCAACATATCCCGTGGTCAAAATCGTTTACTAAAAATTAAAACTGAAATCGTCGGATTGGTTAATCGAACAATTCGATTCAATTTCAAACCGATTTTTTGATTAACCGAAATTTCATTTTTTTTTTCTTTCTCACCCCTACTTTCAACATATATATCCCCATGACATAATTTGAAATGGAGCACCATGGTGCGGGGCGCACATAGGCGCACGCCCCTGCACCATATCCCTCTTGAGACGCTACCCTAGCGCCTCAAGGGACATGGCGCGCGCCTCAACCCAAGCGCAAGGCATGCGCAATATGCGCCACATATAGGTGTGGCACCGGGTGCCCTAAGTTAACTTAGGGCAATCGGAATTTACATCTTCTTTTATTTTTTGCTTTCCTAAGCCGTCGAGCACTCTTCCCTTCTTACTCTTTTTCCCCTTCTTCTTTCCGATGACTTAGGGCACCCGAAATTTACATCTTCTTTTCTTTTTTGCTTTCCTTGGCCGTTGAGCACTCTTCCCTTCTTCTTCCTCTTTTCTTTCCTTCTTCTTTTCGGCAAGTCTCCTTCTCGGCGCCTTCAGCGAATCTCCTTTTCTTTCTGGCACCTCCTTTTCTTTTCTTCCCGGCTTTCAACTCCAGCGGCAGCCTCTCCTCCATCAGATTTCGGCGGCCAATCTCCATCGGGTATTTTTTTCCTCTTCTCTCCTTTCTAAGAAACATATTTCGGCGGCCAGTCATCTCCATCGGACATCCCTTCTATTTGTTTCAGCATGCTAAAATTTTAAGCCCCCCCTATTCTGCTACAAAAAATATCAGCATGCTAATATTTTTTGCAGTAGCTGCTGGCCAAAATATGTTGATATTTTCTTTTGCAGTTGAAAAATTCATGCTGAAAATATTAGCAAGCTGAAAATATATCGCCATGGTGAAAATATAAGTTCCTCTTATTTTCTTTTTCTTATCTTTAATTTTTGATTTCTTTTCTTTTTTTCTTCTCATTTTTCAGTCTTTAGAGTTTAAATTATGAAATCTTCTTTTAGTAATAATAGAAAAGACCTCGGATAAAAGTATTTGTTGTAGAGTAGGTGGTTTTATTTTAAATATATATATTTTTTATGTACAAAATATATTTTATATTTGCGCCTCGTCTCGTTATGGCACACGCCGTAATCTTGCATCTTGTGTTGTGACTTCGAGAGTCTTTTGCATTTTGGTCCGCCTCGCGCCATTTACAACTATGCCCATGATCAAAATCTCTTATTAGCTTTTGGCATTCAATAAATCAGGCCAAATTGCCCTCTCAAAAAGAGGGAGGGACAGGTGATTTATCAAACAGTGTTAAAAGACATGTTAAGGGCATGTGTAGTTGCCAACTACAACAAAAGATATAAGACTAGCTTGGACACCGTGTTAGTTGGCACAATTAGTGACATACCATGATTACTCAACATGATTAAATCTAATGAATAAGATCTAATGATTACTCAACATGTTAAACACTCATTCCATTGAAATATGAAAGAAACCCTAAGTAAAATTATTACAACCTATGGGGCATGCGGCCATAAATCCATCTCCTCCGGTAGTAATGAAAGCTTCTAAATCCATGTGTTCAAACGCATTCCATGTGTTCAAATACTATAATAATCTTGAGTAAAACATACAACACCTTCGTTGGTGGTCCACTACTTCACCTAATTAAAGGTAAAGCGAGAAAGAAAATTACAACTAATTTCCAAAGAGACAGCAAATGCCTTTTGATTTTGTTGACCCAACTAATGTCTCGCGAGACAATATTTAAGAAAAGAAATGCTTATCATATGTATCAATGGATAAAATTTACATCTACTGGACCAATAAGCAGGTACATGTCAATATCCTTGAAATGAACTAGTAGACCTAAAATAGATGCTTCCTAGAAAAACTCATATTTATCTATCAACCTTAAGATAAAAACTTCTGCAATAAATAGTTCTGTGATCAATGCCTGTTTTGGAGTGCAAAAGATTAGGAACACAGCATTCCAATTAAACCTTAACAGATAAATAATAATGATGCATGATCATGTGAGTCACTGGATACAAAAAGCAAATCATGTCAAAACTAAAACTGGATGCAGTTTTATTCTTTTTATAATCAAAATTATCACAGAAAAGCAAACTAAACCTCTTAAGTGTCTTCATAAATAGGGAAGCTGGGCACTTAGATGTAACCTTGTACAATTAAATGAGCTCAATCTGGGAGTCTCAGACAAATACCATACTATCACCCTTATTACACGTAGATGTTGGTCAGAACTCTTTGGCAGTCTTCCTCCTTGTTTGGGAGCATTGGAAGTACATGAAGGCCACTGGTTGCCTCTGGTCACATCCATGTATATGTAACAAGGTCTTGGAAAATGGAATTTGGCTCCTGCCCTCATCTTGGGATTGTGCTCATTAAAAACATTCGATGCTGAAACAAGTCAGTAATCTTCTCACATTTCATAACCTTATAACCTTTCTGCTTCGTTATCATCAAGCTCTTGTTTTTGTTTCTGTGAATCAACTCCAATCTAACATATGGCAGCATCTGATGAAAGTCACTGACCTGAACACAACTGAGACATGTTGATTACTTCTAGAGCTAGTTGATAGGAAAAGTGCAGAATAATCTTCAGGAAACAAATGAGGGATTGCTGTATAGAATGGCAGCATTACTGGGCGCTTGCAAAAGTCAGATAGAGATTGGCAATGGGCGAGAACCTCAACAACTAAGGATCAAAACTTAACTACATATAGATCACTTCATTCAGCTAGTCTATTTTATGTAACTTGGTATTTGTTTTGGTGGCATATGATAACCAGAGTTTCCCATGTTGCTTATACATTATTCATTCTGAAAGGTAAGATATCAGCCTTTGCACAATGACATGGAAAAAGAATCATTCAAGCTTTAGTTTATAAATAGTAGAATCCACAAGTAAGAAGCAGCACTGTATTCTACATAGATATAGATCAACAGGATCCAAGATTAAATTTCTTCTGCATTAGTTTTGCATATTTCCATCCTAGTTAATGCAATTATGCAATGGTCAATGTACTGTTATTAGGGATGATGACTATAAAAATTACAGTAGCCTTTCTGTGGGGGTGTGATGTAGCGTGCACATAAAAAGCACATGGATACAAATGATATGTATGATGTAATTGCTTTTCTAATTTATCTTGATATTAGTCTCTTCATCATTTTATACTTCAATGATCATCTAGATTAACAAGATAAATGAGAACTCGTATCTTCATGCCTACATGGATAAGTAAAGATAGCTCTTGAAGGGGTTATATCAGAACTTTGTGGCATATTTGAACACTTTTTTTGGCAAAGGACCTTTTCATAATTTCAATCATAGAATAGAGACAAGAATACACATACAACCCTTTTTCTTATGGGATAAGAATCTTTAATTATCTTTGATTAAAAATAACTAGGCTCATTGCTATATAAAGGTGGCTCTGAAGAACGTCATGACATATTTTCAGGGGTTAATTGCTAGTAGTTAAGTCCAATTTCACTCAAATTAACTGATCCACTTCCAAACAACTTGAAGCTTCTCCTTGACCTTTTTGGCATATTGGATTATCATATACTAATTTGATACTAACCTGTTTTCAATTCTCCTCCTGTGAGTCATTGCTCTAATATTTAACTTCTATATGCCCCAAATAAAAGCAGTTAATGAATCAGAATATAATCCATTCCTATATAATCTTTTACAGAATTGATTTGTCCATGTGGTTCAAGTAACTGAATTGTTCAAAGATATTCCTTCTCAAGCAACAATGCAAATCTAAGTCTCTTGTTACTGTTCATGCCAATATGACAAAAATTCCCATCACACTTGCAATCTCAGCAAATTACACATCCATTAATGCAACTACAAGCAAGGAAGCCTTGTCCAAATAAGCATGGAAGTGTCTTCACTCGTTAGGAAGGAGATACAATTGAGGGCACCGTGGCTTCATCACAAATGAGAGCAAGACACACGAGTAAAAGAAGAGAAAAGTTTGCTTGCAAATTCATCTTGGAAATCAAACACAGCTATGATTGAAGCTTATAGTCAATATCTTACCTTCTTCAAGTTTAACAAAACAATTTCCCTCCTATGGTCCTACCAAATGGCAAAAAGAGAAGTACTAAGATAGTCTACTTTCCCTAGACTCTCTATTTTTGCTCTAAATCTAGTTTTTTTTTGTTGTATTTATGTCCACTTTAAACAAACATGAGGAGAAATTTAGCATTCAGATCATATCTATAATCATATTCATACTTCTATAAATGACACATTTGTTTCCTGATATATGATCAATTTTTTATTTTACTTTGCATAACTATTTGTCACTTAAAACAAAATATGATTCATAGGAACCTAAGACCTATGGGCTATTACTAGAGGGCAAGAGGGAAATAGGAAATGGTGATAGGTGGGGTGGAATGATTGGATGAGGGATAGGGATGAGCTCAATTTAGGAGAGAGTTCTAATCTCCTTAAGCTCTATTACACAAGAGCCTAATACCTTGTTGAGAAACACTCTAATGGTTTGTTTGGATACAAAGGGGAGGGGTGGAGAGGGGAAGGATAAGGAGGGTTGGGGAAGAGAGGGACGAGGAAGCATAGTTAATCCCATGTTTGGATCGGATAATTAAAAGGTAGGTGGGGAATGGTGGGATGATAATCTTAATGAAAAGGCCCTATGAACCTTCTATGCACATTTACATATAAAATGAAAGTTAACTTATTTATATCCTTTAATATTTTGTTAAAATTAATTAATTAAAACAAAAAACATAAATTTTAATAACCAAACTTAAAAAAATACCAACAAATATTAAAAATAGAAAAAAAAACTTGTACAGATTAAATAATTTTTTAAATAAAAAAACAGGAGAAATTTTTGTATTTCATGGAGGGCAAAATGGTATTTCTAATGGCATTAAAATATTTTGAATTTTTAGCCCTCGCTATTCCACCAAAATGGTGGAATAAAGGTTTAAGAGGTTTGGTGGGGTTTCTAACACCACCAAACGTCTTCCCCTCCTAAAATTGAAAGCCGTGTTGCCAAACATGGGATAATTAACCGCTCCCTATCCCTCTCTACCTCTCCGTATTCCACAATCCAAACAAAGCATAATGGAAGAAAAGATTGCTTCATTCAATGTCCATCTCATTAAATTTCTTCTCTCTTATATAGAGAGTTGCAACATAAAAGCAAAAGACCAAAATACCCTTTTCTAGAATACCTTAGAATACTCTAGAGGATATCTACCCACAACTCACTAACACCCAATAACTATCCAACATCCCATTAACTCAATAACAACCCAAATAAGCTAACCCTCAATACTTTTTAATAAAAGTGCTACTGATACTTACTACAAGTAGTATATCCATAGTAATGGTATAATAATTTGTTTTTGGTACATCAAGATGAGCCTCATGTCTTTTCCTAACTTCCATCAGACTGATGTTTTGCAATGGAGGTGTTAGTTAAAAATTAGGGAGAATATAAAAGATGTAGATATGGTTCCTTCAAATGCTAGGGCATATCCGTTCATTAAAATGTAAATGAAGATAAGTATTCTGATATGAGCATAGTGAAAGAGCAAAATATATGACAAATATCTACTTTTATTGAATTTGGAAGAAAAACTATACTTGAATAACGAAGAATAATTGAAGCATTTTCAAAAGGATGTTGATTGGCACTGAATCTAATAATAAAGATCAAAGAGAAGTTTTTTTGCTCACCCCGCTGGTAATTCCTGCTCACCCGGAATGCGATACATCCAATTATCACATGCTCTTCTGACAACCTCAGGATTTATAGCCTATCTGCATATTTGTATCTGGCAAAGTCCTCTGGGTTGTTTGAAAAACTAAGGCACATCAAACAACTAATATAAGAGAATGAAATGCATATCTGATATAGGAAAGCAACTTCTTGTCATCCATGAGATCAATCATAAAATCAGAACACCATGCGGCATCTGCCTCAAATTCTTTTATGTACATCCTCAAAAGACACTTTGTACAACATCATCATCACCATCACCATCAGACTTCACACCTGGTCCTTTGGTCCCAAATACTTTCCTTGGCTTTGGTGAGAGCCCCTTTGCTAGCATCTCCTCATCATATTTTCGAGCCATGTCCACCATCCCCTTTTCCAGCAAGGCATCAATCAGGGCATTGTAAGCAAATGCATCCGGACTGCAGCCATGCTCCTTCATAGAGTCCCAAATCATAAGTACAGGCCTAAGAAACCCCCACCTCCCAAACTTCTTCATCAGCATGACATATGTTTCCATCCTAGGTCGGCACCCACTACTTATCATCCTGTCATACAGCCCAAGAATCTCCTGTGGCCGGCTCAGATTCTGAAAGAAGCAATGGTAAGTAACCACATTTGGCTCGCAACCCTTCTTCCTCATCTCACCAACAAAGGAATACCCCTCCCTAAATCTTCCCTCCTGGCAAAGCAACTTTATAATTATGTTAAACGTCACAACGTTAGGCTTGACACCAGAGTCAAGCATCTCCCTGTACATTCTAACTGAGAAATCAACACCCTGTGAAAGTCCAATCGCCTGGATTGCTGTATTATATACAACAACATCCAAAAGAAATCTTTTTTTCTTCATCTCTTTGAATAACTTGACGGATTTCCATGGCTTTCCACACTTGCAGAGGATATCCATGTAGATGGAGTAGGAATGGAGGTCCTTCGTCACACCTTTCTGATCCATCTCCTCCCAGAACTCCCAGCACTTTCTCCACCATCCCATCTTGAACCATCCACGGAGCAGGAGATTGTAAGTCTTGGTGTTCGGGGGGAACGGCGGTGCTTTTGACCGAAGACAGAGCTCCTCAGCCTCGGCCACATGGCGATGATCGCAGAGGGCATCGACAAGGAGGTGCAACGTGGTCTGATCACGGAGGCCGTGCTCGGTGGCGGCGCGATCGAAAGCTTCGAGGGCGTCAGTGACGAGGTGGGCTGCGGCAAGGCGGTTGAAGAGAACGCGGAAGGAGGGGCGGAGGAGGTCGGGAGGGGAGAGTGGGTGGGAGGAGATGAGGGACCAGGCGAGGGGGAACTCAAAGTGCTTGCCGAGGATGTCGACGGTCCGAGCGAGGGCAGCAGCGGTGTTGGAGGGTCCGCCTGCAGCGGCGGCGGCGGAGGACCAGCGGAAGAAATCGAGGGCGTCCTGCCAGTCGTTGGCGTAACTGGAAAGAGTTTCTAAGATGGTATCGATGTCGATGTTGGAGGAAGAATCCACCGCGACGGCGGCAGCAGAAGGGATCCCGACACCGGCCGCGGCGGCGGCGGCGGCGGAGGAGGAGGAGGAAGAGAAGAGGTGGTAGAGTTTTGGGGAAACTGGGAAACGCATAGTGTAACGGAGCGAGTAAGTGAAATGCGATTTAGGCTTTTCGATATCTATAAACCACTTCAACTTCATGGATTTGCCTACCTTGTATTTTCGTGACCCATTCCTAAATTTTAAACCCGACTCTATTTTGTTCAAATCTATAACCAAATACTACCCACTACTACTCGTGTGATACCGATTTCGAGTATTCTAATATAACTTATTTACTTACAAATTTTAATGGTACTATTAAAATTTATTCATTTACATCTCTCAGAATATAAGTTTAGGATATCTTATTAGAATCTATTCCTTTACAAATTTCAGAGTACAGATTTCGAGTACCAATTCTGATTTTAATTCTGAGTACTCGATACATTGGACCTAAAATCGAAACTAATTTTAATTGATTACTTAATTTTTATCTCGCATTCAACTCAAATTTAATTTGGATCTACCCAGAACCTACCCGATCGGATATATTCCAATCGGCTCTAAGTCTATTCGGTATCCATACACACCCCTAACCAACACTAAGAAAAAATAAAGGCTTAATTATATTTTTGGTCCCTAAAAATATCACGTTTTTTTCGTTTGGTCCATTATTTTTTTAAAAATTTCATTTAGTCTCTCAAAAATTATTTTTATTTCCGTTTGGTCCTTCCGTTAACTTTCTGTTAACTTTTACCATTAAGTACCAACATGACAATGCTGACATAAATTAATGAGAGACTAAACGAAAAAAAAAAAAAATTTAAGAAACTAGATAGAAAAATTTATATTTTAATAACTTAAAGTATGCATAATTATACATATGTATATATTAATAATCCAAGCATAATTTTAAAAGACTAGATGAAAAAATAACCCATTGCGCCATTACGACCCATGCTCACGCCGCTCTAGCGCAAGGGCAGCGCGAGCGAGCATCGTGATGGCGCAAGGGCGGCACAAGCACCGGTCGTGGTGGCACAATTGATCATTTTTTCAACTAGTCTCTTAAAATTATGCTTAGGTTATTAATATATATATATATATATATATATATATATATATATATATATATACTTTAAGTTATTAAAATATATTTTTTTCCGTTTGGTCCCTCATTAATTCATGTCAGTATTGCCATGTTAGCACTTAACGATAAAAGTTAACGAAGGGACCAAACAGAAATGAAAATAATTTTTGATGGACTAAACAAATTTTTTTTAAAATGAGGACCAAACGAAAAAAATATAATTTTTCGAGAGATCAAAAATATAATTAAGTCAAAAATAAATAAATTCATTTGTTTAATTATCATGTAAAATAAGTTATAATTATAATGGAATTACATCATATTGATTACTTGTATGGGGTAATTTTTTCATTAACATTATACCTGTATTCCTGAAGTCAGAGATTATTATTGTAAATTAAATCAGGATGAAATGAATGAATCATACATAAATATTTATCAAATTTCAAAATTAGTTTATTCATTTTTTTTTTCATATTCATACCTCAATTTGTAAAAATGATTCAAATTCATATTTTCATTATCTTAAATGCAAGAGAAGAAGAAAGTGCTAACATAAAACATGCATAAAATAATGCTCAATTTTCTTTAAGATTAAAATATAAAAATTATATTCTATGAATCATCATAGAATTTTATTATATTTTTTCCTTTAATATACGAGAGAATGAATGATATTAGTTTTATGTGTTTCTAATGTGAACACTTATGTGTCCCATCATGTTAGTATTTAGATTAATTTCTAAAATATAATTTTAGTTATATTCCTAACCGAGGATCGGAATAATCTGGTCTGATTCGGTGTCTCTCCTAGTGAGGTTCAACGCTGGTGGAGAGAGGGGAGAGAGACATGCAAAAGACACTCAAGTTAGTGGGACTTCAAGATGGAGATAATGAAATTAGAATTTAGATTATCTGAGACGTGTCGCGTCTATATTTATTGCAGGTGTTAGGTGATGACGCCGCCCGATAATCTCGCAGGGATATTGTTCAGAATGGGTCGAGAATGATCTCGAAGATGGCGGGCCTGTAATGGCGTGTCCCTCGTGATAAAAAATGACGTGGTTGTCCTTGTTTGGTCGGGTGGAGCCCCCGGGCAGAATTATTTGGTTTGGCTCGAGTTAGGTTTAAGAGTACAATCAAGTGAGGCACCGGGCAGAGTCGTCTAGTCTGGCTCTAGTTGGGTTGTAGGGCGCTGCTGGATCTTATCCGACCGGGCCCAATGGTTCTAGTCCAGTCCACAGCGCCCGAGCTCGGTCGGAGTCTAGAGGACTGTGTATCGAGCTCTTAAGTAAGGTTAACTTCCTTGTCTCTGATGTATTTGTGGTTTAAAGAACTTCTGAAAATATCTATTGTGTTGTGCTCATCTATTGTAAAGGTTGAATTGTATTGAGTGGCCTTGGAGGTCGGTCTCAAGTAGACTACATAGGTCATGTTGAAGTGGGCGACCGTGAAAGCCGAGCTGAGGTGAGTGGCAGTGGAAGCTGAACTGGAGCAAGCAGCCGTGAAGGCCGATCTAGAGTAGGTGCCTGTGAAGGCCGTGTCAGAGTAGATGGTTGCAGAGGCCGAATTGAAGTGAATGCATGGTCGTGGAAGCCGAACTGGTGCAAGCGGCTATGAAGGCCAATTTAGAGTAGGTGGCCGTAAAGGCCGAAACAATTTTCTGTTGGCATATTTTTGCCTTGTTGTTCTTGTGTCTCTTCGACTTTTGTGCCTCGTATGGCAGCTTTGCAGAAGGATCTTCTCTTTCTTCGTGGCGCCTTTTGATTGGTTATACGCTCCCTTGGTTCAAGAGGTAATCATGGTGGAAAAGGTGATCACACGTTCCCCATCATTCCTTAGGACGCCGTCGCTTGGGCATTCGTTTGAACGATATAGATTTATCTTTCACGAGATCACCGACCATTCGATGATGGGAGGTTCTTTGTCCATCTTACCACCTATAAAGTTTTTTTTTTTTCGTATTTTCGAAGTCTAGCTTTTTCATCGACTTGGTGTTTTAGGGATTTTCTTCGGCAAGAGCTTCGTAGTTGGTTCGTTTGATCGTCGCCGTCTCTGCTTCTTCTTCTAGTGAGTTTTATGTTGCTCTTGTAGGTTAGTAGGTTTGAATTGACTCGTCCCCATTCTAGGGTTTTCGCGATGGGGAAGAAAAATGTCGTAGTAAGGGATCTGGATTCCTACTCCTAGGGTCAGGAGGATGTGAAGGTGAATGGTTCGGTGCTAACTGACCTTCCGAGAGAGTGTGTCCAACGCTCGTGAAGGCATCGAGGAAGACTACGAGTGTTCTCCAAGCTCCTGTCGGATTGAGTGTATTTTAACACAAATTTAGAGTTTGTCTATATGTACTAGACTTTCTTCGACGAGTTGAGGATTCGCCTTCCATTTACCGACTTCAAACACAGTGTTCTGAATTTGGTTAATGTAGCTCCCACTCAGTTGCAGATGAACAGTTGGGCTTTTATTTGATGTTTTGTGATTGTGATGGAATGTCTCAAAATCATGCCAAGCGCCAAGCCTTTATGTATATATTCTTCTCTCTTTTTCAAGCGAACAGAGCACATAAAGGGTTGTGGGTGTCTTTTAATGTTGTCCTAGGGAGGATACTCTTTTCCTTGTTTAAGAGTTCATACAAGGGCTTCAATACCCACTTTTTCAGGATCAGATCGCGAGAGGATGTTTGGCCATTCTTTTTGGAGTCTCCATACTGCACAAAGAGATTTTCTTTGTCCTGGAGGTCGGATCCTCACTCTGTTCAGGACTTTAAGGAAGGAAGTTTTCCCCCCGAGGACGAAGCTAGCTTTAATTGCCTTTTTGTCACGGAATTATCCTTTTGTTCCCCTTGCTCCTCATGAAATATTTGATAGGAGTCACGATGGATCCTTGATTTTGGAATATGTAAGTAGGTTTTGTGGTGCGGAGTGTTTAGTATCTTTTCTTCAAACGAAAATTATTCACTCGTTTGACCTTTTTCTTGTGCAAAATAAATATCTTCACTGTGGCAAACTCTTAACACTCGTACTCGGTGGGCGGTGATAAGGGGGAATGATTTGAGTGGTACAGAGAACAATCCTTTGACCGAGAGTTTGTTGAAGTCCGTGAAGTCACGACCCCCAAGGTCTTTAGTGCCTCCTGTTTTAGAGACAATCGAGCGGTTCGTACCCTCAAATGCTCCTACTCCTCCTACTCCTCCTAGTTCTCCCTTGAGGCACCGTAAAAGAAATACAAGTATTGTCGAGGGTTCGAGATTGGCGAATCTTTCGATGGGGGTGTTACGATCGCACCTGCGAGGATGATGGGAAATCCTCTGCCAGCTATACCTTCTAGAGGTGGCAGTAGTGTTCATATTGGTGCTCAGGTGGCGTCTTTTGTGGGGGGTAGATCTAGGGGTGTAATCGAGCCGAGCCGAGCCGAGCTTGTCACAGCTCGAGCTCGGCTCATCTGGAAAACAATGAGCTCGAGCTTTGCTCTATCGGCTCAAGCTCGGCTCGAGCTACATTCAAGTCACTCGAGCTCGGCTCGTGTGGCTCAATTTTTTTCCCGAGTCGAGCCGAGCCGAGCTCGTTTGCGAGCTCGATCAAACTCGACTCAAGATCAAGCTCGACTAAACTCGTGAATGAGCTCGATCGAGCTCGACTAAGCTCGATTAAGTAGTTGTCTCCACTACAGATTGAGCTTTTAACTGTAGTGTGGAGTGTAGACATAGATTGGTGGTTGTTTTACAGATTGAGCAGCATTAAGATTTTAATTATAAGCTTGGAATTGGTATTTTATAAGATTGGTGGCTGTTTAGTAGTAGGGATGAAGGTGTAGTCTGCACTGGCGGCTGGCGAGGGGGAAGACGATGCGCTGCAGTCGCTGTGGGAAGACGGTGAGTCGGGAGTCGCCGCCGATCGAATGAGGAGCGAGGAGTCGGGAGTCGCTGCCGAGTCGGGAGGGGAAGAAGGTGTGGGAGTTCAGTTGCCGCCGATTGAATGGGGAGCGAGGAGTCGGGAGTCGCCGCCGAGTCGGGAGGGGAAGAGGTGTGGGAGTTCAGTCGTCGCCAATCGAATGGGGAGTCAGGAGTCAGGAGTCACCACCGAGTCGGGAGGGGAAGAAGGTGTGGGAGTTCAGTCACCGCCGATCGAATGGGGAGCGAGGAGTCGGGAGTCGCCGCCGAGTCGGGAGGGGAAGTATAGCAAATTAGGGATTAGGCATTTAGGTGGGCGTCGAGCAGAGCTAGGGTTTTGAATAGTATAATATCGAGTCCTTTTTAGAGGGTAACCGGTAACAGGTTCACAAATTTTAAAAACCAGAGTACCAGACCCGATTTATAATATATAATATATATATATATTATATATATATTATATAATATATATATATAAGGCTCGATTAGGCTCACGAGCCGCTCGAGCCGAGTATATATTAGCTCGAACTCGGCTCGAGCTCGATAAGTTCAAGTTTGTACCAAATGGATCTCGAGTAGCTCGCGAGCGGCTTGGCTCACTTACACCCCTAGATAGATCCATGTGAATCTTATCGGTCTCGTCTCTTCGGCTTGATCGAGGAGCTGCAGGAGTCTTTGCTTAGGGAGTTGGCGGTCCGTTTGTGTAAGGTTGAGCCGCTGAAGACGGCCCTGGAATCTAAGACAAGCGAGGTTGATCGCCTAAGAGCCCAAGTGAAGGAGGTGGAAAACCAATTTGCAATTGCCAAGGCAAAGCTGGTTAAGCTTCATCAAGACTTAGCTGTGGCCATAGCGGAGAATTCTCGCTTGCAGGTCAAGTTTGAAGCAACCAAAGCACTTTGTAGGCTGAGGGGGACAGGTGGCAGTCTGTTGCCTAGAGACTAGAGACCGAAGTGGGCCACTTCAATAATGCAGCTCTCAAGGTATACGATACAGGTTTTTATAAAACAATCGAGCAAGCTCGACTTCTAGCTCTCGGGGTTGACTTTTCAGAGGCTGGCCCTTCCAAGGAAGTGAAGGATAGTTCTATTGTGGTTCTGGAGCCTGAGGAGGAGGCTTCTAACCGTCCCGACGAGGAGAGTTTGCCAAAGAGTGGCATTTCGAAGGGGAGGGCTCATGTTGCATCGGCTGGGGCCAAGTAGTCCCATTGAGTTACCCGCATGTGCGTTATTTTATTCCGTCTGTAAAGAATTATTGCCCTTCAAGGCCTTTCAACTATCAGCTCTTTGTGAGTTTACTTTGTGTCTTGCATGTTTTGTGTTTTGCGTTCTGCGATATGCTTTCCTGACTCGATTTGTTCAGTAATGTTTGGCTCCCCTTAAAAGGGGGGAATCTTCGTTTGAGGCTAATCCTTTAGTAGTAGTTCTGATATTGTTTTGAAGATTTAAATAGTAATGTTGAGCTATGCCAACTTCCAAGTTGAGTGACGGTGATAAAGTACCGAGCCCCCTAGTGTGCATGAGGAAGGTAGGGTTGTGCACGAGGAGTCGAATAAGGGCGTTGAGGCCAGAAGTAACGGCTCTGATAGCCAAGGACTGCACTCTAGGGTTTAAGCCGAGCTCGTCGAGGAGTGTAAGGCAGGACCGCGTGTGAGGAGTTAAGTAAGGGCTCTGAGGCTGGAAGTAGCAGCATGGTCGCCTGCCTCCACCTCCTCTAGTGTTGGTCCATCCACTTCGTCTATGTCACCAGATAGATTAGTTGCGTTGGAGACAAAGTTGACTTCTCTTCGACAACAGATGACACATCTGGTGTAGTACCTCGGACAAATAACATCCTCCATATCTAGTACGTGCGCTAGCCCCCCGTCATTCAATGCGACAACATCTACATCAAATCCATCATATTCGTTGACGCCGAGTGATGCACTCCCCACGTAGTCTCTCGCCTCGCAGTCGTTGCCCACCATAAGAAAAACAGACATATATTAGTGATGGAAAATTGTGTCACTCATGCTTGAAAATTCTTCACTAAAGGGTATTAGTGACAAAAACTTCTGTCACAATGTACGGATGTGTCCGTCACAAAAATATGTGACGGATATGTCCGTCACAAAAACATGTGACATAAATGCTTCCATCACAAAATCAGTTAATGATATCGATGATTGAAAATAAATTTTTCATCACTAATTATGATATTAATTATGATTTTCTACGTATCAAAATTCATCAATTATATTATTATATTATAGAATATAATATAATATTATAATTATTTATACTTTTACGATATCTTTAATAAATTTATAAAAGATAACATGATTAGTAAATTTTTAGGTCTCATAATGTATTAATTTATAAAATTAAGAAAATTAGAAAAAAAAAATTAATCCATATGAGACTTAAAAAGTTATATTTATGATGGTTAAGAATAAGTAAAAAAATAATTTTAACCCATGTGGGACTAAATAAAACAATGATAATTTTTTCTTCAATAATATTTAGTTTAATTTTGTATTGGATTTCTACTTCTATACTGATTTGTCACTGTTATGTGGTGGCTTAGTGACAGATATGGAGAAAATTTTTTAATGTCGGATTAGTATCGGAATATTAGTGAAGAAAACAAAATCGGTCACTATTCTGTCACTAATGCTATTTATTAAAAATTCTATGTTAAATTTGTCAAAAATTCTGTGACGTATTTGTGACGAAACCGTCTTGTGTCGGATTTTTCGTCACAAGGCTGTCACTGTTTTGGAAAGAAGAAAGTTTATTTCACGCCGTCACAAATCTGTGTAACAGATTTAGCCGTCACAAAATTTCTATCATTGATGCTTGCTTTTCTTGTAGTGGTCGTCGGATCTGGACCGATGACTTTTTTGTATGCATATTGTTTCATTATCATATATATATGCTTGAGATATATTGTAAATGATTTATTTTGATAATTTCTTTGATGTCTATTTTGTTGTTTGCTGTGTTTTAAACAAGAAATTTTAAAATGAAAGGCATGCATAGAGAGGTTAAAATGAAAAAGGAAAAAATTGAGATAAAAATTGCTACTCGATGAAGTTTCTAACATTGCTAGGAAAATGACAACCCATACATACACATTAAATTATGTTAAGAAATCAAAAATTAAAAAATTCCGAACTGCTAGGTTTTATGCAGAACCATCACATATAAATAGGAATTCATCATTCGTCTGCAAATTAAGCAGAAATAAGTAGCAATACAGCAATCTCCCAAGTCTCAAATAAAATGCCGAAAAGGATAATGATGCTCTACTATATGGAATTTTATTTGCATGCTCTACTATATGGATATAGTCCCAGACCACCTCGTCTGTATCATCACCATTGTCGACGAGCGAATCAGCATCACCTCACCTCGAAGCTTAGTTCCTCTCCATCCCGACGCCTAATGCCCGCTTAGCCTTCCAAATCTCCACCACCGGTACTGGCTTGCATTGCACGCCGATCCGTGACACGACCTCGAAGGCATTGGCGAGCTCTGACTCCGGCAACGATATGTGTCGAGATAGCTTGGATTGCTCCCGAGCGAGATTCTACATATGGCGTCGAATGCGAACCTTCGGAGCAAGTCCTGCACGTAGACTTAACGCGGCCGCCAACAAGAGAGAGAGAGAGAGAGAGAGAGAGAGAGAGATAGAGAGAGAGACTCAATTTTTAATTTATAACATTTTTTATGTAAGAAAACTTGTATTAATCAATATGTTTCTCCTCGTTTCTAAAAATATGATTATTAGAAAGGAGTAGGATGTACAAGGAGTGAATGGCATAGAGAAAACCTAAGGTGAGTAGAGATTTTTACAAAGGGTGAAGAGATTTGCTCTATCAATTGCAAGTTCAACCACATGTTTCTCCTCATTTCTAAAAATGAAATTATATATATCTCTCTCCAAATGAGTGGTTTTCAAATCATCACGGCCCCGAGCTTTTCCTTGATTTTTTTGGTGGGCTTCGTGTTGATTTGACGACATGGTTGTAGTTGATGTTGAAGAAAGAAATATGACAAAGCTCTAGCAATTTCCTCCAACCCGTGATGGTAAAAGGACAAGCATTTAGGAGATGTACATGAGATTCATCAGAAGCATGGCAAAGAGCACATTTTTCATCAACCTACATATGTCATTTGAGTAGTCTATCTTTCGTCAGGAGGCATCCTTTAGAAGCAAGCCAAAAGAAAATAGATATAGATTCTGGGCATTGTTTGTCCCAAATGAACGGGGCAACTGGAAAAAATTACCTCGCGTTAAGACAAAATGCGGTAGAAGGATTTGGTAGAAGGATTTGGTAGAAAAGATCCCACTTGTTGTCCATTTCCAATTAAAAGTGTCCGGACCTAAATCACCAAGAATAGGTGAAAGATGATGTGCAAGAGCCTCAATATGTCCCAAAGGGACCTGGTTAGTGAACCGAATATCCCAACCCTTCACCATATTTTCATTATCCAAGTATTTCGCTTCAGCCACGGTGGAAAGCGGGTTTTCCGATAAAATATAGAGATTTGGAAAGATGTTTGCCAAAGTCTGCCCATTAAGCCAAGGATCTGTACATAATCGAATAGATGAGCTGTCATTTACATGGTAGGTTAGAGAGGCACTGAACTGGCTCAAACCCTTGAGGATACCTCTCCAAACATATGACAGTTTATATCTTGTGTAAGGCAGGTGAAATAGGTCTATCATTTGAGAAAAGAGGATATTTGCCCAAAGCTGATCAGAGTGAGTTCTGAGTTTCCATAGCCATTCCCCAGTCTAGCCACATTATATGAGTCCAGGCATAAGATTCCCAAGCCTCCATTTTTAGTTCTCCCAGTAAGTGTATCCCAATTAACAAGACATTTTCCCTGTAAAGAAGCCTCCATATCACCTGCCCAAAAGAATTTCCTTCTTCTCTTCTCAATAAGCCTTAGGACCCACTTGGGTGCCTCAAAAATAGAGAAGAAATAAGAAACTTGGCTTGATAGAACACTGTTGATCAGAGTGCGACGACCAGCACGTGAGAGTAGGGAACCTTGCCAAGAATCTAAAACTTTATCGAATTTGGAAATAACTCGATTCCAATCATCTTTGTGGAGAGGGCCCAAGCAAAAAGGAATGCCCAAATAATCAATCGGAAAGCAAGCGGCCTCACATCCAAGAATATTGGCCAGCAGTGGTGTGGAAGTAGAGTGCAGATCATCTGTTAGATGAAGCAGTCTTGTTTTAGAAGAATTAATTTGCAGACCCGAACTTAATTCAAAACATTTCATGAGTAATCTGAAGTTGGATAATGCCGCCTCTGAAGCCTCACATAAAACCACAAGATCACCAGCAAAAGCAATATGACTGATTCCTCCCTCTATGAGATTTGAGAGAGCCCCTCTCATGAAACTCAAGCGGCAGGCTCTCTGGATCAGTTTAGAGAGGGAGTCCATGACAATATTAAAGAGCAGGGGTGATAGTGGATTGCCTTGCCGCAACCCACACTTATGTCCAAACGATTGCCCAATGGTCCCATTTGTGATGATTGAAGAGGAGGCCGAGGAGATTAGCTGAGCAATGCAACAAATCTATATTTGTGGAAAACCTCGTGCCTCCAATAAGTCAAGCAAAAATCCATGGTTTATGGAGTCAAATGTCTTGGCAAAATCAACCTTTATGAAACATATGTTCTCATGTCTTGCCTTGCATGACCAAAGTGTCTCATTTATCGTCATATAGCAATCAAGACTACTTCTCCCCATAGTAAAAGCACCTTGAGTATTATCAATGAGAGAGGGCATCAAGGTAGCCAATCTATCGCAAGTAACTTAGAGAAAAATTTTATTAGACTCCCTTCAAGACTGATGGGCCGGAATTCCTCCAACCTACAAGCACCACTTTTTTTCGGAGTAAGCACAATGAAAGCATTGTTGATTCTTTTGATGAGATCTGGATTCCCAAAAATATCATTAAAAAGCTGAGTAAGGGTAGAGCCGAGGTCGGTCCAGTATGTCTTGAAAAACTCATTTTGAATACCATCAGGTCCCGGGGATTTATGATTTTTAAGCTGAAAGACGACTCCCTTAACTTCTTCCAACGTGAAGGGGGAAGTCAAGATGTTGGAGATCCGGGTCGGCCGAATTATAAAATTTCGGCCAATCAACTCTAAGAAGAGGCTGCCTGAAAGAGCCGAGAAGTTGCATATAATAATCTCGAAAACTGCTAGCAATCTGTGCATGGTCAGAGATAGAGTCATTTTCAAGTTGAATGATTGTTATACAGTTGATATTTCTTCTTATAGTAGCACAAAGATGAAAATATCTAGTATTTCTGTCTCCCTCTTTAGCCTAACTCTTCTTTGTCCTCTGTCTCCAATAAAGATCTTTCGCCCCATAAAGTTTATCAAGATCAGATTTAAGTTGGCGCAAGGTAGATAGGCCCTGAGTATCAGCCAAGGAGGAGACAAGGGTAAATTTGTCCTCCATCTCTTTTCTTACTCGATTGAAATCAGTAAAATAGGGCGTAAATTCCGCCATCTTCAGCTTTGACCTCCATCTTCAGCTTTGACCAATTTAGCAAAATAGGGCGTAAATTCCGCCAAGCGGACAGCCAAATAGATAAAAGATCACCGTGCGAGGATGAAGATGTCAAAGTTTGAATAAGGTCGGAAGAAATAATTTCCCGAGAATCTTGAAACTGAAACCATTGAAGCTCCAATCTGAAAGGTCTATGCCCCCTAAAACCATCAGGCCAGGAGGAAAATAAAAATGCATTATGATCAGATAATTTTCGCGAAAGCCCCGAGACCATCAGATTAGGTAGCAGGAGAGAGGCTTGAGAGTTGATAAGGATCCGATCCAGCTTTGCAAGGGCGGGTTGAGCTTGATTATTAGACCAAGTAAAATCAAGGCCCACAATAGGTATATTGAGCAAATCCAAATCCGCAATTAGTTGGGAGAAAGCTCTTGAGTCACCATTGCGCCCTCTGCAATTTTTTCTTTCAGCCATATTTCTTATCACATTAAAATCACCACCCATAATCAAGGGAGTTGTGAAATCAACTGGGAGAGAGGAAAGCTCATGGAAAAAATCAGCTCTTCTATCTCGCGAAGGGGGTCCATAAATACCAAGCAAAGTAATCTGTCGGTTTGATTGAATATGCTTAAGAGTAACATTGATAAAAAAAGACCCCGTTGATACCACCATGCGAGACCACACAAGTGGGTTCCAAATTACAATAATCACACTAGAAAAACCATCGGCCTCAATAAAATGATAGCAATCATCAGAAGAGATTCTGAATCCCGAGAGCTGCTTCATGAGTCTGCGTGATATATGAGACAAAATGTTTCACATAGGAATATCACACTAACATTTAAGTCTCTAACAGTCTGCTTCACCGTATAATGTTTTGAGAGACGGTTTAGGCCCCGCACATTCCAGAACAAAGCATTGAAGTTAAGCAAAAACATAATAAAACATGACAACACACAACCCAAGACGGGGCAACTTAAAATAGACTAAGACTTCCTCAAGTACATGAAGAGGCTGCCACCTCACGCAGAATGTATCGAGGCTCTCCCACACAGCTGAAACCAAGGGCCTTGATACGACTAGGGACCTCCATATCCAATCTGTCAGCGGACCGCATACCAACCGAGCCCAGATCTTCCTCCGCGGCAACTACATCAAGTGGGTCAATATCTAGTGCATCCTTGTTTCGACAAACATCACCAAGTCGACTCGCTTTTCGGAACTCAGCTTGAGCGCCTATGTTTCTAGGACTCCGATTTTTCAGGCGAGCACTCCTTCTAACGAAATCAACAGAGCGGCTTTCACGTCGTCTAGTGCCAGAACGACCAACGCCTGAAGAAGCGAGAGGGAGGATGGAGAGATCAAAGCTCGACTCTAGGTCCACAAGAGGGAACCTGTTTGAGGGGAGGCAATGTGGCAAACCAGCAGGCAGAGCCGGAAGAGTGCTCACAAAGACAGCCAGAGGTGGGTTCAAACCCATAGAGCGAAGAAGATCCGAAATAAACATAGTCGGATTCAAATAGATAATGGGTTTCAACCCGGAGAAGATCCTCATTAATGGCTCTATATGCAAATCAGAAGGGGCGTTCCACCAGGCCCAGAAAAGAGGTTCGGCCCACATCAGCAAGGCCTCTTGGCCTAATCTGTTGCTGCTCACGAAGAAAGGCCAAAAAATAGGCTTGAGGTCCCGCAATACCAGCTCAGCAGGAAGGTGCACATGAGAGAGAGAGAGAACTGGATAAGCATGAGAAAAAGCAAGAACGTCTGACGAAAGTTAAGAGCGGGATCACCCGTTGACATCATAGGAACCTGCAAAAGCCCACGATAGGGAAGTGATGTCACAGAGAGAGCATTGTGACACGACAAAAGTCAGTCCCAAGTCACGTCCGAGAACCCAACATCCCATTGGGCCACATAAGAGACAAAATAGGAGTTTATCTGCATCCAGCTGTCAGGGAGTGGACCAGGCACTGCAACCTGCGAAGCTGATATATTAGAGGCGCTCAGAGCTACAACGGGCAGTAGGCCCATACCATCCTTCACATCCTCCCGTCGGATCTCCGGCGGGATCGCCTTAACACGACCCAAAACAAGATGTGTGTGGGTGGTAGCAAGAGGAAGCTCCCGAGCTCCCAACAGTGGCAGAGAGCTGGAATCGAGGTGAGGGAGAGGTTGCACCTCCCTATTACGATTGCGGAAGCCAGGCGGGGCCCAAGGAGGTGAAGGATTTTGAGCGCCTTCTCCACCCCCTCCATCATGGGAATCGGAATGGTCATGAGAGGGACTATCAGAGGGGACCTGATAATAGCGTTGATGCCAGGCGGTGGAGAGTTCAACTCGATTGCGGCAGTCAGCCGTATCGGCCAAAATAAGAGCTGGGATGTTCGCAAGCACGTGAACACGCACTTGAATACTGCAGACGGTTAAATCATCCCAGTCGAGAGCCGCCCGATCCACTACTTCTAGCGAGCCAAAAGAACTTACCAAGGCGGCCAAAGATTCATTGTTCCAAAATAGAAATGGAAGTCTGCGAACTTCCAAACTAACGAGGAGTGCCGGAGCTTCAACGGAAGTGAAAGGATCGCTATGCCTCCATTCAGAGAAATGTAAATGTAGATACCACCAACGCATCATACCAGTCATCAGCAAGCTAGTCTTGTATGAATTATCACCAGAGTCGGGGCAGTGAGCAAGAATCTCTCGTCAGCTAAACGTTGATGTTTCCAAAGACGACGGTGATCACGATGAACACTGAACCGCCGTCCCACGATCCCCGCAACATCAAGGTTAGGGTGCATCTGGCCATGTACAGAAACGATGACACATCATTGAGCAAGATATGTGGCTCGCAAAGCTGTCGAAGCCGAGTTCGGGAGCATCATCTACGGAGGCAAAGTATCGAGATAACTCATATTAGAGGAGGGTGGAAAGTTGGAAGCCTGAGATGAGGGAGCCGGTGAAGGAATGCGAATAGGCGGAGATGCCGGGAAGGCAAAAGGAGTGCTGGGAGACAACGTCATTTGCTGAGCACTAGGCTGAGATGGAACAGGCAAGATAAAAATGGGCACTAATTCCAAAAGCGAAGAAGGTGAAGGGAAGACGCAAGAATGACGACAGAGAAAAGAGCGACAACTCCTGCTTATATGCCCAAAATGACGACAAAGAAAGCAACGCGGAGGAGAGCAACACTGAGCTAGCTACCATATGCCCAGAGCCCAAGTAGCAAAAGCAACGTCCCTGGTGGCGCAGAGAACTGAGCAACTCAGCGAGGGTAGGTAGACGCCTAGGCCCAGGAGAAACAGAAGAGGAGCTGACGTCGCCCATGCAACCTTTTGAAGCAAAAAATGATGAAATACCTCCCACTCTCACGATCTCCGCAAATGATAGACCGGAGGAAGACCAGCGAGAGGACGAAGGCTTGGGCATCTCCATGATACGAACACGCGCAAAGGGGGCGCGGTGACGTCGACGTACCAGGGTCCAACCTGCATCCTCAGAGGGAAGGGTGGGAGGGAGAACAGAAGGAGGAGCAGGAAGCGACGAGGGTGCAGGCGAAAGAGAAGATGATGATGGGAGTGGAGCAGGAGAAGACAAGGAAGGGAGGGACGAGGGAGCCATCTGCCTCTTTCAAATCAAATCCCTAACTCGGTTAATATTAAGAAATTATTTTTTATTTTACATTAGCATGCCACGCCATCGACTTAACGGGCTGCCAACGAAAATTAGACAGCATGTCACAATTGAAACATATATCGTAGTATATGCCTGAATTAATAAAAATAGAAGTACATGTGTGACACAAATGAGAAAACTCGAAAATACATGTTATATTTAGGTATTTGTATTGGGTTAGGTTTAGAGGAAAAATTGACCCAACCCGATCAAAACTAATTGGGTTGGATTGGGTCAAGTTCAAGATTTTACACCTCTCAAGCCCACCCCGACCCGACCCTAACATAGGTCGAGTCGATTAGTCGGGTGTACCCGTACGTTTACAAAGAAAATCCTAAACGCCAAACGAGTTAGCGAATACATATTGGTAATATTACAGTGTTTTAATTTTTAAAAATAAATAAAAATTATAAAGATCGAGTCATTGGGTCCCAAAATGTGGAACCCAAATTTTCCCAAACTGATTTCCCTATATTGATTATATAATTAATTGAAAACTGACTAGGAAAACTAATATTACAATGCAAAGGAAAGAAAACAATTAATTATTAGCCTATAAATCATGCCATGGCATTATAAAAAGGGATCACCAACCCATATTCCTCCTCATCTCTATCCTTTCATCTCTCTTCTCATGGCCAAACTAAGAGATGTCGTCCTCGTCCTCGTCCTATCGCTCATGAGCTGTGTTCTCCTCCTCAAGGGTACGGCGATGATTTAATTTCTTTTCATTTGGATCTTTATTATATATATACTATCTGATGATTAACCAAGCAATTTATTTGTGTATATATTCATGTAGGTGTGGTAGAAGCATCAGGCGACAGTACTACATACCTGATACAACTTTTGCCGAGCATCAGCTTGGGCAATCGTTGTTCGCTAGTATTAAGTACACTCATTGCGAAACATGCAGATGTTGTGCCGCGAATAATAGCAAAGAGTGCAAGGAGATGAATTGTTGTCTCTATATCATATGCACCCCCGAAACTCACTGCACCGCTACAACCATGAAGTGCGGCTGCAAGGACTGTCATTAATCACCTGCTTATCTTCATGGTTGCTAATAGATTAGTCATTAATAATAATAAAAAAGCCAGATGTGGTTTTAATTTAAATATGCACCGTTCTCGAGCTGTAGTTTTAAACTTTTACTAGTTCTCTTCTCCAGGTGTAGTTTTACACTTTGATCCGTGGACATTTGTTGCTTCTCGATCCAGTTCTGTTCTCCAGCTCTTCTCGAGTAGATAGGTAACTCTCGAGTCCTATATTATTGAATGTGATCAGAACATATTGGTTTTAAACTTTTACCTACTATTTTAGAGGGCTTAAATGATGGTATGATGGTCCAACATCGGTTGTTTTGTTGTTCTTATTGTATTTGTTACATGTATGACATATAGTTCTCATGTGCTGATAACAGATTTGCTATACGTCACTTTCAAATTGTTATTTCTGGAGTAGAAAGGAAAATATTTCCATATCCATGTCAAATGATTGAAATTTAAAGTAGGGCAAGACCTTTTGATCAGCTGTTCATTTGTTTTACATAAAAAAAAAGTTTAATTATATTTTTAGTCCTCTAAAATATTATGTTTTTTCTGTTTGATCCATTATTTTTAAGAACTTTTCGTTTAGTCCCTTAATTTTTTTATTTCCGTTTGGTCCCTCCGTTAACTTTTGATGTTAAGTGTTGACATAGGATATTGACATGGACTAAAGAGGGACCAAACGTAAAAAATAAGATATTTTAAAGGACTAGATGAAAAAAAAATATTTTTTAATAATCTAAAACATAATTATATATTATTGTGCTTTAGGTTATTAAAATGTATATTGTTATATTTTAGGTTATTAAAATATTTTTTTTTTCATCTAGTCCCTTAAAATATTTTATTTTTTCTCGTTTGATCTCTCTTTAGTCCATATCAGCATTCTATATTGGCACTTAACATAAAAAATTAATGAAAAGTTAAAGGAGGAACCAAATGAAAACAAAAAAAAAAATTGAGGGACTAAACGAAAAGTTTTTTAAAATGAGAGATCAAACGAAAAAAAAATATAATATTTTAGGAGATCAAAAATATAATTAAACCTAAAAAAATCATATTAGTATTCACGCAGGTAGTTGCTTGTCATGTGATGTAGTTTATAAGATTGTGATAAGAATTAAATTCATTTATAATAATCATCATCAGTGATAGTATCATTAACTTTATTAGAAACATAATTTTTGTTACCCCCAAATTTTCTACCTTTTATAGTCATCCTAATCCAAGGACCATGAAGATTATCCTGATCACTATCCTCCAAGGCTGAGATGTCAAGCTTTTTAGGAGAATTGGGATTTTTACTAACAACATCATCCTACAGTCCATTATCTCAGAAGATTCATTGGTTTCCATATCCTCTTTACTAGGGGATTCTTTAAAGGTACTACAGCTATTAACCTGATGTCCTCTACACCCACATTTAAAGCAAACAGTCAAGGGCCTTTTATATCTAGTAGCTTGAAAAATAATTATATGGGGCTTCCCAATCCACATTCCTTTTTGAGAGGTTTAGCTAGTTAAGGTCTAAAAAAGAATTAATTAATTATTAGTTAATGCAAAGAAGCTCAATTAGCTCACCCCGCGTAACATTCAAAATTAATAAAGCTTCTACAATGTGTGCAGTTGTGCACCAAACATATCTATTGAGTGTAGAGTAGGGGTGAGCAAAACCCGATCCGATCCGAATAATCTGAAAAACCAATTCAAAAATTCAATCGGGTTAAGTTATTTGGATAATTCGGTCGGGTCGGGTCGGATCTAATTTTTAGAAAGTTTATATCCCTAATTTTGGTCAGTTCGGGTCGGGTAAAAATCTTGATATACCCAATCCGATCCGAAAATTAAAAGAAATTCTCAAATAATGAATATTTGATATGTTCATAATAGTGAATATCAAAAGAAACTTTGATATACCACCCCTAGTGAATATTTTAGATGATAATATTCAAAATTGATATGTTTATAATAGATTAGAATAATAAATTTTTTAGATGATAATATTTAAAATATTTAAACTATTTGACAAAACGATGAATATTAATTTTTTTTAAAAAAGGAATCCAGGTTAATAGGGTTGGGGTCCATTCTTATTCGGGTTAATCGGGTCGGACCCCTAATTCTTATTTGGATAGGGTCGTGTGTAGAGGTGGCAAAACAGGCCGGCTCGCTAACTCAGTGGGCCGAAAATTCCCGGCCCGGCCCAAAATATTTTGCAAGCCGTCTGGCACGGCCCGCGAGCTCGCTTATCAACAAAAAAATTGCTAAAAATTGTAAAAAAATAATTTAAAATATTTGAGAGACTAAATAAACATTAAATATGATATTTCACATGAAAAGCTTCATAGATTAACTTTACCTACAATTTTAAAGTACTAAACTAGACTTTAAATATTTTTTTAATACTTAACTGTCCAAACGGGCCGGGCCAGCCCAATAAGAGCCGGCCCACAAGGTTATCGTGCTAGGCCAGCCCGGCCCGCAGTTATCATGTCGTGCTCGTGTCGTACTATCGTGTCATGCTCATTTCTGTCGTCCCTAGTCGTGTGGTCTTCAAGTTTTCTTATTTAGGTTCGGATTATTCGAATTGAATTGGATCAAAATCCGACACTACCAATGCGCACCCTATTGTAAAGCACACAAATAAAATAAAAAGGAGGTGGTAACTCAAACCAAAGGTTAAGTCATCATTAAACAAAATAATTAATGATCTTAACATAGATAACCTAGATTTATTTTTAAAAATTATAGCACTTTCAACTATGACTTAAAGTAGGCACGCACAATGCTCCTTAAGAACCTAGATTAATTTTGATCCAAATTAAAAACGTTATATTTTCATGTATATATTTCACTTAATTTGAGAGTCAACCCATATATAGTTTTCAACAAAATAAACTCTAATGTGTTCTCTTAATCTACAAATTTAATACAGCAAGAAGGACTCGGTATTATATATAAGATGACAAAAAATTTAAATCAACACCGTTGAAACGAAAAGTGGCTTTGATACGATTTTTCCAATCTGCATCACAAAATAAGTTCATTGTTGCAGCCCCAGATTTATCTGTCTATCTTCTTTGAAATTTTTTTACCTTACCACTTTGTTCTTTTCCTCTCCTTTCGCTTCCGCGTATATGAAAGGATAATTACCTAAATATATCTTAAATTATGCATCTTTTCTCATATATGATCAATTTCAAAATATTATCAAATTGTATCCCGAAATTTGATATTTATCTCAATTACATTCTCTCGTCAACTCTTCGTCAGCAGCACTGTTAAGACAATAACATGGCGTTCTGACATGAATTAAAATAATATTTTTATTTTAAAAATATAAAAAAATAACATCAATTTATATTAAATAATATTAAATAATAATTTTTATTTTATATTAAAAAATCACCATGTTAACTCTTAACATGGTTCGAAGTTATTCTTTAATAAAAAAATAAAAAAATATTATTTAATATAAATTAAAGTAATTTTTTATTTTTAAATAAAAAATATTATTTTATTCCATGTCAAAAAGTCACATCATCGTCTTAACGAGGCTATTGACGGAGAGTTAACAGGATGATGCAATTGAGACAAATGTCAAAGTTCGGAATATAATTTGATAATATTTTAAAATTGATCACAAATGAGAAAAAGTGCATAGTTCAGAATATATTTAGATAATTACCCTATTTAAAACAATATACTCCAATATATCATTTAGAGCTGGCCAAGGTACCAGGTGAGGGGGAACTCAAAGTGCTTGCCAAGGATGTCAACGGTCTGAGCGAGGGCAGCAACGATGTTGGAGGGGTCCGCCTGCAGCGGCAGCAAAGGACTAGTGGAAGAAATCGAGGGTGCGCTGCCAGTCGCTAGCGTAACTGGAAAGAGTTTCTAGATGACATCGATGTCGAGATTGGAGGAAGAATTCGCCGCGACGGCGGCAGTAGAAGGGATCCCGACAACGACCGCGGCAGCGGTGGAGGAAGAGAAGAGGTGGTAGAGTTTTGGGGAAACAGGGAAACACGTATTGTAACGGAGCGAGTAAGTGAAGTGTGATTTAGGCTTTCCGATATCTATAAATCGCTCGCTTCACGAACACTATAATAAATCAATTTTTATAATTGGACAGGACCATTATGCTTTTTATAATAATCATTAGATTTTTTTTAAAAAAAATTAACTTATTTTATTATTTTTATATTCATTAACTCTCATAATCTCTTCCAATACTTCTCCTTTCAACCGTTGCTCAAATTTATCTAAACATAATATAAGAAAAAATAAATAAATTTATTTGTTTAATCATCGTGTAAAATAAGTTATAATTATAATGGAATTACTCATATTAATTACTTGTATGGGGTGATATTTTTTCATTAACATTATACCAATACTCTGATGTTTACGATGAAAATGAATGAATCATACATAAATATTTATCAAATTTGAATCTGACCGACTACATTTGGTTGGGTTAAGTTATTTTTTTATTTTAAACCCGACTTGTCCGAACGGTCCTAATTTTTGCTAGTTTAGACAAACAAAGTAAGTGTTTGATTCATTTTTATAAATTCGGTATGGATTTAACAAAAGAAATATTTATATATTAATTCCAAATTTAGCTGAAAATTTAACTACCACCTGTATATTTTACCCATTAAATTAATATTCGAGAACATCTGGGGAAAAATCAAGATCCACATAACTTTAGTAGCAATATTTCAAAATAAAAATAAAGATATAAGAAAATAAGTAGTATCAAAATAATTAAAGGATAAAAACGACCCTGAAATAATTTGTCCTACTCTTAGCATTTTACACATTTCTACTTCATTTAAATTGCCTCTATTTCACACATTTTAACTTATTTCACCCCACATTGTCGCTTTTACTAATATAGTCTTTGTTCTGTGTAATTATAAGTTTAGGGAAAATTATTGTTTTGGTCTCCACCGCTCGAATTTTGATTTTAGTCCCCTAATTTCAAAATTTTAATTTTAGTCCTCACACTTTATTTTCGTTTAAGATTTGATCTCTACCATCACGAGGCTTAAACGAAGCTGACGTGAATAACAAGTGCTCATTGGACATTGCTAACGTAGAACCTGCATTGACCAATTTTGTAAACTTCGATGACCAAAATTATTATTTTTTAAAAAAAATATAAAAAATCACATGATATTTTTAAATTTATTTATAAATAATTATAATATTTAAAAATATTAAAATTGAGCAAACTACAACAATTTATGTTAATTTGGATGGATTTAAATCGACGTTGTCATTAGGCATCGATTTTTATCCTTTTTTGACATTCACCGCTTTAAATGCGTCAAATTTAGAATCAAAATAGAAGTGAGGAGGTGATTAGTGAAGAGATGAGTAGATCGACATAGTAAATTTTTGAATTCTACAGCCACTGCGAAATTTACTCTAAATCAAGATAATTAACGAATAATAACTGATGCCTAATGACAGCATCGATTTAAATCCACCCAAATTAATGTAAATTATTGTAATGTGTTCAATTTTAATATTTTAAAATATTATAATTATTTAGAAATAAATTTAGAAAAAAATCTATGATTTTTTATATTTTTTAGGAAAAATAATAATTTTGATCCTCGTAGTTTACAAAATTTTAATTTTAATTCCTATATTTTTACAAAGTTGGTCTTTGCGAACTCCACGTCAGCAATGTCCAATTAGCACTGTTATCCACATCAACTCCGTTTAGAGCTCATGTGACGACGAATACCAAATTCTAAACAGAAATAAAGTATAAGGACAAAAACCAAAATTTTGATACTATAATATCAAAATTTGAGCAAACTATGGGACCAAATATGATTTTCTCATAAGTTTATGCTTACTGATACGGTTAGTAACTGGCATGCTAGCTCAACCGTTAATGTTAAACCCAATATAAATACAAATATTATGAATTTGGTTAAGATCCAATTATAATTAAATAATAGATTTTATAACTATGAATTGGATATTTTAAAAATGTATATAGTAGTAATCATGGACTCATCACTAAGTCAATATACCAAATTGTGTTTTCTTGCTATTGTAGACATTTGTGTTCATTTTTTTCATGACAGCAAGAAAATACAATCATATATTGTTTTTTAAATGATACATTAAATAACAACATAGTGACAACTATAGAAATTACACATGTTCCTTTAAATGTTACTTTGAATACCATCATAATGAGTACTTCAGATTAATTTAGAAGCATGCATAAAGAACCCTTCATACAACTTATAGGGCTTATAATGTAATTAATGACTACAAAAACCTCATATATGTTGAATACTACTAGACTCTATGCACTCAAGAAAACATTGTTTTCTGAAGAGCATTTGCAGTTGAGTGGTAAGTTGAGAGGCATTCTTTCATCTTTTACTTAAAAAAATTACATTCTATATGTCTAATAACTTTACCGATTTGGGCAAAAAATGGATATGAATTGGTTGAATGGACTGCTTCAGCGCATTGCGAGCTCCAACAGTATTAGCGGGTTGCCAATCTCGTCTTCATTATAATGATACCAATTCCGCAATTGCAAGAGCTGAATAAATTCAATATTTTAGCAAAAAACTCCTCGATCTTCCAATCTTCCACACGAGTAAGCTCTTCAATGGATGAAGTTTCATTTATGTCTGAAAGAAAGACATTAGTCTCTTCAATGAAAAAAGTTTCATGAGGTTGAGAAATAGTTCGCTGCAGAATCTTCCTTGCAAGTTCAGAGTAGAAGCCTATCTGTCATGTAAGTCTGTTTACCAGTATCAGATTTTAATTTTTGGTTATTCAAACTGTGCTGGATGCAGTGGCTTGGTCTTTCGAATATGGATCAGCAGTACAGACAACTGAGCTATCATGAGAATCAGGAGAGCAATTCACGGCAGAGATGCTAGATTCAGTGGCTTGAGCAAGAGATTGTTCTTCCAACCTTTGATGGGTATTTCCATTGTAGTTCTTTCCCCTCCATACAACAATTTGTTCCTTATCAAAGGTCACAAGGATACAAGGAACCAAATCCTGCACCATAATTCAAACAAGTACTTCAAATTACAAGACAAAGTTGACACTGAAAATTGGCTTCAGATCCAGAAACCAGAAAGGATGCTTTTTGGTACTGCACCATAATTAAGGAAGATTATAGTGCAAGTGGAAATAGAGGATTCCAGTGGCAGATTATTCTGGGACATGAGAGTAATCTTATAAAAACAAAATAACTTCCTTTTCAAAATGATTCTACAAAGATTTAAAAAGTAGAATCATTTATTTTGAAACAACTAGTTCAATATTTTGTCCAGAAGGTGTTAATTAATCTAAGGCATCATTGTCTGTCAATCTTGATCATTACCTCCAACATCATATTCTTGCAATATAAATGACAACAAGGCTCATACAGCATATGGGCCTAGTGGCACAAAATTCATACTTTAAAGATTTTATTCAATGCTTTTGTGAACAACAAAAAATGTCCTGTATCATTTTTGGATAATCTATTTCCTGGAAAAAGGTCTTTGACCTGAGAATGAGATTTCAACAGCATATACATGACCATTAATTTACTAAAGAAAAATACTTGACATGCTTGAACATGGAAGAGAAATACTCATCCATTTCATTGATCGCATTGTTTCCATCTGCCTCGCCTACTCATACTTACAGCACTCCTGATGAGGGGTTTGAGATGATGTTAGGCATATTTATTTGCACACATGAAGCATCCAACTTCATCACAAGCATGGTTTAGAAACCAGTCTGAGTAATGAATACAAACTACTCAACTAGCATTTAATTATCCAACCATGTCATGCCAGTCAATAAATTGGGCACATATGTAGCAGACCATGTCAATTACCAAAGCTAGTAACAGACCAATATTTCCAACCTGGATCACATATCTAGCCCAATGAAGACGAAATAGGGCAAATGGAACCAGTATAATAGGAGCACTAGGTAATGCATTGTAATATATAGTACACAAAACAGAAAATTATTCTTCACTTCTCATCTTATCTAGTTGTTAAAAACCAAAATTTCTCAATTTAGAATAAGAACTTGCAGATGGATTTCAATCTCACACCAGTCACTTGTGAGTGCCATTAATCTAAGGCCATGTTTCTTATGAAGCTAAGCAATTCTACAATGCTAATTTGTTCCTCATTGACCATATAGCTAACTTCCACAGCTAAAAACAAAGAAGAGTAATGAGTAATGACTGCAACAGTTAGGCTATTCAAGTCGAATAGATCTACGAGGAAGGGAAGGGATAGCAAGATTTTGATTAAAAACATGAAATTATTTCAGCTATTATCTTAACTAGAAATATTGACCACAAACAGAGTATGGCAACAAATAATCCACATAGTGTGCCCAAATCATTGAGATCTTACAAATTGTAGTGATGTTCTGTGGCTCTCTAGTGAAAAAACTGTGAAAACATCATCACAATTGTTTCCAAGATACAAGGAAAGATTTCAGAACAACTAAGCCTCAATCCCATACTAGATGGGGTCACCTAAAAGATTTGAGAACATTTTAAAAAAAATTAAAGTAAGCCTAAGGTCTTCATAATGTCAACTTAAACAAGCAAGTAGCTCTGACATGTATCAAAGTAGTACAGATACAAGATTGTATCAATCACCAGCTATGTCATATCTTATCCATCTAAAAAATCATTAACTGTTCTTACACTCTTTTGAGGATGTTATGAAATGTGAAGTAAAAACTAGATATGAAAGTAATTTATGTGGAAACCAATTCATGCTAAGGTTGAAGCTTGGAACCAACATTTTAGCAATGCTCATGGTATTTGTACATCACATTTCTGTTAAATGTTTGAACAAAAATGGCTTAGATTATAAAATTAAGTCCTTACCCTGAGTTTAACCCCAATCTTTTTGTAATCACTTTTTTCAAGGCCCTTGCAGTCTATACGAACTAGTTCATCGGTCAGAAAAGCATCACGGACCATTGGTACCAGACTAGCATAATATCCATTCTTGGCTGCAAGAATACAAAAAACGTAGTTAAACAAATTAATCAAAAAACAAAAAACAATTAGACTTTGAAGATGCATTACCGAGCTTCGTTAAGGCAGGAACAGCAAGGCCTCTCTTCCTCATTTCCTTTGTTTCCTCAATAGTTAGACCTTCAATCACTGTTCTAATCAGCCTAGGATAAACTGGTTCATGAGGTTTCCACAACATCAATGGGATCACAGGCCTTCTTTTGGGACTATAATGTCTTCCTCTGTACAATATTATCTGCCCACCATGACGGTGTATAATCAACCCACCAGTCTTTTCCTGAGATGGACCCAATATCTCTAAGTACTTCAGATAAAATGTACAGAAGAATAACATGCATGAATAATATAGTGCACAAGTAGATAAATTGACGATGCAATTAGGTTCTAGCAGTTTATGCCCAGCACTCCAAATATTTTTTTCATGAGAAGTGGAAATAGTTCAAGGGATTAAAATGAATAAAAAAAATTGCACTAAAACATTAGCCAACAGAAAGAGGCAATAAAGTCTGATCTTGTCCTGATAATATCTAAATTTAATTATGTACTCCTATGTATACTCTCATCATATCCACAATAAAAAAGTCAATACTACTTATACTCCCATAATGTCCACAATAAAAAGAATAGGGCTGATGATAATTAATACCCCAAGTGGTCCGGCATTGAGAGTATATTGGATGTTGTGTTGTTTAATAAGGCTTGATGGGTGTACTACAATCAACATCAACTTTAGCTTAAGCATTTTAATTGGGCTAGTGGTTCAAGCCTATAAAATTGGCGGGCCACTTATCCCATTCCTTGATGTTGTCATTTATTCCGAATGTACTTCATAGTTCATACAGGCAGCGCATTTGAAACTTCTATCCACAAAGTTGATTAGTTCATAATCCATACAAGACGATTTGCTCTGGAGATCACGATGGAGATCCCCGGAGTCAAAAACTTCACTATACAAGCTATTTTAGATACTGGAGCAACCGTGTGTTGCATAGACCAGGACTCTATCCCTATGGAGGCACTAGAAGCAAGTGCGTACCCCATCCAGATTAATGGGGTTAATTCTCAGCAAACTGCAAGACTGAGAATGAAGGGAGGATTAATGACTATTGAGGAAAATAAGTTTAAAATCCCCTTCACATACGCCTTCCCAATGGGAAAGCGTGACGGAATTCAAATGCTGATTGGCTGCAACTTCATCCGCGCCATGCAGGGAGGTGTCCGCATTGAAGAACAAACAGTGACTTTCTATAAGAAAGTAACCACCATTACCACAAGACTGGACACAGAGATAACAGCATCAGCAACCATAGAAGAACTTGTGGGTAGTCATCATCATCGCCTGTTTGTAATGACATTAGATGTCTGAGGACCGCTAGATCCTCATCTTCCTCTTCATCGTAGGTGTCATCCCAGTCCGCTAGTTCAGCTTCTTCATTATCCTCCCAATCGCAAGTCATCATATTCACAAGTTCTTGACCTAAGTCATCCTCCTCAGAGGTTATTGCCATGCTAGCATCAGATGCTACAGTGTAGTCTGTAAAGTGGACTGTTAAGGTTCCATCAGACCGTGTCTGGATACTTGCTGTTTGTGGAGTATGGGTGTTAGGTAGCCATACAAACTTCCGTTACAATGTCCAACATGTAGCAGATCATTTGGCCAGCAGGGGAATCCGAGCAATTCCCGGACAACCCAGAACCACATCCGGCTTACATCTCCTAACAAGGCTGACTAATGGAATCTTTTGCAAAATGTAGAAAAGAACTTAGATCCCTTGCTTTGAACTTGGAAAAAGAAACAAAATTTTAGTACCTAATAAAAAATAAACGTATGATGATGATCAGATTGGAAATAACACTGGAATTTGCACCTGACAGTTGCAGTTAGCTGTGCCACTGTGACTATATTGTATAGCTACCAAATTATCTATAGCCTACAGCCCTACACCTAGATCCTTCAAATGTAGCATGTGGTTGTAACATCAAGTGGAAATAATTCACAAACACAAGCATTCAATTTGGTTAAAGTTGAAACTTATGAGCAAATCTCAGATACATCATTGTACAATCAAAGATGTTTTTTGTTCTATGATTTATCCTTTTTTATTGAATTTTATGGAATGTTACAAAATCATTTTCAGCATGTTCCATTATACATATCTACCTAGATAGAAAAGGAGAACAGCTCATATTTGACAAACAGCCATGAAAAAGTTTCATCTAAACATATCAAGAGGTTGTTGTATTCACCCTAGCTCTAGACAGGAAAAAGAGCTGGCTAATGTAACAAAACTCTCAAATAATATTTCGCATATCTAAGTAACATAGTCAATGAGGAAATAATTTAGTTTTTTGTCCCTCCTTCCCAAGGGCAAAATATATATCGTTAATGATGACAAGAAAAGTTTAAATAGTTATTCTAATGATGTATCAAAGTTCAAGTCTTTCATATATGTAAATGTAGAACTCGTGCATACCTCAAGTTGGGTGCAGACATTTTGCATATCAACAGTTGGAACACCAAGACACTTTATCCTTACGGCCTCAGCATTCTTCCAATTATTGTGAATGTCATTCAACATGTTGTGTGTGAGACCATCTCTCCCTATAGAAGAAATTACATAAAGTGAAATTATTGGAGAGGCTTAAATAGGCATCAACAAGACTTAAATAAGCATCTCATTGCTATTTGTTGTCTTTACGAGTTCAGGTAATGCACATTAAGTGTGGGTTGGACATGTTATCTTCTGATAATTAGACCATTGTTAACTTGTTCGTTAACATGTTTCCAACAATATTGTCCTTTAGTCCACATTTCATATAGAAGTAGAACAAACAAGACACTCCTTTGATGAATACAATATCAATCTACAGTGGGTAATAAAAACAAAAAATCCACCAAACTATTTTTCTGCCTCTACGGTTAAACCTTTTCAGCATGGATTAACACATTTTATAGATGACAGATTTTACCAAACTATTTCTATGCCTCTATTGTTGATTTTATCAGCATAGATCAAATGTTAGCCATAAAAGTTCCATCTCTTAACCTCTGTTGAGCATCTCCCTGTTATATTACTGATTGTCTAACAGTTTTATAAGGACATGTTGAAGATAAATTATCATCACTTGTGTCAGTGTTCAAAAATACAATAACTCATTGGCAAGCCAATATACATAAGTCGGGGCAGGATAGAAACATTACATGAACTATGCATAAACTTTCTAAATTAACACCTCACCTCAATTGAATACCAACAAGGAAAACAATTTATTAAAGTAAGAAAATCAGAATTTTATACATGTGCAAGAATATGACTCCATCCAAAAAGCTTTCCGTGGTCAGTACAACATACCTTTGAATGAAACTACAAATAACGTTCTAAAATAATTCAAGCTTTTACTTGATATTATTAAATTATTGCTGACAGAATTATTTATGGCGTAATCGCAAACAGAAGATTAAAGGCGAAAGTAAATTGAACTAAGAGCTACTACCCAGGTTAACTTGCCGTTTTGTCCGATTTTTCTGGCACTTTTCGATCAGAATTGCTCTCTCGGCAGGCGACAGCGGTTCCCCGAGAGCCTTCGCTCGCATCTCTTTCGCCTTCTCCAAGTCCACGGTAGCTGGACCATCCCCATCGACGGACCTCACTGTAGGGTCCACAGCGGGGGCAGAAAAGCCTGTCCAGACGCGGTCGATGCGGTCGGGGCCAAAAGGCGAGTATTTTGGCTCGCGAAGCCCGATGGGCTTAACGTTGGGATTGCTCTCTGTGTAGCTGAAGCGGAAGTCGAAGGGGAGGTTGGAGTGGAGCGGCTTCTGGCCGGCACGATCGAGCGAGGAGGGAGGCTTGTAGGGGAGCTTCGTCTTTTTTTTCTTACTCTTACTCTTGGCGCTGGCATCGTCGGAAGAGTTAGGGTTAGGATCGGGGTTTGGCGGGCGGAGGGAGGGAGGGGGGACGAAGCCGTAGCGATCGAGGAGGCGCGGCGAGAGGGAAGGGAGGGAGGAGGAGATGAGGCGGCGGGCGGCGAGGAGGACTGCCAGGGTTCGATTTCGGTGGGTAATGGGATCGGAAAGCATCGTAATAGGAAGACGGGGAAGAGAGGGAACCAGCGACCAAGCGAGTTTAATAGTTAACCTTGTCTTCGCAAAGGGGTGGCAATTGAAACTGGCAGTTAATGGATTCGTAAAATTTCATTTGGAATAGTAAATTTGTAGTTTATTTCGTTTTTAATTAAAGAATATAAAAAATTAATTAAATTCAGTTCGACTTTAATTATTAGTTCACGTATAATCATAATTAAAATTAATTATATATTTTAATCTTGATTATCGATTATCCACGAATAACCGAATCCGAAACGACTATAATTAGTTATTTTGATAATTTTTAAATATTGCAAAATTTAATTTACTAATTTAACCCGTTAGTAAATGAGTAATCGATTCTAACCAAATTATCGGATAATTGAAACCGAGTCGATTTCGATTTCGATTTCAGATATTAGTTTTTGAAATTAAACAATTTTAATTTCGATTCAATTAACGAATACTTAATCGATTTTTGTTGTCATCCTTATATTTGTTACATGAGCTTCTTTCAACCAACAAAAAGTACGAGAATGATCATGTTTTTCATAATTTTATTTTTTTTATATATTTATAAAAAATAAGAAAATACAAAAATTATATTATCATATATATGTTTTCTTTTGTAATTGTTGTTTTATCTTACCCTTATATGTTTATACGTGAATTTTATATTATGTTGTGTGTAACTTATTAGAATTTTATTTTGATAAGATTTTTTAATATAGAAATTCTGTTTTGTTATGATTATCATTATTTTTGTTTGTGACTTGTATAAATTATTTTTATATCATAAAAATCATTTATGCATAAAGGTTGAGTAAACATGAATTTAACACTTAAATTCAAACACATGGATTGAAATTTTAATTCCAAAAATTTAGTTTTTTTATTAGAATTGAATAAAGGCCAGGAATCTAACTATGTTATGCAATACAACAAAAGATTGGAAATGTTTTTTAGAATTGTCAATTCACAATTAGAGTAAACACATTGTAAATGGAATTAAAACTTTTTTGTCCATGAAACCAGTTCCAAACAAGTTCAGTATATTTTATATTTGGTAATAATTTAAATTATTATCAAATTCCATCCATCATGCATCAAGAACTTGTCGACCGACCCATGTCATAGAAACTCGAACTTGTGGAGCCCAATCCAGGCACAATGGCACTCGTCCTATCGTCTTCTTCTTGAATCCTTTTGGCAACAACACAATAATGTGCGGGAGCTAGCTAGCCATGTTATATGAAGAGCAATTTAGATTCCTTCAAGCTGAGAGTGATCACCTCATGCACTTGGGAACCTGTTAACTTTTATCTCGCTCCCAAATGCAACTTAAAACAACTAGTCGGACTTTTGCTTATCAAGCCAACTACATATGCTATGTTATTTGCTTTTGCTCTCTTCGGTGAGATCTACTTCTTAAGGTGAGGGAGGGAAAATGCCAAGCCAATTCCTTCCAAACTCTTTGGAGGTCCTTATTGCTATGGTAATCTTCTATGTTTTTTCCTAGATCGATAAGCTTTGATACTCGAGGCGGCATCCAAGACAACATGAGCTAGAAGAACTTGTGAGCCTCATAGGGCTTGAAGAGCTCATGAGACTTGTAGGGCTTGTAGAAGATGTGGAACTCGAAAGGAACTCACGGTGGTTGCTCCATGAATTGCTCTAGCATCATCCTCCTATGCTCATTGCCCATCAAAACCATGACAAGCCATAGAAGCTCAGGACTCATGCATTGAAGAGGCTAGGATAAGCGCACCACATGTTAAGGAAGGAGCAGGAAGGGAATCATCTCAAAGAAGAGGCAAAAGCAAAAGCGGGACTGAAAGTTTGCAGCAATCGGAGATTCAAATTTTCATTGCCTTATTTGTAAGAAACCAAATCATGATATGAAAGATTGTTTTTACATATGCAAAAGGTGTAGGAATGCAAATCACTCATACAACAAGTGTTGACACAAAAAACAAGAATGACGAGGAGACCAATCGGTCAAAGAATGAGGGCGATCAATTATTCTCTTGCATGGATGTGCAACAAGAATCTGATGAAGCATGGTACGTGGACAACGATTGTAGCAATCATATGACTGATGTTCGTGACACTAGATGAAAGCATTACTTCTCAAGTAAAACTTAGTGATGGAAAAGTCCATGATGCAAAAGGAAAAATGTGTGGTTGTGATGTCCACACAAGAGAAGGTAATTAAAAACTTAGTGATGTTCTTTACATTCCAAGTTTAGCTCACAACTTGTTGAGTGTTGGACAGCTCTTGAAAAAAAGGATATTAAAGGATATTATGTGTTATTTGATGACAAAAGTTGCAAAATTTTTAACAAGAAAAATAATGCTCAAGTGGCGTCAATTCAAATGACTTCAAACAAGGTTTTTCCTTTGATCTTTCCATGGGAAGCAAAAGTTGCATTGAAAGGAAATACATGGATAGCTCTCACTTACGACACTTCAAGTATAGGCATTTGCATTTCAAAGGACTACAATTACCCAAACAAAAAAATATGATCATTGGTCTTTCCTCCATTGAAAGAAATGGACAAATTTGCGAAGGGAGCATCTATGGTAAAATGCATAGATTACATTTCTCATAACTTCGTGGAGAGCTAAAGAACCTCTTGAATTGGTGCATGCTAACATTTGTGATCTACAAGGACTCCATCACTTGGTAACAAAAGATGTTTTATTTTTTTTGTTGATGATTCCACAAGAATGATGTGACTATATTTCTTACATGAAAAATTCGAAGCTTTTTCTGTCTTTGTACATTCTAAAATTCTTGTAGAAAAGCAAAGTGGATTCCAAATTACGGACTGATCGGGTAGGAGAATTTATCTACACTCAATTCATGGAGTATTTTAAGCAAAATAAAATCCAAAGGCAGCTCTTTATCTGAAGAAGCCCACAACAAAATGAAGTAACGAAAAGAAAGAATTGGACTATTTTGGCAATGTCTAGGAGCACGCTTAAAGGTAAAGGATTGCCAAACAAGTTGTGGACAGAAGCTGTTCATAAAACTATCTACATCCTTAATTGGTCTCCAACCAAGGCGGTTCATGAAAGAACTCCACTTGAAGCTTTGTATGACAAGAAATCGGTTGTTAATCATTTGAAGGTATTTGGTTGCATTGCATACTCCCATATTTCTGCTCCATATAGAGACAAATATTATGAAAAATGAGAAATTTTTTTGTTCATTACCTATAGTGATGAATCCAAGGGCTATAGACTTTTTAATCCTAAGACTAACAAGTTGGTAGTATCGAGAGATGTTCTCTTTGATGAAATGGCAGGACAGCTTGGAAATGGGGAAAAAAACTCATCACAAGCATCTACCATGAATGAACTCTTGCAACCATCAACTCAAGAAGAGCAACATCAACCACTAGATTCATCTTCAAGTTCTCAAAGTACTCCAAGTCAAGAAAATTCAGATTCAGACTCACCTCCAAGTAAGGTAAGATCTTTGAGAGAGATGAATGAAAATGATAATGTTGCTTTGCATTCTTTGGTTGTAGACCTCAAACTCTTTGGAGGTCCCTATTGTTGGCTTTAGATTTTCAACCTTGACCTTAATCTCGGTTTTGATGATAACAAACATAGAACTAATATTTCGTCGAGAAATCTTTCAGGTTCCATATCGATTAGCGTTCGATATCCTCGATCGGAAAAATCGAAAGAAATCTGAAAATCGGAAGGACATTGATAGTCGCGCTCGGGTTCGTCGCGAAAATTTCTCGAAGCTCGACGAGTGCACCAAAGTCGCATTAGACGAGTCCAAAGATCAAATGAAAAGCTCTTCAAGTTGATGCTCGTTGAAAGCCGGAACCTGAAAAAGAAGCGCGCAAGAAAAATGGCTGAAAAAATAATTTCAGCCTAGGTTTGGTCGATCGGGCGGTCAACCGAATAGGGTTAAAAAAATGGCAGAAGCCATCTCGATCGACCAGTCGGTCAACCGAAGGATGCCGCAAAACGGCAGTAGCTACTTTGATCGATCGGGCGATCGATCGATTGAAGCCAAAAATTGGCAGAGGACGCATCGGTCGATCGATCAGTCGATCGGACTGCGTATCACCACAGCCGCAACTTGCGTCAGTCGATCGAATTGTGAGAACGCAGATTTGTGTCTGGCGGTCGACCCATTGATCGACCGCACAAAGAGAATAGGCAGCGGTCGCTCTAAGCGGTCGATCGATCGGTCAATCGGCCAATCGACCGAGCAGCTGTAACGGCTAGATTTTAGCCCGTTGAGCTATCGTTTCTTTAAGAGGTTATATATATCCTTGATCTAACCTCTTCTCCCACTCTTATATATTTTATTGAGCAATTAAAAGGGAGTTTTGAGCCTTCTAAAGATCAATCAATTGCACTCAGTTCTTCCACCGACAACTTCTTCAATCGCACACTCTGCCTCAACTCGGGAATTGATTCGAGCTCTACGACTCGGTGAGTTGGAGGTTCCAAGGCTTGGAAAAGAGCATTTACTCTTAGTTTATTCTTTAGCTCTTTTCATTATAATTTTAACTGTTATTTGAATTCGTTGTTATTGGATTTGTGCGTGTCATATACCTATGACTGTTTGGTCTTGTGTGTGGAAGTGGTTACCTTGATGAAAAGGTGTAAAGCCACTTATGTAAGCATAACTTACTATGATTAGTCGAGTTGTCCCTTAGGGTTGAGGTGGAAGAGTGCTCTCGGTAAGAAGGCGGTGACTTCCGGGTGTGGAAGTGCCTTAGGTCGAGAGTGCGACTCTTCGAGTCAAAGTCCTCATTGTAAGGAAAATAAGAATTAATCTAGTAAACCTAGTTTGGAAATCCTAAGCGGTGTGCTTAGATAGTGGAGTAAGTATTGGGGCCGAACCACTATAAATTTATGTGTTAGCATTGTTATCTGTTGTTGCTTGTGCTTAATTATTTTATCTTGCTTCCGCATTTAATTGCATAATTGCATCATGCCTAAACGATTTGGGAAACTATTAAAATTAGAATTAGACGAACGATTTAGTTAACACACTATTCACCCCCCTCTAGTGTTGTCATTTCGTCTACAATTGGTATCAGAGCGGGTTCGTAGCTTGAGATTTCACCATCTCTTCTACACCTTGTCTCGATCCGATAATGGCACTAGAGTTGGTATCGTCTTCACCTCCTAGGTTCGATGACTCAAACTTTGGTCTTTGGAAATATAGGATGTACACTTATTTAAAGACTAAAGGATTTGGTGTCTTTAACATGTTACATTGGGAAATTCAATGAACCTAAGGTTGACATGCATGCTTGGAGTGAATTAGATAAGCAAATATTTAAGTATTCTCTGCACATTACGAAAAGGCATCCTAGATAAAGTCATGCATTGCTCTTCGGCTTATGACTTATGGGTCACTTTAAATGTTTTATCTGATTATGCCAAAACCGAAGAGATTGACACTTTTGATGAAGGTGGTGATGACTGTTGGCTTTAGGTTTTCAACCTTGGTCTTAATTTCTTAATCTCGGTTTTGATGATAACAAACATGGAACTAATATTTCGTTGAGAAATCTTTCAGGTTCCTTATCAAGTAGTGTTCTATGTCCTCGATTGGAGAAATCGATAAATCGGAATGACATTGATCGTCGCACTCGGGTTCGTCATGGAACTTCTCGAAGATCGACGTGGGCACCAAAGTCGCATTGGACAAGTCCAAAGATCAAATGAAAAGCTCTCCAAGTTGATGCTCGTTGAAAGCCGGAACCCGGAAATGAAGCGCGCAAGAAAAAGAGCTGAAAAATCAATATCAGACTTTGTTTGATCGACCAGTCGGTCGACCGAAGAGTGTAAGAAATTGGCAGTAGCCAATGCGGTCGACTGGTCGGTTGACCGAACACTGCCAAAAATTGGCAGTGGCTACTTCGGTCGACCGACAGAGGCCAAATAGAGGCAGTACCTCGAGCGGTCGACCAATCGATCGACCGGATTGAGGATCGCGTGTCTCTGCTTCCCTTGCGTCGGTCGATCGATGGGTCGATCGGATTGTGGGAACGCAGTTTTGCGTCTGGGCGGTCGACCCGTCGGTCGACCGCTCGATCGCACACAAAGAGGAAGGCAGTGGTCGTTCGAGCGGTTGATCGGTCGGTCGACCGACCAATCGACCAAGCATCTGCAACGGATAGTTTTCTATCCGTTGAGCTATCGTTTCTTCGTGTGGGTATAAATATACCCCATCTAACTCCTTTTATTCTGCTTCCTTGATTATTACAGATTTTATTGAGCAATTAAAAGGAATATTTGAGCCTTCCAAAGATCGATTAAGATCAATTGCAGCGCGCTCTACTCTTCCGTCGAGTTCATCTTCAAAGCGCCAACTGCTCCTCAACTCGGGTTTCAATTCGAGCTCTACGACTGGACGAGTTGGAGGTTCTGAAGGATTAAAAAGAGCATTTAATCTTGGTTTATGTCTAAGCTATTTTCATTGTAATTTTTATCTGTTATTTGAACTATTTTTCTTTGATTTGGGTTTGTACGAAGACCGGGTGTTAGGTCTTCTTGTGTGAAAGTGGTTACCTTGTTGTGAAGGTGTAAAGCCACTTGTGTAAACTTAGTTTTTACTAGGATTAGTTTAGTTGTCCCTTAGGGTTGAGATGGAAGAGTGCTCTCGGTAAGAAGGCGGAGACTTCCGGGTGTGAAAGTGCCTTAGGTTGAGAGTGCGACTCTTCGAGTCAAAGTCCTATGTGTAAGGGAAACCGAATTAATCTAGTAAATCTAGTTTGGAAATCCTAACCGGAGTGTTTCGGTAGTGGAGCAGGCATTGGGGCCGAACCACTATAAATTCTCGTGTTTGCATTAATTTACTGATTATTTTAATTGTTTAATTATCTATCACTTTCGCATCAAATCATTCGATCGTAAATTGCCTAAACGATTAAAATTGAATGTAGGCTAATCAATTTAGTAAACACACTATTCACCCCCCTCTAGTCTTGCTATTTCTTCTACATTTGGTATCAGAGCGGGTTCGTAACTTGAGATTTCATCATCTCTTCTACACCTTGTCTCGATCCGAGAATGACACTAGAGTTAGTAGCGTCTTCACCTCCTAGGTTCGATGAGTCTAACTTTGGTCTTTGGAAGAGTAGAATGTACACTTTCCTAAAGACTCAAGGTTTAGGTGTCTTTAACATGGTAAAAATCGAATATATTGAACCTAAGGAAAACATGGATGCATGGACACAAGAACAATTTAATAGGTTTGAATTAAATGCTAAGGCAACAAATTGCATATATTGTTCTTGTGAAAATAATATCTTTGCAAAGATCATGCATTGTACTTCGGCTTTTGATATCTAGGCAACTCTAAACATGATATATGATTATGCCAAGATCAAAGAGATTGGCACTTCTAATGAAGGTAGTGATGACCATGGTCATTCACCTACCACGAATCTTAGTTTTGATGCCCATAGCTCTTCTAGTCAAAGGAGTAGCTCCAAGAGCCAAAAAAAGAAGATAGTGTGTCATGCATGCAAGGAAAAAGGGCATGTGAATAAAAATTACCCTTCCACGAAGAACAAAGCAAGGAAGAGGTCAAATGCTTCCACATCATCATCTTATTCAAATGAAGCATCCTCTTGCCATGATTATAAAGTCACTTCAAAAGCTTACCTCATGAATGATAATAATGAGGTACTCTCCTCTCCTTCTAGTCATGTTAATAATAATGATAGTATTAACTCATCTAGCTCTCATGATTTTGATGAATTAATGGATGAGTACAAAATCATGTATGCCTGTATGGTTAAAAAGGATAAAGAAAACAAAAAATTAAAGAAAGAAAACTTGACTCTTAGCTCTCATTTATATGATGCTAAACTAGAAAATAAGAAACTAAAAGTTAGTATTTCAAATTCATGCATTGATGCTTTAAATATTAACACTAAGGATTTAATAACAAGAATGACATCTTAAAGAATAAAAATAGCATGTTGAAAATTCAATTGCATGCTATGAACGACTTGAAAATTGAGGTTGTTTTTCTAAATAAGAAAGTTAATAATCTATCTAGTAATTCATCATCTAAGAATTTTAGAAATACAAATGTTTCTTTCAAGAATGCTTATGCACATCATGCTTCTCACGTCAAGCATTCTAATATTAAACCACATGTTCAAAAAAAATTTATTTCCAAGAATGCTCATACTCATCATGTTTCTCATGACAAGCATTCTAATAATAAAGCTCATGTCCATAGCAAAACCAAAAAGAAATTTAATGGACATTGCATTTGTTGTGGTATATATGGTCATGCCATTCATGATTGTGCATTTAAAAGAAATCCAAGTGTTGCTAAGACACTTTGAATTCCTAGGCCATCTAACCCCTAATGACCCAAAGCCATTTGGGTACCAAAGATCTCATATTCTATTGTAGGGGGAGCTACCACACAATGGTGAAAGATTGATGACACGTTGAAGTTGACAAAAGAGTTGAATGAAGAATTTTTTTTTGTTGCAACTTCAAGCTTTCACCTAGATGTCTTAGGTAAAATTGGCATCATATATTTTGGTATCATCTCCTTACTTTGGCTTGCTTTATTTAAGTTGGAGTTATGATACATGCTTAAATTGATTGTTTTTCCCGCTCATGATATGCTTTCAAAAATGATTTTTGATTTTTGATTTCCGGTCTCTTCGGAGACCTATGTAGCCTGTAATGGGCTCATGCGACCTTGCGGTTCTAAATCGTAGGCTCATTGTGGTCTTTCGGTTTTCAACCAATAGGAAGGGTTGGAGATCTTATTTTTTAAATTTTCATATTTTGAGATCTCTTGATTCATTTTGTTATCATGAATGATTTATATGAAAATAAATCCACGCTATTTAGTGAAGTTGAATTTGGAAAATGATACTTGGGTTTTCACTTCGCTATTTAGATTGATAGCTTGCATGTATATTTGGTTTCATTTTTTATTAATAAAGTATACTTGCAAGTTATTATAAATGGAAGGCTAATTAGAATAAAAATGATTAGTTTGGCTAAATCATCATGAATAAGGTATAACTTTGATAAATTCAAACCTTAGTGTTATATCTCAATGCTTAAGCTTAAATAATGTCTCAATACTCATGATTAGAATTGCATGTTAAACCCTTGAACTTTCATGAGTAGGTAAAATCTTAGTATTTAGACAAATTTCATTGAATGAAACTTGCTCTAGGTTGATACTTACTATTAGAGACATCCCTTTAAGACCAAGCTAGTTAAACATGTTTAGGGACAAATTTCTCAAATGTATCACATCTTAAGATCCCTTAAATTCATTTTGATATCATGTTAACCTCCTTAAAATGAATCTTTACTATCTAGCATAGGTTGAATTCTCTTTATGAAACTTTGCATTAAACTTGTGCTATTTAGTAAAATAGCTTGCTAGTTGGCATACTATTTCATTATGATACTAATGAAGCTTACTTGCAAGTTAAGAAAATAATAAACACATTGAAGGCTATGCTGTCATGAAGAATTTGAAAAGTAAATGACAAGTTTTGCAAAATTTCTAAAGACTAGGGTATTAATTTAATTTTGCAAAAATCTTTGTACAATAATTGGATATTCATGCTTAAATGATTTCTCTATGCTCATGATTGATTATGCATGATAGATATTTGAATTTTCATGAGTAGGAAAAATCTTGATAACTTAGCCAATTTCATGATATCATGATATTTATGAAATCGGACTAGGTTGATATTTTTTTTTGAGACTTCATCTTAAGTTGTAAATTGGATGAACATGTTTATGTGTGTTAATGATTAGTTGTCATTTGTTTAAAATTAAAAATTCATAAGAGATTGAGCAAATTGAAAACTAAGTCAATTTAGAGGACTTAAGCTTGAGAAGTTTGACCCAAGTCAACAAATCGACTTGGACACTTCACTTTAAGTCCAAACTTCATAAACATGTTTAGGAATATGTATAATATGTTTCCAAGCACTTAGAATGGAAAATTCATATGGATATGGATAAAATGACATAGATGTCAATTCATGATTACCTCTTTTGAACCAAGTTGACCCAAGTCAACAAGTTGACTTAAATGTCTCATTTTCAATCCATATTTGAGAAACATGTTTAGATTTACTCATAAGAGGTATTCATAGGTTTAAGTTTAAAAAATCATGAGTAAATGATAATATTGAAACTTAGCAAGTTTCATGATAACTAGCTTAGTTTTGAATGAAACCATGCTAAGTTGATATCTTGACTTAATGACATAATTTTTATCTCAAACTTGATATACTCTCTTTACATGATCATCTTTTAGTGTCATAAAAGTTTGAATGAAAATTGAACATGTTTTGAAAAATTACTGAAAATTGCGAAAACGTCTTTAAAATTTCAATTTTAAAATAGTTTAGTCAATGAACTTTAGAAAAATATAGAAAAATCATTTTTAACTGATTCTTGAAACTGCACATTCATTGAAAAATCTAGTTTTATCAGTAAAAATTTTGCCTACATTTAGTATCGAAAAAAAATCTAATATGTTGTGTAAAAATTTCAAAAAGTTTCATCAAGAATTTGATTTAAAATGAAATTTTGAAGTTGAATTTCGAAAACACAAAGTATCACTTATTTGAAATATCAATCTTTTCGATACTTTAATCTTTCTTCAAAAACTTCAAATTAAAACTCATGTATACCATTTTAATTCCATTTCAAATATCATTCATACAATTTCTTGAGTAAAATCATTCCTAGAAATGATTTTGATAATTTGAATGATATCTAGAAATATTCATCTTTTCATTAAAAACAATATATGATGAAAAATGAACCTAGAAAATTCATTTTGAATTCAAACTTGATACATGCATTTCAAATGACCATTCATTAATTGGTATCAAAAAATTTCATCCAACAATTGGTATTTCAAATCTTGAAGTATAGGTAACCTAAGTCAACAAAGTGACTTAGTAATTTCAATTTAAGCCCAAACTTGATTCATAGACTTACATTCTCTCATGTTTGATGTCTAGATGCCTAAATTTAAGAAAACATGAATAGATAGCAAAATTTGATACTTAGCATTTTTATGATTTCATGCTTATTTTATATGAAAATGTGCTAAGTTCATATTTGAATCAAATGACATTAGTTTTCACTTCAAACTTGATATACATTATTTAAATGACCATATCTTGATATTCTGAAAGTTTGAATGAAATCTAAAAATATAATGAAAAAGATATGAGAATATACATGATTTAATTTTGAATTTAAATACTTAGTTTTGAACATATCATGTTTAAATTAAGTTTCATATTAAATATTTTATTTTCCATCCCTTTGGTTGAGATTTTCATGTTTTATGAAAAATAAACTTTAGAGTCTCAACTTCATGAAAAAATATTTGTTCTTCATCCCTTTGACTAGATTGACATTTCTTGCCCTTTTTGATTGATGTCAAAAGGGAGAGAAATGTATAGAAAAACTGGGGAGAAAATTATAGGTAAGGGAGGAAAATATAGGAAATTCATGCATATAGATAGGAGAGTTTATTTTTCATAGATATGCATGTTGATAGGGGGAGAAATCCCTTAGATGATATCCTCTATGTTTTAATGTATATATTTTCTTAAGGATGTTTGTCATCATCAAAAAGGGGGAGATTGTTGGCTTTAGGTTTTCAACCTTGGTCTTAATCTCTTAATCTTGGTTTTGATGATAACAAACATGGAACTAATATTTTAATATTGAGAAATCTTTCAGGTTCCATATCAAGTAGCGTTCGATGTCCTCGATCGGAGAAATCAATAAATCGGAATGACATTGATCGTCGCGCTCGGGTTCGTCTTGGAACTTCTTGAAGATCGACGTGGGCACCAAAGTAGCATTGGACGAGTCCAAAGATCAAATGAAAAGCTCTCCAAGTTTATGCTCGTTGAAAGCCGGAACCCATAAATGAAGGCGCGCAAGAAAAAGGGCTGAAAAATCAATATCGGCCTTTGTTCGGTCGACCGAAGAGTGTAAAAAATTGGCAGTAGCCAATTTGGTCGACCGGTCGGTCGACCGAACACTGCCAAAAATTGGCAGTGGCTACTTCGGTCGACCGGTCGATCAATCGACAGAGGCTAAATAGATGCAGTACCTCGAGCGGTCGACCGATTGGTCGACCGGATTGAGGATCACGCGTCTCTATTTCCCCTACGTCGGTCGACCGATGGATCGATCAGATTGTGGGAATGCAATTTTGTGTCTGGGCGATCGACCCGTCGGTCGACCACATACAGAGAGGAAGGCAGTGGTCGTTCGAGCGATCGATCGATCGGTCGATCGACCAATCAACTGAGCGTCTGCAACAGATAGTTTTCTATCAGTTGAGCTACCGTTCCTTCGTGTGGGTATAAATATACCACATCTAACTCCTTTTTCTACTTCCTTGATGATTACAGATTTTATTAAGCAATTAAAAGGAAGATTTGAGCCTTCCAAAGATCGATTAAGATCAATTGCAGCGTGCTCTACTCTTCCGTCGAGTTCATCTTCAAAGCGTCAACTGCTCCTCAACTCGGGTTTCAATTCGAGCTCTACGACTGGGCGAGTTGGAGGTTCTGAAGGATTGAAAAGGGCATTTAATCTTGGTTTATTTCTAAGCTCTTTTCATTGTAATTTTTATATTTGAACTATTTTTCTTTGATTTGGGTTTGTACGAAGACCGGGTGTTAGGTCTTCTTGTGTGAAAGTGATTACCTTGTTGTGAAGGTGTAAAGCCACTTGTGAAAGTGATTACCTTGTTGAGGTGGAAGAGTGCTCTCGGTAAGAAGGTGGAGACTTCCGGGTGTGGAAGTGCCTTAGGTCGAGAGTGCGACTCTTCGAGTCAAAGTCCTCTGTGTAAGGGAAACTGAATTAATCTAGTAAATCTAGTTTGGAAATCCTAAACGGGGTGCTTAGGTAGTGGAGTAGGCATTGGGGCCGAACTACTATAAATTCTCGTGTTTGCATTTATTTACTGATTGTTTTAATTGCTTAATTATCTATCACTTCCGCATCAAATCATTCAATCGTAAATTGCCTAAACGATCTAAGAAAATGATTAAAATTGAATTTAGACTAATCAATTTAGTAAACACACTATTCACCCCCCTCTAGTATTGTCATTTCTTATACAATGACAATGGTCACTCACTTACTACTAATCTTAGTTTTGATGCCCATAGCTCTTCTAGTCAAAGGAGTAGCTCCAAGAGTCGAAAAAGGAAGGTAGTGTGCCATGCATGCAAGAAAAAATGGCATGTGATGAAGAATTGTCCTACCATGAAAAACAAGGCAAAGAAGAGGTCAAAAACTTCTACATCATCATCTCATTCAAATGAAGCATCCTCTTGCAATGACTATGAAGCTACTTCAAAAGTTTACCTCATGAGTACCAATGATGAGGTACACTCTTTCCCTTCCAGTCATAATAATGATAATGATAGTACTAGCTCTTCTAGTTCATTCAATATGCCATATGAAGAACTAGTTGAGGAATGTCAAAAAATATATGCCTTGCTTATGAAAAAGAACAAGGAAAATAGAAATCTAAAAAAGGAAAACTCTAAGCTTAGTTCACATGTACATGCCTTAGAAGTAGAAAATGAAAAATTAAAGACTAGGCCATTTGATCCATTCCATGATAACTTAGAACTTGAGCTTAAAGCCTTGAAACATAAAATTGATAATTTAACAAATGAAAATAGCATGTTAAAAACTCAATTGCATGCTATTCAAAAATCTATGAAGGATTTGAAAAGTGAGGTTATTTTCCTGAATAAGAGAGTAAATGTATTAAAAAAATGCTCCATCTCCTAAGAACACTAGAATAAAGAATGCTTATGTAAAGAATGACAATGTTCTTCATCATTCTCATATTAGGCATTCCACATCTAAACCTCAAGTTCAAAAGAAGAATGTTTCACTTAAGAATACTCATACACATCATGTTTCACATGTCAAGCATTCAAATGATAGATCTAGTATCTATAGCATAAATAAAAAGAAATTCAATGGACATTGTTTTTGTTGTGGTATTTTTGTCCATGCTATTTATGACTGTGCTTTTAAGGTGAATTCAAGTATGACAAAGACACTTTGGGTTCCTAAGCCCTTTAACCCCCAAGGACCCAAAGTCATTTGGGTACCAAAAGTTTCATGCTCTCTTGTAGGGGGAGCTACCATACAAGGATAAAGAAAGATGGACTATTGAAGTTGATCTTGGATCCAAACGAGAAATCTCCAAGAGGTTACAACTTCAAGCTATCATGATGCCATAGGTATGAAAATTGGCATCAAAGACTTTGGTATCATCTCCTATACTCACTTGCTTAAATTAAAGTTAGAGTTTTTGATATATGTTTAATGTTAGTAGATTTTCCGCTCTTGATAAGTTTTATGAAATAATTTTTTTATTTTGATTTCTCGGTCTCTTCGGAGACCTAAGTGATCTGTAACGGGCCTAAGCAACCTTGCGGTTCTAAATTGTAGGCTATTTGTGGTCTTTCGGTTTTTAACTAATAGGAAGGGTTGGAGATCTTATGTTTCAAAATTTCATATTTTGATATCTCTCGATTCGTTTTGGTTTCATGACGATTTTACTTAAAACGAATTTTTCACTATCTAGCTTAGGTTGAAATACCCAAATAAAGATTTCTATTTCATCTTGCTATTTAGTATGATAACTTACTAGTAGATAAGATTTGATTATCATTAATGAAGTATACTTGCAAGTTATTGTAAATGGAAGGCTAATTAGGAAGAAAAAGATTAGTTTGACAAATTATCATGAATAAGGTATAACTTTGATAAATTCAAAATTTTAGTGTTATACCTCAATGCTTAAGCTTAAATTATGTCTCTATACTCATGATTAGAATTGCAAGTTAAAACCCTTGAATTCTCATGACTAGGTAGGATTTTAGTACTTAGACAAATTTCATTGAATGAAACTTGCTCTCGGTTGATACTTACTATTAGAGACATTCCTTTAAAGTCCAAACTAGTTAAACATGTTTAGGGACCTTATTCCTCAAATGTTTCACATCTTAAGATCCCTTAGATTCATTTTGATATCATGATAACTTCCTTAAAATGAATCTCTACTATCTAGCATAGGTTAAGGTTTTTAAATGAAACTTTGCATTAAACATTTGTTATTTAGTATGTTAGCTTGCTAGTAGCTTTAATCTAATTATATACTAATCAAGTCTACTTGCAAGTTGTGAATGTTAATGGAAGGCTATGCTATCTAAAAGAAAATGAAAAGTAAAAGACAAGTTTGGCAAATTTCTAAGACTAAGATATGAATTTAGTTTTGCAAAAATCTTGGTATAATAATTGAATATCCATGTTTAATGATGTCTCTATACCCATGATTGTTTTTGCATGATAAATATTTGAATTTTCATGAGTAAGAAAATTTTTGATACTTAGGCAATTTCAAGATATCTTGATTGAATGAAACTTGCTCTAAGTTAAAATTCATATTAGAAATCTCATTTTGATTTAGTAGTTGGTAAACATGTTTAGATACACATATCACATAAGTCTATGTATTTAAAATTGAAAATTCATGTCTAGATGAACAATGTGATAACTATATCACTTTAGAGGACTTAAATTTGAAAAAAGTTTGACCCAAGTCAACAAATCGACTTGGACACTTCATTTTAAATCCAAACTTCATAAACATATTTAGGAATATGTATGACATGTTTCCAAAGCACTTAGAGTGAAAAATTCATATGGATATGAAAAAAAAAATGACATAGAAGTGGTTTCATGAAAACCTCTTTTGAACTAAGTTGACTTAAAGGTCTCATTTTCAATTCATATTTGAGAAACATATTTAGATTTACTCATGTTAGGTATCCAAAAGTTTAAGTTTGAAAAATCATGAGTAAATGATAAGATTGACACGTAGCAAGTTTCATAACAACTAGCTTAGTTTTGAATAAAACCATGCTAAGTTGATATCTTGACTTAAGGATATAATTTTTATTTCAAACTTGACATACACTCTTTACATGATCATTTTATGGTGTCATAAAAGTTTGAATGAAAATTGAACACGTTTTGAAAATAACTGAAAATTATAAAAATGTCATTTCAATCAACAATTGGTATCATTTTCAGTTATTTCTAGAGAAATATAGAAAAATCATTTTTAATTAATTCTTGAAACTGCACCCTCACTGAAAAATCTAGGTTCTTCAGTAAAATTTTTGAAAAGTTTCATCAAGAATATGATTTATAACGGAATTTTAAAATTGGATTTCGAAAACACAAAGTATCATCCTTCTTGAAATATCAATCTTTCCGATACTTTGATCTTTCTTCAAAAACTTCAAATGAAAACTCATGTATACCATTTGGATTCTATTTCTAATATCATTCACATAATTTCTTGAGTAAAATCATTTCTAGAAATGATTTTGATAACTTGGATGATAGCTAGAAATATTAATTTGTTTATTAAAATCAATATATGATGAAAAATAGACTTTGAAAATTCACTTTGAGTTCAAACTTAATATATGCATTTCAAATTACCATTCAAAAAAATTGGTACCAAAAATTTGTCCAAAAATTGGTACCAAAAATTTTCGTCGAAAATATAATTTTGTATATATTTCAAAGTTTGATTTTTGAAAACTTGAAGTATAGTTTGACCTAAGTCAACAACATAACTTAAAAATTTCATCTTAAGTCCAAACTTGATTCATAGACTTACATTCTCTCTTATGTTTGATGTCTAGATGCCTAAATATGATAAAACATGAGTAGATAGCCAAATTTGATACTTAGTCATTTTCATGTTTTCATGATTAATTCAAATGAAACCGTGATAAATTAAAAGTTTGATTAAATGGCATTAGTTTCACTTCAAACTTGATATATATGATTTAAATGACCATATCTTGATATTTTGAAAGTTTGAATGAAATCTAAAAATGTCATGAAAAAGATATGAGTACATTCATACTTGAGTGCATACATATTTTTGTTTTGAATTCAAATATTTAGTTTTGAAAATATCATGTATGACTTTGTTTCATATCAAATACCTGTTTTCCATCCATTTGGTTGAGATTATCATGTTTCATGACAAATAACTTTAGAGTCTCAACTTCATAAAAATAATAATAATTGTTTTTCATCCCTTTGACTAGATTAACCTTTCTTGACCTTTTTGATTGATGTCAAAAGGGAGAGAGAAAATTATAAGTAAAGGAGGAGAAAATTATAGGTAAAAGGGGGGAGAATATAGGGAGACCATGCATATAGATAGGGGGAGAAATCCCTTAGTTGATATCCTCTATGCTTTATTGAATATATTTTCTTAAGGATGTTTGTCATCATCAAAAAGGGGGAGATTGTTGGCTTTAGGTTTTCAACCTTGGCCTTAATCTTGGTTTTGATGATAACAAACATGGAAGTAATATTTCGTCGAGAAATCTTTCAGATTCCATATCGATTAGCGTTCGATGTCCTCGATCGAAAAAATTAGAAAATCGGAAGGACATTGATAGTCGCGCTCGGGTTCATCGCAAAAATTTCTCGAAGCTCGACGAGTGCACCAAAGTCGCATTGGACGAGTCCAAAGATCAAATGAAAAGCTCTCCAAGTTGATGCTCGTTGAAAGTCGGAACCCGGAAATGAAGCGCGCAAGAAAAATGGCTAAAAAAACAATTTCAGCCTAGGTTCGGTCGATCGGACGGTCGACCGAATAGGGTTAAAGAAATGGCAGTAGACATCTCGGTCGACCGAAGGATGCCTCAAAGTGGCAGTAGCTACTTCGGTCGACTGGGCGGTCGATCGATTGAAGCCAAAAATTGGTAGAGGACGCATCGGTCGATCGATCGATTGACCAAACTGCGTATCGCCACAGCCGCAACTTGCGTAGGTCGATCGGATTGTGGGAACGCAGATTTGCGTCTGGCAGTCGACCCGTCGGTCGACCGCACAAAGAGAATAGGCAGCGGTTGCTCTAAGTGGTCGATCGGTCGATCGACCGGCCAATCGACCGAGCGGCTGTAACGGCTAGATTTTAGCCCGTTGAGCTGCCGTTTCTTTGAGAGGTTATATATATCCTTGATCTAACCTCTTCTCCCACTCTTATAGATTTTACTGAGCAATTAAAAGAGAGTTTTGAGCCTTCTAAAGATCGATCAACTGCGTTCAGTTCTTCCGCCGACAACTTCTTCAAGCGCACACTCTGCCTCAACTCGGGAATTGATTCGAGCTCTACGACTCGGCGAGTTGGAGGTTCCAAGGCTTGTAAAAGAGCATTTACTCTTGGTTTATTCTTTAGTTCTTTTCATTGTAATTTTAACTGTTATTTGAACTTGTTTTTATTGGATTTGTGTGTGTGATAGACCTAGGATTGTTTGGTCTTGTGTGTGGAAGTGGTTACCTTGGTAAAAAGGTGTAAAGCCACTTGTGTAAGCATAACTTACTAGGATTAGTCGAGTTGTCCCTTAGGGTTGAGATGGAAGAGTGCTATCGGTAAGAAGGTGGTGACTTCCGGGTGTGGAAGTGTCTTAGGTCGAGAGTGCGACTCTTCGAGTCAAAGTCCTCATTGTAAGGGAAACAAGAATTAATTTAGTAAACCTAGTTTGAAAATCCTAAGCGGGGTGCTTATGTAGTGGAGTAGACATTGGGGCCGAACCATTATAAATTTATGTGTTAGCATTATTATCTGTTGTTGCTTGTGCTTAATTGTTTTATCTTGCTTCCACATTTAATTGCATAATTGCATCTTGCCTAAACGATTTGGGAAACGATTAAAATTAAAATTAGGCGAACGATTTAGTTAACATACTATTCACCCCCCCTCCTCTAGTGTTGTCATTTCGTCTACACCTATTGCTATGGTAATCTTCTATGCTTTTTCCTAGATCGATAATCTTTGATACTCCTGGAGGCATCCAAGATAACATGGGCTTGAAGAACTTGTGAGCCTCGTAGGGTTTGAAGAGCTCACGAGCCTTGTATGGCTTAGAGGTGGCAACGGGCTGTGCCCGGGCCGAGCTGGGCACGGCCCGAACCATTGGTAGCCAAGCCCAGCCTGAGCCCGAGCCCGCACAACTGGGCTCGGACCGGGCTCGGGCCGGCCCGAAAATTAATTATTTAATTTAAATTTTAAAAGGTTTAAAATTTAATTTTAAAAATTAATGATTACAGGTTAATTTTAAACTTGGACCTCTAATTTTATTAATCATTGTACTAAATTTTATTATATATTTTTTAACACATTTTTTATATGTAACACAGTACAAATTAATAAAAAGAATTTTTAAAAATCAAATTATAATTAAATTTTTATTTATCTTTGATACAAAAATATTCATCCAATGATAAAATATATATATTTTTAATATTATAATAGACCGCACCTTAAAAGGTTGTCTACGTACCTTTTATAACTAAACTTGTACTCCCCAATGATTAACTATAGAAGGATCATGTCTACGTAGTTCTTTTTACATTTTTAATCACCCTTAGTCCCGGTGATTTAACTTGTACTTGGACCAGCAGCACCAGCTTCGTTTGTTTGAGCTTCCTCCTCTCCCGATGATGAAGTGTCATGTCCTCCCTTATCTTGTAATCTATCTTCAGCATCCAACAAGTCTTTTAAGCAAATGCACATTTCAACCGTTTCTTCACTCATTCGGCTTCTTTTTTCGTCGAGAATTCTATTTCTTGCACTAAAACAAGACTCGGAAGCTACTGTAGACACAGGAACAGTTAGTATATCACGTGTTATGATGGAAATAATAGGATACGTATTTTCTTTATTTTCCACCATGCTAAAATTTAATTATCATGTATTTCTTCAGAATGATTATGATCTAGAAAAAAAAATAATTCATTAAAATTAGTAGATTTAGTTTTTTTTATTCTACGACCAAGTTGAGAATTAATATTATTTCCACCATCATCTCTTAATCTAGAAGAAGAACATGTTGTCTTAGTTGTAATTGTATCACCAAATTTTGAATCGTAAAATACAAACATAGAATTCAATAAATTCAAAATTTTAATATTTTTTCTTCAACATTATCTAATTTCATATTGTTGTAATAATCATCTAACAACATATTTAAACCATTAATTTTCATTCTAGGATCTAAATATATTGCTAAACAAAATAAAGTAGGTATATCTGACCAATACTTTTTAAATTTAGATTCCATTAAAGAAATAATTTGTGCAAATAAAGAATAGTGTCTATATGAAGAAAATACTTCACTAATACGAACTATATGTGAAAGAGTTAAATTACATGTAGGATAATAAACACCGGAAAGTTATTCGGTAGCTTTATTAAAAAGTTCTAAAATTTGAGTAATATGCCCAGCAACTAACCAATCATTATTATTAATTGGATCACAGACATATTTTGATTGTAAAACATTATAAGGATATCTTGATATCTTATTGTAGACATAAGCATATGATATGTTGAATTCCATCTAGTAATAACATCACCATTAAAATTTTTAAATGATTTATTAAAAGATTGACATAATTTTTTAAATTCTTGTGTTCTTGCTTTTGAAGAACGCATATATCTAATAATATCTCTTATTTTTTCTACATGTATATTTACTTGTTTTAAACCAACTTGTACACATAAATTAAGAACACGACAAACACAACGAACATGAAATAATTCACCTTATAATACTGGTTTAAATAACTGTATAAGGGGAGGGATAGCAGCATCATTATTACTAGCATTATCAAAACTAATCAATTTTTTTTATCATTTATATTACAGAAAGATGTTACAAATCTAATAGCAGAAAAAATGGCAACAGAAGTGTGTGGATATTCAAAAACTTTAAAACTAATTATTCTTTTTTGCAAAATAAAATTTTCATCAATCCAATGTGCAGTAACACAAATGTAAGAATTAGTAGTACGTTGACTAGACCAAACATAAGATGTTAAAGAAAATTTTGATTTATTATTTTGAAAACTAGTCATTATATTTTCTCTATATGTAAAAATAATTTCAAAGCATCACTTTTCATTGTATTTCGAGTAATTTTTTTATATTTTAGTTGTAAAGTATTTTGAATCCAACTAGAAAATCTTGGTTGATCAACAAAACTAAAAGGAAATTCACTTTGAATAATTAATTTTGCAAGTTCTCGACGTTGAAAATCATAATCATACGAAAAAGCTGTTAAACCAAAAGAAGATAAATTAAGAATTTATTGAGCTTGTGTAACCTTAGTGTCATGACCCTTTGCATGACGTAATAAATGACCAGTTCCTCCGGTTGTTAAACCCGAAAGAATTTTTTGACATTTTTTGCACTGGACTTTTGTTATGGTGCCATCAGGTTCAATAATTTTCTCAAAATATTCCCAAACTATACCTTTTTTTTCTAACTGATGGACATAAATTAATAGATTGACTTATCTCTATGTTTTGATTTTGTTGAGTGGTAGGAGTGGTAGGAGTAGCAGGAGACATTTCTTCTAATATATTTGATCCAGTTTGTGGAGTATAACCTGAAAAATCTCCATCCGTCATTAGTAAAAATTAAAAATATAAAAAGTATAAATATTATATCAATCAATGAAACAAATTGAAGAGATTAAAAAAAATTAACAACAATCTTGAATCCTTGGCTTCTTGATGAGCTTAAAATGTTGTTAATCGTTGAGAGTAAGAGAGTTGAGAAATGAGAGTTGAGAGTTGAGGATTGAGAGAAATAGTTGAAGATGAAGATAGAAGAAATGAAGAAGGGGAGGGGGTATTTATAGATATATATATATATATATATATATAATATTCGTCGGCCCGAGCCAAGTCTGGCTCGGGCCGACCTACGTCTGGCGTGCGCCAGACTTGGTTTGGTGCACGCCAGATCCAGGTCGACGCTGCCAGACTAGGGTCTGGCAACGCCGATGTAGGCCTGGCGCACGCCAGGCCTCCCGTGCTCGCCCAGAGCATGGGCACGCGGGCCGTGGTCGGCCTGCGTGCCCAGAAGGCGAGCTCGGCCCATCTTCTGGGCCGGGACCGTGCCGCCCATGGGCTGGCCCAGCCCGTTGCCACCTCTTGTATGGCTTGTAGAAGATGTGGGACTCTAGAGGAACCCACAGCGTTTGCTCCATGAATTACTCTAGCGTCATCCTCCCATGCTCATTGCCCATCAACAACACGACAAGCCATAGAAGTTCAAGACTACTGCATTGAAGAGGCTAGGATAGGCGCACCACATGTTAAAGTTGGCGGTCACTCAAGGCGCCCAATAATACTACTAAATCTCTCGTTAGAGGAGGTGAACAAGGGAGCAATTACCATGACCATGACGAGACCAATCAAATTAACCTCTGTTAGCAATAGCAACAGAACATGGCGTGAGTTATTGAGCCTATCAATGATGGAGGATAATCAAGTGACGATCGAGGCGTGTGCAGGGGTGTTCCCATCGCTGGTGGCACAAGTTGAGGGAAGAAGAATGTGCACACAACGTTGTGCAAAGTTGTGATCTATGTGGAGAAACAAAGAATGGGCAATGGAAGCAACGATGGTGCTAGCATTGGTGGAGTTGGTGGGTGCGTGCATTGGCAGCACGACAAAGAGGGTGCTCATAGTGGTGCTTGATAGCCTAATGACAATACAAAAGGGGGGGGGAGGCGACGGTGGATGCCAAAGGGCTGATGGACGATGGAATAAAGAGAGCGAGTGAGTTCGTCGTGCATGCGATGTCGAGTAGAAGGATTTTAGGATTATTTTTTTTAAAAATTATGTACTAGTATATGATTGCATATGATGTAACATTTCTGAGTACCAACGGTGGTTGGTACAAATGGGTCGACACTTGTTCCCCTTAAGTAAGATCTTAATTTCGAGTCTTGTGAACGGAGAAAATTATCATTGGAAGAGTTTTATCCTCTTAGTGGACCGATCCAAAAAAGCTCGAACCAGATTATGAATTCACTAATAGCTTAGTGATTATACATTCGATTATGTTGTCAATAAGTTAGAGGTTCGATCATCGATTGTAGTACTTTATGTGTCTTTTCACGTCTTGTAAAATGCGTATTGTGCGTATAATTCTCATGCCTTTGTGTATGCCGCCTTATAATGGCTATATTATAAAACTAATTTTTTTTAAAAAAATATAATATTTTTAAGTATACAATTGTTTCAAATAAAAAATAGGACAATTTGTTAATTTCTCCCTAATTTACGAATATATTGGAAGTTCAGAAATTAACATCGCCATCAATCATAATACTAAAATAAAAACTAAAAAATGTTTCTTATTTAATAACAAAGTGCCCAAATGCAAGCTTTCGCCCTTCTATCGCCGGCCACTACAGAAGCGACCATGTCGCTCCTTCCTCCTACCTTTGCCATCGTCAAATGCCGCCCTCTTCCTCCCTCGTTCTCCTGCTCCTCTTCCGTCGCTTCATACCGCCCTTTCCTTCTTCCAATTAACAACATCGTCGATAGCAGATTACTCATGGCAAAAGAGGGTTTGCCCTTTAAACCCCGTCCTACCTTCTTTACCCTAGCTCTCCGTCCACTCTCCGTATCATCCACTACCTCCTTCGCCGATGATCCATCATCCCTCTCCGTCGCCGTTGGACCTCCGCCGTGCCCTCCGCTCTCCCGTTGGAACCTCGATCGAAGGCACATTCTTCTCCTCAATTTCACCGCATGCGCGGTACGATCCTCTCCCCCATCTCGATTTCTCATATTTTTACTCATAAATCATTGGAAAATCGACATCTTTAAAGATAATTTTGCCTTTTGACATCGATATCTTTCCTCGTTCACTGTAATCTATCTCGCTTATGATCTCCCTGCAGGCTGCAATTTCTGCGGCGTGGCTATTATTCTCCGCGATTCCAACGATTCTCGTACGTGTGTTCTGTCGAAATATATTTTTTTTCTAGCGAATATGCCGCTCGAGCACGGGCTGTGGATTGCTTTTTTCTTTCAAATGTAGAACAGGCTTTCAAGAAGGCTGCGGAGTCACTTGAAAAACTGATGGATGTCACGGCAGACGAGCTTCCCGATACTATGGCTGCAGTTAGATTGTCTGGCATGGAGATCAGTGACTTGACCATGGAGCTTAGTGACTTGGGGTTAGCAATTTAGAAACTGTGCTTGAAATTAGACAAATTTTTATAATAAATATGTTTTATTGATTCATTAGCATATTTGGGAAGTTTCAATGCGGATTTTTTTTGTTTTTCTTGTTGTTTTTCCAGGGAGATATAATTGACCTTGATAAGCATCTAAATCTCAATAAATAAAGCTTGAATCTGTGTGTATTCTATGAAATAGATCTACGTGCGTCCATTTAACATGTACTTATGTGGTTGTGTAGACAGGAGATAACTCAAGGTGTTAAAAGCTCTACTCGTGCAGTTCGTGTAGCTGAGGACAGGTTGCGTCATCCGACTACAATGAGTCCAACGAGTTAGTTCATTGTCCTTTCCTCTAATGATATAAAAAGTGAAGATACTTGTTGATATTGGATGATGTGTTTCACTCCATCTTCACTTGTTTAGTAATGGTGCAGGGGAAAAACACCCCGAAGAATGAAACACATGAACCAAAAGTAGCTAAAACTGCAAGGAACCTGCGGGAAGGGATTGTGAATGGGCGTGTGGCCTTCGGATTAGTCTTCAGTCTCACCCAAGTTTCTCGGTGGGCAATTAACTTTCTGACATCCAGGGGAGGGAAGAGATCATCCTGAAGTTCCAGGAGGTGCTGCAGCAGTGGTCAATTTGGTTTGATTTGATTGTCAGATAAGTTTTTCCTGGTAGGTCGAGTGTTTTATTTCCTAAAGGGCTTTTCTTTGTTTATTTGTTTTCTAAGGATGTTTTTTGTTCGTTACAATAGCTCTCGTCCAAAAACCTTTTCGTCATATTCTGCCGAATCAAGTTAAGGCTCTTAGCTGTGTCATTTCTTGAGATTTTTTTTATTGTAATTACTGAATGTTGTTAACGCTTAAAACATTTAGACCAGTGTTGATGTTCCTTATATCTACTTTTGTTTCTGAAAAATGTTTTACTGATATTAGGTGAACTTCCTCTTTTTTCTTTTTCTTTTAATATTGTTATAAAAAAATCCATGTCTTGCAACATTGTGTATCCAGACTTTATTCTCTAAAACTTCTGACTTAGAACTGGCATTGAATTAAGCATATTTGGTCATGTTATATTATTTATTGCTGATGATTTTGAAATACCAATTAACTAATTAGTTCTAGTTTAGAAGCTTAAAAAAGAAAAGTTGGTGTCTGCCTCAAAATGTCTATCAATGTATTTATATCAGTCTTCTTTGTCTATATATTTGCATATGCATATTGCTAATTTGTTTATCTCAGATGAAGGCGTTGTAGTAATCACTAACCACTGGTCTTGGTATGAACCATCACACGATCTGTGCCAGTTGGTATGAACAAATTTCATGCTATCTACTGATTTGTGGTTATCTAAAATAAAATTGAAAGCGTATCCTATTTGACTGAAGCAAAACAATTTAAATCCCAGTTCCTACATATTGCCCCTATCTTGTAAATCTTGGTTTAAGCTTTTTTGGTAAGTTTTTTCATGCAATCATTCACATAATACCATGAGTGACTCATGTCGGATTGTGATATGGAAGCTTATAATTACTGAACTTACATTTCATATATTCAATCTTGATATGTAATTCTATTGATCATATAGGACAAATCAGGAGGTAGTGACTAGTGACTACTCATGGATGTCCAAGACACTTTGGTAAGTAAAATTTTTGTATATTTTGATATTCATTGTCCATGGGATAAAGCTAAATGATTAAAATGGAAAGGATTTCAAGAGTCCTGTGTGATTGTCATATTGCTCTTCTATTACAAGAAAAGTTTTATAAGATGATTGACTTCGATGTGCTTTTATGCATTTGAATGTTGGTAGAAGCACCATATACAAAAAATAATGGGTTTTTATACAAATTTGCCTTAATGTTTCTATTTTATCAATTTTGACACTACGCTTAAGATTTTTTAATCAGTTATATCTACTATTAATTTACCACTCATCCCACTGTTAACTGCTAATGTGACATGTCCATGTGGATTAGTCAATATCAACATGTGGCATGCCACAAAAATTAGAAGTACATGTCAAAATTGTGAGCCCTTGTTGATTTTTTCAAAATCTGTTTACCACTGACCATATTTGTATAAAACTATAAGATTGCAATTATATGTACTGCCTGAATTCAGTCAGCATACCATTCGTTGTGTTGCATCCTTATTTTCAGCAGAAAGCTATTGTACACTCGCAAAAGGTTCTTCACAGTGCTTTGGGATATATCAGTCATATATAAGAAATACAGTTGATTAGTCTGTGTTGGCCTTTTCTCTTGGAAGTCAATATCCATTAATTCATGGTGTGTGATGAAAGAGAAGACTGGTGTATTCATCCAAGTTCTTGCAGATTTTGGTTCTGTCAGCTATATGGATGCACCGGGCAAACTGCATTCATTCACTTTGACCACAGAGCAAGGTATCAAAGAATAAAGCTTTAAATTACCAAGGTGGAGAGGATTCGCTTTTAAGGATTTTTATAGCTCGAAGGCAAAAATGACTTGAAGTTTAATTTGACCTCATATTACCAGAAGAGCAGGAATACTCGTCATTTTGGTTTATAGTTTTATCCATGGTTTTAAATCTCGTACCGTACTGGGCGGTAAGCTCGGTATATACCGGTTTTTGAAAAAACCGGTATACGAGATACCCGGTATAGGTAAATACTGGGTATCTCGGTAAATACCGCCCGATATGCCCGGTATTTATGAAATACCGGGCGGTATTTGCTATCATACCGGGCTATACCGCCCGGTATGACATTGTGTACTGTTGCAACATATCAGGTATTGGAAAATACCGATATCTCGGTAAATACCGCCCGGTATGCTCTGGTATTTAGCAAATACCGAGCGGTATTTGCTGTCATACCGGGCGATACCGCCCGGTATGATCCAACAACTCTTAAAAAGAGCCGTTGGGTATTGTTCGATACTGTATTAGGGTTTTTCATAGATATAAGAGAATCATTACATTAGAATTTATATAGGCCGACATAGGCCCACAACCCAAAGGGCCCAAAAAATCTTCGGGGGCTCCGCCCCCACACCCCTAGCAGGGGGCGCTACCCCCTTGACCCCCGCCCGCTAATCGGACCGCCGAAAACTCTGCATAGCGCAACATAAGACGCTTAGGGCAAATCAGTCGCTACACATCCCAACATACGGTGTTGATCTTAGTCCGTTGTACTCGTACATATCTTGGGGATATACACGACTATATAAACTCCAATGTAATGATTCTCTTGTATCTATAAAAAACCCTAATACAATATCAAAACAGTACCCAACGGCTATTTAAACATTGCATTTATGTATTTGACATTTGAATATTAATTTTAAGCATTTCTTGATCAATGATGTATTATTGGAGTTATTTTTAACAACAAAATTTAAAAAAAAGAAAAAAAAGGGACCGGTATGCAATTTCCGTACCGGACCGTACCGTGTGTCGGTACGGTACGGTATCGGTACGTACTGATGCCGGTCATCCACCGAGATGATGACCGGTATCGGTATTTTAAACCTTGGTTTTATCAAGAGTGAATTCAATGACTTTCTGCGTATCATTATAAACAGACCCTTTTTAAAAAAAAAAAACAAAACACACTCAAATGAAGTCACTCTCTACCCACAAGAGGGAGGAGGGAGCAGAGAGCAGAGGGCCACTGGCCGTACTTCTCATGCCTGCATTATGAGTAGCATTATGAGTAGGGATATATTCTTCATGAGCATGGTCAATATTATTAGAAGTTCCTTCAAGAAATACAAAGTCATTGGGGCAAAAGCCACCACTGTAGTATCCAACATTATATCTACTTACACTAAAAGACATTATCTGCAGGAATGGAAATATAAGCACCTTTATTAAACCCCTTCTTTGCTAGAGAATGTGCTTCCAGATTACTATCCCTCATGATATGCCTCCAATTACAAATCATTCCTTTACCAATAGCAGTAATGTCCTTCACTAAGTTCTGCAAGTACCATGGTGGAGAGAGTTTGTGTTGTTGAGGAAGTCAATGGCCTGTTTACAATCAGACTGCACAATAACATGTTTCAATTTCAAATCACTGGCTTTAAACAAACTCCTCCATATTGATTGAATTTCTACCTCCAGATGGGAAATCGCATTATCATAACTGCTCTCTTCAGTTGTTAGCTTACCATCTTCATCCTTTATAATGAAACCCATAACCAGCCTTGGAGTTCTCCTTTATCCAAGTTGCATCACAGCTAATGAAATGATTGGCTTCAGCTCTATGTGAACATCTGGAATTCTGGAGCATATCCTCATAGCTAACTTGGCAATTAGAGCAAGCAGCTCTATTATCTGTTGATGCTTTCCATTGAATATCAGCCAACATTTTACAGAAAATTGAATTGATTCCAAGTTTCTTATTGTTAAAGTAACAGGAGTTCCCGTTTTTCCATAACTGCCAGAAGGAAGCTGCTATCAATTCTCTGGTCCATAAATCTAATTTGGAGTTGTTAGTGCTATTTTCCATAAGCCACTTTCCTTTGCTCCACAAATCTTTGTATTTAAATTTAGTGTTGCATTCCTGTTCCATTTTCTCTCAGAATACCTTTGCATATGAGCATTCCAAGAGAATGTGCTTGGAGTCATCCACACCCTCTCCACATACATAACAATATCTGGGAGTGATCTTACCAAATTTTGATGAGTAGCTGGAGGTAGGCAATCTGCCCCATGCAAGTTTCCAAATGAAGTTCTTTACTCTTGGCAGAGTTTTAAGTTTCTAGATACTGCTCCAATTAAACTCCGGGGTACCCACAGTAAGTTGTTCATTTGTTAAGTGATTGTAAGCTGATTTGCAATTCAGCTCATTACTTAAACTCCACACCCATTTATCTTTGAGCATCTTCCTTGGAATATATATTTGAATGATATTATTGTAATGGAATTCTCCAAATAAATCTAGTATCAGTTCTAGGTTCCATTCTTTCCCAGCTAACGGTTGATTGACATGAGTGAATTCCTGAAGCAGGTCCATATTGACATATGTAGGCCATTTATTAATGGGAATGTTGTCCAACCATGGATCATTCCAGATACTGGTATCTACACTATCACCAATTCTTTTTCTAAGTCCCATTTTTAGCATTTGGATTGCACTGTGCAAGCATCTAAAGGACCAGGAGAACTTAATGGTATTTCTGACAAACCAAGGATGATAATCATCATATCCACTTACCAGTATCCTTGTCCATAGCTGCTTTTCTTTATTTTAAAAAGGAAGGATTTTCTTTGCATAAATAGAATGCTTCATGATTCCAAGATCCTTAATGCCAAGGCCTCCTTGACTTTTCCTTATCATGACTTTGTTCCAGCTTATTAGATGAAATCCCCTCTTCATAGCACTGGAGCTCCACAGGTAATTCTTGGCTACTTTCTGAAAATTCTTTACTACCTTGTCAGGATATCATCTGCAAATGATAAGTGACTGATCTTTACTCCTTTATGCCTGAAACATTTGATAGCCCCCAATTCCACTTGCTTTTCGAGGATTCTTGAAAGGAGGTCTTGCATAATAATGAAAATGTAAGGTGATAAAGGATCACCTTGTCTAACTCCTTTAGAACTACAAAACTCTTCAGACTTCTCACCATTAATGCAGTATTTGAACTTGGCAGAGCTTAGACAAGCCTGCATCCAACTTTTTACAGTGGCAGGGAACTTCATGAAACTGGTGATTTTGTCTACAGCCTTCCATGAGACCTTGTCAAAGGCTTTCTCTAGATCAAGCTTTAGGATAACATATGGCCATTTCCTCTTTGATTTATGAACAATGTTAACTATTTCATTGGCGACCATGATATTATCCTGAATTCTCCTCCCTTCTATGAAAGCACTTTGCTCATTAGAGATCAAAAAACTGATATGTCCTTTAAGCCTATTGACAATGACCTTGGAAAGAATTTTATATAGGGCATTGCATAAAGCAATGGGCTTATAGTCTGTTATTATTGAAGGCCCTTCTTTTTTAGGCACAAAGACTAGGTTAGTCAATCCCCAAGAGGAAGGAATCACTGCAGAATTAGCAAACTCCCTGAAAGCTTTAAATATTGAGTCCTTAAGGATACTGCAGTATCTGATATAAAACTCTGCGTTAAATCCATCTGGGCCTGGGGCTTTACCCCTCCCCAGACTATTAACAGCTCCCCATATTTCAGCCTCAGTGAAATCCATAGTCCATTCATGAGTGTGATCATTACTGGTTTCCCTGCTCCAAAGCTTTTTATACCAATTGGCAAACTCCATGACTATGTCAGCTGAGTCCTCCTTGTAAGTGTCATTCACTCTTATGCCAAAGATAGCATTTCTGCACTTCTTAAATTTTGCAAGGTTATGAAAGAATTTCATGTTTTTGTCATTTTTCTCCATCCATTTAGTTCTTGCCTTAGACCACCACTGGTGAACTTGTCTATTCAAAGCCATAATCTTATTAGACAAGCATTTCATTTTATTGAAGTCCTGATCATCACACTTATTCATCTCATCAAGTCTCTCCAAGGTTTCAAGTTCCTCCTTTGCAGTCTTTAGCTCCTTCTCAAGGGGGCTGATGTTCCTTTTTGCCCAATTTGAGACTTTTTCACCAAGCTTTGACAAGTTCAGACTTAAACCTTCCATACTCATTGATGAAGTTCTGTCATGGGGCCAAGTTTCCTTGATAACATTCTCAATCTCATCATTTTCTAACAAATAGTGCTCAAACACAAAGTTCTTTTTCAGAGTCCTTGTTATTCTCTTATTTTCAACAACAAATAGAATTGGCCTGTGATCCAATGCAATCCTACTTAAATGCTTTACAGAATTAAACCCATACAAGTTTATCCAATTCCAATTCACTAGAGCCTTGTCAAGTCTAGCATGGATTCCCCTCATCCCTTTCCTGTTGTTACACCAGGTGAAGTGATTGCCAGAGAATCTGATGTCTACCAACCCAGCTGTGCTATGAAGATCTTTAAAGTCTCTTAAAGACTGACCCCATTTAAAAGGATTGTCTCCATTTTTATCCTCCTCTCTATCCACACAATTGAAGTCTCCTATTAAGAGCCAAGGCAAGTTTTCATAGTTGATTTTACTAAGGAAATTCCAAAGTATTCTTCTTTTACCTGGACTGTTACTTGTATATAAGCCACTAAGAAGCCAAGGCCTACCATTTTTGGGAAAGATAAGAGCATTTAGAACTTGGTTATAGCTAAACAAAACTTTTACATCCAAAAAACTGGTTTTCTAAACCAAAATGAGTCCACCAGATCCGGCTTCACTAGCTACAAAATCACCCGCCCGATCCTTTCCAAACTTGTTAATACATTTCTTAGAATTTTCCTCACACAGGTGTGTTTCCACTATATCAGGCTTATGATCCTTTAATAAGATGTCCAGATGATCCCAGGCCACCTCCTTGAGACCACCCCTAATGTTCCATGAGAGGACTTTCATGTTAATAACATAACAGCCTCTCCATCCTCTCCACCTAGCTGAGGGTCACCATCAGGTTTAACGACTTTGGGGTCATTAGAGTCTTTTCTTTTTTTTCCGGTATACACCTGCTGAGATGAGGGTTTCCTCCTCCTTTGATATGAAGTTTGAGAACTCATGGTAATGTCAAGAGAATTGGATTCACCTACTTGACCTTCCTTTTCCTTTATCTCACTTACAGTGATCTCAAATAATTCTCTCATTTTTGTGGAACTCCTCAATGTTCTTCTCAACATCAATAGACACCATTAGGGGTGTAAGTGAGCCGAGCAGCTTGTGAGCTACTCAATATCGACTCGACGAAAACTCGAGCTCAAGCTAAGTAATACTCGACTCGAGCGGCTCGCGAGCCTAATCGAGCTTCATATATTTATATATAATTATATAAATATTAATATTTCATATAGGGTTGAGCATAAACCCGAGTCGAGCCGAGCTTAATCGAGCTTGAACGAGCTCGGTCATGCTTGAGAAAAATAAACGAGCCTAAACTAGCTTAAACGAGCCGAGCTCGAGTTACTTGAGTCGAGCTCGAGCCGATCTCGAGCCTGGATATTGAAGCTCGATCTAGCTCGAGCTCGACATTTCTTAAACGAGCAGAGCTTGAGCATAAGCAAGCTCGGCTCGGCTTGGCTTGGCTCGGCTCGATTACACCCCTAGGCACCATAACTGGTTCAGTTCTGTCAGTAGAAAAATAACCAACGGCAGGAATCACTGGCTCTCTATTATTACTTATAATTTTGTTTTGGGGAGTCCCCTTCTGATCATCAATTCTGACATTACTCTGCTTGTTGGATTGACTGTTGAAGGCCCCTATCCTAGAACCCATGTGTTGTTCGGAATCATCTGTCTTAAACTGAGCTGAATTCACAGATTTATCAGTGTCCATAACCTTTAATTCCTGTTCCTTTGCAGCTGTTGCTCTTTTGATGTGCTTTCTTTCCTGGCCCCAACATTCCTTTTTTTTCTGTTCACGATCTGCTAAGGACCGTGAATATTATCAGTACTTGTATTGGTGGCTGAAACAGTTTTGCTGTGGTATCCTTCTTCCTTGCTGACAATCATGTTAACTTCTCTTGATTGAGTGTTCTTCACACTTATTTCATTGCAGTTGTCAATAGTATGACCCATCTTTCCACATCCAAAGCATAGCTTTGGGTTATTTTCAAAGGCAATTGCTTGCCAAAACTTACTTCCTTTACTGCTTATCCATAAGCCATTAAGAACACTTCTATTGAGTTTCCAAAGAATACAAATCTTGGCATACTTAGCTCTTAGACCTTTAATTGTCTGCCCAATAGTTGAAGCAATTTTGAAATTAATATCTTTGTGCAGGTACTCCACTGGCAACCCAGGAAATTGCATCCAAATTGGAATTGTGTCTATTTTTTCAGCAAATGGTTGGAAATTCGGCTTCCAGGGGATTGTTAATAACACTTGCCCATTAAGAAACCATGGGCCATTCAATAGAACATGATTCAAATCCTCATGACTTACAAATTTAAAGCAGAAAAACTTGAAGCTAAATCAATCACTTGCAAGCTAAACTTTAATTTTCATATTCTGGGCACAACATTTTGAATTAACTTTACGGAGGGAGTTCTTCCAAAGAACTTACCATAAAGGCAATTCACCCAGTTCATTCGAGCTAGCTCCAGTAGATCATCCTCAATCGTCACTTCGTCACTTGAATCTTCTTGAATGGTTTTTATTATCGATTCAGCAGGCTTGCTATTGTCCCTAGAGGAGTATGAGATGGCCTCCTTGAATAAGGCCGCCCAGGATCCAAGACTATTCGACTTTGGTCTAGTAGCATCAGAGGTAGAATCTTTGCTTTGCCTCTGCAATTGATCTTTCAGGGAGGACTTTACTGGACCAGAGCTAGGTATTTTGATACCTTTTCTTCCATCCAGAGAGTCACCATTCTTTTTCGCCGCCGCTTCTTTTCCACCTCGGGGAGAGATCTGCCCATCTTGGGAGCTGCCTCCAGCGGAGGATGAACTTTTGAGATCTGGCGGCTTCTTAGGTATGGGAATCCAAACCTGAGTAGTGAAGCTAGGATCCGACGGCTTTTTGCCAGACGGACCAGGGTCACCATTATCGCCAACATCGTCTTTCACCAGCATTGCGCTCAGATCACTAATTGCTATGACTCGTTCTTATATTTCTAGAGCAACCATTGAGATTTGAGAATTTGCAATGATGCCTTCTAAAGAACATGTGGAAGATAAATTCAAAGTCATCCTCTTCATTCACAGACATTGCTTGAGGAATCAAATTATTTGAATTTAACTTGAAGAAAGAACAGTAAATGACCCAAATCGGAATTTTTTTATTTATTTAACAAAAATAAAAAGTCATGATAGGTGATCATTCTAGAGCTGAAATTTTAGATCTTTCATTCTAGGGCTTGAATTTTAAATCTTTAGAAAATATATAAGATGTTACTACCAATTATGCTACTCATAAGATAAGAACTTGCATATTTTATCATCAAAATCGAAATTAATTTTTTAGAATATTCTAAATGTTCTTATACGTAGTTTTAACAAAAATAAAATATTAAATACTTTCATTTTAATGAAATATTATATTGAACTTTTTATTTTGTGTTCGGATTGTGTCGACATTCATTCTTTACGGAGTTCTATATCTCCTCTTCTTAGTCGTCCTCTGGTCAAACGAATTCAAAACAAAATTTCAGTCAAAAAATCCTACTAGAGAGACAAAGCTATACAAGTCAAGATCGAGGTGTTCTAGCTATTCTAAAAGTCAAAGTTGTACGATTGATGGCAACAATGCATTGGCAAAGCACGAAACAAGAGAAGAGAGAGAGCACCGAAAAAACATGAGAAGATAAGAGAATGTACCAGAATTATTTTTATGTCCTATGTGTAACTTTGATAGTCATAACTAAGTCAAACATCATTTCAACATCAAGTGAAATTTTCAAAAATGGATGAAAAATATTTTTTAAAATATCATTTACTAAACTTCTTTTTTTTTTCAAAAGCTAGTTTAGCAAATAGCTCAAATGAATTTTGTTAAAACTAAATAGCAGTGTAATACTAATGTGAAATTCAAAAATAAATAAGACATCCAATCCATGCTGGTTACAAGTTGTCAATAAAGTTTACAACAATCTATGTCAAGATATTGGACCATCCCAGCTGCTCGATGGGATTAACATTAAACTTTATAAATATAGATATACATTGCAAAATACTTAAATGATGCATTAAAAACTTCAAGTTAATATTTTAAGTCAATTGTTCTATCAGTCTCCTAATGGATCCATAATTTTACTGTATATCAAATGATACAATTATTATACAGTGTCGAGCTATACCAGTATTAGGCATAGAGTGGAACGGCAGTGGATATTTCTAACATTCAATCAGTTGATTGGGCATAAGAATCACACCAAAAACACACAAGTTACACGCTCGTCCGATGGTATTTGTAACCAAAAACCGATATCCAACATGTTTATATTTTCATTAGTAGAATTGTAGAAAGAACAAAACGAAAGAAAATACAATAGAAGTAATGTGACAACCTACAATGATTGAAAAATAATCAGCACATGGGTACACACTGATCATTAGCAAAGCTGAGATAACCTATAATGCAGGGCTTCTTCCTTTCATATGCTGGAGAATGAGCCCCAATAGAATAACAAATAGATATTCTGATTACAGGTAGGCTGCTAAAGCATTATGATAATTTAACCCCAAAAAATAACGAACATGTTTATAAGAAACTTCCGCACGCTGGCATGATTGATCACACATGGACGGCCAAAATTTAGGTGTAAGACAACATAAATACCAGCATTCTTGGAAAGATGATTTCATCTATAACTGCTAACACATTCTCATCGGCCATCAGTGCTTCCAAATCCAAATGGTGATCTAGTCCGGCTCCCGCCCTCCCCATATTGGTCATTCCATTGCCTTAGATCATTCATACTTGTAGCATCATAAGCTACAGAAGCACTCACCTAAAAACAGAATAAATTAGACAAGAAAACTTTCCAACTAAATGAAAAAGAAATAAACCATTGTATCGCTAGTATTATTAATACCTTTGATTTTGCTTCGATAAAATCATCCATCTTCAATGGTCTTAGTGAAGATGTGGTATCACTTCGACCTCTCTAATTACATTCAAAGTTATAGTATTTAAGAAATATATCCACGTGAACAAAAAAAGAAATTCACAAATATGAGCAAGTTACAAGGAAAATTGAATAAACTACAGAAATCAGTTAGAAGAAGCAATGACTTGGAAGGTAGTTTAAGAAATCAAACTGAATCAATAAGAAAAAAGATATGTGAGAAAGAAAAACTGAAAGAAGAGATTCATACCTTCCTTTCTTCTTCCAGTAGTTCTTCGACAGGTCTATAAGCAGCTGCAATGCAAAGGTTCTGCATTTGAAGACAGAAATGCAATCAACAATTCCAAAATGGTTGAAGAATCTCAATTGTCAAGTTGATTACCTTTAAATCACTTCCTGAGTATCCATCAGTAGCATTGGCAAGTTGGTCAAAGTTAAAGTCGGGTTCTAGATTCTCTTGCGAAAGAAGTACCCTGAGAATTTTTGTTCGATTCTCCACATCAGGAAGGCCCACATAAATCCTGCAGAAAACATCCAAAAATTACTTAGCAGCATGCAATACAAGAAAAATTACAATAAATGCATATTATAAGGGGTTCTCTACTTCTCTCTCATTACCTTCTAGGCAAACGCCTTATCACAGCATCATCCAAATCAAATGGTCTATTTGTAGCAGCAAGGACAAGGATCCTCTGGCTGTCCTTTGTCTTTAGTCCATCCCATGCTGCCATAAATTCGTTTCTTATTCTTCTTGTTGCTTCATGCTCGAAGGCACCACCTCGAGCTCCAAGCAGACTGTCAACCTATTAGATCATAACATATTAGAGTAAACAAATCACAAAGAATTTGCAACACAAACGAATTTGGATATTGGCAGAGAAAACAGTATATATCCACAAATGCCCACCTCATCAATAAATATAATCACAGGAGCTAGTCGGCTAGCAAAAGAAAAAAGAGCCTTGGTAAGCTTCTCAGCATCTCCAAACCACTGTATTCAAAGTAACACAAAACTGTTATAAGAGAAAAAAAAGATGAACTTATGCAGTACTCATAGTAATATAGCATCACTGACAATTCATGAACATAAAATTGATCAAACCAACCACTCTTATCAAAGTAGACATCAACTTCACAAGCCAAATGATAGTTTGACAAATGTGAAAGAGGGTGACAACTGACAACTACATGAAATATCAGGATATTAAACCAACAAAGCTAACTGAAGACTACATGAGGAGTGGTAATATAAAAGAAAATAGGAGAGAACGGTTATAGAAGTGATATAAGACAAGGTAATCGGTCATTCTAAATACTAGTTCTCAAAGGAAACAAGAGAAATCAGAAGATTCTCCCAGGGTACTATCTTTCCCCAGTCAACAAAAATAGTGAGAATGAATATTTAATAAAGATGTTGCATTACTCCCGGAAAGTGCATATCATGTTTTCTCAACCTATTTAATCTGGAAGGAATTAGTACTTGGAACATAATAGAAAGAAAACAAAATTAATTACCTTGGATGTAAGCGAGGAACTTGTAATGTTGATAAAATTTGCTCCAGCTTCTGTTGCAAGTGCTTTTGCAAGAAGAGTTTTTCCTGTTCCTGGAGGGCCAAAAAGCAATACTCCCTTGCAAGGCTGACAGTAAGTTTGTTTAGTGTTATAACTCAGCCAATGTGAGATTCCCTTAGGATGCCAACAATAGAAATGGAAACCAAACAACACAAGTTCCATACTTACTATAAAAAAGTGAAGCATGTTTGTTGGTGAAACATAAAAGGCACCAAAATGGTAGAAAATTATAGGATTATTAAGTTGCATATTTTACCCAAAAAAAGCACTCACCCGCAAAAGATTACCCCGTGAAAAAAGTTCTGGTCTCCTCATAGGAAGTGACACAAGCTCATTCAATGTTTTCTTCACATCTTCGAGAGCCCCAATATCATCAAACTTCACTCCTATTTCCTCTGGGGGAATTAATGCCGAGACAAAGTTTTTCTCAAATTCATCTTTGGTAATTGTCTGCAATATATTTGTAGTGAAGTCAAAAACTCATCAGAATCACATATCAATGAAAAACTTGAATTATAAATATATTCAACCTGGTAAAAGTATTAAGGTCATAAAGGAATGGATGAGTAGCATAAATACCGCTAGACTTTGCGAAGGTTTTTTGAAGATTGACTCCTTTTCCTTTAATCGTGTAATTGCAATATCCAAACTATACTTAAATAAACAAAAGAGTCAAATATACAAATACAAATATAAAAATTCCAAAAAACATCAAGAATTACCTTTCAGATGGTATCATCAACCTATCACCCTTAATTGAGGGGAGAAGAGAAGAAGACAGATAGTGATTCTTAGCCCAGCCAGCAACTTTCTCAGCTTCTGTAGATGGTTGAGAAAAGGTAGAAAAAAACATCCATTCATAACTAATAAGCTAGAAAGTTATGAAGGCAATACATTCATGAACCTGATTAAATACAACATAAACATAATTAAGAGCATGAACTATAAATGCTGGACTGGAAACCATTGCAATGTCCCGCTTGGTACCACTTGCATATTGCTGAATGCTGATTTTTATTGTTTATCTTATTTTTTGAGCTTCACCAGGACAGACAGGTCAGTATACTAAGTCTGTAGGTATTGTATTAGTCTGAGCTTAACTCCTCGCTGAAGAATACATAATAAGCAAGAAGACTGCATATAGAGAATGATTACTCTCTACCAAATACAAAGGGGAAAAAGCTTTGCCAAAAAGAATAGAAAAACATAATTAAAAAGGAGTTGATAGCAGAATACGAGATCAAAGAGGAAATGACCAGCAAGAATAAATGTTGGTCAATGCACAAGGCTGGTAACACAAAGGAGGAGCAATCTGAGTACTCATAACCCTGCATGCAGTCATGCAGATAGTGATTCCATAACTCAAACACTGGTCACCCATAAATAGACCTTCAAACATTGGAGTTTGCCATGTGGAGCAGAATGGAAAGGAAAACCAGAGAGGAACCAAAAGATTTACTTCCATTGCAAACATCATATTCCTGGAATCATCTTACTGTTTTCCAAATGTGATTGGAAGAATCAAAATAAGTTTGAGATTGAACTACATCTTATCCTTAATCCTCCCTATGAACTAATTAAAAGATAGGAAGCATTCATCCATTCATATGCCGCCATAGTGCAATAATGCTAAACAGTTCAGAAAGAAGATATATTCTCAGTAGTTCAACACCCATAAACTTCAGATCAACATGAGCACTAATCTACTTTACAACTTAAATTTGATCTATACTCATTCAGAAAATGGCCCCAAAGTTCTTGACATCAAATATACGAAGATATTCCAAGTACTCATCAGGTTGACTTGATTCATTGCCTCTTTCTCCTTGTGAGGTTTACAGATTTCCTTTAAACTCAAAGATTTAGAACACTAATTGCATGTGAATATGGGAATTAAAAAAATGCTCTTGGTTTCTTCTGAATCTGGACCGGAACGCAATTTGACTCCCATGCTAAAAGGAACCACACACACACAAAAAAAAGAAATCACTAACAAAAACCTGGTTGTTGAGTTACTTGCTTACTTAAAACAAGGGAAGGGCAGGAAACCCAACCTTATTAGATCATTTCTAAAAAATGAAAATCCATCAGAACGTTTAGATCTTACTCTGCTTTGTCAAGAACACACCATCCGTCTTTACATGCAAAAGATCCATACATGACAATTCATGCTCCCCTAGGACCTATAGAATAAAAGAATAAGTTGAATTTTTGAACAAGTTTCAAAAACAGCTAAACTAAAATTAACATTATAAATGATATTTTTTAGATTTAGGATATTCCACAAATAAATCAGTAACATTAACTTCCACTATATTAAACCTTATGGAGTTCTATGAGATTGTTCCTTGATATGATAATTCTTCGATCTTCATCAATCTGCTTATTAAATATTCTGAGCTGTTCCTCTTCCTGCAAGTCAAGTCAAAGATCTGGATCATATTATGCAAAGACAGAAGTTTTACAATTCATGGATATTATTCTGCTGTTACAGTTACTCTCTCAATTTTATGTCTCACCATAATGTCTATATACAAGAGAAAAAACCAGGAGCAACATACTTTAACTTTTGGACCACAGCCACCACACACCAGAAAAGTAAAACTATTGATTTAGTAAAAACATAATAGACTTTTTTTTGCACTTCTACTCACCATCCTTGAGATTACAACTCAATTTACAATAAAGCAACCTCCAAAAAGGTATAAGAAAAATTAAAAATTAAAAACCAAACTAAAAGATCTGGTGGCTGTGAATTACCTGTGTTTAAAAGCAAAAGGCTAAACTTCTGTTGACTACTTATTTGATAGTATCACTCCGTGTTTTAGTAACCAGAACTTTTTTTGAAAATAGCATCTCTAAAACTATTATCAAGCTTAGAAATTATTTATAGCAAATAAAGAGTATATGATGAATACCTCAGGTGGATGAATATACAGAACATTGGTGAAGAGTTTATATATATCTTTATCTTTGGATGATTTACTAGCTCCCAAACCCTCAGTTAAGCGCTTCAATGCAAGGGGCTGTAAAAGAGTTAAACACATGGTTGTTAGCATAACCAACAAATTATATAACTAACAAGTCTAATAAACATCTATCTAATTGTAATAAAACACATCCCTTCAGAAAATAAAGCACATGGTAAAGCAGCTATAACTTATTTACCACCCATATCCCTTCAGATAATAATCATATGAAACATGTTAGAACTTTAAGGTTAATTTTGTTGGAAATTGTAATATAGAATTTTTCTTAAAATTCCTAGAAGATTTCTAGATTTCTTAGAGTTCCTAGAAGATCTTTCATTAAATGGAAAATTTTCTAAATATTTTGAAAGTTGAAATACTATCATTCTAGAGCCATCCACACCTCTATAAATAGTGTATTTGTGCTCATTTGTAAGAATCATCCAAGCAAGTGCAAAGTAAAAAAACCCCACTAAAATCATTCTCCGCTAAAACCCTTCTACTTTTTCTTACCTCCTTACTCTGTATTTTTTCCAAAACCCCAACAACTTTCAATGTGAACTAATCTGGTTTGGATCTATGGTAATTGAACTTTCTTTAAAAAACTATCCAAGCTTTCCACGACATTCAAATACCTAGCAATATCTCCTTTTCCACTAGCAACCATTCAAGTCTTCACATGAATTAAGCATGCAGTGAAGATAATAGAATGTCATTTTGCATCCTTCTTTCATTTTCTATTAAGTGGCATCTGATTTAAAATTAACCAAACAAATCTTATATATAGTCATCTGATAGTTAAAATCTCAGAGATTTTTAAAGAACTGCCCATGGCTCTTTATATTGGTATATCAACCGATGAATACCAACCAAATTGGTGGGCACAAATGAAAACCAACCAAATTGGTGGACACAAATGAAAACCAACCATATTGATGGACACAAATGAAAATCAACCAGTTTAACCATGAATAATGAAGGAAAGTGATGTATCAACTAATTAATGCAGATGGCTATAATGCCCTGTTTCTTTTTTTTTTCATCTCCTCGTTCTGAACTCCCCCCCCTCCTGTACCAGTTCTCAACTCTTTTCTTCCTCCATTGATCCTCCCACTCTCTATCCCTACATCTTCTTCCTTCCATTCCCCTTATGTTTATCCCTATTAATTATCCAATGAGGAACTGAAAAGATTCCATGAATTATTCGACCAAAATTATCTGTTACCCATCAAATTTATTGATATTTAAAATCTTGCTAAGTTTTGAAATCCTAGCATTTGACTTGATCTATGATGCAAGGGTAAATATAACATATTTATCCCCCACCATTTAAAGCTAATTTGAAAAGTAAGTAAGAAACACACATTGTAACAAACTGACCTTAACCAAGTACTTCTGTATATCAGAAACTACAAACCATAATACAAGTGGCATAATTAGCTCACAGGTAAAAAGTAAGCTTGGTTTTACATGTCAGCTCAGAAACTGATCTAGGTCTCTATATTGCTTCATACTTAACTCATATAATTGTTCAAATTTGTGAGCTTCAATTTCAAATATGAAACATTGTTTGTATGTTCTCCAGGACATGCTGACAAGAGCAACAAACTAAAAGTGCAAAAGATAATAAGTAATAACCACTTCCAGAAAGGTGATGAAACAATTACCAGTCGAGCAACACGACCAAGACCAGGAAGCACCATTGTCTGTCAAAGTCATAAAAAATCATCAGGGAGAAAATCCTATAGAAAGGACAACTGCATATCTACTATTCACTATTATAGAAGAACAGTCATCTGATTGTCTTGCTAAAACAAAGTATCTCTAATGTTATCCACGAGTAAATGAATCTTACCAACTTCTCCTTTTCCTTAGACCCTGATTCCATTATGTTTTGTCCACAGATGAAAACAACAGGTCCTGGAATCTGGTTAAACATTTGCTCCACTTTCTCGATGAACTCTTGTCGGTTGGACTTAGGAACTGCCCGTGATAGCCACTGCGAACAGTCTGGAAAGTAAACAATAGTTGGCTGCAAAGGTGGCAGAATCTGCAAGAAAATATAGGTATGATAATAAGTATTAGAAATGAACCAGCAAACCAATCATACCCATCATGATTGTGCAATCAAATAATGAAAATGAAACAGGTTCCAAGAGAAAATAGCAGAAAGATCAATTATCTCAATATTACATACATTAAAAATGAAAAAAGTACAAGAAAAAGGCTATAAACCAACAATATCACCTCGCAAAGTGCCTCCATTGCAATGTACCACTCTTCTGCCTGAGTATCAAGATCATGCACAATATCCTGAACTAGAAAAGAACAAAATGAAAATAGTTATACCTGGTTGTAAACTTGTAATTAAGATGATAGAGAACTTTGAAGATTAAACAGTTGGTCATCTGTGATGAAACATAAGCAGCATATCTTTTTCATGGCAATAACCTTAAAGAAATTGAAGGGCCAGAAAGTTACAAGGCAATACCACAACAGCCAAAATAGCGCTAACATTCTAACTAGCTACAGATAGATATATAAATGTTGAGACAATTGAAAAACCCACATATGTTACTATCCATCTGTGTACAGGACTACAGGTATATATATATCACGTGAAAGAACACAAAAGACAAGCCTGTGCTATGTATTGTTTCAATATATACAAATTAGCATGGTCAGATGCCTCCAGAATCCAGATGCAGAAATATACATCCAGTGCATGCCACAATACCAAGTAAATGTAGCAGCTGGCTAAACCTTTGATTTAAGAGTTATTTGATCAATGCTCAAATAACAATGTAAAAGAAAATGATATGTTCAAGTTCAGATGCATGTAAGAGACCAATGATACAAAATGCTTCTTTTATTAAATTATTTATCAAAAGTAATCATGCCTAATCATAGAAATTATATTTAAATACGAAATGTTTTTTGTTTTACTACTTTTCTGGGTATTATTTGGTTCATGTAATAAATCATGTTATTTTATTATTTTAGTATTGTCTGTTTTATAGTATGTTTAGATAACAATTCCATTCTTTGAAGTATTAATGATATTGTGTTTGTTCTATTTGGCGTTTTATAAACTTATTACAATATGATTTCTTTATTTTTTTTAGAATAACAAATATCTTAGTTTGCATTTTTTTATTTTATCAATACTTCATCTGATATATAATTTTTCTAACTTTAAATAAATTCCAAATTTTATTTTAGAAATTTTAATTAATGTATACATTTTAATAATATTGTTTAGTTTAATAAACTTATATAAATTAGTTTCTAATAGAACTTGTCTAATATCCATTAATTTTTTGTCTCATTCATTCAACGAGCAAAAAGTTGAGAAAGTAGTTTTGAACTTTTGATTACACATCCCTTCACCTATGTCAGATAAATAACTATGGGAAAGTGATGCATGTCTTGTATTGGACTAAAGTATTTTTGAGTTTGTATTTCCAAACACTATCTTTCTAAGAAAGTCCTTTGGAAGATAAAAGTACTTGTGAAAAAACAGATCTTAAGTGAACCAACTGATGATTCCTATCATTGAGAAGATTTCATATTAGAGTGGATTAGATGCATACTGTCAACCCAATGAATAGATGGTTTTGTATCTTGTTCATTGGCAGATTCACTATTTCCTTCCCCCAATTTATTCCCGGGATTATCAACAATAACAGCTACTTGGTCTCCATTAATCTCACAGACTTCTCCACGCTGTCCAGTTGACAGAGACCTGCAAAGTGGTAAAAAATCAAGAATTTTAATCAAATTCTTGAATAGAAAATGGTCTGGAAGGATAAAACAGTTATTGCACATCTTAAAATATCTTATTTATAGCAAAAATAGGACATAAAATTTTCATTTACGGTACAGATAGTGTAAAATACAAATTCTATCTTAATAAACAATATTGTTTGTTTGATTTGGCAATAAGCATTTAATTCAAGATAGCAATATGAAAGGTGACGAATACCATATCAGGACTCTATAAGAAAAGCACTTACTATTAATCTTATTTGTGTGATCAAAAAGTGTTTGAGCTAAAATATTTTTCCAAAAACCAATGGGCACCCTTTGGCTCATGGTCATATTCACATGGACGGTAACTGCTTATATGATAAAAGAAAAAAGCAGTGTTGGGCGCCAGTTGCAAAATGTATCACTACCAAAACCATTGTAATTGGTAATGTTGCTATTGCAGCTAAGGTTGGCGCATGCCAATTGCAGGATAGAAAAGAGAGTTTTTTGCTAATCATCCAACCATGAAATATTTAGTAAATACAGGAAAAATGTGCATCTTAGCAACTACTAAATTTTTGTCTAAACTGTATGTCAAAGAAGAAAAAACCCAAGTCAATAACAACCTATCAAAATTCCTACATGATGAATTTGAATTATTACACCACATTTTCTCAAAGTATACGGATAGGAATTCAACTTTGACTAAAAGCATGACAAAAAAACTAACTAGAAACCCTGATTTAAGAAGTCAAGGTTTTCCTTTTAGGGTCTAAAAAAATAAAATGCAAACAACTTCAGCTTTCTGCAATTTTATTTATAAGCACAGTGCCAATGCACACTTTAAAACAACAACTACAATGTTGTGTATACCAACTCGAATAAATGCAACAAATCTTGGCTGACATTATGTGCTTTCTTAGTGAAATTTTGGCCTCTATGTATCCCCATTTGTGAAGACATAGCAGTATAGCACCACTGATATTAATTACTTCCTGTCCCAACAATATTGACTTCAATACTATGAAGATATCCTGATGCCAACTTTTATGCACGCAGAAACCTCAACAATTACCCTATGATTAAAAAGCCTGCTAAATTGCCCAACCATAACTAACACCAAAAGGTACAACATGGTAAAGTTTGATAGGGTTCTGCCAATACTTATAAAGGTATCATTCTCTTGTGAACCACAAGTGCATATAAGAATCATATTAATTAAGTTATTCTTCTTAGGAACTGTGGTTTTTCAACTAGAGAAACCACCACGAAAACAAGCTTAAGAGAACAGTCCATGAAAACTCGGTCAAACCAGTTAAATATGAGAAGAGGATGGATAAACCTCTCACAGTCATGGCGTCAATAAGTTTCTCAAAGGTCTAAGTCAATAACTAGCACAGAGCGTAAAAACCTAGAAGGTTGAACTAAAATAGGAACAAGGTAGCCAGTACCCCCAAGGTTGAAAAAAGGATGAAAGGTCCAGTATTAGTGAGCAGGATAACAAATATATTTCAAATTAAAAAAGTTAACAAGGAAAAGAAACTCTGAGCATCACATATAGCCTATATTTAGAATTAATATGGCTCAGGCCAAAGGAGAAGAAGTTTCCACAAATAGCAGAAACTTTTATAAATCAATGATCCTTAATGTGATAAGTTATCAGAGGTTACCAATGTATAGGATGTTAAATAAACATTAGACTATAGCATTAACCAATCAGTGGTTTAACAATGTCAAAACCCTGATATGATTGTTAGATGGCACGCTGGAACAAAGGCATTTGAAAATCATCTTCGTCATAGATGGTAGTAAGGTAAATTCAACAAGAAAGATAAATGAATCAGATTATGATTGAACATTTGTAAGCTGAATAGCTTGAAATGTTGACACCGAGAATCCTAAATTCTGAAAGGCAGAATGCTGGTCAACTATGAAATCTAAATTTTGTACCAGAGGATATTGAAACCATGCAATATAATGATGGCCTCAAAAAGGATAAGGGTAAAAGATGAAGTGGGGAAGAATACCATTCTGCCTCAAACTAACACTATAAGAAAACTATTGGATGGCAACAAGCCAACAGCACTAACACAGTTCTAGGAACATGACTCTTACAAGGTTGATCAACATGTGATCCAATAGTTACCCTATCATATATATAGGAAAAACTTACCCACCCACCTGCCACTAACAAATGTAAAGGCATTTGTTGAGCCTTCAGAAGTTGGTATCTTCCCCAATATGATCCTGTGATAAAATATATGTACTAAGGATTAGAATTTGATAAAGATGTAGCTCATGAGGTGGGAAGAGATTAAAATGGTTGGAATAAAACGACAATCTTTAAGAAATAAAGGAGGTCAAGAGATCCAAATGCACAGCTGTGCGCCAGTACCAAAATATGATACTGAACCTATGCAGTTACATGATCTGACATGGAAATCCTTGTCGAACTCTAAATATTAACAAACAATTTAAAACCTTACTTAATTGAAAACTGGGTCAAACTTTGTGTATCTATAAAAATATTTCATTACAATAATTACTTGCATAGCAAGTTGGGATGTTTGAGCATTAAATCAAAGTTTTTAGAAAGGCAGTTAAACATCTACAATCATTCAATGTCCATCCCAAAGTGCGCAAACATAACACTCATAGAGAAACTCATAAATAAGTGATTGAAACATCTTGTAGGCAATTGAAGTATCCTTCTTGGAAACTGATACTATCAGTTCACTGTTATCTTTTGATCAATTATTTAGAACATAGTAAAACCATTTTGTTCTAGATACATTGGCTTGGATAAACTTCACTGCTAGGATTTTGAATGGAAGAGTCTAATATCCATGCATGATTTTCTACAGATTCACTTACTAATAGAGGGGAAAATAGAATAATTATCCTGAAGCATGGAAAGATGGAAAACAAAATTAACTATCTCAGCCATCATATGTCAAATAGTGCCTTGCATATGCTCATTTTTTTCATCTCCACGTATCTAGGTGGCGGCTAGCAATTTGAGCGAGTCAATCTTTCATTAAGCAATGATCATTATTATATTCCATAAAATTCAAAAATCATCAACTATGAAGAATGACTCTGAGTCAAGAAGGTTGGAAGAATTAAGTAAACAATGTGACTAAAGCCTTATAAACATTCTGAGATCCCTAATGAAAAGCATCTTTAGGCAACAAGTTCCAGATCTTTGACCATGTTGACAAGCTAGCTGATAAAAAGAAAATCTGATGGTTGATAATTAGATCATTCATGGAACCAAAATGTTGAATATTACAGGGAGGGGATTCAATGAATGGAACCAATACATACTACCACCACCATGATTATATTTTGCATTATTTATACATATATTAACAGGATATCATAATATATAGATAATAATATTAAATATTATATCTGAGCCCATAATATATTAAAATTATTATATATTATTTACCCCATCCTTCCCAGACTAATGACACTCCCCCACTGGGTTTAATTATCCAATATTCAGACGACATGGATTCAACCAATATCTTGTCTAACGACCAAGCAAGCATCAGCCGAAATCCAGTGAAACATGCATGCATTTAGTATTGGGATGATTTGATATTTTTTAAAGAAATCATCAAAAAAATTATCCATGTAAAATGAGGGGAAGTTGATTGGCATAGTGGGCAACGGTTTTAGCATGGAACTCAAGAAATAATAGTACTTCTTGAGGTGCTCCCTAGACAGTGCCTAATTGAAGACACCTTCCCAAGAGTTCATTGAGGTGCTCCACAAGTGCCTCTCCTCACTTGAGCAGTTTGTTGAGTATTTAACAATTTGCCAATAACAACATTAAAGCCAACATAAGAGCAAGAGGTACCATAAGGGCAAGGAGACAACAATAAGCTTGCACCATTGACAAGAGGGAAGGATTTATATAGACTAAAATTCAAACATTCTTCCATGAATAACACCAAGGTTGGCACCTAGAGTTGGAAATAATGTGTTTCAAAATAAAACATAAGCATGAAATTATGCAAATAAACATATACATTTATGTCATGCAATCTACTTAAAAAGCGAATAGTTGCATTTCATTCTATTTAATGAAGCACCTCTTATCCAAGTCATTATGTACTGAACTACCAACATACTTCACACGGTCCCCTGAAAAAAAAATTAAAGAAAATGTCAAGTACAATAGTAGCAGGACAAATAATACCTGAAACACACAATAAAAATTGAAGAAATTAGACTATCTTGCAGTACCTTGAAACAACACAAACTAAGAAAATGAATCTTGATCGTGAATAAGAATCATAATCCATCTAAGATTGAGAAAGAATCTATACTCAAACCCTTCAGTAAAATCCAGATAACTAGCTATGTTATTCTAACTGGTAAAACAAATCAGATGCAATAGGGATCTAAACATTCAACATCATTGTTGTTCTGATCTAAGCAAAAGATTATATGCAGCAAAGAGTGTCAAGAATCCAGAGTCAGTAATAGGGACATGAGTCCAAATTAAAATGCAAAAAGGATTGTACTTTGAATACCATAGACATGACTAAAATCATTGCACTTATGTTTTAGTTCTTAAACTTGCAAGTTGCAACATTTTCAAATGATTATGCATGTTTTAAAAATGTATATTATGTATTAATTTGAAGAAAACATAGTACTTTTGAGTTTGGAGATTTTATAATAAGGCAAATAGAAAGAATCTGTATCACATGGTATTTCAAACCCCTTAGACAGGGGTCAATTATTTTATTTGCTCACTTCTCTCTCACACACATATAATCTCCTATCTTTCCCACAAGCAAACACAAACAATAACATGGTAGCAACATTAGCACCATGCAGCAAGGCAAACTTGTCATCATGGTTTAAAATACCGGGCGGTACATACCGTACCGTACCGTGCAGTACAGTCGGCATTTATCGATTTTTGGAAAAACCAGCACTGGTACACCTTGGTGCCAACCAGTACTGGGGTGTACCAGGCGTATCAAGCAGTACAGGCATGGTACCGACCTTGTACCAACGCAACTGCTATTGTTTAGCCATTAACTCTTTTTTTCTTCATTTTCATACAGAAAAGCGGTTGAAATAGCACCGAAAGCTCAAGCTGATCCCACATGGCAACGCTACTGTTGATTGGAGAAAAAGAACCAATTGCAACGTCTTTATTGTGAATTCATTGATTGTGGTGGAAGGATCATCTTATTAAAGCTGCACCTTCAATCCGATTGGTTCTTAACAAATTAGTATCTACAATTTGTGAGGGCCGTTCTAGCTATAAAAGAAATCATTGATTATGATTAATAATAAATAAATTAGTTAATTTTTATTTTTGTTTTGGGGGATTTTATAGATTCGATTACTATTTTTGAATAAAAAAATAAAAAAGGAAGTGTGGACATATTGGTAATATGTTTGGCCAGATGATATCGCGACACGTCCAAATGCGACCAAGCACTAGAAGAAGTTTAAAAGCTCTTCAAAGAGTTGCTTCACAACAAGCCAGAGTAACGAATTCGAGATGTCGAGCAAAAAAGAGAATTCAATCGAAGAGCCACTGAAGATGTGCATTACAGCCAATTTTAGAGTCGTGGTGATGATGTGAGGACAATCTACAACTTGCAGCTGTCATCTATGATTCATTAGAGCAATAGGCATTTGAGCGAGATCATCGGTATTATCTAGGATCTCAATTTGAGCATGGCAATGATAGTGGCAGCAACGACACCAACAGCTACGAGCAATGAACGGAAGTGATTCTATTCCCTCCAATCCTCATATTGGCCCAAATTCCGACATGAGGACACCTTCAACCTAGAGGCAGATGCGAAGGTATTTGAGGCTTCTTCTCCTCCTCGGATAAAGCAGTAGATCTTCTATTGATGTAACTGCCCTTGGTCTTAGGGCTTTTCCATCTCAAGCATCAAAGCAACCATATATCAACGACGCTTAGAGCAAGAACAAAAAGTGGGAGTTGGAGAGAGCAATATCCAAATGGTTCAATGCCAGCCGAATTCCATCAAATATAGCCAACAATCCCTGCTACTGATCTATGATAACGACAATCCAAAAGGTCGACCCAAGTACTCTCCCTCTAACTCTGCATCGATGAGATAAGACAATGGACTGAAAGTCTCAAAAGACATTGGAAGCAGTACGACTGCACATTGATGTGTGATAGCTAGACCAGACCAATCCGAATGAGCATCATCAACTTCTTAATCTACAACAAAAGGAAGGTGGTGTACCACACATCAATGGATGCTTTGGATCATTACTATGGTGCGCTCTACATCTTGAAGCTAATGAAAGACGTGATCTGAAGATTGGTCCGCAAAACATCAGCAAATCATAATCAATAACGGTGCAAACTTCAAACGAGCAAGTGAGTTAATTGAAGATGATTATCCTCACATTTTTTGGACTCCATGTGCAGCACATTGCATAGACCTCATGATGAAGGATATCGGTGATCCAAACATCATCAAGTGGATGCGAGAGGAATTGGTCCACCTTCTCGCTCATACATACGAAACCCCGCAACCGTCTTTTATAGGAACATTTAGAGAAATTGGTCTATGTTCACTACAATTTGCAGCCTCGGATGCAAGCATTTCAAACCGAAGGAAGAGAATAAATTTTGGAGATAGATCCTTTCAATGTTGATTTCGTCCAAAGCGAAGACAACCAGATGATTTATTGGTGGAGCTCAATGAAAAATGATCAACCATGATCCACCTCAACCTTCAAGATTTTTATCTGAAGCAATCAAGTCCAAAGACATGGTCATACGGAACAAGACACGGACAACCAACAAATTAAGAGGAAAATAAGCATTGCTCCTCACAACGAACGCGTTCTCAATCGAAAGCACAATCCTACTTCCCGACATCCCAGTCACAATCACAATCCCGAATGCAGACTCAACCCCAATCTCGACTAAGTAAGAACAAAAAGTCAAATCCTGCACCATCGCCATCGAGTGCAAAAGCCAAAGGAAAAAGGGCCAATTATAGATCCTCTAGAGCAACTGGAGAAGAAGAGGCTTAAGGCCTCAATCCATAACAGCAGTAGCACACAAGACGAAAGAGATGATCATGATGATGGAGGTGATGAAGCTGGTGGAGAAGAAACCAAAGTTCCATCAACACCAACACCTGACAGGTCTTTGGACAAATGAGCTCTACTTCGACCATTGCACACAAAACAAAGACCATGGAGCTTGGAGGAAAGGAACAGCCAAAGTATATGAAAAGAGGGTCAAGACAAGCATCGGCCAAAATCAGGAGAAGGACCAACAACATTGCAAGATTACCATCATGATATAATGGGTAGCTTGGAGGAGGTTGAATCTGATACACTAGTTCCTACTTACAATCACAAGACTATGTTGATGCAGAAACTAGTGCTTGGGCTCCCATAAAAGAAAGTCTGATGTCAAGGTATTCTAAATACCTAAACATCATGACTTGGGAGAATTTTCAAATGTGAGCTTTGCAAACATATGGATCGGACCATAGTCATGTTGGACCCGTCAAGATGCCTACATTCTTCGACGAATGTCATTCTTCAACATTTTGAAATGTATTTGTATTCTTTCTATTGAAATTTGAAGAAGAAATTTATCTTTCTAACAAATTGGACCATGTTTGAGAAATTTATGGATGTTTTCTTATCATTTATTAGTAGATTATGTGTTTTGGAGCTTAAAACAATGTGTTGAAGCTTAAAACTATGTTTTGGATATTACATTTGAAAAAAAAAATTAAAAAATTCAAGATAGGCTGGTGGTGGCCTTCCATACCAAGTGTTGGTACAATACAATAGTAGCACGCACTGGTACCAGCCTGATCTCGGTCCGAGGATGAGATCGGTAGTGATAGAGAATTAGAGATTTTAAACCATGCTTGTCATGCTATAGTTCCAACATCAAACAAGTATGAATAGGATGGAGTTAACATTAGTGACACCCAACTGAATACTAGAGTCAACTACACAAAAAGATACGGAGAAGAGAGATCCCAATCCTAAGCATCTTATACTCTAATGTAAGCAGATATGATGTTCAACAGTTCAGCAAGCTTCAGATTCAGAGAATGTAGAAAGCCATATATATAATCACTACTTTACTACAAAGGTAAGTTCCATGTCATGCATGCACTAAGCTTAGTTGACTAGTCTATGTATCAAAGGAAATTAAGAGTGGTTCACAAAAAATTATACTAAAGCAGCTAAGCTGCATTCACAACTAGGCCATTAAATTAGGCGTGTCATTCACAAACAACTAACTCGGACTGGTGTTTTGACTCAAGCCCATCTAGTTTGCAACAATTTTAGGCAAAGCCCCCTGCTTTCTGTCAGATTAATGGGTTGAGTCCAATTAGAGCCATGATCACTTGAACTCAACTGAAGATAAAACTTTTTACCAAATATATACAAATTGGAGAGTATTATATTGATCACAGTTGCATTGAAATCTTGCAAAGAAGAAAAATTCAAAATTAAAGTTAAAACCTAATGTGCAATGTTGCCAACTAACCAGCATCAGATTTACTAATGTAGAATGGACTTTTCATGCAGAAACATCAAAAATGTTATAAAATTTTGTAGTTATTCAAAGTGTCTAGAGTAACCTTGGATTTAATTTATAGTTGAAACTTGAAAGGTAACCATGGGATTACAAATTTGCAACTAGTTAGAAGGTTATCCACAAGTAAGCAGATAACCAGCTGATGAAAACTACATTAGGTCTCATGAAGACTTCATAACTTGAACCAACAAACCAATTGCAAAATGCACTAGAGTTTATAATAGAAAAGAATTTCTACACCTCTGCATGGGACAACATTGCAATCATATCAATTAGAAGACTCACGGACAAGTCGATCAAAAAAAGTTGCCCATACTCATCAAGTTAGCATTGAGTAGTTCTCCACTTCTCCCCTTCATTAGTAATTTTCTCATAGGCAGTTTTAGCTTATTTCTCTTATCATAGGCACAATTATACAGTTTGCACTTGTTACAGGGATCTTCAAAAAATATATGTTGTTATAGATTAACAGGTAAATCAATTGCTTAGATTATTAAGTGATGCATGATAAATAATTGTCACATCGGAATTTGATGTAGTGTCCACTATAAAGAATTTATGAATTTGCAAATGACATAATTGGAAGATGAGAAACGAGTATGTTTGTAAGTAGTGTTCTTAGCACGTGCGCCAACAAACAATTTAATTTAGAAAGAGGCTCTTATAAAACAGGTTGGAAATTCACATACCATGAAAATGAACACTACAACAAAAACCTCAATAAACATGTAGATTAGCATTCTATGAAATCTTCACTGAAAATCAAAGAAAGAACAAGTAAAACAGAGATATAAGATTATTGCCTTTTTTAAGTGGTCGTTTTGATTGTTCAGGCACTGCGCCAGCTTCTGGCTCTGCTGATGTAGAGGTGCCATCAATTTCTCCAGCAACTGTCTGCATTAAGTTACGAAATAAATGAAGACCAAATTCAAAAACTAAACCACCAAGAAACATGTGGTCCAACTCCAACATGAAGTGGTGATATATTGTTGCTAAAACCAAAAAAGAATATCACATGTTTTTAGCAATTACAATTTTGATTGACAGTAATACATGAAATATTTGGCTATCTACAACATAATTGTCAAATCGAGATTCAAATCGCGAATTGTTGCACTGATATTTGAATCAAGAATTGTATCGAATCCTAAGGATTCAAAACACAACTTTAAAATACATAATTTAAGATATATATACCTATTATATGAACAAATACTCATAGGACTCAAAACTATGTCTATATACCATGATAACCTAATAAATATAATGATTCATCAATCTAAAAGTAAGTCCTAAAGAGTGAAGACTAATGCCAAAAAATGAAAAAAGGCAGTTATTTGAGTAAATTTAAGTTTGGGTCGCAACCAGATCCGGGTCAAACCCAGCAATGACCCGCCTGAATCAAGAAGTTTTCAATCGCCAATTCTGCAATTTGAGTCACAGCAACGGGAATCGCCCGGTTCCGACGATTCAGACCACGATGCAAGGTCAACTTTGATTCATGCTGCGGTTCCAATCGATGGGATGCCCTGCTGAATCGAACTGAATTGCATGGTTCAAATCGCGAATCGTGTGATTCTGACAACACTGATCTACAAATAATAACTGAATGATTTATTCAACTCAAACTATAAATTATTAATTAAACTCAACTCAAAGTCTTAAGCCCCACTAACTCCGACTATAATGCCTAGATCTGCAAGGCGGGGCAGGGTTTGAGCAGGTTTTTTGTATCCCAAACTTCCATGCACTGGTCCGACAGGTAAAAAATGCTATAGGGGCAGGTTAAAAGATGGTTATGGGTCATGTTACACACTTACAGCCCTGTAAAACTGATTAAAGGGCTGATTAAAATAGCCTCTTGTCTTTTCTAAGAGAGAGATATATAAGGGGAAAAAGAAGGGAAAAAAAAAAGAGACTGGCTAACATGTGTGCCTTTTTTAGGTTATTCTTGCTGAAAACATAAATTTTCTGAAGATTTAGTGCCTAACTTCCCTTGGGCAAGAGCCTAGGTAATCACATGGCACAGTAGGCGATATGTAGATCTCAGCACCCTAAAGTGCCTGTTGAATTCATGGAAGTTTCCTGCAGGATTTCATCATACAAAGTACTTATCCTTTCTTGGAACTACACAACACAGAAGTCCAGTTAGGATTCAGTTATTGGAATACCCATTCAATCATATATTTATTTAGAATGAAAAAATTTACAAATTAGATTTGTTCTAGTACTATTTAATATTAATCATACCAAGTATGGATGTGTTTACCTTAAATCTCCAACTGAAATAACATTTATTTGGCAAAATTATGATGTACAAAAACCAGCCATTCATTTGATTTTATAAATATATTTATTGGCTTAATATCAAATACCATATTGTACTCCACAGTCCACACACACAACTTCAAGTGTTTCAGATGCATTCAAATTAGGATGCAATTATAAAGTATTTATTTTAAAAAACAAACAAACAGAAGCATACCATAGATGTTTTGAGCATGGTTTAAAATACTAGTACCGGAACCGATCTCGGTCAGTGACCGGTACCGGTATGTACCGATACCGTACCATACCGGCAGGCGGTACGGACCAGTACAAAAAAAGCATACCGGCCAAAAAAAATTGTTTTTTTTGTTTTTGCTGTTAAAAATAACTCCAATAGCACATAATTGATTAAGAAATACTTAAATTTAAGATTCAAATGTCAAATACATGAATACAATATTTTAAATCTGGCCCCAAACGACTATATGTCACTGTAGCAACTGCTCTTTTTAAGAGCCGTTACATCATACCGGGCAATATCGCCCAGTATGACATCAAATACCGCCCGGTATGGGCGGTATTTGATAAATACCGCTCATACCAGGCGGTATTTACCGAGATACCCGGTATCGCCTAATACCGGGTATCTCGTATACCGGTTTTTTAAAAAACCGGTAAATACCGGTCGTACCGGGCGGTACGGTACGGTATTTGAAACCATGGTTTTGAGTGTGTCTAGGATATCTAATAAGATGTTATTCCTACTAGTTGTTTGTTATGGTGTAATGGAAATTTGAGGAACACAAAGATCAATTAGACAGGTAACTCTCATAAACGTAAACCACTATTTTCAACTCTATCTAATGCTCAAGATATTCCATTTACAATTTTGATGATTACATTGAATTCAGCAGTAGAGGCTTTCCAACGAAACAGCACTTGATTCTTCAACCATAAAACCCTTCACTATTTATGATGGTATGCATCTTCTTCTTAGAATGTTTATTACACACAATGGTGAATTTACCTTCGCAAATTCCTCAAGGCTGCATGGTACAAGCTTCTTGAGAGCCTCAGCAGAAGCTTGCACATCATCGTCATCACTTTCACCTGATTTGGCTTCATTACTACTTGTCCATTCTTCATTGCTTTCATCATTTTCATCTTCAGCATCAGACTCGGATGTACATTCTTCTCCTGATTCCACATGACCATCATCCGTGTCACTTTCCGAAGCAAATTGCCGACCAAAGTCCTGAAAAAGTAATGAGCAAGAACTGTCAACCTCTCATATCAACTAAGCAAAAATTTTAGGTTAATGGTGAGCAAATATAAATGTTAAATGCTTCTCTTACATTTGGAGCAAGAACATTACTGTCAAGCACCAACAGATGGACCTGCAAATCCCGAGCAAGAGCTCTTACCATTCTTTCTCTGTACAGCTCAGTTCCTACAGACAGAAGGAAGATTTGAAATATTATGAATTCACAAGTTGGTGAGTACAAACATTCAAAATAAAAGAAAAAAAAACATATAGCTTTCACTTAAAAAAACCTGGGAAACCCTGCAACAATATCCTTCCAGTTGAAGAGACCAATCGGCCACCATATGTTGATGTCAAGTTTTTGTGTTTCAAATGAGTAGCAACACATTCGACCAACAAATTTTTCGTGTTTTCACTGGTAGAATGAAGTCAAACAGGTTACACCTAGAGATGATATCATCTAGCAGGACCAAATAGAAAAAGACTTACCAAATATGATAAGGAAATTTGTCCCAAGAAACTTTGATCTTCTCCCACGGAACAACCCTCCGCATGAATTCCTTCTTGAGCCGCTGTCGCTTGGTTAGGAAAGGGGATTCTTTCCTTTTACTGTCAATTGACAATTTCTCACTGTTAAGCCAATCAAGTTGGTCCTGTTCCCCAAGCCAAGCATGTTCGTTGCAGCGATTTTTTAAGTCAAAAACGGCCTCCTCCTTGCTCATATTCTCATTGCCAATATTAGCGGCACCTTTGACAGGCACATGCTTACCCCCACTGGCATTACTCCCATCACCTTCAGAGCTGTATAACCTACAGCATGCATATGGAATGCTAGGATTAAACCTGCTACTCATTCCAACATCTCTTCTCCATGGTGAAAGTGAAACAGAGCTGAACTTTCTAATAGGAGAATCCCTTAATGGTGGCTCAATACAAGTATCGCATCTGTTGTAAGGGCCACGTGAATTACCCTTTCTTATTGACTTGGATAAATACCAGAATTCTTGGTGTAAAGAATCCCATCTCTGTATTCTACATTTCAATCTCCTTGTGTACATTGTGATGTTCTTTGAATAAAAACAAAGAGCAACAAAAAGTCTATGATAGCTTCATATCAAGTTCCAAGCTGTGGTGACAATATCTCTGCATGGGAACTTCAAATGTGAGGTTTGATGTACCACTCTTAGTAAATAGAGGTAAACAGAAAAGGTAAGGCTTTGCATAGGACAACTCAAACATCAGATCTTACCACCAAAAAGAAGCAAACTTGCCCATGACATTAAGAAATTAACTTATAAGTTATAACAAAAACATAATATTTGTGCTGCATTAACAGTGATAAATATGTTTGATACTTGTATTTTGTTAACAGTGATGAATATGCTCTAGGCCAAGCAAAGCAATAGATCACAGGAGACATGTCACAAGCAATAAAATAAAGGAAAACCTTGGGTAAAATTACATAAAGTCATCAATAGCAAGATTTCACAAAGAGCACGGATTCAAAAGATGAAGATAAAAAAACCGAAAAGGATTTTTGGAACTCTAAACTGTTGGGATGGACCGTTAAATGAATATGAAAACTAAAAAGGCATTTTTGGTGCAAAGATCAAACCTTTTGCTAAGGGTTTTGTCAATAATCTCCTCTCTTTTTCTAAAACAGTGAACAGAAAATATTGTTGGTTAAAGAATTCAAACTATGCTAAATATAAAGGAAAACTCCAGCTACAAAACATTTTCTGGTAAATCAAAAAGGAATTGCACAAAATGATTCCGACAATTTCACCAATCCAATGTTCTATGTTTTCAGAATTCACAAAACAAAGAACTTTTAATAATCATGTCAACAACAGCTTCTGTTAGCCAAGTATTGCCAATGCTCACCAAGATGGAAGACGAATAAAAGCACCTCAAAGTAGTTGGTACTTGGTAGAGCTTTCAGAGAGAGAGAGAGAGCAGGCGGTCAGCGACTGGTGCAGCAACGAACGGAGAAAGGGTTAGGTTAGGGCTAGGAACGGGAAGGATGAAGAGAGGAGATGGTCCGCAATCCTACTTAGGCGCGGCTTCGTCCGGTTCTTAGGAATTAGGGATTGCTTCGGTCTATTTTGGTCGGAGGCGGTGGAATGCCGTACGTTACGTCGCACACATTGTAACGCCACCACCCGTTATAAACACCCGCGTTGTATAATTGTAACGGGAATCGATACCCAGTCTGGCAATATCACTTTTTTTTTTCAACAAAAAGAAAACAAATTTATGTAGCACTATTACCACGTAACCTAAGAGCAGACTGAGAGGACACGTGGGAATCCAAACATTGGACTCCTAACATTATTATTATTATCTCCAGGATAATTATCTGAATATATTTTAAATTATAAATCTTGTATCAAATTTATTTTGATTTTTGATTTTTTTTAATTGTATTCTCAACTATCAAATTTGTATTAATTGCATTCCTCCGTCAAAATTCCGTCAGCTACTCCATTAACTCTGTAACATGGCATGTACATGTGTATTAAAATATTTTTATTTTTATTTAAAACTGATTAAAGATTATTATTTTTTCAAAAGTTATTTAGTGACCACGTGCCTAATCTATTAGTATATACCCTTCTGCCACATAGACACTCAACTAATGTGGCCCTCATTATTCCTTTGACCGACCTTTGCTTATTCTTTCTTGTTTAGCAAGTCTATCGTCTGCATCCACCTGCGCAACTCCCCCACCAAACCATCGACGTCTGCATCCACCACAAGCGCAGCAAGCCTGTCGCCTCATACAAATCATCTCATCCTCTTCCTCTCTCTCTCACAATCGTCGTGAGTTTATCATCCCTCCCCTTCGTCGAAAGACTTCATCTTTCACCTACGCCAATGATGTCGCCGCCCGAGTTGGACGTCACCTCCTCCTCCTCTTGCTCCCTCACACTACCCTCTCCCCCATCCTCGTCGTGGCCCTCATTGCCTTCTCCGTCCTCTGCTTCTTCCCCGGTGATCTCATGTAGACATTCTCAAAGGCCCATGTCCGCTCCATTCCGGCCCCCTCGAGCTTCGTCTCAGCCCTCTACGGCTTCGCCGCCCACCACGTGCTCGCGGGGCTCGTCCACTCGCTCAACGTCATCGACTTGCTGGCATTCTTCGTTGGCTTTACCCGATTCATCGTGTCGAGCCACCCCGACACGGCAAAGGAGATCCTCAACAGTTCAGCCTTCGCTGACCTCCCTATCAAGGAGTCCGCCTATGAGCTTCTCTTCCACCGCGCCATGGGCTTTGCCCCCTTCAACGAGTACTGGAGAAACCTGCGAAGGATCTCCTCCACCTACCTGTTTAGCTCACGGAGGATTGTCGCATTCGGCGAGCACCAGAGGGTGGTCAGGGAGCAAATGGTGGCCGATGTCCGCGATCTCATGGCGAAACACGGCGTGGTGGAAGTGAAGAAAGTGCTGCATTTTGGGTCACTCAACAATGTTATGATGAGCCTGATGAAGCTGACGTTGCCGACGACGTCGACTACATGGTGCGAGCTTAGTGGCTCCTCGACGCCAACGACGGCCTCATCTCCGTCGCCTCCCTCATGGTCGGCGTGGGCGCCGTGAACCCGAGGCAGCGACGGCGACGACGACGGGGGCAGAGGCGAGGAGGAGGAGAAGGAGAAGAAGAAGGTGATGGCAGGGGCGAAGGCAGGGAGGAGGAGGAGGCGGCGGCGGCGACGACGACGGGGGCATAGTTGAGGATGCAATAATTTTTAATCAATTTTAAATAATAATAAAAAAATTTAATCCATGTGTGTTTGCCACGTTACATGATTAATGGGGGTAGCTGACAGAATTTTGACGGAGGAATACAATTGATACAAATCTGATAGTTGATGATGCAATTTGAAGAAGTCAAAGTTCAAGATAGATTTGAGACAAAGTTCATAATTCAGGATATATTCAGATAATTACCCTTATTATCCAATAGACAACTTAATTACAATATCTAAGAATAAAAGCCATTTAATATTTGGCAATATTGAAGAAACTTGTCATGGAGCATAAATGTCCTTGTTGAGAGTATCAATTAGAAGCTTGTAGTGTGGCTCAATTATGAAGTTTGATGCTTGAATATACCTAGTTGTGAAGAGAGCTTTGAATATAGCATGTGATTCACAATGCATCTTGGAAGGAGAATGCAAGAATTTTACTTCAACCCCCAAACATTGTTTGATGATGATACTGGATTGAACTAATCATTGGGCTCGTTTGATAAGCCCATGAAACACAGCTCGACCTAATCACCCAAGAACCTAAGTCAGGCTCAGGTGTGCACCCAATCCCCTATGAAGTCATTTTCATCATCAAGTTATACTAAAAAAATTCAAATATAATATATCACAACATAATTAAAGGGGCACAATTCGACAATTGACTCACTCAAGGCATATCCCTTCGATAATTGAGGAGAAATCCTTGTTGAATATATCTCATTAATTAAAGATCTATCTTATAAACCAAATCTGACATCTTCAGGTATCGATCAAATCCAATTCTTTACAAACACACCCCGAATACGTCCTTACTTGAGCGTTAGAGTGTCCTTGCAGGTCGCCCCAAAGCCACGTCCAACCAGGAACCAGGAAGGCTTGCAATATTTTCGATATCAGACAAGAACATTTGGCGCCAACTATGGGGTCGAGTAAATCTTACTTACTCTTTTGTGTCTACCAAGTTTGCACCATGAATGGGAAGGGAAAAGAGTTTGCTTGAGGCACCCTCACTGGTGTCGATGCCTACAGGCAATGTTATCCTGACAGATACGATCTTCTTGGACTATGAAGTTGTTATTACGTGGTATTGTTATTAGGCTTCGAGGTACTTATGGTATTCCCGGCCAGTCACATGACCCTGAGTTGGGGCATGACGAAGTGGTATCAGAGCATGGTAGTAGGTCTCGACTGCGACAATAGATTATAGGAGCATCGTACAAGACATTGCTAGTGTGTCGTCATATGGTGTTGTCAGGACAGTCTTTAAGGAAACTTTCTGCTGAGAGTCAGTTACACATGAATTGCAACTGATACTGGAGTTGCTTTAAATAGAGTGAGTAGCAAATATAAAATTAACACAAAATCACTCAAACACACAATGATTTATTTAAGCAGTTCAGTGACAATATTGTCACATAATCTGCAGGGCTTTCACCGGACAGATGCCCAATCCACTCAATAAAGTATCATACTAGTCTTAGGATTTCACACACCGAAATCCTACTATCAATACTAAAGTGAATTGAAAATAACAAAAACACTTCTTGCTATTCCAAGAACTAATCACTTGCCTCTTTATAACAACTCAATCATAGAGTTTTGTCCTCCACACACTCTTTGTGTTAAAGTGAGTTCAACAACCTGAATCCACCATAATATGTAGTTGGTTGTAGAAGCTTGTTGCCACCGATCCACACACTCTCAACGATGTACTATCCTCACAATTTTGACAATTCTGTTTATGCACATAGGAGTATATACTTTTCATATATTCTCTTTCTTCATATATAGAGAAAATAAATCATCTTCCATAAATGTCACTAAGTTCAAAAGTCCATAAATTCATCAGCTCATCAACTCAACAATCAGCCATAAAACTTCAGTCATAAAATCACAAGAATTGCCTAGCCCATTATAATGAAGATCACTTCATATTCAACATAAATGACCAAGCCTTCAAAGGTAATTAAAGATAAATACATTTATATCGGGAGAAGTGCAGAATTGGTCCTATAAGTTTTTAATTTTTTGGACTTTGGTCATATAAATTTCATTTTTATATTTTTGGTCCTATAAATTTGCTCTGTAGTACAGATTTGGTCATATCCGTGACGGTCCGTTAACTCGCCATCAATGTGGACTAACGTCGTTCATACACGTTGGCATATTTGGTCCTATAAGTTTTATTTCAAAATTTTTAGTCCTATATATTTGCCCTGTAGAACAGATTTTGTCATATATGTTTGCCCAATAACACAGATTTAGTCCTATTCGCGACGGTCCATTAACTCTCCGTCCACAAAAAAATAAATGATGTTATGTCTATGTTGACGGGGTTAATAGATCGTCGTTGATAGGACCAAATCTATATGATAGACTGGATAGATTTGCTCCGTAACATATATAAGTTTGTTTCGTAACATAGATTTGGTTCTATTCATGATGGTCCATTAACTCTGTCAATATGGACATAACGTCGTTTATTTTTCGTGGACGGGCAATTAACGGATCATCACAGATATGATCAAATTTGTGCTATGAGGCAAATATATTGGATCAAATTTGTGCTACAAGGCAAATATATAGGACTAAATTTGTGCTACGGAGCAAATATATAGGATTGAAAATTTTGAAATGAAACTTATAGGACCAAATATGTCAACGTGTATGAACGACGTTAGTCCACATTAATGGAGAGTTAACAGACCGTCACGGATAGGACCAAATCTGTAATACATAGAAAACTTACATGACCGAAAATACCAAAATGAAACTTATAGGACCAAAGTCTAAAAAATTAAAAACTTATAGGACCAAATCTGCACTTCTCCCCATTTATATCTATAATAAATATCATAGAGATATTATATGTATAAATCAATAATCATAATAACATAAAATCATTATCGCAACATCATAAACTCCATAGCAACAAGAGCAGTTGTAACTGATTAACAACTGACAAATAATTGAAGTACTTTTTGCCAAATACAACCAACACAAAATAAGTCAAACATCAACAGTATCACCTTTTGGCTTATTTGGCAAAACACAAGCTGTCATCAGTCATCAAATAAAGAACAAAACACAGAACTGATAAAACCAAGTAGTGCAGTCTAAATGTCAACAACAAAAAAATAATATCCTAGACACAAATAAAATCTCAAAGCATCACAGTCACAACAACAACCAGATAAGCAAGACAAAGAGTTAGTCACCACAATACAATTACAACTAAATAATCAACAAGCCACACAGAGTTGCAATTAAATAAAGTATTAATCCAACAACCATCTCCCCTTTTGGTAATTAAGCCAAAGGAGGTAATAACTGTATTAGTCTGAAGAAGAAGAACCTGAAGAACTACCCGAAGAAGTGGACAAATTTCTAGCAAGAGCAGAAGAGGATGAAAAGTGAACAAGAACCTTTTGCTCCAAAGAGATAAACAGTTGTTGTGATTTGGAGGCAGTCTCCTTGGCATTTGATATCTCTTCTAGAATACCTTACTCATCAGCATTAGAACTGGCAGTGGGCTATCTAGAGGAACTTGAAGGAGTGTGAGCAATAGTAGTAGCAAGAGTTCCAACTTTCTTCAACAACTTTTGATGCACTTTCAGAGAAGATCCTAGAGGTTCCAACACATCCTCATCAGAACATTTGAATCATTGCCTCTCAAGAATGTCATACATCAGATTAGAAAAAATCAGGAACATTCTTGATTTGGTAGTTAGCCGAGAACGAAGAGCAATAATTGATCAAAAATCAGATTTCCTAAGTTGAAAAGAATCCCATTTGTGATCTTGTACAACAGAATTACCATGTCTTTGCTCAGAAAAGTAATATGTGAAGTTGAAATCCAATGAAACTTGACAATCAGATATAAAATTGCATAAAAGTGTTCAAATATGGAGACTTTATGTTGTGCTCATCAGTCCATTCTGTAATATCACCCTTTGATACTTCATTTCCAACTTTTTGCAAAAACTCAACACTGGATTCATCAATTTCATCAACATCATAAGAAGGAGAGACAAATCCCGAGAAATCATCAATAATGTTGCACTAAAATTGTACCACTTCCCTCTAACAAAGACTTGATGAAAGTGATCATATTGTGGATCAGTGATATTTTCAGAAAGATTGTAGTAGAACTCTATAACATGCAGCTTCAAGAAAGGAGCAACATGTGTAAAAGAACTTGACATATTTTTTTCCTCAAGAATATCCATAACATGCTTACATTTCAGATTAAAATATGCAATATCTAAAGGCCTTTGAGTTATAACTCATTTCGATTGAAGAGACTCTCATAGTGTAAAAAGATCATCAAAAAGGAAACCTGAGTGCAGTTTGCTTGTTGCGGTTTTCTTTTCAGCTTTCTTTGCCGACTAAAAGAAATAATGTATTTGATCCAATCACATGTTGATGTGTAGGAAACTATATTTGGTTAATGAATAATATGAGACAACTTTGCATCATATGTTGCATCTATATTTTGTATATATTAGGTTGTGATGAACCCCATGAACTCGGATAATTGATTTCAAGGCCAAGATGAGATCATGCTAGTGAGACTTGGAATCTAGATGCCCACGTTCTTAATGTTCCTAGTCGTAGGATCACCGATTAGGGGATCGATGATTCCGGATAGACTAGTGCACTTGGTACATGCCTTATACTATAAGGGGTAGTTGATCTCATAATTACCTATGAGTCATCATTTAATGTACAAGTGTTGTTTACATACCCACACTAGAAGGGGGGTTGAATAGTATTGGGTTAATTTTACTTCAATTCAATTTCATTTAAATCAATTCCAACTTTAACCCAAATTAAGTGTGACTAAATGATATGCGATAGCGAGTATGAAAAACAATTATAAGCAATAAAAACAAGGCAAGGCAAAGTCGAAAGATTATAGTGGTTCGGCCAACCACCTACTCCATTACCTTAGCTCCACACCAAGGATTTCTAACCAATCCTTTATAGACAATGTGTTTCCTTTTCAATACAACTGAGGACTCGCTTCTCAACCTTTTGAGAATGCCTCAAACCTATTCATTTAGGCAAAATACAATTCTACAAAGGAAACCATATGGTGTTTAACCTAGCACACCTAGCAAGCTGATAATGAAAATCAAGTTTAATAATAAGTAAAATTACAGTAAAATGAACTAAAGAGTAGACCACAACAAATGAGCTCCTTGCAAAGCCTTCAATGCATCTAACACTTCAAGTCATTGAGTTCGAATCAAAGCTGGAGTTTACGCTAAAAGAGCGCTTGAGGAGGATGAGCAATCGATGAAGCTAGCGCGAAGAAATTAAGTTTTGAAGGCACAAATCTCACTTATGAAGCTTTTAATAACTGGTTAAAAAAATATTAGAAGAGGTTGGTGAGGGGTTACTCGGCAGATCCACCCAACGGGCATTTTTCTGCCCATTGGGGACGTCCGATCGCTTGTGGGTCGACCAATCGATCAATCGCCGAGCGACCGAAGGCGTTCTGTCACTTTCGGCCATCATTCAGTCGACTGATCGGTCGATCGAATTACCTACTGCCTATTTTCGACTTTATTCGGTCGATCGAACTTGGGTCGAGACTATTTTTTCAAGTTTTCTTCTTGCGCGCTTTTTTTTCGGGTTCTATTACCGACTTTGGACTTGAATAACATTACAATTAGGCTTGGGATATATTTCTAGAGACATATTATATGCAATCTATTTCTAACTCTAGAATTTCTACTCGATCGATGACGGAGCCATTTTTGTAGATTTTTAGTATTTCTCCAAACGAACTTCGCACGTGTATCGTAACCTCAACCTGAACTCAAAACTTCACAAATACATTAGTTTCATGTTTGTTATCGTCAAAATATAGATCGAAGCATAGGGGCAACTCTTGGGCCAACAATCTCTCCCTTTTTAATGGTGACAAACAAAACATGAAATTTATCAATTTTAAATGTGAAAATTGATGAAAATGTCCCGAATTATTGAGTTTTTAACAAATATGACTCATACTTTTATTTGTAACTAATTTATACTCGAACTTTCATTTTGGTATCAATTGTATACTCCCGTCAGCTGGGTGTTAAAGTAGTCGTTATATGCTTACGTGGACTACACAGTCAGCATAAATAAATTATTATTTTTTATTCAAAGTTGCATCGTCACCAAATGATCCACGTCATCAAGACCAGTTTTTTTTTAAAAAACTCTTCAATTGTTTTTTCCCTCTTTTTTTAAAGGTATGATTGATGTGGCATTGAATAGTTTCTTAATATTCTTTTAAAACTGATCTTGCTAACATGGATCATTTGATGATGATGTAATTTTGAATAAAAAATTAATTTATTTATGCTGATTGTGCAGTCCATGCCAGCATATAATGACTACTTTAATATCCAGCTAACGGGAGTATATAATTGATACGAAAATAAAAGTTCGAGTATAAATTAGTTACAAATAAAAGTATGGGTTATATTTGTTAAAAACTTAATAATTCGGGATATTTTTATTAATTTTCCCATTTTAAAATTACATTTGCGAGTTTTTTGATAAGTCATATAGATTACTAACATAAGTTAACCTATACTCCCCCGGCCCTATCAACATGCATATCAAGTTTATAGCTCTCCCTATTTATATGCATCATAAGCAAATGTGACCTTGTCTTTTCTTCCCCTTTTGACATCAATCAAAAAGGGCAAAAATTAAGGTACTATTAATGAGTTTGTCAAAAAATTTGAGAACCATAAAGCCAAGTATCATCTACCACTATAGTCCTTCCTACCAATGTAAGTCTATAGAAGACAAACATCGATAAGTTGCAAAGTCCCACTACAAGGCATTACACAAGTGTGATAATACCATGTTAAATGCATTTTTTTCAAAAGACATACAAATTTTGAAAACTTAAGCATTCGACAAAGTACAAATTCCTAATTGCATTCTTAGGTTTGTGAAATTCTCTTCATTCAAGAGTTTTGTAAATATATTCGCAAGTTGTATATCAATGGATATGAATTCTACAGATATATTATCATTAACTACATCATCTCTAAAAAAATTGTGTCTTAGATCAATGTGTTTGGTCATAGAGTGTAAAATCAGAATTTTAGTTAAGTTGATTGCACTAGTGTTATCACAATGTATAGATATACATGAATATCTAAGTCCATAGTCTAAAAGAGTTTGCTTCATCCAATGGACTTGTGCACAACAACTAGCCGCGGTGATATATTCTGCTTCGGTAGTTGAAAGCGCAATCGAGTTTTGTTTCTTGGAAAACCAAGAAACAAGACCCATCCCTAGGAATTGACAACACCTAATAATACTTTTTATATCTACTTTACACCCGGCAAAATCGGCATCTGAAGAAACCAATTAAATCGAAAGATGCATTACATTGATACCATTATCCTAATTCAATTGTGCCTCTCAAATATCTCAAAATGTGTTTGACCGCACTTAAGTGAGATATTTTAGGACAAAATTGAAACCTAGCACATGCACAAACACTAAACATAATATCGGGTCTACTTGCGGTTAAATAAAGAATGCTATCGAACATACATCGATATCGTTTTTCATCTACCTTTACACCATCTTCTTCTTTATCAAGCTTGATAGATGTGCTCATTGGTGTAGAAGCTATCTTGGTTTCATTCATCCCAAACTTTTTGATGAGTTCCTTTGTATACTTGGCTTGATTTATGAATATCCCTTTGTGGTTTGCTTGATTTGGAGACTAAGCATGAAGGAGATTCTCCCATCATGCTTATCTCAAACTCCTATTGCATGCACTTTGCAAACCACTTACAAAGCAATTTATTAGTAGCACCAAATATAATGTCATCTACATAAATTTGCACAAGCAAAATATCATTTTCATCATTTTTAATAAAGAGAGAGACACCGGCTTTTCCAATGCTAAAATCTTGATCAATAAAAAAAATGAAAAACCTTTTATACCAAGCCCTATGGGCTTGTTTTAAATCGTACAATGCATTTTTAAGTTTAAAAATATGATTTGGAAATTCAAAACTTTCAAAATCGAGGGGTTGCTCAACATAAACTTCTTCATAAATAAGACCATTCAAAAATGCACTTTTGACATCCATATGAAAAAGCTTAAAACCTTTAAAACTTGCATAAGCTAAAAGCGTGCAAATTGCTTCTAATCTAACTACAGGAGCATAAGTTTCATTGTAATCTATTCATTCATCTTGATTATACCCTTGGGTCACTAACATAACTTTGTTTCTAATGACTAAGCCTCTTTCATCTAACTTATTTTTAAACACTCATTTAGTCACAATTACGGTTTATCCACTAGGTCTAGGTACTAAATCTCAAACATCATTCCTAACAAATTGATTTAGTTCATATTACATGACAATTATCCAAAATTCATCTTATATGACTTCCTTAATATTTTTAGGCTCTACTTGAGATGTGAAAGCTACGCATTGACAAATATTTTTGAGTTTAGAGCACGTTACCACTCCCGTTGATGGTTATCTAATGACTTGCTCAATTGGATGATCTCTTATCAACTGATATCCTTTTGGGAGAGGTGGTAGAGCTTTCTCTTCTTCCTCTTCTTCTTCTTCTTCTTCACCTTGAGGTAAAGTTGAGGATGAAGGCTCTTCATGATGAGCTTCCTGATTGTTTTTCATCTTCAACCTCTTTGTCATGAAATGTCAATCCCTCAAGTTCTTCACCTACATTCATAATCTTAACATTTCTAGAAAAATCATTAGTTTGATCAAAAGTGACATGTATAGATTCTTCAACTATTATAGAATTACAATTATAAACTCTATAACCTTTAGAACTATTAGAATAACCTAGGAAAATATCCTCATCGAATTTAGAGTCAAATTTTCCTAGATGTTCTTTAGTGTTAAAGATAAAAAATTTGCATCCAAAAACTCAAAAATATCCCACACTTGGGATTCTATCATTCCAAAGCTGAAAAGGTATTTTCTTAATTTTAGGTCTTAACAAAATACGATTAAACACATAACAAGAAGTATTTATGGCTTTAGCCCATAAATACTTAGACAAATTATTTTCACAAAGCATGGTCCTAGCCATTTCTTGTAAGGTTTTATTCTTTCTCTCAACAATCCCATTTTGTTGAGGAGTTCTAGGGAAAGAAAAGGTATGCTCAATACCTAATTCATCATAAAATTAGGAAAACTTTTCATTTTTAAATTCTTCTCCATTGTCACTTCTAATTTTCAAAATCGAAATTTATTTTTCATTTATAACTCTCTTAGCAAATTTTTTAAAGAAATCAAAAATTTTATTTTTCTTAGCTAGGAAGAAAACCCATGTAAATCTTGAGAAATCATCAACCAAAACATAGCAATATAACTTTCCACCTAGACTTGCAACATCACAAGAACCAAAGAGATCCATGTGCACAAGTTTTAATGTTCTAGATGTACTAACTTGATTAATGCTATGAAATGAGGACTTAACTTATTTTCCATGTTGACATGCATCATAGAGTTTGTCTTTTTCAAATTTTATCTTAGATATTCCTTTAACTAAGTCACTTTTTGTTATTTCTTGGATGAGGCTCATGCTAGCATGTCCTAACCTTCTATGCCACAACCAAGAATCATTTTTCATGGCAACTAAATATCTAATATGAGGATTATGCAAAATATTTAAAACTAGTGTATAAATATTTTTCTGCTTATTTCCAATAAACACAATGTTATTAGATGATGCACTTCTAATGATGCATTTAGATGTTTCGAAAATGACTACATAACCATTATCACATAATTGAGATATACTAACCAAGTTATGCTTTAACCCATCAACTAGTAAAATGTTTTTAATACATGGGTAGGGAAGTATACCTATATCACCAATCCCAATAATCATACATTTGGCATTGTCTTCAAATGTCATATGTCTACCATCATTGCTTGATAGGGTTGCAAAAAGATTGACATCACCCGTCATATGTTTTGAGCAACCGTTGTTCAAAATCCATGTGCTCCTACTTGCTTGAGGATGGTTCTCTATCTACAAAAGGAGAAGAGATAATTTTAGGTACCCAAATTTTATTGGGTCCTTGAGTGTTAGTCATCTTAGGAACCCAAGTGAATCTAGCATGGGGATTCCTCCTAAGAGCACAATCTCTAGCCATATGGCCAAAAATACCACATGAAAAATAACTTTCATTAAACTTTCTTGTGCTATGTGTGTGAGCACGGAAGTGTGCATGAGCATGATTGTTTGATGATTTTCTAGCATGTACAACCTTAGATATGACATTTTGTAAGCTTGTCATTTTTTCATTTAACATGCATAGTTTCTTTTTAAAGTTTAGCATGCTATCATTCAAGTGCTCTACTTGATCACTTAAGAACGATCACTTAAGAACTTGTTCTAATTTTATAATTTTTTGTTTCCATTTTTTAAGTTTTTCTTGGCATCATTAAAGACATGCTTTTCTTCCTTAAGGGTATCTACTTATTTCCTTAAGGCATTACATGAAATTAGCAAGTTATCATTTTCAATTTCGAAAGACTTATTATCCTTTTTATGCTCTTTGTACTTCTTTCTAATGACATTGAATTCATCACGCATTTGATCTAATTCTAATTCTTCTTGAGTAAATGAAGCTTCACCAAAAATAAATTTTACCTCATTTTCATTTGCCATAAGGCAAAGATTTGCCTTCTCGCTTTTGGTCTCTTCTTCACTTGATGAGGATTCACTCTCATCCCAATAAGCCATCATTGTCTTCTTCTTCTTCTTCTTCTTGTACTTGTCCTTCTTGTTGGGGTAGGAGGTAAAGGCCATCTTGAGGAGTGGGCAATCCTTCCTTAGGTGCCCGATTTTTTTGCAATTTAAGCATGTGTAGCCTCCTTTGCCTCTTCTCATGCCGCCCTTTATGAAGTTCATGAATCTCCTTGCCATCATTGCTATTTCTTCAAAATCGTCAATTTCCTCTTTGGATGATGGATGTTCTTCAACCCAGTGTGATGCTTTTAAGGCAATGGTCTTGCCTTTGGGGGTATATCCTCTTTGTATTGCTTTATATAGGTCTCATGTGTCATGAGAGATCCAATGTGCTCGGTAAGCTTCAACGTGCCCAAATCCTTCGCTTCCATGATTGCAATGACCTTTGGCTCACAAGCTTTTGGAAGGGAATGGAGGAGCTTCCTTACCTTACCCTCTTCCTTTATGTCTCTACCAAGGTTAGCTAAGTCATTTGTAATATTTTGAAATCTAGCATACATGACATCAATTGATTCATGCGATAACATTTTAAACATTACATAGTCATGCATGAAGAGGTTTATCTTAGATTCCTTAACTTGTGAAGTCCATTCATGTGTAGTCTCTAGAACACTCCAAAATTCATATGCTGACTTACAAGTGGAAATCCTATTAAACTGATTAATAAATAGGTCACAATATAGTGCATTGATAGCATTGACATTTGCATTAAAGATTTTAACTTCATCCGGGCTCCAGTCATCCATATCCTTAGTGGGTTGCTTATACTCTACTTGTATCATTCTCCATACATCCATGCCTAGAGATTGTAGGAAGCTATTCATGCGTATATATCTTCCAATAGACATGGTTGTTTTCATCAAATAACGATGGAGTATGAGTAGAGGACCCTTGAGCTAGTTGGATATCACTAGACATTCCAAATTGTATGGTAGATGATTACATCTAATCCTACGACCTAGGCTCTCATACCAAATGTTGTTCAAATACCCACACTAAAGGGGGGTTGAATAGTGTTGGGTTAATTTTAACTTCAATTCATTTTCTTTTAAATTAATTTCAACTTCAACCCAAATTAAGTGCGACTAAATGATATGCGATAACGAGTATGAAAAACAATTATAAGCAATAAAAATAAAGCAATGCAAAGTCGAAAGATTATAGTGGTTCAACCAACCGCCTACTCCACTACCTTGGCTCCACACCAAGGATTTCTAACCAATCCTTTATAGACAATGTGTTTCCCTTTGAATATAACTGAGGACTCACTTCTCAATCCTTTGAGAATGCCTCAAAGCTATTCACCTAGGCAAAACACCATTCTACAAAGAAAAACCTAAGATGTTTAACCTAGCACACCTAACAAGCTTATAATAAAAATCAAGTTTAATAACAAATAAAATTACAACAAAAGGAACTAAAGAGTAAACCACAACAAATGAGCTCCTTGCAAAGCCTTCAGTGCTTCCAACTCTTCAAGTCGTTGAGTTCGAATCGAAGCCGGAGTTGATGCTAGAAGAGCGCTTGAGGAGGATGAGCAACCGGTGAAGCAAGCGCGAAGAAATTAGGCTTTGAAGGCACAAATCTCACTTAGGAAGCTTTTAATAACTGGTTAAGAAGTATTAAAAGAGGTTGGTGAGGGATATTTATAACTCGTCACTCGGTAGATCCACCCAACGAGCATTTTTATGCCAGTTGGGGACGCCCAGTCGCCTATCGATCGACCGCCGAGCGACCGACAGATCGACCGCCAAGCGATCGAAGGCATTTTGCCGCTTTCGAGCATCATTCAGTCAATCGATCGGTCGACTGAATTGCCTACTGCCTGTTTTCGGCTTCATTTGGTCGATCGAACCTGGGCTGAGGCTATTTTTTCAAGTTTTCTTCTTGCGCGCTTCGTTTTCAGATTCCGTTACTGACTTTGGACTCAAATAACATTACAATTAGGCTTGAGATATATTCGTAGAGACATATTATATGAAATCTATTTCTAACTCTAGAATTTCTACTCAATTGACGACGAAGCCATTTTCCCCAATTTTTGGTATTTCTCCGAATGAACTTCGCGCGTGTATCGTAACCTCAACTTGAACTCAAAACTTCACAAATACATTAGTTTCATATTTGTTATCATCAAAATAGAGATCGAAGCCTAAGGGCAACCCTTGGGCCAACAACAAGTGCATGTGCTCATTAGGGAATGAGTTCACTGAACGGACCTACACGAGGAACACAAAAATGAAATCCTTACATGAGTGTCGATAGGATGTTCCTCGGGTGATAGTAGGTGCAAGCAGTCCTTGGACCTGAGGTTGTCATGGTTACCTTGTAAGTGTCGACCCATTGCTTTGGACTTATCCTTACGTGGTCTTCAGTGTCATGTGCTGGATACCTCTGGGCATGGGAAAGCACCCATGGAGGTGTGTGAGCAACCAATATGGAATCAATTACTCATAGTGAGAGGAGATAATGTCCTATGTATCCCTGCAAGTGTCGACTCAGGAATCTCTGGTTATAGTAGATATGAATGTCGGAAAAGGATTTTTGACATGTCATTATTGAGACGATGACTTAGCAGACATAATACATATGAATCAGTATTAGGATTTGACACTTCTTCCGTACCCTAGCCGTATTTGAGACATTATAATTGAGGGACTTAGTTGTACGGTAACTAATCATCGAAGGGCGTTCGATCCCTCTTGTCACACCCCAAATCCGATATGACTGGCCTGGGTACGCCACGTACCCCGAAGCTTAACCCAACTCAAACCACAATATAAAAATGACCTGAACAAACCATAATATTTCAAAGATAATAAATAAACTCAATTCCAACCAAACTATAGACTCAAATAACACAAAGTGTTCAAGTTATTAAAGAAAGTTTTATAGATAACCAAGACGCATAGAAGAAATAAAATGCGGAAACAATCAAACATCGACCCGAGTCTACATGACTCATTAACTCAAAGAAAAGAGAAAAGACTTAGGTATCCCCCTCGATCATGACATATCACGAGACCCGCTGCCCTGCCGCCACTAGCCGCGCTACTGCACCCAAGTACCTCTCAGATCTAGCTCAGGTGTTGTAAAATAATAGAAATGAGGGGTAAGTCCAACTAGGACTTAGCGAGAAGATTAGTCCTTGATTCCTCCACATCATCATCATGCAACAAGAAAGCATAATAAAAAGCAGTAAATAGCATCATAACATAATAAGCATATATACTACTCTACGCATGATAACCACATCCATCACAAATAGAACATCATAATGCAATGTCGCATCCACATGAATGATCTCCGGACCCGACCCCTCAAGCCACGTAGGGTAGGTAGATGGTGTGGCCACCGAACTACCACCCAGCTCAATGCCATCTCTTTGGGGCATGCACTCCCTCACTGGCATTGACTCTTTCGAACTATCTCTTTGGGGTATGATCTTTCCTCACTAATCGAACTTCCAAAATAAGGCCAACACTGTCTCTTTGGGGCATATCCTCCCCTCACCAGCGAGGCTACCGAGAAATGCACAAGCACATAACACACGTAGTTATAAGAATAAACATAAGATGCGCTATCAATATATAACAAGCTAGGTTAAGGACGTACCTTAACCTCCACCTCCTCAAGTCATAAATCACAACCACGCATGTATATAAGAATATAACATGGAATGTACAACTCATAAATAAAAGGTACAACATATCCAATAGCGTAGGGAAAAGAGAATGAAAGCATGTATAATAAGCCCTAAAACAAGGAATCACCACCCAATAATCCTACGCAATTTTAACCCGCCCTTAGTGACCCTAGCCGAGTACCCTAAGGTCGGCCTACCTCCTTCACCCGAGTGCCCTAAGGGCAAGGAAGGTTCGGCCCTGTTAGGTGTCCTTAGGGCCGGCCCTTCTGAATGACAAATTAGGGTCTTAATGTCTCTAGGTGTCCCTAGGGTCCTTAATTCCTAGGTATAGGTTCCTACAATATTTATATAATTAGGAATAAATTCAATATACCCTAAAGTGAAATCTCTAGGTGTGAAAATATATTAAAAACCCTAAAAATCCTTCCTTTAGGTGGCCGACCACCCTAGGGTTCCTAAAGAGCCCTAAAAGGGAGTGTCATACCCTAAATCTCCCCCAAAATCCTTCCTTTAGGTGGCCGACCACCCAAGGGTTCCTAAAGAGCCCTAAAGAGGGGCGTCATACCCTAAATCTCCCACAAAATATCTTTTTCTCTCTCAATTCGATCTGAATGTCTTGTGGAGTTGGAGGCATTGAAGGCTTGAAAAAGAGCTCTTAGCCTTGGTTTACTCCTTAGCTCTTTTTATTGTAATTTTAATTGTTATTTGAAATTGGTTTTCATTGATTAGCTTGCTAGGTGTGCTAGTGTAAACACTTAGAGTTTACTTTGTAGAATTGTGTTTTGACTAAGTGAATAGGTTTGAGGAGTTCTCAAAGGGTTGAGAACCGAGTCCTCGGTTGTATTCAAAGGGAAACAGAAAGTCTATAAAGGGTTTAGTTTGAAATCCTTGGTGTGGAGCCAAGGTACTGGAGTAGGCGGTTGGCCGAACCACTATACTTTCTTATGTTTGCATTGCTTTGTGTGTTTGCTTACAATTGTGTTTCATACTCACTAACAAATATCACTTAGTTGCACTTACGTTTGGTTGAAGTTATAATCGATTCAAAAAGAAATTGAAGTAAAAGGGTAAAGTAACCCAATACTATTCACCCCCCTTCTAGTGTGGGTTTTCACTCAACAATTGGTATCAGAGCAAGGTCGTAGGATTAGATTTAACCATCTACCCTACAAGTTATAATGACTAGTGAAATCCAACTAGCTTAAGGGTCCTCTACTCATACTCCACCATTGTTCGATGGAAACAACTATGCCTATTGGAAGATACGCATGAATGACTTCCTACAATCACTAGGCATGGATGTACGGAGAATGATTCAAGTAGAGTATAAGCAACCAACTAAGGATATGGATGAGTGTGATCAAGAAGAAATTAAACTCTTTAATGCAAATGCAAAGACTGTCAATGCATTATATTGTGGCATATCAATTAATGAATTTAATAGAATTTCTACTTGTAAGTCTGCATATGAACTTTGGAAAGTCTTAGAGACTACACATGAAGGTACTTCACAAGTTAATGAATTTAAGATAAACCTACTCATGCATGGTTATGAAATGTTCAAAATGTTATTGCATGAATCTATTGATGCCATGTATGCTCGATTTTAAAATATTACAAATGGATTAGCTAACCTTGGTAGAGAGATAAGGGAAGAGGAGAAGGTAAGAAAGCTCAATCGTTCCCTTTCAAAATCTTGGGAGCCCAAGGTCATTGCAATCATGGAAGCATAGGATACAAGCACCTTGAAGATCATCGAGCTCAGTGGGTCTCTCATGACACATGAAACCCATATGAAGCAATACAAGGAGGAAGATGCTCCCAAAGGCAAGACCATTGCCTTAAAAGCATCACACCGGGGTGAAGAATCCTCATCATCCGAGGAAGAGACGAATGATTTTGAAGAGATGACAATGTTGGCAAGAAGATTCATGAGCTTCATGAGAGGAGGCATGAGAAAGGGAAGAGAAGGCCACACATGCTTCAATTACAATAAAATCGGGCATCTAAGGAAGGATTGCCCACTTCTCAAGATGGCTTCCAACACCAACCCTCACAAAAAGGACAAATACAACAAGAAGAAGAAGACAATGATGGCTTCGTGGGATGAAAATGAGTCTTCGTCGAGTGAAGAAGACTCCAAGAGTGAAAAGGCAAATCTTTGCCTCATGGCAAATGACAATGAGGTAAGATTTACATTTGGTGAACTTTCATTTACGCAAGACGAACTAGAAAATGAATTTGATCAAATGCATGATGAATTTAATGCTATTAGGAAAAAATTTAAAGAGCTTAGAAAGGACAATAAATCTTTAGAGCTTAAAAATGATAACTTGCTACTCTCATGCAATGCATTAAGGAAAGAAGTAGATACCATTAAGGAATAAAAGCATGCCCTAGATGATGCTAAGAAAAACCTAGAAAATAAAAACAAAAAATTGAAGAATGAAACAAGTACTTAGGTGATCAAGTAGAGCACTTGAATGATAGCATGCTAAGTCTAATAAAGGAACTCTGCATGCTAAATGAAAAAATGACAACCTTACAAAATGTCACGCCTAAGGTTGTCCATGCTAGAAAGTCATCAAGCAATCATTCTCATGCACACTTCCATGCTCACATACACAATCCAAGAAAGTTTAATGGAGTTGCTTTTCATGTGATATATTTGGTCATATGGCTAGAGATTGTGCACTAAGGAGGAACCCGCATGCTAGATTCACTTGGGTTCCTAAGATGACTAACACTGAAGGACCCAAAAAGCTGTCAGGAATTCCAAAACTGTTAGGAGAACCAAAAGCTGTTTATGGCCCTTGTTGAAGGCAAACAAACAAGACAGTCGCATTAGTAGTTACAACTGATTACAACTTCAAGACCACTGGAGCTTCTTCATCTTGATATGGTTGGACCTATACAAGTTGAAAGTCTTGGAGGTAAAAAGTCTTATTTGTGTTGATGATTACTCACGTTTTACCTGGATAGATTTTTTAAGGGAGAAGTCAAGTGCATTCAGCAATTTTAAATACATCTTGTTATATTCTTAATCGTGTTTTATTGAGACCTAAAATCAAGAAAACATATTTTGAGCTTTGGAATGATAAAATCCCAAGTGTGGGATATTTTCATGTTTTTGAATATAAATGCTTTATCTTAAACACTAAGGAGCATTTAGGAAAAATTTGATTCTAAATTCGATGAAGGTATTTTCCTAGGTTACTCCAATAATTCTAAAAGACATATAGAGTATATAATCGTAGAATTATAATTGTTGAAGAATCTATGCATGTTATATTTGATGAAACTAATGATTCTTCTAGAAATATTAAGATTGTGAATGTAGGTGAGGAACTTAAGGAACTCACATTTCATGACAAAGAGGTTGAGGATGAAAACAATGAGGAAACTCAACATGAAGAACTCCCATCCTCAACTCTACCTCAAGATGAAGACGAAGGAGAGGAAGCTCTACCACCTCTCCCCAAAGGGTACCGATTGATAAAGAATCATCCAATGGATCAAGTCATTGGAGAACCATCAACGGGAGTGGTAACGCGCTCTAAATTTAAGAATATTTGTCAATATGTAGCATTCATATCTCATGTAGAGCCAAAAAATATTGAGGAAGCAATAGAAGATGAATTTTGGTAATTGCTATGCAAGAAGAACTTAATCAATTTGTTAGGAATGAAGTATGAGACTTAGTACCTAGACCTAGCGGATAAATCATGATTGGGACTAAATGAGTGTTCAGAAACAAGTTAGATGAATGAGGTTTAGTAATTAGAAACAAAGCTAGGTTAGTGGCCCAAGGGTACAATCAAGAAGAAGGAATAGATTATAATGAAGCTTATGCTCCCATAGCTAGATTAGATGCAATTCACATGCTTTTAGCTTATGTTAGTTTTAAAGGCTTTAAACTTTTTCAAATGGATGTTAAAAGTGTATTTTTAAATGATTTTATCGATGAAGAAATTTATGTTGAACAACCCCCCGGATTTGAAAGTTTTAGTTTCCAAACCATGTTTTTAAACTAAAAAATACTTTATATGGCTTAAAACAAGCCCCAATGGCTTGGTATGAATGGCTTTTCACATTTTTGATAGATCAAGATTTAAGCATTGGAAAAGCCGATGTCTCTCTTTTTATAAAACATAATGAAAATGATATTTTACTCGTGCAAATTTATGTTGATGATATAATATTTGGTGCTACTAATGAATTGCTTTGTGAGTGATTTGTAAAGTGCATGCAAGAAGAGTTTGAGATGAGCATGATGAGAGAACTTTCTTTCATGCTTGGTCTCCAAATCAAGCAAACCAACAAAGGAATTTTCATAAATCAAGCTAAATACACAAATGAGCTCATCAAAAGGTTTAGAATGAATGAAGCCAAGATAGCTTCTACACCAATGAGCACATGCATCAAGCTTGACAAAGATGATGTCAAAGTAGATGAAAAACGATATCTAGGTATGATGGGAGAACGTTCTTTCATGCTTGGTCTCCAAATCAAGCAAACCAACAAAGGAATTTTCATAAATCAAGCTAAATACACAAAGGAGCTCATCAAAAAGTTTAGAATGAATGAAGCCAAGATAGCTTCTACACCAATGAGCACATGCATCAAGCTTGACAAAGATGATGTCAAAGTAGATGAAAAACGATATCGAGGTATGATTGGTAGCATTCTCTATTTAACTGCAAGTAGATCCGATATCATGTTTAGTGTTTGTGCATGTGTTAGGTTTCAATCTTGTCCTAGAATATCTCACTTGAGTGCGGTCAAACGCATATTGAGATATTTGAAGGGCACAGTTGACTTAGGATTATGGTATCCATGTAATACATCTTTCGATTTAATTAGTTTTTCGGATGCCATTTTTACCGGGTGTAAAATAGATCGGAAAAGCACTAGTGGGTGTTGTCAATTCCTATGGATGGGTCTTGTCTCTTGGTTTTCAAAGAAATAAAACTCGGTTGCACTTTCAACCATCGAAGTGGAATACATCGCTGCGGCTAGTTGTTGTGCAGAAGTTATTTGGATGAAATAAACCCTCTTAGATTATGGACTTAAGTATTTTTGTATACCTATACATTGTGATAACACTAATGCAATCAACTTAACAAAAAATCCTGTTTTACACTCTAGGACCAAACATATTAATCTAAGACACCATTTTCTTAGGGATAATGTAGCCAAGGGAAATATATTCGTGGAATTCGTATCCACTGACAAACAACTTGCAGATATATTCACAAAACCCTTAGGTGAAGAAAGCTTTACAAACTTAAGAATGCAATTAGGAATTTGTGCTTTTCCTAGTGGTTAAAAATGAAAAATATATACATGTCTTTTGAAAAATTGCATTTCTTATGGTATCATCACACTTATGTATTGCCTTGTAATGGGGCTTCGCGACTTATCGATATTTGCCTTCTATAGGCTTACATTAATAGGAAGGACTATAGTGGTAGATGATACTCGATTTTATGGCTTTCTTGGTTTTAATGATGAAACTCATTAATAGTATCTTAGTTCTTGTCCTTTTTGATTGATGTTAAAATTGGGAGAAAAAGTAAGGTCATATTTATTTTATGATGCATATAGATAGTGGGAGTTACTAGGGGTGAAAATAGGCTAGACGGTCTGTCAGGGCCTGTGGCCTGGCTAGTTTAAAAAATAAACCAGGCCAAGGCTTTGAAAATGGTTTATTTTTCTTATCAGGCCAGGCCCAGGCTCAATTTAAAGCCTATTGAGCCTAATAGGCCGGTCTGGGCCTGTTAAGGTGATGTATATATAAATATATAAAATATAAAATATTATTTTATTATATATTTACATTAAAATTATTTTAATGTGATAACTAATATTATTTTAATTTAATAAAACACAGGCCATAGGCCACAAGCCACAAGCCATAAGCCAGACCAATATTTTGTATTGGAAGCAGGCTTCATTAACAAGCCAATAAATAGGCCAGGCTCAGGCCAAAATTTAAGCCTATAACAAGCCACAAGCCAGACCCAAGCCAATTTTCTACCATATAGGCCTGGCCTGTTAAGGCGAAAGCTTGGCCTGGCCTATTTCCACCCCTAGGAGTTACAAACATAATATGCATATTGATAGGGGGAGTATATGTTAAGTTGTGAATCATATTGTGTATGCCTTAACTCAAACTCACAAATGACACTTAGAGTCTTCTCTTATATAAAATTTCATGTTGTGTTTGTCATCATCAAAAAGGGGGAGATTATTGGCTTGAGGGTTCTCCCTAAGCTTCGATCTCTATTTTGATGATAACAAATAAGTATTTAATATATGTGTGTGAAGCTTTGAGTTCAGGTTGAGGTTGCGATAAGCACGCGAACTTCGCTCAGAGATTCACATAAATCGTCAAGAAAGGCTCGGATGCAGATTAAGTAGATTCATTGTAATATATCCATAGGATCTCATCCCAAGCCTATTTGTAAAGTTATCCAAGTCAAAACTTGGTAACATAACCCATGAAAAAGCGTGTAACAAAGCAAATGTAAAAATCAGCCTCAGCCCAGGTTCCGTCGACCGAACAGGGCAAACAAATGGCAGTAGCAATTTCGATCGATCGAACAATGCCAAAAATTGGCAATGGCTACTTCGGTCGACCGATCGGTTGACTGAACAAGGCCAAAAACTAACAGTAGCTAATTCGGTCGACCGGACAACAGAGGAGCTAAAACGCAATGAAGTCGATCGGTCGACCATCCGATCGACCGAACAGAGCAGTAAAAGGCCAGAATGCCAGCGGTCGCTGGGCGGTCGATCGATCGGTCGACCGAATAAAGCAGTAGAAGGCCAGAATGCCAGCAGTTGCTGGGTGGTCGATCGATCGGTCGACCGATGATCGATCGGCAAGCGACCGATCGGCGTCCAATGGGCGAAAAAATGCCCGTTGAAGAGCCGTTCCGGCGTCCAAGCTTCCATAGTGTGATTTATGCCTTCTAAGCTTGATTGGCTCGCACTTGCTTCTCCGATCGACGACTTCTCTCAAGCGTTCATCTTCCCTCAACTCCGGCTTCAATTCGATCTCAACATCTTGTGGAGTTGGAGGCATTGAAGGCTTGGAAAATAGCTCTTAGCCTTGGTTTACTCCTTAGCTCTTTTCATTGTAATTTTAATTATTATTTGAACTTGGTTTTCATTGATTAGCTTGCTATGTGTGCTAGTGTAAACACTTAGGGTTTACTTTGTAGAATTGTGTTTTGCCTAAGTGAATAGGTTTGAGGAGTTCTCAAAGGGTTGAGAATCGAGTCATCGATTGTATTCAAAGGGAAACACAAAGTCTATAAAGGGTTTAGTTTAAAATCCTTGGTGTGGAGCCAATGTAGTGGAGTAGGCGGTTGGTCGAACCATTATACTTTTTTGTGTTTGCATTGCTTTATGTGTTTGCTTACAGTTGTGTTTCATACTCGCTAATAAACATCACTTAGTTGCACTTACGTTTGGTTGAAGTTGTAATTAATTCAAAAAGAAATTGAAGTAGAAGGGTAAAGTAACCCAATACTATTCATCCCCCCTTCTAGTGTGGGTTTTCACTCAACACAACCAACATAGGAGAATCATTCCCAGAAGAAAAGGTTGTAAGAAAAGTCCTAAGATCACTGCCTCCAAAATTTGACATCAAAGTCATAGCTACCAGTGAGTTTTATGATCTATCAGTTATGACTCTTGATACTTTGATGAGAAAGCTTGAAACGTATGAGTTAGAACTGTCAGAAAAATACTCTTATAAAGAGAAAAAGAAAAACCTTGCTTTTAGTGCCACTGAAGATGAGGTTAAGTAAGAAGATTGTTCAAAAGATAAGATGGAAGCAGTGTTTGGCCTCATGATAAGGAATTTCAAAAGGTTTTTGAAAGCTAAAAACAAGCAAAATCAAAAAAATTTATTTGAACTGCAGTTCCAATCACAGTTTCAACCGACTGGTTTTAGCAGTTCAAAGTCATAATTCACAGTGAGAGAAAACAAAAGAAGTCAGTAGTTAGCACCCAAAAGTGATTCAAAACAAAAATTCAAAGGAGTAAAATGCTTTGAATGTGAATGATATGGTCATGTCAGATCCGAATATCCGAATCTACAGAAGAAGCGGAAGAAATCCTTTACTGTTACGTGGAGTGATGATGACGAGGAAGATGACTCAAGAGAATCAGAAAAATAGTTCGGTAATTTTATAGCTTTCACTGCAAGCGTCGATGGCTCAGGCAGAACTTCAGATAGTTCAGATGCAGAGGATGAAGGTACAGTTCAAAGTGCTGAAAGCCTTGAAGATGCTTACCAGTTGATGTTTACCAAATGGGTAGAAGTGGAAAAGCTAAACAAATCCCTCAATGATCAAAACAAACTTCTGACTGAAGAGAAGAGAGATCTTGAACAAAGAAATAAATATCTTTAAGCTCATATTGCTAAAAAGGAAGATAAGAGTCCAAGTTGATTGATGACCTTAAGAAGGTAAAATGGAGGTGAGAATGATGAATTCTAGTGGTACCCTTAATGAGATTTTAGGTGTAAGAAAATATCCTCTAAATCACAATGGACTGGGATACTCTGGACCATCGATCTCAGTTAAAGCCTCAGTCTCAACTGCCAGTTCATTTGAAGTATATCCACAGTGGTTCTACAAGTAGACAACAGATTATCGCTAGAAGAAATAAGAGAGTGCCAGTATGCTATTATTACAAACGCAAAGGGCATATAAGAGCTAACAACTTCAAACTTTCGAACAATCTAAGAAGAAGAGATCATGTGAAACAAACAAGGCATAGAGTGAAGCAGATTTAGGTAAGAAAGGTTGACCTAAATTGTCAAGTTGCATTTATGTCAAAAACTATTTCTTCTTTAGGTTCCTGGTACTTTGACAGTGGTTGCTCACAACACATGACTAGTAATCAAGACAACTTGAAGGATATTCAAGAATATAGAAATGTAATTGTAACTTTTGGAGATGTTGTTGGAATTGACACTCTTAATGTTCCAGGATTCCAAATGTGATGGACACCCTGCTATTTAAAGGTCTCAAATCAAACCTTGTAACTATAAGCCAACTTTGTGACCAGAATTTGAATGTTCAATTTACCCGGAGCAGCTGCAAGGTCTATAATGAGGATGAAGGCTGCATTCTTGAAGGGAACATATCCAATGATAACTGCTACAAAATAGCATATTCCTTTGTTTGTTTTTCAACTACCTCCCCTGACATTAATCTATGGCATCATCGGCTAGGTCATGTAAATTACAGAGACCTCAAGAAAATTGTGAATAACGGAGCTGTTAGAGGAATTCCAAAACTGTCAGGAGAACCAAAAGCTGTTTATGGCCCTTGTTGAAGGCAAACAAACAAGACAGTCGCATTAGTAGTTACAACTGATTACAACTTCAAGACCACTGGAGCTTCTTCATCTTGATATGGTTGGACCTATACAAGTTGAAAGTCTTAGAGGTAAAAAGTCTTGTTTGTGTTGATGATTACTCACGTTTTACCTGGACAGATTTTTTAAGGGAGAAGTCAAGTGCATTCAGCAATTTTTAAACTCTGTCCTTGAGGTTTCAAAATGAAAATGGACTTCCAATTATGAAGGTGGTCAGAATAAGGAGTGATCACTGAAGGGAATTTGAAAATATCTCATTCTCTATGCATTCACGGAAGGGACTTACAATTATGAAATTTTGCATGAATTCTCAGCTCCGAAGACCCCACAGCAGAATGATGTGGTTGAAAGAAAGAACCACATAATTCAGGAGATGGTGCGAGTGATGCTCAATTCTAAGCATATTTTTGAGAGGTTATGGGCCGAAGCAATCAACACAACATGCTATATTATAAATCGGGTTTATCTCCGACCAAGAACTGTTCAAACTCCATATGATTTATGGAAGGAAAGAAAACCTAATCTAACATGTTTTCATGTTTTTGGAAGCAAGTGTGATGTTCTTAATGAGTGGGAGTACCTTGGCAAAATACAGAGCAAGAGTGATGAAGCCATATTTTTAGGCTATTATATAAATAGCAAGGCCTATTGTGTATACAACAAAAGAATAAAAACTATGATGGAGTCTACAAATGTGAAGGTTGATGATTCTCAAAGCAGCCATGTTCTGACTACTGATGAGAAGGGTGTTACAGTTGAAATCAAAACTAGTCAGAACACTACCAAGGTCACTGATCAGGCAGTTGAAACTGAAGATGAAACTGACACTGTGGCTGATGCTGAACAAGATGAAGAAAGAGGTGGTACAGGAACAGAAAAGCCTAAAAAAATTCTCAAAAATCATCCTCGGCAGAATATGATTGGAAATGTAAGTGATGGAGTCAAAACCATGAATCAATCATGGAAGAATTATCATGATATGATCATATATTCCTGTTATACTTCTAAAGTTGAACCAAAGAATGTGAAAGAAGCTTTGAAAGATGAATATTGGATTACTACCATGCAAGAGGAGTTACAACAGTTCACAAGGAATGGTGTATGAGAGCTTGTGCCAAGACCAGAATTTGTAAATGTTGTTGGAGCCAAGTGGATTTTCAAGAACAAAACTAATGAAGCAGGAAACATAACCAGGAATAAAGCCAGACTTGTTGCTCAGGGCTTTAATCAGATTGAAGGGTTGGATTATGATGAAACGTTTGCACCAATTGCTCAACTGAAATTTATCAGACTTCTTCTAGGCATGGCCTGCTGTATGAAATTTAAGTTATTTGAGATGGATGTCAAAACAACTTTCTTGAATAGGTTCCTCAATGAAGAAGTATATGTTGAACAACCAAATGGGTTTGAAGATCCCACTCATCCTGATAATGTATACAGACTGAAGGAAGCTCTTTATGGGCTTAAACAAGCACCTAGAGCCGGGTATGAAAGACTCACTCAGTTCCTTCTTTTTGATACAAAAGATGAAGTGCTGACCAGACCTTGTTCATCAAGAGGAAGGAGTCAGAACTGGTAATTGCTCAGATATACGTAGATGACATTCTTTTAGGTTCAACTTCAGAAGCTTATGTGGAATAATTTGTTGAAGATATGAGATCTGAGTTCGAGATGAGCATGCTTAGAGAAATGAATTATTTTCTCGGTCTTCAAGTGAAGCAAACTAAAGAAGAGTTATTCATCTCACAAAGTAAGTATGCCAAAAACTTGATTCACAAGTTTAGAATAGACATTTCTAAGTTAGTTAGAACTCCAATCTCAACTCATAAAAATTGAGCAAAAATGAAGAAGGCAAAAATGTTGATCCTAGTCTCTACCGAAGCATGATTGGCAGTCTGTTGTATCTGACAGCTAGCAGACATGATTTAAGTTTTAGTCTAGGATTATGTGCTAGATATCAGACAAATCCAAAGGAATCTCATCTTCAGGTAGTCAAAAGAATTCTGAAATATGTTAAAGGTACTACAAATTTTGAACTATGGTATTATGGAGTCTAATCCTTGTCTTGTAGGCTTTACAGATGCAAATTGGGCAGGAAGCATTGATGACAAAAGGAGCACAACAGGTGGATGTTTCTATATTGGGCCAAATATGGTGGATTGGTTGAGCAAGAAGTAAAATTCTATCTCTATTTCTTCTGCAGAGGCTGAATACGTAGCCGCAGGCAGTTGTAGTACACAGCTGATTTGGATGAAAAATATGATGTTGGACTATGGCTTCAAACAAGATGATATGGTCTTATACCGTGATAATACAAGTGCCATTAATATATCAAAAAATCCTGTTATGCATTCTCGGACAAAATATAATGATATCCAGTTTTACTTCAGATATTTTCACAAATACCTTAGATGAAGGGAAATTTGAGCAGTTGAGATCTGCTCTGGGACTATGCATTGTATGGCACAATTATATATATATATATGAAGAGAATTGGAAAGCATTTTTTAAAAGTTGATGTAGCTTATTTTTATTTACTGCTCTCCACTAATTATTTTTTCATTCAAGGCTAAAGGTAGTAAACCATCATCAAGGGTCGGGGCAATTAAAACCTTCAATCAAAGCTCAAGGAAGCGAATCATCTCTTCAAGACTCAATGCTGTAACCCCCTTTCCTCAAGAGTCGGAGCAGTAAACCCATATCATCCAAGGTTTGAAGTTGTTACTGCTCTCCCACTTCTGCACTTCTTAAACCCTCGTTTGCCTCTTCTTCCTATTCAATGGAGCCAGCCAAGTCTCCCTCGGAGAAGCAAAGAAAAGGGTCTGTGCGAAAGGTCTACAAGAAAACTTCTTCTCCTTTATCGGCTAAAGGCGAGTCGATTTCTGGTCGTGAAGAAACCACAACACTGTCTCTTGCTCCGATGACAAATGAGGGTGTTCCAAATCCACCTTCACAAGGTCAACCCATGTGAATGAAACATGGAAGATGCCCAATAGATCTCCCACCTAGGAAGAGCCGAGGTATGTCGTCAATTCTTCATATTTCTCCACCTAGGGTTTCAATTCCTGAGGGGGTGGATTCATATGTTGAGGGAGAGAATTTTTGTGTTTAGGGGGAGCCTTGTATGACAATCATACTCTACACTGGCAATTCGGCTAAATGTGACCCAATTGAATCTGTTACATTACCTGTCACTGTTCTTGATTCCACTCCAGTGAACACTGGTCCAATGCAAATTGAAACTGACTCTATAACTGATGTTGTTCTTGACTCAACTCCAGTGAGTGAATACTGGTCCTTTGTCAACAGACTCTCAAATTGCTACAAGTCCTGGTCATGTAGAACAACAAACAAATCCAGTTCCACTTCTGACAAATACTAGGGATCCTGCTCTAAATCCCTCAGTTGAAACCCCACCACTAGTGGCTACTATTGATCCTTCTACTTCACTAGTTACAACTGCTGAAGAAATTGAGGTTTCAGAAATATGATGTTGCTGCCCAGCATCAAAAACTTGTGTTTCCCTTTGAATATAATCGAGGACTCGATTCTCACCTCTTTGAGAACTTCTCAAACCTATTCACCTAAACAAAATACAATTCTACAAAGTAAACCCTAAGTGTTTAAACTAGCACACCTAGCAAGCTAATCCAATTAAAACAAGTTTAAACAACACATAAAATTACAATGAAAAGAGCTAAGAAATAAAACCAAGAACCAATGCTCTTTTCCAAGCCTTCAAGCCTTCAACTAGCCAAGTCGTTGAGCTCGAATCGAAGCCCGAGTTGAGGGACGATGAGCGCTTGAGAAGACGTTGATTGGAGAAGCGAGCGCAAGCAATTGATCTCTAGAAGGCACAAATCTCTCTCTTGAATGTGTAATTCCGTTGTTAAGAGATATTAAAGGAGTTAGGTGAGGGGTATTTATAACCCCACAACCGAACGGCTCTTCAACGGGCATTTTTTCGCCTGTTGGACGTCGTTCGGTCACTTGTCGGTCGATCGTCGGTCGATCGACTGGAGGGTCAATCGACTGAGTCACAATTTTGCTCCTCTGCTATCCGATCGACCGATCGGTCGACCGAAGCAGACACTGCCAGTTTTTGGCCTCGGTCGATCGAAGTGGCCACTGCCGATTTTTGAATCTGTTCGATCGACCGATTGATCGACCGAAGTGGCTACTACTATTTTTCTGCCTTGTTCTTCGATCGACCGACCGGTCGACCGAACATAGGTTGGGACTGATTTTTAACTTATCTTTGATGCATGCTTTTTTTATGGGTTTAGTTACCAAGTTTTAACTTGGATAACTTTGCAATTAGGCTTGGGATGAGATCCTAGGGGTATATTACAAAATATCTACTCAACCTACACCCGAGCCTTTCTTGACGTTCATTTCTTTCATTTTTTCGAGCGAAGTTCGCCAAAGTTCGCATGCTTATCGCAACCTCAACCTGAACTCAAAACTTCACACATAGATTAAATACTTATTTGTTATCATCAAAATGAGTATCAAAGCTTAAGGGGAACCCTTAAGCCAACAATCTCCTCCTTTTTTATGATGACAAACATAACATGAAATTTGAAGAAAATAATAAGTATTCTTTGTGAGTTTGAGTTAAGGCATACATAATACATAACTTAACATATGCTCCCCATACCAATGTGCATAACATGCTTGTAACTCCTTCTATCTATATGCATCAAAAAAACAAGTGTAACCTTACTTTTTCTCCACCTTTTGAAAGGTAAACATCAATAAGTCGCAAAGCCTCATTACAAGGCAATACATAAGTGTGATGATACCTTATAAAATGCAATTTTAAAACCATGTATGTTTTGAAACAAAACTTTTAACCACTTGAAAAAACACAAATTCCTAATTGTATTCTTAAATTTGTAAAGCTTTCCTCACTCAAGGGTTTTGTAAATATATCGGCAAGTTGTTTGTCCGTGGATACAAATTTCACCCGATATATTTCCCTTGGCTACATTATCCCTAAGAAAATGGTGCTTTAGATCAATATGCTTAGTCCTAGAGTGTAAAATAAGATTTTTCGTTAAATTGATTGCACTAGTGTTATCACAATGTATATGTATGCAAGAATACTTAAGTTCATAATCCAAAAGGGTTTGTTTCATCCATAGGACTTGTGCACAACAACTAGCCGCGGCGATGTATTCAGCTTCGGTAGTTGAAAGTACAACTGAGTTTTGTTTCTTTGAAAGCTAAGAGATAAGACTCACTCCTAGGAATTGACAACACCCACTAGTGTTTTTTCTATCTACTTTACACCCAACAAAATCCGCGTCTAAAAAACTGATTAATTCAAAAGATTCATTACCTGGATACCAAAGTCCTAAGTCAACCGTGCCATTCAAATATCTCAATATGTGTTTGACCGCACTTAAGTGAGACATTTTAGGACAAGATTGAAACCTAGCACATGTACAAACACTAAACATAATATCGGGTCTACTTGCGGTTAAGTAAAGAAGACTACCAATCATACATCGATATCGTTTTTCGTCTATTTTGACACCATCTTCATCTAATTTGTCAAGCTTGATGGATGTGCTCATTGGTGTAGAAGCTATCTTGGCTTCATTCATCCCAAATCTTTTGATGAGCTCCTTTGTGTACTTGGCTTTATTGATAAAGATTCCTTTGTTGGTTTGCTTGATTTGGAGACCAAGCATGAAGGAAAGCTCTCCCATCATGCTCATCTCAAATTCATCTTGCATACACTTAGCAAATCACTCACAAAGGGTTTCATTAGTAGCACCAAAAATTATATCATCAACATATATTTAAACTAATAAGGTGTCATTTTCATAACGTTTAATGAAAAGTAAAACATCGGCTTTTCCAATATTAAAACCTTGTTCAATTAAGAAATTTGAAAGTCTTTCATATCAAGCCCTAGGGGCTTGTTTTAAACCATATAATACTTTTTTAAGTTTAAAAACATGGTTTGGAAACTCAAAACTTTCAAATCCGGGGGGTTGTTCAACATATACTTCTTCATCGATAAAACTATTTAAAAATGCACTTTTGACATCCATTTGAAAAAGTTTAAATCCTTTAAAACTAGCATATGACAAAAGCATTCGAATTGCTTCTAATCTAGCTACAGGAGCATAAGTTTCATTATAATCTATTCCTTCTTCTTGATTGTACCCATGGGCCACTAACCTAGCTTTGTTTCTAATGACTAAACCTCATTCATCTAACTTATTTCTAAACACTCATTTAGTCCCAATCACGGTTTATCCGCTAGGTCTAGGTACTAAATCTCATACTTCATTTCTAACAAATTGGCTGAGTTCTTCTTGCATAGCTATTACCCAAAATTCATCTTCTATTGCTTCCTTAATGTTCTTAGGCTCTACTTGAGATATAAATGCTACATATTGACAAATATTTTTAAGTTTAGAGCGCGTTACCACTCCCGTTGATGGTTCTCTAATGACTTGATCCGTTGGATGATCCCTTATCAACCAATATCCTTTGGGGAGAGGTGGTAGAGCTTCCTCTTCTTCGTCTACATCTTGAGGTAAAGTTGAGGATGGTGGTTCTTTATGTTGAGTTTCCTCATTGTCTACATCCTCCACCTCTTTGTTATGAAATGTGAGTTCTTCAAGTTCCTCACCTACATTCACAATCTTAACATTTCTAGAAGAATCATTAGTTTCATCAAATATGACATGCATAGATTCTTCAACAATCATAGTTCTACGATTATATACTCTATATGTCTTAGAATTATTGGAGTAACCTAGGAAAATGCCTTCATCAGATTTAGAATCAAAATTTTCCTAAATGCTCCTTAGTGTTTAAGATAAAATATTTACATCCAAAAATATGAAAATATTCCACACTTGGGATTTTATCATTCCAAAGCTCAAAAGATATTTTCTTAATTTTAGGTCTCAGTAAAACGTGATTAAGCACATAACAAGAGGTATTTATGGCTTCGGCCTAAAAATACTTGGGCAAATTATTTTCGCAAAGCATAGTCCTAGCAATCTCTTGTAGTTCTATTCTTCCTCTCAACCACCCCATTTTGTTGAGTAGTCCTAGGGGAAGAAAAGGTATGTTCAATACCCAATTCATCACAAAATTTAGAAAACTTTTCATTTTTAAATTCTCCTCCATTATCACTTCTAATTTTTAAAATCGAAACTCTTTTCTCATTTGTAACTTTCCTAGTAAATTTTTTGAAAAAAATCAAAAGTTTTATTTTTTTTAGCTAAAAAGAAAACCCATGTAAATCTCGAGAAATCATCAACTAGCACATAGCAATATAGTTTTTCACCTAGACTAGCTATATCACATGGACCAAAAAGATCCATGTGCACAAGTTCAAGTGTTCTAGATGTGCTTACTTGATTAATGCTATGAAATGAAGATTTAACTTGCTTGCCTAGTTGACATGCATCACAAAGTTTGTCTTTTTCAAATTTTATCTTGGGTAATCCTTTAACTAGTTCCTTCTTAGATATTTCTTGGATGAGGCTCATGCTAGCATGTCCTAGCCTTCTATGCCACAACTAAGAGTCATTTTCCATGGCAATCAAGCATCTAACATGGGGATTAGGTAAGACATTTAAATCTAATGTGTAGATATTTTCTTGTCTATTTCCAATACACATAATGTCATTAGATAGTGCACTCCTAATGATACATTTAGATGCTTCAAAAATAATTACATATACATTGTCACACAATTGAGATATGCTAATCAAGTTATGCTTTAACCCATCAACTAGTAAAACATTTTTAATGCATGAGTAAGAAAATATACCTATATCACCAATGCCAATAATCTTACCTTTGACATTGTCTCCAAATGTCACATGTCCTCAATCTTTGCTTGATAGGGTTGCAAATAGGTTGATATCACCCGTCATGTATTTTGAGCAACCACTATCAAATATCCATGTGCTTCTACTTGCTTGAGGATGCTTCTCCATCTACAAAAGGAGAAGAAACTATTTTAGGTACCCAAATTTTCTTGGGTCCTTGAGTGTTAGTCATCTTAGGAACCCAAGTAAATCTAGCATGTGAGTTCCTCCTTAATGCACAATCTTTAGCCATATGGCCAAATATACCACATGAAAAATAATTTCCATTAAACTTCCTTCTATTGTGTGTGAGCATGAAAGTGTGATGACTTTTTGGCATGGACGACCTTAGGCATGACATTTTGTAAGGTTGTCATTTTTTAATTCATTTAGCATGCAAAGTTCCTTTTTTAATGTTAGCATGCTATCATTCAAGTGCTCTACTTGATCACTTAAGTACTTATTTTCATATTCCAATTTTTTGTTGTCATATTCTAAGTTTTTCTTAGCTTCATCTAGGGCATGTTTCACTTCCTTAAGGGTATCCACTTCTTTCCTTAAAGCATTGCATGAGAGTAGTAAACTATCATTTTCAAGTTCTAAAGATTTATTGTCCTTTGTAAGCTCTTTAAACTTTCTCCTAATAGCATTAAATTCATCATGCATTTGATCAAATTCATTTTCTAGTTCTTCTTGAGTAAATGAAAGCTCATCAAATGTAAATCTTACCTCATGGTCATTTTCCATCAAGCAAAGATTTGTCTTTTCACTCTTTGAGTCTTCTTCACTTGATGAAGGCTCGTTTTCATCACACGAAGCCATCATTGCCTTCTTCTTCTTCTTCTTCTTCTTCTTCTTCTTCTTCTTGTATTTGTCCTTTTTGTGAGGGTTGGAGGTGGAAGCCATCTTGAGAAGCGGGCAATCCTTCCTTAGATGCCCGGTCTTATTGCAATGGTAGCATGTGTAGCCTCCTCTTCCCTTTCTCATGCCTCCTCTGATGAAGCTCATTAATCTTCTCGCCAACATCGCTATTTCCTCAAAGTCGTCCGTCTCTTCCTCGGATGATGAGGATTCTTCTCCTCGGTGTGATGCTTTTAAGGCAATGGTCTTGCCTTTGGGAGCATCTTCCTCCTTGTATTGCTTCATATGGGTCTCATGTATCATGAGAGACCCAATGAGCTCAGTGATCTTCAAGGTGCTCATATCCTTCGCTTCAATGATTGCGATGACCTTGGGCTCCCAAGGTTTTGGAAGGGAATGAAGGAGCTTTCTTACCTTCTCCTCTTCCCTTATCTCTCTGCCAAGGTTAGCTAATCCATTTGTAATATTTTGAAATCTAGCATACATGGCATGAATGGATTCATGCAATAATATTTTGAACATTTCATAATCATGCATGAGTAGGTTTATTTTAAATTCCTTAACTTGTGAAGTACCTTCATATTTAGTCTCTAGGACTTTCCAAAGTTCATATGCAGACTTACAAGTAGGAATCCTATTGAACTCATTAATTGATAGACCATAATATAATGCATTGACGACCTTTGCATTTTCATTAAAGAGTTTAATCTCTTCTTGGTCCCACTCATCCATATCCTTACTTGGTTGCTTATACTCTATTTGTATCATTCTCCATACATCCATGCCTAATGATTATAGGAAGTCATTCATACGAATCTTCCAGTAGGCATAATTATTACCATCAAACAATGATGGAGTATGAGTAGAGGACCCTTGAGCTAGTTGGATTTCACTAGCCATTTTAACTTGTAGGGAAGATGGTTAAATCTAATCCTACGACCTTGCTCTGATACCAAATGTTAAGTGAAATTGCACACTAGAAGGGGGGGTTGAATAGTGTGTGTTCTTTTTCAATTTACTTCAATTTTCTTTTTAGCCAATTTTAACTTCAACCAAATGCAAGTGCAACTAAATAATATTCGTTATCAAATATGAAGTACAATAATAAACAAACAAGCAAGGCAATGCTAACACGAGAAAATATAGTGGTTCGACCAACCGCCTACTTCACTATCTTGGCTCATCACCAAGGATTTCTAACCAACTACTTTATAAAACTTGTGTTTCCCTTTGAATACAATCGAGGACTCGATTCTCACCTATTTGAGAACTCCTCAAACCTATTCACCTAGGCAAAACACAATTCTACAAAGTAAACCCTAAGTGTTTACACTAGCACACCTAGAAAGCTAATCCAATTAAAACAAGTTTAAACAACACATATAATTATAATGAAAAGAGCTAAGAAATAAAACCAAGAACCAATGCTCTTTTCCAAGCCTTCAAGCCTTCAACTAGCCAAGTCGTTGAGCTAGAATCGAAGCCTGAGTTGAGGGACGATGAGCGCTTGAGAAGATGTTGATTGGAGAAGCGAGCGCAAGCAATTGATCTCTAGAAGGCACAAATCTCTCTCTTGAATGTGTAATTCAGTTGTTAAGAGATATTAAAGGAGTTAGGTGAGGGGTATTTATAACCCCTCAATCAAACGGCTCTTCAACGGGCATTTTTTCGCCCGTTAGATGCCGTTCGATCGCTTGTCGATCGATCGTCGATCGACCGACTGATCGATCGTTAGCAATTCTTGCTTCTGCCGCTCTGTCCAGTCGGTCGACTGAGTCGCGATTCTGCTCCTCTACTATTCGGTTGACCGACTGGTCGACCGAAGCAAGCACTGCCAGTTTTTGGCCTCGGTCGATCGACCGACTGATCGACCGAAGTAGCCACTGTCGATTTTTACATCTGTTCGGTCGACCGACTAGTGGACCGAAGTGGCTACTGCCATTTTTCTACCTTGTTCGGTCGATCGACTGGTCGACCGAACTTAGGCTGAGGCTGATTTTTAACTTATCTTTGATGCTTGCTTTTTTTATGGGTTTAGTTACCAAGTTTTAACTTGGATAACTTTACAATTAGGCTTGGGATGAGATCCTAGGGGTATATTACAAGATATCTACTCAATCTACACCCGAGCCTTTCTTGACGTTCTTTTCTTTCGTTTCTTCGACCGAAGTTCGCATGCTTATCACAACCTCAACCTGAACTCAAATCTTCACACATAGATTAAATACTTATTTGTTATCATCAAAATGAGGATCAAAGCTTAAAGGGAACCCTTAAGCCAACATATTATTCAGTTGTTAGTCAGTTGCAACTGTTATTGTTGGTTGTGGAGATTATGCTGTTGCGAATTGGGCTGAAATCAACTTCATATCATGGTGGAATTGGGCTGTTGAACTCACTACAACACCAAGATTGTGTGGAGGACAAAACTTTATGATTGAGTTGTCATAGAGAGGCAAGTGGTTAGTTGTTATAATAACAAGAAGTGTATTGTTAATTTTGATTCACTTTACTACTGGAAGTAGGATTTTGGCGTGTGAAATCCTAATACTTATATTGTACTTTGTTGATAGTGGATTGGACATCTGTCCAGTGAGGACTTCGCAGATTAGGTGACAAGATTATCACTGAATCGTGTAAACAAATCTCTTGTGTGTTTGCGTGTTTTTATTATCTTTATATCTGTCACTCACTCTATCATAAAGCAATTTCAATATCAGTTGCAACTGACTCTCACTAGAAAGTTTCCATATATAGATATTGTCCTGACAGCGAACACTGTCACTTTTAATAAGCATGAACTATCGTCGTTTACCTTCTAGGGGAAGGGAAGAGTGAATTCTTGAATATTATTTCGGCTTTTAGGGCTCGGAGACTTCTTAATAGGGGATGTTAGTCTTTCCTAGCGTTTGTGGCGGAGGCCGAGGGGATGGCCTAGACAGTCAGGGAGACACATGTGACTTGTGATTTCCTCGATGTTTTTTCGGATGATCTTCCCAGGTTGCCGCCAGAGCGGGATATTGAGTTCTGTATTGACCTATAGTTGGGGCTAAAGCCGATCTTGATTCCCTCATATCTGATGACATCGGCCGAGTTGAGGGAGCTTAAGGCTTAGTTACATGAGCTTATGTATTTGAGCTTTATTCGCCCGAGCGTGTCCTCGTGGGGAGCGCTGGTACTATTTGTGAAGAAAGAAGATGGGACTATGCACCTATGCATTGATTACAAATAGTTGAGTGACGATCAAGAGCCGTTACCTACTACCGAGGATTGATGATTTATTTGACAAGTTGTAGGGGGCTCAGTGGTTCTCAAATATTGACTTGCGATTCGAGTATCATCAATTGAGGATCCAAGATCAGGACTTGCCCAAGACAGCTTTCAAGACAAAATATGGTCAGTATGAGTTCATGGTGATACCCTTTGAGCTAACAAAAGCACCGACAACTTTCATGGATCTGATCAACAACTTTCATAAGGATCAATTTTAGTAGATCTTGGTTTGAGATAAGCTCGATTTATGATGTAGCAAGCTGTGTTGATGACTTCAACCCAAAATCTTTCAGAAATCCACTTAGAATTAAGCATAACATGAGTCATCTCCTGAATAGTACGATTCTTTCTTTCAACTACACCATTCTCTTGAGGAGTCTTTGGAGCAGAAATTCATGTGATACCATTTTCATCATAGAATTCAGAGAAAGAAATGTTCTCAAATTCTCCTTCATGATCACTTATTATTTTGATCACTTCAGAATATGGAGTTCTTGCTCATTCTGAAGTCTCAAACATAGAGATTTAAAAATGATAAAAGCATTTGATTTTTTCCTTTAGGAATTCTGTTCAAGTAAAACATGAGAAATCATCTACACAGACAAGGACATACTTTTTACCACCAATACTTTCAACCTGCATAGGACCGACAAGATCCAAGTGAAGAAGCTCAAGAGGTTTAGAAGTAGCTACCAGTTATAATTGCTAATGAGATTGCCTAGTTTGCTTTCCTTCATGAGAAGCACCAAAGACAACTTCAGGTTCTCTTGAAAGTGTAGGAATGCCTCTAACCGCTTCAGCATTTGCAAGTTTCTTCAGATCTCTGTAATTAGCATAACCAAATGCCAGAAGATACAATTGAAAGACAAATAGAAGAATATGCAATTTTGTAGCTGTTGTCTCTAGATCTATTCCTTTCAAGAATACAATCACCATCCTTATTAAGAACCTTGCAACTATTTTTAGTAAATTGAACATTTAAATTTTGATCACATAATTGGCTTATACTCACAAGATTAGCCTTGAGACTTCTTACAAGCAGGATATTTTCAAGATTAGTAATTCTTGGAACATTTAGAGTTCCAAATCCTATGACATTTCCATGTCCTCCATGTTCAAAAGTGACAATTGCACCTCCATGTTCTTGAATATCTTTCAGATTTTTAGGACTTCCAATCATATGCTGAGAACATCCACTGTCGAAATACCAAGATCCAAGAGAAGAAACAGTCTTTGACATAAAAGCATAAAAGCAACATGGCAATTAAAATCAGTCTTTTTTATCCAGGTTCGCTTAACCTTTTGCCTTGGATAATTTATATGATTCTTTCTCCTCAGTTTGTTGGAAAATTTGAAGCAATTTGCTATAATGTGTCCTCTGCACCTGCAATAGTAGCATATGAGCACTCTATTTCCCTTTCTTGTAGCAGGCTTTTGATGACTTGAATAACCTTTATGAAAGTTCCTCGGTTGAGTAAGCAGTTGAGATCGGGGTTTCAACTGGCAAGAGCTGGTGTATCCTAGTCCCTTATGATTAGAAGGACTTTTTCCTGCACTCAAAATTTTGTTAAGAGTATCTGTAGAATTCATCATTCTAATTTCCTTCTTTACCTTTTCAAGTTCGGAAATCAACTTAGACTCTTTGTCTTCTTTTTGAACAATCTATCTTTGAAGGGTTTCAACTTTCTCCTTAAGGGTCTTCTTTTCTTCAACCAAAAGCTTATTCTGATTGCCAAGAGACTTGTTAAGTTTCGTCACTTCGACCCATTTGTCAAACATCTCCTGACAGACTTTCTCAAGACTACATGCACATTGATCTTTATAGTGATCACTATCTACATATGAGATGTCAGTAGTCTTAACTGTGTCATCCATGCAGGCTATGAAAGCTCTAAAGTTACCTCGTTCATGCTCTTCTGAGTTAGTATCTTCATCATTGTTACTCCAAGTAGCAGTGAATGACTTTTTGATCTTCTTCTAAAGATTTGAGCATTCTAATCTCATATGTCCAAATCCTTCACATTCAAATCATTGGATGCATTTGAACTTCTATTTGAGATCATCCTTTTCTCCCGCAGAGGAGTTTGATCTTGAACTGGCAGACTCAAGCAGTTGAAACTGTAGTTTGGACTGCAAACTGGATTGAGAGTTCTGGTTTACCCTATTCTTAGCTCACAGAAATCTCTTGAAATTCTTTACAATAAGAGCCAATATGGCATCCATCTCCTTTTCAGAACAATTTTCTGAGTTGATCACATCCTTAATAGTTCTGAAGGCAAGATTCTTCTTCTTTTCTTTGTGAGAATATTTTTCGGATGATTCCAACTCATAAGTTTTAAGTTTGCCCATCAGAATGTCAAGAGTAATAGTAGATGGGTCATGAACTTCACTTATGACATCAACTTTCATATCGAACTTGGTAGGCATAGATCTCAGAACTTGATATGCCCATGAAAGTCTTGTATACTTTCATCTTCTCCCATCTTCAGATTCTCAAATCTGGTGTTGAGGATTTTAACTTTTGACTTTCGAAGTGTTAGAGATCCTTCATGATTTATTTCTAAAATTTCTCATGCCTGCTTTGCTAAGGTACAAGCCAAGATTAGTTTAAATTGAGAAGGATCAACCCCACCGAAGATAACATTAGTTTAAATAGATTAGGTGATAGGTTTTGCTAAGGTACATGCCTGCTTTGCTTAGGCTTTATTACCGTAGTTTGCTACAATTATTTTTGTTTCTGTATATTAGTTCTTTGGCTTGCGCTCAGTCTCATCAATTGTTGGAGGAGTATAGCTGACTTCTATAGAGTTCGAGCAACGATCATCCAATGATTTGATGAAAGCCTTTATCCTAGCCATCCAATATGCATAGTTTGTTCCGATAAATAAAGGAAGAATATTTACAGAATTTTCCATAAGCATTCATTCCATCTTGAGCCTGAAAAAGAAGAGACACACCAAGGATCTTGTGCAAGTAAAAGTTAGCACAACTACTCTGATACCAATTGATAGTATATCTCTATGAGGGAACTTCTATTAAGGGCAGTTGAATAGGAAGTTGCAACTGCTACTAGTAGCAAAGTAAGAACCAAAATAAAAAATCTCACGCAAACATAAAAGGTTTGTTTACGCAGTCCAGTGACAAAACCTATCACCTAATCTATGGGGAACTCACCGGACAGATGCCCAATCCACTCTCTATAAGCACAATATAAGTCTTCAGGATTTCACACCCAAAATCCGATTACCAGTAATACTACAGTGAATTAGAAATAACAAAAATCTATTTGTTATTACAAGTACATACCAACTTGCCTCTCTATGACATCCTAGCCACAAAGTTCCGTCGTCCACACAACCTTATGTTGTAGCGAGTTATTAGCTCGAAACCATCTTCACTTGAAGATAAAAAAGTAGATTGTTGCCGTTCTGCACTCAGCAGTCTCTCAATAACTGGCAACACAATGTTCGCACATAGAGAGAGTTGTAGATCACATCTTTTCATCGGAATTTATATGTGAAAACTAAAAGATCTGAATCAATGCTGTCATAACTGTTTGTTTAATAAAACCATCAGTTTAACAACCAACAATCATCGGTTGAAAACAAATAGTCAATGCTTAACTCATAGAGACCATAAGATCAAATGAGTAACACCCGGAAATATTAAAGAGGACCTCACCTCTAAAAGATAATCGGGTAATAAAATAATTAACAATGATTAAAAGATCTCAGAGATAATAAAGAGAATCATCATTAATAATGTAGACAAAGAGACATCATCTCTATAGGAAACAAAACGTCCTCTTTTTGCGCTGCATCCTTGTCATGAAATCCATAGGTTGTTGGAACAGTTGAAACTGTCCTCAATGCAAGTAGAACTTCTCCTAGTTGTCTGAGAATTGACCTGGAGTACTTTTGCCAAATATAGCCAAATCATAAAGTGCCAACACTAACAATCTCGATTCGATCAAAGGCCTATAATACTTTTTCCAATTTATTTCTTAACTTCACCTTTACACTACTTGAACTATTCAAAGGTATCGAGTTTGTGTCGCATCAGATGGACATACCCGTGCCTCGTCATATCTTAGGAGTATCCTTCTCTGGCTTGAGTTGTCAGCGGCCTGCATACACTTATGTGGGCCAACTCTAACAATTTAGCGACCCTTTCACCAATTCCGGTGAATAAAGGGGCTAGGTCATTTTGTCCTTGAGACACAATTCTGAAGTTGACAATGATTCATGATCACATGGGCTAAATTACCCATTTTATGTCCAAGTCTTAAAGGCTAGGGATAGGTGAGGTTCATTTTATTTGCTTTTGCGTTCGTTCCATATGAAATACATTATCACTAACATTTAAAAATATTGAGCCATTCGCAATGCGTCCAGTAGCATATAACTCATAAAGATGGTATATGAGGCAACTATTACTTTTTAAAGACATTTCATAACATTGTTCAAGTAACAAAAGGACATAAATAATGTTCTTTATTAATACTGGAATGAAATAACAATTATTGAGCTCAATAGTCTTGCCAGATGAAACTCTAAATAATAAATTCCTATGGTTAAAGCTGCAACTCTTGCGCCATTGCCTACTCGAAGGTCGTAGTTGCCTTTTGTCCAGTCTTCTACTTCTTCTCAGCTCCTGTAACACCTTGCAAATGTGAGAACAAGAACCGGTATCAAATTCCCATGAAGTAGAGTTAGTTAATGATAAATTGATTTCAATAACGTACACTCCTAAAGAAGCGACTTCAGAAGTCCTCTTCCTCTTTATTTCTGCAATATACTCCTTGCAGTTACGCTTCCAGTGGCCATCTTTACCACAATGATAGCATATGCCTTTGGGAATGACCTTCCCTTTCTTCTTGATATCTTTATTAGGTTTGACAATTTTATTCTTCAAAGATGTCGGGAGAGATTGAATTACTAAGTCCTGACTCAACTCTCCATCCATGATGAAGCCTAACTTTGTCAACTCCTCAATCAAATTGATTAGTTTTAGGACATGGACATCAACTAGAGTGCCTTCCTCCATTCTGGTACGAAAGAGTTGTTTAGATAGTTCATATCTAGCACTCCTACTCTATTCACCATACAACTTCCTGAGGTGGAGCAGGATAGCTTCTGTATCCAAATGTTCATGCTGCTTCTGCAATACATCTGACATGGATGCGAGCATTATGCATTGAACATCGATGTTATCTTCTTTCCATTTTTCTTGCAGCTTCTGATAAGCTGCCCTCTCTTCCTCGGTGTAATCCCCTTCCCAAGGGGCTAGACTGCTCTCGGAGAATCAAGAATATGAGAGAGTTTCTCTCGAGTGAGGACAATCATCAAGCTTCGCAACCAAATGACATAATTGGGTCTAGTTAATTTATTAGAATCGAGAATGCTACACAACGACAATGAAGATGACATGGTGATAAAAAAATATGCTATAATGAAAAGAAAGACATAAATGAGCAAATATTTTATATGCATAATTATCGAGGTCTTTTAATTAATCGTGTCTCCCACTAATTGGTAGACTTTCTTAGGGGGAGATGAAATCCCACTTATCCTACTCAGGTCTCACATGTAATACAATAAACCCTAATAGGTCCATGGATAGGTAACTCTTTACTGATCATATCTCTATGTGACTTCCGTCAATTTATGCCTCTAGGGTAACTACGGCCTTGTGTGTGTACAACAAATCGTAAAACCCTAGTTGAGTCGGACCCATCTTTCTTATACCATGGCGAGAAAACAACAACCATTGAGTGTAACTCAACAAGATAAGTCACGTTCAAGTCAGTAGTAAAGACACATCTCATGTGCCATATGGGGTGCAACGTGTCAACTTGTACAACAGGGCTTGTGTGTGCACAACAAACCCACCGCGTTTGTAGACACACTCCACTCCCCATAACGATGGAAGGCATGAATGATATTCTTAATACTTTAACCATTTGGATTCACATATTGATGGATGGTATTTTCATGCAATTATTTTATCTAAGCTAACAACAGATTGCAGCATAAGCAATATATAGAAGGATAAATATAAATAAGGATGATTATAGACTTTCTAAACAGTCCACCGAGCCACATGGTGAACCAAGGCCATCATCCTAGGGTTCTTGGAAATACCGTCTCGCCAATGTGCTGCCAAAAATCTTCATGTAGGTTGCCGGTTCAAACAACACCTTCACGGGGTTCAAGCTATCATCTCTATGGAGCCAAACACCTCCTCTCCGCGTGCACCAAAATAGGGCAGCAAGCATGGTCAAGAGTAACCTACGCCTAAACTTCTAATTTTTACATACTTAAAATAAGAAAACCTCAAAAAGCCCTTGGGGAGAGGTTTAAGGAGAGGGAGAAAAGATTTACAAACAGATTTCTCAAGGTGAAGGCAGGGGCATATACCCTATTTAAATGATAAAATTTCCAAAAATTACAAGCAATCATGCACATGCACATAGGGCTAGTCCACAATCATCATTTTATGCATCTTATCTAATAATCAAAAGGAAAGGAAAAAAATAGAATCCAAAACCGCGCTAATCGGGGCAACGATAGTCCACACCAAGCGTCTCGTAACAAAAGGGGCAACGACCTCTCGGGCTCGTCGTGGCTCAACATACAAGTTTCTCCAACTCCGATTTGCACGGAAGAAAGGCTGACCCTTCTACCAAGAACTAGGCAATGAGAAAAGGGAGAAATACGATGAGAAACCACAGAACCAATTCACACAAGAAGAGAGTACCTTGTTGGAATTTTTGAACTCCTCCAAAGATTCAATCCATCAGCGATTTTCGGCGAGGAAAATATGGCGGAGCTTCTCCAAGCTTGCTGATGGGGAAGAGGTGGAATTAACGGTGCGACTAGAGCTTGGAGGGGGCCGAAATATTTTTGAGATTATCTTTTCTTCATGGGGTGGTCGGCCACCTCCATTAAATAATCTCCCATGGACGGCTACAAAATTCTCCAAGCCCGTGTTCAAATTTTAAAACACCCCGAAATTCAAAATTCCGGGGGTTTGTCTCCAACCGATCCCTTATTTAATGGGGACCAATAAATGCATTCCCTATTAGATAGGGATCAATAAATGTACCTCCTTATGAAATAAAACTAATCTCCCTACTTAATAGGGAGGTTAGGTGCATGGGGAGACCAAGCTTGGTCTCCCCTGATTCATATTCAAATTCGAATCAGGAATATCTATTCAAAGTGGAAATTATGTTTCCCACCTTGCTTGAGCCGACCAACCTTGAACCATCGGCCGGTTCATTCCTTGAATCGGACCATGGGTTCGATTCGGTTTAACACTTGGACCAGACCAAGGGTCGGGTTGACCTCATTGCGTGTGGTACCTTACAAATTAGGGTGCCGAGAAACTTCTTCATCGAGTACTTATAATTCGTTCAAATATGAAACACTTCTCCCATTTTTGTTCGTAAACGAGAATAGTGATTGTGTTGCAGCATGTCCATGCTAGTAGACATTAAGTGCCGAGTTCGAGCTCTATCCCATAAAGCTCATTGGGCCCCACACTAAGCCAGCAGTGAGTCATGCATAACGGAGAGTCGAATTCGATAGAACATATTCTATTCGAATTTCCACGAGCCTCCACTAAACCCCTTTAGTGCGATCGTGTGAGACTCCACTCACAAGTCATTATTGACGTCTAGCAACATGTCATGACCACTTGGATAGTGTGAAATTCAATCTGTAGGAATCGAACGCCCTACGGTGATTGGTTACCATGCAACTATATCCTTCAATTACAATGTCCTGAATTCGGCTAGGGTACGAAAGTCGTATCAAATCCTAATACTGATTCATATGTATTCCAATGTCTCAAGTTGTTGTCTCAATCATGAAATGTCAAAAACCCTTTTCCGACTTTTATATCCACTTTGGCCAGAGATTCTCGATCGACACTTGCAAGAGCACATAGGACACTATCTCCTCTTACTAGGAGTAATGGATTCCTTGTTGGTTGCTCACCTTCCTTCATGAAAGTTTCACTATGCCCAGTAGTACCCGACACACGACTCTGCAAGCCATGCTGGGATAACACCAATGCGATAAATCGTCAATCACAAGGTTACCATGACAACCTCAGGTCCATAGATTGCTTCCACCCATTATTGACACTCATGTAAGGATTCTATTTGACGTTCCTCGAGCAGGTCCATTCAACGAACTCATTCTCTAATAAGTACATGCTCTTATACATTAATAACACCTCAAAGGTAACTGTGAGATCAGCTACCCCATATCATATAGGGCATGTACTAAGTGCACTAGGCTTGCCCGAATCACCGATCCCCTACTCGGTGATCCTATGACTATGAACATTTAGAACAGAGGAGGCTTTTGGATTCTAAGTCTCACTGGAATGATCTCATCATGGCCTTATAATCGTTTGCCCGAGTTCATGGGGTTCATCATAATCTTGTTGACAAAACAAAGATACAATATGATGAAAAGATGCCTTATTTATTTATTACATTTGAATAGTCCCTAAACTCATCGACACGTGATTGGCTCAAGGACACTATTCCTTTCAATGCTATGACTTGGTGAGTTACTTAGGAGCATGATTATCCTATTATGACTTTACCCAATTTACTATGTTACTGCCTACTACTTGTTTATATATAGTACATTATGCATTCTTTTGATATGAGTATGTCGTTGTTTGTTAGTTAAGCTTCGGAGTATATGTGATATTTTTGATCGATCACGTGAGCTCGAGATCAGGGCGTGATATTAGTTTACCCATGTAATTCACAGAATGACAAAGAAGTACATGTTTGAGAGGGCGGTATTAGCCACTCACTTAGTTGTAAACTCACACCCTCTTGCCTATTTGTGTAGGTTCATGTGTGGTTCATGGTGCATGATGTGGTTGCCAATGCAAGCTCATCGAGGATATTTCTCCAAGTCGCAACTTAGGGTGTTCGAGTCCTGTTTAGTCTTTGAATAATTGGTGCATTTCGTAGTTTACTTTGGGTACATTTTATGCATTTGATCTGAGTCATGTTCCCTTCTTGCATGTTGTTGAACCCAGACGAGTATTTATATAGTACGTACGTTATGCATTCCTTTGATACGAGTATGTCGTTGTTTGTTGGTTAAGCTTCGAGGTAGATGTGGTATTTTTGACTGGTTACGTGAGCCCATGTAATTCACAGAAAGACATTGAAAATTTATTTTTTTAATTTGTAATAACTTGCGGATTCATCGATATTCATGAGCAATAAAGAAGTACATGTTACAAATTATTACTCCAACAAAGTTTTTTATGTTCCAAATTATTACACCATCAAAGATTTTTATTCATGACCATTCTTCCTCATGCCCATATCATAAAAGTCTAGTATAATTATGACTCGGGACAAGGTGGAATGTGACAAGGTATTCCAGTATAATCATCATGAATCATCAAATTTGCATCATGGATCATAGGCTGAGTAGAAAGATTATCTTCTCCTGTTCATCAAATATGAGAATAATATAAGATTAAAATAAAAGTGGTGAAGAAAAGTGCATGCTTTAAAACAATTCTTAACTATACTTGTATGAATTAGCACACAAGAGAATAAACAAACAATAAATAATCAACTATACCAAATTCTTAGCTAGTTGTGTCTTTCATACATGTTATATCTATTTTCACCCCATGATAATATCTCTCTTATATATAGAATAGATAACTAACCAAGAGCAAGAGCATTCATCAGAATAATATTTGAAAATATGAGGCACCAAAAGACAATCCACTGTAACTTGAAGCCCATGCTTATGAAATTGATCTCGACAAATAGTAACATTATGTCTTTGAATATATACAGGTGCTGCATAACATGATAAAAAATAGAGAAGGAAAAAAGAGGAGGCATAAAAGGAATAACTTGATGTAAAATTAATATTTAAATAGAGAAATTTAGGAAAATTATTTTAAAAAATTCTTAAATTTATCCAAATCACAGATAGATTTGAGAAATTAGAAAACCTTAATTTTTTAATTTGTACATCAGAACACCTCGTGTCAAAAATAAAAAATAATGAATAAAATTAATGCAGATGTTTCTAAATTCATATATTCTTTTATTAATTACCATACAATAAAATAATCAAATAATTAATATTTAAATAGAGAAATTTGGAAAAATCATAAAACAAATTTCCCAAATTTGTCAAAACCACGGGTAGATATGAGAAATTAGGAAAATCATAATATATTTTTAATTTGTACATCAGAACACCTCACGTCTAAAATAAAAAGTAATGGATAAAAGTTAAAGATGTTTCTAAATTCATATATTCTTTTATTAATTACCACACAATAGAATAACCAAACAATTAATATTTAAATAGAGAAATTTAGGAAAATCATAAAAAATATTCCCAAATTTATCAAAACCATAAATAGATTCAAAAAATTAGAAAAACCATAATATTTTTTTAGAACACCTCACGTCTAAAAAAAGTAATGAATAAAAGTTAGTGCCTTATAAAATGTTTCTAAATTCACATATATATTTATTTTGCAAAAAAGAAATAACTATGGATTAATCAACCCGAATATCAAAAAAGTTATCGTCTCTATCAAGGATAGAGTTGAGTTCGGGACGGTGAGATCGAGGAGGACCAAGCAATAATAGACTCCTTATTTTCTCGAGCCATATTTGCTGCCCAATTGACAACTTTATTTACATTACGATATATAGGAATAAATGATACGTTGGTAAAGTTTTGGACAGTAGATAAAATATCATGAACTATAGAGGAAACCCTCCACGGGATAGCAGTGGATCTGTTAATAGGGTCAACAAGCAGGTTTGTTACGCCCCAAAATCGGGTCACGTGACCGGCCAGAGTGTGGACAAACACTCGAACCTATACCATGCAACCACATCAACCATACCATATATACAACTCATTATATCATAAAACACACATTTATTTATAAAAGTAGCAACTTAGTTCCAATTCAAGTATAAGCTACATATCCAAGTACTAATATCAATACTACATAAGTTCATAAGTTCACATGTCAAAAGAACTACATGTCACGGACATACTACATGTCTTAGAAATAAACTCAAACTAAACTCGACTACACCAACAGGTTTCACGAGACCTCTATCGGAGTCCGCCACCATCAGCCGTGCCATACCTCAATGATCACGCTCTGCAAAATAGTGTCCAAAAAAGAATGGTGAGTTCAAAGAACTCAGTGAGTGGTCGTCTCGACCATCACCAAGCCAAACCATATAAATAAATAAATAAATATAGTAATTAACTCTCTGTTCAAATAATAAATATAAGTCATGACAATAATTTGCATTAGTAATCTCGGGCGCTACGCGCACCGTACGGCCTGACCCAATGGCTCAATTGGAAACCATTTCAAATTACTCACCTACAACTCGCAGGTTGCTCACTAGGCTAGCCATCCTAGAGACCTTCTCATCTCGGGCTCACTAGACTAGGAAGCCCCTCTAGTATCAGTGCCCATAACTCAGTCGGGAAAAGCCCTCCGACGCATATCACTCGGGTTAGTCATCGGTGTAGCTCACTGACATATGTCTCGACCCAGAATCAACTCGTGCGTGATGTGCATAACTCGGCCCAATATTAACTCGTGCGCGATGCACACAACTCGTCCCAATTCGACCCAATATCAACTCGTGTGCGATGCGTACCACTCAGCCCAATCCAACCTAATATTAACTCGTGCATGATGAGCACCACTCGGCCCAGTTCGGTCCAATATCAACTCGTGCGCGATGCGTACCACTCAGCCCAATCTGGGCCAATATCAACTTGTGCGCGATGCGCATGTCACACCCCAAAATCAGGTCGCGTGATCGGCCAGAGTGTGGATAGACACTCTGAAGCCTATACCATGCAACCACATCAATCATACCATATATACAACTCAGGATATCATAACACACATTTATTTATCAAAGTAGCAACTCAGTTCCAACTCAAGTATAAGCTACATATCCAAATACTGATGGCAATACTACATAAGTTCAGAAGTTCACATGTCAAAAGAACTACATGTCATAGACATACTACATTTCTTAGAAATAAACTCAAACTAAACTCGACTCGACTATACCAACAGGTTTCACGAGACCGCTACCGGAATTTACCGCCACCATCCGTGTCATACCTCAATGATCACGCTCTACAAAATAGTATACAGAAAAGAGTGATTAGTTCAAAGAACTCAATGAGTGGTTGTCTCGACCACCACCAAGCCAAACCATATAAATAAATAAATAAATAAATAAATACAGTAATTAATTGTGTTCAAATAACAAATATAAGTCATAATAATAATTTGTATCGGTAATCCCGAGCACTACGCGCACCGTAGGGCCTGGCCCGGCCCAATTGGAAACCATTTCAAGTTACCCGCCTACAACTCGCAGGTTGCTCACTAGGCTGGCCATCCTAGCGAACTTTCCACCTCAGGCTCACTGGACTAGGAAAACCCTCTAGTATCAGTGCCCATAACTCGATCGGGAAACACCCTCCGAACCATACCACTCGGGTCAGTCATTGGCATGGCTCACCGACGTATGTCTCGACCCAGAATCAACTCGCGCAATGTGCACCACTCGGCCCAATCCGTCCCAATATCAACTCGTGCGCAATGTGCACCACTCGGCCTAATCCGGCCCAATATCAACTCGTGTGCGATGTGCACCACTCAGCCCAATCCGACCCAATATCAACTCGTGCTCAACAAGCACCACTCGGCCATCACATTGTAATACCCACAAAAAAAAATTATTTTAATTTGGTTTCAGCGGGAAGACCTGAAGGCACATAAGAGTGGGCCGAGAGAATCACCAGAGGGCGCGACTTAAGGTAAGGTCTGATTGCTAGAAGAATTGTTTTAATTAGTTGTTTGTGATATTGGATTTGGGTTGGACTTGAGTTTGGATGTGTACATGTGGTCCGGGGTTTGATCAGAACCCAGTTTGGATGTGTACATGTGGACTTGAGTTCAACTTAAGTCATGAGGGCATTTATGTAAAAAAAGGAAAAAAATATAAGGATGGATGTGGCGACCGTTCGGCTCCAACGAGGAGCCGCACGAATGCCGAGAGAGGGGAAGGGGCGATGCCTGGATTTTATTTGCTGGAGATTCGGTCATCGTCGGCGTCGATCAACACGGAGACTCGAGGATCGTCTTCCTCTTTGCCTTCCTTTTCTTCTGTGAGTGGAATCTTACCCTCTCCCTCCCCGGATTGAGATTTCTCTCATGTTGGCCGCACCTTGTAGATTAGATAGAATCCGAAAAAAAATTATCTATTGGTTTATTTGCTTGATTGTGATGTCTCTTATTTGTTTGGTACGTAAGGGAAGAGGAATGTCTGGCAGCCCTTGGGAAGGGCTGCCCCTTTGACTTGGGGTACGCGGTATGGGTGAAGAATTGTAGTTCCAGGAAATTATTAATCCTCTTGGATGGAGATTGAATTCTTCTACTTAAGTGAATACTTACTAATGAGAATGGTGATTTACTCACCGAGACTATTTTGGGGCAGCCCTAACACCTAGGACCGGTTAGTTGTGGTCTTTAAAAGAAGAAGAAAGAAAGACTCGATGGAGTACTTGAATAGGTTGGAATTGAGAGGTTTAAATTTGAAATTTTGTTCTCCTTTTTGGATCAGTCCTTGAGGTATTTAACAAGGGAGGCGGTAGGTGTAGAGTATCCCTAGTTTGTTATGGTTAGCCTAAGGTAGAGGCGGTTTTGGGCCGGGCCTGGCCCAACACGGTTGTGCCCAGAAGATGAGCCAGGCTCGCCTTTTGGGCACGCGGGCCATGCTGGCCTGAGCACGGGACGTGGGCCGACCACGACCCGCGTGCCCATGCTCTGGGCGAGCACGGGAGGCTTGGCATGCACCAGGCCTAGGTCTGGCAGCGCCAGACCAAGCCTGGCACTCGCCAGACGTAGGTCGGCCCGAGCCAGGTCTGGCTCGGGCCGACGGATCCTTTATTATATATAAAAAAATCCTATAAATACCCTCTCTCCTTCTTCATTTCTTCTATCTTCATCTTTAACTATTTCTCTCAATCATTAACTCTCAACTCTCTTACACTCTTACTCTCAACAATCTAAGTTCATTTACAATCATTCTCAACAACATTTTAAGCTCATCGAGAAGACAAGGATTCAAGATTGTTGTTAATTTTTTTTAATCTCTTTAATTTATTTCATTGATTAGTATAATTTTTATATTTTTTATATTTTTAATTTTTACTAATGGCGGATGGAGATTTTTCAGGTTATACTCCACAAACTGGATCAAATATGTTAGAAGAAATGTCTCCTGCTACTCCTACCACTCCTATCACTCAACAAAATCAAAACATAGAGATAAGTTCATCTATTAATTTATGTCCATCAGGTAGAAAAAAAAGTATGGTTTGGAAATATTTTGAGAAAATTATTGAACCTGATGGCACCATAACAACAGCCCGGTGCAAAAAATGTCAAAAAATTCTTTCGACTTCAACAACCGGAGGAACTGGTCATTTATTACGTCATGCAAAGGGTCATGACACTAAGGTTGCACAAGCTCAACAAATTCTTAATTTATCTTTTTCTGGTTTAACAGCTTTTTCGTATGATCATGATTTTCAACGTCGAGAACTTGCAAAATTAATTATTCAAAGTGAATCTCCTTTTAGTTTTGTTGATCAACCAAGATTTTCTAGTTGGATTCAAAATACTTTACAACCAAAATATAAAAAAATTACTCGAAATACAATGAAAAATGATGCTTTAAAATTATTTTTTATATAGAGAGAAAATATAATGACTAGTTTTCAAAATAATAAATCAAAAATTTCTTTAACATCTGATGTTTGGTCTAGTCAACGTACTACTAATTCTTACATTTGTGTTATAGCACATTGGATTGATGAAAATTTTATTTTGCAAAAAAGAATAATTAGTTTTAAAGGTTTTGAATATCCACACACTACTGTTGCCATTTTTTCTGCTATTAGATTTGTAACATCTTTCTATAATATAAATGATAAAAAAATTTCGATTAGTTTTGATAATGCTAGTAATAATGATGCTGCTATTCCTCCCCTTATACGGTTATTTAAACCAATATTAGATGGTGGATTATTTCATGTTCGTTGTGTTTGTCATGTTCTTAATTTATGTGTACAAGATGGTTTAAAACAAGTAAATATACATGTAGAAAAAATAAGAGATGTTATTAGATATATGCATTCTTCAAAAGCAAGAGCACAAGAATTTAAAAAATTATGTCAATCTTTTAATAAATCATTTAAAAAATTTAATGGTGATGTTATTACTAGATGGAATTCAACATATCATATGCTTATGTCTACTATAAGATATCAAGATATCCTTACAATGTTTTACAATCAAAATATGTCTGGTGATCTAATTAATAATAATGATTGGTTAGTTGCTCGGCATATTACTCAAATTTTAGAACTTTTTAATAAAGCTACCGAACAACTTTTCGATGTTTATTATCCTACATGTAATTTAAATCTTTCACATATAGTTCGTATTAGTGAAGTATTTTTTTCATATAGACATCATCCTTTATTTGCACAAATTATTTCTTTAATGAAATCTAAATTTAAAAAGTATTGGTCAGATATACCTACTTTATTTTGTTTAGCAATATGTTTAGATCCTAGAATAAAAATTGATGGTTTAAATATGTTGTTAGATGATTATTATAACAATATGGAATTAGATAATGTTGAAGAAAAAAAAATTAAAAATTTAAATTTATTAAATTCTATGTTTGTATTTTATGCTTCAAAATTTGGTGATACAATTACAAATAAGACAACATCTTCTTCTAGATTAAGAGAAGATGGTGGAAATAGTATTAATTCTCAACTTGGTCGTAGAATAAAAAAAACTAAATCTACTAATTTTAATGAATTACTTTTTTTTCTAGATCATAATCATTTTGAAGAAATAGATGATAATGAAATTTTAGCATGATGGAAAAAATAAAAAAATATGTATCCTATTATTTTCATCATGGCACGTGATATATTAACTGTTCGTGTGTCTACAGTAGCTTCCGAGTCTTGTTTTAGTGCAGGAAATAGAATTCTCGACGAAAAAAAGAGCCGAATGAGTGAAGAAATAGTTGAAATGTGCATTTGCTTAAAAGACTGGTTGGATGCTGAAGATAGATTACAAGATAAGGGAGGACACGGCACTTCATCATCGGGAGAGGAGGAAGCTCAAACAAGCGAAGCTGGTGCTGCTGGTCCAAGTACAAGTTAAATCACCAGGACTACGGGTGATTAAAAATGTAAAAAGAACTACGTAGACCTGATCCTTCTATAGTTAATCATTGGGGACTACAAGTTTAGCTATAGAAGGTACGTAGACAACCTTTTAAGGTGCGTTCTATTATAATATTTAAAAAAATTATTTTATCATTGGATGAATATTTTTGTATTAAAGATAAATAAAAATTTAATTATAATTTGATTTTTTAAAAAAATATTTTTATTAATTTGTACTGCGTTAAATATAAAAATTGTGTTAAAAAATATATAATAAAATTTAGTACAATGATTAATAAAATTAGAGGTCCAAGTTCAAAATTAACCCGTAATCATTAATTTTTAAAATTAAATTTTAAACCTTTAAAAATTTAAATTAAAAAATTAATTTTCGGGTCAACCCGAGCCCAGCTGGGCGGGCTCGGGCTTAGCTGCCAATGGTTCGGGCCGTGGCCGGGCCTGGGCCGGGCACGGCCCGTTGCCACCTCTAGCCTAAGGAAGTTGCGCACTTTGGTATACAAGAGTAGAAGACTAGAATTCTAAATTTATTTTAAGTATGTTATTGTTGAAATTTAAATGGGCATGATGGGTTATTTTTGTTTAATGCTTAATTGCTGCAAATATTCAGTTTTATTGTGACATGCTGAAAATTGCTCATTATTGGAGATGAGTTGATTGTCGAAATTTTAGTTCTCAGTATGCTTGTCCAGCGAACACTATACCTCTTGTTTTACAATTGTAGTTCAGTATTGATACGCTGGAATCTTAAGTCTTATAACACTTTAGGTACTGATTATGTTAGTGCAGAATTTGTGTGATTGAAAGGGTGACACAGAAATTTCAGCTTGTACGTATTGTCTTGTGGCTGAAATATTCAGCGGAGTAGGCCTCTTTTCCCTCCCTGAAAACCATCCCTAGTTGTTTCATTTTAAGGTTATATTAATGTCCTTATTAGTGGATCATGGATGAGAATTTAACGCAATAAAAATCTAGATTTGGAACAAGGAAACTTAGGTTGAAATTTTCGATTTCTATAATAGTGCGGCTGCCCTTCATGAATGAGAAAGGGGTTCACCCGGGTCGCCCTTCCTTCGGAATTATGAATATTCCTCTGATTAGGTTTCCTTGTAATTGTGCAATGCTTGCTGAAGTTTATTGTCCGTAGTAGAAAAAATATAAGCTGAAATTTGAAATTCTATAGCATATCAATATATGCTGAAATATGTAATTTTTGTACCATAAGAATGTACGCTGAAATTTGATTTTTTTTTTGTAGTATGCAATACATGCTGAAATTATTAAGTATATGCTGAAATTATATAGTGCATGCTGGGATTATTTAATATATGTTGAAATCTCCCATCTGGGTGATAAAGTATAAAGCCGGGATAATTGGGCCCAAGAGAGGGCCGGGTTGAGGCGCATAGGCGCGTACCTAAGTTGTTGGCGAGAAATTTTTTTATGTAATTGCATGTACTGTGTAGTGATGTTATTGTGTTTGTGATTGTGGATGGAGGATGGCCGGGCTGAGGAGCGTCTTTAGCTAGTTAAGCTATTGTCCGACTCAACGAGTGAATTATGGATCTTGAGATTACGTTAGGGAGCCACGTTGACGTTAGACCCGAGTGGCATTGGTTGGAGGGCTATTCCCAAACAAAGGGGGGGCACTGGAGCTAGTAGGCCATCCTAGCTCAGAGGGCCCGAGCGAGAAGCTCGCTAGATAGAGATTCTAGCGACCGACTCATATGCTTGCTTTGTTTGGGTGGTTTGGGCCGAGTGGTTATTGTGTTTGGATGTTTGGGCCGGTATGAGCCGAGTGGCTATTGTGCTTGGATGTTTGGGCCGGTATGGGTTGAATGGTTATTGTGCTTGGATGTTTGGGCTGGTATGGGCCAAGTGGTTATTGTGCTTGGATGTTTGGGCCGGTATGGGTTGAGTGGTTATTGTGCTAGGATGTTTGGGCCGGTATAGGCCGAGTGGTTATTATGTTCTGAGCACGAGTTTGTGGATGAATGCATTTTCCTTACATGTTATTATATTTCAGCACTTCCATAATTATAATCTATTATTGATATAAGTATTCATCTTTAATTATTTTTGAGTGTTTGGTCAATTATGGAAGAATTGAAGTGTTTTTCATTGATGGGCTAGGCATTTTTGAAGCTTTTATGGCTGAAATATTATGATGTATTATGGTTGTATTTTGAGATTTGAAGCTGATGGAGTTAAGATCTTTTGTTAGTGGCTTTTATGGATGTTGGTTGGATTTCTCTATATATGAGGAAAGAGAAGATATGGATTGCTAAGGGTCTCCTATGTGTTGAATCTAAGTTTCTAGTTCTATGAGGAGTTGAGACTGTTGAGTGTGTGTTGGTGGCAAGAAACTATTTCAATCATCTTCAAATCAAGGTGGAATTGGGTTGTTGAACTCACTACAACACAGAGACTGTGTGGAGGACATAACTCTTTGATTGAGTTGTTATAGAGAGGCAAGTGGTTAGTACTTGTAATAACAAATAGTTGGTTTGTTATTTTCAATTCACTTTAGTACTGATAGTAGGATTTCTGAATGTGAAATCCTAGAACTTGTATTGTACTTTGTTGATAGTGGATTGGGCATCTGTCCGGTGAGGGTCTCGTAGATTAGCTAGGTGACTAGTTTATCACTGAACTGCGTAAATAAATCCTTGTATGTTTGTGTGTTCTTTTTGTGACTATTTTATATCTGTCACTCACTCTATTTTAAAGCAGTTCACGTAGCAGTTGCAACTCATGAACAACTAACTCCTAACAGAATGCTCCCTTAGAGACTATCCTGTCAAAGTTTACTAGGATTGGATTTGTTATCCTTTAGGCTTTGAGGTGGGAGAGTGCTTTCGGTAGGAAGGTGGAGACTTCCGGGTGTGGAAGTGCCTTCGGATTGAGAGCGGAGATTCTCCGGTGTAAATTCCTCATTGTAAGGAAATAAATTAATCTAACAAGCTAAGATGTAAATCCTAAGCGGGGTACTTAGGTAGTGGAGCATGCATTGGGGTCGAACCACTATAAATCTCATATTTGCATTGCCTATTGTGATTGTTTCTTAATTGTTATACTTACTTGCTTCCGCGCATATTGCTATTACTTGTGTTTGCTCAATTAACATATTTACTTTGCTTCCGTATTTATCAAATAAAAATTGAGAATTAACCTAAGTAATCAAGTATCCAATTAAAACTGGATTTAGGTTAAGTTTTTAGCGAACACACTATTCACCCCCCCCCACCTCTCTAGTGTAGGTATTCAACTTAAAGAAACAACTTTTCATCATATGTTGCATCTATCATCTATAGTTGTTAATAGATTTTGATGAACCTCATGAGCTTGGCCGATGATTCTAGGGCCATGATGAGATCATGCCAGTGAGACCTTGAATCTAGAGGCCCTAGTTCAAAATGTTCTTAATCGTAGGATCATCGAGTAGGGGATCGGTGAATCCGGTAAGACTAGTACACTTAGTACATGCTCTATCGTAGGGGATAGCTAATCTCATAGTTACATATGAGACATTATTAATGTACAAGTGTTAGTGCTCATTGGGGAATGATTTTTACTGAACATATTCGCTCGACGAATGCCTAATGGAATCCTTACATGAGTATCAATAGGTTATTCCTCAGGTGATAGTAGGTGTAAGTAATCCTCAGACTTGAGGTTGTCACGATAACCTTGTGATTGACTGTTGGGGCGCGGAGAGAAAACGTAGCGGAAAAAAAACAAAATTTTTAAAAATCTTTAGAACACCTCAAAAAATAGCGATCTCTTTAGCGACGTTGAGGAATTCTATGGGAGAGGAAATAGCAGTTTTATACCTTAACCATAAATGAAGAAGAGATGCTCTGATCCCAAACTCTGAGATGCACACGCGCATGTCCTCCAATGATATAGTCCACACCAAGTGGCCTCGCAACTTCAGGAAACTCCTTTCCCGGGCAGCGATCACACAGGGCTCATCATGGCTCAACGGACAAGCGTCGTACTCTCCGGTTTGCACCAAAAGTGTTTGGCCCTTCCACTAAGGATCGAACTGCAAAGAGGGGAGAAAGACGATGATAAACCCAAGGACTCCTAAAAGGTCTGCCAAAATCTCGCAGTGAACTGAGTACCCCGATCGGAGATAATCATCGCGGGAACACCATGGTATGCCACAATTTGGTCCGTAAATAATCTGGCATAAACATCACTAGTAAAGGTCGCCTTGATCGGGATAAAATGTGTCGACTTAGTCAACCTGTCCAAAACCACCCAAATCGAGTCATTCCTTTTCTTTGACCTCGATAATCGAGTTACCAAATACATGGTAATTGTAATACCCGCGAAAAAAAATATAGTTAATTTTATTTTGACTTCAGCAGGAAAGCCGAAATGCGCGTCAAGACGGGCCGAGTATTACGTCGGAAGGCGTAAATTAAGGTACAACCTTATGCATGAGTAAAATTATTTTACTTAAGTTGGTTTGAAGATTTGATGTGAGTTGGACTCGAGTCAAGTACGACTCTAGGAAGAGCCACATGCCGCCCAAGACAAGAAGGAGGAGGCGCTGCACCTTTGTGGTCGTATCTTCGTCGTCGCCAATTGTCGTCGTCGTGAGGCTTCGTCATTGTCTTCCTTTGCTTGATTCCTTCTCCAAGTGAGTGGTTTGATTTCTACTTTTAGGGCTGTTTTCCCCAAGCTTTGCAGCCCCTTTGTGATGTTGATACGTGTTGGAATTTTTTGTTTGATTGGATTTTCGATCAATTTCTTGCTTCTTGATGTGGTTAATGATGGAAATCAAAGTCCTTGGTAAAGGGGTAGGGCGTGGCAGCGCTAGAGAGTACCCTCGGCCCTCAGGGCCAACTAAATAAGGGTATAAGAGGAGGGATTTTTCATGTAAAATCTGGTTTTGGGGTTGGGTGGTATTTAATTATGAAATTCTTATGATTTTAAACAAATATTCGGTATGAATTAGAGATGAAGGTTACCATCTTTATAAGTTTGGGGTGCGGCAGCCCTAGGGTTGTCCCTAAACTCATTACAAAATATATTTCGACTTTTGACGTGTTTCCCAAATCAATCCTCACTTTTTAATTTTTCTAATTCAGTACATCACTTTTTAATTTATTACAAATCTATCCCACTGTCTACCCAATGTTAACTTTGCCGTCTGAATGCTGACGTGGCGCTGCTAACGTGGCTAATAATCCCAGTCAGCATTCAGACACGATTTTTTTCGGCCCCACCAAACCCAGTCAACAACAGGGTTAATTACATTGGGTAGACGATGGGAAAGATTTATAACAAATCAAAAAGTTGTGTATTGAATTGGAAAAATTGGAAAGTGAGGATAGATTAGGGAAACACGTCGAAAGTTGGGATATATTTTGTAATTAACTCTTAAATGGTTGATGGCTAGATTTGGTGTGGCCGGAAAAAAATAAGTTAAAAAATCGCATCTGAATGCTGACTGGGATTATTAGCCACGTCAGCAGCGCCACGTCAGTATTCAGATGGCAAAGTTGACGCCGGGTAGACAGTGGGATAGATTTGTAACAAATCAAAAAGTAGTGTACTGAATTGAAAAAATTAGAAAGTGAGATAGATTAGGGAAACACGTCAAAATTCGGAATATATTTTGTAATTAACCCTATAAAATTTTAGTTTTGAATTAATGGTGAAATATAATTCCGAATTTTCTTCTTGAGATTTAAAGAAGGGACTTTATGCTTATAGGGCATGGTTCTTGATATAGTATGATGCTTGTTTTAAGTCTCTTATAAATCTGAAATTTTCATAATCTATAGTCATAAGGAAGGGATGGTAAACAAGGACAAGATGTGGGGGCTACCCTAATGAGTAGGGTCGGATGTGCAAGGGTAGTGTTCATGTTATTTTCAATTGAACTTTGAGTTGGGATGTTAGATGGGAAACAACGGGGTATTTCACCCTGGAAAGAAAGCTAACTTCTAAGGCCTTATTCGGTCATATCCTTAAATTAAGGGAGGAAGTAGAGTCAACCTTACAATGGAGTATGGAAAGACTAAATTCTGGATAGAGGAAGATTAGTCACAAATATTTATCTCTCCGATATTAAAAGAGGTATCTTGATTTCAGTTTGGACTTATTTAAAATATGTTGATCCTTGTAGAAGGGATCGGATGTTGCACTTTTTCGTGTTTGGTTTTCATGTGTTATTTTCCATGAATGAGGCTTCGGTGTTGAAAGATCGACTTTTCTTGGGGGTTTAGGGTAGGCGGCAGCCCTAGGGCATGCCCTTAAACCCTAGGGTTGGCCGACCATGGTATTGAAAGCAAGGTAATTTGTAGGTAATTGATTTGGGAATTTTCAGTAATTAAATTCTGAAATATGCTTATATAAAAGCATGCTAAAATCCAAGTAGGAATTTAAAGTTTGTGGCCTAAGGGTGGGCCGGATGACCCTTAATTGGTAGGGTACCTATGGTGTGACATCATGTAGGGATTTTTTAGATTGAAACCCTTTTATAATATGCTGAAATTACATTTTAACATGCTAATATTTCATGTTTATGTGTATTGATATTTCATGTTCGATGTGCCAAAATTTTCGAGTTATGTGGGCTAAAACTTTGCCTCGTAGTGTGCTGAGACTATACATCAATTTATATTCACAGAACTATCACATCCCTTATATTGTTTTACACTCAAGGAGAGTTCTAAACTCTAAATAAACAAGTGCAGAAATTTCTCTTCAATAGGCTGAATTTTCGGCTTAAGGCTGAAAGTTTTTGAGATACGATGACGAGCTAGGAATCTGAAACTCCTATGACCGTTTACACTAAAATCAGAAATCTTTGGGTAGATATGGAAACACATTAGATTGTCCGAAAATTTTCGAGTGTTCAGATGAAATTTCAAACGTGAAATGGTTGATGGCGGGAAGGTACATCATGCTGAAATTGTTCAATAGAACGATAAGATTTCACTACATGACGACCTACCATGAATATAAAAGTTCTTGAATAAGAAATTGGAAGCTAAGCTTCAGAGGGTAAAATGGTGGGTGGTACAGCGGGTCAACAAGAATTTGAGGCCGAGTTGCGACCGTGTGGGGTGTTGTTGTGCACGCACCCGAGAAATGTAAATATGGTCGTACCTACCCGAGTTAACCACCTTATATTGTAGTGTACATTTCTGTGGATGTTTATGTGATGGTCGGGCTGGGAAGCGCGTTAGCATAAGAAGCTAATTGCCCGAGTCGACGAGTTGATTTTGGGGTCGAGATATTCGTCGGTGAGCCACACCGATGACTAACCTGAGTGGCACTGGTTGGAGGTGAAGGGATGGTGATCGAAAACGCGGCGGAGATAGCAATTTAGAAAAATAAACCATCCCAACACAATGATCTACTTTAGCAAAATTCAAGGAATTCTAACTGTGAGTGTAGTGGAGATTGTTGGTAATCATTGGCACACGGGGCAGCGGAAAACAAAAATTTTGTGTGCCTTTGATCACCAAAACCAAGATCCGATTGCATCATTAAAACTATAGTAAAGAAAAACAAGGAGAAGGTTAGATCTGTTATCCAAATGGATGAACGAAAGATCTTCTCGTCACCGGGTTATCGTAAACCACAGTGATCCAAATCGGATCACCTCCAAAGTATCCACACTATGATAGATCCAAGAATGCTTCAAGCACAGCAACAATAGCCAAAATTCTCTATATGCTAGCAAGGGAATTTGGCACAAGGAGAAAGGTGGAGAGGAGAGGAAGAGGCACAATGAGAGAAGAGAGACAAAATTGATTTTTGCTCCTCTTCTTCTTGTTGTATACGACTGCACCCTAGAAGTGCAAATAAATACTCCTAGGGTTTGGGTTTCAAACCAATAAGTGGGCTCAAGATGGATCAAATCCATCTCATGGGCTCACGGGTTTAAAACAAGATGGATCAAATTCATCTAACGGGTTTGTCTAATAAGTTGACTCAACTAGATGGATCAAATCCATCTCATGTGCCTCGCAAGCCATCTTCTTTCTTCTTTCTCATGGACTTAATGACATTTCATGTCATATTTGTCATTGTTATTTTACCTTTGTATCTTGCCTATATGTGTGTGACCTTATGGGCTTCCGAAACATGTTGGCAGTATATGGTGAATTATAATTCTCACTGAAGTGGAATTCCATATTTAAACTCTTTAAATTATTATTCATTCTCAATGAATAAATTCACTTATACAAGTCAATAGATAGAGGCTTCTAACCAAGCATCATGACTATCCAAATGTTAGAAGGTCGATGGTTTGACTATTTCACCCTTCTATATGTAGTTACCGTGCAATCAACTCCTTTCACCACTCTTTATCTCATCCAGGTTAATCAAGTCCTGAATGTGTAGATTCTTGTATCTTAAATCTTTATTCCAATAATGCCCTTTATGAATCACATTCATAAATGCATACTGCTATGGCCAGAGACTCATTGATAAAAAGATTGTACAAGAAGAGTGAGATAAACTCCGCACATAAATATGGGGTGGTGAATTCTATGCTGATCACTCAACTATCTTCAAGTGATTCATGCTATACCTAGGGACGGCAGAAATGGGCACGACATGATAGCACAACACGAGCATGATATAATAACTACGGGTTGGGCTGAAAAATTCGACCCGATAAGTTTATTGGGCCGGGCCGGACCAAAACGATAACATTATGGGTGGACGCCGGCTGGCTCTTATCGGGCTAGGCTGGCCCGTTTGACCCGCTGAGTATTAAAAAAATTAATTTCAAGTCTAGTTTAGTGTTTTAAAATTGAAGGTAAAGTTAATACATGGAGCTTTTCATGTGAAATGACATATTTGGTGCTTATTTAGTCTCTCAAATATTTTAAATTATTTTTTTTACAAGTTTTTAATTGATAAACGAGCTCGCGGGTCGGGCCGAGAATTTCCGGCCCACGAAGTTAGCGGGCCGGCCCGGCCCAACCTGCTAACTGCGGCCCGACCCATTTTGCCACCTCTAGCTATACCCAATCTCCAAGCTATGAACACCAAAAACTGAACCATAAGTAATGAAGTCAAAGTATAACACTAGGCACTCAAGATACTTTGATGATCTCAAGTCCAAGGATACTTGCACCACTGATATGATGAGATGTTTTCATAGATATAGATTGAATATTTATGTGAAGATCTCATGATTAGGCCTTCAATGAACTTGTTTCACAAACAAGCATCCACATGTTAACTCTGAGCATCGCAATGCTCACAACTTGTGAGAACTATTGCTTGAACAAGTCAAGAAGTATAACATGTGCTAGTCTATCTGTATTAACAATGTCTTATCTTGTTAATACTATGAATAGGGATAATTTAGGTATAAACACATTTACATGCAATAAGAATCTCACATTATGAACTCTTCATGATTTCCTTTGCACTGTGTCATATACCATAGACTTTATTACATAGTTTAAGTCTTTATGCAAGTAAATAAATTAACATGAGCACTAAGTAATAAAGATAGCCTTTCATGAATAAGTAAAATGTACATGAAGAGTTCCCAATTATATGAGGGCTCTAGGGCATATCACTAACAGAGATGGTATACCTTATCCGCGGTTGTACTTGCTGCTCCTATCCCCAAATCAAGATGCACACGTGCACGTCCTCTAATGCTAGTCCACATCAAGCTCCTTGCAACAAGGATCGCAGCGATCAATAGAACTCGTAGTGGCTCAACGTTGAGGTTTCCTCAACCTCGAAGCCTCAAAGGCTAGGCCGACCCTTCCACCAAGAATCAGGCTCCAAAACGGGAGGAACAGGAGATGAGAAAATCTCAGAACGAGAGGAGGAACAAGAAGATACCTTGATGTCCTCTTAGGACTCCTCCAAAGGAAGTAAGGGGTGGCACACCAAGGTGAAGAGAAACGTCTCTCTGGCTTGTGGGAAAATTAGGGGAAGGGGAGGAAAGTGGCCGGCCACCCTAGGAAGAAAAAACTTCTTCCTTTTTGGCTCCTTAAGATGATGCAAATCTCTTAACCTCCAAGAGGAGGTTCGGCCACTATATAAAGAAGGGGGGAGGCGGCTACAAGCAAAGACTTGGCCCCTCCCCTTAATTCTCTCCAGATTTTCAAAAAATCCAAGTTTGCCTCCAAAAGGTAATTTATATTTAATGGCTTCATAATTAATTTGAAATTAATTAAATTTAATTAAATATAAACTTTAATTTATCTTCATAAATTAAAAGCCTGTCAATATGAATGAGAATTATCTAAATAAATTAGTTTCATATCATATAGGAATTATATTCTTGTAGATAAATTACATTCCTATTTTGTAGAATCATGATTTATCTAAATAAATCAATTATCTTTAAATATATGATTTATCTAAATAAATTAATTTCCTATTAATTATGATTTATATAAATAAATCAATTCCTAAATTAATAGGTGTAGACGCATGAGGAAAATAAAATTTTCATACATGAATTTTTTATTTCAAAAATCAAATTAATTATGTTTAATTCTTAATTAAACATATCCTCGATTTATGGTTAATTAATTTCTTAATTCATAATTAAGATTTAATCAACCATATAAAATAGTACCGTGTGCTAAACCCTACATGTAAGACCCGAAGTTTCCTAATATAAAAATATATTTTGGTGCAGCGCTCCGAATCAGGAGTTAGTCGGGTCGAACCGTGGAATCGCCTCGAGTAGAAGGTATAACTCAGCTTATGAAGTTTATTTGGTTAAATGAACATTTCCTTCTTAAGCATTAGATGTCCTACTTGAGTCGTGTTCAAATCGGGGCTCGAATCAGACTCGGATTGAGTCGAGTAGGGGCTAAGTCATTAAGGAGGGCATATAGGTCATTTGTAGATGAGGGAATAAAATCCCTCATCTGTAGCTGTGCGGCTCATGCTTGAGCCGCATGCAGCCCGAGAAAGAGAGAGGAGGGGAAGTCTTGGGTTGGCACAGGAATCGTGTTGTCGTCGGAAAGATTGTGATCACCATCGTTCATCCCTTCTTCTTCCTAAAGCAAGGTGAGTGGTTGGATTTTGGATTGCTTGGTGAGGCGGGTGGCCGAACCAACTAGGATGCTAGATCGAAGGTTTTCTCGTTAGTTCGTGTCGATTTGTGGTATTTCTTCGATCTCTCCGCTGTTTTAACCATTGAAGCATTATATTTGATTTACATGCTCGGATTTTGATGATCTAGGGGCCGATCGAGTAGAGGGAAAAGGGAAAAGGTCATGCTGAAATTTTCCCCAATTCCCTCACTTGGTTTAGATCCCTTTAGATCGGTTTCAATTTAAAATTAAGTGGATTTGTGGTTCAATCGATGTAGTGGATGATCGAAATCTCTTCTCCTTAGTGCCTTGAGGACTTGGCCGAGCAAGGGGAAGCCTTGTTCAAGGTTCGGCTGAGCAAGAAGGGGGAGGAACTAGATCTAGAATTTATCTATGGTAGATCACAAACTCAATTGTTAGAGTTCATGGTCAAAAACCCCTCTCCTCCTACCCTTGTAGGCTTAGCCGAGCAAGGCATGCCCTGCTCAAGGTCCGGCCGAGTCAAGGAGGGGGAAGAAGGTGACCGGAGGGAGCTAAGCTCCATACTTGGAAATATTATAGACACTAGGAATTGAGGGTCACGTTGATTGGCAAGTAGACTAAGATGAGAAATATTATGGGTTGTGACATGTATATACTTGGACATTTCTACATTTATGACATGTAGCTCACATTAGCAAATGTAGTATGTGACACTAGATGACTAACATGAAACTCTAAGGTGCGTGTTATTTATGAAAACTCAGACGTAGACAAGTTGGGTCTCACACCTAAGGAACAATCGGTAAGCAATAATGTGCGAATGGTAAGGCCCTAAGTAAAGGGCTGAGCACGGGTGGACGCCCGAGATTTTAAATAAGGAAACTCTAGTACACTTTGTTTGTGTGATGTGATTATGATGGTCAGCCGAGAGGCATGGATAGTCGGAATGACTAATGCTTTACTCGGCCAGTGATTTGGGTCTTGAGATTGCACCAGCGGGTTTGCTAGGTGTCAGACCCCAGTTGGGTGGGACTAGCTATCCCTAACCCGGTAGGTGTTTGGAGACTAACACATCATCCTAGTCAACGGCCCGGAGATTTCCTTGATGTACTTATGTGTTATGTAGGCCATAAGGCCATAGTATTACTATTATTGAATGGTAGGGCTGGACAGAGTCGAACCATTAGTTCATGAGCAGGCCCTTGTGGCCGAGTGTCATCTTGCTTGGTTGGACTGTTATGGTTGGTTATATGACCGTATGGTCTATACAGGATGACTCTTGGGGTCGGTTGTCATATCAGGACTAGATTAAATCCCTAACTTTATATATTTTTGATTTATATACATGTGATTTTTGGGGATTTATGTGGAGGTTCGGAAGAACCACTCACTGAGTCCCATGTGGACTCACGATTTATTTCTCTTGTTTTGCATAGCCCGATCAGTGAGTTGAGGCTTGGAGTCATGGTGCAGTTGGAGGGCAGGCAGTGGCGTAGATCTCGTAGCAGCGTCCACTAGTCATAGTCTAGATGTCTAGGACTGTTGTTTTCATACACTGAGAGTTGCCTATTTGAAACATGTATTCGACTTTAAATTTGAGTTATTTCATATTGTGGTTGATGTTTCACAACTTTTCCTTTTTATAAAAATTGTGAACCTTCTTTAAAATTTAAATAAAGCTGCATCTTTTTTTTTTTTTTTACATGCTTTTGGTTTCTCGTCAATCAGTGTATGTAGTAAGCTTCAGGGTAGGATATAGACCCTGGCCAGTCACACGACCCTAAGTTGGGGTGTGACACTATGACATTAGGGTTACCCTATAAAATAGGATGATACCCTACAAATTAGGGTTTTCGAGGAACTCCTTTCTCGTACATTCGTTCTTATAGAAAACACATTTCCATATCTTATCCGTATAAACGAGATCCATGATTGAGTTGTAGCATGTCCATGCTAGTAGACATATAGTGTCGCGTGCAGCCTCTATCTCATAAAGCTCGTTACGAGGTTAGCTTGTTGTGTGTGACCCATTGGGCCCCTCACTAAGCCAGTAGTGAGTTGTGCAAAATGGATAGTCGAATCTAATAGAACATCTTCTATTCGAATTTCATGAGCCCACTAAACCTCCTTTAATGTGATCGTGTGCGACTCCACTCACAAGTCAAGATTGACGTCTAGCAACGTATCTTGACTTCCTGGATAGTGTGAGGTTCAATCGACAGGGATCGAACGCCCTTCGATAATTAGTTACCGTGCAACTAAGTCCCTTAGTTACAATGTCTCGAATACAACTAGGGTACGGAAGAAGTATCAAACCCTAATACATATTCATATATATTTTGTCTGCCACCAAGTCGTCGTCTCAATAATGACATGTCAGAAAACATTTTTTCGACATTCATATCTACTATGGCCAAAGATTCCTGAGTCAACACTCGTAGGGACACAAACAACATTATCTCCTATCACTAGGAGTAACTGATTCTATATTGGTTGTTCACATGCCTCCATGGATGCTTTCCTATGCTCACAGGTATCTGGCACATGACACTAAAGACCACGTAAGGATAAGTCCAAAGCAATGGGTCGACACTCACAAGGTAACCATGACAATCTCAGGTCCAAGGACTGCTTGCTACTACTATCACCTGACGAACATCCTATCGACACTCATGTAAGGATTCCATTTTGTGTTACTCGTGTAGGTCCGTTTAGTGGACTCATTCCCTAATGAGCACCTACACTTGTACATTAAATGATGGCTTATAGGTAACTGTGAGATTAGCTACCCCTTATCGTATAAGGCAAGTACCAAGTGCACTAGTCTATCTGGAATCACCAATCCCCTAATCGGTGATCCTACGACTAGGAACATTTAGAACAAGGACATCTAGATTCCAAGTCTCACTGGCATGATCTCATCATGGCCTTGGAATCAATTGCCCGAGTTCATGGGGTTCATCACAACTTAATATATACAAAATATAGATGCAACATATGATGAAAAGTTGCCTCATATTATTCATTAATCAAAAATAGTTCCCTACACATCAACATGTGATTGGCTCAATGACACTATTTCTTTCAGGAGGGCCTTTCCCAATCGAGTATTTAGGGCATTGAGACTAGAGGGCCTTCCTAGCTCAGTGAGCCCGAGGCGGAAAGTTCGCTAGGGTGGCTAGCCTAGTGGGTGACTTGCGAGTTGTATTCTGTAATGGTAGAGAATACTGTAATTGGGCCGAGTGGGGCCGTAGAGTGCGAAGCACGCACGAGATGAATTTTATATCCTCATATGTTTGTTATCAGCTTGTGATGATTATTAAATCATTTCATTATATTTTTTTTATATGGACTAGCTTGGTAGTGGTTGAGACTGCCACCCACTGAGTTCTATGAACTCATCGCTCTTTTGGTGTTGTTTTTGCAAATTCCAGTCATTGAGGTATGGCATGGCTAGTGGCGGTAGGCTCTGGTGGCGGTCTCATGAAGCTAGTTGATGTAGTCGAGTCGTAGTTGAGTCGTGTGTTTACTTTGAGCATGTTGAACCTTTACGTGGTGTCATTTCCTTGAATCTATTATCATGTTTTATCTTAAAGATTTGGATTGGCATGTGAACCTCGAGTATTTATATGATTGGAGACTTTTGAGATGTCTACTTTTCATATGCATGGTTCGATTGGTTGGGTTAGGCTTCGGGGTGCTTCTCCGCACTATGGCCGGTCATGTGACCCGTTTTTGAGGCATAACAGTAATCTTCTCCCATTTCCACTTAGGTACCTCCAGACTCTGAAGTAATTGTGTTGGTCTCAGATGCTCAAGCCTTGACCTATTGAAAGACCAAGCACTTGGATACAAACTCTGTCGCATTTCTTTTCATTCCTTTCGACCAGTAATGCTGTCTCAGATCATGATACATCTTGGTGGCTCCTGGGCGCATAGTGTAGGTGGAGCTATGTGTCATCTCAAGCACCGGCCTCCGAGCCTCAGCCATATCTAACACCATAATCATGTCCCCGAACCTCAAGACACCCTCACTGTCTACTCTAAATCCCTCTTCTACATCTCCTCTCTTTGCTAAATCCTTCATCAGAGAACAAAAGGCATCCTCGCCCTGAGCTGTCTGAAGCATGTCAACCAAGGTGGAATGTACTCGCATGTGCGCCACAATACAGCCCGAGTCAAACACTGTTAAAATAGTCCCATCACCCAAACAACAAGCAAGCTCTCTAGCTAAGGGTCTCCTGGTGACAGTCAAATGTGCCAAACTCTCCATTGACTTTGCTCAAGGCATCCGCCACAACATTCGCCTCCCCACGGTGATATAGAATGGTGCAATCATAGTCCTTCAAAAGCTCTAACCACCTCCTCTGCCTCAGAATCAAATCTCTCTGCGTTAACAGGTATTGGAGGCTCTTATGATTAGTGTAGATTTCACAAGCCTCCCCGTACAAGTAATGTCGCCACAGTTTAAGCGCGAACACAACTACTACCAACTCCAAATCATGCGTATAGTAGTTCTTCTTGTGATTTTTCAACTGCCTGGACGCGTATGTCATCACTCTGCCATGCTCCATCAATACACACCTCAGGCCGATCCTCGAGGCATCACAATACTCCATAAATCACCAGAACCCGATGATAATGCTAACACTGGTGTCGATTATTGGGATGTTAAAGGAAAACGCAGTGGAAAAAGCAATTTTAAAAATTTCCAACATCCCAAAAACAACAATCTACTTTAGCGATATTGAGAAATTCAATAGGAGATGATAAGCAAAATTTATACCTTATGTCGCTATGTGTAATTGCTGCTCTAATCCTTAATTATTCGTCCTCCAATGATAGTCCACACAACGTGCCTTGTAACAAAAGGTCAACGACCTCTCAGGCTCGTTGTGGCTCAACAGACATCCTCAATCTCTATCTCCACATACTCCACCAAATAGGGGTCGGCCCTTCCACCAAGAACCAAGCAGCGAAGAAAAGGGGAAGAACGATGAGAAAACACTGGAATGAATTCACAAAGCAAAGAATACTTTGATGTGATTTTGGGCTCCTCCAAAAATATGAGCGGCGGTGTAATTTCGGCGGGGAAATATTTCGGCGGAGATTCACCAAGCTTGGGGAAGAAGGGGAGGGGAACTCTATGAGGGGCGGCCACTTGTTGGAGAGAGAGCATCAAAATATGATGAAGATTATCCTCTCTCAAGGGCGTGGTCGGCCACCCCTATCTATGCTCATAGGGGCGGCTACAAAATAGGGAGCTGTTCCTTTGTTCAAATTTTGAACACACCCGAAATTCAAAATTTCGGGATTTATCTCTAAGATAAAAATCAAAGAGATAATGGTTCCTAGAATTAATTTCAAATTAATTCTCAATTAAAGTCAAAATTAATTCACCCAAGGGGTGTTCAACTAATACCTCCTTAATTATCTCATAGCGGTTCAAATTTAAACTCATCCCGGAATTCAAAATTTCAGGATTTATCTTCAACCTCTTCCCTATCTAATAGAGACTTGAATTAATCATATTAATTCATCTCCCTATTAAAAGGGAGTCAAACAATTAACCTCCCTGCCAACTGTGTGTAGCACAGTTGGTGACAACATGTTGTATGTTGCCTAAAGATCTAGGATCCGATCCCTAGTATGGTCACCTATTGTGACTTTCTATCTTTGTTTTAAAAAAATAATAACTAACATCCCTATTAAATAGGGAGGCTAGGCGCATTGGATAAGAACAAAATTTCCCACCCCGATCCGAATTCAACATTCGAGCCATAATAGAATTTGAGTTTTCCTCTTATATTTAGCCGACCCACCTTGACCACTAGATCTAGTCAAGTCAATATATTGACTTGACTAGGGTCAACACTTTGACTTCAACCCGGGGTCGGTTTGACTACATCGCGCGCCGAACCCTACAAGTTAGGGTTACGAGGAATCCCTTCCTCAGATGCTCATAATTCGTCCTATTAGGAAACACCTTTCCTATTTTATCTGTGAACAAGATTCGTGATCATGTTGCGGTATGTCCATGCTAGTAGACATTAGGTGCCCCATTCAAGCTCTATCTCATAAAGCCCATTATGAGGGTAGCCTATTTTGTGTGTGACCCATTGGGCCCCAAACTAAGCTAGTATTGAGTTGTGTATAACGGAGAGTCGAATTCGATAAAACACTTTCTATTTGAATCTCACGAGCCTACACTAAACCCCTTTGGTGTGGTTGTGTGAGACTCCACTCACAAGTCAAGATTGATGTCTAGCAATGTATCATGACCCAGATAGTGTGAGGTTCAATCTACAGGGATCAAACGCTCTTTGGTGATTAGTTACCGTACAACTAAATCCTTCGGTTATAATATCCCGAAGTCGGCTAGGGGACTGAAGAAGTGTCAAACCCTAATATCGAGTCATATTTATTCAACCTGGCAAGTTATTATCTCAATAATAAAATGTGAGAAACCTCTTTTTGACTTTCATGTCTAATCTGACCAGAGATTCCTGAGTCGACACTTGCAGGGATACATAGGACACTATCTCCTCTCACAAGAGTAACTGATTCCATGTTAGTTGCTCGCCTACCTCCATGAATGCTTCCCCATGCCCAATAATACCCGGCACATGACTTTGCAAGCCACATAGGGATAAAACAAAAGCAATGGATTGTCAAACACAAGGTAACCATGAAAACCTCAGGTCCAAGGATTGCTTGTATCTACTATCACCTGAGGAACATCCTATTGACACTCAAGTGAGGATTTCATTCAGTGTTCCTCATGTGGGTCCATTTAGTGAACTGATTCCCTAATGAACACATGTACTTTACATTAATAATGGTTCATAGGTAACTGTGAAATCAATTACCCCCTATCATATAGGGCATGTACCAAGTACACTAGTCTTACTGGAATCACTGATTCCCTGATCGGTGATCCTACGACTAGGAACATTTAGAACATGGGCATCTGGATTCCAAGTCTCACTGTCATGATCTCATTATGGCCTTGGAATTATTTGCCCGAGTTCATGGAGTTCATCACAATTCTATAAACAAAAATAAAGATACAACATATGATGAAAAGTTGCATCACTTATTCATTAACCAAAAATAATTCCCTGCACATCGACATATGATTGGCTAAAGGGCAATATTTCTTTCAATCTCCCACTTGTACTTGTAGCCAATCATTACAATATCTAATACCCATGCAATTTAAGTGGTGATCAAACTACTGTTGTGGTAATGGCTTTGTGAAAGGATCTGCAATGTTGTCTTTCGTGCCGATGTGTTCGATATTTATATCATCTCTTCCAACGATCTCTCTAATCAGGTTATACAGCCTTAGGATGTGTTTTGATTTGTGATGAGATCTAGGTTCCTTTGCTTGAGCAACAACCCCAGTGTTATCACAATAAATAGGGACTGGACCGACAACCTCAGGAACAACACCCAGCTCAGTGATAAACTTCTTTATCCACACTCTTTCCTTTGCGGCTTCGCTTGCAGCGATGTACTCAACTTCTGTCATCGAGTCGGCCACAGTACCTTGCGTGGAACTTTTCTACCGATCTGTGCCACCATTTAGAGTGAAAACATACCCCGAGATGAATTTACTATTGTTAGGGTCTGACTAGAAGCTAGAATTAGTATAGCCTTCCAGTTTGAATTCAGACCCTCCAAATATCAGGAGAACACCTTTAGTCCTTCTTAAGTACTTAAGAATGTTCTTCACGACTTTCCAATGTTTCTCTTAAGGATCCGCCTGAAATTTACTAGTTACTCCTAGGGCATAAGCGACATCGAGCCGAGTACAGAGCATCACATACATGATGGATTATCCTACTGCCGAAGCATAAGGGATCTCACTCATCCTTTTTCTCTCCTCAAGTGTCTTAGGAGACATCTTCTTGGAAAGAGTGATGTCATGACTCATAGGCAAGTAACCTCTTTTATTGTCTTCTATGTTAAACCTTTTTAGCACGATATTAATATACCGAGACTGGGACAAATCAAGCATCCTTCTAGACCTATCCCTATAGATCTTAATGTCGAGTACACAGGATGCTTCACCCAAGTCTTTCATGGAGATATTTTTGGATAGCCATGCTTTCACTGACTGGAGCATGGGAATGTCATTCACAATAAGCAGTATGTCATCTATATGCAACACAATAAACACAACGGCGCTCCCACTAACCTTCTTGTAAACCCAAGATTCATCCACATTTTTGATAACGCCAAACTCTTTGACTATCTCATCAAAAAGGATGTTATAATTCCTCGAGGCTTGCTTTAGTCCATAAATGGACCTTTGCAACTTGCATACCTTCTCCGGTCCTACCGGGGATACGAAATCCTCTGGCTGGATCATCTTGACCTCTTCATGAAGTTCACCATTGAGAAATGTAGTCTTGACATTCATCTGCCAGATCTCGTAATCATGGTATGCCACAATGGCTAGCAATATCCTAATGGACTTGAGCATGACTACAAGAGAAAAAGTTTCATTAGAGTCAACACCTTGCTTCGAGTGAAACCTTTTGCAACTAGCTTGGCCTTATAGGTCTCCACCTGGCCATTAGCTCCAATCTTTCTCTTAAACATTCACTTGCACCCTATAGGAGTAACTCACTCGGGTAAGTTAACCAAAGTCCAAACTTGGTTGGTGAACATCGAGTCCATTTCGGATTGCATTGCTTCCTACCATTATTTGCAACCAACATCCTTAATTGCCTGATCATAGGATTATGAATCAACGAATTCGTGGCCAGGAAAAACCTTTCAGGTTGTCTACGCAATCTCTCTGATCGACGAAGAGTGGTAAGAGGTAGTGTTTATGCGACTGGTTCGACATGTGGACTTTCCACGGGCTATTGCGATTCGGCTTGGGGTTGTTGAACTTCATTAAGCTCAACATCTCTTCAACTCTCACTTTCCTCGATAAACTCTTTTTTTAAGAAAGTGGCATGCCTACTGACAAACACTTTTTGTTCAGTTGGCGAGTAGAAATAATACCTTAAACTCTCTTTAGGATATTCCACAAACTTGCACCTGGTTGATTTAGCATAAAGCTTACCTGACTCTAATTTTTAACGTACGCGGGGCAACCCCAAATCTTGAGATGCCTCAAACTCGGTTTCTTTTCACTTCATATCTCATATGGTGTACTAGAGACAAACTTTGTGGGAGCCTTATTCAGAAGGTATATAGATGTTTCAAGTGCATACCCCCAAAAAGAAATCGGGAGATTAGTAAAGTACAGCATGGACCACATCATATCTAATAATGTGTTATTCCTCCTTTCAGACACTCCATTATGTTGTGGTGTGCCAGGAGGGGTCCATTCGGAGACAATCCCATTGTCCTTGAGATAATACAGAAACTTAATGGATAAGTACTTGCCAGCTCGATTTGATTGAATTAAGGGTTTTAATACTTTTCCCTACTTGCTTCTCAACCTCAACCCTATACTCTTTGAACTTTTCAAAAGCATCAGACTTATGTCTCAACAGGTATACATATTCATACCACGATACATCATCTGTAAATGTTATGAAGTAGGAATACCCACCTCTGGCTTGAGTTATCATCGGTCTGTAAACATCTGTATGGACCAACTCTAACAACTCAATGACCCTCCCACTATGCCCAGTGAAGGGGGACTTGATCATTTTCCCTTTGAGACAAGATTCACAAGTTGGCATCGATTCAAAATTGAAAGGGTCAAACAACCCGTCTTTATACAACATGTTGATATGATTCTCATTAATATGACCTAGTCGCAAGTGCCAAAGATAAATTTTGGTTTTAATTATCTCTTTTCCTTTTGTGCATTTGTTCAATATGAAAAAATATTATCATTTACATCCAAGACCATTAAACCATTCGAAATACGTCCAATTCTATAAAACTCATCAGAATGGTATATGTGACAACAATTGCCCTTTAAAGACATTTCATAATCTTATTCAAGTAACAAAGGAACATAAATAATATTCTTTATTAAAACTGGAACGTAATAACAATTATTCGATCTAATGGTCTTGTCGGATGGAAGACTTAAACAATAAGTTCATACGGCTAAATCTGCAACTCTTGCGTCATTGCCTACCTGGAGGTCGTAGTCGCCTTTGTTCAGTTTTCTACTTATTATCGGCCCTTGCAATGAATTGCAAATATAAGAACCACAATCGGTATCCAATACCCATGTAGTAGAATTATTAAATTATAAATTTATTTCAATAACAAATGTACTTTTGGAGGTGGCTTCAGAAGCCCTCTTCTAGCTTACTTCTACAATGTACTCCTTGCAGTTTCATTTCCAGTGGCAATCTTTACCACAATAGAAGCAGGTGCCTTTAGGAGTAGTCTTCCCTTTCTTCTTGATATCCTTCTTAGGTTTCTCAGCTTTGTTCTTCGCTTTGTTCTTAACAGAACATTTTTTTGTCTTTTTAGGGGCATTATCCACTAACAAGACTTTGCCCTTTTCCTTCAGAAGGTGGGACTCAGCAGTTTCCAGTATATTAAGAAGCTCGGGTATCGAGGCATCCAACTTGTTCATGTGATAGTTAACGATAAACTATGGAAATGACCCTCAGAGGGATTGGAGTATTAAGTCATGATTTAGTCCCTTATCAATATCTATGCCCAATTTCTCTAACCTCTCAATCAAATCGATAAGTTTGAGGACATGGGCTTCAACAGGGTCCCTGCCTTCATCTTGGCCTGGAATAGTTGCTTTGACAGTTCAAACCTAGCAGTCTAACTCTCTTCACCATACAACTCCTTGAAGTGAGAGATGATGGCTTTAGCGTTCATCTTTTCATGTTGCCTCTACAACACATCAGATATAGAGGTGAGCATAATACACTAAACAGTAGTGTTGTCATCTTGCCCCTTCTTGTAAGTGGCCCTTACTTTCTCGGTAGCCCTTTGGGAAGAGGTATCCGGTGGCCTATTATCAAGAATATAGGAAAGTCTCTCCTGGGTGAGAATAATCCTCAAGTTTCACAACCAATCGACATAGTTAGGTCTAGTGAGTTTATTCGCATCAAGAAAGCTACGTAACGACGGTGTAGTTGACATGGGGACGATGAAATGCTACAAGGAAAATAAAGACATACATAAGCTACAATTCTACATGCATGATTATTGAGGTCTTTTAATTAATAATGTCTCCCACTAATTTTTATGGTTTCCAAGTAACCCTCTGGTTGGGAAGCGGGAAGCCCTTGTTGGTAGACTTCCTTAGGGGAAGATGGAACCCCACTTCTCCTACTCAGGTCTCGCATATAACATGACCAACCCTAATAGGTCCATGGGTAGGTAACTCTTTACTGATCACATTGTTATGTGACTCCCATCAATTTATGCATCTAGGGTAACTATGGCCCTATGTGTGCACAAGAAACCACAGTACCCTAGTTGAGTCAAACCCATCGTTCTTATACTCCAGTGAGAAAACAACCACCTTGAGTGTAGCTCAACAAGGTAAGTCACGTTCAAGCCGGTAGTAGCGACACATCTAATGCGTCATATGAGGTGCATTATGTCTATCAGCACAAAAGGCTTTGTGTGTGCACAACAAACCCGTTGTGACAATAGACACAACCTGCGTCCCATAATGATGGAAGGCATGACCGGTATTTTAAATACTTTAGCCATTCGGACTCAATATTAATGGAGGGATTCTTCATGCAATTATAATTATCGAGGCTATCAACAATTGAAGCAGGAGATATAAATAAAAGCATAAAATAAATAAGAATGATTATGAACGATCTAAGGAATCCACCCGAGCCATTGGGTGAATCAAGGCCATCATCCTAGGGTTTTTGGAAGTGTCGTCTCACCAAGGTGCTGCTCAAAAATATCTTGAAGGTTGTCTGTTCCATCAGTGCCTTCCCAGGGTTCAAGCCATCATCAACATGGAGCTGAACACCTCCTCTTCGCGCGCGCACCAAAACGGGGCAGCAAGTGTGCTCATTGCAAATCTGCCCCTAAACTTCTAATTTTAAAAAACTAAAAGAAGAAGAGAATTAAGTATCAAGTGGGTACTAGATGAAAAGACACTTGTCTAACTCCAATGATGATGAAAGCAAATGTAAGGTTAAGGAGTTGATACTGAAATTAGTCATGAAGTTGCAACCATATAGTCTCTTTTCCTTTGTTTACCAAGCAACTTCAAGCAATCAATGTGTCTTCATCCGTGAAGTGTCTCCCCTTATATTTGAGCATGAAGGCTTTGGTACCCAAATTACTTTGGGTCCTTGGGGTTAGAAACTTTTGGAACCCAAAGAGATCTAGCATTTGGGTTCTTTTTTAATTAAGACACAATCCCTAATCATATGTCCAAATATGCCACAACAAAAACAATAACCTTTGAATCTAGTGGATGCATGAGGATGTACATGAATATAGGCAGTGGCAGATCCAGAAAAATTTATTAGTGGGGACAAACTAATACACAAATTTTTAAGACTTCAAGTTCAAGTTAATTTTGATAGTCGACCTTGACGAGTCTTCATGTTTTGAAAACGTTGCAAATTTTTTTTGTTTTCAATGTTGCCAAATACTTCTTTCCCAATGTATGTAACCAAACAATCATTTAACCATTCATCTCCCATCCGATTACGTAGTTTATTTTTTATAAAATTCATAGTAGAAAAAGTTCTTTCAACACTTGTTGTTGTCATAGGAAAAATCAATACTAATTTTAAAAATAAATAAATCAATGAGTATACTATATATTTTCTTGTCTCAACTAACTTTACAAAAAGGTCAACGATCGTGTTTAAGTTTAAAAATTTATCATTTGAGCGGACATCTAAAATATAATTCTCAAGTTGATCGTCTAAAATCATAAGATCTAGAGTGGAAAATTCAGTTGGATAAAATTTGCAAGTTGTATCAACTTTTATTTATCAAATGAAATAAATTAATCTTTTGGACTTAAGCTTGCCACTGAAAGAAGTATTTGTCTCTGTGAATCTATTGTTGAGTTCCTGAAGTTGTCTAACAATCACTTGGTAAAATAACTCAATTTGATAATGATGTAAGTTTGAGATTTTTTAAATCTTCGTCTTGGTCGTCCTGGAAGTACAAGAACATTATTCTTATTTGGGATGATTATCTCATATTTGTTACAAAAGAGAGAAACTTCATCCAATAAAGTGTTTCATCCTTCATCTCTCATTAATTATAATCTTTGTTTAGATGTTTTTACTAATGACATTGCATTCTTAATGTCTTGATCTTTTCTTTGTAGCGCTTGAGATAAATCATTAGTAATTCCTAAAATGTTCTTCATCAAGTGTAAAGTGAAAATAAATTCAAAAGATTGCATTGCACTTAACAAATTACGTGCTTGACATCTTTGATCTAAATTACTGCCATCAGTTTCAATAATCTCAAGAACATCCATAGTGGAAGAAAACATATTAATCAAACTTAACAATGCTAAATAGTATGACCCACAACGAGTATCTCCTGCTCTTTTAAGTGTTATTTCTTTATTTAATCAATGCCTAGTAGATATTTTACCATTTTTTAATGCTTCTATGAGTTTTTTTGTTTGACTATTCCGAAGAATTTCTTGTCGCTTAGGTGAAACTCCAACCATATTTGTTAAATTTGCAACCAAAGTTAAAAGAGAAGAAAATTCGATTTATTTTTTTGCAACGGCTACAAGTGCCAATTGTAATTGATGAGCAAAACAATGAATATAAAATACACACTCATTTTCTTTTAATATTAAACTTTTAATACCATGAAATTCAGCTTGCATATTACTAGCACCATCGTAGTATTGTCCACATATTTTTGATATACTTAATTGATATTTTGTAAATAAAGATTCTAATGCATATTTCATTGATATTGTAGTGGTACTAGATATGTGAACAAGACTAAGAAAACACTCAACTACGTCTCCTTTCTTGTCAACATAGTGTAAAATAACTGACATTTGCTCCTTAATTGAAAGGTCACACGATTCATCAATTAAAATAGAAAAAAAATCACCACCAAGATCATCAATTTACTTTAGTTGTCTCACTAGCAGCATAATTTACAATATCTTTTTGTATATAAGGTGCTATCAATTTTAGATTCTCACGAGCATTTTTTAACACTTGATCAAATTCATCATTCTGATTTGCAAGAAATTGAACAAGTTCAAGAAAATTTCCTTAATTATTTGAATCTTTTGACTCATCATGTCCTTGAAATGTCAATCCCTGACGTAGAAGAAATCGAATACAATCAACCACTGTTGTTAAATGAATTCGATAGTCCTTATCTATTTGATCAGATTGCTTACAAACGACAACTTCTATATGTTGTTTTTGATTCATTAATGCCTCATAATTTTTCGATGCTTGATTATGAGCACTATTAGGACCAAGTCCAACATGAACTCCTAATCTTTTTTTTCTTTTTCCAATTTGTAAAATCTTCTACCGTAAATGCATCACCACTACCCTGCTCTCCAGCTTGAGATCCCATAAGATAACAACATAAATAAAAAGTCGCATCCTTAGATATACTATACTCTAACCAATTACCAAACTCATTAAACCATACAGGATTAAAATGCCTAAATGAATTCCCAAATTTTCTTTTTGAAAAGTCATGCTCTCTTGGTTGACACGGACCCTTTTGAAGATAAGCTCATCGAATTTCATCCCTTTGATTAGGATGATAATAAGATATTTTCATTCGTTTAGCCGGATCGGCAAGAAGATTTTCTAAGTCAATTTTTAGGTGTTTTTTTTTACATTGAGGTTGTATTTTATTTTCAGAACTAGAATCATTATCTATTGATTTTATTTTTAAAAATATTTTTATAAAGTTTTCCATAATTTTTTCAATCAATTTAATCAGCAAGAAAACAAAAGCTAAATATTGAAATAATTAATAATGCTGAAAATACAAAAATTAATAACGATAAAATAATTAATATTGAATGAAATAAAAATATCGATCTTATCACTCAAAAAAAGTAACAATCAATAAACTAAAAATATCGTACGATGTCGGTAGCCCGACGGAGATTGAAGGCGATCCGACGAGCGGCATGCAGTGGCAGCGAGCGGCAGCGGCAGCGAGCGACGAGCTGTGAAGGCGGCAACGAGCAAATCAGGTTGTAGACGGCGACGACGCTGGCGAGCAAGTCAGGCGGTAAGTGCTGCAGCCTGCAGTCATACGATGGACTGCAGATTTGTAGGTTGCAGCCCGACGAAAGGGGGCAGGCAGCAGGCGGGGCACGACGGCAGCTACTGGACAAATTCAGAGGGTGAGCGAGAGAGAGTGACGAGGGAGTAGAAGGAGGGAGGAGTGAAAATTTAGCTTGCAGACATTGGATCTGTCACTGAATATAGGAATGAGCATGGGTAGATACTTTAGTAGATTTTACATGAGAGGCATGAGCATACATATTTTTTATTTTCTCATTAAATGAAAATAACTCATCATTTAAATTTTCTACTTGTGAGCATAGTGAAGCAGTTTCAATTTTCAATGAGCCATTCAAATTTTGTAAATCTACATTTTTTATTTTCTAAGGAACTTTTATCATTTTCTAGGATTTCAACATTCATTTTTAACTTATTACAAAAGAAGTGATTTTATTGTTCTAACATTTTATTTTCCTCTTTATTTTCCTCTTTTTCTAACTATATTGAATTCTTCATACATATGTTCAATTTTATTTTATCACCTATAGTAAAAAGTGGGTATCTCATTGTCCTTTGTCATGAAACAAATGTTTGCATTCTCCCTTGTGTTTTCTTTCCCACTTGAAGGTGATGATGACTCACTTTCATCCCAAGCGGCCATTAGTGTTTTCTTCTTCATTCTTCTTCTTTTTTTCTCTGTTTGAGGATGATGAGAAGATGAGCTTGGACATAGGACAATCGCTCTCCAAGTGTTCGGGCTTGTTGCATTGGAAGCACATGAGTCTACTTTTGCCCTTCTTCTTGTGAGGCTTTCCCATTAATTTCGTCAACATCCTTTCGAGGTGAGTCATCTCTTCTTGGCCCTCAAATTCATCATCATTCGATGATGATGATGATGATGATGATGATGAGGAGGAGGAGGAGGAGGAGGAGCAATCGTAGTATTATGCTTTTAACATAATATTCTTGCCTTTGGGGGCATCTACCTCCTTGTTTGCTCCCATAGGGATCTCATGAGTCATGAGGGATCCAATGAGTTGAGTGAGTTTCATGGTGCCAATATTCTTGGCCTCCATGATAGCAACCACTTTTGACTCCCATGCTTTGGGAAGAGATCGAAGTAGCTTCCTCACTTTTTCTTCCTCTTGTATGCATGTCTCTTTCAAGGTTAGTCAAAGCATTTATAATATTTTGAAATCAGACATATATTTCATCTATAGATTCATGAGGATGCATTTTAAAGAGTTCATAATCATGCATAAACAAGTTAACTTTAGACTCTTTAACTTGGGAAGTTTTCTCGTGAGTAGTCTCTAAAACATGCCAAATATCAAAGGCGGATTTACAAGATGATACCCTATTGAATTCATTTATAGATAAACCACAATGTAATGCATTCATTACTTTGGCATTTGAATTAAACAATTTAATCTCTTCATGAGATCAATCATCCATGCCCTTGGAGGGTAGTTCATAGTTTATATGAATAGTTCTCTAAACATCTAATCCTATGGATTGCAAGAAAATGTTCATCCTAGTTTTCAATACGCATAATTGTTCCCATCAAAAAGTGGAGGTGCATGAGTTGAAGTCCCTTGTCCTAGTGTGATATTTGAAGTCATAAATGTATGTTAGATGGTTAAACCTAAGCCTACAACCTTGCTTTGATACCAAATGTGAATGAAATATCCGCACTATAAGTGGGGTGAATAATGTGTTTAAGCTAATTTTATGTCTACTTTCAATTTTAATATTTTCTTGAATGATTCACTAGGTTTGATAGCATATATTGAAAGCAATAAAAACAACACAAAAGAACAATGCTAACACAAGTCAATTTATAGTGGTTCGGCCTCAATGTCTACTCCACTACGTAAGCACCCTGCTTAGGATTTCAAACTCTAGTTTACTAGATTAATTTGTCTCCTTTACAATGAAGACTTTTTCCCGGAGAGTCTCCGCTCTCACACCGAAGACACTTTCATACCCGAAAGTCTTCGTCTTTCTATCGAGAGCACTCTCCCACATCAAACCCTAAGGACAATACAACTGGTCTTAACAAACTAAGTTTACAACGACGGATTTAAGCCTCTACACCAAGGCAACCACCAACCATTCAAGACCTAACAACCTAGGTCTTACACAAATTTAAAAGGGACAAATACAAGTAATAATAATAATAATAATAATAATAATAAAGAGCATAAATGTAAATAAAATCAGTTTAGCGCTCTTCCTAGCTTGCTCCTAGTCATTCAAGACCTCAAGATGATAACTCTTTGAATCAAGGAAGGCCCAAAATAGAGTTATACCTCAAGCAAGATAATATTGAGGGGAAGAGGTTTAAAACTCAAGGAAAATAACTCAATCTTTCATGGATGGACTCAATGAAGCATTAGAAGAGTTGGGAAGCTGAAAACATAGTTAAATGTATAGGGAGTGAAGGTAGGACTGTTCATGGGTCAAACCCCGACCCAATGAACCCGAGAAACTGACCCAACCCGAACCAATCGAGTCGGGTCGAGTAATTGGGTCGGGTCGGGTCCAAATTTTTGAAACCCGATTATAATCGGGTCGGGTCCGGGTTTCAATATTTAAAACCCGATGACCCGAGATCCGACCCGATTACCCGATTTTTTTATATTTTAAAAATATTTATATTAAAAAATATTTATATTTAATTATTTTTAAATAATTTTAAAAAATTATAGTTAAAAACTTATTTTTTCACCTAAACGGGTAAACCCGACTACTCGACCCGACCTGACCCAACCTAGGTCGGGTTGGGTTGGGTTGGGTTTGAGAGGTGAAAAGTTTTCAACCCGACCCGACCCGACCCCATTACACTTGATCGGGCCGGATCGATTTTTTCCCTAAACCCGACCCGACCCGTGAACACCCCTAAGTGAAGGCATGGAGGCTAAACTAGCCGTTCAACATATCTAAATATATATGTTAGGATTTTCGATCGACTGTCGGCCAATCGAGGGTCAGTCGAATTGGTTCTGAAAACTTTCTAGAACACTTTCGGTCAATCCTCGGGTGATCGTCGATCGATCGAGGATCAGCCGAGGTTTGACCGATAACTATATCAGAATGCTAATTTTGATTTTTGTTGATTTTTCATTTTGGGTTTGGTTTCGGGTTTCGACTGGGTTTAAGCTTTAAATAAATACATTGAGATGGATGATTTGATGCCTAAGAAGTATTTTACATCAAAATCTAAGCCTAGACCTAACTTTCGACTCGATTGCCTCCGAAGCCGTCGACACTTGAATTTTTATGATTTTTCGACGAACTTTGGCTTATTGATCACCCAACTTGAGATCAAACACTTGATAACTCATCAGAATAAGTTTGTTATCATCAAAATCAAGATAGTGGCCAAGATTAAAAACCTTAGACCAATAATTTTTAGGAGGATTAGGCACGAAATCAAGAACTTGCGCATGCACCCCAAGGAGCGCACACATGTTGAGGAGGAGAAATAATGACATGCAAATTTTTGAGAGGGCTTCCGCGCGATTTCAGCGGGCGATCACCAAAGCACCGCGTAGGGAGTTCGTCTATGAGGTGAGTGGCCTTAATCCTTTAGGGTTTTGCCCTCTCTAGGGCAATCCCATCGAAGTATATGAATTGGCTTGATGTAATCTGAATTTGGGTGTTGATTTGCATGTTTTTACCGAAGTTTATGATGTTTGATGCTTGATAGGATGTGGATGTTTTAGGGCAGCCCTATGAGAGGGTTTGGCCGGGGATGAAAACCCTAAGAGTAGGGGACTTTTGGGGTTATTTTGGTTATGGGATCATTTCCCTTAGTTGAATTTGCAGAATTTCTTCCCTTTGAAATAGAGATTGCTTGAGGAATTAGGGAAGTAGGACCCCAAATCAATTCTTAGGGCGTGTAGCCCTAGTAGGGAAGCAAGGGTGAAGGGTATGTGGGGTTGCATGAGTACGCCCACCAAGTGTTCGGTGAAAAGTGTTGGGATGTGGAGAGGAAATACAGCGGAAAATAGTGATTTAAAAATTTAAAACATTCCAAAAACATCGATATACTTTAGCGATACTAAGGAATTCAAGAAGAGATGAAGGAGTAGAATTTATATCTCAAGTCGCGGGTCCTTTCAGTGAACTCATTCTCCAATGAACGTCTGCACTTGTACATTAATGAAGTTTTATAGGTAACTGCGAGATCAACTACCCCCTATCATATAGGGCATGTAGCAAGTGCACTAGTCTTCCTGAAATCACTAATCCCCTACTCGGTGATCATACGATTTGGAACATTTAGAACATGAGCATCTGGATTCTAAGTCTCACTAGCATAATCTCATTATGATCTTAGAATCATTTGCTCAAGTTCATGGGGTTCATCATAATTAATTAACAAAATAAAAATGCAGTATATGATAAAAGATGCCTCATTTATTCATTAACCATAAAATAGTCATTTACACATCAACATGTGATTAGATCAAGAGCAGTATTTCTTTCAAAATGCCACACCCACTTAAGGTATGCTTAAATCCGAATTTTCATTAGTATAAATTGTATTTGTGTAGCAGCCAACTGGGGTTGAGTTTGCCAATTTTAACGGCCGAAATTTCGTGTTTAAGGGTTGTTTGGGTGAAAGGCTTAAGAATACTCGAATATGTCTAAAAATAGTCAGGAGACGTGTTTGACACGTAATTTGGAGATCGAGGTATCGTCCTTTTAACGCGAAATGTCAGGGTCAGTTAGTATAAGGTATTTACAACCCTAACACCAAATTTCAACGTATTCTGAGCTGGGGTTGAGGGTTTAGAAAATTTCTAAAAGGGCTTGGTGAATTTGTCCATTTCTGCACTTAACAATTTTAATATTAAGTTGATGAGTTTGACGCGACATATGGGGAGCGAGTCATCGTCCTACGCCAACGAAACTTTGGGACAAGCTTACAAATCAAATCTGAGGTAATTGGGTTAAGAATTGATAGATTTATGAATTTAATAAGATGACTAGTTGAAACTGTGAAAATCTATTTGTGATTGCAGAAATCTGGATTGACATGTTCGTCACATCATTTGGTGGTCAATTCGTCATCCAATTGACTTGAAACTTAAGGGATGAATAGTATGTTATGTGGACACACTAAATGTATAATTTTGTAGCCAATATATCGAGAATTGAGGATTTGACGGTAGCACCAAAAGTGTATTTGAAATTGTTTGAGAAACTTAAAAATTTGGCAAGTGTTGAGAAATTCTCTTAGGTCCTTAATTATGAAATATTTTCATATTATGACCATGCACACCTAATCATAATCGGTGTACTTATATATCTGCACATGAGATGAATATTTAGCCTTATCATTGTATTAGTATCATACTTGTATGAATTTGAGCGCACATTATATTGTTATATTCTACATGTTATGCATGTGAATGATGTTTTGTGACTTCATCCGGTGACGGGGTGAGATGCCCGAATAGACGACTCTGGAGGCCCATTCGATGACGGGGATGCCCCGAAGGGTTTGGAGTCATGTTATTATCATATCAGAGTTTCGATCCCAATTTCATGAGTGTTTATCATTGTTGATGCATTCTTCTGCATTCTTTTATTGTAATCTTGTGTTAGACTACGGGGTACGAGTGGCATTTTCGGTCGGTCACGTGAACCCGAGTTGAGGTGTAATAACGATCTTTTGATAAGAAAATATTTATATCTTCAACATTCAATCTTTATTTTTAATCAAAGGAAAATAAAATACTTTGGAGGGTAATTTTCGGGTATTGAAAGATGAATTTTGACTGTATCATAAATAAATTGGGATTATATGAATTCATAATGGTACCTCAATAAACATAATTTACTTTTAAAAAATATGAAATTAAAGTGGATTGGTTCATTATTTTTTCACTAAAATTTTAATTTTTAAATTATGAACCATGGCTGAAAAGGAAAGAAGAACGAGAAGAGAAAAAGGAAAAGTTTATATATGGTTGTTCAACTACCAAATGTTAATTTGATATTAAGTCGCTATAAATTATAGCTATTAATATAATTCACACGGATTTTAAATTTATATTGACCCATGAATTAATTGCTATTCATTTTGCTACCTGAATATCAATTACTAATTAGTAATTCTGGAGCAGTAATATGTTGTATAAAATATTTTTTTAGAAAGTTTTATATTTTTAATATCTATATAGATTATGATTATTTAGCTAAGCTAAAAAACTCTGAGAATTTTTCAAAATCAAATTAATTCCTTGATTTAAGTTCAAAAATAAGAATTCATAAAATCTTAAGAAATAAGGTCGACCGGATTGTGTACCGGCCCCGGCTATGAAAACATTCACTTGAGTTGAGTTCTGCAGCTGCTGCGTTGCCGTCACCATCTAGTCGCGAAGCACGAGAAAAGAGCCGATATCCTGCTTCCGCTTCCTCGATACCGTCCTCTCCGTCTTTATTCTTAGGGTTTAGGGTTCTTCTTACTCATCCTCATCTCCCCATTCCACTCTCGATCTCCCCATTTCCCTAATCTCAGCGACCCCGCAGTCGACCCCTCCGTTGAAAGTAGCCGTGCGAGGAGCTCCGATCGGCATTCTTCGGTGATAAGGACGCCTCCTCGGCCACGCCGCCCTCTCACCGCACGGCCGATCTACTCCTCCATGGTTCCTTCGACATACGGTGAGTTCGCTCACTCACTCGCGGTTATTGTAGGTAGTGGATATCCAAACGCGAAAAGTGTGAATTCATGTTCGTGTTTGCTAATTGAGAATTCATATGACATTTTAGCTGACAACACCACCATTGCAAACAATAGACAGGAACCCTTAGTCTAGGTACTCTCATCTCCACCTTCCGGCGGTGAGTCATCCGCTAGCCGCAACGCTTCAGGCGGTACTGTCATCTCTCAACTTAGTGCTTATGAATGCCGTGCTTATTCTCTCTACTGATGGTTGATACTTCATCTCTAGATATTTTTTTTGTACTACATCTGTTGGCTTCAGCAATGGAAGAGGAGGAATCGCCCAATGCAAATGGTGTAGACCTTGAGTCTGACTTCATGCAGGAATATCATGAGAAAGGCCAATTTGGGCAAGAGCCTATGGATCTTGATTCCGTTCCTGAAGGCAGTCTGGAAAGTGACCTGTCAATCAAAAGCTTGGAGAACTTCTGCAAAGAGGCATCAGGAGCGTTTTTAAATGATCGAGGTCTTATTGATCATCAAATAAGCTCATATAATAACTTTGTGGAGCATGGTCTACAGGACCTTATAAATTCCCTTGGCGAAGTGGTTGTGGAACCAGGCTACGATCCTTCAAAGAAAGGTGCAGGTCAATGGAGACATGCATCCATCTCTTTTGGAACAATTAGGCTTGAGAAACCAGAGTTTTGGCCAGAGAGGGATGATGTCGAGGAGAGTTCACTTAAGTTGTTGCCTAAACATGCACGCCTCCAGAATATGACATATTCTTCTAAACTGAAGGTTGAAGTCAGAGTTCAGGTGATAAATGAGTTTCTCTTGTTGCTGCTATATCTTTTGATCCTTGATTTTAGTGCTTTAACATCATTATTGTCCCTTTGTAAACCTCTGGTACTGCTCAAGACAATTCATCTACTGGAGACTGCTGATGTTCCTTTTAGCTCCTAAACTTAAATGAGACTACTGGCACTAAGAATTTAAAATGTATAATAGTTGATGATTATTAAATTTGTTTATTTCTCTATTTTGTTGGAAAAAGCTTGAATTTTATGGGTCAAGTTGATGTGTGCTGAATGAGAACAAACTTTACATTTCTAGGCATGATACAAGTAGAATATTTGAATACATTCAATTAATTGGCATTCTCATGCCAAATACATACCATAGTTTACATCCTCAGGACCTCATCAAATTATTTGATTGCTGTTTTGCTTACAACTCTTATCAGCCAATATTCCAAGGCTTCACGATCTAAAAATTGTTGATAATCTATGGAAGTTAATGTTTTCTCCAACATTTTCTTTCTTGTAATCTTGATATCATGGCATTTGGCACTAGGGACTTCTCGTTGTGGTATTTGTTTCTATAAACATGCTACAATTACATGTTGACATTTTACCACCTAATTAGTGATTCATAATTTCTCACTGTTGTGAAAAGTGATTCAGTTATGATCTGACAACCAGATTAATAATGCACCGCTAATTAACTAGAAAAGTGATTCTGTTTTGACCTGACAACCAGATTAAACATGCATGACTTATTAACTATGTTATTGTGTTTGATGAATTGTCGTAGGACATACAATCTTTTCAATGCAGATCCCTACTATTTTTATTGGCGCCAAATATATCATCAAGATCCCTCCCAAATAATGTTGGATATGGAAAGATCCCTACATATCTCACAAAACATCAAGTATAGCTCAGCAAGCTGCTGTTGATAATCAATGGTTTACTTCTTTGCATCTAATGTTTACTGGGATGTATATTGTGTTCCAAGATGACTCCATGTTTGAAAAAAACGTTACTACTAGCTATGCAGCCATATATTATTGCTAATGTATGGTGGTTTGGAAAAGTCCTTTCTGATGTTCAGTACATACCAACTTCCCTGAACCCCATGCGTAGATATGCTTTGATACCATATTTTTGTTAATAAGATTGAAATTCATTGCTTTTCCATCTTCGCAGAACTAATATTCTCAGTTTCTTGTCAGGTATATATACAGGAAAAGAGTGACAAAGCCAAGACTGGCAAAGACATATTTGTTCAGAAAAGGGTGTTGAATGATGAAAAAAGGGAAATTGTGATAGGAAGGTTGCCTGTGATGGTGAGATCAAATCTTTGCTGGTTAAACACACTCGAGAAAAGTGACTGCATTTTTGATCATGGTGGCTACTTTTTGATTAAAGGGATGGAAAAGGTAACTATGTAAGCTTGACCTGGTTTTTCTAAGTAATAGATGTTGATGTTATTTTCTTAATGTATCGATTTCATTTAAGGTTTACTCCTATTATTTTTATGTGCCACACGACCCAACTTTTTGGTACGATCTATTACTTAGATGTTCGATTATATTCCATAGATAGAGCTTATTGATTTATATTGGTGAATGGTGATGGGTGGGGAAATGCCTTTCAAGAGGTTTTTGCTTGTATGAATCTCTGATTTCTATTCAAATCTGCTTTCAAAAGATGAACAACAGAATTGGGGCAAGAAATATTTGCCGAAACAAGGTCACTTTACCATTTCACAGAGAACTCCCAAAACAATTTTGGGAAGTCCTCAAATCAATAAAAAAATATCGTCACCTTGCTAGTGGACTTTAGCTTGGAGCTCAATGAAGTGAATCCTAAAAATTCTATTGATTTGGTGCTTTTTATTTGACACAGTTTCTGATCATTGGCACTGACCAGATTGGCTATAATTAACTTCAATAAACTAATCTAATGCTAATGCTAGCTTCACATGTGGTGCTTGAAGAACTATGATTTATGCATAGGCATCACTTGTTAAATTCTTCATAGTTAATAGATCTGCACTTCTGTTTGACTGTGTGGATGAGTGGATCTTTTCCCACAAGTTAGCTTTGTGTAAGGTAGTATAATTAGCTCAACCAATGTGACATCCACATCTCTTCCTTGAGGTATTGCCTATCTCTCCTCACCATATTAATCAGAATTGATCAACACCATGCAACCACAAAAATATGTGTCTTCTTTGTCATGTCTATATAATCTTTAAATGATTTTCTCTCATTTTATTTCCTATTGGTCCTATACCTCGTTCACGAATGGTGGCATTCTCATTCTATCTCTATTTCCTCATTCATTCAATTTAACACTTTCTAGGATTGTCTTAGATTCTCAGTTGTCTCCTTGTTGCTATCTGGTGCAGAGTCATACTATTAGGAGGTTTAGTTTTGTTATACACTTGCTATGCATGCTCTCCCAAGGTGCTGGAGGCTTTTTAATCTGATGATTCACTCCCATATGATCAGTAATTTGTCTATTATATATCTTTTCTAACTTATCTTTCTTTCACTGTTCAACATCATTTTTTTACTTTAAAACTCCTACTGACTACTTTTATAATTCCTTCTTTCACGTGCTTATGTGTATTGTTCTTAGTTGAATCTGTTATAATGGAATCCTAAATACTTGTTTGCTCCCACTTAAAACCCAGAATGCAGAGTATAATCTTCATCATTTTGAAAATATGAAAAGTTGTGTATTTTTAAAGTAGCTCTTCTGCTACAAATTTAGTTTGTTTAAACATGTCTATATCCTTTATTTTAGTGCTTGAGGACTTCTGTGAATCATCATGTATTATGAGGTTAGCCTGTCTCAATTTGATGCCTGCCTGGAAGATAGAAGTCACTTTGAATCTTTGGCTTAACCAACTTAAAGTTATAATTGTCGCCTTTTCAATGAAATGTTTGTATCTAAATTCTGGTTTTCCTTTTGTTCTTAACTCCTTTTTTCTTTGTAGACCTTCATTGCACAGGAACAAAGATGTTTAACAAGGCTTTGGGTGACTGATAAGCCTGTTCCAACCATATCTTATTTATCAGAAATTAAAAGAAAAAGAATATATATGAAACTTGTTGAAGCTCCTAAAGATGAAGGTTTTCATGGAGGCAAGGTTATTAGCTTCTTCTTCTTATATGCCACAATGCCAGTTTGGGTTATGTTTTTTGCTCTTGGTGCCTCTTCTGACAAAGAAGTTTTTGAAATGATTGATCTTGAAGACTGTGATGCTGGCTTGAGCAACATAATATTAGCTACTATCAAATGTGCTGATGAAGAGTTTGAGGGTTTCCGTAGTGGTGATAAGGCTCGTGAACATGTAAATAGAATGGTTAAGAATTCGAAGTTCCCCCCAAGTGAATCCTTTGATGAATATGTCTCCAAGTATCTTTTTCCCAACATTACAAGGCATAGGGAAAAAGCTCTTTTCTTGGGGTATATGGTTAAATGTCTCTTACTATCTTGTTCTGGCAAGCGGAAGTGTGACAACAAGGATGATTTCAGGAACAAGAGATTGGACTTAGTTGGTGAACTGCTTGCTAGGGAGTTAAGGGCACACATAAGGCATGCTGAGAGGCGAATGGTTAAATCTATGCAGAGAGATCTGTATGGAGACCGTGATTTGCAGCTGATAGAGCGCTATCTGGATGCTTCTATAATTACCAATGGTCTAAATCGAGCCTTTTCAACTGGTGCATGGACTCATCCCTACAGAAAGACAGAGAGGTTATCTGGTATAGTGGCAACTCTGAGAAGAACAAATCCCCTTCAGATGATTTGTGACATGAGAAAAACACGTCAGCAAGTTGCATATGCTGGGAAGGCGGGTGATGCTAGATACCCGTGAGTTCTTATTTTCTTGTCTTTTTAGCAAAGGGGTAGGAAATGAAGTGCTGACACATGATAGGCTATTTTGCTCTAGTTCCCTTTACTAGCTTGTCTATTTGAGCCGTTGTGCAAGACAAGTATTCACTTAATATGATAGTATTGTTATATTATCACTGATTTAGTTTGTTGCTTTGTTTTGAATACGCTTTTATTATCAGTTTATTAATCAATAACTTCTGACTGTATATTTTAATGCATGATCTTCTAGTTCTTCTCCTGCATAAAATTAGACTATATAAAAATGTAGACTTGTTGCTCTTATTTGGGATATCATTCACAATTGCATTGCTCAAAATCTGTAACTTGAACATTTGAGGATTTACAAATGCCTGGATATGTTAGATAGGTTTTCCACATTTAAAGCAGAAACCGACCCTCATGTGATCATATGTGCTACATTCTAGGAAAAGAAATGATGGAATGTAGAATGCTAATTTTATCTTGAAGATTAAACTAAGAGCGAATATTGAGATTGATTTCTTTTCTAATGACATATTACAATTAAGCTTTAGTCACTTAGTTCATGTTTTAACTAAGGATTAGGGCTGTTCTGTGCTAGAATTGTATTGGCATTCCTATTTGTTAATTTCATAGGCAAAAAATTGCCCCTACAATTTGTTGATCCTGTTTGCATGGAGGGGAAGATGTGTTCTTATCCTTCCATTGTGGTGCATACTGTTCTGTAGATCCAAACTGCGATCCTTTAATTTTAATGGTATTGTTGGTGTTTTAGAGATCCTAGTTACTTATCATGAACTGAAGTCATAGCAGAAACAATGACTTTAAAAGTTTGTATTGTAATTAAAATAGCGTAGCCTAGTTGAGTAGGCCAATTGTTGGTGGACGAATTGATTTACACACTGCCTTTTCAAATTCATATGATTTTTGTGTTTTTATGTACTTCATTATAATAATGATTAATCTTTTTGCACTAGAAGCTAGAGTAACTGAGATTTGTTGAATACATGCAGGAATCCATCATTCTGGGGAAAATTATGCTTTTTGTCAACAACGGATGGGGAGAACTGTGGACTTGTCAAAAACTTAGCTGTCACAGCCATTGTTAGCTCTAAAGTTTTGGAATCTATCGTGGATAAGTTGATTGCATGTGGAATGGAAAAACTGGATGAAATATCTCTATTGTCATTGAGCAAAATGTATAAGGTTTTTCTGAATGGTGACTGGGTTGGAGTTTGCTCAGATATGAGCTCATTTGCTGATAGATTCAGATGTATGCGTCGTGCCAAACTAATCCATCCCCAGGTTAGTTGATGTTTTTTTGTGTCTTTATTGAAATGTTATGAAGATTAATATGTTCTTGTTAGGAGATAGTTTTAATATTTCATACTTGGAGGAAATGTGTTTTTATTGTTTTGGTAATGATCTAGAAACTTAGCACGTAGGCCAGACATTATAGCAATTCTAGATCAATTATCATGAAGATTTCTCTTTGTAGGATATCATGGAATTTACTTTATTAAGAAATAGGGTTAATTATAAAAAAAAGGTCCAACCTTGAATTGATTTTTATTTCTAGTCCTAATTTAGGAAGTGACCAAATGAAGCCTAGCTTTTCCATAGTACCTTAACTTTTGCATTGATTAGATAGAAGATTGTTCAAATGTTGTTGAAAATCTGATGTGCGTAACAGTTGTTTGCATGTTACTAGTGGGTTCTCAGATGGACTTCAATTCATATAATATTTTCTCCTCTTTTTCTCAGCTTCTTCATGTAGCCGTAGTATGAGAAGGTAATATACGAGTTGAATTCTAAAGTTGGTGGCATTATATAATGCAGCAAGTTAATGAGTCCACCTTCAATTCCATTAATGTATACAGGCAACTCTTAGCCTTGCTGACCTTAGATTTTTGACAGCCCCTTAACATGAGGCAATCACATAATATTGAGATTAGAAATGAAAATTGACCCAAAGGTTGGACATTTTTAGGTAATTAAATCCTTTTGATATTATGATCTTGTTTCATCCAAAACCATAGAGTTTTCTGGTACTCTTGAAGATCAAGTACAATAATGATTGTCAATATGTGGGGTTTTTTGAGCACCTTTAGCACACTTGCAGATTTACTAAAACATATCATTCTGCTAGCAGGTTAGCTTGTTAAGTACTTAATGATGAATCTGAAGTATGCAAATGATGTGCTTCCTGCGGTGCCTAATGTCTTCTTGAAATGCAAAATAATAATCTATATACTTTGCAGTAAGTTCCCATGCATTATACAGATGCCACGTTGCTCCTGTTGCAATTATAACAGATAATACCTTGGTGGTTTTAGGAGGGTTCATGCATGGAGGCTTTCCTTGTAGAGAGGCTGTTTTCATGAGCTAATTATGGCTAACTGAATTACCAAATTATCAGGGATTGGAATGAAAAAAAAAATTCTGATAAAAAAGGGTGGCCCATTGCATGACACACCCACCAACGACAGGGTTTGCGAATGCAGCCTTAACTTTTCTATTTTAAATTGCTGTTTTCTTGACTTGAACTTGGCCTTCCATGTCATATTGGAGCAGCCTTACTTGCGTGAAGTTTCTTGCATCTTGATGTTTTGTATATCTTGAAAACATTTGGCTAAATAAGCTAATTAGTAGGTTTTGCTATTCAAAATGGTTTGAAGTTCTCTACTTGATTTTTTAGATGTTTTACTTTTATAATGAAAGTATATATTTAATATTCTCAAACTGCTCTGAAATTCTTAAAGCACCTATAGGCTATATGCTTCCTTCGCATTAAGGGATGTGTATTCTGACATTGGCAGCGAGATCTATTCTTTTCATTTCCTGCATTTGGATCTATTTAATTGTTGAAGTTAATATTTGTGAAAGGATAAACCCTAAAATCTAAATCATCATATTAACCCGACCCCTCCTCTAAATAGAGGAGATACGGAGGAGGTAAGGTATGATATAATCGATGAACAATATAATAAAACTATACCTATACTGAATGACACAATATACTTAATATTCTTAACAATAATGAATTATCTCTTTGTATACATTACCCTAATTTCTTAACGCAGTCTTGCCTTCCATCATGCACTAATCTTCTTAACATACACCGTACTGTCATAATCCCTTTAAGAATGTCACAGCAATGTTTTTACTGATTGCTTGATGTCTCTTTAGAGCATGGCAAGAAAATTAACAAATTTAGTCTGTTAGCTTGCTGAAGAGATTGTTTCTTCTTTTCTATTATAGATGTGATTATCATGTACTTATTCTGGTCTGTCTTGCTTCTTTTGTATATGTTATGACGTGACTAATTCTCTTCTTTTTCATAGGTTGAGATAAAAAGAGACAAGCACCAGAAAGAAGTTCGTGTATTTACTGATGCTGGAAGAATTATGAGACCTCTTTTGGTTGTTGAAAATTTAAAGAAGATTAGGATGCTCAAAGGAGGAGTTCACACATTTCAATCTCTTTTGGACCAGGAAATTATAGAATTCATAGGTGTTGAGGAAGAGGAAGATTGCCAAACTGCATGGGGAATCAAGTATCTTTTTGAAGTCAATGAAGCAGGTTCTGCTCCAAAGTATACACACTGTGAACTGGATCCATCTTTCTTATTGGGCTTAAGTTGTGGTATTATTCCTTTTGCCAACCACAATTTTGCTAGGAGAGTTCTATACCAGGCTGAAAAGCATTCTCATCAGGCTATTGGCTTCTCCACTGTAAACCCAAATATCAGAGTAGATACTCTGTCTCACCAGCTATACTATCCTCAGAAACCACTTTTTAGAACAGTAATAGCTGAGTGTCTTGGGAGGGCTGATCCTTCTATTGGCAGAAAAGATTCTATAGCTAGACCAGAATATTTCAATGGCCAAAATGCTATTGTAGCTGTGAATGTTCACCAAGGGTTCAATCAAGAGGATTCATTGGTCATGAATAGGTCTTCTTTAGAGCGTGGAATGTTCCGTACAGAACATTTCAGGAGTTATAAAGCTGAGGTGGAAAACAAAGAGTTTACAAAACGTGTAAAGCTGAAGGAAAAGGTGGATTTTGGTAAAACGGATAGCAAAAAAGGACGTGTGGATAGTTTAGATGATGATGGTTTTCCGTATGTAGGTGCAAGTCTACAATGTGGTGACATTGTGATTGGTAAGGTGGCAGAATCAGGAGAAGATCATAGCATCAAGCTAAAACACACTGAGAAAGGGATGGTGCAGAAAGTATTGCTTTCAGCAAATGATGAAGGGAAGAACTTCGCAGTTGTTACTTTGAGGCAGGTTAGTTCTTCTAGTCCTTTCACATTTTTTCCCTTTTTGAAGTTCAACACTTACAGCAGAGGGCCTTTTTTTGATGAGCCACTGGAACCAGCAATATATTTCATGAAAATTTCTACATCTAAATATCTAATTCTGATAAGATCCACATGTTGCTTATTTTTCATATTCACTTGGGATTTGTTTAATGCTATTAATCTCGTACTTATATATCATTTTATTTATCCGTTACTACTATCTTATGCATATGCAAAATCTTTCCTTGTTTTTAAGTGCTAAATAATCTACTCTATTTGATTTTGTCTTTGCTCTCTTGTTGACAGTCCTAAACAAATGTGTTATTTGACTTTCTTTCTTTTGATCTCCTTATTCTCATCTTCATGCCTATATAAATAATGAAATAGTTAATATCCTGTCATTTGGGTATGCTTACAGTGAAGAGGGGAAACTATTAGTTTTTTATACTCTTATTTTAGCTCTGACCAGTTATCTTTTGTGGATCTGAGTATGGATAAGTTAATGAAGAACTTGTATAAAAGATGCATTGTCAAGATGAAGAACAATATTACTGTTATATAATAATCAGGTTACTTCATTCTTTTCACCAATAGATTAACTGCTAGATGACATCTATCATTTTTTTCTTAAAATTCTTAACACTGAAATAAAGTATGAGTGGGGTTATCAGCTCACCTAAATTCATCTCATTCTACTGTTTGTTTGAATTGTTGGCTTCTGCTGACACTCCTTTCCATTTCTTCTTCCTGTGAAAAAACTTGGTGGTTAGTTTGTTCTTCAGCTTTACAGCTTTAGTATAAACCATTAGTTTTAGAAAAAGGAACACTAGTGAAATTTTGTGTTTTGAATATTACTTTGATACCATTCTTGGGTTTATGCAGATCCGATCTCCCTGTTTAGGGGACAAGTTTTCCAGCATGCATGGCCAGAAAGGTGTTGTTGGTTTCTTGGAAAGTCAAGAGAATTTTCCTTTTACTCGTCAAGGCATAGTTCCTGACATTGTTATAAATCCTCATGCTTTTCCAACTCGGCAAACCCCTGGACAGCTTCTTGAGGCTGCATTGGGGAAAGGAATTGCCTGTGAAGGTTCAACTAGATATGCTACACCCTTCTCCACTACTTCAGTTGATGATATAACGAACCAGTTGCACAGGTTGGCTAAACTTCGCACACTTTATGATTTAGTTACATGGTATTACTTCAGACTTCAGAACATTGTAAGATTTGATTTTTGTTTCAAACAAGATTGTTAGAGTGTTTCATTAAGATACATCATCTAATACTTGTTTATATGTGGAGATCAGCTTACTTACCATGTAGTTCTCAACCTCATTCTAGAAGTTCAGTGTCTTCAATAGCACTCTGTAAAATTATATAGGGACAGTAGGTCTGGATAAAACCATGTAGAGTATGGTTCTTTGGATATATTATGTCACATTATGGTGATGTTAGTGGGTCAGGTATTGTGAGTTTTGGTTAACCTTACGAATACTGAAACTGTTGCTCCATCTGTTCTAACTTCTAACTTAAACTCATCAAGGGAACCATGATGATAGTATTGGGTCAGATCATGACATGGGCCATCTTGATCCATTTATGTTCATAGTAAATTTGACAATAACTGAAGTGAACCTTTCAGGTTGCTTTGAATTTCATAGTGAAGTTGCAGTGGATTAATTATGTCAGATCTAGGCTCTGAAAACAATTAGATTCTCGGTTGGTACTTTTTGGATTTGGCATTTTGTCTCCTTTATGTGAATCAAATGACATGACAATATAAAAGAAGCAATAAATTCATTTGTGATATGGGGATGTTTGTATACATGCTTTTCATTCTTCTTTATGATGACTTCAGCTCAGTGTGAAATAATTAACTTCCTGTACAACCATAATTGAATATTTCATATTACATCTTTTCTGAGCTAATTTTAAACTTTGTTTCATAATTAATATATATTGTGCATACATATGTATACATGTCTTCGCTTTCTGAAAGGCATTATGTATAGTTCCAATATGTCAAGGGATATATGAAACTTCCATCAGGGTTGATTTTGCTTGTTAATGTTAGCGTGGGTTATATACATCCTTAGGAGGATTTTCTTAATGGACATTTTTGCTTCTTCCATCCATGTGAAAAAAAAAACTGTTTCTCTGAATCAGCACGGATATTGAAACCTAATGTCTAGTATATACTTGTCAAGTTCAGGTCTGGCTTCTCCAGATGGGGAAGTGAAAGGGTTCTAAATGGCCGGACTGGTGAAATGATGCGGTCTATGATCTTCATAGGCCCTACATTCTATCAGCGACTGATCCATATGGCTGAAGATAAGGTGAAGTTCAGGAACACTGGACCCGTTCACCCACTGACAAGACAACCTGTGGCAGATAGGAAGAGGTTTGGAGGGGTGAAATTTGGAGAGATGGAAAGAGACTGCTTGCTCGCCCATGGAGCAGCAGCTAACCTTCATGAGCGCTTGTTTATGCTCAGCGATTTCTCTCAGATGCATATCTGCCAGAAATGCCAACGAGCTGCTAATGTTATTTTGCGTGCTGTGCCGGGAGGAAAGAAGATTCGTGGTCCATATTGCCCTTTTTGCCAGTCCGGGGAGAATATAGTCCTAATAAATGTTCCCTACGGTGCCAAGCTGCTGTACCAGGAGCTTTTTAGCATGGGAATTTGCCTCAAATTTGACACAGAAGTCTGTTGATGCAGCTTAACCTACTAATGCTATTAAGTGCACCTTCTGCCTAGTGTTTTGAGATGTATATAAGCTGATGACCTCATCCTTGATGTGCAGCTTAGTTTCTTAGCTCGTCTGTTATGATGGTTGGATGGATCATTGCTCCAAGGAGATGTGGCTATTAATTGACATTTCCATTTTGCTACTAACGTGATGGTCCTTGTGCAATGCTAAAATGCTCTTGCTTCTCTTTGGATTTTGGTTTGAGATCTTTAGTACAACTTTCTATGTTAATCCCCCTGGCCTAAGCTTTGTGTTGACGTCATTAGAGTGGGTTTTCAGCTTTATGCTTGTTTGGGTTTGGATTGTGCTGAGCGACGCCTCCGTTTGATAATCAATTTCATGTCAAATTCTCTTCTTCGTATTAGGTTTTGGATTCGTTTCAAAAGTATCAGACTAAACCTGATTAAATTTCTTGAACAGCAGTTTTGATTCATTTCAATCAAATCGAATAGTTATAGCTATATATTTTAAACTAGTTATTATTACTAATTAAAATAGATTGAAGTTGAGATGCCAAATCGAACCAAGGTTTGAGTTAGATGTTACACTAAACTGAATTTTTTAATAAAAAACTCCAACCGAAAAAGATATTTGTTTAACTTATTATTATATTTTGATTTGAAATAACCTACTTCATGTAGTTTTAGATGAAATTTTGTATGTTTATACCTCTTTTTGATGTCCAAAGATAGAGGACAATATGATCTACAAACTTCACAAGTTCATGTAAAGCTTGAAACAATATTTTTTTACCTCAATGAAATGCTTCAAAAAAAAGCATCACATAATCGGTTTGTATAAACGTTTAGAGCGAGTTTGCTTCAAGAGATAAAGGAGGATGGAATAAGAATGAATTTTAATTCTTTATTTGTTGGGTGATAGGATTAGAATAAAATATAATTGAAAGAATATAAAATTAATATTATATCATGTCTACAACAAATAAAATAATCATATAAAATTCTTTCCTTCATTTGTTATCCATCAGTAGATTTAGATGATAGCTTCACTCAGTCCCAAACTCATTGTTTTATATTGGTTCTCTATTACATGACAAAAGCACCCTAATTTTTGCTATTATTTTATTTTCAATATAATATTGCATGCATTATCCTTTTCAGCTTTATAGTGTTGATTTTGTTTTGTTGAATAAGAAGGCCAAATCAAAAATCCTATCTTATATTTATTTCACGCATTGCCTAAAATCCTATCTTAGCTTTTGTTTCACGAACTACACAAGACAAATGGAATAGGATAGGACAACACCTTATTTCTTGTTTGTTTTGCATAGCACGAGATAAGAAAATTAATTTTGCTTTGTGCTTGTTTCATATTAATATAACACATTACAAGATATATTAACCTAAATACCCTTTATGTTGTTATATATTTAGATATTTACAAAAAGAACATTAGACAATATGTACATACGTGATTTAAAATATTTTACTGTACAACATAGTACGATTAGTATTTATCAATTTTTAAAAAAATTAGTATCGGCACACCTCGTTATAGCTTGGTACCGAGGTGTACTAGGCGGTACCGCCCAGTACTGCCAGGTACTACGCGATACTAGCTCGTTGGGCTTTTTTTTTACTGGTCTTCGAAGACTAATTAGCCGTTGGGATCGATTTTTTAAGGATAAACCTCTCAATTGGGGTATCACTCATTCTATTCTCCTAAACTCTCCCAAATTCTCTCATTCTCTCTTGTTTCCTCTCAACTCTCTTTTTATCCACTTTCATCCTGAAACACTGCTGAAATAGCGCTAAAAGGTCAAAGTGATCCCGCCTAATAGCACTATCGTCGGTTGGAGAAGAGGAACCATTGGCAATGTATATATTGTGATTGCATTGCTCATGGTGGGGGCATTACCTGATTAAAGCAACATTTGGTCGGAGGATATCTCGATGTCTCCAAACGTGGCAAAACACCAAAATAAATCTAAATGCTATTCAAGGTGTTTGATCAAAGAGCTACTAAATATGTGCACTACGAAAAGCCATCTGCGCTTCTTTAAAGCAAGCGACATCCAAGCGAGATCCTCCATTTTATCTGACATCTCATTTCGAGTATGGCAGCGACGTCATTAACAACATCGGCTTATCTTTGGCTACTCCAGCAATGAACCGAAGCGGTTCTATTCCCACCAGTACTCATTTTGGCCAAAGTTTCAAAATGATGACACCTCAAACTCATTTTGGGGTCTTCTTTCTCTTCCCTTGGATCAAGAGGTAGGAGGTCTTTAATTGATGTATTTGACTGATGGATCTTGCTCGATCCCTCACAATGATCACCCTCCCACACGCCTTGAGATAAGCTTCGCCACAGCATGGCAATCCTATTTTAAGTTGTGAATAAAGTAAAAGTGAACTTGTGTTATGAAACAATGAACCTAACATTTTTACTTTAAGTTCAATTTTAATAAAAAAAAAGTTTAAGAGCTTCACAAGAATTTCTATGGAGCCAAACTCTATGATTTCTTGGTGGTTTCATTGGGGGGGGGGGGGGGGGGGGGGGGGTCTCGCCATCTACACTCAAGCACATTTCTATCTCCGTTTACCTCTCGTCTACATTATAGGATTATTGGACGGAATTCATCACGATCGAATCCATTCGGGTATACTTTTTTTTCAAAATCTTGCAATATTTTAGCATGACTAACCAATTTTTTCTTTTTCTTTTTTTAATTAATTTGCATAGTATAAAGCATACTGTTAACATTTTTGAAATGTAATCAATATTTTAAAATTCAACATATATAACCTATTGATTATTATATATTAATCAATTGTTGTTTTTCTATTACTTTGCTGGTATGACAAGGATAATCAAATAGTTTTTAAGCAAATTCAATTTATCAAACAAATAAGTTTGGATTTTTTTTTTCTTTCAAATCAAAGGGGGTGGTAGATGAAATGAAATTATGTTTCAAAAAAAGTTCTAGGAAATAAAAATTTCACCCCTACCCAACAAAAAAGTACCAAAAATATTATAATTAATATATTATACAATTTAAATATTAATATTTTAATTAAAAATAATACAAAAGATCATACTTATCTCTAAAGTATCGAAAAAATATAACTTTATCTTTTAAATATATTTTGAGCCAAAATTAATCTTGTACGCACATAATTGTCACTTGACATCTTCATATAATAAAAGTAACAAAGTTTGGAGTAAATAAGAAAGTATTTTCTCGCTCTTTGTTAGACCATTTTCGCTCATTAAATAAAAAAAAGTTTTTTTCCGCTCATTTTGGACTATTCCCGCTCATTTAATAAAAAAAAGTTTTCATGGATATTTCTATAAAATTATTAAACGGATATTTATGTAATATTCATTAACAAAAATGAGATTTAGATTTTTTTATGAATGAATCTTTTTTAAAGAATTTTACAAAAATATACATGAAATAAGCGGAAAATAGCCCTAAAATGAGCGAGAAAAAATATTTCATTTTGCACAAAAGTGCGTAACGCGTTACAAACTTTTTTTGAAAAAAAATAAAAAAGTAAAAAAATTCTGAAAAAAATATATGAAATATATTTATTATGATAAAAATAGATTTTAGAGGTATAAAAAATGTGGCTTGAAAATATCGGAAATATTATTTTTGAAAATTTTGGATCGTAAATTAAAAACCATTTTTAAAATTTTAGTTTAATAAAATTGTATTTTTAATTTAATAGGAAAAAGAGAAATTTAATATCATTTTAATATAAATTCATGTAGGTATAAAAGGAATGTGGGATTGGAGCATAAGGAATACGATTTTAATAAGCATGGTTGAAATTTAATTTATATTTACATATAAATATAAATATCAACTATATAGTTGATATTTTATTAAAGAGAGAAGTGCAACAGAAGTTCTATAAGTTTTAAGTTTTTTTGACTTTTGTCCTATAAATTTTATTTCGATATTTATAATCATATATATTTGCTCGATAGCACATATTTGGTCCTATTTGTAATGGTCCTTTAACTATGTCAACTTGAACATAACACCGTTTATTTTTTGTGGACAAAGAATTAACAGACTGTCACAGATATGACCAAATCTATGCTACAGAGCAAATATATAGGACTGAAAATTTAGAAATAAAACTTATATGATCAAATTTATCAACGTGTATAAACAATATTATATCCACGTGGACGGAGAGTTAACGGGCCGTCACAGATAGGACTAAATCTGTGCTTTGTAGCAAAAATATAGGACTGAAAATACTGAAATGAAACTTATAGGATTAAAGTCCAAAAAACTTAAAATTTATAGGACTTCTGTTGCACTTCTATATAATTTCAAATTGACGTAGAAAATTAATTTACTTATTGAAGTTTATTAACCAACATAGGTAATTAATTATATCAAATTGATTTACTCAATTGAATTAATTATATTTTTGCTATTTTTTTAAAAAATAATTGCAAATAAATATAAAATTTAAAATATAAAATTTAAAATTCAAAATTCAAAATTTGATTAGATGAATATTACATCATTATATCAAATTATAATCAAATTAGATAAACTTACCCATTGTCTTTATAATAAATTTAGATAGTCAGTTACCTGTTCAAATTTATAAATTAGTCTAGCATGTCCACATATAAAAAACATTGGCTCCAAAATTTTATTAAATTAGAATTTTAAAAATTTCGAATTCTATATTAAAATAATTGTGAAACGTATTCTAAAATTTCCAAAAAAATATCAAAAAAACTTCACTCATAACAAAATTCAAATTAGAATTTTTGGACGATTTTAGAATGTATTTTAGGATTTTTTTAAAGGTTCGAATACTAAATCAAAAAATGATTTTGAAAATGTATCATAAAATCTCAAAAAAACAAAACTACAAAAAAAATTCAATAGTAAAACACCCCAAAAAGATTTTTTTGTAATTTTTTTGGAGATTTTCGGATAAGTTTTTAATTTAGGAAAAAAGAAAGATTCATGTTAAATAAAATTATATTTTTTAGTTTAATAGGAAAAAGAAGAATTTTATGAGAAAATAATATATAAGAATAATATAATAATTACTTTTTATTAAATCATATTAATTTAAAATTATTAATTTATGTGTACTAATCCAGTTAGAATATAATTTGTCAAGAATAAAACTTTTTTAAATTTATTAAATGATCAGAAAAACTACACAAATATATCCTAAGTGGGCGATATCTTATATTTTTTTGTTAATTTTTTTTACAAAAATGTCTATGAAATAAATGGGAAATAGCTCTAAAATGAGTGAAAAAAAAATGTTTCATTTTACACAAAAATATGTTACACGTTACAAACTTTGTTTGAAAAAAATAAAAAAACATTAAAAACGTTCTGAAAAATATGAAATATATTTATTTTAATAAATATAGATTTTACGGGTATTAAAATAAAATTGGTCCAAAAATCTCAAAAAATCCTAAAATATATTTTAAAATCCCCAAAATTCACAAAAATTTGATTTTTTTTAAAAAAATATTTTTGGATATTTTATGATATGTTTTCAAAATCATTTTTAATTTACGATTCAAAATTTTCAAAACACTAATATTTTTAATATTTTAGAGGTTTTTTTTATATGGCAATATTGTATATTAACTTATAAATATCAATAATCAAGATATTTATAGTCAACTTGTTTATTTTATTATAAAAGTAAATATGTAAGTCTATTTATAAATATCAATAAGTAAGATTTTTTAATCATTTCATGGACATTTATGTAATGTTAATTCGCAAAATTCTTTAATGAAAGTTTTTATGAATAAACTTTCGATTTTTTAGGATTTTATGATATATTTTCAATATTATTTTTAATTTAAGATTCAAAATTTTCAAAATTCTAATATTATCGAGATTTTCAGGTAATTTTTTTTTAAGTTAGGATTCGAAATTTTTAAAACTCTAACAAAAATAACATGGTCTATGGGTAAAAAGGAATGTATTTACCGTTTATTTTATGGATATTTCTATAAAATCATGTAACAAAAAATATTAGATCTCGCTCGTTTAATGAAAAATGTATAGTTTCCTGCTCATTTAATGAATTTAAAAAAGTTTTATTCTTGGCAAATCACGTTCGAACTTGATTACTACACATAATTTAATAATTTTAAACTATGTTTTTGGTAAAAAAATTATTATATTATTCTCATTAATTATTTTCGCATAAAATTTCTCTTTTTCCATTAAAGTAAAAATATAATTTTATTAGCCGAAATTTGCAAAATAATTTTTAATTTACGATCTGAAATTTTTAAAACTAATATTTCCGAGATTTCCGGGCTACATTTTTTAGACTCCAAAAATCTATATTTATTATAATAAATATTTTTCAATTTTTTTTTATTTTCTTTCTTTGAATTTGTTTTTAAAAACTATGCAATGTGTTACACACTTTTGCAGAGTTTCAAGGGAAATTCTTGAAAGTGCTTACTTGACATGAAAATATATCCTAAAATCTCTAAAAAAATATCTTTTGAACTTTTTATGAATGAATTTTTCTGTGATATATTTTAAAGATTATTTTTAATTGATATTTTGTAATATCCTAAATATTATTATTTATTTTTCCTTTATTGTTGTGTTTGCTAGCCTAGAGGCCGGAGGGCTAGTATGAGATCGAGCCGAGTCGACTCATGGTCCGGTGCGAGCTTGCCGAGCTCGGGTAAGTTGAATTATGATTTATAATGATATAGTTAATTTATTAGGTTATGTTGTATATGGGTGTGCATTTGTTAATGCTTGTATTTAGCATGAGGTCAGTTTGGGTTAACGGATTGCGAATCCGGGTTGTTGAGAGTGCAAATTTAGGGTGTGGATAGGTGGTTTTGGGAGGGTATTATAAATTTCCTCCCCCTAGGGCTGGAGGCTACCTATTGGAGCCGCACCAGCCGATTGAAGAGAAGAGAGGAGCCAGTTGCCCTAGTCGCCGCCCCTCCCTTCCCCCTCTTGGAGCCGCCGAGCAGAGCCAGCCGCCTCTCCTTCTTCCCCTCTCCCTTCCTTGGAGCCGAGCAGAGATGAGCCGCCCAGCCAAGCAGAGCCGTCCCTCTCCTTCTTCCCCTCTCTTGAAGCCGACGGCTTGGAGTGGAGCCGCCGCCCCCTTTTCCCCTTTGATTGAGCCGAGCCGCCACCCTTTGAGGCCGGATTCGGAGGCCGCCGCTGGGAAATCCTTCTCTATTATCTCTTCCTAATCGTGTGAGTGGATCTTCCCTCCCCCTTTTCGTGATTTCCTTGTGTTTTGATGTCGTTATTGAATTTGGATATCTTTGGAGTCATTTTTCCGTTAACTCTCGGATTCTTGTCGTTCTTTTGATTGCCGTGTAAGAGGAGGGCCGAAACCCCCCCTACGGGGCTTGGCAGCCCTAGGATGACCCTAGGGGTGTTCGGCCAAGGTGAGGATAGTGGTGCCCTCAACATGTTCGATGAAATGCCTAGGTGAGGGTTCTTGTGTGTTCTTGAGATTCATGCATTGAATTGCTTATCAATTTGGGTTCCTACATGTCAAAGCATGCCTTTCAATTAATCTATGATTTTTGGATAGAACTCATGTTTTACAAAATTAAGATTTTGATATTGATGTCATGTGTGTTCTTGAGATGGGTTCTTGATCATGATGCTTGATTCTTGTTTAAAGATGTTGTTGATGCTTGTTAGCCTTGTTTAATAAGTATAAAAATGGTAAGATTTATCTCAAGATTAGTATTCTATTTTGATGACAATTAAGGACCTAATTTCTGTAAATTTCGAAATTATTTTCATGATATGCTGGAAATTCATGCTGAATTGTTGAATCTGAGCTGATTTTGTAATATCTGTTGTGATGCGTATAGTTTACTGAGCATGGTCATGTAACCTATCGTTTCGACCAGAAAATATAGTTTGGATCCATAGGTCACACTCGGAAAACCAGATTCGGATTAGATACACCAATACCGGGCACAACAGTAAGCTTAAAACAAAATCATAAAACAAAACCCTAATCTTGGTGATTATAATTTTGATTGCTTATTAAAACTCAAAAAGGGCAGTATAATCTGTTATAAACCAACAAATAAAGTTTATGCATAAAATAAAACCTCACAGGTTTATGATGTTATGGGTCTAGGGGTTGGGATCGGGTATTGAGTGTTGTAACGTTCCCAACTAGGGCATCCACTAAGACACCATAGGAGACACTCGACTTACGTCATGTTGTGCCATATCTTTATGAATGGCGGAGAGGCTCGGATAGGAGCCGAATTGCGGGCTTGGCCCGAAAGATCGGATGGTTAATTCCTAACTTGTGTTAAAGGAATAAGTTCAGATGGGCGAATCCCGATTATTCCTATGTTATCTCTTTTGGAACAAGTTCGGATGGGCAAATACCGATTGTTCCTGTGCTTCCTTGTGGAACAAGTTCGGATGGGCGAATCCCGATTGTTCCCGAGTTTCTTTCAAGGAATAAGTTCGGACGAGCAAATCTCGATTATTCCTGTGATGTCTTAAAGGGACAAGTTCGGACGAGCGAATCCCGATTGTTCCTTCGCGTCTCGTGGAGCAAGTTCGGACGGGCCAATCTCGATTGCTCTCGAGTTTCTTTATATTAAGATAAGTTCGGATGAGTCAATCCTGATTATCCTAGTATATGTTGTTGCCTTAGGGCATGCTAGGCTTAGGCATGTTGTTCTTCACTATTTGGGTGTTAGATGCCTTCGGGCATGTGTGGCTAGATGGCCTATTAGCTAGTCACTCTCTTGTGACTTTTCCTGCTTGAGGCAGGTGTTTGCATTATGCTATATATATGTGTTTGGTTTCTCGTGGGGGTTGGTAGAATCGCTCACTGAGTTCTTTTGAACTCACACGTTGTCGTTTGATTTTATTTTGCAGAGCCTGATCGGTGAGGTGGGCTAGAGCATTTGGTGCGGCTAGAGAGCAGAGGAGCTACATTTATCTCATAGCAGTCCTAGTTAGGGGTCATAGTCTAGTCTGTAGTAGTTTTGTCATGCACTTGTGATTTGGTGTTTTGGAATTGTAGTCCCGTGAGGACATTCATGTCTTTTATTCAGATTTTATTTGTTAAAAAGAACTGTTGGTTTTTGATTCATTTTATTTCCGCACTTGAACTTTTTGATAAAAACTTTACTGTTTAAATAAAATCTATTTTGGTTTCTCTTTTATAATAAAAAGTTATTTATTTCTTCCGCTATATTTTATGAGTTGACATGTGCATGAGTTAGGTTGTGGGGTATAGGCACGTATACCCTAACCGGTCACGTGACCCTGAGTTTGGGGCATGACATATTTTTTGAGATTTTCGGGCCAAAACTAGATAAGTTTTTTTAATTTGATTATAATTTGATATAATTAATGAATTTGATGCAGTATTCATCTAATCAAATTTCAAATTTATTTATCACGAATTATTTAATTTTTTGGTAAATCAATTTGATATAATTAATTACCTATATAAGTTAATCAAATTGAATAAGTAAATCAATTTGATATACCAACGTAAACCTATATGGCAAGACATATGAGGTTGCACTCAGTAAATTTACCGTATGAAGCTCAATAATTGAAAGATCTCTCCAATTGGATATTAAGTATTGGAAATGAGACCCTTGGTGATGCTAATGATGAGGCTGTCAACATAAAGATTTATGATGATTTGCTCATTTAAAAAACTAGTGATCCACTTACTGCAATTGTGAATGTTATTTATCTATCGTTTTTGAATAACATGAGCGATCTCAATTACTTGCAGCACAGAGCTATCTTAGTACCTACCAATGAAATAGTTCAAAAGGTGAATAATTTTATGCTATCTTTGGTTCTTAGTGAAATGAAGATTAATCTTAGCTTTGACAGCCCATGTTCATCGGATGGTGGCTGTGATTCAATTAATGACATTTATACGCTTGACCTTTTGAACACCAATAAACGTTACGATCTTCCAAACCATGAATTGAAGCTCAACTTCGATGTTCCTGTCATGCTTATGAGAAACATAGATCAATCTTCAGATCTATGCAATGAGACTCTACTTGAGATAATTTGAATGAGTCAACATGTGCTGAAAGAAAAAATAATACCAAGAACCAATATATGGGATAAGATTTTTATTCCAAGACTGATATTGACGCCATTAGATATAAAAGTTCTTTTAAAATTTCAATTGAGATAGTTTTAATATATGTTTGTTTTACTATGATCATAAATAAGAGTCAATATCAAAACCTTAAACATGTTGGAGTATATTAGAAACATATGTCCTCTCATGGTCAACTATATGTTGGTATCTAGAAACATGTGTCATCTAGAATGGTTTGAAATTTTTTATACATGACAACGATGACAATAAAAAAAATTGTACTACAAATATTGTTAAAAGAAAGCCTTTCATAATGTATAATAAATAAGTTATTTTTATTTTTTTAGAGATTAGTTTACAAGAAAATTTTCCATAGTATATATTTTATCTTTAGTTATAATTTAATTTAAAATAAAATATGAAATTTTCTTTTGTAAGTAATTTAAGACCTAACATGTTGATATATAATTTAATATTATTGTTATAAAAAATTATTTAAAATATTTTTATTTTATTTATTTTTAAAAAATTAAAATTTTCACTCCAAAATATATTTTTGATAACTTATACATTTCTAAATATCTACTTATGAAATAAATTGAGATATCTAATTCAATATTATTTTAATATATATAATTTTCATTCAAAAAATTAGATACAATTACTTTTACCGTACAATTAAATTTATAAATGCATACAACTAATTAATTTATCCTTATTCAAATAATTTTTATAGCATAATGGAGTCATACTAGTTTTGTTTAATCGTAACATCTCATGTGAACTTTGATTAAATAAAGATAAATTTAATCCAAATATATAACAACCAACGTAATTTTAATCCAAAATATATTTAATGAATAAATTTACACATTTTTTAATATTTTAAAATAAATTTGACCATTTTCATATATTATAATTAATATTATATTATTAAATTATTAATAATGTATTATTATGATTAAAATAGTTAATTCATTACCATAATATTATTACAATTATAAATTGAATGAAATTTAATAATTTAAAATAGATTTGAGAAGGAAATAATTAAACCAAACGAGATACACAAATTTAATTCCAAAGAAGTTCCAAATTCCATTATATCTACCAAACATATTTTTATTATTCTGTAAAAATAAAAATTCATAAAGAAATTCCTTACTTCATGTATTACACCCAAGTATTGTATTCTAAAATTATTTTAAGAATACTTCAATAAGCTGAATTTAATTTTAATAATATTATTATCTTTGTCAATTTTAATACTGGCGTCGAAATATTTCGACGCCAGATGCGACGAAAAGTTGGCGTCGAAATATTTCGACGCAGATGCGTCGAAAAGCTGGCGTCGAAATATTTCGACGCTACCTTTTCGGCAAAAAAATGTCATTTTATCGGCGGCGTCAAAATATTTCTTTTTTACATATCGACGTCTAATATAGACATCGATATTTATAAACTTTTTCTCATCCGTTCTTAAACATTTCAACGCTTCTTCAGACGTTCAAAATTAAACGTCATTATTTCAAAATTTTCTTGTTGTGAACCATTAAACTTATGAAAAAAGCATAAAGTAGATTATTGATGAATTATATTGGTGAATTCCTCAGTTAAACTTATAAATTCACGAGTAATGTTACCATCTGTTTTCTTTTTTGTAAAATAGTGCAAGGTATATTTTAATTGTTAAACTTGACATTCTTCTGGATGAATATTTGTTTCAAAATTATGTCAAACTGATAAAAGAACAATTGCTGAAAAGTGATAAAAGAGAAGTTGTAGAACCACAATTATATCTTACGCTTATCCCAATTGTGGGAATAGGTTCTTGCAGTTGCGGAATCTTGACTGACAAGTAAAAATCTTATATTATATGAGTAATTAAAGGATATAAAATGAATTATAAACTTCAGTTGAGAATATTTTTAAAAAATCATTAAATAAGGAGAAACTATCAAATTAATGATTTTAAAATTATGAAATTACTGTCATAAACAACCATCACTTGGAAGTCTTTCCAAAGAAAAAATCGATTAATACAATCTTCCAAACAAAAAATTAAACAATACAGTATAATGTAAAATCATACTTGCATTGAAAAAACAATGGGTTAAGGTTATGCACAATATTAGGGTTTGATTTCTAGAGGGAAAAGTGCAATATTGTGAAGCAACACATTGATTGGTGTTTGCTTTGTTCACATTCGCATTGCAATTATGCTGATTTGAATTCCAAACTTAATAACCAGAAAATCACCAAAATAGTGAGAAGAATACAAACAAACAAAGAAGAGATTAGACCGATAAATAGGAAAAAAATTGTGACATTAAAGAACAAATAGACACTCAGAATGAAAAGGACTTAATTGTGCTGCTCATAGATCAGTTGATCTCGCACGATAGAAGAAAATTCCTCATGGTGCCAAGAACGTAAAGACATTCAACCAAAGAACGATATAAAGAGTGGATGATTAACACAATATCTGCGATGCCGAAAAAGGAACAACGAGCAGATCATAGAACTAGAAAAATAGAACATGATACCATCAGATGGTTTCTCTTTCATCAATGTAGACACAACAAGATGCGCCTCAGATGACCATCGTGAGAACATTGAGAAACATTTACATCATCTGGCGATCGTCGTAAACACAGACATGAAAATGGAAAAATAAGAAGAAATCATGATGCATAGTCTTAAATCGAACAATAATTAAGATGAATAAGGACGGAAAGAGAGATCGAAAATATTGGAAGATTGGGGCTTTGAATCTGGCCGACCTTTGCTGATGTGAGAAGACGACCTTTTGCATATGGGCAACAGTTAGCCAACTAATCTCTCATTTTATACACACTGATGCAGAGAGAGGGCGGCGGATAGCGTCAGAAACCCTAAATCTTCAGTTTACGCAGCACAAACGCATTTAATGGACGAATTTCAGTTTGGCCCTTCTAATTTGCCCTTTTATTGGTATTTGGACTTCATAATTTGTCACAATTTACATTTGAGTCCTTGAATTTATAAATTTTATTTTTAAATTGAACTCAATTTAAATAATATTATCTAAAATGTAAATGAAAATATCAAATGACTTAAGTACGATTAATATGTAAAAATGAATAAATTTTATATTTATTAAGATATATTAGTAAAATGAATAAATTAAGTATTCATGTTGACAATGATATATTAGTAATTTAACAAAGAAATTGATTGATACTTAATGAATGAATAAAATTACAACTTCTGAAATTGATGTAAATTAAAATTTTGAATAGAACTCTAATTTCTATAAAAAAAAATACTTATTCTTCAAACTTGCATCACATGATTGTAATTTGTAAGGAATCGAGCTAAGCTGATTCGGTGGCCCTATGGGTCGTGTCTAGAACGGTACACCATCAGGCCTAACACGTTAGTACGTGACCATGGGTCAAGACACATGCACAACATAAATTTATCCTTTGAATTTTTATTTATTTTATCTGTTTGAATTTTATTAATTTTAAGTTCTATTTTTTTCTTTTAAATTTAGATTTGCAGATAATTTTAAAGAAAAATTAATGAAAATGACCGAACTTTGACGTTTTTAACAAATATAGCTCATTCATTTATTTGAAACAAATATGTATTCCAATATTTGAAATTATAATAATTATAGACTCCCGTTAGATCTCTATTTATTTACCCATTTTGTAATGGTGTGGAATGTCATGTCAGCACATAAAAATTATTTTTAAAATTCAGAATATCATGTCATCATTAATCCTACGTAGTAGAATATATTTTTTAAAAAAAGAAAAATTAATGAAAATATCTCAAACTTTGACGTTTTTAACAAATATGGCACATTCTTTTAATTGTAACAAATATGTATTCCAATTTTTGAAATTAGAATAACTATAAACTCCCATTAGATCTCGGATATTAGGTTTGAAGATTTTAAGTTGTTGTGGTGACGTGGATTAGTTTTAGTTTTTTAATATTTTTTTAAAATTTTTTGCCATGTAGGATTAATGATGACGTGATATTCTGAATTTAAAAAATAATTTTATGTTCTGACATGACGTTCCACGTCAGCACATAATGAGTAAATAAAGAGAGATCAAATGAGAGTCTATAATTATTATAATTTTAAAAGTTGAAATACATATTTGTTTCAAATAAAAGAATAGACAATATTTGTTAGAAACGTCAAATTTTAGGCCATTTTCATTAATTTTTCCTATTTTTTGAAAAAAATCTACCACGTACGTTGGATTAATGATGATGTGGCATCCTGAATTTAAAAAATAATTTTTATGTGATGACGCGACGTTCCATGTCAGCACATAACAGGTAAATAAATAGAGATCTAACGAGAGTCTATAATTATTATAATTTTAAAAGTTGGACTACATATTTATTTCAAATAAAAGAATGAACAATATTAGTTAAAACGTCAAAATTCGAATATTTTTTATTAATTTTTATTAATTTTTATTAATTTTAATGTTGTAATATTTAAAAAATATATCATTTTTATTTATTTATTTTTTGAATCCGAGCATGACATGAGGCCATGCTATGCCTGTGAGCCTGGTTGAGTCGAGGAGTTGAAGTTCAAGCATGATGTAAACACAATTTTGTATGGCATTAGCATAGCCCCTTGTCATGCTCAATCCACATATGACCCATTGACAATTTTATTTTGTCGCAAATCATAAGTTGAGCAATAAGGCCCTATTTACTTTCCAGGATATGATTGGGATGATATAAGATTTAGAGAAAAAAGTCAAATTTGCCCCTTAACTATATTTTTGACTAAAATTATCCTCAATATTACATAATTGGATCAATTTTATCATTTTTTCTTAACGGAAGTCCATGTCAGCAAACGGAAGCCAGCATGACAAGTGAAGCTCGGCCACACAAGATGTCACAGTAGAGAATGACACATGGCAATTATGTACTGGCAATGATAATTTTGGCTCAAAACATATTTAAGGAGCAAATATGCATATTTTTCAATATTTTAGGAGCAAATTTAATTATTTTTTTCTTTTTATATATTATTATTATTAAAGTGGTTCTAATTAACACTACAAGAATAATATTGATATCATTTTGACCAAAATCAAGAAAATATAAGCTTGACAATTATACTTTGTATTGTAATTGAATCATTTACTCAAAGATATGAACTATGAGCTTTAGTCACTTGTCGTTGTAATAAAAAACCAACCAACATAGTAAGGGTGAGTTTGGGTCGGGATGGGTCGAGATTTGGTATGTCTCGATCCCGTCCCAATTTTGAGTCGGGACGCAAATATATGTCCCAGTCTCGGTCCCAAATATGAAGCATCCCGATTTTGTCTCGGTCTCATCCCGATTTTGAACTGGGACGAGATTCTCTCCAAACTTTCGGGGTCGGGCCGGACCGATTACTATTAATTAAATTTAATCAAGTTTTTATTTTAGTAATCAAGATATATCTTTTTGAATATTATTTTTGTTTCATCTTTAAAATTTATATTTCTCATGAAATTTAATAAAGTATTTGTTTAAATTTTAAGGTAGAAGTCAAACTTGTAGAAATCGTGCAATGGACATAAAACACGTTGGCTGGGCACCATATAGATTTTATTCAAGGGAAAAGAGCCGAATTTGCCTTTGAAGTATTGAAAAATGTGAAAATTTGCCCATAAAGTATTGAAAAGGGTGCAAATTTGTCCCTTAAATATATTTTGGGCTAAAATTGCCCTTGTGAGTACATAATTGTCATGTGTTATTTTCCATTGTGACATATTATGTGGTCGAGCTACACTTGCCACGTGGGATTCCGTTTGCTGATGTAGACTTCTGTTAAGAAAAAGAGTAAAAATGATCTAATTATGTAACGACGAGGGCAATTTTGGTCAAAAATATAGTTAATGAGCAAATTTGTATATTTTTCAATACTTTAAGGGTAAATTTGGTCATTTTCCCTAAGATTTAAGGTGAATAATGGTGGGATAGAAATTCAAGATGATTTCTTAAAATCTTATCCTATGTTTGTTTTGACATAGGGTAAAAATCACCGAGAAGATATAAAATCCATATCTTGTGGATTTGAGCCCTAAACCCACCCTCCCTAAGTTTTCTAAATCGGGCCAATGGTGAATTTAAGGCAAAATAAATCCATCCAATTTTTGGCCCGATTCTTATCCATTGCTACAACAAAAAGTGGATCTAATCCACCTCCTTAATCCGAAAAAACAAACGAGGCCTAAACGTATAAGCAAATCATAAGCTTCTTCCTCGGGTACTACTAAAGGACATCCATTGACCATTCTCGGATTCCTTCGCTTAAAAGAAAGAAAAGAACACATTGAAATTCAGTCCGACCCCAAAGAACTCCATCAAAAACCTCGAAGTAGCAGACAAACGCTCAGCTTTCCGGATGTAACTGTGTTGGAGCAACATTTGCCTGAATAAGCACCCTGCGCTCAAAGACAATAAAGGGCAATCGAACCCCGAGATCTTCGAACATTGTCTAGTACATGAAAAAGAACTGAAGATCTCTCATACAATGATAAACCCTATCCTCCGACGAGTAGAGGAGACACTCGAATGCCTCTTCGTCATTCGAACAAGAAATCGATACGCTTATGCTGAAGGCCTTGGTACTACTAGAGCTCGTTATTATTGAGCTATGTTGTCTTATCTCGTCATAAACCCACCAGTACGCCTCCAAAGCTCCACCTGATGCATCTACTACCAACTCAACACTATCACTCTCCTCCCATCAACTCGACGAAGATTGGAAATCCTAATGAGTGAGGATAAGTCAGTACCACCTATCAACCTAAGGTCAACCCCGACGGTGCAAAAGAAAAAAAGCAAAGTCAAGAGGGCTTACCAAGGAGAGGCGACGTCGGTTAAAGGAAATGATCAGAGCAGCGACGTGACCAGCAAAAACCTCAAAGGAGCGAGCGTGAAAGAGGCAAGAATGTGGGGCGCAAGAAAGCTCAAAATAAGGGAAGAGAGGTGGCTTTAAAGGCCAAGATGCTATAACCTCCTCATCGAACGACTAATAGTCGTACTCTGGCACTAGAATAAATCTCAGTTGATCAACCCATTAATGCCAGTTCCCCAGAATGCCCCGAGACACGAATAAGCAATGCTCCGCATTATGTAGGGGGTGAGCGGGTCTGGGTACCATGTAATTTTTATGACATCCAGACTCTATCATATATAGGATCGATTCCTAGGTTTTGGAACTGACCCCTACCCTGTTGAAACCTAGAATCGGACCCTGGAACTTGTAAATGAACAAGTTCTATGGTACAAGTTTGTGGTACCGATTCTAGTTTTGGTTTTGGGTACTCGATGTGTTGGACCTGGAATCGAATTTGATTTTAATCAATTCCTTAAGTTTTGTCTCAGACCTTACCCGAATTTAATTCGGGTCTACCGAAACCTACCCGATTAGGTTCCAATCAATTCCGATTTTACCCGATACCCATGCACACCCCTAGCATCATGATTACTTTCTCAGGCAAAATTTAATGTCAAAAAGACAAACAACAATAGAAGGTTGCCATGTGGAAAGAAGCAGTCCTTCTCCACACAACCATCACACCGGATACGAGAATCGAAAAGTCACAAAACAACATAACTAAGATAAGTCGATCTCATCTACCGTGGCCACTCAAGAACAAAAAGCGGCACATGCATACTTCTCAAGGCCTGCCCGAAGTCAGACCTCGGTACATTCTTAAAAGCTCGACAAACAAGAAGAAGTCAATGCACTACTAGAGCTTGATACGAAGTCCTCGAACTCTAACCAATCTTGAGGGCTATGGATTGGACTAGCACTTTGGACCCCCACCAGATCAGGCCCATAAGCGCTCACACGCATGAACCAACTAACTCAAGTCAAGCTAAATATTACTTAGCCCGGGGACTCCATCCAGTTATACAAGGACACTCGCGTCCTCATTAATTATGAGGAATTCGACAATAATGAGCTCAGCATCTCTGAGATAGACCTCGACTCAAATTCTGAGCATATCCCCACGAGATTCAAGGAAATATCATTGCTCAAAACATCCCTGTCACGCCCCAACTTAGGGTCATATGACCGGCTAGGATATATGTAAATATCCAGAAGCCTAACTCATGCATACAACCACGCAGATATAATGATGATGAACAGACTGACATAAAATGGATTGAATGCTTAAATAAGAATAAAGGGAAAAGGTCTAAAATGATCCCTAAACTATTTCAAAATTTTCACTTTAATCCCACAACTTTTTTTCAGCTCAATTGGGTCCCTAAAGATTTGTAAATATCACTTTGGTCCCTAGTCGTGACCCTGCCTTTAAAAAAATCCTAGGTGGCTAACGTTCCGACGACGTGATATCTGATTTAGTTGCCTTTGCTTACATGTATTAATAGGTGCCTACGTGAATTATTTTATCATTTATAAATTAAAATGGGGTTCACTTTTTCTCTCTCCCTCTTGCTGCTGTCATCTCCTCCTCCTCCTCCTCCTCCTCCTCCTCCTTCACCGTCGTCTTCTCCTCCTCCTCCTCCTCCTCCTCCTCCTCCTCCTCCTTCACCGTCGTCTTCTCCTCCTCCTCCTCCTCCTCCTCCTCCACCGTCGCATCCTCCTCCTCCTCCTCCAAGGAACCGCCTCCGCCACATCCCAGTACTCTCCACCCTCACCTATGCCTACGCCTACGCCTGTGGCCAGGCAGGCTATCATCGTCGCCTGCACCGGGCCCAGGCTCGGGTTGTACGCCACCGACTCTACGTATGACCCGACATACACCCTCCCTTATCCATCCACCACCGCCAAATCGGAGGGGCAACCGTTGTATGGTGCGTGCGATGATATCCCCCTCTGTTACCTTCCTCAATCGCCGCTCCACCTCCTACAGTTCCATTGTCTTTGGCCACCTCGACGGCGCCGAGCTCGTTGTGGTGCGGCTCAAGCAGGCGAAGGGCGCCCTTGTGGAGGAGATCGTAGGGGCCGAAGGGGTGGGGGAGGCGAGGGGGCGGATGGCGGGGTCCGCGTCGGCGGTGACGAGGATCTCATAGGGGCCGAGGAGGAGGAGGAGGAGACAATGACGATGGCGGCGACGGCGGAGGAGGAGGAGGAGAAGATGACAACACTGAGAGGGAGAGAAAAAAGTGAACCCCATTTTAATTTATAAATGATAAAATAATCAATGTAGGCACCTATTAATACAAGTAAGCAAAGTCAACTAAACCAGATGCCACGTCGTCGGAACGTTAGCCACGTAAGATTTTTTTTAACACAATGTCACGACCAGGGACTAAAGTGACATTTACAAATCTTTAAGGACCCAATTGAGCCAAAAAAAAGTTATGGGACCAAAGTAAAAATTCGGAAATAGTTTAGGGATCATTTAAGACATTTTCCCAAGAATAAATGTTTGTTCAAAGGAAGGTACAAACTCCAATATCTCAAAACGAGACATCTCTATGCATCAAAAGAAAATAACCAAGACTCGACTACGACTCCCTAAACCCAGTCTGCTACGAGATCAGCGGTGTCGTTTGCCCCTCCACTTGTGCCATGTCCACTAGCCAGTACCTCACTGATCAGGCTCTGCAAAATAAAAATTAAACAAAACGTGAGTTCATGAGGAACTCAGTGAGTGCAGTTCTACTGAACCTCCACCTAAATCCCAAATACATGAACGTATATAACATGAAATAAATTCTCAGGTAAATTATGAGATTTAGCACACCAACTGGCCCAATGGGTCGACCTGCATGAAGTGAGAATATTCGGCCATGATGGCCCACATGCATAGTTAATAGTTGGCCATAATCGGTCATACAAACATAAACATCACTGGGCCTCTACCAACTGCACAATCATGAGCAATACTCGGCCTCGACCAGTCGCATGAACATGTGTAATACTTGGCCTCGACCAGCCGTATAAATATGAGAAATGCTCGACCTCGACCAGCCGTACAAACACAGTACACAATACACAATGCACACAAAATTTCTAGGTGTCACCCTACACCAAATGTCTCTATGTTTAGGAATAAATTTTATATTTCCTAGTAGTTTCAGTCGTGATATGGTGTCATACAATGTATTATGTTCCTCCTTCTAAAACTTTGCCTCTAGCATTTATCTACCATAGAATATGATAAACATGTCAATCAGACATCTAATGCAACATGTACAAAGATAATCACTGCATTAAATAATTAATCACAACAAATAAATAAATGATGAATTATTGTATATATCCCAACTTTTACTCTCTCTCTCCCTAATATATATCATCTTTTCATTTGTATCAAATGATGTCTTTAATTTTTATTTCATTTCAAATCTATCCCACCGTTAACTAATTATTCTATTTGAATGCTGATGTGGACATGCTGACTGAGATTATCAGTCCACGTCAATATCTCAATCAGCATGTCCACGTCAACATAATGTCTGTTATTATCTTGTTATTAAGTGAGTTAATTATAAAATATATCCACACTTTTCATACTTTTTCCTAATCTATCACAACTTTTTAATTTTCCCAATCATATACATTAGCTTTCGATTTGTTTCAAATTTATCTCACCGTGATCCCAATGTCAAAATTATTGTCTGAGTGCTGGTCTGTCACTACTGACGTGGGGCAGCAACCCAGTGAGCATTCTTATCAAGTTTTTAATTATAAATATTAGGTAAATTGTTATTTATAATTAACCCTAGATTAAACCTAGATGTAAGCATTGTCTAGTCAGCAAAGCTGGTTTTAATTTTTTAACTCACCTAAAATAAAAAATATATATAGTTTGCTGGCTAGACGATGCTTACATCTAGGGTTAATTACAAATAAAATTTTGCTTAATATTAGTAATTAAAAACTTGTTAAGAATATTGAGTGGGTTGTTGACCCACGTCAACAGCGTCGGGTCAACATTCAGACAACAATTTTGACGCTGGGATCACGGTAGGATAAATTTGAAACAAATCGAAAGCTGGAATATATAATTGAAAAAATTAAAAAGTGATGATAGATTAGGGAAAAGTATAAAAAGTGAGGATATATTTTATAATTAACTCACTTGATAACATGATAATAACAGTTAGTATGCTGACGTGGACATGCTGATATGCTGATTGGGATGCTGACATGAAGTGCTAATCCTAATCAGCATGTCCACGAAGATGGAATATATTAGAGAGAGAGAGAGAGAGAGAGAGAGAGAGAGAGAGAGTAAAACTTAGGATATATACAATAATTAACCATATTAGGACAACATATGAACAATAATTCCAGACCTTATCTAATTATTTCCTGCAATAAAATATTTAATTTCTACATTTAAATATTTTATTTTAGCATACTAAATAAAATTTCAGCAATTACCTAAATGATATAGATACCATTTTAGGCATGTCCTCTAGCATGAAATCAATTTATAAATAAACTAAAATCATCTGCATATCTTATACTTTGATAGCCTCCACATAAAAGATAATTATCATGATAACATTAACATAAATTATATCATCATAAAAACATCGACATAAAATATCGTCATGATATCATCAGCATGAAATATAACCATCATGATAAATTCCCTTAACCATGCTCGGCCAAACCTATCCCCCCACCACTCTACCTTGGTTACTCCTCAATCCAATAGCAAGCTTGATCCAAAACATCTCCTCTATTTCCAAAACATCTCCTCTATTTCCCCTATGCGTCCAAACCCTATCATAGGGAAATTTGTCATAAGGCCAGCCCTTAGGGGTTGAGGAAATTTAGATTTCACATGTGTTAAGTATTTCTAATTTTTCCTAGGGTGTTCATCCGCCCTATACATGTAATCTATAATTTATAAACAAGTCTAGGATTTAGGGAAAATTTCAGCATGATCTCCCCTAATTTTTCTATGTTTGGCCGGCTCTAACTCTCAAAGAACGCCACGAAATTTTGAGAAACCACATCATCATCAAGAGGGAAAACGGGAACAAGAAACCACATGATCCACCAAAGAATCGACAAGAGAAATCGTCACGATTTGCAAATCAAGGGTTCAGCCAAAGCAAGCCTTTCCCTACAACCATAGTTCTACCACTCATCGGAGAAGAAAATTTAAAAGGAAGGCAATCCTCCGCGCTCCCACGTCAACGAGGTCCGAGTGCGCTGCCCAATTTCAAGCCTTCTCACGCCTTCTCCTTCCCTCATGTGTGTCCCAAAATCTAGCTGTCCAAAATAGATCTCCACCGTTCACATCCAGAGGCAAGGGGACTCGGACATGCTTCCCAAATTTTAGTCTGATCAGCCCCATGATAATATCCCGATCACCCGATTAGGCAAAACTTGACGTAGAAAAATCTTGGAGAAGAAAATAAAAAATAGGGCTTCGGTAATTCCATGACAATGACATATTCGGGCGTCAAAAATCAATCTCCACCGACCAAAATGTACATCAAGAAGTCTAAAACTTATTGTATAAATTTCATTACAATCCGACCACAGACGCTCCGTTGATCGCAAATTTGCTGACGTTTGATACTGTAAGGAGTAGCCTGCCGAGATTCCCTTCTTCCCTCTCTAAGCGTGCGCCACTTCCTATGGGTAGGGGTGGAAATAGGTCAGACGGCCTGTCAGGGGCCTATGGCCTGGCGTAGCCTGTTTAAAAAAAAATCAGGCCAAGACTTTGAAGTAGGCATGTTTTCCTTATCAGGCCAGGCCTAGGCTCAATTTAAAGTATATTGAGCCTAACAGGCCAACCTGAGCCTGTTAAGGTGGTGTATATATAAATATAATATAAATATAATATAAATATAATATAAATATAATAATATTATTTTATTATGTATGTACATTAAAATTATTTTAATGTAATAACTAATATTATTTTAATTTAATAAAACACAGACCACAGGCCAGGTCAGGCCAAAATTTTATATTGAAAGTAAGTTTTATAAAAAGTTTTATATTAGAAGCAAGCTTCATAACTAGGCCACAGGCCAGGCCAGACCAATAAATATGTCACTCTCAAGCTAAAATTTAAGCCTATAATATGCCACAGGCCAGGCCCAAGCCAATTTTCTACCATATAGGCCTAGCCTGTTAAGGCGAAAGCCTAGTCTGGCCTCGCCTGTTTCCACCCCTACCTATGGGTGCCCAAGGGGGTGTGCACTTGCTGCTATGAGACGCGCCCCCTGAGGGATGAGGTATAAATACTAAAACCTCAATCGTCAAATGACCAAAGTGCCCTTTAACTTAAGTCAAGTCTAAAACAAATCATAACTCGATCAATATAAGTCCGATTCGAGTTCCGCTTGAACCTCCGGACTCGTCTCGAACCCAACTACTCATCTAAGGACTAATCCAACTTACATAAATTAATTTCATTGTGCGCAAATACCAATTTTCAATTCACGCCATTCGGTGTTTCATCTGGCTCAACCTGCCGCGTGCAAACTATTCCGTTGAAATAATTAAATAAATATTTTAAAATTTTTCGAGTATTATAATTTCTAATCTCGCACTATATACAGACATGACACATATTACGTATACTCTCAATTTCATTTTCATACTCATCACCTGAAATTCCTTCTTACTTGAGCGTTTGAGTGTCTTTGCAGGTCCCTCGCTAGAGTCGCACGAGACTAGGAGACGTGCAAGACTACATCACTCCAGCTTTATGCAAGAACATTAATAAATCTATTATTTATTAAATTTTTATTTGAATTATTCATCCAACTATAGGTTAATTATAAAAAGCATTAATAAATTTGAGTAATGATGGTAGTTTTTATCATCTTAAAGGATAAAAATATGTTGATTTTTTTCAAAATGAGTTTTGTATAGAAAGTTAATCATCAAACACTTGAATTTCATATTGCTAAAAGCTCTTTTCCGTTCCTTATCAAATTAAAGTCCATGGTTTCTTTAAAAAGAAAGGAGCAAAAACAAAGAAAATAAGTGGACAAATAAAGTTTAAATTTATTCACTTTCTTTAATATATATATATATATATATAAACAAGCAATAATTTCTTCCACCTAAATTCCCTCGTATTCTCAATTCTTTACCCTTGTTTTTATCCCACTTATATTTTTATTTTTATATGCTTAATTACTAAATTTTTAACTTAAATTTTCATGTGAAATTACTTTAATTTCTCTCCAATTTAATTTTTAAAATTAATTTTCATATTAAATTAATTTTGAATTTTATTTCTCGTTCAATTAATCTTGCTTAACTTTTAAATTTTCAAATTAAATTAATTATAATTTAAAAAATAATTTCCATTTTAAATTTATTTTGAATTTTATTAATGGTGAGTTTTATTTTCCCTTCATTTAATCATGATTAATTATTTAAATTATCGAATTTAATTAATTATAAATGTTGAGAATTATTTATGAAATTTAATTTTTTTTAAAAATAAATTAAATCTTATTTTCAAATTTTATTATGCATGCTCAATTAAATATGCTTAAATTTAAATTTTATTAATTTTTATTTGGTTATAATCAAATTAATTTTGTCAGCATAATTTTTAAATCTTATATATTATATTATGCATGTTTAATTTTGAATTTTATTTTTTCTCCATAATTCTATATGATTAATTATAAATTTTTCGAGTATGAAACTAAACATGTTTCAATTCTAATTAAGTAAACTTAATTTCTAAATTTTTAATTATACTTAAATTAATTAGATTTAATTTCAAAGTAAACACGATTAATTTCTAAAAATTTGAATCCTTTTAATGATGTATAATAAATTTTGAAATGTATTAATTATTGATATGCATATTAATTTAAATTTTATTAATTAATGGAAATTAATTTTTAAATTAAAACTTTAGTATTTTCACATTCATTTAATTAATCAAGTTTCATTTTCAATTAATTATTCTTATTTTTCAAATTTTCATATAAAACTATTTTATTTTTCTTTCAATTTAATTTTTAATTTTTAATTAATTTTGAATTTTATTAATGGTAAATTTTATTTTCCTTCCATAATTATGCGTGTTTAATTTTAAGTTTTTCAAATCTATTTAATTAAGCATGCTTGATTTCTAATCAATCATGCTTAATTTTTAAAATTTTGAATTTTATTAATTTCAAATGTGTGAATAATTATTTATGAAAATTTGAATTTTGTTATTTTTGCTTAACTAAATATGCTTAATTTTAAATTTTATTAATTATTATTTAATTAAAATTAAATTAATTATATCTGCTTAATTTTTAATTTTTATATATTATATTATGCATCTTTAATTTTAAACTGAATGAGAATCGGATGTACCAATCCAATTTCACATGGATGTAATATTCTTTCAGTAACAGCTAATTCGATGTATGGTCCCTTTTTGGATACTAGTCCTAAAAGTGCACATATATATATCAGCATTTTTTTAAAATTAGAATAGTTTTATTGGAATTTTCCTAAACCTAAATGTATATACTAAAGTTCTCATGTCCGAAAGCAAATTTTTACAATACTCATCACGTCGCATATGCAAAAGTTTGTAAAAAGTTATAGATTTTGCAAAAAAATATATAAAATATATGAAATATATTTTTCTAATAAAATAGATTTTAGATGTTTAAGAAATTTGGATCGAAAATCTCAAAAATATTAGAGACTTTTATCCAAAATATATAACACTAAATTTTAATTAAAAATTATTTAGTAAATGCATCCTAAAATCTTCAAAGAATCATTAAAAAAATTCATTCATTAATTTAAAAAAAAATTATGTGTTTTTGGAAATTCTAAGATGTATATTCATAGTCATAATCACTTTCAAAATTTTCACTTGAAACTTTTTAAATATTTATATAGTTCCACTTGAAATTCTTTAAAATAGTCATTTGACGATGAAAATATATTTTCAAATTTTAAAAAAAATCACAAAAATTATAAATTAGTGAATAGATTTTCTAACGATTGTTTTAGAGATTTCAAGATGCATTTTCAAAATATTTTTTAAATTTAAATTTAGGATTATATATTTTGGATAAAAGTTTCTAATATTCTTGAGATTTTCGATCTAATTTTTTAAATCCTGAAGTCTATTTTGATTATAAAAATATATTTCATATATTTTATTTTATTTTTATTTCTTTGCAAATATCACATATGCAAGATGAGTATTATCAAAACTTGATTCTAGATCTAAATATTTTAGTATATATATATATTGGTTTAGGAAAATTCCAATAAAACTATTCTGATTTTGAAAAATTCTTGTACATATCAATATCTGAGATATACTTCATGAAATATATATTAACTATTAAGTGCCTAATATATATTTGTTTTTAAAAAAAATAGATTGGAGTCAATGTTTTCCCCCACAGCGGTTAACAATAATAAGAAAAGTAAATATTATATATATATATATATTAAGCGATAGCATTTTTTTCGTTGTTCTATGACACCCGTTAGGGGCGTTTGGTATATTATCATTTAAGATGACTAGTCGAGAATCCACACGTTGCGCAAATATAAATAAATATACTTTTATTTAAATAACTCTGAATAATTAAATAAATTTAGTATAAATTTAATAATTATGTAAAGTTATATATAATATTTATGTAATTGGATAAAATATTATATATACTTTTATAATAATTTTAAACAATATAAATTTCTTTGGTTTTGAAATACTATTAAAAATAAATTCAAAAATTGATATTTTGAAAATTCAAAAACTAATATAAAAAACTAATTCAACACACTAAAAATATTTTCATAATTATTCAAAATAATAATGAATACAAAATTTAAAACATCAAAAATAGATCCATACACAAAAAAATAGAATCTTAAAATATAGTACATTTTAGAATCTTAAAAGAGTAAGATTTGTAATTATTAATAAGTATAAATGAAAAAGCAATATTAATTTTTTCATAAGAAAAAAATGGAACTATGATGCATGAAGAAAAATAATAAATACTTATAATATTTTAAATAAAAATAAAATAAAACACTAAGAGATATAAACAAAATAATAAAATCGAAAGGATTAAGAAAAAAATAAATAGTGTAATAGAAAGCAATGAGTACAAAAAATAAATAGAAATTATTTAATAATATTAATGAATGCAATAATTAAAAATTATAATTTGAATATAATTGGAGTAACTAATTCGTTATAATTATTTTAAATATATAAATATTTGTATTTGCAATTATTTATAAAAAAGCTTATAATTATTAAAATTACATATTTTTAGAAAAAAAAAGAATTAAATCAATTTTGTCAGCGTAATAAAAAAATAAAATAAAATAAAAAACTCAATTCTCATAAAAAATTATGGATAAAAACAAATGTCCAATAAATAAAAAAATATTAGCATGTGGTTGTATGTATTTATCAAATTTGCAACAAAGCTATAGTTGTCATCGTCACTATCATTACCAATTACCTATTATCATGAGCTATTGCAGTAATCTAATAAAAAATACATAAAAATAATGTCAAGAACCATCAAAAGCTTTTTGGGTCAAATATAATTCCTATTTTTTTTATTGAAAATTAGAAGAGTAATTTAAATGCACATAAATATTTAGTTTTTACTTACCGTCTTAAGTTATATTAAAAAAACTCATTTGCACATCTTGATTAGAATTAGAATAGTAATTTAAATATATGCACACAATGAAATTAGCATTACAACACAAAGGAGGAATGGTTCTATCAAAAAAAAATATAAATGAGGAGTGAACTAAATTTTCGAATTAGACAATATAAATATGGAGTACAAAGAACTTTTAGGTCTCCACCTAGAGGATAGAACTCTGGTCCAACAATCAACACAAATCCCTTGAAATTTGCATGAGTTGCCAATCTAACACGATGTCCAAAATTATGCAAAAAACTCATTTAATTGAAGTATAAAAAGTTTTAAATAATACTGGAATATGAAAACTTAATGAAAAACAATGCTTGCATGCAAAGAAATGATGGTCTAAAATTAGAAGATTTTCAAGGAAAGAAAGTAAAAAAGCAACATGAGACAATCTTAGAAAATTGATGCTCATATAAATTAATAAGCACTTATTTCCCATCTTTGAAAAATTATGATTCTCAATTCATTATTGCTTATTATGCTTCAAAACAAAATCCAATTTCATATACCCAAACAATCTAAATACCTAAAGTTCTGACTCTTTGTATTTTTAGGAGAAACTTATTCAATGACATCCAAATGACAACTACATTCCAGAAGGGCCATTGACAAAAATAGGCTGGTACAAAAATTGGGAAACTTAGTTGAAAATGCCTCTTCTTTGACAATGGAAAATTTCAACTTTATATAAATATATACTCATTTTTTCATCTGATGATTCCTTTCCTTTTTACTTGATGTGAAGTCAAGCAGAATGGAGTAAATCAATCTCAATATACTATAAAGAAAAGCCTACCAAATTATGAGAGAGCTAACTTGCAAACGTTTTCCAATAGCAACAAATGGAGGCACATTGCCTCGTGTCCCAACAATAACAATGATTATTTGCATAGGATAAGGTCAGTATATTGGGATCTATCAATTCCAATGCAACCTCATTAACTAATTGCTTTGCCATTCCCATCCTGAGACAGTATATCCATGGGTACAGGTTGTAGATTGCTTGGAACATCGACCATGCACAACAGTTTGATCATCCTTTACTATAGTTATTCAGTTTAGCATCTTGAGTTGTAATATACAAAGTAAAACAAACAAACAAACAAAAAGAGGGCAAATAAATTCCATTATATGAACACCTTACAAAGACAAAACATGGTGTGCACGACTTTCAAAACAGAGTTCAAAGAGACGTATTACAGTTGTTGTTGGTCTAAAAAAAAATCATACATAAGATCACTTCTAATTATATTCTTCGAGACCTAATAGTTACCGAGGTGGTAGAGGGCGAGAAGAATGTGCTTGACCATATCCTCGTTGGTGAGGCGGGGTGGGGGTGGGGCATCGGAGGGAGGGGAGACGTGGAGCTTGGACTCGATGAAGACAAGAGCATTAAATGGGCAGGAGAGGAGGGCGGAGCGTGAAGGGAGTTGAGGGTCACCTTCCTCACTTGATCTGAGACTAATTATTCGTTGCGACGTCGTTTCAATCACTTTTCTGAATCGGCAAGCGCTCGTCGGAGCGGCAGCCACACTCACTATCCACTTGCCGTGGCAACTCCTAAAACTGCTTCTTGTGGATATTTATCTTGCTCTCCTTCTCCTCCTCCTGCTTTATATAATATTACGCCCAATCATCTTCTCGTCGTCAACCCACGTCAATTTCTGCAGGTAAGAACAAATTACAATTCCAACAATTATATATTCCTAATTAAACATATTAGATATGAGAAAGAGAAGCAAAAACACATGACATGCACCTTTTTTCTCCGATGGAAATAGAAGAAAGAAAACAACAAAAATCATTTAGCCATGCACCTTTTCTCCTACTAATTAATTTACACCCTACAATTCTCCATGCTTCTAATCCTTAACTTCTCCTTTCTAATGCAAAATTCAGATCTAAAAGCCTCGTGCTTTCTTCTTCTTCTTTTCTTCGCCGATTTGCTTGCTTGAAATGTGAAGAGGCAACTACATACAGAGGCAACTACGTACGTTTGTTTGCTTGCTTTCTTCGATTTGTTTTCCTAAATGAGATATAAATGAGATTAGAATATAAGTAAGAATAGCTATCTATGGGCTAAAAGATTATAAATATTCACATTTCAAGCAAGCAAGCAAACAAACATAAGGAGAAGTTAAGCAAGGAAGCAGACGAAGAAAGCAAGCAAGCAAAAGAAGAAAGCAAGCATGCAAGCAAACGTACATATTAGGAAACTACGTATATTTGCTTGCTTGAAATGTGAAGAGACAACTAAGTACAGATGTTACAACCCACTTGATGAGATAACTGACACATCAACTTCATAGACCAACCTATTGGTCTAATTAAAATGCTTAAGCTGAAGTTGATAGTAGCACACCCATCAAGCCTTATAAACCAAGACCACATCCAATATACTCCCGATGTGGGACTAAACCAGGGTATTACAATCTCCCCCACTTATGTCTTGACGTCCTCGTCAAGACTCAACTCGAGTCTAATATATAGCCCAGAATCACACCCAAGTCGGCAGCAAGTGAGGCCTAGCCTAGTAGCGGCTCCACCCCATCACCTGGGCAGCCCTTTCTCACATAAGCTCCCTCACCATGCCTAGGACTAGGTTTTGCTCTGATACCATTTGTTACGACCCTCGCTTGATGAGATAACTGACCCATCAACTTCATAGGCCAACCTATTGGCCTAATTAAAATGCTTAAGCTGAAGTTGATAGTAGCACACCCATCAAGCCTTATAAACCAAGACCACATCCAACATACTCCCGATGTGGGACTAAACCAGGGTATTACAACAGAGGCAACTACGTACGTACAGAGGCAAATGTGAAGAAAGACTCGTGCTTTCTTCTTCTTCTTTGCCGATTTGCTTGCTTGAAATGCCAAGAGGCAACTACGTATAGAAGAGAACGTCTCTTTATAGAGGAGGAAAAGAAGACGAATGAGAAGATCAAAAAGAAAGGGCGAAGCAAGCAAGGACGACAGAAAGGCGGTCAAACCTACCACGATCGATTGCTATTCCAACTGATGTAGCAATTATTTAAATATTCGATAGTTACAATTGGAATTAAATTTAAAGCCGATTGTTATTCCAATTGATGCGACAGTGATTTAATATCTTAATTGAATTTATTAAAACATTGTAATTAATAATGTAGCCTGATTTAATGTTCATAAAATTATAAAATATAAAAAAATACAAAATTTGTGAAGTTGCCATATCAGCAAACTTTCATGGTGAAAGTGCCACGTGGCAACAGTGAATCTTACTTTTATATATATATATATATATATATATATATATATATATATATATATATATATATATATATTAGGGATCTAAATTATCATCCACATAGATTATCGCTTCTAAAATTATCGGTAATATTACATTATCTTGTTTGGCATGTAGTGGTAATCTCGCCAATAATTTATATTACCTTGTTTGGTATAAAAAAAAATTATTGAAAAATTTATATTTTTAACTAAAATATCCTCAAATAAAAAATTTAAATTTTTTTTTAAAAAAATAAAAATTAAAAAAATTAATATATAAATAAATAAATAAATTATCACTCTGCTATGAGGTGAGATGAATGAGATAATGTGAGGATTTTTTTTCTACGTTAATAGAAGGTATTTTAGTATGAAATATTTTTGTCAAAAATAAAAAAATAATATTATCATTTTATTGATAATCCATATAGCCACCCCTCCCTTGATAATGTGGATTACCACTTGAGTGGTAATATAGATTATTATGAATATTCAAATTATTAATAATTCGTTTCAATCAAACGATAATATAATGAGCTCAAATAATTTTAATTAAAATTATCAATAATCTATTTAGATTACCTCGTATTAACTCCCCTTAATTATTTATCAGTAGTAGTTTATGGTCTAAGTTGCTTGTTGAGTGCACCAGGAGTTAAAGATATCTAAATGAATCAATCTTCAGCCCATCATTTGATAGCTACATTGTCTTGCAAGCACATATTTAAATATATTTATCTCTTGTCTTAAAAAGACTCCCTTCTCTATATTCGTGGGTGATATGACTTTTTTTACCAAAAAACGAAAGAAAGAAAGATTATTTAAGTAGCCCTAAGGCTAAAATTATAATCGATGAGTAAAAATTCCTCAAGTTGGGATGGCCGAATTCTAAACAGTCGACTCTTTTTTTTTTGCTCAAGTTCAATTTGTTGTCCAGTGTATCGTTTTGTTTGTATGTTTGAGAACACAATGAAATTTTACATGACTGCCTTGTTTTATGACGTATTTGCTCCATTAAATGTATTTTTTTATTATTTTACTAAATAAAATATTATGAAAATAAGGTAGACTAAAAAATTAAAAGTAAATAGCTCAAAAATAACAACAAATTGAATATAATAAGAATAAAATATCACTCATATTTGCACTATATTTCACATATGCATATCTGCATTATCTTAAAATGTAGCACCAAATTGGGTTATTTAAAAATAAACTAATTTATTTGAAATGAAAATTGTTCACACCACAATTAATTTGACTTTTATCTTTGTATAATACAACAAAAGAGATAATATAATTGAGATTAGTATTATTTTATAAAATTTAAAGAGCCAATATTATTTTTTTAATAGAAAGGAAATTGAGATCTGTTTTCTAATGTACTAGCTAAGAGAGAGAAAATTTTGGAAGAAAAAACTAGAAAGATCTCAGTTTTTGAAAGAGATCGGGGAATTTCAATCAAGAAACAACGTGAAAATTTATAGGGTTGGAAAGAAAAAAAACTTAGCGGCAAAGCCAAGGACAAGCTTAGAGAAGCGACGAAGGTGAAAAGCACAAATAATACCATAAATGAAGTGTAAGTTAAATATCCACACTAGATGTTAGGGGAATAATGTGTTACACCAATTTTAAACCTAATCTTGCTTTAATCGATTTTTTTCAACTTTAGGAAAATGACAATTTTTAACAAGTAGGCGAAAAATGTAAAGTAGACAAGCACATCGCAATGGACAATGCAAACATAAATATTTATAGTGGTTCAACAACTTTGACTACATTACATAAGCAATTTGCTTAGGATTTTTAACTCAACTCTACTATAAATTAAGGTTCCTATAAATGAGGAATTTACGTTGAAAGCTCACCGCTTTCGCACCGAAAACAACTTCCTACTTCATTTCTCTCCTAGGACGCCTCAATCTAGTGTACAAGAATGAATTTATACCTCTACACCAAGGAATCACCCAACCTTTGACCTATTTAACATAGGTCAAATACACACTTCAAAGTATATAATAATGAACAATAAATACAAATTAAATTGATAAATAAATTATAAACACTTAGCTCCAAACAAGTAGTTCTCATCTTGATGCCTCAAGATAATGAATGAATCAAGTGTAAGACTCAATCAACAATGTAAAAAACTATGATTTAATAAAAAATGACTCAATCAAAATTTTATAATATCAAAGGATAACTCAAGAAACACTAGGAACTCGTTTGGTTGATATGTGAAGTAATTTTCTACAGAAAATTATAATTCACATGAATTAATTTTCTATATGTATTTTTCGAGACATATCTAAATAGTATTTGGTTGACAAAAAGTTAATTCATAGAAAGTGCAACTTATCTAGGGGGACTAGATAAGTTACTTCATGCATTTTATAAAAAGTTGCACTTACTCAGGAAGTTGTACTTCCTGCAAAATGCAGAAAGTGTGTCAACCAAATATGAATATTTTTTCTTACTTGATTGGAAGTACAATTTTTTGCAGAAAGTAATATCAACTAAAGGAGGTCTTATAATAATTATGACGATGAATGTGATCTTTTCAAGATCACAAAGATTTTGTAAAAATATAAAGTAATAATAATTAATAAATATGAAATGTCACTTTAATAATGAATGAATTGAGGAGGGGAAGAAGACCTATCGTTGCTCTTATAACTTAACGTTTCAACCTTCCAATTTTGACCGTCTCTAAAGAAGGTAAAAAGACAGGATGAAGCACAAAACCAAATCAAAGTGCAATTAAAACCACGAATTTTGAACGCTTAGGATGCAAACACAAATTTTTAATCATAAAAGAAGACCAAAAATCGAACTTTTCGACCTCTGACGTTCCCACGGCCTCTCTGTTGTTCTTGTTGCAATCACAATGGCCTCCCCGGAAACAGAGAAAGGCCGAGCTCGGGTAGGCATGCCATTCTCTCGATTGCCAGGTTTTGCTTTATTTGTCCTTCTTCTCGTCCTCCTCTTTGCTCCCTTCTCCACCGGCGATTCTTCGTTTGAGCTCCGGAAGGCGCCCGCTTCAGGTATTGCACCTCCGTTTCTTGCCCTTTTCTTTATGATGTTACGATGAAAAATCGATTTTTTATCCCCAAAATCTGTTTTTTCTAATGGAAATTTCATTCTGTTTTGTTTGTGTGGAAAAGTTACGACTTCTTTTATGTGTTTAATCGTGGATTCTTCGCACATTTATGATTTATAGGTGGAAAAGAATTTTATTTTCTTTTTCGCTTTTGAATTTTTATTCTGAATGTCTAGGTCCAGAACTGCAACATGGCTTGGGTATGTGGAGGAGGTTTGCGAAGAACGCCACCGCCCACAACATCACCTTCGTCTTGGCCGCGCACAGGACATACAGGAGGGACCCCTTGAATGGGTACCAGCGTTATACTGGTGGCTGGAACATCAGTAATCAGCATTACTGGGCTGTGAGCGCTTCATCTTCTCGGTTTCTGCATCTTTTTTCTCTCGTTCTTGTTGAATTGTGTATCATTTATCTAATCCTCTCTTATTTGCAGTCTGTTGGCTTCACAGCCATTCCATTATTCACCATTGCCATTGCTTGGTTTGTGGGATTTGGCTTAGTTTTGCTCCTCATGTGCTGCTGTTATTGCTGTTGCCGGCGGCAAAACCACTCTTATTCTCCTGTGGCATATGTGCTGTCTCTTATCTTGCTCATATTGCTCACTGTTGCTGCAATGTAGAAACATCCTTTCCTCTCTTTTGATGGTGTAGGTTACTTTCTGAAGAGTTCAATTTTGTCTAATCAAATCATGTTAACATGTTCAGCATAGGATGTGGCATCTTATACAAAGGTCAGGGGAAGTTTCACAATAGCACTTCTCAAACTCTGGATTACGTGGTGGGTCAATCAAATTTGACCGTTGACAATCTCAAGGAATTCTCAAGCAGTTTGGCAGCTGCCAAGTCCGTGGGAGTGGATCAGGTTTTCTTGCCTACTGACGTCCAGAGTAATATTGATCTCCTTCAAACAAAGCTCAATTCATCAGCTAATGCCCTCTCTACCAAGACATCACAAAATTCAAAAAATATCCGAAACGTGCTAGATTCAGTGTGCGTATGCTGATATGCTCCTGCAATAAGTACTCTCTTCTTTTTCAGTTTGTGTAGATATTTACTTGGGAGGTTTACATACTGGGTTTCTTGTTTCTACCTTCTTTGCTGAGCTGAACTCTTGCTTACCGCAGGAGATTGGATCTGATTATAGTTGCTGCAGTTATGCTCCTTCTGGCATTCATTGGATTCAGTGAGCACTTGATTCCTGAACCTAACAACTTCAGGAAAATCATTATTGTACCATTGCATCTAGAAATTACTGATTTTCTATGTTTATTTTGCAGTATTCTCTATGTGTGGACTGCAATTTCTTGTCTCAATGTATGTGTGGTTATTTTGCCATTTTCTGTTCTGTGTTAGTGATATTTTGTATTGACGGATATAGATCATATTCAACAGGGACTTGACCTCTAATTCTACTGTTAATATTATGCAGCTTAGTACTTGTTGGGTGGATTCTGGTGGCAGGCACATTTATTTTATGCGGTGTTTTTCTTCTTTTACACAAGTAAGTACAGAAGATATGTATCAGTCCAGTTCTCCAGATTTTATATTGATGCGCTTGCATTGAACACACAACTGCACATATGTTTACATTTTTTGTGAGTTTGAAACTTAATTCTGTAGTTGTCTTTCATTTTGTTTTTCTGGTAAAAAGTACCCCTTTTCTGAACTAGAACTTCGTTAATATTAATTCTTGATCCACATCTATGTGCTATCTTGACCTTTCACTGAGATGAAGGCAAATTTTACTACTAGCCATATGAAGTTTCATCTTAACATTAATCAAATTTCTACATTAACCCAGTTTTATGATGTCACAAACTCAGTTTTTTATCTAAGGAATGGTTATCTTCCATCAACCATCTACTTCTTTTTGCTGATGATATGCATGTTTTGTATTAGAACCATTCCTCATGAGACTGTTTTAACATTGTCTGATCAATTGTCCCCATTTGAATTTGTCAAATTAGTGTAACTTGAATGTCAGTTTGTGGCCCAAACAACTAGAGGATCATTATTAGTTTAATGCGAGGTTGCGGGAGTGACATGGCTCATAATAAGATCAGCTCTCTGGATTTGCTTGGAAGACTAGAAAGTATCATATCTTTATTATTACTGTCAATAATTAGGTCAGTAGTTTAAAAGCTTTGAACTTCAAGTAAACATAGAGTCCTAGTCTCCTAGGCAGTTAGAAGTGTATGATAGCAGAATTGCACAAAATAGTGAAAGAAAAATTAGGAAAAGAAATGTAAGAGAAAAATAATTTTATGACCAAGTTGGCTTGAAATAGTTCAATGTCATAGTGTACAAAAATATATAGTTCAGGGCGATCCTGCTGTTAAAATCTCCACATCTGTATTAAGAAATCCTTGGGCTCAGTCACTGTGATTAACATGTTAGCTATGCTTCTCTGGGGCTGACTTACATATTTTTCTTCCTGTACAGCCCTGCAATTTGACCAAAGTTGATTTGTTGGTCTGGAACATTGACTAGTTCTTACAATTAGCATGGGTCAACCTTCCTAATTTGAAAAATAGTAAGATTAACTAGTTAATCACACTGAAATACTACTAATCTCCAAGAACTTAATAGTTATGCTTATTATATCTGATGGCCACTGTATTTCATCTGAGATCTTGTCAAAATACTTTACCATGATAACAAATATTGTTTTGATGTTGCAGGTTTTCTTAATCAGAAGTTAGCACTAAGTGTTTGATTTTGTACCTGGTTTATTACTTTTTCATAAATCAGAAAAACTAGATTCAGCTTTCTTAAAAATTTTCATTCAAGAAAAGATCAAGGAAAATATTGTCTTCATATAATCAATTTTCCCGTAAAATTTGAAACGGAGATATGTTTGCAATGATCAATGGAGTCCTTCCATGCTATGAGTGTAAGATATTCTACATTGTTGCTTATGATATAGTTCCTGATTAAAAGGGTCCATCAAGTGTTTGAACTTCCTGACATGTATAAAACCATATTATAGTGTAAAATTTTGTCTTCATAAATATCTTGGAACACAGATCCAAGTTTCCTTTTCTCAATTGGCAATTTATTAATTACATTTGACACAAATTTCTACCAGTGTGGTTGGAGATGCATGTGTCGCCATGGACGAATGGGTTACTCATCCACAAGCACATACAGCTCTTGATGATATTCTACCCTGTGTGGATGCTACCACTGTCAATGAGTCCATGTTACGAAGCAAAGAAGTAACTTTCCAGCTAGTGAATGTTGTTAATAATGTTATCGTCAACGTCACCAACCGCAATTTCCCTCCTGCTTTGGCACCTCTGTATTATAATCAATCCGGTCCGCTGGTACCTCCTCTCTGCAATCCCTACATGCCTGACATGAGCAACCGAACTTGTGCGACTGGTGAAGTGGACTTCACTAATGAAGAAGGGGTTAGTACATATCTAAACAAGTAGAGTTGTGGCATTGTCTAAACATCATAAAGAATCAACATCATTCTAGCTAAAATTTGATGCTACAAGACCATGAACCTGCTAATTAATCTCTGACTGAAAGCTTTATATTCAGTTGTTTTCATCATTAATGCAGGTGTGGAAACAATATATTTGTCAAACTGCTGTTGTATCTGGGAATGAGGTTTGTAAAACAGTCGGTCGGATTACTCCGACAATCTACAACCAAATGACAGCAGCTACCAACGTGAGCCAAGGATTGTACTTTTATGGGCCATTCCTCGCTCAGCTAGCCGACTGCACATTCGTCCGCGAAACATTTACATCACTGAGTAACAACGATTGCCCAGGCCTTGAGCGTTACAGCAAATGGATCTACACTGGGCTCGTGATTGTATCCACAGCACTAATGCTCTCTCTGATCTTTTGGTTCATCTATGCAAGGGAGACGCGGCACCGGAAGTACAACAAGCAGTTCCTTGTCCAATCGGGTGCACCACACATGCGATTCGAGAAGGCGGGTGCGGATGTATAATGGTAGTGGTTTGTTTCCATCAAGTTGGTCATAACTTTGTGCATAGTGATACATGGTGTAATATAATGCAAAGAGTTTTATGTTCCATTGTTACGCTCTTTTTGGTGCATGAGAATTTTAGATGGTACCAATAAATATTACATTGGTACTTGAGTACAGAGGTAATATATGTTGTGTTTCTCATTTGAATGGTGATAAGAAGTTGTTTATTTTTCAGGCAAATGACAAATTAGATATCCAATCCTCGGGAGCTGCCAAGTCATGTAAGTGGCCCAGCTGAGTCATTTCCTTGCTGTGTATTACTAAGGGCAGCTTATCCTGTCCTTATCCGATGGAGGACAATTTGTCTAAGGACTTCCTGTTTTTGGTATCCAATTCTTATCTATTATGATGTTGAATCTTGTGGTGTATTTTGTTTTACTCGTGTAAAATTGCCACATTTTTTTTTGTCTAACAAGTTGCGATCATGAATTTGGCATGTGATTTGAGCTTTTCTTCATTTCCAACTTCGAGGATGATCGAGAAGGAATATATGAAAAATGAAATATTATTTGTTATGATTCTTATTTCTCTTTTGTTGTGACTTTTTGACATAGTATACATAAAGAATATTATTCAGTGTGGATGGAGAATACTATTCTTTGAATGGAGATAAAAAATAATATTCTTCATCTATTATCTTATTTTTTAATATTGCTCTTCGATTTTATAATATTACACAAGAATGTAAAAAAAAATATTAGATTAATTTTAATAATAATAATAATAATAAAATATATTATTATTATTGTATAAAGATTAAATTGATTTTTATGAAAAATTAAATAATATTTTTTATTATTTTACATTAATTCATATTTCTATTATGTTGCTATTAATTAGAATAAATTATCATGTTATTTATTATATTGTTAAGAAGTATATTTTGATTTTTTTTTTCTATTTCTCGTCTATTCTTAATATCAACTAAATAAGATAGGCCTATTCCTTATATATATTATTTTATATCTATTTATAATTTTATTCCATTCGAATCAATCACTCCCTTAGCATTTGGCCTAATTTGTCAAATGAAAAGTACCAAAGGGGAATATTTTTTCTAAACAGAACATTATAAATAAATAGATAGTATGATCATTTCAATCATTTGGACATGCTGAGAATTGTTTATGAAACTTCTATTTTGTGTGATTTTTAGAAAACAATATAGTTAAACAAAAAGTAACATAGTTAATATAATAAATTTTAGTTATATTTTAGTTAATATATTCTTTGAAATTTCTTAACTAATTGCAATTAATAATATAGTAAATTATCATAATGTTTATGGATATAAATAAATAATTATGTTAACCATGATAGGTACTTTTAACTTAAAGAGTATTTGATTGGATGAGATAAATGGGAAATAGAATATTATTTCTTATAACCTACTTATTTAATTATTCTCTACTATTTCTTATAAATTCTTTTGTTTGGTTATAATTTTTATACAAGGAATATGTGAGTTATAAGAAATAGATAAGGAATACTACTATTCCTCATAGATGAGAAAATATAATTTCTTATCTCAACCCAATGAATAATATTCCACAACTATTCATATTGTTGTACTGATCCAGGAAACATGAAGGCTTGCAGCACAACCGACTTTAGGCGAGAACATTTAGCGCCCATCGTAAGGCTAGGTAAATCTTACCTGCCCCACCATAGTAGACACTCGGAGTTAGGTGAACATTGCCGACAACTGGCAACAGCGTTCCCCCGCTACCTAGAGACGTTAACATGACAAGGAGTGACGCTCTAAGGACCACCAACTCAACTATAGAGAACCTACGACGCATGATCGTTGATCTCCAAGCGAAAAACCAAAGGTTGACAACCCAAGTCGACGTGCTAACACAGTCCAAACAGTAGCACTTAGTTGAGCGCGAGCCTTGCCGCTCAGAGCACGAAGAAGATAGCCACCATGAGAGAACTAAGAGACTGGCCTTAGTCTTTAGAGACGAGATCTCCCACACGCAACATCGGGGAGAAGGAACTGGGGCCACAGAGACCGTTCGTTCCCCCACCATCGATTCGGGACTGCTTGCGGAGCATATTATGATGGTTCCCCTCCCCGACAACTTCAAATTGCCAACCACACTCCAATCTTATGATGGCATGAGCGATCCGACCACCCACCTGATGATGTTTCGATCAATGATGCTTCTCAACGATGCTATCGACTCTATCTTATGTCGATCTTTTCCAACCTTCCTAGAAAAATGTCGCACTGCTATGGTTCTCCACCCTCTCGTCGGGATCCGTACATACCTTCCAGGAGCTCTCCAAGACATTCATCAACTAGTTCTCTTCATCTCGGATCTTTTCCAAGACCGAGGATTCCCAACTAACTACATCAAGCAAGGACAGAATGAACCTCTGAGGGAATACCTGAAGAGATTCAACACTGTAGCCATGGAGATCCCCAATCTCGACCATTACGTCGAGCTGTACTCTATCAAGAACAGCTGAAGCCTAGAGAGTTCGCAGACCAGATAGTCTTGTCTAAGACGAGAACTATGGTCGAGTTCCGAGAGCGAGCAGTATGCCACATGAAAATGGAAGAGATCAGAGAGGCCAGAAAGGCCAATAACTGACAAACAAAGACATCGTCCAAGACAAGAATCTAAAAGAGCCCAATAAGGGAGAGGGGCGAGATCGCCGAGGACAGGACGACCACAGGAGAAAGAAATCACCAACCCGATCTAGCGCCAGATATGGCGAATAGACCCCACCGAACACAAAAGGGAGATCATTCTTCAAGAAATCTACAACTTGCAACTTCTCAAATATCCCAGCAATGCTGGGAAGTACAAGGTCCCGCCCAACGCTGACAGAAGTAAGAAGTATGATGTCCATCGCACCTATGGGCACACCACCGAGGAATGCGTAGTGCTTAGAGACCAGAGTGAGCACTTGATACGGGGAGGCCGGCTCGATCACTACATTAGTTGCAGAAGAAGCTGTAGGCGGGACTGAAACGATCACGATGGCCAACGCCGAAGTCGGAGCACTCTATCTGAACAAGTGCACTCGGTGGTTCCATACAGTACAACAACCAAAAATATCCGAGTTGGACCCAAGAGGAGATGTTCAAGAGCGGCCCTAGCCCGCTGACTGGAGCATGTATAGATCAGAGCGTCGCTCGAGCAAGTGATGTTCATTTGAGCTCGCCTCCTAGCCGAGCTCAAAACTTAACTCAGAGCTCTGCTCAAAAACAACATCGACCTATTTGCATGAACGCCCGCCGACATGCCGGGGATAGACCCAAAGTCATTCGTCACAAGCTCGTCATCGACACTCGAGTCAAACCTGTGGCACAAAAGAAAAGGAAGCTCGGAGCCGAGCGTCAACAAGCGTCTCTTTAGAGACCAAAGCTAGTAAAAACAGAGTTCATTAGATAAATCTGATTCACTACATAGCTCGCAAACGTCGTGATGGTCAAGAAAAGTTCAAGGAAGTGGCGGATGTGCATAGACTTCACTGACCTAAACTGAGCATAGACAAAATCGTCGATGGCTCCTCAGGGTACTAGTATCTGAGTTTCATGGATGCATACTCATGCTACAATCTGACTGGATGGACCCCGATGAGGGAAAAATAGCCTTCATCACAGAGCATGCTACTTCTGCTACAAGGTGATGCCTTTTGACAGAAGAGTGTATGGGCTACGTACCAGCGCCTGATGAATAAAATTTTCAAACAACAGATTGGTAGGAACTTGGAAGAATACGTGGACAACATGGTTGCCAAAACACCAGTCGTCGAGAACTACTACGACGATCTTACTAAAATCTTCAGTCAACTCAAAGACTACAACATGAGACTAAATTCAAAGTGTGGTATCGAAGTCCATGGTGGCAAGTTTCTCAGGTTCATGCTTACGAACCGAGGAATTGAGGTGATTAATGAAAAATGTCAGGCAATACAAGAGATATGTAGCCCATAAAAAATAAAATAAGTGTAGTAGTTGACAAGGAGAATGGTCGTGCTGTCAAGGTTGCTCTCTAGATCGGCAGATAGATCTGCTCCCTTTTTCAAAAGCCTAAGGAAGAAAGAAGACTTCAAGTGGAACGAAGAGTGAAATCAGGCGTTCAAAGAACTCAAAGACTTCCTCACCATATGCCCTGTTCTAGAACTCAAAGACTTCCTCACCAGTCGCCCTGTCTTGGACAAGCCCCAGCAAGGGGAAGCGCTCTTCCTCTACCTCACAATCACAGAGAATGCTCTCAGTTCGGTACTAGTCCGAGAACAGAGGAAATATCAAAAGTTGATCTATTTTGTCAACAAAGTGCTCAAAGGCCCAAGAGCAAGGTATCAGAGTCTATAGAAGCTTGCCTTCGCTCTAATCGTCTCAGTCAGAAGGCTAAGACCGTATTTCCAAAGCCACCACATCGTGATACGCACCGAACAGTCAATCAGGCAAGTCCTAGCCAAGCTCGAGCTCGCCGGGCTGATGATAGCGTGGTCAGTAGAGCTCTTTGAGTTCAACATAGAATATCAGCCAAGGGACCCCATCAAGGCTCAGGCGCTGGCAGACTTCATTGTCGAGCTTACAGACAAAGAAGGCGACACCGACCAGGCTAAGACATGGACGTTGTTCATGGACGACGCCAAGGTTGTTAAACTCGAGAGTTTAAGTAAACTCGTGGAGCCTCCGTAAACTCGACTCGTAAACTCGTAAGAGTTTACCTGATATTAAAAAAATATTAAAAAATATTATACTACAAAAATATAATCTAATATAATATAAAAATCATAATTAAGACACAGTTCAACTCCCTAATAAAGGACACATAAAGATAAAATATAATAGTACAAGTCTAATACATACATAATGAAGCATTCTAAATCTATAATAAAGCACACACAATTACTCAAAGATAAAAATATAAAAGTACAAGTTTAATCCATAATAATTATCATCAAATCGAGCTCTCCCGAGTTTACTGGCGAGTTTGGCTGAGTTTACTCACGAGTTTGACCGAGTTTATACGAGTTTACCGTGTTTACCCCGAGTTCACCCTGAGTTTACCCAAAAACGAGTTTGGCTGCGAGTCAGCTCGATTTTGATACCTGGGATCGTAAACTCGTTCGAGTTTACGAGCTAACTCGCAAGTTTGACAACCCTGGACGACGCCTCAAACAAAAAAAGAAGCGGAGCTGACATCATCCTTGAGAATGATCAAAGAGTCGCCATGGAGCAATCCCTCCAATTCCAATTCAAAGCAAGCAACAACCAGACAGAATATGAAGCCTTGGTCGCTAGATTAAAGTTGGTATGTGACATAGGAGCACAGAGAGTGATCGTCAAGGGGGGCTCACAGCTTGTCATAGGATAAGTTAATGGTGATTTCCAAACAAGGGATCCCTCCCTAGAAAGGTACTTATCTTTGGTCCATTTATTAATGACTAACTTTGATAATTGTGTGATTCAGCATATACCTTGGGAGGAAAACACCAGAGCCGACAAAACAACAAGTTGGTCATTCAACAAGTCCTCAATCAGCTAAGCATCGAGCCGACCAACATCCCTGATTAGATGGCAAGCGACTACACCCTCCTCGAAGGCCATTTGTACAGAAGAGGATACTCCTAGCCATTGCTAAGTTCATCGGCCAGCCTCTAGTAAATATCGTGATAACAGAAGTTCATGAAGGCATATGCGACAATCACATTGGAGGAAGATCCTTAGCAACTAAGATTCTCCTGGCCGGATACTTTTGGCCGACCATGAGAACATACTACAATTTGTATGTAAAAAAGTGCGACAAGTGCCAAATATTCTCGGATGTCTCACATAAGCACCCCGAGCCGTTGCACAACTCGGAGACTAGCTAACTGTTCCACAAATTGGGGACTGACCTCCTCGACCCTTTTCCTCCAGCCCCAGGACAAGTCAAATACTTGGCAGTAACTAACAATCGACTACTTCATTGAGTGGATAGAGGCCGAGCCGCTGACCTCAATTACAATCGAAAAGGTCACAAAGTTTGTGAGAAGAAGATCATTTGTAGATATGGTATACCACATGAACTCGTTAGCGACAATGACACGCAATTCACGGAGAAAGGATTCAAGGAGTTCTGCTCAGAGTTCAACACCCAACAGCTTTTCTCCTCAGTAGACCATCCGTAAACCAACGGCTTAGCCGAGGTGGCTAATAAGGTTATCTTGACAGGACTTGAAAAGAAGCTTGATAAAGTCAAGGGGAACTAGACTGAAGAGCTGCCTGAAGTGCTATAGGGTTATAACACAACTGCCCAGACATCCTTACAGACTCATCTTCATAGCAAAGCCCAAGATCCTAATTGAGATCACGGAGCCCGACCTTCGAAGAATAACTTTTGACGAGCAAAGCAACTCAAAAGACCGACAATTCGATCTCAACCAAGTCAAAGAAGAACGAGAGCTCGCCAGGGTTAGAGAAGAACTCATGAAGATCAGAATAGCTCGAAAATATGACAAACATGTTAGATAGAGAGGTTTCAAAAGGAGCATACAAGATCACTAAGATCTCCGGATGAGAACTTCCACGCTCGTGGAATGCGGCCTCCTTACGAGCCTACTACATCTAAGCAATCCCCTTAAACTATAAATGGTCGTTGCACTCTTTTCCCTTCACTGTAGTTTTTTTTCCCACGAGATTTTCCCTTTTCCATTCATTCAATAGTATTGTCCTCCCTTTTCTACGTCTATTTGTGTCCAGATAATTTACAGTTATTTCATAGCACATGACGAAGGAATTCCTATGATATCGCAACAGGAATGCCAACCCACGAAGGTAGTAACTTCCATCCTCAACGGCGCATCTTCTTGGCCTAAGGTTTACAACCTTGGTCTTAATCTCAATTTTGATGATAACAAATATGGAACTAATGATTTTATGGAGAATTATTTTCAGGTTCCATATCAGTTAGCGCACGACGTCCACGATCGAAAATATCAAAGAAATCAAAAAATCGGAAGGACGTTGGTCAACACACTCGGATTCGTCAGGAAGATAGAGTCTAGGTTTAGGGTGTCTAGATAAATTATAAATCCTCATGAATATGCAAAGAAATTCAAAAACTAATCCCGAACCCCAAAATCGAAAAAACTAAAAAATCAGAAAATGATCCTGAAATTCACTAAGCCTAGGGAGCTCTTTGGAGGGCTATATAACCTAGACATTTTCTTGACACCAAAAATCCCGGCAATTATTCCTTAAGTAAAAAATAGATAACGAGATATTTTTAATATTTTTTTGGAAGCCTTTAGTCTACCCATAGTTGACCCAGAAGATTATAAAATTTTCGATTTTCGAAAATTTGTACTAGACCCCAAAAGGTAGATTTTGATTCTTAAGGATTTTGATTTTTTAGATATTTTTATTGAATCCAAATGAGGGTAATCCTTATATAACATTTATGTTTTAAGTAGACTTAGTGAAGACGGAACCCAGAAACGAACAAACGAGCAGAAAAATAAACAAGCAAAAATTTGCCCTGCCTAGGTTCGGTCGATCGACTGGTCGGCCGGTAAAAGGTGAAGGTATTTCGGTCTCGACCGATCGACCGACACCCAAAATGGGCAGAATGCATTCAATTGCTCGGTCGGTCGACCGACAAGCGATCGGGCGTCGGCAACGGGCAGAAATATGCCCGTTGCGAGCCTTGAAAGTTGGGGGGTTATAAATACTCATCCCAAACTCATTTCTAGCCTAATATTGATGCTTCCAAGTCTCAAAGTGTGATCCTAAGCATCTCTACAAGCTTTCATCATCAAGAGGACTATGGAGTTTTCTTTGGAGCTAAGTATTTATTGTATTATTTATTTGCTCCATTGTTTGTGTAGTTTGTGGTTTATTTTCATTGTATATCATTTGTATAAACCTAGGTTGTTAGGTTTGATTGTGTTGGTGGTTGCCTTGGTGTTAAGGCTTAAATCCACCATTGTAAACTTATTTTACTAGGATTAGTTAAGTTGTCCCTTATGTTTAGGTGGGAGAGTGCTCTCGGTAGGAAGACGGGATACTTCCAAGTGTTGAAGTGCCTTCGGTTTGAGAGCTGAGACTTTTCGGTATAAAGTCCTCTTTGTGAGGGAAACAATATAATATAGTAAAGATAGTTTGGAAATCCTGAGCAGGATGCTTAGGTAGTGGAGTAGGCATAGGGGCCGAACCTAAATCATTGTGTTAGCATTGATATTTTATTTGTATTAATTGCTTTATCATTAATCACTTCCGCATTTAGTCATTCAATTGTGAATTGCCTAAGTAATCTAAGAAACATTTAAAATCGAATTTAGGCAAATAGATTTAGTTAACACACTATTCACCCCCCCTCTAGTGTGGTCATTTCACCAACACATCTATTATTCCCAACCCCAAGCGTGGTCTTGCCATACACTCATCGCAAGCTCGGCTTGATCCCAAGCATGGTCCTCAGCCCTAAATGCAGCCTCCGACTCTGAATGAGACCGACTCCAACTCTAAATGAGCTCGGAACTTACTTACCGCCTCAGCGCCCCTAAAGGCCTCCTCGACCTCGGCAATATTGGAGTCCTCCTCGGCCCTAAATGCGGCCTTCAGCTCTAAAAGAGATCGACTAGCTCTAAATGAGCGCGACCCCAAACGTGGTCCTGCCTTACGTTCCCCGCGAGCTCGACTTGACCCCAAGCATGGTCCTCGGCCCTAAATGCGGCCTCCGACTCTAAATGAGATCAGCTTGATGAGCGCGACCCGAAGCACGGTCCTGCCTTTCGCTCCCCGCGAGCTCGGCTTGACCCCAAACATGGTCCAGGTCCTCGACCCTAAATAGGGCATTCGGTTCTAAATGAGATCGATTCCAGCTCTAAATGAGCTTGAAACTTAACTTACGACCTCAACGCCCCTAAATACCTCCTCGACCTCGGCGATCTTGAAGTCATCCTCGGCCCTAAATGCAACTGCCGACTCTAAATGAGATTTTGGCTCCAGCTCTACATGAGCTTGGAACTTACTTATGACATCAGCGCCCTTGAAAACCTCCTTGACATCGGTGATCTTGAAGTCCTCCTTGACCCTAAATGCGGCCTCAAGCTCTAAACGAGACTAGCTCACGCTAAATAAGCGCGACCCTTAGTGTGGTCCTGCCTTTCGCTCCCCGCAAGCTCCGCTTGACCCTAAGCGTTGTCATCGGCCCTAAGTGTGGCCTCCGACTCTAAATGATCTCAGAACTTACTTACCACCTTAGCGCCCTTGAAGACCTCCTCGACCTCGGCGATCTCGGAGTCGTCCTCGGCCTTAAATGCGGCCTTCGGCTCTAAATGAGACCGGGTCACTCTAAATGAGCACGAACCCAAGCACGATCCTGCCTTACCCTCCCCGCGAGCTTGGCTTGACCCCAATCATGGTCCTCGGCCCTGAATATGGCCTCCGACTCTAAATGAGATCGACTCAAACTCTAAATGAGCTTGGAACTCACTTACGGTCTTAGCGTGCTTGAAGACCTCCTCAACCTCGGCGTTCTCGGAGTTCTCCACGGCCCTAAATGCGACCTCCGTCTCTTAATGAGATCGACTCTAGCTCTAAATGGGCTAGGACCTCACTTACGGCCTTAGTGCCTTTACATACGACCTCGATGCCATCAACGTTCGAAGATCCTCGTCCCTAAATCTGCCTTTGACAAGAATCTTGATTCGATTTAAACCTAAGAAGCAGCTACCAACTAGCTGACACCTGGCTTGTAGCAAGCAAGACACCATAGCAATGGAGCATACAAACACAAATGACATATACAAGCAAAAGTAAATGCATCCGCAAACATTTACGTGCCCACAGGGGGTAATTATCGACCCACGAAGGGTGAATATTCCGTCATTACAAGCAAAGATGTCATTCACAATGACAAAACATACACTATTGATGGAGCCATCACTCAACCTAGAAAGTTCCCTGCTTACGGCTAGCAGCTGTGTGCGGCAAAGCAACAATGATCAAATCATTAAATCGAAAGAAGATGCCTGCATGGATTACGAAGTTTTTCCCAATCCGGAAGATGAACACATGGTCCTCACTGGCGTCGAAGTCCCTATCATTGACGGAGCAGCACTTGAAGGCCCAGTGCGAGTCCACGACAATCCCCGACCTACTTACTGCCAACTCAAGGTTCGCGTCCCTCTTCTCCATCAAATCGACGAAGCAAGGAACCTAAACAAACAAGGGGTGAATCAATACCCCCTAAGGCCGACTTTGATAAAAGCAAAAATGAGGAGGCAAGGTCAAGGAAACTCACAGGAAACAATTGGGGACAAGCAGGATGATGAGCGAGACAAGGGTATTGTCGGCAAAGATCCCGTGAGCCAAAACCTAGAGACACAGAGACTTGTAGAACTCCCGACCCCATGCCAAAACTTAGAATGCAAGGGGACTTGAAATAAAGGGAGAAGGGGAGTTTTAAAGACCCAGGAAGAGGCAACCTCCTCATCGAACGATCGACATTCACACTTCGATGGAAGAACAAATCATGATTAATCGCCTCACTAGCGATAAAAATTTGAACGTCTTAGAGATGAATAACTGAATCTCCAGTCCATAATTACTCCCTATCAGAATTAAATGTTAGAAAAATAGGCACTTACGGGAGGTGGACACGTGGAAAATGCATCATTATCCTCTGCAGATGCATGTTGAGCGCAGAAGCCAAAAAGTCACTTAACGACAAAAGCCAAGATGTGCTAAACTCATGTGTCTCGACGATTTGACTAAGGACAAAACATAGCACGTGCTCACATGCTGATCCAAAGTCGAAAGCTCGATCGAGATCAGATAGTCATCATATACAAAGAGCTCAACAGACAAATAGAGGTCGACACACTATTAGAGTTCGGCATGAAGTCCTCAGACTCCGACCAAGCTCGGGGGCTATGGACTGGACTGAATCTCCGAGCCTGGTCCGATCGATCTCAGGAGCACCCTAACTCATGAACTAGACTCGGGTCGAACAACTACAACTTTGCCCGGGGCACTACTAGAAATTGAGTCTTCAGCAACGGCCGCTCAAGCCGTTGGAGATATGTTGTATCTGCAACGGTTTTCTAACGGACACGCGAGCCGTTGCTGATGATTCTAATTATCAGCAACAGCTTTCTAACGGGCGAGTGAGCCGTTGTTGATAAGTTTATATAGGTCGCAGATCGCGCCCGACCCTTCTTCCTCCCGCTGCTGCTGCCGCCGCCTCCTCCTCCCGCCTCTCGCCGTCGCTGCCGACGCCGACGACGCCGAGCTGCCGCTGCTGACGCTGCCGTCCGTCCTCGACCGCCGATTTCAGGTATTCATCGCCGCCCGGTCATCTCTTCCCGTTGCGGCCGGCGGGAAATCCGACCGAAACCCTATTTTTAGGGTTTCGGCCGGCGGCGGTCGGCCGATGGCCGCCGTCGGAGCTTGTACAGTGTCCGGACACACTGTCCGGACACTGTACGCCGGCGCCGGACTCCGGCGCCGGAAAGCGTAGATTTATATTTTTTTATTTTTTTATTTATATATATGTTAATTAATTATTTAGATTAATTGTTTAATTTGTTAGATTAATTATTAGGGTTTAGATTAATTTTAGAATTGTCCACTTCGGCATTGTGCCGGAATCGTCCACTTAGGATGTGCGCCGGAATCGTCCACTTTGGACGCGCGCCGAAATCGTCTAATTTGGACTTGTGTTGGAATTGTCCAATATGGACTCGAACTGTCTCGAAACATTTAGAAAATAATCATCCATCCGACGAGTTGATATGTTTCACGTACGCATCGACGAGTCGGATATGATTTAGCAAAACCTTAGATCTGTTCGGGGATTGTATGTTCGTGTAGAAAAAGTAGATGATCTTTTATACGATGTACAATTCTTGAATTGTCCCTGATTGGATAATTTGGGAATATAGTTATTTGTACAACACTTACGTTTTTATTTTAACTGTTAACTAATTATTCTAAATTTCGGTAACATCTCTCTTGTTCTCCGCTACGCGCCCAGATGATATGCGTATTCGGAGAACTGTAGGGAGATGCTGCCGAAATTTAGAATGAAGTTAGCGGTTAAAATAAGTACTTAGTGCAATATAAATAACATAAATCCCGAATGGAATAAGACAATCTCACCTAAAGACATTAACCAAAGAAATTATCATTGATTGATAGAATCATGTCGGCTGATCGAAGTTGGATGTACCGACGTCTTGATCGTGGAGCTTTAACGAATGAGTTTCGATTAGGCGTAATGTACTTCCTAAATTTTGCCTATTCGAATCGGAATTTCGTTAGCATCGGTAATCAAATCCGATGTCCGTGCCGCATTTGTTCGAATGGACGATTTTTGGATCGGGAGACTGTCACTCTGCATCTATATAGCAAAGGATTTGCACCAAGATATTTTCTATGGACTTGTCACGGGCAGTCACGCGAAGTCGGGACGTCGAGCAATCCTGTCGTTCAGACATATGGTGAATCTTCCTCTGCTGGTGCTTCTTCATCCAGTCAATCTAATCCCTATAGAACTATGATACTTGATAGTCTTGGGGGTCAATTCCACCTGAATGATAATGTTGATCGGCTAGTTCTTCAGACATCAGTCCTACCAGATACTACCGCGGTTGATATCACAGAAGTACAAACTGCGGTAGAGATTGAATTACCGAATAAAGAAGCTGCAGAATTTTACGAGATGTTGAAAGCTGCCGATGAACCTTTGTATGAGAATTATCCTAAATACACTAGGTTTTCAGCAATGACACAGCTCATAAACATCAAGGCCGATTGTAATATCAGCGGAGTTGCGTATGATCGGATTGCAGGATTGATTAATGGAATGCTGCCTACTGATAACAAGTTTGAGCCTACTTTTTATAAAACTAAAAAGCTGATGAGAAAATTGGGGCTTGGGTACGAAAAAATACACGCATGCCAAAATAACTGCATTTTATATTATAAAGAAAATGTGCAGTTGAATAAATGCCCTGTATGTCAACATCCTCGTTACAAGGAGAAGAAATCGGTCCGACAGAAAAATATCCCGTTTAAGGTGCTTGGGTATTTTCCACTAACACCGAGGCTTCAAAGATTATTCATGTCGGAAAAGACAGCCCCCTACATGAGTTGGCATGCAAGAAGTCGTGATAATACAGTAATGACTAGCTCATCCATCTAACAGTGAAGCATGGAAACATTTGGATACATGTTATCCTTCATTTGCTAGGGATACTAGAAATATCAGATTGGGATTGTGCACAAATGGTTTTAATCCGTTTGGACATTCTGCAACTCCTTATTCAGTTTGGCCAGTGCTGTTGACAGTTTATAATTTGCCACCGTCAATGTGTATGAAAGATGAATTTATTTATCTTTCGATGATTATTCCGGGTCCTAAGGGTCCGCGAAAAGAAATTGACATATTTCTCAGACCCTTGATAGATGAATTGAAAACATTGTGGACTGAGGGAGCTATCACTTATGATTATCATCGGAAGCAAAACTTCAATTTAAAGGCCACGGTCTTGTGGACAATCAATTATTTCCCGGCGTACGGCATGTTGTCTGGTTGGAGCACTCACAGCCGACTCTCTTGTCCGTATTGTATGGAACACTCTAAATCAATCAGTCTTCAGAACGGACGAAAAATCTCATTCTTTGATTGTCATCTTCGATTCCTACCGACTAATCATCAGTATCGAAGGAATCGTAATAAATTTACTAAGGGCAGAGTCGAAAGAGATGGGCCACCACTGATGTTGTCTGGTGAACAAATGTTAGCACGTGTTTCAGCACTTCCAGATATAGTATTTGGTCGCAATGAAAGAGTGTCAGGTTTTGGCCAAACACATAACTGGGTGAAAAAAAGTATCTTTTGGGAATTGCCCTATTGTAGTTCATTATTGATTCGACATAATTTAGATGTCATGCACATTGAAAAAAATGTGTTTGATAATATTTTCAACACTTTGATGGATATTTCCGAAAAAACTAAAGATAATGTCAAAGCCCGACACGATATGAAAATACTTTGTAAAAGACCAGAGTTGGAGTTACAAGAGGTCAACGGACGATATCTGAAACCGAAGGCCCTATATGTGTTAAATAAACAACAGATCAAAGATGTTTGTCAATGGGTAAAAGAACTCAGATTACCCGATGGATATGCTTCAAACTTATCTCGATGTGTGAACGTCGATGATTGCAAAATATCAGGGATTCAGAGCCATGATTGTCATGTATTCATGCAGAGATTACTTCCGATCGCATTTCGAGATCTTCTACCTGATAATATTTGGGGTCCGTTGACTGAATTAAGTATGTTTTTTAGAAACATTTGTGCAAATGTCCTTCGAGTCGAAGATATGTCAACAGTTGAAAATAATATTGTTGAAATCATATGCAAGCTGGAGCAGTTTTTCCCTCCTGCATTTTTTGACTCGATGGAGCATCTACCGATACACTTGGCATACGAGGTACGAGTTGGTGGCCCCGTTCAATATCGGTGGATGTACTTATTTGAAAGATACATGAATCGTCTGAAGAAAAAAGTAAAGAACACCGCAGCTGTTGAAGGATCAATATCTGAATCGTATATCATCCAAGAAATTTTAACATTCTGCTCATTTTACTTTGAATCGACAGTACAGACAAGATTTGATCGTCTTCCACGTAACGACGACGGGGGTGTTCGACATTCAGATGGACGTTTAAATATGTTTTGTCTCTCTGGTCGTGCTTTTGGTTCTCGTCCATCTCGACACTTAAGCGATGAAGAGTATCATTTGGCACACTTGTATGTATTACTCAATTGTCCAGAGATTGAACAATTCATTGAAATATTTGACATTGAGATGGTGCAAAAATACTTTATTCACAACGATGAAGAATTGGAGAGATTATGGAATCGTGATTTCCCTACTTGGATTCAGACTTACAGCAAAGATCACAGAGCTAAAATAGATGAAAGAATATTTGAGTTTGTTAGTGGACCGTCGCGACTTGTGTCGTGCTATAGCGGATATTTTGTTAATGGGTATAAATTTCACACGGTTGAATATGCATTTATAAAGAAGACGATGAATGCTGGGGTCTGTGTGAAAGGGACAACCTATGTTGAATGTGATATGGATTTTTATGGACTGGTGGAAGAAGTGATAAAGTTGCACAACTTCGGCTTGAAATCAGTTATTCTATTTAGATATCATTGGTTCGATACAACAGAAAGGGGCATGAAATTTCATCCAAAATACAAACTTGTTGAGGTTAATTACAAATCTAAATTGGCAACAAATGAGCCTTTTATATTGGCATCACAAGCCGAACAAGTATATTACGCGAAGTATCCGGCTCGAAATAAAGATAGAGCAGATTGGCGTGTAGTCTGTAAGACAAAAGGTAGAGGAAAAATTGATCCGATAGTAGGAGAAAATGAGCTGATACCTGATATGACACATGGTTTCTATCAAGAAGATGATCCTCCTGCTGTAGATCGTATTATTCCAATACTCGAGGATACAGAGACAACGTCAATTCAATTAGAAGTTGAATATGCTGATGATGACGATCATGAAATTGAGGAAGCTGGAGATGAAGAAGATGAAGAAGAGGAAGAAGAGGAAGAATTCGAAGACTATTATTCAGATGATGAGGAATAATTGTAAAGTATATATTTTATTAAATATATCTCTACTATTTATACAATAATCTGATTATATGTCTATTCGACAGATATGTCTGGTCGTGGTTATCGTCGTAGGAGAGCTTCGGAGTCTCCGATCGGTGAGACTCCTACACTTACTCATGCTGCTGATCCTCCTGTTGCTGATCCTCATGCCGATGATATTGCCGAGGCTAGTACATCCAAACGCAGGCGGCCACGCGGGCCGAACAGGTGGCAGCCTCCACCAGCCACAGAGTCACGTAGATTTATTAGCGTGATTGGGGAGCGGTAATATATCATGAATTATGAATCATTACAAATTCATTATATCATAATATAATATTAAAATTTATTTTTATTGTGCAGGTTCGAGCAAGAAAAAGTGCCGAGGAGCATTTCTTTTACTATTCGACGATACATGCACGGGGCATGGCCTACGTGGTCTCACGTGCCTAGCGAGCACGTCGACATGTTATGGCGCGAGTTTGAGGCACGTATTATTATTATTTTTACTTGCATGATGATTAATATTGGTATTGATATTATTATTTTGCAGGCTCGCTATACATGGGCCGAGGACCAAAGGCCCTTCATTTACGCTGTCTGGGAGGCTATTTCCCGGGCAAGGTACAACGGGCAGCTGGGGCAGGCTCGGTCCCAGGCGATGGCCCGAGCTGGGACCACTAACATCGCGGAGACTCGGGGATATGGCCCCGATTGGATTACTCCGGATATATGGGACCAGCTCGTGGGAATATGGTCGACAGATCGATGGCAGGAGGTTTCTCGGAATGCGGCTAGAAATCGCATGTCGGGGGGAGCAGCGCGTCACACCGACGGCTCTGTTGCATTTGCAGTGCACACCAACCGTATGGTAAGTATACCTTTTAATTATATATTTTATTTGTTACTATGTGTACTAATTAATGTATTTGTTTTGTAAATGTAGACGACGGTGTCGGATGACGGGACTGTCCAGCGACCCTCCCCGATGGCGGCGGTGTTTGAGCGTACTCACCGTCGAGCACATGGGACGGGGGAGTACATTGACAACCGCGCTGCATACATTATGGTAACTATATATTTGTTTAAATTATTCATTATATATTTATAATTTAAGTTTTATGATAAATATTAAACATAAAATCAAACTCGAGTAGGAGACCTACAGCCAGATGGTGGTGCAGCGCGGGGGCACCCCCGAGGAGTTTGACGCAGCAACGTGGGCCGAGGCCGCAGGTGGCTGGGACCATGGCCGCGTATATGACTTTGTAGATAGTGGTCATGCGCGAGCCGTACTAGGGCCACTTGGGGCACCGACCCCTCCGGTCACTGGTGAGCGGCCGTCCACCTCTAGATCCAGTTATGATCATAGTAGCAGAATAAGGACTCTATAGGACACGGTCGCACGTCAGACTGAGATAATGGAGCGCCAGAGTCAGATGACGGCGGATATACAAGCTATGCTACGCAACATGTAATGTCATCCCGAAGCAGGCATCTCTTCGGCATCATCTAATCCATCGTCCTCGAGTCAGTCCACGCCGGTGTACACTCAAGCACTCCAGACCCCGCCATATGATTCAGACCATCCTCCATCGTAATCGTGAGATTTTTTTTATATTGACTTTGTTACTGAGATATTGGACTTGTTTAATTTATTTTGTTTGGATATTGATACTTCAATTTTGCATTTGAATAGTTTTATACTATTGTGGATAATTATCAATATAAATATAATTGTTTTGATGTATATCTTGATATATTTGTGATGTGTGAATGAATGTGTGTATGAGTGTATGGGTGTGTGAGTTATGTATCAGATAATATATCAATGTATCAATGGAAATTTTAAATTTTAATTTTTTTCGTTACCAGGTTCACATCATCAGCAACGGCTTTCCCACGGCCGTCCGTGGGAAAGCCGTTGCTAATGACCTACAGCAACGGCTTAGCGACGGGATTTTACTATCGGCGTTGCTACGGGCTCACCGGCCGTTGCTATTAATGTTATCCGCAACGGCTCCGGGTCCGTGGCAAAACCGTTGCTGATAATATTTTTAGCAACGGCCCGAGCGGCCGTTGCTGATCCGTTGCTAAGTTATCAGCAACACAATTTTCTACCACGGCTCCATTGCAACGGCTCCGGCCGTTGCTGATGATCTTCAGCAACGGCTCAGCAACGGTATCAGCCGTTGCTGATGCTCATTTTTCTAGTTGTGGGGGCTCCATCCGGCTAAACAAGGATATCAACATCTTACATTTATCTTCATGATTCAGCGATAATAAATTTATGATCGTAGGGATAACAATCGACCTATTCATGACATGTCCCTACAAAATTTCAAGAGACATCCTCTTCGAGTACCCATACATGCCTCATAAAATAGACACGAAGCACTACAATTATACTCTTTGTTTAGATTTTCATACACATTATCTGAAATTCTTTCTCACTTTTGCGTTAGAATGTCTTTGCAAGTCATCACTAGAGCCGTGCTGAACCAAGAAACACGAAGACTTACATCACCCTCGACTTCATACAATATATAAAATATATCTTACTATATATCACTTATAGTCTCTGTCATATTAGTCTAAACATTATGATTGGGTTTGAAAATTTTAATGGATGTGACCTAACTCTAGTTAATTGTGGAGCCTAATGTTAAATGAGACGCCACTCCATCTCATTGTCAAAGCTGCTCACATCCAATGAATGCATATGTTGCTAATGCTTTTATGGCATGTCGTGTTCTTCCCTGAAATCCTCATTAATTATGCCGCCATCACTGTTTTTAAACTCAAGTCAGCATTGGGAGGAAATTGATTTAAGCAATTTCTCAAATTCATAATAATAACAAATGGAATTCTCAAATCCAAAATAAAAAAAAATTAAAATGTTCAAACTCATAACATACTTTTTGAAACATCTAGAATATTAAAAAAATTAAAATTTTCTTCATTTTATCACTTAAAGACTTTGAAAAAAGTCTTTAAATAAACTCAATATAAAACATTTTTGTATCATACATAACACTAATTTATTTTCAAATATTTAGTGGTTAGAATCATTAATTTTTTTTTAATTTTTTTAGTTTAGTGTCTATATTGTATTGTTTTTTGATTAAGTGTACCATGAATTTATCTTTGCTAATTCTTATAGTATTTTTTAGGTAAAATATTTACTTTTATCTTAATTTTTAATCATTTAAAGACATTTGTAAAGAAACTTTGAGTATATAAATTGTGTTTTTTTTTGTTAGGTATAACATGAATTTATTTTTGACAATCCATATAATATTCATTAGTGGCAAAATAACATTTTAATGACTAAAATTATTATTTATTAATTTTTTAACCACTTAAAAACTTTGACAGAAGTCTTTAAATAATTAGAAAACTAAGAAAGCAGTAATTTTAACCACCAAAAATATTATAAGGATTGTCGGAAAAAATTTCATGTTATACACAAAAATACAAAAAGGTCTTTGATAAGGAACTAAAAAAATTAAGATATTAGTAATTTTAGCAACTCAAAAAATATTTAGCTATTAAAAAAACACTATAGGGATTGTTAAAAATTAATCAATGCTAGATTTAACTTAAAAAATAAAGAAAATTAATAAATCTAACTCAAACTATGATAAAATTAATGAATCTAACTCAACTTTTAATTTACATTAAAACTAATCTGAAATTTCAAATTAACACAAATTATATCCCATCGTTAAATTGATGTTAATGAAATCGTTAACGTGACATTCCAGTCAACAACTAATATATTAACTTTTAATGCTCATATACACACAAATCAATCGGTGAAAATTAAAAAAATATAAAATTCTAACTCGACATTCGTCCTCACCCGAACTCCCCTACTACATGCTTACTAATATGACTTGACAATATGATATGACATCCTAGTCAGCAACTATAGTGAGTTATCAAATTATATTACTAAGCATATAATATGAGAGTTCAGAGGATAAATGTCGAATTAATTTTTTTTTTTGATAGTTGACTTGTATATATAAGTATTAAAAATTAATATATTAATTGCTAACTGAGATATCACATCAACAACTAACAATTTAATTAACAACAACTTAACCATGAAATATAATTGGTGTTAATTCAAAATTTCATTCAAATTAAAAATTGAGTTAAATTTGTTAATTTCGCTATAGTTTGAATTAGATTCATTAATTTTATCTAAGAACTTAAACTCTTTTACGAAAAACTTTAAGTAATAAAATGAAAAAAAACAAATTAAGAAATGAAAAAAGAATCAATTTCGATGATATTTTAGGTATTTCAAAAACTATATTATAGATCAAAGAATTTTAAATTTTTTATGGTATTCATTTTATTATGGATATGAAAATTGTTCAACGTTGATCATATTTCTATTATTTTCTACAAATAACTAAACATGGAGGAAGTACTTTCTTTCTTTTTTCCATCTCCCTACTGATTTGAATATGAAAATAAAATGAGTCATTTTAAATATATCAGCTTTTTTTAATTTCAACATATGGAATATATGTTGACCCAACATGTTTTCATATAATAGTAAAAATATAAAACAAATTCCACCAAATTCAAATCAACCAAACAAAGATTTGTTTGGATCTGATTCCATCAAAATATATGGATTAGGATTTTTTTCAAAAAATTGTAAATCAAGGAAAACTTATGTATATATTATTAGGTTTGGTCCGAAGAACACAATTTCCACCTCCACATGTCATATTGTCATAATGCCAGCCCCTGGCTACTTCAACCTGTCAATTATTGGCAATTCTTGTTTGGGTCATAAAACATCCAAATGACTCTTCTTACACCTAATTTTAGTTGTCTGGTCCCTTCAATTGTCTTTTTCTCGTGATAACCTCTACTTCTCTCTTTCCAATGCTTTTTTTTGGTTAAACACAACCTTTAAGATAAATGTTAAAAATATAAGTATATTATATATAAAAGATTCTTTTTTGATAAATAAAAAATATCCAAAATATGATACGTATATAATTTTTCTACATAATTTATTTTCACGTAGTATTAATTTTGTTTCTTAGATATGATATATTTTTCTGCGAGTCCCACTCACCGTATTAGAAAAAGACTCCCAATTGTTGGCTAGTCTTTGTCCTAATTTTGGTTGGCCTGTCTTTACTTGGCGTTTTCCTATTTGGAAAAAACCCAACCACGTCCCCTTTCAAATTTGGGTCCATTCTTTGGCCGATACATTTGCGCATCATCATCATGGCCATTATTAAAGCTGTTGAACTTTTGTCTACTTCAAGCATCATCTTAGCCGAAGTCAAGACTTTGCTTCCACTTGAATTTTCTTTTTATTTTGAATAATTTAATATTCTTGTTCAACGAACCACTTGTAAATTTTAATTCTTTGGCGGTTCGGTTCGATGCCAACAACAATTGCCTCCAGCTGTCACCAGCACTTCCTTGTACCTACGTTGCGTCATATTGATTAATTAGTTGTAACTTGTTATATTATTTTATGCAAATTATTTTATTTGTGTTATTTTCCTCTGGGATTACCATCCTGCGGCTAAAAAGTCAACTTCGGATCCGTTCCTGCATCTGCAATTGCAAAAACTGAAAGATTTAATAATAATAATAACACGAAAAATAAGTAAAAATGGAACACTTCACCTCGATGGAATATTGGAATAAAGCAGACGCGCATATGACGACGGTGCCGACGGAGATTAAACGGAGGATGAGGATATCCAAACGAAAAGCATAACGGGTGATAACGGATGGGTCGAAAGCGTGCCTTCCCTGCTGCAACACAAAGGTAGCACAACGTCACATTTCATTGCCATGGAAATTGAATGAACAATTTCCAACACATTCGTTTCAAGAATGAATTAAATTTAGGTGTTTCTTTTCCCTTTTAGGTGTTCTTCTCAGTTCAATTCCGATCTTTGTTCATTCGCGGCGGCATCAACGACTGCCGCAAAATGTTATGTACAAATGGGCGGAATAGATCAGTTTTCCGCCACCACTCCAGGCTCTGTTTCCCTGCCATTTTCTTCGTACAAAAATGCCAAAAAATGAAAAAAAGAGAATTCCACAAAAACCCGAGCTCCATGATGCTCTCCAGTTTGAGATCCGACGGTCGCCGGTGGTGATGAGGAAAAGATTATGATATAGTTTTTTTTTCTTTTTTTTCTACGAACCTGAATCGAGATCTGTAGATCTATGAATCACCGGCCTTGGACATCCTAGATAGGCGGCTGGGACGAGGTCGAAAATCGGCCCTTCGCCGCTGCTGGTGAGAGGATGGGCGAATGAGGGCAGCGAGGGCGCGCTTTACCCAGTCTCCCTCCACGGCCCCGATCCGGACCAAAGAGTTCGTCATGGCTGAGCGGCGGGCATTGAGGCGGTTCGACGGCGCCGAAACGGCGGCTGCGGGGTGATGTTGGAGGCCCTTGTGAAGGCTGCAGCGGAAAGATCCGGGATGATTGGTGGGAGAACAGAGGCAGGTGCGGCGAACAGGAGTGGCAGAACGCTTGTCGGCAGCAGCGAGGGATCGGCCGGGCGAGGTGGATCGGTCAAGGGTAAAGCGTACGGCGTGGACTGTAGGAGGTGAGGTGGCGATGAGGTTGACGCGGGTGGGGGAGGCAGAACGATGATGCGGATGTTGGTGTTGATGGTGATGGAAGAAGGAGGAGGATCGGGTGGTGAAGTTGGAGGAAGAAGAGGCAAAGGCGTAGGAGCCACCGCCTGGCGAGATCGATCGCCGAGAGAAGAGCGGCGCGCCCGATCTTCTAGAAGTTGACGCCATCAGAGAGAGAGAGAGAGAGAGAGGTGCCGGCTGGCTAATTGGGCAAACCTAGATCGACTCCGCCGTGGTACTTATAGGAAGGGTTAGGGGGGTAGAGGTAGTAAATAACTTGAATGTTTGGGGATTAACATAAAGGTGTGTTGTTAGGGTTTCTGCAACCTGTGGGCGACCCAACCACAGCGGCGGTTGGGTTGGGTGAGATTAGTTGACTCAACTCGACGAGGGTTAAGGTTAGTTAACGGCGTTGATCGCAGAGGCGGAGTTGCTCATCCAACGGCTAGGGCCGGAGCTTCTGGAGATGCGGTGAGGTTACCTCAAACGGGAGGCGTGATGTGCTGTCTCTTGGGAAATGCGAGAGCCGGCTTTATCTAACATTATTTTATATTATATGTAACGGTTGCGTCATGACATTTTTTATATATTTTCTCTACTCGTCAGCTGTAGCATTTTCTTTATTTTCTTTGCGGACGAAATTATCATCCCTAGCTATAAATGTATAATACAATTTATAGAGCTTTGAAGCATTCTTTTGATGGTGGGGTAATGTTTTCATATTATATTGAAAGATAATAAAGTAGTACTAGAGGGGCCAATGGAGATAATTTATGTTAATCTAACAATGAGACTCTTGTCCATCACAAGAATGGAATATATAATTGGTGTGCCTAACTGGTACCTCCATATTCTTAATCTGAAATCAATTGGAATTTGGAAGGAAAGGGGGTTAGATTTTGTCCATTTATTCTCATGACATGTTTTACTTCAATTGGATAATATCCTTGTTCTACTCGTATACTTAAGGTACTCGTTAATTATTATGTGTTGTATGGTTAAAGAATACAATTGATTCGATGAGTAGAAGCCAAGCAAAATTATTGAAAGGAAAAGTAATTATACTTTTTTCACGTCATTACGCATAATTGGAGCAATGCTTTATTTCGAAATCAAATATTCTTCTGGCATGTTTCGAATTAGAGTCAAATCAGTTAACTTGCTTTTAAACCTAAGCAAGTAAGTATTTACTAATGATAGTTCGGATTAGAAACACATATTTAGGAATGAAGTTGGACTGGACTAACTCCTTGAGGCCCAATCGAATCAGACACAGAAGTATCCATACTAATGAATCAAACTCGGGTCGAACCAACTATAACTTATCTTGGGGGCTCCATCCAATCAAATAAGTATATCAATATCCTTCATTTATTATTAGATATTTGACAGTAATGAGTCCGTCATCTTAGCGATAAACATCGACTCATTCAAGGCATATCCACGCGAGATTCTAGGAGACATCATCGTAGAAACGACGAAAGCCTAATAAAACAAACATGAAAGTACATCTAGTATACGATCAATTCTAATTCCATACTGAGATTCCCTCTCACTTGAGAGTCTGAACCTAGGAGATGTAAAAACTACCGACTCTAGCATCATTCTTAGATCGAGACAAAGTGTAGAAAAGATGACGAAATTATTGGCTTAAGGGTCTCTCTTAAGCCACAATCTTTATTTTGATGATAACAAATATGTATTTAATCTAAGTGTGAAGTTTTGAATTCAGGTTGAGGTTGCGATAAATATGCCAAGTCTGTTCAAATGAGACGAAAGAAAAGATCATCAAAGGAACGAAAGAAGAAAACGTTGAAGAAAGGCTCGAGCTTAGATCAAGTAGAACTCATGTAATATACCCTTAGGATAAGTTTATCCCAAGCCAAAATTGTAAAATTATCCAAGTTGAAACTTGATAACTAAACCCATAAAAAAGGCATGTAAAAATCCAAGAAGAAGTCAGCCTCAGCCTGAGTTCGATCGATCGATCGATCAACCGAACAAGGCAGTAGTCTGCCAAGTAGCCTATTCGGTCGACCGAAGTTGGCGAAGCAATCTGCACAAGGCTGCAACGGTCGATCGATCGATCGATCAGATTGGAGATCGCTTGTCGCGCGACCCTAGCTCCATTGATTCGGTCGACCGAATGTGGGATCGATAGGTTTAGGTCAGTCGATCGACCCATCGATCGACCGAGCTCTCTCATAAAGCTAGTGGTCGCATTGGCGGTCGATCAGTTGGTCGACCGACCAATCGACTAGCAAGTGACCAAACGACTTCAACGACTATTTTTTCGCCCGTTGAACATTCCGTTCGGGTGAGGGGTTATAAATACCCCACACCTAACTTCTTTAAACCTTCTTACAAAATTTATTGAGCAATCAAAGAAGTGTTTTAAGCCTTCACAAAGATTGAACTGTTGCGCGCCCTCTGCTTCCGTCGACAACTCTTTTCGAGCGCTGCTTCCCTCCTGTCTTCAATCTTGCTGCATCTCAAAGAGTCATCCTCTCGCAAGTTGGAGCTTGAAGGCTTGGGAAAGGAGCATTGGTTCATTTTACATTCTTAAGCTATTTCCTCTGTATTTGAAGTTTATTGTAAACTTGTTTTCCATTTGAGATAGCTGCTAGGTGTGCTAGGAAACACTTAGGGAAAACTTTATAGGATTGTGTTTTGCCTAGGTGAATAGGATTGAGGTGTTCTCAGAGTGGTGAGAAGAGTGTCCTCATTGTATTCAAAGGGAAATACAAACTCTATAAATTAATAGTTAGAAATCCTTGGTGAGGAGCCAAGGTAGTGGAGTAGGCAATTGGCCGAATCACTATAATTACCCTTATTTGCATTGCTTACTTGCTTTTGTCATTGTTATTAATATTTGATCACATCTCTTGCTAAGAACCACTTGCACTTAAGTGAAGATAAAATTGAGCAAAAAGAAAAGAATTAAAAAGAGGGGACATACACTATTCAACCCTCTATTCTAGTGTCAGATTTCACACAACAATTGGTATCAGAGCCAAGTTGTAGGTCAAGATTTAACTATCTTCTCTACAATTCAAGATGTCTAGTGAAATCCAATTAGCTCAAGGATCCTCTACTCATACTCCACCACTATTCGATGGGAACAACTATGCCTATTGGATGATCCGCATGAATGGCTTCCTACAATCCTTAGGCATGGATGTACGGAGGATGATTTTAGAAGAGTATAAACAACCCAATAAGGATATGGACCAATGGGACCAAGAAAAAAATAGACTTTTTAATGCTAATGCAAAGGTCGTCAATGCTTTATATTGAGGCCTATCAATTAATGAATTCAATAGGATTTCTACATGTAAGTCCGCATATGAAGTATGGAAGGTCCTAGAAACTATCCATGAAGGGACTTCACAAGTAAATGAATCAAAAATAAACTTACTCATGCATGATTATGAAATATTTAAAATGCTATCACATGAGTCTATTGATGCCATGGATGCTAGATTTCAGAATATTATAAATGACTTAGCTAACATTGGCAGAGAAATAAGGGAAGATGAGAAGGTAAGGAAGTTCATCTGTTCCCTTCCAAAATCTTAGGAGCCCAAAGTCACAGCTATCATGGAAGCCAAGGACTTGAGTACCTTGAAGATCACTGAGCTCACTGGGTCTCTCATGACACATGAGACCCACATGAAATAATACCAGGAGGAAGATGCCCCCAAAGGCAAAACTATTGCCTTACAAGCATAACATCGAGCAGAAGAGTCGTCGTCATCCGAGGAAGAGACGGATGATCTCGAAGAAATGGCGATGCTAGCAAGAAGATTCATGAATTTCATGAGGGGAGGCATGAGGAAGGGAAGAGGAGGCTACACATGCTACAATTGCAACAAGACCGGGCATCTAAGGAAAGATTGCCCACTTCTCAAGATGACCTCCACCTCCAACCCTCACAAAAAGGAAAAGTATAAGAAGAAGAAGAAGAAGAAGGCAATGATGGCCACGTGGGATGAAAGCGATGCCTCATCGAGTGAAGAAGAAGCAAAGAGTGAAAAAGCAAACCTTTGCTTGATGGCAAAGGATGATGAGGTAAGATTTATTTTTGATGAAGCTTCGTTTACTCAAGAAGAGCTAGAAAATGAATTTGAGCAAATGCATGATGAATTCAATGCAATTAGGAGAAAATTTAAAGATCTCAAAAAGGACAATAGATATTTAAAGCTTGAGAATGATAGTCTATTACTTTCACGCAATGCCTTAAGGAAAGAAGTAGACACCCTTAAGGAAGAGACATGCACCCTAGAGAAAGCTAAGAAGGACTTAGAGATTGACAATCAGAAATTAGAAAATGAGAACAAGTATTTAAGTGATCAAGTAGAGCATTTGACTAATAGTATGCTAACATTAAAAAATGAACTTTGCATGCTTAATGAAAAAATGACAACCATCCAAAATGTCATGCCAAAGGTTGTCCATAAAAAGAAATCATCACACTTCTATGCTCACACACACACTAGAAGAAAATTTAATGAAAATTGCTTCTCTCGTGGGATATTTGGCCATATGGCCAAGGATTATGCATTAAGAAGGAACCAACATGCAAGATTTACATTGACTCCCAAAATGACTAACACTCAAGGACCCAAGAAAATTTGGGTACCTAAAGTGGTATCTTCTTCTTTTGTAGATGGAGAAGCATCCTCAAGCAAGTAGGAGCACTTGGATATTGGATAGCGGTTGCTCAAAGCACATGACAGATTACATCAATTTATTTACAACCCTATCAAGTAAAGATGGTGGACATGTCACTTTTGGAGACAATGTCAAAGGTAAGATTGTTGGCATTTATGACATAGGTGTACTCCCTTACCCATGCATTAAGAATATTTTATTAGTTGATGGGTTAAAACATAATTTGATTAACATATCACAATCATGTGATAATGGATACATAATAGTTTTTGAAGCATCTAAATGTTTTATTAGAAATGCACCATCAAATGATATCATGTTTATTGGAAATAGGCAAGAAAATGTATACACCTTAGAATTAAATATCTTGCCATATCCTCATGTTAGATGCTTAGTTACCATGGAGAATGACTCTTGGTTGTGGCATAGAATGCTAGGATATGCTAGCATGAGCCTCATCCAAGAGATATCTAGTAAAGAATTAGTTAAAGGCTTACCCAAGATAAAATTTGACAAAGATAAATTTTGTGATGCATGTCAACTAGGTAAGCAAGTCAAATCTTCATTTCATAGCATCAATCAAGTTAGTACATCTAGAATTCTTGAGCTTGTGCACATGAATCTTTTTGGTCCATGTAATGTAGCTAGTCTAGGTGGAAAACTATATTGCTATGTAGTAGTTGATGATTTTTCTAGATTTACACGAGTTTTCTTTTTGGCCAAGAAAAATGAAACTTTTGAGTTTTTCAAAAAGTTTGCGAAGAAAGTTACAAATGAAAAAGAGTTTTAATTTTAAAAATTGGAGGTGACAATGTAGGGGAGTTTAAAAATGAAATTTTTTTCGAGTTTTGTGATGACTTAGGTATTCAACATACATTTTCTTCTCATAAGACCCCTCAACAAAATGGGGTGGTTGAGAGGAAGAATAGAACCTTACAAGAAATGGCTAGGACCATGCTATGCGAAAACAATTTGCCTAAGTATTTTTGGGCCGAAGCCATTAATACCTCTTGTTATGTTCTCAACCGAGTTTTATTAAGACCCAAAATTAAGAAAATACATTTTGAACTTTGGAATGGTAAAATCTCAAATGTGGGATATTTTTATATTTTTGGATGCAAATGCTTTATACTAAATACTAAGAAAAATTTAGGGAAGTTTGATTCTAAATCCGATGAAGAGATTTTCCTAGGTTATTCTATTAATTCTAAGGCATAAAAGGTTTATAATCGTAGAACAATAATTGTTAAAGAATCAATGCATGTCACGTTTAATGAAACTAATGATTCTTCTAGAAATGTGAAGATTGTGAATGTAGGTGAGGAACTTGAGGATCTCACACTTCATGATAAAGAAGTGGAGGATGAAGATAATGAGGAGATCCAACATGAAGCACCTCCATCCTCAAATCTACCTCAAGTTGAAGATGATGAAGAAGAAGCTCTACCACCTCTCCCTAAAGGATATGGATTGGTAAATGATTATCCAATGGACCAAGTCATTGGAGAACCTTCAATGGGAGTGGTAACGCGTTCTAAACTCAAGAATGTGTGTCAATATGTAGCTTTTGTATCTCAAGTAGAGCCTAAGAACATTAAGAAAGCAATAGAAGATGAGTTTTGGGTACTAGCTATGCAAGAAGAACTCAACCAATTTGCTAAAAATGGTGTATGAGACTTAGTGCCTAGACCTAGGGAACAAACTATAATTGGAACTAAATGAGTATTTAGAAATAAGCTAGATGAAGAAGGATTAGTTATTAGAAACAAAGCTAGTTTAGTGGCACAAGGGTACAATCAACAAGAAGGGATAGATTATAATGAAACGTATGCTTCCATAGCTAGTTTAGAAACAATTAGAATGCTTTTGGCATATGATAGCGTTAAGGGTTTTAAACTTTTTTAAATGGATGTAAAAAGTGCATTTTTAAATGGTTTCATTAATGAAGAAGTCTATGTAGAACAACCCCCCGGATTTGAAAGTTTTGAGTTTCCAAATCATGTTTTCAAACTTAAAAAGGCATTATATGGTTTAAAATAAGCCCCTAGGGCTTGGTATAAAAGACTTTCAATCTTTTTAATTGAACAAGGTTTTAATGTTGGAAAAGCTGATGTTTCACTTTTCATTAAACATCATGAAAATGATATGTTATTAGTTCAAATTTATGTTGATGACATAATTTTTGGTGCTACTAATGAAATGCTTTGTAAGTGGTTTGATAAATGTCATGATGGGAGAGCTCTCCTTCATGCTTGGTCTTCACATCAAGCAAACCAACAAAGAAATCTTCATCAATCAAGCCAAGTACACAAAGGAGCTCATCAAAAGGTTCGGGATAAATGAAGCCAAGATAGCTTCTACACCTATGAGCGCATCCATCAAGCTTGACAAAGATGAAGAGGGCATTAAAGTGGATGAAAAATGATATCGAGGTATGATTGGTAGTCTTCTTTATTTAACCGCAAGTAGACTCGATATCATGTTTAGTGTGTGTGTATGTTCTAGGTTTCAATCTTGCCCTAAGATGTCTCATTTAAGTGCGGTAAAACGCATATTGAGATATTTAAAGGGCACGGTTCACTTAGGATTATGGTATCCATGTCATACATCATTTGATTTAATCATTTTTCGGCTGATTTTGTCGGATGTAAGGTAGATAGAAAAATCACTAGTGGGTGTTGTCAATTCTTAAGAGCGAGTCTTGTTTCTTGGTTCTCAAAGAAACAAAACTCAGTCGAGCTTTCAACTACCGAAGAGGAATACATCACTACGGCTAGCTGTTGTGCGCAAGTCCTTTGGATGTAACAAAGTTTTTAGACTATGGACTTAGGTATTCTTGCATACCTATTCATTGTGATAATACTAGTGCAATAAATTTAACCAAGAATCTCATTTTACACTCTAGAACTAAGCATATAGACTTAAGACAACATTTTCTTAGGGATAATGTGACTAAGAGAAATATATCGATAGAATTTGTATCTACCGATAAACAACTTGCTGATATATTTATAAAACCCTTGGTTGAAGAAAGCTTTACAAATTTAAGGATGCAATTAGGAATTTGTGCTTTTCCTAGTAATTAAAATGTATTTTCTTCAAAATGTATATGTTTTTCAAAACTTGCATTCTATAAAGTATCATCACACTTATGTATCGCTCAGTAGTGGGGCTTTGCAACCTATTGGTGTTTGCCTTTTATAGGCTTACATTAATGGGAAGGACTATAGTGGTAGATGATACTTGGTTTTTGTGGCTTTCTTGGTTTTTATGATGACACTCATAAATTGTACCTTAATTCTTACCCTTTTTGATTGATGTCAAAAGGGGGAGAAAAAGTAAGGTCACACTTGGTTTTCACGATATATATAGTTAGGGTGCGTTTTATAGTTAAGGGGGGGCATAGGTTGAGTTATAAGTATTTGAATATGCACATTGATAGAGAGAGCATAGGTTGAGTAATAAGTAGTTGAATACATATGCTAAGTTACATAGTTGAATGCATATGCGAAGTTACATATCTTACATGCCCTAACTCATGAATGCCCTAACTCAAACTCACAAACACTTATGCTTTCTAAAAAATTTCATGTTATGTTTGTCATCATCAAAAAGGGGGAGATTGTTGGCTTAAGGGTCTCTCTTAAGCCTCGATCTTTATTTTGATGATAACAAACATGTATTTAATCCAAGTGTGAAGTTTTGAGTTCAGGTTGAGGTTGCAATAAGCATGCCAAGTCTGTTCAAACGAGATGAAAGAAAAGATCGTCAAATGAACGAAAGAAGAAAACGTTGAAGAAAGGCTCGAGCTTAGATCGAGTAGAACTCATGTAATATACCCCTAGGATAAGTTTATCCCAAGCCAAAATTGTAAAGTTATCCAAGTTGAAACTTGATAACTAAACCCATTAAAAAAGGCATGTAAAAATCCAAGAAGAAGTCAGCCTCAGCCTGAGTTGACCTGTCGACCGAACAAGGTAGTAGTCTGCCGAGCAGCCTATTCGGTCGATCGAACGACGGTAAAAACTGGCAGTAGCCATTCGGTCGACCAGTCGATCGGCCGAAGTTGGAGAAGCAATCTGCGCAAGGCTGCGTCGATCGACCGACAGAAGTAAAAAATGGGTAGAATGGTCCGGTCGATCGACCGAAGCAAAAAATAGGCAGAATGGTCACTGGTCGACCGATCGGTCGACCAGATTGGAGATCGCTTATCGTGCAACCCTAGCTCCATTGATTCGGTCGACAGACTGGTGGACCAAATGTGGGATCGATAGTTTTACATTAGTTGGCCGACCAAGCTCTCTCATAAAGCCAGCGGTCGCATTGGCGGTCGATCAGTCGGTCGATCGACCGATCGACCGGCAAGCGACCGAACGACTTCAACGACTATTTTTTCGTCGGTTGAATGTTTCGTTCGGGTGAGGGGTTATAAATACCCCACACCTAACTTCTTTAAACCTTCTTACAGAATTTATTGAGCAATCAAAGAAGTATTTTAAGCCTTCACAAAGATTGAACTGCTGCGCGCCCTCTGCTTCCGTCGACAACTCTTTTCGAGCGCTGCTTCCCTGCTGTCTTCAATCTTGTTGCATCTCAAAGAGTCATCCTCTCGCAAGTTGGAGCTTGAAGGCTTGGGAAAGGAGCATTGGTTCATTTTACATTCTTAAGCTCTTTCCTTTGTATTTGAAGTTTATTGTAAACTTATTTTCCATTTGAGATAGCTGCTAGGTGTGCTAGGAAACACTTAGGGAAAACTTTATTGGATTGTGTTTTTCCTAGGTGAATAGGATTGAGGTGTTCTCAGAACGGTGAGAAGAGTGTCCTCATTGTATTCAAAGGGAAACACAAACTCTATAAAATAGTGGTTAGAAATCCTTGGTGAGGAGCCAAGGTAGTGGAGTAGGCAGTTAGCCGAACCACTATAATTACCCTTGTTTGCATTGCTTACTTGCTTTTGTCATTGTTATTAATATTTGATCACATCTCTTGCTAAGAACCCCTTGCACCTAAATGAAGATAAAATTGAGCAAAAAGAAAGGAATTAAAAAGAGGGGATAGACACTATTCAACCCCCCTCTTCTAGTGTCAGATTTCACACAACAATTGGTATCAAAATCGTTAAGAATCAAAATCTAACTTTTGGGGTCTAGTACAAATTTGTGAAAACTGGAAATTTTATAATCTCCCTGGTCAAATATAGATAGGTTAAAGGTTTTCAAAAATTCCTTAAAAAGAAGTCTTTAACTTGTTTCTACCTAAGGAAGAATTACCAAGAGTTTTGGTGCCAAGAAAATGTCTAAGTCATATAGCCCTCTTAGAAGCTCTCTAGGCTTAGAGAATTTTTGATATGTCGAAATTTAGAATGAAGTTAATAACTAAAAGAGATACTAAGTGCAATATGAATAACATGAATCCCGAATGAAATAGGACCATCTCACCTAAAGACATTACCTAAAGATACTGCAAACTTTTTGACAGAACATGTCGGGCGATCGAAGTTGGATGTACCTTACTTCTTAAATTTTGAGTAGGCATAACTTACTTCTTAAATTTCGCCTACTCGAATGAAAAATTCCTTAGTGGTGATAAAATCCGATGTCCATGCCGAAAATGTTAGAACATAAGATTTTTGGACCGAGAAACGATCACACTGCATCTGTATAAAGGATTCACACCAAGATATTTTATATGGAATTGTCACGAGGAGTCACGTCTAGTCGAGACATCGAGCAATCCTGTTGTCCAAACTCATGGTAAATCTTCTTCCAGTCCACCTAATCCTTATAGAACAATGATTCTGGATAGTCTTGGAGGATAATTCTATTTAAATGATAATATTGAGTCAGTTACTGAGACAGTAGTGCCACCAGATACTACGACAGTTGAAGTCACTGAAGAACAACCTGCGATACAGATTGAATTGCTGAATAAGGAGGCTGCAAAAATTTACGAGATGTTGAAAGCTGCCGATGAACCGTTGAATGAGAATTGTCTTAATTATACAAGATTTTCGGCAATGACACAACTCCTGAACATCAAGTCCGATTATAAAATCAGCGGGGTTGCATTTGATCGGATTGCAGGCTTTATCAATGGTATGCTACCTCTAAATAACAAGTTTGAGCCAACCTTTTATAAGACAAAAAAGTTGATGAGGAAATTAGGGCTTGGGTACGAAAAGATACACGCGTGCCCAAATAACTGCATTTTATATTATAAAGAAAATGCACAGTTAGAGCAATGCCTGGTATGTGAACATCCTCGTTACAAGGAGAAGAAATCAGTCCGACAAAAAAATATCCCCTTTAAGGTGCTTCGGTATTTTCTAGTGACACCGAAACTTCAAAGGTTATTCATGTCGAAAAAGACTGCCCCCCTATATGAGTTGGCATGCAAGAAGTCGTGATGATACAATAATGGCTCATCCATCCGACAGTGAAGCATGGAAATATTTGGATATGTGTTATCCTTCATTTACTGGGGAGACTAGAAATATCAGGTTGAGATTGTGCACAAATGGTTTTAATCTGTTTGGTAATTCAGCAACTCTGTATTCAGTATGGCCAGTGTTGTTAACAGTTTATAACTTGCCGCCCTCAATGTGTATAAAAGATGAATTTATCTATCTTTCGATGATTATTCCGGGTCCTAGGGGTCCTTGCAAAGAAATTGACGTGTTTCTCCGTCCCCTAAATGATGAACTCAAAACATTATGGGCTGAGGGAGTTGTCACTTATGATTGTCACCGGAAGCGAAACTTCACATTACGAGCTTCTATATTGTGGACAATCAATGATTTCCTGGCCTATGACATGTTGTCTGGTTGGAGCACGCATGGGCGACTCTCTTGCCCGTATTGCATGGAACACTCAAAATCCTTCAGTCTTGAGAATGGTCGGAAAATTTTCTTCTTTGATTGTCATCGCCAGTTCCTATCGTCTAACCATCAGTATCGAAGGAATCAGGATAAATTTATCAAGGGTAGAGTCAAAAGAGATGAGCCACCATCGATGTTGTCTGGTGAACAGATGTTAGCACGTGTTCAATTGCTTCCAGAGATTACTTTTGGTCGAAATATAAGAATTTTAGGCTTTGGTCAAACACATAACTGGGTGAAAAAAAGTATCTTTTGGGAATTGCCGTATTGGAGTTCATTACTGATTCGACATAATTTGGGACATCATGCACATTGAAAAAAATGTGTTTGATAATATTTTTAACACAATTATGGATATTTCCGGCAAAACTAAAGATAATGTGAAGACCCGACATGATGTAAAAATACTTTGTAAGAGACCTGAGTTGGAGTTGCAAGAGGTCAACGGACGACTTCATAAGCCAAAGGCACCGTATGTGTTAAATAAACAACAGATAAAAGATGTGTATCAATGGATCAAAGAACTCAGATTATCCGATGGATATGCCTCAAACTTATCTCGATGTGTAAACGTCGATGAATGCAAAATATCGGGGATGAAGAGCCACGATTGCCATGTATTCATGCGGAGATTGCTTCTGGTCGCATTTCGAGATCATCTACATAATAAGATTTGAGGTCCGTTGACAGAATTAAGTATGTTTTTCAGAAATATTTGTGCAAATGTACTTCGAGTCGAAGATATGTCAGCACTTGAAAATAATATTGTTGAAATCATATGCAAGCTAGAGCAGTTTTTCCCTCCTGCATTTTTTGACTTGATGGAGCATCTATCGATACACTTAGCATACGAGGCACGAGTTGGTGGCCCCGTTCAATATCGGTGGATGTACTTATTTGAAAGATACATGAATCGTCTGAAGAAAAAAGTAAAGAACACCGTCGCAGTTGAAGGTTCCATATCAGAAGTATATATAATTCAAGAAATTTCAACTTTCTGCTCATTTTATTTTGAATCAACCATCAAGACAAGACTTAATCGTCTTCCACGGAACGACGATGGGGGAGCTCGACCATCAGACGGGGGAGCTCGACCATTAGATGGTTGTTTAAAAATATTTTGTTACCCCTATCGTGCTTTGGGTTCTCGTCCGTCTCGATTCTTAAACGATGAAGAGTACCATTTGGCCTACTTACACGTTTTACTAAACTGTCCAGAGATTAAGAAGTTCATTAAAATATTTGACATTGAGATGGTGACAAAATACTCAATTTACAGCGATGAGGAATTAGAAAAATTATGAAATCGTGAGTTCCCTAATTGGTTTCAAGCTTACAGCATAGAACACAGAGGCGAAATAGATAACCAAATCTTTGAGTTTGCTAGCGGACCGGCACGACTTGTTAAGTGTTATAATGGTTATTTCGTCAATGGATATAAATTTCACACACTTGAATATTCATCTATAAAAAAGACTATGAATGTCAGGGTCTGCGTCAAAGGGACAATGTATGCTGAATGTGATGTTGACTTTTACGGACTATTGGAAGAAGTCATTGAATTACAATTTTTCGGATGTAAATCAGTTGCCCTTTTTAAATGTCATTGGTTCGATACAAGCGATAGGGACATGAGAGTTCATCCAAAGTATAAACAGCTGGTCGAGGTCAATTACAAATCAAAATTGGTTTCAAATGAGCCATTTATATTGGCATCTTAAGCTGAACAAGTATATTATATGCAGTATTCATCTCGAAAGAAAGATAGGGCAGATTGGCGTGTAGTTTGTAAGACTAAAACCAGAGGAAAAGTTGACCCAATTGTTGGAGATAATGAGCTAGCAGATGACTTCTATCAAGAAGAAGATCCTTCCGAAGTGGAATGAGTTAGTCCAATACTTGAGGATGATGACACAGAGTTAGTTCAATTGGAAATAGAATACGTTGATGACGATGATAATGAAGTTGAGGAAGGATAGAATGAAGATGAGGGAGACGAAGAAGAATGTCAAGATTCAGATACAAAAGAACAAGAAGAAGAGTATTACACGGATGATGATAATGACGATGATGAATAATTGTAAATGTGAAGTATATATTCAATTATTAAATATATCTATTAATCTATTATATATAATCTAATTATATTAAATTTTTACAGCTATGGTTCAAGATATCAGTTCTCGAGGAGGCATTCCTCGTAGGACCCCCCGACGATTACCACCCGTCCCACCTGTACCCACTGACCCTTCGTCTTCCACCACCATCCCCCCACCTCCAGCCACCATTCCTCCACCTGGTCCGCCCACCATTCCCCCACCTGATCCATCCACCATTCCCCCAGCTCCAGCCACCATCCCTTCAGCCGATCCAGGACCGTCGTCTTCGAGACGTAGGCCACGAGGGCCTAACATAATTCTCCCTCCGCCACCCGAGGGAGCACTGCGCAGAGCAGTTAGTGTGGGTGGAAGACGGTAAGTATATGCATCAATTATTTCTTATAATTTATTTATTTCAAAATATCATATTATGAATTTATATTTTGTGCAGATTTGAGTAGGAGGACGTCCCCCGCACAATAGCGGGGATGATCCGGAAGTTTATGCACGAGGCGTGGTCTATATGGTCTCACGTGCCCCGTGAGCATATAGATTTACTGTGGCGAGAGTTCATGGTAAGTATATTTATTAAATTAATGTTAATGTTAAATATTCATCGGTAATAATAATTTTTTTTGTAGGCTCATTATACTTGGCCGGAGGACCAGCCCACTGTTGTGGAGGTTGTATGGGAGCGTGTTGTCCGTGCTCGTTATAACGGGCTGCTTCAGCAAGCCCGTCAGATCGTGATGAGATGGTTGGAGGCCACACAGATAGGGCAGACTCGGAAACATGCCCCTGAGTGGATTCCTGGCCATGTGTGAGACCAGCTCGTTGAGCGGTGGGACACTCCTGAGTGGCAGGAGGTCTCCCAAACTGCGTCGAGAAACCGCATGTCCGGGGGGGATGGCACGGGCGTGCGCCACACTGGTGGCTCCATCTCTTTTGCGGTTCATGAGCGTCGTATGGTATGTATAATTTAATTATTTTTAATTAAATTATATTGTGTATAATGATATTAGTGTATTTGTTTTCTAATGTAAGACGCGAGTGGCAGAGGACGACACTGCCAACACCCGTCGATGATGGAGGTGTTTCAGCGCACCCACCGTCATCGACGAGGAGCGGGGGACTACGTTGATAGCAGAGCCTCGTATATAATGGTAAGTATTTAAATATTGTCTATTTGATTTACACAATTTTTATTTATAGTTTATATATACTTAAAATATAAACATGTGTAGGAAACTTACACGAGGACTGTGATCGAGCGTGGAGGCACACTAGAGGAGTTCGACACAGGAGTTTGGGTGGAGGCCGCAGGTGGCTGGGAGCACGATCGTGTTTATGGCTTTGTAGACAGTGGCCATGCACGCGCCGTGCTCGGGCCACTTGGGGCATCGACCCCTCCGACTGCGGGTGTGCGGCCCTTGTCATCCCGAGCGCAGGACCAGAGTCAGATAGCGGCCATGGAGTCAGAGCTAACCCAACAGAGACAGGCGATAGAGGAGCAGAGGCTGGAGATGCAGGAGCAGAGGCGGGCGAATGACGAGTTGAGGCAGACTATCCAGAACATGCAGACACTCCTCACTCAGATTGCCTCTCACATTGGCCTTCTACCGATGATGTCGCAGCCATCATCCTCCTCGACCCAATCGACGCTCCCGACCCAGTCGTTGTTGACTCCACCGCCTCCACCGCCGCCACCGCCGTCGTGAGATTTTGATTAATTGTATTTTGTTTATATTTTAATACTTGATATAGATGATATTTTGATACTTGGATATATAAATGATATTTTGATAATTGTTTGCCTCCGGTTGAGGCTGAGATTGATGATATTTATGTAAAACTTGTATGTTTGGTTTCAAATGCATGTGTATGATGTTTTCTGTTTGTAATATGTGATTGAAAATAGGTTGTAGTCGATATATCATTATATACAGGAATTTACAAAATTTTCAATTTTTTCAGTTACAGGATAACATCTTTAACCACGATTTACCCACGGTTAACCGTCACTAAGCCATGGTTGAAAGCCTATCGTAAATGGCTGATGGCCTGGGCAGGACCAAATATCACGGTTGCTAATAGTATCACCAATAGCTTATAGACGTGGCTGATGGTTGTATCAGTGACAGCACCTAGAGCCGTCACTAATGATTTTAAATCAGCGACAACCCACGAGGCTGTTGCTGATGATTACGTGTGATGGCCGAGCTCGGCCGTCACAACACATCTGAGACGCACACATCAGTGACGGTTCTTTGCCACGGTTGTCGCCGTTCGTGATATTCATCACCGATGGTTCAGCCACGGTATCAGCCGTCGCTGATGACCACAATTCTAGTAGTGCATGTTTTGGGGTTCGGATTTGGTTTTTGGGTTCTTTGCATCATAAAAGAGGATTACATTTTCATTCTAGACACCCTAAACCTAAACTCTATCTTCCTGTAGAATCCGAACGCATCGATTAACGTCCTTCTGATTTCTTCAATTTCTCTTCTTTTTTTTTATCGTCGATGTCATGCGCAAATCAACTTGGAACCTGAAAATATTTCTCCATGAAAATATTAGTTTCATGTTTGTTATCATCAAAACTGAGATTAAGAACTAGGTTGAAAAACCTTAGGCCAACACAGACCGATGATGCTTCTCAATAGCGCAACCAACTCCATCCTATGTCGGGCTTTCCCCACTTTCCTGAAGAAAGTCACACTGCTATGGTTCTCCACCCTCTTGTCAAGGTCCATACACATTTTCCAGGAGATCTCCTGAGCATTCTTCAATCAATTCTCCTCATCTCGGATCTATTCCAAGAACGAGGACTCCCTCCACTACATCAACCAGGGGCAGAGTGATCCACTGAGGGAATATCTGAAGAGGTTCAACATTGTGGTCATGGAGATCCCATACTCGACTCCCATGCTGATTTATATTTTACCAAACATGGCTTGAATCCCGGACAGTTCGCAGACCATATAGTTCTATTCAAGCCAAAGACAATGGTCGAGTTCCGGGAATGAGCAGTACGCTACATGGAGATGGAAGAGTTTAGAGAGGCCAAAAAAGCCGATAGACAGACTAAAAAAGATGGTGCCGAAGATAAAAAAGCGAAAAAGCCCGACAAGAAGGAAGACAGGCGAGATCACCAAGGACAAGACGACGATAAAAGGGAGACCATTCTTCGGGAAATAGAAAATATCGCCCAATGTAGATAGGAGCAAGAAGTGTGAAATCTATCACACACATAGCTTAGCTTCTCAAATATCCCAGTAATGCCGAAAAATAGAAAATATCACCCAATGCTGATAAAAGCAAGAAGTGTGAATTTCATCGCACCTATAGGCATACCATCAAGGAGTGCTTGGTGCTTAAAGACCAGATTGAGAATTTATTACGCGAAGGACAGCTAGACCACTACATTAATATTAGAAGGAGCTGTAGTCGAGATCGGAGCGACACGATCACCAACGTCGAAGTCGGAGATGAACACCCTCGAGCAACATCAGGGGTAATCGAGACAACGACAAAACAAATCGGTCGAACAATGAGATATATGGGCTCATTGACCACATCGCTAGAGGATTCGTAGGAGCCGAGACAAGCTCGGGTAGAAAAAGGTCCCTTCGAGCCATTATAGCAGTGTTGGGTTCGGCGAGGACCGGATGAGCAATTAAAATTTGTGCAGCGGAAGAATAAAGCTGATCCTCTACCCAAGCAGATCCATGCATCTCAGTTAAATCAATACTAGGTTCAAGATTATACCTTCGAAGACCGAACTCCATCTTCTGCTCCACAAGTCTAAGAACATGATCTTGCTTCGGATCCAAGGTGGTGCTAGTGACGAACACCCTTTACGGTTAACACACGAGCGAACACAACGAACTGGGCGGCTTCCAGATGCTAGTTCGGCAATCTTTCAGAACTCCTTCCAAGCTCTCTGTTGGTGAAATGGCTACACTAGAGGGGGTGGGGGGGTGAATAGTGTATTAACCAATCAATTAGCCTAAATTCGATTTTAAACATTTTTTTAAATTACTTAGGCAATTCACTATTTAACGACTAAATACAGAAGCGAGTAATAAAGATAAGTAATACGATACACAAAGTAAATAATGCTAACACAATGATTTATAGTGGTTCGGCCCCAATGCCTAATCCACTACCTAAGCACCCCGCTTAGGATTTCCAAACTATTTTAACTAGATTAATTAGTTTCCTTACAATGTGGACTTGTACCGGAAAGTCTCCGCTCTCAATCCGTAGGTACTTCCACATCCGGAAGTGTCCCACATTCCTACCGAGAGCACTTTCCCACCTCAACCTAAGGGACAACTCAACTAATCCTAGTAAACTAAATTTACAATGGTGGATTTATGCCTTAATACCAATGCAACCATCAACTCAATCAAACCTAACAACTTAGGTTTACACACTTGAAAATATAATGAAATAAACAATAAAATACACAAGTAATGGAGTAAATAAATAATACAACTTATACATAGCTCCAAACATGAGTCCTAGTTCATCTTGATGCCTCAATGATGAATCGATCAAAGCTTTGAAGGCTAAATCAAATTTTTATCATGAGAACTAGGGTTTGCAAAGAATGGCTCAAGAAATCTTTAGAGATAATCAAGGATGGCTCATTGAATGTTAAGATAATGGAGGAAGACACTCAAGGGCTAGTATATATAAGCCCCAAGAAGAGAGAGTCACAACAGCTCTCTCAACAGGCTGATTTATGCCTGTTGGCGATGCCCGATAGCTTGCCGGTCGATCGTCGATTGATTGAGCGAGCGAGCACCAAGCGACCAAAGGCATTCTGCCCATTTTGGGCATCGTTCGGTCGATCGAAATGCCTTCACCTTCTGCCTGTCGACCAGTCGGTCGACTAAATTTGGGCAAGGCTGAATTCTTGTGTATTTTTCTGGGCAGGGCTGATTTCTGGGTTCCGTCTTTGCTAAGTCTATTTATATAACATTACTTAACTTTAATTAAATAACTTTAAAACATAAATATTTTATAAGGATTACCCTCATTTGAATTCAATAAAAATATCTAAAAATCAAAATCCTTAGGAATCAAAATCCTTAGGAATCAAAATCTAACTTTTGGAGTCTAATACAAATTTTTGAAAATCGAAAATTTTATAATCTCCCGGGTCAAATATGCATAGGTTAAAGGCTTTCAAAAAATCATTAAAAATATATTATTTTCTAGGTTTTACCTAAAGAACAATTATCGACATTTTTGGTGCCAAGAAAATTTATAGGTTATATAGTTCTCTGAGGAGCTCCCTTGGCTTAGTGAAGTTTAGAGCATTTTCTAATTTTTCGGGTTTTCGTGTTTTGGGGTTCAGATTTGTTTTTTGGGTTTCTTTGCATCACTATGAGGATTTAGAACACATTCTAGACACCATAAACCTAAACTCTATCTTCCCGACAAAATTTGAGCGACGACGAGCGTCCTTGCCGATTTCTCCAATTTCTCTGATTTTTCCGATCGGGGACGTCGAGCGCTAACCAATATGGAACCTGAAAATAATTCTCCATGAAACATTAGTTTCATGTTTGTTATAATCAAAACCGAAATTAAGACCGAGATAGAAAACCTTAGACCAACACACACACACACACACTCTCTCTCTCTGTGTGCTTGGGTGGAGGTTGGCTGCTATAGAGGGAGCTCGGCTTCCTTCAAAAGGAGGTTGTCTTCCTTTTCACAATGAGGCCGGTAGCCTCTAAAAGTAGATCATCTACCTATCTAAACCATAGGCATGTATTTATAGATGCATCAATCATATTGATCGAGTCATCTCAATCGTTGATCAATTCAAAGCCATATCCAGAATCTTAAAACAATTTTAATGCCCGAATAAAATATATCCTTAATAACAATTACCAATGATGAATTTCCTAAATTCAAGATGTCGATTATAATGTATCATTTAATAACGATTATCAAAAATACATTACCTAAGTTGTAATCAACGTAATTCCAATTTTAAAAATTTAAATTTAAGAATAATTAATTCCGATTTGAAATACTCGATGCTCGAAAATGAAGAAAAGATTTGGAGAGTTGGTTTAGGGTTAAAATAATTGTATTGTCTTAGGATGCATGATACAATGATTAAAACTAAACCCAATGCATCAAAACCCGAACCAACCTCAAACCAGAGCAAAAATGGTCTTTTGGATATTTTTGTTTGATGGTTCGGTTAAAGAGTCGATCAACTGACCTGCAATCGGTTTTCGACTAGTGAGCCAACGACTCTTTTTTTAACCGTTGTGATTTGTTTTTCTCAAGTATCTCCATTTATAAACCTTTAAATTTTTATATTAAGCCTTCGTCTACTAAATATAAATCTCAATGAGCCATTTTACAAAGTTGTCGAAGCCTTATTATGTCATTTTTTTAGAATACTCTAGCTTCATCTTGTTTTCCTTGATTGTGTTGGCCGAGGGTTTTTCCCTGATGCTCGTTTCTCTCTATGATTATTTTGATGATAACAAAATCGGTCTAACAAATTTTTAAAGCATGAAAGTCGCATGCTATGATAAGGGTTGAAATCGATATTATCGTATGTGGCATCGTCTCGATACGACAAATCATCGCGAAAATCTCTAGAAGTTCGACGAGTGCACCGAAGATGCTTTGGAAGAGTTTACAACATATGTAAAATGCTTGGGAAGCTCTCCAAGTGGATGCACTTCGAAAACCAAAACCCGAAAACGAACGTCGCGAGAAAACAACCTAAAATACAAGGCTTTCTGGGTGCTGGTCGATGGGGTGGTCGACAAGTCGGTCGACCGACCCATCAACCAGCCATCGATCAACAGAGTCCCAAAACGGACAGTGGACTCCGATCGACCGTATTGGCGAAATGGCGACACTAGAGGGGGGGGGGGTGAATAGTGTGTTTACTAATACGATTATCCTAAATTTACTTTTAAATGTTTACTTAAGATGTTTAGGCAATTTACGATTTGACGATTCGATGCAGAAGCAAGATAAACAATTAAGCACAAAGAAATACAAGCAATGCAAACACAGATGATTTATAGTGGTTCGGCCCCAATGACTACTCCACTACCTAAGCACCCTGCTTAGGATTTCCAAACTAGTTTTACTAGATTAATTTGAGTTTCCCTTATACACGAGGACTTTTCACCGGAAAGTCTCACTCTCGACCTAAGGTACTTTCACACCCGAAAGTCTTCGCCTTCTTCTCGAGAGCACTTATCCCACCTCAACCCTAAGGGACAACAAAACTAATCCTAATAACAACTACGTTTAATTACACAAGTGGATTTACTCCTTCTATACCTAGGATACCACTTCACACACAAGACCAAACACCTGGTCTTTTACAAACCCAAATTAAAAACAAGTTTAATAACAATTAAAAATACAACGGAAAGAGCTAAAGGTGAAACCAGGTGTTCGTGCTCTTTTCCAAGCCTTGAATCCTCCAACTCGTCAAGTCGTGAAGCTTGAACAATTTCCGAGTTGAGGCAGTAGCAGGCGACGCTTGAAGAAGAACTCGACAGAGGAATACGGCGTGCTGCAATCACTCTCTAGAAGGCTCAAATCTTCCTTTTAGATGCTCAATAATCACTGTAGGGATCAAGGAAGAAACTTAAAATAATCATATGAGGTTATATTTATACCTCGTGAAGCAACGACTGTTCAACGGATAAAAATCTATCTGTTACAGCCGTCGATCGAAGCGTCGGTCGAAGCATTGGTCGATCGGTCCTTCGACTGCTCATTTTTTCCCTGTGGTCGGTCGATCGCCAGACGTAGAATCTTTGATCCACGATCTTTGGTCGATCGATGCGGTCTTGCGTCGTGGCTGTTCGCAGGTCGGTCGATCACCGCTTTCGGCCAATTTTTCCAGCCATTTGGTCGATCGGTCGGTCAACCGAACCTGGGCTGAACAAGGCAAACAACTTTGTTCTACTTGTTTTTTCTGCTTCCGTCTTCACTACATCTACTTATATAACATGATAACTTTAAAACATAAATGTTATATAAGGATTATACCCCATTTGAGTTCAATAAAAATATCTAAAAAATTAAAATCCCTAAGGATCAAAATCTAGTTCTTGGGATCTAGTATAAGACAAAAAATTTCTAATTTTTCGGGTCAAGTATGGGTATGCTAGAGGCTTCCAAAAATTTATTTAAAATATCTCATTATCTAGTTTTGACCCAAGGAACAATTACCGCCATTTTTTATTTCAAGAAAATGTCTAGGACATATAGCTCTCCAAGGAGCTCCCTAGCCTTAGTGAATTTCAGGGCGGTTTTGGAATTTTATGATTTGGGGTTCGGGATTAGTTTTTGGGTTTCTAAAGAAACATGATGAAGAATTACAATATATCTAGACACCCTAGACCTAAACTCTAACCTCCCGAAGAATCCGAGCGCGTCGACCAACGTCCTTCCAATTTTTTGATTTCTCCGATTTTTCGATCGCGGACGACGAACGCTAATTGATATGGAACCTGAAAGATATTCACAATGAAATCATTAGTTTCATATTTGTTATCATCAACCAGGAAGCTCGTTAGACGCCACCCTGACGATCAACCTGAGTGGCTTGCTTGTGACGCCCCAAAATTGAGTCACGTGACCAGCCAGAGTGCGGTTGAACACCCTGAAGCCTAAACCAACATCTATATATCACAAGCACCAAAACTATGAAATAACGTACTATAGCATAAAAATAAACATATGATGACAACTCAATATCACATCTATGAAGAACAAGATAAACATGCTAGCTTCTGAGTTTAGGAAATAAAAAGACTATCACTCCAATCACACTAATGTTTTAACAGACTCAGTTCTAACAAGACTCGGCTCGACTACGTCAACTAGCTCACGAGATCGCTATTGGAGTCCGCCGTCATCAGCTGCGTCGTACCTTAGAATCACGCTCTACAAAATAGACATAGAAATAAAAGTGAGTATAAAACTCAGTGAATGGTCTCCCAATCCTCACCAATAAAATCCAGTAAATACTATATATAAAATGTCAAGTGAGTACGAATGTCAATTTAATTATATATGGAACGTATTCCCATCCGACTCTATGGAAATTGCTCTCTAATTTTTGAATCTCAGTTATCCACTTTTCTCAATTTCACTGATCTAGGAAGGCCCTCTAGACTCAATGTCCAACAGACTATCCCCCTCGGGTTCACTAGTCTAGGAAGGCCCTCTAGAACCAATACCCACCGTATCTCTGCTCGGGTTCACTGGTCTAGGAAGACCCTCTAGGATCAGTACCCACTATATCTTTGCTCAGGTTCACTGGTCTAGGAAGGCCCTCTAGAACTAGTACCCACTGTATCTTTGCTTGGGTTCACTGATCTAAGAAGGCCCTCTAGAACCAGTACCCACTCAGTCGGGAAGGCCCTCTGACCCATGTATCTCGTCCACGGAGTGCACCACTCAGCCTAATAAGGCCCTTAAACACCTGATGCGTTGTGCGCAACTCGACCCAATATATATGGCTCGGACCACTACTCGAGGGTAGCATCCTCATGTCAACACACTCAAGGTTCACTTACCCCTGGTATCAACTAAACCCCAATTGTTTATGACGGATTAGGAACGTCACACCGAGCCCGCATCCCGGTCCGATTAACATGCACTACAAAAATTCCAACTTACTGAAATCATCTATTTCCTATCTCCACGTTACTGTTCAGGTATCCTAAGTACTTTCTATGTTTACAAAATATATCTTACACGAAAATCGGTAGGTTACATCTGTATCTTACGTAGCGAGTTCGCAGCCTAACAACAAAATCAATTTCAGCATACGTTCAACCTAGTTTTCAGCAAAACATGACATATTTCAGCACATAGTTTCAGAAATTTTAATTTCAGTGAGAATGTAAACTTACAATCCACAATCTCTAGCAACTACAATAACAGCCAAGTAAAATTAAACATATGTTCTAAGCATGCTTTGGTTTCCACTCAAACAAGAATTCAAGTAAGGAGTCATTCCACTCATTTATAACAAAACAATTGCATGAGCATGAAAATTAAGGTAAATGTCACCCATTTATCCCTTGTAGTATCCGGCCACACAAAGAATACAATATATATATAAATATATAAAGCAAAAGCGAGTTGAAACATGCGGCCAAGAGTGAAACAAAGTTCCTATTTTCTCATTCACCTCACCTATATCCCAATGTCCACATGCTAAAGAACCCATTACATAAGGTATCAACTCCCCAATTAACCAATCCCTCCCTCTATTCCATGCGGCTGCAAATGAGAAGGAAGGTGTAGCCGCCTGGAACAAGGAGATGTGCTCCACTCCCTTAACAGGTACTCCATCAAATTGGTCATCAAGCATGATTAATCCTTCTTCCAACATACCTCACGCACACACAAGCCACATGTGATTGCAAATAGAAAAAAATATTTAAAACTTTAAAAGTTTCTCCATGGCAGTAGGCCTTCATGAAGCAAATCAAATTTTTTTTTTAGGGATTTTATATGTATCAAACCTCAATTTTCAAGAAAGAAACCGGCATCAAAGCATGAGGCAAATCCAATTGAAGAGAGAGCCAAAACTTGGAAGAAAACTTGGATCCCTTCCATGGTGAGGGCCGGCCAAGGAAGAGGAGGAACCCTAAATTATATGCGGAGGAAATCACTCACCAGAGAAGAATCGGAGAGGAAGAAGAGTAGGGAAGGCCTTGCGGTGCTCGACGCAGCCGACTCGCAAGTTTCGACTGGATCGGACACCCCCGCTCCAACTTTGGTTGCCGCCCTTCTCTACCCAAGCGACTCGGGTTGCGTGCAGCTTCTGTGGCTGTACTCCCCAGGCGCTCAAGTTAATTTTATTTTTTTTGGGGGTAAAATTACCAAACAGCCCTCCCCTTAAGCAATTCACTAAACCGGTCATATCTCACTCGATTCTAATCCGAAACAAGCTCCGGTTGGACTATCGAACTCCACTTGAAATCCTCCTTAAATCCACGACACAAAAAATATTTTTCCATTTAAATTTATATTTAAGAAAATTTCTAAAGTATCCGGGTCTCACCTCAAGTTAAGCGTCAATGCTCAAGCCCGTGCGCACCATCTCGCGTCACTCGCAACCCGCTGAAATCGATACACAAAAAATATTTTAACGGGTATTACAGGATGTGTATGTTGATTATGGCTTTATACTTGCTTGGTGGTGGATATATTTACTAGGTGATGTACTATGTTGTATAGGTGGTGGATTTGCATATTGGTTATATCATACATGGTTAACATACTATTAAGCTTGTTGCTATATCGTGTATGGATGAGTAAATATGCATGTTGGTAATTTTCTTATGAGTTATGCGTCTACCTGTTATATGCTTATTTACTCGCTGGACTTATTATATATGGATATGGTGGTTTGAGGACTGATCCATTCACTAAGTCCTAGTTGGTCTTACGGTTTATTATGTTGTCTTTTTTAGCATCTGAGCGTGATCAGAGAGGTACTGAGATGCAGTAGCGCAGCTAGTGGCGGCGGGGATAGCGGATCTCGTGACATATCATGGTCGGGGGTGGATATCCGAGTCTTAGAGATTTTATTATTATTATTTTATTTGAGTCATGTGGACTTGGGTTTAGAGTTTATTTTCACATTTTTATGTTGAGGGATTCATTTATGTATAAATGACTTCATTCTTTAAAGGATTTGAACATTTGAAAACACTGAACTATTTGATTGATGACTTTGAGAAATATTCTATTTATATTTTCCACAAATCAAAATTGGTTTTATAAAATGTTCAGGTCTTGTATTTGTATATGTGGTTTGGTTGGGTTAAGCTTCGAGGTACGTGTGGTACTCTGGCCGGTCATGTCCGGGTTTGGGGCGTGACATAAAGTCACTTGTGTAAACTAGGTTAGGAGTAGTTCTTAGGAATTGAGGTGAGAAAGCTCACTCGGTGTGAAGGTGGATACTTTCGGTTATGGAAGTGCCTTCGAAGTGAGTGCAGGATCTTTCCTGTGAAAAGTCCTTGATTGTAAGCTACTCGTAATTTAGTGGATTTGTGAGTTAAATTCTAAGCACGGTGCTTAGGTAGTGGAGTAGGCAGTGTTGTCAAACCACTATAAATTCTGTGTTGGCATTGTTTATTGTGGTTGCATTTAATTGTTATATCATTGCTTCATCCTATTGTTTTAAAGTGATAAATTGCCTAAGTAATTTAAGAAATGACTAAAATCGAATTTAGGCTAATTGATTAGTTAACACACTATTCACCCCCCTTTAGTGTGACCATTTCGCCAATAATTGGTATCAGAGCAGGTTGTAGATTGAGATTTCACCATCTCCTCTACATCTAGTCTCGATCCGAAAAATGGCACTAGAGTTGGTAGCGTCTATACCACCTAGGTTCGATGTTACGCCCCGCCTAGGTTCATCCCCAAAAAAAAGGACCTCACCTAGGAGGAGCGCAACCTACAACTAAACCACAAAAAATACACCAGCATATCTCAACAAGAACAACTGAATTCATCATTTCAACAAAAGTTCTCTACTCAAATGTTCAACATCACTCTAAAAATAACTAAGAAATATCTAAGCAACGGATGACGCCTCCTCCTCCTCCAGAATCTCTAGCTACCCAACTTCAACTACCGACATACCTACAAATCTGAGGCAACAACAACAACATCAGTGGAAAGCTGAGCAGGAGAATCAATATGTCAATAACAAAGACAACAATCATGATGCAATGACATTACCACATGCAACATTATACGACTCTGCAATAAAATACAATATGTCAACAACAAGACACTTCCACCTATCAACTAATGCAACTCACACCAATCAAAAGCGTAGTGGACAATTGGATTTCCCCCGCACTCTCGCACCTCGAGAGTGGCACCTCAAGCCCTCTCAAGAAAGAGATGCGACCATCCGAGGATAGTCCGTCGACGTCTAACAGTGCGACGCCGCACACGAGCCCGTCGACGTCTAACAGTGCGACGTCGTACGTGCAACTCGAGTGAAAGTCCGTGATCACTGATGTCACCGCCCATACAACTCGGGCAAACAATCAACAATGTTCAGGGCATCGGCCCAATAAAAGATCAACAATGCAACAATAACTGCTACAACAATAAGCAGCATGATAGCTAGATCTCACCACATGACACATCATAACTGATCTACAATGCTAACAACAATAAATGCTACAACAACTATCAACTGAAGATGCAACCAGAATAATTCATGATAGAAAATACAACGTATGACAACACTAACAGTGTGCACAATGCCTAGCATAATATCATGCTCAATAATCATCAATGAATAACAGCTAATCAGACTCATGCAATTATCAACATGATATATTCAACAACATAATGCAACAAGAGATCAACGGATTTCAGAAGCAAATCAAGCAAGTAGAAGCAAGGGGTAAAATCATCAATTTACCAATTCAACATTCATCAGCTACAACAGAAGTCAACTCACACCCAACAAAACCATCCATACTCTAAATCACCAACTGATAAAGAATACAATTATTCTACGTTATTTAACTACTATCAAACTAAATTAATCCTATTAAATCACCAACTAATAGAAAATACCTATCAGATGACCTCTGATCAGAAATTTGACATCACCATCACGTTCAGAATGCAAAAACCTACAACTTTGGTATTCACCTCGACTCGATCCGACGATCCTACGATCAAATCTAAAAATACCTTAATACTCTACAAATTAATCATATTTCATACGATACAGCTCTCTTCTCTAATTAGCCTATTTATTAAATCCATTAAATCCATCCTCTCCCACTCGCCTCAGCCCCCGACCTCCGCCTCCCCTGCTCCGCTCGAACCCACGCCAGCCGGCTCTTCCGGCCGTCGGCGATCACCCCGGTCGGCCCTCCCGGCCTCGCCGGCGGGACACCCAAACACACACACACACTCTCTCTCTCTCTCTCACTCTCACTCGTCTCCCCCACTCGCCATTCGCCACCCAGCCCGACGCCCCGACCCCGACGCCGCCTCTACTAGCCTCCGATCCACGCCGGCCGACCCTCTCGGCAGCTGGCGACCACTCGCCGACCCTCCTTCGGCCTCCCCCACGGGCTCTAGCAGCGGCGAGACATCGGATCATGACTGGGAGGCCACAGCGGCCTCCCCTGTAGCAGCCGTGGCTGCCGCCAAGGGGCGGGCAGCAGCACGACTGCCACACCAAATTCGGCGTCGCCGGTGATAATATCGTCGTCGATCGTGACTACATCCATCCCTCCTCCATCCGGATATGTCGGATCTTCCTCCCTAACCTCTTGCCGTCATCGATGAATGAAGGATGGAAACGACAAATCAACTAAGTAACAGAAGATAGACTCCTACCTGAAAACTCCTCCAAACTCCGATCGGAGCCTTCTCACAGTCGCCGCCTCACTGCTGCCGCCGCACGTCCGCCGCTGCTACAGTGAATGAGAGAGAGAGAGAAATAGAATTAAAGATGAAATTAGGGAAAAATATATAAGATTAGGCTCTTTTGCAAAAAAGGTCACTCCAAGAAAAATATTTACAACAAGGTCCCTAATTTTCCAGGTCATAACATTCGACGAGTCAAACTTTGGTCTTTGGAAAGGGAGAATGTACACATTCGTAAAGACACAAGCTATAGGTGTGTTCAACATGGTAAAGACCAAATACCTTGAACCTAAGGAAAACATGAATACATGGACACAAGAACAAATAGATAGATTCTAGTCAAATGCTAAAGCCATGAATTGTATCTTTTGTTCGTTAGAAAATAACATCTTTGAAAAAGTCATGCATTGCACTTCCGCATTTTATATTTGGTCATGCTTAAACATGCTCTATGACTATGCTAAAACTAAAGAACTTATTACCTTAAATGAAGGAGTTGATGACAATTGTCATACTCCTAATTATAATAAAGTTCTTGAAGTTCATAGTGTATATAGCCAAAGAAGTACAACGAGTCGAAAGATAAAGGTGATTTGTCACCTATGCAATGAAAAATAGCATGTGAAGAAGAATTGTCCTATCATGAAGAACAAGGCAAAAAGGAGGTCAAATGCTTTCACTTACTCATCTGTATCAAGTGAAGCACCCTCTCACACTACGAAGCTAACATCATGAATGCCAATGATAAGGTATACTCTTCTTCTAGTCATGATAACCATGACCTTAGTATTAATTCATCTAGTTCTCATGACATGCTTTATGATGAATTAATGGATAAATGTAAAATCATGTATGCATTGATTGTTAAAAAGGATAAGGAAAACAAATCATTGAAGAAAGAAAACTTGACACTTAACTCTCATTTAAATGATGCAAAACTCGAAAATGAGAAGTTAAAAAATAGTGTTACTAATATATGTCATGATAAATTAAGTATCGATACAAATGATTTGAAAAACAAAAATGATAATTTAAAGAATGAAAATAGTATGTTGAAGACCCAAATGCATGCTATTCATAAATCCATGAATGACTTGAAGAATGAGCTTGTAACTCTAACTAGGATAGTAAATAGCTTATCTAGCAACTCATCTTCTAAGAACTCTAGGAATTTAAGTAAGAATGCTAATACTCACCACAATCTCCATGTTAAGCATTCATCTTTCAAATCCAAAGCTGAAAACAAAAAGTTTCATGGAAATTATTTTTGTTGTGGTGTTTATGGTCATTTTGTTAATGATTGCGCTCTCAAGAAAAATCCAAGTGTTGCTAAGATATTTTGGACCCCTAGATCAACTCACCCCCAAGGACCCAAAGCAATTTGGGTACCAAATATTTCATGTTCTCTTGTAGGTGAGATAATCACTCAAGAATAAGTTGATGATGGAAGTTGCATGAGGACTCAAAGCTACACAAATTCTTATTGCAACTTCAAAGTCATCATTATGCCATAGATATGGAACTTGGCATCTAGGTATCTTTAGTATCATCTCCTCTCTTTCATTGATTTCATTTAAGTTGGAGTACATGATACACACAAAATTTTGAGTTGATGTCTTCACGCTAGATAGTATCTATAAAATAATTTTGATTTTTGATTTTCGGTCTCTTCAAAGACTATTGTAGTCTTTAACGGGCTCATGCGACCTTGTGATTCCAAATCGTAGGCTCATTATGGTATTTTGGTTTTCAACCAATAGGAAGGGTTGGAGATCTTACTTTTTAAAATTTTATATTTTGAGATCTCACAATTCGTTCAGTTTCATGACAATCTATTTTGAAACAAATCATAAGTTACTTAGCAAAATAGATTCTTAAAAAATCAATGTCTTATTAATTCTTTGCTATCTATCTAAATAGCTTGTTAATAGTGCAAATTTCATGATGATACTCATGACTTTTACTTGCAAGTTATTTGTTTCCAAATGAAAGCAAAGTAGGAAGAAATGGGAAAGAGAGATGAAAATCTGGAATCTCTCAAGAAACAAGGTCTGAATGTCAACTTAGCAAAATATTTACTTTACACCTCTACTTCTTGATGAGATGTTGAATTTAAGCATATATGCCACATTGCATGAAAACTAAGTAAAAAGGCATTATTAGAAAGATTTTGATTATTAGAAAAATTATAAAATCTCGATTGATTGAGATCGCATGCTAGAGGATGAGATTAAGTTTAGGTTTTTATCTCGTATATTGCAATTTTTTTTAAACATAAGATGCGATGTAGTATCGTAATTATGCTTGAAGACCCATCAAGAACGATACTTAGCAATATTATAGTTTTGGTTAAATAAAAATGTGCCGGATTGATATGTTGAAAATATGACTAAAATTGCACAAAATTTTAGTAAAAAATCCTACATATTCAGAAACTCTATTATGAGTGGTCAAGACTATATCTTGTTGATTTCATGGTTATTACGATGAAAATTTGAGAATTCGCACAACATCTGAATATTTACAATAATGTCACTACGAACTCTAGAATTTTTAGAAAATTGTAGAAAAGTCCCTTTTGTCCCTTTTGAGTGATTTTTGACTCTACGGAATCCTCATGAAGTCTTGTTTATGTGGTAAAATTTTCATGAAATTACGATACATATATCTCTCCCGGGAAATTTTTTATATAAGCTAGAAAACACAATTGACCTCGGCCGGTCGCTCGATGAGCAACCGCCCAATCGATCAGTGGATAGAAAATCATCCCGTCCGTTCATTTGGCCAAGTGTTTTAATCCCTACCCTTCACCCTAGCTTCTTAAGACCGAAACTAGGGCTTCTAGGGTCATACCAGTTGGCCACCATCCCTCTCTCTTGGATTTTTTTGGAGCTCCTCTTCTACTACGGACTAAGGTAAAAATCCAAGTTTTTCACTTCTCTTTAAGTATATGCGGTGTAGGTCCCTCAATTTCCTCCTCTTCGTGATTAGATCTACATCTAAAAAGGTAGTTTTCATGTTTTATTCATGATACATGATGATTTATGGGTTTTTGTTTCATGATTAGTAGTAAGAATGTCAAAAACTCATGTTTTATGGTTTTATTTTGAGATTTCTTCATTGAATCACTTGTTTTTGGGATTTTTGGTATTTGTTGATTAAAAATGTTTTATTTTTTTATGAAGTTCTCTTTCAAAAAGAAAATTGTTGAAGTAGAAGTATCTTTTTTTGTTTTGTTTATTCTTTTTGTTGTTGATATTTCATTCTTTCTTGGTTACATGTTGGTATTTTGAAGTAGAAGTTGGGTTAAAATGAACACATGTTGTTTCTACAATAATGTTTAAATTTTTGAGAATGGGCTTTATCATGCACACTCTATCATTTTCTTTGATTTTAAAGAAGGACAAAATTACTAGAAGAATGAAAGAAGGACAAAATGGAAATTTTGGATTTTTGCCTTTAATTTTTTTTTGGATTATTTGTCTCTTTGCTCTTTAATATTTTTTTTTTTGAAATTATCATGAAAAGTTCTTTTGCCTAAGATCATGTCTCTTCATCTATATTTTATAAAGAAATAAAAAAAAGGGACTGCATTCACGTTATTTAAAAATAAATTATTGTACTTTCAAAATCATGCTTTCCACTCCCACATTAAACTTAGGTTGCATGCATCTATCATTAAGAGAATAACCCTCTATACATTGCCTTGATTGTCTTACAGATAGCACCTCAAACCAAGTTATCAACTCTCCCAGATAGTCTCCTAATCACTGTAGGAAAGACCCAAGCCCCACAGTTTGCAACTCGCACTATTTTGCAAACATGACTAGTAACAAACCTAGGAGACCTAGAACAGTATGACATAAGGAGCCGACTAGAAGCCTTAGGTTGGGTGGAATATCTTGGCAAACATATCCCAATTTGTCTCATTCTTGTTAAGGCCTTCTTTGCAAACTTGGTCATCGAACGTCCCCCACTTGGTAACTGTCCTGTCCTGTCCTTAGGTCCGAAATCTTAGCTAGGGAAGCGTATAGTTATTATTGCCTCGGCCATTAGGGAGGCATTTGGCTTTCCTCTATTGGGCACCTCAGTTTATAACATGACCACACATGCTTTTCATGAGGACTTTCCATCCCACCAAGTAGGGGTGAGCGGGTTCGGGTACCCTGTAATTTTTAGGATACTCGGACCCTACCCTATAGGGGTCCGATTCCCAATTTTTAGACCCAGACCCTACCCTGTGGAACCTGTAACTGGATCCTACCTGGAACCTGTGGTTTCGATCTCAGTTCCGGGTACCCTGTTGGAACCTGTAATATTGGTTCCAGGTTCCAAGTTCCAACCCGAAACTAGTTGGAACCAGTTGGAACCTTTTTTTTCTTTTTTCAATTTTCATCACAATTCAATAAATAAAAAAAAGACTACAAGTATAAACTAAACTAACAAATGCATAATGAAAACATGAAAATATTCATAATACAAACTCATAACAAAAACAAATTCCATCAACAAATATCCATAATGAGTTAATGACATAATGTCCATTAAGTTTACTTATAACATAAACAAACACACACATAATGTCCATTAACAAAGTTTACTAACAAATACATAACAAAACACATGTTCATAACAAATATCCATAATACATACTCATACAGAGTTACTCATCCAAAATACATACTCATACAGAGTTTACTCACTTACATAACCATTAACAAAAAAACATGGAAATAAAAACAAAAAAAACACACAAATATCCAGCTGCGAAATTGATCAAGTACTCGACCAGATATGCTGAAAGTTGATTTTGAAGCTATCGTGGATACCGGGATGGCTAAGATGTCTTTCACCATAAAACTAAGAATCCTATAGGTTGACTTCTCATCATTCCACCACTTCAATACATTAAAGATTTCACTATCCGGCTCACGACGACTGCTATGATACCTCTCCAATTTAGACTTCGACCCTCATTCTTCCTCATCTATGTCATCCTTGTACCAATCTTTCACAAGCTTTATCGAACTCGCAAAAGCATTAGCACCACAAGTAGCTTGAAGATGTGATTGAGTGTCAGACTCATCCATCACACTAGAAGGCTATTATGAAGAAGAATGAGATTTCTCATAAAATGCAAAAAGACGTTCAAAGACCCTCGTTACATTATGAGCCATCTCCTATCAGCATCACAACAAATTCTTCGACAATAATACTTCAAAAATCTCTGCTTATATCGAGGATCTAATACAACAGCTATCAATACCATCATGTTTGTTCTCTCTACACTCCCATAATACTTGTCAAACTTCTCTCTCATTTTTTTAGCCATTGACCAAAGACAGGGATTAGAATCTATTTCACACTCAATCAGTGTAGAAAACATGCTAACAACTTCATGAAAGTAATGGTTACATATTACATAAAGACTCCCTACATCGTGTTTGTAGCCTCATAAAAGTTTTTCAAGAACAAAGACAACATGGATGCACTATTCCAATCCTCACCAGTCGGGACTCCACAATCAAGCTCATTCACAAAAGCAATATCATCCTCTTCATGTCTTCCAAAGGCTGATCTGAACTTAAGAGCAATTTCTAACATAAGATACATAGAATTCCATCTAGTGGTGACATCAAGACAAACAGAGCCCTTATAAGTTATTCCCTCCTCGGTAATACAATGCTGAAATTGTTGAGCTCTATGTGGAGAACTCCTCACACATTTCACTGCAGCACGAATTCGAGAAATCGACTCACGAACCTCACTCAATCCATCTTTCACAATCAAATTCAATATGTGAGCTGCACACCTCATATGGAAAAACTCACCACCTATAACAAGCACATTTTTCAACTTATCCTTCAGATATGCCACAACCACATCATTAGAGCTAGCATTGTCAACTGTAATAAATGATATACAATCTCTAATACCCCAATCAATAATGCATTTTTCCACCATCTTACCAATCTCTTTATCCTTATGGCTAGGCATAACAATAAAATTCAGCAATCTCTTATGCAACATCCAATTATCATCAACAAAGTGTGCGGTGAGAATTAAGTAGCTCAAATTTTGAATGGAACTCCAAATGTCTGTGTTGAGAGCAATCTTAGATTTTAGAAATGCTAGCTTATCCTTCAAGCAAGTTCTCTCACAAACATAAAGTTTCATGCAATCCCTAGCAACTGTAAACCTTGAAATATGCTTAAATAAAGGTTGACATGCAGTCACAAAACTCTGAAAACTTTCACGCTCAACAATTGAAAATGGCTGCTCATCAACAATAACCATCTTAGTCAACATGTGTGTACAATAATCTTCATTAAATTACCAAGTGGTGAGTGTCCTCACATTTTCCCCATTGGCTCCAAGTTTACAAAATGATGAAAACAACTTTTGCATTTTGTTAAGATTTTGAGGATATTTAAAACAAGTTTTTAAATGCTTCCACATGGATGAAGTACCCCAATCAACATTATAAATAAGACTCATATCACAATAGTTGCAAATTGAAACATCTTTACCAGTTTTCTCATCCTTTTTCATAAGAAAATGATCTCAAATCTCGGAGCTCGACTTCTTGGAGCTCACTTTGGTTGATGATTGTGCACATGTTGTGAACTCGGTGTCAGATGCCTTATTAGCTGAATTGTCTATCTGAAAAAATATAATAAAAAAATTTTAGTTAAATCAAAATGTTGGAATATGTTAGGTAATTAATCCATCTGCCTAATTAGTTAAATAAAAAAATTTCAGTTAAATCAAAATGTTGGATTATGTTATTAGTTGAATTGTCCATCTGCCTAATTAATTAAATCAAAATTTCAGTTAATTAATGAAACATATTAACTGGATAATGCAAAATATGAACACAGATGATCAATTCTCAACAATATAAGTAAAAGAAGTTTGCATTGATGAAACATATCATTATCTTTAATTTGCACCAGAGTTCAGTACTCTTTAGTGTAGCCAAATAAGAGACACAAAAGGGTTGGGTTGGTCACTTCGGGCAAGCAAATTGTCTCCACCATGCAAGTTTCTTATTTCTTGTTTTGTTTTTTCCCTCAAGTAAGAAACATGCAGTACCAATACACTGCTAACAGCCGCAACCATCATCATCATCATCATCATCATCATCATCATCATCATCTAGAGTAGTAGTATATCTACTTGGTCCAACTAGTATATCTATTCCTAGCTACTAGTCAACTGCAAACCTTAATCCAGAGTTGACCAAAAATCTATCAACTCTGTCCATAACCTTGATTGATGGTAAGAGAAGTTCCTCTTTAGAAGCAACTAAATTTATGCCTGAAATCATATCACAGATGCTAAATTTAGAAGCAGTCCTCTTTAGAAGCAACTTGAGAGCCCTATTTCCTCTTGCAGATAGAGAGGGGGGAAGAATAGAGCCAGAAAGAGAGAGGAGGCGCGGTGTACTTGGCGAAAGGGAGGGTGGTGCGGCAGTTGTGGATCTTTGGTTCATCGACCGCCGGGATGCAGTGGAGACGGGAGAGATAGAGGGTGAAAGGAAGGGTGGTGCAGCGGTTGTGGTATATGGAGACGAGAGAGATGCGTGGATGTGTGGTGCGTGAGGTATGAGGTGAGAGAGAGATGGGAAGTTAGGGTTAGTAATTTAGAGGGTTAATTGGTTTTGAATAATATCTACTATATTAATACCGGATCCGGGTTTCTATGTATACTATTAAAAAATTGGTTTCGGTTCTAGGTACCCGAAACTATGGAACCAGATTTAATGGGTTCTAAAATTCGTTACCCGGAACCTACCCGAATTTTTTTGGATCTACCCAGAACCTACCCTTCCAGCTGGTTCCGGGTCTAACCGGTACCCATGCACACCCCTACCACCAAGTAGTCTCAACTATCTGTCCTGAAGAGTATCATGGTATGCTTCCTACCCAAAGCATCAAATTATACACCACCGCCAGAATTATGCACCTCATCATTGCGCATAATATCCTGCCTAGAGCAGGACATTACAATGAGTTTGCCAGCATGAGCACTAGAGTTCTCTTTTATGCTATGACCCGCAGACCTATAAATGTATCTGATCTCATGCTTCACTACATAGTCGACGTCCACACCTCTCAGAAACAAGCCTTACCTTATGACATTGTGATCTCTCATTTTATTTACCTTGCCGGGGTAAACCAATCTAGATTTGAGGTAGAGCCCATTCCGAAAGCCATAGACACCTCAACCCTCACTCGCATGAAAATTCTTGGAGATCAGCGCGGTAAACGCGCACGAGGAGGCCCATCTGATCATGATGATGCTGATGATAATGAGGACGAGGACGATGTAGGTGGCAGCACATCGCACCATCCCGCGACTGAGCGTTTTGAGAAGATTGAGCATCGATTGGCTCAGTTTCACATTGATCAGATTGATTGGAACAACCGGACGAACACTCAGTTTGATCAATTTAGTGATCGCTTGGATCAGTTTGGTGAGCACATCGATGTGATATATGGGTGTGTGGATGAAATGTGGCAATACTATCAGGGTCACCAGCCACCTCCACCACCTGAGGAGTGATGAGTCCTATTGCTATTTTAGTGACATTTCTCCTATGGACTTGTATGGATATTTTATTTTATGTACCTTGTAGACATGTCTAATCTATGTTGTATTTGACTTCTTGACTTGTTGTAGTTGTTTTGTAATTTGGACATCTTTTATGCCTTTATTTTTTTTTGGGGTTAAACCATTGTATTGATTTGCACCATTGGATGAATGTATGGTTTACCTTAGAGTTGTATGTGTTGGCTTAAGGGTCTCTCTTAAGTCTCGATCTTTATTTTGATGATAACAAATAAGTACTTAATCCATATGTGAAGTTTTGAGTTCAGGTTGAGGTTGCCAAAAGCATGCCAAGTTCGTTCAAATGAATCAGAAGAAAAGACCGTCAAAGAAACAGAAGAAGAAAACGTCAAAGAAAGGCTCGGGCATAAATCAAATAGATATCTTGTAATATACCCCTAGGACAATCTTATCCCAAACCTAATTGTAAAGTTATCCAAGTTAGAGCTTGGTAACTAAATCTATAAAAAAGGCATGTAAAAAAATTCAAGTAGAAATCAGCTTCAGTCTGAGTTCGGTCGATCGGTCGATCGATCGAACAAGGCAGTATCATTGGCATCAGCCAATTCGGTCGATCGAATGACGCGAAGAAGTGGCAGTAGGTATTTGGTCGACCTATCGGTCGACCGAAGTTAGTGAAGGAATCGCAGAAGGCTGCGTCGGTCGATCGACCGAAGCCAAAATTTGGCAAAATGCTCCTCGGTCGACCGGATTGGAGATCACAAGTCGCGCGACCCTGGCTCCACTGATTATGTCGACCAAATGTGGGATCAATAGATTTGCGACAGTCGGTCGACCAGTTGGTCGACCGAGCACTCACATAAGCTAGTGGTCGCATTGGCGGTCGATCCGTCGATCGACCGACGATCGATCGGCAAAGCGACCGAACGGCGTCAACGGCTATTTTTTCGCCCGTTGAACATTCCGTTCGGCTGAGGGGTTATAAATACCCCTCACCTAACTTCTTTAATCCTTCTTAGAAATTTTATTGAGCAAAAAAGAAGTGATTTGAGCCTTCATAAGAATTGATTTGCCGTGTGCCCTTCGCCTCCGTCGACAACGTTCTTCGAGCGTCTAGATCTGCTTCCCTGCTTCCCTCAACTCTGCTGCAACTCAAAGAGTCATCTTTCTGCAAGTTGGAGGCTTGAAGGCTTGGGAAAGGAGCTTTGGTTCATCTTTAAATTCTTAAGCTCTTTCCATTGTATTTGAAGTTTATCCGAAACTTGTTTTCCATCTGTAATAGCTGCTAGGTGTGCTAGGGAAACACTTAGGGAAAGATTTGTAGAATTGTGCTTTGCCTAGGTGAATAGGATTGAGGTGTTCTCAGAGTGGTGAGAAGAGTATCCTCAGTGTATTCAAAGGGAAACATAATCTCTATAAAATAGTGGTTAGAAATCCTTGGTGAGAAGCCAAGGTAGTAGAGTAGGCAGTTGGCCGAACCACTATAATTATTCTTGTTTGCATTGCTTTCTTGATTGCCTATCACGGTTATTAATATTTGATCACATATACAGTTAAGAAACACTTGCACTTAAGTTAAAATTGAGTAAAAAGTAAAATATAGCAAAAAGAGGACAGACACTATTTAACCCCCACCTTCTAGTGTCGGGTTTCACACAACAATTGGTATCAGAGCTAGATCGTAGGTCAAGATTTAACCATCTTCCCTACAAATTAAGATGTCTAGTGAAATCAATTAACTCAAGGGTCCTCTACTCATACTCCACCACTATTCGATGGAAACAACTATGCCTACTGGAAGATCCGCATGAATGTCTTCCTACAATCTCTAGGCATGGATGTATGGAGGGTGATCTTAGTAGAGTATAAGCAACCCGATAAGGATATGGATAAATGGGACCAAGAAGAGATTAGACTCTTCAATGCAAATGCAAAGGCCGTCAACGTTTTATATTGCGGCCTATCAATTAATGAATTCAATAGGATTTCTACATGTAAGTCCGCATATGAAGTATGAAAGGTCTTAGAGACCATCCATGAAGGGACTTCACAAGTAAAGGAATCCAAAATAAACTTACTCATGCATGATTATGAAATGTTTAAGATGCTATCACATGAGTCCATTGATGCCATGCATACTATATTCCAAAATATTACAAATGGCTTAGCTAACCTTGGCAGAGAAATAAGGGAAGAGGAGAAGGTAAGGAAGCTCCTCTGTTCCCTTCCAAAATCTTTGGAGCCCAAATTCACAGCCATCATGGAAGCCAAGGACTTGAGCACCTTGAAGATTACCGAGCTCATTGGGTCTCTCAGGACACATGAGACCCACATCAAGCAATACCAAGAGGAAGATCCCCCAAAGGCAAGACCATCGTCTTAAAAGCATCACATCGAGCAGAAGAGTCGTCATCATCCGAGGAAGAGACGAATGATCTTGAAGAAATGGCGATGCTAATAAGAAGATTCATGAGTTTCATGAGGGGAGGCGTGAGGAAGGGAAGAGGAGGCTACAATTGCAACAAGATCGGGCATCTAATGAGAGATTGCCTACTTCTCAAGACGGCCTCCACCTCCAACCATCACAAAAATGAAAAGTACAAGAAGAAGAAGAGGGCAATGATGGCCACATGGGATGAAAGCGAGGCCTCATCGAGTGAAGGTGAAGCAAAGAGTGAAAAAGCAAATATTTGCTTGATGGCAAAGGATGATGAGGTAAGGTTTACTTTCGGTGAAGTTTCTTTTACTCAAGAAGAACTAGAAAGTGAATTTAAACAAATACATGATGAATTTAATGCCATTAGGAGAAAATTTAGAGACCTTAAAAAGGACAATAAATCCTTAGAGATTGAGAATGATAGTTTATTACCTTCATGCAATGCCTTAAGAAAAGAAGTAGACACCCTTAAGGAAGAAACATGCACCCTAGAGAAAGCTAAGAAGGACTTAGAAATTGACAACCAAAAATTAGAAAATGAAAACAAGTATTTAAGTGATCAAGTAGAGCATTTGAATAATAGCATGCTAACATTGAAAAAGGAACTTTGCATGCTTAATGAAAAGATGACAACCATACAAAATATCATGCCTAAGGTTGTCCATAAAAAGAAATCATCGCGCTCCCATGCTCACACACATACTAGAAGAAAATTTAATGAAAATTGCTTTTTTGTGGCATATTTGGCCATATGGCCAAGGAGTGTGCTTTGATGAGGAACCCAAATGCAAGATTTACATGGGTTCCCAAAATGACTAACACTCAAGGACCCAAGAAAATTTGGGTACCTAAGATGGTTTTTTCTCCTTTTGTAGATGGAGAAGCATCATCAAGCAAATAGAAGCACTTGGATATTGGATAGCGGTTGCTCAAAGCACATGACGGGTGACATCAACTTATTTGCAACCCTATCAAGCAAAGATGGTGGACATGTCACATTTGGAGACAATGCCAAAGGTAAGATTGTTGGCATTAGTGACATAGGTATACTCCCTTACCCATGCATTAAGAATATTTTATTAGTTGATGAGTTAAAACATAACTTGATTAGCATATCACAATTATGTGACAATGGATACATGATTATTTTTGAAGCATCAAAATGTATCGTTAGATGTGCACATTCAAATGATATCATGTTCATTGGAAATAGGCAAGAAAATGTCTACACTTTAGAATTAAATGTCTTGCCAAATCCCCATGTTAGATGCTTAGTTGCCATGGAGAATGACTCTTGGTTGTGGCATAGAAGGCTAGGACATGCTAGCATGAGCCTCATCCAAGAAATATCTAGGAAAGATTTAGTTAAAGGCTTACCCAAGATAAAATTTAATAAAGATAAACTTTGTGATGCATGTTAACTTGGTAAGTAAGTCAAATCTTCATTTCATAGTATTAATCAAGTTAGTACATCTAGAATTCTTGAGCTTGTGCACATGAATCTATTTGGTCCATGTGATGTAGCTAGTCTAGGTGGAAAGCTATATTGTTATGTATTAGTTGATGATTTTTCTAGATTTACATGAGTTTTCTTTTTAGCTAAGAAAAATGAAACTTTTGAGTTTTTCAAAAGATTTTCAAAGAAAGTTACAAATGAAAAAAGAGTTTCAATTCTAAAAATTAAAAGTGATAATGGAGGGGAGTTTTGTGATAAGAGTTTAAAAATGAATTTTTTTTTGATTTTGTGATGATTTGGGTATTGAACATACATTTTCTTCTCCTAGGACCCCTCAACAAAATACGGTGGTTGAGAGGAAGAATAGAACCTTACAAGAGATGGCTAGGACCATGTTATGTGAAAATAATTTGCCTAAGTATTTTTGGGCCGGAGCCATAAATACCTCTTGCTATGTTCTTAATCGAGTTTTATTAAGACCCAAAATTAAGAAAACACCTTTTGAACTTTGGAATGGTAAAATCCCAAATGTGGGATATTTTCATATTTTTGGATGCAAATGTTTCATATTGAATACTAAGGAGAATTTAGGAAAATTTGATTCTAAATCCGATGTAGGGATTTTCTTAGGCTACTCCATGAATTCTAAGACATATAGAGTTTACAATCGTAGAACCATGATTGTTGAAGAAATCTATGCATGTTATGTTTAATGAAACTAATGATTCTTCTAGAAATGTGAAGATTGTAAATATAGGTGAAGAACTTGAGGATCTCACACTTCATGACAAAGAGGTGGAGGATGAAGATAGTGAGGAAACCCAATATGAAGAATCGCCATCCTCGAATCTACATCAAGTTGAAGATGATGAAGAAGAAGCTCTACCACCTCTCCCTAAAGGATATCGGTTGGTAAAGGATCATCCAATGGACCAAGTCATTGGAGAACCTTCAACGGGAGTGGTAACGCGTTCTAAACTCAAGAATGTTTGTCAATATGTAGCCTTTGTATCTTAAGTAGAGCCTAAGAACATTAAGGAAGCAATAGAAGATGAGTTTTGGGTACTAGCTATGCAAGAAGAATTCAACCAATTTGGTAGAAATGATGTATGGGACTTAGTGCCTAGACCTAGTGAACAAACTATAATTGGAACTAAATGAGTATTTAGAAATAAACTAGATGAAGAAGAATTAGTTATTAGAAACAAAGCTAGGTTAGTGGCACAAGGGTATAATCAATAAGAAGGGATAGATTATAATGAAACGTATGCTCCCGTAGCTAGATTAGAAGCAATTAGAATGCTTTTGGCATATGCTAGCTTTAAGGGTTTTAAACTTTTTCAAATGGATGTAAAAAGTGCATTTTTGAATGGTTTCATTAATGAAGAAGTCTATGTTGAACAATGCTCCGGTTTTAAAAATTTTGAGTTTCCAAACCATGTTTTCAAACTTAAAAAAACATTATATGATTTAAAACAAGCCCCTAGGGCTTGGTATGAAAGACTTTTAATATTTTTAATTGATCAAGGTTTTAGTGTTGAAAAAGCTGATGTATCACTTTTCTTTAAGCATCACGAAAATGATATGTTATTAGTTTAAATTTATGTTGATGACATAATTTTTGGTGCTACTAATGAAATACTTTATAAGTGGTTTGCTAAATATATGTAAGATGAGTTTGAGATGAGCATGATGGGGGAGCTCTCCTTCATCCTTGGTCTTCATCAATCAAGCCAAATACACAAAGGAGCTCATCAAAAGGTTTGGGATGAATGAAGCCAAGATAACTTTTACACCTATGAGCGCATCCATCAAGCTTGACAAAGATGAAGAGGACATTAAAGTTGACGAAAAACGATATCGATGTATGATTGGTAGTCTGCTTTACTTAATCGCAAGTAGATCCGATATCATGTTTAGTGTATGTGTATGTGCTAGGATTTAATCTTGCCCTAAAATGTCTCATTTAAGTGCGGTAAAACACATATTGAGATATTTAAAGGGTACGGTTGACTTCGGACTATGGTATCCATGTCACACATCATTTGATTTAATCAGTTTTTCGGATGCGGATTTTGCCGGGTGTAAAGTAGATAGAAAAAATACTAGTGGGTGTTGTCAATTCTTAACTGCGAGTCTTGTTTCTTGGTTCTCAAATAAATAAAACTCAGTTGCACTTTCAACTACCGATGCGGAATACATCGTTGCGGCTACTTGTGCGCAAGTCCTTTGGATGAAACAAACCCTTTTAGACTATGGACTTGAGTATTCTTGTATACCTATTCATTGTGATAACACTAGTGTAATAAACTTAACCAAGAACCCTATTTTACACTCTAGAACCAAGCATATTGACTTAAGGCATCATTTTCTTAGGTATAATGTGACTAAGGGAAATATATCGGTAGAATTTGTATCCACCGATAAACAACTTGTCGATATATTAACAAAACCCTTGGTTGAAGAAAACTTTACAAATTTAAGGATGCAATTAGGAATTTGTGTTTTTCCTAATAATTAAAATATTTTTCTTCATAATGTATATGTGTTTCAAAACTTGCATTCTAGAAAGTATCATCACACTTATGTATTGGTCTGTAGTGGGGCTTTGCGACCTATTGGTGTTTGCCTTCTATAGGCTTACATTAATGGGAAGGACTATAGTGGTAGATGATACTTGGTTTTATGGCTTTCTTGGTTTTTATGATGAAACTTATTAATTGTACCTTAATTCTTACCCCTTTTTATTGATGTCAAAAGGGGGAGAAAAAGTAAGGTCACACTTGATTTTTACGATGCATATAGTTAGGGTGAGTTTGATAGTTAGGGGGAGTTACAAAAGTTATAAGTATTTGAATGAATGATATGCACATTGATAAGGGGAGCATAGGTTGAATTATAAGTATTTGTATGCATGTGTTGAGTTTTATATCTTGTATACCTTAGACTCATGTATACCTTAACTCAAACTCACAAATATGCATATGCTTTCTTAAAATTCCTTGTTATGTTTGTCATCATCAAAAAGGAAGAGATTGTTGGCTTAAGGATCTCTCTTAAGCCTCGATCTTTATTTTGATGATAACAAACAAGTACTTAATCCATATGTGAACATTTGAGTTCATGTTGAGGTTTCCAAAAGCATGCCAAGTTCGTTCAAACGAATCGGAAGAAAAGACCGTCAAAGAAACAGAAGAAGAAAACGTCAAAGAAATGCTCGGGCATAAATCAAATAGATATATTGTAATATACCCCTAGGACAATCTTATCCCAAGTCTAATGGTAAAGTTATCCAAGTTAGAACTTGGTAACTAAATCCATAAAAAAGTCATGTAAAAAGATTCAAGTAGAAATCAGCCTCAGCCTGAGTTCGATCGACTGGTCGGTCGACCTAACAAGGCAGTATCATTGGCAGCAGCCAATTCGGTCGACTGGTCGATCGACTGAATGATTCGAAGAAGTGGTAGTAGTCGTTCAGTTGACCTGTCGGTCGACCGAAGTTAGTGAAGGAATCGTAAAAGGCTGCATCGGTCGACCGGTCGAAGCCAAAATTTGGTAGAATGATCCTCGGTCGATCGATCGGTCGACCGGATTGGAGATCATAAGTCGCGCGACCCTGGCTCCACTGATTTGGTCGACCGATTGGTCGACTGAATGTGGGATCGATAGATTTGCGCTAATCGATCGACCAGTCGGTCAACCGAGCACTCACATAAGCCAGCGGTCGCATTGGCGGTCGATCCGTCGGTCGACCAACGATTGACCGACAAAGCAACCGAACGGCGTCAACGACTATTTTTTTTTGCCCGTTGAACGTTCCGTTCGACTGAGGGGTTATAAATACCCCTCACCTAACTTCTTTAAACATTCTTAGAAATTTTATTAAGCAAAATAGAAGTGATTTGAGCCTTCATAAGAATTGATTTGCTGCACGCCCTTCGCCTCCATCAACAACATTCTTCGAGCGTTTGCTTCTCTGCTTCCCTCAACTCTGCTGCAACTCAAAGAGTCATCTTCCTACAAGTTGGAGGCTTGAAGGCTTGGGAAATGAGCTTTGGTTCATCTTTAAATTCTTAAGCTCTTTCCATTGTATTTGAAGTTTATTTGAAACTTGTTTTCCATCTGTAATAGCTGCTAGGTGTGCTAGGGAAATACTTAGGGAAAGATTTGTAGAATTGTGTTTTGCCTAGGTGAATAGGATTGAGGTGTTCTCAGAGCGGTGAGAAGATTATCCTCAGTGTATTCAAAGGAAAACATAATCTCTATAAAATAGTGGTTAGAAATCCTTGGTGATGAGCCAAGGTAGTGGAGTAGGCAGTTGGTCGAACCACTATAATTATTCTTATATGCATTGCTTTCTTGATTGCCTCTCACGGTCATTAATATTTGATCATGTATACAATTAAGAAACACTTGCACTTAAGTTAAGTTAAAATTGAGTAAAAAGAAAAATATAGCAAAAAGAGGATAGACACTATTCAAACCCCCCCCCCCCTTTTCTAGTGTCGGGTTTCACACAACAGTATGATGCTATGGATCGTATCGATAAAATGATATGTATTCGCATTTCATTTTGTTTGTACCCTTTTTGATTGATGTCAAAAGGGGGAGAAGAATGTAATCATTATGTTAGGTTCTAAAATCTTTAACTTGTAAGCTATAGCATGATGATAGGGGGAGTGTTACAAAATTATAGATATGCGTGTTGGTAGGGGGAACATTTAATGAATGATAATTTTTTATTGCTCTCTTTTATGTATTAACGAACTCATGCTTCACATTCAAAAATGTTCTAAAATGATTATTACTTCACATATTTTTTTTTATTGTTAATGGTTTGTCATTATAAAAAATGGGGAGAATATTGGCAGAGGGTTTTTCCCTTATGCTCGTTTCTTTCTATGATTATTTTGATGATAACAAACTTGGTTTAACAAAGTTTTTGAAGCATGAAAATCACATGCTATGATAAGGGTTGAAATCGATATCCACGCATGAGTCGTCTGGATACGATAAATCATCGCGACAATCTCTAGAAATTCGACGACTGCAACGAAGACTCTTTGGAAGAGTTTAGAGCATATGTAAAATGCTTGGGAAGCTCTCCAAGTGGATTCACTTTGGAAACCAAAACTAAGAAACAAACATCGCGATAAAGCAGCCTAAAATACAAGGCTTTCTGGGGGTTCCGATCGATGGGGCGGTCGACAAGTCAGCCGATCGACCATCGACATGTAGAGTCCCAAAACGGACAGCAGACTCCGACCGATGGTCGGTTGCTCGGTCGATCGATCGGCCTTCGACCGGCCATTCGATCAGGCGTCGCCAATGGGCTGAAAAATGCCCGTTGACGAGCTGGTGTGTTTGGGGGGTTATAAATACCCACCCCAAACTCTCTCCCAATGATGTTGATGCCCTAAAACCCTAAAGAGTTAATCCTTGCATCTCCAAAGCTCTCTCTTTCTCAAATTCATAAACCCCAGCTCTAGATCCATCATCCTAAAGTGCATCTTCATTGGAGGGCTCTTCAAGGTTGCTAGGCTCAAGAAGAGAAGTTGTTCTTGGTGTGATAAATCATCTTTCCTCTCTTCTTGTGTTAGAATTATTTTTACCTTGTTTTAAATTGATTTACTCACGTGTGTAAGATGACTTAGTGTGGTCTTATAATTGAGTAGTTTCCTTGGTATAGAAGGTATAAAGCCACTTGTGTAAAGTAGGTTAGAAGTAGTTCTTAGGAATTGAGGTGGGAAAGCTCACTCGGTGTGAAGGTGGATACTTCTGGTTGTGGAAGTGCCTTCGAAGTGAGTGTAGGGTCTTTCCGATGAAAAGTTCTCGATTGTAAGCTATTCGTAATTTAGTGGATTTATGAGTTAAATTCTAAGCACTGTTAAGGGTGAAAACAGGCCAGGCCAGGCCAGACATGTATAGTAAAAAATTGGTCTGAGCCTTGCCTGTGGCCTATTATGGGCTATTTTTTCGGCCTAAGCCTGACCTATTCATAGGCCTGGCCTGACCTGTGGCATATTTATAAATCCTGCTAAAACCTTAAACATATTTATAAAACTTATTTTCAAATTCCAATACAAAAATGATAACAACAAATTCCAATACAATAGTTGTTATTTTATTAAATTAAATATATATATATTATATATAATAAATTAATAATATTATATATTATAGATACTACCTTAATAGGCTCAGACCGATTTATCAGGCTTAATAGGTTTTATTGTGAGCTTGGGTCTGGTCTGATAAGGAAAACATGCGTAGAATTAAGCTTGGGCCTGGGTTTTTTTTTTAAAAGAGGCCAGGCAAGGCCAGGCTGCCTGACCTATTTTCACCCCTAAGCACGGTGCTTAGGTAGTGGAGTATGCGGTGTTGCCGAACTACTATAAATTCTTGTGTTAACATTGTTTATTACGGTTGCATTTAATTGTTATATCATTGCTTCATCTTATTGTTTTAAAATGATAAATTACCTAAGTAATTTAAGAAACGGCTAAAATCAAATTTAGACTGATTGATTAGATAATACACTATTCATCCCCATATAGTGTGACCATTTCGCCAACAGAGCTTTTGCCATCCAAGTTTCATCATCAAAAGATCGACATCAAGATGAGCAAAGAGTTTGATTTGGGAGTTAAATGTTCTTTGTTGTATCTTTGCTCTATTTTAGTTGTATTTTTTAATTTGTTTTTCGCTAATTTGAAGCTTGGTTGGTAAACCTAGGGTTAAGATTTAGTTTGAATGGTGGCTTCGATGTAGAGACATAAATCCACTTAGGTTACTAGAATAAGTTGGATTTTCTTAGAGCTTGAGATTTTGGAGGTGCCATCAATGAGAGATAGTTGCAACTTTTGCTTGTAAATGCTTTTTTAAGAGAAAAAATAATCTAATGTATTTGGTTAAAATCCTCAGCAGAAAGCTTAGATAATGAATGCAAGCTTGGTTAGAAGCGGTAATGGGTGCAAGCATAGTTAGAAGTCGAACCACTATCAATTTTGTGTATTAGTTTTGATCATATTATTTGTGCTTATTATTTTAGGTATACAATTATTTAATTCTATATTTTTTTATTTAAATTATTAAGAACATTAAATTATAGATAAATTTTAATTTACAATTTAAATTGTAAATTAATTTAAAATTTAAATTGTAAATTAATTTAAAATTTAAAATGTAAAATGTAAATTAATTTAAAATTTAGATTATAAATTAATTTACAATTAAAATTTTAAATAATCATTTTTTAAAATTATAAAAATTAGTTCTAAATTTAAATTTATATAATTTTAAATTAAATTTATATTACAGTATATGAAAAATATCAGAATTTTTTTGATAAACTAGTTTATTTGTATATAAACATATATAAAAATATAACCTCTAATTTCAATTTTTTTATTTTTAAAATTATATATTAATAGTGTAAATCGTGAGTACCGTCGCTAGTTTCATATATATATATATATATATATATTTTCTAGCTACAAAACTTGATGTATTTCCTTGGGATCTGCATATATAATACAGAGCTAGCTTCCATGTAATTGTCTCGATTTTGCATGCACAATTCACAAACTCAAGTCAACTGTTCCCAACGTGGTATACATAACATATTAATTACATGATGGATTAAAATATGCAATCACAAATTAAATAATTCATTGGTTGGGGTGTTAACTGTGAAGGAGTAAGCAAGCAAAGGATGTGCCTTTCTAGATTATACAAAAGGGTTTGGTTTGCTAGAGTTGGCACTTGGCACCAACTTAATTGATTAGGTCATATATTTTAATCTTATTTTAGCACAATTTGGACCAAGTTAGCTACAAATCAATTTGACATGTATCCCGGTCAAAAAGGATTTATATTATTATAATATCAACTAAATTTAACTCATAGTGCCATTCATTATGGGCGTTAATTATAAATCAAGTAAGATAGAGTAGAGACATGTTATTGTTAGATATTAAAAGAATAACTAGCAAAAAAAAATCAAAATCAGAACTAATTTTTGACAATGTACCATAAATATCCTTAGATGTTGGTAATAAAATAATATTCTATTTTGATAAAATAGCATATTGAACACAAATTTTATTTTAGCTCATTTCTCTTCTCTTTTCTTTTTTTTCCTACTGCTATCGGTGTCTTGTGAGCGCACCATGGCTACCAACATCGATTGATAGAAATATCTATCATTTTTTTTCATTTTCCATCATTGCTAGTGTTTTGAGAATTTTTAAAGTCTCTCTTCTCCTCCCTAAAGATCCTAGATGTAGTTTAAGAAATTCATGGAGGTGAACAAGAGAGGATAGAAGAAGAGAGGAAAATATTAAAAAAAAATTGAAATTTTATTTCAACCCCAATTGGTTAGAATTCGACGAGTAAAAAAGAGAAGATGATCAAAATTTTTGTGTTGGAAATAATATTTTTTCATAAAATAATATATGAGGACATTTAGAGTACATTGTCAAAATTAATTTTTATTTTGGTTTTTGTCTTTATTTTTTTCAAAATTTTTAATTTCGAGTTTGGTAAATAGTTGAATAATTTTAACTCTCGTCGAAGCAAGTATAATTATCTTTTCACGTGTGCCTTAATTACACCTTTAAATCATGATCAATCCACAGAGTCCGAGTGCTTCGTTTCCAGTGCTGAGCATAATTGTATAAAGTTGATTGAGTTTTTTTATTGTGTATACGAATCTTTTTGCCATTTCTTTGTCTGTGAAATTGCTCCCGTGACGTTCTACATCATTTCATTCATTACCATCAAAATTAAGCTAATCTTACGTTTTGAACTGTATTTTTTTCGTTACATTTTCAATTCAATTTTATTAAAAATAAATATTACTCAACTATAGACTTGTGGATCTGCTGTACTTGTTGACCTCTTCTATTGAGTGGAAGAAAAGGTCAATCATTGCTGCCTTAGAAGTCAACCATTGTGTACGATGACTTGCAATCATATTTTTTTTAAAAAAAGAAACAACGGCTAAGATTTCACTTGAAATGAAATCCATAGATTAGAGGGCACTGGTCCATGGAGGTGCACCCCCGCCACTTCAATACAATGTTTGCCTACCTATCTTTATTCATATCAAAAACTTCTTCTTTACACGACTCTGCCAAAACAAATTCAGTATGACGCGCTCCTCCCGCAAATTCAGTATGATGTGCACCGCAAATGCAATAGAGCCGCCAATGTGACGCGCTCCTCCCGTCGACCATAATGCCGCGAGCTGGTCCCATATATCCGGAGTAATTCAATCGGGGCCGTATCCCCGAGTCTCCGTGATGTTAGTGGTCCCAGCTCGGGCCATCGCCTGGAACCGGGTCTGCCCCAACTGTCCGTTGTACCTCGCCCGAGAAATGGCCTCCCAAGCAGCGTAAATGAAGGGCCTCTGGTCCTCGACCCATGTAAAGCGAGCCTGCAAAACAATAATATCAGTACCAATATTAATCATCATGCATGTACAAAAAAAAAATTAATACGTGCCTCAAACTCGCGCCATAGCATATCGACGTGCTCACTGGGCACGTGAGACCACGTGGGCCATGCCCCATGCATATATCGTTGAATGGTAGAAGAAATACTCATTGGCACTTCTTCTTGCTCAAACCTGCACAACAAAAATAAAATTTAATATTATATTATGATATAATGAATTTTTAATGATATATTCATAATTCATGATATATTACCGCTCCTCAATCACGCTAATGAATCTGCGTGACTCTGCGGCTAGTGGAGGCTACCACCTGTTCGGCCCGCGTGGCCGCCTGCGTCTAGATGTACTAGCCTCAGCAGTATCATCGGCAAGAGGATCAACGTGCTCGGTGAGTGCTGGAGTCTCACCGATCGAAGACTCTGAAGCTCTCCTACGGCGATAACCACGACCAGACATATCTGTCAAATAGGCATATAATTAGATTATTATATATATAGTAAAGATATATTTAATATAAGATATATACTTTATAATTATTCCTCATCATCTGAGTAATAGTCTTCGAATTCTTCCTCTTCTTCATCTTTTTCCTCTTCTTCATCTTCTTCATCTCCAACTTCCTCAATTTCATGATCGTTATCATCAACATATTCAACTTCTAATTGAATTGACGCTGTGTCTGCATCCTCAAGTATTGGAATAATACGATCTACAGCAGGAGGATCATCTTCTTGATAGAAACCATCTGTCACATCAGGTATCGGCTCATTTTCTCATGCTACCAGATCAATTTTTCCTCTACCTTTAGTCTTACAGACTACACACCAATCTACTCTGTCTTTATTTCGAGCCGGATACATCGCGTAATATACTTGTTCGGCTTGTCATGCCAATATAAAAAGCTCATTTGCTGCCAATTTCGATTTGTAATTAACCTCAACAAGTTTGTATTTTGGATGAACTTTCGTTCCCCTTTCTGTTGTATCGAACCAATGACATCTAAATAGGATCACTGATTTTAAGCCGAAGTAGTGCAACTCTATCACTTCTTCCACCAGTCCATAAAAATCTATATCACATTCAACATAGGTTGTCCCTTTCAGGCAGACCCCGGCATTCATCGTCTTTTTTGTAAATGCATATTCCACCGTGTGAAATTTATATCCATTAACAAAATATCCGCTATAACACGACACTAGTCGCGACGGTCTGCTAACAAACTCAAATATTCTTTCATCTATTTCAGCTCGGTGATCTTTTCTGTAAGCTTGAATCAATGTAGGGAAATCACGATTCCGTAATCTCTCCAATTCTTGATCGTTGTAAATAGAGTATTTTTGCACCATCTCAATGTCAAATATTTCAATGAATTGTTCAATATCTGGACAATTGAGTAATACATATAAATGTGTCAAATGATACTCTTCCTCGCTTAAGTGTCGAGATGGACGAGAACCAAAAGCACGACCAGAGTGACAAAATATATTTAAACGTCCATCTGAATGTCGAACTCCCCCGTCGTCGTTACGTGGAAGACGTTCAAATCTTGTCTGTGTTGTCGATTCAAAGTAAAATGAGCAGAATATTGAAATTTATTGGATGATATACGATTTAGATATTGATCCTTCAATAGCTGCGGTGTTCTTTACTTTTTTTCTTCAGACGATTCATGTATCTTTCAAATAAGTACATCCACCGATATTGAACGGGGCGACCAACTCGTGCCTCGTAGCCAAGTGTATCGGTAGATGCTCCATCGAGTCAAAAAATACAGGAGGGAAAAATTGCTCCAGCTTGCATATGATTTCAACAATATTACTTTCAAGTGTTGACATATCTTCGACTCGAAGGATATTTGCACAAATATTTCTAAAAAACATACTTAATTCAGTCAACGGACCCCAAATATTATCAGGTAAAAGATCTCGGAATGCGATCGGAAGCAGTCTCTGCATGAATACATGACAATCATGGCTCTTCATCCCTGATATTTTGCAATCATCGATGTTTACACATCGAGATAAGTTTGAAGCATATCCATCAGGTAATCTGAGTTCTTTTATCCATTGACAAACATATTTGATCTGTTGTTTATTTAACACATACGGGGCATTCGGTTTCAGATATCGTCCGTTGACCTCTTGTAACTCCAACTCTGGTCTTTTACAAAGTATTTTCAGATCATGTCGGGCTTTGACATTATCTTTAGTTTTTCCGGAAATATCCATCAAAGTGTTGAAAATATTATCAAACACACTTTTTTCAATGTGCATGACATCTAAATTATGTCGAATCAGTAATGAACTCCAATAGGGAAATTCCCAAAAGATACTTTTTTTCACCCAGTTATGTGTTTGATCAAAGGCTGACACTCTTTCATTCTGACCAAATACTATATCTGGAAGTGCTGAAACACGTGCTAACATTTGTTCACCAGACAACATCGGTGGTGGCCCATCTCTTTCGACTCTGCCCTTAGTAAATTTATTACGATTCCTTCGATACTGATGGTTAGTCGGTAGGAATCGATGATGACAATCAAAGAATGAGATTTTTCGTCCGTTCTGAAGACTGATTGATTTAGAGTGTTCCATACAATACGGACAAGAGAGTCGGCCGTGAGTGCTCCAACCAGACAACATGTCGTATGTCGGAAAATCATTGATTGTCCACAAGATCGCGGCCTTTAAATTGAAGTTTTGCTTCCGATGACAATCAAAAGTGACAGCTCCCTCAGTCCACAATGTTTTCAATTCATCTATCAAGGGCCGGAGAAACACGTCAATTTCTTTTCGCAGACCCTTAGGACCCGGAATAATCATGGAAAGATAAATAAATTGATCTTTCATACACATTGATGGTGGTAAATTATAAACTGTCAGCAGCACTGGCCAAACTGAATAAGGAGTTGCTGAATGTCCAAACGGATTAAAACCATCTGTGCACAATCCCAATCTGATATTTCTAGTATCCCTAGTAAATGAAGGATAACATGTATCCAAATATTTCCATGCTTCACTGTCGGATGGATGAGTCATTACTGTATCATCACGATTTCTTACATGCCAACTCATGTAGGGGGCCATCTTTTCCGACATGAATAATCTTTGAAGCCTCGGTGTTAGTGGAAAATACCGAAGCACCTTAAACGAGATATTTTTTTGTCGGACCGATCTTTTCTCATTGTAACGAGGATGTTGACATATAGGGCATTTATCCAACTGCACATTTTCTTTATAATATAAAATGCAATTATTTTGTCACGCGTGTATTTTTTCGTACCCAAGTCTCAATTTTCTCATCAGCTTTTTAGTTTTATAAAAAGTTGGCTCAAACTTGTTATTAATAGGGCAGCATTCTATTAATCAATCCTGCAATCCAATCATCAGCTTTTTAGTTTTATAAAAAGTTGGCTCGTCTTGATATTTAGGAGTTGTGTCATTGCTGAAAACCTAGTGTATTTAGGACAATTCTCATACAAAGGTTCATCGACAACTTTTAACATCTCGTAAAATTTTGCAGCTTCTTTATTTGGCAATTCAATCTCTACAGCAGTTTGTACTTCTATGATATCAACCGCTGTAGTATCTGGTGGGACTGATGTCTGAGTAACTGGCCGATCAACATTATCATTCAGGTAGAATTGACCCCCAAGACTATCAAGTATCATAGTTCTATAGGGATTAGATTGACTGGATGAAGAAGCACTAGCAGAGGAAGATTCACCATATGTTTGAATGACAGGATTGCTCGACGTCCCGACTTCATGTGACTCCCCGTGACAAGTCCATAGAAAATATCTTGGTGCAAATCCTTTGCTATATAGATGCAGAGTGATAGTCTCCCGATCCAAAAATCGTCCATTCAAGCAAATGCGGCACGGACATCGGATTTTATCACCGACGCTAACGAATTTCCGATTCGAATAGGCAAAATTTAGGAAGTACATTACGCCTAATCAAAACTCATTCGTTAAAGCTCCACGATCAAGACGTCGGTACATCCAACTTCGATCAGCCGATATGATTCTGTCAATCAATGACAATTTCTTTGGTTAATGCCTTTAGGTGAGATTGTCCTATTCCATTCGGGATTTATGTTATTCATATTGCACTAAGTATTTCTTTTAACCGCTAACTTCATTCTAAATTTTGGCAGCATCTCCCTATAGTTCTCCGAATACGCATATTATTTAGGCGCGTATCGGAGAACAAGAGAGATGTTGCCGAAATTTAGAATAAGTTAACGGTTAAAAGAAAAACGTAAGTGCAATACAAATAACTTTATTCCCAAATTGTCCAATCAGGGACAATTCAAGGATTGTACGTCGTATAAAAGATCATCTACTTCTTTTACATGAACATACAACCCCCGAACGGATCTATGGTTTTGCTAAATCATATCCGACTCGTCGATGCATACGTGAAACATATCAACTCGTCGGATGGATGATTATTTTCTAAATGTTTCGAGTCAGTTCGAGTTCATAGTGGATAATTCTGACACGAGTCCGAATTAGACGATTTCGGCGGGTGTCCGAATTGGACGATTCCGGCGGGAGTCCGAATTGGACGATTCCGGCGCAAGTCCGAAGTGGACGATTCCGGCGCGAGTCCACTAAGGACAACTCCGGACTAATTAACATTTTAACTAATTAATTAATATTAATCTACAATATTTTAACTAATTTAAATAATTAACCTACCATTATTAAATATTAATCTAACTAAATTAATTTATAAATTAATCTAAACTCTAATAATTAATCTAAAAATTAATCTAAACCATAATAATTAATCTAAACCCTAAAAATTAATCTAATAAATTAAACAATTAATTAAATAATTAATCTAAACAATTAATTAACAATTAAATAATTAATTAAAAAATAAAAAAATGCCATTTTCGACGCCGGAGTCCAGTGTCCGAACACTGTACAAGGTTCCGACGGCGGCCACCGGCCGTCCATCGCCAGCCAAAACCCTATTTTAAGGGTTTCGGTCGGATTATACCTAGGAAGAGGAGGGGAAGACGGGGCAACGAGAAATACCTGGAATCGACGGTCGGAATCGGTGGTCGAGGACGGGCGGCAGCGTCGGCAGCGGCAGTGGCGACGTCGGCATCAGCGTCGGAAGAGCGCAGCAACGGCGGGCAGAGGAAGAAGAAGAAGAAGGAAGGGCCGGGCGCGGGCACGTGCCCTATATAAACTTATCAGCAACAGCTCACTTGTCCGTTAGAAAGCCGTTGCTGATAAGGTAATCATCAACAACGACCCACTTGTCCGTTAGAGAACCGTTACTAAGGTAATTAATATCCGCAACGGCTCACATGTCCATTAGAACGCCGTTGCAAATGTAGAATATTTGCAACGGCTTGAGCGGCCGTTGCTGAAGACCCAATTTCTAGTAGTGAATTTCTATTCCTGAGGACCATGCAAACCAGGCTGATGTAGGAAGCCTTCTCCAGGACATTTTCCACATAAACATTTTAACCCTCTTTGATACCTTTAATTTTCAAATATCCTTCCAGTTTACATTCACCATTGTAGGCTTTTCCTCTTGATTTTTTACATACCTGTAAGTATTCTTAACAGATAAATCCCCTCTCCAGTAGGGTTGTTCATTGGGTCGACCCGACCTAATGACCCCGAGAACCCGATCCGACCTATTTGGGTTGGGTCGGGTCGGGTACAATTTGATCAAACCCGACCATAATCGGATCGGGTCTCGGGTTTTAGAATTTGAAACCCGATAACCCGAGACCGATCCGATGACCAGATTATTTACATTTTTAATCATTTTTAAAATATTTATATAAAAAATTATTATTTTTTAATTATTATTTAAAAATTACATTGTTAAAAACTCATTCTTACTTAAACGGGCAAACCCGACTACACGATCCGACCCAACCTAGTTTAGGTTGGGTCGGATTTGAGAGGTGAAATTTTTTCAACCCGACCCAATTGCACTTGGTCGGGTCGGATCGATTTTTTCTCTAAATCCGACCCGATCTGACCCGTAAACACCCCTACTCTTCAGTTCTCAGCCCATCACTTGTAATCATTTAATTTTCCTAATTTATTCAGTTACTTGTTGTCTTCACATTTTAATTTAATATCTAGTCTTGAAAAATACTCATGCCGTATATAAATTTGAGTCATATATAATAGAAAAATAATGAAAAAAAATGATATTAAATATACAAATTTCTCTTTTGTTTTTTGAGTCCAACAATCTACAAATCTTTTTCATTTTATGAGGCAAAGAGAATAAAAAGGCGAAATTATTACAATTGGGCTCTAATTCAAAAGAGCCCGAATCACATATCTTAGGCCTTTTGGATCCAATAATGATTATAAATGCAGATTGATGAATTTAAAGATTCCGCGCCTGTTTAACTACTCTTTGGATTGATTTAAGATTAGTAATTAATCATAATCACCATCAATTCCGAGATAGCATTTAATTATACTCGACGAGCAACGATCATTATATATACATACTAATACAGTAATACGCAATGAAATCATGTAGGTTTCAAATCCTGAAACAAGGATTCCCACCTGCAGGACACACTCCCATTGATCTCATCATCGCCACCGGGGAGGTTCACCCTCTTGTTCCTCATCAACATCCTGCTTCCGCCGCCCTTGGACGATGACCACGACCGCCGTGGACGATCTTCGTATGGCCTCGGGACGACAACGATCGCAGCAGCCGAAGCGTTGTGCTTGGTGACGTACCAGGCGACGAAGCTCTTGGCCTTGCTGATGAATGAGAACTTGTTGTTCCGGGAGGCGAGCTCAAGTATGTGGAGCCTGTGCTTGGCAACGGAGATGCCCATGCTTCGGAGGAGGTCGTGGTTGAAGAGAGGGATGTCGTCGTCGTCGAGCTCGTTGGAAGATAGGATGAGGGAGTAGTGGTAGACGAGCTCCGGCTCCAGCTTGGTCTTGCTTAGCCACGAGTACCAGTCCATGAATATATCGATCTAATTATTATTGCTATGCTAGCTAGTAGATTTAATTATACATGCAATACATATAGGCTTGATGCTATATAGGATCATTATTAATTAGTCAAACTCATGAGACATTCATGCATGGAATCTTATTCATTTGATAGTAATTAATTAGGTAAGATAGACGATGGAGTTAGCTAGCTAGATTATATTAGGTAGTAGTTCATCCGATTCCAACCTCCCTTAATTTTAATATGATATAATATCATCAGTGAGCTAGTACAGTGAAGCAATGAAATGGAAGCAAAATGTAGGAAGACAACTTGTATGAGCAGGCCGCTCATACAAATTTGTATGATCGAGCGGCCGCTCATTTACCGCCACGCCAGCCCAGCACACATCCCTTTGAGTTCGGGATGTGTGCCCAGCTCGGGATGCGTGCCCAGCACAACTCGGGCACGCATCCCGAGTTGTATGAGCGGTAGATGAGCGACCGCTCATACAAATTTGTATGAGCGGCCTGCTCATACTAGTTTTCTTCAAAATGTAGGGCATAAAATTGACAAGATTGAAGTTATATAATTCACCGAAAACAGACTTTCACTAATAAACAATTACCAATATACTAATTTTATTATCAACAAAATTATCAACAAATGTATCATTTATTGGTATTACTAATAAAAATACCAACTCATTTGTTGATAATTACCAACAAATATATATTTATCCATTCGTATTACCAACGGACAATTGTAATATCCGTTGGTAATATCTAGCAGAGTATCACCAACGAATTTTACCAATGAAAATTCGTTGGTATTAGTATTACCAATGGATTCTTGACTATTACCAACCGATTTTTGACTATTACTAACGGATTTTTGACTATTAATTACCAACGGATTTAATCCGTTAGTGATACCCTATTTTTTGTAGTGATTTTTTCAAGATTTTCAATAAAAATATTAGCTTTATAACATTTTTTTTTTTCAACTCAAAACATAGATGTGGTATTATACGCACAAGGCGTATTACAATATTCTAACTTTTTTTACAAGATTCTAATTTATTTATTTTAAGATTTTTTTTTTCAACTCAAAACATTCTAAACTTTTAATGACACAAAATTAAGTTTCATTTGTATAGTTTTATATCTTTTTAGTCACTAGTGATGACAAAACAACACCAACAAGCCGAAGAGACGAAGTAGATGAATGACGTCAACCAAGCCCATGGCTTCGGTCCACCTGAATTTTTTTGCGAGTATGGATCAGCTGAGAAGAAACGGAAGTGAGCACTTGGAAACATGAGCCCGACAAGGTAGGAAGAAGCATTAGATCATCCTTCCGAGTAACTGCAGAAAGCTATCCAAGATGCAGTATTAGCTCTATATGATGATGATGATGAGCTAACTTGGGCTGCAAGTGAGAGATTACCCAGAACAAAATCATGGAAAGAATGGAAAGAAGCTTATTGATGTTACCAAGTTTGTTACGGAAGCAAAAAGAAAGAATATATAAGTAAATTGTTATCTTAGACTACCATGTGGACTGATTTTTGTTGTTTTTGTGATCTATTAAATCATCTATGATGGCTATGACAGGCACTACTAGAATAGTCACTATTATCGACGACTCGCATCATTGTCGAATCGTCGGTGAAGACTATCACGGATGACGCGGGTCATAGCAAAAGGTTGTCGCTTATGTAGAGTACGTGTCTCAGATATATAATTTGTGACAGCCGAGGTCGGCCGTCCCAAGTAATCATCAGCGACAGCCGCGAGCACTGTCGCTGATTTAAACATACCAGTGATGGCCCTGGGCGGCAGTTGCTGAAATTAAACTATCAGTTGCGGCTCAAAGCCGTTTGTGATATTATTAGCAACCATGATATTTGGTGTTGCCCAAGCTATTAGCCATTTACGATATGCTTTCAGCCACGGCCTAGTGACGGTCAGCCGTGGGTAAGCCATGGTTGAAGTTATATTCTGTAATTGAAAAAAATTAAAATTTTAAAAATTCTTGTATACAATAATATTTATACAATACAATTTATTTACAACCACAAATTAAACATCATACACATACATTTACAACCAACCATAAAAGTTTTATTTAAATATATCATCAATCTAAGCCTCAAACAGAGGCAAACAACTATCAAATATCAAAACTAAAAGTATATATACAACTATCAAGTATATAAACAACTATAAGCCTCAAACGGAGGCAAACAAGTATCAAAATATCAAATGTAAAGTATATGAACATCTATCAACTATCTAAGTCTCAAACGAAGACTAACAAGTATCAAAATATAATCAAAATAGAGTAAACCAAAATCTCACGGCTGCGGTGGAGGCAGTGGAGTCGATAGAGACTAGGTCAGGAGCGTTAACTGGGTCGAGGAGGACGACAAATGCGACATCATCGGTATATGAATGCCCGAGTGAGATGCAACTAAGTGAGGAGGGCTTGCATGTTCTGCATCGTCTGTCTCAACTCGTCATTTGTCCGTCTCTGCTCTCCATCACCTGTCTCTGCTACTCCATCATCTCTCTCTGCTGTGTAAGCTCGGACTCCAAGGCCGTTATTCGGCTCTCGTCCTGCGTCTAGGATGTCGAGGTCCGCTCACCCGCAATGGCAGGGGTTGGTTGTAATATCCTAGATATTAATTTTTAGTTTTCCATCTATGTTTGTAGTTGTCAGCCTAGCGGGCTAGTTCGAGGTCGAGCCGAGTTGACTCATAGTCCAGTGCGAGCTTGCGAGCTCGGGTAAGTAGGAATATGAGTTATGTAAATTTTTACTTGTGTAGATAAATTTATTTAATTTTATGTTGTGTATGCATGATTGTTTAATTATGTTGCATATGGGTGTGTATGTGTTGGATGTTTATGTGGAGCATGAGATTAATTGGGGTTTAATTAAGCTTAGTGGTTAGCGGGTTTGGATTTGGCTCGAGGGGGATGCGGGTTTGTTAAGAGGGTTAGTGGGATTAGGTCTAAGGACGAGAGTATAAAAACCCTCCCCCCTTGGTATGCGGCTCCCTATTGGAGCCGCACAGATTTCTTGAAAGGAGGAGCCAAGCCGCCAGCCGCCCCTCCCCTTCCCCTCTTGGAGCCGCCAAGCCCAGCCGTCGCCTCCCCTCCCCTCCCCTCCCCTCCCCTCTCCTTCTTCTTCTCCCCTTTCCTTTGGAGCCGAGCAAGGAGCCGCCGCCTGAGCTAGCCGCCCCGTCTCTCTCTCTCTCTCTCTCTCCCTCTTTCCCTCTCTTCAAGCCGGCGGCTTAAAGTGAGCTGCCGCCCCTTTCTCCCCCTTCTTGAGTCGAGCCGCCGATTCTTGAAGCCGAATTCGAGGGCCGTTGTCCGAGATTTCTCATCTCATCATCCTTCCTATTCGGGTGAGTGGTTTTACCTCTCCTTTTTCGAGTTCTCTCGTGATCTTGAGTCAATTTGGGCATCTTCTTGATTCTTGTGATTTTCGCCGAATTGTGGGTTTAATCGCCGTGTTCTTGTGCCAATTTGGGGATCCTCCCTTTGTGGCTCGGCAGCCTCAGGTTTACCCTAGGGGTGCTCAGCCAAGGGTGAAGCAAGGGTGCTCTCAAGGTGTTCGATGAAATGCTCAAGTGAGAGATCTTGTTTATCTTGAATTGCTTGATTTAGGATCTTGAATTGTGGTTGCATGCCTTAGATTTAAATCTATGATTTTTTGGATAGAAATCATGTTTATAAAATTAAGATCTTGATATTGATGCCATGAAAGGTTATTGAAGAAGGGTTCTTGATCATGATGCATGTTTCTTGATTAAGGTGTTGTTGATACTTGTTAATCTTGTTTATTAAGTATGAAATTTGAGAAATTTATCTCAAGATTAGTATTCTATTTTAATGATAATTAAGGATCTAATTTTTGTTAATTTTGGATTTATTTTCATGCTATGTTGAAAACTTAATGTCGCTGAAATTTCATACTGAGATGATAAATCTATGTTGTTTTTTAAAATACTTGCTGTGGTGTGTGTATTTCTCTGAACGTAGTCGTGTAACCTATTGTTTCGACTAGAAAATATAGTTTGGAAACATAGGACACACTCTGAAGACTAGATTCGGATTAGACACATCAGTTTTGGGTATAACAGTAAGCTTAAATAAAACCCTAAAACAAAACTCTAATCTTGGTAATTTAAATTTTAATTGCATAATTAAAATTGAGCAAGGGGTCAGCATAAGTTTGTTATGAACCAACAAATAAAGCTATGCATGAAATAAAACCTCACGGGTTATGACATTACGAGTAGGAGTTGGGGTCGGGTATTGGAGTGTTGAGACGTTTTATAATAAGGACACCCCTAAGACACCGTAGGAGAGACTTGACTTAGGTCATGTTGCGTCATATCTTTATGAATGGCGGAGAGGCTCGTTGAGGAGCCGGATTATGGGCTAGGCCCGGGAGGTTGGATGGCTAATTCCCAACTTGTGGAACAAGTTCGGAGGGCTTTCCCGATTGTTCCGGTTTGGCCTTGTGGAATAAGTTCGGACGGCCTACCCGATTATTCCCGAGGTGCTTTTAAGAATAAGTTCGGAGGGTCTACCCGATTATTCTTATGATATCTTAAAGGGATAAGTTCAGAGGGCCTTCCCGATTGCTTCCGAGTTTCTTTATATTAGGATAAGTTTGGAGGGCCTTCTCGATTATCCTAGTATGTTTTGTTGCCTTAGGGAATGGTAGGCTTAGGCATGTTGATCTTCACCGTTTGGGTGTTGCCTGCCTTCGGGCAGGTGGTGGCCAGAGGGCCTGTTAGCTGATCACTCCCCTGTGACATTTTCCTGTTTGAATCAAGAGTTTTGCTTTATGCATCATATCTATATAGATACATCACATCTGCAACTTAAGGAGTTTTGAATAGTGTGTTGTCTAATACTATTTGCCTAATTCGATTTTAATCGATTCTTGAATTATTTAGGCAATGTGTAATTCGACTACTAAGTGCTAAATCGATGAATGATGAAGCAATTTAAGAGCTAGCAAAATATCAAGCAAACACACAGATTTATAGATCGGCCCCAATGCCTACTCCACTACCTAAGCATCCCGCTTAGGATTTCCAAACTAAGTTTACTAGATTAATTCTTGTCTCCCTTACAATGAGAACTTTGACTCGAAGAGTCGCACTCTCGACCTAAGGCACTTCTACAGACGAAAGTCTTCGCCTTCTTATCGGAAGCACTCTTCCACCTCAATCCTAATGGACAACTTAACTAATCCTAGTAAAACTAAGTTTACACAAGTGGCTTTACTCCATCACAATAAGGAAACCACTTCCACACACAAGACCTAACAACTTAGGTCTTCCTACAAATCAATTACAAAGAGTTTGAGGAACAAAATAGACAAAAACTTATTACAAGAAGAGGTATAATAGCTTATCACACTTAGACGCTTCTTCTACCCGCGCCTAACCGCTTGATGAACCATTTTGAAAGTAAACTCTTTTTGACAGCAGGGGATCAAGACTCAACCGATGAACTTTAGCGCTTGAAGGTTAATTTGAAGGATGCAATTGAATCACTCTTTGAAGCTTTTTATCATCCAAGAATTTGAGAGAGAGAGTTATAAAAAAAAGATTAGAAGGGAGATTTATAAACCCAGTTGAAACAGGGCGTCAACGAGATTATTTTTGACCGTTACAAACGCCCGGTCGATGGTCCGGTCGAATCGTCGGTCGATCAATCGATCGACCGCTGGCTTACTGTAAGATTTTTCCCTTGATCGATCGACCGGCGAGTCGACCGATTGACGAAAAAATGTGTACTTCCAATCCGGTCAACCAATCGGTCGACCAAAGCCATCTATTACACGCCAATCGGTCGACCGACGGGTCGACTGATTATAACGGGATTTCGCCATCCTGGATCTGGTCGACCAATCGATCGACCGACTCAGTGATGCTGAGATCCCCGACTCGCGCTATGCCATCCGATCGACCGATGAGCATTCTGCCAATATTTGGCATCGGTCGGTCGATCGACCAATCGACCGATGCAGCCATAGCCAAAATTTTCACCTACTTCGGTCGACCGAATGGCTACTGCCATTTTTCAGCGACATTCGATCGATCGACCGATCGATCGAATTGGTTGCTGCCAATGCATAACACCATTTCGCGCTTGGTTTCCGGCTTCGTTCTTCAGCGTGCTTTATCTTTGAAGGATTCTCCATGCTATCCAACACATTTTTGATGCACGCATTGATCTATTTTGAGGATTTATCGAGAGGCGTAAGGCTTGACGTATCTTTCATCGATCCTACAATTTTCATACTTCAAACACCTGTTAAATAGGTTTGTTATCATCAAAATAATCACGAGGAGAATAAAGCATGAAGGAGGAACCCTTCAGCTAACAATCTCCCCCTTTTTGATGATGACAAACCATTGACGATAAATATCAAGATACAAGGAAGCATCAAGGAAATGAAGCAATGTATTCAATTTGTACTCCCCCTATCGATAAGCATATATTCATATATTCTCCCCCTTTTGTCATTCATAAAAAAAACAAACATAGCAAGCATACATGAGAAAAAAATAACACTTACATTACTAACCATCACATAGTCAAACAAATACATGTGCATAAGATGAAAATGTCAATACATCAACATCAATACATCAATACATCAAAGCATCAAAGAGGATTACTCGTCCTCAAGTGGTGGAGGAGGTGGTACATGCGACCGATAATATTGCCACATCTCATCCACTGTCCCATACATTTCATCAACTCGACGACCGTACTCATCTATTTGCTGACCATACTGGTCAACACGTTGATCATACTCGTCGATGCGTCGGCCATGGTCACCGATCATGATACCATACTCGTCCATCTGACGATCGTATTCGTTCATGCGTTTTGATGTGTTTTTGTTCCATTCCATCTAACCGATGTGAAACTGAGCAAAGCGATTCTCTAGATCACTCAGGCGCGTTAGGGAAGTGCCAAATGATGAACCTCCACCAGCTTCGTCTTCCTCCATCTCTGTGTCATGCTCAGCCTGTTCCACAGGATCTCCTCGCGTTCTTTTGTCGTGCTGATGTTCAAGGATCTTCATACGGCTAAGGGAGGAAGAATCTATTTCAAATCTAGATCTATTTACCCCAGCTTCATATATGAAATGAGAAATCACTGAGGCAGATGGTAGGCCTTGTTTTTTGGAGGAATGGACTTCAGCTATATACCTAAGCATGAGGTCAGGGACATCTATAGGAATGCAAGACATGACAAAGAAAAGAACCCTAGAACTCATAGATGTGACCTCATCATAGTGACCTGCCCTAGGAAGAATATTATATGAGATGATAAGATGCATGATCCTGGCAGTGATTGACAGTTTGATGCTTTGGGTGGGGATCATTTCCTGATAATCCTCAGGACAAATAGTTGACACAATTTCATGAGGAGGAAACTCCTCATGAAAATGATGTGTGGACATCTTGTAAATTTGTCTTCCCACAAGAGGAAACCCAAATGCATCTCTGATTAGGGATTTGGTGATGACTATGGATTTTCACAAGATTTCAGATCAAAGAACTAAATCATCACTAAGCCTTGCCTTTTCTATCACTAGGTTAGAGAAGAAGGCTTTTACCAGGATGGGGCATACCGGTACTTGTTTTCCTAGAAATTCTACCCATCCCATACTAACAAGTTTCCCTTGGATATTAAATTATTCTAGATCATCTAAATTAACTGGCCGTGTTTGCAGGATGGCTCTATCAACAAACTTAGCAGCTTGTTTCTTACCTAATTGGGTCAAAAGGTTATCAGGTAAGGATGAGAGCTTAGTTTTGGGTGCCATTCTGCAAGACAACTATGAAGATGATTAGTTTTAAATGAAAGATACATGCATTTAACGCAAATGAAAGAAAGCTAAAAGTTTAAAGATCGACATAGATTCATGCAAGAACAAAAAGATTTTCTCATTAAATCTCAAGATAAATAAAACTAAATCAAAATAAAAAGGAAAGATTAAACAAAGTGATCCATAAATGAAGAGATAAAAAAAAATTGTTTTGAATAGAGAAGAATAAGAAACATTATCCTTTTTGACCAAAACAAAAATTTTAAAGAAGGCTAAAGTTAAAGTTAAGAAAAACTCATGAAAGAAAAACAAGAGAGTCTTTGACTAACAATTTTTGTTCAAAATAAAATTTAAAGAGTAAATGATGAATCATTTGAAGAAAACATGGGATATTTGATTTTTGTTGAAAGAAAACTCGTTTTTGGAGTAAACATGCTAAAGAGAAGTTATCATCCAAGAAAAATAAGCATGGATGATATTTTTGTATGAATCCACACACATTGTGAGAGTAAAGTGAAGAAATCATGCTTTTGAGAGCAACTTCATGAATGATGGATGAAGGAAGACTTTTTACCTTGGAGAAGAGTCTCGAAGTGGAGGTAGAACCCTAGAAGATGAAATGAGAAGTCTTGGAATGGGACAGTCGGTCGAATGGGCAAGAAAGCCCTAGTTTCGGTCTTAAACCAACGGTTTGAACGGCCAGGATTAAATCTGGCCGAAGAAACGGGGATCTGGATCATTTTTCGCCCGCCGGTCGATCGGGCGGTCGAATGCCGATCGACCACTCGATCTGCCCTGGTTTTTATCCCTTAAGGAAAAATTATTTTTGAGAGGATGTGAGCATTCAAATTTTGTGAAATTTTTTTTACACGAATTAGACTCTAAGAGGATTCCAAGAAGTCAAGAATCACTCAAAAAGGTTGTCTCTACAATTTTCTAGAAATCCTACAAGATCTCAGTGGTATTTTTGTAAATATGGGTCATTTATCCACTGATTTCAGATTTTGCTCAAATTTTCTAGATATCAAGATATGATCATTTAACACTCGTTTATCAAGTTTGAAGTGACATTAATATCGTTTAATCAAGATATGAGCTTCGCACGATTTTAATCAAAGTGTGCTTGAACCCATGAAAATGTTAAGTATCATATTTGACTATCTACTCATGTTTTCTCTAACTTAGGCACTTGGACATCTAACATGAGTGAATTTTAACATATTTGTGAAAATTTAAACTCAAAAAGAGATTTCTAAGTCAAATTGTTGACTTAGGTTAAACATTTTCAATTTGAGTCTCATAAACTAATCTAGTGATCACATTGTTCATATAGTTATGAGTTTTCATGTGATACCAAGTGTAACAACCTAGATTCATGTGATGTGTGTATTTAAAATATGTTTGCCAATCCATAGAAAATTAGGTCTCTAATAAAAATTCTAACCTAGAGCAAATTTCATCCAATCAAGATATGAAATTGCCTAAGTTATCAAAGATTTACTTACTCATGAACTTTCATATATTTATCAAGCAAAGGCAATCATGAGCATAGAGACTTCATTAATTATGAATAATCAATTATTATACAAGTATTTTTGCAAAATTGAACTCATACCTCATTCTTGAGAATTTTCCAAACTTTTCATTTCCCTTTTTAATTTTGCTCTACTAGTCTTCCATCACATTTTTGATAACTTGCAAGCAATATTCATTAGTAACATAATGGAAATGTGACTACTAACAAGTTATCGTACTAGATAGCAAAGAGGAAATCAAGTATCAATTTTAAATTTTACTTTGCTAAATAGTTTGAAATCCGTTTCAAAATATGTTGTCATGAATCCAAAAATGAATTTTTGAAGAGATCATAAATATAATATTAATGAAAACATGATCTCCAACCCTTCCTATTGGTTGAAAACCAAAAGGCCACAATGAGCCTACGATTTAAAATCGTAAGGTCGCATGAGCCCATTACAGGCTACTTAGGTCTCCGAAGAGACCAAAAATCAAAAATCAAAATCGTTTTTGAAACTTATCAAGAGTGAAAATCTACTAATATTAAGCATATATCAAACCCCAACTATAATTTTAACAAGTGATTGTAGGAGATGATACCGAAGATACCTAGATGCCAATTTTCATACCTATGGCATCTTCATGGCTTGAAGTTGCAACCAAAGATGGATTCTTCATTGATGTCCATGATCAACTTCAATTCTTCATTTTCCTTTACCCTTGTGCGGTTGCTCCCCCTACAAAAGAGCATGGGACCTTTGGTACCCAAATGGCTTTGGGTCCTTGAGTGTTAGAGGGCTTAGCTACCCAAAGTGTTTTAACTCCACTTGGGTTCATCTTAAATGCGCAATCATATATAGCATGCCCATATACACTGCAACACAAACAATGTTCATTAAATTTCTTCCTTTCATTATGGACATGAGATTTAATGTTGGAATGTTTGACATGAGAAAAATGATGGACATGAACATTATTAAGTGAAGCATTTTTCTTTTTAGCTTGAGGTTTAAGTGTGGAATGTCTAACATGAGAATGATGACAAACATTGCCATTCTTTATATAAACATTTTTTATTCTACTGTTCTTAGGAGATAAGGCATTCTTAAGTTCATTTACTTTCTTAGTCAAGAAAATAATTTCACTTTTCAAATCATTCATAGATTTTTGAATAGTATGTAATTGAGTTTTCAATATGCTATTTTCATTTTTTAAATTATCATTTTTGTGTTTCAATGCTTTAAGCTCAGATTCTAAGTTATCATGGCATGGATCTAGTGAGCCAAATTTCAATTTTTCATTTTCTAATTCTAGAGTATGCACATATGAACTAAGCCTAGAATTCTCATTTTTAATCCTTTTATTTTCCTTATTCCTTTTTAAGAGCAAGGCATACATGATTTTATACTCATTCATCAAATCATCAAAATCATGAGAACTAGATGAGTTAATACTATCATTTTTGTTAAAATGACAAGAAGGAAAGGAGAGTACCTCATCATTCATGGGGCAAGCTTTTGAGGTAGCTTCATAATCATTGCAAGATGACGTTTCATTTGAATGGGATGATGATGTGGAAGCATTGGGATGATGATGTGGAAGCATTCAACCTCTTCTTTGTCTTGTTCTTCATACTAGGGCAATTCTTTTTCACGTGCCCTTTCTCATTGCATAGGTGACATACCACCTTTCTCTTCCGACTCTTTGTACTTCTTTGACTAGAAACACTAAAAGCTTCAAGAACTTCATTAGATATAGGAGCATGACAATTGTCATCGTCTCCTTTATTTAGAGTAACGAGTTCTTCAATTTTAGCATAATCATAAAGCATGTTCAAAGTATTCCAAATATCATATGTAGAAGTACAATGCATGATTTTCTCAAGTACATTATTTTCCAAAGAACAAAATATGAAATTTGTAGCTTTACATTTAACTCAAACATTTTAATTTGTCTTGGGTCCATGAATCCATATTTTCCTTAGGTTCAATATATTTTATTTTTACCATGTTAAATATACCTAAACCTTGAGTCTTTAGAAAAGTATACATTCTACTCTTCCAAAGACCAAAGTTAGATTCATCAAACCTATGAGGTGAAGACGCTATACTCTCTAGTGCCATTTTTGGATCGAGATAAGGTGTAGAAGAGATGGTGAAATCTCAAGCTACAGACCTGCTCTGATACCAATTGTTGTAAGAATCTGCACACTAGAGGGGGGGGGGTGAATAGTGTGTTGTCTAATACTATTTGCCTAATTCGATTTTAATCGATTCTTGAATTATTTAGGCAATGTGCAATTCGACTACTAAGTGCTAAATCGATGAATGATGAAGCAATTTAAGAGCTAGCAAAATATCAAGCAAATGCACGGATTTATAGTGGTTCGGCCCCAATGCCTACTCCACTATCTAAGCACCCCGCTTAGGATTTCTAAACTAAGTTTACTAGATTAATTCTTGTCTCCCTTACAATGAGGACTTTGACTCGAAGAGTTGCACTCTCGACCTAAGGCACTTCCACACCTGGAAGTCTCCGCCTTCTAATCGAGAGCACTCTTCCACCTCAACCCTAAGGGACAACTTAACTAATCCTAGTAAAACTAAGTTTACACAAGTGGCTTTACTCCTTCACAACAAGGAAACCACTTCCACACACAAGACCTAACAACCTAGGTCTTCCTACAAATCAATTACAAAGAGTTTGAGGAACAAAATAGACAAAAACTTATTACAAGAAGAGGAATAATAACTTATCACACTTAGATGCCTCTTCTTCCCGCGCCTAACCGCTTGATGAACCCTTTTGAAAGTAAACTCTTTTTGACAGCAGGGGATCAAGACTCAGCCGATGAACTTTAGCGCTTGAAGGTTTGAAGGATGCAATTGAATCACTCTTTGAAGCTTTTTATCATCCAAGAATCTGAAAGAGAGAGTTATAAAAAAAGAATAGAAGGGAGATTTATAAACCCAGCTGAAATAGGGCATCAATGGGATTATTTTTGACTATTATAGATGTCCGGTCGATGGTCCGGTCGAATCGCCGGTCGACCGACCGATCGATCACTGGCTTACTGTAAGATTTTTCCCTTGATCGATCGACCGACGGGTCGACCGATTGACGGAAAAATGTCTACTTTCAATCCGGTCGTCCAATCGGTCGACTGAAGCCAGCTATTACATGCCAATCGGTCGACCGATGGGTCGACCGATTATCGTGGGATTTGGCCATCCCGGATCCAGTCGACTGACTCAGTGATGCCGAGATCCCTGACTCGCGCTATGCCATCCGGTAGACCGATCGGTCGACCGATGAGCTTTCTGCCAATATTTGGCATCGATCGGTCGATCGATCGGTTGACCGACGCAGCCATAGCCAAAATTTTCACCTAGTCGATCGACTGAATGGCTACTGCCATTTTTCAGCGATATTCGGTTGACCGATCGGTCGATCGAATCAGAGCTGGAAACTTTTATCTTTGGATTTCTCATTTCGCGCTTGGTTTCCGGCTTCGTTCTTCAGCATGCTTTATCTTTAAAGGATTCTCCATGCTATCCAACACATTTTTGATGCACACATTGATCTATTTTGAGGATTGATCGAGAGGCGTAAGGCTTGATGTATCTTTCGTCGATCCTACAATTTTCATACTTCAAACACTTATTAAATAGGTTTGTTATCATCAAATAATCATGAGGAGAATAAAGCATGAAGGAGGAATCCTTCAGCTAACAACGTGACCCTGAGTTGGGACATGACATTGGTGCCCCAAGTGGCCCTAACACGGCTCGTGCATGGATACTGCCTGCAAAGCCATAAACATGATCGTGCTTCGAGCCACCTGCAGCATCGACTCATGCTCCCACATCAAAGTCCTGTGGCGTGCCTCCGTGCTCGATGACAGTCCTCGTGTATGTCTCCTACACGCGTTTATATTTTAAATAATACATATATATAAACTATAAATAAAAATTGCATAAATCAAATAGACATAAATACTTACGATGATGATCGAGGCGCGCCCTGCTATTGACGTAGTCCCTTGCTCCTTGTCACCGACGGTGAGTGCGCTCAAACACCTGCATTAGCGAGGGGTGTTGGACGGTGCCATCCTCCGCCACCCGCGTCTTATATTAGAAAACAAATAAATTAGTATTATTATACACAATATATAATTTAATTAAAAGTAAAAAAATTATACATACCATACGATGCTCATGCACCGCAAAAGACACGGAGCCACCAGTGTGGTGCGCCCTCGTGTCGCCCCCCCCCCCTCGGACATGCAGTTTCTCGACGTTGTCCGGGAGACCTCCTGCCACTAAAGTGTGTCCCACCGTTTAACAAACTGGTCCCACATAGGTCCATGAATCCACTCGTGGTTGTGTCCCCGAGTCTGCCCAATGTGTGTGGCCTCCAGCTATCTCATCACGATTTTACAAGCATGCTGAAGCATCCCGTTGTAGCGAGCACGAGCAGCGCGCTCCCATGCAGCATCTACAGAAGGAGTTTGGTCCTCCGGCCATGTATAATGAGCCTGCAAAAAAATAAATTTATTATTATCGATCAATATTAACATTAACATTAATTTAATAAATATACTTACCGAGAACTCTCACCATAATAAATTTATATGCTCACGGGGAACGTGAGACCATGTAGGCCACACCACGTGCATAAACTTTGGGATCATCCCTGCTATCATGCCTGGGACTGGGACGTCCTCCTGCTCAAACTTGCACCTAATATAGTACAATTCTATGTTATGATATATTGAATTATAAATAAATTATAGGGAATAATTAATGCGTTTACTTACCTTCTTCCGCGCACACTAACTAATCTGCGCGACTCTCCCTCAGGTGGTGGAAGGAGAATTCTGTACGGGTGAGCATGGACCGGTTAATTGATCCATTAGCAATTTTATTAACTGGTCCATTAACTTTGGTTTTTCAAAATCATTAATCATAAATCAGTTCATTAACTTTGGTTAACCATCACTTCGGTTTTGGTTTTTCCAGTCCGGTTAACCGATAGTTTTCGATTAACCAATAATTTTTTTTAACTTACAAACATAGTAACATTATACAAATCACATATGCAAAGAAATTCAAACAAATATCAAATCCCCATTGGGCAAAAAGAAAGAGAAAATAAAACCACTTGAGCCAAGATAATGTGATGCAATATATATATAGGGCTAAATGTGTAATAGCCCTCCCTGGGAAGAGTAACGGTTAAGTCCAAAATTTTAATTCCATTATAGGGATTGATTTTTAAATATTTTTCTTGGAGGGGTCTTCTTGCAAAAGATTGGTCCTTATTATTAATCTCTAATCCCCTCTCTTTCTCTATAGATTGTGAGTAGCGGCCGAGGAGAAGAGCTGATGATCGAACATGCAAAGACGAGCAAATTGGAAAGTGTCGGACAAGTAGGAGTCTAACCCCTCTCCTTTCCTTTCCATCAAGTATCTTCTTCTCATTCATCAGTGGTAGTGGCAGAATCGAATGAAGAAGAGGTTGGGAGGGAAAATGAGTGGATAAAGGGGAAGGACAGGTGGAGCTGGCCGGAGGGCGGCGACATCCATGACGCTGCTTGTGGCGTTGTGCCGTGCGGCCACGACAGCCATGCTACTAACCCGGTCTTTCCCGACGAAGGGTCGGTGTCCTACCAGCGCCAAAAGTCGTGGGAGAGGGTGGCGGGCTAGTTGCCGGTGGCCCGGATTGGTCGGCAGGTGAAGATTGATGCGAGGCAGAGGAGACAGGGAAAAGAAGTTTCGAAGTTTTAGTATGTATTAAGATTTTTAATTATGTTTAATTATAAATTAATTAATTATTAGTTATATAACTTAAGGGGTATTTTAGAAAAAAGTTGTTTTTGGCAACTTAGAGTTGTCGGATGGAGATGGGATAAATATCAAATTTATAGGTCTTCATGTTCTTAATGCAATGGTAGTATCATATTTTAGATTTGAGATGATTTAGTAGGTCTTTTGTATTTTTTAGTATTATACAATAATTAAAATTATTAATTTAATTGGATAAATATTTAAATAATATAAAATAATAGTGTATCAGATTAAATAGTGATTTATGTTGGGTTTGTGGTTTGATTGTTGTTGTAGCTGATGAATGTTGGATCGGTAAAATGACGAATATACTCTTGCCTCTATTTGCTTAGTTTTACTCTAAAAAAAATGATTGAATTCTTGTTGCATAGTATTATTGGAATGTCATATTGATAATTTCATGTGTTAAATTTAGTAGTCATTTATCGATGTTTATTTGATCACGATGTTATTGTAATCATGATGCATATTATTTAGGATGGTAGAATTCAAATTGTGAAGAGTTACATGTTGCTATCATTGCTATCATGGAGTTACATGTTGCTATCATGAAGTTACATGATCTATGTTGGTTACATTTGTGTTTAGTTGTTATTGATATGCATCACTCATATATATTGTTGTTGTCAATGAGTTGCATGGTGCTAGAATTGGAGATTTATGTTGGCATGTTGCATATTATGACCTACTATCAAGCAAAATCCCTTGGACACTTTATATCTTATCGAGTCCGAGGTGTATGCGTCGTGACACCGGTGATCACAATATTTTCACACAATGTGCTAGTGTGTGGCGTTGAGTTGTGAGACGCTGAAGGGCTACTACCCTTACACCCTGTTTGGATAACTTTTTTAAAGGAGTTTGGAGGGGTTTCAAACCTCTCCTAGAACTCATTTTCAAATCCCCCAATTTTGGAGGGTTTTGGAAGGGTTTGAAAGGTTAATGAATTAAAAAAAACTTAAATTACAAAAATATCCCTAAAATAAAAATATATATTATTATAAACGAGGGCATAGTGGTCTATCAAAACTCTCCAAACCCCTTCAAACCCCTTATGAAGTCTAACCAAACAAGATTTTTAAAACCCTTTCAAAAATCTCCAAACCTCTCTCCCTCCAAAACCCTTCAAAGCCCTCCAAACCTCTTACTCAAAGTTATCCAAACATAGTGTTAGAGTAGTCGCACATCTTACTTGAGCGGGCTTGAGGTGTCACACTTGAGGCACAGGAGTGCGGGGGAAACCCAACTTTCACTACGCTCTTGATGGGGTTGAGTGTTTGCATTAGGTGATAGGTGCACATGTTTACTTCTGTTGACGAATTGCATTGTTATAGGAGTACATGTTTACTTGGGTAAATTGTAAATTGTTGCATGTTGTGTCACCGTAGCATAATGCTTATTTATCTTTATTATTGGCATATTGAACTCATACTCAGCCTTTTGCTGACATTGTTGTGTTTATCTCAGATCCACAAGTATGAGAGTGGCATGGAGTTGGATAGCTATAGTCCATGAGGAGGACATATCGTGGCATGTTGTTACCTACCTCTAGTTATCTTTGAGTTATTTTTAGATTTGGTTGTTGAATTCTTTACCTTTAAGGACACTTGTTACCTTGTTTAGTCATTTAGTTATTTTTTTAGCTGTATCACGTTGGAATTATTATGTTTTCCGCTGCAAGTTGTTTCTAAGAATTCTGGTGTGTTTGGTTTGGGTGGTCTATTGCGTTCTTCCTAGGTGATGCTCCTTATTTTGGGACAAATCTAGGCGGGGCATAACAGTGACCTAGCTGACCAATGCTAGTAGCCTGAGCTGGAAGATTTGGGGGATAACTATGCAAAATGTAACAAATATCTCGATTATGTCCCAATTTGCTGCAGAAGGAACATTGAGGGCATCCATGCCCACAACTGCAATGACCACCACGACCACTGCTACGACCTCGATGACCTGCACCATGGCCTCCCCTTGATGTAGGAGTAGGTTGTACTATAGTGGTAGAATGGTGAATAGGAGGTTCTGGTGAATTAACAAGGGTTGCAGACGCACATGTCATTCCTGTCTAGGTGTCCGCTAAGGATGGAAGTGATGTGCCTTCCAAAAATTGAGTTCGAAAAGCTCTAACTCATGTCCTACAGTAATAGGGACATAATAGCAAGGAGTTGGTCAATCCGAGTCTACATTGGCCTATATATCAGTGGATAATGAGAAAAGATCTCTAAAATATGTGGCCAACGCTTGAAATTTTCCAATGTGCGTAGTAATACTAGTATCAAAATGATGAAATTGAAAGAGATTGTCAATAGTGTCATATGAATGAGAGATATTACTTGTGCGTAAGTGACGAGCATGTTCCTAAGTTTCAGCACAAGAAAAGTAACACATGAGGATATTCATGAGTGAATGATCAATAGATTGTCATAATGATGTCAAACTAGATTTTGACGACTACCACTCAAGAATGATTGTTTTTTTCCTTTTAGGGTGATGGTCATGGAATCAAAAATGGAAGATGAAAAAGGTGTGATCGTAGACGTTGACATGGTGATTAAATAGGATATCAATCACTATTTCAAATCCCGGTGACAATATTGCAATTTTGTGATTGAAAGTTGTAATTGGCAAAGGGTTGTTGTATTGCTAGTTGAAGAAGGATGTTATGTTTAGCCCTGCTATTTGAAGAGGACAAACTATCTATGATTAGTCATTGTATTCAAGGACTGTGTCTGCGTATAGGACAAACGGCCAAGTCCAGAGGATAAGGTATGTCTAGCCGCATTGAGAGGAGCTATGTTTCTGTGCTCAGAGAGCAACCAGGAGAGGTGGCCGCGTTCACATGACTGCACATGCGAGAGGGTGTGAGGGTGATCAAGTGTTAGTCTGTGTTTTCGAGTCTGCATGACGAGAGAGCAATGTCACGTGGATAAGAAATCATGACAGAAGGAGCAGGAGGCATCGTGTAGGTGAGAAATTGTAGCAATAAGCAATAGGGTACTTTTAGAGATCCCGATAGGAAGGAGATGCACCGAGTTCACGTGGAAAACAAGGGCATGGTGAGGGGGCTACTGTAGTCGGGAGGTAGAACTGCTCGGGGCACTACTGTAGCATCCCAACGGTAGGGATCTAGCTTTGATACATGTTACCAATGAATTAGCAAAAAAATCTTTAAACCTATAGTAGCACTTGTCACAGGGTTGTAATCTAGGCCCAAAATTTTCAACCTTGTGATGGTGTTGATCAGTGTCCGACTATCTGCCAGCCAACGTGTTCTGATGCAGAGAGGTTCGCTGCACAGTAAGGTGACAAAGTGCAGAGTAGAAGGCCGCAACGTTCACAGCCCACGTTGATGAGATGATTGAGCAAACACAAGGCACATTAAAGGGAAACTCACTTGAATCAATAAGGCAATGTACAAATTACAAAATCCTTACACACTCAGCTTTCATAGACTCACAGTAGTGGTCGGCTACAAGCCTTGAATTACATCAACATCAAGCAACCTTGCTTCAATGGTCATCCTTCACTCTTTATAGTGGCCTGGTCGGCCACCAGAGGCATCATGGTTTTGTCCTCGCGCTTAAGTATTCCCCGAAACTATTTTGATGATAACAAACTACATTTAACAATATCTTTTAGCATGATAGTTTCAGGTTCGGAGTCGACTTGCGCGACACATCCTCATTCAGAAAAGTCAACATGTCATTGAAAGAAATCAGAAGGGTGTGGTTGTCAACATGTCAACAGAAAAAGCAAATTTAGAGTTAGTGTGTCTAGGCATAATGTACTTTCCCTAATATGCTGCCTAGAACCGACAATATCTAGTGTCCAAACCCCGAGTCGAGTATCGACTCTCGAGCGACCATGGGCCGGCCAAGGGTCGCCCAACAGTCGATCGAATAGTCCAACGATTCTATTTTAAGTCATTTTCTACCTGTTGGACTCGACTCTCTCACCCCCTTCTCTATATAAACCCTCATTCTCAGCCTTCTAAAGGTTGCCGGAACACCTTGAGACATCATACGAACACTCTTGAGCTACATTGAGCCATGTTCCCTCAAACATTAGTCCACAAAGCTTCAACTCTTTACCTTGCCTTTGTTCTTTAGTGTTTCACTTTCAAGGCATCGAGAAAGGGACTAGGAATCATTGTTTGAGAGCTAAGTTGTATTTCATTTATATTTGCTCTCATTACTTGTATTTTATTGTTCATTTTCTTGTCACTTGTGTTTGTGTAAACCTAGATATCTAGGTTTGTGATTTGGGTGGTAGTCTTGGTGTAGAGACTTAAAACCACTTGTGTGAGTTAGGTTAGGTGAGTTCTATAGGATTTGAGGTGGGAGAGTACACTCGTTGTGAAGGTGGAGACTTCGGCTGTGGAAGTGCATTCGGTGAGAGTGTAGAGACTTTCCGGTGAAAAGTCATCAATTATAAGAAACTCTTAACTTAGTGGATTTGTGTGAAATTCTAAGCATGATGCTTAGGTAGTGGAGTAGGCGATGTTGCTGAACCACTATAAATCTTGGTGTGTTAGTATTGATTTATCTGACTTCTTGATTATTTCTCACTAAAGCATATACTTGTGCTGAAATCAAGAACTTATTTAAAGAATTGAACTTAGCCTAAAAATTAGGGGTACACACTATTCACCCTCCATCTAGTTTGAACATTCAACTTACACATCCTTCACGATTTATAGTGGACTCGTCGGCCACCATAGGTATCATGGTCGCACACCTCATGGCCATGGTAGGATCCGCCAGAAGGGCTCGGGCAGTTTGCTTGACCCAAATGGTCCCAACTTCTCAATTGTCGCCCAACTGTTGTGAATTGTCAACCAAGGCTATAGAGTATGGTTGCACTATGCCTTTGAGTTGACCTGGCCACGTCCAAGTCCTGGGCAGGTCATGTGCACCAGCCACATGATGATGTCTACTTGCCAAGTGCTTGGCCAAGTGGCCAATGTGCGGGGCAAAGACTCGGCAGCCCCCGTTGTGGCCCAATAGTGCCCGTTGCGGTTGTAGTTTATTCTGCCCACGCCAATGTCCATGCATGAGCACACTCCTCCGCGATCGTCCAAGACAATGTCTGCATTGGCCACGGTCGTATCATGGCAGACTATGCACAACTCTGCGCGAACATTGTTCATCGCTTCATTGCCCAGCTCGTGCCTTTGCGCACATGAGCCACTGTGTCGCAACGCTCCGTGCCATGGCGCATGTTGTCTCCGCAATGTCCTACCCCATGCCATTGCACATGCGGGGGCTCCGCTCTGCTATGCTCCATCATGGTGTGTCTCCGCTCTGCAACGCACCGTGCCATGGCAGGCCTTCGCAGCGCCAAGCCCTGTGCCATTGCTCACGTGGGTCCTCTGCTGCTCCGCATGGTTGCACCTATGCCTCCGCGCACACGGGCGGCCAATCCTTGCGTCGTGCCACGCCCATGCCCTTGCGCACATGGGCTGCCATCTGAGTGGACCATCACTTTGCTTTTGTCTGGCCAAGCCCTCGCCATGTCCGTATCATGGTGGGTAAGTCCTCCGCCAAGTGTGGACACACATGGTGTCCCTCAATCCAACAATGTCATTGCTCCACGCAAGCCCGAGGCTTGCCACGCGCCGAGCTAAAATGCCACAAGTCTTAGGGGTGTAACAGACCTCCCCCACCCGAGGAAGCCAACACCCTTGTCGGAATTGAATTGTGATACTCCCGAATCTTGTCCCCATATTACCACAACTATGTCGCCTTTTGCCAACTAGTCTCTGATTCTGGATACCCTTCCAAGTCACCAAGTGCTCTGTGCACCTGTTCATCTTGCTGCACCCCAACATCCTATGGTTTAGCACTTGATCAACCTCTCGCTCCAACCTTAAGACGATGCTCTGATCGAGAATCTGAGATGCACACGTGAACGTCCTCCAATGATAGTCCATACCAAGCATCTCGTAACAAAGGGAGCAGCGACCTCTCGGGCTCATCATGGCTCTACAGAATATTTTCTCAATCTCCGATTTGCACCAAACAGGGGCCGACCCTTCCACCAAGAACCGAGCACCGAGCAAAGGGAGGAAGAGGATGAGAAAACCCGAAACAAATTGACACAAAATTAAAGTACCATGCTGGAATTTTAGGACTCCTCCAAAGTCCAACACGACAGCGATTTTCGGCGAGGGAAAAATCCGACGGAGCTTCTCTAAGCTTGTGGATGGGTAAGAGATGGAAACAGGGGGTGCGACTAGGGCTTGGAGGAGGAGAGAATATTTGTCAGATCAATCATCATTGGGGTGTTCGGCCAACCCCCAATTTATAAATATCCTAGGGGCAACTACTATATCTGACCTTGATAACTTTAAATTAACCCCGAAATTTAATTTTTTGTGGTTTGCCTCCAATCGAATCCACATCAAATGCAGATTCAAAAATTAGCTCCCTATCAAATAGGGAGTCAAAACTAATCTCCCTATTTGATAGGGAGTCTAGGCGCATGGGGAGACCAAGCTTGGTCTCCCTTGATTCGAATTCAAAATTCGAACCATATTTCTATCTAAATATAAATTTAATTTCCCACCAAGCTAGAATCGACCCAACCCAAGTCATGGGCTGGTTCACCCCATGAGTCAGACCATGGGTTTGGTTCGGTTCAACACTTGAACTGAATCAGGGGTCGATCTAAAGTTATCGCGTGCTGGACACTACGAATTAGGGTTCCGAGGAACACCTTCCTTGAGTACTTTCAATTCGTTCGAATGAGAAATACCTTTCCTGATTTTGTCGGTAGATGAGAACCGTGATCATGTCACGACATGTTGATGCTAGCAAAAATTAAGTGTCGCGATCGAGCTCTATCCCATAAAATTCGTTACGAGGGAAGCCTATTTGTGTGTGACCCATTGGGCTCCAAGCTAAGCCAACAGTGAGTCGTGCAGGATGGAGAGTCGAACTCAGTAGAACTCCTTCTATTTGAATTTCCATGAGCCATCACTAAACCCTTTTAGTGTGATCATGCGAGACTCCACTCACAAGTCAAGATTGATGTGTAGCAACGTATCATGAGTACTTGGATAGTGTGAAGTTCAATCTGCAGGGATCGAACGCCCTTCGATGATTAGTTAGCGTGCAACTGAATGCTTCGGTTGTAGTATCCCGAATGTAGCTAGGGTACAGAAGGCATGTCAAACTGTAATACCGATTCATATGTATTCTACTCTCTCAAGTTGTCATCTCAATCATGAACAGTTGGAAACCATTTTCTGACTTTCATATCCACTCTAGCTAGAGATTCCCGAGTCGACAGTTACGGGAGTACATAGGACATTCTCTCCTCTTACTAGGAGTAACAGATTCCATGTTGGTTGCTCACATACCTCCATAAAAGTTTCACTATGCCAGTAGTACCCGACACATGACTCTGCGAGCCATGTAAAGAATACACCAAAGCGATAGATTGTCAATCACAAGGTTACCATGACTAGGGGTGAGAAAAAAAAGACCAAAAATTCGATCAGAAACCGAACCAAATTTTTCGGTTAACCGAACCGGCGGTTCCGTTTTCGATTTTTGTTTTTTGAATTTTTCGTTTTCAGTTTCGATTTTGATTTTTGAGTATCATTTAACCGTTAGTCCATGGTTAGCCGGTTCATATATATATAATATTTTAATTTTTATACCATAATTTTTTTTAAAATATTGTTATATCTAAAAGTTATATAAATACATTGAAGTGTGTTGGTGTTTGACGTATGATGTGTTGGCTATATTTTGCAAAAGGATTATCGACCAATTCTTAGTTGTATGACAGTTGCAGCTACTATGATATTTATATTGAAACTTTCAATTGTATGCCAATTGTTGCTACTATATTTGGCAAAAGAATGATTAGTTAATTCTCTGTTGTATGCCAGTTGCAACTACTATGGAGCTTATGATGAAGATCTAAGTTTATACTTACATGTTACATTATGTTGTCTAACTGTTACTTACTATGTGGTTGCTTGAGCAACAGTATTCCAGGGTATTCTCAGTTAAATGGATAGTCACAACTATGAGGAGTTCTACTTATGTTGAAGATAGTTACAACTGTGTGAGGACAGTTTTAATTGCTCATGCAGTCTATAGTTTTCTGGACGAGGATACTGCACAAATGATGACCTTTGGTTTCCAGTATAATGATGATTTTATTTTATATCTCATATATTTTTAATCATCTTTTATTACTTGTTTATTACCTATGGAAAAAATAAAGTAGTATTCATTGATGGGCTGACGGTTATCTTGAAGCCTTTATGACTAAATTTAATTATGGAAGAAATGAAGTGGTCTTCATTAATGGGCTGACGGTTTCTTAAAGCTTTTATGGCGGCAATTTTTCTTGAATCTTTTATGACCGAAGTATTATGATGTGTTATGACTGCCTTTTGAGTTTGAAACTGCCGAAGTTAAGATCTTTTTGTTAAATGATATTTATGGAAGTTGGTTGACCTTCTCTATTTATGAGGAAAGAGAAGTTTTGGATTTGCAAGTGTCCTATGTCAACACAGTCTTAATTGCTCGTTGGTCAGTTTCAACTGCTTCGACTGTAGAAAAGTCTATGTTGCCGCGATGTTTATCCTACTGCGATATTGCTTGATTGCTGCTGAGATTATTGATATTATATATATATATATATATATATATATATTTGTGGTGGAGTTAATCTTGATTAATCATTTATGGTGATATTTGGACTTGATCATTTATGGTAACTTTTGGACTTGATCTTTTATGATGCTTAATAGAGTTTTGATCATCATGGAGCCACTAGTTTATGACCTTGGTCGTTCACTTCAGAGGAGTTATGGCCATCATGGAGCGTTATGGACTTGGTCATTCATTAGTGGAGTAAATGGTCATTTATGATTAATGGAGATATGAAGTTAGGAGTTTCCTTGAGTAGTAATGGTTGTCTTTTGGGGTTGCCTACTTTGGTTATAAAAGGTGTGAGAGAATGTTTGAGAAGATTGACCATATCTAATGGATCCACTTCTATCCACTCCAATGCGGATCTTATTCTATTGATCTACTTCTATAGATCCATTTCTATCAACTCCTATGTGCTTAAACTGTGTTGCCAATTATTTGAGGAGTTGAGACTGCTGAGTGCAGAAAGATAACAATATATCCTTTATCTTCTGTGTGAAGTTGGTTTCGGACGGATAACTCACTACAACACAAGGATGTGTAGAGGACGAAACTTTGTGACTAGGACGTTATATAGAGGCAAGTTGGTATTTACTTGTAATAGCAAATAGATTTTTGTTATTTTCAATTCACTGTAGTACTGTAGTCGAATTTCGAGTGTGAAATCCAGAAGATTATTTTGTACTTATAGAGAGTGGATTGAGCATTTGTCCAGTGGGTGCCCCACATATTAAGTGACTGGTGACTGGTTTTGTCCTTGAACTGGGTAAACAAACATCTTGTGTTTACGTGTTTCCTTGTGATTTTTATTTTGGTTCTTAGTTTTCTACTCACAAGCAGTTGCAATAGCAGTTTGCATTTTTTATTTTGAAGTACTTTGAACATTTGAAATGGACTTTGCAATTTGTATAATTTTATTATTTTTATATGTTAAAAAATTTTATTGGTTAACCGAACCATAAAAACCGAAACCGACGTATCGATTAACCGAAGTTAATGGTCCGATTTGTGATTAATGATTTTGAAAAACTGATATTAATGGATCGATTTAAAATTTTTTCAATGGACCGGTTAACCGATCCATGCTCACCCCTTACTATGACAACCTCAAGTTCAACGATTGCTTGCACCCACTATCACATGAGGAACAACCTATTGACACTCATGTAATGATTCAATTTGGCGTTCCTCGAGCGGGTCCGTTCAGTGAACTCGTTCTCTAATGAGCACTTGCACTTGTACATTAATGACTCCTCATAAGTAACTGGGAGATTAGTTACCACCTATCAAATAGGGTATGTACCAAGCGCACTAGTCTTGACGAAATCACTGATCCCGTACTCAGTGATCCTACGACTAGGAACATATTGAATAGTTAGGGACCTATTTGTAATATTGCATGTTTGATGAACAAGATGTAATATTACCCCTATTAATAAGAATTAGGGATGTATCATGCCCTAAGTTTTGTTTGCCAAACACCAACTTGGTATCAGAGCCAACGCCGTCGACTCCTCACCGTGCTCCACCTCTAGTTGACATTCCGACCACGCTCCACCTGATCTCCACTCAGGGGCGACCTCTATGAGCCTCGGGCGGCTCTTCCTTGCCACCCGCGGGCTGTGCCTTGTAGCCGTCTTCACTGGACACGGCTCCTACAACAACCGTCTTCATTAGCTTCGGGCGACGAATCACTCGCAGCCGTCTACACCAGCTTCGGGCGACGAATCTCTCACAGCCATCTACACCAGCTGCGGGCGGCAAATCACCCACATGCAATCACGCCGGCCATCATCACCTGCGCACGATTGCTTTCCCGCAGTCGTCTCATGAGCCACAAGCGGCCTATCACCAGCAGGTCTGCCCGAGCTCCTATTGTGGGCTGCCTAAGCACAGCCGGGGCTCTCGAGGGCAGCCCACTTTAGGGGTGTAAGTGAGCCGAGCAGCTCGTGAGCTACTCGAGATCGACTCGATGAAAACTCAAGCTCGACCTAAGTAATACTCGACTCGAGAGGCTCGTGAGCCTAATCGAGCTTCATATATTTATATATAATTATATAAATATTAATATTTCATATGGGGTTGAGCATAAACCCGAGTCGAGCCGAGCTTAATCGAGCTTGAATGAGATCGATCACGCTTGAAAAAAATAAACGAGCCTATACGAGCTTAAACGAGCCGAGCTCGAGTTACTTGAGACAAGCTCGAGCCAATCTCAAGCCTAGATATTGAAGCTCGATCCAGCTCGAGTTCGAGCTCGAGCTCGACATTTCTTAAACGAGCCAAGCTTGAGCACAAGCAAGCTCGGCTCGGCTCGGCTCGATTACACCCCTAGCCCACTTGAGGACTTTTTTGCTCATCCATAGGTCGTTTGGATCGTCGCCAACGGCCATCAAATTTGCACCGCTATTGTCGGTCAATCGTTGTGTCAAAACTTTTTCTTGTTTGATGTGATTTTTTTATGTAATAATCTGGTTGTTTGATGTGAAAAATATTGTTCTTGAATAAAAATGATGACTAAAGGTGTTATGGAGGGAGGTGAACAAGTATTGAAGGAGGGGATCCAACTTACAAACATTAAGTCGGGAATCTCGATGGAGAATCTGTCTCTTCAAATCAGTCATGTTTGACTAGATGGGCCTTCCTCCAATTTTTATGTGGTCTCACAGTGTACGATTGTTTGTCCGAGCTCGTGGTTTGGAGGAGTATCTCATTGGAGCTAAAATAAAACTGGCAAATGAAGATCCGGCTCAGACGTTGTGGATATCAGGAAAATTCTCTAGTTATGTGTTGGTTACTCCACTCTATGACACCAACAGTCAGTCAGGGGTTCTCTTTTTTTGAGACAACTAGCGAGATTTGAGAGGCAGCCGCTACTAGAATTGTCGTCATCACCGACGGCTCAAGCCATGGATGAACCATCGGTGACAACTATCACGGACGTCGTTAGCCGTGGTAAACCGCCGTCACTGATCTGCATGTCTCGGATAAGTTGTGACGGCCTCTCCCAACTGTCACAAGTAATCATCAGCGACAGCCATGGGCACTATCGCTGATTTAAACACACCAGTGATGGTTGTAGGTGGCTGTCACTGATACAAACACATCAGCCACGACTTCAAACCGTCGGTGATACTATTAGCAACCTTCATATTTGGTGCTATCCAGGCCATCAGTCATTTACGATAAGCTTTCAGCCATGGCACTGCGAAGGACCGCCATGGTACGGTGCGTGGCAGAGTGGAGACATGCCATGACATGGAGGGTAGCGGAACTCCCGCACGCACAATGGTGCGGGGCAAGACATTGCGGAGATAGCGTGCGCCATCACACGGAGCGTGGCGACGCATTGGCTCGTGTGCACAAAGACACGAGCTGGACAATGAAGCAGTGGACAATGTTCGCACGGAGCTGTGCATAGTCTGCCATGGTACGACGGTGGCCGATGCAGACGTTGGCTTGGACGGAGGCGGAGCAGTGTGCTCGTGCATGGACATTAGCGTGAGCAAAATAGACGGCAGCCGCAGCGGGCACCGTTGGCCCGTAGTGGGCGCTGCCGAGTCTCTGCCCTGCACACTGGCCTCATGGTCAAGCACTTGGCGAGCAGACATCATCTTCTAGCTGGTGCACATGACCTGCCCAGGACTTGGGCGTGGCCAGGTCGACTCCAAGGCGCGGTGCAGCCAGACTCTAGCCTTGGTCAATAGTTCACATTAGTTGGGCGACAGTTGAGAAGTTGGGATAATTTGGGGTCAAGCAAACAGCCCCAGCCCAGCTGGCTGGCCGAGATCCTACCATGGCCATGAGGTGTGCGGCCATGATACATCTGGTGGTAGACCATGCCACTATAAAGAGTGAAGGATGGCCATTGAAGCAAGGTTGCTTGATGTTGATGTAATTCAAGGCCTATAGCCGACCATTACTGTGAGTGTGTGAAAGTTGAGTGTGTAAGGGTTTTGTAACTTGTACATCTCCTTAACAATTCAAGTGGGTTTCCCTTCATTGTGCCTTGTGTTTGCTCCATCATCATCCCATCAACGCGGGCTATGAACATTGAGATCTTCTAGTATGCACCTCGTCACCTTACTGTGTAGCGAACCTCTTTGTGTTAGAATGCATTGGCTGGTTGATAGTCGGATACTAATCAGCACCATCACAAGGTTGAAAATTTCGGGCCCAGATTACAACTATGTGACAATTGGTATCAGAGCTAGGTTCCCCCAAAAATTGGCATCTCGATTGGTATCAATCCCAGTCCCTTCCGGATTTTTCTTGTGATAGTGGGTACTGTCAACTTCATGAGAGTATTCTCTATGTTTTTTGAAGACCTCACAGCAAACTTCAACAATCTGTCATTGAATGCTGAGAATGGATGTGTTGTGTGAACGTGTCGCGACCCTTGAAGAATCATTCGGTGACGTCTCCGACATAGATGGCACAATGGCGGAGGCGATCGGGTCACTTACCACTGATGCGGTCGATCGAAAAGCCCAAGTGGCAGATGTGATGATCGACATGGCTGAGTTGAAGGCCACTGTGGCCAATCAGAAGGCAAAACTTGCTATTATGTGTCGCACTCTCGGCAGGAACCAATTGAAGTACCCGGAGCCAAATCCCTTTTGTTGCAGTAGGAATTCTCGGGAGTTGGAGAATTTCCTATGTGATGTGGAGCATTACTTTGATGCTGCCGACATCCCCCAGAACGAATAGGTGGTTATGACCACTATGTACTTGGAAGGTCATGCCAAACTGTGGTGGCGGACCCGCTAACATGAGATCGATTGAGGCAAGCAATATTCCCAAGATAGAAAACTTGGACAACTTAAAGGTTGAATTGCGGCAGCAGTTCTTGCCATGCAATACCTCATGGATGCCCCGTGAGATGCTCTGCCTACTGAATTAGATGGGACTGTTGGTGACTGTGTGAAGGATTTTAGATCCTTAATGCTCGAAGTCAAAGACATGTCCGAAGTGGATAAAATATTCAGGTGTGGGCACAAGTTGAACTGCGGAGGCAGGAAGTGGCAGACCTCTCCTCTGCTATGGCACGCGCCGAGGCACTGCTAGACCTGCGCGCCATGCCACAAGAAGATGGCACTGCAAGAAGGGGGCGCAATCTGGAGAGAGCCCCTAAGCCCTCCAAGGTAGTGGGTAAACCTACATGGAAGCAGTGACCAGCGACAAGGGGAAGGCCAAAGTGGGCGACAAAATGCCCAGGAAGGACCCAAAGAAGCATACGGTTACTTCATTTGCAATGGGCCTCACCGTGCCCGTGATTGCCCAAAGCGCGAGAAGCTGACCGCTTTGGTGAACAAGGAAGACTCCAATTTGAATGGGAGTCCTACCCGTATGGCACTATTGCAGGCCCTTGGTGCACTGAGTTCTAAGAAGAAGTCCCAAACTGACGGCTTAATTAACATACATCCGTGTGTTGGTGAACAGATAGAAGGTGGAGGCGATGGTGGACACGGGCACCACACACAACTTCGTCTCTGATCGCATGGTGGACAGCCTACACTTGAAAGTGCAGCCTCATTCTACCCACATCAAGGGTCAATTCTGAGAGCCGCCTTGTCCTTGGCATCGCAAAGGCAAGCCGAATCCAGATTGGACAGTGAACCGGGCAGGTCGACATAATGGTAATCCCCCTGGATGACTTTGATCTTATTTTGGGCAATAACTTTTTGGTGAATGCAAGTGCGGTTGTCATACCTCACCTTATGGGAGTGATGATTACAGGTCCCTCCCAGTCGTGCTTTGGGCAGGGGTACAAGGGACGGAGTCAGGCTAGTAGTGCGCCCACCAAGTGCATTTCAGCTACGTTCCTCGCAGTAGTCTATGAGACGGAGCCGGAGGAACCAGAGCACACCGCAGATGCTGCCATTCCAGACACTGTTCTGGACATTCTAGAACTATTCCAGGATGAAATGCATGTTGAGTTATCGGCATGACTTCCAACAAGGAGGGCAGTGGATCACCATATTGAACTTCTCCCTAGTACGTGGCCTCCAGCCAAGGCACCATACCGCATGTTGAAAAAATAGTGCCCTTGAGCCAATCACAAGTTGATTTGTTTAGGGACTTTTATGGTTAATGAATAAATGAGGCATTTTTTCATCATATGTTGCATCTGTATATATTGTTAATAGATTATGCTGAACCTCAAGAACTCGGGCAAATGATTCTAAGGTCATGATGAGATCATGTTAGTGAGACTTAGAATCCAGAGACCCCAGTTCTAAATGTTCAATTGGTGTTTGGCCAACAAAACTTAGGGCATGATACAACCCTAATTCTTATTAATAGGGGTAATATTACATCTTAGTTCATCAAACATGCAATATTACAAATAGGTCCATAACTATCCAATACTCCCTCTCAAGATGGTGCATATATATCATGCGAACCCATCTTTCGAATACATAAAAGAAATAAATTACCATTAAGACCTTTGGTAAACACATCAGCAAGTTGCTTAGAAGACTGAACGAAAGGAATGCAAATTATTCCTTGCTCCAATTATTTTTTTAATGATGCGGCGATCTAGTTCGATGTGTTTAGTTCTATCATGTTGAACGTGATTATTTGCTATTTCAATTGTAGCCTTATTGTCGCAAAAAAGTCGAATAGGACCCTCTAGGCATAGATGCAACTCAGAAAGAAGATTTCTTAACCACAATATCTCACATACCCCTTGAGCCATGACCCGATATTCTTCTTCTGCACTAGAACGGGCCACAACGCCTTGTTTCTTACTTCTCCATGCAACTAAGTTTCCTCCAACAAATGTGCAATAGCCCGATGTAGATCGGCGATCTTCTACTGATCATGCCCAGTTAGCATCGATATACTCCTCAATTCTCAAGTTGTCCTATTTGGAGAATAGCAAGCCACGTTCGAGACAACCCTTGAGATACCTTAGAATTCAATATACAACATCCATGTGATGCTCACAAGGGTTATGCATGTATCTACTCACCGCACTCACAGCAAAGATAATATCTGGTCTAGTGTGTGAGAGATATATTAACTTCCCTACTAGTCTTTGATGCATTTCTTGATCAATAGGTGTGCTACCATTAGTGGTGAAGCGATGATTCTAATCAATGAGAGTTGCTACCGGCTTGCACCCCAGCATGCCTGATTCAGTCAACAAATCTAACACATACTTTCGCAGAGATAAAAATATACCACGAGCGAATCGAATAGGCAACTTCAATCCCTAGGAAATATAGTAGTTCTCCTAGATCTTTTACTTCAAAAACTTGTGCTAATTGATCCTTTAAGCGCTTATTTCTTCTGTATCATCACCGGTGACAATGATATCATCAACATAAACTATCAAAATTGTTACCTTCCGTTGATGATGCTTGAAGAAAAGGGTATGATCAACATTACTCTGAGTATAGCCCATGACTACCATTGCTCTATGAAACCTATCAAACCATGCTCTAGGTGACTGTTTTAGGCCATACAATGATCTTCGTAGACGACATACCATACCAGTTGTGTCTGTAGTGTTGAATCCTGGTGGTATCTCCATGTACACCTCTTCTTATATATCTCCATGTAATAAGGAATTCTTAACATCGGGTTGATGATGTTTCCACCCATAATTCACAACACATGAAATAAGTGTACGAACAGAGTTCATCTTTACCATAGGTGCAAAAGTCTCATCATAATCAATGTCATATGTTTGAGTATAGCCTTTTGCCACTAATCGAGCTTTGAATCGATCTGCTTTACCTTATGGAGCCTGCTTTACGATGAATACCCATTTGCATCCAACATGTTTCTTTCCTTTAGGCTAAGGCACGAGTTCCCATGTTTTATTTTTGGCTAAAGCTCTCATCTCTTCCGTCATTGCTTCCTTCCACTTAGGATCCGCAAAGGCAATCTTCCAATTAGGAGGGATGGAAACAGAAGATAATGCTGAAAAAAACCATTTATAGGCAGAGGACAAGTAATTGTAGAAAACATATTGAGAGATATCATAACAGTAACGAGATGGAAGTACGGAAGTGCGAGTACCCTTACGAAGAGCAATGAGAAGTTCTAAAATGGAGGAAGTAGGAGAGATGTTACCTTGAAGTATAGGATTTGAAGCTGTGACCGGAAAAGACTCTTGAGATTCGGGAGAATGCACAATGGTCTCAATATCACCGAATGAGTGAACAAGATTAGGCTCAGGTTCCTCCTCCTGTTGGATTAGTTCCTCAGTTTCTCGTTGAGTGGGTTCTTGGATCATCTCTTGTCCATTAATTGTCTCGCGATAAGTCTCAAACTCTGGCACTGTCTCCCCCTCACGATGAGTCCACCTGAATACCGGAGAGGAGAGAAAATCATCCACCATGGAGGTTGATATGGAATTTGGACTTGATGGTGAATAGTAAGCATCAATCTCTCAAAATATGACATCCATACTGACAAAGAACTTCCTCTCATAAGGATAATAACACTTATATCCCTTTTGTGTAGATGAATATCCAACAAAAACACACTTGAGAGAACGAGAATCCAACTTGTCCAACGAAGGATGATGATTACGAACAAAACAAACACAAACAAGGACTCTTGGAGGCACAATAAACTTGGCAATTCCAAGAAGACACTCCAAGGGTGATTGATAGTTCAAAGCACCAAGAGGCATCCGATTGATCAAATGACAAGCTCTTAGAACTGCTTCTCCCCATAGGTGCTTTGGTACATTCATTGAGAAAAGAAGGGATCGGGTTACCTCCAAATGATGACGGTTTTTCCTCTTTGTCACTCCATTCTGAGCTGGTGTATTAACACATGTCATTTGATGAATAATACCACACTCAACCAAGTAAGCTTGAAACTCCTTGTGGGTGTATTCAATACCATTATCTGAGCGGAGCACTTTAACTTTAGCATTAAATTATGTACCAACCATTATATGAAACTCTTTAAAATACCGAAAGACTTCGTCTTTATGTTTGAGGAGGTTCACCCAATTCGTTGTGCGACTAAAATAGTCAATAAATATAACAAACCAATGATGTCCAGAAATAGCAGTAGTACGACAAGGACCCCAAACATCACTATGAATAATATGAAATGGTTCATTGCTTCGATTACCAGAGTAAGGATAAACACTCCTAGTATGTCTAGCAAAATCACATGCATCACGGACAAGCTGGACACAATTGATAAAGAGAGAAACAGTTTTGCTAAAACTTGAAAAGATAGATGTCCATGCCTGCGATGATGCAATTGCAGCTCATCTACTGCTTTACTTGAGAAAGAAGTCACAAGTCCTGTCTTATTATGTGGAGTCGTCGTGCTCTCTAGATGATAAAGACCATCGTGCATTCTACCAGCTCCAATCGTCTTCCCTATCGGCAACTCCTGGAAAAGATAGTAAGTAGGAAAGAAGTCACTTTGCAGTTAAGTGATTTAGTGATAGAGCTAATAGAAAGTAAATTCATAGGAAAGCTAGGGACGTACAATGCAGACGAAAGATAAAGAGAAGGTGAAATGCTAATGGCACTTCTACCAGAAACAGAAGTAAAGGAGCCATCAGCAATGCGAACCTTATCTTTACCTGAGCATGGAAAATAAGACACAAAGGAATTTGATGTCCCAGTCATATGATTAGAAGCCCCTGAGTCAATGACCCAAGAAGAGATAGGAATGTCTTTACAATCAAATGCATTGAGTGAACAATCCAATGCACTATAAGGAATACCTGACTGAGCAAAGTTGGAATGGTAAGTGGAAGATTGACTAGGTTTCCTGTAGATGGTGAGGAGTCTCCAATGGAAGTAGAGTCTAACTTTGTCATGAGCTCTTTAATTGCCTGAAGAACTTCTGCTAATGCATCATGAGAGGAGGCACACAAGGTAGTTTGACCATCGATATTGTGTTCAGAATAGTGAGCCTACCCTGTAGGAAATCCTTGTCCGCCCTCTGCTCCCTCCACGTCGATAACCACGTCCTCCACCACGAGTAGGTCTGCCAAGAAGTTGCCAACATGTATCTTTTGTGTGACCCATTTTGTGACAATGATCACACTACAATTGTTCTTTATCACTTTTTGGTCATGGTTGAACAACAAGTGCAGATTGTGTTGTATCACCAGCATCAACTACAATTCGTGTTCGAGTTTCTTCACTCTGAACAATGGAGAAGGCTTGTTGTAAAGAGGGTAATGTATCTCCTCGCCCGAGGATCTGAACCCGTATAGAATCAAACTCAAGATTAAGTCCAGCAAGAAAGTCAAATAGTCGCTTCTCCTCAATATATTTTTTGTGAATGACAACGTCCTCTGCATGGATAGCCTTGAATGGGCGATAAAAATCTAATTCATCCCACAATCTTCTGAGTTCAGCAACATAAGCAATCACAAACATGTCTCCCTAACGAACACGACTTATCTGACACTGAATCTCATATGCCTGGGCATAATTTTCCTTTTGAGAAAAAGTCTGAGTAGCTCACTACTAGAATATTGGCTATCAGCCATGGGGCTCACCGACGGCTGCACAAGTCGTGGCTGATATAACACCATCAGCCACGGCTCTCATACGGCCTCCTCTGATCGTCGCTCATATCTGATGGCATGCACGGCACATGAAATGAAAAAATTTATCAGCCACAGCTTAGATACAGCTATTGGAGCCGTCAGTGATATTATTTATTAATTAGCAACGGCCATGAGAGGCCGTCACTGATAAAGTGATGGCGCACACTCGGCGTAAAAATAAAAATAAATCACCGACGGCTCAGACAAGGCCGCTTTAGCCGTCAGTGATATAGTAAATAAAGATCTACGATTTACCAATGGCTGCCGAGCCATCGGTGAAGAAGGTTTTTATTTGCGTTAGCGCCTGACCCCTCTTCTTCCCCCGCTTTCTTTCTGTGCTCGAACCCTCATCGCCTCCATCGCCGTCCGACTTCGCCGCCTCCATCACCATCCGACTTCGCCGCCTCTCGCTACCTTCGACTTAGCTCGAACCCCGACGCCTCCATCGCCGTCCGTCGGTTCGCCGCCCGACGCCTGCTCTATGCGCTTCTCCGCTTGATCGCCGCCGCCGGCCGCTGCTTCTCCGCTCGCTGGTGCCTCCTCACTATTCAGATAATTCCCAAGGAAGCATTCCTCGTAGGACCCCCCCCCCCCCACGATTATCACTCGCCCCACCTGTACCCACTGACCCTTCGCCTTCCACCACCATCCCCCCACCTCCGGCCACCATGCCCCCACCTGATCGGTCCACCGTTCCCCCACCTGATCTGGCTGACATCCCCTTACCTTCGGCTACCATCCTTCCGCCACCCTCTGCAAATCCAGGACCATCGTCTTCTGGACGTAGGCCACAAGAGCCTAACAGAATTCTCCCTCCGCCACTCGAGGGAGAACTGCGCAGAGTAGTTAGTGTGTGCGGAAGACGATAAGTATATGCATTAATTATTTCTTATAATTTATTTATAATTCAAAATATCATAATATGAATTTATATTTGGTGCAGATTTGAGTAGGAGGACGTCCCCCGCATGATAGCGGGGACGATCCGAAAGTTTATGCATGGGGCGTGACCTACATGGTCTTACGTGCCCTGTGAGCATATGAATTTATTGTGGCAAGAGTTCTCAGTAAGTATATTTATTAAATTAATATTAATGTTAAATATTGATCAGTAATAATAATAATAAAAATTTGTAGGCTCATTATACATGGTCGGAGGACCAGACCACTTTTGTTGAGGCTGCATGGGAGCATGTTGCCTACGCTCGCTATAACAGGTTGCTTCAGCAAGCCCGTTAGACCGTGATGAGATGGTTGGGGGCCACATAGATAGGGCAAACTTGGGGACACGCCCCGAGTGGATTCCTGGCCCTGTGTGGGACCAGCTCATTGAGCAGTGGGCCACGCTTGAGTGGCAGAGGTCTCCTAGACTGCGTCGAGAAACCGCATGTCCTAGGGGGACGGCACAAGGGCGCGCCACACTGGTGGCTCCGTGTCTTTTGCGGTTCATGAGCGTCGTATGGTATGTATAATTTAATTATTTTTAATTAAATTATATATTGTGTATAATGATACTAATGTATTTGTTTTCTAATGTAAGACGCGTGTGGCGGAGGACAACACCGTCCAACACCCGTCGATGATGGAGGTGTTTGAGCGCACTCACCGTCGTCGACGAAGAACGGGGGACTAAGTTGATAGCAGAGCATCGATCATAATGGTAAGTATTTTATGTCTATTTGATTTACACAATTTTTATTTATAGTTTATATATATTTAAAATATAAACACGTGTATGAAACATACACGAGGAATGTGATCGAGCGTGGAGGCACATCAGAGGAGTTCGACGTAGGAGCTTGGGTGGAGGCCGTAGGTGGCTAGGAGCACGACCGTGTTTATGGCTTTGCAGACAGTGGCCATGCACATGCTGTGCTCGGGCCACTTGGGGCACCCACCCCTCTGGCTACGGGTGAGCGACCCTCGACATCCCGGGCACAGGACCAAAGCCGGATAACGGCCTTGGAGTCGAAGCTCACCTAGTAGAGACAGGCGATGGAGGAGTAGAGGCTGGCGATGGAGGAGCAGAGATGGACGAATGAAGAGTTTGACAAACAATGCAGAACATGCAGGCACTCCTCACTTAGATTGCATCTCACTCTGGCCTTCTACCGATGATGTCGCAGCCGTCCTCCTCCTCGACCTAGTTGACGCTCCTGACCCAGTCGCTGTCGACTCCACCGCCTCCGCTGCAGCCGTGAGATTTTGGTTTATTATATTTTGTTAATATTTTGATACTTGTTTGTATACTGATAGTTATTTATATACTTATGGTTGTATATATATATATATATGAAATTTTGATAATTGTTTGCTCCGGTTTGAGGCTTAGATTGATAATATTTATGTAAAACTTGTATGTTTGATTTCAAATGCATGTGTATGATATTTTCTGGTAGTAATATGTGATTGAAAATATATTGTAAGCCCGCGCCATTGTGCACGCGGGTCCTATGCTGCTCCTCAAGGTCGCACTCGTGCCTCCGCGCACACGGGCGGCCAATCCTTGCACCGTGCCATGCCCATGCCCTTGCGCACATGGGCTGCCATCTAAATGGGCCATTGCTCTGCTTTTGCCCTGCTAAGCCCTTGCCATGTTTGTATCATGGAGGGCAAGTCCTCTGCCAAGTGTGAACACAGTTGGTGTCCTTTGGTTCAACAATATCAATGCTCTGCGCAGGCCCGAAGCTCGCCAAGCGCTGAACTGAAATGCCACAGTCTTAGGGGTGTAACAGCACCTCACTACCATATATTTAATAATAAGTCACAGAGTACATCTTGCACACAAGTTCTTAGGAATAGTATTATTATGCATAGGTCCCAACAATTCCTCATCCATTGATATAACAGTGGTACAAATTATAAACACTTGCCAACCTAGAAATTAAATCCAACCACGGATTCATTGTTAATTAATTATAAGTAGATAGTGAAGAATCAGCAATGATCGATCTACTCTATATCTTCATCCTATTCATCATTTCGGTGGATAAAGATTGGGCATGCAGATGTTCCAAGAGACCTATTAGCCATAGGAGACTATTTTTGACTCATTTTATGCATGTTGTGTTGACCATCAATCGCGTACAGGAGTTGAGTTGATCAACCATGTTATGACCTGGAAAATTAGGGACCTTGTTATAAATATCATTCTTGGAGGGGTCTTTTTACAAAAGTGCCTAATCTTATATATTTAGCCCTAATCCCTTCTTTAATCCTTTCTCTCCCTCTCGATTACTGTAGCAGCGACGGACGTGCGGCGGCAGCAGTGAGGCGGCGGCTGTGAGAAGACTCTGGTGAAGATCGGAGTTTGGAGGAGTTTTCAGGTAGGAGTCTTGCATTCTTCTTCCATGTTGTTTTCCAGTTGTTATTTTCCGTTTCTTCATCATCGGCGACAACAGGAGAGGATTTGGAGGGAGTAGGACTGGCGGAGTCGGAGCCGGAGGTGATCGCGGCGGTCGCGCCGTTGGCCACGCGCTGGCTACGTGATCGCTGGTTCGTGATCACAACTGGCAAGCCGCGGTAGCAAACGCTACCCGTGGCAAGGCGGCGGCTCCGCTGCAGGCGGAGCCGTGACACTTTCCGGCCCATCGCCGGTGCCCCACCAGCGTCGGGGTCCGCGGGAAGGGGTGGCGAGGTGATTGCCGGTGGCATAGAGGGCCACATAGCGGAGTAGGGGGCGGCGTCGGGGCAAGGAGGTCGAGTGGGAGACGAGTGGGAGAGTTTTATTTTATTAATAATAAATAGGTTAATTAAGAAGAGAGCTGTATTGCATGAAATGAGATTAATTTGTGAAATACTAGGGTATTTTTAGATTTGATCGTAGTATTGTCGGATCGAGTCGAGGTTAATACCAAAGTTGTAGGTTTTTGCGTTCTGAACGCGATGGTGGTGTCGGATTTATGATCAGAGGTTGTCCGGTAGGTCTTTTCTATGTTTCGATGTTATTTGGTAGATGTGAGTTATTAATTCAGTTGATAAATAAATAAATAATATAGAATAGTGGTATTCTATGTTAGGTGGTGACTTACAGTATAGATAGTTGTGGTGGGTGCGAGTCAACTCCTGTTGTAGCTGATAAATATTGAATTGGTAAATTGACAATTTTACCCCTTGCTTCTATTTGTTTGATTTGCTTCTGAAATTCGTTGATCTCCTGTTGCATTATGTTATTGAACATGTCATGTTGATAATTGCATGAGTCTGATTTGCTGTTATTCATTGATGATTATTGAGCATGATATTATGTTAGGCATGATGCACACTATTAGTATTGTCATAAGTTGTATTTGCTAACGTGAATTATTCTGGTTGCATCTTCAGTTGATGGTTGTTGTAGCATTTATTGTTGTTAGCGTTGTAGATCAGTTGTGATGTGTCATGTGGTAAGGTCAAGCTATCATGCTGCTTTTGTTGTATCAGTTATTGTTGCTAGTATCGTAGGTCAGTTGTTGATGACATACTGCATTATAACCGTTGTAGGCACAAGCCTGGACACTATTGATTGTTTGCCCGAGGAGTATGGGCGGTGACACCGGTGATCACGAAACGTTCACTCGATTTGCGCGTACGACATCCCGCTGTTAGACGTCGATGGGCTCGTGTGTGGTGTCGTGCTGTTAGATGTCGATAGACTATCCTTGGATGGTCGCATCTCTAGCTGGAGCGGGCTTGAGGTGCCACTCTCGAGGTGCGAGAGTGTGGGGGAAACCCAATTGTACACTACGCTCTTAATTGGTATGAGTTGCAATAGTTGATAGGTGAACATGTGTCTTGTTGTTGTTGACATGTTGCATTTTATTACAGAGTCATGTATTGTTGCATTTGCAATATCATCGCATCATGATTGTTGTCCTTACTATTGGCATATTGATTCTCCTACTCAGCTTTCCGCTGATGTTGTTTGTTGTTGCCTCAGATTTGCAGGTATGTCGTTAGTTCAAGTTGGATAGCTAGAGTCCTGGAGGAGGAGGCGTCATCTGCTGCTTAGATGTTTTCTTAGTTATTCTTAGATTGATGTTGAACCTTTGTGTAGAGAACTCTTTGTTAAAATAATGATTTCAGTTGTTCTTGTTGAGATTTTCTGGTGTATTTTTTATGGTTTAGTTGTAGGTTGCGCTCCTCCTAGGTGAGGTCCCTTGTTAGGGATAAACTTAGGCGGGGCGTAACAATTTAGTATCAGAGCTTAGGATCGTCCTCCTCCATAGGATTGTCGGGTGTTTAGGTCTAAGGATGATATTCAACCTTACTTTAAGTTGATATGTTGGTTTTTAAATTATTTGAATGTTGATTGAATTTGAAACTTGAGTCGTCCTTTCCTTTTTATGAAGTATGGAAGCTAGAGGTAGCGCGGTTGTCCGGACTGCCTTCAGAGGTGGACGTCGAAGCCGAGGCCGAGGCGGTAGGCAGTCTACGCAGACTGAGTGAGTCGATCCAGTTCCGACCCGAGTCGAGTCAGACCTGGCAGATGATGTTCCTTTAGCTCAGTTTCAGCGTCAGGCACGCTTGAGTCGTAGACCTAGTCAGAGTGGCACTCGGGGTGGCCGAGTGGGAGGACAAACGAAGCCGACAGAGCCTCAGCTTGAGTTTGATTCCGAGTTTGATTCTGATTCAGCACGTAGTGTGGATACACCTTCTGACATGTTTGCTAGAGAGCCTTCATAGGATTCACTGGTGCAGCCAAAGACAGTACATCAGTATGACCCAGTGCATACCGAGTCCCTCGAGAGGCGAAAAATGAACCGGCTGAATCAGATTCTGCGCCTAGGGAGTGGCAAATTCGATAGCTTTTTTGGGACCACTGACCCTGCGGTGGCTCAGTCGTGGGTCCGCGAGGTGGATCGAGCTTTTGGTGTTTTGGGCTATCCCGAGGAGGAGCAGGTCGGTTTGTCGACTTATTGTTTTACTAGGGAGGCTCTGGTTTGGTGGGAGATGCAGCAGAGACTGTCAAGAGGGAAGACTATCACTTGGAAGAGATTCTTGAAGATATTCTTCAAGAAGTATTATCTAGCCACTTATGCGAGGAAGAAGTTATAGGAGTTCCTTCAGTTGCGTTAGGGGACGAGGCGAGTGGTGGAGTATGCTGATGAGTTTGATGCACTCGTGAGGTTCGTCCCAGATTTGATTTCCTCTAGTAGCAGGCGGGCAGAGTTCTTCTTCAATGGATTGAATAACTCCATCAAGGGGTTGATGGCTAGTGAGGAGTTGGAGAAGTATGATAGAGTTCTGAGGCGGGCACTGCGGGCGGAGATGACTCATGCTGAGATATTTTCGGTCAGTCACCAGGTAGAGGCCATCCGACCAGGTCAAGCTCACGATCAGAGTGGTGGGGCGTCTGCGCCGCAACCCAAGAGAGGCAAGACTACACCAGCACGGTCTCAAGGGTCTTCACTACCCTTCTACCAGCAGGGATGTCAGGCGGACAGAGGACAGTTTCATTTTTTCAAGTGTGGAGATACTTCCCATGGAGCTAGGGATTGCCCACTGCCTCTGCGTATCTGCTTTAAATGCAGGCAGCCAGGTCATATCAGCAAAGAGTGTCCGATCGGACAATAGGCAAGAGGTCAGAGCTAGGGCTGGCAACGGAGCGGATACGGTGCGAATACTGGATTATCCGTATCCGCACCGCACCCCATATCCGCCCATCCGTATCCGCACCGTATCCGCTACGGATGTGAATATGGATATCCATATCCGCACCGCTTCAAATACGGATATCTGCACCGCATCCGTATCCGCACCGTATTTAATAAAAAAATATTAAAATTATATATTTAATTAAAAAAATCAATAAATTACCAATTCATTAATCCAAAATAAATATATAATATACTTTAAAATTCATCTTGACATGAAATTACCATAGATCTCTTATATATATTAATAACTTATATGGACAAAATAGTAATTCGGAGACGCGGATAGGCGGTGTGGATACGGTGCGGATTCACAGTCATATCCGTGTCAGCACCATATCCGCGTGGATATAAGTTTTCTAAATCCGTATCCATATCCATATCCATTTATACTTGCGGATATGGATCGGATACAGTGCGGATGCGGTTTTTAGTTAGCAGATGCGGATAAAATTTCCACCCCTAGTCAGAGCTCTCAGCAGCAGCAGAGGGGCTCGCAGTAGAGTACCCAGCAGTCTGCCAGAGTGTTCGCACTAACTCAGGAGAAGGCCCAGGGGGATGTTCGTGTTGACCAGCACGTTCTTCCTGAGACAAGTACTCAAATTTGGGGGACCAAATTTCTTTAGGTGGAAAGAATGTTATGACATGGAAAATTGGGGACCTTGTTGTAAATATCTTTCTTGGAGGTGTCTTTTTGCAAAAGTGCCTAATATATTTAGCCCTAATCCCCTCTTTTATCCTTTCTCTCCCTCTCGAGTACTGTAGCGGCGGCGGACGTGCGGCGACAATAGTGAGGCGGCGGCTGTGAGAAGACTCCGGTGAAGATCGGAGTTTGGAGCAGTTCTCAGGTAGGATTCTTGCATTCTTCTTCCATGTTGTTTTCCAGTTGTTATTTTCCGTTTCTTCATCATCGGCGACAACGGGAGAGGATTTGGAGGGAGTAGGACTGGCGGAGTTGGAGGCGGAAGTGATCGCAGCGGTCGCGTCGTTGGCCGTGCGCCGTCTGCGTGATCGCTGATTCGCGATCACGACTGCCAAGCCGCAGCAGCAAACGCTACCCGGGCGGCGACTCCACTACAGGCGGAGCCGTGACTCTTTTCGGCCCATCGCTAGTGCCCCACCAGCGTCGGGGTCCGCGGGAAGGGGCGGCGAGGTGATTGCCGGCGGCGTAGAGGGCCACTCAGCGTGGGTTCGAGCGGAGCAGGGCGCGGCGGCGGGGCAGGGAGGTCGAGTGGGAGAGAAGTGGGAGAGTTTTATTTTATTAATAATAGATAGGTTAATTAAGAAGAGAGCTGTATTGCATGAAATGAGATTAATTTGTGAAATATTATGATATTTTTAGATTTGATCGTAGGATCATCGGATCGAGTCGAGGTGAATACCAAAGTTGTAGGTTTTTGTGTTCTGAACGCGATGGTGGTGTCGGATTTCTGATCAGAGGTTGTCTAGTAGGTCTTTTCTATGTTTCGGTGTTATTTAGTAGATGCGAGTTATTAATTTAGTTGATAAATAATTAAATAATATAAAATAGTAGTATTCCATGTTAGGTGGTGATTTAAAGTATAGATAGTTGTGGTGGGTGCGAGTTGACTCATGTTGTAGCCGATGAATATTGAATTGGTAAATTGATGGTTTTACCCCTTACTTCTATTTGCTTGATTTGCTTCTGAAATTCGTTGATCTCCTATTGCATTATGTTGTTGAACATGTCATGTTGATAATTGCATGAGTCTAATTTATTGTTATTCATTGATGATTATTGAGCATGATATTATATTAGGCATGATGCACACTGTTAGTATTGTCATAAGTTGTATTTGCTAACATGAATTATTCTAGTTGCATCTTCAGTTGATGGTTGTTGTAGCATTTATTGTTGTTAGCGTTGTACATCAGTTGTGATGTGTCATGTGGTGAGGTCTAGCAATCATGCTGCTTTTGTTGTATCAATTATTGTTGCTAGTATCCTAGGTCAGTTGTTGATGACATACTGCATTATAACCGTTGTAGGCACAAGCCTGGACACTATTGATTGTTTGCCCGAGGAGTACGGGCGGTGACACCGGTGATCACGAAACTTTCACTCGAGTTGCGCGTACGACGTCGCGCTGTTAGACGTCGATGGGTTCGTGTGTGGCGTCGTGCTGTTAGATGTCGACGGACTATCCTTGGATGGTCGCATCTCTAGCTGGAGCGGGCTTGAGGTGCCACTCTCGAGGTGCGAGAGTGCGGGGGAAACCCAATTGTACACTACGCTCTTGATTGGTATGAGTTGCAATAGTTGATAGGTGAGCATGTGTCTTGTTGTTGTTGACATGTTGCATTTTATTACAGAGTCGTGTATTGTTGCATTTGGAGTATCATCGCATCATGATTGTTGTCCTTACTATTGGCATATTGATTCTCCTACTCAGCTTTTCGCTGATGTTGTTTGTTGTTGCCTCAGATTTGTAGCTATGTCAGTAGTTGAAATTGGGTAGCTAGAGTCCTGGAGGAGGAGGCGTCATCCGCTGCTTAGATGTTTTCTTAGTTATTCTTAGATTGATGTTGAACCTTTGTGTAGAGAACTCTTTGTTAAAATAATGATTTCAGTTGTTCTTGTTGAGATTTTCTGGTGTATTTTTTTATGGTTTAGTTGTAGGTTGCGCTCCTCCTAGGTGAGGCCCCTTGTTAGGGATAAACTTAGGCGGGGCGTAACAATTTAGTATCAGAGCTTAGGATCGTCCTCCTCCATAGGATTGTCGGGTGTTTAGGTCTAAGGATGATATTCAACCTTACTTTAAGTTGATAAGTTGATTTTTAAATTATTTGAATGTTGATTGAATTTAAAACCTAAGTCGTCCTTTCCTTTTTATGAAGTATGGAAGCTAGAGGTAGTGCGGGTGTCCGGACTGCCTTCAGAGGTGGACGTCGAGGCCGAGGTCGAGGTGGTAGGCAGTCTACGCAGACTGAGTGAGTCAATCCAGTTTCGACCCGAGTCGAGTCAGACCTGGCAGATGATGTTCCTTTAGCTCAGTTTCAGCGTCAGGCACGCTCGAGTCGTAGACCTAGTCAGAGTGGCACTCGGGGTGGCCGAGTGGGAGGACAAACGAAGCCGACAGAGCCTCAGCTTGAGTTTGATTCCGAGTTTGATTCTGATTCAGCACGTAGTGTGGATATATACACCTTCTGACATGTCTACTGGAGAGCCTTCAGAGGATTCACCGGTGCAGCCGCAGCCAGTACCTCAGTATGACCCAGTGCATACCGAGTCCCTTGAGAGGCGGAAGATGAACCGACTGAATCAGATTCTGTGGCTAGGGAGAGCCAAATTCGACAGCTTTTTTGGGACCACTGACCCTGCGGTGGCTCAGTCGTGGGTCCGCGAGGTGGAGCGGGCTTTTGGTGTTTTGGGCTGTCCCAAGGAGGAGCAGGTCGGTTTGGCGACTTATTGTTTTACTAGGGAGGCTCTGGTTTGGTGGGAGATGCAGCAAAGGCTGTCGAGAGGAAAGACTATCACTTGGAAGAGATTCTTGAAGATATTCTTCATGAAGTATTATCCAGCCACTTATGCGAGGCAGAAGTTACAGGAGTTCCTTCAGATGCGTTAGGGGACGAGGCGGGTGGTGGAGTATGCTGATGAGTTTGATGCACTCGTGAGGTTCGTCCCAGATTTGATTTCCTCTAGTAGCAGGCGGGCAGAGTTCTTCTTCAATGGACTGAATAACTCCATCAAGGGGTTGATCTAGTGACGAGTTGGAGAAGTATGATAGAGTTCTAAGGCGGGCACTGCGGGCGGAGGCGACTCATGCTGAGATATTTTCGATCAGTCAGCAGGTAGAGGCCATCCGACCAGGTCAAGCTCAGGATCAAAGTGGTGGGGCGTCTGCGCCACAACCCAAGAGAGCCAAGACGACACTAGCACAGTCTCAAGGGTCTTCACTACCCTTCTACCAGCAAGGATGTCAGGGAGACCGAGGATAGTTTCGTTGTTTCAAGTATGGAAATGCTTCCCATGGAGCTAGGGATTGCCCACTGCCTCAACGTATCTGCTTTAAATGCAGGCAGCCAGGTCATATCAGCAAAGAGTGTTCGATCAGATAGCAGGCAAGAGGTCAGAGCTCTCAGCAGCAGCAGAGGGGCCCGCAGTAGAGTACCCAGCAGTCTGCCATAGTGTTCGCACTAACTCAGGAGCAGACCCAGGGGGATGTTCGTGTTGACCAGCACGTTCTTCCTGAGACAGGTACTCAAATTTGAGGGACCAAATTTCTTTAGGTGGGGAGAATGTTATCACCTGGAAAATTAGGGACCTTATTGTAAATATCTTTCTTGGAGGGGTCTTTTTGCAAAAGTGCCTAATCTTATTTATTTAGCCTTAATCCCCTCTTTGATCGTTTCTCTCCCTCTCAATTACTATAGCAGCGGTGGACGTGCGGCCGCAGCAGTGAGGCGACTGTGAGAAGACTCCGATGAAGATTGGAGTTTGAGGAGTTTTCAGGTAGGAGTCTTGCATTCTTCTTCCATGTTGTTTTCCGGTTGTTATTTTCTATTTCTTCATCATTGGCGACAACGGGAGAGGATTTGGAGGGAGTAGGACTGGAGGAGTCGGAGACGGAGGTGAGCGCAGCGGTCGCGCCGTTTGCCGCGCGCCGTCTGCATGATCGCTGGTTCGCGATCACGTCTGCCAAGCCGCGACAGAAAATGCTACCTGTGGCAAGGCGGCGGCTCCACTACAGGCGGAGACGCGACTCTTTCCGGCCCATCGCCGGTGCCCCACCGGCTTCGGGGTCCGCGGGAAGGGGCGGCGAGGTGATTGTCGGCGGCGTAGAGGGCCACCCGGCGTGGGTTCAAGCGGAGCCGGGGGCGGTGTCGGGGCAGGGAGGTCGAGTGGGAGACGAGCGGGAGAGTTTTATTTTATTAATAATAAATAGGTTAATTAAGAAGAGAGTTGTATTGCGTGAAATGAGATTAATTTATGAAATATTATGAAATTTTTAGATTTGATCGTAGGATCGTCAGATCGAGTCGAGGTGAGTACCAAAGTTGTAGGTTTTTGCGTTCTGAACGCGATGGTGGTGTCGGATTTCTGATCAGAGGTTGTCTGGTAGGTCTTTTCTATGTTTCGGTGTTATTTGGTGGATGCGAGTTATTAATTCAGTTGATAAATAATTAAATAATATAGAATAGTGGTATTCTATGTTATGTGGTAATTTACAGTATAGATAGTTGTGGTGGGTGCGAGTTGACTCTTGTTGTAGCCGATGAATGTTGAATTGGTAAATTGATGATTTTACCCATTGCTTCCATTTGCTTGATTTGCTTCTGAAATTCGTCGATCTCCTATTGCATTATGTTGTTGAACATGTCATTTTGATAATTGCATGAGTCTGATTTGCTGTTATTCATTAATGATTATTGAGCATGATATTATGTTAGACATGATGCACACTGTTAGTGTTGTCATAAGTTGTATTTGCTAACATGAATTATTCTGGTTGCATCTTTAGTTGATGGTTGTTGTAGCATTTATTATTGTTAGCGTTGTAGATCAGTTGTGATGTGTCATGTGGTGAGGTCTAGCTATCATGCTGCTTTTGTTGTATTAATTATTGTTGCTAGTATCGTAGGTCAGTTGTTGATGACATACTGCATTATAACCGTTGTGGGCGCAAGCCCGGACACTGTTGATTGTTTGCCCGAGGAGTATGGGCGGTGACACCGGTGATCATGAAACTTTTACTCGAGTTGCACGTATGACGTCACGTTGTTAGACGTCGACGGGCTCGTGTGCGGCGTCGTGCTGTTAGACGTCGGCGGACTATCCTTGGATGGTCGCATCTCTAGTTGGAACGGGCTTGAGGTGCCACTCTCGAGGTGCGAGAGTGAGGGGGAAACCCAATTGTCCACTACGCTCTTGATTGGTATGAGTTGCAATAGTTGATAGGTGAACATGTGTCTTGTTGTTGTTGACATGTTGCATTTTATTACAGAGTCGTGTATTGTTGCATTTGGAGTATCATCGCATCATGATTGTTGTCCTTATTGTTGGCATATTGATTCTCCTACTCAGCTTTCTACTGATGTTGATTGTTGTTGCCTCAGATTTGCAGGTATGTCGGTAGTTAAAGTTGGGTAGCTAGAGTCCTGGAGGAAGAGGCGTCATCTGCTGCTTAGATGTTTTCTTAGTTATTTTTATATTGATGTTGAACCTTTGGGTAGAGAACTCTTTGTTGAAATAATGATTTCAGTTGTTCTTGTAGTGATTTTTTGGTGTATTTTTTTGTGGTTTAATTGTAGGTTGCGCTCCTCCTAGGTGAGGCCCCTTGTTAGGGATAAACTTAGGCGGCGCCTAACAAACCATGAATAAGATCAGCTGTGGCCTGCATGTAGACTGTGAGAGGAGTGTACGTGAACCAATAATACACAATAATGAATTCGCCTATTGTTTCTATATTTTACGTGATTCCATTGCCAGTTGACCATGAAAATTATGGTGAGGGGACATCCATCGATCATTAATTGATTATGAAGAAGATTTTAGGGTTTGTCAACCGTTTTGGTAGAATATATCATGGGTTAGGTGACCAGCAATATATGCATAATTGAAGAAGAAGAAGCAGCAATCAACAAAAACAGCTCATGCATCTTCCCATTACAGAACTATTCAAATATTGTAATGCAATTCAATCTCTTGATCAGCTGAGTACAGAACTGACTAAAACCAGTAGCTTAATCCGCTGTATTTTACAAGAATGAAGATATCTAACTTGTTTGATTGATTTGTTCTTGTATCTTAAAATGATTTGACGAACACCCAAAGAGTTCAATATAATGAATACATACGATCTTAATCTTCTTCATCAGTTTATTGAGTTAATTAATTTTCACTTCATTCTCCATTGTTTTTGATTCATTAGGAAAATTAGTACTTTGCTATGACCAATCACTGTGACGAAAGCTAAAAGTGAAATGTAGGCTTTGGTTACTTATGCAGACCTTATATATTTAGCTCAGGAATGGATCTCATTACTACATCAATTAGTCCAAAGTCACTTTATGGATGCTTCTACTAATTATAACTTCACATAACATCATGGTTTTGACTTTGCAGTCCTCTTTGTCTCGCCTTTTGTTTAATAGATAAAAAGTGAGCTTATTTGTTGATTCTGATTTGCCTTGCAATTTCATCTGCTGCTCAACTGAGTTGTCTCAGTCTCTGAGTCTTGCAGGGATGAGCACATGAAATAATATTTTATTTTTTCAATATGTAGGCTTTAGCTAATTCAGGATTTTACAACTATCAATATACAATCTTACCTTTGTATAATTAATTAATGATAATGAGATTGTTTTCGCGACCCAGATCCTTTCTTAGGCTGTAAAGGTGGACAATCTTTATTTATGATAACTAATATTGGGAGTAATATGACAAGATTATTATAATTAAACCAATCTTATTTTGATAATTATTTTGACAGAGTAGGTTAAGTAGATCACATGATTCTACTATTTTTCTATGAAGTTTAGGACCACATCCAGGTCATATATTCCAATTTGATACAATAATTAGTCAACCTAGATTGACCCTTCAATTATATGTTTATCTAATTTACAATGATTACTTTTGTATCAATTATGTTATATAGTTTAAGATAAGAAAGAGAACTTTCTTATGTCTTATCTTTGTATTATATGCACCTACCCTATTTGGTCCCACAAGTCTATCTAACCTAGAGGAGTGGTTGCACTGAGATTGTTCTTCCTTGGGCTCTTGTAGTTGGTATTGTTTGTTGCCTTACCTAGTGCACAATAAACAAGAAAAAGACAATGTTTCTGAAATCTACCTTGCATCTAATTTGAATTTTGATCTAAAATGAAAACTGATCAAGAATGGCAATCTATTTTTTTTTTTTCAAATTTAGGTTTTAAAACCTAGATAATTTGTCTGAGCAACTGGTGGTCCAAGCAATGCAGAACTTGGTTTAGATTTTTTTTTAAAACCGTGAAATTTTAGATGCATTCTGCACTTTGCTTAAATATGCTGTGTCCTGAAGGAAAAATCCATGAAAACTAATTATTTAATTTGACAAGAAGCTAAGGACATTAACTTTGCTTGTATGCAACAATAATGTTATTTTTCAACTATGCGTGCCAATTTAGTAGACATGATGGTTGAGTTGTCTCTTTCTCTTATCAAACCAATAACAAACTCCCTTTCTGCACTTACAAGTTACACAAAGGGTTTGAAAAAGGAGGTACCACCTTCGATTGTTTCTTTCATGAGAAGTCCACTCTGCCAAGAACAACAACTTGTTTAACAAAATGTTGTAGCCACAGAGAATACTGATGCCAGAAACATAGCTAACTGATGTTGGGTATGCCAACAAAAGGATATGAGTCAGGGAATTGGAAAATGTAGTCTACTTGATAGTATATCTTCTCAGAATAGCAAGAGAGATAAGCTACTGATTACTTGTGGGGTTTTGCCTGTTCCCTGATGGAAGATTACGTGGAAGAAACTTTTCATGTGTGAAAATGCTTTTTAAATCAGAAACGGATGAAGAATAGGTTGAGCTATCAATTTCATATTAAAATTTACCTGATTTGGTTTCCAAAACACAGTTAAAAAGAAAGATAAGATGATTGTATTTGAAGATCCTATTTGCATGTGTTAAGAAATAATTGGAAATATTAATGATTCCCTAACCTGTTGCCATTGGTCAACATGGAGATCTGTGCCTGCATTTAACTATAATTAGAAGCTAAAGCCTAAACGGGATAAACCCCCACTTGCATTGGATAGATCACGAAATAATCATTCATGTTTCTCCTCCTCACATGATCCCCACTGCCCACTACCAACCCTAAAAAAAAATCCAGCTTCCCTTCTCTCTCAGTGAATTCTTGGGAACTTATAAACAGTCTTGCCTGTAATGGTATTCCAGGAGCTGAACCACAAGAACATTCGTGGTCAAATGGGGTTAACTTAAAAATCGATTGTTACCCGCTTTCTTTTGGCCTTTCTCTTTGGTCCTCAAAAAAGCCTAAGAAACAAGTCTCTCTCTCTGTGTAAAAGATTCCAAGCTAAATTTTCTACACCAAACCAAACAGAGAACACGTTTGATTCTCTCTCTTTGTCGCTATCTCCATTTCTCAGAATGATAAGCTATTTATATGGTCTAACTCTCGAGATCATGTGTGTATACCTCCATTTGGGGTTCCCCTAAAGAAATTACAACTTAATTCCTTTTGCTGTAATTGTATGAAGGCTCCAAAAATGGGAGGTGTTGGTGGTGGTGCTCTTCTTTCTCAGCTTCATGGAGTCTGTTCGTTCCTATGGCTGACAACTACAGTGGTTGTGGCATACACCGGCGGCAGACCGGGGGCTTTTAGCAGCTCCGGCGCGATTGTGGTCGATGGGAAGGTCGCCATTGCCGAGACTGATGAAGATTTCATCTGTGCTACCCTGGACTGGTGGCCACCTGAGAAATGTGATTATGGGACATGTAGCTGGGGCTTGGCTTCCATGCTTAATCTGGTGAGTTTTCTTCTTTCACTTATGGTATTAATCAATGTGGGTTGCTATTGATTGGGTTGCTCCATTTTTGAATCTTGCAATTAAAATCTCTTCCCTGCTCATTTCAATTTAAACATGGAGACTTGATACATTAAGTTGTAGATTGACAGAGGTGTTCATCTTTTTTTTCTTGATGCAGAATCTTTCAAACCCCATCCTGTTGAATGCTGTAAAAGGTTGACTATTGTTGCCTGTTTATTGACTCAGTTCTTGGGGATGATGACTATGTTATTCCTAACTTTTTATACTTTTCTTTTGCCTTCTTTTTACAGCATTCTCTCCCCTGAAACTTCGGCTTGGGGGAACCTTGCAAGATAAGGTCATATATGACACAGGAAATCCTAAACAACCTTGCACGCCCTTCATCAAGAACAGCTCAGAAATGTTTGGTTTCACCCAAGGTTGCTTGCCAATGTCAAGATGGGATGAACTCAACATGTTCTTCAAAAAAGCAGGGTAGAAATTAAAGAGAATCTTAGCTCAATATTTATTGAATGCATATCTCTCAAATTATTGCTCAGTAATTAATGCACCATGTGGCTGATGTGTCTTTGAAGGGCTGTCATCATTTTTGGGTTGAATGCACTTAATGGAAGGGTTCCTGAGAGTGATGGATCACTTGGAGGACCCTGGAACTACACCAATGCTGCTTCTCTTGTTCGTTACACTGTCAACAAGGGCTATACAATCCATGGTTGGGAGCTCGGTAAGGAATTGATTATTTTCTAACTTATCTTATTGTATCTGTCCATAGTCTTCATTTAAAAAGAAAATTCAACAGCTTAAGCTTTTTTCACACTTTTTAGCATCAGGTTTTCATCTCCACTGAAAATTTCTACTTCTTCTGGCTTAGGAAATGAACTATGTGGATCTGGAGTTGGAACGAGGATTAATGCAGATCAGTACGCTGCAGATATGAACACCCTCAAATCGATCATCGACGATACCTACCAAGGCTTTCCGGCTAAGCCATTAGTAATAGCACCGGGGGGATTTTTCGATGCAAATTGGTTCGCTGATCTTGTCGACAAGACAAAACCCAACTCACTGGATGCCATCACTCACCACATATACAATCTTGGTCCGGGTACTATATATAACTGCAGCTATGTATTCTTGGTGTGGTTAACCGTAATTACAGTACCATACCATACAATACCATATCATACATTACTAAATAATGCTGCACCTCAATCGAGCAGGTGTTGACGAACACTTGATCGAGAAAATTCTCGATCCGACTTATCTCGACGGAGAGGCGAGCACATTCAGCGACCTTCAGGGGATCCTAAAAAGAGGAGGGACTTCTGCCACTGCTTGGGTTGGTGAAGCTGGAGGGGCTTACAACAGCGGTCACCATCTAGTGACTGATTCCTTTGTCTTCAGCTTTTGGTAAGCAGACGCTACCGGCTGTTCGGTCATTGAATCACCCAGTATTTAGAATGTTTGGTTATGTTATGAACTGGTAGGTACTTGGACCAGCTCGGGATGTCGTCGACCTACGACACCAAGAGTTATTGCAGGCAGACATTGGTCGGGGGAAACTACGGCCTGCTCAACACCACCACCTTCAATCCCAATCCTGATTACTACAGGTTAACTGCACACTTTTGTTTAAATTTTTGGTCGCTTGTGCTCTACTTAATGCAGAAGATGACTCTTCAACCAGTAAACTATTGTGATGGAGATGTTCTTGTTTGAATTCAATCATTTTTTGGGGGGAAAATTAAAAACTATATGGCATTTTTGATTGTTGGAATAGACTGATGAATGGAATAATTATTCATAGTCCATTTCTATTATCTTGTTTGGTTAAATTTTAGAAACAAGAAATAACTATTCCTATTTATCCATCTATTCTTGATGGGTGAGGACTAGTTATTTCTTGTCTCAAGGCAATCAATAGTCAATTTTGCTTATTATAATAAATTTTAATTACTCAATGTATAATATAATATACTTACTTTTTATACTTTTAAATTACACAATAAACAATTTAACTAATTAAAAATTATATTTATTGTATTTTTAAATTAATATTTTAAAAAAACTGCAAAATTCATATCTTTATAATGTTATTATGAATTATAATATCATTTGTTATTTTTGTCATTTTGTCTCTATTTTTATTATTTTAGAATAAATTATAATAATATTAGAAAGGCATGTCAAATATTATAATATTATTAGAATAAAATACAATGTGATGATAAACTAGTATAAAAATTTTATATTATAAAGAAGGATATTTTTGTTATTGTCTTTATTTCTTATTTATTCCTATTCATTATTTATTTTATTTATCGTCTATTCGACCCATATATGATTAGCTTCTTTCTTGATGCAGTGCGTTGTTATGGCATCGATTGATGGGAAGAAAGGTTTTATCGGCAAATTTCACCGGGACGAAAATGATAAGGGCATATGCACACTGTGCTAAACAATCAGTAAGTAGACATCATAACTTTTTTTAACCCATAAAGGCATGTTTGCTTCATTGGATAGAAGAGGGTTGGATTGGATAATAAATGATGAAAGATTGAATATGAATTTTTTAAATCCGGTGTACATCGGATATAATACTAATTTTATATTATTCTTTTCATATTTTTTCTAATCCATGCACTAAACAAACAATGAATATTAATTCATCCATTATCTTATCCTCCTTTATCCTATGAAGCAAACATGTCCTAAGTGTTAGAAAAAATACTCACCCGCAAAAACCTTAGCAACTTAGCTGACACATTCAAATATATAACACTTTTCTTGCGCATTTATCATTCTGACTTGGTAATAATTTGCGACAAAATACAACTTGCAGCAAGGGATAACAGTTCTATTGATCAACCTCAGTGGCAACAGCACAAGTAAAGCTTTGGCCAAAACCAAGACTACTTACTCTCTTGGCCTCAATCATCATAGGGTTCATAGAAAAAGTAAAGCAGCACAAGCCACAAGGGAGGAGTACCACCTGACAGCCATGAATGGAGACCTCCACAGCCAGACCATGCTACTAAATGGCAGAATCTTAGCTGTGGATTCTAAAGGGAATATTCCAGAGCTTGCGCCTATCAAAGTTGGAGCATCACAACCCATCATAATTGAACCGTTCTCTATTGTTTTTGCTCACATTCCTTATTTTGATGCTCCTGCCTGTAGGTAGTAGTGTTGTAATATGTTTACAGAAGTGGGGGGTGGATCACTAAGTGGTCCATCCTTGCATGGCTGTCTTTGAGGATTCTATTCTTAGAATCATTTATTACAAAATGAAATAAGATAAATAAAAAAGGAAGAACAGTTGACCCAAAACTTTGCAGAGTGTCATTTTTGCATACGATGAAACTTATTATCATATACAAGAAATTCAAGAACTGATTGTTGGATATCTCTAATGCAATTATGTTATGGGTAAATTGTACGGAACCCCGTTCGATTATAGGTCATGTGCGCAAGACCTACCTTGACTTCAAAGTGTACGCAAAACCCCCTCCACTTCATTAGTGGTTCGAAGAAGCCACCTCTGTTAGCCCTTCCGTTAGTAAGTTAACGTTTATAGTCATCCATGTGCGGAACTCCCCCCTTCGACACCTTCGTTCTCTTTGGGAATCTCACCAGAGAGCGATTGTAGGAGAGGAACAGGCTGGCGAGGCCTGACGGGAGAGGTCCGGTGAAGTTGTTGTTGTTGAGGCTGATAGAGCGAAGGCCCTTGAAGTGGCAAGGGCATCAACGTTGATGTCGCCAGAGAGGCCGCGGTTGGGTAGGTAGAGGCCTATGATGATGTTGCTGACGCAGATGACCTCGAACCAAGTGCGAGGGAGTGAAGGGAGGAGGTGGACCAGGATAAGAGAGTGTCGTCGAGGTCGACAATGAATACCTTAGGAGGACGAGGGCGTCAGTGTCTGTCAGGGCACCCTGGTGGATGATGAGATGGAAGATGAAGGCAAAGGCCATTTGCCGCCCGATTTCTTCTTCCTTGTGCTATCAGCCTCTACTTTTTTTTTTTGTTCCTATTTCTTTGAGTTCGGTTGTTCTGCCAACTTCCCATCTTCCCTCTTCCCCTCGTTGGAAGATTAGAGTTTCTCACTAGACAATTAGGGTTGGAGTGTAGAGACAAAGGGAAATGAAGATGTCGAAGGGGGGTTCCGCGCACGAATGACTATAAAATATAAACGTTAACTTACTAACGAAATGGCTAACAGAGGTGGCTTCTTCGAACCACTAATGAAGTGGGAGGTTCTGCGCACACTTTGAAGTCATGATAGGTCTTGCGCACATGGCCTATAATCGAACGGGGTTTCGTATAATTTACCCTTATGTTATATGCTCAACCTGTAAGAAATTTCACACTTTTTCTTTACAAACAACAATTATGTAGAAATGCTGTGGACACTATAACTCCACCCTATGACTTCTCAAAAATCCCTTTGGTACAATGAAAGATTAGTAGTTATTAAAAAGAAGCATAAGGCAATGAAATTCAATGAAAATAATTTTTCACTTAGTTTTTTTCAGTTAGTTTGCTTGAAATTAAGAAAACTCTTACAAACTAGAATCAATTTGCAAATTCAGAAAGCAAACTAAACCAAGAAAATACTGAACCTAACAAAAATTTTGGGTTCAGTTCAGTTCTTTGGTTTGAACCCAAACTGTAGTTGGGAGGAAAATATTATGAGAAATTCTCCGTTCGTGGTAGACCTCCCCTACCACATATATTTATATAATAGAAACAAGATTTACATAAACGAATTACTCCATATGGGACTAAATACAAGTGTCCTAACTCCTAACACTCTCCCTCAAGCTGGGCAATAAATGTTATAAAGCCCGAGCTTGTTACAAATATACTCAATCCTTGGACCACGAAGAGATTTAGTTAATACATCAGCTAACTAATCACTGGAACTGACAAATGACATTGTAATTTCTTTATATTGCACCTTTTCTCTAATAAAATGACAATCAATCTCTATATGTTTTGTTCTCTCATGAAAAACTGGATTAGAAGCTATATACATAGCAGTTTGATTATCACAATATAACTTCATAGGCTCGGGATGCTTGAATCCCAATTCTATCATTATTTGCTTCACTCACATTAGTTCACAAGTAGCCATTGTCATAGCCCTGTACTCAGCCTCTGCGCTTGATCTTGCTACTACATTTTGTTTTTTTACTTTTTCATGAGATTAGATTTCATCCAAGAAGAACACAAAAGTCGAATGTAGATCGTCGATCAGTGGGTGCACCTGCCCAATCTGCGTCTGTATATATACAATTACTTGAAGATGACTTTGACCATGATATATTAGTCATTTACCAGGAGCAGCTTTAAGATAGCGAACTACTCTCAAAGTTGTTGTCTAATGATCCTCGCAAGGAGTCTCAAGAAATTGGCTAATCACACTCACAGCAAATGAAATATCATGTCTAGTAATCGACTAATCTCGAGATAGTTGAGTTGGCATACTAGCCTGCGATATTTACCTGGATCAGATAAGACTCCCCCTGTCCAGGTAGTAGCTTGGCATTACAATCCATAGGTGAGTCAACTGGTTTGGCTCCCAGCATACCTGTGCCCTCAAGTATATCAAGTGCATACTTTCTTTGTGACATAAATATCCTTCCTTCAGATCGGGCTACCTCGATGCCTAGAAAATATCTCAAGTTGCCCAAATCTTTTATTTGAAATTGTTGATGCAAATAGGCTTTTAGTCTCTTAATCCTCTCTATGTCATCTCCTGTGATGATTATATCATCTAACATAAACAATCAACAATATTCGTTTTCCAGATGATGAACTGAGGTGAAAGACCGAGTGATCTGAAATGCATTTGATCATGCCAAACTGAAGTAGGGAAGAGCTAAATTTTCCAAACCAAGCTCTCGGAGATTGTTTCAGACCATATAAAGATTTCTTTAATCGACACACTAGTCTTGACTCCCCTTGAGCAACAAAACCTGATGGTTGCTCCATATATACCTCCTCATCAATGTCACCATGAAGGAATGCATTTTTGATGTCCAGCTGGTGAAGTGGTCAATTAAAAGTGGCAACCATAGCAAGAAATAAACGAATATTTTGGCCACAGGAGAAAAAGTGTCTATATAATCCACGTCATAAATCTGAGTGTATCCCTTGGCTACCAATCGAGCCTTAAGCCTATCAATAGAACCATTAGGCGAAATCTTTATAGTGTAAACTCATTTGCAACCAACTGTAGATTTATTTGGAGGAAGAGGGACCAAATCTCATGTGCCATTATCATGAAGCGCAGACATCTCCTCAATCATAGTCTGTCGCCATCCTTTTTGGGAAAGAGCTTCTGAAAGATGTTGTGGAATAGTAACAGAAGACAAGGAGGAAATAAAAGCATAATAATTTGGTGATAAAGCGGAGTAGGAAACAAAATCCGATAGGGGATAAGGCATTTTATGCTGACGAGTACCTTTCCGAAGAGCAATGGGGGGATCAATGTCAGCGTCAGGTGGAAGACTCGGAACTGTAGGGGCAGCAGGTGAGGCAGCGAAATCATGAGGAGTTTGTTGTGTTCGACGACGATAAACCTGTAATGGCTGAGCCGGAGCAGGGTTGGAGGGAATAGGCTCAGGTGTAGTATATAAGAGAACAGGAATAGGCAAAACCTCAGTAATGGGCATAGATGTGGAGGGCGTATTGGTAAAGAATGGTGTATCCTCGAAGAAGGAAACATCAGCAGAGATAAAGCCACGTTGATGTTTAGGAGAATAACAACAATAACCCCGCTGAAGACGAGAATACCCAAGAAAAATACATTTAATTGCACGTGGGGCTAGCTTGTCTTTTCCTGTGGATAAAGCATGAACAAAGCAAGTATAGCCGAAGGTTCGAGGTGGAAGTTTGTAGAGTGTGTCATTTGGAAAAAGGAATTTGTCCTTGTATAACAGAGGAAGGCATGTGATTTATAAGATAGCAGGCCGTCAAAACAGCATCATCCCAAAAAGTGAAAGGGACATTCATGTGAAGAAGTGTTCTAGCAGTTTCTACGAGATGTCTATTTTTTCGTTCGGCAAAATCCCATTTTGTTGAGGTGTGTGGGGACAAGATGATTGGTGAAGTATGTCGTGATGTGCAAAGAATGTTTGGAATTGATTTGAAAAATATTATTTAGCATTATCACTTCGTAACACACGAATAGGAGTGTCAAACTGAGTTTTAATTTCAGCAAAGAAAGCGAAGAAAATGATAAAGAGTTCGGAACGCTCTTTGAGCAAAAATAACCATGTCATTCTAGAATAATCATCAATAAAGGTAACAAAATATTTGTGCCCTAATTTGGAGGAAGTGCGACTAGGACCCAAAATATCTGAATGTATTAAGGAAAAAGGTGTAGAGGCCCGAGTACTTGCTTTACTAGGAAATGAAGATCTAGTATGTTTTCCTAGCTGACATGATTGACAATCAAGATTCTGAAGGTAAGAAAGAGATGGTACCATTTGTTGAAGCTTACGAAGATGAGGATAACCCAAACGACAATGGATTTGGAGAGGAGATGACTCAGCCACTAATGCAGAAGAATGTTCTATAGCAGGGTGGTATAAGCCTCGAGATTCATGCTCAGTGCCAATCACCCTTCCAGTTCGCAAGTCCTGAATAATAACAGAATCAGAAGTAAAAGTGATTGAACAATTCAATAATTTTGTAAGTTTGCTGACAGACAAAAGATTTAGAGAAAATTCTGGGATATAAAAGGTAGAAGATAATGATAATGAAGATGTAGGAGAAACAATATCAATTCCTTTAATTGATGAGTGAGACCCATCAGCAATAGTAACTATGATAGGATGGGAAGGTGTCTTGAGATGAGAGAAGGAAGAAATGTTACTAGACATATGTTCAGAAGCTCCTGAATCTAAAATCCACGAATTAGACCCTGAGGTTTGTGTTAAGCAAGCAGTAGATGCACCTCCATGAGCAAACTGTGAGGTAGATTTCTGAGCATTTTGAAATTGGAGAAACCGAGCATATTCCTCAGCATAAATACTAATATTGAGCTTGTGTCTCATGTGTGACTTCTGAAGAGATTGAGCAGCACCAACAGTATGAGAGAGATACCATTTGTTTCCTTTTTTATCGCCAAGAGACATGATGATGTTGGAGTTTAAAGACTCAAGTGGACTTAGTGGGCCACATAAGCCCAAGCTTCTCAATTGGATTTATTGGACTTGTGGGCCACAAGTGGAATAAATGAAATATCCACTTTTTGCTTCTTTTTCTTTTTCCTTTTTTTTCTTGTTTCTTGCAGCAATCTTCACCAAGGTCACGTGACCTCTTGATAAGAAAACATTGGCTTTTCTTTTGAAGGAGAAGAAATCTGATCACCAAATCAGATGATTCCGAAGAAGATTTTAATCGCTATGGATGGCTACCTTGGATCGCTCACAGGAGATTACAAGGAGGAGATTTGGTGAAGAAGGCGTTCACAAAAGACTCCACGGAATAGTGCGCTGCCGGATGCATTGTGGGAATGAAGACGCGGAGCGGCATAGCAAAGAGGCGATGCGCGTGACCTGGAGGCATTGTTGAAGACGCGTGGTGATCACGCGCAGGCAGGAGGAAGCGCTGAGAAGAGGCGCTAACGTTGATTCCTCTGTTGATGACAAGCGAGCAGAGGTGTTGATGATAACGCTTCAGGGCGTTGATGATGCTCAACGGTGAAGATACGCAGCCGTAGAGGTGACGCCCCAGATGCGTTCTTGCGGTGTGAACAGATGGCCAACGCCTCAAGAGCGTGTTGAGATGGCCGACACCTCGAGAGCGTGTTGAGAAAATGATGGGCTCAAAAAATTAGGATCAGCTCTGATACCATGTAGTTGGGAGGAAAATATTATGGGAAACTCCCCGTTCGTGGTAGACCTCCCCTACCACATATATTTATATAATAGAAACAAGATTTACATAAACGAATTACTCCATATGGGACTAAATACAAGTGTCCTAACTCCTAACACAAACAATGACATGGTACTCCTCCAATTGCACAACCTTGGGATTCAATTTCATAGTTACTATGGCGAGCTAGTTGGTTGATTGTGACCTGGGGCACTGGACTTAAGAGTTCTCAAAATAAGTTTTTTGCATACAGTTGACAGATATTTTTTTGACATGCAGCTCAATGGATCATGCAAGAGAACCAACAAAATTAACATATAATTTTCTCATTCTCTCAAGAACATTTACTGTCAATACACCACAATGATCACATCACCAAGCATAAGGAAAAATTGTGTGCCTCTTAGCTCAATAAATATGGGAAAATGTAATCCAGTTATATATGTAGTGCCACTGATTGTACTGACTATCACAAAGGAAAACTATAACAGTGAAAGGCAAAAAGATAGCAATTTGAAATTACTGGTTTAAGAAGGTTTCAGCAACCTGAAGAAATTGTGTCCTCGTTACCCTCAAGTTAGAAGATCTTGAACAGGATACCTCCATGAGTTGCAAAGAATGGTGCAAACACAAGAGATTCCACAGCCATTAGCTTGATAAGAATGTTAAGCGAGGGCCCAGATGTATCCTTGAGAGGGTCCCCAATGGTGTCACCAATGACGGCAGCCTTGTGTGGCTCGGACCCTTTCGGGCCAAGGCTTCTAGCATGATCCGATGCCCCAGCCTAATTAACACAACAAATGAGGTTTAGCAAATTGCAAAGAAACAGGCCTCAGGATCAAGAACTTTGAAGAATAGGATACTGAAAGGAGGCTGTACCTCAATATACTTCTTGGCATTGTCCCATGCACCACCAGTATTTGATGCAGAAATAGCAATCTGTGCCATAAAGAATATGTCACCATTATAAAGAAAATCACATAGTCAACTAGTGAATGTATTGAAAATAAATTCTTATTGTACCTGAACTCCAGAGACAAGAGAACCAGCAAGAACCCCAGAGAGGGTTTCCACACCAAAGAACGTTCCAACAATCAGGGGAGTAAGCATCACAAGGGCACCAGGGGGAATCATCTCTTTGATTGAGGCATCTGTTGAGATCTTAACACAGGTTGCATAATCAGGTTTTGTGGTACCTTCCATAAGACCGGGAATAGTGTTGAACTGCCTGCGAACCTCCTCAACCATCTTCAGCGCTGCACTGCCAACACTCTTCATGGTCATGGCTGAAAACCAGTAAGGAAGCATTGCACCAACAATTAACCCGATGAACACCTTTGGTGTCAGAACATCCACAGTGGAAATAGCCGCTCGACTCACAAAGGCACCAAATAGTGCAAGAGACACCAAGGCTGCTGAACCAATGGCAAAGCCCTGTGTAAAGAAAGTTAAAATATGAAAAGCATTCACTAAGAACCATGGCAGCAATGTTCATGTGCAACATTAATATATGGCAATGACAACAAGAAGGGAAAAAAAAGGTGGAACTTCACGCTTTTAGTTTTAGTGTTTTTTTGTGCCAATAAAGCAAAAGACGAAAAAGAATATTAGATAAAATAACAGAAGAATCCTTCCTAGTTCAAAATATGATGACTACTACTATAACTATAAGTAAGACTTCTTTCATCAAATTGTCTTCTTTTTCTAAACAGTTCCAGAATCATTCTCAAAATACTTCTTCATGTTGAACACGCCAAAAAAAGCAACAAAAGAGCACTAAAACAGTTATAGCTGATAGTGATTTTAGCAATATTTTTTCAATCTGCAGCAGTTATTATGAAAAAATGTTTCTTAACCTAATTGGTAATGAAAGTGTAATTTTGAACCTAAAGCATGACTTGGCATCAAGCTTCAAGTGCATTGCCAAAGGTTGGTCATAGATTTACTTGACAAGCTTCAAGCTGATCTATCATAGTTAATCTAATGCAGAAGTGGCACAAAATTACGATACCTTCCCAATGGCTGCTGTAGTGTTGCCAGCAGCATCAAGTGCATCTGTTCTCTCCCGGATTCTATGGCTCATTCCAGCCATCTCAGCAATGCCTCCAGCATTGTCACTGATGGGCCCATAGGCATCAATAGCCAAGCCAGTAGCAATAGTACTCAGCATACCTAAAGCAGCAACAGCAATACCATACATGGCAGCAAGACTGAAACTAACAAATATGCTGATGGCAATAGCAAAAATTGGAATAATGACGGACTTGTATCCTAATGCCAGCCCAAAAATAACATTAGTGGCAGCTCCAGTTCGACAAGAATCAGCAACGTCTTGGACAGGACTGCAAAGGGAACGATTAAGACAGGAGATTATTTTTGAACAACAAATTGAGGTAACTTCTGCTTGGAAGGACGGGATAACTTATTTCTTACCTATATGCATTGCTTGTATAGTACTCTGTGACAAACCCAATAACCAGGCCAGCCCATAATCCAATTGCAACACAAAAGAATAACTCCCTGCTCATCTATGATTATTAGATAACATTCAAATCTGATTGTCTCCCGAAATAATAGGCAAATAAAACTTACCAATTTTTGACCTGCTTCTGCTCACCGAAACTAAATATTGTGAATTTTGATGGGAGAGCTATCCAACTAACAATTGCAATACCAACAGTCATAAGTGCAGTGGAGATCACAAGCTGCTTCTTTAGAGCAGGCTCAATCTCATTAACAGCCTTTATCTCAAAAAAATCAGTTGCAAAGAGAGTAGTTATCAAACAAACTATGATTCCCATAGAGCTAATAAGCAAAGGGTAGCACATTGCAGTAAATTCATGGTTGACTCCAAATGAAGAAATAGAGGCAACAACAAGGGCAGCACATGATGATTCAGCATATGAACCAAAAAGATCAGATCCCATCCCAGCAATATCCCCAACATTATCTCCGACATTGTCAGCTATCACCTGTAAGATGTAACTAGAAGATAAAATATATACATCTGGTCTGTAGAAATAGCTTAAATATAGAAGGTTATACTGATCTGGAATACTTGGTAGATAATGCCTAAGGTTTAGCATTCTAAGTTAAAAGCTGAAGTTTGGAAAAAAAAAAAGTGGGTTTCAAAAATAACAGAAAGAAAACATAGACATGGCATAAAAACTAGAGGAACTTACAGCTGGGTTTCTAGGGTCATCTTCAGGAATATTCCTCTCAACCTTCCCAACAAGGTCAGCACCAACATCAGCAGCTTTTGTGTAGATACCACCACCTACTCTCCCGAAAAGAGCCATAGAAGACCCACCAAGACCATAACCAGTAATAGACTCAAAAAGCCCTTCCCAGTCATCACCATAGTATAATTTGAATAAGTTGATGGTAATATATAGGACCAACAAGCCACTTGCTGCCAACAAAAATCCCATGACTGCACCAGACCGGAAAGCAGTGATGAAAGCCTTTCCTACTCCCTTCCTAGCTTCTAGAGTTGTTCTTGCATTTGCATAGGTTGCAATTTTCATCCCAAGGAAACCAGAAACCAGTGATGTTATTGCACCAAGCAAGAAGGAGATAGTGCTGAAGCCAGCGTTTGCAAGTGCTGATTTGCAATATTTATCCTTGCTATAGGTGCATGGCTGAGATTTGGTGCTAAAGCCTTCCACAGAACCAAGAAAGAGGAAGATAAGGACTGCAAATGCAACCATGAAGATCCCAACATACTGATATTCGGTAAAAAGGAAAGAAGTGGCGCCTGCTCACAAGAAAAGGGTATCTTCAAATTATATAATCGTATAATCGGTGATTAACATATGAACATGATATTTACTATTTGTTCAATAAAATTGGAAAAAGAGAAAAGGGTTAACATGGAAGAAAAACTTAAACATGTATTGAAATTTAAACTGTTTGGCAATTTATTATTTTTGACATTCAAGTGAGATAAGGAAATGATGAAATCCCATCCAAATCAGAAAATCATTGTATAAATGCTAGTATTAGTTGACCACCAATGGACGATACCAATCATTCTAAAAAATACTGTAAGAAGAATATGAAAACAACTTATAAATTTAGATAGCATGGGATATGACTCCTTTTCATGATAAGTTGGACTAGATAGCATGGTACGTTTGAAGATATTTTGTGTGGTAAAGTACATTCCCAATTATGAACTACACATTAATGAACTACACATTAATGTAGGCTAGGAATGACAACGGTTTGGTTAAAACCGAAACCGTTTAACCGTTGGATATCCAATGGTGAAACGAACCAGCTTAAATGGTACGAATTAATGCGGTTTTCCGATTATTAAACAGTTGACCGGTTGCTAAACGGATAACTATTACTAAAAAAACAAAAATAAAACATTTGTAATTATATATGTGTCTATTTTATAATAAATCTATAAAACAGAACCAAATTAAACTGGTTTTTTGAATTAATTCACTAAAACCAAACCGAAAAATCATTATCTTAAACCGAATTTTGCGGTTCGGTTTCTAATTTCCATCCCAAAATGTAATTTAGATTCCTTGTGACTTGGATCATTTAAAGCAGCAATCATTAATAGTAATAACTAATAAGAATGTAAAATATTTCCCAGGGAGACAATTCACACCTTCAATAGCTCATGCGTTTTGCAAGCCAAATTATTTACACAGTGGAACTTGGTAGTATGACGTGTATAGTTGCAGAGTATGAAAACAATTAAAGATTCGATAAAAAAAATTATTTTAAAATGTTTTTATAACAGTCATTACAAAGCATACATAGACGGGAGAATATATGCACAAGGCGCATTACAAGACATACATAGATGTGGAAATAGGCGCATAAAGCGCTACAATCAGGGATTGAACCCTTGACTTATTGATAACATAACCAGATGTGTAACCACTAAGCTACTAGTGGGTCCACTACATCAACCAAATTGCATTAAAAACATGCAAAATTTTAGTTTCTCATAGCAAAAAGAAAAAAATGGAGCTTAAGAGAAGTGCACTGGAATATCATCTTCTTAGAATTGAATTTGAAATTCAACCAAGCAAAGATAGCAACGAAATGAAATGAAATAAAATAAAATAAAATAAAGGTAAAGATAGGATCTAATAAAAGAATCTTTTGAGGAAAAGTAAACGGACAATCCACATTAAACCTACAGCATACTTCTCAAGTTTTATATGTCAAGAGACAAAGTTCATTTTTCTTTCTAAAAAACACTAATTAATCAAACTACTAATTTTTCTTTCAGTGATTCTTTTTAAGTTAGAAATTCAAGCAGAGGAAATAATTCAAAAGTCCTTCACATATTCACAAAATCAAGGCCAAATTTGCAAAGAAATGCTCAAATTCCCACCTTCGGAGATGGCGTTCTGGATCTCGGCGCACTTGACGACCACGTTGTGATCATTGAGCCCTTCCTCCTCCTCAACGAGGTAGTCCGACAGCCCGTTCTTGTTGTTTGCCGACCTCTCTGGGGAGAGCTTCACCTTCGAGACCAGCAGCCACTGCATCAGCGCGAAGGCGATCCCCACCACGGCTGCCACCGGGATCAGGATCTCCGTCAGGAGGTCCGTCAGTATCGTCGACCCCATTGGAGCTAAACCTCAACGAACAGCGGTTGGCGGCGGCGGCGGCGGCGGCGGCGAAGCGAGGGTTTCGTAGCTTCCCAGCTCGCTCTACAGAGTGGCGTCTCCAAAATTGCACGACACTTGTTTATAGAGCGAGCCTGAGAACACGAAAGAACTATCATTGAAAACTACAAATCACAGGGGGCTTTTTGCGATTACTCACCCATCATTAATGTCCTATTTCATATTTGTTTGTTAGGTTGTCTCTCTTCTTTTGCACTTTTAGCCTTTTAACTTGAAATATTTCAATATAATCTTTTGATTTAAGTTGTTTTTAGTTTCACTCGAAAATTTCTTTGTTTATTATTATCAATCGTGGTTTTATATTTTAAATTTATTTCAACTTAAATTTGTCTTAATAAAAATAGTAATTCATGTTGCAATTGGCTCAAATGTAACTGTGATGACTTAATTAACGATGATGGTGGTGCTACAATTATACTTCGTAACTATAAAGACAAGTATATTTTTGCCTCAAATTATTATTTTATTTTCTTTTTTATTTTTTATTCCGAAGCTACTATCATCTACTATGCTCTGTCTTATGCTTATAGCAAGAACTTTGACTTCATCATCGAAACGAATTGCAAACAGGTTGTAGATATCATCAATAGCAATGTTCAGTAGCCTTGAAGCTTGCGATCCCTATTCCAAGACATTGGTTCTTTACTTACAAAATTTTTTTATGTAACATTTTATTATGTTCATAGAAATGTTAATAAAATTGCATGGGCAGCAAACTCAGTTAGAATTCGTAAGGAGTCTATTTTTTGGACTTTCACTCGACCTCCTAAGCTTGAGAGTTTCTTGTATCACGATTCTCTTGCCGTTGGTTGAGATCCTAGTATTTTTTTCTTTTTATAAAAAAAAAATGTTACAATTTTTTAAAACTAAAAAAATCATATGAACACACTTTTATTTTTAATTTTATTTTAAAATAGATTGATGTATAAAATATGTGATAATATTTCAAACTTTTAAATGAAAAAAAACTTGGCATGAATTGGCAAACAAAAGGTGAAAAATTATATTGCATGTATGAATTCAAGGTTCCTATGAATACCACAACAAATATATATATATATATATATATATATATATATATATATATATATATAGTGATGAAAATAAGAATGAATAATTGGTGATGCATGGATTATGGATATATACGTGATCCAACAAATTAAAGCACAAGCAAATGTACTGTTGGGGGCCGGATATTGATTGCATGGCCTGATAAATCATGCAATTGATTGATGGATGAGCAGTCTTTTGTTTGATGGCGGCAATTGGATTTGTGGTGGTTTTAGCCATCTTATCTACATGGAGAGGAGGAGAAAATAGGCGTAGATTCCACTCTCTAACGTGCCATTTTATATGCCTCTCAATCCTCATCTTATGTTGGGGTACTACTTTAGCAATTCACTACTGTTAATGATTCATTAATAATAAGTTAGGAATAAATGTATAAATATGAGTACATGGATCTAGACAAGAATATTGTAGATCTAATAAATCAAGAGCATTTACTCAAAATCATAACATGGATATGGGAAATTCCCGAATGTATAATATGAATTTGGAAATTTCCAGATCCATAATTTTTTATCCAAAATATCGATTTTACCCCCAGTTTTTGCACATGCATATTCAATTATTTGAGAGGAAAAATTGATATTTTTAGGTAAAAAATTATGGATTCAAGAGTTTCCAAATCCATGTTATGGATCTAAGAATTTTTTATATTCATATTATGATTTTGAGTAAATGCTCAATGAAAGTAGAGATTTAGTTTCCATCAATTAGTTCGGCCTAAGGTGGTAAATGCAGAGATCATTTTTAGGGTACAGTTGATACCGCTAAGAATATAGTATTGAACAAAACAACTTGGTTTGTCTTGCATTTGCTGCATAAAATGCATTTATTGTATAAGATAAAAATGGTGTCACATTTGATGCGCAAAATGCATTATGGTATAGGACAAAAATGGTGAGACTCATAGTAGAAATTATACGTTTATTGTATCGTGAAAAATCATAATACATCAAAAAGAACGCTAGTACAAGCAGGTAAATCTTGGAACAAAATCTCAGCTTCTCCGAAATCATTTCAATCAATATGTACTATCATGTGCTGTGATAGCAAGGTCATCACTGGTGAGACCCACAATACCAACGTAAAACATAACTAATTTTCTTGGTCAATACTATGCGAAACAAATATGATATGTTGTATTGCTTGTGTTGTTTTGCCTTGCTCTATCTAGTACGTGTAGCAAGTGCATCCTTAGCGGACACTTTTTCTTCAATAGAATCATCAATCATCTGGGGTTCATATTATATTTTTTTTAAAAAAAAAATCTAAACTTTTTTTTTTGCAGAAAAAAATATAGATCATCTTATTGATTTATTTTTTTTAACAATAGAAAACGTGTATTCATTTCAAAAGTGATGAAGGAAATACAAGTAAAGGGGGAGAGGGAGAAATAAAAGAAAGAAGTAAGGAAACATGGCCCTCATGGCCGGAACAAAGGAAAACAACAAATACAACATAACAAAAGTAGAGAAAACCACTAAGGTATGTATATGTATCTCGTCATGGTTGTTGCAGAGGATACATGTCATAGAGACTTAAAGATTTCTGGCGATGAGTCTGTCCTTTGTTAGAAGACAATGCCTTTCCACGAGCCAACTGTGCAAGGAGAAGGCCAGCGGGCATTCCTTCTGCCAAAAGAAAGGAGCCTTCGAATCACCTATCCCTCTGAAGGTCAAGAAGTGGTATAGACGATTTGTACGAAGCTCTCCATTAATACTCCATTTCCACGAAATTTGAGATTATCTACTCGTTTGCGCCTTCACCATCTTGGTCTAACAAGTCAGATGTGTGGTCTCTCCAGCGAGTCTATTGAACACCTGTTCTTTTCGTGCCCTTCTGCTCAGCAAGTGTCTGTGGAGTCTCCTTTCCTCTAAGTTAGGCCTTGATATTTTTCTGAGCGCACATCTTGGATTTCTGGTGGGTGGGTAACAACCAGCTTTCCTAGTTCATGGGCCTCTTTCTTTGGCCCCACCATTATAGCCAATTTCCGATGGCTCATTTGGCACATTAGGAACCTGTTGCTGCACGAAGCTAGGCAGTATACCCCTTCTTCCCTAATGAAACCAAGTTCTAGCATTTACCTCTGCTTACTTTGCTACTTCCCTGTCTGAGGGCCCTGGCAGAGATATATATTTTACTATGAGATGGATTTCCCCTGCAGTAGACATTTTGAAACTGAATTGCGATGCTTCCTTTGCAAATCGTGCAATGGGTATTAGCGTTATCGTCTGCAAGAATGATGGGACGTGTTTAGGTGTGACAAGTTTCTTCACCACTGGTGATTCTACTCTGGTTCTAGAAGCTCTCACTATGAGAGATGGGCTCAAATATGCGACTCGGCATGCCTTACCGCCCTTTGTGCATGAAACAGATTCTAAGACCATTGTCAACGTCCTAAATTCTGAGGCTCCTACTCCATGGATCATTTCAACGATTGTCTTGGATATTTTATATTTGAAAACGCAATTAATTGTATCCCTTTTGATTTTTGCTTAAGGGTTGCCCATTGGGCAACAAATAGGGTACGAATTTGTAAAGATGTTTTGGTCTAGTCATCTATTCGGCTTCCAGCGCTAGAGGCCATTCTGTTTGATGACCATTTTGGCATCGGCACCAGCCGACTATTAATATAAGTATCCTTCTTTTCGGTAAAAAAAAGGAACATAATACAACACAATACTACAGTGGATGAAATAATCTTGTGACTTGAATCTTTTTCTAAGAAACACTCAACAAAATGTACTTCTGAATCATTACAGTGGAAACAAATATGATAAAAAACTATATGCATTTGGCCAATTTTACAACTATATATATATAATGGGAGCAGCTAAATTCAACTATTAAATTTGAAACTTACCCAGGTAATCGCACCAAGCCCGATCATGTAAAGAGATGGAGTTTTCTTTGACTGCCCAACTAATCTTCAGGCTAATCTGGGGTAGTCTTCAATCTCCCATAACGACGGTAAAGAATTCTTATATAAAAAAATCATGAAACTGCAACTTGCTTGATAATATGTTAGAAACGTAAATATCGAGATAGTCGTTCTGACAAATTAGCAATGGCAAAGCCCACGAATACCTGCAAGTAGGAGCAAGAATTGAGAAGGGTTAACACATACATTTGCTTGATGAAATTTTGATGTGCTTCATGTTCAAACATATATAGAATTAAAGCATACATAAACTTCACATGATAGTGTAACTTCTTCTCTCCATATGATAATTCGGACCCAACAGAGGCCTTTTATGGATTGTGGACTGTCCCAATTCAAAAGAAATAGCAATTTCCTTCAACTATAACGGAAAATTCCCGAATCCATAACAAGGATCTAAAAATTCTAGGATTCATAATTTTTTTCTCAAAATTTCTAAAATGCCCTCGACATCGGTATGGTATTCAGTTCGAGACTTTTGTAGAAGTCCGAAAAATAGTAGGTTCTAGACTTTCTCAAAAGTGTGAAACTAGAAAGAATAAGACCAATTCATCATTTTCTGATGAATATAATCTGTTTTGTGTATTATTTATAGTTACAACAATGAATTCTAAATAAAATAAAAGTTTTTGGACTTTTACAAAAGTCTGGAAATCGAATATCAAACTGAACTCGAGTGCATTTTGGAGCTTTTAAGAAAAATGTTATGGATCCGGAAATTTTTCGAATCCTTATTATGGATCCAAGAATTTCCCTTATCCGTGTTAGGATCTGATGCTACACCGTTGCTCAATACTTTAGTGGATCAACTCTATTACATAAGTTGATTCCTAATTTTTATCTCGTATCACGACATAAATGAGCAAAGCAATTTTTAACTCTATTGACCCAATAGCTCACTAATTGATCTTTAGTGTGCATTCTCTATCAATTCAATCCTTTATCCATAGAGTATATAGGTTGTTTCTATTTCTTCCTCTTTTGGTTCTCGTGAAGTTTATTTATTTGCTACAGCTGATAAAAATCGTTGCTTTAGACAATGCATATGTAGAAAGCCATTTTTTTCTAGTATTTACTAGTCGATTTGGATATTTTTTTCCTCCTTTCTAGTGGAGATAGTCGCACATTATGACATATCACAACCATATTATTAAAAGCTTGTGGTAAGAATGGATTCCGTTCTAGTGCCCGGAAATAATAGTCCAAAACCTTTGTATGCTCTCCATTACTTGTGTGTATAAGGCCTATGTTATAAAGTATATAACTTCGATCATAGGGATCGATTTCTATTCGTGTAGCTTCATAATAATTTTGTAAAGCTTTCGCATAATTTCCTTCGGGTTGAGGCAACATCTGTTACGGTTGTTCATTCTATTTAAAGAATCTCCGTTCCAGAATCGTACGTGAGATTTTCATTTCATACGGCTCCCCCCTTCTATGCATAGTACTAAGGGAAATAATCCATGGAATTCAAATTTCACTATTCTCATTATGAACTGACAGGAGCTGGTATTTTTAGAAGAAATCTTTAGTCAGCCTTCTCGCAAGAGGTTTTTCTTAACTTAACACCAACGGTACTAGTGTTATATGGAAATGGTAACTCCAATAATTTCTTTGTCCTCAACGCCCCCTATTTCCAGGAATTAATCACTTGAACGATCTTTGATGATTATATTGGTACCCAAAGTACGAACGAGATAGATGTTTGTTGTCCCAACCATTTTTGTTAGCTCTGATACCAATAAGGAAAATGATAATTTATAACAAATTGCTCCAATAGAAAAACTAAAAATGTAGGCTTTGGTGCATCAAAAACAAAGATATCATGCATTCCTCTCGAAAGGAACAGTGCATCTGACCAAAATCAGAACAAGGAGTTTCAAAATTAGCAATTTCAGAACAAGGAGTTTCAAAATTAGCAATTTCAGAACAACTTTTTAAAATAGCCAAAACTGGAAAAAAAAATCCGGATATCCCCAAAATGATGTAAAAATTGCTATTTCCGTGCAACCTTTTATAAAACTCTATTTTATTGAAATGAATTATTGAACTATATAACACATTTTTTTAAATTTCCAACAAACTTTTACACTTCATAATACTATAATAGTACAAGTAGGTGTTTTCTTAACTTGTATCAAATTTGAGCGTTTTGCTAAAGTTTTCAATATAGTGTTCTGTTTTACTACAATGCTTAGCGCAAATTTTGTAGTTTCCAACAGATTTTTATACTTAAATTGTATAGGTACATGTTTTCTTACTATGTTTTTTAAAATTTCTAGTACACAATAGTACTATTTTAGTAAAACATATTTAACCACATAACACATTATTTATAGTTTCAGTAGATTTTTACACTTCATAATAGTGTACAAGCAGATGTTGTCTTGCCTTGTACCAAGTAATTTGAGACTTTTTTTATATTTCCAGTGACACAAAATATTGAACTATATAACTAATCTATTATTTGAGGGCATTTTGGGGATACCCGGATTTTTTATTCCCAGTTCTGATAGTTCTAAAAAATTGCTCCAGAACTGGTGATTTTAAAGATCCTTGTTCCTGTTTTGGTAAATTGCACAAAGAAATATCAATTTTTCCAATCTAAAGACCATTGTCTGGTGCCATAAAGACACTATTTTTAATTCAGTGTTTTAAACTAAGGCAAGCATTTTATTTCTACTTGGTAATAGTTGATGTGTTGCTCCTTCAAGATTTCCCAAATAAACCACAAATCTTATGATGCCTATCATTATATTTATTATCTTCTTCTTGTCCTTCTCATGCTAAATATGCTTCAGTGTGGGGTTGAAATTATTGATTCATGAAATTCGTGTCTGATACTGAAGCAATATGGCGATTCAAGAAGGCTAGCATACAATCAAGACAAGATGGTGTGCATCTGCACTCAGAAAGTTCAAGGTGGAATTTTCAAGAGAATGAACAGCATTGCTTGAACATGATTAAAGATGTCACAACAAACAATGGTTTATTTGTGCAGGGTCTTATTAGTTAAAGACAGTTATCAAATCTAATCAGTCCGACCTTTCAGTTGTTTTGTAGTTCTCCTTGCTATTCTTTTTGTCGGTGTTTTGGGCGTGAGTTTTTGTTCTTCTTACTCTTTCCCCCCTCCACTTGTATTTTATTCATTCCTCTTGAATATAATGCAAGTTTCTTTGTTTAAAAAAAAAACTCAGTCCGGCCTAATTTTATATCTCAGTTCGACCCAATTTTATATCAAATGACCAAAATACTCTCACCTTTTAATAAATGTAACTTAAAAATATCATCATCAATTTAAGTATTCAACAGCTAATATCAGTTTCTTGATGGAACGTGATTAAAGATGTCAAGAAAATATAAAAAATATTTGGTTGGCCTTCACAGTTAAATCAATAGCTATAACATGCAGCTAGACATTTTAAGTAGTTCTATATGATTGTTTTGGTAGTGTACTGGATGTCCTATTTGTATATTCAAACTTTTAGGCTCTTCAAACGGTCTCTCTCAAACTTTTGCTAGCTTGTATTGATTCAACTGGCTCATCTCTGGAAGCCTTATACTTGTCCTAAATTAACTTGTATTATTTGAAATGGTGAAACTCCCTTAAAAATTTTCAACCAAAAGGCTTAAGTCTATGCTTTGCAAGAAATGGAACTTCAAGCAATTACCATCTAAAGCTCAGCACAAAATTTCACATTCCAATAAGATAAATTACAAGGCCCATCAGAGATGCACTCTTTATAGAGAAAGCAATAAGAAAATGACTTCAATTAGGTGGAATTACCTGAACTGAACCAAGGATATAGATTACTGAATAGTGTTGACTGTTGACCATGAATCATCATATCAGCTAGCATGGCCAGTAGTATAGTAAGTGACGTGCCTAGGGTGGCTACCAACGGAGTAGTCCATATGACACATAGAGCCCTGTTTACATAACATTTAAATCAAATCAAATTGCATACATGCAATTAATTCCCATTGTGTTTGAAACATACCAGAAGTAATCTGAGAGTACACTTCCAACAAGGCCGTTAGCAAGCACCACCTGATCCATTTTAGCAGAGTGCGGTATTGTAAACTTTGGTTCAATCCCTAATGCAGTCAATGGCTACACTGCAAAAAGGAAAACATGCAGCATATTATGCTCAGAATTTCATGATAAACAAAATTGCCCAAAGCATAGTTATTAAGGATGCACTGATCATTCTTTCAAGAAACTAAACACTAATATAGCAACCTTTAACAGTAAGGATTTTACTGGCTTTACGTATCAAGCATCAGCAGTGGTAATATAAGAAAGAATTTAGTGAAAACGAAACCTTGCATGAGCAGGTATTAGAAGTATCTTAGAGATAAAAAATAGGGTAGGTAATAGCAGGGTTGCGAAAAATGGATCAGGATGTGCAAGATTGCAACATATTATTTCAATAAAAGGAGTAGACAAAGTATTAGGACACGTTGATTTGATCCAATGAAAGGAGTAAATCTGATCATATTCAGGAAATAAGACAAGAGCAAGCAGCCAATCTCAAAAATGTGATTTCAATGGATTGTACTCCTTTATGTTTGCATAATTAAATTGTTAAGAAATTAGTAGGCCTAACTCTACCCCAAAAGTTAGCTCATGAGGAGAGGATTGCCCAAATCATTTAGAGGCTATCTTGACCATATTTTTAACCAATGTCAGACTTTAACACACACTCCTCACGCTCAGGATTGGATATATGGAGCGTGGAGTTTGCGGGACTCGACATCTGCGGGTGACACAATATCAACCACAGGATAGGCTCTGATACCATGTTAAGCAATTAGTAGGTCTAACTCTACCCCAAAAGTTAGCTCATGATGAGAGAATTGCCCAAACCATCTAAAGGCTATCACCATATTTTTAACCAATGTAGGACTTAAGCATAAATCATCAGCTAAACATTATAAACATAACAGAAGGTCCATGAAACCACATCTTTGCAATTAACTACTTGTTAAATGATTGTGTGAAAAAAAGTTTTAAGATTCAGATATAGAGGAATTCACACAAAGCCAAAGAGACAATATGTTATGAGCCTTGGTGTAGGCCCCAGTTTGAGGGCGTGAAGCTTGGCTGGATCCCCTATGGCTGCTGCTTGCGGGTTGCTGTCTTGCTGGAAAATAGAGAGCAGTGGCACATGAGCCAAATAAGAAGAGATAGATAGATAGAAAGTCAGAAAGGAGTTGTAATTGAGAATCCAAGTTTGTTTTCTCCTTGTCATTCCTTTCATTTATAGGATACATTGTATAAAGTTTCAAGAAAAGCCTATTAAATGATGAGTGGAAGAATTAAATGAAAAGAGACTTTATTACATTGAGTTCAAATGGAAATTCTACACTTCCAAGTTGCTTTTAAGTTGCATCTTTTGGATTGGTTGTCTCCTTCAATATTGAAGCCTCTATCTTGCCACATCTTCACCACTAGTTGATGATATGGTATGAAGAATTTGAAGAAGAGAATATTTTTATTCTTCTCTATCATGTTTACAATCAGTATACAAGACCCAATTTATAGACAAGAAATAAAGCCTATCTAGGAAAGTTTACAAGTAAGGTAGTAAATCAATTACAATAAATTACAATAAGTCACAATCAAATCATAATCAAATCACAATAAATTAGGGCCTAGAAATCAGCATAATTGATTTCATTAGTCAACACACTCCCTCAAATTGGTGCATAGATATCACACATGCCCAGCTTGCAGACCAATATATGAAAGGTCCTATTGCTGACTCCTTTTGTAAATACGTCAGCTAGCTAGCTTGTCAGACGTCACATTTTTTTTTTCTGAAAAAAAAAGAAATTAGATTAATACATTAGCCAACAGCTAATGAATCGTGATACAAAATGTTTTCTAGCTCGAGTGGTAATTTGGTTGTCCAGGTTGTCAGACATCACATGGAATATGCTCAAGGAACCTTCTATCAATTTTTCTTTAATGAAGTATTGATCAATCTCTATATGCTTTGTTCGGTCATGTTGAACGCGATTATGAGCTATACTGATGGCAGCTTTGTTATCACAAAACAAGGATAGATTATTCTTTTCTAACAACTTCAGTTCTTCCAATAACTTCCGCAACCACAATAACTCACAAACACCTTGAGCTATTGAGCCATAGCTCTATACTCTGCTTCACAACTTGATCGAGCAACCACACTTTGTTTCTTGCTTTTCCAAGAAGTTTCCTCCCATAAGCGTGCAGTAACCGGATATCGACCTCCTATCATCTGGAGATCCAACCTAATCTACATCAGTAAATGCTTCTATCCGGAGGTGACCATGTTTGGAGAAAAGAAGACCTTTTCCTAGAGCAGACTTCAAATATCGCAAAATGCGAAAGACAGCCTACATGTGAGGCTCACGAGGATCATGCATAAATTGGCTTACCAAGCTGACTGCATATGCAATGTCGGGTCTAGTGTGCGAGAGATAAATCAGTCTTCCGACCAATCTTTGATATCTTCCCAAGTCAACTAATTCACCGGTCCCTGCTTGTAGCTTATGGTTGCTCTCAATAGGAGATTCTACCGGTTCACAACCCAACATACCAGTTTCTTCCAAGAGATCCAGGATATATTTCCTCTGTTAAATGAAGATTCCCTTTTTTGATTTGGCAACTTCAATTCCAAGGAAATATTGTAGTTTTCCTAGATCCTTGATCTCAAATTCCTGTGCTAGAAGCTTTTTTAGTCAAGCCATCTCTTCTTTATCATCTCCTGTCATCACTATGTCATCAACATAAACTATAAGAAGAGTGATCTTACCCTTGTGATGCTTGATAAATAGGGTATGATCAGCATTGCTCCGCCGATAGACAAAAGAGATCATGGCTTTACTGAATTTGTCAAACCATGCTCTAGGAGATTGCTTCAATCTGTACAAGGTCTTCTTTAATCTACACACATTTCCTTGCGTTCTTTCATCATCAAATCCAGGAGGAATCTCCATATACACCTCCTCCTCTAAATCTCCATGGAGGAATGCATTTTTCACATCGAACTGTTGTAAGTCCCAATCAAGGTTGACTGCACAAGATAGTAGGATTCTGATAGTGTTCGTCTTAGCTACAGGGGCAAATGTCTCCTGGTAGTCCACTCTATAAGTTTGAGTGAATCCCTTAGCTACCAATCTGGCTTTGTATCTTTCAATCGAACCATCAGCCTTGTGTTTTACAGTGAACACCCACTTGCAGCAGACCAATTTCTTCCCCGATGGAGGAGTGACAAGCTCCCAAGTCTCATTTTTAGCTAGAACTTTCATTTCGTCAACCATCGCTTCTTCCCACTTAGGATCTCTTAAAGCTTCTCTCCAATCCTGTGGAATAAACATAGAGGAAATAGACAAGGCAAAGGCTCTATAGGAGGAGGACAATGAGTCATAGGAGACAAAGTTAGATATAGGATGTTTGGTACAGGACCTTACACCTTTCCTTTGAGCAATAGGTTTATCCAGATCATTAGTGGAATCAAGGATTAGAGATACCTCACTAGAAGATTCTTGACACAGATTAGGCTGCAGGATGGCTTCTTCTATCCTGTTTCTCCTCGAGTATATCCTTAAATCTGGTCTATCCAAATGCCCAATATTCTCCCCCTCAACAGAATTCTCCCCCTGAGTAAGAATACCAAGAGTTACAAAACAAGGTATCACCTCTTCACTTCCATTACTCTCCCCCTGAAGAGGTGATTGGGGTGTACTGAAGTAAGGCTCAGTTTCTCTAAAAGTAACATCCATACTAACAAAGTATTTCCTAGAAGGAGGATGGTAACACTTGTAGCCCTTCTGTGTTGGAGAATACCCAATAAACACACATCTAAGAGCTCGAGGGTCCAGTTTCCCAACATTTCTAGTGTGAACAAAACAAACACACCCAAACACTTTAGGGGGAACAGTATAAGCATTTTTCCCTTGCAAGACCTCTAAAGGACTTTTAAAGTTGAGAGCTTTGAGTGACATTCTATTGATAAGATAAGCAGCTGCAAGAATTGCATCTCCCCAATAGGGTTTTGGGAGATTCATGATAAACATAAGGGATCTAGCAACTTTTAATAGATGCCTATTTTTTCTCTCAGCAATACCATTTTGCGCACTAGTGTAAGGACAACTAGTTTGATGTATTATCCCATTGGACTCCAAATAAGTACGAAACTTACTTTCCATGTATTCTTTGCCATTATTAGTTCTCAAAATTTTTACCTTAGCATCAAATTGAGTATAGGTCATTCTATGAAAAGATTGAAAGCACGAAAAAACATCACTCTTTGCTTTCATCAAATAAACTCAAGTTAACCTAGTACAACAATCAATAAATGTGACAAACCATCGATCACCAAATAATGAGGTATTCTGAGTAGGTCCCCAAACATCAGAATGGATAGTCATAAAAGGAACAGTACTTTTATTATTACTTAAAGGGTAAGAGTTTCTGGTATGTTTTGCATACTCACAAGCATTACAAAACAAAGAATCAGATTGAGTCCTTGAAAAAAAACTGGGATATAATTTTTCTAAGACAAAAAAAGATGGATGCCCTAACCGTCTATGCCACTAAATTATTTCCCGGTTAACATCCTTATTTCCTCCAAAAAGGGCTTGATTAGGAATTGAACTTTGACTCCCTTCTAACATATATAAGCCATCCTGTAGTCTACTAGTGCCAATCCTCTTCCTTGTTTGAAGATCCTGGAAAACACAATGGTTTGGAAAAAAATTCAATTTTACAGTTAAGAGCTTTGGTGATGGTACTAACAGATAAAAGATTAACTGGAAAACGAGAAACATGTAATACAGAGGATAGCTTAATATTGGGAGCACAATCAATAGAACATGTTCCAAGTGCAGGGGTAAAAGAGTCATCTGCTATTCTGACACTGTCTCTATTAAGGATTGAAGAGTAGTTAAGAAAGCCTTTAGAAGAGCTTGTCATGTGTCTATTTGCTCCAGAATCTATAATCCATGAATTAGTGTCAAGGTTGGCAATAAAAGCATTACCTGACTTCACAAAATTGGATGTTTCAACGGAGGAAGAGTTAAGTTGGGACAAAAGACACCTCAGATTTTGTATTTCATCATTAGAAAAGGCCTCAGTGGAAGCTATCTCCTCGGATAGTTCCGTTGTTTTTGACAAATTTGCTTGAGCCCTTGTTGAGTTTACATGTTTTCCTCCACGACCTTTAGTAGGTCGACCATGTAACTTCCATCAAGTCTCCTTGGTATGTCGTGGCTTTCCATAGTAATCACAACGCAAATGATCTTTATCAAAAGTATAAGCAGTGGCTTTCACTTGCTCATGTGACGAACTAGCAGCCAACCCAGCTTTTTCAATTGGTGTTATGTAGAGCATGGCACTTCTCCTACTTTCTTCTTGCTGAACATAAGAATATGCTTGCTCAAGAGATGGAAAAGGATATTTTTCGAGGACTTGAACCCTTATCTGATCATAGTCATTGTTCAAACCGGCAAGAAAATCATAAACCCGCTCCTTTTCAATCAGTTTCTGAAATTTGACTGTGTCCCCGGGACAATCTGCTTAGAAGTCTTGATAATAATCAAGCTTCTGCCACAAGCCACTTAGTTCAGAAAAATATTGAGAAATTGTCATCTCACCTTGCTTTGTGTCATGGACTTTGTTCCGAATCTCATAGATCTGAACATCATTACCTATTCGTGAGTAGGTGAGGGAGGCTGCATTCCATATCTTTGCTGCAGTATTGAGCAATAAATATGTTCTAGCAATTTGGGGTTGCATAGAGTTGATGAGCCATGACATAACAAGCAAATTTTCTGATTCCCATTGATTATAGGTGAGATCAGTAGTGGCCGGTTTTCTTGTATCACCAGTAACATAACCCTGCAATCCTCTAGCTTTGATAAACAATAAACAGACCTTGACCATGCAAGATAGTTGTTACCATCAAGCTTTACGGGACTAATTTGCAGTGAAGGGTTATCGGAACTAGAGATCATAATTTTCTTGCCATCTATCATTTTTCAATAAAGTAACAGAACATAGGACTTTCTCACCAGCACCAAACAGAGCCAAAGATAGCAAAGATAGGCCGGAAACGAAGCAACGAAGCCAACGCTGATGACCGGAAGAAAAACTCCAGCGGGGTGAGCTCCACGCGCGTTAACAGGGCTGTAACTCGTCTGGTGGTGGTGGTGAGAACAAAAAAGGTCTAGATGGGAGAGTACCAATTCGATTTTCTAGGGTTTAAGAGACCCAAAAAAGGAATTTTTTCAATTAGAACCCTAAATCAGGCATAAGGCTCTGATATCATGAAGAATCTATCATGTTTACAATCAGTATACAAGACCCAATTTATAGACAAGAAATAAAGCCTATCTAGGAAAGTTTACAAGAAAGGTAGTAAATAAATTACAATAAGTCACAATCAAATCATAATCAAATCACAATAAATTAGGGCCTAGAAATCAGCATAATTGATTTCATTAGTCAACATGGTAGTTGGCGCTGATGTGTGAGGGTGAGGTGGAGAGGATAATACATAGTCAGATAATGTTAAATTATTTGTCCTGGACATGATCTGACTATGCAAGAATGAACTAACACATCACCTCATCTTTGAGTGGATTCTAGCATATCCGTGATTAGGTTTATATTTATAATTAAATCAGAGTTGATGTCTAGGTCATTAAGATTTCAATATAATCAAACAATTAAAAATCTAATAAGAAGTCTAATTATGATTAAGTTGAATTAGAATAAATTTGGACTAGAATTTACCTTCTCATGATAAATCTTGACTTCAATGGAAGCTAGGATTTGACCATGGATTTATAAAGATTAAATATGAGAAGAATCCAAACAACTACAGAGTCTACTTAGAGAATGAGAGAGTAGATAGATAAAGATATGAGCAATGGAAGGTAAGTGGATGAAGAAATGGAGTTTGTTTTAAAAGAAATCTAAGGGGTTGTTTAACTGAATAGAAAAAAAATATGTACATGGCTTTCAGTATTACTTTGCAACAAATTTTAGAAATGTACTCTGAGAGGACATTATATAGGTCTTGAAACCCCAGCAAAACCAAGTAGACCAGGCTAGACACTTTTTAATCATTGGAGACCAGCTCTTGATTTTTTGCTTGACCAAATAGCCAATAAAGATTATGGATATATCTCCTTTCAAAAATTCCACTCTTGATCTTTTGCTTGACCAAAGGACTTCATGCCTACATACATTGATCAACTCCTACAATACAAGTTCACCCTTTTTTTTGCAGGGGATAACTGGTCAGTCTATTCCTACTTTACATTGTTTTAGTATGGTAATATTTGCATGGGTTTGGTGATCATCCTCCCTCTCAGATACATCAGGATGACCAACATAATATATAGCCTAGGCAATTTTATTAAACAGAGAAACAAAGAAAAGCGAATTAGTGTTAGCATTGGAGATAAGTACATATTCCATGAAGGAATCCTGTTTCTTTTTTTTATGACAAAAGGAACTGCGTGAATAAATCCTGTTGAGTAGCACTATTAAAAAATAGTTATAGTCGGTCAGTTTCTTTGATTAAGCAAAAATGGCATTTGACTCTAGGAAATAAAGCCAAATAAATGACTGGTGCCAAGAATGCATGTCTACCCAAAGTTCTAGTACACAAACCAACTTGTACATAAATAAGAAAATATCATAGTTCAAGCCTTCAAGCAAATGCAACAGTAAGAAGATATATGATATGAAAGGATGAGAGAGTTTAATACTATCATAGCCAGAATAAATAATGCGGTCTCAAACAAGCATGAAAATTAAGATTGGACCTGGAAACAAATAAACTTCTTGCACTATAGTTTATCAGAATGGCAAAAAGTGTAATCAAATTTGACAAAAGAATTTATCAAGTGCTCTTTATCATAGAATATTATACACATAAGACTAATCTTGTAAGAGTATTTTAGAATGTCTTTACCAAGCCACCACCTCCTTCTGCTTCCTCTCCTGCGAATTTTTTGAGAAGAACTGCAATTTCATAATTGATATTAATTTTGGCTTGGTAATTCATGCCAGCTAGTTTTTATACTGAAGACAAGATTAGAGATGCTAGCGAACCGGTAAATAGACCATATGTCACTGCTGAAAGAAGCCCAAAAAGATCCCCTACAAGTGACCGCTTTTCATTACTGCAAACAAACAGTAGAACTTTCATTGGGGTCTCAAATAGAGACTATAACAAAATATAGTATAAAGTATAAACAGAGGAATGGAAAATTAAAAAAACTCATCTCTGAAAGCAACTTTAAGTTTTCATATAAAGATTTTAGAAAACATGTGAAAAAAATGTGCTATCTTGACTCATCTAAGAAACAACAAAATAGAAAATATTTTACCTAAAAGAGCTTATTTGTGACTCATCTGTTGCCCAAGTCTTTCCAAGAGTTGTCAGTACAACACCAGCTATGCTCACAAAAACGGCAACTACTTTAGCCAAGTTTAAGGAGTCTTCGCGTAGAAGCACACCGATGAAAAGAGTAAAGAGTCCTGAAGTTGAAGATAACACAGTAGTACTTGCCACACTAGTTCATGCAAGTGCTGCATTTGAGAAATACTACATCCGTACAATAAGGATATATAAATACCTTACTATAATTAAATATTTAAACAACAAGGTCTATTTAACAGAAAGAAGCAATTACAATAGCATATGACTATGGCATAAAGCAATCAATACTTAAGTCTACATATTCGTATCAGAATGATGAAAGATAAAAAAACATAGCAGTCATTAGAAATTTGGTGGACAAGTGCACATTATGAAATATAAATACTTGGCTTTCAAGGGCAAATCAGGGTTTGAAAAGAATGTCTGGTATCAGCTTTTTGTTTTTTCATTCCAATATTTGAGTCATTAGGAGAAGAACATGACATGGTAGGAATAGACAGAAACAATAATAAAAACTCACCTCTGTGGCAAACCAAATAGGGGCAAGATAAATTGCATATGCTGCAATCTCCTTTGTAGTGAAGGATCGTCTTTCCTTCAAAACCTCAGTATCAACTTCATCTCTTATCTTAAAAACCAAAAAATGTTCCTCTTTTTGTGCAGAGAGGGAAAGTTCAGTGTTCTTTTTAGTTAAAAATATTTGTGATTCCATTTCTACCATCTTCTTACCACCATTATGTTCTGCAGGAGGATTAAGTCTAGATGGTGAGTTGTTGACAATTTTTTGACTTCCAGCACTTCTAGAGTGTTTCCTCAGTAAATTGCATACAAAATCTTTGATAAAAGCTATTGGTAGATAAACAACCATAAGAGAGGCCCCTAAATAAGTAAGAGCAAATGGCTGTTTGTAGTCTGCATATATACCCTGTATCACCGCAATACAAAAGTTAGAGGATATATTTCCTTATAAAGTTAACAACATTATAAGAAATATAAGAGGAACTGAATTAGTTCCATTAAAGAAGTCATAAATTATTATATATGCATTCAATTAAAATGATGATTTGTCTTGCAAAATGATTCCACAATTAACATATCTCATCACTCCATAATTAACTCATAATTAACAATTTAAAATGTGCCTAACCACAGAAATATAAGTAGTTAAGTCTAAAGTGAAATCCATAGTTGTCAATAGCGCACATAGCGCACCCTGTGCGCTATGCTATGCGCAATAGACTTCAGTGTAGCACGCTACATTGAAGTACACTGAAGGCATTTTGTCTCTTCAGCTTCAATCTTTTTCTTTGGAAGGACAAGAGTTTTTCTAGAAGGCAAGTTGATAAAATTCAAGAAAATGATGAAGAGGAAGAATTTAGAGCCAACCAAACTGATATGAAGGAGGAAAAGGAGAAGGACAGTGAAGGCTATGGCTCTCATGATCGTCATGTGGATGATGAGATTAACCTTGAGGATGAAAATCTCGACGATGATGAATAAAGTTGGGATCTTGGGGAAATTTTGGAGCTTGAAATCTGAATTCTAGGTTTTAAAACTTTGTTTTGCTAACTTTTAGACTTATCCCTTATGGTTGATTTACGATGTTTTGATTGGTTTAATTTATCTTATAAACATGGTTTCTTTTTATACATTTGGTCTTCATCATTTTTGAATATTTAGTTGCTATTCTTTATGATAGTTGGAATCTATTGGTATTTTTAGTGTATACATAAAATATATACCTATGTTTTTATTTTGTGTTTTATTTCAATAAAGTGTGCGCTTCGCACTACGCTATGCGCTATAGCTCCAGGGGACCTTTGCATGTCGCTCCACTTTTCGCTCCCGAAATCAGGTGTTCCCTTCAGCTGGAACATAGTGGTGAAAAGAACAAGCAAAAAAGAGAAGTTGAAGAGAAGAATTATATGCACTGCCACAAGATGAATGGAAGCTCATACTTTCTCTATGAAGAAACAACTCTTCTCTCCATGCAGTTTTGCACTCAGTGAGATGTAATCAATCCTCTGAAGAAGCATAGAATCATCAAATGAAGAAGGTCAAAGAAAAAACAGCTCTTTTAAGTTTTTGGAAGAGAAAGCAATGAAACATATTTTTGACACACCCATTAGACGTTTATTTTAGAGAAAACAATAAAGTCTCGTCAAGTCTTGTATAAGAGGATGAGATTCCCCATCATTCCATTTGTCAAAAGAAAAAAATAACTATGAAAGCCTGCTGGATTTGAACAAAAAAGGAAAGAAAATAATGGCGAACCAGCAGGTAAATATGAGTATGGACACTTAGTACTGGTCCAAACTGTTAGTACCTAGTATGCCTATTGAGCCAAAAAGAATGGGATCCAGGTCTATGCCACCTGGTGCACTGGAATGGTTTGGCTCGTACCACCAACTTAAAGTATTCATTTCAACTAAATAGATAAACAACAGTATTTTTTTGTGCTATTGCTTAGCATATTGGGGACTTCTTCTGGATCTCTGGTATGATGAGGATCTTCTGAGCATTCAATTTCATTTATTACCCCAATTGAAGGCTAAACTACTGATAAATACTAGTCTCTCACCCAACGGCCTAAAATAAACCAATTCAGCCATGTAACTACACCAACTGCTGGATAATGTACCTTTCTTTTTTAGAAAATTCTTTTTTTTATGTGCAACAAGTATGTAGTAAGCAGTGAAGTAAATAATGTATCATTGCTTGGATATTACTAAAATCATATGATCAACGTTTATTGCAAGGAGATTCTGCTGATGATGAAGGTGATGTCAAGGTTGGGACATTAATTGAACCTGTCTATCGAAGGCAAAACTCTAGCCACTCTTGGAACAGAATCACAAATCCTAAGCTAACCTGTGAATTATGATGATGGATTAACCATCTTACTCCTATTTCAACATTCAGTCACACCCATTGTGTAAATAGTAACTACTTGTAGAACCAACTCATTCACCTTGCAAGACAATGAAGTGTCCAATACAGGTGGATATTGACAATCTATTGCACATATTTCCTTCTAACAGATATTTATGCTGATTAATTATTGAATAAACTATAATACAACGTATTAATGAAAACCATCTTTGTATTTGAGTCACATAGGAACTTTAAATGCTTATCCTCCATCAGCAGACTGATATGTACTCAATCGGTGCCATATATCCTCCAAACAGAACAACATTCAGTCCTAGGGGAGATCATCCTCATTACTCCCAACAGGTAACCCTTCCAATTGATCCTATGTTGTAAGACCAAGCTTTAACCAGACATTCAATTCAAAGTATCAGCCTCCTGTATTACTTGATTTTGAGTTTGTCATCATATTTTACTTAGTTCTGCCACTACCTTTGCAACTAAACAACAATAGACCCAGGAAAGCTCTTATAAGAAATTGGAGCAACATTAACACTATGTTTGGATTGAGGGTTTTGGAAGGTTTCGGAGGGGTTTGGAGGGGGAGGGTTTTGAAGGGGTTTAAAACATCCTGTTTGGATAACTTTTTTAAGGGGTTTGGAGGGGTTTCAAACCCCTCCAAACCCCTCCTAGAACACATTTTCAAAACCTCCCAAAATGGGGGGTTTTGGAGGGGTTTGAAGAGTTAATGAATTAAAAATAGTTAAATTACAAAAGTATCCTTAGAACAAAAATATATATTATTATAAACGAGGGCATAGCGGTCTATCAAATCCCTCCAAATCCCTCCAAACCCTTTATGAAATTTAACCAAACAAGGTATTTAAAACCCTTTCAAAAACCTCCAAATCCCTCCCCCTCCAAAACCCTTCAAACTCCTTCAAACCCCTTCCCCTCCAAACCCCTTACTCAAAGTTATCCAAACATAGTGTAAGAAGATGACTGCAGCACTTTATATTTGTACAGAAACAGGGGATTGGGCGAAGAAAATTTTCAAACAATAAAGGGTATATGATGATTTATCTCCAGACCTTTTCTCTGTTCTCGACAAATAACATAGAAGTCTGATGGAACTCGTCAATCATATATTCAAAAATAGAAGAAAAGGAAGGTATTTGTTCATGTGGTCGTTGCGTATCAATTGTAGCATTACTACAAAATGGAATCATTAGATCTCACCGCAATTAAAAATTCATAGACAGACAGCAATTTCATAAGACAGATAATTGAAGAGCATAACACAAAAATGACTCGTTATTGCAATTTCCACATCCTTTACCAATCCGTAGCTAGATAATTCCAAAGGAAGATTCAAAAGAGAAACATCTTCCAATAAACGGAGACAAAAACAAGGGATTATAGTTTAGACCTGGGTGACTTCGGCGGAGATGACCCAAATGACAACGACAGCAAGGATGAGAAACAACCCGGCCTTGGAATAGGAGCGGGCAAAGGCCAAAAGATAGGGGTGAGCCCGAGTATTTGGCAACTGACTTTAATTTCTACCTCTAAGACTCTAACCATCTTAGCAAACTTTATTATCAATTTATTTTTAACTAACATATATTATATATATAATGTAATGTAAAATAAATAATATTACACAATACCAAGATTCAAACTTAGGCAGGTGGAAAGTTTAACATCACACTTAACCACCAAGGCAAATACTAACATATAATATAACTGTTATTATATATATATATATATATATATATATATATATATATATATATATATATATATATATATATATATATATTCGGTTAATTCGGTAAATTAATCGAACCGTCGGTTAATTTACCGAACCGAATCGAAAACAAAAATTCAAAATTTCTTTAACCGAACCGAAATTAATTCGGTTCGGTTAAATCGGTTTCGGTTCGATCGGTTTCGGTTTGGTTTCGGTGAATTGAGAAATTTTGCTCACCCCTACCAAAAGAGAGGGAAAAGGGAAGACGGATAGGAGGGTTCGACCGCGCCTTCCTGCGAACGCGAGGTATATATAAAGTGAACACATGTACCATCTTTCTGATGTACTACCATGCAATAGTTTTTTTTTATATTTAAAAGTGTCAAGTATCATTCTTTCAAATGAACATTTAGTTAGTATATATTTTATTTGAGTTCTATTAATAAAAAAAAATTAGTCCTACTTAAATAAAAACTTATATATTTTAAACTAATTTGTTACGATTTGTTTGGATTGAAGGTTTTGGAGGAATTTGAAAGGATTTGAAGGGAGAGATGTTTGGAGGAGTTCAAAACACCTTGTTTGGATATACTTTTTGAGAGAGAAGGGATTTGGAGGTGTTTCAAACTCTTCCTAAAATTCATTTTCAAAACCTCCAATTTTGAGAGATTATGTCTATTGACAAAATGTAAAGGATTATGTAAAAATTAGGGGTGAGCATCGGCCCGAATAATCTGAACCTGAATAAGGAGGCTCCTACACCACCCCACCCTACCCGAATAAGATTTCGGGACCCGACCCGATTAACCCGAATAAGATCGGGTCCCCACCTGATTAACCTGAATTTCCTTTCAAAAAAAAAAAATCAAAATTCATAATAATAAAGACAAAAAATTCTCCAATTGTGAAGATGATAAAAGAATAAGGTGAAAAATGGTATTATAGATATAACCACCGATTTTGAGAGATTATGTCTATTGACAAAATGTAAAGGATTATGTACAAATTAGGGGTGAGCATCGACCGAATAACCCGAACCTGAATAAGAAGGCTCCTACACCACCCGATCCTACCCGAATAAGATTTCGGGACCCGACCCGATTAATCCGAATAAGATCGGGTCCTGACCCGATTAACCTGAATTTTCTTTTAAAAAACAAAAAAAATCAAAATTCATAATAATAAAGACAGAATTCTTCAATTGTGAAGATGATGAAAGAATAAGGTGAAAAATAGATTATGTCTATTGACAAAATGTAAAGGATTATGTACAAATTAGGGGTGAGCATCGACCGAATAACCCGAACCTGAATAAGAAGGCTCCTACACCACCCGATCCTACCCGAATAAGATTTCGGGACCCGACCCGATTAATCCGAATAAGATCGGGTCCTAACCCGATTAACCTGAATTTTCTTTTAAAAAACAAAAAAAAATCAAAATTCATAATAATAAAGACAAAGAATTCTTCAATTGTGAAGATGATGAAAGAATAAGGTGAAAAATAGTATTATAGATATAACCCTAATAAGAGTTGAACTTAAAACCTCTTAAATATCATATCTAACCTTCTAATCACTAGTCCAACATCACTTTTTATATCTTTAATATACATAAACATATATTTAACTACATTTGGGTCGGGTCAGGTATATGAAGGTTTTCACCCGACCCCGAATAAGGAGTATGAAGTTTCTAAAATTCAAACCCAACCCAACCCGACTTACCCGAATAACCCGACCCGAATTAAATTTTCGGGTTATTCGGGTCGGTTTGGGTTTTGCTCATCCCTAGTACAAATGAAGAAAGCTCTATACTATTTCCACTAGATGAATTAAGTGCAACCATATTTCTATTTGAATTGTTTGAATTGAGGACTTGCATTACTAGTGCCTTTTGCTAACCCAAATTTTGCCAGGGTGAGCCTCTTTGTTTAGATCCCTTCTTATATCTAAACTTCTAGCTAACAGCCTAGCAGCATCCTAAATGTCTTTGATAAGATACTTGAGGAACCATGGAGGTTTGAACTTCTTGTTTAGTATGTTGATTATATCTTTGACAATCAGATAAGACTATATAAAGTATGCTTGATGTTAAATTCTTTAGCTCTAAAAATACTTATCCAAATTGCCCAAGCTTCAACCACCAAAGGAGTTGCAGCACTCTTATAACTATGTCCCTTTAGATTGACGTCGTTTGTCTCATTGGCAAAATGATATCAGTATCCAGCTTCTTTGGTGTTGCTGTCCCAAGCTACATTACAAAAAAACATTGCAGGTTTTATAGTATGAACCTGATTCACTACTTGGATGGACATTAAGGCCTTTCGTTTGAGCTATTAGGCCATGTTTTCTTGGCCGGATTGGATTTTGATGGGATATGATATGAAGTGTAGGGATATCAACGGGGCGGGTTCGGGGCGGATAGTGCCACACCCGCACCCGCACTCATTTACTAAACCCATCTCCCGTACCTGCACCCGCACCCGCGATGGATATCCATCACCCGCACCCTCGCGGGTAATTGATACCCGCGGATATCTGCGGATACCCATTTAATATATGTCAAGAATTTTTATTTTATTATAATAGTATATCACCAATGATTCTCATTTCACCACTATTAATAACTTGGTTGAGAAACATTAATCCATAAAATAAACTACGTAATAATTAAATTCTAAATCATAAAATTATCTTAAGAAATATCAATAATCATTTATGCAACATTAAATTTAAAACCAAAATTAAATTTAAAATCAAGGTACTTTCAATTAAAATTGGAAATTGATATCCCTAAAAATATATTATATTTAGATTTATTTTTAAATTTTCCATTAAATATTAATATATAAAATTATAAATTTAATTTTTCATATATATTGGCTGGTAGCGGGTATCCGCGGGTGTGGATAGTATAGTATCCATACCCGTACCCATTTATTAAATGGGTAAAAATTTATACCTGTACCCGTACCCATGGGTATAATATGTTTACTATATCCGACCCGTGTCGGGTAAATATCCGCGGGTATCCGCGGGTACGGGTAATATTGTCATCCCTAATGAAGTGGATAATGATAGGATATAAATTGAATGGGATATCTTGAAATCCTATCATGCGTTTGTTTTGACACAAGATAAAAAGCTTGGATAAGATATGAAATCCATATCTTATGTTTGTTTTGGTTAGGATAACGAAATCGGATAATAATATTATTAACAAGTAAATTACAAAATAATAATATGTAATAAGCATCATGAAATTAAATTACTTTTACAAAATCATTCTTTACTCGATATGAAAATTAAAAATAATTGGCGTAACAAGCATGAACAATTAAAATAATTGTCCTAACAAGCATCACGAAAAATATTATTTACTCGATATGTAATAAGCATCACGAAATTAAAATTTCAGCATATATTAAAATAATTGAAATAACAAACATCATTGCTAGCCTAAAAAATTCAAGCATATATTAACATTATACAAGTTTTTTTAGCAATACAAGTCCAAAAAAAATAATAAGCAAAAAATAGAATTTCTAACTGAAAATTTCAACATCTGCTTAAATTTTCAACATTACCTAAGGTGCAGTAAACTAAAATTTTTAACGACAAGGTTAAATTTTTAGCAATAAAAATCTAAATACAAAGCTTAAACTTCAACAACAAGCAACAATATCAAGTAATTTTCAGCAACAAGCTGAAATTTTTAACAATAGATTTCTAGATACCAAGCTTAAACTTCAGCAATATAACAAACCCAAAAATTTGAAATTTTCAGCATCTAAACCTCCTCCTGAAACCTGCACATTTAAAGTAGTAATAACAGTAACACATTTGAAAAATACTATTTTAAATTATTTCATGTCTTATGAAAATTCTAAACACAGCAGATGAACACTTACTTGCAAAAGTTCTAAAAGCAAAATTATCCCATGTCTTACAAAGTAGATGAATAGCTATGTTGTATAACACTCTACAAAAAAAAACATGTAATAGATTCAATAATTAAAGTTAATAAACAAACTTTAATTCACAAGCAAAAAAGAGAAATGAGAAGAAGTAGAAGCAGAAGAAATGAGAAGATTAGATTAATAATTTTAAAATAAGAGATACTAACCTTGATTTCAAGAGGAATGATGTTTTCTCATAATATACTCTAAAAATCCAACTTTGTCCTCCCCTTTATCTATTCCACTAAAAACCATCAACTCATTTGGATGTGCACCTAAATAACTAGCAAGGAAGAAAATATCCATTGAAGCAAATATTGGAGGTTTCTTTAATTGTTCATGAATTTCTCTCTGCATCTTTGCCAAATCCTTATCATGTCCAAATTGATTTGACAATGTTGTTATATTATTTGCTATATCCCCGATTTTGGAAGCTACTGCACTGATATACTCTCCAATTTTAGCAACCTCTGAGGCCATTTTATTATCTCCACGATTCTTCCCCTTTCGCCCTTCACGACTCTGATTCCTACTAGTCGATCCATCAACAATTACGTGTGGAGATGATGCCTCCATATCATTTGTTTTGCTTGCCTCATCTGTTTTGTTTGTCTCCTCGTCATTTAACATTTCAAGGATATCAGTAGGTGTCTCCACATTCTTACCAGTTGCTTGATCTTTCCCAAAGACTACGGATAGCTTCTCATAATGAGGAAAAGACTTGTTTTTCATCAGTTTAGCATCATTGTCCTTCTGTAAAAAGTAATTTACACACAGTAAAATTCTATAATTATGAATGAAAAATATTAAATAAAAATAAAGCATATATACCTTTAGATACTCTTCCCAAACACCATCTTCAGCTGTGACACAATTATGCTCAGAGTCTCATCCAAAGTCCGACTGGTTTAGCATGTCATAAACAATATTATATTATTTTTTAAGATTTTTTAATTTCGATTCAATATCCTGGACACGCAGCCTCCATCCGTCGCTCAATTTCAACATATATACCGGGCCTAAATCCGTTATCACTTTTCCACCCAGCATTAACCAAATCTTCTAAAATGTCAACAAATGAATCCTCTTATTTTTTAGTCCAAACCCGTCTTCTTGTTTTGAGTATTTTGAGTGATTTGAGAACTTTGATGATCCATCTTATAAAACCAAAATTAAATTCAAATTATAAGGTACAGTATCATCACATCATGGTATAGCTTAAATTAAATAACAAGTTAGATAAGAAAAATTGTGCAATTTAAGCATCCAAATAAGAGTTCAGTAACAAGTCAAATAAAAGTATAAAATACCAAGTCAATTGTTCGTACGCCACTCATTATACATTTCATTAGCCAGTCTATCACGAAATTCTGTCCAATGAGATGATGTCTCTACACTACTTATGGTATCAACATCATCGTCATTGTCATTGTTTTCCTCCATACTACTTAATTGTGCCTCCAAAGGATCTAAACTCATTTCTCTTCTAATGAAATTATGTAAAAGACAACAAGCTATAATTATTCTGTTTTGCGTGGTGATTGGATAAAAAGATGGACTTCTAAGAATAGCCCAACGAATCTTCAACAATCCAAAACATCTTTCTACCACGTTCCTAGCTGATGAATGACGCATGTTAAAATACTCTTGAGGTGTTGATGGAGCTCTAGAACCTTCCCCCCATTCTCATATATGATATCTTGTTGATCTATATGGTGCAAGAAATCCTTCTCCATTAGTGTAACCAGCATCCACCAAATAATACTTCCCTAAAATATCAATTGTATAACTCGTATTAGAAGTTTTTATTACATGAAACGATAACCTAACTATGAATTTGTAACTTAATAATGACTTACCAATGGGGACTTTTAACCCATTCCTTCTATTGATGGCATCTCGTAGCACTCTAGAATCTGCAGCTGAACCTTCCCATCCAGGCATCATAAAAATAAAGCTCATATCAGGGGTACAAACACCCAATACGTTAGTGGCAATGTCCCCTTTACGAGTGCGATCACGAGGTTTATCTTCAGTTGAGACACGCACTCTAATATAGGTGTCATCTAATGCTCCTAAGCAATTCTAGAAAATACAAAATAAAAATTAAATAGCATGAGAACATATTCAACATATGTGAAAAAATATATCATTAATTATTTTATTGAACTTCTTACGCACCTTAAACCACTTCCATTTTGGATCGGTACAATTTTCGATTATAGGTTCTAGGGATCTAACAAGATATTTTGCAATCTTATGACAACATTCAATACAACATTAAAATGCTTACTCACTGTTTGACCCGAACAAACAAAATTGAACTTGATCACACGATTCTTCACATGATGTGCAAGTACATGCAAAAACATCGCGACTTGCTCCTCCACACCAACAGATCTTTTTTCTCTTAACTTACCCACTGTGTGAAGTAACTCACACAATATCCCAAAACTACGTTTATCAACCCTTAGTTGGTCAATGCAAGTAACATCACTATGATTGATAAATTGATTCAACCTCTCTAATAGGATTTCATACCCTAAAGTTCTATACTCTCTTATGGTCCTACGTTCCTCAATTCTACTTAAAATCTCTATAAGCAACACAATAAAAGGTAAAAGAACAGACACAACTTCAGCAATCACTGCCTCTACTGCTACTAAAATTGCTGCAATCACTTCTTCTGGCGTCATAACTAAGAAAATTAAATAAATAATCAATAAATAATAAATGGTAGACAAAGTGCTGAAATAATAACTCCTAGTTAAAGAAAAATTTACTTAATCTAAATTGACAAAATAGTTATATTTTCACCTACCCATTAGGATTTCGGACAGTGTCGATCGAATTGAGATTATGTTAAAGTTCGATTCAATTCGACCTAACCCGACCCAACGTGATCCATGAACACCCATAGAAACCTACAATCCAATGTATGTCACTACCTACTTTATTGGAGCATCATTAATTTTAAGTTTGGGCTTAAGATGAAATTTTTAAGTTATTTTGTTGACTTAGGTCAACCTATACTTCAAGATTTCAAAAATCACACTTTTAATTTTATACAAGATCATATTTTTGATGAAAAACTTTTGAAACCAATTTTTGGATGAAAATTTTGATACCAAATATTGAATGGTCATTTGAAATGCATGTATCATGATTGAACTCAAAATGAATTTTCTAAGTTCATTTTTCATCATATATTAATTTTAATGAAAACACTAGATATTTCTAGCTATCATTCAAGAATTCAAAATCATTCCTAGAAATGATTTTACTCAATCAATGGTGTGAATGATATTAGAAACATAATCAAAATGGTATACACACACTTTCATTTGAAGTTTTTGAAGAAAATTCAAAGTATCGGAAAGATTGATATTTCATATAAGGATACTTTGTGTTTTCGAAATCCAACTTCACAATTCCATTATAAATTAGATTCTTGACAAAACTTTTTTAAATTTTTACTGATAAGACTAGATTTTTCAGAGAGTGTGCAGTTTCAAGAATCATCTCAAAATTAATTTTTTATGTTTTTCTATAAATAACTGAAATTTATACCAATTGTAGATTGAAATGGTATTTATGTAATTTTTAGTTATTCTTAAAACTTGTTCAATTTTCATTCAAACTTTCATGACACCACATGATAGTCATGTAAAGAGTATATGTCAAGTTTGAGATGAAAATTATGTCATTAAGTCAAGATATCAACCTAGCATGGTTTCATTCAAAACTAAACTAGTTTTTATGAAACTTGCTAAGTTTCAATCTTAACATTTACTCATGATTTTTCAAATTTAACCTATGGATACCTAACATGAGTAAATCTAAACATGTTTCTCAAATATGAATCATAAATGAAACCACTGAGTCAATTGGTTGACTTGGGTCAACTTGGTTCAAAAAAAGGTAAACATGAATTGACATCTATTATCATTTTATCCATATCCATATGAATTTTCCATTCTAAATGCATGGAAACATGTCATCCTTAATTCTAAACATGTTTATGAAGATTGGACTTAAAATGAAGTGTCCAAGTCGATTTGTTGACTTGGGTCAAACTTTTCAAACTTAAGTCCTCTAAGGTGAATTAGTTGTCACTTTATTCATCTAGACATGAATTTTCCATCTTAAGCACATTATAACTAATCATTAACACACCTAAACATGTTTATGAAGTTGGACTTAAAATGAGATGACCAAGTCGATTTATTGACTTGAGTCCAACTTTTCAATGTTAAGTTCCCTAAAGTGAGATACCAATTGTATTTGATCATCTAGACATGAATTTTTAAGTTTTAAATATTTAGACTCATGTGATATGTGTATCTAAACATGTTCATTTTGTGTTTACTCAAAATGAGGTCTCTAATAAGAAATTTTAATCTAGAGCAAATTTCATTCAATCAAGATATCATGAAATTGCCTAAGTGATTCAAATTTTTCTTACTCATGAAAATTCAAACATTTATCATGCAAAATCAATCATGAGTATATATATAGAGACATCATTAAAGCATGAATATTCAAGTATTATATTAAGATTTTTGCAAAATCAAATTCATACATTTTTCTTGAAAATTTGTCCAACTTTTCATTTTCTTTTAGATAGCATAGCTTTCCAATTCTTATCACTTTCTTAACTTGCAAGAAGGCTTCATTAGTAGCATGATGAAATAATATGCAAACTTAGCAAGCTAACTTACTACATAGCAATGTTCAATGCAAAGTTTGGTATTAACCTATGCTAGATAGTTAAGATTCATTTTTAAGAAAGTTTTCATTATATCTAAATGAATCTAAGGGATCCTAAGATATGAAATATTTGAGAAATAAGATCTCTACCTATGTTTAACTAGTTTGGACTTAATGATAAGGTCTCTAGTATCAACCTAGAGCAAGTTTCATTCAATGAAATTTGCCTAAGTACTAAGAATCTAGCTACTCATAAAAATTCAAGGATTTAACATGCATTTCTAATCATGAGTATAGAGACATAATTTAAGCTTCCACATTTAGGTATAACACTAAGATTTTGAATTTATCAAAGTTATACCTTATTCATGATAATTTGTCAAACTAATCTTTTTCTTCCTAATTAGCCTTCCTAAAACACTTATAACTTGCAAGTAAACTACACTAATATTTTTAGAGAAAATATAGCTACTTAGCAAGCTAACTCAACCAAAAAGCAAAGAGAAGCATTAAGTATCATTATCAAATACCACTTTGCTAAATGGTTTCAAATTCGTTTCAAAATGAAATCGAATAATATCAAAATGAATTTTAAGAGATCACAAGAATAATAAATGAAAAATATGATCCCCAACCATTCCTATTGGTTGAAAACCGAAAGGCCACAATTAGCCTACGATTTAGAACCGCAAGGTCGCTTAGGCCCATTACAGGCCACCTGGATCTCCGAAGAGACCGGAAAATCAAAATCAAAACAATTTTCAAAAGAACTCTTTTGCAAGAGCGGGGAAAATAACTCAATCTTAAACATGGTATCATAATCTTCAACTAAGATTAAGCAATGCAAGTTAGGAGATGATACCGAAATAGTTTTGATGCCAAATTTACCTAAGGCATCAAGGTAGTTTGAAGTTGCAACCAAGGAATGATTCATCATTCAAGTCCATGGTCAACTCCAATACACCACTTCTTTATACCCTTGTGTGGTAGCTCCCCCTACAAGAGAAGATGAGACCTTTGGTACCTAAATAGCTTTGGGTCCTTGGGGGTTAATGGGCTTAGGTACCCAAAATATCTTAACAACACTAAGGTTCACTTTGAAAGTACAATCATATATGGCATGCCCATAAATACCACAACAAAAATAATGTCCATTAGATTTCTTTTTATTTTTGCTATGGACATGAAGTTTAAAGTTAGAATGCTTAACATGTGAAATATTATGAGCATGAGCAATCTTGTTTGGAGATTTCCTAAATGAGACATTTTGATTTTTAGGACTCCTAAGAGATGAAACATTTGATAAGTTACTAGTTTTCTTACTCAAGAAAACAATCTCATTTTTTAAGTCATTGATGGATTTGTGTAAAGCTTGAATTTGAGATTTCAACAAACAATTTTCATTTTTCAAGATATCATGCTTAAATTTGAAATCACTTATACAATTCGATCTTACCATTGAGATTCACTTTATTTTTTGTGTTTTCATTCTCATTTCTAATTTTTGAAATCTTAGTTAACAACTCATCATTCTCAATTTCTAATTCTTCATTTTTATGTTTTAAATTCTTAATCTCAAGCTTCATATCATCATGGCAAGAATAAAAAGAACTAGATTTCATTTTCTCATTTTCTAATTTGCATTCATGCAATTGAGAACTAAGATTTAAGTTTTCTTTCTTCAATTTCTTATTTTCCTTGTTCTTTTTTACAAGGATGGCATATATTTTCTTGCTTTCTTCTAGTAGTTCTTCATAAGACATGTCAAGGGATTTAGAGCTATTAGAATTACTATCATTAATATTTTGAACATGACTAGAAGATGGAGAATATACCTCATCTCGAAGACCCATGAGGCAAACGTTTGATGTAGCTTCATCGTCATGTCTAGAAGAGGCTTCACTTGTTTGAGATGTGGATGAGGAAGCACACTTCTTTTTGGATTTCTTCTTCAAGAGTGGACAATTCTTCTTCTTGTGTCCCTTCTCTTGGCAAAGGAAGCACCTAAGTTTTCTTTTTCGATTCTTGCTTGTGTTTCTTTGGCTAGAAGTGCTTTGGGCATCAAAAACTTCATTAGGACTAAATGTATGACAATTGTCATCACCTCCTTCATTGAAAGTAGTAAGCTCCTCAGTTTTTGCATAATCGTAAAGCATGTTTAAACAAGCTCAAATATCGAATGTGGATGAATAATGCATGACCTTTTCAAGTATTTCAATTGAAAATGAGCAATATAGGAGATGTGTTGTTTTAGCATTTAATTCAAATAATCTAATTTGTTCTTGAGTCCAATCATTTAAGTCAACGGTGGGCTCAACATACTCATTCTTTAGAATGCACAATAAATCTAAACTTTGTGTTTTAAGAAATGTATACATCCTACTCTTCCAAACACCAAAGTTTTCTTCATCAAACCTAGGTAGTGCACATGCTATACTTTCTAGTGCCTTTTTTTTCGGATCGAGGCTAGATGTAGAGGAGACGATGAAATCTCAATCTACGACCCGCTCTGATACCAAATGTAGGCGAAATGGCGACATTAGAGGGGGGTGAATAATGTGTTTACTAAAACAATTAGCCTAAATCCCAACTTTGATCGTTTGATAACTTGTTTAGGCAAGATGCAATTATGCGATTGAATGCGGAAACAAGATAAAGCAATTAAGCACAAACAATTTAAAACAACACAAACACAAGATTTATAGTGGTTCGGCCCCAATGCCTACTCTACTACCTAAGCACCCCGCTTAGGATTTCCAAACTAGTTTTACTAGATTAATTTACGTTTCCTTTACACATAGGACTTTTCACTTGAAGAGTCTCACTCTCTACCTAAGGTACTTCCACACCCGGAAGTCTCCGCCTTCTTATCGAGAGAACTCTTCCACCTCAACCCTAAGGGACAACTAAATTAATCCTAGTAAATACTAAGTTTACACAAGTGGCTTTACTCTTTTTCACAAAGAATACCACTTCTACACAACAGACCTAACACAAGGTCTTCACAGACTCAAATCAAAAGTAGTTCAAATAAATAGATAAAATACAATCAAAAGAGCTACAATATAAAACAAGATTAAAAACACTTTTTAATCCTTCAAAAACCTCCAACTCGCCAAGTAGTAGAGATTGGGTCGAAGCCCGAGTTGAGGAGCAGACGACGCTTGAAGAAAAACTCAACAGAGGAACGGAGCACACTGCGATTACTCCTTTGAAGGCTTTAAATCTCCCTTAGAATGCTCAATGATAACTGTAAGAGAGGGACAAGAAGATTAAATAAATTATATACTGGTGTATTTATACCCTTTTGAAGAAACGACAGCTCAACAGATAGTTTTCTATCCATTGCAGGCCGCCGGTCGATAGGTCGGTCGACCGATCGATCGACCGACCGATCGACCGGTCATTCGACCGCTGCTTTCTCTCTATGGTCGGTCGATCGATGGGTCAACCGCCCAGATGCAAAAATCACGATCCCGACCTTCGGTCGACCGACGCGATCTGCGTCTTCGGGTATTCGCAGGTCAGTCGATCGGCTAGTCGACCGACAGAGCTACTGCCCATTTTGGGCTTCAATCGGTCGACCGCCCAGTCGACCGATGTAGCTACTGCCCCTTTTCAGCACTAGTCGATCGATCAAAATAGCTGGTGCCCTTTACTTTACCCTATTCGGTCGACCGCTCGATCGACCGAACTTAGGCTGAGTTGTATTTTTCAGCCAATTTCTTTTGCGCTTCATTTTCGGGTTCTGGCTTTTCAACAAGCATCATCTTGAAGAGCTTTCCATGTGACCTTTGGACTCGTCCAAGCGACTTTGGTGCACTCGTCGATCTTCGAGAATTTTTCGCGACGAACTCGAGCGCGACGATCAATGTCCTTATGATTTATCAATTTCTCTGATTTTTCCGATCGAGGACATTGAATGCTGCTGATATGGAACCTGAAATATATTCTTAATGAAATCATTAGTTTCATGTTTGTCAATATCTTCTGCATTGTGAGGCTTAATGTTGGTGAAAATGGCCACACAAGAGGGGGGATTAATAGTCTATTAACTAAATCAATTAGCTTAAATTCGGTTTTAATCTTTTCTTAGGCAATACATAATTGAATGATTAAATGCAGAAGCGATAAATGATAAAGCAATTAACACAGACAATATATCAATGCTAACACAAAGATTTATAGTGGTTCAGCCCCAATGCTTACTCCACTAGCTAAGCATCCTGATTATGATTTCACACCCAAATCCACTAAATTATGAGTAGCTTACAATTGAGGACTATACACCGGAAAGACCCTACACTCACCTCGAAGACACTTCCACACCCGGAAGTATCCCGCCTTCCTACCGAGTGAGCTTTCCCACCTCTATTCCTAAGACCTACTCCTAACTTAGTTTACACAAATGGATTTACACCTTGTACACCAAGGTAACCACTTACACACAAGATCACACACTAGGTCTTCTTACAAACTCAAGTAAATTAAAGTAAAGACAAATAAAAAACAAATTTATTACAAGAAGAATGTGAAGAGAACTTATCACAATGAAAGCACCTCTTCTTCTTGAGCCTAGCACCCTTGATGATCCCTCCATTGAAGAACACTTGAGATTGAGGGATCAAGAGCTAGGTTAAATGGATTTGATAAAGAGAGAGCTTAGAGGATGCTAAAGATCACTCTTTGAGGTTTATAAGCATCATTAGAGGCTTGGGAGAGAGTTTGGGGTGAATATTTATAACCCCCCAAACAAATGGCTCATCAATGGGCATATTTCTGCTCGTTGCTGACGCCCGGTTGCTTGTCGATCGATCGTCGGTCGACCGACCGAGAGCCGCGAGCATACTGCCGCTTTCTGGCAACAGTCGGTCGACTGAACCTGGGCTAAGCTTATTTTTTTTCAACCTTCTTCTTGCGCGCTTCATTTTTGGGTTCCGGCCTTTAGCGTGCGTCAACTTAAAGAGCTTTCCATGTGTTCTTTAGACTTGTCCAAGATGTCTTTGGTGCACACGTTGAACTTCTAGAAAACTTCGCGACGAACCTGAACGCGTCGACCAATGTCCTTCTGATTTTTCGATTTCTTTCGATATTTTCGATCGAGGACATCGAGTGGTAATCGATATAGAACCTGAAAATATTTCTTAATGAAACATTAGTTCCATGTTTGTTATCATCAAAACCGAGATTAAGACCAAGGTAGAAAATCTTAGGCCAACAATCTCTCACTTTTTGATGATGACAAACATCCTTAAGAAAATATATCATTTAAGTACAAAGAATATCAAATATGATATTTCTCCCCCTATCAGCATGCATATCTATGAAAATAAACTCCCCCTAGCTATATGCATGGTTTTCCTATATTTTTTTCCCTTTTACCTATATGTTTCTCCCTCTTTTGACATCAATAAAAAAGGACAAGAAAAGTCAATCAAAAGTCATAGTTGAAACTCTAAAAGATTTTTTAAAACCGCGAAAGTCTCAACTCAAGGGATGAAACCAAACATCGAATATGAGAGTAATTTAATACATAATATCAAGGAATTCTAAGTCTAATATTCATTTATCAAGCTCAAGTAGTGATATTTTTCATGTATCGGTCAACATATCAAAAAACCATTTTAGAAATAATTTTTCACGAGTCAAAATGAGAACGATACCAAAAATATCATTCTAACATCATACTTGAAGTCTTATTCGAAGATTTCGACGAGAATCCAAAGTATCGAGAAATGAGCACTTGAAAAGAACGATACTTTAAAGTGTCGAAATTCAATTTCAAAAATTCATAACAAATCATATTTATACTCAAGATTTTTGAAATTTTTATGTCATAAACTAGATTTTTTAAGGAAGATGCATATTCAAGAATCAAACAAAAATTATTTTTGTGCATTTTTTTAAAATTCATTGAAATCTAGTGATATTTTCATAAATATTAGCTATTTTTCAAAAGTTTCCAGATTTCATCCAAACTTTCCAAATACCAAGGTATGATCATTTAAAGTATGTGTATCTAGTTTGAAATAAAAATAATATCATTTGATCAAAATTTTAACTTAGCAATGATGTAAAAATAATATTAGCTATTTGATCAAAAATAATATCATTCCTAGAAATGATTTTACTCAAGCAATGATGTGAATGATATTAGACATTGAATCAAAGTGATATGCGTGAGTTTTCATTTAAAGATTTTGACAAAAAAATCAAAGTATCATAACAATGAGTATTTCAAGTGAGTGATACTTTGTGTTTTCGAAATCCAATTTCAAAATTCTATTATAAATCATATTCTTGATTAAACTTTTTAAAATTTTTACTGAAGAAACTAGATTTTTCAATGAAAGTGCAGATTCAAGAATTAATTAAAAATAACTTTTCTATATTTTTCTAAAAATAACTGAACATGCTAAAATTTTCATTGGCATTTTCGTAATTTTTAGTTATTTTTCAAAATGTGCTCAGTTTTCATTCAAACTTTTATGACACCATATAATGGTCATGTAAAGAATGTATGTTAAGTTTGGAATGAAAATTATGTCCTTAAGTCAAGATATAAACCTAGCATGGTTTCATTCAAAACTAAACTAGTTATCATGAAACTTGCTAAATGTCAATCTTATCATATTTATTCATGGTTTTTCAAATTTAAACATATGAACACCTAATATGAGTAATTCTAAATATGTTCCCCAAATATGGATTGAAAATGAGACATCTAAGTCATTTATTGAGTTGGGTCAACTTGGTTCAAAAGAGGTTATAATAAAATGACATCTATATCATTTTATCCATATCCATATAAAATTTTTATTCTAAATGCATGGAAATATGTCATACTTATTCCTAAACATGTTTATGAAGTTTGGACCTAAAATGAAGTGTCCAAGTCGATTTGTTGGCTTGGGTCAAATTTTTCCAAGCTTAAGTCCCCTAAAGTGATATAGTTATCACCTTATTCATCTACATATGAATTTTCAAGTTTAAACACCTAGAATCACGCCGTGTGTGTATTTAAACATGTTTATTAGGTGTATACTTAAAAACGAGATCTCTAGAGACAAAACTTAACCTAGAGCAAGTTTCATTCAATGAAATTTGCTTAAGTACTAAAATTCATCATACTCATGAGACTTCAAGAAGTTATCATGCAAATTCAATCATGAGTATAGAGACATTATTAAATCATGAATATTGAGTATTAAACTAAGAATTTTGTAAAACCAAAATCATACCTCATTCTTGAAAATTTTGTCAAACTTGTCTTTTTCTTTCCAAATTCAATCTACTAGCCTTCCATCACATTTTTGATAACTTGCAAGAAATATTCATTAGTAGCATAATGAAAATATGACTACTAACAAGTTATCGTACTAGATAGCAAAGTGGGAATCAAGTATCGATTTCAAAATCTACTTTGCTAAATAGCTTTAAATCTGTTTCAAAGTGAATGATCATGAAACCAAAATGAATTAAGAGATCTCCAAACATGAATTATTTAAAAATTAAGATCTGCAACCCTTCCTATTGGTGGAAAACCGAAAGGCCACAATAAGCATACAATTTAGAACCGCAAGGTCGCATGGTCCTATTATAGGCTACATAGGTGTCCGAAGAGATCGAAAATAAAAAAAAAAATTAAAAAATTAAACTCATATCATGAGCGAAAAATCTATTAATATTAAACATATATCAAAACTCCAACTCTAATTTAAACAAGTATATGAGATGATACCAAAGTGTTTGATGCCAACAATTTCATTACCCAAGGCATCATGATGACTTGAAATTGCAATTTTGAAATAGTTTAATTTTTTAATCCTCAAGCAACTTCAATCAAGCAACTTCATCTCACCTTTGTGTGGTAGCTCCCCCTAAAATAGAGCATGAAATTTTTGGTACCCAAATGGCTTTGGGTCATTGGGGGTTAGTAGGCCTAGGAATCCAAAGTGTCCTAGCCACACTTGGATTTCTTTTAAATGAACAATCATATATGGCATGACCAAAAATACCACAACAAAAATAATGCCCATTGAATTTCTTTTCATTTTTGCTACGAACACTAGATCTATCGTTAGAATGTTTGACATGTGAAACATGATGAGTATGAACATTCTTAGAAATATCATTCTTCTTCTTATGATCATGAGGTCTAATGGTAGAATGCATAGTATGAGAATGATGATGAACATTGACATTCTTTACATAAGCATTTTTAGTGTTCTTAAGAAATGAAACATTTTTCAATTCGTTTACTTTTTTATTCAAAGACACAACCTCATTTTTCAATGAATCAAGAGATTGGTATAAGACATTAGATTGAGATTTCAAATTGTTGTTTTTACTTATAATTTTTGAATTCTCAAGTTTCAAATTTTTATTCTTGAGCTTTAAGTTTTTAAGCTCAAGTTTTAACCTATCATGGGAAGAATTAAAAGAACTAGACTTCATTCTCTCATTTTCTAATTTTAATTCATCCACATGAGAGTTAAGCCTTATATTATCTTTCTCCAATCTTTTATTTTCATTATCCTTTTTAACCAGCAAGACATATATTTTTATGTATTCAACTACTAACTCATTATATGATATGTCGAGAGAACTAGTAGAGCTAGAATTATCATTATCATTAGCATGACTAGAAGGAGAAGAATGTACCTCATTATTAGCATCCGTAAGGTAAACTTTTGAAGATGCTTCATAGTCATGAAAAGAGGCTTCACTTGAGTAGGATGATATGGAAGCATGTGACATTCTCTTTTCCTTGTTTGTTTTTCATGGTAGGGCAATTCTTCTTCACATTCCCTTTTTCTTTGCACAAGTGGAAAATTATCTTTCTCTTCCGGCTTTTAGAGTTGTTTCTTTGACTAGAAGCACTATAAGCATCAAAATCAAGATTAATAGTAGGTGAGTGACCAATATTGTCATCACCACCTTCATCAAAAATGTCAATTTCTTCGGTTTTGGCATAATCATATAGCATGTTCAAAGTAGCCCAAATATCATATGCCGAAGTACAATGCATGAATTTTTCAAAAATATTATTTTCCAAAGAACAATATATGCAATTTGTTGCCTTAGCATTTAATTCAAACATATTAATTTGTTCTTGGGTCCATGCATCCATATTTTCCTTAGGTTCTATGTATTTTGACTTTACCATATTAAACACACATATACCTTGAGTCTTTAAGAATGTGTACATTCTTTCTTTTCGAATGCCAAAGTTTGACTCGTCAAACCTAGGAGGTATAGACGCTACCAACTCTAGATTATTTTCCGGATAGAGAGACGATCGATATAGCAAATGAATCTACGATCCGCTCTGATATCAAATGTTGGTGAAATGGCCACACTAGAGGGGGGGGAGGTTGAATAGTGTGTTAACTAAATCGATTAACCTAAATTCAGTTTTAATCTTTTATTAGGCAATTCATAATTGAATGATTAAATGCGAAAGCGATTAATGATAAAACAATTAACACATGCAATAGATCAATGCTAACACAAAGATTTATAGTGGTTCGGCCTCAATGTCTACTCCACTACCTAAGCACTGTGCTTAAGATTTTACACCCAAATCTACTAAATTATGAGTAGCTTACAATTGAGGACTTTACACCAGAAAGACCCTACACTCACCTCGAAGGTACTTTCACACTCGAAAGTGTCCCGCCTTCCTACCGAGTGAGCTTTCCCACCTCAATTCCTAAGACCTACTCCTAACTTTATTTACACAAGTGACTTTACCTTCTACACCAAGGTAACCACTTACACACAAGACCACACACTAGGCATTCTTACAAACTCAAGTAAATTAAAGTAAAGACAAATAAAAAACAATTTTATTACAAGAAGAAGGTGAAGAGAATTTATCACAATGAAAACACATCTTCTTCTTGTGCCTAGCACCCTTGATGAGCCCTCCAATGAAGAACACTTGAGATTGCGGGATCAAGAGCTAGGTTAAATGAATTTGATCAAGAGAGAGCTTAGAAGATGTTAAAAATCACCCTTTGAGGTTTAAAAACATCATTAGAGGCTTGGGAGACAATTTAAGGTGGATATTTATAACCCTAAAACAAATGGCTCGTCAACGGGCATATTTTTGCCTGTTGCTGATGCCCGATCGCTTGTCGGTCGATCGTCGATCGACCGATCGAGTGACCGTCGAGCGACTGTGGGCATAATGCTGCTTCCTAGCAATAGTCGGTCGATCGAATTGGTTACTGTCAATTTCCATGTGTTCTTTAGACTCGTCCAAGACGTCTTTGGTGCACACGTCGAACTTCTAGAAAACTCCGTGATGAACCCGAACGCGTCGATCAATGTCCTTCTGATTTTTTGATTTTTTTCGATATTTTCGATCGAGGACATCGAGTGCTAACCGATATGGAACCTGAAAATATTTCTTAATGAAACATTAGTTTCATGTTTGTTATCATCAAAATCGAGATTAAGACTAAGGTAGAAAATCTTAGGCCAATACTTAAGATCTGGTTATATGATAAGTAGTATATGGGCATGAGGAAGGCCTCGCTTTTGAAATGCAACCGTACAACTATATGGACAAAATTGGTACAAAAAATTAAAAATAAGCTTTTATTAAAAATTTATTATCAAAACTTTCAAAATAAGAGAATGTTAGAAAAAAAAATTAATTGAAACATATAACCTTTTTAAATAAAAAATATATATATATGACCATTCTTAATATCCTTGAGTAACTGATCAAGTTTTAATTTAAAAACTCTACATAAAATATCTGGTCGATCTGCAACGTCCAATCCTTGCTTCCATACAATTTGTTAATCTCTTCCCATTCAGGATTGCAAGTCATTGTCATGGATAAACTTGGATAATTAACATGTGTGCCTACTGTTATGTATTGACTTAAATTGGGTTCGAAACGAATTTAACAAGTCTGATCGAATTTAAATCGGAGTTTATTTAATCAAGATATGTTTGAACCAATTTGTTGAACCATATATCATACTAAATTGAGCTTGAACTTGCTCATTTGACCTGGCGGGCTGAACCTGGCAAACTGAGACTGCACCCGAGGTTGGAGGGTGGGCTGAACCTGCTACATCGGGCTGGCGGGCACCAGCGCCCGGGCTGGACCACGCGCATGGCAAGCAGTGCAGTAGGCGTCTTCAATAATTTTGACCAAGTTTGGTCAAAATTATGGAGAAATTGGTTATGCACGGAATTCGAGGAGCATCTTTCTCATGCGATTAAATTGGCAGCAGGCAACTTTCAAATTGAATCTCTCAGTGCACGAAATACGAGGCATTCTTTGAAGATTTCGAAGCAACTTTCAACTTTCAACTTTCAAAAGAATGCCAACTACAAAATTTCAATTCATTTCATACCGGAGGCATCACCTCACACTATGGTTTAGAGAAAAAATTTGGTAAAAAATTTAAGCTTAAAAAAAAAACACGTCCTAAGCGAACATAATTAATTATTAAAATAAAATAGAGGAAAAATAAAATTAAAAGATATAATTAATTATCAAAAAAAAATTGATTAAAAAATTTAAAAAGTAAATAGGTATAATAATATATAAAATAAAGAAAAAATAGTGATATTTGGAAGCAATACGTGTTACACTGTTACTCATGACTATTAAAATAAGATAAGATGCATATAATTAATATATTAAATAGCTTCTTTCTCCGCGCGCAGTTTTTGTTCGACAGCAAAGCAATCACGCAGGAAACTGCAGTCGCAGGTGAATCATCACCGCATGTTTATTATTTTACATACCCATCTGATGACGTCGATATTGACATGTATAACAACAAGTTCAAAAAGAAAAGCTTTTACTCGCTCATCTAATTGACCGACAATAGCATATGGATCTCCGGTTGCTTTGCCTTGTCCTCTTTCCCCTCTCCCTGTTCCTCCTCATCCACCGTGATTCCCGTAGAAGAAGAAGATGCACCGGTATCAAATCCTACCCTTTCCTCGGTATCCTCCCCCAATTCGTCAAGAACCGCCACCGATTCCTCGATTGGTCTACCGAAGCCCTCCTCCACACTCCCACTCACACCATGTCCTTTGTGTCCCCTGGCCAGGTCGGCGGCGTCATCACCGCCAACCCCTCCAATGTCGAGCACATCCTTAAGACCAACTTCGGCAACTATCCCAAGGGCGAGCGCTCTTCCGCCATGCTCGTCGACTTCCTCGGCCACGGCATCTTCAACTCCGACGGCGATGAGTGGAAGTGGCAGCGCAAGCAGGCCAGCTACGAGTTCAGCAAGAGGTCCCTCCGCAACTTCATCGTCCACACCGTGCAGTCCGAGATCGTCCACAGGCTGCTGCCTCTGCTGAGGAAAGCCGCAGAAGAGCAGGAGACTCTCGATCTCCAGGACGTGCTCGAGCGCTTCGCCTTCGACAGCATCTGCAAGGTCGCCTTCAACGAAGACCCCGCTTGCCTCTCCCGAGACGCCACCTCTTCCTCGAAAACCTCGCGCTTCATGAAGGCCTTCGAAGAGGCGCAGAATCTTATAATGGTCCGATTCATGGCCGCCATCAAGTTCGCGTGGCGGGTCAAGAAGCTGCTCAATATCGGCTCGGAGAAGCAGCTGAAGAAAAGGATCGCAATCGTGCACGACTACGCCATGGAGATCATCCGAGCGCGGAGGGCGAAGGCGGCCTCGCAGTTGGATGACCACCACGACCTGCTCTCCCGATTCGCCTCCGACGATGACAACTCGGAGGAATTCCTGCGAGACGTCGTCACAAACTTCCTCCTCGCCGGCAGGGAGACGACATCATCGGCGCTGACGTGGTTCTTCTGGCTCCTGTCGTCGAGGCCGGACGTCGAGGAGAAGATACTGGAAGAGGTTAAAGCCGTGAGGGCAAGCAGCAAGAACGCAAGCGAGGCATTCAGCCTGGAGGAGCTCCGCGAGATGCATTACATCCACGCGGCGGTGACGGAGTCGATGAGGTTGTATCCACCCGTGCCGATCGACACGGTGGCGTGCGTGGAAGACGACGCCATGCCGGACGGAACATTCGTGGGCAAAGGCTGGGCCGTATCCTACAGCGCGTATAGCATGGGGAGGATGGAAGCCGTGTGGGGAAAAGACTGCAATGAGTACAGGCCGGAGAGGTGGCTAGAGAACGGAGTGTTCCGCCCGGAGAGCCCGTTCCGGTATCCGGTGTTTCATGCAGGGCCGAGGATGTGCTTAGGGAAGGAGATGGCGTACATACAGATGAAGTCCATTATTGCTTGTGTGGTGGAGAGGTTTGAAATCAGTGTGGTGAAGGAAGAGAAAACACCAGAGCATGTTCTTTCCCTGACTCTGAGGATGAAAGGAGGACTGCCAATTAAGATTAAGGAGAAGGTTAGTAATGCTTGATATAATACACAGATGCAGAGTACCTCTGTAACAATTAGCAAAAAGGATGATGTGCAGCAAAATCCAATCAACACTCAACTATTTGGGGGCGAATTTGGAGTGTTTTCATTGATCATGTGACTCTCCTTCAATAGGAATCAAAGTCAAACAAAGTCAACATAGCATATGAGATATATTTACTTTCTTTTTCTTCTTGGAGGAACCTCTTGAAATCTTCATTTCATATCTTCATCATCATAGGTCCTTAGTATCTATATGTTCCACACGAGGGCATGCATCTTGATTTTTAATGTGATGAAGAAAACACTGTCCACTACTATACCCATAAATGTTAACATATGTCCTAATTAGTCAATTTATGTGTTTAATTAGCTCCCCTACATAGGTAGCTGCTGTTGTATTATAATTGATAAAAAATTTCTTCATTAGATTTAAAATCTTTACACAAGTTTTTTCATTAAAAAGTATTCAATTTTTTTTTTTAAAAAAAAAAATTATTTGAAATGACATTCATTGAGATCAAAGAAACATGCACATGTATATATTTAATATTTTCGTTGATTTTGTTCAAAATTAGCATTGTCAAAGAAAAATAATAAAATATTAATACCGTGGTAGGCTTTAGACCATGTATTTTATATTTGACTTCGTTGTAGTTTGAAAGTGATTTTCACTTCATTATAGAAATATCCACTGATTGGGTTTTTCCAATTCCTTATAGATATACTAATACTCATATTGTTGGATCATAGTTGGTAAAAATAATAGGATTTCTGTTTAATAACTTAAATAGAATAAAATTACATTATTACTCATTGATTTTATCCAATAAAAAAATTTGTATTTGTATTGCAAATAGAGATAACAAAAATCAAACTTTGAAATACTTGAAATTTCTAAATGAGATGGATGATTGAGCTTCTAAACTTATTCTTCATAAATCACATCACAGAGATGTGCTTACATCAACAAGACAACAACTATATATTTTTTTAAAGAAAAACCATCAAGTCAGATTATGTTTCACTAATCATTTATTGAAACATATTAGCAACAACTAAAGAATTATATATCAATGACTTAAACTATCCTAATCGGGCATTATTGTTGATGCTTTATAGTAGTTGTTTGTCTAAAGTTTTTAATCTTAGTCTTAATTTTGATTTTAATAATAAAAAACTCAGAACGTGACATCCGCGATCAGAATATCAATGTAAAATTGAAGAAATTCTCGATGGACGCTTATCGGTGCTTGGAAGATGTAGACTCTAAATGTAGGGCTATATATTTGATGTATACTCCTTAAAGATATATATATATAATGAAACCATAACCCAAAACTTGAAATCGAGACCCGAAACTCGAAAGTTGAAAACTCAACCAGAAACTGAGTTTCGATCGATCCTCGATCAAACGAAGTTCGTTCGGCCGATGACCGACTGACTACTACTAGATTTTTTCAGTATGGTTCGGCTGAAGCTCGATCGATCCTCAATCGATCGAACTTGACCGAAGATTGGCCGATGAGCCCAATGGCTATTTTTTGAGCCATTGTATGCCATTGAACCCAATATTTACTCCCTTTTTCTCTAAAATTACAGGTTCAGTGCCTTGCTTTGAACCTTTTGTTGATATTGAGTCATCCCTTGATTGCTTTAATTGAGCCACTATTCATTAAACCCTAACTTTGAGACTAAAAATCTTGATTTTGCCTTCAAATTTTATTTGATTCATGATCTAGGCATCAAGAGGAGCTAGAACTTCAAATTTGGAGCTAAGTTTTGGTTGTTTACTTATTTGTTCCATTTTGATTGTGATTTATTTGGTTTATTATTGTATTTAAAGTGTATTTGCATGTAGACCTAGGGTGTAGGTTTTGAGATTGGATGATTGGCTTGATGTTGAGGTATAAATCCACTTGATTCGTTAGGATTGACATTATTGTCCTTAGGATAGAGGTGTTGGAGGTGCTCTCATGGACAGAATAACCATCGAGGAGAGGATCCGTGTTTTATTTTGTAAATCCTCTAAGAGAAAATAATATAATTTTAGTGAATTTGGTTAAAATCTTAAGCGTGTGCTTAGGTAGTAGAAGTAGACTTGGTTGAAGCTGAATCATTATAAATACTTGTGTTAGTTTTGCTTTTTACTGTATGTGCTTGATTGATTATTATTTGCTTTCGTAATTAAACTTAGTACTTATAAGTTTAATTGTAATTTGCCTAATTCACTAAGAATTGGTGAAAATCAAATTTAGATATAATTTTTTATTAACATACTATTTACCGCTCTTTTAGTGTATCATTTCCCTCTCAGTAGTATATTGCTTGTTGATGATATGTTAATCAATTTTGGTTAATACTATTTCTTCTCATTCTATTTCTGTTAATCAAGCAAATACTTTTTAAAGGACAATTTGTTTGAGTTAATTGTTTGAGTCAAATCATATATATATATATATATATATTCTTGAAATAGAACTTGCAAAAAGATTTCATATTATTAATTTGGAAGATTAACGACCTGTTTGTTTGCAGCGATTTTGGGTTTTCGTTTCGTTTGAAATGAAAACCCGACCCAAAAAACTATTTGTTGAAGAAAACGGGTCCTAATTTCAAATCGATTTCGCGAAACGAAGTTGTCTCAAAATCTATACTTGTACATGAATCAGAATTCTACTTGGAATAGAATTTTGTCTTTCGCGAAAAATACCTAAAACGGGCGATGGCAAACTTATAAATAAAACAAGTTTTTCGCCCGTTTCATCAAAATGAACAAAACCCAACTCATCTGCCCTATCCTTCCATCTCTCGCGACACCCCGACCCCGAGCTCTACGGCGACAAGAGGCGATTTCTTCAAAAACCCCATTTCCTTCCCAATTTCTTCATAAGATGTATGATTTCTCACCTCCAGAACCTGATCTTCGTATAGATCTCTTTGTTTCCTTCATAAAATGTTCGATTTTTAGATCTAGGGTTTTTGGAACTTTGATTTTTGGATATTTTTCGCTTCTTGAACTTGATCGATGCGTTTGTGTGTTGACCTCGTTCTTCCGACTAGTGTTTATTTATTTGATTTGTTCATACCGACCCTTCAACTAGATCTATAATAGGGTTTATTTCTTGGCCAAATCTAGGGGTTTGGCTCTAGGATTTTCTATTCTTTAATGTTTTCAATGTGTTGAATGTGTTATCTATGTTGTTAGGATCTAGGGTTTGGCTGGTTAATATGCTTTCATTCTTGGCCAAATTTAGGGTTTGGCTGGTGTTTGGCTCTAGGGTTTTTTATTCTTCAACATTTTCAATTTATGACATCTACTATTATCTACGTTCAATGTGTTATCTATGTTGTTCGGCTCTAGGATTTGGCTGATATGCTTTCATTCTTGGCCAAATCTAGAGTTTGGCTGGTGTACATGTAATGTTGTGTTATTAGTTATCTTTGAGTTCATGTACTTGTTTGTTTTGAGTTCATCTATTTATTTGTTAATAAGTTCATCTACTGTTAATATGAGTTCATCTATTTATTTGTTAATGAGTTCATCTACTATTAATATGAGTTCACCTATTTGTTTCTTAATGAGTTCATCTACTGTTATGTTATTAATTATCTATATATCATATCATATTCTATGTTCAATCATGTATCATATTTATTTGTTAATGAATTCATCTACTGTTAACATGAGTTCATCTACTGTTAACATGAGTTCATCTATTTGTTTGTTAATGAGTTCATCTACTGTTACTTTGATGTTCAATCAGCATAGTAGACAAGCTGTATCAGTTATTTGCTAGCTATATCATTTCAGTTATCTTTTCATCTATTTCATATGTTACTTTGAGTTCATCTATTCCATAGCTGTTATCAGTTCCATAGCTGTTCATATTTTTTTTGTATTGTTCATCTATTCCATAGCTGTTATCATCCTGTTCTGTTATCAATTATTTTCTAGCTATATCATCATGTTACTGTTTCATGTGTTACTTTGAGTTCATCTATTCCATAGCTGTTATTAGTTTCATAGCTCTTCATGTATTTTTTTGTATTGTTCATCTATTCCATAGCTATTTTCATCCTGTTCTGTTATCAATTATTTCCTAGCTATATCATCATGTTACTGTTTCATGTGTTACTTTGAGTTCATCTATTCCATAGCTATTATCAGTTCCATAGTTATTCATGCATTTTTTTTGTATTGTTCATCTATTCCATAGTTGTTTTCATCATGTTCTATTATCAATTATTTCCTAGCTATATCATCATGTTACTGTTTCATGTGTTACTTTGAGTTCATCTATTCCATAGCTATTATCAATTCCATAGTTGTTCATACATTTTTCTGTATTGTTCATCTATTCCATAGCTATTTTTATCATGTTCTGTTATCAATTATTTCCTAGTTATATCATCATATTACTGTTTCATGTGTTACTTTGAGTTCATCTATTCCATTGCTGTTATCAGTTCCATAGTTGTTCATGCATTTTTTTGTATTGTTCATCTATTTCATAGCTATTTTCATCATGTTCTATTATCAATTATTTCATAGATATATCATCATCTTACTGTTTCATCTGTTATTTTGAGTTCATCTATTCCATAGCTATTATCAGTTCCATTGTTGTTCATGCATTTTTCTGTATTGTTCATCTATTCCATAGATGTTTTCATCCTGTTCTGTTATCAATTATTTCCTAACTATATCATCATGTTACTGTCTCATGTGTTACTTTGAGTTCATCTATTCCATAGCTGTTATCAATTCCATAGTTGTTCATGCATTTTTTTGTATTGTTCATCTATTCCATAGATGTTTTCATCCTGTTCTGTTATCAATTATTTCCTAGCTATATCATCATATTACTGTCTCATGTGTTACTTTGAGTTCATCTATTCCATAGCTGTTATCAGTTCCATAGTTGTTCATGCATTTTTCTGTATTATTCATCTATTCCATAGATGTTTTCATCCTGTTCTATTATCAATTATTTTCTAGCTATATCATCATGTTAATGTTTCGTGTGTTACTTTGAGTTTATCTATTCCATAGTTGTTATCAGTTTCATTATTTTTCATGCATTTTTCTGTATTGTTCATCTATTCCATAGTTGTTTTCATCCTGTTATGTTATCAATTATTTCCTAGCTATATCATCATGTTACTGTTTCATGTGTTACTTTGAGTTCATATATTTGTTTGTTAATTCATTTTATGAGTTCATATGATTGCATGCCTTCGGTTTCTATATCAATTTTTTAGTAGATATAATTAGTTGAACATATGGGTGGCCATCGGAATTCGAGGGAAAAGTCAGAGTTCTGGCCAAAGAATGTCACAGAAGAATTTTTGTACATCTTGCATAATAGAGAAGCTGAATTAGACAATCTCAATTTTGATAAGACTATATGTGAAGATATTAATAAAAAACTGGAGGAGAGTATGAGACTAATTAAGGGGTGGAGAAATGTAAGTCCAAAAAAATACGGCTTCTTAGTTTATATAAGTATTTCTAAGAGTTGATTAACCACACTGGGGTCACATGGAATACTGACACAGGAAAGATTGATATCGATGAAACAGTGTGGAACTCATCGGTATGTTGTTTTGTATTTAATTAATGGGGTTAAGTTAGTTGGTTTTAGATTATTTTTTTTCATGTGCAGAAATGAATGATAAAAAGTTATTTTAAACCCTTTAAGAACGGGCCACCACCGTACTATAATTTGATGGAATTGATATTTCAAAATTAATCCGTAACTGGTGGGATAACCCAATCATCAACACAACCCCCAATGAATTCGGATGAAGAGCGTATGTTAGAGAATGAATATTTGAATCCGGATGTACGTGGGAAGGAGCCCTTAGTGGAGGAAGATGATGACAGTGTTGAGGAGGTAGATAGACGTCCATCTATTTCCTCATGCGGCAATAAAAGAGGTAAATCATCGATGAGATCAACGGTAGAACATGAGAAGAAAAAGCTGTATGAACTTATTTTAAATCACTATGCAGCCCGTCGAAGTGATGCAGCTTCAGTGTACACATCACCCCCAGATTCATATAGTGTCCCAAATTGTGTTGGACGCATTACTAGTGTGGAAGGGCTACCTGAAGCTCACTTGTTTAAGACAATGACTTACTTGGTTGAGCACCCAAATGCTCGACCACTTGTTATGTAATTGAATGACGAACAGCTCAAGAAATGGATGCAAAGTTTACATGGGTGACACTTGTTTATTTTTTATGATGTCGGATTGAACAATACTTTAATGTGTGACACTTGTTCACATGGATGCACAATGTGTGTAACAATACTTTATTTTATTATTTTCATGCTTTGGTTATGAACTGAACTGAATAATTTATTTCTAGTTTGTTTACTTTCATGCGTTATATTTTCATGCATTATATTTTACTTATTTTTTAATTATCATAGAATGAGTCATCAACCTCCACATACATTTTATAGTGATGAATTTTTTTTCGATGACTTGGTATATTACTCATGTTGGATATATTGGATAAGTTGGATGAATTAGAAAACCAACCCCAAGAAGAGCGGTGCGCACTTCAATTTTGAGAGATGCGGACTATGTGCAGGAGTTAATACATAGTCATGTACGATGCTATGAGAACTTGTGTATGGAGTCAAGTCTATTCCTTAGATTATGCACTGATCTTAAGGGTCTTGGCTTAGAAGACCAAAATATATTTAGGGAGGAAGCAGTTGAAATGTTCTTATATACACTTTGTCATAATGAACAAGTGAGAGTGGTTGCGGAGCGCTATCAACACTCCACTCAAACGTGTCACAAGTAGTTCAAGTTGACACTTGTAGCGGTTCTTAAGTTGGGGACAGAAATTATCAAACCCCGAGAACCTCGAACTGTTCAACCTGAAATTTAAGGGCATCTTAGATGGTTCCCTTATTTTAAGGTAAAATCCTTTCCTAATCCTTATGTATAATTCCATAGGGTTTGTCTAACATTTGAACAATTCTTTTGAAGAATTGTATAGGGGCAATAGATGGGACACATATCTCGGAATTCGTTCCCGCAAATAAGACATCTTTATATCGGGGCCATAAGGGAACCATTACACAAAATGTAATAGTAGCATGTGCTCATAACATGCTATTCACCTACGTAAAGAGTGGTTGGGAGGGAAGCGCGAATGACGCACGTATTTTCAGCCACACTATTTATTCTCCCAACTCAGATTTTCTTATGCCAATATGAGGTAAATTTAACTCAATATAATCACTTCCTTAATGTTGATTTGGTTCTAATAGAAATTTTTCTTACATTTTGTTACATGAATTCTACGTGGTTGATGCGGGATATCCGAACGTATCAGGATTTTTGGCACCTTATCGTGGTGAAAGGTACCATATATCAGATTATCATAGACGAGGACCCTCAACAAAAAGAGAATTGTTCAATCAACGACATTCCTCCATTCGAAACGTAATCAAACGATGCTTTGGACTATTGAAAGCACGTTTTTCGATATTAAAGATGATGCTGAATTACTCGCTAGCAAGACAAAACAATATCGTATTGGCGTGTTGTACAATTCATAACTTCATTATTAAATATCATAATTTAGATGAATTAATCGATATTAGGAACAATGAAGAAGTTATTATTGATGATGAAGAACAATCTTCACCCCCTATTGAATCATCAATAGGTGAATCTTCTTCAACTCAAAATGTTATGCATGACATTCGGGAAGGGATTGCAAATCAGCTTTAGGCACATCGATGCTGATTGCTCTTCCATATTTTAATTAGGTTTAAATATGTAAATGGAATTCTATGTATTGGACTTGTAATAGACTTAATCGCTACTTAGATTTATTTTTGATAGTGTATGTTACCAACAATATACTAATTTTAGTTTCATTAATAGTATGACAGCTTCTTCATCCCGAATAAACGAAACGTATTTGAGATATCAAAATATAGACTGTTTTTGTGGTTTGCGAGCCGCGGTAAGGATAAGTGAAAGTGAGAAAAATCCCGACCAATTATATGTGACTTGCATAAATAGAGATAAAATTGTCATTTCCAGTTGTCAATTCTTCCTGATGGATCACTCCTATTGCAACGACAATACGCGATGAGGAAGAAGAAGTGAACCAAAGAAGTAGGGACCTCTTTTCACTTGAGGCAAAAATGGACAAGCTCCTTGACATGGGTTGCAAGGGGTTGATAGTACTTTTGTGCATTGCAATTATTTTTTTGTTTAAATAGGTTAGATAACAATAATGATGTAAACCTAAATAGACAATGTCTAATTTAATTTGACTACTTTATCTTATTATTTGATTAATTTTATATTTATATCGGCGGAGAATTGGAGGCGATAACCAATCAATGGTTATGCACACTTTCCTCCTAAGATCGTAAAGTAATGTTATCCATTATCAGTTATGGTTTTATAACAATGCGTGGTTGTGCTTATATTTTATTGTTTGGTTGTGCTTATATAAATGCGTGGTTGTGCTTATATATTTCATTATTTGGTTGTGCTTATATAAATGCGTGGTTGATTTTATACTTTGGTTGTTTTAAGATAATTGGCAAACTGTATTTTGGTGGACTATGAATTGAAGGCGATCACTAACTAATGGTGATACACATTTTCCTTCATTGTCCTACATTTTTATCATACCGTCATAATTGATGTCGTAAGGATTGTTGATGGACAAGGTAAAAAATCAAATATAATTGATTTTTTCATCCTATTCCATTAACGATCCTCACTGACAACAGTATTGTTGATGGTACTTGGCTGATGGGTTGTAACTATTATGCAATGCTTATCGATGAGTGTATAAAAAAACTTGGCTGCTGGGTTGATGGTGCTTGACTACTGGGTTGATGGTGCTTGGATGCAGGAGGATGCAGTAACCGACTGTAACTGCATATTTGTGTAAATTGATACTTATGTCATTGTCTTTGATACTTAAAAAATCTCATAATTTGTATAAACTGATATTTATAGCAGTTTAGCGCTATAAACTTCATGCACTCAACTAATCACAACTATGTATAAACTTCATGCGCTCATCATTTGTATAAAGGAGAAGTTTTGCTCTACTTTTAATCACAACTATGTATAAAATTCATTTGTATGCCATTGCTCAGTGTTGATAGTTCCATTTTAATCAAATAAACTTCTCTAGATTATATCATGCACTCAACTATGTATAACTATTAACTAAGTGTAAAATGAGATTAAATAAAATTTTGTGCTTTAAAGTCATCACTTAAAGTCATTTGATAGGGCTAATCCTTAAACAAAGATAAGTAAAATTTTGATTTTAAAGTATCACTTAAAACTCTCAACTAAAGCCACTTGAGATGACATTGCTGAAATAAATTACTAAATCCATCACTCACAATTCATTATTTGATTTAATGAATTGTTTTTATAAAAAATAATAATTGTTAATATCTATTGTATAGAACAAGTGTTTTTACTTCACAATCTTTCACGTAGCACAAATTATCAAATCGAAAAAATATATTTGTAACATAATTTAAATAATTCAATAATTTAAATATATTTGTAAAAATTAATAATTTTAACTATTATTAAGTTGGGTTAGTTAAAGAAGTAAAAAAATACGAGTTCATAATTAGTTGATACGTAGCTCAGCATAATTGATATTTAATTGATAATTAACTACCGCTAAATTAATACCTAGCTTAATGCAAAGTTTACAAATATTTTTTTAATTATTTATAAATTAAAAATATAATAAAATATATTTTAATGATTTTTATACCCTAATTAAATAATATTCACAATTTTTTTATTAAGTAATTAATATATTCATATATATTTTAAATTTAAGTTAATGATATCAAATTAAATTAAATAAATTTGACTTAATAAACTGAAACTAAAACTATGTTTATCATGTTTGATAAACAAACATAGTTTCAGTTTTCGTCCCGAAAATTATCAACGAAATCAACACAAAACAAATAAGTTTTCGTTAGTTTCATTTCGCGAAACATCAAATTTGGACATGTCAAACAAACACGTTTTCGCCAAATAAAAAAATTGAAACCAAAATTCCAAAATTTGAAAATCCATTTCAATTTTCACGAAACAAAAATTCAAAAAATATTTTCGCAAACAAACGCGCCCTAAGTGATCAATGGATTTCTTTGGAAGTTGGATTCAATTAACTTTGTTGATATAAAATGCGGAACAAATTCAACTTGATTTTCCTAAAAAATTTTTAATAAAAAATCATCCATTACCGCTTTATTGCCATAACAAGAAATTTACCATTACAATTTTTGAACAAAGAAATATAAAAGTTCTCGACAGTACTATGTCTAATTACATCTTCATTACAAGCATCAATAAATGCCTTCCTTGCCAAATCATTAGCCTCCATGTTTCTACATCTCCTTACAAAAAATCAGTTCTCTGAATCAATTTCAATTGCCAACTTTCAGATTTCCTTTACAATGCCTGCCAAATTCCATGACACTTTCTCCTCCTTTCTCAGTATCTTTATTGCCCCTTTGCAATCAGAGATCATAGCCACTTTCTTCATTCCCTTCTTCCTAACATTATCCAGCCCAAATCAAATGCTTTTAAATTCAGCATGTAAAGGATTTTGTGCAGCAACACATCTTCTTCCCTCCCATTTTATGTGTCTTCCTTCTATTGAAATACAACCAATACCAGCTCTTTCATTTGGTTTTCAAGCTGCATCAACACATACCAAATCTTTCCAGGTGCCATCCAGTAATAGCTCATTGTCATCCAGGTTTTTACAATTACCTTTCCTTGGCCTTACATTCTCTGAAACATCCATAGTCATAGTATCATTCAAAGCTTTGTTAAAGATGTAAGTAGTAGACCAGGTTTTTTCATCATACTTGATTTTATTTATGTTCTTCCAAAGTAGCCATTGTGAGTTGGCTAAAAAAGCTTTCAACATTCTTATTGAAATCTCTTCAAAAGAATCAGCCTCCTTTATCCATTCTCCACTACCCTAGGACCTTCTGAACCTAAATTCTATCTCCAACTTCTCTTCTACATAAGCCCAGTATGCTTCTACTGCTACACATTGAAATAGAATGTGTTCTATATCATCTTCCTCATTCTTACACACATGGCACTTATTTACATATGCATTAGTGAAAATACAAAACCATTTCGAGGTAGTCAGCCTACCCCAAACTAGCTTCCAAATAATTTTTTTCACTCTTTCATATACTTTCACAGCCCACATTTTCTTCCAGTTAAAATTAATCTCCTTTACAACATCTCTATTTTTCAAAAAACAATATGCCTATAATATGCCTCATTCGTAGTCAGGATTCCATTCAAATTATTTCTCCAAACCAAAGTATCTTTCTCCTCACTAACATCATACTGAATAGCTTCAATTTTTAGCACTAAATCAATGCCAAAATAGCTCCTCAGTCTGTCTACACACCATCCATCTATATTTACCAAATCAGCAACTACTTTATATTTTTCAACTTCTGAAAAATCAATGTAAGTTGACCACCATTTAATAGGTATTTCACGAATCCATGGGTCTTCCCATACATCAGTATTCAAACCATTTGTACGTTTGATTGCAAGGCCCTCTCTTAAACTTTTCATACACCCCATACAAGCTTTGAACTACTCTGATTTCTTCTTACTACCACATATTTTCCAAGGATGCATTACACTATATTTTACCTTATAAAGCCTATTCCAGCAACTATCCTCACCATTAAGCATTGGTAAGACTCTCCTTGCTAACATTGATTTATTTATAACAACCACATCTCTTATTCCTAAGTCACCCCTTGTTCTACTATCAGTTACTTTATCCCAACTGATTAAACTAGCTCCTCTCTTCTTGTTTCCATCCTAGAAGAACTCCCTTGATATCTTTTTAATTTTCTTGACAGTCTTCTCATCAACATTAGATGTCAACATGTTGTATACTGGCATTGAATTCACAACAATATTAATCAAAATTGCTTTGCCTGCTTGTGAAATGAAACTCTTTGCCCACAACTCCGTTATGCATATTGTTAGACCCCTAAGCTCATGGATGGCCTAAGTGTCGCACCTCGGGCACAGGCAAGCCATGGGCATCCAAATCAGAGGCATTTTGATGGCTTTGCGGATTGAAGATGACTCATGTGCACAATGGCATGGGTGTCGCTCACGGCTCACGGTAGGCAGCGTGCGCAAGGGCGTGGGCAAGGCATGGCGGGCAGCAACCTATGTGTGCAAAGGCATAGGCAAACAAGACTTGGCGTTGCTCGGGTGCGGAGCAAAGCAAGTCCCTCCTGGGGCAGGGCGTGGCGGGAGAAAGTCCCGCCACGTGTGGGGTATTTGAAGATGTTGCGGAGCAGCGAAGTCCCGCATCCGCAATGGCGTGGGGCAATGCATGGCACATGACCATGGCGGGGCGCGGGCGCGATCGTGGCGAGAAAATGTCCCGTACGTAGCTTGGCGCGAGGCGGTGCGCGCAACACATGAACATGGTGGGGCACGGGCACGCGTTGCACAGTCGTGGTGAGGGATTTTCCCGTGCATGGCGCGGGCGAGAGCAGAGCATGGTTGCTCGTTGGTGGACACTACACAGCGCGCGGGCGTTGCACTTGGCGCGCGCGGGCATTTCACGGGCTGCAGGCGCCCGACTCAGTTGCCAACTGCATGAGGTAACAAATGGACTTAGCTAGCTAGGTGGTGGCTTGACTCGATTCCCTGGACCCAACATTAGTTGGAGCAGTTGTTTGGTGGTTGTAACTGCCGAAACAGTTGGTTTTCATCCAAGGGTTGAGATCCCTTTGTCTACTCGAGTTTGTACCCTATATAAAGGGATGTTGGTTGCTTGTTGTAAGGTTGGCTGGTCTTGAGAGTGTTAGAGAGAGAGTGTGTGTGTGAAATATTGTAATCCTCTAGTAACATTCTTTATGTGATAGAGTCTTGAGCGGGAAGCATAAGCCCCGGGCTGGAGGGCAAGTCATCTGTTTGAAACACTTGAAGGGTTTTTGCCCGTACTTGTAAGTTTCTATAATACAAGTAAACAATTTTTCTTCACTTTGTTGTTCCTACTCTTTTATTGCTTGAACCTCTACATGAGATGGCGAAAGGCTGATTGAGAGTTATGCACACTAGTCAACACCACATGGTCCCTATTTGAGTTGGAAATTCTATCCTCAAATTGGACCCTGTGACACCTACCACCTTCTCATATACTAAGTTTTGATGTTTCTCATCAAGACTTTTTTGCCCTAGAAAAACCCCTAGATACTTCATAGGATAATTGTCTTCCTTCGTATTTAAAAAATTACAAATTTTATATCTTTTCTCCACTGAAGCCCCTGTTGGGAAGTACAATTCTGATTTTTTCACATTTACTCTTTGGCAAGTAATCACACAATACAAATCAAGGACCTCTTTTAGGCCTTTGCAGAACTTCATGCTACCTTTTATTGTGAATATTAAGTCATCTGCGAAGCAAAGGTGACTCAATTTGAAATCTTTGATTTTGTAAGGAACAATCTTTCCACTATCCACATACTGCCTCAAAATGATTGTAAGAATCTCTTCCATAATGATAAATAGATAAGGTGATAGGGAGTCACCTTGTCTAATTCCTCTAGAAGCAGAAAAAGACTCGGACGGCTCCCCATTTATTTTACAAAAAAACTTCACCTTTTCAATACATTCTTTAATCCTGACAATTAACTTGTTCGAAAACCCCATGCATCTCATTGCTTCGTATATTGCATCGCATCTCACTCTGTCATAGGCTTTTTGTAGATCCACTTTCATTAACCAGAAATGTTTCTTTGCTTTTGTCTTGTGGAAGGATTCAACAATTTCAACAAATATCGTGATATTATCTTGGATTTGTCTTCCTGGAACAAAGACAGTTTATCTGGGCTTATCAATTTCATTAGCAAGTGTCTTATCATATTAACAATGACCTTTGCTAGCATTTTGTAAAGCACATTATACAGTGCTATAGGTCTGAATTCCTCCACCCTCTTTGGTTTGTTCTTCTTTGGTATCATCGCCAAAATGATTTCATTCTATCCCTTAGGCATGATATTTTTTTCATGAAATCCATCTAACTCCATTTTTAACCTGTGCTTTACAATATCCCAATTTGCAATGAAGAACTCCAATATGTAGCCATCTTTGCCAGGACTCATCTCCCTCCCCATGTTGTTCATTGCCTGCCATATTTCTTCCGGGGAGAATTTTTCAACAATGGAATTGGCCTCCTCTTCATTTAATCTACACCAATTATAGCAGTCCAAATTAAAAATACTGATATTATTATGATCTTCATTCTCTCTGCACAATATATTCTGATACCATTTGGCAAAGCACTCAGATAATTCAGTGTTGTCAGATACAATATGTTCATCAGATACAATTTCATCAATTCTATTTCTTCATCTCTTTAACATTACTGAATCGTGGAAGTACTTGGTATTTCTATCACCACCTTCTATCCATTTGAACCTTTACTTTGACCATCATTTTATTTTAATTTGCCTCGAAAGAGCAAAAAATTTATTAGAGATGACCCTAATCTCAGATAGTTCATCTTCAGATATGTTCACTAATTCTTCTTTCACTTCCAACCATCTCAGTCTTTTGTTTGTCATCTCCAAATTTCTATCCAAATTATCCACAAACTCCTAGTTCCATTTTGTTGGATCCTTGTTGCAGCCAAAGTTGTTTACTTTATCCTAGTTACCCTGACATTTTTTAAGTTGACATTTTTATCCTAGTTACCATCAAAAATTTTCAATAGTCAAAGATTATAAGTTGACATTCGGAATTTGTGAATACCAAAAAAATTATATTACATGCACCCTTCATAATCAAAGGGTCAATGTCATTATCACTCTTAGCAATTTTTCGATAGTTGGAACATTGGCCACTACTTGTTTGTGAAACAACTAATATTGAAGTAGGATTTCGAATAACAAACTCAATAATTCTTCACTTTGTATAACATACTTTCCAACTTTTATATGATTGCTGCAATTATTATTAATAATTACAAATCTTATATAAAATCATGGTAAAAAATATTCATATTAGCCGTAAATTTTAATAACTTACATTCCACTGGGGAAATTGATAGATGACAACATAGGCGAATGGTTTTTTGAGAGCCAGGAAGCTTGACTTGTTGAAAAATTTATAAATCGGTCTTTAGTTTTATTTCCTCAAACACAAAATAGAACTTACAACAAATTAAAATAATTATAATGGAAAATAGGATATAAATTAACATGCTTTGATCCTTAAAGTTTTGAATAAGAACATACCCAATACTGGAATGATATTTGTAGGAGTATTAAAAGGAAAAATATTTTTGACCGAAGATATTTTAAGTAATGATCATTTACCATTTGTAATTGTTGAAAGAGGAGTTTGCATCGCAGAACCTAGACATGTGTTTGTTTTATATTTTTAGTCATAAAAAAATAAAAATATATATTAAATTATTTAATAAAAATAAATAATCGATATTAAATACACTAAAATACAAACCTTCCTAAGAATATTAGGAGAGTCATGTTTTCTTTATCAAAAGATATGACGTTGTTCAGTTTACCTATGATAACATCATTCATACATATAAGTAAACAATATGTAAACACACACCATGAGATGTTTGACAATATTAACACAAACTTTGGGGAGAGAGTAAGGGCTCATATTGTATAGATGCTTCCCTCTATTAGATTGCAAATTTTATGCTCGACATAAATGAGAATAATATTATTAAAAGAAAAATATTTTTTTGACAAAAGATATTTTAAGTAATAGTCATTTACCATTTGTAATTGTTGAAAGAGGAATTCACATTTTTGGCCCTGAAGTTAAACAAATAGATGTATGTTTCATATTTTCAGTCGTAAACAAAATAACAATCATATCCATTTATCATTTGTTTCATGTTTTCAACTGTAAGTCCAATAAAAATATTTTAATTATTTAATTAAAAATAAATAACTACAATTTAGATACATTAGAAATACAAACCTTTTGTTTGTTCAGTAATATTTTTTTATTGATGTATCCTTCTTCTTTTGTTGGACTATAGAATTCTTCATCTTATTCTTGCAATTTTAGTTTGGAATTTTGCAAGATGATCCATGGCTATGAAAGAAGAACACTTCGTATATGATGTATTGGATATTACTAACTTGACCAACAGATCAAGTTGGTGGAATTGACCTTTGATTTCCCAAAGTAGTCTACTTTGTTACATGGTAATTCCAATAGAGATATAATAATGATATGATTCAATCCAAATTGAAGAAGGAGAGTATATCAAAGCTACAGGGTTCAATTGGGGAGATTACTTACCTGTAGGGCTGAATCAGTGGTTCAGTCCAATGATTAGAGAGGAGATGATCTTTGATATGAGAGAAATCAAAGAAGGAAAACAGAGCAGAGCAGCGGGGTTCGAGCACCTAGAGAGCGGAGAGGGGGGGAAGTTTAGTTGCTTGCGTATGTTGCCTATGGGATCAAAGAGGAGGCAGTCGTTAGTCGATGAGCACGAAGACATAGGAGTATAGGAGGCAAGATTGAAGATAGAATGGATGGTCGTCCACTGCATTTCGCTAAAGTAGGACATCAGCAGCACAAACCCCTGGATCCAACCCAGCGCGAGGGAGGCACAGCCATCGAGGTAACCGAATAGGAGGGTGAGGTGATGGGAGGTACTCCCACCGGCTGAATCGCTTGAGATGAACACCTAGGTAAGGTCGGTAGGGAGGCGATAGGGAGTCGTACAATAATAAAGCAAGCATAATAAATAAATAAAATAAAATGGATGGAAAATAAAAGTTAAAAATTAAGCCAACATAATTCATTATCAAAATAATTAATTATGAGAAAATAAAATTAAAAATTAAGCACACATAATTAATTGGGTTTTTAAATTCAAAAATTAAGCACACATAATTAGTTACCAAAAAAATTAATAATAGAAAAATAAAATTCGAAAATTAAGTAGGCATAATTAACTAGATTCATAAATTTGAAATTCATGTAGGCATAATTAATTATCAAAATAATTAATTATGAGAAAATAAAATTAAAAATTAAGCAGACATAATTAATTGGGTTTTTTAATTCGGAAATTAAGCACACATAATTAGTTACCAAAATAATTAATAATAGAAAAATAAAATTCAAAAATTGAGCAGGCATAATTAACTAGATTCATAAATTTGAAATTCAAGTAGGCATGGGAAAATAAAAATCGAAAATTAAGCATGCATAATTTATTACCAAAATAATTAATTATGATAAAATAAAATTTAAATATTAATCAAGCATAATTAATTGGATTCGTAAATTTCAAAATTAAGTAGATATAATTAATTACTAAAATAATCAATTATAAGATAATAAAATTAAAAAATTAAGGTGACATAATTAATTGGATTCAAAAGTTTGAAAATTAAATAAGTATAATTAAGGGAAAAGGTACAAAATGCTCATGACATTTTCTCACGGGTACTAAAATATCCATACTTTTTTTTTGGGATCAAAAATACCTCTCACGTTATGAAATTGGGTACAAAAATGCCTCTATAGGTCAACGGTGTTAGTTGAGAGATAACGGAGCTAACATGATTGATGACTGGGACTGATGACGTGGACATCTGGCGCACATGCAGACCAATATATTTTCTCACGGGTACTAAAATATTCCTGCCCTTTTCTCAGGGGTACTTAAATGCCCCTAATGTTTTCTCACAAGTACAAAAATATTCCTAATATTTTCTCACGAGTACTAAAATGCCCCTAATATTTGTTTTGGAGCTAAAATACAGTTAATGTTTTTGAAAATGGTACAAAAGTGACACCAAGTTAACTTCTATTGTGTAAGAGTTAACAGAGATGTCGTGGATACTGATAGATATATTGACTTTACACGTGATGCACATATAGAGAGCAACTTGCCACACAACCGTAGGGATAAATAAAAAAATTGAAAATTTGGTTAATTAAAAAACCGATTTGAAACCGAACCAAATTTTCCGATTAATCGATTTGATGGTTTTAGTTTTAGTTTTTATTTTCTAAATTATTATTTTTCAATTTCAGTTTTGATTTATTATGAGTCGCTTACGTGGTAAGTTGCTCTCTACATATCCGTCACGTGTAAAGTCAATATCTTTGTCAACATCCATGACATCTCCGTTAAGTCTCATCTAACAAAAGTTAGTCTGATGTCATTTTTGTACCATTTTCAATAACCTCAAGGATATTTTAGATCCAAAATAAATGTTAGAGGTATTTTAGTACCCGTGAGAAAACGTTAGGGGCATTTTTGTACCCGTGAGAAAACGTTATGAGCATTTTAGTACTTGTGAGAAAATATCTTGGTCTGCATGCGCGCCACATGTCCACATCATCAGTCCCAGTCATCGGCCACATCAGCTCTGTTATCTGATCTTAATTAATACCGTTTACCTATAGGGTCATTTTTGTACCCAATTTCTTAACGTAAGGTGTATTTTTGATCTCAAAAAAATATTAGGGGTATTTTAGTACCTGTGAGAAAACATTATGAATATTTTTATACCTTTTTCCTATAATTAATTATCAAAATAAAATGAACGGAAAATAAAATTCGATAATTAAGGAGGCATAATTAATTAGATTCTTAAATTTGAAAATTAAGCATGCTAATTATGGGAAAATAAAATTCGAAAATTAAACCGACATAATTAATTGAATTTTTAAATTTGAAAATTAAGCATACATAATTGATTACCAAAATAATTTAATATGAAAAAAAATAAAATTCAAATATCAAGCAAGCATAATTAATTGATTCTTAATTTTAAAAATTAAGCATACATAATTAATTATCAAAATAATTAATTATAAAAAATAAAAAAAATCAAAAATTAAGGAGGCATAATTAAGTAGATTCGAAAATTTAAAACTTAAAGGTGCATTTGTTTGCGAGAATTTTTTTCGAGTTTTCATTTTTTAATTTGGATAAAATTTATTTGTTTGACATGTTCAATTTTCATGTTTCGCGAAACTTTTATCCCAAAAGAATCATTAAAATGCGAAAAACTACTTAAGTAGTTCTCGCTCTTGTGTGTATTTTAGGTGTTTTGCGAAAATGAATTGTCGCGAAATACAAATCGAAATGTGCCCATGTTATCGTCAACAAATAACGTTTCGAGCCCGTTTTCGATTTCAGACAAAAATAAAAACTGAAAACATGAGTAACAAACACGCCATAGCGAGCATAATTAATTATCAAAATAAAATGAAGGGAAAATAAAATTAGAAGGCATAATTAATTATCAAAATAAAATAAATAAAAAATAAAATTCATAAATTAAGTCAACATAATTAATTATATTTTCAAATTTAAAATAAATAAAATTTGTAAATTAAGTATGTATAATTAATTGGATTTAAAATTTTGAAAATTAAATAGGTATAATAATATATAAAATAAAGAAAAAATAGTGATATTTGGAAGCAATACGTGTTACACTGTTACTCATGACTGTATTAAAATAAGATAAGATGCATATAATTAATATATTAAATAGCTTCTTTCTCCGCGCGCAGTTTTTGTTCGACAGCAAAGCAATCACGCAGGAAGCTGCAGTCGCAGGTGAATCATCACCGCATGTTTATAATTACATACCCATCTGATGACGTCGATATTGACATGTATAACAACAAGTTCAAGAAGAAAAGCTTTTACTCGCTCATCCAATTGACCGACAATAGCATATGGATCTCCGGTTGCTTTGCCTTGTCCTCTTTGCCCTCTCTCTCTTCCTCCTCATCCACCGTGATTCCCGTAGAAGAAAAAGATGCACCGGTATCAAATCCTACCCTTTCCTCGGAATCCTCCCCCAATTCGTCAAGAACCGCCACCGATTCCTCGATTGGTCTACCGAAGCCCTCCTCCACACTCCCAATAACACCATATCCTTTGTGTCCCCTGGCCAGATCGGCGGCGTCATCACCGCCAACCCCTCCAATGTCGAGCACATCCTTAAGACCAACTTCGGCAACTATCCCAAGGGCGAGCGCACTTCCGCCATGCTCGTCGACTTCCTCGGCCACGGCATCTTCAACTCCGACGGCGATGAGTGGAAGTGGCAGCGCAAGCAGGCCAGCTACGAGTTCAGCAAGAGGTCCCTCCGCAACTTCATCGTCCACACCGTGCAGTCCGAGATCGTCCACAGGCTGCTGCCTCTGCTGAGGAAAGCCGCAGAAGAGCAGGAGACTCTCGATCTCCAGGACGTGCTCGAGCGCTTCGCCTTCGACAGCATCTGCAAGGTCGCCTTCAACGAAGACCCCGCTTGCCTCTCCCGAGACGCCACCTCTTCCTCGAAGACCTCGCGCTTCATGAAGGCCTTCGAAGAGGCGCAGAATCTTATAATGGCCCGATTCATGGCCGCCATCAAGTTCGCGTGGCGGGTCAAGAAGCTGCTCAATATCGGTTCGGAGAAGCAGCTGAAGAAAAGGATCGCAATCGTGCACGACTACGCCATGGAGATCATCCGAGCGCGGAGGGCGAAGGCGGCCTCGCAGTTGGATGACCACCACGACCTGCTCTCCCGATTCGCCTCCGACGATGACAACTCGGAGGAGTTCCTGCGAGACGTCGTCACGAACTTCCTCCTCGCCGGCAGGGAGACGACATCATCGGCGCTGACGTGGTTCTTCTGGCTCTTGTCGTCGAGGATGGACGTCGAGGAGAAGATACTGGAAGAGGTTAAAGCCGTGAGGGCAAGCAGCAAGAACGCAAGCGAGGCATTCAGCCTCGAGGAGCTCCGCGAGATGCATTACATCCACGCGGCGGTGACGGAGTCGATGAGGTTGTATCCACCCGTGCCGATCGACACGGTGGCGTGCGTGGAAGACGACGCCTTGCCGGACGGAACATTCGTGGGCAAAGGCTGGGCCGTATCCTACAGCGCGTATAGCATGGGGAGGATGGAAGCCGTGTGGGGAAAAGACTGCAATGAGTTCAGGCCGGAGAGGTGGCTGGAGAACGGAGTGTTCCGCCCGGAGAGCCCGTTCCGGTATCCGGTGTTTCATGCAGGGCCGAGGATGTGCTTGGGGAAGGAGATGGCGTACATACAGATGAAGTCCATTATTGCTATTGTGGTGGAGAGGTTTGAAATCAGTGTGGTGAAGGAAGAGAAAACACCAGAGCATGTTATTTCCATGACTCTGAGGATGAAAGGAGGACTGCCAATTAAGATTAAGGAGAAGGTTAGTAATGCTTGATATAATACACAGATGCAGAGTACCTCTGTAACAATTAGCACGAAGGATGATGTGCAGCAAAATCCAATCAACACTCAACTATTTGGGGCGAATTTGGAGTGTTTTCATCGATCATGTGACTCTCCTTCAGTAGGAATCAAAGTCAAACAAAGTCGACATAGCATATAAGATATATGTACCTTTTTTTTTTCTTCTTGGAGGAACCTCTTGAAATCTTCATATCATATTATTTTCGTTGATTTTGTTCAAAATGAGCATTGTCAATGAAAAATAATAAAATATTAATATTGTGGTAGGCTTTAGACCATGCTATATTTGACTTCGTTGTAGTTTGAAAGTGATTTCCACTTCACAATAGAAATATTATTTTGGGTGATATAACTTGCCAAAACATTTCTGCATGAGGATTGGAATTGTTCGATTCGGCTCGGTGTCTCTCGTGATCAAATGCAACTTCGATAGGATGAACATGCAAAAGACACTTTGTAGATCAAGTTAGTTGGACTCCAAAGTGAAAGTAATAAAAAATGGAACTTAGAGTACCTGAGGTGTGTCGTGTCGGTATTTATTACAGGTGGAGGTTATGATGTCGTCCGGTAATCTCTCAAAGATATTGCTCAGAATGGATTGAGGTTGATCTCGAAAATGATGAGCTTGTATTGGCATATCCCTTGTGATAAGGAAAGACCGTGGATGTCATTGTATAGCTGGGTGGAGCTTCTGGGCGGAGCCATTTTGTTTGACTCGATCGAGTCAGGTTTAGGAATATGGTCGGGTGAAGCCCCGGGCAGAACCATCTAGTTTGGCTCGAGTCAGGTTGTGGGGTGCTACTATATCTAATCTGATCGAACCCAATAATTCTAGTCAAGGACGGATCCAGTATACTGTCAGGGGGTTGCCCCTCTTGACATTTGTCTCCCCATTAGAAATATATAATAATTTATATTATATGTATTAGTATTTAGTTATATTTGTCCATCGTAAAAATATTTTTTTATCATATAATTGCTTCTATGATATGCGATTTTATATTTTGCCTATTTTGAAATAATTTCATGAATTCACCCCTGATTCTAGTCAAATTCAACTACCGTAAAACGAATATATTTGATTTACTCATTTAGTTAACAAATTTGCTTTGGGATGAATGACTATCAAGTATCATAATTGATTAAAAAAATCTCTTCGTCATATTTAAAATCTTTACACAAGCTTTTTTATTGAATTTTTAAAAATATTTGAAATGACATTCATATAGACAAAAAAAATATATGCACATATATATTTTAGTTGATTTTGTTCAAACTTCAAAATGAGCATTGTCAAAGAAAAAATAATAAATTATTAATATTGTGGTAGGTTTTAGACCATGCATGTTATATTTGACTTCGTTGTAGTTTGAAAGTGATTTCCACTTCACAATAAAAATATTCTTTTGGGTGAAATAACTTGCCACTGATTGGGTTTTTCCAATTCCTTAGATATACTAATACTCATATTGTTAAATCATAGTTGGGAAAAAAATAATGGGTTTTCGGTTTAATAACTTAAATAGAATAATTACTCGATTTTGTATCCAATAAAATAATTTGTATTTGTATTGCAAATAGAGAAAACAAAAATCAAACGATGAAATACTTGAAATTTCTAAATGAGATGGATGATTGAGGCTCTAAACTTATTGTTCTTCATAAATCACAGAGATGTGCTTACATCAACAAGACAACAACTATATATTTTTTTAAAGAAAAACCATCAAGTCAGATTATGTTTCAATAATCATTTATTGAAACATATTAGCAACAACTAAAGAATTATATATCAATGACTTAAACTATCCTAATCGGGCATTGTTGTTTGATGCTTTATAGTAGTTGTTTGCCTAAAGTTTTTAATCTTAGTCTTAATTTTGATTTTGATGATAAAAAACTCAGAACGTGACATCCGCGATCAGAATATCAATGTAAAATTAGAGAAATTCTCGATGGACGCTTATCGGTGCTTGGAAGATATAGACTCTAAACGTAGGGCTATATATTTGATGTATACTCCTTTAATATATATATATATGATGAAACCATAACCCAAAACTTAAAATCGAGAGCCGAAACTCGAAAGTTGAAAACTCAACCAGAAATTGAGTTTCGATCGATCCTCGATCAAACGAAGTTCGTTCGGCCGATGACCGATCGACTACTACTAGATTTTTTCAGTATGGTTCGGTTGAAGCTCGATCGATCATCAATCGATCGAACTTGACCGAAGATTGGCCGATGAGCCCAATGGCTATTTTTTGAGCCATTGCATGCCATTGAACCCAATATTTACTCCCTTGGTTCTCTACAATTACAGGTTATGTGCCTTGCTTTGAACCTCTTGTTGATATTGAGTCATCCCTTGATAAATCTCATGCTTTAATTGAGCCACTATTCATTAAACACTAGCTTTGAGACTAAAAATCTTGATTTTGCCTTCAAATTTTATTTGATTCATGATCTAGGCATCAAGAGGAGCTAGAACTTCAAATTTGGAGCTAAGTTTTGGTTGTTTACTTATTTGTTCCATTTTGATTGTGATTTATTTGGTTTATTATTGTATTTAAAGTGTATTTGCATGTAGACCTAGGGTGTAGGTTTTGAGATTGGATGATTGGCTTGATGTTGAGGTATAAATCCACTTGGTTCGTTAGGATTGACATTATTGTCCTTAGGATAGAGGTGTTGGAAGTGCTCTCATGGACAGAATAACCATCGAGGAGAGGATTCGTGTCTTATTTTGTAAATCCTCTAAGAGAAAATAATATAATTTTAGCGAATTTGGTTAAAATCTTAAGCGTGTGCTTAGGTAGTAGAAGTAGACTTGGTTGAAGCTGAACCACTATAAATACTTGTGTTAGTTTTGCTTTTTACTGTATGTGCTTGATTGATTATTATTTGCTTTCGTAATTAAACTTAGTACTTATAAGTTTAATTGTAATTTGCCTAATTCACTAAGAATCGGTGAAAATCAAATTTAGACATAATTTTTTATTAACATACTATTTACCGCTCTTTTAGTGTATCATTTCCCTCTCAGTAGTATATTGCTTGTTGATGATATGTTAATCAATTTTGGTTAATACAATTTCTTCTCATTCTATTTCTGTTAATCAAGCAAATACTTTTTAAAGGATAATTTGTCTGAGTTAATTGTTTGAGTCAAATCATATATATATATATTCTTGAAATAGAACTTGCAAAAAGATTTCATATTATTTGGAAGATTCACAACCTGTTTGTTTGCAGCGATTTCGAGTTTTCGTTTCGTTTGAAATGAAAACCCGACCCAAAAACCTGTTTATTGAAGAAAACGGGTCCTAATTTCAAATCGATTTCGCGAAATGAAGTTGTCTCAAAATCTATACTTGTACATGAACCAGAATTCTACTTGAAATAGAATTTTGGTTTTCGCGAAAAATACCCAAAACGGGCGATGGCAAACTTGTAAATAAAATAAGTTTTTCGCCCGTTTCATCAAAATGAACAAAACCCAACTCATCTGCCCTATTCTTCTATCTCTCGCGACACCCCGACCCCGAGCTCTACGGCGACAAGAGGCGATTTCTTCAAAAACCCCATTTCCTTCCCGATTTCTTCATAAAATGTATGATTTCTCACCTCCAGAACCTGATCTTCGTATAGATCTCTTTGTTTCCTTCATAAAATGTTCAGTTTTTAGATCTAGGGTTTTTGGAACTTCGGTTTTTGGATGTTTTTCGCCTCTTGAACTTGATCGATGCGTTTGTGTGTTGACCTCGTTCTTCCGACTATTGTTTATTTATTCGATTTGTTCATACCGACCCTTCAACTAGATCTATAATAGGGTTTATTTCTTGGCCAAATCTAGGGGTTTATGGTTCGATCTATGAATTTCTTCTTCCGACTGCTTTTATTATCAATGTGTTCAATATTCATTTCATTCTTAGCCAAATCTAGGGTTTGGCTTTAGGGTTTTCTATTCTTTAATGTTTTCAATGTGTTGAATGTGTTATCTATGTTGTTAGGATCTAGGGTTTGGCTAGTTAATATGCTTTCATTCTTGGCCAAATCTAGGATTTGGCTGGTGTTTTGCTCTAGGATTTTCTATTCTTCAACATTTTCAATTTATGACATCTACTATTATCTACGTTCAATGTGTTATCTATGTTGTTCGGCTCTAGGATTTGGCTGATATGCTTTCATTCTTGGCCAAATCTAGAGTTTGGCTGGTGTACATGTAATGTTGTGTTATTAGTTATCTTTGAGTTCATGTACTTGTTTGTTTTGAGTTCATCTATTTGTTTGTTAATAAGTTCATCTACTGTTAATATGAGTTCATCTATTTATTTGTTAATGAGTTCATCTACTATTAATATGAGTTCACCTATTTGTTTCATAATGAGTTCATCTACTGTTATGTTATCAATTATCTATATATCATATCATATTCTATGTTCAATCATGTATCATATTTATTTGTTAATGAATTCATCTACTGTTAACATGAGTTCATCTACTGTTAACATGAGTTCATCTATTTGTTTGTTAATGAGTTCATCTACTGTTACTTTGATGTTCAATCAGCATAGTAGACAAGCTGTATCAGTTATTTGCTAGCTATATCATTTCAGTTATCTTTTCATCTATTTCATATGTTACTTTGAGTTCATCTATTCCATAGCTGTTATCAGTTCCATAGTTGTTCATATTTTTTTTGTATTGTTCATCTATTCCATAGCTGTTATCATCCTGTTCTGTTATCAATTATTTTCTAGCTATATCATCATGTTACTGTTTCATGTGTTACTTTGAGTTCATCTATTCCATAACTGTTATCAGTTCCATAGCTGTACATGTATTTTTTTGTATTGTTCATCTATTCCATAGCTATTTTCATCCTGTTCTGTTATCAATTATTTCCTAGCTATATCATCATGTTACTGTTTCATGTGTTACTTTGAGTTCATCTATTCCATAGCTGTTATCAGTTCCATTATTGTTCATGCATTTTTCTGTATTGTTCATATATTCTATAGCTATTTTTATCATGTTCTGTTATCAATTATTTCCTAGCTATATCATCATGTTACTGTTTCATGTGTTACTTTGAGTTCATCTATTCCATAGCTATTATCAGTTCCATAGTTATTCATGCATTTTTTTTATTGTTCATCTATTCCATAGTTGTTTTCATCATGTTCTATTATCAATTATTTCCTAGCTATATCATCATGTTACTGTTTTATGTGTTACTTTGAGTTCATCTATTCCATAGCTATTATCAGTTCCATAGTTGTTCATACATTTTTCTGTATTATTCATCTATTCCATAGCTATTTTTATCATGTTCAGTTATCAATTATTTCTTAATTATATCATCATATTACTGTTTCATGTGTTACTTTGAGTTCATCTATTCCATAGCTGTTATCAGTTCCATAATTGTTCATGCATTTTTTTGTATTGTTCATCTATTCCATAGCTATTTTCATCATGTTCTATTATTAATTATTTCATAGCTATATCATCATCTTACTGTTTCATCTGTTACTTTGAGTTCATCTATTCCATAGCTATTATCAGTTCCATTGTTGTTCATGCAATTTTCTGTATTATTTATCTATTCCATAGATGTTTTCATCCTGTTCTGTTATCAATTATTTCCTAGCTATATCTTCATGTTACTATCTCATGTGTTACTTTGAGTTCATCTATTCCATAGCTGTTTTCATCATGTTCTGTTATCAATTATTTCCTAGCTATATCATTATGTTACTGTTTCATGTGTTACTTTGAGTTCATATGTTTGTTTGTTAATTCATTTTATGAGTTCATATGATTGCATGCCTTCGGTTTCTGTATCAATTTTTTAGTAGATATAATTAGTTGAACATATGGGTGGCCATCGGAATTCGAGGGAAAAGTCAGAGTTCTGGCCAAAGAATGTCACAGAAGAATTTTTGTACATCTTGCATAATAGAGAAGCTGAATTAGGCAATCTCAATTTTGATAAGACTGTATGTGAAGATATTAATAAAAAACTAGAGAAGAGTATGAGACTAATTATGGGGTGGAGAAATGTAAGTCCAAAAAAATACGATTTCTTCGTTTATATAAGCATTTCTAAGTGTTGATTAACCACACTGGGGTCACATGGAATACTGACACAGGAAAGATTGATATCGATGAAACAGTGTGAAACTCATCGGTATGTTGTTTTGTATTTAATCAATGGGATTAAGTTAGTTGGTTTTAGATTATTATTTTTCATGTGCAGAAATGAACGATAAAAACTTATTAAACCCTTTAAGAATGGGCCACCACCGTACTATAATTTGATGGAATTGATATTTCAAAATTAATCCGTAACTGGTGGGATAACTCGATCATCAACACAACCCCCAATGAATTCGGATGAAGAGCGTATGTTAGAGAATGAATATTTGAATCCGAATGTACGTGGGAAGGAGCCCTTAGTGGAGGAAGATGATGATAATGTTGAGGAGGTAGATAGACGTCCATCTATTTTCTCATGCGGCAATAAAATAGGTAAATCATCGATGAGATCAACTGTAGAACATGAGAAGAAAAAATTGTATAAACTTATTTCAAATCACTATGCAATCCGTCGAAGTGATGCAGCTTCAGTGTACACATCACTCCCAGATTCATATATTGTCCCAAATTGTGTTGGACGCATTACTAGTGTGGAAGGGCTACCAGAAGCTCACTTGTTTAAGACAATGACTTACCTGGTTGAGCACCCAGATGCTCGACCACTTGTTATGTAATTGAATGACGAACAGCTCAAGAAATAGATGCAAAGTTTACATGGGTGACACTTGTTTATTTTTTATGATGTCGGATTGAACAATACTTTAATGTGTAACACTTGTTCACATGGATGCACAATGTGTGTAACAATACTTTATTTTATTATTTTCATGCTTTGGTTATGAACTGAACTGAATAATTTATTTCTAATTTGTTTACTTTCATGCGTTATATTTTCATGCATTATGTTATACTTATTTTTTAATTATCGTAGAATGAGTCATCAACCTCTACATATATTTTATAGCGATGAAAATTTTTTCGATGACTTGGTATTATTACTCATGTTGGATATATTGGATAAGTTGGATGAATTAGAAAACCAACCCCAAGAAGAGCAGTGCGCACTTCAATTTTGAGAGGTGCGGACTATGTGCAGGAGTTAATACATAGTCATGTACGATGCTATGAGAACTTGTGTATGGAGTCAAGTCTATTCCTTAGATTATGCACTGATCTTAAGGGGCTTGGCTTAGAAGACCAAAATATATTTGGGGAGAAAGCAGTTGCAATGTTCTTATATACACTTTGTCGTAATGAACGAGTGAGAGTGGTTGCGGAGCGCTATCAACACTCCACTCAAACGTGTCACAAGTAGTTCAAGTTGACACTTGCAACGGTTCTTAAGTTGGGGATAAAAATTATCAAACCCCGAGAACCTCGAACTGTTCAACCTGAAATTTAAGGGCATCCTAGATGGTTCCCTTATTTTAAGGTAAAATCCTTTCCTAGTCATTATGTATAATTCCATAGGGTTTGTCTAACATTTGAACAATCCTTTTGAAGAATTATATAGGGGCAGTAGATGGGACACATATCTCGGGATTCGTTCCCGCAAATAAGGTATCTTTATATCGGGGCCATAAGGGAACCATTATACAAAATGTAATAGCAGCATGCGCTCACAACATGCTATTCACCTACGTAAAGAGTGGTTGGGAGGGAAGCGCGAATGACGCACGTATTTTCAGCCACACTATTTATTCTACCAACTCAAATTTTCTTATGCCAATAGGAGGTAAATTTAACTCAACGTAATCACTTCCTTAATGTTGATTTGGTTCTAATAGAAATTTTTCTTACATTTTATTACATGAATTCTACATGGTTGATGCAGGATATCCGAACGTATCAAGATTTTTGGCACCTTATCGTGGTGAAAGGTACCATAGATCATATTATCATAGGCGAGGACCCTCAACAAAAAGAGAATTGTTCAATCAATGGCATTCCTCCGTTCGAAACGTAATCGAACGATGGTTTGGACTATTGAAAGCACGTTTTTCGATATTAAAGATGATGCCGAATTACTCGCTAGCAAGACAAAACAATATCGTATTGGCGTGTTGTACAATTCATAACTTCATTATTAAATATCATAATTCGGATGAATTAATCGATATTAGGAACAATGAATAAGTTATTATTGATGATGAAGAACAATCTTCACCCCCTATTGAATCATCAATAGGTGAATCTTCTTCAACTCAAAATGTTATGCATGACATTCGGGAAGGGATTGCAAATCAGCTTTGGGCACATCGATGCTGATTGCTCTTCCATATTTTAATTAGGTTTAAATATGTAAATGGAATTCTATGTATTGGACTTGTAATAGACTTAATCGCTACTTAGATTTATTTTTGATAGTGTATGTTACCAACAATATACTAATTTTAGTTTCATTAATAGTACGGCAGCTTCTTCATCCCGAATAAGTGAAACGTATTTGAGATATCAAAATATAGACTATTTTTGCGGTTTGCGAGCCGCGGTAAGGATAAGTGAAAGTGAGAAAAATCCCGACCAATTATATGCAACTTGCATAAATAGAGATAAAATTATCATTTCCAGTTGTCAATTCTTCCTGATGGATCACTCCCATTGTAACGATAATACGCGATGAGGAAGAAGAAGTGAACCAAAGAAGTAGGGACCTCTTTTCACTTGAGGCAAAAATGGACAAGCTCCTTGACATGGGTTGCAAGGGGTTGATAGTACTTTTGTGCATTGCAATTATTTTTTTGTTTAAATAGGTTAGATAACAATAATGATGTAAACCTAAATAGACAAGGTCTAATTTAATTTGACTACTTTATCTTATTATTTGATTAATTTTATATTTATATCGGCGGAGAATTGGAGGCGATAACCAATCAATGGTTATGCGCACTTTCCTCCTAAGGTCGTAAAGTAATATTGTCCATTATCAGTTATGGTTTTATAACAATGCGTGGTTGTGCTTATATTTTATTATTTGGTTGTGCTTATATAAATGCGTGGTTGTGCTTATATATTTCATTGTTTGGTTGTGCTTATATAAATGCGTGGTTGATTTTATACTTTGGTTGTTTTAAGATAATTGACAAACTATATTTTGGTGGACTATGAATTGGAGGCGATCACCAACTAATGGTGATACGCATTTTCCTTCATTGTCCTACATTTTTATCATACCGTCATAATTGATGTCGTGAGGATTGTTGATGGACAAGGTAAAAAATCAAATATAGTTGATTTTTTCATCCTATTCCATCAACGATCCTCACTGACAATAGTATTGTTGATGGTGCTTGGCTGATGGGTTGTAACTATTATGCAATGCTTATCGATGAGTGTATGAAAAAACTTGGCTGCTGGGTTGATGGTGCTTGACTACTGGGTTGATGGTGCTTGGATGCAGGAGGATGCAGTAACCGGCTGTAACTGCATATTTGTGTAAATTGATACTTATGTCATTGTCTTTGATACTTAAAAAATCTCATCATTTGTATAAACTGATACTTATAGTAGTTTAGAGCTATAAACTTCATGCGCTCAACTAATCACAACTATGTATAAACTTCATGCGCTCATCATTTTTATAAAGGAGAAGTTTTGCTCTACTTTTAATCACAACTATGTATAAAATTCATTTGTATGCCATTGCTCAGTGTTGATAGTTCCATTTTAATCAAATAAACTTCTCTAGATTATATCATGCACTCAACTATGTATAATTATTAACTAAGTGTAAAGTGAGGTTAAATAAAATTTTGTGCTTTAAAGTCATCACTTAAAGTCATTTGATAGAGCTAATCCTTAAACAAAGATAAGTAAAATTTTGATTTTAAAGTATCACTTAAAACTCTCAACTAAAGCCACTTGAGATGACACCTGCTGAAATAAATTATTAAATCCATCACTCACAATTCATTATTTGATTTAATGAATTGTTTTTATAAAAAATAATAATTGTTAATATCTATTGTATAGAACAAGTATTTTTACTTCACAATCTTTCACGTAGCACACATTATCAAACCGAAAAAATATATTTGTAACATAATTTAAATAATTCAATAATTTAAATATATTTGTAAAAATTAATAATTTTAACTATTATTAAGTTGGGTTAGTTAAAGAAGTAAAAAAATACGAGTTCATAATTAGTTGATACGTAGCTCAGCATAATTGATATTTAATTAATAATTAACTACCGCTAAATTAATACCTAGCTTAATGCAAAGTTTACAAATATTTTTTTAATTATTTATAAATTAAAAATATAATAAAATATATTTTAATGATTTTTATACCCTAATTAAATAATATTCACAATTTTTTTATTAAGTAATTAATATATTCATATATATATATTTTAAATTTAAGTTAATGATATCAAATTAAATTAAATAAATTTGACTTAATAAACTGAAACTAAAACTATGTTTATCATGTTTGATAAACAAACATAGTTTCAATTTTCGTCCCGAAAATTATCAACGAAATCAACACAAAACAAATAAGTTTTCGTTAGTTTCATTTCGCGAAACATCAAATTTGGACATGTCAAACAAACACGTTTTCGCCAAATAAAAAAATTGAAACCAAAATTCCAAAACTTGAAAATCCATTTCAATTTTCACGAAACAAAAATTCAAAAAATATTTTCGCAAACAAACGCGCCCTAAGTGATCAATGTATTTCTTTGGAAGTTGGATTCAATTAACTTTGTTGATATAAAATGCGGAACAAATTCAACTTGATTTTCCTAAAAAAATTTTAATCAAAAATCATCCATTACCGCTTTATTGCCATAACAAGAAATTTACCATTACAATTTTTGAACAAAGAAATATAAAAGTTCTCGACAGTACTATGTCTAATTACAACTTCGTTACAAGCATCAATAAATGTCTTCCTTGCCAAATCATTAGCCTTCATGTTTCTACATCTCCTTACAAAAAACCAATTCTCTAAATCAATTTCAATTGCCAACTTTCAAATTTCCTTTACAATGCCTGCCAAATTCCATGACACTTTCTCCTCCTTTCTCTTCTCTGTATCTTTATTGCCCCTTTGCAATCAGAGATCATAGCCACTTTCTTCATTCCCTTCTTCCTAACATTATCCAGCCCAAATCAAATGCTTTTAAATTCAACATGTAAAGGATTTTGTGCAGCAACACATCTTCTTCCCTCCCATTTTATGTGTCTTCCTTCTATTGAAATACAACCAATACCAGCTCTTTCATTTGGTTTTCAAGCTGCATCAACACATACCAAATCTTTCCAGGTGCCATCCAGTAATAGCTCATTGTCATCCAGGTTTTTACAATTACCTTTCCTTGGCCTTACATTCTCTGAAACATCCATAGTCATAGTATCATTCAAAGCTTAGTTAAAGATGTAAGTAGTAGACCAGGTTTTTTCATCATACTTGATTTTATTTATGTTCTTCCAAAGTAACCATTGTGAGTTGGCTAAAAAAGCTTTCAACCTTCTTATTGAAATCTCTTCAAAAGAATCAGCCTCCTTTATCCATTCTCCACTACCCTAGGACCTTCTGAACCTAAATTCTATCTCCAACTTCTCTTCTACATAAGCCCAGTATGCTTCTACTGCTACACATTGAAATAGAATGTGTTCTATATCATCTTCCTCATTCTTACACACATGGCACTTATTTACATATGCATTAGTGAAAATACAAAACCATTTCGAGGTAGTCAGCCTACCCCAAACCAGCTTCCAAATAAATTTTTTCACTCTTTCATATACTTACACAGCTCACATTTTCTTCCTGTTAAAATTAATCTCCTTTACAACATCTCTATTTTTCAAAAAACAATATGCCTCATTCGTAGTCAGGATTCAATTCAAATTATTTCTCCAAACCAAAGTATCTTTCTCCTCATTAACATCATACTGAATAGCTTCAATATTTAGCACTAAATCAATGCCAAAATAGCTCCTCAGTCTGTCTACACATCATCCATCTATATTTACCAAATCAACAACTACTTTATATTTTTCAACTTCTGAAAAATCAATGTAAGTTGACCACCATTTAATAGGTATTTCACGAATCCATGGGTCTTCCCATACATCAGTATTCAAACCATTTGTAAGTTTGATTGCAAGGCCCTCTCTTAAACTTTTCATACACCCCATACAAGCTTTGAATTACTCTGATTTCTTCTTACTACCACATATTTTCCAAGGATGCATTACACTATATTTTACCTTATAAAGCCTATTCCAGCAACTATCCTCACCATTAAGCATTGATAAGACTCTCCTTGCTAACATTGATTTATTTATAACAACCACATCTCTTATTCCTAAGTCACCCCTTGTTCTACTATCAGTCACTTTATCCCAACTGATTAAACTAGCTCCTCTCTTCTTGTTTCCATCCTAGAAGAACTCCCTTGATATCTTTTTAATTTTCTTGACAGTCTTCTCATCAACATTAGATGTCAACATGTTGTATACTGGCATTGAATTCACAACAATATTAATCAAAATTGCTTTGCCTGCTTGTGAAATGAAACTCTTTGCCCACAACTTCGTTATGCATATTGTTAGACCCCTAAGCTCATGGATGGCCTAAGTGTCGCACCTCGGGCACAGGCAGGCCATGGGCATCCAAATCAGAGGCATTTTGATGGCTTTGCGGATTGAAGATGACTCATGTGCGCAATGGCATGGGTGTCGCGCACGGCTCACGGTAGGCAGCGTGCGCAAGGGCGTGGGCAAGGCATGGCGGGCAGCAACCTATGTGCGCAAAGGCATAGGCAAACAAGACTTGGTGTTGCCCGAGTGCGGAGCAAAGCAAGTCCCACCTGGGGCAGGGCGTGGCGGGAGAAAGTCCCGCCACGTGTGGGGCATTTGAAGATGTTGCGAAGCAGCGGAGTCCCGCATCCGCAATGGCGTGGGGCAGTGCATAGCACATGACCATGGCGGGGCGCGGGCTCGGTCGTGGCGAGAAAATGTCCCGTACGCAGCTTGGCGTGAGGCGGTGCGCGCAACACATGAACATGGTGGGGCACGAGCATGCATTGCACAGTCGTGGTGAGGGATTTTCCCGTGCATGGCGCGGGCGAGAGCAGAGCATGGTTGCTCGTTGGTGGACACTACACAGCGCGCGGGCGTTGCACTTGGCGCGCGCGGGCATTGCACGGGCTGCAGGCGCTCGACTCAGTTGCCAACTGCATGAGGTAACAAATGGACTTAGCTAGCTAGGTGGTGGCTTGACTCGATTCCCTGGACCCAACATTAGTTGGAGCAGTTGTTTGGTGATTGTAACTGCCGAAACAGTTGGTTGTCATCCAAGGGTTGAGATCCCTTTGTCTACTCGAGTTTGTACCCTATATAAAGGGATGTTGGTTGCTTGTTGTAAGGCTGGCTGGTCTTGAGAGTGTTAGAGAGAGAGTGTGTGTGTGAAACATTGTAATCCTCTACTAACATTCTTTATGTGATAGAGTCTTGAGCGGGAAGCATAAGCCCCGGGCTGTAGGGCAAGTCATCTGTTTGAAACACTTGAAGAGTTTTTGCCCGTACTTGTAAGTTTCTATAATACAAGTAAACAGTTTCTCTTCACTTTGTTGTTCCTACTCTTTTATTGCTTGAACCTCTACATGCGATGGCGAAAGGCTAATTGAGAGTTATGCACACTAGTCAACACCGCATGGTCCCTACTTGAGTTGGAAATTCTATCCTCAAATTGGATCCTGTGACACCTACCACCTTCTCATATACTAAGTATTGATATTTCTCGTCAAGACTTTTTTGCCCTAGAAAAACCCCTAGATATTTCATAGGATAATTGTCTTCCTTCATATTTAAAAAAATACAAATTTTATGCCTTTTCTCCACTGAAGCCCCTGTTGGGAAGTACAATTCTGATTTTTTCACATTTACGCTTTGGCAAGTAATCACACAATACAAATCAAGGACCTCTTTTAGGCCTTTGCAGAACTTCATGCTACCTTTTAATGTGAATATTAAGTCATCTGCGAAGCAAAGGTGACTCAATTTGAAATCTTTGAGTTTGTAAGGAATAATCTTTCCACTATCCACATACTGCCTCAAAATGATTGTAAGAATCTCTTCCATAATGATAAATAGATAAGGTGATAGGGGATCACCTTGTCTAATTCCTCTAGAAGCAGAAAAAGACTTGGATGGCTCCCCATTTATATTACAAAAACACTTCACATTTTCAATACATTCTTTAATCCTGACAATTAACTTGTTCGGAAACCCCATGCATCTCATTGCTTCGTATATTGCATCCCATCTCACTCTGTCATAGGCTTTTTGTAGATCCACTTTCATTAACAAGAAAGGTTTCTTTGCTTTTATCTTGTGGAAGGATTCAACAATTTCAACAAATATCGTGATATTATCTTGGATTTGTCTTCCTGGAACAAAGACAGTTTATCTGGGCTTATCAATTTCATTAGCAAGTGTCTTATCATATTAGCAATGACCTTTGCTAGCATTTTGTAAAGCACATTATACAGTGCTATAGGTCTGAATTCCTCCACCCTCTTTGGTTTGTTCTTCTTTGGTATCATCGCCAAAATGATTTCATTCTATCCCTTAGGCATGATATTTTTTTCATGAAATCTATCTAGCTCCATTTTTAACCTGTGCTTTACAATATCCCAATTTGCAATGAAGAACTCCAATATGTAGCCATCTTTGCCAGGACTCATCTCCCTCCCCATGCTGTTCATTGCCTGCCATATTTCTTCCGGGGAGAATTTTTCAACAATGGAATTGGCCTCCTCTTCATTTAATCTACACCAATTATAGCAGTCCAAATTAAAAATACTGATATTATTATGATCTTCATTCTCTCTGCACAATATATTCTGATACCATTTGGCAAAGCACTCAGATAATTCAGTGTTGTCAGATACAATATGTTCATCAGATACAATTTCATCAATTCTATTTCTTCATCTCTTTAACATTACTGAATCGTGGAAGTACTTGGTATTTCTATCACCACCTTCTATCCATTTGAACCTTTACTTTGACCATCATTTTATTTTAATTTGCCTCGAAAGAGCAAAAAATTTATTAGAGATGACCCTAATCTCAGATAGTTCATCTTCAGATATGTTCACTAATTCTTCTTTCACTTCCAACCATCTCAGTCTTTTGTTTGTCATCTCCAAATTATCCACAAACTCCCAGTTCCATTTTGTTGGATCTTTGTTGCAGCCAAAGTTGTTTACTTTATCCTAGTTACCCCTGACATTTTTTAAGTTGACATTTTTATCTTAGTTACCACCAAAAATTTTCAATAGTCAAAGATTGTAAGTTGACATTCGGAATTTGTGAATACCAAAAAAATTATATTACATGCACCCTTCATAATCAAAGGGTCAATGTCATTATCACTCTTAGCAATTTTTCGATAGTTGGAACATTAGCCACTACTTATTTGTGAAACGACTAATATTGAAGTAGGATTTCGAGTAACAAACTCAATAATTTTTGCACTTTGTATAATATGCTTTCCAACTTTTATATGATTACTGCAATTATTATTAATAATTACAAATCTTATATAAAATCATGGTAAAAAATATTCATATTAGCCGTAAATTTTAATAACTTACATTCCACTGGGGAAATTGATAGATGACAACATAGGCGAATGGTTTTTTGAGAGCCAGGAAGCTTGACTTGTTGAAAAAATTTATAAATCGGTCTTTAGTTTTATTTCCTCAAACACAAAATAGAACTTACAACAAATTAAAATAATTATAATGAAAAATAGGATATAAATTAATATGCTTTGATCCTTAAAATTTTGAATAAGAACATACCCAATACTGGAATGATATTTGTAGGAGTATTAAAAGGAAAAATATTTTTGACCGAAGATATTTTAAGTAATGACCATTTACCATTTGTAATTGTTGAAAGAGGAGTTTGCATCACAGAACCTAGACATGTGTTTGTTTTATATTTTTAGTCATAAAAAAATAAAAATATATATTAAATTATTTAATAAAAATAAATAATCGATATTAAATACACTAAAATACAAACCTTCCTAAGAATATTAGGAGAGTCATATTTTCTTTATCAAAAGATATGACGTTGTTCAGTTTGCCTATGATAACATCATTCATAAATATAAGTAAACAATATGTAAACACACATCATGAGATGTTTGACAATATTAACACAAACTTTGTGAAGAGAGTAATGGCTCATATTGTATAAATGCTTCCCTTTATTAGATTGCAAATTTTATGCTCGACATAAATGAGAATAATATTATTAAAAGAAAAATATTTTTTTGACAAGAAATGTTTTAAGTAATAGTCATTTACCATTTGTAATTGTTAAAAGAGGAATTCATATTTTTGGCCCTGAAGTTAAACAAATAGATGTATGTTTCATATTTTCGGTCGTAGACAAAATAACAATCATATCCATTTACCATTTGTTTCATGTTTTCAACTGTAAGTCCAATAAAAATATTTTAATTATTTAATAAAAATAAATAACTATAATTTAGATACATTAGAAATACAAATATTTTGTTTGTTCAGTAATATTTTTTTATTGATGTATCCTTCTTCTTTTGTTGGACTATAGAATTCTTCATCTTATTCTTGCCATTTTAGTTTGGAATTTTGCAAGATGATCCATGGCTATGAAAGAAGAACACTTCGTATATGATGTATTGGATATTACTAACTTGACCAACAGATCAAGTTGGTGGAATTGACCTTTGATTTTCCAAAGTAGTCTACTTCGTTACATGGTAATTCCAATAGAGATATAATAATGATATGATTCAACCAAAATTGAAGAAGGAGAGTATATCAAAGCTACAGGGTTCAATTGGGGAGATTACTTACCTGTAGGGCTGAATCAGTGGTTCGGTCCAATGATTAGAGAGGAGATGATCTTTGATATGAGAGAAATCAAAGAAGGAAAATAGAGCAGAGCAGCGGGGTTCGAGCACCTGGAGAGCGGAGAGGGGGGGGGGAAGTTTAGTTGCTTGCGTCTGTTGCCTATGGGATCAAAGAGGAGGCAGTCGACGTTAATCGATGAGCACGAAGACATAGGAGTATAGGAGGCGACATTGAAGATAGAATGGGTGATCGTCCATTGCATTCCGCTAAAGTAGGACATCAGCAGCACAAACCCCTGGATCCAACCCAGCGCGAGGGAGGCACAACCATCGAGGCAACCAAATAGGAGGGTGAGGTGATGGGAGGTACTCCCATCGGCTGAATCGCTTGAGATGAACACCTAGGTAAGTTCTGTAGGGAGGCGATAGGGAGTCGTACAATAATAAAGCAAGCATAATAAATAAATAAAATAAAATGGATGGAAAATAAAAGTTAAAAATTAAGCCGACATAATTAATTATCAAAATAATTAATTATGAGAAAATAAAATTAAAAATTAAGCAGACATAATTAATTGGGTTTTTTAATTCAGAAATTAAGCACACATAATTAGTTACCAAAATAATTAATAATAGAAAAATAAAATTCGAAAATTGAGCAGGCATAATTAACTAGATTCATAAATTTGAAATTCAAGTAGGCATGGGAAAATAAAAATAGAAAATTAAGCATGCATAATTTATTACCAAAATAATTAATTATGATAAAATAAAATTTAAATATTAATCAAGCATAATTAATTGGATTCTTAAATTTCAAAATTAAGTAGATATAATTAATTACTAAAATAATCAATTATAAGATAATAAAATTAAAAAATTAAGGTGACATAATTAATTGGATTCAAAAGTTTGGAAATTAAATAAGTATAATTAAGGGAAAAGGTACAAAATGCTCATGATATTTTCTCACGGGTACTAAAATGTTCATACCTTTTTTTTGGGATCAAAATTATCCCTCACGTTATGAAATTGGATACAAAAATGCCCCTATAGGTCAACGGTGTTAGTTGAGAGATAACGGAGCTAACATGATTGATGACTGGGACTGATGATGTGGACATCTGGCGCACATGCAAACCAAGAAATTTTCTCACGGGTACTAAAATGTCCCTGCCCTTTTCTCAGGAGTATTAAAATACCCCTAATGTTTCCTCACATGTACAAAAATGTCCCTAATATTTTCTCACGAGTACTAAAATTCTCCTAATATTTGTTTTGGAGCTAAAATATAGTTAAGGTTATTGAAAATGGTACAAAAGTGACACCAAGTTAACTTCTGTTGTGTAAGAGTTAACAGAGATATCGTGGATACTGATAGATATATTGACTTTACACGTGGTGCACATGTAGAGAGCAACTTGCTACACAACCGTAGGGATGAATAAAAAAATTGAAAATTTGGTTAATTAAAAAACCGATTTGAAATCGAACCAAAATTTCCGATTAATAGATTTGATGGTTTTAGTTTTAGTTTTTATTTTCTAAATTTTAATTTTTTTATTTCAATTTTGATTTCTTATGTGTCGCTTACGTGGTAAGTTGCTCTCTACATATGCGCCACGTGTAAAGTCAACATCTTTGTCAACATCCATGATATCTCCGTTAAGTCTCACCTAACAAAAGTTAGTCTGATGTCATTTTTGTACCATTTTTAATAACCTCAAGGATATTTTAGATCCAAAATAAATGTTAGAGGTATTTTAGTACCCGTGAGAAAACGTTATGGGTATTTTTGTACCCGTGAGAAAATGTTATGAGCATTTTAGTACTTGTGAGAAAATATCTTGACCTGCATGCGCGCCACATGTCCACATCATCAGTCCCAGTCATCGGCCACATCAGCTCTGTTATCTGATCTTAATTAATACCGTTTACCTATAGGGTCATTTTTGTACCCAATTTCTTAACGTAAGGTGTATTTTTGATCTCAAAAAAATATTAGGGGTATTTTAGTACCTGTGAGAAAACATTATGAATATTTTTATACCTTTTTCCTATAATTAATTATCAAAATAAAATGAACGGAAAATAAAATTCGATAATTAAGGAGGCATAATTAATTAGATTCTTAAATTTGAAAATTAAGCATGCTAATTATGGGAAAATAAAATTCGAAAATTAAACCGACATAATTAATTGAATTTTTAAATTTGAAAATTAAGCATACATAATTGATTACCAAAATAATTTAATATGAAAAAAAATAAAATTCAAATATCAAGCAAGCATAATTAATTGATTCTTAATTTTAAAAATTAAGCATACATAATTAATTATCAAAATAATTAATTATAAAAAATAAAAAAAATCAAAAATTAAGGAGGCATAATTAAGTAGATTCGAAAATTTAAAACTTAAAGGTGCATTTGTTTGCGAGAATTTTTTTCGAGTTTTCATTTTTTAATTTGGATAAAATTTATTTGTTTGACATGTTCAATTTTCATGTTTCGCGAAACTTTTATCCCAAAAGAATCATTAAAATGCGAAAAACTACTTAAGTAGTTCTCGCTCTTGTGTGTATTTTAGGTGTTTTGCGAAAATGAATTGTCGCGAAATACAAATCGAAATGTGCCCATGTTATCGTCAACAAATAACGTTTCGAGCCCGTTTTCGATTTCAGACAAAAATAAAAACTGAAAACATGAGTAACAAACACGCCATAGCGAGCATAATTAATTATCAAAATAAAATGAAGGGAAAATAAAATTAGAAGGCATAATTAATTATCAAAATAAAATAAATAAAAAATAAAATTCATAAATTAAGTCAACATAATTAATTATATTTTCAAATTTAAAATAAATAAAATTTGTAAATTAAGTATGTATAATTAATTGGATTTAAAATTTTGAAAATTAAATAGGTATAATAATATATAAAATAAAGAAAAAATAGTGATATTTGGAAGCAATACGTGTTACACTGTTACTCATGACTGTATTAAAATAAGATAAGATGCATATAATTAATATATTAAATAGCTTCTTTCTCCGCGCGCAGTTTTTGTTCGACAGCAAAGCAATCACGCAGGAAGCTGCAGTCGCAGGTGAATCATCACCGCATGTTTATAATTACATACCCATCTGATGACGTCGATATTGACATGTATAACAACAAGTTCAAGAAGAAAAGCTTTTACTCGCTCATCCAATTGACCGACAATAGCATATGGATCTCCGGTTGCTTTGCCTTGTCCTCTTTGCCCTCTCTCTCTTCCTCCTCATCCACCGTGATTCCCGTAGAAGAAAAAGATGCACCGGTATCAAATCCTACCCTTTCCTCGGAATCCTCCCCCAATTCGTCAAGAACCGCCACCGATTCCTCGATTGGTCTACCGAAGCCCTCCTCCACACTCCCAATAACACCATATCCTTTGTGTCCCCTGGCCAGATCGGCGGCGTCATCACCGCCAACCCCTCCAATGTCGAGCACATCCTTAAGACCAACTTCGGCAACTATCCCAAGGGCGAGCGCACTTCCGCCATGCTCGTCGACTTCCTCGGCCACGGCATCTTCAACTCCGACGGCGATGAGTGGAAGTGGCAGCGCAAGCAGGCCAGCTACGAGTTCAGCAAGAGGTCCCTCCGCAACTTCATCGTCCACACCGTGCAGTCCGAGATCGTCCACAGGCTGCTGCCTCTGCTGAGGAAAGCCGCAGAAGAGCAGGAGACTCTCGATCTCCAGGACGTGCTCGAGCGCTTCGCCTTCGACAGCATCTGCAAGGTCGCCTTCAACGAAGACCCCGCTTGCCTCTCCCGAGACGCCACCTCTTCCTCGAAGACCTCGCGCTTCATGAAGGCCTTCGAAGAGGCGCAGAATCTTATAATGGCCCGATTCATGGCCGCCATCAAGTTCGCGTGGCGGGTCAAGAAGCTGCTCAATATCGGTTCGGAGAAGCAGCTGAAGAAAAGGATCGCAATCGTGCACGACTACGCCATGGAGATCATCCGAGCGCGGAGGGCGAAGGCGGCCTCGCAGTTGGATGACCACCACGACCTGCTCTCCCGATTCGCCTCCGACGATGACAACTCGGAGGAGTTCCTGCGAGACGTCGTCACGAACTTCCTCCTCGCCGGCAGGGAGACGACATCATCGGCGCTGACGTGGTTCTTCTGGCTCTTGTCGTCGAGGATGGACGTCGAGGAGAAGATACTGGAAGAGGTTAAAGCCGTGAGGGCAAGCAGCAAGAACGCAAGCGAGGCATTCAGCCTCGAGGAGCTCCGCGAGATGCATTACATCCACGCGGCGGTGACGGAGTCGATGAGGTTGTATCCACCCGTGCCGATCGACACGGTGGCGTGCGTGGAAGACGACGCCTTGCCGGACGGAACATTCGTGGGCAAAGGCTGGGCCGTATCCTACAGCGCGTATAGCATGGGGAGGATGGAAGCCGTGTGGGGAAAAGACTGCAATGAGTTCAGGCCGGAGAGGTGGCTGGAGAACGGAGTGTTCCGCCCGGAGAGCCCGTTCCGGTATCCGGTGTTTCATGCAGGGCCGAGGATGTGCTTGGGGAAGGAGATGGCGTACATACAGATGAAGTCCATTATTGCTATTGTGGTGGAGAGGTTTGAAATCAGTGTGGTGAAGGAAGAGAAAACACCAGAGCATGTTATTTCCATGACTCTGAGGATGAAAGGAGGACTGCCAATTAAGATTAAGGAGAAGGTTAGTAATGCTTGATATAATACACAGATGCAGAGTACCTCTGTAACAATTAGCACGAAGGATGATGTGCAGCAAAATCCAATCAACACTCAACTATTTGGGGCGAATTTGGAGTGTTTTCATCGATCATGTGACTCTCCTTCAGTAGGAATCAAAGTCAAACAAAGTCGACATAGCATATAAGATATATGTACCTTTTTTTTTTCTTCTTGGAGGAACCTCTTGAAATCTTCATATCATATTATTTTCGTTGATTTTGTTCAAAATGAGCATTGTCAATGAAAAATAATAAAATATTAATATTGTGGTAGGCTTTAGACCATGCTATATTTGACTTCGTTGTAGTTTGAAAGTGATTTCCACTTCACAATAGAAATATTATTTTGGGTGATATAACTTGCCAAAACATTTCTGCATGAGGATTGGAATTGTTCGATTCGGCTCGGTGTCTCTCGTGATCAAATGCAACTTCGATAGGATGAACATGCAAAAGACACTTTGTAGATCAAGTTAGTTGGACTCCAAAGTGAAAGTAATAAAAAATGGAACTTAGAGTACCTGAGGTGTGTCGTGTCGGTATTTATTACAGGTGGAGGTTATGATGTCGTCCGGTAATCTCTCAAAGATATTGCTCAGAATGGATTGAGGTTGATCTCGAAAATGATGAGCTTGTATTGGCATATCCCTTGTGATAAGGAAAGACCGTGGATGTCATTGTATAGCTGGGTGGAGCTTCTGGGCGGAGCCATTTTGTTTGACTCGATCGAGTCAGGTTTAGGAATATGGTCGGGTGAAGCCCCGGGCAGAACCATCTAGTTTGGCTCGAGTCAGGTTGTGGGGTGCTACTATATCTAATCTGATCGAACCCAATAATTCTAGTCAAGGACGGATCCAGTATACTGTCAGGGGGTTGCCCCCCTTGACATTTGTCTCCCCATTAGAAATATATAATAATTTATATTATATGTATTAGTATTTAGTTATATTTGTCCATCGTAAAAATATTTTTTTATCATATAATTGCTTCTATGATATGCGATTTTATATTTTGCCTATTTTGAAATAATTTCATGAATTCACCCCTGATTCTAGTCAAATTCAACTACCGTAAAACGAATATATTTGATTTACTCATTTAGTTAACAAATTTGCTTTGGGATGAATGACTATCAAGTATCATAATTGATTAAAAAAATCTCTTCGTCATATTTAAAATCTTTACACAAGCTTTTTTATTGAATTTTTAAAAATATTTGAAATGACATTCATATAGACAAAAAAAATATATGCACATATATATTTTAGTTGATTTTGTTCAAACTTCAAAATGAGCATTGTCAAAGAAAAAATAATAAATTATTAATATTGTGGTAGGTTTTAGACCATGCATGTTATATTTGACTTCGTTGTAGTTTGAAAGTGATTTCCACTTCACAATAAAAATATTCTTTTGGGTGAAATAACTTGCCACTGATTGGGTTTTTCCAATTCCTTAGATATACTAATACTCATATTGTTAAATCATAGTTGGGAAAAAAATAATGGGTTTTCGGTTTAATAACTTAAATAGAATAATTACTCGATTTTGTATCCAATAAAATAATTTGTATTTGTATTGCAAATAGAGAAAACAAAAATCAAACGATGAAATACTTGAAATTTCTAAATGAGATGGATGATTGAGGCTCTAAACTTATTGTTCTTCATAAATCACATCAACGGTAATTTTTTCTACACCGCTAATGACTTCTCCAATGGTCCAAAATGTCATCATAGATGTGCTTACATCAACAAGACAACAAATATATATTTTCTTAAAGAAAAACCATCAAGTCATATTATGTTTCAATAATCATTTATTGAAACATATTAGCAACAACTAAAGAATTATATATCAATATATGACTTAAACTATCCTAATTGGGCAGTGTTGTGTGATGCTTTATAGTATAATAGTGGTTGGCCTAAAATTTTTAATCTTAGTCTTAATTTTAATTTTGATAATAACAAACTTAGAACGTGACGTCCACGATCAGAGGATCAATATAAAATTGGAGAAATTCTCGAGGGACAATGATCGGTGCTTGGAAGATCTAGACTCTAAATGTAGGACTATAGATTTGATGTACAATCCTTTAAGATATATGATGATGAAACCATAACCCGAAACTTGAAATTGAGATCCAAAACTCGAAAATTCAAAACTCAGCCTGAAATTGAGTTTCAACCGATCCTCGATCAAACGAAGTTCGTTTTTAGCCGACGACCGACTGACTACTACTAGATTTTTCTAGTATGGTTCGGCTAAAGCTCGGCCTATCCTCAATCGATCGAACTTGACTTAAGATTGACCGATGAGCCCAATGGTTATTTTTTGAGCCGTTGCATGCCATTGAAACCAATATCTACTCCCTTGTATCTCTATAATTACGGGTTCTAAGCCTTGCTTTGAGCCTTTAGTTGATATTGAGTCATCCCTCGATAAATCTCATGCTTTAATTGAGCTACTATTCATTAAACACTAGCTTTAAGCCTAAAAATCTTAATTTTGCCTTCAAATTTTATTTGATTCGTGATCAAGACATCAAGATGAGCTAGAATTTCAAATTTGGAGCTAAGTTTTGGTTGTTTACTTTTTTGCTCCATTTTGATTGTGATTTATTTGATTTATTATTGTATTTAAAGTGTATTTGCATGCAGACCTAGGGTGTAGGTTTTGAGATTGGATGATTGCCTTGATGTTGAGATATAAATCCACTTGGTTCATTAGGATTGACATTATTGTCCTTAGGATAGAGGTGTTGAAGGTGCTCTCATGGACAGAATAACCATCGAGGAGAGGATCGGTGTCTTATTTTGTAAATCTTCTAAGAAAAAATAATATAATTTTAGTGAATTTGGTTAAAATCTTAAGCGTGTGCTTAGGTTAGACTTGGTTGAAGCTGAACCACTATAAATACTTATGTTAGTTTTGCTCTTTATTGTATGTGCTTGATTGATTATTATTTGCTTTCGTAATTAAACTTAGTACTTATAAGTTTAATGGTAAGAATCAGTGATTAACCGATTTTCATCGATTCTTAGTGAGTTAGGCAAATAATAATACTACTTTCTAAAGGACAATTTGTCTGAGTTAATTATTTGAGTCAAATCATATATATATATATTCTTGAAATAGAACTTGCAAAAAGATTTCATACATAGATTATTTAGAAGATTAAGTGATCAATGGATTTCTTTGGAAGTTGGATTCAATTGGCTTTGTTGATATAAAATGTGGAACAAATTCAACTTGATTAAGCGATCATCGATCCCCTTCTTCCTAATATTATCCGGCCCAAATCAAATGCTTTTAAATTCAACGTGTAAAGGATTTTGTGCAGCCTCACATTTTCTTCCCTCTCATTTTATGTGTCTTCCTTCTATTGAAAAACAACAAATACCAGCTCTTTTATATGGTTTCCAAGTTGCATCAACACATACCAAATATTTCTAGGTGCTATTCAGTAATAGCTCATTATCATCTAGGTTTTTACAATTACCTTTCCTTGGCCTTACAATCTCTGAAACATCCATAGTCTGAAACATCCTTGGCCTTGACATTCTTTTCATCAACATTAGATGTCAACATGTTGTATACTAGCATTGAATTCCCAGCAGTATTAATCAAAATTATTTTGCCTGCTTGTGCAATGAAACTCTTTGCCCACAACTCCATTCTACCTAGTGTTAGACCACTAAGATCATGGATGACCTAAGTGTCGCACCTCGGGCACGGGTAGGCCATGGGCATCCCAATCAGAGGCATTTTGATGGCTTTGTGGATTGAAAATAGCTCATTTGCGCAATGGCATGGGTGTCGCTCAAGGCGCACAGCAGGCAGCGTGCGCAAGGGCGTGGGAAATGCACCGGGGCAGCAGTTTATGCGCGCAAAGTCATAGGCAAACAAGACATGGCGTCGCCTGAGTGCGGAGCAAAGCAAGTCCCACCCGTGGCGGGGCGTGGTGAGAGAAAGTCCCACCATTGGCGGGACATTTGAAGATGTTGCGGAGCAGTTGAGTTTCGTGTGCGCAATGGTACGGGGCAGTGCGCGGGCGCGATCGTGGACAGGAAATGTCCTATACGTAGCTTGGCGCGAGGCAGTGTGTGTAACACATGATCATGAAGGGGCGCGGGCGCGCGATGCATAGCTGTGGCGAGGGATTTTCTCGTGCGTGGTTTGGCGCGGGCGGGAGTAGAGCATTATTGCTCGTTGGCAAACACTGCACAACGCGCGGGTGTTGCACTCGGCGCGTGTGAGCATTACACGAGCTGCAGGTGCCCGAATCAATTACCAATTGCAGGAGGCAACAAATACACTTAGCCAACTGGGTGGCGGACCGACTCGAGGCCCTGGACCCGACATCAGTTGGAGCAGTTGGTTGATGTTGTAACTGCTGAAATAGTTGCTTTTCATCCAAGGGCTTACTCGAGTTTGTACCCTATATAAAGGGATGTTGGTTGCTTGCTGTAAGGTTGGCTGGTCTTGAGAGTGTTAGAGAGAGAGAGAGAGAAAGAGAGAGTGAGAGAGATAGAGATAGAGAGAGTGTGAAACATTGTAATCATCTTGTAACATTCTTTGTGCGAGAGAGTCTTGAGCGAGAATCATAAGCCACAGGCTGGACGGCTAGTCATCCGTTTAAGATACTTGAAGGGTTTTTGCCCGTACTTGTAAGTTTCTATAATACAAGTAAACGGTTTCCCTTCACTTTGTTGTTCCTACTCTTGTGTTGCATGAACCTCTACATGCGATGGCGAAAGGGTGGTTGAGAGTTGTGCACACTACTCAACGCCGCATAGATCCTATTTGAGTTGGAAATTTTATCCTCAAATTGGACCCTATAACAGTGGTATTAGAGCCAGGTTTGTGCCTAAGTAGGTGGTCATTCAACTCTACTCGGCAGATCAAATTCTATCAAAAGACGACGTCCAGCGAATCCTGAACTTGCGGTGGGCACAAGTTCTATCTTGCTCCAAGTTCTGTCTTACTCTACTTGCGGCACTATTGCACGATAAGTCAAAGAAACTGACTGGAGGTGCTAGACTCGGTGCAATTCTGCTACAACTTGCACCGATCCTCAGCCACCGGCTACAGTCCCTTCAAGTTAGCCTTAGTATATCAACCTCTCACTCCAAGTGAGATTGAATTGCAGAAGAATGAAGGGCCCTGCCCTGCTGCTTATCGATATGCTGTAAGTAAGCAGGAAATGATTGAAGAAGCAAGATATAGTCTTGCAAAAATAGTGTGATGCATGAAGAAGTATGCCGACCAAGGAAGAAAACCACTTGAGTTCCAAGTTGGGGAAAAAGTCATGCTGAAGCTAACTCCCCAAATTTGGAAGAAAGTGACCAGCAATTGGTGGCACAAGGGGTTGATCCAGCGCTATGATTGTCCCTTTGAGGTAGTGAAACGGGTTGGGGCAATCGCCTACCGTTTGGCACTACCGGAGCGGATAAAGATTCATCCAACTTTCCATGTGAGCTCTTTGAAACCTTTCTATGAAGATGCAGCTAACAATGAGGTGGACAAAGGAGGTGGACAAAGTACTTGAACACCGGGTGTTGGGCTACAACAAGATGAACCGGCGAACTGAGTACTTAATCTAGTGGAAATGTTTCCCAAAAAGTGAAGCAAGTTGTGAAAAAGAAGCTGTGTTATGGCAGTTCGAAGATAAAATCCAGCAGTACCTTAACTCTATCCCGATGAGGACTCCGGCTTCAACTGGTGTGGGTGATTTGTTAGACCCCTAAGCTCATGGATGGCCTAAGTGTCGCACCTCGGGAATGAGCAGGCCATGAGCATCCCAATCAGAGGCATTTTGGTGGCTTTGCGGATTGAAGATGACTCATGTGCGCAATGGCATGGGTGTCGCTCATGGCGCCCGGCAGGAAGAGTGCGCAAGGGCATGGGCAAGGCACGATGGGTAGCAGTCTATGTGCCCAAAGGCATAGGCAAACAAGACTTGGTGTCGCTCGGGTGCGAAGCAAAGCAAGTCCCGCCCGGGGCGGGGTATGGCGACAGGAAGTCCCGCCACGGGCGGGGCATTAGAAGATGTTGCGGAGCAAGGAAGTCCCACGTGCGCAATGGTGCGGGGCAGTGTGCGGGCGCGGCCATGGCGAGGAAATGTCCCATGCGCAGCTTGGCGCAGGGCGGTGCGCACAACACATTACCATGGCGGGGCATGGGCACGCATTGCACAACCATGGCGAGGGATTTTCTCATGCGCGGCATGGCGTGGGCTGGTGCAGGGCATGGCTGCTCGTTGGCGTATGCTGTACAGCATGCGAGCGCTGCACCGCACCGTGCAGGCATTGCACTAGGCACACATGGGCATTGCACGGGCTGCAGGTGCCTGACTCAGTTGCCAACTGCATGAGTCAACAAATGGACTTAGCCAGCTGGGTGGTGGCCAGACTCGAGTCCCTGGACCTAACATTAGTTGGAGCAATTGTTTGGTGGTTGTAACTGTCGATATAGTTGGTTTTCATCCAAGGGCTGAGATCCCTTTATCTACTTGAGTTTGTATCCTATATAAAGGGATGTTGGTTGCTTGTTGTAAGGATGGCTAGTCTTGAGAGTGTTTGTGTGTGTGTGTGTGTGTGTGTGTGTGTGAAATATTGTAATCCTCTTGTAACATTCTTTGTGCGAGAGAGTCTTGAGCGGGAAGCATAAGCCCAGGGCTGGGGGCGAGTCATCTGTTTGAGACACTTGAATTGTTTTTGCTCGTACTTGTAAGTTTCTATAATACAGGTAAACATTTTCTCTTCACTTTGCTATTCCTACTCTTGTGTTTCTTGAACCTCTACATGCGATGGCGAAAGGCTGGTTGAGAGTTGTGAACACTACTCAACGCCGCTCAGTCCCTATTTGAGTCGGAAATTCTATCCTCAAATTGGACCCGGTGACAGTGGTATTGGAGCCAGGTTTGTGCCTAAGGAGGTGGCCATTCGACTCTACTCGGCAGATCAGATTCTGTCAAAAGACGGCGACTAGCGAATCCTGAACTTGCAGTGGGCACGAGTTCTGTCTTGCTCCTATTCGATTCTGTCCAGTAGTGAATTATGCGGAAGTAGCCCCTGAACATGGATGTTGCGGATGGACGCTTTGAGGGAACGTGTCTCTGCTGTCGAGGCGTTAATCGGCAACACCCCAGAGGACTCGAACAGTACTATGTTTGAAATACTCAATCTGATTGCGGCAGATATGGCCAATCTGCGCATGCAACTTGCTGTGGTGTAGCAACTCCTCGCCAGTACCGAGCGTGCTGAACGCACTAAAGCCTCCAAGTCCCGAATGAAGGTGCCTGAACCACATCCCTTCAATGACATAAGGAGTTCCAAAGAACTCGAGAACTTCCTATGGGAAGTCGAACAATACTTTGTTACTGCCCACGTCCCTAATTGCGATCAAGTCGCCTTTATTACCATGGACTTGGCCGGTGATGCCAAGTTATGGTGGATGACTCAGGAGCATGAAGCAACTGCCGGTGGTCGTCCAACAATTAAAGAATGGGACAACTTGAAGATAGAGTTGCGAGAGCGATTCCTCCCATGCAATACCTCTTGGATGGCTCGTGATGCGTTGTGTCAACTTCACCACACCGGCTCTACTCGAGAATATGTAAAGAACTTTAGTTCTCTGCTACTTAATGTTACTGACATGTCTAATGCAGATCTGCTTTTCAATTTTATGAGAGGGTTGTAGCCTTGGGCACAGTTGGAACTGCGTCGCCAAGGCATGAAAGACCTCCAGTCGACCATGGCCTGTGCGAATACACTGGTGGAGTTGAACATGGGCTGGGGAGAACAAGGACCTGCATGCCCAAGGGTGCAGGCCAGAGGCAATTTCATACCACCAAGCAAACCGATGAACAAGGGCAGCAAGAAGTTACCTAAACCTAGGAACCAGAGGGCCAGAGAAGCGGAGACTTCAAAGAAAGACCCGAAGTCCCACTCGTGATGCTTTATCTGCACTGGTCCTCTCCGCGCAAGGGATTGTCTCAAGTGCGAGCGGCTGACGGCTTTGGTGAACAAATCAAAAGACTCTAATCCTGAAGAGAGTCTGCAGGTGGCTCTTCTTCAAATTCTTGGCGCCATCAGTTCCAAATAGAAGGGTGCGGCGGATTGAGGCCTCACCTATGTCAAGGTGTCCCTGAACCAAAAGAACCTTACTGCCTTGGTGGACACTGGCGTCACCCACACCTTCGTCGCTGATCGAGTGATGTAATTTGTCAACCTGAAGATGCAACCACATGCCACCCTTATAAAGACAGTGAATTTCAATAGCATACCCATTCTTGGAGTGGCCAAGAACGTTGACGTCTAGATTGGAGGATGGACCGGGCTGCTAGATATAATGATTATACCACTAGACAATTTTGATATGATACTTGGAAACAATCTCTTTGTAAAGAACAATGCATTTATTGTACCCCACTTGGCTGGGATATTTGTTGCAGATCCTAATGATCCTTGCTTCATTCAAGGATTTTGTGGCAAATCTCTGAAGGAAAGCCACGACGGAAAGCTAACGACCATGCAAGTGACCAAGGGGTGGAATAAGGGCTATCCACCTTCTTAGCAGCCATCTACGAGTTGGAACCAGGAGATGAACCTGCTGCTGGTCAAGTTCCAAACTCAGTGTTGAAGTTGCTGGACGACTACAAAGATGTCATTCCCGACAAGCTACCGTCGGGACTACCGCCGCACAAAGTAGTGGATTAGGGGTGGCAATTGAAACCGATTAACCGCAATTAACCGATTAACTGAATCGAAAAATCCAGTTTCGGATAGTAGATTCGCGGTTCGGTTTCGGTTTTGGTTAGTAAAACCCAAAAATCAATTTTAATCGGTTTGGTTTCTGTTACCGGGTCGCAGATAATCGGTAACCGAAATTGGTTATATATTTTGATATCAGTTACCAGTTATTCGTGGTTAATCGCTAACTGAAACTGGTAACTTTAATTATAATTATATATCAAATGTTTATTTCAAATCCGAAACTCGTTATCCACTCACCCGTTTACCTTTATATATATAAGTTTAACCCTAAATTTTAACCCTAATATTCTATTCTTCTCCATCTCCCCCAGTTGGCGCTGACTGCCTCCTCCCTCGGTCCCTCCCGCTGTCTTGCATTCCATCATTCCTTGACTCGGCGACTCCCATTCAGTAACCCCATTCGAATGAACCTCTGCTTCACATCACCCAGAAATGAGGCAGAGATCTAAAAAGAAAATAAGTTGTCTTTCGTCTTTCATCTATTGCTTGTCGTCAGGGTTGTTGCCTTCTTCTTTCTTATTCTTATGGAGTCGGGGAAATTGCAAATAAACTATGTTGCTGGATTGCTCCTTGCAGCGCTGGCCCAAGATCGTCCTCAAGAAATTACTTCACATTAGCACCAGCGAAGGTGACACTAGTACACCACTTAAAGATGAATGTGACAATGTTGTTCCTTTCTTGCTGATTGACATATTTCTGCCGAATTCTTTCTATTTTTCTTTAACCCTAACTTTTGGTTCATTCTTCTTTTTACCTAGATCCCGTTCATTGTTCTTTCTGCCAATTCTTTCTCTCTTTTTCTTTAACCCTAACTTTTGGTTCATTCTTCTTTTTACCTAGATCCAGTTCATTCTTCTTTCTGCCAATTCTTTCTCTCTCTTTTTTAACCCTAACATTTTATTTGTTCTTATTTATTCCTAGATCCAAGTTAATGTTCTTTCTCTTCTTCTTTAACCCTAACCCTTTCTTGCTAATTGAGATCTTTCTGCCGAATTGTTTCTCATGTTTGAGGTTTATGTTAAAATGAGGCTTATGTTTGAGGCTTAGATCTCTTTGGGAGGAACAACTACTTGCTTCTTCTATATGCAAGATATATTTTTAATCAATCAGTTGCTTCTTCTATATGCAAGATATATTTTTAATCAATCAGTCAACGAATGTACTTCACTTTGATGCTTATGCTTATATTGTCAACAACTATTTGCTTTGATGATCTAATTGGAGTCATTTTTCACAAAGCTGTGGAAAGGATGACACAAAGCATAATAAAATTAAGCAATATATTCCTATGTGAAGTTATATGCAGTTTATGTAATTGTTGACCGTTGATAATTGAGTGTAATTAAATCCAATTTATTAGAATGCAGTTTATCAGTTTATGTAATTGTTGACTATAATTGACTGTAATTCTTGCACAATGTTGAGTGTAATTGTTGAGTGGAAATGTAATTTATGTGATTGAAATCCACCTTGAAATGCTTGTGAAAATGCAGTACATGAATTTGAAAATAAGAGTTTGTGTATTTTTTTGGAAATGCGATTTATGAATTTTCTGTTTATTTCAATTGTAAAGTGTATACTTAAATTTTTGAATCGGTTATTCGTTTACTACCGGTTAACCGGTTAGTAAACGGATAACCTGTTCTATTCGAATCGAAAATTTTGGTTTCGGTTATCCGTGGATAACCAAAATCAAGCCGATTTCAGTTTCAGATATAGGTTTTTGAAGCCGATCGATTTCAGTTTCGGTTTCGGTTAGCAGGTTTGGAAATCAGTTTCGGTTTCGGTTAACCCCCAAAAGTGCGGTTAACCGAACCGTTGCCATCCCAACAGTGGATCACAAAATAGAGCTCTATCCGGGAACGGTGCCCCTTCCCAAAGCCCCTTACCCGATATCGCCCAAAGAACTAATGAAGTTGTGCAGCCAACTCCAAGACTTTCTTGAATCTGGGAAGATTCAGCCCTCGAAGGCTCCTTTCGGAGTGCCGGTGCTATTTCAACAAAAGCAAGATGGTTCACTGCGCCTATGCGTGGACTATAAAAGGTAGAACAAGATCACTGTGAAGAATAAATATCATGTCCCATTGATTGCAGACCTGTTCGATAGGCTGAGCGAAGTGGCCTTCTTTACAAAACTCAACCTGCGATCCGACTATTGGCAGGAGCGCATAGCCGTTGGTGATGAATAGAATACTACAATGGTTACTCATTATGGTGCTTTTGAATTTCTTATAATGCCTTTTGGGCTCACTAATGCCCCGACAACTTTCTGTAACCTCATGAATGATGTCTTCTATGAAATGTTAGATCATTATGTCGTAGTCTACTTAGATGATATTGTAGTCTACAGTCGGTCCTTAGATGACCATTTGATGCACCTAGACATTGTGTTTAAACGTCTAAGGGAACATCAACTTTATGGAAAGAGGGACAGATGTATGTTATGTACTCCAGAGGTCAAGTTTCTTGGTCACATCGTGGGACACGAGAAGGTCAGAATGGATCCGAGAAAAGTTGAAGCTATCCGCGAGTGGCCTATTCCAAGCAAGGTTGGCGAGCTCAGAAGTTTCTTGGGCTTAGCCAATTATTACAGAAAGTTCATCAAGGGTTACTCGCGGGAAGTAACCCCGCTCACCGACCTACTACAGAAGGATAATCCTTGGGAATGGAGTTCCGCTTGCCAAGAAGCATTTGAGAAGTTGAAGTTGCAGATTACTTCAGAACCTATTTTGAAGCTCCCAGACTTCAAACAGGCCTTTGAAGTTCACACTGATGTATCCGACATCGCTGTCGGAGCGGTGCTTGTGCAAGACGAGAACCCGATTGCCTTCGAGAGTTGGAAGCTAAAGTAGGTAGAATAGTGCTACTCGGCGCATGAACGGTAGATGTTGGCAGTGGTGCATTGCTAGCAGGTTTGGAGAGTTTATCTACTTGGGACTACATTTCTGGTGAAGACCAATAATGTAGCCAACACTTTCTTTCAGACCCAGAAGAAGTTGACACCAAGGCAAGCTCGGTGGCAAGAATTCTTGGCGAAATATGACTTCCACTGGGAACATAAACCTGGGAGTCACAACCAGGTTGTAGACACTCTCAGTTGGAAGGCGGCCGACTTGGTGGCGGCAGTGACACACTTCGAGTCAAACTTTATGGAAGAATTGAAGACTCAAGCTGCACTTGACCCTACTTACCAGAAGGTGCAGCAAGTTCGGGACGGAGAAGTGCAGAGATATTTTCTGCAAGATGAACTGTTATATGCAAGGGGGATCCGATTTTATGTACCCAATGGTGGATCTCTACAAACTCGGCTGCTGCACGAATGTCATGATGCGCAGTGGGCTGGTCATCTGAGTGTGGAACACACAATGGTGTTACTGGCGCGCACATACTACTGGCCAAAGATGGAGGTAGACGTCAAGCTCTACGTCCGAACCTGCTTGACTTGTCAGATGGACAAGGTCGACCGACGCGCCCAGGCGGGGCTGCTGCAACCCCTGTCGACCCCTACAAAGCCATGGATGTCTATTTCCATGGACTTCATCACCAGATTTCCAGATGTGAAGGGTTTTCATACAGTGATGGTGGTGGTGGATAGATTCTCAAAGTACGCCATCTTCAGTCCCTTTGTGAAAGCGGGCAATGCGGAGCAGGCTGCAGAGGACTTCTTCAACAAAGTGGTGAAGATGTTCAGCATCCCCACCAACATAGTGAGCGATAGAGATGGCCACTTCACTGGTCGTTTCTGGGTGCACTTGTTCAAGCTGCTCAACATCGAACTCAAGTTCTCCATAGCCAATCATCCTCAAATATATGGACAAACAGAGAGAATCAATCAGCTGCTTGAAGAATACTTGCAGCACTATTGCACGACAAGTCAAAGAAACTGGATGGAGCTGCTAGACTCGATGCAATTCTGCTACAACTTGCACCGATCCTCAGCCACCGGCTACAGTCCCTTCGAATTAGCATTGGGCTATCAACCTCTCACTCCAAATGAGATTGCACCGCAGAAGAATGAAGGGTCCTACCCTGCTGCTTATCGGTATGCCGTAAGCAAGCAAGAAATTATTGAAGAAGCAAGAGATAGTCTTCCAAAAGCAGTGCGACGCATGAAGAAGTACGCCGACCAAGGAAGAAGACCACTTGAGTTCCAAGTTAGGGACAAAGTCATGCTGAAGCTAACTCCCCAAATTTGGAAGAAAGTGACAAGCAAGCGGTGGCACAAGGGGTTGACCCAACGCTATGATGGTCCCTTTGAAGTAGTGAAACGGGTTGGGGCAATCGCCTACCGTTTGGCACTACCGGAGGGGATGAAGATTCATCCAACTTTCCATGTGAGCTATTTGAAACCTTTCTATGAAGATGAAGCAAACAATGAGCACAGTAAAGCCAAGCGCGTTCCCCTCAATGTCACAAAAGAGTTGGACAAGGAGGTGGACAAAGTACTTGAACACCGGGCGTTGGGCTACAACAAGATGAACCAGCGAACTGAGTACTTAGTCTAGTGGAAAGGTCTCCCAAAAAGTGAAGCAAGTTGTGAAAAAGAAGTCGTGTTGTGGCAGTTCGAAGACAAAATCTAGCAATACCTTAACTCTATCCCGATGAGGACGTCGACTTTAACTGGTGGGGGTGGTTTGTTAGACCCCTAAGCTTATGGATGGTCTAAGTGTCGCACCTTGGACAGGCCATGGGCATCCCAATCAGAGACATTTTGATGGCTTTACGGATTGAAGATGACTCATGTGCGCAATAGCATGGGTGTCGCTCACGGCGCACGGCAGGCAGCATGCACAAGGGTTGGGCAAGGCACGGCGGGCAGCAGCCTATGTGCGCAAAGGCATAGGCAAACAAGACTTCGCGTCTCTCGGGTGCGGAGCAAAGCAAGTCCCGCCAGTGGTGGGGCATGGTGAGAGAAAGTCCTGCCACAGGCGGGGCATTTCAAGATGTTGCGGAGCAGCGGAGTCCCACGTGTGCAATTGCGCGGGGCAGTGCGCAGCACATGACCATGGCAGGGCGCGAGCGCGACCGTGGTGAGGAAATGTCCCGTGCGCAGCTTTGCGTGGGGCGGTGCACGCAACACATGACCATGACGGGTAGCGAGCACGCGTTGCACAACCATGGCGAGGGATTTTCCTCAGCGCAGCATGGCGCAGGCGGGTGCAGAGCATGACTGCTCGTTGGCGGACGCTGCACCGCACAATGCGAATGTTGCACTCGGCGCGTGCGGACACCATCTAACTCTATTTTTAACATGTGCTTTAAAATATCCCAATTTGCAATGAAGCCTCTTCCGCACTTGCACCCAAGGTCTTAAAATGTCTTCCTCTTTGCTATTGACCATTTTTTCCTGCTTGTCAGCTTCACTGATATCCTTCTGCACTCTTCCTTGCAAACAATTTCCCTCTCTATGCCCAATTTTTTCACATCTATAACAAAGCACATATAGATTCTCATAAGCAACCGACTGAAAGAAGCTCCCTTCTTTGATATCAATTCATAAACTTTGTTCTATTGGTTTTTTGATATCCAATAGAACACACACTCTTGCAAATTTTCCACGAGTTCCCTTCAATGTGAAATCATCCATCTTAATAGGCTTTCCTATTCCCGCGACTATTTGAGGAAGAATTGTAGGATGCATGGACTCATAAGGCAAACCCGGGAATTGAATCGAAATAGGAACGACATAAATCTCGTCTTTAAGTGATTGAAAATTATTTTTCCATGGAGTTAGGGAGAGAGCCTGACCCCTGAGGAATCAAGGCCCCTCCGAAAATACCTTCCAATAATCAGACTCACGGTCAAATTTAAACAGGAAAAATCCAATAGCAAGATCTATAATTTGGCATACATCATTCAATTTTCAAATCTTCGAAAGTAAATTTTTAACCAGATCCAAAGGCGGAGTACGTCCAAAAAACTTCCCTTACAAATACAATTTGTATTCATACCTTACAGGTTCGAGGTCTTTTTCATCAATTGAGATTCTTCCTTTTGCATTAATCTGGATTTGATTTATCATCTTCGAAAGTACTTTAGATATGTTCCAGTCCTCCTCCTCTCTAGCTTTTTTGAAAAGTCATGTCCAAGAAGACGGCTAAGATCCCAGCTTCAACCTATTTCTAGCATCTTTCTCCTTCTCCCGAGCTTTCCCCTTAATCTCCTCAATCTTTCTCCCATCAGCGAACCAGGAAGACTCCCCCGCCTCCCCACCTTGAGCAGCATCCTTTGGATCCGGTGGAACTTTTGGCCTCGGGATGAGCGGAGCAATTTTCGCCAAAGTCGCCATTATCTCTGTTGATTGTTTCTAAACTTGGCTATTTCATCTCCCAATTATATACTTGATTTTCCTAAATTATATTCACAAAATAAAGACTATTGAAGGTCCACGTCATTTTATGTCATCTGTAGTACCACTTAGACAATTTAGGTCTCCTTATTGATCGATTGTAATTCCCAATTGCATGCTTTGCTAATAATTGGGTTATTGAGATATATTTGGCTTGATTACTAGATAGTATTGTTTATGGGTCAATGAAAAAATAGTCCGCATTGTATATAAATTGTCAAATTTTAATTGGAACTTTAAAATTTATCAAACTAAACTCATATTATAAAGCTGATAATAAATTTAGTCCGTAATTAATATTATGCTAGGTTTATTGATTGATAATATGTGAGTGCTTATTCTTGATATGCCATGCTAACTTAATTGGATTTGAAAATAATACTTTGATTAATTAGACAAATAATTCGTACTTTTATAAAATTTTATAGATGTGGACCTTAACTTTAAAATTTATATTAAGTTGGGTATTTACCTGAATATATTCTGAACTATAAATTTTATCTCAAATTTATCATGAATTTTGACTTCTCCAAATTGCATCTTCAACTATCACATTTGTATCAATTGCATCCCTCCGTCAAAATTCTGTGAGCTACCCCGTTAATCCTACCACGTGGCATGTACACATGTATTAAAAAAATATTTCTTATTCGAAACTGAATAGAAAATTCTTTTTAAAAAAAATCTTTTCTGATGTCCACGTGTGCTGCACACGTGGATTAAAAATTATTTTTTTTCAATAATTTTTTTTAAAAAAGTGTTTGACTTGTCCACGTGTAAAACACACGCGGACTATCTTTTTGCCCTAAAGTAAACCCTGACTACCCCACATCTTGCCCTAAATCTCCTCATCTTGATAGCCTCGGCAAAGAATCCCTAAGTCGAGCAGCTCCCTCAGCGCCTTCGAGCACCAAATCCTCGACGAGAAGCTTCCCCGAGCACCAAATCCTCGACGAACCCGCTCCCCCGAGCTCTTATTCATCGACGAAGCATCACCTCAAATCCCTAAGTCGTCGTCGGTTAGTTTTGGTGAGCTGGTCTTCTATCCCCGGCGACTTGGTTTGGTTCACCTAGTAAGATCCTTTCATTTAGCTATGTTAGAAAGTTTGGGATAATTTTCTACAGGATCTACAAAATCCAAATCCGGCGAGGAAAATGGAAAACCAAATCTGATAATAATAATAATACAAAAAAATAAAAGACAAGGGGGTTAATGTGGTTCGGACTCGGCGGAGTGCTGATCCTATGTCCACAGGGAGAAGAGGAGACTGCTTTATTAAATCTAGAAAAGAACTTTTACAATAAGAGTGCAATAATCTAAATCTCCTTCAGAATATTGTAAATTATCTTAAATTAATTAAACCTAAAATTAGTACGAAGTAGAGACACTGTCTCTATAAGATCTGTCTTGAAACTGAACTCTTGCTGTTGTATGTCAAAAATTGAGAAGGGGCACTCCTTAGGAAAAGAGTCGTAGCGGCACTCTTAATTTTCTAGATCTCTAATACTCTCATATGGGGGGATTTTCTCTTGGTGTGGGATTTGATTAGAACTGCATATTAGGCCCCTATTTATAATAGAGAGAGAGAGCTGATTCATGCCTGCTTTAGTAGAGAAAAAATCTCCAAGGAATTTGCTGCTCCGTCTGATTTAATCGGATGACTAAAATGCTTCTTTTAACAAAAGAAACTTGTAAAATGCTTGGTGGCTTCACGTGATGCCTCCACATTTTTCTCCATTTGACTAGTCAAAAGCAATATTTGATTTTCACATTATCAATTTGAAAACTTTTGCGTGTGCTGCTGCAACATTGGCATGGGTATCTTGAGAAGATGGTAGGCTGGGCTCCCAGACCCATTATTATAAAATCATGATTTATTTTGATTGAGTCCGGTTCAATATGGTTCAATCAAATTGACAAATCGGTTCAAGCATATCTTGATCAAATCAACTCCGATTTGGATCCGATCGGACTCGTTGGATTCGGTTCGGACCCAATTTGAGTCAATCTCTAACAAGCTCATTGCAATTTATTACTGTTACTGAACCTCACTGTAATTTATCTCAGTGTTAATTATCATTGTAAGGAGCTAACTCTATATTATCATTGTAAGGAGCTCATTGTTAATTTAGCTCATTATTGCCTAGAGGAAGCAATGACATCAACAAACAATGAGATAGGGGAAGTATCAGTTTCCTCGATTTTAAACAGACCTACGTGCTATCACTCAATTGAAGCTCGGATTTTAATTTCAAAAACAAAAAAAAATCCTGGAAGACGATTTTGGAGATGTGCCCATTGGAAGGTAATTGTTAAGTTTTGTATTGAAGTATTAAATTTTGGTTCCAATGTATTTATTAAAATACAATGTATTCTTGTAGAAAAGAGAAGATGATTGTGATTTTTTTTGTATGGCATGATGAATATTCTAAGCGCGGGGAACTTACACGGAATCCCGATGAGTTACTTACAGAGAAAATTAACTTACTGCAAGAGAAGACAATAATCCTCAAATATAAATTGAATAAGTTGGAGAAGCAATATGAAAAATTAGAAATGTCAATCAGGACAACAAAGATGTATATTTATGTTATCATTTGTGCTTGGATGGTTCAAGTGTTCATGTCATGGGCATGATGTATCTTTTGATGTATTTTGATGTCAAATGAAGATGTAACTCTTAAAGTCTTGAAGTTTTTCGGTGTTATGAAATAGTTGATGTTATGGTACATGTTATTTTATTATTCTAATATTCATTGTCAGTTCAGGTTATAAATGACTGTTTATTGTGAAATTAGTTATTCATGTCAACCAAAATTCGGATACATATGAGACTAAATTTAAATTGAGGATATATTTGAGACTGAATAAAATTTCAGGATACATTTGAGACCAAATAAAAATTCAAGATACATTTGAGACTAAAATCATATCCGTTAAAAAATGAGACCGAAACCATATCCATTCTAAAATACTGTCAACCCACATTAAAATAGTATCAACACACATTAAAATACTGTCAACATATATTAAAATATTGTCAACACACTTATACTAAACCGATGTCAACACCTACTTATATTAAACACATCAAAATATTGTTAATACATATCCACATTCAAAATAGCACAATACTAAACCAAATATCTACGGTATGACCATTATACTGTCAAAATAGTATATTAAACCAAATATTATATGTCAAATATCCACATGCTTGTGAATTCTGAGATGCTGTCCAACATATAGTATACTTTTAATCATCTTTTGGTGTTACATTCTGTCCAACATTATGAGAATTCTGAGATGTTTGTATTACATTCAAGTCTTCTTGTAAAGCACGAACTCTTCAATCGCATTCGTGGATGATTGATCCACTCCATTCTCCTCTTGGTGAACAAATGGACAAGCCACTGTCGGGCATCTGAACAAATTGAATAAGTAAATTGATTAGGAATGAATTTGAATAAATTGAATAATGAATTGAACAGTAAACAAACTGAACCCTATAATAAGTGATTCATGTCTCCTCTCTAGTAAACACACCAAATCCTTGTAATGCTATAGCTCTTTCTCTATGCATTGCCTACCTATAAAAATGATTAATGTTTATACACTAAGATATTCATTGATATGAATTAGAACATGTTGATACTAAAATGAGATATAAACAGGGAACTAACTGTTGAGGCTCTACCTCTACCTTTGCCACTAGTGGTTGAGGATCTTCCTCTACCTCTGACACTAGAGGTAGAAGGTAGATATGCCTCTACATGAATTGTACTGGATTGTGTTTCTTCACCTCTTTCCCTCCCTCTTCCTCCTCTGCCCCTCCTCCCTCTTCTTCCTCTGCCTCTACTGGGCTGGCTTGTTTGACCCTACAACACATATCAAATGGATACTTAGATAAATTCAAATTTGATTAATGAAAGTTAAGCACACAATTGACAACTTACCTCCTCCATATGTGTTGAAGCTCCTTGTGTCCTCAATGGACAACTTCTTCTATTATGGCCTTCAAGGAAATATATTTGACACTTGATGATTGAACCATGTTTAGAGTATCTTGATGTGTGACTATCATCCTCATGTAATTCTCTTCTTCTTACTTTCTTTGGTCTCCCCGGCATTTTCTTAACATGTGGTGGCAAAACATGGGGGGCATCCATAGCCGGCCAAGTATCCTTTCCAGTTAATGGTTCTAAAAAGAATTTATAAGTCTTGAGATAAGCATCTCTCTTGAAGTAATCGTTGATATATGTCTCCGGGTCCTCTTTCATCCAATTGATGCAAGAAACTGCATGATTACAAGGTATCCCACTGAGATCCCACCTCCTACATGTGCAAGTTTGATTGCCAAGGTTTACAACATGTATCTTGTCCATATACTGAACCTCAAATTTCAAATTATCACTTGGTGTAACAATGCAATATCTATTTTCCTCTTTACTTTTCTCCAGCTTCCTTCTTATATTAGGACATATATCACCAGACCACTTTGAAACTCTCTCTCTCTCTCTCTCTCTCTCTCTCTCTCTCTCTCTCTCTTCATGTACATTCGTTGCATCAACATTCTCCTTATCGCCTCAAGCATATCTACTATGGGTTTCGACCTTGTCTTTAGAATATAAGCATTGAATGTATCCGAGATATTGTTGGTCACATTATCAGACTTGCATATTGTACTTACATGGGTCTGACAAAATTTTTTGAGTCCTGTAGCAATCAATGAATCATGGGCTTGCTGTGAAGTAGTTGCCAACTCAGTCAACACTCTGTTCAGTTCTGATTCCTCAATTGCTCTAACTGCCTTCCAAAATAAGGACTTGAAGTAGTGACCATTAATTTTTTTCTTCCAATTGACATATATATGTCTAGCACAATTTCTGTGCTCTGTGGATGGCACGCATTCTAACAGTGCATGCTCTAGTCCCTGAATGATAAGGTAATTGAAATATTAAGTAAATTGAAAGATAAGGAAATTGAAACATTAAGTAAATATCAACATTAAGGATATCAATAGTAAATTAAAAGATATAGTAAATTGCTTACATTCTGTTGGTCACTAATAAAAGTCCACCCATATCCTTGTGAAATTTCAAGGTCATCTAAAAATAGCCCTAAGAACCATCTCCATGCATCATAATTTTCTCCCTCGACAACTGCCCATGTAATGGAAAATATTTGATTGTTTTCATCGATACCAATTACAGATAATAATTGTCCACCCAAAAAAGTTTTCAAAAAGTAACCATCAAATCCAACAATTGGTCGACAACCATGCAAAACCCCCTTCTTTAGAGCATCAAACCCAATGTACAACCTTTTAAAAATAGGGGGTGCACTAGTAAACTCCCCCCGCTTCACTTGTACTTGCTTCATTGGTATTTCCTTCATTGATATTTGCTTCATTCCAATCACTCCAAGATGAAGATGGATATGCTTCTCTTAAGTTGTCATCCTGAATTTTCTTAGCATCTGCAGCTTCTTTCCTTATGGTTCTAGCTTTCATGTATTCCTCATCCGAACCATCTTCAAATTCACTAGACATTAATTCCTCATCAGTTTCTAAATCAGAAGGCAAATCTGAATCACTCCAATCTTGAGGAGAATATGCAATTGGTTCAACTGGTTCTTCTTAGGGAGCATCTGCAATTGGTTCAATAGGTTTTTCTTGGGAAGGATATGCAATTGGTTCAACAGGTTCTTCTTGGGGAGCATCTGCCAATGGTATTGCTTGACTTGTACTTGCTTCATTCCAATCACTCCAAGATAAAGATGGATCTGGATCTGTAATTGGTTGAATTTGTTCTTCTTCAGGAGCATATGTCATTGTATAAACTGACTTTCCCGTTTGTATAAAATGATCAGAACTTGAACTACTATTTGTCATCTTCATTTGTTTTGATCTTTCCAATTGAACAAATTGATATTGATTTGAACTAATGCTGCTAGAACCAGAACTAGATGATTGGTTGCTTATGTGCTTGCCCTTCTGCATTGTGCAAGGTACTGTGCTTCTAGTATAATCAATGTTATCTGAAGAAGAAGTATAGCTACTATCCAAAGCAACTTGATGCTTACACAATTCATACTTAAGAATAACAATAGGATACTAATAGTAGTATACTAATAGTATGAATACAGTAACAGTAGTATACTAATAGGGTATACAAATAGTTGTATACTAACAGGGTATACTAACAATAGTTAATACATAATAAAAAATCAACAATAAAGAAGATTACATGAACATAAACCAGATTACATCAACATAAACCATATTACATCAAAGATAGCTCTTTTATAGATGCTAACATCCAAATTATGATTTCTATAAACCATAGTAGTAAAAACTAAATCATAGTTGCTAATAATAAGAATTTAATATAGATCAACAAGTAAAATAATATTAAACACTCGAAAATAAGAAATCTCAAAAAAAATCTCAAAGCCCTAACGGCAGATTCAATTAAACCCTAATATTGGTTCAAAATATAAATGTGAATCAAACACACACGAAAACAACAAAATTTGAACTTACAAAGTTTTTTGCAGTCGTTTGGTCACACTTGGGAGGAAGGATGGTCCTATGACGTCGAGTAGAACAATGCAGGGGTTGTTTCCCCCGAGCTACCATTCTACGAGCAGCGATCGATTGTTGTAGTCATGGATTCCTCATTGCCGGAGCCGGAGCAGTGACCAGAGAAGTGTTATTATCGCCGATCGTCGAAGCTTCGAGCAGCGGGTGGGGTGGACAAGGAAGTTGATGTCGAGGAACTTGTGGGGCAGTCGGGCTTTATTTTAGGGCAAAAAGATAGTCCACGTGTGCTTCACACGTGGACAAGTCAAACACCTTTTTTAAAAAAAAATTATTGAAAAAAAAAAATTAATCCACGTGTGCAGCACACGTGGACATCAGAAAAGATTTTGAAAAAATAATTTATTCGATTTCGAATAAAAAAATAATTTTTTAGTACATGTGTACTTAACGCGTGGCAGAGTTAACGGGGTAGCTGACGAAATTTTGACGGAGGGAAGCAATTGATACAAATGTGATAGTTGAGGATGCAATTTGGAGAAATTAAAGTTCATGATAGATTTGAGACAAAATTCATAGTTCAAGATATATTCAAGTAATTACCTATTAAATTTACTCGATATTGTAAAGTTAATAACAATTTTAGCAAGTGTGATTAATATTCTGCTATAAAATTTTTTTATCTGATTTAATTATGGAATTATTGGCCGAAATTAAAATAATATATTATAACATAGAAAATAAAGAATATTAAAGACATAAGCATCAACTTATAATAATATTATTTATACAAGAGAGCTTCGTGAGAGAGGATATAGACTATAGTTCAAGTGTCAAGGATTGCTTCTTGATGACCCCACAAAAACTAGACCTCCATTGACCTTTGACCTTTCACGCTTATTTATCACTAACTTGATCGTCGAAGGAATGTTAGAGAGGCTAGGAGAAAACCGATTAGAGATCACATTACTTTACTTATTAAGAAATCTCACCTTAAGGTAACTCATCTTGATGATACTGCCTCTAAAAAACTTATTAAGTATTTTGGTAGAAATTGGCTTGATGCTATTCAACCTAGCTCTGGTGCTTCTGGTGGTCGCTTGATTACATGAAATTCTGATTTTGTTCAATTTCAAATTATTTACATTTCTTCCCAAATCATTCATGTTGTTATCAAAATTGATGATTCTGAACCTTTTTTACTTACTGGTATTTATGCTAGTACGTATTGTTCCTTCCTGCTATTCATAATGCTATATGGAATGACCTTGTTGTGCTTGATTTAAACTCGTATCCTTGGATTATCCTAGGAGATTTTAATTACATTTTAAACTCTGATGATAAATATGGGGGCAGACCCTTTAGATTAAATTCTTCTTTTCTATATTTTCAAAGCTTTATCAATCATTGTGACCTTTCTGACATTGATTTTATTGAAAATAAATTCACTTGGACCAACAATAGGCATGGGCCTTCCAAAATTTTAGTTAGATTAGATAGAGTCTTTGCTAATGCTGCTTGGCTATATTTCTTTGGAAACTCTACTGTTCATCATTTACCTAGAATAACTTCTAATCATAGGCTTCTTATCTTCTCTATTCCTAATGCTAAGCAGGTTAGAAATAGACATTTTTCTTTACAAAACTTCTTGATTGAATATGAAGATTGTAGGGATGTCAATTCCACTGCTTGGCAATCCCCTCACTCTACCAATTCATCCATTATTTTCTCTCAAAAGCTGATCAAAATTAGGACTGCTTTGAGTTCGTGGAATAAACAACATCTTGGAAACCTTGAATCCTTGCTTAATTCTACCCTTAGTGACATTCACCTTCTTGAATCCTTGAGAGTAACCAATTATGTCATATTGATATTGACTCTAAACTTAGAAGTTTTTACAATAGATATATTGCCCTCCAAAGATAAATCTACCTCAAATGATGGGCCAAATCTAAATCCAATTGGATTCTTGATGAGGATAATAACTCTGCATTCTTTTATAGAATTATCACCATTCGTAGGAGAAAAAACTTTATTTCCTCTATTCTTGATTCTAATTCGATTCTCATTTATGATGAAAAAATTATTCTCAATGAGTTTGCTAATTTTTATTCTTCCTCTTTGGTCTCAAACTCCTGCTCCTACTATTTCTAGCACTTGGCCTATTTTCAAAACTCTTCCTCCCAATAGTGCTAACCATCTTATTTCCCCTCTTTCCTAAAAGGAGATTTTTGACATTATTAAATCCCTTGATAATGGAAAGAGTCATGGTTATGATGGTATCACTGTGAAGTTTTATAAATATTACTGGAATATTATTTCTCATGACTTCACTTATATTCTTCTTTCCTTTCATAATTCCAATGTTTTTCCTGCTGATTGGAATATGATTATATTAACCTTCATACCTAAATGCAAAAATTCCAAAATCATCAAAGACTATAAGCCTATTGCTCTATGCAATTTTTCCTATATAACTCTTTTCAAATTGATTGCTAATAGACTTAAAATTTGCCTCCCTGAACTCATTTCTCATGAACAATCTATCTTTTTACAAGACAGGAGTATTCATGATAATATTCTCATTGTTTAGGAGTTTTCTCATTCTTTTTATGATTCTAAAGACAATTCTCCCTATATCATCATTAAAATGGACCTAGAGGAAGCCTTTGATCTTCTCAAATGGGAAGCCATTATTGAGGTTCTCCACCTTTTTAATTTCCCTGAGAAATTCATTAACTGGATTAATTTTTGCATTTCTTCTCCCACCTTTGCCTGTCTTATTAACGACCAACTTTCTAATTTCTTTCCCTCCACCAAGGGTATAAGGCAAGGGGATCCCCTATCCCCCTTTCATTATATCCTAGTGGCTCAAACTCTTACCCATCTTATAAATTTTATTGTTCTTCAAAAGCATTTCACTCCTTTTAAGCTTAAGGGTAAACTAGACATTAGTCATTTAATGTTTGCTGATAACTTGATTATCACTTGCAGAGCTAATAAGAAAACTCTTTTCTCTATAAAAAACATTTTTCAGCACTATGAGATTTTAACTGATCAAAAAGTAAATTTTTCTCAACCCAAAATTTTTTTCCCTAAAAATACCCCTTCTTCCTCTAAAAACAGTATAAATTCTTTTTTGGGTATGAAGCAGGGTTGTTTTCCTTTTAAATATTTAGGTACCATGATTTCACCTAGAAGATCGCATCCTAAAACTCGTGATATGATTCTTTGTTTAATTGATTATAAGCTTGCTAATTGGAAGTCCTCTATGGTTTCTCAAGTTGGTAAGTTTGTCCTTATTAAATTTGACCTCAATGTTGTCCCTATCCATTCAGCTGTTGTGAACTTGTTATCTATTGACACTTGTGGAAAGATTGAAAAGAAAATGAGAGACTTCCTTTGCGATAAAAATCCTAATAAAAGAAGCATGCATTTAATCAATTGAAACACGGTTACACTTCCTAAATTCCTAGGTGGCTTTGGTATTCAAGATCTAAAATTCAAAAGTCTTTCCCTTCAAACTAAAAGAATTCAAGACTTCCTTAACAACAAAAACTCTCTATGGATTAAGGTGGTTAAAACCAAATATCATGATTTATCTTTCACTTCTAATGTTGTTCTCTCTAAAAAGATCTTAGGCTTGGAACCTTTTTTGTGATGCTTTTTCTAAATTAAAATGGGATTTTCATAAAATCATTAATGGCTCTGGTGCCAATACCTCTTTTCTCAATGATAAACGGCTCATAGATTTATCTATTGCTTTAAAACAAACCTTTATCAATATTCATTTGATTAATAATATTACTTCTTTTTATTATTCAAAAGAGAAAAAAAGTACATTAAGTCTCAAGTTACATCAGGTTAATAAGATCAGGTGGCCAGTCTTTGGTCCAAATAAAATTATGCTTCAACAGCTTTGTCTTTCTTGCAAGCCAATCAGCAGCTTGATTATTGTTCCACCAAATGAATTTAATTTTGATTTCTTTAAATTGGTATGCAAGAGATCGAACATTAGTAAGAATATTTTTAATTTCCCAAAAGGGAGCCATGCGCCCATAGAAAGTAGCAACTAATATATTGGAATCACTTTTAATAATAATCTTTTTAAGCTTGCAATTAGCAGCATGAGTAAGTGTGTTCTTAATAGCCATAACTTCATTCACTAAAGCATAATCATTACGATGAAAAAAACCAGCAGCAACCAAGCAATAACAACTACTATCTCTACCAATGAAAGCATAAGAATTAGAGTTAATAGCAGAATCAACAGCACCATCAGTATTAAATTTGACCCAATTTGGTGGAGGTAATTTTCAAATAGTATCCTCCTTAGTGATATTAGAGGGATTGCCGTCATACAGTTATGTGTTAGCATAGTGAACTGTCAGGGTCAGAAAAGTTGAAAACAAGTTTTCAACATGGGGATTAATATTCTGAAATACAACCTGATTTTGAGCTGACCAGTGAGAATATAGAGCATTCAAATAGAGTGCCAAAGCAATAGGAGAATACTTACCATCCCCATTGTTAGGCAATCTATCTAAACCAACTCTGCAAAGCTCTCTTTTAATACCTGCAAATCATCCCTCAATTAATTTCCAAAGGGTCCTAGCTATCTCACACTCAAAAAACACATGAAGCATGGTTTCCTGAGGGTTGCCGCAAAGAGCACAACAGGGGGAATTAACCATACCATACCTAAACAACCTATCAGCAGTTGGAAGTTATTATGTAAGGCATTCCATGCAAAAATTTTAACTCGAGGGGCAACCGGGACCTTCCAAAGAATTTTCCACTGTTAGAGGCTAATTAGGTTGGGATGTTTCTTATTTAGGATAAAATTATAGACAGATTTAGAATTGATAATCCTTTTATCATTTAGCCACCAAACCCACTTATCACAAGGCTCGGAGGGGAGGGGCAACCCAGAAATTACATCCACCAAATCATCACCAAAAAATTCAAGCAATAAGTTCATATTCCAAGTATTATTACTGATAAAGAAATCCACATAAACATTCAAATCAAATAATGACACATTAATATATGAAAGTTTCAGATGTAATAGAATGTCAAAAATCCAACTATCCATAAGCACAGAAGTATTAAGTTATTGCCAATCAATTTTTTAAAGTTAAATTTCAAGTAATTAATAGCACAACAAAGCATTTTCCAAGAGTTACTGCCTTTAGAGCCACAATTATATTTAGACCTAGTGAAACTAGAAAAAAGAAAATCAAAATTATTGAAAAGTTGAGAGATTCTTCGAGCATTCAAAGAAAGACTCGTAATGCTAAGGTCCTTAATACCTAAACCACCACAATCTCTAGGTTTAATCACCTCCTTCCAAGCAATAAGGTGAAGACCTTTGTTATCCTCTTTAGATGACCAAAGAAAATTTCTAATAATGAAAGCCAGCTTACTTAGCACCTTATCAGAGATCCAAGTAACACAAAGAGTGTGTAAATGAATGAAGTTTAGGACGAAATTAATGAGCACAAGGCGCCCAGCATGAGAAAGATGACCCTTGTTCTAATTATTAAGGCTATTATTAATTTTATCAATAATGTGATTACAGTCATTGATCTTATGAATGCGATGAGAAATGTTAACACTCAGATACTTCATAGGGTAACGATCAATTTTCATTTTAAACTCTATTTCAAGCCTAAGCTTAACAACATGATCAACATTTCTAGGAAAAAATATTTCAGACTTAAATAAATTAATTTTCTGATTAGCAAAACAACCATAGGTCTCGAAAATGCGCTTAATGGTCTTGATGAATTTATCATTAGCTCTAAAAAATAATAAGATGTCATCAGCATACATGAGATGACATATTTTAAAATCATTCTTAATTCTAACCGGAGTAATCCTACCTTTATTCATGGCATTATTCAATATTTCAAAGAGTAAATGATTGACAATGATATATAAATAGGGGGAGATAGGGTCCCCTTATCTAATACCACAATGGGCATGAAAAGACTTGGAATTACATTTATTAATGCAACATTGAAAATTGGCAAAAGAGATACAACACTTAATCCAATCAATGTATTTTTTTGAAAAATTAAGCAAATCAAGCATTTTAGTAATGGAGCTCTAGGAAATTCTATCATAGGCTTTTTCAAGGTCCATTTTAATGACAATATAGAGGTTTTTATCTTTTGAGTTATAAATGGAATGTAAAACCTCCTGAGCAATGATAATATTATCATGAATGGATCTACCACTAATGAAAGTAGATTGGTTTTTAGAAATGATTCCATCAAAAAGAGGTTTTATCCTATTGGCCAAAACTTTGGTGAGAACTCAGTAGCCGACATTACAAAGAGAGGTAGACCTATAATCTTTGATAGAGTAAGGAGAATCATTTTTAGGAATAAAAACAATTTTAATTTCATTCCAACGAGCCGGCAAAAGAGAAGTATCATAAAATTCATTAAAAGCTTGCAGAAAAAAGCCATACAAAAAATTCTAATAAGATTTATAGAATTCTACCGTATAACCATCAGGGCCAGGGCTCTGGCCTTGGCCTAAAGATTTAACAGCAATAGAAATCTCCTCCAAAGAGAAATGTCTAATCAGAAAATTATGATCAACATCAAAAACTTTATTCATAACTGGCAGCTCATTACAGTTTAAAGAACAAGTATCATCAAAAGACCAAAGAGTAGAATAAAATTTTGCAAAATAATTACAAATATCCTTAGATTTTGATATGCACATATTATTTTCAAAAACGGAAGAGATCCAATTTCTTCTCTTATTCTTCACTACAACTCTATGATAAAATTTTGCATTCATGTCATCATCATGAAATCATTTTTCCTTAGACATTGCTCATCATTTAAGATTAATCTATCTTCTTAATGCTTTATCCTTATTATATAAATAAGCAAGACAATCAATTTCTTAGTCAGACATCAAATGAGTAGCATCTCTAGCCTCAAGGTCATCAATGTAAGCATTAAGACTAACTTCTAAATCACCAAGAGCATGCTTATTCCAAAAAGAGATCTTACTTCTAAGGGAAAGAAAATTTTTGGAAATACAAGTCATCATAGAACAACCATTATTATAGATTTTCCAGTTATTCTCCACAATTTCAACAACTTGAGAATAATGAGTCCAAAAATTTTGAAATCTAAACTTACGAACACCTTTAAATGAAGAGTCAACAACACATAAAGAGATATGACAGTGATTGGACATAGATTTATTTAAATGTGTAACATAAGAATTATTTTAAAGAGCAATCCATGAAGAATTAGCAAAAGCTCTATCAAGCCTAACAAAAATTCTTTGAAGACCCTTTCTATTATTACACCAAGTAAATTTATTACCTGAGAAGCTCAAATCAATAAAATCACAATCATTGATACATTTACGCAAAAAAAACACATTATTGTTTTCATTAAAAGGGGAACCACCAATTTTATCACATGAATTAATAATGCAATTAAAATTCCCAATAAGTAACCAAGGATTATCATTTATATCAAGACTACCAAGCTTATTCCATAATATATTCCTATTGACAAAGTTAGTATCAGCATATAAAGAAAATAATCAGGGTTTACCATCATGATATTGAACAACTAAATTGATAATGTTCATAGATTTAGAAATAACATGAGCTTTAACAAAAGAAGAATTCCAAGAAACAAGCAAACCACAAGAAGCTCCTAATGAACTAACAGTAGTCCCAAACCAATTTTTACTCAGGGAAGAAATAAAATCCAAAGCAATAGTAGCCTGCACATGAGTTTCCTACAAGAAGAATAAGCAAACAGAATTATTTCTAACCTGAGTTTTCACAAAATCTTTAAGAGGTTTCCTCCTTAGGCCTCTACAATTCCAACTAACAGTCTTCATTGGCATGATTAATCGTGTAGCTAGTAACCTTGTTAATAAATAACTCCTGATTCCTAGGAGAGTTTCCAACCTCAGTATTAGGTCGTATTTGTCCCTCGGAAAGGTTAGGCAGGGGAGGCTCAGCAGACTTAAAAAGAATGGAGTTTAAGAGCCAACTATCTAACTCAGAGTTTAGTTGGGGGTTAACCTTCTTAACCTTTTTCTTTCTCTTAGTTTGCATAATATTGTCAAGCTTGACAAGGTTTTTAGCTATCTCACCCTTGGTAAACTTACCTTTCTTAGCTAGGGCTTTAAGTTTTTTAACATCCTCAACAAGATTTGCAACTGAAGACTCTACACTATTACCACCAAGGGTTCCCAAACTAGATGCAACATGATTAACTAAGCTGGAGAAAGAAAGATTTTCCATAGTAGGACAGTTAGTAATTAAAGTATTACTACCCTTCTCCCTATGTTTAATCACATCAAGCTTGGGATCATTGTTAAGGGAACCCTTATGAATCTCTTGATATATAACACCTTAATAGGAATATTAACAAGATCTGAAGACTCTTTTAAAATGACATCCATATCAGAGTTTCTTTGATGGTTAAGAGGAGTTCCATTGTGGTTGGGAGTAGAATGATCACCCAATTCCTCTTGTTCCAATATAGGAGATTGGGGCATTCTATCCTCTTCAATTTCAAGATTTAAATTAGTATTCCTATCAAAATCAGCAAGGGTATCATGCTCAAAAGTTTGATTAGGATATAACCTATAATCCTGACTACTATTTTTATGTTTATTCCTATTTTGAGGTCTACCTTTTCTGCTCACCTAAATCCAAGGCCCATAGAAAGGCTTAGGATCAGAAGCAGAAATAGTTGGCCTATTATTATCTGAAGATTTAACCTTATCAGAAGAATGCAAAGTAACGAAAGAATTTTTCATAATAATGTCGACATCATTAGAATGAGAAACAGGCAAAGCACTAGAGCAATTAGTAATTTGATGGCCAACAATACCACATCTAAAGCAAAAAGAGTGTAACCTTTCATACCGAATAGCTTGAAAAATACCATCACGGGTCTACCAATCCATATACCTTATTTTAAAGGCTTACTGAAATCCAGATCTATACAAATTCTAACAAATTTACCTCTGAGCCAATTAAAGGAATTTTCATCCACTTTAATAGGCCTACCAATAGCTGAAGCAATTTTAAAAAGGCTATTATTTTGCCAGTATTCCATGGGTAAATCTGAAAGTTGAATCCAAATGGGAGCAGAAGAAATAGTCTCGATTAAAACCTTAAAAGCCGGTTTCCATGGCTAGAGGTTAATAAGATCACCTCTGAAAGCTCATGGACCCTCGGTAAGGGCTTTAACAGCATCCTCTTCAGAGGAAAATCGGAAATGGAAAAAACCATTTTTGAGATCAATGACATTAGAAATATTAAATTTTGACCAAAGTGTAAAAGCCCATTCACGGATCTGAAAATGAGGAGGTGATTTCCATAAGAACCTGCCGATCAAAGACGCGAAACAAGGTTTTCATAGATTTTTAAGTTCAAAATCCTCAAACAACACGAAATCAAAAATCGATGACTTAATGGAAGAAAGAAGTTCAAAAGATGAAAATGAACTCGTATCAAAAGCCCTAGCTTTAAACAAATTCGCCCAAGAAACATTATTCGAAGACGACTTAGTATTATTCACCGAAACAGAAGCTTTACCAGCAGACATAGTTACTAAAGAATTAGGGGGAAGGGTGTTACCAAGGGCCGCACCAACAGATTTATCAGAAGGTAAGGAGTTCTTACGATGATCCATAGCATTAGCAGAGCCAGGATCATCCAGATCATTTCGACCAGGGGCAACAAAAATTGCTCCAATGGCCACACCATCAGTGTTAGATAAAAGCAATTTATTCACGATCTCACCTTGAAAAGTCGTCAGGTTCACACCAGGAGGGGGTAGACGTGAACGAGTGTTCGGCAAGTTTGTCAACACATCATCACCGAAAGAGTCATTCTTTAAAGCACCAACAACTCCACCAGAGATAGAGAGATCAATAGATAAACCAATAAAAAGCGGAATCGACTTACCATCAGGAGATAAACTAGAATCTGCCATCTTCATCTTCGTTGTAGGGCTTCCCATCTCAGAAGTAACTCCGAGAGGGAAACCCTAACACAACGACAGAAAAAAGAAAACCTAGAGGCGCAACAACGAAAGGATGGTTTAAATCATAGGGGTAAAACCCTAATTTCTCCTCAGGACTCGATGAGCGAGACTCGTGCCAATGCAGACGCCGAACACCTACTCCACACACAGCCCACCGAGCCTAGGCAGACCACATATGGCTAGGCGCGATGAAATCTTGATCGAGTCAAGATGCAAGAATCGCCCAATGAGCCATGCCACGTTGCGTGTTCCGGTCAAGTCAAATTTGTTATATCAACTTGATCTCACATCATCTCCGATTAATAATATTACTCATGTTAACCATTTAATGATGAACCAAACTTGGTCTAATTTTATTGGTTTTACTGTGTGTGGTACTGCTTTATGGGAGAATATTGAGAATATTGCATTACTGGAAACGCCCTATGATGATTTCTATTGTTGGTTGGATTGTATGAATGATGAGGCTTGCTCTTCTCATGCCTACAAGTTTCTTAAAACCAATAAGCTAGACTCTACTGTTATTAGTCCTATTTGGTCAAAAATTTGAAGGCTTGAAACTACTCCTAAAGTTAAGCTTTTCTTATGGAAATTTTTTCATGGAAAATTGCCTACTAGATCTAGACTACTTCATATGAATATTTCGGATTCAAATTCTTGTGTTTTTTGTGGTTCTGTTGAGGAAACTCTTCAACACCTATTTTTTGACTGCACTATTGTTTCTAAAATTTGGTTTTCTCTTGCTTCAAAACTAAATTTGGATATTAACTCTAGAGTTTTTTGGTATTCTAGTAGCTGGCTGCTGCTGGATTCTTGCCTTGGTAAAGGCAAGGGACCCTCAGCTATTGTTGCTAATACCTTATGATTTATTTGGTATTTCAGAAATTATGTATTGCATGGCGAAGTTGTGTCGACCATTCATTGTATTATGAGTAAAATACTAACTTTTTCATATCAATATATGAAAAAAACTACTCTTGAGGGCAATCTAATTTCTAATACCAATATTCTCACTTGGTCTCCCCCACCAACGGGTACTTTCAAATTAAATTGTGATGGTTCTGTTTTGAATAATGGTGCTGGTATTGGTTTAATTATCAGATCGAATCTTGGTGAATGCACTTATGTTGATTCCAGATTTTTAAAAACAAAGTCTGTTATTTTTTGTGAAGCTTTAGCTATACATCATGCCATTGAGATTGCTAGATGAAGAAACCTTTCTAACATTTTGATTGAGATAGATTGTAAGATTATGGTGGACTGCCTAAATAGTGTGGCTCGACCTCCTTGGTTGGTGCATGTTGTCTACAATAATATTTTTTCCTGTTGTAAATATATTTTAAGTGTAAAATTTGTATTTGTAAATAGAACTGTAAACAAACCTGTCCATTGGGCAGCAAACCAAGCTCGGCTTAGTAGGGAATCCAATGTATGATCCCTAAATAGGTCCCCAAAGCTTGAATTGATCCTCTCTCGAGAAGCTATACCTTTTGATCCAGATTAATATATCTTAGCTTCCTTTTCTTGCAAAAAACAAAAAAAAACTTAATCGTCGAAGGATATCCTGAGGGCCCAACCACAAGAGTATATTTTTGCAGATGTCGATCGAGTTTGATATCGACTAAATCTAGCCCGAACGATGGCTCCACGATAAGCTAGTACAGCTATTGGGGAAACAAACCTCATTAATTGGTGCTTTCATTGAGCCCCCAGGTCAATCGATAGATCACTTGAGGGACTCGCTGCAGTACCCAAGTCCACGTGGAGGCCTTCGGCATCACCCATCGCCAAACCGATAAGGGACACAATTGGCTAATCCCAAACCAACCTAACTACCATTCGATCACATGTATAAGGCACTTTGCTCGTGTAAGAACAACCCCTAGCTCTTGCGAGAAGAACCGATAAATTTTACACTCTTGCGGGAAAAATTGAATGTCATGAGTCCACACAACACACACAAGTGTGTGGACTCATCCAAAGGACATTTGGGTATTGTGAGACGTTCAAGCTTGGGCACACGAATCCACAAGCATCAAGGGCAATCAATCAAGATTGTGCTTAGCCAAACCATCACTTGGGAGGATTGCACCACCAGTAGCACCATGTCAAGATCGAGAAGCAAGAGCTTCAAAGCATTGTAAAATACTCAAAACCCACGAGAGCTCTGGCCCATGCTCTATTGGGGTGCGGAGATAAAGCACAGTGAAAAAGGGTGAAAAGAAAATAGATTTAATTTTTTTTAAACACCCCGAAAAATAATAATCTCTTAAGTGACGTTGAGGAATTCAATAGGAGAGGAAAGAGTAGTTTTATACCTTAGCCTAAAAGGAAGAAGAGCTGCTCCGATCCCAAACTCCAAGATGCACATGTGCATGTCCTCCAATGAAAGTCCACACCAAGCGGTCTCGTAACTTCAGAAAACTCCTTTCACGGGCAGTAATGACACGAAACTCGTCGTGGATCAATGGACAATATATCTACACACTCTTCGATTTGCACTAAAAGGATTCGGTCCTTCCACCAAGGAACCGAACAACGAAGGGGGAGAGAAATGGTGAGAAACCATATAATGAATTCACACAAGAGAAGAGTACCTTATTGGAAATTTCAGACTACTCCAAATATCCAACTTGACAATGATTTTCGACGATGAAGCACCAGCAAGACCTCCTTGAAACTTGCTGTTGTGGGAGAGAGGGAAGAGGGATGTTCAGCTGATCTAAAACAAGGCTTAATTCAGGAATGAACTAAGGGGGCCAACCACTTGAAAAAGCCCCCCTTTTATAGGTGGTTCACCAACCACCTAGGTTGTCTAGGTGTAGCTAACCTAAGCCAAGTCAAAAGGTCGGCTACCAAAGCCTGGATGAGGCTTGGGTATTCAATATCTCAGCCTCATCTCTCCTAAATTTTAGTAGTCAAACAACCGAACATAGACCAAGCCATCCCCGACTTGGTCTTAGCTAATATCAAGGAGCCAAATCCCTTGATCATAGTGGGCTATTCAAAATAGCTGCCTCCCGACTTAGGCTATTCAATAAGATCATCATATCTAAAGATATTAACTGAAGATGTGATTGATTGATTGCTAGAATCATGTCGGGTGATCAGAGTTGTATGTACCAACGATTTAATTGTAGAGCTATAATGAATGAGTTTTGAGTATGAATAACTTATTTCTTGAATTTCGATCATTAATCGTGATAAAATCTGATGTTTATGTCGTATTTGCCGCAACAAAAGGTTTTTAGATTGAGAAACTGCTACATTGCATCTATGGATTTGTCACAGGGAGTCTTATGATGTTGAAAAGTCGAGCAATCTTGTTGATGATAAGGCTATGACTCATTTGTTTGACACTTAAGCATAGAAATATTTGGATAGGTATTATCCTTCATTTTCTAGGGATATCATAAATATGAGATTGTGATTGTGGTTGTGCACAAAAAGTTTGAATCAGTTTGGTCATTCGTCAGCTCCTTATTCAATTTGATCAGTGCTATTAATAGTTTATAATTTATCGCTGTCAATGTGTATGAAAGATGAATTCATCTTAATTTCTTTCAATGATTATTCTTGGTCCTATAGGTCCACACAAAAAAATTAATGAGTTTCTTCAGCTCCTAATTGATTAATTGAAAATATTATGGACTCCGGAAACTATCACTTATGATTGTTATAAAAAAAAATTCACTTTAAGGGCTACTGTCTTGTGGACAATCAATGGTTTCCCTGATTTTGACATGTTGTCTCGTTGGAGCACGCATGATAGACTCATTTGATCATATTGTATGGAACACTCTAAAGGCCCGTTTGGTATCTAGTATAAGTCTCCTGCATGTATAGTATTATGATAATACTATATAGTATTTGGAAATGATATTAATTAATATTTGCACTAAAAATAGTACCTCATAAGTTGTATTAGAAATACACTCCCGAAGCTCTTCATTAGCCTGCACTAGAACCTTCAAATTTTGGATACTCATTTTACCCCCGGCCAAAAATTTAAAAATAATATAAAATATTAAAAAATAATTTTAATTTATGAAATAGTTTTAATGATAAAATATATTATATAATTTTTATATTATATTATATATTATATTATATTATATTATATTATTATATATTATTATATTATATTATATTATATTATATTATATTATATTATATTATATTATATTATATTGTATTATATATATTGTATTGTATTGTATTGTATTATATTATATTATATTATATTATATTATATTATATTATATTATATTATATTATATTATATTATATTATATTATATTATATTATATTATATTATATTATACCAGTTAGATTAGTACTATACAATCTGGTACATGTCTGCACCAAATACTATATAATAATAATACAATACATATTAGTTAATACAGACTAGTACTATACAAGCTAGTACTACATAATGTACCAAATAGGCCCTAAAGTATTTGGTCTTGAGAATGTGCAGAAAGTTTAAACAAATACTTCAGTGAATTTCTTGATTACTAAAATAAAAACTTGATTAAATTTAATTACTAGTAACAAAATGGTAATGCTTGCGTTTGTAAATCGTGATGATGTTGTCTTATTTTGCTAATATCTTGGCTCTTGATATCATTTGCTATTTGTTTTTGCTGCTTTTATCTATGTATTAATTTTCCTCGTTTATGTGCTTATTATAAAATTCATGAGACTTTTTAGTTTTTTAGTTTATAGTTTCTTATAGTTACTATTGCAAGCTTTGTTGTAGGGGTGAGCACGGGTCGGGATGTCCCGGTTCGGTCCGATCCGGCCTAACACAAAAGTTCGTGAAAAATCTCATCACAGTTCAAAATCGAGACGGGACTAGGACAAAATTAGGATGTTTCATATTCGAGACCAAAATTGGGACAATATTTGCATCCCGACCCGAACTCACCCCTACTATGTTGATTGGTAAGTGATTAAAGCGATAATTCATATCTTTGAGTAAACAATTAAGAAAAAATTTCATTCTTATAACACAAAATATAATTATCAAGCTTGTATTTTCTTGATTTTGGTAAAGATTGATATCAACATCATTCTTATAGTATTAATTAGAACCACATTAATGATAATAATATAAAAAAGAAAATTAGTTAAATTTGCCCTTGAAGTATTAAAAATGGTGCAAATTTGCCCCTAAAGTTGTAATATATATCCTAGATATTAAATTATATTATTTTCCTTTATGGTTGTGTTTGCCAGCCTAGCGGACTAGATCGAGATCGAGCCGAGTCGACTCATGATTCGGTGCGAACCTGCGAGCTCGGGTAAGTAGGATTATGAATATAAAAAAATTTCTTGAGTAGTTAAATTTATTTAATTTTAAGTTGTGTATGCATAATTGTTTATCTTATGTGGTTGCTTATAGTTATCATGGGATTAGAATGAGATTGTTTAAGTTAGCGGGTTCAAGTTTGGCCTAAGGTGGATGCGGGTTTGATAAAGGGCTAATGGAGTTAGGGTTGATGAGGGAGTATAAAAACCCCTCCCATTGGCTTGCGGCTTCCCTTGGAGATTCATAAGAATTAGAAGAAGGGAGCTGTAGCTAGCCACCCCCTTCCTCTCTCCCTCTCTCTTGTGAGCCGCCGCCCTCAAGCCCAACCGTCAAGCTTCTTCCCTTCCTCTCCTTCTTCCTTCTCTTTGGGGCCGAGCTGAGAGGAGCCAGCCAACCGCTAAGCCACCAGCCAGCCCCTCTCTCTTCCCCTCTCCCTCTCCTCAAGCCGACGGCTTGAGGTGAGCTGCCCCCCCCCCCCTCTCTCCCCCCTTCTTGAGTCGAGCCATCATCTTTGAAATCGGATTCGAGGGCCATCATCCGAGATTTCTGATAATCATCCTTCCAAATTAGGTGAGTGGTTTTACCCTCCTTCGGGATTTCTTCGAGTTTCTTGAAAGCCATTCTTGGAGGCTTGATGTTCTTGATTCGTTTTCGATGATCTCTCGGATTTTTGCTATTTTTTTTGTGTCATGCTTGAGGAGGCCCTAAACCCTCCCCTATGGGGCTCGACAGTCCTAGGATGACCCTAGGGGTGCTCGGCCAAGGAAGAATCAGGGGTGCCCTCAAGGTGTTTGATGAAATGCCCAAGTGAGCGATCTTGACTACCTTGAAGTATAAAACTCGAGTTGTTTGCCTAATTAGATTCTTAAATTGTGGTTGCATGCCTTCAATTTAAATCCGTGATTTTTGGAATTTAATCATGTTTATAAAAATATGATTTTGATCTTAAAGTCATGAGTGTGCTTAATATGAGTTCTTGATCATTAAGTTGGGATCTTGTTTAAAGATTATCTTGATGCTTGTTAATCTTGGCTAAACAAATATGATTTAATTCTTGTGAATTTTTTCTCCATGATATAATTCTGTTGTGTTGATAATTAAGGAATTTAATTCTATAATTTTCGGATTAAATCATCTCTAATGTGCTGAAACTCAATTAGGCTGAAAACTGCATGCTGAATTATTTGTTTTAGGGCTGATTTTACAATATTGTCTGTAATGATCATAGTTTGCTGAACGTAGTCATGTAACCTATCATTTCGATCAGAAAATATAGTTTGAAAATATAGGACACACTCTGGAGACCAGATACAGATTAGACACATCAGATTCCGGGCAGAACAGTAAGCTAAAATAAAATCTTAAAATAAAACGCTCATTGTGGTGAACTAAATTTTAATTGCATAATTAAAAGTAGGAAAAATGGTCGGCATAATCTGTTATGAACCAACATGAGAAGTTTATGCATGAAATAAAATCACACGGGTTTTTAACATTACGGGTCTAGGAGTTGGAGTCGGATATTAGAGTGTTGAGACACTTTCCAACAGGAACACCTCTAAAACACCCGTAGGAAAGATTTGACTTAGGTCATGGTGCATCATATCTTTATGAATGATGGAGAGGCTCGTTGAGGAGCCGGATTGCGGGCTAGGCCCGGGAGGTTGGATGGCTAATTCCCAACCTGCAGAATAAGTTCAGATGATCTTTCTCGATTGTTTGGCCTCATGGGATAAGTTCGGAGGGCCTACCCAATTATTCCTGAGATATCTTAGAGGAGTAAGTTCGGTGGGCCTACCCGATTACTCCTGTGATATCCTAAAGGGGCAAGTTCGGATGAGCGATTCTCGATTATCCATACGCATCTCATGAAGCAAGTTCGGAGGGCCTTCCCGATTATCCTAGTATTTGTTGTTGCCTTAGGGTATGGTAGGCTTAGGCCTGTTGCTCTTTATCGTTAGGGTGTTGGCTACCTTCGGGCAGGTGGTGGCTGGATGGCATGTTAGTTGGTCACTCCCTAGTAACCTTTTTGTGAGGGATGGTAGAACCACTCAGTGAGTTCTTTGAACTCACCCGTTGTCGTTGTTTTGTTTTGCAGAGCCTGACCGATGAAGTGGGCTGGAGCACTTGGCATTGCTGGAGGTCAGAGGAGCCGCATGATCTCATAGTAGTCCTAGTTAGGGTCGTAGTCGAGTCTTTTGGTAGTGTGTCATGCACTTTTGTTGGTTTTTGGAGTTGTAGCCCTTGAGGGCATTTTGTGTCATTTTATTCAAATTTTATTGTATTTGATATGTTGGACATGATGTATTATTTTCGCATTTTATTCGTTTGCGAAAACTTGTTTATGATGAACCCAGATTTGATTTCTAGTTGAAATAAAAACTTGTTGATTTTTTTCCGCTATTGTTTATTCTCGTGAGTTGGCATGTGTATGAGTTAGGCTGCGGGGTATAGGCATATATACTCTGGACGATCACGTGACCTTGAGTTGAAGCGTGACAAAAGTATCGAGCCCTAAAGTATTGAAAAATATGTAAATTTATCCCTTAAATATATTTTAGGCCAAAACTGCCCATGTCTGTACATTATTGACACGTGTCATTTTTTGTCATGTCATCTTATGTGGCCGAGCTTCACTTGTCACGTTGACTTCCCTTTGCTGACGTGGACTTCCGTTAAGAAAAAGGGTAAAATTAATCCAATTATATAACATCGAGGATAATTTTGATCAAAAACATAGTTAAATGAGCAAATTTGTATTTTTTTCAATACTTCAAGGATAAATTTGACTCTTTTTCCAATTTAAATGTGTCATAGTTCAGGAATATTTTTTGTTATTTATTCAAAAATTAATAACAAATTGAAGCAAGAGTGTCTCTGTATATATAAGAATACAATTTGAGCACAATTTACGTTCATATGTAAGCATATCTATCATTTGCCATTCACATTCTCTCATCACACTAACAAATTATGTAAATACTCACACAAGGCACTCATATCAGATTTTATATATAATTAATGTCAAACAATTTCATAACGAAGACATCTGCAAAGCTAGACAATCTGCGAAGCTAGACATCTCCAAACATCAAACAGATAGACACTCGCACAATTAATTTTCCTATATATCATATCCCACTCTACATATATATATCCTCACCGTCAAATCAAAGGAAAAATTATAATGGCAACTAGAAGAAGGAGAAGAAGAGGGGGGAGAGAGAGAGAGAGCAACGAGGACAAAAATATTATTCAAGTAAATCTAAATCTTAACCTTATGACGGGTGGTATTGTACCGACATGACTTCTTTCTCTGAGCTACTATAAGTCCTCGACGTGCCTTCATTTGCTCGATCAACCAATTCGGAGGAAGGATAAGATGGAAAACCTAGAAGATGATCAGTTTCTTCGTCACCTTTCACAACATAAACTTCTCTTATTTTCGTAATTCTAAACCTTCTCAATTCTTGCAATTTATAGTCAATTTGTTTCATGGTAGGCCTTTCAACCCCTTTTAGCCTCACGCATGTTTGTATGAGTCCAATCACTTCAATAAGCTCTTCTTCGGTCGCTTCTTTCATTACACGATCATCCACAAGATCAAAAGAGTGATTCTCTTTCACTGCTTCAAGAAAACACATTAATAGATATAATTCTTTGCCATCTTCATTTGAATAAAAAGGCTTCTTTCCCGATATAAGTTCCAGAAGAATAATCCCAAAACTATAAACATCACTTTTTTCTGTCAACTGACCGGTGTGATAATATTCAGGATCTAAGTATCCAAACGTCCCTTGCACAAGCGTGACTAAATGAGTCCGATCAAGTGGAATAAATCTTGAAGCTCCGAAATCTGAGATTTTTGTAGTCAAGTGGTCATCCAAGAGAATATTTGATGACTTAACATCCCTATGAAAAATAGGCATTGAAGCAGCTGAGTGTAAATAAGCAAGTGCCCCCGCGGCTTCTGTAGCAATCCTTAGACGATCTTCCCATGACAATGTAGATTTCCTATCTACAGAATGGAGATGCTCTGAAAGGGTCCCATTTGAGATAAATTCATAAATTAGTAAAGGTACCTCAGTCTCTAAACAACATCCAAAAAGTTTAACCACATGTCTATGGTTAATTTGAGAAAGAATTGCAACCTCATTTATAAATTGATCGATCTCACTCTTTTTCTCAATCTTTGATTTTTTTATAGCCACCACACGTTGATCCAACAGGATTCCCTTATAAACTGTTCCATGACCTCCAAGACCAATAACTCGAGTTCTATCAAAATTATTAGTTGCTTTCTCAAGATCTTCTAGTGAAAATATCTTTGTTCTCTCAGAAACATCATCACCGGATGAAACTAATTGTTGCAATAACAAACCATGATTTTGGCGAAAATAATTTTCTCTTATTTTCTTTTGTTTCCTGATCTTCCATTTTCGTCTAAAGATGGCTAGAAACATAGCTAGAAGTAACAAGCCTATGCCACTGCTTATACCGATAACTATACCTGCGGATATAAATTATATAATTAGCACCTAGAGGCTAGAATATATATATGTTGTCTATATTAATTTGCAAGCTAGTAAATAAGTTTTGAGGACAACTAATATACCTAATAAAACAGGCCGCTTTTTGTTGGGGTTGCACGGCTCCTTTCTTGGATCACCACTTGAGTCCGGTTCACATGTGCAATTATAGCCACCATCTGTATTAGTACAAATGCCATAGCAAATATATTTGTCACGATGTAGACACTCGTTTATGTCTGACAAAATTAAACATCATATTAGTTAACCAGTTTTACAACTTAAATGTGAACTATATATATATAAATATAGAATAGTTACGTACCTCGACATCCATCTTGAAGGTAAGGGTTCCCTTCATAACCTTTGGAGCATTTGCATCGATATCCCAGAATCCCATTTCTAGTAGTATTTGTTTCAATACATTGGCTATGTTGGTCGACACATGCGAAGGTTTTGTTATCCTTCTTAGCATCCTCACAAGACTTGTAGGCAACTACCCATGTATAGACCTCATGTTGGTCGAGTAAGCTGAAGAGATCTAGATATGGATTTGTGTCCCTGCTTAAGCTGCTGTATGATATATAATGGCTGCCGTATGATATATAATGTCTATTTGCTGTATCATTGAACTCCAAGTGCCCTTCTTCCAATGAAATATTAGTCACTACAATATCATCTTGGTAGCGGAGAGTGGTTGTCTTTTTGTCGCATGCTAAAGCAAAAGATTCGTCTCGATAACAACCTTGTTTCATCCCGAACGGAAACTGTACATCAACACTCCCACACTTTGTTTCACAGTCTTTCAGTGGAGAAGCTTTGAAACTTTCATCTGCATGTGGACATATATAATGTATTATAACATGGCTTGTGATCAAATATATTATTGCAATTAGTAAAAGAATTAAGATAAGGAGGAACATATATATATTGCTAATTACCTAATTGGCAACCGTGAGGAAGGTAGGGATTGCCATGATAACTTACAGAACATCGACAAATATATCCAACGGTTTGATTGGAATTGGGGACATCGTAGCTAGGGACATCGTAGCTAGGGACATCATAACATTCACTGTTGATACTTAGACAAGCATAAGTCGCTTTATTCTTCTTTGCCTTTGCACATGTAGTGAATTTAGAATCGTTGATGTACCAAGCTAGTGTAGTATTCACTCCGCTGTAGTTCCCCCTCATTATTTCATTGATGTCATAGTCAGAAAAGTAATCTATCATGATTACAGTGATGATGGAGGAACTAGCCAAATGAAGCTCAGTCTGATTGAGCCGATATAGTTGGATGTCTAAAGGTGTCCCCCACGTATACGATGTTAGATAGCAGTACTTATAATCCACTGGATTCCCGGAACACATAGTTGAGCAAGTACTAACAGTATTTCCAGTGGAATTCATTAAAATAGCATAAGCGCTGCAACCAAACACATACCAATCATTTGAAACCGATGTTCTGGAAGATGTTAATTGAAAAGAGAAGGGCCAATTCTCCATATCAATCAAAGGGGCACTCATGGAATAAACATTGATTCCCATGGTGACAACCGGTGGTTTGATATAGACGACCCCTTGATTTGGATCAATGTTCTTGACTTCGATTCTACCATCGCCTAAGAGGAGTCGTGGAGGATTCGAGTCATTTCTGCAAGTGAGATTAAAGCCAGAACGAAAACAACCATTGCCAATGCCAAAGGGGTACTCGATGTTGATGTTGCCACATCTTTTTGAGCAATTTGGAGGGAGAGCAAAAGTTAAGTTTGTGGATGTACTTTGTGCACTTGTGATTGAACACAGTGATGTTATCAGTATCATCAAAAACATCTTTGCTAGCAAGAATTCCATCGTTTTTTTACTCACCATTGATTCACAAACCTAATTGTAAATAAAGAGAGAGTCTACATTAGCATATTAAGATTCAGCTGGAAGATGGAAGATGAATTGAGATTAATTAGCACATTAAGGTTCAGGAAGATGAATTCAAAAGAAAAAATAGTACTGAAGTTAGATTAATTAGAGCCATATTCATGACGTACGGAATTAATTTAGCTATACCAAGTAATTAATTAAACAATATGTATACTACTAGGAATATTTTTATAGCTAGGTTTTAATAAAAAAATCCAATGTTTATCAAAATTATTAAAATTGTAGACAACTTTTTGATTTGTCAGTTATGACTATGCTTTAAATTTATCGTCAAAATTTCATTGTATCCATTATTTGAAAAAGTTGAAGACGCCATGTTAGCATTTATAAATATTAAAATAAATTTAAAATAAAAGTAGACTAAACATATTGTATAAAAACCTATAGTTAAGAAGATGACGTGATATTTTAGCTCTCAAAAAATTTGACATGATCTGCTACATTATTGTATTAACTTGGAGATCGATACATAAAAAAATTGACCATATATCTAAATTGATTCAAATTTAAAACATAAGATTACAAATAGTAGCAAAAAAAAGTTAGCTATGAAAGTTGAAATAATGTCAAGAACTGTGGGTGAGTTTATATATGTAAATTCTATGTTTCCGTTTGAAAATAGAATAATGCAATCGTCTACAATAATTTAGTAAAGTTAATTGTTTGTGGATCCTAATAATTTATTTTTAACATTCTTCAAACATATTATGTTTTTTTTTTTTATAGAAAAGACATGCAAAATCAATCTCCGTTCATAAACATGGGCTTCCAAAGACTTGGCCTACAGGCCTCCTCTTCAATATCCCATGTCAGAACTTCAGCCTCACTTCAAACATATTATGTTAACTTAATTGCAAAAGCATATTTTACTCGCCGCAGATCAATTAAACTTGCAACCAATTCTTTTCATCCCAAAAACTTTATATGATAATATATTTTGGGAAAATCATAAAAACTTTATAGCTAGTTTATTAATTGGCAAAATCATAAATATTTTTAGTTGTTAAAATCACAACTTTTTATAATATCCCACAATTCTATTTAAGTTCATTAATTATAATTAAAATTTCAAATTCCCCAACGGCTTCTATATGCATTTTATTACATTTAAAATTTTTATATTTAACATGCTTATAACATTAGTAGATTTTACCATCTAAAATGATATGTTAATCGCAGTAATAATCTGCCTTTCAAGAATATGAAAATGCTCTTTGATTCATCGATCATCGAAGCGTTAAATACCCAACAATTTTTTTTAGTGGGAGTAGCCTATGATTGAGATGTTATATATATGATTGCTGTAGTATTATGATGGTTGCTTAAACTTCTTTAATTCAATCTCAATTTTTCCTAGGAAAGTTCAAATACTAAGGTTGCTAATATTATTTACCCATTAGTTTTTATTATTATTATGTACATCATTTATCAGCTCTTACTAAGAAAGTAGGGCTCAAGATGAGAATAAAACTAGTAGTTCTGTCAAAAAAAAAAGAAAAAGAAAAAGAAAAGTAGTGCTGTACACTGATATGTTAATTAAATCTAGAGGTTGTATTCTGGTTTTATGACTTGTGGTAAATATATAATAACATTGTTCCTGCATTATTTATAACTGAGAGACTACATACTATGTAGCTAATTAATATTGCTAGAAGAGTACAATTAAAGCATGCAATTCATGAAATTAACCAAACATCAAAGTGTGGTAATTGATATCTAAGAGAAGACCCATATACAGTGTATATATATATATATATACAACAAACAAAGACACCAATATTTTAAGAAGAAGCAATAACAATAAAAAAAACTATATTGAAATATTATAATCAAGTCAAATACCTCCTGAGGTTGAAATAATTAATAAAAGCATGTAGATTTGAAATGCATCGTACCTTTTTGTTGCACAGGCGCTTAACCCTAACATTGAGGTGAAGCAAGTGAAGTTATATAATATACATCCACTGATCCTTCTGATAAATTATTGAAAGATCTATGGACCACATATTATTAATAGCTATTATCTCGTGACTCAAGTTGTAATATGACATGTGGATACGTCTGTGCATCCATGTGGTTGTCATGACAGCTACTTAAATATATAAATTAATTAGCGTCGACTCTTGAATTGGGCGGGGTCTTCGCTCTTCGAATAATGTTAAGCAATCTTAATCTCATTAATTATAAGGAGCACAAATCGAATTTATTAATAGTATACGGTAATTTTGATTATATATAAATTAGCATTGACTCTTGACATAGGGCGGGGTCTTCACTCTTCGGATGCTGTTGAGCAATCTTAATCCCATTATAAGGGGCACAAGTCCGGTTTATTAATACCATGATGATTTTGATTATATAAACTAGTGCTGACTCTAGAATCTTGACTTGGACAGTTGGACGTGGTCTTCACTCTTGAGCAATCATAATCCCATTATAAGGGGCACGTACAAGTTGGGTTCATTAATAGCATGGTGATTTTGATTATACAGAAATTATCTAATTAATCCCGTTATAAGTAGGGATGGCAAAAAAATCTATTTAGGTGGGTACCCGCGAGTATTTATCCATTTATAATGGATATGGGAAGTAGTTTTGTACCCGTGGATATTTTGCGGGTAATTTTTATTACCCGTTTAATAAACGGGGTGGGTACGAGTATTATAGTACCCGTACCTGCGGGTACCCATTACCCGTGAATATTTATTAAATTTCATATTTACCCCTTATATGTATTTTAAAAAAACCCTAAGTTCCTACCCAAAAATAATTTCCCAACCCCGCTGCAACACAACACGCCGCACGCCTCCACCCTCCTCACTCGTCACTCGTCAGAACCATCGCCCAACGCCCAACATCCAGAACTCGACGCGCGACGCCCGTCGGCTAGTGACCCAGTCCTTCACTCCTTCTCTGGTTCTTCCTCGTCGACTCATGCTTCAGTCGTCGACTTCGCCGACATCCGGAACTCAACGTGCGACGCCCAACAACCAGTGAGCCAATCCTTCACTCCTTCTCCGGTTCTTCCTCGTCGACTCGTGCTTCAACAGCCGGCTTCGCCGACATCCGGAACTCGACGTGCGACGCCCGCCGGCCAGTGAGCCAGTCCTTCACTCCTTCTCCGGTTCTTCCTCGTCGACTCGTGCTTCAGCCGTCGGCTTCGCCCAAGCTTCACAAACTGTAAATTTCGTGCTTCACGATGTTGGCTTCGCCCAAGATTCACAACGTCGGCTTCCCCGAGCGGCCCGAGCAGTCTTTCCTCAGTTTCTCCGCAACTCTTTCCTCGGCTACGCCCGAGTAGTCTTCACAGCGTCAGATTCACTCGAGTAGCGTTTGGTTCACCCAATCTTCACATCCTCACTCTCACAGGTAAATGGGTACCCATCAATACCCGTGGACATCCGTCCCCCCGCGGGTAATTAAATGGTACCTATTTTTAATACCCGCGGGGAATAAACGGGTAGCGGGTACCCGTTTATTTCACTGAACGGGTAGCGGGTAGGCACCCCCTGTACCCGCCCCGCCCCGTTGACATCTCTAATTATAAGGAGCACAGGTAGGGTTTATTAATAGCACGGCGATTTTGATTATATATAAATTAGTGTTGACTCTTGACTTGGGCGGGGTCTTCATTCTTCGGATGTTGTTGAGCAATCATAGTTAGCATGGTGGTTTTGATTATATATAAATTAGCTTTGACTCTTTGACTTGGGTGGGTTGTTGGGATGGGATTCAAAAAATGCAGCGGAAATAATAATTTAAAAATTCAAATCATCCCAAAATAATGATCTACTTTAGCAATATTTAAGAAATTCAATATACGAGTAGAAGGAGAATGTATACCTTATATCGCGATTGGTATGGCTGCTTCTATCCCCGTTTCAAGACGCACAAGTGCACGCCCTCCAACGAAAGTTCACACCAAGTACCTCGCAACAAAGGGGCAACAAACATCAAAACCCGTAGTGGCTATCTCAACCCTAAATCGCACCAAGGCGTAGCCGGCTCCTTCCACCAAGAACCGAGCACCAAAAGGGAGAAAGAGGGGATGAGAAAACTACGGAACGAGAAGGTAGATAAAGAAATATCTTATTGTCCTTCTTGGACTCCTCCAAGAAGATGAAGTAGATGTCACACCCAAGTAAAAGACCCCTTGAATTCGACTTCACAAAAGCTCGGGGAAGGAGGAAGAAAATGGCCGGCCACCAAGAGAGGAGAGGAGGGATTCTTTGGAACTTTTCCACTCAAGAACCCTCTCAAGAATAAAACTCTTAGCCTTCTCCAAGATCAAAACCTAATTCACTTTCATCAAACTTTGAAGGAGGTTCAGCCACCAATTTATAGGGGGCATGGGCGGTTACAAGAGTAGACCCGGCCTCCTTTAAAAACTCTCACCGAAATTCAAAATTTCGGAGTTTGCCTCCAAAAAATAATTTATATTTAATAGCTTCATAATTAATTAAATCCAATTAAATATAAACTTTAATTTATTTCCATAAATTAATAGCCTATTAACAAGAATAATAACTATCTAAATAAATCAATCTCCATAAATTATGTGACAATCCCTACAATTTAGGGATGCCCTATAAATTAGGATTACCGAGGAACTCCTTCCCCACGCATTTATTCCTATAGAAAACATCTTTTCTATCATGTCCATAAACGAGATCTGTGATCGAGTTGCAGCATGTTCATGCTAGTAGACATATAGTGCCGCATTCAGACTCTATCTCATAAAGTCCATTACGAGGTCAGCTTGTTGTGTGTGACCTATTGGACCCCACACTAAGCTATCAGTGAGTTGTGTATAACGGAGAGTCGGATCCAATAGAACGACTTCTATTCGAATCTTACGAGCCTCCACTAAACCCCTTTAGTGTGGTCGTGAGAGACTCCACTTACAAGTCAAGATTGACGTCTAGCAACGTGTCATGACTATCCGGATTGTGTGGGGTTCAATTTATAGGGATCGAACGTCCTTTGGTGATTAGTCACCGTGAAACTAAATCCCTCGGTTACAATGTCCCGAAGTCGGCTAAGGTACGGAAGAAGTGTCAAACCCTATTACTGATTCATATGTATTCCACCCACTAAGATGACGTCTCAATAATGAAATGTCAGAAATTAATATCTTTTTGACTTTCATGTCTACTTTGGCTAGAGATAATGCTGGAGGAACATCTAAGGGTGGCAATTGAAACTGGTTAACCACGGTTAATCGGTTAACTAAACTACAAAATTTAGTTTAAGATAGTGAATTTTCGGTTTGGTTTCAGTTTCGGTTAGAGAATATGAAATTTTGATTAAATTCAGTGTGATTCCGGTTATTGGTTCGCGAATAATCGATAACCGAAACTGATTATATATATTGGTTTCAGTTACCGATTATCCGTGGATAACCATATATGAAACCGCTATAATTAATTATTTTAATAAATTTTAGATATTACAAAATATAGTTTACTAATCGGTTACATGTTTACCCATTTACTAATCCATTTGTTAACCGGTTTATTAATATCATGATGATTTTGATTATATAAATTAGTGCTGACTCTAGAATCTTGACTTGGACAGTTGGACGTGGTCTTCACTCTTGAGCAATCATAATCCCATTATAAGGGGCACGTACAAGTTGGGTTCATTAATAGCATGATGATTTTGATTATACAGAAATTATCTAATTAATCCCGTTATAAGTAAGGATGGCAAAAAAATCTGTTTAGGTGGGTACCCGCGGGTATTTATCCATTTATAATGGATATGGGAAGTAGTTTTGTACCCGTGGATATTTTGCGGGTAATTTTTATTACCCGTTTAACAAACGGGGTGGGTACGGGTATTATAGTACCCGTACCTGCGGGTACCCATTACCCGTGAATATTTATTAAATTTCATATTTACCCCTTATATGTATTTTTAAAAAACCCTAAGTTCCTACCCTAAAACAATTTCCCAACCCCGCTGCAACACAACACGCCGCACGCCTCCACCCTCCTCACTCGTCACTCGTCAGAACCATCGCCCAACGCCCAACATCCAGAACTCGACGCGCGACGCCCGTCGGCTAGTGACCCAGTCCTTCACTCCTTCTCTGGTTCTTCCTCGTCGACTCATGCTTCAGTCGTCGACTTCGCCGACATCCGGAACTCAACGTGCGACGCCCAACGGCCAGTGAGCCAATCCTTCACTCCTTCTCCGGTTCTTCCTCGTCGGCTTCGCCGACATCTGGAACTCGACGCGCGACGCCTGCCAGCCAGTGAGCCAGTCGTTCACTCCTTCTCTGGTTCTTCCTCGTTGACTCGTACTTCAGCCGTCAGCTTCGCCCAAGCTCCACAAATTGTAAATTCCATGCTTCACGCCGTTGGCTTCGCCCAAGATTCACAACGTCGGCTTCCCCGAGCGGCCCGAGCAGTCTTTCCTCAGTTTCTCTGCAACTCTTTCCTCGGCTACGCCCAAGCAGTCTTCACAGCGTCAAATTCACTCGAGTAGCGTTTGGTTCACCCAATCTTCACATCCTCACTCTCACAAGTAAATGGGTACCCATCAATACCCGTGGGCATCCATCCCCCCGCGGGTAATTAAATGGGTACCTATTTTTAATACCCGCGGGGAATAAACGGGTAGCGGGTACCCATTTATTTCACGGGACGGGTAGCGGGTAGGCACCCCCTGTACCCGCCCCCGCCCCGTTGACATCCCTAATTATAAGGGGCACAGGTCGGGTTTATTAATAGCACGACAATTTTGATTATATATAAATTAGTGTTGGCTCTTGACTTGGGCGGGGTCTTCATTCTTCGGATGTTGTTGAGCAATCTTGGTTAGCATGGTGGTTTTGATTATATATAAATTAGCTTTGACTCTTTGACTTGGGTGGGTTGTTGGGATGGGATTCGAAAAATGCAGCGGAAATAATAATTTAAAAATTCAAATCATCCCGAAATAATGATCTACTTTAGCAATATTTAAGAAATTTAATATACGAGTAGAAGTAGAATGTATACCTTATATCGCGATTGGTATGGCTGTTTCTATCCCCGTTTCAAGACGCACAAGCGCACGCCCTCCAACGAATTAAAGGCGTAGTGGCTATCTCAACCCTAAATCGCACCAAGGCATAGCCGGCTCCTTCCACCAAGAACCGAGCACCAAAAGGGAGGAAGAGGGGAGGAGAAAACTACAGAATGAGAAGGTAGATAAAGAAATATCTTGTTGTCCTTCTTGGACTCCTCCAAGAAGATGAAGTAGACGTCACACCCAAGTAGAAGACCCCTTGAATTCGACTTCACAAAAGCTCGGGGAAGGAGGAAGAAAATGGCCGGCCACCAAGAGAGAGGAGGAAGGATTCTTTGGAACTTTTCCACTCAAGAACCCTCTCAAGAATAAAACTCTTAGCCTTCTCCAAGATCAAAACCTAATTCACTTTCATCAAACTTTGAAGGAGGTTCAGCCACCAATTTATAGGGGGCATGGGCGGTTACAAGAGTAGACCCGGCCGCCTTTAAAAACTCTCACCGAAATTCAAAATTTTGGGGTTTGCCTCCAAAAAATAATTTATATTTAATAGCTTCATAATTAATTAAATCCAATTAAATATAAACTTTAATTTATTTCCATAAATTAATAGCCTATTAACAAGAATAATAACTATCTAAATAAATCAATCTCCATAAATTATGTGACAATCCCTACAATTTAGGGATGCCCTATAAATTAGGATTACCGAGGAACTCCTTCCCCACGCATTTGTTCCTATAGGAAACATCTTTTCTATCATGTCCATAAACGAGATCTGTGATCGAGTTGCAGCATGTTCATGCTAGTAGACATATAGTGCCGCATTCAGACTCTATCTCATAAAGTCCATTACGAGGTCAGCTTATTGTGTGTGACCTATTGGACCCCACACTAAGCTATCAGTGAGTTGTGTGTAACGGAGAGTCGGATCCGATAGAACGACTTCTATTCAAATCTTACGAGCCTCCACTAAACCCCTTTAGTGTGGTCGTGATAGACTCCACTTACAAGTCAAGATTGACGTCTAACAACATGTCATGACTACCCGAATTGTGTGAGGTTCAATTTACAGGGATCGAACGCCCTTTGGTGATTAGTTACCGTGAAATTAAATCCATCGATTACAATATTCCGAAGTCGGCTAAGGTACGGAAGAAGTGTCAAACCCTATTACTGATTCATATGTATTCCACCAACTAAGATGGCGTCTCAATAATGAAATGTCAGAAATTAATATCTTTTTGACTTTCATGTCTACTTTGGCTAGAGATAATGCTGGAGGAACATCTAAGGGTGGCAATTGAAATTGGTTAACCACGGTTAATCGATTAATTGAACTGCAAAATTTAGTTTAAGATAGTGAATTTTCGATTTGGTTTCCGTTTCGGTTAGAGAATATGAAATTTTGATTAAATTCAGTGTGATTCCGATTATTGGTTCGCGAATAACCGATAACCGAAACTGGTTATATATATTGGTTTCAGTTACCGATTATCCGTGGATAACCATATATGAAACCGTTATAATTAATTATTTTAATAAATTTTAGATATTACAAAATATAGTTTACTAATCGATTACATGTTTACCCATTTACTAATCTGTTTGTTAACCGGTTCTATTCGAACCAAACTAATCGATTTTGGTCATTCGTCGGATAACCAAAACCGAGCCAATTTTGATTTCAGATACTAGTTTTTAAAACCAAACCGTTATGATTTCGATTAACCACAAAAAATGTGGTTAACCGAACATTTTCCATCCTTACGAACATCGACGGTCGCGAAGGGGGCATCATCCCTAGGGACGTCGGTCGCCATCATCGAAGGGGGACACTGCTCAAGAGCAATCGTCGAAGGCTCTCTCTCAGCCATTGCAGAAGCCTCCTGCTCCCCCCATGGCGAGTGGATCGACCAGGGCACCTTCCCTGATCTCCTTGAAATACCCGACCCTTTAGAAGTTAACTTCCGGGCCGAGGAACTTGGCCTTCTCCAACGCACCATCAAAGCCCGCAGCATATTGCAAAACAACCTCATCTCAATAGTCGTCGACCTCATCCTCAAATCTTTGCACTTCTATCTTGAGCCTCTCAATCTTAGCTCGAACGATAGTGATCTCAGTCTTTAGATTAGGCTCCACCTCAGCCGCAACACTAATCTCAAGCTTCGAGGAGGCCAACGCCTCTTACGAATTTGCGACTTTGCCTCTGAGAACATTAGTCGCGTCCCAGGCCTCCCTCGTCCTAGTTGTGATGTCAATGGTGGCACCGTTGAGATCCAAGATCTCATCATCTCTTGCCTTGAGAGTTTTCTCCATCTCCTCCAGCCTGGCCTTCATAGGTTCGATCTCCCGAGCCTGGGCCTCGGACTTCTCCAGCACAAACAACCTGTATTTCTCCAGCTTTTTTGCTAGACAATCCAACCGGAGGCACTGAACGTCAATGTACTTGGTCATCTCAGTCAATGAATGAGTTGGCTATAATGAATGTACAGACGATTTACTTGTACATACAACTCTAGCAATCAGAGTTGTATGTACAAACGATTTAATTGTGGAGCTATAATGAATGAGTTTCGAGTATGCATAACTTATTTCTTGAATTTCGATCATTAACCACGATAAAATCCTATGTTTATGCTGTATTTGCCGCAACAAAAGGTTTTTAGATTGAGAAACTGCTACAGTGCATCTATATACAAAAGGATTCACACCTAGATACGATCCATGGATTTGTCACAGGGAGTCTTATTATGTTGAAAAGTCGAGCAATCTTGTTGATGATAAGGCTATGACTCATCTGTTTGACACTGAAGCATAGAAATATTTGGATATGTGTTATCATTCATTTTCTAGGGATATCATAAATGTGAGATTGTGATTGTGATTGTGCACAAAAAGTTTGAATCAGTTTGGTCATTCGTCTGCTCCTTATTCAATTTGAACAGTGCTATTAATAGTGTATAATTTGCCGCCGTCAATATGTATGAAAGATGAATTCATCTTAATATCTTTCAATGATTATTCTTGGTCCTATAGGTCCACGCAAAAAGATTAATGAGTTTCTTCAGCTCCTAATTGATTAATTAAAAATATTATGGACTCCGAAAACTATCACTTATGATTGTTATCGGAAGAAAAATTTCAATTTAAGGGCTACTGTCTTGTGGACAATCAATGGTTTCCCTTATTTTGACATGTTATCTCGTTGGAGCACGCATGATAGACTCTCTTAATCATATTGTAGGGAACACTCTAAGGGCCCGTTAGGTACCTTGTATAAGCCTCCTGCATGTATAGTATTATAATAAATACTATATAGTATTTGGAAAGAGTATTAATTAATACCTGCACTAAAAATAGTACCTCATAAGTTGTATTAGAAATACACTTCCAAAGCTCTTCATTAGTCTGCACTTTAACCTTCAATATTTTGGATACTCATTTTACCTCCGGTCAAAAATTAAAAAATAATATAAAATATTAAAAAATAATTTTAATTTATGAAATAGTTTTAATGATAAAATATATTATATAATTTTTATATTATATTATATTATATTATTATAATATTATATTATATTGTATATTATATTATATTGTATTGTATTATATAATATAATATAATATAATATCATAATATTATATAATATTATATTATATTATATTATATTATATTATATTATACAAGTTAGACTACTACTATATAATCTAGTACATGTCTACACCAAATACTATATAATAATAATACAATATATGCTAGTACTATACATGTTAGTTAATACAGACTAGTACTATACAAGCTAGTACTAATGTACCAAATAGGCCCTAAAGCATTTAGTCTTGAGAATGTGCAAAAAGTTTAAATAAATAATTCAGTGAATTTTTTAAGAAATATAGATTTTAAAGATTAAACAAAAATAATATTCAAAAAGATATATCTTGATTACTAAAATAAAAACTTGATTAAATTTAATTACTAGTAACAGAATTATAATGCTTGTGTTTGTAAATCGTGATGATGTTGTCTTATTTAGCTAATATCTTGGCTCTTGATATCATTTGCTATTTGTTTTTGCTGCTTTTATCTATGTATTAATTTTCCTCGTTTATGTGCTTATTACAAAATTCATGAGACTTTTTAGTTTTTTAGTTTATAGTTTCTTATAGTTACTATTGCAAGCTTTGTTGTAGGGGTGAGCACGAGTCGGGATGTCCCGGTCCGGTCTGATCCGATCAGGCCCGACCCGAAAGTTCGGGAAAAATCTCGTTACAGTTCAAAATCGAGATGGGACCAGGACAAAATCAAGATACTTCATATTCGAGACCGAAACTGGGACACATATTTGCGTCCCGACCCGAACTCACCCCTACTATGTTGATTGGTTTCTTATTACAACGATAAGTGATTAAAGCGACAATTCATATCTCTAAGTAAACAATTAAGAAAAAATTTCATTCTTACAATACAAAGTATAATTGTCAAGCTTATATTTTCTTGATTTTGGTAAAGATGGTATCAATATCATTCTTATAGTGTTAATTAGAACCACATTAATAATAATAATATATAAAAGAAAAAATAGTTAAATTTGCCCCTGAAGTATTGAAAATGGTGCAAATTTGCTCATAAAGTTGTAATATCATAGATATTTAATTATATTATTTTCCTTTATGGTTGTGTTTGCCAGCCTAGCGGACTAGATCGAGGTCGAGCCGAGTCGACTCATGGTCCGGTGCGAGCCTGCGAGCTCGGGTAAGTAGGATTATGAATATGAAAATTTTGCTTGAGTAGTTAAATTTATTTAATTTTATGTTGTGTATGCATAATTAGTTATCTTATGTGGTTGCTTATAGTTATCATGGGATTAGAATGAGATTGTTTAAGTTAGCGGGTTCAGGTTTTGCCTAAGGCGGATGCAGGTTTGATAAAGGACTAGTGGAGTTAGGGTTAAGGAGGGAGTATAAAACCCCCTCCCCTTGGCTTGCGGCTTCCCATTGGAGATTCATAAGCATTAGAAGAAGGGAGCAGCTGCCAACCGCAGGAACCGCCAGCCGTCCCCTTCCTCTCTCCCCGCTTCTTGAGTCGAGCTATCATCTTTGAAATCGGATTCAAGGCCCATCGTCCGGGAATGCTTCTAATCAGCCTTCCAAATTAGGTGTGTGGTTTTACCATCCTTCTTTGAGTTTCTTGAAAGTCGTTCTTGGAGGCTTGATGTTCTTGATTCGTTTTCGATGATCTCTCGGATTTTTGTTGTTCTTTTTGTGTGTCATGCTTGAGGAGGCCCTAAACCCTCCCCTATGGGGCTCGACAGCCCTAAGATGACCCTAGGGGTGCTCGGCCAAGGAAGAATCAGGGGTACCCTCAAGGTGTTCGGTGAAATGCCCAAGTGAGCGATCTTGATTACCTTGAAGTATAAAACTCGAGTTGTTTGCCTAATTAGATTCTTAAATTGTGGTTGCATGCCTTAGATTTAAATCTGTTATTTTTGGAATTTAATCATATTTATAAAAATATGATTTTGATCTTAAAGTCATAAGTGTGCTTAATATGAGTTCTTGATCATTAAGTTGGGATCTTGTTTAAAGATTACCTTGATGCTTGTTAATCTTGGCTAAACAAACATGATTTAATTCTGGTGAATTTTTTCTCCATGATATAATTTTGTTGTGTTGATAATTAAGGAATTTAATTCTGTAACTTTCAGATTAAATCATCTCTAATGTGCTGAAACTCAATTAGGCTGAAAACTGCATGTTGAATTATTTGTTTTAGGGCTGATTTTGAAATCTTATGTGTAATGAGCATAGTTTGCTGAACATAGTCATGTAACCTATCATTTCGACCAGAAAATATAGCTTGAAAATATAGGACACACTCTAGAGATCAGATTCAGATTAGACACATCAGTTCCGGGCAAAACAGTAAGCTAAGATAAAACCCTAATTGTGGTGAACTAAATTTTAATTGCATAATTAAAAGTAGGAAAAATGGTCAGCATAATCTGTTATAAACCAACATGAGAAGTTTATGCATGAAATAAAACCACACGAGTTTTTGACATTACGGGTTTAGGAGTTAGAGTCGAGTATTAGAGTGTTGAGACACTTTCCAACAGGAACACCCCTAAGACACCCGTAGGAAATATTTAACTTAGGTCATGGTGTACCATATCTTTATGAATGACGGAGAGGTTGGTTGAGGAGTCGGATTGTGGGCTAGGCCCGGGAGGTTGGATGGCTAATTCCCAACCTGCGGAACAAGTTCGGATGGCCTTTCCCGATTGTTTGGCCTCGTGGGATAAGTTCGGAGGGCCTACCCGATTATTCCTGAGATATCTTGGATGAGTAAGTTCGGAGGGCCTACCCAATTAATTACTCTTGTGATATCCTAAAGGGGCAAGTCCGGATGGGTGAATCTCGATTGTCCCTACTTGCCTCATGGAGCAAGTTCGGAGGGCCTTCCCGATTATCCTAGTATGTGTTGTTGTCTTAGGGTATGGTAGGCTTAGGCCTGTTGTGCTTCACTGTTTTGGTGTTGGCTGCCTTCGAGCAGGTGGTGGCTGGATGGCCAGTTAGTCGGTCACTCCCTTATGACCTTTTTGTGAGGGTTGGTACAAACCACTAACTGAGTTCTTTGAACTCACCCGTTGTCATTATTTTATTTTGCAGAGCCTGACCGATGAAGTGGGCTGGAGCACTTGGCATTGCTGGAGGGCAGAGGAGCCGCATGATCTCATAGCAGTCCTAGTTAGGGTCGTAGTCGAGTCTTTTGGTAGTGTGTCATGCACTTTTGTTGGTTTTTGGAGTTGTAGCCCTTGACGACATTTTATGTCATTTTTTTCAAATTTTATTGTATTTGATCTGTTGGATTGATGTATTATTTTCACATTTTATTCGTTTGTGAAAACTTATTTATGATGAACCCAGTTTTGATTTCTAGTTGAAATAAAAACTTGTTGATTTTTTTTCGCTATTGTTTATTCTCGTGAGTTGGCATGTGCATGAGTTAAGCTAGGGGGTATAAGCATGTATACCCTGGACGGTCACGTGACCCTGAGTTGGAGCGTGACAAAAGTATCGAGCCCCTAAAGTATTGAAAAATATGTAAATTTATCCCTTAAATATATTTTAGGCCAAAACTGCCCATGTCTGTACATTATTGACACGTGTCATTTTTTGTCATGTCATCTTATGTGGCCGAGCTTCACTTGTCACGTTGACTTCCCTTTGCTGACGTGGACTTCCGTTAAGAAAAAGGGTAAAATTAATCCAATTATATAACATCGAGGATAATTTTGATCAAAAACATAGTTAAATGAGCAAATTTGTATTTTTTTCAATACTTCAAGGATAAATTTGACTCTTTTTCCAATTTAAATGTGTCATAGTTCAGGAATATTTTTTGTTATTTATTCAAAAATTAATAACAAATTGAAGCAAGAGTGTCTCTGTATATATAAGAATACAATTTGAGCACAATTTACGTTCATATGTAAGCATATCTATCATTTGCCATTCACATTCTCTCATCACACTAACAAATTATGTAAATACTCACACAAGGCACTCATATCAGATTTTATATATAATTAATGTCAAACAATTTCATAACGAAGACATCTGCAAAGCTAGACAATCTGCGAAGCTAGACATCTCCAAACATCAAACAGATAGACACTCGCACAATTAATTTTCCTATATATCATATCCCACTCTACATATATATATCCTCACCGTCAAATCAAAGGAAAAATTATAATGGCAACTAGAAGAAGGAGAAGAAGAGGGGGGAGAGAGAGAGAGAGCAACGAGGACAAAAATATTATTCAAGTAAATCTAAATCTTAACCTTATGACGGGTGGTATTGTACCGACATGACTTCTTTCTCTGAGCTACTATAAGTCCTCGACGTGCCTTCATTTGCTCGATCAACCAATTCGGAGGAAGGATAAGATGGAAAACCTAGAAGATGATCAGTTTCTTCGTCACCTTTCACAACATAAACTTCTCTTATTTTCGTAATTCTAAACCTTCTCAATTCTTGCAATTTATAGTCAATTTGTTTCATGGTAGGCCTTTCAACCCCTTTTAGCCTCACGCATGTTTGTATGAGTCCAATCACTTCAATAAGCTCTTCTTCGGTCGCTTCTTTCATTACACGATCATCCACAAGATCAAAAGAGTGATTCTCTTTCACTGCTTCAAGAAAACACATTAATAGATATAATTCTTTGCCATCTTCATTTGAATAAAAAGGCTTCTTTCCCGATATAAGTTCCAGAAGAATAATCCCAAAACTATAAACATCACTTTTTTCTGTCAACTGACCGGTGTGATAATATTCAGGATCTAAGTATCCAAACGTCCCTTGCACAAGCGTGACTAAATGAGTCCGATCAAGTGGAATAAATCTTGAAGCTCCGAAATCTGAGATTTTTGTAGTCAAGTGGTCATCCAAGAGAATATTTGATGACTTAACATCCCTATGAAAAATAGGCATTGAAGCAGCTGAGTGTAAATAAGCAAGTGCCCCCGCGGCTTCTGTAGCAATCCTTAGACGATCTTCCCATGACAATGTAGATTTCCTATCTACAGAATGGAGATGCTCTGAAAGGGTCCCATTTGAGATAAATTCATAAATTAGTAAAGGTACCTCAGTCTCTAAACAACATCCAAAAAGTTTAACCACATGTCTATGGTTAATTTGAGAAAGAATTGCAACCTCATTTATAAATTGATCGATCTCACTCTTTTTCTCAATCTTTGATTTTTTTATAGCCACCACACGTTGATCCAACAGGATTCCCTTATAAACTGTTCCATGACCTCCAAGACCAATAACTCGAGTTCTATCAAAATTATTAGTTGCTTTCTCAAGATCTTCTAGTGAAAATATCTTTGTTCTCTCAGAAACATCATCACCGGATGAAACTAATTGTTGCAATAACAAACCATGATTTTGGCGAAAATAATTTTCTCTTATTTTCTTTTGTTTCCTGATCTTCCATTTTCGTCTAAAGATGGCTAGAAACATAGCTAGAAGTAACAAGCCTATGCCACTGCTTATACCGATAACTATACCTGCGGATATAAATTATATAATTAGCACCTAGAGGCTAGAATATATATATGTTGTCTATATTAATTTGCAAGCTAGTAAATAAGTTTTGAGGACAACTAATATACCTAATAAAACAGGCCGCTTTTTGTTGGGGTTGCACGGCTCCTTTCTTGGATCACCACTTGAGTCCGGTTCACATGTGCAATTATAGCCACCATCTGTATTAGTACAAATGCCATAGCAAATATATTTGTCACGATGTAGACACTCGTTTATGTCTGACAAAATTAAACATCATATTAGTTAACCAGTTTTACAACTTAAATGTGAACTATATATATATAAATATAGAATAGTTACGTACCTCGACATCCATCTTGAAGGTAAGGGTTCCCTTCATAACCTTTGGAGCATTTGCATCGATATCCCAGAATCCCATTTCTAGTAGTATTTGTTTCAATACATTGGCTATGTTGGTCGACACATGCGAAGGTTTTGTTATCCTTCTTAGCATCCTCACAAGACTTGTAGGCAACTACCCATGTATAGACCTCATGTTGGTCGAGTAAGCTGAAGAGATCTAGATATGGATTTGTGTCCCTGCTTAAGCTGCTGTATGATATATAATGGCTGCCGTATGATATATAATGTCTATTTGCTGTATCATTGAACTCCAAGTGCCCTTCTTCCAATGAAATATTAGTCACTACAATATCATCTTGGTAGCGGAGAGTGGTTGTCTTTTTGTCGCATGCTAAAGCAAAAGATTCGTCTCGATAACAACCTTGTTTCATCCCGAACGGAAACTGTACATCAACACTCCCACACTTTGTTTCACAGTCTTTCAGTGGAGAAGCTTTGAAACTTTCATCTGCATGTGGACATATATAATGTATTATAACATGGCTTGTGATCAAATATATTATTGCAATTAGTAAAAGAATTAAGATAAGGAGGAACATATATATATTGCTAATTACCTAATTGGCAACCGTGAGGAAGGTAGGGATTGCCATGATAACTTACAGAACATCGACAAATATATCCAACGGTTTGATTGGAATTGGGGACATCGTAGTTATAAGCTTCATAACATTCACTGTTGCTACTGAGACAAGCATAAGTCGCTTTATTCTTCTTTGCCTTTGCACATGTAGTGAATTTAGAATCGTTGATGTACCAAGCTAGTGTAGTATTCACTCCGCTGTAGTTCCCCCTCATTATTTCATTGATGTCATAGTCAGAAAAGCCATCTATCATGATTACAGCTGTGATGACGGAGGAACTAGCCAAATGAAGCTCAGTCTGATTGAGCCGATATAGTTGGATGTCTAAAGGTGTCCCCCACGTATACGATCTTAGAGAGCAGTACTTATCCCATGGATCCCCGGAACACATAGTTGAGCAAGTACTAATAGTATTTCCAGTGAAATTCAGTAAAATAGCACAAGCGCTGCAACCAAACACATACCAATCATTTGAAACCCATGTTCCGGAAGATGTTAATTGAAAAGAGAAGGGCCAATTCTCCATATCAATCACAGGGGCACTCATGGAATAAACATTGATTCCCATGGTGACAACCGGTGGTTTGATATAGACGACCCCTTGATTTAGATCAATGTTCTTGACTTCGATTCTACCATCGCCTAAGAGGAGTCGTGGAGGATTCGAGTCATTTCTGCAAGTGAGATTAAAGCCAGAACGAAAACAACCATTGCCAATGCCAAAGGGGTACTCGATGCTGATGTTGCCACATCTTTTTGAGCAATTTGGAGGGAGAGCAAAAGTTAAGTTTGTGGATGTACTTTGTGCACTTGTGATTGAACACAGTGATGTTATCAGTATCACCAAAAACATCTTTGCTAGCAAGAATTCCATCGTTTTTTTACTCACCATTGATTCACAAACCTAATTGTAAATAAAGAGAGAGAGTATACATTAGCATATTAAGATTCAGCTGGAAGATGGAAGATGAATTGAGATTAATTACCACATTAAGGTTCAGGAAGATGAATTCAAAAGAAAAAATAGTACTGAAGTTAGATTAATTAGAGCCATATTCATGACGTACGGAATTAATTTATCTATACCAAATAATTAATTAAACAATATGTATACTACTAGGAATATTTTTATAGCTAGGTTTTAATAAAAAAACCCAATGTTTATCAAAATTATTAAAATTGTAGACAACTTTTTGATTTGTCAGTTATGACTATGCTTTAAATTTATCGTCAAAATTTCATTGTATCCATTATTTGAAAAAGTTGAAGACGCCATGTTAGCATTTATAAATATTAAAATAAATTTAAAATAAAAGTAGACTAAACATATTGTATAAAAACCTATATATAGTTAAGAAGATGACGTGATATTTTAGCTCTCAAAAAATTTGACATGATCTGCTACATTATTGTATTAACTTGGAGATCGATACATAAAAAAATTAACCATATATCTAAATTGATTCAAATTTAAAACATAAGATTACAAATAATAGCAAAAAAAAGTTAGCTATGAAAGTTGAAATAATGTCAAGAACTGTGGGTGAGTTTATATATGTAAATTCTATGTTTCCGTTTGAAAATAGAATAATGCAACCGTCTACAATAATTTAGTAAAGTTAATTGTTTGCGGATCCTAATTCTTCCTTAAAACATATTATTTTTAACCATAGCATAATTGCAAAAGCTTATTTTACTCGCCTTCGCCAATCAATTAAACTTGGCAACCAATTCTTTTCATCCCAAAAACTTTATATGATAATATATTTTGGGAAAATCATAAAAACTTTATAGTTTATTAATTGACAAAATCACAAATATTTTTATTTGTCAAAATCATAACTTTTTATAATATCCCACAATTCTATTTAAGTTCCTTAATTATAATTATAATTTCAAATTCACTAACGGATTCCATATGCATTTTATTACATTTAAAATTAGTAGATTTTACCATCTAAAATGATATATTAATCGTAGTTATAAACTACCTTTTAAGAATATGAAAATGATATTTGGCTCATCGATCATCGAAGAGTTAAATATTCAACAGTTTTTTTAGTGGTAGTAGCCTATGATTGAGATGTTATATATATGATTGCTGTAGTATTACGATGGTTGCTTAAACTTCTTTAATTCAATCTCAATATTTCCTAGGAAAGTTCAAATACTAAGGTTGCTATAATATTATTTATGCATTAGTTTTTATTATTATTATGTACATCATTTATCAGCTCTTACTAAGAAAGTGGGGCTCAAGATGAGAATAAACTAGTAGTTCTGTCAAAAAAAGAAAAAGAAAAGAAAAGTAGTGCTGCTGTACACTGATATGTTAAATTTAGAGGTTGTATTCTGGTTTTATGACTTGTGGTAAATATATAATAACATTGTTCATGCATTATTTATAACTGAGAGACTACATACTATGAAGCTAATTAATATTGCTAGAAGAGTACAATTAAAGCACGCAATTCATGAAATTAACCAAACATCAAAGTGTGGTAATTGATATTTAAGAGAAGACCCATATATAGTATATATATATACAACAAACAAAGACGCCAATATTTTAAGAAGAAGCAATAACAATAAAAAAAACTATATTGAAAGATTATAATCAGTCAAATTAATACCTCCTGAGGTTGAAATAATTAATAAAAGCATGCAGATTTGAAATGCATCATACTTTTTTGTTGCACAGGCGCTTAACCCTAACATTGAGGTGAAGCAAGTGAAGTTATATAATATACATCCACTGATCCTTCTGATCAATTATTGAAAGATCTATGGACCACATATTATTAATAGCTATTATCTCGTGACTCAAGTTGTAATATGACGTATGGATACGTCTGCATCCATGTGGTTGACATGCATGACAGCTACTTAAATATATAAATTAATTAGCATCGACTCTTGAATTGGGCGGGGTCTTCACTCTTCGAATAATGTTAAGCTATCTTTTTAATTATATATAAATTAGCATTGACTCTTGACTTAGGGCGGGGTCTTCACGTACTCTTCGGATGCTGTTGAGCAATCTTAATCCCAGTATAAAGGGCACGTACAAGTTGGGTTTATTAATAGCATTGGTGATTTTGATTATACATAAATTAGCATTGACTCTTGACTTGGAGCGTGGTCTTCACTCTTTAATCCCTTTACAAGGGGCACAGGTCGATCGAGTTTATTAATAGCATGGTGATTTTAATTATATATAAATTAGTGTCGACTCTTGATCGACTTGGGCGGGGTCTTCATTCTGAATAAAACTTTTATGGAGTCTCTTATAGGAATGAACTTAGGTTTACTAAAATTGAACCTAGCATAATTTATACTGAACCTAAAGTAAGAGTGAACCTATATTGCAAACAAGTGAACTTTGCATTTTTACTTTAGGTTCAGTATTAATGATCCTACGTTCAATATTACAAATGCTAGGTTCCCTCATATAAAGGACTCCATAGAATTTCTATGGAACCCGGCTCCATAGAAGATTTTTTCCTTCATTCTTCAGATGTTGTCGAGCAATCTTAGTTAGCATGGTGATTTTGATTATATATAAATTTGCGTTGACTCTTGACAAGGGCGGGGTCGCGTCACGCCCCAAAATTTAGGGTTATGTGATTGTCCAAAGTACATGTTTGTATTTCGAAGCCTACCCAAACCATTTATATCAAAGCAGAAATAATAAATAATAATCATGCAGACAGAACATATGACAAAATGCATAACCATCCTTACAAATCGACTACAACTGACTCGTCACAAGACCTGTTCGTTTGGTCGACTCGAGAACTCGACCTATTTGGGTTGGGTTGGGTCGGGTCGAGTAATCAGGTCGGGTTGGGTCTCCGATTTTAGAATTTGAAACTTGATGACCGGATTATTTTATATTTTTTAATCACTTTTAAAAATATCTTTATTAAAAAATATTTATTTTTAATTATTTTTATTTTTTTGTAAAAAATATTGTTAAAAACTCATTTTTCACCTAAATGGGTAAACCAGACTACCCGACCCAACCCGACCCAAACTAGCTCGGGTTGGGTCGGGTCAAAGAGGTGAAAAATTTTCAACCCGACCTGACCCGGCGCGATTACACTTGATCGGGTCAGATCGATTTTTTCCCCAAATTCGATCCGACCTGACCCGTGAACACCCCTAGCTGCCCGAGCTTGCCACCCTAGCCGCACCACATAGGTACATCAGCACCTCCACTGATCTAGAGCTACAATAATAAAATACAATAACAAAGAGCGTGAGTTCATAGTGAACTCAGTGAGTGGTTCATTTCTGAACCCTCTCTAACTCATCAATTCAAATCATATTCCATATTATTTACATTTTTTAATTATTTTTAAAATATTTTTATTTAAAAAATATTTATTTTTAATTTTTTGTAAAAAATATTATTAAAAACTCATTTATTACCTAAACGGATAAACCCGACTACCCGACCCGACCCAAACTAGGTCGGGCTGGGTCGGGTCGGGTTTGAGAGGTGAAATTTTTTTAACCCGACCCGATTACACTTGGTCGGGTCAGATCAATTTTTTCCCCAAATCCGACCGAACCCGACCCGTGAACACCCTTAGCTACCCGAGCTCGCCACCCTAGCCGCGCCACATAGGTTTAGAATATCTTATGTCGACCCCTAACGCCTCTTTTTATTGTAAAAAATATATTTCAACATATATATTTTTAATTTTTTGGAATATTGAAAAAACGCTATAATATTTTACCGCCGGGTAGAACGAGTATTATCAAATTTTGATTTTGAATTTAAAATTTTTAGCACTCATATTTTAGATAGGAGAAATTTCATTCAGTTATTTTAATTAGGAGAAATTGCTAATCTTGGTAGGGGCATCAAAGTCAAAGCCATCAAACATTGGTACAAGGTTGTAAACTTGTAAACGAGCAACAAATAAATTAGTGAAGAATGTACGTTGACATTTAATAGATTGGTTGAAGAGTTAGTAAGCATGTACTTTTTCAATGGTACGACTTCCATAGTCTGAAATTACCATATCAATGTATACAAGTAATAATTTCGAACTATCTCAACATAAAAAATGTTGTCTAAAATAATTGTTTATTTTAAGTAATTAAATTACGTTAAAAGTAGAAAAATAAAAATCAATCCGGAAAATTTTAATACTTAAATCTAAATTTTTCTCAGTCAAGTTTTTATAACATATTATAAAATATATATTATCTTATATATAACCTAAATTAATGTAAAATAGTATATTTTGAATTTGAGTCATATATTTTTAAAACTTTGTATTTTTTATTCTTTATCGACATATTTTATAGAAAATAATTAATTAGAAATAAGATAAAAATAGTAAGCTAGTATATTTTTCCATCTAGGACTATTACGTAATAAATATTATATTTTGGTCTTTATGATTAAAGATTTACATATATTAAAAATAATAATTATCAAAACTAAGTAATAAAATATTAATAGACATTGCATTATTAATGTGTATTTATGTCCTCTAAATTTTATGTTTAGTTCTTTTATATATAAAAATTATATATTATTAACATAATAAATTTTAGATCTGGTCAGCATTAATTAGGTCCAGCTGGTCAAATATGTTTGGGTTAGACTGATCAATTTTGTTAAATTTTACCATTCCACGATAAGTGATATTTTAATTAGACTTTAGCACAAATATTAAGATATTTACTTAATAGTGTAATTTTTAGCAAAAAAAAAAATTCTAACTAAATAATCCATGGTCTGATCCTTTAATAACTTCCAATAAAGATTTCATTAGTTGACATTTAGTATTTTTTTGTATTGATGATAAAAAAATTTATTAGAGATTAAAATCGATAAAAAAAAAATTAATACTCCATTAAAATTTTAAAATGTCATTTAATATAAAATATATATAAAAAAATTTAAAACGTCGCTTACAGTGCAATGGAGGAAGTAGTTACTAATGAAAGTTTCCAAAATTAAAATATACTGTGCATTATCACTAATTAGAAAAATGATAGATCAATAAGAAATATCAAGAGAATTTTTTAGCTTTATGGTAGAATCACTGATCTTTTTTTTTTCCTAAGAATAGTAATCCTACTGTGAAGCATAGAATTGGTAGGAATTTTAATACGAAGGTGAGTTAGTTCCTTATGAGATATCTAGGTGTCAACGTTTCTCCTAGATTTAATAAGACTAATGATTACAATGTGATCATTGATAAAATCATGGGTAGAGTAATATCTTCCCAGTTGGTCGTATTGTGTCGATTAACTCAGTTATTATTTTAATTCTCCTTCACTCTTTATGTGTTATTTCGTTCCGAAGAATATTTTGAGTAAAATCACTTTATGATCATGAATTTTCTTTGGCCCTCCAAAGATGACAATAAAGACTTACATTTGATTGCTTGGGAGAATGTTACCGAAAGAAATAGTGCATTTGAGTCAATCACATATTAATATATTTACGGACTATTCAATGGTAATGAACAAACGAGGCATCTTTTCATCATATGCTGCATTTTTATTTTATTAATAAGATTGTGATGAACCCCAAGATCTCGAGAAAATATTTCTAAGACCATGATGAGAACATACCAGTGAGACTTAGAATCTAGATGCTCCAGTTCTAAATGTTTCTAGTCGTAGGATCATCGAGTAGGGGATCAGTAATTCTGCAATACTAGTGCACTTGGTACATGCCCTATACCAGATGTGGCAACGGACTGGACCAGCCCATGGGCGGCACGGGCCCGGCCCAAAAAATTTCAGGCCTGGCCTGACCCAGCACGGCTGTGCCCAGAAAATAGGCTGGGCTCGCTTTCTGGGCACGCGGGCTCGCCTTCTGGGCACGCGGGCCGTGCTAGGCACGGCCCGCGCACCGTGCTAGCCCGAGCACGAGAGGCCTGGCGTGCGCCAGACGTAGGTCGGCCCAAGCTAGACTTGGCCCGGGCCGACGAATATATTTTATTAAAAAAATTTATAAATACCCCCTCCCCTTCTTCATTTCTTCTGTCTTTATCTTCAACTCTTTCTCTCAATCCTCAACTCTCTTACTCTCAACGATCAACAATATTTTAAGCTCATCAAGAAGCCAATGATTCAAGATTGTTGTTAAATTTTTTTAATCTCTTCAATTTGTTTCATTGATTAGTATAATATTTATACTTTTTATATTTTTCATTTTTACTAATGACGGATGGAGATTTTTCAGATTATACTCCACAAATTGGATCAAATATGTTAGAAAAAATGTCTCCTGATACTCCTACCACTCCTACCACTCAACAAAATCAAAATATAGAGATAAGTCCATCAGGTAGAAAAAAAAATATGGTTTGGGAATATTTTGAGAAAATTATTGAACCTGATGGCACCATAACAAAAGCTCGATGCAAAAAATATTAAAAAATTCTTTCGACTTCAACAATCGGAGGAACTGGTCATTTATTACGTCATGCAAAGGGTCATGACACTAAGGTTACACAAGCTCAATAAATTTTTAATTTATCTTCTTCTGGTTTAACAGCTTTTACGTATGATCATGATTTTCAACGTTGAGAACTTGCAAAATTAATTATTCAAAGTGAATCTCCTTTTAGTTTTGTTGATCAACCAAGATTTTCTAGTATGATTCAAAATACTTTACAACCAAAATATAAAAAAATTATTCGAAATACAATGAAATGTGATGCTTTAAAATTATTTTTTACATATAGAGAAAATACAATGACTAGTTTTCAAAATAATAAATCAAAAATTTCTTTAACATCTGATGTTTGGTCTAGTCAACGTACTACTAATTCTTACATTTGTGTTACTGCACATTGGATTGATGAAAATTTTATTTTGCAAAAAAGAATAATTAATTTTAAAGTTTTGAATATCCACACACTTATGTTGTCATTTTTTCTGCTATTAAATTTGTAACATCTTTCTATAATATAAATGATAAAAAAATTTCGATTAGTTTTGATAATGCTAGTAATAATGATGCTGCTATCCCTCCCCTTATACAGTTATTTAAACCAGTATTAGAAGGTGAATTATTTTATGTTCGTTGTGTTTGTCATGTTCTTAATTTATGTGTACAAGGTGGTTTAAAACAAGTAAATATACATGCAGAAAAAAAATAAGAGATGTTATTAGATATATGCGTTCTTCAAAAGCAAAAACACAAGAATTTAAAAAATCATATCAATCTTTTAAAAAATCATTTAAAAAATTTAATGTGATGTTATTACTAGATGGAATTCAACATATCATATGCTTATGTCTACAATAAGATATTAAGATATTCTTACAATACTTTACAATTAAAATATGTCTGGTGATCCAATTAATAATAATGATTGGTTAGTTGTTGGGCATATTACTCAAATTTTAGAACTTTTTAATAAAGCTATCGAACAACTTTCTGGTGTTTATTATCCTACATGTAATTTAACTCTTTCACATATAGTTCGTATTAGTGAAGTATTTTCTTCATATAGACACCATCCTTTATTTGCACAAATTTTTTTTTAATGGAATCTAAATTTAAAAAGTATTGGTCAGATATACCTACTTTATTTTGTTTAGCAATATGTTTAGATCCTAGCTAGAATGAAAAATGATGGTTTAAATATGTTGTTAGATGATTATTATAACAATATGGAATTAGATAATGTTGAAGAAAAATAAAATAAAATTTTGAATTTATTGAATTCTATGTTTGTATTTTACGCTTCAAAATTTGGTAATACAATTACAAATAAGACAACATCTTCTTCTTTTAGATTAAGAGATGATGGTGGAAATAGTATTAATTCTCAACTTGGTCGTAGAATAAAGAAAACTAAATCTACTAATTTTAATGAATTATTTTTTTTTCTAGATCATAATCATTCTGAAGAAAAATAGATGATAATGAAATTTTAGCATGATGGAAAAAAACAAAAAAATATGTATCCTATTATTTCCATCATGACACGTGATATACTAACTATTCTTATGTCTACAGTAGCTTTCGAGTCTTGTTTTAGTGCAGGAAATAGAATTCTCGACGAAAATAAAAGCCGAATGAGTGAAGAAACGGTTGAAATGTGCATTTGCTTAAAAGACTGGTTGGATGCTGAAGATAGATTACAAGATAAGAGATGACACGACACTTCATCATCGGGAGAGGAGGAAGATCAAACAAGCGAAGCTAGTGCTGCTAGTCCAAGTACAAGTTAAATCACTGGGACTACGAGTGATTAAAAATGTAAAAAGAACTATGTAGACCTAATCCTTCTATAGTTAATCATTGGGGAGTACAAGTTTAGCTATAGAAGGTACGTAGGCAACCTTTTAAGGTGTGGTCTATTATAATATTAAAAAAAATTATTTTATCATTGGATGAATATTTTTGTATTAAAGATAAATAAAAATTTAATTATAATTTGATTTTTTTAAAAATCTTTTTATTAATTTGTACTATGTTACATATAAAAAATGTGTTAAAAAATATATAATAAAATTTAGTACAACGATTAACAAAATTAGAGGTCCAAGTTCAAAATTAACCCGTACTCATTAATTTTTAAAATTAAATTTTAAATCTTTAAAAATTTAAATTTAAATTAAATAATTAATTTTCGGGCCGGCCCGAGCCCAGTAGGGCGGGCTCGGGCTCGGACTTGACTTGACTGCCAATGGTTCGGGCTATGTCAGGCACGATCCGAAATGTGGTCGGGCCGTGCCCGGCCTGGCCTAGGCCGGTTGCCACCTCTACTTTATGGTAGAATCACTAATCTTTTTTTTTTCCTAAGAATACTAATCCTACTGTGAAGCATAGAATTGGTAGGAATTATGAAGGTGAGTTAGTTCCTTATGAGACATCTAATCCTACTTTATGATTGACGATATATCTCTTTGGTGTATTCCATGCATGGCTCGCAGAGTTGTGTGTCGAGTACTACTGCGCATACTGAAGCTTTCATGGAGGTATGTGAGCAACCAACAAGGAATTAGTTACTCATAGTGAGAGGAGATAATGTCCTTTGTACTCCTGCAAATATGGACTCGGGAATCTCTGGCCAGAGTAGATATGAAAGTCGAAAAATGGTGTATGAAGTTTGATAGTTGAGACGATAACTTGAGAGGGTGAAATACATATGAACCGGTATTAGAGTTTGACACGACTTTCATACCCTAGACGAGTTTGGGACATTGTAACAGAAGGATTTAGTTGCACGATAACTAGTGTAGTATTCACTCCGGTGTAGTTCCCCCTCATTATAACAGAAGAATTTAGTTGTGCCAAGCTAGTGTAGTATTCACTCCGGTGTAGTTCCCCCTCATTATTTCATTGAAGTCAATCCTAGAAAAGCTATCTTTCATGATTACAGTGATGATGGAGGAACTAGCCAAATGAAGCTCAGTCTGATTGAGCCGAAATAGTTGAATGCCTAAAGGTATACCCCACGTATATCTTTTGACAGAATAATTACTTTGTAATAATCTAAAGGTTTGAGGATATCACCCACGTATATGAACTTAGAGAGCAGTACTTATCCACTGGATCCCCGGAACACATAGTTGAGCAAGTACTAATGGTAGTATTTCCAGTGGAATTCATTAAAATAGCATAAGCGCTGCAACCAATCACATACCAACCATTTGAAGCCAAAGTTTCGAAAGCTGTTGTTAATTGAAAAGAGAAGGGCCAATTCTCCATATCAATATTCAAAGAGGTACTCATGGAATAAACATTGATTTCCATGGTGACAACCGGTGGTTTGATATAGACGACCCTTTGATTTGGATCAATGTTCTTGACTTCGATTCTACCATCGCCTAAGAGGAGTCGTGGAGGATTCGAGTCATTTCTGCAAGTGAGATTAAAGCCAGAACGAAAACAACCATTGCCAATGCAAAAGGGGTACTCGATGCTGATGTTGCCACATCTTTTTGAGCAATTTAGAGGGAGAGCAAAAGTTAAGTTTGTGGATGTACTTTGTGCACTTGTGATTGAACACAGTGATGTTATCAGTATCATCAAAAACATCTTTGCTAGCAAGAATTCCATCGTTTTTTTACTCACCATTGATTCACAAACCTAATTGTAAATAAAGAGAGAGAGTATACATTAGCATATTAAGATTCAGCTGGAAGATGGAAGATGAATTGAGATTAATTAGCATATTAAGGTTCAGGAAGATGAATTCAAAAGAAAAAATAGTACTGAAGTTAGATTAATTAGAGCCATATTCATGACGTACGGAATTAATTTATCTATACCAAATAATTAATTAAACAATATGTATACTACTAGGAATATTTTTATAGCTAGGTTTTAATAAAAAAATCCAATGTTTATCAAAATTATTATTTTTGTAGACAACTTTTTGATTTGTCAGTTATGACTGTGATTTAAATTTATCGTCAAAATTTCATTGTATCCATTATTAAGATGGTGACATGGTAATCCATGTCGACTTTTTTGAAAAAGTTGAAGACACCATGTTAGCATTTATAAATATTAAAATAAATTTAAAATAAAAGTAGACTAAACATATTGTATAAAAACCTACAGTTAAGACGATGACGTGATATTTTAGCTCTCAAAAAATTTGACATGATCTGACATTATTGTATTAACTTGGAGATCGATACATAAAAAAATTGACCATATATCTAAATTGATTCAAATTTAAAACATAAGATTACAAATAATAGCAAAAAAAAGTTAGCTATGAAAGTTGAAATAATGTCAAGAACGGTGGGTGAGTTTATATATGTAAATTCTATGTTTCCGTTTGAAAATAGAAGAATGCAACCGTCTACAATAATTTAGTAAAGTTAATTGTTTGTGGATCCTAATAATTTATTTTTAACATTCTTCAAACATATTATGTTTTTTTTTTATTTTAGAAAAGACATGCAATATCAATCTCCGTTCATAAACATGAGCTTCCAAAGACTTGGTCTACAGGCCTCCTCTTCAATTTCCCATGTCAGAACTTCAACCACTACAAGAAAACATAACTTCACCAACAGAATTTTTACCAACGGATATAATTTGTTGGTATTATCAATAAAATTACCAACGGATACATAATCCGTTGGTAAATTAGCATTTTTTTTTCGTTTCAGCCGACCAAATTTTTTTCCCCATCTCATTTCGGCCGACCACTTTAGTTTCCCCCTCTCCCACTCGTCAAAATAATTTCTCGCGCCTCTTTGACGCCGACAAAGCATCGTCTTCGTCTTTCTTCCCCCTCTCCCCCTCGTCATCCTTCTTCCCAGGCCGCTCCGACAAAGCCATTTCTTCCTTCCCCACAGTTTCCTTCCCCGCCGGTTCCCTCCCCGCCGACTCCTTCCGCACAGTTTTCTTCCCCGCAGCCGACAAAATTATCGGTTCGAGCTAGTCATCACAGATAGCGCGCGCAGGTTCCTTCTAATTCCCCCGCAGTTGATTCAAGTTTTTATTTCTTCCCTCCCCTTCTACAGGTTTCTTCCCTTCCTCGTGCCCTAATCCTCTGTTACTTTGTGGCGAAGCGCAGGAAGCGCTCAGAGGAAACGCAAGTAGTCACAGACAGCCGATCGACGAGTGAATTCCTTCCCTTCTACGGGTTTCGAGCACTCGATTTTCCATTCGATTGTGGAGGTTCGATTTTAGTTGCGATTTCATGATGTTCAAATGATTTTAGTTGCGATTTTAGTCAAATATTAGAGATGCTTTTAAATTTAGTTAATGAAGGTCAAATTTTTGTTAATGCTCGTCTCCACTCTCACCATCTACCCACATTTTTTACTAATCACAAGATCTCATATAAAGATGAGATGCTTACACGATGAGTACATGTTGAGAACCCAAATTCCTGTTTTGCAATTATATTCTACACTCATTTATTGGGTACATGTTGAGAACCAGTTAGACCTAAAATTTAGGTTTAAAGATGGGTGGATTAATGGAGATTGGCTGAAAGAGGGAGAAGAGTATGAGAAGGACTCTGAAAATAAACCGAAAGCTTTCATTGCAAATTCCTTTTAGTTTCTATGGAAGAACAGAAACAGAATTAAGCATGAAGGGAAGAATGGGGAATTCAGCATGCTGCTGAGAATTCATCAGCATGCTGAGTGTTCTCATACACTTAGCATGCTGAACACTCAGCATGCTGATGAATTCTCAGCAGCATGCTGAATTCTGATTTCATTCAACATTACAAGATATAATAATCAAACATTTAGATGAAGTAATTAAGTAATTGGTTGCTGGATCAATTGGTGATCTGCAATGAAAGCTTAGGAGTGAAGAACATGAATGACTTGCCCCTATCATAGCTACTGTGGTTCCGTTTGTACTTCCTATGCATAAGTAAATATATAAAACTAGTTTTAACTTGTAAACTACCTTGTGAACGTGAATTGTTAACATGTAAATAGATCTCTAATCCTGGCTGGTGAATGCTTAAGGATCCAAATCAAATTGGAGCCTATGGAGGGAGGATCAGACTGATCAGTATAGATATGCTTAACCTTGTTATAGTTGCAAAGTCAATTTTTGCATTTTTTAAAAAGAGCATTCAATTGTGTGAGGTTCCTGTCTATATCAGCCTATGATGCTTGAGGGGATGGTAGTAAGAGGGGTAGTTTCTCTTACTCATACATTGATAGTTACCAGAATTCAGCATGCTGCTGAGAATTCATCAGCATGCTGAGTGTTCAGCAAGCTATAATCCCAATGCCTGCCAGCTATTCTCCTGCAAGCTATATGCATGTAGCTTGTATCAAATTAATCCCAAAGTCCAATAAAATTCTTCTCATCCAAATTGCTTGACAGCTTGCTGAAGTAGCTGATACATATTCAGCTTCGGCTGAAGATAATGTAGTTGAATTCTGCTTTTTAGAACACCAGCACACTGTACTTGCTCCAACTTTGAATAGATATTCAGTAGTACTTTTCCTGTCAACTATTTATCCTCCCCAATCACTATCAAAATACCCGAGTAGTTTCAGATCATTGTCTCTTCCCAAATGTAATCCATAATTACATGTCCCCTTCAAGTATCTCAAGATTCTCTTTGCTGCCTTGAAGTGTACTGCTCTGGGATCATTCATGAAATGAGATAGAACTTCCAAACCTAGGAAGAATTTCATCTCACCCAGATTAGTCATCTTAAAAGTCTTGAACATTTTGTTCTTCATCTCCTCTCTCATTTTTTCATTGTTACTACAATAAAGCAAGTCATCCACATAGAGAAGAACAATTAGAATATCTTCATTTTCATCTTCTTTTGTATATAATGTGTGTTCATTCCTGCTTCTCTAAAAATTTTTTCAGTAACAAAGTAACTATCAATTTTTTCATACCAGCTCATTAGAGCTTGCTTTAGGCCATATAAGGACTTCTTTAGCCTATAGATCATTTGTTCCTTTCCTTTAACCCTTTGGTTGAACTATTGAACTACATAAACCTCTTCTTTGAGTTCTCCATTTAAGAATGCAGATTTTACATTAAGTTGATAAATTTTCAGCCCTGAAATTTAAGAATTCACAATTTCAGCTTCATCCTGATCATATCAACCCTGAACTTGAACTGTTAGCTAAATTTTTTATGATGACTGAGATCTGGTTTTCTTCCACACCAAATTTCAGCCCTGAAATATCTAGCCTCTTTCTTCTGTGCTTAGGTATGTGACAATAAGCTACATACCCAAATTTTCTTAGATGACCGAGATCTAATTTTCTTCCACACCAAATTTCATATGATGTTTTCTCAAGCAATGCTTTGGTTGTGCTTCTATTTATAATATATGCTGGAGTTTTAAAAGCCTCTGCCCACAAGTTTTTAGGCAGCTTACTTCCCTTTAGCAGACATCTAGTCATTTCTACCAAAACTCAATTTTTTCTTTCCCCAACCCTATTCTGTTGGGGTCTATAGCTTGCAGTAAGCGTTTTATTCCATGTTCATCACGACCACAAAAGATTTAGAGGTGAATTCTCCTCTATCAGTTCTTAGCACTTTCACTTTTGCATCAACCTCATTTTCAATTGCTGCTTTAAACCGAAGGTTCCCTTTGTATGTTGTGCATGTAATAATTAATGTGCTTAATATTGTTGCTAGGTTGAAAAGAGTTAATCAAAATGTATATCGATCGTAGTTGGATGAAACGTCGGATAATTGGAGGAGCATTGACTAATGAATTTATGGAAGGAGTCAAGGGATTTCTTGATTTTGCATACTCCAAAACTCAATATGTTTCTAGTGATAAAATTAGGTGCCCATGTCGACGATGTAATAATCTTCAATTTCATTGTCGAGATGAGGTGGAATATCACTTATGTTCGAAGGCATTTATATCTGGCTACACACAATGGATTGCACATGGGGAGTTGACAAGTGAAGAAGTTGATGAATCCTCAAGCATTCCTTAATCAGAAAGCTTTGATGCTCCTCAAAATCCGTATAGAACTATGGTGGTGGATGCAATCGGTATTGAAGGTATTGAAGAAGAAAGACCAAATGATGAAGCTGCCAAGTTTTTTGAATTACTGAATTATGCAGATGAGCCATTGTGGAGTGGTTGTAAGAGTCAAAGTAGGCTATCAGCCATGTCACAGTTGCTTAATTGCAAATCTGAGTTTAACATGAGTGAAGCTTGCTATGATCGGCTGATGTTAATAATTAAATATATGCTACCAGAAGATGCAAAGTTGGAAGAAAATTTTTACAAAACAAAGAAGATGATGAAGAAATTAGGACTTGGGTACGAGAAGATAGATGCATGTCAGAATAATTGCATGTTGTTTTATAAAGAAACAACAAATTTAACGCAGTGCTCAGTGTGTGGACATGCTCGATATAAGCCAAGACTATTAAATAATGGTAGACGAAAAAATATACCGTATAAGGTCTTACGGTATCTCCCTATAGCACCAAGACTTCAAAGGCTTTTTATGTCTGAAAAAACTGCAAAGCATATGATTTGGCATGCTAAGAATCCTACTTCCGACGTTGTTGCACATCCTGCACATAGTGAGGCATGGAAACAATTTGATGCTCACCATCCTTCATTTGCTTCTGACCCAAGGAATGTCAGATTAGGATTGTGCACCGATGGTTTCAACTCATTCGGGCATTCTTCTATTCCCTATTCAGTTTGGCCCGTTCTCATTACTGTATATAATTTGCCGCCATCTATGTGTTTGAAGGATCAGTTTATGTTCTTAAGTTTGATAATTCTTGGACCAAAGAGCCCACGTAAAGAACTTGACATATTTTTGAGGCCATTGCATAGATGAACTGAACATGTTATGGTCTAATGGAATTTTGACATATGATGTCTTTAGAAAACAAAATTTTCAAATGAGAGCAGCACTTATGTGGACTATCAGCGACTTCCCTGCATATGCTATGCTATCAGGATAGAGCACACACGGGAGATTAGCTTGTCCCTATTGTTTAGAACGTAGCAAAGCTTTTGTTCTCGAAAATGGGAGAAAGATATCATTTTTCGATTGTCATCGTCAATTTCTCCCTCTTGATCATCCATATCGACGACAAAGAGATAAATTTATGAAAGGCCGAATTGAAAGAGATATTCCACCTCTACTATTATCGGGCGATGATATAAAGGCACGTGTCAATAAATTGCCTGATATTCAATTTGGAAATCAATGTATTAATGCTAGAATTTTTGGATTTGGCCAACAACATAATTGGGTTAAAAAAAGTATCTTTTGGAGTTTACCGTATTGGCATACAAATTTAATTCGGCATAACTTAGATGTGATGCATATTGAACGTAATGTATTTGAAAATATATTCAATACAGTGATGGACATCAAGGGGAAAACAAAAGACAATGTCAAGGCCAGAGCTGATTTGCCTAAGTATTGCAAGCGCCCCGAATTAGAATTAGAGCATGTTAATGGGAAAATGTTGAAGCCGAGAGCCTCATTTGTGTTGAACAAAGAACAAATCAAAGCAGTATGTCAATGGGTTAAAGAATTAAAATTTCCCGATGGTTATGCTTCAAACATAAGTCGGTGTGTAAATATAGATGACTGCAAATTCTATGGAATGAAAAGTCACGATTGTCATGTTTTCATGCAAAGGCTTATTCCAATTGCATTTCGTGATTTATTACCTGATCCAATATGGGATGCATTAACTGAGCTGAGTTTATTTTTTCGGGACTTGTGTTCAAGTGTGTTGCGAATTGAGGATGTAGAACGACTTGAGTTAAACATTGTCGAGATACTATGCAAGCTTGAGAAAATATTTCCACCAAGTTTTTTTGACTCTATGGAGCATCTCCCTGTTCACTTAGCTTATGAGGCTAAAATTGGTGGTCCGGTACAATATAGATGGATGTATAGATTTGAAAGGTAACACATCTTCCTTTTTATTCTTGATTGAAATTTTTGAAAAAAAATACGTCTTAATTTCTAATAATATTTTCAGGTATATGCTTCAATTGAAGAAAAAAGTGAAAAATCGAGCATATGTCGAAGGATCAATTTGTGAAGCATATATCATTGAGGAAATTTATAATTTTTGTTCTTTTTACTTCGAACCAAAGGTACACACAAGGTTGAATTGATTTGTGAAAAACACACACACACATACATATATATATATATATGTATTATATAAGAAATATTAATTTCTTGTTCATTTTATTCCTGGACCAAAAGGTACACACAAGGTTCAATCAAGTACCTCGAAATGATGATGGTGGAGTTCCAACTACCATGGGACGTCTATCTATCTTTACCTATCCTGGTCGACCTTGTGGGGCTGTTGGGCATTATAGGAGGGTCGACGAAAATGAGTATAAAGCAATTGAGCTTTACGTACTTATGAATTGTGAAGAGATCTCTCCTTTCATTGAGTACGTATAGTAGTGTTAATTATTTCGTATATTTACTTTATATTAATGTAAACTTTATTGTTTTTTAGTGAGTTTAATAATATCATTATGCAAAGAGAACTACATTTGACTGACGTAGAGCTTGAGAAGTTACGAGATAGAGAATTTCCAAAATGGTTGAGAGACTATGTAAGTTGAATAATATAATAATTTTTGTCTCAATATGAATAATCATGACTATATTATAAATTATTCTTTTTCTTCTTTTTGTGATAGGTTAATCATAATATTGACACGATTGATAGTCGAATTCTTGCCATTGCACAAGGCCCACAAAGATTTGTTCGATCTATGAAGGGTTATTTTGTTAATGGATATAAGTTTCACACCAAGGAATATTCACATGGAAAGAAAACAATAAATAGTGCTGTTTGTGTTAATGGCAGTTGTTACAATGATTATGATCGTGATTACTATGGCATCCTGATTGATATTGTACAGGTAGAATACTTTGGTGAAGGAAATCAGGTGGTGTTATTTAAATGTGAGTGGTTTGATACCGAAAAAGGAGTTAGGGTACATCCTCGTCATGGACTTGTTGAAATCAATCACAAGTTAAAACTTTATATTGATGCTCCTTTTGTGTTAGCCGAGCAAGCTCAACAAGTTTATTACACGAGTTACCCCTCAAAGAAAAAAGGAAGGAGTGATTGGTGGGTTGCATGCAAAATTAAAGCAAGAAATAGATATGAAGACATTGAAGAAATAGATGATAATATCCCTCCACATATCGATGATTTTTTTCAAGAGGATGAGGTTGAAGCAGTACAACCTATTATGCCTACAACAGAGTTAGATGCATCCAATGCATTAGTTAATGTTGGAGTAGTTGATGAGGTCGATCAATATGAAGAATTTTTCTTGAGAACTCAAACACATGTCGTTGAGGAGGATGAAGAAGAAGCAAATGCTGTTGACATTGAAGATGAAGATACTGAAGATGAAGATACTGAAGATGTTGAAGTTGATGAAGAAGAAGCAAATGCTGTTGACATTGAAGATGAAGATACTGAAGATGTTGAAGTTGATGAGTGTTTGTCAAATGAGGAGAATGATGATTGAAATTTTTTAAACTTCTATTATACTTTTCTCAAATTATCTAATATATGTGTTTAGTGGGCCCCGAGGCCTTATAGTTGAGGAGTCACTATTTGTAATTTATTTCTAATGCAGACATGACTGACTATTTAATATGTTTGAATTATTTTTATGCTTGATGTTTGAGTTCCTTCATAATTTCCCCTTTCTCTAAAGGTACATAGTTCAGGTGGTGTTATTGGGTTGTAATTGCTTAAAATTAATCCTTGCAGAGCTACAAGAAGTGGAAGTTGCTGCCAATTGGTCTTGCTGAAGTGGAGGAATTCCAAGTTAATTAAGGTTTGCATCTTGTCCAAAAGCAATCATCAAATTAATATAGTAGTGTTCTATAATTTTTCTAAAGAGAATGTGGCTGGGGGATCATTTCATTCACTTAGAAATATGCCCATGGGATCATTTCATTCACTTTAAACTTCATTGACTGAAAGTAATATAAAACAGATCCATAATATAATTATCTGCTAATTACTGCAACCATTCTTCTATTAAACAGATTCTTCTGAAGGATTTGCCAATACTTTGAATTAACTGTATCAAGAACTCAGGGAACCAAGGTATCATGCACAATATCATTTTTTTAAGTCATTGACTGAATGAACTATGTCTTTAAGTCTAGAGGAGGTATTTTCTTTTTCCTATTTTTTATGTGAATATGTTAGTCATCAAATGTTTATTTTGCTCTTCAACTAAGTAAATTTATTGCATATTACTCTATTTTTTATGTGAATATGTTACTCAGTTTTTCAGAAGTTGGAACCTTTTCTATGAAATTTCTGTTGAATAACTAACATTATACAATTTGATGTGTGAACTGAGATTCTACTTTTGAGGATGCAATATATGGTGTCAGTAAGCACTTCTGAAGCATCCAGTAATAGTGAATTAGTAACTAGGTTTTGTTGATGCATTTCTCCAATCTACTCTCAAGCTACTTAAGGTCCCTTAGGCTCATGGAGTCAAGAGACTCACCCATCAAGTTCTTGGTAAACTAAGTTTTTTAGAGGCACAGGATGCTTTATATGTTATTTCATGATTATGCTTGCATGTAGTAATTAATTAATAACTGATATATACCTATTTATGCTTTGTAATTATTGCTGACGGAGTTTTGATACTTCTTGCTGAGAGTACTGGAAATAGAGGATGTTGAAGTAGAGTGATGAGATTATTGTTGACTAGAGCATGATATAATCAGTAGGTACATAACTTACACGTGGATAATTATTTCACTCTAATCCAATGAAACCAAAGTAGCTCATGTAGTGTTCAGTAATGATAATTAATATTAAACTGGCCCAACCTTAAGATTATTAAGAAGCTATGTAGAAATTTCATATAACCACTTTGAGTTGCAGTTAAGGATAATGATTTCTAGTGACAGTATACTCCATTAGTAAGTAATTAAGGATTTCTAGTGACAGTTAACTCCATTAGTAAGCAATTAAGGATTTCTAGTGACAGTTAACTCCATTAGTAAGCAATTAAGGATTTCTATGTTGGACTTGACTTTGAGATCTCATCATGGGTCGCTGCATCTCAAGGAAGATGGCTGAAATGAGATCTCCAGCAATGAGATTGGTGGCACTGGTTGCTGCCGGAGACTTCTTCCTATGATGGCAACCTGGTGTGAGCTCATTAAAATCAAAGAGAGCACACAGTTAATGTAGTTAAGGATAAGGATTTCTAGTGACAGACACCCACTGTTTTGACATGAGGTAGCTTGATACATATTCAAGTCTATAGTCTCCAGTTGCATAGAAATTTAACAAAATAGGGTATTTTATCATAATTTGGATGGCACTATATGTTTATACATCGTTAATTATTTATATATGCTTCATTTATTTTATTAAGTAATGGTGAATACACGAAGTCGAGGTCGAGGACGAGGACGAGGGTGTCCTCCTTTGAGTAAATACCCTTCTACCACTTCTATACATTCATCATCTGAAGATACACCTGTACCACCTGTGATCATTTCTTCTGCACCCATGATAGTTGAACCTGTACCTGTGATTGACTCTTTAGCACCCACGATACCTATATCTGTACCTGTACCTATTACTGTTCCCATAGAAACACCTAATATTCCTAGTATTCCTACACCGTCGACATCGGCAGCATCGTTACCCTCACAACCTTCAGTGAATTTGCCTTTGACGTCATCAGTTTCTATTATACCATCTACGTCTATACATGACACATCTATTCCTACACAAAGTGATGGTACTTCACATCAAAGTCGAGGAAGAGGACCAAATCAGCCTTCACAGCCGCCAGAGACACCAGATGATAGACGCCTACTAATTATTGATAAAAAAATGTATATATGTAGTCAGATATTAATTCAAACACCATCATTTGTAAATACAAGATATTTGTTAACATTCTTTTTTGCAGCTTCCCCGAGACAGAAGTAGTACGAGATATTTCATCAATAATTAAGGCAAATTTCACGGGTGCATGGCCATGTTGGTCTCAAGTACCATCACATGTGAAGGAATTCATTTGGGACAAATTTAAGGTATTTTCCTATAAAGCAAGTCAAATTTTAATATACAGTTATTTCCATATCTAGTTTATTGTTGCATCATGCCCATGAGTATTGACCATTTTATTACTTTCATACAAATTGTTTACATGAGAATCCACATCTACATGGACAAAACTACTACTATTTATTACATGAGGACTACTGCTTACTACACTATTTATTACAGGTAACACAGCTTATTCATTCAAAGAACTACTGCTACTTGGTTTGAACAAATGAATAAAACTTTCTTCCCTTACTTGTATGCTGCCCCTAAGCTATTCTAATACCATAGCTTATCCTGAACAGTATCATGACTGATATAGGATACTGAATAGGTATGCTAAGTATGCTGCTCATGTGGATATCAGTATCAGGATACTGAATAGGAATTGAAGAAGCTCATGGTTATCCTGATCAGTATCATGACTGATATAAGAATGATTAGCTGTCTAAATTCTAAGAAAATAAAGTAACTAGGGAATAACAAGTATGTGGCCTGTTCTAATACCATTAACATCTATTTGGCCTGCTCATAACAAGTATGCTGCCCCTAAGCTGTTCTAATACCATAGCCTAGCTTATCAAGTTGCAATACAACGATCTAAACACTAAACTCTAAAGACCACATCTACAACGATCTTAAATAAAGTTGCACTAGCTTATCAAAAAGGAAGGAAGAAGCTCATGTGGATATCAGTATCAGGATACTGAATAGGAAGAAGCTCCAGCTTATCCTGATCTGATATTGACTGATATAGAAATGATACTGAATAGGAAGAAGCTCCAGCTTATCAGGATACTGATATTGACTGATACTAGAAAGTTTCTCACCAAGTTCCATGATAAAATTTGCATTACTTGTGCGCAATACAAAGCTGCCTCAAGCATGAAAATGATAGAACAACACAGTTACGATTGCAATTACATTGCATCAAGTCTAATAAGATGCTCATAAATAAGGATTGGAACTCAGAGTTCCTCATGGCACTTGGTCAAAGCAAGAAACTGGAGATACTTATGATGCTTCTGCTGCTTATCCAAGAGCAACGATGACACTACAGGTGAAGCCACAAATTCAGCTCCTCTGGTTATTGCCCAGTATTTAGCTAAAGTATCCATAACAGACTTACCCTATTGTTTGAGCTCCCCTTCCTAGACAAACTCCGCTCCGGTGGTTCCACCCCACCAAGTAGCCTTTTTGGTATTGCCAAAAATCCTGCCTTTTCAGTTAAGAACACCCAGGACCCTTCCTCACTGTCCTCTGCAGATGGGAAAACAGAGGCATCAAGAACTTTGGCCCCCATCCCATGATAGATCAAACTGATAGAACCTTATGGAACCTCTCTTCAATAGCTGCTAACTGTTGCAGTTCCATCTCCAAATAATAATATCACAGGAAGGTAACAACTCATTAGACAAGCCAGCCTTAGGGAAGCAGGCATAAATGCATATTGTCAAGTAACTCAGAAAAAAATATATAGATATATCATCATCGCATTTCTTTAATGCAAATGGGTAGTTAAAACACCTACCATCTTCACTGTACTTCAACGCACTTCACTGCACTGCAAATGCAGCTTCTTTTCCTTTTTCAGTATATCAGTCAATATCAGTATCAGGATACTAGTATGTGGTGCTTTTTAGCTTTACTTATCTAGATGTTTTCTCTTTGGCACAAAGTCATTAGACCAAGAAATAATGTTCTACTGCCCATAAGCTGTTCTAATACCATGGCCTGTTCTAATACCTTTGTTTATTATAAACAATCTATTGTTATCCATTGCTTGCACAAGGAATTAAAAGAGAACCATCACCTCTCATGAGAGAACAACAACAATAGAGAAAAAAAGTATTTGATAGGAATCAAGGGTCATTCCATTTAGTTCATGCTCAAGATATTCCTTAGTTATTGCAGACTCAAAGATAGAAATCATTATGCTGATGATTTGCCTCCTGAAGTCATTTATATCTATAGTTATTACTGCTTATCCACGGTATGTCCAACCCAGCACTTGAATTTATAGCCTTATGGGTCACTGCTCCACATGACTTACTGATTGGTTGTGTGATTGGTTGTGTGATTGGTTGTGTGATAGACATCTACTCATATTACAACAGTTTTTGACTCATACTCATCATGTTATTGGTACACAAGAAAGCTTCTTAGAAAGTTTTAGCCATAACTGCATATGATGATATTATTGCATCAAACCTGCATATGCCATGATTGATTGTGTGATCATATAATTGCATCAAATTATTGATTGTGTACCAATAGAAGGTTGGCTGAAGTAATATAAGATTTAGCTGAAGTAATAGAAGATTTAGCTGAAGTAATAGACGATATAATTGCATCAAACCCATACTCATCATGTTATTGGTACACAAAAGATTTAACTGAAGTAAAGAAGGTTGGCTGCATCAAAACTGCATATGCCATGATTGATTGTGTGATCATATAATTGCATCAAATTATTGATTGTGTACCAATAGAAGGTTGGCTGAAGTAATAGAAGATTTAGCTGAAGTAATAGATGATATAATTGCATCAAACCCATACTCATCATGTTATTGGTACACAAAAGATTTAGCTGAAGTAAAGAAGGTTGGCTGCATCAAACCTGCATATGCCATGATTGATTGTGTGATCATATAATGGCATCAAATTGGTACTTTTTTAGAATATTGTCAACTATCATTTCATTAACATATTTGTCTTTTTTCAGACAGTCTATCGTTGGGATCCATCTAGGACAAGCGAGGTTCATGAAATATGGGATAGAACAGCTTGTCGACGCTTTTCTGACAATATGTCTGATGCAAGGAATTATGCGAAAAGAAAGGCCAATACTGATGATATTAGTCGAACTAATGGATTTGGCCCTCCATGGATATCTCCAGATGTGTGGAATCAACTAATTAGTGAGCATTGGGTCACAGAGAAGTGGAGGAGAAAATCCGAAGTTGCTAGTCAAAATCGTAAGAAAGAGGAAGATAGTGACGTCACACGACATACAGGTGGATCTATTTCATTTGTGGCTCATCGAAGAAAATTGGTATGATATTAATAGAATTTGTTATCCTATATATTTTTTAAAATATTATTAATTAAATATTATTTGTCATTTTTTGTAGGAAGAAAAGTTGAACCGACCCCCAACCCATCTTGAGTTGTTTAAGCATACTCATAAGCGTAATAGTGGTGAGGGTGACTATATCGACAACAAATCGTAGAGTGTTGCGGTATGTATTTATTTTATTTGTTGCTTCTTTTTAAAATATCGTAATTAACTATTTTTATAAAACATTGTGCATGAGGCTTATGAGGTATCGATCATAGAAAAGTATGGTACAGATGTAGCATCACAACCCATTTTAGATCCAAAAGAATGGATTAATGCCTCTGGACATCCATCTCATAATCGAGTTTACGATTTTGGATGTCGAGAGAATGTTAAATCCATTATGGGGAGTTCTAGCTCAGCAGAATCTAGTACATCGGGCCATGGTCGAATGAATGAGTGGAATGCGATGCAAACTGAGATGACATCCATGCGACAGTATATTATTGAATTGGAAGCATCAATGCAATCACAACAATCACAAGTGCAGTCGCAAGTACAAGCACAAGTGGAAGCTCAAGTTCGGTTGATGTTAACATAACTCGGCTTTCCAATCAACAGATTCACCTTCAGCTTCCACTCCACCTCCACCTCCACCTCCACCTCCATCTGGGTTATGATGTTGGTTAAGATTTGTATTTGGTTATGATTTTGCACTACACAATTCGGTTAATGTTAGGGAAAATTTGACTTAGTAATATTTGTATTTGTTTGATAATATACTCGATTGTAAATGTTTGGTTTTGGTTATGAAATATGAATTTTTTTTCTTGACTTGTATATATATTTGTGATTGGGTAAATAAAAAATTTGATGTGTGATTATAGGTTGTATACAGGAAAATGAAAATTCATATGGGTATGAGCATTTTAATTAAAATGTATTAGCAACAAATGTTTCTGTTGGTAATACCAACGGATGTCAGTTGGTAATACCAACGGATACCTTTGTTGAATATGTCAGCGTAAACAAGGATGATATCTGTTGGTATTCCCAACGGATATTATCTCCGTTGGTAATACCAACATAGTATGATCCGTTGGTGACACCAACGAATAGTGATCCGTTGGTATCACCAACAGAGTATATTTATGTTGGTGTTACCAACGGATAACATCTTTCGTTGGTGTTACCAACAGACTTTAATTTCCGTTGGTGTTACCAACGGATATAATAATATGCGTTGGTAATACCTAGCATGGTCATCACCGACGTATTTACCAACCGATAATCCGTTGGTAATGTATTACCAACGGATTGTTGAGTATTACCAACGGATTTTGTCCGTTGGTGATACCCTGTTTTTTTGTAATGAACCTCACTTCAAACATATTATGTTAACATAATTGCAAAAGCATATTTTACTCGCCTTCGCCGATCAATTAAACTTGCAACCAATTCTTTTCATCCCAAAAACTTTATATGATAATATATTTTGGGAAAATAATAAAAACTTTATAGCTAATTTATTAATTGGCAAAATCATAAATATTTTTATTTGTCAAAATCATAACTTTTTATAATATCTCACAATTCTATTTAAGTTCCTTAATTATAATTAAAATTTCAAATTCCCCAACGGCTTCTATATATATATATGCATTTTATTACATTTAAAATTTTATATTTAACATGCTTATAAAATTAGTAGATTTTACCATCTAAAATGATATGTTAATCACAATAATAATCTGCCTTTCAAGAATATGAAAATGCTCTTTGACTCATCGATCATCGAAGCGTTAAATACCCAACAATTTTTTTTAGTGGGAGTAGCCAATGATTGAGATGTTATATATATGATTGCTGTAGTATTATGATGGTTGCTTAAACTTCTTTAATTCAATCTCAATTTTTCCTAGGAAAGTTCAAATACTAAGGTTGCTAATATTATTTACCCATTAGTTTTTTTTATTATTATGTACATCATTTATCAGCTCTTACTAAGAAAGTAGGGCTCAAGATGAGAATAAAACTAGTAGTTCTGTCAAAAAAAAAAGAAAAAGAAAAAGAAAAGTAGTGCTGTACACTGATATGTTAATTAAATCTAGAGGTTGTATTCTGGTTTTATGACTTGTGGTAAATATATAATAACATTGTTCCTGCATTATTTATAACTGAGAGACTACATACTATGTAGCTAATTAATATTGCTAGAAGAGTACAATTAAAGCATGCAATTCATGAAATTAACCAAACATCAAAGTGTGGTAATTGATATCTAAGAGAAGACCCATATACAGTGTATATATATATATATATACAACAAACAAAGACACCAATATTTTAAGAAGAAGCAATAACAATAAAAAAAACTATATTGAAATATTATAATCAAGTCAAATACCTCCTGAGGTTGAAATAATTAATAAAAGCATGTAGATTTGAAATGCATCGTACCTTTTTGTTGCACAGGCGCTTAACCCTAACATTGAGGTGAAGCAAGTGAAGTTATATAATATACATCCACTGATCCTTCTGATAAATTATTGAAAGATCTATGGACCACATATTATTAATAGCTATTATCTCGTGACTCAAGTTGTAATATGACATGTGGATACGTCTGTGCATCCATGTGGTTGTCATGACAGCTACTTAAATATATAAATTAATTAGCGTCGACTCTTGAATTGGGCGGGGTCTTCGCTCTTCGAATAATGTTAAGCAATCTTAATCTCATTAATTATAAGGAGCACAAATCGAATTTATTAATAGTATACGGTAATTTTGATTATATATAAATTAGCATTGACTCTTGACATAGGGCGGGGTCTTCACTCTTCGGATGCTGTTGAGCAATCTTAATCCCATTATAAGGGGCACAAGTCCGGTTTATTAATATCATGATGATTTTGATTATATAAACTAGTGCTGACTCTAGAATCTTGACTTGGACAGTTGGACGTGGTATTCACTCTTGAGCAATCATAATCCCATTATAAGGGGCACGTACAAGTTGGGTTCATTAATAGCATGGTGATTTTGATTATACAGAAATTATCATTGACTCTTGAGTTGGGGGCGTGGTCTTCACTCTTGAGCAATATATCTAATTAATCCCGTTATAAGTAGGGATGGCAAAAAAATCTGTTTAGATGAGTACCCGCGGGTATTTATCTATTTATAACGGGTATGAGGAGTAGTTTTGTACCCGTAGATATTTTGCGGATAATTTTTATTACCCGTTTAATAAACGGGGCGGGTACGGGTATTATAGTACCCGTACTTGCGGGTACCTGTTACCCGTGAATATTTATTAAATTTCATATTTACCCCTTATATGTATTTTAAAAAACCCTAAGTTCCTACCCTAAAACAATTCCCCAACCCCGCTACAACACAACACGCGCACGCGTCCACCCTCCTCACTCGTCACTCGTCAGAACCATCGCCCAACGCCCAACATCCAGAACTCGACGTGCGACGCCCGTCGGCTAGTGACCCAGTCCTTCACTCCTTCTCTGGTTCTTCCTCGTCGGCTCATGCTTCAATCGTCGGCTTTGCCGACATCCGGAACTCGACGCGCGACGCCCAACAGCCAGTGAGCCAATCCTTCACTCCTTCTCCGGTTCTTCCTCGTCAACTCGTGCTTCAACCGCCGGCTTCGCCGACATCCGGAACTCGACGCGCGACGCCCGCCGGCCAGTGAGCCAGTCCTTCACTCCTTCTCCGATTCTTCCTCGTCGACTCGTGCTTCAGCCGTCGGCTTCGCCCAAGCTTCACAAACTGTAAATTCCGTGCTTCACGCTGTTGGCTTCGCCCAAGATTCACAACGTCGGCTTCCCCGAGCGGCCCGAGCAGTCTTTCCTCAGTTTCTCCGCAACTCTTTCCTCGGCTACGCCTGAGTAGTCTTCACAGCGTCAGATTCACTCGAGTAGCGTTTGGTTCACCCAATCTTCACATCCTCACTCTCACAGGTAAATGGGTACCCATCGATACCCGTGGACATCCGTCCCCCCGCGGGTAATTAAATGGTACCTATTTTTAATACCCGCGGGGAATAAACGGGTAGCGGGTACCCGTTTATTTCACGGAACGGGTAGCGGGTAGGCACCCCCTGTACCCGCCCCGCCCCGTTGACATCTCTAATTATAAGGAGCACAGGTAGGGTTTATTAATAGCACGTCGATTTTGATTATATATAAATTAGTGTTGACTCTTGACTTGGGCGGGGTCTTCATTCTTCGGATGTTGTTGAGCAATCATAGTTAGCATGGTGGTTTTGATTATATATAAATTAGCTTTGACTCTTTGACTTGGGTGGGTTGTTGGGATGGGATTCGAAAAATGCAGCGGAAATAATAATTTAAAAATTCAAATCATCCCGAAATAATGATCTACTTTAGCAATATTTAAGAAATTCAATATACGAGTAGAAGGAGAATGTATACCTTATATCGCGATTGGTATGGCTGCTTCTATCCCCGTTTCAAGACGCACAAGCGCACGCCCTCCAACGAAAGTTCACACCAAGTACCTCGCAACAAAGGGGCAACGAACATCAAAACCCGTAGTGGCTATCTCAACCCTAAATCACACCAAGGCGTAGCCGGCTCCTTCCACCAAGAACCGAGCACCAAAAGGGAGGAAGATGGGATGAGAAAACTACGGAACGAGAAGGTAGATAAAGAAATATCTTGTTGTCCTTCTTGGACTCCTCCAAGAAGATGGAAGTAGATGTCACACCCAAGTAGAAGACCCCTTGAATTCGACTTCACAAAAGCTCGGGGAAGGAGGAAGAAAATGGCCGGCCACCAAGAGAGAGGAGGAGGGATTCTTTGGAACTTTTCCACTCAAGAACCCTCTCAAGAATAAAACTCTTAGCCTTCTCCAAGATCAAAACCTAATTCACTTTCATCAAACTTTGAAGGAGGTTCAGCCACCAATTTATAGGGGGCATGGGCGGTTACAAGAGTAGACCCGGCCTCCTTTAAAAACTCTCACCGAAATTCAAAATTTTGGGGTTTTTCTCCAAAAAATAATTTATATTTAATAGCTTCATAATTAATTAAATCCAATTAAATATAAACTTTAATTTATTTCCATAAATTAATAGCCTATTAACAAGAATAATAACTATCTAAATAAATCAATCTCCATAAATTATGTGACAATCCCTACAACTTAGGGATGCCCTATAAATTAGGATTACCGAGGAACTCCTTCCCCACGCATTTATTCCTATAGGAAATATCTTTTCTATCATGTCCATAAACGAGATCTGTGATCGAGTTGCAGCATGTTCATGCTAGTAGACATATAGTGCCGCATTCAGACTCTATCTCATAAAGTCCATTACGAGGTCAGCTTGTTGTGTGTGACCTATTGGACCCCACACTAAGCCATCAGTGAGTTGTGTATAACGGAGAGTCGGATCCAATAGAACGACTTCTATTCGAATCTTACGAGCCTCCACTAAACCCCTTTAGTGTGGTCGTGAGAGACTCCACTTACAAGTCAAGATTGACGTCTAGCAACGTGTCATGACTACCCGGATTGTGTGAGGTTCAATTTATAGGGATCGAACGCCCTTTGGTGATTAGTCACCGTGAAACTAAATCCCTCGATTACAATGTCCCGAAGTCGGCTAAGGTACGGAAGAAGTGTCAAACCCTATTACTGATTCATATGTATTCCACCCACGACTAAGATGACGTCTCAATAATGAAATGTCAGAAATTAATATCTTTTTGACTTTCATGTCTACTTTGGCTAGAGATAATGCTGGAGGAACATCTAAGGGTGGCAATTGAAACTGGTTAACCACGGTTAATCGGTTAACTAAACTGCAAAATTTAGTTTAAGATAGTGAATTTTCGGTTTGGTTTCAGTTTCAGTTAGAGAATATGAAATTTTGATTAAATTCAGTGTGATTCTGGTTATTGGTTCGCGAATAATCGATAACCGAAACTGGTTATATATATTGGTTTCAGTTACCGGTTATCCGTGGATAACCATATATGAAACCGCTATAATTAATTATTTTAATAAATTTTAGATATTACAAAATATAGTTTACTAATCGGTTACATGTTTACCCATTTACTAATCCATTTGTTAACCGGTTCTATTCGAACCAAACTAATCGATTTTGATCATCCGTCGGATAACCAAAACCGAGCCAATTTTGATTTCGGATACTAGTTTTTAAAACCGAACCATTATGATTTCGACTAACCACAAAAAATGTGGTTAACCGAACATTTTCCATCCTTAGGAACATCGACGATCGCGAAGGGGGCATCGTCCCCAAGGACGTCGATCGCCATCATCGGAGGGGGACACTGCTCAAGAGCAATCGTCGAAGGCTCTCTCTCAGCCATTGCAGAAGCCTCCTGCTCCCCCATGGCGAGTGGATCGACCAGGGCACCTTCCCTGATCTCCTTGAAATACCCGACCCTTTAGAAGTCAACTTCCGGGCCGAGGAACTTGGCCTTCTCCAACGCACCATCAAAGCTCGCAGCATATTGCAAAACAACCTCATCTCAATAGTCGTCGACCTCATCCTCAAATCTTTGCACTTCTATCTTGAGCCTCTCGATCTTAGCTCGAACGATAGCGATCTCAGTCCTTAGATTAGGCTCCACCTCAGCCGCAACACTAATCTCAAGCTTCGAGGAGGCCAACGCCTCTTCCAAATTCGCGACTTTGCCTCTGAGAACATTAGTCGCGTCCCATGCCTCCCTCGTCCTAGCCGTGATGTCAATGGTGGCACCGTTGAGATCCAAGATCTCATCATCCCTTGCCTTGAGAGTTTTCTCCATCTCCTCAAACCTGGCCTTCATAGGTTCGATCTCCCGAGCCTGGGCCTCGGACTTCTCCAGCACAAACAACCTGTATTTCTCCAGCTTTTTCGCCAGACCATTCAACCGGAGGCACTGAACGTCAATGTACTTGGTCATCTCAGTCAAGCCCGCCTCCTTGGGTAGGCTAACTGTAACATCCAGCAAAAGGTGCTAATCGTTGGGTAGTCGTACTAGGGCACTTCCTCGCTTTGGAGCCCTCCACGTACTGCCACTGACTCCATCGCCGCTGCGACCACGACCTGCTCCGGGAAAATAGCTTCCTGAGGGGGCAAGTCCTCATCCTCAAAAATCACAGCACCCAAGGCCCTAACCCTCTTCCTCCACCTGACCCCTGAGCCTGGGGGCCCGAAATCTTTATCATCTTTCATGAAGACGGGCGGGGATAGACATCGATCATTGGCCCCTTCCCCTTGTCAACCACAGGAGCCTTCCCTTTCAATTCCTCCAATCTAGACCATAGGTGTTGGTCAAAGATTTTCAACCTTGGTCTTAATCTCGGTTTTGATGATAACAAACATAGAACTAATATTTTAATGGAGAAATATTTCCAGGTTTCATATCGGTCTGCGCGCAACATCCTCGATCGAAGAAATCGAAAAAATCGGCAAGGGCGCTCGTTGACGCTCGGGATTCTTCAGGAAGATAGAGTTTATATTTAGGGTGTCTAGAATGATTGTGTTAATCCTCATTATGATGCAAAGATCCCTAAATGCCCCCTAACGGGTCTATTTTGAATTTTTACCCATTGAGCTTGTTGGAAACTGAACTCCCACCCTTGGGATCACTATATAAGACCCCAAACTTGCCTTTCAAACCATCAAACAGTTCATGAGACATCTTTTGACATTCAAAAGTATTCATTGAGTCAATCTTTGTGAAAAATCCTAGCTTGGAGCCTAAACCCTTGGTTAAGTCTTGTCTTCCTTGAGTTTCATCATCAAATGCATCAAGAGGAAGCTAGGATCTTATGTTGGAGTTAAGTAGTTCATTGTTTTGATTATTTCTCCATTATTATTGTATTTTTCTTCTTGTTTCTTTTTACATTGCTTACTTGTGTTTGTAAGAAGGTGTGGGTAACATACATTGGTTCACTACTAGAATTGTCGTCATCACCGACGGCTTAAGCCGTGGCTAAACCGTCGGTGATAACTATCACGGACGGCACTGGTCGTGGTAAAAAGTCGTCACTAATGTATGTGTCTCGGATAAGTTGTGACGGCGTCTCTCGACCGTCACAAGTAATCACCAGCGACAGCCATGGGCACTGTCGCTGATTTTAACACATCAGTGATGGCTGTAAGCGGCTATCACTGATACCAACACATCAACCACGGCCCGGGGCCATCGATGATACTATTAGCAACCGTGATATTTGGTGCTGCCTAGGCCATCAGTCATGCCTTCAGCCACGACTTAGTGATGTACGCATATGTCACTGATACCAACACATCAGCCACGACCCAGGGTCGTCGATGATATTATTAGCAACCGTGATACTTGATGTTGCCCAGGCCATCAGCCATTTACAATAAGCCTTCAGCCACGGCTCAGTGACAGTGGCCGTGGGTAAGCCGTGGCTGAAGGTATATCTTGTAACTGAAAAAAATAAAAATTTTATAAATTTCTGTATACAATAATATTTATAAATTATAATATATTTTCAATCACATATTACAATCAGAAAACATCATACACATGCATTTAAAACCAAGCATACAAGTTTTACATAAATATCATCAATCTAAGCCTCAAACATGAGGCAAACAATTATCAAAATATCATATATATATACAACCATAATTATATAAACAACTATCCGTATACAAACAAGTATCAAAATATAAACAAAATACAATAAATCAAAATCTCACGACTGCGGTGGAGACGGTGCAGGCGGTGCAGTCGACAACGACTGGGTCGGGAGCGTCGATTGGGTCGAGGAGGACGACAGCTACAACATCTTCGGTAGAAGGTCAAAGTGAGACGCAATCTAAGTGAGCTGTGCCTGCATGTTATGCATCGTCTGTCTCAACTCTTCATTCGTCCGTCTATACTCCTCCATCGCCAACCTTTGCTCATCCATTGCCAGCCTCTGCTCCTCCATCGCATGTCTCTGCTGGGTGAGCTCCGACTACAAGGCCGCTATTCGGCTCTGGTCCTGCGCCCAGGATGTCGAGGGCCGCTCACCCGCAGTCGGAGGGGTCGGTGCCCCAAGTGGCCCGAGCACGGCGCGTGCATGGCCACTGTCTGCAAAGCCATAAACACGACCATGCTCCCAGCCACCTGCGTCCTCCACCCAAGCTCCTGCGTCGAACTCCTCCGGTGTGCCTCCACGCTCGATCACAGTTCTCATGTAAGTTTTCTACATGTGTTTATATTTTAAATATATATAAACTATAAATGAAAATTGTGTAAATCAAATAGACATATATAAATATTTACCATTATGATCGAGGCTCTGCTATCAACGTAGTCCCCCGCTCCTCGTCGATGACGGTGGGTGCGCTCAAACACCTCCATCATTGGTGGGCGTTGGACGGTTTCATCCTCCGCCACTCGCATCTTACATTAGAAAATAAATACATTAATATCATTATACACAATATATAATTTAATTAATAATAATTAAATTATACATATCATACGATGCTCATGAACCGCAAAAGAGATGGAGCCACCAGTGTGGTGCGCGTCCGTGCCGTCCCCCCCAAAAATGCGGTTTCTCGACGTAGTCTGGGAGACCTCCTGCCACTCAGGTGTGTCCCACCGCTCAACGAGCAGGTCCCACACAGGGCCAGGAATCCACTCAAGGGTGTGTTAAAGTCCCACATTGATTGAGGTTGTGATCTAGATAGCCTTTAAATAGATTGGACAATCCTCCCCCTATGAGCTAACTTTGGGGTTGAGTTAGGTTCAAGACTAATTTTCTAATGGGAACACTTGTATTGCAAAGGAGATGGAGAGGTGCCTTCTTCCAAGCTATTGATAACATGTATGATACAGCCTATGTGATGATTCTAGTGACTGTAGCAAAATTTAAAAGGGGCGCTTGTTAGATGATTTTGATCAAATGTAATTGAGCACAACCTTAAGTGTTAGCAAGCTCATATAACTATGATAGATTATATATGTATCTTTAAAATTGTTGGTATTTGAATGGTTTCTTTCGAGTGTAGTACTTTTCCTGACAAGGTATATATAAAGCCAGTCTGGTTCAACTGTTTTAATTAAGAGTCTCTTTGCAATTAAGATTTTGAGAGGAAAGAAATTCATGTTATATTTAAGATCATGAGATGGAATGTGTTTATGTAACTAAGTAAAATGATTCTTAATTAACATGAACGAGGTTCTGGTTGACTTGAATCAGAGGCTAAAATAAACGGAGAATAAAAGAAGGGAAAAAGAAGAAACAGGGATGAAAGATAAATACATAGCACATGTTTGCCATCTCACGCATGGTGAAGGCTTCGGAATTTTCAAATAGCTGATAGGATGGACATTATATTGCTCTATACGATTTAGAATTAACTGATGTGGTAATACAAGCTAGGTTTCCTCCTGGGCTTCCTTCCAGCTTCATGTACTTGTATCTAATTAAACAAACATGAGAAAACTTTTTTCTTTTCTCTTTTTTCCCTTATATCTAAATAAGAAAAGAAAAAATATGTTATCTTTTCTTCTCCCACATTCTCTTCTCCTCTTCTCTTCTATTGTCTTCTTGTCTCTTCTCTTCCCTCCTATATACATTTTATTTCCAAATGAATCTTTAACGAAAATTAGTTTGTTATAATCTGAAAAAAAAAAAAATATCTTGGATGGACTTTTTTGCAAAATGCCTAATAACCTAACTTAAGCCCTAATCCTATCCTAACTTCTCATTCTTCTCCGCAGCGGCTGAGGAGGGACCGGAGGAGAAATATGAGGTTTGGATAGCGTTTTGAGGTAAGAGTCTTACTCTCTTCTTCATTGTTTCTGTTCATTCTCGGCGACAACAAAGGTAGGGGTTGGAGGAGGAAGAATCGGCGGAGCCGAACGGGAGGGAAGGCGGAGCCGGACAGGAGAGGAGGCGATTGCAGACGACGGTACTGCTGCCCGCAACGTCGAACCTAGTGTGGCAGTCGTGTTGTGCCATGCTACCACGAAATGCAAACAATCTATACCTCTGCAATAAAATACAGCATGTCAATAAAATATGTATGTTCACCTATCACCTAATGCAACACATAACCAGTCAAGAGCGTGGTCGACAAATGAGTTTCCCCTGCACTCCCACACCTCGAGAATGGCACCTCATGCTTGCTCAAGCAATAGGTGCGACTATCCAGATGATAGCCTGTCGGCGTTTGACAACCTGACACCGCATACTAGCACCCTATATGAAAAATATCATGATCACCAATGTCATTGCCAATACACCTCGGGCCAATAATATAAGTGTCCAAGGGCTTTCACCCGATAAAAGATCAAATATGCAACATGTCAACCAGATCTTACCATTATAACAGCATGTATAAAAAACTACAGACAATGATACCAACATATGAAATGCACATATACGACAACTACAATAGTAATGCAATCACAACAACAACTGCATACAAATTCAACCAGAATAAATCATGATAACAACACATGATATGTGACAACTATAATTCTACTATATTATGCACCATGATTAATGTAGCACTTTCTAATTAAATAAACCTTGATAAATGATAACTAAATTTAACTCATGCAATTATCAATATGTCATGTCCAACAAAATAATGCAACAGAGATCAACATATTTTAGAAGCAAAACATGCAAGTAGAGACAAGGGGTAAAATTATCATTTTACCCATATAACATTCATCGGCTACAACAAAAATCAAACCACAAACCCAACACAACTACTTATACTCTACATTATTTAACTATTTATCAAACTGAATTAATAAATTTTAATTGCTGAAAAATACTAAAAAATACAAATGACCTACCAAATGACCTCAGATAAAAAATCTGACATTACCATCACGTTTAGAACGTGAAAACCTACAATTTTCATCTTCACCTCAACCTCAACTGATGTCTTTAAGTCTCTAAAACAATTGATTTCAGTTTTAAGTTTAAAAGCCGATTCCTCCAAATAATACTACAATTTATATACAATAGACTATTTCGTGCGATACAGCTCACCTAATTATTAATTAATTTATAAAATGTTAAAGACACATATGTAACTTCTTCTTCCTCGAGCTCCCTCTCTCTCCTTCCTCGAGCCCCCTAGGCCGTCGGCGATCGACCCGCCGTCCTGGCGTCCCCCCTCTCGCGGCCTCCGACTTCGGCGAGATGTTGGATCAAAGCCAAGAGGCCGCGACGGCCTCCCCGCATCAGCCATGACTACTCCCATGGTGCGAGCAGCAGCACAACTACCACGTCAGGTCTAGCATCGCAGGCAGCGGTGCGATCACCTCCATTCCTGTTCGGCTATGTCGATTCTTCCTCCTCCAACCCCTACCCTATTGTTGTCGATGAACGAAGAAATGAGAATGAACGGAGACAACGAAGAAGATAGCTAGTAAGAGTACTCTTACCTCAAAATGATCATACAGGATTTTTATAAATTTGCATAAAAATGATTTTTGTCTGATTCTTGAACCTGTAGATTTTTTGAAAAATCTAGTTTTCAAATTAAAGATTCAAATTTTTTTGTCAAAAATATGTTTTTATAAGGAGTTAAAAGTTTGATTTTGTATACTTGAAGTATCATTTGACCTAAGTTAACAAAGTGACTTAAAAAATTTATTTTAAGCCCAAACTTGATTGACATACTTAGACTCACCTATATTAGGTGTCTAGGTACCCAAGTTAGAAAGATCATGAGAAAATAGCAAAATTTGATACTTAGCAAATTTCATGATAACTTGCATATTTTATTCGAAATCGTGCTAAGTTGATATTTTAATCAAATGACAATATTTTCATTTCAAACTTGATATACATGTTTTACATGACTATAACTTGGTATTTTGAAAGTTTGAATGAAATATGAAAATGTCATGAAAAATTCCAGTTATTTATCAGTTGTTTTGTCGCATCTTTCATACCCCTTTTTATTGGATGTGGAATACTGGTTTTTGCAAGGGTTTAAGTTGAGTTTTGTAGCTGATTTTGAAGCGAGTTTTGATGATTTCAAAGCTGGACTTTTCTGCCCAAAAAATTGCTCTTTGGTGGCTAAAATCTCAGTCCAAAGTACCTATAAAAGGGCTAATTGTGTTACTGTGAAATTTCGGTTTAAGGGCTTGTTATACCACTGAAATCTTGAGGTTCACTATATTGCCAAAATTTCCATTTTTGCATGAAGATTTTGTTGCTGTAAATTTCAAGCTTTGTATGTATATTTTGTTGCTGAAAATTTCAAGCTTTGTATCCATATCTTGTTGCTGGATTTACTTAGGCTAGAACGGATAGTGCCATGGGTTAATGGTTGTGCTAAGTTAGAGTAAAGTTCTATGGTCCTAGAGGCTTATTGCACACTAAAAAAGATTCAGTAAACATGGCCTGTAGAGCCGGTGAAATTTTCAGCAAGGCATTGTTTCTACATGGCTGAATTGTATGATGTTTGTGGATGAATTGAACTCAAGTTGCTACTGCTTATTGGGTGTTTGAACCTAGGCACTCGTAGCCAGGAACTCACGCGAGATGGTCGCTGGAAAGTTCGACTAAGAGCGAATTTACCGAAGCCGAGGAAGTGAAACTAAGTTGTTGAAATTTCAGTTTGGCTAAAATTTTAGGATTGCTGAAACTTCCCGATTGTTACCGATTTTGTTAAGTTGTCAAACCAAGAATCCGTTTGTTTTGACTTAGGGGTGGTGTGACGTGGGGCCAGAGATTTGGGCCCCGGGGGAGGGCCGAGTTGGGTGTGTCTGCGAGCACACCTAGAGTGTTTGACAAAATGTCATCACCACCCGAGTTGACTTTATTGTGAGCATAAATTAATGATATCATCTCATTATGGTTATGCCTGTGATTGACGGATAGCCAGGCCGAGAAGCGCGTTAGTATGTTAAGCTAATGTCCGACTCAGCGAGTATGGCTTATGGGCCGGGAAGCTCGTCAAAGAGCCACACTGATGATTGCCCCGGAGTGGCATTGGTTGGAGGGACACTCCCAACCAGAGGGGGGCACCAAGACTAGTCGCCATCCTAGCTCAGGAGACTTGGGGCGGGAAGCTCGCTAGAGGGCCATCCTAGCGACCAACCCGTGTGATTGTTTACCTTTTGCTCACTATGTCATTGATGACGTATTGCATGTATGCTGGAAATTATTTACTTGGTGTTTGATATATTCTTGCCTCTTTACTCTATGATTTTATCATATGTTTTTGGCTTAGCAAGGGTTTGATTCGGGTCACTCATTGAGTTTTTTTGAACTCACCACTTTCCTTTTGTGTATTGCAGACTCTGATTAGTAGAGGTACGCTAGTACCTAGATGAGTGGCTGGAGATGCAAGCTCACCAAGCTATCTCGTATCGTAGTAGGAGAGTCAGTTGATGTATTAGCATATTGTACACGTACTCAGTTGAATTTGTAGTATTGCACCTTGTTATTGCCATGTCACTTTCTTGAGCATTGTTGGTTATATAATGCATGTTGAGTTTCATTTTACTATGCATGTGCATGAATTGTGGTAGGTTCCGGGGTACAGCGTGTATTCTCAACCGTCACATGATCCTGAGTTGGGGTGTGACATTATTTCTTCTGCTATATGCTTAAAAATGTCATTTGCCTAAATAACCAAGAATCAAATTAAATCGAAAATTAGGCTAAAATTTTATTAAACACACTATTCACCCCCTATAGTGTGGTCATTCACCCAACAAGAATTCAAAATACCAAATGCTTAAATCTACTATAAAATATAAGGAGATTCTTACACTTTTATAATCAAAATATGTCTGGCAATATTAATAAAAATAATTGGTTAGTTGTTATGAATATTAATGAAATTTTATAACTTTTTAATAAAACTACCGAGAAACTTTTATGGTGTTTATTATCTCACTAGTAATTTAGCTATTTCATATATAGTTCGTATTAGTGAAATAATTTTTTCATATAGACATCCCTTATTTGCAGAAATTATTTGTTTATTGTAAAGTAAATTTAAAAAGTATTGGTTAGATATATCTAATTTCTTTTGTTTAGCAATATGTTTAGACCATAAAATAAAAATTGATAGTTTAAATATAATGTTAGATGAATATTATAAAAACAAGGAATTAGTTATCGACGAATTTGTTACCGATGGATTTGTTACCGACCCTAGAAAAAAATCTAAAATTTTGAATTTAATTATTAATGTTTATGTTTTATGCATCAAAATTTCATGATAGAAATAAATCAACATCTTTTTTTTCTAGATTAGGCTTTGAAAGTGGATAATGAAATTTCAATGAATTAAATTAAAGTGGATAATTTAATTCTTAATTTTCTCGTAGGGTAAAAAAATCTACATCTACTAATTTCAATGAATTGACTTTTTTTTTAGATCATTTTTCATTCAGAAGAAATAGAGGATAATAAAATTTTAGCATTGTAGAAAAAATACGAAAATGTTTATCCTATGGTTTCCATAATGACATGTGATCTATTAATTGTTCATGAATCTACAGTAATCTCCGAGTCTTGTTTTAGTGCATGAAATAGAAATCTCGATGAAAGAATGAGTCGAATGAGTACAAAAACGGTTGAAATATATATTGCTTAAAATACTGGTTGGATATTGAAGATAGATTATAAGATAAAGGAGGACACGATACTTCATCATCGGGAGAGGAGGATGCTCAATCAAGTGAAGTTGGTGCAAGTACAAGTTTAAGCCACGGTGATTAAAAATGTACACAACAACAATGCAATCAAATTTTGGCTAAAAATTACTGAAAGGCGCCAGTCCTACGAAAATCGGCGCCTCAACTAGCGCTTGTTTTGATCCCGGCCAATTTCAAAAAAAAAAATTCTATGCTAGTTTTAATCTTACATCAAAGATTCTCATTTTATTAATGTAATCAAAACTTTATAAGTATAAAACAACGATTATATTATTTCTTCATTTATATTAATTCAAATTAATGATTTTTTTTTCATCAAATCAAATATTTTTCTAATCAACTACTGTGCGTATGGTAAAATTTGGGCAGTACTTGAGGGTGAAACTAGCACCCCTTAAAGGAGCGTCATAATTTGGAAATCAACGCCTATTTCTAAGCACCGATTTTCACACACTACAACAAAGTAATAGAATATAGGATCCAATTTAAAAGAGAAATCGACTCTTTTTACGTATCTAAATATGAGTTCAGGTGCACTTAAAATGATCGATTTGAGAGTAAATAGCAAGGGACAAAGAAAATACAAAATCAACGCCATTTGGGCGTCGGTATTCAAATAAACATTTTTTATTTTTTAAATAATAATATATATATATTTATTTATATCATTAATTTATAAATATATAAACAAATTATATTTTATATTTTATTATAAATAAGCAAATATTTATATTTTATTATATTATATTTATATAATATTTAATATTATTATCTGTATTTTATAAGTTGGTAAATTTTCTTTAGTTTAGCAAGATATTTTATAATATTTAAAAATAGTAGAAAAAATAAATAAATAATGTGAGACTATAAATATTATATTTATAATAACTAAAAATAATTTTAAAATAATTTTTATCAACGTGGAGTAAAAATATTTTTTATTTCATTTATAATTTTTTATCAATGTTTAAATACAAAAATAGTTAATTATAAAATATATCCTGACTTTTGACGTGTTTCCCTAATCTATTCTCACTTTCTAATTTTCTCAATTCAGTACACTACTTTTTGATTTGTAACAAATCTATCCCACCGTCTATCCAGCGTCAACTTTATCATTTCAATGTTGACGTGGCACTATTGTCGTGTCTAATAATCCCAGTCAACATTCAGAGGTGATTTTTTTTTTTTTCCAGCCACCAAAATCTAGCCAGCATCCATTTGAACCTCGGCAGCCACTCAAACTCATGCGCCAGCGCCGCCACCCGTAGCTCCATCGTCGCCATCGCCATCCCCTTCCCGGCACACCCCCATCGCCCCATATCTTCACAATCGCGGTGGTCCCCGTAGGCACGAGGGCCTGCCGACGATAGCGTCCTACGTGTTCATACGGGCCCTCGACAGTAGTGACCCAGGTGGGTGCACCCACAGTAGGGGTGAGCATCGGTCGGTTCGGTAAATTAACTAAACCAACCGGTCGGTTAACCGAATCGAAACTTCACAGAAAATTTTACCTTTTACCAAACCGAACATTTCGGTTAACTGACCGTATTAACCAAAAAATTTCGGTTCGGTTTGGTTAACCGACCGAAATAACCAAGATGCTCACCCCTAGTTCAAAGAGTTGACAATTTTCGATCAACGACTAAGATAATTTGGGCGATGAAGAGTGCAACATCAATGTCCGCAATTTGCTGTAGTCATTGAACGCCTGTAACTTGGTGGAGATCATCGACAAGTGACGAGGCATGCTGGAGAAGATCTCATCCGACTTGTCATCCTCTATCCTGCAACACTCGCCCACTGAAATCAATACTGCAAGATCGTGTATGAGATCATGCATCACATAACACCGCCCATCTTGTGATCTATGGAAGAAAGACATGTTCACTAATTCGCGGAAGTAGTTGCCACTGGCCTGGGCGCCGGATGAAAAGAAGAAAATGTTTGTGATTTGGCGAGGGCCGATTTGGGGGCGAGGCGACTTGGCGAGTGTCGATTTGGGGGTGAGGAGGCGACTTGGCGAGTGCCGACTGGCCGGAGTGGCAGAGTGCCACATTGCCGTCGCGTGGGAGGCCGAGTAGGGGAGCCGGGCTGCCGGGGAGCCGCGTTGCCGTCGCTGCGTTCGCCACGTCGCCTGCCTGTGTAGTGTTAGGGCCAGCTGAGGAGGATGTCGAGTGCGAGAGAGTCGAGAGAGTCGAGAGACTGAGAGCATTCGGGCAGAGCATTAGGTTAGGAATCGGGTCGGGTGGCTGGGCGGATACAGGGTAAGTGGGTATCAGGTATTAGTGCTTGGGATACATATGTAATTAATTGAATTATTGGGGGTAAAATGGTAATTTTTTAAATTTCGGTAAATTCGATTAAAACCAATTTTTTACGGTAAATTCATCAATCCGAACCAAAAATCGAAATCTCAAAAAAAAAAAAACCGAAAATAGAACCAAAATTAATTCGGTAAATTCGGGTTCGGTTCAGTCGGTTTCGGTTCAGTTTCGATGAATCGAAAAATTCTGCTCACCCCTAACCCATAGCGTCTCCTTGATCACCGCATGTAGGTACGGAAACACCGTACCCTCGGCGTCCATTACCTCCCAGTCTCTCCCCACCACCGCGTCCAACTCCGCTTGCAGCTTCTCTTGAGCCCTGCAGGGACAGCGGAACATCCACGCAGTCGCGGGGTAGCTCATCGGGATTTCGTGCCCGCTGCAGTACGTGCTCCTCCATGATGCGGGTGACGAACTGATCGACTCGGCGGATGATTTGGGTGTAGTGAGACTAGACTCGCTGTAGGTTCACGTCGGCGATGATTGGCAGGTGGTCCGACCAATTGAGCTTAATTGCCAAGGAGATCATAACCTTTGTCCACTAAGCTTCTCAGCTCTCTTGTCTCTTTCGTGTCCTGTTCCAGCTCGTACTGCCTCTCGAAGATGAACCAACATGGTTGAGGGCAGCCTGCTTCATGATGCCACGGAGTTGGATTGGATGAGCTCCGACGTGGTTGTTCAGGGCCCAGACCATTTGTGTGGTGATCTCATCGTGGTGGCTCGCGAATAGGGTTGTCTGTTCGATTCGAACCGAACCGAATTTGGCCAAACCGAATTTTTTTCTTTACCCAAACTTCAACCCGAACCCGAACCGAATAACTCCTAACCCGATTTAACCCGAATCGAAATTATTCGGTTCGGTTCGGTTTTCAACCCGAAAACCAAAATTTTAATTAATTCGATTAAAAATTTAAAATTCAAAATAATTGCTTAATACCTATTTACTTACTTGGGTTAAAAATTAAAAAAATATATTATTTTTTAATTAATTCGGTTTTCGGTTCGGGTCGGTTCCCAAATTCCGGGAACCGAATCCGAACCAAAATCGAAATTTTGGTTCAGTTCGGGTCAAAGAACCGAACCTACAACGGTTGGAACCGAACCGAACCAAAAAATTCGGTTCGGTTCGGTGTGAACCGAACAATGGACAGCCCTACTCGCGAAGGCAGATACCTGCTTAGGCAAGAAGAGGTGTGTGGCGGAGATCCTCCGCAGGGCGCGCCAGTAGTCACCAGACGGTGCGAAGCCAATGGAGCGTTGAAACATGTGGCTGTAAGCTGACTCATTGGCCGGCCGATCGACGAAGTTGGGGCTGTTGAGGATGTCTCTAGCCACGTCTAGGTCACAAGTAACGACCATCTGGACGGCGAGGCCAGACATGAGGGTTTGGGTTCAAATGGATGCTGACTGGGTTTGGTGGGGCCAAAAATAAATAAATTTAAAAAATCACGTCTGAATGCTGACTGAGATTATTAGTCACGTCAACTACACCACGTCAGCATTCAGACGATAAAGTTGAAGCTAGGTAGATTATGGGATAGATTTGTTACAAATCGAAAAGTGGTGTACTGAATTGAAAAATTTGGAAAGTGTGAATAGATTAGAGAAATACGTCAAAAGTCGAGATATATTTTGTAATTAACCCTATAAAAAAATTTGGAAACCAATGTTTGTGAGACGCCAATTTTTTGGAATCAAGCGCCACCAATTTCCCATTACCGGCGGTGCCTAACTAGTGCAGGTTTAGTAATACCGACGCCTAACAAGCACTGATATTGGGGAAACCAACGCCTGCCAGTATCAAGCGCCAGTTTTATACCGGCAACTGCGTTAGGGGATAGTAAAATTATGCCAATTTTTCTAATTTTCTTTTCTGATGTGAAAGTTATTTCTCCATCAATGTTTGTCTCTTGAATTGGCACTTTTATAAGCATCTAAACTAATGTTTAGACATAAAAAAAGCGGAGATATATTCAATAATCGTAGCCAGTTTCATAATAATTTCTTATAATGGTAAAAAGAACTATCACTACTAAAAATTGGTTCTTCAGCAACGGCCATCAGCAACGGCCGCTCAAGCCGTTGCTATTTGCAACGGTGTTCTTACGGCCGCTCAGCCCGTTGCAGATATGCTATATCTACAATGGTTTTCTAACGAACAAGTGAGTCATTGCTGATGATTAAATTATCAGCAACGGTGTTCTAACAGACACGTGAGCCGTTGCTGATGATTAACTTATCAGAAACGACTTTCTAACGGCTAAGTGAGCCGTTGTTGATAAGTTTATATAGGGCACGCGATAAGTGTATCATTTGACACACTTGTATGTATTACTCAATTGTCCAGAGATTGAACAATTCATTGAAATATTTGACATTGAGATGGTGCAAATATACTCTATTCACAACGATCAAGAATTAGAGAGATTACGAAATCGTGATTTCCCTGCATGGATTCAAGCTTACAGCAAAGATCACCGAGCTGAAATAGATGAAAGAATATTTGAGTTTGTTAGTGGACCGTCGCGACTAGTGTCCTGTTATAGCGAATATTTTGTTAATGGATACAAATTTCACACGGTGGAATATGCATTTACAAAGAAGACGATGAATGTCGGGGTCTGCGTGAAAGGGACAACCTATGTTGAATGTGATATGGATTTTTATGGACTGGTGGAAGAAGTGATAGAGTTGCACTACTTCGGTTTGAAATCAGTTATCCTATTTAGATGTCATTGGTTCGATACAACAGAAAGGGGCATGAAAGTTCATCCAAAATACAAATTTGTTGAGGTTAATTACAAATTCAAATTGGCAGCAAATGAGCCTTTTATTTTGGCATCACAAGCCGAACAAGTATATTACGCAAAGTATCCAGCTCGAAATAAAGATAGAGCAGATTGGCGTGTAGTCTGTAAGACTAAAGGTAGAGGAAAAATTAATCCGATAGTATGAGAAAATGAGTCGATACTTGATGTGAAAGATGGTTTCTATCAAGAAGATGATCCTCCTGCTGTAGATCGTATTATTCCAATACTTGAGGATGCAGACACATCGTCAATTCAATTAGAAGTTGAATATGTTGATGATGACGATCATGGAATTGATGAATAAGATGAAGAATTCGAAGACTATTACTCAGATGATGAGGAATAATTGTAAAGTATATCTTATATTAAATATATATCTAATATATATATATATATATAATAATCTAATTATATACCTATTCAACAGATATGTTTGGTCGTGGTTATCGTCGTAAGAGAGCTTCGGAGTCTCCGATTGGTGAGACTCCAGCACTTACTCATGCTGCTGACCCTCCTACTGCTGATCCTCCTACTGTTGATCCTCCTGCCGTTGATACTGCTGAGGCTAGTACATCAAGATGCAGACGGCCACGCGGGCCGAACAGGTGGCATCCTCCACCAACCACAGAGTCACGTAGATTCATTAGCGTGATTGGGGAGAGGTAATATATCATGAATTATGAATCATTACAAATTCATTATATCATAATATAATATTAAAATTTATTTTTGTTGTGCAGGTTCGAGCAAGAAGAAGTGCCAATGAGCATTTCTTCTACTATTCGACGATACATGCACGGGGCATGGCCCACGTGGTCTCACGTGCCCAATGAGCACGTCAACATGCTATGGCGCGAGTTTGAGGCACGTATTAATTTTTTTTTATACATGCATAATGATTAATATTGGTACTTATATTATTATTTTGTAGGCTCGCTTTACATGGGCTGAGGACCAGAGGCCATTCATTTATGCTGCCTGGGAGGCTATTTCCCTTGCGAGGTACAACGGGCAGCTGGGGCAGGCCCGATCCCAGGCGATGGCCCGAGCTAGGACCACTAACATCGCAGAGACTCGGGGATACAGCCCCGATTGTATTACTCTAGATATATGGGACCAGCTCGTGGCATTATGGTTGACAGATCGATGGCAGGAGGTTTCTAGGACTGCGGCTAGAAACCGCATGTCGGGGGGAGGAGCGCGTCACACTGGCGGCTCTGTTGCATTTGCTGTGCACGCGAACCGAGTGGTAAGTATACCTTAATTTTAATTTCATATTTTATTTGTTACTCTGTGTACTGATTAATGTATTTGTTTTGTAAATGTAGACGACGGTGTTAGACGACGGGACTGTCCAGCAATCCTCCCCGATGGCGGTGTTTGAGCGGACACACCGTCGAGTGCATGGGACAGGAGAGAATGTCGACAACTACGCTGCATTTATTATGGTAAGTATATTTGTTTAAATTATTCATTATATATTTATCATTTAAGTTTTATGAAAAATATTAAACAAAAAATTAAACTCGAGTATGAGACCTACAGTCAGACAGTGATACAGCGTGGAGGCACCCCCGAGGACTTTGACGCAACAGCGTGGGTCGATGCTGCAAGTGGATGGGACCACGGCCGCGTGTATGGTTTTGCAGATAGTGGTCATGCGATAGCCGTGCTAGGGCCACTTGGGGCACCGACCCCTCCGCATGCTGGTGAACGACCGTCGACCTCCAGGTCCAGAGATGATCATAGTATAGTAGCAGGATAAGAACACTGGAGGAGATGGTCGCGCGTCAGACTGAGTTGATGGAGCATCAGAGTCAGATGATGGCAGATATGCAAGTTATGCTACGCAACTTGTCAAGTCATCACGGAGCAGCATCATCTGATCTATCGTTCTCGAGTCAGTCCACGCCTGGGTGTACACCCGGGCACTCCAGACTCCGCCATATGATCCAGACCATCCTTCATCGTCATCGTGAGATTTATTATTTTCTTATTATATTGACTTTGTTACTTCGATACTATATATATTTTTGTTTTGTTTTGTTTGGATATTGATACTTCAATTTTGCATTTGAATAGTTTTTATACGATTTTGGATAATTATAAATATAAGTATAATTATTTTGATATATATCTGGGTGTATTTGTGATGTGTGAATGGATGTGTGTATGGGTGTATGGGTGTGTGAGTTATGTATCAGATTGTATCAATGTATAATGGAATTTTGGAATTTTAAAATTTTTTCTGTTCCAGGTTTTAGTCATCAGCAATGGCTTTCCCACGGTTGTCCGTGGGAAAGCCGTTACTAAAAGTGTATCTTAAGCCGTTGCTGTATAACATCAGCAACGGCTTAGTAACGGTCTTTCAGAAACGACCTTGCCACGGCCTCACGGGCCATTGCTAATAAGATTATCAGCAATGACCCGATGTCCATGGCAAAGCCGTTGCCGATAATGTTATTAGCAACGGCCCGATCGGTCGTTGCAACACCGTTGCTAAATTATCAACAACGCGCTTTTCTGCCACGGCTGAAGCCATTGCTGATGCCCATTTTTTCAGTAGTGTATGTAGATCTGATCTTTCTATAGTTTAATCATCGAGAGAGAAGGAAACTCTAACGAGCGAAGCTGATCCAAGCACAAGTTAAAGCTTTGATGATTAAACTATAGAATGCGTGGGTAGCCTTTTAAGATGCGGTTATTATAAAATGTTGGTTTCATCAATCTGTGATAATTTTGTATTTGAGATAAATAAAAATTTTAATTTATAATAATTTAACTTTATAATATTATTATTTTCAAATATTTTGTATTAATTAGGAATTATACTTAATACAAATGTATAAAATATGACATATGATGAAGTAGGTTAATGCCTCAAAATTCTTTACTAAAAGTTGTACTTATGAAGGTTCAAATTTCTGGTTCTTTCCCTTGATTTTTTTTTTAATTGGGCTGGCTCGACGGTATGGTTGTCCATTCGGTTCAAACTGAACTGAACCGATTTAGGTCAAATCGAATTTTTTTCTTTACTCAAATTTCAACCCGAACCTGAACCGAATAATTCCTAACCCGATTTAACCCGAACCGAAATTGTTCGGTTCGGTTCGGTTTCAACCCGAAAAAAACCAAAATTGAGGGATTGAGGGAGAAATCCAAATATTAAACCTAACGGGCCTAACCCAATCCCCAACCCGAACCCCCAATCCCGACCCGAACCCAATAACTAAAAAAATAATTAATATTTTTCGGTTATTCGGTTTTCGATTCAGGTCGGTTCCCGAATTTCGAGAATCGGATCCGAACCGGATATAATTGATCGGGTTCGATTCGGGTCAAGAACCGAACCCCACGGCATTGAAACCGAATAGGACCGAAAATTTTGGTTCGATTTTTTGGTTTGGTTCGGTGTAAACCGAATAATGGACACCCCGCAGACTTCTACCTCTACTTGTAATATACTTTTATACTGATTTATTCAATGTATTATTCAGTTGCATATTCTGATGCAAATCAGCAATCGAAATATCGAATTCAGTAATTACAGTTTTCAACGTCTATTTGATACCATACTTTTATTTTTGATGTCGTTTGTTTTGAATTGTGTTTATAGTTTAACGTAATTCGACCTATTTTTAGTTGTGTGAATTTGTACTTGTATATATGTTTTTGCATTTGATATAATTCACGTTACTGAGAGAAGTCCAGGATTCAGAACAAATATTCTTAGCAACAACACAATGAAGAAGATCGATTCAGAAAACTACTCAAAGGAAGATTTCTTGGGCGACTCAAGAGGGAACAACGATAGAAGTTTTGGTGGCTTCCCCTCCTTTTTCCCAGGAGAAGGGTGCAGATAAAATCCCTTCTCCGCAATCGCTCTCTCCTCTTCTTCCTCCTCCGGCGCAGCAGCATGAGTAGCAGTAGCGATCGGGCTCGAAGAAGACGCGAGCAAGAACGAGTCCATTGTGGAGATCGGAGACGGAAACAGCCCTACCTCGTCTCCCTTGCTCCAGCTGCTGCGTCCCGTAGCGAAACAATCACCGCTCATGCTGATCTGTTGAGGTCGACGATAACAATATTGACTAGTAATAATGCTCGCGCAATAGAGAGGAGAGGGAGGAGGAGGAGGCCGGCTGATGTTGATCTCGAGATTGGTGGCGGCCCGCCTCCTCTCCTGAAGCTTCTGCCTCTTGGCGGGGACGGGGGGCTCATCAGGGGCGGCGGCGGCGCCGGTTAGCCGCTGCACGACGGCTCGGAAGTTGGCCGGGTCGGCGTGGACGTAGGTCGTGTTGCCGCTGACGGAGGCGGAGCAAGAGAGCCCCTCCACGCTTGACTTGCTCGCCATGGCATGCGGGTGGTCATTAAACTGTAGCAGCCAGAAATGCAGAGAGAGACTTAATTATACTGTCATGGCCGTGGCCGTAGCTACCTCCTCGTCCTTTCAGTTTCCTTCATTTGTCAACCAGATCTGTATGCATACGGCTGACAAGGGTCAGCAGAGAGAGATGGTGCAGTTCAACTGTTCAAGAGGCACAGATCGGAGAAGCCATTAATTCTTTCCCTTCTTCCATTTCCGGAACGTGCATCGAGGAGAAGCAGAGACCTCGTCTCATCTCCGCATGAAGTCTGCGCAAATCTCTCTCATCTTCTCCTCTATCATCTCACACTCCCTCTCCGTGCAGCAGCAACTCGCTGGCTTCGTTTGCGTGAGGGAAAGAAGATGGCCGACCTTTGTTCTGTAACTCGTAAGAATCAGCTGCGCTTCCGAGAGTACGGTACACCAAAAGGAGCATTTATAATGGTTTTTACGGTACACGTGGGGGATATTTATTGGATGCGGAGGGTCGAGGGCGCACGGTTCGTCGCAGCGGAACAATTTTGGGCAGCACAGTAGTGTGGCGGACGTAGCGTCACCTCGACAGGGTGGACTTTGGGAGCTGCTCTCTCTTGGTCACAGTGCATAGTGTGCGTCGTTGCGTGTTGAGACGGTAATGGCTCAGTCAAGTGGGACCCGGTACGAGCTCTCGAGGAATGGCATGGAGTCATGTAGTTCATTCGACCGCATCCCAGTTGACAAAATTGGTTTTCACAGAAGCACCTTCGTTTCTGCTGATACGATTGCTCGTTAATTACTAGTGGAGAGAGAATTTGGATGCAACTTGGTCGAAAATTATTCTGATTTTTGGACAATTGAGATTCGATGGATGATGTCCTTATCAAAGGAGAGAATACGCAAGCAAATGAATGGCAATTCATATGTTGAGGCTAATTAAGGGGTTTGATTGCAGCAAGAAAGTCAAAGTAAACATTCTCCAATGTTTTAAACCAACGGTCATGTTCTAAGTTTCCGCACAAGGACTTTTTTTTTCTTTTTTTTTTTCCATAACAAAAGAATAAAATTACTTAACCACCAAAGAGGCCGGATACAATACAATCTCTATCCAAGATAGAGTTTAACTCGGGCAGTCGATGGGAGGTCCAAACAGTGGACTCCTTGCGGTCTCGAGCCCAATTTGTTGCCAAATGAGCAGTTTTGTTTACAATGCGATGGATATATATATAAAGGATACATTGGAAAAAAATTTAACAGTAACTAAAATATCATGAACAATTGATGACGCCCTCCAAGGAATTGGTGAAGAATGGTTGAGACCGTTAATTAGCTGCTTACAATCCGATTTTATTTCCATCAAGAGCATCCGATTTGATAGAGCTAGGTTCAAACCAAAATCTATAGCAAAACTTTCACAAATGAAGACCGAGTCAGTAGTAAAATAATTACATGAAACAAGGATACAATTACAATTACCCTGATGATCGCGAAAAATACTGCCAGCTCCACCATTATTATTTTTCATAGAGCCATTACAGCTGATTTTAATAACACCAAAGGGGGGTTGCCAATGAGAAGAAATGGTAACATGAGGAGAATTGCCCTCAGATAAGCTACTGTTCTTATATTGATCCGAAAATCGAATTATTCGATTTATAGCAGCAAGGCTGCTAGGTTTCTCCTCACCATGCAAGACAGAATTTCTAAAAAACCATAAGAACCATAGAGTGTTAGCAACAATGATTGAGGGACCAGGATTCTCAGTGGAATTCTAGTCTTGCAACAGCCAGCTACCAGAACACCAACCGTCCCTTATGGAAAAATCAAAATTCAACGTCGAACCCAATAGAAGCCAAATTTCCGAGGCAAAACTACAGTCACAGAATAAATGGAACGAAATTTCTTCAGAAATATCACAGAAAACACATACGTTTAAATCTGAGATACCCATATGAAATAATCTCGATCAAGTTAACAAGCGACCATGAATAAGTTTCCATAAGAAGAGTTTTACTTTAGGAAAAACTTCCAAATTTCAAACACAATGCCAGATCTTGACTGATCCATAAGGAGATTAGTTTAGGTTCTTAAGAAATATGTATGCAGATGAGGAGGATACCAAACCCGATTCTTTTGGCTCCCATACATATTTATCCTCATAAGGCTTCTTCGGCAACCGAATACTCTCAATAGCAACCCCCAGATCTTGATTACAAACAGTGTTAATAATAAAAGAAGACCAATTAAGATTAGTCATTAAATTATGCACATGAGTAATGGAATTCAAAATATTAACATTGATGGTAGGTTTAATGGCCAGAGGAAGGCCTAGCAACCAGTTATCATTAAGGAATGAGGAGTTTGATCCTGAGCCAATGACCTTTTGGAAACCAAACTTGAGAGCATTGAATGCATCTGTGAAGAGTTTCCATGCCCATGAAGAGGATGCAACATTGTAGGAAATAAAGCTGACAGCAGGGTATTTCAATTTAACAAGGTTAACCCGGAGGGAATCCTCATTGTTGAGGTAGGATTGGATCCTTTTAGCATGCAAGGCTAAACTTTTATTATGGAGGTCCTGAATGCCTAAACCACCATAAGATTTGGGAAGGCAACAGTGTCCCAGCTGAGTAGATGCATACCATTTTTATTAGGGTCATTATTCCATAAGAAATCTCTAATTTTCTTTTTAATTTTATTGGAGATGTCATTATTGAACCAAGTAACTGAGAGAGCATGAAGAGGGATAAAGTTAAGAACTGATTTAATTAAAACCAGTCTTCCAGCTTGGGAAAGAAAACTAGATTTTCAGCTTCCTAATTTGAAATCAATCATAGCTAAAATATGGTCATTAGCACTAGGGGAAAGTCTCCTAGGAGCAATCATGTTACCAAGGTATTTAAATGGAAAAGTACCATATTTCATACCTAGGGAATTAGAAATATGATTTTTAACAGCATCTTGGGTGTATTTGGGATAAAAAATCTCAGATTTGCTAGGGTTTACTTTTTGATCGGTGAGAATTTCATAAGCATTAAAGATAGACTTAAAAGTATCAATACTTTTGGAATTTGCTTTGAAAATGAGGATCAAATCGTATGCAAACATTAGATGGCTGATAGATAGGACCCTAAACTTGAAGGGAGTAAGCTTGTTATTGTTAACAAATTCATTAATCAAATTAGAAAGGGTTTGAGCCACCAAAATGTAAAGAAAGGAGGATAGTAGGTCACCTTGTCTAATTCCTTTAGAGGCAGGAAATAAGTGAGAGATTTGGGCATTGACTAAACAAGCAAAGGAAGAATTGGAAATACAATTTTGAATCCAATTAATAAACAATTGGGGGAAACTAGAGAATGATAGAACTTGAAGAATAGCTTCCCACTTAATTGTGTCATAAACTTTTTCAATATCTATTTTGACTATAATAAAATGAACCTTACTTTTTGAGTAATAGAAGGAGTGGGATAGTTCTTGCACAACTAGGATGTTATCATGAATATTACAACCTTTAACAAAAGCTGACTGCTCTTTAGAAATAAGGGAGGGAAGTAATCTTTTCAATCTATTAGCCAAGAGCTTAGCAATAATTCGATAAGAAATATTACATAGAGATATTGGTCTAAAGTCTTTCACAGCTCTAGGAGAAGAGCACTTAGGAATGAAAGTAAGTAAAGTTTGATTCCAGCTAACAGGCAGAGAAGCACTAGAGTGGAAGGAATTTAGAACATTACAGAAATCTATCTTAATAATAGACCATTATTTCTTGTAAAATTCAATTGTAAATTCATCATGACCCGAGCTTTTTTCATTTCCAAGTGATTGGATGGAGTCCCAAATCTCAGATTGATGAAAAAGAGCAATTAAAGTGCTAATAGAATTATCAGGAATGCAATTAAATGTAGGCCACAAAGCATTGGTAGAATTAGAAACTGTAGAAGAATCCCATAAACTAGAGTAATGAGAGACAAAAGCATTAAGAATAAGCTTGCTATCAGACACATAATGATTATTACTATCCATAATAGATGAGATGAAGTTAGATCTGCGTCTCATAGTCACTAAGCGATGATAGTAAGAGATATTTCTATCCCCATCTAGCAACCAGGCAGACTTAGATTTGGCCTACCATTTAAGACAAATTTGTCTTTGGAGAGCAATGAACTTGTTTTGAAGGGATCTAAGTTTAGAGTCTAAATTATGAGGGGGGTTATGGGCTTCTAAAAGAGCCTAAGCATGGAGGATATCAAGAGAGGTGGCCTCAAGGCTTTCTTCAATTTTGCCAAGAATATTTTTATTCAAATGGCCGAGGGCACTTCTAGTAATTTGAAGCTTTTTAGAGAAGCTAGGAGGGGAATTAGAAGTAGGGGTTCATTCCATGCATTAGAGATTACATTTTGGCAGTCTTCATAGTCAGTCCAAAATTTTTGAAATTTAAACAATTTATTTCTAGGCTGATTAAGAGAGGGAATGTTGATTAGAAGAGGACGATAATCTGATATAACCCTAGCAAGATGATTGACATGAGCATTGCTATAGAATTGGAGCCCAGCAGCATTGGAGAAGACTCTGTCTAATCTGACAAGAATCTTCTCAACCCCCAATCTATTGTTAGACTAGGTATACTTGTTGCCCGAGAATCCCATATCAATAAGCCCATAATTCTCAACAAAACTATTGAAATCTAAGACAGTGGTAGAAAATCTAAAAGGGGTTCCACCACATTTATCAAAGCTACTAAGAATGCAGTTGAAGTCACCTATTAAGAGCCAAGGATAAGCAGTAAGATCTAAGTTGGAGTAAGAGTCCCAAAGGGAGGCCCTTACAGAGGGATCATTACTAGCATAGATGGCAGAGAGCAAAAAAGGAACACCCAAGTCTACTTTAAGAACAATGTTAATTGCTTGAGAGCAGGAGGAGATAGGCTAAGCTTGAACAAATTGAGAATATCATGCCACAATAATACCTCCTGAAGCTCCAGAGCTAGGCTGAATGGAGCCAATCCAGGAGTTACATAGGCAGAGGATGAAATTTTTAGATTTAGATTCATCTAGGTGAGTTTCTTGAATGACATACACCTTGATATTATATGACCTAATCTGAAAGGTGAGAAATTCTCTCACAGGCCTTCTCCAAGCCCCCCTAGCATTCCAGTTCAGAATGTTCATTGGGAACAGGGGGAGGATGGGGAGGAGGAGATGTGCTAGGCACAGGGGTAACCTTAAGGAGGAGTTTGAGGGATCAACCTCAGCTCTATATCTCTTTTTGGAGTAACCTATGAGGTTAGGAGACTTAGGTTTGGCCTTAGATTTTACCTTTAGAGATCATTCTATTAGAAGAGGACAGGGGAGGAGAGGTAAATACACAAGGCTTAGAGCAAAAAGTAAAACCTATCTCAGATGCTAGGGTAGGGACAGACCTCGCAATAGGATTAGGGATCTTAGGGGTTGCTTTAATATTGGGGAAGACTTACCTTTACAGTCTAATTTAGAAGAATGATTAACATGCTTATTATGAGGTTTAGTACTAACAACATCCTTAAGCATAGAATTATCAGAGGCAAGTAAAGAATTAGAGGAATGTAAAGCATTAGGTCTAACCTCAACATGCTTGATAGAACCATTAGAGTAAGAAGAGAGATTTAAACATGTAGTAGAATCTTCCTCTATCTGAGAATCCTGAATTTCGACAGACGTCCGAGCACGACCATCACTCTTAGAGGGATGGCGCGCGCTACAAGGACGTCCCCGACGATTCTTCCTCTATACCTTAATCCAAGGGCCAGCCACGAGATCAGGGTCAGGAGGGACATCTTGGGGGAGGGCGGGGGGGGGGGCAGAATAAGGGGGAGGGTCAACAGTGGAATGACCCGATTCAGAAACGTCCATTGAAACAGGAGAAATGTTCGAGGAAACAGTCGGAGTAGAATCCGAGCGCGAAAAACTTGTTGTATTAGGGGTAAGAAACCTTTGATTTTAATTTTTCAGATAATTTAGGGCAATCAGATTCTCTGTGCCCGATAAGGCCGCATTGAAAACAGACGGCCGATAAATTTTCATGACATACGGGGAGAAAGAACTCCTGGTTATCAGCAGAAATCCAGATCCCTTGGCGAAGGGGGAGCGCCAAATTCACTTAGATGCAATCTCGAATATAACGACCACGTTCGAAACCAAAAGAGCATTCATCAACGCATAAAACTTTTCCAAATTTACTAGCAATATGCTCTACACAAGCCAAATCCCAAAATTCAAGGGGAAGATATTGTAAACGCAGCCACACAGGGGCTGTAGTAAACAATTCTTCCCATGGTTTGAAGAAAGGCTTCCAATGAATTAATCGGATAATGTCGCCACGAAGCGACCAAGGACCACCGGTTAAAACAGACTTAGCAGCCTCAATCAAATTAAAACAAAAAACAAAAAAAAATTCTTCAAGATCTAACACCGATTGAAAGCCGTAAAGATACCAAAGACGGGTAGCCCAAGAGCGAACAATTTGTAAAGGCGGCGGCTTGCCGAGAAATTTGCCAATTAGACTCATCTCCCATGGTTGCCGAAGGGATTGAATCTGATCGGAGGAAAACAAAACCCGATCGGAAGTGGAAGATTGAATTTTTGAGAAAAGGAGAGAGGATGTCGTACCTGACCCATTTTTAGGGTTTGAGTTTTTGAGGATATCGGCCCAGGAAGAGGGCTTCAACGGGGGAACGGAAGGATCTCCTTTCGACGAGAGTGGAACACCCGGATCCGTCGTCAGATTAGGTTTCTACTGAGGAGGGGATGTCGAACTCGACGCCCCAGGGGGATAGGGGATGAGGGCTTACCGGAAGACACTTCTTCATGAGGATGGGACGAGAAGGCAATAGTAGGCGAGGCAAAAGAGGCCCTGTGCCGAGGAAGGAAGCCATCGGGAACAGTCGATGCCGACGATTTTTGAGTTGATGAACCCTGAGCGCCAAGCGCCTTAGGACGGGATGAGGCATCCAGGGGATCAAGGGGGAGGGGAGGGGGGAGGGGAGGAGGAGGGAGAGAGGGGGGGAGGGCCGGCGATGCCATCACCAGCGAAACCCGACTTGCAATGTTAATACTGCAAAAAGAAAGGTCACATTAAAGTAAATTGTTTATAAGTTGAAGAAGAAGGCAATATTTCAAGACCAATCAAAGAATTAGTACTTAAAATAAGTCAGCTAAGGCTAGCATAGGACAATGATGAGTATCTCCTTACTGTTTCTAGTTATGTCTCTATGGTAGTATAGAATGAATATTGGATTTCACATGTTCTTCTCACATGACTCTGGAAAGAGATTAGTATTGCACTTAGTACCGAAAAAATAGTCTTTTGTAATCATTTAATCATTCATCTCCCATTCGATTACGTAGTTTATTTTTCATGAAATTCATTGTCAAAAAAGTTCTTTCAACACTTGTTGTTGCCACAGGAAGAATCAATACTAACTTCAAAAGTAAATAAATCAATGGGTAGACTATATGTTTTCTTGTCTCGACTAACTTTATAGAAGGGTTAACGATCGTGTTTAAGTTTAAAAATTTGTCATTTGAGCGGGCATCTAAAATATAATTCTCAAGTTGATCATCTAAAATCAAAAGATCTAGAGTGAAAAATTCAGTCGGATAAAATTTTGCAAGCTGAATAAATTTTTATTTATCAAATGAAATAAAACAATCTTTTGGACTTAAGCATGCCACTAAACGAAGTAATACAACATTTGTCTCTGTGAACCTATTATTGAGTTCCTGAAGTTGTCTATCAATCACTTGGTAAAATAACTCAACCTGATAATGATGTAAGTTTGAGGTTTTTTCTAATTTTCTTCTTGGTCGTCCACGAAGTACAAAAACATCATTCATATTTGAGATGATTATCTCATGTTTATTACAAAAGATAGAAACTTTATCCAATAAAGTGTTACACCCTTCATCTCTCATTAATTGTAATCTTTGTTTAGATATCTTTACTGATGACAATGCGTTCTCAATGTCTTAATCTTTTCTTTGTAGCACTTGAGATAAATCATTAGTAATTCCTAAAATCTTTTTCATCAAATGCAAAGTGAAAATAAATTCAAAAGATTGCATTACACTTAACAAATTACGTGCTTGACATCTTTGATCTAAATTGGTACCATCACTTTCAATAATCTCAAGAACATGCATAGCAGAAGAAAATATATTAATTAAACTTAACAATGCTAAATAGTATGATCCCCAACGAGTATCTCCTGCTCTTTTAAATGTTGTTTCTTGATTTAATCCACGCCCAGTAGATATTTCATCATTTTCTAATCCTTCTACGAGTTTTTTTTGTTTGACTATCCTAAAGAATTTCTTGTCGCTTAGGTGAAACTCCAACCATATTTGTTAAATTTGTAACCAAAGTGAAAAGACAAGAAACCTCAATTTGTTTTTTTGCAACGGCTACAAGTGTCAATTGTAATTGATGAGCAAAATAATGAATATAAAAGGCACACTCATTTTCTTTCAATATTAAACTTTTAAGACCATGAAATTCGCCTTGCATATTACTAGCATCATCGTAGGCTTGTCCACGTATTTTTGATATACTTAATTGATATTTTGCAAATAAAGATTCTAATGCATTTTTCATTGATATTGCGGTGGTACTAGATATGTGAACAAGACTTGGAAACGCTCAACTACAACTCCTTTCTTGTCAACATAGCGTAAAATAACTAACATTTGCTCCTTAATTGAAATATCACGTGATTCATTAATTAAAATAACTAAAAAATCACCACCAAGTTCATCAATTATCGCTTTAGTTGTCTCACTAGCAGCATAATTTATAATATCTTTTTATATCAGGAGCTATTAATTTTAGATTCCGACGAGCATTTTTTAACACTTGATCAAATTCTTCATTATGATTTGCAAGAAATTGAACATGTTCAAAAAAAATTCCTTAATTATTTGAATCTTTTAACTCATCATGTCCTCGAAATGTCAATCCCTGACGTAGAAGAAATCGAATACAATCAACCACTGTTGTCAAATGAATTCGATAATCCTTATCCATTTGATCAGATTGCTTACAAACGACAACTTCTATATGTTATTTTTGGTACATTAATGCCTCACAATTTTTCGATGCTTGATATGAGCACTATTAGGACCAATTCTAACATGAACTCCTAATCTTTCTTTCTTTTTCCAATTTGTAAAATCTGCTACGGTAAATGCATCACCACTACCCTGCTCTCCATCACCACTACCCTGCTCTCCGGCTTGAGGTCTCATAAGATAACAACATAAACAAAAGGCTGCATCCTTAGATATACTATACTCTAACTAATTACCAAACTCATTGAACTATACATGATTAAAATGCCTAAATGAATTTTCAATTTTTTTTTTTGGAATGTCATGCTCTCTTGGCTGACACAAACCCTTTTGAAGATAAGCTCGTCGAATTTCATCCTTTTGATTAGGATGATACTCAGATATTTTCATTCGTTTAGCCGGATCGGCTGGAAGATTTTCTAAGTTAATTTCTAAGTATTCATTTTTATATCGAGGTTGTGTTTTATTTTTAGAACTAGAATCATTATCATTTGATTTTCTTTTAAAAAAACTTTCCATAAAGTTTTCCATAATTTTGTCAATCAATTTAATTAGCAAGCAAACAAAAACTAAATATTAAAATAATTAATAATGCTGAAAATATAAAAATTAATAATGCTGAAATAAAATCTAATGCTGAAAAAATTAATAATATTGTAATAAAAATATCGGTCTTACCACCTGAAGAAAGTAAAAAAATCAATAAACTAAAAATACTGTACGATGTCGGTAGCCGACGGAGATTGAAGGTGATCCGACGAGCGACAATTGCAGCGAGCGTTGAGTGATAGCAGAAGCGAGCAGCAGCGACAGCGATCAATCTCAGTAGGCGACAGCAACATCGAGCAGTCCGGTGAAAGCACTGTGAAGGTGGCGAGCGGCAAGCTGCAGTGGCAACTCGAGTGCTCGACGGCAGGCGGCAGGCAACAGGCGGCAAGCGTTGCAGCCTGCAGTCACACGACAGCAGGTAGTAGGAGGCAGGCGACAACCCAACGGTAGGCAGCAGCCCGACGACAAGCGACAGTCGACAACAAACAGAGAGAGATCGAGAGTGACGAGCGAGAGAGAAGGATGGAGGAGTGAAAATTTAGCTAGGTTAATAAGTATTAAGTAATAATTAATTGTATAGTTTGTTTACGAGAGGTAAACAAGCAACATTAAATGCAAAGATTTATTTAGATTTCGTTGCCATGTACGCTGTGCAGCGTGCGCCTATGCCGTTGTGCGTCAAGTCATGTCATCTTCTTAGTTGTGCAGCTGTGCTTGTGACTTTGTGAGTGGGGGCCAGTTAATTTTTTTAAAAAAAAAAACTATCTTAGTGGAGTCCATGGCCTCCACTGAGCCTGCAGTGGATCCGCCATTGGCGTTTACGACCTTGATACGGTAGGTTGATACACCTATTACGATGGCTAGGTCGTCGCAATGCCATCGCATGCAGATAGTAATTTTATTTTTTGAAAAAATTAAAAAAAATTGTTTATAACTATATTTAAACAATTAAAATAACAAGTTTACCCAAGCTGACACAACCAGCTACAAATACTTAAGAAATACAATCATTAAGATTTATTCAGCTAGGAAGATATATACCACAATATTAATACCATAATATTGCAACCAAAATATTATATATATTTTTCAAATTTGATATTGACATAAGTTTGAGATTTACTGTAGGTAGAACACATGAACAATCTTAAATAGTCAACTACAACTTTGATCAACTAAAACTGTAATGACTACGAAAGTAGAAGAATGTGCTCCAATATGACCAACTCCAGAAGAAAGCAATGCCGCCACTATCATACCAAGTAATTGTCTGCAAAAACAAATCAGGGTATGGCTACCACCGGGAAAATAGACAAATATTCCTAGGTCTAAAAAATTGTATGATGAACAAGATTTTTCATATATCTATCTCAAGCTACTTTACCTAACTGAAGTGCTAACCATTACAATGAGCTGATATTTTATAAATAAGAATACAACCAAGATGCAGATGTAGAAAATGACTTACCTCAATAGCAAAATATAGGAAGATGAACATCTAAAGGAAAAAAAACACTAAATAAGAATTAAGTAAATATGAAATTAAACAAAATGAATAAACAAAACTATCTAATTCAACCATTGTTAAGCAACCTCATAACATTCACAGTATTTCTTTGCCGATTTCAAGATGAAATTAAACAAAATGAATAAACAAATCAATTAAGAACACTACTAGAAATGTTAGTATCACGGATGGCCATTACCCATGGCCGCCATAGCCGTCAGATCGACCCACAGCTTTCTTACGGTCACTGCAACCGTTGCAAATATAGCAACATCTGCAATGACATTCATACGGCCGCTCCGGTCGTTGCTCATTAGTCGATGTCGCACATTCGGCGCAAAAATAAAATAACTTATTAGCAATGGCATCGCAAATGCCACATCAATCATTGCTGACTTAATAATACATTAGCAACGACGTGTGTACGACTTCTGAATCCGTCGCTCATGAGTCGATGGCCCGCTCGCGGAGCGAAAATAAAAAACTTATCACCAACGGCTTCGCAAGGGCTGTGTCGACCGTTGGTGATGTTATTTTTTATTTACAACGGCTCAGCAACGATTGACTCACCCGTTGGTGATAGATGTTTTTATTTGCGTTCGCCCCCCTCCCCCTTTTTCTTCTCCTCCGCACTGAATCATCGCTGCTGCCGCCAGTCGCCGCCCCTTCTCCTCCTCACCTTTTCGCCGTCGGTCACCTCCAGGTATTTCTCCTCTACCCTCTCTTGTCCTTTTAAACTTTCTTCCTCCGCATGTCGGCCGCCGGATGTGGTTGGGGTCGAAACCTTAGGGTTTTGGCCTTCGACAGCCGGCAAGATATCCTGTCGATGTATGTTCTGTTGCACATACATTGGAATTCGGCGCCGGAGTACAGTGGACTCTGACGTCGAATTTGGGGTCGAAGCCCCCAATCCAATAGTGATTAGGGTTAATTAAAACGTGGGTCAATGCCACTGGTGGCTAGGACCACGATCGCGTATTTGACATCGTAGACAGTGGCCATGCACAAGCCGTGCTCGGGCCACTTGGGGCACCAACCCCTCTGCTCGCCAGTGAGCGACCCTCCACATCCCTATCTTAGGATCAGAGCTGGATAGCAACATTGGAGGAGCATATCGCGCATCCGAGTCAGATGATGGAGGAGATGCATGCCATGTTGAGACATATCACAGCTCAGTCTGGCGTTAGCATCCCACCGATATCAGATCCATCATCCTTGACCCAGTCCATGTCGTCACTGACCCACGGTCGTCCGTTTGAAAGCCGTCGCTGAAAGCTTATCGTAATTCCTGAGCTGCAACCTTAAAGCTGTTGTTGATGACCTACAACAACGGCTTTACCTCTGTCGACTGATTGTCACAGATAACGATATCAACAACAATGTTTGAGTCATTGCTGAGCAGTGGCTGATAACAATATCAGTAACGGCCAGTCAGCCATTGTTGATATGTTACCAGCAACGGCTAGGTGCCACTATTGCTAAGTTATCTACCACGGCTTTGTTGCAATGGGTTGGGTCGTCGCTCGTCATTGATGATGGTCTTCGCCAACGGCTTATAAACGGACCTGGGCGTCGGTGAAATCATAATTCTAGTAGTGGAAGATTGTTGACCTCATACCAATCAAGAAGGATACATTGCAAAATCAGTTACCTAAAGGAAGAAAATTCTCTAGTACTATGTCCTCTTAACTACTCCATTTAATCTAGCGTGAAAGCCATATACATTTCCCGGACCACTTACATATTAAACTCAAACAATGGATGAAAGATTCACATATCATGGTGGTTCTCGCATATTGTAGAGCCATTAAGCGAAGTACACAATTAATTTTTAATAAGATAGGTGCTGGCGAAATCCATTTTCTAAACGGGATATATCTATTGCTAGGTCCCTTAGACCGTGCACATGGCTCTAAGGCAAATGTGAACGCGATGATTTTCGACACAAGGGTGGAAGGGATGGGCTACCTAGCCTCGTGCACCAGAAGATTTCTAGCGTACCAGATGAACCAACAAGTATTCGCTATAAATTCTAACACAGCTAGCATACCCTCATGGACGGTGCTAGGAGAATGCAGCCAACTACCTGAAGACCAACCCGAGCGGTCAAAGAACCCCAACCCCATTTTCACCGAAAGCAAATTCCAAACAAAATTGGAGAACGAGCAGGAAATGACTAGAGGACTCCAAAGGAGCAGAACACAACGGGCAGGAATTGACAATTGTAATTCCTAATCAGTGTAGGCGCTCAAATGTAGGGAGTCTAAGGTGAAGAAGTTTCCAGCAAAAAATTTTGACTTTAGGAGCTAGCCTAAGGCCCCAAAGCACTTTCCACGAGGGAGCCGACGAGATAGCCTAGAGGTCATGATTTCTAAGAAATCTCAAGGCACTTTTAACGGTAACATTGCCCCCTACACTACCCCTCCAAATGTATTTGTCATCACCGGGTAGCATAGGCAACTGCAACTTAGAAATGAAATCCGCAAGCACCAGGCCAAACTTAGCAACACACTCATCCAAATTCCAACACTAATCAGAGATAAAATAATTCACCGTCAAGCTATAAGTAATCGTAGTGCAATCGAAAAAGGTCGATTTTAAAGAAAGCAGAATATCAAAAATCTAGTTGTCACTCAAAACCAATGAAGTAGAGCCAGGCGAGATTAATCTATGGCAACCAAGATTAAAAACTTTAAAGACCGACTTAAATAACTTCTAACTCCAAGAAGTTGGAGTACGAGAGTTAAAACCATGCTTAAGATTCGGGTACTTGACCGAAACAAGGTCTAACCAAGGAGATAAGCCATTGTTCAGATAGGCAAACACCCTTTTAGCTTGCAATGCCAAGCATTTATCAAACAAGTTGGGAATACCCAAACCCCCAACCACTTTAGGCCTGGTAACCACATCCCAAGCTAAGTGGTGGTTTGCATTTTGACCAGAAGACCCAGCCCACAAAAATTTTCGAATAACTTGTTCCAATTTATCAATGAATATAGGGGAAACCCAAGAGACACTAAGAGAGTGTAGAGGGATAGAGTTGAGCACTGAGTTAATTAGCACAACTCTGCCAACCTGAGAGGGAAAATTGAATTTCTAGGCGCTCAGCTTGGCTTTCATCTGATCCAGAATAAAATTTTGAGCAAGCACGGGTAGTCTTCCAGGTAGCCACCATCGAACAAAGGTACTTAAGGGAAGCTCCCAGTCCTCATATTGAAGAAGAAGCAAATTGAGCTAATCTGCTCCCTAGAAGTCGATTTCGGAAAGAAAATTTAAGATTTAACAAAATTGATGGACTGCCCTGAAAACCTTTCATAGACTTCGAACACCTGCCAAATGATGCTAAGGCTCTGCTTGGTCGCCCTAAAGGTTAAAAGAATGTTGTGGGCAAACATCAAATGACTGATTTTTATAGAATTCTTGACCTTAAAAGGCTTTAATTTATCAAGCAAGCAGGACAAAGACTGTGCGGTGAGGACATACAAGTATGGGGATAGATGATCCCCCTGCCTAATCCCACGTTGAGAGGTAAAGAAAGGCAACAAATTGTTGTTGATAAGACAAGAAAAACTAGCAGTGGAAATACAAGTATAGCCTTAACAGCATTCCAAGAAAATGATATGCATGCAGCTAGCCTTAATACCATTCCAAGACAATTTGTCATAAGTTTTTTCCAAATCTAATTTAATCATAACATAGGGGTTTCTCCCTTTAGATCCATACATTGAATGGGAAATCTCCTTTGCAAGCAAGTCGTGAATGTTTCTACCTTTAATAAAGGCATATTGCATAGGAGATACAAGTTTGGGGGCGACAGATTGGATTCGATTAGCCAAAAGCTTGGTTAGGATCCGATAATTTAAATTACATAGCACAATTGACCAGTAGTACCTAATCGAGGAAGGGCTACAAGTTTTTGGGATAAAGGTAAGCAAGGTTTTATTCCATTCTAGAGGGAGGAAAGTCGACTCATGAAACAAGTTCAAGTAATTCATAAAAAAAAAAACCAAAATTATATCCCAATATTATTTGTAAAATTCCGTGGTAAACCCATCTACCCCCAAACTCTTGTCATTGGGCAAAACCTTAATAATAGCCCAAACCTCTAATGTAGAAAAAGGTTTAGTAAGATCCGAAAAGCAATCAAGATCAAGAATCAAAACATGAAGAGCATGTGAAATATCAGCAAAACCATCATCAAAACTACCAGACCAAAGCAATTTATAAGAGGCCAAAAAAGTATTCAAGATGGCCACCTCATCAGTTAAAACCATATCATTAGAAACCATCAAAGAACCAATCTTGTTGGTCTGCCTACCACTACTAAAAAAATGGTTTTTTTGCGACGACACTGCAGGTCGCAGATGCGACGGTTCTGTGACCGCCATCCATTGGGGTCGCGGAGTGGCCAGTCTGGCGATGGTATTGTGACCGCCACAAAGTGTCGTCGCAACATAGCGACAGTTAGCGTCCGCCCTCAAGTGCCGTCGCAACATAGCGATGGTTTGGCGGCCGCGTTTTTGCAACGACTGGGGCGGTCGCAGAGCTGTTAGAGCTTAGAAATACTTAACACCCGTTCACGCCCAAATCTGAGTCTTGCGCTCTATCCCTCGATCTCGCTCTCTCGCGCCGACGCCGACGCCAACGCCAACACCGACGGTCTCTCTCTCTCTCTCTCTCTCTCTCTCTCTCTCTCTCTCCGGTTGAAACCCTAGCCGCCAGCTATGATCTCGGTTGGGATTAAAGGGGAGGATTGCAGTTGGTGGTGCTTGCCGTCGACTCGTGCAGGGTTTAGGGTTTAGCATTTTATCATGCAAATGCTAAACCCTAAACCCTGAATCCATTTTATCATGAGAAGACAACTTGTTTACATTTTTGTTGTTGTAAAACAATATGCTCTTTTGGCACATCAAGATTTATAGTAGTATTCGTGTGAATAGAGATATATATATCTTCCATTACTCTTGTTATCATTTTTTTTTCTAATTTTTTAATTCACAGAGAGATCAAGGTTGCACATTGCATAGTTGCGCAGGTTTAAAAACTTTCCATACTTGTGCATTTTTAAAAATTTCTTAATTCATAAAGAGATCATTTTTAGGTAGGGTAATTTACTGCTACTATCCAATTCTTCTTCCTCTCATCATGTATCTTTCCATCTATCAATGCAAATGATCCTAGGGAATAAGCATCCTTTTTCATAAGACTTTGATTTTTCAATTATAAAAGAACAATGGAGGAAATAGGGGAAATATCAATGATAGTAGAAGAGGAATTGGAAATAATTTAGATTATTACATCCTAGGAAAAATGAAAATAAGAGAGACGACAAATAAAAGTTTTACAAAAATTAGGGAGATTAAAGTATTTATATATAACAACAATGTTGCTACTTGAAAGCTAAGGAATAACTCTAAAGCATCATTTATTGAAGTATAAAATTGGCAGGCCTTCTGGAAAAGTCAGTAGTATGCTTGAAAGAGAGTAGAATGATATGTTATCTATTCAAGGTTTTAGCTCAAAGAGGGTCGCTTTTGCCGTCGGTGATATAGTAAATAAAGATCCACGGTTTACCGACGGCTGCCGAGCCTTCGGTGAAGAAAGTTTTTATTTGTGTTCGCGCACGACCCCTCTTCTTCCCCCACTTTCTTTCTATGCTCAAACCCTCGCCGCCTCCATCGTCGTCCGACTTTGTCGCCTTTCGCTGCCTTCGACATAGCTCGAACCCTCGAACCTCGACGCCTCCATCATCGTTCGTCGATTCGCCACTCGACGTCTGCTCTACGCGCTTCTCCGCTTGATCATCGATGCTTCTTCGTTCGCCGGTGCCTCCTCGCCATTTAAGTAATTCTTCTTCCCCCCCTCCAGTCGGCAGTGGTCGAAACCCTAGGTTTAGGCCACTGCCGGTCGATTGTAGTATAGGTTTTTTTTAATTTGTTAATTAAATTAGATTGATTGTTGATTAGTTTAGGTTTTTTGATTTGTTGATTAATTGTTGTGGATTGTTAGGTTAATTTTTATATTAGTGTTAATTTTGATTATTAATGTTGATTAATTTTGTAGATTAATTGTTATATTAATTGTTAGATATATTAATGTTAGATTAATTTTTTAGATTAATTTTTTAGATTAATTTGTAGATAAATTTACTATAATTGGTTAAAAGGTTAGTTAGTACGGAATCATCCATTGTGGACTCGCGGCCAAATCGTCCATGGTGAACTCGCGCCGGAATCGTCCTCTTTGGACTCACGTCCAAATCGTCCATAGTGGACTCGCGCCGGAATCATCCACTTTGAACTCGTGTGAAATCATCTGTTGTGGACTCACAACAACGAGTTGATACGTTTTACGTACGCATCGACGAGTTGATACGTTTCACATACGCATCGACAAGTTAAGTTTTAATTTTGCAAAACCTTAGATCCGTTCGGGGGTTGTATGTTCATGTAAACGAAGTAAATGGTCTTTTATACGACGTATAACCCTTGAATTATCCCGAATTGGATAATTTGAGAACATAATTATTTATATTGTACTTAGTTTATTTCTTTTAGTCATTATTCATTTTTAAAATTTGGCTTGTATCTCTCTTGTTCTCCGATACGCGCCCAGATGATATGCGTATTCGAAGAACTGTAGGGAGATGCTGTTAGAATTTAGAATGAAGTTAATGACTAAAATAAATTCTAAGTGCAATATAAATAACATGAATCCCGAATGGAATAGGACCATCCCACCTAAAGACATTACCTAAAGATATTATCAACTTTTTGACATAACATATCGGGCGATCGAAGTTGGATATACCGACGAATTTATCGTTGAGCTATAACGGACGAATTTCGAGTAGACGTAACTTACTTCTTAAATTTCGCCTACTCAAATAAAAAAATTCCTTAGATGTGATAAAATCCAATGTCTGTGCTGGAAATGTTCAAACATAAGATTTTTAGATTGGGAAACTGTCAATTTACAACGATGAGGAATTAAAAAGATTACGGAATCGTGAGTTCCCTAATTGATTTTAAGCTTACTGCACAGAACACAAAGGCAAAATAGATAACGAAAATGAGTTTGCTAGCAGACCGGCACGACTTGTACAGTGTTATAATAGTTATTTTGTTAATGGATATAAATTTCACACACTTAAAAATTCATCTAAAAAAAAGACTATGAATGTCGGGGTCTGCGTCAAAAGGACAACTTATGTTGAATGTGATATTGACTTTTACAAACTATTGAAAGAAGTCATAGAATTGCAATTTTTTGAATATAAATCAGTTGCCCTTTTCAAATGTCATTGGTTCGATACAAGCGATAGGGGCATGAGAGTTCATCCAAAGTATAAATAGCTAGTCGAGATCAATTACAAATCAAAATTGGCTTCAAATGAGCCATTTATATTAGCATCTCAAGCTGAACATGTATATTATATGCAGTATCCATCTCGAAAAAAAGATATGGCAGATTGGCGTGTAGTTTGTAAGACTAAATCCAAAGGAAAAATTGGCCCGATAGTTGGAGAGAATGAGCCAACGTATGACTTCTATCAAGAAGAGGATCCTTCCGAATTGGAACGAGTTAGTCCAATACTCGAGGATGATGACACAGAGTTAGTTGAATTGAAAATAAAATACATTGATGACGACGATAAAGAAGTTGAGGAAGGACAGAATGATGATGAGGGAGAATAAGAAGAATTTCAAGATTTCGATACAGAAGAACAAGAAGAGTATTACACGAATTATGATAATGACGATGACGAATAATTATAAATGTGAAGTATATATTCAATTATTAAATATATCTATTAATTTATTATATATAATCTAATTATATTAATTTTTTACAGCTACGGTTCAAGATATCAGTTCCCGAGGAGGCATTCCTCGTAGGACCCCCCAACGATAACCACCTGCCCCACTTGTACCCACTGACCCTTCACCTTCTACCACCATCCCCTCACCTCCAACCACCATCCCCCCACTTGATCCATCCACCGTTCCCCCACACGATTTGGCCACCATCCCCTCACCTCCGGCTACAATCCCTCTGCCACCCTCTGTATATCTAGGACCATTGTCTTTCAGATGTAGGCCATAAGGGCCTAACAGAATTCTCCCTCCGCCACCCGAGGGAGAACCGTGCAGAGTAGTTAGTGTGCACGGAATACAGTACGTAATGCATTAATTATTTCTTATAATTTATTTATAATTCAAAATATCATAATATGAATTTATATTTGGTGCATATTTGAGCATGAGGACGTCCCCCGCACGATAGCGGGGATGATCCGAAAGTTTATGTATGGGGCGTGGCCTACATGGTCTCACGTACCTCGTGAGCATATGGATTTATTGTAGCAAGAATTCTTGGTAAGTATATATATTAAATTAATGTTAATGTTAAACATTGATCGGTAATAATAATAATAATAAATTGCAGACTCATTGTACATGGTCGGAGGACTAGACCACTCCTGTTGAGGCTGCATGGGAGCGTGTTGCCCGTGCTCGCTATAACGGGCTGCTTCAGCAGGCCCGTCAGACTGTGATGAGATAGTTGGGGGCTATACGGATAGGGAAGACTTGGGGACACGCCCCCTAGTGGATTCCTAGCCCTATGTGGGATCAGCTGATTGAGCGATGGGCCACGCTTGAGTGGTAGGAGGTTTCTTGAACTGCATCGAGAAACCGCATGTCCGAGGGGGGGGCACACTGGTGGCTCTATGTCTTTTGCGGTTCATGAGCATCGTATGGTATGTATAATTTAATTATTTTTAATTAGATTATATATTGTGTATAATGATACTAATATATTTGTTTTCTAATGTAAAACGCGCGTGGCGGAGGACGGCACCGTCCAACACCCGTCGATGATGGAGGTGTTTGAGCGCACTCACCGTTGTCGATGAGGAGCGGGGGACTTCGTTGATAGCAAAGCCTCGATCATAATGGTAAGTATTTATGTCTATTTGATTTGCATAATTTTTATTTATAGTTTATATATATTGAAAATATGAACACGTGTAGGAAACATACACGATGACTGTGATCGAGCGTGGAGGCACACCGGAGGAGTTCGATGCATGAGCTTGGGTAGAGGCCACAGGTGGATGGGAGAACGGCTGTGTTTATGGCTTTGCAGACAGTGGCCATGCACACGCCGTGCTCGAGCCATTTGGGGCACCGACCTCTCCGGTTGCGGGTGAGCGGCCCTCGACAATTAGGCGCAGGACCAGAGCTGGATAGCGGCCTTGGGGTTGGAGCTCACCCAACAGAGGCAGGCGATGGAGGAGCAGAGGCTGGAGATGGAGGAGTAGATGCGGACGAATGAAGAGTTGAGACACATGATGCAGAACATTCAGGTACTCCTCGCTCAGATTACGTATCACTCTGGCCTTCTACCGATGATGTCGCAACCATCATCCTCCTCGACCCAATCGATGCTCCCGACCCAGTCGTTGTCGACTCCACCATCTCCACCGCGGTCGTGAGATTTTGGTTTATTGTATTTTGTTTATATTTTGATACTTGTTTGTATACTGATAGTTATTTATATACTTATGGTTGTATATATATGATATTTTGATAATTGTTTGCCTCCGGTTTGAAGCCTAGATTGATGATATTTTTGTAAAACTTGTATGTTTGGTTTCAAATGCATGTGTATGATGTTTTCTGGTTGTAATATGTGATTGAAAATAGATTGTAATATATAAATATCATTGTATACAAGAATTTACAAAAATTTTATTTTTTTCAGTTACAGGATATACCTTCAGCCACGGTTTACCCACGGCTTACCCACGGCGACCGTCACTAAGCCGTGGCTGAAAGCTTATCGTAAATGGCTGATGGCCTAGGCAACACCAAATATCACGGTTGTTATTAGTATCACCGACGGCTCGAAGTCATGGCTGATGCGTTTATATCAGTGACAGTCGCCTACAACCGTCATTGATGTGTTTAAATCATCAGTGACAGCCACGGGCGCAGTCGCTGATGATTACTTGTGACGGCTAGGAGAGGCCGTCACAACTTATGTGAGACGCACACATTAGTGACAGCATTTTGCCACGGCTAACACCTTTCATGATAGTTGTCACCGACGGTTCATCCACAGCTTGAGCCGTCGGTGATCATGACGATAATTCTAGTAGTGTACCAGACAAAATTTGGGATTCATTAATCGATCTTAGTTTGTTCTTCAGAGATATCTGCGCCAATGCCCTCCGTATCGAAAATATGGAAAAGCTAGAGAAAAATATCTTAGAAATTCTTTGAAAATTAGAGTAGATATTTCCACCTAGATTTTTTGACTTGATGGAGCATCTATTGGTTCACTTAGCATACAAGGTAAGAGTTGGTGGTCCGGTTCAGTATTAGTGGATGTATTTATTCGAGAGGTATATGCAGAGGTTAAAAAGAAAAATAAAATAAAAATACAGTTGCTGTGGAAGGTTCAAAGTGAAGCTTATATAATTCAGGAGATATCAACTTTTTGTTCTTTCTATTTCGACTCCAATGTGCACACAAGGTTGACTCGTCTTCCTCGAAATGATGATGGGGAAATGTGAACGTTGTAGATTGTCTACTAATATTTTATTTTCATGGTCGTAGTTTGGCCTCACATCCATCGAGATATTTAACTGAAGATAAGTACCATCTTGCACAATTATATGTACTGATGAATTGTCCAGAGGTTGATCCTTTCATTCAAAAATTTAACACAGAAGTTCGTACACAGACACCGAATATATATATCCGAGGAAGAATTACTAGATAAACGTAGAGTAGGATTCCAAATTGGTTCAAAACTTGGTCGAGTGAACATATTCAAGAAATAGACAACAAATTATTCGAGTTAGCATGTGGACCGTCACAACTTTGTGAATGGATATAAATTTCACATAAAGGAGTACTCCACCACAAAGAAGACAATGAGTGCTGGAGTTTGTGTCAAAGGCTCCACTTGGATTGATTGTGATTGTGATTTCTACACACTGCTTGAGGAAGTACTTGAGCTTCAATATGCTGGGTGCAAAAAAATAGTGATATTCAAATGTCATTGGTTTGACACATCATCCCGGGGGAGTCAAATTCACCGAAAGTATAAGCTTGTTGACGTTAATTTCAAATCAAAGTTAGCATCGAACAAACCTTTTATTTTGGCATCACAAGTACAACAAGTATATTACGCAAAATATTCAGGCAGACGAAGAGATAGATCGGAATGGCGGGCAGTGTGTAAGACTAAGGCACAATTGATGATTAATCTAATGATAGAGGATAATGATACTACAAGATTTGTACTAGGTGATTTTTATGGAGGATGATCCTCATGTAGTTGAAGTTGTGGGTCAAACAATTGAAGATGAAAATTTATTCGTTGCACACGGTCTATCTGAAGAAAGTGTTGATGTTGAACCAGATGTCGCGGAGAACGAAGAACATTAGAATAGTTGTGAAGATGAAGAGACAAGTAAAGAAGAAAATGACTCAATCGATTATTGTTCAGATGATATCGATGATTAATGTGTAATATATATATTTTACATCTTTTTTCTATTAATTATTTATATTATATTATTGGTTGATATCACTAATCAACATTTATATCTATAGATGTCGCGTGCCCGTTCTAGGGTTCATTGCACAGGACTATCTCGACCGCTGCCGCCGCCCACGACAGCACCACTACCACCACTAGCCGTGGCAGATGCTATACCATCCGCACCACCAGCTCGAGGTCATCATAGACCTCGTGGGCCTAATTGGGGGGGGGGGGTGCATCTACATCGTCCGACCAGCGTCGATGGATATCGTTGAATGGTCTAAAGTAAGGATGAAATTTTATTTATTATAATTATTAATAATTAATTGTTACTTATAATGTTGTTATACTTGAGTTGTAGATTTCAGGATGATGCTATACCACCCCCACCACCAGTTCGAGGTCGTCATATACCTCGTGGGCCTAATGGGGGGGGGTGCATCTTCATCGTCCGACCAACGTTGACGGATATCGTTGAATGGTCTAAAGTAAGTATCAAATTTTATTTATTATAATTAATAATAATTAATTGTTACTTATAATGTTATTATACTTGAGTTGTAGATTTCAGGACGATGATATCACCCGTGCCATGACCGTTATTCTAAAGAGTTTCTTTCATGAGCCGTGGACTTCATGCACTAGGGTGCTGAACCAGAATCGAAATTTATTACGGATCGAGTTCGAGGTACGTAGTTCAAATTCAAATCAAGTTCAAGATTTATTATAAGTGATATTATCTTATACAACTTCCTATTTTAATTGTTTTCACTACTCTAAATTATTATAATTGTAGGGGATTAATAGTGATGAGGCAGAATATTATTTTAATAGTGATGAGGTAGCTAATTATGTTACTGATAAATTAATTATGTTGGAATCCAATTACTCTTAAGTGAAACTATAGAAATATATCACTCTACTTTTCGGCTTCTTATATGAAGTATTTGTTTTTTGGGTTAATTAATGAATCTAGCCCAAACTATAGGGATTTTAACCAATTTAGTTCATCTTTTAATTTACCACAATTCTAGCCCAAACTTTTAAATTTACAACAATTATAACCCGTCGTGAGATACCCGTTACATTAATCGTTAGTTGCTGACGTGGCTGCACAATCAGCTTTAAAAAAATATTTTTTTATTCATTTTTTCTTTAATTTTGCCACCTCAGCATATTAGAAAAAAGATTAATTAATGAATCTAGCCCAAACTATAGGAGTTTTAACAAATCTAGCCCACCTTTTAATTTACCATAATTCTAGTCCAAACTTTTGAATTTACAACAATTCTAACCCGTCGTGAGATACCCGTTACATTAATCGTTAGTTGCTGACGTTGCTGCACAGTCAGCTTTATAAAAATATTTTTTTATTCTTTTTTTTCTTTACTTTTGCCACCTCAGCATATTAAAAAATATCAAAACCCTAAATTCCAATCGTCAATCTTATGTCAGCAGTCGGCATCGGAATCAGCTCGCCAACACAACGTCCAGAACGCGGAGTAACACAACCAGGACGTCTAGAGCGCGAAATCAGCTCCAGTACTTGGCCAACCCAGTGACCACCCACCTCCAGAGCGCGGAGCAACACAACCAGGACGTCAACTCCTTGGGCCTCATCTCGGTGCGGAAGAACGCAGAAGCAGTCGAGATCTTGAAGCTAATGATGTCCACCTACATATATGATCGCTCTGTGCCAAGCCATCGACCTGAGGCAGATGGAGGAGAACCTACAGATGGAGGGCTGACCTACCAAGCCATCAACGATTAATGTAAAGGGTATCTCACGACTGGTTATAATTATTGTAAATTCAAAAGTTTGGGCTAGAATTGTGGCAAATTAAAAGGTGAGCTAGATTGTTTAAAACTCCTATAGTTTGTGCTAGATTCATTAATTAACTTTTTTTTTAATATGCTAAGGTGGCAAACCTAAAGAAAAAATGAATAAAAAAATATTTTTTAAAGCTAACTGTGCAACCACGTCAGCAACTAACGATTAATATAATAGATATCTCACGGCGGGTTATAATTATTGTAAATTCAAAAGTTTAGGTTAGAATTGTGGCAAATTAAAAGGTGGGCTAAATTTGTTAAAACCCTTATAGTTTGGACTAGATTCATTAATTAACCCTTATTTTTTTTACTGTTTTGGTATATAGATGTATTTTCTTTGTGGTCTAGTCATTGTTCACACATCAACCATTTAGCAATGCAACCATTAGCAACCTTTTCTGCCTATCATTTCTACAGAACAAACACTCAAGTCAACAAGAAAAGTTAACCTGGAGCTGCTCTGCAACCTGGAACCATTCTGGGTTTGTTTGTAACCAGAAGACTTCCTCCATCTGTTCCCAGCAGAATAGAATTCCTCAGTCTTGAATTTTATCTAGAAAGTGAATTTCCACCATTTGATGGAATGTTGAATTCACCAATATGTAGCTCCGGGAATGGCTCATCTGGTGACTCAAGTTTCTGAGAACAATAGAAGTATATTTTTCTTTTAGGTTTTGTTGATTTCATTCATTTTGCATGAAACTGGGAAAAGGTTGTGCAAATTACCATCCATGTCCATGATCCTGTGAAGGCTGTAAACTTTGGGACACTAACATCACCAAAGGACATTGAGTCATTTGCACTTCCAGCTGTTCCATAGTGAACAATACTTCTCACATCGAACACATCTAAGAGAGTTTGAACAGTGATGCCTACATTCAACTGGATTCACAAACAAGTCAACTATTGATCACAAACAACAAGAGCAAATCACTCCTATGCTGGACCACATTGATCTTAACCTGCGCATGCTATTGCTTCTGATAGGGCCTTTTTCCTATCCGTTGGAAGACCATGCAAATGAGTGCACATGTACACTTGAAAACTCATGAGCAATTATTAGAATGGAAGAGGAGACATATTTCCCCTGATAATTCACCAATGTTATACAAGAAAACTCTAGCAATGGTATAATTCACCGAGTATTATTATCAGTTTGATAATTTCTTATGAATGAAATTTTATTGTTCTTGCTTTAAATTTCTCTCTAGCTTGTTACTTGTTTCATAGTATTATTATCAGTTTGATAATTTCTGCAAAACTTTTATATGCTAGAACTCACACATTGATCATTATGCCAATTCATAATATATGTATGATAACTACAAAAACTGTAGCTGTGCCTTAGACAGTTGTCATATAGATATTTATATATATTAGGTTATGTAGGTCCTATACTTGTTCATTTTTTCTTGCTCACCGCTGTTTTTGCATATAAGATTGTTTTGCTTTAATTCGGTGATAGTTTTAAATGATTGTATTAATGTTTTCATTTTTAGGCCCGGTACACCTGGGACCCGCCATTCAAGCTCAGGTGGAGGATGCTTGGGAAACTTACAATAAAAAGCTTTTCAAGGATATCCTCCACCGTGCACGGGATGAGGCGCGGGCAAATGTAGGCAGTAATCGAGATATGCCTATGGACGCGCTGAAGGGACATGAGCCCAACTGGATAACGGGCCACGTATGGAATCAGCTATGCAACATCTGGGCGTCCGAGGAGTGGCAGGGTGCCTCCCGGACGGCGCACTCGAATCGGATGACGCTAGTTGAGGGATCTGTGGCCCGACATACCGGTGGGTCCATCCCATTTACGTGGCGTCACTTGGTAAGTAATTAATAATTATTTTTATTATTTATTATTATTATAAAAAAAAACTAATTATATTTATTTTATTGTAGGGGACACGAGATGAGCATGGGACGCTCATCCCGGATGATCCTTTAAGGGTCTTCGAGGAGATACATAGATATAGGCATGGTCCTCGCTGGGGTGAGTTCATCAGCGGGAGGCTGGAGACGATCCTGGTAACTTAATATTTAATAAAGTTCATATTTTAAAAAAATTATATTAGTTCAATTATGTATAATTAATTTAATTAATCAATCTTTAAAGGCCACGCATACTGAGTTGGTGACCCAGCGGGGAGGTGATCCTACGCATGGATGCAGGTGACAGGAGTCGACCACGGCCGTGTATATGGAATTGGCACAACGACCCACGCACGGACGTTGTTGCAGCCACATGATGCAGGGTCATCTGCCTTCACCTCTTCCACCGCCGATCCATCAACATCACATGTGGGTCACGATCAATTTGCAGCCTTAGAGGCTTCGCACGCAGAATTACAGGTTTCGCACGAAGCCTTAGAGGCTTCTCATGCATGTCTCATCACTGTGGTGGCCGCTATGAGAGAGCACATGGCGCATATTGCTTCTTCCATGCCTAGTGCTTCGACTCCTCTGCCCCTCCCCATCATTCGATGCGACGCCAGTTGATGCCCTCCCGACGCAACCCCTCTCATCACCGCATCCCTCGTCGCCACATGATGTGCTTTATGATTGATGTATATTTTATTTTCTATTTTGATGTAAACATATTTTGATACGATGTAAATATTACATTTTGATATATATAAATTAATACGTATAAACATTATAATTTGATGTCTTGTATATTCCCTCGATGTGGCATTTTGATATAATTTGATGTCAAATACTGTAAACATGCATTTTATTCAAATATTATAAATTATTTTTTTAAAAAAAATACACATTTGCGACGGCACTATGACCTCCCGCCGTAGCAAAAGATGTATCGAAATAGTTGCCAAAAGCGGTCGCAATTGTAATTGCGACCATACTACGATGACAAATGCGGTCGTAGAGCTAACATTTGCGACGGCCTCCGAGGTCGCACTACCATCGTAGAGATTAGGGCTGACAACGGATCGGATACGGTGCAGATACTGGATTATCCGTATCCGCTACGGATGTGAATATGGATATCCATATCCGCATCGCATCCGTATCTGCACCGTATTTAATAAAAATATATTAAAATAATATATTTAATTTAAAAATTAATAAATTACCAATTCATTGATCCAAAATAAATATATAGTATACTTCAAAATTCATCTTGAAATGAAATTATCACAGAGCTCTTATATATATTAATAACTTATATGAGCAAAATAGTAATTCAGAGACGCGGATAGGCGGTGCGGATACGGTGCGGATCCACAGTCATATTCGTATCCGCACTAAATCCGCCCATATATAAGTTTTCTAAATTTGTATCCGTATCCATATCCATTTTTACTTGCGGATATGGATCGGATACGGTGCGAATGCGATTTTTAGTTAGCGGATGCGAATAAAATTGCCACCCCTAGCAGAGATAATAATTGCGATGGAAAAAGAAGGTCACAAATGTCACGTGACCACATTCTGCGACCACCTTCTACTGTCGCAGAACGATCGCAGAATATTTTTATTTGCGATCGCGACTGTTGTGGTCGTAAATTTTTTGCGACAAGTTCTTTTGCTATCGTCCTTTGTGATTGCACCCTGCCGTCACAAAAGGTCTTTAGCGACCGTTTTGCGACGATAGTGTTCATCGCAGATAACTAGTTTTTTAGTAGTGGACGGGCGAACACCAATATGTGAAAATAAATTGAGTTCTGGTCTCCATCTAAAATCCACTTATGCTTGGCCTTCGCCCACCATTTTAAACTAATCTGCCTACGCAAGACTGCTGCCTTATTATACAGGATTCTCAATTCACATTCATCATATACACACAAAACAGACACACTATCAAACAACTCAAGAGAAGTAATCTTAGATACAGTATCCGCAAGGGCATTCTCCAGCAAACCAAGATATTTACATTCCAACAAGACAAGGCATATCGTGTAAATTTTAAAGTAGTAAAGTACTTATTGTGCGGAGCAAGACCAAGTGGCACTTCATGCCATGCTTGAGAAACAACCTCCGACGTCTCAAGATACTTAACCCAGAAATTTTGAAATTTAAAAAGCTTATTTCTACGAACAAGATGAGAAAACGAAAATAACATAGGAAAATGGTGTAAAATCCCCCTATTCATATGCTTAACCGAAGCATCATTGAAAAAGTGCAACCATGCGGCATTGCAAAAAAATCGATCAAGTCTAATCTGAATCCTATTAAGCTCCTGGCGATTATTACACCACGTAAAAGGAGGTCCGAAAAATCCCAAGTCAATCAACCCCAAATCAAGCACAAACTCACGAAAAACAAGAATCGGACAAGAAAGCAGGAATGGAACTCCCCCTTTTTTATCCAACTCAACCAAAGAACAGTTAAAATCCCCTGTGATAACCCACGGATAAGACGAAAAATCAAAGAAAGAAAGCACCGAAAAAAATCGAGTCATAAATTTGGATTGGTACTCGCATACACATTAGAAAAAAGGATCGGTGCGCAATCTTCAAACTAAAGCACAATAGAAATACATTACAAAGCAATAGATAAAGTTTCATCCCAAATGCAAACTGAGTTCCAGGCAACGATAAGGCCCCCCGGGGTGCCTAAAGAGACCTAGGCCACCCCACGCCAAGAGCAGCCAAAGGAAGAGATTGGCTGGTTGGCCCAAGGCACATCAATATGCATACACAACACAATTAATGAACCAGTGAGAGCTTAATTAAATAAAAAATGTGATCCTTTACCTGACGACGCCGAGCACCACGTACGTTCCAGGATAGAGCTATCATTTGGGAACAATAGCAAGCTGCGAGTATGCGACTCAAGATCGGCCTGAACCTCATCAGGAGCGGGGCTAAAGGAGAACTTGTCATCTGCCACACAAGGACGCTTGGGCCATTTAAAGCTCAAGGGTGGGGGGGGATCCTTGGAAGTATGACCATGATACCGAAGTGGGCGAGCAGCAGACTTAGAAGGCGCTACGAGTGGATGAGGGGTAGCAAAGGCGAAGCCGAGCTCTTAGGAGAGCTGCTCAAGGGAGCGAGGAGGGGGAATAGAGGAAGTGGAGGGGAGAGAGCTAAGTATTGGCGCCGAAGGCACAAGCACCAAAGGGGCAATAATGGAGGCCAGCTGTAAAGCTAAGGAGGCCAGCGAGGAGGGGACGGGCAAAGCACCAGACGACACAAGAATTGAATGCGGTTGGGCCACGTGGCAAACACTTGAGGACTTGGGAATCCAAACGGCAGCAGTGGATGGGGCCCAAGATATGGAGGACACCACCAAGCCTGCCACGCCGCCCACGGGGGCCCGAGTTCCTGCCTGAGTCAGAGAAGCAAGGCATGCATGATTGCCACGCGTCCCAAACATGACAGGAGTCAGAGCCCGTGCGTCCTTCCCGAATCCAATTTGATCCTTACCTGGATCCACCTGCATGGGAAGAAGAGAAGATCGATGTCAGATCGCACCCCGATCGAGGTGTCGTAGGGGGGGTAATCTTACCCTCCTCCCGAGCGGTAGCCTGATCGTTTCCCATGTGCGCAGGACGTGCAGCAGGGCGCCCACGCCCAATGGGTGGGGCCACCTCACGTGTAGGGTGCAAGCCCTCGTGTCGTCTATGATTAGGGCGTCTTCAGGAGACTAGAACCCACGGCCCCAAAGCCGAAGCAGGATCACTCACCAGATCTACCGGCCGAAACACCACTAGCCAAATTCAAATTCGGGATCTGAGCAGCAACATCATCCACAGGATCGACGATAGGAACCAAAGTCGACTCATCCACAGAAATTGAAATGTTCAAAAACGATGGATTCAAAACTAAAGCATTCGACCAAAGCAAGGCCAAGTTTTGTAATAGATTCAAAGTGCCAAAATTCAAGCGGAAGGCTCAAGAAACGAACCCACACAAGGGCAAAGGAGAATTTCTCACACCACGATCGAAAACCATGTTACCACATGACCAAACGGAGGGCAACACCCCTCAAAAAATACGGACCACCCGAAAGTTTTTCCATAGACGAAGAAGAATCCCGGAATTAAAACACAAAAAACCATTCTTCAAGATCTAACATCGATTCAAAACCCAAAATTTTCCACAATCGCTTGGCCCAAGAAGAAGCAAAAGCAGGGAAACCTTTCCAATGAATTTTCTGATAAGGCAAAACTCCAAGGCTCGCTCCAAGAGCGTAGCTGTTTGGGAGAGAAATGGACAAAATCTGGCAACATAGACTGAATCGAGATTCAAGATTTCTGCAATCGTGGCCCGAGACCTTCGTATGTAATCCCTCAGGGGCTCATGTTGCCCTTGCTTGATTTAGTGAGGGCGTCCTCAGTTTTGGAGCTGATCAGGAGATGAGGAGAATCGGTTGGTGAAGGTGTGAGACACTACTAGAATATTAGGTATCTTTTACGGGGCTCACCGATGGCCACCTAGGCCGTAGAACCATTCACGGCTTTTCGACGACCGCAGGGGCCGTGGCTAATGTAACCCAATCAGCCGCTGCCCAAGGACGTCGCTCATAGGTGATGGTGTGCACGGAGCGTGAAATGAAATAACCTAGTAGCGACGGCTTAGCGAGGGCCAAAGGATCGTCAGTGATATATGTAAGTAATTAGCCATGATCAGAAGCGGTCGTCACTTATTAATTGATGGCGCGAAAGCGGCGTGAAAATAAAAAAACACGTCACCGACGACGAGAGATAGCTACGCGACCGTCGTTGATACTATTATTAGTTGTCCAAGATTTACCAATGGCCAAGGGGCCGTCAGTGAAAAAGCTTTTTATTTACGTTCACGTCCGACCCTTCCTCTTTACCCCGCTCTAGCTCTTCTCTCTCTACCGCTGCCGATCGAGTTGTCATCACCATCGATCGTCCTCTGCACCGACTACGCACACCGTCGACGTCGCCTTCTTATCGTCAAGCTGCTGTCGACGAAGACGCCGCACCGCCGCACCACCGCCCTCGGCCTATCCTCCATTTCCACCTGTGCACTCCCTCGCCACCTGCTCCCTCTCCCTTCTCCGTTGCCACCAAGGTGAGTTCCTCCCCTCTCCCCTCTCCGGGCCGGCGCCGGCCAATTTTTTTTTAAAATTAAATTAATTAATTGTTAATTACATTTAATTAGGTTTGTTAATTATTGTTAATTAGGGTTAATGCTAGATTTAATTAGTTTTGTTGATTAATTAGGGTTATTTGTTAATTAGATTTAATTAGAGTTATTTGTTAATTAGATTTAATTAAATTTTTTGTTGTTAGATTAAATTTAGGTATTTATATTAGGGTTAGTTAATCAATGGTAGAATAAATATTAGGGTTAATTTTAGTTGGGTGTAATTATAATTTTGAAATCGTCCACTTTGGACTCGCGGCCAAATTATCCATAATGGACGGAGTCGCATCGGAATCGTCCATAATGGATGGACTCGCGCACGCCGGAATCGTCCACTATGGACTCGCGGCCAAATCATCTAGGGTGGACTCACGCTGGAATCATCCATAATGGATAGACTGGCACACATCGAAATCATCCACTTTGTACTCTCGTGGAATAGTCTGTAGTGGACTCGCACTGGCATCCACAAATTTAGAAAAAAATTAAGACGAGTTGATACGTTTCACGTACGCATCGATGAATCAAGTTTTAATTTTGTAAAACCTTTGATCCGTTCAGGGATTGTATGTTCGTGTAAACGAAGTAAATGATCTTTTATACGACATACACCTCTTTAATTATTCCTAATTGAATAATTTGGGAACATAGTTATTTATATTGCACTTAATTTATTTCTTTTAATCATATTATTTTTAAATTTTGGCTTGTATCTCCCTTGTTCTCCGATACACGCCCAGATGATATGTGTATTCGGAGAACTGTGTGGGACACGCCCCTGAATGGATTCCTGAACTTGTGTGGGATCAGCTTGTTGAGTGGTGGGACACGCTTGAGTGGAAAGAGGTCTCTCGGACAGCGTTAAGAAATGGCATGTCCGGGGCGGACGGCACGAGGGCGCGCAACACTGGTGGCTCCGTGTCTTTTACGGTGCATGAGCATCGTATGGTATGTATAATTTCCTTACTTTTAATTAAATTATTATATATTGTATATAATGATACTAATGTATTTGTTTTCTAATGTAAGACACGAGTTGCGGAGGATGGCACCGTCCAACGCCTCTCGCTGATGCAGGTGTTTGAGCGCACTCATCGTTGACGACGAGTAGCAGGGGACTACGTCGATAGCAGGGCCTTGATTATCATGGTAAGTATTTATATCTATTTGATTTACATAATTTTTATTTATAGTTTATATATATGTATTATTTAAAATATAAACACATATAGGAGACCTACACAAGGATAGTGATCGAGTGCGGAGGCACGCCGAAGGAGTTTGACGCAGGTGCATGGGTTGAGGCCGCATGTGGTTGGGAGCACGATCGTGTATATGGCTTTATAGATAGTGGTCATGCACGCGCCGTGTTAGGGCCACTTGGGGCACCGATCCCTCCCCCTGTGGGTGAGAGGCCGTCGACATCACGGACGCAGGATGTCCAGAGCTAGATGGCGGCCTTGGAGTCCAAGCTAACACATCAAGGAGCGACGATAGAGGAGCAGAGACAGGCGATGGAGGAGCAGCGACATGCGATGGAGGAGCAGAGACACACGAATGACGAGTTGAGACATATGATGCAGAACATACAGGCCCTCCTCACTCAAATTGCATCTCACTCAGGCCTTCTATCGATGATGTCGCAGCTATCATCCTCCTCGACCCAGTCGACGCTCCCTACACAGTTGTTGTCAACTCCACCGCCTCCATCGCAATCGTGAGATGTATGTTTGTGTATTTTGATTATATTTTTATCATTTGTTAGCCTTCGTTTGAGGCTTAGATACTTGATAGATGTTTATACTTTATATTTCATATTTTGATAGTTGTTTGCCTCTGGTTTGAGGCTTATAGTTGTTTATATACTTATAGTTGTATATATGATATTTTGATACTTGTTTGCCTCCGGTTTGAGGCTTAGATTGATGATATTTTAGTAAAACTTGCATGGTTGGTTGAAAATATATATGTGTGTATGATGTTCTGTGGTTGTAATATGTGATTGTAAATAGACTGTAATGTATAAATATGATTGTATATAGGAATTTTCAAAATTTTAATTTTTTTTAGTTACAGGATATAACTCCAGCCACGGCTTACCCACGTTTACCCGTCACTACCCCGTAGCTGAAAGCGTATCGTAAATGGTTGATGGCCTGGGCAGCACCAAACATCATAGTTGCTAATGATATCACTGACGGCTAGGAGCCGCAGTTGATGTGTTTAAATTAGCGACAGCTGTCGTGTGTCGTCACTGATATGTTTAAGTTAGCGACAGCTCACGCAATTGTCGCTAATGACTAGTTGTGATGGTAGAGGTCGGCTCTCACAACTTATCTGAGATGCGCACATCAGTGACGGCGTTTTGCGATGCTCTGCATCGTTCGTGATAGTATTCACCGACGGTTCAACCATGGCCCAAGTCGTCGATGATAACGACAATTGTAGTTGTGAGAGAGTTCCGTGAAAGAGCGTATGGATTCTAGTGGAAGGAAGGAGAACCATAGTAGAACGACTTTCTCCAAGAAGGTTGGGAAAGCTCTGCAAAGGATGCGATCAGTCACTCCATTGAGGAGCATCATGGACTTGAACATCGTCAGGTATATGGTCGTTTATTTGACGTTGGGATGCTTATGGTGGGAGATTGGTTGGTGTCGGAGTGTCGCTCCTTATTGTTTCGGCATCACTAGGTTGTGGGGGGAACATCATCACCGGGGCATTGATATTAGTGTGCAGCTGCGGTCACTTGGCTCCGTGTACCAACCATTGCAGGACAGATAAGATTTACTCAGCCCCACGGTGTGCGCTAAATGTTCCTGTTGAGGATTGGAGTGGTGCGGTCTTGTTCGTTGTCTCTCCTGGTCATGTGCAACTTCGGCGGGGAAGGGAGGGAGACATGCAAAAGACACTCAAATTCTCAAGTCAGTAGACGATCGAGGTGGAGGTAATGAAAATTGAAACTTAAGTTACTTGGGGTGTGTCGTGTTTGTATTTGTTGCAGATTAGGGTGATGATGTCGCCCGATAATCTCGCGGGGATATTGCTCGGAATGAGTCGAGACTGATCTCGGAGATGTCGAGCTTGTAATGTCATATCCCTCATAATAAATGAGGATATAGATATCATTGTATGTCCGGATGGAGCCCCTGGGTTAAGTCATCTGGCTTATAGTTTGAGTTTGGTTCTCGAGTATGGGCGCTGCTGGGATTGGTCCGACTGAGCTCAAAAAGTGCTAGTGCAGTCTAATAATAATAATAATAATAATAATAATAATAATAATAATAATAATAATAATAATAATAATAATAATAATAATAATAATAATAATAATAATAATAATAATAATAATAATAATAATAATAATAATAATAATAATAATAATAATAATAATAATAATAATAATAATAATAATAATAATAATAATAATAATAATAATAATAATAATAATAATAACGACGACCGACTGAGTTCAAAAAGTGTTAGTGCAGTCTAATAATAATAATAATAATAATAATAATAATAATAATAATAATAATAATAGTTTGTTTGGATTGTGGAATAGGGAGGGGTAAGAAGGGACGGGAAAACAAGTGATTAATTATTTTATATTTAACTTTCAATTTTAGAACGAGAGAAAGTGGTTTGGAGGGGTTTCTAATTTTTCCAAATCCTTCAAACTTTTATTCCATTATTTTGGTGGAATAGAGATGGATAAAAAAATTAGAATATTGAAATATCGTCAAAAATACTATTTTGTCCTTCATTTAATCAAAAAATTCTTCCTATTTTTTAAAAAATTATTTAATTTGTGTACATTTTTTTATTTTTTACTTTTAATATTTGTTGGTATTTTTTAAATTTGATTATTAAAATTTATGTTTTAATTTTAATTAGTTATTTTTCGCAAATTGTTAAACAATATAAATAAATTAACTTTTATTTTATATCTAAATATGCATAAAAGATTAAAAAGATATTTCCATTAAAATTATTCTCTCTCATCATCACACTTTAAAATTTCTATCCAAACATGAGAAATATATTATCACATCCTCCTCATCCACCTTTCAATTACTCTATTCTAATATGAGATTAGCAACCATTCTTCCTTCCTCTCATCCACCGTTCTTTATTCTTCTCTCCGCCTCTCTTTGTCCGCATGTGAAACTTTCATCCTCTCTTTTTGTCTTTTCTACTTGTCGCTATCATATCGTCTATCAGTCTTTCGAGTTCCAGTAATTATCTAGTGCGTATAACTCCTAACTTTGTGGCCATGTGACATTCAATACTCTACAGCATTGAGATAATTGGTGATTAATTAAATTAATACTCTTAATTAATTTAATTAGGAACAAAAAGGGTAGTCCTAATAGTTCTGTGCATACTTAATAATTTAGATAATTTTTGTGCACCGAGGAAGACTCTGAATTTTCTCAAACTAAACGTCCATAGCTTTTGCATCAGAAGACTCGTGAGATAAATAAGTCGTTTATTTAATTAATTCCCCATGTGAGTTAGCATGTATATACATTGGGATACGCTTATATAACTATTTACATCAAAACAAATAGCATTACATTGAGAAGATGAGGGCTAATTGGGATCTGCAACAATTAAAGAGCAGTGGAAATGCATTTTATCGAGGAGATCGGTAAACTGTACATTTAGATATCTTTAGTTTCACGTACACGCAAAGAAGCAATTTTGTCCTCTCTGCGTGTACATATAATTTGTCGACCTCATGCAGCACGTGATTTACCATGCAATAGCAAATTTGCACTGGACATGCATGATCTATAAATAGTAAGCATTAGTACTAATATGCTTGCCTATTAATCCCACATAATTAATGGCGCCTGCCATGATGAGCAAAGTTTCCTCCTTCCTCCCCCTTCTCCTTCTCCTTCTGCTATTACTCGCTTCCTTGATCGTCTTCGATCAGCCTCAGTTGTACAACTTCAGCAGCTTCCTCACCGTCCTCGGCAATTCGCGTCAGCCTGATCCCTCGCCCTCCTCTTCTTCTAGTTTAACCTCCAGTTCTATAGCTCAACATGAGGAGCTCCAGCAACTCAAAATCACTAGAGTACTACCTGATTTACTTGCTCAAATTAAGACCTCAGTTCAATATATTAATTAAGACATTGATATTGATGCAGAATAAGCATGCATGTCCACTAATAATTTTATAATGGATTTATATAAATATACAGGCCAAGTTGGGAAGTATCGAAGAAGGTCTCAACGAAGCTCGCGCTGCAATTAGATGGGCGGCAATGTCTCGCAATTACAGCTCAAAGAAAGTAGAGCATTTCATTCCCAGAGGAGCCATTTACCGCAATCCTTATGCATTCCATCAGTTGGGATCATGAACTTATGCTCTTTATAATTTGATACTTTATTAATTGAAGATATATATAATATGATTGTTATTATATTAGGAGTTACATTGAGATGGAGAAGAGATTCAAGGTGTGGATATACAAGGAAGGAGAACCGCCCATCGTACACGACGGACCCGGCGCGAGCATCTACTCCATCGAAGGCCACTTCATCAGCGAGATGGAGCGCAAGGCGAACCCCTTCGTCGCCGGCCATCCCCGCCAAGCTCACGTCTTCTTCCTCCCCTTCAGCGTCGTCAACATCGTCCGCTATCTCTACAGGCCTCATGCCGACGTCGATTTCTCGAGACCCCTCAAGCGAACTGTCGCAGATTACGTTGACGTCGTCGCCTCCAAGTACCCTTACTGGAATCGCAGCCTCGGCGCTGACCATTTCATGGTCTCTTGCCACGACTGGGTACTGCATCCATGCCTTGAATTAACCAATGATCAATTCTTCCTCGAGGAACATTTGATTACATATGTACTTAATTAATGGATGATTGATTCTAATTAGGCTCCACATCTTTCCACTGCAAACGCTAATCTCCACTCCAACTCCATCCGCGTGATCTGCAACGCTAACACGTCGGAAGGCTTCAAGCTTGGCACGGACGTGACACTGCCGGAGGTTCATCTCCCCGATGGCCGGCTCTCGCGGCCGGCTCGGAACCAGCTCCGCACGGAGAAGACGATCCTCGCGTTCTTCGCCGGCGGCAGGCATGGCTACATAAGAGAAGCACTTCTCGATGAGTGGAAAGGGAAAGATGAGCAAGTCGTGGTGCACGAGTATCTTCCCAAGGGAGTCAACTACGCCGAGTTGATGAGCAAGAGCAAGTTCTGCTTGTGCCCGAGCGGGTACGAGGTGGCGAGCCCGAGGATTGTGGAGTCCATCTTCATGGGGTGCGTCCCGGTGATCATCTCCGTCGACTACCCGCCTCCTTTCTCGGATGTGCTGGACTGGAGCAAGTTCTCGGTGGAGATACCGATGAAGAAGATACCGGAGATCAAGAAGATCCTGGGAGCGATCTCGGAGCAAAGGTACAAGAAGTTGCAGATGAGGGTGATGCAGGTCCAGAAACACTTCGTTCTGAATCGGCCGGCGGAGAGATTTGACGTGATCCATATGGTGCTTCATTCGATATGGTTGAGAAGGATAAACTTGAAGCTGGATTATTAATTAATCATGTGTATAAATATTTAATTTAATTAGGTACTTAGCTCTTGTTTATTTTTACGCTCGAAGCATTGAATTATGTTGCATGTACCCTTTAACTATAGGATTATTAATTAGCTAAATATATTTGGAAAACTCTAAATTGTTTATAATCCTTTAATTAATTTGTGCCAAGGGTATAAACCAACTATATAAATGGTCTCTTATATCCTCTCGTCATATTTATTATAAGTATCTATATGAAAAATAATGAAATAATTCATTTATTACGTACGTAAACATAAAAATAAGGGGAAAAGCCTTCTTTAGTCCGTCAACGATAGCGTATTTTTCACTTTACTCCCTCAACTAAAAATTTGATCACTTGAAATCTTGATCAAAGTTATTCACCGTTATCACTTAATCGTCAACGTCAACTCCCGTTATAACGTCGTTAAAATTATTCAATGTGCATGTCAAGGTTTACGTATATTAAAACATTATCGCATTTTAAGTTGAGGGACCAAAGTGAAAAAAATGTGATAGTTGAGGGATAAATAAGGTTTTTTCCCTTAAAACACTTTTATGTTCCATTCAAAATATAACGGTGTTACAACGATTGGTTGACGGCATGTACTAAATTGCTAACGATTGAAAATTTAAGGACTCAAGTGACCAGATTTTCAATCGATGGACCAAAGTTAAAAATACGCGTTAGTTAAGGAACTAAATAAGGCATCTTCCTTAAAAATAATGTAATACAACCCATTTACCCATCACTTCAATCCTTGAAAAAAGAAAAACTAATCTTGACGGTCGACTCATTCATGATCATCATTGAGCTATATATCAGTTGACTCGTCGCTAGCAGGGTTGTGGTCTATCAAAGAAGAGAATATTTGTAACCATCACTTCACCACCCACTTGGACTTGACCACTCATATCGAAAAATAAGCTTTGGGGTTATTATTATGTTTTGACCTATCAAATTTATTTTTCAGTATTTTCCTGAAATAGGAATAAATTTATGGGAAATTCTAAAAATCGAAATAAGCATCGGCAGATCCGACACATATGCAAGAGGGGGCAAAAAGGTTGTCAGCCAGGTATGGGTAAAAAAAGGAGGGTTTTCCTCTTTCTTTATCTTATAAAGAAGTAAAGAATGACATTGCCCTGTCCGGGTACAGAAAAAGAATAGGGTCTGAAGGAGCACAAGCAATGCGGTCAACCTTGCCAACCCGCCCTAACCTCGCCTGCCCCATAATGGCTTGTGCTTGACTGTCCTAGTCCCAACGACGACTTATTGCGGATCGAGCTCTATGCAGTCACCCACCGCCGATAGATCTTCTCCACGATCCGAACTCTGGTTGATGGTCGTCCTCGCCCCCACCCGTAATCGCCTCTGTAGACCGCAGCCCGCTGTAGATCTAGCTCCATGCGGACACAATATAGTTGATTATTTGACTATTTCAACCCCCCCCCCCCCCCCCACACACACACACACACCCTCGTTTTATATTCTCGCTCCGCCACCAGGAATAAGGATGCCAAAATTCCCAACTGAATCAGAATAAAAAAAGTAAAAATTCTGATTTTACCCTTCTATACAACAGAAATTGAGATATTATTTTATTCAAGTGTTTTGTCGAAACTCATCCAAATTCCATTGAAAATATGTTTTAAAATTCTATAATTCATAAAATTATTTCTAGGAACCAAATAAAGTACGACAAGATTTGTGAGACCTGTAGATGATCGATGAGATAATTTTTTGTTCAAGCTTTTAGCAAAACTCGTGAACAAATTCAAATCTCATTGAAAATACATTTTAAACACGATATTGGCTAGGGATGGCACTGGGAGAATTTGGGACGGCGAAGTCAATCCTATCCCAAACCCAGTAAGAAAACTCAATCCTAAACCCGTCCCAAATCCGTTAGTATTTTGAAGGGTAATTCCTAAACACATCCCACTAATTTAATGGGTACCCACTGGGTACCCATTTTTCGTCCGTTAACAAATTTTATATAAAAAAAATTAGTCTACAATCTACATACTTATCATAACATCTAACAATAATTAAAAAAAATTATGTTAAAAAAATATACTACATACTTATCATAATATCTAATATTATATGACTTATACGAATAGTTTAAAATTATAAAAAATTATTAGAATTAATAGCCGACGAGCTACTTCTTCGAACATCTCAACTCTTGATGGTGTATTGTTATATTATATAATGTGTTAGGAAATAGGGTATAGGTAATTAAATGTGTTATTGTTGTATAATGTATACTTAGTTTTAATTAAAAAAATAAATTATATTGAACTCTAATTAAAAAGACATAATTATCCTATATATATATGGATAATATGAGGGGTATTTTAGTAATTTTATACTTAATGGGTTTGGGACGGGTGTTAGACTAAAATTTTGAACCCGTCCCAAACCCTACAAGGTTTTTACCTCAAAATCCTATACACATCCCATGACCCAACGGGCAAAACCCGCTAATGGCCTATCAGGGTCTGGGACGGGTAAATACGCATTTACAAAAATCCACTGCCACCCCTAATATTGGCATATTCGCATGGTGATTTCTCAAGATCAAAACAACCCCTATCTCTTAGGGTTCGACCATTAAAGGGATGACCGGTTTGGCTTCAACTTCTTGATCCTTACGAAAATAAATCAAGAGAAACCATGCAAAAAAGACCTAGAACAATTGTATATATCGTGACAACCCGGTCCAAAATCAACATCAAGGGCGGCTCTCATACCACTATTGGGATAAAACAAAAGGAAAAACATTGTGTAGCGGATAATAGCATAAAAAAAATTATCTCAAACCAGCGATGATCCTTGATACAATTGAGGACCTAAATAATTAGAGAGTGGAGCAAAGGATTATACATTTAACAATGAAGAAGACTTAGGCTCTGATCCAAGAGGTGTCCAAATGTTCGCCCTCCATTGGAAACTTGTCGTGGCTCTACGGTTTAACAAATGATCTTCCTTTTCCCAAGAAGATGACCAACACTTCCAGCAAGGGTCGCCCAAGAGAAGAAGAAATCGATGATGAGCAAAATTTATGGAATACAACACTCGTAGCTCTAAATTTTGCTCCTCCAAAGACGCGGCTTCAGTCCTCGATGAAGTAGGTGACAGCTGCATCTTGGGGCATCAAAATTTCGACAACCAAGAGAGGAGCAACAAGAGAGGATAATTAGGTGGCATCTCTTCCCCTTAAGGTGCCGCCCACTCCTCTTTATAAATGTAGTCTTTCCATAATTCTAATCTCATTTGAACTACGAAAGAATTTCTCAAGGTATGACAAATAAATATTTACCTTTCCAAAATTCAAATCTCATTTGAATTAGGAAAAAATCTCTCAAGATATGGCATGTAAAAATTTACATTTCCAAAATTCAAATCACATTTGAACTAGGAAAGAATCTTTAGATGTGAATATTTCCTTAACAATAAGGAAATATATTGGGTCATACATGCCCCCATGTACCACCTACAAAATAGGGAAGTGGCACACCATGATTCCCATCATGGTTAGGTTCGGCACAATCACACTTTGGGTCAATCGCTTAATTTGATGCTACCGACTAAATCGAATCCAATTTTTGGAATCGATTCGAATCCAATTCGAATGTCAAGCCCAAATTGAGGATCCAATCCTCAATAATTAACCAACCGACTAGACTGAACTCTTCAATCAAAAATTCATCGAGCCAAGAAACACTTCCTTGCCCGATTTATCGTAGATGGGTAAACGTGATCGCGTTGTGGCATGCCCGTGCTAGCAAACATATATTGCCACATTCAAGACTTATCCGATAAATCTTGTTACGAGATAACTTTAATGTTTGTGACCCATTTAGGCCCCACACTAGGTTGGCAATGGGTCCACGTAGGTGAGTGGGTCGATTCAATACAACACTTCTACTTGAATCGATTTCCTGATTAATATTTAATGAAACCCACAGATCAAGATTTACGTCTAGCAATGTGTCATGACCCCCAGATAGTGTAGAGTACAATCATACCAGATCGAACACCCTTCAATGATAAGTTCCCATGTAATTCAACCCTTTGGTTGTACAATTAATGTCCCGAACCAAGCTAGGGTATGGAGGAAACGTCAAACCCTAAAACTCATTCATTTGCAATCATCATCTTGAATGATTGTCTCACAATGGAACATTGAAAAGTGTTTCTAATTTTCATTTCCACTATGACCAAAGATTCCCTAACATGATACTCTCTAGAAGTCATAAGGCTTCTCTCCTTTCTTTAGAAGCAACTGATCTCATGTTGGTTACTCACAAGCTTCCATGAAGACCTCAGTGTGCCCAGAGTATTCGATCGACACATAACTCAGAGAGTCATGATAGGGAATAAACTAAATACAGAAATTAGTAATCACAAAGCTACCATGGTAACTTCATGTCCAAGGATTACTTACACCTATTATCACATGAGGAACAACCTATTGACCTACAAGAGATTGTCTCCATTAGGTGTTCCTCTAGCAGATTTTCAATGAATTCATTCACCAATGAGCACTTACACTCCAACATTAATGACACCTCATATGTAACTGTGAGATTAACTACCCTCGACTAGTCTTACCGATAACACTAACACCCCAATTAGTGTACCTCCGACTATGAACACTTTCAACCAAAGATTTTAGGTCTCACTAGTATGATCTTATCATGATCCTAGAATCATTTCTCAATCGATGGGTTTCATCATAATCTATTAATTAAATAATAGATGCAACATATATGATGAAAGAAAGTGTCTCTAATTAATATATATATATATATATCCATTACAAATGAATGGTTACTTGTACATCAACATGAGTGGCTTAAGGGCATCATTTCTTTCAGTATACGCTATAACCTCCTTGAGATTTAGATTTACTCAAAATGGATGAATGTAAGACCCAAAAAAATTTCCTAATATAAAAATCTATCTTTGGTGCAGCGCACCGGATCGGAGGTTAGCCGGGTCGAGTTGCGGGAATCACCTCGAGTAGAAGATATAACCCGACCCATGAAAATATGAAGTTAAATTAGTTCAATGGTTATTTCCTTTCTTGCTTATGATGTCTTATTAAGTCGAGTTCGACTCATGAGTGCGGATTGGATCGGAGTCCGAATCGAACTCGGATCGAACCGAGTAGAAGTCGAGTCATGTGAGGGGCATTTGGGTCATTGGATGAGGGAAATAAAACCCCTTACCCAAGCCACCCGTGCGGCTCAAAGAGAGAGCCACACGCATCCCATCAAGAGGGAGAAAGGGAGAGAGGAGGTGGAGATCTTGTCGGCGCCGAGTTCGCGACGACGCTCGAGGAGATCGGCATCCCATTTTCTTCAAGATTTCTTCGTGATCTAATCTAGGTGACTGGTCATCATGCTTCTGAAGGGAGGCGGGTGGCCGGCCCTTTGAGATTTGAAATCAGATTTTTCTCCACGAGTTTTCGCCGATCGACGAGTTTCTTTGAGTAGAGTTTTAAATCGATGTATGTGCATGAGATCTTATGTATTAGATCGTGTTTTTTTTTGCATTTTTGTGGACTGCCGAGTTGAGGAAATAGGGGAAAGGTCATGCCGAAAATTTCCCCAAATTTTCCTCGCTCGTTTCACAGCCCGTAGATCGCTTGGTGTTCATGATATGCTAGATCTACGGTTTCATATGGTGTTCTTGTTGTAGCCATGCCCCCTTCAATTTGAGGACTCGACCGAGCAAGGGTTTACCCTGCTTGAGTCGGCCGATCAGTGGTATGAATGGGGAGTGTGGACTGTTTGAGTTAAGATGCATGATTTCGAGTTTTGTTTCTTGTTAAACATTAGATCTGTAGACTGATGCATATAAATTATGGATGGAATGTCAGCCTCTTCCCATCCATAGGGTTCGGCCGAGCAAGAATTACCTTGCTCAAGCTTCGGCCGAGCAAGGAAAAAAGAGAGAGGGGAAACCGAATGATATGAGTACTTGTTCGTACCTTTCCGTTCGATGCTAATTCATATTCATGTTACATAATTTCTCGCTTATCATATAAATTGTTTAGTGATAGACCTTCATTATCATATTTTGGAAATGTTCTTGCTAATGCTCTTATGGATATGATGGTTATGGTATATGTATTCAAAGAAAGATTTCATTTAATCCCTCGTATCATGTTAAATTATTGCTATGCTTAATGTATATTCCTTATTATTTTAATCACTGAATTAATTGCCTTTTTAATTCGGGTTCTTCATGATGTTGTTACCCATGATTAATTTGGTAAGTGTCATTGGCATATTTTTACCATGCTAGATACGATGTTCTATATTGAATCTAATTCTATATACAGTATATAAATTTTTATTGTTAAACCTCGTAGTTATACATGATAGTTGTTGTAAATTATGTTTACCGTTCTTTATTTCATATATGCTGTCCGGAAATATTCAGGGGTGGAATTCTAAGTTTGGTTCACAGAATTCCTCACCCAAGGTAGCGTATAACACTAGATAACATGTAGGACATCGTAAGATGCATAATAGATATGGAAACTGAACTAGGAAATGATACAACTTTCAGGACTTCTAGTATTTATCTTTGGAAACCTAGTATTATTAGGTGTACACGTTTTTGGAAGGGCATCATTGAATTGTTGACCCTGTCGACTGGATTAGGGCCGGATACGGGCAACGGCCCGAAATATATATAAGGAAACCCTATGACACTTGATTGTGTGATGTACTTAAGATGGTCCGCTAAGAAGCGTGGAAGTCGGAAATGACCAATGCTTAGCTCGGCTAGTGATTGGGTCTTGAGATGCACCAGCGGGCCTGCTAGGTGTCAGACCCCAGTTGGGTGGGACTAGCTATCCCTACCCCAGACGATGTCCGGAGACTAGTAGACCATCCTAGTCGATGGCCCGAGATTTATTATTTACATCTTGATATGATATGGCCGAACGACCAGTGTGATTCTACCTTGTATGGTAGGACCGATTATAGCCGAAATTCTTATACCATGATTAGGCCCAAGGGCCGAATGCTAGAGGCTTGATAGGCCATTATGGTAGGTTTTTACCTATATAGTTTATACAGCATGACCTGTAGGGCCAGTAGTCGTATTTAAAAAAGTAACTTACCTTCCTGATTATATACAATGCTGCCTTATATGTTATGCATGACTAACTGAGGATTATGTGGAGGTTCGGAAGAATCGCTCACTGAGTCCCAAGTGGACTCACAGTTTATTTTTTATTTTTATTTTGCAGAGCATGAGCAGTGATTGTGGCTTGTCGGCATGGTGCAGTTGGAGGGCAAGTGGTGGTGCCATATCTCGTAGCGGCGTCCTTGGGTCATAGTCCAGTGTCTTAGTAGTTATTTTTCTTTTTTGCACTGACGATTGTGTTTTGAAAAAGTTTGTAAAACTTTGATACTTAAGATGTTCGTATTGTTACGATGTTGGTTTTCTTCTTTGGTTTGAAAACATATATCATAAACTTTGAAAATTTTTAAATAAAGCTTGCATTGAGGTTTCTTTTTATCGAGATGTTCTGGTTTCTTATATGTTAGTGTAGACAGTAGGCTACAGGATAGGATGTAGGCCCTGGCCGATCACACTACCCTCAGTTGGGGTGTAACAATGAAAATATGAAAGTGTGATAATAACAAAGCATTTGACACAACTATATATAAATACAAGTTTAATTCTCATAACATAGAAAAAATAACACATTTAGAATTTCATCGATGGCCTTATCAACTTACTGAAATGAACTTCACAAGCACAATGCATCAAAGATTGAACAAAAACCCCATTATCTATTTAAAATTCCTGAGCTATGTACTAAAGCCTAAACACTCGACTTAATCTATTCATTTGGGAAATTCCGATATCTTTTTCTTTAAGGATTGAAAAAAATCAGTAAATAACTTTTGATCAAAAGTCATCTCCTGCGACCTAAAAACTTTTAAAAGGTCTGTTGCACGAGAATCAAGTTGTCAAGATGCAATAAATAGGTACAAAATAAGTATAAGCCGGATGTGATGAATTGAGTCTCGAGCACACAGACACTAGCTATTAGCTTCATGATGGCTTTAATAAGACCTAAGTAGGGAGTTGCAAGACACCTGGTGACCCTTGATTCCGAGGAAACAAATCATGTAGAAAACCCTAGTTGTGTTAAATCCACCAAAATAAGCCTAACTTTCATCAGCTTGAGGGTATATATATATATATATATATATAGACGAGCACCGGACAACTGATCAAGAGGTATAGACAAGCACCGCACAGCTGATCAAAAGGTACACAGGTTCGTCAATAGAGAAAAAAAGGAGGAATATATATATATAGACGAGCACCGCACAACTGATCAAGAGGTACACAAGTTCGTCAATAGAGAAAAAAAGGAGGAAGTATCGCAACGAGGGGAAAGTCACGGAGGGCGCAGAAAACTCGTTGGCTAATGAAAAAAGTGGTAGTATTTTGGTCTACTAAAAAAGAAGAGAAAAAGAAAAAATTAGGGGTTTCATAAATTGGTCGGCAGAATTACCAACAAATTATATATCTGTTGGTAATTTTGTCGATAATACCAACAAAACAAATCTGTTAATAATAAATCTATGGGTGATAGTCTATGTTCCTGCATGAAGTCGGGGTGATGTGATCTGTCGCGTCTCTTGGTTCGGTGCGTCTTTGGCGGGGGACCTGGAAAGACACTCCAACACTCAAGTTAGAAAAAATTCTAGATGTGGATATAGTAAATTAGAATCCTGATGTACTTGATGTGCGTCGTGTCTGTATATAGTGCAAGATTAAGGGATATCTAGCGATAATGCCTCTCGGAATCTCGTACGGATATGCTTAGAATTAGTCGAGGTTAATCTCGATGATGTCGGGTTCAAAATTGACGAATCCCTTTTGATTAATGAGGACGTACACTACTACAATTTGGCCCTTTAGCGGTGATTGTTATGACGTCTGCTAGCAATTATAAATGCTGCAAAAACCTTTACTAGCAATTAATGAATTCACACTCGATCCATTGTCGTTAAAGACTTTAGAATCAATTTATAAAATTGCTGGTAAAGATAAAAATAATCACCACTAAATGTATACATATATATTGAAATCTATAATTTTGTTGTAGAGTTTTTAATATTAGTTGCTAAATGATGTACCTCTAAGTTTTTTAGCAACAATTATCTTATTGCTATAAATTAGTTGCTACTAAAAAAATAATCTCTTGTAGTGGTATGTGCCCTTGTATTGTCGGGTGGAGCCCCCGAGCTAAGTAGCATCTGGTTTGACTTGAGTCTGGTTTTGAATGTGGACGCTTCTGGGCCTAATTCGATCGGGCCCAAAGTGATAGTCCAGTCCACAACCCTCGAGCTTGGTCGGAGTCTAAGGACTTTCTGTCGAGCTCAAATAGTGTGTCGACTTCTGATCTCGATTTAATGGATGAACATCGGTTGGGTTCCTCGGTTGATGCGTTGAATAGGAGGTCTCGACAAGCAACGATGTTATCGCTTCACGACTCTTCAATTCTTGTAGTAAATATGGCAGTTGCGCGAAGAAATAGGGCATATTTTCGTGTGCCTGTGCAACCATTAATCTTGACATGAGGTAGTTATGGCTGGAGACCGGGTTATTAGTTTCTAAGGCACTCGAGTGATCGCTATTTGACTGACGATCGTGGCCCCTTTTGTGGGGAAGTGGTGAATGGCCGTTAGGGGGGGGGGTGCCCCCCGGCCTATAAAAGCTCCATGTGTCTTCATCTTCTGCATGTGTGAGTTTTGGAATGGAGTGGGAGGTATCGAGAATTTCTGTTCCTTTGAGAATCAGCCTTGGGCTAGTAGCGAGTAGATGAGAGATTGTCATGGGTTCACACCGCTGGGCTTAAGAGGAGGGTAGGAGGCAAGGGGGCAGTCGTGGTGACCGAGATGGTCGGGGACCTGTGGTCGGCGGCCTATGGTGGGTTCACATAGCATGGCTTACGTAGTGGGCACCTCCTTCACCGTGAACTAGACAGGGGGTGTTGTGTAGCTTTGTTTTTGGAAGCCTCAACTGCTGAACGCCTACTCCTCTACGATAGTTTTAGGTGTTTTTGGGTTGGGCCTACTATTGGCCGTGTCAGTGCCGATGGCACTGGTCTGGGAGATCTTAATAATCGACCACACCCTCCTCCGGTAGTGACGCCGAAAATTGCGCTTGGAGGAGTATTTTTTTCCAGTAGTTTTTTTTTGTACTACATATCTCTGTAACTTTTTTTTTTATTTGCAAATTGTCCCTTTGTGGGTCTATAAATGTATGTTTTCCTCTTGTGGGGCTTTATGAATATAAAATAGCATTTCTGTCTTCATATCGAATGTGTTGTTTGTCTTTGTTGGGTTGTTCGACTTTCTCTTTGGCTTGTTTATCGAGTGATGTCGATGTTGTGTGGGTTTTTGCCAAAATCGGAGTTAAGGCTAGGATTACATGTTTGGCGATCGTCGGTTCCCTTTGAAGGTGTTCGAGTTCGGGAGGCGAGGCGTTGGGGTCAAGAGAAGTGGCGCTGAGGCCAGTGACTAGACTCGGTGAAAATCGAGCTCGTGAGGAGCGCGCTTTAGGTCGTTGAGGGTACGGGGCCCAAGTCTTCAATAGCGCTAAGGTCGAGGACCAGACTCGGTGAAAACTAAGCTCGCGAGTAGCGCGCTTGAAATGGATCGTTGAGAGCGTGAGACCCAAGTCTTCAATGGCGCTGAGGCCGAGGACCAGACTCGGTGAAAACCAAGCTCTCGAGGAGCGCGCTTTGGGTCAGTGAGGGCGCGGGGCCCAAGTCTTTGATGGTGTTGAGGCTGAGGGCCGCACCGAGAGTTGAGGGCGTAGGAGCTCGAGAGTGGCAACTAAGGCCGAGGACCACGCTTGGGGTTAAGCCGAGTTCACCGAGAAGCGTAAGATAGGACCGTACTTGAGGTCATGCTCATTTAGAGCGAATCGAACTCATAGGAGTCGTATGCCACATTTAAGGCCGAAGATCGTGCATGGGTCAAGCTGAGCTCGTGGGGAGCGTAAGGTAGGATCACGCTTGGGGGTTATGCTCATTTAGAGCGAGCTGGCCTCATAGGAGCCGGAGGATACATTTAGGGTCAAGGACCGCGCTAGGGGTCAAGCCAAGTTCACGGGGATCACACGGCAGGACCATGCTTGGGGTCACTGAGGGCGCAATGCCTAGTTCTTTGATGGCGCTTGTCACGACCCACACGCAGGGCTGGACCGGCGCATAGGATGGACTAGCCACCTAGCAAGCCAAACTAGGATTCAAGTATGAAATCAGACAAAGTTTCCCTTAAAACTAAACATTTTCCAAACATACATAAATCGTGAAACATTCATACACATAACTAGAATCAATCCTGACTATCCAAAGCACTCTCATAGTGCACAACTCAGACAATATTAAAAGTAACATAACTGAGTATACACGACAGTAAGATCTTGACTGTAGGGTTGTCCTCTATTCGATTCACACCGAATCGAACCAAAAAACCAAACTGAACTATTCAGTTCGGTTCAGTTTCAACAACAATAGGTTTGACTCTTAACCCGAACCGAACCCGAATGCTGGTATTCGGTTCGGAGTCGGTTCCTAGAATTTGGGAACAGATCCGACCCAAAAACTGAAATATATATATATATATATATATATATATATATATATATATATATATATATATATATATATATATATAAATTTTACACGGTTCGGGTCTTCGGGATGTTGCTACAATATGATATGTGGAGAAATTTATAAGGTATGTGATATTGCTACAGATGCTACAGTATGCAATTCGGTTTCTTCGATTTGGAAACCGAATCGAACCGAAATTGTTTGGTTCGGTTTATGATGTAGTCGGTTCGGTTTTTGGGTTGAATTTTCAGTAAAAAAAAAAGATTTGATTTAGTACAATTCGGTTCGTTTTGAATCAAATGGACATCCCTGCCTGACTGTAGTTAATGGAGCACACTAAGATTTACAAGTCCATATATCAAAATACAACCATGTGTGAATACAAAACCAAAAGGCCTCACGGATGTGTGATGACTCACCAAAATGATCAAAGTCTCTAATGAGCTGGATGACGAAGACTCATGTCAACACTAGGATCTGAAATACGTGTAATATTGGAGTGAGTCACAAAGAGCCAGTGAGAGATAATATAAATCTATAACATGAACATGACAATCTCAAACATAATCTTCTTCGTCAAATGTCATTTTAAAATATATTATTTCAAGTAAAATATACTGAACAACATTTGCAATTCCATTTCAAGCATTACTTATAATACCAAAACCATTATGTCATAATATCAAATGGGGGATCTGATATTTAAATCCATCATTATTGTTAAAGAGGTTAGTCAAAGTAGTTAGTCCAATCCGGTTATGGGGCCATCATGCCGGGCTAGTAACTCCCCTACTAGCTGGGGCCGAACCAAGGTACACCAGGGCTAACGTCTATTGTCGTTAGCTACAGTTTCTATTAGAGATTCATCCCCATAAGATCGAACATTTTTTTTATACTTTTAGATTACTGATCAGTGTATCACAATATCAGAGCTCTACTCAATAGAAACTCTGCATTTCATAAATAATGCTCAAAATAAAAAGTGACATATTCAAAATCATGCGGGATCAAATCTTATCATACACTCTAAAACATGATATGTCTAGGAATATAGATTTGAAAGCATCAAAATTAAAGAACACATCATAGATCTATATTATCAACTCACAATACTCGGTCAAGAAGATGAGCTCCAAGCCTACAGTGCCATGGAGCCAACGATAGGACCTTCTGGAGTATCTAGTACCATAAACATAAAAAACCGAACGCTAATTAATCATCAACCAAGATTTGACACTAAAGTGCACTCGAATTCTAAAAGCCCTAATTGAAACCCTAGTTACAATCACCAACCATCAAATCCATCATCTAAGTTGAAGTTTAACCAAACCTAGGAAATAAGAAGGTGTGTGATGGTTGAGAGTACCTTGGAAGCCAATAAAAGAGAGAAATCAGAGTGTATGGCTGGATCTAGGTAGGAAACCAAGAACCCTAGCTTGGGGATCTCGAGCTCACCTCCTCTAAAGATAGGTTGGTTTTAGACATGAATGTGCGTGAGTTTCGGTGTTGGGATGGCTGGATAGAGGTGAATCAAAGAGGGATGGAGAGGAGCGTCGAATGGGGAGAAGTCGAGTGGCAAGGGGGCCTTCTGATGGGAGTCGTGGAAAAGAATAGGCAAACAAGTGAGAGGGAAGTGTTTTTATAGTAAGACTGATGAGTAGTGAGGTAAGCAGTTACCAACATACCCCCTGCCTCATGATGTTGGCAGTAGCAAGTCAGCTCGGCACTGGGTAAAGAGGTCGGCACCCAGGTCGTCACTGAGAGTGGTTGACCACTACATAATACACATATCTTAATTTTATGTTAATGTCTCTATTTATTTTTATTCTCCATTAACTTTAAAACATAAATATAAATAAGGAAATACCCCCCATTTGGGTTCAATAAAAATATTTTAAAAAAATCAAATTCCTTACGGATGAATATCCAAAATTTGGATTCTAGTACAAATTTGCAAAAATAAAATTTTTTAAAATCTTCCGGATCAAATATGGATGGGTTAAAGGTTTTCAAAAATTCCTTAAAAATCGATCTTCAATTTGTTTCCATCCAAGAAATAATTATCGTGACTTTTAGTGCCAAGAAAAAGCCTACATCATATAGCCCTCCAAGGAGGCCCTCCCAATATAGACTTTGAATATTTCTCGACCCGGAAAGACAAAAATCATAAATCTCATCCAAACTGCTCAAATAACCTTTTTCTAGATATAATTTGGTTGAAACACATCAAAAGACTAATGAATATCTCCCAAACCCAATCCCAAAGGCTCAACACCTACAATCTCGGTGCTATCTCAGTTCAGTAAGAAACAGTGTCATTACAGCGCCGGGGTTGAGGATCAAACTTGATGAAAATCAAGCTCGTGAGGAGCGCACTTCGGGTCGTTAAGGGCTCGGGGGCCCAAGTCTTTGATGATGTTACGACCGAGGACTAAACTCGGTGAAAATTGAGCTTGCGAGGAGCGCACTTCGGGTTGTTGTGAGCGCGGGGCCCAAGTCTTCGATGACGATAAGGCCGAGGACCAGACTCGGTGAAAACCGAGCTCGCGAGGAGCGCACTTTGGATCGTTGAGAATTGGTGACGGCTCTGCGATTGCCTTGGCCGTCGCAGAAGACAATGTTTTCGGTAGTGCATGCCAATTATATTTTGTTATTGGGTTGTTTGTTTATCCAAAGTATTGACTTCAAGTTCTATTGGATCAACTTACATTTCTCCTCGAATAGAATTGTGTAAGAGGCAACATACAGTAATTATTCTACATTGTGTTTTACTGGGATAGAAAGACAAACTCCTTAAGATTGCCCATCACATCTTAAGCAATACAAAACATCTTTCTATTACATTCATTGTCGAGGCATGTTTCATGTTAAAATACTCCTCATGATTAGAAGGTTGACTTCATTTTCTCCACTCAGCTAAATGATATCGTACTCCTCTGTATGGTGCAAGAAATCCCTCCCCATTTGTGTATCCATCATATCCACAAGATAATTGATTCCTATAAATTCAAAAACGTAATTGTAATTCTTATAATATAAATGTCAAATACATTATTAATTGATTAATTACCTATGAGAACTTTAAACTCATTATGTCTAGTTATTGCATCTCGAAACACTCTAGAATTGGATGCAAACCCCTCACAATGTTGTAATACATATATAAATATCATATCGTGTGAACAAATACCCAAGACACTGTTTGCAATTTCTGATTTCCTAGTTCGATATATTGGTTTATCTGATTCAGACACACGAACCTTAATATATGTTCCATCCAATCCCTAAGCAATTGTAGTTCAAAAAAATTTGAAAACACGTTATTATATAGAAAAAAATATTATTAAAAATAACATTAAATCATTTCTATTTGTCATCGTTGCAATTTTCAGGAACATGTTCCGACACATGGATTAGCCTATTATGCAATCTTAGCACGCCATTTAAAACAACATACAAGTGTCTACCAATTGTTTCTTATAACCTCTTGAATCTAAAATAAATTGTACGATTCTTTACATGGTGAGCAAGAATATGTAAAAATATGCATATATACTTGCTCCTCAAATGGTACCGAACCATCACTACGAAGTAGCTCACATAATATATTTATCTAATCTTAATTGATTAACACACTCCACATCATCATTGCCTATAATGCTATCTAATCGAATGCCTATCAAAAGTTCAAATTCTAAGCATAAGTACTGCATTAGCCCTTCTCCTCCCATTAATAATTCATACCATCAACATAAATATCATCATCATATGCAAGTGCCAAGAACCTTATAATCATGCATGCAGTTATCATTTTTCTTTGATCAATATCTATTCATTAAGAGAATAAAGAGTTAAGTACTAAAAGATAATCAAAGTATGCAATTAATCAATCATCAAGTATGCAATTTAATTTAAATATTTAAAAATAATCAAAGTATGCAATCTGATTTAAGTATTAAAAAATAACCAGAATATGATCTGATTTAAGTATCCAAAGGTAATCAAAGTTTGAAATGTCCTTCTGCTAGTTGTGAAAATGTCCTTTTTTGAATATAGAACATAGGGCAGATGTTTACAGGGTTAATGGTTATATCATGGCGTGTGGAGGAGGAACTCGGCAACCACGCTGCCTCCCGGTGCAGTGCCTCCCTCAACGGCCCCTCCAGCGTGATGAGATCCACCAGTCTCCCACCGTCAAGCTCGATCAGGCTACAGGTGGCGGGGCCCGCCGGGAGGCAGCGATGGACGTATGCGGTGTGTGGAGGAGGAACTCGACAACCACACCGCCTCCCAGCGCAGTGCCTCCCTTGACGGCCCCTCCGGCGCGATGAGATCCACTAGTCTCCCGTTGTCAGGCTCGATCAGGCTGCAAGCGGTGGGGACTCGACGGGAGGCAGCAATGCGGCGTATGCAGTGTGTTGAGGAACTCGGCAACCACGCCTCCTCTTGGCACAACGCCTCCCTCGAAGGCCCCTTGGGCGCGACGAGATCTACCAGTCTCCCATCGCCAGGCTCGATCAGATTGCAGGAGGTGGGGTCCTGGCGAGAGGCAGCAATGCGGCGTATGCGGCGTGTGGAGGAACTCGGCAACCACGCCACCTCTCAGCACAGCGCCTCCCTCGACGAACCCTTTAGTGCGACGAGATCCACTAGTCTCCCGCCGCCAGGCTCGATCAAGCTACAGGCGGTGGGGGCCCAACGTGAAACAGTGATGCAGCGTGTGGAGGAGGAACTCGACAACCACGCCACCCAAACTTGGAAATCGCGTCTGGAGGTGGAAGAAAAGGTCTGGTGGTGTATGAAGGAGGAAGGGGTTGTTTTTTTCTAATGGAGACAAATGTAGGGGGTTTTAGTTGTGTATTACTGATATACACTATGTTTTTGTATTATTTCATAATCCAACATTAATTAATATCCAATTTAAAAACTTTTCAAAGTATTATTTCATAATCCAACATTAATTAATATCTAATTTAAAAACTTTTTAAACACTGTATAATATTATCATAATACTATAGTGTCCCAAACATGCCATATGTTCATAACAACATAATAAAAAAAAAATCTCATTTACTAATTCTAATGTTTTGGCTAGTAAAAATATTCTTTTACTATTAGCTTTGCATGTATTTTAATATCTTATATTAGTTTCATATAATAATTTACCAAAAATATGATATATATACTTTAGTAATATAATAATATTAAAATAAAAATGCTAAAATTTTAAAAATAACATAGGTATTTAATAAAGTTTTTAAAATATTTTTTAAGTATATTGTATTTAATTAATATATTATAATTTTTATTGCATAATTTATATTATTTTATATTTTAAAAAATTATATATCTATTTACATTTAATTTGGAATACCTGGATCGAGCTGTAGCTGATTAGTCGTCAACGAACGGGCTGGGCCGAGCCGAAGCCGAATGCAAATTTATTAGCTTAAAATATGGAAGGGTCGAAAAAGTTGAAATCGCAGCAAGCGCTGACCGCGACCGAGTTCAGGGTTTGGGGAAAGGGGCGTATCGTCCGATTTCCAACCCCAAGAGGGACCCCAGGTCCCCAGCTTCATTGTGAATAAACTCTGTCGCAAAAGCACCCATTCACCGAAGCGATCATTCATCCTCCCGCCGCCCCGCCGCCCCGCCGCCAGCAGTCCTCCCCTTAATTATCTCCGCCTTCTTCTCCTCAAAACCCTAAACCTTACGGCTGATGGCCACTCTTCCAGCAGGAGGAGGAGGACGGGCCTCGACTCCTCCTTCCATTCCCGCTGGCGATCAGACCGTCTGGGCCGATGCCGGTCCTCTCATCACAGCTGCCTGCAATGGTGATCCTTATCTGTTGTTCTATACCATTATCTTGATAAAAAAAATTCTTCTTGCATGTTGCTTTCCTTTGTTTTCAGTTATTTCTCAGCGATATCTTGAAAATAACTACCTTTTTAGTAGTTTTTCCTTCAAATCATGTTTGGGGAATGTATGAGCGTGCTGACAAATTGTAATTTTTCAGACGAATCATGCTTGTGCCACACGTTTGACTTAAAATATGTCTATAACACTATAACTATCTTAACAAAATGCCATTTTTGTAATTGCTCAGACCAATCGAGTGACCATGGTTGATACTATTAATTGGCAGTTGAATACATTATAAGTTATTATGCCACTTTCTTTAGAGCAATCCTTGCTAATACTTCTGGTTAATCTGGTTAGCTAGAAATGAATTAGCTCATTTCAGTAGAGACCCATCATCTAAATCCGCATTCTATGATGTCCTTGCTTACATCAGGAATTTTTCTGATATCCTTTGACCCGAGGAAATTAGAGAGACAATGTCTGTTCTTGTCAGAGGGGATAGGTCTCTTTTGGTAAGGTAGATGGTGCTTTTGAGTTAAGGTGCATTTTGTAGAGAGTGGTGCTACGTTTATTATCTGGTGTTGTGATGGTAACTCAAAGCATCCAGCCATATGTACAATAATGCTCTGTTATTTGCGATGAGGCATTGGCAATTAAGAAAGAAACTAATTATGCCCAACAGCAGGGATTTTGATTCTTTTGAAAGATCCGAATGGAAACTTACAACAATTTTGTGGTGAATTTATTGGATAGGAAGATTGTTCTGCCCTTAACTATTGTTAGTTTGTTGAGTTTTTTTTTTGCATGTTGCTGAGAGGGTGTCGCGGCAGTAAACTCGGCTGCATTCATTGCAAAATTTAATTGGATTAGAAGCACCTGGTTTGACGACTAGCCTATTGGCCTTTCTGTAGTAAGATATTATGGGTAATTTTTGTACTCACACTTCATAAGTTGAAGTAATTTAAACAGTTTTTTATAAAGAAAAATGTGCTCATGCCCCCTCAAATAGGACCAAATGATGAAATCATATAGGAAATTTTGTTATAATTAGATGGAATTGTTAAGGCACCTTTGATTGCATATAATTAGGGGAGATTTGAAGGGTCATATTGAGAGAGGATATGGAAAAATCTAAATGTGTACATGGAGAGTTTTGAAATGGGAGGGGAAACCAAATTAGCGGAGCTACGGGGCCCAACCACACAACAGCTCATACAAGGTTGGGGGCGTAGCTGCACAACGGCCTCAACGTGGATGGGGCCAGGGGTGTAACCACACAACAATCTAGGTGCAGATAGGGCTAGGGGCATAGCTTCACGAGCAGAGCGGACGACGGCTTGAATGCTGGTTTCGGAGGTTGGGTGCGAGGGCCAGAGCTACGAAGGCTAGGTGCAGAGCACTTGAGGTTGGGTGTGGGAGTCGCGAGTCGGGAGAAATGTTGAGAGAGGGCAAGGGTTTTTTCAATGATAGGAGGGCAAAATTTACATATAAGGGATGGGGGATTTCCTTTTCCCCAATAAGAAAAAGATTGACAATTGATTATATGACAATACAAAATGAACCAATTGATTGGAGGTGAAAAATGCTTTAAAATGGACCTAAGCATCATAAGCTCATGGTTTGACTTATGAGGTTAATGAACCAATTATTTGATCACATTGTGGCAATACATAGTTCTAAGCATGGTGAGAGTGCTTAAGTGGTAAAGGATTGTTTGAAATGAGAATGGAGTCGCCACTATGTCTCACGTGTCATTAACTACAGTATCTGGGCCATGCAATCACTTGCTTGGGTCTTGACGAGGACAATAAAGCTCAAGTGGGGAAGAATGTAACACCTTATTCTATTTGTATTGGTTAATAAGTCTGATGTGGATGCTTTGCTGCTGTCTGACTAGCAAGGTGACACGGAGGGAGAAGTTGGGAGAGTGTATCACAGTCATACCCTTGGAATATGGAGACATCACTAATTTGAGTCATCTGGAGGAACCTGATCAAGTTACCTATATCACATTGAGTTGTTTTTGTTGAAGGACCAAATTGTAAATACTATTGTATCATTGGACTAAAATGTAAAATGACATATATTATATATTCTGGTAGAAGGGGACTACCAATTAATCTTTTTCTCTCCAATTTCCACATGTTATCAGAGCCTAGAAAACCCTAAAAAATTTCCTCTGTACCCGACTACTGTTCAAGCAGTCGATCCAAGCAGTTGGTTCGACTACTATTTATCCGCAAGCGCAAGCCATGCTTCTATCCGTGCCCGCGCGGCGCCATCACGTGGCGTTCCTGTTTGCGATTGCTTGGCGTCGATTGGAATCGCGTGAGACGTAATCGCCTTGCTGCCTGCATGTCACACATCTCTTTTGCTCGTCTCACGCATCCCGCATCTCCCACACCTAGATTTATCGTCGTTTCTGCTGCTCTTCACCCGACAAGCAACGTCAAGCCGGAAAACCTGCTGCTGCTGTTCTCACCCAGATTCCTATCGAACCTGTCATTTTTGGCGATTTGTCATATGTTGGCTACGGATTTCTCAAATTCTTCATCTGTTTGCGTCCTTGGGTGATTTCTATTCACTCATTAGTTACTTTGGTTGATTTTATTTATCGTACCAATCTTTTTACTTTTTTTTAGTTCCGTAAAAAAAGAAAAAAAAGAAAGGATTTTGTTCTCAATTATGTCTTCATCCTCATCGGACATATTTTCTTCGACTGCTGCCCCCATCACTATGTCATTGACAGGCTCCATGGTCATCACATCAGAAAAATTGAATGACAAAAATTATGTTTCATGGTCTGCTGCAATTGAGGTATGGTTTATGGGGCAAGGACAATCTGATTATCTTACCAAAACACCTTTAGATATTGATGAGGTGAATTGGGCTATTTGGGCAAAATTGGATGCTCAGCTTTTGGCGCTTCTCTGACAATCTATTGATCCTTCACTTATGAGAATTTTTCGAAGCATCCACACCTGTTGTGCTACATAGGTACATGCTCGCAGTCTATACATGGGTGACTTGTCTCGCTCTTATGATGTGATTGACAGACTCTATTAGTTGCGACAGACAGATGAGGATCCGATCACACATGTTGGTCGTTATCAAGCTGAGGCGGCTGAGTTTAGCGAGATGTGAAAGTCATGCGTGAACTCATTGATAAGTTTCTCACCATCTTTCTTCATACAGGTTGGTGCGACCTTATAATGGTTATCCTTACATGGATATCCCCTTGGTTCCCTCTTCGGATGGTATTCTAGGCAGTCAGTCACGATCTACGATCACTATTTCATTAGATGAGTACGCTCGGTTACTTCTGTATCAGCCTACTTAGAACTTAGAGTCACAATAGCCAGTCTCTTCTTCTACTTAGAAAGATACTCCTACTGCATACTATCATGTCACCCATGGATTTTAGATTCGGTAACATTTTTGCTTTCTCTAATCTAGCCAACTCCACCTCCTCCACTAGTGTCACTCTTGCTGTGTCATTTTCATCGGTTAAGGGTATTGGCCACATCTCACCCATATCCTCTCTACCTCTCAAACATGTTCTTTATATACCTCAGCTTCCCTTGAGTTTACTTTTGATTAACAAAGTCACTCGAGATCTGCATTGTTCTGCTTACTTCCGATTCGACTCTCGGACCGGTAGGGTGATTGGCACAGGACATGAGTCTCGGGGGTTATACCAGCTAGTCGTGCCTTCCTCATCCGCATTGGTGGTTGACTCCTTGTCAGCTAGGACACCCTCTTCTGTAGAAGCTGAAGAAGATGTGTCTTTGTCTATCTTTCATTTCAGTCTTGAGTGTGAGTCATGTCAACTAAGTAGACATTCTCGGTCTTCCTTTCCTCGTAGTCCTGATAAGCGTGTCTTGGCACCTTTTTCTCTTGTTCATTCTAATATTTGGGGTCCTAGTTGTGTTTCTACTAAGTTGGGTTTCAGATATTTTGTTACTTCATAGATACTACTCTCGTATGACGCAATTATTTGTAATAAAAGATAGGTTCGAACTCTTTCATGTATTCACTACTTTCTACGCCGAAATAAAAACTCAATTTGGGGTTTCCATTCGTGTGCTGCACAGTGATAATGGTGTAGACTACTTGGATACTTTTTCTCATGTTGCTAAAATTGCTTCCGTACACTTGCTCCTCACAGTTGCAACTATTTCTGGTTGGCGACTTCATCAGCTTGATATCAAGAATGCATTTCTGCATGACGATCTTGACGAGGAGGTATATGTGGAGCAACCTCCAAGATTTGTTGCTCAGGGGAGTCCATCTTAGTCTGTCGGCCGAAGAAATCTCTCTATGGTTTGAAACAATTCCCACGTGCTTGGTTTGGCAAGTTCAGTTATGCTATCACCAAGTTTGGCATAATCAGTAGTACTTCAGATCACTCACTCTTTTGCACTTATTTTGTTGGGAAACGAGTGATTCTAATTGTTTATGTTGACGATATCATTAAGAAGAGATACAGAGGTTGAAATCTCATTTACACTCCAAGCCTATATCGTAGATTGTAGGCAAGTTAAACTATCTTACAATTACGATGCAGCCTGATATCTCTTTTGTTGTAAGTGTAGTTAGCCAATTCCTTGATTCACCTTGTGAGAGCCACTGGGAAGCTACATTAAGGATTCTTCGTTATCTCAAGGCTGCATTGGGTTGACTCTTGTATAACAATCGAGCATGGTTTAGTAATGTATGATATGGTATGGTACTGTAAAACTATTATCTTATTTGGGAGGATGGTATGGTTAAATGATAGTAGCTATGAAGGAGAACAAAGTCTTGGCTGAGCCGATTAAGAATGATAAATAAAAGTCTAATATGATATGAGTATATAAAGGGCATAAGAGGAATTATAAATTTTGATTAATGATATTTTAGAAATAAAATTTCATGAAACCATGAGAAACCACCAAATCCATGGTTTAAAAACTTGGCTAAAATTTATGTTTTTCAAACCATGTGATTACCATACCATGACCATTTATTAGAAGTTTTCCCAAACATAAAATTAAACCATACCATAAACCATACTCTACCATAAAACAAACAAGGCCTAAGTCTTTAAGAGGTCCAAGAATGATCTATATATGTAACAAGTTGGGCATGCATGATATATTTGATATATTTGCTCCAACTTGAGGGGAGTGGTGAAGGACCAAATTTAAATACTATTGTATCATTGGACTAAAATGTAAAATGACATGTATTATATATACGGGTAGAAGGGGACTACCAATTAATCTTTTTCTCCTCAATTTCCACAGTTTTTATCTTTTGTTTGCAAGTTGCCAGCACATTGTTGTTCAAGTGTTAGTGGTGTTAGACCATCTAATGAGGTTCAAGTGTTAGTGGTGTTAGACCATCTAATGAGGTTCAAGTGTTAGTGGTGTTAGAATATCTAATGAGGGGTCATGAGGTTATCTTTTGATAGGGAGTTATTTACTGGTAGTTATCTCTTTTGTGATTAAGTTGTCAAAGTGGTGTGTACACATATGGAAGAAAACAAAGAAGAAAGAAAGGGTGACCTAGTGCACAAAGCAATCCCACAAAAAGGATTTGGGGAGGGTTGATGTACGCAGCCTTCCCCCTGCCTTTTGCAAAGAGGTTGTTTTCATGGCTTGAACTCTAACATCCATGTCACAAGTGGATAATTTTACCGTTACACCAAGTTACCCATCTGGAAGAAAACAAAGCATGTATCTATATAAAACTATAAATATATTTCAAATGAAATAGGATTGAACAGTATACAACTCAAACATCCTCTTCATCTCTTTATTGGCTACTCTTCACAAAGGTTAGAACTCCCTTCTCCTTCCATGAGCTTGTTGGCTGGACTGCAATCATAGGTGAGGGAACAAAAAAAGTTCTGCAGGGATCTCTTTTGGATCATCCTCTAATGAGCTGCTCCAAGTTGACTCCGTCAATCGACATCATCGCTTGATTCGATCCTAGAGAAGGGCCTGTAACGTAGTCTTAATGAATCTAGTACCACTAACTTGAGCTTAAGCATTATGGCCAATGGTTAGGCCTATGAATTTAATGGCAATTACTCCAACAGGGGACAGAAGCAGTTTCTAAGATTAGAATCCGGGTTACTAGAATAACTAGGCTACTTGGACTAAAGCAATAACGTTTTGTTTACTAGAAAACTCATGATGCCTTTGCCGTCCTTATTTCAACGAAGCAAGGTGTTATTACTAGCTAAGACAGTTCAGCTATTAATGTCTATGGAATATGGATAAGCACTCTTTGACTTTATTCTGGTCCAAACACATGTAGATTCTTACGGTTAAAAGTTTTATTTTATGATTTGCTTAGGTTGGTAAAGTTTAATGTCTAATGTCAAATATTAATACAATAGATTCTTCAAAAATTTATGTAATAATAAAATTAAGACTGAATGATACAAAAAATATAACTTGCCTTCTAATCTTGCAAAGCAATACCACATATCCATTGATCTATTTAGTTCAGCCAACATGTGGTTTATTTTCTTCATACGTACTGTTGTTGCGCCTCAAGGCTTATTGCTAACTAGCCCTTTGCTGGCTAGTACAAGTATGGGCTATGGAGAAGTATTAACTTTTGAATAGGATTTTTTTTTTTTTTGTTAGTTGTTTTAGTTCTTTCTAGGTTTCATTCATTTCCAATGTTTCTGTGCATATTTCATCTCTATAATTTGATATTTATGATAAAGAGCAAATGATTTCGTATTGTGATCTGCTGGTGAGCTTCTGGCAAGTGAATGCACAATAGCATGTTGTATGGTGCACAACATGCAATAAGGGGCATAATATGAGTGTGTATGGAGGACTTTAGTCTCTTTTCATTGCTGTAAAACTAGTTAGCTTGGTAGATATTCTTTCACTTTGCCTTTTTTATAAAAAAAATACTTGGAATAAAATTAACTGTAGATCTGTGTATTGTTCTGGTGTGTGGTAAGCATCTATATTACTTTCTGGTGTGGCTACATTAAGTATAACTGAAGCAAAGTTCACCACGGAAACAACATAAAATATTTCACTTTGGAATATATGCACTTATTAGCTAAACCACTGTACAAGTTCAGGTCTATTATGTTGCTTGCCATTGTTTGGTGTTAATGAAAGTTCAACATTACATTTTTGTGGGTTGTGATAATGGACTCTAGCTGTCTTTGTAATAATAATCAATTTAATTTGGAATTTCTCATGAACTTATGCTTCTTGTTTACAGATCTCCAAGATGGCGAACTTATACATGGAGAGAATTTTAGTCTCTTTGCTGCTATGTCTGCCTTAGAGGTGTGATGCATATATTCCATTGTTTTATTTTCTTTCTATGACATCTGAAAGAATATTTGCCAATGATATGCATGCTGTGTTTTATGCAGTATCGAGGCAGTGAAGAATTGAAACTTGTTTACATGTTTCTTTGAATAAAGAATTGGCATGTTAAAAAGCATGTCAGATGAACTTTTTCTTATATTGTCAGATTATATAGACACATCCTTAATAGGAAAATTCCTGAATAGGTGGTAGATAGAACACAGGTGCTGCCAAGTATCTTGGAGCAAACTCCCTAATTTAGTAATTTAGAAGAAAGAATAATATATATTGTTCTACAGCCTTAGTTAGGTTTGAACACTTGGAAAATTCTTGAACAATATATGACTTTTTTAAAATGTTATTCTCAGTATACTGGTCTCACTTGTATAATAATCCTACTCATGAAGATAATATACAATAATCCACAATTATAATTTCTTAGATGATCTTTTGTAATTTCTAATGTTAAATACAAAAAATTAACATTTTCAATGGCTATAGGAAAATTTGTGGTATAAATGTGTACATAAAAACTTGGATATTTAGAGGTGCATAAATGTGGAGAGCTAGGTTACTTGCAAATTCACTATTTTATTGCCAATATATAGTTGATTTCTATTGTCTGTCTATTATTTTTTGTAGAGATGTGATGATAGCAATAAAATACCTGGCAAAACTCTGCACTGAGCATTTTGATAAAAATGATCTTGATTGGCTCTGGTCTTTTTAGCTGTTATAACAGTTTAGTAAAGTTCAGAAACAAGTCTTATATCACCAAAGGAACTATCTATTATATCTCTTGATGAATAAGCTAATTATCCTTTTCAAATTTTCTTGTCACCGTGAATTTAGAAATGCCACACCTTAAACTTAAGCCAAAGTTTCATCGTTCTTCTTCTTTGATGATGGGACCATGCTTGACAAAATGCTTCCATAGCCTGGTAAAATATTATTCCATTAGTTATACTTTTGTAATAGGTTTTATGTTCTATATAGAGGCTTGATCATTCTATCTGATCGCAATGTTGATTTTATTAAGATCTTCTTTGACCCTCCTTATTGGTAGTTCTATTGGCCATACATTGCTACTTCAAGATCCATGACATGGTCTGTGGCATGTAAACTGGCACTGAAATTCTGAAATAGAACTAAAGAATGAAGATGGCTGGTAGTAAAAGCAAACTAACGTTTTAGGAAAGTATTTTCTTAATTATTTGCAATATTATCTAATAAATGTTGTTCTTGACTCTTGATCCATTCTGCCTCTTCTAGATAATGGATCCAAAGATGGACTCTGGAATGGAGAACAGTGGATATCGCTCTATAGAAGAAGCTATAGAAAATAATGTTGCTCCAGTTCCTCTCAGCTTGGATCCAACTGTAGATGTTCAACGCACTATTGACGTCATTGATCATCTTATCTCATGTGAGGTACCAAAAGTAGTTTTATTTATTTATAATCTTTGAAGCTCGTAAGTTTACATTATTAATTTTGACAGGCCACTTGGCACAAAGGCCATTCATTGGCACAGACAGTCTTTTCATGCATATATCTCTTGAGGATAGAACGAACATCTTCACATGCCTTGCTGCATTCCTATTGCAGAATAACACGGGCTACTTGCAATGCTGTTATATCTGTTGTTTCTGAAGCACGCACCCATGAGGTATTGACCATAACTGATTCTTTTATCATCCACCATTGACTCAAAGATGAAAATCACTTTCGTTTTTCATCATCTTCTCAATACCTATTTTATGGAAAGCGTGAGTATGCCACTGGCCTCTGCAAATAATATCAGATGCTATTTATTTCCAGTGAAATTATTTATTATCAGCAGTATATTTTTGGATGATAGTTAAATGATTAACAGATCAAGAGTCGTAAAAACTACTCATTTTGTGTGAAACTTAGTGTCATCTTCTTTCTGACCCTGTAAACCTAGGTGGAAGTTTTCCACTAATAGTCCCAATGATGCCTGAAAGCAAAGCCCTAGTTTATATGTAATGTTGGACACATTTCCATGAATTAAGTATTTTATGGGAAATCTCTTTTCAAATTGTCTAAGTGCTTAAATTTATGTGCTTCCACTGGCACATAATTTATGCCAAATCTCTGAATCTTGTCCTTGTTTCTTGGACTTGATTTGATAAGAACAACATTCTAGTTTCATTGATGAGACATTGTGTCTTTAGCAATGAAGAGGCTCATTTCTTTGAGTTATTAACTTTGTTAATTTGGAGCAAGTTACCTATGGAATGTGGAGTTTAAATGGTCTCTTATGTTTAGAATCTTGCTTTACAAAGTGCTAACTATCTTTTTTTCTCCATGTTTCAGTTTCTAGCAACAATATTAACTCTAATTCAATCACTATCAACTAGGGCTGTCCAGTATTCGGTTCAACCCGAACCAAATTTTTTGATTCGGTTCGGTTTCAACCGTTGTAGGTTTGGTTCTTTGACCCGAACCGAACCGAAATTTAGATTTCGGTTTGGATTCGGTTCCCGGAATTCTGGAACCGACCCGAACCAAAAACCGAATTAATTAAAAAATAATATATTTTTAAATTTTTTTAATATAGATAAGTAAATGGGTATTATAAAATAATTTTTAATTTTTAATTTTTAATTTTTAACCGAATTAATTAAAATTTCGGTTTTCGGGTTGAAAACCGAACCGAACCGAATAATTTCGGTTCGGGTTAAATCGGTTTAGGTATAGTTCGGGTTCGGGTTGGAATTTGGGTATAAAAAAAATTTCGGTTTGGTGAATTTCGGTTCGGTTCGGTTCGGGTTGAACCGAATGGACAGCCCTACTATCAACTACATCATTGATGAAATTTCATGGTAAATAACCCTGACATACAAATAAGGTAAACTGTGGAGGGAAGGAATCAACTCCTAAGTGCTGCTAGATATATGACGTGACATTTTATCTTCCATAGTTGACTTCCTCTTAGGATTAAACCAGGTGTATTGGTACAATGGGGCTAGAAACAGAAGGCAAATTGAATAATTGATGAAAAGGTGGAGGTGAGGCGATAAAAAAACACAACTTGCAATTGGTTCTGAGGTGGAAGAATGCTTACTCTTATGAATAGCAACGGGTAGGCAATGTCTGATGCTACAAATTGAGACGATTGTGTGGATACAAGTGAGGAAAGTGGATGTAGTTGCTCATGGTGTTGATGATACACCTGCAAGGGGGGCGGTGACGGAGAAATAATGTGCTTTGGAGTTTGGAGTATTTGAACTTGGAGGAGTCGAAGGAGGAAGAGGTACATAAGGGGTCATATAGTGGAGTTAGAAAAAAACAATGTCATCTCAAAAATGATCCATTGAAAGAAAATTTAATGACATAGGGACATAGGATCATAACATCTACAATTCTTTTGAGTGGGAGAGTAACCTAGAAACACAAAGGAACATAATAATGCATTAACTTGTCAAGATTTGGTCCTAGGTATTGCTATTTTCATTTACCCTATGCAACCTGCATTCACCGTCCTGCCCCTTAACCTCCCCTCACTCCACATAACCTTTTATATCTTCTTTTATATTTCAAAACTCACTTACCCCAATCTGCCCCACTTATAAGTTATAAATGTATTTGAAAATTTAAATTTTACATATAAAATTAATGGAAACTCACATCTCGCATTGACCTATGGCCTTGCCCTGTTCCATCCATATCCTTGCAAGGCATGTAGAATACAAAGACTGCCAAAGACATAATATCAAGCTTATTATCGCGACCAAAAAAATTTCGCGGTAGCGAACCTTGATATCGATATATCGTTTTGCGACCGATATATCGTCCGCGTCGCGATATATCGACAATATAATATATATTATAAATATAAATTATAAAAAATATATATAAATAATAATAGCATTGAAAGTCATCACTTATGACATTGCACATAGCAAAGTAATAAACATAACTGTTATGAACCATAAAATATACAAAAATCACCCACATAGCAAAGTAGCAAAGTAGCAAACATAGAATATACAAAAATTCAATTTACATAGCATGAACAATAAACATCAAGTAGCTAAAGTCATCACAATCACCAAATCTCCAATAGTCCAATCTAAAAAAGATTATCAAAATCATCTTCAATGTCTTCATTAGGGGTATTATCCATTGGAGGACGAGTTGGTTTGAGCCCGAAATCATATTCAATGTCTTCATCATCATTTGGAAATATCTCTTCTTCTCCTTCATCACTTGAATTTTCATCCATCAATCTTGAAGTAGAAGTAGAAGTAGAACCACGATGACGTCGATTATAAGTGACAAGCTCATTAACTCCACGCCTCCTTGGAAAATTACGACCCTCAAGGGCATTTGAAGCACCAATGGCTTCATCAACAAGCTCAAAAGGAATTCTATCATCCTCTTCATCATCATTGTTGAACCACGCATTTGTCCCCCAATCAAAATCGTCAAGTACTAGTGGATCATAGTTTTTGCCACATTCACGAACTTTTTGAAATCTCGTAGCAATCTTTCGATTGTATTGGACATACACCAAATCATTCAATCTTTAGTGCAACAATCTATTTCTTTTCTTGGTGTGAATCTATACAAAAGAAAAGTAATTAAATAAAAATAATAAGTAATAACTAATAAGAAAGTACTAAAAAAGCATAAAATACTTAATTACTTACAAATTCAAAAGTGCTCCAATTTCGTTCACACTCGGAGGACGAACAACAAAGACTAACAATGCGCTTTGCAAACTTTGAAAACTCGGGAGTACGTCTATCGAAGGATTTCCACCATTCAACTAACATTAAAAATATAAAATATTAAAATTCAAAAATATGTAAAGACAATAAATATTAATAAATAAAATAATATACAATATACTTACGAGGAATCCTATTTGAGCGCTCTCTAATCACCATCTCTCTTGCAAAAGGTCCTCGATCTTCATCATACATATCGGCATCTAGAAGTATCTTGGATCGCATTGTATCATCCAACACTAATTTCTCAAGTACATCATTGAAGTCTTCACGTAGTTTCCCCGAGTACACGACATCATTTTTCTTGATGTCAAAATACTTGCCCGGATTGAGAAATAGAGCCGCACCATATAATGGTGTCTCCATTTGACGCTCCCATCGACTTTCAATGATATCAATGATTTTCTTGCACAAAGTGGATTTGTGGGCCAAGACTTGTTTGATCCTCCTCTTAGCTTCACCCATTGCCGCGGCTAATTCCGTCATAGCGGGTTTTTCATCACCATCCGCTATCCTCAAAACCACAAGTAGAGGCTGTGATGCTCTAATGCAATCTTCAACTGCCTCCCTAAATTTAACCGCATGGATTAATTCATAAATTTTCTTTCCCGCTTCGGTCTTGCACAATTTTGAATCAAACCAATCTTGACTTACAAACAACCGCTGCAACTCTTGTTTAAATTTCCTCAAACATGACAATGTTAGAAATGCAGTCGCAAATCTAGTAGCCCCGGGTCTAACAAGATCATGTCCGTTAGTGTGCTCCCTCATCGCATCAAGAAGGCGACCATGTCTATAAATGAATGTGGTCAATGATCTTGCTCTTGCGATTGTAAGCTTGAATTCTTTCATTTTTCCCACATCTTCCAACATAAGGTCCAAGCAATGTGCGGCACAAGGGGTCCAAAACAGTGTAGGCAACCTTTGCTCCAACAATCTCCCCGCTGCTTTATAGTTGGCGCCATTATCTGTGATAAATTGAACAACATTACTTGGGTCAATTTCTTCAATCTTGGTCTCAAGTAAGTCATCCAACATCTGAGCATCATGACACTGACTTGAAGCATCAACAGAGCCAAGAAAAATAGTCCCTTGCGGACTATTTACAAGAAAATTTATCAACTGTCTCCCTCTTCTGTCTGTCCACCCATTTGACATAAGAGTACACCCATCTCTTTCCCAAACCTCTTCATGTTTGCGCTTTAAATCTTCTGTTTGTTCTTTTGCCTTTTTCAATAAAGGAACCCGCAACTCATGATATGTGGGTGGTTTGTAGCCCGATCCAATTTGTGCTATGCCTTCAACCATCAACTCATAGCTTCTTGAGTTTGCCGCATTGAAAGGAATGGCATTCTCATAGAAGAAGTTGGCTACATACATGTTAACTTTTTCAATAGCCTCTTTTGTCTTCAAAGACCTTTCAATGGTCTGTTGGCTAGGACCTTTGGAGTGTCTTTCATCCACAATTTCTTCTGGAGTTCTCTGTAGCAATCCACCAATCTTGGTTTGTGATGTGGATTGTGAGTGTGACACTTGTGACATTGCTGCAAACTGAATAGCAGCCTCTTTTTTCTTCTTCTTGTAAATTGTTCCCGAGCTTGGCACGGAGTTGGAAGCTGTAGATAGGTCTACTGGTGCCACTGCTTCTTGTTCATCATCCAAACTGAATGGTGTCTTCCTCTTAGCTGCAAGGGCATCATGCATTTCTCTCATTATCAGCGTTGTGGTTTTATCACATTTTTTCACGTCTCCATAACCACCCGCCAAATGTTGTTTAAGTCTTGTGATTGCCCGTTTCAATTGGTTGCCACAAAGTGAACATGCAATCAATTGTCTTTTGTTTAAATCCGGCCAATATCCATATCTTCAACCAATATCTTTCGAGTTCGGTTTCCGTTTAGGATCTTTAGAAGGATCATAAGGCGTTTCACCGGAATTTCCCTCCATAATTTACTGCACAATATAAACAATGTTGCACACAAATACACAATACAAAATGAACATAGGCACACAGCTAAACAAGGACAATGCAAATATACTATCAACTTATCATTTTATCAAGCATAAATAAGGAATCAAACTGATTCCAGAACAACTAACTAGCTTAGCTGTTCTGGAATAACCAGAACAGCTTAAGCTGTTCTGAAATCAAAACCAAAACAGCTTAGCTGTTCTTGATTCAAGAACAGCTTAAAGCTGTTTTGGAATCAAGAAAAGCTTAAAGCTGTTTTGGAATCGAATCAAATTCCAGAACAGCCTTAAGGCTGTTCTTGATTCAAGAATCAAATTCCAGAACAGCCTTAAGCTGTTCTTGATTCAAGAACAGCCTTAAGCTGTTCTTGATTCAAGAACAGCTTAGTTGTTCTGGTTTGCAGTAGCTATGTCGGAAAAAAAAAAGAAATGGCGGAAAATGGAAATGCAGACGTGCCGAGCCGTGGAGAGAAGATCGCCGGAACATACCTGGCCGGAAAATAGAAAAGCTTCGCCGGAGAAGTGAGGCGCCGACGGGATGCGAGGAAGCTTCCGAGAGAGTCGCCGATGGGATGCGAGAGAGGAAGAGAGGAAGAAGATTGAAGAAGATACAGGCGTCGGAGGGTTTAAGTTAGGTTTTTTTTTTTAAAAAATCAATAATTTAGATATCCTTATCACTAAGTTGGATGAAAAAAATCGCAAAAAAAAACCCCTGGCCCAGCGGTGGAACCTTTCCGGTCCACCGAGCGGGCCAGGGTTCGAATCCTGGGCTTTTTTTTTTCTTCTTTTCTTGTACCGCCTATCTCGTCGGGATCTCATCCAATCTTGGACGAGATCCCGACGAGATAGGCGATATCTCGGGATTGCCTGTATCGTCCAGACGATACAGGCAAATCCACCGAGACAACGATATCTCGTCGCTATCTCGACGAGATAGCGACGAGATGATAACCCTGCATAATATTGCAAGGAAAAAAGAGAATGATGATGATAAAGCATGAGAAGGAACTCCCATCATCAAGAACTTAGGATAGCACGAGGTAAGAACATCACCCTAGAAATTCGTGACACATTTGAAACATTAGAGTGTGTGCTACATTTAGTAGATGATTATTTTTTATACTTGATAATCCCATTCTGCTGATATATGTAAACATAAATAGGCATATATTCCATGCCATTATCAGTGTACAAGATTTTGATATAAGAAAACTGTCTTTATTTCTTGAGAAAACTCAACTTTTGTGCAGAAAAAGCCAAGTTATATGAGAATAGTCATACATGAGAATAAATAATAGCAAAACATTGAAAGTGGTAGACACAAGACTAGATTTTAAAATATTGAGAATGAATTTGATGAAATGGTGAGACGCTCACGCTCAGTTGATGAACACTATGAAAAAAAGATAAGATGGTGCTTACCTAACTTACAACTTACAATCCTCATACCTAAAATAAAGACAGATGACAATAGGATAAAAACTCCCTTATTGTATAAGTTGTTGGATGATTGAGAAAAATGTGTAGGTGAACATTGAACTGCAATGCAATCAGTGTAGTCAAAAGCGCTTGCCTGGTCGCCTAGGCGCACCAGGCAAGGTGACCACATGCCTTAGCGCCTTAGGAGTGTCCCAAGCGCAGCCCTTCAGTCATGCGTGCGCCTGGACTGCGCTTTTGCGCTTTTTTTTCATCGATAAATGTCCTACGAGTTTATTGATCTTTCGATCGCGGACATTGCGTGCTACTCAACTCGGAACCCGAAATTATTTTTCATTCAAACATTAGTTTCGAGTTTGTTATCATGACCAACAGTTGTTAGTGTTCTATGTTATTTTCAACTTTTTATATTTAACCCTAGGACCTTGAATTTTCAAATGAATATTAATACTTGCTTCCTAGATGCATGGACCACATATTGTTGTATTAATAACTAATAGGGAAAATCATACTTTTGGTCCCCATAGTTTTAAAATTTTGATTTTAGTTTCCACACTTTATTTTAGTTTAGAATTTGGTCCCTGCCATCAAATGAGGCCTAAATGGAGCTGTTATCCAGCTGACTGGACATTGCTGACGTGGAGCCTACAAGGACTAACTTTGTAAACTATGAGGACTAAAATCAAAATTCAAGTAAATTATAGGGACCAAAATTATTATTTTACCTAAAAAATATAAAAAATCACATGATATTTTTTAAATTTATTTATAAATAATTATAATATTTAAAAAATATAAGTTTACGGTGATTTATTTTGGATTTTATTTTGAGAAGTGTGATGACATGTTTATATATTTAGAAGATTGGTTTAATATTTGCAATATTGGTTTATTTTAAGGCAGAAACAACTGATTTCGTATTCTTTAATTGAACACATTAATTGAACATGGAACACATAAATATTTGCAGTATGTTATGTGCTCTGAATATCCCTTAAAAATGCCCATGAAATCGTACCAATAACATTGTATTATATTGTCACCATGGTTTAAAATCTCAGTACCGGTACCGGTTTCGGTCACCGGTATATACCGGTACCGTACCGTACCGACACACGGTACGGACCGGTATGAAAATGCATAGCGGCCGGTTTTTTTTTTTTCGTGACATACCGCCCGGTATCGCCCATACCGGGCGGTATGAGCCATATACCGCCCATACCGGGCGGTATATGGCATCATACCGCCATATACCGCCCGGTATACACTATACCCGGTTTTTTCAAATACCGGGTATATCGTATATCGGAAACCTAAAAAACCGGTAAATACCGGACTTATCGTACCGTACCGACCGAGATTTTAAACCTTAATTGTCACTACGTAAAATGTGAAAATCGGCTTTTATTAGAGTGAAAATTGACACTTTTTTGACGTTCGAAATTTAATTTATACCGTTAGGACCAAATGGAGGTGATCAGTGAAGAGATGAACAGATCGGGAGAGTATGTTTTCGAATTTTGCAGCCACTACGGAATTCACCCTAAATCAGAGTAATTAACGGATAAAAATCGATGCCTAATGATGGCGTCGACTTAAATCCATCCAAATTAACATAAATCACTGTAGTGCGCTCAATTTTAATATTTTTAAATATTATAATTATTTATAAATTAAAAAATATCATGTGATATTTTATATTTTTAATGCAAAATAGTAATTTTGGTCCCTATAGTTTACTTGAGTTTTGGTTTTAGTCCCCATAGTTTACAAAGTTGGTCCCTGCAGGCTTCATGTCAGCAATGTCTAGTCGGCATTTGTTAACCACGTCAGTTCCATTTAGGCCTCATATGACGGCAGAGACCAAATCCTAAATGGAAATAAAGTGTGGGGACTAAAACTAAAATTTTAAAACTATGGGGACCAAAATCAAAATTTGAGTAAACTGTGGGGACCAAACGTATGATTTTTCCTAACTAATAAGCACCTGAGACAAATGAGTAAATAACATCATGAAATTAATTACTTACATATACATCACGATGACGTAGCATGAAATTATATGTGCACTAAGATGAGGTGGATTGGGAGATAGAAAGGACTCCACGGAAGCAAACCTATTTTTTTATCTATGTTCAAATGACATATTTCAAAGATGTTGCAATGTGTCTAAGATGTCTTTGTAAGCCACATTTCTGTTAACTGTTTAAATTGCTTATTTTGTTTTCTTTTGGTACTGATGCTTTGTAGAATCCTATTTAAAATATTTCTTCAATAGGAAGAAGATCTTTTCACAATGGCGTATGGGTTGCCTTTGAAAGGAGATGGTGATGAAAAATGTTTATCAATTCTAAATTCAGTTGAAGAAACAATATCTCGCCAACTTCGAGCTTGCAAGGTGCAGTCATCTAAGAAGAAGCCATTAGAAGGTAATAAAAAATCTTAATTACATCCGCTCTTTTGCTAGCTAAAAATAATTGCGAAGTGTAAATTAAAACTTCTGAATGATGTTTATTCTCAAGTGCAACACCTGTTAGATAATGAATCTAAAAATGTTGATTGTCTTTAATTTTGCCATAATACAGTGGCAAACCATGACATGGGTTTCGTGATGTCATTTGCCACAAGTTTATCATTGTTAATCATGTGCCCCATCACTCACGTATAGGCAAAAGTGTATAATGTTGTAAACTTGTAATACCTTGTGAGCACACCACATGATGGATGGTTGACTTGATATGTTTTATTTGCCACAATTTGCTTTTTATATTGGATGAGTTTATTAATTTTAAAATTAATTCCCACATGAAACCTGGAACACCACTTATTATATTAACATTATTGCATTGAACCATTCTTCTTTATTATGTGACAAAGCATGGTATACTCTGACTTTATTTTATTAAGATAGTGGCTCATGTACATGAACCAAAGTAAAAAAGAAAAGAAAAAGAGTGAGTTATGTAATTAAGAAGGATAAATTTAATTCATGTTTGAACATCTTGGGAACAGGCTACGAAAGTTTAGAAGAAGAATTGATCTCTGATTGTCTATATGCTCATAATCAAGAAATTTGAAGTTACTGTCAATATGTATGTTATCCAAATAAAGTAGTCCATATATGACATAAAAAGGAGGAAATGGTGCAACATAATGTGTCATTTGGTGCTTAAATTCTGGCAAATATGCAAACACTATAGTAGATTCTACTAAAAGATATGATTATGTATTCAGCAATTTTTGCAACATTTAGATATCTGCAAATGACTTAGTTTGGTGCTAATTTCCATTACTGTAGATATTGAACCTCTACAGAAGAATCCTGAATTGGAAGAGGGTTATTGCAGAGCTCTTTTGTGCCGCTTACGTTTTCGTAAGGTCTTATCCCAAGTTTCCTGAGTTTACAAATGTGTTTGATTTATTGGTTTACTGAAAATATTTCTTGTTAGACCTATGTGAAATTGAAGGGTGTTCAAACTCTGCTTCTTTAGTTAATACTCTCTTGGCATTCAGTTGCTTGGTATTCCATGTTTGATTGGCTACAAGTGGTTGTTTTCACATATGCAAACTCCAACTCCATTCAGATATTTCCTTTTGGAACACGTATCCAGTTTGCACCTTTGGAAGTAGTTCAAAAGATAAAACAGAGACTACTACTAGGATTCTCATATACTATTGGTCCAACTGAGGATCCATACTATCTCCTTGAATTTTGATGCTATTATTCCTGGCCTAATCATTTACTGTTATAGAGAACATCCTTTCCTGTGAATCACACAATCCTAGGATTCTGTTAATAAGATTAGTAAAAAACACAATTGAAATTAATTGAGTCAAGATGTCTTACAATTATATATAATTATATATCACATAAGTCACCTGACTAGAGAATTTAATTAAGGAATTCATTTATAATATATGATCCATTGTCTCTTTTAGTGTTTTTTTTTTAAAAATATAAGATTGATAGGATGTAACCTCCTGGACTCAAATTAAGATGCTTATCCAAATCTATTAGACCAGTATTTGAATCTTCTTTTACTCGAAACTATGTTGCATTGACACAGACATGGATACAGCGACATAGGACGACACACTCCACAATTCTTTAAAAATAAGGGAAAGGACATGGTTGGTTTAGGATACAACAATTAAAAACTTAAAAGAAATATATATATGTTGGAGAAAGAAGAGAAAAATCATTCTATCATTAGTTTTCTCAAGAATATATATCTGTATACAAGGTATGATGTGCCATAGGAATAAGATAAGCTATCCTACCTAATACATAAAACAAAAGAGTAAATAAGGAAAGTTTATATAAGGAATGTTTATTTCTAACACTCCCCTCAAGTTGGAGCATAGATGTCAATCATGCCTAACTTGTTACAAAGATAACTAAATTTGATAGACCCAAGGGGCTTAGTGAAGACAACTTTTGTTCTTGTGAAGAGGTGTGAGGAATAATATTTTTTTTGGATAGAACAACATCCTGAACGAAGCAACAGGCAACCTCAATATGCTTAGTTCTCTCGTGAAAAATAGGGTTGGCGAGGGTTGTTGGCAATGTAGATGGCAGATTGATTGTCACAATACATAATCATAGGCTTAGCCGACATAAATCCAAGTTCTTCAAGAAGAGTCTTTATCCACATCAACTAATAAGCATTTAGAGCCATGCCTCCGTATTCAGCTTCAACACTCGAGCGAGCTACCATATTTTGTTTCTTACTCCTTCAAGTAACTAAGTTTCCCCCATGTAGGTACAATAGCCCGAGGTAGACCTCCTATCATGAATAAGCCTCTACATTGATGTGACCATTTTCTTTATAGTGCAAGCCTTTTCCAAGAGATTTCTTGTTGTACTATAGTATTCTCATCACAGCGTTCCAATGACATCTTTTTGGTTGATGCATGAACTAACTCACTGCCCCAACTAGGGGTGTAAGTGAGCCGAGCAGCTCGTGAGCTACTCGAGATCGACTCGATGAAAACTCGAGCTCGAGCTAAGTAATACTCGACTCGAGCGGCTCGCGAGCCTAATCGAGCTTCATATATTTATATATAATTATATAAATATTAATATTTCATATGGGGTTGAGCATAAACCCGAGTCGAGCCGAGCTTAATCGAGCTTGAACGAGCTCGGTCACGCTTGAGAAAAATAAACGAGCCTAAACGAGCTTAAATGAGCCAAGCTCGAGTTACTTGAGTCGAGCTCGAGCCGATCTCAAGCCTGGATATTGAAGCTCGATCTAGCTCGAGTTCGAGCTCGAGCTCGACATTTCTTAAACGAGCAGAGCTTGAGCACAAGCAAGTTCGGCTCGGCTCGGCTCGATTACACCCCTAGCCCCAACGACAAAAGAAATATCTGGTCTAGTTTCTGTGAGATAGATAAGTTTACCAACTAGTCTCCGATATTTGACACAATCATTGTGATTTTCATCTCCTTCAGGTTCAACACTACTTTCTTTGTGACAAGACAACCCCTCTTGTAGTATAAGCAAATTCAATTCCGAGGAAGTATCGAGGTCTTCGTAAGCCCTTTGTTACAAAGTGATTCTTTAGATGAGCTTTAACCTCAATAATGTCATTTTCATCACTTCCAATAAGGAGATTTTCATCAACATACACGGCTAGAATGACAACCCCAGTAAGTGAATGCTTTATAAACACATTATGATATGCTTTACATCCCTGAAGACCAATGTTCTGAGCAATTTGACTAACAACTTGTCAAACCAAGCTCTTGGGCTTTGTTTAAGACCATATATTGATTTTCTTAACTTGTACAATTGATACTCCCCCTAGACAATATAACCAGCAGGTTGCTCCATATAAACAGTCTATGAGAGATCACCATACTGAAAAACATTTTTAACATCCATCTGATGCATTTTTCAATTGAGATTAACAACAAGGGAGACACGAATTCTAACAAAATTCAACGGGGCTACTGGAGAGAATGTCAAAGTAATCTACACCATACTCTTGAGTGAACCCTTTAGCAACAAGGCGAGCTTTGCATCTGTCAATGGTCCCATCATGTTGATATTTGATTGTGAAGACACATTTGCAGGAGACTAGCTTAGCATCAGAAGGAGTGACCGAATCCTAGGTGTGGCGTGAGGTAAGTTCAAACATTTCTTCATACATGGCCTGCTTCCACTTGGGATTATGAACAGCCTCTTGGTATGTCCTGCGAATAGAAGCACAAGACAAGGACAAGACAAATGCACTAAAGGAGGATAACAATTAAGTGAAGGAAACCAAATTACCAATGTGATGAGAAGTACAGCTGCATTTACCCTTATGTAGTGCAATAAGCAGATCAATCGCAAGATCTGTCGACGAGGAAGAGCTCGGCCGAGGTTTTGAGTCCTGAGGAGGAACAATGGTGGTCCGAGGTCGTCTCTGGTAAACAAGAATAGGAGGAGTAAGTGCCGCCATGGTGACATCAGTAAATAGTGGAGGATGGGGAGACAAGTGGAGATAAAGGTGGAACGAGGGGTGTTTGTGAAGTAGATACAACTAAGAAAAGCAAGGTGTCTTCAAAGAAAGTAACGTCACTAGAAGTGAACAATCGCTTGGAAACAAGATCATAACATTTGTACCCTTTTTGAGTTCGTGAGTACCCAATGAACACACAACGAACTGCTCTAGGGGATATTGTCATGACCAGGTCGAAGAGAGTGAACAAAATATAAGCACTCAAAGGTTTTAGGAGGTAGATTGAAAAGAGGTTGTTTGGGGTAAAGAATGGAATGAAGGGACTGACCCCAAGCACGGAGGAAGGGATTCTGTTAATGAGGTAGGTGGAGATCAGAATGGAATCAGCCCAAAGATAATGTGGTACGTTCATATTAAAGATCAGGGTCCTAGCAATGCCTAATAAGTGTCTATTTTTTTGTGTTGCAACATCATTTTGTTAAGAGGTATAAGAACAAGAAGTTTCATAAACAATCTCATGTGAGATACAAAACTTAGTGAAGTCAAAATAAAGATACTCACGAGCATTATCAGTACGCTAGATCTTAATAGAGACCAAAATGTGAACCAAGATCTTAATAGAGACGCCAAATTATGTTTTTATTTCAGAATAGAAGGTTTGAAATACAAGAAATACTTCTGATCGACACTTCAACATGAATAACCACGTCATGCTAGTGTGATCATCAATAAAGGTAACATAATACTTGTATCCTAACCTACTATAAATAGGACTCGGTCCCCAGATATCAGAGAGAACTAAAGCAAATGGAGACTGACTACGACTATGTGAGTGGAAAAGACACATGGTGGTGCTTACCCAGTTGACAAGCTTCACACAGAAAAGGAACAATGGACATAGACGAAGGAAGGATTGACTTGAGTTTGTTGACAAACGTATGGCCAAGACGACAATGCCATTGATAGGAGCTAAAGAATGATATGCGGCTGCAGAGGACAAGTAGATTCCTCCAGACTCAGTTCCCCCACCAATCTTCTTCCTCGTCTTGGGATCTTGAGAAGGAAAGAAGGTTACACAACATTGGAGACTTTTTGTGAGTTTACTAATGGAAAGAAGGTTCGTAGGAAATTTAGGCAAATAATGAACTCCTTCAAGATTTATATTACTAGAAGTTCTAACGGAACTATAATCATGCACAGTAGCATGGAATACATGTGGAAGGTTGAGTGGAATGAAATGTGGAAAACAGAATGCGGTTACTCGACATATGATTATCGGCTCTAGAATCAAGGATCCAAGACATACTGACAGCGACCCTAGAGATGGAAGACATGGCAGTAGTGGAGAACTTAGCGGTAAAAAATCCTCATATTCAACCTTAGAAATTGTTATTGATTCATTATCCAAGGTACTCTAAGGTACTCCAAGATGGTTGAGTGGAGGTAGCAGCCTCAGCTTGAGATGGGTGGCCAAACTTCTGCCAACAATGATCAGAGGGATGGTTGGATCTATCGTAGTTAGTACGAGGAAAAGAGTTCCTTCCCCCTGGACCCCGGACACCAGCAGCAAGGGCAGAGTTTTCAGGTACATGAGTAGGTGTAGGGTTGAGTTCAGTAACCCTCAACTCCTTACTCCTTGGCCATAGCACTACTAAGATCGGGAATGGTGTTGTCGGTCATATGTTGAGACTTGACATGTTGAAGTGATCGAGGTAAGCCATGGAGAAACTTAGGCAACAAGAAATTCTTCACGCTGCTTCTTAAGAACAAAGACATTTGCAACAACTGAATGATACTCACTTAGTTCATCTGCCTTTCCCTTTAAGGTAGCATAATAATCTTGAACTGAACCCTTCTTCCTCCATCCTTAAATTAAACATATCTGAGTATAATGAGTAGATCTTGGATATATTTTTGTATCTTGATGATATGTCTTCTTGGGGGCTTCTCACATACTCTTGTCGGTAGGAAGAAAGACTATAGTGGAGGCTATATGAGATTCCATGTTGTTTAGCATCCAAGATAAAATCACACAATCACTAGCCTCCGAATCCGAGTATTCAATGATATTTGCAGCGTTAGGGGGTTCATCCTCGTGATGATGTGTTTTCTTTTGTGATCCACGTAAGAGGTGAAAAGCCCTAGCCCAAAGAATAATTTGCACTGTTGAGTTTGATTGAAGTGCTGAAGGAGGTGACTTTCGGATCCATGAGAGTGTTGTTGGACGTCATAACACTCTTGAAGAGAGAAAAGTGATAGAAAAAAAATTGTTCAGTGGAGATATAGGGCTGTTTTGAGATGTCCTAGGAGAGGGTTGAGAGACGAACCCTAAGATTGTTCAGGCCTTCAATTCTCAGCCCAAGGAGAGGAGAAAATAGCTGTTGTGAAGCCCTTCTCTTCAGGTGTAAGTTGCTCAACTAGGAACCCTTAGGGTTAGAGTAGGAGAGCCAGCTTGGAGAGACCATGAGGTCCACCAAGGGGAGACGGAACGCCAAAAGATGAGGGACTATTTCCACCTCGTGCAGGAAATAGTTTACTCTGCCTATGAGGCGGCAGGAAGATTTCCAACCATAGAGAAAGAAGTGGAGAAGGGAAGGGATTCCCCTCCAACTAGGGGTGAGCTCGGGACGGGACAGGCCGGGATTTGGTATGCCTCGGTCCGGTCCCGATCCCGAATACGAAACATTCCGATTTTGTCCCGCCCCAAATTGGGGACGAGACTGGGACGTCCCAAATTTATTAATATTGGTTTTCTATAAAATAAAAACAATATCTCCATTAAAATAATTAATATTTTTTTCCCAAAAAAATATATTATATATTTAATATTACTTATATTATAAACGGGCCGGGACGGGACAATTCCGATTTTTTTTGTATCGTCCCGGTCCCGTCCCGGTTTTTAATCGGGACAGACCCTCCCGGTCCCGTCCCGATTTTGAACCGGGACGGGATTTGTCCCGACTTTTCGGGTCGGGCCATCGGGACGGCCGGGACGTCTCGACCCGTGCTCACCCCTACCTCTAACCTTTTGATGATTGGTGGAAGCGGGAAGAGGAGAGGAGAGAAACCCTAGGTGGGTTGCTCTGATACCATGTCGAGAGAGAAGAAGAAGTCCCTCTATCATTAGTTATCTCAAGAATATAAAACGGTGTACAAGGTATGTTATGCCAAGGGATAGGATAAGCTATTCAACCTAAAACATAAAACAAAGGAATAAAAGAAAGAATGCTTATTTCTAACAAAAAATATAACATCTTATAATTAAAAAAATTAAAGTGCATCCACGGAAATACATTTCATATTATATATGACAAACAAATATCAGTGTATTCATTATTATTGTGGAATGAGACTATATGGGTTAAAGCAACGGCAGGTAAAATCATATGTGAGGCGGGGAGGGTCAAATCATATGCAGGATGGCACAAGGCAGACTACAATATCTTGTGCCATACTTGCCCCATTTTGTAAGAGGAGTAGGGGCAGGGCGAGTAGGAGCAAATCCCTATCAGGGCAAGTCAAATTGCTTCCTAGGAGAGAGAAAAAAGGAAGCTCATTTTTTTATATGAAGAAAAAAATTACAAACCAAAAGGAGATCAGTTCATTTATTTTTTCAAAATTCTATTTTTTTTTATTTAAAATATTTTTAACATAATATAATCTAGTTTGTTTTTTCACCCTTTGCTCCCCCTCCATATTCCACTATCCAAACTAACCCTAAGATTAAGCTTAGTTAGAGAGCTAATATGGGTCAATAAGACAAGAAAGTGTCTAGGCTTGACTGACCAATAAAGGTGGCAATGGGCCAGGTCTGCCCATGGGCGGCACAGACCCGACCCGAAAAGGGCCATGTTTGACCCAACCTAAAATTTTTCGGGCCGGGCCGAGCTAGGTACGGGCCGTCTGTGCCTAAGGGATGTGTTGGGCTCGTCCCTTGGGGCATGCGGGTCGTGCTCTATTTGTGTCTTGCTTGGCACAGCACGTGTCGTGCTGAGCACAACACGCGCTAGGCTAGGCCTGGCCTCATGCTAGGTCGGCGCCAGGCTTGGCTAGCAGGTCTGGCACTAGGCTGGCTCGAGTCCCAAGGGGTGGGCCTCGTGCCGCTGGGCCGCCCCTTTGAGTAACCGAGCCGTGCTAGGCACAGCCTGGCAAACGATGGGCCTACTCGGGCCCAGACCTAGGCCGGCCCAATCACGGCCCATTACCACCTCTACTGACCAACTATGAAAATGTAAGAAAATCAAACTTAGACCAAACTCCACCCCAAAAGCTAGCTAGGGGTGATATTGAAGAAAGGGCAGGGCTTTCGTAAGGGAGATGGAACCGACGAATGGGCTTTCGGGAAGGGGTACCGCGGAAAATAATAGGGCGGTTAAGAGGGAGGATGAAGATTACTATTACATCCCGATCAAGAATGCGAGGAACTGCGTTGGCTTAAATGTGAATCTATTTGCTTCGGTCAGCATGATCAGCCTGGCAAGGCTGAGCAAAGGAACCGACTATGTTGTCACTCAAGATAGTGGACCGAATTTCTATGAATTTCTTTGCAGAAGATATTGGGAAAGCTACAGTTGTGAGGTCAATTGGTGATATCATTAGCTTTTCTGGAGTTGAGATGAAAGTTCACACCTTCACTTACTCTGTTTACAACAAGAAGCACTTTTCTTTCGCTCTGTTTGAAGGAAAAACAACTGATGTCAATTATTATCAAGCATCTATAAGATACTGTACTTCTATACTTCTGAACGTGATCGTGTGTTTTTGTCAAAAATAAGTAAATGATTTTGTGATCGTTCACTTGAAGTTATAAACCATGGGTTTTACTTGTTGTCTAGTATTAACACAAATGTTGCTTTTGATTTAGTTTGCAAGGTTATTTACGTGGCTAAAACTTCTGAAGGAGAGTTGGTGCTCTTTGTCTGGGATGAGACAGATTATAAGCCAACAAGATTACAATTTGATCTTGAGCTTGAAGGGGGAAAGCCATGTCCTTTACATGTCGAAGATGTCTCTCTTTCGATAGAGGTTATGTCCACATTTTCCCGTATCGGCTCTGTCCTAAGGGTATTTGTTGGAAAGCCTTTTAAAGAGATCTCACGTGTATGTTATAATGGTCAGTGGATCATATTGTGTAATATCGTTTGCAAGTTGCATTTTGGGATGTGGAAAGGCAGTAAGGCACACTGCAATCTTCTAGTGAAGTTAGAACTTTGACTGATGAATACGACATCGTAAGAAGGCTTATGCGGATCGTCTTACCATTTCTGTGGGGCGGTATCCTCTAAGCTTTCTTTCACCTTATCAATGTACATAGATGGATTTTGATTCTATGGCATATTCAAATTTGATAGAGTCACTCACTTATCCAGAGGTCCAGAGGTGTTATATAAATGCATGTGCATTGTCCGTGTGGTAGCAGCATATCCTTGGAAATGTAAGGACCTTGTTTCTGCGGTTAGAGAAAGATACCGTGTTAGATATACCTTGGAAGATCCAACAACAAGAATTCAAGCATACATTTGTGCAAAAGAAGGGATGAAAATTTTTGGAGGTCATCTAACCTGGGATGTATTAACAAGCAAGATGAACAAGCTACTTGGTATAACTGATGATGCTTGCCAAAAAAGAACAAATAACAGATGGTGTTAAAAATCCAACATGGATCTGCTGCGGCTTAAAATTTTACTATCTTGACAAACGTAATCCTAGAGGAAGCAGAAGATACCAAATTTTTAATACCAAATTTGTTAGATGACAAGTATGGGGACAAGTACTTTATAGACCAATCGTGCAAAACTGCAAATATTGCATATTTCTTTTGCTAGTTTATTATACACGTGGAATTTCATTGTATATATTAGTGGCAAATGACATTCATTATGTTGCCGATGTTTTGTTAAATGGTTAAATGATATTTGTTGGTTGATGTTGATAATTATAGTATGTTGCTACTAAGTTATGCAGTAGCTTGAGATGAAAAAAAAATGTTAGAAAATCAAACTTGATCTAACTCCACCCCAAAAACTAGCTCATAAGGTGAGCTAGCTTGCAAACAATATTACACAATATGATCCACTGACCATTATCACGTAGATGTGGGATCTCTTTAAAAGACTTTCCAACAAATACCCTTATGACAGAGACGGTACGGGGAAATGTGGACATAACCTCTATCAAAAGAGAGACATCTTCGACATGTAGTGGACATGACTTTCCCTCTTTAAACTCAAGATCAAATTGTAATCTTATTGGCTTATAATTTGTCCCATCCCGCACCAACTCTCCTTCAAAAGTATTAGCCATGTGAAGAACCTTGCAAACTAAATCAAAAGCAACATCTGTGCTAATACTAGACAACAAGTAAAATCCTTGGTTTTTAACATAAGTGAACGATCACACAACCATTTCCTTATTTTTGACAAAAACACACCATCACGTTCAGAAGTACAATATCTCCTAGATGCTTGATAATATTTACATCACTTGTTTTCCCTTCAAATAGAGCGAAAGAAGAGTGCTTCTTGTTGTAAACACAATAAGTTTCACCATTGTATGGAACTTTCATCTCAACTCCAGAAAGGCTAATGATATCACCATTTGACCTCACAACTGTAGCTTTCCAATATCTTATGCAAAAAAATTCATAGAAATCCCTAGTTCCAAATAAGACTGGTCCACTATCTTCAGTGTGATAACATAGTTGGTTCCTTTGCTCAGTCTCGTCAGGTCGATCATGCTGACCGAAGCAAATAGATTCACCTTTAAGCCAACGCAATTCCTTGCATCCTTGATCGAGATGTAATAGTAATCTTAATCCTCCCTCTCAACAGCCCTATTATTTTCCGCCGTACCCCTTCCTGAAAGCTCATCCGTTGGTTCCATCTTCCTTACAAAAGCCTACTCTTTCCTCAATATCCCTTCCCATAACCCTATTCCCTTATTCCAAGTCGGCTCCCCCGAAAGGCCAAAACCCTAGAACTGCTTCCACGGCGCCAATGGTCGATCCTGAGCGTGAGGGGTGTGTGTTAAAGTCCTACATCGGTTGAGGTTGTGGTCTAGATAGCCTTTAAATTAGATTGGGTAATCCTCCTCTTATGAGCTAGCTTTTGGGGTGGAGTTAGGTCCAAGATTGATTTTCTAACAAATCGGTATGAAAAGCCAACATTTGTGTGAGGCTTAAGACTAGCCTCAACCATAGCACGCTAAATCCTTAGCTACAATAGCTTAGAGTATGCAAGTAATCCAGGCTCAGTTCCCCACCAATCTTCTTCCTCGTCTTGAGATCGTGTATAACGCAATGAGAAGGAAAGAGGACCACACAACATTGAAGACTTTTTGTGAGTCTACTAAGCAGGAAACTTAGGCAAATAATGAACTCTTTCAAGATTTATATTACAAGAAGTTCCAACGGAACCCGAACCATGCACAGTAGATGTAGAGCCATTAGCAAGGAATACACTTGGAAGGTTATGAGTGGAGTGAAATGTGGAAAACAGAATGTAGAATGTGGCTACCTGACAAATGATTAGAGGCTCCAGAATCAAGTATCCAAGACATACCAGCAGAGACATTGGCAGCGACCCAGAGGTGGAAGACATGGCAGCAGTGGAGGACTTAGCCCGTAAAAATCCTCATATTCATCCTTAGAAATTGTTACTAGCCTTAGAAATTGTTACTGATTCACTACCCAAGGTACTCTGAGTTAGTTGAGTGCAAGTAGCAGCTTGAGCCTAAGATGGGCGGCCAAACTTCTGCCAACAACGATAAGAGGAATGGTTGGATCGGCCGCATTGAGTACACGGAGGAAAAGAATTCCTTCCACGGCCACGACCGCTAGAACGACCTCAACCTCAACCCCAGCTCCCAGCAGCAAGGGCAGTGTTTTCAGGTACATGAGTAGGTGTAGGGTTGAGCTTAGTAACCCTCAACACTCTGGCCATAGCACTGCTAAGATCAGGAATAGTGTTGTCGGCCATAAGTTGAGATGGTAGGAAGAGATCTGCAAGATTCCAAAAGACGGCAAAAAGAGATATGGAGGATTCCAAAAGGCGGCAGGAAGAGGACTCCAATAGGGGTGAGCGGGTTCAGGTACTTGTATTTTTCATGATACCCAGACCCCACCCTATTGGAACCACATGTTTCGGTTTCGGATACCCTATTGGAACATGTTCATATACAGGTTCCACGGTACAGGTTCCGGATATCCTGTTGGAACCTGTAAATGTACCTGTTCCAGAGTACAGGTTTCGGATATCGGTTCCGATTCTGGGTACTCGATGTGTTGGACCCGGAATCGGAACCGGTCTTAATCGGTTTTTAAATTTTTGTCCCGGACCCTACCCGAATTTATTTCGGGTTTACCCGGAACCTACCCAATTGGGTCGGTTCCAACTGGATCCGGGTCTACCCGGTACTCATGCACACCCTTAGATTCCGAAAGGCGGTAGGAAGAAGAGAAAAATCACTCTATCATTAGTTATATCAAGAATATATATCTGTGTACAATGTATGTTGTGCCACAGGAATAAGATAAGCTATCCTACCTAATACATAAAACAAAAGAGTAAATAAGGAAAGTTTATATAAGGAATATTTATTTCTAATAATATACATAGACTAAGCATATAAAACTTAACTAAGACATTTATCATCGCATATGCATTAATTAAAAGAAACCAATAAACAATTCCAGTCTTTCTGAATGAAATTGGTAGATAAAATACCATAGGGTTGCTGACTTGTTACTGGTGTTGATGGTGAGGGAGATATCGTCAACCTTATTGTGCATGAGGGGCCGCACAAGTGAGCAGGCTGCAAAGAGCTATGTTGGTGAGCTCTGGGTGAGTAGGCAAGGGCGTGACCAACAGTTGTGAGAGATTGTGTAAGGTGAGTATGCTAGTTAGGCGTTAGCAAGCTTCAGCTAAGCATGAGAGGTCATGACCAACTTTTGTAGGCGTCGACAAGGGTATGGGTGGCCCCCCTCTTCCTCATGACCACGATGAGGGGACAAGCTTATGAAGCCTCCTTATACGTGATGCTGATGAGGGGACGGATGCCTCTCAGTGCTGCAACGAGGGGACCAGGTGGCGACGGCTTCCTTCTGTTCCAATGGTAGGGTGAAATTGCATAGTGTTGGAGTGAACATGTGCAGTTGATGGGTAATTGGGTAGGGGAAAATTATTTATGACTTAGGTCACGTCTTGCTTGTGTTGGACATGTGTACACATTTTTAAAATAAATAAATTAATACAACATATTTTTGACTTGTGGAACACCTGCCCAAGCCTTGTCTGTGTCCACTAACAAATTTCGTTCAGAGGGCATATGGTTCTTGAAATGAAAACTATATTTATACAATCCTGAGAATACAAGATTGACTTTTTGGGTTCACACAAGGATGTATAATTGGATTATTAGGCGCCCAAGATACATGTTTAGTTTAGCCAATGAACAAAACATTGCTAGGAATGTTAATCTAATATGTTTTACTTCCCAATATGATTCTTGTTGTAAAAATGAAAATAAGAATAAAAGTTTTACTATTTTTATTAGTTTCATATGAAAATTTATTACAAATACAATAAAAATTCAAAAATAGTTTCTTTTAAATAGATCAAATGAAATAATATTAATATAATAAATTAATAAAACAGTATCGTTTTTTAAATAAATTACTAAACTATAATATATCAAACAATTATTTTAATGTATATTGTATTGGTTATATATTGTATAAAATTATATCATTTTATATTTTAGATTCAATTACTTCAGTTGAAGTTTCCCCTATTTCACGCTTAAATCATTTCCATGCAGAAATTAAATGCTCATGATTCCAGTGTTTACATTCCCAGTAATCTTATAAGATTACCATGAAACAAGCTGCCCCCCTAAGTGTCACCCAATGTCCAGCCTCTGTATAATAATATTTTTTTCTAATGCCGTGTCACTATCTTACTTGAACTTTTATCTGGTAGTAGATGTTTTTGACATTTTTATTGTGTTTCTTTCACCTTCTATTTTCATACTTATACATTTGATGATGTGATACCAACACCAACCAGCTCACTCACGACGCGCGTTACAAGATAAAATATCAGCGTCGTAATCATCAAACACCAACACCTCAATTACCAAGTGGCAGGCAATAAATGTCACCATAAATTATTAGACCATTGGAATAATTCTATTTATTAGGCCATTAAGCATTGTAATCAATGCTATTGCATTTCTATTTATTAGACCATTAAGCATTGTAATCAATGCTATTGCATTTCTATTTATTAGACCATTAAGCATTGTAATCAATGCTATTATCCTTGTAATCTCTATTTAAAGAGAGATGAGATGAATACAAAGATAGGCATGACTTGACTCCAATCTCTCCCACTCTCTCTCTCTTTTCCCTCTCCTCTCTCTTTTCTCTCTTCCACCTCTCCCCTCCTATCAAGATAGGTGAAAGTATCAACCATCGGTGACCAGCAACACGAGCTTACACCAAGGCTCGTAACATGATGTCACTCCTTTGGTAGAAGAGCCTCCAACAAATGTGCGTTAGCATTGATGATAATTGTTCGTCTAGTTGAGTTGAGAAGAGTAAACTCAAACCACAATCTACTGGTTATTCAAAGCTGTGCATGGTTCACATAGCAAAAAATTTCCACAAAAGACATGGATGTCTTGTCTTTGCTATATTTTGATATAGAAGAGCCCAATATGTTTCTAATTATAGTTTGCCCTAATGCCAAGTAAATGGTGTTATGGTGATATTAAACACACATATGTACAAGATTCTCATAGGTTACATGTTTTATGATTTTAGACTTTTGGTAGACCTGGTTTCTCTTTTTTGTTTGGTGAAGAGCATTTTCTTCATACTTGTTATAAGCTCATGCATATTTGATGAAGACCAAATCATCAATTTTAATGCTATTAATCATGCATTTTTTATGCATTATTACTTCTCCAACATCCATACTTCTACCTGCGGTGTTCTGTCACTTATCTTCCTAACCTTTTCAGCACTATTACCATGTTCTCATGAGCATGAGGAAACCCCAAGGGAAAGGTCTGGAGTTGGCTCGGAAACATGTGGTCTCATGCTTGTCTGAGTTAGCTTACATGTCAAAATCATTTGAATTTCTCAGATCCTCATCATTTGGATCTTATCAAGATGCTATTGAAAGTAGCACCACTGCATCAGGTTGCAGGCCCATTGGTTTTGATGCTAGCTTAAACAGCAAACTGTCTGCTCCAACTCCACCACGTGCAACTCATATTCTTAGCTGGAAAAAAGTGAGAATCCTTAGATGCCTTTGTTAAGTCAAAAATATAGAGAAGTTATTGCAGTTGATGTTTTCTCATAAAATACTTTGTAATAATTTAATATGATTTTACAGGCTGTAGAATATTTTCAGAAGCTTCTGCACGATTTAGATTTTGTATGTTCCTTGAATTTGGAGTCAATGCTTGAAGATCTCCTATGCTTCATTGTCCAATTTCAAAAACTGCAACCTGATCTGGTTGCTAGGGCTCATCTGCAGGTACTTCATTGAGAACCTGATATAACGCCATGATTATTATAAGATTGATGCATAAGACATTCTTCAAACAATCCCACCTTTGTTAGTTTGCTTACTGCTTTGAAATTCATGTTTCAGTGCAGCTTACCTATGTGTATGTTGAGATAAAAATTTAAGACCCGGAAAGAGGCATAAGGAATTTGCATGAGACTTAGAATGAGGAAATGCATGACCCACAACTTTATATAACTTCTTGTTTCTTGGTATACAAAGTATTTAGTAATTCACAGTAAATTGAAAATTTTGTAAGTAATATGTTTAAATTTTTTTGATGATTTGGTTGTGTTACAAATGGTCTTAGGCATACTTAAATAAGCTATTGTCAAGCTCGAATGCTGGTTTAGCTTCAATAATTAGTCTTGAGACTAATGCTACGCACAACCATTGCAACTTATTTTTCTATAATTTTGATGATGCTTCCATATATCTATAGGATAGTTTTCTTTCACAGTTATTTATTATTGAGATTTGAATTTAAAATATCATTTTCGTGTTTTAATTGGTTATTCTCACACTCTGTAGCAGTGTTGTCAAAGGTGCGCGCCTTGGCGCCTTGGCGCCTAGGCGCTCAAGGCGCAGCGCCAAATGACCTTTGCGCCTTCACTGAGGCACATGAAAGGCATGTGCCCAGGCACTTTTTTTTTAAGCTCAAGGTGTGCACCTGTTGCACCTTATTTAAACTGGTTTTTTTCTTTATTAGTAAGGGGACCACCACTTATTATAACACTAAAATAATTTTAAAAAGGGACATTAGGGTTGGAGAACCCACTAGATTCACTCGGAAACAAGTCTAGTAAGCTCGTGGAAAGTCAAGCCCTAGTGTTGGTAGTTCAAAAGGCTCGACCGAGCGTGAATTTGAAGAGAGTGAGACGGATTCGTATGAAACAGAAGAAGATGATGTTGAAGGATAGTTAGATGAGGATGGTGAAATTGATAATAGTTTTAGTGATGTGGACTCCCGGGGATGATCTCTAGGGAGTAGGGACTAGGAGGGTCACAAACTTGGTTAAGACTTATAAGCTTTGGTGCTTTACATGTTGATTTGAATTACTTAGTTTGATGGATTATGAAAAACTTAATTTTTAAAAGATTTTGTTGTTTGTCTCTTTAATTAGATTCATGATATGCAATGTTTCGATTCTCCGTTGGAATTGCCTATATTATAGGTGCAATGGTGAATATAATCTAATTCTTATATTGCATATTATATTTTTTATTGTTTTATAGTAGCATAGATAATGTTTTTAAAAAGATGCGGCCTTGCTTCAGTCAGACACGTGCTTGTTCTGCGCCTTATGCCTTAGGCAATATGATACCTTTGCGCCTTGAGTGCGCCTCGCTTTTGACAAGCTTGCTCTTTAGTATTCCGTAGTGGAAGTGTGGGACTAAATTAAACTTCTATTTCACAATAGCTTTGTTGATGCCCAAGAATTGTTGGGCGGTACACAGTTTTTTTTTTTGCGTGTGTGGGCCTGGAGGGAAGAGATGTAATTAACAGTAGCTTGAGACATGTATGAGACAGCACAGTACTTTTGGTTGGCAAGGGTGGAGATGGTTGATTGAAACTCAAAATGTTCTTCGTGCTCATTTACTTGTATTTACTATTATTGACTCATTGTGTTAAAAATGTAAAAGCTTGTAATTTCAATGATATACAAAATTGATCATCTTCAAAAATATTCAGCCGCCAGGATATGGCTGCAATGTACTTTGTCTATTTTGGAGGATACTTCAATAAAATGCTTTTGTTCCTTCTTTTGTAAATTTATTTACTTTTGCATCATCAACAGAGCAACAGTATATATTTACTTTTTCTGTATGATTCATGCTGTTGTCTCATTCTGAGATTTTTCCAGCTTTTATTGGTCCAAAACGGGAAGCTTTATGGAAAAGAATTCTTTCATGATATAATTTCGAAGGCTTTAGGACTACCAGAGCTTACAAGGGATAAAGAATTTCAGAAAAATGAATTTATAGTGCAACTAGGTCAGGTGAGAACAGATGTTACTTGAGGTCTTGTGGAAGTCATGAATCATCTCTTAATCTGTTTTTGCAAATTAATCTGTTTGCTATTTAATTTTGATCTTTTTTCTGTTCTTTGTAAATATACAGTTGATTGTTAATTTGCTTAAGATACTTTGTACAAACACTGCATGGCAACGTCGCAAGCTTGGGAAATGCTTACAAGACTGGAGTGTTCTTTCTTTACAGGTCTATACTTGGCTAAAGAACCTAATTTTATTCTCTCTCTTCAACTACAACTCGATTAAGAGTCAAACTCAAGCATGATACATCTTATGCGCTTTTATTTTCTTAAAAAATTACATTGTTAATAATTTGAAATAATATTGCCTATAAGAATGCATATTATTATAGTTTCTATTATATTTGCTGTTGTTCCTTGCTTAGTAATTTTTTTATATGAATATTAGTACCTTTTCTATGGGCAGATCTTTCAAATTGGAAGAGAATGAGTAGGCATGTCTTGCAGATATATTTCTTTCCATTTATATGGATTAGAATATATGCTAAAAAAATTGATAAGAGGGTCTACAACTTTCAGGTTGTACTTCAAAGTAGCCTCCGTTGATAATGATAATAGACAGAGGGAAAGAGATGGTCTTGATTATTTTCCAAAAAAAAGACATGCAATGGGCCTTTTCTAGATAATAAACCATATCAAACATCCAAGCAACAATTGATCATGAACCCTTTTCTTTGGTTCTTTTTGATGTTTGGGTCTTTTCTAGATGATTATCCTCGGATGATACTGCTTCGTGTAATGAAGGATATATTTGAATTATTTATAATTTTCATCTGCTTTTGTTCTAAAATTGAGATCCAATTTAAGGTTCTTGTATGTGTATTTAGGAGTGACTGTTCACGTTAATATCTTTTTCCTAACTTCCAGCTCTACATGTCTTCTCATTGTAATCTTCATTATATGCATTGCCTTGTACTCAACAAAATGGTGTCGTTGAACATGTTGATTTCATATGAATGTTCTAATTCTGGGATATGCTTCTTGCTGCTTGTTTTCTCAGTAACCATATATACTAATCTGTTATTCGTGATTTGTTTCCATTCACTAATTCATTCCCTCGAGATACTACATAAATCTTTATCTATGTATATTCTTCTTCATTTATTAGTTATCCTCTAGTTTTAATAAGTGGGTAGCTCAATCAGTGAAGTCCACATCTCTTGGTTTAGAGTTTTAGGTCCTACACTCCTACCTATCCCCACTCAAGACTCAGACCTGCACAAAATCTCCTAGACATTACAAACAGCATTTTCAGTGGAGACATACACGAAAGAACCCTCCTAGGTTTGTTGCTCAGTATTAGGTATGTTTTCCACAAAAAATCAACTGTTGAGATCATTGTAACAAAATTTCTTGGTTTGAGAGAGTGAGTCTGAAATAGTTCAAAGGGTTGAAAGATTAAATAGGCAGTAAGTTAAGAGAAGGGGCTTTGTTTTCTATTAGGCTGTGCATGTCAGTACATTGCTTTGTACTTAGCAGTGCAATCAATGTGTGTCTAGAACCTGCTGGTACTCTTGGTACCAACTGGTGTACATTCAGACTATGCACCAGGTAACTATCCAGTTATTGATACAACCCACATCAGGTTTATTGAGCCAAAAAGATGGGTTCTCTATTCATCTTGTTAGAAATAAACATTCCTATGTAAACTTTCCTTATGTAAACTTTCCTTATTTACTCTTTTGTTTATGTATTAGGTAGGATAGCTTATCTTATTCCTATGACACAACACACCCTGTACACACATATATTCTTGAGGTAACTAATGATAGAGTGACTTTTCTCTTCTTTCTCAACACATCTCATCAAGAGGAGATATATAAACTGAGTACCTTCATTCTGACTTCACTAAGTTTTGTATCTCACATGGAATTGTTCATGAAACTTCTTGTTGTTATACCTCTCAACAAAATGGTGTTGCAAAATGAAAAAATAGACACTTATTGGACATTGCTAGGACCCGATCTTTCATATGAACGAACTACGTTATCTTTGGGCAGATGCCATTTTGACCTCCACCTACCTCATTAATAGGGTCCCTTCCTCCGTGCTTGGGGGTCAGCCCCCTCATTCCATTCTTTACCCCAAACAACCTCCTTTCAATCTACCTCCTAAAACTTTTGGGTGTTTATGTTTTGTTCACTCGCTTGGACCTGGTCATGACAAATCATCCCCTAGAGCAATTCGTTGTGTATTTATTGGGTACTCACGAACTCAAAAAGGGTACAAATGTCATGATCCCAAGCGATTGTTCACTTCTAGTGACGTTATTTTCTTTGAAGACACACCCTACTTTTCTTCCTCAGTTGTATCTACTTCACCTGCACCCCTCGCTCCACCTTTACCTCCACTTGTCTCCCCATTCTCCACTATTCACAGCCCTCATGTCACCACAGTGGCACCTACTCCTCCTATTCTTGTTTACCAGAGACGACCTCGTACCACCACTATTCCTCAAGACTCAGAACCTCGGCCGAGCTCTTCCCCGTCGATAGATCCTGCGATTGATTTGCCTATTGCACTATGTAAGGGTACACGCAGCTGTACTTCTTATCTCATTGGTAATTTTGTTTCCTTCACTCAATTGTTATCCTCCTTTCGTGCATTTCCCTTGTCCTTGTCTTGTGCTTCTATTCCCAAGACATACCAAGAGGCTCTTCATGATCCCAACTGGAAGCAAGCCATGGATGAAGAAATGTCTACACTTACCTCACGCCACACCTGGGATTTGGTCACTCCTTCTGATGCTAAGCTAGTCTCCTGCAAATGGGTCTTCACAATCAAATATCAACCTGATGGGACCATTGACAGATACAAAGCTCGCCTTGTTGTGCTAAAGAGTTCACTCAAGAGTATGGTCTACACTTTCTCTCCTGTAGATCGGTTGAATTCTGTTAGAATCCTTGTCTCCTTTGTTGTTGATCTCAAGTGGAAAATGCATCAGATGGATGTTAAAAATGCTTTTCTGTATGGTGATCTCTCAGAGACTGTTTTATATGGAAAACCTCCTGGTTAAATTTGCTTAGGGGGAGTATCAAGTGTGCAAGTTAAGAAAAGCAATATATGGTCTTAAACAAAGCCCAAGAGCTTGGTTGTCATTCTAGTCGTGTATTTCTTTTGCCAAATATCTCAATGATTGTGCCAAATATCGGAGACTAGTTGGTAAAGTTATCTATCTCACAGTAACTAGACCATATATTTCTTTTGCTGTTGGGGTAGTGAGTCAGTTCATGCATCAACCAAAAAGATGCCATTGGAACGTTGTGATGAGAATACTGCAGTAGATCAAGAAATCTCCTGGAAAAGGCTTGCACTATAAAGAAAATGGTCACATCAATGTGGAGGCTTACTCTGATGCTGATTATGTTGGTTCCACTCATGATAGGAGGTCTACCTCGGGCTATTGTACCTACATGGGGTGAAACTTAGTCACTTGAAGGAGTAAGAAACAAAATGTGGTGGCTCGCTCGAGTGCTGAAGCTGAATTCGGAGCCATGGCCCACACTGCTTGTGAGTTGATGTGGATAAAGACTCTTCTTGAAGAACTTGGATTTATGTATGCTAAGCCTATGACTATATATTGTGACAATCAATCTGCCATCTACATCGCCAACAATCCTGTTTTCACGAGAGAACTAAGCATATTGAGGTTGACTGTCACTTCGTTCGGGATGCTGTTCTATCCAAGAAAATTACCCCTCACACCTCTTTAGAGGAACATACAGTTGATGTCTTCACTAAGGCCCTTGGGTCTACTAGATTTAGTTATCTTTGTAACAAGTTGGGTATGATTGACATCTATGCTCCAACTATCTATGCTTCAACTTGAGGGGGAGTGTTAGAAATAAACATTCCTTGTGTAAACTTTCCTTATTTACTCTTTTGTTTTATGTATTAGGTAGGATAGCTTATCTTATTCCTATAACACAACATACCCTGTACACACATATACATTCTTGAGATAACTAATGATAGAGTGACTTTTCTCTTCTTTCTCAACACATCTCATCATGAGGAGATATATAAACTGTGTACATACTACATGGTGAGGTAAGCATGAAGTACAAGTTAAGTTATCCTAGGCTAACATAAAGATATATATTATTTAACCCTTCCCTCAAGCTGGAGCATAGATGTTAATAATGCCTAGCTTGTTACAAAGAAATTTGAAGCGAGTAGAAGAATTGAGTGCCTTTGTGAAGATGTCAACAATTTGTTCTTGAGACGAGGTATGAGGAGTGACTCCTTTTTAAAGAGAACAACATCCTGAATGAAATGATAGTGCTTAGCTTTCATGGAAGACTGGGCAATATGAATAGCTGATTGGTTGTTGCAATGCTTGACCATAGGCTCATCAAAGGAGAACTCAAGTTCTTTATACTTTTGACCCACATCAATTCACATGTCGTGTGAGTCATAACCCTATATTCAGTAGCCTGCAGCCTCGACACTTGAGTGAGCTACCACATTTTGTTTCTTGCTTCTCCAAGTGACCAAATTTCCACCTACATAGGTACAATATTCTGAGGTAGATCTCCTGTCATAAACCGACCCCGCATAATCAGCATGAGAGTACCCTTCTTAAACCATATAGGCATTTTCCTTGAGAGCTCTTGACATAATGTAGAATCTTTAGAAGAGAATTCCAGTGAGAGTGAGAACATCTGGGTTGAGCATTTGGGTTGATGCATGAATTGACTGACAACACCAACTGCATAAGAGATGTTTGGTTAAGTAATCGTCAGGTAGATCAATTTTCCAACCAATTTCCGAAACCTTGCAAGGTCCTCAAAGTCACTATCTCCTCCTTCAGGCCCAGAAGTGGCGCCAACATCAATGGGTATGTGAGCCAATTTACATCCTAACATGCCACTTCACTAAGGTCCATGGCATATTTCCTCTGTGAGAGAACCACCCCTGAAGCATTATAGGCAAATTCAATGCCAAGAAAGTACTTTGGATGACCCAAGTCCTTTGTCACAAAGTGATTCTTTAAATGGGCTTTAACAAGATCAATTCCTTTATGATCGTTGCCGGTGAGTAAAATGTCATCCACATAGACATCAACAACCACAATCCCAGCAGATGTCGTATGAACACGGAGTGGTCACACTTGCATTCTTTAAGTCCAATGTCAAGAGTATGTGGGATGAGTATGCGGAATGCCCTAAAGAGGACATATTTTAAAGACAAGAATATATCAAAGAAGGTAGCTCAGTAGGTTTATTATGCCCACACTGCAGGCCAAGGCAGATGAACTGACAGAGAGTATCATCCTCTTATTGCAGATTCTTTTCTCAAAAATCAAAGAGAGGAACTCCTTGTGGCAAAGATTTTAAATGGCCTTCCACCATCACATCAGGGGGTGAAAACTCTACTTATGGTCCATAACACTATATTCGACCTGAGTGGTGCCATTGCCACACAGACACTCTGACTCCTAGTCCTATGGCCGAAAATTCAGCAGTTACAGTTGGGGATAGGGGTCGGGTGGTGGCAGAACTAGTGGTCGTGGAAGAGGAAGAAACTCATTCCCTCCTTGTCCTTAGTGTGGGCGATCTAATCATCCATCTCACAAATGTTGGCAGAAATTTGTGAGACCACCACAGGTCAAAGTTGTCACCTACTCACCTCTACTCAAAGTCCAAGTACGAGAAGTTTTTGCAAGCCTCCTCTTCTTCATCAGTTATGGCCTCCACTTCTGGGTTGCTGCCATTGTGTCTTCTGATATGCTTTAGATTCTTGACTCTGGTGATAGAAGCCTTTTCTCTAAATTTCATTCTGTATCCAACTCTCCACATGTTCGCTTAGTTGATGGCTCCATGTCACCTCACCTGCTCATGGTCTAGGTTCCAAACAACTTCTAACAATTTAAACTTAAAAAAGTTTTTTATTTACATAAATTCCTTGTCAACTTGGCTTGTAACCATGTTGAGCCAAAAAGATATATACATATATAAAGTGTGTACATGGTGAGGTAAGCATGAGGTACAAGTTAAGTTATCCTAGGCTAACATAACGATACATATCATTTAACAAGGTGTACGTTAAAATTTTAGACCTTGAAAAATATATATCACTGACCTCTCAAAACCAGCTACATTGATCTGATAAAGTACATTTGAATGTGTGCTCTCCATACTTGAACAATGCTTTAGAACAAACATTTACTCTTTGACATGGCTTGAAGTTGGTTGATGTGTTGAGATTCTAATTTTTGGTAAATTATATATATATCACCAGAATTGATGGTCAAAATAGATTATGAACAATTTAAGCAAGGAGTTAGCTAAGTTTATAGAGTTTCTTGGGGCCCTTAATTTTGCTCCCACTAGAGATATGTACTCTGTAATTTGTTATTTTTTACTCACTTGATAGGGCAGAAAGAAACTGACTAGAATCATTTCATTTCACAGTTGGAGATGGCCTTCAAAAGAGAGTTTGGAGAACTGACAAATGTCATGGTTGATGAGGTATATTGTTGAATAGTATTGCTTAAAAATTTGTCTGATTCTGCTGTGGCTTAGACGTAGTAGATATTCAAATGATGTGCAGAATATGTGCATGAAAGTCTCAAGGCATCTCCTTTTATGGACAGAGGAGCATACCTACTGGATTGCTTCTCGGTTTCTTACATTGGGATTTGAGCTGGAACTATATTCTCCTCATGAGTACTGCATGGTCTATTGGTATATGTGTGTGGTTTTCATGAAGCTTATGGAAAAGATGCAGTTGCGAGTAGCTGTCCACAGTGAAAATTGTAAGTAATATCCACATTTCAACCGGCATTATATGAACATGTATAGATGGGCTTGTCCTTATAGAGTTTCACTTCTTAACCAAAACTGCAGAATATTTCATCTTTTGTTTTGCTGTGATGTTATTCTCTAACATGCTCTAATTAGATATCATTGTTGGATTGCAAGTAGTCAAGCCAATATATTTTTTTGGTTCCATCCAACAACATTGAAAGATCATGTTGAATTATCTAATTTTTCTACTATCATATCACTGTACTTGTATTATTGTAATTACATATTAAATTTTTATCTGTTTCTCATTGGTCAAAGTATACGTTTCTTTTTCATTGCAATCAAGATCTATATCATCAATGATTGCCCTCGAACCTTGACCATTGTCAATGGTATTCTGAATGACCACACACCTCAACAGAACTTCTTGAAGTTCAATTCCAAAATCTGTTGCTCTTTTATATTTTTCCGAAATGTCGTCAAATTCATGCTTAAATCATATTTTCTTTTGCGGTCTTTACTAAAACCTATATGGCAGATCAAGAATGGAAGTTTTTCTTGATTAATCTTGTGGACAAAAATGTGTTTGTTGAATTTCTTGTGAAACCTATGTGGCAGGACAAGCCCCAGTACTAAGGTCTCCATGAGACAAAATGATTGAACTTATATAGACAATGTTTTTGTTACATTTCTTGTAAAGCCATTCATGATGTTACAGATAATGGTAAGGTTTCCATGAGATTTGTTAGATCTTATAACCTTTTAGTATCTTATTCAAATGTCCCAATACATATCAAGGAAATTTTAGTTAGTGAAGTAGCATCATAATTTCGCACGTGTAAAACATATTGGAAAATACTTTTCCCTCATAAGCCCTCGTTTTTTTATTTTCTTTGTGGGTACACTAAAACAGGCAGAAAAATTTCTTGATAATTAGTTTTACTTTTCAGTGCTTTCCCTCCAGAAATTGATAATTTTCCTCCAAACTATCATCTTCGTTAATTTTAAACCTATTTCCAAAATGGATTATAAACTTTTTGTTATCTTCACTGAGGTCACAGGGCAAAACTTAAAATCAACCTAATACATATTGCTGCAATAGAATCAGAGCCCAACAGCTGCTTAGAGCTTCCAAATATATTTGCTCAATAATAAAATAACTGATTGTTGCCAAATAAATCAAGATTGAATACTAGTGTGTCTAACATTGGATTTAATGGTGACACTTGCCTTGGCCATGCAGCCCAAAGACGAGGAAAAAAGAAAAAGGATCATGCCAAGGATCAAATAAGAGATGCTGTATTTTCATCCTCTTGTTTATTAATCCACTGCTATATTTGCCTCTCTGAAGGATTAGCCATGGTGAGTTTCCCTCATGTCTCAAATATCTGTAAGGCATGAAATGAATTCTGAAAACAGTATCTTATTGGCAACCACCCTAGATACTGGCAGCTTTGCACAATGAATCCAATACCTTCAAGGTGGCGAGCCCTTTCAATGGTGAAGAAGAGGTACTTTTTATTTTAATTTTAGTCAATATCTTGTGATATAGGAGAATAATAACTATTGTTCTTTAATCAGAGATTTGTTCAGCATTTTGAGCTTCTACAGAAGGCACATGTTCCTGATCAAATTTCGTATTACATTTTCAAAGAATCAACAGTTAATGTACAAATATCTGTAAGTGTTACAAGCTCGTGAAGATGTTTGTCTTGGTTTTAAGAAAATTGTTTATAGCTCTAATGGATGCATGCCTTGTGCATTTCAGAGTGTTGTTAAAGAAAACTACTTTAGAGAAGCCCAGAGGATTATAACATCCCTAAGAGGATGTTTTGCTGGTAATCCAGATAAGCTGTTAGAGTTGCAGCAACTTGAGCAAGTTGCAGAGCGCAACAGGGTAGCAATAAATGTCATAAACCAAATTGGAGCTCATGACCCATCCCTCAGGGTCTCGTTCGAGTTCAGTCACCACCCTCACTTTGCCATTGCAGTGATTAGAAGATCATAATCATTTTGGCCATCAACCTTTCTTCATTGCTGGTAAGTTCAGGATTTCTGAAGTTCATGGGATGGATCAACTCTAATTCTAGTTTTAGTTGAGTTTTAAGGTTGATGGATAATCAGAGGACCGCAGAATGTTAATCATGTTCATTAAAGCCTCTAATTCTTGGTTAAATTCATTCTGACTATTTATTTAAGTTATCCTATCAGTTTTGTTTGATTCCATGTAATCACTATTCATAGTTTCATACAATTGTATACCAACATTAAGTGTAGCCAACAATCTAGAGAATAAACTCAACAATCAATTTCATGTATTCTATCAATTGCTTTTATCATGTAATAGAATTGGTAAAACAAGTACTCACGAGAAGCAGACTCTAAATAACAATTTTGGTCTAAAATTATTAAGTTATATCTCTTTTGAGCTAACATAATTCTTTATATTGAGTTTGCAAAAATGTTCACTATACAGTTTATCATACTTTGCAGGTAAATATTTGTTGCATGGTCATAAACTTACGTCCAAACAATTCCAGCATTTGATGGGTGGTTATTAGTTTGATTTTACGACCATAAGAATGGATATAAATTTTGTAAACCATGACGAGAGATCATCAAGTACCATTCATCCAATTCTTCGGAAAAAAAAAAGTACCATTCATCCAAGAAAGTGTCCAAATTGAATTGTAATACACAACGACGTGAGAATCTAGCGAAACATATTCACCAAATTATTGCCTAAAAAGAATGTCTCCAAAAATTAATTGCATTAAGAACCCCTCAATTTTTCAAAATTTATAAATTTCTGATTATTGGTATGTAAAAATAGAAAGCGGAGACACCCTTGCTAGTAATATAAAACATATACAAAACCATGTAATAGAGTATTGGCGCAAGAAATAGAAAAGAAAGTGAATAGTGCTAAATTCTACTTGCTTATGAATCATTGTGCGTGCACGCACCATATGCAAAACCATGGAAAGAATAGCCCCTTCCAAGTTATTGGATACAAAGTGTGTATACCGTACATCCGATTTGATGAAAGCAATTGAAAACTCCATAATTTGTGGACAAAGCTTGAAGAGGGTTCACTAGATCATACAAAAATTGTAAAATCAATCAAAAAGAGGCTGTCCTCTCAAATTATGAGTTTCTTTTTGATAATTTATAACCATCTATACATTGTAAACCACTAATTTGTGTGGCACCCTGTTTTCAATGAAAAAGCATCTAGCAAACTATGTGAATACACCCCTTCAGTATCTATTAAAGAAATGTGTAATCTTGAACATTATTCTAAGCATGGTGATGTAGAATCTTCTGCATCCATTTAAAGGCCCCTAACTGGGTTTTATGTTGTCTGCTGCTTAAGTTCCTCATATTTAGAAAGCCTTTCCAACCACTTCAAACCAAGGTCACAGCCAGCCTTTGCAGCAACTTCAAACTGCTCCTGTGCCAATGGCAACGGATCCTGCTTAACTTTCTTCTCTTTCTTCCGGAGCCCATTGGTAGCAGGGCTCCTACCGGTGTTGAACCTGGTTATAACCTCTGGTACTTCATAACCTACATCCATATGTTTTTTTAAATCCGGAAACTGGGTAGTTAGACAAACAGTAGCCATCCACATAACCGTTGTTAAAAGTATCTATCCTCTGAAATACCTTGTAGCAGAAGGGATCCGTATGCAATAGCTGCTCCCGCGTGACCCTGTAATCAATCAAATCAAAAGGGATCAAGCCTCCATTTAGAATATTTCAGTATTGGGGCTTCATCAGTACAAATGTTCCAGCCTTAAAAAATTGACCAATCTGAATTGACTTGATCAATGCAAATCAATTATAATGAGCAGCAGAATACCTTTTGTGATGCTCTGTGGAAGCACCACATAGCTGAAGCAACATCTTTTTGCACGCAGTCCCCAGATAAATATACAGCTCCTAGAAGATAGAGAGCACCTGGATGCAACTGGAGCCAAATTTTGACCCAAGTTAGAATGACTTGATATCAGGAAAAGCTCGTTCGCACATAATAGCAAGAGTACCTGGTCAACAGCCTTTTCAATATAGTAGAAAGCTTGTTGATCTGACAGAACATAATCATTCTGCGACAAGAGGAAACCAAGTTACAGATTTTTCCAAAAAAAAACCTAAAAGATTATTTATATATATAGCCCCTAAGAAGAAACAGTAGTACCCAGGAGGCTAGAAATTTTACGAATTCAAAGTTCTAATAATTGTGAGTTATCATTTTTGTAAAAGGATCAAGCAGCTCTAAGCATCATGATATCGGTAAATGACGTTAACATTTTCACATTTTTCACTTCAATAAGGTCCTGACCACCATTAATGTGAACTCTTCACCTACTAAAGAGCTAAAAAGTTTATCACCCAGAGAGTGATGAGTGAAAATATAAAAAATTGTATTCTAATGTATATCTGTTCCTGAATAAAGAGGGGGGAAAGCTTAAATCAGAGTGATTTTTTTGCAAAGATTTACAATTATAGATTATATACAAAAAGAAATTTTTCATGTTTCCCAAGAAGATGATGCAAAGATGTCACACACTATAAGTTTTAAACGATAATCAAGACAACTAATCTTCACACATCTAATCTTTACACTAAATTTGCAAGCAAACAACAAATTTGATAGCAAGTCTTTCCTAGCAGTACCAAAATTTTACTTTATGCTCAACTCATTTCATCACATATGGTTTAGCATGTATGTTTTTAATTTCAGTAACCAAGAGAAGATCACCTCAACTCGAAGACGGCAACCAAGTTCATATTGGGCATCTGCATCACCCATGTTTGCAGCCTCCACCAATAAGGCAGCTCCACTGCATTCAAAACAAGAAATGTATAAGAAACCAGAAAATTGACAAAAGTAAATTAGGAAGGTCAACCGCTCACATTGCTTTACAAGCACCAGGAACTTGACTATACTTAAAATGCATCCTGCCCAGCCAGTATCTTGCATGAGTATTCATATTGTCAACTTCAAGAGCGAACTCAAAGTTCTCCTTTGCACCCTGTCGGAAAGCATTCCCTCATATGAACCGATTTTGAACACTCCAGGCTATCTTTTTGAATGATAACACTAAAAAGAGTTTTTCCAGCTAAATATGGCAATTCAAAAGAATGTGATTAAATTGCAAAAAATGCAATTTACTTATGCGGTTGCTTACTTTAAGGAGAGCGATAAGACGACGATCCTTGCGGTCGGCATAGTCGATAACCCTGTCTACTTCCTGTAGAGCACTCCACCCTTTGGCCACTAATTCCATGGCCTTCTTGTTCCGATCGTGAATTCCCCTCTGTCAAAATGAGACAAAAATTCCTAATCAACAAATATACAGACCAACAAGACAATTTGCCAAGTGAAGGAGGAACTCACCTGGTGAATCAAAAAGCATAGTGGGTTCCGAAATTGTTTGACAGTTCTATGGCATAGTTGTTGAATCATTTCTCGCTTCTGCTTCTTAGTTTTCTTCTTTCCAAATCTTAGGGAGATAGAGGCGTGCGGCCGTGTGGGTGCACTGCTGGCGGTTCGACGGAGTAGCTGCGAGATCGAAAAGTGGGGTGAGGGAGGCGTACGGCGGTCCGACGGAATGGCAGATGGACGGGAGAAGAGGGCATATAAATAGGGTTTTAAGTTTACATATATTTTATTTATCTAAATTATAGAACTTTTTTTCAAAAACCGAAATAAACATTCATTAAATCTTAAAATCAAAATAAAAAAAGTAATTATTTTGATTTTATCCTTCCATATTTTCTGTCAAAATCTTTGAAGTGCACTATTTTTTCTATTGAATAATTTTTTTTGTTTATTAAAATGTATTTTTCTTGAATTTTTGATATTTTTTTAAAAAAAAATTGACAAAAGTCTTTAAGTTGTACTAAATATTTATTATCAAAATGTTTAATTTAAAAACTTATTATTAAGAACTTTTGGGAAAAGTCTTTAAGGGCATGTTTGTTTGTCCCTATTTTGGATTTCAATTTTGTCCGAAATAGCATTTGGTTGGCCCGCCGGGGATGGATTTCGAGTTTGGTTTCGCAAAATTGAGATTTCACGAAAGTAGCCTTTGTATTGGAGTCGGAGTTTTACTTCGAGTAGTTTTCATTGGTTTCGCAAAAATGATTGAAGGCGATGACTTACTTGTAATTATTTGGAAAACTCTGCCAGTTTCGACGAATTCACTGGTTTTGTCAACAAAATTGTGTCCACGTTAGGGCTTGTCCATGCACAACTCCCCCACTCTTTCGAGCTCTGTGGCGACAAGAGGCGAAAATCACGCTCGAAGTTGATTTTAGCCTGAAAATGTCTAAAATATATCTATTTCTCCTTGCAACGTAAAAGATCTTCCTTCTTCTTCGTGTTTGTGGTCGGATCTATGAGATCTAAAAATGAATCTGGCAAACTAGGGTTAGATGTTTGATATTGTCCTCCTATTTCTTAGTTATGTTCTCATTCGTATGTGAAGTTATTTTCTTTGCAAGATCATGATGTTTGTGATTGTATTTGAGGTCGAATCTATTTTGTTTTCTTAGATCTAAGAACTACCGATGGAAATTCATATTTGTAGCATAACTTTGTATTATACCTCGAATAGATGCATGTTCAAAGATGATTGATAGTCATACTTTTCTTTTATTATATCATTGATTGATAATTTTGCTCCACAATGAGATTTTATTATATGATTCATTTTGTAGAAGTTATAAGTAAAAAAAACTAGGCAAGTGAGCTGGCACATGCATAATGGCATTATTAGATTTGTCATAATTTTTCATGCTAGGTGGACGTAATATTTAGTTTATTTATTTTCATGTGCAAACATTTAGTTTGTTTATTTTCATGTGCAAACATTTGATGCTCTATGGACAAAATATTTAGATTGTTTATTTTTATTTCAATACTTATTTATTTTTTTATGCTCATTGAGGATGGAAAGAATCTTCAATTGGGATCAAGAGTGCCGCCAGATCTTGTAAATATATATATGTGCAAAAGATGATACTAGTTTTATAATAATATGTTAAATTCTAGTTTCTTAAATAATATATTACAATAATAACATTGTTTCTTTTATCCTAGTTAAATACTAATTTTTTGTTTCGGAAAAGATGATATTTTTTTTACAATAATATGTTATTTGTTGTCATAGAATGAGTTATGTGGTAACCACATCCATCATAGCAATAAAGATGATGGGGAAGTATTTGATGACTTCGTATTCTTAATAATGATGAATATTTTGGATTATTTAGTTGCTCTAGAAAAATGCACCACCACCAAAACTAGTATGCACTTCGATTTTGGAGGTGTCGACTATGTACAAGAGTTAGCTACGAAGATTTGTGTATGTAACCACCTTTACTCTATCTCCTAAGATTATGCAATGAGCTTAGGAGAGTTGGCTTAGAGGATAGAAATGTTTTTGTTGAGGAAGCGATTGCTATGTTCTTATATATGATTTCTCATAATAAACGAGTTCGAGTAGTTGTGGAGCGATATCAACACTCGATCGAAAATAATTCATAAATGGTTCAAGTCAACACTGGCTGCAAAGTCTACAATGGTTTAAGTGCACATGTCAAAGCTACTATGACTTTGTCTAGGAGGTGACTTAAAAAATTATTAAAAATTTAATTTTTAATAAATAAAAAACTTTAGTGTTAAAATCTTTAAAAGCTTCGAAATCTTGTAAAAAAATGATTCTTAATAAAAAAATTTAAGAAAAAAATAAATAAATAAAAAAATTTAGTTTTATATTTGTATAAGAAAATAACAAATAAATTTTTAGTGTTTGGACAAAAATCTTTAAGTATGAGAAGGTAAAAATTTGAATCCCTATTTTTTATTCTGATTTTGAAAATTTATAAATCCTTATTCCAAAAGTATGGTTGGAATTTTTTTAATAAAATTATTTTAATTTTGAGAAAATGCTCTAAATTATATTGAATCCTAATTTATTACCGTGTTTGATTAAAAAAATAGCTCATACATTACGTAAATTTTTAATTTCAGCATCAACTTTAAAAATTTATCATTTTTAATCTGTTGATAAAATTTTAGCTCATAATTAATCATTTATTATATTTATCATCAATTTAATAATATGACATGCTTATTCTTAGTTACCTAGGATTCTGATTTGAATTTTGAAGCTTAATATTTTAATTATTATGAAAAGTTGTTAGATTGTCGTATCCCAAAATTTAAAAAATATAATTCAAATTTTAAATTTGAGGGTTATAGATGAAAATGACTATAATTTTAACGAAATTATCAATTGTGTCTAATTCTTTAATTAGTCTCAGTTATATATAAGAACATTCGAATTAATTTTAATAATACTCTTCTCCCTCCGTCGATGAACTGTAAGTATGATCGTTATTCCGCTAACGTGGTGATTGAAATGTCACTTGTCATGCCAGCTTAATACACTCGAATTGTCTTTTAATATCCACCCGAGTCTATAAAATGGATGCGATCATTGGAGGAGAGACGACGAGAAGATGATCAAAGGGGTTGTAGCTCAGGCAAGGCGAAAGTGAGGCACATAAACAGGTGACAATGAAGCAAGATCAAGTAGAAAAGGAAGAAAAAGAAAAAAAATAGACTATCTCAAGTGAAATATATCCTCACCATCTGCAGCTCACCGGCCATAACTATTAGTCGTAATTGTGTCAAAAATAAGCATGGTGGGCTAATGTGCCTTTATTTGTCATCTCATTAATAACTATGTCATCAAATAATTTGTTTAAAATAATAAAATACCAATCAAAAGATTATTTATTTTTTCTTAACTGTGCTGAATGCCCTTTTTTGTCTTAATAGTTCAATTTAATAGGGTGCTCTTCATATTTTGTTGCAGAAAATCATCAGCGGTGAGAAAATTGGGTGCGGCGAGGCAACGCAATTTATTTATTTTTAATTTTTTTTCTTATTTTTTCTTTTTTTCTTTTTTTTATTTTTTTAAAATTTTTAATTTTTATTAGCGAGGCAACGCAATTTGATAAATTAGCCAAATGCAATAGAAATTACGTGGTCGCGTCACATCAAAACACACCACATCCTTTGTGGTAGGTCCGTACTCAAGCCATTGGGCTCGGACTATCGAGGATTGGGTACATAGATCGAGGTACAGTACAGGAATACAGCGAATTTGTTTTGTCGAAATGTGGGACCACATAGCTAGTTCTTAAGATTATTGGTAAATTCGTGTAGTCCCTGTCTTGTTCTGGTCCACGTGGTAGATTCGGTGTCTCTGAGACAGTTCCTTTCCTCTTTGGGCTCTTCTTCTCCTTCCTTCCATCTTCCTTCCTCCCCCAGAACAAGAAGACATCGAAACCCTAGCCAATAGCCATGGCTTTGCGCGGTTTCCATGGGGTGAGGGATGACCTCTCCGAGTTCGGTCGCCACCTCGTCGACATCGCCTGCTTCCTCGCCCCTCTCCTCCCCCAGCCTCACCGCGAATCCCCTCCGCCTTCACCCCGCCACGTCGCGGCGCCGCCACCACCACAGAAGAAGCAACGCTCTTCTTCGAGGGTTATTTCCGGGATCATCACCGACCTCTCCGAGATCGGAGGAGGTTTCCGCACCGGCCTCTCTCGCCTCTCCGTTGCGTTCCGCAGCTCCCACGACCTGGCTAGGGGATCCTCACCTGATCGAGAGGATGATGCGATGGACATTGGGGTGTCGCACGAGGTCCTCGAGTTTATTGGCTCTCTCGTCAAGAGCCCCGTGACGTGGCTGGAGTTCCCGGTGTCTATGGATGACGGTAACCTCCTACGTTTTGTTAGCTCATATATGCTTTCATCTTAATTTGCAATAGTACTCCTTCTATTTCTTTTTCTCTCTAATTGGTAAATTCTTGGACAGGAATGTTTCTTATTTACAATTTGATCTTAAAATTAAAACAAAGATGGATAGTTAATCAACATCAATTTAAGCGATATACAACATTTTTTAAATATACCTTTTTAGGTGTTACACAGGTCAATTTCTTTCAGCATTCTGTGTTACTTGCAATCTTGCCATTCGAGTATTCTCTTTTTGTTGTTGTATGACTTCCTCATAGCTTCCCTCATCACATTTCTTGGTAAGGTAAAGTCATTATTATGTTAGCTTATGAAAAATTGTGCAGAGCTATACAAAGATATAGCACAGGCAGCTTCTAAAACTACTAAGCCATCTAAGGCTAAAAGCACTTTCACCCAAAAAATGGTGTTTGATCAAATACACGCTAGGAATGCTTTTGCCCTAAAAATTGTCTTCTCAGAGTCACTTTTATAATGCAAGTGAAGCAGTATTGTTTTTTTCAAAGTTGTGTTTTTAAAACAATTTACAAAAGCTAAAGCATTGCCTAACAAAGCTTAAGCTTAAGTCACTACCAAATGATGCATCATTGTTTACAGTTCTTCTTAAGATATCTACTATCCGATCATCAATATCTTTCAGCTTGTCATGACACATATTCCTGCTACATCCAATCTTTGTTTAGTTTGTATATATGTCATCTTCCTGTTAATCTGAGTTATTTTGGGGTTAAATTTGGCTGTTGTTTTCTTGTACAATTAAATTCAGGTATCTAACTACTAAAGTAGAGACATAGTTGAGACTTCAAGATATTGGTTGACATACTATATGAATAAAAACTTGGACCCAGGATATCCCTAGGAGTAGTACGAAAATCTATAAATGGAAAACACATAAAGGACCAAGTTTATTGTTTTTTAGTTATTTCTTTCAACCCACTTCAGTTTTCTGATTAATCTGGTGTGTTTGTAAGCTGATTACCAATAGTAATTGATAATTAAATTGCTGTTCAAAAATTTTGCAGAGTTTCACATGTCTCACACTCAAAGAGAGCATGTAATAGCTGTTGAGCGTTTCAACCCTGATTTAACATCTCTTCGACTCAGTCTTTGTTCCACATACATGAGTGAGGAATCCTTTTGGAGGATATACTTCGCATTATTGCTTCCTAAGCTAAGCAAACATGAATCTGAACTGTTATCAACTCCTCAGGTAAGATTTGTATTCTTTATTGCATTGACTGAGATATGTTTAAGAAGACCAACGTCATCAAAAAATCTAGGTGCTTTAAGGTGCCAAGGTCACATATTGACTGAAGCAGTAGGTGCTTTCCCAAGCAAAGTAAGGCACCTGCATTTCAAAAATTATTTAAAATATATATTGAATCAATTTAATCACTAAAATAAGACCTTAATTAAAACATTGAGTTCTATATAATTAGAAATGAAAGCTAATTATCACAACATCATAAAAAATAAATATAATGGTAATTAAATTGTTATAAATGAAATTTCGAAAAGTAAAATCAAACATTTATTGAACCAAGAGCTTTATTGATCTTCAAATTTTCAAAATATGCTGCATCATCATCATTATAGTCCATGTTTTCATCTCCATGAAATTATTTGTATGCTTCAATCTCCTTTGTTTTTATCTTTTCCATCTCTCAGTACTATTTGACAATATTGATTTTCTCAAAATTCTAAATTGCATAAGTATTATTATATAGTAAAGAAAAAAAAAAGATATGTTGCCTTGTTTTAGTGGCCAGTGCTTTTTTCATAAAGTAAAATTGGCCTATGTTTGAATGCTCACAGTTAAAGCAAGGGGCCTTTTACGAAGTTGTTTGCCTCCTTATTTGGGTGGCATGCACAACTCAGCATTGCCTAGTTGAAGCTGTGTACCAAAGTTCTATAGTTCATTGATGCACTTCACCATCAACTTGCCTGAGTGCTTAGGCAAGCACCTGACCACACTGTGAATAGCTCCCATGCTTCACCTTTGAACCACTTACCTTCTACATGTTGATTCCAAATTACTCCAGACTTTGAGTAAAATAGTAGGTTTTGGTTTAGTTTATTGAAGTGGCTACTTACTTTTTTAACTACTTGCCTTATGCATGATGATTCCAAATTCCAAATTACCATGGTAACCATTAGTCATTATCAACTATTCAAGTGTATGACCTGTATTTATCAATTCAAACAACCACCATTATGCACTGTCTCAGTATGCCCATCTTATATGCCCAAGTTATGCAGAATACATCTAATTTCAGGTATTTTTAACCCTGATTAATTGGCTGATATAATGCTTAAGTACATTTTGGGGTCTAGCTATTTTGGCTCTGTATATTAATCTAGTTGGAACCTCTTAACCAGTTTCATTTCCTATTGTCCTATTCGTAGATGAGGCAGATAGAGGTGCTTGGATCATCTTCATATAGAGTTGAGATGCGTGAATTAGAATAAAAATCTTGATCTGAACTGATTTGTTCAAGATTGTATCAGAACAGAACACAGAACTGAACTCAATGTACCTTTTGTACATTTAAATGTTTCAGACTCATGCAATTGGGTTAAGATATTGAAGGTGACATGATATCCCATGCTCAACAATATTTAATTATACCTACCTTCGCAAACTCAACATGCATCTAATGAAGTCACACTACTAACACTTTTTGTTTCATTAATCATATTCAAACAGGGGGATTCACAATTTCACATACTGCTATGTATGATGTGAAAATGCCATGTTTGCCACCATTAATCTAATTTACATTTGTGGATTTTGGTTACTCATGTCAATTACTTGAACTCAAATCCAGGATATTAATACTTTGAGTTAGTTGTGCCTGTGAACTTTGGATTCAGCTTAAATGTACATATTTGCTATTTTTCTTGATTTATATGTATGTGTGAGTTTTATGTGGATCTTTTTAAAAAATAATTTTTCTATTATGAAACATAAGTTATTGAATAATTTTAAAATAAAAATAATATTAGTTCTAAATAATGGCTAAAGATCTTAATATTTTCACACCTTTTTGGACCTTGTCAAAAGTTATATCCCTACTAGACCCCAAAAAGAAACTTCTTGGCAATCCTACAAGCAGACTATCTTACACAGTAACTATGGCTCATTAAGACATCTCCTATTTTCCGCTTTAAATTTTCCCTATTATTTTTTGTACATGTTTAGCTCTAAATAAATTCTACAATGTAAGCACCATGTCTTAGCAAATTCGCTTATGATTTGCTATCTACTTTGTGATCCATTACCTTTTAATCTACCTATTACTCTCTAGTAGATGATGGACTCAGTGCGGACAATGGCAATTGAGACACAGAACAATAGACCAACTACTCCATCGCAGGATGTTCATTCAGAAAGCTCACCATCATTGATGGGTGAAAAATGTGCGAGTATCCATCAAGAGGACGACGAAACATGGCAAGATGCATCAGTCAGAAAGACAAGATCTCGACAAAGCATTGATCAGTGGTCGGAGATAACAAATGCAGTTGACACTGCTGCTGAGGCAACAACACTTAAACCCCATGATATTTCATTGAATGACACCATTGAGGGCAGTGCTTTTGTAATGGAGAGATACATGGATTCAATCTTGGCAGAAGCAGAGCAAGTGCCTTCGTCTGAGTTTTATTTTAGAAGAAAAAAGTCATCTGCCGGAGAGAAAAATACGGCAAATATTGAAATGCTCAAATTCAAGACGTCTTCCAATGAGGACTCTGGTGATTGGCAGGCAGTCGAAGATTCAGACTTTGAGATACTGGAGAAAGAATCCTGAAGTTCATAACATCTCCTACAGATGCTACTATCGTACATAATTTTCCTTCATTTTGCTAAAAAGAAAAATTGTAAATTAACGCATTCAAGCTCTTCTACTACACAGTTTGTCCACATGTATATCCTCAATGATTAATTTTTCTTTTAACTGTTTTAAATGACTCGATGCTCATTTAATTGTCTTTAACTGTTATTGTGAATTTTCTTCATCTTTTGTTTATACTTCTTTTAAAAGTTAATCTTGCATGAAAAGAGAGTGAATTTAATTAAGAGAGAGCAATCCGATGAGCCAACTTTTGCTGCTGGTACTGGTAAAAGCTGAGCCTTGTTATTGTTAGGACCTAGTTGTAAATATATAAGGACCTATGTGTAAAGAGAGAAGGACCCATATGTAAACCTATTCTTTTATAAATAGCATGAGAGAAACCAATAGGTTAATCTCTCTAATTTCTTCTCAATCTACATGGTATCAGAGCCGGCGCCTCCAACAACCTTTTTTTTTTTTCCACTTGTCACTTTCTTCGAGACGGCGCCATTGTCTCCACACATCATACGCGAACTCAGCCGCTCGACATTAGCCACTTGACGCCTTGCCGCTCAACACAACCGTTCCTCTGCTCATGCTCACGCATTAGCGGCTCTTCAACGCCAATCAACAACGTTTCTTCACCTTAGCCGTCGTTTTCATTCCAGCCGCTTCTTCAACGCTAATATTCTACCGAGCTCTTCAATTTTTGCTTAGGAGACAAATTTACTAGAAATTGCTTCATTTTCTTCCAGCACAGTATTCTCACTCAATCAATAGATTTGAGGGGTGCACTTTTCGGACCAGATTCACATCTCCTTCACCATCAGGTTTATCAATTGTTTCTTTCAGTTGATACTTAAATTTTCATAAGCTATTATGTCTATATCATCTTCGGTGTCAACACCGCTCGGATCACTTTCCGGTTCGATGACTATTACTAATGAGAAACTCAATGGGAGAAATTATAATTCTTGGGCAGCAGGAGTTAAAGTATGGTTTGTGGGACAAGGATAGGTGGATCATCTTACCAAGATGGACATTCGTTGCTCAGGGGGAGTCTGGTCTAGTATGTCGGCTGAAGAAATCACTATATGGCTTGAAACAATCTCCTCGAGCATGGTTTGGAAAATTCAGTTCCACCTTACTCCAGTTCGGGATGATCAGGAGCATCTCAGACCATTCAGTTTTTCACATTGCTTCATCTTCTGGGAAACAAATTTTCTTGATTGTTTATGTTGACGATATAATTATTACAGGAGATGATATTGAAGGAATACAAAGACTTAAAGCCTATTTACATCAGCAATTTGAAACCAAGGATTTGGGCAACTTGAAGTATTTCCTGGGTATTGAAATAGCCCAATCCAGAGGAGATATCTATGTATCATAAAGAAAATATGTACTAGATATGCTTGAGGAAGCAGGCCTTCTAGGGGCTAAACCAGCTGATACCCCGATGGAACCAAATGTCAAGCTAATACCAGGACAGGGGGAGCCGTTGTAGGACCTTGGAAAATATCGCAGACTAGTGGGTAAGTTGAACTATCTTACGATCACTAGACCTGACATTTCCTTTGCCATAAGTGTGATTAGTCAATTCCTAGAGTCTCCTTATGAGGACCACTGGACAACGGCCTTGAGGGTACTACGTTATCTTAAGTCTTCCCCAGGTAAAAGACTTCTATATCACAATCAAGGCCATCTTCAGGTGATCGAATATACTGATGCCGATTGGGCAGGTGCACCCACTGATCGTCGATCCACCTCAGGATATTGTATTTTCCTGAGAGGTAATTCGATCTCATGGAAGAGAAAAAAATAAACTGTGGTAGCAAATTAAATCTAGTGCAGAGGCTGAATACGGAGCCATAGCATTAGTCACATGTGAGCTAACCTGACTAAAGCAGTTAATGGCAGAATTGAGTTTCAAACATACGAAACCTATGAAGTTATGTTGTGATAATCAAGTTGTTATGCACATTGCATTCAATCCAGTTTTTCACGAGAGAACAAAATATATAGAGATCGGTTGTCATTTTATCAGATAAAAAGTGCAATATAAAAAAATGACGATGTCATTTGTAAACTCGAATGATCAATTACCTGATATTTTACTAAGTCCTTAAAAGGTCAAAGGATCAAATTTATATGTAACAAGGTGAGACTTTGTAATGTATTTGCTCCAATTTGAAGGTGAGTGTTAGGATCTAGTTGTAAACATATAAGGACCTATGTGTAAAGAGAGAAGGACTCACATGTAAATCTATTCTTTTATAAATAGGCAAGAGAGAAATCAATAGGCGAATCTCTTTAATTAATTTCCTCTCAATCTACAGTTATAAATCATCCTAAATTGTTATTGCTTGGGCGATGAGATTGATTTGGCAGAATCTCTGTTAGGATTTGAGTGACATGGTAGATTCGTCTGATTTGCTATGACAAGTCTATTTGAGCTGGGGTTAGGTTGACATGTACAACCTCCTGGTTGGTAATTGCTTGAATGGCGACTTAAATTATATATGTAGCGAGTTGTGTAAAGTTGGCACATGAAAAGTGGCTGACTGATGGATAACTTAATCATTATAACTATAAGATGCATCCTTTCACCATGTGATTAATTTGACTTTGGATGATTCAAGTACTACTTAGAGATGCTAACACTCTTAAGAAGAAAAATCAGAGAAAAAGGTATAATTAGGAGACAAACTATGTTATTGTACATTTGTTTGTATTTTACATATTGGTCCATATTGCATTTATATTATATATGCACTACGTACTCTTGAGTTAATTAGGACATGCATGTATCATATGCTCTATAAGCTCAATGCCAATCACTAACATATAATTTCCTCGATGAACTTTGGTCAATTATCTAAGTCGACATATATAAATAGTAGCTAGCACAAATTTAGTTTCCTTAATTAATAGCTTTCTATTCCACAGAGAAATACTCGGATAGAACTTGTATGAGCGGCCTGCTCATACAAATTTGTATGAGCAGGCCGCTCGATGTCCGCCACGCCAGCTCAGAAGCCGTGGGGATGCGTGCCCGAGTTCGGGATGCGTGTCCGAACTCGGGAGGCAGGCTGAGCTGTGTGCTGGGCACGCATCCCGAACTCAAAGGGATGCGTGCCCAACTGGCGTGGCGGACATCGAGCGGCCTGCTCATACAACTTCTATCCGAAATACTCATATTAACTTGATTGGGTCAGTGCACTTTAATTTCAGTTCCTTTAATTAAAATTGTTTCATTTATGATTTCTTACATGCAACAGGTGCCGTGCCATATACTTAGCATTTGCATTAGATCTAGCTAGCTATTGACTGTGGACTATTTACTACAATACTTGAAACTCATTGAAGCTGACGTGGATTACACTTTTATTTGAAATTGAAATTTATCATCCTATTAATTAATTCAATCTAAATTTTAGTTAAGCTTATTGTGGCAAAAGCATTGTATTATATCCTAATTACATATATATTTAGCAAAGACTAGGCTCCATATATACATGGGGAGCTTCAGCTTCAGCAAAGACTAGGGCTAGTAACATGCATGCATGAATGCATGATTCATCATTCATATATATGAAAATATTGGAAGACCCACCTGAAGAAATCTAGATTAATGTAGCGTGTTTGGATCGAGACAGCGGAGTCACATGTATATTTACATATATATACGTATACATGTTGGGAGACAACAAGTGAAGTCAGTGGCTTGTACAGCATGCACATGCATTGCTTGAATGCATGTGAGAGCTCCCTTCCTTTCTCTATATATATATTGAGCTAACTAGTAACCACAAGATAATTAAAATAATGGCGATGATCGAGTTCCCATGTCCTCCATTTATTAGCCTTCGCTCCTCGGTCGCATTGCTGTCCCCATTTCCCCCCACCGCCCACCGTCCGATCCGCCCCCTCATCGGACACATCACCGTACGTCTTCTTCTTCTTCTTCTTCTTCTTCTTCTTCGATCTACTCCTCCTCGTGGAGAGGCTTATTATTAATTAATGCACTAACGTTATTTGTGCTGGAATGAGTTGATTAATATTGAAATGTGTTATGTTCCCCATGGAGAAGAAAAGAGAGTCAAGAGTGTGCAAGTCCGAAACAGCGGGCTCTGACAGCGTCTGACTCCCGTCGCGCACAAACTTTGGAGCAGCGAGAGAGGAGAAGAAGATGAGAATTAATGGGGATAATTTGGAGAGCATATGGAATGTATGCTTTCTTTTATTTTGTCGAGGGTGCACATTAATTATACTACACTCTTTCTAATCTCAGTCTCAGGTGGTCCTTCTTCTCCTCTCCTATATACCTACCTTGTTTCTTCTTTTGTTTCTCTCTTCTATCGTATACTGCAATCTTAGGATCACAAGCTGGATCTTCTCACTTACAAGTGAAAAGATCTTTTTTAAATATATAGTACTAGTCAAATTAAACTCTATAAAAATTAAAATTCCTAAGCAGCCAAGCTGAATAGGATGGTGTCTCAGTTAACTTAGTTTGTCTTACTCCCCTTATATATAATATATATTTTGCCTTGCCTAATTTTTCTTCTTCTGATCTAGCTATAGCTAGTAGCTATATACCCGGAAAATGTAAAAAAATTGATCCCCAACCCTGCACCTGCAGCCCTTGAAGCAGACAGAGATTATTTATAATTAATATTAACCATTGTGCTAATCGAAAACCTTCCTTGGATGTCTAAAGTCTTAAAATATATGATATATAAATATTGGGCATTGTTTAATATATGTTGTCTTCATTCAAATTTAAGAGGATTTTAAAAAAAGAAAGTTAAAAGTTGTGTTCAGGCCTATATTCTTCTCGGGATTGGGTCCTTAATTTGCACCTCAATCCACGAACCCTTCGCCTTCCCCCTTTCCCTTCCTCTCATCTATAAATACTGCCTCTATACTTCCACTTTCCCAAACACCTACACCTTCTTCTTCTTCTTCTTCTTCTTCTTCTTCTTCTCTTTTTCTTCCTCTCTTTTTTTCTAGCTCTTCTTTCCTAGCTATATGCCTCTACAGCTTATCTCTTTCTTTCTCTGAGAGTAGTAAATGATCCTCTTTGTAGTCTTCCACAGCTTTCTTGAACTGCATCTATATATACATTCTTCTTGAATGGAGATATTCCTGCCTGCGGTTCAATAAAGCTGTGGGAAGCTACAAGGAGAGACCAAATTATATATATATATAAAGCATGCAAATACTTCTTTTTTTTTACATTAATTCACAGGTTCGATCTCTTTACTGTTTCTACATATTTGTATATATATATATGCAATCTTTTAGATGAAATAATCTTAAACTTATGGCTTATGCTGTAATCCATTGTGCAGGTTTATTTCTGACCACTGCAGCAAGCATTCTCTTTGGAACTGTAAGAAGCGATGGATTATTCTCTGACTCAATAGGCTTGCATTTGATCTTTCTATTTAATTATTAGCTGCTCTACGTATCCTTTGAGTAATTAATCTGATGGACGTACATATGCGCGTGTGCATATATATAGATGGATGGAACCTGATCGATGATGGAAGAAAAGATGTGGCGCACTCAGTGACGATGATGAAACTTCATATCATGATAACCTTTTCTTTTGCTTTCTGGTCTATAAATTCGAAGCTCTAATTAATAAGAACAGATGGTGCAGTGTGTAATGGGGAATTAATATATTGAAGGATATCCTGAAATGGGTTTGTATTGATCCCCACGTAAAGCAAAGCTTCTATTTATGGGATGGGCATCCTGTCTGTCACAGATGAATTTTCTTTTCAGGTTATCCCGTTGGATTTGATGAGTCGATGAAGACTATCCACTGAGTCAGCTCTACTGACATCGATCGATTGCTCTACTATTCTGGACTTTCATGCCCTCTCCAACCATCAATTCACTAATCAACCTGGATTAACATATCTATATATCTATACTTGTTAATTTGTTATAGCAATAAATTTGGAAGAATTATTCTTATATATTCGAGCAATTAATTAAGAGTATATACATAGAGAGAGAGTTTATATAGCTAAGTTAGGTGATTGACAAACAAGTCGATGCATGCCTTCTCCTTTTTCAGAAAAGCCTGGACTTCTTTGACACTCATCCTCAACTTCTCTTAGGATTTTGAAACAAGTGCAGCGCAGTGCAGGCTTTGATAAACTAAAGGAAAAAAGTACAAAAATATTATTAACGTTTTCTCACGATTACTAAAATGCTCTTAAGATTTTTTTGAGATTAAAAATATCCCTTACGTTATGGAATTGGATACAAAAATGCATCTGTAGATAAACGACGTTAATTGAGAGATAACGGAGCTGACGTGGTTGATGATTGAGACTGATGACATGGACATGTGGCGCGCATGCAGACCAAGATATTTTCTCACATGTACTAAAATGCCTCTGACATTTTTTCACGGGTACTAAAATGCCCCTAACGTTTTCTCATAGGTACAAAAATACTCCTAATATTTTCTCACGAGTACTAAAATACCGCTAACGTTTATTTTGGAGCTAAAATACCCCTGAGGTTATTGAAAATGATACAAAAATGACACCAAACTACCTTCTGTTAGGTGAGACTTAACGAAGATGTCGTGGATACTGATAGAGATGTTGACTTTACACATGACGCACATGCAGAGAACAACTTGCATCTGCACATGCGCCACATGTCCATGTCATCAGTCCCAGTCATCAGCCACGTCAGCATCGATCCGTTATCTCTTAATTAACGTCGTTTACCTATAGGGGCATTTTTGTACCTAAATCCATAACGTAAGAGGTATTTTTGTACATAGCTTTTTCCAAAACTAAAGTGTGGGTATATATATATAACAGACTAAAAAATTACAAGATTTGTAGAAATTTTATGTTCTACTCGTGTTTTCAAATTTAGCCTGTAAATGCACAACTTTTACTTCCGTTTATATCATCTACCAAATCGTCACGCGCCGTCTCAACTTGCGTGGTTGACGGCTTCATACGTGGTTGATGGCCCCATATATTTTTTTTTCTCTCTCTCTTCTTTTTTTCCTCCCAACCGCTGCAACTTTTTTCTCATTTCTTCTTCTTCTTCTTCTTCTTCTTCTAGTAGTAGTAGTAGTAGTAGTAGTAGTAGTAGTAGTAGTAGTAGTAGGAGGGAGCAAGTGGAGGAGATGGACGTGGTGGTAGGAGCAACAGATCTTTGGGATGGAGGAGGAGCAGCAACAGATATTTGGGATGGAGGAGAAGAAGAAGAAGAAGAAGAAATGGGAAAAAAGTGGCAGTAGTAGTAGTAGTAGGAGTAGGAGTAGTAGTAGGAGTAGGAGTAGTAGTAGTAGGAGGAGTAGTAGTAGTAGGAGGGAGCAAGTGGAGGAGATGGACGTGGTGGTAGGAGCAGCAGATCTTTGGGATGGAGGAGGAGGAGCAGCAGCAGATATTTGGGATGGAGGAGGAGAAAAAGAAGAAGAAGAAGAAATGGGAAAAAAGTGGCAGTAGTTGGGAGAAAGAAAAGAAGAGAGAGAGAAAAAAAAAGTGGGGTCATCAACCATGTATGAAGCCGTCAGCCATGCAAGCACTGTTTTCCTCCACGTCAGCTAAGTTGAGACGGCGCGTGACGATTTGGTAGATGTCATAAATGGAAGTAAAGGTTATGCATTTACATGCTAAATTTGAAAACACGGGTAGAACGTAAAATTTTTGTAAATTTTGTGATTTTTTAATCTATTATCCTATATATATATATATATATTTTGTTGATTGCCTTTTCTTTAATATATATATAGAAATGTAAGAATATAATTATTAATTTATTAGATATATAGCCATGTCAGGGTTAGTTTTATAAATCCTATATAATTTGCAATATTTTTTTTAGAGTCGTTGATTTCTCCATGTGATTTATGATTTGATGTCAGTATAATATAATTAATCATTTTATAGAAACACAAAATTAAAAATAAATTAAAATTTTATATCTAAATCGTTATATTTAAAAAATAATAGACACAAAATTTATTTTAAATTAGTCTCTAAAGAACTATAAAAATAATAATAACATAATCACTTAATTGATCTGACTTTAAGCTATAGAAACAGCAGCAACATAGTCACTTAATTAATCTAACTCTAAAACTATTTCTATACATTTTTAGAGGTCAATTTGAAATAATTTTTGTGTATATTAATTTTTAAATATGAAGATTTAAAAATAAAAATCTAATTTTTCTCTATTTTTGTATTTTTATAAGTCGATTGTGTTGTATAGTGAGTGAACTCTAAATTTTTTAGACTTAGTTTGTCTTTCAAATGCCAAACTCCTGAAATTAGAAAGTTTTTATGTAGATCGAGCAGTGTAGATTACTTGAAATCAATAAACAATGCTCCTAATTAAAGATAACACAATTATATATATTCCGAAAATATTCATAAATGCTTCGGTCATCTGCATAGCAAAATATAATTAATGAATGAGCTGTGGCTTTGTTTGCGAGTGTGCATGCTTTAAGTGCATTTCCTAAAAAGAATTGTATTCTCGAAGTCATACAAAATACTTTTTTTTATCTCGAACTACTTTTCCTAAAAATAATTTGCAAAAGTTCACATGTCAAAAAGAAGTCAAAACCAATTGTTTGAAATCAGTGCCTAAGTTTAGATTTCAAATCGGCGCCGCCTATGCCTTGTGCAAATTTTTATATGGGTAGTTTTCCAAATTTTTATATGGGCGCCACCTGAAAATAAACAGTTGTCTGAAAAAAATTTAGAGCTCGTCTACCCATAAAATTTTTATGAACGACTTAACATGGATTTTGACGGAATAAATATAAATAATAAGAGAATGGATATGAATAAATAAATATGTATTCATATTCATTCCTTTCATGTTCATGTTCATTCTTTTTCTATTTATGTTCGCAATAGAAAATGGGGGCTACAAAAGATACTTTGACGCTTAAATTAGTGGGACTTCAAGGTGGATGTAATAGAAAATGAAATTTAGATTATTTGAGGCATGTCGTATTTGTATTTATTGCAAGGGAAGGTGATGACGCCGCCCAATAATCTCGTGAGATGTTACTCAAAATGAGTCGATACTGATATCGGAGATAGCAGGCATGCAATGACGCATCCCTCGTAATAAGGAAGGACATGGAAATCCTTATATGACCGGGTGGAGCCCCCCTTGGCGGAGCCGTTTGATCTGGCTCGAGTCAGGTTTGAGAGTATGGCTAGGTGGAACCCCCGGGCAGAGCCGTCTAGTTTGGCTCGAGTTGGGTTGTAGGCCACTACTGGGTCTAATCTGATCGGGCTTAATGGTGCTAGTTCGGTCCACAGCCCCCGAGCTCGGTCGTTGTCTAGAGGACTGCGTATTGAGCTCTAAGTAGAGTTAACTTCCCGACTTCGATTTTTCTACGATTTGGAGGATTTTTTGGGAATGTTTTACCATGTTGTGTTTAGCCATTGTAAAGGCTGAGTTGTGTAAGTGATCGTAGAAGCCGAGCCGAATCAAATGATCGTAGAGGTCGAACCTAGAGCGAGCGACCAAAGGTCAAGCATAAAGCAAGCGACCATAGAGGTTGAGCTGGTGTAAGTGGCCATAGAGGTTGAGCCTGAAGTGAGCGATCGTAGAGGCTGAGCTAGATCAAGCGACCGTAGAGGTCGAATTGGTACAAATAACCGTAGAGATCGAGCCTAGAGCGAGCGACCGTATAGGTCGAGCTTGGAGCAAGCGACCGTAGAGGCCGAGCTGGATCAAGCGAAAGCTCAGAAAAGTACATTTCTAAATTACATTTCTAACGTGGCAAAAATTTAAAAAGAAAAAGAATATGCCCCTAATTTTTTTCTCCCCTAAAATGAAATCTCAAAAAATCAACTCCTCCTCCATAGCCCTAACACAGCCTGTTGCTGAAAGTAGGAGGTTTTGTCACCATAGATTAGAGGCAATTAGGTTGATTTCGAAATCTGCTTCGAACCCTATGTGTGCAGCATTTCACCAAAACATTTAGTGAGCAAGTTTAGGCCATAGCTCAACGTATACCATGAGCTTCCACCTAAGGCAACCCGGTGCCCTTGGCCATACCCGGCCTTCTCCAACCACTACCTATCACCTTATCCTCGAGAACAACAAAACAAAGATTTTTCTCTCAAGGGCTATGGTCGCACACCCCAAAGAGTCTTAGAGGAACCTTCCTCTCCAAAACTCCACTAGTTATCATTCGACATTCCTCATCTCAAGGAAAATTTCATCCAACACCCATCAACGACAGCTCTATAACCCCACAATCAAGGTTCCAAAGTTTTGACCCATGCCCTCCTAAGATTGCTTTGCACCGTCCACACGGTCACCCCAAAGACGGCAAAAGAAATCCATAAGGACATCACAAGAACCAATTATTTCGGATTCACCTCATCCTCGGACTTGGGATTGCCCTTAGGGTAGGAAAATCCCTAAAGTTCTAGGCTACTCACACGCTATCCCGCCTCGTGATGACCAACCACAATCTCATAAGGATGGTTTACATAATTAAATTTCAACAAATTAACTTTGTTTTCTCGGCAGTGCTAAGCTCACTCTTGGTCCGACTTGTCGACCAACTACCCAACTTCTCAACTACCACATATCTAAGGTCTACCATGTCATAGATATTATAAAATCAAATTTATAAGTAGGGCTACTTGGATAGTTGAGGTATTAGGCCAAACACTTCGGGTGCGTTCGTAAATGCTCTATCCCGGCCCTCTCTTGGACCCTAAACTCTTGTCAGGATACTCTACCATAATTATCAACTAAAACCAATCCTAGATAAATCCACTGAGCATTATGAAGTAGATTATTCCAAAAGTGATGTATGTAACTTGTGGTGTCTCAAGTATAAATCATGCACCTGCCATACATTGAAAACATAATTTACCACCATTACTTGAAGAAATTTCAACATACCGCCACGTCCAATAGACCACCCTTTGCACCTATTATAACCTTTTTTAACCACACAAATCAAAGATAAAAGTACTGATTTTTAGTACAGACAAATGTGCAGGTGATTGCTACAAACATACTCATTTTTGTATGAACAAATCTCGTAGACGTTACCCTCTAATGCCATTGTATGACAAGACAACTTAGCGGTGCTTTGCAAGTTAAATCCACTTGATCCAAATATTGATGCTGACACATTCTTACACATCCAATATGAAAGTTTAAGCATCCAAGCAGTATCTGAAAACTAAAATTAAACACCATACCTCTTAATCACAACCGACATAGATCATAGTTTCTCTACGTCTGGAGTTGGATAATATAGCCGACCACATCCTCTCCCTTAACTCTAGAGAATGGCCGAATAGGGCCCTAAGAGTTGGCTGTCGTTCTAGGTGAAATATCTTAGCTTTCATTCAACACCCCTAATATCAATTTCATTCAAATGGAAATATTTTCCTTACCAACCGATAATATGACCCATAATCTTTTATCCCAACTTATGATCTCTTCCCTAGGAACTTAAGTCATGAAAATCTCAGATTTATAAGAAGCCTTCAACAAGTACAATATCCTATACTGAACCATACACTAGGAACATAAGATCACTTCTTTAAAACCCCAAGGAATTTCAGAATCAAATTATCACAACATCGAAACCAAAATTTTGGATCAATTCAACCAGTAATGAGATTTACATAAGCTCTTGATCATTCACCCTTAAAATAAATCCCGATATCCATCAACCCACTTATTCATCACTTTTCGAACTAAAGCCTCGAGCTGAACCACTACGGGGTTCTGCTCAACTTTGGCCGCCCATAATCATGGCCCTTAAGCTTAGGGTCGACCCTACCATTCGCTTTACATTCACAATTATATTCTTTGAAATATAGGGAAGAAAGATATCCAATAATCCAAAAAATTTGTCTATAAGAAAAATTCATCATCAACCAGCCCCTACAGATTCCTCCTATAGGACTCTATCAACGGCCCCCTAGGATCCTTAGGGCTGCCCTAACCAAACCACACCATAGAAATCTAAACTATATAATGAGAATCAAGGAATTATTCAAGAGTCTATAAGAGCACCCACACAAGGATAACCCAAAAGTGGTAAACCCAAAGTACAAGGTCATTCACGGCCTCAGTCCCTACACCGGCCTCGGCCTTAGCCTTGTCAACCTATGGGATTACTCCCACTACCATTCATCCTTGCATTATTTTTTAGCTCCATGACTGTATAAAGAAAACAACCATAAAAGGGAATTTTAATAACTCATTAAAATTTGCAAAATATTACACCACACTTACCGCAGTCGGTGTGCAAACTAAATCGTCCGATCTCGTGACTAGGACACACTGTATACCGACACGCTAGCAATGCCTATATAGTTCCCTATGCTTTATTGTCGTAGTAAGGACCTAATCATATGCTCTGATACCAACTTTGTCACGCCCCAAAATCCTAGGGTCGCGTGACCGGCCAAAGTACACGTTCGTACCTCGAAGCCTACCAAACATGACCAAGATGCGGAAATAAAATATACAACCATGCAAATACCAAAAGGGGAAAATAATATAATAATAAACAAATCCTGAACACTCTAAAAAGAAAGTCTCAAATACAAAAAAACAAAATAAAGATAATTGTCCTAGACACTACTACGACTCTATGTCATGATATATATGTCGTGAGCTCACCACCCCAACTGCGCCTCATGTGCCACAGTACTTCTACTGCTCTGGGGCTGAAACAAAAATAATAATAATAAACGGGGGTGAGTTCAAAGGAACATAGTGAGTGGCTCATCCTTGAGCCATTCCTAAGCCATCATTTAATTACATTCATAACAGAATAATCATAATTAAATGATATAAGTAGTAAACCAATCCATACATCCACACATACATACATCCATACAAATTCGACGCCCCGCACCAATCTCCTCATGCTGATAATAATGTAACCATGATCATGTTAAGGGTCATTTGGCTAGTTCAAGACTAGCGACCCTCGAGCATGAGCCCCTGAGATGGACCTAGGAAATAATCCAGTGCTTGGGTATGACCCTTCCACTAATACCACTCCGGGGCTGTCAGTTAGCGTGGTCATCGGTGCGCTACTCGGCCACCAGCTGACCAAGCAAGCAATATCCCAATCGTAATCCACGAGTTGATCAAGCTGGCAATATCCTAGTCATAACAAACACATGCACAACCACATCACATGTAGGTAATATAATAAAATTAAGAATGTCATAAATAAGACAACATCCCATAATTCAAAGAATTAACAGCACCGCTCCAACTTCCTATATACGCATGCACCTGTCTAGCTCAGCCCCACCCCGGGATTCAATCCTCTGGCAGAGGAACTCATGTGTCCATGACCACAACTCAAGGAATTAATTTGCATAATTTTCATAACATATAATCATAAGGAACATCATAATTTCGATACTGAATACCATAAGTTTCACTTGTCATTACAATGTACAAAAGCAATTATAATTATCTGAACTGAAATTTAATTATTCATAAATTCTAAAAAAATAGAAATAAACCTACATTTAATAATCTGATTTATAAGGGGTTTATCTAAAATTTTCATACTAAAAAATATAGGATGAAGTATGCATAGCCCTTAAGAAATCCAAATTCTCGTAGCCTTACGAATCGGCCTAAATGTTCATGTTAAGTCTCTACCATTAAACTAATATTTTCCTACAATTCATATGTGATATACCTACTATTTTATCATGAATTAACATATCAAAACCTCATGTCAAGTAGGTAAGCCAAGACTTTACCATTTTTTCATAAGCTCTTATTTTACTATATTGGCCCTAAAGTGTATGGTAAAACTTAAGGGTTTTGCTTTCGTGTACAACCCTACACATATTTCATAAACTAATTTGTAAAGGTAGTGTCATTACTAAATGAACTAAGAGTCTACGATGTCATCGATGTCTCTAAATTACACAAAAGACCCTACTCGACCTACCCTAAAACCCTAGGGTAACCCTAGTGTGGCCTACCTAATAATTACCCGTTTCATGCAATATAATACAAGAAAATTTATAAACATCATAAGAAGTATATCAAGGATTTCTAAGTGATATTTCTATGAATTTTGTGGCCCCAAACCATTCCGCCCTTACCCTAAGTTTAGGGTAACCCTATGCAGCCGACCCTCCTAGTTATATCCTTCCTACTAGGGTGTTTAATTTAAGCAACGTAGAGGGGATGAAACAACATAAATCTTAATCGAGATTTCAAGGCCAAACTCTTATTTCCATGTTTTGGTCGGCCCTAATCCTCTAGCGCCACCAATAGGGGCCGCCGAACCTTAAAACCTACATAAGGAAACAAGGATCGTAAAATACGACAAAATTTGATATCTAGCATCCGAGAAATACGACAATTCAAGATAAAATTCGAAAAAAAATCCTCAACTATAAAGGGTGACTAGGACAACATGGAAACCTACTGTTAAGGGCAAGGAAACTACTCACTGAAAAAAGTAATCGCAAAGAAAGACGGCCCTTCGCATTCCCGCGCTGACGAAATCCGAAAGCGTCGAGATCCGAGTCCTCTCCCTCGCCTTCTCCTTGCTTTGAGCCATGCATCTCTGCTATGAGCCGCCAATTATGGAAGAAATGAAGTGGTCTTTATTAATGGGCTGACGATTTTTCTTGAAGCTTTTATGACGGTGGGTTTTCTTGAAGCATTTATGATCGAAGTATTATGATGTGTTATGACTGTCTTTTGAGTTTAAAACTGCTGAAGTTAAGATCTTTTGTTAAGTGATATTTATGGAAGTTGGTTGGTCTTCTCTATTTATGAAGAAAAAAAGAAGTTATGGATCTGGGAGTGTCCTATGTCAACACAGCCAGTTTTAACTGCTCGTCGTTGGTTAGTTACAACTGCTCTTACTGTAGTGAAGTCTATGCTGCTGCAATGTTTATCCTGCTACGATGTTGCTTGAATGCTGCTAAGATAGTTGATTATATATATATATATATATATATATATATATATATATATATATATATAATCCTATTGTCCTAATGATATATATTATATGTATGTATTTATGGTGGAGTTAATCTTGATTGATCATTTATGGTCAAGACTCAAGTGGATCATTAACTTCAACTTGAGCATTTTAATTAGGCCAATAGGTTGGCCTATGAAGTTGATGCGTTAGTTATCTCATCAAGCGGGTCATAACAAAGTGGTATCAGAGCAGGACCTAGTTCTAAGCATGGTGAGGGAGCCCATGTGAGAAATGGTTGCGATGGGGTGGAGCCGCTACTAGGCTAGACCTCATATGCTACCAACTTGGGTGTGATTTTGGGCTATGTGTTAAACTTGAGTTGGATCTTGATGAGGACGTCAAGACATAAGTAGGGGAGATTGTAATACCCTAATTTAGTCCCACATTGGGAGTATATTGAATGTGATGTTGGCTTATAAGACTTGATGGATGTGCTACCATCAACACCAGCTTAAGCATTAGGCAAGTGATTAAGACCTATGAAGTTGATAGGTGTTGTTGTTATGTGTGTATGATTTGGTGCTATGTGGTAACTCAACTTGGGTCTTGATAGTGAGATCAAGACTCAAATGGACGATTAACTTCAGCTTGAGCATTTTAATTAGGCCAATAGGTTGGCCTATGAAGTTGATGTGTTAGTTATCCCATCAAGCGAGTCGTAGCTTAATGGAGTCTTGGTCATCATGGAGCTACTAATTTATGACCTTGGTCATTCACTTTAGTGGAGTTATGGTCATCATGAAGTGCCATGGCCTTAGTCATTATTGGTGGATTTAATGGTCATTTATGATGATTAATGGAGTTAATGGTCATCATGGAATTAGGAGTTTCTCTTGTGGAGTACGAAGATTGATCCTCTGCAATGGATCCACTCCTATCCACTCTAATGCGGATCCTCTCCTATTAATCTACTCCTATGGATCCATTCCTATGTGCATAAACTGTGTTGCCAGTTATATGGGGAGTTGAGATTGCTGAGTGCAGACGATAATAATCTATCTTTCTTATCTTCAAGTGAAGATGGTTTTCAACTGATAACTTGCTATAACACAATGCTGTGTGGAGGACGTAACTCTGTGGTTGAGATATCATAGAGAGACAAGTTGGTATGTACTTGTAATAGCAAATAAGTTTTTGTTATTTCCAATTCATTGTACTACTGGTAGTCGAATTTCGGGTGTGAAATTTTAACGACTTATATTTGTCACGCTTCAACTCAGGGTCACATGATCGGCCAAGGTATACGTGCCTATACCCCGAAGCCTAACCCATGCATGCCAAAACAAATAATATAGCGGAAAGAAAATAACAAGTTTTATTTTAAAGGAAAAGCGAACCAACACCAAGTTTAGTTTAATAGCTCAGAAGTAAAGAAAAATGCGAAAATACGATTAAGTTCAATAGTTCAAAATTCAGTCAAATAAAACTTAAAATAAATAACATAAATGCCCTCAGGGCTACAACTCCAAATCAAGCTAATATAAGTGCATGACAACTACCAAAAAGACTCGACTACGACCCTAACAAGACCTGCTATGAGATCCAGCGGCTCCTCTGCCCTCCAGCGACGCCAAGTGCATCCAACCCACCTCACCGATCAGGCTCTGCAAAATAGAAATCAAACGACAATGGATGAGTTCAAAGAACTCAGCGAGCGGTTTTACCCACCCTCCAAACACATAGATAACATAAATAAATTCTATCTCTAAAAAGGTAAATCACAGATGTGTGACTAGCTACCAGGACAATAAGCCACCCATGCTCATGGCATCTAACTCTCCAAAGAGGTGCATAAGGCCGAAGTCCTACCATGCCCAAAGGCAACATCACCAACAAAAAGGTGCATCGGGCCGAAGCCCTACCATGCCGGCATGCAACATCACCAACAAAAAGGGTGCATCGGGCTGAAGCCCTACCATGCCCGCAGGCAACATCACCAACAAAAAGGTGCATCGGGCCGAAGCCCTGCCATGCCCGAAGGCAACAACACATACTAGGATAATCGAAAAGGGCCCTCCGAACTTATATTGCAGGTTGGGAATTTGGCGTCCAACCACCCGAGTGTAGCCCGTAACCCAGCTCCTAATTGAGCTGCTCCGCCACTCCCAAGGATATGACGCATCAAGACCTAAGTGAAGACTCTCCTACGGTGTCCTAGAGGTGTCCTCATCATGAAGCGTCTCGATGCCCAAAACCCGACCTCTACCCCTTAGACCCGTATTGTCATGAACCCGTGTGGTTTTATTTCATGCATACCTTACAAGTTGGTTCATAACAAATTATGCTCACCCTTAACCCAATTTTAATTATAGAATCAAAATTTATTTCATCTCAATTAGGGTTTTGTTTTAGGGTACTATTTAGCCCAGAACTACTGTGTCTACCCCGAATCTAGTCTCCAAAGTGTGTCCTATGATTCCAAACTATATTTTCTGGTTGAAACGATAGGTTACACGACTATGTTCAGATATCTAAGCACATAATAATATAGAAATAAAAAATCAGCCCAGATTCAACAAACTGCATATAAATATCAAAAAGCTGAAATTTCCAGCACCTCATGAAATAAAATCTGAATTTTACAAAATTAAATCCCTAAATTTCCAACATCACAGATTCATGTTATCATACCAATCATGCATACAATCTCATAATCAAGGAGATTAATTAATCTTTAGCATTAAGAACATCTAGAACTCCAAGATGAGGCTACATCCAAGATTCACAAGATTAAATTATAAAATCACAGATCTTCCATTGAACATATGCCCCATGATATGAGATTAAAATTTAAAATCTAAGCATGGCATGGAAACCAAAAAAATCTCAAGAACACAAAAACATCATTAAGATCAAGAATCTTCAAGACGACTTCAAGAAAATTTGAAGAAAACCCGAATAGGAGGGATAAAACCACTCACCTAATTAAGAAAGGGATTAGAGACGAGGATCCAATCGATGACTTCCGATTTTGGCTTCAAAATCCGGCGGCTCAACCCCAAAGAAGATAAAGCAAAGTGGTAGCTCACTCCAACGGCTTGGAGAGAGGGAGAGAGAGGAAGAAGAGGGCAGCTCGGCTGGCTCCTCTTGGCTCGGCTCCAAAGGAAAGAAAAGAGAAGGAAGGAGAAGGGGAGGTCCTGGCGGCTCGGCTCGGCTCCAGGCGGCGACGACGCCTCCAAGGGGAAAAGAGGAGGGGGCGGCCGGCGGCTTGGGCTGTCGATTGGCTCCTCCTCTCACAACAATGTGTGGCTCCAAAAATTAGAGCCACAACCTAGGGGAGGGGGTTTTATAACTCCTCAACCCTAACCCTTCTAACTTAAGCCCAAACCCACATCCACTTAAGCCAAGTCCAACATGGATAGACTTAATTAATTTAATTAGACTTGATTTAATATAAAATAAACCACAAGCATTTAATTAAATTCACCCACATGAACATAATTAATAACTATGCACACACAACATCAATTTAAATAATGTCAACCACTCAAGCCTAATCTCATAAATTCAAAAAAAATTATATTCTACTTACCCGAGCTCGCAAGCTCGCTCTGGACCATGAGTCGACTCGGCTCGACCACGAACTAGTCCGCTAGACTGACAAACACACGTAACAGGAAAAAAAATATTAAATATCTAGGATATTACAATATTGTACTTATAGAGAGTGGATTGAGCATCTGTCTGATGAGTGCCTCGCAGATTAGGTGATAAGTTTTGTCACTATACTGCATAAACAAACCTTTTGTATTTGTGTTTGATTTTTGTTTTGGTTCTTACTTTGCTACTAGTAGCAGTTGCAACTTCCTATTCAACTGTCATTAACAGAAGTTCCCTTAGAGACCTATATTGTCAATTGGTACCATAACGGTTATGCTAACCTTTACCTGCACAGATCCTTGGAGTGTCTCTTTTCTTTCAGGCTCAAGATGAAACGAATGCCTATGGGAAATTTTGTTAATGTTCCTCCTTTTCTCATCGGAACAAACTATGCTTATTGGAAGGCTCGGATGAGAACTTTCATCAAGTTCTTGGATGATCGTTGCTGAGAGACTCTATAGAGGTTGGCTATACCCCTCCAACAATAGATGGGACTGGGCGTAAGCCAAAGAAATAATATACCAAAGTCAAAATTGTTGCAGCAAATTATGACAACAAGGATCCAGAAAACTCAAATGTAAAAGTTGATCACTGCAAAGTTTAATGTGCAAAGTTCATCGCCATAGAAAGGTCTAGGTAGACCATCTCTAGCTCCACCCTGGCTTTTCTTTCCAACTTTTTTATCCGGGCAGTAGACCCCGAAACAATTATGCTTAAACGAGCAACTTCTTCGGCCTTCATCTCCAAGGCCCTCTCCATCTCCACCACCCTAAGCCTGGAGGCCGCGAGTTCTTCATGCTCCCTTTGCGAAACCTCCTTCAACTTGCCCAGGGAAAGTTGGACGTGCTCCCAAATGTCCACCCCGTCTGAAAAGACCAACTAGCTCCTGGAATAAAAATGCGGCATCGAACCAGGCTGACAAACCCCCACCGATGTGCTAGTCGCCACCTCAGCCTCCGGGATTAGGGACTCATTCCCCTGAGGACGGAGACTCAACCCTGCAAGTAGGGATGTCCATGGTTCGGTTCAAACCATTGTGGGTTCGGTTCTTTGACCCGAACCGAACCGAAATTTGAATTTCGGTTCGGATTCAGTTTTTGGAATTCGGGAATCGACCTGAACCGAAAACCGAATTAATTAAAAAAATATTTTTTTTTAATTTTTAACAGAATTACTTAAATAGGTATTAAGTAATTATTTTGAATTTTGAATTTTTAATTAAAATAATTAAAATTTTGGTTTTCGGGTTGAAAACCGAACCGAACCGAATAATTTCGGTTCGGGTTAAATCAGTTTAGGTATAGTTCGGTTCGGGTTCGGGTTGGAATTCGGGTATAATAAAATTTCGATTTGGGCTTGTTCGGTTCGGTTCGGTTCGGTTCGAACCGAATGGACGGCCCTACCTGCAAGAAGGTTCTCTCTGGAATATCGAGCCTTCTTTCGATGCCCCCCCGGTGAACCAAGGAGGACGGGGGAATCTGAAGAAGCTGACGAGTCGATATCTTCCACCCTCGCTCCCGAAGCCTGTGGCTTCCGAGATTGTGAAGCCCTCATAGGCCTCAACAACTCATCAACCAACGGATTCTTTCCCTTATCTTAGGGGAACATCTCCCGCATCTCTGCTAAATAAGAGCGTGTACGTGGAATGTTCAAGAATAGGGTACACATACTTGAACGACAAAGAAGGGTTGAACAGCTCATGCGAAAAGACAATAAATCCAAAGTCAACGTTGAATTCTTTCCCTTTTTTCACCACGATGTCTCCTATAAACGAGGATTTGAAGACCAATTAACAGCCGCCACACAGGGTGAGAAGATCTCCACAAGTGAAACCGCCATACTAAGCGTGGAAGCCGAGAAGGCACATGTTAAACACGACAAAAATACTTATTTGACGTGCTCCAAAGTAACACAAAGAGTCGCCACATGCCTGCTAGAAGTAATGCAATTTCTTGTCATTATGGCTGATCTCAGCTACCCCAACTGTTGGCCTAAGATTTTCAACCTTGGTCTTAATCTCGGTTTTGATGATAATAGATATGGAATGAATGATTTCGTGGAGAATTACTTTCATGTTCCAAGTCGGTTAGCGCTCGACATCCCCGACCGAAAAAATTGGAGAAATCTACAAGGACGCTCGTCGACACTCAAGATTCTTCAAGAAGTTAGAGTTTAGGTTTAGGGTGTCTAGAATAAATATGTAAATCCTCATGATGATGCGAAGAAACCCAAAAACTAATCCCGAATACCTAAACACGAAAACTTGGAAAATTAGAAAATGCCCTGAAATTCACTAAGCCTAGGGAGCTCCTTTGAGGGCTATATAACCTAGACATTTTCTTGGCACCAAATATCCCGATAATTATTTTTTAGGTAAAAACTAGATAACGATATATTTTTAAGGATTTTTAGAAACCTTTAGCCTACCCATATTTGACCCGGAAGATTATAAAATTTTCATTTTTCAAAAATTTGTACTATACCCTAAAAGTTAGATTTTGATTGTTAAGGATTTTGATTTTTTAGATATTTTTATTGAATCGAAATGGGGGGTAATCCTTATATAATACCTATTAACTTAAAGTTAATTACTTTAAAACATAAATGTGGCAGAATGCATTCGGTTGCTCGGCGATCGCTCAGAAACGAGCAAAAAATTCAGCCAAACCAAGGCTGATTTTCCAATTTTAATCGACCGGTCGGTCGACCGAATGGTGCCCAAAAGTGGCAGAATGCATTCGGTTGCTCAGCGGTCGCTCGGTTGGTCGACCAACGATCGACCGACAAATGACAGGATGGCAGAAACGGTTTTCTAACCGTTGAGTTGGTTGTTTGAGGCCAACTCTTCATGGTCTATAAATACACGACCATGAGAGCCTTCCTCCCATGATCCATGATAATATTGAGCTATTCTTAATCATTCTCAAAACTTTTCTGGAGCCATCCCTTTGATAACCCTAGTTTTCATGATACATCCTTGATCTTGCCTTCAAGCTTTGGACGATTCATCATTGATGCATCAAGAGGAATTAGGACTCTTATTTGGAGCTAAGTATAAGTTGTATTGTTTATTTGCTCCATTACTTGTGTATTTTATTATTTATTTCATTATATTTTCAAGTGTGTAAACCTAGGTTGCTATGTTTGATTGAGTTGATGGTTGTCTTGGTGTTAAGGCTTAATTCCATCGGTGTAAATATAGTTTACTAGGATTAGTTGAGTTGTCCTTAGGTTGAGGTGGGAGAGTGCTCTTGGTAGGAAGGTAGGATACTTCCGGGTGTGGAAGTACCTTCGGTTTGAGAGCGGAGATTTTCTGGTGTAAAGTCCTCATTGTAAGGAAACTAATTAATCTAGTTAAACTAATTTAAAAATCGTAAGTGGGGTGCTTAGGTAGTGGAGTAGGCATTGGGGCCGAACCACTATAAATCATTGTGTTAGCGTTGTCTCTCTTGTGTTTACTTAATTGTCTTATTATTTCCTTACACACGTAATTATCTCATATTGTGTTTTGCCTAAGAAAACGATTAAAATTGATAAACCGAATTTAGACGAAAAGATTAGATAACACACTATTCACCCCCCCTCTCTCTCCAAGTGTAGGCCATTTCACCAACATCGGCTTCCTTGATCATTCTCTTCAGCTCAACTCCAGCGAACAACAAGATCAACATCCTCTCCCTGATCACCCAGTACCAATGGAGAAATGGCCACACTAGACGGGGGGTGAATAGTGTGTTATCTAAACTTGTCGCCTAATTCTGATTTTAATCATTTACTTAATTACTTAGGCAAATTGTAATTTATCAACTAAATGTGAAAGCAATAATAAAACAGTTAAACACAAACAAAAATAGCAATGCTAATACAATAATTTATAGTGGTTCGGCCCCAATGCCTACTCCACTACCTAAGCACCCCGTTTAGGATTTCCAAACTAAACTTTACTAGATTAATCTTATTTCCCTTACAACGAGAACTTTGATCCGAAGAGTCTCGCTCTCAACCTAAGGCACTTTCACACCCAGAAATCTCCTCCTTCTTACCGAGAGCACTCTTCCACCTCAACCCTAAGGGACAAACTCAACTAATTCTAGTAAACTACGTTTACACCAGTGGAATTAAACCTCAAACACAAAGGCAATCACCCAATTTCAAGACCTAACAACCTAGGTCTTCATAATCTCAAATACAATGAAATAAATAAAAAAATACATAATTTAATGGAGCAATAAATCAAACAACTTATACTTAGCTCCAAACAAAGTTTCCTAGCTTCCTCTTGATGCCTTTGATGGTGAATCAATGAAGTCAAGGCTTAATCAAGGAGTTGAGAGATCAAAGCTAGGGTTTTCAAGAATGGTGGCTCAATCAAGCTCAATGATCATCAAAATATGGCTCAAGGTATGTTGGATAAGGGATGGAAGGTTTGCTAAGGCTTCTATTTATAAGTCATGGAGAGTTGGCATGAAACACCCAACTCAACGATTAGGAAACTAGTTGTTTCTGTCGTCCGGTCGCGGGTTCGATCGATCGTCGGTTGACTGATCGAGCGACCGAAGGCATACTGCCGCTTTCTAGCATACTTCGGTCGACCGATTTTCCTATTGCCAATTTTTGGCAGCATTCGATCGATCGACCGAAACTGGGCAGACTGCACTGCTTGGTTTGGCCGAGTTTTTGCTTGTATGCTTACCCCCCATTTGGATTCAATAAAAAATATCTAAAAAATCAAAATCCTTAAGAATCAAAATCTAACTTTTGGGGTCTAGTACAAATTTTTGAAAAATAGAAATTTTTTAATCTTGCGGGTCAAGTATGGGTAGGCTAAAGACTTCCAAAAATACTTTAAAATATCTCGTTATCTAGTTTTTACCCAAGGAATAATTACCGGTATTTTTGGTGCTAAGAAAATGTCTAGGTCATATAGCCCTCCAAGGAGCTCCTTAGGCCTAATGAATTTTAGTGCAATTTTCGAGTTTTTATATTTTGAGGTTCGAATTTAGTTTTTGGCTTCTTTGCATCATAAAATAGGATTACAACACATGCTAGATACTCTAAACCTAAACTCTAACTTTTCGAAGAATTCCGAGCGTTGACGAATGTCCTTGTCGATTTCTTCGATTTTTTTTATTTTTCCGATCGCGAACGTTGTGCGCTAACCAGCTTGGAACCTGAAATATTTCTCAATAAAATATTAGTTCAATGTTTGTTATTATCAAAACTGAGATTAAGACCAAGGTAGAAAATCTTAGGCCAACAAGTATGACCTGACCAGCTCGTCCGAGGACACCTAAACATCAAGAAAGGACTCACACAACTCAAGAGCTTGACACACATGTAATACCCAAAATCTTAATAATAATATTTTATTCTTGAGCGAGGGATCGTGGGCTCTAGTTAGCGCGGATTGGCGAGAAGCTTCGAGATTAGACCCGAGTAAGCATCTAATGTAGAAAAATTAAGGGAAATTTTATTTGTCTTATCTCTGTGATTTAGCATGCTAGGATGATAGAGGGTCTCGAGGTGAACTTAGCGGTGCAATCGGATCTCGAATATGAGTCAGAACGGGTGAGTTATGGGTTGTTTAAGTCGAATAGCTTAGGTATGAATATTTTTGGTCATTTGGACCCAACCAGTGTCTATAAATTTGACTCTGGGGTGTGCGGCCAGGGGTTTTAGCCACACGCCACCCGAGGCAAAGGAGAGAGGAGAGAGAGAGGGTGCCGCCGAGGAGGAGGAGCCGTCGGAGTCAAATTTTTACAAGTTCGTCGGTGTCAATCGGGGGAAGATCGTGCGTGTCTTTTCCTTATGTTTTCTCTCTATCCGGTGAGTAGATTTAGACATTCTTTTGTCCAATTCTTGATTCATATCGCTGTTCTCATGTCTCGGAATTTTCGTCGATTTTTGACGCATTTTTCTCGTATCGAATCGAAAATCGTCGTTCTTCCTTTGTTGATTTATAAAAAGAAAAAAAAAATTCTTTCTTGGCCTTGTGCAGCTGCCGCCGGCGCGATCGCTGCCAGGCGACGATGCCGCCAGCGGGCATGGCTCGTGGCTGGGCGGGCTAGGTGGCTACCCGATCCTTGGGGCAGTCGACCTAGCTACGACCTTTGGGGCCGCTGTCGAGCGCCAGACGGCGGGGGACTTGGTAGTGAGTGGTGGTGTTGGCTGGGGAAGGGGCGGAGGTGGCGGGTTGAGTGCAGGAGATGAAGATGATGACCTAGGTGGAGAGATGAAATGGGGAGGACTGAGATTGATTTGAGTGAGATAAAGGGCTTGGTTGATTTGGGTGATACGAAGGGCTAGATTGAGTTGGTTGAGATGAAGGGCAAAGATTTGATCTTGTGTTGATGGAGGGCTGAGATTGCATCTTGATAGATGTAAGACTGTGATTGCATCATGTAGATAGAGGGTTGTGATTGCATATGTTTAGATGGAAGGGTGTGATTGCATCATATTAGATAGAAGGATGAGATTGCATCAGGTTAAATGGAGGGCTAAGATTTCATCATGTTAGATGAAGGGTTAAGAGTTCATTATGTCAAATGAAGGGTTGAGAGTGCATCATTCGTAACAATGATTTATTAAATAAATTTAAGGTAATTCTTCTATTATTCTAAATAATTATTTGGATGTCTTAAAATTAGCAAAAATATTCATGTTATATATGAAATTTCACCTAATCGACATTATGGATTCATTGGCGAGGTATGTTTCTCCATCAAACCTCTGGATTTTGAAAGCAATAGGTGGTCGATGCCCTATTTTGCGTGCCGAATTGAAATTTCATGTTTTATATGTTTTATGATCCAATCTAGGTTGATTTGTTGTTTTTAATAGTTAATAAAGTGAATCTCATCCTAGATCAGTATTATCTTATGTCGAATTATTATCTTGTTGCTCCACTCCATAAAATTTTACTGTTGAAGTTCCTTTTGGCATTGTTTCATGATTTTAGATTCATCAAGCATTAGGGTAGTACACATCAATTTAAGGAGCTTAAACTTGATGGTAGGAATTAAACTGCTCATATATGCTTATACATTCAATTTAGGGGCAAACACAACAAGGAAGAGGTTAAAGACAAGTAAAAGATATGTTTCCCTTGACGTGTTAAAAATATGGATGATGTTTCCTTATATTTTATAGATGAATGGCATGATTTGATTTAATTGTGCGCAATACGATTTATTTTGACTATCTCTTAAATTATCGTTACTCACATGCTATGAATAGTATGGGACATGCACCCCTTTACTTGTGGATATTAAGGGCTCTGGTGGTCCCAGGACGATTTACAAACATGAAGGTGTTACACATTTATTTTATTTTATGTATATATATATATATATATATATATATATATATATATATATATATATATATATATGTATATACTGTGGATTGGTTATGAATGTCTGGATGTGTTTGTGGATGTGGACTGGGAAGCTCGCCAACCGCCACACTGGCAATCGACCCGGGTGGCAAGAGCGGCAAGTACGCTGAGAGAAGCTCGTCAACCACCACACTAACGATCGACTCAGGTGGCGTGAGCGGGAAGTACGTTGAGGCAGAGGTGATCAGCGCCCAACTCGTAGACCGACGGATCTCTAGATTATTGAATCGACGGGTCCCTGGACCGGGAAGCTTGTCATCACCGACACACTCCACACTGACGACTGACTCGGGTGGCTTGATTGAATGGTTTGTTAATTACATGATGTTTATATTAGTTAAAATATTGGATATGTGCATTTCGGTTGTCATTTATACTTATGGATGGTTACACTCGATGAATGTTACATCTTGTTGGATTATTGGATATGCTCATTATGATTATTATTTATATGGTTGGATGGTTATGCTTGGTGATATTTATATCTCATGTAAATGATGATTATTGTTGATTATTCCTACCATTGTTGCTTATATTGTATATCTGCTATTTGTTTTTTTATGCATGATGATTGATTTGGTGGATTGAGGGCTGATCTGCTCACTAAGTCCTAGTTGGACTTACCCCTCATTACTGTTGTTTCGCAGCACCTGAGTTAGATCAGAGAGGTACTGGAGTGCAGTAGCGCGGCTGGTACGTGGCGGCAGGGCAGCGGGTCTCGTGTCATGTCGTGATCGAGGAGGATACCGAGTCCATTCATTTTTATTTTGTTGAGTCATGTAGACTTGGTTATTTCATTTTAGCACTTTTCTTAGTTTGGGGTGTCCTTGTTGGGACTTTAAAGTTTTGAAAATAAATTTAACCTTCAGCATTTTTTTAATTAGTGGTTGGGTTTGTTTTAGGATTTGATATTTTCCTTTAAATTTTAATGTCATAAAATGTTATGGTTCATTACTTGTTTATGTATAGTTTGTTTTGGGATTAGATTTCGGGGTACGTGGTGTACCCTGGCCGATCATACCAGATTTGGGGGTGTGACAACATAGTCTTCCAGACTCCGACCAAGCTTAGGGGCTCTGAACTGGACTAGAACTATTGGGCCCGATCGGATTATGCCCAACAACTTCCCACCATTCACTCTGAACCAAACCACCCGGCCTCGCCCAAGAAACGCCTTTGAGCCAGACTCACGCTAAGTCAGGCGGCCACATCCAAGGGACCCACCCGGCCAAACATGGACTCGTCATCCTGAGGGACATACCACCCACCGTTTATCACGAGGGACATACCACCATAAACTCGTCATCTCCGGTATTGGCCTCGACCCATTCTGGGCAACAATCCTAGCGAGATTACCAAGCAGCATGATCACCTCCACCTGCAATATATATGGACGTGGCACACCCAGGTAACCCTAAGTTCTATTTTTCGTAACCTCCACCTTGGAGTCACCCTAACTTGGGCGTCGGGGTGTCTTTTACAGGGCCCCCGCCGGTGTTGAACCAAATACTGAGGTACACCAGACCATATCGGAAGACCCCGACTCTCAAGCGGGAACAATAAGTGACAGAAGTTTTGGAAAAGTTGACATGAAGACTTGACATCAGTTTGAAACCAAAGAGCGGGATCTTGAGGTTTAGGATATCTTCCTTGCTGCCTCTTGTGAAGACGAGGAAATCATCCGCAAATTTCAAATTTGCAACATCCAGATTGTCATTTAGCTTCACACCGCGGATGAGGTACTGGGATCAAGCGAAAGTCATGAATTTGGCTAACACGTTGGCCACTAGGATGAAGAGGTAGGGGGAGAGAGGGTCGCCCTGTTGAAGACCTTCCTTGTTTATGAACCACGGTCCCGGGTTTTTGTTTACCAGAACGGTTGATTCGCTCGAATGTAAGATACGTGAGATCCAACCGATCCATAAAGGGGGAAAGCCACGACCACTCAACAGTTGAAGAAGGAATTCCCAGTTTATACAGTCGAAGGCTTTCTCCATGTCTAATTTAATTAACAACACTTCAAAATTTGTCCTCTTACATAAGTGAATTAGCTCAGAAGCAGTCATGTAACTGTCGAGTGTCGATCTGCCTTTCATGAAAGCACATTGTGACTCATCAACTAGTAGCTCGATAAAGGGCTCAACCGTGTGGATAGAATCTTGGAGAAAATCTTGCATATGCTCGAAGTGAGGCTGATGGGCCTAAACTGAGAAGGTGAATTAGCACCGATAGACTTAAGGATAAGCACAATGAAGGATTTGTTCAATCTGCTGAGATCTCCCTCTCCAAACATAATTTCGTTTAAAACATTTGTGACATCCAAACTGATAATATCTCAAGTGTGTAAAAAGAACTCCGCAGTGAGCCCGTCTAGACCTGGGGCTTTGTCCTTTCCAAGAGATTTGATGTTCGCTAAGATTTCAGACTCCGAGCAAGGCACAACAAAACCCGAAAGATCAATATTTGTAGAAGGATAAATACGATTCCAATCCCGAGAGAGACAACTATGTGAGGTTGTGCCCATGGAGCTTCTTAAGAATGAAGAGAATGCGCTAGCTATATCTCTTTCGCTATCGAAGATTCTGCCATCAATCGAGAGAGTTGTGATGTAGTTTTTTCGCGATCTGCCCGAGTGAAAAAACTTCGTATTTCTGCCACCGTCGGCTAACCAACGTGCTTTAGCCCTTTGCCACCAGTAAGTATTTTCCACATCATAGCAATCGTCCAATTGAGCACGCAAATAATTAATTGAAAATGTAGGATCGTCAATACTCACTTGGTCACCTTCCGCAAGGGCAATATGATCCTCGAGAAGCTTTTCCACTTCCAAAATGTGGACCCTTTTCGTCAGATTGATGTTTTGGCTCCAAGAACGAAGTGACGATCTTAGACTTCTACACTTTACTAGCCAAGTTGAAGTGGAAATTTAACCCAACCTGAGATGGTCTACTGGGATAGACCATGAATCCGTAATGACGTCTTTGAAGGAGGAATTCTTCAACCTAGAAAGTGTTCAATCCGAAATTTTGGTCTCGAAAAATGGGCATCTAGAATGAGAATTAATGGTGCATGATCTGAGAGCCGCGGGCTACCAACCTTCACCCTATAGGACGACAGTGAGTCTAAGAGATTGGTGCCGACAAGGATGCAGTCTAGCTGGGCAGAGGCCGACACTACATGGTTATTGCACCACGTGAAGCGTCTCCCAAAAATCGGCAAGTATAGGAAATTAGAGTCCACAATAATATTGGAGAACCGCGTCAAATCCCATTCATTTCCTCGATAGTTGTGCCTTTCCTCAATAGAGCGAGTTACATTGAAATCTCCTCCAATAATCGTTTCAAAAGTTTGATCCTAAAGTATTTGCTCAAGTTCGATCCAGAATGGAGCCCTCTCACTCCTTCTAGGTGGCATGTAGAGGTTGAAGATACGAACCTACGACTCGAACGTCGACAAAGTAGAATGCAACAAAGATAGTGAAGGCCTCTAGAGGAAAGCTTCCCCTCCCACAAGTCTCGATCCCACACAGTGAATTGTCCACCGGAAAGACCCGTCGCATTTCGAAATGTGAAATCAAAATTTGCACGTCCCAGGACCCGTTGTATCCAAAAATCGCCGAACACTTAAATCTTAGATTCATTCACACATAAGATGGAGCATCAAACATAGTTAATAAGATACTTCAGCATAAACATGCTTATTGGGCCAACAAAGCCCGCACACATTCCAAAATACAACACTAGTCATAAAACACAAACACAAACACCCATCGGCCAACAGTAACTGCGGCATCATTCCGCATCAAAAGGCCTAACATAGAAATAGCTAATGCTGGATTAAGGCCTCCTTGGCCTTGATGAGGTCACACACAACCTCATATATATCTTTGAAGCCCAAGCTATTCAATCACGCCGACAGTTTAGAAGTGCTCATAGTCAACAAATCCCCACCTCCATTTGAGATTAATGTCGTTACATGGCCATTCTGATGAATGTCGCCGAAGTCAACCACGGTTGTAGGGGGGCAGAGGAGCAACTCCTTTCTTTTCATTGCACGATCCAAGGTGGAGCTTGCACTGTCGAGCTTACCCTTCGGGCAAGGGCTCTTGCGCAACAAGGTTGAAATAGGGGCACCATGCATAAGTGGCGGGGAGCGCTCAACATTGCGGTCGTCGTCCGAACGGCCTAGAACAACAGGCGCGGGGAAGGAGCCGACTACAGATGCAATTTCGATGGGCCGCAAGGTGGGACTGCTAGAATCCTCCACGATTTGGGGACGCAAGGGACGTTGAAGTGAAACATTGAGATTCATGCCGAGGAAGCCAACCATCGAAAAAGTCAGAGGATTGCTGATTGGGCCAAGCGTGCTTTCCGGGCCTAGAGAGAGGAGCAAGCGACGATCGAGTCTGAAGGGGATGCAACAGGATGCTATAGGCGGTTCGAGAAAGAAGGGCAAGTGTCCCAAAGTTGGTCTCCCAATAGGCCCAACAGCAGGCGGCCTAGCAGAAGGTGACCCAAACTGGCCCACAGAAAGCCGAGCAGTTGGCTGTCCGAGAAAGGAGGGCAGCTGGACCAAAGAAGTGGGCCCAATCGTATCCACAAAGCACCCCCAAAGATAGCACTAACCCACCGAAACAAGGTCCCACTCCCCAACAAAATGACAAATCTGTCGTGGGGATGAGACGGAAATGAGACTGAGGTGCCAGCCCCGAAGAAGGGCCAACAGTCTGCATCAAGGTAGGCGTCATGCCGAAAGAGGTGCAAAACAGACTTGAATATCGCCAGGGACCAAACCCGAGCCTAGCCCAAAGGCAACCTTCGAGTTCATGGATTTGTGTGCACCTGACGATCCATGCAGCGTCGAGGTAGCACCCGAAGGCGGGGTTCCGCTGCTACGACCAATGGATCTCGTCCTCATTTGAGAGTTTGAAGGGGTGGAGGCAGTAGCCGTCGAAGAGGAAGATTCATGACGCAAAGGACTCCGAGCACGAAGATCCTCCCCCAGTCTCGAGCTATCGATTGTCGGATCGAACCACCGAGACTAGCGAATATCCACCTTGAGTGTCAGCGCGTCCATCAACATGCATTTCAACAAATTAAGGGATTTTGTCGAGATGATGGCAGGCAACTTGCACTCGACAGTCTTGGATGCCAGTCCAAGAGAGCGAAGCACGATCTACTCCTACAAGTGTAGTGAAGGGACCAGTAATGGCGGCCAGCCAAGGGAAGTCCTCTAATGCTAAGCTCCACCAGCAGCTGTAGTGGATCGGCATCCCATGGGCGTTGAATTCCCAATCCTCGAATTGAAGGACGCCCGACTGCACCGAGATATAATTCCAGCCTAACAAAGAGGATTTGGCAAAAGAGGAGGGGGCAAAGCAGCAACATACTCCCGTCATCCAACACCTTGATTTTTCATAGAAGAGCATCACCCTCAAACCCAGGGAAGCAAGCATTGATATAGCTACTAATCCGATCGCTAGGGCAACATGATCCTATTGGACACACACAAATGCCCTTGCGTCGAAGAAGGTCCATCCCTTCCCTAGTGAGAGTTGATTAAATCACGAAGGATTGCATGCGCAATGGGCGATTGGTTGCCATAGTTGACGCGAGGGAGGTAGGAGAAAGAGGTGAAGGCGGGTTCTCAGAAACAATAGGCGTGGATTTGAGGACAAGTGGCACATGAGCAGATATAAGATGAGGATCGTGTAGGGATTTTCCAGATGGTGAGGAGGCCCAAGGATAGGTGCCACTATGGTGTCTAGGCCTCCTACAGAGGTAGCATCTCACGTTAGAGGAGCATCGTGAAGCGAAATGTCCGACTGACAAGCAACGAAAACATTTATTTTGCTCTATCAGCTTTGGGATGAAATCAGCAATAGTGCCATGATGTCGAAAAGAACCTGTGACAGTTGTGGGAATTTTGCAAAAAGCTATAGCTAGCAGGTGATCGAGACGAGAGATCCTGGACTACCTCGGAATAAGTCCTGGAGGAGGGCATCCTTAGATGTCGAAGGATCCGGATGCGAGCTGGCGGCTGTCTAATCGCGGGAAGTCCGGGGATGCCAAACTAAAGAGGAGACAACGAAATGCTTTGGCACCGTCGACAAAGATGCTGACATGGACCCCTTAGGTGCAAAGAGAGCAGGCCGACTGGGAGAAACATGGCGACGATGACGAGGTTAACGAGAGTGCAGGTCACTCGGTGCCCGAGGAACTGCAGACGAGCGCCGCCGCCGAATCGTCTGTCCACTCGCTAGGAAGCTTGCCTAAAGAAGTAGAGGAAGGGCGAACTCCAACGGAACACCTAGGCAAACAGTCGCCCTCTGCCACCTGCATTCTCCTGGCAATCAATAGATCTCATCTCACTGTCTAATTATTTTTGAGGTGCCACTTGTTCGACTTTACTTAGTTCCCAATTTCTTACACAAGCTTTGATTGAAGCGTATCTTAATTAGGGCTAAGCTAAGAGAGCTAAGTAGTCTTTTGTATTATGTGTATTCTTGAATGACTTGTAATATAAAATAGGGAAAATCGTAGTTTTGGTCCCTACAGTTTTTTTCAATTTTGATTTTAGTCCCTATAGTTTTAAAATTTGGATTTTAATCCTCACACTTACTTTCGTTTAGGATTTGATCCCTACCGTCAAATAAGATTTAAACGGTTCTGACATAGATAATATGTGCTGACTGGACAATGCTGACATGGAGCTTGTAGGGACCAACTTTGTAAACTATAGACACTAAAATCAAAATTTTATAAACTATGTGGACTAAAACCAAAATTTTATAAACTATAGGGACTAAAATCAAAATTTAATTAATTATTTTTCCTAATAAATATAAAAAATTACATGATATTTTTTAAATTTATTTATAAATAACTATATTATTTTAAAATATTGAAATTGATCAAACTTTTTATTGATTAAGGTGATTTATTTTGGATTTTATTTTGAAAAAGAGCGATGACAATGTTTATATATTTAGTAGGGGTGAGCACAGGTCGAGACGTCCCGATCTGGCCCGACCTGAAAAGTCGGGACAAATCCCGTCTCGGTTCAAAATCGGGGCGGGACCAAGATAAATATGTTCGTCCCGATTAAAAAATTTTAATCGGGACGAGACCGGGTTGATAAAAAAAATCAGGATTCTCTCGTCCCAGCCCGATTTATAATATAAGTAATATTAAATATATAATATTATTTTTTAAGAAAAAAATATTAATTATTGTAACGGAGATATTGTTTTTATTTTATAAAAAAACCAATATTAATAAATTTGTGACGTCCTGGTCCGGTCCCGAATTTTTTGGAGCGGGACAAAATCAGGATGCTTCGTATTCGGGACCGAAATTGGGACGCATATTTGCGTCCCGACTCAAAACCGGGACGGGACTGGGACATACCAAATCCTGGCCCGTTTCGATCCCCAATAAGAAGCATCCCGATTTTGTCCCGCTCCGAAAAATTCGGGACCGGACCTGGACGTCTCAAATTTATTAATATTGATTTTTTACAAAATAAAAATAATATATATGTTAAAATAATTAATATTTTTTTTAAAAAAATAATATTATATATTTAATATTACTTATATTATAAACCGGACCGGGACAGGATAATCCTAATTTTTTTGTATCGTCACGGATTTTAATCGGGACAGACATATTTGTCTCGGTCCCGTCCCGATTTTGAACCGGGATAGGATTTGTCCTGACTTTTCGGGTCGGGCTAGATCGGGACGGCCGGGACGTCCCGACCCGTGCTCACCCCTACTAAATATATAAATATGTCATCGCTCTTTTTAAAATAAAATCCAAAATAAATTATCTTAATCGGTAAAAAGTTTGCTCAATTTTAATATTTTTAAATATTATATTTATTTATAAATAAATTTAAAAAATATCATGTAATTTTTTTATATTTATTAGAAAAAAATAATTAATTAAATTTTAATTGTAATCCATATAATTTATAAAATTTTGATTTTAGTCATCATAGTTTATAAAATTTTAATTTTAGTACATATAATTTACAAAGTTGATCCATATAGGCTCCACGTCAGCATTGTCTAGTCAGCACATATTATTCACGTCAGCGTCGTTTAAATCTTATTTGACGGTAGAGATCAAATTCTAAACGGAAGTAAAGTGTGGGGACTAAAATCAAAATTTTAAAATTATAAGAATTAAAACTAAAATTGGAGGAAACGGTAGGGTTCATAACTATAATTTTTCCTATAAAATATAAAACATCAAAGAGGTCGCATGAATTTAATTCTTGCATAGTGCTTCTACAATAATTAGTTAATGGTTCAATCAATTGTGACCCCCTTAATTAATTACCATACGTGGTATATATGTTTTCTCTTGTTTAGATGTCACCTCAACTTCGAACAAAGTTATCTTGACAATGATGAAATGAGAAGGAAAAAGACAACATAGAGTTTTAGTCTTTTATATATATATTAGTTTCTATTCTAATAAATGCTTGTAAAGGTCTGAACCAATCAATAACATATACATCACAATGATGAAATGTGATGAACCGATCACATTTTTTTTAAAATATATTTAAAACAAAGATAAAACATAATAATAAATGATCATTTTATGATTTGAATCATAAATCTCAAAATAATATGTAATATGTTATCATCAACTGTATTACTCAATTAAATTTTTTAAATTAAAAAAAAAATCACAATAAATAATTATATTAAAAATTAAATTTTAAATTTATAGATAATATACAAATATTATCCTCAATCGTGCTATCTATCATTAATATAGAGGGTGATCACTCTTCAATCTTAATGCTGGATGGTCTTTTATTCATCGTTATTTTTTAATTATGACACCTGTTATTATTATTATTTTAATTAAAACTTTTATATTGCCCCAAAAGAAACCACATTGCGTTACAATGCCAATTGGACGCAGAATGCGCGCAGCAGCTGAAGAAAAGAACGGTACAGCTGTCGCAGCAACGGCTTCGAGGATATTTTTTTGGGGACGGCTTCAGGAGTTATCCGAATTCCACCTGGTTGTCGTCGTCGTCGCTCGCCAAATTAACAACAAAACAAACTAAAACAAGAGAACGAACCGCCACTCCACATAGTAATTCCCGACGAAAACAAGGCCGGCAGATGACAACCCCCTCGTTATCACTGCGGCCTGCGCTCTCGTCCTTCCTCCCTTCTCCATGTCGCCCTGCGCTCTCTTCCGCCTCCCCCGCTGCCCCGAACCCTCCTCTCCCCGATCCGACGTCGTCCCGCCTCCATGGGTTGCGTCCTGGCTAAGGGCCCCTCCATGGGATCCCCCTCCCAAGGCAGCGGCCTCGACGCCAGGAAGCGCGAAGGCGACTACCTCTCCGCCCGCGACGCCTTCAAGCACCAACTCATGCCCGAGGACGGGCGCGGAGGTGGAGGAGGAGGAAGGGCTTCGTCGGGGGACGGAGAGAACGAGGGTAGAGCGGTGGCCTTGCCGCCGCCGCCGCCGCCGCAACCGGTGAGGACGGTCGATGGTGGGGAAGATGAGTTGGTTCGCGGATTGCCTGAGTGGCTGGTTCGAAATGTTCCCCCCGAGGTGCTCGCTGATTTGATCTCCAAAAGCGCCGATTGCTATGAAAAGCTCGAAAAGGTTTTTCAGTTTTATCTTTTTTTAAAGTTCCTCTGCTGTGCTATTTTTCAGTTTTATTATATTCCCTCCCATAATAAATTAAAATTTAATATTTTGAAGTTTTGAAGTTGTTAAAGATTTTCGTGCAAAGTCTTAAACAAATTAAAGACTTTTGTCCAAATTTTAAAATACTAAATATTTAATTAAACTAGAGAACTGTTGCTCACATATATTTTTTGGAATGCTTAGAATTAAGATGATGTCATATGAAATAGATATAATGAATTTAAATTTAACATTTTTAATTTTTAAAATTGTTAATTGTTCAAGACTTGAACCGATTAAAGATTTTTGTCCAAAATATTGAACATTAAAAATTTGATCTCCTGAGCACTAAAAGTTTGATCTAACTAGAAGACGTTGTTGCCGATTAAAGATTTTTGTCCAAAATATTGAACATTAAAAATTTGATCTCCTGAGCACTAAAAGTTTGATCTAACTAGAAGACGTTGTTGCTCATATATATATATATATATTGTAGTGCTTAGGACTAATTTTATGTCACATGAAACATATATAACAAATTAATTTTATTTGTGAGTTTTGAACTTGTTCAAAACTTTGAGGCAAAAGTCTTGAATAGATTAAGGGGCCGTTTGGTTTGCAAATTGCTCGTCACAGGACACCAGACAAGGACAAGGACAGAACACCAGGTGTCTCGGGACAGCAGTTATACCATATTTGTTTCGTCAAGAACAGGACATGATATCCAGTCCCGTCCTATGTTTGGTTCGCTAAAATATAGTCATGTACAAGACAATATGACCAAAATACCATTGAATATTTTTAATGCTCAAATTCAATTTTAGCATGCATCCATTAAGAGTCATTGACTTCACTGCTCATGCATCCATTGACAAGTCCAAACAAATTCTCCAAACTAAGAGCAACAACATGCTGCCTTGCAAATGTCAAGGATGGAAATTGTGGACCTCACTCTCCACGTTCTCAACTCAGTCCATGGATTGTAAATGGCGAGATCAGTCCACGCCACAACCCAACATCCCGAGTCGCCCTCCAACCTATCGAAGCTCTCCACCGGCAGCGACAGCGCGCTGCCATTTCCAGCCAAGCTTTACAATTCCTGTCTCACGCCAGCAGCAGCGAGCTGAAGCTTCCTGGCATGTCTACCATGTGGCTGTCGGGGGTCGAGCGGTGAGTAGAGAACAGAGAGGGGCTCGGTATTGGGGAGCTCGGAGATGTGAGAGGAGGGTTTAGGGCGATTTGAGGGCTTGGAGTTGGAAGCAGCAGCAGAGGAGGTGGAGCGCTTGGAGTTCTTCCGGGTGCCGCCGCCGACGAGGATGTTGCGAAGGGGGCCACCTTTGGCCGTGATTACCACCCTCTTTCTTCGGGTCCGTCTCCCTGCATGTAGCGGCGGCAGAGGCGCCGACAACAGCGGGCCGACGGAGAGCGCGGCGTTGCTGGGGAGCCAGAAGAGAGGACGGGGACGAGAGATGGAGGCCGTCCATGGAGGGGAGAAGGAGCGCCTGCATGCCGGCGTAGGGGTGAGGTGGAGTCGGGTGCGAAAGGGAAGGATAGTGATCGAGAGTGGGAGAGATGAGTCGGTAGAAGGGATGAGAGTTTTTTGGGGGATAATTGTGTCTTTTTCCACTCATGTCCTCCGCTCCAATTCAGTGTACCGAGAGATTTCTCGGTACACCAAAATGATGTTAAATCCTGTCCCGAATAGTTTTGGTGTCCTGTCCCAAGGTTAATTTTGCAAAACAAACAGGGAACACTATTCGAAATCTAGTCCAGTCCTCTACTTTTTTGCAAAACAAACGGGCCCTAAAGACTTTTATCCAAAATATTGAACACCTAAAGCATCACAAAATATCTTGAGGTATGATTGTAGGTGAGCTTGCCCAATCAATATCATAGTAGCTTGTCACTTGTAGGTGTCCCATGTCATAATAAAGGAGTCCTCTTCCTTGAGAAGTCTTAAGATAATAAATAATTCTTAATGCAGCTTCCCAGTGAGGCAGTGACTCTCGCAAGGTGACTCAAAAAATTGACTGAATAAAATAGTATGCCTTGTAATTCAACTTACCTATTATGACCGAAATGGATTAAGGATTCTCCTAGTCCTAGTACCAAAGTTTATATTTGGGTCCATGGGTGTGTCTACTAGTCAAGCCTCCAATATATCTGCCTCATATAACATGTTAAGTAAATATTCCCTATGGGAAATATAGATAACTCTTCATGACCGAGCTACTTTAATATCGAGGAAGTATTTTAAGTCACCCAAGTCCTTAGTCTGTAATTTCTAATTTCTAATATAAGCAAGACTTAAGCATTTGTATCCCATTTGTATCATCAGTGATAACATACACAAAAAGAATCAAACGTCTCCTAGTGGAGGAAGTGGAGAAGAAGACATAATGAACTGAGCCTGAGGTGCTTCTCACCATGCCAAACTATGCGATAACATAGCTAAACTTACTCAACCAAGCACTTGGGGATTGCTCTAAACCATAGAAAGGTTTCTTTAGCTTGCTTGCAGACTAAGACTCCTCCTGAGTAACAAGCCCCGAAGGTTTCTTCTCATCAAGATTACCATGTAGAAATGCATTATTGATTAAGTCGATGAAGTCACCAAGCAGAGATGGTTGCAAGTCCAAGAAGTAGGCAAATAGAGGCGATCTTAGCAACTGGGGAGAAGGTGTTCAAGTAATCAATGTTGTATTGTTGTGTGTATCCTTTAGTCATCAGACGAGCCTTAAATCAATCAACAAAATCATCAGGAGCCATTTTGATAGTGAAATACCACTTGCACCCGACAGTTGATTTTCCGAAGGAAGAGAAACAAGCTCCCATGTGTCATTAGAGTGTACTGTAGTCATCATATCAATTATGACATGACATCAACTCGGATCTGATAAAGCATCTAAAATGGTATGAGGAATTGAAATAGCGAAAAAAAAGGTAGCAAAGGCATAATAGCTAAGGGATTATGCATCATAGCAAACATAGTTGCAAATAGGGTAAGATGTGTAACACTTACAAACATCTTTCCTAAAAGTAATAAAAATGTCAAGATTAGATGGTGGAGAAGCATTTGAGAGTGGCAAGGCATCGACCAGAATAGTGGAGTCAGAATGAGCACGTTGAGTGAAGAACCTAATGGGCTCTCATCGGGGTGCACTGGGAGCATGACTAGGATAACCATGTAAAGAATAACAATGGTCCTTGATATGATCCTTCTTTCCACAATAACTGGGAGCACCTTGATATAAACCACAACTACACTCACATTCCCCACTACCACAATGCGCCCCCCTTTAAATCTATGCTGAGAAGTAGGTGGGTGCAGGTGGGGGCTGAGACTGAGACTGCACAGCAAGAGTAGATTGATCACCACGGGTTCTAGAAAGGATAAATGATAGTAGTAGCTCGGATCATCCTCGCATAGGTCTCATCAATAGTAGGCAGCCTAGTCTCTTCTAAAATTTATTATTTCATTGATTCGTACTCAAGACACACTATATGGAGGAAAATGATAGTGAAAATTTTGTCGATGCATTCATGCATGACTCTAGCATCGGAAGTGACTTCTAATAAATCATTAAACTCAGTTGTTATGACCTAATAACGAGTTACATGTGTGATAATGTCCTCATCTTCCTGCCACAACTACTCCGAGCACATTCTCCATGTAGCATAACAGGTTCAAATGCTCCTGAAAATACCCATAAGTGAGGGATTAATAGATAAGAGATCAAGAAGCTAGCATCTACTTTTGCCCATACAGCCCTGTTGGCCTCGTCAATATATGAGGGTTGTCGGGAGAGATGATCAGGTTGTCCTTGTCTTGTAAACCACACATCAACAGCAACGGATAATGAAACATAATTCTTCTCAATTAATTTCTCAGTAGTAATGATCAACCATATCGTCAAGGAAGTCATGGGAGAAGAAAGGAGGAAACTATGGAGGTAATCTTAGAGGACATGAATGACTAGTATACTATTAAAGAAACTATATGTTGTGGCCCGTGTGCACGATCGAGTCTAGGGGCGGTGAGGTCTTGTTTGTGCCGGTTGAGAGGGGAGTGAGGTCTCCTGCTCCGTTGTCTCGCCTGGAGCAGTAGGCTGTTCCTTCCAGCCTATGGTGGATAGGCTGGAAGGTGATGGTTGCTATTGGGGCTGCTAGAACCTGATAAGAGGAGAAGAGTATAGCCTAGAGGGGGGAAGTGAAGAAGAGGATGAGAAGGGGAATAGACAGGAGGGAGAGATAACGAGATGAACCAATTAATTCATGCCTCCATCATTATTGATGTTCTGAATTATACAATCATGGTAAGGAACATAAGTAGTTATCATGAGATAACAAGCTTTATCAAGAAATAGCAATGTGTTTATCTTAATGATGAGATAAAGGTGTAGGCTGTGTAGCTTTTATGAAGTGTTTATCCAAGTGATAAGATGCATCATTTTGACTTGTTCAATGTTTATCACCACCTTCTAAGGCCTTTGAATTATTCTTTCTTCTGCTGTAATATTTGTGATAGCGTCTATCTATATCACTCCTCCCTCCCTTAGACAAGCGGGAAGTCAGGAAAGTGGGACTTGAAATCATCATATAATTCTCATGTTGCATCAATTGGTGAAGTATTAACCCAGTGAACTAGAATATCTTTTCTTGTATTTGACTCGCGCATGTCCATGATAGCCTGCGGTGTAATGTTTTGTTCGAGGTCTTTGACTGCAAGCAAGGTAAGTTCTATGGTGTTGTTCCTTCTCTGAACCGCTTTAAAAATGAAACATGAAATACTTGATGGATCTTAGAAGTGGTTGGCAGGCCTAATTCGTATGCAACTGCCCCGATGTGTTTTTTGACAGTGAATGGTCCATAGAACTTAGCTGATAATTTTTGGGAGGATCTTTGAGCTAGAGTGAGTTGGCAGTAGGGTTGTAGGCATAGCAGTACCTTCTCCCCGACGTTGAACTGACCTCCCGGTGTTTGGAATCATAGGACTACTTCATTGTTTGTTGAGCTCGAAGTAGTTGATTGCACAAGAGTTAAGTGTGTTGTTGCGGTTGCGGAGCTCAAAGTCTACAGCTTCTAAACGTGCTAACCCAGCGGTATATGGAATGAGACGAGGGGGGGAACAACCATAGACTGCTTCGAATGGTGTCATTTTGATGGCGGAGTGGAAGGCTGTATTATAGCAATATTCCGCCCAAGGTAGCCACTAAATCCACCTCTTGGGATTCTCGTATGTAAGGCAGCGAAGATACATTTCTAAGATGCGGTTCACCACTTCTGTTTGGCCGTCGGATTGAGGGTGATAAGAGGAAGTGAAACATAATTTGACGCCGTTGAGCTTGAATAATTCTCGCCAAAAGGTGCTGGTAAATACCTTGTCTCTATCGCTTACAATGCTTTCAGGCATGCCATGTAGCTTGAAGATGTTTTCAAAGAAAATATGAGCGACCTTTGTTGCTGAAAATTGGTGGGCAAGTGGGATGAAATGAGCGGACTCGGAGAGTCTGTCAACTGTCACCATGATGACTGTTTTCCTGGCGGCGGTTGGAAGGCCTTCAATGAAGTCCATGGTAATATCACTCCAAATTTGCAGCGGTACCAAGAGAGGTTGTAAGAGTCCTGCTGGTCGTAGCTGCTCCGTTTTATTACGTTGACAGACGGCGCATGTTTGGACATGTTGTCGAACATCCCGGCGTAGATTAGGCCAGTAAACTTCTGCTCGAAGTCGCTGGAAGGTTCTTTGGTAGCCTTCATGAGTGGAATTGTGTACTGCTGCTATCAATTTGTTGTGGATGTTTGCGGAGTTAGGTACTGCTGCTAGTAATCGCTGCAGCTTTGCTTTTATTTATGGATCTTGATTGAATGTTGCCTGTATTATTTTCAAATACGAAGTAAGTGGCTGAGATATAACATGCAGTTTGGTTTGTATTATTTCCTTGCGAGACAATGCATCTGCTGCTCGGTTGAGCCGGCCTGCTTTGTATTGGATTGTGAAGTCGAACCCGAGCAACTTAGATACCCAATGCTGTTGTGGTCCTGTGACGATGCGCTGGTCTAGTAGAAATTTCAAGGCATAATGATTCGTCTCGACGATGAAAGATCCGCCCCATAAGTAGGAAGCCCAATGTGGAACAGCTCCAATGTGGAACAGCTTTGGCCAATCCAATGAGTTCCTTCTCGTATGCTAGTAGTCGTTTGTGACGTTCAGATAATGGGCAGCTGAAATAAGCTATTGGTCAATCATCTTGCTGAAGAACTGCCCCTGTGCCGTTTTCAACCGCATCACACTCAATATGGAATGGCCGAGTGAAGTCACGAAGAGCTAAAACCGGAGTTGTGGTGAGGGCAACTTTTAGTTTGCCGAACGCGACATCCGCATCTCCTGTCCATTTGAAAGAATTTTTCCTCAGGAGGCTTGTAAGTGGAGCAGCTATGTTCCCATAGTCTTGAATAAATTTGTTCCCGACCGTGTATGAAATATTTCATGGATAAATTTTCAAAGTCCCATGTTATAGGCCCTAGTGTTTGAAGCCAATGAACTCCGAGGATGATGTCAAATCCGCCTAGTTGGACGACATAAAATTCGGTGTGAATTTGTTCCTTGCTGATCCATAATGTTAGTGGATCTCGCAACTTGGAGGTTGAGAGACGAGAACCATCGGCTACCACTACTATCATTTGGTTTCCTTCTTCTATGTGTAATCCCAGTCTGTTCGCCACATTGCAATTTATGAAATTGAGGGAGCTGCTCAAATCTAAGAGTATGCTGACAGGAAGTGATTGTATATGTCTTGGAATATGCATAGTTTGTCGCTGGTTTATACCTTGGATTGCCATCAGTGAAAGGTGATGCTCCTCTTCAATGTCTTCTTGAGGTGGGCTGTCCTCGCTGTCGTCGTCGGCCACAATCTGGATATAATTTTTTGCATGTATGGCCTGGTGCCCATTTCTCGTCGCAATGGAAGCACAGCCCTTGTGCTCTTCTTGCTGCGATGTCGAAGGAAGCATAGGATCGGGTGGGTAGCCTTTTGTTGAGAATTGGTGAGCACAGGTTACGCTGACTTGAGAATGAAATATATGGCTGTTGGTGATGTTGTTCGAAAAGGCGGGCCAAGTTCATTGCTCGTAGTAGATCTGAAGGTTGGTGTGCCTGTACGTGAACGCGGATGTGCTGCTGCAGTCCGCTTATAAACACAGATGTCATGTAGTGTTCAGGCAAGTGAGATGCTTGTGGTAAGAGACGTTTAAACTGTTTTTGTTTTTGGTAATCTGCTACTGTTTTTGTCTGAGTTAATTTTGTGATGCCGCCAAACTCACTTCCCCTATCTAGAGGGCCGAAACAGATGGAGATATATCGCGAAAAAGCTGCCCATGATAAGTCGGGGTGACAAGTTTCAAAGAAGCAGAACCAAGTTTGGGCCTCGCCATCAAGGTTGAAAGCCACGTTCCTCAAGTGTTCGTCATCAACAACTTGATGGTGGCGGAAGTAATAGTCGCAAGAAGAAAGCCATGTATCCGGGTCGGTGGTGCCGTCGAAGCGTGGGAACTCGAATCGAGGGCGGGTGGGTGGGAAGTGAACTGGTGCCATCATCCGAGGAGGAAGTCCTAGTAGGGACTGCTCTGTTTGTCTTCCCAACAGTCCTGGTACAACATCTCGTTCTACGCCGGCGTCTGGATGACGGGTGGTTCTATTCCCGTGGCTTCCAGACTCTTCTTGGAGTCGTGAGGCTTGCCTATTGTCCTCCAATTCTTTGGCTATTGCATCTAGTTTTGTTGTAATCACTTCTCTTTCACGGCGTTCTTGTGCTCGGTCCTCTTGCATGTTTTGAAGGAGAGTGAGAAGTTGTCGCTGGATTTCCTCTTCCATGGCCGGCTCTGATACCATAGATGTTGTGGCCCGTGTGCAGGATCGAGTCCAGGGGCGGTGAGGTCTTGTTTGTGCCAGTTGAGAGGGGAGTGAGGTCTCCTGCTCCGTTGTCTCGCCTGGAGCAGTAGGTTGTTCCTTCCGGCCTATGGTGGATAGGTTGGAAGGTGATGGCTGCTGTTGGGGCTGCTAGAACCTGATAAAAGGAGAAGAGTATAGCCTAGAGGGGGGAGGTGAAGAAGAGGATGAGAAGGGGAATAGACAGGAGGGAGAGAGATAAGGAGATGAACCAATTAATTCATGCCTCTTTCATTACTGGTGTTCTGAATTTATACAATCATGGTAAGGAACATAAGTAATTATCATGAGATAACAAACTTTATCAAGAAATAACAATGTGTTTATCTTAATGATGAGATAAAGGTGCAGCTTTTATGAAGTGTTTATCCAAGTGATAAGATGCATCATTTTGACTTGTTCAATGTTGATCACCACCTTCTAAGGCTTTTGAATTATTCTTTCTTCTGCTGTAATATTTGTGATAGTGTCTATCCATATCACTATACTGTTCAGATTTGGGTGATGATGCTGATGGAAGGAGGAATATGCGTACACTTCAATTTCTAGGGCAGAATTGTGAAACTATAAGATCACTATCCAATTCATTCGCTCACGGCAGAGACAAGAGAACGACAGGAGAAACGTAGTGGCAGAAGCAAGAGTATAGAACATGGCCAAGGATACCGATCCAAGAGAATAATGTGGAGGGGAGAGCGCAATTGCGTGGAGGGCAGAGCACAATTGCGTGGAATAGAATAAGCATGGGTTTGTGCTAGCACAATCGCATCTGGTGGGAGGCGAATACCAAGCAGGATTACGTGGAGCAGGAGGTGGGAGGTGAGCGGCTGGACTGGAATAAATGGGAGAGGGAGTGTAGTGATGATCCTTCGATTCGATGGAGAATCGCTAGTGTTCCAGTGGAGTGGCTGTTCGAGATCAAAGAGGGACAGTGTGAAGCTATTGCTCTAGAGGATTAGAGAGAGACATCGCGTGGAAGAAACGAGCAGAAGTTAAGTTCATGGAACTTTTTGACAAGCGAGTGGGAAATCGAGCAATGGTGACGTCAATGGAGAGATCCTATCGAACAGTAGGGATAGAAGTGTCGGCTTTGATAACATGTAAGAAATAAGAAATCAAAATAATCAGGTGTTCCCTCTCTTCTAGCATTCATATCAATTAGATTTTTACACATAGATACCTAACTAAATACAATTTACACTCAACTGACACTTCCAAACCATTGTTCAAATATCCTAAGAAGTTCAGTAGACTTCTTGAAGAAGTTATGGTGGTAGAAAAATGACTTCTACTGGTTGTCAACCTAATGTATCGTGAAACTTATTAGCTAAAATGGCCAATACTAACTGATTTTTTATTGGTTTGTGTTTTCTAAGAATTGTTGGTTCCATCCAACTTGAGAGCCATTGAGGATGCTCTTCCATGGTCTTGAGACTTGAGAGAGTACTTATTGAACTAGTCAGTGAGGACTATTTTCTTGATGCTTACTCTTATTGCAAGGACTAGTTAATGAGATAAATGGATGGTGAAATGTAGATGGGAGTATGAGTACAAGAGATTCCTAGGCGCAATTTCAAGATGTATTTTTTCCTAAAGAAGATTGTAGGCCTAAAATGCAGATCCTTTCTCTGGCTGAGCATCTAAAGATTGAACCATAAGCAATGGGTTACACATTGAGAAAAGCCAATAAACAGGAGAATGTAGATTTCTAGTGAGCAATGACTGCCTTTAAGTCCTCTTGACATTCATGGCTGTCTTACCATCTTTACTTAAAACAATCTGAAGGGGCTTTATTTGCTGAAGAAAAAATTAGTAATGTCCATTTGTATTCCAAAAAGAAAACTTTCATCTCCACTTCTTTTAAGTTTTTCAATAGCTTCTATATGTTCCTTGATCAGAGGAATGAAGTAATAGAAGAAACAAAACAGGTTAAATAGCAGAGAACCTGCTTAAAAGAAATGTATATCCTAGACTTCATTGTTGTTGCATGACCTTAACAATTTGGTAACTAGATAACTGTTCCTCAGTTGAAACTTTGCTGTTGCTGCTTTAGGTTGGTCAAGGGACTTATAGCAATGTGTATAAAGCCCGAGACCGTGATACAGGAAAGATAGTTGCTTTAAAGAAGGTTCGCTTTGAGACATCAGAACCAGAGAGCGTCAAATTCATGGCTAGAGAAATTATGATACTGCAAAAGCTCGACCATCCCAATGTTATCAAACTTGAAGGGCTTGCTACTTCAAGAATGCATTATAGCTTATATCTTGTCTTTGAATTCATGCAGTATGACTTGTCAAGGATTATTTCACGCCCTGATACAAGACTAACTGAAGCACAGGTTCTTATTTTCTTCTCTCGATTATCATCTCCAATTCTCCATTAATGATAAAAATGGAACTTTTTTATTTGGAAATTTTGGATCACCATTTTGATCCTCACATTCCTTCCCCTTGAAACTTTATTTCTCCACCAGCACTACACTTCTATGATTCTATCCTTTAAATTTTTATAACTTAGCTTCAAACGTTCTCTCTTTATTGTAACTATTTTTTTTATGATGCTGCATCACTATCTCTATTGCAGGTTAAATATTATATGAAACAGCTTCTCTCTGGTCTAAAGCACTGCCATGAAAGGAGAATCCTACATCGAGATATTAAGGGTTCCAACTTATTGATAGACAAAAATGGGGTTTTGAAAATTGCTGATTTTGGCCTTGCAAATTTTTATCATCCTAACAAGAAAGTTTCCCTAACAAGCAGGGTAGTGACACTTTGGTACAGAGCACCTGAGTTGCTACTGGGTACCACGGATTATGGAGTCGGCATTGATCTATGGAGTGCAGGTTGCCTTCTTGCTGAAATGTTTTCTGGTAAACCAATCATGCAAGGAAGGAATGAGGTATATTTCCATATTCTTTTTTCCTTCAGTATATTATCATATCATTTTTCTTATTCAAATATATTAACCTAGGGCCGTTCATTGGGTCGACCCGACCCAATGAACCCGAGAACCCAACCCGAGCCGACTGGGTCGGGTAGTCGGGTCGGGTACAATTTGACCAAACCCGACCATAATTGGGTCGGGTCTCGGGTTTTAGAATTTGAAACCCGATGACCCGATTATTTACATTTTTTAATCATTTTTAAAATATTTATATTAAAAAATATTTATTTTTAAATTTTTAAAAAAAATATTGTTAGAAACTCATTTTTTTACCTAAACGGGTAAACCCGACTACCCGATCCAAACTAGGTCAGGTCGGGTTTGAGAGGTGAAAAATTTTCAACCCGACCCGATTACACTTGGTCGGGTGGGATCGATTTTTTCCCTAAACCCAACCTGACCTATGAACACCCCTATATTAACCTCACTGCTCTGGTGCAGTCTGCCCGATATAACTAATAAACACTTCTCAACCAAATTTTTATCTTTTTTTGATAATTTTAAAGATTAATCATATATTTATCTACATAAAAATATATTTTTTAATAAACAGTGAGCTAATCAATTGACCCGCTGATCCAACCAATAAACTAGTGAACTGGAGCTTAACTAGGTCAATAGCTGATTCGATATTGAAAACAACAGTTTCAAGTTGCCTTGTTTGCCTTTCTTTTTCAAATGAGAAGAATAAATCATTTGCTCACCTCATGATTGACATCTTTGTTCTTTTATTGTGATGGAATCTCATTGGGTTTCAATCAGAGCAAAACCTTGACTTTTGTTTACATTGTTCATCTAAACTGTCTTGTTTGAACACTTAATGAGCAATCAGAATTTATTTAGTGTGTTTACTTGGCTTACATTGTTTTGATAGCTTCATCATCCAACTAGTACAACAAGCCATAAAGTCCTACTTACTAGGGTCAGCTACCTGTACTATTTTTTTAGTTATCCTTGTACAAGATAATATCTTTTTGTAAACCTAGCATCTTGATCTCTTTTAGGTAAAATTTTCTTGACTCTGCTATGGATCTACATTACTAGATAAACATTTCTTTCCTATTACATTTTCACTTTTTTACTCTTTTGCAAGTAGAGATGCAATAACTAATATTGTGATTATTGTCATTTTTGTGAGGGGTTTAATTGTAATTTTCGGATGTAACTGAAAGGGGGTTTCAAGGTAACTGAAAATAGGGGTATATAAGGTGAAGAGAGAATCATGTAGAGGCTAAGCAAGAATCTATTCAAATAAAGATCTCTTTTCTTTCTCTCTTAATCTTCTTCTCTCTTAGTCTTCTTCTCTTCTTGTGTTCTTTACTACTATTCTTCTTCTTCTTCTTTCATTCAAGATCTCAGTTCAAGTTCAAGAACTCTGACATATTGGTATCAGAGCCTCTAAATAGTATGGCGGAAGCATTTTTCAAGAAGTTTGATGAATTCCTGCACCACTATGAGGAAGATCAAGCTGCTGCTAGGATGGAGCAGGAGATGTTGAAGGCCAGCCAACAGAAAATGTTGCAAAAATATGAAGAGAATCAAGTTGCAATCAGAATTGAACAAGAGGTTTGGCAGACCAACTACCGCGAGATCTCCAATCGCTTGGAGATGATCGCTCGGGAGAAGGAAGAAGTTGTTGTTCTAGTCGGCAATAAGGGGTAGATGACCTGTGAGGGAGTGCTGGGTGGTCGGAGGAAGAGATTGGGTGATGAAAACAATGTCCGAACAGGAGATGTTTATGGGCCGAATCCAAATTTGCTTTCCATGTATGAAAATTTCTTCCAATACCTGCAGGCTGCAGAATTGAAGGTTCACCAATGAAAGCTTTGTGAAAATGAATCAAGGCACTACTTCCAACAACTTATTCATGCAATCGATTATTGTCATAGCAAGGGTGTCTACCACATCGATATGAAGCCCGAAAACCTCCTCCTTGATTATCAAGGAAACTTGAAAGTATCATATTTTGGTTTCAGTGCATTGCCTCAACAAGGTGTGGGACTTCTTCGTACAACCTGTGGTATCCCTAATTATGTTGCCACTGAGGTACTTGGTCAGCAAGGTTATGATGGTTCAGCTTCAGATGTATGGTCATGTGGTGTCATACTATTTGTCCTGATGGCTAGATATCTTCCATTCAATGAGGCTGATCTTTTATCCTTGTATAGAAAGATCAATGCAGCTGATTTTATGGGACGATTTTGGTTTCAGTGCATTGCCTCAACAAGGTGTGGGACTTCTTCGTACAGCATGTGGTATCCCTAATTATGTTGCCACTGAGATACTTGGTCAGCAAGGTTATGATGGTTTTGTTGTATGAAATCCAACACTAGAAGGGGGGGTTGAATAGTGTCTGTCCCTTTTTTTGTTTTAATCAATTTTTCTTTTTGCTCAATTTAACTTCAATCAAATGCAAGTGTATCTTAACAGTGGATATGATCAAATATCAACGAACAATAATAAGCAAATATTGAAAGCAATGCAAACAAATCAATTATAGTGATCCGGCCAACTGCCTACTCCACTACCTTGGTTCCTCACCAAGGATTTCTAACCAACTACTTTATAGAACTTGTGTTTCCCTTTGAATACAAATGAGGACACTCTTCTCACCTCTTTGAGAACTCCTCAAACCTATTCACCTAGGCAAAACACAAATCTACAAAGTCTACCCTAAGTGTTTCTCTAGCACACCTAGCAGGCTATTACAGATGAAAAACAAGTTTGAAATAAATTTTCAAATACAATGAAAAAGAGCTTAAGAATCATAAGAAGGAACCATTGCTCTTTTCCCAAGCCTTCAAGCCTCTAACTTGCTAGAAGATGAACTTGAGTTGTAGCAGAGTTGAGGGAAGCGGGCGCTTTAAGAAAGATGTTGACGGACGAGTAGGGCGCAGCAAATCGGTCTCTTTGAAGGCTCAAATCACCTCTTGAATGCTCAATTAATTTTCTAAGAAGGTTTAAAGAAGTTAGGTGAGGGGTATTTATAACCCTTCAGCTAAACGGGCGATTCAACGGGTAGAAAACTAGCCGTTACCGCCGTTCGGTCGCTTGTCGGTCGATCGTCGACGATCGACCGATCGCTCGACCGCTACCCTTTCTGTGCTTTACTCGCACCGTCCGATCGACCGACGGGTCGATCGAATGGATCGCAACTTCATCGATTTGCAGTCCGGTCGATTGATCGGTCGACCGATGCAGTGAAGCCAGAGGCGCGATCTACGATTTGCAATCCCGTCGACCGATGCACCTTCTGCCAAAATTTGGCTTCGGTCGACCGACGTAGCCTTCTGCCAATTTTTCGCTAACTTCGGTCGATCGACAAGTCGACTGAATGGCTACTGCCGTTTTGTGGCATCATTTGGTCGACCGACCGGTCGACCAAATAGGCTACTGCCAGTATTTTGCCTTGTTCGGTCGACCGAACTTAGGCTGGGGCTGATTTTTTACTTTGAATTTGTTAGATGTTTTTTCATGGGTTTAGTTACCAAGTTTCAACTTGGATAACTTTACAATTTGGCTTGGGATAAAATCATCCTTGGGGTATATTACATGATTTCTACTTGATCTAAACCCGAGCCTTTCTTTGACGTTTTCTTCTTTCGTTTCTTTGACGGTCTTTTCTTTCATTTCGTTTGAACGAACTTCGCATGCTTATCGCAACCTCAACCTGAACTCAAAACTTCACACATAGATTAAATATTTGTTTGTTATCATCAAAATGAAGATCGGGGCTTTAAGAGAAACCCTTAAACCAACAGGTTCAGCTTCAGATGTATGGTCATGTGGTGTCATACTATTTGTCCTGATGGCGGGATATCTTCCATTCAGTGAGGCCGATCTTTCATCCTTGTATAGAAAGATCAATGCAGCAGATTTTACGTGTCCCAACTGGTTCTCTTCGGGAGCTAAGTCATTGATACATAGAATACTTGATCCGAATCCAAAAACACGTATTAATATTGAAGGTATAAAAAATGATGCATGGTTCCAGAAAAAATATGTTGTTGTTCGGCGTGGTGTGGAGGAAGAAGTCAATTTAGATGATATTGATGATGTTTTCAATGATATTGAGGACCAATATGCAACTGAGCAGGTGGGAGATATTGGCAGTGGCCCTCTTATAATGAATGCTTTTGAAATGATAACCTTATCTCAAGGGTTGGACCTTTCAGGTTTATTTGATAAACAACAGGATTATGTGAAACGTCAAACTCGTTTTGTTTCACGCCAACCAACAAAGACCATTGCGGCAACCATTGAAGCTATGGCAGGAATAGCAGAACATCGAGCAAAGAGCTTATGTTTCAATTGTGATGAACTGTTCTCCTAAAGGCATGAATGCAAAAAATTATTTTGGATCGATTATGTAGCTGAAGATTAGATTGATAAAGGACCCCTTGAGATATCTAACGGCTCTCGAAGGAGTTGCAATATTCCTTCCTTGCTTTAAGGCTTGAGGACAAGCCTTATCCGGAAGAAGGGGGTGTTGTTATGGATCTACATTACTAGATAAACATTTCTTTCCTATAACATTTTCACTTTTTTACTCTTTGGCAAGTAGAGATGCAATAACTAATATTGTGAGGGGTTATTGTCATTTTTGTGAGGGGTTTAATTGTCATTTTCGGATGTAATTGAAAGGGGGTTTCAAGGTAACTGAAATAGGTATATAAGGTGAAGAGAGAGTCATGTAGAGACTAGGCAAGAATCTATTCAAATAAAGATCTCTTTTCTTTCTCTCTTAATCTTCTTCTCTCTTAGTTTTCTTGACAGACTCCTTTACCTTTATTGACATCATTAATCATCATGCACAATAACCAACAACATATGCATCTTCTTTGAATATATCCATATCATCATATGTAATTTTCTCATTTTATATATATTAGAGCTACACTTGTTCCTGGATAGAGAAACAACAACAACAACAGTTTGTAGAACTCCAAATATTTGGGGTCGACTACATGTAGGACCAAAATTCTTATACCAAGGGGGTTCCTAGATGGTAACTACTAAATTTGATTAAGCGAGCACTTAATCGAAAAACTTAAGTTGTTAGAATAGCTGGGTCTTCCTTTATATTCTTAATACTCCTCAAGTGTGAATGGGTGAATGGAACTCATTTAGGCAAATCTAAATCTATTGACTGATTAAACATAATTAGTGGGATATATATTTTAGGTAGCATTTTGATTGAGGATTTTTAAATTCCATGACATGTGAGTGTAGTGGGAGTTTCAAATTCACATTTGGTTGACTTAGGATGGGATTTGTATTCCCAAGTGGTGTGGATTTACTCCCCAAGTGTTGAGAATTGAGGTGAAAATTAAAAATCCACCAAGGTGGTGGATTTCTTGTGATTATCATGGGGTGGGAATTTAGTAGAAGAATGCTATTATTATTATTTTATCCTTACATTTTATAGTCTTCTTTCTCTACTCCTAACTTGTTTGTATAGAAAAGAAACATTGGTGCCTACTTGGTTGCCTTGTGTCTAAAGTAATCTATAAAAATTTGCTCAATAATGACCTTTTAATTATACTTTATATTCCTAGTTATATATTTTATTAAATAACTAGTTTGTTATATTCTAGTAAAAGGGAAAATTTGGAGAAAAAAAACTCTTCACTACTTCATATTATTTATAATTATCTTATAAAGGATGTTTTTATAAACTCCTTACCATCTTTCTCAAAAGAATTAGTCGTGAGAAATAGGTTATTTTTAATACTTCGGTAGGCGGGTGAATTGAACTTGACTGACCCAAGCCTAACATATGTAAGGATGCAAACAAACCAAGCTACTCATGAGCAACTTGAACCTCGTTTACTTGTAGAGGTAACAATGGGCCGGGTCAGCCCATGGGCAGCACAGTCGCACAGATCCAACCTAGTTCGGGTAGGGTTTGGCACGACACAGCCAAAATTCTTGTTGGGCCCAGAATGGTCCGATCATGCCAAGGAACGAGTTGGACTCGTCCCTTGGGCACATGGGTTGTGCCTAGCACGACATGAGTCACGGGTTGGGTGCGGCTGGGGCACAGTAAGCCTACACCTATTGGGAATGTGGGTGGGCTACCTTGGAAAGTTAGGTGCCCGCCCACCTTATGCCCAACCTTGGGCAAGTGGGCGCCCACGCCCACCTTCCCGAGGCAATGGGCAGACTGTCGTGGGAAGGAGAAGCCTGCTAGCATTGGGTGGGACACTGCCTTGGCAAAGCGCCCACTTGCCCACCTTCCCAAGCAAATGGATGGGCTACCTTGGAAAGGCGCTTACCTACCCGCTTTCCAAAGTAGACGGGCTGGCCCGAGCCCGACATGAATCTGACTTGAGCCCAAGGGGCAGGCCAAGTGCCGAGAGGGCCGTTCCTTTAAAAGTCAGGCCCACACGACATGTAAGCTCGGAGAGGCACGTGTCGGAGCGCAATGGGCCTGGACAGGGGCACGACACATTGCCACCTCTACGTAACAACTCATTCAAGTTTCGCTTAATGTGCTGAGCTTGAATATAAATTTGGATCATCCACAAAAAATGAGCAAGCTCGAGCTTGGCTCAAGCTCGAAGAAATCTAGATGAACCAAGCTTGAACATGATAGAGCACTTAATATTCATCTATTCCTCCTTATGTGAGTACATTACAAGGTTTAAAACATGGTTTCAAATCTCGCGGTATACCGGGCGGTAAGCTCGGTATTTACCGGTTTTTGAAAAAACCGGTATACGAGATGCCCGGTATGGGTAAATACCGGGCATCTCGGTAAATACCGCCCGGTATGTCCGGTATTTATGAAATACCGGGCGGTATTTGCTATCATACCGGGATATACCGCCCGGTATGATATTTTGCACTGTAGCAAAATATCAATACTTTAAAAATATCGGTATACCGATAAATACCGCCCGGTATACCGATAAATACCGCCCGGTATTTAGCAAATACCGGGCGGTACGAGCTATTTAGCACACGAGAGTTATTTTTAGCAGTAAAATCAAAAAAAAAAAAAAAAAAAGAAGCTCGGTATGCAATTTTTGTACCGGACCGTACCGGTACGGTACGGTATCGGTACGTACCGGTACCGGTCATCCACCGAGATGATGACCGGTATCGGTATTTTAAACCATGGTTTAAAATCTTTTACCAGTACTGTTCTTGTTGTTTGGCTCAATCCATATGAAATATTAAAACTTGTAATGTACTCACCTTGTTTGGCTAGTACCAGTACGTACCGGTACTCTATCATACCATACCGCTCAGCTCATTTGCAGCCCTAAACATATGGATTGACTTAACTAGGGCTGTGTTGTACTGTTGTTCTAAAAATTATTATCATAGCAACCTTCAAACTTAAAACCTCAGTCTCTACTAGCATGTTAAATTTGATTAGGTGATCGCCTTTATTAATGCAGTGGTGTGGGGCACTACCCCCACCCCCCCCCTAAAAAATTAACTTTCCTATTGTTGTTTTATATTAGTCACTCTAATAATTCGATTTTTAGTGAAATAAATGGACACCCCCTCCCCGTCTTTATTGTTATAATTCCTAAGTCTGCCATTACCTTGATGACTGATGACATATGATTGATATTTGCAAAACATACACAATTTATCTTCATAACTAAGTCCTTAAAGAGCTATTAGTTAACATTCTTCTTTATTGTCCAGGTTGATCAGCTTCACAAAATATTTTCATTATGCGGACCACCGTCAGCTGACTACTGGAGAAAACTTAAGTTGCCTAATAGCTCCAATACCTGGTCACAGTATAGACCAAGTATTGCTGAAACATATAAAGAACTTCCTCCATCTGCCCTGAGTTTGTTGACAGTGCTTCTTGCACTAGACCCCACAAATCGTGGTACTGCATCATCTGCTTTGGAAAGCAATGTGAGTGGCAACTCCTAGCATGAATTTTTTCCTTATTCTGAATGTTTGCAATCTTAAGAGATCAAAATACTAGGAGTGTTATTTTTTTCTTTCATTCCATTGTTAATTGTGAAGATGGAGATCAGATAAGGTGACATCTTTCACATCATTTTATTTGTGGAAATTGATGAATTAATCAAATTAGTTAATACATTTTGTTTAAGAAGTTCTATTTTTCTTGCATTGACATAGCCTGATATCCTATCGATTACCCTTGAATTGCAGTTCTTTACCACAAACCCGCTGGCATATGACCTTTCTGGCCTGCCTGTAATTTGTAAGGAGACTGATGAATCAATTCAACCACGTGAGCATAGAAAGTGAGTGTATTTTGCTTGCGGAAAATCTTTAGTCCTGATAACTTAAAATAATCACATAGATGGTTTCTTCATTTATGCCTTTTGTTTTTCTTGAGAAGTTTCTGCAGGTATATAAGAGTTACTGTTATTTGTTAGTGTAGCTTAACATTTAGCAATTTGTTTAATACATGATATCTAATTTAGTCTTATTAAATCATATGGAACAAAAAAGTTTTTTGAACTCCCCATATTTACTTTAATCAGAAGTACCGGCAAAACTATTAAAATTTCTGCAGTGATTTAAAGTCAGCGATTGATTATTCTTCACGGTTTTGGTTTTCCCTTTTCTTGTTGTTATCTGCATAGCCTTCAAAGTCAAACATTGTTGAGGTTTTTAGACTTGCCAAGTGATCGTTCTTGAGAAATTTCTGCAGCTTAATGCTATTGATAGTGTAGCTTAATGCTATTTGTTTGATACATGATATCTAATTTAGTTTTATGAAATCATAAGGAATGCAAATTTTGTGATGAACTCCCCCCTATATTTACTTTAACCAGCACTACCAGCAAAACTATTAAATTTTCTGCAGTAATTTGAAGGCGGCTATTGATGATTCTTCGTTTTTGGTTTTCCCTCCATTATCTGCGTAGCCTTCAAAGTCAAACATTGTTGAGGTTTTTAGACTTGCTAAGTGATTGTTATTGGAGACTTCTCCAGTGCCATTGATGACTTTGATCCAGAGATCAATGAAGTCAACGTTGGAATAAAGTCCCATCTTCAAATCCTCTGACAGGTTTGGTTTATGTACTATTGGATAAGAATCAACAAGACCAAGGCCTTTTGCTTGTTTGGCCTATACATTTCAGAATTTGAATTAGGATTGAAATTGGTAAATATGTAGATTAATTTATGTAAAATATTTTACTTCATTATATCATACTTCTTTTTATGTATTTACAGTATGCTATTTTATATTTTATTACATATATCATTTATGTTATATAAAATATTATCTTTGTTATTCTTTTCTTATTTTATTTATTTATTTTGTATGTTATCTTTATTTTATATGATGCTTGCCATAATTTAAATTTATTTGTAACTTTTTTGTAGTGATTAATATGAGGTTTAATGTTATGTAATATAATATATCATTTAATACTTCATAACATTTTAATTTGTACTTTATATTTTAATTTTATATTTGTTTATATTATTGATATCCATATTGTTTTTTAAGATGTATTTTGTGTATTTGATACAACTATTATTGAGAATATGTATTAGTTTATTTTTTTATTAATCCTAATTTATTCTGAAAAGGGGCAGAGGTTAAATGAAATTGGAATCATAATGGTTCTTGAGGAGTTGGAGATCAGATGAAGGTTTTAAATCTTGGACCGGTTCCAGTACTAGTCAACTGATCTGGCATTTATTGGCGTACCTGCACACGATACATCCACTCACTACTAATGAAGCTAATATATTCCTCCCCAAAATGGGACAGGCAATGAAATTAACATTACAAAAAAGGGAAAAGGTCAACAGTGGCAATCATTGATTCTCATTATCATTTCCTCCCCATTTTATGAAACCTTGACGCCTTATGTTTTATAATTAGTTGACCAACTCTCTTGTTTACACCGGTAACGAAACATTTTAAAGAAATATAGATAGTACTAGTGTAAAGAAAAAACGTCCGAAGTATCATAAGTGTCACCGTCAAAGCAAAACAACAAATACAAATGCAATTGGCTGTGAAATAGTATATGTCGTTCAATAAAGTTGTAGATTTTCATTAATTACATTCATTATTCCCTCAAATGCAACTATTTGTATTTGAATGCTTTACAGGACCAGTACGGTCGGACTTTATTTGATCACAACTTTTCTATGTGAATGCTTGATCTCCTGCTTGTGTTGAATGATCTCAAAACACTAACCTTTTTTATTTTAGAGGACAGGTAGATCTGTACCACTTTATGGTGCAAACCGTTGGAATCTCATCCTACCTATGATTATCAACTTGACCACACTATAGGATCTTCGAGTTATCTTTACAAACATCTCTGCGAGCATAAATTCTAATTCTAGTGACAAGCATATTGGGATGGCTTTGGTACATTTGGAAGGAAAGAAATAACTATATCTTCCAACAAACTAGCACAAATCTACAAACTTATTTTTCTGTGTACTCAGAGGCATCTCACCTTAGGGCCAATCTATAATCATATGTAATTGCTAGTGCACTTTAATCTCAATAAACTAGTGGATGCCCTCTATTATCTTCAAAAAAAGGCAGAAACGGGCAGTGAGTAAAAACAAGAAAAAGTCAAAATGTAAACTAGGGTATATCAAAATTCCCGTCTAGAGCTGCAGTTGGCTGAAGTGGAATGGGTAGAACTGTCTGTAGCTGAAAGCTTCTGTATACACCAGATTCCTGGTGGCATTGGTAATACAACAAAACTCCTCCCTTGTTCACATATTATTTTTTGTCATGAATATGGGACATGTAACTAGTTTAAAGATGTGATGTTAATTCACTCTTCTAGGTGTATTTTTATATGATCAAACAATATTCAAATGATTGTTGTCTTACCATAGGCCCCGAATGTGACTTGTATCTTCTCCAACAATTCAGATTAACTTTTTTTTCAAAGACATCATTCTTGCAGAATCCATTCTACAAACCCTCAATTTTTGAATTGGGCTTGGGCACACTTTTTGAATACCCTATGCTCCTTGTTTGACATGTAAAATGCAATTATTTACAGGCAAAAAGCTGTCAAGACAAAACAAAGACAAAGAAATGGTGAAAGAAAATTGGAAAGTGTGAACTTATTTGGAACTTCTGGATCTCCAGTAGAGGTATGACTTTGCAAAGTACTATGGCCTAGTTCAGAGTTTTTGTTCATTCAGTGGTTTGATGTCAGGATATAATGTCATGAGTAAAAGAAAATTGGTATTTCATCATAGTTTTGGTTCAACTGAGTCTTTTGATGCTATTAGTCAATTTTCATTGATTCCAAAGTTGAAGTAATGGAGGAAACCAAGAGACCCCTTTGGCCGATTTCATTGAATGACTTTCACATACTATATTGAATTTTTAGCAAGCTGTAACTGCTTTCCCTAATCCTTGTATAGTTGAACATAATGGTAGTGGAAGATATCTACAGTCAAATAGTTTAGGATAATGTATAGAAATATCTAGAGAATTACTATTCTTTTACCATATCACATTGTACGTTACTACCAATTTTGGTAAAAAAACAAGAAAATAGGACAAAAACAACAAGTCCACTACTCCACCAATCTAAACTCTTCCGGACCATTAGACAAAGATTCGTTTATCAGACTATTGACTGAATAATACATAGGAATTGGCAATATTGGCCAAAAGAATATTTGGTAATTTACTTACTCGGTTATGTCAAAAACTCATTATTCTGCTAAAAGAGGTATCATTGGGCTTAATTAGAAAATGAAATAAAAAGTTACCCTCAAAAAAGAAAGGGCAATATGAAAGAAAAAGGCTCTGCAAACATTTATACTGTACAATTTTACTGAAGGTGGAATGACCTGAGCAGTAGTATACCATCTTTGAAGCAGAATTTTATGTATTTCCTTACAGAAATATAGGTCTTTCCTCTCCAGGTGCTTAAGTTTCTTATTCATATCGAGACCAGTACTTGCTGAAAATATTGATTCTGGTTGATAACTGATACCCATAGTTGTAAATGGCGCAAGGCGCACACCATAACGAGGCGAGGCGCAAAAATAAAATATAATTATAAAAATATATTTTGTACATAAAAATATATATTTCTATAATTATAAAATATATATTTCCATAGTTGAAACTCTCAGCATGGAGAAAATTTTCACCTGAATAGGAGCATGTAGAATAGGAGGAACTGAGGAAAACTGAAAATTTCCAAAAAAAAAAGGGAAAACTGAAATCTGCTAAAAGGAGAAAGGAGAGAAAGAAAATAAATATACCTGAAATCTAGTGGAGAGGCTGAAATCTGGTGGAGAGGCTCGTCGGGAATGATGCTCGCCGGAAAGAAGAAGAGAAGAAAGGAGAAGAGAAGCTCGGACGGCGGCCGAAAAAAAGGTATGTTTTAAAAATTTCGGGTGCCCTAAGTTAACTTAGGGCACCCGGCACCACACATGAGTGTGGCGCATATGGCGCGCGCCTTGCGCCTGGGCTGAGGCGCGCGCCAAGGCTCTCGAGGCGCTAGGTTAGCGCCTCGGGGGAAAAATGGCTCGGGGGCCTGTGCCTGTGTGCGCCCCGCGCCATTTCAAACTATGCTGATACCTTATGTTTGTAATTGTTCAAAAACATGACATAGAATGAATGTGATCACTAACTGAAGATGTTCAGACAAGCTATTATGTTATTTAGAGTTGTTTTTGTTTGAGAAAATAATGTGTTAAGCTGTTTAACTGTTAAAACATATATATATATATATATAATGAGGGTGCATGTACTTAATTCTACTAGAAAAAAGATTGAACTTTAAGACTATCAGCACCTGGATGTTACCTGACTAATTCAACTATATATACACTCTTTTATACATCCTTTTATACAGGGAAATCAGCCTTTGTTAATATTATTTCCTCTTATGATGAAGGAGAAACCAGCAGATTCAAGAAGCAGTAGCCAAGAAGTGGGCAGTAGCACAGGAAGCACTTCCTCCAGCATAAAGCCCGAAGGTTCGACCCTGATCCGTGTTGCATCCCTCTCGCAGATCACATACCCAACTGAAGAAGAGGAGCAAAGAAGGAATGGCCATCCACCAGGCTATAAGAATATCAAGAACTTCCCTCCCATATATGAAGCAGATGATGAATTCAAGAACTCGAACATGCATCAGTATGTGTTTGTGAAGAGATCGGTTTCCGCATCGGATCTTGGAAGGTATCATGGGAAACATATATCAAAAGCTTCCCCAGACTAACATAGTTTTTCTTGTTTACATATTTTATCAATGGACAATTTATCATATTGTTCAATTGCTTGGCACCTGTAGTGCCTGGGATAATGTTTGCTTAATAATCTATATAAGATGTGCATCTCTTTTGCTTGCATTAATCTGTGGGTTACTGGAAATAGAATGGGCATTACATTTAGCAGGAGTAATACCTGATGTTAATCTATTGGTATTGAAAACATGCACAAAAGGGGTAGATCTTTATAGCTGAATTGACAAAAAATTTGCTTCTAACCAAAAATAAAATAACAAAGATACCTTTCTTGCACTTCTAAATATTTGGATCACTGATATAAATTGACGCCAATAGACGACGTTGATATGTTATAAAATTTAAATTAATTAAACATTTACATATATGCACCAATAAACTTAAATGGTTGATATGTTATAAAATTTAAATTAATTAAACATTTACATATATGCACCAATAAACTTAAATGGCACCGGCATATAAAAATTAATAAAGTAATTGGCATACTACATATGGGCACTGCTGCCCGTATGTAGTATTAATTTTTTGAAAAAAAATCAAATAAAAAGGTAATGTGCTACGGTCTTGGGCACCCGAATGCAATCAAGATGTTATGCGCGTAATATGTGGGGTCGAAGTTTTTTCACCTCCTTCGATTTTTTTGTTCTCACTTTTTTTCTATCTACCGTCGTCTATATATCTTTTTTTTTCTTCCTCACTTCTTATCTTTCTTCTCTTTTTCCTCTTCCTTTTTTTTTCATTTGCTTCTTGGCCCGATAAATTATTTATTCATTTTATCTTCATTTGCTAAGGTTAGTATTTTATTTTGTACACTTAATTTTTTAAAATATTATATTTTTTAATTGATTATCATTATTCGTCAAAAAGTTTGTTAAACCGTCAGAGTTGTCGACATCAATGGAAATCGTCGAAATCATCAAAAAAAATTAAGGCTAATATGTAATTTATTAAGTTATTATAAATTGGTATATATTTATATGTTTATATAAATTGTTGTATATAAATAACTGTTAATTATATATATAAATATTTAATTAAATTATTGTTAATATATGTGTAAGATTTGAATTCAATTGAACTGAATTGACAATTCATTCAAATTGTATTCATAGGCGCTAGTAATTAGCGCCCGTGATGTAGTCTTTTTTTATTTAGTATCGCATACTGGTGCCCGTTCTAGCGCTAGTAATTAGCACCTGTGATGTATTGTCTTTTTTTATTTATTTAATATTGCACAATGGTGCCAATTCTAGCGCTAGTATGCAATATATATTTTTAGAAAAAAATAAATTTACATACCGGCATCAACATTGTCACCGACATGTAACATATATTTTTCAAAAATATATACAAATTTACATAGAGGCACTAATTTTGGCGTCAGTATTCCAATTTCTTCACTATTCCTTTCGACTTCAATTTTGACTCATTTACCAGCACTAATTTGCTAGTCGATAAACTCAAATTTTCTTATTTACTTCAAACCTCTTAATTAAATATTTTAATACTTTTGACCACAACAGATGTCATGGATTCATGATATTTAAAAAAAGAAACTTAGTTTTTATAATTATTTGGATTTATTGTGGCGATGCTTTAGTTAATGGTTAAAGACTTAAATATATAGAAATTATAGTTCTTTCTTGCTTCGTGTTTCCCATGAATCTACCATATTTTCTGTAGTCAATTTAAATAAGGATTAATTGCTAAAAGTAATTCATATATATTTTTATCAATTTTTCAATAATATAAATTGGTCACAATTTTAGTCTGTTGTTAATTAGATTTTGTCATCTTAATAGCATAGCATGCTTGATGAAATTAGATTGATATATATTTTTCCAAATATTCTTAATAATAATTCAACATGGCTCGGATGACAAAATAAAGTGAATTAATCTCTCCAATTTAAGTGGGTTGAATTTTAATAAAAATTACATATATTTATATTCTAATTAAATCAAAATTAATGTAAAAGTGTATTTATAACATTAAAATATAGGGCAGTAATTACTTATATATATTTAAAAATTTATTTTTATTAATTGTAATAAATTATTATGTTATATATATTCATACAAAAAATTCATTCAAATTGTATTCATAGGCGCTATATAAAAATAATAAATTATTATGTTATATATATTCAGATCAAGAATCTTTCTAACTATTAAAAGCAGTACTTTGATTAGAGATGTACTATCTGATAACCATCCGCCCACCGTGGGGCTCGAACCCACGACCACAAGGTTAAGAGCCTTGCGCTCTACCGACTGAGCTAGACGGGCCCATGTGTTCTTCGAGAACAGTAATCATTTTAGATCCTAAATGATACTTGTTTATTAAGAATTAATTCTCTGATAAGTTACCTGTCTCAATTTTTCATCAGCGTCCCTCGTGTTCAATGTGAAAAACTTCAATTAAAATATATTTTCTTTTTCTTGTGATTTTGATGATACAAACTCCACTCACGCATAGTCAACTCAAACCGTTTCATATCAAGTTATCAACCTTAATTAATTAAACAATCTTTCTTGTTCCTTTTTTAATTTGTTGCAATCCAAGTAGAAAAGAATATATTTTAAAAATTAATATCTTTTAGGAAAAAAATCTTAAACACTTTTAGCGAGTAAAACTAGTACGAGCATGCTGCTCGTAAAGAAGTTTATGAACAGGGATTACGTACGCCACATCACCCCTGCATAGATCTCAGGTGGCTTTTGGTGCATTGTATACGAATTATGAGACATTTTATATTATCACCAACATAGATAGTCATCTTTTAGATTATTGGTACTATCATTTTGTAGTATTTGGTACGTATAGGACATCTTACTGGTTATCTATATTGACATATTTGGTATAACAATAAGATTATCAGGAAATTAATATTTTTAATTAAAATATCCTTCAAATAAAATTGAGTAACAATAACCCCACAGTATTCGATACCCACAACATCAAATCTGATCAACGATGACTGCCGACATCCCGTGGCTGACGATCGATGACACCTCGTCACCAGCGACCAATGACATTCTGTCGCCGACGATACCCAATTTGATTTGCCAACCAATATACTTAGATATTAAAAAAATAAAAAAAATAAAAAATAAGAAAAGATAAGATGGGGTTGTAGCCATAAAAAAAAAGATAAAAGGGGTATTTTTGTTGGCGGGCAATTTTTGTTTAAAAAGTTTTTTAAAAAAAAAAAAAATCACTTTGATTATAATCTACTTAGACACTTTTTATAGGGACTATCTACTAATCTAGATTAAAGGCAATGTGGTTTGCTGATAATCTGACCCAACCAAACATATAATATAGTGGGCCCATATAATTTAAAGTAAGATCAATTCTCGATAATATGAATAGATTATCTTGTACCAAACGTCCCCTTAATGTAGCATGTATTAAAAGGTTTCTAAAATGCGAGTATATCATAAATACTTGTATGCCATTAAATACTTAAATCATTAAATATTAAATATTTTAATTTTAAAATTCTAATGGGTATAGAAGTATTTATAATATTCTTTGAGTATAGTTAGAATTTTAAAATTAAAATATTTGATATTTAATAATGTAAGGATTTAATGGTATTCGAGTATTAATAATACATATTTTTTCCTAAACTAGAATATGAAATTTCAAAATTCCCTAAAAGTAGTATGAAATTTTCAAAATCAGAATCAAATTCAAAAATACTCAAAATACTTTTGTACTAAAATTGTTTAAAGTGATTATTTTGATTATAAAAATGCATTCTAGAATCTTCAAAAAAAATCATAAAAATTTTAAATTTGTGGATAATATCTTTTATGGTTTTTTGAAAATTTTAGAATACATTTTCATGATCAAATGATCACTTTCAAAAATTTCAAGTGACTATTTTAGTCATGAAAATATATTCAAAAATCTCAAAAAATAAATTATTAAAAAATTTCATTCGCTAATTTAGAATTATTGTGATTTTTTAAAAACTTTAGGATGCATTTTCATAATCAAAATGATCATTTTAAATAGTTTTACTATAACAATATTTTAGATATTTTTTTAATTTGATTTTGCTTTTAGAAATTTCAGAAATTATATTCGATTATAAGAAATTTGAGATTTTATATTCTAATATAGAGAAATTAATATTTATAATATACATAAAATACCTGACATTTTAGAAATCTTTTAACACATGTTACATAGAGATCGATCTGAGCACCTGCCCACAAACTTCTTCATGAAAAGGCTGCTGATACTAGTTTTATTCGTTTACTTTAAGCTAAACATGGGAAGTTATAATTAAAGGCGCCGGAGCGCGCAAGCCGTGGACCAATCAACGGCTCGGAAACTGGTGGCGCCCGCCACCGAGTATGTTTAGCTTTTAATTTTCTTGTCCTTGTTTAGTTCTAATTAATTAAGAGTGACTACTAGGTTTGAATATAAAGCTTGGACCAGCAGTTGGAAGAGGCAACCCTAAACCCAATTCCATATCTCAAACCTCTCTCGATCTCTCTTTCTCTCGGCAGATAGCTGTAGAAGAAAAATGGTATGCGTTTTCTCTTTGCTTTGTTTTGATTCTGATCATCGATCTCCATATACAAAAATAATTTGATGCCATCATGCATGCCGGCCAATTAATTCTTGCATATATATATTTATGTACGCAGTCATTGACACCGTTTCTTTTTAAGACGGCGGTGAGGATGCTGGGGTTATTAGTTACCCGGCCGGCGGTGTCGGTGGCGACGATACTCTACTACGGTGATGCGCTGCCGAGAAATTTGAGGTTGCAGAGGTTTGTTCGCGGCGAACTGCTCGACGATGAGTATAATTGTTTGTTCCATTTTTTCATCAACTTGTTGAAGTGTTTCTGCTAGCTGCTTGAGTGCTTGACTAATTACAAGTAGCATATATTGATCGATCACATGCAATTAAGGCCTGATGATTGACGACAGACCACATTATATTAATGAGTTCTAATTTGAAGATCATCACGTTGATTCTTGTTGGAGCATATATGATCTATTTTTCTTGTTATAACAGTGAACTTTCATCGTCAACTAGTTTCTTGTCACATATATATATATATTTTTGTTTGTTAATGCACCGTCCACTACGAAGTCTAACGTGTGCAGCTGATTAAATCGGGTTGAATTTTTTGAAATAATTAATGATACTCTTAGCAGCATTAGACTTTTGCAGTTAATTATAATCCCATTTATTTCGTGAAGTTGAATCTAAATAATTACAGAATTAAGAATAATTAACAATGGGCGCCGTGCCATAATAATTAATTAACCATGGTGCAGTACATTGTATTACTCATAATTAGATCAAATTAATGGAATTAGAAACTTACGTAGATACAAGCAAATAAATATATTAATCGGTAAATTACACGGATGTTGGTTTGACGGGAGGATAGGTAGAAGAAGAAGTGATAGCCGTCGGATGAGATGGAGAGTGGAGATTGCTGCCACGTGGGGAGAGGGGTTCCGCGCACGTGAAAGTTTTACCGTTAATATTACTAACGGATCGACATGCTAATTAATGGAGGGGGATTATTTGAACAAAAAGTGTAGTCGCGGGGGGTTCCGTGCACACTTGGTAGTTTAGGTAGTCTTTGCGCATATCAACTATAATCGATGGGGGTTCCGTGTAATTTATCATAAATTAATATGATTGAATCATGTACGCACGTACTCTTCATTTAATTAATGGGAAAATGGTCAAATTTATTCCTGAAGTATTGAAAAATGTGCAAATTTGTCCATTAACTATGTTTTTGACCAAAATTTCCCTTGATGTTACATAATTGGATCATTTTTGCCCTTTTTCTTAACAGAAGTCTACGTCAACAAATGAAATCCCACGTGGCAAGTGTAGCTCGGCCACATAAGATGTCACGATGGAAAATGACACTTGACAATTATGTAATGACAAGGGCAATTTTGGCTCAAAACATATTTAAGAGACAAATTTGCACATCTTTTAATATTTTAGGGGCAAATTTGGTCTTTTCCCCTTAAATAAAATCTATGTGGTGCCCAGCCAATGTATTTTATGTTCATTGCACGATTTCTGCATGTTTAACTTCTACCTTAGAATTTAAACAAATACTTTAGTAAAATTTATTAGAAATATAAATTTTAAAAATGAAGCAAAAACAATATTCAAAAAGATATATCTTGATTACTAAAATAAAAACTTGATTAAATTTAATTATTAGTAACCGGTCCGGCTCGACCTGAAAGTTCGGGGAGAATTCCATCCCAGTTCAAAATCGGGATGCTTTGTATTCGGGACCGAGACTAGGACACATATTTACGTCCCAACTCAAAATTGGGATGGGACCAAGACATATCAAATCTCAACCCATCCCGACCCGAACTTACTTATACTATGTTGGTTGGTTTCTTATTACAATGACAAATGACTAAAGCTGATAATTCATATTTTTGAGTAAACAATTCAGTTACAACACAATGTATACTTGTCAAGTTTATATTTTCTTGATTTTGGTAAAGATGATATCAACATTATTTTTATAGTGTTAATTAGTAATAATATATAAAAGAAAAAATAATTTAATTTTTCTCTGAACTATTGAAAAGAGTGCAAATTTGCTCTTAAAGTATTGAAAATGATGCAAATTTATCTCTTAAATATGTTTTGGGTCAAAATTGCTCTTGTCAGTACATAATTGTCACGTGTCATTTTCTATCGTAGCATCTTATGTGGCCGAACTACACTTGCCACGTGAGATTCCATTTGCTGACGTGGACTTTCGTTAAAAAAAAATGATAAAAATAATTCAATTATGTAACATCGAAAATAATTTTGATCAAAAACATAATTAAAAAACAAATTTGCACTCTTTAATATATATATATGATCGAGAACTGAATCGAATGCGTCACACGTTCTTTTGTACTACTAATTAATATTTTAGATCTCCATCTATAGGCAAATTTTGTGCAGGTATTCTTCCTTGTTGGATTGCATATATTCAAGAAAGAGAGATATCTTTGATATCCGGGACTAATATTTCCTTTATTATTAAAGTACTTGCTTCTTTTATTTAGCGTACAGTCAAACAATTGTTTAGAATCTATCTAAAAGTTAAAGCATTTAGAAAAAAGATTGAAGTTAATTAGTAACGGTGACAGATTCATTTGAGAATCCAATATATAGTTGAGTAGTCTTTTTCGACAATCCTTGTTGGATTTCACTTCAACTGCTTCCTCATACTTAAAGTTGAAGAAGACCACCTTGGAAAAACAATTCTATAGCGAGGAACACAATTCCTACGGCTACAATAATTCCCTCCCTGGCAAAAGTGTAGTCCATCAATTGTTGCTTCTTTTTTTAACCATAAAGCCCACTACCACTAGGCTTGTTTTGACCATGTAGATTGTTGCACTTTATAACATAATATCTATAAGCTAGAATTGATTTTAACTAGAACCATAAAGACAAACAAATACTCTTGCAGTTGTTGAGGCTTACATCCAATCATTCATTAGAAGTGAGATAACAAAATGATTATTTATCGCGTAGTCTATACATTTTAAGATATAATTAATTACGCCTTCTATTGATCTTTGAGGATCTTTTGGTTTTGGCTGAAGTAGATTGAGGCAAGGGAACTGGCAACAACGTACCTCCTTGGATCTCATCAGCCTCAACCGCATTAAGTGTCTTTTGGGCCTCAATGAAAACCGTAAAGTCTCTTATCTGCAAAATTGTCAATTTTCATAAGCAAATGTAGTATATGAAGGCTAATCTATTTAGAAAATGGAAGGGAAAGGGAACTAACTATTATACCTCATCTTCTAAATCACGGATCTTATCATCCTTTATCTTCAGGATTGTCCTCTGCCTGACAATTAGATATATATTAAATTTTGCAAATAATTAGAGGTACGTAGCTAATGAAATAAAACATAAAGTTGACAATGTACACGCTTTATCCTTTCCGAAAATCAAGACTACTAAGACCAGTCTACAAGTTGGCTGAAATATTTTAATTTGAATTAAATGTTGGTGATAAGTAGTGCACAGTATAATGTGCTGAATTCAGCACTGCAAACAACTTTAGAGTTTCCTGGGACTTGGAATTTATCTAAATGTCCCTTCGGATAGGTGCAACTTATCCATAGTAGAGCTAAAGCTTATTGATAATGTTACAGAAATGTTGGAAAATCAACAAACTATATGGAATCAACTAAGATGACTCTCCTTAAAGCCAGGTGCTCTGTGCAACTAAGAATGGCCTTTGTTTTTGAACCGCCTAATTCTAATCCAGTAATCCTCTGGATCAGGGACCAGCCCATCCCAATTTATCAAATTAACACCAAAGCTATACTCGCACTCACATATAACTTTAACATCATAGTTTTTACTTCTAAAATTCTAAAGGATATTTTTTTGTCAATTTCAGTCCCCACCAATTGGTTCAACAAATAACAACCAAATAACTTATAATTAATTATGATCCTGTGTTTGACTTTACAAGCTAATGGTCCTAAACTCCTGCTCAAGGAATCAAAACAATACATTCTATAAAAAACATTCAATATCAATATCCTCAATCTCAACAATATCATGCTATCATAACATAACAACCAGAAGGTAATTCTCAAAGGATGAATTGCTTAATATAGCCTCTGTTTTTTACAGAATTTAGCGCAAACTATCCTTTTTAACTAGTATACCCACTTGTAACATCCCCAATTCAATCCCACGTTAAGAGTGTCATCAAAAGTTGTGTTGGTTGTAAGTTTTAATTGGCCAAAAGGTTTAGGCTTATGAGATTCATTAGACGGTGTTGTAACAATTGATAGGAGAGTGGACCTAATCCAAGCTTTGGTAAGGGAGCCTATGTGAGAAAATGTTGTATGATGATTGAGTGAATCAACTACTACGCTATGTCTCACATGTTGCTAACTAGTGAGTGATTCTAGACTACATTAAACTTGACTTGGGTCTTGAGTAAAATAACACCCAGATTGAATCCCACACCAAGAGTTTATGAAAAGTTGTGCCAATTGTTAAGGTTGGATAGGTGTACTAAATAACTTCATGTTGAATATTTTGGGTCAATGGTCGTCAAACCTTTGATATTCATGGATCAATTATTCCATCAGGGTTTTGACACCCCTACTTGATATATTAGTCACATATTTATTCAATTGTCATATCACTCTCAAAAATTTTTGTTAATAGGCTGGTAAGGCATGCTAATTTCCCTAATTATCTTTTTTGACTAGTACAGTTCCTACTTAATATGGTAGTCACATATATATCCAAATTCACTTTTGTGTTGACAATCTAATGTGGCATGCTAACTTGTATTAATTTATCTCAATTAGCATGCCATGTCTTTCTATTAAGAGAAAGTTTATAGTAGGCTTTAAATAGATATCTGTGACCATCATATTAAGTATGGGCTACATTAACAAAAAACAATAACTTAGGGTAAATTAGTTGAACATGTAAATTAGGATTATATTTAGCAATTAACTCTTTCCAAATGGAATTTTGAAGTCGTTTTCTTAATCGGCATGTAAAAAATATTGGTGGATATGAATTGGTCAAAAAGATTATTGTATGAATATTGGAATTTGAATCCTTAATTCACAACTGAAAAGCAGCAATACCTTTCTTCAACTTCCTTGATTCTTTCATGCCAAAGATTCTGGTTTTTCATAAGATTCTCGTTAATCTGAAGGAAAAAAAAATCAACACATGAGAAGAATTTGAGGTAGAATGAAAGAGAAAAGGATATCAGTTCTTTAAACACCAAATCAAATATGCTTAAAGAAGCAAAATTAAGGACAGAAGTAGCTTACATCAGTAACTGCTTTCTTCTCCTGAATGGCATCCCCAATTTTAAGTTGGATATCTTGCAGCTTCATGTTTACAGCATTTTCTACAGCTTCCGCAATGTACTTCTCCCGATTTTCTTTTTCCTTCTGAAGTAGAGTTTCATAATACTGCAAATGAACCCAAGAATAAGATATAAATGCAAATCAACAAGCATCTTAAATTGATGCTCAATTTATATAGTTGCTTGTATTATCTAGCATGATTTATGAGGAGAGATATTTATTGTTATCAAACAAGGGTTTTACGTGTAAATATGGGAATACCTGCCTTTGGCTTTCAAGTTGACTAGCAAGTAGATTGTTGTACTCATCCACAATCTGCAGCATATTTACATAAGATAAATCACGTTTGACTTAATAAAAAGGAAAAGTCAGTGCATCTCAGGAATTACACCGAAAGAACAAGGCTGAAATCAAGATAATGAGACAACAAACCCTCACCGCATCAACTTTACTGCTCAATATAGCTCCACTGATTCCAAGGTCATCACTACAACCACAGGTATCACAGTTCTCACCAGCAGATCTATTATTGGACTTTAACTTGGACAATTTATCATCACTTCTCGATTGATTTAGCCGATGAACATAGTTATCACCAACATAGTCCCAAACTCGTTGTGTTTCCAGATCAAGAGAATAACAATGTTGTGTATCTTTCCAGTGTCTTATAGCATGACCTTCTTTATATCTATAATTAAACACACAGAGACAAGAAAACAGTAAACACATATATGGTCTTGGAATAATGAATTATCTGACATTTGAAGGCAGAGAGTCCAAAGAGCAACTATATTTACCTTCCACATCCCACAAAACCACATATTACGCAGATCCAGAGATTTTCTGGTGTTCCACAAATTGAGCATGTCGGCTTTTCAGAAAGTTTCTGACAAAATTGACAAACCTGAAAATTTCCAGATAAATTACTGTCTGATTTTAACTCCAAGAAGCCCTAAGAAATTTTTTCATAAAACAATTAAAAATTGATAAGAAAACAGAAGTAAACTTTTGGCAACAATATTTGTGTGTTCCCATCATAAAAATTCAAATTTTGTGAGAGGTAAAAGAGTTTATTCATTCATCATTAGCCTCTCAATGAATAAAAGAGATACAACATGAGTGAGGAACAAAATGATAAATGGACACTAACAAAACTGCTCACTAAACACAATAAGAAATATGAACAATTCTAATACTCCACAAGTTGGAGCATATATATTAACCATGCCCAACTTATCACATACATAATTGAATCAAGTAGGCCTAAGAATCTTGATGAAGACATCAGCGGCTTGTTCCTAAAAGAGGTACAAGGAGTGACAATCTTCTTAGAGAGCACAACATCACAAATGAAATGACAATCAACCTTAATGTACTTTGTATCTCATGAAACACTTCCAATGTAGCAAAGTGATTTTCACAATGCATTACCATAGGTTCAGTAGAAGTAAACCCAAACTCCTCAGGAAGTATTTTAATCCACATCATTTCACAAGCAATGTGTGTCATTGCTCTATATTTTGCTTCAACACTAGAGCAAGCCACAATGCTCTATTTTTTACTCCTCCAAATAAATAGATCCTCTCCAACATAAGACATGGACTCACTAATAGACCCAACATAATCGGCATCAAAATAACCTTCAATACTGAGATATCCATTCTTCCTGTACCACAAACTCTTGCATCAAAATAGCCTTCAATATGGAGATGTTCATTCTTCCTGTACCACAATTCTTGATAGGGAATTTCTTAATATAGCATAGAATCCCTACGACAGCATTCCAATGACAAAATTTAGACTTCCGCATAAACTGGGAGATCACACCCACAACAAAAGATATCTATAGCCTAGTCTCCATAAAATAGACGAGTTTGTCATCTAGACTGTGATATCGAACACAATCATTGAAGTTCTTTATCTCCATTAGATTCAAAAAGCAATAGAGGCTCAGTTGAAATTTCAACAGGTACTTCGGTAAGTGGATCATTACTACTTTGGTAAGTAGGTTGTTACTACTTTGGTAAGTATGTATGCAGCATACTTCCTTTGAGATAACGTCACACCTTTAACACAATAAACAAATTCTATACCAAGAAAGTATCTAGAGCAAACCAAGCCTATATCATCAACATATACTAGAAGGCAAGGTTTAAAATACCGATACCGGTCATCATCTCCGTTGATGACCGGTACCGTACCGACACACGGTACGGTACGGTACGGTACGAAAATGCATACCAGACAGTTTTTTTTTGCTATTAAAAATAATTCTAATAACGCATAATTGATCAAAAAATACTTAAATTTAAGATTCAAATATCAAATACATGAATACAATGTTTAAAAGCCGTTTGGTACTGTATTAGGGTTTTTCATAGATACAAGAGAATCATTACATTGGAGTTTATATAGGGCGACACAAGTCCACAACTGAAAGGGTCCAAAAAATCTCCGAGGGCTCCATCCCCACACCCCTGGCTTAATATCGACCGAGATGATGAACCCCGGTCTTATGTTGTGCTACGCAGAGTCTTCGGCAGTCCCTTTGGGCTGTGGACTTGTGTCGCCCTATATAAACTCCAATGTAATTCTCTTGTATCTATGAAAAACTCTAATACAGTACCAAGTTGGATCATACTGGGCGGTATCGCCCGGTATGATAGCAAATACCGCCCGGTATTTGCTAAATACAGGGCGGTATTTACCGGTATACCGGTACCGCCCAAGTGCCCAACCAACGGCTATAGCCATCATACCGCCCATACCGGGCGGTATGTGATAAATACCGCCCGGTATGACCCAGATACCCGGTATTTCTCCCATACCGAGTATCTCGTATACCGAAAAGACAAAATACCGGTAAATACCGGGCATACCGCCCGGTACGGTACGAATTTTAAAACCATGCTAGAAGGATAACTACACTAGTAGAGGAATATCATAGAAACGGTACAAACATGGAGTGATTGGCATTGTTGCACTTGAGTCCAATGTCATGAGCAATTTTGTTGAGCTTATCAAGTCATGCCCTAGGACTTTGCTTGAGACCATATATAGCTTTTCTTAGCTCGCACACTTGAGTCTCCCCCGAGCAACATACCCAAAAGCTTCCATTTAAACAACCTCCAAAGAGTCATCATAAAGGAAAGCATTCATGTATTTGCCACCCTAGATTCACAGTCCCATATACAAGAATCCTCACAAAATTCAGTTAAGCCAAAGGAGAAAAGGTCTTAAAATAGTCAACCTCATGCTCTTGAGTAAATCATGTTGCAACTAACCAGGCTCTGTACGATGAACAGTACCATGAGGAAGGTACTTGATATAAAAACTCATTTTCAGGCAATTGGTCGAACATCTAAAGGAAGAGAAACAAGATTTCAAGTGTGCTTGAGCAATAAGAGCTGACATTTCGTCATCCATCATTTGCTTTTACTTGGGTCAAGGAGGCTCTCCTGATATGCATTTGCAACTCCATTTTGTTGAAAGTATAGGGACATGATGTTTCATGAATGACCCATAAGAAGCACAAAAAGAAATGAAGTTTTGGAATACATGAAAAACTTCATACCTATATTCCAATAGGTAAACATATATCATACGAGTGTCGGAGTGTGGTAATTAATAAAGGTAACAAAATATTTGTATCTCAAAAGACTTGGAACATGAGTGAGAGTTTGAGACCCTAAATATCAAAGTGAATGAGAAGAAACAAAGACACACTACGACTATGTGAACTGCAACGAGAAGACACACGATGGTATTTACCTAACTCACATGCTTCACATTATCTATAGATGAATGACTGAGCCGTAAGTGCAATCGATAAGATGTGGTAATAGTAAGCAACAACTGGAACAATGGATAACATGTAATATTTCTCCGAATTCAATTTCCCCACCAATCGTCCTCTAGTGAGAAGAGTAGTATCACACAACAGTTGGGATTTGGGATAAACCTAATTTTGGTCCCTATAGCTTCACCATTTTTTAGTTTTGATCCCTATAGTTTAAAAATTTTGATTTTAGTCCCCGTAATTTCACTTCGTTAGAAAATTGGTCTCAGCCATCACCCCAATAACTAACGGTGTTAAATATTATCCCGCGTGGCAATCATTTGCGGACATAGCAGTTAAATTAATTTTATCCATTGCCACATCATTTAAATTACTTTTTTTTTTATTTGGTCCCTATATTTTCACAGTTTTTTTATTTTGGTCCCTATATTTTCACGGCTTTTTATTTTTGGTCCTTGTAATTTAAAAAAACTTCGGTTTTTATCCTCGTAATTTCACTCAGTGGGGAAATTAATCCCTATCCTACACCATTTTCTTTATTTTTCGCATCATTCCACATCTGAGGCCAACTCCTCACCTCCAAATTCTATATCATGTTGTGCAACAACTTGTTGGGATGCAGGCCATTGTGAACCAATTTGTTCTCATGCAAGTGGTTGTGACACAAATTCCTCGCGATAGGAACTAACTTCTATGCGAAAAATAAAGAAAATGATGTACAATAGGGACTTACTTCTGATGCGAAAAATAAAGAAAATGATGTACGGTAGGGACTAACTTCCTCATTGAGTGAAATTACGAGGATGAAAACCAAAGTTTTTTTAAAATTGTAAGGACCAAAAAAAAAGGCCGTGAAAATATAGGGACCAAAATAAAAAAAACTGTGAAAATATAAGGACCAAAATCAAAAAACCGTGAAAATATAGGGACCAAAAATAAAAATCATAATTTAAATGACGTGGCAATGGATAAAATTAATTTAACTGCCACGTCAGCAAATGATTGCCACGCGGGATAATGTTTAACACCATTAGTTACAAGGGTGACGGCATAGACTAATTTTCTAACAGAGTGAAATTACAAGGACTAAAATCAAAAATTTTAAACTATAGGGACCAAAACCAAAAAATGGTGAAACTATAGGGACCAAAATTGGGTTTATCCCTTGGGATTTTTAATAATTTGATTAAAAGAAAAAATAGAGGGGGGCTTTGGTGTAACGGTAAAGTTACCCACTTATGAATTGGAGGTCATGGGTTCAAGTCACAGAAACAACATCTCTGAAAAAAAAGCAGGGGGAGGGCATACATGAGCCCTCCCCAGAGCCCACAAAAGTGGGATTGCTTCGTGCACTGGGTCACTCTTTTTTTTTAACTAATAGAAAAATATTGAGTAAACTATGAAGAAAATAGACTGCATCAAAGTAAAAGCATTAAAAGTTATAGTAAACCCTAAAAATTGAACCACAAGTATAATATATGGTAGTTTAGAGGATGAACAAAAGGTTAAAAAAAAGTTCTAATTACTTGACATATGTTCAAAACCTCCAAAGTCAAGAATTGAGGATATGAAAAGTAGTAGTTGCAACCCCAAGAGTGGAAGACATGCATGTAGCAAAGGTAAGAGGAGAGCAACTCATTTGTATAAGTTTTTTGTATTTAGCCCTAGAAATCATCATTGAATTCATACCAAAATCCCCCAAGGGTTGAGTATCATACTGAGTAGTCGATGAGGAAGTTGAGACTTGAGCTTGAGGTGGTTGACCAAATTTTTGCTAGTGGCATTTGGTGAGATGATTAGACATACAATGAGTACGAGGAAGGTAGTTCCACCCATAGCCACAACCACCAATCATGCCACCACCACAACCACTACCCCCGGTAGCAAGGACACTTAAGCACAAAGGTGGTAATCACAATAATAAGTTCAGTAACCCTAACAAGCTAAGTCACAACACCACTGAGATATCTTCTACTTCACACTGAAGTGGAGGTGGCCAGGCAAACAAGAATCTAGCGACCATGAATTCCTCATGTTGTTTCTTCTGAATAGAAACATTAGCGAGGAAGGATGATATCCAACTAATTCATTTGCCTTTCCCTTCAAGGTTACATTGAAATCATGAACAAATTTACCTTCTTCCAATTTTGAATTGTATAATTTGAAGTACAATGAGTGGATTTAGAGTCATTTTTATCTTGAAAGATAAGTCTTTTTGAGGACATCCCATATGCTTTTGGCGGTAGGATAGAAGATGACAATGGAGACAATGTGAGGCTCAAAACTTTTCAGCATCTACAAGAGAACAGCACAACACCCAATAGCCTCCCAATCTAAATATCTCCAATATTTGTTGCATGTAATGGCTCGTTATCGAGATGTTTGGCCTTCTTTTGTAATTCATATAGAAGGCAGAGTGCCCTAGACTAAAGGAGATAGTTTGCACCAAAGAGTTTGATGGATGTGCAAAAAGAGGCCGACCTAGGATTCGCATGGAGAAAAAAGATGAGCAAGAAACATTAAGAGGGGTAGACAGCCACAAAAGAAAATCTACACCATCAAGGGATGAGGAAGTTGCCACAAATGGCAAATAAGGCTTAGAAAAGCCCAAAAAGGATTGACTAGAGTGACAATTGCTGGCAGCGATTGTAGTAGCCATTATGCGAGTGGGCTATAGCTACTGCTGCCGCTCCCTTGGGTGACAGCAGCTGTTTTTGCGCTCCCCTAGGCAGCAGCTGCGGCGGCGGCTGCCCCTTCTCTGCACAGCGACAACTGCTGCCCTAGTAGAGGGCGGGAGCTATGGTTGCTACCCTAGGCAATAGCAAGAGTAATCGGGGAAAGAGAAGATAAGAGAAGAGAGAAAGGAGGAGAGAAAGAACAAAGTGAAGATGAAGGAAAGGGGATAAAGAAAACCCTAATCTTAACCTTGTTGTGATACCATGTGCAAGGTAAAAGAGTTTATTCACTTCAACATTAGTCACTCAATAATATATGTTAAAATTGATTGGATGACCAATTTCCCAAAAGCTTAAGCTGTTAGGAAGAGACTAATCTATGCATTTATATTCTTAATACTCCCCCTCACTTGTGGGCGGGTAAACTTGAGGAGACTGATCTAAGCCCAACAAGTGAATCCATTTAATTGAGATGGGAGATAGTTTTTTCCCTAGGAGGATTCGAACTAAGGACCTCCCACATTTTTAAGCTGTTAGGTTGATTGTCTATGGCTAATAAATAAAAACTCATCTAATCCGAAAAGTAGTTCGGGAGGGTGAGGCCTTGGCAGTGGACACAAGAGGAAGGTTCCTCCATCGTAACATATTTGACCAGGGCTCAAGACTTCAAGCATCTGAAAACCACCTCTTTGCCGGAGTGTAAGACTACACATATGGACCCCCCACACCCCCCATCCATTCTTTTTGCTCAAAATTAGTACCAATGGAAACCATATTTCAAATATTCTGCTAGGACATTAGAAGGGATTCTAAGCAAATTTTTTTATGGAAACTAACTACAATACCATGATAAAAGAAAAAAGAACCTAGTTACTATTTGAAGAAATGAAAGTTAAATGCAATAGTGCCCGCACAACTGAGATTTTTCTTAAAAGATATATCAACTAAACAGTAATTGATAGTCAGGAAGAAGCACTCACTGAGCAAGAAGAATTAGCCCATTTTGAAATGCATGAGCACTGAAAAGAGTGATCACAAGTTGTTGCAACAATCCCACTAATATCTTGGTCCAATCTCTCTATATTGTTAGATATGCAAAAGAAATAAGTAAATCAGAAATAGAAAACATAACAGTTTTAAGTAAAAACTACCACATATTCATGGTATCAAGTATCACCAGAGATTTGCGGTTGTTAAATATGTCAATCTCTATGAAAGAATAGAGGATATTGTCACAGATAATAAGGAAAGAAACAGAAGAACATCGAGTAATCATTTTCAAAGAGGGCTTGCTTACCCTCTATGAGTTGGCAGCTCGTCTAAGCTCCAATCATAGTCTTATATTGCATCATAGCTATCCTTCATTTTTGTTTGGTTACTTTGGTAAGGGAAGTTAAGTAGATACCACAGTTTCCATTCCAATATAATCCTATTTAGTGAAGGATGATAATTTTAAGGTGAACAAAATAATAAGTTCGTTCTGACATTTATCTATGTGATACTCAAGACGTTTACAAAAAATGAGCAAAGATTTTTTTCTATTACTGCTACTAACACTGATGTCAAAGTCTGATAAAAAAAAATGCAACTATTTAAGAGGTTATTCTACTAGTTGGTGCATATTACATACAACTTTTTCCAAATGTTTACACAAGTACATACAACTTCTTCGAAAGGTTTATACATCAAGCATGAACTACAAAAGTCCAATTAGCAAGATCAATTTTATACAGTCATTCAGCTATTTATTTCTTGATGAGAAAGTAAGAAAAATCTTTTACCTTCTGTCCAAAATGACTTGTATCAGTAACTACTGGAAAAGCTAGTGGTCACATATAATAGAGACTGCATGAATATGAGACTAATCCATCTTCAATGTAGTTCATATTTCACATGAAGTGGGCTGTGAGCCTGTGATGTTTCTACAGAATACATATATATCTTGTTAAGAATACAAAAGTGTAGAATGGACCCTTTCCTAAGGACTTAAACTTAGAAGATATGGTCATCCAATAAAATTTAACATGATAACAAAGCATGAGATCTTGCTTTTAAATCATGACAATGTGAGTAACTAACAAAATATATACCCACCATTAAGATAAGTGAGTTCACATATTTGGCTTGGGCTAATCCAATCTAGTCAGTCCACCCACATGTGAAGGGGAATATAAAAGTGCATATTGGGCCTTTTCCTAAGAGCTTAAGGTTTTGGAAAAATTAGTCACACAATCATATTTAACATGTCTCACATGGCCTAAAAGAATATAAATTACAAATAAACTATTATTAAGATATTATTGCAGTCAAATTTCTCATTTTATAGATACAAGGTCCTGCCTTCTACATTTGACTATGACCATCTTAAACCTTAATCCTGGCTTATACTTCTTATGCAGAAGTGTATCAGACTTGACTCTATTTTCACACAGTTGTTGCAAAATACCATCCGGCAAGAGCCTTCTACAAATAGTGGGAAGAATCTCAGCTTGTTTATGTCTTCAGTTTTATTTCCCAACATGACAATAAATATATGGGCAGATAAATAATTCCACTATCATTAAAACTTGAAAATCAATCTCTCCTGTGAACCCCAATACAATTGTGATGTTCGTCCTTGTTCATACAGCAACTAGCATTTTCTTAGCTCTTTGAAAAAGATATTACAAAGAGAAGCTAGCATATCCTTTTCTTCTCGCCAAAGAGCAGCAGATCTCACAAAGAGATGTAGCATGAAGAACACACAACAAAGAACAATGGAATCTGTTGTCTATGAGAGAAAGAGATATTAGAAGTTTATCCAGAAGAGATAAAACTTCAAAAATTCATGAAGATCTCACTTTTTTTTGCTAGGGAAATCAAGAACCTATATGGCTTCCCATGTAGCGCTATCTTTTACATGAAGTCATCAACAGAAATGGCATTGAACCCTAGTAGGGTGTCAAGGCTAATAATATTATCGAAATATGCATTTTAATTTCCCACTTGAATGGCAAATAATTTGTCATGCAAATATTCTAACAAATAGTCCCAACAACTCAATATGTACCAAAAAGTTGAGAACCATATGAGTATAAGCTGGAAGCAGCTGGAAATTTTTTGCAAATGGTCAAATTTTGGTCTAAATTGATCAGACAAGTAGATAATTATATTGATGGCGATTCTTCATGAGTTAGATGAATACATAAAATTTAGAGCAAAAATTAAGAAACTAGAGTACCATCAAACTACAATCTTACCTATGCAGACAGGACAAGTAGGCAATTCTGTTGACCCAACTGGCGGAGTTCCTGCAATCTGAGTAGACTTGGTGAACTCCACAGAGTGTATAAAGAGAATATGACAAACCTCTCCCTGAGATTTCAACAAAAAACTTCAGTTAAGAAAAAGGAAGATGAAGCACAGAGTTGGCGAACTAACTAAATTTTGGATAAAACACCACCTCTGTCGAGAAACGCCATCCATTAGCGTCAAGATAGAATTCATCGGCGCTTTTCTGATCAGAAAACTCAACCAACACACTATATCGATCTTCAATTGCGTCATTACTGCAAAATCATGGTTTTTTTCATCATTTCCACCATGCAAAATAAATAGATAAATTCTGGTGTACCTTATGACCCTGACCACAGAGGAGCACTCGATGTAGGCGCCACAGAAGCGAATGAGGTCCTCCGGTGAGAGACGGCTAGGAACAGCGAGAATCAAGAGAAGCGTGCCGCGCAGAACCTACACGAGAGATTGAAGCTTTCCAGGTAAGAGAAGAAAAAAGGCGAAGAAAGGGAGGGGGGAGATAGTACCGGAAGAAGGGACTCGGAAGAAGTTTGGAGGTTGGTGGAGGAGGAGGACGAAGAGGTTGCAAGAGGTGGCGAGAGGCTGCGGTAGAGATGGACGATGCCGCGCAGGAGCTGGGTTCTAGGGTTCGACTTAGGGTTTCGGCTGGTGCCGGCAGCTTCTTGGGGATCACCGACAACGTCGTCGTGGAGGTCCGCCAAGGGGTGAAGTGATGCAACGGCGGCGGTGCCGCGGCTGCAGCCTTCATCGGCGCTGGGAGCGTCGAGCGAGTGAACTCGAACGCTGAACATTGTGTACGCTCGGGATTGTTGAGAAAATGAGATTCCCGGCTAATCGAGACTTGCTTAATGAAGCCTTAAATAGTTACCTGTTTTAAATTTTCCATTTATTAATTGGGTTGGCATAATTTTTAGAGGAAATTATCGAAAATGCCCCTCCAAAGTCGTCCACCCTTAAGAGATAATAAGCCTATTGACTAAAGGTTAGTCAAAAGGTGTCTCCGCGACCCCTAAACGGTCAAATTGCACTCTAATTTGAATTATTTTACAGAGTAGTTTTCACATAGAATAGTAGTAATCGAACCGAGGATTCGAGGGGGAACCCCAAGAATCCAAGGTCGAAAGGGTGGACGACTTTGGAGGGGCACCGTCAAAATATAGTATGGTATTAATCGATTCGAGGAGATACCCGAGAATCCCAAGATAGTGCTCCGGTCGATTCGAGGGGACCCGAGAATCCCAAGATAGTGCTCCGGGCGGTGGACGACTTTGGAGGGGCACCTCCAAATATAGTATGGTATTAATCAGTTTATGTTCGATCTTAAGATAGTGCCGTGAAATTTAATCACTGATCAACTTGTATGAATAAGTTTTATGAGGATTAAGGCCACGGTGAATGATCAACGATTAAATTTCACGGCACTATCTTAAGATCGAACATAAACTGATTAATACCATACTATATTTGGAGGTGCCCCTCCAAAGTCGTCCACCGCCCGGAGCACTATCTTGGGATTCTCGGGTCCCCTCGAATCGACCGGAGCACTATCTTGGGATTCTCGGGTATCCCCTCGAATCGATTAATACCATACTATATTTTGGAAAGTATAAAAATGTTAAGGCAAAATTGTCAAGAAGCATGAATTCTTATAATTAATTAATCATAATAATCGTGGGATAAGTATATATTCTATCTTACATATGTTTAAATCTCGAAAGAAAAATTGCACAAAGTCATATTATCAAATTCTATGTTTGTTTTACCTTCGGACAAGAGAGTGAAATATAAATAATTTAATACTTAAATTATAAAATTAAAATGTAATAGTTAACTTTAATATAATAATATGAAAATTTTGACAAAATATTTCTTGAGAATTGAATAAAAAATTTCTTTCTCAAATAGGAATTCATGATAAATACATAAATAATACTTTGTTGATACAATGTTTTGAAAAGAAATTGTCGAGAAAAACAACTTTGATATTTTTTATTTCGAAATAAAAATTAAATTTTGATTTTTAAAGAAAAAAATATGTTTCTTCAATTCTAAACGATTAAGTGGATTTCATTATTTCAATTCTCACCCCTCGTCAGGATATCTATATTCCACTCTAATTGAAATTGAATCTAATTATACCCATCATTTTTTAAATCTAATGTGCAACACAAACAACGAATAAGATTTCTCAAATTCTATCCCTATTTCAAATCCGACGAAACAAGCAGGCACTTAAAATATTATCAAATCATAATATTTAATAGGGCTGTAAATGAACCAATACACTCGTTAATAACTCGTGAACATACTCGTTTAGGGCTCGTTTATGTTCGATTATTTATTAAATAAATAAGTACGAACCAAATTTGTAAGCTCGTTTAATAAACGAGCCGAGTTCAAACACAAACAAGCTCGACTCGTTTATGTTCACGAACATGCTCATTTATTGTTTGTGAACATACTTGTTTAAATACCTGTTTATTGTTCACGAACAAATTATTTAAATACTTATTTAACTATTTGTAACTTTTATAAATTATAAATTATTAATTAATAGATTACTTGATTAATTAAGATAATATTAAATTTTAATATTACCCTAACTCATTACCTATTTATTAAACCAATAAACATTAAAAGTCAAACCTCTCACACTTCACCCACTCACCCTCATCACCCACTCACGTGACTCACCCACTCACCCTTCGTCCCTTCATCACCCACTCTCACTCTGCTGTCGACTGCCTTCACAGCACACACCCACACGAGATCCTGACTCCCTCCTCACCCATCCTAACTCCCGGCCATCTGACCTCCCCATCCACGCCGCTCCTCTCGCCGGAGCATCTCAACGACCTCCCCACACATGCGGATCCTCTCATGTCGCATCTGCTCGCCGGATCATCTCAGCGTGCTCGTCGGATCTGCTCTCGCCAAATCTGCTCTCAGCCACGCGACTCCTCTCGCCGGAGCATCTCAACGACCTCCCCACCCACGAGAATCCTCTCATCTCGCATCTGCTCATGGATCTGCTCGTGCGTCGTCAGATCTACTCTCGACGGATCTGCTCTCAGCCGCGTGACTCCTCTCGCCGGAGCATCTCGATGACCTCCCCACCCACACGGATTCTCTCATCTCGCATCTGCTCGTCGGATCTGCTCGTGCCCTCGCTGGATCATCTCGTCGGATTTGTTCATTTAAAGTTTGTTTGTTTGTGGTTCATTTATGTATTCACTTACAACTCGATTATTTGTTCGGTTATATGCTCGTTTCTGTGCATTTAGTGGCTCGTTTACTGTTCGTTTGGTGGTTCGTTTACTGTTCGTTTAAGTACTTGTCTATCTGTTCATTTATCTTTAACGAATCGAGTTCGAGTCGAGCTCGAACAATTTTAAAATTAAACGAACCAAGTTCGAACATAAGTTAAAATACTCGAATCGAGTTCGAGCCGAGTTCAAACATGGCTTGAAATAAACGAGCCGAGTTCGAACAAGCCAGTACTCGGCTCGGCTCGATCGGCTCATTTACAGCTCTAATATTTAGGATTAATTACTAAATATATTTTATTTTTTAGGAGTTTTTTGTAATCTATTCCAATATTTTATTTGTATCAATAGGAAATTTCAATTTTTCAATGTGTTTTAATTATATCTCATCGTCAATAAGGTGTCAATTTTGTCGTTTGAATGCTGATGTAGCATTGCTAATGTGGATCATCAATGTCACGTCAACAATCCTAAATGAATAAAAAAATCAAAAAATGCTACGTCATCTAACTTTTTTTAATAAGGTTTAAAGGATTATCTACCTAATATATCTCGACTTTTAAGAAATTTTCCAAATCCAACTTTTTATTTCCAATTGGACTGTGACAGGACAGACTTTAAGAAAACTTTTTGCTGAGAGTCAATTGCACATGAGTTGCAACTGCTATTGTATCTTTAAAACATAGTAAGTAGTATATATATAATAAATACAAAGGGCTCGTTTGGTTCGTAAAATGCCTAGCACATGACACGTACAAGGATGGGGACAGAACACCAGGTGTCCTCGGCACTACTACAATATACCACCTCAGCCACAGGCATCACCGACGGCCGCCTCGGCCGTCAGAATCAGTCACGGCTTTTCGACGACCGTAGCGACCGTGGTTGATGTAACCAAATAAGCAGCGGCTCACGTACTACCGCTTACAGCCATCGCTCATAGTTGATGGCGCGCACGGGGCTCGAAATAAAATAAGTTATTAGCCATGGCTTAGCGAGGGCGCGAGAGTCGTTGGTGATATGGTTAAGTCATTAGCCACGGCTAGAAGCAGTCGTCGCTTATTAATTAATGGCGCGAACGCAGCACGAAAATTAAAACACTATGAACCAACGGCTTAGAGAGGGTCAGCCGTCGGAGATATTAAAATTACGAATACACGATTTTTCGACGGCTTAAAGAGCATCTCGATGACCTCCCCACCCACACGGATTCTCTCATCTCGCATCTGCTCGTCGGATCTGCTCGTGCCCTCGCTGGATCATCTCGTCGGATTTATTCATTTAAAGTTTGTTTGTTTGTTTGTGGTTCATTTATGTATTCACTTACAACTCGATTATTTGTTCGGTTATATGCTCGTTTCTGTGCATTTAGTGGCTCGTTTACTGTTCGTTTGGTGGTTCGTTTACTGTTCGTTTAAGTACTTGTCTATCTGTTCATTTATCTTTAACGAATCGAGTTCGAGTCGAGCTCGAACAATTTTAAAATTAAACGAACCGAGTTCGAACATAAGTTAAAATACTCGAATCGAGTTCGAGCCGAGTTCAAACATGGCTTGAAATAAACGAGCCGAGTTCGAACAATCCAGTACTTGGCTCGGCTCGGCTCGTTTACAGCTCTAATATTTAGGATTAATTACTAAATATATTCTATTTTTTAGGAGTTTTCTGTAATCTATTCCAATATTTTATTTGTATCAATAGGAAATTTCAATTTTTCAATGTGTTTTAATTATATCTCATCGTCAATAAGGTGTCAATTTTGTCGTTTGAATGCTGATGTAGCATTGCTAATGTGGATCATCAATGTCACGTCAACAATCCTAAATGAATAAAAAAAATCACAAAATGCTACGTCATCTAACTTTTTTAATAAGATTTAAAGGATTATCTACCTAATATATCTCGACTTTTAAGAAATTTTCCAAATCCAACTTTTTATTTCCAATTGGACTGTGACAGGACAGACTTTAAGAAAACTTTTTGCTGAGAGTCAGTTGCACATGAGTTGCAACTGCTATTGTATCTTTAAAACATAGTAAGTAGTATATATATAATAAATACAAAGGGCTCGTTTGGTTCGTAAAATGCCTAGCACATGACACGTACAAGGATGGGGACAGAACACCAGGTGTCCTCGGCACTACTACAATATACCACATCAGCCACAGGCATCACCGACGGCCGCCTTGGCCGTCAGAATCAGTCACGGCTTTTCGACGACCGTAGCGACCGTGGTTGATGTAACCAAATAAGCAGCGGCTCACGTACGACCGCTTACAGCCATCGCTCATAGTTGATGGCGCGCACGGGGCTCGAAATAAAATAAGTTATTAGCCATGGCTTAGCGAGGGCGCGAGAGTCATTGGTGATATGGATAAGTCATTAGCCACGGCTAGAAGCAGTCGTCGCTTATTAATTAATGGCGCGAACGCAACACGAAAACTAAAACACTATGAACCAACGACTTAGAGAGGGTCAGCCGTCGGAGATATTAAAATTACGAATCCACAATTTTCCGACGGCTAGCGAGCCGTGGGTGAAAATAGTTTTTATTTGCGTTCGCGCCCGACCCTTCCTCTTTCCCCTGCTCTATTCTCTCTCCACCATTGCCGATGATTTATCACCGCCGATCGTCGTCGTGCCGCACCATCGTCCACTTTAGACTCGCGGCCAAATCGTCCAAGGTGGACTCGCGCCGGAATCAAGACGAGTTGATACGTTCCACGTACGATCGACGAGTCAAGTTTTAATTTTGCAAAACCTTAGATCCGTTCGGGGGTTGTGTGTTCGTGTAAACGAAGTTAATGATCTTTTATACGACGTACAACCCTTGAATTATCCCTAATTGGACAATTTGGGAGCATAGTTATTTATATTGCACTTAGTTTATTTTTTTTAGTCATTAACTTCATTTTTAAATTTTGGCTTGTATCTTCCTTGTTCTCCGATACGCGCCCAGATGATATACGTATTCGGAGAACTATAGGGAAATGCTGTCGAGATTTAGAATGAAGTTAATGACTAAAAAAATACTAAGTTCAATATGAATAACATGAATCCCGAATGGAATATGACCATCCCACCTAAAGACATTACCTAAAGATATTGCAAACTTTTCGACAGAACATGTCAGGTGATTGAAGTTGGATGTACCGATGAATTCATCGTGGAGCTATAACGGACAAATTTCGAGTATGTGTGACTTACTTCTTAAATTTCGCCTACTCGAATGATAAATTCCTTAGTGGTGATAAAATCTGATGTCTGTGCTGGAAATGTTCGAACATAAGATTTTTGGACCGAGAAACTGTCACACTGCATCTGTATACAAAAGGATTCACACCAAGATATTTTGTATGGAATTATCACGGGGAGTCACGTCAAGTTGGGACGTCGAGCAATCCTGTTGTCCAAACTCATTGTGAATATTCTTCTGTGGGTGTTTCTTCTTCCAATCCACCTAATCCTTATAGAACAATAATTCTGGATAGTCTTGGAGGATAATTCCATTCAAATGATAATATAGAGTCAGTTACTAAGACGGTAGTGCCACCAGATACTATGACAGTTGAAGTCACTGAAGAACAACCTGAGATACAGATTGAATTGTCGAATAAAGAGGCTGCACAATTTTACGAGATGTTGAAAGCTACCGATGAACCTTTGTATGAGAATTGTCATAATTATACAAGATTTTCAGCAATGACACAACTCCTAAACATCAAGTCCGATTGTAATATCAGCGGGGTTGCGTTTGATCAGATTGTATGCTTTATCAGTGGTATGCTACCTCCAAATAACAAGTTTGAGCCAACCTTCTACAAGACAAAAAAGTTGATGGGAAAATTAAGGCTTGGGTACGAAAAGATACACGCGTGCCCAAATAACTGCATTTTATATTATAAAGAAAATGCACAGTTAGAACAATGTCCGGTATGTGAACATCCTCGTTACAAGGAGAAGAAATCGGTCCGACAAAAAAATATTCCCTTTAAGGTGCTTCGGTATTTTCCACTAACACCAAGGCTTCAAAGGTTATTCATGTCGGAAAAGACTGCCCCCTATATGAGTTGGCATACAAGAAGTCGTGATGATACAATAATGACTCATTCATCCGACAGTGAAGCATAGAAACATTTGGATAGGTGTTATCCATCATTTGCTGGGGAGACTAGAAATATCAAGTTGGGATTGTGCACAGATGGTTTTAATCCGTTTGGTAATTCGGCAACTCCATATTCAGTATGACCAGTGTTGTTAACAGTTTATAATTTGTCGCCCTCAATGTGTATGAAAGATGAATTTATCTATCTTTCGATGATTATTCTGGGTCCTAGGGGTCCTCGCAAATAAATTGACATATTTCTTCGTCCCCTAATTGATGAACTCAAAACATTGTGGGCTAAGGGAGTCGTCACTTATGATTGTTACCGAAAGCAAAATTTTACTTTATGAGCTGCTATATTATGGACAATCAATGATTTCCCGGCCTATGACATGTTGTCTTGTTGGAGCACGCATGGTCGACTCTCTTGCTCGTATTGCATGGAACACTCAAAATCCTTCAGTCTTGAGAATGGTCGGGAAATTTACTTCTTTGATTGTCATCACCGGTTCCTACCGTCTAACCATCAAATCGAAGGAATCGTGACAAATTTATCAAAGGTAGAGTCGAAAGAGATGAGCCACCACCGATGTTGTCCGGTGAACAGATGTTAGCACGTGTTCAATTGATTCCAGATATTACTTTTGGTCGGAATGTAAGAATCTTAAGCTTTGGTCAAACACATAACTGGGTGAAGAAAATTATCTTTTGGGAATTGCCGTATTGGAGATCATTACTGATTCGGCACAATTTGGACGCCATGCACATTGAAAAAAATGTGTTTGATAATATTTTTAACACAGTGATGGATATTTCCGGCAAAACTAAAGATAATGTGAAGACCTGACATGATGTAAAAATACTTTGTAAGAGATCTGAGTTAGAGTTGCAAGAGGTCAACATACGATTTCATAAGCCAAGGGCGTCGTATGTGTTAAATAAACAACATATGAAAGATGTGTATCAATGGATCAAATAACTTAAATTACCCGATGGATATGCCTCAAACTTATCTCGATATGTAAACGTCGATGAATGCAAAATATTGGGGAAGAAGAGCCACGATTGTCATGTATTCATGCAGAGATTGCTTCCGGTTGCGTTTCGAGATCATCTACATGATAAGATTTGGGGCCCGTTGACAGAGTTAAGTATGTTTTTCAGAAACATTTGTGCAAATGTACTTCGAGTCGAAGATATGACAACACTTGAAAATAATATTGTTGAAATCATATGCAAGCTGGAGCAGTTTTTCACTCCTGCATTTTTTAACTCGATTGAGCATCTACCGATACATCTGGCATACGAGGCACGAGTTGGTGGCCTCGTTCAATACCTGTGGATGTACTTATTTGAAAGATACTTGAATCGTCTCAAGAAAAAAGTAAAGAACACCGCCGCAGTTGAAGGTTCCATATCAGAAGCATATATAATTCAAGAAATTTCAACTTTCTGCTCATTTTATTTTGAATCAACCATCAAGACAAGACTTAATCGTCTTCCACAGAACGACGACGGGGGAGCTCGACCATCAGACGGGGGAGCTAGACCATCAGATGGTTGTTTAAATATCTTTTGTTACCCCGATCGTGCTTTGGGTTCTCGTTCGTCTCGATTCTTAAACGATGAAGAGTACCATTTGGCCTACTTGTATGTTTTACTAAACTGTCCAGAGATTAAGAAGTTTATTGAAATATTTGACATTGAGATGGTGACAAGATACTCAATTTACAGCGATGAGGAATTAGAAAAATTACGGAATCGTGAGTTCCCTAATTGGTTTCAAGCTTACAGCACAGAATACAAAGGCGAAATAGATAACCAAATCTTTGAGTTTGCTAGCGGACCGGCACGACTTGTACAGTGTTATAATGGTTATTTTGTCAATGGATATAAATTTCACACATTTGAATATTCATCTACAAAAAAGACTATGAATGTCGGGGTTTGTGTCAAAGGGACAACGTATGCTGAATGTGATGTTGACTTTTACGAACTATTGGAAGAAGTCATTGAATTACAATTTTTCGGATGTAAATTAGTTGCCATTTTTAAATGTCATTGGTTCGATACAAGCGATAGGGGCATGAGAGTTCATCCAAAGTATAAACAGTTGGTCGAGGTCAATTACAAATCAAAATTGGCTTCAAATGAGCCATTTATATTGGCATCTCAAGCTGAACAAGTATATTATATACAGTATTCATCTCGAAAGAAAGACATGGAAGATTGGCGTGTAGTATGTAAGACTAAAGCCAGATGAAAAATTGACCCAATAGTTGGAGATAATGAGCCATCATATGACTTCTATCAAGAAGAGGATCCTTCCGAAGTGAAACGAGTTAGTCCAATACTCGAGGATGATGACACAGAGTTAGTTCAATTGGAAATAGAATACGTTGATGAGGACGATAATGAAATTGAGGAAGGACAGAATGAAGATGAGAGAGACGAATAGAATACGTCAGACCGTGATGAGACGGCTGGGGGCCACACATATAGGGCATACTCGGGGGCACGCCCCCGAGTGGATTCCTGGCCCTGTGTGGGACCAGCTCGTTGAGCGGTGGGATACTCCTGAGTGGCAGGAGGTCTCCCAGACTGCGTCAAGAAACCGCATGTTCGGAGGGGACGACACGGGGGCGCGCCACACTGGTGGCTCCATATCTTTTGCGGTGCATGAGCGTCGTATGGTATGCATAATTTCCTTACTTTTAATTAAATTATATATTGTGTATAATTATACTAATGTATTTGTTTTCTAATGTAAGACGCGCGTGACGGAGGACGGCACCGTCCAACGCCCGTTGGTGATGGAGATGTTTGAGCGCACCCATCGTCGTTGACGAGGAGCGGGGGACTACGTTGATAGCAGAGCCTCGATCATAATGGTAAGTATTTATATATGTCTATTTGATTTCCATAATTTTTTATTTATAGTTTATATATATTTAAAATATAAGCACGTGTAGGAAACTTATTCGAGGACTGTGATCGAGCGTGGAGGGACATCGGAGGAGTTTGACGCATGAGCTTGGGTGGAGGCCGCAGGTGGATGGGAGCACGGTCGTGTTTATGGTTTTGCAGACAGTGGCCATGCACGCGTCGTACTCGGGCCACTTGGGGCACCGACCCCTCCGACTGCGGGTGAGCGGCCCTCGTCATCCCGAGCGCAGGACCAGAGCCGGATAGCGGCCATGGAGTTGGAGCTCACCCAACAGAGACAGACGATGGAGGAGCAGAGGCACGCGATGGAGGAGAGGATGCAAGAGCAAAGGCTGACGATGGAGGAGCAGATGCAGGAGCAGAGACGGTCGAATGATGAGTTGAGACAGACGATCCAGAACATGCAGACACTCCTCACTCAGATTGCATCTCAGTCCGGCCTTCTACCTATGATGTCGCAGCCGTCGTCCTCTTCGACCCAATCGACGCTCCCGACCCAATCGTTGTCGACTCCACCGCCTCCGCCGCCGCCACCGTCGTCGTGAGATTTTGATTAATTATATTTTGTTTATATTTTGATACTTGATATAGATGATATTTTGATACTTGGATATATTTTAAACTGGATATATAGATGATATTTTGATAATTGTTTGCCTCCGGTTTGAGGCTGAGATTGATGATATTTATGTAAAATTTGTGTGTTTGGTTTCAAATGCATGTGTATGATGTTTTCTGATTGTAATATGTGATTGAAAATAGGTTGTAGTCGATATATCATTGTATACAAGAATTTATAAAGTTTTTAGTTTTTTCAGTTACAGGATAACATCTTTAGGCACGGTTTACCCACGGTTAACCGTCACTAAGTCGTGGCTGAAAGCCTATCATAAATGGCTGATGGCCTCAGTAGGACCAAGTATCACAGTTGCTAATAGTATCACTGACGGCTATGAGTCGAGGCTGATGTGTTGGTATCAGTGACAGCGCCCAGAGCCGTCACTGATGATTATGTGTGGCGGCTGTGCACGACCGTCACAAAACATCTGAGACGCACACATAAGAGACGGTTGTTTGCCACGGTTGACACCGTCCGTGATATTCATCATCGACGGTTCAGCCACGGTATCAGTCGTCACTGATGACCACAATTCTAGTAGTGCGGATAGCACCTTATAACTTATTTGTTTCGTCAGGAACTGGACACGATATTCAGTCCCGTCATGCATTTGTTTCGCTATAACACTGTATTGTACATGTCAAAAAGACAAAAATATCCTTTTATATTTTTAATTGACAAATTAAATTTTATATATTTCTTAATATTATTTTATATTTTTAATGGACAAAAATACCTTTTATATTTTTAATGGACAAAAAAACCTTTTAAAAATGAACATGATCTTGTTTCAGTGATAAATTATTGTTCTTGTATATTGAGATCGAGATCAAGTGTCGTTTTTATTTTCCTAACTTGATTACTTAATTGCATGTACTAATTTTTATTTGATTAATTATGTATCATATGTTATCTCGTCAACTTAATTGGCTTCGCTGCTGATCTTCTCTCAGATGCTGAATACCAAAAGCTAAACCAAAATCTAAATTCTTTTATCCTTTTTGCAAAGCAAGTCTTTAAATATCAAACCAAATCACCTGACTGAATCAATCACAGTAATAATTCTTTGCTTAGAAGTTAATCAAATTTAATTTTGATAGCTTGCATTGCCTTGAGCTTGAGCAAGTAGTACACCAAGCACCACTCCCTTTACATGAAACAAAAACACAAACATCACGAGGCAAAAAAGAGAGTTAAAAGACACTAAAAAATCATTCTAAATCTATATCACAAAATGACTATCTACTTCGAGATTTTATCCTCCATGGCTCTAGTAATTTTTCTACGCACTTCTTTCTCTTTTCTCCTTTACACACTTTTTTTTAGCAACAAAAATCTGCATCTATAGACAGACTGAAAGACACAACTCCTCTTCAACTTTTTTTGTTTTCCTGTCTATTCCATCTCAACCTTCATTTGTCCAAAGAGCTTATCACCACCCCTGCAAATAGTGTTTCTTGCAACAATTAGAATTCCACAAACATAACTAGAGGGTTTTAATATAAGCTCATGTCAAATATAAGATATAACCCTCATGTCAAGTTCACATAAATATCACATTCCAGAAAATTGTTATATCATATATACAACAATATATACAAACCCCTCAATCAAATGGCTCAATCAATGAGAGCAGGATTCCATCTCCAGCAGATCGAAATGAGATCTGCATTGAGACATAACTAGATCGCAGTGTAATTTTCCATGTAACCAACCAAAGCAAATAGATTTGGTCTTAAAACAAGCCAACACCAAGATTAATTATCTTTAAGTGTAGTTTTTGATGTAACTGCAATATGCATACGACAATCAATAGATTGTTTCAACATCCATGATTGCTTCTAGACTACTTCATGAACCATAATGAAGCAAAAATTAATTCTGATTGCTTCTAGTGGACAGTGAAGTGGGAAAAAATAATAGAAAGTAACCTCACATTTGTGTTTTATCTTTGGACTGCATAAACAGATGTTAAATAGTGTTCTTGCTATTGCAGTTTAATTGTGAAAAATATTAATAACAAAGAACAATAAAATCCATTTTTCCTTCTCTATTACCTGGAAATAAACTTTGAATCAAGAAATAACAACAAAAGAAAAGCTTGGATAATTATTGTGCACTAGTATCACTAAAAATGACACTTTTGATTAGGGCTTACCCTTTTCAAGTCGATGAGAGCACGAAAGCACCAGGTTTCAGGAATCGGGAAAATCCAGTATTTGAGGGGAGAGTATGGTATACTTACTTTACCTTCATGCGGTGTTGGCTTGGTTTAAGACCAAATCTGTTCACAATCGGCGAGGTCAACATCGCTGCTGCTGAACTTCTTCTACCCTCTCCTCCCTCCTTGCCTCGCAACAATGCTTGGCCTCTCGCGGTTGATCGGAGGGAGGCAAAGAGGAAGGGAAATGTTAAGCTGAGAAATGAAACTACGAAAGAGATCTCATTCTCGTTGGCGCCGGAGAGAGAGAGAGAGAGAGAGAGAGAGAGAGAGGGCGGAAGGAGGAGAAGCAATCGAGAGATGTACCTAGAGACACAGATGCGAGAGGAGACTTGAATGAAGGGAGACGCGAGAGATCCCTCCCCGAGATTAGGTTTTCTCAGGGGTACGTAGTTGTCTTTTTCTAGCCGTGTCCTCCGCCCCAAATCGGTGTACACCAAAATGATCTCAAATCCTATCTCGAACAGTATCGATATCTTGTCCTAGGGCCAATTTTGCAAAACAAACGAGAAACACGACCCAAAATTCAGTCAAGTCTCCCATTTTATTGCAAAACAAACGGACCAAATATCACGCAAACACATAAGAATTTATTTATGTAGTTAAGTGATAATCTTATCACCTAATCTGTGTGGCCCTCATCGAACAGATGTCAAATCTATTATCAATAAAGTACAATACAAGTATATGTATTTCACAACCCAATCCATATTAGTACTAAAGTGAATTGAAAATAACAAAAATACTTCTCGCTATTACAAATACTAATAACTTGTCTCTATATGATAACTCAATCATAGAGTTTTATCCTTCACACACTCTATGTGTTGTAGTGAGTTCAACAACTCAAATCCACCATGATATGTAGTTGATTATAAAAACTTGTTGCCATCGATCCACACACTCTCAATAGTTATAACTCCTCATAAGATTGACAACTCAATTTATGTGAATATGAGTGGATATGAGTGAATAGGAGTGGATAACAATTCACATATTCTCTTTCTTCTTATATTTCTTCAACAAGGCATCACCCACAAATGTCACTGAGTCCATAACTCCACGAACTCAACAGCCTATCATCTCAAAGGTTAGCCATTACTTTATAAAAACGTTCGATCAGCTCATTATCTTAATTAATGATGATCATGTCTCCACTAAGCATCATAAATGACCAAGTCCATAAGAGCATGTTTGGTTAGCGAAACTAAGTATGTTTTCATGGTTTCGATTTCACTGAAATCAAAATTGCTTATAAAAATATGTTTGGTTTAACGTTTTCATGAAACTGAATCGAAATTAGAATGAAAACGAAATCAGTTTAAATGAAAACACCAGAATATTATTTTCTGTGGTTTCGAGACTGTCGGTTTCGTTATCAAAATACAGTGACAACTTTGTAATTATAAATTTTTTTAATAAAATTAATTAATTTAAAAATAAATCAAACTATATCTAATTTTTAAAAGTAAAAATAAAAATTATCATTTTCAACTCAAACTATTATCTTAAATTTACAAATTAATTAAACCAATTTACATCTAATTGACTCAAATCTAAATTTTAAATAACTCAATTTTCTTAATATTGATCTATTTATAATTTAATCAAAACTAATTTTAGACTATTGGACTTATTTTTTAAAAAAATTATAATAACTATTAATTAAATTTTATATCTAATTGAAAAAAAAATCTTAAATTATCAATAACTTAATTAATTAAATCATATAAATATTTTATAATTATATTAGCAAATATTTAATTTCGTAAACTAACTAAATATTTAACTACTACTAAAAATATTCTAGGAAAATTAATATTATTTTTTTATAACCAAATAAATATTCACTAGTTTCAACTAACTAAAATTGATGTTATTTTTATCAACCAAACGCGTTTTCATAAAATTAAAAATTAAAAACCAAAATCAAGTTTCTGAAACCAAGTTTTCAGTTTCATTGAAACTAAATCAGAAAATAATTTTTGTTAATCAAACAGCACCTAAGTCACCATAAATGATCAAGCCAACAAAGTTAATTTGTAGATAAATACATATATACAATATATATAATATCAATAACCTCGGCAACATATATAATATCAACATTGTAGTAGCATAATCTCCACAACAACGAGAGCAGTTGCAATTGACTAACAGTGACATAATCTCCATAGCAACAAGAGTAGTTGCAACTGACTAACAACTGAATAATAACTGAAATATTTTTTGTCTAATACAACCAACACAGAATAAGCCAAATAAACATTTTGCCAGATCTTTTTGCCAAATATAGTCAAATTAACTTATGATCAATAGCAGTTGCAACTAACTTAACAACTAACAAAATAACTGTAGATTTTTTTGCCAAATATAGCCAACACATAATAAGCCTAAACATCAACATACTGGACTAGAATTATTAGGTCTGGTCGGATTAGACCCACCAATGCCCTACAAACCAACTTGAGCCAGACCGAACGGCTCCGCTTGGGGGCTCCACCCGGTCGTACTGCCAAATCTAACTCGAGCCAAACTAGACGGATCCGCATGGGGCTTCATGCGGCCATATAAAGGCATTCACATCCTTTCATCACGAGGGATACACCATTATAAGCTCGCTATCTTCGAGATTAATTAGCCTTGGCCCATTCTGAGCAATATTTTCGCGAGATTGTTGGGTAGCGTCATCACCTCCATTTGCGATAAATATAGATACAATACACCTCAAATAACCCAAGTTCAATTTTTTATTATCTCCACTTTCGAGTCCTACTAACTTGAGTGTCGAAGTGTCTTTTGCAGTCCATCCTCTAGCGCCGAAGTTACACCTGACCAAGAGAGACACCGAGCCAGACCGGACTACTCTGACCCTCATGCAAGAACATTTGGCGCGCCACTGTGGGCTCGACTAAAACTTACATCCCCCACAATGGTTGGAACCCTGAGCCAAGTGGCCACTGTCACACGCCAACGACAACGACTTGACGACGACGATCATCTGCAACCTAATAATGTTGAAACAATGAGGAGCGACGCTCCGGAACCAAATTCTCGAGAAGAATCCCAACGTCGGATAAACGCCCTAGAGGCAGAGAACCAATGGTTAGCAACTCATGTCGAGATGTTGACACGATCCCGAGGACAACTCTTGTCTGACCACGAGCGTCGTCGCTCAAAACAAGAAGAAAGCAACCGTTTGAAAAGGAGGAGATCGATTTTCGTCCTTCGAGACGAAATCTTCAGCACACTCCCGTCAGGAAAAAGGGAAAGAGACCAAGGCCATGGAGGTTGCAACTGCCCTCCCTATTGAAGCAGGACCTTTCACCGAGCACATCATGACAACAAGCCTCCCATCCAAGAGCAAGTTGTCTACCACTCTGACGCCCTACGACGGTATAAGCGACCCTACAATACATATGACGACGTTCGGGACCATAATGCTCTACAACAGAGTGAATGTCTTGGACTTATTTGCCTTTGATACTTGATGAGGACACATATGTATGGATGAATAACTTCGAGGTAGAGTTACTGTTAAGTCCGCTTGCTGCTTTCTTAGAAGCCATGAATCCAACCCTATATTTGATTTTGATTTATGGAAACATTTATGGAAACTGAACATTGCTCCTGAGGTCAAAGTTTTTTGCTGGAAACTTCTCCATAAAAATATTCCCACCCATTCAAGGCTTATGAGACTATGACTTATTTCATCTCGTCTTTGTCCTTTTTGCTCAAATGTTCCCAAACCACTTAACATCTTTTCTTTAACTGCAATTTTTTAACACCAAATTTGGAACCTTCTTAGCTCTCATCCAGACCTTGACCTTATGAATAGGGATGATTGGTCCTCTGGTGTTTGGTTATCTCCCGATGTTAACGTGATGGTAGCTAGTCATATGTCAATCTTAATAGCTAATTCGTGTCGGTTCATCTTGCACGCTCGGAATGATTTGTTGCACGAAGCTTGGCAACCTACCCCTTTAGTCTTGAACAAAATCTTGACATTTAGCAGTAACTATGTTGTTATTCCTAGGTCTAAGGGGTCCCTATGTTGACAATACTTCTTGTGTGAAATGGATTCCCCTCACATTAGCCCACTCAAAATAAATTGTGATGCTTTCTTTTTGGATTTTAAAGGGCATCGACCTAACCATTTGCAGCTCAGATAGATCTTGCATTGGTGTTACCGATTATTTTTCTGATGATAATAACATTCTGCGGCTTGAAGCTCTTACAATCAAACGGAGCCTGCAACACTCGATTGATCATGCCCTTCCTCTGTTCATCTTGTAGTCAGATTTAAATATCATGATCAATGAATGCCCTCAACAACAAAAAGCCTACTCCATAGTCTATAAATGCTATTGTATAGGATATAATCCATCACAAATCTCTGTGTACGTTTTTCTTTTATTATCATGAGGTAAATAAAATTGCCCATTGGACAATAAATAAAGCGAAGATTAAAAGGGATATTTTTGTTTGGTCATCAATCGGCCTCCAGAACTTGTATGAGGACTATTTTGACTTCGGCTCTAGCCGAATAATAAGAGAAGTATCTTTTTCTTTTTGGTAAAGAAAACACACATATATATATATATATATATTCAAAACTAAGAGCAATAAAATCATATCTAATAGACACAAATTTGTTAATATATTTTATGAAATTAGATATATATCATGATTTATTAGTAATGTATCACTATATATATATATATAATCTAACCAATTATGTGCAAGACCGATAATCAAAATCAAATCAGATTTAAATAATTTTTAATATTTAGTAGCCAAAATCAAAACCAAACCTTAAAAGTACTATTCATAATGAAATTTGCGAAAAAAACTAATTAACCACGATTAATTAGTTCGAATTGCACCCCTAGTCAAAACCTAAATATTGCAAAACTAACCACAATTGAAAAACTATATAAGAAATATCCAAGCTACAATAAGGTTTCATATTTTGTCAATTAAATTTTTGTAATCTATAAAATGTTTCTAATTATAAATCACAAGCAATCAAATAATAAATTGAAATAGTGTTTGATTGGATAGAATAGATGAGGAATGAAATACTATTCTTTATATCTCATTTATTTTCTTGTTTGGTTACAACTTACAGACAAGAAATAGGTAGATCATAAGGAATATATAAGAAATATTATTCCTCATACATGAGGAATACTATTCCTTACATTAACCCAATGAATAGTATCCCTATCTATTCATTATGATATTTTTTTATATTAATCATTCAATATTTATAATATTACTTAAGAACATAAAAATTAAATTATTAAATTAATTTTAATAATTATATATCTTAAAATAAATAATTATTATTTTATTATTAAATATTATTTTAATAATTAATTTTTGAAGGTTTAGTTTTTTCATGAAAATAAAATAAATAATAGTTTTTATTATTTTAAATTAATAAATTATTTTACATTAATTAATATTTTTATTATATTATTATTAATTAAAATATAATATAATATATTATATTATATTTTTAGAAATGTATTTTGTTCACTTTCCTATATTGTCATTCAATATTTATAATAAAAATATAAAAATTAAATTATTAAATTAATTTTAATAATTACATATCTTAAATAGATAATTATTATTTTATTATTAAATAATATTTTAATAATTATTTTTTGAAGATTCAAATTTTTATGAAAATATAATAAATAATAGTGTTTTATTATTTTAATTCAATAAATTATTTTACATTAATTCATATTTTTATTATATTTTTATTAATTATAATAAATTATAATATAAATTATAATATTTTTAGAAGGAAATTTTAATTATTCATCACTCAATTCATTGTCTATTCTTCATGTTAAGCAAACAAAGTAAATATATTCAATTTTATTAAAAAGAATATTTTGATCATTTAACTTTCTATTCATTATCTATTTCTTAGGTTAATCAAATAAAACACTTCTATTATATCAATCAAATAAGATAATATTATATCTTATCTATTTCATTCTCTTTGACTATTTCTATTAGTTGTGAATTTACTTCTTACAGCGTGTATATACTATTAACAATAGGGGCGGAGCTACCCTATGAGGATAGGGCAGCTGCCCCATTCAATTTTTTTTTCTTATATATATATATATATACTAATTTGTCCTCCTCCATTTAAAAAATTACTCTCTATCCCTAAATTAATTTATTCCCTCCCAAAACATAATCTCCTCTCCCTCTCTTCTCTGCTGCGCCGACCTCCCGACACCACTGCTCGGCAGGCGATCTTTCGCGCAATCCAGGCCATCAATGATCGCTCCAGGACATTCCTGGCGGCGACGGCAGGCGATCCTACATCCCGGCATGACCGGCGTCCCACTCCAGCTGCCACCGATACCTAATCTCCTCTCCCTCTCTCACTCTCTGCTGCGCCGATCTACAGAGTCCCGACGCCATCGCTCTAGGCCACTCTAGGCGGCAGGCAATCATTCACCACTGCATCCCGACATCCCACTCCAGTTGCCACCCTGCGTGATCGCGTCTCGGCAAGTCGGCATCCGCCCAAATCGCCCAATCGCCCACTCCAGCTGCCGCCCCCGTCTCGGCGTCCGCCCCCGTCTCGGCGTCCGCCCAATCGCCCAATCCATCATCGGCGTCAACTCCTCCGGCGTCCGCTTCCGCCCAGTTCGGAGTTCCGAGTCGGCGATTCGGCGTCCTGCGTTCGGTATCTCCCGCGATCCGCCCAACTGGTATTTTTAGATTTTTTTATTTCTTTGATTTCATTTTTTTTATATTGATGTTTGATTAATTGCTTGATTTACTTTGATTAACTGCATAATTTTAGTTTGATTTAGTTTGATTTAATTGTTTGATTACACTATTTAGTTTGATTTAAATTATATTTAGTTGTTTGATTGTTATTTAATTGTTTGATTCCAATTAATTTTTTATTTGATTGTTTGATTGCTTGATTACTTGATTCCAATTAATTTTTATTTAGTAGATATGGAAAATTATTTTTTTAAAAAAATTATGCCCGGAGATGGATCATCATCTTCGGCTAACAAAGAAGTAAATACGGAAGTTGAAGAAGAGAACCGTAGCTCAAATATATGATATGATGAATTATCTTTTGTAGAAAATATTTATTTTTTCATGTATAATATCATTGATAATTTGATATCTTTTTATTTGAGAGTTTGCCCCCTCCAATTTAATTTTTGACTTCGCCACTTATTAACAATAAAGCACACAAGTGCTACTGTGCTAGTGAATATAGATGATAAATGAATGAACATATTTCGTATTTACTCACTTATTGCCCATATACCAAGATGCTGCTCATATTAGTTTTTTAGACATACAGTATATTAGCCGTCGGATGTAAAGGCTTTCGCTTCGTTCTTTAAATTGCAGCCGTCCGATCCGCTTACTTGGGAGCAGAAGAAACCAAAAAAATAGCGTCTTTGGTGCTTATACTGATTGATTTAATAGATAGTAATAGTACTACTAATACCTTTGTGGGTTAGTATGCGCTGGTGTTGTTCGGTTCACGTCTCCCTCAAAGCTTTCCCTTTCCGCTCTCCCTCCGTCGCTTTCGCCACCGCCGCCTCCTTGATCGAAGTTCGACGCATGCAAGTTGTCTATCCCAGCCAAGGCGATCGAGTTGAGAGGCAAATCAGGCGATCGCTTGACGCGCGCTTCGCTTCGTTTAATTGGTTGGACGACCAGATGACTTTCGCTTCCTTCTTCTGCTGCGGACGGGCTTCCGATTGGTACGTTCTTGATTTGATTTGGCTTTTAGCGCCGAGATGCAATAAAGGAATTTAGATGGCGGATGAACGAAAAGATTATGTATTTGTGTGTTTTTGAAATTCGATTCGTGATGTGATGAAAAAATGATTTCTGATTTGTGCTTTTTCTAGGTTGATGACATAAGGAAATTATAATTTGGATTCTGTAGGGTAAAAGAGAGGAGGGAGCATTCGGGTTCATGGAGAGTTTTCTCTCTGAAGGAGCTGCGCTCTGCCACGAACAATTTTAACTACGATAACAAGATTGGCGAAGGGGGATTTGGCAGTGTATATTGGGGTCAGCTCTGGGACGGATCACAGGTATTGTGTTGACTCCCTTGCTCATGTATGTTTCCAAGTTTTGTGGCGCTCTTTTGTTGAAATTCATAGTTCGTTGATTATTAGTTTCGGCTATTAGACGTTTAAACAAGTCCAAATATCCAACTGGTCAGGTAACTGGAAGGGAAATATACCTAAGCCAATAGAATTCCAATCTGTTTGTCATAATTCTACTTGTTTATCACAATTATTTATCTGTTCATTCCATAGGCATGCAGGGGTAAATATGAAATTTTGAGGTTTCAGTCCTTAAAGAAATTTATAAAAACTATTAGTCTTCAATGGTTTATATACTTCTCGATTTAACTTTCTGAAGTATTCTTTTGCTTTCTTTGCCCTTTCTAATTTTCGGTATCTAGGTATTTGAGCCTCATCATTAATGTTAACGCTATGCCATCCTAGGATGATGCTAAATACAAGGATATTTTTTTTTATGTCCATGAATGATAAATCAGAGATGGAGCTACGGAATTGGAAAATTTGTGTACTATCATGTCATCAGCTACTTCTCGTGCTATTAGACATTGATAATGCAGTTCTCATGCAACTCATTGATATATTTCTCGTCCAGCATGTATGGACAATGATTTTTTTTTGCGATGCTTTAGGTATAAAGTATTTAATTACAGAATTATGAAATTTCATAGATTGTACATCATTTGTCATGCAATAAGCCTCTTCAGGTAATGAAGTGTATTCTATGATTTTCAATTTCAATTGGTAATGCATCTTTAGGTTGTACAATTGTACCTGAAGAAAATATTACAGAAACAAGAGCACCCATGACTTGCAGGCTTGCAGCAGAACATTTAAACATCGTATGGCTTTAATACATAAGCATTCAAGAAGTTTAAACCTAAATATTATCTGCAAAAAGTGATTAATTATCTCTATCAATTTCCATAGTCTTTACTATGTTATTGAAAAATATTTAAACTACCCAACATCAACTGTGCATTTTCACAATCAATTTATGCTCTTGACATAAATCACATCAATTTTCTTATTTTTGATTTGTTTTCTGTTTTTCTAGTTTTTACAGTTTTAAAAAATTATCAAGTAGTTTCATGTATATTTTGCTAGTTTCTGAAGTTATAGTTAAATTAATTATGTAACTTCATGATTAGTCTTCAACTTGAAGTTAATAGAAACTAATGCAGTTGAATGCTTATAGTTGATAGTTAATGCAAATCAATCAAGTTGAAAAACTTCAACTTCATTTAATTGATTTATTAGTTCCTAATATTTCATTGTAGCTTAAAAAAGCTTAGATAAAAGGGTAATTTATTTAACTAGTTTATATAAGAAAATGAAGTTGCATATTGGTGTCATATCGAGGTTGCTCTTTTGCAATGAGAATAAGCAAGGTTTGGCTCACTGAACTAATCTCTCAACTTGCAAGAGTAAGTCTATGGATATTAACCCTTATCGAACTCCATGTGGATAATAGCTTAGTTCTCTGGGACACCCTTTTAAACCTATTTGAAGAAAAAAAAATCAATGGAAATGCTTGATTTTAGAAGACAATGTTTCAGTAAAATTCCATATAGCAAGTAGGCAATGTGCTATCGAGTAGGAGTGTCCATTATTCGGTTTACACCGAACCGAACCGAAAAACCGAACCAAATTTTTCGGTTCGGTTCGGTTTCAACGCCATGGGGTTCAGTTCTTGACCCGAACTGAACCCGATCAGTGCTATTCGGTTCGGATCCGGTTCGGATCCGGTTCCCGGAATTCGGGAACCGACCCGAACCGAAAACCGAATAACCGAAAATATTAATTGTTTTTTCCAGATTTCGGGTTCGGGTCGGAAAAATATTAATGGGTTAGGCCTGTTAGGTTTAATATTTGGATTTCTCCCTCAATCCCTCAATACCTCATTACCTCATTACCTCATTTCGGTTTTTTTGGGTTGGAACCGAACCGAACCGAACAATTTCGGTTCGGGTTAAATCGGGTTAGGAACTATTCGGTTCGGGTTCGGGTTGAAGTTTGAGTAAAGAAAAAAATTCGGTTTTACCTAAATCGGTTCGGTTTGAACCGAATGGACAACTCTACTATTGAGACATAATATAAGTATTATGGCAAATCATCTAAGAAAACAAACATAAAAAAGAAAGTTATTTTATAGTCAAAGAAAGAAATTTGTTTGCCTATATGTAACAGTGGGAGTTATTTTAGAACAAGAAAGTTTGATTTGTTTTCCAACTTCCAATACATAACTATGGGAAAGAAATACAGTTAATTTTAACTTAGGTGTTATTTATTTGTTGGAAATGGAAGAATTTTATAGACGAAGAAAGATTTGCATATACTTAACTTACGAAAACTCTGATTTATAGAGATAATACGATGAATAGTTATTTATTACAGGTGTCTTTCTGAATATTTCAGTATCTTTCAGGCAACATAATAACCAGAGATGGTAAAATCAAAATGTAATCCACTCAAGGCCTGCAAGCATGGATCACAGCAGAAGGAAAGAATTGTATTTGTCACCATTTATAACTAATTGACAGCTGCAATCTGGATATATAATATAGTTAAAGCTATTTGTGCACATAATTAGTAGATCCAATATCTATTTCTCAAACCCAACTACTACCTTCTTCTTCGGAGCTGCATAATAACCGTTTTTTTTTTGCAATTTGATGTCAGTAATTGATTGTCAATTCAATTTGCTTCCAAAATTTTAATTTCATCCTTTACACAGATTGCTATCAAAAGATTAAAAGTTTGGAGTACTTCTGAACAAGAATTTGCTGTTGAGGTTGAGATTTTGGGTAGAGTGAGGCACAAGAACCTTCTGAGTTTCCGAGGGTACTGTGCTGAAGTGCAGGAGCATCTCATAGTGTACGATTATATGCCTAACCTGAGTTTGCATTCACATCTTCATGGTGATAGCTCAGTAGACAACATCCTCGACTGGAGTAGGCGAATGTCCATTGCAATTGGATCAGCTGAAGGGATTGCGTATGTTATCAACTCGAATAGACTGCTCTCTGTGTTTATATTATTTCTTTTTGGAGCAACATTTAAAATTTTATTGGATACCATCCAAACTTTCACTGGTATGGTAACACTGTGCAGTGTATACCGAGCTATTACCACCTAGTGCAAACTAAAGAAACATTGTATGAAATTTATGTACCATGGCGTATGTGCATGGTACAACTGGTAGTCTGGTACTAGTCTTTGTTGGACCAATATATACCACCCTTAGATCTATATCATGCTCTCAATTACTATCTGATTCTTTTCTTTTCTCTATTGTTTTAGCTATCTTCATCAGAGGGCAACACCCCATATAATCCACCAGGACATCAAAGCCAACAATGTTTTGCTAGATTCTGATTTTCAGGCACGAGTTGCTGATTTTGGATTCGCGAAACTAATTCCTGATGATGCAACTCAAGCCACAATGAATATAAAAAGCACCCGTGGCTATCTTGCACCTGAATATGTCACTTCTTGGAAGGCCTCAGAGAGATCTGATGTGTATAGTTTTGGGATACTCCTTCTGGAGCTTGTTTCGGGGAGAAGACCGGTCCTGATGAATCTTTTAGTCACAGACTGGGCTTTGCCTCTCGCTAGAGGTAGAAAATTCAATGAGATTGCAGATCCCAAGCTGAACGAAAACTATTTGGAAGAAGAATTGAAGAGGATGGTGTTTGTTGCACTCATCTGTGCACATAACAGGCCTGAAAGGAGACCCACAATGCCTGAAGTTGTCAATTTACTCAAGGGGGCTTCTAAAGAGAAGTTAGCTACTTTGGAAAATGATGAATTGTTCAGACCAGAACCAACTGAGACCTCTCAAGATAAAACATCAGAGGAGATTATTGTGCAAGAGACTATTTCATAGATGCAGAACTTTGTCTAATCTCCTTGCAATGAAATACATGGATATATATACCCAAATTGTTGCATACATGATCTTCGTTTTTCTTTTCAGCATGAGATCATAATTGCTGTCAAAGGTTTCTTTTTTCATAGATGGATTATATATATTTTAAATTTCCTTTTGATTGTACATGCCAGAGTGATACAATGCGTGGGCTTTGTTTAAAGATGTATAGATCATTATTTTTTGGTGGCCAAGATTTACATGGTGTGTGGTATGATGCTTGTAAATTATTATCCAAAGATGATGATAATGATGATGATGATGTTGATGTAATAAACAGCACAACATAGAATGAGTTTGTTGATTGATTGCAATTTGATGACGTGCTTAAGTGGATAACATGGTAATTAATGTTTCTTGGATATGGATGTCTGTTATGCTTGTTATACTTATATTTTGTCGTCTTCCAACATCAGATTCTTTTAAAATTTCTGCGAAGAAAAGAAAATATCTTAAAATCTGATTTATAATACTCTCACAGCTCATAATTAGACAAATTTTTGTACTTACCATTATTTCATTCACCTACAACATTCATGTTTTATTGCACCTATCAAATATTTGCTTAAGTGAAATGAGGGAATCCATACAAATTGTTCAACGGGATCCACAAGGAATTTCAGAAGGAACCTATGAGAATTTAGAAGTTTGTCGTTCCTCCTATGAGAATTTAGAAGTTCGCCGTTTTGAAAGAGCAGAAAATGTCGTTTTGACAAAACAAAAAATTTCAAATGAAATAATTTTGAATATAGGTTCAATTATAGGAAGAGACTCAATTTTAGGTGAAATGATAGATTGAGACTTTGCTTTTTAAATATCACATTACAGATCAAACATTTTATTTTGTAGCAAAGGAAAATCTCTTATTTTGTAGCAAAGGAAAATCTCTTAAATCGTGGTTTAAAGAATCATTAAACTGCATGCAAGACATTATAATAATGTAATATAATTATATTTTTGGTCTCCCAAAATATTATATTTTTTCTATTTGGTCCTTTATTTTTAAAAACTTTTCGTTTAGTCTCTCAAAAATTATTTTCGTTTCTGTTTGGTCCATCCGTTAACTTTTGATGTTAAGTGCCACATGGACTAAACATGGATCAAATAGAAAAAATAAGGTATTTGAATGGACTAGATGAAAAATAATATATATTTTAATAATCTAAAACATAACAATATAAATTTTAATAACCTAAATCATAACAATATATAATTATATTTTAGGCTATTAAAATATATATTTTTCCCATCTAGTCCATTAAAATATTTTATTTTTTTCGTTTGATCCCTCTTTAGTCTATGTCAACATTCTATGTTGACACTTAACATCAAAAGATAACAGAGAGACCAAACGAAAATAAAAATAATTTTTGAGAGACTAAATGAAAAGTTTTTAAAAATGAGGGACTAAACGAAAAAAAACATAATATTTTGAGGGACCAAAAACATAATTAAGACTGGGTGGAGAACCGGAGAGACCAATTGAAAGGGTAAATAAGAAAAGGAGTTGCCGTGAAATTAAATTTTCACTTATATACGTGGAAAGGAAAATTTGGAGGAGGGGGGGGGGGCAAAATAGATATTTCCTTTGAGGGATTAATGGAGGCTCTTCTTTGTTCTTATTTTACAAAATAAAAAGTAAAATCTTCTAATATAATATTTGAAAGTCATACCTCAATAATATGCAATTCCACCTAAAAATTGACTCTTTTCTCGTAATTAATGCTTGACCCTCGCTTGATTACTATAGCTTCATCCACGTAGAAATTAAAACCTCAAAAATACTCACTGCTACAACTCTGATGAGATATCAAGCCCAAGCTTTGGCTGATACAGAGAGAAGACGCAACAAGGAGAAGAAGGAGATCGACAGGTATTATAGTTTGAAATAAGGAAATTACAAAAATAGCCTCAATGTAAGTAAGTGAACATGTTAGTGTTTTTTGGGCATTTTAGTATTTTTACATTCATTAAATGGATGCGTATAAATAGGAAAATTGTAATCTTACTTGATCATTTTGGTGTCTAGTCAATTTTTCGCTTATGTTTAAACTTGTTCTTTTGGCCTGATAGCTTTGAGCTTGAGGCCTGTATTAGCTTGATCGGATGTTCTGAATAAGATCAAAGCAGATTATCTTCCGCTTTTTCCTTCCATTTTGTTATCATGGTATCAGAGCAGGTTGACTGGTGATCGAATCAAGATGCAAAAAACGCCCAAATTCTCCATGGCGAGGAATCAGCGATCTCAATCCGCCAGATCCGTTGTCGCTGAGTCCGGGAATGGAATCGAGGTCAACTCAATCGCGGAGGATAACGAATACGAGGATGATCCATTCATCATCCATGGGAGCGATGCTCCAGGTAGGGCTGTCCATTCGGTTCGAACCGAACCGAACCGAAATTTTTTCTTTACCCAAACCCGAACCCGAACCGAACAATTCCTAACCTGATTTAACCCGAACCGAAATAATTCGGTTCGGTTCAGTTTTCAACCCGAAAACCGAATTTTTAATTAATTTGATTAAAAATTAAAAAAATTATTTAATACTTATTTACTTAATTCAGTTAAAAATTAAAAAATATATATATTTTTAATTAATTCAGTTTTCGGTTCGGGTCGGTTCCCGAATTCCGGGAACCGAATTCGAACCGAAATACAAATTTCGGTTCGGTTCGGGTCAAAGAACCGAACCTACAATGGTTGAAACCGAACCGAACCGAAAGTTTCGGTTCGGTTTTTCGGTTCGGTTCGGTTTGAACCGAACAGTGGACAGCCCTAGCTCCAGGTATTGTTCTGGTCTCCGCCAAGTTAAGTGGCCACGAAATTACCTTCTGTGGCGTGAATCGATGTTGATTTCACTCTCGGCGAAGAATAAAATAGGTTTCATTGATGGTTCAATTTGTATTCCTGAATTAAGTAGCTCAAAATTTCGCATCTGGAAAAGGTGCAATGATCTTGTGAGATCTTGGATAATCCATTCGATCTCAGCAGAATTGATTTCCAGTATCCTGTATGCGAAAACAGCAGCTGACATGTGGGCATATTTAGAGGATCGTTTTGGGAAAAGCAATGAACCCAAAATATTTGAATTAAAGGTTCAGATAAACAATACAAGACAGAGAAATCTTTCAATCGCAGCATATTATACCAAGCTCAAGTCTTTGTGGGACGAGCTTGATGCTGTCGAGAACACAAAATGCACATGCGAGATGGGCAGAGAAAGCCCGACCAAAGATAGAATGACTCAATTTTTAATGGGTCTAAATGAATGTTATGTCGGTGTAAGGGGTCAGATTTTACTGATGAAGCCCCTACCAAACTTGAAGCAGGCATATTCTTTTTTGGAACAAGAAGAATCCCAGAGAAGAATTGGAATCCAAGCTGGTGGAGCTGTCGAGAGTGTTGCTCTCAACAATGTTAGGAATGGAAATACTCAGTATCAAGGAATTTTTTTTTGCGAATTTTGTAAGAGAGCTGGTCACACAAAGAAAATTTGCTATAAGCTTCATGGTTATCCACAGGGAAATCCAAACTATAAGGGCAAGCAAAAATTCAGTGGACAGTATAGTGAAAGACAGGTGAACAATGCAGTGGCAGAAAATGAAGAAAACAAGGGTGAAACTTCAAATGCAAAGAAAGAAGAGACTGACCATGGAGGATTCACCGAGAAGCAATACAATACGCTACTAAGCCTATTCAAGGGCCAGACAAATGCTGCAATGGTGAACATGGCTGGTAAGTGCATGTGTAATTCACTTAGCATGAGGGATAAAAATTGGGTCTTGGACAATGGCTCAACTGACCACATAGCTTCAGGGAATGTGAAGTTAGAAAATGTAAAGAGACCTTCAAACATAGACAAGATCTCCTTACCAAATGGATCCACAGTCCCTGTGAAATCCATAGGAACAGCTCACATAAATGAGAGCATCCAACTCATGGATACTTTATCAGTATCATGATTTCAGTTTAATCTATTATCAGTAAGCAAATTGACTAGACAGCTGAATTGTTGCATAACATTTAACCCCTCTAACTTCTTCATTCAGGACTTAACCTCGAAGAAGATAGTAGGGAGTGGTGAAGAGATAAATGGACTCTACATATTGAAGGTGAAGGATCAAGCTTGTAGCAGCAAAAGTACTCAAAAGGTGGCAGCAAATACATTAGTGAATACAAAAGATGTTGTAAGCAATGTACTAGATAAAAATACCTTATGACACTTGAGATTAGGACATATGCCTTTTGATAGACTGAAGCTACTGTCAGGACAAATACCTGAGCTTAGTTGTAATTCAGAATGGTTATGCAATGTATGCCCTTTGACAAAGACTACTCGGTTGCCTTTTAATTTGAGCATGAATAAAGCAAGTTGCTGTTTTAAGATGATTCATTGTGATGTATGGGGTCCTCACAAAGTAATGACTCATGATAATTGTGCCTATTTCCTTACTATTGTAGATGATTTCTCAAGAGTAACCTGGACTGTATTGTTTTCATACAAAAGTCAAGTTCCAAATATCTTGATTGATTTCATCAAGATGATACAGAATCAGTTTGACAGCAAGGTTAAGATTGTTAGGACAGACAATGGATCAAAATTTTTTAATCACCAAGTGAAGAGTTTCATGGCTGAGCAAGGAATAATACATCACAATTCCTGTGTTGAAACACCACAGCATTCTGCTGTGGTAGAAAAAAAGCACAGGCACTTGCTGGAGGTAGCCAGGTGCCTAAAGTTTCAAGCCCAAATACCCTCGGAACTGTGGGGAGAATGTATTCAGACTGCTACATACCTGATTAACAGAATGCCCAGCAGCAAACTTGACAACAAAAGCCCTTTTGAGGTGTTATATAAGAAGAAACCGAACCTAGAGCATCTAAAGACTTTTGGATGTTTATGTTATGCAAGTACCTTGAGTCAAGGGAGGTCCAAATTTGCTGCAAGAGGTAGAGAATCAATCTTCATTGGATATCCTTTCGAAAAGAAAGGATACAAGCTGTATGAGCTGAAAACAAAACAAGTTTTCATATCAAGAGATGTGAAGTTCATGGAACACGTATTCCCTTTTAAAAGGGAAAGCCAGCATCAAGTGATATTTCCTTTACCAGTTGATGAAAGAAAAGGCTTAATGAATAAGGATAAAAGTGCCAGTCAGAGGAATGAAAATTGTGATGAACTGATAAGTCAAGAGAAAAGGCAAGTTTTCACTGAGAATTCAGTAACAGCAACAACACCTGATGAGGACACAGAAATCAGTGAAGAACAAGATGAGTTTGAAGAAGAGAATGAAACCAGTCATGAAGATAACAAAGAATTGCAACCTCAAGGTAGAGAAAGGAAGAGGATAGTTAGAAAATCAGTGAATTAAGTACCAAGATTACATTTGCAATTCTCTTGTAAACATGGATACATAAATGAATGGAAAGAGGCCTTCCCCTCACTCTATATACAAACTCTTGAACATACAGGACATGACACTTGATTATAAGAGGTTCCTTGCGTCAATTGAGGTACACAGGGAACCAAGAAACTATTCTGAGGCAGTGACAAGTCCAATTAGGAGGAAGTCAATGCAAGAAGAGTTAGAAGCTTTAGAAAGTAACAACACATGGACTGTGTGCAAGCTGCCCCAAGGAAAACACCCAATTGGATGCAAATGGGTGTATAAAATTAAGTACAAGCAAGATGGGAGTATTGACAGATATAAGTCTAGGCTAGTGGCAAGAGGTTATACACAGGTGGAAGGTATAGACTATCAAGATACCTTCGCACCTGTGTCAAAGTTGGCCATTGTGAGATTGATTTTGGCTGTCGCATCTGCTTCTAAGTGGAACCTACATCAGCTTGACGTACACAATGCCTATCTTCATGGTGATTTAGAGGAGGAAGTCTACATGGATAAGCCACCAGGCTATGACATGGCCGAGAGGGGTTATGTTTGCAGATTAAATAAATCACTCTACGGGCTGAAACAAGCAGGTCGACAGTGGTTTTCCAAACTATCGACAAACATAAAAGAGCAAGGATATGACCAAAGCCACTATGATCCCTGCCTGTTCATTAAGAAAAATGATGAGAAGATAGCTATGGCCTTGGTATATGTAGACGATATCATATTGATTGGTTCGGATGAAGATAGCATTAAGAAACTCAAAGACAATCTTGACAAGCAGTTCAAGATCAAAGACTTTGGGCAATTGACATATTTATTGGGATTAGAAGTGTACAAAAACAGTGATGGTTTGCACATCAGCCAGAAGAAGTATATTTTAGACCTATTAGCTGAGATGAAATTATTAAATTGCAAACCGAAAGCCACTCCAATGACATTGAAGGGCAAGAGTGAAATAGGAGCAGCCAAGGAAGAGAAGGACTCAGTTGATCATACAACATATAGGGCCTTTGTGGGTAAACTACTATACATGACTGTCACCAGACCTGACATCATGTATAGCGTTCACCAATTGAGCCAACATGTTCAGAATCGTACTACTACTCAATATAAAGCAGCAATAAGAGTGCTAAAATATTTGAAAGGGACATTAAATCTTGGTCATTTCTATCCTGCGAACATAGAAGTATCAGTATCAGTTTATTCCGATGCTGATTGGGGAACTTGTTCACTGTCCAGGCGATCCATATCAGGGTACCTGGTGAAGATAGGAGGTTCAACGGTGAATTGGAAGTGTAAGAAACAGCCCACCGTAAGCCGATCAAGCGCTGAAAGTGAGCTGAGAGCCCTGTCTAGCGCCACTGCCAAGCTCATTTGGACCAAGAACATCTTGATTGAGATTGGTATAGAACAAAAGAAAGAAATTCCCATATATTGCGATTCGCAAAGTGCAATTCACATCACCGAAAATCCAGTTTTCCATGAGCGGACCAAACATCTAGAGGTGGACTGCTACTTTGTTCGATATTAGGCAAAGCAGGTGAAGCCAATTTATGTTCCCAGCAGAGAACAAATAGCAGACATCCTCACAAAATCCTTGCCTACAGCTCAACATAAGTATCTAACCTCCAAGTTGGGAATGGAGAACCAGTTCTCCACTTCACCAACTTGGGGGGGTGTGATGAGATATCAAGCCCAAGCTTCGGCTGATACAGAGAGAAGACGCAACAAGGAGAAGAAGGAGATCGGCAGGTATTATAGTTTGAAATAAAGAAATTACAAAAATAGTCTCAATGTAAGTAAGTGAACAGGTTAGTGTTTTTTGGGCATTTTAGTATTTTTACACTCATTAAATGGATGCGTATAAATAGGAAAATTGTAATATTACTTGATTATTTTGGTGTCTAGTCAATTTTTCGCTTCAGTTTAAACTTGTTCTTTTGGCCTGATAGCTTTGAGCTTGAGGCCTGTATTAGCTTGATCGGATGTTCTGAATAAGATCAAAGCAGATTATCTTCCGCTTTTTTCTTCCATTTTGTTATCAAACTCATTTACAAATAGCTCTTAAAACGCTAGAGATGAATTTGCAAATTTGAAGACATCCTACGTGCAAGTGTGCAACGACCTAGTCCGATAAAATCAGCGGGTCGACGGATTCATAATCCCGTCCGAATTCAAAAATATTGGATCCGTTAACCCGGTCATGTTTTCTGAAACACCAAACATTGGATCCAATCCTATTGGCTCGGCCGAGAGTAGATTCCGATCTTTCTTGTACCGGACCCCATGCAGAAACCAAAACAAACAAGAGAGCCTAGTGATGTTGACACGATCTCACCGGAAAACCCACAAGATCGCACGATGCATATATAGCGCACTACTAACAGCCGCGACGTTGTACGTAGTGGGTGGCCGAATCGAACCACTCGGTGCGAGTCTCCGTTACGGCCCAGTTCAAACATATTATTCCAGAATTAATCGATTAATTTCTGGTAGTTGCGTAGAATTTAATGGGAAGCTGTAGAATGTTTTCTGCCTACTTAAAATAAGCCTGCCATAAGTGCATGTTGGCGTCGGAGGCTGCATCGTGTTAAGGAAGAATGTCATGGATATCTAACTCATTAATATATATCTTAATTACTCACACGTGAAGACAGCATGGCGTTGTTGTCGATCATTAATTATTTTTAATTAATATTATAATATGCTGTTTTATATATAATGCAAAATTACTGTCAAGTCACCTTGGATTAATGATAGAGCAGCGACAGTCCGCCTCTCCTACTACCCCATGAGAGGCCACACACACAGCTCGAGCCAATATTTCCACTTCGCCACTGCAGCAGCAGTAGCCGCAGCAATGCATAACATCAGAGCGGGGCCCACTAGGAAATCCCGGTATCCTCTTTTTCTCTGCCCAAATCCTCTGAATCCCCAAAAGCCGATCCGCATCTCCTCCTTTTCCTTTTCGTCCATTTTTCTCTTGGACATCTCTCAAGTCCCGAAGAAGAAAGAGAGAGTGAGGTTGCTTGGAAAAGAGAGACTAAAGACGACTAAAGAGGCGCGCGGAAGAAAAAGTTAGGTGCGCACGACAGGCAGTCAGTGCTCAGTAGTAACTCCTCCCCTCCAACCTCCTCCATAATTAATTATCGCCCCCCCCCTCCCGAGCCAAAACAAACCTCTCCACCACTCCCTCTACCTCCAACAACAACAACGACGAGAAGAAGAAGAAGAACGAAGACATGTTGGATGAGGAAAAGGGAGTAGACGCGAGGCTGCAGGCCATCAAGGCGGCCATCCGGGTCGTTCCGCACTTCCCCAAGCCAGGTTTCTTCTTCTTTATTTATTTGTTTGTTTATCTTTTCTTTTTTTTTCTTTGGTGTGTGCGCGCGCGTATAATGGTTTTTGGATGACGAACGTAGGGATCATGTTCAATGATATCACGACCTTGCTGCTGCGGCCCAAGGTGTTCAAGGATGCCGTGGAGATCTTCGTTGATCGCTATCGCGACATGAGCATCTCTGCTGTTGCCGGTACTATTTCTTTTCTTAGAACCATCTGCTTTTGTTCTGACTTCTGATTTCTATACTTCAGAGTTGATGGATAATTGATGCGTGTTTTAGCATTATTGGTTTATCTTTCTGTACCTGTATACATTTTTTCCTTTTTATTCTATCACTGTGCATTCTCCCTAATTAATATATTCCTGGTGGGCGTTATTTTGCTCTCCAGTTTATTAAAAAAACGTTTATCTAAGAGATGAATTATACTGTTATTTTTTGTCGGCATGCAATCTTTTGGTAGTCTTTTCAAACTGATTGGGGCTGTGGTGTGCTGCTTTGGGCTTATGGTCATGTGGCGCTTGTAATCTGGCCGTTGCTTTCGTTGACTAACTTTTTCAGTTCACTAAGCATTGCAGTTTCCGGATAGGCAATGGAATAAAAATCTGGATGATATAAAATGAGCTGTTCCTTTAAGGTTTTTAACAGGAATAAGTTGCTTGTGTTACGACCCACTTGATGGGATAATTAACACCCATCAACTTCATAGGTCAATCTATTAGCCTAATTAAAATGCTAAAACTGAAGTTGATGATAGCAAACCCATCAAACCTTATAAGCCAAACACCACATCCAATATACTCGCGATGTGGGACTAAATTGGGGTATTAAAGCATGTCTCTAATTGGTTAGATAGTTAGGATATTTGCATGTTGCCTTACACCAAGGATTCAATCCTTAGCTGTAGCTTCTTTGTAGGGTTGATTTGCGCATGATAAATAATGTGACAGTTTAAATATAAAATTATTTTTGTTCAGAAAACAAGATTAAATTAAAACCTCGATGATACTTATCTGTAGGTTTTCTTAAGTCATGTCATTTCTGGTGGAGAAGCATGAACTTTCTTTTCTTAAGCAGGATTGTAGGACTGCCTACCTTACTTTTTTTGGTTTCACAGGAAAAATAAGTTTAGCTGCAATTTTATAAAAAAAATTGTATACGTGTTTGCCATTATAGCTCATATGGTTGCATTGATCAATGGAGAGTTGTGACTTTTATTATTTATTTATCTTTCCCTTGGATAGCTTAACATGAGAATTGTGACTTCCTGCTTCCAACCTTCACAAAAAGTGAAGTTACTTTCATCCTTAATGATTCAAGTTAACAACTATAAACCGTGATTTATTAAAAAAGTTCAATTAAATTATAGATAGTAATTTCAGTTAAATTCAATTCCGTAATATGATGATTGGAGTAGATGCACTGTAGAGAAATGCACTGATGACTGTAAGACTGTTATATGTTTGCAATAACATTGGCAATTGCTCTTCCAAGTGTTTTATATATTGGCAGAGTGTACTATAATCAGTTAAAAACAGGGGAAAGGTAAACTTCACCTCTTTCTGATAATTTTTAACTTATTCACTTCTGGTTTATGATGTTTCAGTTGATCAATGTGTGTTATTGGCAATCATTGTTACCCATCATCAACAGCTTCACCAAGAAATAAAATTGATGCTCTTAAAGTTGATGTTATATGGAACAGGACTACTTAGTCATTTCATGATAATATCAAAAATACTAGCTTTTTAACCCAACAGTTGGGTCTTACAACAAGTTATCAAAAACCAAGATATGAAATCCTCTCCCATATATTGCATTTAGGAACTAGCATACCAAATGTATACAAATACAAATTATTCTAGTTTTGTTTTGTTTTTTAGTGAACAAAGAAGTATAGATGATACCTGCTCAAGCAAAAAGAAAAACAAAATAATGGAATTGATTAGATGACCAATTTCCCCAAAGGCTTAAGCTGTTAGAAGAGACCAATCTATACATTTATATTCTTAACAAAAATAAAAAAAACAAAAAAAGTATGCGGGACATAAAAAAAATTGTTTCATCTGCCTTTCCCTGTTGGCAACATGGGCTCACATAAACACAACTCCGATTTTGAAGATTTTGTGTCTCAACTCTCAAATGCTATATAATTTCAAAGAGAGACAAAGTTGTACTGTATGTCTAAAAGATCCCGGTTGAATTATGTTTTGACTTGTTATCATCAGAATCAAGAGAAAGCTGGTCAATTATATTCCATAATACTTGCAAAAAATGAGTGAACATATATCATGCGAAACCTGTCAATTCACATGCTATCTCATAGTTTGACTGATACATATCACTTTGTCTTGGTAGTATACTGCAATGTTTCTTCGTCCACTGCTGTCCACATGGATGCTACATTTGCAACATGATCTACCCTAAATAAATCTTATGTTGATGAGGTTGAAAATCGTTAAAAACTCACATGCATGCTACCTTTCCTAAGACAATATGTAACATGCTTCAAATGATGGCTTATAGGATAAAAAGATGGTGTTCCAGATGTTATCTCCATTGTTTTAATGTGATTCCATAGATTATGGAATGATAGATTTAATACATTGTTTCTGTACTATTGCCGAGTGTTACTTCATGTGCATCTGATTTTTGGAAGATTGAATCTGTTCCTGCTTGTATAAGGGATAATAATTGTTTCGACTAAATTCAACAAATCACTTTTTATTAGGAGTTGAAGCTAGAGGATTCATATTTGGTCCTTCAATTGCTTTAGCACTCGGAGCAAAGTTTATACCATTGCGAAAACCTAAAAAGTTGCCAGGTACTTTATTTTTATTTTTTTTTCTCCTTTGTTTTGATGATTTGGATGAACTTGTACGACACTGCTTCTAGTTGAACAAGTAAAAACAGAATTTATCCCCGTAAAAATTTGAAATGTTTTTGTTATGGTCACGGTGACTATGTTTTCTACTGGTCACTATGATATGATCTATATATTTATGCTCTCCTATATCTTTTGCAGTTAACAAGTTTTCATTTTGGATGAGTGCATAGCCTCTCAGTCTTGAACTACTTATATATAAAATTTGTACCTGTTGAAACACATTTCTTATGGCTACAGCCTACAGCAACTAATGGTCACATTATTGATATGATCTATATCCATGACCTCGTATATTCTTTGCAGGGAACAAGATTTCATTTTGGATGAATATCCTTTCACACTTGAATTATTCTAACTGAATTTAGTCTTGAATGATTTGCCAATTATCATGCCTAGACAGTATCTGTGGTGTTTTGGAATCCATTACATTCAGTCAACTTATTTCTAGTTTCTCACAAATTTGAAAATTAATTTGTTTGTTAGAGTTTTTAGCATTCTGACTTGAATCTGAGTTGTTCATACAGGAATACTCCAGCATTCATGCAAAATATACTTATAGTGTGGATCAAAGTTTGCCACCAATAAATTGGAAAATAAATTATTGCATAAATCTTTTAGAATCTTTTTGAGTTCCTATTATTCTAATACACCGTAACACCTAGGATGATGTTTTCTGTTTCTGAAACAAGAATAGGGAGCAATAAAAGAATCATAAATTTTTTTCATAATCAGCTACATGATCTTCTAGATTGCTATGTTGTATATAATCTGTGATTGTCTTATTTTCTAGACTAACTATGCATGTTTTATGTGTTTTGGTTTCTACTGTGCACAATGTTTGCTGTTACAGATACCATCTTAATCTATTATTCACTGGAATATGTAGGTGAGGTTATTTCAGAATCTTATGTTCTGGAATATGGCACTGACTCTTTGGAGATGCATGTTGGAGCTGTTCAGCCAGGGGAGCGTGTAATTGTCATTGATGATTTGGTTGCTACTGGTGGGACACTTTGTGCTGCAATTAAACTTCTAGGTGCAGTCTTTTAAAATGTTGTAAATTATCTAAGTTGAATTATATCAAAATAATTATATCTATAACTCAAATGCATGCAATTATATTATCCAAGTTGTATTAGACATATTTTGCCTTTTAGATTAAAGGTTAAGTATAGTTTACCCACTTGCAATTAAACTTAAGTTGAATTTCACTTTGCCACCATTGTTTTGTATCATTTTCCCACAATTGGTTAACAAAAGTAGCACTTTGCTTTTTCATAATCTGCCTCATGTTTTTAATGGTAAAGTTGATGTAGGTGATGTTAACATGTGATGAAGTTAAACACAAGTGAGCAAAGTGATAAAATATAAGTTCACATGTAAGCAACCTTGACAATTGATTTGCTCAGAAATATTGATGTTAGTATTTTGCTAACTCTAGTAAACATGAGTGAAGAAAGTGATGCAAAAAATACCACAGGTGGGCAAAGTAAAATTTGACTTAACCACAAGTAGGTTAATGGTCTTATCATGTTCACCACTTGGAATCCTTGCAAAATCCAATTCTGTTTTTACTGATATTCCTTTGCTATTTACTATAAATATAGATTAGTCTGGATGGCTCACGAATCAGTTTTTATCTATGAGATAATATCCAGTCATTTTTGACAGACTTTGAAAGTAGAGTTCATTTTTCTATGAAGAGTTAGGATACACTCATGCAAGTCATTATTTGTATATTTCTTTTCATACTTTTATAGTTTTATACAGTGATTTCATTTCTGATTTGCTTATGATAATTTCCATTTCTAGAACGTGCTAGTGCAGATGTTGTTGAATGTGCATGCCTGATTGGGCTGCCTAAATTTAAGGTATGCTCCGAAGTCCGAATGTTGTTCTCCATTATTCAATTTATTCTATAGATGCTATTTTTTACTTAAATTATGTTGCTCTTATTATGGTTTATATTTATTCACCTTAAGGTATTAAAACATGATATAAAGTGATTTTGATCTTGTGTATTAGAAAGTTTGAACTGTCTTATTTTATACCCTAGCTTGATGGATTAAGCATGATAAAGCCCGAGTGAGCACTTGCAAGCAAGAATTAAAAGTTCAGTCTGGCTCCAACACTAGTTGTCATCCTCGGGATCGGTGTGATCGTGTAAGCTAAACTTAACCACAGAAAAAAAGGAACACCTACTTGTATTCCTCAGTAAGGAGACTAAATTGAACATATTTTTTATTTTATTTATTTTTGTTGTAACAATGTAATGGATTTTTTTGCAAGAATTATTATAAAATTGAAATACTTAAATGCAAAAATGCACAGTTTTAGAAAATGAGGGATAGTAAAAGAGTGTACATTTTAGAGAGCAATAAGTGTATTTGGAGTTTAGGCATCTCTTGCAGTTGTCTATTCTTGAACATGTGTCTATTCAAAGGACTAAATCCATCCACTTCAGCCATTTCATATTTTAAAATATCTTAATAGAGAAAAAAGTAAGATTTGCCACATCTCGTTTTTTGAGAAAAATTCGTTTCATCTTGTTATTTTCATTAGAGGAAATGAGTTTGACAAATTATTCTAGTTACTTATTACATGTTTCAGTGCCTTTTTTTTTTCACAATTACACTGTACTTTTAGGGTGGCTGCTGGCTAAATGGAAAACCAGTGTTTGTGCTTGTTGATTGTCGCCAATAGAATTTCTCCAGGTTTGCCACCTTGTTATCTCAGCATTTACAATCTTACTTCATTCTTATATAAACTTTCAATTAATTAACTGATTTTATGTCAATCATCATCCTCTCAATTATTTTTCTTCTTTTGACATCAATGATTTCAGACAACAGTATGAATTATACATATTCAAAGTTTTGCTTTTTTGGTGGATAATGAAACTTATGGTCATTTTAATTCGAGTCAATATTGTCAGAGATATTGCTACTTATAAATCATATGCATGTGCAGGCTTCAGAATTGAGGATATTTTGCTATAAATGCTGATGTTCAAATATTGATTGACATTTTCCAAATACAAAACCTACACTTATTTGAGACACGAATACATATTGTAGGTTGATACAAGTTTTATACATTCATGTAAGCTTAATAAGATTTTTTTTTTTGTGTGGGTTGCATAGAAAAAAAATTCTTAATTAGTATTGTGGGTAAATTAGTTGCCAAATTCACTCGATTTTTATAAATAAAAAACTCTTCCCCTCCAAATCCATGGATTTTGAGAAAATGAACAGTTCCCCTCTCCCTCCAAAATAAGATTGTTAATCAAGGTATTAAAACTCCCAAAACCCTCAATCCAAATTTCCTCTCAACAGAGAATGCAATTGCTCCAATCTATGGCTGGATGATGAAGGTGATAATTAAGGAGCTTTTCTAAAAAATGAAGCTTTTAGGAATTAGGACAATGCACAATTAAAGAAAAATGTTCCTAAAAATGAAGAAAGAAACAACAAATGGGTTTTGTGACATTTAGATGTTTCATTAAACTAGTGAACTCTTGTATTTCCATGATTTTCTTTACCTTTGCTTTTTTTGCTGTTTTTGATGTTTCAGGAAAAATGCCACCAGGAGAAATTTACTTGCAGGGTTGTGATTATCCAAGGTTTCAAGGGCATTGGGATTATTGAAGGCAAGCAGCTGAGGTTTGAAGAAACATGGTAGGCTGGTTTAGGCAACTCTCTTAGTTCGGTAGTCCAATTCTGTATGAACACTTTAGAGGGTAAAGTTAAAGAAATGAGAATGCACATTGTATTGTTCTTTATCCAACTGTTTTATTTTAGGCAAAGTCTGGGCACTTGGTAATTTTGAAATAAAAGTTCTTTTATACTGTCGAGATTACATGTTGGATATTCCAACAACGGCAAAGGGTAGAATTTTACTCCTTAAGCTCAACAATGCGCAAGGAAGTGATACAACACATGTATCAACTATTATATGGCCATCAAGTACTTGGATTTGGGCAAGCTCCCTTTGTTTCTGACTTCTACAATGCATCAATTATTGGACCAACCTAACTCCACTCTATGTTTACTTTCTTTTCCTCTTTCATTCGGTGGCCAAGATAGTTGACTTTGACATGTGTAGAGGTGGGTAAGATATCCACTTAAATCTAATCAGCTGACTCGATCTGAAACTTTATGTTTCAGAGAGCAGTTGTTTATCGTCGATGGACATTGTTGATCGATCCAACCAAATCAGTGAGCTGGTCATCCCGCTACCATACAACGAGGATTGATAAATTGGTTCGCATATTGGTTGTGGAGGACAAGGAAATATGTAAAAGTTAGCCATGTATATTTCCGCATATTTGAGTCACTTTTATTTATTTTATCTTTGTCATTTGAGTACCATTCATCAAAATCCATCATGTTTTCGGTAAATATATCAAGTTTGCAAGGAACTTTTGCACATCGTAATATTGTATTCTACCCAGTCCAATCTTTTATATGCTGCTATATATGTAAAGCATAAGATAATTGTATGATACTGTATTTTTTAATTAAATTGAGTGGATAAAAACAAGATGGGCAAATGATTCTTCCCACTGTCTACCTTTATATATATTTGCTTGTTACTTAATTATTCTCAGCTGATAAAGATGGCTAATGCTCAATTGTTGCTTTGAAGGATGTTCTTTGACTTAAAATAAAGGAAAAAAAGGTTCTTTGACTGAAATTCTTGGTGTTGTGTCCCAGACTCCCAGTAACTAGCTTCCTAATAATTCATTCATATATATTCCACGGTTTGAGCTGTTGAGCACTTGCAAACGAAAACTCCAATAATTATATTATTATACAAGGAGAAACTGGAACTATCACATCACATCAGCATGAATCATCAAAGCCGATATGACGTCAGATGTAATGCTCGTCCAACTACAACACGACTTCCGAGTTAAAGATAAAGGCAAGGGTAGAAAATCCCACAGAGCATGCACGGCACGTGATTGACTCAACTGAAATAGAAATCCACCCTAACTGATCTAACCGGATCATATTTCGAGTTTTTTATTTTTAAATTTTCAAATTTGGATTGAGTTCTAGGTGTTTTTATCGAAAATCTAATAAGACCCAAACTTAATTAAAAAAACAACATCAAATTTACTCCAAAAACTTAGATTTGATCCGACTCGACTTAAAATTCTAATTTGACTCGAATTAATTCAAAAAAAAAACCCAACCCTACCTGCATTAATTTTCTTTAGAAATCAAATTTAATTAAAAATACTCAATTTGACTTGACACAGTATAGAAAACTTGATTGGAACTTACTTGAATTCAATTAAAAAAATTAAAGTTCACTTAGTTATCAAAATTTTAACTTGAAATGAATCGGGATTTTTGTCAATTAGGTCTAGGTTCTAAGCAACTCAAAAATTTCGGATCGTGTAGCGAAAGTTCATCTTCTTCCATCCAAGAAGGATCAAAGTCTGCTCTCAATCTTTTTATTTATGAATAAATTATAGCTTATTATTACATGCCAAAATTAACGTACGACGGGCTTCAATGATGATATCTCATTTGATATGTAACTTTAAGAAAAAAAGAAGATAACTTATTGTATTCCAGTCACAACTAATTTGTTTGTTTGTATGTTTACTTAGCTACAAACGTTAAGAACACAAATATACAAAACACTATTTATAAAATAATAATAAAGCCAAGATGTTGTCCTTGTTGTTATCTAACCCCCAAAAAATAGTATTTAATTAGTAGATGGAGCAAGTCCATTGGAGAGGGACGAAGTGGGAGTGGGATCATGGCGTGCCGCGGTCCCACTCGACATATGCGAATAAATAAAGATTTAAGAGAGAGATATTTATACGAAGAAAATGCACTTGGATTGGCCAATCGCCATTAACCACCTCCGTCCCCGACTTCATGACTTGAAAACCCAAAATAAAATTAGAAGGCAAAGAAATAAAAATAAATAAAAATAAAGAAAAGAAAGAAAGAAAAGGAAAGCCGCTTTTCTCGCATATACTGCGATGATGGTGGTGGTGACCGACGACGACTACACCTTTCCTATCAATTCTCTTCCCCCATTCCCCTTCTCTTCTCCTTCACCATGGCCTCCTCGCGCCTTCCTTCCCTCCGCTCGCCTCTCCTCCAATAGCCGCTGCTGCTGTTGCTGTTGCTGCTGCTGAGCTCGTGGAAGCGGGATCGATGGGGAAGAACTGCGGCTGCTGGTCGGCTTTCGCTGGTGGGATTCGCGGAGCTTGTGGATCGTCGGAAGCCGCCGCCAGGGCCTCGCCGAATGCGATCCAGCCCAAGACCAGCGTCGTCTACGATGCGGGTACTTGCTTGCTCCTCTCTTGGTCTTTAGTTTTCCATCGATTTTTTGTTTTCTCCCGCTTGTGTTGGGATTGGGTTCGTGCCTGATTGGCGGATCCGGATCGAACTCCCCTGTCGTGGTTTCTACTGTAAAAGGAAAGATCTCTGTGTCTGAGACCTTGATGTGAAAATATTTGAATCGAATCTTGGTGTATTGTTTTTGCCGTCGTACTTGATTCAGCTTATTTGTTCTCGATGCATCACGCTGATGCAGTTAAATTAAGGGAGTGATCTTTTTAAGCAACGTCGAGGTGTCGAAGGAGGAAATTTATAATTGACCACTGTAATTTGTTGGTATTACTAAATTAAGAAGCCTTGAATCTGCTGCTGCTGGTAGCCACTACTTTTTTCAAGTTAAAACAAAGGAGGATTCTGCGGTTGATATGTATATCCTTGTTTGGTTAACCTGGTCTCCCTGCAACTCAAAAGGTTGACTGATTTGAACCTTTGATTTTCTAAAATCGTCGTCAGTCAAACGTTTGCTGTGCCTCAGTAGGGATTCTTCGAGTGCAACCCTTACAGAATTTACTTGAATATTACATGATCTTTTCACAAGTAAATCGCACAATTAGAGCACAAGCTTCAGCAGATTTTTTTTTTTTTTTTTTTTTTAAAGTTCTTGCAATAGCATACAAATTAAAGTGTCAGGATTTCTGAATTCTCACTCTGGTCTTACTTATTGGGGAAATCATGATTGGATGATCCTTCTCTTTTGAATTTTTCACAATCAATTAATACAAAGTTCTTTAATATGCATATTCACAAGAACTGCTAAGCAAAACTAGTTTCTACATAGTCGACATATTGTGTAACAATTAACTGTACCTTGAGCCAAGAAGCCTAGGTTTGAATGAGCTAGCGAGCTGCAGAACTTATGACATTTTTATCCCAAAATATGCAAGACCTTGTAGTACTCCTGTGCACAGTATATTAAAAATGTCATCTTCCTGAATTATATACTTCACTTAATTAATATTTCAATGATTGGTATGGCTCATTATTCCTTATGGAACCTTGACTACTTTAACAACTAATTGTTTGGTGTATCTTTCTGCTATTTCATAGTGTTTGGTGTTTCTTTGGTTTATGACAGCTCAAAATTTGAAGTTTGGTCATCACTTTCTTGGCACAAAATTCTGGTGCGGTTTGGGAACATATTCATTGACAAACTTTACAATTGTACGCACTCTGGTTGATCCAATTAACTGATGCTTCTTGTAACTGGATCCATTTCATTTTCTTTAATTAATTAAAACTAGCTGAGTATTTTGAGCTTCTTTGTGCAAATAAATATCAATGCCATTTGGTATACATCTCTCCTTGTGCTGACTTAATAGCCTGTAGAACATTGTATTATGGGTCTTAACTTCCATTCTACTTGGAAGTTTTTGACTAGATGAATCCTGTTTCTGTATCTTTACTTTGCGACTGTAAGAACTGCTATAGTATAAGAAGTTCCATTTATTGTGCTTGTTCTAAAATGCAGCAACTGAGACAAGATATCTAAATGCTAGCAACCGCGAACTTGCTGCCTCTCAGGATTCTACTTTCTCAGTGGAAAATGCTCTAGATCAAGAATCTGAGAATAAAACATCTCGTCAACTACTTCAGTTTACTTTTCAGGAGCTGAAATCTGCTACTGGTAACTTTAGACCTGACAGTATTCTTGGGGAAGGTGGATTTGGTTATGTTTTCAAGGGATGGATAGAGGAAAATGGCACAGCACCTGCAAGACCAGGCACCGGTCTTACTGTTGCTGTCAAGAGCCTGAAGCCTGACGCTCTCCAAGGTCACAGGGAATGGGTTGTAAGTAACTTCTCTCATGGAATTTAGTGATTTACAACAAAATAGAAACTTTTGCTGAAAGGTAATATTATGCGATGCAGGCTGAGATTAACTTTCTTGGGCAACTGCATCATCCTAACCTTGTAAAGCTCATAGGGTATTGCATTGAGGATGACCAAAGACTTCTTGTCTATGAATTCATGTCCCGAGGAAGTCTTGAAAATCATCTTTTCCGAAGTGAGTACACAATATTACCATAAACTTGCTGAGTTTCCCTATTGAAGCTATTTCTATCTTTATCAAGTTTCTAAGTTGTTTAATTTTATATAGCATTGCTCTAATAAGTTCATAACAATTTTATCCATGTATCTTGATTTTCCCCATGTCCTTACTGAAAAATTCTTCATTAGTAAAAGAGTTACACTTGGAGCAGAATTTTTAATATCTTTCACTTTCTAATATTCTCTTGTTTTAGGAGGATAGGTTAATATGAAATAACATAACTCCAATAAGTATATAGGCATTGTATCCTTTTCCTAGTTTCCTACAAGCAAACAGTAAACTGACATATTTAGAAGTTCTTGAAGATAAAGAAAATAGTAGAAAGATGGTGGCTAGGGAGTTTGTAGCTGAAACAGCCTACAAATCATATTCCAGCAGCCAGATGGTGACTTAATAATCCTAGCTCTCAATTTTAGGTCACTGCATCAGGAACATGACTCTTAAACCCCTGACTTCTTTCTTCTTAATTTGGCTGATTCAGCATATAATTTCCCAATTAAAAGTTTCAAAGAGATACCATAACTTAATATAGAAAAATCTTGCATGTTAATTGTGTATTCATGCTATCAGTAAGACTCATTCCTGTCAAATAATTAATCCAATATACTAACAAATGATGCACCCCTTCCTTTGCATTTGAATGCGCCAAATGTATCTTCATTATATAGTCTTTATATAGCACATCTTATATTGATGAGTTCTTTTGGATCTAGAGTTCCTGCATATCTCCTATTTGTATTGATATTTCTTCTTTTGGTTTAGAGACAAATTTGGAAGTAGGTTTGTCTTTCATGCTTTTTCTTTTTCTTTTTTTAACTTATGCCTTATGGAATTCTTGTTCCCTATCAGTAATTTGCGCTTCAACTGCTTGAATGGAGACATGCATTTTTTAATATGAAATCTAGTATTCAGAATTTGGCCAACAGAGGATCATCTTGACCAAAGTCTGATTGATTTGGATTAGAAAAGAAAAGAGAAAACATGATTGCACGAGGAAGATCTAGAGAATATAGAGTTAGTATGAGAGAGTATTCAAATAGTACAAAATATAGAGAATGCAGAGCAAATGTAGGCCATTCTCAAGCATTGCTGTACATTTTACAAAGACATTTTTTTTGTCTTCTTTCTAATTTTGTCAGTTAACACATTCCTTGGTGGTGCTCTTTTTAAAGTTGTAGCAATATTTACCATTTCTTTTTAGTTTTTACTATCTTTGGCACTTGACAATTTTTATGGGTGAGGAATAGGCATCTATCAAACAATGGAACATTGATTCCCTATATTTTTCAAGTGCCCTTGGCTTTTAGTCTCAAACTTACGTGGTCTGAGATTGATTGCACATTAACAGTCTTTGCAAGACAAATCAAAAGAAAATATATTTTTACTATATTTTTCTCTCTTTACTGTCTCAGCAACATATGCTGATATATTCTTTGTGCTTTTATTCCTGTTATTAGTCTTTTCAATATGAAATCTTTTAGTAGTTACCAGATATCATGATTTTTACTAATCCTTAGTTCTGTATTGCCTATATTACTACCAGGAGCTCTTCCTTTACCTTGGTCCAGCAGGATGAAAATTGCACTTGGGGCTGCTAAAGGGCTAGCTTTTCTCCATGGGGGTCCTGAACCAGTTATTTATAGGGATTTTAAGACATCTAATATTCTTCTAGATGCGGTACTTTCTTATAATTTAATTTCATTTTCAAGTGCTTGTGAGATGGATCATATAAATTTGTGGATCTTTTGATCGCAGGAGTATAATGCAAAGCTATCAGATTTTGGGCTGGCAAAAGCTGGACCTCAGGGAGATAAGACTCATGTTTCCACACGTGTTGTCGGTACTTATGGTTATGCAGCTCCAGAGTATGTGATGACAGGTATGTAACACCTGGGTGAATTTGAGGAGATTAAGTAGCTTGATATAGAACAATGTAGGATTTCTATATGAATTGTTAACTTATAGTTCCTGTTCCATTATATATTTTTACCTGGATTCCAAGACCCAAACCAAATATATCCATACAAACATAACAATTTGTGTTCATGCATCACATGAACAGCCTGGACATTGAGGAAAAGTCCAGAAATAGTGTGGAGAAGCTCCAACTAGAGAAAAACAGGTTAGGAAACTGTTTTTCATGAAAGATTTTATGATTAAAAGAATGTTTGAAAATAATGATTATGATTTGGATCACATGATCTGTCAAACTTGTAGCACAAAATTTTCTTTAATGATATAAACTTGTTGATCATGATATTGCTTTTAGCTAATAAACAACTTAACCCTAGTGACCAACCAATTAATACCTGAACATTAGGAAAGAAGACAATGTGACTTCGTACTACTAGTTTAATAGGATTCTAAATGGCTATTTATGAAGACAAAGTGAAAAACAGATGTTAAATTTTGATCCCACTTTAGATAATCTGCTGGAGGTATTTATTACGAATTGCCCCCCTCTCCTCTACATAGCTCCGCCCTTGATGGCACTTCCACTGCAAGCTTGAACTAATGCTATCTCATACAACCAAAATAGGGTTCTCTTATCTTCTCTTTAAGCACTTCATGTAGTCCTAACATACTCAATATGCTTGCTTACTAAATTCTCGCTTGTGCTAATACTCCATGGCAGTCAGAGTAATTATTGCATTGGAAAAGTCTTGTCCATGTTACAAATGAAGTCTTTAAGACTGACTTAAAGCTGCTACATAGATCTGAACTAGAGTAGAATTTAGGAAATGGTTTTAAAAGAGATTTTTGATTCTTGTCTTTCTAAAGAAAAGATTGTTGATTCTTCTTAACATTGGCAAATAACAAAAAAGAAAAAAAGAAACCTACAAAGGTTATGGTGCCTTTAAATACTGTTCTCACATTGAACAAGCTGTTTCTAATATGTTTTTAGTATATTTACTCTAGAGCCTGCTAAAGCAATTAATAACTTCCAAAGTTTGATTTGTGAATTTTTAGATTGTATGGTATCTGCTTGGAATCCAAGGAAAAATTATCACATTTCTAATTCCAAGTGATTGTTGGACTATCCTTCTCCGAAAATGTGCACATGCTGATAGTTTGTGCTGTTTTTGCATTTGTTTAGCAAAGATAATAAGGAAATGATTAAAATATATTTCATTTAAATGAAACACAGGGCACTTGACATCAAAGAGTGATGTCTATAGCTTTGGTGTTGTGTTGCTTGAGATTTTAACTGGTCGAAGATCCATGGACAAAAAACGACCTAGTGGGGAGCAAAATCTAGTGGCATGGGCCAGGCCATATTTAGGAGATAGGCGAAGGCTTTATCAAATTGTAGATCCTCGTTTGGAGTTCAACTACTCAATTAAAGGAGTGCAGAAGATTGCCAAGTTAGCCTACTATTGCCTCAGCAGGGATTCCAAATCTCGGCCTTCAATGGATGAGGTTGTTAAGGATCTCATGCCACTGCAAGATCTTAAAGACATGGCTGCATTGTATTTTCGGTCACGTGCATCAAAAGGTAAGCAAAATATGCACAAAGATGGAAATTTTGGTTATCTTAACAATAAGACTGTTAACAACTTTTTGTTTGTTACAGGTAAGAATCATCATTGACAATTATTTTTATTGTAATATTTGAAGGCAGAAAATCTTCTGATTGCATTTCTTCAACCAAATAATGTTTGTGGGAACTGAGCACCAAGTCTACCTGAAAACTTAGATATTAAATACTAACTTCTGATGTTTTCAAGATGGACCATGAATGTTTCTAAATGCTTGTTTTATTTGGATGAGCCATTATATATGTAGTGCACACAATGCAATTTGTATGGATACAAATGTTCATGTTTGTAAACCATCAGGTGGCTTTGTAGATTAGGAATTCTCAAGCTTTCATATGTAGTGCTCTACTACTTATTCATGGTCCTCTGCCGGTTATTTCTTGGATATGCTCAAGTTTGATTAAGCTATTTGTGTATCAAAGTGATGGTCATCTGGTTCCAGATTTTTCTAATGAGTTCTTTATGCTATATATATTATATTGAATACCCTGAAAAAGTTGTTTTGATGATCTAGTGCATAATTATATTGAATGTCATGAAAAAGTTGTTTTTATAAATTACTCCCTCCGATCCATAACAAGTAATTTTTTAGGATTTTTTAAAATTTTATATTAAGTGACATTTTAAACTTATTAATTATTATTTTTTATTAATTTTAACTTCTAATAAAAGTTTCTCTCGTCAATAAAGTACAATAATAAAAGCATAAAATTTAAGGGTCATACTATGAATAATTTAATAAAAAAAATAAATAAATAATTTAAAATTAGATTATTAAATAGTGTTTTTAATTTACATGCCAAAGTTTAAAAAGTCATTTATTATAGAATGGATGGAGTGATGCATAACTAGAAATCCTCGTTCAACTTGCAAGTGGCCTACTTTTAGTGTATAAATGAAACGCAATGATACTTATCCTTAAATGCTTTCATTTATACCTCTCTATCACTGGTTGTAATCACCGTTGCCAAAAATTTTAACAGCTAAAGTAATATTCTATCAGTGGGTTTTGATATAAAAATTGGTAAACTTAACAAATGGTCAAATGCAGGTTCGACTTGGAACTTTTCTATATGCTTCTGTAGATCTAACATTAATACATTATGGCCTTCCATTGACTTGCCGTCAGTTCAAGCATTAATTGAAAACAAACAAAATGGAGAATAACCGTTTGCAACATTTGAGGCAAAAAGATCAATCAATTTGAGTATTATATCATACAATCTTCAGTCAGGTTTGAATATGATCGACAACTTTGTGCAAAAATCTCATGGTGCTATGCTTGCTTAAGCTGCTTGTTCTGTTGAGGTTGTAGTTAAAATGATATACAAGGGCACAAGATCCACTTGCAAATCTAATGATGGGCTCCATGATGGGCTTCAAATGGTCTCTGGTTATCTGAACCAAATAAAGTAAGCAACTTTCTCACTTTTAAAGGTTGCAATTTGTGGCAAGAATAGCAATCATGCTAAACATGCTCAGAGGCATCCAAATGCTCCACTGAATTAAATGGCCTATCATATTTGGTATATTTGCGGATTTGGATTAGACCCTGACACACAAGGCTTGTTCTTGACATGATTTATAAGGAGGCGGTAACAAATTGTTTATATCAGTAAATCCTCCATTCTCACTTGATGGTGTTCTGAGAGGGGTTGAATCCAAAACGCTGTCAGGAAAAGCATCCAAGGTTTCTTCAAGAAAGGACTTGATTGTCTGCATAAGTTAAAAGGTTATTGGTGCACTGCAAAAAGGATTGAAATGATAACAAGGGCAAAAGCAACCTGATAATAAAGATAGCATGGATTTATTCTGTATATTTGGTCTATGTTTAAAATTTGAATGGATGATCAACTGACTCAAATGCTCACTCCCTCCCACCGGTAGACGAGTAAATTTAAAGAGACTCCCAAGCCCAACAAGTGGATTGATTTAATTGAACTAAGGGTATTCATTTTGATGTCATGAGGATTCGAACTCGAGAACTGATATCATGTTAAATTTGATTAGAAAACCAACTTTCTCAAAAGCTTAAACTTTTAGGAAAAACATCAATCTATACATTTATATACTTAACAAACAGAATACAAATGATATATTTCTGTCATTTACAAATGAGAAAAAATCACAACAGTAATAGGTAAATCAAATGAATTTATTATTTACTATAAATTTTATCGCGATCAATCAGGAGATAACATGCATCATAAATCTAGATCAAGCATCATAGTTATATAACACTCCTTGCTAAAAATTATAAGTGAGGGTAGTGTTTGACACCTAAAAGAGTTCAGAAATTAGTGTTGAAGCACATGTATCCATTGGTGTATACGATTTCAAAAAACTAAAAAACAATAGAAAAATTTCTAAAGCTTTATATGAAGATGCAAAATTTTGTTTTAATTGAATGAAAATAAATTTCCGTATTATCATGAGTTGGCATGCTACCAGCCTACCAGTGTACGAAGCAATATATCAACTACCAAGCTGTACTGATTGGTACATACGAAATAAAATAGTACAAAAGTTGTATTGCCCCGTACAAAAGATATAATTCTACCTCGGACGAATAAGTTCCACATAAAAAATGGTAAAGATTGATACTTCAAACTTGTTACTTGTTAGTTCTCAGAATTCAGAAACAATATGTGCAAATAAAATTAGGCATAATATTTTACACTTACAGTGCAATGCTTCAAAGCAGTGTCAGCCTTACGTTTCCAAAGACCATTTCCGGGTTCGGAATGGAATAAATTTAATAATGGCTGTGAACATTGACAAAGAGGAACATAATCAATATTGGTTGAATCAGTGTAAAATAGGAATATCATTAGCAGCACCAAGGACCAGGAGACAAGATTATTAGACTAATAGTTGTAGAGTACTCCACAACCTAACATAGACATGATTACTACACTAATAGAGTAACAGAATTTGCCACAAATGGCCCTACTATAATTCAATAGAGGTTGGTAGTGATAACCGAAGAGAAGGATTGAAATGGCAATTTATGTCTTTATCAAGAATGTCAAGAAAAACATTAGAGTTTACCAATCATGTATAAAAGGGGCAATTGGTTACAGTTACTTAAGCTAATGAAAAACCAACTGGTTACATTTATGATTATCAAAATCAACCTACCCAAGTTCTTGGCCTTGAATTTGTATTAATTATGCATTCGTTCTACTTCCCAATTACAATTTCTATTTATTATACTTTTTAAAATGTTACAGGACAAAGTAACGGATGCAAGATATCAGATAAGTGAAGTAATTTTACTAACCTTTACCATTTGCCTAACATTTGGCTTGTTGGATCCATACTTTCCCAGTTCAGAGTCACCATATAGTTGATATTTTTCAAGGATCTAAATCAAGTAAATCTATCAGAAGAGAAAATTAATAAAACTAGTTAAAGCATTACTGAAACCAAACTTAAGACCATGCCACATTTTTACTGAACCTGTCGACGAGAAAGATTTGAACTTTGAGCACCATACACTTCATTATCAACATGCCCCAAAGTATTCCATGGGCTGGAAAATATGCATTCAGAAGTTACTCAGTCCTCCAAATAAACATAAGATATGTAAAAGGAAATACTGAAAAAAATAGATTATTAAATTAATAGGACCTAAGGACAAGGATGCATAGAAACCAATGTCTAGTTTATTTTCATGCTTTACTACAGGAAAAAAATACTATGGAGAATTCATGAACCGGGTTTTATTTAGATACAAAGTTCATTAATAAGTAAAATTGATGCATACAGTACAACTAAAAACAGCCTAAGCACCACCGAATACCACTAGAATACTGTGTTGTTGTTCACTGATACGTTCTGGTATAGGTCCACATAACAATTTGGAATCTGGTACCATATTGATCAGACAGGGTTTTGAAATCTGCATGGGACTGGAATCTAAAACCATGTTGAAGTAGTATAGTTGATATGCTAATAAAACAAGGTGGAAATAATCAAATAGTGCATGATATATATACAGAACCTTAGAACTTCAATGACTTGAACCGCAGAACTTCCTGATAAAGTTAATCAAGCTGATTAATATGGAAACAAAATTTGACCATCTTGAAAGGTCCAACATACTTTTTGTTTGATTGTACACTTCCATTAATTGATTAATTTCCAAGTCTACATTTTATTTTACAGTTCAAATACATAAAAACATCATGGGAAAATATTACTCCAGTTCTATGCAGAAGCCAAGAAAAAAAAGAATATAGATGATGAAAAAAAAGCATACTTATTGTATGCAGCACGGCCAACCATAACTCCATGAGCTCCTATGCTAAGAGCTGCATTAACCTGCCATAAATAAAATAACATCTCAAATTGTAAGTGCATCATTTCATGAATCATTTGTTAAGAATATCAGGGTATAATTGTCTTTAATCTTGGTTTAGGTTTATTATATTGTTCATCAAGTTTATTGTACCTGTCCTCTTATTATGACCCCCTCGATAAGTTAACTGGCTCATCGACTTCATAGGTCTGAAGTGTTGACCTAATTAAAATGCTTAAGCTAAAGTTGATAGTAGCACCGCTATCAAGCCTTATAAATCACATACTCTCAATGTGGGACTAAATCGGGGTACTACAATCTCCCCCCACTTATGTCTTAACGTCCTCGTCATGGTCCAACTCAAGTCTAACACATAGACTGCTCTGATACCATTTGTTACTACCCGCTCGATAAGATAATTTTTTTTTTGAGGAAAAGAAACTTGCATTCATTTCAAAAGGTATGAACAGAACACTGTGCTAGGGAGAAGCAAAGAAAATATAGCAAACTAAAGACCAAAATAAAAGAGAAAAACAGCCCTCAACATGCGAACATGGGAGGACCAGACAACAAACACGAGGATCACAACGAGAGTTTGAAAAAGCTAGCTGCCCTTAAGGCCACACCAAGACCACATTACTCATTTGCTGGAAACACCGAAGGTTACACTCAAACCAGACGAACCAACACCAAGTCATCTGAAGGCGGTAGCGAACAAGGCTCGATTTTCTCAGCCTAGGATTAACCCCGCTCCAAGGCGACCACCGTAGTGGGAACCAAGCTTGATGCAACAAGGAGAGGAAAACCCGCCAACCTTCGCTCGAAAAAGTGCAACAACCAAATAAATGATCATGCGATTCAGGATGTACTTGGCAAAGAGGGCAAGCGGGATCCACGACCAAACCCATCCGAGCAAGTGTATCCTTCGTGAGCAACCTCTTTTTAGCTTTGAGCCAACCAAAGATTGATAATTTAGGTGTCGTGTTGTGCTGCCATATGAGTGGATGAAATTTGTCCTTGACGCCTTTGAAATTAAGCCACCAATATAATTGGCCCGCTCGATAACGCTCGATAAGATAATTGGCCCATCAACTTCATAGGCTGAACTACTCGCCTAATTATAATGCACACCTATCGAACCTTATAAACCACGTACTCCCATGTGGGACTAAATCAGGATACTACACCTCTTTTATATATAGAGGAGTTATTCAGTTAATAAATATATGATTTAGGGTTTTCTCCTTTCACATAGTATCATATTCATCCAAACCCTAACCCCAAGTTACTCATCACTGCAAATTATCTTCTTTTTGCGTCTTGCCTCCACACTTATTTTCGTCATGTTGGTGACAAGGTGACATCCATGAAGCCTTAAAGTTCCTCTCTTTTTTCTTCAGCCGCCACTTGCAATAAATGCTGTTGTTGCTGTGTTTAGCCTTGCAGGTCACCCCCTTCTCTTTCCCTTGCTGCTGTGGTCAGCTCTAGAGGCTGCCCCTTTTCTTACTGCTACTGCGTTTTGTTCCCCTGCTCAAATCTGTAGGGAGATGTTTCCTCTCTATCCTAGTGTTGCTTCTTTGCTCGGGTAATCAATGCTTCATCTAGGGCTGCAAACTTGCTGCTTTTTCCTTCAATCTAGGGCAGCAACTTGACCTCCATCACCCAGGGTGATCCACCACCTCCTTCAAGGAAGCTATCAACAACAGGAAAAGTGCAGCCAACAGGAATGACCATTATTTCACTCTTCCTCCTCTATTCAATTGCAACCTGTATGGGGGTTGTTGCCCTCTCTTTTCTTTAGCAACCACAGGCCATCCCATCTAGGGCTGCAGCCGAAAAGGAAAGGAAAATAGGCATCCATCACTCCATTTAATTTGTCCTTATTATCTATTTCCTTTTTCCCTCCTATTATTTATGTCTAGTTGTCCGCGGTTAAGCCTATCTGGCTTTATTTTGAGGGGGACAAATAAATGGTAGACCCTTCTCTTGCCAAATCTTTTCCTTTTCTTATCTTGTCTCTTGGTCATTCCTCTTGAGACTTATCCTCCATCAGTACACACCTTCCCTCTTTCAGACATTCAAGGTTGTGCTTCTTTTAGATCCATCGTTGTTGTGCTTTTTCCCTCTTCTCTACCAGTGGCGATAACGGAGCTTGTATTTTTGTGAGGCATCCCCTCCATCTTCCTCATTCTCTTCCTCTTCCAGAGTAGACATTGGAGCTTGCATCCTCGCGCGGCTCCCCCCTCTATCTTCCTCGTTCTCTTACTCTTCCGGAGGCGATATTGGAGCTTGCATCCTTGTGTTGCTCCCCCCTCCATCTTGCTCTTGTTTTTCCCCATATCTCTTTGTTTTGGTGGACATTATATTTGTTGTTCATTTGGACTGATCATGAGAGGACATTCAAATATATTCAGTTTGTGTTTTATGTCTTTTTGAGTTTTATTTATGTTTCCAAACTCAAGCGGTATGTTCTATAAACCATCTTGAGTTTGAGGGGGATGTTAAGAGTATTAGGGGTATAATTGTCTTTAGTTTTGGCTTATGTGGTTTCCAAACTCATGTGCATCCTACATGTCCAAAGTGGCTTTCTTTGTTTATTTTAGTGGTACATTAAGAGAGTGGAGCAAAATAAGCAAACCTAAACTAACAAACATAGCATGAACAAAATAGGAAACATAATATACGACTCTAACAATTTGCATAATCTTGTTTGCCAGTTTCATGTCATAATATTTATTTATCCAATAATGAAGAAAAATAGATTGTCCACATGAAAGATGAAAATAATCGTTGAATATGCTAAAAAACATGCATAAATGTTTACAATATCATACATTATTACATTCTAATTTTCTTCCACTGAAGGATAAAAGGTGTGAAATGCTTTATACCTGATCAATGCAAGTAATGCCTCCATTTATAGTAAAACTAATCTCAGGGAAATCGCGTAACAAGGCAAAATAGTACTCGTATCTGTTAAAAAACAATCAAATCTAAGATAAGGTATGCATGAAAGGCATGCATGAAAGGTATGCAAGTATGCAATATAGCAAGGACTAAAATAGTGGCTAGTAGAACCAACTATTAGTCCAAACAAAATTCTATATTCTTATTTTTGGGTGATAATCAGATATTCAGATGTATGGCTAAGCTGACCTACAATTAAGAATATAAACAAATAGATTGAGCGATGTCCTAACAACTTAAGTTTTTGGGCAAGCTGGGGATTAATGTTCACCTAATCAAATTTATGAGGTAGCATATTGTATGTTAGAACAAGTATGGGTCAGTTTTTAAATCCTTGAAGTGGAGTACACATAAATATGACCAAGTATCTTCTAGTATATCCATAATCTGTTGGTAGACAATAGGTAATGTCCCATAAGCACATACTTCTAAAAATTTAACCACAAGAAATTCATTCAATGCCTACAAAGCAAAGTATCCAAATGCCCAACAAAATTTGTTAAGCTATCTAGAACAGTTCGATATTGTTTTTGGTTTCTATGTTTTTTCAACAATATTGTAGCTAACCAGAACTAGATAAAGTAGAATGCTATGATTTATAAATAATTTGCTTATATGCAGATTGATTATAGTGCATTCAGTATAGCTGGATGAATTAATATTTTCAACAATGTAAACCCATTTCAATAAACTATTTATCCATATTGCTAGTTAAATATAACCTTGGCCTCATCTTTCATGGTACACAATATTTTGAGAAATAAAAGTACAGTTGCGCCAAATCTTACTGATTCAACATAGTTCATCATATCCTTCAATTTACCAATTGTTGACATACTTTAGAGGGGGAACGCTCCGATTCGCTGCAGGACTGAGGCCATTGAGCAATGCCTTCCTTGCATGTATTATGAAGTGTTTAGTTGGTGATCTAGAAATAACAGTATCCACAAAATCACCTGGATAAAAAAATCAATTAAGTTGCAACGAACTATGAATCCGTATGAAAAATGATGCAGAACATGGATAATTGATAAAACTAGGCCCTCCATTCTTGACAATAATGAGAACCAGAATGTCAGATTATAGGTTATGCACTCTTAGGATATTTTAACTGATCCTGATATCATGCTTGTCTACCTTAAATTTTATTTTTAATAATTTGGCATCTTGGTCATTGTTAAGATTTCAATGTCTTCTAGGATGTAAGCTTCAATATGAATTATGAAGTATGAAGTATGAAGTAACACAAAAACATTCTTTTGTAATGAAAAGTACCAACCAGGATATTTCCATACAACTAGAAATAAATTAGGGTTTAAAGTTTTCTTTACATACATAATTGATCCAAACCGAAATTCCAACTTGGTTCAGGTTTGTAAATATTTTGTTCCAATTTAGGTTTAAAAGATTCAATTTTAATTCCAACTATTTTGGTTTCATTAATTGCAAGCTGAAACATATAATCAACATTTCATTTTTATTACTATATTATATGTTTCTAATTTGGTTTGCTTTCAATTACTAATTCAGTTTGGTTCAATTTCACAAAATTAGCAAAAAAGAAAACTCCTGTCCTGTCTATCATACATGGTAAAGACATTTCAATCAGTTCAATTACAGTGAGCTATATAATGCAATTCCCAGAAACATGAATGGCAGTTGGCATGCAGGCAACCCTTATGTGTTGCTAGCCATGGAGTTCAACATGTTAACTAATGAATATGACAAGTTTGATGTTTCCTGACAAAGTTTGACTATTTTATGTCGGAAAGTATACATTCTTTCAAGGAAATGGTAATTAGAAAAAATTCATACATAGCTTGTTGTAAGAATCACGATCATCAACACCTATTCTGCATTTCACACTGATGGGAACATCACAGTTGGAGGCAATGGCTGACATGGCATCTCCGACAAACTTCAATTATGCAAACAAAAAAGAAGAAGAAGAAGAAGAAAAAAAAAATCCAGGGTAAGATGGCGAAGATAAAAGTACTATAGGCTTTATCATACTATTGTAGATTTCTTATACACAGATCACCAAACCTTTGGATCAAACATTAGACGTGCACCAAAGCAACCATGTCCTGCAACTTTTCCACTAGGGCATCCACAACTAAAACAATTCAACAATAGTATAAAGAATTACGTATTAAGAAAAACTATCAAAAAGGGGCATAGTAATCATTAAAGAAACGTTCACACAAACTTGAGATTAATTTCATTGTAAGAGTAAGCACTTGCAAGCTCAGCTGCCTTTGCCAAGTTGTTCAAATTACTCCCACCAATTTGTAGAACAATAGGATGTTGTATGGGAGAAAATGCCAAGAACCTGTCCTAAAATATTGAAACATAAAAGAAGTATATATTAAAGATTCTTTAGTATCTGTTCTTTTTCAAGAAGAAAAGTTATAAGAAGAAACAAAAAGGTAAGGCACATAGAAAGAGAAGAAACAATATATCAGGTTTTCCTCCAACTTCTGTAATAGGAAATTAGGAACACTTAAAAGAGAAGTTGGACTTTTGATAATTTCTTTTAATATCCAATCTTGTCTAAGATAGTTTTCTAAAACTTAGAAGTGTAAATCAAATGAATGTTCATTTACCAGGTTATCCTTTTGATGAACAATAGTTTCTGCAACAACCATTTCTGTGTAAAGCCATGCATGTTTGGAGATCAATCGGGCAAGAGTCCTGTAATGGTTATCTGTCCAGTCCATCATGGGCGCAACACTACAGCACAGAATAAGTATGCATCAGATACAATGAAAGCATCTGAAATCAAGTTCAAGAAACATCATTGTTGATCCACACTATATACCTGAACAACTGAGGGAGAAATTTCCCAATGGATGTGCTGGAATGAACAAGATCTTTACCCATAGAAGAATGCAATCTCTTAAATTGAAGAGATAATCCATGCAATGTGACGCTGGATTTCTTTTTATGGGTTCTAATGTTAAGAAAATGATGAGGAACAAATGCAGTATAAAGGTTATATAATGCAGACTTCATCACCTAATGAAAAAAGCCTGTGTAAGTTTCTTGCACAATCTGCATCAACCATGGTAAAAGAAGATTTAGTAACCAAACTACAAAAACAACCGCACTATTGAAGAATATGCACTTAACCCTACAGAAATACTGCAGCAGAATCAGTAATTCAGTATGGATTGAGTGCTTAACTCGATACCAAAATCACCGAACGATAATATTACGAGTATAAGAGCCCAAGTGATCTGAACATGGTTTTAAGCTTACTGTGAGTCATATATGTCATATCAAGCACAAGCTAGGATGAGCCTCTAATTACTTTGCAATCAAGCCAAATCTTGGCTTAAAGTTGGTTAAAAATAATTGAAAAACACTTGCCCTCATAATGAATTTTAAAATCTGGTGGAATGTTAGTCACATAAGATTAGCTACTAATTCAGTTCAATGTAACATATGATAAGAGTTCGGATTGCAGCAATTTAGAAGACAACTTTCTGGGCATGCTAATGGGTTTGTGCTTAAATTTAGTTTCAAGCGAAGGTGAAAAATAAGAGCCACCTGCATGCAATGAGGCAGAATAATGGTGCTTTAAGTTGGTATTCAACCCAAATGTTTTTATGCAGGAGTTAAAATATTTACTGACACAGGATGGAAGCTAATAATGGTCACTCAACGTCAAAAACATCCACAGAGGATTTGAGGACAAGTTTTGGTTAAAATTGAGCTCTTCTTTTTTGCAAAGGTAAGTGGTGAAGACAGGACTCGATCCCAAAACCTTTGCTATCATCAGCCAAGGCCCTAACCTGAGCTAATACACCTTCAAAACTCAGCTCTTATTATAAAGAGAGATAGATAGACTCTTTTATATGGATAGATATCTCATTCTAAAAGAAAATAGATAACACCTACACTCTAATAAATGATGACCAGGGAAAGTAATGCGTTGACGACCAATTGATTGAAAGATGGCGTTTTGCGACGCACAATGTACATTTAGACAATTCCACAAACAGGTTAAGTGCTAACAAGGATTCTGATGGCACTGAATCCTGAAGCATCTGTACCTACTCTAGACTGAAGAAAAAACATCGAAGCTAAGAAATACTCTGAAAAAGCTATTTTTCCGTGCAAAAATCCATAGACTATAACTTGCAGTACTCAAAATTTACCAAATAATTTTATAAAAATCGTATAAAAAACAGATTTTAACATAACTGATAGTTCGCTGAGTGGATATATGATAAAAATTAGTTTCGTAGGTGCAGAGATGTTTATGAATGCCAATTAACTGTCAAAAGCTTGTCTGATGAAGAATGGGAAAATAAACTCGAGGCCAGGAAGTTGAGTAGAGGGTGAATAGATGAAGACGAGCAAAAATAAGAAAAGTAATAATATTACTCGTGCTGCTCGTGCTCCCTCTGCGGAAAAAGCCGCACCGCCAGACGCCAGTTCGAGTTCCCGCGAGAGTGTGTAGGAGGAGATAAGGAAGAAACGGGCCACGGACGATGCGGACTGGAGACGGATAGTATATTAGAACGGCTACGAGGAATGGGAGGCGGCGATGGAAGTCATTTTTGCAGACAAGCCCATTATTAATTTTTTATTATTTTGGACTATAATAAGGGTGAGCGGATCGGATTATATTTTCCACTATACTCGAATTTTATCCGATATAAAATCGGTTCTTAAGTTTTGAATCAAGACATTATCCAAATTCTGCACTACACTACATATTCTGGATATCCTATTAAAATCTATTCAATTTTATATATCATGATTCAATAAATAAATAAATAAGATTAAAAATTATTATGTTTACTTTAAAAATTGTTTTTGAATATAAATATATTAAAAGAGGTAGTGAGATAATATAATAGATATATTAATATGTAATAACGTATAATTGATTCATGTTCCGATTCTCGATACCTTATATCCTAGAATCAGAATCGAAATCGGATTTAATCGATTCCTTAGTTCCTTACTCGGATGCTATTTGAATTTGATTGGAGTATAACTAGAACTTATCATATTCAATCAATTCCGTGTCTATTCGGTATCCGTGCACACCCCTAACTAACTGTAATGGGACCTCTACATTCTTGAGCATTAGATTATATGGTTGTCAAACCTACTCCATCAATTTTTTGGTTGATACGAGAATGATATGATAGGATTAATTACCAAATGCTTTTTAAAATTAAACAAATTATAGAGTAATTTTTCATATCCGGGTTTTGGGAATGAGAAATTTCCAAATTCGGATCTAAAGATGGGTAATTCTTAAAATCGGAATTGAGTGGAATAAATACCCATTTTATCCCTGGTCAAAGTCTCTAACCAGGTTAAAAATTAAAAAAATATAAAAAATAATTTTAATTTATATAAAAAAAGTATAATAGAAATGAGGTGTTAGATTCTAAAAAATATATTTTTAAATTCTCCAATGTTATAAAAATGAGATGTTAGAGTCTAAAAAATATATTTTCAAACTCTCTAAATCATTAGAGAGTTTTGTACGGTGTATAAATCCAAATTTAAATTAAAAATTATAATTTTTTTTTGATATTATAGAGTTTGGGCAAAAGTTTTTAATGCATTAGAGACTTTTGTCCAAAGTCTATAAAACTAATTTTTAATTATGATGTTAGTGAAATATTTTTTGTCCAAAATATTTTGATAGACTCTAGCACATCTTTTATATCACATATATTTTTTTGTGAATTAATTTTTTTTTTATAATTATAAAATTACTATAAACAAAAGTCTTTAACTCATTAGAGACTTTTGTGCAAAGTCTATAATAGCTTCATAATTTTTTTTTAAAAATATTTGAATTCATAAAATAATTTTTTTAATGATATAAAAGAGGTATTATGGTCTAGAAAAATATTTTACATCAAAATATTTCATAATTTTTAATTTAAATTTAAATGTATAGATTTTATACAAAATTTTTAATACATTAGAAATTTTGAAAAATGATTGTCTAATATTTTATTTTTATCATAAAAAGTATTTTATAATTTTTTTTTAAAATATTTATTTTAAATTTTCGTCAAAGTCTCTAATTGGTTAGAAATTTTGATAGGGGCAAAATGAGTATTAGATCCACTCAATTTCGAATTTGAAAATTATCAAATAAGAATTTCTCATTTCCAAAATTAGAATATGAAAAATTACTCCAAATTATATTACATTGCTAAACAGTTATCGGTGTCCGATTTTCAAAAATATCAGATATTAGTGAAAGGAGTTGACCCGCTAATAACTCAGTGGTTAAACATATTATTGCCAAAAATATCAAGGATTAGATCCCTAGTTGTAGCATCTTATACAGATATTCGTAGCCTTGTAATAACTATTTATAAGCCCTAATTTTTAATGAAAATAAAAGGCTTGAAACAAGACAACTCCAACAAGCTAAAGTAAACCTAGCATAAATGATAGATCTGAAATCAAATATGGTAAAGTCAAAATTTTGGTAGAGGCTTTGAATGGCAACTCCTCCCAGTGCTCCTGGAGTATCAATTCTGTATTTTTGGATATTATTAGCTTAAAGTCAAAATATAATATTTTGAATTTTTTATTTTACTATAAAGAGACTAACAAATCTAGCCATTGGGCAGCAAACCATTCGATTTTAGTTCTCAACAAGCTGCTCCCCAATCACATGAACAAATGGCAGCAGAAGCAGCCGCAGCGGCCGAAGTCAAGATCATTTCCAAGAATACAATCCGGCCATCGGCGCGCCCCAACGAGCAAGACGGTGCTCGAGTTATCCATCTCACTCCATGGGACCTCAAGATGATCTCGGTTGACTACATCCAGAAGGGCATCCTCTTCCTCAAGCAGCAGCAGCAGCAGCAGCAGCAGCAGGAGGAAGAAGAAGAGAGCGTAAGCGTCATCTCCGCCCTCCGAGCTTCCTTCGCAATCACCCTCAATCACTTCTTCCCCTTAGCAGGCCGCCTTGTCGTTACCCACCACGAGGACTCCGAGTCCCCTTCCCTCTCCATCTCCCTCAAGTGCGACGACCAAGGCGCCGTGTTCATCCACGCATCCGCCCCCACCGTCAAAGTCTCCGACATACTCGACTCCCTCTACGTTCCACCCGTCCTGCTGTCGTTCTTCCCCCTCAACGGAGTCATAAACTACGATGGGCATCGCTTTCCGGTGTTCGCTGTACAAGTCACCGAGCTCCACGACGGGATCTTCATCGGCTGCTCGGTCAACCACTGCGTGGCAGACGGGACCAGCTTTTGGCACTTCATGAACTCGTGGTCGGAGATCTGCCGCACCGGCAACAGTCATGTTAGCCAACCCCCTGCCCTCGATCGCTGGTTCGTCGATTCTTGCGACCCTCCGCTTCGTCTGCCCTTCCGCAGTGAAGGAGATTTCATTAGAAGGCCAGTCTACCCTTCGGTGGAGGAATGCTCGTTCCATTTCTCCGTCGAATCGGTGGCAAAACTCAAGGCCAAGGCGAATGCCGAGATGGGCACCGGCAGCCAGATTTCCTCCCTCCAATCGCTGCTCTCTCGATTCTGGGTGTCAGTGACGCGAGCACGCGGCCTCGATCCGCAGCAGGAGACCTCATACCTGCTCGCCATTGGGTGCCGAACGAGGCTGACGCCGCCGCTGCCGGATTCTTACTTGGGTAACTCCATATACATACCTAAGATCACTGTAACGGCGGGAGAGCTGCTCGAGCGCGGCCACGGCTGGGGAGCGTGGCTTCTGAACCGGTGCGTTGCTTCGTATAATGAATCGACGGTGCGGGATTTGCTGGAGGAGTGGGCGGCATCTCCGTCTTTCACGTACATAGAGAACATCAAGCCATGGGACTTGGTGACGGGCAGCTCGCCGAGGTTCAACATCTACGGCAACGACTTCGGTTGGGGGAAGCCGGTGGCGGTGAGGAGTGGAGCTGGGAGCAAATTGGACGGGAAGGCTACTGTTTATCCAGGGCCGGAGAAAGGGAGCGTGGCTTTGGAGGTCTGCCTCTCGCCCAAGGTGCTGAGCTCGCTGGTGAAGGATAAGGACTTCATGGAGTTTGTATCAAACTCAAAGACAAGGACTGGCTGTACTGCTTCTTGAGCTGGTGACGTTTAGGGATGTGATTCAAAGCAATTAATTGAACTCATTTGATTTTGCTTTAATTTTGCCAAAATAGTAGAAGGAAGCTGGAAGCATGTGCTAATTCAATTAAATTAAATTAAAGTCAGACGAGATCTGGCCGGGATCTTGGCTTAGTTAAAATTAAGTTGTACTTCCACCAAATATAATGATTTGACTTGGTTCTGATATCGAAAATTATTTTAGAATGCTTTTCTTAAATTGCTTGCTGGTTGGCTGAGCCTAATTTCTTTAGAGTTAAGCATAATTTTTATCATCCAACTATTAAAAATAGAATAAAAAATACTTTTAAACTCTTCTTTGATTAATTTTTCTCCTTAAATAAACGAAAATAGTTAAAAAATATATTTGAACTATTAGAAATGAATAAAAATATTCCTAAATTTATTTTTTTGATAAATTTTTTATCCTTAAATAAACGAAATTAGTTGAAAGATACTAGTATTTTAATCCATTTTTAAGAAAAAAATCTTTTCTACCGTTAGACATGGGTAAAAATACTGATATTTTTAACTATTTTCGTTTGTCTAAGGGTAAAAAATCTATCAAAAAAAAGTTTAAGAGTATTTTTATCAATTTGTAATAGTTCGAGGGCATTTTCCAATCGTTTTCATTTGTTTAATGGTAAAAATCAATCAAAAAGGAGTTTAGCGGTATTTTTACCCTATTTTCAATAGTTCAAGGGCAAAAATCATCCTTAACCCATTTCCTTTTGTAATAACACTTCGGTTCTCTATGACAACGGGTTGCTTAATGTGCCTAATTCTCTTAAGCCAACTTTTTTTGATTGTCAAGTGACATCTCTAAATTTATCGGTAAACTATTTTATTTTCAATCAACAATGGAATTCATTCTCAAGCTTGTATTAACACATTTGGCTAAGTGCTCGTTGAATCCATCTTTAAGTTGTGATCGTCTTTGCTTCCTGGGATGATAAGTATATTGGGAAGGATAGTGTGAGGGCAGTGTTACCGCTAAGGCTAGGGGTGAGAAAAAAAAAATTAATTTTTCGATTAACCGAATCGGTCCGAAATCAAATCAAATTTTTTGGTTAATCGAATCAGTTTTTTCAGTTTCGATTTATGTTTTTAAAAAAATCGGTTTTCGATTTCGGGTTCGATCCATAATGTAAAAAGTCCACCAATTTCGATTAACCGACCGGTTCAATATAATTTATTAATTTTTAATATATAATATAATAAATAACAATTTATAAATGATAAAAAATTATAAATATTTTAAAAATGTTAAAAAATAAACTATTAATTTTTACATCACATTATTTTGACTCAAGTGGTTTCACTTTTTCTTTTCTTTTTTTCCCAATGAGGATTGTATTTGTTTGAATTTTTCTCCATATGTGATTTGTATAATGTTACTATGTTTGTTGGTTAAAAAATTTTATTGGTTAACTGGAAATTATCGATTAACCGAACCAAAAAAATCGAAACCGAAGTGACAGTTAATTGAAGTTAATTAATGAACCAGTTTACGATTAATGATTTTGAAAAATCGAAGTTAATGGACCGATTAATAAAATTGCTAATGGACCGGTTAATCGGTCCATGCTCACCCTTAGCTAAGGCAACCTATAGATACCTTAGAAGCCATGATTCTGTATCTCCCATTTGGAAATTGCCTATTGATTATGTATTTCCCATTTGGAAATTTCTTTGGAAATTATCGATAGCTCCCAAAGTCAAGATTTTTTATTGGAAACTATTACACCTAAGACTTCCCACCTACGACGTGCGTGCCGAGCTTGGCACAACTAGGGCCTCCACTGGCGCAGGCTTAGGCCTACGCCAGGCTAGGCGCCTAGCCTAGCCCGACCCGTCGCTAGGTTGACGCAAGGCAGCATAGCGCAGGCACTGCCAGCACCAAGTTAGGCCTGGCGCCTGGCCGGCTCGAGCCCCGCCCGAACCCGATTCGAGCCCGAAAGGGTGGGCCGATGGTCGGGCTGGGCCTCCCCTTTGAGCAATCGGGTTGTGCCATATACGACTCGGAGTTTTATCGTGCTGTGCCAAGCAAGTCCCGACAGGCAATAAGCCTGCCCGGGCCTGGGCACGACCCATTGTCACCTCTAGTTGATACACCTTCTTCAACGGTTAGACCATCGCAATGCCGTCGTAGAAAGTAATTTTATTTTTTTAAAAAAAGATTAAAAAATTAAAAATTTCTATTTATACATGGAAATCTGAATGCTAGTGTATTATAATCATACCACGACACCATAACACTAACACTTTGATTTAGCATGTTTTTCTTTAACGGGTTCACAAGGCAACTAAAACACCCAAAAGCTAAAAATTTTAATTAAAAATTGCTCAACATTTATTGTACAATGTCTAGTTTTCTGAAGAGAAACGCTGAAACATGCTAAACAACACTACAACTAAAGTTGCACAGCATATATAAGTTAGGGATAACGTACAAAATGGTCTCCCAAAGAAAAAAATGATCATAGTTATACCTTAACTATTTTTCGTTATCAAATCGGTCCATGTCGTCACCTAGCTGGCATAACGTTGTTAGTTTCGTCTTATATGACAAACCGAAATTTGACATGGGTCAGATTAATGCCACATCATATCATCCCGAAGTATTAAATAAATTTTTAAGGGCCCGTTTGGTTTGCTAAAAAATGGGGGACTGGATTGGACATCCGCCCATGTCCCCCGTTTGGTTTGCAAAAGAAGCTTCGGGACAAGGACTTCTCCTTGTCCGGGATAGAATTTCCATCCATTTTGGTGTACCGAGAAATTTCTCGGTACACCAAAAATCAGGTGAAGGACAAGGGCTGCAATTGTCAAAATTACCCCTTCCTTTGATCGTAGAATCGTCGGATCGAGTCGAGGTGAATACCAAAGTTGTAAATTTTCGCGTGTTGAACGCGATGGTGGTGTGAGATTTTAGATTGGAAATCGTTTGGTATAATTTTTATATTTTTCGGTATAATTAGTTGAACACTTATTAGTTAAACTAAAACTTCTTATTGTATTAAAGTATTTGATACTATATATTAATATTTTTTACATATTAATAAATTTTAAGACTAATTTACAAGGGTATTTTAGTCATTTGTCATATATAATACTTTGTTATAGCGAAACAAACGCAGGACAGAACGAAATATCGTGTCCTGTTCTTGACGAAACAAACACGGTATAGCTATTGTTCCAGGACATCTGATGTCCTGTCCTTGTCCCTGTCTGGTGTCCTGTGATGAGCAATTTGCGAACCAAATGGGCCCTAAGTGAATAACTGACATGACATTTTCACTTTTATATCATTTGTTTACCTAACATCCTCCCAAATAAATTTTAGGGTTCGTCATTCTTCCTCCCCCTCCCGCTCGTGATCTCGTTGTTCCTCCACCTACCGTTCAATGGCAGCTTACAATGTAACAAGCAGTAGCAGCCATAGAAGCACTCTCTCAAATGTTCCTCGTGCTCAAATGACTTGCGACTGTGGTGGAAAGATCGTGACCTTCACGTGTAGGAGAGGTGATAATAGGGGAAGAAGATTTTTTAGGTGTCCAAACTTCATGGTAATGTAGATTCTATAACCTAATATAGCTTCACAGTAATGTTCCTTCTTGGTCCGACATCTTCTACCTTGTTTTTCGCTTTTGTAGGAGAGATGGTCAGGCCAATTCTTTGAGTGACTTGATGATCCAATGCCACAATGGGCGGTAAATATTTTTCAAGGGCAAAATGTCATGGTGGGATCTCCTACCGCTACAATGAGGTTCTATAGGGTGATGATGCAAATATCATGGGGCATAAGTGCTTGTCTGATGCTGCTAATTGTTCTCCTTTTAGTAGGGGTGAGAAAAAAAAAACCGATTTTTCGGTTAATTGGAAAATCGGTCCGAAACCAAATTAAATTTTTGCGGTTAATCGAACTAGTTTTTTCGGTTTCGATTTATGTTTTTGATAAAATTGGTTTTCAGTTTCGGGTTCGGTCCACAATCTAAAAAGTCCATCGATTTCGATTAACCGAACGATTCAATATAATTTATTAATTTTTAATATATATATATATATAATGATTTATAAATAATAAAAAATTAAAAAAATTACCAAAATGATTTATAAAATCATAAAAATTGAAAAAAATTATAAAAATTATAAAAAATAAATAAATAAAAACTAAAATTAAAATGTCTATGTTATATGGTACATTTTATGTTTATGCTTCATGTCTATGTTTTCTTTCCTCTCTCTTATGCAAAGAATCTAATTAATTTATTGGTTAATCGGTAATTGTTGGTTAACTGAACCGAAAAACCGAAATCGAAATGATGGTTAATCGAAGTTAATGGACCGATTTACGGTTAATATTTTTGAAAAACCAAAGTTAATGGACCGATTAACCGGTCCATGCTCACCCCTACCTTTTAGTTAGGAAATAAGTGAGTGAGTGCAATGTGAATATAACTAGTGAGTGATGTGATGAACATGTGTTAACTGGTTTGATGTAATGAACATTTTCTTCAATGAATGGTAGCTGGTTTGATGAACCTTTTTTAGTTGTGATGAATTTGTGTTAGCTAGTTGCGATGAACCTTCTTTAATGAATGTGTGTTAGCTGTGTTAGCATGTTAGTTGTTATTTGATACAGGACCACATGCAATTATCTGATAGAGGACCACATGTTGAATATAATGTTAGTTGTGTTTAGCTGTGATGATACATGACCACAACTAATACTACTGGAAAAATGGGCATCAGCAACAGCTGAAGTCGTTGCTGAAAACCATCAGAAATGGCTTGCAACGACCTGGCCCGTTGCAAAGTAGCCGTGGTAGAAAAGCGCGTTGCTGATAATTTAGCAACGGCGCTGCAACGACCGATCGGGCCGTTGCTAATAATATTATCAGTAATGGCTTTGCCACAAACATCGGGCCGTTGCTGATAACCTTATTAGCAACGGCCCGTGAGGTCGTGGCAAGGCTGTTTGTGAAAGATCGTTACTAAGCCGTTGCTGATGTTATACAGCAACGACTTACGATACACTTTTAGTAACGCTTTTCCCACGGACAACTGTGGGAAAGCCGTTGCTGATGACTAAAATCTGGAACAGAAAAAAATTTAAAATTCTAAATTTTTAATAATACATTGATACAATCTGATACATAACTCACACACCCATACACACATCCATTCACACATCACAAATACACCCAGATATATATATATATATATCAAAACAATTATACTTATATTTATAATTATCCACAATCGTATAAAAACTATTCAAATGCAAAATTGAAGTATCAATATCCAAATAAAACAAAACAAAAATATATATAGTATCGAAGTAACAAAGTCAATATAATAAAAAAATAATTGACTTGGGGGTGCCACCTGCAGCATCGACCCACGCTGCTGCGTCAAAGTCCTCGGGGGTGCCTTCGCGCTGTATCACCGTCTGATTGTAGATCTCCTACTCGAGTTTAATTTTTTATTTAATATTTTTTCATAAAACTTAAATTATAAATATATAATGAATAATTTAAACAAATATACTTACCATAATAAATGCAGCGCGGTTGTCGACGTACTCACTTGTCCCATGCACTCGATGGTGTGTCTGCTTAAACACCGCCATCGAGGATGGTCGCTGGACAATCCCGTCGTCTAACACCGTCATCTACATTTACAAAACAAATACATTAATCAGTACACAGAGTAACAAATAAAATATAAAATTAAAATTAAGGTATACTTACCATACGGTTCGCATGCACAACAAATGCAATAGAGCCACCAGTGTGACGCGCTCCTCCCCCCGACATGCGGTTTCTAGCCGCAGTCCTAGAAACCTCATGCTATCGATCCGTCGACCAGAATGCCATGAGCTGGTCCCATATATTTGGAGTAATCCAATCGGGGCCATATCCTCGAGTCTCCGCGATGTTAGTGGTCCCAGCTCGGCCCCATAACCATGCCTGCCCCAGTAATCCAATCGGGGCCATAACCATGCCTACCCCAGTTGCCTGTTGTACCTCGCACGGGAAATAGCTTCCCAAGCAGCGTAAATGAAGGGCCTCTGGTCCTCGGCCCATGTAAAGCGAGCCTGCAAAATAATAATATCAGTACCAATATTAATCATCATGCATGTATAAAAAAAAATTAATACGTGCCTCAAACTCACGCCATAGCATGTCGACGTGCTCACTGGGCATGTGAGACCACGTGGGCCATGCCCCGTGCATGTATCATTAATAGTAGAAGAAATTCTCCTTGACACTTCTTCTTGCTCGAACCTGCACAACAAAAATAAAATTTAATATTTTATTATGATATAATGAATTTGTAATGATTCATAATTCATGATATATTACCTCTCCTCAATCACGCTAATGAATCTACGTGACTCTGTGGCTAGTGGAGGATGCCACCTGTTCGGCCCGCATGGTCGTCTGCGTCTGGATGTACTAGCCTCAACAGTATCATCGACAAGAGGATCAGCAGTAGGAGGATCAACAACATGAGTAAGTGTTGGAGTCTCACCAATCGGAGACTCCGAAGCTCTCCTACGACGATAACCACGACCAAACATATCTGTCGAATAGGTATATAATTAGATTATTATATATATATTAGAGATATATTTAATATAAGATATACTTTACAATTATTCCTCATCATCTGAGTAATAGTCTTCGAATTCTTCCTCTTCTTCATCTTCCTCATCATCTTTATCTTCTTCATCAACTTCATGATCATCATCATCGTCTATTCAGCATATCCAAATGTTTCCATGCTTCACTGTCGGATGGATGAGTCATTAATGTATCATCACGACTTCTTGCATGACAACTCATGTAGGGGGCCGTCTTTTCCGACATGAATAATCTTTGAAGCCTCGGTGTTAGTGGAAAATATCGAAGCACCTTAAACGGGATATTTTTTGCAGTTTCTTTATTCGGCAATTCAATCTCTACCGTAGTTTATACTTCTGTGATATCACCGCTGTAGTATCTGGTGGGACTGATGTCTGAGTAACTGACCGATCAACATTATCATTCAGGTGGAATTGACCCCCAAGACTATCAAGTATCATAGTTCTATAGGGATTAGATTGATTGGATGAAGAAGCACCAGTAGAGGAAGATTCACCATATGTCTGAACGACAGGATTGCTCGACGTCCCGACTTCACGTGACTTCCCGTGACAAGTCCATAGAAAATATCTTGGTGCAAATCCTTTGCTATATAGATGCAGAGTGACAGTCTCCCGATCCAAAAATTGTCCATTCAAGCAAATGCGGCACGGACATCAGATTTTATCACCGACGCTAACGAATTTCCGATTTGAATATGCAAAATTTAGGAAGTATGTTACGCCTAATCGAAACTCATTCGTTAAAGCTCCATGATCAAGACGTCGGTACATCCAACTTCGATCAGCTGACATGATTCTGTCAGTCAATGACAATTTCTTTGGTTAATGCCTTTAGGTGAGATTGTCCTATTCCATTCGGGATTTATGTTATTCATATTACACTAAATACTTCTTTTAACCACTAACTTCATTCTAAATTTCGGCAGCATCTCTCTAGTGTTCTCCGAATACGCATATCATCTGGGCGTGTATCGAAGAACAATAGAGATGCTGCCAAAATTTATAATATGTTAACGGTTAAAAGAAAAACGTAAGTGTAATACAAATAACTATATTTCCAAATTATCCTATCAGGGACAATTTAAGGATTGTACGTCGTATAAAAGATCATCTACTTCTTTTACACGAACATACAACCCCTGAACGGATCTAAGTATTTGCTAAATCATATCCGACTCGTCGATGCGTACGTGAAACATATCAACTCGTCGGATGGATGATTATTTTCTAAATGTTTCGAGTCAGTTCGAGTCCATAGTGGATAATTCCGACACGAGTCCAAATTAGACGATTCCGGTGGGAGTCTGAATTTGACGATTTCGGCGCGAGTCCGAAGTGGACGATTCCGACGCAAGTCCGAAGTGGACAATTTCGGTGCAAGTTCGAAGTGGACGATTCTGGCGCGAGTCCACTAAGGACTACACCGGACTAATTAACATTTTAACTAATTAATTAATATTAATCTATAATATTTTAACTAATTTAAATAATTAACCTACAATTATTAATCTAAAATATAATATTAATCTAACTAAATTAATCTAAAAATTACTCTAAACTCTAACAATTAATCTAAAAATCATAACAATTAATCTAAACCCTAAAAATTAATATAACAAATTAAACAATTAATTAAATAATTAATCCAAACAATTAATTAAAAATTAAAAATATATATAAATAATATTATATAAGCATTTCTGGCGCCGGAGTCCAGTGTCCGGACACTGCATAAATCATCGACCGAAACCCTATTTTAAGGGTTTCGGCCGGCTCTAACAAGGGGCAGAGGTCGAATGGGAGGCGATTAGAAATACCTCGAATCAAACGGGAGGAGGAGGTCGGAATCGAAGGTCGAGGACGGGGCGGCGACGACGTTGGAAGAGAGCAACAGCGGCGGGCAGAGGAAGAGGAAGAAGGGGGCGGGCGCGATCGCATGCCCTATATAAACTTATCAGCAACGGCTCACTTAGTCGTCAGAAAGCCATTGCTGATAATTTAATCATCAGCAACAACTCACGTGTCCGTTAGAACGCCGTTGCTGATAATTTAATCATCAACAACGGCTCAAGTATCCGTTAGAACGCCGTTGCTGATAATTTAATCATCAGCAATGACTCACTTGTCCGTTAGAACGCCGTTGCAGATATAGCATTATCTGCAACGGCTTGAGCGGCCGTAAGAACGACGTTGCAAATATAAATGGCTTGAGCGGCCGTTGCTGAAGAACCAATTTTTAGTAGTGTAACACAATGTTGAATATAATCTGTGTTAGCTTTGAATGTTATTCAAAGCTGTTCAATGCATTCAAAGCTGTATTAAAGTGTTCAATATTCAAAGCTAAGGATCACATTCAATATTCAAAGTTGTTCAATATTCAAAGTTGTTGAATTAAAAAGCAAAAGACTACAAGAATCTGTTCAATACAAACAACTAAGGACCACATAACCATATACAAAGTTGTTCATTTACAAAAGTATTTCATCAAAGGTAGACAAGGACAAAATGAGGCATCAAACACAAGATAAATGACAAAAATAAATAAATAAATAAATAAATAAATAAATGAAATGTCTATGTTATATGGTACATTTTATGTTTATGCTTCATGCCTATATTTTCTTTCCTCTCTTTTATGCAAAGAATCTAATTAATTTATTGGTTAACCGATAATTGTTGATTAATCGAATCAAAAAATTGAAACCGAAATGACGGTTAACCGAAGTTAATGGACCGATTTACGATTAATATTTTTGAAAAACCGAAGTTAATGGACCGATTAATTGGTCCATGCTCATCCCTACCTTTTAGTTAGGAAATAAGTGAGTGAGTGCAATGTGAATGTAACTAGTGAGTGATGTGATGAACATGTGTTAGCTGGTTTGATGTAATGAACTTTTTCTTTAATGAATGGTAGCTGGTTTGATGAACCTTTTTTAGTTGTGATGAATCTGTGTTAGCTAGTTATGATGAACCTTCTTTAATGAATCTGTGTTAGCTGTGTTAGCATGTTAGTTGTTATTTGATACAGGACCACATGCAATTATCTGATAGAGGATCACATGTTGAATATAATGTTAATTAGTTGTGTTTAGTTGTGTTTAGCTGTGATGATACAGGACCACAACTAACATAATGTTGAATATAATCTGTGTTATCTTTGAATGTTATTCAAAGCTGTTCAATACGTTTAAAGCTGTATTAAAGTGTTCAATATTCAAAGCTAAGGATCACATTCAATATTCAAAGTTGTTCAATATTCAAAGCTGTTGAATTAAAAAGCTAAAGACTACAAGAATCTGTTCAATACAAACAACTAAGGACCACATAACCATATACAAAGTTGTTCATTTACAAAAGTATTTCATCAAAGGTAGACAAGGACAAAATGAGGCATCAAACACAAGATAAATGACAAAAATAAATAAATAAATAAATAAATGAAATGTCTATGTTATATGGTACATTTTATGTTTATGCTTCATGTCTATATTTTCTTTCCTCTCTTTTATGCAAAGAATCTAATTAATTTATTGGTTAACCGATAATTGTTGATTAATCGAATCAAAAAATCGAAACCGAAATGACGGTTAACCGAAGTTAATGGATCGATTTACGATTAATATTTTTGAAAAACCGAAGTTAATGGACCGATTAATTGGTCCATGCTCATCCCTACCTTTTAGTTAGGAAATAAGTGAGTGAGTGCAATGTGAATGTAACTAGTGAGTGATGTGATGAACATGTGTTAGCTGGTTTGATGTAATGAACTTTTTCTTTAATGAACGGTAGTTGGTTTGATGAACCTTTTTTAGTTGTGATGAATCTGTGTTAGCTAGTTATGATGAACCTTCTTTAATGAATCTGTGTTAGCTGTGTTAGCATGTTAGTTGTTATTTGATACAGGACCACATGCAATTATCTGATAGAGGACCACATGTTGAATATAATGTTAATTAGTTGTGTTTAGTTGTGTTTAGCTGTGATGATACAGGACCACAACTAACATAATGTTGAATATAATCTGTGTTATCTTTGAATGTTATTCAAAGCTGTTCAATACGTTTAAAGCTGTATTAAAGTGTTAAATATTCAAAGCTAAGGATCACATTCAATATTCAAAGCTGTTTAATTAAAAAGCTAACGACTACAAGAATCTGTTCAATACAAACAGCTAAGGACCACATAACTATATACAAAGCTGTTCATTTACAAAAGTGTTTCATCAAAGGTAGACAAGGATAAAATGAGGCATCAAACACAAGATAAAAGACAAAAATAAAAAATTAAAATTAAAATTAAAATATGGTACATTTTATGTTTATGCTTTATGTCTATGTTTTCTTTCCTCTCTTTTATGCAAAGAATATAATTAATTTATTGGTTAATCGATAATTGTTGGTTAACCAAACCAAAAAATCGAAATCGAAATGACGGTTAACCGAAGTTAATTTACCGGTTTACGGTTAATATTTTTGAAAAACCGAAGTTAATGGACCGGTTAACCGGTCCATGCTCACCCTTACCTTTTAGTTAGGAAATAAGTGAGTGAGTGAAATGTGAATGTAACTAGTGAGTGATGTGATGAACATGTGTTAGCTAGTTTGATGTAATGAACCTTTCGTTTAATGAATGGTAGCTGGTTTGATGAACCTTTTTTAGTTGTGATGAATCCGTGTTAGCTAGTTGTGATGAACCTTCTTTAATGAATCTGTGTTAGCTGTGTTAGCATGTTAGTTGTTATTTGATACATGACCACATGCAATTATCTGATAGAGGACCACATGTTGAATATAATGTTAGTTGTGTTTAGCTGTGATGATACAAGATCACAACTAACATAATGTTGAATATAATATGTGTTAGCTTTGAATGTTATTCAAAGTTGTTCAATACATTCAAAGCTGTATTAAAGTGTTTAATATTCAAAGCTAAGGATCACATTCAATATTCAAATTGTTCAATATTCAAAGCTGTTGAATTAAAAAGCTAACGACCACAAGATTTGTTCAATACAAACAGCTAAGGACCACATAATCATATACAAAGCTGTTCATTTACAAAAGTGTTTCATCAAAGGTAGACAAGGACAAAATGAGGCATCAAACACAAGATAAAGGACAAAAATAAAGTTGTTTCAGTCATTATATGAGGCATCAAACACACCTATATCAGAAACTTGTCTATCTACCAAAACATTCACATTCATATAAAACCTCTCCCTCTACCTCCTCTCATCGCACCTCTCACGGGTGGAGCTTTAACTCTTCTCCCTCTACTTGCATTCTGATTAGATGAGGCTTGAGGTTGGCTATAGAAGACTGGAGTTAGAGCAGATGATGTTGGAGTTGTTTGAGGCTTAGTAGATGAGGCTTGAGCTTGAGCTTGTGAAGAAGATGGAGCTTGAGCTTGTGAAGAAGATCCTGGATTTTTACAAGTCCACTTGTTATGTCCATATGTACCACAGTTTTGACATGTATGTGAAGTGTTGCGTCTCCTCCATTTGTTCTTATTCTCAGGTTCATAATTGTCATGTGTTATTTTTCATCGTGACATATTATGTGGCCGAGTTACACTTGTCACGTAGGATTCCGTTTGTTGACGTGGATTTTCGTTAATAAGAAGGGAAAAATAATCCAATTATGTAACGTCGAGGGCAATTTTGGTCAAAAACATAGGTGAGAGGCAAATTTGCATATTTTTTAATACTTCGGAGGCAAATTTGGCTCTTTTCCTTAAAATAAATTCATAAAGAATAAAAATATATTAGAAATAAGAATAGACAATGAATAAGTAGATATGAAATAATATTATTTTATTTAGTTGACATTGTAAATATGTTAAAAATATGATTATTTTATTTGATTAGCATAAAGAATATAAAGTTAAATGACCAAAATATCATTCTTAATAAAATTAAATATATTTATTTTGTTGGTTTAACATAAGAAATAGATAATGAATTTAAAAAAAACTAGAATACTCTTATAAAATCTAATAATTATATTCTAATTTATTCTAATTAATAACAACGTAATAAAAATATAAATTAATATAAAATAATTTATTAATTTAAAATAACAATTTTTTTTTATAAAAAAATAATTATTAAAATAATTATTAAAATAATATTTAATAATAAAATAATAATTATCTATTTATGAAATACAATAATTAAAATTAATTTTACAATTTAATTTTTATATTCTTATTATAAAAGTTAAATGATAATATACGATAATGACCCAAATGTCTTTTTAAAAATATAATAATTTATATAATAATTTATTTAATTAATAGTAACATAATAAAAATATGTATTAATATAAAATAATTTATTAATTTAAAATAAAAATACTATTATTTATTTTATTTTTATAAAAATTAATTATTAAAATAATATTTAATAATAAAATAATAATTATGTAATTAATATATACAATTATTAGAATTAATTTAACAATTTAATTTTTTTTTAAATCCTTATGTAATATTATAAATATTGAAGGACAATATAGGAAAATATCATAAGGAATAGATGAGTAATACTATTCCTTGGGTTGAGGTAAGAAATAATATTCTCCGTTTAATGAGGAATAATATTTTTTATCTATTCCTTATGACTCACCTATTTTTTGTTAATAAATTATAACCAAACAAGAGAATAAGTGAGACATAATGAATAATATTTTATTCTCGATCTATTCCATCTAATTAAATACTATCTTAGTATATTACATGTATTTTAAGAATTGGTGAATATTATAACAATTTACTCCTCTATCTTGTTGTTATTGGAATGGAATGTCAGATTTGAAATTTGTTGACTTGTAAGTTAAGAGTTTTATTATTGGAACATATAATTGGTAGTCCTAGATTTTAGGTTTAATCGGTGATGATTAAACCTCAAAATTTATCATAATACTAATCATAGCATACACTACTAAAAAAATGGCTTTTTGCGATGGTTCATTCGCAACGGCACAGGATGCGATCGCAGTCCATTGGGGTCGCGGATTGGCCACGGTTGCGACTGCCTTGAGTGCCGTCGCAAAACAGCGACGACACTACGACCGTCTCGAGTGTCGTCGCAATATGGCAACGGTATGACGACCATTTGCGATCGTCATATTGCGACCGCTTATTTGCGATCGTTAAGGCCGTCGCAAAATGTTATTAAATTCCCCGCCCAATTCCCTTTTTTTCACTTCTCCTGCTCGATCAACCCTCTCACTTTCCTTGCTCGATCTCTGCCACCGCACGCCGCTTGCCGCCCGTCGCCCGCCGCCTACTGCTCGTCGCCCGCCGCAAGCAGGGCACCCGTCGAACCCTAGCCGACGGTACTCTCTCTCTCTCTCTCATCCGAAACCCTAGCCGACGGCTAGGTCATTCTAGCAAATATTTGTCTGAAACCCTAGAGATATTTGTGTAAATTAGCATTATGTCATTAAAGGAATCAAATCGTTTAGCGAGGGAAGTTGTCTCCAATTACTTAATGGATGTTGTTGTCTACATTGGGAATTGTATGACCTCACAATTGATATGCATCTCAATTTCCACTATATACCAATTTATTTGATGATCTCATTGGGGTTGTAAAAGCCATGTCATTATTGCTTGAGGAAAGAGGTAGCTTCTAATTTTGATTATTATATTAGAGGAGTATGCATATGTTCTTCCTATTTTTTATAGTCTTGTGTGACTCATATGTCACTGTTCACAGAAGAGGAGGACATTTGGTATTAGTTTTCCAACATCTCAATAGGGTTGGAGGCTTTTCTAATAATTATAAATTATTAAATAGTGATATAATACCTCATGTCATGCACAATGGTTTAAATTTATGTAATGTCATTGTGCTAGAAATATTGTTAATTAATAGTAATTAATTTAGTCTTCTAAGCACTAGAATGTTAGGCAGATAGGAAGGATTAGCTAAAAAAATAGGGATTTGGGGGGAATATGCAGCAATAGATAAAGATGATTTGTTGTGTCTTAAATGGAGTTTGGCATTCAAATCAACATCAAATGAAAGCTAGCTAGAGATGGTTTGATGAGACACGCTACCAATGTTGACATTTTAATGAGAAATTAATTAATATGTTTTGTCATCTCATATAAAACTAATGCCTTGTATAAATAAATAAAGGATAATTAATAATGCACCATGGTTTTCAATTATGACTCCTTTCACCCTTGACACACTACCTTTGGTGAAGAGTGAATAAAAGATTGGTAAAAAAGAGAAGAAACACTTTTTTGTGTGTGGTGGTGATAGGGTGTCTTTATGGGTGCAATGAACATGAAAGGTCTCCTCCTAAGTGCCTTTTATTAGGAGATCTTGTCATGATCACAAAGTTAAACTATTTCTTCATTGGTACAATTGACAATAGCATATTCCTCATGTCTTCCTTCCTTGATTGGAGATCAAAGAAAAAGAAAAGGTAAAGGTTTGTTTAAAATTATCTTGTTCTAATACTCACCCATAGAATCACATGTCATTGTCATGTGAGTCTCCCCTTTCTTGGTCTAATTAGTGATACTAATTAATCTAATTTCATCAAGAGCATCTTTAGCCATAAAAATGATCAAACCAAATGATAAAACTGGATTGGAATTATTAAAAAAAGAAGAAGCAAATGGTCATTGGAGACCCATCCCTCATTGGACTATGTGCCAGGCACATCATCCTCACAAATGATCTAACTCATTGTTGCCCTCTTGACTTCGTCTGTGAGTGAGAGACTTCATCTTCAAACTTGCATTGCGGAGGTCGTACTACTACCACCAACAACCGAAAGAGATGGAAAAGGTGCATATTATCGTATGGGCATGTTTATTGCTTCCTGTTGGCAGTGTCCTGTGATGCGATGATAATGAGATGGAAAAGGTGCATGTTAACATATGGGCATGTTATCAAATGATCTAATGATTCATGACCAATGATTCTTATAGAAGTTCATTTCTCTAATTCTAAGTTAGGTTTACTTCCTAAAGCGAAACGAAGGAAACCTCTTTACCAGAAGTGATGTTTTCCCAATTAAATCATGCATTTGGAGCATTTAGGTCTCCATTATTAATATCTGTTATCTTATTTTTTATGCGCATATACTATTCTGGTTTTGTTTCATTTTTTATATAAATATTGTGATTGAGAAATTTCTTCTTTCTTCTGTTCTTCGTACAAATATTGAATGAGTAGTGTTCAATATATTGAAATTAATATTGCTATATGACTGTAGTGTTTTATAGTATTAGTGTATAATTTTATGTTGGTGAGCTTGAAACTGAAAAAATAATGTTATGATTCACGAGTTGATAAAGTGACACGAACTTATTGACCGTTGGTTCATAATTTTTTTTACAATACCTAAGATCTGTTCCGAGATCGTATCGTTGTCTATAAGAAGTACAAAACTTATAGATTCTTTACGATTTCTGAATTGTCCTTGATCGGACAGTTTGAGATCAAAATTATTTTACTTGCAGTTAAATATTTTTTTAAGATTCATTTCAGTTTAAAATTCTAGCAGATATCCCTTGTTCTCCAAGTATGCGCCCAGATGATATGCATACTTGGAGAACTGTAGGAAAATCCTGCCAGAATTTCGATTGAAATTGGATGTTAAAAATAAATAAATTAAATGCAAGTAGAATAATTTGATTCCCGAATGGAATAGGATCACCCCACCTATGAAGATTTCTAAAGAAGTAATTATTGTGATATATCACGTACAGAATCGTGACGGAAGATCGTAGTTGAATGTACCGTCGGATGTACCGTGGAGGTTTACTTGAAGAATTCAAGAGCGGTGTTCAGGAATTTTTGAACTTCGCATATTCAAATTCGCAATTTGCCAGTGTTGACAAAATCAGATGTCCGTGTCGTCGGTGTGTCAACTTGTTTTTCCTAGATCGATAAGCAGTGACGTTGCACCTATACAGAAATCATTTCATGAATCGTTACTATCGATGGATTTCACACGGGGAGTCATTCATAGGCATGTCATTGTATGAATTAGGAGGCCAGTCGTCTAATATTGGATATTCGTCCGCTGAGTAGCCGTATCGAAATATGGTCTTGGATGCTCTGGGCGATCGTGAATTCCAAAAGTTGCCAATGCCTCACACAGAATTAGGAGGTCAGTCGTCAAGTACTGAAGTGACAATGGATATAGAGTGTGAGCCACAAGTAGAACCGGAAATTCAAATGGCGTTACCAAATCCAGAAGCAGCACAGTTTTATGATTTACTGAAAGCTATAGATGAACCATTGTATGAAGGCTGTGATGAATATTCAAAGTTATCAATAATGACTCAAATGTTAAACATTAAGTCTGACTGCAACGTAACTGTATAATCGATTTTCTGAGCTTTTTCACAAAGCATTGCCTAAACATAACAAACTGGAGGACAGTTTCTATAAGACGAAAAAGATGATGGAGAGACTTGGTCTAGGGTATCAGAAAATTCATGCATGCCAGAACAACTGCATTCTATATTACCGTGAATACGCAGACTTGATCCAGTGTCCAACATGTGAACATCTACGGTACAAAAAAAAATCTTCGAGTAGGTAGAATGATATACCGTTTAAGATTCTTCGGTATTTCCCGATAATTCCCAGATTGAAGCGGTTGTTCATGTCTGAAAAAATAGCCCAACATAAGATATGACATGCTAAGAGTCGTGATCCGAATGTTATGACTCACCTGTCTGACAGTGAAGCACAGAAATATCTTGATCGATGTTATCCATCGTTTGCAAGTGATCCTAGAAATGTCAGACTAGGGTTATGTACTGATGGGTTCAATCCATTCGGTCAATCATTCACTTTATATTTTATTTGGCCGGTGCTCCTCACAGTCTACAATTTGCCGCTGTCGATATGCATGAAAGACGATTTCATATTTTTGAGTATGGTAATCTCAGGACCAAGGGGACCAAGAAAAGAATTGGATGTGTTCCTTCGACCGTTAATTGACGATTTAAAGAACTTGTGGGATGACAGAGTCATCACTTATGATAATCATCAAAGAATGAATTTTAACTTAAGGGCCGCATTGTTGTGGACAATTAGTGACTTCTCGGCATATGCTATGTTGTCTGGTTGGAGTACACACGGGAGGCTTTGTTGTATGTATTGTATGGAAGGAACAAAAGCATTTAGTCTTCGGCATGGACGAAAGATTTCATACTTTGATTGTCATCGTCAATTTTTGCCACTTGATCATCGATATCAGAGAAATAGAGATGAATTCATCAGGGGCAGAGTAGAAAAAGACGGACCACCTCCGCGTTTGTCTGGTAATCAAATGTTAGCTCGGGTTTTTGTGTTACCGAATATCACATTCGGAGAGATTAACAGAATTAGTGGTTTTAGAGAAAGACACAATTGGGTTAAAAAAAGTTTAGTTTGAGAACTGTCTTATTGGAGCTCATTACTAGTTCAGCACAATTTAGATGTGATGCACATTGAAAAGAATATGTTTGAGAATATTTTTAGTACAGTAATGGATTTTGTAGGAAAAATAAAAGATAATGTGAAGGCAAGAATGGACTTAAAAGTATATTACAAACGTCCAGATTTAGATCTACAGGAGGTGAACGACAAACAAGTGAAATTGAAAGCCTATTATGTTCTCACTAAGCAACAACAAAAAGATATTTTTCAGTGGATAAAAGATCTCAAATTACCAGATGACTATGCATCTAATTTAGCTCGATGCGTCAATGTAGACGAATGTAAAATATCAGGAATGAAAAGTCATGATTGTCATGTGTTCATGCAGAGACTACTCCCTATTGCATTCCGCGATATTTTACCAGACAAAATTTGGGGGCCGTTAATCGAGCTTAGTTTGTTCATCAGAGATATCTGCGCCAATGCCCTCCTTCGTATAGAAGATATGGAAAAGCTAGAAAAAAATATTATAGAAATTCTTTGCAAATTAGAGCAGATATTTCCACCTGGATTTTTTGATTCGATGGAGCATCTACCGGTTCACTTAGCATATGAGGCAAGAGTTGGTGGTCCGGTTCAATATCGGTGGATATATTTATTTGAGAGATATATGCAGAGGTTAAAAAGAAAAATAAAAAATACAGCTGCGGTGGAAGGTTCAATAAGTGAAGCTTATATAATTCAGGAGATATCAACTTTCTGTTCTTTCTATTTCGAGTCCATTGTGCACACAAGGTTGACTCGTCGTCCCCGAAATGATGATGGGGAAATGTGAACACTGTAGGTTTTCTATCAATATTTTATTTTCCTGATCATGGTTTAGGATCCCGCCATTTTGGCTTAGGTGGAGGATGCTTGGGAAGCTTACAATAAGAAGCTTTTCAAGGATATCCTCCACCGTGCGCGGGATGAGGCACGGACAAATGTAGGTGGTAATCGGGATACGCCTATGGATGCGCTGAAGGAAAATGGGCCCAACTGGATAACGAGCTATGTATGGGATCAACTATGCGACATCTAGGCGTCCGAGGAGTGGTAGGGTGTCTCCCGAACGGCGTACCGGAATTGGATGACGCTAGTTCACTACTAGAAACTTAGTCTTCAGCAACGGCTATCAGCAATGGCCGCTCAAGCCGTTGCTATTTGCAACGGCATTCTTACGGCCGCCCGAGCCGTTGCAGATATGTTGTATCTGCAACGGCTTTCTAATGGACACACGAGCCGTTGCTGATAATGTTAATTATCAGCAACGGCTTTCTAACGGACAAGTGAGCCATTGCGGATGATAACTTATTAGCAACGGCTTGCTAACGGACAAGTGAGCCGTTGCTGATGATAACTTATCAGCAACGGCTTTCTAACGGGTGAGTGAGCCGTTGCTGATAAGTTTATATAGGTCGCAGATTGCGCCCCCCCTTCTTCCTCCCGCTGCTGCCGCCGCCGCCGCCTCCTCTCCTGCCTCTCGCCGCCGCTGCTGACGCCGACGACGCCTCCCGCTGCTGACGCCGACGACGCCTCCCGCTGCTGACGCCGACGACGCCTCCCGCTGCTGACGCCGACGACGCCTCCCGCTGCTGACGCCGACGACGCCTCCCGCTGCTGCCGACACTGTCAGGTATGTGCCCTCCGGCTGGCCGTCTCTTCTGTTGCGGCCGGTAGAAAATCTGACCGAAACCCTAAAAATAGGGTTTCGGCCGATGGCCGCCGCCGGACCTTGTACATTGGCCGGACAGTGTGTCCGACCACTGTACGCCGGCATCGGAGTCCACCTGACTCCGGCGCCGGAATTTGTAGTTTAATAATATTTTTTTATTGTTTTTTATTGTTTTTTAATTGTTAATTAATTGTTAATTAATTATTTAGATTAATTGTTTAATTTGTTAGAATAATTTTTAGGGTTTAGATTAATTTCGAAATTATCCACTTCGGACGCGCGCCAGAATCGTCCACTTCGGACGTGCGCCGGAATCATCCAATATGGACTCGAACTGTCTCGAAACATTTAGAAAATAATCATCCATCCGACGAGTTGATATGTTTCACGTACGCATCGATGAGTCGGATATGACTTAGCAAAACCTTAGATCCATTCGGGGATTGTATGTTCGTGTAAAAGAAGTAGATGATCTTTTATACGACGTACAATTCTTGAATTGTCCCTGATTGGACAATTTGAGAATATAGTTATTTGTACTGCACTTACGTTTTTATTTTAACTGTTAACTAATTATTCTAAATTTCGGCAACATCTCTCTTGTTCTCCGATACGCGCCCAGATGATATGCGTATTCGGAGAACTGTAGGGAGATGCTGCCGAAATTTAGAATAATTAGTTAACAGTTAAAATAAAAACGTAAGTGCAGTACGAATAACATAAATCCCGAATGAAATAGGACAATCTCACCTAAAGACATTAACCAAAGAAATTGTCATTGATTGACAGAATCATGTCGGCTGATCGAAGTTGGATATATCGACGTCTTGATCGTGGAGCTTTAACGAATGAGTTTCGATTAGGCGTAACGTACTTCCTAAATTTTGCCTATTTGAATCGGAATTTCGTTAGCATGGGTGATCAAATCCGATGTCCGTGCCGCATTTGTTCGATTGGACGATTTTTGGATCGGGAGACTGTCACTCTGCATCTATATACCAAAGGATTTGCACCAAGATATTTTCTATGGACTTGTCACGGGGAGTCACGCGAAGTCAGGACGTCGAGCAATCCTGTCGTTCAGACATATGGTGAATCTTCCTCTGCTGGTGGTTCTTCATCTGGTCAATGTAATCCCTATAGAACTATGATACTTGATAGTCTTGGGGGTTAATTCCACCTGAATGATAATGTTGATCGGCCAGTTCTTCAGACATCAGTCCCACCAGATACTACAGCGGTTGATATCACAGAAGTACAAACTGCGATAGAGATTGAATTACCGAATAAAGAAGCTGCAGAATTTTACGAGATGTTGAAAGCTGCCAATGAACTTTTGTATGAGAATTGTCCTAAATACACTAGGTTTTCAGCAATGACACAGCTCTTAAACATCAAGGCCGATTGTAATATCAACGGAGTTGCGTATGATCGGATTGCTGGATTGATTAATGGAATGCTGCCTACTGATAACAAGTTTGAGCCAACTTTTTATAAGACTAAAAAGCTAATGAGAAAATTGGGGCTTGGGTACGAAAAAATACACGCGTGCCAAAATAACTGCATTTTATATTATAAAGAAAATGTGCAGTTGGATAAATGCCCTGTATGTCAACACCCTCGTTACAAGGAGAAGAAATCGGTCCGATAGAAAAATATCCCGTTTAAGGTGCTTCGGTATTTTCCACTAACACCGAGGCTTCAAAGATTATTCATGTCGGAAAAGACAGCCCCCTACATGAGTTGGCATGCAAGAAGTCGTGATGATACAGTAATGACTCATCCATCTGACAGTGAAGCATGGAAACATTTGGATACATGTTATCCTTCATTTGCTAGGGATACGAGAAATATCAGATTGAGATTGTGCACACATGGTTTTAATCCGTTTGGACATTCTGCAACTCCTTATTCAGTTTGGCCAGTGCTGCTGACAGTTTATAATTTGCCACCGTCAATGTGCATGAAAGATGAATTTATTTATCTTTCGATGATTATTCCGGGTCCTAAGGGTCCGCGAAAAGAAATTGACATATTTCTCAGACCCTTGATAGATGAATTGAAAACATTGTGGACTGAGGGAGCTGTCACTTATGATTGTCATCGAAAGCAAAACTTCAATTTAAAGGCCGCAGTCTTGTGGACAATCAATGATTTCCCAGCGTACGGCATGTTGTCGGGTTGGAGCACTCACGGCCGACTCTCTTGTCCGTATTGTATGGAACACTCTAAATCAATCAGTCTTCAGAACGGATGAAAAATCTCATTCTTTGATTGTCATCGTTGATTCCTACCGGTTAATCATCAGTATCGAAGGAATCGTAATAAATTTACTAAGGGCAGAGTCGAAAGAGATGAGCCACCACCGATGTTGTCTGGTGAACAAATGTTAGCACGTGTTTTAGCACTTCCAGATATAGTATTTGGTCGCAATGAAAGAGTGTGAGGTTTTGGCCAAACACACAACTGGGTGAAAAAAAGTATCTTTTGGGAATTGCCCTATTGGAGTTCATTATTGATTCGACATAATTTAGATGTCATGCACATTGAAAAAAATGTGTTTGATAATATTTTCAACACTTTGATGGATATTTCTGGAAAAACTAAAGATAATGTCAAAGCCCGACATGATCTGAAAATACTTTGTAAAAGACCAGAGTTGGAGTTACAAGAGGTCAACGGACGATATCTGAAACCGAAGGCCCTATATGTGTTAAATAAACAACAGATCAAAGATGTTTGTCAATGGGTAAAAGAACTCAGATTACCCGATGGATATGCTTCAAACTTATCTCGATGTGTGAACGTCGATGATTGCAAAATATCAGGGATGAAGAGCCATGATTGTCATGTATTCATGCAGAGATTACTTCCGATCGCATTTCGAGATCTTCTACCTGATAATATTTGGGGTCTGTTGACTGAATTAAGTATGTTTTTTAGAAACATCTGTGCAAATGTCCTTCGAGTCGAAGATATGTCAACACTTGAAAATAATATTGTTGAAATCATATGCAAGCTGGAGCAGTTTTTCCCTCCTGCATTTTTTGACTCGATGGAGCATCTACCGATACACTTGGCATACGAGGCACGAGTTGGTGGCCCCGTTCAATATCGGTGGATGTACTTATTTGAAAGATACATGAATCATCTGAAGAAAAAAGTAAAGAACACCGCAGCTGTTGAAGGATCAATATCTGAATCGTATATCATCCAAGAAATTTCAACATTCTGCTCATTTTACTTTGAATCGACAGTACAGACAAGATTTGATCGTCTTCCACGTAACGACGACGGGGGTGTTCGACATTCAGATGGACGTTTAAATATATTTTGTCACTCTGGTCGTGCTTTTGGTTCTCGTCCATCTCAACACTTAAGCGATGAAGAGTATCATTTGGCACACTTGTATGTATTACTCAATTGTCCAGAGATTGAACAATTCATTGAAATATTTGACATTGAGATGATGCAAAAATACTCTATTCACAACGATCAAGAATTGGAGAGATTACGGAATCGTAATTTCCCTACTTGGATTCAGACTTACAGCAAAGATCACAGAGCTGAAATAGATGAAAGAATATTTGAGTTTGTTAGTGGACCGTCGCGACTTGTGTCGTGCTATAGCGGATATTTTGTTAACGAGTATAAATTTCACACGGTTGAATATTCATTTACAAAGAAGACGATGAATGCTGGGGTCTGCGTGAAAGGGACAACCTATGTTGAATGTGATATGGATTTTTATGGACTGGTGGAAGAAGTGATAGAGTTGCACTACTTCGGCTTGAAATCAGTGATCCTATTTAGATGTCATTGGTTCGATACAACAGAAAGGGGCATGAAAGTTCATCCAAAATACAAACTTGTTGAGGTTAATTACAAATCGAAATTGGCAGCAAATGAGCCTTTTATATTGGCATCATAAGCCGAACAAGTATATTACACGAAGTATCCGACTCAAAATAAAGATAGAGCAGATTGGCGTGTAGTCTGTAAGACAAAAGGTAGAGGAAAAATTAATCCGATAGTAGGAGAAAATGAGCTGATACCTGATATGACACATGGTTTCTATCAAGAAGATGATCCTCCTGCTGTATATCGTATTATTCCAATACTCGAGGAAGCAGACACAACGTCAATTCAATTAGAAGTTGAATATGCTGATGATGACGATCATGAAATTGAGGAAGCTGGAGATGAAGAAGATGAAGAAGAGGAAGAAGAGGAAGAAAAGGAAGAATTCGAAGACTATTATTCAGATGATGAGGAATAATTGTAAAGTATATATTTTATTAAATATATCTCTACTATTTATACAATAATCTGATTATATGTCTGTTCGACAGATATGTCTGGTCGTGGTTATCGACGCAGGAGAGCTTCGGAGTCTCCGATCGGTGAGACTCCAGCATTTACTCATGCTGCTGATCCTCCCGTTGCTGATCCTCATGCGGATGATACTACCGAGGCTAGTACATCCAGACGCAGGCGGCCACGCGGGCCGAACAGGTGGCAGCCTCCACCAGCCACAGAGTCACGTAGATTGATTAGCGTGATTGGGGAGCGGTAATATATCATGAATTATGAATCATTACAAATTCATTATATCATAATATAATATTAAAATTTATTTTTGTTGTGCAGGTTCAAGCAAGAAGAAGTGCCGAGGAGCATTTCTTCTATTATTCGACGATACATGCACGGGGCATGGCCTACGTGGTCTCACGTGCCTAGCGAGCACGTCGACATGTTATGGCGCGAGTTTGAGGCACGTATTATTTTTTTTTTTACATGCATGATGATTAATATTGGTACTGATATTATTATTTTGCAGGCTCGCTATACATGGGCCGAGGACCAGAGGCCCTTCATTTACGCTGCCTGGGAGGCTATTTCCCGGGCAAGGTACAACGGGCAGCTGGGGCAGGCTCGGTCCCAGGCGATGGCCCGAGCTGGGACCACTAACATCGCGGAGACTCGGGGATACGACCCCGGTTGGATTACTTCGGATATATGGGACCAGCTCGTGGGAATATGGTCGACGGATTGATGGCAGGAGGTTTCTCGGAATGCGGCTAGAAATCGCATGTCGGGGGGAGCAGCGCGTCACACCGGCGGCTCTGTTGCATTTGCAGTGCACGCGAACCGTATGGTAAGTATATCTTTTAATTATATATTTTATTTGTTACTATGTGTACTAATTAATGTATTTGTTTTGTAAATATAGACGACGGTGTCGGATGACGGGACTGTCCAGCGACCCTCCCCGATTGCGGTGTTTGAGCGGACTCACCGTCGAGCACATGGGACGGGGGAGTACATCCACAACCGCGCTGCATACATTGTGGTAATTATATATTTGTTTAAATTATTCATTATATATTTATAATTTAAGTTTTATGATAAATATTAAACAAAAAATCAAACTCGAGTAGGAGACGTACAACCAGACGGTGGTGCAGCGCGAGGGTACCCCCGAGGACTTTGACGCAGCATCGTGGGTCGAGGCCACAGGTGGCTGGGACCATGGCCGCGTATATGGCTTCGCAGATAGTGGTCATGCGCGAGCCGTGCTAGGGCCACTTGGGGCACTGACCCCTCCGGTCGCTGGTGAGCGGCCGTCCACCTCTAGATCCAGTTATGATCATAGTAGCAGAATAAGGACTCTAGAGGAGACGGTCGCGCGTCAGAGTCAGATGATGGCGGAGATGCATGCTATGCTACTCAACATGTCAGGTCATCCCGAAGCAAGCATCTCTTCTGTATCATCTCATCCATCGTCCTCGAGTCAGTCCACGCCGGTGTGCACTCAAGCACTCCGGACCCCGCCATATGATCTAGGCCATCCTCCATCATGATCGTGAGATTTTATTTATATTGACTTTGTTACTGAGATATTGAACTTGTTTAATTTATATTGACTTTGTTACTTAGATATTGATACTTCAATTTTGCATTTGAATTATTTTTATACTATCGTGGATAATTATCAATATAAATATAATTGTTTTGATGTATATCTTGGTGTGTTTGTGATGTGTGAATGAATGTGTGTATGAGTGTATGGGTGTGTGAGTTATGTATCTAATAATGTATCAATGTATCAATGGAAATTTAAAATTTTAAAATTTTTCGTTACCAGGTTCACATCATCAGCAACGGTTTTCCCACGGCCGTCCGTGGGAAAGCCGTTGCTAAAAGTTTATCGAAAGCCGTTGCTGATGACCTACAACAACGACTTAGCGACGGGCTTTTACTAACGGCGTTGCTACGGACTCAGCGGCCGTTGCTATTAATGTTATCAGCAACGGCTCCGTGTCCGTTGCTGATAATATTTTTAGCGACGACCCGAGCGGCCGTTGCTGAAACGTCGCTAAGTTATCAGCAACGCGGGTTTCTGTCACGGCCCTATTGCAACGGCTCGGCCGTTGCTGATGCTCTTCAGCAACGGCATCAGCCGTTGCTGATGCCCATTTTTCTAGTAGTGGTTGAGGTATCCGTGGCCCGACATACCGGTGGGTCCATCCCATTTACTTGTCACGAGCGTCGCATGGTAAGTAATTTAATATTGTATAATTAATTTAATTAATCAATATTTAAAGGCCACGTATACTGAGTTGGTGACTCAGCGGGGAGGTGATCATGTGCAGCATCAGCTTGATGTTGACGCATGAATGCAAGTGACAGGAGTCGATCACGACCATGTATATGACATTGGCACAACGGGCCACGCACGAACTTTGTTGCAGCCACATGGTGCGGGGTCGTCTGCCTTCACCTCTTTCACCGCTGGTCCATCAACATCACATGCGGGCCATGATCGATTTGCAGCCTTAGAGGCTTCGCACGCAAAATTACAGGCTTCTAATGCACGCCTCATCAATGAGGTGGTCGCTATGAGGGAGTACATGACACATATTGCTTCTTCCATGCAAGGTGCTCGGGCCCCTCCGCCTCCCCCGTCATTCGACGCGACGCCAGCTGATGCCCTCTCGACGCAACCCCTCTCCTCGCCGTATCCATCGCCGCCACATGATGCACTTCATGATTGATATATACTTTATTTTCTCTTTTGATTAAATATGTTTTGTTACGATGTAAATATTACATTTTGATATAAATATGTTATACATTATAATTTGATGTACGTCTTGAATATTCCCTCGTGGCAGCATTTTGATATAATTTGATATCTTGTATATTCTCTCGTTGTGGCATTGCATTTTGATATAATTTGATGTATTGTATATTCTCTCGTTCTGGCATTGCATTTTGATGTAATTGGATGTCAAATATTGTAAACAGACATTTTTTTTAAAAAATATTATTATAATTTTTTTTAAAAAAATAAACATTTGCGACGGTTGTGCAACCGCTAGCCGTCGCAAAAGATATATCGAACTAGTCGCCAAAAGCGATCTCAGTTACAATTGCAATCATTCTGCGATGGCCAACGCGGTCGCAGAATCGTCCTGGATATAATATTTGTGACGGGTACCACGGTCGCAATGTCGTCGCCGGTTTATTAGTTGCGAGATCAAATAAGGTCGCAGATATTACGCGACACCGCTGTATACCGTCGCACATCGGTCGTAGAATAATTTCATTTGCGACTGCTACTTCTGCCGTTGTACATTTTCTGCGACAAGTTCTTTTGCTAGCGCTCTTTGCGATCGCGTCCGGCCGTCGCAGAAGGTCTTTAACGACCGTTTTGCGATGGTAATATTCGTCGTAGATATTCCATTTTTTAGTAGTGATATATATTCATTTGATTATATTACAAAATCTATCATCATACAAGTGTGTAGAGAGGGTGTGTTGGAGGGAAAGGTTTATGTGATACTGGGTAAAGTCTAATTCAATTGTTGATTCAGAACTAAGTTATTTGATTTTCATCTTATAGTTGGCGGTGTACTTAATTGAGTTAATCTACTGTAAGCTTCTTTGAATTCAATTACGAGATTAACTCGATCAATTATTTAGGCCTAATCATTTATTAATTATTAGGTATATAGTGAGTTGGGCCACCGTCCGATTGTATTAAAATGATAGATCTATCCTTTGTTTCCTTTGTTTATTTCTTTGCTTCTAAGCTTCTTTTGAATTCCTGTAAGCTTCTGTACTGGACTAGGGTTGGTACCGGAGCATTGCTCCTCGCTGTTTCAGCATCACCAGGCTGCAGTCGATCGTCACCGTCGGGTCGTTGCCGTTGCCGTGCGGCGGCGGTTGCTTGGCTCCAAGTTCCAACTATTATGGGGGAGGTAAACATTACTCGGCCCCACGGTGGGCGCCAAATGTTCCTGCATGAGGATCATAGTACTCTGGTCCGGTTCGGTGTCTCTCCTAGTTAGGTTCAATGTCGGCAGGGAGGGGGGCTACAAAAGACACTCCGACGATCAAGTTATGGGACTCCAAAGTGAAGGTGATGATGCCGCTTGGTAATCTCATGGGGATGTTGCTCATAATGGGTCGAGGCTGATCCCGGAGATGACGGGTATGTAATGGTTCATCCATCGTGATAAAGGAGGACGTGAATGTCCTTATTTGGCCGAGTGGAGCCCCCGGGCAGAGTAGTTTGATCTGGCTCGAGTCAAGTCCAAGAGTATAGCCAGGTGGGAACCTCGGGCGAAGCCGTCCGATTTGGTCTAAAATGAGTTGTGGGGTGTTGATGGGTCTAACTCGACCGAGTCCAATAGCCCTAGTCCAGTACAACTCCAATTTTCATAATTACTCCCTGTCAGCATTAGCAACCACACAGGAGGTTAGCACCCGAAAAGACATTCATCCCTCCCACACAACCGTTGCATTCACTCCTGACATTGAAGGATCACGAAGTAATTGCTCCAATTCTCGCCGGAGGGAAGTTGCTCCTCCCCTCCCCCTTGGGTTACGAATTTCCCCTCTTTTCCTTGCATAAGTTGGCATATTTCCCCCCATTTTGTTACAATTTCTCTCATTTGATCGAACTAGAGGTGACAATGGACGACTAGCTTATATGCTTCGATCGTTTGAAGGGTTTCATCACCGCCGCTAGGAGCCTTGGAGGAGAGATGGGCAGTTGCACTCGAGTATGGATAACTCAACTACTTGAGTATATGTACTCTATACGATATCAAATTTTATATTATTATTTTGTCTTTTTTCTAGTATAATGATGGACGGTATTTACTTGAGTATGTGCACTGCATAGAGCACCGTATCCGTTTTATTTCAATTTTTTTTTTACTGCAATTATATAATCAAAAGGGTAAAAAAAAGAATAAAAAGAGTAAACATAGATTAAAAAAAAAAGTTTCTTGTAATCAACAGGAACCGGTACTTATTCCCGTGGGCCAGATAGCCCCATGCGGTCGGACGCTTGGCCACACCTGCCGCAGGTGCACCAAAGTTCCGTCCGATGGTGGAACCATCGACAGCGGCAACGACACATGCACAACAGCAGCAGCCGGTGGCACATCTGTAATTGCATATGCACAGCCGCAGTTGCAGTGGCAAGAGAGAAAAAAAAGCAGGCAAGAGAAGGAAATGCGAATAATTGTCCGCGACGTGGCTAAATTGAAAATATTCATATGCGATAACTTAATTAAGTGGCTGAAAAGTTATCGCAGATGATTACTATTGTGACGATTTGAAGTGGTCGTCTCTGAGCCATCACATCACATCACATCACATATTATGTGAAGTTTTGAACATTTACAATGACTAGTTGCAGCTCTTGTTACTCCGTTGGTAATTTGCGATGGCAATAGTGGCTGGTGCAGATGCTTCAAACAAATTGTACGATTATTATCGATCCAACTTTTGAGTTTTACTGATCAGATCGAATTGGGGATTGATTCATGAGTAGATATTTGAGTTGCGATGTATTAAATCAAACCACACAGACATGTTAAACATTAATTCTTGGACACCAATTCCATGAACTCCTCATCTTTGACCAGCGAGCTCAGCGCGCTGGGCGAGAGGCAAACCTCCAACGCCATGCTCCCTCTCTCCGGCCCTGGATAGATGGTGGCCTTCCCATCAATTTTGTTGCCGCCGCCACTCCTCACGGCCGCCGGCTCCCCCCATCCGAAGTCGTTTCCATAGACATTGAACCTCGGCGAACTTCCCGTCATCAAGACCCGAGGTTTGTCGACGACATTAACGTTAGCGAAGTAGGGAGTCTTCGCCCACTTCTCCTGCAAACTCCGCACCGTTGATTCGTTGTACGAAGCCACGGCCTGGTTTAGAAGCCATGCGCCCCAGCTGAAGCCGCGTTGCAGTAACTCCCCTGTCTTCACTGTCACGTTCTCCAAGTACCCGCAGTTCCCAAGGTAAGCGTCCGGCAGGGGCGGCGTTAGCCTCGTCCGGCATCCGATCAGGAGCATGTATGTGGTCTCCTCCTCCGGGCCGAGGCAGCGTGCTTGCGTCACGGACACCCAAAGGCGAGCAAGCAACGATTGGAGGGAGGAGATTGTGATCTGCTTGTTTTCGCCGCCAATCTCTGCATTTGCTCTGCGCTTGAGCATCGCCACCGTTTCCGCCGAGAAATGGAACGCGCACTCCTCGACCGGAGTGTAAACCGGCCTAATTCTAACGATCTCCTCTGCGCTGCGGAATGGTAGACGGATCGGGGGCTTGCAGGAATCGAGGAACCAGCGATCGAGGACTGGCGGTTGGACGCCACGGTCGCTGCCGATGCGGGAGATCTCCGACCACGAATTGAAGAAGTTCCAGAAGCAGAAACCATCGCCCACGACATGGTTGAGCGATCCGCCAATGAAGATTCCATCGGCGAGCTCGGTAACTTGGACGGCGAGCAGCGGAAAGCGATGCCCGTCGTAGTTTATTAATCCGTCGATGGGGAAGAGCGACAGCACGATCGGCGGAACGTAGAGGGCGTCGAGTATGTCGGAGACCTTGACAGTGGGGGCGGAAGCTTGGATGAACTCCGCGCCTCGGTCGTCGCACTTGAGGGAGACGGAAAGGGAACGGGGAGCGGAGGAGTCGTCGTCGTCGTGCTTCGTGATCGCGAGGCGTCCTGCTAAGGGGAAGAAGTGATCGAGGGTGGCGGCGAAGGAAGTCCGAAGAGAGGAGATATAATTGTTATCTTCGCCGTGGTACTTGTGGAAGAGGAGGCCCTTCTGGATGTAGTCGACAGAGATCATCTTGAGGTCCCATGGAGTGAGGTGGATAACTCGGCCGCCGGATTCCTCGTTGGGGCGGCATGATGGACGAATTGTGGACTGAGAGATGATACGGACTTGGGCGATGGGCGCCGCTGCTTCTGCCGCCATAGATTTCTCCAATGGATTGGAAGGTCGAGAAGTATCCGGCAATAATGAAGTCTGCACGTTTTTATTGTTGCGGATCTACTGCCTGAATCACACCATTATTATATTATTTTTCTTATTTGCGTGAAGTAAGAGATATTTGCATTAAAAAAAAGTCTACCAGGATTAATTGCTGTAAGAATATGTAAATTGGATTGTAAAAATATTTTCATATCGGCACAATGCATATATTATAACAATGCAAATCAACTCTAGAATTTGTTGTAGGTGAAGAGTAACATCATGTTTAAAAAATCATATTCAACACTATCTTTGATTTACTAATTAGAATTGACATCATATTCCCCTTTTATTTACTAATTAGAATGGACACCATAGTGCCCTTTATCAATACCCTATTTGATAATTATATGGGATATTGAGTTTTGAACCGCAAGAAATTGTGCTCCTTGTTCAGGTTAGCAAGACAAAAGTATACCTTGTTCATTCAATTCGTCAAAAGATACTCATTGCTTGTCCATCAAGTAACATGATGGATGGATGGCTCGTGTCACTTCTTCTCCGTGCTCTAGCAGTGACAAGGGTGACAACTCGGGCGACCCTCCCTCCCCCAACCCCCCTACCCCACGGCGTTTCTAGCTCCCCTCTCCGCCTCACAACTCGATATTGCAGCGTCTTAAGCGAATACGATACATTCGAGAAACCCTAAAGGGACTTTAGCGTAAACGTCTTCCTCCAACACCATTCCTCCGACGCCAGCTTCAAATCCGCCTAAATCTTGGGCAGACATCTTGAAATCCCAAAACCCTAACTTGGGTACAACACCGACTCTAAAGAAAACTTTCGAGAAGATATCATCTAAGGCAACCAACTGAGTTGTCTTCTCCTCTGAACAAATTTATGCCCTAAGGTAGCCGTGGGAGGCTAGCCTTATTGGTAAGTTCCTTTGGTAAGCCACATCCCCTTCAAATCATTAAATCCTGGGCGAATTGGCTTTGGTCTCTATACGACTTTCAATCTATGTTGGATCTCGATGAAAACTTTTTTGTTTTCCATTTTTCTTCGATGGATTACGTGAATTCGGTTTTAACTGGTGGACTGTGGTCTCTCCCTCATGGACTCATCCCATGGAAGCCGCTTTTCCGACCATGGGATGAAATGTTTACCACTGCCCCGATTTGGCTCAAACTATAGTCTCTCCCTCTCGAATTTTGGAATCGTGAATGTGTTTCGCATATTGCAAGTAGTTTTGGCCGTGTTCTCCGTGTAGATGAAATGTCTTTTTCGCTTGAAAGAGGTAAATACATTCGAGTCTGTGTTGAAATTAATTTGACTTTGCCCTTAAAGCAAGGTTTGTGGATTTCCTTTGATAACCAAGAGTTTTTCCAACTTGTTTGCTATGAGAACCTTCCTACGATTTGTTTCCAATGTGGTATTATAGGGCACAATGAAGCTGACTGCCCTATTCTTCTCTATCGCAAATCTAAATATGTTAATACTATTAATGCTTCTGGTTTTGGTAAGACTGATTTTAATTATGTTAATAATAATGTTCCTATTATTATTACTGCTGCTATGAATGATATTGATGCTGTTAATAAATTTGTTGATGATATGATCATCAATGATGATGTTGGTACTCCTTTAGCTACGACTTCCCCCAAAATTTCTTATGATTCCACCTCTTTAAATAACTCTAAGCCTTCTGAGAATTCACCTTTACATTTAATAGACCCCCTTCTTGAACCCACCTGTGGCCCCTCAATCCAGAGTCGTAGAAATAGAAGGAATCATCCTCGTAGTGCGCACCAACCCTCTGTTTAGAGGAATGATCGTGCTCGGATGTATGGAGTCTCACAAGACTCAAGGACCTCTGACATGGCTAATGGCGAAGATCTAAACTTTGAATTGCAACCTCTGAATTGCAACATCTTACTTTAATTCATAACAATTTTGTTTCTGGTAATGAAAATTCTATCGAAAAAGTGGTTCCCTCTAAACCCATGAATACTAAATAGCCTGTTGAAACTAATCCTAAAATTATTGTTAAAAGTTCTCCCTCTATCACTGGTAGAGCTTTATCTAACAACAGTCTTAAACATCTGGCTCACTCTAAGGATCACAACTTCAAATCCCCTTCAAATCCCCTACTTCAAAATCAATTCCTACCATAGCTAAAGAACTGGATCTTGTTTTTAAAGCTTTCTAAGATTTTAATCAAGCTCCTAGTTCTAGTAAAACAACCAATAAGACATCCAATAATAAAATTCCAAAACCCTCTTCTAAATACACTGGCTTAGCCTTAATCCCTTATAAAGCTGAGAACTCCAATAAAAGGCATAGAACAATTGGTCTTTTTGAAGAACCTGAACCTAAGGAGCTTCTCGACCTTTAGAACCTATGCTGCTCACTGACATTCCTTCCTGATAGGGAGACCTCTGCCCCTATTCCTATAGATACAGATATTAATCTTGTTTTTCAATGAATATTTTAAACTGGAATTATAGAGGGGCTGAGAGAAAACCAGTTTATTTCTGTTGATATCAAACATTCTGTTATGAAATTAATTGTTTTACAAGAAACTCATTTGAATGAACCAAACTCAAAAAAGTTAATTAGAACCTTTGGTAGGGATTGGTCTGGTTCTATTGTGCCTAGTGATGGTGCCTTGGGAAGTATTATTATTTTTTGGAATACCAATTTTGTTCATCCGCAACTTATTTCCACTTGTTCCCAAGTGATAAATGTTGTAATAAAAATAGATAATTCTGAACCTTTTCTACTTTATGTTGTTTATGCTTGTACCATGCCTACTGTTAGATCCATGTTGTGATAATATTTTATTGATTTAAATATGAATTCGTTTCCTTGGCTCATTTTGGAAGATTTTAATTATATTCTTAATCCATATGATAAATTAGGAGGTGCTGCTTTTAAAGTTACTGCTTCTATTCAGCATTTTAGAGATTTTAACAACCAGCTTCCCATCAGTCACCTGATGTTCGCTGATGATATTATACTCATTTTCAAAGCTAACACCAAGAGTATTAATACCATTAAAAACTTATTCTCTCATTATGAGTAGTTAACTGGCCAAAAAGTTAACTACTCTAAATATGAGATTTTCTTCCCTCATTCCACTCCTGATATCAAAAATAATATCGCTTCCTCTCTTAACATGAGAATTGGTAAGTTTCCCATTAAGTACCCTGGTATTATGATTTCTCCTAGGAGACCTCCTCCTAAATCCCATGACTACATTCTCTCTCAGATTGATTCTAAAATCAGCTCCTGGCAATCAAATTTTCTTTCTCAAGCTGGGAGAATGGTTCTCATCAAATCTTTCCTTAATGCTATTCCTGTGCATTCTTTATCTATTACTTGGCTTAACAATGACACCACTAATGAGAAGAAGAGCATTCACTTAATCAATTGAGATACCATTACCCTTTCTAAAAATCAGGGAGGATTAAGTATTCAAGACCTTAGGAACAAAAACTTGGCTCTTCATGCTAAAAGAGTCCATGGCTATCTAAATAACTCCAACACTCTTTGGACCCAAATTGTTAAAGCTAAGTACCCTCCTCTCACTTTTACCTCTTCCTTCTCTCAGCCTAACACTTCCTGAGCCTAAAAATTGTTTCAAACTGCTTTCTCTAGCCTTAAGTTTGGTTTTAAGAAAATCATAGGTAATGGAGATAACACTTCCTTGCTTAATGATTTATGGGTCTTGGACCTTCCTCTTGGTCTGAAATCAACTTACATTAACATTAATTTGATGAATAATCACGCTTGGTCATCTTTCTTTGGGAATACTTTATGTGATGCTACTTTATGGGAGGTCATTGAGGATATTGTGTTGCATGTAGATCCCTATGATGATTATTATATATGGATGAGAAATGCCAATGATTGTGTTAATGCTTCCTCAGCTTATGCTTTCATGAAAAATCATAAACTAGTTCCAAATTCTGAAAATTCAGTTTGGAGTAAAATCTGGAAGTTGGCCACTACCCCTAAAGTGAAAATCTTTCTTTGAAAATTATCATGGTAGACTTTAACTCGTACTCGATTATTTTATTTGGGTATTATTAGTTTCCAATTGTGTGTTCTTTGTGATTTTGAGCTTGAGACTCATCAACATCTCTTCTCATATTGCTATTTTGCTAATGAACTGTGGCTTGCTTTAGGTTCTACTCTTAATTTGAATTTTTCAAATAGAGGTAACCTGTGTTCTAGTAGCTGGCTGTTGTCAGCCTCTTCCCCTACATGGGGCAAGGGACCCTCAGCCATTATTGCTAACACAGTCTGGTTAATTTGCTTTTTTTTGGAATAGTATTTTGCATGAGGATGCTAAACCAACTATATCTGTTGCCTTATCTCAGATACTTGCATTCTCTGATAAATACAATTTACAGGTAAGTCATGAGGGTAATACTACAATGTTAACCAATATTCCTCATTGGTCTCCCCCTCCCAGTAATTTGCTTAAGTTTAATTGCGATGGTTCACCCTTAGAAAATAAGGGAGGTGCTGGGTTTATTTGTAGAAATTCTTTAGGTGTTTGCTTATATGCTGCTAATAAATGCTTTACTTCTAGCTCTATTTTACATTGTGAAGAGATGGCTGCTATGTTTGTTCTTACCTTTGCAGATTCCATGAAGATTGACAATTTCTACGTTGAGTCTGATTGCAAGCTTTTGGTGGATGCGATAAATGGTCATTCGAGGATTCTTTGGAATATTTTTGCACTGATTTCTAATATCTGTTCTTTCTTAAGAAATTCTCCAATGCTTCATTTATGTTTAGGTATAAGGGCCATATTTGCCCCTAAAGTATTCAAAAATGTACAAATTTGCCCTCAAACTTTTTTTTTAAAAAAAATGCTATCGTCGTCCAAATTTTGGGCCAAAAATATCACTGCATGTAACGGTTTGACAAGTTAGCAAACGGTTGCTTACGTTGCAATGATAAAGATAATATTTGCCCCTAAAGTATTCGAAAAGGTAGAAATTTGCCCTTAAACATTTTTTTTGAAAAATGCCCCCGTCGTCCAAATTTTGGGCTATATTTGCCCCTAAAATATTCGAAAATGTACAAATTTGCCCTTAAACTTTTTTTTTTTTGAAAAATGCCCTCGTCGTCCAAATTTTCAGCAAAAAATACCACAGCTTGTAATAGTCTGACAAGTCAACAGATAATTACTTACATGGAAAATAAAATAAGCCACATCATCAAGCCACATTGGATTTTCAGCTGCCAACATGTAATACCCAATATATTCACAACCTAAATTAATTAGGGGCGACATATAGAGTTCGTATATATCCTAGCTTTTAGTTATAAGCAATTAAAATACGCCTCAAATTGAATGAGTTGAAAAGATAGGAAAAATAAGAAAAAGAAAAATAAGGTAGCCCAACCGGCTGCAAAAACTAGTCGGTTAAGGGGTTATGCAAAAACACGTCATATCACTTCTTTGTAATACTCAATTTTTTTTAAAATGCTTATTTAATTATTTCAGCGGGATAATTTAATCGCGCGTCGGGATGGACCGGATGAAATGCCGGAGGGCTTAAAATGAAGATTGATCTTTGCGCGAGAAAAAATTAATTCATCTAAGTTTTATTAGTCCTTAGATGGGTTGTTTGGTTCAAGACGAATTCGGAGGTTCAAGCGGAACTCGAATCAGACTTGTATTGGTTGAGTTATGGCTTGTTTTAGATTTAACTTAAGTTAAGGGGCACTTTAGTCTTTTGGCGATTGGGGATTTAGTATTTATACCTCATCCCTCAGGGGCGCAAGAGATTTTTGGCCCAAAATTTGGACGACGAGGGTATTTTTCAAAAAATAAAAAGTTTAAGGGCAAATTTGTATCTTTTCGAATACTTTAGGGGCAAATATGGTCCAAAATTTGGACGACGAGGGTATTTTTCAAAAAAAAAGTTTAAGAGCAATATTTTACCTTTTCGAATACTTTAGGGGCAAATATGATAATTATCCTTGCCATGTAAGCAACCGTTTGCTGACTTGTCAAACCGTTACAAGTAGTGATATTTTTGGCCCAAAGTTTGGACGGCGAGGGCATTTTTGAAAAAAAAGAAAGTTTAAGGATAAATTTGTACATTTTCAAATACTTTAGAGGCAAATATAGCCATTAGTCCTTATGTTTATGCCTAGATCCTGTAATAAAGCTGCCCATTGGGCAACAAATCGAGCTCGAGTTCGGAGTGAGTCCAACATTTGGACTTCAGTGCACCCTCCTGAACTTGATTCGATTCTTTTGATTGTACTGCTGCTGGTATTCCAATTTTATAATTAATATATTTTCTTGTTTGGTAAAAAAAAAGTACCGTGATGGATAAGAACACAAAATATATCTAAATGATTGATTGTTAGATTTTTCAAACTCTTCTATCATTGTTTCACGAAGACAATTAATCTTTTCCAAACACTTATTCGAAATAAAAAGAACAATAGGTTGATGTTTCTTAAATAATATATGTTTATGTTCTTGTATGAAGTCGGAGTGATGTGGGTTTGCGAGTCTCTTGCTACGACTCTGCTCCGACGGGAGACCTGCAAAGACACTCCGACGCTCAAGTGAGAAAGAATTTGAGATAGTGGGTATGAAATTGGAATCGAGAGTATAGTTGATGTGTGTCGTGTCTATTTATAGTCCAAGATAGAGATATCTTGGGGCGATGATGTCTCCCTGAATCTCGCGAATGTTTGCTTGAAATGGATCGATATTTGTCCCTAATAATAAATGAAGGATGTGGGTGTCCTTATATGGTCGGGTAGAGCCACCGGGCTAAGTTGTAGTTGGCTTGGCTTGAGTATGGTCCACGAGTATGGGCGCTTTCGAGCCTTGATCCGGCCGGGCTCAAAATGCTAGTTCAGTCTACAACCTCCGAGCTTGGTCGGAGCCCGATGACTTCATGGCGATATATAGTACTGTGCCGACTTCTGTGCGCCTGTGGAGTTCTTTGTCTATGCTGAGCTTCCGATGTTGGGCTAGTGTATGAGTGTTTAATTATTCCCCGCGGGTATAAAAAATGGGTACCCATTTAATTATCCGCGGCGGGACGAATACCCACGGGTATTGGCGGGTACCCATGACACTTTAAAAAAAATGTAAATTACAATATTTTAATAACACTTCACTCTTCAAGTATAACAACTTCATTTTAATAAACATACAATATTTTGATAACAACATCATCATAATGTTTCAAAACATAAAGTATATGGGTATTGAATTGGGTTGGAGTTTTTTTTAGTATATGTACCAAGGGTAATATTGTAATTTACCAATTCTCACGGGTAACAGGTACCCATACCCGACCACCCCATATAATAAACGGGTAAAAAAAATTATCCGTGAAATACTCGCGGGTAGAAAACTACTCCCCATACCCGTTATAAACAGGTAAATATCCACGGGTACCCATCTAAACGGGTAATATTGCCATCCCTAGGTGGACTGGACTAGAACTATTGGGCCCGATCGAATCAGACCCAATAATGCCCCACAATTTGCCCCGAGCCAAACCAAACGGCTCTTCCCGGGGGCTCTATCAGACCACATCCTTGAAACAAGACTCGAGCAAGACCAAACGCCATCACGTCCTTCCCGGTCATACATGGACATTCACATCCTTCATTATCTTGAGGGATACGCCACTACAGGAACACCTTCTACGGGATCGGCCTTGACCCATTCTGGGCAACATCCTCGCGAGATTGTCGGGCAGCACCATCACCTCCACCTACAATAAGTATAGACACGACGCGCCATAGGTAATCCTAATTCCATTTTTCCATTACCTCCATCTTAGAGTTCTGCTGACTTGAGCGTCGAAGTGTCTTTTGTAGGTCCCCTCTCTTTCGGCGGCGTCGAACCGGACCAAAAGGCTCCAACTCTAAGATAGGAACAGTTGTCACCCACCATAGGATAGAGTAAAGCTTACCTCGACCACAATGGCAAGAACCCGGAGCCAAGCGACCTGCCGGCGACGATCGACCGCAATTTGGTGATGCTGAAACGACGATGAGCGACACTGCGGTACTGGCCAATCTTTTCCCTGAAGACCCCCAACGCCAAATAGATGATTTGGAGGCTAAAAACCAATGGCTAACATCCCTAATCGAGATGCTAACGCGGTCTCAGGGACAACCCCCAGCTGACCACGAGCGCTGTTGCTCAAAGCCTGGAGAAAGCAATTGCTCGGGAAAGAGAAGACCCGATCATGTTCCCCGTGATAAAGTCTCTAGAACCCCCTATTCGAAGAAAGGCGAGGACCCTAAAACCTGAAGAACCAGGACTCCTCTCCCTCTCGACGCGGGACCCTTCACCGAACACAGCGCTGGGACTCCTCTCCCTCATGACAATCTGGCTCCCACCGAGGAGCGAGTTACCTACCACCCGGACACCCAATAACGATACATGAGACCCCACGCTAGACCTAAGGCCATTTTGGACGATGATGCTCTATCACGGAGCAACCGATTCCACACTGTGCTGAGCCTTCCCGAATTTCTTGGGAAGAACCACCCTATTGTGGTTTGCTTCCCTCTCACTGGGGTCTATCCATTCTTTCGACGATCTCTCCCGTGTCTCCCTTAGCTGATTCACCACATCTTGGGTATATCATAAAACGGAGGTGGCCCTCCACTATATTAGGTAGGGGTAGCACGAGCCCCTAAGAGAATACCTGAATAGGTTTCAGATCGTAGCAATCGAAATTCCAAACCTTGACCCTCAGATCGTGCTCTTCTTCATAAATCTCGGGCTAAAGCTCGGACTCTTCGCCGACCAGATCGCCCTTACAGAGCCTAAAGACATGGCCAAGTTTCAAGAGAAGGTCGTTAGCTTCATAAAAATGGAAGAACTTTGAGAAGCTAAAAAGACCGACAGGCAAAATCTCAAGACCATCATCGAAGACAAGAAGTTTAGAAAGGGAGACGAAAAAGGTGAAGGTCGCAGTCACCACGAACAGAACAATGGCTGAAGGCCGAGGTCACCACCTCGTTTGAGTGCCCGTCTTGAAAAGTATACTCCTCTAAACACTAGGAAGGAAGCCATCCTTTGTGACATCTACCACTTGAAGCTCATTAGATACCTTGCTAACGCAGGAAAACAAAAGCTACCGCCGAATGCTGAAATGTGTGTTCCATTATACCTATGGACACATCACCGAGGAGTTTACAACACTTGGTGCCCAATTGGAAGACCTAGTTAAGGAGGGCAGTCAAGACTACTTGGCCATAACCGGCCCACATAACATAAAGACTACTCGGCCATAACGGCCAACACAAGTAATGTAATTTCATGTGATCACGATGTGCACATTTCAGTTCATTCCGCATCAAGCGATTCAAATTTTCGGGTCCTTTTGCTAGGATGACTAACTAGTTTCCGGTACCCCACCGGGTTGGGAATGGCCCATCCAACCCAAACTCGGGTCTAACGCCAGCGTAGCCCACTGACGCAATCTCAAGATCCTCCACCACTCGAGTCTAACACCAATGTGGCTCACTGGTGCAATCTCAAGACCCCTTAATCATTTGCTGAGTCGGGCAATAGTCATGCCGGCTAAAGACGCTTCATAGCCCGACCATCACAAATATAGTACACAGTGCACACGAGGTTTCTCTATTCATTAAATTCTACCCGGGCATGCGCCTGTACCCTGCCCCATCCCGGGTTTTGTCATTTAGACTTCTAAATGTTACCCTTCCTTTTGAGTGCAAAGGTGTAGCAATCATGACTACAGTTTTCTCTCTACTCATAATGTCTCTATGTTAGAAATTAAGTATTTAATTTCCAATGTTTTTTCGTCATCTACTAGTAAGGGGTTATATCATAAATGCATGTTCATCATGTCAACATGTCTCTAATATTTATCTTCACTTGGTACATGATAAATATTACAACCATACATCCATTTTTAGCATACTCTAGATAATTACTGTAATTAATAATTAAATTACAACATTCTAAATATAGGACAACTTAACAAATTAATTACAACAATTATCAAATAAATTCCAGCATTTAAATATTCAATTTCAGCATGCTAAATTAAATTCCAACAATTAACATAAAGATGTAGGTATCCAAATAAACATGTTCTTAAACATGGAATTAATCCACAAGCAAAATAAAATCATGTACACTAATGCTTCTCAATCTACATCTCCTACATCATGGTAGCAATAATAGAATAATATAATTACCGTAATCAATTCACCCATACCCTTGCTCGGCCGACCCTAACCCAATTACCCCTTCTAGGGTATTCGGCTAGCCTACATACTCAACCTACCATGGTTCTCCTTCAATTGAACAACAAGTTTACTCTACATGAAATTTATTTAGGAAATATATTTTCTAATTCACTACTCTTCCCCCCCCCACCCGGCCGAACCCTACTTTAAGGAAATTATCATGTGGCGTTTTCGCATGTGCTAAGTTCTCCTAGATTCCTTAGGTGTTCATGCGCCTAAAACATGTAAATCTACAAGTTTTAATCACTCTAAGATTTTAGAGAAAAAATTGACATGATCTATCATATTTTCTCTCTATTCGGCGGGCCCCAAAACCCAAAGAAAATGTCACAAAATATTAAGAGAACATGTCATCATCAAGAGAGAGATACAAGACATCAAAGCCACAAGATTCATCAATTATTTCACCAAGAAAACATCATTTCATCCACAACAAGGGTTCGGCCAAGGGGCCTTACCCTACCCTAAGGTTCGGTTCAACTACTCACCTCTAATCGGAAGGAAAGGAAAATTTATCATTCAGACTTCTAAATTTACCCTTCCTTTTGAGTGCAAAGGTGTAGCAATCATGGCTACAGTTTTCTCTATACTCATAATGTCTATGTTAGAAATTGAGTATTTAATTTCCAATATTTTTCCGTCATCTACTAGTAAGGGGTTATATCATAAATTCATGCTCATCATGTCAACATATGTCTCTAATATTTATCTACACTTGGTACGTGATAAATACTACAACCACACATCCATTTTTAATATACTCTAGATAATTACTGCAATTAATAATTAAATTACAACATTCTAAATATAGGACAACTTAACAAACTCTGCCACGTTCTTTTTCATCCCTCGCCACCAATATGACCGTTTTAGGTCCTGATACATCCGAGAACTCCCAGGATGTACTGCAAATCGGGATCTATGAGCTTCGGCCAACAATTCTTCCTTTACCGGGTGCCCCTCAGGCACACATAACCTGCCTCTAAATCTGATGATACCATCTGAATCTCTGGAGAAGTCGGGCTTTCGCCCTTGCTCTATCTCCTCAATCATAGCCTGAAGGTGACGATCCTCGATCTGGCTCTCCTGAATCCGCTGAACAATCGGCGAATGAGCAATGAGCTGGGCTAGAACTCCTCTCTCAGTAGGACGAAGCACATCCAAACTCAGCTCTGAAAACTGCCTAATTAGTTCGGACGCTGCAACTCTTAGGTGAGCCAACATCCCAACTGATTTTCTGCTTAAGGCATCTGCAACAACATTAGCCTTACCAGGATGATAGTTAATGGAGCAATCATAATCCTTCAGGAAATCTATCCATCTGCGCTGCCTCATGTTCAGCTCCTTCTAAGTGAATAGATACTTCAGGCTCTTATGATCTATGAAGATCTCAAAGGTCGCTCCATACAGGTAATGCCGCCAAATCTTCAGTGCAAATATGATCGCTGCTAGCTCCAAGTCATGCACTGGGTAGTTCTTCTTATGCTCCTTCAACTGACGAGAAGCATAAGCAACCACTCTCTCATGCTGCACCAACACAGCTCCAAGTCCCTGAATGGAGGCGTCTGTAAACAACACAAACCCGTCACATCCAGATGGAACTACCAAAACAGGTGCACTAGTGAGCCGCCTCTTGAGCTCATGGAAGCTCGCCTCGCACCGGTCATCCCAAATAAATTTCACCCCTTTCTTTATCAATCTAGACAAGGGTGAAGCGGTCTTTGAGAAACCTTCAACAAATCGCCTAGTAGCCTGCTAGTCCCAAGAAACTCCGAATCTCATGGACTGTCCTAGGCCTTTGCCACTTGGACACTGCATTAACCTTTTGGGAATCCACTACAATGCCGGCTCCAGAAATCACATGACCAAGGAAGCTAACTTCCTTCAACCAAAAAGCACACTTGCTGAATTTGGCATACAACTGCTCTTTCCTCAGCACACCAAGCACCATCCTCAAATGCTCTTCATGCTCTTCCTCACTGCGAGAGTACACCAAAATATCATCAATGAACACCACGACGAACCGATCAAGAAAGCCCATGAAAATGCGGTTCATCAAGTCCATAAATGCTGCTGGTGCATTGGTTAACCCAAACGGCATAACCAAGAACTCATAGTGCCCATAGCGAGTCCTGAATGCAGTCTTCTGAACATCCTCATCTCTAACTCTGAGCTGATGATAGCCTAATCTCAAATCAATCTTGGAGTACACACTCGTCCCCTGCAACTGATCAAACAGATCATCGATCCTGGGAAGAGGGTATCTGTTCTTTATAGTCACCGAGTTCAGCTGCCTATAATCAATGCAAAGCCTCATAGAGCCATCCTTCTTCTTTACAAACAACACTGGAGCTCCCCAGGGTGAGACACTGGGTCGGATGAACCCTTTATCCAACAGCTCCTGCAGCTGCTCTTTCAGCTCCTCCAACTCTTTAGGCGCCATTCTGTACGGTGCCTTCGAGATAGGAGCGGTACCAGGATGCAAGTCAATGGTGAAGTCAGTCTGACGCACCGGGGGTAATCCTGGTAACTCATCCGGGAATACATCCGGAAAATCACAGACCACAGGTAGATCCTCAAGCCGACTCCGACTGCTTTCGGAAGTGCCCACCAATGATGCAATAAAGCCAAGGCACCCTTGAGCTAGCAATCGTCGGGCCTGTAGTGCTGAGATGAGAGGAGTTATGGATTCTTTCACTCCCAAGAACTCAAATGAAGGCAATCCTGGAGGTGATATTGTTACAGTCTTCCCATGACAGTCAACTTTAGCATGGTTGGCAGAAAGCCAATCCATACCCAGAATAATATCAAACTCAGAGAAGTCTAACACCAACAGATCAGCTAAACAAACATGGCCACCAAAGCCGAGTCTACACCCACTCAACTGCAACTCCGACACTAGCACATCCCTAGATGGTGTATGCACGGCCAGGCTCGTCGCACTAGGTGTAGGCTCCATATTTAACTTTTCAATCATATGAGGAGCAATGAAAGAATGGGTAGAACCAATATCAAACAGTAATGATGCAGGAATATTAAAAATCTGGATTATACCTCTAACAACTATACCAGAAGCCTCCTGGGCCTGCTGCTGAGTCAGTGCGAACACTCTGGCAGACTGCTAGGTGCTCTCCTGCGGGCCCCTCTGTCGCTGCTGCTGAGAGCTCTGGCCTCCGGCCTGCTGCATGATCGGACACTCTCTACTGATATGGCCTGGTTGCTTACAGCTAAAATAAAGACTCTGCGACTGCGTGCAGTCCCTAACAGAGTGGGAATCATCCCCACACTTAAAGCAGTGGAACTGACCTCGTCTCGACTGATGAGTAGGTCGCGAAGATGCCCGTGACTGAGCTGGTGCGGATCTGGCCTTCTTGGCCCGCGACTGCCCAAATCCTCTGCCACCATCTCTGCTGCCTGGAATGAGACTGTCCCGACTATCTCTGTCCTCCGCCACCCTGACTCTGAGCCTGAGATGACTGGCTAGCCTCAACCTGCTGACGATCCGGGAACATCTCGGCGTGAGTCGCCTCCGCCCGAAGCGCCCGCCTCAGGACTCTGTCATAGCTATCCAGCTCCTCACTAGCCATCAACCCCTTAATGGAGTTGTTTAGTCCGTTGAAAAAGAACTCTGCCCGTCTGCTACTGGTGGAAACCAAATCTGGGACGAACATCACGAGCGCATCAAACTTGCTGGCATACTCTACCACTCGCATCGTCCCCTGACGTAACTGAACGAACTCCTGCAACTTCTGCCTCGCAAAGGTAGCTGGATAATACTTCTTGAAGAATATCTTCAAGAATCTCTTCCAAGTGAAAGTCTTCCCTCTCATCAGCCTCTGCTGCATCTCCCACCAAACTAAAGCCTCCCCAGTAAAGCAGTAAGTCGCCAAACCGACCTGATCCTCCTTGGGACAGCCCAATACACCAAAGGCCCGCTCCACCTCGCGGACCCACGACTGAGCCACTGCAGGGTCGGTGGTCCCAGAGAAGCTGTAGAATTTGTCTCTCCCTAGGCGTAGAAACTGATTCAGACGGTTCATCTTCCGCCTCTCGAGAGACTCAGACTGTACTGGGTTATACCGAGCTACTGGCTGTGGCTGCACCGGTGAATCCTCTGAAGGCTCTCCAGCAGATATCTCAAAAGGTGTATCCACACTATAAGCTGAGTCAGAATCGAACTCAGAATCAGACTCCTGCTGAAGCTCCATCCGCTCGGTCTGTCCTCTCGCTCGGCCACCCCGAGTGCTACTCTGGTTGGGCCTACGGCTCGAGCGTGCCCGACGCTGAAACTGAGCCAAAGGGACATCATCTGCCAAGTCTGGCTCGACTCTGGCCGGAACTGGACTAACCCTCTGAGTCTGTGCAGCCTGCCTACCGCCTCGATCTCGACCTCGACCTCGACGTCCACCTCTGAAGGCACTCCTGACACCCGTGCTACCTAAGCTTCCATATTTCCTAAAAGAAAAGTACGACTCAGGTTTCTCATTCAACCATCAACCAACAATTAAAAAATCAACTTATTATCTTACAGTAAGGTGAAATCTCATCCTTAGACCTAAACACCCAACAATCCTATGGAGGAGGACGATCCTAAGCTTTGATACCAAGTTGTTACGCCCCGCCTAGGTTTATCCCTATATAAGGGACCTCTCCTAGGAGAAGTGCAACTAGCAACAGAACAACAACATCAAAATGGACTGAATTTAAATTTACAACCAGATTCCAATCAAATGTCCAACCAGATAATAATAAAAGTTCAACAGTCCATAAGTGAACAATGAATTCTAGAGTCTAGCTAAAAGTGCATAGTTCAACTAGTAAATTAGAAAACTAAAGGCTGTGCGGAAGACGTCTCATCCTCCTCCAAAACTCTAGCTACCCCATAAGATAATGCCGTCATACCTGAGAATCTGAGGCAAAAACAACAAACATCAGCAGAAGGCTGAGTAGGATTTCAACAAGATGCTATGATGCCATGTGTACAACGGAAGATATGATTCAACCATCTACTCGATGCACCTATACCAATCGACTATGTCAACTATCATCTATATGAGTATGTGTCATAAACTCAATCAAGAGCGTAGTGGACATTGGGTTTCCCCCGCACTCTCGCACCCCGAGAGTGGCACCTCAAGCCCGCTCCAGCTAGAGATGCGACTATCCAAAAATGGTAGTCCGCCTACGTCTAACACCTCGACGCCGTACACACAACCCGTGTGATAAATAGGTGATCACCGGTGTCACTTGTCCTACACCTTGGGTAATATATCAACATTGTCCAGGGCTATCGCCCAACAGTAGGTCAACTATGCATCATGTCAACAACTACACTACTACAACTCAACTAATAAAATGCTAGTAGTCATGTATGAATTAAATATATAATCAACAGCATAAAACATGCAACATCTACACTAGCATTCTCAAATAATATGCATATAAAAATATCATGCTGGCAACATGTATCAACAACTTATGCATAAGGAGTTTCAACAGCAGTAGATATCAACTTTCAATGGAATAGAACAACAAGATAATATTTCAACATAGGGTAACAACCTATCTAGGATGAGATTCACCTGGACAACCACTACCACAAAAGAATAACTCGGGTAGAAACCATGAAAACCGATAAAATCATACTTTTCGGCCCGACACGCAAAATGAGGCAAAACGAGGCAATAACGCATACTGATTTCAACATCCGAAAGCCAAACGACAAAATTGACTCCACCAATGGATTCGGGGCGTCGAGTAAGTCCAAATTCATATATAATATGATTATTATGACCTACTATAAAGCCTCCAAAATAATATTTAAATAATAAAGAAATAACCTAAATGACTACTCAATATATCGCTGTTACAGACTCTTGTAACAGTGCTATAACTCCTCAATACTGCTACAACACCACATGCCAACTTATAACAGTGTTATATACTTAAAATAAAAACCCAATTGATATAAGATATATCACACTGCTATCTAAATATAACACCCGTTATATATCATATGCATAACACTGCTACAACTCAAAAAAATAACACATTACTAATACCATCCCTTCACCTCTTCGCCCAAAACATCCGACGCTTCGCATCCGCCACCACCTCCGACTACCTCAGCCGATTGGTTCGCCGGAGAGGCCCAATGCCGGCGCACTCGACGTCGCCGCCACTCTGCGAACCGGCGACGACGAACACAAGGTGCAGCGATCCCGATTGGGGACGATCGCGCCCCCGCCCCGCGCGATGCTACGCTTCGCGCGCTGCCACTGCGACCCACTGGAGACGACGCCAACGCCGGTCGGCGATAGTGATCCTCCGACCAGCCACCTCCATCCGCCATCTCCGACCAACGACGGGAAGACTGCGCCAGGAGCGGCGTCCCCCAACCCAGGGTTCACCAGCGCCGACTGCAGCTCGCCACTGCCGCGCACTGCGATCGATGCCCTGCCTGCCAACGCTACGATCAACGGCACTGCCGCCAGCCTAGGCAAGCCGCGTCTCACCCCCGATGGCTTCCGCCTGCCAACAGCCGTGCCTAACAACGACTGCGATTGGCAACTACAGATCGCTGCCAGCCCACCGACAGGGGTGATCTCGCCTCGACGCTCCGGACAGCGTCGATCGGAGCCCCTCCCTACGGCCACAATGTCGACGATCAAGATTGTCGTCGCAAGATCCGACGACGAGAAAACACGAAGAAAACACAAGATGCAAAAATCTCCGATACATCGCGGAGTCACAGATCGACGACAAAGAAACCCGGAATCTCATCCTATGAATAGTTACCCTACACGAAAAGACAAGGGAGAAGGACGGGAATCCTACCGGCAAACTCCTCCGAACTCCGATTCACCGGAGTCTTCAACTGCCGACGCCTCACGCTCCTCCGTCGGCTGCCGCTGCTATAGGGATCGGGAGAGGAAAATGATTAGAGAGGGTTTAGGGCTTAATTAAATAGGATTAGCATTTTTGCAAAAAGGCCCCTATAAGAAATTTTTTTACAACTAGGTCCAAAAATTTTCAAGGTATAACAAAGATTCCCTCCCCCACAATGGTTGGAACCTCGGAGTAAAGCGACTGACGCCGCACGCCAACGGCAATGACCAGATGGTGATGATCGACTACAGTCTAGTAATGCCGAAACAACAAGGAGTGATGCTCTGGTACCAGCCCACGTTCCCCTTAAAGAGCCCCAACAACGAATAAACGATCTGGAAATAAAAAAACCAATGTCTAGCAGCCCAAGTTAAGATGCTGACTTGGTTATAGGGATAACCCTCGGCTGACCACTAGCGCTGCCGCTCAAAGCCCGAAGAGAGCAACCACTCTGGAAAGAGGCGACCGGTTCTCGTCCTTCACGATGAAGTCTCCAGCACCCCCCCGTCCGAAGAAAGACAAAAATCCCAAGGCCCAAAAAGCTAGGATTTCCCTCCCTCCCGACTCAGGACCGTTCGTTGAACACATTACGGCAACCCGCCTCCCACCGAGAAGTGAGCTACCTACCACCCTGACATCCTACAACGATACAGGCGACCCCGCACTCTGTAGAGCCTTTCCATCTTTCCTGGGGAAAATCGCTTTGATATGGTTTTCTTCCCTCCTGCCGGGATCTATTCATTCCTTCGAAGACCTTTCCCACATCTTCCTCAATCAATTCACCACATTGTGGTATATCACAAGACAGAGGTTGTCCTCCACTATATCATGTAGGGAAAACATGAGCTCTTGAGAGAATACATGAACACATTCCAGGCCATAGCGGCCGAAATCCCCATTTCTGAAATGCAACCATCCCGAACTATCGTGACTGTCAACGAAGCAGCTCGGCCACAAAGGCCATGCATACCCACCTTGATAATATCCTTATATGACACTAACTTTCAAGGAATTGACAGGAATATACATGATCATGTTGTTATTTCTATGATTGCTGCTAGTTTCCTTGTCAGAAAAGTTTTGGTGGACCAAGGGAGTTCCGCCAACATCCTATTATATCCTACACTCGAAAAAATAGGCATCAGCGAATCTTCGCTACACCCATACCATGGAGAACTTGTCAGCTTCTCGGGAGACAACGTAAGCGTCAGGGGCTATTTATGGATAGCCACAACATTCGGCTCCACCCTAGGAACAAAGACGATAGATGTACAGTTCCTTGTCGTCGAGTGTGTGAGTCCCTACCGCTTGATTTTGCGCTGACCCTCCTTAAACGACTTAGGAGTCATCGTATCGACCCCTCACCTCGCCATCAAATTTCTCATCTCGGGGATAGAAATGGGCTTAATTCATGCAGACCAGAGGGATACTAGCGTGTGATACAACGAATGTCTGAAGCTCAGGCCGGTTGAACTCCAACCAAGAATATCATACTTGGATCCTAGAGGAGACATCAAAGAGCGGCCCCAGCCTGCTGACGACTTGGAGTCCGTGCATATCGGGACATCCCCCGAACATGAAACCTACGTGGGAGCACACTTCCCTCGTGAGCTCAAAGCTCAACTTAGCACCTTGCCCAAGAACAACATTGACCTCTTCACATGGACGCCTGCCGACATGCCAAGAGTAGACCCCCCAGGTAGGCTGGTTATTGACCCTCGTGTCGAACCCGTGGCCTAGAAGAAGAAAAAGCTTGGAATCGAGTGACAACATGCATCTCTTGGAAAAACCAAGAAACTGCTAAAGACAAAATTCATCAGAGAAATTCGATTTACAACATAGCTCGCGAACGTTGTGATGGTCAAAATCACTCAGGAAAGTGGCGAATATGCGTCGACTTCACCAACCTCAACAAGGCATGTCCAAAATATTCCTACCTATTGTCGAGCATTGACAAACTCGTTGACGACTCCTCGGGATACCAATATCCGAGTTTCATGGATGCCTATTTAGGCTACAATCAAATTCGAATACACCATGATGATGAAGAGAAAACAACTTTCATAACCGAGCATGCAAATTTCTACTAAATGGTAATGCCCTTCAGACTTAAAAATGTAGGAGCCACATACACATCGATTGATGAACAAAATCTTCGAAAAGCAAATCGGTCGTAACATGAACGTGTGCGTCGATGACATGGTAGCTAAAACACCGCCCACTAGTAATCATTGGAGTGATCTCATCGAGATCTTCAACTAGCTCATACACTACAACATGAGGTTAAATCTGAAAAAGTGCGCCTTTGGAGTGCAAGGTGGCAAATTCCTCGGCTTCATGCTGACACATCGAGGGATAGAAGTCAATCCGAAGAAATATCGGGCCATTCAAGAGATGAAAAGCCCACGCAACATCAAGGAGGTGCAGTAGTACTGGGATCGAGCTGCCCCCTTCTTCAAGATCTTAAGGAAGAAGCAAAACTTTTATTGGGACGAAAAATGCGAACATGTCTTCAAAGAGTTGAAACACTTCCTTTCTAGCCCACCAATCAATCATGACAAGGAGAAACCTTGTTTCTTTACCTCATGACCACAGAAAGTGCTCTCAGCTCGGTCCTAATCCGAGAACAGGAAAAAGATCAAACACCGATCTACTTCGTCAGCAAAGTTCTCGAAGGACCAAAAATCAGATACCAGAGGCTTGAAAAGCTTGCTTTCGCTCTGGTCATCTCGACTCGGAGACTAAGGCCGTATTTCCAAAGTCACCAAATTTAGGTGCACACCGAACAACTAATTAGGCAGGTATTGGCTAAACCCGAACTCGTGGGATGAATGATATCTTGGTTGGTGGAACTCTTTGAATTCAGCATCGAACACCAACCCAGGGGTCCCATAAAGGCCCAGGCTCTAACCGACTTTGTTGCCAAATTCAATGACCAAGAAGATGCTCCCAAACTAGAGAAAACTTGGATGCTATTTGTGGATGGTACCTCCAACGAAAAAGGGAGCGGGGCAAGCATAATTCTGGAAAATGGCTAGGGAATTGCCTTGGAGCAGTCCCTTCAATTCCAGTTCAAAGCCAGTAACAACCAGGCGGAATACGAAGTTCTGATCGCCGGGCTGAAACTCTCTCCGAAGGTGAAAGCTCGAAACATCATCGTAAAAAGGGACTCACAACTTGTCGTAGAATAAGTCAACAACGCTTGCCAAGCCAGGGACCCCTCTCTTGAAAGGTATCTCACACTAGTGCTTTCTTTGATTACTAACTTCGATAGTTATTTGATTCAGCATATACCTCGGGAAGAAAACACTCGGGTCGACCTGCTATCCAAACTTGCTAGCACCAAAAAGGCTCAAAATAATAGGTCAGTCATTCAGTAAGTCCTCGAACATCCGAGCATCCAATCGGCTGACACCTCGGCCAAGGTCCACATAGTCAAACAAAGCATATACTGGAGAACTCCCTACATCAATTACCTCAAACGAGGCCAAATTCTAAAACATATCTCCAATCCAAGTAGATTTAAGAGAATAAGAGGTTATTACACACTCTTTGACAATCGGCTTTACAAGAGAGGGCATTCTCGATCGCTCCTCAAGTGTGTCGCCCAATCCCGAATAGCCATCATAATGGCGAAAGTTCATGATGACATATGTGGCAATCACATCGAAGGAAGGTCCCTAGCAGCCAAAATCCTCCGGGTCAACTACTTTTGGCCAAATAGGAAAAGTAGATTGCAGCCTCTATATCAAAAAATATGACAAATACCAAAGGTTTTTGGAAGTCTCTCAATTGCACCCTGAACCATTGAACAACTCAGATGTCAGTTGGCCGTTTCACAAATGGGGCATAGACCACCTCGGTCCATTTCCCTAGGCACCAAGGCAATCTAAATACTTGGTCGTAGCAATCGACTATTTCACCAAATAGATAGAGGCTGAACTCCTATCTATAATTGTAACTGATACAGTTCAAAAGTTTGTTTGGAAAAACATCATCTATGGATTTGCAATACCACGTGAGCTCGTTAGCGACAACGGAACACAGTTCATGGATAGTCGGTTCGATAGTTCTATTCAGACATCAGCATCTGACAACTCTTTTCATCTATTGAGCACCAACAAAGTGATTCTAACATGATTAAAGAAGAAGCTCGACTGGGTCAAGGGATACTGGGTCGAAGAGCTACTTGAGGTACTCTAGAGTTACAACACAACCATCCAGTCCTCCACCTCGGAGACCCCTTATTGGCTCGTCTATGAAGCAGAGGCCATGATCCCTGTTGAGATCGCAGAGCTCAGCCTTCGCAGGATTACCTTCGAAGAACATGGCAACACAGAAGCTCGAGTCGTCGAGCTTGATCTGATTGAAGAAGAATGAGAGCTTGCTAAAATCAGATAACGGGCAATGAAACTTAAGATTGCCCAGAAGTACGACAAATGTGTCAGGCTCAAGAACTTCATAGAAGGAGACCTTGTTCTTCCAAAGATTGAACCACATAGAAAACCAATCGGAGAAGGCAAGCTTGCTCCAAATTGGGAAGGCCCCTATCGAATCACAGAGGTTCTCGTAAAGGATGCTTATAGAATTGCCGAGCTCTCCGGACGAGAACTCTCACGGTTCTAGAACGCGGCCTCCCTACGGGCCTACTACAGCTAAGGTTCCACCCTTAAATTACAGCAAGGCTGGAGCACTCTTTCCCCCTACTTGGCGGTTTTTCCCACTAGGTTTTCCCCATGAAATGTTTTAATGAGGCTCCAGCATGTGCAAGTCGAGCCCAACTCTCGGTGGGATAGAATGTATCTTTATGATATTTCATAATGAAATCATTTTTTCTATTCTACGCATCTTTTGTGTCTAACATTCCTTGCAGTAATTTGCATACTTTGTAAGAGGAATTTACACGGTCACACAAGCGGCCCTTGACCCACGTGACGCGCCATTCCTCCTTGGCCAATTCCCCTACTTCCGACATTACCAAGCGCCTAAGCAATTAAGACTTGGTTCCCACTAGTCTAGAGCTCGAACTCAACACCTCATTCAGCGACTAGCACTACTAGAATATTGGTTATCAGCCACGGGGCTCACTGACGGCTACCTAGGCCATCAGAACTATTCACGGCTTTTCGACGATCGTGGATGATGTAACCAAATCAGTCGCGGCTCACATACGGCCGCCTAAGGTCGTTGCTCATAGCTGATGGCGTGCATGGGGCGAGAAATGAAATAACTTTGTAGCGACGGCTTAGTGGGGGCACCGAGCCATCGACGATGTAAAATATGTCATTAGCTAGGGTTTCTGTAGCGTACCGGTACTCTACGTATTGTAACTGTACTCTATATTGAGTTTCAGCCTATTTCATTCTTCGGTTCGGGATTCAGATTACAGGTTTGGTTGTTGGGTTTCTTTGCATCATCATGAGAATTTATAATTTATGTAGACACCCTAAATCTAGACTCTATCTTCTCGACGAATCCGAGCGCGTTGCCTAACGACCTTTCGATTTTCTGATTTCTTTGATATTTTCGATCGCGGACGTCGAGCGCTAACCGACTTGGAACCTAAAAATAATTCTCCATAGGGGTGAGAAAAAAAACTAATTTTTCGGTTAACCGAAAAACCAGTCTGAAACTGAATCGGTTTTTTCGGTTTCGGGTTATATTTTTGAAAAATTTGATTTTCGGGTTCAGGTTCGAGTTCGGTCTGCGATTTAAAATGTCCACTAGTTTCGGTTAACCAATCGGTTTAATATAATTTATTAATTTTAATTATATATATATATATATAATGATTCATAAATTACAAAAAATTTAAAAATTTAATCAAATTATTTATAAATTATAAAAAAACTATAAAAATTATTTAAAAACTACAAAAAATTATAAAAACATATATAAAAATTATAAAAATTGTAAAAATTATAAGAAAAAAAATATAAATTATATAAATTATTAATTTTTGCATCACATTATCTTGGCTCAAGTGATTTTACTTTTTTTTTTCCCAATGAGGATTCCATATTTGTTTGGATTTTTCTGCATATGTGATTTGTATAATATTACTATGTTTGTAAGTTAAATTTTTTTATTGATTAACCGAAAACTATCGGTTAACCGAATCGAAAAAACCGAAATCAAAGTGACGGTTAACCGAAGTTAATGGACCGGTTAACTGGTTCATGCTCAACCCTAATTCTCTATGAAATTATTAGTTTCATATTGTTATCAATAAAACCGAGAATAAGACCAATGTTGAAAACCTTAGGCCAACAATCGTTGCACCGCTATGTGTGGCCGTAGCTACTTACTCGCAAATACCAAACAGGTAAACCCAAGTTTAGATATCATTCTAATCAAAACATCCAGGGGACGAAGCTTCAGGAAAAATTTGATCAAAACTCGGCAAGAAACATAACAAGGGTGAATAAGAAAGAAATCATTTTCATTCATAAAGTCCCACAAAGGGAAAGTATTCCAAAAACCCATGAAGGGCAACTCATCAACGAAAAATAAGTAAACTCCTAGCCAAGCATCTACTTGGAAAGTATTCCCAAAACATCATCACCGACCAAGCTGCATAGATAAGAACTCCGACTAGGGGTTCTGCTACTAGGATTTAATGCCATATGCAGACTTGGTCGTAGAACCTCCTACAACCTAGGAGTCATGTCGGAGGATAGGCAGAAAAGTAATTCAAAACATCGGCACGACAAACTGAGAACCACTAACAAGATTCCAGCCAACACGATGCCTCCCCGGATGCCTGAAACCATGGAGGCAACTTCGCCGTAAGCCCAATGGTACATACCCACACGGGTTCAGTCCAAAATATAAAAAAGTTCATCGGTTTCGGTTAATCGACTAGTACAATATAATTTATTATTTTTTTAATAATACATATAATAATTTATAAATTACAAAAAGAAATAAAAATTAATCGAATGACTTATAAATTATAAAAAACATAAAAAAACTAAAAATTAAAAATTAAAAATTAAAAATTAATTTTTTAGCACATTATCTTGGTTTTCATTTTTTTTCTTTTAATATTTTATAAATTACAAAAAAATAAAAAATTGACCAAATGACTTATAAATTATAAAAATCATAAAATCATAAAATATTAATTTTTACATCATATTATCTTGGCTCAAGTGGTTTCACTTTTTTTTTCCAATGAGAATTTAGTATTTGTTTGAATTTTTCTCAATGTTACTATGTTTGTAGGTTAAAAAATTCTATTGGTCAACTAGAAATTATCGTTTGAGTGAACTGAAAAAATCGAAACCAAAGTGGCAGTTAACCGAAGTTAATGGATCGATTTATCATTAATGATATTTAAAAATCAAATTAATTGATTGATTAATAAAATTACTAATAGACCGATTAATCGAATCCATGCACATCCCTACCAATTTACATATTTTTACCGCAATTAATCCCGGTAGACTTTTTTTAATGCAAATATCTCTTACTTCACGTAAATAAGAAAAATAAACTAAAACTCTGTCGCTTCCGCTCCTGGGCGAAAAGGGGCAAAGTGTGCAGCTTCTCCGCTCGTTGGAAGTTCATCAGTGTTTTGATCGTCTTCGCCTCGTGGGTCTATATTCCCCATCCTTACATCCTGTACCCTCCCTCCTAATCTCTTCCCCATTCTAAAGAAGCCATTATCCACTCGATCCCCTGAGTCATGGACATGCACAACCATGCTGCAGGTTGCTCTCAGTCGAACATCCACTACTAGAAAAATGGGCATCAGCAACGGCTGATGCCGTTGCTGAGCCGTTGCTGAAGAGAATCAGCAACGGCCGAGCCGTTGCAATAGAGCCGTGACAGAAAGTCGCGTTGCTGATGACTTAGCAACGGATCAGCAACGGCCGCTCGGGCCGTCGCTCAAAATATTATTAGCAACGGCCGCTCGGGCCATCGCTAAAAATATTATCAGCAACGGTTTTGCCACAGACCCGGAGCCGTTGCTGATAACATTAATAGCAACGGCCGCTGAGTCCGTAGCAACACCGTTAGTAAAACTCCGTCGCTAAGCCGTTGCTGTAGGTCATCAGCAACGGCTTTCGATACACTTTTAGCAACGGCTTTCCCACGGACGCCCGTGGGAAAGCCGTTGCTGATGACGTATACCTGCAAACAGAAAATTTGAAAATTTCAAATTTCCATTGATACATTGATACATTTATCTGATACATAACTCACACACCCATACCCTCATACACACATTCATTCACACATCACAAACACCTCATACACATTCATTCACACATCACAAACACACCAAGATATACATCAAAACAATTATATTTATATTGATAATTATCCACGATAGTATAAAAATAATTCAAATGCAAAATTGAAGTATCAATATCCAAACAAAATAAGTTAAACAAGTTCAATATCCAAACAAAAAATCTCACGATCATGATGGAGGATGGTCTGGATTATATGGCGGGGTCTGGAGCGCTTGAGTGTACACCGGCGTGGACTGACTCGAGGACGATGGATTAGATGATGCCGAAGAGATGCCTGCTTCGGGATGACCTGACAAGTTGCGTAGCATAGCTTCTATATTCGCCATCGTCTGACTCTGGCGCTCCATCATCTCAGTCTGACGCGCGACCGTCTCCTCTATTGTCCTTATCCTATTACTATGATCATAACTGGATCTGGAGGTGGACGGTCGCTCACCAGCGACCGGAGGGGTCGGTGCCCCAAGTGGCCCTAGTACGGCTCGCGCATGACCACTATCTGCGAAGCCATATACGCGGCCATGGTCCCAGCCACCTGCGGCCTCGACCCACGATGCTGCGTCAAAGTCCTCGGGGGTACCCCCGCGCTGCACCACCGTCTGGCTGTAGGTCTCCTACTCGAGTTTGATTTTTTGTTTAATATTTATTATAAAACTTAAATTATAAATATATAATGAATAATTTAAACAAATATATAATTACCATAATGTATGCAGCGCGGTTGTGGATGTACTCCCCCGTCCCATGTGCTCGACGGTGAGTCCGCTCAAACACCGCCATCGGGGAGGGTCGCTGGACACTCCCGTCATCCGACACCGTCGTCTACATTTACAAAACAAATACATTAATTAGTACACATAATAACAAATAAAATATATAATTAAAAGATATACTTACCATACGGTTTGCGTGCACTGCAAATGCAACAGAGCCGCCGGTGTGACGCGCTGCTCCCCCCGACATGCGATTTCTAGCCGCATTCCGAGAAACCTCCTGCCATCGATCCGTCGACCATATCCCCACGAGCTGGTCCCATATATCCGGAGTAATCCAACCGGGGCCGTATCCCCGAGTCTCCGCGATGTTAGTGGTCCCAGCTCGGGCCATCGCTTGGGACCGAGCCTGCCCCAGCTGCCCGTTGTACCTTGCCCGGGAAATAGCCTCCCAGGCAGCGTAAATGAAGGTCCTCTGGTCCTCGGCCCATGTATAGCGAGCCTGCAAAATAATAATATCAGTACCAATATTAATATATCATCATGCATGTAAAAAATAATAATAATACGTGTCTCAAACTCGCGCCATAACATGTCGACGTGCTCGCTAGGCACGTGAGACCACGTAGGCCATGCCCCGTGCATATATCGTCGAATAGTAGAAGAAATGCTCCTCGGCATTTCTTCTTGCTCGAACCTGCACAACAAAAATAAATTTTAATATTATATTATGATATAATGAATTTGTAATGATTCATAATTCATGATATATTACCGCTCCCCAATCACGCTAATCAATCTACGTGACTCTGTGGCTGGTGGAGGCTGCCACCTGTTCGGCCCGCGTGGCCGCCTACGTCTGGATGTACTAGCCTCGGCAGTATCATCCTCATGAGGATCAGCAACAGGAGGATCAGCAGCATGAGTAAGTGCTGGAGTCTCACCGATCGGAGACTCCGAAACTCTCCTGCGTCGATAACCACGACCAGACATATCTGTCGAACAGACATATAATCAGATTATTGTATAAATAGTAGAGATATATTTAATAAAATATATACTTTACAATTATTCTTCATCATCTGAATAATAGTTTTCGAATTCTTCTTCTTCTTCCTCTTCTTCCTCTTCTTCATCTTCTTCATCTCCAGCTTCCTCAATTTCATGATCGTCATCATCAGCATATTCAACTTCTAATTGAACAGACATTTCGATTTGTAATTAACCTCAACAAGTTTGTATTTTGGATGAACTTTCATGCCCCTTTCTGTTGTATCGAACCAATGACATCTAAATAGGATCATTGATTTCAAGCCGAAGTAGTGCAACTCTATCACTTCTTCCACCAGTCCATAAAAATCCATATCACATTCAACATAGGTTGTCCCTTTCACGCAGACCCCAGCATTCATCGTCTTCTTTGCAAATGAATATTCAACCGTGTGAAATTTATACCCGTTAACAAAATATCCGCTATAGCACGACACAAGTCGCGATGGTCCACTAACAAACTCAAATATTTTTTCATCTATTTCAGCTCTGTGATCTTTGCTGTAAGTCTGAATCCAAGTAGGGAAATCACGATTCCGTAATCTCTCCAATTGTTGATCGTTGTGAATAGAGTATTTTTGCACCATCTCAATGTCAAATATTTCAATGAATTGTTCAATCTCTGGACAATTGAGTAATACATACAAGTGTGCCAAATGATACTCTTCATCGCTTAAGTGTCGAGATGGACGAGAACCAAAAGCACGACCAGAGTGACAAAATATATTTAAACGTCCATCTGAATGTCGAACACCCCCGTCGTCGTTACGTGGAAGACGATCAAATCTTGTCTGTACTGTCGATTCAAAGTAAAATGAGCAGAATGTTGAAATTTCTTGGATGATATACGATTCAGATATTGATCCTTCAACAGCTGCGGTGTTCTTTACATTTTTCTTCAGACGATTCATGTATTTTTCAAATAAGTACATCCAACGATATTGAACGGGGCCACCAACTCGTGCCTCGTATGCCAAGTGTATCGGTAGATGCTCCATCGAGTCAAAAAATGTAGGAGGGAAAAACTGCTCCAGCTTGCATATGATTTCAACAATATTATTTTCAAGTATTGACATATCTTCGACTCGAAGGACATTTGCACAGATGCTTCTAAAAAACATACTTAATTCAGTCAACGGACCCCAAATATTATCAGGTAGAAGATCTCGAAATGCGATCGGAAGTAATCTCTGCATGAATACATGACAATCATGGCTCTTCATCCCTGATATTTTGCAATCATCGACGTTCACACATCGAGATAAGTTTGAAGCATATCCATCGGGTAATCTGAGTTCTTTTACCCATTGACAAACATCTTTGATCTGTTGTTTATTTAACACATATAGGACCTTCGGTTTCAGATATCGTCCGTTGACCTCTTGTAACTCCAACTCTGGTCTTTTACAAAGTATTTTCAGATCATGTCGGGCTTTGACATTATCTTTAGTTTTTCCAGAAATATCCATCACAGTGTTGAAAATATTATCAAACACATTTTTTTCAATGTGCATGACATCTAAATTATGTCGAATCAATAATGAACTCCAATAGGGCAATTCCCAAAAGATAATTTTTTTCACCCAGTTGTGTGTTTGGCCAAAATCTGACACTCTTTCATTACGACCAAATACTATATCTGGAAGTGCTGAAACACGTGCTAACATTTGTTCACCAGACAACATCGGTGGTGGCCCATCTCTTTCGACTCTGCCCTTAGTAAATTTATTACGATTCCTTCGATACTGGTGATGAACCGGTAGGAATCGACGATGACAATCAAAGAATGAGATTTTTCGTCCGTTCTGAAGACTGATTGATTTAGAGTGTTCCATACAATACGGGCAAGAGAGTCGGCCGTGAGTGCTCCAACCTGACAACATGCCGTACGCGGGGAAATCATTGATTGTCCACAAGACCGCGGCCTTTAAATTGATGTTTTGCTTCCGATGACAATCATAAGTGATAGCTCCCTCAGTCCACAATGTTTTCAATTCATCTATCAAGGGTCTGAGAAATATGTCAATTTCTTTTCGCGGACCCTTAGGACCCGGAATAATCATCGAAAGATAAATAAATTCATCTTTCATGCACATTGACGGTGGCAAATTATAAACTGTCAACAGCACTGGCCAAACTGAATAAGGAGTTGCAGAATGTCCAAACGGATTAAAACCATCTGTGCACAATCCCAATCTGATATTTCTAGTATCCATAGCAAATGAAGGATAACATGTATCCAAATGTTTCCATGCTTCACTGTCAGATGGATGAGTCATTACTGTATCATCACGACTTCTTGCATGCCAACTCATGTAGGGGGCTGTCTTTTCCGACATGAATAATCTTTGAAGCCTCGGTGTTAGTGGAAAATACCGAAGCACCTTAAACGTGATATTTTTCTGTCGGACCGATTTCTTCTCCTTGTAACGAGGGTGTTGACATACAGGACATTTATCCAACTGCACATTTTCTTTATAATATAAAATGCAGTTATTTTGGCACGCGTGTATTTTTTCGTACCCAAGCCCCAATTTTCTCATTAGCTTTTTAGTCTTATAAAAAGTAGGCTCAAACTTGTTATCAGTAGGCAGCATTCCATTAATCAATCCAGCAATCCGATCATACGCAACTCCGCTGATATTACAATCGTCCTTGATGTTTAAGAGCTGTGTCATTGCTGAAAACCTAGTGTATTTAGGACAATTCTCATACAAAGGTTCATCGGCAGCTTTCAACATCTCGTAAAATTCTGCAGCTTCTTTATTCGGTAATTCAATCTCTACCGCACCCCTACTTCTGTGATATCAACCACTGTAGTATCTGGTGGGACTGATGTCTGAAGAACTGGCCGATCAACATTATCATTCAGGCGGAATTGACCCCCAAGACTATCAAGTATCATAGTTCTATATGGATTACATTGACCGGATGAAGAAGCACCAGCAGAGGAAGATTCACCATATGTCTGAACGACAGGATTGCTCGACGTCCCGACTTCGCGTGACTCCCCGTGACAAGTCCATAGAAAATATCTTGGTGCAAATCCTTTGCTATATAGATGCAGAGTGACAGTCTCCCGATCCAAAAATCGTCCATTTGAACAAATGTGGCACGGACATCGGATTTGATCACCCATGCTAACGAAATTCCGATTCGAATAGGCGAAATTTAGGAAGTACGTTACGCCTAATCGAAACTCATTCGTTAAAGCTCCACGATCAAGACGTCGGTACATCCAACTTCGATCAGCCGACATGATTCTGTCAATCAATGACAATTTCTTTGGTTAATGTCTTTAGGTGAGATTGTCCTATTCCATTCGGGATTTATGTTATTCGTACTGCACTTACGTTTTTATTTTAACTGTTAACTAATTATTCTAAATTTCGACAGCATCTCCCTACAGTTCTCCAAATACGCATATCATCTGGGCGTGTATCGGAGAACAAGAGAGATGTTGCCGAATTTTAGAATAATTAGTTAACAGTTAAAATAAAAACGTAAGTGCAGTACAAATAACTATATTCCCAAATTGTCCAATCAGGGACAATTCAAGAATTGTACGTCGTATAAAAGATCATCTACTTCTTTTACACGAACATACAATTCCCGAACGGATCTAAGGTTTTGCTAAATCATATCCGATTCGTCGATGTGTACGTGAAACATATCAACTCGTCGGATGGATGATTATTTTCTAAATGTTTCAAGACAGTTCGAGTCCATATTGGACGATTTCGGCGCGCGTCCGAAGTGGACGATTCCGGCGCGAGTCTGAACTGGACGATTCCGGCGCGAGTCCGAATTGGACGATTCTGGCGCGCGTCCGAAGTGGACGATTCCGGCGCGAGTCCGAATTGGACAATTCTGGCGCGCGTCCGAAGTGGACGATTCCGGCGCGAGTCCGAATTGGACGATTCCGGCGCGTGTCCGAAGTGGACGATTCCGGCGCGCGTCCGAAATTAATCTAAACCCTAATAATTAATCTAACAAATTAAACAATTAATCTAAACAATTAATTAACAATTATAAAATAATTAATTAACAATTATAAAACAATATAAAATATATATATATATATATAATTATAAATTCCGGCGCCGGAGTCCACCCTCCGGCGCCGACGTACAGTGGCCGGACACACTAGTCCTAGAAATAGGGTTTCGGTCGGATTTTAACCTCTAGTCCGGCCGAAACATAGTGAAGAGCCGGCCGACCGATCAACATACCTGAACAAGACGGCAGCAGCGGCGGCGAGAGGCGTCGGCAGCAGCGGCGGCGAGAGGCGTCGGCGGCAGCAGCGGGAGGAAGAAGGGTCGGGCGCGAGAGTGTGCCCTATATAAACTTATCAGCAACGGCTCACTCGCCCGTTAGAAAGCCGTTGCTGATAAGTTATCATCAGCAACGGCTCACTTATCCGTTAGCAAGCCGTTGCTGACAATTAAAAAATCAGCAACGGCTCGCCTTTCCGTCACAAAGCCGTTGCTGATAATTAAAATAATCAGCAATGGCTCGGTTTTCCGTTAGAACGCCATTGCAGATACAGATATCTGCAACGGCTCGGGCGGCCGTAAGAATGCCGTTGCAAATAGCAACGGCTTGAGCGTCCATTGCTGATAGCCGTTGCTGAAGATCAAGTTTCTAGTAGTGATCCTTGACGACATGCAGAACGTCGAAGAGGAAGATCTGTGCGTTCACTTCAACGACAAAGACCTCCTCTCTGCAAACAACACCCCGATGATGTGTCTGATAGGCAAACTATGGTCGGAACATCCACAGTCACAATCAACCATACTGGTCGTCCTCAAAGGCATCTGGAACAACCCGACGGGACTCAAATGTGAAGAAATCGATCGAAAAATCTATACGTTTTACTTTGACGACGAGGTTGACATGCTTAACGTGGTGCGCAACCAACCCTGGTTGTACAAAAATCAACTCATCTCGCTCTGAATTTGGGTTCCAGGTAAATCCATGCAGCAATACAAATTCCACCTTGTGCCGTTTTGGGTCTAATGCTGGGGAATCCCCGGCCATATCTATAACTCCCATGTTGGCCGTAAACTGTCACGCCCCAACTCAGGGTCACATGACCGGCCAGGATATACGTGCCTATACCCTGCAGCCTAAATCATGCACATGCCAACTCAATAAATAAGTATAGTGGAAAGAATGTAACAAGTTTTATTTCAAAAGAAAAAAAACCAAACTAGTTTTCATATAAGCAGTAAAGTTTTTATCAAAAGTTCAAGTGCAGAAAGAAAAATGAATCAAAGAGTAACAGTTCTCTTAACAAATAAAATCTAAATAAAAACATGAATGTTTCATACGAGACTACAACTCCAAAACACCAAATCACAAGTGCATGGCAAACTACTACATACTCGACTATGACCCCTAACTAGAACTGCTATGAGATCAATGTAGCTCCTCTGCCCTCCAGCCGCGCCAAGTGCTCCATCCCACCTCACCGGTCATGCTTTGCAAAACAAAAACAAATATCAACGGGTGAGTTCAAAAGAACTCAGTGAGCGGTTCTACCAACCCCCACGAAAAACCAATCACATAGATAAAACATAAGCAAAATACCTATCTCAAACATGAATAAGGTCATGAGGGTGTGACTAGCTATCAGACCATCTGGCCACCACCTGCCCGAAGGCAACCATCACTCTAGCAGTGAAGTATAACAGGCCTAAGCCTACAATGCCCTATGGCAACAACACATACTAGGTTAATCAGGATTGGTCCATTCGAACTTATCCTAATATAAAGAAACTCGGGAGCAATCGGGATTGGCTCATCCAAACTTGCTCCACGAGACACGAAGGAACAATTGAGATTCGCTTGTCCGAACTTGCCCCTTTAAGATATCATAGGAATAATCGGGATTTGCCCGTCCGAACTTTTTCCTTAAAAGCAACTTGGGAATAATTATGATTTGCCCATCTAAACTTATTCCACAAGGCCACACAGGAACAATCGAGATTTTCCCATCTGAACTTGTTTCTAAAGATAACATAGGAATAATCGGGATTCGCCCATCCGAACTTATTCCTTAAAATATAGAATCTTAGGAACAATCGGAATTTGCCCTTCCGAACTTGTTCCACAAGATACACAGGAACAATCAGGATTTGCCCATCCGAACTTGTTCCATAGGTTGGGAATTAGCCATACAACCTTATGGGCCTAGCGGGCAATCCGGTTCCTAACTGAGCCTCTCCACCATTCAATAAGATATGACACAACATAACCTAAGTCAAGTGTCTCCTACGGTGTCTTAGGGATGTCTCTATTGGGAAAACTCCACAATATCCAATGTCTGATCCCAACTCGTAGACCCGTAATGTCATAAACCCGTGAGGTTTTATTTTATGCATTATATTTATTTGTTGGTTTATAATAGATTATGCTGCCTCTTTGCATTTTAAATATGCAATTAAAATTGATCATCACCAAAATTAGGGTTTTGTTTTAGGGTTTTATTCTCAGTTTACTATTGAGCCCCAAATTGATGTATCTAACTAGAATCTGATATCCAAAGTGTGTCCTATGTTTCCAAACTATGTTTTTCGGTCAAAACGATAGGTTACACGACTATATACAGTAAACTATGCACTTCACAAATAAGATCCCAAAATCAGCCCTGATTCATCAACTCAGCATAAAGTTTTCAGCATAATGGAGTTTCAACATAGTAAGGAAATAAATCCGAAAATTCACATAATATAAATCCCTAATTTACCATCACATCAGATTTATAATCATTAAGATAAATTTCATAAAACCATATTTGTTAGACAAGATTAACAAGTATCACAACCAACTTTTAAGATCAAGAATTTATATCAAGAACCCCCATGCCATCAAGATCAAATCCCATCTTCGAAACCCATGATAAATTTCCAAAAATCACAGAATTTATATCAAAGCATGCATCAATATTATAAGCATCCAAATTGATAACAAATTGAATCATAGATAGCAAGATAACCTATACCATTCACTTAGGCATTTCATCGAACACCTTGAGGGCACCCTCTTCTTCCACCTTGGCCGAGCACCCCTAGGGTATTCCTAGGGATGCCGAGCCACAAAGGGAAAATCCTCGGGTTCCCTCCCACAAGTTGACACAAAATTCGTTGATCAAAACCCCGCGATTTGACGAAAAACACAAGAAACGAGAACGACGCCCAAACCGGCTCAAAAATACGAGGAAACCCGAGAAAGGAGGGGTAAAACCACTCACGTGACTAGGAAGAAAGATTAGAGGAGAATTTCTGATCAACGGCATTCGAATCCGGCTCCAAGGGATGGTGGCTCGGCTCAAAGAAGGGGGAAGAGGGGGCGGCGGCTCCACTCAAAGCCGCTGGATTCAAGAAAGGGGAAGAGGGAGAGGGGCGGCTCCTCTCTGCTCGGCTCCAAGAGAAAGAGAGAAGGAGAGGAAGGGGGTGGGCTCGGTTCGGTGGCTGCAACTTGAGGACAGCGGCTCCAAGGAAGGGGAGAGGGGCGGCTGGCTCGGCTTGGCTCCTATCTTCTTTCACGGCTTGTGCGGCTCCAATAGGTAGCAGCAAGCCCTAGGGGGGGGGATTTATAATCTCTTCCCACCTATTCAACTCTAATCTTCTTTAACCTGCATCCGCCTCAACCCGAATTCGCAACCCGCTAATCCAAAATATCCCATACTAACACATGCATTAACCACATGAACACCCATGTGCAACATGATTTAATAATCATGCACATGCAACAACATAATTAAATAAATTCATCTACGCAAGCAAGAAATTACATAAGTCATATTTCTACTTAACCGAGCGCGCAAGCTCGCACCGGACCATGAGTCAACTCGGCTCGACCTCGAACTAGCCCGCTAGGCTGGCAAACACAAGCAATAAAGGAAAAATAAATAAAAATATCTAATATATCACATAAACTCTGTGAACGGCTTGGCTCGGTCTTGGGCGTTGGTGTATTCTCGATGAGGGAGGCACATGGATTCATCGTCAAAGCTTGAACTACCATAGATGTATCTAAGCCTATTCGCAGAGGTATAAATACCACCTCTGGCTCTCAAGGTAGCTTCTGGACTGATTTCAAATTCAAAAAACTACCTCTTTTCTGCTATTATTGCGGGATGATTGGCCATGACGATTGCAACTGTGTTGCACTAATTAAAGACGAAAAAGAAGGATCATCTAAAGACAAGAAATGGGGACCATGGTTGAAAGTCGACCAAGTCAGGAAGCGTCTCGACTCTGACCCATCAAACCATACTCTATCATCGTATGGCAACAAAGGAGAGGGCCCGATATTAAAAACTCAGGAGGTAACAAATATGATTTCATCCATCTCAGTGGTGACCCCTCAACCTGAGTACCCGGCAGAGCATGTGGTGGTGCATGTTGCCCTTGACGAAAGCACCATGACCACCTTCCCATCAACCTAAACAAGTGGAACACCGAGAAGGATACCAAAAGGAATGCCAAATAGCTCACGGTAAGGTTGATAATCGTCCATTAACATTGGATCAAGTCTCTCTCATCGAGCATGAGGCGATGCACCTGAAAGAATCATCCGCATCACCCTTAATGAAGGGAAGAAATACCAAAGATAAAATTGAATCTCCCCCCCTCACTTCGCGATGTCAAGGGGGAGAGGGGGGGGGTTCTATCATTCTATCACAGGAACACTAGAGGGCTCCAATGTAAGGACTTGCTCTGAATTTATTCCTCCAGAAGCTCGGCTCTCTTGATAGGAGGCAATTTCAATGAGGTGCTGTGCCCTGAAGAAAAGACTGGAGGTTCGCGTTTCCAAATGCAATTAGGAAATATTCTCCGCTCACTCATTAATGAAGCTTGTCTGTCGAAATTCTCATGCTCGGGATACAAGTATACATGGAATAACAAAAGAAGATCCAATGCGAACATCGAACAGGTGCTGGATAGATTCTTATGTAACTCCGCCTAGGATGTCATCTTCCCTCAGTGCATGGTCTCTCATTTGAATGTACTGGGAAGGGACCACATGCCAATTTTACACTCCTCTATACTTCCGACGAGATCCAAAAAGATATTCAAGTTTGATCAACATTGGCTCAAAAATGAAGAGGTCTCTCGTATAATTCAAGAGACATAGTCTATCCAGAGAGAAGGCACAACACAATATTAAGTTCTATCTAAGTTGAAAGATACGGGAAGAACCTTATCCAATGGCGTCGAAATGAAAACTTCAACTCTAATACCTTCATCCAGCTCCTCAAATAGCAGATTAGATATCTCCCAAACAATAATCCATCCTCACACAGTGAACAAATTCGGCAAATGGAACTTAATCTGGCAACTGAGCTCAAACGAGAAGAATAATACTGGCGGCAAAAATCAAGAATTAAATGGCTCCGAGAGGGTGATAGGAATACAGCCTACTTTCACGCCCGTGTGAAGGACAAAAGAAGTGCAAATTACTCTATTCTCCAGACAAAAAACAATGAAGTAATCTAGACTGAAGGGGCATATAATGTTGTGGGTGTGGCCAGCGACTTTTATAAGGAGTTTTTTTCTTCTTCTAACCCATCCGACCCATCCATTCCCCTTGAAGGCATGCCTCAAATTGTATCAGCTCGAATGAACTGCTGGCTTACTCGTCCTGTAATTAAAGATGAAGTCAAGAATGCCACATTTTCCATTAATGGCAATTGATGAGTGTCGAATCCATTAAAAATAAATACCTACTTCTTGAGATTTTGTAGTCGTGACAAGTAGGGTCGAATCCACAGGGACTGGTTAGTTTCAAATTCTTTCGAAATCAAAAATTAAAAAGGATGAATTAAAAAAGGGTTTTTTTTTATTAGATGCAAGATGAAATAAATACAGTAATTAAAAACAGTAATTAAAATTAAGGAGAAATCAATGAGAGGAAAGTCTAGCTAAAGGTACGTTTTCAATTTCGGTTCGTAGGATTGATTATAAATGCCAAGGATGAGTTCTTTTATTTCTAGCAATTTAATAGACTATATGAATTGAACATCAATCTCACATGTCTTATTAATTCAAGAATTCCATTAGTACTGATTGAACAGCAACCTCGACTAATTTGCCTCTAAATCCGGCATTGAACAATCATACCAGAAGACTAGATATTGTCCTAATAATATGATAACAGACCGATAATTAAAAAAGAAACAATAGAATAATTTTTTGTAGGAAATAAATGAATACTAGAAAGTAAAAGAGGTGAAGTATAGTGGGATCTCACAATCTGTAGAACCGAAATGTCGAATCGTCCTTTAGCTAGAAAGAAGTGGATTAGTCACACATCGCAAACATAAACAATTTCATTCTCCAAAACTACTGTTGAATTCAAACTTAATTCTAAATAGTCAAAACTAAAAAGAAGGCTAAAGCTAAGAATTGCTGCCCCTGTTCATTACAACTTTTCTCCTCTTATAGGAGAATCCCAAACCTAACTAGAATATAAAATAAAAATCAAATCAACCTTACATGATAATAAACTAATAACCAAATATCTTGGTTTAATATTTTAGACACAAAAGGATAGTCTAAATTCACATGAAAACTTGGAAACAAAATTTCAGCCTTTAACATGGTAAATTCTAGATCTGTCACATGCATCTTTACTAAGGCGTGGGCACGTCCAATGCAGTGCGACCAGGTTTAGCTGTCTTTCCAGTTTCCAGCTTCCAAAAAACGTGCAAGGGAATTCTTTTTGATTTCTTTCCATCATTTTTTGCCTAAAAATTAAACAAAATAATAAACACATTTTAGGAAGTATTTAATTCGAATTTAGCATGAAAATAAACATGTCATCAAATGTCCTCACACTTAAACGATGCTTGTCCTTAATCATAACTCATACAAAACAATCATCCTCTTTTAAAATCCTTCACACCCTATTGTAGCCCGCATCATAAAGTTTTAACGACTCAAACAAAAAGACAATAGCAAGCAAACCTTTCACAATGAAATCTCATCCATCCTCATAGATTTATGATTTGCTTAGATGCAAACTCAGAGTACAAGATGCAAAGGAAAAAAAAGTTTTAAGCACACATGCAAAATTTAAAAATAATCATCGCACAGAGTAAACAACTACCAAGCAATGCCACAAGTCGAAATAACTAAGAGATTTAAGTTATTGACTGAGCACCTTTTATTTTCCTAGATCGTTGCTCAACCTTTTGACGCGAGGACATACATTGGTGATGCATGCATCCGGTTACTCGGTTGGCCCCAAATCTAAGTTTCTTGCCTAGAATGTCATGCAATCTTTTGACACGAGGACACACATTGGTGATACATGCACCCGGTTAATTACTCGATTGATCACAATTCTAGGTGGCTACAAGCTCTACTCATGATCTTTGGCGATTAGCAGAGTAGTGATGCTCTTTTTTTTTTCTTTTTTTCTTTTTTTTTCAGACTTGAGGCATAACAAGGTAAAGTTCCTACTGTGCAAGATAAAACTAAGCATGCATGATTGTTTAAAAGTTTATTGCATCTTGGAATTCTAAGAGTTCATCAAAAGATAGTCATATATCGTGTGGAGGGATGAGAAATGCATTATTCATGTTAGCTCTCCATTGTAATTCAGTTCAAGGCATCTAAACACAATGAATTGGGGTGTTCAAGGATGTAAATGAATCTTTCAAGATAGCAATTGAAATGTACGAGTTAAAAAAAATCGAGTTTCATGACAAGATTTCGAAAAAAACTTATCAAAAGTGTGCAAAACGGTAACCTCCTAATGAAAATTTCAGCTAGCTACATAAAAGTGTTTTCCATAGAAGTCATATTTGAGCAAAAATATATATCATGCAAAATAAATCCCTCCCCACACTTGAAATCCACATTGTCCCTAATGTGATTCAAAATAATTTCAAAGCAAAGTAAGAGCAAATTGGGAAAACGAGAACTTCCCTGAACATTGGACGAGGGAGTCGACTGCTTGCTACTGCCTTGGGTTTTAGGCGTGGTCATGCCTAAAACTTCAAGTCTGCCTTTTAAATTTTGTCTCTTTTTTCGTTTAGAATTTCCAAAGCTCTACCATTGATATCGAATTCACCATTTGCCAAAAGATATTTGGAAGAAATTAAAATTAGAAGTAAAAGAAAAATAAAAATAGATCTAAAGAAATTGAAAAGAAAATTATGCAAAAGTAAAGACAAATAAATATGGCGTAGGCACGCCTAAAACTTGGGTTGCCTCCCAAAAGCGCCCTTGTTTATTGTCCTAGGCTAGACAATACTGTCATGTTTCACGTAACTCCAGTTGTATATTTTAGATACCTAGGCAACGGCCTCAATTCCAATTAATTGCGGTGTTTGCACAATAGAATGTAGAAGCTTAGTGCGAAAAATAGATGGTTCTAGGCATAAAACACTATTTTCTGTGGTTTTGAGCACCTTTATTTCAACATGCAAATTATTTTCATAATCAATTTCAATACTGTCCAGATTGATATTCATGTCCATAACATTCAAATTAAATATTTCGTGAGCTGAAATGCCAATAAAATCAACACTATTAACACAAAGTTCTTCACTAGGAGATTTCATGACATCATAAATATTGAATTTGATGACTTCCCCATCAAATTCTATAGTGAGCGTACCATCATGTACATCTATTTTTGTTCTAGTTGTGCTAAGGAATGGTCTCCCAAGTAAAATTTCAGATGAGTTGGAAGAAGTGTCTTCTTCCATGTTAAGCACAAAGAAATCTGCAGGAAAAACTAAATTGTTCACTTGAACTAAGACATCCTCCAACACCCCTTCGGGGTAAACGATCGACCTGTCAGCTAATTGAATGACCACAGCTGTCTTTTTCAATGGACCAATATTTAAATTAAGATGAATATATAGACAATGACATGATATTTATAGATGCTCTTAAGTCACACATAGCCCTTTTTATACCAATGTTGCCTATGTTGTAGGAAATAGCGAACATACCTTGATCCTTGCATTTGTGAGGTAATTTCCTTTGAAGTACAGCGGAAACATTTCCTCCCACACTTACCTTTTCATTACCAGTCAGCTTTTTCTTGTTGGTGCACAATTCCTTGAGAAATTTAGCATACCGAGGTATTTGCTTAATGGCGTCAAGTAAGGGGATATTTATTTCAACCTTGCGAAAAGTTTCAAGAATCTCTTTTTCTTCATTTTTCTTCTTCGACTTGGCCAATCTTTCCAGAAAGGGGGGCTTGATCGTCAATGTTCTCGACTGTTCTGGTTCATCTAATTTCTAGTTGGCAGTAATTTCAGTTTCAGTTTTTGTCTCTAATGCGTGTCCACGTCTTGGCAGACTGGGTTCTGTCTCTAAGGCGTGCCCACGTCTTGGCAGACTGGGTTTTGCTAACTTCTTCCCACTTCTCATAGTTATTGCGCTAGCATTCTATTTTGGGTTGATGACAGTTTGTGAGGGCAGCTTGCCTTGTGATTCCAACTTGCTTAAGGTTGATGTCAACTGACCCATTTGATTCTCCAAGATTTGAATGTTTATTTTTGTTTCCATTATGCTCGCCTTCGTTTCCTGTTGGAATTATTGTGTACTAATTGCAAGATATTTAACAATTTCTTCGAGAGATGTACCTGAGTTTGATGGGAATTGTTGTGGCGGGGCAGATTGCTTAAGTTGGAATTGCTGAAAATTTGATGGTTGCGCTCCATAGCTAAAATTTGGATGATCCCTCCATCCTCGGTTGTAAGTGTTCGAATAAGGATCATATCTCCTTTGTGACGGACTAGGAAATCCTCTAATAGCATTGACATATTTTTCAGTTTCATCTTGGAGTGTAGGACACATATCGGTAGGATGACCAGCTTGAGTACAAATTCTGTAAACTTTATCCTGTGATGTGGTTCCTGCAACCAAATTCTGGACCATAGTAGTTAGATAAAAAAAATTAGATTCAAGGAATGATACATTTACCTCATTTACCCCTCATGAAGGTTCTTGTCGAAACCCAAATTATTGTGAATTGGCAGCCATGATGGAGATCAATTCCCTAGCGGCTTGAGGAGTTTTGTTCACTATAGCCCCACCACTTGTTGCATCCATCATCCTCTTTTCCATGGGAAGCAAACCTTCATAAAAATATTGGATTAGTAATTATTCAGAAATACCATGTTGGGGGCAGCTTACACATAATCGTTTGAATCTTTCCCAATATTCATGTAGGGTCTCCATGTCTTTTGGTTTAACTTCGCAAATTTCGCTCCTAATTCTAGCGGCTCGTGAAGCTTGAAAGAATTTTTCCAACAATAGCCTTAGCAAACCTATCCATGCGTTGATTGATCCAGGAGGAAGGTAGAACAACCACTCATTGGCTGCATCTACTAAGGAAAAAGGGAAGGCTCGCAGTTTGATTTGCTCATCGGATATCCCGTGTGGTTTCATTGTTGAGCATACAATGTGGAATTCCTTCAAGTGCTTGTGAGGGTCTTCATTTTCAAGTCCTCGAAAAATAGGTAAGAGATGTATTAGTCCAGATTTTAATTCAAAGTTTATCTCTGATTCTGGGTAAGTGATGCATAATGATGGTTGGTTAAAAGGTGCAGCAGTCAGTTCGCGCAAAGGCAGATTATTCTCAGCCATCCCTGCTTCTATTTCTGCTTCTCTTTCAGAGTTAAGGCATGCCCATGTCTCGTCTGCTATTGAAGATGAGGGTGCCGAAACGTGTTTACCTCACTGTTGGGTCGCCTTTCTAAGACTTCTAGCAGTCTCCTCAATCTCAGGATCGTATATTAGTTCTCTTGTGCGATCAGATCAGTCCATCAATCTTAAGACACGCCCACGTCTAATCTATCTGGAATTTTACTGCACAGTCAAAATTGATTAAAAAAAGAATTAAAACAGATTATTACCAGTCCCCAGCAACGGCGCCAAAATTTGATGAGTGTCTAATCCACCAAAAATAAATATCTACTTCTTGAGATTTTGTAGTCGTGATAAGTAGGGTCGAATCCACAAAGACTAGTTAGTTTCAAATTTTTTTGAAACCAGAAATTAAAAAGGAGGAATTAAAAAAAAGGGGGATTTGATTAGATGCAAGATAAAATAAAGACAATATTTAAAAATAGTAATTAAAAACAGTAATTAAAATTAAGGAGAAATTAATGAGAGAAAAGTCTAGCTAAAGGTACGTTCTCGATTTCGGTTTGTAGGATTGATCATAGACGCCAATGATGAGTTCCTTTATTTCTAGCAATTTAATAGACTATATGAATTGAACATCAATCTCACATGTCTTATTAACTCAAGAATTCTATTAGTACGGATTGAACAACAACCTCGACTAATTTACCTCTAAATCCGGCATGGAACAACCATATCGGAAGACTAGCTATTGTTCTAATAACCTAGTAACAGATCGATAATTAAAAAGGAACAATAGAATAATTTTTGTAGAAAATAAATGAATACTAGAAAGTAAAAGAGGTGAAGTATAGAGGGATCTCACAATCTGTAGAATCGAAACGTCGAATCATCCTTTAGCTAGAAAGAAGTGGATTAGCCACACATCGCAAATACAAACAATTTCATTCTCCAAAAACTACTGTTGAATTCAAATTTAATTCTAAAGAGTCAAAACTAAAAAGAAGGCTAAAGCTAAGAATTGCTGCCCCTGTTCATTACAACTTTTCTCCTCTTATAGGAGAATTCCAAACCTAACTAGAATAGAAAATAAAAATTAAATCAACCTTACATGACAATAAACTAACAACCAAATATCTTGATTTAATGTTTTAGATACAAAAGGATAGTCCAAAGTCGCATGGAAACTTGGAAACAAAATTTCAGCCTTTAACATGGTAAATTCTTGATCTGTCACATGCATCTTTACTAAGGCGTGGGCATGTCCAAGGCAGTGCGACCAGGTCCAATTGTCTTTCCAATTTCCAACTTTCAAAAAACGTGCAAGAGGATTCTTTTTTATTTCTTTCCATCATTTGTTGTCTAAAAATTAAATAAAATAATAATCACATTTTAGGAAGTATTTAATTCGAATTTAGTATGAAAATAAGCAACAAAAGATGGAAAATAAACATGTTATCAACAATAGTATCCCTGGTGAAGATGGCTTTACAGGTGCATTCTTCCAAACATACTTGGATATTGTCGGCCAAGACATCTTCAAGGCCACTGTCTCCTTCTTTGGCAGTCGTCGTCTGCTCCAAGGCCTCAACCATACTATTCTGGCCCTTATCCCCAAAGGCCGAAATGTGCAGGACATGTCTCAAGTCAGACCCATAAGCCTATGCAATTGCCTCTATAAAATATTCTCTAAAATCCTGATGCACCGTCTCTAAGGTATCATGCCAAAGGTCGTCTCCCCTAACCAAAGCGCGTTCATTAAAGGTCGACTGATCTCTGATAATATACTGATAGTGCATAAAATCATGCACCACCTCAAGAGCAAGCAATCCAACTCCACCAAAGAGATGGCCCTCAAACTTGACATGAGCAAAGCCTACGACTGGGTAGAATGGTCATTCCTCCTATTCATCTTAAGGAAAATGGGCTTCCATGAAACTTCCTAGCACTTATTATGCAATGCATCTTTACTTCCTCCTTCTCCATCCTCTCCAATGGCTCGGTATATGACTACTTCAACCCTGGTCGGGGACTTCGACAGGGCGATCCCCTATCACCACTACTCTTTGTTCTATGTATTGAAGACCTCACTTTCTTGTTAAACACAAAAAGCAACCAGCAGTGCCTCCACGGGGTGAAAGTGAGTACGTAGGCTGGCACCTCCGATCACTTCTCTTTTCTTCGCAGATGACATTATTTTGTTCGGTAAAGAAAATGAGCTCTCGATGGCTATGATAAGGAATACTCTAAAATCCTTTGAAGCTCTGAGTGGTCTTTGAGTGAACCTTGAGAAGTTGGCAATGTTCTTCTCCCGAAATACTCCTCATCGTCTCCGGACAAAACTGGGTAACATGTTGCGAATACGTCACATTGGTGCTCAAGGCCACTATCTGGGCCTCCCATCGACGGTGAATTGCTCTAAGCAAGCGTCTTTCGAGTTCATCATCTCGAAGATCAAGAATAAGTTAGATGGATGGAAATCTAGATTCCTCTCTCCTGCAGGGAAATCCACTCTCATTAAATCCACCCTTTCGGTCATCCCTACCTATGTTATATCTTGCTTCCTTCTATCGAAAACACTGACGGGAGAAATCAACAGATGATGTCTTGACTTCTGGTGGAGACATAACAATGAGCATCAATCTATCAACTGGGTAGCCTGGAAAGCTATCTGTCATTACAAAGAGGATGGAGGGCTCGATTTCAAAGACTGTCACCTGTTCAACCTCGCTTTATTAGCGAAGAAGGTTTGGCGTTCCCTCACCAACCCCTCTTCTTTGCTATCTCAAGTTCTGAGGGCCAAATATTTTCCTCACTCGTCCCTGCGGGAGGCCGCATCTGGCTATAACCCCTCATGGGGATGGCGAAGCATTTTGAAAGGCTGAGATTCTCTTCAGACTTGGCTATTGTGGAATATTGGCTCGTCTACAACTCTCTTGGTGCTGCACACTCCTTGGCTCCCCAACGTTCCATCCTTTTCAATTGCAGGCCTCGAAGAACGTCTACGGGCACCCACTCTAATCTCGAAGTTCATGGACAGACAAACTGGCATGTGGAATACCTCCAAGGTGTGATCCTTCTTCCCCAAGTCGTTGGGTGACTGCATCCTTGACGTGGAAATCAAGGAAGGAAGGGATAAGCCGACATGACCTCATTCGAATAACGGAGTATACATGGTTGACTCTGGATATAAATATCTCTTGGCACAGGAGATGCAAAACCAAGCACCAACACGCCATTAGCAAGCGCCAAACAACCAGCCTTGGCACAAGATATGGAAGTTGCAAGCTCCCCCAAAGTTAAAATTCTTTCTCTGGCGACTGTGTCGAGATGTTCTTATCCGTCCGCAGTAAGCTGAGAAATAGGGGAATACAAATTCCTGACATCTCTTGTCTTCATTGCTCTTCTCATCCAGAGTCGACAGTATATATGTTCTTTCAATGCAGCCATGCTCTCCAAGTATGGCGAAGCCCTCCCCTCCAATGTCCGACCCTACACTAGATCACCTCTCCTGCGGAAGGTTGGGAGACTTTATGCAATTCCCAAAGCCGAAAAGATATTGCAAAGGAACTTGTTGGATGGGTTGCTTAGAGTATATGGAGAAGCCGGAACGAACACGTATTCTCGTCCACTTCTCGCTCAATAGATGAGATCATCCAATTAGCTATTGACATGTAGAAGACATCTATTGCAGTCTCCTAATTTAATGTTTCCTCTCCTTCGTAAAGCGATGTTAAATGCATCAACAAATGTATTTTTTACCTTTGTACCCCTTATTTCATGAAGGGTTAATTACAAAATATATCCTGACTTTTGACGTATTTTTCTAATCTATTCACACTTTCCAATTTTCCCAATTTAGTATATTACTTTTCGATTTGTTACAAATCTATCCCATCGTCTACCGAACGTCAACTTTGTCGTCTGAATGATGACGTGGTGTTGGTGGCGTGGCTAATAATCCCAATCAGCACTCAGACGCGATTTTTTTAAACTTATTTTTTTTTAGCCCCACCAAACGTGTTTCCCTAATCTATCCATACTTTTTAATTTTTCCAATTCAGTACATCACTTTTTGATTCGTTACAAATCTATCCCACCGTCTACCCAGCGTCAACTTCGCAATTTTCAACAGAGAGAAGAAATCCCTCACTTATGTTGAAATTTTTCTTATCAAAACAAAGCCTACAATGATAAATCATATTTAACATTATCATCACTGCTGAAAAATTTTATAATATCATATGAAATCCTACATTTAACAGTATCATCACTAATGAAAAATTTCTAGGATTTATACTAACCATAGCAGACAGAAGGGGAAAGGCGAGCGAGCAGGTGAAAATTAATAGAGACGTATCAGAGTCGACGGGGATGAAGACAGAGCACGAAGAGATGCAGGCGACGTCGGGAATTGAGAGAAAGGCGGCGGCGAGAAAGCGACAAGGTCGGGGAAGAGGCGAGCAAGCATTTTTAAAGGTGAATTTTTTAAATTAACTTGTCGTGATCTACTGACTGGGTTTGGTGGGGCTAAAAAAAAAGTTAAAGTTCATGTTTGAATGTTGACTGAGATTATTAGCTACGTCAGCATTCAAACAGCGAAGTTGACGATGGGTAGACAGTGAGATAGATTTGTAACAAATTGAAAAGTGGTGCACTGAATTGGAAAAATTAAAAAGTCTGGATATATTTTATAATTAACCCTGTTGCTGACTGAGATTATTAGCTATGTCAGCATTCAGACGACAAAGTTGATGTTGGATAGACGGTGGAATAGATTTGTAATAAATCGAAAAGTATCATACTTAATTGAGAAAATTGAAAAGTGAGAATAGATTAAGAAACATGTCAAAAGTCGAAATATATTTTGTAATTAATCCTTTTATGAATGAACCTTAGTATCTTTTGGAAAGAAAAAGAAAAATAATATAATGATGATGTGATTCAGGCAGTGGATCCAGAGTGCAACTTCTATGGAGTCCTTTATAAGAATAAATTTAATTTTATTAAAATTGAACCTAGTATAATTTAGATTGAACTTAGAGTAAGAATGAACTTGTATTGCAAATGAATGAACCTAACATTTTCATTTTAGATTCAGTATTAATTATCCTATGTTTAATATTAAAAATATTAAGTTCACTCGTAAATGAGGCTCCATAAAATTTCTATGGAGCCTAACACCATAGAAGTTTTTTTTTGTAGATCCATATCTATAAAAACGTGCAAACTTCATTATTGGCACTCCTTCCGGATACTTGCAACCTCCAATCCATTGGAGAAATCTATGGCGGCAGAAGCAGCGGCGCCCATCGCCCAAGTCCGGATCATCTCTCAGTCCATAATCCGTCCATCATGCCGCCCCGACGAGGAAGCCGGCGGCCGAGTTATCCACCTCACTCCATGGGACCTCAAGATGATCTCTGTCGACTACATCCAGAAGGGCCTCCTCTTCCATAAGCACCACGGCGAAGATAACAATTATATCATCTCCTCTCTTCGGACTTCCTTCGCCGCCACCCTCGATCTCTTCTTCCCCTTAGCAGGACGCCTCGCCATCACGAAGCACGAAGACGACGACTCCGCTCCCCATTCCCTTTCCGTCTCCCTCAAGTGCGACGACCGAGGCGCGGAGTTCATCCACGCTTCCGTCCCCACTGTCAAGGTCTCCGACATACTCGACCCCCTCTACGTTCCACCGGTCGTGCTGTCGCTCTTCCCCATCAACGGATCAATAAACCACGATGGGCATCGCTTTCCGCTGCTCGCCGTCCAAGTTACCGAGCTCGCCGATGGAATCTTCATCGGCGGTTCGCTCAACCATGTCGTGGGCGATGGTTTCTGCTTCTGGAACTTCTTCAATTCGTGGTCCGAGATCTCCCGCACCGGCAGCGACCGTGGCGTCCAACCGCCAGTCCTCGATCGCTGGTTCCTCGATTCCTGCAAGCCCCCGATCCGTCTACCATTCCGCAGCGCAGAGGAGCTCATTAGAATTAGGCCGGTTTACACTCCGGTCGAGGAGTGCGCGTTCCATTTCTCGGCGGAAACGGTGGCGATGCTCAAGCGCAGATCTAATGCAGAGATGGGCGGCGAAAACAAGCAGATCACAATCTCCTCCCTCCAATCGTTGCTTGCTCGCCTTTGGGTGTCCGTGACGCAAGCACGCTACCTCGACCCGGAGGAGGAAACCACTTACATGCTCGGGATCGGGTGCCGGACGAGGCTAACGCCGCCCCTGCCGGACGCTTACCTTGGGAACTGCGTGTACTTGGAGAAGGTGACAGTGAAGACAGGGGAGTTACTGCAACGCGGCTTCAGCTGGGGCGCATGGCTTCTAAACCAGGCCGTGGCTTCGTACAACGAATCAACGGTGCGGAGTTTGCAGGAGAAGTGGGCGACGACTCCCTACTTCGGTAACATTAGTGTCATCGACAAACCTCGGCACTTGCTGACGGGAAGCTCGCCGAGGTTCAATGTCTATGGAAACGACTTCGGATGGGGGAAGCCGGCGGCCGTGAGGAGTGGCGGCAGCAACAAAAGGGAGCATGGCGTTGGAGGTTTGCCTCTCGCCCAGCGCGCTGAGCTCGCTGGTCAAAGATGAGGAGTTCATGGAATTGGTGTCCAAGAATTAATGTTTGACATATTTGTGTGGTTTGATTTAATACATCGCAACTCAAATATCAACTCATGAATCAATCCCTAATTCGATCTGATCAGTAAAACTCAAAAGTTGGATCGATAATAATCGTACAATTTGTTAGAAGCATCTGCACCAGCCACTATTGCCCTCGCAAATTACCAACGGAGTAACAGGAGCTGCAACTAGTCATTGTAAATGTTCAAAACTTCACATAATATGTGATGTGATGGCTCAGAGACGACCACTTCAAATCAGGGGCGTATGCACGTTTGCAAAGGTGGATAATTTGTCCCCATCTTTTTTTTTAAAAGAATCAAAATATAAAGGTATAGCCACCGTGATGAAACTAGAGGCTAATCTTTCAAAAAAAAATCAAAAAATCAAAATGAGGACAGTTGTTTGTCGCTTTGTCCAATGTTTTTTTTTTTTTACACCATCCCCAAACTCGTAATGTGCTAGCACATAAAAAATACCAAAAAAAAAAATTATGCATACGCCCCTGCTTCAAATCGTCACAAATAGTAATAATCTACGACAGCTTTACAACCACTTAATTAAGTTATCGCAGATGAATATTTTCAATTTTGCCACGTCGCGGACAATCATTCACATTTCCTTCTCTTGCCTGCTTTTTTTCTCTCTTGCCACTACAACTACGGTTGTGCATATGCAATTGCAGATGTGCATGTGCCACTAGCTGCTGCCACTACAACTACGGTTGTGCATATGCAATTGCAGATGTGCATGTGCCACTAGCTGCTGCTGTTGTGCATGTGTCGTTGCCGCTGTCAATGGTTCCACCATCGGATGGAACTTTGGTGCAGCTGCGGCAAGTGTGGCCAAGCGTCCGACCGCATGGGGCTGTCTAGCCCACGGGAATAAGTACCGGTTCCAGCTAGTTATAAGAAACTTTTTTTATTTATGTTTACTTTTTTTTCTTCTTCTTTTTACCCTTTCGATTATATCCTTACAGTAAAAAAATTGAAATAAAACTCATGCGGTACTCTATGCAGTACATATACTTAAGTAAAAACCGTCCATCATAATACTAGAAAAAAGAAAAATAATAATATAAAATTTGATATCGTATAGAGTACACATACTCAAGTAGTTGAGTTGTCTGTACTCGAGTGCAACCACCCATCTCTCCTCCAAGGCTCCTAGTGGCGGTGCTAAAACCCTTTAAACGATCGAAGCATATAAGCTAGTCATCTGATGAAAGGGAGAATTTATTAACCAAAGGGGAGAAATATGCCGACTTGTGCACGAAAAGGGGGAGAATCTGTAACCTAAGGGGGGAAGCTCCTATCACATCTCGGAACACATGCTTCCACATCCCGGTAATAGTCTTTGCCGAGATGTTATTGCATGTCCCAGGATGTTAAGTTGGTCTAGACAATCGAAGCAAAAACAATAAATGAGCGCCCGGATAACCTGTCCGATCAAAGGGGGAAATTTGTAACAAAATGAGGGGGGAGGGGGGAATCTGCCGACTTGTGCAGGAAAGGGGGGTGGGGAATCCGTAACCCAAGGAGGGGGAAGCTGCTACCACATACCAGAACACATGCTTCCACATCCCGATAATAGTATTCGTTGAGATGTTATTGCATGCCACGGGATGTTACGTTGATCTAAACGATCGAAGCGAAAACTACAAACAGGCGGTCGGATAAGCCGTCCTATCGGGGCCGGGAATTTATAACAAAATGGGGGAGAAATTTGTCGACTTGTGTAGGAAAAGGGGGAGAATCTGTAACCCAAGGAGGGGGGAGCTGCTACCATATCCCAGAACACATGCTTCCACATCCTGGTAATAGTATCCACCGAGATGTTATTGCATGCCCCAGGATGTTACGTTGGTCTAGGCGATCGAAGCGAAAACTACAAACAGGCGCTCGAATAAGCCGTCTGATCGGGGCCAGGAATTTGTAACAAAATGGTGGAGAAATCTATCAACTTGTGCAGGAAAATGGGGATAATCTGTAACCCAAGGGGGTGGGGGAAGCTGCTACCATGCACATCCCCGAACACATGCTTCCACATTCCGGTAATAGTATCTGTCGGGATGTTATTGCATGCCCCATGATGTTACGTTGGTCTAGACGATCGTAGTTAAAACAACAAACAAGCGTCCGAATAAGTCGTTCGATCTAGAGGTGGCAATGGGCCATGCCCGGGCCGGGCCGAGCCGGGCACGGCCCAAATGTGTGGCAGTTAGCAAATGCACATTTCAACCGTCTCTTCACTTATTCGGCTCATTTTTTCGTCGAGAATTCTATTTCCTGCACTAAAATAAGACTCGGAAGCTACTGTAGACATAGAAACAGTTAGTATATCATGTGTCATGATGGAAATAATAGGATACATATTTTCTTATTTTTTCCTCCATGCTAAAATTTTATTATCATCTATTTCTTCAGAATGATTATGATCTAGAAAAAAAAATAATTCATTAAAATTAGTAGATTTAGTTTTTTTTATTCTACGATCAAGTTGAGAATTAATACTATTTCTACCATCATCTCTTAATCTAGAAGAAGAAGATGTTGTCTTATTTGTAATTGTATCACCAAATTTTGAAGCATAAAATACAAACATAGAATTCAATAAATTCGAATTTTTTTTTCTTCATCATTATCTAATTCCATATTGTTATAATAATCATCTAACAACATATTTAAACCATCAATTTTCATTCTAGGATCTAAACATATTGCTAAACAAAATAAAGTAGGTATATCTAACCAATACTTTTTAAATTTAGATTCCATTAAAGAAATAATTTGTGCAAATAAAGGATGATGTCTATATGAAGAAAATACTTCACTAATACGAACTATATGTTAAAGAGTTAAATTACATGTAGGATAATAAACACCGAAAAGTTATTCGGTAGCTTTATTAAAAAGTTCTAAAATTTGAGTAATATGTCCAGCAACTAACCAATCATTATTATTAATTGGATCACTAGACATATTTTGATTGTAAAACATTGTAAGGATCTCTTGATATCTTATAGTAGACATAAGCATATGATATGTTGAATTTCGTCTAGTAATAACATCACCATTAAATTTTTTAAATGGTTTATTAAAAGATTGACATAATTTTTTAAATTCTTGTGTTCTTGCTTTAGAAGAACACATATATCTAATAACATCTCTTATTTTTTTTACATGTATATTTATTTATTTAAATCATCTTGTACACATAAATTAAGAACATGACAAATACAACGAACATAAAATAATTCACCATCTAATACTGGCTTAAATAACTTATAAGGGGAGGAATAACAGCATCATTATTACTAGCATTATCAAAACTAATCGAAATTTTTTTTATCATTTATATTATAGAAAGATGTTACAAATCTAATAGCAGAAAAAATGACAACAGAAGTGTGTGAATATTCAAAAACTTTAAAACTAATTATTCTATTTTGCAAAATAAAATTTTCATCAATCCAATGTGCAGTAACACAAATGTAAGAATTAGTAGTACGTTGACTAGACCAAATATCAAATGTTAAAAAAAAAATTTGATTTATTATTTTGAAAACTAGTCATTATATTTTCTCTATATATAAAAAATAATTTTAAAGCATCACTTTTCATTGTATTTCGAGTAATTTTTTTATATTTTGGTTGTAAAGTATTTTGAATCCAACTAGAAAATCTTGGTTGATCAACAAAACTAAAAGAAGATTCACTTTGAATAATTAATTTTGCAAGTTCTCGACGTTGAAAATTATGATCATACGAAAAAGCTATTAAACCAGAAGAAGATAAATTAAGAATTTGTTGAGCTTGTGCAACCTTAGTGTCATGACCCTTTGCATGACGTAATAGATGACTAGTTCCTCATGTTGTTGAAGTCGAAAGAATTTTTTGACATTTTTTGCACCGGGCTGTTGTTATGGTGCCATCAGGTTCGATAATTTTCTCAAAATATTTTCAAACCATACTTTTTTTTCTACATGATGGACATAAATTAATAGAAAAATCTCCATCCGCCATTAGTAAAAATTAAAAATATAAAAAGTATAAATATTATACTAATCAATGAAATAAATTGAAGAGATTAAAAAAAATTAACAACAATCTTGAATCCTTGTCTTCTTGATGAGCTTAAAATATTGTTGAGAATGATTGTAAATAAACTTAGATTGTTGAGAGTAAGAGAGTTGAGAGTTGAGAATTGAGACTTGAGAGTTGAGGATTGAGAGAAAGAGTTGAAGATAAAGATAGAAGAAATGAAGAAGGAGAGGGGCTATTTATAGGAAAATTTAATATATATTTTTTATAAATATATTCGTTGGCCCGAGCCAGACTTTGCTCGGGCCAACCTAGGCTTGGTGCACGCCAGGCCTCCCGTGCTCGCCCAGAGCTCGGGCACACGGGCAGGGCCGGGCCCATGCTGCCCATGGGCTAGCCCAGCTCGTTGCCACCTCTAGTTCGATCAAATGAGGGAAATTGTAACAAAATGGGGGGAAATATGCTGACTTGTGCAAGGAAAAGGGGGGGGGGGGGAATTCGTAACCCAAGGGGGAGGGGGGGAGGGGACTAGCAGCTTCCCTCTAGCGAGAGTTGGAGCTATTACTTCGTGATCCTTCAATGTCTGGAGTGAATGCAATGGTTGTGTGGGAGAGATGAACGCCTTTTCGGGTGCCAACCTCATGTGTGGTTGTTAATGCTAACAGGGAGTAATTATGAAAATTGCAGTTGGACTGGACTAGGACTATTGGGCTCGATTGAGTTAGACCCATCAACACCCCACAACTTATTTTAGACCAAATTGGACAGCTTCGCCCGAGGTTCCCGCCTGGCTATACTCTTGGACTTGACTCGAGCTAGATCAAATTACTCTGCTCGGGGGCTCCACCCGACCAAATAAGGACATCCACGTCATCCTTTATCACGAGAGATGCATTATTACATGCCCATCATCTTCGGGATCAGCCTCGACCCATTATGAGCAACATCCCCATGAGATTATCGACCGACGCCATCACCTTCACCTTGGAGTCCCATAACTTGAGCGTCAGAGTATCTTTTCTAGCCCCCCTCCCTGCCGGCATTGAACCTAACTAGGAGAGACACTGAACCGGACCAGAGTACTCTGATCCTCATGCAGGAACATTTAGCGCCCACCGTGGGGCCGAGTAAAGTTTACCTCCCCCATAATAGTTGGAACCTGGAGCCAAGCAACCGTCGCCGCACGCCAACGGCAACGACCCGACGGTGACGATCGACTACTGCCTGGTGATGCTGAAACAGCGAGGAGCAATGCTCCGATACCAACCCCTTTTCCCCCTAAAGAGCCCCAACGACGGATACAACTTTTGTCCGTACTATATGGAACACACAAAAATATTTAGTCTTAAAAAATGTCAAAAAAATTCTAATGTCACAATAGGTGACCATACTAGGATTTGAACCCTAGATTTGTTTTAAAAAATCTCTTTGATTATTATTGTTGATTTATTTTATCTAACCATATTAATATTGGAGGAATCTTGATAAATTATAAAATTTATAATAGGCGGAATAGAAAGAGATAAGCCAAGTGTGACTGAAAAATATAACCAATTAGAAGAAAACAATAATCACTTCACTAACTCATGTAATTAATTAAATTACATGGCTAATTGTATGACACGTCCAAAGATAATATACAAGAATTCAAAAGAAGCATAGAAGCTAACAAAAAAATAAGGGAAAATACCTAAATATAGCCAGTACTGTAACTTTTGTCTCAATTATGGCATGTACTTTCATTTGTCTCATTTGTATACATGTACTAAGATATTTGTTTCAATTATGGCATGTCATTTAATTTTTGTCAAGCGCCCTGTTAAGTTGACGATGTGACATGCTGACGTGTATAAAAAAATTATTTTTTTTATATTTAAATTCTATAACTTAAAAAGTGGGTCTCTCTCTCTCTCTCTCTCTCTCTCTCTCTCTCCCAAGCCATCACCGATAGATGTCTCTCCTCGTCGCCGCCACACCCAAAGACTGCTCCAAACAAGGACTCCGCTTCCCCAAGCTCAACAAGAAGCTCCTCTACACCGTCTCCTCCCTCCACATCTCTCTCCTCTTCCTCATCTTCCTCCTCTCGCTCACCCTTCACCCTTCCAAGCCCGAGTTCTACCTCAAAGACACGGCCGTCTACCAGCTCGCCCTCTTCGCCGCCCCCGCGTCGCGCCTCCTCAACTCCACCATCCAGACCATCATCGTCTCCTGCAACCCAAACTCCCGCGTCGGCATCTACTACGACTGGCTGCGCACCTACACCGCTTACAAGGGTCAGCAGATCACCGCCGACGCCGTGCTACCGCCCTTCTAACAGGGCCACCAAGACATCAACATCCTCTCTACCGCCCTCTTTGGGGACTGCCATGTCAGTGGCGCCGTCATTTGGGCAGCTGCTGCGCTGCCTCGCCCACTGATAGCTCGTAAAGGCAGACGACGCAGTACTCCCTGCTGTCCTTGAAGTCCTCGGAGCAGAAAACCACCCATGGGATCATTTTGATGGAGGAGGAATCGAGGTTGGATCGCTCAGCATGGCGTCCGCAGATTCGACATTGCCGCCTCCCGAGACTTGTCGCGCCCCGGACTCGGGCCCGAGACGCAACGGTGACCCGAACACCGCGCAACGGAAGGAAAAGCCACGAATCCGAATCATAAATCATAATCAAGCATATTTAATAATATATATTTACAAAACTCGAAAATCATCAATATCAAAAGACGACAAAATAAGATAAGATACAAAAGCTGTCGCCATATCAGAGCTCCAGATCTACATGATGTCTACCAACTATCTACACCTCGATATATAGATCAACAACTCACCCCTACAAGTCTGAAGCAATACAATAGGAGTCAGCGAAAATGCTGAGTAGGAGAATCACAATATGATCAACAACTTGAATAAGATGTCAACTCAACAATAAACAACAATATGGCCTAAGATGCAGTCAAAGGCGATAGATGTACAACAAATGCTCCACACCTACTCCTAATCAACGTCGACCAAATCATCGAGCGTATGGACCGTTGGGTAAAAACCCCGCACTCTACCACCCGTAGAGTGGCATCAACCGTCCTCTCCAACGGCGACGCGACTAACCCCACCAAGCAGGTAGCCCGACGGGCGTCGTATCCGACATCCGCACACCCGAAGGTGCCCAAAGTGACTAGTCAATATCCATACCCTCACCCATGTCAGGAGGGTACCGCAATAGAATGGTCCTGGACCGAAGTCCTTTCCAAGGTCGTAGCCTCCAGGTCAACAACTCAACTCCAACAATGCAACAAAGTGTATCACCATGATCAAGCAAGGGTAATTGACGGAACGAAAGGAGAAAGGTAAAACTCCTACCTCAAGATTCCGGCTCCGGCGACGATGCCGACGATGATCCGACCTTCGATTTCTCACCCTCCGACGCCGATTCCACCTCCTCTTCTCGCCCCCTTCTCACGCGACTGAGCCAGCTCGTATAAGAGCAGGCTATGAGGCGGTGGGGAGTTAAATTTTCAAATAACCCCCCACACCTCAAAAATTTACAACAAAGCATTTTTTTTATACAGAATATAACATTATCCCCTCCTTAAGAAATTTGGTCCTCCAAATTTATGTACCTGCAGGGTCGAACAAGTGTGGGAAGCGATCTCTGATATCCTCCTCACGCTCCCAAGAAGCCTCTGCATCTGAATGGTATTGCCTCTGACCCTGATTCTGCTCTCTCGACTGCTGCTGTGAAGTCTCCGATGTCCCCTTAGCTGGGCAACTCCTGCTGATGTGGCCGGGCTGCTTGCAGTGATAGCACACATTGCCACGTCTGGGACAGTCTCTAGCAAAGTGACCACTGTCTCCACATCTGAAGCAACGATCAGTCTTGACTCCTGTCTGATCTGCAGGTCTGACTCCTGATATCTGATCTCGAACTGCTAGTGAAGGTTGAGACGATCCTTGTGCCTGAGAGGAATACGTCTTTGCCATCTTCTGCGGCCTGAAGTAACCACTAACAGACCTACTCTGGGATGGCTGGGCCTGAGCTCTATGGCTTCCTTGGCTCATATCCTGTCCTCCTGCAACTAGTGGAAGTGGCGGTCGATCTTGGCGATCTTTCTGCTTCTGTTGTGTGATCATCGAGTGAATACGCTCAACTAGAAGTGCTCGAGCCACCACCCGACTGTAGTTCCCTAGGTCGTCATGACTGGACATCCGATCCTGAATAGCAAAATTCAGCCCTCTGAAGAAATGCTCTACTTTATCCTCCTCGGTAGCCACCATCTGCGGACAAAACTCTGACAGACGGTCGAATTATGCCTCGTACTCTGCTACGGTACGACTCCCCTGACGTAGATCGAGAAACTCCTGCTTCTTCTGCTGGCGGAATGTCACTGGGAAGTATTTCTGAAAGAATACAGCTCTGAATTCTGCCCAAGAAACATCAACTTCATCTCTAGCAGCAACCTGTGACCTCCACCACTCTCTAGCTCCATCAATCAAATAAAAGGTGGCCAGCTCCACCTTCTCTTCCTCCTTGCACCTAAGTGCCTTGAAAGTATCCTCTACCCCTGCCAACCATCTCCTAGCTATCATCGGATCTGTACTACCCCCAAAACTACCAAAGCGCTCCTTGCCAAGCTGATGGAATCTTAGCATGCGAGACTCCCATGATTCTACTCCACCAAGAACTCCATGAGGTCCCGAAACAAGCATCACATACTGAGGCTGGGGTGCCACAGGAACATGCACCGCCGAGCCCTCTCCAATAGCCTGAGGGACTACTGGTACTGCCTCAGCAACTACCTCCTCCGCTTCCACTCCAGCCCCAGGAGTGAAATCATGCACCTCCTCTATAGGAACACGCACCGGAGCGCCCCGACCGCGCCCCCTGCCACCAGCAGTGCGATCAGTCTGACGAGCACCCCGACTAGCTCGTCCACCTCGACCCCTGACAATCTAAGCCGCAACCTGAGTGGTACGTGCTCGCCGAGGAATCGCCACCCGATCCTGATCTGCACTCGGGTCTCCAAGACCCCTCGCACGCCCAAAACTGCCCCTCGATGCCATCTCTCTACAAATAGAACAAAAATTTTTGGGTAAAGCTTACAAATTAACTTCTACACCATAAAACATTATCGCTAAGGTAAGACACCTAGGCTCTTAACCTTAACCTAACATTAAATCCTAGGCTCTGATACCAAATAAATTGTCGCGCCCCGGCCTCGGGCCCGAGACACGACGGCGACCCGAACACCGTGCAGCGGAAGGAAAAGCCACGAATCCGAATCATAAATCATAATCAAGCATATTTAATAATATATATTTACAAAACTCGAAAATCATCAATATCAAAAGACGACAAAATAAGATAAGATACAAAAGCTGTCGCCATATCAGAGCTCTAGATCTACATGATGTCTATCAACTATCTACACCTCGATATATAGATCAACATCTCACCCCTGCAAGTCTGAAGCAATACAATAGGAGTCAGCGAAAATGCTGAGTAGGAGAATCACAATATGATCAACAACATGAATAAGATGTCAGCTCAACAATAAACAACAATATGGCCTAAGATGCAGTCAAAGGCGATATATGTACAACAAATGCTCCACACCTACTCCTAATCAACGTCGACCAAATCATCGAGCGTATAGACCGTTGGGTAAAAACCCCGCACTCTACCACCCGTAGAGTGGCATCAACCGTCCGCTCCAACGGTGACGCGACTACCCCCACCAAGCAGGTAGCCCGACGGGCGTCGTATCCGACATCCGCACACCCGAAGGTGCCCAAAGTGACTAGTCAATATCCATACCCTCACCCATGTCTGGAGGGTACCGCAATAGAATGGTCCTGGACCGAAGTCCTTTCCGATGTCGTAGCCTCCAGGTCAACAACTCAACTCCAACAATGCAACAAAGTGTATCACCATGATCAAGGGATAACAAATAACATCACCGGTATAAACAATATAACAACTCTGAATGATGATATGATCAAAAGAATAACACCATAAGTAACAACATAATATCATGCATGGCATATCATGATCAAATATCAACATCAATAATGTATATCACCATGATCAACAATAACACATGCAATTATCTACATGGCATGTCCAACAATAATATGCAACATGAGTTCAACGGAATTAGAAGCAATATCAAGCAGATCGAGGCAAAAGGATAAATCCGTCATTTCAGCCATCGATAATTCATCGGCTACAACGAGAATCAAACTCAAGCTCACACAAACCAATTACCCCTAACTCATCCCTTTAAAGCAATATAATATTTTTATATTATTTAATTATTTATCAAATTAAATTAATAAATATTAATCACTGAATAACACTAAAATATAGAAAAGTCCTACCAAACGGCCTCCGATCGAAAATCCAACACCATCGCATTCAGCATGCGAAAACATGCAACTTTGGTATTCTTCTCGACTCGATCCGACAACTCTACGATCAACTATAAAAATACCCCCATAAATTTATAAATTAATCCTATTTCACACAATACAGCTCTCTTCACTCATTACTATTCATATCCCCTCTACCCGACACCAGCGCCCGACACCCTCACTCGCCTCTGCCCTGCCCGACCCACGCCGCCCCCCCCCCCTTGCCGCCGGCAATCACTCGCCGCCTTCCCCCGCGGCCTCCGGCGCCGGTGGGCCGTCGGCAGCCGCAACGGCAGCGTGCATCGGCTGCTGCCACGCTGCGGGCAACAGTCTACTGCCACTGCCAACGGCCGCCAAGGCCGTGCGGTCCGGCCTCGCGGGCAGCGGCTGGGCTGCCACAAACGCCGCCGCTCGCCGGCCGACTCCGTCGGCCTCCCTCTTCCTCCGATTCCTATCGCCGCCGCCGATGAACAAGCAAGGGTAATTGACGGAACGAAAGGAAAAAGGTAAAACTCCTACCTCAAGATTCCAGCTCCGGCGACGACGCCGACGATGATCCGACCTCCGATTTCTCACCCTCCAACGCCGATTCCACCTCCTCTTCTCGCCCCCTTCTCACGCGACTGAGCCAGCTTGTATAAGAGCTGGCTATGAGGCGGTGGGGAGGTAAATTTTCAAATAACCCCCCACACCTCAAAAATTTACAACAAAGCTTTTTTTTTATTTACATAATATAACAAGACTGGGCTGGCGTCCCAGCATCATTTTCCAAAGTGAACACGCATCTTTAATTAGTGGGCATTTGATTTTCCAAAGTACTACTGAAATTGGGTTTCTCACGCCCGTATCTCTAAGTATCTGGTAAAGTTACATGGTTGAGAACACACCAGAGCTTGACCATCTCCATCTGATGAAGTCGTCAGCAGAACCGAGAGATGGATGACAAATGAGGCGCATAAAATCAAGAATTCTGTTCAAGTCTACGTGGTGAGTCCAAATAGTAGGTCCAGGCATCGTCAATCATTCTACAAAATCTTTGACTGAGATTCGCTTGTTTATGTGCGCAGCATAAAGGTCAAGATATAAGTTGGAGAGCTTACAGTTCAAGAGCCATCGTTCATTCCAAAAGCTTGTGTCATTGCCTCTACCTAGAATCGATTCCACCCCCATCAAGAACGGGTGTTTTGCTTTCGCTATACCTTTTCACACACCAGACATCTTGCCATGCTCTGCTAGTCGAACCAGTTATACCTTTCCACACACCAGACATCCTCATCCCTCGTGATGTTCCACCACCATTTGCCGAGTCTAGCGATATTGTGCAACTCAAGGTCTACTATACCCAGACCTCCATTTATCTGAAGGTTCGAAACGTCATTCCAATTAACCAAAGCCCCAGTTCCGCTTGACTCTGAGCATCCTTTCCACAGAAAAGTGCATCGTCGCTTATCGATCTCTTTTTTCACCCAAATTGGGAGTTGGAAGATCGATAGGGTCAGCCTACCTGCCCTTGAGAGTAGCCTCCAGGTTCACCACCTCTCTCCCATCAACAATATTGGTGCCCCTGATGAGACCAGTAGAGTTGCCTTTTTTCAGCAAGCGCGACAAAACATCTGCTACCAACAAGAAGAGATATGGCGATACACGGTCACCTACACAGCCATAATAAAACTATTTGCTATTACAAGTAAATACCAACTTGCTTCTCTATGGCATCCCAGCCATAGAGTTTCGTCCTCTACACAGCCTTGTGTTGTAGTGAATTGTCCACCCGAAACCAATTTTCTCCTGAAGATAAGAAATGTAAATTGTTGTCTTTCTGCACTCAGCAGTCTCAACTTCCCTCAATAATTGGCAACACAGTGTTCACACATAGAGAGTTCATATCAGATCTTTTCATCAGATTTTATATGAGACAACCGAAAGACCTGAATCAATATTGTTCATAACTATTTGTTTAATGAATCCATCAGTTTAACAACCAACAGTCATCGGTTCAAAAACAAATAGACAACACATAACTCCTAAAGACCATAAAGATCAAGGAGTAATGCCCCGAAATTATTTAAAACAGATATTCAGGCAAATAAATAATTAATGATGATTAAAAGATCTCAGAGACAATAAAGAGAATCATCATTAATAAAGCAAACCAAGAGTCATTATTTTTGTAGGAGACAAAAAGTCATCTCCCTGCGCTGCATTTTTGACAAGAAAACCATAGGTTACTGAAGCAGTTGAGACTGTCTTCACACAGTTAAGATTGTCTTCAATATATGCAGAGTTCCTAAGATCATACTATAATACTTTTGTCAAATATAGCCAAAATACTAAAGGCCAACACTAACGTTCTCCCTCTTTGGCTTATTTGGCAAAAACCCAACATGTCATAATCAATTTCAAAAAGACAGATAACAATAACAAGAGAGTAGATTCACAGATAAGCACACTAACTGTCAAGATTTAATAATTCAGAGAAAAAACTCCAGCCATCACAGAGTCACAACCATCATAGATTCATTGTCATCACCACAACAGTTACAAATAAGAACAATACAACTAGACAACCAGACAACAGACTAGACTCAGGCAAACAAGATAGAGGACAACTAGACCAGACTTTATTTATTCAGAGACACCCCATTTGTCTCCCCCTTTTTGACCTAATAAGCAAAAGGAGAGAAATCAATCACTCAGAGCGGTTTGGACTAGACGAACCAGAGACCCTTCCAGAAGACAGAGATGCAAACCTTGCAGAGTCAGCTGTGAAATATTCAAGAATCTTTTTCTCAATAGATATTACCTAGCAGGTGGAGCTCAGCCAAAGTCACCTGTGTTTTAAATAGGTCATCACGAATAACTCTTTCGGTTATGGATGAAGGAGCCGGATAGAGGTCCAAGACTTTGGATGCAAGAGCTGAAGTTACATCAGCAACAGTTGGACCAGTGATTGTTTCATGCCTTGCATCTCAAATATAGTTTCAACAGTGACTATCTTAGTCTTAAGAACTAGAGAACAGAACTGAAGAAAAGAATTGAGATCATGTCTTCCCTAGAATTGAGTCAAGCTCTTCTTCAGCAAAAATAGCAGAGCCAAAAGAAATATTAACTTCATCTTTACACTCCCATTGGCGACTAGGAAATATAGAAAGGAATTTAATGGTTAAAAATAGGGTTGTTCATTGGGTTGACCCGACCCAATGAACCCGAGAACCCGACTCGACCCGACCTATTTGGGTCGGGTCGGGTCGGGTCGGGTAATCGGGTTGGGTCGGGCATAATTTGACCAAATCCGACCATAATCGGGTCGGGTCTCGGGTTTTAGAATTTGAAACCCGATGACCTGAGACCCGACCCGATGACTCGATTATTTATATTTTTTAAATTATTTTTAAATATTTATATTTTAACAAATATTTATTTTAAATAACTTTTTGATTGTTTTTAAAATATTGTTAAAAACTCTTTTTTTACCTAAACGGGTAAACCCGACTATCCGACCCGACCCGACCTGAACTAGGTCGGGTTGGGTCGGGTCGGGCTTGAGAGGAGAAATTTTTTCAACCCGGCCCGATTACACTTGGTCGGGGCGGATCGATTTTTCCCCTAAACCCGTCCCGACCCGACCCGTGAACACCCCTAGTTAAAAATACTATACCTTAACCATTTCTTCTTAGATGACAGTCAACAGCTCTTCTCCGTGATTTTTTTCTCAGATTTACCTTGAGAGGTAGAAGGTGAAAACATTTTATCAGGAGATGGAGCTTGAACAGGAGTTTCAATTTTCTCAATAGCACTTGTAAACATCATTTCCTTTGTCAAGGAAACAGTCATCTCTTTCTCGAAACTCATCTTGCTAATGTTACTACCCATCATTGAAACTTCTGATTAAATAGATAAGAGGATGAATGAAGAGTGAAACTGTCGATTATTTTTTTTAAGACATTGAACCGAGTTACAATGCCAAGAGAACATAATTGATGATATAAATCTCATCTATTCGGATCCTCATTAAAACCAGCCTCTCGTCGAAATCGTGGTCTAAAAATTCAATGTGCAATAAGATGAGAATAGAACTTACAAAATGCCAACCGAAATCAATAATAAAGGATAATAAACGTTCAGTGAACTAGGTAAGTGAAAAAGTAATTGAGAGACTCTTCAAATATTCCACTCTCCAAAAAAATTGCGTCATATGACACACAGTTCTAGAGCGGATCTCAACTGCTCAAACTTCTCTCCACTTGATGCCTTGGTGAAGATATCTGCAACCTGTTTATCTATAGGAATGTATTTAAGTTACAACTCCTTTCTTTCTACTAGCTCCCTGATGTAATGAAAACGAATATCAATGTGTTTAGTTCGAAAATGCATAATAAAGTTTTTTGATATGTTAATTATAGCACTGGTATTATCACAGTATAGAATCATTAATGTTCTTGCCTTCATTATCTTTACTCAATTTTTCATGAGTAGAGATAGGAGTTCTAACTGTCTCAAAACTGTCTAGACCAAATTTGTGTATAAGATTTCTTGCATAGTTACTCTAAGAGATAAAAATTCCTTCTTTAGATTGCTTTACTTGAAGGCTAACCAAATAACTCATTTCCCCAACCATGCTCATTTCAAATTCAGATTTCATATCATCTACAAATTTCTTAGCATAAGTTTTAGAGGTTGAACCAAAAATTATATGATCAACATAAATTTGAACAATTACCAATTGAGACTCCCTTCTTATAATGAACAGTGTCTGATATGCTCTTCCTCTTTTGTAGCCTTTCAAAAGCAGGAACTGAGCGAGTCTCTCATACCAAGCTCTAGGAGCCTGTTTAAGACCATATAAAGCTTTCTTCAATCTGTACACATGGTCTGGATGAGCAGAGTCTTCAAATCCTTTAGGTTGTTCAACATAGACTTCTTCATTGAGAAATCCATTGAGGAAGGCAGTCTTAACATCCATCTAAAATAGTTTGAACTTCATACACTATAAGGATAAGTCTAGAAGTAACCTGATGGATTCCAATCTAGCAATTGGTGCGAAGGTTTCATCATAGTCCAGACCTTCAATTTGGTTGAAGCCTTGAGCAACCAGACGGACTTTATTTCTTGTAATGTTTCCAGATTCATCAGTCTTGTTCTTAAACACCCATTTGGTTCCAATAACATTAATATTTTCAGATCTTGAAACAAGTTCCCAAACATCATTTTGGACAAACTGTTGTAATTTTTCTTGCATAGTAGATATTCAAAATTCATCCTTCAAGGCTTGCTTGATATTTTTAGGTTCAACAGTTGAAGTCTAGCAAGAATACCTAATCATATCCTAGTGATTTTTCTTGGATTGATTTCTGATCTTAACTCCATCATGTACATCTTAAATTATATTTTGTAGAGGGTGATTCTTGAGAGATCTTGCAGACTTTTCAGCTCTTGAGTCATCCTCTTCATCTTCCACTTCAGTATCAGTCTCATGGTCAGTTGAGTTAGCAGTTTCAAATGACTATTCAGTTGCCTTGGAAGAGTTTTGGTCAGTCTTATCAGCAGTTTGAGTGTGTTTGTTATAGACTCGGTATGCCTTGCTATTTTTGGAATAGCCAAGAAATATGCCTTCATCACTTTTGTTTTGCATTTTTTCAAAGTATTCCCTATCATTCAGAATAAAGCACCTGCTACCAAAAATATGAAAATGTGTAAGGTTAGGTTTTCTACATGACTATGAAGCATCATCTTGTCATGACTATGAAGGCACATCCAAGGTTTGCCTCATGGGTATCCATGATGAGGTACTCTACTGTTAGTCATGATAAAGATATAGCATATGATAGTGATGCAAGTTCTTCACATTCACTCAAAATGTCATATGAAGAATTAGTAGAAGAATGTCAAAATATTTGTGTCATGCCTTTGAAAAAGAGTAAAAAAATTAAGAAAATTAAAAAGGATAACTCTAGGCTTACTATGGATTTGCATGCTCTAGAATTAGAAAATAAATATTTAAAGGCAAATCTAAGTTCCTTAAGTGTTGATTGTCATGATAGTATTGATGTTTTGAAAACTAGTAATTCACAATTGTTAATTGAAATTGAGGACTTAAAAAGTGAGAATATTGATTTGAAAAATGAAAATGATGATTTGAAAATTGAATTGAAAAATATCTCAAAAGTTGAGATTGAGAATTTGAAAGTAGAAAATATGAAAATCAAAAATAAAAATACTATGATGAAATCTCAAATGCAAGCCTTACATAAATCAATTAATGATTTGAAAAATGAGGTTATTTTCTTGAGTAGGAAAACTAGTAGTTTATCACATGTTTCATCTTTTGGAAATTCTAGGAAGAAAAATGTTTCATATAAGAATGCTCATGCTCATCATGCCTCTCATTCCAAGCATTCTAACATTAGACCTTATGTTCACATGAATGGTAAAAAGAAAGAATTTTATGGACATTGCTTTTGTTGTGACATATATGGTCATGCTATTTATGATTGTGCATTCATGAAAAATCCAAGTATAGCTAGGACACTTTGGATTCTTGGGCCATCTAACCCCTAAGGATCCAAAGTCATTTGGGTACCAAAAGTTTCATGCTCTTTTATAGGGGAGCCACCACACAACGGTGATGGAAATTGAAGAGTTGAAGTTGACCAAGAAATTGAAGGAAGGATCCTTGCATGGTTGCAACTTCAAAGTCTTCACCTAGACTAGATGCCTTAGGTTTAAGAATTGGCATCTAAATCACTTAGTATCATCACCTTTTCTCTACTTGTATGTTTGAAGTTGGTGTTTATGATACATGCTTAAAATTGATTGATTTTCCCCGCTCTTAATATATTTTAAATGATTTTTGATTTTTGATTTATGGTCTCTTCGGAGACCTATGTAGCCTATAACGGGCTCATGCGACCTTGCGGTTCTAAATCGTAGGCTAATTGTGACCTTTCGGTTTTCAACCAATATGAAGGGTTGGAGATCATGTTTTCATTTATATTTCACTTGTGATCTCTTAAAACTCGTTTTGATATCACTCGATTTCATTTTGAAACGAATTTGTAACTATTTAGCAAAGTAGACTTTGATATCGATAATTGAACCCTCTCTTTGCTACTTAGTTTAATAACTTGCTAGTAATTATATTTTTATTATCCTACTAATGAATATTGCTTGCAAGTTATGATAAAATGGAAGACTATAGAAATTGAAAGAAAAAGATAAGTGTGGCAAAATTTTCAAGAGTGAGGTATGAGTTTGATTTTGCAAAAATCATACTATTATACCACTACTAGAAACTTGGTCATCAGCAACGGCTGATGCCGTTGCTGAGCCGTTGCTGAAGAGCATCAGCAACGGCCGAGCCGTTGCAACAGAGCCGTGACAGAAAGTCACGTTGCTGATGACTTAGCAACGGATCAGCAACGGCCGTGACTTAGCAACGGATCAGCAACGGCCGCTCGGGCCGTCGCTCAAAACATTATCAGCAACGGCCAGTCGGGCCGTCGCTAAAAACATTATCAGCGACGGTTTTGCCACAGACCCGGAGCCGTTGCTGATAACATCAATAGCAACGGCCACGAGTCCGTAGCAACGCCGTTAGAAAAACCCCGTCGCTAAGCCGTTGCTGTAGGTCATCAGCAACGACTTTCAATACACTTTTAGCAACGGCTTTCCCACGGATGGCCGTGGGAAAGCCGTTGCTGATGATGTGAACCTGGGGACAGAAACATTTAAAATTTCTAATTTTCATTGATACATTGATACATTATCTGATACATAACTCACACACACATACTCTCATACACACATTCATTCACATCACAAACACACCAAGATATACATCAAAACAATTATATTTATATTGATAATTATCCACGATAGTATAAAAACAATTCAAATGCAAAATTGAAGTATCAATATCCAAACAAATTAAGTTAAACAAATTCAATATCTCAGTAACAAGTTCAATATCCAAACAAAAAATCTCACGATGACGATGGAGGATGGTCTGGATCATATGGCGGGGTCTGGAGTGCTTGAGTGTACACCGGCGTGGACTGACTCGAGGACGATGGATTAGATGATGCCGAAGAGATGCCTGCTGCGGGATGACCTGACATGTTGCGTAGCATAGCATGCATCTCCTCCATCATCTGACTCTGACGCGCGACCGTCTCCTCTAGAGTCCTTATTCTGCTACTATGATCATAACTGGATCTAGAGGTGGACGGCCGCTCACCAGCGACCGGAGGGGTCGGTGCCCCAAGTGGCCCTAGCACGGCTCGCGCATGACCACTATCTGCGAAGCCATATACGCGGCCATGGTCCCAGCCACCTGCGGCCTCGACCCACGATGCTGCGTCAAAGTCCTCGGGGGTACCCCCGCGCTGCACCACCCTCTGGCTGTACGTCTCCTACTCGAGTTTGATTTTTTGTTTAATATTTATCATAAAACTTAAATTATAAATATATAATGAATAATTTAAACAAATATATAATTACCACAATGTATGCAGCGCGGTTGTCGATGTACTCCCCCGTCCCATGTGCTCGACGGTGAGTCCGCTCAAACACCGCCATCGGGGAGGGTCGCTGGACAGTCCCGTCATCCGACACCGTCGTCTACATTTACAAAACAAATACATTAATTAGTACACATAATAACAAATAAAATATATAATTAAACGATATACTTACCATACGGTTTGCGTGCACTGCAAATGCAACAGAGCCGCCGGTGTGACGCGCTGCTCCCCCCGACATGCGATTTCTAGCCGCATTCTGAGAAACCTCCTGCCATCGATCCGTCGACCATATCCCCACGAGCTGGTCCCATATATCCGGAGTAATCCAACTGGGGCCGTATCCCCGAGTCTCCGCGATGTTAGTGGTCCCAGCTCGGGCCATCGCTCGGGACCGAGCCTGCCCCAGCTGCCCGTTGTACCTTGCCCGGGAAATAGACTCCCAGGCAGCGTAAATGAAGGACCTCTGGTCCTCAGCCCATGTATAGCGAGCCTGCAAAATAATAATATTAGTACCAATTCTTAATATATCATCATGCATGTAAAAAAAATAATAATACGTGCCTCAAACTCGCGCCATAACATGTCGACATGCTCGCTAGGCACGTGAGACCACGTAGGCCATGCCCCGTGCATGTATCGTCGAATAGTAGAAGAAATGCTCCTCGGCACTTCTTCTTGCTCGAACCTGCACAACAAAAATAAATTTTAATATTATATTATGATATAATGAATTTATAATGATTCATAATTCATGATATATTACCGCTCCCCAATCACGCTGATCAATCTACGTGACTCTGTGGCTGGTGGAGGCTGCCACCTGTTCGGCCCGCGTGGCCGCCTGCGTCTGGATGTACTAGCCTCGGCAGTATCATCCTCATGAGGATCAGCAACAGGAGGATCAGCAGCATGAGTAAGTGCTGGAGTCTCACCGATCGGAGACTCCGAAGCTCTCCTGCGTCGATAACCACGACCAAACATATCTGTCGAACAGACATATAATCAGATTATTGTATAAATAGTAGAGATATATTTAATAAAATATATATACTTTACAATTATTCCTCATCATCTGAATAATAGTCTTCGAATTCTTCTTCTTCTTCCTCTTCTTCCTCTTCGTCATCTTCTTCATCTCCAGCTTCCTCAATTTCATGATCGTCATCATCAGCATATTCAACTTCTAATTGAATTGACGTTGTGTCTGCATCCTCGAGTATTGGAATAATACGATCCACAGCAGGAAGATCATCTTCTTGATAGAAACCAGGAGGATCATTTTCTCCTACTATCGGATCAATTTTTCCTCTACCTTTTGTCTTACAAACTACACGCCAATCTGCTCTATCTTTATTTCGAGCCGGATACTTCGCGTAATATACTTGTTCGGCTTGTGATGCCAATATAAATGGCTCATTTGCTGCCAATTTCGATTTGTAATTAACCTCAACAAGTTTGTATTTTTGATGAACTTTCATGCCCCTTTCTGTTGTATCGAACCAATGACATCTAAATAGGAACACTGATTTCAAGCCGAAGTAGTGCAACTCTATCACTTCTTCCACTAGTCCATAGAAATCCATATCACATTCAACATAGGTTGTCCCTTTCACGCAGACCCCAGCATTCATCGTCTTTTTTGTAGATGAATATTCAACCGTGTGAAATTTATACCCGTTAACAAAATATCCGCTATAGCACGACACAAGTCGCGACGGTCCACTAACAAACTCAAATATTTTTTCATCTATTTCAGCTCTGTGATCTTTGCTGTAAGTCTGAATCCAAGAAGGGAAATCACGATTCCGTAATGTCTCCAATTCTTGATCGTTGTGAATAGAGTATTTTTGCACCATCTCAATGTCAAATATTTCAATGAATTGTTCAATCTCTGGACAATTGAGTAATACATACAAGTGTGCCAAATGATACTCTTCATCGCTTAAGTGTCGAGATGGACGAGAACTAAAAGCACGACCAGAGTGACAAAATATATTTAAACGTCCATCTGAATGTCGAACACCCCCGTCGTCGTTACGTGGAAGACGATCAAATCTTGTCTGTACTGTGGATTCAAAGTAAAATGAGCAGAATGTTGAAATTTCTTGGATGATATACGATTCAGATATTGATCCTTCAACAGCTGCGGTGTTCTTTACTTTTTTCTTCAAACGATTCATGTATCTTTCAAATAAGTACATCCAACGATATTGAACGGGGCCACCAACTCGTGCCTCGTATGCCAAGTGTATCGGTAGATGCTCCATCGAGTCAAAAAATGCAGGAGGGAAAAACTGCTCCAGCTTGCATATGATTTCAACAATATTATTTTCAAGTGTTGACATATCTTCGACTCGAAGGACATTTGCACAGATGCTTCTAAAAAACATACTTAATTCAGTCAACGGACCCCAAATATTATCAGGTAGAAGATCTCGAAATGCGATCGGAAGTAATCTCTGCATGAATACATGACAATCATGGCTCTTCATCCCTGATATTTTGCAATCATCGACGTTCACACATCGAGATAAGTTTGAAGCATATCCATCGGGTAATCTGAGTTCTTTTACCCATTGACAAACATCTTTGATCTGTTGTTTATTTAACACATATAGGGCCTTCGGTTTCAGATATCGTCCATTGACCTCTTGTAACTCCAACTCTGGTCTTTTACAAAGTATTTTCAGATCATGTCGGGCTTTAACATTATCTTTAGTTTTTCCAGAAATATCCATCACAGTGTTGAAAATATTATCAAACACATTTTTTTCAATGTGCATGACATCTAAATTATGTCGAATCAATAATGAACTCCAATAGGGCAATTCCCAAAAGATACTTTTTTTCACCCAGTTGTGTGTTTGGCCAAAACCTGACACTCTTTCATTGCGACCAAATACAATATCTGGAAGTGCTGAAACACGTGCTAACATTTGTTCACCAGACAACATCGGTGGTGGCCCATCTCTTTCGACTCTGCCCTTAGTAAATTTATTACGATTCCTTCGATACTGGTGATGAACCGGTAGGAATCGACGATGACAATCAAAGAATGAGATTTTTCGTCCGTTCTGAAGACTGATTGATTTAGAGTGTTCCATACAATACGGGCAAGAGAGTCGGCCGTGAGTGCTCCAACCCGACAACATGCCGTACGCCGGGAAATCATTGATTGTCCACAAGACCGCGGCCTTTAAATTAAAGTTTTGCTTCCGATGACAATCATAAGTGACAGCTCCCTCAGTCCACAATGTTTTCAATTCATCTATCAAGGGTCTGAGAAATATGTCAATTTCTTTTCGCGGACCCTTAGGACCCGGAATAATCATCGAAAGATAAATAAATTCATCCTTCATGCACATTGACGGTGACAAATTATAAACTGTCAGCAGCACTGGCCAAACTGAATAAGGAGTTGCAGAATGTCCAAACGGATTAAAACCATCTGTGCACAATCCCAATCTGATATTTCTAGTATCCATAGCAAATGAAGGATAACATGTATCCAAATGTTTCCATGCTTCACTGTCAGATGGATGAGTCATTACTGTATCATCACGACTTCTTGCATGCCAACTCATGTAGGGGGCTATCTTTTCCGACATGAATAATCTTTGAAGCCTCGGTGTTAGTGGAAAATACCGAAGCACCTTAAACGGGATATTTTTCTGTCGGACCGATTTCTTCTCCTTGTAACGAGGGTGTTGACATACAGGGCATTTATCCAACTGCACATTTTCTTTATAATATAAAATGCAGTTATTTTGGCACGCGTGTATTTTTTCGTACCCAAGCCCCAATTTTCTCATTAGCTTTTTAGTCTTATAAAAAGTAGGCTCAAACTTGTTATCAGTAGGCAGCATTCCATTAATCAATCCAGCAATCCGATCATACGCAACTCCGCTGATATTACAATCGGCCTTGATGTTTAAGAGCTGTGTCATTGCTGAAAACCTAGTGTATTTAGGACAATTCTCATACAAAGGTTCATCGGCAGCTTTCAACATCTCGTAAAATTCTGCAGCTTCTTTATTCGGTAATTCAATCTCTACCGCAGCCCCTACTTCTGTGATATCAACCGCTGTAGTATCTGGTGGGACTGATGTCTGAAGAACTGGTCGATCAACATTATCATTCAGGCGGAATTGACCCCCAAGACTATCAAGTATCATAGTTCTATAGGGATTACATTGACCGGATGAAGAAGCACCAGCAGAGGAAGATTCACCATATGTCTGAAGGACAGGATTGCTCGACGTCCCGACTTCGCGTGACTCCCCGTGACAAGTCCATAGAAAATATCTTGGTGCAAATCCTTTGGTATATAGATGCAGAGTGACAGTCTCCCGATCCAAAAATCGTCCATTCGAACAAATGCGGCACGGACATCGGATTTGATCACCCATGCTAACGAAATTCCGATTCGAATAGGCGAAATTTAGGAAGTACGTTACGCCTAATCGAAACTCATTCGTTAAAGCTCCACGATCAAGACGTCGGTACATCCAACTTCGATCAGCCGACATGATTCTGTCAATCAATGACAATTTCTTTGGTTAATGTCTTTAGGTGAGATTGTCCTATTCCATTCGGGATTTATGTTATTCGTACTGCACTTACATTTTTATTTTAACTGTTAACTAATTATTCTAAATTTCGACAGCATCTCCCTACAGTTCTCCGAATACGCATATCATCTGGGCGCGTATCGGAGAACAAGAGAGATGTTGCCGAAATTTAGAATAATTAGTTAACAGTTAAAATAAAAACGTAAGTGCAGTACAAATAACTATATTCCCAAATTGTCCAATCAGGGACAATTCAAGAATTGTACGTCGTATAAAAGATCATCTACTTCTTTTACACGAACATACAATCCCCGAACGGATCTAAGGTTTTGCTAACATATCAACTCGTCGGATGGATGATTATTTTCTAAATGTTTCGAGACAGTTCGAGTCCATATTGGACGATTTCGGCGCGCGTCCGAAGTGGACGATTCCGACGCGAGTCCGAAGTGGACGATTTCTGAGCGAGTCCGAATTGGACGATTCCGGCGCATGTCCGAAGTGGACGATTCCGGCGCGAGTCCGAATTGAACGATTCCGGCGCGCGTCCGAAGTGGACGATTCCGGCGCGAGTCCGAATTGGACGATTCCGGCGCGAGTCCATATTGGACGATTCCGGCACGCGTCCGAAGTGGACGATTCCGGCGCGCGTCCGAAATTAATCTAAACCCTAATAATTAATCTAACAAATTAAACAATTAATCTAAACAATTAATTAACAATTATTAAATAATTAATTAACAATTATAAAATAATTAATTAACAATTATAAAATAATATAAACTATATATATATATTATAAATTCCGGCGCCGGAGTCCACCCTCCGGCGCCGGCGTACAGTGGCCGGACACACTGTCCGGCCACTGCAGAAGGTCTGGCGGCGGCCATCGGCCGACCGCCGCCGGCCGAAACCCTAGAAATAGGGTTTCGGTCGAGTGATTTCCGCCGGCCGCAGGGAAGAGACGGCAGCAGGGAAGAGACTTACCTGAAAAGGTCGGCAGCAGCGGTCGGCGTCGTCGGCGTCGGCAGCAGCGGCAGCGGCGGCGAGTGGCGTCGGCAGGAGCGGCGGCGGCAGCAGCGAGCAGTGGGAGGAAGAAGAGTCGGGCGCGAGAGCGTGCCCTATATAAACTTATCAGCAACGGCTCACTCGCCCGTTAGAACGTCGTTGCTGATAAGTTATTATCAGCAACGGCTCACTTATCCGTTAGCACGCCGTTGCTGAATAGTAAAACATAAGCAACGGCTCGCCATTCCGTCCGAAAGCCGTTGCTGATAATTAAAATAATCAGCAACGGCTCTGTTTTCCGTTAGTACGCCGTTGCAGATACAGATATCTGCAACGGCTCGGGCGGCCGTAAGAAAGCCGTTGCAAATAGCAATGGCTTGAGCGACCGTTGCTGATAGCCGTTGCTGAAGACCAAGTTTCTAGTAGTGTACCTCAATGTTTAAGCTTAAGTTATTTCTCTATACTCATGATTAGAATTGTATGCTAAACCCTTGAATTCTCATGAGTAGGTGGAATTTTAGTACTTAGGCAAATTTCATTAAATGAAACTTGCTCTAGGTTGATATTCATTATTAGAGACCTTCTTTTTAAGTCCAAACTAGTTAAACATGTTTAGAGATCTTACTTTTCAAATATTTCATATTTTAAGATCTCTTTGATTCATTTTGATATCATGATAACTCCTTAAAATGAATCTATACTATCTAGCATAGGTTAAGATTTTTAAATAAAAATTTGCATTAAACCTTTGCTATTTAGTAAGTTAGCTTGCTAGTTGGTATATGATTTCATTATGATACTAATGAAGCCTACTTGCAAGTTAAGAAAGTGGTAAAATTTGGAAGGCTAAAGAAAATTGGAAAAAAAGAAAATGAAAACTATGGAATTTCTCAAGAAAGGACGTATGAGTTTCATTTTGGCAAAATTCTTGCATAACACCTCTACTTTCTTGACAAAATAATTTCTCTATGCTCATGAATATTTTTGCATGATAATTGATTGAAATCTCATGAGTAGATAAAATTTTGATACTTAGGCAATTTCATGAAATCATGTTTGAATGAAATGTGCTCTAGGTATAATTTCATCTTAGAGACTTCATCTTAAGATTGAAACTTAATAAACATGTTTGAGTTTACTCATGATCTACTTCCATGTTTGCTAAAATTGAAAAATCATGTATAAATGGGAAAAATGATAACTAGCTCACCTTAGGGGACTAAACTTGAAAAAATTTGACCTAAGTCAATAATTTGACTTAGAAATCTCATTTTGAGTCCAAACTTCACAAACATGTTTAGATTTACTCATGCAAGGTGTCTAAGTGTTTATGTTTGAAAAACCATGAGTAAAAGATAAAATTTGATACTTAGTAATTTCATGTTGGTAATGCTTGTTTTTTAATGAAATCATGCTAAGGTGAAATTTTGACCAAATGACATCATTTTCATTTCAAACTTGATAAACATGCTTAAATGATTATATCTTGATATCTGGAAATTTGAATGAAAACTAAGAACTTTTGAAAAATAGCTAATATTTACGAAAATGTCACTAGATTTTAGTTATTTTTAGAAAAATGTAAAAAATTGATTTTTCGATGATTCTTCAAACTGCATGTTCTCTGAAAGATCTAGTTTCTTCAGTAAAAATTTCAAAAAAATTTAGTAAGAATATAATTTGATATGGGTTTTTGAAATTGGATTTCAAAACTTTAAAGTATCGTTCTTTTCAAATATTTATTTTTTCGATACTTTGATTTTTTGTCCAATCTTCGAATGAGACTTCAAATATGATAATTTGAATTCACATTTGGTATCATTACACTCATGTGATGAGAAAAATCATTTCTAAAATGATTTTTGACTCCTTGATCGATACACGAAAATATCAATACTTAAGCCTATACATGATTTCTAGACTTGGAATATATTTATCATCTAATGCTATCATGTATGATTTAGTCTCATATTAGATATTTGATTTTTCATCCCTTTAGTTGAGATTTTCATGTTTCATGGAAAATAGTTTTAGAGTCTCAACTTTGACTATAGGTTGACTTTTCTTCGCCCTTTTTGATTGATGTCAAAAGTGAGAGAAAAATATAGGTAAAAGGAAAGAAAATATAGGAAAATCATGCATATAGATAGGGAGAGTTCTATTATATAGATATGCATGTTGATAGGGGGAGAAATCCCTTAATTGATATCCTTTGTGCTTTAATATATATATATTTTCTTAAGGATGTTTGTCATCATTAAAAAGGGGGAGATTGTTGGCTTAAGATTTTCAACCGTGGTCTTAATCTCGGTTTTAATGATAACGAACATGGAACTAATATTTCATTGAGAAATACTTTCATGTTCCATATCGGTTAGCGCACGACGTCCTCGATCGAAAATAACGGAGAAATCAAAAAATCAGAAGGACGTTGGTCGACGCGCTCGGATTCGTCGGGAAGATAGAGTCTAGGTTTAGGGTGTCTAGTTTATGTTGTAAATCCTCATGATGATGCATAAGAACCCAAAAACCAAACTCGAACCCCAAAATATGAAAACTCAGAAATCGCCCTGAAATTCACTAAGCCCGGGAGCTCCTTGGAGGGCTATATGACCTAGACATTTTCTTAACATAAAAAATGACGGTAAATGTTCCTTGGATAAAACCTAGATAACAAGGTATTTTAAAGGATTTTTTGGAAGCCTTTAGCCTACCCATACTTGACCCGAAAGATTAGAAAATTTCCATTTTCCGAAAATTTGTACTAGACCCTAAAAACTAGATTTTGATTCTTGAGGATTTTGATTTTTTAGATATTTTTATTGAATCAAATGGGGGGTAATCCTTATATAACATTTATGTTTTAAATTTATTATCTTAAAGTTAAATGTTATATAAGTAGACTTAGCGAAGACGAAACCAGAAAACGAACAAACCAAGCAAAGAAATCTGCCCCCCCCCCCCTCCCAGGTTCGGTCGATCGACCGAATGAGAAGGCATTTCGGTCAATCGAACGGTCGACCGAATGTTGCCCAAAAGTGGCAGATTGCCTTCGGTCGCTCGGTCGGTCGACCGACAATCGACCAGAAGGCAAAAAATGGCTAGTTTTCATGCCGTTGAGTGGTGCTTCACCCAAGCCTTCTTCATAGCTCTATAAATACCTATGCCTAAGCCTTCCTTTAACACTTTGGTCACTCCTACACTTCATTGAGCCATCCTTGATCATTTCCAAGCTTTCATTGAGCCATTACTTGGAGAAATCCTAGTTTGATCTCTCATTCCTTGAGTTTGCCTTCAAGCTTGATTTGATTCATCATCAAGGCATCAAGAGGAGCTAGGATTCATTATGTTGGAGCTAAGTATTTGTGTTGTTGTATTTTTGCTCCATTACTTGTATATTTTCTTGTTTATTTCATTGGATTTGAGCTTGTGAAGACCTTGGTTGTTAGGTCTTGAAATTGGGTGATTGCCTTTGTGTTTGAGGCTTAATTCCACCGGTGTAAACTTAGTTTACTAGGATTAGTTGAGTTGTCCTTTAGGTTGAGGTGGAAGAGTGCTCTCGATAAGAAGGCGGAGACTTCCGGGTGTGAAAATGCCTTAGGTTGAGAGCGAGACTCTTCGGGCCAAAGTCCTCGTTGTAAGGGAAACAAGATTAATCTAGTAAAGTTTAGTTTGGAAATCCTAAACGGGGTGCTTAGGTAGTGGAGTAGGCATTGGGGCTGAACCACTATAAATAATTGTGTTTGCATTGATTCTACTTGTGTTTATTTCATTATCGCATTTACTTTGTTTCCGCTTGCTACTCATCTTGTAATTTGCCTAAGTAACCAAAGAAAAGATTAAAACCGGATTTAGGCAAAAAGATTAGTAAACACACTATTCACCCCTCTCTAGTGTGACCATTTCACCAACAGTGACAGTTGCACCTCCATGTTCCTGAATATCTTTTAGATTTTCAAGGCTTCCTATCATGTGCTGAGAACAACCACTGTCAAAACACCAAGATCCAAGAGGAGAAACAATTTTTGACATAAAAGCAACATGATAGTTTTTGCCTTGGGTAATTTATATGATTCTTTCTCCTCGGTTTGTTGAAGAGTTTGAAGCAATTTGCAATAATATGTCCTCTACACTTGCAATAGTAGCATATGGGCATCCTATATCCCTTTCTTGTAGTAGGCTTTTGATGACTTGGAGAGCCTCTATGAAAGTTCCTCGGTTGAGTAGGCAGTTGAGATCGGGGTTTCAACTGGCATGAACTAGTGTATCTTAGTCCCTTGTGATTAGAAGCACTTTTTTCTGCACTCAAGATTTTGTTAAGAGTACTTATAAAATTCATCATTCTAACTTCTTTCTTTACCTTTTCAAGTTCGGAAATTAACTTAGACTCTTTGTCTTCTTTTTGAACAATCTGTCTTTGAAGAGTTTGAACTTTCTCCTTAAGGGTCTTCTTTTCTTCAAACAAAAGCATGTTCTGATCCCTGAGAGACTTGTTAAGTTTTACCACTTCAACCCATTTGTCAAACATCTCCTGATAAGCTTCCTCAAGACTATCTGCGCATTGATCTTTGCTGTGATCATTTCCTACATTAGAGATGTCGACAGTCTTAATTGTGTCATCAATGTAGCTTATGAAAGCTCTAAAATTTCCTCGATCATGTTCTTTTGAGTTGGTTTCTTCATATCGTCACTCCAAGTAGCGGTGAATGACTTCTTGATCTTCTTCTAAAGATTTGGGCATTATGATCTTACATGTCCAAATCCTTCACATTCAAAATATTGAATGCCTTTGAACTTCTATCTTGAATCATCTTTTTGTCCAAACGACTGACTTCTTCTATTTTCTCCAGTAGAGGAGTTTGATGTGGAACTGGCAGACTCAGGCGGTTGAAACTGTTGTTTGAACTGCAAGTTAGACTAAGAGTTCTGGTTTACCCTATTCTTAGCTCTCAAAAATCTCTTGAATTTTTTTGTCATAAGAGCTAGTACAACATCCCATGTCTTCTTCAGAACAATCTTCTGACTTAATCTCATCTTCAGTAGCTTTGAAGGAAAGATTCTTCTTCTTTTCTTTGTGAGAATATTTTTCAGATAATTCTAGCTCATAAGTTTCAAGTTTTCCCATCATAGTGTCCAGAGTAATAGTAGATGGGTCATGAACTTCATTTATGGCAGCAGCTTTCATATCAAACTTGGTAGGCATGGATCTCAAAACTTTTCTTACTACTTTTTCTTCAGAGAAAGACTCTCTAAGGTTGGTAGCATTGTTCATGAGGTCTTTGATACACCCATGGAAGTCTTGTATGCTTTCATCTTCCCCCATCTTCATATTCTCAAATCTGGTGTTGAGGATTTCAACTTTTGACTTTCTAAGAGTCAGGGATCCTTCATGATTTGTTTCTAGATTTCTCATGCCTGCTTTGCCAAGGTACAAGCAGAGATTAGTTGAAATTGAGAAAGATCAACTCCACTGAAGATAGCATTTAGGGTTTTACTATCATAGTTTGCAGCAACTATTTCTGCCTCAGTGTATTGGTTCTTTGGTTTGTGCTCAGTCCCATCAAGTATTTTGGGAGGAGTGTAGTCAATCTCTATAGAGTCCCAACAATGGTCATCAAAAGATTTGATGAAAGCCCTCATCCTAGCCTTCCAATATGCATAGTTTGTTCCGATAAGTAAAGAATGAATATTGACAGAATTTCTCATAGGCATTCCTTCCATCTTGAGCCTGAAAAATAAAGAGACACACCAAGGATCTGTGCAGGTAAAGGTTAGCACAACCGCTCTGATACCAAATGATAGTATATGTCTCTAAGGGAACTTCTATTGATGATAGTTGAATAGGAAGTTGCAACTGCTATTGCAACTACTACTAGAAGCAAAGTAAGAACCAAAATAAAAAACACACGCAAACACAAGAGGTTTGTTTACACAGTTCAGTGACAAACCAGTCACCTAATCTATGGGGCACTCACCGGACAGATGCCCAATCCACTCTCTATAATTAAGTACAAAATAAGTCCTATGGATTACACACCCGAAATCCAACTACAGTACTACAATAAATTGAAAATAACAAAAAACTATTTGTTATTACAAGTAAATACCAACATGCCACTCTATGACATCTCAGCCACAAAGTTTCGTCCTCCACCCGGTTGTAGTGAGCTATCCACCCGAAATTAATCTTCTCTTGAAGATAAGAAATGTAAATTTTTGTCTTTTTGCATTCAGTAATCTGCAATCAACTATCTCAACTTCTCTCAATAATTGGCAACACAATGTTCGCACATGGAGAGTTACAGATCAGATCTTTCCATCGAATTTTATATGAGACAACCGAAAGATCTGAATCAATGTTATTCATAACTATTTGTTTAATAAATCCATCAGTTTAACAACCAACAATCATCGGTTCAAAAACAAATAGACATCGCATAACTCCTAAAGACCATAAAGATCAAGGAGTAATGCCCCGAAATTATTTAAAATAGATATTCAGGCAAATAAAGAATTAATGATGATTAAAAGATCTCAGAGGCAACAAAGAGAATCATCATTAATAAAGCAGACCAAGAGTCATTATTTTTGTAGGAGATAAAAAGTCATCTTTGAGTGCTGCATTTTTTACAAGAAAACAGTAGGTTGCTGGAGTAGTTGAGACTATCTTCGATATATGCATAGTTCCTGAGATTATACTGGAATACTTTTGCCAAATATAGCCAAAATACAAAAGGCCAACACTAACACTATCCAGTGTACCTTTACCTTTCAAGAATGTGCACTATGTGTTGTCTATCAAAGGCTCGATGAACTTTTTTAGCTAAGTGACCATAATTTTTTAGAAGATCTTAACCAAACTCGATGTCAGGTAATGGGCCGAAAGGACGTTATGTCATCCGCCCCTTCAACCTTAGGGATCAAGGCCATGAAGGAGCGGTTGATTCTTGCCCAATCACCACTCCCAAAATGAGATCATCAATGGCTCCTTTCAAGTCCCACTTTATCAGTTCCCAATTGCTTAGGAAGAATTTTACAGTAAGGCCATCCTCTAGCCGTCTTGCAGATTTTTCTTTCCCAAGCAATTTTATGTTCAATAGAATCTCCCGCATATCGCAAATATTTGACAAACTGTCAATGTTTTGCCCATGGGGAAAGGAGGGGTGGGGGGCCTCCCAATCCAAGTGGATTCTGTTCATAGCTTCTGATTTGATTATTGTTTGAAAGTAATTCAAGAAAATAGAGGAGATGGATGCCTTAGAGTCGTACCTTACACCTGTGGAAGTTATTGAGCTAATCCAGTTCTTTTGCCTCCTGGAATAAACCGAACGGTGGAATAACTTCGTGTTTCTGTTACCATCCTCTAGTCGTCGAACCTTTGCACGCTGCTTCCAAAATGTATGCTCAGCTTCATAGCACCTATCAAGCCTTTCCCTTATGTCTTTTTGGTTATCAGTAGTCGAGATAGGATCAAGGTCAAGGTCCACAGCACTAAGCTGTTGATCAAGAATGTCTTCCAGATTTCAAATGTGCTCCCTCTTTGCTGACGAAATATTCATAGCTCACGCTTGAGTCCATGTCTCAATCTTCGGCATTTAGAAACTCAATTTGAAATAACCGAGAGAACGGACAGTAGGGGTTCATTCCAGCACTCTTCGCAGAATGGCTTCAATGAGGGTTCTAACAACCAGTAATTTTCGAAGTGGAAATATCACCCTATTCTTGTAGAAGGGGAAGATAAGATCATAGGTGTGTGGTCGGATAAACAAGTTTTCCCATTCTGCACCGTCCAAGAAGGACGCCACCCGAAAGCCAAGTCGTTGACGAAGATACAATCTACACGAGCGCATGCCGGTGTCGAATGGTTGTTACACCAAGTAAACCTCCTACCTGACAAAGATAAGTCCATAATATTTGAATTTGAAATCATGCCGGTGAATTTGGCCGAATCTCTTGGATCGCTGACACAGTTCAAACGTTCCTCATCCGGTCGTGTGAGGTTGAAGTCGCCGCAAAAGACGCATGTGTTATTAGTATCAAAAAGTAACCCAATGAGTTCTACCCACAATTCGTCCCTACCCTCTCTGCGAGGCAGACTGTACACGTTGAAGATCGAGAGAGAGAGAAGTTGCTCAGGTGATGTAATAAACGACACCCGATGAAGAACCGCCCTACGACAAAAGAGACCCTGGACCACACGTCATGATTCCAAGCCACGACTAGACCTCTGGAAGGCCATCCGAGTTCTTAAGGGCGTATTTGGTTGGCGAAATCAAGTCTATTTTCCTGATTTCAGATTTAATGAAACTAAAATTGCTTACGAAAATATGTTTGGTTTTGTATTTTTATGAAACTGAATCGAAATCAGAATGAAAACGAAACTAATACCATAATGTTATTTTCTGTGGTTTCGAAGCTATCGATTTTCATGTCAAAATTTAGTGGCAAACTTGTTATTATTAATATATTTAAAAAAAATCAATTAATTTATAAATAAAACAAACTATATCTAATCTATAAAAATTAAAATAGAAATCATCATTTTCAACTCAATCTATTATCTTAAATTGATAAATTAATTAAATCAATTTATATCTAATTGACTCAAACCTAGTTTTTAAAATAACTTGGTTTTATTAAAGTCGATCTATTTATAATTGGGTTAATTACTGTATATATCCTAATTTTTACTCTCTCTCCCTAATATATCTCATCTTTTCATTTGTATCTAATGGGATCTCTAATTTTTATTTCGTTTCAAATCTATCCCGCTGTTAACTACCCGTTAATTATTTCGTTTGAATGCTGACGTGGATATATTGACTGGGATTAGCAGTCCACGTCAGCATCCCAGTCAGCATGTCCACGTCAGCATGTTGATTGTTATTATCTTGTTATTAAGTGGGTTGGTTACAAAATATATCCTAATTTTTCATATTTTTTCCTAATCTATCCCCACTTTTTAATTTTCACAATTATATGTTTTAACTTTCGATTTGTTTCAAATTTAATCACCTTGATTCCAGCATCAAAATTGTCGTCTGAATGCTGACCTGGCGCTGCTGACATGGGTCAACAGCCCACTCAACATTCTTATCAAGTTTTTAATTACTAATATTAAGTAAAGCTTTATTTGTAATTAACCCTACATATAAGCTTTATTTGTAATTAACCCTACATATAAGCTTTATTTGTAATTAACCCTAGATGTAAGTATCGTCTAGTCATTAAAACTATAAGTTTTTTTATTTTAGGAAAGTTAAATAAATTAAAATCAACTTTGCTGACTAGACAATGCATACATCTAGGTTTAATCTGAGGTTAATTACAAATAAAGCTTTGCTTAATATTTATAATTAAAAACTTGATAAGAATGCTGACTGAGTTGCTGCCCCACGTTAGCAGTGCTATATCAGCATTTAGACGATAATTTCGACATTAGTATCACGGTGAGATAAATTTGAAACAAATCGAAAGTTGAGTATATAATATGGAAAATTGAAAAGTGAGGATAGATTAGGAAAAAATATGAAAAGTGAGGATATATTTTGTAATTAACCCACTTAATAACAAGATAATAACAGTCAGCATGCTGACGTGTACATGCTGATTGGGATGCTAACGTGGACTGCTAATCCCAGTCAGCATGTCCACGTCAGCATTCAAATGTAATAATTAACAGCTAATTAACAGTGGGATAGATTTGAAACAAAATAAAAATTAGAGACCTCATTAGATACAAATGAAAAGATGAGATATATACCGTAATTAACCATTTATAATTTAACAAAACTAATTTATCTTAGTTATTTGAAGTCCAAATTATAGTGTTGAATAATGATTCCTCTAACTTTTATCAATATGCGACTTTCCTCTACAATCATATTAAGTTATATATATGAACTATTTTATATGAATTAGTTTACTATTTAATCAAAATTAGATTAGTATTAAAAAAATTAATGAAAATTAATATTATTTTCTATAATCAAATAAGTATTCACTGGTTCAGAACCAAGAAAAATTAATGTTATTTTCATTAACCAAACGTGTTTTTAAAAAAATGAAAATTAGAGACTAAAACCAAGTTTTCATTTTCACTGAAACCAAACCATAAAATAATTTTCGCTAATCAAACAACACCTAGAGTAGTCAAAATTTGTAGGACCGCTTAACCGCTTTATCCAATAGTCGTTGAAGGATTCGATTTTGGTTTCTTGTAAACATAAAACCGAACATTTGTTTGACAATATAAAGTTCTTAAGCATAGTGTGTTTGTTGGGTGTTGGCATAAGATTTTCAATCTTGGTCTTAATCTCGATTTTGATGATAACAAATTAACATGGAACTAATGTTTTCATAGAGAAATATTTTTAGGTTTCATATCGGTTTGCGTACAACGTCCCCAATCGGAGAAATCGGCATGGACGCTCGTCGACACTTGGGACTATTCGAGGAGAATAGAGTTTAGATTTATGGTGTCTAGAATGATTGTATTAATCCTCATTGTGATGCAAATATCCATAGGACATGAACCTAACCTATTACCAAGAGTTTTCAAGTCATAAACAATATTCCAGATGGGATATTGTATCATTCTCGGAATATCTCGGATGGGATGTTGTAACACCCTGGAATATCCCGGATGGGATATTGTAACATTCCGGAACATCCCGAAATATCCCGGATGGGATGTTATAACATTCTGCAAACATTTCGGAATATCACGGATGGGATGTTGTAACATTTCGAAAATATCCCGGAATATCTTGGATGAGATGTTATAATATTCCGGAATAACTCAGATAGGATATTGTAACATTCTGAAACATCCCGAAACATCTCGGAATTGCCCGGAACATCCCAGAATAGCTCGTAGAGTACTAGTACTCTACATGTCAAATTGTCCATAATTTCCAAAATGCCCCCAACGACTATATTTTGAATTTCTACCCGTTGAACTTGTTGGAAACTGAGCACCTATCTTTGGGATCTTTATATAAGACCCCAAACTTTCCTTCCAAGCCATCTAACACTTCATGAGACATCTTTTGAAACCCAAGAGCCTTCATTGAGTCAATCTTTGTGCAAAATCCTAGCTTTGAGCTTATACCCTTGATATTGCCTTCAACCTTCAATTGTTTCATCATCAAGGCATCAAGATGAGCTAGGACATCTTGGTTGAGAGCTAAGTTTGTATTGCTTATTAATTGCTCTCATTTACTTGTATTTTTAGTGTTTATTTGATTATATATGAAGTGTGTAAAGATCTAGTTGTAGATCTTGAGTTTGGTGGTTGTCTTGGTGTTGAGGCATAAATCCATCGGTATAAACTTAGTTCACTAGGATTAGTTGTGTTGTCCTTTGGTTTGAGGTGAGAGAGTGCTCTCGGTAGGAAGGCGGAGACTTACGGGTGTGGAAGTACTTTCGGTGTGAGAGCGAAGACTTTCCGATGAAACTCATTGTAAGGAAACACTTTAATCTAGTAAACTAGAGTTGGAAATCCTAAGCGGAGTGCTTAGGTAGTGGAGTAGACATTGGGGCCAAACCACTATAAATTATAGTGTTTGCATTGCTCTATTATTTGTGATTGCTTGTATTGTTTATCATTTGCTTCCACACGTAATTAACTCATAGTGTGTCTTGCATAAGTAATTTAAGAAAATAATTAAAATTGGATTTAGACTTAAGTTTAGCAAACATACTATTCCTCCTCCTCCTCCTCCTCCTCTAGTGTAGGTTATTTAACTTACATTGGGCTTGTTCATGCCCCTAACATTCCAAAAAGCAGCACACATCAAAAGATAAGAACAACTCCCACAAACCAAACAAGGGCCGAAACATTGCCCTTCAAAACCTCAATTAACCTATGTGAATTCATGTCAAATTGGGCAGTCCCCGAGCTTCTTCAGCAAGCTTAATGGCAGAACAATCCTCGCCAAAAATGTTGGCAAAACCCAGTGCCCCAAAATGATATTTTAGCTCCTCATTCTGCAGTCTGTCCAGGAGAACTTTTGGGGCCGCGGGCGATGGTGCAGTGCTAGAAGACCCGCAGTCCTTAGTAGCCGGAAGGTTGAGGAGGGTTTCTTTGTGCTTCATGGCGCGATCCAATGTCCCAAGAGCAAAAATATCACCAATAGATTACAGCCTTGCGCTGCGGCGAATAGTCACAATAGGCAAAGGGAAAAGGAGGCACTTGCCTGACAGCCAACACTTGATTGGCAATCGGTAGCAAGTCGCAGAGTCACCTCCAGGTGGCAAGTCAAGGAAGACGCAGGAACACCAAGTCGGAAGAGGATCAGCAGGCCAGAGGGTGAGAGATGAGAAGGCAGGAGGCAAGGTGCTGTAGAACCCAAAATCGCCGACATAAGAGATGAAATTGACAGTGCAGCAAAACCAGGAAGGGGGTGGGCCCCTTCGCACCAAGCCCCCACTTGCCCACCATACAGCAAATTCCCCAACCAGGGGGTGACAGCTTGCAAGGGGGCCCCACTAGAGAGAACATCCAACTAGCAGAAAATCCAGACGTTCACTTTGCATCAATCGAGCCAGATCTGAAGCTTCGAAGGATAAAAGATTTGTTACCTTGAGATTCGAGAGCCACCACAACATTGGGTGAAGGGGCCGCCTAGAAAATAGGAGGGTGATAGGTCACCACTTGTCGAATCCCCAGCGTTGAGTGGATTGGAAGAGTGTTGGAAGCATTAGACGTAAAAACCACAGGACAAACTATGTTTGATCGCTGGACAAAGATCGTCTGTACATGGTTGCATGGCCGAGGGAGAGGGTCAGTCGTCGAAGAGGCTGTAGCAAGATGAGAAAGGCAATGCGTGGCGGGAGACGGGACGCCAAAACTAGAGGCCGACCCTAGACCCGAGCCAGTAGGAGGAGTACACCGTTGGTTCACCGATTGGCCGACAAAGGGGGTACTGGAGAAGAGATAACGCCTAGAGTCGTCTTCCCCACGTCGATCGCCTATAGGGGGGTCGTCATTGTCAAAGCCTCCTTGGTCACCATGGGAAGGTAGAGAGGGGTCGTGGTGAGCCGCGCCACTTTTCGACGGTCCCTCCCAGCGATACCATGCAATGTTGAACCGCACCGTGAAGATACGACCATCGACATGAATATATCTCCATGAAGCGGGCAATGTCATCCACCCCTCTGCACCAAATTTGAATGTGTCAATCCTGGACTTCTGCCCACGACAGCGAATCCCAATCCACCATGGTTAGGCAAGAGAAGGGTGACATAATGGAGAAGAGATCAACCTCATTCCAAAATTTGAGAGGGAGGCTCGAATATGGAGGTCAGCCCGCAACTACAACGGGTCAGCAACCCCCTACAAGTCAAAATACCAATCGTCGAACTCAAGGATAGCATTGTTTAGGCGCGTGCAATGCCGGCGGAGCAAGTAATCTTTGGCCAACGAAGAAAGGCAAAGGAGAAGCTGTCCACAGTCTTCGAGTGTTAGCCTAAAATTTTCAACCTTGGTTTTAATCTTAGGCTTTATTATAACAAACATGACAATAATGTTCGAGCGAGAAATATTTCCAAGTTTCAAGTTAATTAGTTTGCGCGCGATGTTCGCAATCGAAAAATCAGAGGAATCAGATAAATTAGAAGGACGATTGTCGACGATCGAATTTCATCGGGAAGATAGGGTATTGGCTTAGGGTGTCTAGCATATGTTGTATATCCTCTTTATAAAGCAAGAAACCCCAAAACCTAAAATCCAAAGAAATACAGAAAAATCAGAAACTAAGTTCTGATCAAAGGTTTGGTCGAATCTCAATCGATCCTCAGTTGACCGACGATCGCCCGAGGATTGACCGGAAGGGTTCTGGAAAGTTTCCAAAACTCAGTAGGCCGACCTGCGGCCGATCCTCGGTCAGTCGAGGATCGATCGGTGGTCGACCGAATCACCCAACGGATCTAAATAGATCCGAATCACCAAAACTACCTTTTTGAGCTTCTTGCTTTGGGATCTTTATAAAAGGACCCCAAACTTGTCTTCCATGTCGTTGAACCTTTCATTGAGCCATCCCTTCATATTTGCAAGCTTTTCTTGAGCTATCTTTCGTGCAAATGGTATTTTTGATGTTAAGCCTTGATTGAGCCTTCACTCTTCATTATTCATCATCCAACGGCATCATGAGGACTAGGGAACTTGTATTGGAGCTAAGTATACTTGGTTTTGTTTATTGCTCCATTTGTTATTGTATTTTTGTGTTTATTTTATTGTTACTTTAGTGTGTAAACCTAGGGTGTTGGGTTTATTGAGAGTGGTGGTTGCCTTGGTTGTAAGTAGGGGTGTCAATTTTATCCGCATCCGCTAACTAAAAACCGTATCCGCACCGTATCCGATCCATATCCGCAAGTAAAAATGGATATGGATACGGATACGGATTTAGAAAATTTATATCCGCGCGGATATGGTGCGAATACGGATATGGCTGTGGATCTGCACCGTATTCGCACCGTATCCGCACCGTCTATCCGCGTATCTGAATTACTATTTTACCCATATAAGTTATTAATATATATAAGAGCTCTACGGTAATTTCATGTCAAGATGAATTTTGAAGTATATTATATATTTATTTTGGATTAATGAATTGGTAATTTATTGATTTTTTTAATTAAATATATAATTTTAATATTTTTTATTAAATACGGTGCGGATACGGATGCGGTGCGGATATCCGTATTTGAAGCGGTGTGGATATGGATATCCATATTCACATCCGTAGCGGATATGGTGCGGATACGGATGAGCGGATATGGGGTGCGGTGCGGATACGGATAATCCAGTATCCGCATCGTATCCGCTCTGTTGCCAGCCCTAGTTGTAAGGCATAAGTCCACCCTTGTAATCTAGGATTAGAGTTTCCTTAGGTGATAGTGAGGTGGGAGAGTGCTCTCGGTAGGAAGGCGAAGACTTTAGAGTATAGAAGTGCGTTTGGTGTGAGAGCGTAGACTTTTCAGTAAAAATTCCTCATTGTAAGGAACTCTTTATCTAGTGAATTGCGAGTGAAATCCTAAGCGAGGTGCTTGGGTAGTGGAGTAGGCATTGGGGCCGAACCACTATAAATTTATGTGTTAGCATTGTTTCTATTTGTGCTTGTTTAATTGCTTTTCATTTGCTTTCGCACGTAATTAACTCATATTGTCTTTTGCCTAAGTAATCAAGAATTTATTAAAATCAGAATTAGGCTAAAGTCTTAGCGAACACAGTATTCACCCCCCCTCAAGTGTAGGACATTCAACTTACATCCAATTCCTTGATTCGCCGAAGAGACTGATCGCTCTCGAAGGAATAGAAGCATTAGGCCACAAATTGCAGGATTTGCTGAGCGGGGCAGCATGCACCATACACTACTAGAAACTTGGTCTTCAGCAACGGCTATCAGCAACGGCCGCTCAAGTCGTTGCTATTTGCAACGGCATTCTTACGGCCGCCCGAGCCGTTGCAGATATTTGTATCTGCAACGGCGTTCTAACGGAAACCCGAGCCGTTGCGGATTATTTTAATTATCAGCAATGGCTTTCTGACGGAAAGGCGAGCCGTTGCTGATATTTTAATTATCAGCAACGGCTTGCTAACGGATAAGTGAGCCGTTGCTGATGATAACTTATCAGCAACGGCTTTCTAACGGGCGAGTGAGCCGTTGCTGATAAGTTTATATAGGGCACCAGTCGCGCCCAACCCTTCTTCCTCCCGCTGTTGCCGCCGCCGCTGCCGCTGCTGCCGACGACGCCTCTTCCTCCTCCCGCTGCTGCCGACTTGTTCAGGTATGTTGATCGGCCGGCCGTCTCTTCCCGTTGCGGCCGGCGGGAATCAATCCGACCGAAACCCTATTTCTAGGGTTTCGGCCGGCGGCGGTCGGCCGATGGCCGCCGCCGGACCTTCTACAGTGGCCGGACAGTGTGTCCGGCCACTATACGCCGGCGCCGGAGGGTGGACTCCGGCGCCGGAATTTATAATTATATATATATATATATATTATTATTTTATAATTGTTAATTAATTGTTTTATAATTGTTTAGATTAATTGTTTAATTTGTTAGATTAATTATTAGGGTTTAGATTAATTTCGGACGCGCGCCGGAATCGTCCACTTCGGACGCGCACCGGTTTGTCCACTTCGGACGCGCGCCAGAATCGTCCACTTCGGACACGCGCCGGAATCATCCAATTCGGACTCGCGCCGGAATCATCCACTTCGGACGCGCACCGGAATCATCCAATTCGGACTCGCGCCGGAATCGTCCAATTCGGACGCGCGCCGGAATCATCCAATTCGGACTCGCGCCGGAATCGTCCACTTCGGACGCGCGTCGGAATCGTCCAATTCTGACTCGCGCCGGAATCGTCCACTTCGGACGCGCGCCGGAGTCGTCCAATTCGGACTCGCGCCGGAATCGTCCACTTCGGACGCGCGCCGAAATCGTCCAATATGGACTCGAACTGTCTCGAAACATTTAGAAAATAATCATCCATCCGACGAGTTGATATGTTTCACGTACGCATCGACGAATCGGATATGATTTAGCAAAACCTTAGATCCGTTCGGGAATTATATGTTCGTGTAAAAGAAGTAGATGATCTTTTATACGACGTACAATTCTTGAATTATCCCTGATTGGACAATTTGGGAATATAGTTATTTGTATTGCACTTACGTTTTTATTTTAACTGTTAACTAATTATTCTAAAATTCGGCAACATCTCTCTTGTTCTCCGTTACGCGCCCAGATGATATGCGTATTCGGAGAACTGTAGGGAGATGCTGTCGAAATTTAGAATAATTAGTTAACAGTTAAAATAAAAACGTAAGTGCAGTACGAATAACATAAATCCCGAATGGAATAGGACAATCTCACCTAAAGACATTAACCAAAGAAATTGTCATTGATTGACAGAATCATGTCGGCTGATCGAAATTGGATGTACCGACGTCTTGATCGTGGAAATTTAACAAATGAGTTTCGATTAGGCGTAACGTACTTCCTAAATTTCGCCTATTCGAATCGGAATTTCGTTAGCATGGGTGATCAAATCCGATGTCCGTGCCACATTTGTTCAAATGGACGATTTTTGGATCGGGAGACTGTCACTCTGCATCTATATAGCAAAGGATTTGCACCAAGATATTTTCTATGGACTTGTCACGGGGAGTCACGCGAAGTCGGGACGTCGAGCAATCCTGTCGTTCAGACATATGGTGAATCTTCCTCTGCTGGTGCTTCTTCATCCGGTCAATGTAATCCCTATAGAACTATGATACTTGATAGTCTTGGGGGTCAATTCCGCCTGAATGATAATGTTAATCGGCCAGTTCTTCAGACATCAGTCCCACCAGATACTACAACGGTTGATATCACAGAAGTAGGGGCTGCGGTAGAGATTGAATTACCGAATAAAGAAGCTGCAAAATTTTACGAGATGTTGAAAGCTGCCGATGAACCTTTGTATGAGAATTGTCCTAAATATACTAGGTTTTCAGCAATGACACAGCTCTTAAACATCAAGGCCGATTGTAATATCAGCGGAGTTACGTATGATCAGATTGCTGGATTGATTAATGGAATGCTGCCTACTGATAATAAGTTTGAGCCTACTTTTTATAAGACTAAAAAGCTAATGAGAAAATTGGGGCTTGGGTACGAAAAAATACACGCGTGCCAAAATAACTGCATTTTATATTATAAAGAAAATGTGCAGTTGGATAAATGCCCTGTATGTCAACACCCTTGTTACAAGGAGAAGAAATCGGCCCGACAGAAAAATATCCCATTTAAGGTGCTTCGGTATTTTCCACTAACACCGAGGCTTCAAAGATTATTCATGTCGGAAAAGACAGCCCCCCTACATGAGTTGGCATGCAAGAAGTCGTGATGATACAGTAATGACTCATCCATCTGACAGTGAAGCATGGAAACATTTGGATACATGTTATCCTTCATTTGCTAGGGATACTAGAAATATCAGATTGGGATTGTGCACAAATGGTTTTAATCCGTTTGGACATTCTGCAACTCCTTATTCAGTTTGGCCAGTGCTGCTGACAGTTTATAATTTGCCACCGTCAATGTGCATGAAAGATGAATTTATTTATCTTTCGATGATTATTCCGGGTCCTAAGGGTCCGCGAGAAGAAATTGACATATTTCTCAGACCCTTGATAGATGATGAATTGAAAATATTGTGGACTGAGGGAGCTGTCACTTATGATTGTCATCGGAAGCAAAACTTCAATTTAAAGGCCGCGGTCTTATGGACAATCAATGATTTCCCCGCGTACGGCATGTTGTCGGGTTGGAGCACTCACGGCCGACTCTCTTGCCCGTATTGTATGGAACACTCTAAATCAATCAGTCTTCAGAACGGACGAAAAATCTCATTCTTTGATTGTCATCGTCGATTCCTACCGGTTAATCACCAGTATCGAAGGAATCGTAATAAATTTACTAAGGGCAGAGTCGAAAGAGATGGGCCACCACCGATGTTGTCTGGTGAACAAATGTTAGCACATGTTTCAGCACTTCCAGATATAGTATTTGGTCGCAGTGAAAGAGTGTCAGGTTTTGGCCAAACACACAACTAGGTGAAAAAAAGTATCTTTTGGGAATTGCCCTATTGGAGTTCATTATTGATTCGACATAATTTAGATGTCATGCACATTGAAAAAAATATGTTTGATAAAATTTTCAACACTTTGATGGATATTTCTGGAAAAACTAAAGATAATGTCAAAGCCCGACATGATCTGAAAATACTTTGTAAAAGACCAGAGTTGGAGTTACAAGAGGTCAACGGACGATATCTGAAACCGAATGCCCTATATGTGTTAAATAAACAACAGATCAAAGATGTTTGTCAATGGGTAAAAGAACTCAGATTACCCGATGGATATGCTTCAAACTAATCTCGATGTGTGAACGTCGATGATTGCAAAATATCAGGGATGAAGAGCCATGATTGTCATGTATTCATGCAGAGATTACTTCCGATCGCATTTCGAGATCTTCTACCTGATAATATTTTGGGTCCGTTGACTGAATTAAGTATGTTTTTTAGAAGCATCTGTGCAAATGTCCTTCGAGTCGAAGATATGTCAACACTTGAAAATAATATTGTTGAAATCATATGCAAGCTGGAGCAGTTTTTCCCTCCTGCATTTTTTGACTCGATGGAGCATCTACCGATACACTTGGCATACGAGGCACGAGTTGGTGGCCCCGTTCAATATCGTTGGATGTACTTATTTGAAAGATACATGAATCGTCTGAAGAAAAAAGTAAAGAACACCGCAGCTGTTGAAGGATCAATATCTGAATCGTATATCATCCAAGAAATTTCAACATTCTGCTCATTTTACTTTGAATCCACAGTACAGACAAGATTTGATCGTCTTCCACGTAACGACGACGGGGGTGTTCGACATTCAGATGGACGTTTAAATATATTTTGTCACTCTGGTCGTGCTTTTGGTTCTCGTCCATCTCGACACTTAAGCGATGAAGAGTATCATTTGGCACACTTGTATGTATTACTCAATTGTCCAGAGATTGAACAATTCATTGAAATATTTGACATTGAGATGGTGCAAAAATACTCTATTCACAACGATCAACAATTGGAGAGATTACGGAATCGTGATTTCCCTACTTGGATTCAGACTTACAGCAAAGATCACAGAGCTGAAATAGATGAAAGAATATTTGAGTTTGTTAGTGGACCGTCGCGACTTGTGTCGTGCTATAGCGGATATTTTGTTAACGGGTATAAATTTCACACGGTTGAATATTCATTTACAAAGAAGACGATGAATGCTGGGGTCTGCGTGAAAGGGACAACCTATGTTGAATGTGATATGGATTTTTATGGACTGGTGGAAGAAGTGATAGAGTTGCACTACTTCGGCTTGAAATCAGTGATCCTATTTAGATGTCATTGGTTCGATACAACAGAACGAGGCATGAAAGTTCATCCAAAATACAAACTTGTTGAGGTTAATTACAAACCGAAATTGGCAGCAAATGAGCCTTTTATATTGGCATCACAAGCCGAACAAGTATATTACGCGAAGTATCCGGCTCGAAATAAAGATAGAGCAGATTGGCGTGTAGTCTGTAAGACAAAAGGTAGAGGAAAAATTGATCCGATAGTAGGAGAAAATGATCCTCCTGGTTTCTATCAAGAAGATGATCTTCCTGCTGTGGATCGTATTATTCCAATACTCGAGGATGCAGACACAACGTCAATTCAATTAGAAGTTGAATATGCTGATGATGACGATCATGAAATTGAGGAAGCTGGAGATGAAGAAGATGAAGAAGAGGAAGAAGAGGAAGAAGAAGAAGAAGAAGAAGACTATTATTCAGATGATGAAGAATAATTGTAAAGTATATATTTTATTAAATATATCTCTACTATTTATACAATAATCTGATTATATGTTTGTTCGACAGATATGTCTGGTCGTGGTTATCGACGCAGGAGAGCTTCGGAGTCTCCGATCGGTGAGACTCCAGCACTTACTCATGTTGCTGATCCTCCTGTTGCTGATCCTCATGAGGATGATACTGCCGAGGCTAGTACATCCAGACGTAGGCGGCCACGCGGGCCGAACAGGTGGCAGCCTCCACCAGCCACAGAGTCACGTAGATTGATTAGCGTGATTGGGGAGCGGTAATATATCATGAATTATGAATCATTACAAATTCATTATATCATAATATAATATTAAAATTTATTTTTGTTGTGCAGGTTCGAGCAAGAAGAAGTGCCGAGGAGCATTTCTTCTACTATTCGACGATACATGCACGGGGCATGGCCTACGTGGTCTCACGTGCCTAGCGAGCACGTCGACATGTTATGGCGCGAGTTTGAGGCACGTATTATTATTATTTTTTACATGCATAATGATATATTAATATTGGTACTGATATTATTATTTTGCAGGCTCGCTATACATGGGCCGAGGACCAGAGGCCCTTTATTTACGCTGCCTGGGAGGCTATTTCCCGGGCAAGGTACAACGGGCAGCTGGGGCAGGCTCGGTCCCAAGCGATGGCCCGAGCTGGGACCACTAACATCGCGGAGACTCGGGGATACGGCCCCGGTTGGATTACTCCGGATATATGGGACCAACACGTGGGGATATGGTCGACGGATCGATGGCAGGAGGTTTCTCGGAATGCGGCTAGAAATCGCATGTCGGGGGGAGCATCGCGTCACACCGGCGTCTCTGTTGCATTTGCAGTGCACGCAAACCGTATGGTAAGTATATCTTTTAATTATATATTTTATTTGTTATTATGTGTACTAATTAATGTATTTGTTTTGTAAATGTAGACGACGGTGTCGGATGACGGGACTGTCCAGCGACCCTCCCCGATGGCGGTGTTTGAGCGGACTCACCGTCGAGCACATGGGACGGGGGAGTACATCCACAACCGCGCTGCATACATTATGGTAATTATATATTTGTTTAAATTATTCATTATATATTTATAATTTAAGTTTTATTATAAATATTAAACAAAAAATCAAACTCGAGTAGGAGACCTACAGCCAGACGGTGGTGCAGCGCGGGGGTACCCCCGAGGACTTTGACGCAGCATCGTGGGTCGAGGCCGCAGGTGGCTGGGACCATGGCCGCGTATATGGCTTCGCAGATAGTGGTCATGCGCGAGCCGTACTAGGGCCACTTGGGGCACCGACCCCTCCGGTCGCTGGTGAGCGGCCGTCCACCTCCAGATCCAGTTATGATCATAGTAATAGGATAAGGACACTAGAGGAGACGGTCGCGCGTCAGACTTAGATGATGGAGCGCCAGAGTCAGATGATGGCGGATATACAAGCTATGCTACGCAACATGTCAGGTCATCCCGAAGCAGGCATCTCTTCGGCATCATCTAATCCATCGTCCTCGAGTCAGTCCACGCCGGTGTACACTCAAGCACTCCAGACCCCGCCATATAATCCAGACCATCCTCCATCGTGATCGTGAGATTTTTTGTTTGGATATTGAACTTGTTTAACTTATTTTGTTTGGATATTGATACTTCAATTTTGCATTTGAATTGTTTTTATACTATCGTGGATAATTATCAATATAAATATAATTGTTTTGATGTATATCTTGGTGTGTTAGTGATGTGTGAATGAATGTGTGTATGAGGTGTTTGTGATGTGTGAATGAATGTGTGTATGAGGGTATGGGTGTGTGAGTTATGTATCAGATAATGTATCAATGTATCAATGGAAATTTGAAATTTTCAAATTTTCTGTTTGCAGGTATACGTCATCAGCAACGGCTTTCCCACGGGCGTCCGTGGGAAAGCCGTTGCTAAAAGTGTATCGAAAGCCGTTGCTAATGACCTACAGCAACGGCTTAGCGACGGAGTTTTACTAACAGTTTTGCTACGGACTCAGCGGCCGTTGCTATTAATGTTATCAGCAACGGCTCCGGGTCTGTGGCAAAACTGTTGCTGATAATATTTTTAGCGATGGCCCGAGCGGCCGTTGCTGATCTGTTGCTAAGTTATCAGCAACGCGACTTTCTGTCACGGCTCTATTGCAACGGCGCGGCCGTTGCTGATGCTCTTCAGCAACGGTATCAGCCGTTGCTGATGCCCATTTTTCTAGTAGTGATAGAGGGAGATTCAGATTCCCTTTCTATGCAGTAGGCCCCGACCATCGAGAGTCGAAGGAGAGCAAGAGAGGAAGATGCTACCACGTAGAGGACGATTGGACACCATAGAAGGAAAGGGGGAGTTGCCGTCGACAAAGGAACATTCTGGGAGTGAGGAGAGAGGAAGAGTTTTAAAGGGACGAGTGAAGAGAGGGGAAGGGAGATAGTAGTCATCATGAGGCCTCTGCGAAGAAGCGATATAATGAGAACTACTAAAACGGCAATGAGGAGGACGGCATGGGCAACGAGAGGAGATGTGACCATATTTTTTGTAGAACAAGCAAGCTCCAATGGACCTGCAGGTAGCAACGTGGTGGCCCCTATCTAGGCAACGAAAATAGCGTTGCTGCCCCCATAGATCATGGAAAGAAGATACGAAGGGACGTCAAGCGAAGGGAGCCGGATGAGAGGGAGGGGGAGGAGGAGGAGGGGGTACGAACGGGCTCCATTCCTGATGATGTCATTAAAAGAAAAAGGACGAGGATGCGTGGGAAGCAGAAGAGGGGCGGAGGTGGAAGGATCAGTGGACAAAGCAGAAGAAGAGGGGAGACGATCGAAGCAGGAGTAGGGAGGGGTGCTCACGAGCAACGATGAGAAGGTACGTGGGTCCAAACCGTAGTGGCAGGGTGCGATAGGGAGGCAAGCAGCGAAGAAGCAGGGTGCGCGAAGGCCACAAGGGGGTGGTCGATCACCACAGAGCACCAAACCCGGAGGAGGGACAGGGTGTGCGCGAGAAGAAGGAGGCGGGGGAGGAAGTCGAACGTGAGAGAAGGGGGGACACTACCTCGGGAGGGGGGAACGACGCCGAAAGTAAGGCGCAGGGGGACGACCCATAAGGCCCGAAGAGAAGGGTGGCTGACGACGACGAAAGGAGCTACTCATTTGATGTTCATCCTTGCTTCTGAATCCAATTCGATCTGATCAGTAAAACTCAAAAGTTGGATCGATAATAATCGTTCAATTGTTTCCATGGCTAGATATCATACAATTTGTTAAAACCATATGCAACAACCAGTATTGCCATCACAATTACCAACGGCCACTACAAGAAATATTGGATTCATCGACCACAAATTCCAACGAGAAGATATTGTCAAAAAATTTCGTTAGATTTTTTATGACTCTTAGCGTCGGAAAGAGTTACCAATAAAATTTTTGACCAAAATGAGTCAAAAAATTATCATATTATTGTAAGAACTTTAATAGATTATCGATGAATTTTTGTCAAAAATTTAGTCAATAATAATTTTCGACAGACTTTATAGTTGCAAGTTCGTGGGAAATATTAATAACTTATTTTTATTCTTAATTAATGGTAAAGACATTGACCACAACTTCCGATGAGAATTTTTATCGTCGAAAATTTTCGTTAGAGTTCCGATGGCTCTCGGCATCAGAAAGAGTTACCAACAGAAATTTTCGACCAAAATGGGTCGAAAAGTTGTAAATAACTTATTAAAAAAATTTAAAAATTATCGATAAATTTTCGTCCAAATTTTACTCAATGAATATTTTCAAATAATTGTAAATCCTTTATGACACCTCTTTGTTACATATATGAAAATTCATATACTTATCATTTAAATTCTTTTGTAGTTAATTAGTTAATGACACCCTCAATATACGCATCACCCTTCCAAAAATTCATCGTCTTTCGAACTTGCACTTCCTTTCTTCCATACACGTGTGCATCACCTCCTCAGAAATTATTCGTGTATCCTATCTGTTCCTGCATAAGAATCGGGGTCTTCCGCTCTTGTTCGGTGTCTCTTCTTATTTGGTTCAACATCTGTTGGGGGGGCTGCAAAAGACACTCTGACGCCCAAGTTAGGGTGATTCCAAGGTGGATGGTTATGGAATTAGAACTTAGGTTACCTGATGTGTGACGTGTCTTTATATATCGCAGGTGGAGATGATCATGCTGCCCAATAATCTAGTTAGGATTGTTGCCCAGAATGGGTCGAGGCCAACACGAAGATGGCGGCTTTACGATGGTATATACTTTGTGATAAGGAAGAACGTGGGGAGTCCATATATGGTCGATGGGTTCCCCCGATGGAGCCGTCTGGCCTAACTTGATTCTGGCTCAAGAGTGTTTGGTTGGGCGGGGCCACATGGTTTGGTTCAGGGTGAGTGATGGGGCACTGCTGCGTCTAGTACGATCGGGTCCAATAGTTTTAGTCAAGTCCACACCCCTCGAGCTCGGTCGGAGTTTGGAGGACTATGTGCCGAGCTCTTAATTTGGATCTTGTATTTTGACGTTTCCAAGGAGTTTCCCAGAGAGCTATTTTGGGCGACTTAGCAAGGGCTGAGCTGGATGCTGGATCTTGTCTTTTGACGTTTCAAAGTGTTTGATTGTGAAATTTGAATCAGGTAACCAAAGAGGCCCTTCCAAGGTGGATAACAGTAGGGGCCGGGTTGAAGGAGAATGCCCTGAGGATACCGAGCTAGGACAGCTTCATGGAAGACGAGTTTAATGGGTGTACAACCATTTTGTCTTTTCTTCGAGCGGATCTTGTTGTCGTATCTTTATTTGCGTGAGTTCATTAGTAGGGTATGCGTCTTTCTGTGGTGTCCTTTGGTTGATTTTTGTCTTTTCGATTCGAATGAGTAATCACGATAGGAAAGTGTTCCCATGATCTTTACACGGTTTTTTGAAAAACCATCGTAGGGCGACTTTGATCGATTGAGATTAGCCCTGCAGTCTTTTTGTCGTCCGTCTGATTAGGGGTTTTTTTGTCTTTAAGGCAAGTATGCCTCCACTCGTTATCCGAGTTTTTTGCGCTTTCGGTGTCTTGGCCCTTTTTTGAGGTTTTTCTAAGTGGCAAAGGAGTCTTCTTTGGTTTCCAAACTTCTTTTGCTTTCAGGATCCTTATTCAAGTTAATGGCTAAAAGAAAGGCCAGGACAGCATCGGAGGCGAGGCCGTTGAAAATATTCCTAAACCTTACTCATGGGTTTCTTCTAAATACGTCAGGAGAGCTCGATGACGACCATTTTGGAGAGCATTAAATCCTTCTAGGATAAGGTGAAAAGATACTTTGATGCCCAAGTTAGGGGCCTCCAAGGTGGAGTTTCTGAAATTGGAACTTAGGTTACCTGAGGCATGTCGTGTCTGTATATATCGCAGGTGGAGGTGATCATGCCGCCCAGTAATCTCGTTAGGATTTTTTCCCTGAATGGGCCAAGGCCAATCTTGGAGATGACGGATTTATGATAGTATGTACTTTGTGATAAGGAAGCACGCAGAGAGTCCATGTATGGCCTGGTGGGTTCCCTAGATGGAATCATCTGGCCTAACTTGATTTTAGCTCAATAGTGTTTGCTTGGGCGAAGCCCCCTGGCCAGGGCCGCGTGGTTTGGTTCAGGGTGAGTGATGGGGCATTACTAGGTTTAGTCCAACCGAACCCAATAGTTCTAGTCCATTCCACCATCTATTCATCTTCTCCATGTTTGCTAGAGAAGACTCGATCAGCCACCTTATCTTCCTCTCCACCTCCTCCGCCGCCACCCTCTCCTTGTCATAACCCTCCATCGCCACCAGCAACTACGTCTGTTCCATTAGGAACACTTTGTTCATCCGCTACTCCACGTAGAGCGGCCACGCCACATCACCTCCCGACAGAGATCACCTATAGCACCAAGTTCCACCCGCAGTGAGTCATGAACCTGCCCACCGGCTCATGGTTGAATACCTCCACCTGCAGCGCCTACGACTTCACCACCCACCCTCACTGCTTCGTCCGCTTCAAGAAGCCTTCGCTCCCTGATCGTGGACATCTTGCGAGAGACGCTCAAGAGCGGCCTCGCTCTCCGTTCATGGATGAATTTCCTACACTTTACGGTCGGCGACACTCTCTTGAACGTCGGTATCAGCGGTCAAACTTTTCGGTTCGGGCCACAAATTGCCAACGTCTATGAATTGGATGTCGTCACTGGTAAACTATTCATACACGTAGAATTATATTAATGCCATTCATCTATATATGTTTTGATTGTCTTTAAATCTTGAACAGGAAAAGGCGAGATCATGACATGCTCTCGTGAGGAAAACTCTGATTTGTTCAACGAAGTACTGGGAGGGCTCAGCTAGATCGGCATCATCATGAGGGCATGAATCGCGTTGGAGCGAGCGCCACTACGAGTGCGCTGGCTGCGGCTTTTCTACACAGACTTCGGGAACTTCATGAGAGACCAAGATCTGTTGATCTCAATGTCGGCGGGGGGATTCGATTACGTGGAGGAGTGAGTCCTGTTGGGCCAAAAGGGAGTCGGCAACTCGTCGTTTTTCTCCAGTTCAAATGTGGAGAAGGTAGCAGCTCTTGTGGCACAGTTTGATGGCCCTTACATGCTGGAAGGAGGCATCTACTATGACTCTTCATATTCTATTGATGAGGTTATGATCATCCCCAAATCTAAACAACATCTAGGGTTTCATGATTTCATGTTATTTATAGATATAGATCTTTTTGATCCCGCCTGTTTCTCCTACTGATATCCCTTCTCCGCACACTAACAAAGATTGCGACCCATGCATAACACTCTCTTACGTGCATATATGTTTTCTTCAATATATTCGATGTATGCATGCAGCCACTGTTTGGATTTCTTGAAAAAGATTTTATTTTTGCCAAAAGAAACTGGAACTGTTACTAAAACAGTTGAGCTTCGTCGTCAGCTTCAATTTCTCAAATGATGTTGCATACACCAACTTCCTTGGTCGAGTCCCCGTGTTACCCGATGACGTCACTCCGCACCTTGGCTGAACATGTTCGTGCCCAAGTCCAGAGTAAGAGATATCCAAATTGGGGTCTTCAAAGGGATCATCGTGGGTGCTGCAGATGTAGTCGTGGACTTCCATCGTTATGGTGTTTATCCGGGGTTGGGCGACGCACTTGAGGAGTTGTCGGGAGTACTCTCTTTTGTATAGTTGATCGTCAAGAAGCGTATAATAGTTTGCCATTCTTTTAAATTTACGTGGGTTGGCGGTGTGGTCCGGAATTTTGCCTCGTTTAAGGTAGTTTATGTATGGGGTTCTCCAGTCTGCACTTTGTTCGACTATTTGGACCTCGACCGAGGTGTCGACTGACTAGATGCTCAATTGTCCGAGGACTTGTTGGATGACCGACCTATTATTTTGAGGCTTTTTGGTGCTGACTAGTTTGAATAATAGGTCGGCTCGTGTGTTCTCTCCTCGAGGTATGTGCTGAATCACGCAACTATCAAAGTTAACGATTAAGAAATGTACTAGTGAAAGATACCTTTGGAGGGAAGGGTCCCTTGCTTGGCATGTGCCATTGACTTGTCCTATGACAAGTTATGAATCGCTCTTTACGACTATGCTTTGGGCCTTCACTTTCTGGGCGAGCTTTAGCCTGGCGATTAGAGCTTCAAACTCTGTCTGGTTGTTGTTGGCTTTGAAGTGAAATTGGAGGACTACTCTTGGGCGATTCCTTGGCCATTCTCCAAAATGATGCCTACTCTGCTTCCATTTTCGTTGGAGGTGCCATCCACGAATAGCGTCCAAGTCTTGACATATTTGGGGGTGTCCTCCTGGTTAGTGAACTCGACGATGGAGTCGGCCAGTGCTTAGGCTTTGATGGGACCCCTGGGCTGGTATTCAATGTTGAACTCTGAGAGTTCTACTAACCATGATATCATTCGACCAGCGAGTTCGAGTTTAGCCAGTACTTGTCTAATTGGTTGTTCGATGCATACCTCGATGTAATGGCTTTGAAAATACGACCTCAATCTTCGAAACGAGATGAGCAGGGCGAAGGTGAGCTATTCTAGCCTCTAATATTTGGTTTCTAGTCCCTAGAGGACCTTGCTGACAAAATAGATCAATTTTTGATCTTTTCCTTGCTCTCAGATCAAGATCGAGCTGAGGGCGCTTTCTGTAACTATGAGGTAGAGGAAGAGGATTTCTCCTTATCGCAGCTTGTCTAGGACCGACGGGCTGGTGAAGAAGTGTTTGAGCTCCTCAAAAGCCTATTCACACTTATCTTCTCAGTGGAAATCCTATTTCTTCCTTAGGATCCTAAAGAAAGGGGCGGGTCGATCGACCGACCTAGAGAAAAATCTAGACAAAGCGGTCATCCTCCTAGTGAGCTGCTGCACTTCCTTGACATTGCGCGAGCTACGCATCTCTTGAATGGCTCGACATTTCTCCGGATTAGCTTCAATCCCTCGGTGCGTTAACTTGAAGCCGAGGAACTTGCCGTCGTGAACCTTGAAGGCGCACTTTTCAGGGTTTAATCTCATGTTATAGTGCTTGAGTTGGCTGAAGATCTCGATGAGATCGTTGAAGTGGCTTCTGGTGGCCGGTGTTTTGGCGACCTGTTGTCGACATACACCTCCATGTTGCTGCTGATTTGCTTCTCGGAGACTCTATTCATCAGATGTTAGTATTTGGCTCCTACATTTTTAAGCCCGAAAGGCATTACCTTGTAGTAGAAGTTTACGTGATCAATAATGTAGGTCATTTTCTCTTCGTCTTCCTAGTGCACCCGAATCTAATTGTAGCCTGAATAGACATCCATGAAACTTAGATATTGGTACACTGAGGAGCCCTCGATAAGTTTGTCTATGTTTTGCATCGGGTAAGAGTCCTTTGGACATGCCTTATTGAGGTCGGTGAAGTCGACACACTTTTGTTGCTTTCCTGAATGCTTCTTGACCATCATGACATTTGTGAGCCATGTGGTAAATCGAATGTCTCTGATAAACTTTGCTTTTAGCAAATTTTCGATTTCTTTGAGGGATGCTTGTTGTCGCTCGATTCCGAGCTTTCTTTTCTTCTGGGCCACAAGTTTGACCCGGAGGTCAATGGCTAGTTTGTGGCAGATGACCTAGGGATCTATTCTCGGCATGTCGAATGACATCCATGCGAAGAGGTCAGCATTGTCTCTAAGTAGAGTGTTGAGTTGAGCTCAGCGGGGAGGTATGCTCCCACGTAGGTTACTTGTTCGGGGATGCCCCGATTTGCACAGGTTCCATATCATCGACGGGCTGGGGCCGCTCTGGGACGTCTCCTCAAGGATCTAGATTTGAGATCTAAGGTTGGTGTTCTCCATGAAGAATTGTGACTGCCGACGAGGGCGAGGGGCTCTACACTTCCTCTGTCTCGGCTGGCCTGAGTTTTAAATATTCACCATGGCATGCGCGGGCTTCCTTCTGGTCTGCACATATTATTCCTACCTCCATCTCAGAGATAGGGAACTTGATGACGAAGTGGGGGTTCGATACGATGGCCCCAAACTATTCAGGGAAGGTCAGTCCAAGATCATGCGATAAGGGCTAAAGCAGCGGACAACGAGGAATTGTACATTTATCGTCTTTGTCCCTAGTGAGGAGTCGAACATTATTGCCAGCCATAAGTGATCCTTGACGTCCACCCAGTCTCTTGAGAAGCTGATGAGTTCTCCATAGTATGGGTGCAGTGAATCTTCGTTGATGCTCATCTTTTCGAGTGTTGGGTAGAAGAGGACGTCGGCTGAACTCCCCTGATCTACCAAGATTTTATTGACAAACAAATCACCAACAACTACAGAAATAACGACGGGATCATGTAAATTCCTCTAAAGTCGGTATCATAGAAATATATTACTGGGGTGGATGTATGTAGCCTTTGCGGATGACTTGGAATGGTTGTGTTCTAGCGTCGCCTTCTCTAGAAAATCCGCTTGCTATGTACTTGATGACTCCGCGAATGTCAGTGTGGGACTGTTCGGTGCTATGGCCATCGTGGTTATCTGCGTTGCGAGGTGGTGGTGTCTTTTTGGGATCTCTTCATTGGCAATCGTGGTCCCACTGGCCTTAGTTATGGCTCTGGCTCCACGGGATGTAGTGATCGAGGCGACCCTCTCTGATCAAGTGCTCAATTTGGTCGCAGAGTACCACGCATTCTTTAGTGGTGTGGCCATAGGTTCGGTGGAATTCACACCTCTTGCTTTGGTTGCCTTTGAACGAAGGTTTTGGTCTTCTAGGGGTGTTAGGGGGTTTGAGCAACTGTAGGTGGTAGACCACTTGGGGGATGGTTTCGTTCTTCCATTTCCATGAAGTTTGCAGTTATCTCCTGGAACTCGTTCATGACCTTTGGTTTCATCAAGGCAATCTCAACAGCGAAATATCCGAGCTTCAGCCCGTATTTATGGAGTAGAGTTTGACTCGAGGGTCGAGATTCGAGATCTCAGCCGCTGTAGTTTGGAACCTTCGCACATAGTCTCTCAAGGACTCGTGTGGTCCTTGCCTAATGTAGTGGAGGGCGTCCTCTGTCTTGGAGTAGATCCGGGATGAGGAGAATCGGTTGGTGAAGGCGCAGGAAAGTTCCACAAAAGAGTGTATGGACCACGCTAGAAGGGAGGAGAACCATAGTAGAGTGATGTTCTCCAAGAAGGTCAAGAAAGCCCCGTAGAGGATGGGGTCGGTCGCTCCGTTGAGGAGCATCATGGGCCTAAACATCGTCAGGTGTATGTTTGGGTCGCCCATACCATCGTAGGGCTTTAGAGTGGTACAACCTGAACCTTGCCATGATCTATTCGTCGAAGGGTCCTGTGTCGACAGGGAGAGGCGCAGCGACCTCTGTGACTTTGAAATCTTTTCTTCTTCCTTAGCGGGGTGTGCTGGAGGCCTTGGTCCAAACAACATAGACTGGTCTCCTTCTCTTTGAATGATTGCTTTCTCCATGCTCCGAGCGACGACACTTGTGATCGGCCGAAAGTTGTTCCTGGTACTATGTTAGCATCTCGACCTAGGCTGCTAACCGTTGGTTCTCCACCTCCAGGTCGTTTATCCGACGCTGAGGTGCTTCTGGTGGAAGGTCAGGTGCAACTCCAACAAGGGGGACTTACAAAAGACACTTCGACGCTTAAATTAGTAGGTTTTAAAGCTGAAGGTAATGAAAATGGAACTTAGATTACCTGAGACATGTCATGTCTGTATTTATTGCAGGTGAAGGTGATGACGCCGCCCGATAATCTCGCAGGGATATTGCTCGGAATGGCTCGAGACTGATCCTGGAGATGGTGGGCTTGTAATGGTTTATCCCTCGCAATTTGGGAGGACGTGGATATCCTTTTGTGTTCGGATGGAGCCTCCGGGTAGAGCCATTTGGTCTAGATTGAGTTGGGTTCAAAAGTGTGTGCGTTACTGGCCCTGATCCGACCGGGCCCAAAAGAACTAGTCCAGTCTAGTTGTAAACCTGGATTTGTACACATACTTCATGTTTCAACTTTTAGTAGGAGTTATGCATTTTCTTATTTTCATTTTATATATGCATGGTTATCATTTCTTATTTTGCATTGGTATGCATGAGTTGGTAGGCTTCGGAGTATGGACGCGTACTCTGGCCGGTCACGTGACCTTAGATTTTAGGGCGTGAGATTAAATGCATAGAAAACAACAAAGCAACAATATTTAATACCCAAAATCAATATCTTAGGTATTTTGGTTTTGGATTAAATCGATTTTTTGGCAAACCAAAGTGAGAATTGGATTAAATCCATTTTTTGGTGAATCAATTTTTTGGATTCAAATTATGCTTTCATATTGGGAAATTACTCAGGATTCTTTCATGTTTCACTTCTCCTTAACGTGCACAAAAGTATTTTCTTATCATTATTTAATTTCTTAAATTACTTTATGCTCTTTCCTACACCACCAACTCTGATTTTAAGTAAATTGCATGAGAAATATTTAGTTTGTAAAATATCCTCTTAATTTTTTTCAATTACATAAGATCATATTTGCTTCATATGATAAAAGATGATAAGACAGTAAATGAATTAATATTCATTATTTATTTAATGCATGAATTAGAAGAATATAAAATTGATATTATAGCCGATGTGTAATCTAAAAAATTCATATTCAATCTATCCTCATTTTTTATCTAATTCAATTATATTTTATCTTATTCTATTCGATGAAGCAAATATACCATAAGATATATGGTCTTGTATCTATCCATTGTAGCCATTACAATCCTACAAACATCAAATATGAACTAATAAGGAAGGATGGATGAGACTATTACAAGCCAAATTAAAGCAAACCGAACTTGGTTTAACCACTGCATTGAGGAGGCTGAGACTCCATCTTTTAGTATGGAGGCGGTGGATAGACACCGGGATAAGCTGCTGCAATGCAGAAATTTCAGGTATCAGAGTACGCCCATGACATGTTCAGCTTTTAAGATTAAATGCTCATTCAATCAAATTTATTTTGGCAATGAGTTTGAGTTAGACCATAAATATATAAAGTTAGGTTAACCAAAATATTTAACGTATTGATCATTAATTACCTGGTGGATATGGCTAGGTCAGCGGGTATATGCTAGCGGCGGCGGATACGTCGTCGGAGGGAACTGCTGCGGCGGCGGTGGAAAAGAAGGAGGAGGAGGGTATACAGGCGGCTGATACGGTTCGGCTACTGGCGGATATCCAGCCAGTGGATACGCCGTCGGAGGAGGGTACGCGGCACAGTACTCCATTGCTTTGGAAGGCATGTATGGAGAAGCGTACTGCGGTGGCGCCGGACTGTACATCGGGGCCGCCGTCGGCGCATAGCTCGACGTCATGGCTGACTTTGCAGGTTTCTGCAACAATTAATAGATCAATTCATACTGCCTTCTCATTGTAAATTTAATTAGCAGGATTATTAATTAATTACTTGTGCTTTCCCGGCATTGCTGTAATGCAAGATAAGTTTTAATTATCAAACAATTAGCAGGATTATTAACTACTTGTACCTGAGCAGAGGAATCAAGTAATTAATTATCAAACAGAATCAGCACAAGACATATTAATTAAGAACTGAAAGGTATGGATTCAGAAGGACTTACTTTCCCGATCTGGATTGGATTGCCCAGGAAGAATCGTCATAGCCTTCGGCAAGAACTTTGTGCAGCAGCACCCTGTGCTTGTGTTAGATCACTAGCTAGTTATTGTATTAGGGTGGATCAACTATTTTTGGGTAAGCAAGCAAATAATTAGATTAAGCTGATACCTGCCACTGCCAATGAAGTCGTCATGGCTGAGGGTGTTGCTGTTCCACACGGAGACGCTGATCTCGCGAAGGCCTTCGATCAGAGGCATGGTCGTCTTCTCCTGGAAGCAAGACGACCATGCCGGGATATCCACTCGGTGTCCTTCAGCTTGCTGCAACCCACCACTGTCATGGTGTGGACTTGTAAGATTAGTTCCAGCAGCAGCATAAGAAAGGGGAAGAACATTAGAGGCTTAATTCAGTACCTGTGACCTCAAGAAGCTGGCCTTGGATCGACATTAAGAGAGACATATCAGAGAGAGTTAGACAACTTATCTTTGCAAATTGGAAGAAGGAACTTCTGATGTTCTCAGAATGAGGGAGAGGGCAAAAGAACAAAGAGTTTGTGGAATTTGATATCCTGTTGACGTGATTAATTACTTCTATCAGTGGATGAAGTCACATGATAAATCGCGTTTTGTCCGGTTCGACGTATACGTTCGAGACGGGCGTTGACTATTCTTAGAGTTGACCTCTTCTCCCGAGGACCCGAGCAAAAAGAATCTTATTGGATTGGTAAAGCAAGACAAGTCTATTACCTGAGGCGAGATTGGGACTTTTCATATTCAGAAACCCAGCTAATGGTTCAGAACATTGATACGATTTAGAGCTAATAAGACAGAGAAGGAAAGGGTTTTCCTTTGGCTTTCATCAGGTTAATTTGATGGGTTGATGACTAATTAACTGATATTAATGTATGCAACCCTCTTCTTGATCTTCGAGCACCTTGCACCTTGAAGGATGAACAACATTATACGAGAGATTAGATATTTTATGGATTTTTGTATGAATTTTGGATTTTGTTTTACTTATCATGAACAAGCAAATCATTCTCGCCTCTACAAGGAATCTAGGGCTGAGCAAAATTCGATCCGACCCGAAAAAATCCGAAAAACCGACCCGAAAAAACCCGATCCGATCCGAAAATTTATTTCGGGTCGGGTTATTCGGGTATATCGGGTCGGGTCTTATTTTTGAAACTTTTATCTATTATTTCGGGTCGGGTCGGATCGGGTTCGGGTGAAAATTCTATTTAACCCGATCCAATCCGATTTTAAATTAAATACATGATTATATTATATATATTGATAAAAGATGGTGTTAGATTTGTGGTTAGAATGGTGGAGATAAAATTTAGGAGGTCTTGAGTTTAAGTTCTACTTGGGTTATAATTTTAATACAATTGTTCATCTTTTTTATCACCATTTTCAAGATGATTTTTTTTTCTAAACCGAATTTGGATTATTCGGGTTAATCGGGTCGGGGCCCGATTTTTTCGGATTATTCGGATCGGATATAATTTTTTTGAAAATTTTGAATTAATATTCAATCGAATCAAGTCAGATATTAATCCGACCCTCCCAATGCTCAGCCAGGAATCTATAACTTATGGCACTCTTTTTTCTTTTAGCTAAAACAACAAAACAACAAAAAACCTTAATAAGATATCAGAATCCGGTGGCTGGCATTAATCGCCAGGGATGTCAACTTTATGACACATGATATACCAATTTTAATATCATTGAAGAGGCCGATTCTTCTTGTTATCCGAGTTCTTAAGAGGACCACTAATTGCCAAGATAGAGTTCATATGTACATTTTAGGTCATAGGTGACTTATTGTTTAAAAGTTACTCCCTCCGTTTCATAATTGGTGATTTTTTAGAATTTGACACGTATCTTTAAAAAACTATTTAATAATTTAATTTCTAATATATATTTTTCTTTTTTTACTAAATTATCCATGATGTGTGATGAGGAAATGAATAAACACATAAATGCTGATTCATTTTTTTAACAATTACCTATATGAGGTAATTAAATCTGCTTTCAATCTCTCTGACATTAAATATTTTAAGGCTCAACATTTGAGTAATTAAATCTACGTTGAGTAATTAAATATTTTCCTCCTTCTCTAAAATTTAATTTAATTTTTCAATATCAGTAGAAATTTTTGTGACTTCCCATCAAAATTATTTTATACTCCACCAGAATTTTTTAAAAAATTTCATTCATCCACCAAAATTTTCCAATATAAAATTACAAATTTTTATAATTTCGCACCAAAATTTTTCTATAAAAGAATGAGCTTAATTTATTCTTCAACATTAGAACAAATATGGATCTACCCTTAATTCCTGACCTCAATCTTGATGTTGTGGATTTAGTTCCTGACCTTAATCTCAATCCAAATTATTCAGTAATTTCTAGCCCCAATATTGACGTTGATATCCAAATTCTCCCGAATATGAAGTACAGTTGGAAGATGATTCACAAATAGGTACCAGATTTTCTTTCCATATTTTTTTTAATTCTTTTTTTATTTCACTTCCTGTTCGAAATTTGTCAATTGAAACAGTTATCATTTTCTGCTTTTCTATACTCCCGTGTCACGTTGCACATGATCTGTCATTTTTGTTAATGAACTGCAAGAGTTTTTATATATATTATCTTTCAAGAATTAGTCCTTCGGGCAAAACCTGATTTTTGAAATGAAAGCTTGTTTCTAACATACTCCGTTAAGACATGTTACATTATGAAACCCATACATGTGTTGCTGGGCTGAAGACATGACATGAGTTGGCAAGAAGTATGGGTGTAAGTGAGCCAAGCCGCTCGTGAGCTACTTGAGATCAATTCGGTGAAAACTCGAACTTATCGAGCTTGAGCCGAGCTCGAGTCAAGCCAGACATGCGAGCGAGCCGAGTTCGAGCTAACCTATACTCGGCTCGAGCGGCTCGTGAGCCTAATCGAGCCTTCTATATATATAAATTATATTATATATATTATATATAACCGGCCTACCAGGTTTGACTTTTAACCCGTAAGTGCGCCTGTTAACCGCCTAAAGCCCTAAATCCCAATATCCCATATCCTTCGACTCCTTCCCCTCCCCGACTCCCCATTCTCGACTCCTCTATCCTCACTCGACTCTCTTTCCCCAGGCGGTGACTCCCAAATCCAAATCTCCCGATTGCAGCGTTGTGTCGTCGTCTTCCCGACTGCAGCGCACCATCCTGACTGTAGAGTGCATACTACATCTTCTCCCCCTCTGTCGGTGCGCACCATCGACTGCATCTCACTGTCTTTCCCCCGTCGCTGCAGACTACATCTTCTCCCACTCCCCCACCCCCCTGTCGGTGCTCTCCATCACTATCGCATTCGCCTACACCGTCTTCCCAATTCCCACCGTCGTATTCCCCATTTCCTCCCGTCGGTGCTCCGTCGACTGTCTGAGGACTTATTCTTCCCTCTGTTCATTGTAATTTGCTCTCCATACACGAAGGAAGGGTGCTTTGTCGACTGTGGAGGACCTAGATTGGTCTATACACGAATGTTTGAATCATACATTCATACTACTTAGCATTTCATAATTTGCAATGTGTACAATATTGTATCTTTATATTGAAATGATTTATGAAATTATACACTATTGAGATGATTCATGAGGGAGATTCACTTTCTTTTGATATTTTGAGTTGGCGGAAGGGGGAGAGCGGAAAATATCACATTTTATCTAGAATGACCCATGATATCCTTGTCATTCCGATCACTATTGTGGCTTTAGAAGCCACGTTTAGTGTCGGCACTAGGGTCATTGATCCTTATGGTTCCTCATTGTCTCTGAAAACAGTGCAAGTATTGTTGTGTGGTGGTGATTGGTGTCGTCATCTTCATGGAGTGAAGAAGAAGACCAAGGTTAGTAATATATATTTTCCTCTTTAATTTCCTTATCACGGTATGTGTTATAGTACGTTACTTAACTAATGTAATGTATTTTTTTGTACTTTTAGTTTGTTAGGTAGAGAAGAAATTCATAGAAATTATTCTTCCGTGTCGTGCTTGTCTATACTTTTTCTTTGAAAAAAAAAATCATTCTTAATATTAAAGTGCTATTGCATCCTTGCATGTGATGGGACTTGGATTTGGATTATTATGAACTTGTGTTATGGACTATTATGGACTATTACTACGGTTTATTACTGTTTTTTGTTTTTACTTTGGTGGTGGACTATTCTTGTATTATGACTATTAATGTGGTTGTTCAATTAGTGTGAACTGTGTGATTATAATGTGATTATAATGCTACTGTGTGGTTGTTTAATTAATTAGTTTAATACTACTGTGATTGTTTAATTAGTGGTTGTGTGGTTGTTTAATTAGTTTAATACTACTGGGATTGTTTAATTAGTGGTTTTTGTTGTTTAATACTAGTGTTAATCTGCTCTGGTGACTACCTATGATTTCCATAGGTAATTTTACCACACATGTTTTTGTTGTTTACCTATGATTCCTATAGGTAATTTTTGTTTACCTCAAAGTCTGCATGTGGATGCATCCGAATGTACATTGCTTGTGTTGATGGAAATTATTGTTGGGTGAAATGGCACACTAGAGGGGGTGAATAGTATGTTAACTAAATTAATTAGTCTAAATTTAATTTTAACGTTTCTTAGATTACTTAGGCAATTTACAAATGAATGACTAAGTGCGGAAGCGAGTAATAAAGATAAACATACAATATATAAAAATAACAATTCTAACACAATTGTTTATAGTGGTTCGGCCCCAATGCCTACTCCACTATCTAAACACCCCGCTTAGGATTTTCAAACTAGGTTTACTAGATTAAATCGGATCCCTTACAAGAGGACTTTGATCGGAAGAGACTCACTCTCAATCTAAGGCACTTCCACACCCAGAAGTCTCCGCCTTCTTATCGAGAGTTCTCTTCCATCTCAATCCTAAGTGATACCTCAACTAATCCTAGTAAGCTATGTTTACACAAGTAGCTTTACACCTTCTGTACTCAGGTAACCACTTAGATCCAAGACCTGACACTAGGTCTTACACAAACTCAACTTCAATAAGTAAACACGCTCAAATAACAATAAAGATTACAATGAAAAGAGCTAAAAAATAAAACCAAGAATCAGTACTCTTTTCCAAGCCTTCAAGCTTCCAACTCGCCAAGTTGTTGAGCTTGAATTGAAGCCGAGTTGAGGAGAAAACTAGGCGCTTGAGAAAATATTGACAGAAGAACAGAGCGCTATTAATCGATCTTTAGAAGGCTCAAAACACTCTTTTTAATGCTCAATAAAATCTGTAAGAGAAGTTAAAGTAGTTAGATGAGGGATATTTATAACCTCTCAAAAAAACGGCAACTCAACGGGCGGAAAACTAGCCGTTACCGCCATTCGATCGCATGTCTGTCGATCGTCGGTCGACCGACCGATTGATCACTCGAGCGACTGCTGGCTCAATCTCTTTGTGCGGTCGACCCCAGACGTGATTCCTGCGATCCGCAATCTGATCGACCGACACAAGTTGCGACTTCAGTGATCCGCAGTTCGATCAACCGAAGCAGCTACTGCCTATTTTTAACAACATTTGGTCGACCGATCGATCGACCGAAAATTGGGCAGACTGCTAGCTTGCTTGGTTTTCTTTGTTTGTTTTGGTTCCGTCTTCGCTAAGCCTACTTATATAATATTTATTAACTTTAAGTTAATAACTTTAAAACATAAATGTTATATAAGGATTATCGAAAATATAACTTTTTTAATTTTTCGGGTCAAATAAGGGTAGGCTAAAGGCTTCCAAAAAAATCTCTAAAAATATCTCATTATCTAGTTTTAACCCAAGGAACAATTACCGTCATTTTTTATATCAAGAAACTATCTAGGTCATATAGCCCTCCAAGGAGCTCTCTAGGCTTAGTGAATTCAGGGCGATTTCCGAATTTTCATATTTTGGGGTACGGGTTTGATTTTAAGGTTTCTTTGCATCATCATGAGGATTACATTATAAACTAGACACCCTAAATCTAAACTCTAACTTTTTGAAAAGTTCAAGCGCGTCGATCAACGTTCTTCCGATTTTCCTATTTTTCCGATCGCGGTTGACGTCGTGCGCTAGCCAATATGGAACCTGAAAATATTTCTCAATGAAATATTAGTTCCATGTTTGTTATCATCAAAACCGAGATTAAGACCAAGGTTAAAAACTTTAAGCCAACAATCTCCCCCTTTTTGATGATGACAAACATCCTTAAGAAAATATATATATTAAAGCACAAAGGATATCAACTAAGAGATTTCTCCCCCTATCAACATGCATATCTATAGAAATAAACTCCCCCTATCTATATGCATGGTTTTCTTATTTGTCTTCCCCTTTACCTATATTTTTCTCCCCCTTTTGACATCAATCAAAAAGGGTAAGAAAAGTCAACCTATAGTCAAAGTTGAGACTCTTAAATTAGGTTTCATGTAGCATGAAGATCTCAACTCAAGGGATGAAAAGTCAACTATCTAATATGAGACTAAATCATGCATGATAGCATAAATGATAAATACATTTCAAGTCTAGAAATCATATATAGGCTTAAGTATTGATATTTTCGTCTATCGATCAAGGAGTCAAAAATTATTTTAGAAATGATTTTCCGCATCACATGAGAGGAACGATACCAAATGTGAATTCAAAATATCATACTTGAAATCTCATTCGAAGATTGGACCAAAAATCAAAGTATTGGAAAAATAAACATTTAGAAATAATGATACTTTAAAGTTTTCAAATCCAATTTGAAAAATCCAAATCAAATCACATTCATACTCAAGATTTTTGAAATTTTTATGCCACAAACTAGATTTTTCAAGTAAGATGCAGATTCAAGAATCAACAAAAATTTATTTTTTTGCATTTTTCTAAAATTCATTGAGTTCTAGTGATATTTTTGTAAATAACTAAAAAAATTCAAAAAAAAATCAATTTTTCATTCAAACTTTCAAGATATCAAGATATAATCATTTAAAGCATATTTATCAAGTTTGAAATGAAAATGATATCATTTGGACAAAATTTTACCTTAGCACGATTTCATTCAAAAATAAGCATTGTATTATAAAATTGTTAAGTATCAAATTTTAATCTTTACTCATGGTTTTTCAAACATAGACACATGAACATATAACATGAGTAAATCTAAATATGTTTGTGAAGTTTGGACCTAAAATAAAGTTTCTAAGTCAATTTGTTGACTTAGGTCAACTCTACTCAACTTTAGATCTCCTAAAGTGAATTTGTTATTAATTTATCCATTTTCTCATGACTTTTCAATTTTAATCATATAGAAGCAAATCATGAGTGAACTCAAACATGTTTATCAAGTTTTTACTTAAAAAGAAATCTCTAAGATGGAATTTTACCTATGGCACATTTCATTCAAACAAGATTTCATAAAATTGTCTAAGTATCAATATTTTATCTACTCATGAGATTTCAATCAATTATCATGTAAAAACATTCATGAGCATAGACAAATCATTTTATCAAGAAAATAGAGGTGATATGCAAAAATTTTGCCAAAAAGAAACTCATACCTCATTTCTTGACAAATTTCAAAATTTTCACATTCTTTCTATTTTCCTTTAACCTTCCAAATTTTACCACTTTCTTAACTTGCAAGTAGACTTCATTAGTATCGTAATGAAATCATAAACCAACTAGCAAGCTAACATACTAAATAGCAAAGGTTTAATGCAAAGTTTCATTTAAAATTTTTAACCTATGCTAGATAGTAGAGATTCATTTTAAAGAGTTGTCATGATATCAAAATGAATCAAAGAGATCTTAAGATATGAAATATTTGAGGAATAAGATCTCTAAACATGTTTAACTAGTTTGGACTTGCAAGAAGGTCTCTAATAATAGATATTTACTAGAGCAAGTTTTATTTAAATAAAATTTGCCTAAGTACTAAAATTCTACCTACTCATGAGAATTCAAGGATTTAACATGCAATTTTAATCATGAGTATAGAGACATAATTTAAGCTTAAACATTGAGGTATAACACTAAGATTTTATGTAAATCGAAATCATACCTCATACTTGAAATTTTAGCCAAACTAATCTTTTTCATTATAGTTAGCCTTCCATTTTCAATAACTTGCAAGTATACTTCATTAATGGTAATTAAATCATATCTACTAGCAAGTTATCATACTAAATAGCAAGATGAAATAGAAATCTTTATTTGGGTATTTCAACCTATACTAGATAGTGAAAAATTCATTTCAAGTAAAATCATCATGAAACCAAAACGAATCAAGAGATCCCAAAATATGAAATTTTAAAACATAAGATCTCCAACCCTTCCTATTGGTTGAAAACCAAAAGGTCACAATAAGTCTACGATTTAGAACCGCAAGGTCGCTTAGGCCCATTACAGGCCACATAGGTCTCCGAATAGACCAGGAAATCAAAATCAAAAATTATTTCATAAAACTAACCGAGAGCACGGAGATCAACTAGAGTTAAGCATAGTATCATAATCTTCAACTAAGGTAAAACAATGCAAGTTAGAAGATGATACCAGAATAGTTTTGATATCAATTTTACTTAAGGCATCAAGATGACTTGAAGTTATAACTTTGAAATGGTACAATCTTTGAATCCTCAAGCAACTTCAATCAACCACCTTCATATATCTCATCCTTGTGTGGTAGCTCCCCCTACAATAGAGCAAGGGACCTTTGATACCCAAATGACTTTGGGTCCTTGGGGGTCAATGGGCTTAGGTACCCAAAGTGTCTTAACAACATTAGGGTTAACTTTAAAAGCACAATCATAAATAGCATGCCCATATATACCACAACAAAAATAATGTCCATGAAACTTTTTTTTTCATTTTTAACATGGACATGAGATTTAATGTTAGAATGCTTAACATAAGAATGATGGGTATGAGCATTCTTAAGTAAAATATTTTTCTTCCTAAAGTTTCTAAAGGATGAAACATTGGATAAATTATGTATTTTCTTACTCAAGAGAACAACTTCATTTTTCAAGTCATTAATGGACTTATGCAATGCATGAGATTGAGATCTCAACAAACAATTTTCATTTTTCAAACTCTTATTTTCCATTTTCAAATCATTTGAAGAATCATTACCCTTAAGTTTTAATATATTTTTCAAGCTCTCATTTTCATTTCTAATTTTGGATGTCTTGTTTAATAATTCATCATTTTCAATCTCTAACTTTTCATTTCTATGTTTTAAGTTCTTAATTTCAAGCTTCAAATCATCATGGCATGTATCAAGCATACTAGTGTTCAATTTTTCATTTTCAACTTCTAAGGCATGCAAGTGACTAGTAAGCTTAGAGTTCTCCTTTTTAATTTTCTTTATTTCATTGTTCTTTTTCATGAGCAATTCATACATTTTGCTATATTCATCAACTAGCTCATCATAACACATGTCAAATGAGCTTGAATTGCTAGAATCACTATTATGACAAGAAGCGGAAGACTTTACCTCATCGTTAAGACTCATGAGGCAAAAGTTTGATGTAGCTTCATCGTCATGTCTAGAAGAGGCTTCACTTGATTTGGATGTGGATGGAGAAGCACACTTCTTCTTTTTGGATTTCTTCTTCAAGAGAGGACAATTCATCTTGATTGTTGTGTCCCGTCTCTTGGCAAAGGAAGCACCTAAGTTTTTGTTTTCGATTCTTGTTTGTGCTTCTTTGGCTAGAAGTGCTTTGGGCATCAAAATCGAGGTTAGTACTAGGGGGATGACCATTGTCATCACCACTCTCAACAAAAGTATTAAGCTCTTCGATTTTAGCATAATCATATAACATATTTAATGTTGCCCAAATATCAAAAGCCGAAGTGCAATGCATGACTTTTTCAAGGATGCTATTAGGTAAGGTACAAAAAATGTTATACATAGCATCTCCATTAAATTGAAATATTTTCTTATCATGTTCACTCCAATCATGCATGTCAACCTTAGGTTCAATGTATTCTAATTTAATCATGTTATAAACATCAAGACCTCTAGTCTTTCAATAAGTGTACATCCTAGACTTTCAAAGACCAAAGTTCGATTCATCAAACCTTGGAGGTGAAAGTGCTACCGACTATAGTGTCATTCTAGGATCGAGACAAATTGTAGAACGGGTGGTGAAATCACAATCTACGACCTGCTCTGATACCAATTATTGGGTGAAATGGCACACTAGAGGGGGGTTAATAGTGTGTTAACTAAATTTAATTTTAGACATTTCTTAGATTACTTAGGCAATTTACGAATGAATGACTAAGTGCGAAAGCGAGTAATAAAGATAAACAGACAATACACAAAAATAACAATGCTAACACAATTATTTATAGTGGTTCGGCCGCAATACCTACTCCACTACCTAAGCACCCCGCTTAGGATTTCCAAACTAGGTTTACTAGACTAAATCGGTTCCCTTACAATAGGACTTTGACCTGAAGAGACTCACTCTCAATCTAAGGCACTTTCACACCCGGAAGTCTCTGTCTTCTTATCGAGAGTTCTCTTCCACCTCAACCCTAAGGAATACCTCAACTATTCCTAGTAAGCTATGTTTACACAAGTGACTTTACACCTGTACTCAGGTTACCACTTAGATCCAAGACCTGACACTAGGTCTTACACAAACTCAACTTCAATAAGTAAACGTGTTCAAATAATTACAATAAAGATTACAATGAAAAGAGCTAAAGAATAAAACCTAGAATCAGTGCTCTTTTCCAAGCCTTCAAGCCTCCAACTCGCCAAGTTGTTGAGCTTGAATTGAAGCCGAGTTAAGGAGAAAATTGGGCGCTTGAGAAAATATTGACGGAAGAATAGAGCACTATTAATCGATCTTTAGAAGACTCTAAATACTCTTTTTAATGCTTAATAAAATCTGTAAGAGAAGTTAAAGGAGTTATATGAGGGATATTTATAACCTCTCAAAGAAACGACAGCTTATCGGGCAAAAAACTAGACGTTACCACCGTTCGATCACATGTCGATCGATCGTCAGTCGATCGACCGCTGGCTCAATCTCTCTGTGCGATCGACCGCGGGTCGACCGTCAGACGCGATTCCTGTGTTCCGCAATTTGGTCGACCGATCGGTCAACCGACACAAGTTGCGACTTCAGCGATTCGCAATCCAGTCGACCGATCGGTCGACCAAAGCAGCTACTACCTATTTTTAACAACATTCGGTCCATCGAAAATTGGGCAGATTGCTAGTTTGCTTGGTTTTCTTTGTTTGTTTTGGTTCCGTCTTCGCTAAGCCTACTTATATAACATTTATTAACTTTAAGTTAATAACTTTAAAACATAAATGTTATATAAGGATTACCCTCATTAGAATTCAATAAAAATATCTAAAAAATCAAAATCTAGTTTTTGGGGTCTAGTACAAATTTGTCGAAAACGAAACTGTTCTAATTTTTCGGGTCAAATAAGAATAGGCTAAAGGCTTCCAAAAAAATCTCTAAAAATATCTCATTATCTAGTTTTAACCCAAGGAATAATTACCGTCATTTTTTATGTCAAGAAACCATCTAGATCATATAGCCCTCCAAGTAGCTCCCTAGGCTTAGTGAATTCAGGGCGGTTTTCGGGTTTTCATATTTTGGGGTACAGATTTGGTTTTAGGGTTTCTTGAAGAGTTCGAGCGCGTCGACCAACGTCCTTTCAATTTTCCTATTTCTCTGATTTTTCCGATCACGGACGTCGTGTGCTAGCCGATGGAACCTAAAAATATTTCTTAATGAAATATTAGTTCTATTTTTGTTATCATCAAAATCGAGATTAAGACCAAGGTAGAAAACTTTAAGCCAACAATTGGAGCATCTCCCAGAATCCGGCGCTAACCAACGACCCCCAAACCAATTGGTGAAAGGGAAGGACACACCTTCATCTTATACCGTATAGGGCCCAAGCGCCCCCGGCGTTCGAGTGTGACTCGACCCGCCAGGCCTACACGCCATGAGGCGATTGATGACTCGGCCCGCCAGGCATACATGCCAACAATCTTCCCCTCAGCAATCGCCAGCCGAGACTCGAACCCGGGACCCCGGCTCTGATACCAGCTCCCAGAATCAGGCGCTAACCAACGACCCCTAAACCAATTGGTGAAAGAAAAGGGCACACCTTCATCTTATACCGTATAGGGCCCGAGCAGTGTGACTCGGCCCGCCAGGCCTACACGCCACGAGAGGATTGATGACTCGGCCCGCTAGGCCTACACACCAATATGACTTCATATCTTGGTCTACGAAGTATGTATATTTGAGTTGACAGTAGCTGTTTAATAGTTAATTGAAGCTTATATAACTTTTAAGCTTTACTGGATCTCATCTTTGTACACATGCATGATTAAGTTCAAGTCACATTTGTCACATTTGTCATGCTTGAAAATTTAAATCCTTTGTTGCTGGAAGAGTTTAAAAGTTCATCTGGATCTATTTTGTTGACTACTACATCAATTTAAGAAGAGTCGTAGCGAGCTTAGTCGAGCTCGATCTCGAGTCGAGCTTAGTCGAGCTCGATTGAAATCGATCTCGAATCGAGTTCGATCGAGCTCGTGAACAAGCTCGCGACCGAGCTCGTCTCGGCTCGGCTCGAGAAAAAACAAGCCGAGCTCGAGTGGCTTGAATATGGTTCGAGTCGAGCTCGAGCTCATTATTTATCAAACGAGACGAGCTCGAGCAGTGGGAAGCTCGGCTCGGCTCGGTTACACCCCTAGCAAGAAGATAAGCTGTGATCAGTAGTTGAAAAGAAAAGGAAATAACTGGTTCAATTCCTAAAAAAATTCATCCTGAATTTGTTTAAAAAATTTATGCTAAATGCCATTTGACTCTCAATGTTTTTGTTGTATGCTTTTCATGAATTTGTTTAAAAACTGCTTTTCTGCATCATTCCAGGAATTGAGTGAAAGCTTAAAATATATTCCAAATTGATGTGCTTATGATTAATTGCTTTGCGTAAAATAGCTTGCTTGTGAAGGTCTGCAACTGGCTGAACTTTAGGAGTATTGGTTATGTTTATTGAATCTTGCTATCTACTTTTGTCCATGCAGCTCAAGCGCAATTATTCAGTGAGCATAATTATCTAGTTGCACACCAATTATTTTCATTTTTACAGCATAAAAATTATTTGATTGTACACAGCATAGTAAATTTATCGTGTGGAATTATTTTTACATTATTCTTTTTGGTTAATATATGTATTTTTCCCTCACTTTTCAGTATCACAACAATCAAGTAACATGAGGAATTGGAAATATTTAAGAATGCTCAACGTTGAGCCATATATGATATACTACTACAGAAAAGTATCGATGGAAAATTGAAAAGAGGAGTGACAAAAATGATTGCTTCACAATATTTAGTTTCTATAAGAACAATTCAACACATTTGAAAATAGTCAAAAAATAGTGGTACAAGTGTAGATATATATCATAGAAAGATAAGAAATTGTGGTCGTAAGAGAATCCAAATTAACTTAGATGATATTCGTGACATCCCTTTACACAAACGGACAACTCTTCGATCTTTAGCTTGTTCCTTGAACAAGAGTAAGACCACATTGTTCAGACGTTTAAAGACAGGTGAACTACGCCGACATTCAAATACTATAAAGCCATTTCTAAAGAAAGAAAACAAAAATTCTATATTGCAATTTTGCATATCAATGCTTGATGGTGGTAGTATACCTCACAATCCAATTTTCCTTGGTATGTATAACATTGTTCATATTGATGAGAAGTGGTTCTACATGACAAAAAAGTCTAAGAATTACTACTTGCTTCTAGAAGAAGAAGATCCAATACGCACATGTAAAAATAAGAATTTTATTGGAAAAGTCATGTTTTTAGTTGCTATAGCTCGTCTAAGGTTTGATGCACAAGGAAATGAACTTTTCTCGAGAAAAAATGGTGTCTTCCCTTTTGTCACACAAGAGCCCGCTAAAAGGACAAGTGTCAATAGAATTGCGGGCACAATGGAGACAAAACCAATTACTTCAATAAAAAATAAGTTATAAGGTCATATTTAATTGAAAAATTTATACCAGCAATAAAGGAAAAATGGCCAAGAGAGGATTCAAGATATCTAATATTTATTCAGCAAGACAATGCAAGAACACACATTAATCAAGATGATGTTGAATTTTGCCAAGTAGCTACACAAGATGGATTTGATATTTGTTTGATGTGTCAACGTACCTCCAAACTCTCCATATTTGAATATTTTGGATCTAGGGTGTTTTAGTGCTATTCAATCCTTGCAATATAAGGAATCACCTAAAAATGTTGACGAGCTTGTTAGCGCCGTTGTGAAGTCATTTGAAGCTTTTTCGACGATAAAGTCTAATCACATATTCTTAACATTGCAATTCTACATGATTGAAATCATGCGAGTAAAAGGTTCTCAGAAGTACAAGATTCCACATGCTAAGAAAGCAATGTTGGAAAGAGAGGGCCAATTTCCTACTCAATTGAAATGTGATTCTGAATTGGTACAAGAAGTTCTTAGTTATTTAACTTAAATTTTGGTTTTAGTGTATGCTTAGGGTGGCCGGGATGTGGTCACTAAATTAGCACTCCTTTGTTATTTTAATTTTGATAATTTAAGTACTACAAATGCATGGAGTATGGATGAATATAGGGTTGTCCACTATTCGGTTCAACCCGAACCGAATCGAAAAATCGAACCAAATTTTTCGGCTCGGTTCGGTTTCAACCGTTGTAGGTTCGGTTCTTTGACCCAAACCGAACTGAAATTTGGATTTCGATTCGGATTCGGTTCCCGAAATTTGGGAATCGACCCGAACCGAAAACCGAATTAATTAAAAAATAATATATATTTTAAAAATTTTAATATAGATAAGTAAATGGGTATTATAAAATAATTTTTAATTTTTAATTTTTAATCGAATTAATTAAAATTTTGGTTTTCGGGTTGAAACCCGAACCGAACCAAATAATTTCGGTTCGGGTTAGATCGGTTTAGGTATAGTTCGGTTCGGGTTCGGGTTGGAATTCGGGTATAAGAAAATTTTGGTTTGGTGAAATTCGGTTCGATTCGGTTCGGTTCGGGTTGAACCGAATGGACAGCCCTAGATGAATACAACTAATTCCATGGAATAAATAACTAGTATTAAACATAGGCATGAGCAACCTCTTAATAAAAGTTAGGAAGATAAATTTTTATCATAATTCTAACAACTTCTTGAACTTCATTTTCCTTTGAATCTTTTTCTCCTTCATTGGGGAACTTGTTTAAATCAAACCCACGATCTGCAGGTATATTTAAATCAAAATCTTGTGCAGCTTTCTTGTTTGGAATTATTACCGAAAAAGCTTCAGAATCTAAATCCATGGAGTCTTCCATCGAATCTTCAACTGTCTCTTCAACATCAATTGAATATTTAATTTTTATTTATAAACAATTGAAATTGAGTATCCCCTCCTCCTCGTTCCATTCTTTATATACTTTCTCTAATCTATATTTATCACTTAATATATCATCAACTATTTCTTGAAAAAATAAGGCCGAGTAAAATTATGTTAGAACTTGGTCCATTCTAAAAGAATTTGACCTTTATTTTAATATTCTAGATATTTGAGCCTCAGTGAAGGCTCTATTGGTTGACTTTCAATATTCTCTTGTATTTGTACTTCATTGATGGGAGAAATTTTTATTAGAAGTTAAAATTGGTAAAAAAAAAAATAATACTACATTGGAAGTCTAAAGTGTCACTTAATATGATTTTTTTTTAAAAAAACCCCTAAAAAACACTTATTATGGATCGGAGGGAGTATAATAACAATAGAAGTTACGAAGAATTGTCAATATGTTGTATAGTTTTAAGGTTTTAACAAATAGACTACAACCTTAAAAATATATCTAAATTATATACAATTCTCAGCGTCTATCTCGGTACACATAGAATAAGGCCAATATTATCTTAATTTTACAAACAAATAGGGATGTCAACGGGGCGAGTTTGGAACGGATAGTGTCGCCCCCGCATCCACACACGTTTACTAAACTTGTTTCTTGTACCCGCACCTACAAGGTAATTACCCTATAATTGATACCCATAGATATCCGTGAATACCCATTTAAGCTATCACAAAAAATTTCATTTTGTCTTAATAGTACACCATCGACAATTTTCAATCCGCTTATATTAATAACTTGGTTGAGAATCACAAAACCATAAAAACAAACTACGTAACAATTAAGTACTAAATCATAAAATTATCTTAAGACAACAAAATCCATTCATGCAACATAAAATTAAAAATCAAAGTACTTTCATCTAAAATTGAGAATTGTTATAATATATAAAAATATATTATATTTACATAGATGAAATCTAATGAATAGATTATTTAGATTTATTTTTAAACTTTTCATTATATATATATATGGATTGGACTAAAATTATTGGGCCCGGTCGAATCAAACCTAGCAGCGCCCCATCATTCATTCTAGGTCAAATCACATGGCTCCATCCAAAGGGCTCCGCCCAAACTACACTCCTAGATCAAACCTGGGCTAGATTGAGTGGCTCTGCTCAGTGACCCCACTTAGCTATACACTACTAGAAAAATGGGCATCAGCAACGGCTGATGCCGTTGCTGAGCCGTTGCTGAGCCGTTGCTGAAGAGCATCAGCAACGGCCGCGCCGTTGCAATAGAGCCGTGACAGAAAGTCGCGTTGCTGATAACTTAGCAACGGATCAGCAACGGCCGCTCGGGTCGTCGCTCAAAACATTATCAGCAACGGCCGTTCGGGCCGTCGCTAAAAATATTATCAGCAACGGTTTTGCCACAGACCCGGAGCCGTTGCTGATAACATTAATAGCAACGACCGCTGAGTCCGTAGCAACGCCGTTAGTAAAAGCCTGTCGCTAAGCCGTTGCTGTAGGACATAAGCAACGGCTTTCGATACACTTTTAGCAACGGCTTTCCCACGGACGGCCGTGGGAAAGCCGTTGCTGATGATGTGTACCTGGAAACAGAAAAATTGAAAATTTCCATTGATACATTGATACATTATCTGATACATAACTCACACACCCATACCCTCATACACACATTCATTCACACATCACAAACACACCAAGATATACATCAAAACAATTATATTTATATTGATAATTATCCACGATAGTATAAAAACAATTCAAATGCAAAATTGAAGTATCAATATCCAAACAAAATAAGTTAAACAAGTTTAATATCTCAGTAACAAGTTCAATATCCAAACAAAAAATCTCACGATCACGATGGAGGATGGTCTGGATCATATGGCGGGGTCTGGAGTGCTTGAGTGTACACCGGCGTGGACTGACTCGAGGACGATGGATTAGATGATGCCGAAGAGATGCCTGCTTCGGGATAACCTGACATGTTGCGTATCATAGATTGTATATCCGCCATCATCTGACTCTGGCGCTCCATCATCTCAGTCTGACGCGCGACCGTGTCCTCTAGAGTCCTTATTCTGCTACTATGATCATAACTGGATCTAGAGGTGGGCCGCTCACCAGCGACCGGAGGGGTCGATGCCCCAAGTGGCCCTAGTACGGCTCGCGCATGACCACTATCTGCGAAGCCATTAACGCGGCCATGGTCCCAGCCACCTGCGGCCTCGACCCACGATGCTGCGTCAAAGTCCTCGGGGGTACCCCCGCGCTGCACCACCGTCTGGCTGTAGATCTCCTACTCGAGTTTGATTTTTTGTTTAATATTTATCATAAAACTTAAATTATAAATATATAATGAATAATTTAAACAAATATATAATTACCATAATGTATGCAGTGCGGTTGTGGATGTACTCCCCCATCCCATGTGCTCGACGGTGAGTCCGCTCAAACACCGCCATCGGGGAGGGTCGCTGGACAGTCCCGTCATCCGACACCGTCGTCTACATTTACAAAACAAATACATTAATTAGTACACATAATAACAAATAAAATATATAATTAAAAGATATACTTACCATACGGTTCGCGTGCACTGCAAATGCAACAGAGCCGTCGGTGTGATGCGCTGCTCCCCCCGACATGCGATTTCTAGCCGCATTCCGAGAAACCTCCTGCCATCGATCCGTCGACTATATTCCCACGAGCTGGTCCCATATATCCGGAGTAATCCAACCGGGGCCGTATCCCCGAGTCTCCGCGATGTTAGTGGTCCCAGCTCAGGCCATCGCCTGGGACCGAGCTTGCCCCAACTGCTCGTTGTACCTTGCCCGGGAAATTAATAGCCTCCCAGACAGCGTAAATGAAGGGCCTCTGGTCCTCGACCCATGTATAGTGAGCCTGCAAAATGATAATATCAGTACCAATATTAATATATCATCATGCATGTAAAAAACATAATAATACGTGCCTCAAACTCGCGCCATAACATGTCGACGTGCTCGCTAGGCACGTGAGACCACGTAGGCCATGCCCCGTGCATGTATCGTCGAATAGTAGAAGAAATGCTCCTCGGCACTTCTTCTTGCTCGAACCTGCACAACAAAAATAAATTTTAATATTATATTATGATATAATGAATTTGTAATGATTCATAATTCATGATATATTACCGCTCCCCAATCACGCTAATCAATCTACGTGACTCTGTGGCTGGTGGAGGCTGCCACCTGTTCGGCCCGCGTGGCCGCATGCGTCTGGATGTACTAGCCTCGGCAGTATCATCCTCATGAGGATCAGCAACAGGAGGATCAGCAGCATGAGTAAGTGCTGGAGTCTCACCGATCGGAGAATCTGAAGCTCTCCTGCGTCGATAACCACGACCAGACATATCTGTCGAACAGACATATAATCAGATTATTGTATAAATAGTAGAGATATATTTAATAAAATATATACTTTACAATTATTCCTCATCATCTGAATAATAGTCTTCGAATTCTTCCTCTTCTTCCTCTTCTTCCTCTTCTTCCTCTTCTTCATCTTCTTCATCTTAAGCTTCCTCAATTTCATGATCGTCATCATCAGCATATTCAACTTCTAATTGAATTGACGTTGTGTCTGCTTCCTCGAGTATTGGAATAATACGATCTACAGCAGGAGGATCATCTTCTTGATAGAAACCATCTGTCATATTAGGTATCAGCTCATTTTCTCCTACTATCGGATCAATTTTTCCTCTACCTTTTGTCTTACAGACTACACGCCAATCAGCTCTATCTTTATTTCGAGCCAGATACTTCGCGTAATATACTTGTTCGGCTTGTGATGCCAATATAAAAGGCTCATTTGCTGCTAATTTCGATTTGTAATTAACCTCAACAAGTTTGTATTTTGGATGAACTTTCATGCCCCTTTCTATTGTATCAAACCAATGACATCTAAATAGGATCACTGATTTCAAGCCGAAGTAGTGCAACTCTATCACTTCTTCCACCAGTCCATAAAAATCCATATCACATTCAACATAGGTTGTCCCTTTCACGCAGACCCCAGCATTCATCGTCTTCTTTGTAAATGAATATTCAACCGTGTGAAATTTATACCCGTTAACAAAATATCCGCTGTAGCACGACACAAGTCGCGATGGTCCACTAACAAACTCAAATATTCTTTCATCTATTTCAGCTCTATGATCTTTGCTGTAAGTCTGAATCCAAGTAGGGAAATCACGATTCTGTAATCTCTCCAATTCTTGATCGTTGTGAATAGAGTATTTTTGCACCATCTCAATGTCAAATATTTCAATGAATTGTTCAATCTCTGGACAATTGAGTAATACATACAAGTGTGCCAAATGATACTCTTCATCGCTTAAGTGTCGAGATGGACGAGAACCAAAAGCACGACCAGAGTGACAAAATATATTTAAATGTCCATCTGAATGTCGAACACCCCCGTCGTCGTTACGTGGAAGACGATCAAATCTTGTCTGTACTGTCGATTCAAAGTAAAATGAGCAGAATGTTGAAATTTCTTGGATGATATACTATTCAGATATTGATCCTTCAACAGCTGCGGTGTTCTTTACTTTTTTCTTCAGACGATTCATGTATCTTTCAAATAAGTACATCCACCAATATTGAACGGGGCCACCAACTCGTGCCTCGTATGCCAAGTGTATCGGTAGATGCTCCATCGAGTCAAAAAATGCAGGAGGGAAATACTGCTCCAACTTGCATATGATTTCAACAATATTATTTTCAAGTGTTGACATATCTTCGACTCGAAAGACATTTGCACAGATGCTTCTAAAAAATATACTTAATTCAGTCAACGGACCCCAAATATTATCAGGTAGAAGATCTCGAAATGCGATCGGAAATAATCTCTGCATGAATACATGACAATCATGGCTCTTCATCCCTGATATTTTGCAATCATCGACGTTCACACATCGAGATAAGTTTGAAGCATATCCATCGGGTAATCTGAGTTCTTTTACCCATTGACAAACATCTTTGATCTGTTGTTTATTTAACACATATAGGGCCTTCGATTTCAGATATCGTCTGTTGACCTCTTGTAACTCCAACTCTGGTCTTTTACAGAGTATTTTTAGATCATGTCGGGCTTTGACATTATCTTTAGTTTTTCCAGAAATATCCATCAAAGTGTTGAAAATATTATCAAACACATTTTTTTCAATGTGCATGACATCTAAATTATGTCGAATCAATAATGAACTCCAATAGGGCAATTCCCAAAAGATACTTTTTTTCACCCAATTGTGTGTTTGGCCAAAACCTGACACTCTTTCATTGCGACCAAATACTATATCTGGAAGTGCTGAAACACGTGCTAACATTTGTTCACCAGACAACATCGATGGTGGCCCATCTCTTTCGATTCTGCCCTTAGTAAATTTATTATGATTCCTTCAATACTGATGATTAACCGGTAGGAATCGACGATGACAATCAAAGAATGAGATTTTTCGTCCGTTCTGAAGACTGATTGATTTAGAGTGTTCCATACAATACGGACAAGAGAGTCGGCCGTGAGTGCTCCAACCCGGCAACATGCCGTACGCGGGGAAATCATTAATTGTCCACAAGACCGCGGCCTTTAAATTGAAGTTTTGCTTCCGATAACAATCATAAGTGACAGCTCCCTCAGTCCACAATGTTTTCAATTCATCTATCAAGGGTCTGAGAAATATGTCAATTTCTTTTCGCGGACCCTTAGGACCCGGAATAATCATCGAAAGATAAATAAATTCATCTTTCATGCACATTGACGGTGGCAAATTATAAACTGTCAGCAGCACTGGCCAAACTGAATAAGGAGTTGCAGAATGTCCAAACGGATTAAAACCATCTGTGCACAATCCCAATCTGATATTTCTAGTGTCCCTAGCAAATGAAGGATAACATGTATCCAAATGTTTCCATGCTTCACTGTCAGATGGATGAGTCATTACTGTATCATCACGACTTCTTGCATGCCAACTCATGTAGGGGGCTGTCTTTTCCGACATGAATAATCTTTGAAGCCTCGGTGTTAGTGGAAAATACCGAAGCACCTTAAACGGGATATTTTTCTGTCGGACCGATTTCTTCTCCTTGTAACGAGGATGTTGACATATAGGGCATTTATCTAACTGCACATTTTCTTTATAATATAAAATGCAGTTATTTTGGCACGCGTGTATTTTTTCGTACCCAAGCCCCAATTTTCTCATTAGCTTTTTAGTCTTATAAAAAGTTGGCTCAAACTTGTTATCAGTAGGCAGCATTCCATTAATCAATCCAGCAATCCGATCATACGCAACTCCGCTGATATTACAATCGGCCTTGATGTTTAAGAGCTGTGTCATTGCTGAAAACCTAGTGTATTTAGGACAATTCTCATACAAAGGTTCATCGGCAGCTTATAACATCTCGTAAAATTCTGCAGCTTCTTTATTCGGTAATTCAATCTCTACCGCAGCCCCTACTTCTGTGATATCAACCGCTGTAGTATCTGGTGGGACTGATGTTTGTAGAACTGGCCGATCAACATTATCATTCAGGTGGAATTGACCCCCAAGACTATCAAGTATCATAGTTCTATAGAGATTACATTGACTGGATGAAGAAGCACCAGCAGAGGAAGATTCACCATATGTCTGAACGACAGGATTGTTCGACGTCCCGACTTCGCGTGACTCCCCATGACAAGTCCATAGAAAATATCTTGGTGCAAATCCTTTGCTATATAGATGCAGAGTGACAGTCTCCCGATCCAAAAATCGTCCATTTGAACAAATGCGGCACGGACATTGGATTTGATCACCCATGCTAACGAAATTCTGATTAGAATAGGCAAAATTTAGGAAGTACGTTACGTCTAATCGAAACTCATTCGTTAAAGCTCCACGATCAAGACGTCGGTACATCCAACTTCGATCAGCCGACATGATTCTGTCAATCAATGACAATTTCTTTGGTTAATGTCTTTAGGTGAGATTGTCCTATTCCATTCGGGATTTATGTTATTTGAACTGCACTTACGTTTTTATTTTAACTGTTAACTAATTATTCTAAATTTTGGCAGCATCTCCCTATAGTTCTCCGAATACGCATATCATCTGGGCGCGTATCGGAGAACAAGAGAGATGTTGCCGAAATTTAGAATAATTAGTTAACGGTTAAAATAAAAACGTAAGTGCAGTACAAATAACTATATTCCCAAATTGTCCAATCGGGGATAATTCAAGAATTGTACATCGTATAAAAGATCATCTACTTCTTTTACCAGAACATACACTCCCCGAACGGATCTAAGGTTTTGCTAAATTATATCCAACTCGTCGATGCGTACGTGAAACATATGAACTCGTCGGATGGATGATTATTTTCTAAATGTTTCGAGACCGTTCGAGTCCATATTGGACGATTCCGGCGCGCGTCCGAAGTGGACGATTTCCGCGCGCGTCCGAAGTGGACGATTCCGGCGCGCGTCCGAAGTGGACGATACCGGCGAGCGTCCGAAGTGGACGATTCCGGCGAGCGTCCGAAGTGGACGATTCCGGCGCGCGTCCGAAGTGGACGATTCCAGCGCGCGTCCGAAATTAATCTAAACCCTAATAATTAATCTAACAAATTAAACAATTAATCTAAATAATTAATTAACAATTATAAAACAATTAATTAACAATTATAAAACAATAAAATATTATATATAAATTTATAAATTCCGGCGCCGGAGTACAGTGGCCGGACACACTGTCCGGCCACTGTACAAGGTCCGACGGCGGCCATCGGCCGACCGTCGTCGGCCGAAACCCTAGAAATAGGGTTTCGGTCGGATTAATTCCCGCCGGCCGCCACGGGAAGAGACGGCCGGCCGGCGAGGCATACCTGAACAAGTCGGCAACAGCGGGGGAGGTGAGAGCAGGAGCGGCAGCGTCGTCGACGTCGGCAGCAGCGGCAGCGGCGGCGGCAACAGCGGGAGGAAGAAGGGTCGGGCGCGACTGGTGCCCTATATAAACTTATCAGCAACGGCTCACTCGCCCGTTAGAAAGCCGTTGCTAATAAGTTATCATCAGTAACGGCTCACTTGTCCGTTAGCACGCCGTTGCTGATAATTAAAATATCAGCAACGGCTTGCCTTTCCGTCAGAAAGCCGTTGCTGATAATTAAAATAATCCGCAACGGCTCGCGTATCCATTAGAACGCCGTTGCAGATACAAATACCTGCAACGGCTCGAGCGGCCGTAAGAACGCCGTTGCAAATAGCAACGGCTTGAGCGACCGTTGCTGATAGCCGTTGCTGAAGACCTAATTTCTAGTAGTGATACAAGGATACCTACATCCTACATTTTCAAAGGAAATACGTCATTACGAATCTGTCATCTCCGGGATCGACCTCGACCCATTTATGGGTAACCTCACCATGAGATTTTCGGGCAACGTCATCCTCACCTGTAATAAATATGGACATGGTGTGCCTTAGGTAATCCAAATTCCAATTAGCATTACCTCTACCTTGGAATCTCACTGACTTGAGTGTCGAAGTGTCTTTTACAAGTTCCCCTCCACCCTCCATCCTCCCCCCGGCGTCGAACCAGATAAGGAGAGACACCAAATCGGACCGAAAGGCGCCCAACTCTCAGGCAGGAACATCTGGCGCCCCTAACCCAGAGCCAAGCGACCGCAGCCGCACACCAACGGCAACAACCCGGCGTCGACGATTGACTATAGCTTGGTGACGCTGAAATAGCGAGGAGCAATGCTCTGATACCAGCCACCTTCCCCCCTGAAGAGCCCCGACAGCAGGTAAACGACCTAGAAGTGAAAAACCAATAGCTTGCAGCCCAAGTTGAGATACCAACATGATCTCAAGGACAGCCCCCCGACTGATCGCGAGTGTTGCCGCTCAGAGCATGAGGAGAACAACCACTCAAAAAGAAGAAGGTCGGTCTTTGTCCTTCGAGACGAAGTCTCCAGCACCCCCCGATTGGAAAAGGGCGAAGATCCAAAGGCTCGAGAAATTGGGGCTACCTCCCATCGAGAAGTGAGCTACCTACCACCTTGACACCATACAATGGTACAGGCGACCCCATGCTACACCTAACTGCATTCCGGACCACGATGCTCTATCATGGAGCAACTGATTCCGCACTTTGTAGAGCCTTCCTGACCTTCATGGGAAAAACTGCCTTATTATGGTTCACTTCCCTCCCACCAGGATCGATTCACTCTTTCGATGACCTCTCCCACATCTTCCTTAGCAGATTCACCACATCGCGGGTATAGCACAAAACAGGAGCTCCTCTTCACTATGTCAGGCAAGGGCAACATGAGCCCATAAGAGAATACCTGAACATGTTTCATGCCATAGTGGCCGATATCTCTAACCTCGACCCACAAATTGAGCTCTTCTACGTTCAACACGGGCTAAAACTCGGGCCTTTCGCCAACTAGATTGCCTTGACCGAGCCTAAAGACATGACCAAAATCAAGGAAAAAGCTACAGGGTTCATAAAAATAGAAGAACTCCGGAAAGCAAAGAAGATCGACTAGAAGAACCTCAAAGCCACAGTTGAAGAGAAAAGGTCCAAAAATGAAGACATGAGAACTGAAGACCGTAGCCAGCACGAGTAGCGGCAGGGAACTGAGGTCTTTAGTGAATCTTCGACACTAAGTCTATATTTGGCATAACTCATGTTCTCTTCGCAGACGACCTGGTGCTCTTAAGTGAATCTTCGACACTAAGTCTATCAAATTTGGCGTGCATTCTTAGGTGTTGTGAGCTTTGCTTCGGGCTCAAAATAAACAACAATAAGACAAAGCTCCTTCCTCTTCTAGCTCACTCTGATGCTACTCCAGTATATGCTTACATTTTTTGATGCTCTGTTGGTTAGTTCCCCCTCACCTATCTTGGATTACCTTTGAGGTAGAAAAGCTTGAGGCGATCTGTTATTTCTAAGGTTGACACACACCTAGCCACTTGGCAAGGAAGACTCCTCTTTAGAGTCGGGAGACTCACTCTTATCAATAGAATCGTGTCCTCTCAACCCTCGTATATCTTCTCGATTTATTCCCTGCCTACCTAGATCATAAAGCAAATTGACAAGTTCCGCAGAAGATTTCTTTGGACAGGCCGAAGAGCTGATTTAGCCCAAGGAAGTTGCCTTATCGCGTGGGACAAAGCCCAATGCTATGGACGAATGAGGGTTAAACATTATCAACCTTGCAATTCATAACAAAGCTAGATTGTGGCACTAGCTCTGGAAATTTCGTCCTGGAAGTGGTATGTTCTGGATTGACATCCTTCAAACATTTTACCCGAGATTATTGTCCTTCCCAAAGACTTCTAGAAGCTGACTTTCCCCCACCTGGAGAAGTATCCTCAACATGCACGAAGACTTTGATTGCTCAATCTACATTACAATGGGCAACGGTGAACGGGTTAGTTTCTAGTCTGATCCCTGGCTCTTTGGAATTAAGCTTAAAGACAAATACCCAGAGCTCTATCAACATGCTAAGCATATTTATATTTCGGTTTCCGAAGCAAAACAATTTGGTGACACAGGGACTACTACATGTTGGAACATTGCATTTTGGACCGTAATCCCTCTCCCTAGTCTGCATAGACTCTTTCTGGATATCAACCCCTTTCTCCTTTATACGAGTAATGATCTACTTGTTTGGAAATGGTTTGTTTCGAGTTTATTCTCAGTCAGCTCTTTGTCCATGTTGTCCATCTTTACCATAGAAGTTCTCATATCTTTTGAACCTTGTGTAACTCTAGAATGAAATAGATTGAAAAACTTTGCTACGAAGATAGGAGGGGGAAAAAGGTAATGAAGATAAAAAACCGACCTTGGAGCAACTCACACAGGGGGCATCACATTTGAGCCAAGTGAGATCACTGTCGGTGTCAACGTCCAAGAAGTAGTGCTTCGGCGGATCGCTAATGGTCATCGCTACATAGTACAACCTGCAAATTCCAAGAAGATTCAACTAGTAGAGCCCATAAATCTACTTAAGCACATGCCTTAAGATGCACCCGTGGGGATAGACATCGCCATAGATGGAAAAAATGGTAGAGGCAGGACCTGTCTGCCGGCGTCGATCGGCAACTTTGACAATAGTTACAGAGGGCTCGAGACCTTCCCTCTCTTTGTATTGAGGTGGATGCAACGACGAAGGCGGTAGGGATCACGGTTGCGACGACGAGCAAGAAGGTGATTAGGTGCCCTCTTCGAGCCACCTCCCATCCTCCGAGGATTTAGATCGAGGAATGAATCGATTCTCTTAGGAGGCGAAGAGAGATGGTCTATGCGGCTTTGCCCTTTCGGCCAAGAAGAAGAAGAAGGTAAAGGGAGGGAGGTGGGTAAGAGAGAGGATTCGAGCATAGCATGAAGTTGAGGGCACGAAGAGAGTGAGAGAGAGATGATTCGAGCATGGGAGACAAAAAGAGCGAGCAGGATAGGTTTCAGGGCGGCGGGAGAAGAATAAGGATTTCTTGGGCAGAAATTTTTGAGATTTTTGACTATTTGCAACGGTAATTAGTCGTTGCAACAATCGGTAGCAAAACCGTCGATGTGCCGTAGAAAAATGAATACCATCACTAGGTTGTGATGCCAGTTCACAACGGTCGTCGAACATTCGCAGTTGCGATCGCTAATTTGCCGTCGCAAATTGCTAATTTTTTAGTAGTGTAATTTGGTGGAACATGTGCAAATGCACTTTAATTCTTCGTCACAGTTCGTCTACAATATCAGTGATAAAGGCTACTCCGAATTAGATGCAACTTGGATTTGGTACTGCTTTTGGTTTGAAAGAAACAAGAAATGGTGTGATCTGGAGATGATGACTCCCCACCAAATCCCGAGAACAACATCTGTGTTTGTCGAGGCATTTTCTGAAAGCCATGAACAATGATGATGGATTGATTCAAATGATGACTACCCCAATGGGATGGATAAGACTGAATATGAATCGAGTTAAAGTGAATGTTGATGCAGCAATTATGGATTAGGCAGACGCTTATGGCATTGGGATAGTTGTTTGATTGGACGTGTCAATTTATAGCAACAACATGTGCCCATCGAGTAGGACAAATGGACACTTACTCGGCTGACGTTCAAGCGACGAGGCTGGAAATTGTGTGGAGTTGGAAGGTGATGCACAAGAGATGTACTAGAATATCAACGCGAGCTCTAAACATCGACATGTCTTATAATGAGATGACAATTCAGGAGACTAGAGCGACTGCATTATCATTTCAAAATTTCAAAATTTCATGTGTACTTAGATTTTGTAAGGTGACTCATATCCTTGCTGCATGTGCATTAAGAACAGCCTTCGCTACTTGATTTGGGGATCCTCCCACATTTGTCAGGGGTGATCATGGACCGATTAATTGGTCCATTAACTTTGATTTTTCAAAATCATTAATCGTAAACTGGTCCATTAACTCCGATTTTTTAAAATCATTAACCGTAAATTAGTCCATTAACTTCGATTAATCGTCACTTCGATTTCGGTTTTTTCGGTTCGATTAACCGATAATTTCTGATTAACCAATAAAAAATTTTAACCAACAAGTATAATAACATTATACAAATCGCATATGGAGAAAAAAGTCCAAACAAATACCGAATGTCCATTGGGATAAGAAAAAAAAATAACTTGAGTCAAGATAATGTGATGCAAAAATTAAGGGCGTGTTTGTTAGCCCACTTTTCAGTTTTTGTTTTCGCGAAAAACTGAAAAGTGGGTCGAAACAGTGTTTGTTGACGAAAAGCAATCGAGTTTTCGAGTCCTGTTTCGCGAAAATGGGTTTTCGTGAAAATTGAATTAACACTAAATCGTGAAAACTACTTGAGTTGGTTTTCGGGGTTTTCGGTAAAATTGACGAAAAGTGTGATGGCAAACTTGTAATTAAAATGAGTTTTCGTCTATTTCGCCACTTTTCGCCCGAAACCCAAACAAAACTGCCCGCTCTCGCGTTTAGGGCATCTCACCCTCATCGACACCTCTCTCTCGGCTCTAAGGGCGACAGGCGACAAGTTGTCACCACCTCCCGTGTTTGATCGGCAATCCAGTTCTTCAACTACAACCACCTGCTCATCGCTCCCGTTGCACCTCAGGTTGGTTCCACTGTTGATCTGAGCTAGGGTTTGATGTTCTGATATTTTTCGACCTAGTGTTTTTCGATCTAGGGTTTTGTTGGTTTTTGATCTAGGGTTCCATTGTTGATTCGAGCTATGGTTTTGATGTTCTAATGTCTTTCGACCAAGGGTTTTAATTTTTCTTCGATCTAGGGTTGTGATGTTGGGTATACTTTTTGGTTTCTGATCTAGGGTTTTGATTTTAGTGGTTCGTTCCACTGTTGATCTGAGCTAGGGTTATGTTCTGATGTTTTTCGATCCAGGGTTTTGATTATTCTTTGATCTAGGGTTTTGATGTTATTGTGTGGTTTTCTGGTTTCCAATCTATGGTTTTGATTCTAATCGTTGGTTCCACTAGGGTTTTGCTAGTTTCGATCTACGGTTTTGCAGGTTTTCGAGTTAGGGAAAAGATTTTAATGGTTGGTTCCACTATTGTATATAGCTATCTTTTGTTTAAACTGTCATGCTTGTTGGCTTTAGGTTTAAACTACAGTTTTCAGTTTTGATGATAACAAATATGTGAGTAATGATTTCATTGAGAATATCTTTCAGGTTCCATATCAATTAGCGTTCGATGTCCTCGATTGGAAAAATCGAAGAAATCAGAAATCGAAAGGACATTGATCGTCGCGCTCGGGTTCGTCGCGAAAGTTTCTCGAAGATCGACGAGTGCACCAAAGTCACTTGGACGAGTCCAAAGATCACGTCAAAAGCTCTTCATGGTGATGCTCGTTGAAAGCCGAAACCTAGAAACCAAGCTAGCGCGGAAGAAAATCGTCCGAACAGGATAAGAAAAATGGCCCAGCCATTTCGGTCGACCAGTCAGTCGACCAAACACTGCCGAAAAATGGCAGTGGGCACTTCGATCTACCAGTTGGTCGACCGATAGTGGCTGGTTTTGGGCAGTAGGCTTGGCGATTGACCAATCGATCGATCGACCTGCTGAAAGCCTTAGATGCATATCGCGTCGGTTGACCGATGGGTCGACCGAAGGTCGGGATCACGTGATCTTACGTCTGGCGATCGACCTGGCGGTTGACCGACCAGAGAGTAAAAGAAGCGGTCGAACAGTCGATCGATCAACCATTCGACCGGCGGTCTGCAATGGATAGTTTTCTATCCGTTGAGCAGTTGTTTCTTCAGTAAGGTATAAATATACCCTCATATGAATCTTTTAACCTTCTTCCTTGATTCTTACAGAGATCATTGAGCATTCTAAGGGAGATTTAAAGCCTTCCAACGAGTAATTGCAGCGCGCCCTATTTCTCTGACGAGTTCTTCTTCAAGCGTCGTCTGCTCCTCAACTCGGGCTTCAACTCAAGCTCTACGACTTAGCGAGTTTGAGGTTTTGAATAATTGAAAAGAGCTTTTAATCTTGTGTTATATTTTAGCTCTTTTAATTGTATTTTTAACTGTTGTTTAATTGTGTTTTTATTTGTGCATGTGAAGACCAGGTGTTTGGTCTTGTGTATGAAGTGGTATTTTGGTATAAGAGTAAAGTCACTCATGTAAACTTAGTATTTACTAGGATTAGTTTAGTTGTCCCTTAGGTTGAGGTGGGAAAGTGCTCTCGGTAGGAAAGTGGAATACTTCCGGGTGTGGAAGTGCCTTCGGTTGGAGAGCGGAGACTTTTCGGTGAAAAGTCCTCGTGTGTAAGGGAAACTAAATTAATCTAGTAAAACTAGTTTGGAAATTTTAAGCGGGGTGCTGAGGTAGTTGAGTAGGCATTGGGGCCGAACCACTATAAATCGTGTGTTAGCGTTGTTTTAAATTATTTGTGCTAAATTACTTTATCTTGCTAGCTTCCGCATTCAATCGCATAATTGCATCTTGCCTAAGCTAATCTAAAAAACGATTAAAATCAGATTTAGGCTAATAGAATTTAGTAAACATACTATTCACCCCCCCTCTAGTGTCGCCATTTCGCCCACAATGCTATCTGTTGCTTCATCTTATTATTAGTTGTATTCTATCTTGTATTTTTATTATATCTTGATCTTATTTGTATTCTGACTTCATTTGTATTCTATCGGATCTAGGTTTTGTGTTATGTTTATTAATCTGTTCAATTTGTTTATTAATTTATACTTATGTTTGGCAATGTTATGTGTGTTCAATATGTTCAATTTTTGCATTTGTGTTATACTGTTTCTATATTGTTTAGTGGGATAATATTTATATATCAGTTTATGATCTGTTTATATATAGGATCAGTTTGCAGTTTTATTACCATGCTGATACTAATTTTGTTTTCTGATAATATATTTGTATATACTGATAATGATAGGTTATGTTCACCTGTTTATGTTATAATAATATATCATGTATTCTTCTTATTGTTATCTGAGTTCATGTATCAGTTTCATATCAGTTTCTTTTATCTATTATCATGTATATGTTTTGGTTTGTACCTATGGTTACTATTATTCATCTATTCTTCTTATTGTTGTCTGAGTTCATGTATCATGTATTCTTCTTATTGTTATCTAAGTTCATGTATCAGTTTCGTATTAGTTTCTTTTATGTATATGTTTTGGTTTGTACATATGGTTACTATTATTCATTTATTCTTCTTATTACTATCTGATTTCATGTATCAGTTTCGTATCAGTTTCTTTTATCTATTATAATGTTCTCATATATATACTTTTCTATTATAATAGAAATTATAAATGGGTGGGCATCGTAATCTGAGGGAGAAGTCGGAAAATTTGTCCAAAGATGCTACTGAATCCTTTTTGTTTATACTTCATAATAAACAAATAGAATTTGACAATTTGAATTTTGACAAGACGGTGTGGGAAGAGATTAGCACTAGACTTGCAGAAAAATGTGGCACTAGGTACCCTGTTGATAAGATTAAGACAAAGAAACTTCGCCTTCATCGTTAGTATAAAGATTGGCAAGAACTGATTAACCTAGGGCTGAGCAAAACCCGATCTGACCCGAAAATTCATTTCGGGTCGGGTTATTCGGGTATATCGGGTCGGGTCTTGTTTTTAAAAAATTTGCCTACTATTTCGGGTCGGGTCGGGTTCGGGTGAAAACCTTGTTTAAGCTGACCCGACCCGATTTTAACTTAAATATATATTTATATTATATATATTGATAAAAGATAGTGTTGGCTTAGTGGTTAGAATGGTGGAGATAAAGTATAAGAGGTCTTGAGTTCAAATTTTATTTAGGCTGTAATTTTAATACAATTGTTCACCTTTTTTATCATCATTTTCAAGATGAATTTTATTTTTTTTATTTTTTCTAAACCAAATTCGGGTTAGTCGGGTTGGGGCCCGATTTTTTTGGGTTATTCGGGTCGGGCCCCAATTTAAAAATCGGGCCGGGTCGGATATAATTTTTTTGGAAATTTTAGGTTAATACCCGATCGGGTCGGGTCGAGTATTGACCTGACCCGCCCGATGCTCAGCCCTAGATTAACCACACCGGGGTCATCTGGAATCCCGATACTGGGATGATTGAGGCTGACGAGACCGTGTGAAATATCACGATAGGTTTTTATTAATAGAGTTATTTATTAGGTATCGTATTGGGTAGCATGTTAATATAGTAAAAATCGGGTCGGGTCGGGTATAATTTTTTTGGAAATTTTAGGTTAATACCCGATCGGGTCGGGTCGGGTATTGACCTGACCCGCCCGATGCTCAGCCCTAGATTATTTGGGTTATAATTTTAATACAATTGTTCACCTTTTTTATCACAATTTTCAAGATGAATTTTTTTTTTTCTAAACCAAATTCGGGTTAATCGGGTCGGGGCCCGATTTTTTCGGGTTATTCGGGTCGGGTCGGGTATAATTTTATTGGAAATTTTAGGTTAATACCCGATCAGGTCGGGTCGGGTATTGACCCGACCCGCCCGATGCTCAGCCCTAGATTAACCACACCGGGGTCATCTGGAATCCCGATACTGGGATGATTGAGGCTGACGAGACCGTGTGAAATATCACGATAGGTTTTTATTAATAGAGTTATTTATTAGGTATCGTATTGGGTAGCATGTTAATATAGTAAAAATCGGGTCGGGTCGGGTATAATTTTTTTGGAAATTTTAGGTTAATACCCGATCGGGTCGGGTCGGGTATTGACCTGACCCGCCCGATGCTCAGCCCTAGATTATTTGGGTTATAATTTTAATACAATTGTTCACCTTTTTTATCACAATTTTCAAGATGAATTTTTTTTTTTCTAAACCAAATTCGGGTTAATCGGGTCGGGGCCCGATTTTTTCGGGTTATTCGGGTCGGGTCGGGTATAATTTTATTGGAAATTTTAGGTTAATACCCGATCAGGTCGGGTCGGGTATTGACCCGACCCGCCCGATGCTCAGCCCTAGATTAACCACACCGGGGTCATCTGGAATCCCGATACTGGGATGATTGAGGCTGACGAGACCATGTGAAATATCACGATAGGTTTTTATTAATAGAGTTATTTATTAGGTATCGTATTGGGTAGCATGTTAATATAGTAAAAATCGGGTCGGGTCGGGTATAATTTTTTTGGAAATTTTAGGTTAATACCCGATCGGGTCGGGTCGGGTATTGACCTGACCCGCCCGATGCTCAGCCCTAGATTATTTGGGTTATAATTTTAATACAATTGTTCACCTTTTTTATCACAATTTTCAAGATGAATTTTTTTTTTTCTAAACCAAATTCGGGTTAATCGGGTCGGGGCCCGATTTTTTCGGGTTATTCGGGTCGGGTCGGGTATAATTTTATTGGAAATTTTAGGTTAATACCCGATCAGGTCGGGTCGGGTATTGACCCGACCCGCCCGATGCTCAGCCCTAGATTAACCACACCGGGGTCATCTGGAATCCCGATACTGGGATGATTGAGGCTGACGAGACCGTGTGAAATATCACGATAGGTTTTTATTAATAGAGTTATTTATTAGGTATCGTATTGGGTAGCATGTTAATATAGTAAAAATCGGGTCGGGTATAATTTTTTTGGAAATTTTAGGTTAATACCCGATCGGGTCGGGTCGGGTATTGACCTGACCCGCCCGATGCTCAGCCCTAGATTATTTGGGTTATAATTTTAATACAATTGTTCACCTTTTTTATCACCATTTTCAAGATGAATTTTTTTTTTTATTTTTTTTTTCTAAACCAAATTCGGGTTAATCGGGTCGGGGCCCGATTTTTTCGGGTTATTCGGGTCGGGTCGGGTATAATTTTATTGGAAATTTTAGGTTAATACCCAATCAGGTCGGGTCGGGTATTGACCCGACCTGCCCAATGCTCAGCCCTAGATTAACCACACCGGGGTCATCTGGAATCCCGATACTGGGATGATTGAGGCTGACGAGACCGTGTGAAATATCACGATAGGTTTTTATTAATAGAGTTATTTATTAGGTATCGTATTGGGTAGCATGTTAATATAGTAAATTTCGTGTGCAGAAAGGAGGAAGAAAAATTATTTCAAACAATTTAGGAATGGGCCACCTCCCAATTTACCTTTATTGGAATTGATTTTTCAAAATCGATCTACAACTGGTGGGATGGTCCGATCATCTACACAAGCGCGTTTGAATTCAAATGATGAGCGTCAGTTAGAGGATCAATTTTTGGGGCAGAATGTTCGGGGTAAGGAGCGTGTTGTTGTGGAACGCGACGGGGAAGAGGAGGACACCGGGGATACTAACGATGAAATCCCTAGACGTCCTTATGTATCTTCAAGTCGCAGTAACAAACGAGATAAATCATCGGTGAGATCATCTATAGAACAAGACAAGCAAAAGTTGTTTGAACTTATGAGTCAACACATTGCAGTCCGTCGTGCATGAAGTGAGGCTGCATCAATTAGTACAACCCCCCCCCCCCCCCCCCCAATCCATATACCCTTGCAAATTATGGTGAGCGCTTATCTAATTTGCAGGGGTTGTCTAAAGAAATACATGCTAAGACATGCTCTTTCATGCTTAGTAATCCTGAAGCTCGGGAACTTATTATGACATTGTCCGATGATAAATTGATCAATTGGCTTAAGACTTTGTAGTGAGTGAGTGAACAATTCAGAAACAATATTGTTATTTGTTTTCATGACTATGTGCACTCTTGTGTGTGCACCTTTCATTTGTTGCACTTTTTTTTTCCAGCTTATATTCACTGTTTTGTACTTGCACTAATTTTTTTTCAGCTTATATTTCAGTACTTGCACTGTTCAGGTAATTGCTATTTTTTTAGCTTATATTTCAGTACTTGCACTATTTTTTTAAATTTAGTATTTGCACTATTTTTTTTTATTCAGTACTTGGCACTATTTAAAATTTCAAAATGAGTCATCCATCAAATTCATCACATCCATCACTTAGCGATGAAGAGGATGATGATGATTTTGAGTTTGCATTAATACTTATGATGACTATTTTGAATCTCTTGGATGAACTAAATCCTCCACGACGAGCAATACACACTTCAATGTTGAGAGGAGCTGACTACGTCCAAGAGTTGATACATAGTCCGATAAGGTGTTACGAAAATCTTCGTATGAAACCATCTTTATTCCTAAAGTTATGTAGTGAGCTTAGGAGACTAGGCTTAGAGGACAAAAAAATTTATGTGGAAGAAGCCGTGACAATGTTCATATATACGATTTGTCACAATGAACGAGTACGAGTAGTTGCATAGCGATACCAACACTCAACTCAAACATGCCACAAATGGTTCAAGTATGAACTTGCGGCGGTTCTAAGATTGGGAACTGAACTTATAAAACCTCGTGAACCGCGAACAGTACAATCGAAGATTCATGGAAATCCACTGTGGTTTCCATATTTTAAGGTAATGTATACTACTTAGGCACTTTAATTATTTTAGCCTTAAGAGGTCTTACTAATCCAAGAATAGTTTTGTAGAATTGCATAGGGCCAATTAATGGGACTCATGTCTTCGCTTTCGTTCCCGCCAATAAATCATCTTTATATCATGGCCGTAAGGGAACAATAACACAAAATGTGATGGTGGCTTGCGCCCATAATATGCAATTCACATATGTGAAGACGGGTTGGGAGGGAATCGCAAATGACTCGCGGATTTTTGCACATACAATATACTCTCCTAAGTCGGATTTTTCGATGCCAAACGGAGGTAAAATTCATAAATCATAGGACATTCTTGAATTGGTTTTATTACTGATACATTTTGTACATTGTATTGATAGATGAATATTACTTGGTGGATGTCGGATATTCTAATGTATTAGGATTTTTGGCACCTTATCGAGGTGAAAGATATCATCGGTCAGATTATCGTAGGCGAGGCCCAACATGTAAAAGAGAATTGTTCAACCAACGGCATTCATCTTGTCGGAATATTATCGAACAATGCTTTGGACTCTTGAAAGCACGTTTTCCAATCCTAAAGATGATGCCGAACTACGGGGTTTCAAGACAAAGAAATATTGTATTGGCTTGTTGTGTAATTCACAACTTTATTATTAAATATAAAATTTTTGATGAATTAGTAGAAATTTGGAACAATGAAGAAGTTATTATTGATGATGATGATAATGAACCTACATCATCAATAGGTGAATCTTCTTTTAGTCAAAATGTAATGCATGGTATTCGTGAGGGTATCGCTAATTAACTTTGGGCGCATCGCTACTGATGTATTTTCTTTTTTATGTTAATAGATACAATGATGCTATTTTCATGATGCTTTGAATTTTATTAGTTTTGTTAGTGCATAGTTCCAATAATATACTAACATACTTGCGATACCATAACAGAATAGTACGTATGTCAGCTTCCTCAAGTCGCATAAGTGAAAATACAACATATTTGCGATACCAAAACAGAATATGTTATTGTGGTATAAAAGCTGTAGTACGAATAAGTGAAACTGAAAAAAACCCTGGTCGTTTATTTGTGGCTTGCTCTTCAAGTCCCAAAGGTTGTTGATTCTTTCAATGGATCACTCCCATTGCACCAACCATACGCGATGGGGAAGAAGAAGTGAACCAAACCTTCCATCAACCGTTTCATCAAATAGAGGCCAAAATTGACAAGCTCCTTGATATGAGATTCAAGGGGTTACTAATACTTGTTTTTATTGCTATTGTATTTTTGTGTAAGTAAGATGTTATTTTGATGATATATTTGGATATACTATTAGGGATGTCAACAGGGTGGGGCGGGTACGGGGGGTGCCTACCTACTACCCGCCCCACGAAATAAACGGGTACCCGCTACCCGTTTATTCCCCGCGGGTATTAAAAATGGGTACTCATTTAATTAATCGCGGGGGACGGATACCCACAGGTATTGACGGGTACCCATGATAGTTTTAAAAAATATAAACTTTGACATTTTGATAAGAATTTCAAATATAAACTCTCTTCAAATAAACACACAATATTTTGATAACAACTTTAAATATAAATAATTAAACACACTTCAATGGATAGGTAGTGGATAATGGGTATTGACTATTGAATTAGGTTATGAATTTATGGTTTTTTAGTATATGTATTGAGGGTAAAATAGTAATTCTCACGGGTAACGGGTACCCGCGGGTACGAGTATTATGATACCCGTACCCGCCCCGTTTAATAAACGGGTATAAAAAATTACCCGCGAAATACCCGCGGATAGAAAACTACCCCCCATACCCGTTATAAATGGGTAAATATCCGCAGGTACCCGCCTAAACGGGTTTTTTTGCCATCCCTATATACTGTTGCTGGTATATATGTTGTGATGATGTCATTTTTTGAATATATTACTGTTGTGATGCTATAATTATAGGTTATTGTGCTATTATTTTATATTTTTTAATTATTTTTCATCGGCGAGGAATTGGAGGCGATAACCAATTAATGGTTATGCGCACTTTCCTCCTAAAGTCATAAAATAATATTGCTCATTATTATGTATTTATATGCATTGTTGTTATCAATTTGTTATTTATTTTTCTATCTAGAGTTTTGATGTTATTGCGTGGTTGTGCTGATTTTATCATTGCGTGGTTGTGCTGATTTTATCATTGCGTGGTTATTAAATAATGAGTAAACATATTTTTGGTGGACTATGTATTGGAGGTGGTCACCAACTAATGGTAATACACATTTTTCTTCATAGTCCTACATTCATATAATTCTGATGCCAAATATAGCGTTGGTTCACCTGAGTATGTTTTGTTGATGGTGGTGATTCTTTGGTGTTTGTTGCTGCAAATTGATTGTTGCCTTGGCTGAAGCAGACTGCCTTATCATGTAATTTAAAGACTATTTTATATATCTTACTTCATCAAAAGTGAGGATAGGAATTTCTTCCCTGTGTTAATTATTTTTCATTAGTTTTACTATTGTGATATAGTCCATGGATGAGTAGAGCATGACAATTGTAAAGTGAGCTTCATATTGGATGTGAACCGGTAGTTTAAGTTGATAAAACGTCATTACCTAATATAATTAAACTAAGCTTTGTCTTATTCAATTAATCAAAGATCGTTTATTCATTTCAGTTCTTTATTAAGTGAGGATGCATGCTTGCGTCGTTATCTTATAATTGATTTGCAATTTGATCTTATTTCGACTCATTTATTTGAGGTCAAATTCCAAGCATGACACAAACATCACAATCAACAAAATGATAAATCGGTTGATGTACAAAATGTTCACCTCAACTAGTTTTTTGCTTTTATTATTTACATGAGCCTCAATAAATAATTGTACAAGACCCAATTAATCTAACTTGATTCTTCTACATCATTCAGCTTGATCGGCCTATTTTTGAATCAGAAGAGCATATTCTGCTAGTTTAATTTGTATCTTATTGGAATATAATAATCGTGTCATCATTTCAATACCAGAGAGAGAGAGAGCATCACCGTTTCAATGTCCTAGAGAGGGAGAGAGAGAGCATCATCGCTTCAATGTCCTAGAGAGAGAGAAAGAAAACTACAATTATTATCGTCTTCTTTATCAAGAAAAATCCTATATGAAGGGGCATACGTTTAGTTCGGTTTCTTAAATCATAATACAAGAGTATTGAATCTAAGGCCAGCACTTGCTCGTGCATGCCCATCAGCATCGAAGTTTATCTCTATTTTTATGCGACTAGAGATGACATTGTTTGGGAAGAGAGAATGATATTTCTTCACACATAGATCGAAAGTATCAAAATGGCTCCATTTATAAATAATAATTATAAAATATATTTTTTTAAATAGTATGTTCCATTTTTAATATAAAAAATAATTTAATATAATTATATATACATTAACTAATAAAATATTATTAATGATAATATTTATTTATGAATTAACAAATTAAATTAATTTAATTAATATTTTTTAAGTTTGAGTAAAAAATTGAAAATAGATATTATATTTGACAAACAAACGCAGTTTCAATTTTCGTCCCGAAAACAATCACTGAAAACAACACACAACAAATAATTTTTCGCTGTTTTCGTTTCATGAAAAATGAAAATAGGACATGTCAAACATCAAAATCGAAACTGAAAATTCGAAACTCGAAAATCTATTTCAATTTTCATGAAACGAAAATTGCTTCTAAATTTTCGCAAACAAACGCGCCCTAATAATTTAAATTTTTATAATTTATAAAAAATTTGTTTAATTTGTTTATAAATTATGAATATATATATATTAAAATTTAATAAATTATATTGAACCGGTTGATTAACCGAAATCGATGAACTTTTTACATTGTAGATCGAAACCAAAACCAAAATCAAAAACTAATTTTTTTCAAAAACATAAATCGAAATAAAAAAAACTAGTTCGATTTCGGATCGGTTTTTCGATTAATCGATTAATCGAAAAACCATTTTTTTCACTCTAACATTTGTTGAAGGAGTGTTGTTGGCTGATTCAAAATAATAAAGTTATTTTTTCTTATAAAAATATTAACAATATTCCTTTTGTTCCTTCTTTTTTCATCCAAATCTCTCATTCCACGCATTAATCATTCAAATGATACCAAGCCTCTCCAGATTCTTGCCAGCTCACGCCTACCGAGACCAATTCAGCGCGTGTATGTACCTTCTGCGTTTGCTGGCACGCAAAGTTTCCCAAGTCCCTTTTCTTTATCCAAATAATAATATTTCAACTTCCCCCTCCACCTTTTTCTCCTCTCCCTAAAAAAGAGTAAAATAAAACAAAACAAATTGACTCACAACTCGATACCGACGTCCAAACCAACCGCAGCCTCGCTTCGAAATTGACTCGCCGTCGAGTCGAGAGAATCGCAACGACCCACTACATGACACGATGCCGCTAAATAATTTAGCCCAACTCCATTTCCATTTATCCACTATATAATTCAATTTAATCCCTCGGTCATTTATTGTCCTAACACTTACAAAATAATAATTAATTAAAGTTGCAAGAAAAGTAACCATAGTAATGAAGCAGACAGGGTCAAGGCTCACCTTCCTTCCTTCTCCTCGCCTCCTTCATCCACCCATCGCCGTTAGAGAGAGAACCGAAGAAGAAGAAGAAGAAGAAGAAGGAAAGTGAGGAGGCTCGAATTGGAAGTCCAAAGATGCAGCTGCCTTGGCTCCAAAGCCAAGCCAATCGCCGCTTCAGCACCAACCGCCCCTCTTCTCCCCGTCCGCCCGACGCCGCCGCCGCCCTCGCCAACGCCGACTCCCGATCCCCCTCCGCCATGTTGTGGTTCCTCGCCCACGGCTTCTGCTGCTTCTTCAGCCTCGTCCTCGGCTTCCGCTTCTCCCGCGTCGTCTTCCTCCTCGTTTTCTCCACCTCCACCCTATTCCCCTCCTCCCCCTTCCTCCTCACCACCACCACCACCACAACCACCACTACAACCACCACCACTACAACTACGACCCGCACTGAGACCGTGACTATCTCCCAGCTGCCTTCAGCGATCCCGGCCGTCCCCTTTCCCCTCCAGAACCGGACCCACAGCCATGTCGTGGTCGGCCGTCACGGGATCCGGATCCGTCCGTGGCCGCACCCGGAGCCCTCCGAGGTGCTCAGGGCGCATGAGATCATGGAGAGGGTCCAGCGCGAGCAGCGGATGCAGTACGGCATCAAGAATCCCCGGCCCCTCATCGTCGTCACTCCTACTTATGCGCGGACCTTCCAGGCGCTCCATCTTACCAGCCTTGCGCACTCCCTCATGCTCGTCCCCTACCCTCTCACTTGGGTCGTCGTCGAGGCCGGTGAGTCCTCGAATGAGACGGCATCGATCCTTGAAATGTCCCAGCTTAACTTCCTTCACATCCCATTCCCGGAGAAGATGCCAGCGGGCCAATCTGGGCGACATCTCGTGGAGTCTCGGATGCGTCTTCACGCACTGAGGTCTGTAATTTCTGTTGTCATTATTCTTTGTTCTTGTATATGCATTGTGCTTGGATCCTTAATTGTCATAATTGAGCAGATTGGTGAGAGATCAGAAGCTGGATGGAATTGTGATGTTCGCCGACGAGAGCAATGTCCACAGCTTGGAGTTGTTTGACGAGGTACAAAAAGTAAAGTGGGTTGGTGCTCTCTCCGTTGGAATTCTTGCACGTCCTGGAATGACGGAAACAATAGGCAATGATGAGAAGAAGGACAAGTATCCAGTGCCCATTCAAGGTCCCGCTTGCAACTCATCTGGGAACCTGATTGGTTGGCACACCCTACCATATATGCAGAATAGCGCGTCTTCCTTGGGTGAGATGGCTGTAGTGGAGCCGGTGAAGATGGAATGGGCTGGCTTTGCGTTGAACTCAAGACTATTGTGGAAAGAATATGAGGGGAAGCCTGATTGGTTCCAGGATCTTGATGCTGTCGATGAGCATGGTGAAGAAATTGATAGCTTATTGTCTCTGTTGAAGAATAAGTCCTTTGTCGAGCCTTTAGGGGAATGTGGGAAGCAAGTCCTGATATGGTGGCTCCGTGTTGAGGCTCAATATGATAGCAAATTTCCGTCAGGGTTAGTTCACAAAGTAACTTATCTTATATACTATTGAATTTTGCTTCATTATATCATGATTAATTGATTATCTCGTTGACAAATCATATTTTGCTTATGAATTTTTCTTGTCTCATTTGCTAATTGACGTTAAGCATGATAATTTTCCCATTTTCCTGGTATTTCTATGATCCTACATGCTGATCTATAAGCTGTCGGAATGTTGCTGATTGCATATCCCTGAGTAAGTATCATGACATATAAGCCTGCTTAATGTCTATGGTTAATGGTTAGGTACTTAGGTGACAACTACAGTTTGGAACTTTTGGTGCTCCGGAAACATTTTCAGTTTTAGAATAATCTAAACATCAAACAATTATGACAAATGCTTCTATCTTTAAGTAAGAAAATGAAATCTTCCAAGAATAAGGTCTCAAATATTGTGTATGGTTTTACTATCAGTCATTGTTATCAAATTTCATGTGGTATCAATATCATCCATTCACAAGATCCTGGGTATCATTAAGCCCATTCTCATCCAAAAGGATTTGAGCACAAACCTGCTTAGCAAGGTAGATACGTATTGGAAGGATTAAACACTTCTGATGGCTGAGTTGTTGTGCATGTACCTTGAAACATTAGGCAGTTTAGACCCATGGCTTCTTTCTTATCCAGTAGCAGAAGGTATGATCTATCAATACGTAACCTCTAATGATATGGCTGTGACAATGTTTACTAATCAACATAATCCATGGTTTCTTTCTTACATGTTACTATTGTAGGTAAATGAATAGACATGAATAACTAATCATGCCATACTACTAAATTACATTTCATACCATTGTTCTTTACACATCAATATATTTACTAGAAATTAAAATTTTAAATATATTATTTTAAGTGAACAAACCCAGTAAAATAGTAATTTTCCAGATCCATGTCAACCGTCAACTAGGCATTATGGTGGGGGTGGTGATACTATTTCCAAACTCGAAGGGTATTTGATTGCAATTACCTCTTGGTGCCAGGGGTGGCTGCAATTTATCCCATATTGTAATTCAAATATTGTCTAAGACTATCTAGAATTCAATGATGTTCTCATATCAATTAATTAAATCAGAGTTTAATACATACCCACTTCCTAATTTTAATATATATATGTATTTAAGTATTTTCTTAAATAAATGATGCTATCTTTATATTTGAGTTCATATATTTTATATATTTAAAATTTAAATGTTGTTTTATTTGAAAGGACAGTTGAACGGGTCGAATGGGTCAACTTGGAAATTGGTTGACGTACTGGTCCAATCATTGGTTCTGTTATATAAAACACTGGTTATAGGAAAAAAGCAGTAACAGTAGGAAATGAATGACTTTACTGTAAGACTACAAATCATTTTACTTGGATATCACGGTTATCTGTAAGGCACTGTCGCACTGGTATGTTGCATTGCAGTTATGATATCTCATGCAATTGCCCATTGACCTTTCTGTTCTAAATTATCTTCTGCAATATGGAGTGCCGAAAGGAGTCCCATTGATGGTCTAACTCAGTATATTTCCTGGTGTAATTTTGTATGTCTTCCAATATAACTTTAGTTATTATTATCCTATACTTCGTATCATCAGGAGCCTTTGATTGCAATTTTTAGAGTTTATTATGTGTTCCGTACATCTATGGATTTGGCATCGACTCTGTTCATGAAACCTTATAAAACTTTGTTTATTGAATATTCCAGTAACATCATTACTTTTTCTGCATTGCAGATGGATGATAGAACCTGATTTTGGAATCAGTGATGTGACTGATGCACTTCCAGTTCCATCTGATAGGATGATTGCTAATAAGGATATGTTTGAAATGAAATTTTCAAGTAACACCAGGTCATCCGGGCCGAGTTATATTGCAGATGATGAACCTAAGCATAGTAAACAAGTAGATACTGAAGTTCCTGGAAGTTCTGAAAACTAGAAAAGTGAAGGCTCCAATAGTAGTCATATTTGCTTTGAAGAGGAACAACATGTGTTATACTTAGTAAATGTTTATTATTTATTTGATTTCTTCGGGAAATTTCTGGAGAATGAGTTCTAGCAGTTGATTTTTACTCTACTTCATAGCATCCAGAAAGCATTACTCCAAGTTGCAATGATCAACAAGTGGAGATTGTTGACAATTAGACGGTTTAATACCACAGGCTAAGGCAATAGATAAAACGCTGTTGCATTTATAATTTGTCAGATTAAGCTACTAGGTTGTTTATGCTGTCGATATGGAAACACCCGCATCGAAGCCGAAGTGCTGCAGGCTAATGCCCCTCGGAGCTGCTTTCGGTTTTAGGTTTTGTACAAATGGTAAGGCCCTGCTATAAAGTTATGTTAATTTCTTTGCGACGATGATTTCGATTTGATTAAATTTATTTGTTAGAATTTGAATGTCATTCTTTAAAAAAATGTGAATGTAATAGAAAATTTCATTTTTAACTTTATAGGTATCATTTGCGTTTTTTATCCCTTCCTGTAATGAGTAAAGACTCAGTTGATTGTACATCTCAATAGATGCCATTCGTTTCAACTGTGGCTAAGGTTTATATATATATATATTAAAAGTAGAAAAATTACCTCTACTAATATATCACGTAACCATGAAAGGAAAGGAAATTTATTCAAAATGGGCTTTCACTTTTTCTAAAATTTTAAAATTTTATTAACCTGATCTTCAAATTATAAAACATTTTAATTTAACTTTTAAAATTTTCTATCTTGTTTCAATTTGGCTTTTAGTTTTTGATTTTGTTTCAATTTGACTATTATTTATTATTTTTATTTCAATTTGGTCCTCTCGTCTTCAAAATGCATATGATATTTTGAATTTTATTGTTTTTTCAGTTATATAAAAAATAATCTACGTTTCATAAGAACAAGTTAATATTTATGTCTTTTGACAAGCTCTATCAGCTGAATTCAAAGTAAAATGTAAAGGATAGCTGACGAATAAGCAATGATGGACAAAATGAATAAATGCTCGCAAAAAAGTAATTATCTATTTATTTTCGTGTATAAATAATAAGCGTTTAGTACGTGACTGAGAAATGACGTAGTTTTATCTGTCATAAATGGTTTGAGAAAAAAAGATCAAGTTGAAATCAAATTGAAAACTTCGGGAGTTAAATTAATATTTTTTTAGAAGTACAGGGGACAAATTGATAATTTTTTTAAACTTTTAAGAGTTATGAAATTGACTCTTAAAAATTTCACTGCAAAGGATTTTGTTTTCATTTTTTTATAAATGACGCTTAGCATTTAATTTTAAAATAGTTAATTATTAAATATATCTTCACTCTTACCAAAATTCTTAAATTTTCCTCACTTTTCATTTGTTTAAAAAAGCTTAAATTTTCAATTCGTTTAATTATATCCCACCCTCAACATGGGTTTAATTTTATCGCTTAAGAGCTGACATGACACTGCTAACATATATCAATAGTCCTCTTAGCATTTGTATATAATATTTAAAAATCTTATATGTTCTGTCAACATGCATGTTTATATTAAACAGATGATTGTTCATTATCTCATTAACGACGAACATGTCAAAAATACAATCATGCACAATGGCCTAACGGGAGAACTAACAGAGGGTTAATAGAGGTGGCCTATGCGAACCATTATTGAAGCGGAGGGGGGTTCTGAGCACATTTTGTAGTCAATGTAGGTTTTGCGCATATGATTTATAGTCAAAGAGAATTTTGTATAATTTATCATTAATTTTGTGACTGAAGCACGTATATACAATATATACAACTCACATACTAGGTAAAAAAATTATTTTTCACCATTTAATTGTTATTTACATTATATAATCTAGAAATACTTCTTTTATAGTTTCATCTTACCTTGCCAACTAAGTTTGCAGAATATGAAGAATAAAGAAAAATGGCTGATTAGGAAATTAGTTTTGTTTTTTTGGTACGATAAAAATAAAATTGTACGTGTCTCTCCCACGTGAGTTATATGCATGTGTTTCAGTTGCATAAACCAAAGGTACATTTGGTTCGATGTAATAAAATTATAAGAAATAAAAATAAATAAGGAATGAAAATATATAAAGACTTAAATAGATAATTAATATTATATTATTTGATTGACATTAACAATATATAATAAATTGAGAAAAAATAATTAAAATACTCATCTAAAATATAATAAATCATTTTATAATTATTTTAATTAATAATAATATAATAAAAATATACACTAATGTAAAATAATAAAAAAAATTATTTATTTTATTTTCATAAAATTAATTGAATTTTATATAATATTAATAATTATCCAATTAAGATATGCAATTATTAAAATTAATTTAATAATTTAATAATTATATTCTTATTTAATATTATAAATATTGAATGATAATATTAAAAAATATCATGAACAATAACATTTCTTAGGTTGAGGTAAAAAATAGTGTTATCCATGCATGAGAAATAATATTTCTTATTTATTTTATACGGCACATTTATTCATTATCAATAAGTTACAACTAAATAAAAAAATAAGTAAATTATAATAAAAAAAATATTTTATTCATCATCTATTTTATCCAACCAAAAATTATAAAAGCTCCTTACTCTATAAACTATATTCAAATCGAATTTAAAGGTAAATAGAAAAGTTTGAAGTTTTTTTCTCCCAATTTTAAAAATTAAATTCAAATTCACATTAAACTATGGGATTAACATGAAAATCTCCATTAAAAAATGTAGAGTAGTTTATTGTAATTATCTAAATTTATTGACATACGACGAAATCCTACGAGGAACTTCTCAAAATTGGATTTTGGAAAATGAAAATTTCCAAATCCGAATAAAGATGATAGAAATTTCCTATTATGAATATTACATCCTTAATCTAGGAATTTTCACACCATTTATCCCGAATTTGAGAATTTTCATCCTCTAAAATTTGATTTTGATTTCGGGGAAATTTGAAATCCTATTACTGACTTGATGCCGTACGGCAAAGTTTTAACCCTAGCTATATATACACAGAGATCGGAATCTAAAACCGATAGGGCCTTCACTAAGGGCTATATATACTCGTGATTCAGAACAGTGTATAAGGAGAATCGGAGTCTCTGCTGTCCGTTACTCCCCTAATGAATCCATCATTCTAAACCATCTCCAGTTCTCCACCTCCCTCCCGCTACCCGACAGCAGCAACGCCGTCCTTCGGTGCTACCTCCTCCATATCAACTGAACCTTTTTCATTCTCCTCTTCTCCCTTTCTCCAAAGGCGGATTGCTGCGATGGTTTCCGATTTCCAGGCTATTCCCATCATAGGTATGCACTGATCATCCGTATCTTGCCTTTCCTATATCATCTTATCGTGGTTATTAGACGCTTGATGCCCGGATGGGTTCGCTTAATTAGAAGTACGTATTTGTTGTCGTTGTGGAAATTATTTGGAAATCATGAAATTAGAAGATGTGGAAATCATCCACATCTCGCCTTCCCTATATCCACATCATGAAATTATTTGGACTAATGCTTCTTTCGATGTATTAGTTGGTCTAAAACTCAGGTTTTAGGTATATTTTTTCTGTCTTCTTTATTAGATCACTGTCTCTTTCGTTGTGGGACAGTGGAAGAAAACTTCTGTAGTTCTCTCACCAAGTGTCTTTGGGAGGATACTGTTCAGATCTCTTTGAGATCAGGGGACTTGACCGTGTTCTTTGATGTGTCAATGTTAAACAATGAAAAACGGGAGAATTATAGATTACCTATATGGCTATGTGATGTCTGCCATGGCGTTGAGAGTACCAAGAGACTTGTGTGGAACATATTTTCTTATTTTCTCTTCTTTTTAGTAATTTTTTAGCAATATCTTAGGAATAAGTGTGTCCTTTCACTTCTTTTATATTCTGGAAAATTTTCGTACTCATGAGAATTTGGAATGGATGTAATGATACTTGATCATCTCATAAAGTATCTAAAACATCATCTATCAAAGATTTCAAGGGTGTTGCCGTTGAGGTGTGCTTTAGAAGTGAAAAATCATGTATTAGGATATTCTTCCATCATAATGGTTTTATGGTCTGAACTAAGGTGGCGTTTGGTGCATTACTTTTCAGATTACCAAGCAATCTAGATTACTTTTCAGATAGATTGCCGGTAATGTAAAATATAGTGTTTGGTATGCACAAGTAATGTTATGATAAGATTGTTAGAATTCACATAGACATGTTTGGTATAACAAATACATTACCAAGTAATGAGATATACTTTCCGAAAATACATTACCAATATAATTATAATATTATAATTAATCATATTATATAATATATTATATATATAACATAATAAAATATATAATATAATATTATAGTATAATATTATAATATTATAGTATAATATTATAATATTATTATAAATTTATAATAATATAACATTATATTATTATATTATATAATATTAAAATATTGTAATATAATATAATATAATATATAATATATATATAATATTGTAATATTATGTTATAATATTATATATATATTATATTATATTATATATATATAATATTGTAATATTATGTTATAATATTATAATATTATGTCAGGGGAGAAGTCGTGGGAGAAGCAAAGAACTTGTAAAAAAACTAGAGTTTAAGGAGGGTAATTTTGTCCTAAAAATTAATTCAAGATTACCACTTCAGAGGTAATCCACATAGACATCTCTTCATTAAGCAATCTGGATTACCACTTTGATGGCAATCCACATTACCTGCACAAGTGAGACACCAAACAAGGTAATGTGTGGGGTCCAGGTAATTTAAAGACAAGATTGCTAGCAATCCGGATGAATTGCCTCATACCAAACGCTTCCTAAGGGTATTAGTTGCACGGACATTACATTTTGAGCTCAGAGACTCGTTTTATTTTCCATTATAAACACAAAACATTATATGTGGTTCACATCTTTGAGAAAAAAACCTAGTATGTCCTATTCGTTGAAATTTTTTGTTTGGTGTTCTGAATTATTTTTCTATTAATCAGTGTCACTTCTAGTCTGACTATATGACTAAATCTAGATAAGCTTTGATTTAATAAGACAACATACAAATTGTTTCAAAAAGTGGTTTTCGTAACAGCTGGTAGTCGTTAAGATGTACAGTGGTGTATCAATTTTGTACCACCAATATCATTGAAGAATGAAGAAAATAATCTAAAAATTGAAAATATATGGATATCTTGTTCATTGTTGGACTAGTAAAATATCAGTTGATTTGTAGTGGTTGACCAATATTAAAAACCATATGCTTTTAGCTATTGCATAATTGGTAATAATTGGGCATTAATCTTGGTTTTAATGATAACAAACTCGGAACTAACATTTCATTGAGAAATAATTTCATGTTCCAAGTTGAGTAGAGTGCGACATTCGCGATCGGAAGATCAGCGCGAAATCGAAAAAATCGAAAGTGGTCAATGTGTTCGGAAGTCGAAGAAGATTTAGGTCTAGGTCTTAGGGTGTCTAGAGCAAATGTATAATCATCTAAATGTATGTTGATGATGAAGAAACCAAAACCCGAAACCCAAAACCCGAACTGTAGATCGAAGTGTGCAGTTATCAGTCGTATGACCTTCGGCCGAACAACCCAACGGCTCTTTTTCTCGCCGTTTCAATTCGTTGAACCCAATCCTTACCTTCATATCTGCCTTTATAAACTGATTGACAACCTTCCTATGAACTCTTGGAACATCTTGAACCATCCTAACAATATTTTTGAACCTTTCATGAGTCATTATTCTCATTTGACCTAGTTTGAGTTGGAAAGCTTGATTTTGCCTTTGTTCTCCCAAAGTTTCATCTTCCAACGACATCAAGAGGACTAGGTTGCACTTGTTGGAGCTAAGTATTGTTGTTATGATTATTTTTTCCATTTTAGTTGTATTTTGCAAGTTATTTGTTTGATTTAAAGTGTGTGTAAACCTAGGTTGCTAGGTTTTGAGATTGGGTGGTTGTCTTGGTGTAGAGGCATAAGTCTACTATTGTAAACTAGGTTTAAAGTGTCCTTAGGAGAGTGATGTGGGAAAATGTCTTCGGGGAGAAGGCATAGACTTTTCGGTGAAAATTTCTCATTTAAGAAACTAGTTATCAAAGTTTGGTTTGAAATCCTAAGTAGGGTGCTTAGGTAGTGGAGTAGGCAGGGTTGCTGAACCACTATAAATCTATTGTGTTTGCATTGCTTCTTGTGTGTGTTACTTATTTGCTTCTGCTTGCTAAATTTACCGTGATTACCTAAGTTTTAAAGAAACAATAGAAACGAATTGAGGCTAAAATTTATAGTAAACACACTATTCAGCCGGCCATTGACCTCACACTAATTGTATTTATTGCATATAAATTGATCTATTATGCTTATGCAATGCTAATTAGGTTGCTTGTGAAAGATAGTTATAGCAGTTATAGGACAAACTAAGTAGACGATAACTATGGAATGTTTAAAATCTTGACTTATATGGAAGGCGAATTATTTTTGACAGTAGTGTGGGAAGACAAATAGCCATAAAAGAGAGGTTTGACTTTGTTACATTTCTGAATAGATTTCCTAAAACATTGAACTAACTTAACTCCATTTTATGATTTTATATATGTGATGAATCATTCTATCAGTCTCTTGATTTTTGGCACTTTTATTTCTTATATTTTTTCTCTCTTTATTTATGTCTTTAATTGTTTTCATTGTTTTACTACTATCTCAGATATTAGTGCTTTCTTAAAAAAAATTGATGATCCTATGATGCGCAATGACAAAGAACTATTGGAGGTCGTTAGGCAATTGGATGAGGCTTGTAAAGAGGCAGGGTTCTTCTATGTGGTAATTTCTGTTTTTATTCTTGTGCACTTTTCTAATCTTGAAAAGATCTACTGAAAATCATAAATATGTATTCAACTACATAAATCTTGTTCAGATTGGATTGACTCAGTTAAGAGGCTCGATCTTTACATTGCATCTCTACTATATTCATGTTTATCTTGTGCCTTTATAACTATGATATTATTAATACTGTGCAGAAAGGTCATGATATTCCTGATTCACTGGTGAAGGAAGTTAAGGATCTAACGCAGACATTTTTTAATCTTCCATATGAAGAGAAACTAAAAATTAAGATGACATCAGAAAGTGGATACAGGTCTGGACCAAATTGTTTCTTGTTTATCGCATGGTGTCCTTATTATTGCTGTAAGTTCTTCAGCAGTTTAAGCAATTCACATTATTTGTTTTCTTATAATCAGAGGTTACCAAAGGGTTGGTGAAAATGTAACTAAAGGAAAGCCTGATATGCATGAAGCTATTGATGTAAGTTGAGATTTTAATTGCCCACTTATTCTTCATTACTCATCTATCTTCATGGTTAACTAAATGCTTGTAATCATTGCCCAGAGGATTTTACTAACTTTCTCACAAATGTTTGGTTCAGTGTTATAGTGAAATGGAACCCGGCAAATATGGTGCTCTTGGTAAACCTTTAGAGGGTTCAAATTTATGGTACTTTGACCTATTTGTTAAAATTTTATATTAGATATTGTTTTGTGGTTATATGATCCATTATTTATCTTCTTTTGGTTATTATGTTTGGACATTTGTCACGACTTGACCTGGCTCATTAACTTATAGCCTTAATTATTGGTCCAAAATGCTTAAGCCAAGTTACTGTTATTTATAGTATGCCCTTTATACTTGTTATTGTTTATTCTGTTTTTGCTCAAATTTATACTTACCCAATTGTACCAATATCTTCTAGTTACTTCTTTTGTGTTCAAAGATTCATAGCATTTTTGTAGCTCTTCATTTCACTACAGATATTGCTCCACAATCACCACATATAGAATAATGAGAGGAAATGATCCATGTAACTAAATCACAATAGTTTGCACCTAACACCATGGTGTTGTCACAACAATGTTGTTTCTACAAAGTTAGTGTTAAGAAATTAGTGTGCTTAACTCCACCTCGAAAGCTAGCTCACGAGGGGAGGATTGTCCAATCTATTTAAAGGCTATCTACACCACAACCTCAACCAATGTGAGACTAACACACCCCCCTCACGCCCAGGATTGACATCTGGAGCGTGAAGTTCTGCAGTTGGCCCAATATCAACAATAAGTTTGACTCTGATACCATGTTAAGAAATTAGTGGGCCTAACTCCACCCCAAAAGCTAGCTCAAGGGGGGAGGAATGCCCAATCTATTTAAATACATGACTCTTGAGGATAATTATCACCACTCATAATGATAAGTCCCACCTAAATAACTACTAACTTTTCTAATCTAATTAAGACTTGATCCACTAAGTAATATCACGAGACCCTTATCTTAAACCAATCACTTAATCAAAAACTAAGACTGCCTACAAACTAGGACTGATCACTTTGTGACTCCATAAAAACCCAAATCAATTAATTACATGCCTTCCTGATTAACTCCATCTTCTCCTTGTTGTGAGGATTGGTTCTTCCACTTTTGCCTTGCATATTTCCTGGCACATCTCCTTGTGGCTGCCACATCATCTGTGGGTCTCGGTTGGGTTATCTCCTATAGTGGTTGAGCTCTATTATCACCCTTCCCTTCCAAAATGAGCCTGTCCTCAAGCTCAAACATGGGAAGTAAAACCCTAGAATCAGAGTAAGGTTCTCATGACGCATCAGCAGGAGACATGCCTTGCCAATGTACTAACAGTTCCAATTGTCCCTGGGTTCTTAGAGCATTCAGTATGGCTTGAGGTGATGGAACATATTTCTTCATCATCAATTTGGGGTAATGAAGGTTTCACTTGGATTGCACCTAGCTGAAATTTTTTAAGGAAAGACACATGGAAGAGTGGAAGGACCTTCGTTGAAGGTGGAAGATCCAATTCATATGCAACTGTACCTATCTTCTTGGTCACCCGAAAAGGGCCATAGAACTTTGGGGACAACTTTTGAGAGCTTCTCTTAGCTATTGAATACTGTCTATAAGGGTGTAGCCAAGGATTAAAATTTCGGTACCGGTATCGTACCATACCGACACAGGGTACGGTCCGATGCCGAAAATGGTACCGGTAGCAACACCATGTTGCTGTTAGCATGGCGGCACTGCTAATTAAGCCCTGAAAATAAATAAATAAATAAATAATTTTAGTCGTCAGGGGCTGTTTTGTAAATAATATTTCTTCGGGGGTCTTTTTGTAAAAGTGTATGACTAATCACTTTTATAAGCGGCCCTAATCTCCCTTTTGTCTCATAGTGGCTGCCGACGTGGATTGCGGAGAACGAGAGCACGTGGCGACGAATCGAAGCGGTAACGTGCGACGACAGTAAGAATTCGGAAAATAAATCGGAGTTGGAGGACTTTGAGGTAGGATTCTTGTTCCTACTCCTTCCCCTTCCTTTAGGGTAACCGTGTATGTTTAAGATGAATTCAATCGATGATTTTATTGAAATGTTAGATCTGAAATTTTGGATTTTTTCTAAGAATTTTGTAAATATTTCTTCGTTGTTTTACTCAATCTTATTGTGCACGGTTACGTTGCCGCTAGATACAAGATCCGCCGACTTGCTTGGGCATTTCTACTAGGTCGCGTCGTGACCTTGTGAGCGGCGTTGTAGCCAATGTTGGCTGCGACGAAGTGCGGTGCCCGGCGAGGTGCCGCGACGAGCAATGGCGCCCGACGAGGTGTCGCTGCCACGCGTGCAGGCCACCTTCCTCTGGATGCGACAGCCCAACTTGATGGCAGTCGCGCATGGTGGATTGGATGCCGCCGATGCGTGGTGGCGAAGGCTGGTAGAGTGTAGAAACCCTAGTTGAGTGGGGGAGATGAAGAGTGGGTTTATAACATCGTTATAATATGTAACAGTGATATAATTATTTAGTTAGTGTTATGTTCAATTTATATCGTAGCAGTGTTATAAATTATATATCAGTGTTATATTAAGTTTATCTCAGTTTATGTTGACAACGGTGTTATTTTGATGGTGATAGTATTATTTCGTATATGGCAGTGATATATGTCATGTTGTTAGTGTTACGATCGTAGTAGTGATATATGGTTTGTAGCACTAAGTTTATCTCAGTTTATGCTGACAACGGTGTTATTTAGATGGTGACAGTATTATTTCATATATGGCAGTGATATATGTCATGTTGTTAGTGTTAGTGTGTTACGATTGTAGTAGTGATATATGGTTTGTAGCACTAAGTTTATCTCAGTTTATGTTGACAACGGTGTTATTTAGATGTTGACAGTATTATTTCGTATATGGCAATGATATATGTCATGTTGTTAGTGTTACGATTGTAGTAGTGATATATGATTTGTAGCACTGTCATATACATTCGTAATGACTTGATTAAGTAGTTATTTAAGGTATTTTTAGTGTTATTCTAAATATTATTTTTGAGGCTTTAAAGTTATCTAAAATATTCATATTTTATATGAATATTTACCTACTCGATATTTTGGATTCATTGTTGAGGTATGTTTCATCGTCAGACTTCTGAATTTTGAAATCAGCAGGCGATCGTCGTCTCGTTTTGCGTGCTTAGTTGTAATTAATATTTTACATATTTTTATTGTGTCAATATGAGGTCGATTAGTTGTTATGACTGTAGATAAGGTTGAATCTCATCCTAACTCAGTGGTTACCCTATGTCGAAGTATTTATCTTGTTGCTCCTTACCATTGAATTTGTTATCTATTATCTTTGAAGCTCCTTATGCTCCTTATGCATAGTTGTTGATACATGTTGAAATAATGAAATTGCATATGCTTTGGTATTTTAGGATGCTTGTAGATATATGTTGCATTTCTTATCACATGATGCTAGAATTTAATCTTGTTGATTGCCTCATTATTTAGCTGTCAATATATTTAATATATAAGTTGATGTCATAGTTACTAGCATTCTTCACATGTTGAATTGTAGTAGTTATGAATTGTTGACAACTTGACATGTTGCATTATGACCTCTTATTGGGCAAAAGCCCAAATACTATTTATTATTTGTTCGAGGAGTTGAGCAAGTGACACCGGTGATGACCAAATTATCACACGAGGTGCGAGTGCGGTGTCGCGTTGTTAGACGTCGGTGAGTTATTCATTGGATAATCGCACCTCCTGCTTGAGCGGGCTTGAGGTGCCACTCTCGAGGCGCGAGAGTGCGGGGGAAACCCAATGTCTACTACGCTCTTGATTTAGTCTATGACCATGCACACATGTAGATAGTAGTAATTGGCATCATATATATTTAGTGTAGGAGCATCGAACATTTTGATGAGACGTATCTCTCGTTGCATCAAACGACATCACAACATATTGTTGAATCCTACTCAGCAGAAGACTCACCATAAGCTTCTGCTGATTGTTGTTATTTTTGCCTTATATCATCAGGTATGATGGCAGTCCGTTGTGCGGTAGCTAGAGTATCGAAGGAGCAGACGTATTCCGCTCATTTTCTTAGATTCTTTCTCTCTAATTGGATTGTTTGACTTTTATTGACTATCACTTTGTTTAGACATTTGGATTGAACCTTGATTCTTTATCTTTCTTGTTGGACTGTTGGACTTTCATTGGTTATCATTTTGTTAGACTTTTGAATTGAACTTGATTTGTGAACTTGGTTGTAATTTAATTTCGGTTCATTTGGTATGTTGCTATGTTGTTGGTTGCGCTTCTCTTAGGTGAGGTCCTTTTATCTAGCGATAAACCCAGGCGGGGTGTAACAATTTGGTATCAAAACATAGGTCCTCCATAGGATTTAGGGTTTGGTGTTAAGGTCTAAGGATGAGAATTAACTTTTACTTTAGATTTGATTGTTAATTTGTTTGGATGCTTGATTGAAACCTGAATATTATTCCTTCTTTTATGAAGTATGAAAACTACAGGTAACTTGGGCGTGAGGACCGCCTTCAGAGGTGGACAGCGGGGCCGAGGTTGAGGCGGTAGACAGACTTCAACGACTCAGCGGGTCAATCCCGTTCAGACCAGAGTTAGACAGATTTAGCGGATGATGTTCCGTTAGGCCATTTCCAGCGCAGGGCACCTCACTCTAGTCGTAGGGCTAATCAGACTAGCACTCGGGGCGGCCGAATGGGAGGACAGACTAATCGGACAGAGCCACAACCTGTGTCTGATCCAGCACTCAATAATGATGTGTCTTACGAGCTTTCTACTGAGGAGCCTTCGAAGGGTACGCCGGTGCAGCCGCAGCCCGTAGCCCAATATGTTCCTGAGCAGACCGAGTCTCGTTAGAGGAAGAAGATTGGTCGACTGAACCAGTTTAGACGCCTAGGGAGAGGCAAGTTCTACAGTTTTGCTGGGAGCACCGACCTTTCGGTGGCTTGGATGTGGGTCTACGAGGTGGAGCGGGCTTTTGATGTCATGGATTGTCCTGAGGTGCTGCTGTGTTCAATCGACCAATCTTCTGCCTCTCACGAGACTCAGTCTGCTCAGGAACATATTGGGCTATGGGTTGCGGCTACATCAGCGTACCCTTCGAAGGTTCCTCAGTAGAAAGCTCGTAAGATGCATCACCACTGAATGCTGGGCAGACTCAGGTTGTGGCTCTGTCTGATCAGTCTGTCCTCCCACTCGACTGCCCCGAGTGCTACTTTGACTGGCCCTATGACTAAAGTGAGGTGCCCTGTGTTGGAAATGGCCTAACGGAACATCATCCGCTAAATCTGTCTCAACTCTGATCTGAACGGGACTGACCCGTTGAAGTCTGTCTGCCGCCTCGACCTCGGCCCTGCCGTCCACCTCCGAAGGTGGTCCTCACGCCCGAGTTACCTCTAGTCTCCATACTTCATAAAGGAATGAATAATTCAGGTTTCAATCATCCAAATAGATTAACAATCAAACTTAAACTAAATGTTAATTCTCATCCTTAGACCTTAACACACAACCCTAATTCCTATGGAGGAGGACGATCTTATGCTCTGATACCAAATTGTTGCATCCCGCCTAGGTTTATCCCTAGATAAGAGACCTCATCTAAGAGAAGCGCAACCAGCAACATAACAACATACCAAATGAAAATAAATTAAATTACAACCACATTCACAAATCAAGTTCTATTCAAAAGTCTAACAAAATGATAACCAATGAAAGTCCAACAGTCCAACTAGAAAAATAAGGAATCAAAGTTCAATTCAAATGTCTAAACAAAGTGATAGTTAATAAAAGCCCAACAATTCAACTAGAAAGATAAATAATCTAAGATAATGAGCGAAAGAGATACTCTAGCTACCCCACAACAGACCACCATCATTCCTGATGATCTGAGGCAAAAACAACAACAATCAGCAGAAGGCTGAGACGCTGAGTAGGATTCAACAATTTGTTATGATGCCGTTGGATGCAATGAGAGATGTCTCATCAAAATGTTCAATGCTCATGCACTAAATGTCAACTACTACTATCTACATGTGTGCATGATCATAGACTCAATCAAGAGCGTAGTGGACATTGGGTTTCCCCCGCACTCTCGCGCCTCAAGAGTGGCACCTCAAGCTCGCTCAAGCAGGAGGTGCGACTATCCAATGGATAGCTCGCCGACGTCTAACACCGCACATGCACCTCGTGTGATAATTTGGTGATCACCGGTTTCACTTGCTCAACTCCTCGGGCAGATAATAAATAGTGTCCGGGATTTCGCCCAATAAGAGGTCATAATGCAACATGGCAACAATTTATAACTACAACAATTCAACATGTGAAGAATGCTAGTAACTATGACATTAACTTATAAATTAAATATATTGTCAACTATATAATGATGCAATCAACAAGATTAAATTCTAGCATCAGGCGATAAGAAATGCAACATATATCTACTAGCATCCTAACATACCAAATCATATGCAATTTCATGATTTCAATATGTATCAACAACTATGCATAAGGAGCTTCAAAGATAATAGATAACAAATTCAATGGTAACGAGCAACAAGGTAAATACTTCGACATAGGGTAACCACTGAGTTAGGATGCGATTCGACTTATCTACCGTCATAACAACTAATCGACCTCGGATTGACACAATAAAAATATATAAAATATTAATTACAACTTGGCACGCAAAACGAGGTGACGACTGCCTACTAATTTCAAAATCCAAAAGTCTGACGGTGAAACAGACCTCACCTTTGAATCCAAAATATCGAGTAGGTAAAGATATACCTTAAATAACTACTTAATCAAGTCATTGCGAATGTATATGACATTGCTACAAACCATATATCACTGCTACAATCGTAACACTAACAACATGACATATCTCACTTCCATATACCAAATAATACCGCCATTATCTAAATAACACCGTTATCAACATAAACTGAGATAAATTTTATATAACACCGATATATAAATTATAAAACTTATACGACATAAAATGAACATAACACTAACTAAATAATTATATCACTGTTACATTATTATAACGGTGTTATAAACCCACTCTTGATCTCCCCCACTCAACTAGGGTTTCTACACTCTACCAGTCGCCGCCACCATCTACTCCGGCCGGTCGGGCCACAGGGGGAGCCCGCTGACGACGCGACGACTTCCAATCCGCCATGCGCGACTGCCCTAAGTCGGGCCGCCACGTCCAGCGGAGGGTCACCTGCATGCGTGGCAGCGACGCCGGGCGCCACAGTTCGTCGCGGCCAACATGGCTGCGACGCCGCTCACAATGTCGCGACGCGATCTACCAGAAACACCCAAGCAAGTCGGTGGATCTTGTATCCGGTGGCAGCGTTACAATGCACTATAAGATCTAGTAAAACGGCGAAGAAATCTTTACAAAATTCTCAGAAAAATTCTAGAAATTGCACAACAATTTCAGATTTAAATTTAAGTAAAATAATCGATTGAATCTCATCCTAAACATACATAGTTACCCTAAACGAAGGGAAAGGAGTAGGAACAAGAATCCTACCTCAAAATCCTCCAACTCCGGTTTATTTTCCGGATTCTTCACTGCCATCGCATGTCACTGCTTCGATCTGTCTACACGTGCTCTCGTTCTCCGTGATCCACGGCAGCAACCACTATGAGACAAAATGGGGATTAGTGTTGCTTATAAAAGTGATTAGTCATACACTTTTACAAAAAGACCCCCGAATAAATATTATTTACAAAACAGCCCCTGATGACTAAAATTATTTATTTATTTTCAGGGCTTAACACTGCAGCAGTAGCACATTCTGCAGCGGCACTACACAGCATGTCATGTGCAGCACAACACAACAGTTGCTCTGAATGCTACTCCCATACCGAGTAGTACCGCTCGGTATGGGTTAGTGTACTGCCCGGTAAGGATTAGTGTATCGCCCGGTATGTACTGGTACACCCAGTACTGAATACCAGAAAAAATTAAATTTCGGTAGTGGGCGGTACGGTACGAATTGTCTTGGGTGCAACTTTAATAATACTTGCTCCCCTACTTCAAAATGGAGCCTCTATGCTTGTAGTCATGATTTTGTTTCATTGTTTGTTGAGCATCTAATAACTTGTGATGCAAGATGGCCAATGCTTGATCTCGACTTCGGAGCTACAACTTCAAATCTAGCAATGTCGGAGGTGTAGGACAGTAGGTGAGGAGGTGGGCGACCGTAGATTGCCTCAAACGAGAAGATTTTAAGGGTAGAATGATATGATGTGTTTTAACAGTACCTTGCCCAAGGAAGCCATTTAAGCCATTTCTTTGGTTTATCAGAAGTGAAGCACCGCATTGTCACGGGCCAATTGTTTTGTGAAGAAGAACCCGTGCGGCACCCTTTCATCCCGTGCAAGGGATAAGCCTTAATCCCGAATCCGTCCCGAATTGGGCTTCCCGACTTAACATCGCGGGGCATACGTTGAACCACGTGCCAACCTCGCATTCCATGTCCGCGCCCCCAAAAGACCATGTTGGCCAAATGGTATTGAAGGCGTAAAGTAAAACAACAACTACGAGACTATAGACGTAAGAAAACATAAAACCGGGTGTAGACGAGCTCCGCAATTGTCTTGGGCGAAGAACGACATGTCGCATGCCCATATGGGCCAATCGTTCGTCTTCGCCCAAGGCAACCGCTTTGTTTGCCAACGCTCTCATACATTATACATGAGACCCCTAACCCCCAAGTGTCACCCCCAAGTGTCACCCCCAAGGTTCCCAAAAGCACGAGGAGCATGACAAAATCGTAGCCATGCGAAATGGTGATTTTCCATGGCCACGACCATGACGAATGCAGGAAAACTGCTCCGCTTAGCCGTAACGCACGCACCAAGTGTTGAATGGCCACGAAATGCATCCAACTCGTACCGTGGGCCCCTCGGGGATCGCACAAAGGATTTTACAAGTACGACTAGAACAAAAGGGAAAATTACATGGACGTGAAAACATATTTACAAATATGTAGGGAACATTCCGTCATGATTCGTCGTCGCTCGGGCGCATCGAAAAGTCCCTAACATCCTCCCCCACTTCAAACTTCGACGTCCTCGTCGAACTCGCCTCGGCCGCACTGCCTTTCTGGCATAGGCTGCAATTGCTGAAGTGAATTCTTCACAAGTAGTCGAAGGGAACACCGCCTGAGTAACGACATGCCGCAGTGGGGCCGCAACATGTCAAGTTTCGCCGTGTGAAGTCCGCAACCAGGAAATGACTACTTGGAACATCTTTGAGTTTCATCATCTCCTGTTGTTGCGAGAAAGGGCTTTGAGATTCCCAAACTCGTTGCTGGGCAATGAAAGTCCCAGGCTTGTGGAGCAACCGAGTGATGTTGAACAACTTTCGCTTGAAGGGGCACCAGCGTCGTTGAGCAACGCTCGCTTGAATGGGCACCGAGAAGTAGCTACTGTGTTCACCAAGTATCGATGTTGCTGGGCTATGAGGGTCCCAAGCTTGTGGAGCAAACGAGTGCCGTTGAACAACATTTGCTTCAAGGGGCACCAGCATCGTTGAGCAACGCTTGCTTGAATGGACACCGAGAAATAGCTACTGGGTTCGCCAAGTCTCGATGTTGCTGGGCTATGAGGGTCCTAGACTTTGTGGGGCACACGAGTGCCGTTGAGCAACGCCCGCGTGAAGGAACCCGAGAAATGGTTACTCAATTCACCAAGTCCTGTTTTTGCTGGGCAATGAAAAGCCCCAGACTTAAGGAGCATACGAGCAACGCTCGTCTCAGATAACATCTAGGTGCCGTTGTGCAACACCCAAGTGATGAGTAGCTCCGTGGCTGCACCACACAAGAGCCTTGCCTCCACCGCCGCTTTGAGCCGATCTCTGCTTGCTCACTCGCCCCCCACAGGAGTCATGGCGCCCTCCTCCGAGCCTATCTCAACGAGCTTCAAGTCTTACGGATCACTGCTTGCTCACTCGCCCCCCGCAGAGGTCATGGCGCCCTCCACCGAGCCCATCTCAACGAGCTTCAAGTCTTACGCTGCTCCTCGATCGCGACTTGAAGGATTTTCTCCAATCGGGTCACAACGTCCGCAAACTCTCCGCACTAAGAGCATTGCTGCCACACCACAGCTGTTCTTCACTCGTGCTTGGTTCGGACATTTCAATCTTGCGACTTAAGAGCCATCTGCTCTGCGCATAATTCTTGCGTCTTAGAGGCCATCTTGCCATGCGCACCAACCTTGTGTCTTAAAGGACATCTTGCCATGCGCACAAATCTTGCGTCTTAGAGGACATCGTCCATGCGCACCAACCTTGCGACTTAAGGGACATCAGTCCTGCGCACCAACCTGGCGTCTCACGAGCAATCTGCTATGCGCTGCGTCTTAGGGGACAACGCCCTGCGCACAAACTTGGCGACTCACGAGCCATCTGCTCTGCGCTGCGACTTAGGGGACAACGCCCTGCGCCCAAACTTGGCGACTCATGAGCCATCGGCTCTACGCTGCGTCTTAGGGGACAACGCCCTGCACACCATCCTTGGCGACTCACGAGCCATCGGCTCTGCGCTGCGTCTTAGGGGACAACGCCCTGCTCACCATCTTCGCGCCTTATGAAACAGTCTGCTTTGCGCACAATGTGCGTCTTACAAGAGATCTGCTCTGCGCACACGACTTAAGAGCCATTTGCTCTGCGTGCAAACGACTTTGCGTCTTAGGGGCCCATCCGCCCTGCGCAAAAGTCACGATCTTCAAATCCATCAATGCATGCTTGCCTCCACGAATACAACAGTCAGAAGGTTCGTCGATTGGGTTCACTGCATTAGCAACTCGAGCACCACAGACGGAATGTAACATTGGCTATGTCTGCATCAAGGGCTTTATCAGTTGGAGGCTTGCAATTCTGGCTCTGATATCAACTGCCACAGGCCAATTGTTTTGTGCGGAAGAACCCGTGCGGCACCCTTGCATCCCGTGCAAGGGATAAGCCTTAATCCCGAATCCGTCCCGAATTGGGCTTCCCGACTTAACATCGCGGGGCATACGTTGGACCACGTGCCAACCTCGCATTCCATGTTCGCGCCCCCAAAAGACCATGTTGGCCGAATGGTATTGAAGGCGTAAAGTAAAACAACAACTACAGGACTATGGACGCAAGAAAACATAAAACCAGGTGTAGGACGAGCTCCGCAATTGTCTTGGGCGAAGAACGACATGTCGCATGCCCATATGGGCCAATCGTTCGTCTCCGCCCAAGGCAACCGCTTTGTTTGCCAACGCTCTCCTACATTATACATGAGACCCCTAACCCCCAAGTGCCACCCCCAAGGTTCCCAAAAGCACGAGGAGCATGACAAAATCGTGGCCATGCGAAATGGTGATTTTCCATGGCCATGGCCATGACGAATGCAGGAAAACTGCTCCGCTTAGCCGTAACGCACGCACCAAGTGTCGAATGGCCACGAAATGCATCCAACTCATACCGTGGGCCCCTCGGGGATCGCACAAAGGATTTTACAAGTACGACTAGAGCAAAAGGGAAAATTACATGGACGCGAAAACATATTTACAAATATGTAGGGAACATTCCGTCATGATTCGTCGTCGCTCGGGCGCATCGAAAAGTCCCTAACAACATGTACATCTAAAGGCCTCAGTTAACAACCTTGGACTTCCATCCGATTGAGGATGATATGCCGAGGATGATATGCCATATGTCCATGCTCCAGATGTCCAATCCTGGGCGTGAGGGGGTGTGTTAAAGTCCCATATTGGTTAAAAATATGGCCAAGGTAGTCTTTAAATAGTTTGGGCAATCCCTAGCTTTTGGGGTGAGTTAGGCCTACTAATTTCTTAACAGTTTGAACAGCTTATTTCTATTTTTTGTATATTTTAGATCTTAGGCCACTTTTAGTAGGGTTCAAGGCTAAAGTCTGTTAATTTCCTTCATAAGTAGATAGCTTTTTGGGTTTACTGTGTATGTGGATTTACTGAATTACTGATCCTCTTACTGTGAAAAATCAATTAATACACTCTACAAATTCCAAAAGGCACTTTTTTAGGCCAAATATCAGCCAAAGCATACTTCAGGAGTTGTAACTGTATTTTTCACAAGTGAAAATAATGATGTAGAATCATAGATATTTCTTAATCTTGTACAAACAGTGATTCCTCTTATTCTCTTGTCACAGGCCAGATTATCCTTCAAATTTTAAAGTAGTGATGGAAGAGTACATTTATCTTCTCAAAGGTTTATTTTTATTGTTGTATGATTATTAGCTTATTCCCAATACATGGAATTTGCTTGGTTTTATTGTTTACTATAATTTTGAACAACTTATTGTGTGCAGATCTTGCAAGAAAGATGATGCGAGGAATTGCTTTAGCACTTGGAGGACCATCAGATGCATTTGAAGGTGAACTAGCAGGAGATCCTTTCTGGGTAATGCGATTAATTGGATATCCCGTTTCATCTGACATCCCAGAGATGGAACGGACTGATACAGGATGGTAGTGTTTGCGGTTTTTATTTGCTTAATTATAGTGTTCTATTATATTTCTTATCTTTACCTTCTTTCTTTCCTGCATATCTACTGCACGCATTCAGTGGAGCTCACACAGATTACGGTAAGATGATTTCTACTAAAAGATGCATGATATTTAGTTGTAACACATTTTGTTGTTTAACCCTTTTCTCGGTATCTCTAGCTAATATCTTGTATGCATTACTACCTCAGTGAGATTATCTATGATTAAATTCATGCATTATTAATTGACTCTTCACTTGTAGGCCTTTTGACATTGGTTAACCAAGACGATGAAATAAATGCTCTTCAGGTAACGATTTCTCGCATGTCAAAATATCCTGTTTATTATAAAACTGATGCTAGTTCTTCATCAAGTTCACCATTTTGCTCTACTGAATACTATAGTTACTACTTTTATATCTGTTTAGCTATATTATTTCACTGCATTACTCGCAAAATCATGATACACTCTTCTATGATATTTAGTAGACTTATCTACTAATAAAAATTGTTCCGAAACTTTTTACTATTAAGATGTAAATTTGTTGAGTAACTGATTTGTCGAAGGTTATTTCTATATGAACATTATATTGTTCTGTGAAAGCCTTGGTAGCCCTTGCATGTTAATTCGTTAAATGCAAGCCAAAAGTAGTTGCCCTAACAATTATATATCATCTTAATACTGAAGTGCAAGTGGCTGTATGTTTCTTGACCCAAATCGCCTGTTTACTGCAATTGCAGGTGAGAAACAGTTTAGGTGAATGGATCACTGCAGCACCCATTCCTGGAACTTTTGTTTGTAACATCGGGGACATGCTTAAGGTCATGATCTTCTATCGTCACCAATATTCTTGTTTAATTTGGTAAAAAACAATATTGACAAGCAGCTTTTAGGAACTTCAGATTTCGACGAATGGGTTGTACGAGTCAACTCTTCACAAAGTAGTTAATAGCTCCCCTAAATATCGTGTTTCGGTTGCCTTCTTTTACGAGGTACACACATCTGATCTCCTTTTGGTTAAGAGTGAATAACCTCCTAACTTTGTATTGCAATGAACAGACAAATTTTGATGCTGCTATAGAGCCATTAGACGTTTGCAAGGAAAAGACTGGGGGGGTTGCGAAGTTTGGCAAGGTTGTTTATGGCGAACATTTGGCCAGCAAAGTTCTCAACAACTTTGGATACTGATACTGTGATCTTTTAGATGTTTATTAATGCGGTCACTGCAAAGTAGAAGTATTTGATCCTGATGATTTATCTTGTTGAAGTATTTTCAGCATGTATCAACATTCGCCCCTGATGCTCAAATTATATACTGAACATCTAGCTTCTTATATTTGCTCTATGTTTAATCACATAACCATAAATAAATATTGAATTCAAAATCCAATTTAAGAACTCCAAGTGGCCATGTTTGTTCCGGAGGATATGATTTGAATATGATAAGATTTAAGGTGAATAAGAGTGGGATAAAAATTCAAGAGGATTTCTTAAAATCTTATCCTATGTCTGTTTTGACATGAGATAAAAAGAACGGATAAGATATGAATTTTGAGCTCTAAATCTACCCTCCAGGATTTTTAAATCAGGCCAGAAATGAATTTGGATTAAAATAAATTTACTCAATTTCTAACTCAATTTTATTCATTGTTATTGTAAACAATGAATTGGATTTTAAAATTCAATCAATCTTCTTAATCCGGCAAAGCAAACGAGGCCTGTGTATATTGTTTTGTCGAGTTTTGATAATATTTTTTATTTGATTAGAGTGAAGAACGGAAATTATCTTCAAAAATAAGGGATTTTTCCTGTATATTCCCTCTCTCCTTCGGTACTTGTATTCTTCATTTTTATTATAAATGTAAGTGTTTTTTTCTTAAAGAAATACATATAAAGGATTTTGATGGGAGAAGAGGTGAGCACATCTTATATTTGTTATGATGCTCGAATTCTATTCTATATAAGATTAGTTTTTAAGTTTTAGATTCGGATCTTATCCTATTAGGACTTGAAATCGGATTCTATCCAGAACTTATAGTGTAATATAGGTTCTGAGTATCATGTTGAAACTTATTCATTTATAGATTTCAGGATACGATTCTGATTTTGGATACCCGGAATCGGATGCGATTTTAATCGGTTGCTTAATTTTTATTTCGGATCCTATTCGAATTTAAATCGGATCTACACGAAATCTACCCAATTGAATAAGTTTCAATCCCGTTCCGAGTCTACTCGGCATCCATGCACACCCCTAGTAGAAGAGAATATTTATTATTAAAAAATTTATAAACTTTTGTTACTTTGGCCTCTTGCTGGTCGAAACAAATATAATTTTTTTCCTTTCTTTTTTTTCTCTTCAATCAAGTAAGATCGGAGAAATCTCCCTCTCCTTCCCTTATCATTGCTTGTTAAATCAAACACAAAATATTTCTCTCATATCGTCTCATCCCAAACTATCTCTACTCGCCAACTCAAAATACACAGTGAAATGTACTTTGCCAGTTTGCCCATAAATGAATATTCCTTATCCATACTTTTTATCCAAAGATATTATGAAAAATCAAGCTCCAAGAATTTCTCCAAGAAAAGATTTGTGTAGAAAGAAGAAAATATAGAAAACGAAGATCTTCTTCGAGCCCAAGCAAAACTCAAATATGGATCGGTTTTTAATTCGGCCGTGACCGTTATCTAATCCAAAATCATATCTTTGGTGTCCGGTGGGGAGGAAAAGCCCGACGCCGCGGTCACCACTAACTCATCAAGACCAAGCAACATGCTCAGTCCGGCCCCCGCCGTCCACTTCCCACCGCGACCACCCTCTCTCACGGTCTCTCCTCTCCTCCTTCCCCGCTCCCTCTCTACCCTCGCTCTCCGCCACCGCACCGCCGCCGCCCGCCCCATCGCCTGTGCCGCCCAGCCTCCCGACCTCAGCGCCGCCGCGGCCCAGGTTGACATGTCCCGCGGCCGCGACGGCGTATGGTCCGCCCGCCAGCAAGCCGTGGTGGTCCTCTGGGACCTCGACAACAAGCCCCCTCGCGGACCCCCCTACGAGGCCGCCATCGCCCTCCGCCGCGCCGCCGAGCTCTTCGGCCGTGTCGTCGAGGTCTCCGCCTACGCCAACCGCCACGCCTTTGTCCACCTCCCGCAGTGGGTCCTCGAGCAGCGCCGCGAGCGCCGCTGCGTTGACATCCTCGAGCGCAAGGGAGTCGTCGCCCCCGCCGAGCCCTACACCTGCGGCGTCTGCGGCCGCAAGTGCCGAACCAACCTCGATCTCAAGAAGCACTTCCGCCAACTCCACGTGCGCGAACGCCAGAAGAAGCTGGATCGCATGCGTTCCCTCAAGGGAAAGAAACGGCAAAGGTACCGCGAGAGGTTCGTCTCCGGGAACCACAAATATGAGGAAGCAGCCCGCTCTCTTCTTACCCCAAAAACTGGATACGGCCTCGCATCGGAGCTCCGGCGGGCAGGGGTCTTCGTCAAGATGGTGGCGGACAAACCACAGGCTGCGGACTGGGCGCTCAAGAGACAGATGCAGCACTCCATGACTCGGGGGATTGATTGGTTGTTATTGGTGTCCGACGACTCGGATTTTTCCGACATGATAAGGAGGGCGAGGGAGGCTTCTCTGAGGACGGTTGTGGTTGGGGATGGACGGAGAGTTCTGGGACGTCAGGCTGATATATGGGTACCTTGGTTACGTGTGCAGAATGGGGAGGTGGGTGAAGAGATATTGCAGTCGAGCTGGGGGGCACAATTCTCGGATAGTGAGGACGCAAATTATTACGGCAGTGTGGATGACAATGAGGAAGAATTATTTGCACCAGCTAGTTTTTATGACGACGTTGAGATGCCAGATATAGATTTAGTAGTTGATGAGATTGTAACTAGAAATTCCAGATTGGATGGACTTGGAATTTCAGCATTTTCAGAGGAGGAGCTGGTTGATGATGGTCAATTTAATGAGGAATTTGGATATGAGGACACTCGGAGCTTTGGATCACCCAGAGAAACTGTCAACTTGTTCTGGGATAGCGAGGAAGAGGACGATGATCCCTATATTTGAGCTGCAGAAGGTTAGTGTAGGATATAATTTGCATTTTTTATACTAAGTTGATTTGGATTTCCATTTCACTTATCTGAAGCTCTTCAAGTGTTATCCAAACTATTTTGATGTATGTAGACATTATATTTTTTATGACCTAGAAAGTTTGGAATTTTCTTCTGTTTCTTGTCATGTAAATGAACACTACTGTGGTGCCCCCAATCAATCCCATAAGTGATGTCTTGGTCTACTTAAGACAATGCAATTTAGGTATAATTCCTCTCTGAGTCTATCTTGGATCTAATATTAGCTCAAGTTATAATTTTGTATTTATAAGTATTACTAGGTAAACCTTTATATTATATTTACTCCTTTTTGTAGCTTTTTTTAATGCTTACTATGGAAAGATGCCTAAGGTAAAAATTTGCATTGGAAAATTTTGAAGTAATTACTAATTAGAATTAGGAAAACTTTTAACTTGCTGAATAAGATGCACAGCTTGTAGCAAGGCAATTATATTTAGTTCTAACCAAGGATTTTAATATCTATAATTTTTGTCTCCTCTCATACTTGATGGATGTCTATCTTCTCTCATCTCCTCTCAGAATTTACTGAAGAGCAACTCTATGTCTCATACTCCAGTCCAACGTCAATGTTGCACCTTGTGTGCCTTCATGTAACACTAACGTATGAAGAATTGAGAAAATTTACTGGTTGTATTAATGATATTTTTATTATTTTAGTATTTTGTATAATTATCCTTGTTATTTTCATTTTGATGAGTCATTAGCCCAATATTGGGTCCATTTGGCATGTAAGAGCTCTGTCATAGTTGTAATGCAAGCTAGCAACTCGAAAAATGGAATTTTGTGATTGATGAGATTACAGATAAAACAAAGTTTTTCTTGCTAATGCCTCTTAGGGGGTTATATATATGAGCCCTGATAGAAGCATGTCGGACACTTGATTATCTTTCTTTGCAACAAATTCAATTTCGTGTAGACTTATGTCTTGTTTCTCTTTTGTTAGAGGATGCACATACACTAAAAGCCCTCCATTATATTTTTTTGTGTTTAGTAAAGCTTCCTTACGTATCTCTATATTTTCTCACATTTCTAATCCCAATGGACGCACTTCATTAATCTTGTAGGTGGGCTTGTAGATGTGTTTTTTTGTTCTTTTTTAAACATCACATCATGGTTTAAAATTTTGATACCGGTCATCGGCCGGTACCGGTATATACTGATACCGTACTATACCGACACTCGGTACGGGCCGGTATCGAAACTCGTACTGAGTGGAAATTTTTTTGTTGTTGTTAAATATAACTCCAATGCATCATAATTGATCAAGAAATACTTAAATTTAAGATCTTAAATGTCAAATACATATATTACAATGTTTAAAATGCGGACGAATGATGTCCGTCGTGAAAAGAAGACATCTCTTGGGGATATACACGACTAAGGTCGATACCGTAGGTCTCCAATGCACATAGCTGGAAATGATCTCATGTCATAATGCCTTGGTATCCAGTATACCACATTGACACGAGGGTTTCTTTGGTGGGAGTCCAAGAACTAGTCCTTGTATCCGCATAGTCACTTAAGTAGGTATAGGATACAGAGTAGGTTGATTCAGAAACCTCTTGCAAGCTACTCATCATATCGTGATGGTAATCTTGTAAAGTTGTTGGTCCACTTCCTAGTTTTCCTTGACGCCGATCTTTGACTCTCTTCTCGTACACCCTAGTTGTTCCTCCGATCCTAGCACCATGATCGTGATCTTGGGTGTAGTGGTCGAAGTATTGCTCATTCGTCAATAGATCGGTAGGTGGCGGTGCTGGTGGCACTTCTCCACCAGCTCCATCATCATCATCATCATCTCCTCCGTCTTCTGTGCTGCTACTGCTATGAACCGAGGGCTCTTCTTCTTCGTTCTTTTCTGCTTCTGCAATTGCATCCAAATGATCAATTGATCGTTTTCCTTTGGCTTTGACTTTGCCTTTTGCCTTTGAAGGTGAAGGTGTTGTCTTCTTTTTTTCCCTTTGATTGGGAAGATGGAGAGTCGGACTCGGATCGTCGTCTTGCTTGCCACGTTCGTTGAGAGGGAGCAAGGCTCATGTCCCTCTCAAAAGCTTGGCTATCCGTGTTTTGTTGTTGGCTTTGAGATTCTACTGCATCAAATACAATTGGCGAAGGCCGAGGTGGATCGCCTCGTTCATCAAGAAGAGGCTAGTCACTCTCCATTGCGCTCCACCAATCAATCATCAGGTCCGCATCGCTTTGGACGAACTCGATATCTAATAGATCTACATGTGCATTGTCTTTATCTTCATTCTTTAACGCCCGCATTCGAAGTCGCATGTTATAATGAATATATACGAGCTTCTCTAATCGGGTGTATGAAAGGCGGTTGCGCGGCTTGGCATGAATCAAAGAGAAGGTCGATCAATTCCTCTCGCATTCACTTGATGATGTGATTTGCGAGAGGATGCGTACAACAATCCTTCTAAGATTTGGAGCTTTGGTTCCAAATTGCAACCACCATTTGACTGCAATATATTTAAAATGAATATTAGAAATGAGATTTAATCTTTGATAAATAAATTGAAAAAAAAAATTCTATCTACCTAAATCCATATTTCCTCGGCAAACTCGTGCAAATGAATCTCCAAAGTTGCCACTTTTATCTTGGAAATATCTTGATTTCGAGATAGCTTGTGCCGTTTCTAAGTTGGATGCCGACATACGTTGTATGACCTTGCGGAGGGGATATAACAAATTATCTGTTGTTCCAAGTTCATACTAGTATGCGGGATTTAAATGATACCCTATAAAAAATTATAAATTCAATAAGTAATTAAGCATATTAAATTAAAATTAAATAATTTTAGGATATTAAATAAAAAAATTGTAGTGGTAGATATGACCCATTTGAGGCGTCTTTTCCATATCCACCTATCATAAAACCTTATACAAAGGTTTTGCAGCGACGATTATTTCTGCGACGCAATCCCAAAAGCGTGTGTTGAGGATGTTCTTCTCCGTTTCCCTTCCATCTGATTTTGAGACATATCTTGATGCAGACCAGTCTTCACTTGTAAACATGGATCTAAGGCCTAACTTTCTTTGTTGGAGCGACCTTAATGCGATGAAGTTGGTTGCAAAACGAGTCGCTCCCGGTCGAAGAATTTCACCTAAAATTATTTTTATCATTAGTAATTATTTATGATAAAATAATTAATAAATAATGTAAATTTTTTTAAAATAAAGTACCTTATGTAAATTTTTTCATAAGGGTATGTACCCATGTGTGGTTGTATATGAAGTGCGAAATTTGTTGCGCCTTCTTTACCGTCGACTTCACCATCGGCAAATCACCGATATTTTTCATCATTAGGTCTACACAATGGGCTGTATATAGAGTCCAACAAATATTAGGATAATCTTGTTCAATTATTTCACCTGCCCTTTTGAAATTGGCTTTGTTGTTGGTTATAACTTGAACAATGTTCTAGGGTCCAATCTCTTCGATCACCTCTGTCATCAGCTTCGAGATGTAGTAAGCGTCGTGATGTTGATCAGACGAGTTCACCGACTTGTGATAGACAACCTTCCTATTGCAATAAATTAGGAAGTTGATTATGCTCATCCTGGTTGGCCCGGTCCAACTATCGCACATCAAACTGCAGCCGTACTCCTCCATTGTCGCTTGAATCCGTCGATCCATTGCTTGATTTTATCGACCTCTGCTTCAAGGTAAGGTCCTAAAATTTCATAGGGAGTTTAAGGGGCAATACCCGGACTACCTTTTGGATTGTAGACACCATGGTTTTGTAGTATGGGTTGTCGGCTGCATTTGCGGGAATCCGGCTGAAGTGGAACTATTTCGAGATTGCTCTCCCCAACTCCCACTTCTTCGTCTTGCCCCAAGCATCGTCTATGTGCGGTTGCTTTGATGTTTGAGGAGAAAATGCCCTAGGATCAAGATCAGTAGTTTTCCTACCACTTGATCCGAGGTTTGTGAAGAATCCCCGAATGCCTTCTCCTCTGCTGCCTCCACCTCTGCTCTGAGAAGGTGCCCTCATGTTGGAACTCCGGCCAATTTGAGGTCCGGAGGGAATTGAACCAATTCGGTCCATTGCTCTGGCAGCCGAAGTTGAGCCGACGCTGCTAGTGCCAACGATGCCACTGCCGCCGCCATACTCATATTGAGATCGGGATAATACATCCGATCTAGTTCGAATGCTTGGTGCTCCAATGAAGCTCGGATGTTGGCTTCAAGTTCCGGATCCTTGTCGTCACTGCCACCCCAAGCCTCGCATTGGCGACCCCCATATTGGCTGACGTCTTAGGTAGCTCATCGGTCGAACTCGGCTTTTTGAGAAGCATCTCGAACACGCTGCTCTCACTTGTTGTCGAGCATTTCTTTGAACAACTTTCGGACTTCCGCCGGTGCTTTGGTGCATTTGATGACGTCGGGATATCCTTCGACCAAGTGTTGCTTCAACTGAGTGATGCCTCCACCACGTGAAATCATTTCACAGTGGAAGCATTGCCAGTGATGGGCCTTCTCCAACCGACGACCGTGCTGCCATGCGACGTCGGGTTGAGATTTCGGCACCATTTCAACAAAGTTTCAGTGTGGAGATGAAGAAAATAGAGATTAGAGAGAGAGTTTGAGAAAGATTGAGAGAGATTTGAGAATTTAGAGAGTTTGAGAGAGTAGGGGGGTGAGTGGAGGTGAAAGAGAGTGTTTGGGGTCTTTATATAAGCCCCAAAACCCATTAAATATAGTTGTTTGAGACCGTTGATGAACAGTACCCAACGGCTCTATTTTGAGCCGTTGGGTCATACCGGGCGGTATCACACGGTATTTAATAAATACCGCCCGGTACGGGTGGTATTTATCGATACACCCAGTACCGACTAGTGCCGGATGTATCAGGTACCGTTTCCCCTAAAATCAGTCAATACCAACCGTACTGTCACGGGCCAAATGTTTTGGAGCGGAAGAACCCGTGCGGCACCCTTGCATCGCATGCAAGGGATAAGCCTTGATATAAAATCCATCCCGAATGGGCTTCCCGACTTAACATCGCGGGGCATATTTCGGACCACGTGCCAACCTCGTATTCCATGTCCGCGCCTTCAATGACCATGTTGGCCGAATGGTATTGAAGGCGTAAAGTAAAATACAACATTTACAGGACTATGGACACAAGAAAATGCAAAAACGGATGTAGGGTGAGTTCCGCAATCGCCTTGGGCGAATTCGACATGGTGCATGCCCATGTGGGCTGCTCGTTCGTTATTCGCACAAGGCCACCGTTTCATGAGCCAACACTCCCCTACACTATACATGAGGCCTCTAACCCCCAAGTGCCACCCCCAAGGTTCCTCAAAGCACGAGGAGCATGACAAAATTTGGGCCACCCGACGGGGTGATTTTCCGTGGCCACGGCCATGACGAAATGAACACAAGGTTTTCCGCTAAGCCGTGACGGATGAACCAAATGTCGAATGACCCCAACATGCATACAACTCGTACCACGGGCCCATGGGGATCGCACAACGGGGTTTCTCATGAACGAATACGAATAGAATGAAAATTTACATGGACACAAGTCCATATTTACAAATATGCAAGGGACGTTTCGTCATCGCTCGGCGCATCGAAAAAGTCCCTAACATCCTCCCCCACTTCAAGCTTCGACGTCCTCGTCGAACTCGCCTCGACCGCACTGCCTTTGGCTGCAATTCCTGAAGTGAATTCTTCACAAGTTGTCGAAGGGAACACCGCCTGAGTAACGACATGTCGTAGTGGGGCTGCAACATGTCGAGTTTTGCCATGAAGTTCGCCACCAGGAAATGACTACTTGGAACATCCTTGAGTTTCATCATCTCCTGTTGTTGTGAGAAAGGGACATGATATTCCCAAACTCATTGCTGGGCAATGAAGTCCCAGACTTGTGGAGCAAACGAGAGTCGTTGAGCAACTTCGCCTGAAGGGGCACCAACGCCGTTGAGCAACGCTCGCTTGACTGGACATCGAGAAATAGCTACTAGATTCACCAAGTCTCGATGTTGCTGGGCTATGAGCGTCCCAGACTTTGTGGGGCACACGAGCGTCGTTGAACAATGCTCGCGCGAATGAACCCGAGGAATGGCTACTCGGTTCGCCAAGTCCCATTGTTGCTGGGCAATAACAAGTCCCAGACTTACGGTATACACGAGCGCCATTGAGTAACGCTTGCGTGAAGGAACCCGGGAAATGGTTACTCGATCTGCCAAGTCCTGTTGTTGCTGGGCAATGACAAGTCCCAGACTTTTGAGGGGCACACGAGTGCCGTTGAGCAACACTCGCATGAAGGAACCCGGGAAATGGTTACTCGGTTCGCCAAGTCCCGTTTTTGCTGGGCAAAGACAAGTCCCAGACTTAAGTGGGGCATGCGAGTGCCGTTGAGCAACACTCGCATGAAGGAACCCGGGAAATGGTTACTCGGTTCGCCAAGTCCCGTTTTCGCTGGGCAATGACAAGTCCCAGACTTAAGTGGGGCACGCGAGTGCCGTTGAGCAACACTCGCATGAAGGAACCCGGGAAATGGTTACTCGGTTCGCCAAGTCCCGTTTTCGCTGGGCAATGACAAGTCCCAGACTTAAGAACCAACGAGCATAGCTCCGTGGCCGCGCCACACTAGAGCATCGCCCGCACCATTGCTTCGAGCCAATCGCTGCTTGCTCACTCGCCCCTCCGCAGGAGTTATGGCGCCCACCACCGAGCCCATCTCAACGAGCTTCAAGTCTTACGGATCATTGCTTGTTCACTCGCCCCCCGCAAGGGTCATGGTGCCCACCACCGAGCCCATCTCAACGAGCTTCAAGTCTGGATCACTGCTTGCAAACTCGCCCCCGACAGAGGTCATGGCGCCCACCACCGAGCCCATCTCAACGAGCTTCAAGTCTTACGCTGCTCTCCGCACAAACCGTGCGCCTTACAGGCCATCGTGCCATGCGCATCAACCTTGCGCCTTACAGGCCATCATGCCATGCGCATCAACCTTGCGACTTAGGGGCAACGCCCTGCGCAGTATCCTTGCGACTTAGGGGACAAAGTCCCTGCGCACAACTCGTGCGACTTACGGGATTACGCCCCGCGCACTGTCCTCGCGACTTACAAGAGAGTCTACTTTGCACACAATGTGTGTCTTACGAGAGAGTCTGCTTCGCGCAAAGGACTCGGTAACTCAGAAGCCATCGGCTCCGCGGGGCGTCTTAGGGGCCAACGCCCTGCGCACCAACCTTGCGACTTACGGGACAACACCCCGCGCACAAATCGTGCGACTTACGGGACAACACCCCGCGCACTATCCTTGCGACTTACAAGAGAGTCTGCTTTGCACACAATGTGTGTCTTACGAGAGAGTCTGCTTCGCGCAATGGACTTTGGTACCTCGTGAGCCATTGGCTCTGCGGTGCGTCTTATGGGCTAACGCCCTGCACACCATCCTCGCGTCTTATGAGGTAGTCTACTTTGCGCACAACGTGCGTCTTGCAAGAGATCTACTCTGCGCGAGACTTTGCGTCTTACAGGGGACCGTCCACCTTGCGCAAATGACTTTGCGTCTTATGGGCCCATCTGCCCTGCGCACAAGTCATGATCATCACCCCCATCAATGTATGCTTGCCACCCCGAATACAACAGTCGGAAAGTTCATCGACTGGTTCACTGCATCAGCAACTCGCGCGCCACAGACGGAATGCACGTCAGCTATGTCCGCATCAAGGGCTTCCTCAGTTGGGGGCTTGCAATTCTCGTTATGTGGGTGAGCGACTTTGCGTCTTATGGGCCTATCCGCCCTGCGCACACGTCTGAATCCTTGCATCAACAAATATATGCTTGCCTCCTCGAATACAACAGTCGGAATGTTCGTCGACTTGATTCGCTGCATTAGCAACTCATACGCCACAGACGGAATGCACGTCGGCTATGTCCGCATTGAGGGCTTTCTCAGTTGGAGGCTTGCAATTCTCAATCCGCTTGCAAACGACTTTGCGTCTTAGGGGCCTATCCGCCCTGCGCAAAAGTCACCGTCTTTGCATCAATCATGTGTTTGCTTCACTCCCCGAACACGACAATCGGAAGGTCCTCGACTGGGTTCACTGCTTCGGCAACTCGATCGCCATAGACGGAATGTGCGTCGGCTATGTCCGCATCGAGAGCTTTCTCAGTTGGAGGATCGCAAACCTGCTCTGATACCAACTGTCACGGGCCAAATGTTTTGGAGCGGAAGAACCCGTGCGGCACCCTTGCATCGCATGCAAGGGATAAGCCTTGATATAAAATCCATCCCGAATGGGCTTCCCGACTTAACATCGCGGGGCATATTTCGGACCACGTGCCAACCTCGTATTCCATGTCCGCGCCTTCAATGACCATGTTGGCCGAATGGTATTGAAGGCGTAAAGTAAAATACAACATTTACAGGACTATGGACACAAGAAAATGCAAAAACGGATGTAGGGTGAGTTCCGCAATCGCCTTGGGCGAATTCGACATGGTGCATGCCCATGTGGGCTGCTCGTTCGTTATTCGCACAAGGCCACCATTTCATGAGCCAACACTCCCCTACACTATACATGAGGCCTCTAACCCCCAAGTGCCACCCCCAAGGTTCCTCAAAGCACGAGGAGCATGACAAAATTTGGGCCACCCGACGGGGTGATTTTCCGTGGCCACGGCCATGACGAAATGAACACAAGGTTTTCCGCTAAGCCGTGACGGATGAACCAAATGTCGAATGACCCCAACATGCATACAACTCGTACCACGGGCCCATGGGGATCGCACAACGGGGTTTCTCATGAACGAATACGAATAGAATGAAAATTTACATGGACACAAGTCCATATTTACAAATATGCAAGGGACGTTTCGTCATCGCTCGGCGCATCGAAAAAGTCCCTAACAGTACGGTACGGTATTTAAAACCACACATCACATCTGTCTCAACTTTTTCGTCTCAAATTGCACCAGTAAATCTAATTCAACAAATTTAATATGAATATGTTGATCATTCACATTTTTGAAGGCCACAAGGGATTGAAGTTTGTTATATTAATAGGTTACGTGATTACGTAAACAGAATCCCGTGGAGAGTGGCAGGATATTGTATATTGCCAAATGTCCAATTCCTATTCATGGAGGGCAGGGAGATATGTGTTTGTGTGTATGATAACTTTCTGAAATCATTTGATTCCTTGGACACCATAGGTCCAAGATAAAATCATGCTGAAACATTACATTGATCACCTGCATGTGAAAAGAAACTAAAGATACATGTAGGATTTGGAGGGTTAAAAAAATATGCATCATTTTGGAGTGAAAGAGTCCAAATACAGATTTTGGGTTCAAGAATCATTCTATATTCTATCTTCAATATGGTGATCATAATCAATGCCACCTTATTCTCAGTGATACACCTTTCTCCATCTGTTGGTTATTGTTTGCTCAAATAGGTATAGCTAAAAGCTGACAACTGCTTATGAAATTAAGTTCCATATTAGCATTTGATCAGTTTGGTGAAATTCACTAGCTTGTCCATGCTCTAAGAATCTTCACATTATAACTTCGGGATATCAATTGTAAGTTATTATTTATTGGATTTACTTTATTGGTCTTATGCTCCATAGGTGGATCATTTTGAAAGCCAAACAAAAATTCTATCATTTTGTTGTTTTCGTGGAAGCAAGTTTTCTAAATAGCTGTCGCCATACTCTAAATTGTCCTGTTCAATAACTTCAACGAAGCTTCTAGTTCCATTACATTTGTATATGCCTGCGATATTTTGCAATTGTGTGTTAAGTGTTAAACTGTCCGTTGAGGCATTTTGCATAATGCATAGGCATTCAGATTACACATGTAATTTTTCGCTACAATGTAAGATCTCTGTATCCCACTATTGCCAAGTTCTTTGTTGGTTTCATCAAATGAAGGAACCTTTTTTGAAAAATGTTGTGCATTATTTCAAATACCACAATGTACCGACCGCATCATAACAATTCAAACTGGTCTGGTTTAACAGAATACTACTTGTATGAGTCAGCATTGGCATGTTAGACAATTATTCTTTTGTTAATGTACTAGGGGTTATAATCCTACTTGGTCATCAGTACTGATTCCACAAGTTTCCAGTACAAACTGATGATTTTTTTAAGAGATCGATGCTGACTCTTTTTTTCTTTTGTGACTGAAACATTTCTAGTTGTTTTGTAGGATTCACTTAATGGAGTCATGCATGTAAGAACTATGAAGTGGCATGTTCTTGATTTGGTTGTGCTTCATATAGATCCCCTTGAAGCTGATGGTCTTTGACCTATTTCAATTGTGCATATGCTGAAGCAAGGTATTTGCTCATTCTTTATTTACTAATGGAGTGCATCAATTTAGATATTTTGGGTCTTGGCATACAATGTAAGTTGTATAGCTTTTACAATTATAACAAAACTGATATATGACAGTCTAAAAGTTCAAGAATTTTTATGCCCATTACTTGCATTAGTCCTATCTAGCTACTATCTCTAGATTCTGACCACTGTGACCAGATCAATGATATTATGCCAAGAGCAAACTGGGAATATACAGGCGATTGAAACTTGTAATGAGACTATATATAGCCTCATCCTTAATCCTTATGGGGTTTTTCAAATATAGCCAATTATTTGATTCATAATTAGCTTAGTAATGGTAGCTAATTGTCTGGTCTCTCATGAATTGGACTGTTAGTTAGCTTGCACCATCAGCATGCCACAGGACTACCAATCAATTTTAAAAGAATTCAACTTTCTCTTCTCGCCGGATAGCTCCCTTATTTTCATAAAGGGTTAATTAATGAATATATCATGACTTTTATCGAAATTTTTAAATTCATCACCACTTTTCATTTGTTTCAAATGCAGGTTTCAACTCTCGATTCGTTTCAATTGTATCACACCGTCAGATTCGGGTTGAGTTTTTCGTTAAACTACTGACCTGACATCGATGATGTGTCAACCTAAGTCCAGTCAGTCATTAATTTAAATATAAAAAATAAGTAAGATGACGTGTATTAGTAAGTACAATAATTTAATAGGTAACTAAAACATTGTAAGCCATCCACATAGCATATTGGATGTGTAAGCCATCCACATAGACAAGCCATGTAAGCAAGCTAAAGGTCCAACTCCTTGTAATTGCCACAAACTTGAAAGTTGGTCTATAAATTAGTTGGAAATCAGAGGATCCAACTCCTTATAATTCGCATGTAGCAAAATAACAGCTAAAGTTTATATGAGGAACTATGACCATTTTATTTGAGTGCAACTTCTAAGAAGCTAATCCCCATAGAAATTTTTATGGAGCCTCTCATAGTGAATTTAGCTTTATCAAAATTGAACCTAATATATTTAAAACTGGAGCCAAAGTAAGAGTGAACATGTGTTGTTTAGTTAACCTAATCCTTTCACTTTAGTTTAGACAAAATGACGCTAGGTTCTCTCTTGACAGTATTAGGATTTGTTATTTTCGTATAATTTTAAGGTACAACACTGGACAACACCAATTGCCCTGTGTTTGTTTGCAAAAACATACCATGGACATGATCAGAATAATGTACGAGGAAAATGACAATAATAACATTGTTCATATTTTCAATATATATAAATTTTTTTCAAGAATGCTCGATTTTTTCAAAATAGGTATATTTATATTTAAAGAGAATATATTTGGATTAAAAGAGAGTATATATTGATATAAAAAATATGCATATATGTACATTTAAAGATAGTATATTTGGATCAAAAGAAAGTATATTTAGACTAAAAATATATATTTGATAGAAACTAAGTATATATATATTTTTAGAGAGTATATTTGGACTCAAAGATAGTATATTTTAGTAGCAACATGGTATATATGTCTCTCTTTAGATATAATATTTGAATTAAAATAGGGTATATTTGGATTAAAAGAGAGTATATTTAGACTCAAAGAAAGTATATTTTGATAGAAATTGAGTAATATCTATATTTAGATAGAGTATATTTGTATTAAAAGATAATATATTTTAATAGAAATGTGATATATCTATATTTGTTGAGAGTATATTTGGATAAAAAATTGATCTTTAGTCAAATAAAATAATATGATCATGTATACTTACTATGCAATCAGGTATACTCAGTATGTGAGACGGTGTGGTTGTGTCGTCGACGGTGCCGGGGCCTTCATGTCGCAACATGTTAGTTAATTAATCTACTTGTGATATAACTGTAATATAGCATATTAATTGGATTTATAATTATTATGTTAATTAAAATAAATATTTTATTATAATAATAATATACGATCTTATCTGGTATAAGAACAATAAATAGTACAAAGGGTATTTTCATCCAAGTGTCTTATCATGTGTTATGATAATACGAAACGAACGAACGTAAGATAATACTAAATTTGATATTTAGTACTGTGCGAAACGAACGGGCCTAGGTTCATGGACCCAGCTTTATAGTAGTTTTTTTGCATTTTTTTTCCTTTATTCTTCTATGTTTGCTTCTAAAATAAGTGGAAGCAGAAGTTAGTTGAATATTAAATAACTTGAAATCTATAATACGACTCCATTCCAAGTTCATGGCATAATTTTGCATATTTGCGTACTAAGTTTCTTAAATTACTAAAAATGCTCATTTCAGCTTCAAAATTTCAACAACCATGGTAGATTTCTCCTATGAACTACAAAAATTAATTTAATACCATTTAAGAGGCCACGTACGTTAACATGGACCACCAAACAGATCACGCCTCTTTGCGCGGTCCACTTGCATCCACGTCATTATTTACTTGACAAGAAATAATTATTATTAGTAGGTGGAGTGAGACGGATGCAAAAGAAAAAAAAAAACATTAATATTGATTGCAAAATAAAAGGATTAGACTTTTGCGGGAAGCATTTCCTTTTACGAGTGTGATTCCTCTTCCCATTTTAACATATGTTGGGTGCCGGTGGGCCACGTCATGTCTCTACTTATAATTAAATACGTCATACATACGTACGTACTAAAACGGTGACCAGTCCTTACATAATTAAGCTTCATTGGTTTACTACTATTTATCACACAGTACAAGTATATATTATGGTGTGTTCACTCTTTCCTTACTTCCAGAATCAGAAACATGTCCTCGTAAATGATTTTTTTTTAATATATATTTGAACTAAATATATTACCCAAAAGAGGAAGTCCTTTGCTTATTTGCATTGTCAAAATTCCTAAACATGGTGCCAATGGTTTGTAAGTTGTAACATCCAAAACCTATGTGCTGAACAAATCAAAGTCCGACAGCTAAACATTTTGCTAGTGAGCAAGATGTGGCTAATAGAAAATTGATTAGGAGATATGAATATATACATAGATATACCTTGTGCTTCAGCCTCCCATTGGCCGGATTGGTGGTCTCAATTATTCCTATTCCGATTAGGAGATTTTGTTGGAACTCTAATGTTTGTCTCATTCATTATTCCCAAAGTTCGACGGACCTAGGACCTAGGACCTAGGAAACAAAATGTGTCAAGCAATTATTGGGAGAAAATCATGCTAATCAATTTCAACCCAACTTCATTTATTTGTTGATGGGTTCAAAAAATAGTATTATAGCTAGTGTCCACCCAATTCTATTCAGCAAAAATTAGAACATAATATTTAAAAATTTTAAAATCATAATTAAATTCTAAAAATATCAAAAATACTCTTACACTAAAATTATTTAAAATGATCCTTTCGATTATGAAAATTCATTCTAAAATCTTCAAAAAAAATCATAATAAATCTAAATTAATCAATGAATTTTTTTTGTTTTTTTTTGGAATTTTAGTAGGAGTGTGTATGGGTATTGAGTAGACCCGAAACCGGTTGGAACCTACTCAATACGGTAGGTTCCGGGTAGACCCAAAAAATTCAGGTAGGGTCCGGGTAACGAATCAAGGAACCGATTAAATTCGGTTCCGATTCTGGTTCCATATATAGTTCTGGGTACCGGAACCATTTTTTAAATATATACAAAAATCTGAATATGGTATATTAGATAATAGGTATTATTCAAAACCCATTAACTCAAACCCGTTAATCATCTAAATCACTAACCCAGTAACCCTAACTTCCCATCTCTCTCTCTCTCTCTCACCTCACGGCTCACGCGCAGTCGCAAACACACGCATCTCTCCACAGTCGTCGCACCTCCCTCCCTTTGACTCTCCATCTCTCTCGTATTTATGAGTGTCTATCTCTGTTTTCTCTTCTTCGAGATCTCCATCTCTTCCCTTCCACTTTCCTGTAATTTTTTGCTTTAATTGATAGAAAATGAGCTCTGATTTGCTTCAATGATGCTAAAGATGTGATTTTTCTTTTGTTTTTGATCTTAGGGGACCAAATCCGAAGGAGAAGATGCGAGTTTGCAAGTAAAGTTTGTATCTTTCTGCTGGAATCCTTGTTCTATGGGCTAATTTTTTGGGACAGGTTCTTGGCTCTAATGTTTTGATCTTTGATGTCTCTCCCACACTTCCTCTCTCTTTTCTCTTTCTCTCTCTTTCTCTCCCCCTCTCTCTAATTTTTTTCTCCCAATAATTAGATCATTTTTAAGTCCTTCTGATAAGATTTATAGGTTGCATTCTCCGCTACCCAGATCGACGATTCATTGGTTCTGGCTAGCTAGCTTACCAAAAAAGACCAAAAGTTTTGATTTTTATGGGCTTTATATTGTATACTGATCATTGTGTTTGATATTTAAACATGGATCCCAGATCCTGTTTCAGTAGACAATCAAAAAAAGATTGCATTTTTCTGTGTAGCCTTGGTGGGGTTTATTTTTCATTTTAGTCCAGTTTCAAGTTACCTTGCAAGAGGAAATAGGGCTCTCAAGTTGTTCCTCGTTGAAAATTAGGTTCTCTTTTGGTTCGGATTTGGAGATATGTTAGAAGACCGCCCTTATTTGATTTCCAAGGTGTTTGAGAGCACCTCCGACCAAGAATCCAATTGGCATTACTTGGCTTACCATTTCTTAGAGATGATTAGAGTTTATAACTAATTTTACATGAGAACTGATGTTGATTCTGATCATTTTGATCAAATAAAAATAAATTCTACATGCATCTTGATATGATTTCAGGCTATGTTTCATCGATGCAAACTTCTTTTACTTAGAATTGATCATCTGTGTTCATATTTTGCATTATCCAATTAATATGTTTCATTAATTAACTGATTTTTTTTTATTTAACTAATTAGGCAGATGGATTAATTACCTAACATATTCCAACATTTTGATTAACTAAATTTTTTATTATATTTTTTCATATGGACAATTCAGCTAATGATGCAGCTGACACCGGGTCCATACTATGTGCACAATCATCAACCAAAATGGGTTCCAAGAAGTCGAGGTCCGAGATTTGGGATCATTTTCTTAAGAAAATAAATGATGAGAAAATTGGTAAAGATGTTTCATTTTGCAACTATTGTAATATGAATATTATTTATAATGTTGATTGGGGTACTTCATCCATGTGGAAGCATTTGAAAACTTATTTTAAATATCCTCCAAATCTTGACAAAAAGCAAAAGTTGCTTTCATCATTTTGTAAACTTGGAGCCGATGGGGAAAATGTGAGGACACTCACAACTTGGAAATATAATGAAGATTATTGTAGGCACATGTTGACTAAGATGGTTATTGTTGATGAGCAACCATTTTCAATTGTTGAAAGTGAAGGTTTTCAAAGTTTTGTGATTGTATGTCAACCTTTATTTAAACATATTAATTTCAAGGTTTACAGTTGCGAGAGATTGCATGAAATTTTATGTTTGTGAGAGAACTTGCCTGGAGGATAAGCTAGCATCTCTAAAATGTAGAATTGTTGTCACCAGAAATATTTGGAGTTCTATTTAAAATTTGAGCTACTTAGTTCTCATCGCACACTTTGTTGATGATAATTGGATATTGCATAAGAGATTGCTGAATTTTGTTGTTATGCCTAGCCATAAGGATAAGGAGATTGGTAAGATGGTGGAAAAATGCATTATTGATTGGGGTATTAGAGATCGTATATCCTCTATTACAGTTGACAATGCTAGCTCTAATGATGTGGCTGTAGCCTATCGGAAGAATAAATTGAAAAATGTGATTGTTTTAGGTGGTGAGTTTTTTCATATGAGGTGTGTAGCTCACATATTGAATTTAATTGTGAAAGATGAATTGAGTGAGGTTTGTGAGTCGATTTCTCGAATTTGTGTTGTAGTGAAATATGTGAGGAATTCTCCACATAGAGCTCAACAATTTCAACATTGTATTACTGAGAATGGCATAACTTATTTGTCTTGATGTCACCACTAGATGGAATTCTACGTATCTTATGTTAGAAACTGCTCTTAAGTTCAGATCGGCCTTTGGAAGACTTGAAGAAGATGATATTGCTTTTGTGAATGAGCTTGATTGTGGAGTCTCGACGAGTGAGGATTGGGATAGTGCATCCATGTTGTTTTTATTCTTGATAAACTTTTATGAAGCTACAAATAGAATGTCAGGGAGTCTCTATGTAATATGTAACCATTACTTTCAAGAAGTTGTTAGCATGTTTTCTACACTGATTGAGTGTGAAAGAGATTCTAATCCCTGTCTTTTGTCAATGGCTAGAAAAATAAGAGAAAAGTTTGGCAAGTATTATGGGAGTGTAGAGAGAACAAATATGATGGTGTTGATAGCTGTTGTATTAGATCCTTGATATAACCTGAGATTTTTGAAGTATTGTTGTCGAAGAATTTGTTGTGATGCACGCTGATAGAGTAGAGGAGATGGCTCAGAATGTAACGAGGGTCTTGGAACGTCTTTTTGCATTTTATGAGAAATCTTGTTCTTCTTCAGAATAGCCTTCTAGTGTGATGGATGAGTCTAACACTCAATCACATCTTCAAGCTACTGGTGGTGATAATGCTTTTGTGAATCTGATAAATCTTGTGAAAGATTGGTACAAGGATGACATAGATGAGGAAGAATTGGGGTCGAAATCTGAATTAGAGAGGTATCTTAGCAGTCGTCGTGAACCGGATAGTGAAAGATTTAATGTATATATTGAAGTGGTGGAATGAAGAGAAGTCAACCTACAAAATTCTTAGTTTTATGGCAGAAGACATCTTAGCCATCCCAGTATCCATGGTAGCTTCAGAATCAGCTTCCAACATATCTGGTCGAGTACTTGATCAATTTTGCAACTCGCTTACTCTTAAATTCGTGGAAGTCTTGATTTGTGCACAAGATTGGTTACGCTCATCTCAAAATCCGATCACTATTAAGCAATATTTGAAAGATGCAGAAAATTATGAGAATGATATGTGTTAGGAGCATATTTGTAATTGTTGTGTGCTTTCGTGTTTTTATTTAATTTTTACTTGTACTATTTTACTATTTTATTCATTCTAACACGATTTTTTTTTGTAGAACTTAGTTGCGTCGCAACAGATATGATGGTGGAATAGTGGATTGATATGCAGTTGGATATTTGTATACTTTTCTAATTTTTATTTCCATGTTTGTTGTTAATGGTCATGTAAGTGAGTAAATTTTATATGAGTATGTATTTTGGATGAGTAACTCTGTACGAGTCTGCATTATGGATATTTATTATGAGTATGTATTTTATTATGTATTTGTTAGTAAACTTTGTTAATGGACACTATGTGTGTGTTTGTTTATGTTATGAGTAAATTTAGTGGACATTATGTCATTGACTCATTATGGATATTTGTTGGTGGAATTTGTATTTGTTATAAGTTTGTATTATGGATATTTTTCATGTTTTCATTATGCATTTGTTAGTTTAGTTATACTTGTAGTCTTTTTTTTATTTATTGAATTGTGATGAAAATTGAAAAGATGGAAAAAAATAGGTTCCAACCGGTTCTAATAGGCTTCGGGTTGGAACCCGGAACCTATACTATAGGTTCCAACAGGGTACCCGAAATCGAAACCACAGGTTCCGAGTAGGGTCCGATTCCAAGTTCCACGGGGTAGGGTTCGGGTCGAAAAATTGGGAATCAATCCCCTATATGGTAGGATCCGAGTATCCTAAAAATTATAGGGTAGCCGGACCCGCTCACCCCTATATTTTAGAATGTATTTTCATGATTAAAATAGTCACTTAAAACTCTTGAAAATAGTTATTTGATCATGAAAATACATCTTAAAATTTCTATAAAAAATTATAAAAAATTCATCCATTAATTTAGAATTATTGTGATTTTCTTGAAGATTTTATGATGCATTTTCATAATCAAAATGACAACTTTAGATAGTTTTGATATAAAAATATTTTGAGTATTTTTTTTTAATTTGATTCTGATTTTAAAAATTTTAGTTTAGGAAAAAACCTAAATTCTATTTATCCTTAGTGAAGTTTAGTCCTATTTGATTTTAGGGTTATTAAAAATCAAATACTTTAAATCTATTAGTTTGGTTCGGATAATATCAGGTAGGTTTGAAAGAAACACATAACTCTAAGTAACCTTTGACTAGAATGTCATAGATCAAATTGTGGGGATTTACCCTTTTGGGATAAGTAATTTAAAAACTAACCTTTCATATAATATTAATAAAAAATAATCATATTTTGCATGCATGAATAAAAAAATTATTTGGTATCAAATTTTGAGACACCCCGATCCCGTAATTTCAGCAATTATCTCGTAATCATCTTTGGTATGAACCATGTACTGCAAGATTATTGCTCTTCTTGTAAGCCATCAACAACACAAACGAAAATCACACAAGCAAACAAAAATACCAGAGCAGAGTGTTTTGTCTTTGTCCTGAGTTGTTAACTCCATTGGCGAGTTGTCGACACATTAGACGGATTGTCCCGAGTTATCCTGAGTTGTTGACATCCAAGGCGGGGTGGGGTATGTTGTCGTTATCCATTGTTGTTGGCATATGGACGATTGTTCCTGGGGTTGTCTTGGGTTGGTGACACCTAGACGATTTTTTTCCAACTTGTCTTAGGCTGGTGACACCTTGATGGGTTGTTGAAACAGACACGTTTTTCATCATACGGGTCGAGTATCCATGAGAATAATTTTATCCTTTTTTTTTTCTTGGTCAAATTTTGTTAAGTTTATAAGGGATGTCATTCTTGAAAGATTTTTCCCATTTGGACAAAAAAAAAACAGCCCAATGTCATACTAGTCTCACCAATGAGTAACATTAATCGATTGATACGATCATGTTATTTTAAGTAGATTAATTTATACTCATTTAACAACAATTGACATATGATAAGATTGGACTATTGTCTTAAATGAATATTTGATTTTGACTCCTTACCTACTTATTATCCAATTTACTCGAGTCGATTGTAGTCATCTCAGTACGATCTAATTCAATTAGTATTTTTCACTGACATGCTCTAATTAAAAATAACCTAATAAATACTCTTTTATCTTTTATCAAAAAAAAAAAAAAAAAAAACTAGAGAAGAGCTACCAAACCAAAGTCCTATAGATTTTAATTTTTTTGAATTTGTCTTATAAATTTTATTTCAGTTTTTTCACTCCTATACGTTTGCTTCGTAGTGCAGATTTGATCTTATCCATGACGGTCCGTTAACTCTGTCAACATAAACATAACATCGTTTATTTTTTGTGGACGGAGAGTTAATGAACCGTCACGGGTAGGACCAAACGTATAAGACTTAAAATTACGAAATAAAATTTATAGGAATAAATCTTTCAACGTGTATAAATGACATTATGTCCACGTGGACGAAGAGTTAACGGACCGTCACATATATGATGAAATTTGTGCTACGAAGTAAATATACAAGATTAAAAATATCAAAATTAAATTTATAGGATCTAAGTACAAAAACTTTAAAATTTATAGTACTTTTATTGCACTTCTACTAATAAATACTAATTAGAGTAGTTGCATTGATCCTTTTAACGAGGCATGAAATGTTGGGCCTCTACGTAAGATATTATTGGGAAGTCAACACAAAAAAAATGAATAAATAAAAGGATGGTCAACACCAATTAAATTGAGGCCCTCCAAACTACAACATTGAATAGCTGAGATAACCATTCAACTTTTTGAAAGGTCTACTGTTGTTAGAAATCTCTAGTACTAATGCATGCATGCATCTCATGCTTAAAATCTCCCGACCAAACCAAGACTACTTAATTCCTATCCATTCAATCTTTCTTTTGTTTGTCTAATTGGAACAAAACTCAATGTCTATTTGATTAGCGAAATTAAATTTATTTTCATAATTTTGATTTCATCGAAATCAAAATTGCTTACGAAAATATATTTGGTTCAATATTTTTATAAAATTGAATCGAAACTAGAATGAAAATAAATTTCAACGAAACTAATTTTTCTTTATAAAAATAAAAACATCAAAAGATTATTTTATGTGGTTTCGAGACTGTCGATTTCGTTATCAAAATGCAGTGATAATTTTATAATTATAAATATTTTTTATAAAATTAATTAATTAAAAAAAAATCAAACTATATCTAATTTATAAAAATAAAAATAAAAATCATAATTTTTAACTCAAACTATTATATAAAGAGTAATCTTAAATCAGACTATCGAACTTATTTTTTTGAAATTTTATAATATTTATTAATTAATTTTATATCTAATTAAACAAAAAAAATTTTAAATCATCAATAACTTAATTAATTAAATCTTATAAATATTTTATAATCATATTAACAAATATTTAATTTTATAAATATATTTGATTTTTTTCTAAATACAATATGTGATTTTTTTCTACGACCATATTAAGTTTTATAAATTATTTATATGAATTAGTTACTATTTAATTAAAAATCAAATTACTACTAAGTTGTTCAAGAAAAATTAATATTATTTTTTATAACCAAATAAATATTCACTGATTTCATGAAATTGATATTATTTTTATTAACCAAACGTATTTTCAAAAAATTGAAAATTAAAAACCAAAACCAAATTTTTAATTTATTAAAATCAAACTAAAAAATAGTTTTCGCTAATCAAACAACACCAAAACTCCAACTCCTATGCTTTCCTATTTCCTAAATATGATTATGAAAGTATATATCCCTATTCAAACATTTCCAAGTTTTGAATGCCAATTTGAATTCTCTTAAATCATGGTCGCCATCAATATCTTACTTTTTTTCTCTTATTAATTAGTAGGTATATTAGCAAATTATAATTAGAAATACAATTAAAATTATTTTTTTATTTTCTTACTACTAGATTTGCTAGGCTATGAGAGTTTGATCTCGGTAAGTACGTATAATTAAGGTCACCTCACAAACATCAATAGTCCAACATTAAAGAGGCGAGAGAGACGAGAGGAGGTGAGATCGGGGAGAGGAGGTGAGACCAGCGAGAGAGGCGAGAGGAGGGAGATCGGAGAGGGAGATCGGGGAGAGGAGGCGAGAGGAGGGAGACCCGTGTTTAGTGGAGGGCAACGAGGTCTTTTCGCATCAAAATCCTCCGCCCTATTACGGGGACCGAGAATTTTCTCGGTACACCAAAAGAGCTCAAAATCTTGTCCCGAACATGATTTAAAATCCTATCCCTCCCTATTTTCACAAAATAAATAGGGGACAAGAGCCGAAATTCAGTCCAGTCCTTCGTTTTTTAACGAAACAAATGGGCCCTTGAGTTTATTTACTTTAATTTAGATATTCAAAATGTTCATATATACTTCAGTCGAATTTTTCATTTGGTTCACATAATAGATCAAGAATAGTTATTTCCTATTTAATTTTATATTTGATTTGACATAGTTAATTAAGGATTAGTTAAAAATTAGTTATTTAATAAGCAATGATTATTTTTGAACTAATTATTTCTTGACTAATATTTGAGCTATCAAGAATAAATGTATTTTTTTGCTATTACTCATTAATTATTAAACTAATTATATTTAAATCTGATAATCTAATAATGACTGAATATAGAAATATTTATATTCGGTTATTTTAAACACTAATCTTATATATATATATATATATATATATATAATGTTTTCTATTATATATAATCATTAATATTAGTATTATCTAATATATGTTAATATTTGTGTTTATATAATACTTTTGTCTATTATTAAATTATGTTTTAATTTTTCCTAAATTTTATTTATTTATTATTTTTCATTATGATTAATTTATAATATAAATATGCTACTTATTGTACATATAAATATGTCAATATACAGTTAGTCTTCAATGTTATTCATTTAATATTTTTATGCTATTCATGGTCTATTCCTGCTACCAACTAAAAATGGAATAATAATTTATTTATTTATTTATTTATTTTCGTCAACTAGCCAAAAAAATCAAATACTAAAATGATTATTATTGTTCCAATTTACTCATTTTCTAATTTATTCAACTCAATTTAGTGAGCAAATCAAGCACTCTTAGGGCTCATCTGTTTTGCAAAAAAATAAGGGACAGGACACCGGCCCGTGTCCCCCGTTTATTTTACAAAATTGGCCATGGGATAGGATAATAATCGAGTTCGAAACAGGATAATTACCCACTTAGGGTGTGTTTGTATACGTGTATTGGACAGTACAAGCCAATACATGACAAAAAATTATATCATCCTTATTTTGCATTGTACTGGATGAAAAATTAGTGATGTTTTGTGTTTGTTTTTTATTATCATGACATAGGACAATATATATTAGCTGAAATACTTTTGTGTGCATAAATTATCAAAAAAGATATTATATTATTAAAAAACAGTAAGAGAGAATATATATATATAGACACGAGCGTCCCCTCCCACATCTATAATGTTGGACGATGCTACGAAACGTGTCTGTCAACACTAAGGTAGAGTCGGCCAACGTTGCAGATGCGATCTGCAGCATTATTGACATTGTTGACATGATTCGCAATGTTGACCGACACTAGCAATATGATTTACAGCTCGATATATCAACACTACGGATGCGTCTCTTGTTCACACTCTCTATAATGTTCCCCAATGCAGACAGAGAGAGATATATACCGTGAAAATGAAGTCACTGATATAAGAGACCGTTGCCTAATAGGAGTTTCAGACGTAAGGACAGCGCGGAAATCATAATTTTATTTCAAGAATAAATAAGTAGACTTACTTGCTTGTCCTAGAAAAAAATCTATTGTACACCGTAATTTTTCATGGTACAATAAATAGCAAAATTACAATGTGATCCCACCAATTTTGTCATGCGACGAATTTTGCACATGTTTAAGCTAGTTGTAATGTACAGTATCATAAAATATGAATCACACATGTCCTTACTATCAAAATTTCAAATTCCTTTAAATTAGGTCGATGAGTTTTGACCCTTTTTGTCATTTACCTAACCTAATATACTTGGGTACACGGAGGTTCAGGATTTGACCCATTTACATCCTAATAATTAAATGACATCATCAGAGCCATTAGGTTTGACTCACACATTCATTAATTATGAGCTTACGAGTTAGGACAACCTGTGTTACGAGAGAGATATATAAATGAAAAAAAAACGGAGAGGCACGTGTGAATCCATTTACGCTCAAAGTGATAGGAACATCTATATTATTTAGATCTTGAATTTAATTTTTAATTATAATATTTTAGGTGTCTTATTAATATTTTTATAATATATTTTGTACGTATATTATTGCGTTTACGTGTTATAATAATTGGCTTATAAAATTATTTTTTCTTTCATTCAATTCAATATTGCAGTATAAACCAATCCTCATACTTAACTGTACAAACTAATTCAAAGGAACAAGAAAACAGCACGCTGCAGTGACGCCCTCCCGGATCCGGATCCGGATCTACTACTGCGCGCACGCATCCGATTCAGAATTCAGACAGCAGCGTGCCCAGCAGAAACTACTCCCATAAATGGCACCCGGACACGCATCGCACACCGCCACAAGCAATTCCAAATCAAGCCAGAGAGAAAGAAGAATGAGGTAAGGAGTCGCTTTTATTGCGCCGCGGAGGAGTAGAGCGCGTGAACCGGATTAGCGGACCAGTTTTCTTTTATTTGGTTAATTAATTGAGCTCTTAACAAACGGAAGCAGGCAAAAGTGGTGCGGGCTTTTTTTTGCCTCACCGGCTGTCCTAGGTTTTGGGTTTCAGAATAAGAAAGTTACTGTTGTCTGTTGAAGAAACAAAACAAGAAACTGGAAAAGAAAATAAATTATCTCATTTCTCTTTTCTCGGTTAAATTAGAGATCTGGACGGCAACAACAAACTAGATTTTTTTTTATTTTGTAAAAATGAGGAATAATAATAATTATAATTATAATTATAATTATTATTATTATTATTATTATAATTAATAAATAAAAGGAAGTGGGAAAAAATTATCTCAAAGCTTTTGCAGTTGAAGGCTGTTTCTATTTCTGCCCAAGAAGAGAAGGTAGAAGAGGAAGCCGAGATGATGTGGGATCTCAATGACTCGCCGGACCACGAGCCTCGTCATGGGGAGCACCCCGACAACAAGGGGAAGGGCCCCGAGACCCCCTCCACCGACGACGACGACGACGACGACAACTCTAGCTCCTCCGCCGTCGAGCCCGACGGCGGAGACTGCAGGATTTTCGGATTCTCCGTCCCCGGCCGCGAGCCCGCCGTCACGCGGCAGTTCTTCCCGGTCGAGGAGGAGGAGGTCGTCGAATCGGCGGCGGCGGCGGCGGCGGCGGCGGGGAGTGCGTTGCCGCCGGCGCACTGGGTCGGTGTTCAGTTCAGCCAGTCCTCCGAGATGGGCGGCGGGAGGGTGGCCGACGCGTCGCAGCAGCCTGTCAAGAAGAGCCGGCGTGGCCCGAGGTCGAGAAGCTCGCAGTATCGGGGTGTCACATTCTACCGGCGTACCGGTCGGTGGGAGTCGCATATTTGGTGAGTCGGTCAGCGTTCGATCTCCTTGTGTTGCTGCCTAAATCGGAGAAGAAGAAATCGTATTGCGATTTGTTCTTTCTTTTTTTCGCCTTTCCTTGCTCGATGTTATCAAATCAATTCATGGATTGTTTGTTCATCATTTATGTGCAGGGACTGCGGCAAGCAGGTCTATTTGGGTAAGCATATCTACATATTTATCTGCTGGATTACTATAAAGGATTCTGCCTGCTCTATCACAATCACTGCTGAAATCGTTTATTTCTGTAGGTGGATTCGACACTGCTCACGCAGCAGCAAGGTATAATTAACTACGGTTTTTGATGCTGTCTATTTCAGCATCAAATAACACTAACACATCCAGGAATTTGGCGTTGCAGAGCGTACGACCGAGCAGCCATCAAATTTCGAGGTGTGGATGCCGATATCAATTTCAACCTGGAAGATTACGAGGACGACATCAAACAGGTCAATTTTCGTTATTATTTTTTGTCTCTGTGATTCCATGGTTTATGTAGAATGGAAGATAAAATGGTAAGAATAAGCAACGCTTTGGTTGGTGGCGGCAGATGAACAATCTCACCAAGGAGGAATTTGTTCATGTTCTTCGACGGCAGAGCACCGGCTTTCCCAGAGGAAGCTCCAAGTACAGGGGGGTTACCCTGCACAAATGTGGTAGATGGGAAGCAAGAATGGGCCAGTTCTTGGGAAAAAAGTATGTCTAATGCCTTGCTCTTCATTTCCTTTTGCTGCTTCAGTCCATGTTTGAATATGCTTGAACTTGTGATTTGTGTTCTTGAAACAGATACGTATACCTGGGCCTGTTTGACACCGAAGTGGAAGCTGCAAGGTGGATTCAGGTCCGCAAAGTTCATAACATCTTGAATGTCGAGTAGTTTAATTGAGGTTGGTTTTGCAGGGCGTATGACAAAGCTGCAATCAAATGTTACGGAAAAGATGCAGTTACTAACTTTGATCCGAGCATATATCAGGATGAGCTTAATTCCAGTGGTGGGTTACTTGCTATATATATTTTTATATATACTGTTTTCAAAATTAATTGAAGCGTGTTTTTGTATTGTCTGTTGTTTGCAGACAATCAGAATGAACACAACCTTGACCTGAGCTTGGGAAGCACTGCTCCAACAAGTAGTACTCTCGATCCAATCGGCAGTGATCAGCGCGTTCCGACGGGGTTCGAATCTCATTGGGGGACAAGCAAGAAGGTAAGATGATTATAACTACACATAGTTGTTATGTTAAATTTGATTGACTAGCCAATTTTGCCAAATATCAAGTGGTCAGAAAATGTTTGATTTATTCTTTTATGTACTTAATTAACATATGAGCTGACTTAATTTGACAAGAGTTAATTTCTTTACATATTGAGACTAGCAAGATTTGAATTCACAATCTCCTACTTTTATATCATATTAAATTTGATAAGATGAGAAAAGGGCTCAATGTGTCCATTTATATCCTCGATGCTCACAAAGACAAGAAAAAAGATTTAGCGGTCATTTGTTTGTTCCCAACTAATAAATGGGGCATTCATAGTTCAACCCCCATACTAATTATCACCAGGTGCATAATTAGCAATAATCCTAACCATAAAGCTCTCGTTGTGATGCTCTATTTATTGAGGACTATGCTAACTAGTGCATGCATGTGCTACAGCTTGTGGGTAGCAGTGGCGACAAGAGTTCCGATGGCGGCCAGTTGGCGATTGCCGGCGAACAACAACGGCCGTCGAGACTACTGAATTGGAGCGATGGTAGAAGCAACTGGCTGCATCCGGGTGCCATCCCGGTGCCACAAATGTTTGCCACCTCAGCTGCAGCATCATCACGATTCCCTCCTCATGTAGCAATGCCACATCCAACTTGGCTGCACAAGAATGGGTTTCAATAGTGAACCCATTGGTTAATTACAATTAAACTTGATATGATGAGGTTCCATAACTTTGTTGTTTATTATGCCAAGCACCAAGAGCCCATTCAACTCTTTTGAGATTCTTGGTGTTTCATGACATCTATCTATATGTACATCTTTTATTTAGTTTGACCTTATTATAATTGATCCTTAAGCTCTTCTTTTGGTACGTTCAATTCTTTGATTGGTGGTGCAGATCTGCATATATGTTTTTGAGGAGCCTTTTAATTAAGTTGCTAGAAATATATAATCATCTGCATTGTGCTTTTAAGTTGATCATTTCAGGAAAGGTAAAACGAAAAACAATTTTATGGGTTTAATTGTCTAAACAACCAGGGATTTTTTTATTAGTGGATAGAAGATTTAGATATCATATCAGGACTCATGAGATAGCACGTGATCAATTAAAAACAAAAAAGCTTAATCTGGGTGCAAGTAATTAGGGAAAAAAATACTAAAAGATGGATAGTCCATTTGTCTTATAACTTTTCAAAGAATCAACAGCACTTGTGAAGAGCTGGAGCTTGTCAGCTTGCACACTCCTAATTTTGTTTGACTACTTTCTAAATACATTTTTAAAACACACCAAAATGGATCTCTATAATTAATGATAAGATAGCGCTGCCATTCAAGAGTGTTTGATTGGATGAAATAAAATTATAAAAAGTACGAATAAATAATAAATAGAATAGATAAATAATATAATAATGGTTGATATTAATAATAGACAAGTAGTTATTTTTTTGTTTGATTAGCATATAAAATAGATCAGAAATAGTGTGAAACAATCAAAATGTTCTTATTCATAATTAAATATTGATTGCAATTCTAATTCATTCTAGTCACTAACTTTATAGTAAAAAAAAAATATTAGTTTAAAATATTTTTAAAATTAAATATTGATTTGAAAATATAAAAATATAAATTAATTTTGGATTAATTAAAGAGTTTTTTACTTTTAAAAATAAAAAATTATTTGTCTAATAATAATATTATTATTATTAATAATCAAAATTAGAGACTATCTTTAAGAAAATAACACAAATAATTAAATTATTTCTGATATAGTAATACTATACATATGTTAATTGAATGGATCTTAATATATTTGATCAGTACAATTATTATAAATTTTGAAGAACAGCATTGAAAAAAAATATCAAAGAATAGATGAAAAATATTATTAGTAGAGTTAGGAGAAGAAATAATATTCTTTATCCAATCACTCCAAGACATGAACTGTTGAACAACTGGATCACTCTCCCCTCTCCTCTCGTTTTTCAACTCCATTTACTGAAAAGTACAAAAAAGAAGCACCTCCTACAGCTACTGGTAGGTGACAATGAAATCTCCATCCTCAGTACTGCATGCATACATCTCTGCCCACATTTGTTATGTTAAAAGAGAGGTCGGATTCCTCAGTCCCCATTGCAGCACAAGAGTTATTGCAGGGTTAGCTCGGAAGGAAGAAGCCATGAATAGGATAAAAAGCAAGGGGATGCCAAGAACTAAAGAGAACAAAGGGATTCCCTCATTTGTGTGGGAAGCAACCTACAAGGCTACAACCCTCCCCCTACACATCTTCTAGCTCTGCAGATTAGGCTGCTGGTTTTAATTCCGAGAGAGACTGCTCAACCCCCTCAAGCCACCAGATGAATTCAATTAACATCATGGAAAATTCCACCTACACATCATCCTAATTCTAAACTATCAATGTCTAGGGAGTCAAGATCCTTCAATTCCAAAGCAACTTGTTGCACCAATGCACCATATTCTATAGCTCAAACAAGAAATAAATGGATTGCTAAATATAATTCCAAGTTGCAACCAGGGACATGTTTGTTTGATTGCTTGGATTGCACACTGTCATGTGCTGTGTGGGGTTTTTTGGGGAATCAGAATTTTAATGGATGAAGAAAGTAAGCTGGGGGAGACCAAGAATGGCACAGCAGGACTAGATTTGTGTTGGTTTTTGAATGAAGCTAAAGAGAGTACACATAAGTATGTAAAGGAATTATTGTTTATGTATATGAAGAAAAGATATATTACATTCTGATAGCAAAAGGTCAGCATGAAGAATTATAACCTAAATGGTAGGTGGCACATGCCTATATATTGTAAGCTTTAGGAACAAGGGACCAACCCTTTATTTTTTTACTACAATGTACCAAAGTTAAAAAGCTGTTGACAAGGTCCTTTCCTTAACTAGGGAAAAAGAATCCCACTCCTAACACCTTGTGGGTCTTATCAATTACCCAACATTCATCAATATATTTAAAACTATTCCATTTTCAGTTCATCCATCTATAATAAGTTCTGAGCTGGAATAAGTTCACTTTATTATTTCATGCCTATTTTTTTGTTTTTTTGTTTTTTGTTTTTTGTAATAATAAAGATTGGAAAAATTATATCTTGTGTGCCCTTTTGAGTTATTTCTAACCTTGAGTAGATTAGATAAATTATGCTGGATTGAATTTACTGAGTTTGTATCAATTTCACTTCGTCTATAAATAAAAATATGTTTTTCCTTGGCAAATTCCATACTTTGGAAGGTACTGATTGTTGCCATATTTTACATTGCTCGATAGGGAATGACCCAAGTGCCCTTTGGGCCTTTATGCCTTTATAGTGGTAATTATTATTATTATTATTACTATTATTATAAAAGAGAATATGCATGTGCATGAAAAGTAATATATAAAAGAATGAATTCATCAACTGTTGATTAGCTTTAACGTTTATTTATTAGTCAAAGTCTATAAAGTATAGCAAGCAGCTTAGTTCATCTCCAAGCCTGCCATATCTTGTCTGAAAAAATGACCAAGAAGTCGAGCTCCGTAGAATTTTTTATGAAGCTCCGCATACGAATGAACGTAGCATTGTTAAAATTTGTCAACCTAATATCATTAAGACTGAACTTAAAAGAAAAGTATTAGGTTCACTCTTTCACGATACAAATTCACTCTTATTTTTTAGACTAGTTTTAATTATACTAAGTTCATTTTTAATAAGATTAGATCGACTCTCACGAGAGACTTGAAAAATTTTGATAGAGTTTGACACCATAAAAATTGTACTGCTTGTCACTCTCTAATTGGGGAAATAAACCGATGTTAAATAATTGAGATTTTGGAATCGTGTGATTGATATGAAATAACGTGAAAAATAGAACTTCAGAAGTAAAAAAAATTTGCTTCTATTTGATTGACAAAAAAATAAGCAAAATGGAATTCTCTTTCTCACAAAACACGAAAATGATATTTGAAAGTAACTTTAAGAATTATTTAAAATATAGACAAGTGTAATATCATATGATAATTTTGGCAAAATTATAATTATTTTATAATTTATTAGTAAATTATAAATACTTTACGATATTCGTCAAAAATATAACTTTTTTTATAATATATTAAATTATCTCCAAATTTTATTTTATAATTAAAATAATAGGTGTGTTAATTGCAGTTAGACTTACATTTGGAAACTTTGATAATAAAAAAATCCCTAATTGCTTTTATATATTACTGCGTATAAAATTTTAAATTCTATGTTTATAAGATTAATAAACCTAACAACGTAATTAATATCACATGAAAATTATTGGCAAAATCATAAGTAGTTTATGATTTATTCGTATACCGCAAATACTTTATATTTGTCAAAATTATAATTTTTATGATATATTCAAATTACCCCACAATTTTATTCTAGGATTAAAATGACAAGTGTGTTAATTGCAATTGCATTGGCAATTAGAAAATTTAAAGAAAAGTCCCTAGTTGTTTTTGTATGTATTTTTACTCCATAAAATTTTTTAAATTTTATATATCCATAAAGTTAACAAACTTAGCGATCTAAAATAAAGTATTAATTCTAATTAACTTTGGTGTATAATTTTTCTAACGAGAAATTAGACTAAAAAATCACAAGGTCTACAAAAATTTTATGTTCTACTCGTGTTTTCAAAATTTACCTGTAAATGCACAAAATTTACCTGTAAATGCACAAAATTTACCTGTAAATGCACAACATTTACATTTATTTATGTCATCTACCAAATCGTCAAGCGTCGTCTCAACTTAGCTGATGGCGCTTGATGTGAGACGACGCTTGACGATTTGGTAGATGGCATAAACGAGTGTAAAGGTTGTGCATATACAGGCGAATTTTGAAAACACTGGTAGAACATAAATTTTTTACAAACCCGCTAATGACCTATATATCAATGTCTGGGACGGATGAAATACTCATTTACACAAATCTACTATCACCCTAATCCTAGCAATTATATTATACATGTTCTTGAAACGTAAACATATTAATGGTTTTCTCTCAACTCAAGATTTGAATTAAATTATCACATTACCAAGCATTAAAAGAAATGGAAGAAAAAAACATACTCTAAATGCTTACTGTTTGAATCATCCAATTCCACAAAATTTGAATAACAATATAATTAAATAATCAAGTCCCAAAAAATACAAGTTGTCTTCCTCATCTAATGAAAAATTAGATTAAAAAATCACAAGGTTTACAAAAATTTTATGTTCTACCTGCGTTTTCAAAATTCGTCTGTAAATGTACAAGCTTTACATCCGTTTATGTCATCTACCAAATCGTCCAGCGCCGTCAAATGGCATAAACGGATGTAAATATTGTGCATTTACAAGCGAATTTTGAAAACGCGGGTAGAATAAAGAATTTCTACAACTCTTGTAATTTTTTTAGTCTATTTTTTCTTTCCTAAATTGGTGTCTAAATTCTTAGATTTACTGATCAAATGTGAAATTCTCATGCATTTTATGCATATAAAAGCAGTTAGGGACTTTGCCCAATATAATTGCAATTAACACACTTATCATTTTGATCCAAAAAAATGAATAGAATTGAGAACAATTTGAAGTTTTGGTAAATACTATAAAGTATTTATAATTTTATCAATAAATCATAAAGTGTTTATGATTTTGCCAAATTCTCATATTATATTACTTATTAATATCTATAATATTATCATAATATAGAACGGTAATTGAGTGCACGAAGCAATCTCACTTTTATACATTCTAGAAAAGTCCTTTGCTTCTTTTTTTCCAGAGAGATTGTTTTCATGATAATATTATCATAATATAATTATAATATTTAATTTTATTGTTATAATAATATAGTAATATAATATATTAATAGTATACTATTATATTATAATACTGTCGGAATAATTATAATATTATATATTATCAACATTATGTTAATTTAATTATATGGCTATAATTAAATAATATTTTAGTCATTTGAAATGTAATTACTATGAAGTTAATAATTGAACAAAACAACATAGGAAAAATTAGGGGTGAGCGGGTCCGAGTACCCTATATTTTTCATGATATCCAGACTCTATCTTGTATAGGACTGGTTCTTAGGTTTTGGAATCGAATCCTATCATGTTAGAACCTGAAACAGAACCTTACCTAGAACCACAGGTTACTATTCCGATTTTGGGTACCCTATTGGAACATGTTCATTTACAAGTTTCAGGGTATAGATTCTGGGATCCTTATTGGAACCTGTACCTTGAAACCTGTAAATGAACATGTTCTAGGGTACAAGTTCCAAGTACCGATTCTGATTCCGATTTCAGGTACCCAATGTGTTGGATCCGAAATCAGTTTTAACTTATTCCTTAATTTTTGTCTCGGTTCCTACCCGAATTTAATTCGGATCTATTCAAAACCTATCCGATCAGATAGGTTCCAACCGATTCTGAGTCTACTCGGTACCCATGCTCACCCCTATGAAAAATCAATTCTTGAAAAGATAATTCACTTATGGTACGCAAATATATTTTTGTCATTTCTCAAAAATTTCATAAGAAATTTAATTCATGAAACTTGCTGTATGAACTTACTTTTTTTTGAACCAAATGATACCTTTATATACCTTTTTTGTCATTAGTCGTTTGTAAGCAAACGAATCCTATTTGGCACATTCATTCTAGGGGGCATTTGGACATCCATTTTAGGGGGTATTTGGTATGCAATAATCTATCTACATAAATAGTAACGTAGTTTTTAAATTCCTAGGACCCACACATTATCATGTTTGGTTCAAGCACTTTATCAATAGTCCAAATTACTTCGATAATCTTTACCACTTTGGTGGTAATGTGAATAGTCTTCATGGGATGTAAATATGTGAATTATCATCCAATAATAATTCTAAATTTCAACATTGCTATTCTCTTTCATACATTCTTCATCAAGCAAAGCACCACCAAATTTTGATAAGACTTTTTAGTAATTTTGGTGAAGTTAAAAAGTACAAAATTAGCTTGTCATCTATATTGACCAAGCATGTCAAACGTGATAATATTATAATCGGTAAATTGAATGTGACAATCTATCTTGTGGTAATGTACCAAAGACAACCTTAGGTGCTGTTTGGTTAGCAAAAACTATTTTCTTATTTAGTTTCAGTGAAACTGAAAATTTAGTTTTGAAATTTTGATTTTAGTTTTTAGTTTTTAATTTTCTAAAAACGCGTTTGGTTAAGAAAAACAACATCGATTTTAGTCAGATGAAACCAGTGAATATTTATTTGGTTATAAAAAATAATATTAATTTTTCTTCAACATTTTTAGTAGTAATTAAATGTTTAGTTAGTTTACAAAATTAAATTTTTGCTAATATAATTATAAAATATTTATATAATTTAATTAATTAAATTATTGATAATTTTAAAAAAAATTGTTCAATTAGATATAAAAATTAATTAATAGTTATTATATATTTTAAAAAAATAATAAGTTCAATGGTCTAAAATTAATTTTGATTAAATTATAAATAGATCAACTTTAAGAAAATTGAATTATTTAAAATTTGGATTTGAGTAAAATTAGATATAATTTAATTTAATTAATTTGTAAATTTAAGATAATAGTTTGAATTGAAAATAATAATTTTTTATTTTTAAATTAATTAATTTTATAAAAAAAAATATTTATAATTACAAAATTACCACTGCATTTTGATAACGAAACCGACAATCTCAAAATCACAAAAAATAATATTCTGATATTTTCATTTTTATTAAGAAAACTGATTTCGTTTTCATTCTGATTTCGATTCAGTTTCATGAAAACACTGAACCAAACACATTTTCATAAGCAGTTTTGATTTCAGTGAAATCGAAATCGTGAAATCAGAATTAGTTTCGCTAACCAAACATGCCCTTAGTGTTATTGGACTCAAAGAGAAGATTGAAAAAGCTGCTAAAAATTAAAGAAGAAAGAGGGAAACACACTGTCTAAATTGTTGGAATATGCATTGCTTGAATAAAAAGTTCAAATATGCAAGAGCTTAGAAGATATGACAATTTTTATATACATATTGCATTAGTTCTATCCAAACTAGATTACATTAGATATGGCAAAATCCAAAAAGTTCTATACCGAGCGGATCAATGACTTATGTTACAACTTCTTTTATAAGAATGAATATTCATAGCTAAATTCAAGATGCTGCTACTGCAGAATAAGAATGGATATGAGTACTAACAATCTTATGAATACTTGAAGATCCAATGAGGCCGAAAATTTGCAGGTAAAAAGATTTGTGTCACTTGTTTCATTTTCGTTCTGTATGTCCGTAGGGTACCCATCATGTCACAGCCATGAATTAGTATCTGGAACAGCATTAAGCAGGGATAGTATAGATGATTGGGATTAGCTCTCAAGATTAAATAGTAATTGATAATGAAGTTCCTGCAAAAATAATGATCAAAAATCAAAACCCACTGTAAAGGTGGAAGCAGATATTATGATGAACCTATTTAATGCAATAAAGAATCATCTACTGTTTTCTGCCAAAGAGAACTCATACCAGGATCTTTGATGCTCCCTCTTTGGACTTTAGAGTTTAATCTTAGGAGATTCTTTACAGCAGAAGGCTTGTTTGAAACGTGACCAATTTGAGAAGAGGTGGTTGGTACTCTGATGATGAAGTCCAGCTGCCTTTGCATTATATTGACTACTGCCACGCTGCATTCTCAGTGTGAGGTTGAAGATTTCCTTTCTGTCATATAGAATCTAGTACTTCACGAAAGCTGGCAACACAGCATAAAGCTCTGCTAAGCACTGGAAAATCCAGTTTAGGAGTTGCTCTTTTGGTAGCTCCAAAAGAAGTTCAGCCTGCATAACAGTGAAGGAAGAAAAGAGCTAAAAACATAAAGTAAATGATCTTAAGCTAACCATCACCAGACAAGCAATCTAACTGAAAATGATTCTAAAATAAGGAAAAATAGTTATGGACAATATAACTGCAATAAAGAGTAAAAAATCAGTTATGAATACTAAAGTTGGAGTTATATTCAATGAAAAACTGATACAATTTAGATTATGATCAGCTTTAAATGCTCCTACTAACAATCATGAAATTGAGTTTAGAATGTATCTCTCCCTCATTGTAGGAAAAAAAGAACCAGGTTAAACATAATGTAACAATGATAAAAATGATTTAGAACATATTAGAAGCATGGTTTCGAATATTGTACCATATCACTGGTACGACCGAAATTTGCCAATTTTTTAAAAATGGGTATCCGTACACTACGGTACAACCTGGTACCAGACATACGGAGTCTGGTACCTGCCCGGTACAAAGCTTGTACTGGGCGAAAAAAACCGATACAGGCCAATTTGCCAATTTATACCGGCCCGTACCATGTATTAATACAGTGCTGGTACATACCGGCATGGTTTAAAATACCGGTACCGGTCATCATCTCGGTGGATGACCGGTACCGGTACGTACCGATACCGTACCGTACCGACACACGGTACGGTCCGGTACGAAAATGGCATACCGAGCCCTTTTTTTTTTTTTTTTGATTTTGTGCTAAAAATGACTCCAATAATCCATGATTGATCAAGAAATACTTAAATTTCATATTCAAATGTCAAATACATGAATACAATGTTTAAAATGCTGACGAATGATGTCCATCGTACTCGTACATATCTTGGGGACATACACGACTAAGGTCAACACCGTAAGTCTCCAATGCCCATATCTGAAAATGATCCCAAGATATGTACGAGTACGACGGACTAAGATCAACACCGTATGTTGGGATGTGTAGCGACAGATTTGCCCTAAGCGTTTTATGTTGCGCTACGCAGAGTTTTCGGCGGTCCCGCTAATACCCTAATACAGTATCGAACAATATACCCGCTAATGTCGCCCTATATAAATTCTAATGTAATGATTCTCTTATATCTATGAAAAACCCTAATACAGTATCGAACAATACCCAACGGCTCTTTTTAAGAGCTGTTGGATCATATCGGGCGGTATCGCCCGGTATGACAGCAAATACCGCCCGGTATTTGCTAAATACCGGAGCATACCAGGAGGTATTTACCAAGATACCGGTATTTTCCAATACCCAGTGTGTTGCAACAGTACACAATGTCATACCGGGCGGTATAGCCCGGTATGATAGCAAATACCGCCCGGTATTTCATAAATACCGGGCATACCGGGCGGTATTTACCGAGATACCCGGTATTTACCCATACCGGGTAACTCGTATACCGGTTTTTTCAAAAACCGGTATATACCAAGCTTACCGCCCGGTACGGTACGAGATTTAAAACCATGCATACCGGTACCGGTAAATCGGTACCGGTACGAGATTTTAAACCATGATTAGAAGATATTGGACCAGCAAATTTAAGTATAACTTCAAAGTATGAAATGAGAGTGTAATTCACCAAAATGAGACTAAAAAAACACACACCTTAATTGCATTTCCGGTGAAAACAAGACAATTACGATGTATATCAGATGCCATGGAGTCTGTCATAAGCTTGAAAACCTTCTTGCTCATGTTTGTAGTCATAACAACTGTCTTCCCACTTGAATATATCTTACTAATACCAAGGTCTGCAGCCATTCGTCTCACATAAAGCTTTTTAAGCAATAACTACATAAGAAAGTGGAAGCACCCAACTTCAACAAAGCAATCTTGAATATTAATTAGAACTAAATCTTTTAACTGTGACTAGTACCTCCATTGACTGTGGTTCTTTTCCATATTGTTGGCGTAATTGTTCTGTGAATTGCATCAAACTCCACATGTCATTTTCTGCAGCCCTCTCAGCTTCGTTGATAACTTCCATTGGGTTATCAAGATAATTTATGTATTCAGAGGATAGGTGTGGTGTTATATTTAGATCAAGCTGCAAAAGAACAATATAAAAGTTTTTATAGATAAAAATCTGATCTTTAAAACTGAAATATTTATCATTTTTGGAGGAAAAATATTTCATTAGTACCTGAACATTGTTATAAGGTACTGAAAGGAGTCTATTTTCTTCAACCTGAAAGAAAAGTTAGCAATTTCAGTATTTCCATATATGCTCCAGGTGATAGAATTGAAAGGTTTGGTCCAAGCAAGTATTTACATGTAAATATAAACTACTCAGAGAACAGGGAAATACCTTTGATAAGCTTTCAAAAAGCATCTCAAAGAAAAGATCAACACCAACATTCCCAATATCACCAGTCTGTTGTTCACCAAATATATTACCAAAGCCTCTTATTCCCATGTCTCTCTCTGCTAGATTAAATCCTTTTCCTAGATCCCCATATTCCTCAATGGCTGCCAGTCTTTCCTACAGTAAATGAACAACCAGTAGTGATAAAAATTGAATTATCAGTCTAACTTTTCAAAAAGAGTAAGAAGAAACTATGATGAAGAAAATCCAAACTACATGAGAACTTGGAACTAAAAGGATTACAAAGCTAATGGATCCTAAATGCTATAATTGTGTCAGACTAATTTAGCAGAGTACCAACCGCAGCTTGATCAGAGAGCAATGATTTGTCTGGATAAAATAAGTATGCGTAGGCTTCTTTATCTGCTCGCCCGACCCTTCCTCGAAGCTATTAAGCGACATTAGATTGACATATTAGTATATTACAATGTAGAGAAAGAACATATCAGAAATAAGTGAAATAAATCACAAGCCTCCAATGAATCCTGCACTGGAAATGCAACAAAATTTGTTAATGTTTAAACTTTAAAGAAGAGATATTTGAGCAATATATGTCTATAATCAACTCATCCTCTAGGCATATCAGCCTCTACACTTAACAATGATAACTTAGTATACAATCATTTTAGAGTGTACAATGCACTATCTTTCAAAAAACAATGGTAGGATGAACTTTTGTGCTTTGATTTCTACAAATCCTCATACGAATTGGAATAACTTGGATTTAAACTTACTACATAATCCATGATATTTTTCTTTTGCAAAATAGAGAGAAATGAGAACCTGATAAAGTTGGGCCAGGCCAAATTGGTGAACATCCTGAACTATTATGGTGTTAGCATTTTGGATATCCAATCCACTTTCAACTATATTGGTGCATATAAGAATCTTTATTTCTCCTAGAGCGAACTTCTCCATTGTTTCTTCCAGCTGCTTTGAATATTGCTGACAAATATTGGCAGAGTATTCTTTCATCAGTATATATGAGGAAAATGACAAAAAAACAATCAGATGATTATATAACATTCCAGATTCAAAAAACTAGTAGTTCATATTCGAGTTACCTACCTATATTTTTTTTCCTGTAACACAATAGTTTCATAATATGATATGGAGCATAAGGAGCATGGAAAAGAACTTATACTACTTGAAGATCCATCATGAGTTATTTATCTTTACATGACTGAGACCTAGTAGAGTTTGCCAAGATCTTTGCAGTAGAAGCACATATGACCAAAAAACTAACATTTTCACAAAATTAGCATTTATTAGAATTATGTTACAAAATCTAGGTTTCGGTCAGCCGTAATCACAGCAGCTGTATGAATTCTAGCATAATTAAAAGTTTGGAAACTAGCAGAACTACCAGCACAAAAACAATTCCCATGCAAACTATTCAAGAATCATTCTGACTTAATCATTCCAAGATATTAATTTAACAGTGTAGAGCAATGACTTCAATTTCGAACGAAGCGGCTTCTTATAGGAACATACTGTTGAGAAAAATAGATAAAAGAATTACAAGGCAAAGCTAATAAGCTTCATAAACAATTATCAAGTTTCCTATAATGCAAGTGAATACAATAAATGCCAATATCTGCGAGATAATATCCAACATAAAGCAACCAACCTTTCCATGAGCAATTGCAATTGTAGTGTTGGGGAAAGATTCCTCAAGAAAATCTCTTACTTCTTCTAATCCTGTAAGCACAAATTAGCAAATTAATGGTGTCAAAAATTCATGGGGAGCACAAAAACCACATGTTACATATGTTAAGAATTTAATTAAATATATTGATCTAGTTGGTCCAGACTTCAAATCTTGCCAATGTCAATAATTTAAAAAAAATATAGCCCCAGTTAAATTATGTCTCGTGTATTGGGCTTGGATCAATTTGGTTTAGTCATACCTGCCCACATGTGAGAGGCAGACTTAAGAATATAAATAAATAGAATGGTATATTTCTTAACATCTTAAGTTTTTGAAAAAGTTGGTCAAATTGCAAAGCTAAGCCCATTCGCTAAAATGAATTTTAATTTGATCTTATTGTGCTCAATTTAGGTTTAATAATTTTTAATCATAACACTTTCAATTATGTGATTACTTTTGAATTGGACATATTGAAATAATTCACCGGATCCAGCTGGCCCATCAAGTTCTGATTGTATAAAGTTCAGTTGCTGCTCTGAATAAAATAAAATGAACTTAATCAATTGCCTGATAATGTGAATCTGATAGTAAATTGGGTTAGATGAGCTGATGTGTCTTTGTGTTGTGATTCCCTCGCATAATATGAAGTTACAGTTCTCTTCATGATTAACCATCCATTTCTGCCCATTTTCAATTTGCCCTTTTTATTTAAATTTTAGACCCTATCTTTCCTACGTGCCATGCTAGCTAGATCAGATCCCCCATAGTCTCATAACCTGCTTAGGTAAAAATTCTGTTGCATAGCAAGATTCCTTGTAGGCTTGCCATATTCATATTTGTTGTGGAGATTTGGTATATGTCTAATTAGATTCATCAATTAGAGATTGATAGTTTCGGAATCCAACAAGTAGAAGGTAGAGGATCGAAAGTTTGAATTATCTAGTCCCTTCCCATTTCTGCCAAATCCACTTTGTGAAGCTATAAATCCTAAATTCAACTTTTTCCATCTTATGCCTTATGCAGACATGTAAATATATGTGTATGTAGTAAATTTGTGTTTATACTTTATAAACATCTCTAGTGCTGTACAGAAATATAGATTTCATAATATAAGCATCTCGAGCAAAAGATATACATGAAAAAAAGACAAATCTGTAATTGCTGGTTCAAAAATAAATAATTAAATGGAACATAATCAACCTTTAATCCGAGGCAAAACATAGAACACTTGACCACCACGATCTAGTTCAAAGTTGATTGCTGCCAGAACCCTCTCTTTACTATAAGATGACAAATGAGTATTTATACGAACTCTTTCTGGAGGTGGTGTGGAAATTAAACTGTAATTGAAAAAAAAAAAAAATCTATAAGGTGAATGCAAAATATGACAAATTCCAACAAATTGATATGTAAGAAAGCAAAAATGAATAGCTTGAAATGTCTTTGTACCCTCGTAGAACTCCAAAAGCTCTTTCTACTGCTTAGCTGTTATTCGAAAGCTAATAGTCATGGTTTCGTCATGTAATAGATGCAACACTGAATAATGTTGGTGGATCTCAATGGTGAGTTTGCCAATATTAGCTGAAGTTGTGTTTAAACAAGGGCGTGTTTGTTTCACGCGATAAAGGAGAATAGGATAAGGGACAAATTCTAATCACCATTTGTATCCGTTTGATGTCTGGATTAGAAGGAGATATGATTAGAAGGGGATAAAATGATATTATATTTGTAACAAACAAACCAACAACTACCATGATTCAGAAATCTATGAGAAAATGATTCCATGTCCTAAACGGCAATATCAGGAGACAAATATATCCCATGAAACAACAAGGTAGGTCTATCCTCTCTATCCAAACATCAAACCAATTATATAGATTAGAAATCTTATATAATCTAGGATATGCATACCCCACTAACATTAATGACAATATGAGGAAAAAGCAGATAAAGGTTAGTAGAAAGTTATGCACTTCAGATGCCAATATGCCATCACACCTAAATATAAAAGATTGTCAGGGTTTGCGGTCATGCAGTACCTGGATGAAACTACGTCAACCACCTAAGCATCAATGCATCACTTTTCCTTGAGAGATTTTTTAATAACAAGTGGTATTATTATTGCTAAAGGAGAGTAACGGCGAAGGTGCATATTATATAACATTTAAAGTAGTGTTACTTATACACATCAATTCATCTTCTACTATTATACTTGCTATTTAAGTCATTCCACCATAGGTGCATACTGGGTAATGGGCATACCATCTTGTAAGAATTTATAACTAATGCTTTGTTGCAACAAATATGTTCCTTGAAGCCCATTTTCTCCTATATCTACATGATATAAAGGTTTTGTCAGCTCATTTGCAATGCCAATGTCCAATTGACAACTTTGTTGGCTTACTCATGAAAGGATAAATCTTATTAGTTGTGTGCTCAATGGTGACAATGATAGAAAAATAGGTGAGGTGAGTAAGTTTTGCCCTCTTTGTCCTGTTTTTTTGTGTTTCTCTTTTTGTTCCTTTAAGCCTTTCTTCCTGACAACAAACGGGGCAACTTGTTGGGCCTTGCCTAAGCACAAAGAATGTTTGTGATGTTGCCCCTTGCCTAAGCACAAAGAATTGTTCGTGATTAAATAATGTGAGATGAACATGAAAATTGCCTAATTGAAGAAATAAGTTTGCCAAATAATAAATATTGTCCTTATCAAGGTTTAAAATCTCGGTACCGGTACCGGTTTCGGTCACCGGCCGGTACCGATACATACCGGTACCGTACCGTACCGACACACGGTACGGACCGGTATGGAAAATGCATACCGGCCGGTTTTTTTTTTTTTTTTTTTTTAAGAACTAACTCTAATTCTCCAATAACACATAACTGATGAAGAAATGCTTAAAATTAATATTCAAATGTCAAATACATGAATACAATTTTTAAAATGCGGACGAATGACGTCCGTCGTACCCATACATATCTTCGGCTTCGGGACATACACGGCTAAGGTCAATACTGTAGTTCTCTAATGCCCATATTTGGAAATTTTCCCATGGCATAATGCCTTGGTATCCATTATACCACATTGACATTAGCGTTTCTTTGTTGGGTTTCCAAGAACTAGACCATGTATCATCAGTTGAGTAGGTATTGGATACAGAGTAGGTGGATTCAGAAACCTCTTGCAAACTACTCATCATATCGTGATGGTAATCTTGCAAAGCTGTCGGTCCACCTCTTCGACGCGAGCCTTTCTTCTTGTACACCTGAGTTGTTTGTCCGGTACTAGCACCACGGTCATCATCTTGGGTGGCGTGATCGAAGTATTGCTCATTTGTCCATGGATCATCATATGGCAATGTTGATGGCACGACGGTGTCTTCTCCACCAGCTCCATCATCATCATCATCTCCTCCGTCTTTTGTGCTGCTACTGCTATGAATGGAGGGCTCGTCTTCTTCGTCCTCTTCTGCTTCTGCAATTGCTTCCAAAGGATCAATTGGTCGTTTACCTTTGGCTTTGCCTTTTGCCTTTGAAGGTGTTGCCTTCTTTTTTCCCTTTGATCGGGAAGATGGAGAGTCTGATTTGGATCGGCGTCTTGCTTGCCGAATTCGTTGAGAGTCCAAAGGAGTAATGGCTATGTCTTCTGGTTGGCTCTCAGACTCAAGTGCATCAGATATAATTGGTGAAGGCTGAGGTGGTTCGCCTGGTTCATCAAGAAGAGGCTGGTCGCTCTCCATTGCACTCCACCAATCAATTATCGAGTCCGTATCGTCTTGGACGAACTCAACATCGAACGGATCTACATGTCGAATATCTTCGTTTTGTAATGTCCGCATTCGAAGCCGCATGTTGTAATGAACATATACTAGCTTCTCTAATCGGGCATATGAAAGCCGATTGCGCGGCTTGGTATGAATTAAGGAGAAGGTCGACCAATTTCTCTCGCATCCACTTGCTGATGTGGTTTGCGAGAGGATACGTGTTGCAATCTTCCGAAGAGTTGGAGCTTCGATTCCAAATTGCAACCACCATTCAACTGCAATAGATTTAAAATTGATTTTAATAACGAGATTACCAATTTTATAATTAATAAATAAATTGAAAAAAATTATATCTACCTGGATCCATAGAATCTCGGCACGATATTGCAAATGGATCTCCGAAATTGCCACTTGAATCTCGAAAATATTTTGATTCATTTAGAGCTTGTGCCGCTTCTCTGGTTGTTGCCGACATTCGTTGTATGACCTTGCGAAGCGGATATAAGAAACTATCCGTCGTTCCAAGATCATATCGATACTGGTATTCGGGATTTAAATAATACGCTACAAAAAATTATCAATTTAATAAGTAATTTAGCATAATGAATTAAAATTAAATAAATTTTAGAAAATTAAATAAAAAATTACCCGCGATGTGTATGTCACGACCCATTTGATCCTCCCACCTCTGGGAGATAATGTCGATGAAGGGTTTATACTTGGTCTCCGAAATCAACACCCTCTTGATTTCTTCTTGTGCTTGATGGATGTAGTAGTAGAGATGACCCATTTGAGGCGTCTTTTCCATCTCCACCTGTTGTAGAACCTTGTATAATGGTTCTACGGCGACGACTATCTCCGCAACGCGATCCCAGAACCGCGTGTTGAGGACGTTCTTCTCGGTTTGCTTTCCATCATTAGTTCCGACATATCTTGATGTAGACCATTCCTCACTTGTAAACATTGATCGAAGGCCCGCCTTACGTTGTTGGAGCGACATTAATGCGATGAAATTGGTTGCAAAACGAGTCGCTCCCGGTCGAAGAATTTCACCTAAAATATGAAATTATTATTAGTAATTATCACCTAAACTAATTAATAAATAAATTATTTTAAAAAAATACCTTCTGTAAATTTTCTCATAAGGGCGTGTACCCATGTGTGGTTGTATATGAAGCGCGTAATTTGTTGCCCCATTTTTACCGTCTTATTCACCATCGATATATCACCGATATCTTTCATCATTAGGTCTACACAATGCGCTGCACATGGAGTCCAATATATGTGAGAATAATCCAGTTCAATTATCTCACCAGCCCTTTTGAAATTAGCTCCGTTGTCGGTTATAATTTGAACAAAGTTCTCGGGTCCATTCTCCTCGATCACCTCCTTCATCAGCTTCGAGATGTAGAGAGAACTATGGACTTCATCGGATGCGTTCACCGACTTGTGATAGATAACCTTCCTGTTGCAATAGATGAGGAAGTTGATGATGCTCATTCGGGTTGGACCGGTCCAACTATCGCACATCAAAGTGCATCCGTAATCCCCCCATTGCCGCTTGATTCTGTCGATCCATTGATTTATTTCCTTGACCTCTTCTTCAAGGAAAGGTCCTGAAATTTCATACGGAGTTGGAGGGGTAATACCTGGGCCTACCTTTTGGATGGTAGATACCATAGTTCGGTAGTACGGGTTGTTGGCTGCATTTGCGGGAATCCGGCTGAAGTGGAACCATTTGGAAATGGCTTTTCCCAACTCCCACTTCTTCGACTTGCCGTACATATCGTCTATGCGTTGTTGCTTTGCCGATGAAGGAGGAAATGCCCTGGGATCAAGATCAGAAATATCAACATTAGTTCTCCTACCACTTGCTCCGAGGTTTGTGAAGAATCCACGAAGGCCTCCTCTGCTGCTTCCTCTGCTCTGAGTTTGAGGTGCTCTCATGCTAGAACTCCGGCCAATATAAGGACCGGAGGGAATTGGACCGCTTCGGTCCATTGCTCCGGCAGCCGAAGTTGAGCCGACGCTGCTTATCCCACCGCCGCCACTGCCGCCGCCATATTCGAATTGAGATCCGGGATAATACATCCGTTCTCGTTCGAATTCAGCATGCTCCAATGAAGCTCGGATGCCGACTTCAAGTTCCGGATCCTCGTCGTTATCGCCACCTCGAGCCTCATAATGGCCACCGCTGACATCTTGGGTAGCTCGTCGGTCGAACTCGGCTTGTTGAGCTGCAGTCTTAAGACGTTCCTCCTTCTTGTTGTTGAGTTGCGCTTTGAACATCTTCCGGACTTCGGGCGGTACTTTGGCGCAATTGACGACGTCGGGATATCCTCCGGCCAAGTGTTGCTTCAATCGAGTGATGCCTCCACCACGTGAAATCATATTACAGTGCTGGCATTGCCAGTGATGAGCCTTCTCCAACCGAGTACCGTGCTACCATGCGGGGTCGGGTTGAGATTTCGGCGTCATTTCGATAGAATTTCGACGTAGAAATTAATAAAGAGAGAGATTGAGAGAGATTGAGAGTTTAGATGGGTAGAGGGGTGAGTGAGGATGAAAGAAGTGTTTTGGGGGCTTTATATAGCCCCCAAAACAATCCAAATCTGCCCCAAACGGCTATAGAGCCGTTTGGGGTCACTATTTATCATACCGGGCGGTATACCGCCCGGTATGCATGTAATATCGCCCGGTTTGGGCGGTATGATTCCCCATGTGGCCGACAGCCCTGTCGGGCTGTCGGCCACAGAGCCGTTGGCAACGCCAACGGCATTGGCGTGACATACCGCCCGGTATCGCCCATACCGGGCGGTATATCGCATCATACCGCTATATACCGCCCGGTATACACAATATACCCGGTTTTTTCAAAACCGGGTATATCGAATACCGGAAATCTCAAAAACCGGTATATACCGGCCGGTATATACCGTTTCGGGCGGTATTTTAAACCTTAGTCCTTATATCTAATGCTAGCAAAAAAATATAAAGGTCATCCTAATATCAACATAAAACTCTTTTATGATGTAAAAAATGCATATTTTAAATTTTCTATCAAAATTCATATGTTAGATGTACCATGTTAATGTAAAAATAAACACAGATGTGCAATTCCCAAAAATCTACCTAGCATCACGGAATCCAGTCAATGCCAAGTAAAGAGTGCGTGGAATGGGTGTTGCGGACAGTGTGAGAACATCCACTGAAGTCTTGAACGATGCTATCTTTTCCTTCTGTTTGACACCAAATCTCTGAGACACCAGACAAGAAAACCTGTCTAGGTTAGACAAACTTGAAAAAAATCTTATGGCGACAAACTTCATGGCAAAGTTATAACTACATTAAACAGTTTCTCAAGAGGAACATCTCTTGGATTACAAAAAAAAAATCAGACAGCTGACAGAAATTGTTTTTTCTTACATTCGCACTGAAAAATCAACAAATAAGTCATGGGTAAACTTATAGTTTAGCCCATCTAAGGAGGAAGTAGGTCTTATAATCAAAGCATAACTCATCAGCAAAAATCAATAACACCATACACATTTCTAAATAGATCATTAGAGAGTAAACAGATTGCAAGTGATGACACCAAAAACAAATTATTGTGTTATTTGTTCTATGAATCAGTTTTATCAGAAGAGTCACCTAAAGAAAATTGTATTAAGATACCCAGATAGAGGTGGCTTTTTGTATAACTAGTGAGATTGCCAATAAGAACCCATTGGTGAGCCCATGTAACCTAGCTCCTTTTACAAATAGAGATGTTGCCAATCCGAAATCATTTGTGGAGAGGTAACCAGCCACAAATATCTCTTCTTAGTTATGAGTCACTGATTTTTTTTATTTTTTGTTATAAAAAAGGGAAAGGTGAAATCCATTTTTAAATCAGCACAAAAATCAGAGCAATTGTTTTACTATGAACTATGAAGTACAACCTAACATGGATCTGGAAGGCCCAACTGCCAAAGACTAAGCAAGCAATTGTGGTCCTGCTAGTGCTACCCGAGCCTATCCAATTCTAATCAAAAGTAAAATACAAGAGATAATCACACAACTAAAACTAGACCAAAAATGAACAAAAGTTGTGCAGAAATAGGGACTTTACTTGTTCTTCATCAACGACAAGCAGGCCCAGATTGTTGTAAACCACCCGGTTTCCAAGAAGTGCATGGGTTCCAACTATGATGTCGAGTTGCCCACTTTTAATCATTGACAAATACTCTTCTTTTTCTCCTTTTGTCTGCACAAGCAAGCAGAACATAACACTAGCATAACATGGAACAAGCAAGCATGCAATGTCCAAAATTCATGTCAAAGCATGTCGAAAACTAAAAGTAAAATGCAACAATCTTTCAGCAGCCCAAAGTGAGTCCTTAGCAAAATAAGACAGCATTTAAGGTATATTTTGATCGTAGTGATTTTCAATGTTATACATCGTAGTCTTCATCACAAACAATCATTAAAGACTACAAATAATCTGAATAGATGAACAAAAACAGAAGAGACATTGAAAAGATTTTGGACAACATATTCTAGAGGAGGTTGCTGCTCTTATTATGTATTATTCAATATATACAAAGAAAATATAGAAGACGTAAAACAGCTCAATTGCCAACTAAGCATGGTTTAGGTCAAATGGATTAATACAGGTAGAGGAATATGTAATACGGTCTAGGTATGTCTATCATATTTTCTTGAATATTATTCATATAAACTTCCTTATTTGGACGTCCTAAATTTGAATTGACAACATTTTTGTCCATTTTACTAGAATCCTAATAATATAGAAATGTGGCAAATTGGAGAAAAGGAATGTTATGACATAAGATAATATGTGATACTTTTTTTTGCCAACATCTCCAAGTAGAAAGATGCTTTCGTACAATTAATCATCTATATCCCTGATAAGTACTAGTAGAAACTCTCAACTATAAGATTTATTTGACAGAGGCATTCAGCTATAGAGAGGTCAAATTTGAGTTTACAAGCTCCTTAAACGAATAAAATTCTTTAAACATACATTTATGGACTTAACACGGACAATTTGTTAAGACCTTGTTGCATCGGATGCAATTAGTGCAAAACCATACATTCTTGGGATGCTTTCCTCTGTTTTTATGGTTATATTACATGTGCCGAAACCTCTAAATGTAGAATCCAAGTGAACATTGTTGAGGAACTCTTCAAATGACAAAAACGAAAAAAAGAAACAGCAAAGTGAGTAGACTAAGAATATAGAAGAATGGTAGAAAGTAATACTTATGTTAAAAACATTTTGAACTTGTTAAATCTGGATATACCTGGAATCTGCTCAGCAGTCCAACCTTTACATGAGGATACCGAGAAAATCTCTGAGAGATTACAACAAAGTGTTGTTTTGCTAGAACTATTGTTGGTGTGAGAACCATAGCTTGTTTCCCAGCAGAGACAACACAAAAAATAGCACGCAATGCTACTTCTGTCTTGCCAAAGCCAACATCTCCACAGATCAACCTGTCCATTGGTGTTTCTCTTTCTGTCAAATCTTTTTCAACATCAATAAATGCCTGTCAAGCAAAGTAAAATACATAGTAATCCCTGTGAAATAATTTCATGCAAAATTGGCAACAAAATAAATCGAAAAAGAATACTAGAATTGCATTTGGTACAACAATAAGTTACCCCTGTTTAGTCCCACATGCAGAGTATATTAAATGTGGTGTTGCCTTATAAGGCTCGATGGGTGTGATACCATCAACTTCAGTTTGAGCATTTTAGTTAGGCCAATAGGTTGGCCTACGAAGTTGATGGGCCAGTTATCCCAACAAGCGGGTCGTAACAAGTTTGCTCCATTGTAACTTAGGAGAACGAAAATAGACTTGTTAAAGTCCCACATTGGTTAAAATATGGCCAAGATAGTCTTTAAATAGTTTGGGCAATTCTCTCCCTATGAGCTAGCTTTTGGGGTGAGTTAGGCCTACTAATTTCTTAACAAGACTCTAGCTATGTAAGGGTCATATCCATTGACCCTCCTCAAAACCCGAATTGGCAAGAGCCTCATGCATTGGGTTCCCTTTTTAGTATACTAGAATTGTATATGTTTATGATTGTTGGATTGCACAATTTGCATTAAAAGAATATTCGCTCTTCCATATTGAGCACAAGATACATTACAATAAACAATTCAAAGAAAAAGTTTGGGAAGCAAGCATATGCAATGAGTATCTAATTTATAAAGAAATGAGTGTTTGTATAATTTATAATGAAAGAAGTGTCCATGTCATTTATAATGTTACGACTCCCCAGATGGGATACGTGGCCCATTAACCTCATGGGTTTGAACAACAAGCCTAAAATGCTTAAGTTGAAGTTAATATAGAGCACACATTAAGTTTATTAATCAATACAACCTAAAAGGATGGAGCACCGATTTCCTGCTAAAAAAGTGTTAGTTAGCACTTAAAAACAAAGAACATTCTTCTTATAGTATATATAAAGAAAACCAGAATAAGTAGGTGAGAAATAAGAACTTAAAAACTCAAGCTTGAAAATGGGTCAAATACAGCTTTAATGAGAAAAACCCGAACAACACAATCAAGAGTCAGATAGTAAAACAAAAATCATAAAAGGAAACAATTACTGTGAAAGACCTTCCAAAAAATGGAGATTACCAAAACCACCAACATAAAAAAAGGTTGTGTTCAGTATCATGCATCATGGACAATATGTAATATAGGAACTAGAGAATGGTACCTACTTCTAGGAAATTAGCTGTGATTTCAGAAGAGTGTAAGTGTGACCACTAATAAGCCAGTTAATCCAATCAGTTCAGTGCTGCCACAGGTCTGGACCAAACCAAAAAATCATTTAAGTTAATCAAAGAAAACCAGCGCATTTTAATCTTAATGATCATGTTTATCCGTTTATCATCACTAAGAACCCATGTTGACCCAAGAGCATTCGAATTGTGACAGCATCTCACATGAAGGCTACCAGAATGCAATTTCTTATAAAAATATAAAGTTGTTAAAGTCTCACGTTGCTTAAGGATATGATCAAGATAGCTTTTAATAGTTGAGCGGTCCTCCCCCATTGAACTAGCTTTTGGGGTGGAGTTAGGCCCACTAATTTCTTAACATGGTATCAAAGCTATCTTGTGGTTGCTATTGTGCCACCCGCAGATGTCCAATCATGCAAACTTCACACTCCAAATGTTCAATCTTGGACATGAGGGGGGTGTGTTAAAGTCTCACATTACTTAAGGATATGGTCAAGATAGCCTTTAAAATAGTTGAGCAATCCTCCCCTTGAGCTAGCTTTTGGGGTGGAGTTGTCCACTAATTTCTTAACAAAAGCTTTATAGTTTTGTCACCATAAATCTTTGGTTACAATCCATAAACTTATTTTCAAAAGACCAATATCAAGATGCGGAAGAGTAGTTATATATGGCATCTTTGGTGCTCTTGACATAGTGAAAAATGAAACAAGACAAGCTAGCGAACAAAAGCATAAGTTATAAATCATAAGCTACGAAGTAGGTATAATAATCTTGGGATGAATGAAATAAAAAGAGGAGGAATCCCCAATACCAGTGATATGAACTTTATAAGTATAGTGAGAGAAGAAATTCAGAACCTTCTCTTGGTCTGGGGTAGGCTTATAAGGAAACTGATCTACAAATTCAGCCAGCAATGGGCTCTTTGGGTATGGCGGCCTTCTTTGTTTCAGCCTGTGAAGGTATAGTTCCATCAAGTCAACAACCATTTTCTGAACAGCAATCTTCCCCTTTATCCTTCTCCTCTGCCATGTGCTAGGGTCACTCAGCTTGCTCAATGCCCGTGGCTTTTTTGTTTCATTCGGACTGCAAAAAGAATGAACTGAATTGATGGTTAATATATAATCATGGGGCAAATAATCAATTTATATTGGGATCGGTGATTCTTAAATATGTCAAAGAGAGCATTTATTTCTAGAAATATACCATAAGAATGCAACAGCAGCTAGTGTATGTAAAGTGATTTTGTGATAAACGATGAGTATGATTTACATTTAAATAAATATAATATATAAATAACATATATTACTAAGACAAACTCGCGCTACATGCTACAATGCTAGTGGGAAAAATATGTCGTAGTAACATTTGGTTGCTTGGTTGCTAGTTTGCTACGAGCAAGAGCACTACCTTCCATGATAGGGAATCTAATTAAACATCTAGTTCCATTTTACAACAAAATGTTCATATTCGGCTGGTTTGATCAAGCACCAGCCACAATTAGTTCAATCTTCTATGCAACTGTGCCAAGAGGGAGGTCACATGAATGGAAGCACCAATGAAGCATCTGAATATAATCAATGATGAGAAAGAAGAAGATCTGGTGACTTCTTGTTTGATATTTGCTTTGCATTTGAGCAAAGAAAAAGAAATCCAAATACCTTGAGGATGCTATTTGGTACACTGAATTGGGAAGAATAAATGGCAACCTCATAATAGGATGGTAAGTAGCCTAAGTATGTGATATCTATACTGTAGTCAAGGGGACAACAAATTCAGTCAAAGGCAACAGCTTTTACAGGAATAACTTGTTTGAGCAAGAGATCAAAAACTAATTCCTTTTGTTTATTAGTTTTGCTATATAAGGTAAAGCAAAGCTAAATGGTTTCTTCTATGAAAACCAAACACAATGGTACATGTCTATACCAAATAAAAGGGGTCACGCACCTTCTCAATATATTCCCCATACACTAAAAAAGGGGAAGAGAGGGTGTTATTAACATAACATATCAATCATTGAGGTCATAAATTACATAATCTTTTTTTTACCAAAGTTCTCCATTTACTTCTGTTTCTAGTAAAAATCAGCAATCATAAATTCAAAATCTGCAAAGCATTGACTCAGTAAGAATATGAAAGAAGTTTCAGGGGGGAAAAGAAGGCTTTTAGGCAAAGTGGGATGAGAGAACACACAGATTGTAACGGTACAACATCCGGCTCGCCTGCTTAACAGGAAGCTTCGCCATCCCATCAGCATATTCGATGAAGACATACTCGATAGGCCCCGAGGACGCATCCTTTGGCGCATCAAACTTGATAGCCACAAACTTTCCGATCCCGACCTTCTTGTGCACAACATAATCTCCAGGTCGAAGCGTGTAAGGATCCACCTGGTACCCAAACCCGCCCTGGTTACCTTGTCTACTCCCCTTCAGCTTCTGCAAGCCCCTCTGCTGCTGATCCTTCACCATCTTGATGTACTTCTCGGCCTCCACGGAGTCCATCGCGCTCCCATTCTGGGGTCCTTCCCTGCGTTTATGCTCCTTTCGGATCCTCTCGTTGAGGATAGCAATGTCGTCCGGCTCGGTCTCGGGCCTCTCTATCCGGGGGGCGACGGCGCCCTCGGTGTAGAAGGCGCTGTACCTGGACGATAAGATGAATCGCGGTGGCCCTCTTGGACGAGGGAATTTGGGGGTCGGAAGCCACCGAATTCCCAAGCGAGAAGGGGGGCGGAGGAAGGGAGGCTTCGGCGTGGAGAGCGGAGGCGGAGGGACTGTCGCTGCAGCCATGAATTAAGTAATGGAAATTGGAAGCGCAGAGCTTACAACGAGCATGGGCAGGAGTATCTCGCCATTAACGAGAGAGGGGTTTGAGGAGGTTTATGGATAGGTATAGTTGTACTTCTGTGGATGGGAGTGTTTAGTCGGGGGAGACGGAACAGGTAGATATTTTATTCAAATTTACCGAAACTTAACACTATGTTATGTTCGGATAAAATTGAGTAAGAAATTTGAAGTAGTTTTGAGGAGATAGGGTTTGAAAGAGTTTGGAAGGGGAGAAATTTGAAAGGATTTAAAAAATTTTGCTTGGTAGACTTCATAAGGTGATTGGATGGATTTGAATGAATTTTATAATAAATTGATTTTTATAATTGGATCATTATGCTCTCATTTATAATAATAATAATAATAATAATTCAAATAAATACACTTATGTCACGATAATAAAGCACTAAATCAAATATACGCTTTTACCATTGTCATTTTTAAAAATGAATAATGTCAGACAATGCATAAAAAAATAAAAATATATGCATATCGCACAAGATTAAAATACTTAACCTCTAAACATATCAAAATCACACGTAAGCATATTTAATAAAAATTATATTTTCAATCCCAAAATATGACTACAAAAATTGATATCAAGCAAATTAATGATCAGACGACGAAGGACCGAACACCATTTCCATTACTACTACCTTTTGCTTCTCTGATAGACAACCAAGTACTCCCCTTAACATCTCAGGATGTTTGAGAAGATAAATATAAGCCTGAGTAATATTTTGAGGTGCAATTCTTATTTTCTCCAAAATAGAGTAAACTTCATCCTCCTTTACAAGGAAACGTTGATAAGCATCCTTCAGAACCTCATTCCCTTCCCTTATCGTCACATTCCCATCTCTGATTGCCTCATTAACACTGACTATTGTATATGCAATGACTATGACTTTCTTATCTTCTTTCCATTTCTTAGCTTTTTTTGTCTTTGAACCATTTGCACCGTGTGGAGAAACATGGGTACGAGAGTGCACCTCTTATTCCAAAAACTCTGCATTCTCATTTACCCTATTCTCAAAAGGGTCAATAATCACTTCTTTTTCAGCAACCAAACGATCGATTCCTTCTATAGTATCATCAAACACTTCTTCGATCATGGAGGATTGTCGTTTTTTCATCTCTTTTACTATTTCGGCATGTTCTCTGGTGGCTCTGTCCCTCCCATATAGGATCATCCTCTTATCATAGTTTTGGACAGGCTTGGTCATCCATTCTTTAGCTTGGGCGTGTGCCTATCAATATTTAGAGGGGAAAAATTAAAAAATAACACATAATATTTGCTTATTTGATTTTATTAAGAAATAACCTTCATAAATTTTATAAAATAATATCAACATACCTCAACTAATTTCTCCCACACTTCATTCTGCACTCCACATATTGGTGTTGCGGTCCCATGCAAATCCACTTAATTCATTCTTGGAAAAATCATAGCACTTTGCGAAATTTGCTTTTAGGATCTTCCAACGATTTTTGATATGCTCTTTGCTTAAATTCTTGTTAAGCTTGGAATTTAGCTCTTTCATTATATTATCATATGCAAATGTAATGAACGTTCCATTCACTCTGTTTCCCATATTGTGCTGATGTAAAAATGCATCAACCAACATATCATCCATAGCAGGAGTCCAAGCCTCTCGACCTTCTTTCCTTGAATTTTCTCCTGCATTCTTTTGCTTTGACATGCTTGATCTAAACACATTATTAGGAAATTAAATTTATAATTTTCTTATAATATAAAAAATAATGCAAGACAACAATTAATAAGTAACCACATGATACAACATATAGCATGGTAGCAACATCATTGAAATTAAAAATATCATTACAAGTTACTAATATTTATCATATACACAGCACATAACCATTCCACATCATTGAAATGAATTTAAAATATATATACATCACAAGTTATTAATAAATCTCATATACAATCACAACACATAATCATTCCACGTGTCGGCAGCTATTCCATCTCTTATAATCTCTCCTTGTATTTCATCTTCACGGTCAATCCTTGTAACATGACTCTCATTTTGAAGTTCGGCATCTACCTCAGCAACAAGTTCATCGTATGGTTTCACGCCCCTTAGATAGTTATGCAAATTACAACACGTTAGCACTATAATTTTTTGGGCTTGAACTCTATAAGTTGGTTCTGTTGTACTTGCGATGATTGAGAACCTTTTTTTTAAAACCTCAAATGTTCGTTTAATTGCATTACGCAAAGATGCATGTCGTAGATTGAATAACTCTTGAGCAGTCTGTGGTAGATTTCTTGAATATTCTTTCAAGTGATAGCGCACTTCTCTATAAGGTGCGATTAACCTAGAAGATAGTTGGAATCCAGCATCGATAAGATAAAATTTACCTATCCAAAAATATCATCACATGTCATTATTAATTAATTAAGTAATAAGATTTGAGATTAATGATGAAGCTCCATTTTTTATTACCTTCAGGAATTTTAAGGTTATCTTCCCTAGTCAATGCATCTTTCAATATCCTCGAGTCTGATACAGTCCCTTCCCAACCAAGAAGGACACAAGTAAACTTCAAGTCAAAATCGCATGCAGCGAAGACATTCAGGGTGGGCCAATCTTTTCTTCCACGATATTTAGGAGCATTTGCAATAGATACTTTTACACGCACATGTGTTTCATCAATTGCTCCTACACAATCCTGAAATAAAATTATATGTTAATATTTATTAAGTTGACTAAATAACAATATGATTAATATGGTGAACAACTGAATTCACCTTAAAATACAAGTAGAACCGATTGTTGTTGAGAATTTGTGGTGATACTTGTGAACCATCTGGTTGTTTAAGGAGCTTGTCTTCAAGTTCAATTATTGATTTCAATACACTATGAAAATGGCGACTTGTAGTTTCACCGGACCTTCGAAACCAAAATTGAACCACGCGGTTCCTAACATTGTGTGTTAGTATATAAAGTGTTTTCAGAACTTGCTCTTCCATGGTTGCACGTCGTGTTGGTTTTAAGCCACCATCTTTTTTCAATATATAGCATAAGTCTAGAAATGCTTTAGGCCCCATTCGTATTATTTTGTAGCCTTCACTACTTCCAATAATTTTACCTATGATCTCCTCACGTATCCTTTCCCTTTCAGAACTCATATTACTACCGGTAAGTCATCTCTTCGAGCGCATAAAAAAAAAATCACTTAGCAACCAAACATATAATTTGCACCACCGCTCTCGTACACGATTCTCTCCATGCTATTACTCTCTTTTTAAATGATACAACTGTTGTTTCTAAGTTTTGAGCATTCATCTATCATTGAAGAACTTATATGTTATTATTCAAAAAACATGAATATATAAGAGACATGATTGAATACATAAATTGTTCACTACAAGATATCTATTTTAGATTTTTAAAAATATATTGTAAATATATATTGTTCACTACAATCCAAAAACATCATAGAACATGAGAGCATGCTTCAATTAATAAAATATATCCAGTGTATTATCAAATAATGAAGAGACAAAATTATGTTTCCTATAGAAAAATTAATGATAACATCAAACAATACTTTAGTCCCTATTTCTGAAGGATGATTTTTAATTGAGAAGATAATTCACTGTATTATCCATTATCCAATGGATAATACATTGAATTATCAAACAATGATAAATGAAAAAGTTACAGTCGTATCCAACAAAAGAATTAGTAAAAACATCAAATTAGTCATTATTTCTGAAAAATGAACCGACAAATTCTGTTTGAAGGGCGATCCGAAGGACGATACACCGGATTATCCAATGGATCATCAAATAATAATAATAATGTGTAGTCGCATGAAAAATTAATAACATATCTATTATTTCTCTGCCATTATCTCTAAAAAAGGGATTGCGATTTCTGATTTTAGATGACAATGCACTGTATTATCCAGTGGATAATAGAGTGCCTCATCAGAGAAAAGGTGTTGCAATAATTGATCAACATAAACATACCTGAGTAGGAGAAGATGAAGACAACACAGCAAAGGGGAAAAAATGCAGAAGTCAGTGAAAGTGGCGTGTAGGGTTTTTATTTTTATTTGAGGGATAAATAGGTAATTTTTCCTCATTATTACTCAAAACCCTCCAAAATCCCTCCAAAATTGGAGGGTTTCGAAATGGGTATTTGGAGGGGTTTGAAACACCTACAAACCCCTCCAAAATCTTTCTTCCACCTCCAAAAAATTTATCCAAACAAGAGTTTTAAACCCCTCCAAAACCATCCCCCTCTAAAACCCTCCAAAACCCCCCAAACTCTTCAATCCAAACACAGTGTAAAATAATTTATTATTGAGTTGACGTTAATTATGCAATACTGAAAAAATATGAATATTGGTGCGACTAACGAAATTGGCGACGACGACAAAAGGGTGTTTTAGATTTGGATCCCTAGGCCTAAGAAGACGTCGGATCTGAACAATTTTTCCCTCCGGATTATTGATCCTCTTGGGTTTTCCCAAGGGAAGCAAGTCTTACCTAATCGGGTGTCTCCTGGAGCCACTCCTTCAGAGCTATTCAAACTGTCGAAGAGCGGTCGCTTGGATACCTCGATACTGCCGCCGGGAATAGGGCGCAATCAGGAGAAGATAAATTCAAAGGGTCATGTCTCTAATGAAGCAAGTAAATCTGGATCAAATAAATCAAGTTCCTGGGCGACGCTGTTCAAGGAGGCCAGTTCATTTTTGACTTCTGGCAATACAAAACAAGTTGAATCTAAGATAAAGGTATTGCAAGAAAGCTCACTCGACGAGGTGACAATTGAAGATGAGCTGATTGAACATTCCAGATTAAATTGGACCAACTGCCTTTACGGCAAGTTTTTTGGTAAGACCCCCTCGCTCAAGCTGGTTTAATCTATTATGCCTAAAATCTGGAAGAATAAATTTAGCTTGCAAGTGATAGATTTAGCGTCTGATTTTTTTTGCTTTAAATTCCTGAGCAATGAAGACATGAATCATGTTATATCTAATGGACCATGGTTTCTATTCGGGCAAGTGCTAATGTTGATTCCTTGGAAGCCAAATTTCCAACCTTTATCTGAAAAAATAGAAACAGTGCATGTTTGGGTTCAATTCCCTGGCCTACATGTTGAATACCTGCACAAGGAAATCCTCTTCAAATTAGCTTCAGTCATTGGCCAACCATTAAAAGTTGATGAAATCATAGTGAAAGGTATCATAGCTAGATTTGCCAAAGTATGTTTATTGTGGAAACTGGACAAGTGCTTGCCCAATGGTATTTGGGTTAATTGTTTGGGTTATAGGTTTTGACAAGCTATTGCCTTTGAAAATGTATCCAAATTTTGCTATAGCTTTGGTAGAGTGGGATACCTTGCAGTGAATTGCTCTATGAATAGCAGGAATTCTGAGCAACTTGTGGAAAAGGAAGCAGTATCAAAAGTGTCTGCAACCAAGTTATTTGATATAGAAGTTAGGCCTGAAGATAAAGAAATATACGGCCATTGGCAAACTATCAGTAGAAGAAGGAAAAGTTCAAACATGAAAAAAGAGGCAGCTCAGCATAAGGTTCCTCTAGATCATTACAATCCACTCTATGATTGTCTTTCTATGCCATTGCAGATGTCTGACTCTAATGATAACCAAATAGTACAACCAGATTCTCAGTTCACAGATAAGAACCAACCTCAAAATATGGCTACCAACAGCTCTATTATGCCAGTCAATAATCCTTTTGCCAGAAATGAAGCTAACACTAATATTACAATGAAGCAAAGTTCATCTTGTAAGAAAAGTGTCTTTGCTGCTAGTAGAACCGAGCCAATCAATTTGGAGAAAAATATTGAGGAGTTTCATAGGAAGATGATAGAAGTTTTTGAAATAACTATGAGTGAAATCAGAGAAATTGAAACTGCTGATATTGAAGAACATATACCCGATAATCAATTGAACTCCCAAGGCCCCAGCTCCAGAAGAAGAAAACCCACTTCTCAATACATTTCTACTTCTAGTTTCCCCCTCAATATTAAACAGTCAAAGGGTAAGAAAAGAAGGTACTCTAATGATGCCAAAGTTATTTCTTCATATGGAGATCCAGGTAATTCTCAGGACTCCAACTCACATGATATGGTTTTTTCATGAAAATTATCTCATGGAACATTAGGGGGGGTCTGAAGGATGCTGCTTGGGACCACCTCTCTATTCTGATGAAAGAGCACAATCCTAATTTAGTATTGTTGGTGGAAACTCATCTGAATGAAGAGAATTCTCAACTTTGTATAAAGAAATTTGGTAAGAATTGGTCTGGTGTCTTCGTTACTGCTGAAGGGAGATTAGGTGGAATAATTTTGGTGTGGAAAAACCTACTCTATGAGGTCAAACTCTTATTCAGTTGCAATCCGTTAATAAATACTCTAGTTCAGCCATTGAATAAAAGGCCTTGGATCCTAAGTGGAATTTATGCTAGCAACTCTCCTAGTGATAGAAGCATATTATGGAAATTTCTAGGCAGAATTGATACCCAAAACCTCCCATAGCTCCTTATTGGGGATGTCAACTGTGTAGACAAAAAGGAAGATAAAAGAGATGGCAACCCATTTACTGTAGGGCAATCTACAAATGATTACAAGGAGCTACTCTTCACTGCTGGATTAAAGGAGGTCAACTTTTTAGGCAATAGGTTCACCTGGTGTAATAATAGAGTGGGGAAGAACATGATATTTGCTAGGCTAGATAAAGTCTTAATCAATCTGAACTGGATTAATCTATTCAGCATTAATATAGTCAAGCATCTTAGCAAAATTGCATCTGATCACAGACCCATCCTCCTTTAGGTTGAGAACAGAAGAGGCAGTAATACAATGAAGGGTAAATTTACTTTTGAACATCACTGGTTTGATTATAAAGAGATTGAATGTCTTATCAAGGATAATTGGAGCTGTAGTAATTCCTCACAATACATGCTGGATATCACTCAAAACTTAACAAAGCTGGGTAAGACTATCTCTGCTTGGGCAAAAGTTAACATTTGTCCATTAGAAAGTGAGCTCAAATCAACCAAGAAGGAATTGGAAGACCTTGAGAAGAGGGATGAAGCTGGGTTATGCAATGAAGCTGATATCCTTAAAATGAAGTGTCTTACCAATAAAGCAAGAGCACTTAATAAGCAAGTCCACATCAAGTGGTGGTCCAAGGCTAGAGCCAAATGGCTTGAGGAGAATAATAAAAACACAAGATTTTTTCACAACCTGGCCAAATTCGAAAAAAAAGAACACTATTGCATGCATCACTGTTGATGATGTTTGTTATGATATGTATGAAGATATAGTTGAGAAATTTGCTGATTGGTACATGGATCTTTGGAGAGATGACAATGGTGTTGGTTTTGTTCAGGATTGGGAATCAGTCTTTAGTTTGAAATGGAAAAGTTATCATCAAGAAAGAAGGCTGATCTCTGCACAGATTTTACACATGATGAAATTTGGAATGCTGTAAATAGCTTAGGTAGGGGCAAAGCTCCTGGGCCAGATGGTTTTAATGTTGAGTTTTTTTATAAAATACCGAGAGATAATTAAGAACTCAAATTTTTGGCTTTCAAGGAATTCTCTTTATCAGCATTCATCCCAAGCTCATGGGGGAAAACAAATTTGATTTTTATACCTAAAAAAGATGGTACGTCAAGGGTCCCTGATTATAGACCTATAATCTTGTGTAATGTAACTTACAAAATTTTGACCAAGGCTTTAGTCAATAGGCTGCAGCCTCATATCAGTTCCCTCATCTCTAAAGAACGGTGTGCATTCACCAAAGGGAAGAAATTACGTGATAATATATTGATCATCAATGAGGTTGTGAATGTGATCAGTAAATCAAAAAGGAAGTGGCCATACATAATCCTCAAAGCTTGATTTAGAGAAAGCTTTTGACATAGTATCATGGAAGGCAGTGGACAATGTTCTTACCTTCATAAACTTTTCTGTTACTTTCAAACAATGGATCCAAGCTTGTCTAGGTTTTGCAAACTTCAGATACTCTATCAATGGAACCAATTTTGGGAATTTCCCTAGTTTTAAGGTGTCAAATAGGGTGATCCTATTTCACCCTATATTTTCATTATAATGCAAGAATTACTTACTAGAATTCTTCATGAGCAATCAGAAAATGGATCCATTAAATTCTTTAAGTATAGTCATCTGTCATTTGCGGATGACATTTTGATTATCATTAAAAGGAACTTGGAGAATTGTAGCAAGCTACAAAATGCTTTGAACTTGTATTGTAGCCTGACTGAGCAAAAGGTAAATAGGCTTAAGTCTGAATTATACTTCCCAAAGCAATGCAAAGAGGATGTTAAAAGGAAAATTCAGAAGGTGTTTGAGTTTAAAATTGGATGTTTTCCTATGAGTTATCTGGGATCTTACATTAGCCCACAAAAGCTTGATATAAATCATCAAAATCACCTTCTCCATAAAGCTTTGAACAAAGTTGAAGGGTGGAATGGTAAAAAACTATCTCAAGCTGGCAGAACAATTTTGATAAGCTCAGTTATGAATTCATTGCCATTACATACTCTGGCCTCTACATGGGTTAATGAAAAGGTCATTAACAAGTTTCAAAAGTTATCCAGAAGTTATTTATGGAAGTCTGGCAGTGCTAAAAAGGGGTTTCGCCTCGTTGGTTGGAATAAGGTCACTCTAAGAAAGAATATGGGTGGCTTGGGTATAAAAGACATTGGATTATTCAAATACTCCATTCAAGCCAAGAGAGTTCTTCCTTTTCTGAACAAGGAGAATTGTCCCTGGGCAAAGCTGCTCAATGTTAAGTATAGTCAGTATCATCCCCGGTTTTATAATAATTGTAGAAAATTTTCCTGGGCCTTCAAATGCTTGCATGAAACTATCCAAAATTTAAAGAATGGTCTCATGAAAAGAGTTGGAAATGGTATGAATATTGATATCTAGCAAGACCCCTGGTTTTCAAGTACTCCTATCAACATGTGGCCAACATTTGTCAATATGGAGCTGATAACTAAATTTAGTAATGTTAATGAACTGATCAAAAACAAAGAGTGGGATTATGAGACCTTACTTAACCTCTTTGGTGGATTTCATGTGAATGATATTACACATATCTACATTCCTAAGAAGGAAGTTAAAGATAAATGGATTTGGAAATGTAGTAAGGGACTTGATTGCAAATCAACTTATAATTATATGGTGAACTGAAGCAGATTGTCAATGCTCCTGATGTTGACTAGGATAAGATGTGGAAGCTTGAAGTCATCCCTAGAGTAAAGAATTTTGTATAGAAGCTTTTCTGGGGTAGGTTACCAACTTCTACTTACTTGGCTCAGTTTAGCAAAGTGGCTAGGAGCTGTTGCTTTGTATGTGGTGAGGATGAGGATGCTGCACAACATATACTATTTGACTGTGCATTTGCAAGGGCTTACTGGCAAATGGTTGAACGAGAATTCAGCTTGAGCTTTAAATTCAAAAGTAGTTGGAAGGATGGCAAATGGATCTTAGAAAGTAATGACATGAAGAATGAAAGTAAAGACTAGGACCACAGAATTAATAGCAGCCTCCTTAGGGCATCTGTAGAAGAATAGGCACTGTGCTTGTTTCAACAGTAAAAAAGGGGGCCTAAGCACTATACTTTGCAGGACTATTTCAGACATTAGCTGGACCAAGCAAAAGGATAAGCACCAAAATAACACTGTTTGTGTCAAAAATGCCAATGTAAGTTCTAGTTTGTTTATGCCACCTCTGGATATGGATTTCCTCTTTGAAATGTATCGTGATGCTGCGTGGAAATCAAAGAATACAATAGCTAGGTTGGGTGTCAAGATATCTGATACTGCTAATGATAATAATATTGTGATATGCAGTTGTGTGAAAGCTGAATCACCCTTAGCAATTGAGCTTTGGGCAACTTGGATTGGTGTGTGTAAAGCTAAAGAGCTTGCTCGGAAACGTATAAGAATTATTTTAGATAGTTTGTAAAGTATAAACATCCTGAATAAGAAGAGCAAGCCTCCATGGTATCTGCATGGCCTTGTTATGGACATCCTGGAGTCCAGCAAAAAAATGTTGGTGACTGAATGAAAGCATATAAAAAGGAATTCTAATTGTGAGGCTCACAATTTAGCAAGGAAGGCTCTCTCCAATACTGTTGTAGTTAATATGGAAGTTGCATCTAGGAATAATGATTCGAATAGAAGTGGCATTCATAGTAGTTCTCTTAATTCTGTAAATAATTCGAATATGCATAGTAGGCACAATGGAGTCAATTGCTTGAGCTTGGTATATGTTAAAGATGGTAACTGTGCCATCAATTATGTAAATTTGGTCATTGATTCTAATAAAAATTTAAAAGCCCATAGGGAATATACTTCTACTTGTCTTGAAAGCGTGGAGTGCACCACTAGTGACCCTATGCCTTCACTACCTTTCAGATGAGTAGAATGTGACTTGTCTGTGCTTATTTTCTTTAAAAAAAACAATTTATTATTCTGTTGAAGACTTGAAGTGAAACACATTAAAGCATGATAATATAATATTTATGCAGGGATTTTCCAAAATCGGATTTTGGGAGAGAAAAATTTTCAGATCTGGATTTTAGGGTTCAAAATTCTCAAAATTGGAACCTAGTGGATTTGATACCCATTTTATCCTTGGGTCAAAGTCTCTAACTGGTCAAAAGCTAAAAAAATATTAAAAATTAATTTAAATTTGTAAAATATTTTTTATGATAAAAAATGAGATATTAGAGTATAAAAAATATATTTTTAAAATATCTAATACATTAAAGACTTTTGCACAAAGTCTACAAATTTAAATTTAAACTAAAAATTATGAAATATTTTAATGTAAAATAGTTTTTTTTCAATCATAGTACATCTTTTGTATCATTAAAAAATTATTTTAGGAATTCAAATATTTTTTTTAAAAAAATATGATGCTATTATAGACTTTGTACAAAAATCTCTAATGAGTTAGAGACTTTTGTTTATAATAATTTTTTAATTATAAAAAATAAAATTTAATTCATAAAAAATATATATGTGATATAAAAGATATGCTAGAGTGTATCAAAATATTTTGGACAAAAAATATTTTAATATTTTAATTTTAAATTTAATTTTATAGACTTTTGCCCAAAGTATATAATAATTTTATAATTCAAAAAAATAATTTTAGTTAATGAAATATATTTTTTTAAATACAAAATATGTGTTGTGGTTCAAAAAAATATTTTTCATAAAAATATTTTATAATTTTTAATTTAAATTTAGTTTTATAGACTTTGTGCAAAAGTCTGTAATGAATTAAAGAGTTTGAAATTATATTTTTTAGACTCCACACCTCAATTTTATTATTTAATTTTTTTAAATTAAATTTATTTTTAAAAAAAAATTATGTATATTTTTTTAAATTTTTAACCAAAGTCTCTAATTGGTTAGAGACTTTGGCCCAAGGGTAAAATAAGTATCAAATCTATTAGATTTTGATTTTGGGAATTTTGAACCCCAAAATTTAAATTTGTGAATTTTCCTCTCCCAAAATCCGATTTTAAGACATGAAATATTATATTAAATTATTTTACAAATATATTATGTTATTTATATTCTTCGGGACATTAATAAATATTCTTGATATTGATCCACTAATAGCTTAATAGTGAGACATCTGAGTATGTTGCCGATTAATTATAGTTCTATTTCTTTTATCTATTAATATATAAAAGCAACATTTAAAGGTTTGTCATGTAACATTGTATTAGTAAAATTTTGTTGAGATGGTAAACTTATAAAAATTTATGAGCAATTTTTTAAATAGAATTTTGGCGTTAATTTGAAATCCGTGCATCTAAAATGCATTTTACTAAAATTAATATAGTTGTATACAAATCTGAAACACAAGTCTTTATTGTTAAGAAAAATGAATTACTATTATCAATAATAGTCTGATAATAATATATACTTTTATCTGGAATGAATGTTGGGTCATTTGTTGAAAATAAGAGTATATCGAATCTATACAAGGTCTTACCATGAGTGAATTGTATCAATAGGGCGAATATATGTTTAATTTATTTGTTGTTACTTTATTGTGTTATTAATGTACGTTAGAAACCAATTCAAAATTTTATCATTATTATAAATTGTGTTATGATTGTGGTAACTAATCACGTCCGGGTGTTTTCCCAAAGCCAATTCAAAATTGTGTTATAATTTTATCACTAATAGTGTATTTAGTTAACCGCATGTGAATTATTATTTTTTAACAGTCATTACAAAGCGTTAATGCGGTAATATATGCACAAAGCGTATTACAAGACGAACAAAGATGTGGAAAAGACGCACAAAACGTTGCAACTAGGGATTGAACCCAATATCTAGACTAGGGGTGTAATCGAGCCGAGCCGAGCCGAGCTTGGCTTGGCTCGAGCTCGGCTCGTTTGGAAAATAACGAGCTCGAGCTCGGCTCGAGCTCGATCGAGCCTTGGTCTATTGGCTCAAGCTCGGCTCGAGCTACATTCAAGCCACTCGAGCTCGGCTCGGCTCGGCTCGGGAAAAAAATCAAGCCGCACGAGTCGAGCCGCATGAGCCGAGCTCGTTTGCAAGCTCGATCGAGCTCGACTAAGCTCGGGTTCTTTTTAGAGGGTAATGGGTTCATAAAATTAAAAAATTAAACCCGGTATATAATATATATAGAAGGCTCGATTAGGCTCGCGAGCCGCTCGAGCCGAGTATAGGTTAGCTCGAACTCGGCTCTCTCGTATGTCTGGCTCGGCTTGGTTCGGCTCGAGCTCGATAAGTTCGAGTCGAGTTCGAGTTTTTACCGAATCGATCTCGAGTAGCTTGCGAGCGGCTTGGCTCGCTTACACCCCTAATCTAGACAACATACTCGGATGCTACTATCACTTGTGCACAAGTGGATTCACAACCGCATGTGAAATTTTGCCAATGTGATTTGAACCCATTCAAAATAGTATTTTAATATTATTAATTGTGTAATTAAAGTCGACATCTAGTAGTTGGGCAGCCAAAATTATATAACTAATTAATCACATGATGAATTAATTTGTGTTATTAATCACAGTTAAAGTTGACATCCAATACAAAGTTTGCACAGTCAATTAATCATATAATTGTTGACTCATTAGCTAGTAGTTTAATGGTCAGATATCAAAGCTTGTTATTAATAGGTTATGAGTTTGATTTTTTGGTTACGACGCTTTATGCGTATATTTTCACGTCTATGTACGTCTTATAATAATTATATTATAAAGTCAATTTAAAAAAAAAATCACATATTTAATCAATTGTCAAATGTAATCAAGTCAAAGTTGAGATATGGCATTATATCAATAAAATTTTATGGGTAATTACTTGAATATATCATGAACTTTGTCTCAAATATATTCTAAATTTTTATTTCACCAAATTGCATCATGAATTATTAGATTTATATCAATTGTATACATTTGTTAACCGTGTGACGTGGCTTTCACACATGGATTAAAATATATATTTTTATATTTTAACACTTATTTATAATCCATACACCTCTAGATGGCTATCGTGCGGTGAGGCTCGTCGTCACCACCTCATTGGAGAAACTGTCGGATCTTGTCAGAGAAACCGTCGGACCTCGCCGGAGAAACTGTTCGTAAATAATTCTGATAAAAAAAATGATTCTTCGGCGATGTCCGACGATTTCTCCGGCGATTTCTCCGTTGAGGTCTGACAGTTTCTCTGACAAGATGGTGACGACGAGCCTCACCAGACCTCGTGTTTAAATAGCTATACGGAGGTCCATGAATTATAAATAACTGTTAAAATATAATAAAAAAAAATTAATCCACGTGTGTATGCCACGTCACATGATTAACGGAGTAGGTGACGAAATTTTAACGGAGTGATATAATTGATACAAATCTAGTAGTTTATGATATAATTTGATGAAATGAAAGTTCAGTATACATTTAAGATAAAGTTCAAAATTTAAGATATATTCAAGTAATTATCTAAATTTTATTGACATAGCGAATTCTGCAGTTTTTCAAGCATGATCTTTTAATAAGATTTTTAATTTACATGTGTTGCTTTATTATGTTATTAATGGAACCTGTCAAGTCAATTCAAAATTATATCACTATGGTGCTATTAATTGCTTATTTAATTAAGATTAAATAGCAAAAAATCTCTCCTGAATTATAATTAATTTTATAATTACCTCCCGTGAATTTTGAAATTAGATAAAAATAAAATTAAACTTTATAAAATTAATAAAAATACTTCGTATGTTAACTCAATGTTATCTATTTAATAAAAAAATTTATTAAAAAGACACATGGCAGTTTTTTGTTTGTCCAAATATTTAAAAAATAATTAATAAATTAGAAATTGGAAAATATTAATTGTATATTTATTTCATAATTAATTTTTCTAGTCATTAATATATTTAAATTTCTAATTTATTAATTTATCTTTTAATATTTTGATCAATGAATTATCATATGTCATTTAAAAAAAATTATATTAAATAAATAATATTGAGTTAATAGAGAGAGTGTTTCAGTTTCATAAAATTTAGTTTATTTTTTTTGTCTAATTTTAAAATTTATGATGAATAATTATAAATGAATTTTCATGACAGATTTTACTATTTACTCTTTAATTAATCACAAAACTAAAGTTGGCAGTTAGTTAAAAGTTGTGCAACCATTCAATCAATTAATGACATTCAAATTGAAGTCCATCGATTACCATTCATTAATAAATGGAAGTATTCAAATTACTTTAAATTTTGCTGGTAAAAAAAATTACTTTAATTTTGCAGCCAATTCAAATTACTGTAATTCAATGGTACGTATTTTTATCAGCTGGAGTGGACAAATAGAAAGCTCCAAGTAAAAGTTTCATGATGTATTTCTTTACAAAATATTAATATTGTGCTTTTCAAAGTTCGATGCGGCTCTAGTATTATAAGTATGTTGTTTATTATTAACATGAATAAGGCTACTGAAAATAAAGATTTTACTCCTCTCACAACTATTTTTTTTTATAAATTAGTCCTCTCCTCTTTGCCGATGACATTCTTCTTGTGCTTAAAACTAATGATAAAAGTCTTAACTCAATAAAATTTATTTTTGAGCACTACTGGCCAAAAGATCAACCCCTTGAAATCTGTCATCTATTTTTCAAACCATATATACCACATCCCATATTAAACACTCTATTTGTCAAAAACTTGATATGACTGAAGGCTCTTTTCCTTTTAAGTATTTAAGTATTATGATAGCCCTAAGAGCCCTCCATATAGAGCCTATGATTATCTCTTTGACTCTATCAACAATAAGCTTGGCTCATGGCAATCTAACTACTTGTCTCAAGCTAGTAAGCTTACCTTGATCAAGTTTATTTTTACTTCTATCCCCTCCATATTATCTCTGTCTCTTGGTTACCTAGGAAAGTCATGAATAGAATCAATAGTATTATCAACAACTTTTTTGAGGGGCTCTAGTAATGATCGTAAGAAAATGCATTTTGTCTTGGAATCAAATCACTACTCCTAAAATCAATGGAGGCCTTGGTGTTCATAATGTCTAACTCTAAAGCCTCTCCCTTAATGCTAAAAAGGTGGTTGCCTATTTAAACAACACTGATAACATGTGGTTGCAACTTGTTAAACATAAGTATCCTAAGCTTTCTGTTAACTGTGCTTTGCTCCTACTTCCTGGTCTTGGAGGCTTTTTGTGAAAGACTTTAAAAAGCTTTGCTTTGGTTCCAGCATGTCATTAGATTTGGGAGTAATACTTCTCTTATGCATGACTCTTGGGTGTTGGATCTTCCTTTTAGCATTAAACATACTTTCATTAATATTGACTTGATTAAATGTGACATGAATGTTAGATGCATTATCAGTGATCAACATTGGAATTATGCTCTCTGTAATGATATGTTCTCTCATGAGTTGGGTGCATCCATTTCGATGATTGGCCTTCCTTTAAAACTCTATGAGGATAAAATTGTTTGGACTGATAGTATGGAGGGAAATGTTACCACTACATCAGCCTACTCTTTTCTCCTTAAGCATGATATTTTGATGTCTATTACTTCTTTTAACTGGTCGGCTATTTGGTCTTTGAAGGTTCCTGATAAAATAAAAAAAATTCTTTGGAAATTATTGCATGGTCGCTTACTTACTAAAGCTAGACTTTATGGTTTAAAATTAGTTTTTAACAACTTGTGTCCTTTCTCACTTGAAATTTGGAACTATTTATAGTCTTTTAAAAAAAATCATGATGCTGAATAGACAATCATGAATACTTGGTAGCAATCCTCTTATCTTGAGTGATGATTCAATTCATTGCTCGATAAAAAAGTTAGTTGTCGTTTCATGGTGATTTATTTGGTTTGGGAGAAATGAGGGGTTGCATCAGGCGCGGCCCCTCACGCTTAGTGATAAAAAATCATTTCATATGTTGGCTTCCTCAATTCTAATATGAAATCTGAGGGCAATGCTAAAGATATAAATCCAATCATTTGTAAATTGATGCCCCCTTCTTGATTGTATTAAAATTAACTATGATGCATTTTTTTTTCTAATGTATCATCCGCGGTTGGTATTGTTTATAGAGATTATTATGGTAAAATTATTTACGTTGAATGCATGTTGGTGAATGTCAATTTTATTTTACATGTGGAAACCCTTGTTGTTCGACAGGCTTTGATAATTATTTTACAAGAAAGGTATACACATGTCACTATTGAATCTAACTCCAAAACCCTTGTGGATTGCTTGAAGCAGAGGAAGTGCCCTAATTGGTGTGCAAACATTTCGACGATATATTTTCATTCCTTTTGACTTATAATAATATTTTCTTTAATTTTGTTTTCAAATCGTGTAATAAAATAGCCCAATACAAATTTTGCTCAATTAAATAAGATCTCGTAGGTTTGGTCTCATGTGAGACCTCTAGAGCTCCAAAATATTATTGTAAGTAACTATTACCGTCCGATTTTGTACGTAGCTTTATTTTCAAAAAAAAAAAGTTTGGTCAAAAGTGCTTTAAAAATTAAATTTAAAACAAACAATCACTCGATGTGTTTGTTATTAATTCTATCATTCGTTTGTTTTCATGCCAAATATTATTAATATATTTTATTCTTTGATTTTAAAGTTTCATCCCGTTCTTTAAAGTTGTAGAATTTTTTGATTTGATTTGATTTAAAGCGCAAAATTTAAATGCTAAGTGATATTAAAATATATCATTTTCAATGTGCTTATATTTTATTTAATACCAAATAAATTTTCCTTTGTCTCAATTGCACACATTAGATATATTTGTTTACTAACTTTTTCAAAAAAATATTTACGTTGTCTTTTTAAAATATTTATTTTCTCTTTTGTTGTAACTCATTATATTGTTTTTTAAGAAATAAAATAATTAAGGTAACATTATTGTCAACAAATGTTCAAAATTTCAAATATTATACTAGACAAACACTTTGGACATGGTCGGATCAAATCCAAAAGTGTTCATACTCATGGACAATCAGACTCAAGTCAAGTCAAACACTACTTAGCCCAGGAGCTCCACCCGACAATACAAGGATACACATATTCTTCATTTATTAATAGAGATTCAACAATAATAAGTCCAACATCTCTGGAATAAACTTCGACACATTTTGAGCAAATCTCCACGAGATTTAGGGAGACAACATCGTCCCAATACATCCTTATCTTCCACTATATACAGATATGACGCACATAAGTTATACTCTATATTTTAATTACATGTCCACCATTTAAAATTCCTTCTTACTTGAGCGTGTGAGTGTCTTTGCAAGTCCCCTCGTCGGAGTCGCACAAAACTAGGAGACACAAAGGACCGCATCACCTCGGCTTCAAGCAAGAACATTTGGTGCCCACTAATGGGCTGAGTAAATCTTACATGCCCTATCATGGTAGGTACCTGAAGTCAGGCGAACACTACTGCACATAGACGATAACCTAGAGGTAGAGTTCCCCAGCTACCTGGTGACTCTAACATGACGAGGAGTGACACTCTGATGCCCCGCCAACCTAACATTAGAAGAGCTACGCCGCCCGATCGACGATCTCCAAGCGCAGAATCAAAGGTTAATAGTTTAGGTCGAAGCGTTAAAACAACCTAGGGAGCAACACCTAATCGAGCGTGACCATCACTGCTTAGAACATGATGAAGACAGTTATCTCAAAAGAACTGGGAAGCTGACCTTTGCCTTTTAGGACGAGGTCTCCCACGCACGCCACCAACAAGAAGAAGAAGAAGAAGAAGAAGAAGAAGAAGAAGAAGAAGAAGAAGGGGGTCACGAAGACCGTTCCTCCCCCCACCATCGACTCATGATCCTTCACCGAGCATATTATGACAGTTCGTCTCCTCGATAATTCCATATTGTTGACCACTCTTCAACCTTATGATGACACGGGTGATTCGACCACACACATGAAGCTCCTCAATGACACAACCGATTCCATTCTCCGCTAAGGTCTTCCCACTTATTTTAGAGAAGGTCGCGCTACTTTGGTTCTCCACCCTCCTGCCAGGTCAGTACAACTTTTTTTGAGAAAGTCACCAGGGTTGGTACACACTTTTTTGGAAGTCATACTTTTTGCTTTCGTCAACATCGGGTGGGGGTTTGAACTTTCCCGTGTTGTTGCGAGGCTTGAGCAGCTGCAGGTTGTAGATCTCTGGGATGATAGTTTTCCTTTTTGCATTCAACGGGATATACTTGCCGAATCTGGAGCTAGGTTGAGAGGGCGACCTCCCCCTTATGGCGGTATCTTGCTCATGGCGACATCGGTCTTCGCCCTTCTTATCGGGCTTTTTAAACTTTTTATCCTCGGTGATGTATTTAGTGGTGTGCATGTCGGCCTTAATTTTTAGCCTCTCAAAGTTTTTCCATTTTTATGTAACACAGGGTCAGTTCTCGAACTCGGCCATGTTCCTTGGTTTGGCCAAAGCGATCTGATCAGCAAACTATGCGAATTTTAGACTGTGCTTGACAAAATATAACTCGATATGTGGTCGAGGTTGGGTATCTTTATGGCTACAACGTGGAATCTTTTTAAGTACTCCATTAGTGGCTCATGTTGTCCCTGTTTGATATAGTGGAGTGAGTCCTCGGTCTTGAAGTAGATCCAAGATAAGGAGAACTGATTGGTGAAAGCTCGAGAGAACTCCTAGAAAGTGTGTACCGATCCTGGCGGGACTGTGGAAAACCATAATAGCACGACTTTCTCCAAAATGGTGGGGGAAGATCTATAGAGGATGAAGTCAGTCACGTGGTTTAGGAGCATCATCAATCTCAACATTGTCAGGTGGGTGGTCGGATCACCCGTGTCATCATAAGGTTGAAGAGTGGTCGACAATTTAAAATTATCGGGGATATGAAATGCCATAATATGCTCGATAAAGGGTTCCAAATGATGGTGAGGGAGCGGTCTTCTTCTTCTTCTCACACCCTAATTTCGGTATGATCGGTCAGGGTACACCACGTACACCGAAGTCTAAACCAAACCAAACCACATAAATAACAAGACTAGACCTGAACATTTATTAACTTTTCAAAAATTTATAAAAGACATTTCTTTCCAAGAAAACCCTATACCATCAACTCAATAAATAACAAATGTTCAAATCGATTTCAAAAAGTTTAATTACTAAACAAGTAACCTAGGGCTGAGAAAAAGAAATCGGTTTTTCAGTTAATCAAAAAACCGGTCCTAAATCGAACCAATTTTTATGGTTAATCGAACAGGTTTTTTTGGGTTCGATTTCTTTTTTGGAATTTTCGGTGCTGTTTGGTTAGTGAAAACTATTTTCTGGTTTGGTTTCAGTGAAACTGAAAACTTGATTTGGTTTCTAGTTTTCAGTTTTCTGAAAACATGTTTGCTTAATGAAAACAACATCAGTTTTAGTTAGTTGAAACCAGTGAATATTTATTTGGTTATAAAAAATAATATTAATTTTCCTTAAATATTTTTAGTAGTAATTAAATGTTTAGTTAGTTTACAAAAATAAATATTTGCTAATATGGTTATAAAATATTTATATGATTTAATTAATTAGGTTATTGGTAATTTAAGATTTTTTTTTCAATTAGATATAGAAATTAGTTAATAGTTATAAAGTTTCAAAAAAAATAAGTCCAATGCTCTAAAATTAGTTTTGATTAAATTATAAATAGATCAACTTTAACAAAATTGAGTTATTTAAAATTTGGATTTGAGTCAATTAGATATAAATTGGTTTAGTTAATTTGTAAATTTAAGATAATAGTTTGAGTTGAAAATGATGATTTTTATTTTTATTTTTAAAAATTAGATAAACTTTGATTTATTTTTAAATAAATTAATTTTATAAAAAATATATTTATAATTATAAAGTTGCCACTGCATTTTGATAACGAAACTGACAGTCTCGAAACCACAGAAAATAACATTATGGTGTTTTCATTTTTATTAAGAAAATTGGTTTCGTTTTCATTCTGGTTTCGATTCAGTTTCATGAAAACACTGAACCAAATATGTTTTCGTAAGCAGTTTTGGTTTCAGTGAAACTGAAACCATGAAAACATACTTGGTTTCGCTAACCAAATAGGCCCGAAGGTTTTCGGGTTCGGGTTCGGTCCAAGGTTTAAAAAGTCCATCGGTTTCGGTTAACCGACCAATAGACATATTTTTTAATATATATATATATATATATATATATATATATAATACTTAAATTAATATTTAATACTTAATTACTTATATGATAAGTTAAAAATTAAAAACCCTAGATCTGATATCTCACTTCTCCAGTTCTCCCGCACGCCACCGCCCGCCGCATGGCGGCACCGTCTCTCCCGCACATCGCCCCGCCGCCGCACCCTTGTTCTCGTCTTCTCCTGCACGCCGCACGGCCGCACCGTCGTTCTCCCACACGCCGCCCCGCTACCGCACCTTCAAGGCTTCACCATCCCGACTCCGTCGTTCTCCCACACGCCGCCCGGTCGCCGCACCTTAACGACTTCACCATCCTGATTCCGCCGTTCTCCCATACGCCACCCGGTCGCCGCACCTTCACCAGTATATTATCTCTCCGTCTCGGCACCTTCACCTTCACGTTCACCATCTCGGGACCTTCACGGTGCCGACGAGTCGACTCGAGCAGTGCCCAAGCCAAGAGTCGAGCACTGCATGCACCTTCTCGCACCTTCACTGTTTTGGCACCTTCACGGCATCGGGTATGTACCGACAACAACACTCCTTGCTTGATATTGTTATTAACACTCATTGATATTGTTATTAACACACTATAGAGTTATTAACTTGGCATGACACAAGTCAACAACATGATATCATTAGTTATTACAGATTATTAACTTAGCCTATGATGCACGAGTGCACCCTAATATAGTAATATACAATATTATTAGTTTATTAGTTATTACATTGTAAGGCAATTGTCTGTCTTAATTAGTAAGGTAATTGTCTTAATTAGTAGTTTGAAGTAGTTATTTATGTGTGTTTGAAGTAGGATGGTAGTTTGAACTTTATGTGTGTTTGAAGTAGTTTGAACTCTATAGTTTGAAGTAGTTGTGTAATGGGTATAGATTTATGTTGTGTGTTTGAACTCTACGTGTGTTTGAGACTTTGAGATTTAGTTGTTTTCTATTATAAAATTTGCAAGGAGAATGTGAGAGAGCAAATTGGTTTTGTGCTTTTCTAAGTCAAAAGTTAGGTGCTTACTTGTCTGTTGTAGTTATCTTTGCATCTAATTAAATTGTGACAAGAAATTTAATTAATTCATTGGTTAACCAGTAATTGTTGGTTAACCGAATTAAAAAACTGAAATCGAAATGACAGTTAACCGAAGTTAATGAATTAGTTTATGGTTAATATTTTTGAAAAACCGAAGTTAATGGACCGATTTTGTTTTTGCTAAAGGAACAGTTATCCGGTCCATGCTCACCCCTAAAGACACCTCAAGTAATAAAAGTGTGGAAACAAATAAACCGAGTCGACATGACTCAACGACTCAAAATAAAATAAAAATAACTCGGGTATCCCCCTCGACCACGACATGTCACGAGACCCGCTGCCCTACCGCCACACGTCGCCCTACTGCACCCCAGTGCCTCTCTGATCTAGCTCAAGTACTGCAAAACAACATATGTGAGGAGTAAGTCCAATTGGGACTTAGTGAGTATATCAGCACTTAGTTTCACCACAACAACATCATCATGCATAATCAAAAGCATATAAGTAAGTATAAGAATATAAAGCATAATTTTTATTTTGAGCATTTCTTTTAGTGGTGCAATCATCCTTGTCAACATGTAGCAAGCTGCAAGAAGAATGCCTCAACATATAATATGCTCAATGCAAACATCCGGCCACATGCTCAACCGGACTTGTCGGTCCTCATCGCCAGAGAGGGTAGGTAGTCGACGTTGCCCCCGATCTACCACCCAGCCAGTGTCGTCTCTTTGGGGTAAGCTCTCCCCTAACCGACACGGCTCTTCCGATCCATCTCGTTGGGGCATACGTTCCCCTCACCGGTCGGGTCTTTGGACTATCTCTTTGGGGTATGATCTTCCCTCACCAACAAGACTTCCGAGATAAGACAAACACTGTCTCTTTGGAGCATACCCTCCCCTCACTAGTGAGGCTTCCGAAAAATGCAACAAGCACATCACATCATCACACACACAGTTATATCAACATAAATATAATGTGCTATCGACAAGTAAATAAGGGTATGTTAAGACATACCTCATCCTCCACCTTCTCAAGTCATAATTCACAACCACGCATGTAAATATAAGCATATGACAAGGAAGGTACAACAAAGAATAAATATACAACACATCTAAAACGTAGAATAAAAAGAAGGAAAAACACATATATGAAGCCCCAAAAACATAGGGTTTCATCACCTAACAATCCTATACAATGTAACCATTCCTTGAAGACCCTAATTGGATACCGTAGGCCGGCCTACCTTCCCCTCCCGAGTGTCCCAAGGGCTAGGAGGGTTCGGGCCCCTTAGGTGTTCTTAGGGTCGGCCTTTTTGATAATTAAGTTCAGGTTCTAGCGTCTCTAGGTGTCCCTAGGGTTCCAAATCACTAAGTATAGGTTCCTACAATGATCAAACTATTAGGAATCCATCCAACATACCCTAAACTATATCTCCTAGGTGTGAAAATATATCTAGATTCCTAAAAATATCATCTTGGGGGTGGCCAGCCACCCTAGGGTTCTTAAGGACCCTCCTAAAGGGGGCGGCATACCCTAATTCCACCCTATCTCCATCCTTTTCTCAATATCTCAAGCAAGCACCAAGAAACCCCAACAACCATCAAGAAATCATCAAGAAAATAATGGGGAAGAGAGGCGGCACAACAAGGAAAAGCGATAGCTAATGGTCCAAAAATTAATCTGATAAACCATTGCGTTCACGATAGAATTCTAAATATGAATATCCAATCCGATTCACGAAAAATCCAACGAAAACGACGAAATCCCCATGACATAGGGGCGGCAACATATATGAGAAAATTGGGGGGAAAGAAGGCTAGAATCACTCACTTTTTTGGAGAAATCGGGAAGAAGAAGAAGAAAGGGATCTTCCTACGTTCAACGTCGACGAACTCGCGAAATTTCGACTCTGACGGCTCCTCCACTTGGTGTCGCCTCCTCCTCCCCCCTCTCTATCTTGGGTGGCGTGCGGCTCGAAATAGCAGCTGTGCACCCCCCTGGTAATTTATGGGCCCTGGCTAGCCCAAATTATCAAAACGTCATCACTTAAGTTAAACGACCTATTTCTAACTCGTTCTAACTCCGATTCGAGTTCCGATTAAACCGCTAAATTCATCTCGAGACCCTCTATAATAATTCCTCCCCCCTTAAGGAAAATTCGTCCTCAAATTTTGAGATGAAGAAAAGAAGCTCACCTCGGCATCAAAAAGGTACATGTATTTCTCTCTCATATCTTGCTCGACCTCCCAAGTGACCTCCTGCCCTGAGTGGTGCTCCCAACGAACTTTCACCAAGGGGACCTCCTTGGATCTTAGCTTACTCACCCGCTTGCCCAGGATCTCAATAGACCGCTCCTGATAAGAAATGGCCGGATCGACCTCCACCGCAGCAACATTTAGAATATGGGACTCATCCCGAACATATCGCTTAAGTATAAAGACATGGAAAAGTGCACCGATTTGGTCATGTGATCCACCACCACCCAAATATAGTCGTTTCCTTTTTCTGACCTCGGTAACCCGGTAACAAAGTTCATGGTGATCTTTTCCCATTTCCATTATGGTACCTCGAGTTTCTACAACAACCCTACGGGTCTCAAGTACGTGTTCGGCCTTTACCCGCTGACAGACCAAACATCTGGATATAAATTCTGCCACCTCCCGCTTCATCCCTTTCAACCAGTAGTGTTGCCTCATATCTCGGTACATCTTGGTGGCCCCTGGATGCATAGTGTAAGTGGAACAATGGGCCACCACTAGTACCCGCCTACGAACCTCTGCCATGTCTGGTACCATGATCATGTCCTTGTATATGAGAATCCACCAGAGTCCACTCTAAAACCCTCTACACCACCTCTCACAGCTAGATCCTCAATCAGAGAACAAAAAGCATACTCACCCTGAGCCGTTCATAACATATCAACCAAAGTAGACTATTTACGCATGTGTGCCATCAGTCCACCTGAATAAGCCACAAATAACAAATCCCCTGGACCCATGCTCACCGCCAGCTCTCTAGTCAGGGATCTCCTACTCACAGCCAAGTGGTCAAAGCTCTCCATCGACTTCCTGCTCAAAGCATCAGCTACTACATTTGCCTTTCCTGAGAGATACTGAATGGTGCAGTCATAATCTTTTAATAGCTCAAGTCATCTCCGTTACCTCAAGTTCAGATTCTTTTGAGAAAGCAGATACTGAAGGCTCTTGTGATCGGTGAATATGCCACATGCCTCCCCATATAAGTAATGACGTCACAGCTTCGAGGCAAAGACTATGGCCGCCAACTCCAAATCATGAGTCAAATAATTCTTCTCATGGGTTTTCAGTTGTTTGGATGTGTATGCGATCACTCTGTCGTGCTGCATCAAAATGCACCCCAATTCAACTCTAGAAGCATCACAATAGACTATAAATCCTCCCAACCCCGATGGTAGTGCTAGTACAAGAGCGGTAGTCAAGTGGTCATTGAGCTTCTGAAAGCTCTCCTCGCATTTGTCATCTCAAATAAACTTTACTTTCTTCTGAGTTAGGCGTGTGAACGTGGCGGCAATCTTGGAGAAATTTTCTACGAACTTTCTGTAGTAGCCGACCAACCCCAAGAAGCTACGGACCTCGATCACGCAGGTCAGCTTCTCCCAGTTCTGAACTGCCTCAATCTTCACAAGATCAACTTTCACACCATCCTGGGATACAACATGCCCCAGAAATCCCACGCTGGTCAACCGGAACTCATAGTTTGAGAATTTTACAAAGAGCTTGTGTTGTATAAGGGTCTCCAGAACTACCCTCAAGTGCTTCATGTGCTTCGTCTCGCTCCTGGAATATACCAGAATGTCGTCAATGAAGACTATGACGAAACTGTCCAAAAAGTCCTTGAATACCCGGTTAATTAGCTCCATGAGGGCTGTCGGGGCGTTAGTAATCCCAAAGAACATGACCAAGAAATCATAGTGTCCATACCACGTCTTGAAAGCAATCTTCTGGATATCCTGATCCCTGATCCTCAACTGATGGTATCCTGATCTTATATCGATCTTTGAGAACAACTGAGCCCCCTGCAACTGATCAAATAAGTCATCAATACTGAGAAGCGGGTATCGGTTCTTGATCGTCACGTTATTGAGCTGCCGATAGTCGATGCACATCCGCATGGACCCATCTTTCTTTTTCACAAACAACACCGGCGCACCCCAGGGCGAGACACTTAGGCGAATGAACCCAATGTCTAACAGCTCCTACAACTATACTTTAAGCTCCCTCGGCTCAGCATGTGCCATACGGTATGGGGGGATCAATATAGGCTTCACCCCCAGCTGTAGATCAATACAGAACTTGGTCTCCCGCACAGGTGGCAGTCCTGGCAACTCCTCAGGAAACACGTCTGGAAAGTCCATGACAATTGGAGTACTCTTAATGCTACTGGTCGAGCCCTCATCGATAACATTTGCAGAAACAAAAGCCAAGAAAGACTAACAGCCTCCCACCATTAGCTTGCGGGCCTGAAGAGCAGAGATCGCCCTGATAGAGTTCCCTCGCCCATCGCCCTGAAAGGTAAAGGGTGGTATTCTCAGCTTGCAAAATGTAACCACATTTGTCCTGCAATTGACTCATAAATAATGGGATGATAACGAGTCCATGACGAGAATTACATCCAACTCTAAGGTCGGTAATAGCATCAACTCCGCTTTCAAATCATGCCCACCTATGGAAATGTCGCAGTCCCTAAAGACTGTCCTCGTAACAACAGTATCGCCCATAAGTGTAGATACTACTAATGGTTCAGCTAACCAACTCTTATCTTTTCTCAACCTCAATGCAGCAACTCAGATAGGAAAGAATTGGTAGCACCTGAATCAAAAAGTGCATAAGCAAGTAACGAACTAACTGAAATTATACCAGTCACCATTGCATTGGATGCCTCTGCACCATCAGGAGTCGATGCAAAGACACGAATGTGGCCTCCCGGGGCCCGCCGTGCATTGTTGTTCGGTCCCTTGAGTCTGAGTCTGCTGTGCCACTGAAGCTGTCGACATAGGAGCTCTCCCTGTGGGTGGTAATGCTGCTTGACCGGCTATAGGGCAGTCCCTCCTGATATGGCTTGGTTGGCCACACCCAAAACATGTACTCGGACCATAGCAAGCCCCTTTGTGCCTCCTCCTGCACTGTCTGCACTCTGGCACCTCGCCTCTCTAGCCTCATGGTATTGTGGCACTTTGAGTAGCCGTCGGTGGTCCCGTTCATGTACGACCTCTGAAATTTCCTTGTCCTTGTTCTGTGGGCGCGCCGTCTGGTGCCGGCACCCTCAAACTAGGTGTGTTTGTCCTCCTAACGGTGCTGCCTGAACCTCTTTCGGGTTGGTCCATCTTGCCGATTGGTAGGTACCATGGCTTCCTTCTGCATCGCCTTGTCCACCACCTGCACAAAGGTAGTGTCCTCGGTGTAGTGTATTAGTCTGCCAATCTGTACCCTCAGACTCCATGAACTGCCTCACCCGGTCCATCTCAGTCACCACTAGGGATGGGTGGTAACGGGACAACCATGTAAATTCGATCTTATACTCCAACACCGTCATAGTGCCGGTCTGGTGAAGCTGCTAGAACTCCCTATCCTGCCTCTCGCGAACATTCCTGGGTAGATACTTCTCAATTATAGCAATTCAAAATTCTCCTCATGTAGGGGCTAGTGCATGAGTCCCCCTACACTCCCTCCATGACTGGTGCCACTCCTTCGTTGTGCCTCTAAGTTGCAACCTAACTATATGCGCCATCGCCTCAAAGAAACACTCCAAGACCGAGCATAACTATGTGCAGTCATTTAAGAATGATGTCACCTCCACTGCCTGATCTGTGCATGTGAATACTAGCGGCTTTAGCTTTACAAAATCCATGTACAATGAGTTGCGTACCATCGGCTCTCGCCGGTCATCCTCCTCGTATCCAGACTGAATCGGCTCGATCATTGCGGGTGCCACTGGTGGTATAGGTGGGGTCCGCTGTTGCGCTAGCTCCCACTACTTACGAAGCTCCTCTCGCTCCCTACAGAACTCCTCCCATTCTCGAGGAAATTCGTCCCGTTCTCTGCGAAGATCCTCGGTCAGCTCCGTCACCTGGGTATCTAGCAATACAACCATATGGTCGAGGTTGGGTATCTCTATGGCTACATCGTGGAATATTTTTAAGTACTCCATCAGGGGCTCATGTTGTCCCTGCTTGATATAGTGGAGTGAGTCCTCGGTCTTGAAGTAGATCCGAGATAAGGAGAACTGATTAGTGAAGGCTCGAGAGAACTTTTAGAAACTGAGTACCGATCCTGGCGGGAGGGTGGAGAACCATAATAGCACGACTTTCTCCAAAAATATAGGGAAAGTTCTACAGTGGATGAAGGCAATCGTGCGGTTTAGGAGCATCATCAATCTAAACATTATCCGGTGGGTGGTCGGATCACCCAAGCCATCATAAGGCTGTAGAGTGGTCGACAGTTTGAAATTATCAAGGAGATGATCTGCCATAATATGCTCGGTAAAGGGTCCCAAATGATGGTGGGGGAGTGTCTTCTTCTTCTTCTTCTTCTTCTTCTTCTTCTTGTCACACCCCAATTCCGATATGACCGGCCAGGGTACGCCACGTACCCCGAAGCCTAAACCAAACTAAACCACATAAACAACAAGAGTAGACCTGAACATTTAATAATTTTTCAAAAATTTATAAAAGACATTTATTTCCAAGAAAACCCTAGACAACTGACTCAATAAATAGCAAATGTTCAAATCGATTTCAAAAAGTTTAACTACTAAACAAGACACCTCAAGTAATAAAAGTGCAAAAATAAATAAATCGAGTTGACATGACTCAACGACTTAAAAGAAATAAAAATGACTTGGGTATCCCCCTCAACCACGACATGTCACGAGACTCGCAGACCTGCCACCACCAGCTGCGCTACTACACCCCAATGCCTCTCTGATCTAGCTCAAGTACTGCAAAACAACATATGTGAGGAGTAAGCCCAATTGAGACTTAGTGAGTAGATCAGCCATTAGTTTCACCACAATATCATCATCATGCATAATCAAAAGCATATAAGTAAGCATAAGAATATGAAGCATAATTTTTATTTTGAGCATTTATTTTAGCGGCACAATCATCCTTGTCAACATGTAGCAACCTGCAAGAAAAATGCCTCAACATATAATATGCTCAATGCAAATATCCACATGCTCAATCGGACCCGTCGATCCTCATTGCCATAGAGGGTAGGTAGTCAACGTTGCCCCCGATCTACCACCCAACCAGTGTCGTCTCTCTGGGGCAAGCTCTCCCCTCACCGACACGGCTCTTCCGATTTGTCTCGTTGGGGCATATGTTCCCCTCACCGGTCGGGTCTCCGGACTGTCTCTTTGGGGTATGATCTCCGCTCACCAACCAGACTTTCGAGATAAGGCCAACACTATCTCTTTGGGGCATACCCTCCCCTCACCAGTGAGGCTTCCGGGAAATGCAACAAGCACATCACATCATCACACACACGCAGTTATATCAACATAAATATAATGTGCTATCGATAAGTAAATAAGGGTATGTTAAGACATACCTCATCCTCCACCTTCTCAAGTCATAATTCACAACCACGCATGTAAATATAAGCATATGACAAGGAAGGTACAATAAAGAATAAATATACAACACAAGCGTAGAATAAAAAGAAGGAAAAACACATATGGGAAGCCCCAAAAAGATAGGGTAACGTCACCTAGCAATCCTATACAATGTAACCCTCCCTTGAAGACCCTAACCAGATACCCTAGGCCGGCCTACCTTCCCCACCCGAGTGTCCCAAGGACTAGGAGGGTTCGGCCCCCTTAGGTGTTCTTAGGGTCGGTCCTTCCGATAATTAAGTTCAGGTCCTAGCGTCTCTAGGTGTCCCTAGGGTTCCAAATCTCTAAGTATAAATTTCTACAATGATCAAACTATTAGGAATCCATCAAACATACCCTAAAGTATATCTCATAGGTTTGAAAATATGTCTAGATTCCTAAAAATTATCATCTTGGGGTGGCGGCCACCCTAGGGTTCTTAAGGACCCTCCTAATGGGGGGCGACATATCCTAATTCCACCATATCTCCCTCATTTTCTCAAGATCTCAAGCAATCACCAAGAAACCCCAACAACCATCAAGAATCCTCAAGAAACTATCAAGAAAATAAGGGGGAAGAGGAGCGGCACAACAAGAAAAATGGGCAGCCAATGGCCCAAAAATTAATCTGATAGAACTGTTGCGTTCACGATAGAATTCTCAATACGAATATCCAATTCGATTCACGAAAAATCCAACGAAAATGATGAAATCCCCATGACATAGGGGCGGCAGCAGAAAATTGGGGGGAAAGAAGGCTAGAATCACTCACCTTTTTGGAGAAACCAGGAAGGAAGAAGAAGCAAGAGATCTTCCTACGTTGAACGCTGACGAACTCGTAAAATTCTGGCTCCTCCTCCTCCTCTTGGTGTTGCCTCCTCTCCCTCTCTCTCTCTCTCTATCTTGGGTGGCGTGCAGCTGGAAACAGCAGCCGTGCGCCCCCTCTCTCCTTGGTAATTTATGGGCCATGACCGGCCCAAATTACCAAAACACCCACACTTAAGTTAAACGACTTAAAGAACCATTTCTAACTCCGATTCGAGTTTCGATTGAACCGCTAAATTTGTCTCGAGACCCTCTATCATCCTAGCATGCTAAATCAGACAAATAAAATAAATATATTTTTGCTAAAATTTTTCCATAAAGCTTATTCGAATTAAATTTCGCGACTCTACGCCAATCTGTGCTAACTCAGGGCTACGATCCCCTACTAAGGAATAAAATATTATATAAGAATTTTTGGGTATAACAATTCCTCCCCCCCTTAAAGAAAATTCGTCCTCGAATTTTGAGATGAAGAAGAGAAGCTCACCTCGACATCAAAAAGGTACGAGTGCTTCTCTCTCATATCCTACTCGACCTCCCAAGTAGCCTCCTGCCCTGAGTGGTGCTCCCAACGAACTTTCACTAAGGGGACCTCCTTGAATATCAGCTTCCTCACCTGCTTGTCCAGGATCTCAACAGATCGCTCCTCATAAGAAATGACCGGATTGACCTCCACCGCAACACATTTAGAATATGGGACTTATCCCGAACATATCGCTTAAGTATGAAGACATAGAAAAGTGCGCCGATTTGGTCAGACGATCCACCACTATCCAAATATAGTTGTTTCCTTTTTCATGGTGATTTTTTCCCATTTCCATTCTGGTACATCGAGATTCTGCCACAACCCTATGGGTCTCAAGTACGTGTTCGGCCTTTACCTGCTGACAAACCAAACATCTGGATATGAATTCTGCCACCTCCCGCTTCATCCCTTTCCACCAGTAGTGCTGCCTCAGATCTCGGTACATCTTGGTGGCCCCTCGATGCATAGTGTAAGTGGAACAATGGGCTACCTCTAGTACTCGCCTACGGATCTCTGCCATGTCTGGTACCACAATCATGTCCTTGTATATGAGAATCCACCGGAGTACACTCTGAAACTGTCTACATCACCTCTCACAGCTAGATCCTTCGTTAGAGAATAGAAAGCATCCTCACCCTGAGTCGTTCATAGCATATCAACCAAAGTGGACTGTTTACGCATGTGTGCCACCAATCCACCTGAATCAGCCATAGATAACAAATCCCCTGGACCCAGGCTCACCGCCAGCTCTCTAGCCAGGGATCTCCTACTCACGGCCAAGTGGGCTTAGCTCCCCATCGACTTTCTGCTCAAAGTATCAGCTACTACATTTGCCTTTCCTGAGTGATACTGAATGGTGCAGTCATAATCTTTTAATAGCTCAAGCCATCTCCGCTGCCTCAAATTCATATCCTTCTAAGAAAGCAGATACTGGAGGCTATTATGATCGGTGAATATGTCGCATGCCTCCCCATATAAGTAGTGACGCTACAGCTTCAAGGCAAAGACTATGGCTGCCAACTCCAAATCATGAGTCAGATAATTCTTCTCATGGGTTTTCAACTGTTTGGATGCGTATGCAATCACTCTGCCGTGCTGCATCAGAACGCACCCCAATTCGACTCTAGAAGCATTTCAATATATTGCAAATCCTCCCGACCCCCCGATGGTAGTGCTAGTACAAGAGCGGTAGTCAAGCGATTCTTGAGCTTTTGTAAGCTCTCTTCGCATTTGTCATCTCAGATAAATTTTACTTTCTTCTGAGTTAGGCCTATGAACGAGGTGACAATCTTGGAGAAATTTTTTACGAACTTTCTGTAGTAGCCGGCCAACCCCAAGAAGCTACGGACCTCGGTCACGCAGGTCGGCCTCTCCCAGTTCTGAACTACCTCAATCTTCACAAGATCAACTTTCACACCATCCCGGGATACAACATGCCCTAGAAATTCCACGTTGGTAAACCCGAACTCACGGTTTGAGAATTTTGCAAAGAGCTGGTGTTGTATAAGGGTCTCCAAAACTACTCGCTCGTAGAATATACCAGAATATCGTCAATGAAGACTATAAGGGTCTTCAAGTCCTTGAACACCCGGTTCATCAGCTCCATGAAGGCTGCCGGGGCGTTAGTAAACCCAAACGACTTAAACGACCCATTTCTAACCCGTTCCAACTCTAATTCGAGTTCCAATTGAACCGCTAAATTCGTCTCGAGATCCTCCATCATTCTAGCATGCTAAATCACAGGAATAAAATAAATATATTTTTCTTATTTTCTTCCATATATAAAGTTTACCCGAATTAAATTCCGCGACTCTATGCCAATCCGTGCTGACTCGGGCCCATAGTCCCCTGCTAAGAAATAAAATATTATTTTAAGATTTTTGGGCATAACACTTCTTCTTCTTCTTCTTCTTCTTCTTCCTCCCGACGAGGTGTGTGGGAGACCTTGTCTTGAAAAAACAGAGGTCGGTCTCTTAGTTCTTTCGAGGCGGCTATCTTCATTTATGTTCCGAGCCGCGACAATCACGCTTGGTTGGGTGTTGCTCCCTAGGTTGCCTAAACGCCTCGACCTAAGTTGTTAACCTTTGGTTTTGTGCTTGGAGATCGTCGATCATGTGTCATAGCTCTTTTGATGTTGGGTTGGTGGGTACCGGAGTGCCACTCCTAACCGTGTTAGCGTTACCAAGTAACGGGGGGACGCTACCGCTAGAGTGCTTATGCGTAGTAGAGTTTGTCTGACTCCGGGTAGGACTGTCCATTCGATTCAAATCGAATCAAATTAAACCAAACTGAAATTTTTTTCATACTGAAATTCCAACCCGAACCTGAACCGAATTGTGCCAAAACCTATCTAATCCTAACCAAAATTATTCGGTTCGATTCGATTTCCAACCCGAAAAAACTGAAATTTTATCCAACATTACACATTTACACTACCACAACAAGCTATTAAATATGAACACACATATAATAGCTATAAAATTAATACCCATTTACTTACCTGGGCAGTCTAGGGCAGTGTTGAGTAGTGAAATCAAATGGGTAGAAAAATTAATGCCCAATACTCATTTACTTACTTGGGTTAAAAATTAAAAGATTATTTTTTTATAATTAGTACGGTTTTCGGTTCGGGTCGGTTCCCGAATTTTGAGAACCGAATCTAAACCGAAACCCAGAATTCGGGTTCGATTTGTGTCAAGAACTGAACTTGCAATCGCTGAAATCGAACCGAACCGTCGGTTCGGTTCAGTGTAACTCGATTTTTGGACAGCCCTAACTCCGAGTACTTACAACAATGAGACATGTAAGATTTACTCGGTCACACGATAGGCGCCAAATGTTCTTGCTTGAAGCCGAGGGTGATGCGGTCCTACGCGTCTCCTAGTCTGGTGTGACTCTAGCGAGGGGACCTGCAAAGACACTCTAACACTCATGTAAGAAAAAATTTCAGGTGATGACCATGGAATTGAAGCCGAGAGTATACCTGATGTGCATCATATATGTATATAGTGCAAGATTAGGGAAGTCTCAGGGCGATGATGCATCCTTGAATCTCGTGGGGTTTACTAAAAATGGATCAAGATTGATCCCAAAAAAGTCAGACTCATTACGTACTGTCGAATCTCTAATAGTAAATGAATGATGTGAGTATCCTTGTATGGCTGAGTAGAACCCCCGAGCTAAGTGATGTTTGACTTGACTTGAATCTAATTCATAAGCATGAGCGTTTGTGGGCATATGCCGGATCAAAAATGCTACTTCTGTCCAATATATTTTATCTATTTAGAAAATCCGTGTATGTGTATCCTACGAGTAATTAAATTAGTTATACAGTGGGTTGACCCAATAAGACCTCACACAATAAATTTTTTGACTAATGAACTCATTAGGTGAGAGTAAGACACAACTGAGGCCTAGTCCTCAGTTGAATATCTGAGTATGGCGAGTATTGTGCCCGCCTCTGGTGCGGCTCCTTCGGTGTCTACATCACCTACACCCTGTGCCATGATCCCTCCTCCGTGCGACCTCCCCCCGGAGCCTCCTGATCGTGGACCCCCGTCGTCTACCTCGGCGCAACCGTGCTCCCAACCAGTGAAAGGAAATCCTGCTTCCCGATCTACCTCTCGCCCCGCTTCCCGTCATGCTTCTCCTCGCCCCTCCGTCTCGTGGGCTCAAATACTAAGGGAAGGTTAGCCTTCCAATCCCCAGGTGAGTCATGCCTCTTCGTTTGAAAATATTGTGGATTCTGTGGTGGATATTGTCCACTTTTTACTGGCTCAGCTCCGCTCCTGGAGTGAGCCATGGGAACACTCGCTCATCGAAAATTTTTTTGGGAAAATTCCGCCCCTTTCGACGATTTCTTCATGGGCTAAAAGAATTTGGAATGTTTCAAGTTTTATATCTGTATTAGATCTTGAAGAGGGCTTTTTCATTTTCTGATTTTCTGAATCTGCTTCATCGACAGAAATTTTGACTGGGGGACCTTACTCCCTTGGGGGTTCGATCTTACGACTAGTTCCTTGAAGATCAAGTTTCAGGCTCTGGTGTGAAGTATTTTTGACTGCCCCTGTGTGGGTACGATTTTTGTGTTTGCCATTGGAACTATGGAATTTTGAATCGGTTTTTGCTCTGGAAAATTCTTTGGGAAAAGTTATTTCGGTGGATTCTCGCTCATTTCAATTTACCCGTGATGCTATGTTCGCGCATGTATTGAACTGGACCTCAGAAATCCTGTTCGTTAGGGGCTTTGGGTTAGAGAACCCTTTTTCAACCGCTTTCCTATGAAAATCTTTTGCCAGTTTGCTTTTCATGTGGGTTGATAGGGCATCGTGAGGTTGATTGCCGTAAGAAATCTACTTCCATGCCGTCGTCGTCGGGTTTATCGTTGGTGGCTCAAAAACCTAATCTGCCTCCTAAGTCAGATTTGTCGTCGGCATTACCGATGGAAGAAGGCCCTCATATTTTGCCAGATTTAAATGCTACTAATTTTCCTCGTTCAGTTTCCTCTTTGATGACTTCGCATTCTGTTTGTGGGCCGTGGGTTTTGGTTTCTCGCAGGAACAATCACCACCGGCAAAACACGGCTGCCCGCCCGGCCATTGCGATGACTCAGGCTGCTGTTCGCGGACGCTCGCGAGCACGTGCTTTGCACATGCCTGCGACAGGTGAGGTGTCACCTTGGGAGGGCTCTCTCGATCCTTGTTGGCCGTCGTCACATGGTGTGGATCAGGAAGGATCTCCCTCTCGTGATGGCGTATCGGGTCATATCATGAATGGCTTTGTGAGGCCTGACGCCTCGGCTGTTGCGCGCCCCTCTGCGCAAGTCCCGTCTCGTCATGTGGCTGCGCCATATAGATCCTCTTCGGATCGCATGTGGAGGCAGCCCCCTATCGTTGATGCTTCGGGCCATGAGCCCACTCAGGTACGTTTGAACCCTGCTTGGCTGCCTCATCGTGCCGTGGGCGGAGAACCCTGGCTGATGCTTCTATGGAGGCGGAGAACCCTCTCGCTATTGTTTCCCTATGAATTTTATCTCTTGGAATGCTCGTGGTGCATGGTGCCGCTCGGTAAGAGATCAATTACTTCATTTTATTCGATCTAATGTTGTTCATTTGATAGCACTACAAGAAACACACTTTGATTGTGACTGGGCTGAATGTTTGGTCAAAACCTAATAGTCTGGAACTCTTTATGCGTCCAGGGGCAGGTATTATCTACTCAACCACAATGCATCTCTATGGTCGTGGGGGTAAACAACTATGAACCTTTCTTGATTTCTAACGTCTATGCAAGTACAAATTCGGCTCTGTGTGCCGAATTTTTAAAATCTTTCTATGATGTGGATTTTTCCGAGTTTCCTTGGATTTTATTAGGGGATTTCAACTGCATCCTGAATGCTGAGGATAAGAAAGGTGGCCTTTCGTTTTGTCTTTCTAAATCGGTGTTGGCTTTCCGTGAATTCTCGTATAACTTAGGGCTGGTTGATTTGGGCTTTTAGGGTATTTCGTATACTTGGTCTAATAATCGGCTGAGTCATTTAAAGATTCAAATTCGCCTTGATAGAATTTTTTGCAACGCGGCTTGGCTTCACTTTTTTGATGATGCCTCTATTCGACATCTTAATCACGGTATTTCGGATCATTGTCTGTTATTATTTTCTTTTGCTAAACACTCGACCCACTCAAAGCTTTTTAAGTTTCAAAATTTTTGGGTTGAGTACCCGGATTCTACCGATGTTGTTCGCAAGGCATGGGGGAAAACCCCCTCGGGATTGACACCTCATGATAAATTTATTACTGCTTTAAAATACACTAGAAATAATCTTTCCTTGTGGAACACAAATTTGCTGGGTGTACTTGAAAATGTGCTTGATGAGATTGTTGTATCTATTTCTGCTCTTGAAAGACTTGATGCCATGTCGGATTAAATAACGATGACGAACTTAAAATTAGATCACTTTATAACAAAGCCATTGCCATTAGGCAACAAATTTCGCTTAAATGGTGGGCTAAATCTAAAATTACGTGCATTAAAGATGATGATAACAATTCAACGTTTTTCTATCGGATTGTCTCTATGAAAAGATTATTGAACAAAATCACTAAAATTTTTGCTGCTCCTAATTTAATCTTGGTTAGTGATTCAGATATTCTTGATGCATTTTCTATTTTCTATAAAGATCTTTGGGCTGATTCGACTCATGTTTTTACTGATATTTCGGGTGAGCTTTTTGTTAATTCTCTTGATAATGCTAGTATGGCTGAATTGTGTAAGTCGTTTTCAATTTTGGAGGTTACTAATGTGGTCAAGGCTCTGCCCTATGGCAAGAGCCCTGGTATTGATGGCTTCACAGAGGAGTTTTATAAACATTTTTGGCCTATTATTGCTTTTGATTTTATGCATTGCTTAGATAGTTTCTTTGATCATGCTTATCTGCCTTTTGAATGGAACAAAACCATTCTTAGTTTCTTCCCTAAATGTCATAATGCTACTAGAGTTAGAGATTATCGCCCTATTGCTTTATGCAATTTAAGCTACAGAATCCTCGCCAAACTTTTGGCTAACCGAATCCAACTAGTCGTCCCTAAACTTGTCTCCCTTACACAATCGGCTTTTATCAAGGGTAGGTCCATCCAGGATAATATCCTGATAGCTCAAGAGGTAACACATTCTATGTATGGTTCGAAGGGTAAGAATCCCTGGATCATGGTGAAGATTGACTTAGAAAAAGCTCACGATAAATTATCCTGGTCTGCCATCTTTGCCATGCTTAGAGTTTACCAAATCCCAAAGAAATGTATTAAGTGGATCGAGGCTTGCCTATCCACTGTCTGTTTTGCGTGTCTGATTAATAGTAGACTTTCTGTCTTCTTCAATTCTAGTCGTGGCATTCGCCAGGGGGATCCCTTGTCCCCCTATCTATTTGTTATGATTGCTCAAGCCCTGACTTGTCTCATTGATAATACTGTTCAAGCCGGTAGACTTACCCCCGTTAAGATTCGCAATTCTGTGGCTATTAGTCACCTTTTATTTGCGGATGCTATTCTGCTTACCTTTATGGCTAATTCTAGAAGTATTCAAGCCGTTAAGGATATTTTTGAGGTTTTTGGTAAGTTTACGGGTCAGTCTGTGAATTTTGAAAAATATAAAATTTTCTTTCATAAGTTTGCTAGTCGTGATTGTATTGCAAACGTTAGTAACAACCTCAACATGAAGGTTGGTAGGTTTCCCTTCAAATACTTGGGCACCCAGATTTCGCTTAGGAGACCTCCCATTCAGTACCAAAAGTAGTTGGTTGATTCAGTCAATTCTAAACTATCCGCTTGGCAAGCTAAGTATCTGTCCCAAGCTGGCATACTTGTCCTCATCAAGTCTGTTCTTAGCTCCATGCATTTACACTCTTTGGCTGTCACCTGGGCGTCCCCCTCGATTATTGATAAGCTTGAAATGTCAATGAGGAAGTTTCTTTGGGCTGGGTCGGCTGAAAAAAATGCCCCCCATTTTAACCATCTGCTAAAATGGGATATTGTCACTCTGCCCAAATAGGATAGGGGGCTTGACATTCATGATCTCAATGATAAATGTTTGGCCTTACAGGCTAAAAGAGTCCATAAGTATCTCAATCAGTGTCCCTCGAAGTGGCAGCAAATTATTTATGTGAAATATAAGGATCTTAGATCCTTTCCTAGGACCCTTGCCAATAGCTCTTGGAGCTGGAGGTTGTTTCGCTCTGCGTTCTATGAATTAATGCCTGATTTTATTGAAGTTATTAATTTCGGTATTAATACTTCGATTATGCTTGATATTTGGACTGGTGACATGCCTCTGGTTTGGAAATCTTCTTTTATTAATTGCAATCTGATTGATGATGATGCTTCAGTTAATTGTTCAATTACAAATCAAGCTTGGAATGTTGATTTATGCAATAATTTATTCGGTTCGGTGCTGGGTGAATCTATTTGCAAAATTCAGTTGCCTTACAATCCAATGAGGACACATACGTTTGGAATGATAGCCAAGGGGCAATGTTACCGCCAAATCGGCTTTTAGGTTTCTTAGAAGTCGTAACCAGTGTGTCTTAGCAATCCCATTTTCATGGAAACACATTTGGAAACTGGAAACAGCTCCAAAAGTCTATATCTTATGCTGGAAACTACTTCATAAGAGACTACCCACTAGATCTAGACTACACCAAATTGGAATCAATACCCCAATTTTTTGTCCCTTTTGTACTAACTCGATTGAATCCTAGAAGCATCTCTTCTTCAGTTGTAAGTTTGCGGTTGATGTTTGGATCATTCTCTCTACTAAGACAGGCCTTTGCCTTAGGAATCATCCTAGTTGGTTGTCGAGTGATTGATCCTTCCCTTAGAATCCATCCTCACATAGATTTTTTTAACACCTTAATTGCCAATACATGTTGGTTCTTCATGCACGCTAGGAACCTTAAGCTGCATGAGGCTAGACAGCTTGCCCCTTTTTGTCTTGTGAATAGAATTCTATGCTTCACCAATAACTATTGGTTTAGCAAAATGCCTGAGGGTACCAGTAAAACAAATTGTTCTTTGGTTAAATGAATTCCTCCAGCACCGAACTTATTTAAAATTAATTATGATGCGTCCCTTTCGAGTTGTGTAGGGGGATTGGGGATTATTGTTCGTGACTCTTTGGGCAGCTGTTTGGGTACGATTGGAATCAAACTGATGGAAGAGAATGTTTTAATTTTGAAAGCATTAGCTGTTCGAGAAGCACTTAAATTGGCGATAGAGAAGAACCTCCCGGCCTTCACTTTGGAAACAGATTAAAAAATTTTGGTTGATGTAATCTTTAATGTTCAGAACCCTCCATGAATTATTGGGAGCATTGTTCAGGATATTCGCTGTTTGATCGAGTCCTGTTAATGCGTAGATTTTACTTTTTATTACAGAGAAAAAAATAAAGTTATCCATTGGACAACAAATAGAGCACGAGTGGATGATGATTTTATAGTTTAGACGTCTATTTATCCTCCTGAATAGGAGGATATTTTGCTCACGATTTTTTATATTTTTGGCTTAGGCTTAGTTTTAATTTTAATATAGTTTCTTTTTATGGAAAAAAAAACTTCTAAATTCTACTATTTGTCAGCAGTGGACTCGTGAGAGAAATTGACGTCAGGATATTAAAAATGTCCGAACTTTGCAAGATGGGTACGAAGCAGGATCCATGCTGGACCACCAACAGCGAATGGCGTAAATTCAACAGTAAGTATACATTAATTCAACAAATAGAATGAGGAGTGTTCATGTTTGCTGTCTCGGACAAGACAGATGGAAGTCGTAAGCCGTTAACCCTCACACAGAGCTCTCTCGGAGGGGGTCTCCCTTCTCTCCTCTTTTCGTCACCCGTCTTCTCTACCCACATTCTCGAGTTCTCGACCCGAATGATCCCTATCCCAATTCATATCGTCGTCGATGCCCCTCCTCCATCTTCCATCTTCCATCTTCGTCATTTTCCTTCCCTGTTGCTACTAAACCCCAACCCCAATTCTAATTTTCTAAACCCTAAATCCTTCTCCTCCTCCTCCGCCGGCTCGGGCGAAAATGATGCCCGATGATCCTTTCACCCGTCACCGCGCCTTCATATCCTCTTCAATGAGCGCCCCCTCCTTCCCCACCTTCAGCAGCCCCTCCTCCTCATCCCGCAGCCCTTCGCCCAGCCCTAACCCTAATCCCATCCTCCGCCCTTCCCCATCCGCGACTAGCTCCTCTGCCGCTGGCTCATCCTCCTCTATTTCCAAAAACCGCCTGCTCTCTGCGCCGCCCTTCTCCCACAACGCTCGTCTCGCCCTAGCCCTCGTACCCGCCGGCGCCTTCCTCCTCGACATCGGCGGTGCACCGGTGCTCACGATTCTCTCCATCGGCCTCCTCTTGGCCTACCTCCTCGATTCCCTTCGCCTGAAGTCAGCTGCTTTCTTCGCGGTTTGGGCGTCCCTTATCGCCTCCCAGCTTGCCTTCTTCTTCTCAGCGTCGATCTACTATGCCCCTCTACTTTCAGGCCTCGCGCTCCTCCTCTGTGCCCAGACTACCTTCTTGATCGGCGTCTGGGCCTCCCTCCAGTTCCGATGGATACAGATCGAGAGCCCCTCGATCCTCCCGGCCCTCGAGCGACTCCTTTTTGCCTGTATCCCCGTAATCATGCCTCCTCTCTTCACTTGGGCCACCATCTCGGCTCTCGGCATGGTCAACGCCGCCTACTACCTCATGGCCTTTGCTTGCCTTTTCTACTGGCTCTTCGCTCTCCCCAGATCGTCCTCCTTCAAGTCCCAGAAGCATGAGGCAGGCGAATCACAGATACTCGGTCCTCTGGAAGGATGCTTTCACACCCTGTATCTCCTCTTTGTGCCGCTTGCATTCCGTCTCGGTTCCCACCATGCCACTATCTTCTCTTCCTCCTCATCCGTATGCGATCTCCTTCTGCTCTTCTTTATTCCGTTTTTATTCCAGCTATATGCATCCATTAGGGGAGCTCTGTGGTGGGTAACGAGGAATGGGCACCAGATGCATCAGATACGGGTGGTCAATGGAGCGGTGGCCTTGGTAGTGGTTGTCATCTGCCTTGAGGTCAGAGTTGTGTTCCATTCCTTCGGAAGATACTTGCATGCCCCTCCCCCCTTTAACTATCTTCTGGTCACTGTCACGATGCTTGGGGGGGCATCTGCAGTTGGGGCTTATGCTGTTGGTATGGTAGGGGATGCTTTCAGTTCTGCAGCTTTTACTGTCATGTCTGTTCTGGTTAGTGCAGCCGGAGCCATAGTTATTGGCTTCCCAATAGTGGTAAGCTTCAATCTCTACGATGCTATTTCTCCCAAGTTTTATGCTAATATCATTCTCTCTCAGAAACTGTTGGCGATTAGAAAACCAGTACAACATACCCGTGTAGATGAAGTAAAAACGTGATAGATGGGACTATGTCATTCTATAGTAGGGGTGTAATTGAGCCATGTTAAGTTGAGTACTACGCTACTCTATTCGGACTCCATTCACAAACTTAAACCTTGAACTAGAAGAAACAAATTTTGGAGATTGAGCTCGATTCAAATAAATATTGAAATGACTCGAGCTCGACTCAACTAAACATTATTATTTTTGAGTAAAAGTGTAAAACCGAGCTTCAGTTCAAGCTTGTGAACTCGCAAACATCCAAAAAAAAAGCTTGTAACTTTGTACATATACATGTACATGTGATATTCAATTAGTCTCAATTTCTTAAATATATACTAAAATGCCTTAAACTCCATTAGGATCACAAGCTACACTATGCCAATATTTTGATACTCTAACTTAGCTCAAGTGGCTACTTGAGCTCAACTCGACGTGTGTCCAGTCAAGTTTGAATATATGGCGAGTTGAGTTCAATATAGTTAGAGTAGCTTGACTCTTAAACTATTATTCCGTAGTGATGCATTTTTTTTTCGTATTTCATTTCAGGGAAAAACAATTTCTTAAATCTAAAATTAGGCAGCCCTTGTTGCTTAGAGATCTTCATAAATAGGGTTAACAAATGCCCAATTTTGTGTGGTGTGATAATTTCATATTGCTTATAAATCATGTTCGCTTTATGTTTGTGAATGCCCAACTTAGTTCAAAGTATTTAGGGTTAATTACGATTTGCCTGCCGTGGAGTATAAGCACGATTGCAGATTGCCCCTCTTTTGTTCAAAATATGACAATGACCCTCTATGTTTTTCGCTGTAAACACTCAATCTCCCTCTATTACCCCTATGGTTTCCTTGCCGTTAATTTTGATATAAAATGTTTAAAGTATCTAGGGTATCAATCTTCTTATACATAAACACAAAGGGCATTTGGACATTTGTACTTTTTACATGTGTTGTCTTTTCTCTCGATCCGAACTCCCTCTCTAGCGGCACTAGCTCCAGCAACCCCTAGTGTCGTCTCTCTTTCCTACATGACATGTATGCTTCCTCGAATAAGGTTCCCATTGCCAATGGCATGGAGCCGATATAGGTAATCATCACCGACCGACGTCTTCTGTTGTGCTGGTGTAGATGCTACCATCTCCTTTGTCGAGAAGGATCTCCATGCTGATGGCTGCAAGGGGTCAAGCTTGTAGCAGATGCCCTCATAGGTAATTTGGCATCTTCTCCTTTGATCTCGGTTGTTTCTTCATGCTCGGGATGCAGAAATTGTGCATATGCTTCCAAGGCATGATTTCAATTCAAGATAAATTGTGCACTAATTATCCTAAAAAGCCTCCCCTATCCTCTCCATGTGATTGACGTCAAATTCGTGGATGAGATGATGAAGAAATCCTCGAGAACTATGCGAAATCAGTGTCGAAATTGTTGTAGGAAGAGATGCGGCACTGTTTAATCATGAAAAATGCCTTATTCCATTGAGGTAGAGAATGTTGACGGTCAAAGTTAATTTAGATCGGCCATTGCTAGTTTTAGCTCTTCATGTGCAATGCATGTGACCTACTCAATGGCATGGAAACCATAGGGGTAATGGAGGAGGGTTAAGTGCTGGTAGTGAAATGCACAGGAGGACATTGTCACTTATTGAACCAAGGGGGGTAATGTGTCAATGTGTCATCGGGCTATACCACATGGGGCAAAGAGTAATTAACCCTATTCAATAATAAAGTAACTTTTAAATGGTCCATATCATTTTAGTTACTAATTAAATGTGTTATGTTGTATCTTTGATATTTGATTGAGCTTGTCTTTGGGGCTTGTCTTTTGGAGAGAACTTGGGTACAAAGTCTTATCCCAAATACCAAAGCTTAACTAGAAACAAAGTTAATTATATAGATTTGATTTATTAGAGGATTGTTTGGACTTACTAAAGAAGATTACATAATGGAATTAACTTTTTATGTTTTCTAATTTATAATAATTCCAATTATCTTAATTTGGAATTATTTGTTTTATAACCTTGCATTTTTAGTAAATGCAACAAGCTTGATGTATACGATGTTACACATCATACCTGATGCTTTGAACCCTAGTTTCAAGTGTCACTACTTTTTTCTTTTGCGTAGAGGAATTAACACCCCTAGTTATGAGTTAGGAGTTAGGACATACTTAAAACTTGCTTTCCCCCCCTAAAGAGTAGGAAAAATTGATAGCTTTGTCAGTATGAACTTTGGGTCTTAAAAGTTAAATTGTATTGATAGAGAGGTTTTAAAAAATACAATAGGGTAAGTACTGTCAAATTATGATGTATGAAAGATTTTCATCATAAGTTAAGAAACTGCAAATTTTTCATCTTTCTATATCCTTGTTCTTTGATTTCTACAATGAACTTGTTGGACTGCAGATCCGTTGATAATTTATCCAAAAATTACGTGTTGAAGGTTTAGGTGGAGGTCATGTTAGGTGAGGCCGTGAGGGTATGCATCCTTCAGTTAGCATTTAGATGAAGAATTAGATTTGAACTCATTAAATCCATGGGGTTAAAGTTCGCTGTATTAAGGCATGTGACTGATGTGATGACGGTAACCAATGTTGCTAACCATTAAGTTGAAATGGTGGACATAGTGGCTTGCAGTAGCATATCTGTTGGCATGATTATATTGTTTTTATATGAACATGTCTTCCTTTACCATTAACTATAAACTTTTCTCTGTTTAATCTAAAAGAAGCTATTGGGGTATACATTTGAAGTGGTCTTCTTAAAAATGATGTATAATACTCCTAACGGAAGCATCCGAAGCACTGCATATTTGATTTTGGTCATGAATATATTGCACAGGACTGGAGTATATGCTCATGCAAAATATCTAGCTGCATATCAGCAAAATATGCATGTGTCTGCAGAAATAACCTGTGACTACTATATTCATCACTTCATCTAGGGGACAACATACTTTGGGTTTGCTATTTTCTTCACTGACAAAATTTAATCCTTGAAACATATTTGCTCTTACAACTGACTTGTAAGATTATTCTTGGATTTTGGATATTGCACAATACTCCAACCACACTTTCCTACTTTAGCCTTTCTTATTTCTATGAATAATCTGCAGAATTTTTTCTTTATACTGAAAATAGAATCAAGGTTAATACTTCTAGGTTTTGGAAATTCTTGTCGTTTTGGCCAAGACTGTCAAACTTGCACAAATTTTTCTTCACACTGAAAAGTTTTTGCTGAATCTGACTTAAAGGCATAGTTACTTTGTTCATCTCACTTGATATCTTTTGTTTACATGAAATTCTTGTGTATGCCAAAACATGGTTCTATCATTCTATGGCTAAATTTTCATACCATTATTTGCTAGTAATAATTGGTTTATGTTGTTGCTTTTGCAGTTTCTCCCTCTCCCTTTGGTCGCGGGCTTCTACATAGCTCGGTTTTTCACTAAGAAAAGCTTGACATCATATTTTGCTTTTGTTACATTGGCAAGCGTGATGGTTCTATGGTTTATTGTACATAACTATTGGGATCTTAATATATGGCTCGCTGGCATGTCTTTGAAATCCTTCTGCAAGTTGATAGGCGGAAGCATAATTATGGCGATGGCTGTTCCTGGTTTGGCACTTCTTCCACTGAAGTTGCGATTCTTAACTGAACTTGGTCTTATTGGCCATGCATTATTATTGTGCCACATAGAGGATCGCTTCTTCAACTACACTGTCATCTATTATTTTGGGTTTGATGAAGATGTTATGTATCCTAGTTACATGGTTTTGGCAACCACTTTCTTGGGCTTGGCTTTGGTGAGGAGGTTGGCTGTTGACCATCGGATTGGCCCAAAAGCTGTTTGGATTTTGACCTGTTTGTATTCGTCAAAGCTGGCAATGTTGTTTATTACATCAAAATCAGTTTTGTGGATGACAGCTGTATTACTGTTGGCTGTTTCGCCTCCAATGCTTCTTTACAAGTATAGATTAAACCATCTCTTTTATAAATCTTTTACACCTTGGCCATTTTAAGATTTCTAAGAAAAAAGACTTTAGTGATTTATTTTAATTCTTGCTTTCAGATACACATTAGAACTTAGAGGATTATCAATTTGTTGCAATTTGTTGTCATCATCTCTGGTTTCTTGCTTGCCTTTATACAGAGATAAGTCAAAAGGAGTTTCAAAAATGAAAGCTTGGCAAGGCTATGCTCATGCATGTGTCATTGCTTTCTCCGCCTGGTTGTGTCGAGAAACAATCTTTGAAGCTCTTCAATGGTGGAACGGAAGGCCTCCATCTGATGGTTTGCTTTTAGGTTCATTTATTCTCTTGGCTGGAATTGCTTGCATCCCAATAGTCGCTCTTCATTTTTCTCATAGTCAGGTAAAACACAATTCAGCATCTTCTTGCTCAAGTTGGCATCAGTTATTAAGTTATTTTGCTTTTATCTAATATACGTTATTGGCTAAACAATGCTAGGTAGGCATTTCTTTTCATTTACCATTGAGAGTACACAATCTTTTTAAACGCAAATTATATGACTTCTACTTGTTTACAAGAATTCAACATGGTCTTTGAAAGGGGCCAATTGTCTTGCAATGTCATTTACTATGCAAACTGACTGCAAATTGAATTTTGCAGTAGTTACTAGCATTTCTTTATGAAGTTATGGATGCAGCTATGTATTTTTTTTTGTTCTGATATTTTATATATTTATCAATCTCATAGTTGAGGTAGGAATATTGTCATCAATAAAGCTTTAACATGATTTTTCTCTCTGTGAATTTGGAGTTAAGATTAATTCTGCAAATATGTTGTTCAAAGGTTCTGTATGGTTGTTAGAACAAAACTAGTTTGTAAGGCTATCATATCTTGAAAGTTTATACACCAATGATTTGTCTGTTCATTTATTTGAGAACCCATGCCATAAACAAGTTAGAGTATTAGATGTTGTTCTATGCGGGACATTTGTTTTTGCTATGTTATCACACCACACAAAAATTGCCTAGAGTGGAAACCTCTTCAAGGAGAATTTGAATAGATTAATCTATTTCTTCTTTCAATTTAATTATTGATGGACCAAAGTGTGATGGAGAGTGCTATAAAGTATCATTTAAAACATTTTGAGCATTGGGTTGGTGTAGTTGCTCTCTGATTATATGTGGTCAAGTGTCAACATTCTAAGAGGTAATCATATTATATGAAGATTTAGAGGATTCCATATCCTTATCCTTGTCCAGACCATGGGGAATTAAAGTGAATCCTAAGGTTCCCTGTAATTTCAACAATCAGTTGCTTAGCTTATTGATTAAAAAATAAGCTACCTAGAAGTTATAGTTGCTATTAACAGTTCACTTATTAGTTTATACGTGATGCTTCCAAGATTGTTAAGGCACCTGTAAGACACTAGACCACAAAAATAGCCTAAGAGGCTAAGACACTAAAAAAAGGTTGGCCTGATTGAAGCAAGCCCCCCCCCTCCTTCACACCTTGTAATCTATTAGTATAAATGTAAAAAGTTGTGTAATTCTTAATAATTTAAAATTTAAAATATTTTAAACCAACAAAGATTTAAAGATGTATCAGAAAAACAATGTAAATTCTGAAATATTTTATGATAACAAAAGATTTAGAGAAGTATTTGAAAGATTAAAACTACTCCTGGATTGTCATTCACCTTTACTCTCCTCAATTGCCATTGTCATTGCCATTGGGAGAGGAAGGGATGTGCGAATAGAGTAGGAAACTTTTTTTCTTTTGTGAATAACTTTTCAAATCTCCTTGACATTTGTTCAGATTGAGGATGTGTTGAGTCAAACTTTGACTTGTCTTGCAAAGTTATGTTACCACAGTCACCTAGCTAGTTTTGACTTTTGAGGAGCTTTTCATGACTTGGAACTTACTCGTTGCACACTAGTGTTGGTTGTGTCCTAATAATTGTATCCTTTGTAGAAACAAAAAAGGCAACAGAGCTTGGACATTTAGCTAGACACACCTAATTGGCGCCTTACATCTCGTATGAGGTGAGCGCTTAGGTGGTGGCCTAGTTGCAGGTTCCTCGCTTAGCATGGGTTGAGGTGCCAACTCTTCAAATCACATTGCTTGAATGTCTAGGCATGCCTTGCCTTGACAAAAATACATGCTTCTCTCTAAAAATGCATTATGGACTTATAGGTGTCACATGTCTCAAGTTCAAACCTGTTTATTTAAGAGATTTGTAAAAACATGCTGTTATCTAATCAGTACGTAGTTTTAGTACGTGTTTTACTTTAATTGTAACTAAAAGTGCATAATTTCCAATGAGTCAATATTTTTTGATAGGTTGGAAGTTTTCATGAATATACTCATAGCATTTCCATTATAAAAAAACATCTGGTGAAAAATTGGGTGGTTATGTGAGTTAGAGCTACACTTGTCTAACATCTGGCTTAGTGCAGACAAGCGATGAAACTCTGAAACAATTTAGAATATGTAGAGAAATTTGCTCCCCCCCCCCCAACTCAAATCCTTTCAAACCCTAAATGGTTCGTTTCTCAACCCGGGTCAACATTTTTTTTGGTCGAACCGGATTTAATGAAATTTATCAGATTTTTTTGGTTGAACCAAAAATTTGTTGGTTTTCTTAGTTAAACAGAAAAGAAAGACTTTTGGGTTGAACTAATTTTTTTTTTTTGCCCTCTCAAAACATTAATAAAAAAATTCTCATGGATCATTTCTCAACCCAGTTCACTAAAAAAATTTTGGTTAAACAAAAAAAATCCAGTTGGTAGTTTTAGGGGCCAATTTTTTTTTTGTTCAACCAAAAAACCCAAAACTTTTTTTGGTTCATCTTTAAAAAGCCCCAAAATTTTTTAGTTCAACCAAAGAAGTTGGGTAATTTGTTAGAAAATCAGCCTTGGACCTAACTCCACCTCAAAAGCTAGCTCATGAGAGGAGGGTTGCCCAATCTATTTAAAGGCTATCTAGATCACAAACTCAACCAATGTGAGACTTTAACACACCCCCTCACACCCAGGAACCACATCTGGAGCGTGAAGTTCTACAGGTGGCCTCACTATCAACCATAGGTTTGGCTCTGATACCATGTTAGAAAATCAACCTTGGACCTAACTCCACCTCAAAAGTTAGCTCATGAGAGGAGGATTGCCCAATCTATTTAAAGGCTATCTAGACCACAACCTCAACTAATGTGGGATTTTAACATAAATTTCATAAAAATCAGGTTCAACCATTTTTTTTTGAAACCCTTTTAATGCCAAGATGTCCTAAAATTCTCTAGATTTTCTCCTTTTATAGAGAACAAAAATATGACAATAATGCAAAAAGATCTTCCATTTAATTCCTACTCTAAATTCAACACATTTGAGACTAATTCTCAACAGCTACAATTTATTGTGCTTTATGAAGTTGATTCCAACATTAAAGCTTCAAAATATGGCAATCAGTCCTATCCCTGATTGGAGCTACAATTGTAGTCCTGTTGAACATTAATCAAGCATAAAGATTATGGTCAGATGTACAAAAAGATGCAAACTAGTAGAATTTTGAAGTAGAAATAAACGAATAGGATGTAGCTTCATCTGATGTAAAATTTTCCATGCTGACCAGTTATGCAAAAACAAGGTTGTGAGATGGGTTTGTCAAGCTTCTGTTTATGTTAAATGCACATGAGTAGATTGCTTGATATGTAAATCAATCCAGATCGTATGGTATGAAAAAGAAAATTAGATATGCAACTTGGTTCATGGTACATGAGATGGTTAGCTAGTTAACTTGAGCTTTTGTGTCAATATGCAAATTGAATTATTTTGATTCTTCTATAGAGGAATTAGGTTGATGAGTCATACATACTGTGAAACATTGGAGTGCGGTCGAAAGGAGGATAAAGAGAGAAACAAATATTTTCGATAATCAATTTAGTTTTATTCCTTTGAAATCAACTATACATACAATTTGTTTACCAGGACAATTATTGAAAAATATAAAGAAAAAATGTAAGACTTACTCATGGTTTTTATCAATCTAGAAAAGGCCAATGGTAAAAATTCATTACTAGTGGGTTTCTAAAGAAAGAAGATATCTAATAATTATATAGATGTCAATATGTGATGAAAGATATGTATATAGGGGAATAACTAGTGTAAGAACCGTAGGAAGTGTGTCTAGCGAATTTCCTATAGTATTAGGATTATATCAAAGATCAACTTTAAGTCCTATTTTCAATCAATAATGATGAACTTACTAGCCATATTCAAGATAAATCCTCATGGTGTGTGATATTTGTGGACAATATTTGTTTGATTAATGAGAGCCTAGTTAAAATTAATTCTAAACTTGAATTATGAAGACTAAATGAAGAAGTCAAGAGATTTAGATTAAGCTGGACCAAGATTAGGTATATGAAATGTAATTTAATGACTGCTAAAACAAGAAAATAGGAGGAGAAGATAGATGGATAAGATATCATGATATGTAAAGCTTTTGGTATCTTTGATTTATTATTCAACAAGAGACAAAAATATAAGTATATTGTACATAGAATAGAAGTTGTATGGTTAAGTGGAGAGGGAATCATCGTCATGTCTCTTTTAGATTAAAATTAAAGTTCTATAAGATGATCAGCTATGTGTTGTGGATTAGAATGTTGGGCAATTAAGAAATAACATATTCATAAGGTTTAGTGTAGCAAAAACGAGAATGTTGAGATGGATGGGTAGTATTCCTTGAAAAGATAAAAATTAGAAATGTTATTTTTCATGAACAGTTACATGTAGCTCCAATTAAAGATAAGATTGGAGAAAATGGATTTAGATATGAACATGGACAAGAAGACTTATCTCCTTATAGGTGTTCTAACTAGACAGTGTGAGTTGATTACGACTAATGGAGGAAAGAGATGCAAGGAAGATGTGAGAAAACTCTAGCATAAAACAATAAAAAGTGACAAATGCACTTAGTATTTAGTATAACTAGTGATTTGGTCTAACATAGAGCTTAGATCCATGTAACCAACTCTAAATAGTTTGGACTGTGGACTTTAGGGTTTGTTGTTGTTAGTTTCTTTCATTATTCCATGATATGTTAGTCTTGCTAGTTTTCTACCCATTAATTTAGGTGACAGTTTGGTGGTAGGTGGAGCTTGATGATACTTTGCTTTTTGTGAGGGCCATTATGTGCTAAAACGATTTCATGTTAACAAATTGATGAATGCTTTTAAAAATATGTTGCAAAAGAGTAGACCTTGTAAGAAAGGACATTAAGAGACTAGAGTAGAAAAATGGGTTATTAGTGAAGAAAGAAACTCTTGATGTTCATCACCCAATCGAGTTTAGATTTGTTAACAAACTTCTCAATACATGTAAAAAAACCCAACTTAATGTACTTCAATGTAGAATTCTCAAGCAATAAACAGAGCTTATCCTTTTATGCAGTATATGATACCATTTTACTGCTTAGGTTTTCACAGTTTAAAAATGCCTGTTGATAGAGCTCGAAATTTTTTATTATAATTTTTTTAAAAGTGTATGCAGTTGTAACGAACTCAGTTGATTATGACTAAGTCAAAACTCAACTTTCATTTTTGTTTTGCACTGTTGTTTCATCCGTATAATGTTTAAACTTTGTTATAGTTTTGTTTTGCACTGTTGTTTCATCCGTATAATGTCTAAACTTTGTTATAGTTACCAAGTTGTTTGGTACCATTTATTCTTGTTGAACTCTAATATAACAACTTTTTATGTCTGGTCATAATTCTTGTTGCAGCTTTGATTTGATATTGCTTAGTACAGATGCCTGTTTAAGATGTTGTGAATTTTATTATAATGTATATTTATTTGCAGCTGGCAAAGAGGTTCCTTGTGTTGGTGGTGTCCATGGGTCTGCTTTTTGTACTAATGCAGCCTCCTATTCCTCTATCATGGGCATTCCGCTCGGACTTGATTAGAGCCGCTCATCAATCTTCTGATGATATTTCAATATATGGTTTTTTGGCTGATAGGCCTACATGGCCATCATGGCTGCTTATAACAACTGTCCTACTTACTCTAGCGGCAGTCACATCCATTATACCGATTAAGTATATTGTTGAACTGAGGGCTGTTTATGCAGTTGGAGTTGGGATAACATTAGGCATCTACATATGTGCAGAATTTTTCTTTGATACTATAATTTTGTATCCCCTTCTCGTCGCTACCATTGTTTGTGCTTCTATCCTCGTAGTTTTCACACACCTTCCATCTGCATCAAGCACAAGACTTTTGCCATGGGTATTTGCTCTACTGGTAGCCCTTTTCCCAGTTACATATTTATTGGAAGGACAGCTTAGAGCCAAGATCTTAGAAGGAGGAGAAGAAGAAGGGTTCAACAATTTATTGGCTGTTGAAGGGGCAAGAATGTCACTTTTGGGCCTCTATGCAATGATATTTATGCTTATTGCCTTAGAGATTAAATTTGAGTTGGCTTCATTATTGCGTGAGAAGGCCCTTGGTAGAGGTGTTTCACCTAGTCAGTCTGATCGCAGCTCTGGCTTCCCACCAAAAGCAAGACTTATCCAACAGCGGAGGGCATCAGCTGCACCATCATTTACAATCAAGAGGTTGGCCACAGAGGCTGCTTGGATGCCTGCAGTAGGCAATGTATCTACACTTCTGTGTTTCCTCATCTGCCTCATACTTAACATCCAACTCACGGGTGGTTCAAACCGAGCAATATTTTTCCTTGCACCAATCCTTTTGCTTCTCAACCAAGACTCTGATATATTTGCTGGCTTTGGTGATAGACAGAGATACTTCCCTGTGACTCTTGCAATATCAGGCTACTTGGTCTTGACTGCTTTATATAGGATATGGGAGGAAGCATGGCGTGGAAACACGGGATGGGGACTTGAAATTGGAGGTCCTGGGTGGTTTTTTGCTGTTAAGAATGCAGCCCTCCTTATTCTTACCTTGCCTAACCACATTCTCTTCAACCGCTTTATGTGGGACTATGTGAAGCAGACAGACTCAATTCTGTTGCTGACATTGCCACTAAATTTGCCATCAATTGTGATAACGGACATATTGACAGTGAGGGTTTTAGGATTGTTAGGAGTTATTTATTCACTAAGCCAGTTCTTGATATCAAGGCGCATAAGAATTGCAGGAATGAAATATATATGATACTGTTTTGGTTGCACAAACGGAGGTATGCCCAATTCCAAGTGTTATTCCATTTATCATCTACTTTATATGCACATATTCTGACTTGGTTTACCATCTTTTTTCCTGCACGCTCTGGAAATTCTAATTTTTTATTTCGGAACTCAGGAAAAAAGAATCAAGTAGGAGGCCTAAATGTTAGGCAATATGGTGACTTGTATGACTAGCCGCTCGTCCTGCATCACAAAAGACCAACGTACCTGTGTTCTTGATAATTTGTAGTGCGAACTTGTACACAGCCGGGATCTTGAATCAACAGTTGTTTTTTCAGACCAAGAGTATTTGTGACAATGATGAATTTGTAGAAGCCAACTTAAGGTCCTTTTTGTCTAAGGACTTTTGTCTTGAATTTATACTCAAATTTAATCCAAAAGCAGGTACCAAATTAGACAAGGCTTCTATACGCCAGATGACTATATTAATATTCGACTGTTTTCCTCATTAAGTTTGTAAATTTTGTTAGTAGCAGAGCTTCGAAGTATTGTGCGATGATTAGGCACTGAAAAAATCTTACATTTATTAGAATCTTTCATTTTCCAGAGATTATTATTTCAAAGGTAACTTTACACTCTTGGGGAAAAATGAATTTGAGAAACTTACAAGGACTTGTACGGAAGTTATAAAAATTTGAATGGAACCAAAATTAAATCGAAAATCTCCTAATACAGTTTATTTCAAAAGAGCATAACACGGAACCAAATAATTTGTTGAGTTAAATTTAGTTTCGTTGAGGTTTTTATTTTCTGGTTACATTCACTAGAATATCTTGGTGTTGTGTTAGCTGGTGGCGTGACCTCATGGTTCAAACCTTTAGTAGAGATCTTCGGTTTGTGTACTTGTGTGTTTGCTGGTGAAAGCGTGACCTCATAATAGTTCAAACCTTCAGAAGATTACATCAGTACGTATCCATATATAAGAAAATGAATAATGCTGCTTTTGAGAGGTTGCATCTGTGGACTGTGCATCTCCTGTAGGTGTAGATTGTTTTTACTTTATTCCTTATTGTTTTTACCTGCAACTTCCCAGTGGTCCAAAGTGGTGCTGTCTCAATGCATTGCACTATTTGTTTGTTCTTTCCCCTCTTGAGCTAATCATATTCACCATTCTTATTCAATGTAGTGCTTCATAGCATGTACTCTCTACTACTCAGACTCAGCATATGTACAGTTTCTATCAGGCTGATGTGTTCCAAAACTTGTATTTTTATATTATAGCTCAATGAATTAATAAAAATGCAAGTAAGACCAAAGACATGGGCCACTGCCCTCTCTGTATAAATGATTCCCTTTTGAAAAAAATCCACAGTAAGATGCCAAGCATGATGGACCCAAGTGGTCATATTTTTAGTGCATTGGGAAGGAAGGAATCTTTTCCCTAGTTATGAGAGAAGTGCTTTTCCATACAGACATTCAGCTTGATCTATGGCATTTGTCCCAATACTTGGCCTGGAGTTAAAAGGCTTTGGTTTCAGTAAACATCCATGCTTAGCTTCAACCCCCAATGATTTGCTCTCATCTCCACTCTTTTTTTTTTTCTTTTTTTTTAATCTCCACTCCTATCTCATCAACATCCATAAGATGTACTCTTCCTTAACTAGTGAGATTTATGATTTATCAAGGAGAGAAATACATCTATTTTGCATTTAAAAAAATCTAAGAGTTTTTCTTTCTGTAACTTACATAAAAATATATTAAAGCAATCATATTCTAATGAAAGTATACATTTTTCCCCTTGTTTTCTTTTTCTTTTTCTAAAGAAAAGGAGAAGCTGAAAGCTCCAGGTTTCCATTATATATGAAAAAGACTTAGACTAGTCGATTCCAACTAACAGTCGAGAAAACATACAATGCAGGTCTTAAAACAACATAATGAAATCACATCAAAGAAAATAGAGAAAGTATACTTTCAACCAGAGAAGCAAATAAATGAGACTTGGAGCAGGAGAGTTGTGCTTCCAACACATGGGAAAGGCTACTTTTGTTATGACATCATGCACTGTCACAGTGTCACATGCGCACACACAAACACATAAACATATAATAATGTGATAGGAGGAGGTGGGTGGGGGAATGGAGAAGCAAAGAGCCTTTTTCCCATAACAATTTGATTATTATTATTTGGTAGATTGAATCTTGTGCACTTGGATCTACACAACTTGTTTTGCTCATAGCCTGCCTAGTCTACAACCTTTCTCTAGTTCTTATGTAGGTCATGTGAAGCTACAAAACAAGGAATCTCACTCTTTTTATCCTTCTCCATCTCCCAAATATACATAAATAACAAAAGCATCAACAGTTTGAGGAAGTTGATCATTGCAACTTTTTTCCTTTAAAATATAATAAAATTTAATTTGGTGATGAAAATTAATGAAAAATGCATGTAGTAGTAGATATAATCAATCCACTGTTAATTTGGCAAAAATCAACACTAATTGGCAGTGAGAGAATGATAAAAGACAATGTTTTTAAACTACATGTAATATATAAGCTCACTTATTTTCAACTTTGACTTGTTCAACTTGTCTAAGAAACCAACAAATAAAAATAGTATCCAATTCAATCAAACATATTGATTAATTTTGATTCTGACCCATGTAATGAAATATCATATATGACATTGTTGACTAATATGACTGATATTGTTGAACACTAGCGGATTTGGACCCAACTCGATTCGACTAATTCTTGTCGTCACAAGTTAATTATAAATCGAATCATAACTCTTGTGTTAATCCGATTACGTTGTATATCTAGAATTACCTAATTTTAATGAACTTATTTTTATTGAAATAATTATAATTATTATATTATGTTATTTAAGATTCATGGAGAGCCAAAGAGGGCACACAATTGTAGTTTTCTTCTTGTTCTTATCTACCCATCTTTTGACTACACTCTTCAATATAATCACATCCTTTGTTAGGTCTGTTCCCTCTTATTTGAGGTTGGTCTCCATTTGGCCTAACACTTGTCTAACTTTGTAGTTTAGCCCTTGAATTTTAATGTTTTCCACAATTAGTTTATTGTATGTTTATATCATATTGTTGCATGCATATAATTAATCTACATGATAAACATGTTGAATTTGATGTCAAAGTTAATCACATTTTGTTATATCATTTTTTTAACTTGAATAATCCATGTTTGAAAATAATCACTTTTTGGAAAAATAAGGGACTGAATCAAATATTTTTACAAATTGAGCGACGAAAGTGTAACATATGCAAACAATTGAAATGTATTCTGATTAATAATACATCCCCGGGTGGTCTTGTTACACTATTAAGCTTATCGTATCGCCACCGTCCGATCTGTCCTATTTTTCTTCCTGGTCCGTTCGATCTCTGTTTATCATCTTCCAAAGGCCGCCCGTGTCAACAGAAGAAGCTTCAAACTCTCTCTCTCTCTCTCTCTCTCTCTCTCTCTCTCTCTCCACAAGCTACGCCCGTACGCCGCCTCTGTGACCACCCGTGGAGGAGACCTCGCCGGACCCTGGACCTTTCCACCTCGAAATCACGCATTTGCTGCCTGCACTCGCCGCCATAGGCGGGCCCGCCGCCTACCTTTCATCCGGGAACAATGGCGGCCCTCCTCTTACTCGCGCTCTCCTTCTCCCTCCTTGCTCCCTCGTCCGCTACTCCCGACACCGCCTCGGCCGACGTGTCCGCGCTCCTTGCGCTCAAGAGCTCAGTCTCCCTCGACCCTTCCGGCATCCTCTCGGGCTGGGACCCCGCCGCCGTCCGCCACTGCGACTGGCACGGCGTCACCTGCGACGCCGCCTCCGGCCGCGTCGTCTCCCTTAATCTCACTGACTGCCTGCCTTCGCCGCTCGCCGGGACGCTGGCGGTTGAGGTTGGGAACTTAACTGAACTCCGGGTCCTCTCCCTCCGCAATAATGCCTTCTCCGGCGGTATCCCAGCGCCAGCGGTCGGGAGCCTTAACCGCCTTGAGGTGCTCGACCTGTCTTGCAACAACTTTTCTGGCAAGATCCCTGACGAGATAAGCGGCCTCCCTTCTCTCCGTGTACTTGATCTTAGCTATAACTCGCTCTCTGGCGCAATCCCCGACAGACTCATTGGATTCTCCAATCTTGAATCCATCGACATGTCGTTCAATCAGCTCTCTGGGAAGATTAGCATTAATCCTTTCACTTCTTGCCAATTTCTAACGCATCTTAAGCTCTCTAGCAATCTCTTGGTTGGCAGAATTCCCCTGGAGATTGGGAAATGTACCAAAATCCGAACTTTGTTGCTGAATCGAAACATATTAGAAGGTCGGATACCAGCTACAATCGGTCAGTTATCTGACCTTCGCTTCCTTGATGTTTCAAGGAACAGCCTCACTGATAGGATACCAAGAGAGCTCGGGCATTGCCAGAAGCTCTCTGCTCTTGTCCTCACCAACTTGATGGACTTCGACTCTACTGATAACTTTTCTTTTATATCGAGCAATATTGAGGAGTTCAATGCTTTCATTGGGTCAATGCCACCAGAAATATTTTCAATTCCGAGCCTTGAGATTCTTTGGGCTCCAAGAGCTAACCTTGATGGACACTTTCCAGATAAGTGGAATGGATCATGTAGTCTGAGGATCCTTAATCTTGGACAGAATTATATTGTTGGTGCAGTACCTGAATGGCTTGGAATGTGTAGAAACCTCTCCTTCTTAGATTTGAGTTCAAACTATTTTCAGGGTTTGCTTCCTGCTTCAGTAGGAATTCCTTGCATGGTGTACTTCAACATCAGCCAGAACTTGATGACTGGTCCTCTTCCAGGATTTACAAACATGGTTTGTTCATATGGTTCAACTTCGTCAAGAAAGGATGTTGAATTTCTGGATGAGGGAAATCTTCTTCTTGAATACTCTGCTGAACTTTTTTGGACTGCTCAAAGACATAACTACTTTGCATTGGTTCTGGATGAGAATTCTCTTATTCTGCATGATTACAGTTGGAATAACTTCAGTGGAAATTTGCCATCTTTTGTTATGCATCCAGGTAATAATAACTTCTCATATGGGTTGTCTTTGAACAACAATGGGTTTAATGGATCAATATCCCATATGCTCTTTGGATTATGTCAAGTAGGGAGGGGCTTTGCCGTTAACCTCTCTGTTAATCAAATGTCTGGTGGTATTGATGACATTTTGTCAGATTGCTTGCTACTGAAGAGCTTTGAGGCAGCAAATAATCAGCTTCACGGTTATGTACCTTCTGAAATTGGAAATTTACATTTACTGAGACATCTTGATTTGAGAAATAACTATTTAAGTGGCTCAGTTCCTGAAAAACTGATGGGAGTGAAGTCTTTAGAGCAAGTTCTGCTTGGTGGTAACAATTTTTCTGGGGAAATTCCAAGCCAGCTTGATGATGTGTCTTCTCTGACCTTGTTGGACTTATCAAGAAATTTTTTGACAGGTAGTATCCCTTCAAGTTTGGCAAATGCTACTAATCTTGAAGTGCTATTGCTCAATCATAATAAACTCTCTGGCATTATTCCTCCATCTTTCACTGCGCTTCATCGACTTACCGAATTTGATGTCTCTTTTAATAACCTCTCTGGTGAGATTCCTCATCTTGAATATTCTAGTGACTGTAAGTTCTTCTTAGGCAATTCCTTTCTTCAGCCATGTCGGGATCCAAGTATGATCGCGCCCTTCGGAAATCCTTTGCAGAGTGATGTACCCAAATGGAGTCATCAATACAGTTGGTTGAAATCCTTCATGATAGCAGCAATAGCTTCAGCCTCTGTGTTAGTGTCTGTCCTTTTAGTGTTGGTTTTCATACTGGTTTCTGGGAAAAGGAAAATGGTTAGACTTTCCAGTCTAAGGAAGAAAGTGGTCGTGACGTTTGCAGATGTTTCAGGTGAGCTAACTTATGATAGTGTTATCCGAGCTACGAGCAATTTCAGCCTCCAGAATTTAATCGGTACTGGTGGATTTGGGGCAACCTATAAGGGAGAGCTGGTTCCAGGTTTTTTAGTAGCAGTGAAGAGACTATCCATGGGCAGATTCCAAGGACTCCAGCAGTTTGATGCTGAGATCAGAACACTTGGTAGGGTGCGGCATAAGAATCTTGTAACTCTTATTGGTTACCACATGGGAGATACTGACACATTTCTAATCTACAACTACCTCTCTGGAGGGAATCTTGAAACATTCATCCAGCATATGTCCACCAAACATGTCAGCTGGCAAGAGGTTCATAAGATAGCTTTGGATGTTGCGCAAGCCCTATCATACCTTCACTATTCCTGTGTCCCACGAATAGTTCACAGGGACATCAAACCAAGTAACATCTTACTCGATGACAAGTTAAATGCTTACCTATCTGATTTTGGTTTAGCAAGGCTTCTGGAAGTTTCTCAGACACATGCAACAACTGATGTTGCAGGCACCTTTGGTTATGTTGCACCTGAATATGCAACAACATGTAGGGTTTCAGATAAGGCTGATGTTTATAGTTTTGGGGTGGTCCTCCTTGAGTTGATGTCGGGAAAGAGATCTTTAGATCCATCATTCTCTGAATATGGGAATGGTTTCACCATTGTAGCTTGGGGAAGATTATTAATCCAGGAGGACCGTGCTAGTGATTTGTTCCCTCGGGGACTTTGGGAGGATGGACCGCAAGATAAATTGGTCTCATTGTTGAAGCTTGCATTATCATGTACAGTAGAATCTCTTGTTGTTCGACCATCGATGAAACAGGTGGTGTCCACATTGAAACAGTTAAAGAACTAGTTGTCATTAGTTATGCAGATATCTCCACCATGACATCAAGATGGATTCAAGTTTCAGTTTGTCTGCTAGTCATCCATCTTTATTGAAATTGTTCAATTGGCAGTTAGGAAGCTAATTACTGGGACCGCCAAAAGGTAAGTTTTCACACAATTTCTTGCATTTTGTAGTTTTTTCCTGTTATGGATAAAGACTAATTGAGATTGATTCTGTTTCGACAAGAAACATTGTTGTTAAAAATTTCCTTCGGAATGGAACCTTCATTAGTATGTTATATATGAGCATCAGAAATGTGGTAAATCACTCGATACAAATAGTAATTTATATCTGACAATAAAATGATGTTCCTGAAAATAAGATTAGTCTTTCTTTAGATTGTGTGAAAGATCAAACTTTGCTTATCTTTAGTCTAAAATATTTAGTCCCATAACCTATCTCACCTTACTTGCATCTTTCAGTAAAAAATTTGCTTATGTTTCATGTGATTTCCATTACACGGGTCCTCCTAATATCGCATGCATTGATTTCATTCAATAGCTTGATTCGGAAGGTTTGAACACTTCTATCCTGGATCATTTTGACCATAAATAAAAGTTGGAGCTTGCCCAGTTTCCATAATACCGCGGATAGTGTACGTCTGACACAAGAAGGAAATCCATTCCACTATCTCCAATTATAGCTTTTACTAGAGTGTAAATGCATCTCTTCTCATCATCACCGTAGTGCATTAAACAAATGTATGCATTTTTGGCACTTTGTTAAAGGATTGAGCTCTACAGTCTCTTTAGAAAACGATAGTTGCGAGGGTCAAAGTCAAACTCTCCATGACATACATAACTATTTGTCCATAGCTTATTCGTTAGCAATGCTTGTTAATTTGATTGAATGATCAATTTTTTTCAAAAGCTTAAGCTATTAGGAAAGCGATCAACCTATGCATTTATATCCTTAACACTCTTCCTTATGTATGGGTAGATAAATTTCAGGAGATTAATTTAAGTGGGCATACTCTTTTTCTTTTTATTTTAATACTGATGCTAGGAGATTGAAACTGAGGACCTTCGGCTCTGATATCTTATTAAATTGGATTGAGCGACCAATTTCCCCAAAATTCATATCATTTGATCAGATGATCAACTTTCCCCCAAAAGTTAAGCGGCGAAGAAAGAAATCAATCTATGCATTTATATTCTTAACAAAGCCATTTGGTAAAGCTAATTGGTGACCTTTACATGCTTGAAATCTGATGATTGTTGTATGTATGCAGGGCATGATAACGCAGAAGATACCCAAGATACAAGTTAAATTCTTTGTACCTTTCCTTATACCCAAGGTAATTCCATCAACTCACGGGCCCTCGCATGCATATTTCTTCTCTCCTTTTGAGATTAAATGCAATATGGTAGTGTGTCCCTTGTGAAAAATATTTCCTGTTATGTTTTGCAGAAGGAATAAGTGGGTTTCACTAGCAACATCTTGTTGCCAATAACCAATTGAAGAGTGAAGACATGATAAGAGATGCATGCATGCTGCATAGTGTTTCAAACTCGGTTGAAGAAATTGGGGTGGAATTTTTTTGACCTTATCAACACCTTTGTAGGGATATTGAAGAAGTCCTCATAGTCGAAGGTGTTGGCAACTGCAATCTTCTTAGAATCGTCTTCATCTTGGCCAGGGAAGAGGAGGAAGAGCAACTGCTTCTCCTTCCTCACATCATAATATCCAGGCTCATTATAGTCTTTGCCTACTACCTTCATATGTCTTGGGATCTAAAGAAAGCTTTCATGTGTAGTTCTCATAATTATCTTTAATTAGTGAAATGAGGAACTTGAAATTGCATGCCATTTTTTAGCCATCATTTAGTCAAGGCTCCAATGTCAATTCATAGAAGGAATATATCAAAGTTTGAGTTTGGAGAAAAAAAAATAATCTCTTTCCAAGGTATAAATTGGACAAAATATATAATTCATGCAAATTAGACAAAATGAAATTTAGTTCTTCAATTGAGAGACCTGCAAAAGACTATCATGAACACAGTAACACACACACACTAGAATGAGCATCATTTTGGTGGTAGGAATGAAGATGAAGGAAACATAATCGCACCCAAAAAGTTAAGAACAAGGGGATGTGGTTCACCTTCGAGGTTGATCCAAATGATAATGGCAAATAGTAGGACTATATATCATAAGCTGGAGCAGCAATAAGTTGATCTTGCAGGGAAGATATATAGCTTTCAGATGATGATGCATTAGGCTAATATTGTGTTTGTAGTTATAAAACACGTTCTCTTTTGATTGAAATTGGCCACTAAAATCCTCTCGAAAAAGTCATATGTAGATCCATACTCGCTTATAGATTTTGCCTATCACTAGGTTAATCGGGAACTTTGCCCTAACAATAAGATTACTGGGGTTGGCGATCATAAGCACCAACGAAATGAACCTTACATGGACTTCAATACGTGTCCGCACATTCAGTAATCGAACTCATAAAATTTAAAATTATTTTGTCATCTACCGTATAGCCGTCTTAGCTCAGCCGGTAGAGCGCATGGCTTTTAACCATGTGGTCGTGGGTTCGATTCCCACAGACGGCGTTTATGTTGTTTTCATCTTAGTTTGTCTACTTATTATTTTAGAAAATGAATAACCTCAATAAAAATAAGTACTAATATAAATCTATTATTAGACTTAAGTTTTTGCAACCTTTTTCATCTCCTTCTTGACTTCATCTTCGCACCGATCCATCTCCCGCAAGCTCTGCTCATTTGCAATCTATGGCATCATCTCCAGTAACATCTCATCTAGTCATCTCATTGTTGGTGTCCTTGCATCGTATCATGCGTCCTCTGCAATTTTTGTGCAGACAAATTTCTATCAAATATTTTAGCATCATTGGAAAGCCTTTGTAATTTGACAATTTTAGTTGTTAGCTGCAACTTCAAAGATGAAGAATTGCCAACAAATGAAATACGAGGATTTCCAAAGCTATGGGGTATGGACATTGAATATAGTGGTTCGATGATAATAATCATAATGGTCAGTGGACATGAATAAATTCATCATAATTTTTTAAAAAAATTGTAAGTCCATACTTTTAATTCGTTTGCCTAAAGAAAGCGAAATTTTGAAAGAGACCAAAATGCCTTTGTAATAAATTTCTTTTACTATTAGGAAACATATTTTTTAGTTTTTTTTTCTCTTTAGAAGTCCGCTCATATTTGGCCTTTGCAAAATCATCAAATAGTTAGCAACTTCAAAATGGATTGCGAATGAACAACACTTCAGGTTTCATGTGTAGAAAGTGGAGACATCTACAATAATCCGCTTTTGAAATATTGAGCATGAAAAATTCTATTAAAATATTACATTAGTAACACAATAAAACATAAACACAATAGTATTCTTCAAATCGGGACTGGCTTTCACATCTAATCCTGAAGGCAATTTGGATTCAACTTTTCACAGAACTGATGAATTCCCCCCCTGTACTTTTGAGTAGTTTAGTTGCAAACATAATGAATCAATTGAAAACAACATAAAGCGGCCTTGCCTTCTTTCTTAACACAACGACTTTTGCAACGCGCCAAAGTTTAACATGAGCATAATGACGTAAATGACATAGAAGACCTGCATATTCTACCACATTCGTAATTTACATGAAGCCATCATATCTATGTGATACACAATAGTAAAATTCACCAACTTTCTGAAGGTAACAATAGAATTACAAGACATAGAACCAGTTACGAAGAATCATGGGATGAAGACTTGGATCGATATCTGCGTCCAGTTTTTCTAGCATGATTACTAACTTCTGCTACAGAAGTTTCATCTTCCTCCATTTCATGTGCATCATTTTCAGGAGAATCACCTGCTGCTATGCCAGTAGTGCAAGCCAGTGCTTCAAGTTCCTTCATGGAGTCTTCATGAGTAACCCCTGAGCCACTGTCAATAGACATAGCATCATGTGATTTCTTCTGAGGTGTAAAAGTTATAGACTTTGGAAGCTCCACAGGAATCTCATGCATATCAGGGTTTGATCGCTTCACCAAATTATTGAAGTCTTCAAATGCCTTCTTGTTAGTTTCATCATCACCCCCATCACCTGACCAGTCAAGAGTATAGCACGTGTACTTGGTGGGGTTCCTCAGGTAATCAGGAATATTAGGCAGCCCTTCAGGCATTTGGGAATTGGCTTCCCTATCCACCTCTGTCACCACAGCCTGTGGGACCATATAAGAATCATGCTGTTCTTCAGTAGTCTTTAAACTGGGATCAAACCTAACTCGTTTCTTTGGCTTCGAATCAATCTGACTCTCCTTCCTTTTCAGAATAGGCTTCACGTCGATGGTATCTTCAGCTATTTTAGTGTGCAAGTCTTCTGTCTTTTCTTCATTAATACGAGGCAGAGAAGAATGACCACTTTCCACTGTCGTTTTGTCTTCTTTAAGCCTTTCACAAGCTGCGAAGTGGTCAGCACGTGGATCTCTGCTAAAATCATGGACCTCTTCAGATGAATCATCCACAAAATCAGGAACCACAGTGTGGAAGTTCAAATGAGGACCGTGATCCTTAACATCCCTCATGTACACACGATCCCCAGTATTGTCACGGTTCAGTGCTGTCCTGTCATACTCATCCTCCTCCTCCTGAAAGAAAATAAATACAGTTTTAACAGGCAACTAACGTGAAGAAAAGTATTTACTTCTGAGTTGATGCTATCAGGGATAGTTATCAAGAATTGAATATTAGAGCATGGATCTATCCTAAAAGGAAAGGCCTTCAGAATGTCCAAGTTTCCCCAAAAAAGAAGTTAAAGTGCTATGGACCAAGAGAACCATATTCCACAGCCTCATCACTGAGCATGTTGTCTTGTGCAACTTAATTTAAATAGCACAAAGAAGAAAGCATGTAAGCATTTGGATATATGGAGCAAGATCGTACAATGAACAGTTTTTTTTTCCTGACTCGTATATTACTCTCCAAGAGTTGGTTTTGGACAAATGCATCATTTCTAGTTCTCAGCCACATCAAAAGATACATCACATATGGATCGTTTTGGAAGGAGCCAAGATAACATGTAGCAAAACAAAGTACATGGTAATATGTAAAACCTTTCTTGTTTGGTTGAGGAACATTCAAATTCAAAGATAGACGGGCAAAGACTATACTCATAGTAACATATTTGAACAATGTTTACCTTTTTGGCCTCTAACCAAATGAGCAAATGACCCAAGGAATAGCTAGTGTCAGCCATTTGGTCAAATAAACTTTTTACAGATTAAACTATTTGACAAGATTAGGATGTATTTTTCACTTTCATGATGGACCCAACAAGGTTTGTCTGGTAAATTATTCAACATAACAAGAAAAACAAGTCACAAATACATAACTATTTGGGCTCTGGCATCATGGATATTTTTATTAGAGTAGATGAATGATTTTGTGTGAGGCAGTGTCTTTGTCAAATCAAGGAGACCTAAATCTCACCTATCCTTATATTATTAAAACATCACTGATTCTTCATCTCCATATAACCTTAGATGATTTTGTCACATTTTATCCAAACATCAAAGCTAAAGTTGTGTTACAATTTTAAAATCAAATCAGTCCCTCTACAATCCATCTCTAGATGAGTCGTGTGGAAGTATGGATGAATTATAGCAGCTCATGCCCAGCAAAAAGCAATCTGAACCAAGTTCTGTATCTAACTATCCAAACAAAAAAATGGATACGGCAGTTGGATCCAGGCTACAATAGTATTTTAGGGCTTGTTCAACACTTAAAAAGCTACAAACACTTAGAATAGTAATTAATCGAAAAGAATGGAACTAAAAAAGCAAAAAAAAAGAGCTAAACGTTCATAGAAATGAAAAGAGATGATACCTCGTAGTCCAGGGCTGGATCGAGCCCAACAGAGTGCCTAATCTCCCTTTCCTCTCGACCGCCATCATGATCGTATTCTCCATCTGGACCATCTTCGCCTTCTTGGTCCTCCTCGTCGTCATCGGGGTCGTCCTCAAACCTCCTCCGGTTGCGGTCCCTTCTGGCGCTCCTAGTATTCTTGGCGAAGCACCCGCCTTCTTCGAATGCAGAGGCGCAGGGATCGTCCTCGCGATCGACGCCATCGGGGTTCTCCCGGTTCCAGCGCTGGCGCTCGACCTCGCCGTCGGCCACCGTCCACGATGCCATGGGGAAGGAGCTGGTCGGCACGGTCTCGAAGAGACGAGAGCCGAAGAGGCGCTTCACTCGGGCGTCGAAGCTGTCGTCCATGGCGAGACGCTCAGACCTAATCCCCTTCCTCTATCGGCGGGGTCGTATAAAATGAGGGTCACGCCACCGCCTTAAGAATTTCTTCTTAATAGTATTGCCTCTAATCTACCCATTTGTGTAACATCCGGTATTGTAGATGAAGCCCGTTACGATCTCCTATATCCACGTAGGCCCATGGCCCATATCGGTCTACGAATTCTGGTAAATTAAACTGCCATCATTTTTAATTTACTCTTATTAGTCCATTAACTTCATTGGGCATGACACGACAATATAGAATATTAAATTAGAGAAAAAAATTAGATTTTTTTTTTATTTGATGTACATTAAATATAATATTAATTTTATATTCTTCTCGTCTAAGCACCGATCACATTTATCCTTTTTAAAATCATTTTTTTTTAATTTTCAAAATTACATTACTACTAAGGGTGAAAACATACCAAGTCAGGCTTTCGCCTTAATCTGACATGTATGTATGTATAGTAAAAATTGGCTTGGGCTTGGCTTGTGACATATTATAGGCTTAAATTTTGGCATGAGCCTGACCTGTTCATTGGCCTAGCTTGGTCTGTGGCCTGTTATGAATTTTGCTTCCAATATAAAACATGTTTATAAAACATACTTTCAATATAAAATATATTTATAATAATATTATGGGTAAATTATAGGGAGCCTTATTCGACTATAGTTATTGTGCGCAAAGACTATCTAAACAATCAAGTGTGCATGGAGCCCCCCTTGACTATATTTTTTGTTCCAAAGTCCCCACCCGTTAGCCCACCCGTTGGTCACTTAACGGTAAAAATCACTCGTGCGCAAAACCTCCCTCCGACCCCTTCGACTCTCCACCCCAGCGACATTGGCGACCATGGCGATTGAATCCTAATAGCCAAATTACTATAAATCTTTGTGTTAGCATTGTTTTCTTTGTTTGTGCTTAATTGATTTATTTTTGCTTCCGCATCTAATCGATAAATTGCGATTTGCCTAAATAAGTTAACAAACGATTAAAATCAGAATTAGACGACAAGTTTAGATAACACACTATTCATCTCCCCCCCTCTAGTGTTGTTCATACTGGATTATGTGAATCAGTGTAAACAGTTAGTGTAATTCAAACTGATACAAACTGATAATTCAAAGGGTCTGATACATATATGATAAAGTGTAGTTTTACTGCATAGATTACAATATCTTATTTGAAAGATAAACATACAATAAAAGCAATGAAAACAAAGGCTACAACTACAATTGATAGCACCTTAAATTCTCTATCCTTCCCAGATTCAATTTGCAATTTCAATTCTTTGTTCTTTATCTCTAATTGCTGTAACTCATCAATCTTCTCAATCAAAGCCTTGTTTTGTTCAGTTAAAACTATTTTTCTTTCAAGCAAATCTTCAAATATGACATTGCGATCTTCCAACTTTAAGCATTTCTTGGAAGGATCTACCCATTCGAAGTAACTACAATGTAGACCACCAATCTATACATGTAGCGATTTAAAATTAGGGATTTAATTAAGATTGATTCAAAATTAGGGATTTAAACACTAACCAATTTTGCGGGGCATCCAAAAAATCGCCTTCCTGCGTTGGCGTCAGTTCTTGTAGTCTTCAATGGAGAAATCATTCCATAATAACAATACCTCACACCCAACCTATTGCTACCGCCTGAGCTGCTGTCTGCATTAGTGGAGCTTGAAGTTCGCATCTTCCCCGGCAGATCCTTGGCGTCTTCCTTCTGTGGACGATTAGGTTTCCTCGCTGATTAAAAAGTCCGACATTGGCGACCCCTTCGACTCTCCACCCCTTTTAGGATTTCCAAACTAAGTTTACTAGATTAAATTGATTCTCTTACACAGAGGACTTTGACTCGAAGAGTCTCACTCTTAATCTAAGGCACTTCCACACCCGGAAGTCTCCGCATTCTTACCGAGAGCACTCTTCCACCTCAACCCTAAGGGATAACTCAACTAATCATAGTAAACTACGTTTACACAAGTGACTTTACACCTTATACACCAAGGATACCACTCAATCACAAGACCTAACACTATGTCTACTTACACGTTCAAATACAATGAAATAAATCACAAAAATACACAAGTAATGGAGCAAATAAATAATACAATAAATACTTAGCTCCAAACACGAGTCATAGTTCCTCTTGATGCCTCAATGATGAATCGTTCAAGGCTTGAAGGCAAGATCAAGGATGTATCATTGAAACTAGGGCTTATCAAAGGGATGACTCAAGAAATGCTTTGAGAATGATCAAGAATGGTTCAATGGAAGCTTGGATCAATTGTTGAGAGAGGTTGATGAAGGATGGAGAGGAGTATTTATAACCCCTCAATGAAACGACAACTCAACGGGCGAAAAACTAGTCATTTTCGTCGTTCGGTCGCTTGTCGGTCAACCAATCGATCGATCGCCCAGTGACCGCTGGCCTAATCGCTCTGCTCGGTCGATCGACGGGTCGATCCGCAATCCGGTCGACCGACGCACGCACTGCCCGATTTTGGCCTATGTCGATCGACCGAAGTAGCCTTCTGCCGCTTTCTAGCAAACTTCGGTCCACCGACCATTTGGATTACCCCCCATTTGGATTCAATAAAAATATCTAAAAAATCTAAATCCTTAAGAATCAAAATCTAGTTTTTGGGGTCTAGTACAAATTTTCCGAAAACGAAAATTCCCTGATCTTTCGGGTCAAATATGAGTAGGCTAAAGGCTTCCAAAAAATCCTTAAAAATACATCGTTATCTAATTTCTACCCAAAGAATAATTATCGTCATTTTTTATATTAGAAAAATATCTAAGTCATATAGCCCTCCAAGGAGCTCCCTAGGGTATTTCAGGACGATTTTCGGGTTTTCGTGTTTTGTGATTCAAGAATGGTTTTTGGGTTCTTATGCATCATCATAAGGATTTTACAATATAAACTAGACACCCTAAACCTAGACTCTATCTTCCCGACGAATCCGAGCGCGTCGACCAACGCCCTTCTGATTTCTTCGATATTTCTGATCGAGGACGTCCTGCGCTAACCGATATGAAACCTGAAAGTATTTTTCAATTAAATCATTAGTTTCATGTTTGTTATCATCAAAATCGAGATTAAGACCAAGGTTTAAACCTTAAGCCAACAATCTCCCCCTTTTTGATGATGAGAAACATCCTTAAGAAAATATATATATTAAAGCACAAATGATATCAACTAAGGGATTTCTCCCCCTATCAACATGCATATGTATGGAAATAAACTCCCCATATCTATATGCATGGTTTTCCTATATTTTCTTTCCCTTTACTTATATTTTTTTCTCCCTTTTGACATCAATCAAAAAGGGCAAGCAAAGTCAACCTATAGTCAAAGTTGAGACTCTAAAAAATATTTTTCATGAAACATGAAAATCTCAACCAAAGGGATGAAGAACAAATATTTGATATGAGACTAATCAATACATGATATCAAAGAATGTTAAACAAAATCTAAAACTAGAAATCATGTATCAAACTCAAGTAATGATATTTCCAAGTATCGGTTAAGGAGTCAAAAATTATTTCAGAAATAATTTTTCTCTCTAAAATATTTGAATGATACCAAAAGCGAATTCAAAATATCTTACTTAAAGTCTCATTCGAAGATTGGATCAAAAATCAAAGTATCAGAAAAATAAATATTTGGAAAGAACGATACTTTAAAGTTTTGAAATCCAATTTCAAAAACTCATATCAAATCATATTCTTGCTGAAATTTTTTGAAACTTTTACTGAAGAAACTAGATTTTTCAAAGAACATGCAGTTTCAAGAATCATAGAAAAATCAATTTTTTGAATTTTTCTAAAAATAACTAAAATTTAGTGGTATTTTCGTAAATATTAGTAATTTTTCAAAAGTTCTCAGATTTCATTCAAACTTTCTAGATATCAAGATCTAATCATTTAAAGCATGTTTATCAAGTTTGAAATAAAAATAATGTCATTTGGTCAAAATTTTACCTTAGCATGATTTTATTCTAAAATAAGCATTGTATCATGGAATTACTAAGTATCAAATTCTAACCTTTACTCATGATTTTTCAAATTTAAACATATGGACATCTAACATGAGTAAATCTAAACATGTTTGTGAAGTTTGAACCTAAAATAAAGTTTCTAAATCAATTTGTTGACTTAGGTCAACTCTACTCAACTTTAGGTCTCCTAAAGTGAAGTTGTTAATTATCAATTTATCCATTTTCTCATGATTTTTCATTTTTAATCACATAGAAGAAAAATCATGAGTGCACTCAAACATGTTTATCAAGTTTCAACTTAAAATAAAGTCTCTAAGATGAAATTCTACCTAGGGCACATTTCATTCAAACAAAGTTTCATGAAATTGCTTAAGTATCAAAATTTTATCTACTCATGAGATTTCAATCAATTATCATGCAAAATCATTCATGAGCATAGAGACATCATTTTATCAAGAAAATATAGGTGTGATGAAAGAACTTTACCAAAATGAAACTCATACCTCATTTCTTGAGAAATTTCAAAATTTTTACTTTCTTTCCATTTTCTTTTAGCCTTCCAAATTTTATCACTTTCTTAACTTGCAAGTAGGCTTCATTAGTATCATAATGAAATAATATACCAACTAGCAAGCTAACTTACTAAATAGCAAATGATCAATGCAAAGTTTCATTTAAAAATCTCAACATATGCTAGATAGTAAAGATTCATTTTAAAGAAGTTATCATGATATCAAAATGAATCAAAGAGATCTTAAGATATGAAATATTTGAATATTAGCATCCATGAGGCAAACTTTCGAAGTGGCTTCATGGTTATGAAAAGAGGATGCTTCACTTGAGTAAGATGTGGAGGTGGAAGCATTTGACCTCTTTTTTGTCTTGTTTTTCATGGTAGGACAATTCTTCTTCACATGCCCTTTTTCTTTGCACAAGTGACAAATTACCTTTCTCTTCCGGGTTTTAGAGTTGCTTCTTTGACTAGAAGCACTATGGGCATCAAAACTGAGATTAGTAGTAGGTGAGTGACCATTGTCATCACCACCTTCATCAAAAGTGTCAATCTCTTCGATTTTGGCATAATCATATAAAACATTTAAAGTGACCCATAAATCATAAGCTGAAGAGCAATGCATGACTTTATCTAGGATGTCATTTGGTTATGTGCAAAGAATACAATTCATGATATCTCCATTATACTTAAATATTTTCTTATCTAATTCACTCCAAGCATGCATGTCAACCTTAGGTTCAATGAATTCCAAATGTAACATGTTAAAGACACCAAAACCTTTAGTCTTTAAATAAGTGTACATCCTATATTTCCAAAGACCAAAGTTTGAGTCATCGAACCTAGGAGGTGAAGGCGCTACCAACTCTAGTGCCATTCTCGGATCGAGACAAAGTGTATAAGAGATAGTGAAATCTCAAGCTACGGGCCCGCTCTGATACCAATTGTTGGGTAAAATGGCACACTAGAGGGGGGTGAATAGTGTGTTATCTAAACTTGTCGCCTAATTCTGGTTTTAATCGTTTGTTAAGTTATTTAGGCAAATCGCAATTTATCGATTAGATGCGGAAGCAAAAATAAACCAATTAAGCACAAACAAAGAAAATAATTCTAACACAAAGATTTATAGTGGTTTGGCCCCAATGCCTACTCCACTACTTAAGCACCCCGTTTAGGATTTCCAAACTAAATTTACTAGATTAAATTGATTCCCTTACACAGAGGACTTTGACTCGAAGAGTCTCACTCTTAATCTAAGGCACTTCCACACCCGAAACTCTCTGCCTTCTTACCGAGAGCACTCTTCCACCTCAACCCTAAGGGACAACTCAACTAATCCTAGTAAACTACGTTTACACATGTGGCTTTACACCTTATACACCAAGGATACCACTCAATCACAAGACCTAACACTAGGTCTACTTACACGTTCAAATACAATGAAATAAATCACAAAAATACGCAAGTAATTGAGCAAATAAATAATACTATAAATAATTAGCTCCAAACACGAGTCCTAGTTCCTCTTGATGCCTCAATGATGAATCGTTCAAGGCTTGAAGGCAAGATCAATGATGTATCATGGAAACCAGGGCTTATCAAAGGGATGATTCAAGAAATGCTTTGAGAATGATCAAGAATGACTCAATGGAAGCTTGGATCAATTGTTGAGAGAGGTTGATGAAGGATGGAGAGGAGTATTTATAACCCTTCAATGAAACGACAGCTCAACGGGCGAAAAACTAGCCATTTTCGTTGTTCGGTCGATCGTCAGTCGACCGACCTATCGATCGCCCAGCGACCGCTCGCCTAATCGCTATGTTTAGTCGACCGAATGAGTCGCGATATGCGATCCGCAATCCAGTCGATCGATCGATCGATCGATCGACGCACGCACGCACTGCCCGATTTTGGCCTCTATCGGTCGACCGAAGTAGCCTTCTACCGCTTTTTGGCAAACTTTGGTCGACCGACCATTTGGATTACCCCCCATTTGGATTCAATAAAAATATCTAGAAAATCAAAATCTAGTTTTTGGGTACAAATTTTTCAAAAATGAAATTTTTTTGATCTTTCCGATCAAATATGGGTAGGCTAAAGATTTCCAAAAAATCCTTAAAAATTCTTCGTTATCTAATTTCTATCCAACGAACAATTACCGTCATTTTTTATGTTAGGAAAATATCTAGGTCATATAGCCCTCCAAGGAGCTCCCTAGGATATTTCAGGATGGTTTTCGGGTTTTCATGTTTTGGTATTCGGGGATGGTTTTTGGGTTCTTATGCATTATCATGAGGATTTTACAATATAAACTAGACACCCTAAACTTAGACTCTATCTTTTCAACGAATCCGAGCGCGTCCACCAACGTCCTTTCGATTTCCCGATTTCTTTGATATTTCCGATCAAGGACGTCGTGCGCTAACCGCTATGGAACCTGAAAGTATTTCTCAATTAAATCATTAGTTTCATGTTTGTTATCATCAAAATCGAGATTAAGACCAATGTTGAAAACATTAAGCCAATAGTTGATACCTTATCAACCACGACTCAGCAACAAGGCGCGGTTGTTGCTTCTGCTTTTATCAGCAATGGTGCGTGAACTGTTGTAGATATTGCCATCAGCAACGGCCGCCATGCCATTGCAAAGCCTTTGCTGAAAGGCTGTTACTAAGTCGTTGCTGTTGTTCATCAGCAACGACGTTAAGTTTGCGGCCCAGGTATTACGATACACTTTCAGCAACGGCTTTCACACGGATGACCGTGGGAAGTCCGTTGCTGATGATATTTACCTGCCATTGCTGATGATGTTTACCTATAACTGAGAAATTTCAAAATTAAAAATTTCCATTGATACCTTTATAACATGATACATAACTCACACACCTATAAACACATTCATTCAAATACACATACATTCACACACACATCACAGATACACCCAGATATATATCAAAATAATTATACTGATAATTATAATTATTTAACATCTTTCATCTGTTGTTTATTTAACATATACGGGGCCTTCGGCACCATATATCATCCGTTGACCTCTTGTAATTCCAACTCCGGCCTCTTACAAAGTATTTTCAGATCATGTCGGGCCTTGACATTATCTTTAGTTTTCCTGGGAACATCCATCAAAGTGTTAAAAATATTATCAAACATATCTTTCTCAATGTGCATGACGTCTAAATTATGCTGAATCAGTAATGAACTCCAATACGACAATTCCCAAAAGATACTTTTTTTCATCCAGTTATGTGTTTGACCAAAGTCCGACACTCTTTCATTCCGACCAAACACTATCTCTGAAAGTGAAACACGTACTAACATTTGTTCACCAGACAACATCGGTGGTGACTCATCTCTTTCGACTATGCCCTTAGTAAATTTGTTACGATTCCTTCGATATTGATGGTTAGCCGATAGTAATCGACGATGACAATCAAAGAATGAGATTTTCCGTCCGTTCTGAAGACTGAATGATTTAGAGTGTTTCATACAATACGGACAAGAGAGTCGGTTGTGAGTGCTCCAACCAGACAACATGTCGTAGGCCTGGAAATCATTGATTATCCACAAGACCGCGGCCTTTAAATTGAAGTTTTGCTTCCAATGACAATCATGAGTGACAGCTCCCTCAGTCCACAATGTTTTCATTTCATCTATTAGGGGTCTGAGAAATACGTCAATTTCTTTTCGTAGATCCTTAGGACTCGGAATAATCATCGAAAGATAAATAAATCCATCTTTCATAAGCATTGACGGTGGCAAATTATAAACTGTTAGTAGTACTGACCAAACTGAATAAGGAGTTGCAGAATGACCAAACAGATTAAAACCATCCTTGCATAATCCAAATATGATATTTCTAATATCCCTAGCAAATGAAGGATAATATGTATCCAAATGTTTTTATGCTTCGATGTTGGATGGATGAGTCATTATTGTATCATCACGACTTCTTGCATGCCAACTCATGTAGGGGGCCGTCTTTTCCAACATGAATAATATTTGAAGTCTCGGTGTCAATGGAAAATACCAAAGCACCTTAAACGGGATATTTTTTTGTCGGACTGATTTCTTCTCCTTGTAACGAGGATGTTCACATACAAGGCATTTATCCAACTACACATTTTCTTTATAATATAAAATGCAGTTATTTTGGCACGCGTGTATTTTTTCGTACCCAAGCCCTAATTTTCTCACCAACTTTTTAGTCTTATAAAAAGTTGGCTTAAACTTGTTATCAGTAGGCAGTATTCTATTAATCAATCTTGCAATCCGATCAAACGCAACCCCGCTAATATTACAATCGGCCTTGATGTTCAAGAGTTGCGTCATCGCCGAGAACCTAGTATATTTAGGACAATTCTCATACAAAGATTCATCGACAGCTTTCAACATCTCGTAAAATTTTGCGGCTTCTTTTTTCGGCAATTCAATCTCTATCGCATGTTATACTTCTGTGATATCAACACCCGTAGTATCTGGTGGCACTGATGTCTCAGTAACTGGTCGATCGACATTATTATTCAGCTGGAATTGACCTCAAGACTATCAAGTATCATAGTTTTACAGGAATTAGATGGACTGGATGAAGAAACACCAGCAGGGGAAGATTCATCATGTGTCTGAACGACAGGATTGCTCGACGTCCCGACTTCACGTGACTCCCCGTCATAAGTCCATAGAAAATATTTTGGCCCAAATCCTTTGCTATACAGATGCAGAGTGATAGTTTCCCGATCCAAAAATCGTTCATTCAAGCAAATGCGACACGAACATCGAATTTTATCACCGACGCTAACGAATTTTCGATTCGAATAGGCAAAATTTAGGAAGTAAGTTACGCCTAATCGAAACTCATTCATTAAAGCTCCATCAAGACGTCGGTACATCCAACTTCGATCGCCCCACATGATTCTGTCAATCAATGATAATTTCTTCAGTTAATGCCTTTAGGCGAGATGGTCCTATTCCATTCATGATTCACGTTATTCATATTGCACTAAGTATTTCTTTTAACCGCTAACTTCATTCTAAATTTCGGCAGCATCTCCCTATAGTTCTCCGAATACGCATATCATCTGGGCGCGTATCGGAGAACAAGAGAGATACAATAGCTAAAATTTAAGAATTAATGAGTTAACCGTTAAAAGAAAAAACAAAGTGCAATACAAATAACTATATTCCCAAATTGTCTAATCAGGGGCAATTTAAGGGTTGTACGTCGTATAAACTATTATCTACTTCTTTTACACGAACATGCAACCCCCGAACGGGTCCTAAGGTTTTGCTAAATCATATCCGACTCACCGACGCGTACGTGAAATATATCAACTCGTCAGATAGATAATTATTTTCTAAATTTGTGGATGTCGGTTCGAGTCCACAGTGGACGAATCCGGCACGAGTCCAAATTGGACGATTCCTGTGCGAGTCCAAAGTGGACGATTCTAAGTAATCTAAATCTAAATATTAACAATAAAATTAATCTAATTAATCTAAACTAAACTTAATTAATAGATATAATAATAAAATTATTCTAATTAATCTAAACATGCATTAAACATTTAACCTAAAAAAATATTAAATATTTATCTAAACATTAATAAAATTAACATTGAAAAAATATTAAATATTTATCTAATCTACACATTAAACATTTAATCTAAATAAATTTAATTAATTAGAGTAATAAAAAATTAGGATTTAAAAAAACCCTAATTAACTCACTGTTCCGGCTCCAAAGTCTTGTGGACTCCGGCGCCAGCGTCCAGTGTCCGACATATGTCGGACACTGGATAATGCTCCGATCACCAACGGTCGGCCGAATACCCTAAACCTAGGGCGGTCGGCCCTAATATAGGAGAGGGTTCGGCGGCGGGCGACGACGGCGGGGCGAAGATCGGTAGCGGCGGCGTCGGCAGAAGCAAGGAAGAAGAAGAAGAAGAAGAAGAAGAAGAAGAAGAAGAAGAAGAAGAAGAAGAAGAAGAAGAAGAAGAAGAAGAAGAAGAAGAAGAAGAAGAAGAAGAAGAAGAAGAAGAAGAAGAAGAAGAAGAAGAAGAAGAAGAAGAAGAAGAAGAAGAAGAAGAAGAAGAAGAAGAAGGAAAGGGATGGGGGCGATCAGGGTCTAGTTAAATAAACTTATCAGCAATGACTCACTCATACATTAGAACGCTGTTGCTAATAAGTAAGAACATCAACAACGGCTACGCGGCCTTGGCAACGCCTTTGCTGATAAGTATTTTATTCTCGCGCCGCGAGCGCGCGATCGGTTAAAGAGTGATGGATGTAGTAGCCGTAAATAAGTCGTTGCTAATGTGATAATATCATTAACAACGGTCGTCGCGGCCTTTAGTAAGCTGTTGCAAATAAGTTATTTCATTTGCGCGCCGCGTTCGCGCCATCCACTTATTAGCAACGGCTCGAGCGACCGTAATGAAGTCATTCCAGATATATCACATCTACAACGGCCTGATCGGCCGTAACGAAGTCGTTCCAGATATATCACATCTACAACGACCTGAGCGGCCGTAAGAACGCTGTTAGCAATTACAACAACTTGAGCGGTCGTTGCTGATCGTCGTTGTTGAATAACATATTTCTAGTAGTGTCTTGTTATGATGACTCTTCTTGAAGTTGGCATATAAATGTCTTACACAGATTCTATGATCAGCCCCTAACTCCTCCAACACTGATTCCAAACCTTGTTACATATATTTGGAGAGGTAATTAAATAATAAAAACACATAACAATTAAACTATAGTTGTGTGCGAAGACCCCACTAAACTATAGTTGTGTGCGAAAGACCCCCCTAAACAATAAAACACTTAACATGAACCTCATAACATGAATTGGTCTATAATACTTACCATTTGTTGATCTGACATGAAAGTCTAGTCATTCTCTTCAATTGAACCTATATCTTCAAATAGATAATACAGGAACCACTTCCAATTGTCATAACACTCAACCTCCACTGCAGCCCATGCAATGGGATACATATTGTCATTCTCATCCTTTGCTATTGTACACAGCAGTTGTCCTCGATAAGACCTCTTTAGAAAATACCCATCTATGCAAATGATGAGCCTACAAGCAGCTTTGAACTCAGTCTTCAATGCATCTAAGCATACATAAAATCTCTTAAACAAGCCATTGTTGAGATCTACATTGCAATTACTGTCAGGATTGCACTTCTTTACAGTTGCACTATAATCCCATAACTTTGTAAATTGTTCAGCTGTCTTTCCTTGTAGCTTCAACATTGTCTTTTGCTTTGCCCTATAACACTGGTATCCAGACATAGTCACTTTATAATTCTTGTGCACCTGATTTTGAAAAGCTTTATTATCCCAATGAGGTTGGTCTCTAATATGCTCCAAATACTTCTCTACTAACCAATTTGAATCAACCTTTGTATTTTTAAATTCTCATCCACAATTCTTGTGTTCCATATTTTTCCATGTCTTGATTTGAAAAGCCACATTCTTATGGGAGGGGGATGCATGAACCTTCCATCCACAACCCCTCTTGCATGCAATGGTTATCCTTCTTTTCATTCTTGATGAATACAAAATCAATCCCTCTTTGTACTGCATATTTTTTGAGTGCTCATCTGCACACTTTAAAATCATTGAAACACATTCCCACTGTCAGTTCAACCCTTTCATGAAAATCTGTCTTCTCATTGAAAGTTGGCCACTTTTGCTTCTTCCTTTTCTTTTTATTTCCCTGCCCATTCTCACTCTCACTAGCAGTATCCAAGTGATCACTTGGTTCATATTCACTCTCATCACTTGGTTCCTTTTTTCTGTCATTCACAATCTCTTTCTTATCATTGAACATGTCATTAACTTATTCTTCAACCTATGTGGAATTATGATCAAAGAATATATCAGGAATATCATCTTCATTGTCAGGGAAGTCACAACCATCTAGGTTCACTTCTTCTTCACTTTGTGCAGGTTCCTTCCTTTTTTGTGGCTTTTTCAATTCACTGCCATCTTAATCTTCATACCCTTCCTTAGGATCTTAACTAACTTCTTGCTCAATCCTCTAGTTATTTTATTCCTTTTTTAGATGAACTCTCAACCTGTGTGCTTGCTTGTGTTGCAGGTGTTGCCTGTGTTGCAGGTGTTGCCTGTGGTGCCTATGCTGCTTATGTTGCCTGTGGTGGTTCCTGATCCAGGGGTACAGTATTAGGTGGTTCCTGAGTCTGGGGTACAGTAATGAGGTCATCAACCCTATGTTGTATAGAATTATCCAATCTTCTATTGTTGTTCCCATGTAGTCCTTTCAGCATAGTCAAAACATCCTTATCACCTAAGAAATATCTAAGTACATCAAAAGACTCATCCCCAAACTTCCACCTGAAATGTGTTGCATTTGGGTAGCCATGAACTTTCTCCACATCTCTTGCAAGGTATGTGGTGGATAATAAATCAGGATCATACCATAATTTTTTGGTTTTCCCATCTTTATATTGAGGCTTTGGCCTCAAAACAATCTCCCCACCCATGTACAAGTTCAAGGGAATTGTCCCCTCTGGAATGGGGTAAAACCTGAAAAATACAAAGTTGTATTGGTCCCACCCATGTGACAATACAGTATCATACCAAGAACATGAAACAAAAAGCACTGACAATAAAGAACAATGCAGTAACCTCACATTATCTTTTGCACTGAAGTTAACAATGAAACAATATCTTACTATCAGTAAACTAAACTAAACTATTTAAAATTGAAGTTAACAAGTACTAAATTGATGCAGTAAATAATGCCCTAAACAATACAGTAAACAATGTAGTAAACTATAAAAAATACACCAGTAAAGCAATCTCGAAACAATGCAGTAAAAATGTCATAATCTCAATGCACTAAATAATGAAAGTAAACTAATCTCAATGCCCTAAACTGGATATCTGATGTGATAATCTCAAAGCTAATCTAAAATTGAAAGAAGCCCTAAAACTTACGCAGTGTTCATATTCGCCATGTTCCGCCAACTGGATCCCTGGTGTCTTCCTTCTGTGGACGATTAGGGTTCCTTGCTGATTGAAAAGTTCGGCGTTTGGCTCTTGATTTGGACAATTAGGGTTCAATCGTCATGGTCGCCAATGTCGCTGGGGTGGGGAGTCGAAGGGGTCGGAGTGGAGTTTTGTGCATGAGTGACTTTTACCGTTAAGTGACTAACGGGCGGGCTAACGGATAGGGGCTTTTAGAACAAAAAGTGTAGTCGATTGGGGCTCCGTGCACTCTTGGTAGTTTAGGTAGTCTTTGCGCACAATGACTATAGTCGAGAGGTGCTTCGTGTAATTTACCATAATATTATATATTTATATATACACAATCTTAACAAGCCCAGACCTGTCTGTCAAGCTTAATAGGCTTTAAATTGAGCATGGAACTGGCCTGATAAGAAAAATATGCTTATTTCAATGCCAGAGCCTGATTTTTTTAAATAGGCCAGACCACATGCCCTTGGCAGGCTGTCTGACCTATTTCCACCCCTAATTACTACTAACCCCTTCCTAATTGGTGGTTAGATTTAAATATTTTAGTATAAAATATCACCATGTCATTAATTATATGTCTATGATATGGATACATTTTTTTTGCAAATCATACATTTTAATTGTCAAAAATTAATAAATAATTTAAAATACTTAGTTAATACAATTCCATTATATTTAAATTAATAAATAATTAAAATTGGTCAAAAGATATTTTCTTAAATATTAAAATTTAAATACCAACTAATATAGCAATATTTGAAAACTAAAGAATATGGTAGTATAATAAGTACGACAACAAGTCGAATTTTTAATCAAATATTTGAACTACCCACCTCATTTAAATCGAGTTTGGACAACATTTAGTTGGGATCAACTCATTTGGTTTGAATATTGTAGATGCTTTTTGGTTTTCTAAAAACTCATTTGGTTAACGGAACAATGTCATTTTCATTGTGATGAAAGCAATAAAATCAATGAAAATATATTTTCGATGCCTTGAAAGCACCATTCGTGTTGTGTGAAATTGTAAAAATGCCACCACGATTTCACTTGGAAGATTCGGTGTCGTTGGTGTTTTCGTGAAACCGTTTCCAAATATATTTTTATGGTTTGGGCAAAAACGAAAATGAAAACAAAAAGCACAATTATTGTTTTACATAGTTAAAATATAGATGGATGACTACTTATTATATTATATGTTAATTAGCTTTGTCTAACATTTACGGTAGAGAAAGAAATAAAATTTTAAAAAACCTACTAAACATGGTGCTAAAAAAGAAATCATGCAACAAATTTTAAGCTAAAATGCTTATATTATAGTGCGCAAGAAGCATCGATATTATATAGAGAAAGAAATATATATTAACAATATTATCTATTATAACCTCAAATAATGTTGAATCAAATATCAAGGTCCAGTGTAGGTTGCTCTCATTGCTCCCCGGCAACTTGGTCGGCTTTGATAAAAACCTCAACAAGTAAGAGCGTATTGTTGGAGAAAAATATTAGAAATGGAGAAGGATATAAAAGGAGGATGAATAATTTTAAAATAAAGAAAAAATATCGATCCATGGTTCGACAGTTCGACTTGGGATCGGAGAGGAAAAAAATTCATTTTAGAATAAGTAAATTATGTCTCTCCCCTTGACTTGTATTTATCACCCTTATGATCAATAGAAGTGTTCTTTTCCAAAAAAATAAATAAATAAAGTAGTCGGAGATGAAGAAAAAAAAGAGGAAGCTTGTTCATTTCAACCTCAAGCGCTTATAGAAGAAAACATCGAGGAAGTAGAAAAAATTGAGAAGGGAGAGATAAAATAAGATTTGTGTTTCAGCACTAGGTAACCAATAAACGATTTAGTTTCCTAATCTCTATTAGGATAACTATATATCTTTTCTCATTTTTATTGGATTATAATTATTCTTATTGATTAGTTTCCTAACCTCTCTAAGGCTCTCCCTTGTATAAATATACCCTCTTACCAGCAATAAAATGTATAAGATTACTATATTCTTTTAATTCCTTTATGGTATCAAAGCAAAAACGCCTCACGACACAATCTCCTTCTTTCCCTAACCGCTACCGGTAACCATGGCAGAAGGTGATCAACCTGAGCTCTTACCCACTCGTCCTCGGTTAAATTCCACTGCCTCTCAATCGTTGTTAGTCCTTTCAAAAATAACAAAACTTTCCTCCTCCATTCTTATTCCCATATTTTCTGCCTCCACCTCCATTACTCAACTCCTCTCCATCGATGTCGCTGCCCAAGATCCACTTAAACTCACACCCTCAAATTATTTTTTCTTGCATCACTGCATCATTACAACATAATCAACCTATAGAGACACAAAATTAGAGACAATTTAGATTTTTGTTTCTAAATCTTTACATTTAAAAACTAATATATACAAATTTGTTCTTGTTTGGTGAAATGGCCACACTAGAGGGGGGTTGAATAGTGTGTTTACTAATCGATTCGCCTAATTTTGATTTTAATTATTTCTTATATTACTTGGGCAATTCACGATTAAATGACTAAATACGGAAGCGATAAATGATAAAACAATTAATACAAAATAATATATCAATGTTAACACAAGTATTTATAGTGGTTCGACCTCAATGTCTACTCCACTACCTAAGCACACCGCTTAGGATTTTCAAACTTAGTTTTACTAGATTATCTTATTTCCCTTACATAGAGGACTTTGACCCGAAGAGTCTCACTCTCAACCTAAGGCACTTCCACACCCGGAAGTCTCCGCCTTCTTACCGAGTGCACTCTTCCACCTCAACCCTAAGGGACAACTCCACTAATCCTAGTAAACTATGTTTACACAAGTGGCTTTAAACCTTCTACACCAAGGTAACCACTTACACACAAGACCTAACATTAGGTCTTCTTATAAGCTCAAATACAATAAAATAAACAATAAAATATAATAATAAATGGAGCAATAAATCAAACAATGAAGTACTTAGCCCCAAACAAAGTTTCCTAGCTTCTTCTTGATGCCTTTGATGGTGAATAAATGAAGTTAAGGCTTACCCAAGAAGTTGAGATATCAAAGCTAGGGATTTCAAGAATTGTGCACAATCAAGCTTAGAATTAATCAAGGATGGCTCAATGAAGTGTAGAAGTGATCAAAAGTATCAAAGGAAGGCTTAGGCATGGGTATATATAGAGCTAAGAGGAATGCTCGGGTGAAGCAGCGCTCAACAACACGAAATCTAGTCGTTTTTCGTCATTTGATCGATTGTCGATCGATCGCTAGTCGACTGACCGATCGACTGCCCAGCGACCGTTGGCTTTCTGCGCTTCTGCCACTCTATTCGATCGACCGGATGGTCGACCGACTTAATCGCGCTTCAACTCCTCTACTATCCGATCGATCGCTCGATCGACCGAAGCAAGCACTGCCAGTTTTTGGCACACTTCGATCGATCGACCGGTCGACCAAAACTGGGCAGACTACTAGTTTGCTTGGTTTTCTTTGCTTGTTTGCTTGTTTTTGGTTTCGTCTTCGCTAAGTCTACTTATATAATGTAGTTTTTGGGTTCTAATACAAATTTTCGAAAAACGAAAATTTTCTAATTTCTCGAGTCAAATAAGGGTTGGCTAAAGGCTTCCAATTTTTTTTAAAAAATACATTGTTATCTAATTTCTATCCAAGGAACAATTATCGCTATTTTTTTTGTTAGAAAAATATCTAGGTCATATAGCCCTCTAAGGAGCTCCCTAGGCTTAGTGAATTTTAGAGCAGTTTTTAGATTTTCATGTTTTGGGATTCAGAGTTGGTTTTTGGGATCTTATGTATCATCATGAGGATTTACAATATAAACTAGACTCTCTAAACCTAGACTCTATCTTCCCGACGAATCCGAGCGCGTCGACCAACGTCCTTCTGATTTTTTGATTTCTCTGATATTTTCGATCGAGGACGTCGAGCGCTTAATCGATATGAAACCTGAAAGAATTTCTCAATGAAACATTAGTTCCATGTTTGTTATCATCAAAACCGAGATTAAAACCAAGGTAGAAAACCATAAACCAACAGTTCCAAATTAGCCTTTAAATATCTATAGAAATAGCTTAAGAATCAGATCAATTAAGTGACGTTATTGCTGCTATTTCTATAGCTTAGAGTCAAATCAATTAAGTGATTGTTATTGTTATTTCTATATATCTTTATAGGCTAATTTAGAACAAATTTTATGTATGCTAGTTTCTAAATGTGAAGATTTAGAAATTAAAATCTAATTTATCTCTGATTTTATGTCTCTACCGGTTGTGTTGTAGTGCATACACAATGATCTTCTTTTCTAGAAATGACAAGACCAACACATTCGGAGTGCACTCATCGCATCTTTGTTACCTGACATTATACTGGTCTTGATTTCTACCAAAACTTCTTATGAAGTTCGAACTCAGGTTAAAGATATGTATGCAACATCATCTCATGCTCATGTTTGAACCTTTGTGAATATTTGTGAACGTTTGTGAATCTTTGACTACCATAAACAAAGGTAGTCAACCACTCTATCAGTATCTCCAACAAATCAAGACTTTGTCTGATCAACTAGCCATTGTCGGTGATCCTCTCAAAACTGGTGATATTGTCTCCATGCGCTTCATGGCCTTCATAATGAATACAACAATCTTGCATCTGCTCTTCGTGCAAGGGAAACTATTGTCTATTTTGCCAAACTACATAAAAAACTCTTTAATCATGAGGCTTTTCTTCAACGCAAGGTTGGCTCTTCTTCCATTCCGATAACCGTTAACTTTTCCAATAAGTCATCCGTCAATACTAATAATAGGAGTGGACGCCAATAGTAATGCTCTTACTTACGCCCAATCTCCTCCAACTTTGGGCCAAATCAACAGACCAATAATGGTGGCCGAAATTTCACCAACTCCAACAACAGACGACGGGTTGTTTCTCAATATTGTGACAAATCCGGCCATGTAGTCAAGCAATGTCATCGTCTTCTTGTTGTCTTTCCTTGGTTGTGTCGCCCTCCTCAAGCTCCTCTTCATCTACTCCACGGTCTTCGAATCTTCCAAGAGCCAATTTTGCTGCTAAAAATAATGGAGACTCTCCCAATTAGTTAGTTGACTCGAGTGCTTCCCTCCATGTCACTAATGATCTTCAGAATTTGGCTCTCCATTAAGATTATGACGATATTAAGGACCTCATGATTGGTGATGGTAAAAGTTTGTCCATAACCCATACAGGCTCCCCACCTCTCTTCCCTCTTATTCCTCCTCTTTACTTTTAAATGATGTTCTCTATTGTCCTTCCACGAAGAAAAAATCTTATTTTTGTTTATAAATTGTATTTTACTAACAACATTTTGGTTGAATTCTCACCTTATTGGTTTGTTGTGAAGGACTTCTGCACAGGGGCATATTTAGTGGAAGGGAAACAAAAGGATGGTGTCTTTGAATGGCCGGCCCAAGCTTCTCTCTCCTAGCCAAATCTGCCAACAACCCTCAATAGTCTCACAATATCTACTCTGAATTAGCATCAATGTCTCGATCATCCTACTATCTAAATTCTTCAATTTGTTCTCAAGAATTTACATTTACATTGACTTGATAAAACTAAATGATTTGTTTGTGGCTCTTGTAAGTGCAATAAAATGCACAAATTTTCATTTTCCAAATCATCAATAAAGAGTACCAAACCACTGCAATTTATTTATTATGATATTTGGGGTGTCTCTCCTATTTCATCTATTGATGTCTTTAATTATTTACCTTATTTTTGTTAATCATTATACTAAATATATTTGGCTATATCCTCTGAAACGAATATCTGAGGTTGCCAGAAAAATTCTTTCAAACCCTAACTATCTCCTTTTACTCTGGCAATGGAGGCGAGTTTCTTAAATTCAAATCCTTCTTTGAATCCCATGACATTTCTCATTTTCTTACGCCTCCATATACACCATAACATAATGCCACTATCGAGAGATGACATCACCATATTGTAGAGACCGGTTTGACACTCCTTCGTACTGCCCATTTACCTCTTAAATTCTGGTCTTATGCTTTTCCTTGCAGCAACCTATCGAATCAATAGAATGCCCACTTTTATACTCAATAGTGATTATCTTACATGTGTCTTTATGACTCTTTACCAAATTATAAAAAGGTGAGAATATTTGGTTGTCTATGATATCCTTGGTTTTGTCCTTATTCCTCTCATAAATTATAGCCTCGGTCAACACCATGCGTCTTTCTTGGCTACTCACCATATCAATGTGTGTATTGATGCTTTGACTCCAAAACATCCCAAATCTATATCACTCGTCATGTTGACTTTGTTGAAACTGGATTTCCTCAGTGCCCCCTTGAAAACCAAGCCCCACTGTCGAGCCAAGAGTCATTATCTAGTTGGATCTCTTTCCATTTTCAGATCCCATTTACCCCCTCCTTGTCAGCTCCATCAACCACCTCTCCATTTGAGCCAATTAGAGACTCACCAGGTGCTTCTCCTACCCAAGACGTATCATCGGCATCAACCTCTTCATCAGCCATGTCTGAGAATCCTCTCAACATGTTGTCAGGTAACACCTCCTCCCCTCTATTATCTTCTTCTCCCTCTCTCTCTTCTCCATTACCCTCTTCACCTTTGCCTATTAAACCGATCCACCACGTGATTACCCACTTCGGAAAATAAATTTTCAAGCCAATACAACATAGGGTAATTACCTAAATATATTCTGAACTATGCACATTGTCTCATTTGTGGTTAATTTCATAATATTATAAAATTATATCCTGAACTTTGATATTTATCTCAATTACATCCTTCCGTCAACTCTCCGTCAGCAGCACCGTTAAGACGATGATGTGGCGCACTGACGTGGATTAAAAAAATATTTATATTTAAAAAATATAAAAAATTATGTCAAATTATATTAAATAATATAAAATAATATTTTATATTTTATATTAAAAAATTACTTCATGTTCACTCCCGACATGGCTCGGAGTGATTCTTTAATATAAAATAATAAAAAAATATTATTTTATATTATTTTATATTATTTAATATAAATTAAAGTGAATTTTTATATTTTTTTAAATAAAAATATTATTTTAATCTACGTCAAAGTGTCATGTCATCATCTTAACGATGCTGCTGACGGAGAGTTGACGGGAGGATATAATTGAGACAAATATCAAAATTTGTGATACAATTTGGTAATATTTTAAAATTGACCACAAATGAGACAAAGTGTATAGTTCATGATATATTTAGGTTGTTGCTACTATACCTGTCACTACTCCTTTCCCACCCCAACTGCCAAACCATAATCCCAAGGCTAAAATTTTACCTTAAGCTGATTGTGTCAAAGTTCCTTGTACGATGGCTCAAGCACTCAAATATCCATAGTGGCATGCTGCTATGCTTGAAGAGATAAATTCTCTCAATTTTCAACAAACATGGTTATTGATACCTCCTAAATTATCATATATATAATGTTGTTGGTTGCGAGTGTGTTTTTATGATTAATATAATCCTAATTGTTCTATTGGTAAGTACAAGGCTAGACTTGTTGCAAAGGGATTTCACTAGAGGCTTGGAGTTGATTATACTTATTTTTTCACATATTGCTAAACACACAATTGTCCGTGTTGTTCTTTCCCTTACAGTTAGTTACAATTGACCTATACGACAAGTTGACGTTAATAATGTCTTCTTACATGGCAAACTTAAAGAGAATGTGTACATGGCTCAACCACCTGATCTCTAAAAATCCCTCATATGTTTGCAAGCTTCACAAGGCAATGTATGACCTTAAACAAGTACCCCGGGCATGGTATACTGAGCTAAAGTAGTACTTAATTTTCATTGAATTTCGATGCTCTCACTCTGATTATTGTCTCTTCACTCTTCATCAATCTACTACTGGGAGTGATTCTAATGCTCTTTCATCAATTATCTCTCAATTTGTTGCTCATTTTTCAACTAAAGATCTTGGTGACCTACATTATACTTTTGGTGTTAAGATTACTAGATTCGTTTCTGATCTATTTCTCTCATAACACAAATATATCCAATATATTCTTGAGTATGCTGAAATGTCTAATGCCAAGGCGATTCCTATCTACTGATGATAGTGATCTAATTGATTATGTTAAAACCTACAGGACTCTCGTTCGCAAGCCTCAATATTTACAATTTATAAGGCCAAACATCACTTTTGTAGTAAACAAGCTTTCTCAGTTCATATCTCGTCCAACCATGAACCATTGGCAAGCTCTGAAATGACTTCTTTGGTTGGACATCATGACGATCGTATTTCCACTGGTACATATGTTTGTTTTCTCGGCCAGAATCGTATTTCTCGGCCTTCTAAAAAGCAGCATTCAATCTCTCGCTCTTTGGCCGAAGCTGGGTATCATGATGTTGCCAACACTGTTGTTGAAACATGCTGGTTAGTGAACTTCTTGCATGAGCTTCGAGCTTCCCTCTCCTCTCGATTAGCTGGTCATCTATTGTGATAATGCCAGAGCTACCTACTGTTGTGCTAATCTTGTCTTCCATTCCAGGATGAAGCACATTGAGTTAGACTATCACTTTGTTTGCACTAAAGTTTAACAAAAAAATTCTCCGTGTTGCTCATGTCTCGTCTCAAGACTAATTGGCTGATGTTTTGACTAAGTCTCTCTCCAGCTCGGCTTTTGCTCATCTTTCCTCCAAGATTGGTGTTTCGTTTCGCCCCACCATCTTACGGGGGCATATTAGGACATCTACTTATTCCTTAGAATAGGAAATCGTCATTCATATTATATTTTCCTATACTTAAAACATTATAATTATTCACATTGATTTAGTTTCCCAATCGCTATTAGAATAGCTATTTATCTTTTTCCATTTTAAAAGGGTTGTAGTTATTCTTATTGATTAGTTCTCAAACCTCTTTAAGGCTCTCTCTCTTATATAAATATACCCTCTTACAAGCTAGGGGTGGCAGTGGATTTATGTAAACGAATATTTCACATGTCCCAGACCCTCATGGGTCATTAGCGGGTTTTGCTTGTTTGGTCGTGGGACGGGTATAAGATTTTGAGGTAAAAACCCTATAGGGTTTGGGACGGGTTGAGAATTTTAGTCTAAAACTTGTCCCAAATTCGTTAAGTATAAAATTAATAAAATACCCCTCATATTATCCATGTATATAGGACAATTATATCTTTTTAATTAGAGTTCAATATTTTTTTTTTGAACTTAAAACTAAGTATACATTATACAACAATAACACATTTAATTATCAGTTATTGTAATCAATTTGAATTTGCAATTTATATTTATCATTTGAGCACTTTTTGTAATTTTAAACTATTCGTATAAATCATATAATATTAGATGTTATGATAAGTATGTAAAATATTTTTTTATATAAATTTTGTTAACTATTCTTAGATGTTATGATAAATATGTAGATTGTAGAATAATTTTATATATATATAATTTGTTAACGGGCGAAAAGCAGGTAACCAGTGGGTACCCGTTAAATTAGTGGGATGAGTTTAGAAATTACTCTTCAAAATAATAACGAGTTTGGGACGAGTTTAAGATTGAATTTTCTTAATGGGTTTGTGAAAGGATTGACTTCGTCATTCCAAACCCTCCCTAGTGTCATCTTACAAGCAATAAGATTTGTAAGATTACTATATTCTATCAATTCCTTTAAAAAGTATGCATTAGCTAAAATGAAAATAGATGATAATTTTGATAACGTGAGGGGATGTGAAAGTCAATTACAATGTTTCAATTTAAATGCAAAGTAAATAATAAATTGATAAGCATAAACACACAAGTAGAGATAATGCTAGCGAACCCACTGTAGCTCAAGTTGTAGTAACATCTTGTACATATCCAATATATATGAGGCATGAACCCCAATATCGTCGCTTAAAGCGTATTGTCCCGTTTGTGTAAATGTATTTGCTTTGTGCGTATGTAATATTGGTTTGTTCATCCTTCCGTATGTGGAAGTGATCTTGGATGTTTATCTAGAGCTTGTATTTGTCAATACTGTATGTAACTCAACTTTATTCTATGAATGAATTTTCTAACCTTTCGATAAAAAAGTAGAGACAATGCTAATATGATAGAATTTATAGTAATTCGGCTTCTAACCAAGCTTACATTCACTATCTAAGCACCTCATTTTGGATTCCAACCAATCCACTAGATTAAAATTGTTTCCTACATGAGAACTTAACCTAATGTAACCACCCTCTCTCCGCTGGAACCTCCAACACCTCAAGCTTCATGAAAATCAATGCTAATATAGCAAGCTGAGTTGACTAATACCTTAATACTAGAGCAACCATTCAATCCTAAAACTTACATAGAGTGTGTTTGGTTGGATGGAGTGAAGGAATATGAATAGACAATTAATATGAATAGATAAGGAATGGAATAGACAATTAATAGTATTATCTTGTTTGGTTGACATTGTAAATATGCCAAAAATAGAATTACTTTGCTTGGTTAGCATAAGGAATAAAAAGTTAAATGATCAAAATATCATTCTTAATAAAACTGAATATATTTACTTTGTTTGCTTAACATAAAAAATAGACAATGAATTTGGAGAAAATGACTAAAATACTCTTCTAGAAATATAATAAATTATAGTATAATTTATTCTAATTAATAACAACATAATAAAAATATGAATTAATGTAAAATAATTTATTAATTTAAAATAATAAAACATTATTATTTATTTTATTTTCATAAAAAAATAATTGAATCTTCAAAAAAATAATTATTAAAATATTATTTAATAATAAAATAATAATTATCTATTTAATATATGCAATTATTAAGATTAATTTAACAATTTATTTTTTATATTCTTATTATAAATATTAAATAATAATGTAGAAAAATAATCAAAATGCTCTTCTAAAAATATAATAAATTATTTTTATAATTTATTTTAATTAATGAAAACATAATAAAAATATGGATCGATATAAAATAATAAAAACTATTATTTATTTTATTTTCATAAAAAACCAAATCTTCAAAAAAAATAGTTATTAAAATAATAAGTATCTATTTACGATACGTAATTATTAAAATTAATTTAATAATTTATTTTTTATATTTCATGTAATATTATAAATATTGAAGGATAATATCGGAAAATATCATGAGGAATAGATAGAGAATACTATTCCTTATGTTGAGGTAATGAATTTGCATGAGGAATAGTATTCCTTATCTATTTTTTGTCTATAAGTTGCAACCAAACAAGGGAATAAGTGTCGCATAAGGAATAATATTTTATTTTTCATCTATTTCATCTAACCAAATACTACCTAAGTCTACATGACAAGTGTGAGGTGTTGACTCAAATTAGATCTGAACCGAATCCAACGAGACCGATTGAACCTAAATGAGATTTAAAATGGCTAAGTTAATGCTTAACCAATTTTATTGAAATTTTGAGCCGATAGATCGATTTAATTGAACCAATTGACAATCGGTTTAATTAAAGGAGTTTACCAAAATCAACTCCTAGCTTCTTCGCTCGATTATCTGACACCATTATATACATATATGCAAATCTCAATTCATTCATTTCTCCATATCTTTTGAATATGTCTTCACTGTCGTCATCTCCTCCTCAAGACGAAAGGAAATGGAATCATCAATTTCAACTTTTGGTGAAAGATTTCCAAATGAATTTGAACCGTCTTCATCCTCTGTGTGCGGAAATTTTAAAGCTTTCTCCGCCGTAATCACAATTATAAATATGGCTCTCTTTCATTGCTTTAGCAGATTTTGTCGGCAACAGCATAGTCCAATTCTTTTGCTGCACTTCATGGCTAGTAATCACTTCCTCTTTGTCGTAGCCAACGACACTAGCTATACTAAACATGCAGACTCTTCAAATTCGACAATAACAAAGGATTTAACGAGGAACTCAGGCTAATCAACAGCTGGAGCTTCTTCTCGAGTTCCTCAACCAAGTATCTCAACGGCCGCAAATTTCTCAGCATCCCTCGCCCAAGATTCTTGACAGCAAGCACTTTCATCTATGACAAGATCTTCAGACCGAAACAAGAACGATTTTAGATAGATAATAGTCAATTGATGAAGATGATAGGGGGTGTGATTGATATTGTGAGGGGTGTGAGGCATTGCTTTTTAAGTTAGATTGCAAAATCTAAGGTTGAACCCTTTGACAAGATACACGAAGTGCATTGACGTATATCTTTAGAGAGGTAGATTGCATTTCGAGATGACTGAGTTCATTGACAAATTGAATGAGAGAGCTATCCTCTTCTTTGAAGTTACTTCATCATTGTTGAGCTCAAAAGATAAGGCTTGATTAATTGCTACTCCTTCTCCTCGTGGATGTTGGAATGACCTATTGTTGTTTTTAAACCACTTTAATCTGTTGTGTTTATTTTTCATAATTGTTTATTCAACTTTTGATTTTTTTGCCTCTCTCTCTCATGTTTGGGTTCTGTGGTTCTTGAAGAAAATTTTTATAATTTATTAACATCAAGCTTTAGTTCAATCAAAAGCAAATCAAAGTACTACTAAATGAAACAAAACATGAAATAAATAGCACTTAGCTCATTTTACAAGCTTCCTAGTTCCTCTTGATGCCTTTGATATTAAATTTTTGAAGTATTGATGCACAATTAAAAAAACGAGCTCAAAGAGAGAGTATATATGATACCAAGGAATGACTCAACCAAAGCTCACAATTGAACCAATAATGTCTTAATAGGTTCACCTTGTAAGGAAGGCAAGTAAGAGGTACTTATAGACTTTCATGAAATGGAGGCTCAAACAAAATAAATCTCAATGACTGAAAAAAATAATTGTTTGATCCGTTGGTCGAAGGTCGATCGACCAACTCTTTGACCGGACCTTCAACCAAAACTATCTAGAAGGGTAATTTTAGCTTCTGTTCATCAGTTCATTTCGAGTTTCAATGCTTTGTGGTTGATTTTCAACATCTTCAAGAGCATACCAATAGTTACAACAGTAATTTTACTTTCTATAATTAATTACACCGATATATCTTCGAAATATTTTTATCTTTTAAATACATATCAATATCTACTTTGAATTGTTTGTTTTATTTTTAATATTTCCGATCACGACCGTCGCATGCTTATCAAATTCAAACTCGAAATTATTTTCCATACAAACATATTACATTATTTGTTATCACCACAAACCTAATCAAGTTGAATAACTTATGCCAACTAATATTTATAAAATAATTATAAATTTAATTTATTTTTTATTTGATTAATTTATTCAAATTCCTTACAAAATATATCAAAATAAAAAAATACTAAGGAAAATAGTAATTAATGATGAGTTAAATTTAAAAAGAATATATACAAGAAATAATATCTCCATCCTATGTCAATTTAAAAATTGCGGTTGTATGACCAACTGTACCCACAGTTGGTGATAATATATTATATGTTGCTTGGATATTTAGGATTCGAATCATAGTATGATCACTTATTATGATTTGTTATCTTTGTTTAAAAATAAATTACAGTTGTATGCGAAAGGGAAGGATATATAGAAAGTGTGAACTCGGCGTACTTCGATTTTTGTTCATTTTCAAAACACCATAATTAATTTTGCTTAAAATTAAATTTCAATATTGCAATGTTAAATATGTCATTAATTTTCCACTCGATCCAGGGGCAATGAAAGGAAGTTCAAGAAGGACATATATAATATACGCAATCACGCATGCGTATCCATCAATTCATGCATGCGTGAAGATATATACGTATAATTAATTCATCAATTACATGAGATGGAATTAAGCAGACACATATATATATCCACCTTGAGCAACTGCATTGCAATGAGCTTTAGCATGATATATACAGTATTAATAGTACATATGCTACGTCCTAATGTCCTATAGAGATCAAACCCGATCGAATCATCATCTTAATTTGAGGCTATATATAAATAATCAGTCTCTATAGACTCAAAATTGGTCTGCATAATTTCTTTTAATGACCTGTTTGAATATTTCTGATGCCGTGAGTAATTAATTAACAAATTAACAAACAAGCCTGGGCCTTAGTTAATTAAGGCAGAGTACGTGTGTGTATATATATACACACAACATACTAAAGTCATGAATCAGTTGAAGTGAAACTAATTAATCGATTAAGAGATCCCAATTGTTTTGCCCAGCATCCACATCACCAGCGAAAACTCGATCATGAACAACGCATGAAGCCATGTCCGGTCCACCACGAACCCGAAAACGGTGATGCCCGCTCTATTGTGCTCCAAGTACGTTACTGAAATCACCACATATTTATATTTATTTATTTACTCATATATAATCAACTAATTAATTAATTAACACTATTAATTATCAAATAATTAACTAACTATATACAGACTTAATTATGACTTACCCAGCGCATCTCTTTTTTGGAAGGAGATGGTGACGACGCTGGATGACGCCATCTTCCTGGCGTCCCAGATGGGCTCGTCCCTGTCGTCATCATCGTCGGAATCGTCGTCGGAGATGCAATCCTTTGGAATGCGGTAACCTCTCTCGGACTCCGCCTCCAAGGACTCGATGGTGGCGAAGGCGTGCCATGCGGCGGCTTGGCTCGTGATCGCTTGTGCCTTGTGTGTAATCTTCGCCGCGCTTCGTAGACATATCAGCAGTCCCATCATCAGCCCGATCGAGCACAACTACGTACAAATTTAGCAATCGTCATTAGATGTGGAGAGGGAATTAATTTAGGATATCGAGAGAGTATATGTAATGAATTACGGCAAGCTCGCCGGAGTTGTTGAAGTTGACGACCGCCCGGGGGCGGGTGGTGAGCAGCAGCGTGGCGAGCTGGCTGGCGGTGACGAGCACGAGGCAGGAGACGATGAAGGAGCGATAGCGGTGGCTGATGATCCGGAGCTGCTTCCGGATGCTGAGGTGCTCCCCGAGCACCGCCGCCACGTCCGACTCCGGCTGCCCATCGCCGAACACCGACGCGAAGTCCTGCAGCCTCAAGATTTGCAGGTAGCACATGAGCCGGAAGAGCACGCACACGAACATGAAGAGCGCCATCCGGTAGATCCAGCTCGCCAGCTCCAGCAGGCACGCCACCGCGTCGGCGACCACCGCGTTCCCCTTCACCGCGAAGGGCACCCGCTCCGACCCCGACGAGTACCACCACACCTTGTACGCCACCTCCCCGGCGAAGCACGGCATCACGAAGAGCGACAGCAGGTGGAAGGAGCGGTTGAGCTGGCCCATGTACCCGGCGCGCACCCGCTCGCTCTCCCCCACCAGCTTGTCGAGGAAGAGGAAGCGGCGGAGGCCGTAGCGGCGGACGAAGGCGGTGAGGCAGACGTAGGCGAGCGCGGAGGCGGAGGTGAGCGAGAGCTGCACCACCACGTCGTAGGCGCGGCGGCCGGGGGAGCAGTTCAGGACGAAGTGCGACGCGGTGGGCACGAAGACGCCGAGGAGGAGGAAGAGGGACCAGGAGATGACGGCGCTCAAGAAGTCGGACTGGTCGACGCAGAGCCACCGGAGGCAGGAGCGGAAGAAGCGGAGCTCATCGTCGGAGCGGGAGAGGGAGCGGGTGTAGGACGCCTTGCGCGGTAGCAGCGGCTCCGCGTTGGAGCTGCAGCTGCTGCTGACGACGATGGCGTCTCCACCAGTACCCGCCATCGGTGCGCCTCGCTCTCCCGGCCTCCTGTTATCGTCTCCCTCAGTTTATTTCCTTCCTTCCTCCCTCCTTGATTAATTGGTTCTGCTTGTGATCGCCGTTGCCTTGACCTTTTTATATGCTCTGTCATTGCTAAGATTCGGGCGAAGAACGAGGGTTTGATGGAAAGCGAAGCGCATTCAGCGGGAACGCCTCAAAACGACGATCTGTGTTGCCTGTTTAAGCTCCATTTCTAATTACTATTCATGAACACGAGGAATATGTTCATTGGAACAGAGATTTTTTCATTTAATTAATTGCAATTTTTGTTTTGACCTTTTTATATCTTATACGCGCGTCAACAGAAAATGTAGCTTTTTTTTTCTTTTTTTTCTTTTTGCAAATAACACGTGGCATTCGAATGCAAAAAATTCACGTAAGTTAATTATTAATTTGTACAGCTAGCTCGTGAGCTTCTTTCATCACAATCCATCAACATTTTTTTATATATATATTTAGGATTAATTACAACAGATGTGGCATTCGAGTGCAAAAATTTCATGGCACTTAGCTAGTCTGCTTCGTTCAGAATCCATTACCTTTGACCTCGGAGTCATCATTATATGTCTCTTTCTCTTCTACATATATATGGAGTTTTGAAAAAAATCTTAAACATCACATAAATATATAGATGAATTCGTCACGAGTCCATTGATGAAAAAGGATTAGGAAAAGCTTGAAGTCAATTTCTAAAATGATGAATATAAGCACAGATGAAATTCATGAGGGGTTATACATCAAAAATAAAAAATATAGTTTTATTTTTCCTTTTTAAAAAATATTTGATTGTTTTATTTATTTTTGTTATTCAAAATATTTTACTTTTAAAATTTTATATATTTTTATTCTGTCTTTTATTATTATTATTTTTAAAGAAAGGAGGATATTTTTCTTTAATTTTTTTGTTTTATATATTTTTAATTCTTATTTTATTTTATATCAAAATTGTGATTTCAAATTTCATTTTATTTTTAATTTTGATAGTATTAAATTATTTTATTTTAAATAAATAGTTAACAATATTATTATAGTTTATGTATTATTATTTTTATATAGGCCGATTATTGAAAAATTGGCGCCAAAACTAACGTCGGTCTTCCAAACCCTTTCGTCAATTTTTTATCTATTTTATAATAAGAGTTCTCGAGTCATTTCGTTAAAAATTTCAATTTGATTTATATTTCATATATTTCTTAGCAAATATGATTAAGACAACTATATGTTAGTAGTATATTTTATTATATAATTGTATATTGAATATATATTATATACACTATTTATTTATTATATTAATTATTAATGTTACTATCTTATTGTGTGTTATAGTTTATTAAACGTCTATGTTTTTACTTTTATTTTCCTTAATTTTATTCAAGATTTATAATTTTTCAGTACTTTTTTTTGGTTGAGAATGGTGTATCATATTTTTTCTTCTCAAATTCAAACTTTAAAAATATGTTAATTATATATACTTATATATTTTTTAAAAAAATTATTTTATTTTTCTTATATATTGTATATTTTATATTATTTACTATTACTATTATTTAGTCATATATTATTTACTAAGGACATATTATTTTCCATTAACTTAATTTTAATGTCATGTTTTTTACTGATTTTTAAATTTTTGAAAGAAATTAACAAATTTGAAGCAAAGCAATTATAACTTCCAAATATATATAAAAAGCTAATGGATGTCTTAATGATATGTTAATCAAGTTGTATAGAGAAGTCAGGGCATTCTTTAGTAAATATGATTCACATTTCGATTAATATTATATTAAATATTATTTATATTATCTATTTGTATTTGTATTTTCCTTAATTCTATTCAAGTTTTATAAATTTTTAGTAATTTTTTAGTTGGGATTGGTGTATCATATTTTCCTTTTGAAATTCGAACATTAAAATGTGCTAATTACATATATTTATATATGTTTAAAAAAAATTCTTTTGTTTTTCTTTTGTATTGTATATTTTATATTATCTATTATTACTGTCATTATTTTATATTTTATTTAGTTAGCAAAATATTTTTTCCATTAACTTGATTCCATTGTCACGATTTTTACTAATTTTTAAATTAGTTTAAGTTTCCATATTATTTAAAGGAGTTTAAAAATTTGAAGCAAAATAATTATAAATTTCAAATATATATAAAAAGATAATGAAGATAAATGATAGGTTGATTATTTGAGAAGTCAGGACATTCTTTAGTAAATATGATCCAAATTTTGATTAATATTATATTACTTATTATTTATATTATCTATTTTTATGTTACTATTTTAATTCATGTGGACATTTAGTTTTAGTATCCGTAATTATTTAATTTCGTTTGAAAAAAAAAATATTTAATTTCGTTCACTTTCAAAAAATTTCAGTGGAATTTATTATTTAGTGTGATGTTTTATATTTTTCATAATTATTTCAAAACTTTAAAATAAATTAAGTGTAATTATATATTTTAATTTTAATTTGTTATTATATATTTTATAATTTCTATATTATTACTTTTTTAAATTTATATTTTTATTATTTTTTTATTATTCACTTCACACGAAGAAAATATTATTTATCTATTAAGTTTGAATTTTAAGTTTTTATTAAATTGTTTAGTTTGATTTTTTTACTTTTACTTTTATTTTAGATATCATAGTGAGATTAATGATATAATCAAATTATACGTGATAAGTTAGACATCTTAGTTATTTTTTTTAAAAAAAATTCTTTTTTCTTTTTTTTTTAAAAAAAAACCTTTATAATAATTGTAATTCACTTAAATTATGTTCTTTTTTAATTTACCAAGTACATTATTTTGAGTATTTATGTTTAATATATTTTTTTATAAATGTGTATTTATTATTGTATTTTTATTAAAAAAATTACATCTACATTTATTAAATATTTGATAATTTTCATTGTGTATATTAAAGTTTACTATCGTTGTTGAATTTAAATTTGATCATTGTAAAATTTATTTTTATTTTTATTTCTATTAATATGTGACCATATATTTATATTTTATTGTTTAATTATATTTTTTTCATTATATGTTTTACTATATAATTGATTTTTTTTTAGAAACAGGATGTTGAGCCCTAGAACAACTTCTAAGGCGACAATTTTGGCGTCGACTAGAGACTCTAATCTCCCTCCTGATGATCCCCTTCCCTCCCCCCAAAGACTCCCCCACTCCCCCCTCTCTCTCGATGATGATGATGTTTCCATGGCGGAAGCAGCCACTCCTTTGGAGTTTTCGCAGCCCTCAACAAACCCTAAATCTCCGATGTGTTCCTGCAGTGCCGGAGATGCCTTATTCGGAGTTCTTGTTGACGCTGAGACTGCCCCTGTGCCCCCAATGGATGAAACCCCCTCCAACCATGATTTGGCAAAATCTAGGGCAAACCCTAATTTGTCGGCTATGGGTAGAAGTTTGCCGAATGAAATGACGCGGCTCTCTATCCCTTCTCTGGCCAATCGGAAGTCTGAATCTTCTCCTCCGGATACAAACAAATTTTATTGGGCTCAGATTCTGAGGGGTTCCAACCCTAAGACCGCAAACCCGATAATCTCTTCTACTATGTCTCGTATACCGTCTCAATCTTCTGGTAAAGTTTCGTTTTCTCTTGAACAAATTCAAGAGTTGCAAAGTCTTGGCAAACGTCATTAATCGAAAAAGTTTTGGGCAAACCGGCCCCCTTACCCTTTGTTTCTCATTGGGCGTTCAAATTGTGGGCTTCCTATGGTTTGAATAATGTTCTTGACATCGAAGATGGTTTTTTTATTTTCTGTTTTACTTCCAAGGAATCAGCTACTAATGTCCTCACCAGCGGCCCTGGGTCTTGCCGAGTGACATCATAAGAATGGTTCCTTGGAAGCCTTTTTTTCGGCCTTGGATCGAAACCTTTTTCCATGCCCCTGTGGAGGTTCGAATTCATGCATTGCCGCTAGAACTTTGGAACCCTACTTCGGTAGGCTTAATTGAGAATAGCCTTAGTAAGTTAATTACTATTGATAATTGCTCTTTTGAGTTTAACAGAGGTAAATATGTGTGTGTTTGCATTGAAATAGACCTTGCTCAACCAATCAAACAAGGGGTGTTGATCAGCATCCCTAATTGTGAATTTTTTCAACCTATTGTATATGAAAACTTACCTGTTGTTTGCTTTAACCGTGGTCTGATAGGACATAGAGAGACATCTTGCCCTAATGCTAGTAATTCTACTACTGTTAATAAGTGTGTTGGAAGTAAAAATATTAATGTTGAGAATTCCCAGGTTAAGGACCCTTCTCACCATTCTGCAGAAACTCCTGCCCCTTCCCACTCTCAAGTGGACTCTACGAAATCTATTTATTGTCCATGGATCCAGGTTAATAGGAGAAGAAATAAACCTAGACCTGCTAACCAAAACCCTAGCCCTCATCCCCATGAAGAACCCCTCATGAAGCAAAATAGACCCCCAATACTCCACCAAGCTTTGACCCTCCCCAAGCAAAATTGGGTGAGAGTAGAAGGGATATTCCTAAACATATCCCTATTCAGAAAGTTGGTAGCAAAGATCTTAGAGGAAAGGAATTTCTCACCATAAAAAATTCTAAAATAAATACTGCTCCCAAACCAATCCATAGTAAAGGGATTCACCCTTCTAAGGCTCCTTCTGAACTTTCTAAAAAGACTTATAGGAGTAAAACTCAGAATCCTAAGACTGACATTAAGCAGTCTTTTGACAAATTGGTCCAGGAAGTATCTCTAATCTTTAACTCACAACCCACTTCCACTGTTAAAAGTAATGAGACGAAGGGGAAATAATTAAAGATACCTACAAATTCCAATGTTATGGAGGAATGCTACTCCCTACCCTTAGCCCCCTCATCTAGCAAAAGACTAAGGGCTGCTCCTACCCCCATCCCCCCGGATGAGGAAATGAATCCATCCAACAACCTAGCACTTGTTTTACATGGAACTAATTAATTGGAATGTTAGGGGTGTGATGAAGAATTCTATTCTTGATAGAATTTTTTTCTTTATTAAAAAGAATCATGTTAACTTGCTTTCTCTTCAGGAAACCCATGTATCTGAAAACATTGCTAATTCTTTTATTAAAAAACTTGGTAATAATTGGCAAGAGATCTCCTCCCCAGCAAATGGAGCTTCTAGGGGTATAATTCTTGCCTGGAATTCATTTGTTGTGAAAACTCATGTTATTTCTATTCAAACTGATGTTATCCATGCTCTTATGCTCGTTGTAAAAAAAAAAGAAAAAAAAAGGGTTTATTTGGTGTGTGCGGTTGCTACAGCCGCACACACCCAAAATAAAAAAAAAAAAAAAGAGGGGAGAAGAGAGGCAGCGATAGAGGGCGACGGAGGAGGCGTTGGAAGAAGGATTGCCGCCGGTGTTTTTGCCGTCGCCGGTGATCATCGACTCAAGGGCTTGGAGAGGTCTTCCACTTCGATTTCCCTTACCGGTGAGTGGCTAAATTTTTGCCCAAGACTTATAGTTTCTTTCCTCACCCTCCGCCCTATATCTTGAAGAAAATCTGAAATTTTCTTGATGATTTTGATCTCTGCTTCAATTGAGTTGATGGTGGTTTAGTGTATCAATTCTTGTATTAAATTTGGGGATTCATTGTATACATTATTAAGTATTGAGAATTTGATTATGTAGTGATCGTCTACTTCCCATTTGGATTTCTTGTTAATTAGATTTCTTTCTAGGTTGTACGAATAGCGTTTCTAGTAGGTAGATTCTAATCTAAGGTTAAAAGGTAAGTGTCGATGTGTATGGCAAAAAGGAGAACCTGGAAAACTTTCTTTGATATGTCATGTGCTTCTCCTTGTGGCTGCATAATATAAACTGATGGTAAATGTAATTAGGAAATCAGAAAAGTAGTGGTTGATTGAGTGTTAACAGTGTGAGTTAGAAATTGATTTGGATGAGGGAAGAAAGAAAGAGTAAAGGATGTGCGGCAGCCAAGGGAGAAAGTTATCAAGGCTTTAATTTTTGTTTTGTTGATGTTGCTCTTCATCTTGTAACCGTATAATGTAGGTAAGTTTTAAAGGAAATGTGAAATCAATAAGTTTTGGTTTGATTAAGATTGTAATAGTAGGTGTTCGGAAGAATAGTAGATGTTTGGGAAAAGTTAGTGCGGGATGAAGGAAGGGAGATAAGGGTGAGGTTGTTAATGTTTTGTATTCCTAAATCGCTTTATTTTAGTATTTACTGTGATGGTGAGTTAAATTGGCATAAGAACTTTATTTAAGCTTTGAATTATGTGAACATTTAAATTGTAGTGTATAAGTATTCTTAATGTTCTTTTAGAAAAGCTTGAGGTAAAAACTAAAGGAATTTGGATACTGAACTTGTTTGTAAAAGAGGTTGTATCATGGATGTTATCTATAAATTTTAAACTTTCATGTAGAAATCTTTAAATTTAGATATTCCGTTGAATATATTTAAACTACGCTCTGGTATGGAAATATGTACTTGGAATTATATGGTGTGGAAATATTGTTTCACATTAAGTGCTTGTGGTGTTGGTGCATTTATTTTCTTGTTGTACATGTTTGTGTATGTGGATGAGATGGGGGTTCAGTTGGGCTAATCAGCGGAGGAGGTGTGGGCTGGGAAGCTCGTCAGCGAGCCACACTGACGACCGACCCGGAGTGCCTCTGGTTGAAGGGTTTTCCCAACCAATTGGGGTTACCGACGCTAGAGGGCCTACCTAGCTCGGGAACCATGGGCGGGAAGCTCACTAGACATGTTCTAGTGACCGACTCGTATTAATTGAGTTATGTTTTGGATTTATATAAATAAAATATTCAATTCTGAGTTAAGAACTTATTCATTATATTATTATATAACTGTCAACTGTGGACAGTGGTGGGCTCAGGACCGAGCCACTCACTAAGTCTAATGTGGACTTACTTTTGTATTCTTGTTTTCTTTCAGCACCAGGTCAGGACAAGTAGTAGCACTGAAGTGTTGGAGTAGCGCAGCTGGGAGCGGCAGGTTCAGGACTGATCTCGTGATAAGTCGAAGTTAGAGTTAGGGTAGTGGTTGGATTTAGCGAGAGTCGTGTATCAAGACTTATTGTACTTCATTTCATTTAGGGATTCTTTATTTTAATTATTGTGTCAAACATTGTTTAAAGTTTATTCCGGTTGAACATTCATGTTTCCGCGATTTCTTTATCAAAGGATGAATTTGTTTTGGTTCTATAAACATTTATTAGTGGTTGGAGTTTGAAATATAAAGTTGGTTTTATCCATATGGTATGTGATTAGTTTGTTTTGTGTCTGTGGTTGTGATTTGAGTAGGCTTCGGGGTATGCTTTTATACCCTGGCCGGTCACACCATTGTGGAATTGGGGTGTGACATCACGAAGACTTTTTCCCTTTTAAATATCTAGGAGCTGTGATTTCTCCTCGCAGACCCCCTGAAAATACTCATGATTTTCTTGTTGATCAGCTTAATTCTAAATTAGGATATATCCTAGCAGTCAAACTACTTATCTCAAGCTGGGAGATTAACCTTGATAAAATCAGTTCTCACCTTTATACCTATTCACTCCATGTCTGTGACCCGACTTTTCAAAAAAAGTATGAACAAGATGAACTCTGTTATTAGCAACTTTCTTTGGCAAAACAATAAAGACAAAAACGAAATGCACCTTATTTCTTGGGATAATGTTACATTACCTAAAAACTTAGGAGGCTTAGGCATTATAAATATCTACCTCCAAAGCTTTTCTCTTCAAGCCAAAAGAATTGATGCTTACCTCAACAATCATGATACTCTTTGGGTTAACTTAGTTAAAACCAAATACCCTATGGTTACTTCTCTTAACCGCTCTCATCCTAACCATTGCTCTTGGTCTTGGAGGCTTTTCCTTAAAGTTTTTAAGCATTTACAGTTTGAATTTAAAAAGGTTATCAACTCATGTATGCTTTCTTCTATTTTGATTGATAATTGGTGCCTAGATAGTCCTCTTCGCTTGAAACTTACTTTGGTTGATATTCATGCTCTTAACTTGAATACTCCTGTTAAGTACCTAATTAACAATCAACATTGGAATGATTCTGCTGGTTTATCTTTATTTAATCAAAAAATTATGGGAACATATTACTATGCTTGATTTGTCCTAAAACTCATATAATGATTTTTGGGTATGGAAAGAAAGCACCAAGGGCAAAGTTACCACTGATGCAGCCTACTCATTCCTAACCAACCTTCCACCTCTTGAAAACTATACTTCATTTAATTGGGATGCCATTTGGAAGCTTAAGCTGCCGGATAAAATTAAAATCTTCCTTTGGAAGATGCTCATGGGAAACTCCTTACTAAGACCAGACTTTCTTCCATAGGTCTATCCCCTAATAATCATTGTGTGTTCTGTGGCTTATACCTCGAAATCTCTAAGTATCTTTTCTGCTACTGTTCATATACCTTAACTGTATTTCACCTCCTCCAAAATAATCTATTACCAATCATTCTTCCTGATAATTCCACCTAGATGCTTGGTAGTAACCTCCTATTTTTTAGTGATGACTCTGTTCATCATCAAAACTAGAAGTCGATTGTCGTGTCTTTGTGGTTTATCTGGTTCTCAAGGAATGAAATATTGCATCAAGCGCGACAGCTCTCCCCTGAATGCTTAATGAAACGAATTTCAGCCTTTTTAAAGGCTATGGATCATACCCAAACTCCCGAGAGGAACTCGATACAAAAGTTTCCTATTATGTGCAGATGGTCTGCCCCCCTCCCCCCCCCTTTTCAACTGCTATTAAAATTAATTGCGGTGCTTCGGTAGATACTACTAGAATTGGTTTGGGCTTTGTTATTAGAAATCATTTGAAAACTTGTTTATTTATTGTTGGTAGTTTTTAATAATAGCTTGAACATACTAACTACTGAGGCCTTAGCTGTGAAAGAGGCACTTCTCTTTGATTTACAAGAAAACTATAGAAATATTATCATTGAATCTGATTCAAAACGTACTCCTTATGGATGCCTTGGCAAAAGGAATCTATCTGGATTAGAGAATTCAAGCCACTGTTCATGATATTTTTGACCTTATGTCAACTTGTAATTCTATTCAATTTAAATTTGTATTTCGTGAATGTAACAAAGCAGTCCATTGGGCTGCAAACTATGCTAGACTGTGTAATGTCTCTCAGGTTTGGTTTATTGTTCGACCACTTGAGTTGGATAAATTTTTTGTAAGGGATCATGATGGTCCTAGCTACCTTAGATTAATATAAGTTTACTGTTTTCTCTAAAAAAAATCATATTATTTTATTAAAAAATTTTTTATAATATTTTTATTTTATTAGAAAGTGTAGTTGTCTTTTCGTTTTTGAAATTGTGCTTTTGTAAACTCTAATTTTTTTAATTACCAAATAAATTATTTCACTTATTAATATTTTTTTAATTTTGTTTTACTTTTGTATTCCATTTTTTAAAATTGTATCCATCTTTATTATATTTTTGATTAATTTTCTAACAAAAATATTAAAAATTTACTATTATGATTGAATTTAAATTTACTATTTTAATATTGATATTTAAGTTTAGCTCTATTAATAGATGATATTATTTATATATTTTAATGTATAATTATTTTTATTCATTATATATATTAATATATAATTAATTTTAATAATATTATTAATTAAAAATAGGGTTAATTAATGAATCTAGCCCAAACTACAGGGGTTTTAACAAATCTAGCTCACCTTTTAATTTGCCACAATTCTAGTCCAAAATTTTGAATTTACAATAATTATAACCCGCCATGAGATATCTGTTACATTAATCGTTAGTTGCTGATGTGGTTGCACAGTCAGCTTCAAAAAAATATTTATTTATTTATTTATTTTTAAGTTTTGCCACCTCAGCATATTAAAAAAATGGTTAATTAATGAATCTAGTTCAAACTATAGAAGTTTTAACAAATCTAGCTCATCTTTTAATTTGCCATAATTCTAGCCCAAACTTTTGAATTTACAACAATTATAACCTGCAGTGAAATACTCGTTACATTAATCGTTAGTTGCTGACGTGGCTGCACAGTCAGCTTTAAAAAAAAATATTTTTATTCATTTTATTCATTAGTTTTGCCACCTCAACGTAGTAAAAAAATATCAAAATTCTAAATCCCAATCGCCGATCTTATGTCGACAGTCGGCGTCGGAATTAGCTCACTAACACAACGTCCATAGCGCGGAGCAACACAACCAGAGTGTGGAGCAACACAACCAGGACGTCCAGAGCACGGAATCAGCTCCAGTACTTGGCCAACCCGGTGACCACCCACGTCCAAAGCGCGGAGCAACACAACCAGGACGTCAACTCCTTGGACCTCATCTCGGTGCGGAAGAGCGCGGAAGCAGTCGAGATCTTGAAGCTAATGATGTTCACCTACATGATCGCTTTGTGCCAAGCCATCGATTTGAGGCAGATGGAGGAGAACCTGCAGATGAAGGGCCGACCTGCCAAGTCATCAACGATTAATGTAAAGGGTATCTCACAGTGAGTTATTATTGTTGTAAATTCAAAATTTTGGGCTAGAATTATGACAAATTAAAATGTGGGCTAGATTTGTTAAAACCCCTATAGTTTGGACTAGATTCATTAATTAATTAATTTTTTAATATGTTGAGGTGGAAAAATTAAAGAAAAAAATAAATAAATAATTATTTTTTAAAGCTGACTGTGCAGCCACGTCAGCAACTAACGATTAATGTAACGAGTATCTCACGACGGGTTACAATTATTGTAAATTCAAAATTTTAAGCTAGAATTATGGCAAATTAAAATATAAACTAAATTTATTAAAATTATTATAATTTGAGCTAGATTCATTAATTAATCTCTAAAAAATATTTATATGTTTGGACACAGCTGCGTAGCGCAGAATTTTTTCTAGTATATTTATTAAACTCAACACGTCTCTTACAGCATGTCTTTTGCAGTAATACTCGGCTGATGTTTAACCATTTCTCCTATGCCTGACCGCTCTCTTGCCATTGGATTTAGACAAAGCCTACGGAAAATTTTTATACGTGTGAACTTTCTGAAATGCATTTCAAATATATGAGCTATTGTTGATGGCCTCTTTTTCTAATACGAGCTATTTGATGGGGTATTTTATAAAAAAACTTTTATTTAATATGCTAAATTACAACATAAGCTTTAACCTAATCTTGTTTATATATTAATTGATAAGCACAAATGAAATTCACTATTTTTTGAAGCTGGGTCTTCCTCCAAATGAACCATGTAGCAAAGAGCAATCATGAATCATAATAGAAGAACTTGCTCCATATAATCAAATGTTTCCAAGTAAATTTTTTTTTTTATTATCATTTTGACCTTCATAATTTTAAAAACATCAACTTGCTTCAGAAATCTTTTATTTGTCTTGATTTAACTTTTGAAGGTTGTGATTTTATTTTTAATTTGTTTCTTTTACTTTAAATAAGTGATGCCTTGAAACATACTAGTCATTTAACTACAGCGATGCACAAATTTAGATTAGTTTTTATTAATACTTTATTAATATTTTATTAATATTTTTATCCAAATAAAAATATATTAAGAGAATACTTTTTTACCTTATGATATTTTATAATAATTATTATAATTAGATAAACTAATTAAATAACGTTTATTTGTGAGGGTAAATAAGATAGAAATATAAAAATTAACACGTGAAAAATTATAGTACTATTTTAAGTGCAAAATCAAAAGACATAAATGATTATTATTTTAATATTATAAATATTAAATAGTTAAAAATGTACATGTTATATATAAATATAAATAAAATTTTAAAATTAATAATTATTTAAAATTAAATAAAATTTGAATATTATCCACGGGTTGCGCGGATGAAGGCCGAAGAGCTTAATTACAACAAAACATGAGATAAGAAGCTCGAACTCGAAAGAGTAAGCGTTAAAATAAAGTTAAGGATGAGCGGGTTCTTGTATTTTGTATTTTTTATAATATTCGAATTTTATCTTGATTCTTAGGTTTTGAACCTAAATTTTACCCTGTTGAGATTCGAAATCATACTATATTTGGAACATGTGGTGTAGAACATGTTTTGGATATTATGTAGGAATATGTTCAATTACAGATTCAATGATACAAGTTCTGGATATTATGTTGGAATCAATTTATTTACATATTCGGGTACAAATATATTAAATATCTTATTGAAATCTATAAATGGTACAAGTTTTGAGTACCGATTTTGATTTCAATTTTAGATACCCAATGTATTGGGCTCGAAATTAGAATCGATTTTAATTAATTTTTTAATTTTTACTTCGGACTATATCTGAATTTAATTTAGGTCTATTCAAAATCATGCGATGAGTAGGTTCAAATTAATTTTGATACTCATGCCCACCCATAGGAAAAAAAGTTAATGAACGTGGCTGAATTCAGTTTTTGTAGTTTACAGCCGGTTCAACATACCCGTGAGTTGTGATTCAAGAGTGAGCCAGATTCAGTCACAATTTCCAATTGAACCGGATTTAATTGGTTTTCGTTCGGTCCAATTGGGATCGCACTTCCTTTCTACTCGCGATTCAAGAGGTACGATTAATTGGTGGATTTGTTTGAGTGCCCAAAGGGAGGCGACTTAGGGTTAGGGTTTCATTATCGGAGGAGGAGGGAAGAGGCAAGGATGGCGAATCGGACGGATCCTTTGGCGAAGAGCATCCACGGTACGAACCCTCAGAACCTGGTCGAGAAGATCCTGCGCTCAAAGATCTACCAGCACACCTACTGGAAGGAGCAATGCTTCGGCCTGACGGCGGAGACGCTCGTCGACAAGGCTATGGAACTCGATCACCTCGGCGGCACCTATGGCGGCAGCCGCAGGCCCACCCCCTTCATGTGCCTCATCTTGAAGATGCTTCAAATCCAGCCCGACAAGGAGATTGTCGTCGAATTTATTAAAAATGACGAATACAAGTAATTTCGAAACTTCATCCTCTCTACCTTGCTATTCTGGTCGTTCCTCTTTTGCAACGCTTTGCGAAACTCGATTATGACGTTGAATCTCTGGCAGGTACGTTCGAATTCTTGGGGCGTTCTACATGCGGCTCACGGGATCGGTCACCGACGTGTATCGTTATTTGGAGCCGCTCTATAATGACTACAGAAAACTCAGGCGGAAATCACCTGATGGAAGTAAGAGTTTGCCTAGTTTTATGTAGATGTTTTGCGGAAAAAATGGCTTGATATACACGACTAATTTACCAAAAACCAATGTTTTTGGTTAGCTTGTGACTAATTGATGTTTTTTTTTAGAGTATTCCTTGACTCATGTGGACGAAGTCATAGACGAACTCCTGACAAAAGATTATTCTTGCGATGTTGCCCTTCCTCGTGTCCAGAAAAGGTATATTTGTCAAGTAACCCTTTTTATTGCTTTATAATTATTGCATGAATGCTTCAATGAAAAAATGTTTCCAAGGAAACTTCAAAGCTGATCAATGGTCACAGCTTTTTTTCTTGCTGATGTTAATTTAAATGATTGAATCTCTGTGATTAATGTGTTCAGTGGATGAGTGCTGTGCTTGCATTATGTTATCCCTACTCAGAAGTATTGGTGGGACTTTAAAAATACAAGAAAATAGTTTCTCTTCAAACTATGAACATGAACAAGATTCATATCACATTGCTCAACCGCATGGCATCTATTTCAATCATATTTTTTTCTTTAAGTTGGTATATAATAGTTTTCTCAGCTCCTGGAAGGGGTTACTGTTATATTGTTATCTACTTGGCTATTTCTAGTGTTTGCTTGTTGGAAGAAATTTCTGTCTTACACGGCTTTTTTGCATATTATGTTGCTTTAAGAATACCATTTTCAGTTTTTGTTTACTTAAATGACATATGGAATATGTGATCTGCTTTAAGTCACTGTAGGATACTATTTTAATTGTTGATAGCCAGATAGCTTTCTATTCCATCTGTCTTTTTTTCGCTTGTGTATATAATTAGTATATTATTGAGGAATAACCTTGATATATCATATATGACATTCAGATGGAACCTTGAAGCTTGTGGGTTGTTGGAACCTAGAAGAAGTGCTTTAGAAGATGATTTTGAAGAGGAAGAAGAAAAAGAAGAGGAGGAGCAGCCTATGGACTCTTTAGAGGATGATACTCATGAAAAGGCAAGCATCTTCATTTTCTTGATCCGAATGATGCATACCATGACTTATCCATGTTCTTAAGCATTTAATAATGCTTTGACAGAGCTATTATCGTGGACGTAGTCCTACGCGTGAAAGAGACAGGGATAGAAGACGCGATAGACAACATAGGTACAGTATACTTGTCGAAAACTTTGTCTTTCTCATGGATTATTTGTATTAGCATAATAGTTTATTGTCATATTTTTTCAGCACCCAAAATTTATTAGTTCTCTTATAATTTTGACATATGGACTTATTCTAGTCAATAAACAATAGTTCCACTTTGCATGATGACAATTTTTGCAAAATGTAGAGTTTGTTGAAAACCACTGAAAACATTACCTAGAAAAGGTAGAAGGTCTATTAGATTATCTTGATTTATGTATGAGCTAAACTACTAAACAGGCTTTTGTCTTCTTTTATTTGGTTTGTTTCTAAGATTTCTCAATTCATTTTATTTGGAGCATTGTTCTATATTTGGTGTCAAGGTGACATATGACATTTAGGAAAACTCACGTACCTTGCATCAATGTATTCACAAGAAAATAAAAATATGGCTTTTCATCAAGTATAAAACAAAATGGTCTTTTAAAATATTAACTAGTGACATGCATGAAAATTATTTACTAATGTATTGAAATGAAAAATCTTCCCAAAAGAATGTGGAGAATGTTTCTTTTTAAAGAAGAATTTGGCCTATTGCTATGAACAACAATGTTACAATGCACAATTACTAATCTGAAAAAATATGTTTAAGCTTGTTTATCAATGCTTAATCTCTTATCAAGTTATCTTTTACCAAGCTCAATTCAAGCTAAGCTCTGTATTTAGATTGCTTGCTAGTGATTTTGCTATCTGTATCTAGGATCAGGTCTACAAAACTGCACTACCCACTTTTCTGGATAGAACACTCAGGCCTATATTGCCACAATTGGAAAATAAGTTTAATATGTGCTGGCTATTTTTAGCTGCCATGCAGTTCCAACAAAAGTTAATATGACAATTGCTGTAGAAAAATGGTCCTGGGAAATTATTTACTTGAATGTGTCTTGGATATCATAATATCTTAGACTTGTATACATAGAACTTATACTTGACATTTATTTTTGAGGATGTATAGGCATGCACTTTTATAACATAGTTTGTTTATTGATGTAAAAATATTTAAGTCTGCTGGCCCGATTTTACTCCTTTCCCTGTGAAAGCTTGTATTATGTATCTGCTTATCTGTTCCTTCTCCATGCATTCCTTTTTATGACTTAACATACACATTTTTGATGAGTTCCCATTGGACCATTGGGTTTTGCTTCAAACAGATGTGAGCTTGTGAAATGACAATGTTTTGGGTTGGAAATCTGTGTAGAGATTTCAAGCATTAGTAAAAAAACAGAAATGGTGAATGGTCTCTGATGGTATTAGATTTAGTAAGGATAATGGAAGCTTCTCGAATCATTTTCTGCTCCACAAGGTGATCTGCTACCATGGCATTTAAACTTGGTGTCATTGGTACAAAGAATTGCTTCCTAAAGTAATTAGTGATAACTCTGCCAGGTTTCTCTGAACTGATAGTGTTCAGTGAGAAGTATGATGAGTTGAACATTTGCAGCATTCAAGTGAAAGTAAATTTTGGGAAATGTATTTAGGGTTTGTTTGGTTGACACTAAGTCATATGGGAAGTACAACTTCCCAAGAAGTTCATTCTTTCCCTTTTGTTTGGTTGCACTTCCTCCTACAAAACACAAGAAGCCGCTTACCAAAATGGCTTATTTGTCCATATTTCTTTCCCAGAAAAATAAAATTATTATATATAATTATATATGAACAAATTATATTGATTATATATTTAATATATATGTGAAAAAATTAAAAATATTAATTTATAAATGAAGGGTACTTTGGTCATTTGAAGGCAACTTCCCACAAAGTACTCATGTCAACCAAACATGTGTTATGAGAAGTACAACCTCCCTTGTAGTTATTTTGTGTCAACCAAACACATTTTGATGCTTCCAAGGAAATACTTCAGAAGTTAATTCATAGTAAGAACAGTTTTCTGCAAATAGTTACTTCTCATGTCAACCAAATAAGGCCTTAACCTTTTGTTATAAGATTCCTTTTCCAATTCTGTTATAAGATTTTTCGAATTCTGTTAAGGATACTTGTAGTCTAAAAGAGAAAGATGCTCTTGTAGCCTAAAATCGTTATATAGTCCTCAAATTCTCAGCCATCTTTCTTGTTGTGTAATATATGATTTACTATTTGTGAACTACTTGAGAATTTTTGTAATTATTGTTTTAACTATACTAACAAAGTTACTTATTATCACCTATTGCTTCTTTTTTACTTAAGGTCAAAATTTTGACAAACCATAGTAATTTGAATGCCAATTGGAATGCTACTGCAAACTCATTCAATTTCTCTTATGAGCTATTCTTTGCGTTCCTTCTCTTTATAGTTTGAAACAATATCTTGTCATATCTATGATTTATTTTGCACTAAATGCTGTATGCAGATTTATTTACTTTGTGTGATAAACCATTTGTCCATTTTGTTGATTCAGCAACAAAAGCATAGACTGTTGTAATGATATGAAATGGTAGATGTAAACTTGATAATAGCTGAAAGTCTAAACATGGAAGGAACCTTGCTTGAATAGTCATCAGTTCGAGCTAAGTGCTAGTTGCATATTTAGGATATATTTGAATGCTGGTATCTCCCAGTCTTCCACTTGCATTGTTGTGTCCCTACACTGTATTCTTCCTGCTTCTACAAACTTCTGGTCTTTGAGGCTTGAAGACCTTGTGCTGCTGCTGTCTGATGTCCTTTATTAATGATTATGATACGGTTAACTCATTCCAGTGCTTTCACTTTTTTATTAGGGATAGAGACTATGATCGGGAGTATGCAAGGGGACGTGAAAGAGATCGTGATCGAGATAGAGAAAGAGATTATGACAGAGACAGAGATAGGGAAAGGGACAGGGAGAGAGATCGGCATCGTGCAAGGGATGACAAGGACTATGGTAGGGAGAGGGACAGAGAAGGTCGAGAACGGGAAAGAAGAGACAGGGACCGTGCAAGGCGAAGGAGCCGATCGAGAAGCAGGAGTAGGGACCGCCGTGACAGGGACCATGAAGATGGGGAATATCGCAAGAGGCGTACTCGAGGAAGTGTCAGTCCGCGTCGGCGGACAGAGGATAATGGCAGCAGAGATGAGCCCAGGAAGAAAAAGGAAAAGAAAGAGAAGAAAAGTGATGGTACTGATCACCCAGATCCTGAGATCGCTGAGGCCAATAGGTTGCGTGCTTCTCTTGGGTTGAAACCACTAAAATTATAGCTGCTTTTACTATTTTATATAAACATGGATTAGAGAATGAAACGGTAATCGTGATTACCCTGCACCGAGGCACGCTGTTCTGTGACTACCATCCTAGCCTTTTTTCGCGATTGAGCACCTCAGGATCAGATGAAGTATGGAACATATGCTTGTACTAGAAGCTTGTTGTTTGGTTTGTACTCTGATGTTTTAACCATCACACTTGAATGGTTCCTTGTAAATATTTGATGGCAGACTTGTCTCGTCGTTGATCAAAAATTGTAAACGAGCACTCAAAACTTCTTTTCATTGTTTAGGAGAGGGTCTGATATTTTACAATTTAGGAGAGGCTAACCTTTAACGAGGCTAATGTGAAAGGAGAGGGTCTGATATTTTACAATTTAACTTCAAGATCGACCCAATCTTTTGCTTATAGAGTTGGTCAAGCATAACTAGATATAGTCATTAAAATAATTATTAAAATTTGACCAATTAAATTTTTTTTCCCTCATAAAGGTAACTCTGGACAAATCTTTAATTCACACACTGTAACTTCGCATCCGTACAAATTATTGTAGTAAATCAGTACTATTTTCTTACAAGACTTGCAAGACAAAGGTTTACAAAATATCTTTTTCAGGTTAGTTAAGGCAGAATCCATTTTGAATAAACAAAAAATACAGGATGCTCGCAGAACCAGTTAACACATTAATGAATACTCCAAAAGAAAATAAACAAAAATGATAGGAGAGAAGAAGAATAAAAAGGAACAGATAACCTATGTATGGAGGACACATACGATAAGCAAATCGCAAGTACATTTCGATCTCAAAGTTGCCTGTTAAATTCCAAAATTATTCTTTGAGGCAAAATCTGCAGCCGTTAAATTGTGTAAGCGCAATGCTGCAAAAGAAATCTGGATGAATGCTTTCTTACATTTTACCAAGTGGTGATTCATGGCCATGATCATCCACCAACCAAAGCCCATAATCTTTGAAACGTTTTATCTTCTTATCGAAACCAGTAATGTAGTTGTTATGAATAATAACTTGCATGTCTTTAGTTTCCTTAACCCAACTCTTGTTCTTGAAGTACAAACCCCCTGTTGGAAACGCAGCTTGAGGCAACAAGTACATATCCACCTGCTATTTTATATCTCAGCAGTTGTAGATTAAATAGATGTGAAAAAAAAGAATCTAGTTCAGTAACAGTTTCACAATGCTTGGCATGTTTCTCTGATATCTAATTCATTACCATCTGTTAACAGTTTAGCAAGAATTTCACACAACCAGAGAGATCTAAATTACCATCTGTTAGCAGTTAAGTATTACTTCATTAAGTCAAACATAATTTAATTAGTTTTCCTGAAGAACTATCTTAACCAAAGTATTTGAATTTTGAAACATAATTAATCACCATTCACCACGGAATTAGTTATCAAATTATGTTCCAAAAGTCGTGGAAATTACAACCTTAAGTTTCTTCTTGATATAACAGTTCCCCAAGTGTCAAGGGTGGAAATATACCCCAACAAAACCACCACTACAAAAGCAACATATGGTGACTACAATAGCTTCGCATAGCCTAAACCCACAAGGATTACCGTCCATCTTGGGATGGATGTGTCGAGCACGTGACTAGGAATCCAGCATGCCTTGCCAAGCCACCTCAATCATGACTCCGATCCATGCCAGCTACCTCAAGACTGTGGCCACCTTGGCTGGACAACTACAGAGACTCCACTATAACTAGAGGTGGCAAAACGGGCCGGCCCGACACGATAAGGTAGCATGCCGGACCGGCATGCTAACTCTGTGGGCCAGAAATTCGTGACCCAGCACGGCCCGCGAGCCCGCATAATTTCACATAATTATGTTTTTATACTCATCAAGGATGATAGAGTTATGTTTTTATCCTCATTCAAAATGATGTTCAAACCAAACATCATTTGCTTAATAAAATAACAAAAGCAAACATCAGTTTCAGAAATATTTAATTCATTTTTTTAATATTTAGCAGGCCAAACGGGCCGGGCTGGCACGATAAGAGCCGGCCCGCTTCAGCCCGCAAAGTTATTGTGCTGGCCCGGCCCGGCCCGATAAGCTTATCGGGCTGAACTTTCCGGCCCAAGCACGCAATTATCATACCGTGCTTGTGTTGTGCTATCGTGTCGTGCCCATTTCTGTCGCCCGTAACTATAACTAGGGACTAGGGAGAAGCCCCCCTAGCTAAGACACAGTTCCTAAGAAAGCGAAACTCTCCAAATGCCTCATTTGAACATTGAGCGAGCGCCATGGGCTTCCCAAGAAGTTTCTCTTCTTGCAGGTCCAACAGTGTCTTTGTGAGGGACTTTGAACTGGATTGAATGGTGGAAGCATGTTGCATTTTGGCAATAGGAGCCAGGTCAGTTATAAGCAACACAGTTTCTCATAGAAGGCCAAAAAGTGACTTAACCCTCCCACCATGGTCCATGGAAAGTGTTCGGTTGGAAGGCACCTTCCTAGCTCCCACTACATACAATTGGGGATATAAATTCTATGGTTATGCTCATGCTTAAATAAATGTAGAAGACTCAAGATCAAATAGTTTCACCTGGACAGGAAGTTTGCAAAGGATGTGAAAAAGACATTTTCTCAGATCCGATCAAAGATTTTGAGTACCAAGTTTAAAGCATGTCTCGAGTGGCCCAAATCTCCATGGATTTTAATTTATTTGTCTAAAATTTATAAGAGATAAGTGATTAATTTATTCTTAATCTCTTATGCTAAAAAATACAGAAACAACAGGATAAGACATCACTAATGAGATCTAAAATCAACCAATAGTTCAATTGAAATTGGACGCAATCCAATGTGAGGATAAAAATGGAATAGAAGGTTTGAATAACGTAACTAACGGTCCTTATTCCTACATATAAGGCCTTCTATTTACTAGATTAAAACCTGAGCCAAAGAAACCAAACTAATACTCGACTAAGATGGTATATTCAGCATAGAAAATGCATATGGGAAAGGTACCATATATTGCTTTGGCCAAATAAACAAAACCAAGGCAACAAAAAACAAGCATTTTCCAAGCAAGGAATAAAAAATGCGCTAAATTGATATAAATGCTCTATCCAACATCCCCATATATAGAAGAGATGATTGTCAAATGCAAGCAAGAGAACCAAGGTAACCAAAAAGAGTATTTTTCCAATTATCGAGGGGGTGGCATTTCAAGGACTGAGTAGAAATGGGGGGGGCGGAAGCGTCTTCTCAATCCGATCACTGGTTACTAAGAACGCGGGAGCAGAATGAGGAAGAACAAAAGTTTTTCCAAAGGAAAACTTGAAAGCTTGAATATATCTCAGAAATTTAGTACAGACAAGAGAAGTAAAACTCCTTGGTGTGCTCAAGTGTGTTCTGCAACTCCTAACTTAGTGCCTTTTATAGGCACATAGAGAAACTTCCGGAGGAAGCTCAATAATTCAATGCGGGTGCTCATTGGGCCCCATCGTCCATTGAGTTACTGGTCATCCACAGTGGTAGGTTCTCTTTACAACTCATACTAGGACAATTATTGTCCTGCTTGATATAGACATTACATCTTTACAGCCTTGCTATAATAATTATTGTCCTTGCTGATGCGGACATATCTATAATTATTGTACACGTCTCTAGATTCTGGTGATTCGTTCTTATCTTCTTAGTAGACGTTGCTTTGTCTACTATTGCACAGCATTTTGTGGCATAGGACCAGATTTTTGATGTGGTGCTCTACTGGTCCTAGTGCATCAGATGCCCAATTATCTTTTGTCGCAGGTTGTTCTAGTCTTGCTTTCTGGAGGTAGGATATTGCTAAGAGTTTTCCTACCTCTTCTGCTGCCTTCATAGTCTGAGTGCTGTGAATGTTGTACACCTTCTGCCTCCATTGATGACTTTTGACTGTGGTCCTTGGATATTTGAACAATAACTTTCCAGTTAATCGTTCCAGCTCTTCAAGGCCAGTAGCTCCGCTTAATACTGCCCAATATTGAGCAGTCGTTATGTCTCTTCTTGTGTTTGGTGTTGCATCAGGATGGCTCTTCATCAGTTCTTTAAGATCATCCAGAATCATCTGAGAAAATCTCACTGCAAAAATTAGCAAATAATTAGGGAGACAGTAAACACCCTATCAGAAGAACTCGCCACGATTGATGAGGAAGCACGTTCAATATTCCCTGACCCAAAGAGAGGGAAAAGGATTTTAAACCGATTGTATAATATGGAGATAATCATGGAAGTACCGGGTGTAAGTAACTTCAGGATCCAAGCTATCTTGGATACAGGAGCAACTGTTTGTTGCATTGATCAAGACTCCATTCCAGCAGAGGCACTGGAACCGAGTGCATATCCAATTCTGATCAATGGGGTGAATTCACAGCAAACAGCCAGATTAAAGCTTAAGAATGGACAAATGTCCATTGAGGAAAACAAATTCAAGATTCCATTTACATATGCGTTCCCAATGGGGAAGAGGGACGGCATCCAAATGTTGATAGGATGCAATTTCATCCGGGCCATGCAAGGAGGTGTCCGGATAGAGGAACAAACGGTGACTTTCTACAAGAAAGTAACCACGATAACCACAAGAGTAGATACAGAAGTTATGGCTACTGCGGCTATTGATGAACTGAATTTATCAGAAGAAGAATACTTGGAGGTGAAAAGCGCAGTAACATATGACCATTTCCGAGAATCAGAGCAGTTCAAAAGAAAGTTTAACCCATTACTGCAAAGGCTAAAAGAACAAGGGTTCATTGGAGAGAACCCGGCCCAACACTGGGCCAAGAACCAAGTGACATGCAAATTAGACATAATCAATCCTGACCTCACCATTCAGGATAAACCCCTAAAGCACGTCACCCCACTGATGAAAGACCAATTTGAGAGGCATGTGAAGGCCCTCCTAAAAATAGGAGCCATAAGACCTAGCACGAGTCGCCATAGGACAATGGCGATAATGGTCAATTCGGGTACAAGCATAGACCCGATAACAGGAAAAGAAACTAAGGGAAAGGAAAGAATTGTCTTTAATTACAGGACCTTGAACGATAATACCCATAAGGATCAGTACAGCCTGCCGGGTATCAACACCATTCTTAAGAGAATAGGCAACAGTAGGATATTCTCTAAGCTCGATCTGAAGAGCGGATTCCATCAAGTTGCAATGGATCCAGAATCAATACCCTGGACAGCCTTTACAGTACCAGGAGGACTTTATGAATGGCTTGTAATGCCATTCGGATTGAAGAACGCACCTGCTATCTTTCAAAGAAAGATGGATCAATGTTTCCAAGGTACGGAAAAATTCATTGCTGTATACACAGATGATATTCTGGTATTCTCTGAGGATGAAAAACAGCATGCGAAACACTTGGAAGCCATGCTAAAAATTTGTGAGAAATGGGGATTGGTATTATCCCCCACAAAAATGAAAATTGCTACGAATGAGATTGAATTTTTGGGAGCAGTGATTGGAGACAGTAAGATTAAGCTCCAACCGCACATAATTAAGAAGATTGTTACCCTCGATGAAGAGAAGTTGAAGAGCAAGGCAGGTCTGAGATCCTGGTTAGGCATATTAAATTATGCCAGGTCCTATATTCCCAACTTGGGAACACTTTTGGGGCCACTATACTCGAAAACGAGCCCACATGGTGACAAGAGAATTAAGCATTCTGACCAACAGCTGATTGCAAAGATTAAAGAGTTGGTCCAAGGGCTCCCTGACCTTGAATTACCCCCATCAAATGCTTACATAATCCTGGAAACGGACGGATGTATAGAAGGCTGGGGAGGAATTTGTAAATGGAAATTCAGAAGAAATGATCCTAGAAGCACAGAGAAGGTATGTGCTTATGCAAGTGGCAAATTCCCTATAGTGAAGTCCACCATTGACACAGAAATTCATGCTTGTATGGAAACCTTGAGGGCATTAAAAATACACTACCTGGATCAAAATGAGATTACCCTCAGGACAGATTGCCAGGCAATCATTAGTTTCTATAATAAGTCAGCTCAGAATAAGCCATCTCGAGTTAGGTGGATAAATTTTGTGGATTTTATTACAGGCACAGGAGTTCAGATTAATTTTGAACATATAGATGGGAAACTCAACACATTGGCTGATGCATTATCAAGACTGACAGCCAATCTTGTGCAAGTCCAAGAGCCAGACTGTATTTCCGAACACCTGAAGGATCTTGAGGGAGCACTCAAAGCAAGACTAGAACAAGCTGCGACAAAAGATAATTGGGCATCTGATGCACTAGGACCAGTAGAGCACCACATCAAAAATCTGGTCCTATGCCACAAAATGTTGTGCAATAGTAGACAAAGCAACGTCTACTAAGAAGATAAGAACGAATCACCAGAATCTAGAGACGTGTACAATAATTATAGATATGTCCGCATCAGCAAGGACAATAATTATTATAGCAAGGCTGTAAAGATGTAATGTCTATATCAAGCAGGACAATAATTGTCCTAGTATGAGTTGTAAAGAGAACCTACCACTGTGGATGACCAGTAACTCAATGGACGATGGGGCCCAATGAGCACCCGCATTGAATTATTGAGCTTCCTCCGGAAGTTTCTCTATGTGCCTATAAAAGGCACTAAGTTAGGAGTTGCATAACACACTTGAGCACACCAAGGAGTTCTACTTCTCTTGTCTGTACTAAATTTCTGAGATATATTCAAGCTTTCAAGTTTTCCTTGGGAAAAACTTTTGTTCTTCCTCATTCTGCTCCCGCGTTCTTAGTAACAGTGATCGGATTGAGAAGACGCTTCCGCCCCCACTTTGGTACCAGAGCCAAGTTACAGGTATTCTTGTTACTCTTTAGTTCGTATCCAGCTTCAATTTCTGCTTTAGCTAAGTTAAATCTAGATTGTGCATTTAGGAGACGTGTACTTAAGGTAGACGATAAAGAGGGAAGAGTACTCGAAGAAGGAAGATTCCCGTTACATTCGTAACCTTAAGAAGGCACCTAGATAAACAATCGTGATTTACCTAAGTTCAAAGTAGTATAAGTAGCTTGATACATAATTAAGGAGCACCAAGAACCTTTAAGCTAAATCTGTTTTCTTTTATGAGTGACTGGCGCTTAATCGCAGCCAGTACTACTTACTTACAAGCTTTGAAAGCTACAGAATCTCTCGGGCAACCAGCTGAGGGATTTGTTAAACCAACAACGATTACACGGAAGTTTTCTGAGACATTGTTTAAACAGTTAAACACCTTGATACAATTAATTGTCAAAATCAAGGAAGAACTTGACGACCTAAGAGAAGAGGTCAAAAGTTTAAAAGAAGCAAAACAAGCAGCCAACCCAGACGAGCTTGCCAGTTCTATAGAAAACCTGACCAAAGATTTGCAGAAACTTAAACTAGAAGAGCCTTCTGCGACAAAAGTGCCTAAGATCCAAGTCACTAATTTATGACATTCTAATATAACTTCTCTAACCAACCCTCCATAAGGATACCTTCAAGTTCTTGCAATAGCTAGCCCTAAACTTTACCTTATGTCAAATATAGTTGCAAAGCTGAATGAAGTGTGAGAAGGCTACTGAGTATTGCTTGTTCTAGTGTTTATCATGCATATTGTGTCTGACCTAAGTAGCCCAAAAGCAAGTGGGAACATAAAGCCAAGTGTGGGGATTCAAGAAAGTGGCAAGGTATAGAAGGACAAAGGCAGGAAGCATCACAAAAAAATTAGAAAGTATCATATGATAAATTGAGAAAAATTTAAGTGAGTTTGGAACTAATGTTTCACTCTAATTGAAACCAACTTTTTCTAAGATTGATTAGAGAGAGTGTATCTATTGTTCCATATTCTTAATTTATAAAGTAACATCTAAGATAAATTGATTCAAAATTTCTAATAGGCTTTTAAATCATGGATTATCGAGATTCTAATGCAATCTTATATTTCTGAGAAGTCCCTTATATCAAGTTGCTACATATATAAGTGCCTCAAACTGTTTCAACTAAAGGAATATAAGATGAACTAAGGAAAAATTATGTCTTAATGTAAGAAAACTAAGTTTTACATTTTTGTACATGGTAATAATACTTATAAAAGTATGCTAAATTAACTTGGTTCTTTGAGTTTAAATTCATGCATTCTTCATTTCCTGATTTATGTGAAGGCTCAGTCGCACAATCATAGATTGTTATTCTAGCAGTTCAGTTAAACATAACAAATAGGTTATATTTCACCAATGAGATACAATAATGAAAATAACATGAATACTCAGATGATAATATATATATGTCGTCTATTAGTCTAAGAAGCACCAACTATAATGGTAACATGAAAATAACATGGACGAAATTCAGCAAAGTTATGGGATCAAATAAAGCACCTGGCCAGCAGTTTTATTCAAAGCCCAATTGAAAGCAGGCTGGTCATTTGATTTTGTTTTCTTCGACCATGGCTGATTCTCAAGTTCTTCAATCCAACTCTTCATCACCTTCTTCGCTCCTTTTGTTGGTCGAAGAAAAATCATGCAGCTGCATATGTACGTCCGCCCCTTCTTTCCTGGAGGTGGCAAATCGTGAGGGTGATTTAGAGGCTTCACCTGTTCGCATAGAAGGATTCACAATTCTCAAGGAACATCAAAGACAACCATAGGAAACCACCAAAGTGACCAAACTGATGTATGCTATGGGCCTTATGGACTACCAAATGAAACTTTAACTCATATTTTTCATCGCATTACTCAAATTGAGTTCAGCAAAGAAACCCATGGCCACGATACTTACAGCAGCCATGTCGTCAGTGAAGTAGATATCATGGTTGCCCTCAAGATAAGGAAGTGGATCCGCCAACCACACCATATCCACATCATTGTACATCACACTATATCCCAGCTCTAGAATGTGCAGCAAATGACGAGGCCTGCGCGATGTAAAAATGAAGAACCCCTGCAAAGAAATCCATCATCAGCATTAATTGATTAATTAAGAACTCAAGACAGACTCCAGGAAGAGCACCTCAGATCCGAACTTATGGGCGGTCTGGGAATCGGGAACGGGCGGGATCAGAACGGCATGGCCAGGCCATCGACTGTTGACCTCGTAGAGCGTGGCATAGTCCTCGGCAATGACGAGCACCTGATCCTGACGCTTCTGACGGGCGACGCTGATGAGCCAGTTATTGAGGAAGGGGAGGTAGGGGTGGCTGACGGCGCAGACGACGATGGTGCCATTGCGGGCCGCGAAGGCCGCGGCGCGGGCAAGTGTGTATTCTTTCCACTGGGAGTGGGAGGAGGAGGAGAAGAGGGTGAAGATGGACCCGGACCCGGGGAGGAAGACGCCGAGGAGGACGAGGAGGGAGATGACGGCGAGGAGGCCGACGCGGCCGAGGAGAAACGATGACAGCGGGCGATTTGGCGCGCCGTAGAAAGCGGCGCGAGGAGATGACAGGTGGAGCTCGGCCGGCGCCGCAGCCGGCAGCTGCTGCCGCTGATGCAGAGACATGAGAGCAAGGGAGGAGGAGATCTGCTGCTAATCTGGTATCATGAATGGGTGCCTGAGTCAAGGTCAAACTCTTAGCCAGAGAGTCGAAACTCAACTCGACTCAAAATTGTCGAGCTCGAGTGCTCAATTGAATCGAGTTCGAGTATCATAACACTCGGCTCGAGTAGCTCCAGAACCTAATCGACTTTGACATATCTTTAATACTAAAAAATCAAGCCTAATTAAGTTTAGTCGAGTATCATGGGTACAAAATTGCATATTATTTTTTCCGTATCTATACGTTTATGAGCTTGAACTTGGGTTCGATTTTGACGGGAAAATAGTCGAGTTGAATAGATCCAAGCTCAAACTATTTCAAATATTTATTTTACTCGAGCTCAAGTGCAAAATTTAGAACTTCATTGAGCTTGAGCATTGAATTTTTAAGTTGATTCGAGTTCAAGTATTGTATAACTTGCTCCATTGCACTCCTATTCATGATGATGATGGCAATATTTGATGGTGGTGAACACAAATTTTAATTTAAAATTGAATATTAACTCCCCAATTTATCCAAAAGGTTTTGATATAAAATTATAAATAGCTTTTGAAATATCGTTAGTGATATGTTATTAGGGGGCATTTGATTATTTTTTTTAATAAAGATAGAAAATCATAGTAAGTGATCATACTAAAATTCGAATCTTAGATCTTTAGGCAACGTTTAACATATTGTCACCAACTTTACTACCCACAATTGATATTAGGGGGCATTTGATTTACAGAATAAAATTAGGAGGAATAATAATATATAAGGAATAATCATTTTAATATTTGATTTATCTTATTTTATTGAGAATAGATAATGAATTATTATTATTTTATTTGGTTTGCATAAAAAATAAAGAAGGAATATCAGAAAAAGAAAGAAAAGAGTAAGCAGTAAATAGACAGCAGTATCCTCAAATTGTTAACTAGATATTGATTTATTTACCTGAAAAAAATAAAATAATATGTTTTTTTATTAAAGAAAATTGATGGTCTAATTAACGAATTTATGACACTTTTTTTATTTCACTTTTTTTATTTAAACTTAATCTATTTCCAACTTTCCAAATTTATATTTACTATATCCTAGTGTAACAAATGTGGGAACCTATTTAGTATTAAAAATATTCTTTGTTGTTAAGGTTTGCCACATCAACGAATGCTGGCATATACTAAAGAAATAAAAATAAAAAAACTTTAAACCCACTTTTAGACTTTTACTCCGACATCGCCTCAGCAAATACCAATATATTACTTATTATTATTATTTTAAAAATTAGTATATGCTGATGTAACAATTTTTAATAAAATTTATTTTTGATATTGATTAGACTGTCATGTCAACAACTAAGTTACACTAAAATTTATTTTTGATATTTTTGATATTGATTTTTAATAAAAGTTACACTAACATGCAATTGAGAGTGAAATATAAATGATATGAATTAAAAAAAATTAGAATACATAAGGTCTAAATAAAATTTATAGGATAAATTTGTCAATTAGCTCATAAGGTATAAATTCATCATGTTTTTCTTATAATTTATATTAAACCTTAGGGTTTATTTGGTTAGCAACACCAAGTATATTTTCATGATTATAATTTCACTAGAGTCAAAATTGCTTACTAAAATATATTTTGTTCGATGCTTCCAAGAAATCAAATCGAAATTAAAATGAAAATGAGTTTTAATAAAATCAATTTTCTTAACAAAAAAAAAAACGTTATAAGATTATTTTATATGATTTTGAAATCGTCAATTTTGATATCAAAATGTATGGATAAATTTATAATTATAAATATTCTTATAAAATCGATTAAATTATAAATAAATAAAACTATATCAAACTTATAAAAATTAAAAAGAAAAATCATCATTTTCAATTCAAACTATTTTATTAAATTGATAAATTAATTAAATCAATTTATATCTAACTAAATCAAATCTAATTTGTAAATAACTCAATTTTTAAAAAATTAATATATTTATAATTTAACCAAAACTAATTTTACACCACTTAGTTCATCTTTTTAATTGTATACTTTTTATTAACTAATTATATAACTAATTGAATAAAATACAATTTTAAATTGCTAATAATTTAATTAAATCTCACAAATATGTTAGCTGAAATTCAATTTTTAGACTAATTACAAATATCTTAAACTTTATAATAGGTTAATTATAAAATAAAATTAATAATTATGTTGAGAAGTTAATGATCTTCGTTATTAGAGATATTTATTTTCTTGAATCGATTATATTTCAACTTATTTTAAAATGAATACAAAAGTTCATATTTTGATTTTCAATCCAAGTTACAACGTTAGATATTGATTTCTTTTACTTTTATTATTATGCAATTTTCTTCTACAATCATATTAAATTTTATGAATAGCTTCTGCAATGAACTAATTTATTGTTTATTGAATATTAGATTATTACTGAAATCGTCTAATACAAATTCTAGTTTTAAACTATAATTTACGTATCTTACAAGATAATTTACAAGCTAAGGCACCAATCCTGACACCTGATCGATGGTTACTCTCATCCAAATAGTACCTACAACATATTTTTCCCCAAGGAAAACACAACTAATTTTAGCAAACGAAGTTTGCACCGGTGGACTTGGGTAGGGCTGTCCAGTATACGGTTCAACTCGAACCGAACCGAATTTTTTTGTTCGGTTCGGTTTCAACCGTTGTAGGTTCGATTCTTTGACCCGAATCGAACCAAAATTTGGATTTTGGTTCGGATTTGATTCCCGAAATTCGAGAACCGACCCGAATCGAAAACCGAATTAATTAAAAAATAATATATATTTTAAATTTTTTAATATAGATAAGTAAATGGGTATTATAAAAATAATTTTTAATTTTTAACCAAATTAATTAAAATTTTGGTTTTCGGGTTGAAAACCGAACCGAACAGAATAATTTCGGCTCAGGTTAGATCGGTTTAGGTATAGTTCAATTCGGGTTCGGGTTGGAATTCAGATATAAAAAAAAATTTGATTTGGTTAAATTCGGTTCGGTTCGATTCGGGTTGAACCGAATGGACAACCCTAGACTTAGGTCTCTATACCAAGACAACCACCAAACTCAAGACCTAAGGTGTTATTTGGTTAGCGAAAATTATTTTCTGGTTTGATTTCAGTAAAATTTCAATTTTAGTTTGGTTTCTTGTTTTCAGTTTTCTGAAAACGTGTTTGGTTAATGAAAATAACATCAATTTTAGTTAGTTAAAACTAGTGAATATTTATTATTTTAGTTAGTTAAAACTAGTGAATATTTATTTGGTTATAAAAAATAATATTAGTTTTTCTTGAACATTTTTAGTAGTAATTAAATGTTTAGTTAGTTTACAAAATTAAATATTTGCATATGTGATTTAATTAATTAGGTTATTGGTAGTTTAAGATTTTTTTGTTCAAATAGATATATAATTTAATTAATAGTTATTATAAAATTTCAAAAAAAAAGTCCAATGGTCTAAAATTAGTTTTGATTAAATTATAATAGATCAATTTTAAGAAAATTAAATTATTTAAAATTTGGGTTTGAATCAATTAGATATAAATTGGTTTAATTAATTTATAAATTTAAGATAATAGTTTGAGCTGAAAATGATAGTTTTCATTTTTAATTTTTAAAATTAGATAAACTTTGATTTATTTTTAAATTAATTAATTTTATAAAAAAATATTTATAATTACAAAGTTGTCACTACATTTTGATAATGAAACCAACAGTATCGAAATCACAGAAAATAACATTATGATATTTTCAATTTTATTAAGAAAATTGGTTCGTTTTCATTTTGATTTCGATTCAGTTTCATGAAAACGTTGAACAAAACACATTTTCGTAAGCAGTTTTGGTTTCAATAAAATCGAAACCATAAAAATAGACTTGATTTCGCTAACCAAACAGACCCTAAGTCTTTACACACTTTGAAATACAAAGAAATAAAACACAAAATACAAAAATAATGGAGTAAATAAGCTAAACAAGTAAAACTTAGCTCTAACACAAGTTTCCTAGTGATGTCGATGCCTCTAGATGATGAATCAATGGAGATAAGAGACAAAATCAAGATAAGCTCCAAACTACGGTTTCCTTATGAAAATGGCTCAATCAGTGCTAAGAAGGATCAAAGGACGTCTCAAGGCGTTCAAGAAAGCTTGAGGAAGGATTATAACAAAAGTATATATAGAAAACAAGAGTTAAAAGTCGAGTTCAACGACACTTAACGGCTCAAGAAAAAACCATTAGTGATTTCGGTCGACATTGGGCTGATCTTAGGTCGACCGAACATCAGCCCATATTCGGTCGAAATTTAGTATTTCAACCTTTTTCAACATTTTAGGTATTTTGAGTGTCGATTTTGGATTTTGGTAGCTTCTTTTCGAATAAAGAGAATAAACATGAATTCTAAACACTCTCAACATATACTCTAACTTTTCAACGAATTTAGAGCATCGATGAGCATCCTTCTAATTTTTGTCGATTTCATCATTTTCCCGATCGCGAGCGTCGCACGCTACTCGACTTGGAACCTGAATCATTAGTTTTAAAGCAAATTTTAAGACAGATATTATCATCGTTTTCTTAAGATATTATCATCAATCAGATATTAAGACATATGTTGAAAAATCTTAGACCAATAAATACCCTTGGATCCAATTTTTAAACCCTTGAAATCCTAATTAAAGGTAAAAGACACCAATTTTGTTCGAAAATAAAAATTTTCACACTCCAAAAGTTTTAAAGCTGTCGTTCTGAATCCACATTGATCTTCTCAACTTGCATTCCAGTTTCGAAGTTGCTTTCTCATCAATCTGCGTTCCAAGAATTGTTGGATTTCATCACTCGTGGCTGATGCAATGTTACTAGACTTTAGTTTGTCGGCGTCTTTTGCCTTTTTTTGTAGTCAGTGTCATTGTTTTATGAAGCGATGGTTCAATGCCTTGGTGAGGGAATCAATCATTCATTTAGCTTCAGTTTAGGTTCTACATCTCATAATAAGGTTGAGGTATGCTCGTGGGATGTTGAAATGTTAGATCTTGGTGGGATGTTATGGACAAGATGATGTTCTAGACACGATGGCTTATTGTGAGAGTGGAGTGAATGTTATAAAATGGGACGAGATGTTGTAGACATGATGTTTGAGAGTGGTCGGAATGTTATAACCACAGACGAAATATATGTCGTGAGAATAGACGGAATTTTATAATCACAGACGAGATGTTGTGAGAGTGAACAAAATGTTATGACCACAAACGAGATGTTGTGAGAGTGGACGAAATGTTATAACCACAGACGAAATGCTGTAAGAGTGTACAAGATGTTATAACCATGAACGAGATGTTGTGAAAGTGTGCGAATTATTTTGAGAATTGGCGAGATGTTATAACCACAAGCGAGATGTAATAACCATTGACTGAATGTTGTAAGAGTGAGCGTGTTATTCTAAGAACAAGATGTTATAACCACGGACGAGATATTGTGGGAGTAGACAAGACGTTGACTTAGCCATTTATTATATAAGGATAATGTTGTCAAAAAAAAAAAAAGGTTATTTTTTTATTAAATTTATATTGGAAGTTATTTTTTAAAAGTCATATCCAAGTGGGTTATACGTGAAATCGGCTCAAGGTGTAATATACCCCATTTAACCGTAAAATATACGACTATTATTCTTTCAGGAAAAGGTACAAAAATGCACCTAACATTTTCTCATGGGTACTAAAATACCCCTAAGATTTTTTTTCGGATAAAATATATCCCTTATGTTATGGAATTGGGTACAAAAATGCCCCTATAGGTAAACGACGTTAATTGAAGGATAACAGAGCTAACGTGGCTGATGACTGAGACTAATAACATGGACATGTGGGGCGCATGCAAGCCAAAATGTTTTCTCTCAAGTACTAAAATACCTCTGATATTTTCTCACGGGTACTAAAATACCTCTAATGTTTTATCACGGGTACTAAATACCCCTAACATTTTTTTACGGGTACTAAAATGCTCATAACGTTTATTTTAAAGCTAAAAAACATCTGAGATTATTGAAAATGGTATAAAAATGACATCAAACTAACTTTTGTTATGTGAGACTTAATAGAAATGTCATGGATGATGACAAAGATGTTAACTTTACACGTGACACACATGCAGATAACAACTTGTCACGCAAGCGACACGTAAGAAATTGAAACGAAAATTGAAATCGAAAATTTAAAAAATAAAATCTGAGACTGAAACCATCGAATCGGTTAATCAAAAGATTTGGTTCGGTTTAAAACCGATTTTTCGATTAACCAAATTTTTGATTTTTTTGCTCATCCCTACGTTGCATCTTACATGTCGTTTGCATGACAAGTTGCTCTTTGCATGTGCGCCACGTGTAAAGCCAACATCTCTATCAGTATCCACGATATCTCCGTTAAGTCTCACCTAACAAAAGTTAGTTTGTTGCCATTTTTGTACCATTTTCAATAACCACAAGAGTATTTTAGCTCCAAAACAAGTGTTAGAGATATTTTAGTACCTGTGAGAAAATATTAGAGGTATTTTAGTACCGTGAGAAAACGTCAATGATATTTTAGTACTTGGGAGAAAACGTCTTGACTTGCATGTTCGCCACATGTCCACGTCATTAGTCCTAGTTATCAGGTACGTTAGCTCCGTTATCCCTCCATTAACGTCGTTTACATACATGGATATTTTTATATTAAACTCTATAATGTCAAGAGTATTTTTGATCCAAAATTTTTTTTAGGAGTATTTTAATAACGGTAAGAAAATATTGGAAGCATTTTTGTAATTTTTCCTATTCATTCTAGACTCCACGATCCATCTAGGCCATCCATTCAATCATCATCATCCTTTGACCGTTCAATCCTCCCGTCAAACCATTTAAGTGGCCCTCCCCCCTTGCCCATCTCCCCTCCTCTCCTAGGGTTTCATTTACAGTGTGAGCCCACACGGTCGTCGCCGGCGCCATTTCGTCCCTCGGATCCTAGACAACATGGCAACCCAGATGAGTAAGAAGCGAAAGGTTCTCCATCCAACCTGATCTTCTATGTTCCTTTTTCTTTGTACTGTCTAAATATCTTTATTTTCTTATTTTTCTCACAGTTTGTGGCCGATGGAGTGTTCTTCGCGGAGTTGAACGAGGTTCTTACGAGAGAGCTCGCGGAGGATGGCTATTCTGGCGTGGAGGTCAGGGTTACGCCCATGAGGACCGAAATCATAATTCGTGCCACGCGCACCCAAAACGTTCTTGGTGATTTATCTCGAACTATTAGGCTTTTGATCGCTCCAATAGGATTTATAGACCTGATAATTTGTGTTCTATGCTTGATTTAGGTGAGAAGGGAAGGAGGATTAGAGAATTAACGTCCGCAGTGCAGAAAAGATTCAACTTTCCAGAGAATGGTGTCGAGCTCTATGCAGAGAAGGTCAACAACAGGGGACTATGTGCCATTGCCCAGGCTGAATCGCTCCGATACAAACTTTTGGGGGGTCTCGCTGTTCGAAGGTGGAATATTTGCTTCTTCTAGTATAAATCCAAGTTTGATGACAGAGGTCTTTTATTAATAATATTTTCTTAATAATTACCCCTTTTAACTTCTTACAGGTTTTCATATTTATCTTTATGAGAAGTGTTTTTATAATATACTATTCCTACGTTCTGGAAGTTTTTTAAAAACAATGGTTGCATTTTGTGAAGAAAAAAATATTGTAGACAATACTCCATTTGATTCATTGTCTATTTAATGTTTTTGATGAACAAATCACGTTCATTTAATTACCTTTATCCAAGAACTGTTGAATTCTATTTTTTCTTCTTGTGGTTTGTTCATAATTTACACATGATGCCAAGTTAAATGTTCTTTGGCTAATGAGTAATATGAAACTCGTTTATGTCCACACGTTTGTCATCTATAAAGCAAATAGGTGAATGGATACCAACTTTGTGTCGGAAGGTGACTATATTAAGGTTTGCCATGGATGCAATTAGAATCATGATGTTTATTGACATTGTGGAAGATGCTCCTGGCAACATCTTTATTGCTGATCCTTCTCTCATTTTACGTGTTCTAATAGTCAGAAGTTCAACTTATTGTTAAATAAGACTATTTTTCCAGACTATTCTTTTTTTTTCTCCAAACTTAAAAGTTCTTTTGATGGTTAGTTTTTTTTTTTTCTGATGGAGCCATGTACTTCCTTGTTTTGATCATGCATGGTTGCTCTTATGGTTTTTAGTTGATATGTCTCAACTTATTTATTTTACTGAATATATTTAAATGCTGTTTAGTCTCTATAAAAAGGTGCATTTTCTGCTATTGTAATATCAATTGTACTGTCTGTTCACTGTTTTGGGTAACTCATGTTCATTTAATTATTTTTTGATAACTGTTAAAGGCCATCCTTTTTCACTTTTTGAAATGCCAAGGAAGTTAAATATTTTTTGTATGACTATTGTTCTTGTTACTACTATGCTTTGATAGTTTGATGTCATCTATAAAGCAAACAGGTAAGTTAATGCCAACTTTGTGTCGGAAGGTGACATGGATGCTATCATAGCCATAATGCTATCATAGCCATAATGCTTCATGTTTTTATGGCATTGCTACTGGCAAAATTTTTATCTATGTATTCTCACTGTTCATTAAGTTTGTTTCAGTGGTAAAAAGTGTGTACTTTTTACTTCTTTGTTACGCAATCGTGCAGTCTCTTTAATTATCTAATTACTATGCTTTGATGTCATCTATAAAGCAAACAGGTAAGTTAATACCAACTTTGTGTCGGAAGGTGACTATATTAAGGTTGCCATGGATGCGCTATCATAGCCATAATGCTTCATGTTTTTATGGCATTGCTACTGGCAAAATGTTTATCTATGTATTCTCACTCATTAAGTTTGTTTCACTGGTAAAAAGTGTGTACTTTTTTACTTCTTTGTTATGCATTCGTAGAGTCTCTTTAATTACTAATTACTATGCTTTGATGCCATCTATAAAGCAACAGGTAAGTTAATACCAACTTTGTGTCGGAAGGTGACTATATTAAGGTTGCCATGGATGCTATCATAGCCATAATGCTTCATGTTTTTATGGCATTGCTACTGGCAAAATGTTTATCTATGTATTCTCACTGTTCATTAAGTTTGTTTCAGTGGTAAAAAGTGTGTACTTATTTACTTTGTTATGCATTCGTAGAGTCTCTTTAATTATCTAACTAGTTGAGCATTAGTTTTTAATTGTTATGCTACTTGGCTATATGCCCTGATGGCTTGTTCTTGATGCTCATATAGTGAGATGGACTTAGTCAGGCTTCTTGTATTTTGTATGCCTGGAGTTTGGAATATGCTCTAAAATCTACTGTTACTGCTCATGAATTTCCTTTTTCACTTAGCTATCATATAAACTAAAGGACTTTTCAAATTTTCTGTCTTAGTTGAGCATTATTTTTCAGTTATGCTACTGGGCTGTATGCCCTGATGGCTCGTTCTTGATGCTCATATAGTGAGATGGAGTTAGTCAGGCTTCTCGTATTTTGTATGCCTGGAGTTTGGAATATGCTCTAAAATCTACTGTTACTGCTTATAAATTTCCTTTTTCACTTAGCTAGCTATCGTATAAACTGAAGGACTTTTCAAATTTGCTGTCTTAGTTGAGCATTATTTTTCAGTTGTTATGCTACTGGGCTGTATGCCCTGATGGCTTGTTCTTGATGCTCATATAGTGAGATGGAGTTAGTCAGGCTTCTTGTATTTTGTATGCCTGGAGTTTGGAATATGCTCTGAAATCCTGCTACTTCTGACTGCTGATTAATTTTCTTTTTCACTTAACTATCATATAAACTGAAGGACTTTGTTAAATTTATTGTCTTAGTTTTCTTAATTTTTCCTTTGGACTTTTTTTGGAAAAACATATAAATAAATTTTTTTCTGCATACTAAATGAACCTGTGTTTTTATGCTGTGTTTTTCAAATGATAATAACATATTGGTGTTTGTTGGTAAAGTTTGATTCTCATAAATTTTTGTTTGATAAGTTCTGGTGATGGTTTTAGGTTCTATTTTATGTATCCTTGAGAATGTACTAACATATTTGTGAGCTATGTTTGTTTTGTACTTGATACAAATAACATTGTTTCACTTTATTGCCTGCTAGTGTTGAGATTTGATTCACCTCTTTCATTAACTTTGTTGTGTTCCATGAGAATACAAGTTCGTCCTTTTGTGAACTTAACATGGACCAGAAGAGGATGTCATCATTCTGGAGTTTTATTACTTTCTGTAGTTTTCCTATTTTTTTCCTTTTCCAAATCATGTTTTCGTATGCCATTTAATGTGTCTTGTTCCATAACATTTATCCATAATGATTCTTGTTAATATCAGATCTTTACCATGGTCAGATTTTTCATTTAATTTGTTGATAAGGTTTTGAGAGTTCGCTGATGACCTTTTTGTTTATATTTTGTTACAGGGCTTGCTATGGTGTATTGCGGTTTGTTATGGAAAGCGGTGCAAAAGGATGTGAGGTGATTTTCTATTCTAAAATTGCGTTAACTTTCCTATGTGTATTGGAGATTTATTCCCTGCTTTGTTGTAGGTTATTGTCAGTGGAAAGCTTAGGGCACAGAGGGCTAAATCTATGAAGTTCAAGGATGGATACATGATTTCTTCTGGTCAGCCAGTCAAGGAATATATTGACTCGGCAGTGAGGCATGTTCTCCTTAGACAGGTCAGTTTATAAAAATTGGTATCCTTTTCTTATCTCACTTAGTTTAATTGGTTAGGCAATCTATTTGACTCTATCTTTTGTTCTGAATACGCGGTATTCTTCTGCATTTTTGTATGCATTTGTTCCATCTTGGTTTTATTTGGTATGATTCACTTGATTATATTAATATTTTGAATATTGATCTTTTGCAGAGAAATTACTAGTGTTTCTCCACGTTTTAGGATATAGTCAATTAGATAATTTTAACACTTTGATTTTTACTAATATATTGCGGTGCTGCACATTTGTCTTGCTTAGGGTGTTTTGGGAATCAAGGTGAAGATAATGTTGGACTGGGATCCAAAGGGAAAGCAAGGTCCAACTACCCCTCTCCCAGATCTTGTCACCATTCATCCGCCCAAAGATGAAGAAGAATATGTCAAGCCTGCACTCTCCTTGGTCCCAGAGCTTCCGGTGGCCGATGCTTGACTGATTTGTACTGTTTTAGCTCCTTAGATTACGTTGTTATTTGGCTCCTCACATTCTAGATTTTTATTAATCTGGTAAGACAATGGTTCTTACTGCTAAGAAGAGTAAGAAACACCTGTATGTGAATGTAGACTTGTTTCTTTGTCTGAACTTAATTAAGTTTTCAAATTGTTACTATATCAAATGTTCTTAAAGAACTAAACTCTTTTGTAATAAACATGGTTAAATACTAATCATGCATATTTCAAAAAATAAATAGAAGAATGCACTTCACTATTGATTAGGTACTAGAATTAATGACATTATAAAGGTCAAATAAACAACTGCCTAATAGATTGATTGTATGGATAATAAACGAAGGACGATTTGATATGAAAATTTTAAATTTTATATATATATCGAATTTAATATTTTTGTATTTTTATTTATTTTCTTATTAATGTATTAAATAAATAATAAATAATAATCATTTAATTGAGTGCGACAAAAAGAAGTATGTTCAACCAGTTTTTATTTCTTAATTTAAATCCAATGAAAAACTTCATTATATGAAATGGCAGCAAAGTTTGGATGGAGTTATTTAAAATTCACACAATGTAATTATAGATAAAATCAGAAGAACATAAAATAAATTTCTTCAAATTAGAAACAACTAAACCCGTTGCTTTTTTTCTTGCTTAAATTTCTAAATATATGATACTTAAAATGGTTGCGCCAAACCGACCAGCTGGCATACGTGAAATTTATAAATATAGCATTGAACAACCCACTTTGAAGTTGCTTGAGAAAATATAGTAAAAACATAAGCTAAGTCCTTGTCAATCATCATAATCTAATGCAAATAGAAGCAGAACAACCCACGCAACCATACAAAATGTTCACGAAGCAAAGCAAGCATACCACACAACCATACATGATGTTTGCGAAGCAAAGCTAGATCTAACCGAACACAACAAACCCTAGGTCTAACCCTAATGAGTCGGAGGGTCGGGAGGAAGAAACCTTAAATCCAACAAAAATACAACATATGAGACGAAGAAAGCATACATGGAAGAAATCGGGCAAAACCATCGACGAGAACCTCTGTTGCCGCAGAGCTCGAGGGCTGGGTATCGTTTGTGGAGAGATGCCCTAACCCGCATGTGATCGAGTTTTGTTCGATTTTGCGAAACCAACGAAGAATCAATTTTAATTACAAGTATGTCACCGCCATTTTGTTTGGACGAATTCTAACCTCACGAAAACACTGAAATTTATCCACGGGAGATTCCACCGGTTTCACCAATTTATGTTGTGTGGCAGGTTTTGCGTGTTTTGCTGTTTCGCGAAACTTGCTGCGGGTTTCGTCCGATTTTGCCAACCAAACAAGGTTTCATACCTTGTTTTGGGCAAAAATGAAACCCCAAATGTGCACAAACAAACCACCCTCGTGTTTTATGGGATATAACAATTAGCCACTAATCTATATCAATTAAAAAGTAAATGAGAACCGATGATGGGAAGGAGTGCAATTGTTATGTTCACTAAGGTATCGTTTGGTTGACACAACTTCTTGCGGGAAGTTGTACTTTCTAGGAAGTTGTACTTTTTGGCTTTGTTTGGTTGACACACAAGTTGTACTTTCTAGGAAGTTGTATTTTTTGGCTTTGTTTGGTTGTCACACTTCCTGCATTTTGCAGGAAGTACACAAAATGCAGAAAGTAACTTACCTAGGGGGACGTAAGTAAGTTACACTTCCTGTGTTGCATTTAAAACAAAAAAACAATTATATCCTCACATTTGTATTTAATGGTAGACTTAATTTATGTTTTCAATATTATGAAATTAGATAATTCATAAATTTTTATCTATTTATTTTATTTTAATTTATATTTGAATAAAATATGTAATTTTTTTAATATTAATTTCAAATAAAAATTAATTTTTTATATACAATAAATTATATATTATATTAATTATATATATAAAAAATTATATTATATTTTACATATATGTGCTAAAATAATAATTTACAAATAAATTTTAATTTTTTCATATATTCTAATATATATTTTATTTACAAATAATTTTTTTTATATATTTAATTTATAAAAAGAAGAGTATACTGATCATTTGATAGATACTTCCTAGGAAGTACCCATGTCAACCAAATATATTATAGGTGGGAAGTTATACTTCCTATCGAGTAATTTTTTGTCAACCAAACACATTTTTGATGCTTCTCAAGAAATATAGGTAGAAAATTAATTTATGGGAATTACAACTTTCTATAGGAATTTACTTCTCATGTCAACCAAACTAGACCTAAGTGTTACTAGGGGTGAGCGGGGCCGACTACCCTGTATTTTTCATGATACCCGAATCCTACTATGTATAGGACCGATTCCTAGGTTTTGAAACCGGACTCTACCCCTATTGGAACTTGGAATCGAACCATACCCGGAAGCACCGGATCCGGTTCTGATTCCGATTCCGGGTATCCTATAATTATCACCAACCAAAAGAATTTAAACTACAATCATATACTTAAACATGCAAAACCAAACCGTTCGTAGATAAAAGAAAAGAAAATAAGAATTCAAAAGACAAAATAAATATTAAGAAAATAAAAATAAATTACAAAGCCCGTTAATATAATAATAGATGAAAGAATGAAATGAAATATATATTAGATGAAAGAATGAAATGAAATAAAATAAATATAAAACTGATTTAATAATTAAATATATATAAAATCGGTTCGATTCTGAATATCCGGAATGATGGAATTGGAATCAAAATAAATTTTAATTAATTTCTTAATTTATTATTTAAATTATACTCAAAATTAATTTAAATCTATCCGATATCTATGCACCGCTGAGTGTTACTTCATACAATTTATATGGAGCTCGGCTCCATACCATAATATTTTTTTCCGATTGGAAAAAGATAACTTTACTCTCTCTGCTCACGCGCACGCAGATATACATACGCGCTTTATCTTCTTTTTCCTAGTTACTGCAGCAGCTATCAACTGAAGAAAGAAGCTGCTGCGGCTGCTGCTCCGAAAGGGAAAAAGCTCAAGCACCACTTTGAAGCATGGAGGGCGTCGCTGCCCGCTTGGGCCGGTCCTCGACCCGGTACGGTCCAGCGGCGGTCTTCAGCGGACCGGTCAGGCGCTGGAACAAGAAGTGGGTCCCGCTGTCCAACCCCGACAACCGCCGCCGCAGCAGCAACGGCGGCCTTCCCCACTCTTCTCATCTCTTACTCTACAGGTGGACACCCGCTTCCTCCCCGACCGACGGCGCCGTATCCGCCTCCAAGGACGCTGCCACCCCCCAGCCGGAGGAGCCCCCCCGCAGGAAGTTCCGATACGTCCCGGTAACCGTCGTCTCCTTCTGTCCCTCGATGTTCCCCTTTTGATTAGGTGTCTAATTCTTTCCGCTTCAGCCGCAAGTTACCGCTCGGTGGGTTTGTGTTCTTTTGGGTGTAAGGGTTTTACTTTCTCTTGCCGTGAAGGAGAACTATTTGATGCTTCTCGATGGATTTTGGTTGATTTCTTCCTAAGAAGCGCACTGATGTCGAAAAGCTCTTTCCTTGAAGCAGTTTCAGTATAGACTAAAATTTGAGCTGCTCTATTTATTGAACCTTTTCCTCCCCGTTTTGCATCAGTTAGTAGATCAGTTTTTTGGATTACTTTCCAGCCAGAAAGATGATGATGTCTTTGTTGTTTTTTTTCAAAGTGCAGTGAGGAAGAAGAAGAATAGGTAGTTACGTAGAGTATGAATAAATGGAGTGTGAGATATGCTACACGCAAGTTTTTACCTGCTGGACTTTGCAATTCTAAAAGCTTTGAGCTTCCTATAAACATAATAAGGAAATTGTTTCACTTTGAAGTTTTTCTCGAGCTATCCATGAAGAATATTAGATGATGTTTGGTTAGCGAAAACTATTTTATGGTTTAGTTAAATTTGGTTTTGATTTCTAGTTTTCAGTTTTTTGAAAACACGTTTGGTTAATGAAAACAATATTAGTTTTAGTTAGTTGAAATCAGTAAATATTTATTTGGCTATAAAAAGTAATATTAATTTTCCTTGAACATTTTTAGTAGTAATTAAATGTTTAGTTAGTTTACAAAATTAAATGTTTGTTAATATGGTTATAAAATATTTGTAACATTTGATTAACTAAGTTATTGGTGGTTTAAATTTTTTTTGTTCAATTAGATATAAAAAATAATTAATAGTTGTTATAATATTTCAAAAAAAAAAGTCCAGTAGTCTAAAATTAGTTTTGATTAATTATAAATAGATTAACTTTAAGAAAATTGAGTTATTTTAAAATTTGGGTTTTAGTCAATTAGATATAAATTGGTTTAATTAATTTGTAAATTTAAGATAATAGTTTGAGTTGAAAATGATGAATTTTATTTTATTTTTTAAAAATTAAATAGTTTGATTTATTTTTAAATTAATTAATTATATAAAAAAATATTTATAATTACAAAGTTGCCACTACATTTTGATAATGAATCCGACAGTCTCAAAACCACAGAAAACAACATTACGACGTTTTCATTTTTATTAAGAAAACTGGTTTCGTTTTCATTCTGATTTCGATTCAGTTTTGTGAAAACACTGAACCAAACACATTTTCGTAAGCAATTTTGGTTTCAGTGAAACCAAAACAATGAAAACAGACTTGGTTTCGTTAACCAAACAGGCTCAAGTGCTCTTCGCTTTGAAAATTGATTTTCTCTGCGAAATGCACAATAAGTAATTATACATGGAATGCAGTTGGAGTCTTCCCTTCTTGATATATTGATAATTTTATATAGTTATTATTAGTTCTCGTATTTGGCAATGAAGATTGGAATAGTGCTTACTCAGGTTCTTTTTGTATTAGAAGTATAATACCAACTGAGAATGAGTGTTCTATTATTTATAATTTGGAAGGCAAGAAGCAAGTTGTAATCTGAACCTGGGAGGATATTGATTGCAGACGTTAGACATCCTTTGTACTAATAGTTGGTTGGATGGAATGTCCATCAATCAACTAGTAGTCCAATTTGGTCCATCTTTTCAATGGGCGTTTCTTTGAGGTTTTTAGGTTAAATTTTAGCTTGTAATCCATTTTCCTACTTGAGAGAATTGATTAGGAAGGGTAGAAACTTTGTATCTAGGTTGGTGATTGCATGTTCCTATTTGTTATATAGTAATATCTTTTCAATGCAGTTAATGGGTTTCTCTTCAGGGATTAGGTGTAAACCAAAACATGTAATCATTTATGTTTGCGTTGTGTCCGTGTATTTTTTGGAGTCATTGAATCTCAGTTTGGGGTAAGTGTTCTTCTATAATTGCAAGTTAAGTGTTGTCCAGATAGCATAGTGAACAATATGAGGGCACTTGGCCATGTCTTTTGACGGTTGATTGACACTACACTTTTAGAGCATATTTGTTACCATCCGGGGGTCTTGGGAGTTAATTGAGACTGCTGGTAAAAGAGCGAGTCAGATCATTCTTTGTTGAGCTGGTTTAAGTTTCATCACGGGGACTTAATTGAGCACAACATGTGGTATTGTAGGATCCCTGTTTAATTCCATATGTAGAGTTTGCTGGTTGCAACAGTTAGTATATCACATTCTATGGAGTCAGATTGATCTATTGAGTTGGTGGAGCCTACTAGAGACAAGGGACAACTTGGTGAGCTAGTGGAGCTTGGCAGAGGCAGGGGGTGACTATAGGTAATTGGAGCTTAGACTCGTCATTTGTGCCACATGGGAGCGGCCTTGTATTGGGTGCAGCACTTGAGCAGCTTGTCGTACACAAGGTAAACAAAGGATGTTAAGACATTTTAGCAAGCACAGGGGTTTCATATCATATGATTTTATGGGAAATCCAAGTTCTGCTATTGCGGATGATAGTGCCAAACCTTCTCTAGGACAATGATTGGTTGGACTCGACTAGGCAAGGAGCGCAAATGTGCTGAGATGTTATATGAAGACTGAAGGAACTTAGAAGCTAGAACAATAGCAATCATCTGATTGAATCTTAACAACTAAATGACTACAGATGGAGCCATGAGGAGGCTTGAGCAGTGGTATATGGGAACAAACATCCTATACATGACAAAGACGATAACTTGTCCGATTTTGTCCTCTACCTATGGATGAAGGGATCCAAGGAATCTCCCACCATAGTTGAGTAGCATCACCAATGGGCGAAGCTTAAAATGATTGTGAGAGGTATTGTGAGGAACGGGAAGTGGATAACTCCTAGGGTTTCCTTGGGAATTCCTTTGAAATTTTAAGGTGATATATTTTAGTTTGCAATCCATCTTCTTATGCTCAATGAGGTTTATCTCACTGGATTAATATCAGTGTTTGCATTTGTGATTGTGCTTTGATTTAAGCCATCAAATCTTAGTTTGGGGCAAGTGTTGTAAAACTGCCAATTAATTGTTTGTTGAAATGCCTCAATAAACATCATGACAACAATTTGCACTACATATTAGGATCACATTTTTGTCCAAAGAATCCTAGAAGATTATTGAGGCTAGTAATTGGAGAGTGAATTGGCTGATTAATTGGTGAGCCGGTTTGGATTTGGTTGTTGGTGACTTGATTGAGCATGACATTTTTGTCCTTATTGATAGATAATGATGGTGCGAGTTATTCATCTTCACAACTTTTAGTTACATGGTTGTGTGTCTTAACTAGCATCAACCAAGTAGAGTTGTAGATAAATCTAAGCAACAACTTCTGATTTCAGCTTTTTACTGGATGGGTTTAAGTTTGTGGATAATGCAGATTTCCATCATCGATGAGAGAAAAGAAGAGTATTCACCAAAATCTAATGACATCATCAAACCTAATGAAGCAGATCAATTCCCTCACATAGGCCAAATTGATCCTTCTGCCACAAATCCTGACATGAACAATGTCTCAGCAGAAGAAGCTCAGGTAACAATTGAATTTCCATTGGCTTCTTTGTGCATGTTTCTTTATTGCTTCCATGAGTTTTCAAAATCCATCTTAAATTATTTATGGCCTCTAAGTTGATCCTAGTTCTCCTTCAATTTAAAGAGGTTGCAACCGAATGAAAGTGGTTCAAGTATTCCAAATTTCCACTATGAATCATTGGTTTTTCCTCTCCAGCAACATGGGAAGTTATTGTAGAGCAAATAATAAGTTTGGTAAAAAAACTCAACATTTGGTCAAATAAAGAGGACAGAAAAATGTGGGCTGCCTGCTTAAATTATTGTAGAGCAAATGTAATAAATCCAGATTAGATCTGGAAAGTGGAAAGTTTCTGAATAGTATATTTGATATGAATAATCTGTTTAAGGCTTTTTCTTTCACTGTCAACCATGCTGCTTCATTTTCTTAGGTGGATACTATATGATGAAACTTCCTAATTATTGAAGTCTGGGTTACTGACTTCTATTCATTTTCATTAGTAATATGATGAAACTAATTAAACCATTTATTTGGAATTATTATCTTAACCTTTTTTTCCCAGAACATGTCTAGGTTTTCTGAGATAGCTAACTATTATTGATATTGCATTCTAGGCTTCTTACAAGGATCAAACTTCTTCAGACGAGGGAAATGGTGGTGCTGAATTAGATTTGAGTCTAGGTTTACGAGCTCCCGAGGGTGATCATGAGGATGAACTCAAAACACTTAAACAAGGCGAAAGCTCCATAAAGCTGGTGAAAGCAAGCTCAAATCAGGACACAGAAAAGAGGAGTGTTTCAAAACCAGTAGCTCAAAACAGGTTAAAGAGAAAAGCTGCTACCCCTGACCTTGAAATGAGAGTGTAACTTTGTATATTTACTCTATTCATCTCTCTAGTGTAAAGAAGCATGCATGTGTACCCTCATCTGATGTATGGTGGAGCTTGTTATGTGTTTTAGTATTCTCTGTACTACGTTAATTTGCATAGGTGTGACTTCATGAACAATGGATGTCTTGCTTATAAGGATTAAAATTGCAGTGCTGGTTTTATGTGATTATTTCCAAATCTAATTTTTACATGGTTATTGATTGAAGTCCCAACTTTGGATTAAACTTATCTAATCCAAATTTGAGAAAATAAAATTGACTTAAATTGTAAGGATAAATTTTACTTTCATCCGATGTGGTTATACATATTGCTCTCCTTAATCTCATGCGTTATATTAGGTTTTAAAAATAATTTTCCGAGTATAATATACATGTAATGTTCATTTTTTTTTGCAAAAATAGTCTTAATTTTCTCTTTAACATGGATTTTAAAAATAAATTGTTCTAATTATTAGATGATTTAGACAACAAAATTTGTTTTCCTAATTCCAGTAATTAACTAAATAATCATGATTTTTATTTTATTTTATAATTCATATCTAATCCACAACTTGATGGTATTCAATGAGTTTTGAGAAAGCAATGAGTTTTGAGATGGAGATTATACAAATAAATACTATTCATATAAATTAAAAGTTAAATAACTACTAATTTGAATGTTAAAATACTAACACATGTAACTAGATCCGGTAATTCTTGCCGACCCGGCTCGATAAAAGTTCGGACTCGGGACCTTGTGCTCGACACATCACGAATAGTAATAGGCTTGACCCGACTCGTAAGCACGATAAAGAAGATTCAGAACCGTGCTATCAGACTTGAATCGTTCTATCGGGCCCGAATTGGGCTATTGGAATTGAGTTATCGGGCCCGAATCGAACTTTTGGAAATGAGCTATCAAGCCCAAATCGAGCCATCGGACTGATTCATGCCCGATATTCCATAACGAATAAAATCTTATTGGGCTATTGGGTTGAGCCGAGCCCAACCCGACCCAATATTTTTTTGGGCCTTATCGTGCTGACTCGATAATGACCCGAGCATGGTAAGAATCAACCCAAAGCTCGATTTTATCGTGCCAGGGTGGGCTGGGCTATCGGGCTGGACCAAAAACTGCTAGGTATGCATGTAACCACTATCGCCTGCTTGGTTACATATATAAAAACATACAACTACATGAATATAAAAAGATTAATTATTGAATATATCCTAACTTTTATCGAAATTCCCAAATCTATCTCCACTTTTCATTTGTTTCAAAAAGGGGCTCCAATTTTTAATTCGTTTCAATTATATCACACCGTCAATCCGAGGTTAATTTTATCGTTTACGAGCTGAACTGACAATGCTTACTTGTATTAGTTAGCAAAATGAGGTCCACTAAACAAAATGATTTGTATTATTTATTTATTTAATGTCCAGAGAGCAATTTTTTTTAATTAAAATAGTAAAAAGAAATATTTACTCCAGATAGGTCGACCCGCAGTCTGACTCCTCTTACAACCCCGCACGCCTCCCTCACCGCACCACCGGCACCATAAGTTCTTCCTTCTTTGGCTATCTATGGGTTCTTTGGCTTACTGTTGTTTTCCCCGGACCACCTTCGACTGTGTCAAGCTGTTCGACGCTGACTCGGCTGCTGTATAGGCCTTCGCCAAACACCGACCTCGTCGTTGACATCATCGTCCCGAACAACCTCATTGCCAACCTTACCGACCTCCGCTTCGCCCGCAAGTGGGTGCACACCAACATCGCCCCCATGTCGATGACGTCAACATCACCCGCATCTTGTTCGCAGGAAGCTCATTTTTGTCCTTGTCCCTGCCATGCAGAACCTGCACACCGCCCTCATCGGCCTCCCGTTGCAGCACCGCATCAAGGTCGCCGCACCACAGTCGGCCGGAAAGTTCAAAGAGGTCTACCACACCAAGGTGATGAACTCGTTGTTAAGCTTCCTGCAAGCCACTAAGTTGCCGTTCATGGTGAACACGTACCCGTTCTTCGTGTTCACCATCGACATGCTCGACTTCACTTCCAACAAATAGATCCCGTCATCGCAGAGAAGGCTGCTGCCAGGCGCCGCTACAATCGAATCTGCAACCTCTGCTACTGGAGTAAATATATTTTTTACTTTTTATATTAATTTTTTTTACTGACTGCACATTAAATAAATAAATAAATAATACAAATCATTTTGTTGACCGGATGTCATTTTGCTGACTAATACAAGGCAACATTGCCAGGTCAACTCATAAATGGTAAAATTAACCCCGGATTGACAGTGTGATATAATTGAGACGAATTAAAAATTGAAGCCCCCTTTTGAAACAAATGAAAAGTGGGGATAGATTTGAAAATTTCGATAAAAAGTCGGGATATATTCAGTAATTAACCCAATAAAAAGACATAAAGTAATATGGTAAATAAATAATAAATATCATGTTCTTTTAGCAATTCCGTTGAACACGTTGTGGAACACGTTGAACACGTTAAGAAGCAACCATACTTCTACATTAAGCAAGCAATACGTTGTGGATCATTGCCCTAAACAACTTTCTTCGAACCTTTTGAGAGTTGATAGCCTAGAGTTAACTCATTCTTTCTCTCAAACACCTCGTTTTAAACAAGAATTCCTAGCATTCAACCTTGAATTCACTTGAAGCTTACTTTTGGTGACATTGAAGGTCTAGGAGCTGCTAAGTGGAGCATCACAAGCTGGTTTTATAAGTGTTTTAGCTCTCTTTAGCTTATTGTTCTTGTTTTTCTTCTTCATTTAAATCTTAGGTTATAAAGGTGTATGTGAAACATCTTGTTTGTATTGACCTAAGATTTTCAACATTGGTCTTAATCTCGATTTTGATGATAACAAATATGGAATTGATGTTTTCACTGAGTAATAATTTTAAATTCCAAGTTGGGTTGCGTGCAATGTCCGCGATCAGAAAATGATGAAATCGGCAAAAATCAGAAGAACGCTCGTTGACGCTCAGAATTCGTCAGGAGGTTAGAGTATATAGGTCTAGGGTGTTTAGAATGAATGTATAATCCTCATTATGATGCATAAGAATCCTAAAAACCGAAATCGAAAATCCGAAAACTGAAAAATCAACATGAACCTGGTTATCAACCGAATGTCAGCCAACCTCGGTCGGTCCTCGATCGACCGAACGGGCCAACAACTCATTTTCTAGACATTTCAATCAGTTGGACCTGAGCCATACCTTGTGTTTTGCCTATAAAACTTCATTCCCAACCTTCCTATGAACTCCTGAAACCTATTGAGCCATCATTTGATATTGCGTGAATCTTAAAAGAGCCATTCGTTGATCCCTGACCTAGTTGAGCTTGGAAACTTGATCTTTGCCTTTGCCCTTCAAATATTCATCATTAAAAGGCATCAAGAGGAAAAGGTTGCATCATTTGGAGCTAAGTATTTGTTTGATGTATTTATAGCTCATTTTACATTGTATTTTGTGGTTTATTTTGTGATTCTTAAGGTGTGTGAAAACCTAGGTTGCTAGGTTTGAGAGTTGGTGGTTGCCTTGTGTTGGCCCAAGCATTCCACCTAGGCCCCACTCTCTATTTTGATAATAACAAACATGTATCTAATCCATTTAATGAGTTTTGGGTTCAGATTGATGGAACGATCCGCCTACAAAGTTCGTTAAAAAAAACACAAAGAATTAAGTAAAAATGACTCCGATGGCGATCAAGTTGAAACCAAGTCAAATCCTAGGTTTAAGCTTAGAATCAAGTGTAATATATCCCTAGGATATGAACCTAATCAATTACCAAGAGCTTTCAAGTCATAAACAACATTCCAGATGAAATATTGTAACATCCCGAAATATCCTGGATGATATATTGTAACATTCCGAAATAAGTCCGGATGGAATGTTGTAACATTCCGAAACATCTCGGAACATCCCGAAACAACCCGTAACATCCTGAAATATCCCGGATGGGATGTTGTAACATTTCGGAATAGCCCGGATGGGATATTGTAAACATTCCGAAATATCTCGAAACATCCCGGAACATCCCGGATGAACATCCTGGAATAGCCCGGAACATCCTGAATAAACATTCCAAAAGACTTTCCATAATTCCCAAAATGCCCCCAATGACTCTATTTTGAGTTTCTACCCATTGAGCTTGTTGGAAATCGAGCTCCTACCTTTGGGATCTCTATATAAGCTCCCAAACTTGCCTTCCTTCAACCCTAACTTTTTATTTGAGAAAATCCTTAAGTGTTTGAGTCTTCAACGAGCAATCTAAAGCCCTAGTTCTCACTTCTACACTCTCAAGTGGTGGTCTTCACTCTTCAACCCTCTCAAGGTAAAGCATTTCATCTTCTTGAGGCGTCGAAAGTTTGGAAGGCCAAAGAAAGGAGTACAACAAGTTTGTTTTACATTTATTTGCTCATTTACTGTATTTTCATCTTGATGTGTTGATTTGATAAGCTAGCTTGCAAGGTGTGCTTGTGAAACACCTTGGTGTGGTTGCAGAGATTTATTTTGCTAGAGAATAGGTGTTGAGGTTTTGTCAAAGGGTTGAGAACTAAATCCTCTTTGTATTCCGAGGAAAACATTTCATCTATAAAGTGTTAAAGTTAGAAATTCTTGTGAGGAGCCAAGGTAGTGGAGTAGGCAGGTTGGCCGAACCACTATATATTGTTCTTGTTTGCATTGGTTCTTACTTGCTTAGTTACTTGCTTATTGTGCTTAGCTTATCATCCATATCATTCATACTCAAAGAACTCGAGTTATGTATTAAGTTGCTTAATTAAAACTCAAAAGACTAAAATTGAAGCTAGAGTTTGATTAAGGGTGAGCATCGGTCAGTTAATCGAACCGAAACATAACACATTTTATTAACCATTTTCCGAACCAAAATTTTTGGTTAACCACCGAATTAATCATTTTCCGAACCGAAACATACCAATCTCCCTCCTCATCACCCCTCCCTCCCTCCCTCCTCCTTCGCCGCCCCGCTGACCCCTCCAGTGGCACCCCTGCGCTGCCCGCCGCCCGCCGCTGTGGCATCGTCTGACCTCTGCGATGGGTTGCATTGTCCGGATGAGCTTGAAGTCACGAGGACCGAGTTTGGTAGGGAGGCTGCACGACCGGATCGCCGCCTGGGCGGGGTCTGAAGAGCGATACGGCTTGGAGAGTAGTTGCGCGAGGGTGGCACAAGGTCGGTCGCTGGATTCAAGCTCTTTCATTGGTGGTAGCGGTGGTGGGGGTGGCGCAGCTACATTATCGAAGGAGAGACGGGAGAAGCTACTGCGGTGGTCCTCGCAACTGCGCTCGCTGCTGCTGCTGCTTATTGAGCTCTGGATAGAGTTCAGAGCTTCCGGACCTACCTTGCCATCAGAGTCCACTGCAAAATCCAACATCTCCACTACAAAAATGTTGTGGATCATTGCCCTAAACAACTTTCTTTGAACCTTTAGAGAGTTGATAGCCTAGAGTTAACTCATTCTTTCCCTCAGACACCTCGTTCTAAACAAAAATTCCTAGCATTCAACCTTGAATTCACTTGAAGCTTACTTTTGGTGACATTGAAGGTCTAGGAGCTGCTAAGTGGATCATCACAAACTGGTTTTATAAGTGTTTTAGCTCACTTTAGCTTACTCTTCTTGTTTTTCTTCTTTATTTAAATCTTAAGTTATAAAGGTGTCGGTGAAACACCTTGTTTGTGCTGACATAAGGTTTTCAACCTAGGTCTTAATCTCGATTTTGATGATAACAAATATGGAACTGATGTTTTCATTGAGTAATAATTTCAAATTCTAAGTTGGGTTGCGTGCAATGTCCACGATCAGAAAATGATGAAATCGGCAAAAATTGGAAGAACGCTCGTTGACGCTCAGAATTCGTCGAGAGGTTAGAGTATAGGTCTAGGGTATCTAGAATGAATGTATAATCCTCATTATGATGCATAAGAATCCTAAAAACCGAACCCGAAAACCCAAAAATTGAAAAATCAACATGAACCTGGTTATCAACCGAATGTCGGCCGACCTCGGTCGACTGAGGATAGACCGAACGAGCCAACAACTCATTTTCTAAACGTTTTAATCAATTGGACTCAAGCCAAACCACTACTGGAATAACAAGCATCAGCAACAGCTCCAACCGTTGCTGAAAGCCATCAGCAACGACGTGCAATGACCCGGCCCATTGCAAAATAGTCGTGGTAGAAAATCGCGTTGCTGATAACTTAGCAACGGATTAGCAACGGCTGAAGCGGGAGTTGCTAATAACATTATCACCAACGGTTCTGCTACGAGTCGGTGCCGTTATTGCTATGCTTATCAACAACGGCTCTGCAACGACGTACACCTGTTGCTGATATTAGTATCAACAACAGTTCTGCCACGACTGCAGGACCGTTGTAGATATATACATAAGCAATGACCCGGTTACCGTGGCAAGACCGTTAGTGAAAGCCCGTTGCTAAGCCGTTGTTATAGGTCATCAGCAACGACTTTGAGGTTGCGGCCCAAAAAATACGATACAATTCCAGTAACGGCTTTCCCACGAGCAACTGTGGGAAAGCTGTTGCTGATGATGTTAACTTGTAACCGAAAAGTTTTAAGATTTCTAATTTCCATTAATACATTGATACATTTAACCTGATACATAACTCACACACTCATACACACATCCATTCACATACACATCATAGATACACCCAAATATATACATCAAAACAATTATACTTATATTTATAATTATCCACAATCATATAAAAACTATTCAAATTCAAAACTATCGTATCAATATCCAAACAAAATAAGTCAATCAAGTAGTATCCAAATAAGAAAGTCAATATCCAAACAAAATAATAAACCTCACGATGACGGTGGAGGAAGGTCTGGATCATAATATGGCGGGCTCTGGAGTGCTTGGGTGTACACCAACGTGGACTGGCTCGAGGACGATGGATTTGATGATGCCGAAGGGATGCCTACTCCAGTATGAACTGAGATGTTGCGTAGCATAGCATGTATCTCCGCCATCATCTGACTTTGACACTCTATCATCTCACTCTGACGCGCGACCGTCTCCTCTAGTGCCCTTATCATGCTGCTCTGATCATAATTAGTCCGGGAGGTGGACGATCGCTCACCAGCGACCGGAGGGATCGGTGCCCCAAGTGGCCCGAGAGCGGCTCGCGCATGACCGCTGTATGCAAAGCCATATACGCGGCCGTGGTTCCAGCCACCTACAGCCTCGACCCACGCTCCTGCGTCAAAGTCCTCGGGGGTGCCCCCGCACTGCATCACCGTCTGAGTGTAGGTCTCCTACTTGAGTTTGATTTTTTATTTCATATTTTTCCTAAAACTTAAATTATAATAAATAATGAATAATTTAAACAAATATACTTACCAAAATGATTGCAACACGAGTGTCGATGTACTCCCCTGCCCCATGTCCTCGACGGTGAGTCCGCTCAAACACCTCCATATCGGGGAGGTTCGTTGGACAGTCCCGTCATCCATCACCGTCGTCTACATTTATAAAATAAATATATTATTTATTACACAGAGTAACAAATAAAATATATAATTGAATTTAAGGTATAATACTTACCATACGACGAGCGTGCACTTCAAATGATATTGAGCCGATAGTGTGACGCGCTCCTCCCTTGGACATGCGGTTTCTAGCCACAGTCCTAGAAATCTCTTGCCATCGATCTGTCGACCATAATGCCATGAGCTGGTCCCATATATCCGGAGTAATCCAATCGAGGCCATATCCCTGAGTGTCCGCGATGTTTGTGGTCTCAGCTCGGGCCATCGCTTGGGACCGGGCCTGCTCCAGCTGCTCGTTGTACTTCTGCCGGGAAATAGCCTCCCAGGCAGTGTAAATGAAGGACCTCTGGTCCTCAGCCCATGTATAGCGATCATGCAAAACAATAATATCGGTACCAATATTAATAATCATGTATAATTTTTTTTTTAATACGTGCCTCAAACTCGCGCCATAGCACGTCGACGTGCTCATGGGGCACGTGAGACCACGTGGGCCATGCCCCATGCATGTATCGTCGGGTCGTAGAAGATAAGGTCCTCGGCACATCTTCCTGCTCGAACCTGCACAACAAAAATAAAGTTCAATATTATATTATGACATAATAAATTTATAATAATTCATAATTCATGATATATTATCGCTCTCCAATCACACTAATGAGTTTACGTGACTCCGTGGCTGGTGGAGGCTGCCACCTGTTCAGCCCGCGTGGCCGCCTGTGTCTTGATGAACTAGCCTCGACGGCATGACAATCAGTGGCGGGAATATCATCGGCAAGAGGATCAACAGCAGGAGGAAGTGTTAGAGTCTGATCGATCGGAGACTCCGAAGCTCTCGTCCGATGATAACCATCACTACTAGAAATTAGGTCTTCAGCAACGGCTATCAGCAACGGCCGCTCAAGCTGTTGCTATTTGCAACGGCGTTCTTACGGCCGCCCGAGCCATTGCAGATATTTGTATCTGCAACGGCGTTCTAACGGAAACCCGAGCCGTTGCGGATTATTTTAATTATCCGCAACGGCTTTCTGACGGAAAGGCGAGCCGTTGCTGATATTTTAATTATCAGCAACGGCTTACTAACGGATAAGTGAGCCGTTGCTGATGATAACTTATCAGCAACGGCTTTCTAACGGGCGAGTTAGCTGTTGCTGATAAGTTTATATAGGGCACGCTCTCGCGCCCGACCCTTCTTCCTCCCGCTGCTGCCGCCGCCGCTCGCCGCCGCTGCCACTGCTGCCGACGCCGACGACGCCGACGACGCCTCCCGCTGCTGCCGACTTGTTCAAGTATGTTGATCGGCCGGCCGTCTCTTCCCTGCGGCCGGCGGGAATCAAACCGACCGAAACCCTATTTCTAGGGTTTCGACCGGCGGCGGTCGGCCGATGGCCACCGCCGGACCTTCTATAGTGGCCGGACAGTGTGTCCGGCCACTGTACGCCGGCGCCGGAGGGTGGACTCCGGCGCCGGAATTTAGTTTTTATATATATATATATTTTATATTATTTTATAATTGTTAATTAATTGTTTTATAATTGTTAATTAATTGTTTAGATTAATTGTTTAATTTGTTAGATTAATTATTAGGGTTTAGATTAATTTCGGACGCGCGCCGGAATCGTCCACTTCGGCTTGAAATCAGTGATCCTATTTAGATGTCATTGGTTCGATACAACAGAAAGGGGCATGAAAGTTCATCTAAAATACAAACTTGTTGAGGTTAATTACAAATCAAAATTGGCAGCAAATGAGCCTTTTATATTGGCATCACAAGCCGAACAAGTATATTACGCGAAGTATCCGGCTCGAAATAAAGATAGAGCGGATTGGCGTGTAGTCTGTAAGACAAAAGGTAGAGGAAAAATTGATCCGATAGTAGGAGAAAATGATCCTCCTGGTTTCTATCAAGAAGATGATCTTCCTGCTGTGGATCGTATTATTCCAATACTCGAGGATGCAGACACAACGTCAATTCAATTAGAAGTTGAATATGCTGATGATGACGATCATGAAATTGAGGAAGCTGGAGATGAAGAAGATGAAGAAGAGGAAGAAGAGGAAGAAGAGGAAGAAGAAGAATTCGAAGACTATTATTCAGATGATGAAGAATAATTGTAAAGTATATATTTTATTAAATATATCTCTACTATTTATACAATAATCTGATTATATGTATGTTCGACAGATATGTCTGGTCGTGGTTATCGACGCAGGAGAGCTTCGGAGTCTCCGATCGGTGAGACTCCAGCACTTACTCATGCTGCTGATCCTCCTGTTGCTGATCCTCATGAGGATGATACTGCCGAGGCTAGTACATCCAGACGCAGGCGGCCACGCGGGCCGAACAGGTGGCAGCCTCCACCAGCCACAGAGTCACGTAGATTGATTAGCGTGATTGGAGAGCGGTAATATATCATGAATTATGAATCATTACAAATTCATTATATCATAATATAATATTAAAATTTATTTTTGTTGTGCAGGTTCGAGCAAGAAGAAGTGCCGAGGAGCATTTCTTCTACTATTCGACGATACATGCACGAGGCATGGCCTACGTGGTCTCACGTGCCTAGCGAGCACGTCGACATGTTATGGCGCGAGTTTGAGGCACGTATTTTTTTTTTTTACATGCATGATGATATATTAATATTGGTACTGATATTATTATTTTGCAGGCTCGCTATACATGGGCCGAGGACCAGAGGCCCTTCATTTACGCTGCCTGGGAGTCTATTTCCCGGGCAAGGTACAACGGGCAGCTGGGGCATGCTCGGTCCCAAGCGATGGCCCGAGCTGGGACCACTAACATCGCGGAGACTCGGGGATACGGCCCCGGTTGGATTACTCCGGATATATGGGACTAGCTCGTGGGGATATGGTCGATGGATCGATGGCAGGAGGTTTCTCGGAATGCGGCTAGAAATCGCATGTCGGGGGGAGCAGCGCGTCACACCGGCGGCTCTATTGCATTTGCAGTGCACACAAACCGTATGGTAAGTATATCGTTTAATTATATATTTTATTTGTTATTATGTGTACTAATTAATGTATTTGTTTTGTAAATGTAGACGACGGTGTCGGATGACGGGAGTGTCCAGCGACCCTCCCCGATGGCGGTGTTTGAGCGGACTCACCGTTGAGCACATGGGACGGGGGAGTACATCCACAACCGCGCTGCATACATTATGGTAATTATATATTTGTTTAAGTTATTCATTATATATTTATAATTTAAGTTTTATGATAAATATTAAACAAAAAATCAAACTCGAGTAGGAGACCTACAGCCAGACGGTGGTGCAGCGCGGGGGTACCCCCGAGGACTTTGACGCAGCATCGTGGGTCGAGGCCGCAGGTGGCTGGGACCATGGCCGCGTATATGGCTTCGCAGATAGTGGTCATGCGCGAGCCGTGCTAGGGCCACTTGGGGCACCGACCCCTCCGGTCGCTGGTGAGCGGCCGTCCACCTCTAGATCCAGTTATGATCATAGTAGCAGAATAAGGACTCTAGAGGAGACAGTCGCACGTCAGAGTCAGATGATGGAGGAGATGCATGCTATGCTACGCAACATGTCAGGTCATCCCGCAGCAGGCATCTCTTCGGCATCATCTAATCCATCGTCCTCGAGTCAGTCCACGCCGGTGTACACTCAAGCACTCCAGACCCCGCCATATGATCCAGACCATCCTCCATCGTCATCGTGGGATTTTTTGTTTGGATATTGAACTTGTTACTGAGATATTGAACTTGTTTAACTTATTTTGTTTGGATATTGATACTTCAATTTTGCATTTGAATTGTTTTTATACTATCGTGGATAATTATCAATATAAATATAATTGTTTTGATGTATATCTTGGTGTGTTTGTGATGTGTGAATGAATGTGTGTATGAGGGTATGGGTGTGTGAGTTATGTATCAGATAATGTATCAATGTATCAATGGAAATTAGAAATTTTAAATGTTTCTGTCCCCAGGTATAAGTCATCAGCAACTGCTTTCCCACGGCTGTCCGTGGGAAAGCCGTTGCTAAAAGTGTATCGAAAGCCGTTGCTGATGACCTACAACAACGGCTTAGCGACGGGGTTTTACTAACGGCGTTGCTACGGACTCGAGGCCGTTGCTATTAATGTTATCAGCAACGGCTCCGGGTCTGTGGCAAAACCGTCGCTGATAATATTTGTAGCGACGGCCCGAGCGGCCGTTGCTGATAATGTTTTGAGCGACGGCCCGAGCGGCCGTTGCTGATCCGTCGCTAAGTTATCAGCAACGCGACTTTCTGTCACGGCTCTATTGCAACGGCTCGACCGTTGCTGATGCTCTTCAGCAACGGCGCAGCAACGGCTGACGGCTGATGCCCATTTTTCTAGTAGTGCATGACCCACCATATTTGTCGAATAAGCATATAATTTGATTATATATATAGTAGAGATAGATTGAATAGAAGATATACTTTACAATTATTCCTCATCATCTGAGTAATAGTCTTCGAATTCTTCTTCTTCTTCATCTTCTTCATCTTCAGCTTCCTCAACTTCATGATCGTCATCATCAACATATTCAACTTCTAATTGAACTAACGATGTGTCTGCATCCTCGAGTGTTGGAATAATACAGTCTACAACAGGAGGACCATCTTCTTGATAGAAATCATCTATCACATCATGTATCGGCTCATTTTCTCCCGCTATCGGATCAATTCTTCCTCTACCTTTAGTCTTACAGACTACACGCCAATCTGCTCTATCTTTATCTCGAGCCGGATACTTCACGTAATATACTTATTCGGCTTGTGATGCCAATATAAAAGGTTCATTTGCTGCCAATTTCGATTTGTAATTAACCTCAACAAGTTTGTATTTTGGATGAACTTCCATGCCCCTTTCTGTTGTATCGAACCAATGACATCTAAATAGGACAATTGATTTCAAACCGAAGTAGTGCAATTCTATCACTTCTTCCACCAGTCCATAAAAATCCATATCACATTTAACACATGTTGTCCCTTTCACGCAGATCCCGACATTCATTGTCTTTTTTGTAAATGCATATTTAACCGTGTGAAATCTATACCCATTAACAAAATATCCGCTATAACACGACACTAGTCGCGACGGTCCACTAACAAACTCAAATATTCTTTCATCTATTTCGTCTCTGTGATCTTTGCTGTAAGCCCGAATCCAAGTAGGGAAATTACGATTCTGTAATCTCTCCAATTCTTCATCGTTGTGAATAGAGTATTTTTGCACAATCTAAATGTCAAATATTTTAATGAATTGTTCAATCTCTGGGCAATTGAGTAATACGTACAATTGTGCCAAATGATACTCTTCGTCGCTTAAGTGTCGAGACGGACGAGAACTAAAAGCACGACCAGAGTGACAAAATATATTTAAACATTCATTTGAATGTCGAACTCTCCCGTCGTCGTTACGTGGAAGACGATCAAATCTTGTATGCATTGTCGATTCAAAGTAAAATGAGCAGAATGTTGAAATTTCTTAGATGATATACGATTCAGATATTGATCCTTCAATAACTACGATGTTCTTTACTTTTTTCTTCAAACGATTCATGTATCTTTCAAATAAGTACATGCATCCACCGGTATTGAACGGGGCCACCAACTCGTGCCTCGTATGCTAAGTGTATCGGTAGATGCTCCATCGAGTCAAAAAAGGTAGGAGGAAAAAACTGCTCAAGCTTGTATACAATTTCTACAATATTACTTTCAAGTGCTGACATATCTTCGACTCGCAGGATATTTGCACAAATGTTTCTAAAAAATATAGGGGTGTGCAAACTTCCCCGATTCACCGAAACCGAACCGAAATCGACCGAACCGAAACCGATTTAACCGAACCGAATTAACCGAATTAATTTCGGTTCGGTTTTCGGTTAAAGAAATTTTTGGGTTCGGTTTTCGGTTCGGTTCGGTAAATTAACCGACGGTTCGGTTAATTTACCGAATTAACTGAATATATATGTATATGTATATATATATATAATAACAGATATATAAGATGTTGGCATTTGTCTTGGTGGTAAGTGTTATGTTTAGCTTTTCGCCGCCCGGGTTCGAATCCCATGTTGTGTAATAATATTTATTTAACATTCGATATATATATAATAGGTGTTAGTTATATATAAATTGATAGTAATGTTTGCTAAGATGGTTAGAAGGGTAAAAATTAAAATCTAATTCTCAGTTGGTTGAGTTCAAGTCCACATGCATTCTTTGAATTTTTTTTTTTTATCTTTTCGGTTAACCGAACCAAATTAACCGAACTGAATTAACCGAATTTTTTCGGTTCGGTAAACGGTTAATTTTTTTTTTTGGTTCGGTTCGATTAATCGAATTTTTGGTTCGGTTTTTAATCAAACCGAACCGATGCTCACCCCTAAAAAAATATACTTAATTCAGTCAACAGACCCTAAATATTATCAGGTAGAAGATCTCAGAATGCGATCGGAAGGAATCTCTGCATGAATACATGACAATCATGGCTCTTCATCCCTGATATTTTGCAATCATCGACGTTCACACATTGAGATAAGTTTGAGTCATATCCATCGAATAATCTAAGTTCTTTGGTCCATTGATAAACATCTTTCATCTGTTGTTTATTTAACACATACGGGGCCTTCAGCTTCAGATACCGTCCGTTGACCTCTTGTAACTCCAACTCCGGCCTCTTACAAAGTATTTTCAGATCATGTCGGGCCTTGACATTATCTTTAGTTTTCCCGGGAACATCCATCAAAGTGTTAAAAATATTATCAAACATATTTTTTCTCAATATGTAGGACGTCTAAATTATGCCGAATCAGTAATGAACTCCAATACGACAATTTCCAAAAGATACTTTTTTTCACCCAGTTATGTGTTTGACCAAAGCCCGCGACACTCTTTCATTCCGACCAAACACTATCTCTGAAGTGCTGAAACACGTGCTAACATTTCTTTACCAGACATCACCGGTGGTGGCTCATCCCTTTCGACTATGCCATTAGTAAATTTATTACGATTCCTTCGATACTGATGGTTAGCCGGTAGGAATCGACGGTGACAGTCAAAGAATAAGATTTTCCATCCATTTTGAAGACTGAATGATTTAGAGTGTTCCATACAATACAGACAAGAGAGTCGACCGTGAGTGCTCTAATCAGACAACATGCCGTAGGCCGGGAAATCATTGATTGTCTATAAGACCGCGGCCTTTAAATTGAAGTTTTGCTTCCGATGACAATCATAAGTGAAAGCTCTCTTAGTCCACAATATTTTCAATTCATCTATTAGGAGTCTGAGAAACACGTCAATTTCTTTTCGCGGACCCTTAGGACCCGGAATAATCATTGAAAGATAAATAAATTTATCTTTCATAGACATTGACGGCGGCAAATTATAAACTGTTAGCAGCACTAGTCAAACTGAATATAGAGTTGCAGAATGACCAAACATATTAAAACCATCCGTGCACAATCCCAATCTGATATTTTTAGTATCCCTAGCAAATGAAGGATAACATGTATCCAAATATTTTCATGCTCCACTGTCGGATGGATGAGTCATTACTGTATCATCATGACTTTTTGCATGCCAACTCATGTAGGGGCCGGGCCGTCTTTTCCAACATGAATAATATTTGAAGTTTCGGTGTCAGTGGAAAATACCGAAGCACTTTAAACGGGATATTTTTCTGTCGGACTAATTTTTTCTCCTTGTAATGAGGATGTTCACATACAAGGCATTTATCCAACTTCACATTTTCTTTATAATATAAAATGCAGTTATTTTGGCACGCGTGTATTTTTTCGTACCCAAGCCCTAATTTTCTCACTAACTTTTTAGTCTTATAAAAAGTTAGCTCAAACTTGTTATCAGTAGGCAGCATTTCATTAATCAATCACGCAATCCGATCAAACGCAACCCCGCTGATATTACAATCGACCTTGATGTTTAGGAGTTGCGTCATTGCCGAAAATCTAGTGTCCTTAGGACAATTCTCATACAACGATTTATCGACAGCTTTTAACATCTCGTAAAATTCCGCGGCTTCTTTATTCGGCAATTCAATCTCGACCATAGGTTGTACTTCTGTGATATCAACACTCGTAATAACTAGTGACACTAACGTCTCAGTAATTGGCCGATCGACATTATCATTCAGCTAGAATTGACCCCCAAGACTATCACGTATCATAGTTCTATAGGTATTAGATGGATTGGATGAAGAAACACTAGCAGAGGAAGATTCACCATGTGTCTGAACGACATGATTGCTCGACGTCCCGACTTCACGTGACTCCACGTGAAAAGTCTATAGAAAATATCTTGATGCAAATACTTTGCTACACAGATGCAGAGTGATAGTTTCCTGATCCAAAAATTATGCATTCAAGCAAATGCGGCACAGACATCGAATTTTATCACCGACGCTAACGAATTTTCGATTCGAATTGGTGAAATTTAGGAAGTAAGTTATGCTTAATCAAAACTCATTTGTTAAAGCTCCACAATCAAGACGTCGGTACATCCAACTTCGATCGCCTGATATAATTCTGTCAATCAATGACAATTTCTTCAGTTAATGCCTTTAGGTGGGATGGTCTTATTCCATTCGGATTTCATGTTATTCATATTGCACTAAATATTTCTTTTAACCGCTAACTTCATTCTAAATTTTGGCAACATCTCCCTATAGTTTTCAGAATACGCATATCATTTGGGCGCGTATCGAGAACAAGAGAGACACAATAGCCAAAATTTAAGAATTAATGAGTTAACGGTTAAAAGAAAAAACTAAGTGCAATACAAATAACTATGTTTTCAAATTGTCCAATCAGGGACAATTCAAGGTTGTACATCATATAAAAGATCATCTACTTCTTTTACACGAACATACAATCCCCGAAAATGATCTAAGGTTTTGCTAAATCATATCTGACTCGTTGATGCGTACGTGAAATGTATCAACTTGTCGGATGGATGATTATTTTCTAAATATTTCGATGCCGGTTCGAGTCCACAGTGGACGATTCCGACACGAGTCTAAAATGGATGATTCTGACGCGAGTCCAAAGTGGACGATTCTGGTGCGAGTCCGAAGTGGATGATTCTAATTAATCTAAATCTAAAGATTAACAATAAAATTAATCTAAATTAATATAATTTAAATTAATCTATTCTAAACATTAATCTAAATTAATCTAAAGATTAACATTAATCTAAATTGATCTGATCTAATCTAAACATCTAAATTAACCTAAACATTTAATTAATCTAAACATCTAAGATTTAATTAATCTAAATATCTAAATTTACCATAAAAATATTTAATTAATCTAGAATTTGGATTTAATAAAAGAAAAAAATAGGGTAAAAAAAAACCCTATTTTCGGCGCCGGAGTCTAGTGTCCGACATATGTCGGACATTGGACAATGCTTCGGCCGCCGACCGAAACCCTAAACCTAGGGTTTCGACCGGTTCTACAATAAATAGAGAGGGGGCGAGTTACCTAGAGCGAGCGATGACGGTGGGTGGCGGCAGCGAGTGGCGTCGGCGAGTGGGCGGAGATCGGCGGTGGCAGAAGAAAGGAAGAAGAAGGAGGAAGGGGCGGGCGCGATCGGTCGAGTTAAATAAACTTATCAGCAACGGCTCACTCATCCGTTAGAAAGCCGTTGCTGATAAGTAACATCATCAGTAACGGCTCACTCGTCCGCTAGAACGCTGTTACTGATAAGTATTTTATTTTCGCTCCGCGAACGCGCGATCGGCTAAAGAGTGACAGATGCAGTAGCGTAACTAAGCCGTTGCTAATGTGATAATATATCTGCAACGGCTCGAGCGGACGTAACAAAGCCGTTGCAGATATATCACATCTACAATGGCTTGAGCGGCCATTGCTGATTAACATATTTCTAGTAGTGTACCTTGTGTTCTGCCTATAAAACTCCATTCCCAACCTTCCTATGAACTCCTGAAACCTATTGAGTCATCATTTGATATTGCATGAGTCTTGAAAGAGCCATTCGTTGATCCATGACCTAGTTGAGCTTGGAAACTTGATCTTTGCCTTTGCCCTTCAAAGATTCATCATTAAAAGGCATCAAGAGGAAAATGTTGCATCATTTGGAGCTAAGTATTTATTTGATGTATTTATAGCTCTTTTTACATTGTATTTTGTGGGTTATTTTGTGATTCTTAAGGTGTGTGAAAATCTAGGTTGCTAGGTTTGAGAGTTGGTGGTTGCCTTGGTGTAGAAGCATAAGTCCATCGGTGCAAACTTAGTTTGTTAGGGTTAGTTTGTTGGCCTAAGGTTTTCAATCTTGGTCTTAATCTCAGTTTTGATGATAACAAACTCGGAACTAATGTTTGAGCGAGAAATAATTTCAGGTTTCAAGTCGGTTTGCGCGCGACATTCGCGATCGAAAAAATAAGAGAAATCGAAGTTATCGGAAGGATGCTCGTCGACGCTCGGGATTCGTCGAAAAGTTAGAGTATAGGTTTAGGGTGTCTAGAATATATTGTTTGTCATCTTGGTTGAATGTGAAAATGACAAAGAGACATATATCCAGTACTTGGACTAGGTGGAAAGGTAAGGAGACATGCAGAGTTGCAGATATTGGAAGTATTAGCTAGCCTTCATGTGAACCTTAATATATAGACATATAGTGGTTTCAGAAGAAGGAAGTCAAGCACAAATTATTACAAAGCCTTGTACCATTAAGCATAGTATATTTTCAACTAATTTGCAGTTTTTTATTAAAAGAAACATTTGTTAGATTTTTACTGCAGATGCCCCTTTGGTCACAAATTTTTACAATAGTGGGCCCTGCTCCTTAAACTTTTTGTAAATGACAAACATGTCCTCCTAAAGCCATTTGTAAGATTAAAAAATCTAAAAAATAATAATTAAAGGTGTGAATTAGATCAGAGGGTTGTAATATGGCTGTGATGCAAATTTAAAATGATTCCACAGACACATATATTTGTGATTTTGGTTGGGTATGAATTCTGATCGATGTCTAACCCATTATATATAGTTTATTGGGTTAACATTATAATTATCCGAGTCAATTGCCACCCTTAATTCAACATCTAATATTTAATTATACCATGCAGAGGATTCCTATTTTAAGTATTTACAACGGAGGGCCCATGCTAATTTTTGATTCTTTTCAAGGGAAAAGATTTTCCTTTAGCATTACGCACTTTAAAACATTTTTAAAAATATATGAAAAATGGCAAAACCACAACTATAGAATATTTGGATTTCTTAGTATTCTTTTTCATTTTTAGAAAAATGTATACCAAAAGGACATTTATGTCCTCAAAAAAAATTGTGTAAGGCCTATGTGAAGTTGATTCAATTTGAACCCGACCTCAATCAAAATTGGATTTGGAATTTATTGTTTTCATTTTTTTTCTTTAATTTCCTCATTTGATGAGATTTGAGCTCGATGTATCATTCTCCTCTTCTCCCACAGGGCCCGCGCGAGGCTTACGTCAAACCAATACTCAAGTGGATCAAGTCTGATCCATGTTTGGACTTAGGAATTCATAAAGTCTTCAAAATCTCCGACTTCATTATCCATTTTCGAGAAGAGTTTGCTTTGAAAGTAAAATTTATACCTGAAGGACACTCGGTATTTATTTTTATTGTGTTTTGCACCGGAATCTGGACTACTTCATGAAAGATGGATCCATCTACCTTGTACAATTTGTTCGATGTCCTTAGAGCCTTCAGTACTATCGAGGCTCTATTGTGTACCCCCAAGACTCCTCATACAGAGGATGTTGTGTAGCCCCTAGTGTCGAGAACTCCAAGAGACACTAAATTTTTTCCTAGCTTCAGAACATGACGAACATTAGCTATGGTCTTTATCGAGCCATCGTGTAGCTTTTACTTCACTGCTCCGACCATATCTGAAAACTTTACAGGGAGCTTTGTTGCGACATGAACTATTCCACCATTTATACACCGGTAATCCCTAAAGGTCATTCGATGTGGAGTCATATGAAAGGAACACATAAAATTCAGGAATCACTCGTCGATGCTACCGGTGGTGCGTTGTTCGCGTAGAAGTCTATATTAAGCTAAAACATGATTGGTGTTACCTGATGTGTGGTGCCATTGTCGATATTGTCTTTGTTTGCGGTCGATCTAGGCATTCCCAGGCTGCCTAAATTTTCTATCGCGACCAAAACCTCAATTTAAAATACGTCATTTACATAAAAGTCTCTGTGCTATTACATGCTTCTTGCTATCTTGCCATTGAGGGTTGTATCATGATACAGACATGTGAGTTTGTCCCAAATATTTGAGTTGTCATCTGAGATGCAATCTCTTGAAATGCCTCATTCGAAAGGCTTAGGTACTGAATTACAATCGTCTTTTGCTCATTATATCACGTGTCTATTATTTTTACAATTTTGGATTCGATTTTGGTTTTCTCTTTCCCTCGTCAGGTTCGAGTTTCATAGCTCCTGCATGAAATGCTTTATAATTTCCTAACAACCTATGTAATTTTGTAAGGGACCTCCCACTGTAAAAACAAAACTCTTGCGGGTAAATTTGACCACAATTTGATCTTCTCAATTTATCAGTGTTGATCCAAATGAAGGACACCCAAAAAGAAAAGGGCAAATGACCAATGTGTACAATTTGTTACTGCTGAAGATAAAAAGAAAAGGTAAAATAATTTGGAAGGAGAAATCTGCACCTGTTGGTTTATTAATTATCTGACTCAGGTACACATCTGAAATGAAATTTTAATGGCGTTTGGACTTTGTTCAGGGACAAAGATTCCTTTCCACTATCTTCACTTCATCAAAACAGCTAGTGCAGTGATGCCACGTCCGGCCATCGTATTCGGTGGATGCATGACAAATTACAATGACCGGTCAAAGGGGTTCTCACTGTTTTTATACACATTTACGTATAAAGATTTAAAATTTACATATATATATATATATATATATTTACAAAGTTAATAGTTTAATTAATTAAATTGATTTTGATTGAAATCGGATCATTATATACACACACGCAACTGGATTCAAAAAGCTGGGGGTATATGACATGGACCACCACCGCCACCCCAATCTACTTTCCAAGTAATCCTCTCCTCACCCGTTAGCTTTTCCTCCGATTCCCCATCCGACAACATGGTCGGTCGTACGTGTCACTCGCGCATTGGACACCTCCCTTTGTTCTTGCAGGCTGCAGCCATGGGCCATGCGACACTCGGCCGCATCCTCCCGGTCCCTTTTGAATTCTTACGAATCCCCACTCGACAAGCAATCGCATCGAAGCTGATCTATAAATTCCCCTCAGCGCTCGCCCTCCTTCTTCTTCCTCCTTGTAGAGAGACCACCGATCATGGCTAATGGCTACTACTACCAAAGCACTCCTCCTCCGTACTACCACAACTCCTCTCCCTACTCCTCCTACTCGGCGGCGGCGCAGTCGGCGCCTCCTCTCCCGCTGCACCTCTGCTTCTTCCTGTTCACGCTCTTCGTGTTCATCGGCATCTCCTGGTACATGACCTACGAGTCGGTGTTCGAGAGCTTGTTCGAGCAGCTGAAGCTGCTGTTCATGGTGTCGCCGCTGGTGCTGCTCCTGGTCGTGCACTGGCTGTCGAACGACGAGGGGCGACGGCGCGGGGTGCCCTTCTTCATCCCCTTGCCGGAGCGGGACTCCTTCCACAGGGCCGGTGGGTCGCCGTGGGGCGTGGCGCTCGTCTTGGTGCTCCTCATGTTCATGATCTCCTACCAGTCCTATTTCCATGAGCGCTGGTTCCCTCTCTTAAGCCGATGAGGAAGATGATGAAGCAGCAGCTGCATGCAGGAGCTAGTTTTTGCTGATCAACATCAAATCAATTAAATATATGTACTTAATTAATTAGTAGAGCGGTATAAGATGTTTCATGCATGGTGTATCTTCTGCTTTCCTTAATAAAGCTTAATTACTTCTTTAATCTCTCTCTCTCTCTCAGATAATCAATCAACAATTCAAGTATGCGAAATATTTAGATTAAAAATAAGAGAAAATAAATTAAGTAGATGAAATTGATTGTAAAAAGCTGAAACTGATCGAATTGGAGGGCCCTTTCTGAACTCTTAATTAACCAAACCAGCTGGTGGGCTTTCACTGAAGAGAGAGAGAGAGAGAGACTTTTTGCTGGAGAGCAGTGTCCAAATTAAAAACTATAAAGACTTCAGACCGTTTGCAGGAGTACTAGTAGCTAGTTGCAAAGCACAGTGAGTGTAATTAATTTTCCCGCATGCATGTAGTGAATAGTGATGCAAGCTTTTGGTTTGGAAGGACTAATTAAAACTTAAAAGGATATGATCATGAGGATGTTGATGAATCTCTATTAGCATGCATCCAGTACTGACTCATTCAATTAATTAAAATGGATTGTGTAATATATTTAAAAAGGAAAATCTAAATGTGGGTAGTATAATTGGTGGTAATATATATATTATAAGTTGTCTAGAGATCTATGATTCGATTTTTACTATGATCATCTAATGTGACTTCCTATTTTTGTTAAAAAAAATGATAATATATATAATTATTTTTCTTTATATATTGAATTTTGGTTTGAGAAAAAGATTGATTGGATAAAAAAAAATCCAAATTAAATCAGATTCAATATTAATTGGAAACGGAACCCGACTTAAAAAAAAGGAGAAAAGTCTTACTAATTTCGATGGAAACTTTAGAAGTAGAAATGCATATGCATATGTATATGAATATATGCCCAAATGACATAAAGCTGTCAATGATTGGAAAAGAGTAAAAGGTTGTCAATGAATCTGTGGCTGAGGAATATATAATTTAGCTAATTTGATGAGGAATGCATGGATTAATTAATTGTAAAATAGCTAGGAAAAAGTAGGGAATGAGCATCTTTTTCTTTTCCTTTCGGCTTGGATGGTGACCAATTAAAGAAAAGTACATTCGGCCTCCTACTTGCATATGCATGTATGCCTAATCTTAATTCATTAATAAAGATTGGATTAGTTAATTAATATACTCCTTAGCATTGAAGCTTTTGCACAGACCGATCCATTCACACGCATTTTGTTTCTTCTAGCTACTGGTTGAGATCTAAACACCTCCCCAGCCATGTTATATTTATGAATTTTATTATTATTATATAACTGATGTTCTTAATTAGTGTTTGGAGGATCCATGTAATACCTGTGCCCGTATTATTTTGATTTTAGACCGAGACTCAGTTCGTACGTCGAAGCGAGTCGGAGAGATCGCCGAAGACTACGGTCTAAGGTACGACTTTCGCGCATGCCAAATAGAGTTATTAAGTTAATTAGGAACTTATTGGATTGAGTAAGGCGTCATGAGTCGGTCGGTGCGATCTAATTGGAAATTGGACTCGTTTGGAGGCGAACTCAAGTGAAGAGCATATTGGTCTTTTGGTATTTAAATGAGACAGCTTATATCATATGAATTTTTGTGTGAAGGGGGCGGAACTTATCAGCTTGGGCACGTAACCCAAGGGAACACACAAACCGAGGTGAAGAGATTGAGGGTGGCCGGCGATTGGAGACTTTTCAGTGCGAGATTCCCAGTGTTCGTCAAGGTCTTTTCCTAAGGGAAGGATAAAGGCTTTATTCGCGGTGAGTGGTCCTAAGATTCTAGGGATTTGCCCACCTTTAGGGCAACCCCATGTTGAATATGAATTGGGTCCAAAATCTTGGCTTCTCGCCGTGTTTTCTTTGGATTCTTGTTGATTCTTTGTGTTGATTTGAATGATGGAAGTGCGGATGGAGTAGGCAGCCCTATGAGGTCTAGGGTCGAATTCTTGAACCCTAGTTGTAGGGTATTTTGTATTGTTTTGATAAATTTTGGGTTGAGGAGGATTGATTTCCTCAAGATTATGATTTTTAGGGTGTTGTTGGTTGAGTTTTGGGGGAAGAGTGCTCTAGGACCCCCTAGGGTGTGCGGCCCTAATCTTAGAGGGTAAGTCCTTCACTATATGGTCTTCAAGGGTAGGGTGTTAGGCAATTATTTGAAGGGCCGAACCACACTAGATAGAAACCCCATGATACATGGTGAGGTGCATGTGGCCTAAATTTGCTCACCAGTGTTTGGTGAAATGCCACACCCACATGTTGATGCCCTATTCCTAATAATTGGCTTCCAAATCTTTGTATCTACACGGGTTATGTTTAGGGAAACCAGGTATAGTTGTTTGGGCCGAGTTAAAGGCCGAAAATCCAACATTTAAGTGGTTGTAAGGAAAGAGCTTAAGAGGATACAAGCTGTCCAGAAATTATTTTTAGGCATATTTGACACATTGTCCAAAGATTGAGATGTTATCTAATTAGTGCGAACTGTCGGGGTCAGTTCGTAGAGAGTATGTACAACTCCGACAAGAAATTTCAGCGGATTCTGAGCTAATGCACCAACAAGAAAAAGCTGACTGGTAACGAAAAGGTAAGTGTGAGAGAAAATATTTTCGCTGTACTTCAAAGAAAATTACCCTCAAATGCAAGGATCAATGTATGTTCGTTATTTCTTGCAAAATAGACAATGTTGGTATAAAAAATACTATGTGTGATTTAGGAGCATCAATAAATGTCATGTCATTGTCTATTTATTCGTCTTTAAACATTGATCCATTAAAGAAGATGTGTGTAGTAATTCAATTAGCTGACATGACAGTTGTTTATCTCGAAAGGGTGTTGGAAGATGTTCTTGTTCAAGTAAATAACTTAGTCTTCTCTGTAGATTTTTTTGTGCTTAATATGAAGGAAGACACATCTTCCAACTCATTAGAAATTTTGCTAGGAAGACCATTTCTTAGCACAACTAGGACAAAAATAGATGTGTACGATGACACACTCACTATGAAATTTGACGGAAAGATCATCAAATTCAATATTTATGATGCAACGAAATATTCCAGCGAAGAACTTTGTGTTTATAACATTGATTTTATTGGCTTTTTAGCTCAAGAAATATTTAATTTGAGTGTTATGGACATGAATCTCAATCGGGACATCATTGAAATTGATTCTGAAAATAATTTGCAGGTTGAAATAAAGACGCTCAAAACCACAAAATTAAACTAATGCTTTGTGCCTAGAATAATCTATCTTACACTAAGCTTTTACATTCTATTGTGCATGCACCACAATTGGAATTGAGGCTGTTGCCTAGGCATCTAAAGTACGCAACTGGAGTTATGTGAAATATGACTGTACTGTCTAGCATAGGACAATAAACAAGGGCGCCTTTTGGAGGCAACCCAAGTTTTAGGTGTCCCCACACCTTATTTCTTATCATTTGCTTTTGCATAATTTTCTTTTCAATTTCTTTTAGATCCATTTTTATTTACTTCTGATTTTAATTTCTTCCAATTATCTTTTAGTAGAGGGTGAATTCGGTACCAATGGAGCTTTGAGGATTCTAGAAAGAAAAAGGAGGAAAAATTTAAAATGCAGACTTGAAATTTTAGGCATGATCATGCCTAAAACCTAAGGCAATAGCAAGCGGCCTTCTCCCTCCTCCTATATCCAGGGAAGTCCTCCTGCTCCCAACTTGCTTTTATTTTTGCTTTAAACTGATTTTGCATCACATTGAGGACAACGTGGAGTTTAAGTGTGGGGGGGGGGAATCATTTTGATGCTTCCTGAAATTAATCATTTTGCATGCTAGCTGATTTTTTTTTTTTGCAGAAATCATGTTGCTAGTTGAAATTTTTTTTGCTTGATGAAATTTTTTTGGTTATTTTGTTGCTCATTTTAAAATTCCCGTTTTGAACACTTGTCGTGAAAAATTTCTCTACAACTTATATACTTCAATTGTTCTCTTGGAAGATTCATTTGTATCCTTGGGCAACACAACTCGTTGTGTTTAGATAACTCAAACTGAATTACAATAGGGCATAATCAATGCATTTCTCATCTCTCCACACAATTCATGACCATCCTTTTGATAAAATCTTGCAAATGTCAAGATGCATAAGGGTTTAAATCATAATGAACAAATCATGCTTGCTTAAATTTATCATGCACAATTGAAACTTTACCTTATTATGCGTTGAGTTTAGATTAAAAAAAAATAGAGAGAGAAAAAGATATATACTTCACTGATAACCGAAGGAAAGTTATCATGAGTAGAGTACTGACCACCTAGAATTGTGACCAATTGAGTAACCAGGTGCATGCATCACCAATGTATGTCATCGCGTCAAAAGGTTGGATGACATTCTAGGCAAGGTACCTAGAATCGGGCCAACTGAGTAATCGGGTGCATACATCACCAATGTATGTCCCCTCATGTCAAAAAGTTGAGCAACGATCTAGGAAAACCAAAGGGTGCTCAATAAATCAATCAAGTCTCCTAGTTTTTGACTTTTGACATTTCTTGGTAAATGTTTTTTCTATGCAATGACTCGACTACACCAACGGGTTTCATGAGACTGCCACTAGAGTCAGCCGCCACGTACCAGCCGCACCATACCTCAGTGATCACGCTCCGCAAAATAGTATACATAAAAAAAGAAGGCCGGTGAGTTCAAAGAACTCAGTGAGTGACCACCTCGACCATCACTAAGCCATACCATATTAGTTAAACAAAATAGTAAATAACTCCGACTTCGCATAGAAGTTAAAAGAACATGAACACATTTCATCAATAACTTGTGCGCTAGGGGTACCACCTAGTCTGATCCGGCTCAGATGAAACTATCATCTAGATACTCATCCACAACTCACAAAGTACTCGCTAGGCCGATCGCCCCCAGCAAGCCAACTCGGGCTCACTGAGCTAGAAAGACCCTCTAGCATTAGTGCCCAGAATTCGGTTGGGAAAGGCCCTCCGACCTATGTCACTCGAGTCCGTCGTCGGCGTGGCTCACTAATGTATGCCTCGACCCAGAATCACTCGTACGCTAAGCGTACCACTCAGCTCATTACGGTCCAATATCACCTCGTGTGTGATGCGCACCACTCGGCCCATTTGGCCTAATAACGTCTAGTGCGCGATGTCGGCCTATCCGGCCCATCATCTCGCACGCAATGTGCACCACTCTGCCCATCCGACCCAATAATATCTCATGCGCGATGTGCATCACTCGGCCTATCTGGCCTAATAATATCTCGTCCGCGATGCACACCACTCAGTCTATCCAGCCCAATAACATCTCGTACGCGATGCGCATCACTCGACCCATCCGGCCCAATTTAATATCTTGTGTGCGATGCGCACCACTCGTCCTATCCAGCCCAATAACATCTTGTGTGTGTCTATGAGTTTTGCGGATCGACAATGAAAATATTACTAATCTACCCAAGGATTTTGACTTAGAGAACCACCGGACTCCTAATTTTCTTTCTTTCCCATGTCTCGCGGAATGTCGGTCTGCATCCAAAATTTCGATCGTTCTACATCCAACTTTCTAAATTATTACTCGAGGGCTATACCCTCATGTCGACATGTAAAAGTTAAATTTCCCTACTGTTCACATGGTTGAATTTCTAATATTTACAGCAAGCTAGGGAAGGTCGCACCGGGCTCACAACCCGACTCGTTTGATAGGTATGATGACTATTCTAGCCTACTGAACCCATTCGTTTTCTACTCGTACACTACTGTTCAGGTCGCAATAATAATTTTTAAATTCGTAGAACATAGTGTACATGAGGATTGGTAGGTCATATCAGTATTTTACAATCTGTATTAGTAATACAGTATTACTATCTCAAACAAGATACACAATTTCAGCATACATTAAACGAAAATTCCGACAACCCATGATAAATTTCAGTATATGTTAATTAGCTACACTTATCATCTAATTCCTAGTATCATGACAACATAACATAAAACTAAAGCCTATCTGTTTGCCCTTAAGGGTGCCCTACACCCTTAGGGTCACTCAGCCATACTCGGCCACAACAATAAGGATTTAAGTATGATATACCACATGTAATTCTCGGAATTAATCAGTAATAAAAATAGAAATAATGAACAACATCAAAATTTGAGTTCCCTTACTAGGGCCGGCCCTCCCTAGGGTTTGGGGGCATGCCCTAGGGCTGCTGCACCCTCCCAAACCCCAATGGGTGTCATACAATCCTCAATCGACGCATATAAACATGGTACATCATACAACTCACAAGAAACAAAAAGAACTCGATCTCGATTTCAAAAAGAAAACACTCGACAACCCCTAATCATGATTTCTAGGGATTTTAGGGAGGTCCACTCATAGGAGAAGAAGATCGGAGAGGAAGAAGAGTCTTGAGGGACTCGCAGTACTTGGCTCCGATGAACTCACAAACTCCGGTCGATTGTCTCCCTCTCCCCCTTGCTTTGGTCGCTACCCCTCCTTTCCAAGGCGCCGTGGGTTCTGTGCGGCTATTGTAGCCATACGGTCCCAATTATTTTTAAATATTATTTTAATTGATTTCACACTAATTACAAGTTTGCCCTCCCCCTTAAGTGGTTCACCAAAATATCTATATCTCGCTCGTTTCTTGTTCGAATCGAGTTCCGGTTAGACCGTCAGAGTCCACTCGAAACCCACTTTAATCCAAAATACTTAAGTTTAGCACATCAACAAACTCATAAATAAGGATAATTCCAAAGTGCAAGGATCACACCTCAAGGTATGCGGTACCGCTCAACTCCGCACGCGCCTTTGTACGTCACAATCAACCCGCTGAAATCAATACACAAAAATATTATTAATTTTTTATCGAGTATTACACATTAATACTTTATGATGCAGACTTCGATAGGGTAAGATGGATTTGTAGGAGAGTGATTGTTCGGTTTGAGTTGTGCTTGAGGACAAACATCGTTTTAAGTGTGGGGGGATTTGATGACATGTATATTTTCCATCTTAGGATGTTTATTTTCATGCTAAATTCAAATTAAATATATACTAATATATAATATTTATTATGTTTAATATTTAGACAACAAAGTATGGAAAAAAATAAAAAAGAAATCCCCTTACACGTTTTTTAAAGCTAAAAATTGAAAAGAAAGCTGGACTTGGTCGTCATGCCTTAGGCGTGTCCACGCCTTACATGGTAACAAACATATTTCTAATGTGTTTATCAAATGTTCATTTTAGGTTGAAGAACAATTTTGGATTTCAAGAAGAAATTTTTAGTGAAAATAATTTTGGATTTTAAGATGGAATTTTTTATCAAAACAAAATTTTGGTTCTATTGTGTGTATCCTTTGGAATTTAATAATTATGAATAAGATATCATTTTTATTTTAGTATAAATAAGGTATAATATAAATTTTCTATGTACCATGAGAGTGGCGCAGTGGAAGTGTGGTGGGCTCATAACCCATAGGTCTCAGGATTGGAACCTAGCTCTAATAATTAAATAAATTCTACTTGTTAATCAAATGTATTTTACTTATTAATTGCTTGAAAATAAAGGTAAATGAACATATACAATTTAAGATTACCATCATTATAAGTATATTACATATTATCATATATAAATTTAGTCTTTTTAAATGTGCTTATCAAGTGTTCATTTCAAGTTGAAGAATAATTTTGGATTTCTAGAAAGAATTTTTGCTGAAAACAATTTTGGATTTCAAGAAGGAATTTTTGGTAAGAACAAACTTTTGGTAAATTTTTGGTTGTATTGTGTGTATATATTCTTTGGAATATAATAATAATTGTGAATAATATATCATTTTTGTTTTAGTAATACTAAGATATAATATAAATTATTTATGTACCATCAGAGTGGCGTAGCGGAAGTGTGGTCGACCCATAACCCAATGGTCACATAATCAAAACCTAGCTTTGTTAATTAAATACATTGTACTTGTAAATTAAATATATTTTACTTATTAATTGCTTGACAATAAATTTAAATGAACATGTACAACTTAACATTACCATCCTTCTTAGTATATTACATATTATCATATAAAAATTTAGTCTTTTTTATGTGTTTAAAAAATCATAAAAATCATAATAATTTAAGTTGTAATTCTATATCTATGTATTTTAATTAGTTAAATTGTAATTTTCATGTATACATTATGTATGTTTTCTAAAATAAATTTAAAAATAGAATAATTAAAGCATTAATATTACGTTAATCATATATTTATGTATATATTTTGATGTGATATTGTAAAAAATGATTTGTTTTCAAGCAGTAATCTCATATTCAAAAATGTAAAATTAAGTATATTACATATTGTATATTTTTGTGCTTTATTTTGTCATATTGAAAGTGTGAAAACCTAGGGTCTGTTGGTGCTGTTAGTCTAAGATTTTCAATCTTGATCTTAATATTAATTTTGATGATAATAAACATATTTCTAGTTTTTTTTATCAAGTGTCCATTTTAGGTTGAAGAACAATTTTAGATTTCAAGAAAGAATTTTTGGTTGTATTGTGTGTATCCTTTGGAATTTAATAATTATGAATAAGATATAGTTTTTTGTTTTAGTAAAAATAAGGTATAATATAATATTTTTATGTACCATCGTAGTGGCGCAACGGAAGCGTGGTGGGCACATAACCAGGATCAAAACCTGGCTCTGATAATTAAATACATTGTACTTGCTAATTAAATACATTTTACTTAGGGTAAATTACAGACCTCCTCTATTTGTCCATGTGACACTCACCTCCCCAGTAGCTAACGGTGTTAAATGAAGTCTGTTAGTAATGTGATTCATCCCTTATGCCCCTTGTTGAAAAATCATTAAAAGGCGTGGATAAAATAATTGAATAAATATTTTAAAAATAAAAATTTGAGAGAAATTATTTTATTATTTAGTAATTTTCATGAAATTAGTGTTAGTTGAATATGAAAATTAAAATGTTAAGAACTCATAGGGTGGAAATATGAGGGAATGAGAGTTAAATAACATAAGGGTATTTTGTCATTTATAATAAGTAAAAACCGTAAATATTTTAATAATACAATTAGTAAGCATGTGCAAGACATATGACAGATACTCCACAAGTTTTCGTTAGTAAGGGAGGTCTATGTAATCTTTTATAATACTCAAGGGGGTCACAAGATAAAGTTACAAATAGAGGAGATGTCAATGTAATTCCATTGAACCTCAGGGATGTTAGTGTAGTTTACCCTTTTACTTATTAATTGCTTGACCATAAATTTAAATTAACTTGTACAACTTAACATTATAATCCTTATAAGTATATTACATAGTATCTGTAACACCTGATTTTTTTTTGTTAAAATGATCATTTAATTAATTTATCCAAATTGATTAGTCCTTAGATGAGTGGTTGGGTCGAAGCGAGTTCGAAGGTTCAAACGAAACTTGAATCGGACTTGTATTGGTTGGATTATGATTTGTTTTAGACTTGACTTAAGTTAAGGGACGCTTTAGTCATTTGTCGATTGGGGTTTTAATATCTATATCTCATCCTTCAGGGGTGCGCGACTCATAGTAGACGCCACACACATCCCCTTGGACGCCCATAGGAAGAGACACGAGCATGGAGACAGAGGAAGGAATCTCGGCAGAGTGGTCCTTGTGGCGTCGGATGTCTACAAACTATGCGATTGGCGGAGCATCCGTGGTGGGATCGTAATGAAAATTGTAATGTATGTTGTAGATTTCTTAGTTCACATTCTGATCGGTGGTGATCGGTTTTGGACAGCCCTATTTTTGGTTTATTCTCCAGGATTCTACTACGTCGAGTTTCGCAGATTCAGGCAATCGGGATCATATCTTGTGGCTGATCGGGCTGAAATTTGGGTAGCATATTCAAGACCCCATGCGCCTGGATGTGAACGGTGGATATCAGATTTGGACGGCTAAATCTTGGATTGCACGAGAGGAAAGAAGAGGACACGAGAAGGGCTCGAATATGAGCAGCACACCCGGACTTGTGAGAGCGTGGAGGATCATCTTTCCTTGTTTTATCCCCACCTCCCTTGTTTATGGATTCAAGCAGCCGCCCCTCCTCTAGTAACTCTTGTTGTGGATTTTGACGTCATGATTTCTAGGTCCTTGATAAATCTACAAACCTATATTGTTAATGTATAAATTCTTGTATTCATGAATCAATTTTCTTCATGTTTGCCGCATAGTTCTTGTGGGTTCTTTGGGTGTGCCGCCCCTCATTCTTGATGAATTCTTGCCTGGATTTATATCATGATCTTTAGGTTTTTTCAATCGATTGTTGAGCATTCTTTTACTCGTCTTGTAAGGGGGACACTCGACTGTGAGATATGACGGCATGAACCAATTGGTGTTAGCCACCTCTCCTTTCATGTGTCTTGCAATCTTGGGCAGTGGCTTGAATTGTGAGTTAGGATTACAAGAATTGATGCTCCTTGATTTCGTAGAACCATGCTGCTACCCCTTATGGTTTATCACAGATTTGGTGGAGAATGAGATCAATGATAAATAAAGATAGGAGCACTTGAACGTAGACTCACATAGGTAGACATTACATCCTATAGTTGGACACCTAAGATCACTATAGGAGAAAGGGGAAGACTTAAGCAAAGATTGGAATTTCCATGAGAGGAAAATTCCAGACGTATGCAGCCGGCCCTGTGAGAAATTGGTACGCTGTTAAGTAGATATTTACTTGGTTGCACTTAGGGGATTCATCTCGGCACGTTACAAGTAATTACTGTTTTACTATATAAAATAGGTGAGTGTTTAGGTATGGTATAGCACGTGGATAGGGAGGATTTATTCTTTACACTTGAACATTACAAATTTAAGTGTTCCAGATGTATTTGAGAATGACACTATGATAAAATGAATATAAAAACATGGCACGTGGAAAGGAATAAATTATTCTTTATTTCGATGTGTTTTCTACCTATACGTGTATATGTGAATGAATACTACGATAGCAAATGTTGCATGTGGATAAAAATAATTTATTCATTCTTCTTTGATATAGTTACAGCCTACATGGATATATATATCTGAGTAATAAATATTGCATGATCGGGTATGGCAATGAGCTTGTGCGCTTGGATGATATGCGAAGTCGAAGGACCATTGGATCCTAAGATATTTATACAGGCACGACGATGATTTGTTCCTTCCTTTATTTTGTCATGTTTCAAATACAGAGTCACGTGATCGACCAGGATATATGTGCTTATATCCCGCAGTTTAACTCATGCACATGCCAACATCATAAGATAGTAGAATAAATAACAATTTTTAATAATAAAAAGAACTAAAATTGATTTTTATTTCAAAACAGCAAGGTTTTAAATAAATATCTCAAGTGCGGAAATAAATAAATCAAAGAACAATATTTCTTTTAATAAATAAAAATTGAATAAAACATGAATGTCCCTACGGAATTACAACTTTAAATACCAAAATAAAAGTGTATGACAACCTACTACAGACTCGACTACGACCCATAACTAGGACTGCTATGAGATCATGTGGCTCCTCTGCTCTTCAGCTGCGCCAAGTGCTCCAGCTCACCTCACTGGTCAGGCTCTGCAAAATAAAACAATGACAACGGGTGAGTTCAAAGAACTCAGTGAGCGATTCTACCAATCCTCACAAAAAAAAACATCTCAGTATAGAATGCATAAGGCAAGACTCCTGACTCAAGCAGGAAAATATCACAAGGGAGTGACCTACTAACAGGCCATCCGGCCACCACCTGCCCGAAGGCAGCCAACACCTAAAGGGTGAAGAACAACATGCCTAAGCCTACCATGCCCTAAGGTAACAACACATACTAGGATAATCGGGAAGGCCCTCCGAACTTATCCTAGTATAAATAAACTCGGGAGCAATCGGGAAAGGCCATCCGAACTTGCTCCACGAGACATGTAAGGATAATCGGGATTCGCCCATCCAAACTTGTCCCTTTAAGATATCATAAGAGTAATCGGGTAGGCCCTCCGAGCTTACTCTTAAAAGATATCACAAGAATAATCGGGAAATACCCTCCGAACTTATTCCTTAAAACCACATCAGGGATAATCGGGTAGATCCTCCGAACTTATCCCACGAGGCCAAACTAGAACAATCAGAAAATGCCCTTCGAACTTGTTCTGCAGGTTGGGAATTAGCAATCTAACCTCCCAGGCCTAGCTTGCAATTCGACTCCTCGACGAGCCTCTCCGCTATTCATAAAGATATGCCACATCATGACTTAAGTCAAGTCTTCCCTACGGTGTCTCAGGGGTGTTCCTATTGGAAAAAGTCTCAACACTCTAATATCCGACCCCAACTCCTAGACTTGTAACGTCATAAATCATGTGTGGTTTTATTTCATGCAATAACTTGATTCGTTGTTCATAACAGATTATGCTGACCATTTTCACAATTTTAATTATGAAATTAAAATTTAAATAAACCATAATAGGGTTTTGTTTTAGCTTACTGTTGTGCCCATTACTGATGTACCTAACTCGAATCAAGTCTCCAAAGTGTGTCTTATGTTTCCAAACTATATTTTCTGGTTGAAATGATAGGTTACACGACTATGTTCAGAGAAATACACACACCACAACAAACAATCTAAAATCAACACGAATCCATCATCTCAGCATACAATTCCAGCAACATGCAATTTTCAGCATACTATTAAATTAAATTCGAAAATAACAAAAATTAACTCCTAAATTATCATTAGGACAAAGTACTAATCTCAAGATTTAATTCACAGGATTCATGCTTTTTAATCAAGATTTAAAAGAATCTATCATGCTTTAATCAAGAAACAAAATCAAGATTTAAAAATCCCACTTCTCAAGAATCCTCATGGCATAATTTACAAGATCTTGATCCTAAACATGATTTCTACCAAAAAATCACATATTTAATTCTAAGCATGCAATCCACAAATCAAGAACTCAAATTAGATAGAAAGATCAAGATTTGCATATCAAGGAACAAGATGGCTCATTCGGGCTTTTCATCGAACACCTTGAGGGCGACCCCGATTTTCCCCTTGGCCGAGCACCCCTAGGTTTACCCTAGGGCTGCCGAGCCCCATAGAGGAGAGATTTGGGTCTCCTCAAGCACGAATTCCAAGAAACACACCAAGAACTCAAAAAAAAAATCATGAACAAAACATAAACGCCGAACCGCCAAGAACGGCTTTGAAGAATTTGAATAAAAATCCGAAGAGAGAGGGTAAACCACTCACCTAATTTAGAAGGATGATTGGAGAAGAAAATTCAATCGACGGCCTCCGATTTTGGCTCCGAAATCCAGCGGCTCAACCCCAAGGAAGAAGGGGGCAAGCGGCGGCTCCTCCTAAGCCGCCGGCTTGAGGAGAAAGGGAGAGGGGCTGGCTTCGGCGGGCTCCTCTCGGCTCGGCTCTAGAGGGAAGGAAGAGAGAAAGAGAGGGAAAGGGGCTTGGCTCAGGCGACGGCTCAGCTCTGGGGTGGCGGCAGCTCCAAGGGGAAAGAGGGAGAGGGCCGGCTACTGGCTTGGCTGGCTGTTGGCGGCTAGCTCTATTCTCTCACAATTTTGGGTGGCTCCAAAAATAGGAGCCACAATCAAGGGGAGGGGGTTTTATACTCCCTCATCAACCCTAACCTCTCTAACCCTTTTGTCCAACGCGCATCCATCTTAGACCGAACCCGAACCCGCTAACTTAAATTAACTTATTCTAAAATAAATCATAAACCATTAATTAAATACACCCACATGAACATAATTAACAATTATGCACACACAACATCATATTAAATAATTTTAACTACTAAAGCCTAAATTCATAAATTTCATAACCGACTTACCCGAGCTCGCAAGCTCGCATCGGACCATGAGTCGACTCGGCTCAAACACGAACTAGTCCGCTAGGCTGGCAAACATAAACATAATAAGTTTGTACAATAACGGTACAAATATATCTTGTAATTTTGTTCCTAGGACTTCAAATAAAGTTGCCCATTGAACAGCAAATGTAGCTCGGTTGAACATGAATTCCACTGTTTGGAATTCTGTAAGGCCTCCCGAGCTTGTCTCAATCTTGTATTTTGATTCTGTTTCTGCTGGCCTTGTAGCCTAATATATTTGTTTTTGGTAAAAAAAAATTTAGATGAACATGTACAACTTAACATTACCATCCTTATAAGTATATTACATATTATCATATAACAATTTAATCATTTTATGTTTTTAAAAAATCACAATAATTATAATCAGTTAAGTTGTGATTATATATCTATGTATTATAATTAGATAAGTTGTTTTTTTCATGTTTACATTATGTAGGTTTTCTAAAATAAATTTAAAAATAAAACAATTAAATCATTCATATTACGTTAATCATATCACAAATGTGAAGGTAATTATTCATGAATTTATTTTGATGCGATATTGTAAAAAATATTTTCTTTTCAAGCAATAATCTCAGATTCAAAAACATAAAATTAAATATATTGCATATTGTATAATTTTGTGGTTCATTTTTTCGTATTGAAATTGTGTAAACCTGAGGTGTGCTAGTGTTGTTGGCCTAAGATTTTCAACATTAACCTGAATATCGTTTTTGATGATAAGAAACATGATAAAAAACATATTTCTAGTGTGTTTATCAAGCGTTCATTTCAGGTGGAAGAACATTTTTAGATTTCAAGAATGAATTTTTGGTGAAAACAATTATGAATTCTAGAAAGGAATTTTAGGTGAAAACAAACTTTTGATGAATATATAGTTGTATTGTCTGTATATATCCTTTGGAATATAATAATTGAAAATAAGATATCATTTTTGTTTTAGTGAAAATAAGGTATAATATAAATTTTTTATATACCACCAAAGTGGTGCAGCGAAAGCGTGGTGGGCCCATAACACATACGTCCCACGATCGAAACTTGGCTCTGATAATTAAATACATTTTACTTATTAATTGATTGACATTAAATTTTAATAAACATGTAAAACTTAATATTACCATCCTTATAAGTATATTACATGTTATCATATAAAAATATAGTCTTTTTTATATGTATTAAAAAAATCATAAATATTATAATGAGTTAAGTTGTAATTATATATCTATGTATTATAATTAGTTAAGTTGCAATTTTCATGATTACATTATGTACGTTTTCTAAAATAAATTTAAAAATAAAACAATTAAAGCATTAGTTAATATTAAGTTAATCATATCTCAAATGTGAATGAAACAATTTATGAATTTATTTTGATGTCATATTGTAAAAAATGATTTGTTTTCAAGCAATAATCTAATATTCAAAAACATATAATTAAGTATATTGCATATTATATATTTTCGTGTTTTATTCTATCGTATAAAAAGTGCGAAAACCTAGGGTGCTAGTGTTGTTGGCCTAATGTTTTTAACCTTGACCTAAATATCAGTTTCGATAATAACAAACATACTTCTAGTGTGTTTATCAAGTGTTCATTTCAGGTTGAATAACACCATGCTCCTATAAACCTAGGACTTAATTTCCCCTTCTTCCCAAACCTCACCACTCCCTTCATAGGAGACACCTTCAAAAACACTAACTCCCCCTCTGCGAACTCAATATCTCGGGCCTTTTCATCTGCATACATCTTCTGACGACTTTGGGCTGCCAACAATCGATCCTTAATCAGTTTTACTTTTTCCACGACATCCTGCACCAAATCGGGCCCCAACAACTGAGACTCCCCAGCCTCGAACCACCCCACGGGGGATCTACATCGCCGTCCATATAGGGCCTCAAAAGGCGCCATACCAATACTGGTCTGGAAACTATTATTATAAGCAAACTCTACTAAGGGCAGGTGCTTCTCCCAACCATCCTCTAAATCCAAAACAAAAGCTCTTAACATATCCTCCAAAGTCTGAATGGTCCTCTCAGACTGCCCGTCCGTCTGTGGATGGAAAGCGGTACTGAATCTGACCTGAGTGCCCAAAGCCTCCTGGAAAGACTGCCAATACCGAGCAGTGAACTGAGTACCCCGATCAGAGATGATCATCACTGGGATACCATGATACGCTACAATCCGATCCAAAAATAATCTGGCATACTGCTCTGCGGTGAAAGTCGTCTTCACTGGAACAAAGTGCGCCGACTTAGTTAGCCGATCCACCACCACTCAGATGGAATCATTTCCCTTCTTCGACCTGGGTAGTCCAGTAACAAAATCCATAGTAATCTTTTCCTATTTCCACTCCGGCACCTCAAGATTCTGAAGCAACCCTGCAGGTCTCAAATGCTCAGCCTTAACCCGTTGACAGACCAAACACTTAGACACAAACTCAGCTACCTCCCTCTTCATCCCTCTCCACCAATAATGCTGCCGCAAATCACGGTACATCTTGGTGGCTCCTGGATGCATAGTATAAGTGGAACTATGAGCCATCTCAAGTACCTGTCGGCGGACTTCTGCCATATCAGGTACCACAATCCTATCCTTGAACCTTAACACACCCTCGGCATCAATCCTAAACCCATCGTTCGCATCTCCCCTCTCAACCAGACCTCGAGTTATAGCACAAAATGCATCCTCACCCTGGGCTGTTCGGAGCATATCTACCAAAGTAGACTGGACGCGAAGATGCGCCACCATACCACCAGAGTTAAACACCGATAACACCGCTCCATTCCCCAGACACTCAGCAAGCTCCCTCGCCAATAACCTTCTTCTCAAAGTCAAATGTGCTAGACTACCCATAGATTTTCTGCTCAATGCATCAGCCACCACATTAGCTTTCCCAGGATGGTATAGAATGGTGCAGTCATAGTCTTTCAACAACTCCAACCACCTTCTTTGCCTCAAGTTCAGTTCCTTCTGAGTAAGCAAGTACTGAAGACTTTTATGGTCAGTATAAATCTCACAAGCTTCCCCATACAAATAATGGCGCCATAACTTTAGTGCAAATACTATAGCTGCCAACTCCAAATCATGGGTCGGGTAGTTCTTCTCATGAGGTTTCAACTGCCTAGATGCATAAGCAATCACCCTACCATGCTGCATCAAAACACAACCGAAACCTACCATAGAAGCATCACAGTACACTGCAAAACCTCCAGAACCTGACGGTAGAGCCAATACTGGAGCTGAAGTCAACCGGTCCTTGAGCTCCTGAAAGCTCTCCTCGCACTTGCTATCCCACTCAAATTTGATTTTCTTCCGAGTCAACCGGGTTAAAGGAGCTGCAATTCTAGAAAAGTTTTCTACAAACTTCCTATAGTACCCGGCCAAGCCCAAGAAGCTCCAGATTTCAGCCACACAAGTCAGAGTTTTCCATCTCTGCACTGCTTCAATCTTCGCGGGGTCTACCTTCACCCCGTCCCTCGATACCACATGACTGGCAGCCATTCACGAGCAACTTCCGGGCCTTAAGGGCTGAAATAACCCCGAAAGATTCCCCTCTACCTTCACCCTGGAAAGTGAACGACGGCATGCCTGGCTTATTAAAAGTAATAGCCTTCGTTCTACAGTCCATAGAGGCATAGTGAGAGGATAGCCAGTCCATGCCCAATACCACATCTATCTCTAAGGTGGGTAGAATTACCAATTCTGCTTCCAAAGCATGCCCACCAATGGACACCTCACAGCCCTTGAAAACTATCTCAACATGGACAGAATGTCCTGTCGGCGTTGATACAACCAAGGGTACCTCAAGGAAATCTTTTTCTTTATCAAGCTTAATAGCAAAGTTATCAGAAATAAAGGAATGAGTAGCTCCAGGATCAAATAGAATAAATGCAGGTATGGAACAAACTGCAAGGATACCTGTCACCACGGTCTTAGACACCTCAGCACCATCTCGGGTCATAGTGAATACTCGCGCAGGAGCTCTCCCAGATCCACTGGCACGCGGCTGCCCTGAACCCTGAGGCTGACCTCTTTGTGCAACAGAAGCTGCGGACACTGGTGCTTTCCCTCTAGACTGTGCTGCACTAGAACCACCTCTGACAGGACAGTCCCTCCTGATGTGACCCGGCTGTCCACACCCGAAGCAGGCATTTGTACGACCAAAGCACATCCCGGTGTGCCTCCGCCCACACTGCCCACACTGCGGTACCTCAACCCTTCTCTGCACCTCAGACCCCACTGTCCTTTGAGTGGCCCCCGGCCCGGTACCTGGGCGACCTCTGAAACTGCCTTGCCCCCGTCCGAACGAACGGGCTGCTCCAGACACCATGCCCTCAGAAAAACCCCAATTCCACAATGGTGTGACCGGCCAGGGTATACAAGCATACCCCGAAGCCTAACTCAAATCACAAACCATAGAGATAAACCAAACTTTTTATTTCAACTCCAACCACTAACAAAAGGTTATAAACAAAACAATTTCATCCTTTGTTAAATAAAACACAGAAACAAGAATGTTCAACCGAAACAAACTTTAAAGAATGTTTGAAACCATAAATGAAATAAAGAAACCATAAATGAAATAAAGAACAATAAGTCTCGATACATGGCTCTCTTTAAACTTGACTACTATCCTAACTCTAACTTCGACTTGTCACGAGATCAGTCCTGAACCTGCTGCTCCCAGCTGCGCTACTCCAACACTTCAGTGCTACTACTTGTACTGACCTGGTGCTGAAAGAAAACAAGAATACAAAAGTAAGTCCACATTAGACTTAGTGAGTGGCTCGGTCTTGAGCCTACCACATTCCACAATCATTAGTTGTATAAAAAATAATAATGACCACATAATAGATAAATTCACAACACAATGAATAATTCCTTAAGTCCAGAAATAAATACTTCATCTACGTAAATCCAAACATTACGAGTCGGTCACTAGGACATGCCCAGTGAGCTTCCCGCCCACGGTTCCTGAGCTAGGCAAACCCTCTAGCCTCAGTAACCCCTAATTGGTTGGGAAAACCCTCCAACCAGTGCCACTCCGGGTCGATCGTCAGTGTGGCTCGCTGACAAGCTTCCCGGTCCACACCTCCTCAGCTGATCAGTCCAACCCAATCTCCATCGCGACCACAAGCACAAGCACAACCAATATCCACATAACAAGCAATAATAAATCCACAATAAATAACATAACATTTTATGAATCCAAAAAAAATGCCTTGGGACTCCTTGGGTCCTCAACATGCACATAGCTTGCATGTGCACAGCCATTCCATAGCCATACACCGGCCCAAGCATCGTCACATAGTGCAATTTCCACCCCAAATAATATAAAGTCCATTATTCAACCATGCGTCTACCATACTTGACAACTGGCATACTTTATGTTTTGATATATATATATATATATATATAAATATAAATTATAAATAAAAAAGGAATGCATTAAGAATGACTTAATAAGTTCATGCATGTAGCTAATCAATTGTTAATCTCATGCCGTCTTTTTCATAGGACTGGCCTCATCCCTAGGTGTAATCGTGTTCATCATTTTGCCAACTATGTTCACTGTTTTAAGGATTTTTGGTTGAGTCTATGAGTAGGATCTTTCTACCTTACCTTATTGTTATTCTACTTTAAATGAAGCCTCTAGTGAACCTAGGTAGATTGCATGAACATCATGATACTATCAAGGTAATATCCAAGAAATATTACTACAAGATACTAATTAACAAGTGCAGGGAACAACCACCTAAAAGCAAGCAAATGATAAGGAAAAAAAAAAAAAATTGAATTCCTTGTGGCAGCCGGCCACTGCAGCAACGAAGAGGAGGAGCTTGATTTCTCTAGTAGCAGCAGCATAACCATTAGAATAAGAACTGGTAGCAGTCTAAGAGGGAGACCATAGATTGTATATCAATTGCATACAACTACAGCAGTTTATTTCTTCAATTAAAATGCATCTTGATCGAAGTGGGAATGGTATCCTGGGAACCATCCCAAGTCTTCCAATTCAAGGGCTCTTCCCTCACGGCAGAACATGGTTTTTTTTTTTTTGACATGGGGCGGCACAAAGATCTCCTCATAGGCTTAAACATTAACAAATCCATCATCACATATAAATTCACACATTAGTAAGAATAATTCCATGCTAGATTTACAACCAAGATTAATCAAAACTTGGGAATTCTTCTCCTAATCTCGGTGGAACAGGGGAGAGGCGGCTTGCGTAAAAAGCAAGGGAGAAGAAGATTAAACCACTCACCGGCAAGGAAAGACCAAGGGAAGATGATCGTCGGCGTCCGCAATTGGTCCGGCGGCAAATCTCTCTTCCGTCGCCTCCGCCGTCGCCCTCTCTAATGACGCTGGTTTGATTTTTTTCTTCCTCTTGGATGTGTGCGGCTGTAGCAACCGCACCATCCAATGAAACCCCCTTTTTTTTTAAATTACGATTCTACCCCTCACTTAACCCAACCTCGATTTCTATCTAACCCGGCCTACACTCGACCGAATTGGGTTCCGATCGAGTCGTCGGACTTGATTTCAACTAATAATCCAGAACATAAAATAAAATAAAATGCTAAACACGCGCAAAGGCCTCACCTTAATTCACATTATCCGACACTTCTTCCGACCCGCTTCGATGCGCATCCACATCGTCCGGCTGAAAAATAACTAGATTAAATTATATAAAATTTACGGATATAACATATTGTGTGTATCCTTTGGAATTTAATAATTGTGAATAAGATATGGTTTTTGTTTTAGTCAAAAAATATTCTAATATAAATTTTTTATTTATAATCAGAGTAGCGCAGCGAAAGCGTGGTGGGCTCATAACTCACAGGTCGCAGGATCGAAACCTAGCTCTGATAATTAAATACATTCTACTTATTAACTAAATACATATTACTTATTAAGTTTTGACAATAAATTTAGATGAACATGTACAACTTAACGTTACCATCCTTATAAGTATATTTCATATTATCATATAAATATTTTTATCATTTTATATTTTTAAAAAATCACAATAATTATAATCAGTTAAGTTGTAATTATATATCTATGTATTATAATTAGATAAGTTGCAATTTTTATGTTTACATTATGTACGTTTTCTAAAATAAATTTAAAAATAAAACAATTAAATCATTCATATTATGTTAATCATATCTCAAATGTGAAGGTAATTATTTGTGAATTTATTTTAATGTGATATTGTAAAAAATGATTTCTTTTCAAGCAATAATCTCATATTCAAAAACATAAAATTAAATATATTGAATATTGTATAATTTTGTGATTTATTTTTTCGTATTGAAATTGTGAAAACCCGGGGTGTGCTAGTGTTGTTGGCCTAAGATTTTCAACATTGACCTTAATATCATTTTTGATGATAACAAAGATGATAAGAAATATATTTCTAGTGTGTTTATCAAGAGTTCATTTCAGGTGGAAGGAAGAAGATTTTTGGATTTCAAAAAGGAATTTTTGGTGAAAACAATTATGAATTTCAGGAAGGAATTTTAAGTGAAAACAAACTTTTGGTGAATATATGGTTGTATTGTCTGTATATATCCTTTGGAATATAATAATTAAAAATAAGATATCATTTTTGTTTTAGTAACAATAAGGTATAATATAAATTTTTATATACCATCAGAGTGGCACAGCGGAAGCGTGGTGGGCCCATAATCCACAGGTCCCAAGATCGAAACTTGGCTATGATAATTAACTACATTGTACTTGTAAATTAAATATATTCTATTTATTAATTATTTGACATTAAATTTTAATAAACATGTACAACTTAACATTACCATCCTTATAATTATATTACATATTATCATATAAAAACTTAGTTCTTTTATATGTATTTTAAAAATCATAAATATTATAATATGTTATGTTGTAATCATATATCTATGTATTATAATTAGTTAAGTTGCAATTTTCATGTTTACCTTATGTACATTTTCTAAAATAAATTTAAAAATAAAACAATTAAAACATTATTTAATTATACGTTAATCATATCTCAAATGTGAATTAAATTATTTATGAATTTATTTTGATGTGATATTGTAAAAAATGATTTGTTTTCCAAAAATAATCTAATATTCAAAACATATAATTAAGTATATTGCATATTATATACTTTTGTATTTCATTTTATCGTATAGAAAGTGCGAAAACCTAGGGTGCTAGTGCTGTTGGCCTAATATTAACTTTGATCTAAATCCCAGTTTCGATAATAACAAACATACTTCTAGTGTGTTTATCAAGTGTTCATTTCAAGTTGAACAACAAATTTGGATTTCAAGAACGAATTTTTGGTGAAAAGAATTTTTTTGTGAATTTTTTATTTTATTGTGTGTATCCTTTGGAATTTAATAATTGTGAATAAGATATGGTTTTTGTTTTAGTCAAAAAATATTGTAATATAAATTTTTTATTTATTATCAGAGTGGCGCAGCGAAAACGTCGTGGGCCCAGAACCCACAGGTCGCAGGATCGAAACTTGGCTCTGATAATTAAATACATATTACTTATTAAGTTTTGACAATAAATTTAGATGAACATGTACAACTTGACATTACCTTCCTTATAAGTATATACCATATTATCATATAAATATTTAATCATTTTATGTTTTTAAAAAATCACAATAATTATAATCAGTTAAGTTGTGATTATATATCTATGTATTATAATTAGATAAGTTGTTTTTTTCATGTTTACATTATGTAGGTTTTCTACAATAAATTTAAAAATAAAACAATTAAATCATTCATATTACGTTAATCATATCACAAATGTGAAGGTAATTATTTATGAATTTATTTTGATGCGATATTGTAAAAAATATTTTCTTTTGAAGCAATAATCTCATATTCAAAAACATAAAATTAAATATATTGCATATTGTATAATTTTGTGGTTCATTTTTTCGTATTGAAATTGTGTAAACCTGAGGTGTGCTAGTGTTGTTGGCCTAAGATTTTCAACATTAACCTGAATATCATTTTTGATGATAAGAAACATGATAAAAAACATATTTCTACTGTGTTTATCAAGCATTCATTTCAGGTGGAAGAACATTTTTAGATTTCAAGAAGGAATTTTTGGTGAAAACAATTATGAATTCTAGAAAGGAATTTTAGGTGAAAACAAACTTTTGATGAATATATAGTTGTATTGTCTGTATATATCCTTTGGAATATAATAATTGAAAATAAGATATCATTTTTGTTTTAGTAAAAATAAGGTATAATATAAATTTTTTATATACCACCAAAGTGGTGCAGCGAAAGCGTGGTGGGCCCATAACACATACGTCCTACGATCGAAACTTGGCTTTGATAATTAAATACATTGTACTTATTAATTAAATACATTTTACTTATTAATTGATTGACATTAAATTTTAATAAACATGTAAAACTTAATATTACCATCCTTATAAGTATATTACATGTTATCATATTGAAAAATATAGTCTTTTTTATATGTATTAAAAAAATCATAAATATTATAATGAGTTAAGTTGTAATTATATATCTATGTATTATAATTAGTTAAGTTGCAATTTTCATGATTACATTATGTACGTTTTCTAAAATAAATTTAAAAATAAAACAATTAAAGCATTAGTTAATATTAAGTTAATCATATCTCAAATGTGAATGAAACAATTTATGAATTTATTTTGATGTCATATTGTAAAAAATGATTTGTTTTCAAGCAATAATCTAATATTCAAAAACATATAATTAAGTATATTGCATATTATATATTTTCGTGTTTTATTCTATCGTATAAAAAGTGCGAAAACCTAGGGTGCTAGTGTTGTTGGCCTAATGTTTTTAACCTTTACCTAAATATCATTTTCGATAATAAGAAACATACTTCTAGTGTGTTTATCAAGTGTTCATTTCAGGTTGAATAACAAATTTGGATTTCAAGAACGCATTTTTGGTCAAAATAATTTTTTTTGTGAATTTTTTATGTATTGTGTGTATCCTTTGGAATTTAATAATTGTGAATAAGATATGGTTTTTGTTTCAGTCAAAAAATATTCTAATATAAATTTTTTATTTATAATCAGAGTGGCGCAGCTAAAGCGTGGTGGGCTCATAACTCACAGGTCGCAGGATCGAAACCTAGCTCTGATAATTAAATACATTCTACTTATTAACTAAATACATATTACTTATTAAGTTTTGACAATAAATTTAGATGAACATGTACAACTTAACGTTACCATCCTTATAAGTATATTTCATATTATCATATAAATTTTTTATCATTTTATGTTTTTAAAAAATCACAATAATTATAATCAGTTAAGTTGTAATTATATATCTATGTATTATAATTAGATAAGTTGCAATTTTTATGTTTACATTATGTACGTTTTCTAAAATAAATTTAAAAATAAAACAATTAAATCATTCATATTATGTTAATCATATCTCAAATGTGAAGGTAATTATTTGTGAATTTATTTTAATGTGATATTGTAAAAAATGATTTCTTTTCAAGCAATAATCTCATATTCAAAAACATAAAATTAAATATATTGAATATTGTATAATTTTGTGATTTATTTTTTCGTATTGAAATTGTGAAAACCTGGGGTGTGCTAGTGTTGTTGGCCTAAGATTTTCAACATTGACCTTAATATCATTTTTGATGATAACAAACATGATAAGAAATATATTTCTAGTGTGTTTATCAAGAGTTCATTTCAGGTGGAAGGAAGAAGATTTTTGGATTTCAAAAAGGAATTTTTGGTGAAAACAATTATGAATTTCAGGAAGGAATTTTAAGTGAAAACAAACTTTTGGTGAATATATGGTTGTATTGTCTGTATATATCCTTTGGAATATAATAATTAAAAATAAGATATCATTTTTGTTTTAGTAACAATAAGGTATAATATAAATTTTATATATACCATCAGAGTGGCCCAGCGGAAGCGTGGTGGGCCCATAACCCACAGGTCCCAAGATCGAAACTTAGCTCTGATAATTAACTATATTGTACTTGTTAATTAAATATATTTTATTTATTAATTATTTGACATTAAATTTTAATAAACATGTACAACTTAACATTACCATCCTTATAATTATATTACATATTATCATATAAAAACTTAGTTCTTTTATATGTATTTTAAAAATCATAAATATTATAATATGTCATGTTGTAATCATATATCTATGTATTATAATTAGTTAAGTTGCAATTTTCATGTTTACCTTATGTACGTTTTCTAAAATAAATTTAAAAATAAAACAATTAAAACATTATTTAATATTACGTTAATCATATCTCAAATGTGAATTAAATTATTTATGAATTTATTTTGATGTGATATTGTAAAAAATGATTTGTTTTCCAAAAATAATCTAATATTCAAAACATATAATTAAGTATATTGCATATTATATACTTTTGTATTTTATTTTATCGTATAGAAAGTGCGAAAACCTAGGGTGCTAGTGCTGTTGGCCTAATATTAACCTTGATCTAAATCCCAGTTTCGATAATAACAAACATACTTCTAGTGTGTTTATCAAGTGTTCATTTCAAGTTGAACAACAAATTTGGATTTCAAGAACGTATTTTTGGTGAAAAGAATTTTTTTGTGAATTTTTTATTGTATTGTGTGTATCCTTTGGAATTTAATAATTGTGAATAAGATATGGTTTTTGTTTTAGTCAAAAAATATTATAATATAAATTTTTTATTTATTATCAGAGCGGCGCAGCGAAAACGTCGTGGGCCCAGAACCCACAGGTCGTAGGATCGAAACTTGGCTCTAATAATTAAATACATATTACTTATTAAGTTTTGACAATAAATTTAGATGAACATGTACAACTTAACATTACCTTCCTTATAAGTATATACCATATTATCATATAAATATTTAATCATTTTATGTTTTTAAAAAATCACAATAATTATAATCATTTAAGTTGTAATTATATATCTATGTATTATAATTAGATAAGTTCAATTTTCATGTTTACATTATGTACATTTTTTATGTCACACCCCAATTCCACAATGGTGTGACCGGCCAGGGTATACAAGCATACCCCGAAGCCTAACTCAAATCACAAACCATAGAGATAAACCAAACTTTTTATTTCAACTCCAACCACTAACAAAAGGTTATAAACAAAACAATTTCATCATTTGTTAAAGAAAACACAGAAACATGAATGTTCAACCGAAACAAACTTTAAAGAATGTTTGAAACCATAAATGAAATAAAGAAACCACAAATGAAATAAAGAACAATAAGTCTCGATACATGACTCTCTTTAAACTTGACTACTATCCTAACTCTAACTTCGACTTGTCACGAGATCAGTCCTGAACCTGCCGCTCCCAGCTGCGCTACTCCAACACCTCAGTGCTACTACTTGTCCTGACCTGGTGCTGAAAGGAAACAAGAATACAAAAGTAAGTCCACATTAGACTTAGTGAGTGGCTCGGTCCTGAGCCTACCACATTCCACAATCATTAGTTATATAAAAGAATATTGACCACATAATAGATAAATTCACAACACAATGAATAATTCCTTAAGTCCAGAAATAAATACTTCATCTACGTAAATTCAAACAATACGAGTCGGTCACTAGGACATGCCCAGTGAGCTTCCCGCCCACGGTTCCTGAGCTAGGCAAACCCTCTAGCCTCAGTAACCCCTAATTGGTTGGGAAAACCCTCCAACCAGTGCCACTCCAGGTCCTTCGTCATCGTGGCTTACTGACGAGGTTCCCGGTACACACCTCCCCCGCTGATCAGTTCAACCGGACCCCCATCTCGTCCACAAACACAAGCACGTTACAAAGAAAAATAATGAATGCACCAATACCATAAACATTTAATATAAACCAGTATCCCTACACCATTTAATACCAAGTGCCTGTATCCTACAAGAGTGTAGTTTAAGATTTCCAAACTGAATGAATATCTAAATTAAGAGATTTCTACATAGAAGTCTAAAATTTATAGATAACACCCGTGATACAACCGCATGACTAACCATTCCTTTCTCACTATGATTTCTACACTTAATCCCAGCGATCTAAACTAATTTCAAGCTTCTAGAGATAATCTCAGCATTAATAAAAATAATTTCAGCATTTATACACAATTTCAGCCCTTAAGTATAATTTCAACTTGTGGGCACAATTTCAGCATAAATAACTAAATTTCTGCATCATTAAATAAATTCAGCCTTTCAATAGATAAATTTCAGCATTTCAAGTTATACTCAATAACTTCATATTTCCACCAAACAAACCAAACCACATAACCTAACATACTTTAAATTTCCACTAACTTAAGAACTCAGGTAAGGAATTATTCTAAATCAGTTTATAACAAAGGAAAACATATAATAGGGAGTTAAAATTTAGCATTTATCCACCCAATCTATACCTTGTAAAGCCTACCCTCTTGTGGTATTTGGCCGACCCTAAGTGTTCTTTAGGGCTGCCGCATAGGGTCTCTCCCATAAGGATTAGGTACACTTCCAGAAGATGACAGCAGTTAACATCAGCACATGTACTTGTGTTTAATATGCACAAGTAAACAGTGCAGTGCGCATACAAAACCACAATTTGGTGAACATAAGTGAGCATATGCTAGGAATAACCAAGTAAATTGTCTTTAATACAAAGCCTAAAAATCTGCAGGAAACCCCATCGTGATAAAAAAAAATTAAATCCAAACCAAATAGCAAAATTGCACGCCTCGTCTACGATAAGCAAATTCATTTTTATATTTTCTTTTCCAAAATGAAGATCGTTCTCCATTCTTTCTAGTCTTATCAAACTAAAATGATCGTTCACCAAAAGTTATCGATATTGAAATCTTAATCAAAATCAAGCAAATATAGAGGAACCATCATCTGTAACTAATCTTCCCATTACATAAATAATGATTGAAACTTTTCATCGAAAAACAAGCACTTATAGATGCCCTATCCACAGAAATGATCAAACAATTTCACATGAGTGGAGCGAGGAGAAAACTCACTAACATACAACGATCAACGAAAAAAAATCCAATCGACAAAAAAATTTCAACATGTAATTCAATTTCTAAGGGGCGGCTACTTGGGGAAGTAAACCCCAAAACTATGATTCAAAACCACTCACCGGCAAGGAAAGACTAAGGGAAGATGATCATCGGTGTCCGCAATTGGTCCGGCGGCAAATCTCTCTTCCGTCGCCTCCACCGTCGCCCTCTGTCGCCGCCTCTCTGCTCCCCCCCTTATTAAATTTTGGGTGTGTGCGGCTGTAGCAACCGCACACACCAATTAAACCTTTTTTTTTTACACCTATATATATATATATATAATCTTATTTTAATTTATTTTATTTTTACGATTCTACCCCTCAATTAATCCAACTGCGGCTTCTATCCAACTCAACCCACACTTGCCCAAATTAGATTCCGATCGAGTCGTCGGACTCGACTCAACAAATAATCCAAAACCTAAAATAAAAATAAATAAAACAAATCACTAAACACGCGCAAAGGCCTCACCTTAATTCACATTTCCGACACTTCTTCCGACCCGCTTCGATGTGCATCCACATCGTCCGGCTGAAAAATAACTAGATTAAATTATATAAAATTTACGGATATAACAATCTTCCCCCCTTAAAAAAAATTCGACCTCCAATTTAGGGTAGAAAAAAACTCACCAAGGAATCAAAAAGATAGGGATACTTCTCCCTCATCGCACTCTCCACCTCCCAGGTAGCTTCTTGACCAGTATGGTGTTCCCAACGGACCTTCACCAGCGAAACTTCCTTAGACCTCAGCTTCCTAATCTGGCGATCCAAAATCTCTACAGGTTTCTCCTCATATGAGATTGCCGAATGAACCTCCACCACTGACGGCTCAAGAACATGAGTCTCATCCCTAACATACCGCTTCAACATCGAAACATGAAACACTGGATGCACCCTATCTAGGTTAGGCGGTAAGGCCAACTCATAAGCTACAGCTCCTCTTCGCCGTAAGATAGGAAAAGGTCCTATAAACCTAGGACTTAATTTCCCCTTCTTTCCAAACCTCACCACTCCCTTCATAGGAGACACCTTCAAAAACACTAACTCCCCCTCTGCGAACTCAATTTCTCGGGCCTTTCCATCTGCATACATCTTTTGACGACTTTGGGCTGCCAGCAATCGATCCTTAATCAGTTTTACTTTTTCCACAGCATCCTGCACCAAATCGGGCCCCAACAACTGAGACTCCCCAGCCTTGAACCACTCCACTGGGGATCTACATCGTCGTCCATACAGGGCCTCAAAAGGCGCCATACCAATACTGGTCTGGAAACTATTATTATAGGCGAACTCTACTAAGGGCAGGTGCTTCTCCCAACCATCCTCTAAATCCAAAACACAAGCTCTTAACATATCCTCCAAAGTCTGAATGGTCCTCTCAGACTGCCCGTCCGTCTGCGGATGGAAAGCGGTACTGAATCGGACCTGAGTGCCCAAACCCTCCTGGAAAGACTGCCAATACCGAGCAGTGAACTGAGTACCCTGATCAGAGATGATCATCACTGGGATACCATGATACACCACAATCCGATCCAAAAATAATCGGGCATACTGCTCTGCGGTGAAAGTCGTCTTCACTGGAATAAAGTGCGCCGACTTAGTTAGCCGATCCACCACCACCCAGATGGAATCATTTCCCTTCTTCGACCTGGGTAGTCCAGTAACAAAATCCATAGTGATCTTTTCCCATTTCCACTCCGGCACTTCAAGATTCTGAAGCAGCCCTGCAGGTCTCAAATGTTCAGCCTTAACCTGTTGACAGACCAAACACTTAGACACAAACTCAGCCACCTCCCTCTTAATTCATCCCTCTCCACCAATAATGCTGCCGCAAATCACGGTACATCTTGGTGGCTCCTGGATGCATAGTATAAGTGGAACTATGAGCCATCTCAAGTACCTGTCGGTGGACCTCTGCCATATCAGGTACCACAATCCTATCCTTGAACCTTAATACACCCTCGACATCAATCCTAAACCCATCGTTCGCATCTCCCTTCACAACCAGACCTCGAGTTATAGCACAAAATGCATCCTCACCCTGGGCTAATCGGAGCATATCCACCAAAGAAGACTGGACGCGAAGATGCGCCACCATACCACCCGAGTTAAACACCGATAACACCGCTCCATTCCCCAGACACTCAGCAAGCTCCCTCGCCAATAGCCTTCTTCTCAAAGTCAAGTGTGCTAGACTACCCATAGATTTTCTGCTCAATGCATCAGCTACTACATTAGCTTTCCCAGGATGGTACAGAATGGTGCAGTCATAGTCTTTCAACAACTCCAACCACCTTCTTTGCCTCAAGTTCAATTCCTTCTGAGTAAGCAAGTACTGAAGACTTTTATGGTCAGTATAAATCTCACAAGCTTCCCCATACAAATAATGGTGCCATAACTTTAGTGCAAATACTATAGCTGCCAACTCTAAATCATGGGTTGGGTAGTTCTTCTCATGAGGTTTCAACTGCCTAGATGCATAAGCAATCACCCTACCATGCTGCATCAAAACACAACCGAAACCTACCATAGAAGCATCACAGTACACTACAAAACCTCCAGAACCTGACGGTAGAGCCAATACTGGAGCTAAAGTCAACCGGTCCTTGAGCTCCTGAAAGCTCTCCTCGCACTTGCTATCCCACTCAAATTTGATGTTCTTCTGTGTCAACTGGGTTAAAGGAGCTGCAATTCTAGAAAAGTTTTCTACAAACTTCCTATAGTACCCGGCCAAGCCCAAGAAGCTCCGGATCTCAGCCACACAAGTCAGATTTTTCCATCTCTGCACTGCTTCAATCTTCGCGGGGTCTACCTTCACCCCGTCCCTCGATACCACATGTCCTAAAAATCCCACACTGCTCAGTCAGAACTCACACTTGGAAAATTTAGCAAATAATTGATGCTTCCTGAGGGTCTCCAAAACTACCCTCAAATGCTCACAATGCTCAGCCTCACTTCGGGAGTAAACCAGGATGTCATCTATGAACACAATGACAAACCTATCCAGAAACTCCTTGAACACACGGTTCATCAAATCCATAAATGCAGCAGGTGCATTAGTCAACCCGAAGGACATGACCAAAAATTCGTAGTGACCATATCTCGTCCTAAAGGCTGTCTTCTGAACATCCTGATCCCGGATCCTCAACTGCTGATACCCTGACCTTAGGTCGATCTTAGAGAACCACTGCGCTCCCTGCAACTGATCAAAAAGATCATCAATCCTCGGGAGAGGGTAGCGGTTCTTGATCGTCACTTTATTTAGTTGCCGGTAATCAACACACATCCGCATGGATCCATCTTTCTTTTTAACAAAAAGTACCGGCGCTCCCCAGGGTGACACACTCGGGCGAATGAAACCCAGATCCATTAATTCCTGCAACTGAGCCTTAAGCTCTCTCAACTCAGCCGGTGCCATACGATATAGGGGAATTGAGATTGGCTTCACCTCTGGCTGTAAATCAATGCAGAATTCAATCTCTCGAACCGTCGGCAAACCCGGAAGCTCTTCCGGAAAGACATCCGAATATTCACTAACCACCGGTGTCTCCTCTACCTTTCTGACCGAAATTTCACCTTCCTTAGCCACGGACACAAAAGCTAGAAATGACTGGCAGCCATTCACGAGCAACTTCCGGGCCTTAAGGGCTGAAATAACCCCGAAAGATTCCCCTCTACCTTCACCCTGGAAAGTGAACGACGGCATGCCTGGCTTATTAAAAGTAATAGCCTTCGTTCTACAGTCCATAGAGGCATAGTGAGAGGATAGCCAGTCCATGCCCAATACCACATCTATCTCTAAGGTGGGTAGAATTACCAATTCTGCTTCCAAAGCATGCCCACCAATGGACACCTCACAGCCCTTGAAAACTATCTCAACATGGACAGAATGTCCTGTCGGCGTTGATACAACCAAGGGTACCTCAAGAAAATCTTTTTCTTTATCAAGCTTAATAGCAAAGTTATCAGAAATAAAGGAATGAGTAGCTCCAAGATCAAATAGAATAAATGCAGGTATGGAACAAACTGCAAGGATACCGGTTACCACGGTCTTAGACACCTCAGCACCATCTCGGGTCATAGTGAATACTCGCGCAGGAGCTCTCCCAGATCCACTGGCACGCGGCTGCCCTGAACCCTGAGGCTGACCTCTTTGTGCAACAGAAGCTGCGGACGCTGGTGCTTTCCCTCTAGACCGTGCTGCACTAGAATCACCTGTGACAGGACAGTCCCTCCTGATACGACCCGAAGCAGGCATTTGTACGACCAAAGCACATCCCGGTGTGCCTCCGCCCACACTGCGGTACCTCAACCCTTCTCTGCACCTCAGACCCTACTATCCTTTGAGTGGCCCCCGGCCCGGTACCTGGGCGACCTCTGAAACTGCCTTGCCCCCGTCCGAACGAACGGGCTGCTCCAGACACCATGGCCTCAGAAAAACCCTGTCGCTCGCCAAATCCCTGCGGCCTGAATCTCTTCCTAGCTGGCTCCTCTTGTCGATCAGTCTGTACCATCGACTCCTTCCTCATTGCCTCATCCACCACCTGGGTGAAAGTAGAGTCCTTAGTAAAGTGAATTAGTCTGCCAATCTGAACACTCAGTCCCTCCACGAACCGCCTGACCCTGTCCGTCTCAGTCGCCACTAGCAGGGGATGGTACCGTGATAAGCGTGTAAACTCCACCTCATACTCTACCACTGACATACTGCCGGTCTGCTTGAGCTGTTCGAATTCCCTTGCTCTCTTCTCCCGCACACTCCTGGGAAGATATTTCTCCACCATAGCTGCTCGGAACTCCTCCCATTCAGGGGGTGGTGCATCAACCCCCCTACGGGACTTCCATACTTGGAGCCACTCCTTAGCAGGTCCCCTCAGCTGCAAATCCACCATCTGCACCATGGCTACTGAAGAGCATCCCAACACCTCGCACAACTCCTGACAGTCGTTTAGAAAAGTCGTCACCTCCACACCAGGGTCTGTGCCTGTGAACTGCGGCGGTCTCAATTGAAAAAAATCTTTGTAAGCAACGCTGCCTGACACTGCCTCCCTAACGACTGGAGGTACCAGCTCCGCTGCCCCCTGGGCCACAGGTGCCACTGGCGGCACAGGTTGAGACTGCTGCTGCCTCAGCTCTCGCTCCCTAAGATATGGTTTTTGTTTTAGTCAAAAAATATTGTAATATAAATTTTTTATTTATTATCAGAGCGGCGCAGCGAAAACGTCGTGGGCCCAGAACCCACAGGTCGCAGGATCGAAACTTGGCTCTGATAATTAAATACATATTACTTATTAAGTTTTGACAATAAATTTAGATGAACATGTACAACTTAACATTACCTTCCTTATAAGTATATACCATATTATCATATAAATATTTAATCATTTTATGTTTTTAAAAAATCACAATAATTATAATCATTTAAGTTGTAATTATATATCTATGTATTATAATTATATAAGTTCAATTTTCATGTTTACATTATGTACATTTTTTATGTCACACCCCAATTCCACAATGGTGTGACCGGCCAGGGTATACAAGCATACCCCGAAGCCTAACTCAAATCACAAACCATAGAGATAAACCAAACTTTTTATTTCAACTCCAACCACTAACAAAAGGTTATAAACAAAACAATTTCATCCTTTGTTAAATAAAACACAGAAACATGAATGTTCAACCGAAACAAACTTTAAAGAATGTTTGAAACCATAAATGAAATAAAGAAACCACAAATGAAATAAAGAACAATAAGTCTCGATACATGACTCTCTTTAAACTTGACTACTATCCTAACTCTAACTTCGACTTATCACAAGATCAGTCCTGAACCTGCCGCTCCCAGCTGCGCTACTCCAACACCTCAGTGCTACTACTTGTCCTGACCTGGTGCTGAAAGGAAACAAGAATACAAAAGTAAGTCCACATTAGACTTATTGAGTGGCTCGGTCCCGAGCCTACCACATTCCACAATCATTAGTTATATAAAAGAATATTGACCACATAATAGATAAATTCACAACACAATGAATAATTCCTTAAGTCCAGAAATAAATACTTCATCTACGTAAATTCAAACAATACGAGTCGGTCACTAGGACATGCCCAGTGAGCTTCCCGCCCACGGTTCCTGAGCTAGGCAAACCCTCTAGCCTCAGTAACCCCTAATTGGTTGGGAAAACCCTCCAACCAGTGCCACTCCAGGTCCGTCGTCAGCGTGGCTCACTGACGAGGTTCCCGGGCCACACCTCCCCCGCTGATCAGTTCAACAGGACCCCCATCTCGTCCACAAACACAAGCACGTTACAAAGAAAAATAATGAATGCACCAATACCATAAACATTTAATATAAACCAGTATCCCTACACCATTTAATACCAAGTGCCTGTATCCTACAAGAGTGTAGTTTAAGATTTCCAAACTGAATGAATATCTAAATTAAGAGATTTCTACATAGAAGTCTAAAATTTATAGATAACACATTACTTATTAACTAGCTCTGATAATTAAATACATTCTACTTATTAACTAAATACATATTACTTATTAAGTTTTGACAATAAATTTAGATGAACATGTACAACATAACGTTACCATCCTTATAAGTATATTTCATATTATCATATAATTTTTTTTATCATTTTATGTTTTTAAAAAATCACAATAATTATAATCAGTTAAGTTGTAATTATATATCTATGTATTATAATTAGATAAGTTGCAATTTTTATGTTTACATTATGTACGTTTTCTAAAATAAATTTTAAAATAAAATAATTAAATTATTCATATTATGTTAATCGTATCTCAATTGTGAAGGTAATTATTTGTGAATTTATTTTAATGTGATATTGTAAAAAATGATTTCTTTTCAAGCAATAATCTCATATTCAAAAACATAAAATTAAATATATTGAATATTGTATAATTTTGTGATTTATTTTTTCGTATTAAAATTGTGGAAACCTAGGGTGTGCAAGTGTTGTTGGCCTAAGATTTTCAACAAGGACCTTAATATCATTTTTGATGATAACAAACATGATAAGAAATATATTTCTAGTGTGTTTATCAAGAGTTCATTTCAGGTGGAAGGAAGAAGATTTTTGAATTTCAAAAAGGAATTTTTGGTGAAAACAATTATGAATTTCAGGAAGGAATTTTAAGTGAAAACAAACTTTTGGTGAATATATGGTTGTATTGTCTGTATATATCCTTTGGAATATAATAATTAAAAATAAGATATCATTTTTGTTTTAGTAACAATAAGGTATAATATAAACTTTTATATACCATCAGAGTGGCGCAGCAGAAGCGTGGTGGGCCCATAACCCACAGGTCCCAAGATCGAAACTTGGCTCTGATAATTAACTACATTGTACTTGTTAATTAAATATATTCTATTTATTAATTATTTGACATTAAATTTTAATAAACATGTACAACTTAACATTACCATCCTTATAATTATATTACATATTATCATATAAAAACTTAGTTCTTTTATATGTATTTTAAAAATCATAAATATTATAATATGATATGTTGTAATCATATATCTATGTATTATAATTAGTTAAGTTGCAATTTTCATGTTTACCTTATGTACGTTTTCAAAAATAAATTTAAAAATAAAACAATTAAAACATTATTTAATATTACGTTAATCATATCTCAAATGTGAATTAAATTATTTATGAATTTATTTTGATGTGATATTGTAAAAAATGATTTGTTTTCCAAAAATAATCTAATATTCAAAACATATAATTAAGTATATTGCATATTATATACTTTTGTATTTTATTTTATCGTATAGAAAGTGCGAAAACCTAGGGTGCTAGTGCTGTTGGCCTAATATTAACCTTGATCTAAATCCCAATTTCGATAATAACAAACATACTTCTAGTGTGTTTATCAAGTGTTCATTTCAAGTTGAACAACAAATTTGGATTTCAAGAACGAATTTTTGGTGCTAAGAATTTTTTTGTGAATTTTTTATTTTATTGTGTGTATCCTTTGGAATTTAATAATTGTGAATAAGATATGGTTTTTGTTTTAGTCAAAAAATATTGTAATATAAATATTTTATTTATTATCAGAGCGGCGCAGCGAAAACGTCGTGGGCCCAGAACCCACAGGTCGCAGGATCGAAACTTGGCTCTGATAATTAAATACATATTACTTATTAAGTTTTGACAATAAATTTAGATGAACATGTACAACTTAACATTACCTTCCTTATAAGTATATACCATATTATCATATAAAAATTTAATCATTTTATGTTTTTAAAAAATCACAATAATTATAATCAGTTAAGTTGTAATTATATATCTATGTATTATAATTAGATAAGTTCAATTTTCATGTTTATATTATGTACATTTTTTCAAATAAATTTAAAAATAAAACAATTAAATCATTCATATTACGTTAATCATATCACAAAGTGAAGGTAATTATTTATGAATTTATTTTGATGCGATATTGTAAAAAATATTTTCTTTTCAAGCAATAATCTCATATTCAAAAACATAAAATTAAATATATTGCATATTGTATAATTTTGTGGTTATTTTTTCGTATTGAAATTGTGTAAACCTGAGGTGTGCTAGTGTTGTTGGCCTAAGATTTTCAACATTAACCTGAATATCGTTTTTGATGATAAGAAACATGATAAAAAACATATTTCTAGTGTGTTTATCAAGCGTTCATTTCAGGTGGAATTTTTAGATTTCAAGAAGGAATTTTTGGTGAAAACAATTATGAATTCTAGAAAGGAATTTTAGGTGAAAACAAACTTTTGATGAATATATAGTTGTATTGTCTGTATATATCCTTTGGAATATAATAATTGAAAATAAGATATCATTTTTGTTTTAGTAAAAATAAGGTATAATATAAATTTTTTATATACCACCAAAGTGGCGCAGCGAAAGCGTGGTGGGCCCAGAACACGTACGTCCCACGATCGAAACTTGGCTCTGATAATTAAATACATTGTGCTTATTAATTAAATACATTTTACTTATTAATTGATTGACATTAAATTTTAATAAACATGTAAAACTTAATATTACCATCCTTATAAGTATATTACATGTTATCATATAAAAATATAGTCTTTTTTATATGTATTCAAAAAATCATAAATATTATAATGAGTTAAGTTGTAATTATATATCTTTGTATTATAATTAGATAAGTTGCAATTTTCATGATTACATTATGTACGTTTTCTAAAATAAATTTAAAAATAAAACAATTAAAGCATTAGTTAATATTAAGTTAATCATATCTCAAATGTGAATGAAACAATTTATGAATTTATTTTGATGTCATATTGTAAGAAATGATTTGTTTTCAAGCAATAATCTAATATTCAAAAACATATAATTAAGTATATTGCATATTATATATTTTCGTGTTTTATTCTATCGTATAAAAAGTGCGAAAACCTAAGGTGCTAGTGCTGTTGGCCTAGGGGTGTAATCGAGCCGAGCCGAGCCGAGCTTGCTTGTGCTCAAGCTTGGCTCGTTTAAGAAATGTCGAGCTCGAGCTCGAACTCGAGCTGGATCGAGCTTCAATATCTAGGCTTGAGATTGGCTCGAGCTTGTCTCAAGTAACTCGAGCTCGGCTCGTTTAAGCTCGTATAGGCTCGTTTATTTTTTTCAAGCGTGATCGAGCTCATTCAAGCTCGATTAAGCTCGGCTCGACTCGGGTTTATGCTCAACCCCATATGAAATATTAATATTTATATAATTATATATAAATATATGAAGCTCGATTAGGCTCACGAGCCTCTCGAGTCGAGTATTACTTAGGTCGAGCTTGAGTTTTCATCGAGTCGATCTCGAGTAGCTCACGAGCTGCTCGGCTCACTTACACCCCTATGTTGGCCTAATGTTTTTAACCTTGACCTAAATATCAATTTCGATAATAACAAACATACTTCTAGTGTGTTTATCAAGCGTTCATTTAAGGTTGAATAACAAATTTGGATTTCAAGAACGAATTTTTGGTCAAAATAATTTTTTTTGTGAATTTTTTATTGTATTGTGTGTATCCTTTGGAATTTAATAATTGTGAATAAGATATGGTTTTTGTTTTAGTCAAAAAATAATCTAATATAAATTTTTTATTTATAATCAGAGTGGCGCAGCGAAAGCGTGGTGGGCTCATAACTCACAGGTCGCAGGATCGAAACCTAGCTCTGATAATTAAATACATTCTACTTATTAACTAAATACATATTACTTATTAAGTGTTGACAATAAATTTAGATGAACATGTACAACTTAACGTTACCATCCGTATAAGTATATTTCATATTATCATATAATTTTTTTTTTATCATTTTATGTTTTTAAAAAATCACAATAATTATAATCAGTTAAGTTGTAATTATATATCTATGTATTATAATTAGATAAGTTGCAATTTTTATGTTTACATTTTGTACGTTTTCTAAAATAAATTTAAAAATAAAATAATTAAATCATTCATATTATGTTAATCATATCTCAAATATGAAGGTAATTATTTGTGAATTTATTTTAATGTGATATTGTAAAAAATGATTTCTTTTCAAGCAATAATCTCATATTCAAAAACATAAAATTAAATATATTGAATATTGTATAATTTTGTGATTTATTTTTTCGTATTGAAATTGTGAAAACCTGGGGTGTGCTAGTGTTGTTGGCCTAAGATTTTCAACATTGACCTTAATATCATTTTTGATGATAACAAACATGATAAGAAATATATTTCTAGTGTGTTTATCAAGAGTTCATTTCAGGTGGAAGGAAGAAGATTTTTGGATTTCAAAAAGGAATTTTTGGTGAAAACAATTATGAATTTCAGGAAGGAATTTTAAGTGAAAACAAACTTTTGGTGAATATATGGTTGTATTGTCTGTATATATCCTTTGGAATATAATAATTAAAAATAAGATATCATTTTTGTTTTAGTAACAATAAGGTATAATATAAATTTTTATATACCATCAGAGTGGCGCAGCGGAAGCGTGGTGGGCCCATAACCCACAGGTCCCAAGATCGAAACTTGGCTCTGATAATTAACTACATTGTACTTGTAAATTAAATATATTCTATTTATTAATTATTTGACATTAAATTTTAATAAACATGTACAACTTAACATTACCATCCTTATAATTATATTACATATTATCATATAAAAACTTAGTTCTTTTATATGTATTTTAAAAATCATAAAAATTATAATATGTTATGTTGTAATCATATATCTATGTATTATAATTAGTTAAGTTGCAATTTTCATGTTTACCTTATGTACGTTTTCTAAAATAAATTTAAAAATAAAACAATTAAAACATTATTTAATTTTACGTTAATCATATCTCAAATGTGAATTAAATTATTTATGAATTTATTTTGATGTGATATTGTAAAAAATGATTTGTTTTCCAAAAATAATCTAATATTCAAAAAATATAATTAAGTATATTGCATATTATATAGTTTTGTATTTTATTTTATCGTATAGAAAGTGCGAAAACCTAGGGTGCTAGTGTTGTTGGCCTAATATTAACCTTGATCTAAATCCCAGTTTCGATAATAACAAACATACTTCTAGTGTGTTTATCAAGTGTTCATTTCAAGTTGAACAACAAATTTGGATTTCAAGAACGAATTTTTGGTGCTAAGAATTTTTTTGTGAATTTTTTATTTTATTGTGTGTATCCTTTGGAATTTAATAATTGTGAATAAGATATGGTTTTTGTTTTTGTCAAAAAATATTGTAATATAAATTTTTTATTTATTATCAGAGCGGCGCAGCGAAAACGTCGTGGGCCCAGAACCCACAGGTCGCAGGATCGAAACTTGGCTCTGATAATTAAATACATATTACTTATTAAGTTTTGACAATAAATTTAGATGAACATGTACAACTTAACATTACCTTCCTTATAAGTATATACCATATTATCATATAAAAATTTAATCATTTTATGTATTTAAAAAATCACAATAATTATAATCAGTTAAGTTGTAATTATATATCTATGTATTATAATTAGATAAGTTCAATTTTCATGTTTATATTATGTACATTTTTTCAAATAAATTTAAAAATAAAACAATTAAATCATTCATATTACGTTAATCATATCACAAAGTGAAGGTAATTATTTATGAATTTATTTTAATGCGATATTGTAAAAAATATTTTCTTTTCAAGCAATAATCTCATATTCAAAAACATAAAATTAAATATATTGCATATTGTATAATTTTGTGGTTATTTTTTCGTATTGAAATTGTGTAAACCTGAGGTGTGCTAGTGTTGTTGGCCTAAGATTTTCAACATTAACCTGAATATCGTTTTTGATGATAAGAAACATGATAAAAAACATATTTCTAGTGTGTTTATCAAGCGTTCATTTCAGGTGGAAGAACATTTTTAGATTTCAAGAAGGAATTTTTGGTGAAAACAATTATGAATTCTAGAAAGGAATTTTAGGTGAAAACAAACTTTTGATGAATATATAGTTGTATTGTCTGTATATATCCTTTGGAATATAATAATTGAAAATAAGATATCATTTTTGTTTTAGTAAAAATAAGGTATAATATAAATTTTTTATATACCACCAAAGTGGCGCAGCGAAAGCGTGGTGGGCCCATAACACGTACGTCCCACGATCGAAACTTGGCTCTGATAATTAAATACATTGTGCTTATTAATTAAATACATTTTACTTATTAATTGATTGACATTAAATTTTAATAAACATGTAAAACTTAATATAACCATCCTTATAAGTATATTACATGTTATCATATAAAAATATAGTCTTTTTTATATGTATTCAAAAAATCATAAATATTATAATGAGTTAAGTTGTAATTATATATCTATGTATTATAATTAGATAAGTTGCAATTTTCATGATTACATTATGTACGTTTTCTAAAATAAATTTAAAAATAAAACAATTAAAGCATTAGTTAATATTAAGTTAATCATATCTCAAATGTGAATGAAACAATTTATGAATTTATTTTGATGTCATATTGTAAGAAATGATTTGTTTTCAAGCAATAATCTAATATTCAAAAACATATAATTAAGTATATTGCATATTATATATTTTCGTGTTTTATTCTATCGTATAAAAAGTGCGAAAACCTAAGGTGCTAGTGCTGTTGGCCTAATGTTTTTAACCTTGACCTAAATATCAATTTCGATAATAACAAACATACTTCTAGTGTGTTTATCAAGCGTTCATTTAAGGTTGAAGAACAAATTTGGATTTCAAGAACGAATTTTTGGTCAAAATAATTTTTTTTGTGAATTTTTTATTGTATTGTGTGTATCCTTTGGAATTTAATAATTGTGAATAAGATATGGTTTTTGTTTTAGTCAAAAAATATTCTAATATAAATTTTTTATTTATAATCAGAGTGGCGCAGCGAAAGCGTGGTGGGCTCATAACTCACAGGTCGCAGGATCGAAACATAGCTCTGATAATTAAATACATTCTATTTATTAACTAAATACATATTACTTATTAAGTGTTGACAATAAATTTAGATGAACATGTACAACTTAACGTTACCATCCTTATAAGTATATTTCATATTATCATATAATTTTTTTTTATCATTTTATGTTTTTAAAAAATCACAATAATTATAATCAGTTAAGTTGTAATTATATATCTATGTATTATAATTAGATAAGTTGCAATTTTTATGTTTACATTATGTACGTTTTCTAAAATAAATTTAAAAATAAAACAATTAAATCATTCATATTATGTTAATCATATCTCAAATGTGAAGGTAATTATTTGTGAATTTATTTTAATGTGATATTGTAAAAAATGATTTCTTTTCAAGCAATAATCTCATATTCAAAAACATAAAATTAAATATATTGCATATTGTATAATTTTGTGGTTCATTTTTTCGTATTGAAATTGTGTAAACCTGAGGTGTGCTAGTGTTGTTGGCCTAAGATTTTCAACATTAACCTGAATATCATTTTTGATGATAAGAAACATGATAAGAAATATATTTCTAGTGTGTTTATCAAGAGTTCATTTCAGGTGGAAGGAAGAAGATTTTTAGATTTCAAAAAGGAATTTTTGGTGAAAACAATTATGAATTTCAGGAAGGAATTTTAAGTGAAAACAAACTTTTGGTGAATATATGGTTGTATTGTCTGTATATATCCTTTGGAATATAATAATTAAAAATAAGATATCATTTTTGTTTTAGTAACAATAAGGTATAATATAAATTTTTATATACCATCAGAGTGGCGCAGCGGAAGCGTGGTGGGCCCATAACCCACAGGTCCCAAGATCGAAATTTGGCTTTGATAATTAACTACATTGTACTTGTTAATTAAATATATTCTATTTATTAATTATTTCACATTAAATTTTAATAAACATGTACAACTTAACATTACCATCCTTATAATTATATTACATATTATCATATAAAAACTTAGTTCTTTTATATGTATTTTAAAAATCATAAAAATTATAATATGTTATGTTGTAATCATATATCTATGTATTATAATTAGTTAAGTTGCAATTTCCATGTTTACCTTATGTACGTTTTCTAAAATAAATTTAAAAATAAAACAATTAAAACATTATTTAATATTACGTTAATCATATCTCAAATGTGAATTAAATTATTTATGAATTTATTTTGATGTGATATTGTAAAAAATGATTTGTTTTCCAAAAATAATCTAATATTCAAAACATATAATTAAGTATATTGCATATTATATACTTTTGTATTTTATTTTATCGTATAGAAAGTGCGAAAACCTAGGGTGCTAGTGTTGTTGGCCTAATATTAACTTTGATCTAAATCCCAGTTTCGATAATAACAAACATACTTCTAGTGTGTTTATCAAGTGTTCATTTCAAGTTGAACAACAAATTTGGATTTGAAGAACGAATTTTTGGTGAAAAGAATTTTTTTGTGAATTTTTTATTGTATTGTGTGTATCCTTTGGAATTTAATAATTGTGAAAAAGATATGGTTTTTGTTTTAGTCAAAAAATATTGTAATATAAATTTTTTATTTATTATCAGAGCGGCGCAGCGAAAATGTCGTGGGCCCAGAACCCACAGGTCGCAGGATCGAAACTTGGCTCTGATAATTAAATACATATTATTTATTAAGTTTTGACAATAAATTTAGATGAACATGTACAACTTAACATTACCTTCCTTATAAGTATATACCATATTATCATATAAATATTTAATCATTTTATGTTTTTAAAAAATCACAATAATTATAATCAGTTAAGTTGTGATTATATATCTATGTATTATAATTAGATAAGTTGCTTTTTTAATGTTTACATTATGTAGGTTTTCTACAATAAATTTAAAAATAAAACAATTAAATCATTCATATTACGTTAATCATATCACAAATGTGAAGATAATTATTTATGAATTTATTTTGATGCGATATTGTAAAAAATATTTTCTTTTGAAGCAATAATCTCATATTCAAAAACATAAAATTAAATATATTGCATATTGTATAATTTTGTGGTTCATTTTTTCGTATTGAAATTGTGTAAACCTGAGGTGTGCTAGTGTTGTTGGCTTAAGATTTTCAACATTAACCTGAATATCGTTTTTGATGATAAGAAACATGATAAAAAATATATTTCTAGTGTGTTTATCAAGCGTTCATTTCAGGTGGAAGAACATTTTTAGATTTCAAGAAGTAATTTTTGGTGAAAACAATTATGAATTCTAGAAAGGAATTTTAGGTGAAAACAAACTTTTGATGAATATATAGTTGTATTGTCTGTGTATATCCTTTGGAATATAATAATTGAAAATAAGATATCATTTTTGTTTTAGTAAAAATAAGGTATAATATAAATTTTTTATATACCACCAAAGTGGTGCAGCGAAAGCGTGGTGGGCCCATAACACATACGTCCCACGATTGAAACTTGGCTCTGATAATTAAATACATTGTACTTATTAATTAAATACATTTTACTTATTAATTGATTGACATTAAATTTTAAAAAACATGTAAAACTTAATATTACCATCCTTATAAGTATATTACATGTTATCATATTGAAAAATATAGTCTTTTTTATATGTATTCAAAAAATCATAAATATTATAATGAGTTAAGTTGCAATTTTCATGATTACATTATGTACGTTTTCTAAAATAAATTTAAAAATAAAACAATTAAAGCATTAGTTAATATTAAGTTAATCATATCTCAAATGTGAATGAAACAATTTATGAATTTATTTTGATGTCATATTGTAAAAAATGATTTGTTTTCAAGCAATAATCTAATATTCAAAAACATATAATTAAGTATATAGCATATTATATATTTTCGTGTTTTATTCTATCGTATAAAAAGTGCGAAAACCTAGGGTGCTAGTGTTGTTGGCCTAATGTTTTTAACCTTGACCTAAATATCAGTTTCGATAATAACAAACATACTTCTAGTGTGTTTATCAAGTGTTCATTTCAGGTTGAATAACAAATTTGGATTTCAAGAACACATTTTTGGTCAAAATAATTTTTTTTGTGAATTTTTTATTGTATTGTGTGTATCCTTTGGAATTTAATAATTGTGAATAAGATATGGTTTTTGTTTCAGTCAAAAAATATTCTAATATAAATTTTTTATTTATAATCAGAGTGGCGCAGCGAAAGCGTGGTGGGCTCATAACTCACAGGTTGCAGGATCGAAACCTAGCTCTGATAATTAAATACATTCTACTTATTAACTAAATACATATTACTTATTGAGTTTTGACAATAAATTTAGATGAACATGTACAACTTAACGTTACCATCCTTATAAGTATATTTCATATTATTATATAAATTTTTTATCATTTTATGTTTTTAAAAAATCACAATAATTATAATCAGTTAAGTTGTAATTATATATCTATGTATTATAATTAGATAAGTTGCAATTTTTATGTTTACATTTTGTACGTTTTCTAAAATAAATTTAAAAATAAAATAATTAAATCATTCATATTATGTTAATCATATCTCAAATATGAAGATAATTATTTGTGAATTTATTTTAATGTGATATTGTAAAAAATGATTTCTTTTCAAGCAATAATCTCATATTCAAAAACAGAAAATTAAATATATTGAATATTGTATAATTTTGTGATTTATTTTTTCGTATTGAAATTGTGAAAACCTGGGGTGTGCTAGTGTTGTTGGCCTAAGATTTTCAACATTGACCTTAATATCATTTTTGATGATAAAAAACATGATAAGAAATATATTTCTAGTGTGTTTATCAAGAGTTCATTTCAGGTGGAAGGAAGAAGATTTTTGGATTTCAAAAAGGAATTTTTGGTGAAAACAATTATGAATTTCAGGAAGGAATTTTAAGTGAAAACAAACTTTTGGTGAATATATGGTTGTATTGTCTGTATATATCCTTTGGAATATAATAATTAAAAATAAGATATCATTTTTGTTTTAGTAACAATATGGTATAATATTAATTTTTTATATACCATCAGAGTGGCGCAGCGGAAGCGTGGTGGGCCCATAACCCACAGGTCCCAAGATCGAAACTTGGCTCTGATAATTAACTACATTGTACTTGTTAATTAAATATATTCTATTTATTAATTATTTGACATTAAATTTTAATAAACATGTACAACTTAACATTACCATCCTTATAATTATATTACATATTATCATATAAAAACTTAGTTCTTTTATATGTATTTTAAAAATCATAAATATTATAATATGTTATGTTGTAATCATATATCTTTGTATTATAATTAGTTAAGTTGCAATTTTCATGTTTACCTTATGTACGTTTTCTAAAATAAATTTAAAAATAAAACAATGAAAACATTATTTAATATTACGTTAATCATATCTCAAATGTGAATTAAATTATTTATGAATTTATTTTGTTGTGATATTGTAAAAAATGATTTGTTTTTCAAAAATAATCTAATATTCAAAACATATAATTAAGTATATTGCATATTATATACTTTTGTATTTTATTTTATCGTATAGAAAGTGCGAAAACCTAGGGTGCTAGTGTTGTTGGCCTAATATTAACCTTGATCTAAATCACAGTTTCGATAATAACAAACATACTTCTAGTGTGTTTATCAAGTGTTCATTTCAAGTTGAACAACAAATTTGGATTTCAAGAACGATTTTTTGGTGAAAAGAATTTTTTTGTGAATTTTTTATTGTATTGTGTGTATCCTTTGGAATTTAATAATTGTGAATAAGATATGGTTTTTGTTTTAGTCAAAAAATATTGTAATATAAATTTTTTATTTATTATCAGAGCGGCGCAGCGAAAACGTCGTGGGCCCAGAACCCACAGGTCGCAGGATCGAAACTTGGCTCTGATAATTAAATACATATTACTTATTAAGTTTTGACAATAAATTTAGATGAACATGTACAACTTAACATTACCTTCCTTATAAGTATATACCATATTATCATATAAAAATTTAATCATTTTATGTTTTTAAAAAATCACAATAATTATAATCAGTTAAGTTGTAATTATATATCTATGTATTATAATTAGATAAGTTCAATTTTCATGTTTACATTATGTACATTTTTTATGTCACACCCCAATTCCACAATGGTGTGACCGGCCAGGGTATACAAACATACCCCGAAGCCTAACTCAAATCACAAACCATAGAGATAAACCAAACTTTTTATTTCAACTCCAACCACTAACAAAAGGTTATAAACAAAACAATTTCATCATTTGTTAAATAAAACACAGAAACATGAATGTTCAACCGAAACAAACTTTAAAGAATGTTTGAAACCATAAATGAAATAAAGAAACCACAAATGAAATAAAGAACAATAAGTCTCGATACATGACTCTCTTTAAACTTGACTACTATCCTAACTCTAACTTCGACTTGTCACGAGATCAGTCTTGAACCTGCCGCTCCCAGCTGCGCTACTCCAACACCTCAGTGCTACTACTTGTCCTGACCTGGTGTTGAAAGGAAACAAGAATACAAAAGTAAGTCCACATTAGACTTAGTGAGTGGCTCGGTCCTGAGCCTACCACATTCCACAATCATTAGTTATATAAAAGAATATTGACCACATAATAGATAAATTCACAACACAATGAATAATTCCTTAAGTCCAGAAATAAATATTTCATCTACGTAAATTCAAACAATACGAGTCGGTCACTAGGACATGCCCAGTGAGCTTCCCGCCCACGGTTCCTGAGCTAGGCAAACCCTGTAGCCTCAGTAACCCCTAATTGGTTGGGAAAACCCTCCAACCAGTGCCACTCCAGGTCCGTCGTCAGCGTGGCTCACTGACGAGGTTCCCGGTCCACACCTCCCCCGCTGATCAGTTCAACCGGACCCCCATCTCGTCCACAAACACAAGCACGTTACAAAGAAAAATAATGAATGCACCAATACCATAAACATTTAATATAAACCAGTATCCCTACACCATTTAATACCAAGTGCATGTATCCTACAAGAGTGTAGTTTAAGATTTCCAAACTGAATGAATATCTAAATTAAGAGATTTCTACATAGAAGTCTAAAATTTATAGATAACACCCGTGATACAACCGCATGACTAACCATTCCTTTCTCACTATGATTTCTACACTTAATCCCAGCGATCTAAACTAATTTCAACCTTCTAGAGATAATCTCAGCATTAATAAAAATAATTTCAGCATTTATACACAATTTCAGCCCTTAAGTATAATTTCAACATGTGGGCACAATTTCAGCATAAATAACTAAATTTCTGCATCATTAAATAAATTCAGCCTTTCAATAGATAAATTTCAGCATACCAAGTTATACTCAATAACTTCATATTTCCACCAAACAAACCAAACCACATAACCTAACATACTTTAAATTTCCACTAACTTAAGAACTCAGGTAAGGAATTATTCTAAATCAGTTTATAACAAAGGAAAACATATAATAGGGAGTTAAAATTTAGCATTTATCCACCCAATCTATACCTTGTAAAGCCTACCCTCTTGTGGTATTTGGCCGACCCTAGGTGTTCTTTAGGGCTGCCGCATAGGGTCTCTCCCATAAGGATTAGGTACACTTCCAGAAGATGACAGCAGTTAACATCAGCACATGTACTTGTGTTTAATATGCACAAGTAAACAGTGCAGTGCGCATACAAAACCACAATTTGGTGAACATAAGTGAGCATATGCTAGGAATAACCAAGTAAATTGTCTTTAATACAAAGCCTAAAAATCTGCAGGAAACCCCATCGTGATAAAAAAAATTAAATCCAAACCAAATAGCAAAATTGCACGCCTCGTCTACGATAAGCAAATTCATTTTTATATTTTCTTTTCCAAAATGAAGATCGTTCTCCATTCTTTCTAGTCTTATCAAACTAAAATGATCGTTCACCAAAAGTTATCGATATTGAAATCTTAATCAAAATCAAGCAAATATAGAGGAACCATCATCTGTAACTAATCTTCCCATTACATAAATAATGATTGAAACTTTTCATCGAAAAACAAGCACTTATAGATGCCCTATCCACAGAAATGATCAAACAATTTCACATGAGTGGAGCGAGGAGAAAACTCACTAACATACAACGATCAACGAAAAAAAAATCCAATCGACAAAAAAATTTCAACATGTAATTCAATTTCTAAGGGGCGGCTACTTGGGGAAGTAAACCCCAAAACTATGATTCAAAACCACTCACCGGCAAGGAAAGACTAAGGGAAGATGATCATCGGCGTCCGCAATTGGTCCGGCGGCAAATCTCTCTTCCGTCGCCTCCGCCGTCGCCCTCTGTCGCCGCCTCTCTGCTCCCCCCCTTATTAAATTTTGGGTGTGTGCGGCTGTAGCAACCGCACACACCAATTAAACCTTTTTTTTTTTACACCTATATATATATATAATCTTATATTAATTTATTTTATTTTTACGATTCTACCCCTCACTTAATCCAACTGCGGCTTCTACCCAACTCAACCCACACTTGCCCAAATTAGATTCTGATCGAGTCGTCGGACTCGACTCAACAAATAATCCAAAACCTAAAATAAAAATAAATAAAACAAATCACTAAACACGCGCAAAGGCCTCACCTTAATTCACATTTCCGACACTTCTTCCGACCCGCTTCGATGTGCATCTACATCGTCCGGCTGAAAAATAACTAGATTAAATTATATAAAATTTACGGATATAACATTTTAAAATAAATTTAAAAATAAAACAATTAAATCATTCATATTACGTTAATCATATCACAAATGTGAAGGTAATTATTTATGGATTTATTTTGATGCGATATTGTAAAAAATATTTTCTTTTCAAGCAATAATCTCATATTCAAAAACATAAAATTAAATATATTGCATATTGTATAATTTTGTGGTTCATTTTTTCGTATTGAAATTGTGTAAACCTGAGGTGTGCTAGTGTTGTTGGCCTAAGATTTTCAACATTAACCTGAATATCGTTTTTGATGATAAGAAACATGATAAAAAACATATTTCTAGTGTGTTTATCAAGCGTTCATTTCAGGTGGAATTTTTAGATTTCAAGAAGGAATTTTTGGTGAAAACAATTATGAATTCTAGAAAGGAATTTTAGGTGAAAACAAACTTTTGATGAATATATAGTTGTATTGTCTGTATATATCCTTTGGAATATAATAATTGAAAATAAGATATCATTTTTGTTTTAGTAAAAATAAGGTATAATATAAATTTTTTATATACCACCAAAGTGGCGCAGCGAAAGCGTGGTGGGCCCATAACACATACGTCCCACGATCGAAACTTGGCTCTGATAATTAAATACATTGTACTTATTAATTAAATACATTTTACTTATTAATTGATTGACATTAAATTTTAATAAACATGTAAAACTTAATATTACCATCCTTATAAGTATATTACATGTTATCATATAAAAATATAGTCTTTTTTATATGTATTCAAAAAATCATAAATATTATAATGAGTTAAGTTGTAATTATATATCTATGTATTATAATTAGTTAAGTTGCAATTTTCATGATTACATTATGTACGTTTTCTAAAATAAATTTAAAAATAAAACAATTAAAGCATTAGTTAATATTAAGTTAATCATATCTCAAATGTGAATGAAACAATTTATGAATTTATTTTGATGTTATATTGTAAAAAATGATTTGTTTTCAAGCAATAATCTAATATTCAAAAACATATAATTAAGTATATTGCATATTATATATTTTCGTGTTTTATTCTATCGTATAAAAAGTGCGAAAACCTAGGGTGCTAGAGCTGTTGGCCTCATGTTTTTAACCTTGACCTAAATATCAGTTTCGATAATAACAAACATACTTCTAGTGTGTTTATCAAGTGTTCATTTCAGGTTGAATAACAAATTTGGATTTCAAGAACGCATTTTTGGTCAAAATAATTTTTTTGTGAATTTTTTATTGTATTGTGTGTATCCTTTGGAATTTAATAATTGTGAATAAGATATGGTTTTTGTTTTAGTCAAAAATATTCTAATATAAATTTTTTGTTTATAATCAGAGTGTCGCAGCGAAAGCGTGGTGGGCTCATAACTCACAGGTCGCAGGATCGAAACCTAGCTCTGATAATTAAATACATTCTACTTATTAACTAAATACATATTACTTATTAAGTGTTGACAATAAATTTAGATGAACATGTACAACTTAACGTTACCATCCTTATAAGTATATTTCATATTATCATATAAATTTTTTTATCATTTTATGTTTTTAAAAAATCACAATAATTATAATCAGTTAAGTTGTAATTATATATCTATGTATTATAATTAGATAAGTTGCAATTTTTATGTTTACATTTTGTACGTTTTCAAAAATAAATTTAAAAATAAAATAATTAAATCATTCATATTATGTTAATCATATCTCAAATATGAAGGTAATTATTTGTGAATTTATTTTAATGTGATATTGTAAAAAATGATTTCTTTTCAAGCAATAATCTCATATTCAAAAACATAAAATTAAATATATTGAATATTGTATAATTTTGTGATTTATTTTTTCGTATTGAAATTGTGAAAACCTGGGGTGTGCTAGTGTTGTTGGCCTAAGATTTTCAACATTGACCTTAATATCATTTTTGATGATAACAAACATGATAAGAAATATATTTCTAGTGTGTTTATCAAAAGTTCATTTCAGGTGGAAGGAAGAAGATTTTTGGATTTCAAAAAGGAATTTTTGGTGAAAACAATTATGAATTTCGGGAAGGAATTTTAAGTGAAAACAAACTTTTGATGAATATATGGTTGTATTGTCTGTATATATCCATTGGAATATAATAATTAAAAATAAGATATCATTTTTGTTTTAGTAACAATAAGGTATAATATAAATTTTTATATACCATCAGAGTGGCGCAGCGGAAGCGTGGTGGGCCCATAACCCATAGGTCCCAAGATCAAAACTTGGCTCTGATAATTAACTACATTGTACTTGTTAATTAAATATATTTTATTTATTAATTATTTGACATTAAATTTTAATAAACATGTACAACTTAACATTATCATCTTTATAATTATATTACATATTATCATATAAAAACTTAGTTCTTTTATATGTATTTTAAAAATCATAAAAATTATAATATGTTATGTTGTAATCATATATCTATGTATTATAATTAGTTAAGTTGCAATTTTCATGTTTACCTTATGTACGTTTTCTAAAATAAATTTAAAAATAAAACAATAAAAACATTATTTAATTTTACGTTAATCATATCTCAAATGTGAATTAAATTATTTATGAATTTATTTTGATATGATATTGTAAAAAATGATTTGTTTTCCAAAAATAATCTAATATTCAAAGTGCGAAAACCTAGGGTGCTAGTGTTGTTGGCCTAATATTAACTTTGATCTAAATCCCAGTTTCGATAATAACAAACATACTTCTAGTGTGTTTATCAAGTGTTCATTTCAAGTTGAACAACAAATTTGGATTTCAAGAACGAATTTTTGGTGAAAAGAATTTTTTTGTGAATTTTTTATTTTATTGTGTGTATCCTTTGGAATTTAATAATTGTGAATAAGATATGGTTTTTGTTTTAGTCAAAAAATATTGTAATATAAATTTTTTATTTATTATCACAGCGGCGCAGCGAAAACCTTGTGGGCCTAGAACGCACAGGTCGCAGGATCGAAACTTGGTTCTGATAATTAAATACATATTACTTATTAAGTTTTGACAATAAATTTAGATGAACATGTACAACTTAACATTACCTTCCTTATAAGTATATACCATATTATCATATATATATTTAATCATTTTATGTTTTTAAAAAATCACAATAATTATAATCAGTTAAGTTGTAATTATATATCTATGTATTATAATTAGATAAGTTCAATTTTCATGTTTACATTATGTACATTTTTTTAAAATAAATTTAAAAATAAAACAATTAAATCATTCATATTACGTTAATCATATCACAAATGTGAAGGTAATTATTTATGAATTTATTTTGATGCGCTATTGTAAAAAATATTTTCTTTTCAAGCAATAATCTCATATTCAAAAACATAAAATTAAATATATTGCATATTGTATAATTTTGTGGTTCATTTTTTCGTATTGAAATTGTGTAAACCTGAGGTGTGCTAGTGTTGTTGGCCTAAGATTTTCAACATTAACCTGAATATCGTTTTTGATGATAAGAAACATGATAAAAAACATATTTCTAGTGTGTTTATCAAGCGTTCATTTCAGGTGGAAGAACATTTTTAGATTTCGAGAAAGAATTTTTGGTGAAAACAATTATGAATTCTAGAAAGGAATTTTAGGTGAAAACAAACTTTTGATGAATATATAGTTGTATTGTCTGTATATATCCTTTGGAATATAATAATTGAAAATAAGATATCATTTTTGTTTTAGTAAAAATAAGGTATAATATAAATTTTTTATATACCACCAAAGTGGCGCAGCGAAAGCGTGGTGGGCCCATAACACATACGTCCCACGATCGAAACTTGGCTCTGATAATTAAATACATTGTACTTATTAATTAAATACATTTTACTTATTAATTGATTGACATTAAATTTTAATAAACATGTAAAACTTAATATTACCATCCTTATAAGTATATTACATGTTATCATATAAAAATATAGTCTTTTTTATATGTATTCAAAAAATCATAAATATTATAATGAGTTAAGTTGTAATTATATATCTATGTATTATAATTAGTTAAGTTGCAATTTTCATGATTACATTATGTACGTTTTCTAAAATAAATTTAAAAATAAAACAATTAAAGCATTAGTTAATATTAAGTTAATCATATCTCAAATCTGAATGAAACAATTTATGAATTTATTTTGATGTCATATTGTAAAAAATGATTTGTTTTCAAGCAATAATCTAATATTAAAAAACATATAATTAAGTATATTGCATATTATATATTTTCGTGTTTTATTCTATCGTATAAAAAGTGAGAAAACATAGGGTGCTAGTGCTGTTGGCCTAATGTTTTTAATCTTGACCTAAATATCAGTTTCGATAATAACAAACATACTTCTAGTGTGTTTATCAAGCGTTCATTTCAGGTTGAATAACAAATTTGGATTTCAAGAACGAATTTTTGGTCAAAATAATTTTTTTTGTGAATTTTTTATTGTATTGTGTGTATCCTTTGGAATTTAATAATTGTGAATAAGATATGGTTTTTGTTTTAGTCAAAGAATATTCTAATATAAATTTTTTATTTATAATCAGAGTGGCGCAGCGAAAGCGTGGTGGGCTCATAACTCACAGGTCGCAGGATTGAAACCTAGCTCTGATAATTAAATACATTCTACTTATTAACTAAATACATATTACTTATTAAGTGTTGACAATAAATTTAGATGAACATGTACAACTTAACGTTATCATCCTTATAATTATATTTCATATTATCATATAATTTTTTTTATAATTTTATGTTTTTAAAAAATCACAATAATTATAATCAGTTAAGTTGTAATTATATATCTATGTATTATAATTAGATAAGTTGCAATTTTTATGTTTACATTATGTACGTTTTCTAAAATAAATTTAAAAATAAAACAATTAAATCATTCATATTATGTTAATCATATCTCAAATATGAAGGTAATTATTTGTGAATTTATTTTAATGTGATATTGTAAAAAATGATTTCTTTTCAAGCAATAATCTCATATTCAAAAACATAAAATTAAATATATTGAATATTGTTTAATTTTGTGATTTATTTTTTCGTATTGAAATTGTGAAAACCTGGGGTGTGCTAGTGTTGTTGGCCTGAGATTTTCAACATTTACCTTAATATCGTTTTTGATGAAAACAAACATGATAAGAAATATATTTCTAGTGTGTTTATCAAGAGTTCATTTCAGGTGGAAGAACATTTTTGGACTTCAAAAAGAAATTTTTGGTGAAAACAATTATGAATTTCAGGAAGGAATTTTAAGTGAAAACAAACTTTTGGTGAATATATGGTTGTATTGTCTGTATATATCATTTGGAATATAATAATTAAAAATAAGATATCATTTTTGTTTTAGTAACAATAAGGTATAATATAAATTTTTTATATACCATCAGAGTGGCGCAGCGTAAGCGTGGTGGGCCCATAACCCACAGGTCCTATGATCGAAACTTGGTTCTGATAATTTACTACATTGTACTTGTTAATTAAATATATTCTACTTATTAATTATTTGACATTAAATTTTAATAAACATGTACAACTTAACATTACCATCCTTATAATTATATTACATATTATCATATAAAAACTTAGTTCTTTTATATGTATTTTAAAAATCATAAATATTATAATATGTTATGTTGTAATCATATATCTATGTATTATAATTAGTTAAGTTGTAATTTTCATGTTTACCTTATGTACGTTTTCTAAAATAAATTTAAAAATAAAACAATGAAAACATTATTTAATATTACGTTAATCATATCTCAAATGTGAATTAAATTATTTATGAATTTATTTTGATGTGATATTGTAAAAAATGATTTGTTTTCCAAAAATAATCTAATATTCAAAACATATAATTAAGTATATTGCATATTATATACTTTTGTATTTTATTTTATCGTATAGAAAGTGCGAAAACCTAGGGTGCTAGTGCTGTTGGCCTAATATTAACTTTGATCTAAATCTTAGTTTCGATAATAACAAACAAACTTCTAGTGTGTTTATCAAGTGTTCATTTCAAGTTGAACAACAAATTTGGATTTCAAGAACGAATTTTTGGTGAAAAGAATTTTTTTGTGAATTTTTTATTGTATTGTCTGTATCCTTTGGAATTTAATAATTGTGAATAAGATATGGTTTTTGTTTTAGTCAAAAAATATTATAATATAAATTTTTTATTTATTATCAGAGCGGCGCAGCGAAAACGTCGTGGGCCCAGAACCCACAGGTCGCAGGATCGAAACTTGGCTCTGATAATTAAATACATATTACTTATTAAGTTTTGACAATAAATTTAGATGAACATGTACAACTTAACATTACCTTCCTTATAAGTATATACCATATTATCATATAAATATTTAATCATTTTATGTTTTTAAAAAATCACAATAATTATAATCAGTTAAGTTGTAATTATATATCTATGTATTATAATTAGATAAGTTCAATTTTCATGTTTACATTATGTACATTTTTTAAAATAAATTTAAAAATAAAACAATTAAATCATTCATATTACGTTAATCATATCACAAATGTGAAGGTAATTATTTATGAATTTATTTTGATGCGATATTGTAAAAAATATTTTCTTTTGAAGCAATAATCTCATATTCAAAAACATAAAATTAAATATATAGCATATTGTATAATTTTGTGGTTCATTTTTTCGTATTGAAATTGTGTAAACCTGAGGTGTGCTAGTGTTGTTGGCCTAAGATTTTCAACATTAACCTGAATATCGTTTTTGGTGATAAGAAACATGATAAAAAACATATTTCTAGTGTGTTTATCAAGCGTTCATTTCAGGTGGAAGAACATTTTTAGATTTCAAGAAGAAATTTTTGATGAAAATAATTATGAATTCTAGAAAGGAATTTTAGGTGAAAACAAACTTTTGATGAATATATAGTTGTAATGTCTGTATATATCCTTTGGAATATAATAATTGAAAATAAGATATCATTTTTGTTTTAATAAAAATAAGGTAAAATATAAATTTTTTATATACCACCAAAGTGGCGCAGCGAAATAGTGGTGGGCCCATAACACATACGTCCCATGATCGAAACTTGGTTCTGATAATTAAATACATTGTACTTATTAATTAATTACTTTTTACTTATTAATTGATTGACATTAAATTTTAATAAACATGTAAAACTTAATATTACCATCCTTATAAGTATATTACATGTTATCATATAAAAATATAGTCTTTTTTATATGTATTCAAAAAATCATAAATATTATAATGAGTTAAGTTGTAATTATATATCTATGTATTATAGTTAGTTAAGTTGCAATTTTCATGATTACATTATGTACGTTTTCTAAAATAAATTTAAAAATAAAACAATTAAAGCATTATTTAATATTAAGTTAATCATATCTCAAATGTGAATGAAATAATTTATGAATTTATTTTGATGTCATATTGTAAAAAATGATTTGTTTTCAAGCAATAATCTAATATTCAAAAACATATAATTAAGTATATTGCATATTATATATTTTCGTGTTTTATTCTATCGTATAAAAAGTGCGAAAACCTAGGGTGCTAGTGCTGTTGGCCTAATGTTTTTAACCTTGACCTAAATATCAATTTCGATAATAACAAACATACTTCTAGTGTGTTTATCAAGTGTTCATTTCAGGTTGAATAACAAATTTGGATTTCAAGAACGAATTTTTGGTCAAAATAATTTTTTTTGTGAATTTTTTATTGTATTGTGTGTATCCTTTAGAATTTAATAATTGTGAATAAGATATGGTTTTTGTTTTAGTCAAATAATATTATAATATAAATTTTTTATTTATAATCAGAGTGGCGCAGCAAAAGCGTGGTGGGCTCATAACTCACGCAGGATCGAAACCTAACTCTGATAATTAAATACATTCTACTTATTAACTAAATACATATTACTTATTAAGTTTTGACAATAAATTTAGATGAACATGTACAACTTAACGTTACCATCCTTATAAATATATTTCATATTATCATATAATTTTTTTATCTTTTTATGTTTTTTAAAAATCACAATAATTATAATTAGTTAAGTTGTAATTATATATCTATGTATTATAATTAGATAAGTTGCAATTTTTATGTTTATATTATTTACATTTTCTAAAATAAATTTAAAAATAAAACAATTAAATCATTCATATTATGTTAATCATATCTAAAATGTGAAGGTAATTATTTGTGAATTTATTTTAATGTGATATTGTAAAAAATGATTTCTTTTCAAGCAATAATCTCATATTCAAAAACATAAAATTAAATATATTGAATATTGTATAATGTTGTGATTTATTTTTTCGTATTGAAATTGTGAAAACCTGGGGTGTGCTAGTGTTGTTGGCCTAAAATTTTCAACATTGACCTTAATATCTTTTGTGATGATAAAAAACATGATAATAAATATATTTCTAGTGTGTTTATGAAGCATTCATTTCAGGTGGAAGAACATTTTTGGATTTCAAAAAGAAATTTTTGGTGAAAACAATTATGAATTTCAGGAAGGAATTTTAAGTGAAAACAAACTTTTGGTGAATATATGGTTGTATTGTCTGTATATATCATTTGGAATATAATAATTAAAAATAAGATATCATTTTTGTTTTAGTAACAATAAGGTATAATATAAATTTTTTATATACCATCAGAGTGGCTTAGCGGAAGTGTGGTGGGCCCATAACCCACAGATCCCAAGATCAAAACTTGGCTCTTATAATTAACTACATTGTATTTGTTAATTAAATATATTCTACTTATTAATTATTTGACATTAAATTTTAATAAACATGTACAACTTAACATTACCATCCTTATAGTTATATTACATATTATCATATAAAAACTTAGTTTTTTTATATGTATTTTAATAATCATAATTATTATAATATGTTATGTTGTAATTATATATCCATGTATTATAATTAGTTAAGTTGCAATTTTCATATTTACCTTATGTACGTTTTCTAAATTAAATTTAAAAATAAAACAATTAAAGCATTATTTAATATTACGTTAATCATATCTCAAATGTGAATTAAATTATTTATGAATTTATTTTGATGTGATATTGTAAAAAATGATTTATTTTCCAAAAATAATCTAATATTCAAAACATATAATTAAGTATATTGCATATTATATACTTTTGTATTTTATTTTATCGTATAGAAAGTGCGAAAACCTAAGGTGCTAGTGCTGTTGGCCTAATATTAACCATGATCTAAATCCCAGTTTCGATAATAACAAACAAACTTCTAGTGTGTTTATCAAGTGTTCATTTCAAGTTGAACAACAAATTTGGATTTCAAGAACGAATTTTTGGTGAAAACAATTTGTTTGTGATTTTTTTTATTGTATTGTGTGTATCCTTTGGAATTTAATAATTTTGAATAAGATATGGTTTTTGTTTTAGTCAAAAAAATTTCAGCACAACATGAAATAAAATCTGAATTTTACAGAATTAAATTCCTAAATTTCTAACATCACAGATTCATTCATGTCATCAAGCCAATCATGCATAAAATATCATAATTTTATTCAATAAAAAGTAGCATATATATCAAGAATCCCTAAACCAAGAATCAAGGAAATTAAATTAATTATTTAGCATCAAGAACCTCTAGAACTCCAAGATGAGGTTTGCACCCAAGATTCACAAGATTTAATTATAAAATCACATATCTCCCCTTAAACATAAATTCCATGATATGATATTAAAATTTAAGATCTAAGCATGACATAGAAATCCAAAAAATCTCAAGAACACAAAAGGACATTATCAAAATCAAGAATCCTCAAGGCGGCTTCAAGAAAAGTCGAAGAAAATCCGAATAGGAGGGATAAAACCACTCACCTTAATTAGGAAAAATATTAGAAAATAAATCCCGGACACCGACCTCGAATCCGGCTTCAAAAGGCTGACGGCTCAACCCAAAAAAATAGCTCCAAGGGGAAAGAAGAGAGGGAGAGGAAGCAGGCGGCTCGGCTCAACTCCAAAGAGAAAGAAGGAAGAGAGGAAGAGGAAGAAGAATCTGGCGGCTCGGCTCGGCTCTGGGTGGCTTCGGCTCCAAGGAGAAAAGGGAAAGGGGGCTGGCGGCTTGGCTTGGCTTGGCGGCTAGCTCCCTTTCTCAACTTTTTAGGTGGCTCCAAAATAGGAGCCACAAGGCATGAGGGAGGGGTTTTATACACCCTCATCAACCCTAAGCCCTTACACCCTTAATTCACAACCCGCATCCACCTTATGCCAAAACTAAAACCCGTTAACCCGATAGACTTAAATAATTTAATTAATCTCATTCTAATAAATCACGAATAATTAATTAAATACTCATATGAACATAATTAATAATTATGCGCACACAACACCAAATTAAATACTCTCAACTATCCAAACCTAAAAATTTATAAATTTATAAATTTATATTCTACTTACCCGAGCTCGCAAGCTCGCTCCGGACGATGAGTCGACTTGACTCGACCACGAACTAGTCCGCTAGGCTGGCAAATATACATAAAAGGAAAAATAATAAATTTAAATATATATCTTGGATATTACAAATCTGTTAAGTTATAATTATATATATATATATATATGTATTATACTTAGTTAAGTTGCAATTTTCATGTTTACGTTATGTACGTTTTCTAAAATGAATTTAAAAATATAACAATTAAAACATGAATTAATAGTACGTTAATCATATCTCAAATATGAATTAAATTTTTTATGAATTTATTTTGATGTGATATTGTAAAAAATGATTTTGTTTTCCAGCAATAATCTAATATTCAAAAACATATAATTAAGTATATTGCATATTATATATTTTTGTGTTTTATTTTATCGTATAGAAAGTGCGAAAACCTAGAATGCTGGTGTTGTTGGCCTAATATTTTTAACCTTGACCTAAATCTCAGTTTCGATAAAAACAAACATACTTCTAGTGTGTTTATCCAGTGTTCATTTCAGGTTGAACAACAAATTTGGATTTCAAGAACGATTTTTTGGTGAAAACAATTTTTTTTTGTGAATTTTTGATTGTATTGTGTGTATCCTTTAGAATTTAATAATTGTGAATAAGATATGGTTTTTGTTTTAGTCAAAAAATATTCTAATATAAATTTTTTATTTATTATCAGAGTGGCGCAACGAAAGCATGGAGGGCCCATAACCCATAGGTCGCAGGATCGAAACCTAGGTCTGATATTTAAATACATTCTACTTATTAACTAAATACATATTACTTATTAATTTTTGACAATATTTTTTTTTTCAAAAGTGGCTTTATAGCACAGTCATTACAAAACGTAAACGCGATAATTTACGCACAAGACGTATAAAGACACTGAAAAGGCGCATAAAGCGCTACAACTAGGAATTGAACCCAAGACCTAGACAACATACCCGAATGCTACTACCACTTGAACACAAATGGGTTCACAAGTTTTTGACAATAAATTTAGATGAACATGTTCAACTTAACATTACCATCCTTATAAGTATATTACATATTATCATATAAATATTTAATCATTTTATGTTTTTTAAAAATCACAATAATTATAATTAGTTCAGTTGTAACTAGTCGAGAACCCGCTCGTTGCGTAAATATATATAAATATAATTTTATTTAAATAATTATGAATAATTAAATAAATTAAGTATAATTAAATTTAATAATTTTATAAAATAATATAATATATATATATATATATATTCAAACGTATAATATCATTAGAATTAATGACATTATTCTTATTGATAGAATATAATCATTATCTTTACCTAATATACTTAATTCATAAAACCAAAACATAAAACCTTTACAAAAATAAATCTATACAAATAATTATAAGTCACCATAAAAAACATAAGCCTAGATATATTCTTATGGATTTTTCGCTCATAGAAAAGATTATTATCATTTTCTTTAACATTGAGATATTGAATTGAGCATATGCATTATATATATATCAGTGTTGTCAAACTCGCGAGTTAACTCGTAAACTTGGACGAGTTTACGATCCCAGGTATCAAAATCAAGCTAACCCGCACTCAAACTCATTTCTGGGTAAACTCGGTAAACTCGCTCAAACTCGCGAGTAAACTGGGTCAAACTCGTGGTAAACTCGGATGAACTTGATTTGATGATAATTATTATTGATTGAACTTGTACTTTTATATTTTATCTTTGAGTCATTGTGCGTGCTTTATTTTGGACTTAGAATGCTTCATTATGTATGTATTAGACTTGTACTCTTATATTTTATTTTTATCAGTGCTTTATTAGGGAGTTGAACTGCGCCTTAATTATGATTTTCAGATTATATTAGATTATATTTTTGTAGTATAATATTTTTTAATATTATTTTAATATCAAGTAAACTCTTACGAGTTTACGAGTCGAGTTTAAGGAGGCTCCACGAGTTTACTTAAACTCTCGAGTTTAACAACCTTGATATATATGATAAAATAATGCTCTAATATTTATATTCATTCAAATGTTTATATGTATAAAATCCATTTATATTTATATATCCACATTCTTGGCCGGAGTTTTGAATGCTTGCTTGTAGCTAATATTTATTTTAATTAATTACTGGCCTTTAACCTTTGAATCTCCTCCCTACAAAATATATATAGTGATAATTAAATCACATATATATATTAGCTTAAAGTTAATTAATGAATGTTGTAATGTAAAATAGTTAAATAAGACTCATTTTGATTTCATGTTAAATGTTGACAATAACTTGATAAACCTGTTATATGAAGAAGGAACATGATGTCTCTTGTTTGGGGCTAGTTAAAGCGTAGAATAAATATGTAAAAAAGAACTAATTAGTAGGATAATTAATTGATATTAATTGATAATCCAAACTCCATCTGATTTCCATTCATGTTACGAAGCTTGTAGTTTTAATGAGTTCTCTCGACCAAATTAATGAGGTATATATATATTATGGTATGGTTATGCATATGAAATGAAAATACATAAACCACATCCACATATATGTGTTGTTTAGAGATACTCATTTTAAAGCAAATTAAATGCATGCACATATATATATTCTACCGTATAGGTGGATATTTTTATTTCTCTATAATATTTAGATGGAACAAAAATTAATGCTCATGCCAAAAGTATAGATCTTTCTAAGAAAGGTTGTGACCAGTGTGCCATCATCATTTCGATAACTATCAAGTTTGTGCTAAATATTGTCGAATAGCTTCTTTGGCCCTTAATGATTTTATTTTATGGCAATCTTTTTGCGGCTCACGTTATCTTTGGTATTCCACTACTCCAATCTCTCTAAAATTTTCATCACCTCTCTCGACTTATGTTACCTCTAACTTCCTTTTTATTTAACATGTCTAGAAGTATTGCTTTTTTTTCTTTAATATACTTTTTGTCCTAAGTTTCACTTCATTTCTATCTAATTAGGCTGTGTTTGTTTTTGCATAATTTTTTTTTCCCGAAGAGGAAAATATTTTCACGAAATCAATTCATTCTCCTGTATTTTAGTTGTACACCTCAAAATGAGCTCGAAATATTTGGGTTGACTTGAAAATGACCGTTGTTTTTCTAACACATAACAAATATACGTAAGTATGAACTATATAATCAATAAGTTAAAAATCATTCCTATTTAAAAAGTAATTGATAAATATAATGCACAAAATTATATTTTGCTTTTATATTGGTCAACATAACATTTAAAGAAAGAAGGAATGCGAAAAATTCTTCCTAGCTTTGCCATTACATTAGTCAATTAATGGATAATTTGAGAAAAAATTGGAAAACTATAAATTTGAGAGATGGAGATGGATAGAAGAAATTCGAAGGGAAATAAGAGGAAAAAAAAATATGAGAGAGCAAAGCAATTGGAGGGAAAAGAAGAAGAAATGACTCCTGTGTGTCAAGAAATGCATGTTGAGCAATCCATCTCATGTTCCTTCATTTTGCAAGCCATGAGTTGAGGAACTGATGTTTGCATGAAATCGGAATGCACAGTCCTTGTAAAGTTGTAAGTACTAATACATTAAATGCACATGGAATAAGTGGAACCAATATTTGCATGTATGAAGTCTATATATATCTTCTTACCAACATAGCCTACAATAATACATGCATTGTATGATATGAATTATACTTCCTATCTACTCCTCACCTATAGCTCCACACAAATGTTAATCCAAAAACTAAGTATAATATATTCTTTGCACAAATTAACTAAACACAATTGCATAAGAAAATAGACAATTAGCTAGCACTTGTTGTATTTAACATAATTGATGGAGAATCATCATCCTCCATGCCAACAGTACTGCAAACAACAATTGACACCTAAAATTTGTAGTCAGGATCTCGTTAATTCATGTACAAAATAACATACATTTAAGAAAGATTATGCGAGAGAAGACAACATGCAAGCCATAAAAAAGAAAATCTTAATTAATAAGATTGTCGAAAAAATAAAGACTTCAAATTTGCAGGAGGGGGAGGAGAAAGAAGAAGAAGGAGAAATTTTGTACAACAATTGACACTTAAATTTGCTGTCACGATCTCGAGAGAAGACAACATGCAAGCCATAGAGAAGAAGTTGTTGCATGCACATTAGTATAGGAGAATAGGAGAAGAAGTTGTTGCATCCACATTGGAATTGAAGAATAGGAGAAGAAGTACACATTGGAATGAGAGAATAGGAGAAGGGAGTTTTGTATGAAGGTTGGAAGAGAAGAAGAAGAACTATTGGAATATACAGGAGAATAGGAGAAGTTGTTCATGCACTTTCTCTACTTCATTCTCATCTTTAGAAAACCTTCACAAATATAAAATATAGATAACTTCCAATAATACATGGCCCATGTAATACCACTTTCCCCACTTCATCATCACCTTTCGAATACATGCAAAAATATAAAATATAAAAATTTAACTTCCAAAACTACATTGCCCATGTAATACCATGCACTTTCCCCACTTCATCCTCACCTTTAGAAAACCTTCAAAATATAAAATATAAAATTTTAAAAATATAGAATTTTTAGAAAAAAGAAATTCCAAAAAAATTAAAAAAAGCCAAATCAGCAAACATAGCCTATGAAAGTGCCACGTGGCTTGTTTGCATTTTGCTTTTAGTATATATATATATAGATTATATATCTATGTATTATAATTAGATAAGTTGCAATTTTCATGTTTACATTGTGTACTTTTTCTAAAATAAATTTTAAAATAAAACAATTAAATCATTCATATTACATTAAACTGTAAGACCTGGAAAAGTTTCATAATATAAAAATCAGTTTTGATGCAGCGCGCCGGACCCGGGGGCAGTCGAGTCGAGCCTCAGGATCGTCTCGAGTGAAAAGGTATGACTCGACTAATGATTCATGAAACCTATGTGGATGATTAACTTTCCTTTTATGAAATCATACCTTAAATTAAGTTAACTCGAGTCATGATATGGGTTGAGTCGGAACCCAAGTTGAGTTTGGGTTTAGTCGAGTTCCGGGTATGAGTTAAGTGAGTCTTGAGGCCCTCTTTGGAAAGATGGATGAGGGAATAAAACCCTCTTATTGCAGCCGTGCGACTCACCCTTTGAGTCGCACAAGGCCGCCTAGGGAGAAGAGGAGAAGGAGCAAGGAGGAGGCTTGGGGCTTGGATCGATCCGGGATTCATGTCGTCACCAGAAAAATTTCAAGTCGTCGTCACCCGATCCTTGTTTCTCCGCAATCTAGGTGAGTGGTTATGTTTTTGAAGCTTGGAGCTTGGGGGAGGCGGGTAGCCGAACCCTAGATGAAATAGGTTGAGTTCTCGCGATCCTTCCGACGAATCTTGATTTCCAATGACGTGTGTTCACTGTTTTATGAGGTTTCTTGTCAGAACTCACTATTTTTCTTCTTCATTTTGCAAGATCTTGGGGCTGTCGAGTCATGGGAAAAGGGGAAAGGTCATGCCAAAATTTTCCCCGATTCCCTTGACGGCAAGAAGGCCCTTAGATGATCTTATATCACTGTTTGATGTAGTTCCATGATCTTATAGCAAGAAGGCTCCATGATCAAGACGTCGGTACATCCAACTTTGATCGCCCGACATGTTCTGTAAAAAAGTTGACAATATCTGTAGGTAATATTTTTAGGTGGGATGGTCCTATTCCATTCGAGATTCATGTTATTCATATTGCATTAAGTATTTCTTTTAACCGCTAACTTCATTATAAATTTCGGCAGCATCTCCCTACAGTTCTCCGAATACACATATCATCTGGGCGCGTATCGAAGAACAAGAGAGATGCTACCGAAATTTAGAATGAGTTAAAGGTTAAAAGAAAAAACTAAGTGCAATACAAATAACAATATTCCCAAATTATCCAATCAGGGATAATTGAAGAGTTGTACGTCGTATAAAAGATCATCTACTTCTTTTACACGAACATACAATCCCCGAACGGATCTAAGGCTTTACTAAATCATATCTGACTCATCGATGCGTACGTGAAACTTATCAACTCGTCGGAGGGATGATTATTTTCTAAATATTTTGAGTCAGTTCGAGTCTATGGACAATTTCGACGCGAGTCCAAAGTGGACGATTCCGGCGTGAGTCCTCTAAGGACGACTCCGGACTAATTAATATTTTAACTAATTAATATTAATCTAAACATTAATCTGAAACATCAAATTAATCTATACATTAATCTAAAATATCAAATTAATCTAAAACATAACATTAATCTAAATAGATTAATCTAAACCCATAACAATTAATCTAAAAGTTAATCTAAATCCTACAAATTAATCTAACAATTAATTTATAAATTAAACAATTAATCTAAAAACTATTATTTTAGTCAATTTCTGGCACCGGAGTCCATCGGACTCCGACGCCGACGTCCAGTGTTCGGACACTGGAGAATGATTCGGCCGGTGGCCAGCCGACCACCGACCGTCGGCCAGATCTACACCTTGAAGGGAGAGGATAGCCGACAACTTACTTGGATCAATAGAGGACAGCGGCGGCCGGATTCGGCGGTCGAGGATGAGTCGCCGACGTCGGCAGCGGCAACATGCGGGGGTAGCAGAGCAAGAGGAAGAAGGAGGAGGAAGGGGCGGGCGCAAACCCTCGATCTATATAAACTTATGAGCAATGGCATTGTTCCGGCTCACTTGGCCGTTAGAAAGCCGTTGCTGATAATATAGTCATCAACAACGGCTAAATTATCCGTTAGAACGCCGTTGCCAATAAGAGCGCGCGATCGGCTCAAGAGTGATGAATGTCGTAGCCGTAACTAAGCCGTTGGTGATGTTATATATATCTGCAATGGCTCGATCGACCGTAACAAAGTCGTTGTAGATACAGCACATCTGCAACGGCTTGAGCGACCATAAGAAAGCTGTTGCAAATTGCAACGACTTGAGCGGCCGTTGCTGATAGCCGTTGCTGAAGCACCTATTTGTAGTAGTGTAACTCACAGGTCACAGGATCAAAATCTGGCTCTGATAATTGAATACATTGTATTTATTTATTACTTGATCATAAATTTAAATGAATAAGTACAACTTGACATTATCATCCTTGTAAGTATATATTGCATATTATCATATATGTTCATCTAAATTTAGTCTTTTTTATATATGCTTTAAAAATAATTATAACCAGTTAAGTTGTAATTATATATCTATGTATTATAATGAGTTATGTATTATATATCTAATTTCCTCTCCAAAACAGTAAGGCAATTATATTAAAGACAACTTTGTCTATCTTGTCGTATTATCCAATGCAGTGCTTCCATCTTTCGGACCCTTGTAATACCCATGCTAACTTTATTTAATTTTGATTTTAGCAGGAGAGCCAGATGCGCATCAGAGCAGGCTAAGTGAATCGCCGGAGGGCGTGATTGAAGGTATGGTCCTTGTGTATGCGGAAGGAATTTATTTAATTTAGGGTGTTTGTGGATGTAGGGTTCGATTCGGATCCGGGAGCCGACTTGTGCGTGATTTGGTTGAGCCGAGGGTCAATTTAGGTTGAGTGACTTAAGTAGGGAGGGGTACTTTGGTAATTTATAAAAAATATAATAAATTAGAGGTGACTATACGGCTCCAAGGAGGCTTGGAGCCGCACGCACCCTTGAGCCAAAGAAGGAGGAAGTTGCCCCCCCCCCCCACCCGGTTGGTGGCCGGAGTTGTCATTGTCAAATTCTATGATCGCGAAGCTTTATCGCGATCTTTTTTCCCTTCATCTCCTAACCTAGATGAGTGGTCTAGGCTTGAAATCCCTTTAGGAATCTTTGGTTTGACATGAGGTATTATTGCTTAAATTATTTGAAGTTCCGATTGAGATGAGTTTTATCTCGAAATCTTTATCTTCCATGGGAGGATTGGTTCCTACAATGGGTAGTTTGGATAGGACAGAGATCAGACGGCCCTTACACTGTGTTTGGATTGAGGGGTTTGGGGGGTTTAGGAGAGGTTTAGAGGGGGAGGGTTTTGGAGGGGTTTAAAATCCCTTGTTTGGATAAATTTTTTGAAAGTGGAAGGAAGGTTTTGGAGGGGTTTGGAGGTATTTCAAACCCCTCCAAATACTCTTTTCGAAACCCCCCAATTTTGGGGGGTTTTGAGTAATAATGATGGTAGATTACCTAATTATTCCTGAAATAGAAATAAAAAAACCCTACACGCCACTTTCATTCACTTCTGTGTTTTCCCCCTTTGCTGTGCGGTCTTCATCTTCTCCTACTCAGGTATGTTTAAGTTTACGTTGAATAAATTACTGCAACTTTGTTCTTTGATAGCACTCTATTATCCATTGGATAATATAGTGCATTGTCCTCTAAGATCAGAAATTGTAGCTTTTTTTCCAGAGATAATGACAGAGAAATAGTAGATATGTTATTAATCTTTCATACTACTGTAGATTATTATTATTATTGGATAATCCACTGGATTATCCAATGGATAATGGATAATCCAGTGGATAATGGATAATCCAGTGGATCATCCTTCAAACAGAATTTGTCTGTTCACTTTTCAAAAACAATGATGATTTTGATGTTTTTACTAATCTTTTTTGTTTGATACGAGTGTAACTTTTTCATTTATCATTGTTTGATAATTCACTGTATTATCCAATGTATAATGCAGTGAATTTTCTTCTCAATTAAAAACCATCCTCCTTCCAAAATAGAGACTAAAGTATTGTTGATGTCATCGTTAATTTTTCTATAGGATACATTAATTTTCTATAGGATACATAATTTTGTCTCTTCATTATTTGATAATACACCGGATATATTTTATTAATTGAAGCATGCTCTCATGTTTTATGATGTTTTTGGATTGTAGTGAACAATATATATTTTACAATATATTTTTGAAATTCTAAAATAGATATATTGTAGTGAACAATTTATGTATTCAATCATGTCTCTTATGTATTCATGGTTTTTTGAATAATAACATATAAGTTCTTCAATGATATAATTTTATTTCAGGGTTGTGTAGGAGCAATTGATGGAACACTTGTACGTGTAAAGTATTTATTGCAGATGCTCCTAAATATCGTGGAAGAAAAGATTGGCCCACCCTAAGTGTCTTCGCTGCATGCGATTTTGACTTGAAGTTTAAAAAAAAAAGGTTCTCAATCATCGCAAATACAACAAAACCAACTTATAGAGTTCAAGCCCAAAAATTTATAGTGCTAGCGTGTTGTATTTTGCATAACTATCTGAGGGACGCAGAACATATGATGAACTTGTTGTTGAGGTAGATGCTAAACTTGAAAATCAAAATCATCTTCAAAATGAGAGTTATGTTACAAGGATTGATCTGAAAATGAAATACAAGGAGAGATTATAAGAGATGACATAGCTGCCGACATGTGGAATGATTATGTGTTGTGATTGTATATGAGATTTATTAATAACTTGTTATGCATATACTTCTTAAATTTATTTCAATGATGTGGAATGGTTATGTGTTGTGATTGTATATGATAAATATTAGTAACTTGTAATGATATTTTTAATTTCAATGATGTTGTTGTCATGCTATATGTTGTATCACGTCGTTACTTATTAATTGTTGTCTTGCATTATTTTTTATATCATATGAAAATTATAAATTTAATTTCCTAATAATGTGTTTAGATCAAGCATGTCAAAGCGAAAGAATGCAAGAGAAAATTCAAGGAAAGAAGGTCGAGAGGCTTGGACTCCTGCTATGGATGACATGTTGGTTAATGCATTTTTGCATTAGCACAGTATGGGAAACAGAGTGAATGGAACATTCACGACATTTGCATATGATATTATAATGAAAGAGCTATATTCCAAGCTTAACAAGAGTTTAAGCAAAGAGCATATCAAAAATTGTTGGAAGATCCTAAAAGCAAATTTCGCAAAGTGCTATGATTTTTTCAAGAATGGATTAAGTGGATTTGCTTGGGACCGCAACGCCAATATGTGGAGCGCAGAACCTGAAGTGTGGGAGAAATTAGTTAAGGTATGTTGATATTATTTTATAAAATTTATGCAGGTTATTTCTAAATGAAATCAAATAAGCAAATATTATGTGCCGTTATCTAAATTTTCTCCTCTAAATATTGATAGGCACACCCCAAGCTAAAGAATGGATGACCAAGCTTGTCCCAAACTATGATAAGATGATGATCCTATATGGGAGGGACAAAGCCACTAGAGAACATGTCAAAACAACAAAAGAGATGAAAAAACGACAATCCTCCATGACCGAAGAAGTGTTTAAGGATACTAAGAGAGAATCGATGGTTTGGTTGCTGAAAAAGAAGTGACTATTGACCCTTTTGAGAATATGGTAGATGAGAATACAGAGTTTTCGGAACAAGAGGTGCACTCTCGTACCCATGTTTCTCCACACGGTGCAAATGGTCCAAAGACAAAAAAAGCTAAGAAATGGAAAGAAGATAAGAAAGTCATAGTCATTGCAGATGCAATAGACAGTGTTGATGAGGCAATCAGAGATGGGAATGTGGCGATATGGGAAGGGAATGAGGTTCTCAAGGATGCTTATTAATGTTTCCCTGTGAAGGAGGATGAAGTTTACTCTCTTTTGGAGAAAATAAGAATTGCGCCTCGAAGTATTACTCAGACTTATATTTACCTTCTCAAACATACTGAGATGTTAAGGGGAGTACTTGGTTGTCCACCAGAGAAGCAAAAGGCAGTAGTCATGGAAATGGTGTTCGGTCCTTCGTCGTCTGATCATTAATTTGCTCGATATCAATTTTTATAGTCATATTTTGGGATTAAAAATATAATTTTTATTAAGTATGCTTAAGTGTGATTGTGATGTGCTTAGATGTTAAGTATTTTAATCTTGTGCGATATGCATATATTTTTATTTCTTTATGCATTGTCTGACATTATTCATTTTCAGAAATGGCAATGGTAAAAACTTATATTTGGTTTAGTGCCTTATTATTGTGATATGAGTGTATTTATTTGAATTATTATTATTATTATAAATGGGGGCATAATGATCCAATTATAAAATTCGATTTATTATAAAACCCATCCAAACCCCTTATGAAGTCTAACCAAACAAGATTTTTTCAATCCCTCCAAACCCCTTCCCCCCAAACCCTTTAGTCAGTTTTATCCAAACATAGTGTTAGGGTGGAAGGGGCAACTGAATTAGGGGCTGCAAACATGGTTATGGGAGTTTAGAAATTTCTAAAATTTTATCGTGTTCGTTGGCTGGTGTAAGGAGACATGTTTTGAGGGGACGAATCTCCCCCCTTGTGTCTGGTTCGGCTGCTACCAAAGGGGAAGGGGTAGTGGTAGGTTAGTGTTCATGGTGATGTGCATTTTCTTGCTTATGTATTGTTCGGTTATAATCATGTTAAATTATTATATCCTATAGCTGGTATATCTTAACAATATAAGGTTGTTTATGCTGAATTTTTTTTACTAGTAGACAAGTTATACCTACGCTGAAATCTATACTTTTCATTTACCTTTTGATGCTGCAATGTAAGTCTTGATTTAAGTGTTGGGATGTTGAATATGTGGTGTTGTAAAGTCTCAGTTTGTTAGGTGGTGGTGATGCAGAATTTTGAGTTTTCGGAAATGAGATGATGCTGAAATTTTTAGCTTGCGGTGTGGCTTTAGGTTGCTGAAAATTTTCAGCTTTGTAGGCCATATTCACTCGCTGAAATCTTCACTATTTTGTATACATTCTGAGGTTAAGTTAGATACTGAAATAATGGATTATTGGGCAAGGTTTGATGCTAAAATTTCATATTTAAATACATATATTTCATCCTAAAATTTTCATTTTGCTAGGGGTTTATTTGATGCTTAAATTTTTATACACTGAATGGTTGATTACTGTTTTACTAGATAAACACACCTAGAGTTGACTTTACTTGGTTTGGGGTAATAGGGTACGAAGTCGAGAGATTTGGACCGGAGGGGGGAGATGGGAGTCAGGCATATGTGCACCCGATGTTATCGACAAAATACCCTAACCACCCGAGTAGCTTTGTTTGTAGGCACACATGTATATTTTGTTGTATATTATGAGGTATTTCAAAAGATTTTAGTCCCACATGTAGTAATATTTTTTAATTATTATTATTTTTAAGATATAATGATAATTGTAGAGGATATTTATCCTAAAATATTTTCTTTTTACCATGTTTTATACGTGATAAACTCCCTTGCCTTTTCTCTAACATTCTTATCCTCCACGATTCATTTGTGACCACGAATCCTCAACTTTCATTCGTGTCCACGAATTTTATTATCTCTATCACATCCTTTTTGCCCTATAAATATATGTGGTTCCGTAGAGAACATCTACTACATCTTTTCTCCCTCTCTGCTCTAAAGCTGGGTTTTACTTTCTGCTGCTTCCTACTCCTGTTCATCAGAAGGGCTCGTTGAATCCTGGGGGATACGCCGGCAGATTAATAAATCCTTAAGGACAGTGTCAAGAACACGCCTCAAGTATCATATATACGTCCATATTTCTCAACAATCTTAAGGATTTAGTATGGACGTCTCTGCCACTGTCGTAGTTGTTGTCGACGACGCTCATGAACCATCTATTGTGCAAGTGCATCCCCTGCTACTGTGCTTCTCCTACTGCCACCCACACACTTTGCTAAGCCATGAGATGAGAGGAGGGAAAGATGAGAACAATCTGCAACGTCTTTGAGAGTGCTCTCGTTGTCCTTTTCTGTACCACCGCTGAGGTAGCGTTGTGCCTTCCCTACGATGAAAAGGTATTTTTTTGCTTGTTTTTTTCAGTGATCTAGCTTTCCATGCTTCTAATGACGGATTTCTTCACATTCCTGGCTATATATGAATTTTGATTGTAGTCTTGGTTGAGTTGTAGCATGCTTAGTATGTTTATCGTAAATTTTAGATTTTTAGAATGGAAATTGCAAAAATTATTGTGCTAAATTTTGAATTTAATAGTGATGAATTCCTGATTTATAGAACTAGAATTTCATAATTTATTATGTGATTATGTATGTTGGAATTCACGTTCGTATAAGGAAATTTTCGGAATTTAATGTGTTGAATTACATATTTATAGAATTGAAATTTCAGAATTAATTGTGTGTTTATATACACTAAAGTTCATATTTGTAGAAGCTGAATTTCATATTTAATTGTGTTAGAATTCAGATTTATAGACTTGGAATTTTAGATTCAATTAGACAATTTTGTATGTTAGAATTATAGAGGGTGAAATTTCAGATTTTGTATTACAAATATGTATGATGGAAATCTCATATTTATATGACTGAAATTTTATATTTCTCCTAAGTACTAATGCATGTTAAAGTTTTGAAATTTAGTAGCTCAAATTTCATAATTTTATTGTGTTAGAATTCAACATTTGAGGAATTAGAATTTGGATTTATAGAATTGAAATTTCCAGCTTAGTGGTATGTTTATATTTGAGGAAGCACAAATTTATAACATTATAAATTTTCGGATTTGATTTGCTTTTACATAAAAATGTTGGAGATTCAAGTTTGGCAGACATTTGATTCTCATGTTATTTTAATGGGTGACTAATCTTGTACGATTTTAATTGCTCAAAAAGTTATTGTTATTTTGGTTAGCCTATTATACACATTGTTCTTCAATGAAACCAATACACGATAGCAATGTCCTGCTAAAATGAAAAGATTGGCGTGAATGAATGATCTGGTGAGTATACTAATGGTATTTGTCAATCAATGAATGATTACTTTGCATTAGATGATATTTGATGGTTGAATGAAATGGGATTTATGAAAGATTAAATTAACGGGTTATTAGAGGGAGGTGAATTGTGTCACCCCACAACTATTCCACTATGAGGACTTCCATTGTAATATTTAAAATCTTAATAATAATATTTTATTCTTGAGCGGAGGATTGTGGATCCTAATTAGCGCAGATTGGCGGAAAACTTCGGGATTAGACCCAAGTAAATATTTAATGTATTAAAATTAAGGGAAATTTTATTTGTCTTATCTCTGTGATTTAGCATGCTAGGGTGATAGAGGGTCTCGAGGCAAATTTGGCGGTGCAATCGGATCTCGAATCGGAGTTAGATCGGATGAGTTATGGGCTATTTAAGTCAGATCTCTTAGGTAGGGATATTTTGATCATTTGGACTCAATCGATATCTATAAATTAGACCCTAGGGTGTGCAGCTAGAGGTTTTTGAGCCGCGCGCCACCCGAGGCAAAGGAGAGGAGAGAGAAGGTGCCGTCAAGGAGGAGGAGCCGCGGGAGCCAAATTTTCGCGAGTTCATCGGTGTCGATCGGGCGAAGATCGTGCGCGTCTTCTTCTTCCGTTATCTCTCCGTATGGTGAGTGGATTTAGATCTTCTTTTTCCCAATTCTTGATTCGTGTCGTTGTTTTTCTATTTCGGGTTTTTTTTGTCAATTTTTGACGTGTTTTCTCATATCGGATCGGAAGTTGGATCAATCGTTTCTTAAGTGAATCATGTTGTTTACCCCTTTTGAAATAAAATATTATTTTCTTTTCCTTCTTCTTCTTTCTTCCTACCCCCTCTTCCTGTGCATCTTGCCGGACGGCGCTGGCCACGCAAGGAGGCGGCGCCCGGCGGGGCGCTGCAGCGGCTGTGAGTGCCGGCGATGCGTCGGGGAGGCAGCGGCGCCCGGCGTGGCGTCGCTGCCACGCGCGGGCAGTCGCTACCACGCGAGGCGCTGCCACCGTCGCGTGGTGGCGGCGGGGCGTCGGCGGCGGTGCCGGCGCCAGCGTCTCGGGCGGCCCGGCGGCGGTCGGGGAAAGGAGGCGGCGGCGGCTGGGTTGTGGAGGAGGTGGAGAAGATGAAGAGATTAGGTGAGGAGATGAAATGGATGGTTGAGATTAATTTGGGTGAGATGAAGGGTTGGATTGAAGTGGTTGAGATGAAGGGCAGAGATTTGATCTTGTGTAGATAGATAGCTGTGATTGCATCTAGTTAGATGAAGGGCTGTGATTGCATCTGATTAGATGTAAGGTTATGATTTCATCATGTAGATGATGGGTGGAGATTGCATCAGGTTAGATGGAGAGCTGTGATTGCATCTGGTTAAATGGAGGACTGTGATTGCATATGGTTAAATGTAAGGCTGTAATTGCATCATGTAGATGGAGAACTGTGATTGCATCTGGTTAGATGGAGGGCTATGATTGCATTTGATTTGAGGTAAGGTTATGATTTCATCATGTAGATAGAGGGTGGTGATTGCATTTGGTTAGATGTAAGGCTGAGATTGCATCATGTTAAATAGAGGGCTGTGATTGCATCATATTAGATGGAAGGCTGTGATGTGATCATGTTTAGATGAAGGGCTGAGATTTCATTACTGATTATTGATTGTAACACCGTCATATTTATTTGTAACAGTGATTTATTAAATAAATTAAGGTATTACTTCATTATTCTAAATAATTATTTGGAGGCATTAAAGTTAGCGAAACTACTCAAGTTGTATATGAATTTTCACCTAATCGACGTTCTGGATTCATTGGTGAGGTCTGTTTCACCATCAGACCTTCAGATTTTGAAAACAATAGGTGGATGTCGCCTCGTTTTGCGTGCCAAGCTGAAAAATCATATTTTATATATTTTTATGATTCGACCTGGGATGATTCATGGATATAGTAGTTAATGAGGTGAACTTTATCCTAGATCAGCGATTTCTATGACGAGTTAATTTATCATGTTTCAGTTCATTGATTTATAGTTGGAGTTTCTTTTTGCACTGCTTCATGATACACGTGATCTTTCCTTACAGTGCTATAATGCTATTTTATGATTGTGTGTTTGTACTGAGCATTCATGATTTATGAGCACTATTTCTATATATATATATATATATCTGTATGTGATTGTGATGTATGGCACGAGGAGGTGGAGGATGAGGTATGCACTTGACATACCTTTTATTACTTGTTGATAGCACATATTGTTCATACTTATATACTTACGTGTGTGGTGTTGTGATGTGCATGTTGCATTTCCCGGAAGCCTCGCTGGTGAGGGGAGGGTATGCCCCAAAGAGACAGCGTTGGCCTTATTCCAGAAGTCTGGCTGGTGAGGGGAGATCATACCCCAAAGAGACAGTCCGGAGACCCGAGCAGGTGAGGGGAACGTATGCCCCAACAGGCTAGCTCGAAAGAGCTAGTGCTGGTGAGGGGAGGGCATGCTCCAAAGAGACGACACTGAGCTGGGTGGTAGTTCGGCGGCCACCCGGCTACCTACCCTATGTGGCTATATGGGACCGACAGGTCCGGAGAGCATGCATATGATTGAGGTGCTGCATTCATCCTTGGTTATGTTTATATTTATTGATGGATGCTTATACTTATTGTTGTGGATATGAGTAGGGTAGCAGATGTGTTACTGATGTTTGTTCCGTCATTTTTAAAGATATTTTATACTTGTTGACGGATGTTGATTTCATGCATACGAATATATTATTGTTAATTTCTTTTGACATTGTTGTTACGTTATTGATATCGGCTTTTGTGTTTTTATGCATGATGATTGATTTGATGAATTGAGGACTGATCTACTCACTAAGTCCTAGTTGGACTTACCCATCATTTATGTTGTTTTTCAGCACCTGAGTTAGATCAAAGAGGTACTGATGTGCAGTAGCGCAGCCGGTGGTGGCAGGGCAGCGGTTCTCGTGACATGTCGTGATCGAGGAGGATACCTGAGTCATTTTAGTGTCTTTTTGAGTTATTGAGTTATGTTGACTTGGGTCGTGGTTTTTGCATTTTATTTTTATTTGGGGAGTCTTGTTTATTTATTTGAACTCATTTTTAATAAACTTGTTCAGTGTGTTCATATTGAGTTTTGGTCTGGTTTGGTTTGGTTCGTGGTGTCATGTCTATTCTTTTCAAAAAAAATCTCTCACTGTTCAAGTTATTGTTGTTTTGATGAGTTGGATGGCTTCGAGGTATGTACGTGGCGTATCATGACCGATCATATCGGGTTTGGGGTGTGACATCCATGTTGTTAGGCTATCCTCCTAACTTAAAATATTTGAGAGTGTGGGGGTGTTTAGCTAAAGTTATGTTTCTTGAACCTAAGAAAAGAAAAATAGGTTCGAAAACATCTGATTGTTTATTTATTGGTTATGCTGAACACAGTGTTGTCTATAGGTTTCTTGTTTTGAAAAGTGATGTGCTTGATTGCATCACTATACTTGAAACAAAAAATGTTGAATTCTTTGAGCATGTTTTTCCTTTAAATGTTGATAGTTTTTCTCATGCACATGTTATTCAAAATAATAATGAAAATGAGGATTTGAGGAGGTATAAAAGACCATGAAAAGAAATTTTGTTTGGAAATGATTTTTATACTTATCTTGTTGAAAATGATTCGTTAACATTTTCAAATGCAATTTCTTCATCTGATGCTTTCTTTTTTTTTTGGGAAAGAAGTCATTAAAGTAGAATTTGATTCTATTTTGCAAAATAATACTTGGAAATTAGTTGATTTATCTCCTGGAGCTAAAACTATTGGTTGTAAATGAATTTTTCAAAAGGAAATATAATCCTGATGGTTCTATTGATAAATATAAAGATAGACTTATAACAAAAGGTTTTACTCAAAAGCAGAGTATAGATTATTTTGACACTTTTGCTCATGTGAGTAGAATTTTTTTTTTATTCAGATTTTGATTGCTTTGGCTTTAATTTACAAACTTTGTATTCATCAAATAGATGTTAAAATAGTTTTTCTAAATGGTGATGTAGAAGAAGAAATTTATATGGAACAACCTAAGGGTTGTGTGGTTTCTGGTCAAGAAAATAAAATTTGTAAACTTCTCAAATCCTTATATGGCTTGAAACAATCTCCTAAAAAGTGGCATAAAAAGTTTGATCATTTTTTATAAATACTGGTTTCTCTTCTATTGAAGTAGATAAATGTGTTCATACTAAATTTGTTGAAAGTAATTGTGTGATTATATGCTTGTATGTAGATGACATTCTTATTTTTAGCTCTAGTCTTGAATTAATACATGAAACAAAATATTTACTTGCTTCTAAATTTGATATGAAAGATATGGGGGAAGCAAGTGTGATATTGGGTGTTAAAATCATAAGGAAATGTGATAGTATAATACTATCACAAGAACATTATGTTGAGAAACTTCTAAGAAGTTTGGACATTTTGATGTCAAACTAGTGAGTACTTCTTATGATGTTAACTCTCAATTAAAAATAAAATAGAAATGATCATGTTGCTCAATTTGAGTATGCACATATGTTGTGTGCAGATTGGGCAAATATACACACAATCCAAATCATGAGCATTGGGTTGCATTAGTAAGACTAATGAAATATTTGAGAGGTATCATGAATTATGATATTATGTATAGTGGATTTTCTGTTGTATTGGAAGGATACAGTGATGCTAACTGTATTTCTGATTCAGATGAGACAAAATCCACTAGTGGTTTTGTATTCATCCTTGGTGGTAGTGCAATTACTTGAAAATCAGCCAAACAAACTATTATTGCTAAATCTACCATGGAGTTAGAATTTATTACCTTAGAGTTGGCAGGTAATGAGGTTGAGTGGTTGAAAAACTTTTTAGCAAATATTCCGCTGGGCATAAAACCAATACCTTCTATGTCCATGCATTGTGATTGTCAAGCGGCAATAGTCATTGCAAAGAATAAGACTTTCAATGGTAAAAATAGACATATACGATTGAGACATAATGTGATAAAGCAACTACAAAAAGATGGAATTATATCCATTGAAACATCGAGGGAATTATATCCATCGTTAGGAAGAAAACTAAGCATTGAAACATCGAGGGAATAGGACTACTATCAATTTGAGATAACAATAATGATGGTAACCCAACCTATGAGATTGGTGATCCCATGAATTAGGTTCATATGGGTAATAACAAAATCATTAGTTGATTTGTAGCACTATAAATATTTGGTCCCTCCTATGGTGCAAATAGTGCTAGACTACGGTGAAAGGGAGGATGAGTTAATAACTCTTAAATCATTCCATATCCTTTATAGGTGGTGTATTAGTCAGTACACTTGGTGGATTAACCTATATAAGTGTGGAGTGGGGCCGCTCCTATGAGAATTTTGGCTAATTCTCTAGAGCACTCATGAATATCTAGGCGCGCACATGGCCTATTAATTAACGCACAAACGCGTTGAACAACAGAAGTGTGAGGTATAGTGTGATTGATGAGAAGTTTAGCTTACAATACGAATTCTTGGTTCATAGAAGCTTTATGTTACACTAATTATTTTGTAAGTTATATCTCATTCTTTCTAGTTCTGGTTCATAGTCTAAAAAACATCAGAATCGATGCATAATACCAAATTGAGAAATCCCAGCTATTATCTTCTCTTTGTCCTTTTGAAATATATGGGGGATTGTTGTATATTATGAGGTATTTCAAAAGGTTTTAGCCCCACATGTAGTAATATTTTTTAATTATTATTTTTCTTAAGAGATAATGATAATTATAGAGGATATTTATCCTGAAATATTTTCTTTTTACCATGTTTTATACGTGATAAACTCCCTTGCCTTTTCTTCAACATCATTATCCTCCACGATTCATTTGTGAAATCCTCAACTTTCATTCGTGACCACGAATTTTATTATCTCTATCACATCCTCTTTGCCCTATAAATAGATGTGGTTCCAAAGCATATAGAGAACATCTACTACATCTTTTCTCCCTCTCTGCTCTAAAGCTAGGTTTTACTTTCTGCTACTTCCTGCTCCTGTTCATCAGAAGGGCTCGTTGAATCCTGGGGGATATGCTGGCAGACAAATAAATCCTTAAGGACAGTGTCAAGAACACGCCTCGAGTATCACATATACGTCCATATTTTCCAATATATTTACATTTCATGTGGTGTTCTTGTGATTGGTGGATGGTCGGGCCGAGAAGCACGTTAGCAAGCGAAGCTAATGCCCGACTCGGGTGAGTATGATTATGGGCCGAAAGCTCGCAAGAGAGCCACATTGATAACCGATCTGGAGTGACATTGGTTGGAGGGATATTCCCAACCAGAGGGGGCACCGAGGCTAGTCGTCCATCCTATCTCAGAGGGCCTGGGGCGGGAAGCTCACTAGGGAGCCATCTTAGTGTCTGACCTATGTGTTTGCTTATTATATGCTACTTGTGATTTGGCTGATGTTGGCCGGTGTGCGTGCCGACGCACGCGAGATGACTACTTGGCTTTACATATGTTCATGCTGGTTTTCTATATATTATGCTAGTTTCGTTCACGTTGATATTATTTGGTTAGACTTAGCGAGGGCTCGGTTCGGGCCACTCACTGAGTTTGTTGAACTCACCACTTTCTTCTCTTGTTTTTATTGCAGATCCAGATCAGTAGAGGTACACTTGTACGTACCTGTGTGGCGCGAGTGAGGTTGCAAGCTCATGAAGCTGATCTCGTGTCGTGTCGTAGTCGTTGTCGTAAAGTGTCTGGGTGTACTTATGTATTTTGATCATTTTGTTTTTAGGGTCGAGTGTTTGTCATATATTTTTACTTTGATGTCATGATACTTTTACTTGACTTATGCATGGTTACATTCCCTTCCGTTCGGTATTATGGTTTGCATTATTGGTAGGCTTCGGGATACAGGTCCGTGCCTTGGCCGGTCACGTGACCTTGGTTTTGGGGTGTGACAACTCTATTATGGAGGATGTCAATATCATATGTTGCAAGTTTTGGTGGGGACAAAAATTGGAGAAAAAGGAATTGCTTGGATTTCGAATTGGTCCACATTGATTCAGGATAAATCGAATGGAGGATTGGACCTAAAGGATTGTCGGTTGATGAATTTATCGTTCTTGGCTAAACAGACTTGAAGATCAATACAATCTAACCCCTCATCTTTACTTAACCGAGTCTGAAAAGGAAGATATTTTTTTGCGACACAATTCACATATGATCCTATTGGAATTAATCCCTCTTGGGGGTGGCGAAGCTTAATACGTGGCCGCCAACACTTGCTAGAAGGACTCGAATGGTCTATTGGATAGATATCAACAAAGACAGTTTTTGGTTCTCCTTGGATTCCTATAGAGACAAGTTTTTCCAAGTTTTTGTTTTGCCGGACTAATGGCGGATGGCAATAATATTCTGTTGGTTTCATATTCTTTGATAGAAGCACTAAAACTTGTAACAATCGAAAATACATGAGTATTTCCACCACTTGGTGGATGAAAATATTTTGAATTTAAACATTCATGAAGGAATGGACAGATTGATTTGACATTACACTAAATTTGAAATTTATACAATTTCTTTAGGTTATAAACTGGCCTTGGAACACTCTACCGTGTGTTTTGACTCAATCGCTTCTTCTAATCATCCTCACCCTATTCCTTGATCTTCAATTGAAAATTAAAAATAGAACATAAGTTACACTTCTTCGTTTGGAGATTTTGCCATGATTCTCTTCCCGTAGGAGCCAACTTATGTGGTCGGGGAATACCGCTATCTAATGTCTCGTATCCTCTATGTGGTTTTTCTGTGGAAAATAGTATGCACTTGTTTTTTTTATTTCCATTTCTTAAAGCAGACTTGGAGAGTATCTCCACTTCATAATATACTTGATCACAATTTAGCCTTGCGTGTTGCAACTTGGGTCTTAGCAAAAAGTTTATACACTAATGAATAATCTCATATTGAGTTGTTTGGTTGGATGCTTTGGAGCCATTGGACTCACCGTAATGATCTTTATCTCGATCGCACCATGCAAGGATACTACTCTAAAAGGGTGCTTCAACATTGGAACTCATTTAGATCTTTCTAGATGATTGGATAATTTTACTCTTAGTCCTCTTTGGAAGTGATGCTGCTATATTCCACCTTGTTACTTTGTAACATCTTCATTTTGTAAATTAATCATGCTATATTTGACAAAAAAATTTATAATTTTCATGTTTATATTATGTACGTTTTCTAAAATAAAATTTAAAAAATAATTAATCATATCTCAAATATGAAAAAAGTTTTTTATGAATTTATTTTGATGTGATCTTGTAAAAAATGATTTATTTTCAAGCAATATTCTAATATTCAAAAACATAAAATTAATATAGTTTTTTTTCAAAAATCGTTAATGCTAAAATATACGATTGTGTGCTGATTAGTATACACACATTAAAAGTTCAATTAACTATTGGTAATGAGTATAAGTTTCAAATTATATAATTTATTGATTAGTACTTAGTAATATTATTTCTAATGGGAAGAAAATTACTCTTTTGAAAAAGGACAATGGAAGAGAATAAAATATTAATTGTTGAACATAATTACAAATAACAATATTTTTATGTATTAAATAATTTATTTGTAATTTTCATGAGATAATTTTCATTTAAATTTATATAGCAAATTTTATACCAGATATATAATTTTGTACATACTTAGGGGCGATAATTTTATCTGCATTCGCTAATTAAAAATCGCATTCGCACCGTATCCGATCTATATCCACAAATAAAAATAGATATGAATTTTAAAAAATTATATCTATATGGATGCCGTGCGAATATGAATGCGGATCCACATTGCATTTGTACCGCATATCCGCATATAGAAAATTACTATTTTGCATGTATAAGTTACTTAATACATGTGGGTTTTATGGTAATTTCATAAAACCCTTGTTATCCTAAACTCTCGTTCCATAATAGGGATAATAATGATACCCGTTTAAGCGGGCACCCATGGGTGTTTAATTTACCCGTTTATGACGTGTATGAGGATTAATATTCTAACCGTGGGGATGTCATGGATAATTTTTTCTACCCATTTAATCTATGAGGAGGGTACGAATATCATAGTACCCGTATCCGATAGGGGTGCAAGTGAGGCAAGCCACTCGCGAGCTACTCGAGATCGACTCAGTGAAAACTCGAACTCGATTCGATCTCATCGAGCTCGAGCCGAGCCTCACATGTGATCGAGCCAAGGTCAAGCTAACCTATACTCGGCTCGAGCGGCTCGCGAGCCTAATCGAGCCTAATATATATATATTTCATATCGGGTCGGATTTTTTAAAACCCAAGAACCCGTTTAACTTATACTTTAACCCGGTATCTACTGTTCCCTACCCTTATTCCAAATTCCAATCCTTCCCCATTCTCCCGACTCCCGGCGGCGACTCCCACCCTTCCTCGTTTCCCCGATCTCCCGACTGCAGCCGTGCAGCGCAGAGTCTTTGCCCCCGCCGGTGCTCTCCATCTCTGTCGCGTTCGCCTACACCGTCTTCTCCCGCCCCGCCGGTGCTCTCCATCTCTGTCGCGTTCGCTTACACTGTCTTCCCATCGCCGTCTTCCCCCGCCGGTGCTCTATCGAAGACTTAGTGAAGGAAGGGTATGGTGTTTCTCCTTTAAAAATTCATTTAGGTTTTCTTTTTCCTGGTTATTATTCTTCCTCAGATTAGTTGTTTTGTTCCTTCATTTCTTCCTCCACCACTTCCCCTGTCATAATCCTTTCTGATGTTTTTTTGCTTATTTCTAATTTTGTTTGATCCCCATTACCTCATTCGTGAATAGGAGAAGAGGGATAAGAGGTGTATGATCAGAATGCATTTCCCTATTATGTGTGATTTCATTTCTTCTATGTGAGGATATCCAATAATGATCAGAATGCAGGGATTTAAAAGAATAAAAAGTTCACTATGTAGGTGTATGATTGATTGATTAAGCTCACAATTTGTTTTATTTCTGTATGGTCAAGACTGTGATGAAAAAGAAGACTTAAATCTGTGTGATTCCAGATTTGGATGAAGGGAGATAGTTATCCAAAAAAATGAAAATATATAGGTTTGCTATCAGTCGTGGGAGAGGCATGATGGTATGGTCATTTGAGGTAGAGAAAGATGAAGAAGATATGGTGAGAGAGATTAAATTGAGAGTGGCTTCCACTTAAGAAATATGGAAGTGAGTTTTCTTTTAATCTTTTTCGTTTTAATGAATGAAATAGAAGCCCAACTCACTACTCACTAGGATGTAGAACATATAAAAGCCCAATCACGATATTGTAGACAGCTGCTTAATTGAGCTTAGTCGAGCTCGATATCGAGTCAAACTCAATCGAGCTCGGCTTGTCTCAAAAAATTAAATGAGCCCAGCTCAAGTTGCTCGAGTATAGCTCGAGCCGATCTTGAGCTCGTCATTTATCAAACGAGCCGAGCTTGAGCAGTGACAAGCTCAGCTCGGCTCGGCTCGGTTACACCCCTAGTATTCGCGAGTACCTGCTACCCACAAATATAGGTGTAATTACTAATTACAAATATGCCTCGGATATACATATATCCCTTATATACAACAACAGTTTTTTATTGTTAGTAAGAATATTTCTTATTATAAACGAATTTATTGTATACTTGTGCACGATAAAAATTCTTGTGCGAGTTGATAAATCTTGACTTGAAGAATTCATTTTTATGTGTTTATGCACTCTTTGTTTGCATTTTAAAATTTAATGTGTTGAATTCTTTTTTTTACTTAGAGCTTATGTTGTTGTTGACATTTATCTTGTTATTATGAGTTTGAATTTCGATAAAATGTTTTAATTTATGTTTTTCAAAATTTTATGGATACCCGCAAATATCTGCGGGAATTCCTTCCCATAGTGGGTAATCATTTCTGATACCCGTGAAAAATTAAATAGATATGAGTATCATATATCTTTCGCAGGCGGATAGCGGGGAGGCATCCATACCTGCCGCCCCGTCCCATTGACATCCCCGTTACTCTATTATCCTTACACCCAAATCCCGATTCCCCAACTCTCTCCCCTCCGAGTCCCGGGTCTCCTGATGCTGCCGACTGCTCCGGAGCAACTGCTGGACTACACCACCGTGCATTGTCTTGCCATCCGCCGGAGGAAAAGCCTTAGATCTCGCCATCCGCCGGAGGAAAAACCCTTGATCGTCACAGTGGCTTCACCTCCGAATCTAAGCTCCAAGCCTCCAACGGTAATCTCAGCGGCTGATTTTGTTGTCCATGTTTCTGTTTCTGTGCAGCAGATTGGTATTCAAAAATTTTGGTTTTTACTCTAGCTGAGTTAGTTTTTCAATTTTGGTTCCATAAAAAAGAACAATTTCATTGATTTGAGTATTGACTTGAATCCCCCAAAGCATCCATCCTGTTTTCATTAAGAAAAAGACTAATCCTAAAATCCTAAAAATTTCTCTCTGCTTTTCATTCCCTACATTACAAGCTGTGGCTTGCTTTTATCTCCCCCTCTTTCTCTTCTCTCATTCTTCATCTTCCCTTCCCTCTTGCTCCTCATCCAGTTTCACTTTCTTCACCCTCGTTTCACCTTGCATGCATGCACCACACATCAGTACCATTGGATTTGCTCCCTCACTCCCCGTTCATGTCTTGCCACTTTTCCCCTCTTCCATGGTCAAGTTGCTGCATTGCATAGCATTTGCATCTGCCTTTGTGATTATGTTTGCAGACTTTTATCTCGGCTAGACCTGAAATCTGACCCATTCCAGTCTCAATGGATCAATTTCCTTGAAATCAAGTTGTAATTGGATTCAAGTTTTAGAATTGTAACCCTTGATTCATGGCTTGCCTGAAGTGGGCAAACTTTATTTGGTTTTAGAATTGTAACCCTTGATTCACACAGCTTTCAGTTTTTTTTAATCATAATTATCTTTGTTTTAAGAACAATCCATATTTTATTCATTTTCTAAGAGAGAAGACTTGCTATGTAGTGTTGGCTTGTTGAGAGAGTATCCTTGCAAAATTGTAAGCAAGGTAATTTTTTATTTTTTGTACGTTAAAATCACTTTGCAGTGAAGATTCAATTAAACCTCAACTTAAATTTTAATGTTTCTCTTTACCTCCCTTTTCTCGGTTCCTCAGTTGTTTCCTAGTTTAAAATTTCTAGACCTAACCACTATAATCTTTCCAATCTTGCCTCATCAAGTAGCTTCTTTAATATATTAGATTCTTGAATATATTAGAAATTATTGTTATGGACCTGCAATAGTCAATTTTGGATGATTGTGTCTGTTGGATATCATCAACCAGTGAAATTTTCCATGAAAAAAAATTAATTTTCTGCTAAAACAAAAATAACATTTAATTGCAATGTACTGGGGCGGAAGGGATTTCACTTGCTATTATAAAACAATTTATTGATTTTTTATTAAATATATATTTTTAATAATTTTTAATTAAATATGGTGCAGATATTCACATCTAAATACATGCAGATGCGCTGCGGATATTTGCATCTGAATACTGTGGGGGATGTAGCGCGGATACGGATGTGAAATGTGGTCCAAATGCGAATAATGCGGTATTCGCACCGTATTCCATCCGTTGCCATCCTTGGTAACATACTTGAGAATATTAAAATTTATAAGGTTAAATATACAGTTTTTATAGTTCAAAATAAATATTTGAAAATTTCCATGCAAAGGAAATACTAGTTGAATTCAAAATAGGGATGCAAACCTTGGTTTTGGAAAATTGGTTTTGATTTAAGAGCATGGTGAGTAATAAATTTATTAAGAAGAAAAACGTGATTATTATATACGAGAAAAGCCCTAGTTTCTCCCCCAAGCCATGATGTTGTTTCCAAAGACGATAGCAGAGATTGTTCCAAGGATGAAGCAAGGTCGTGATCCACTTTCCTTCCATTTCTCCAAGAATCTTGTGCTAGGAAATATTCTCTAAGATCTTCATCTCCGATAATCTCAGTTGTCCCCTCCAAAGATGGTGGAGGTAGTCACCACATCACATGCGGCAGCCACATATTACGGAGGCGGTGCACCTAGAAGAGGCGGCAACGAGCCTTATTTGCTGCCTTGCCCAAGACAAAAAGAGAGAGGGGAGAAGACGACGGGGTGAGTTCGCAAATTTCTTGTAATTTTTTTTTGTTGATGGAATGTGCAAGAATTTGTATAAAGTTCCTTTTTCCAATTATTTCTGTGTTTTTTCGTCGGATCTGAAGGGCACATAGAGTTTTAAAATGGCGGATAAGACCGGATTCAGTTTTGGTTGCAGTCGGATATGGGTGCCCGGGGAAAGGGTGAGAATTGGCGGGAACTGAAATCAAAGATTTCAGAGTTGCATTCTCGGATCTTCTTCTTCTCGTCATCCGAGTGAGCGACCTCTCCTGCCAGGGATCTTTTATTCCGGTGAGTTTCTTCTTCTCCTTCTTCATCTTTCACTCTTTCTCCTCCTCCCCCTCCCCCTCCTCCTCCATCTTCTTCTCTTCTCAGATGCTGCCCTTCTTCTTTTCTTCTTCTCCTTCTTTACCTTCCCCTTCTCCTTTTCCTCCTCCTTCTATCCTTCTTTTTCTCCTCTATATTCAGGTCAAAAGAATATGCCACTATATTTGATAAATTACTTAAATATTTGGATCTTATTATGTTTTCATTTACGAAAACATCTTACCTAGATTTTTGATATTTCATATCTTTATACTGTATTATAGTAGTATTACATTTTAGAGTTACATTATAGAGGTTAGTAGGATATTTGGAATAGTGCATGAATGTGATGATCTTCATCTCATACGATTGTCTTGGACATGTAATAGTGTCGTCCGCCATGTTTAGTTTTAATTATTGTCAAAGTGCATCATTAAAGATACATTAGATTTCGTTGATACTGAAGTGTTTCAATTGTAAGATACGGATACAAACTTGGATAGTCATGGAAGGAACAATATGTGCAAAATAAGTCATGTCTGTGGAAAAGAAATCATATTACAAACCCTAATGCGGAATAGACAACTGACCTTCAGCGTTAGATTTTATTCTCAGACAATGAATCCGAACTTATTAGATCCAAAGATAATAATGACATTATGACATTCATTCATATTAAAGTTGGTTGGGATTCTTCTAATTAGTTGGCATTCATGCATTATGACATTAGTGTTGGAGTTTTCCAGTCTACTACTGAATGCTATTGTTTAAGTAATTCTTTGCTTGGCTCAAGTTCATGCCACTATCACTTGTATCTGAATCATAGTTAAAAAGCATCTCTTTTAACAGCAGAATGTGTTATACATTTGGCTGATTGATCAGATCAACCAGTGGAATTAAATATATAATAACTAATCGTTACCTTTGTTCTTGCTAATTGAGTCCAATTTTACAAAGTCACATGTGAGTATTAGCATTAACTAGTGACATAATTGAGGTTAATTTGGTTGAGATCAATAATGTATTCACGCCATGTACATCCAAAGGGAAAACTAATTTGTTGAGTATGTTTCATATAAAGATGACAGATTCCAATTAGTTGTAACGGAAACTTGAAAATGAACAATTCACAATTCATACTCCAATGACAATTAAGTTTAGTGACACAGACAAAGCTATAGAGATGTGTGTTATTCTTATTGAGTTCAGATTCTTTAAGATCTGTGAAAACTGAAAAATGCTGGAGACTGGCCAATATATTGTCAGTGTTAGTTTGGCTCAAATTTCAATGGTAAGATCTATGCATCTTTTTGATACTTGTGAAATTGCAAGTGCCATCATCTATATTACCTGTTATATTATCTATTGCGCAATCATAGCCTACAATTACAATTTTGACTCGTGCATGTTATCATTATTTCAATTTGTTCATTCTGTCTTCTGAAAATGCTGCATTAATGCCAGACTTATTCCAGTTATGCTTTGTATTTTGTTTTACCTTAACCAATTGTGTCATCCCTACCATGTTAGACAATGGAGTTGGGCGGACCGAGATGGAAAGGAAAAGGTTTTGAAGACATAGCTCAAGCAAATCCTATGTCAGAAATAATTTCTAGATTACAAACTTCTCTAACTCAATCAGAAGCAAGTGCGACACTATCTGGGTGCACTGCTCTTCTTGAATCTGAACCAGAGGCAGCTGAGCTTCTAGAGCGAGCTTCATTTGGCCAAAAAATTACCAACTGCAATGATGACAAGCATTGGTTCCAACTAGCTCCAGAAGAATCTTTCTACCTGTGTCATGCTTTAAAATGCATCAAGATTTTGAGGAAGGATAATACACTAATGGACGAATCAGAGTTATGGAATCACTTTGGTTCAAAAAGGAAAACATTCCCTGAGGTGTACAAGGCATATTCTCATTTAAGATTGAAAAACTGGGTAGTTCGCTCTGGAACTCATTATGGTGCAGACTTTGTGGCTTATAGGCATCATCCTGCACTTGTTCATGCAGAATATGCTGTGCTTGTTATACCTGAAAAAGATGGCAATGTGAACAATGCTCGTCTAAGTCAGTGGTCTGATCTTTGTTGCAGTTTACGTCTAAGTGGCTCTGTTGCGAAGACTTTGTTAGTTCTTCATGTAAGCAGTTGCGATAGGAGGGATTGGAGTTCATTGAGTTGCTTGGAGCAAGTCACTGTTGAAGAGCAAATAATAAGGAGATGGATCCCTGAGCGATCTCGAGAGGACAAGCATGTGGAAGTAGACGAAGCTCATTGAAAGGTTTTTCCATTCATTTATTGATTTTTCTAGTTGTGATTTTATAGTTCAATTATTGTTCAGCTTATGTAATGATTAATTAATTTAGAAGTGGAAATTGAGATGTTTTCAAATCTTAATGTAGCATAACTGTAACATAAAAGGAAGAATCACATATTTTATCCTGCTGAAGTTCTTACATAATGATTGCGATGGTGTCTTGATGTAAATCTATATTTTTTGTTCCATTTTAAGCATAGGCCATGATCTACTTAACTGAAGAGCAGCATTACTTTTGTTCACTTATTGAAGTTTTTCATGCCAAAGTTTCAGATTCTTCATAAGATTTTTGTTAAGCATCAGAAACCGCTGTCTTTTTCGTAGTAACACTTCCAATTCTAAGTTGGATATTTTGCAGCTTCAAAGTTAAAGCCTTTTCCACAGCTTTAAATATGTACTTTTAAAATTCTTATTTTCCACAGATAAACACGTTTCACACTTGTTATTTGAGAGCAGATTTGAGTGACGCCGAAGTACTTTTCCTGGTAATTGAACTTTTTGCTTTAATTTGACCGAATATGTCCAAATAGAAAACTGTTTAAATTTTACACGGAAAGTTTCAGATAACTAGTCAGTCAGATTAACTACACTGCATAAAAGCTCAATTTTGAAGCAAATTCAGGTTACAGATGATTCAGACTTGAATTAATTCTTAATCAAAAAGTTCAGCTTCATATTTGATTTGCAGTAAATTTAAATTTTTTTTTGCACATTTCACTTGCACTTATCGTGTACTTTGAAATCAGTTAAATGATGAAAGTGAATGAAAGAGAAGTCAGTTAAATGATGAAAGCTTAGTATTATAATACTGCCCTGGCTTTCATTCTATTCAGAAAATTGAAGTAATGATTTTAAGGATGAAAATATATTAATTTTTTCCTTCTTTTCCATGTATTCTTGCTTGTATATTATCCAAATAAATAAAAATAAAATCTCTTATACTGATATATTCTACTTCCTTTTAAGGCTCGCTTGTTGACTATCCAACGTTACCCCTCAGATTTCTATGGACAAGATGTTTATTCTGCCCAAAGTTGAGGCACTTATGTATTAAAAGCGTTTTAATATATAGTATATCGAGATGTTGATGGTGATCAACAACGAACAACGACGATCCGTCAATGACAAGGAATAAGAGTTTTGGAGGTTAGGAGGGACAAATAAAATGTTAAGATATAATTGAAATTTTGAAAATATAAATATTTACTATTTATTATTATTTTTATATTTAATAGTATTTAGTACTTAGGGTATATGATATTTAATATTTTATGATAATTTAGTGCACTGAGATTTGAGCCGAATGATGTGATATAATCTGAGTACCATGATGATAGAAATCCTTATGAGCGAGTTGCTTATACGAGTTTGAAAAAAATTGACGACTCTATTTCAAACTATTATCAAATTAATAAATCTATCAGACATAATCTATCCTTTCCTTTTGTATTGATAGCAATTATATCACGGTATCAACTGTCTATTAATTTAACCATGCGGCAGCTTAATCAATATCTTAAATATAATTTTTTAATATAAAATGTCATGTGAGCAAATGTCTTTCTTATCATGTCATTAATTTTTTTCCTATAAATAAATAAATTTGCTAACATGATATCTCATATTAAAAAATTATATTTAAGATGCAAAATGAGTTATCACGTCAGCATCTAACAATTAAATTTAATAGGATATAATTATTATTAATTCTAAAGTGTGAAATAAAGTAAATGTAAATAAACATTAAGTAGGATATAATTATTATTAATTCTAAAGTGTGGAATAAACTAGTAAATAGAACGGTAGGATACATCGCTTGTTTTAAGCGCCCCACAGACACTCGATGAACGGTCGGCAAATCATTCAACCTACTCTACTGTGATCTGACCGTCGCATTACAATCTCACGGTCAGTTTCCTTCCCATGAATCATCCATCCATCCTATTATCAATTATCACTTAATGGGCCCCAAGTTTTCATTTATTTTTCTTATTCTTAACCTTCTCCACCACGAGAGCGAGCGAGCGAGAGAGAGAGAGAGAGAGAGAGAGAGATGAGCTCTTCGAAGACGATAAGGCGGCTGGAGGTGGTCTCTCCAGTGCCGGCTGACATCGACATCGCCAACTCCGTTGACCCGCTCCCGATCGCTGCCATCGCAGAGGATCTCAACCTCGGATCCAAACACTACGACCTCTACGGCAAGTACAAGGCCAAGGTTCCGCCCACAGACTAATTCTTTGCTGTTCGATTCATTGGAATTTTTATTGATTTATGTGGGGATTTTTTCTGGTGTTCCATCCATTTCCCTATTAGGTGTTGTTGTCGGCGCTCGACGAGCTTCAGGGATCGGAGGATGGGTACTATGTGGTGATTGGTGGAATTACTCCGACGCCGCTCGGAGAAGGGAAATCGACTACCACTGTCGGCCTATGCCAAGCGCTGGGGGCTTTTCTTGACAAAAAGGTGACTCCTTGGAGCTCTCTTTTCTCTCTGATATATTCTTGGCAGAAAGGTTGCGATCTTGATGGAAATATGCTGCTACTGCACTGCACGAGTTGAGCGTCTCCGCTGTATAGAGTGTACTTCATTTGAACTAATGCATCTTGCACGATGAAATTTAAAAAAATTGTTTTTATTCCCAATTCAATTGTCTGATGTTGATTACTATCAGTCTGGAATGGTGCTTTGTTATCTCATACAGCAGTTCTAAATACATTTATGTGCCGTAGTTGGATCTGCAAGAAGTTGAATTTACTTGTTCTGATAGTACATTTCCCTATTATTTCTGAAACTGGATAATTGGACTTATGGTGTTCTTCAGACATGAATGCTTGTTTTGATTTTCTTGATTATTTGTATAACAGTGACAAAAATATTGGCAGATCTGAACTATGCCCTAACTTGATCATATTCATCATAGGGTTATATATTCGTCGAACAAATAATTGATATAAATCTTGTGTATTTCTGCAATTTGACACTAGAAGCTGTTGTTTACATAATTATTTTTTCCTCTGCTTTTGTGACACTAAACTACATACATGAAAAATAATGCCTTATAGAAGGAAAGTTCACCCTATTCAATATTGACCAACATTAGTTGGATTTAATTATTACATTTCTAGCTAAGGATTTTTGTCTTTCATATTTTTATAGCCTTTGATGTGTAACAATGTGATGTAGAAATTGGTTGAGAATTAAGTTTTTCATGATGGTCAAGATCACACGGTTATCTATGTGCTGCAAAAAAAATCTATATATGGTCTCTACTTAGAATCCTACTAGATATAGTAGAATATACTTATCTAATGTGCTTTAATGGAATAAAAATAAATCTTCAATTTGTGATCACAACTGATAAAAAGAGGATGTTTGTTCAGCAATGGATTGGTCAGAAATGGAAGAGTACTTTAATGCAACAGAATTTATTGCCATTGACTAGCTATATGTAGGCAAAGAGATGACTTATGAGCATTCTAATATGTTTTCATGTTTCCTTTATCAGAACCTGGATGATCCAATTGCAGATACTGTTCCTCCTGCTAGTTGATCACTTTGTTGCAATATGTAGTTCTGAACAATACTTTTTGTGATAGAACTTTATATTTATGGCTTAAATTATATTTTTCTCATTCAAGATATCCTTCCTTCAGGTAAAGCTAGCAAACAAATATTTCTATTATTGTAGAGTTTGTTTTCAAACTGAGAGGAAATTGTTTTTATTTGGTATTTTAATTTATTCTGGATTAGACACATTTAGCTTTATCTGAAAAAAATGAAGGATTGATTATAAAGTGTGCAGTATGGCTTAAATTATTCATTCATATTTATAGATACAGAGAAAAATTGTATATTTTATTCTATAGTATTTCACAAGGATTGCGCGATTATATCTTGACCTCTTCACGACCTATAACAACATTATAGTCTTCATGGATCATTTCTGATCAACCTGACTCACAATTTTTTCTTGTCTTTAACAATCACTAGTTCTTCTAAAAAAATCATTTGCTTTGTAAATATGATTAACATAGTTCTTTCTGTAATTAGGTTGTCACTTGTCTCCGTCAACCATCTCAAGGTCCAACTTTTGGAATAAAAGGGGGGGCTGCTGGTGGAGGTTACAGTCAGGTTATCCCTATGGACGAGTTCAATCTTCATCTGACAGGAGACATTCATGCAATAACAGCTGCAAATAATCTTCTTGCTGCTGCAATAGATACCCGAATATTCCATGAAGCATCTCAATCAGACAAAGCACTATTTAATAGATTATGTCCGCCTAACAAAGAAGGAAAACGAACCTTTGCTAATATTATGTTCAGGCGTCTCCAAAAGCTTGGTATTTCAAAGACCAATCCGGATGAGCTTACACCTGATGAAGTCAAAAGATTTGCTAGGCTTGACATTGACCCAGATTCCATTACCTGGAGAAGAGTCATGGATGTCAATGACAGATTCCTGAGAAAAATTACAGTTGGACAAGGTCCTGATGAGAAAGGGATGACAAGAGAAACAGGGTTTGATATATCGGTGGCTAGTGAAATCATGGCCGTATTAGCTCTTACTACATCTCTTGCAGACATGAGGGAAAGGCTTGGAAGAATGGTAGTAGGAAACAGCAAGGCTGGTGAACCAATAACTGCAGATGATCTCGGGGTTGGAGGTGCACTTACTGTTCTAATGAAAGATGCCATCAATCCTACTCTAATGCAGACACTTGAGGGAACTCCTGTTCTTGTTCATGCTGGGCCTTTTGCCAATATTGCTCATGGAAATTCTTCAATAGTGGCTGATAAAATTGCCCTCAAGCTGGTTGGAAAGGGTGGTTTTGTAGTCACAGAAGCAGGTTTTGGTGCTGATATTGGCACGGAAAAGTTCATGAACATAAAGTGTAGGTACAGTGGTTTGGTACCACAGTGTGCTATTGTTGTGGCAACTATAAGGGCTCTTAAAATGCATGGGGGTGGACCTGAAGTTGTTGCTGGAAAGCCTCTAGACCATGCTTACACAACAGAGAATGTGGCTCTTGTTGAGGCTGGTTGTGTAAATCTTGCCAGACATATTGCTAACAGTAAGGCTTACGGAGTGAATGTTATAGTTGCCATCAATAAGTTTGCCACAGATACTGAAACTGAGATGAATGCTGTGAGAACTGCAGCTTTAGCAGCTGGTGCATTCGATGCTGTCGTATGTACTCATCATGCTCATGGAGGAAAAGGAGCGGTTAGTATTTGCTTATCACCTTTGTTCTCTTTTCTATTGAGCATACCTACATTGTGCTAATGTTGAAGCTCTTTTTCATAGTTTTCACCATATTTTTCTGTGTATTAAAGGAATTCTAGATTTTCTAAATATAATCTATTTCTCTCTCCAGTCTTCTTTTTGGTACCACCTAGTTTCCAACTACTTCACATGCTTTCTATAGTCTGTACTGCTTTTAATGCTGTTTCATAGATGGCATGTCTTTTTGTTTGCATTAGAAATCATCATGTTCTCTAAATGAACATTATAATCCCTTTTTCCTACTGTTATTGACAACATTTTTGGCCTCCTGTGCTGTTAAAAATATTAAATGATAATCATCCTTGTATTTTTGTGTTTGCAAACATTTAATCCCATTTTCTGTCATATCTATCCTTAATTTATTGGCTACTTTATTTGTCCATGTTATCTTTTGCTTTTAACTGCTTATAGGACTATTAATGGATACTATAAATCTGTCTGATTAGATATATTTGCCTTATTGTCTTGCCCCTACAGAAGCAAGTAGTTCAAGATAGGGTTATGGGAAGTCTTGGTTTGCTTATTTCCACATTTATATTTGCCCATTGTCCAGGTTGACCTGGGAATTGCTGTTCAAAGAGCTTGTGAGAGCCAGTCAGGAACATTGAAATTTTTATATCCTCTGGACATTGGTATAAAAGAGAAAATTGAGGCAATTGCCAAGTCATATGGTGCCAGTGGTGTTGAATACTCTGAGCAGGTAATCCTTTCTTGTTATCTTAGTTTTTATCAATTACAGTCAGTGGAGCCATAGCTTTAGAGGCAAGGGTGTGATCCTCTATAGCATAACACAACTATGTACATTCTAAACTAGTTTCCAGTGATATCATATCATGCAGCACAAATTTTTTTTGTAAAACCAAGTCTTACTCAAAGGAAATTTGATTTGAACTGATGTGGAAATTGTTATTTTGCCACGTTATCTATGATGGTTTTTTTGTTTGAACAGATAAATTACTCCAAGACTCCAGAAAAACCTGATATAAGCACACTTAGGTTCAAAAAATAAATGAACTTGTGATTAAAAATTAAATTATTAGAGAAAAAACCCTATGCCATTCTAATCCACCTCCACTTAATCTATTCCCACCCAACTTTGATTTTAAAAAGTAAAATAGAAATTTATTGGAAAATTCAAAACAAAAATATGCCTGGAGAATCACAAAACCTTATTTTGATCTGCTCCCAGTTAAGTTGGTTCTTCTTTCCTTTCAAATTATTAGTATGAGTTATTCTGAAACCAAAGAACTTGGATTCTTGCAATCTGACATGATCAATTTATTTTTTCTCTTGATGTTCATGTTAGTATTTGCTGACATATTTATTTGTTTCCGTGCAGTCAGAGAAGCAGATTGAAATGTACAGTAAACAAGGGTTTTCCAACTTACCAATTTGTATGGCCAAAACCCAATACTCATTCTCACACATTGCATCTCAAAAGGGTGCTCCAAGTGGATTTGTGCTTCCCATTAGAGATGTGAGGGCTAGCATTGGTGCTGGATTCATTTATCCTCTTGTAGGAACGATGAGCACGATGCCTGGACTTCCAACTCGACCTTGCTTCTTTGAAATCGACGTTGATATTGCCACAGGGAAAGTCCTTGGCCTCTCTTAGAATTTGTAGTTTTTCCTTGATTGTCGTGAAGTTGTTTCAAGTCTCAACTCTGAATATTTCAAAAGTGTTGATTAAGCTCTGTTCATTTATCCTTCCTCAAATGTAATAGCAAACTGCCACATTCTACTAGATAATTGAATGTTTCTTTCTATTTGAGCTGTATCAATAAACAAGATTCAAATGCTTGTCTTAATATTGGTGTTGCAGTTGTAATCCGAGTTTATATGGTCTAAGCATAAGGCTTGTTGATGGTCTGCTTATTTCATTTTTGCTGTCCTTTTCCTTTCTCAGCAATTAAAGTGCTAAAAAATCTAATTAACCATTTGTTGCTCTAGTGAGAATGAAAGGCAAACATTAGCATTCTATTGTGCTGGAATAACATGCTACTTGAAGGTGTCCACTAGCTGAGTTGGTAAGGGCTTACTTATGTTAATAGAAGCTTAATTATGAACTGGCGCATTATTAGATATATACTGAAAACATTCATCTTAAGTCTTTTAAATCCATAGAATTGCTACAAGTACATTCATCTTCTTTTAAGACAACTACAAACATATTCTTCAGACTATCAGCTTCATCAAGAACATCAAGAACATCAAAAACAAAGTAGTAAACATAATACAACCATTCACCCCTTGAAACCTCTTCTGATGCAAAACTAAACAATCGACTTCACAACGGTGACAGGGCAGGTGGCATTAGTCAACACATAATTGCTTACGCTTCCAAGCAAAACCCTACATCAATTAATAAAATTAATTATTAAAACTCTAATTCAATCTCTAATGAAGAAATGAATTAATTAAAATTTGAAAGACAATTAGAGAGAAACCTTTTGATGGTTCCCATGCCCCTGCTCCCAACCACAAGAGAGTCCAGCTTCAGATCCTCCACTGCTTCACAGAGCTTCTCCCTTGGATCTCCCCAGTATATCTTGGCCAACACCTTGACCTGCATCCAACATGTAAATTAAATATACTTATTGCAAGTATTTTTCAGCAAATAATCTACTTAGCATGCTGTTTTGTTTCCCACAAGTGCCTTACTACTTGTAAGTCTATTCCCATTTTCAAGGTTAAAATTTGTAGATGAATTTGCAACTTGAAATGATCATGCGTATCACCTGTTTGGTTTTGGATGCAGACTGCAGTATGTCTAAGACCTCCCCATCTGGAGTGATGCCATATTGCACTGACAGGTTGAGCTCCTTAAACTCCTCAAGAGGAATCAAAGCTGCAAGCAAGTGCATTAAATTATAAAGCTTACATAAGAAATGAAGATCGAATAAGAGATTACTTAATTAATTAATTAATTACGTGATCCTTTCTCCTTCCAGAGCTGCTTCTGTATGTTACTGTCAGACTTGGACAGCACATGGATCAGCACAACCCGGTCGCCGGCGCAGGCCAAGTTTTCGATGGTCCATCTGACGGCCGATTTGCTCGTCGGCGAGTAATCAATTCCGATCCCGATCGTCCGATTTGATGCTGCTGCCATCTCTTCTTGTTTCGAAGTTAGAACAATGCCTTGGAGAATTATGAGTTAATGAGAGTCTTGGAGAATAAGTCGATTTGGAATCCTAATTCGAAGTCTTATCATGATTGGGTTTGATGACTTTATATCAAATTGGAAGGCACTACATGTATCTAGAAAATGCATGCACAACATGCTGGAATTTAAGTTAGATTCCGAGAAATTATATTTAGTGTGACGTATTGGACACATTTTATTCTCATGAAGATGTGACCTGCACTAATCTTAGACCCGGTTTATTCATTTCAACGGGGGTTAGGGATTTCATCCACAGTTTTAATTATATGACGTCTGATACATCCATTGTTCGATTGATCAGCAGTTCATGGGTTTCTTTTCCACGCTATAGATTAAAAAGATCAAAAATATCATGAAGAATTAAAAAGATCTCGATTAAGTGATTTGGGTTAATTAATCAGTTGTTACTGGATTTGATTGATTCATTACTTTTGACCTAAAATTAATTACAAAAGATTTAAATATCATTAAATTTGATTTGACCTAACTCATTGAAAAAAACCTAGATTGACTCGACTTGGAAAAATTTTAAAAACTAATTTGACCTAACATGTATTTTAAATTTTAACTTGAAATTGAATGAAAGTGACTCGAAGTAACGATAATGTTTTTAAAAAATCATGTTTCGAATAAGACGGGCAGAACATTCTCACCTTCATAATTAATGTTTTTTAATTAATTAATTACACGTTCTTATTTAATTAATTAAGAATAAGACTTCAGGAAAACCACATGACATTTAATTTCTACGAGAATCTGTGGGAAGATATACATCTTTTATATTGCCATCTCAATTCGCAGGATACATTTTCAATTTCAACGTCCATTTCGTTGATATTTACAACATTTGATTTCATATATTGATTTAGCATGCATAATTGATGTCAAAACTAATGTATACAATTATGACGTTTCTATAACTAAAATTAATAATTAACTTAGTTATTCTGATTAATTATATGACTTTTTTGATGCTTTGTACATGAAAAAATAGATCTATATATACCAAACCAAGTCCAAACGTATATAATTGGGCAAGTCTGGACACGGACTCAATGTTTTCCCAAGGGTTAGCCGACTAAGTTTGAACCGATCAACTAATAAAATATTAAATAATAAATTTTAAAAAAACAAACGGTTATATTTAAATTAATTAACAATATGATAACAAAATCATTAAGATTGATCTTAAGTAGGACAAAAATAATTAATAATTCAAATATTTAAAGTGAAGAGGATAATCCTATCTCAAAACACAATTTCTCTTAACAAATAGTTTTTTCTCTCTTGTACAAGAAGAATAATAAAGAGAGAGGGAGAATCCTACCTTAAACGTGATTCCCCTTTGATATGGTGTCAACATTGCATATCGTACTAGGCTACTCCTTAGCTCTAGCAGCTGAATCCTTAGCATGCTCGAGTACACATCCTCAACCTCTATGTATGTCTACCAACTGGGGCGGGTCGGGTTTGGAGAAAAAATCGGCCCCATCCGACCAACAAGCAACTGAGTTTAGGGGCGGTAAAAATGGGCACGACACGAATAACTGCGGGCCGGGCCGAAAAATTTATACTACTGGAAAAATGGGCATCAACAACGGCTTGCAACGGTTCGGCCCGTTGTAAAGTAGTCGTGGCAGAAAAGCGCGTTGCTGATAATTTAGCAACGACGCTGCAACGGCCGATCGGGCCGTACGTTGCTAATAACATTATCAGCAACGGCTTTGCCACGGACATCGGGTCGATGCTGATAACCTTATTAGCAACGGCCCGTGAGGCCGTGGCAAGGTCGTTTGTGAAAGACCGTTACTAAGCCGTTGCTGATCGATGTTATACATCAACGGCTTACGATACACTTTTAGTAACGACTTTCCCACGGACAACCGTGGGAAAGCCGTTGCTGATGACTAAAACCTAAAACATAAAAAAATTTAAAATTCTAAATTTCCATTAATACATTGATACAATCTGATACATAACTCACACACCCATACACCCGTACACACATCCATTCACACATCACAAATACACCCAGATATATATCAAAACAATTATACTTATATTTATAATTATCCACAATCGTATAAAAACTATTCAAATGCAAAATTGAAGTATCAATATCCAAACAAAAAAAAACAAAAATATATATAGTATCGAAGTAACAAAGTCAATATAATAAAATAATAATAAATCTCACGATGACGATGGAGGATGGTCTGAATCATATGGCGGAGTGTGGAGTGCCTGGGTGTACACCGGCGTGGACTGACTCGAGGACGATAGATCAGATGATGCTGCTCTGTGATGACTTGACAAGTTGCGTAGCATAACTTGCATATCTACCATTATCCGACTCTGACGCTCCATCAACTCAGTCTGACGCGCGACCGTCTCCTCCAGTGTCCTTATCCTGCTACTATAATCATCTCTGGGACCTGGAGGTCGACGGTCGTTCACCAGCATGCGGAGGGGTCGGTGCCCCAAGTGGCCCTAGCACGGCTCGCGCATGACCACTATCTGCAAAACCATACACGCGGTCGTGGTCCCAGCCACTTGCAGCATCAACCCACGTTGCTGCGTCAAAGTCCTCGGGGGGTGCCTCCGCGCTATATCACCGTCTGACTATAGGTCTCCTACTCGAGTTAAATTTTTTGTTTAATATTTTTCATAAAACTTAAATTATAAATATATAATGAATAATTTAAACAAATATACTTACCATAATAAATGCAGCGCAGTTGTTGACGTACTCCTCCGTCCCATGCACTTGACGGTGTGTCCGCTCAAACACCGCCAACGGGGAGGGTCGCTGGACAATCCCGTCGTCTAACACTGTCATCTACATTTATAAAACAAATACATTAATCAATACACAGAGTAACAAATAAAATATAAAATTAAAATTAAGGTATACTTACCATACGGTTCGCGTGCATAACAAATGCAACAGAGCCGCTAGTGTGACGCGCTCCTCCCCTCGACATGCGCTTTCTAGTCGCAGTCCTACAAACCTCCTGCCATCGATTCGTCGACCATAATGCCACGAGCTGGTCTCATATATCTGGAGTAATCCAATCGGGGCCGTATCCCCGAGTCTCCGCGATGTTAGTGGTCCCAGCTTGGGCCATCGCCTGGGACCGGGCCTGCCCCAGCTGCCCGTTGTACCTCGCACGGGAAATAGCCTCCCAGACAGCGTAAATGAAGGGCATCTGGTCCTCGGCCCATGTAAAGCGAGCCTGCAAAATAATAATATCAGTACCAATATTAATCATCATGCATGTATAAAAAAAATTAATACGTGCCTCAAACTCACGCCATAACATGTCGACGTGCTCACTGGGCACGTGAGACCACGTGGGCCATGCCCCGTGCATGTATCATTGAATAGTAGAAGAAATGCTCATTGACACTTATTCTTGCTCGAACCTGCACAACAAAAATAAAATTTAATATTATATTATGATATAATGAATTTATAATGATTCATAATTCATGATATATTACCTCTCCCCAATCACGCTAATGAATCTACGTGACTTTGTGACTGGTGGAGGATGCCACCTGTTCGGCCCGCGTGGCCGTCTGCGTCTGGAAGTACTAGCCTCAGCAGGAGGATCAGTAGTAGGAGGATCAACAGTAGGAGGATCAGCAGCATAAGTAAGTGTTGGAGTCTCACCAATCGGAGACTCCGAAGCTCTCCTACGATCAAGATGTCGGTACATCCAACTTCGATCAGCCGACATGATTCTATCAATCAATGACAATTTCTTTGGTTAATGCCTTTAGGTGAGATTGTCATATTCCATTCGGGATTTATGTTATTCATATTGCACTAAGTACTTCTTTTAACCGCTAACTTCATTCTAAATTTCGGCAGCATCTCCATACAGTTCTTCGAATACGCATATCATCTGGGCGCGTATCGAAGAACAAGAGAGATGCTGCCGAAATTTAGAATATGTTAACAGTTAAAAGAAAAACGTAAGTGCAATACAAATAACTATATTCCCAAATTGTCCAATCAGGGACAATTCAAGGATTGTACGTCATATAAAAGATCATCTACTTCTTTTACACGAACATACAACCCCCGAACGGATCTAAGTATTTGCTAAATCATATTCGACTCGTCGATGCGTACGTGAAACATATCAACTCGTCGGATGAATGATTATTTTCTAAATATTTTGAGTCAGTTCGAGTCCATAGTGGACAATTCCGACACGAGTCCAAATTAGACGATTCCGGTGGGAGTCCGCATTTGACGATTCTGGCGTGAGTCTGAAGTGGACGATTTCAGCGCATGTCCGAAGTGGACGATTCCGGCGTAAGTCCGAAGTGGATGATTCTGGCGCGAGTCCACTAAGGACTACTCCGGACTAATTAACATTTTAACTAATTAATTAATATTAATCTATAATATTTTAACTAATTTAAATAATTAGCCTACAATTATTAATCTAAAACATAATATTAATCTAACTAAATTAATCTAAAAATTACTCTAAACTCTAACAATTAATCTAAAAATCATAATAATTAATCTAAATCCTAAAAATTAATCTAACAAATTAAATTATTAATTAAATAATTAATCCAAACAATTAATTAAAAATTAAAAATATATATAAATAATATTATATAAGCATTTTCGTCGTCGGAGTCCAGTGTCCGGACACTGCATAAACCACCGGTCGGAACCCTATTTTAAGGGTTTCGGTCGGCTCTAACAAGGGGGCGGAGGTCGAACGGGAGGCGGCGAGAAATACCTCGAATCGAACGGGAGGCGGAGGTCGAAATTGAAGGTCGAGGACGGAGCGGCAGCGTCGGAAGAGAGCAGCGGCGACGGGCAGAGGAAGAGGAAGAAGGGGCGGGCGCGATTGCGTGCCCTCTATAAATTTATTAGCAACGGCTCACTTAGCCGTTATAAAGTCGTTGCTGATAAGTTAATCATCAGCAACGGCTCACGTGTTTGTTAGAACGTCGTTGCTGATAATTTAATCATCAGCAACGGCTCAAGTATCCGTTAAAACGTCGTTGCTGATAATTTAATCATCAGCAACGGCTCACTTGTTCGTTAGAACGCCGTTGCAAATAGCAACGGCTTGAGCGGTCGTTGCTGATGGCCGTTGCTGAAGAACCAATTTCTAGTAGTGTTAGCTCGACAAGCTTATCGGGCCAGCCCGACACAATAACATTGTGAGCCAACACAGGACAACTCTTATCGTGCCGGGGTCGGGGTCAGCCCGTTTGGCCCGCTAAGTATTAAATTTTTTGAATTAAATAGCTTTGAAACCCTGAGACTAAGTGTCTACTATATATAAAAAATTGGTTTGGTTTGATTTGATGTTTGGTTTGGTTTGGTTTGATGTTAATTAAGTAGAATTCTGTAAAAAAATATAATTCTGTAAAATTATGCAGGCTCGCAGGCCATGTCGGGCGACCTGCAAAATATTGCGGGTCGTGCTGGTCTGCCAATTTCCGGTCCATGGAGTTAGCGGGCCAGCCCATTTTGCCACCCCTAATTGGGTTGGGTCGGGTCAATTTTGAAGTAAAAATATTTGAACCCGATCTGACTCGACCCGCTCAAAATCGAATCAGATCGAAAAATCAAGTTACCCGTTAAAATAAAATATAAAAGTATTTTTTTTAAACAACTTTGCATGACGCGAGAAGACATGTCTTCCCAAGAAAACGTGTCTCTTCTTGGGAAGATGTGTCTTCCCGAGATCTCTTCTTGGAAAACGTGTCTTTTCGAGTGGCTGTTGCTTCTTGGGAAGACGTGGCCCGAGTGGCTGCTGCTTCTTGGGAATATATAGGACAAGTGGCCTATATGCCTACCCAACTAGGGGTGAGCAGGTCCGAGTACCCTATATTTTTTGTGATACTCAGACCCTATCCTGTATAGGATCGATTCCTAGATTTTGGAATCGGATCCTACCCTGTTGGAATCTGGAGCCAGACCCTACCCAGAATCGCAAGTTCTGGTTTCGATTCTGTGTACCCTATTGGAACATGTACCATGGAACCTGTAAATGAACATGTCCGATTTTGATTCCGGGTACACAATGTGTTGGACCCAGAATCGAAATCGGTTTTAACTGATTCCTAAATTTTTGTCCCGAACCCTAAACGAATTTAATTCGGATCTATCTAGAACCTACCCAATCGGATCGGTTCTAACCAGTTTTGGGTCTATTCGGTACCCATGCACACTCCTATACCTAACTCTCTTTTTACCGTGGTCCCCACGATGACCTCGACCTCATAGAGTAGTTCCATGCATGGGTAGCCCGCTCTATGCATCCTCGGCCATAAACAATTAGGACGCTATGCTTCGCTCCAACAACTCTGCCAGCACCAAGTCATGCACTAGACCAAGTACAGCCTAGTGACTTAGCTTTAGGGATGGCAACTATTCGGTTAACCACACTTTTGAGGGTTAACCGAAATCGAAACCGAACGGTCGGTTTCAAAAGCCTATATTCGAAATCGAAACCGAATTTTTCGGTTCGGATAGAATCGATTATTCATTTACTAATCGGTTAACCGGCAGTAAACGGATAACCGATTCAAAGATCAATAACAAAATCGATTTCGGATACCGATTAACCGTAAAAAACCGATAGTAAACGTAAAGGTTAATAACAAAATCGGTTCAGTTTCGATTATCGGGCCGCGGTTAATCGGTAACTGAAACCGATTATATATTAGACTTCGGTTACCAGTTTTTTGTTGTTAACCAATATCCGAAAATAATAGTAATATCATTTATATTAAATATAAACCTGAAACCGTTATCCTTATCCACTTACCCATTTACCCATAATCTATTACCCATTAAATCTTTGAACCGGCTATTCGTTTACTACAGGTTAACTGATTAGTAAACGGATAACCGGTTCTATTCGAACCGAAAAATTCGGTTTTGATTTCGAATATAGGTTTTTGAAACCGACCGATTTCGATTTTGGTTAACCTCCAAAAATACAATTAATCGAACCGTTATCACCCCTAAGAGCGATGCACCTCTTCCTCGGGAGGGAGGGATGATGGCCCGCAGAGCTTGACCTTTGATTGGATGCAGCGGTGGGTCCCATGGATTCGTGAAGTATTTATTATGTGATTAATTGGATTAGTGAGTGTTCGTATCAAAAGAATAGAATCTGCTATTGGAAGTTAATTGTAGCAGTCTAATTCCCCTGACTTGGGAAACCTGTATGGTATGCTGAGCTTCTCTTTATTATAGGGCTCTTTAATTGTCAGTTCATTCAACCTACAACAAAGCAGCTCGCTCACATCAATTTTCCTCAAAATTTTAGGGTCTGTTTGGTTAGCGAAATCAAATCTGTTTTCATGGTTTCGGTTTTACTGAAACCAAAACTGCTTACGAAAACGTGTTTGGTTCAACGTTTTCATGAAACTGAATCGAAACCAGAATAAAAACGAAACCAGTTTTCTTAATAAAAATGAAAACACCAGAATGTTGTTTTCTGTGGTTTCGAGACTGTCGGTTTCGTTATCAAAATGGAGTGACAACTTTGTTATTATAAATATTTTTTTTATAAAATTAATTAATTTAAAAATAAATCAAACTATATTAAATTTTTTTAAAAAAATAAAAATCATCATTTTCAACTCAAACTATTATCTTAAAGTTACAAATTAATTAAATCAATTTATATCTAATTGACTCAAACCCAAATTTTAAAATAACTCAATTTTCATAAAGTTAATCTATTTATATTTAATCAAAATTAATTTAGACCACTAGAATTATTATTATTTTGAAATATTAATTATTAATTAATTTTTATATCTAATTGAACAAAAATATCTCAAACTACCAATAACTTAATTAATTAAATATTATAAATATTTTATAACTATATTAGCAAATATTTAATTTTGTAAACTAACTAAATATTAATTACTACTAAAAATATTCAAGGAAAATTAATATTACTTTTTATAGCCAAATAAATATTCACTGGTTTCAACTAACTAAAACTTATGTTGTTTTCATTAACCAAACACGTTTTCGGAAAACTGAAAACTAGAAACTAAAATCAAGTTTTCGAAACTAAGTTTTCAGTTTCACTGAAACCAAACCAGAAAATAGTTTTCGCTAACCAAAAAATACCTTAATATCTTATCAATTTAGCCACTATCCTTTTAAAATATATTGATCTAATCATCAAGTTTCAACTTAGACCATTTTATCTCAAAAATTCTCTTGAAATATAATATTTTATCATTTTCCAAGCACGTCAAATTATATGTATATGTAGGTACAAGAATCAGTAAATAACATTTATGTATTTTTTAACCATTAGCAGTCAAAACAATTTGACTATCTCCGTGTGGCTAATCATTTTTTAATATTTTACTTTTGATTCAACTGCTATTGTTTGTAAAAAAATGTATATAGAATAAGTGTAATAATTTATTCTCATATTTAAACAATCAATAATTGGTTGAGCAATTTTTCAAATCCAAATTTTAGGAATGAAAAATTTTCAAATTCAGATTTAAAGATTCAAAATTTTCAAATTCAAAACCTAATGGCTCGTTTGGTTAGCGAAACCAAATATTTTTTCATGATTTCAATTTTATTGAAACCAAAATTACTTACGAAAATGTGTTTGATTGAGCGTTTTCATAAAACTGAATTGAAACCTGAATGAAAATAAAAACCAAATTTCTTAATAATTAAAAATAAAAATGTCATAACGCGTTTTTTGTGGTTTCGAGACTGTTGGTTCCGTTACCAAAATGCAGTGACAACTTTATAATTATAAATATTTTTTATAAAATTAATTAATTTAAAAATAAATTAAATTATATCTAATTTATAAAAATAAAAAATCATCATTTTTAACTAAACTATTATCTTAAATTGATAAATTAATTAAACCAATTTATATCTAATTGACTCAAACCTAAATTTTAAAATAACTCATTTTTCTCAAAGTCAATCTATTTATAATTTAATCAAAACTAGTTTTAGGCCATTGATTTTTTTTAAAAAAATTATAATATTTATTAATTAATTTTATATCTAATTAAAAAAAAATTAAATTACCAATAACTTAATTAATTAAATCTTACAATATATGACTTTATTCTACAATCATATTAAGTTTATGAATTATTTCATATGAATTAGTTTATTATTTAATCAAAAATTAAATTACTATACTAAAACTGTTAAAGGAAAATTAATATTATTTTTTATAGTCAAATAAATATTCATAGTATCAACCAACTAAAACGGATGTTGTTTTCATTAACTAAACGCGTTTTCAAAAAACTGAAAATCAAAATCAAGTTTTCGAAACCAACTTTTTAGTTTCACTAAAACCAAATCATAAAATAATTTTCGCTAACCAAACAACACCTAAAATTTCGGAGTCCTGTTTTACCCTCGGTCAAAGTCTCTAATAGGTCAAAAGTAAAAATATATATATATAATTTTTTTAAAAAAATAACTAAAATTTATGAAATATTGTTTTATGATAAAAATGAGATATTAAAGTCTAATAAAATATATTTTCAAACTCTCTAATGCATTAAAGACTTTTGCACAAAGTCTAAATTTAAATTTAAATTAAAACTTATTAAATATTTTGATGTAAAATATTTTTTTGGATTATAAAATATCTTTTGTATCATTAAAAAATTATTTTATGAATTATTTTTTTTAAAAAAAAAATTATGAAGCTATTATAGACTTTGCACAAAAGTCTCTAATTAATGAGTTAAAGACTTTTGTTTATAATAGTGTTATAATTATAAATAAAATACAATTTAATTCATAAAAAAAAAATATGTGATATAAAAGATGTGCTAGAATCTATATCAAAATATTTTACTATTTTTAATTAAAAATTAGTTTTTTAGACTTTGGACAAAAGACTTTAATGAGTTAGAGAATTTTGTTTATAATAGTTTTATAATTATAAAAAATTGTTTAATTTATAAAATATATATGTGATATAAAATATGTGATAGAGTCTACAAAATATTTTGGATAAAAAATATTTTAATAATTTTATTTTAAATTTAATTTTATAGACTTTGGACAAAAGTATCTAATTAGAGACTTTTGTCCAAAGTCTTTAATAGCTTTATAATTCAAAAAAAATATTATTTAATGAAATATTTTTTAAAATACAAAAGAGGTGTTGTGGTTCAAAAAAATATTTTTCATCAAAATATTTCATAATTTTTAATTTAAATTTAGTTTTATAAACTTTGTGCAAAAGTCTTTAATGCATTAGAGAGATTGAAAATATATTTTTTAGACTCTAACATCTCATCTTTATTATAAAAAATATTTTATAAATTAAAATTATTTTTTAAAATTATATATATATAATTTTTGACTGAAGTCTCTAACGAGCCCCGGTGTAAAATAGGTACCCAAGCATTCATTGGGTTCTAGATGTCGCGAGTGTTTTAAACATATAACGGATTCAAAAGACAAACTGAATCAAAGTTGGAAATAACTTAAATAAAATTGAAAATTAAAATTTCAGAGCTAAGTTCATATTTTCTTTTTTAAAAAAAATTAGGTTTAAGTTGATAAAATCTGAAAACTTGAAGAAACAAAATAAAACTAATCTTTTATTATTTATAGGGTGGGACAACTCTTCTTGTCGAGAATTAATTAAGAATGTATAATTACTGATTACTGTTCCCGAGGAGAAGAGTTGTCTTAGTCGATAATTAATAATACGTATATAATGTGATGTTCTTGCTGATCGAACTGATGGGTTTTTCTTCCCTAGAGAGGACACACCTGTGGATTGTGCAGCAAACTTTGCAGATATCCGCATGCATGATTGCACGAAAAGGGCAAGGCACTGAAAACCATGGCAAATATTTGTGTGCATGAGGCGGGAGATCTCTAGAGACGCGCTGTCGGCTTTAAATGGAGAAGAGGACAGACAACAGTAATGCCAAGTACTTACCTCACCAACTGCAGTACTGCTGACCATCGCTTCACAAACACAGGCCCCTTCTCCACCCTTCTACCAATACGATCAATTCATCTATCTCTCTTATATCTTGGTTTGCTCCTTCATATCCTTCTCTTTAACACCATGAATCCTTTATATATTAATATCAGAAAGAAAAACTTTCTGATCTCCTTGTCTGAATGCATGAGATAGAAAGTAGGCTTTTTCTTTTCTAAAAGTTCTCTTTCCTTTCCATTTTAATTCTCTATAGATGTGTTGCCTCTATCTGCAATATAATTTATGCCATCTCTTGATTTTTTACATGGTTCTCTTGAGAACACAGTTAGCCATTTTTTTGTAAACAAATATTATTGTTGATGATTCCTAAGTGCCCATATTAGTGGCCACTTAATAATATATATGAGATAGTAAATATTAATTAATAGCAAGTAAGGCAAATAAAAAACATTAATTATATGAAGTATTAAAAAACATTTTTTTTTGTATTACATAGTAGCGAGCTTGGAAGTGTATAAAATTACTAAATCAAAAATTTTGCCAACTATACCTTCATGGTGGCTACATGAAAGTAGAGGATTATATATATAGTTTTCCTCTCTTTTCATCTTTTATTCTCTTCTCGATCTTTTTTTATTTATTAAAATAAATAAAAACTTATTATGATTTATCTTCTCCTGATCCTATCCAAAGAACATAATCTATTCACCCTGCTTAATTTTCGTCTACCCAAGTAGGGTTCAAATCTTTTGTTTCTTTATACTTAATTCTTAAGAAAATAATGTTCTTGCCTTTCTTGGAAATTTAGTATATATCCTCCAAAATCAAAGTAATTTTTCTTTGTTTGCTTATATACAACAACTTCTATTATCACATCAGTTTAATTAAAGGTGATCAAATTTTAATTGTAGAAGCGATCAAATCTTAAACATGATTATATAGCTAGGTCATTGAGTACCAGTTTGATTAGCTTAACTAATTCATCCATGCTTTTGTTTCAAAATAAGAAAATAGTAGAAAATACTATTGACTAATCAGCGAGTACAGAACAATTATTTTGATAATATTTAGAAAAATTGAGAGGTCATTGGTCATCCAAAATAGAAAAAAGTTTTTTTTTTCTTAGCACCAAGACAAGTACAAATATATTATTGATCATAAGAAATATATATTACAATAAAAGTTTGGACTCATGTACTCATCTACTAGTAACTAGAGGTAGTAGGCTCTAGAAAAAACTCATAGCCCGAGCCAAGCATAGGAAAGGAAATCCACCTTAATTTTCGGGTCAAGCAAAGAAAGAAGAGTCAACAACATTAAAATAAAAACCCACATCCTAGGTCAAGCAAAATAAAATGCGCAATACTCACATACTGGGTCAAGCAAAGAAAACCCAGAGATCCTCATCTTATCTACTTTTCTTCTTCTTCTTCTTACATTAATTTCTTTTGCTCGAGTATCTCTCTGTTGGGTGTGAAAACTGAGTCATCTTACTCATTGTTTATGGGTTCAAAACTTTTTGAAGTCGGTATGACTTTTACTGCATCTCCAATAGGAAGTAATCGGCAATTCAAACATATATGTAACCCTTTTCGGTCGATATCAGTCGATTGAACTTGTATTTTGATTTAAAAACGCTCTTTAATTTCTTAACATGATTTTCCATGCAACTGTCTTCTTTGTCTTCCAATGAAGTGGAACTCTATTACATGTGTCTAGAGCTTAGGATTTGATTCAAACAAAAATACTAAATCCTTCTAATTGATGTGCCTAATTAATAATTCTCATAATACTCACATTTAATAAAGTGCTCATGATTGTTGATGAAATTATAACTCATGCTATTGTGAGTTGTTAGGAAGATTATTATAAGCATATTTTTAGAAGGATATAGCAACACTCTTGATTCAAATATAACTTACAAAGATTTAAACTCTGCACGTTTATCGATACTTCAATTTTTGTGAATTATTTTGGAAAGGCAACTTCAGGAAAAGTACCACCTCGATCCATTACTTTGTATAAAACAACTTCGAGAATAAATTTTTCAGCTGAAAGCATTTTTATACCATGTATTTACCAAACACTTTTTTTTTCACAAATATTGTTAGCATTAAATGCACTTTGTCATTGCACTCCCGACTAGAGTTTTAGTCCCTTAACATGAATTTATGCATCTTTCATAGCATGAACTTCATTGCTTAAAATTAAATTTAGATACACACCATTAAATAAATAAAAGAACAAAGTTTTTTTTTGCAGAATAAAAGAACAAAGTTTTGTTTGCAGAATAAATGAACAAATTTATTCCTACCAAAGGAACCATATATCTGATCAGTTGTAGTTAATATAACCAATTGGTGCTTGACTCTAGTTTTGTCATGAATTTCTAACTTCAGGATTTTTCTCATAAGGATCTATCCATATATAGTAGAGATAGCTACTGTTACAACTCGCTTGATGGGATAATTATCCCACCAACTTCATAGGCCAACCTATTGGCCTAATTAAAATGCTTAAGCTGAAGTTTATGGTAGCACACCCATCAAGTCTTATAAGCCAACATAACATCTAATATTCTCCCTATGTGGGACTAAAGTGGGGTATTACAATCTCCCCCACTTATGTCTTGACGTCCTCGTCAAGGCCCAACTCAAGTCTAACACATAGACCTATGTCTTGACGTCCTCGTCAAGGCCAAACTCAAGTCTAACACATAGCCCAGAATCACACCCAAGTCGGTGGCATGTGAGGCCTAGCCTAGTAGCGGCTCCACCCCATCACCGGGGCAGCCCTTTCTCACATAGGCTCCCTCACCATGCCTAGGACTAGGTCCTGCTCTGATACCATTTGTTACAACTCGCTTGATGGGATAATTAACCCACCAACTTCATATATAGGCCAACCTATTGGCCTAATTAAAATGCTTAAGTTGAAGTTTATGGTAGCACACCCATCAAGCCTTATAAGCCAACATAACATCTAATATTCTCCCTACGTAGGACTAAAGTGCGGTATTACAATCACTTTGATGTTAAGGCTTAGCTTATACTTAAACATAACCTAATTATGAGTACTCCAAATAGCAAAAAGAGTTTAGACAAAAAGCTCTTGAGTTAACTCCTCCATTGAGCACTCGATCCATTAATTAAAACCCAAACTACTCAAAATCAAGTAGGTCCTCACAAACCAAGTATCAATTAGCTTAATCCATCTAGGTCAATAACTATAAAAAATACATACAAATTAGAAATTTAATTTGGGTCAAGTGTGTGGTGGGATTTCACCAGTTTTCATTGTATCCATTAAAAAAATTATGATATCATTTGCAGAAAATTGTGGTAAATAGCGTGCCACTAAGTGAGACATATTTGTGACAATCAGCACAAATATTATGACGAAACAATTCTAATTTTATCACTAAATTATTTTTTGATAAAGCTTTCGATTAGTAACATAATTATACTGAAAAAATATTATAATGTTAAATTTATTTTTTGATAAGGATTTTGTAATTTTGATACAGTATCTAATGGATTATTCGGATGAAAGATTGATTCAGTCAAATTGATTTTAGTTTTTACGATAAAGATGTAAGAAGGTAGTGTGAAGGCATCTACATAAACTTTTCAGCTTAGAAATGATGAAAAGAAAACCGTATACAGTATTAGGTATAGTGAAAGAGATGGAAATAGTGAAAGCTAAAGTAATGCATGCATTACAAGAAAAAATATTTATTTTGCATCCTAATGTTTATTGAACTTAAATTATTAGTACATCAGTACTAATATCAGATGGATTTCACATATGTACAATCAAACAATGATATCAGATATATTTGTATCAATCTTTTCTTTTTCAATCAGATTAAAGCTAGCTAATTAAATAAGAACAAGATGTAGATTAATTACCATTAAGGCTTTTTCTCAAGTGTATCGATCATTTCATCTCTCAAAACAGACCTGTTAATTGATGCTTATTAATGAATTTGGCTGCACTATCAATTACAGACGACATAGTCATCCTTAAAAATACATTATTATCAACTTAAAATTATTAATAAAAAAAGAAGACCGCATGACATAGTAGGAGTTCGATTATTTTATAAGATCTCAATCCCGTAGCGGGAAATAATTAATGGCGACAGTTCTCCTCTTCGGCCTCCGTCACCTCCGACATGTAGCTCACAACCAAAGAGTTCTCCTCCGATGCCATTGCAGCTGGCTTCGCCTGGAACTGCTGCTTGCAAGCATTGCAAGTAATCATGGAATCAAATGATTCGATTTGCTTCGCGGTGCGTTCTCTAGTGAGACGAGCTTGATTCAGCTCGGCTTGTGAATGACGCCTGATCCTCTTTGCGTTCTCCAACTCTTCCTCGGCCAACTGGTGCAACCTCCTTGCTTCCCGCCTCACCTTGCCGGCCAATTCCTTCTCTGCCATGGCGAGCTTCAGCTGCTCCATCGTCTCGTCTTTGAGGCGAGCGGCCGCGCGTTGCGGGTCGGCGGATTGCCAGTGGTCAACGGAAGGACCGAGGGAGAGCTGCAACTTGGTGATCTCGAACTCGTCGTTTGTGGGAGGTGATTCAGCGGAGGAGCAAGCGGGGAGCGAGTTAGTAGTTGGAGGTAGGAGTTGGAGCTCAGTGTTGTAGGTGCTGTGTTGCCGACTGGGTGGCGACGAGGGAGGTTGATCTTGCGCAAAGGTTGGCGCAGATGTTGGCAATGAGGGAGCATGCTGGCCTACAAAGTTAACGGCTCGATTTGCCATTTCTAGGGCGTCCGACCACATTGTGTGACTGAAGATGGCAGCAGAGGTTGGCGTCGGTATCAGGACCGTCGCTTCAGTTCGGCCGGCCCTGCATGTGTCTTGGTGCTCGATGAAGCTCTCCACCCTTAATTTAGAGATCAAAATTAGATACAGTTACAGATTGCAAAGAGAGATGCCAAGAAATTTTTAGCGTTAAGTTCAAGGACACTCAAAATACAAGTACATACTATCTATTTTGAAGTATGGAGAAAGCTATTTTAGTATATGGAATTGAGTTGATGTTACTGAGATGATATTTTAGCCTCAAAAGTCCAAGAAAAAAAACTGATAGTATATAAAAAAAATAGTGGAAGTTTTCAATTAAAATATATCCTAGCTTTGAAAAATTGTGATTATGCGTAGCAAATAGCATTTTAATGTTATTGAAACAAATAGATCGATGCATGCAATTATAAAATTACAAAAGGGAAATGAAGAAAATTAAGGAAGGAAATAATGTAATTATAAGAACATATATAGAAATTAAGAGTACTGTAGCTTTGGGATAAGCATTTTGGAACTGAAATGTACTAAAAAAATTAATAAACACGAGTGAGTAGTTGCTTTTGGGAATGGCTAGCGTTGCTGCAAAATATAGAAACCCCATCAGATCACAAGTGAAGAAAAGAAATTAATATTAGTTTGTTCGGGAATTAATGGAGGCCGCTGCAGTACAAAAAGTCCCCCAAGCATATTCAATTTGATGTAAAGAAACGAGTGTAATAGATTGAGCAAGCACCTGGAGAAGACGCGGCCGCAGTCGCAGGAATGGCCGCGGGTGCCGCAGGTCCTCAGGTGGGCCTTGTAGTCCGACTGCACGGCGTAGTCCTTGCCGCACTTGGCGCAGATCCACTGCCGGTGGCTGCTGTGCTTGCGCCGGAAGTGCTTCTTGATCCCGACGAGGTCGCCGAGGGCGTGGCGCGGGTCGTGATGGAGGCAGCTCGGCTCCGGGCACACGAACACCCGCTTTACCGTGGACTCCGGCCGCTTCAGCAGCTTCCACGGCACCTTGTGCCGCCGCAGGTGCATCTGCAGATTCTGCTCCCTCCGGAACGCCTGGTTGCAGATCTCGCACACATAGCGGTCCGACTCCAGCAGCGTCCCCGGCGACAGCGCTACCACCTCCGCATCCGGGTCTGCAGACAAAGAATGATGACGAGATGCCTGTTTCCAGATTGGGTTAACCCTACGCAAAGATCGATCTGATATTTAATTACCCGGAGTGCCTGCCGGTCTTCGCCTTTTCTTTATGTTAGTACCGCCAAATGGAGAAGGAGGAGGAGGAGGAGGCGGCGGAGGAATTGGTGAAGGTGAGCTTAGCATTAGGTGGCTTCTGTTCTCTCAGGTGAAATCAAGCTTTTATTCTTCTTCTCTTCTTCTTGGGGAGAACAAGAACAAGACTTTATACGTACGCGTATGTAGTGTTGTAAATTAAAGAAGATGAGGTAAAATGAATGTATTATGGGTACATGGAATTAATTAATTGTTGGGTTGTGGGTGTAATTTGGAACTCACAGTCACGTAGTTAGGCGCGCAGCAGATACAGCTTTGTTACAGCTATTGGAATTGAAGAACGCTGAGCTACTCTGGTCCTCCTCTAATGGTGATCTTTCTGTCGACAACATATGCTTCTTCTAATGAGAAATAAAGAGTGAGAGAGAAAGGAGGGGATAGGTAGAGTGGTGGAGGCACCACCAAGCGATTACCAAATGAGACAAGTGGGGACACACAAAAAACATCCCCGCAAGGAACAAATAGCTCATAATTTCGTCACTACGTGTATCAGTATAAATCGCATTCATTAAATGTACACCTGCCTCCAAATACACGTGATAGTTTTCCCTATCTTCCTGTCTTTTAGCAGTAGGTAGGATTAGCAAGTTTATTCGTATCAATCGAGTAAAAACGGTATCTATATTCAATTATTACGAGAAATATAATGATTTCAGGCGGTCATTGGAATCGAGTGGTCGAAAGTTTGTCGAAAATATTGATTTACCGACCAAATTTTGACTGATTTTCGAGGCCAAAATTTGCATTGGTAAAACCTTGGTCGAAACGGCTAACGACCGTTTATCGACAAAAAATATTATCGGTAATTATCGATCAAGATTTTAATCGAAAAGCTGTCGGTAGTTCCTCGGTAATTATCGACAAAAGTTTTATCGGTAGCTCATCGGTAATTACAGGCTATAAATACCATCGAAAAAGTGGTCGATAATTACCGACTACTTTCCTCTCATATTCCATTCAAAAAGTGGTCGGTAATTACTGACGAATTATCGACTAAATTTTGTCAGTATTTATCGACGTGTCTCCGACAATAGGTTCGTCGGTAATTTCAATTCCGACGACATGTTGTCGGTAATTTCGTCGAAAACTTTAAGAATTTTTTTTAAAAAAAATTATAATAAACCGAAATAAAAATAATATTTTGACCTATAATAGTAACAAATTATCTAAAATATTTCAATCCCAAGATATGATTCAAAATATGATAAAACATATCTTTTATCATCCAACAAAAATCTTATCCATTCAAAATAATAAATATTCAATAACAACACTAAGCATCTAACATTTCACACATCATCCGCCCTCATCAAAAAAATATGCCTCCACCTTCCCTTCTTATTTGTCTCCAACGCCAGTGACCTCACTGCTCTACTCTAACTCTCGTTCCTCCACTCCACCACCGACGTCAGCTTCGGGGACCTCGATGATGCCCTCATCCACTTCCCGAGGGTTCCCCCTCCCTGCCTCGCACTTACAGCTTAGGTTGCACGACCGCGACCGGTTCGACATCATAAGCATCTCTAGGTAGCTGCATGATCGATGAGATCAACCACCGGTTCCGATGACACTTCGACATGAACAGGGGTCACCATGACAGAAGAGGAGGTTCCCACCAAGGGGAAGTCATCAACTCCAAGCTATCCTACTCATGACTCCAGGCCGGCCCGCCCTCACACTACTAGAAACTTGGTCTTCAGCAACGGCTGATGCCGTTGCTGAGCCGTTGCTGAAGAGCATCAGCAACGGCCGGGCCGTTGCAATAGAGCCGTGACAGAAATTCGCGTTGCTGATAACTTAGCGACGGATCGGCAACGGCCGCTCGGGCCATTGCTAACAATATTATCAGCAACGGTTTTGCCACGGACACGGAGCCGTTGCTGATAACATTAATAGCAACGGCCGCTGAGTCCGTAGCAACGCCGTTAGTAAAATCTCGTCACTAAGCCGTTGCTGTAGGTCATCAGCAACGACTTTCGATACACTTTTAGCAACGGCATTCCCACGGATGGCCGTGGGAAAGCCGTTGCTGATGATGTGTACCTGGTAACGAAAAAATTTAAAATTCCAAATTTCCATTGATACATTGATACATTATCTGATACATAACTCACACACTCATACACACATTCATTCACACATCACAAACACACCAAGATATACATCAAAATAATTATATTTATATTGCTAATTATCCACGATAGTATAAAAACAATTCAAATGCAAAATTGAAGTATCAATATCTCAGTAACAAAGTCAATATAAATTAAACAAGTTCAATATCTCAGTAACAAAGTCAATATAAAAAAAATCTCACGATGACGATGGAGGATGGCCTGGATCATATGGCGGGGTCTGGAGTGCTTGAGTGTACACCGACGTGGACTGACTCGAGGACGATGGATTAGATGATGCCGAAGAGATGCCTGCTTCGGGATGACCTGACATGTTGCGTAGCATAGCTTGTATATCCACCATCATCTGACTCTGGCGCTCCATCATCTCAGTCTGACGCGCGATCGTGTCCTCTAGAGTCCTTATTCTGCTACTATGATCATAACTGGATCTAGAGGTGGACGGCCGCTCACCAGCGACCGGAGGGGTCGGTGCCCCAAGTGGCCCTAGTACGGCTCGCGCATGACCACTATCTGCAAAGCCATATACGTCGGGAAATCATTGATTGTCCACAAGATCGCGACCTTTAAATTGAAGTTTTGCTTCCGATGACAATCATAAGTGACAGCTCCCTCAGTCCACAATATTTTCAATTCATCTATCAAGGGTCTGAGAAATATGTCAATTTCTTTTCGCGGACCCTTAGGACCCGAAATAATCATCGAAAGATAAATAAATTCATCTTTCATGCACATTGACGGTGGCAAATTATAAACTGTCAGCAGCACTGGCCAAACTGAATAAGGAGTTGCAGAATGTCCAAACGAATTAAAACCATCTGTGCACAATCCCAATCTGATATTTCTAGTATCCCTAGCAAATGAAGGATAACATGTATCCAAATGTTTCCATGCTTCACTGTCAGATGGATGAGTCATTACTGTATCATCACGACTTCTTGCATGCCAACTCATGTAGGGGGCTATTTTTTCCGACATGAATAATCTTTGAAGCCTCGGTGTTAGTGGAAAATACCGAAGCACCTTAAACGGGATATTTTTCTGTCAGACCGATTTCTTCTCCTTGGAACGAGGGTGTTGACATACAGGGCATTTATCCTACTGCACATTTTCTTTATAATATAAAATGCAGTTATTTTGGCACGCGTGTATTTTTTCGTACCCAAGCCCCAATTTTCTCATTAGCTTTTTAGTCTTATAAAAAGTTGGCTCAAACTTGTTATCAGTAGGCATCATTCCATTAATCAATCCAGCAATCCGATCATACGCAACTCCACTGATATTACAATCAGCCTTGATGTTTAAGAGCTGTGTCATTGCTGAAAACCTAGTGTATTTAGGACAATTCTCATACAAAGGTTCATCGGCAGCTTTCAACATCTCGTAAAATTCTGCAGCTTATTTATTCGGTAATTCAATCTCTACCGCAGTTTGTACTTCTGTGATATCAACCGCTGTAGTATCTGGTGGGACTGATGTCTGAAGAACTGGTCGATCAACATTATCATTCAGGTGGAATTGACCCCCAAGACTATCAAGTATCATAGTTCTATAGGGATTACATTGACCGGATGAAGAAGCACCAGCAGAGGAAGATTCACCATATTTCTGAACGACAGGATTGCTCGACGTCCCGACTTCGCGTGACTCCCCGTGACAAGTCCATAGAAAATATCTTGGTGCAAATCCTTTGGTATATAGATGCAGAGTGACAGTCTCCCGATCCAAAAATCATCCATTTGAACAAATACGGCACGGACATCGGATTTGATCACCCATGCTAACGAAATTCCGATTCGAATAGGCGAAATTTAGGAAGTACGTTACGCCTAATCGAAACTCATTCGTTAAAGCTCCACGATCAATACGTCGGTACATCCAACTTCGATCAGCCGACATGATTCTGTCAATCAATGACAATTTCTTTGGTTAATGTCTTTAGGTGAGATTGTCCTATTCCATTCGGGATTTATGTTATTCGTACTGCACTTACGTTTTTATTTTAACTGTTAACTAATTATTCTAAATTTCGGCAGCATCTCCCTACAGTTCTCCGAATACGCATATCATCTGGGCGCGTATCGGAGAACAAGAGAGATGTTGCCGAAATTTAGAATAATTAGTTAACAGTTAAAATAAAAACGTAAGTGCAGTACAAATAACTATATTCCCAAATTGTCCAATCAGGGACAATTCAAGAATTGTACGTCGTATAAAAGATCATCTACTTCTTTTACACGAACATACAATCCCCGAACGGATCTAAGGTTTTGCTAAATCATATCCGACTCGTCGATGCGTACGTGAAACATATGAACTCGTCGGATGCATGATTATTTTCTAAATGTTTCGAGACAGTTTGAGTCCATATTGGACGATTCCGGCGCGCGTCCGAAGTGGACGATTCCGGCGCGCGTCCCATGTGGACGATTCCGGCGCGCGTCCGATGTGGACGATTCCTGCGCGCATCCGAAGTGGACGATTTTGGCGCGTGTCCGAAGTGGACGATTCCGGCGCGCGTCCGAAGTGGACAATTCTAAAATTAATCTAAACCCTAATAATTAATCTAACAAATTAAACAATTAATCTAACAAATTAAATAATTAATCTAAATAATTAATTAACAATTAAAAAACAGTTTAAAAAATATTTATTATACTACAAATTCCCGGCGCCGGAGTCAGGTGGACTCCGGCGCCGGTGTACAGTGGCCGGAGACACTGTCCGGCCACTGTAAAAGGTCCGGCGGCGGCCATCGGCCGACCGCCACCGGCCGAAACCCTTAAAAAAGGGTATCGGTCGGATTTCGCGCTGGCCGCAACGGGAAGAGACGGCCGGCCGACGAGGCATACCTGAAAAAGTCGGCAGCAACGGGAGGAGGAAGAGGCGTCGTCTGCGTCGGCAGCGGCGGCGACGGGCGGGAGTAGGAGACGGCGGCGGCAGCAGCGGGAGGAATAAGGGTCGGGCGCGACTGCGTGCCCTATATAAACTTTTCAACAACGGCTCACTCGCCCGTTAGAAAGCCGTTGCTAATAAGTTATCATCAGCAACGGCTCACTTGTCCGTTAGAAAGCCGTTGCTGATAATTAAAATATTAGCAACGGCCCGCCTTTCCGTCAGAAAGCCGTTGCGGATAATTAAAATAATCCGCAACAGCTCGCGTGTCCGTTAGAACGCCGTTGCAGATACAAATATCTGCAACGGCTCGGGCGGTCGTAAGAATGCCGTTGCAAATAGCAACGGCTTGAACGGCCGTTGCTGAAGACCAAGTTTCTAGTAGTGTCAAGTGAGGCACCCGATCGGATGAAGCAAACTTGCCTGTGAAACAATGCGCCGAGAAGACGAATCATACAAGGCCATGAGAAAAGAATGAGAAGGGCAAGTGTGTGGCGTGGTTAGACGAGCAGCCGCTCGGTGGTGCGCGCAAGAATTCTATGATACTATCTTAACAAGTTGATTAGAGCTAACTAATGCAAAAAAATTGTCTCAGAACTGAATTGCACCGCTTGTCCGTTTTTTTTCCCAGTTTCCTACAAAAAATATCAAGAATGCTTAGCTCATCGTGCCCAAGAAAAACTCAAAAAGAACCAATTATAGATCGAGATAAAAGTTTGTTAAGGAAGTTCTGAGGCACCAAGGTGCCCGTGCAACATTTCTCCAAAATTATAACCCATGGCATCAAAGATGTAGCATATCAAGCTAATTTCACCTTGATCTAAGCCATTAAACTCTACAGGTCGTAGCTTCTTCAAATCAATTGGCATGACTCTAATCACCTAACATCATAATTAGCGATTAACAAGCTCAATGCATGATTTTTAAGAGAGATTGTATAGCGTTAGAATTTTTACTAATACAAAGCCCATGCCGCTATCATCACCTGGAATCCCACAGAGTTGTCATTGGCCCGATCGTCCAATATCCTCTTCACCAAGCCGCTGCTCACGTACTCATCGGCCGCCATCGCCGCCGACCTCCTCTTTGTGTCCACCTCGATCCATCTCAATAAATAAAGCATCGCGCACCTTTGCCTCACGGCGATCGAGAAGCCTCCGATGGCAAGAGCTCCACAGCTCCACGATGAATCTTAGATACTAGAACCCAGATCTAGTATCAGATCTACCTCCTTCATTCTAATCTTTTGTATCCCCAATGGGATACCGAGGCTGCGCCATGGATGTTCTCGAAAGCTCGAGCTTCCTCGCTGCGTGCCTCCTCGGCGGCCGCCTCTTCATCATTTCCCTCTCCCTCCTCTCGATCTGCCTTCCGCGGCCGCTTTACTCACCAACGATGCCTGGGCGGAGGAAGAAACCCATCCGGTTTACATGGATGGCTGCTTTGACAATATGCATTACGACCATTGCAACACCCTATGGCAGGCTTGAGCTCTCGGGGATCAGCTCGTTGTTGAGCTCTCGGAGATGGTGGCAGCGGAGGAGGTGGAGAGGAAGATACAGTACGTGATGGCTGATCGATCGAGTCTTCTCTAGTAAACTTGGAGAAGATGAACATATGAGATGCAAGATTAATGTCTGATGCAGCGTTTCTATAATGATAAAGGAGAAGGTGATGCACGCGTGTAAGAAGAAAGGAAGTGCAAGTTTGGAAGATGATGAGTTTTTGGAAGGATGATGAGTTTTTGGAAGGATGATGCGTGTATTGAGGATGTCATTAATTGCAAAAATAATTTAAACTATATATATAATTTTTCATATATTGAATAAAGAGGTGTCATGAAGGATTTACAATTATTTAAAAAATTTATCGACTACAATTTGGACGAAAATGTATCGATAATTTTTTATTCTTTAAAAAAAGTTATTTGCAAATTTTCCGACACATTTTGGTCGAAAATTTCTGTCGGTAACTCTTTCTGATGATGAGAGTCATCGAAACTCTAACGAAAATTTTCGACGATAAATTCTCGTCGGAAGTTGTGGTAGGTGACTTCAACATTAATTAAGTATAAAATTAAGTCATTAATATTTCCGACGAACTTGCGACTTCAAAATCTGTCGGAAATTATTATCGACTAAATTTTCGACGAAAATTCATCGATAATCTATTAAAGTTTTTAAAAATAATATGATAATTTTCCAACTCATTTTGGTCGAAAAATTTTGTCGGTATCTCTTTCTGACGCTAAGATTTGTCGAAAATCTAACGAAAATTTCGACAACATCTTATCGTCGGAAGTTGTGGTCGATAAATCCAATATTTCTTCTAGTGAATTTGTATTCACATTATATAAATATATATATAAAGGTGAAAAATCCATATTCACACAAATACAGATCAGATGTAGATGTCGAGATATATCAGATGTGGAGTGTGGAGGTATATCTGCATCACATCTTATCTACATCCCACACCACATACATATAATTAGGATTAATTAATGTATCTAGTTCAAACTATAATCTTTTTCATAAATTTATCCCGATCTTTAATTTGTATCAATTATCTTTCGAACTATCATATTGATATCAATTCTAGTCCGACGTCAAATGTCTGTCAATGCAACCGTTATGTGCTGACGTGGCATCTGACTCAACAAATTAAAAAATATTTTTTTATTATCACTTGTGCCACATCAGCTTGTAATAAAAAATATGGTTAATTAATGTATTTAGCCTAAACTATGACCATTTTCACAAATCTAGCCTCATCTTTAATTTGTATCATTTACATCTCGAACTATCACATTGATATCAATTCAATATAAATTTCAAGTTCAATTTTAGATGAGACAATTATTGTCAATCCCAAAGTTTGGAATAGATTAGGGAGAAACATTAAAGGTTGGGATAGATTTGTTACAAGGGTCAAAGTTTGGAATTGATACATTAATTTTCTTTATTTATATAATATTATAATATTTTTATTACATGCTGACATGGCACAAGTGATAATAAAAAAATAATTTTTATTTTGCCGAGTCAGATGCCACGTCAGCACCTAACGGTTGCATTGACGGACATCTGACATCGGGCTAGAATTGATATCAATTTGATAGTTCGGGTGGTAATTGATACAAATTAAAGATCGGGCTAGATTTATAAAAAAGGTCATAGTTTGAACTACATACATGCATTAATAGATCAAATTATATTACGATATTCCAAAAAATTAATATTACTTATACCATAAATCGGGCTGGATCAGGACAATCTCGGTTTTTTTATGTCGTCCCGGTCCTGTCCCGGTTTTTAATCGGGATGAACATATTTGTTCCGGTCCCGTTCCGGTTCAAAGTTGGGATGGGATTTTTTTTCAAATTTTTGGGTCGGACCGGGACGACCGAGGCGTCCCGACCCGTGCTCACCCCTAGGCGGTGGCGATAGCAAGTGTGGAAAGGGTTTTTTCAGCAATGAACTTTGTGAAGAATAGAGTGTGCAATAGTATGAGTGATCAACTCTTGAATGATTGTTTAGTAACTTTTGTTTCTCATTTGTTGATCTATGTATTTTGATTGTCATATGTTAAAGGTATTCTTATACAATTATATTGTACCGTACCGTGGGGGCAAGCCCCCGCACCCCAAAATTGTAATTGAACATCTTAAATTCAATTTTAAATTTCACTATGTCCCCCATTTTCAAAATCTTGTATACGCCCCTGATTGCAGCTATGGATATGCATATGTAAAATATAGTGAGGATGCAAATAATAGGGTAGATTAGACGGAGCCTCCCTCGACTATAGTCGATATGCGCAAAGACTATACATAAACTACCAAGTGTGCACAGAACCCCTCACGACTATACTTTTTGTTCGAATAACCCCCCTCTATTAGTCCATCCGTTAGTAACTTAACAGTAAAACTCTCACGTGCGCAGAACCCCCCTCCCAGTGCCACATGGCAGCAATCTGGACCCTCCATCTCATCCGACAGCGACCACTTCTTCTTCCACTCATCCCTCACCTACCTACACTCCTCTGCTTACCCTAGACTCTATCGTTGCCGCTACCGCCGTCGCCACCACCTCCTCCACCACCACCACCGCCACCCCGAGGAGGAGGAAGAGGAGGAGGAGGCGGTGGTAGTGGTGGTGGTGGTGGTGGTGGCGGCGGCGATAGTGGCGACGGCGATGGAGGCAATGGCGACGATGATGGCGACTACGGCGGTAGAGTCTAGAGCAAGGGGAGGAGTATAGGTAGGTGAGGGATGGGTAGAAGAAGAAAAGTGGTAGCCGTCGGATGAGATGGAGGGTCCAAATTGCTGTCATGTGGCACTAGGGAGGGGTGTTCTGCGCACGTGAGAGTTTTACCGTTAAGTTACTAACGGACGGGCTAATGGAGGGGGGTTATTCAAACAAAAAGTATAGTCGTAGGAGGTTCTGTGCACACTTTGTAGTTAGGTAGTCTTTGCGCACATCGACTATAGTCGAGGGGGGCTCCGTGTAACTTACCCCAAATAATATATATAGTATCTACACTACATTCGACCCACTACCATCCTTAGCCTTAGGTGGGATTGGACCAAAGGCGTTTGTTTGGAGGACCAGACACGAGAGGAAGAAGAACTTGCCGAAACAAAGGAGCTTTTTCCCCTTATAATTAGAATTCTACATATTTCACTTGATTTCCTTGCCTAATTTATAACTAATATTTATGAATTAATTAAACATGTAAAATGAAAGAAAAAAGTCTCTTCAAATTTTTAAGGAATTTTCATATATAATCTGGATTTTTTTAGGGAAATAGGGAGACAACATCCCACCATGACTATATTAAACAACTAAAAAGTGAAGATTACATCATCTATATATCGTACGTAGATGAGTATATACATTGTGATCTATATGGGTGGTAATAAAATAACTTTATGTCCAAAGATAAAATTTCGATAGACACATTTGTTGTAGTATACCCACTACTAAAAATTTAGTCATTTGCAATGTCAATTTTGCGACGGTTAGGGATCTATAGAAGTCATGGTTGCCATCAGATTTGTAACGACTTCTTTCACGATAGACTTTTGCGACTATTGATTACCGTTGCAAGAAATCTAAGGCGAAGTCACTGCGACCAACAAAGTAATTACAGAAGCTCGATTTTTTGGCAGTGGCCTAAAAATTTAATTATTGAGCTCCTTCCATAAGGTCTAAGCCCAACCAATCGTGATTCCCCTCTTAAGCTTCTCATTTACTAAGTTCGTACCACAGGCAAACCACTTTACGATCATATCTTCCATGTTGATCAATTGATGGCGGAGAGAGAGAGAGAGAGAGAGAGAGAGAGAGAGAGAGAGAGAGAGAGAGAGAGAGAGAGAGCTAAGCCTGGGGTAACAGAAATGGGCACGATACTATAGCACGACACGAGCATGACTTGATAATTGCGTGCTTGGGTCGGGGAGTTCAGCCCGATAAGCTTATCGGGCCGAGCCGACACGGTACGATAAAATTGCCTACTGAAGTGGGCCGGCCCATCGGCCCACTAATTATTAATTTCAACTAATGTTCTCCCTTGCATCACTACAATTTTGTCCTTGTTTAGTGTTTCAGAATTGCAGGTGAAGTTAATCCATGGAGTTTTTCATGTGAAATGTCATATTTTGTGCTTATTCAGTCTCTCAAATATTTTAAATTAAGCTTATTTGGTGTTGATAAACGGCCTCGTGGGTCGTGCCGGGCGGCCTGCAAAATCGTGTTGGGTAGTGGATTTTCGATCCATGCAGTTAGCGGTCCGGCCCATTTTGCCACCTCTAGCTAAGCCCCCAAGAGCAACAAGAACACGACTTAATACTTCTTAGGAATCCACCAAAGAGATAGGCCGAATTCAATCCTCAGTTGCAATGGTATCATTCGATAACTAAGACTTGCTTACATCCATCACCAAAACACCTATTTATACTAGTTGGATCTGATCACTTTCACCATCCCTAGATTACACATTTAATTAGAATACATGCTTATATTAATTGGAAGTCAAAATTCCACCTCAAGTCTGCATATATCTTCTCGGGTTCTACTGCGCATGCTGTTGTAACTTGGCCATAACTTCTTATAGGAAGCTCCAATTTATGCATGATTTGTTGCATTGGAAACTAGACTTCCATAGCTTTCCAAGCAGGGGCGGAGCCAGTGTACTATAAGGAGGGGCAATTGCCCCTCCTGACATTGGTCTCCCCCTTAACTTTATATTAAATATATATAGTAATATATATTATATGTATGAGTATTTAGTTATATTTGCCTCTCCTAAAAATATTTTTTATCGTATAATTATCTTTTTGATATGCGATTTTATATTTTGCGCCTCCTGAAATAATTTTCTGGCTTCGCCCCTATTTCCAAGGATATATAATTTGACCAAATTTAATATTAGAGTAATGTGCATTTCAGAGATAAAAGTAAGGCATGTAATACTTGAATGATGTAATAAAGTAGCCGCATTTCATATTGATGTAATAAAATAGAATTGATGAGGGAAATTCTTTAATTTCATTGTCTGTTAAAGCTGTGCGGTATATATGCGCTTGACCCCTTGGAACTGAATAACCATTACAACTCTTATTTATTATTATAATGTCCCCGTCAATTCTCCTCCAGTTGGAAGAGACTTGCCCTCAAGTCGGACTCCTCATCTTCTCCAACATATGGTGATAGTTTGGAAACGTTAAAAGTCGTTGAAACTCCATAGTCTACCAGTATCTCAACTTTGTATCCATTCTCTCCTACCCTTTTCAAAATTCGAAAATGACCATCAGCCCTTGGTTTGAGCTTCCCAAAATGACCGAGTGGAAATCACTCCTTTTGAAGATGAATCCACACTAAATCTTCTTCTTTGAAGCTTGTCGGCCTTCGAAATTTGTCAGCTTGTTTCATGTACTTCTCATTTTGCCGAACGATCTTCTTTCGAACCTCTTTATGCAAACTCTGAATCTACTTTACTCTTTCTTCAGCATCGCTACTAAAAGAGTGATTAATAGGAAGAGGGGATAACTCCAATGGGTTGATCCGATTAGCTCCATAAACAACCTCGAACATACTTTTACCGATAGATTTTCTTTGAGATCGGTTGTAAGCAAACTTCGCCCGAGGAAGTTCTAAATCTCACTGTCGAATATTTCCAGTTACTGAGGACCTCAATAAGTTTCTCAAAATCTGATTGACAATCTTCGTCTAGTCGTCAGTTTGAGGATGGTGAGAGGAACTAAATTGAAGGGTAGTTCCAAGCTTCCTTCAAAGAGTACGCCAAAAATGAATCATAAATTTTGAGTCACGATCAGAAGTGGAGTCTTTGGAATGCCATGAAGTTTGACAATCTCCTTGAAGTAAAGATGAGCAACAGGAGATGCATCCAAGGTCATGAGACATGGAACAAAATGAGTCATCTTAGAGAATCGGTCCACCACAATCATAATCGAGTCTTTGTTCCTTTGAGTATTCGACAATCCCACCACGAAACCAATGCTTACATCTTCCCATATAATTAGGAATGGGAAGGTGTGTATATATGCCGGTATTCTGAGAGTGAGCCTTAACGATATGACATGTTCGATTAATGCTCCACATGTGTCGACACATCTTGAATCATATTCAGCCAATAGAAATTCACCTCGACGAGAGCAAGAGTTTTATCTCGATTGAAATGACTTGCAATTCCACCACTGTGTGCTTCTTTAATGATTGCCTCTTATAAAGAACATCGAGGAATGCACTAAAACTCTATTCATCTTTAAGAAAAAATCTTTCCAAGCACCTTTGGAGCATTCACCCCAAACTTTGGAGAAATTGAGATCATCGTGATAAATATCCTTTATGACTTTCACATCCGAGCACATTCACTTGCATCGAAGAAAGCAATCCACATCTTCTACTCAAAGCGTCAGCGACTTGGTTTTGAGTGTCACTCTTGTGCTTGACAAATGTGTAAGCTTAAAGAAACTCCCCCCACTTGGCATGACGTTCAAGGCCTCATCGTCCGAGTAGAGAATAAACTCATTCGAAATGAGACAATGCCTCCAATTGGCCAAAGCTCGAACGATGGCATAAAGTTCCTTGTCGTAGGTCGAATAATTACTCATCAACTCATTCATCTTCTCACTAGAGTATAGGCGAGTGGTTTGCCTTCTTGAGACAGAACAACTCCAATTCCACGTTCGAAGCATCACAGCATACTTTGAATACTATACTTTCTCAAAGTCGGGTAATGCTTGAATCGGTGCTTCCGTCATCTTATTCTTCATCAACTTGAAACACTTCTGAGCCGCCTCGTCCCACTTGAATACTCCTCTTTTCAAACATTTAGTAATAGGTCGGGGTAATGAGTGCGCTAAATCCCATGATAAATCTTCGATAGAAAGATGTTAGCCCACGGAAACTTCGAACCTCTTGAAGAGATCGATCTTGGTGTAGGCCAATTCACGATCGCCTCTACTTTGCTCGGATCCATGCTAGTGCCTTCATGAGAGACAACACAACCCAAAAAATTGACATTGTTTGTGAGAAAGTGACATTGCTTGGGGTTTGCATATAGACGTTACTCTCGAAGCACTTTGAAGACTTCTCTAAGATGCTCCAGGTGCTCTTCCACGCTACTACCATAGATCAAGATATCGTCGAAATAGACGACCAGGAACTTGCCAATGAAAGCCTTCAAGACATGGTTCATAAGGGGCATAAAAGTACTTGGAGCATTAGAGAGACCGTATGACATAAATAACCACTTGTAGAGACCGTCTCTTGTCTTGAACATCGTCTTCCACTCATCTCGAGGATGCATTCGAATTGGGTGATATCTGCTCTTGAGATCAATCTTTGAAAAGATCGAAGCGCCATGAAGTAGATCGAGCAAATCAGCAAGACGAGGTATCAAGAATATGTACTTGATGGTGATCTTGTTGACAACTCGACTATCGATGTACATCTGCCAAGATCCATCATTCTTCGGCACAAGAAGAGTGGGAACCACTCAAGGGCTCAAGCTTTCTTGAATCAAGCCCTTTTGCAAAATCTATTGACTTGTCGTTGAAGATCCTCATGTTCCTTCGGACTCATCCGATAGGTCGCCTTATTTGGAATGGCAGCACCCAACATCAAATCAATATGATGTTGAATTCCTCTCATGGGAGGAAGTCCGGAAGGAATCTCATCGGGCACCACATCTCGAAATTCCCTGAGAAAAGGCTTCAAAATAGGCGGGCAATCCTCTTGTTCTTCATTCTCCTCCAAGAGCATGAGCGCAAAGACATAGGGAGAATGATCCATGACTTGGAGAAATTGAGACTTTGAGAGATAAGAACTCCCCTCTCTAGTGGAGTACTTAGGCTTGTCTTCCATTTTACAAGGCGCCAATGTAATCTTCACACTATACTTCGTAAAGGAATAAATGAAGTCATCATAAATCACTCTTCGATCATATAACAAAGGTCGCCCAAGAAGTAAGTGGCATGCATCCATTGGAACCACGTCGCACATAATCTCGTCCTTGTAGTGCATTCAATAGAAAATTGAACCAGGTAACACTTGTTGACATGAACGTCATTGACTTTCTTGAGCCAAGAGAGATTGTAGAGCTCCGGATGAGGCTCCACCTTGATATGCAACTTCTCCACCATGGTAGTGGAAATGACATTCTCACAACTCCACTATCAATAATGACGGTGCACACCTTACCATGAGAGGTACATCAGGTGTGGAAAATATTGTGATGGAGTCATTTATCATCCTCAACATGTGCAAACTTCAAGATGCACCGAACGACAAGAGCCTCCCCTTGATCACCATAAGTGACATCTTCTTGCTCGACTTCGTTCTCCTTATCAAACGTGCAGAGAAGTTTTCAGATGACTGATTTGGGTTAATTAACCTATTTATTGGATTTGAAAATTAAATATTTTGAGGGAGGTATTAGCATATCTCAAGTCAGATATACAGTGAATTTGCTAAGGAATTGGGGAATGGATCAATGCAATCCAGTAGGAACCCTAATGGCTACAAATATGAAACTAAGTTCCTTCACTAAAGGAATTGAGATTAATCCTCAAGACTATAAAAGATTGATTGAAGCCTTCATGTATCTCACTAGCTGATGTAAGGTCAGGTATTGCTTATGTTGTAAGTTCTCTCAGTCATCCGTTTATGCTTAATCTTAATTTTACGAATCTTGGCACAACTAAAAGGATATATATTGTTATATTTGAGAGGCGCCTATAATTATGGCTTGGTCTTCACAAACACCTTTTCCAGTAAGAAGTGAGACCCAAAGGCCACATGATATCATTTCAAGAGTAATGAAATGTAGAGGTTTATAATGGTTTACCATGGCCCAAGGGCCGAAGGATAGCCACGCCGAGAGGTTCTAAGATAATAGAAAGATTACAAGAGATATAAACATGTAACTCCAAAGAGTTACATAATAACACGAGAGAAACATGAATAAGAAACACGAGATTCAGATTAGTCCCATGAGTGTGGTCCATAGCCTGGTGCATGCTTCCCAAACAGCTGACTGGCCAGCACTTGTGTCCCTGAAGGTTGTATTGTTCTTGAAGTTTCAAAGATTCCGGCACCAAACCAGCGCAATTCCTTCCTCAGAGCGACTACACCGGACCGCCTCTATGTCGGCTATAGGAATAGCTTCGAAATACTCATGATTTGTCCATCTTAGGAAGGCGCGCCAGATGGACAAGGTGGTAGGGCATTCGAGGAAGAGGTGATCGCAAGATTCAAGGGGCTGTCGCGCAGAATATGCATAAATCATTTTCTAAGCTAATTTCATATCTAGTGAGGTGGTTTATGGTTGGTAACTGCTTTTTGATGGCGAGCTAAGAAAAAATCTTCATTTTTAGAGAAAACTTGTTACACCAGATCTTGGAAAGAGCATGAGGACGCACACCCCGCTCAACCATGAAACAGTAAAACGGGGCAAAGACCTAAACGGGAGTTGATTGGGTTCTCTAACTCAGCTTGGGTTGGCCCCTTCGATGATAGAAAAAGCACCACAAGATTCTTATTTGACATTGGATGATACAAAAACCACTATCTTTTTAGTACTATTGGCTAAATTTTTTATATTTGACATTTGATTTAATTACTAATGCTTGCGAAGAATCATAGAAATACATTTATTTTCAAAATTGAATAATAATTATTTCATATATGCCTAAAAATAAAAAAAATTAAATATTGTGAATGCTTTAAAATAAAATGATCAAATTGAAATAAACTCAAAAAAATCTAAGAGCCAATTTAAGATAAATCAAAAAATTGGAAGTCAATACAAAGGATATATGACTATATTGATGCATGTTTTTTTTTTAAATCTAAGATCTAATTGATAAAGGAGTTTAATTAATATTAACACTATTATATAAACTCAGCATCCAACCACACTATATTGATAAAGGAGTTTAATTAATTAATATTAACACTATATTGATTCAAGGGGCTGTCGCGCAGAATATGCATAAATCATTTTCTAAGCTAATTTCATATCTAGTGAGGTGGTTTATGGTTGGTAACTGCTTTTTGATGGCGAGCTAAGAAAAAATCTTCATTTTTAGAGAAAACTTGTTACACCAGATCTTGGAAAGAGCATGAGGACGCACACCCCGCTCAACCATGAAACAGTAAAACGGGGCAAAGACCTAAACGGGAGTTGATTGGGTTCTCTAACTCAGCTTGGGTTGGCCCCTTCGATGATAGAAAAAGCACCACAAGATTCTTATTTGACATTGGATGATACAAAAACCACTATCTTTTTAGTACTATTGGCTAAATTTTTTATATTTGACATTTGATTTAATTACTAATGCTTGCGAAGAATCATAGAAATACATTTATTTTTAAAATTAAATAATAATTATTTCATATATGCCTAAAAATAAAAAAAATTAAATATTGTGAATGCTTTAAAATAAAATGATCAAATTGAAATAAACTCAAAAAAATCTAAGAGCCAATTTAAGATAAATCAAAAAATTGGAAGTCAATACAAAGGATATATGACTATATTGATGCATGTTTTTTTTTTAAATCTAAGATCGAATTGATAAAGGAGTTTAATTAATATTAACACTATTATATAAACTCAGCATCCAACCACACTGAATAACACAGAGTATATATATATATAACATTTTTGGCATATTTATGTACATATTTTCATATTTTTCTTTGTTAAATTTCAAACCCACAAATTTAAATTTGAATCATATATATATATATGCTTAATTGCTGGAATAAATGCACACAATCTAAGAAATATTCTGGAATTAATCTGCGGCAATTTATTGGAATGTAAGGAATTAAACCTAGACTTTAATGATCAGGCAGTAACTGCAGAGAACTTCTGATCCTTTAATTTAGGGTTAACAGTGATTTTTGCTAAGGATGAAAACGGTTCGGTTAACCATATTTTTGGGGGTTAACCAAAACCGAAAACGAACTAAACACCCGTTAACTGAAATCGAAACCGAATCCGGTCGGTTTCAAAAACTTATATCCGAAACCGAAACCGGCTCGGATTTGGTTATTTGCGGATAACTGAAACAGGCTCGGATTTGGTTATTTGCGGATAATCGAAACCGGCTCGGATTCGATTATTTGCGGATAATCGAAATCGATTAATTTAGTTCAACCGATTAGTAAACGGATAACCGATTAAACCATATCTAAATTCATCCCAATTGTAATCATTGATTCATTATACAACATTTTAAATTTTTAACCCGATAAAAGAAACTCCAAAAAATAGCATCATTTTTCTTATATAGCTTTAGAAACAATAACTGATCGACTTCAGAAGTATCAACTACATCATATATATTCATAACATATACAAACAGAAATTGATGTTAGCCCCTCTGTCTTGAATCTTAAGCATATGTGAGATAACATCTGATTCTTTATGTTCTGTGGCAAATGATTCCTTGCTGCAAACTCAGAAGCAGCCTGGATTGTATCCCTCTATTGCATCAAATGAGTGTAAGCAACAGATACTAAATTATAGAAATTACCTATAAAAACATGCTTTGTCGTAACCAAATATCAAAGTGAATTGCCTCAAAAACATCTATCAAATTGAATGGTAATAAAGAAAAACCTTCGGTAGAAAATACAGAATGGTAGCACTTCACATATTTAAGCAGCAAGCTTATTCTATATAAAATTATTGAACTAAGATGAAAAATTCAAATACAATTGCAAATTCTTGTAGTACGTACAGAAGAGGAACAACTCTAGTTGAAGTTCAAGTTTAGTTTGAAGTAGGCCATCGAAATGTTTCTTGACATACTCTTGAATAATGAATTAAGAATCAAGTTGATCTACTGACGCTTGACCTGGAATAATTTTTTCTTCATGTTTTGAGTATTGGATTAATATTAGGAAAAAAACTCACCTTGTACATTATTATCTCCGGTAGAAAGCATATTGTAATGTTTCTTGTTGATTAGAAAGAGGATCAATTAAACACTTACGAAGTTTCGGGTGCGTTAACGTTGTGTGCCATGTACTATAAGGTTTGTCATGTTTCCGATGAGGTATGCTGTCAATCCCAAATTAAACATCATCCATCCAGTGAACAGCAAAGAGAGTCACCTGAGCCAAACAAAGAAGTTGAAGAAAATACATTTTCATCATTCATCCACCATTTGTTGTTGGGCACAGAAAGGATGTAAAAGAAGAGATAAAATTTTTTTTACCAGAACAAGCTTTGTGCATCGAGTCCAGAAGTAATTAAACCTGATATCCTTCTCAATCCTATTGAAAGAAAAGAATTAATGCAGTTATCATCCATTTTTCACCGTCTCATTCAACTATGAAGAAAAACATAAAATGCTAACCTTGAGAAGACAGAACTGACCCGACGAAGCCGCCACAGTCGGAGCATATTGGGCACCTTAGAACCAAGGCCATTGTCACTTTTCTCAAAGAGAAGGCTGATTGGAGTCGGCTGTCGCCGAGTGGGAGTGGGACTGTCGCCACTTTTCTTTTACATCCACAAGGAGTCGGCGCCGATGGAGAAACTTAGAATTTAGGGTTAGAAACTTAGGTTATAAGGTAAACGGGTAAATGGGTAAATGGTAATGGGTTTTGGATTATAATTTAAAAGTTGATAATTATAAACGATTTTGGGTACCGGTTAACCACGGTTAATCGGTACACAAAACCGAAATTTATAACCGATTTCGGTTACCGATTATCCGCGACCCGGTAATCGAAATCGAACAAATTTAAAGCAGTTTTTGAGTTTCACTAATCGAAACCAAAATCGAATCGCAAAACCATTATCCAAAATCCACTACTAGAATAATGGGCATCAGCAACGGCTCATGCCGTTGCTGAGCCGTTGCTGAAGAGAATCAGCAACGGCCGAGCCGTTGCAATAGAGCCGTGACAGAAAGTCGCGTTGCTGATGACTTAGCAACGGATCAGCAACGGCCGCTCGGGCCGTCGCTCAAAACATTATCAGCAACGGCCGCTCGGGCCGTTGCTAAAAATATTATCCGCAACGGTTTTACCACGGACCCGGAACCGTTGCTGATAACATTAATAGCAACGGCCTCGAGTCCGTAGCAACGCCGTTAGTAAAAGCCCGTCGCTAAGCCGTTGCTGTAGGTCATCAGCAACGGCTGTCGATACACTTTTAGCAACGGCTTTCCCACGGACGGCCGTGGGAAAGCCGTTGCTGATGACCTATACCTGCAACCAGCAAAATTTCAAATTCCTAATTTCCATTGATACATTGATACATTTATCTGATACATAACTCACACACCCATACCCTCATACACACATTCATTCACACATCACAAACACACCAAGATATACATCAAAACAATTATATTTATATTGATAATTATCCACGATAGTATAAAAACAATTCAAATGCAAAATTGAAGTATCAATATCCAAACAAAATAAGTTAAACAAGTTCAATATCTTAGTAACAAGTTCAATATCCAAACAAAAAATCTCACGATCACGATGGAGGATGGTCTGGATCATATGGCGGGGTCTGGAGTGCTTGAGTGTACACCGGCGTGGACTGACTCGAGGACGATGGATTAGATGATGCCGAAGAGATGCCTGCTGCGGGATGACCTGACATGTTGCGTAGCATAGCATGCATCTCCTCCATCATCTGACTCTGACGCGCGACCGTCTCCTCTAGAGTCCTTATTCTGCTACTATGATCATAACTGGATCTAGAGGTGGACGGCCGCTCACCAGCGACCGGAGGGGTCGGTGCCCCAAGTGGCCCTAGCACGGCTCGCGCATGACCACTATCTGCGAAGCCATATACGCGGCCATGATCCCAGCCACCTGCGGCCTCGACCCACGATGCTGCGTCAAAGTCCTCGGGGGTACCCCCGCGCTGCACCACCCTCTGGCTGTACGTCTCCTACTCGAGTTTGATTTTTTGTTTAATATTTATCATAAAACTTAAATTATAAATATATTATGAATAATTTAAACAAATATATAATTACCACAATGTATGCAGCGCGGTTGTGGATGTACTCCCCCGTCCCATGTGCTCGACGGTGAGTCCGCTCAAACACCGCCATCGGGGAGGGTCGCTGGACAGTCCCGTCATCCGACACCGTCGTCTACATTTACAAAACAAATACATTAATTAGTACACATAATAACAAATAAAATATATAATTAAACGATATACTTACCATACGGTTTGCGTGCACTGCAAATGCAACAGAGCCGCCGGTGTGACGCGCTGCTCCCCCCGACATGCGATTTCTAGCCGCATTCTGAGAAACCTCCTGCCATCGATCCGTCGACCATATCCCCACGAGCTGGTCCCATATATCCGGAGTAATCCAACTGGGGCCGTATCCCCGAGTCTCCGCGATGTTAGTGGTCCCAGCTCGGGCCATCGCTCGGGACCGAGCCTGCCCCAGCTGCCCGTTGTACCTTGCCCGGGAAATAGACTCCCAGGCAGCGTAAATGAAGGACCTCTGGTCCTCGGCCCATGTATAGCGAGCCTGCAAAATAATAATATCAGTACCAATTCTTAATATATCATCATGCATGTAAAAAAAAAAATATTACGTACCTCAAACTCGCGCCATAACATGTCGACGTGCTCGCTAGGCACGTGAGACCACGTAGGCCATGCCCCGTGCATGTATCGTCGAATAGTAGAAGAAATGCTCCTCGGCACTTCTTCTTGCTCGAACCTGCACAACAAAAATAAATTTTAATATTATATTATGATATAATGAATTTGTAATGATTCATAATTCATGATATATTACCGCTCCCCAATCACGCTGATCAATCTACGTGACTCTGTGGCTGGTGGAGGCTGCCACCTGTTCGGCCCGCGTGGCCGCCTGCGTCTGGATGTACTAGCCTCGGCAGTATCATCCTCATGAGAGATATAAATAGTCTTCCTCATCATCTGCGTTTGTATAAATAGTAGAGATATATTTAATAAAATATATATACTTTACAATTATTCCTCATCATCTGAATAATAGTCTTCGAATTCTTCTTCTTCTTCCTCTTCTTCCTCTTCGTCATCTTCTTCATCTCCAGCTTCCTCAATTTCATGATCGTCATCATCAGCATATTCAACTTCTAATTGAATTGACGTTGTGTCTGCATCCTCGAGTATTGGAATAATACGATCCACAGCAGGAAGATCATCTTCTTGATAGAAACCAGGAGGATCATTTTCTCCTACTATCGGATCAATTTTTCCTCTACCTTTTGTCTTACAGACTACATGCCAATCTGCTCTATCTTTATTTCGAGCCGGATACTTCGCGTAATATACTTGTTCGGCTTGTGATGCCAATATAAATGGCTCATTTGCTGCCAATTTCGATTTGTAATTAACCTCAACAAGTTTGTATTTTTGATGAACTTTCATGCCCCTTTCTGTTGTATCGAACCAATGACATCTAAATAGGAACACTGATTTCAAGCCGAAGTAGTGCAACTCTATCACTTCTTCCACTAGTCCATAGAAATCCATATCACATTCAACATAGGTTGTCCCTTTCACGCAGACCCCAGCATTCATCGTCTTTTTTGTAGATGAATATTCAACCGTGTGAAATTTATACCCGTTAACAAAATATCCGCTATAGCACGACACAAGTCGCGACGGTCCACTAACAAACTCAAATATTTTTTCATCTATTTCAGCTCTGTGATCTTTGCTGTAAGTCTGAATCCAAGAAGGGAAATCACGATTCCGTAATGTCTCCAATTCTTGATCGTTGTGAATAGAGTATTTTTGCACCATCTCAATGTCAAATATTTCAATGAATTGTTCAATCTCTGGGCAATTGAGTAATACATACAAGTGTGCCAAATGATACTCTTCATCGCTTAAGTGTCGAGATGGACGAGAACCAAAAGCACGACCAGAGTGACAAAATATATTTAAACGTCCATCTGAATGTCGAACACCCCCGTCGTCGTTACGTGGAAGACGATCAAATCTTGTCTGTACTGTCGATTCAAAGTAAAATGAGCAGAATGTTGAAATTTCTTGGATGATATACGATTCAGATATTGATCCTTCAACAGCTGCGGTGTTCTTTACTTTTTTCTTCAGACGATTCATGTATCTTTCAAATAAGTACATCCAACGATATTGAACGGGGCCACCAACTCGTGCCTCGTATGCCAAGTGTATCGGTAGATGCTCCATCGAGTCAAAAAATGCAGGAGGGAAAAACTGCTCCAGCTTGCATATGATTTCAACAATATTATTTTCAAGTGTTGACATATCTTCGACTCGAAGGACATTTGCACAGATGCTTCTAAAAAACATACTTAATTCAGTCAACGGACCCCAAATATTATCAGGTAGAAGATCTCGAAATGCGATCGGAAGTAATCTCTGCATGAATACATGACAATCATGGCTCTTCATCCCTGATATTTTGCAATCATCGACGTTCACACATCGAGATAAGTTTGAAGCATATCCATCGGGTAATCTGAGTTCTTTTACCCATTGACAAACATCTTTGATCTGTTGTTTATTTAACACATATAGGGCCTTCGGTTTCAGATATCGTCCGTTGACCTCTTGTAACTCCAACTCTGGTCTTTTACAAAGTATTTTCAGATCATGTCGGGCTTTGACATTATCTTTAGTTTTTCCAGAAATATCCATCACAGTGTTGAAAATATTATCAAACACATTTTTTTCAATGTGCATGACATCTAAATTATGTCGAATCAATAATGAACTCCAATAGGGCAATTCCCAAAAGATACTTTTTTTCACCCAGTTGTGTGTTTGGCCAAAACCTGACACTCTTTCATTGCGACCGAATACAATATCTGGAAGTGCTGAAACACGTGCTAACATTTGTTCACCAGACAACATCGGTGGTGGCCCATCTCTTTCGACTCTGCCCTTAGTAAATTTATTACGATTCCTTCGATACTGGTGATGAACCGGTAGGAATCGACGATGACAATCAAAGAATGAGATTTTTCGTCCGTTCTGAAGACTGATTGATTTAGAGTGTTCCATACAATACGGGCAAGAGAGTCGGCCGTGAGTGCTCCAACCCGACAACATGCCGTACGCGGGGAAATCATTGATTGTCCACAAGACCGCGGCCTTTAAATTGAAGTTTTGCTTCCGATGACAATCATAAGTGACAGCTCCCTCAGTCCACAATGTTTTCAATTCATCTATCAAGGGTCTGAGAAATATGTCAATTTCTTTTCGCGGACCCTTAGGACCCGGAATAATCATCGAAAGATAAATAAATTCATCTTTCATGCACATTGACGGTGGCAAATTATAAACTGTCAGCAGCACTGGCCAAACTGAATAAGGAGTTGCAGAATGTCCAAACGGATTAAAACCATCTGTGCACAATCCCAATCTGATATTTCTAGTATCCATAGCAAATGAAGGATAACATGTATCCAAATGTTTCCATGCTTCACTGTCAGATGGATGAGTCATTACTGTATCATCACGACTTCTTGCATGCCAACTCATGTAGGGGGCTGTCTTTTCCGACATGAATAATCTTTGAAGCCTCGGTGTTAGTGGAAAATACCGAAGCACCTTAAACGGGATATTTTTCTGTCGGACCGATTTCTTCTCCTTGTAACGAGGGTGTTGACATACAGGGCATTTATCCAACTGCACATTTTCTTTATAATATAAAATGCAGTTATTTTGGCACGCGTGTATTTTTTCGTACCCAAGCCCCAATTTTCTCATTAGCTTTTTAGTCTTATAAAAAGTAGGCTCAAACTTGTTATCAGTAGGCAGCATTCCATTAATCAATCCAGCAATCCGATCATACGCAACTCCGCTGATATTACAATCGGCCTTGATGTTTAAGAGCTGTGTCATTGCTGAAAACCTAGTGTATTTAGGACAATTCTCATACAAAGGTTCATCGGCAGCTTTCAACATCTCGTAAAATTCTGCAGCTTCTTTATTCGGTAATTCAATCTCTACCGCAGCCCCTACTTCTGTGATATCAACCGCTGTAGTATCTGGTGGGACTGATGTCTGAAGAACTGGCCGATCAACATTATCATTCAGGCGGAATTGACCCCCAAGACTATCAAGTATCATAGTTCTATAGAGATTACATTGACCGGATGAAGAAGCACCAGCAGAGGAAGATTCACCATATGTCTGAACGACAGGATTGCTCGACGTCCCGACTTCGCGTGACTCCCCGTGACAAGTCCATAGAAAATATCTTGGTGTAAATCCTTTGGTATATAGATGCAGAGTGACAGTCTCCCGATCCAAAAATCGTCCATTCGAACAAATGCGGCACGGACATCGGATTTGATCACCCATGCTAACGAAATTCCGATTCGAATAGGCGAAATTTAGGAAGTACGTTACGCCTAATCGAAACTCATTCGTTAAAGCTCCACGATCAAAACGTCGGTACATCCAACTTCGATCAGCCGACATGATTCTGTCAATCAATGACAATTTCTTTGGTTAATGTCTTTAGGTGAGATTGTCCTATTCCATTCGGGATTTATGTTATTCGTACTGCACTTACGTTTTTATTTTAACTGTTAACTAATTATTCTAAATTTCGACAGCATCTCCCTACAGTTCTCCGAATACGCATATCATCTGGGCGCGTATCGGAGAACAAGGGAGATGTTGTCGAATTTTAGAATAATTAGTTAACAGTTAAAATAAAAACGTAAGTGCAGTACAAATAACTATATTCCCAAATTGTCCAATCAGGGACAATTCAAGAATTGTACGTCGTATAAAAGATCATCTACTTCTTTTACACGAACATACAATCCCCGAACGGATCTAAGGTTTTGCTAAATCATATCCGATTCGTCGATGCGTACGTGAAACATATCAACTCGTCGGATGGATGATTATTTTCTAAATGTTTCGAGACAGTTCGAGTCCATATTGGACGATTTCGGCGCGCGTCCGAAGTGGACGATTCCGGCGCGAGTCCGAAGTGGACGATTCCGGCGCGAGTCCGAATTGGACGATTCTGGCGCGCGTCCGAAGTGGACGATTCCGGCGCGAGTCCGAATTGGACGATTCCGGCGCGCGTCCGAAGTGGACGATTCCGGCGCGAGTCCGAATTGGACGATTCCGGCGCGAGTCCGAATTGGACGATTCCGGCGCGCGTCCGAAGTGGACGATTCCGGCGCGCGTCCGAAATTAATCTAAACCCTAATAATTAATCTAACAAATTAAACAATTAATCTAAACAATTAATTAATATTTATAAAATAATTAATTAACAATTTCAAAACAATAAATATATATATATATTCCGGCGCCGGAGTCCACCCTCCGGCGCCGGCGTACAGTGGCCGGACACACTGTCCGGCCACTGTAGAAGGTTCGGCGGCGGCCATAGGCCGACCGCCGCCGGCCGAAACCCTAGAAATAGGGTTTCGGTCGGATTTTAGCATCTCCGGCCGATCAACATACCGGCAGCAGCGGCAGCGGCAGAGGCAGCGGCGCGGCGGCGAGAGGCGTCGGCGAGAGGCGTCGGCGAGAGGCGTCGGCGTCGGCAGCAGCGGCGAAGGTCGGCAGGAGCGGCGGCGGCAGAAGCGGGAGGAAGAAGGGTCGGGCGCGCGACTGGTGCCCTATATAAACTTATCAGCAACGGCTCACTCGCCCGTTAGAAAGCCGTTGCTGATAAGTTATCATCAGCAACGGCTCACTTATCCGTTAGCAAGCCGTTGCTGAAAATTAAAAAATCAGCAACGGCTCGCCTTTCCGTCCGAAAGCCGTTGCTGATAATTAAAATAATCAGCAACGGCTCGGTTTTCCGTTAGAACGCCGTTGCAGATACAGATATCTGCAACGGCTCGGGCGGCCGTACGAATGCCGTTGCAAATAGCAACGGCTTGAGCAGCCGTTGCTGATAGCCGTTGCTGAAGACCAAGTTTGTAGTAGTGATCAGATTTTGCAGTTCGGTTAACCGGTTAACCGCGGTTAATTGGTTTCAATTGCCACCCCTAATTTTTGCCCTCGAACTATTGAAAATGGGATAAAAATACTCCTAAACTCTTCTTTGGTTGATTTTTACCTTTGAACAAATGAAAACAGTTGAAAAATACTCTCGAACTATTAGAAATGAGTAAAAATACCTCTAAATTTATTTTCTGATAGATTTTTTACCCTTAGACAAACGAAAATAGTTGAAAAATACTAATATTTTAATCCATTTCTAAGGAAAAAAACTTTTTCTACCTTTAGACATGGGTAAAAATATTGGTATTTTTTCAATTATTTTCGTTTGTCTAAGAGTAAAAACCTATAAAAAAAGTTCAAGAATATTTTTACCAATTTCTAATAGTTTAAGAATATTTTTCAACTGTTTTCGTTTGTTTAACAATAAAAATTAATTAAAGAAGAGTTTAAAGATATTTTTATCCTATTTTTAATAGTTAGTGAACAAAAATCACGGTTAACACTTTAATTTATTGGCTCGAAGGTAACCTGGACATGTACAGCAGATGTCTATTTAATTTGGAATATATCACCACGTCGTGGTCAGATGCATTAAATGTGATGTTCTTATATGTCTGCGTGATGTGATTATATTTCTGGTATTAGTACATATTTATAGTGGTTTTCTCTTGGTATCATCTAATAATTATTAGATGTGACCACTAATCTATCTACTTACTCTGAACAACATTTGATACGACAATTGTAGTTCACAAAGATAGTAATTAAATTTCTGCCGAGAATACAATTTTCATGAATTGAATTCGATTATGAATTTATAAGTTATATTTTTTTAAAATTATTCAATTATTTACTTCAAATGACTAAAATGTGAGATGTACAGCTTGATTTTTTTCTTGATTTTTCTCAACCGATCGATCTCTGTGCCTTTTGATGCCGACGTTCAGTGGTTGTGTGTCTTCAGTAACAATCAATTATATACACCATCTCTGAGATAAATTTGATGCAGAAAAAAATTAATTGAAGCATTTCAGGTTTCTGGGTTATATATAAAGCAAGCCTTATTCAACAAAATTAATTATAGTAATTAATAAGTTACATATTGATATCAAAAACACTTTTAGTACAGAATTATTGACCCACCCCAAGTGTGGGATTACAAGCAAAATTAAAACATAACATCAAATGAACATTTGTGCAAAGAAGAACAACACCGGCGCATCACCGGCCACAAACTTAATTTAGACAAAACCCAAATTGACAATTAAAACTGAAACTACTGTCTCCACTCATCAGCTTCTTGTTGATCATCTTTTTTATTCTGCTCTGTAAGAAAATATCCCAGCGTAGAATAAACATCAACATTTAGAAGCATTTCCTGTGCACAATCGAAGGGCCAGACTCGTCGTACTCCGCTTTCGCAATCCACATCTGCAAAAGAAAATTTAAGGAACAATTAACACATTGTCGATTATGACTCGTGAGGTTTCAGATTCAAGATGTTTAATTTGTACCTGTTGGAAAGTGCTAAGTGATGCTAAGATGGAACCTCCAATCCAGACACTGTACTTCCTCTCCGGCGGGGCGACCACCTTGATCTTCATGCTGCTGGGCGCCAGCGCGGTGATCTCCTTGCTCATCCTGTCAGCAATGCCGGTGAACATGGTGGATCCTCCGCTCAGCACGATGTTGCCGTACAAATCCTTCCTGATGTCCACGTCGCACTTCATGATGGAGTTGTAGGTCGTCTCATGTATGCCCGCGGCTTCCATCCCGATCATCGACGGCTGGAAGAGCACTTCAGGGCACCGGAACCGCTCCGGGCCGATGGTGATCACCTGCCCGTCGGGCAGCTCGTAGTTCTTCTCCACAGACGAGCTGGTCTTCGCCATCTCCAGCTCCTGCTCGAAGTCCAGAGCTATGTACGCCAACTTTTCCTTGATGTCCCGAACAATTTCGCGCTCCGCCGTGGTCGTGAAAGAGTACCCACGCTCCGTCAAGATCTTCATGAGTCCGTCAGTGAGGTCGCGGCCGGCGAGGTCGAGACGAAGGATCGCATGGGGGAGCGCGTAGCCTTCGTATATGGGCACCGTGTGGCTGACACCATCACCGGAGTCGAGCACAATGCCTGCATAACACCATCGATTAATTACCAGTAGTTCTTTCGAAATGAATTAGATGAGATGGAAATTAACTAAGGATTATAATTACCAGTAGTTCGACCGCTGGCGTAAAGAGAGAGGACGGCCTGAATGGCGACGTACATGGCAGGGGCGTTGAAGGTCTCGAACATGATCTGGGTCATCTTCTCGCGATTAGCCTTTGGATTGAGAGGTGCCTCAGTGAGGAGAATGGGATGCTCTTCAGGGGCAACTCGGAGCTCGTTGTAGAAAGTGTGATGCCAGATTTTCTCCATGTCATCCCAGTTGTTGACGATGCCGTGCTCGATTGGGTACTTCAAGGTCAAGATACCTCTTTTGGATTGAGCCTCGTCTCCGACGTAAGCATCCTTCTGCCCCATGCCGACCATCACGCCAGTGTGACGCGGTCGACCGACAATGCTCGGGAAAACGGCCCTCGGAGCGTCATCTCCGGCAAAACCAGCCTGAACACCAAGAAATTAAAGCGTATTTCTAGTAAGTAATTCGAGTAAGATCATCCTCAGCATCGCCATGAGTGATATATACCTTGACCATTCCAGTTCCATTGTCGCACACGAGAGGCTGGATATCTTCACCATCTGCCATGTTCTATCTGCGAGGAGAAAACAAGAACTGTTGATCAAATTACATTTCAAGCTTGTTTGCAATTTGTTCAGATTGAGAGATGAGAAGATTAATTAAGCGCTGTTTAATTACCACTAGAGAAAAGGAGGATTGAATGAAAGAGGGTGTGGAAGTTGTTGTTGTTGTTGTTGGGATGATTACTCTCTCGCTCTCTCTTCGAAGTCGGATCTTTTAATGATTCATGGTGCGAGGTATGGGGTTCGGCGTCGAAAGAGGGGATGGGAGGAAGCCCGTGTGGCGCGCACCCAAGATTGGCGCGCAGCTTCGAGTTCTTTCATGACCGAGTGTTTGATTGGAATGTGAAAGTAATTTGTTAATTAAGAAGAATTAAATTAATAAATAAAATAAATGTGCTCTTGTATGTTTGAATATTAGTTAATTTACTAGATACTCTTAATAGAAAAAAGAAGATATACTTTTTTTTTCAAAGGAGAAAAATCAACCATCAAATCAGGTTGAGCTCAGGCACGGAGTAGAGAGGTCAATGATTGTGCATTTCTAGCCAAGATACCAAGTACAATCATATTCTCTCAGGTGGTTAGGATAATGTTTTGTAAAGCTAATTGAGGTTAGCATCAATGTGGCTTAGCCTCACATGATCAGCCGAAAAGAAACTAAAAATATTACAAAGGTTACATGAGCTGAAATTTGGAGGAGTAGCAACATAAGCAGGATTGGTAAACACTCTTCATTGTATATATCATCACAGCAATTGCCAAAAATACTCCAGGATTCAGAAGAATATTCAAAATTTGAGCATCTCTCTAAAATTCCCATGCTTGCAAACTGATGAGCCACTTTATTGTGCTATCTGCTGATGTGAAATCATCCTAATACATCAAGCTTTTTACCAAGACAATAAATATCTTTTGCCAGATCTTTCACATTCTAAGGAGGCTTTATAAGACCATTCAAGATACCAACATCAATCTTGCTATCAGAGAAGATTTTTAGGTGTTTGATATTAACTAGCTCAGCTTTCATTAGACATTACCAAATAGTCTTTAGTTTTGCACTTTGGATATCATGAGCATAAGATGAAATCCTCATTACCTCCATTGTTAAAATGAAACCCCTGGCCTTACTTGAATGGTTTAACCATGCAGCATCATAATATGCAGAGGAAAAAGCATCATAGTGAGTGAAGATATACTTGTTAGCAAATGTTTACTAGGAATTTAATTTAATTTTAATGTTGATTAGTTGCACTATATATAAATATTATAATTAATAAATAAATATTAATAATATATATCATCAAAAACTTCAAATATATAAAATCATATTTATATTATTGATATTAATATTAATATTTAATAATTAAGTTATAATATTTTATTTTTTTAATTCTCAACTTGTAAATAAATCAATAACTGACTTGAGTCATTTTATATATTCTTGTCAACTTTTTTCTTTTATATATAGATATAAGTGGCACTACTATTATGTTAATAATAAGTAAATTATTCTTGCCATGTGGAAATTTATTGATAGAGAAATTATTTCTGGGCCTGATATTGTGGGCTAATTGGGCTTTAATCATATGTACATTATCATATCATGTAGATAAACTTGGCCCAGATAAGATGATGAATACATTTGATATATATTTTATCCTTTCCTTCATTAATCTCCCTAAAGTCAAATCACATTTGCTGATTAAAAGGCAGTCAACCTATAAATCTCATAAATATACTAGCAGTGTTTCCTAGGAGTGCGTTGACTTGGTGTTTATTATCTTTTGCCTTCTTGTTATGAAATATATAGCAACAATTGTCTGATGTTTATTTTGAGGGCAGTTAAGTTGACACCCTGTCAATTCTTTTTGCTCTCCACGGACTTAATTTTAGGAATGGTAATTGAGTTAACTGCAGTTAACCAGTTAATTGAATCTTAAATTTTAATTTCGGATAATTAATTTAAAAAATTGATTAAATTCAACTCAATTTCGATTATGAGTTCGCAGATAACTCGTAATCGAAATCTTTCATTTAATAATTAATAATTTACTATGTTAAGTTATGAATCTATACCCATTATTCAATATCTATTTACTTGGCAACCTTCGTTATCCGATCAAAATCTTAAATCTTTATTCTTTAATCCCAAATCCTCGTTCGGCCATTCCTTGCCGTCCACGACCCTAGACGCCACCACACCCCCGAGTCTGCACAATTCGATGTTGATCGTTGCCAACAACGCATCGACATCGACATTCGCCACACAAACTCAAGTCATTTGAAGTTGAGAGTTTCGTAGACTATATATGTTTGCAAATCATCTATGGCCTTAATTACTCTATCATTTACTTATGGTGGGTAGCTAGATACATAGGATCAACTCTTTTTGATCCAAGAGAATTTGTATTAATCAGGTACAAGTTGGAGAGAGAATATATAATATACAAGTCCCCAAGTGGGGATGTAGGGAAGTATAAATACATAGGATCAATGCTATCTAACAATGAAGTATAAACCATATTACCTAATGGCATGTGCATGCAGCAACATGACACATGCTACATGGCTTTCCTAGTCGTGGAGCTATAAAGGCCATTTCTTAATTATGTGCCCGAATGAAGTTCATTTGTCCTCAATGGTATGCATGAATAATCCTTTCCTTTACTTATGCTAATAACCATGTCAAGAAATATTGTGTAAATTAGAACTAGTTCAAGACGAGCTCATCTTTAATTTTCATCTATTGAAGAAGGAAGATTTAGGTAGATGGATAGTTTGCTTGAATGTGAATAACTGAACTAGGGATGTGTTGCTTTCCAAAAACTCTTTCATTGTTGCCATGAGTTCACATCATTATCCTTCTTCTACCATGGGACAACTATTATTGAGGATGCATTACCTAGTACATGTAAGGAATGTAATTAATTGTCACTATAAAAAAATTAACTTTCACCGACGGATTTATTTTATTATTATTACCGACAAAATTACCGACGAATAATTAATCCGTTGGTAATTCAGCCTACAAAATTTATAAATTTATTACTTTTTTACTTTCCCTCTTCTATTTTAGCCGACTAGCTTTTGTTTCCCTCCACTCAGCTAAAATCCGCGCCCTAATTTAAATTCGCTCCCTTTTCCCAACCGACCAACTCACCATTTCTCTAAACCTTTGCAATATACCCTTTCCTAGCCGACAAACTCACCATTCCCTACGATGCCTCTCTTTTCAATCACCGATGCTCGCCTCCTACACATGTTCGCCTCCCCTGTCTCTGAACCCTTTGTGCTCAAAAGGTATTTTACTCTCTCTCTCTCTCTCTCTCTCTCTTTCTCTTTTGGATCTAGCTTTCCTCCTTTGCTTTTCCCTCTTCCTCCTCCTCCTCCTTCCCCTCTAGTAACACGATCATCCTCACCTCCTCTCTTCGCTTTTCGATCTTTTCCGGATCAACCTCACCTCCTCTACGGACGGTGATGCCTTATTTTTTTTAGTGATTGTCATACTCTAAAATTCGGTAAAAATGGACATTAAAATTAACTAAACCTATATAGTTGTGGAAATGTTAATATGATGTGATAGTTTTTGTTTAGTATATATAGAATATTAGTAGCAATAATATTAGTTATATAAAAACCAACCAATTTAAATAAAAGTAATATTGGTCAAAGGTTTTCAAGTCTTAATCTCAATTTTGATGATAACAAATATGAAACTAATGATTTCAGAGAGAACAATTTTAGGAAGTCAAGTAGCGCATGACGTCCGCGATTTAAAAAATGACGAAATCGACAAAAATCAAAATGACGCTTCTAAATGCTTGATTTTCGTGTGGAAGTTAGAGTACAAATTTAGGGTGTTTAGAATTCATATCTATGATGCCAAAAAATCCTAAAACTCGAAACACGAAACTCAAAAATTCAAAAACCTGAAAATTTGAAAACCAAAAAATTTAGCCTAAACCTGGTTATCGGTTGAATGTCGGTTGAACCTCAGTCAACTGAGGATCAATCAAAGATCAACTGAAATGTCCAACGAATCTATTTTGATCCATTGAATGACTAGTTTCAAACTCATGCCTTTGTCACCACTATAAAAGCTCTTGATTCCCGCCTCCTTTGGGTTCCTATGATTCATTGAGCCATATATTGAGTTGATTACACATTCTTCGAACCACTCTCTACTAAACCTTAGCTTGAGCCCTATTCCTATCTTGAATCCATTATTGCATCATTAAATGCATCAACAAGAAGCTAGGAATCATGTTGAGAGCTAAGTTGTTATTATTAATTATTTTTGCTCACATTTTATATGTAATTTGGTGTTTGTTTTTCATTGTCTTGAAAAGTATAAGTTTGGTGGTTGTCTTAGTGTAGAGACATAAACTTAGTTTGCCAGGATTGATTGTGTAGTCCTTAGGAGAAGAGGTGTTGGAGATACTCTCTGGGAGAGGATAATCCTCGGGGGAGAGGGTTGAAGTCTTAGCTTGTAAATCTTCTTGTAGAATACACTTTAAACTACTAAACTAAAGTTTAAAATCCTAAGCAGAGTGCTTAAGTAGTGGAGTTGACGGGGAGCAAACCACTATAAATCCATTATGTTAGCATTGTCTATTCTTGTGTGTTTGATTGATTTATACTCGTTTCCGCATTTATCACGTTTAACTCTGATTTGGCCTAAGAGTTGTAAGAAAAGTTTAAAATCGGCAATTAGGCTAAATTTTGTATAACACTATTCACCTTTCTCTCTCTAGTATGACCATTCACCCAACAAGAAGAATTACATGTTGAATATATTTAGAACGTATTGTTGAATTAATTTGATTACTTTTACTGTGGATTAGCATTAATTAATTATTAGTCTAATATCAAATTTAATTAAATAAACAAATTTGGCACAAATACTAAAACCAAAACATATTGGGTCCTTGTTAATTGTGAGTAATCTATGATATGTTAGATTACTCATAAGCCCATTGGGTAGAGGCCCCAACACTACTAGAATTGTCGCTCTCACCGACGGCTCATGCCAATGTTGAACCATCGGTGATGACTATCACGGACGGCTCGCATCATGGCAAAAAGCTGTCACTTATGCGTGCGTCTCAGATAAGTGACGGCAAAAAGCCGTCACTTATGCTCGCGCCATGGTAATTATCAGCGACATCCGCACACACTATCGTTGATTTAAACACAATAGTGATGACTGAGGCGGCTGTCGCTGAAATTAAACTACCAGCCACGTCTTGGAGCCGTCAATGATATTATTAGCAACCTTAATATTTGGTGTTGCCCAGACCATCAGCCAGTTACGACACACTTTCGGCGACGGCCTAATGATGGTCGGCCGTGGGTAAGCCGTCGCTGACGTTATATCCTGTAACTGAAAAAAAAAATCAAAATTATGGAAATTCTTGTATACTGTTCATTCGATATAATTTATTTACAACCACAAAATATCATACACATACAAATACAACCAACCATACAAGATTTACTTAAATATCATCAATCTAAACCTCAAACGGAGGCAAACAAGTATCAAAATATCAAATCTAAATTATATAAATAACTATCTACTATATAAACAACTATAACCTCAAACAGAGGCAAACAAGTATCAAAATATCAAATCTAAAGTATATAAACAACTAATAAGTATATCAAAATATAACCAAAATATATCTCACGGTTGCAGTGGAGGCGGTGGAGGCGGTGGAGTCGACAACCATTGGGTCGGGAGCGTCGACTTGGTTGAGGAGGATGGCTCGGACATCATCGGTATATGAATGCCGGAGTGAGATGCAATCTGTGTCAAGGGCGCCTGCATGTTCTAAATCATATGTCTCTGCGCATCCATCGTTTGTCTCATCTCGTCATTCGTCCGTCTCTGCTCCTCTATCGTCTGTCTCTGATGTGTAAGCTCGGACTCCAAGGCCGCTATTTGGCTCTGGTCCTATGTGTAATACCCAAAAATTTCTAATTTAAAATTTGTTTGGTTCAGTGAGCCGATTCGGGGACGCGCCGAGATGAGTCGCGAGATCACTACTATTAGAAGGTTTGGCCGGGTATTTAATAAATTGCAAGGCTTTAAATTTTGTGCTATTATAATAAAAAATTAGATGTTTGATTCATATTAGGGTATAACCGAGTTCGCAGATTCAATCGGGGCTCAATTTGGATGCGGGTTGAGTCAGGTAGAGAACTTAAGTGATGAAGGGCATTGTTGTAAAAAAAAGAAAATATAAAACCCTCTCCCCCAATCGTCGTACAACTCAAGAGGAGCCGCATGCGGATCGAGGTGGGCAAGAGGAGGGAGAGAGCAACAGGGCGGCGTCGGAGCTTGGTGTCGTCGCCAGAGATCGGAAACGTCTTCATCTCATCCTTTTCCTTACAATTCTAAGGTGAGTGGTCGAACCTCGAAGAGTACGGTGAGGCGTTGGGCCGAACCTTGTAGATGTGGTGAATCGAGATTTTTGTATCGATTCTTGTCGATAGATGATGTTTCTCGGATTCTTAAATCATGTTCTTCATCGATGTATGGATTCTTATATTCGGTATTGGGTTTGTTATGGATTTGGGGGCCGGTCGATTGAAGGAAAAAGGGGAAAGATCATGCCAAATTTTTTCCCAATCCTTGAGTGCTTAAATCCTTGTAGAAGTATCCCTAATCATGTTCATAAACTTAGGAGAATTTGATAAAAATCTTGGTCGAGTGATTGGTTTTCCCCGAAATCCTTAGGGCCGGCCGAGTGAAGGCTTTCCCCAAATTGAAGGGGGTCGGCCGAGAGGAGTAAACCAAGGCTCGGATTTGGAATCTATTATACTTTATTTTATTGAGATAATAGATTAGAGAACATGGATTTGATGTTGTGCTAATCATAATTCTTTCTCTCGACACGCGTAGATTGTTTCTTGCTCTGAGATGTGTTAGAGGGTTCTTTATATATTTTTATGTTGCTAGAAATTATTTTTATATGTTGTACCTTATTTGTTAATTGGTGAATATAATTGGAAAAATGCTGAAATTATTGTTTATTATTTTTGTGATAAATTATTTGAATGTTGTGTTTAACTATGCGCATGCTGAAATAGGTCAATTGATGCTATATTTTTCATGTATGAGTTATAGATGAACACTAGAGGCTACGATTAGCGATACAAGCACAAATAAGTGTATGACATCGTACATTTGAATGATGAGAGTGTGACATCAGTTAGGTCTCATACTTTTTCCATTAAAGAAGTTGTGAAATTAGAAACACTAGAGATGCTAAACTATATTCTCATGATGAGAATGGATAATTGTAGTAGAGATTGTCATACTACAGTCCTCACTAGGAGGAGAACAAAATTGAGAAACATAAATTAATGGAGCCCGATAGGGCTGGGTGTGGGCGTAAGCTCGAGACAATATTTAATTACTATGACATATTTGAGTGTATTGTGTATTGTGTATTGTGCTTGTGATGGCTGGGCTGAGAAGCATCTCTAGCCGGCATGGCTATTGCATGACTCATCAAGTGGACGAGTGTCACACCCCAAATCTGGTATGATCGACCAGGGTACGCCACGTACCCCGAAGTCTAACCCAACTCAAACCACAACATATTAAATAACCTGAATAATATATATATATAGCCTTTAAAAAGATATAAAAGACACTTGATTTTAACCCAAACCATAGACTCAGTAAAACAAAAGTGTTCAAGTTATTAAAGAAGTTTAATAAATAAACCAAGACGCCTAAAAGTAATAAAAATGCAGAAACAATAATCCGAGTCTACATGACTTAATAACTCAAAGAAAGAGAAAAATGACTCAAGTATCCTCCTCGACCATGACATGTCATGAGACCCGCTGCCCTGCCGCCACCAGTCGCACTACTGCACCTCGGTATCTCTTTGATCTCTCTCAGGTGCTAAAAAATAACAGAAATGAGGGGTAAGTCCATCTATGACTTAGTGAGTAGATCGGTCCTCGTTTCCACCACATCATCATCATGCAATCAATAACAATAAGAAAGCATAATAAAAGCAATAAATAACAACATAACATAATATGCTATCTACTATCCTGTGCATGATAACAACATCTATCACAAATAAGTATCATAATGCAATGTCACATCCACATGAATGATCACCGGACCCGTCGGTCTCTCATAGCCACGTAGGGTAGATAGACGGTGTGGCCTACGAACTACCACCCAGCTCAATGTCGTCTCTTTGAGGCATGCACTCCCCTCACCGACACTGGCTCTTTTGAACCATCTCTTTGGGGGCATACGTTCCCTTCACCGGTCGAGTCTCCGGACTGTCTCTTTGGGGTATGATCTTCTCTCACCAGCTGGACTTCCGGAATAAAGCCAACGTTGTCTCTTTGGGGCATACCCTCCCCTCACTAGCAAAGCTACCGGGAAATGCACAAGCACATCACACACTCAGTTATAAGTATAAAACATAAGTTGTGCTATACAGTGAATAACAAGATGAGTTAAGGACATACCTCAACCTCCACCTCCTCATGTCATAAATCACAACCACGCATACATATATGAATATAACATGGAATGACAACTCATAATAATGAGGTACAACACATCCAATAGCGTAGGAAAAGAGAACGAAAAACATATACATATAGCCCTAAAATATACGAGAGCAATAAAAGAATCCCAAGAAAAGAGGTGGCAATGGGCCATACCTGGGCTAGCCTAGGCCCGGCCACGGCACGACTCGATTGCTCAAAGGGGCGCCCCAGCCTGGGCTTGAGCCCACCCCTTCGGGCTGGGCTCGGGCCGGGCTCGGGTCGGCCCTAATTATTAAAAACATAAAGTATTAAGATCGGCAACAAGACTCAAATCGCCGACCTTCACTTATTTTTTTAACGAACTAACCACAATACTAAAACCTATTATATGTTTTTATATAATTTTACTAAATAAAGTATATAGTCCTCAAGACTAGCACAGAAAACCAGGCTAGGCCTGGGTGGTGCCAGGCCTAGCCTGCGGGCGCAGGGCTAGGCCCAGACTGGCCTTGTCGGGCTCGACATGACCCATGTGCCCAAGGGGACGAGCCCAGCCGCCCCTTGGGCACAGACGGGTCGGGCCCATGCCGCCCATGGGCGGGCCCGGCCCATTGCCACCTCTATTATCACCACCCAACAAACCTACACAATTTTAACCCGCCTTGGTGACCCTAGCCAAGTACCCTAGGGCCGGCCTACCTCCTCACACGAGTGCCCTAAGGGCAAGGAGGGTTCGGCCCCCTTGGGTGTCCTTAGGGTCGGCCCTTCCGAATGTCAAATTACAGTCCTAATGTCTCTAGGTGTCCCTAGGATCTTTAATTCATAAGTATAGGTCCTACAATATTTATACTCTTTGGAATTAATTTAACATACCCTAAAGTAAAACCCCTAGGTGTGAAAATATATTTAGAACCCTAAAATCTAACCTTGTAATGGCCGGCCACGCTCCTAAAGAACCCTAAAGGGTGGGGCGGCATACCCTAAAACTCCCCCCAAAACATTTTCTTCCCTCAAGATATCAAACAAGCATTAAGAAGCTTCAACAACCATCAAGAAACCCACAAGAATTCTTCAAGAATTTGAAGAAAAGAGGGGTGGCACAGCAATGGTAGGGGTGGTCAAATCGCCCAAAAATTGATCCGACGAAATCACAACGACAATGCAAAAACCCTTAATTCGAATACACAATCCGATATGACGAAATCGATGAAACCCCATGACATAGGGGCGGTGGCATGGCTGATGAAAAGGGGGAAAAGAAGGCTAATCCACTCACTTTTTTAGAGAAAACGAAAAGGAAGAAGACGTTAGAGATCCTCCTTCAATCGGCCCCAACGAACTCACAAAATTTCGGCTCCGACGGCTCCTCCTCCTCCTTGGTGTCGCCCCTTCTCTCTCTCTCTCTCTCTCTCTCTCTCTCTCTCTCTCTCTCTCTCTCTCTCTCTCTCTCTCTCTCTCTCTCTCTCTCTCTCTCTCTCTCTCTCTCTCTCGGGTGGTGTGTGGCGAAACCTATAGACATGTGCCCCAAGGGGTATTTTTTGGGTCCTAGTTGGCCCAAATTACCTAAATGCCCCCACTTACGCAACTCGACTTCTAAAAGTCATATTTAATTCGTTCTAACTCCGATTCGAGTTCCGCTTGAACCTATAGACTCGTCTCGAGATCCTCTATCATATTAGCATGATAAATAACAGAAATAAGGTAAATAAATTTTTTCTAATATTTTTTCTATATTTAATGCTTACCGGATTCAATCCTGCAGCTCTATAACAATCCATGCTAACTCGAGCCCACGGTCCCCTGCTTAAGGATAAAATATTATTATTAGGATTTTGGGCATTACAACGAGGGGTCTTGAGATTGCATTGGTGAGTCACGCTGGTGTTAGACCCGAGTGGCAGAGGGTCTTGAGATTGCGTTAGTGGGCCACGCTGACGTTATACCCGAGTGGATGGGGTGGGATGATGTATTCCTAATCCGGTTGGACACCGAAAACTAGATGGCCATCCTAGTTGAAGAGCTCGGGTTTTGTTTCACTATATGCAAATGTGAACTTGATTTAAATATTCCTTACATGGAAGGATGTGTTTCATGGGCTAGTTAGGGCCGAGAAGACTTATTATACGTGGTTGGCCGTCTTGGGCCAAGTAGTGTTTTAAATTCCAAAGATTATAATGGTTGAATTTATTTATATTGTTATATACATATTTATGTCGGGGATTTAAGTGGAGGTTCGGTAGAACCACTCACTGAGTTCCTCATGGACTCATGGTTTATTTATTTTGTTTTGCAAAGGTTGACCAGTGAGGTACGACTAGATGACATGACGCGGCTGGAGAGGCAAGTGGCGTCAATGATCTCATAGCGGGTTGAGTTATAGACACTACGAGAAAAAAGGTCTTCTGCGATGGCTACAACGGTAGCAAAATCGTCGCAAATAGTCATCTGCGACGGCTAAAGACTGTCACAAAGTTCTGTCGCAAAAGGCCTCGTCGCAAGTAATATGCAACCATGACTTTTACCGTAGCAAATAACCTCAACTGCGATCGTTCTGCTACCGCTACGGCCGTAGTAGCAAATAAACTCAACTATGACCGTTCTGCTACCGCTACCACGGTAGTAGATAACTTCAACTACGACCACTCTGCGACCGCCTCTGGCCGTCGCAGCAGATAATTATGTTATTTTTTAAAAAATAAAATTTTCTATTTATAACTATATTTAAGAAATTAAAATTTCAGGTTTATTCAAACTGACACCAGCTACAAATAATTTAAAAATACAACCATTTAAATTTGTTTAGGAAGATATATACCAAAATATTGCAAGCAAAATATTATATTATATACTTTTCAAATTTGATATTGGCATAAGTTTACATAAAGAACAATCTTAAATAGTCAACAAATTTGATTAACTAAAATTGTAACGACTAAGAAGTAGAAGAAAAAAGTCTATGAACATGACAATTAAAGATAGATGTGTCTTTCCAACGTCTTGTTATGTAAAAATCTTGCTCTTGGACTTCTCCATGTCATCTTTAATATACAAAAAGTTTATTGTGTCATCTTTAATCAATTCTTTCTTCAACAATAATACCTTGACATCACCATCACTGTAATGGATATGCACAGTAAAAAACCATGTATTGTAAATAAAAAACACATGTTAAATTGATAGCAAGAACAAAAATTACCTATACAATTTAAAACATATGACTATATACCTTGTGTTTCATTAAAATGTGATCATAAGATTAAACAACACCATCATTAAACCTGCAAACTCAATAAATATTTACTTAATACAAACAAATAAAGTTGTCAAATAAGTGAAAAAATAGTATCTGAATCTAATTTATCGGGTGAGGAAAGCACACCTAAATAATTATACATCATTGTCCAATTGCTTGACACTCTTTGTTGGAGGTATTTGTCATTTCAAAACAATTACACTCCAAAAGATATGCTTAGACACCAACTTAACACCTCTCCTAACTACTCCCACCAACTATGTTTAAAAAAGATTAAGCACAAGGAAATGCAACTAGTAAACATAATTAATAATTTACAAATTAGCATGGATATATCAAAATGCATCTATAAGAATGCCAATTACTCTTTTGTCACAAGATTTTGCTCACACTGCAGAATGAGACGGTGCTACAGAGTTAAGTGTTAAAGCAAGTTCTCAATAACTTTAGTATGGAAAGAGAGCAATAAAAGAACCATGCCAATGTTAACATGATCTTGCATAAAATATATCTGTCCTCATACATATGTATCATTAAAACTGAGCAGTCCAATATTGACTTGGGAAAAATAAATAGGTAGAACCATGTGATCATACCAAATTATACTCCTTTATTTATTATTCTACTTCAATTGTTTCCTTTTTAATCAAAAAACAAAATATGCACCTCTTTGGCACCATGACCACACTTCCTTCCAGATTTTGTTGTAGCACTTTCTTCTGGATTGCGTTGAGCTTTAGATACTTTTGCAGCAGTCTTCTTTGTGGAAATCACCTCCTATAAAGAAATCAAAGAAATCGATAGTTGCTTAAAAGTCCAAAATGTTGGAAAACATGTTATAAAGAAATAAGGTCATTCATCATACATTATTTCTTAACATAAAGGATATCAGCCAAGCAATATTTAGATTTTTAACCATTGCTAAAAGGATATTACTATAGTAACTAGTTCCTCAATAGTATTTTCCACAAGCCACATGATAACACGGTATCTAGTTCTACATAACTACTATGGAGCCCGGCTCCATAAAAGTTGCGTCCACCAAATTGGGGTGTCACAGAAAGAGCTAAGCAATAATAGTTTGGACTAAATACCTATACGTACACAAAACAAACATGGGCATAGCCGACAGACATGAAAAGTGGCAAATGTTCTGATCCCCAACAAACTCTGCTGATTACCTGTTTCTTTTGGAGGTTCCATGCACTTTCTTATGAAAGTTTCTAAAATTTGTTTGCCAAAGGAATTAAACATTTTTCATAAATTGAGAGAGAAAAAAGGGAAATTAAGATTCTCTTCCTATATCTCTTCCTATATCATTGTTGTACTTTCTTGTAAATTATGAACAACAATGTTGTACTGCTATATATATGTAAATAAAAAGGGGACAACAGGATCCAATATTGTACAAAATTGGGTGAAAGAACAATAGATGAAGCTCCTCCTCTGTCAACCTCATTTGGGAACACGGAGCTCCGTGTCCTCGAGCTCGAGCGCCCTGCCGCCTCAACTCGACAACCTGTGTAGTCATGCTCAAGTGGCAGCGTCATCAAACTGCTTTTGGGCCTCACGAAAGGAAGAGTACTTCTTGGATGCAGAATCAGACATCGGTGTCTTCTTCTTCATGGAGGTCAGGGTGGCGGAGGCCAGAGGATGAGGACGAGGAAGGTGGAGGGGATGGATCGGGAGGGGGAAATAATGAGATTCACTGAAACATTGAGATCATGAGGGGAAATGTTATTGAGTTTAGGGTTTCATAGTTGAGACGGCGGGAGAAGAAAAAAGGTTCGCAAGTAGTGAAATTTTAATATTTGCGACGGCTTTGCAATGGTATGGAACAGTCGCAGAACACGGTAGCAAACTCGTCGCCATACTGTAGCAAAGTGAGTATTCTGCTATGGCTAACCAATCGGACGCAATACCATCACTATCTAGCGACGTCAGACCACAGCGATCGCAGAGCCGTCGCAATCTACGACCGCTATGTAGCCATCGCAAAATAGCTGTCGCAAATTGCTAATTTTTTAGTAGTGAGAGTCGTAGTCGTGTAGTGTTTTAATTCATGCATTAGTGTTGAGTTGTCCTGTGAACAATTGGAGTCTGCATTCACTTGAACCTCTTTTATTTCATTTATAGATTCATGACATTTTAAATTCGGTTGTTGTTATTTATATATATACCTGCATGGATTGCATTGCATGAGTTAGGTTTCAGGGTACCTCCACGTATTCTGGCCGGTCATGTGTCCCCGAGTTGGGGTGTGACATTGCGTCCAGGATGTCGAGGGCCGCTCACCCGCAACGGGAGGTGTTGGTGCCCCAAGTGGCCCTAACACGGCTTGTGCATGGCCATTGTCTGAAAAGCCATAAACACGGCCATGCTCCCAGCCACCTGCAGCCTCGACCCACACTACAAGGTCAAAGTCACCCTGCAGTGTTCCTCCGCGCTCGATCATGATCCTCGTGTATGTCTCCTACACTCGTTTATATTTTAAATACTATATATATATATATATATATATAAACTATAAATAAAAATTGCATAAATCAAATAGACATAAATACTCACCATGATGATTACGGCCCTGCTATGTCGCTGATGGTGAGTGTGCTCAAACACCTCATCAGTGAGGGGCATTGGACGGTGTCATCCTTCGCCACCCGCGTCTAACATTAAAAAATAAATACATTAGTATCATTGTACACAATATATAATTTAGTTAAAAGTAATGAAATTATACATATCATACACCGTAAAAGACACGGAGCCACCAGTGTGGCGCACCCCCATGCCGTCCCACTCGAATATGCAGTTTCTCTACGTGGTTAGGGAGACCTCCTGCCACTCAGGCGTGGCCCACCGCTCAATGGGGTGGTCCCACACAGGTCTAGGAATCTACTCGGGGCTGTGTCCCCGAGTCTCCCCAATGTGTGTGACCCTCAGCTATCTCATCGCGGTTTTACGGGCCTACTGAAGCAGCCCGTTGTAGCGAGCGCGAACAATGCGCTTCGATGCACTCTCTACAAAAGTGGTCTGATTCTTCGGCCATGTATAATGAGCCTGCAAAAAAATAAATTTATAATTACCGATCGATATTTAATTTAACAGATATACGTACCGAGAACTCTCGCCACAACAAATCCATATGCTCATAGGGCACGTGAGACCATGTAGGCCACGCCTCGTGCATAAATCGTCGGATCATCCCCGCTATCGTGTGTGGGATGTCCTCCCGCTCAAACATGCACCAAATATAGTACAATTATATATTATGATATATTGAATTATAAGTAAATTATAAGGAATACTTAATGCATCAACTTACCTTCTTCCGCGCACACTAACTAGTATGTGCAACTCACCCTCGAGTGGAGGAGGGAGAATTCTATTAGGCCCTCATGGCCTACGTCTCGATGTCGATTGGCCTAGATCGGCTGAAGGGATGGTGGCCGGATCAGGTGAGGGGATGGTGGACGAAGGTGGGGGAATAGTAGGTGTTGTTGGCCTAAGGTTTTATACCTTGGTCTTAATCTCAGTTTTGATGATAACAAAAATGGAATTAATGTTTCATGCAGAATTATTTCCAGGTTCCATATCGATTAGCGCTCGACGTCCCCGATCGGAAAAATCGGAGAAATCGGTAAGAACACTCATCGACGCTCAGGATTCTTCAAAAAGTTAGAATTTAGGTGTAGGATGTCTAGCATATGTTGTAAATCCTCATGATGATGCAAAAAAATCCAAAAACTAAACTCGAACCCCAAAACATGAAAAACCAAAAAATCGAAAATGGCCCAGAAATTCACTAAGCCTAGGGAGCTCTTTGGAGGGCGATATAACCTAGACTTTTTCTTGGCACCAAAAATATCGGTAATTGTTCCTTAGGTAAAAACTAGATAACTAGGTATTTAAAGGATTTTTTGGAAGCCTTTAGCCTACCCATATTTGACTCGGAATATTAGAAAATTTCCATTTTTGGGAAATTTGTACTAGAGCCCAAAAGTTAGATTTTGATTATTAAAGATTTTGATTTTTTAGATATTTTTATTGAATCCAGATGGGGGTAATCATTATATAACATTTATGTTTTAAAGTTATGGTCGATCGACTAGTCGACCAGCAGAAGCCGAAAATGGGTAGTAGGGTATTCGGTCGATCGACTAGTACCCAAAACTGGCAGAGCGCTTAGGTCACTCGGCGGTCGCTCGATCGGTCGACCAATGATTGACCGGCAAGCGATCGACGATCGGTAACGGGCAAAAATTTGCCCGTTGAGAAGAGAGGTGTTGCTCTTCTCTTCATGGCCTGTAAATACAAGGCCATGAGAGCCTTTCTCCCTGATCTTGATCACTTCTACTACCTTTGAGACATCCTTTTGATCAATCACAAGCTTCATTGAGCCACTCTTTGCAAAAAACCCTAGCTTGAGCCAAAAACCTTGATTTTGTCTTCATTCCTTCATTGGTTAACCATCAAAGGCATCAAGAGGAAGCTAGGAATCTTGTTTTGGAGCGAAGTATTTTATTGTTTGATTTATTGCTCCATTAAGTGTTGTATTTTCTTGTTTATTTCTTTGTATTTGAGTTTGTGTTAGACCTAAAGTGTAGGTCTTGAAATTGAATGGTAGCCTTGGTGTTTGAGGTTTAAATCCACCGGTGTAAACTTAGTTTACTAGGTTTAGTATTATTGTCCTTTATGTTTGAGGTGGGAGAGTGCTCTCAGTAGGAAGGTGGAGACTTTCGGGTGTGGAAGTGTCTTTGGTGTGAGAGCGAAGACTCTCCGATGAAAACATCCTTGTTGTAAAGGCAGAGACTTTGTGTATTGATTACTTAACTTGTTTTATTCGCTTCCACATTCATTTAGTAGTTGAAAAGTGCATTAACATATGTAATCAATAAACTCCCCCCGCCCCTCCTAGTGTGGCCATTTCACAAATATTTGGTATTAGAGCATGTCGTAGATTGAGATTTCACCATCTCTTCCACATCGTCTCTTGATCCAAAAAATGGCACTAGATAGTTTAGTGTCTTCACCTCTTAGGTTCGATCCAAAATATATGATGTACACATATTTAAAGACTAAAGGTTTTGGTGTCTTTAACATGTTAAATTTAATTAGAATTCATTGAACCTAAGGTTGACATGCATGCTTTGAGGGAATTAGATAAGGAAATATTTAAGTATAATGGAGATGCCATGAATTATATTCTTTGCACATTACCAAATGACATCCTAGATAAAGTCATGCATTGCTCTTCGGCTCATGATTTATGGGTCACTTTAAATATTTTATATGATTATGTCAAAATCGAAGAGAATGACACTTTTGATGAAGGTGGTGATGGCAATGGTCACTCACCTACTACTAATCTCGGTTTTGATGCCCATAGTGCTTCTAGTCAAAGGAGCAACTCTAGGAGCCGAAAACGAAAGGTGATTTGTCATGCTTGCAAGGAAAATGAGCATGTGAAGAAAAATTACCCTACCGTGATGAATAAAGAAAGGAAGAGGTCAAGTGTTTTCACCTCCACATCTCACTAATTTGAAGCACTCTCTAGCTATGACTATGAAGGCACATCCAAAGTTTGCCTCATGATTGCAAATAATAAGGTACTTTCTTCTTCACCTAGTTATGATAATTATAATAATAATACTAGCTCTTCTAGTTCACATGATATGCCATATGATGAGTTAGTAAGTGAATATAAGAAAGCGTACACCTTGCTAGTTAAAATGGATAAGGAAAAAAAAATTGAAGAACGAAAATTTAGAGCTTAGCTCACATATGCATGCCTCAGAATTAGAAAATGAAAAATTAAAGACTAATTCTATTGACTCTTGCCATGATACATTGAATCTTGAGCTAAAAGCTTTGAAAAATAAAATTGTGGATTTGAAAGCAAAATTGAAGTTTAGGAATAATGATTTCAAAATTGAGAATGAAAAATTGAAAGTTGAAAATAACATGTTGAAATCTCAATTGCATGCATTGCATAAATCCATGAATGATTTGAAAAATGAGATGTTGATTTTGAGTAGAAAAGTTAATACTCTTTTTTATTCTAAAAATCAAAATATCTCATTTATGAAACCTCAAAAGAAAAATATTTCTTTTAAAAATTCTCATGCTCATCATAGTTCACATGTCAAGCATTCTAATGATAAATCTCATGTCCATAGCAAAAATGAAATTTTTTTTAATGGACATTGTTTTTGTTGTGGTGTTTACGGGCATGTCATTTATAATTGTATTTTAAAGATGAATCCAAGTGTGGCAAAGACACTTTGGGTTCTTAAGCCCTCTAACCCCCAAGGATCCAAAGTCATTTATGTACCAAAGATCTCATGCTCTTTTGTAGGGGGAGCTACCACACAAGGATGAATGAGAAATGAAATATTGAAGTTGACTTTGGATCCAAATGAGAAATATCCAAGAGGTTGCAACTTCAAGCTATCATGATGCCATAGGTATGGAAATTGGCATCAAAGACTTTGGTATCATCTCCTATACCCTCTTGCTTAAATTATAGTTGGAGTTTTGATATATGCTTAATATTAGTAGATTTTCCGCTCTTAATAAGTTTCAAAAATATTTTTGATTTTCGGTCTCTTCGAAGATCTATGTAATCTATAACGGGCTCATGCGACCTTGCGGTTCCAAATCGTAGGCTCATTGTGGCCTTTTGATTTTCAACTAATACGATCGACCGGCAAGCGATCGGCGGTCGATAAGGGGCAAAAATTTGCATCATTGAGACATCCTTTTGATCAATCACAAGCATCATTGAGACACTCTTTGCAAAAATTCTAGCTTGAGCCAAAAACCTTGATCCTGTCTTCATTTCTTCATTGGTTAACCATCAAAGGCGTCAAGAGGAAGCTAGGAATCTTATTTCGGAGCTAAGTATTTTATTGTTTGATTTATTGCTCCATTTAGTGTTGTATTTTCTTATTTATTTCTTTGTATTTGAGTTTGTGTTAGACCTAGAGTGTAGGTCTTAAAATTGGGTGGTGTCTTAGTGTTTGAGATTTAAATCCACTAGTATAAACTTAGTTTACTAGGTTTAGTATTGTTGTCCTTTAGGTTTGAGGTGAGAGAGTGCTCTCGGTAGGAAGGCGGAGACTTCCGGGTGTGAAAGTATCTTTGGTGTGAGAGCGAAAACTCTCCGATGAAAACGTCCTCGTTGTAAAAGAAACAATTAATATAGTAAAGTTTAGTTTGAAAATCTTAAGTGTGGTGCTTAGGTAGTGTAATATGAATTGGGGTCAAACCACTATAAATCTCTTTATTTGCATTGCTTACTTTGTGCATTGATTACTTAACTTGTTTTATTCGCTTTCGCATGCATTTAGTAGTTGAATAGTGCATTAACATAAGTAATCAAGAAAATGATTGAAACCAGAATTAAGTTTAAAGATTATCAAACACACTATACACCCCCCCACCCCCACCCCCTATAGTGTGGCCATTTCACCAATAAGTGTCGGTGAAGGGACAATGACTACATGCGAGGGGATATCGGTGGGTGTCGGCGAAGGCTCGACAGTGGCTAAAGGCGGAGGGATGGTGTGTGTAGGTGAAGGGACAGTGAATACAGGGGTGGTAGGTGGCAATCGTCGTAGGGTAGTCCTGCGAGGAATGCCTCCTTGGCCACGCACTTCTCGAACCATAGTTGTCAAATATGAATATAATTAGATTATATATAATAGATTAATAGATATATTTAATAATTAAAGATATACTTCATATTTACAATTATTCGTCATCGTCATTATCATCATCTATGTAATACTCTTCTTCTTGTTCTTTTGTATCGAAATCTTCAAATTCTTCTTCTTCTCCCTCATCATCATTTCTGTGCTTCCTCAACTTCATTACCATCATCATCAACATATTCTACTTCCAATAGAACTAATTCTGTGTCATCATCCCCGAGTATTGGACTAACTTGCTCCACTTCGGAAGGATCATCTTCTTGATAGAAGTCATCTGTCGGCTCATTCTCTCTAGCTATCGGGTCAATTTTTCATCTCGCTTTAGTCTTACAGACTATATGCCAATCTGCCCTACCTTTCTTTCGAGGCGGATACTAAATATAATATACTTGTTCAGCTTGAGATACCAATATAAATGGCTCATTTGAAGCCAATTTCGATTTGTAATTGGCCTCGACAAGTTTATACTTTGGATGAACTCTCATGCTCCTATCGCTTGTATCGAATCAATGACATTTAAAAAGAGCAACTGATTTCCATCCGAAAAAATGCAATTCTATGTCTTCTTCCAATAATCCGTAAAAGTCAACATCACATTCAGCATATGTTATCCCTTTGACGCAGACTCCGACATTCATAGTCTTCTTTGTAGATGAATATTCAAGTGTGTGAAATTTATATCCATTAACAAAATAAACGTTGTAACACGGTACAGGTCGTGATGGTCCACTAGCAAACTCAAATACTATGTTATCTATTTCGCCTCTGTGTTCTGTACTGTAAGCTCGAAACCAATTAGGGAACTCACGATTGTGTAATCTCTCTAATTCCTCATCGTTGTAAATTGAGTATTTTGTCACCATCTCAATGTCAAATATTCCAATGAACTTTTTAATCTCTGGACAATTTATTAAAACGTACTAGTGGGCCACATGGTACTCTTTGTCGTTTAAGAATCGAGACGGACGAGAACCCAAAGCACGACCAGGGTAACAAATGATATTTAAACAATCATCTGATGGTCGAGGTCCCTTGTTGTCATTCAGTGGAAGACGATTAAGTCTTGTCTTGATGGTTGATTAAAAAAAAATGTAGAATGTTGAAATTTCTTGAATTATATATGCTTCTAATATGGAACCTTCAACTGCTATGGTGTTCTTTACTTTTTTCTTCAGACGATTTATGTATCTTTCAAGTAAGTACATCCACCAATATTGAACGGGGCCACCAACTCGTGCCTCATATGCCAAGTGTATCGGTAGATGCTCCATCGAGTCAAAAAATGCAGGAGGGAAAAATTGCTTCAGCTTACATATGATTTTAGCAATATTATTTTTAAATTCTAACATATCTTCGACTTGAAGGACATTTGCACAAATGTTTCTAAAAACATACTTAATTCTATCAACGGACCCCAAATCTTATCACGTAGATGATCTCGAAACGCGATCGGAAGCAATCTCTGCATGAATACATGACAATCGTGGCTCTTCATCCCTGATATTTTGCATTCATCGACGTTCACACATTGAGATAAGTTTGAGGCATATCCATCAGGTAATCTGAGTTATTTGATCCATTGATATACATTTTTCATTTGTTATTTATTTAACACATACAATGTCTTTGGCTTATGAAGTCGTCTATTGACCTCTTGCAACTTTAACTCTTGCCTCTTACAAAGTATTTTCAGATTATGTCAAGTCTTCACATTATCTTTAGTTTTGTCGGAAATATCTATCACAGTGTTAAAAATATTATCAAACACATTTTTTTCAATGTGCTTGACGTCCAAATTATGTCGAATCAGTAATGAACTCCAATACGACAATTCCCAAAAGATATTTTTTTCACCTAGTTATGTGTTGAACCAAAGCCTGAAATTCTTACATTTCGACCAAAAGTAATCTTTGTAAGCAATTCAACACGTGCTAACATCTGTTCACCAGACAACATCGGTGGTGGCTTATCTCTTTCGACTATACCCTTGGTAAATTTGTCATGATTCTTTCAATACTAATGGTTAGACGGTAGAAACCGACGATGACAATCAAAGAAGGAAATTTTCCGATCGTTCTCAAGACTGAGGACTTTTGAGTGTTTCATGCAATATGGACAAGAGAGTCGCCCATGCATGCTCCAACCAGACAACATGTCGTAGAACGGAATATCATTGATTGTCCAAAATATAGCAGCTCGTAAATTGAAGTTTTGCTTCCGATGACAATCATAAGTGAAATTAATTTAATACCCACTAAAAAATTTAATAATACTTTTAGGTGCATTAATTTTTGCGGGTTGATCGTGACACATGCACAACAGCGCGTGCAGAATTGACCGGTAGTGCATAACTTGAGGTAAGACCCTTGCACTTTGGAATTATCCTTAATTGTGAGTTTATTGATATGCTAAACTTAAGTATTTGGGATTAGAGTGGGTTCCGAGTAGAGTCCGACGGTCCAACCGGAACTCAATTCGAACAAGAAACGAGTAAGATGTAGCTATTTTGGTGAACCACTTAAAGGGGAGGGGCAAACTTGTGATTATGGATAAATTAATTATATATATAAGGCACCTGGGACCTTATGGCTACAATAGCCGCACGGAACCCAATGAGCCTTGGAGAGGATGGGCGGCAACCAAAGCAACGGGGGAGAGGGATTCAATCGGTTGGAGTTCGCGAGTTTGTCGGAATCGAGTACCGGGAGGCCTTCAAGACTCTTCTTCCTCTCCGATCTTCTTCTCTGGTGAGTGGATCCTCCCTAAAATTTCCTAGAGATCTTGATTAGGGGCTGCCGTGTAGGATTCTTAAAATTGAGGGCAAATTCCTGTATTTTCTTGCGAGTTCTAAGATTATCCATGTCATATGCATAGATGATGGATTGTAGGGCGCCCCTTTGGGGTTTGGGAAGGGGTGGCAGCCTTAGGGCATGCCCCCAAATCCTAGGGAGGGCCAGCCCTAATAGGGGAACTCACTTTTGATGTTTGTTAATTATTTTTATTTTTATTTTTGATTAATTCCGAGAAATTCATGTGATATATCATATTTAAATCTCGTATTGTTGCGGCCGAGTATGGATGAGTGACCTTAAGGGTGTAGGGTGCCCTTAAGAGAAAATATGTGCATGATTATGTTGTCATGATGTTGTGTGTTAGATGTTAAGTAAAGCTAATTATCGTATGCTGAAATTTATCTTGGTTAGCTGGAATTTTTGTTTAATGCATGTTGAGATGGTTTATTCTGTTTGATGAAGTAGTACAGTTTGTGAAATACTGATATGACCTATCTGTGACCTGAACAATAGTATAAGAGAAGGAATCAGATGAGTACAATAGGTTGAAATTATCGTTGTACCTATTAAACGAGTCAGGTTGCAAGCCCGGTGTGACATTCTCTAGCTTGCTGTAAATATTATGAATTCAACCATGTGAACAATAAGGAAATTGAACTTTTACATGTCGACATGAGGGTATAGCCCACAATTAAATAATTTAGAAAGTTGGATGTAGAAGGACTAAAATTTCGGATGTGGACCGACATTTCGCAAGACATGGGAAAGAAAGGAAATTTAGGATTCTGGTAGTTCTCTAAGTCGAAATCCTTTGGTAGATTAGTAATCTTTTCATTGTCTGTAAAATTCATAAACTCGGACGAGATGTTATTGAGTCGGATAGGCCGAGTGGTCTGCATCGCGCACGAGATGCTATTGGGTAGGATAGGTCGAGCAGTCCGCATTGTGCACGAGATGTTATTGGGCCGGATAGGCCGAGTGGTGCATATCGCGCACGAGATGTTATTGGGCCGGATAGGCCGAGTGGTGCGAATCGAGCATGAGATGTTATTGGGTCGGATAGGCCGAGTGGTGCGCATCGCGCACGAGGTGCTATTGGGGTAGGTCGAGTGGTGCGCATTGCGCACGAGATGTTATTGGGCCGAATAGACTGAGTGGTGTGCATCGCGCACGAGGTGATATTGGGCTGAATAGACCGAGTGGTGCGCATCGCGCACGAGGTGATATTGGGCCGAATAGGCCGAATTGTGCGCATCGCGCACGAGATGATATTAGGCCATATTGTGCTGAGTGGTACGCCTAGCGTATGAGTGTTTATGGGTCGAGATATGCGTCGGTGTACCAGGCCGACGACGGACCCGAGTGACACGGGTCAAAGGTCCTTTCCCAATCAAGTTCTAGGCGATGATGCTAGAGGGCCTTCCAGATCAGTGAGCCCGAGTTGGGAGGCTTGCTAGGGGTGGTCGGCCTAGCGAGTACTCCATAAGTTGTGGATGGGTATCTAGAGGATAACTCCAACTGGGTCGAATCAGACTGTTACATATTCTTTTATTCTGCTATTTGAACTCAGAATTATTTACTACGTTACTTATCTACTATGATTCAACTTGGTGATGGATGAGGTGGCCACTCACTCAGTTTTTTGAACTCACCCTCTTTTATGTATATTGTTTTCCATACCGTGATCACTGAGGTATGGCGCGATAGACTCCGGTGGCGGTCTCGTGAAATCAGTTGACATAGTCGAGTCGAGTCGACTCAAGTTGGACATGAGTCTATTAAATACATTTAGTGTGTTTGGATTTGTAGTTGTTTAACATCTAAACTCATGTACTAGCACACTTGGTCATGTAGTTTCATCTTGACTTGTTAATGAGTTTCTACGTGAATTTTTTTTTTAATGTTATAGCACCTTGTTTTGGTTATGATGCATGAATTATGTTATTGTTTGGTCTAGCCTTCGGGGTGCATGTCCGCAGTCTGGCCGGTCACGTGATCCGATTTCAGGGCGTGACAATCCTACGCCTCAAGGGTCTTCCCCATCTATGCTAGCTTGGTCTTCAGAGACTCAATCTCCCAAGCCCGAGCCTCGAACGTTTTCAGCACGGACAACTTTTCTCCCACCAGCCTAACGTCTGCACCAACCTTAGCAAAAGCGGGCGAGGAGAGACATCGGCCAATGGCCTTTTCCCCTTGCTAACCGTAGGGGTCTTCCCTTTTAGCTCCTCCAACCTAGAACGAAGGGATGACAGATCTAGCATCGAAACCATCTCACCCTGCACAAAGAAACCCAAAATTAGCACATTCATAATAGCTATGGTAACAACATCATACAATTCCCAAACTTATATACTTTGCGAACGAGGACTCATCCGGTCCTATTTCAGTAACTCCTTATAGGAAAAGGGAATAGAGGGACCACACTGGTCCAAGTACTCAATCACCAACCTATTCGCAGGCAAGATACCCTCCTCCTCCAAGGTCAAGATAGCGATTGGACTCCGCCTCTAGAACATCGAAAACTTCTCCTTGTTTGACGCCCTATCTTGAAAGAATTGCTAAATATCTGGCCACGACCTCACTTTGAAGAAATGCCTCTTGAAGTTCTTGTCAGAACTTCTAAATGGGCCGAAGATTTTTCTTCCCCGGGGTGCTACTGAATGACACCCACAGGCCCTTCTGGGTCACCTTCGCTTGAAAAAAGGGGAAGAACACTTTAAGACTCGACTTGACTCCGATGAACTCCATCAGAATCTTGAAGCAACTGAGAAACACCCAGCTGTTCAAATTTAGCTATGTTAGAACAACATTTGCCTGAATCAGCATCCCACGCTCAAAAGCAGTAAAAGGCAATCGAATGCCGAGATCTTCAAACATCGTCTGTTACACGAAAAAGAACTCAAGATCTCTCCTATAATGATAGACCGTATCTTTCGAAGAACAGGGGAGACATTCGAAGACTTCCTCATCACCGAAACAAGATACCAACACGCCTTTGCAAAAGGTTTCGGTTGTGCTGGAGCTGGTCATCACCGAGCTCTATTTCCTTATCTCATTATGGACCCACGAGTACGTAGTAGAGGCCTCACCTGACGTACCTACTACAACTCAACACTATAACCCTTCTTCACTACTAGAAACTTGATCTTCAGCAACGGCTATCAGCAACGACCGCTCAAGCCGTTGCTATTTGCAACGGCATTCTTACGGCCGCCCGAGCCGTTGCAGATATCTGTATCTGCAACGGCGTTCTAACGGAAAACCGAGCCATTGCGGATTATTTTAATTATCAGCAACGGCTTTCTAACGGAAAGGCGAGCCGTTGCTGATTTTTTAATCGTCAGCAACGGCTTGCTAACGGATAAGTGAGCCGTTGCTGATGATAACTTATAAGCAACGGCGTTCTAACGGGCGAGTGAGCCGTTGCTGATAAGTTTATATAGGGCACGCTCTCGCGCCCGACCCTTCTTCCTCCCGCTGCTGCCGCCGCCGCTCCTGCCGACGCCTCTCGCCGCTGCTGCCGCCGACGCCGACGCCTCTCGCCGACGCTGCCGCTGCTGCCGGTATGTTGATCGGCCGGCCGGCTCTCACTATGTTTCGGTCGGAGAGGTTAAAATCCGACCGAAACCCTATTTCTAGGGTTTCGGCCGGCGGCGGTCGGCCTATGGCCGCCGCCGGACCTTCTACAGTGGCCGGACAGTGTGTCCGGCCACTGTACGCCGGAATTTATATATATATATATATATATATATATATATATATTTTATTTTTTTGAAATTGTTAATTAATTATTTTATAATTGTTAATTAATTATTTAGATTAATTGTTTAATTTGTTAGATTAATTATTAGGGTTTAGATTAATTTCGGACGCGCGCCGGAATCGTCCACTTCGGACGCGCGCCGGAATCGTCCAATTTGGACTCGCGCCGGAATCGTCCACTTCGGACACGCGCCGGAATCGTCCAATTCGGACTCGCGCCGGAATCGTCCACTTCGGACGCGCGCCGAAATCGTCCAATATGGACTCGAACTGTCTCGAAACATTTAGAAAATAATCATCCATCCGACGAGTTGATATGTTTCACGTACGCATCGACGAATCGGATATGATTTAGCAAAACCTTAGATCCGTTCGGGAATTGTATGTTCGTGTAAAAGAATTAGATGATCTTTTATACGACGTACAATTCTTGAATTGTCCCTGATTGGACAATTTGGGAATATAGTTATTTGTACTGCACTTACGTTTTTATTTTAACTGTTAACTAATTATTTTAAAATTCGGCAACATCTCTCTCGTTCTCCGATACGCGCCCAGATGATATGCGTATTCGGAGAACTGTAGGGAGATGCTGTCGAAATTTAGAATAATTAGTTAACAGTTAAAATAAAAACGTAAGTACAGTACGAATAACATAAATCCCGAATGGAATAGGACAATCTCACCTAAAGACATTAACCAAAGAAATTGTCATTGATTGACAGAATCATGTCGGCTGATCGAAGTTGGATGTACCGACGTCTTGATCGTGGAGCTTTAACAAATGAGTTTCGATTAGGCGTAACGTACTTCCTAAATTTCGCCTATTCGAATCGGAATTTCGTTAGCATGGGTGATCAAATCCGATGTCCGTGCCGCATTTGTTCAAATGGACGATTTTTGGATCGGGAGACTGTCACTCTGCATCTATATAGCAAAGGATTTGCACCAAGATATTTTCTATGGACTTGTCACGGGGAGTCACGCGAAGTCGGGACGTCGAGCAATCCTGTCGTTCAGACATATGGTGAATCTTCCTCTGCTGGTGCTTCTTCATCCGGTCAATGTAATCCCTATAGAACTATGATACTTGATAGTCTTGGGGGTCAATTCCGCCTGAATGATAATGTTGATCGGCCAGTTCTTCAGACATTAGTCCCACCAGATACTACAGTGGTTGATATCACAGAAGTAGGGGCTACGGTAGAGATTGAATTACCGAATAAAGAAGCTGCAGAATTTTACGAGATGTTGAAAGCTGCCGATGAACCTTTGTATGAGAATTGTCCTAAATACACTAGGTTTTCAGCAATGACACAGCTCTTAAACATCAAGGCCGATTGTAATATCAGCGGAGTTGCGTATGATCGGATTGCTGGATTGATTAATGGAATGCTGCCTACTGATAACAAGTTTGAGCCAACTTTTTATAAGACTAAAAAGCTAATGAGAAAATTGGGGCTTGGGTACGAAAAAATACACGCGTGCCAAAATAACTGCATTTTATATTATAAAGAAAATGTGCAGTTGGATAAATGCCCTGTATGTCAACACCCTCGTTACAAGGAGAAGAAATCAGTCCGACAGAAAAATATCCCGTTTAAGGTGCTTCGGTATTTTCCACTAACACCGAGGCTTCAAAGATTATTCATGTCGGAAAAGACAGCCCCCTACATGAGTTGGCATGCAAGAAGTCGTGATGATACAGTAATGACTCATCCATCTAACAGTGAAGCATGGAAACATTTGGATACATGTTATCCTTCATTTGCTATGGATACTAGAAATATCAGATTGGGATTGTGCACAGATGGTTTTAATCCGTTTGGACATTCTGCAACTCCTTATTCAGTTTGGCCAGTGCTGCTGACAGTTTATAATTTGCCACCGTCAATGTGCATGAAAGATGAATTTATTTATCTTTCGATGATTATTCCGGGTCCTAAGGGTCCGCGAAAAGAAATTGACATATTTCTCAGACCCTTTATAGATGAATTAAAAACATTGTGGACTGAGGGAGCTGTCACTTATGATTGTCATCGGAAGCAAAACTTCAATTTAAAGGCCGCGGTCTTGTGGACAATCAATGATTTCCCCGCGTACGGCATGTTGTTGGGTTGGAGCACTCACGGCCGACTCTCTTGCCCGTATTGTATGGAACACTCTAAATCAATCAGTCTTCAGAACGGATGAAAAATCTCATTCTTTGATTGTCATCGTCGATTCCTACCGGTTCATCACCAGTATCGAAGGAATCGTAATAAATTTACTAAGGGCAGAGTCGAAAGAGATGGGCCACCACCGATGTTGTCTGGTGAACAAATGTTAGCACGTGTTTCAGCACTTCCAGATATAGTATTTGGTCGCAATGAAAGAGTGTCAGGTTTTGGCCAAACACACAACTGGGTGAAAAAAGTATCTTTTGGGAATTGCCCTATTGGAGTTCATTATTGATTCGACATAATTTAGATGTCATGCACATTGAAAAAAATGTGTTTGATAATATTTTCAATACTGTGATGGATATTTCTGGAAAAACTAAAGATAATGTCAAAGCCCGACATGATCTGAAAATACTTTGTAAAAGACCAGAGTTGGAGTTACAAGAGGTCAACGGACGATATCTGAAACCGAAGGCCCTATATGTGTTAAATAAACAACAGATCAAAGATGTTTGTCAATGGGTAAAAGAACTCAGATTACCCGATGGATATGCTTCAAACTTATCTCGATGTGTGAACGTCGATGATTGCAAAATATCAGGGATGAAGAGCCATGATTGTCATGTATTCATGCAGAGATTACTTCCGATCGCATTTCGAGATCTTCTACCTGATAATATTTGGGGTCCGATGAGTGAATTAAGTATGTTTTTTAGAAGCATCTGTGCAAATGTCCTTCGAGTCGAAGATATGTCAACACTTGAAAATAATATTGTTAAAATCATATGCAAGCTGGAGCAGTTTTTCCCTCCTGCATTTTTTGACTCGATGGAGCATCTACCGATACACTTGGCATACGAGGCACGAGTTGGTGGCCCCGTTCAATATCGTTGGATGTACTTATTTGAAAGATACATGAATCGTCTGAAGAAAAAAGTAAAGAACACCGCAGCTGTTGAAGGATCGATATCTGAATCATAATCATCCAAGAAATTTCAACATTCTGCTCATTTTACTTTGAATCGACAGTACAGACAAGATTTGATCGTCTTCCACGTAACGACGACGGGGGTGTTCGACATTCAGATGGACGTTTAAATATATTTTGTCACTCTGGTCGTGCTTTTGGTTCTCGTCCATCTCGACACTTAAGCGATGAAGAGTATCATTTGGCACACTTGTATGTATTACTCAATTGTCCAGAGATTGAACAATTCATTGAAATATTTGACATTGAGATGGTGCAAAAATACTCTATTCACAACGATCAAGAATTGGAGAGATTACAGAATCGTGATTTCCCTACTTGGATTCAGACTTACAGCAAAGATCACAGAGCTGAAATAGATGAAAGAATATTTGAGTTTGTTAGTGGACCGTCGCGACTTGTGTCGTGCTATAGCGGATATTTTGTTAACGGGTATAAATTTCACACGGTTGAATATTCATTTGCAAAGAAGACGATGAATGCTGGGGTCTGCGTGAAAGGGACAACCTATGTTGAATGTGATATGGATTTTTATGGACTGGTGGAAGAAGTGATAGAGTTGCACTACTTCGGCTTGAAATCAGTGATCCTATTTAGATGTCATTGGTTCGATACAACAGAAAGGGGCATGAAAGTTCATCCAAAATACAAACTTGTTGAGGTTAATTACAAATCGAAATTGGCAGCAAATGAGCCTTTTATATTGGCATCACAAGCCGAACAAGTATATTACGCGAAGTATCCGGCTCGAAATAAAGATAGAGCGGATTGGCGTGTAGTCTGTAAGACAAAAGGTAGAGGAAAAATTGATCCGATAGTAGGAGAAAATGATCCTCCTGGTTTCTATCAAGAAGATGATCTTCCTGCTGTGGATCGTATTATTCCAATACTCGAGGATGCAGACACAACGTCAATTCAATTAGAAGTTGAATATGCTGATGATGACGATCATGAAATTGAGGAAGCTGGAGATGAAGAAGATGAAGAAGAGGAAGAAGAAGAAGAATTCGAAGACTATTATTCAGATGATGAGGAATAATTGTAAAGTATATATTTTATTAAATATATCTCTACTATTTATACAATAATCTGATTATATGTATGTTCGACAGATATGTCTGGTCGTGGTTATCGACGCAGGAGAGCTTCGGAGTCTCCGATCGGTGAGACTCCAGCACTTACTCATGCTGCTGATCCTCCTGTTGCTGATCCTCATGAGGATGATACTGCCGAGGCTAGTACATCCAGACGCAGGCGGCCACGCGGGCCGAACAGGTGGCAGCCTCCACCAGCCACAGAGTCACGTAGATTGATTAGCGTGATTGGGGAGCGGTAATATATCATGAATTATGAATCATTACAAATTCATTATATCATAATATAATATTAAAATTTATTTTTGTTGTGCAGGTTCGAGCAAGAAGAAGTGCCGAGGAGCATTTATTCTACTATTCGACGATACATGCACGGGGCATGACCTACGTGGTCTCACGTGCCTAGCGAGCACGTCGACATGTTATGGCGCGAGTTTGAGGCACGTATTTTTTTTTTTTTACATGCATGATGATATATTAATATTGGTACTGATATTATTATTTTGCAGGCTCGCTATACATGGGCCGAGGACCAGAGGCACTTCATTTACGCTGCCTGGGAGTCTATTTCCCGGGCAAGGTACAACGGGCAGCTGGGGCAGGCTCGGTCCCAAGCGATGGCCCGAGCTGGGACCACTAACATCGCGGAGACTCGGGGATACAACCCCGGTTGGATTACTCCGGATATATGGGACCAGCTCGTGGGGATATGGTCGACGGATCGATGGCAGGAGGTTTCTCGGAATGCGGCTAGAAATCGCATGTCGGGGGGAGCAGCGCGTCACACCGGCGGCTCTGTTGCATTTGCAGTGCACGCAAACCGTATGGTAAGTATATCGTTTAATTATATATTTTATTTGTTATTATGTGTACTAATTAATGTATTTGTTTTGTAAATGTAGACGACGGTGTCGGATGACGGGAGTGTCCAGCGACCCTCCCCGATGGCGGTGTTTGAGCGGACTCACCGTCGAGCACATGGGACGGGGGAGTACATCCACAACCGCGCTGCATACATTATGGTAATTATATATTTGTTTAAGTTATTCATTATATATTTATAATTTAAGTTTTATGATATAAATATTAAACAAAAAATCAAACTCGAGTAGGAGACCTACAGCCAGACGGTGGTGCAGCGCGGGGGTACCCCCGAGGACTTTGACGCAGCATCGTGGGTCGAGGCCGCAGGTGGCTGGGACCATGGCCGCGTATATGGCTTCGCAGATAGTGGCCATGCGCGAGCCGTGCTAGGGCCACTTGGGGCACCGACCCCTCCGGTCGCTGGTGAGCGGCCGTCCACCTCTAGATCTAGTTATGATCATAGTAATAGGATAAGGACACTAGAGGAGACGGTCGCGCGTCGGACTGAGATGATGGAGCGGCAGTGTTAGACGATGGCGAATATAGAAGCTATGCTACGCAACTTGTCAGGTCATCCCGAAGCAGTCATCTCTTCGGCATCATCTAATCCATCGTCCTCGAGTCAGTCCACGCCGGTGTACACTCAAGCGCTCCAGACCCCGCCATATAATCCAGACCATCCTCCATCGTGATCGTGAGATTTTTTGTTTGGATATTGAACTTGTTTAACTTATTTTGTTTGGATATTGATACTTCAATTTTGCATTTGAATTGTTTTTATACTATCGTGGATAATTATCAATATAAATATAATTGTTTTGATGTATATCTTGGTGTGTTTGTGATGTGTGAATGAATGTGTATGAGGTGTTTGTGATGTGTGAATGAATGTGTGTATGAGGGTATGGGTGTGTGAGTTATGTATCAGATAAATGTATCAATGTATCAATGGAAATTTGAAATTTTCAAATTTTCTGGTTGCAGGTATACGTCATCAGCAACGGCTTTCCCACGGGCGTCCGTGGGAAAGCCGTTGCTAAAAGTGTATCGAAAGCCGTTGCTGATGACCTACAACAACGGCTTAGCGACGGAGTTTTACTAACGGTGTTGCTACGGACTCAGCGGCCGTTGCTATTAATGTTATCAGACCCGCAGCCGTTGCTGATAATATTTTTAGCGACGGCCTGAGCGGCCGTTGCTGATAATGTTTTGAGCGACGGCCCGAGCGGCCGTTGCTGATCCGTTGCTAAGTCATCAGCAACGCGACTTTCTGTCACGGCTTTATTGCAACGGCTCGGCCGTTGCTGATTCTCTTCAGCAACGGCATCAGCCGTTGCTGATGACCATTTTTCTAGTAGTGCTTCCCCCATCAACCCGACAAAGACAAAAAACCCTAATGAACGGGGGGCAAGTCAGTACATACTATCAACCTAAGGTCGGCCCCGACGATAAGGAAGCAAAGGGTGGAGCCGGAAAAACTTATCGAGAGAAGATGACAAAGGCTAAGGCAGCGAATGAAGCAACGACGTCACCAACAAAAACCTCGAAGGCACGAGCGGGGAGCGAGCGAGAACGTCGAGCGCAATAAAGCTCGAAATAAGGAGATGAGACAACTTTAAAGGCCACTGAGCGATAACCTCCTTGTCGAACAACTGATAGCCATGTTCTAATGGCAGGATAAATCCCATTCGAACGCCCCATTAGCGGCTGGTGCCTAGAACGCCTCGAGACACGAATGGGTAACCCTCCTCACTTTGATTACTCTCCTAGGCAGAATTCAAAGCGACAAAAGGCAAACATCAACAAGAAGTCGCCACGTGGAAAGAATCACACCACTTAACGCAGCCACTGCACCGGATGCATGAACCAAAAAGTCACAAAATGACACTACCAAGATACATTGATCCCACCTATCTCGGTGACTCAAGAGCAGAATGAGCCTAGAAATCTCTGGGATTAATCTCGACTCATTCCGAGCATATCCCCGTGAGATTCAAGGAATCATCATCACCATAGACATCTCTATCTTGTACTATAAATAAACACGACGCACATCAGGTATACTCTTAATTCCAATTTCATATCTACCATCTGAAATTCTTTCTTACTTGAGCGTCGGAGTGTCTTTGCATGTCCCCCGACAGAGTTATACCAGACCAAGAGACGCAAAGGACCGCATCATTTTGACTTCAAGTAAGAACATTAATCAACACAGTATCCAATAAAACTATAATATAGAAAAGATAACAAAAAAAAAATTAATGGTAAGTTAAAAATGTCATGTGTGGATAATGAGACAATTTTTTTTCATTCAAAACATTCATGTATTCAATATTTAGTCTCTATTATTTTTATTTTTATTTTTAAAATAATTTCTATTAAGTATGCTAATTTAAAATATTAAAAATAGCAATAATTTTATAACATGATAAATTGTTAATTTTTTAAGATATATTTACTGTTTTTTGAAGTTTTTACTGACACATGTTAATAATATTTGATGTGTTAAAATATTTGAAGATATTTGCTAATATTTAATTTTTTAAAAGTTGATGGTATTAACTTTAAGTAGTGTAATTTTTTAATATCTAAAATAAAAATGATAGTGTAAATTAATTATCTACTTATTTATCTATACCCAATATGTATATATTAAATTAATAGAACTTTAAATTATTTATTATTTAATATAATATTATAATTTATATATGTTTTTAGTTTTTTTTAATTAAAATTATAGCTTTAATTTTTGAATTAGTTATGTTATAATTATATACATTTTTATCTTATTTAAGATCATATCTTTAACTTTTAAAAGTAATTTACTTAATTATGATTATCATTGATAATTTGTTTAGTTGAAAGAAAAAAAAGTGGGAATTTCACGGTTCACAATTAGTATAATTTCTCTTTTTGAAATTACAATGAGGAGCAAAAATAATGAGACGGAAATTTTGGGAGGAGCAAGGGTATTGTAACAGGGGCAAATAAGTAATTTTATCTATTTATCCTGAGCGCTTATTTAATCAGAAGATACATAAATATAAATATCTTATTAACTATTTAATCAGATACGATTCATACGAAAGACATCTTAGACAAAATTCCATAATATTTAATCAGAACTATGAATGAGTTCATTTCACACTAACTGGCCAAAGCAGGCCTTGAAAATAACACTCGACTGGGCAATGTTATAATCCGTAATTGGCTCCCGGCGACGAATAGAAAATCTATAAAATTTATGGAGCCCAATTATCCCCCCCCCCCCCCCCCCGAGCTTTAAATATCAAACACCAAGAACAGGCATTAAATGAGTTTATTTATTTCTCCAGTCTTCCTCGAAGTAAACGTGAGCACATTTGAGGGTGCGCACAAGATTCCAAATTCCACACCAAACATTATTATTTAAAGCATAATTTCTTTTATTTATTTAACACAGATTTTTTTGGAAAAAAAAAACCTTTTTCAGCGGGAGGGTTCCCACAGGCCACGGAGTGCAGGCCGAGAGGGTCCCACAAGACCCACACCCGATTCTTGACCCATCCGCCTAGTGGCTTATGATTCCGGTCCCACGCGGAGAATCCAAATTCAACCGAATGGCGGGCGTGGAATTTACGATGTGGACTGGCAGGTGTTGAGGAGACAGAGGAGGCGACTCTTCACACTCGACCGGCCAAGCCGGTGGGCGGTCTTTTCAAAGACATAGGTATATGAATTTTTTATATAACTTTATTATTATGCAAAATTTGATTCCAAACAAACTCGTTACTTGTTAGAGTAAGTTGACGGGTACTTCCCTCACTAATCATTCTCCTCATATCCAGTTCATTTTTTACATTTTTTAATCAACATTGTTGTTGTGGACATAAATAGTCAATCTTAACCATACGATTTCATCAAATGGAAGGAAATTAAATATATTTTTAAAAATAGGAAAGAGATGCGACTTTATATTATTTTATAAATTATACAATATATTATCAAAAAGTAAAATGCTAAATACCTTCACATGTAAAATAAAGATATGCTATAACTATAATTAAATATGTTTATGGCAGTTGCTGGATTCTTTGGGGGTTGGTGATAGAGGTGCTGGTCACGATCGGAATTGACGAAAGGATGGATCAACCCCTCCCATGGACACTTGCATGTCCGGCCTAGTTCGGTTCAAAAATTTTCGACTCGGGTCAAACACGATTCTTTTTGGATTGAATCTATATTGACGTCCTGAAAATTGGACAAAATAATTCCAAACTCATATGAATATCATCCGTCATCAAATAAATATGAAGCTTTCGCCTGTTGTTCTGAGCTACTGTATGAAAATCTTGGGCGTTGCGATCGCCCTCGTGAGCGAACCTAGTCCACGATGAGAATCTTATTTTTAAGAAGATTGCTCTTTATTGTTGATAGAATCATTCCAACTAGGTGAATTCAAAGCAAAGCATTAATTTTTCAATTAATAGAAAGTGAATTGGAACTAAGAAATCTTTTTGGAATGTCTTTTCTATTTATTTTATTTTATTATTTGTTTCAAATGGCAACTCCCAATCGACGAATTACAAAAAAAAGAAAGAAGACTATCAAGCCTTCCAACGAGGGATGAACATTTTAAACCAATCTAAATTATTAGCGCCAGTTTGAGAAAATATAGTTCAACGTGTTGGGGTTAGGTGAAACCAAACCCATCCCAAAAGTCCAACTACTGAACTACACCTTTCTTTATTAAATCATCTATTTAAATAAAAATGACACCCACCTACTTTCTTTTTTACTTTTTTTTTTTGAAAAAATAGATCCACCTACCGTTCCATGAGGCATCAACAATTTTAATTGTCTATAAAATTAGGTTTTATGAAATTTTTTCTATTTATTTTTCACTATTTTTGTCCAAGCATAATCTTAACACATATTGTCAGTCAATTCTAAATATGGTAAATTATGTTAAAAAAATATTAAGAAACAAATGATTAAATTTATTAGCACATTTGCTTCGGATAGTAAAACACTATCAAAATCAAAATGATCAAATATTACATTGATTTAAATATTACTAAAGATGTTTTAATAACATTGCATATTTTTTCACTTTTATATTTATATGATTTATTTTTGGTATATCCTTTTTGCATCTAATGATTTTATACCCTTTTAACGTTTTCTTTGTGCTAATTAAAATATTACTAAATATTGATTTAAATATTACTAAATATTACTAAATATTACTAAATATTACTCAATATTGTTTTATATTTATATGATTTCAATATTACTAAAGATGATTTTTGCTAATTAAATTTTTCCTATTTTAGATGGAAATAAGAATTAGAATATGCTATCAATATCATGATTCAGTATCAAATAATAAATATTGAAATTAATAATTCTTATTCGATTTTTAAAAGTAAAAAAAAAAGTTCACCATTTCAAGCTGCACACATCGGTGTATAAGAACGGTGCCATCCTCCCTTGACTCTCTGTTCTTTGTGCTAGCTTTCTTGTCAGAGAAGAAGAGCGGGGGAGAGAGTAGTCTGCCGCCATGTCTCTTCTTACAGATCTCATCAACCTCAACCTCTCTGAGACGACCGATAAGATCATAGCCGAGTACATATGGTGCGTTCTTATTTTATCATTCTTTCTCTGTTTTTTTATCGGTTTTGTTTGGATTTCTGGTGGAAATATTTGCCCTTTCTGGATTATTTTTGGTCATCGGTGCTACTGTTCCGATTACTTTCGCCTTTGAGTGTTGGTCTTTCGTTGACTGCGCATGTTGGGGAACGTTTTAGTTATTCTTTCCTGGATCTGTGCTCTTTCTTGTGAAGTAGATATGGAGAAATAAAAGATTGGTTTTTGTTGATATAAGATTTGAGGTTCTTTTGGTTTTTTCATGTTTCAAACGATGGTTTGTCTTCCATACGTTGAAGCTTGTTTTTTTTGGGTATCTGTGGAAGTTTTCTAGTTGTTCATCTATTTTTGATGTTTTTTTCTAATGGTTTTACTTATTTGAGTAGAAACAGATTTGATTTCTGGAAAGACGAGAACCTTTTTTTTTTCCTGATTTCTTCTTCAATGTTAGTGTAGTTTGATCACTGTGGAGATTTCAGATTAGATGGGTTTTAGTGATTGTTTCAAATAATGTTTTTTCCAACAACTTTTCTTCTTCTCGATTCGGTCCTTTTACTCTCCACAACTATTACTTAAACTTGAATCTTGAGCTGTGTTCCAAAACCTTTTGCTTTTTCAACAACGTTTCTTCTTCTTGATTTAGTCCTTTTACGCACTAGAACTATTATTTAAACTTGGATCTTGAGCACCGTTTCTTTTTTGACTAGATATACTGGGCTTTACTATCCCAGGGATTTTTCTTCCTCTCCTCTTTATTCTATTCTTTTCTTCCTCTCTTAGGAACATGATTTAACTGATTCAGCCTTGATCTTTTTGCTCTAGGGACTAAGTGGTTTTTACATCTATAAAGTATTCTGTTAATGCAACTCTACTGACTGATACTTACATGGCTGCTTTATACTTCAGGATTGGAGGATCTGGTTTGGATATAAGAAGCAAAGCCAGGGTAAAATTTGAACGCAATCATTATTGTTTTTTGTTTTTCATGTCATATTAATTTAGGTTTACTAATTTGACATATATAGATATAGCTTAGCAGATCATCCCATCTGTTGTTCTGAAGTGCTTACTCTTTTATATATAAAATTCAGACTCTCCCAGGTCCTGTCAGTGATCCGTCTGAGCTTCCGAAGTGGAATTATGATGGTTCAAGCACAGGTCAAGCTCCCGGTGAGGACAGTGAAGTGATTATATAGTAAGTTCTTTGCATTTTAGATTTCCCCCCCTAATATGTTAACTCTGAATTGGCTTTCATGATGATAAGATTCTTCTATTTTATGTATCATCTAGTCCTCAGGCTATATTCAAGGATCCATTTAGAAGGGGAAACAACATTCTTGTGAGTATATGCTTTCTCTTAATCTGCATCTGATGGAGTTTATTGTTTATCCATACATGTACTCATATCCATGTTGTGGACATAGAAAAACATAATTTAGTCACTTAACGAGTCTCTTTAATCAAACATTTTTCAATAACAATCAAACATCTGACAGATGTTTGTTTGGTTTCTAAAAGTTTATCAAAAAATCTTCCATTATTTTTGACATCTATTTAACAATGTACTTTTTCAAATTAAACAAATCCATAACAACTCATATAGAGATATGACTAACTTTGCTGTTTTGGATGATCTTTTACTTGTGTTAGTCTAAGATGTTTTATTAAACTATGAGTTGAATTGATCAACTTATCGATAAATTATGATTGGGTAGTCATAGTATTCAGTTGTATACTAATATTCGCTTTATGCTACTACATCAACTTGTTTACAGGGATTAAATTTCTTTTGGTGGTCTTAACTGGATTTAGTATCTAATAATATCTGTTACTTTCTTCTGCTGTGTGGTCCCATCTTTGCATCTTACAATTCCAAGAGATAATTTTGCAAAATGCTGAACTTATATTTTTCAATAGAACTTCACGTTGGCTTGTTGGCTTATAGGTTATGTGCGATTGCTATACCCCTGCTGGAGAGCCCATCCCTACTAACAAAAGATACAATGCTGCTAAGATTTTCAGCAATCCTGCAGTTGTTGCAGAAGAGCCTTGGTATGGTTTCCAATTTTGCTAATATTTCTATCTTGGATTCTAGCTTTTTTGAGATAGCTTATCTATCTTATTGGTTCATCCTATTTTTTGTTCAGGTATGGAATTGAACAGGAGTACACCCTTTTGCAAAAGGATGTCAATTGGCCTCTTGGGTGGCCTGTTGGTGGTTTCCCTGGTCCTCAGGTAATGATTTAAACTATTGGTGTTGCCATATTTAATAGTTCTTTTCATAATATCTTGTTCATAATGTAATTTCTCTTTCCTAATGTCAATTTTTTGGTCTCTTTTACTTTTATCAAACAGATCACATTTTTTGGCAATTGAACCATGGTTTCCTTCTTTCAATTTGTTTGGAAAATGAAACAAATTCTTTTTAATGTAAAACCTGTCACTTGAAATAATGAAACAGAATATGATACATATCCAGCACCTACTTGATGTTTCTATTAATAGCATGACTCATCTATTAAGTATTCTAGGTTGACTAGTATGTATATTTTCTTAAACTTCATGACGCAATTGATTAAGTATCCTATGTTGACTAGTAGGCATATTTACCGACTTTCTTAAACTTCAGCCAATTGAGATATAATAACTTCAGTTATATCTAATGAGTTGGAGTTTTATTTCAGGGCCCATACTATTGTTCTGCTGGTGCAGATAAAGCTTTCGGCCGAGACATAGTTGATGCTCACTACAAAGCCTGTCTTTATGCTGGCATCAATATTAGTGGTATAAATGGTGAAGTCATGCCAGGACAGGTAACATTTTGTTTCTTTGGATAAGGGGGAATCATGCATACACACCATTTTCTTCTCCTTATTACTTCTATATGGATATGCAGTGGGAATTTCAAGTAGGACCTTCTGTTGGCATTTCAGCTGGTGATCAAATATGGATTGCTCGTTACATTCTTGAGGTAAATGTTTCCCATTGGATACTTCATCATCTGAATAAAATCTAAAATTATCTTTATGTGATTCATGCTTCGTCTTTTCTTGCAATAGAGAATCACTGAGATTGCAGGAGTTGTTCTCTCTTTTGACCCTAAGCCAATCCAGGTAAAAATATTTTTTTCTTCTTATTCATTCTTTATTTTGTTCCTAATGTGTCAGACTGATCTTAATATTTGAAATTTCTCTATGCTATGTTTTGCTATCAGGGGGATTGGAATGGTGCTGGTGCCCACACAAACTACAGGTGAATAAATTAACATCCTTAACTCCTTAATTCATGTCACTCTATCAACTCAACAAGGACTTATGATGTTATAGCGTAGCTAAATTTTCTCTTTTCGACTTATTTCTTTCAGTACCAAATCCATGAGAGATGATGGAGGATATAAAGTTATCAAGAGTGCTATTGAAAAACTTGGCAAGAGGCACAAGGAGCACATTGCTGCATATGGTGAAGGAAATGAGCGCCGTCTAACTGGACGACACGAGACTGCTGATATTAACACCTTCCTTTGGGTATGTGATAACTCAACTCCATAGACTCTTGGAAACTGTGTTCAAAGGAAGCTATTCTTCTCATAAGTGCATATAATCATTGCCAGGGAGTTGCAAATCGTGGTGCATCCATTCGAGTGGGTCGTGAAACTGAGCAGAATGGCAAAGGTCAAACTAATTGTTTTCTCAATTCCTTTGTTATTTGCTGAATCAACTTGTCAGTGTGCAATTGCATTGTTGAGCACTGCCATAATGGTTAAGTTCTGATTTCTTCAGGTTACTTTGAAGACCGGAGGCCAGCTTCAAACATGGACCCTTATGTTGTTACCTCCATGATTGCCGAAACAACCATCCTCTGGAAACCATAGACAGTGGCAGCTCTGGTTATTGGGGTCATTTGCTCATAATTTCATAATATCTCAGTTCAATAGAATTCTGTGGGAACATGTTGTCATCTCAATTTATTTGTCTTGTGGTTGATATGGTGTTGTGGTTGATATGGTGTTGTTTGAGGCAAGTCCATGTCCTGTAGGTTCCGTACATTTGTTCCCTCTGCCCTATCTGTTTACTATCAATAAGTAGCATTCCTTCGTGATTCTGTAACTCACCTTCTCTCTCGTTTCTGCATTTCCTATTTCTCTTGTGTGAAAGTTCTGTGATTCTGCATAAACTAAATATCATAAATCAAATGAAAGATACTGCTGAGGATGGAATAGGATAGTGTAATTCACTCAATCTCATCTCCAACATTCATTATATGATATTTTAATTAATAATTAATGTCTCCTGAAGATTCTCAAATGTTGATATGTATATCTTGGAGGATCCTTGTCTCATTAGTGGAAGAAATCAACGGTTAACATATCATGGTGGGCAGTGAGTATTTGTAAGCCATTGGCGTGGGAGGCCATGAATGATTGCTGCTTTCAAGCTTTCAACAGGAAGAACTGGTCACCGTATGCATTGACATCATCACCTGCGTTCCTTTCCATTGACAAGTTGGAAAGTTCACATGCAATAAAATTGGTCGAACCAATGTGATAAGGTTTTGATCGGCCAACTAGTAGTTAGACAGTGGACGTATCGCTAGATCTGCGTATAATGGTCCCACTGCATTTAATAAGATTCTGCTTTTGTCGGTTAGCACACAGAATCACATGGATGCAAAAGATTAAATGATTTTATAATAAATAAATAAAGTTAGTGGACCTAAAACTTAAAAGGGTAATTACTCACTAAATAACTTTAAACTTTCACTCGAACTTTCAAATCATCTCAACTTAAATTCATACTTAAATCCAATCTCTCAAATTTTTTGTAATCATACAACAGAGTAAATATATATAAAAAAAATAAACTTTGAACATTTTCCTATTTTTAGTTTAAATTTTTTTCGTTAACAAAAAGATACACAAACTTTCATTATGTTATCCCGTTTAGTACGCACTGTCATTTCTAACGATTTTTACTGACCTGGACGTTAATGACGACGAAGTAACAACTTTTATCCTACGTGAATTATTATTTTTATTATTTTAATCAATTTTATTATTAAAAAAGTTTTTTATTATTATTTTCTTTCCTTTGCTTCCTCTTCATCTTCTCGGCCCTCCGCCCCTCCCCATCTTGTGAGTGACGATCTATTGCTTTGGTGCTGACCCTATATGGCTTGCAAAGTCGTGTGTTATGTGTTACTGGGCATAGTGAAGCTTTCATGGAGGTAGGTGAGCAGCTAATAAGGAATCAGTTACTCTTAATGAGAGGAGATAGTGTCCTATGTGCTTCTGCAAGTGTCGACTCGGGTATCTCTAGCCATAGTAGATATAAAAGTCAGAAAATGGTTTATGACGTTTCATGATTGAGACGACAACTTGAGAGGGTGGAATACATATGAACCAGTATTAGAGTTTGACACAACTTTCGTACCCTAGCCGAGTTCGGGACATTGTAATCGAAGGATTTAGGTATACAATAACTAATCATCGAAGGGCGTTCGATCCCTACAGATTGAACCTCACACTATTTGGGTAGTCATGATACGTTGCTAGACATCAATCTTGACTTGTGAGTGGAGTCTCGCATGACCACACTGAAGGGGTTTAGTGGTGGCTCGTGAAAATTCGAATAAAAGATGTTTTTATTGAATTCGACTCTTCGTTATGCACAACTCACTGCTGGTTTAGTGTTGAGCCAATGGGTCACACACAAATAGGCTACCCTCGTAACAGGCTTTATGGGATAGAGCTCGAACGCGATACTTAATGTCTACTAGTATGGACATATATGCCACAACTCGATCACGGTTCTGTCTAAGTACGTACAAAATTAGAAAAGTGTTTCTGATTCGAACAGATTATATATACTCGAGGAAGGAGTTTATCGGAACCCTAATTTATAGGTATAACACGCGATAAGTTAGACCTGACCTCTGGTCCGGTTCAAGTGTTGAACTGAATCGAACCCATGGTCTGGTTCAAGGAGTGAATCGACCCATGGTTCAAGGTGGGTTCGTTCTCACAAGGTGGGAAACATAAATTCTACTTTGAATAGAATTCTCCTTCCTCGGAACCCTAATTTGTAGGTATGACACGTGATAAGTTAGACCCGACCTCTGGTCCGATTTAAGTGTTGAACTGAATTGAACCCATGGTCTGGTTCAAGGAGTGAATCGACCCATGGTTCAAGGTGGGAAACATAAATTCTACTTTGAATAGAATTTCTTATTCGAATTCAAATTCGAATCAAGGGAGACCAAACATGGTCTCCCCATGCAACTAGTCTCCTTATTAAACATGGAGGTTAGTTTAGACTCCCTATTTGACAGGGAGTTGAATTTAATCCATCCCTATTTGATAAGGAATGAATTAATTCATCCCTATCTGATATGGAATGAATTAATTCATCTCTATCAGATGAATAATTAATTGGAGGCAAACCCTAGAATTTAGAATCCTAGGGTGAGTTCAAATTTGAACCCCTATGATCGAGTTTATATAATGGTGTTGGCCCAACACTTCATTAAGGGAATTAATTTCGAATTAATTCAGGACTAATTTTGAATTAATCTCCAGGAAATATCATCACCTCCAAACCCCTAGCCGAACCTTGGAGTTTCCCTTCTTGTTCATCCGTTAGCTTGGTGAAGCTCCATCGGATTATTACTCGTCGAAAATCATTACCCGTTTGGTTTTTGGAGGAGTCCAAAAATCCCAGCAAGGTATTCTCTCCTTGTGTCAATTCATTCCTTGGTTTCTCATTGCTTTTCTCCCTTTGTCTGCTATTCGATTCTTGGTGGAAAGGGCCGACCCTTCTTTGGTGCAAACTGGAGTTAAGAAACTTGTCTGTTGAGCCACGACGAGCCCAAGAGGTGTTGAGCCACGACGATCCTTTTTTATTACGAGACACTTGGTGTGGACTTGCGTTGGAGAAGAGTGCACATGTGCGTCTCGGATTCAGGATCGGAGTAGCCTCCTTTGCCCTACGGCTATGCTCCTTCCTCTTATGATTGAATTCTTTAGAATCACTAAAATAGATAACTATTTTCGAGATGTTTTGGGTTTTTTAAATTGCTATTCTTCTCTACATTTTCTCTCCACATCCCAACAGTTCATGCCTAATTTATTTGGATCAGTTTATGTAAAATATTAATGCAACCTCAATGTATCAATCAAGTGTTATAATACTGTCAAGCTATGTGTGCACACTATTAAGCCAAACAAATACAATTTATAATGTCTTCACAAGTAAAGATATTAAGAAAGAAAGCAACAATACAAAATTTTAATGCATGTTAACATAAGTATTTATGGTGGTTTGACTTCTAAGCAACCTTACGTCCACTACCTAAGCACTCCGCTTAGAATTCAAGTTTTTCACTAATGAAACAGTAGTTACATACTTGGATTCACACTTGATTGACAAGACAACCAAGAAACAAGACCAAACATAAGTCTCAAACAAGCACGAGTTCAATAACAAGTAAAAGAAATACAAAACAAACAAATAACAAGTAAAAAAGAAAAGTGTCAGGATAATTTCTAAGGGAGCTTTCTGTTATTTGTCAGTTGCACAGGAAGTTGCAACTACTATGGGAATTGCTTTAAAACAAAGTGAGTAACAAATATAAAATAATCACAAGGAAATACACAAACACACAAGGATTTGTTTACATAATCCAGTGACAAACTTTTCACCTAATCTGCGAGGCCCTCACCGGACAGATGCCCAATCCACCATCAACAAAGTACAATATAAGTTTCAGGATTTCACACTACGAAATCCAACTATCAGTATTAAAGTGAGTTGAAAATAACAAACCAACTATTTGTTATTACAAGTACTAAGCACTGGCCTCTCTATGATAACTCAATAATAGAGTTTTGTCTTCCACACAATCTTTGTGTTATAGTGAGTTCAACAACCTATCTCCACCTTGATATGAAGATAATTGAACTAGCTTGTTGCCATCGACACACACTCAACAATCTCAACTCCATACAGAATTGGCAATTCAATTTCAGCACATAGGAGACTTGCTAATCCATATCTTCTCTTTCCTCGTATATAGAGAAAGCCAACCAACTCCCATAAAAGCCATTTAACATAAGACCTTAACTTCATCAGCTTAAAACTCAAAAAGACAACCATAATATATCATAATGCTTTGGTCATAAAAGCCTCAAGAAAAACCGCCCAACCCATTAATGAAAACCACATCATTTCTTCCATAATTGACCAAGTGATTAAAGATGAATATTTGAATAAATAATTACTCATGAAGCATCAATTACTTCAGCAAACAAAAAGACATCATCACAACAACATTAAATCCAACATAAGCTCTACAACACCCAGAGCAGTTGTAATTGACTTACAACTGAGAAATTAACTGATATTCTTTTTGTCAAATATAGCCAACACAACATAAGTCAAACACCAACAGAAAGAATGCTTAGCCAATGGAGCACAAGTTCTCTTCTTGTTGCTTAACAATGCTTGAAAAGCCTTCAAGATTGTTATACCTAGAAATCTTGAAATTCCTATTTTTATTAATTTTTTGAATTTCTAAGAACTTCTAAGATGAAGATGCTCAAACATCTCCCTGCCTCAATCCCCTGGAAGATGCAAAATATCCACCAATATTAGCGGGCCGAGTGAGCTCTCAAAAAGTGCACCAAAATGGGGCTGGAGAGACAGACAACTTTAGATTGACTAAAATTGAATCGAACTTTTGTTGGTTGAGTGACTTCTGCCCTATTCGGATTTCCATCCCCAATGTTCTAGGTGTGTTATTTTGTTTTGAAGCCAACGCCTTCCAAGCGGGTGATTGGTGTTGCATGCCCTTGAGTTTTCACCTTCAGTTTTTAGCTCATATCATAGGGAGTTGCCTGAGACCTTCCTAAAAATATTCAAGAAGAAAGGTCTTATTTATGAAAATGAGTTTTCAAAGGATTTTTTTCATGAATCTACATAAATTTAGGTTTATAGAAAGCCTAAACCTAATTTTTCTATGGGGAATCACAAAATAGCAATGGTCGTAGATAAGGAAGGAGGGATGACCGAGTGGTTGAAGGCGAGCGTTCCGTAGGAGGAAATTTATCACCAAGTAGAGGTATGACTCCTATCAAAATTGTCCTAGCCATGCATTAATTAGGTGAATAGCAAGTTAAGGGTGATCTTAGGTTCACTACGACTGGCTGCGCGTGAAGTTTTGTGGTGTTTGGTGTTCTAATTTCGTGATTTTGGAATTACTTTCACATATGTGCTCATGTTTGGGTTTTGGAAGATTGCTGATGACTTGAAGTTCCTTCCGCGACAAGCCCTTATAACTGCTCGAAGCAACAATGGGTAGTGGGATGCCTGCAATGCCATCAACAATTAGTGGGTTGTCTGCAGTAGCATTGTGTCATACGACAATAGCTCACGAGGATTCGTGGTCATTGTTGTGCCAAGCGGCGGCATGCAGGTTGCGTCGTGACTCTTGCCGATAAAATCCAGCAAGGCCAACGAAAGAACACTAGGGAGAGGGACCGCTGTGACTTGGTGGTGGCCTAGGAGAGGTTGTCGACTACCGGCGAGGCTAGTTGGGCGGTGGTTGTGCTGCCTAAGCTGGGCAGTGGGGAAGAAACGTCGGAAATGGTGGTACGTTATTTCATTGTGTCAATTTTCTATTGTCTGTGGCCTCTATAATGATGTTATTTTGAACATACTCATGCTATAAGTTTGTAACAATGCTTTTGATTATACTATTTCAATAAACTCATGTAATAGTGTTAGACATGTTGCTAATTATTTATTTAAAACTAGTGTTGTTTTGTTTATAGTAGCATTATAAATTCATGTAATAGTTTTATATTTATTTTAATTAATTATTTAAAAATAGTATTTTTTTTGCATATAGTTGTGTTATAAACTCATGTAACATTGCTATATTCATTTTTAATTATTTATTAAAAAATTGATTTTTCTATATAACAGTGACATAAACCTACATATCAATGCTGTAGTAATTGTTAGTAATTTATTAAAAATAAATATATTGGAGTTTTCTTTTTAATTATTTTGATAGCATATGATAATCAAATATCTACATATTATATGTGAATTTATTGCATCTCCACATTCCAAATGCAATAGAGGAGTCCATTTTTCAAAATTGAGTATGATTTGTTAATTTCGTTGTGTTTACATATTGTGCTATTCAAAGATATATGTGTTAAATTAAATAAATATTTTCTGAGTTTATTTTTGTGTTAGAGTTAATACTGGGAGTGAGAAAAAATAAAATTGAAGTCTTACCTTATTTCTTTCCTTTGGTATTTGAATTCTATTACCTTTAAGCTTTATTATGCATGTGTTTTGATAACTAAGCATATTGATATACAAGCAAAAATTATAATTGCATGGGCTACGATGTAATATCAATAAAAAGTGTGTATACATGTACTCTAATATGTAATTAGAATCAGAGTTATTTTAATATGCATGTTCTATTATTATAAACTTATAGTACTTGATGAGTTCATTATATATAGACTATTGGTGTTAAATTGTGTTTAAATTGTTTATAAATTGCATGTGTCATTATTTGATATAGTGTTAGTATGACATGATATTAGTATATGTGTGTATTTGATTTGGTAAAATTTGTGAAGGCATAATACATGAGTTAAGTTAAGTGGTGAGTTTTTTATGGCACTTAATCTTTGGGCTATTTGGCTGGGACACACTTTGCGAGCTAATTAAACCTTATAAAGTTTTTAGGTGGGGATATCGATAATTCATGGATGCATGACGGCGTGGGGACAAATGCACAATGCCTATGAGCTATCTTCGGCTAGTTGTTCTCATTATTTGAGCAAATAAGGAAGACAAACCTTTGTTGTTTGGGAGTCCAGGGAAAACTCATAAAGTTATTATCCATTTTCACTCTTGATTACTAGAAAGTGTTAAGAGTTCATCAAGTAGAGTTTAAATAGTACGATTGTATTTTTATTGATGCACGAAATGAACTGTAGCAATACTATTATAAGTTGGCGTCTAAGGAAATCTTAGTATACATAATGTTTTTGTGAAGTATGGCCACACTAGAAGAAGGGAGTGAATAGTATATTTATTATAATTTAATCATAAATCCATTTTTAATGGTTTCATTAAAAACATATTTTAACCCACATACTCTACTACCTAAGCACCAGGCTTAGGATTTTAACCCAAACTTTACTAAGTTATCAAATTCCTTACAATAATAAATTTGCACCAGAAAGTTACATTTTCCCCGAAGGCACTTTTCCACATCACTCTCCTAAGGATACTTTATACCTAGTTTACAATGGTAGATTTATTCCTCTACACTAAGGCAACCACTCAAACTCAAACATAGCAACCTAGGTTATCACATACTTTAAATCGAATGAAATAAACAATAAAATACAATATAAATGAAGCAAATAATCATAGTTTGTTAGCTCTAAAGAAGATTCCTAGCTCCTCTTAATGTCTTTTGATGATGAAACACTCAAGAACAAGGCTCAACAAGAAGGTATAGTATCAAAGCTAGGGTTTCACAAGAATGATGGCTCAAACAAAGCATTCGATGATCAAATGATGGCTCAACAGTTGCTAGTGGTTCATAGAAAGGTTGTCAAGGAGTTTATATAGGCAGATATAAAGTTAAAATTCAAGATCAACAAATTCCAATGGTTGAATTTCCAACTGTTGGAAATTCTGGCCAATCCTCAAACGAAGCTCAGTCGGTCGAGCTTGGCCGGTGATCGGCCGAAATTCAATCAAAGGCTGAATTTCACGAATTTTAGGTTTTGGGTTTTGGTGGTTTCATCATCATCAATATACTTAATGAGGATAATAGATTGTATCTAAATACCAAAAGCCTAAACATAACTCTTCTCTGACTTCCGAGCGCATCGACCAATGTCCTTCCAATTTCTTCAATTTCATGCTAATCTTTTGATTGTGGACGTCACGCCGCTACTCGACTTGGAAACTAAAAACTGCTCCTTCCTCATGTATTGCTAAAAACTTGCTAAAAACTTGTAAAAAAATAATTTAAAACATTTGAGAGTCTAAATAAGCACCAAATATGATATTTCACATGAAAAGCTCCATAGATTAATTTCAGTCGCAATTTTGAAATACTAAACAAGCACTAAATCAGACTAGAAATTAATTTTTTTAATACTTAGCGGTCCAAACGGGCCGGCTCGGCACGATAAGAGCCGTCCCGCGTCGGTCTGCAATGTTATCATGCCGGCCCGGCCCAACCCGATAAGCTTATCGGGCCGAATTTCTAGCTCGACCCACAGTTATCGTGTTGTGCCCAGTTCTGCCGCCCCTAGTTTTCAGGATGCTTTAAAATTTTTAAATTGCTATTTTTCGCTGTGTTTACCCTCCGCATCCCAATAGTGGTACCAGAGCCACCTTTAGCAAGTTTTGAAATTATGTTTTCGCGTTATTGTTGTGTTTACAAACTGCTCGCGTCCAAAATGTGTTGCTGTGATTATTCCATTTTCACGGGCTTCTTGAGTTGGTTGTAGACTTCACAACTTAAGCGTTGAGTCAGGGACGAAGCCTACTGTTCGTGTCCTTCCGACACAGAAATCGAACTCAAAAAGCCCCATGGGTTCATGGTTGAACAACCTTGAAAAGCTGAATTTTTAGCATGCTTCGCGCGACACGTTTTTGATAGAAACGTAACCCAATTAGCCCAATTTTTGGTTCTGTTTTTTCCTTTCTTTTGCTTATTAGATAAGATGCATGAAATGATGATTATGGACTAGCCCTATGTGCATGTGACTAGATGTAGTTCTGATTGTGATGATTGCATGTAATTTTTGGAAATTTCAGCACCATATCATTTAAATAGGGTGTACGTACCCATGCCTTCACCTTGAGAAATTTGATTGTAAATATCTTCTCCCTATCCTTAAACCCCTCCCCAAGGGTGCTTGGCGTGAACTATCGTTGGAGGACATGCATGTGTGCATCTTTGATTCGAGATCAGAGCAACTCATTCACCTTGCACTACTAGAATTGTCATCATCATCGACGGCTGAAACCGTCAGTGATAGATATCACGGACGGCGCAAACCGTGAAAAAAAAGCCATCATTATTGAGCGCATCTCAGATAAGTTGTGACGGCTGAGTAGCAAACTCAAATGTTTAGTTATCTATTTCGCCTCTGTGTTCTATGCTGTAAGCTTGAAACCAATTAGGGAACTCACGATTTCGTAATCTTTCTAATTCCTCATCGCTGTAAATTGAGTATTTTTTCACCATCTCAATGTCAAATATTTCAATGAACTTCTCAATCTCTGGATAGTTTAGTAAAACGTACAAGTAGGCCAAATGGTACTCTTCATCATTTAAGAATCGAGACGGACGAGAACCCAAAGCACGACCGGGGTAACCAAAGATATTTAAACAACCATCTGATGGTCGAGCTCCCCCGTCGTCGTTCCGTGGAAGACGATTAAGTCTTGTCTTGATGGTTTTTTCAAAATAAAATGAGCAGAATGTTGAAATTTCTTGAATTATATATGCTTCTGATATGGAACCTTCAACTGCGGCGGTGTTCTTTACTTTTTTCGTCAGACGATTCAGTACATCCACCGGTATTGAACGGGGCCACCAACTCGTGCCTCGTATTCCAAGTGTATCGGTAGATGCTCCATCGAGTCAAAAAATGCAGGAGGGAAAGACTACACTAGCTAGCATATGATTTCAACAATATTATTTTCAAGTGCTGACATATCTTCGACTCGAAGCACATTTACACAAATGTTTCTGAAAAATATACTTAATTCTGTCAACGGACCCCAAATCTTATCATGTTGATGATCTCGAAACGTGACCAGAAGCAATCTCTGCATGAATACATGGCAATCGTGGCTCTTCATCCCCGATATTTTGCATTTATCGACGTTTACACATCGAGATAAGTTTGAGGCATATCCATCGGGTAATCTGAGTTCTTTGATCCATTGATACACATCTTTCATCTGTTGTTTATTTAACACATACGGTGCCTTTGGCTTATGAAGTCGTCTTTTGACCTCTTGCAACTCTAACTCAGGTCTCTTACAAAGTATTTTCACATCATGTCGTGTCTTCACATTATCTTTAGATTTGACGAAAATATCCATAATTGTGTTAAAAATATTATCAAACACATTTTTTTCAATGTGCATGACGTCCAAATTATGCTGAATCAATAATAAACTCCAATACGATAATTCCCAAAAGATACTTTTTTTCACCCAGTTATGTGTTTGACCAAAGCCTGAAATTCTTACATTCCGACTAAAAGTAATCTCTGGAAGCAATTGAACACGTGCTAACATCTGTTCACTAGACAACATCGGTGGTGGCTCATCTCTTTCAACTCTACCCTTGATAAATTTATCCTGATTCCTTCGATACTGATGGTTAGACGGTAGGAACCGGCGATAACAATCAAAGAAGGAAATTTTCCGACCAATCTCAAGACTGAAGGATTTTGAGTGTTCCATGCAATACGGGCAAGAGAGTCACCCATGCGTGCTACAACCAGACAACATGTCATAGGCCGAAAAATCATTGATTGTCCACAATATAGCAGCTCATAAAGTGAAGTTTTGCTTCCGGTGACAATCATAAGTGACAACTCCCTCAGCCCACAATGTTTTGAGTTCATCAATTAGGGGACCGAGAAACACGTCAATTTCTTTGCGAGGACCCATAGGACTCGGAATAATCATCGAAAGATAAATAAATTCATCTTTAATACACATTGAGGGCGGCGAATTATAAACTGTTAACAGCACTGGCCATACTGAATACAGAGTTGCTGAATTACCAAACAGATTAAAACCATCTGTGCATAATCCCAACCTAATATTTCTAGTCTCCACAGCAAATGAAGGATAACACCTATCCAAATATTTCCATGCTTCACTGTCGAATGGATGAATCATTATTGTATCATCACGACTTCTTGCATGCCAACTCATATTGGGGGATATTTTTTTGTCGGACCGATTTATTCTCCTTGTAACGAGGATGTTCACATACCGGGCATACTCTAACTGTGCATTTTCTTTATAATATAAAATGTAGTTATTTGGGCACGCGTGTATCTTTTTGTACCCAAGCCCTAATTTCCTCATCAACTTTTTTGTCTTATAACAGGTTGGCTCAAACTTGTTATTTGGAGGTAGCATATCATTGATAAAGCTTGCAATCCGATCAAACGCAACCCCGCTGATATTATAATCGGACTTGATGTTCAGGAGTTGTGCCATTGCCGAAAATCTTGTATAATTTGGACAATTCTCATACAGCGGTTCATCGGCAGCTTTCAACATCTCGTAAAATTCTGCAGCCTCCTTATTCAACAATTCAATCTGTATCGCAGGTTGCACTACTAGAAACTTGATCTTCAGCAACGGCTATCAGCAACGGCCGCTCAAGCCGTTGCTATTTGCAACGACATTCTTACGGCCGCCCGAGCCGTTGCAGATATCTGTATCTGCAACGGCGTTCTAACGGAAAACCGAGCCGTTGCGGATTATTTTAATTATCAGCAACGGCTTTCTGACGGAAAGGCGAGCCGTTGCTGATTTTTTAATCGTCAGCAACGGCTTGCTAACGGATAAGTGAGCCGTTGCTGATGATAACTTATCAGCAACGGCGTTCTAACGGGCGAGTGAGCCGTTGCTGATAAGTTTATATAGGGCACGCTCTCGCGCCCGACCCTTCTTCCTCCCGCTGCTGCCGCCGCCGCTCTTGCCGACGCCTCTCGCCGCTGCTGCCGACGCCTCTCGCCGACGCTGCCGCTGCTGCCGGTATGTTGATCGGCCGGCCGGCTCTCACTATGTTTCGGCCGGAGAGGTTAAAATCCGACCGAAACCCTATTTCTAGGGTTTCGGCCGGCGGCGGTCGGCCTATGGCCGCCGCCGGACCTTCTACAGTGGCCGGACAGTGTGTCTGGCCACTGTACGCCGGCGCCGGAGGGTGGACTCCGGCGCCGGAATTTATATATATATATATATATTTTATTGTTTTGAAATTGATAATTAATTATTTTATAATTGTTAATTAATTGTTTAGATTAATTGTTTAATTTGTTAGATTAATTAATAGGGTTTAGATTAATTTCGGACGCGCGCTGGAATCGTCCACTTCGGACGCGCGCCGTAATCGTCCACTTTGAATCGACAGTACAGACAAGATTTGATCGTCTTCCACGTAACGACGACGGGGGTGTTCGACATTCAGATGGACGTTTAAATATATTTTGTCACTCTGGTCGTGCTTTTGGTTCTCGTCCATCTCGACACTTAAGCGATGAAGAGTATCATTTGGCACACTTGTATGTATTACTCAATTGTCCAGAGATTGAACAATTCATTGAAATATTTGACATTGAGATGGTGCAAAAATACTCTATTCACAACGATCAAGAATTGGAGAGATTACGGAATCGTGATTTTCCTACTTGGATTCAGACTTACAGCAAAGATCACAGAGCTGAAATAGATGAAAAAATATTTGAGTTTGTTAGTGGACCGTCGCGACTTGTGTCGTGCTATAGCGGATATTTTGTTAACGGGTATAAATTTCACACACTTGAATATTCATCTACAAAAAAGACGATGAATGCTGGGGTATGCGTGAAAGGGACAACCTATGTTGAATGTGATATGGATTTTTATGGACTGGTGGAAAAAGTGATAGAGTTGCACTACTTCGGCTTGAAATCAGTGATCCTATTTAGATGTCATTGGTTCGATACAACAGAAAGGGGCATGAAAGTTCATCCAAAATACAAACTTGTTGAGGTTAATTACAAATCGAAATTGGCAGCAAATGAGCCTTTTATATTGGCATCACAAATCGAACAAGTATATTACGCGAAGTATCCGGCTCGAAATAAAGATAGAGCAGATTGGCGTGTAGTCTGTAAGACAAAAGGTAGAGGAAAAATTGATCCGATAGTAGGAGAAAATGATCCTCCTGGTTTCTATCAAGAAGATGATCTTTCTGCTGTGGATCGTATTATTCCAATACTCGAGGATGCAGACACAACGTCAATTCAATTAGAAGTTGAATATGCTGATGATGACGATCATGAAATTGAGGAAGCTGGAGATGAAGAAGATGAAGAAGAGGAAGAAGAGGAAGAAGAAGAAGAATTCGAACACTATTATTCAGATGATGAAGAATAATTGTAAAGTATATATTTTATTAAATATATCTCTACTATCTATACAATAATTTGATTATATGTCTGTTCGACAGATATGTCTGGTCGTGGTTATCGACGCAGGAGAGTTTCGGAGTCTCCGATCGGTGAGACTCCAGCACTTACTCATGCTGCTGATCCTCCTGTTGCTGATCCTCATGAGGATGATACTGTCGAGGCTAGTACATCCAGACGAGGCGGCCACGCGGGCCGAACAGGTGGCAGCCTCCACCAGCCACAGAGTCACGTAGATTGATTAGCGTGATTGGGGAGCGGTAATATATCATGAATTATGAATCATTACAAATTCATTATATCATAATATAATATTAAAATTTATTTTTGTTGTGCAGGTTCGAGCAAGAAGAAGTGCCGAGGAGCATTTCTTCTACTATTCGACGATACATGCACGGGGCATGGCCTACGTGGTCTCACGTGCCTAGCGAGCACGTCGACATGTTATGGCGCGAGTTTGAGGCACGTATTATTATTATTTTTTACATGCATGATATATTAATATTGGTACTGATATTATTATTTTGCAGGCTCGCTATACATGGGCCGAGGACCAGTGGCCCTTCATTTATGCTGCCTGGGAGGCTATTTCCCGGGCAAGGTACAACGGGCAGCTGGGGCAGGCTCGGTCCCAAGCGATGGCCCGAGCTGGGACCACTAACATCGCGGAGACTCGGGGATACGGCCCCGGTTGGATTACTCCGAATATATGGGACCAGCTCGTGGGGATATGGTCGACGGATCGATGGCAGGAGGTTTCTCGGAATGCGGCTAGAAATCGCATGTCGGGGGGAGCAGCGCGTCACACCGGCGGCTCTATTGCATTTGCAGTGCACGCAAACCGTATGGTAAGTATATCTTTTAATTATATATTTTATTTGTTATTATGAGTACTAATTAATATATTTGTTTTGTAAATGTAGACGACGGTGTCGGATGACGGGACTGTCCAGCGACCCTCCCCGATGGCGGTGTTTGAGCGGACTCACCGTCGAGCACATGGGACGGGGGAGTACATCCACAACCGCGCTACATACATTATGGTAATTATATATTTGTTTAAATTATTCATTATATATTTATAATTTAAGTTTTATGATAAATATTAAACAAAAAATCAAACTCGAGTAGGAGACCTACAGCCAGACGGTGGTGCAGCGCGGGGGTACCCCCGAGGACTTTGACGCAGCATCGTGGGTCGAGGCCGCAGGTGGCTGGGACAATGGCCGCGTATATGGCTTCGCAGATAGTGGTCATGCGCGAGCCGTACTAGGGCCACTTGGGGCACCGACCCCTCCGGTCGCTGGTGAGCGGCCGTCCACCTCTAGATCCAGTTATGATCATAGTAATAGGATAAGGACACTAGAGGAGACGGTCGCGCGTGAAACTGAGATGATGGAGCGTCAGAGTCAGACGATGGCGAATATAGAAGCTATGCTACGCAACTTGTCAGGTCATCCCGAAGCAGTCATCTCTTCGGCATCATCTAATCCATCGTCCTCGAGTTAGTCCACGCCGGTGTACACTCAAGCGCTCCAGACCCTGCCATATAATCCAGACCATCCTCCATCGTGATCGTGAGATTTTTTGTTTGGATATTGAACTTGTTTAACTTATTTTGTTTGGATATTGATACTTCAATTTTGCATTTGAATTGTTTTTATACTATCGTGGATAATTATCAATATAAATATAATTGTTTTGATGTATATCTTGGTGTGTTTGTGATGTGTGAATGAATGTGTATGAGGTGTTTGTGATGTGTGAATGAATGTGTGTATGAGGGTATGGGTGTGTGAGTTATGTATCAGATAAATGTATCAATGTATCAATGGAAATTTGAAATTTTCAAATTTTCTGGTTGCAGGTATACGTCATCAGCAACGGCTTTCCCACGGGCGTCCGTGGGAAAGCCGTTGCTAAAAGTGTATCGAAAGCCGTTGCTGATGACCTACAGCAACGGCTTAGCGACGGAGTTTTACTAACGGTGTTGCTACGGACTCAGCGGCCGTTGCTATTAATGTTATCAGCAACGGCTGCGGGTCTGTGGCAAAACCGTTGCTGATAATATTTTTAGCGACGGCCTGAGCGGCCGTTGCTGATAATGTTTTGAGCGACGGCCCGAGCGGCCGTTGCTGATCCGTTGCTAAGTCATCAGCAACGCGACTTTCTGTCACGGCTTTATTGCAACGGCTCGGCCGTTGCTGATTCTCTTCAGCAACGGCTCAGCAACGGCATCAGCCGTTGCTGATGACCATTTTTCTAGTAGTGTTGCTCTTCAGTGACTTCAACTGTCGTAGTATCTGGTGGCACTATCATTTCAGTAACTGACTCAATATTATCATTTAAATATAATTATCCTCCAAGACTATCCAAAATCATTGTTTTATAAGGATTGGGTGGATTGGAAGAAGAAACACCAGTAGAAGAAGATTCACCATGAGTTTGGACAACATGATTGCTCGACGTCCCGACTTGACGTGACTCCCCGTGACAATTTCATATAAAGTATCTTGGTGTGAATCCTTTTGTATACAGATGCAGTGTGACAGTTTCTCGGTCCAAAAATCTTATGTTTGAACATTTCCGGCACGGACATCGAATTTTATCACCGCTAAGGAATTTTTCATTTGAGTAGGCGGAATTTAAGAAGTAAGTTACGCCTACTCGAAATTCGTCCATTATAGCTCCACGATGAATTCGTCGGTACATCCAACTTCGATCGCCCGACATGTTCTGTCAAAAAATTTGCAATATCTTTAGGTAATGTCTTTAGGTGGGATGGTCATATTCCATTCGGGATTCATATTATTCATATTGCACTTAGTATTTCTTTTAGTCATTAACTTCATTCTAAATTTCGGTAGCATCTCCTTACAGTTCTCCGAATACGCATATCATTTGGACGCGTATCAGAGAACAAGAGAGATACAAGCCAAAATTTAAAAATGAATAATGACTAAAAAAAAAAACTAAGTGCAATATAAATAACTATGTTCCTAAATTGTTCAATTAGGGACAATTCAAGGGTTGTACGTTGTATAAAAGATCATTAACTTCATTTACATAAACATACAACCCCCGAACGGATTTAAGGTTTTGCAAAATTAAAACTTGACTCGTCGATCGTACGTGAAACGTATCAACTTGTCTTGATTTTTTTCTAAATTTATGGATGCCGCTGCGAGTCCAAAGTGGACGATTCCGGCACGAGTCCATCCATTGTGGATGATTCTGGCACACGTGAGTCCATTCATTGTGGACGATTCCAGCGCGAGTCCACCATGGACGATTTGACCGCGAGTCCAAAGTGGACGATTTGGCCACGAGTTCACAGTGGACGATTTCAGCGCGAGTCCTCAGTGAACGATTTTGCGCGACTAATTAATTAATATTAAACTAATAATTAACCTAATTAACAATTAATTTCTAATAATTAACAATTAATTTTTAATAATTAACAACAAAAAATTTAAATAAAAAAAAACTAATCAAACTGTGATTACCCTAATCACAGTTTGATTAGAGGGTTAATTACCCTAATCAAGTAGTAGCCGGCATCACTGTCGGCTACTGCTCGTCGAAGCATTGGGGCCGATGGTAATCTGCCCCAATGCGGCGCCGGTCGGGTTGAGGCCGCCGCGGAGATGAACGCCCGGGTCGACGCCGGCGCGGGCGGAGATAGAGGGCGGCACACAGGGGAATGAAAGGAGGAGGAGAGGTAGCATACCGGAAGGGGGAGGTTCATCGACGGCGATTGACGGCGGTGGCAACAGGCAGCGGAGTCGTGGAAACTCGTCAGCAACGAACGACGGCGGTAGCGACGACAGCGACGAGCAGAGAAGAAAGAGGAAGGGTCAGGCGCGAATGCAAATAAAAAGGATTTTCACCGACGGCTCGAGGGCCGTCGAAAAATCGTGGATCTGTAATTTTATTATCACCGACGGCTATACGAGCTGTCGGTTAAGAGTATTTTAATATTCACGTTGCGTTCGTGGCATTAAACAATAAGGGACGGCCGCCTCCACCCGTCGCTACTAACTTATTTTATTTTGCGCACCCGTGCGCACTATTTACTATGAGCTACGGTTGTATGGGAGCCACGGCTGATTTGGTTACTCACATCACCAACGGCTTCAGAGCCCCCGCTAAGTCGTGGCTAATAACTTTTTTTTTCGCGGGCTCTGCGCGCCATGAACTACGAGCGACGGCTCTGTTTGGCCGTATGCGAGCCGCTGTTGATTTGGTCACATCAGCCATGACCGTTGCGGCCGACGCAAAGCCGTGAATTTTTCTGACGGCCCTGGCGGCCGTCGGTGATCCCCATGGCTGATGTGGTATATTCTAGTAGTGTTGCGAGTTAAGGTATAAAACTACTCCTTCCTCATGTATTGAGTTCATTAATATCGCTAAAGTAGATCGATATTTTTGAGATGCTTTTAAAATTTTTAAATCGCCATTTTCCACTGCATTTCCTCTTTGCATCCTAACACTTGGATTCATATATGTCTCAGACAGATTTTCCATAAAGCGACTCACAAGTCCAACTAAAAATAAAATGTCATGTCTGGTACAAATCAAATACCATAACCTTCCCACAAGACTTTTGAACAATGTTGGATCCCCCATTGGTAAGTAGCTCTTCCTCCTATTTTGAAAGTTTAACTCTACACTCCATGGGCATGTTAACAGGATTGCATTCCAACATGTTGAAATTTTTTGGATTTGTTGTGTAGACATCTTGCGAGATGAAAATCACATCCTCCATTCCCTTGACTTAAGCTCTCAAATAATCGGACACGAATCCAATATCACTCATTTCAAACTCGATCTTGAGCCATAGCCTTCTTGAAATCTTCAAACATTATTAATGTTTGATTGTTTTCTGTGAATATATATGATCATTCATATAAACACAAATAAATAATAAATCTTCAAGTTCATTTTTCACATATGGTGCATTCATAAACGCATCTAATGAAGTTATTTTCTTGAAGATTCTTATCAAGACATTGGCTATTCCAAGCTCTTGGAGCTTGCTTTAATTCATATAAGGTCTTCTTTAACCTTAGCACCTTGTTTTCATGACCTTAAATTACAAAACCTAGAGGTTGTTTAATATAAATTTCTTCCTCAAATTAACCGTTCAAGAAAGCAGACTTAACATTCATTTAATGAATCTTCCAGTGATTCTATGCTGCAAGCAGTCAGATTGTCTCCAAGCGAGCAACAAGGGCAAAACTTCTTCATAACCAATACGTTTGTTTTTTCTTATAGCCATTTGCACGAGTCATGCCTTGTATCTTTCTACTTCACCTTTGGAGTTCTTCTTGACTTTTTACACCCATTTTGTCTCCAATCTTGATGGTCAGTTGGAAGTGTTGTAAACTACCAAGTTTCATTCTTCTCTATGACTTGAGTTTCCCATATATCCATGGCTTTTATATCTTTCATAGCCTCTTTAAACTCAAAGGCAAGTATAAGAGAATAAGCAAAATAAATTCTCGTACCTTTCAGTTTCTTCATAAATATCATGAGGCTTTGATATCTACAAGGGCCTTCAGTTAAGTAGGACAAAGGAGAAGATGATGATGACTGCTATATAGAGGATATATTGTTGGCATTGTTGGAGGTACAATTTCATCGATCTTGAGCTTCTTGAACTAAAGTTTCTTCTTCATCAAAGTATAGAAGACAATCATAATAAGCAGTTTTATTTTGTGTATGCCAATATATCCCATGACAATCATAAGCATTGTGTATGACAATCATAAGCATTATAGAAGACCCTGTAACCTTTTGAGTTCTCATTGAAGCTTTGAACTTTTTGAGTACTTCAAAAGTCTCACTCTTTTGCTTCAAGAAATCTACCTATATTTTTCATGAATAGTCATCAACAAAAAGTATTAAAAAATTAAAGTCTACCGAGCCCTATAAATAATATTTTCCTTTCTCCATTCAAAAATAAAATCCTTTGTATTATTATTATTTTAATTTTATTGTATAAAATAATCTAAAGCTAATAACTAAGGATAAATAATTTAATTCCTAATTTTATCCTCATTTCTCATCTCTTCCTGCTCTCCCGGCGTTGTTTGAGTTGTTTCATCTCCACACTCATATCGCCATGTTCTATTGCCTTTCACTACAAGAAAATAGACTTTCACCAACGGATTTATTACCGACGAATTTATTTTGTTGTTATCACCGACAAAATTACTGAAGGATAGTTAATCCGTTGGTAATTCAGCCTACGAAATTTATAAATTCATTATTTTTTTCTTTCCCTCTTTTACAAAATTATCGACCAACTTTTTTCCCCTCTACCATCCGCTAAAAACCGCACTCTAATTTAATTTCTAAATCAAATCTGCACCCTTTTCCCCAGCAGACCAACCCACTCTTCCCCTAATCCATTGCAATATATCCTTTCCCAACCGACAAACTCTCCGTTCCCTACAACGCCTCGCTTCGCGATCGCCGGCGCTCGCCTCCCTCTAGTGCTCGCCTCGCTCGTCTCTGAGCCCATCTCGCTCGAAAGGTATTTTACACTCTCTCTTTCTCTTTTCCAGATCTGGCTTTCCTCCTCCACTTCTCCCTCCGTTAGTAACGCGGATCAGCCTCACCTCTTTGCTGCATCTCCTCACCTCCTCTGTTGCATCTCCTCACCTCTTCGCTTCCTCAGGTTTTGGGGTCAACATGTTTGTGATCTTCTCACCCAAAGATAGATTTAAGCATAGATCTCAGGCTTGGACTCAATCACTCATCCTCATCTTCTTCAGATTCCTACATGAGAGAAAGGTATGCACCATATTTTTTATGAACTCGTCTAAATATTTTTTTTTTGCTTATATTAGTCTAAAAGTAGCAAGTATCTACTCCTTGGTTAAGTAGTGCTGAGTTTGTTTTTAGATGCACATCATTAGATAAATACTTAGGTTTTTTGGTTGCTTGAACTCAAATGAAAACTATTTGGTTTGTATGCTTTCATCACTAATTGTAATTTATTCAACAATAGTGCTAATTATTATTTGGTCTTTTATTTATGCTTTCATCACTAATAAAAATTTAATATCTAGGATCTATGATCACTTTTAATATGTAATCTAGAAGCCCTACAATAAGGACTTATCCTTGGTTTCTAATTTAAAGGTATGGTCTTTCTTCTTGTTTCAGATTTTGATGCATAAGCACGGAGTTGAGACTGCTTATCCTTATTGCATCATGATCTTTTGTTTTTCTGAACTTAAGATGCCATACTGGCCTAGTGGGTGACTTTCGCAGCATCACATAAAATAGATGAAGTTAAGCACAGTTTCTAATTGCTATTGTTCTTGGGATATTTTATTATTTTTTGATCGTTTTAGTATTTGCTATTGTATGTTTTATATAAATTTATATAAACAACATGAATCATATGAGACCATAGTCTGCAGATCATATGGAAGCATATTGGAGGACGACTCAAAAACGTATCATATTTGTGTTACTTATATATTCCTTAATTCTATATGTTTTTTCTACTCAACATGCTTATGTCTATGGATTTTTCAATAATAAACATATTGTTCTTTATGACACTTTGATTTAACAGGTTTGCACTATTTTTCTTTAATATTTTTTCGATTATAAGTTTGATACAACTTTGTATAGCATGAATAATAAACTAACAAACGACTATGTTTAGACTTATTTTTTTTTCATTCCAAAATGAGCCCCGTAAATAAGCTTTGAGAAACATTAGCATGTCTTTATAATGAAAGGAATCCATCCATAATTATAGAACAAGAGAATGCAATTGTCAGAATCCATGCATAATTATAGAACAGGAAATCTTTGGCCTTCTTTGGCATTACTTTATCTATTACAAACTACTTCGAAAAAATATTTTTTGGAAAAGCACTCACTCGCTCTGAAAAAGCACTCCCTTACCCTAAAAAATACTTTTAACATGCATTTACCAAACACCATTTTTTTCTTCAAAGTGTTTTTTGTAAAGCACTATCAAATAAAACCTCCATTTGTTGTCTTTGTTTCTTTTATATTGTTTGTCAAATTCAATTGAAAAATAAGATAATCTAGTGGTATGATGTATGGTGTTTTGCCTCAAGTGGCTTGCAAATGAGGAGATAACTATTAGGTGTTCAAAATAGGTATATATTCTGACATAATGTTTTTATTCATTTCTTTTTTATTCACTCTCAAAAATAAGATAATGAGTTTTTAAATGTATTAACTTATATGTCAGATGCATTCATTTCTGTTCACCATGGAACATAATGTTTTTATTCATTAAATGTTAATCTATGATTGAGATGAGGAGAGCCCAATTTTAGATTTTTTTTTCTCTAAACAAATTGTGCGCATATCTAGTTTGTTATTCTGAATGAGGTGAGAGCCTAATTCTCAATGTAGGACTAAATTGGGGTGTTATGATCTCTCGCACTTAAAGTTTTGACGTACCAGCACCATCAAATGATTGAGGCCATCAATGGCACAACCTTCCCATTTACAGACCTTCAATTATGATGATCACATGAACCACTAGCATCTCTGTTGGTTGCAGAGCTTATCATATTCTCTTCTTCTTCCCCAAGCTTTAATTGTTTATGCATTTGTTCTTCAATTTCTTCCAAGTGAAGGGTGTGTAGGTAGCAGAAGGAATTATGAAACCATAATTATTTGCCAGACAACAAGTAGTTTTTGAAAAAAAAGATTTCAAGGTAATGAGCAATTGTTGATGCTTAATCCAAAATTTTAAAGCATAATTTTATGCATTTATATAATGATTTTTGGATATATGATTCTTAAATTTTAAAGCCATAGGTTTTTTCCTTTAAATATATGATTCTTGAATGATTCAATTTGATTTGATGCTTTCTTTGGTGATTTCTTGTTGAATTCTATGAATTGTTATTCAACGTAAATGTATGTCCGTGGGTTTTAATAATAAGTCAAGGATATTTAACTCTTTTTATGAGAATCAGCAAAAAAACTACTACGTATTAGCATAAATAGTTTAGTTCTCTTATGCTATTCCTTCAATCCACAATTTTCATCTCTTTAGAGACCTCCAGGATGTCAAGAATTAAATTCCTCTAGTTTCAGGAATTCGAATTTGCTTCTTCATGAGATTTGTTGCACTTGAGCAATTAGAATAGACAATGACCCTTCTCTTATTCAGCATCTATAGCTTACAAATGGCAACAGAACAAGAGTATTTGGTTGAATGTACAGTGTATTCATTGCCATCAAGTTTGATCTGGGTCTTTGTTTAGAATTTGCCATCAACTTCAGTGACTATTAATTGAACTTTAATGCCAAACAAGGCTATAACTGGTTCTGTCCTAAAGCTAATTAAGCATGATAAATCAAGGGATACACATTAGTTGTCCCAATAGATCAAAAAATGAAGCAATTAATCCATTATGCAATCAAGTAGTTGTAGCACAAAATCTCCCTTCTATTCAACACCTTCCCAAACTGACGAGTCATAAGTGTCTTGCTAGTGGCAGGAGGACCATGAAGAAGCATCCCTTTATCATGCTTGATACCCAATCTGTAGGTGATACCAGTCAGGTGGGTTTCAAGACTTAATTGTACTTCAACATATACAACATATGCTTCAACATACAATTAGATGTTGCATATTGCAGGTTCCTTATAACTAAAAGGAGTTCTGGTGTCGAGCTTGTTGTTCTGCCACACATCAAATATCAAAACACAAACTTCAGAGCAGGTAATGATAAAAAGAATGGGAACTACTTAGCTTGCTCATTCTTCATGTTCCTATGGCTGAATAACTGATAGATAGCTAGCAGAACATACTCATTGCAAAATCTTGAATACTAGCCTTAATATTACAAAGTATTGCTAGAAGAATATAAATAGATTTTGGATACAACCAAACTTAGTAGTCATCATAATGCAGGAGTGAGATTTTTATTTCGAGTCAAGTGCAGCAGTGAGGTGTGAAAAGCTTGTGCTAGAAGAATATAATTTCCTCGAATTATGGGCACGGTCGAACTAATGATGAGTAGAACACAATGCAGAGAGAAATCACATCCATGCATAGGAAGAATATAAAATCATTTTCGCTCATGTTCTCAAAGGTAAGTAGTAACACCGTAACACCGTAACACCAGTAATGCAACTTAAACTGCATTAAGTCATGGATATGACCATTTAGTAAACAAGTCCCCGAATACAACAAATGCAACAATTAGGAAGTTTTTTTTGATGCATGTGCTTTTGTAGTTCACTGGAAAACATCTATCAGGTGAGGAGCTAGGATAGTTTGATTATTACCTAGCAATGTAAAGCTCTAAATAAATGGTATAATGAATTTGTTCTGCATTAAAGAAATATTCACTTAATTCTCTACCATAGGAATGGAATCTACATTAGAGCTGAAATTTTTATTTAATCCAACATGTAATGTATGCATATGCAATGAATATCAAGAAAACCAAGGAAGAATCTCCTGCATATAAGAGTGCATGTGCAAGAGAACTCTAGTCATTATTTTTGCCTCATATTATGTCTAGCATTTTATTGCATTGATCATTTTGCTACAAATGTTCATACCACCTTTTCCTATTTGAATGTCATGTTCATTGAAGCTCAACTATTTTGTGTTATTTGACCGTTGTTCTTACATTAATGCATGTATAAGTTTCTTTTCATTATAAACCTTGTTTCAACTAGGAGGAATATTAGGATTATATGTTATATTCCTGCTGATCATAGGATAGTTCATTAGTTCATCTAAAATTAATCTTGCCTTGACATTCATTTTCCTCTAGCGCTCAATACCTCTACCACATATCCTCTAGCGCTCTTACCTCTCAGGTTTACTCTGTCAAGTGATCACTTGGATTTTTGAGATTTATGAATAACAATAGTGTAACATGATGTCTTCATTGTTTTTCTTATGTCTTTGAAAACAATGAATTCCATGTCTTGTGTGATTTAACTTAGACTAGCCTTGTTTAAGTCCTGATTATCTTACTCTTTTTGGCAATAATTTATGCAGAATATGAAATGTGGATTTGAAAACTGACTTTGCTTTCACTATATCATTATACCTAAATTTCAGCCAATACTGTTGCTTTAGCTAGTTTTAATTACCCTATGTTGTATTAATTTAGAAGCATAATACACAAGTGATATTCAATTTTAGCTTCTAAGTTACTAATATATTGTAATTTCAGCTTCTAAGTAGTTATCAATTTACCTAAGATCTTTATTTTTAGTTCTTTTGTTTTTTATATGCAGGTATAAAAAGGATGAAGCGCAAGGATCTACTTTTTGGAAAAGAAAACTAATATATTTAATTTTGAAACAAGCTTGATGTATTGAAACTTTAAAATAATGTATTTGCTTGACTAGCACAATGTATTTTGAAATCAGTTGTAATTTTAATTTAATGTAAACAATGGTTTCCTTAAGTATATATATGTGTGTTGATTTAGAAATACAATCGTTCGTGTGTGTCAATTTTTTTTTTTATGGTTTCAGGTGTATAAATGTGATATCATGATTTCAAGATCGATTCAGGTATTAATAATCAAAATGTATTATTGATAGATAGATTTCGTTGATAATACCGACGGACATACCAATAGGGATGTATCGTAGGTAATATCAATAGAGATATTACCGATAGACCAATTTATTACTAATACCGACAAAAAATATCTGTTGGTAACACCAACTACAATGGACACTGTTGGTATTACCAACAGAAATATAACCGTTGGTATTACCAACAGAAATATAACCGTTGGTATTACCGACGGATAGATGTATGTGTTGGTAATACCAACAAAAGGAAAAATCTGTTGGTAATATCGACGGATTTGGTGAAATCCGTCGGTATTACCGAGCAGGCATTTATCGACAGATTTTACCGACAGACTATCCGTCCACTACTAGAAATCATGATATTTGCGACGGCCAAATTGCGACGGCACGGATTGCTGTCGCAGATGCTACGGGTCTGCGACCGCATGCATCAGGGGGTCGCAACGAGGTCATGTAGGCGACGGCATTGCGACTGCAGGCTCTACCATCGCAATATTAACAACACGGCGACGACACAACTACAGGGTTGCGACCGCTATGTGCCGTCGCAAACGTCGTCAGAAATTAAAATCTATAACCCCACGCGATCCCTTTTTTTTCCCGCTCGATCGCTCGCTCTCTCTCTGATTTCTCTACCACTCGTCGCCCACCGCTTGTTGCCCGCCGCTCGTCGCTCGCCGCCCGCCTCTCGCCGCTGGTATTCCTCCCTTCTCTCTCTCTGGTTGTTGAAACCATAGCAGTCGCCTGCTAGGGTTTAGACTGGCGGCAGGTGGAAGTGCCACCGGCTCTCCCTATCCTAAAGAAACCGGAGTAAGGCTCCTCTCGAACTCCCTCTCTATAACAGTGTTATCCTGTTGGCCACGCCCTTGTGCGGAGCTGCATCGTCTCCCTCTCCCTCTCCTGCTGTAAGCCGCCGCTCGGCCGTCAATGCAGTTCGGTCTCCAATTGGTACTCTTCCCACATTGCAGTCTCCAATTGATTAATTGCACCCTCCAATTGATTAATTACAGTATTCACTTGATCGATTGTATCTTGAATTTTACAATAGAGTGATTGCGACCTCTCTGTTTCTCCCTCTCTCCCTCTCTGAATATTAATTTATTCTAATTTTAATATTATATAACAGTTTCCTTATTATATTGTATATAGAATATGTGGTTATTTCATTTTGCTAAGCTTTTACATTAATGAACCTTTTCCTGACCAATTTGTTTGCATGGTCTTATCTAAGTCTTATTAGGAGACTGTGGCTGTCATAATAATCAAAATGTAGGCTTAGTAGCGGCACGGTAAAATTTTATTTTGTTTTCATATTCAAGTAGTAAGTTTGGAGGTGAAGGTAAAAAGAATTGTCAAGTGTACGATCCATGAGGCCTTAGCCAATAACAATTTAAGCTTATTTTAAATGCCTTATTGCTGAGTAATAGGTGTGATTGTGAGCTCAAAGAGATGACCAAGTGCACAATGCTTTTGTCTATTAGGGATATGGCAAGTGTTAATGTGGCTCAAGCATCACTAGAAATAGCAGCAGCAAAATTGTATTAATTCGTTTTCAGAAGAATAATAAATCATATCTATCACAAATAGGTGTTCTATCCTCTGTTTTAACACAATCACTTTGTTGGAGTTGATATTGGTGGTAATGAAGATGCCATGTCAACTATTCTACATGGGAATGTTCGAAAGAGTTTTGCATGGGATTTGATACAACACTCTGATTTCTATTTCAATAATATAATAGTGGTTTACTTAGTGGCCACATGGCCACCTTCCTCTGTTTGAGAGTTGTTATGTAGACAGTGCTGAGGAGATATAAAAGGACTCCTCTGTTTTCGTCTTTTGTATGATGTATTCTTTAATACCTATCTTTTAACTCAAGCATTCTATTCATTCTGAGTGTTTTCAAGTGTGTGTGAGTTCAAGTGTTTGGATCTACAGAGGTGATCATCTCCTACAAGTGGTATCAGAGCAAGGTTACGTTGAGGAATGGCTAACACCAACTCGGCGATGGGGATGCCAGGTATTCCCGTTTTCACTGGTTCTGGCTTCGAGTTATGGTCCTCCAAGATGGAGAACTATTTTATTTCACAGGAGCTCTGGGAGTTGATTGAGGATGGATACAATCCCGAGGGTTTGCCTGCGAATCGACTCAAAGAGATGAGGAAGAAAGATGCGAAGGCCATCTTTTGTATTCAGCAAGGTCTGTCCGAGCAGATCGCTACCAGATTAGGGCGAATCACCTCTGCCAAATCCGCTTGGCAAGCACTTAAAGATCAATTCCAAGGTACGACGAAGATTAAAGAGGCTCGGCTTCAAACCATGAGAAGAAATTTCGAGAGCATCTTCATGGGAGAAGATGAAGATCTGGACACTTTCGTATGTGATATGATTGAAAGAGCAAATCAGATCAGAAGCTTTGGAGAAGAACTAGAAGAATCGAAGCTGGTTCAAAAGATTCTGAGAAGCTTACCACAAAAATACGGCCATGTGGTAGCAGCAATAGAAGAGGGAAATGACTTGAGGGTGATGACCAGTGAAGATCTGCACAATTCGTTGTTGTCACATGATGAGAGGATGAAGAGATTCGAGAGCAAGCAAAAGGAGGGGATCGCATTTTATATGAGATCAGGTAACACTTCAAACATCCCTGATCCAAAAAAAAAGTGGAAAAAACTTGATGAAAACTCAGATCTGAATACCAACACTAATAAAACTGATGAAAAAAGGAAGCAAATACAATGTTTCTATTGTAGACGTTATGGTCACATTGCACGATTCTGTCGACTTAAACAAAAAACATGAAACAGAAAGGTGTGCTAACTTTGCCGAGGAAGAACATGAAAACAAAGAAGAAGCAGTGTTACTTATGGCCAAACTCCAAGATAATACCAAGGATGGTTGGTACTTGGATTCAGGGTGCAGCAATCATATGACTGCAAATCCTGATTATTTTGTTCACCTGGACAGAAGCTATTCTACACATGTGAAGCTAGGAGATGGATCTGTGAAGATGTCTAAAGGAAAAGGTGATCTGCAATTGCTTACTGATCATGGAGAAATCATTATTCATCAGGTACTGTTTGTTCCTGAACTTGATGCAAATCTTCTTAGTGTTGGACAATTGTTGAGAGATGGCTTCAAGATTCACTTTGAAGGAGATAGTTGTCAGATTTTTTCTAAGTCTGATTCAAACCAAGTTTTGTTTAATATTAATATGGCATCGAACAATCTGTTTTACCTCAAGAATTTTGAAACTCTTTGTCTGGCCGTAAATTGTTCTGATTCAGAAACTTGGCATGAAAGATTTGGTCACATGAATATGCAGTATCTCAGTGACATGTCAACCAAAGGATTAGTGACAGGACTTCCCAAGCTTAGTGGAGATGATGATAAAATCTGTCAAGTATGTGCTATTAGTAAACAAGCTCGTACTCCTTTTCCTAAGGGGGAGGCAAGTCGTGCTAGTGGTCCTTTGGAGCTTGTTCATGCAGATCTTTGTGGGCCAATGGAGGTAAAATCAAACTCTGGTTTTAAGTATTTCATGGTTCTTATTGATGATTTTAGTCGACATATATGGGTATACTTTCTGCAAAATAAGTTTGAAGCATTTAATCACTTTAAACGTTTCAAGGCTGCTGTAGAGAATGAGACTTGTTGCAAAATTAAAACTCTCAGAACAGATAGAGGGGGAGAGTTTTTGTCAAATGATTTTACTAAATTTTGTGAAGAACATGGAATCAGAAGACAGCTAACTGCTGCTTATACCCCGCAGCAAAACGGCGTTGCAGAGCGCAAAAACAGAAGCCTGGTAGAGATGACCAGATGTATGCTGAGAAGAAGTCACTTGCCCAAAGAATTATGGGCAGAAGGCATAAACACAGCTGCTTATCTTTTAAACAGGAGCTTTACAAAGGCTGTTTCAGACAAAACTCCCTATGAAGCATGGCATGGTAAGAAACCTGATGTGAGCAATCTTAAAATTTTTGAAAGTCTTGTCTACTATCATGTTCCTAAGCAGCTAAGACAGAAGTTAGATGATAAAAGCAAAGTTGCAGTTTTAGTTGGGTATAGTGCTGAAACAAAGGGATATCGTCTGTATGATCCTATCAAAAGAAATTTGATTATTAGTCGTGATGTTATAGTTGATGAGTCAAAGAGCTACAAAGATATAAAGGAAGCTACTCACTCTTCATGGGAAATAACAACCAGGTGTATAAGTGTAAATGAAGATGATGTGAAAACAATTGAAGAAAATGTGACAGAAGGAGCTGCAGAAGATGAAAATACTATTGAGGAAGTTGTGTCAGATAACACTGGTGGCACTAGTGATTCAACATCTCCTACAAGAGGATACTGCAGTTTAAGAGAAGTATATGAAAGGACTGAAAGATGCCAGCTTATGCAGCTAGTTGAGCCTAGAAACTTTAATGAAGCAGTAGCATCTGCAGTATGGGTTCAAGCTATGAACAAAGAGATAGAGTCTATTGAAGCACATAAAACATGGTCCTTGACTGATCTTCCAGAAGGAAAAGAAGCCATCAGACTCAAATGGGTGTATAAGATAAAGCTAAATGCTGATGGAAGTCTAAACAAGTGTAAGGCACGACTGGTTGTTCTTGGATATATGCAGAAGGAAGGAAGGGATTTTGATGAGACTTTTGCTCCTGTTGCCCGAATGGACACAGTGAGATGTTTAATGGCTATATCTGCTCAAAAGAACTGGAAGATTTATCAAATGGATGTTAAATCGGCGTTCTTAAATGGAGATCTTAAAGAAGATGTATTTGTAAACCAACCTGAAGGATATACTATTGAAGGAGAAGAGGAGAAAGTGTATAAATTGAACAAGGCACTTTATGGACTCAAACAAGCTCCACGAGCTTGGTATGACCGATTGGACACTTATTTTATAGCTGAAGGCTTTGAAAGAAGCAAGAATGAACATACCTTGTACATCAAACAAACTTCAAACAGAGATGTTCTAATTGTTCTGGTCTATGTAGATGACTTGTTAATCTGTGGTAGTGATGAAGAGCTCAGTATTAGTTTCAAAACTAAGATGGGCAAGGAGTTTGAGATGACTGACTTGGGTGTGCTAAATTTCTTTCTGGGGATAGAAATAGAACAAAGTGATGAAGGTATTTTTGCTTCACAAAGAAGGTACACTTTAGAAATACTTGAGAGATTTGGCATGATAAACTGTAATCCAGTTAATACTCCCATGGTTACTAATCTTAGTTTGACCATTGATGAAAGTGAGATGAAAACAAGCTGCTTTGACTACAGGAGCTTGATTGGATGCTTAATGTATCTGACCAACACTAGGCCAGATATACTTCAAAGTGTCAGCTATCTTTCATGTTTTATGAGTTCTCCTAACAGTGCTCATTTTGTAGCAGCAAAACGTGTACTGAGGTACTTGAAAGGCACATCGGACTTTGGTCTAGCTTTTGCACGATTAGGTAGTCTAGAAGTTACAGGCTTCTCGGACAGCGACTGGGCTGGCTCAGTTGAGGATCGAAAAAGCACTTCTGGTTACCTGTTTAAGATTGGTGGAAGCTCAGTATGTTGGTGTTCAAAAAAACAGACCACAACAGCTCTATCTTCAGCTGAAGCGGAGTACGTAGCAGCTGCTGCTGCAGGATGCCAAGCAACTTGGCTCAAGAGAATCCTCTGTGATTTTGGATTAAATGATGAGAAGTCCATAATTCTCTACTGTGACAATATATCTGCAATTTTGATGTCTCATAATCCAGTTCATCACTTTCGAACAAGACATATTGACATCAAGCATCATTTTCTCAGAGATTTGGTTAGAGACAAAATTGTGAAGCTGGAATTTTGCAAGAGTGGAGAACAAATAGCAGATGTTTTTACTAAGGCATTACCACATGAGAAGTTTGTCTATTTCAGAGATCTACTAAAAGTTTGCAAATGTCTTCATTAAGGGGGAGTATTGGTGGTAATGAAGATGCCATGTCAACTATTCTACATGGGAATGTTCGAAAGAGTTTTGCATGGGATTTAATACAACACTCTGATTTCTATTTCAATAATGTAATAGTGGTTTACTTAGTGGCCACATGGCCACCTTCCTCTGTTTGAGAGTTGTTATGTAGACAGTGCTGAGGAGATATAAAAGGACTCCTCTGTTTTCGTCTTTTGTATGATGTATTCTTTAATACCTATCTTTTAACTCAAGCATTCTATTCATTCTGAGTGTTTTCAAGTGTGTGTGAGTTCAAGTGTTTGGATCTACAGAGGTGATCATCTCCTACAGTTGAGAGATACTTTCCTTCTATTAGTTGCTAGGCAAAACTAATGACGATCTAAATTCATCTCTACTTAGGTGGCTGCCTACTCCAATTCATATTTGCTCAATAACATATTCCAGACTTTTCTATTACTTCTGTTGTTGGCAATTCTCCAGTACAAGCCATTGGGCATAACATTTGCTCAATAACATCTACTTTAATTTTGTATAGACAAGTTTAATATATAGTTTTATTTCCATGATTAGTTGTGTCATAATCTTACGAGACAAGTGAAGATGTCGGGATCACCACCACCACCGGCCCCGGAGGCTCGAGGTCGTCGTAGGCCTCGTGGGCCTAATGGGGGGGGGGGGGGGGGGGCTCATGCACCTTCATCGACCGACCAGTGTCAGCGGATATCGCTGCACGGTCTAAAATAAGTATCAAACTTTATTTTTTATTATTGTTAATTAATTAATTACTACTTATGTTATTATACTTGCATTGTAGATTCGAGCAGGACGATGTTGCTCGCAACATCACCTCTATTATCAAGAGGTTCTTTCGGGAGCCGTGGCATTCATGGACTCACGTGCTGCGGCATAATCGAGATTTATTATGGTCCGAGTTCGAGGTACGTAGTTTATTAATTTTAGATACTGTAACTAATTAATAGGTGTACTTAAATATTATTATAGTCTAATTGAAGTTTTTTAAAATGATAGTCCAATTGAAGTTTATTGGTGAAGTTTATTACTAAAGTGTACGTATTTATTAGTGTTCATTGATATTTTATCGGCTTTTGGAATGATACTATACTATATTAGCATAGTTTTGAAATGATACTTTCATCTAGGATCTTTTGTATTTTTACTAGAAGATGAGAAAGAACCTGGGATCAGAAATTAAAGTTAATCATTCTGTTTTGGATGTTTCTAAAAACCAATATCTAATTTCCTTGTCTTGTATAGAAATATATTGTATAGCTAGTAGAATACATTTCTTGTGATGTATATTCAGGCTTTGGAATATTAATTATATTTCAAGGGGCATGTATACCTCAACAACCATTCCTATTCCAGTTTTGAAATCTACAGACTTTAAGAGATGTATTCTATTGAATTGGAATCAGTCATCTTTCTAGTTTATGTCAACTTAGTATAAGCAATTCTCTTTGATTTGGGATACCTCAAGGGTTATCATCATGGACACCTGTGTTAATTAATTTGATTGCTTTTGTGAATTCTAATTCCTTTTTGAAAGCTGTACTCATGTCTAATCTTCTAAGAACAAATAATTGATCATGTCTTTAAAAAACCAAGCAAGGTTAGAAGATCAATGAATAAACTAAGTTTTCCACCATACTTTCATTTATAATATTTGCAGTGCCTTGTTTTCAATATGAAAGACGTCTGGCTGCTACCTTTTGCATAAAAAATATAGTCTATATATAATTATAAGATTAACTATAAGATTAGTGTTTAAGGGGTGGTTGTTTGGTCAATGCAAATTTTTATACGGTAGTTCAGTTGTTTTTCACACTGCAGCGAGATTAGTTGAGATTGTTGGGCAATTATTGAGATGTTATTCTTCATTAGATAAATGTTCAAAGGAGAGTTGTCTCAACTATCTACGCATTTGTATGCAGTTTTTTTTTCATCTATCAAATAGTGTGTTAATGAGTGTGATTGGCATAGTTTAGGGTTTTCTGATTATTTCATAATCTTTTGCCTGTCCAACCATTGATAAATGAAAAGAAAGAGGATTCTGGACTTATCCTGCCCTCTTAAGATATATTTAACTAAATTTGATTTTATTAGTGTTAACTGGTCACATGCATTTCCACCTTATTATTTTAAAGGTTAATTATGATATATATCCCAACTTTTACTCTCTCTCTCTCTCTTCCTAATATATTTCATCTTTTCATTTGTATCTAATGGGGTCTCTAATTTTTATTTCGTTTCAAATCTATCCTGTTGTTAACTAACCGTTAATTATTCCGTTTGAATGCTAACATGGACATGCTGATTGGGATTAGCAGTCCACGTAAGCATACTGACTGTTATTATCTTGTTATTAAGTGGATTAATTATAAAATATATCCTTAATTTTCATACTTTTCCCTAATCTATTCTCACTTTTCAATTTTCTCAATTATATACCGCAGCTTTCAATTTGTTTTAAATTTCTCTCACCGTGATCCTAATGTCAAAATTATCGTCTAAATGCTGACATGACACTGCTAACGTGGGGCAGCAACCGAGTCATCATTCTTATCAAGATTTTAATATACAAATATTAAACAAAATTTTATTTGTAATTAACCCTAGATTAAACCTAGATGTATGCATTACCTACTCAGCAAAGGTGGTTTTAATTTATTTTAACTTGTCTAAAATAAAAAAACTTATAACTTTGCTGACTAGACGATGCTTACATCTAGGGTTAATCTATGGTTAATTACAAATAAAATTTATATGTAGGGTTAATTACAAATAAAACTTTGCTTCATATTAATAACAAAAAACTTGATAAGAATGTTGAGTGGGCTATTGACCCACGTCAGCAGCGTCAGGTCAGTATTCGGACGATAATTTTGTCGCTGGAATCACGATGGGAAAAATTTGAAACAAATCAAAAGTTTGGGTATATAATTGGAAAAATTAAAAAGTGAGAATAGATTAGGGAAAAATATAAAAATTGAGGATATATTTTATAATTAACTCACTTAATAATAAGATAATAACAGTCAGCATGCTGACGTGGACATGCTGACTAGGATGTTGACTGCTAATCCCAGTCAGCATGTCCACGCCAGCATTTAAACGGAATAATTAACGGTTGTTAGCAGCGGGATATATTTGAAATAAAATAAAAATTAGAGACCACATTAAATACAAATGAAAAGATGTGACATATTAGGGAGAGAGAGTAAAAGTTGGGATATATGCAGTAATTAACCCTTATTTTAAATGCAAAGTAGAATGACCCAGTGTCCTTTTTCTGCAACATGATGAAGTAAAATGTGAGGAGCCATGCATTTAGACAGTATATATTTAAAAGAATAATGGATTCCTCATTTTTGGTTTTATCAAATATTTATGTTCTATAGAGTTGTTTTGGAAAATAGACAATTAAATTGCATGTGCATAGAAGCTATTTATTAAGTAATGATGTTTGCTTTACTTTTCATGTTATTACTAGCTTGAAACATGGGTTCATTGAAATGCTGTAATTAACATAGAAATTGCAGGAATTACTTTATTTAGGTGCTGAAATTGATTTAGAAATTTTCGAAACTGATTTAGTAGATGTTGTAATTAAATTAGTAATTGCAGGAAATGCCTTATTAGAAGCTATACTTAAAATTATATGTTTGTAGAAATTGATTTTTGAATGCTGTAGTCAATTCATTAATTGTTGGAAAAAATTTTGGTTCAAGTTGAAATTGTTGTTGTGTTGTCCCAAGTGAAATTAACCCTAAGGGTGTTAATTATAAGTGGCAATCTTTTCTATAAAAAGATTTGGTTTCAATGTGAAATGCCATGATAGAGACTACTAGTGTATTCTATAGATATAACTTTTAAAGCTTGCTTAAGGACTCAAGGTCCAAGCCATACCTAACATCTGGTTGTAGATATTTCTAACTACTTACTAAATAGCTTAATTGAAGTACCATCAACTCAATCTCAATTGCTGTTGCATTTTGTATAGCTTGATATAATGTTCTATTATTACTGCCTTAATAGGATTTATGAAACAACTTTTATTAAGATATTAAAGTAAATAGTTATCATGCTTTATGTTTAGCATTCTAAAGCTATACTGGATATATATTTTTCAAACTAATATTTTCTTTTTGTAGGCCCGATATACCTGGGATCCCACCATTGAGGCTCATGTGAAGGATTCTTCGGAAGTTTACAATAAGACATTTTTCAAGGATATCCTCCATCTGGCGTGGGATGAGGCGCGCGCGAATATAGACGGTAACAAAGATACACCTATGGATGCGCTCAAGGGACATGGACCAATCTAGATGGAGGTCGACGTATGGGATCGGCTATGCGGCATTTGGGCATCGAAGGGATGGCAGGTTGCCTCCCGGACGGAGTACCAAAATCGGATGACGCTAGTCGACGGATCCATTGCCCGATATAACGGTGGGTCCATCCTATTTATTAGCCACGAGCGTCGATTGGTAAGTAATTTAATAACTATTTTTATTATTCATTTATTATTATAGAAAAACTAATTATATTTATTTTATTATAGGGGGCACGAGATGAGCAGGGGACGCTCATCCCTGCTGATCCTCTGAGGGTCTTCGAGGAGACACATAAATACCAGCATGGTCCTCGTTGGGATGAGTTCATCAGCAGGAAGTCGGAGACGGTACTGGTAAGATAATATTTTAAAAAAATTATCTAGTTCTATTATTTATAATTAATTTAATTAATTAATTTACTTTTATTTAAAGGCCATGTATAGTGAGTTGATGATATAGCGGGGAGGTGATCCTGTGCAGCATCAGCTTGATGCTGACGCATGGATGCAGGTGGCAGGCGTCGACCAAGGCCGTGTATATGGCATTGGCACAACGGCCCACACACAGGCGTTGTTGCAGTCATATGGTGCAGGGCCGTCTGCTTTCACCTCCTCCGTCGCAGGTCCATCAACATCACGTGCGGATCAAGACCGATTAGCGGCTGTCGAGACTGCTCAGGCACGCCTTGGCCGCTATGATAGATACTGTGACGCACATGGTCTATCAACATATGCAGATGGCTCAGCATATGGCGTAGATGACCCAGTACATGGCACATATATCTTCTATCATACCTGGTATTCCGGCTCCTCCGCCTCCCCCATCATTCTACGTGACACCATCAGCATCGGATCCATCATCATCATCGACGCCAACAGATGTGCTCCCCACGCAGCCCCTCTCCACGCCGCCTCCCCCGTCGCCTGATCATTGATGTACTTTTTTGATATTTTATTTTGATATGATGTAAACATTATTGTTTTGATACGATGTAAATAATATTTTGATATCTATATATTATAATTCGTTGTCTTTTGTATGTATTTTAATTAAATATTGGAACAAGAATTTATATATTTTTTATTTTTTTAAAAAAAAATATTTATATGCGATAGTTTTGCGACCGCAAACGCCGTCGCAGATTCTATCTACATAGTCGCGTGAAATGGTTGCAAAAAACTGTGCAATGACATTTGCGACGATCACGTGCGGTCGCCATATCGGTCGCAAAGCACTATGCGATGGTTTTGCCACGAAAGTATATGGTCGCAATTTCTGCATCTTTGACGACGGTGACGTGGCGGTCGCGTAGAATCTGCGACGAGCCTATCCGCGACGGATTTTTTGCGATTGCTGATATCGTCGCAATTTCCCTTCTGCGACAGCATTGCGGCCACGATAGCCATCACAGATGACGAAGTTTTTAGTAGTGGTCGGTAACAGTATTACCGACGGATTTAGTCGTTTGTGATTTTCAATTTTCTTTTAGTGTTTGATGCTCAACCCCACCAACACGTAACCACGATTCTATGCATAATTTTTGATACCCCGACCATGTGCATCTCTCATCGTCCAATGCAGCCCATTAACCACATAGCAGATTTGTTTAGAAAGATTTTCTATACTAGTGATAATAAGATTATTATACAATTTTATCAACACACAAAAATGAGAAAAGCTATAATTTTTTTATATTTATGATTTTTAATTATGTTTTTATACTTATGAATTATGTATGAATAACATTTATATATATATATATATATATATATATATATATATATATATATATATATATATATATATATATATATATATATATAATATAATGAATTATTTTTTTAAAATATGTTTAATTATTTTGTCAATTATAATACTGTCGATCATCTGTCTATTTGAGTTTGCCCTCCTGATTTTGAGTTTTGGCTCCACCATTAAGATGATGGCTTGCCACAAACATCTACGTGAATAAGTTGAAGTGGGGGTGGCTCTTGAATTGGATTACTTGGGGAAACTCTTTCTTTCTTGAATGTTTGTCTAGTAAGGTCTTGTTTGGTTGACATGCGAAGTAATTTTCTATATGTATTTCTTGAGAAGTATCTAAAAAGTGTTTGATTGATAAAAAATTAATTCATACGAAGTGCAACTTTCCTCCTAGAATATGTTTGGTTGAAATGAGTACTTATTAGGAAGTACATATGAAATAATCAATATATATATTTTTTAATCTCTTTATAAAATAATTTTTTAATTTATATGCATGAGTATATATATTAAAAAATTAAATTTATTTATAAATAAATAAATAAATATATATATATATATATATTAAAATATTAAAAATTTATTTTTTTCATATTTATACTAATTTATAAATAAATTATACTAATATAATTTTTGCATATATAATTAATATAATATATACTTTATTATATATGAAAAATTAATTTTTATTTGTAGTTAATATGAAAAAAATACATATTTTTATTAAAAATAAATTAAAATAAAATAAATATATAAAAAATTCAAGGATTAACTAATCTATAATGTTGGAAATATAAATTATAAATTATGTATTAAATACAAATGTGATGGTGAAATTGACTTTTTTTCTTCAAATATAATGCATGAAGTGTAACTTACCTAGGGGGCCTAGGTAAATTACTTTCTACATTTTGCAGAAAGTTGCATTTACTCAGGAAGTTATATTTCATGCAAAATGCAAGAAGTGTGTCAACAAAATATGAGCATTTTTTGCTACTTTTTGAGAAATACAACTTTTTACAAAAAATAATATCAATCAAATGAGATCTAAGTAAGCTTCACATAGTTGACCGGGAAGATCAACTATTGGAATACCTTTCACCATCTTCTTTGCTCCCAAGTCTTTAAACCCTCCAAATTTTAGATGCCCATTTCACATGTGCGAAATTTGTGAGGGATCTTTAACACGTGTCTTTAAACACATAATGGCAGTAGTATTCATATCCAACAAGAACATGTACTCTTTTTTTTGTCATAGAAACCTTAGCAATAAGATTCTCTTCTTTATCGCTAAGCGGAAGAAAGCCATCTTCCACGTTTATTTAATTCGCAATCACTCTCCATAAGTTGTCCAATACTTAATAATATTATTTTTTATCTTAGGAATCTAATAAACATTAGGAAGAATCTTATGGCTACTGCTAGGGTTCATGGGTCGGATCGGATTTGAAGAAAAAGTTCGCCCGACCCGACCCAACCCGCTTGTGGGTTGGGTCGGGTCGACGAGTTTAGAAGTAAAATTTTTTGAATCCGATCCGACTCGACCCATCCGAAATCTGATCGGATCGGGTTGGATAATCGGCTTACCCGTTAAAATAAAATTTAAAAGTATTTTTTAAGATAATTTGCCCAACACAACGAGGGAAGATGAGTTTTCCCAAGAAAACACGTCTTCCCAATGTATCTCCCCAAAAAGTAGTGGCCACGTGGGCCACTGCTTCTCAGGAAGACGCGACCCGAGCTTAAAATTTTAATATATTGTTTTAAAGTAATAATAAAAAATATAATTAATCGGGTCGGGTCTCGGGTAATCGGGTTCCAAACCTTGAAACCCGAGACCCGATCCGGTTATAGTCGGATTTGAATAAATTGAATCTGATCCGACCTATTTACTTGACCCGGCCCGATTAATTTGGGTCGGATCAATTTCTCAGATTCATTGGTTTGGTTTTGACCCATGAACAACCCTAGCTACTATTCTTTCCCTCAAACAAAATTATACCTTTGCCTTTAATCTCCACCTTCGATTCATCAACAAAGCACAGTGTCAAGCTCCACAAATTTTCTTATATTGCCCGTCATGTACGTACACTACTAGAATAGTTGTTGTCACCGACGGTTCATGCCATTGTTGAACCGTCGGTGAAGACTATCACGGACGGCCCGCGCCATGGCAAACAGTCGTAGATTATGTGCGCGTCTCAGATAATTTGTGATGGCCCAAGGCGGCCGTCCCAAATAATTATCAGCGACAACGCTCGAGCTGATCTAAACACATCAATGACAGCCAAGGCGGCTTCGCTGAAATTTAATTATCAACTGCAGCTATGAGACGTTAGTGATATTATTAGCAATCGTGATATTTGGTGCTACCCAGACCATCAGCCAGTTACGATACGCTTTCAGTGACGGCCTTGTGACGGTTACCCGTGGGTAAGACGTCACTAAAGTTATATATTGTAATTGAAAAAAATTAAAATTTTGGAAACTCCTGTATATAATAATATTCACACGATACAATCTATTTATAACCATAATTTACAACCACAAAATATCTTACAGAGACAAATGCAACCAACCATACACGTTTACTTAAATATCATCAATCTAAGCCTCAAATTGAGGCAAACAAGTATCAAATATCAAAACTAAAGTATATAAACAACTATCAAGCATCTAAGCCTCAAACAGAGGCAAACAAGTATTAAAATATCAAATCTAAAGTAGGTTGTTCAATATGTATCGCAGGTTGTTCTTCAATGACTTTAACTGTCGTAGTATCTAGTGGCACTCACATCTCAGTAATTGACTCAATATTATCATTTAAATGAAACTGATCGTCAAGACTATCTAGAATCATTGTTCTATAAGGATTCGGTGGCCGGATTCAAAGAAGAAATAATGACACTAGAAGATTCACCATGAGTATGGACAACATGATTGCTCGACGTCCCGACTTCACATGACTCCCCGTGACAATTTCATACAAAATATCTTGGTGCGAATCCTTTTATATATAGATGCATTGTGATAATTTCCTGATCCAAAAATCTTATATTCGAACATTTCCGGCACGAACGTCAGATTTGATCACCGCTAACTAATTTTCGATTCGAGTAGGCGAAATTTAAGAAGTAAGTTACGCCTACTCGAAATTAATCCGTTATAGCTCCACGATGAATTCGTCGGTACATCCAGTTTCGATCATCCGACAAGTTCTGTCAAAAAGTTGTTATAACCAAAAGTTTGATTAAATTTATTGCGGTTTTATTTCAACGGGAAAATGTGGATTTAAGCTAAGAGCGGGTTAATGGAATTTTTTGGAATAATTTCGAATAAGTTCTTGAAGTAGAAAAAAATTACGAGAAATTTTATAATTATTATTTTTGTAATTTAGCATGTCATAGTGAGAGTAGATCTCGAGACGAACTCAACGGTTTGATCGGAACTCGAATCAGACTTAAAATGAATTGATAATAAATTTTCTAGTCGAGTTAGATCAAAGTAAATGATAAAATAGTAATTCGAGGTACCAATTAAACCCCAAGCCTATCTATACCTGGGTTGTACGATTGGGGCGCCGCACAGTACCCGAGGTATCAAGGAAGGGGCGTCGGCTGTAGGAGGGAGGCGCGAGTCGGGGCTGGTTTTCGGTGAGTCCGCCGAAGTAGATTAAACTTGTCTTTCTTCTTCCTCCTTGTTTTCTCAAGCCGGTGAGTAGTTTTATTCCCTCGTTCCTGTTCATGAATTCATACAGCCGCCTCTCCTCTTGAAGCTTTTGTTGTGGATTTTTACATCATGATTTCTAGAATCTCGTTAAATCTAAAAACCAATACTGTTAATACATAAATTCTTGTATTCATGATCATTGTTCTTGTGGTTTCTTGGGGTGTGCATTAACAATGGATTATGGACTAGAATTCCAAGCTATTGCCGGGTCTCACTTAGGGGTGTGCATCGGTAAATTAACCTAACCGATTGGCTACAATTCTTGTTAATCGTTTACCGAACCAGAATTTTTGGTTAACCGACCGAATTAACCAAAATAATCCTGTTTGGTTCGGTTAAATAACCAAAATTACTGACCAAAATTGAATAATATATAACATCAGGATTTGAACTAGAAACCTCTTAAATAATTATGTAACACCTTAACCACTGTACCAATTATTATTATTTGTGAATATTCCTTACTATGTTTATTATATTTATAACTATAAATTAAAATAATAAGAACAAATGAACTTAACCAATATGGCAAATAACTCCATTCAATATATTTTTATATTTGTTATACTTAATATATGATTCGGTTAATTCGGTAAATTAATCGAATCGTCAGTTAATTTACCGAATCGAACCAAAAAATAAAATCCTAAATTTTTTTAACCAAAAATCAAATCGAAATTAATTTGATAAATTCAATTCAATTAAATCAATTTTGATTAGTTCAATTTCGGTGAACCAAAAAATCTTGCTCATCCCTAGTTTCACTTTTGCTCTTGAAAGTGCTGCGTTTGAGCAGGCTCTGAAATGCATATCTCAGTTTAAGAAGTTGGTTCTCGAGAACTGAGTTAATGCAACAGAAGTGTTGCAGAAATAAATATAATATATAATTCAGCGCACTATCCAATGAGATATGTGGTAGCTTTCCATACAATGGTTTTCTATCAATTATTATATACTCGAGGAACTTTCAGCTTCTCATTGCCATATAGCTCATGGAACTTGCACAAAGAAGCACATTTTGTGCTTCTTGTGGAGTTCCTAAGAATGCAGGCTCAGTTCATTTTTTGTGTACCAAGTTGGCAACTTGAAAGCAGATGTATTACCCACTCTTTACTAAATAATTCCATGATGTCACTGGCCTGTTCCATCCATCACATGTCGGAGGAGAAAATTCCAAATGTATGCAGACGGCTCCATGGGGGAACTAGCTAGGATGTTAAGTAGAAATTTACAGGATTGCACTTAGAGGATTCATCTCGGCATAGTACAAGTAATTTAAGGTTTACTAAATAAAATAGGTGACTGCTTAGTATGGTCTAGCATGCGGATGGAGAGGATTTATTTATTTACTGTTGAGATGAATACTGCCCACACGATTATATTTGAGAATGATACTATGTTGAAAGAAATAAATTATTCTTTATTGTGATATGGTTACTATCTACGTGTGCGGTAAGAATGAACACCATGGTAGCAAATTTGGCATGTGAAAATAATCTGTCCTTTCTTGTTTGATATAGTTATTCGAGTAAATTTCACGGATGATTCTTCAACTTGGCACCTCTTAATTATTATATCTTTTATCTTCATTGTATAAATTAAAAATCTTTAAACTTTGTAAAATATATCTGATAAATCATTGTGACCGGCTAACACAGGTTTCATGACGAGGCAGTCATGTCATCTTTGAAAATTTTCATAGATGGTCCCTGAACTTGGCATTTCTTATGTACTATATCATTCATCTTCACTTTATAAGTCAAAATAAAAAAAAATTCACAAAATATACACAACATATACAAATAAAAATATCATAACATCTACACATTTGGACCGAAAAAGTCCGTGCTCGGCTCGGCCCGGACCAATAAAATTTGTGCCCGACCTAGCCCGAAAAAATTCTTGCCCAGCTAGGCCGAAAAAAATTTGTGCTCGGCCCGGCCCGAAAAAATTCGTGCATTGCCCAGCCTGTCCCGACCCGGCTCGAGCCGACCTGAAAAAATTTGTGCCCCGGCCCGACCCGAAAAAAATCATGTCCGGCCCAACCTTGCCCGAAAAATTCGTGCATTGTCTAGCCTATCCCGACCCGGTTTGGGCCGACCCGAAAAAATTCGTGTCCGACCCGGCCTAAAACAATTCGTGCACAACCCGACCCGAAAAGTTCGTGCTCGACCCGGCCCAAAATAATTTGTGCCTGGCCTGGCCCGAAAAAATTCTTGCCCGGCCAGACTGGAAAAAATTCGTGCTCGGCCCGGCCCGAAAAAATTCGTGCATTGCCCAGCTTGTCCCGGCCCGCTCGGGCCGACCCAAAAAAATTCGTGCCCCTGCCCGACCCGAAAAAATTCATGCCCCAGCCCGACCCGCAAAAATTCGTTCCCGGCCCAACCCAAAAAATTTCGTGCCCAGCCTGGCCAGGAAAAGTTCGTGTTCGGCCCGGCCCGAAAAAATTCGTGCATTGCCCAGCCTGTCCCGGCCCGGCTCGGGCTGACCCGAAAACAAATCGTGCCGAACCCAAAAAAGTTGTGCCTGGCCCAACCTTGCCCGGAAAAATTTGTGCATTGCTCAGCCCGTCCCGACCTGGCTTGGGCCAACCCGAAAAAAAATTCATGCACGGCCCGACTCAAAAAGTTCGTGCCGGGCCCTGCCCGAAAAAGTTCGTGCCCGGCCTAGTCCGAAAAAATTCGATCCCGGTCAGGTCGAAAAAAATTCGTGCTCGGCCCGGCCCGAAAAAATTCGTGCATTGCCCAGCTTGTCCCGGCCCGACCCGAAAAAAATTATGCCCAACCTGGCCCAAAAAATTTCGTGTCCGGCCCGGCGAAGAAAAATTCGTGCTCGGCCCGGCCTGAAAAAATTCGTGCATTGCCCTTTTGTGATATTTTTTCGGGCCGGGCCGAGCAAGAATTTTTTGGGTCCAAATGTGTAGATGTTGTGATATTTTTATTTGTATATGTTGTGTATATTTTTGTGATTTTTTTCCGATTTTGGCATATAAAGTGAAGATGAAGGATATAGTACTTAAGAAATGTCAAGTTCAGAGACTATCTATGAAAATTTTCAAAGATGACGTGACTGTCATGTCATGAAACCCGCGTTAGCCAGTCATAGGGACTTATCAGATATATTTTATAAAGTTTAAGAGGTTTTGATTTATAAAATGAAGATGAAGAATATAATAGTTAAGATGTGTCAAGTTGAGGGACCATACGTGAAATTTACTCATATATAGTTATTGCCTATATGAATGTTGATATGAGAATGAGTATTTTGATAAATGAATATTGCATGGTCGGGGTACGGTAATAACACATGATGCTAATTTATTCTTTCCTTTATTTAAATTGCTGATTGTGAGTGTGGACCGGAAAGCTCGTCAGCCGCCATATTGATGACCAACCCAGGTGGTGTGAGCGGAAAATACACTGAGATAAAGTAGTGATCAATGATCGGCTCGTAGGACCGACGGGTTCCTGGATGAAAGGATCAACGGGTCCTTGGAATGGGAAGCTCGTCAGCACCGCCACACTAACGACCACCTCGGGTGGCTTGTTTGGTTGGTTGGATGTTTACATCATGTTTATATTTGATTTGCAATATTGAACATGCTTAAATTGGTTATGATTGGATGGCTACACTTGTTGATATTTATGTCTCTTGTGGATGGTGATTATGCATATTTGTTACTGCGTAGGGTGTATGCTTATTTATGAATCATTTCCCTATTGATTTGATTTATTGAATATGGTTGTAGAGGATTAAGTCACTCACTAAGTCCTAGTTGGACTTACTCTTTATATGTTGCCTCTTTTCAGCACCTGAACGTGATCATTTAGGTACTGGAACACAATAGCGCTGGGTGACGAAGGGGACAACGAATCTCGTGACATGTCGTGGTTGGGGGATGTATACCGAAGTTTGTAGGGTATTTGATGTTTTTCTTTAGTTATGGGTCGGTGTTAGATTTGTTTCCACTTTTAAATAAAAATTCTATTCTTATTTATTTGGATTGTTTAAAGGAGTCTTGCACATTTATTGGCTTGTGTTACTATTTGAGATTTTTGTTTGATTATAATTAATGCTAGGGAGTCGATTTCTATTTTTATGAAATTGTTGAGGATTTTGTTATTGGCTTATTGAGGATTTATTGGCTTGTTTTGTTATTCTCTAGAATGAGTTAGGCTTCGGGATACGTGGAGTACTCTGATCGGTCATACCCGAATTTTGGGGTGTGACAATCCAACTTCGATCGTACGACATAATATGTCAAAAAGTTATCAATATCTTAAGTTAATATCTTTAGGTGGGATGATCTTATTCCATTCGGGATTTATGTTATTTATATTGCACTAAGTATTTTCTTTTAGTCATTAACTTCATTCTAAATTTCGGCAGCATCTCCCTATAGTTCTCTAAATACGCATATCATCTGGACGTGTATCAGAGAACAAGAGAGATACAATAGTCAAAATTTAAAAATGAATAATGACTAAGAGAAAAAAATTAAGTGCAATACAAATAACTATGTTCCCAAATTATCCAATTAGGGACATTTCAAATGTTGTACATCGTATAAAAGATCATCTACTTCATTTACACGAACATACAACCCCCGAACGGATCTAAGATTTTGCAAAATTAAAACTCGACTCGTCGGTGCATACCTGAAACATATCAGTTCATCATGATTAATTTATTTTCTAAATTTGTGGATGCCGATGCAAGTCCACAGTAAACGATTTCGGCGCGACTCCAAAGTGGACGATTTCAGCACGAGTCCACAATGGATGATTCTGGCACGAGTCCAAAGTGGAGATTCTGGCGCGAGTCCAACTAAAATTAACCCTAACATTTATTCTAATTAAAATTAATTAATCATAACATTAAAACTAATTAACATAAAAAAAAAACTTAACCTAATTAACAGTTAATAATAACAAAAAAACTAGCAAATAATTACTAATTAACCTAAAATTAACAATTAACAACTTGCTTTTTCAATCAGAGGTTCATTCCTAATCTATGAAATATTTGAGAACTATATCTGATGTGACCAAGTTTTAAAAAATCGTTATATTATTATAATTCATATAGCTGAACTATTTTTATTTTATTTTTTACCACTGCATTATAATTTATCCCCACAAGGGCATTACTAGATCTGCATGCCTTAATTAACCATCCAGGTTAGTAGAGGTTGACCTTTTTCTACTAAGCTAGTTGATCCAATATAGATTTATTATGATCATTAGGATAAGAAAGGGCAGCCATACTAGAATCTCACTCAATCAGCATAGATGATTTCTTTCTGAATTATAAAAGCATCAACACATATATGTTACACATTTTTGCATGATCACTTATAGTACTCCAGAAACTTCATGAACTATGCATGATGATGATCATTGACTAATCTTGCTGGTCTTTTAGATGGGTCTTATACCCAAATACTTCTCTGTAAACTACAGAAGAATTGCATTGGGAATTAGAGGATTGTTTACAGTATGACAACTTCTAAATTAGTATTGAAAAATGTTCTGGAGTTCTCCATTGTACAATTTGAAATAGTCAAACCAATGGGACAAAGAAGATTATCAAGAGACATTGTAATTTTTTTGAGAAGAATAGAGGAATGGTTTCTATATAAGGAGAAATATTTTTAAAAAATTATGGTTTTCAAAACATATGTAGCTTTGTAAGATGTTAATTTAAAGAGAAGTATTTGTAGGTGGAATCAGTGAAAAGGAAAGCAACTTCCTTTTTCTTGTTTACTGTGGATCTTTGACCACCTTTTTTCTTTCGTTCAGTTTTTTCTTTTTCTTGTTTACTGTAAATTATTTTCCTCCATGCTTGTAAGCATAACTTGCTAAAGTAGCTGCTACATATTCAGCTTCGGCTGAAGATAATGCAGTTGAATTCTGCTTTTTAGAACACCAGCACACTGTACTTGCTCCAACTTTGAATATTGTTGAATTAATGTGCTTAATATTATTTCTAGGTTGAAAAAGTTAATCAAAATGTCTACGGATCGTAGTTGGATGAAACATCGAATAATTAGAGGAGTTTTGACTGATGAATTTATTCAAGGAGTCGAGGGATTTCTTAATTTTGCATACTCCAAACCTCAATATGTTTTTGGTGACAAAATTAGATGCTCATGTCAACAATGTATTAATCATCATTATCATTATCGAGATGATGTGGCATATCACTTATGTTCGAAGGGATTTATGCCTCGCTACACACATTGGACTGCACATGGGGGGTTGACAAGAGAAGAAGTTGGTGAATCCTTAACCATTCCTCAATCAGAAAGCACCACTCAAAATCCCTATAGATCTATGGTGGTGGATGCAATTGGTATTGACTCATCAAATGTAGAAGAAAGACCAAATGAAGAAGTTGCCAATTTTTTTGAATTATTGAAGTACGCAGATGAGCCATTATGGAGTGGTTGTAAGAGTCAAAGTAGGTTATCAGCCATGTCACAGTTACTCAATTGCAAATATGAGTTTAACATGAGCAAAACTTGCTATTATCGGCTGATGTCAATAATCAAAGATATGTTACCAGAAGATGCAAAGTTGAAAGAAAATTTTTATAAAACGAAGAAGATGAAGAAGAAAGTAGGACTTGGATACGAAAAGATAGATGCATGTTAGAATAATTGCATGTTGTTTTATAAAGAAACAACAAATTTAATGCAGTGCTCAGTGTGTGGACATCCTAGATATAAACCAACACCATTAAATAATGGTAGGAGAAAAAAAATACCGTATAAGGTCTTACGATATCTTCCGATAACGCCAAGACTTCAAAGGCTTTTTATGTCTGAAAAAACTGCTGAGTATATGATTTGACATGCAAAAAATCGTAGTTCAGATGTTGTTGCACATCCTGTACATAGTGAAGCATGGAAACAGTTTGATGTTCACCATCCTTCATTTGCTTCTGATCCAAGGAATGTCATATTAGGATTGTGCACCGATGGCTTTAACCCATTTGGGCATTCTTCTATTCCATATTCAGTTTGGCCTGTGCTGATTACTGTATACAATTTGCCGTCATCTATGTGTTTGAAGGTTCAGTTTATATTCTTAAGTTTGATCATTCCTGGACCAAAGAGCCCACGTAAAGAACTTGACGTATTTTTTAGGCCAGTGATAGATGAACTGAACATGTTATGGTCTGATGGGATTATGACATATGATGTATTTAGAAAACAAAATTTTCAAATGAGAGCAGCACTTATGTGGACTATCAGCGACTTCCCTGCATATGTTATGTTATTAGGATGGAGCACACACGGGAGGTTAGCTTGTCCATATTGTTTAGAGCATAGAAAATCTTTTATTCTCGAAAATGGGAGAAAGACATCATTTTTCGATTGCCACCGTCAGTTTCTCCCTCTTGATCATCCATATCGAAGGCAAAGAGACAAATTTATGAAGGGCCAAATTGAAAGAGATATTGCACCTCCACGATTATCGGGCGATGAAATGAAGGCACGTGTTGATAAATTGTCTGATATTCAATTTGGAAATCAATGTGTTGCTAGAATTTCAGGATTTGGGCAACAATACAATTGGGTTAAAAAAAGTATCTTTTGGACTTTACCGCATTGTCATACAAATTTAATTCGACATAACTTAATTGTGATGCATATTGAACGAAATGTGTTTGAAAATATATTCAATACGGTAATGGACATCAAGGGGAAAACAAAAGACAATGTCAAGGCTAGAGCTGATTTGCCTAAGTATTGCAAGCGCCGCGAATTAGAATTACAGAATGCCAATGGGAAATTGTTGCAGCTGAGAGCCTCATTTGTGTTGAACAAAGAACAAATCAAAACAGTATATCATTGGGTCAAAGAATTGAAATTTCCTGATGGTTATGCTTCAAACATAAGTAGATGTGTAAATATAGATGATCGCAAATTTTATGGAATGAAAAGTCATGATTGTCATGTTTTCATGCAAAGGCTTATTCCAATTGCATTTTGTGATTTGTTACCCGATCCAGTATGGGATACATTAACTGAGCTGAGTTTATTCTTTTGGGACTTGTGTTCAAGTGTGTTGCGAATTGAGAAGGTTAAAAGACTTGAGTTAAACATTGTTGAGATACTATGCAAGCTTGAGAAAATATTTCCACCAAGTTTTTTCGACTTAATGGAGCATCTCCCTGTTCATTTACCTTATGAGGCTAAAGTTGGCGGTCCTGTACAATATAGATGGATGTATAGATTCGAAAGGTAAGACATATGTCTTTTGATTCTTCATTCAAATTTCTATTTTTTTTAAACGTCTTAATTTATAAGAATATTTCAGGTATATGCTTCAATTGAAGAAAAAAGTGAAGAATCGAGCATATGTTGAAGGATCAATTTGTGAAGCATATATCATACAAGAAATTTCTACTTTTTGTTCTTTCTACTTTGAACCAAAGTTAAACACAAGGTTGAATCAAATACCTCGAAATAATGATGATGGAGTTCCAACTACCATGGGATGCCTATCTATCTTTACCTACCCTGGTCGACCTTGTGAGGCCGTTGGGCGATATAGGATGGTTGTCGACGAAGTTGAATATAAAGCAATGGAGCTTTACGTACTTATGAATTGTCAAGAAATCTCTCCTTTCATTAAGTACGTAGTAGTATTAACATCAACTTTTCGTTAATTATTTCATATATTCAAATTATGTTAATGTAAACTTTATTTATTTTAGTGAGTTTAATGATATCGTTAGGCAAAGAGAACCACACTTAACTGACGCAGAGCTAGAGAAGTTACGAGATAGAGACTTTTCAAAATGGTTGAGAGATTATGTAAGTTGAACAATTATCCTTGTGTCAATGTCAATGTGAATAATCCTGATTATTTCATTTTTTTGTGATAGGTTAATCAAAACATTCACATGGTTGATAATCGAATACTTGTCATTGCACAAGGCCCACAAAGATTGGTTCGTTCCATGAAGGGTTATTTTGTGAATGGATATAAGTTTCACACCAAGGAATTTTCACATGGAAAGAAAACAATTAACAGTGGTGTTTGTATCAAGGGTAGTTGCTACAATGACTTTAAAGTTGATTACTATGGCATTTTGATTGATATTGTGGAGGTAGAATACTTTGGTGGAAATAATGTGGTGTTATTTAAATGTGAGTGGTTTGATACTGAAAAAGGAGTTAGAGTACATCTTCGCCATGGACTTATTGAAATTAATCACAAGTTGAGACTTTATCATGATGCTCCTTTTGTGTTGGCAGAGCAAGCTCAACAAGTTTATTACACTAGTTATCCCTCAAACAAAAAAGGAAGGAGTAGTTGAAATAAATTTGATGTATTAGTTGAAGAAACAGACGATAATATCCCTCCACAAACCGATGATTTTTTTCAAGAGGATGAGGTTGAAACAATACAACCTATTATGCCTACAACTGAGTTGGATTTGTTAAATGTATTAGTTAATAATGATGGTGTAGTTGATGAAGTAGATCAACATGAAGAATTTTTTTTAAGAACTCAAAGACAAGCCATTGAGGAGGATGAAGAAGCGGACACTATAGACACGGAAGATAGTGAAAATGATGAAGTTAACGAGTATTTGTCAAATGATGATTGAAACTTTTTTTGTATAAGTTTACTTTTGATGATCACTTATAAAATCATTGTGAACATGATGATATACTCTCATTTGTTTGTAATTTATTTTTTTCTTAAATTCATGTGTCTTGAATTATTAACTATTCTTAATGCACTTTTAGTAAATAATGGTGTCACAAGGTCGAGGACGAGGTCGAGGGCGTCCTCCTTTGATTGAAAAACCTTTTGCGACCTCTACACAATCATCATCATCTGAAGCTGTAGTTGGAGCCATGACCTGTACACCTTATACTCTTGTTGTACCCGTTATTGTTCCACTTGAACCAATTACTATTCTACTAGAAACACCTTCTACTCCTACACCTTCGACGTCGTCGGCACCAGCACCAACACCCTCACCACCTTTAGTCCATTTGCATTTGATGCCATCAGCTCCTCTTGTGCCATCTATATCTGCTCCTACACACAGTGATAATACTTCACGTCGAAGAGGACCAAATCAGCCTTCAAAATCGTCAGAGACACCAGATGATAGACGCCTATTAATTATTGATAAGAAAAGGTAGATCATTATATTTTTAGCTTCCTCATTTGGATTATGCATTTATAGAAACCTCGTGCTCTTTTACTTCACTATATATTTCATTTGCTATTGGCATTGAACTCTTTTACTACTAATCCAATTAATTCGCATTAGTACATTTCTTCCTGTAGGTTGGTATATATAATATTCCTTTGACCCGCTCATGTGGAGCTTTTATGTCATAAGCTATTAATTCTCATTACTATTAATTATACATGTGATGATATTGATAGGCTGATAGCTTCTATGTCATAAGCTATGTAGCATGAGAAGCAGTCTTTAAAAATGTTAAAGATCACATAGACTGCTTCAATTTCCACTAGAATGTCTCATACAATACTGAGTGTACAAAACCCTATGCTGTAAAAGCTTCAGCATATGTGGATAATCAATTATGGCATATAGGTTTCTGGAGATAAGTATCTAAGGAACAAAAACATGCCTGAGGATGATCCTAATGTCATGCGGTTTCTGTGTATAGAAATAAAATAACTCTTCTAGTGCAAATAGTTTTAATAATGTCGAAAAACAACCTATATATCTGACCACTTATTTAGGTTTATGCTAGTAGTATATATCATAAACAGATTTTGCGTACACAACGATACCATATAGTGAGGCTGCATTGCATAACCTTAAGAGAACATGCAGGTCTCAAATTCCACTACCAATATCTGGAGTAAAATCTTATATTCTAAAAGCCATTTGAAAGATGTTTCATATGTTCTATACCAACGGCTAAGTTTATGTAGCATGTGAAACATTGCACATCTGCAAAATGCAGTTGCATACAGGAGAATATTGATTGTAGGTTGATAAATTGAAACAAATACAATAAAGACCAAAGATGATATATCAATGATAATAAAACATTCTTCTAATCCTAGATGCTGAGGGATTGTATATGATAACTTAGTCCTAGGATGAAAGATGGATATAGCATACTTCAAGTACAAACCCCTAAAATACTCTTGACTCATTTGCTGTAGAACTAATCAGATTTCTGCTAGAATTACATAATTGAAGGATCAAGTGTTTCCTGTTCTAGATTAGCAGCTTCTAGATAGCATCCTGCAATTTATAAATTAATAGAATGATGAACACAGTGCATAAGATTATTATTCCTGTTATTAAAAGAATTTATTAGTTTGGTTTTGATATGACTAGTGACAATTTTTGGCCCTGCTCAAACTACTATGGATGGGACCATCTGTACATAATATATTTACTTCTTGCAATTCTTCATAGGTTGACAGTTTGACATTTAGTATTTTATGTTTACGTCTATTTACCATCTAATAATACATATGCTGTAGAAACTGGAAGCCATCTGCTAACACATTAAAGTTTTCTATTTTTTGACTACTCAAGAGTCAAGACTTCCCAATGCCTTTCATTATGTTATGAACTCTGATAGAACCATGTTTAGCTATATTGATTCTTGATGATTTTCTCAAGTCTGAACTAGCAAATGTTGGAGCTTAATACTATTTCTTAAAAATAGATAAATAAATTCATTAGTAGTGTCATCTTGCTCATAGTTTGTTCAATTGAGGTCTTGAATTGGTGAGGGCTTCAAACTCATATGGACTTGTCTTAAGATATTGAAGAAGATAGAGCAGACTCTTGGATGGTTAAACCTTTTGCACAATGCACAATGATGTAAACAATACATGAATAGTTTTTCTTGTCACCTCAATATGATCACTTAGTCTTCTTTTATCATGCTGGACATTCTAAATTCACATACAACTACCATCTAGTCCCCAACTAATCTGGGTGCCCTTGATGTTTGCATACAACAATCATCAAGTCCTAACTATTTGAGTATGGAGTACCTACCAAATTTACATGCTTATAGAAATATCATATGTGCAACCTAATCATGTGCCCTTATTTCTTGGATAGTTAAATTGGTTGGATGCGTAGTTTGGAATATCATCACTTACTGAGTTGAAGGGAATGGCTTGTGATTCATAACTAGTATTTGTTCATAACTATTTGAACACAGTGCATAAGAACTAGAAGATTATATTATAATGGTTTTTGGCATATGCAAGTTAAGTTTCAATTTATCCTACAATATGATGTTTGCTTTATTCTGACAGTATGGTAAGACCACTGCTCATATATGTTAACTGAAATCAAATTAAGTTGTCAAACATTGATCATATGACCACTGCCTTTGGTAAGACCTAGAGGATGATATATCTGAATAGATTAATATATTTTACAGGAGGTACTAATAGACTTATAGATGAACTAAAGATTAGGAGATACTAATAGACTAGATGCTATCAATTAGTGGAGCAATGGTCTTCTGCAGTAACAGTAGCATTGTGACAATGATAAGGTATTGAATAGCTATAGGAAAAGACCTTAATACCCACATATGCTCTCACCAGTGATGTAGTATATCTCACAACCAAATGCTCTTCCTAGTCATTAGTGAGACTCTTGTAGAAAGCAGAATATTCTTCCTTTGTGATCTCTTCAGGCTTCCTCATCCAGATAGGTTTTTGCTTGTTGACTAAAGACCATTCATGAGAAACCTCTTTGATCTTCTTCTAATTTATTATTTTTGTAGCTTCCCCGAGACAAAAGTGGTTCGAGATATTTCATCAATTATTAAGGGAAATTTCACGGGTGTATGGCCATATTGGTCTGAAGTGCCATCACATCTGAAGGAGTTACTCTAGGATAAATTTAAGGTATTTTATTTTAAAATTTTGATTATGATAATTATATGTTGCTCATATATAGACTCCTAAAATTGAAATTTTTATCTCTACTATTATGTATTTGGGTTTTTTTAGACAGTTTATCGTTGGGAACCTTCTCAGACCGATGAGGTTCGAGAAATATGGGACAGGACAACTGCTCGACACTTCTCTGATAATATGGGTGATGCTAGAAATTATGCAAAAAGAAAGACTAATACCGATGATATCCACCGAACTAGCGGTTTTGGCCCTCCATGGATACCTCCAGATATTTGGAATCAACTTATTATTGAGCATTGGGATACAGATAAGTGGAGGCGAAAATCTGAAGTCGGTCGTCCCAATCGCAAGAAGGAGGTAGATGGTGACATTGCACTTCATACAGGTGGATCTATTTCATTTGTTGCTCATCGAAAAAAACTGGTATGATATTGATAATATCGTTGTCATACAAAATTTATGTTAAGATTGTTAATTAAATATTATTTATCTTTTTGTAGGAAGAAAAGTTGAATCGACCACCTACACATCTTGAATTATTTAAACACACCCATAAGCGAAATAGTGGTGAGGGTGACTATGTCGATGACAAATCATAAAAAGTTGTGGTATGTACTTGATTTAACTAATAATTAACTAATTTTTTAAATATAATAATTAACTATTTTTTAAAAAATTGTACAGGACACTTATGAGGCATCGATCATAGAGAAATATGGCACAGATGCATCATTACACCCGAATTTTGATCTTGAAGAATGAATTAATACCTCTGGACCCCCATCTCATAATCGGGTTTATGGTTTTGGATGTCGAGAGGGTGTTAAATCTATTATTTGGAGTTCAAGCTCTGAAGGATCCAGTACATCCTCAAGTTATGGGCATCGTCGGACACATAATGAGTGGAACAATATGCAAATGGAGGTGGCATCCATGCGAGAGCACATTACCCCTTTGGAGACATCGATGCAATCACAAGTGGAGGCTCAAGTTCGTTTGCTATTGACACAACTTGGTATACCTGTCATTTCTTCGGAATCAATAAATTCTCCTTCAAGTTCCACCGAACCACCTCCACCACCTCCACCTCCACCTCCATTAGCTGGGTTATGATTATTGGTCAGTAAATTAAATTGCATTCTTAATTAATCATTCTTAATTTTTGCCAAGTATAATTAGGAGGGAAACCAGAAGGAAAGAGGGACATATATTATGCTGATATATAAGACTTGATAGATCATGCTTTATTTATCTTGGGAAGGAAGATATTATTATAATGTGTAATAGTGATGGGTAGAGGATGCATTCTTTTCCATATTCTTTGTTCAAACTTAGGAATGCATGCAAGTGAGCATGATAACCTAAAATCTATTGTTTAGGAGAGTGTGAAGTATGATGCAATATTCATATCTTCTACTTAAGTTGATTGTTAGGGTTTAAAGTCTATTGCCTATCGCAATGTCCCCAAGTTAGTTAATTAGATTTATGGGTTATAATTTATTATCATGTAGCAATCCAAATGCTTCGTATAGTTGAGGATTTTATCTTTTGATTTTATTCATATTTCTTTTATTTTTCCAAGTAGGTATAAAAAGAATGAAGTGCAAGGATCTACTTTTTAGAAAAGACTATCACTGATATGTATTTTTGTAACAATCTTCATGTATTGAAACTCCGAATTGTATTTGCTTGACTAGCACAATCTTAATGTATACAATAGTTTCCTTAAGTTATTTATGGTTGTGTGTGAATTTCTGTGTGTGTGAATTTAGAATGGTTCATATGTGGTTTCAAATTTTATTTTATGATTTCGTGTAAATGTGATATGTTTTGGGTGTTCAGAAATGATTCAGGTATAGCTAATAAAATTTACACTCATATTATTACCGACAGACATATTTTGTTGGAATTACCAACGAAAATAATTTCGTTGGTAATACCAGCAGAAACATTTTCGTTGGTATTACCAACCAACATATTTTCGTTGGTAATACCAACGAAAATAATTCCAACAGATATGTATCTGTTGGTATTAACAACATACATTTATCCGTTGGTATTACCAACAGATATTTATCCGTTGGTATTACCAACAGATATATTTCGATGGTAATACCGGCAGATATTTATCCGTTGGTAATACCAACATATATATATCCGTCGGTAATACCAACATATATATATCCGTCGGTAATACCAACGAATATATGAATCCGTCGGTATTACCAATAAAATAAAATATCTGTTGGTAATACCGACAGATTAGTTAAAATCTGTCGGTATTACCGAGGAGCCTTTTACCGACGGATTTTACCAACAGATAATCTGTCGGTAACAATATTACCGATGGATTTTTGGGTATTACCGACAGATTTGGTCCGTTGGTGATATCTTATTTTCTTGTAGTGTGAGTACTATCTTGCACAATTATATGTACTAATGAATTGCCCCGAGGTTGATCCTTTCATTCAAAAATTTGACACGAAAGTTCGTACACAAACACCGAATATATCCGAGGAAGAATTACAAGATAAACGTAGCACAGAATTTCCAAATTGGTTCAAAACTTGGTCAAGTGAACATATTCAAGAAATAGACAACAATTACTCGAGTTAGCATGTGGACCGTCACGACTAGTCTTATGCTATAACAGATACATTGTGAATTGATATAAATTTCTTACAAAGGAGTACTCAACCACAAAGAAGACATGAATGCTGGTGTTTGTGTCAAAGGCTCCACTTGGATTGATTGTGATTGTGATTTCTACCCACTGCTTGAGGAAGTACTTGAGCTTCAATATATTGGGTGCAAAAAAATAGTGATATTCAAATGTCACTAGTTTGACACATCATCTCGAGGGAGTCAAATTCATCCAAAGTGTTTGTTGAGGTTAATTTTAAATCAAAGTTAGCGTCGAACGAGCCTTTTATTTTGGCATCACAAGCGCAACAAGTATATTACGCAAAATATCCAGGCAGACGAAGAGATAGATCGGAATGACGGGCAGTGTGTAAGACTAAGGCACGATTGAGGATTGATCCAATGGCATAGGATAATGATACTACAAAATTTGTATTAGGTGATTTTTATCAGGAGGATGATCCTCATGTAGTTGAAGTTGTGGGTCAAACACTTGAAGATGAAAATTTAGTTGTTGCACAAGGTGTGGCTGAAGAAAGTGTTGATGTTGAACCAGATGATGCAGAAGATGAGAATAGTTATGAAGATGAAGAGACAAGTGAAGAAAAAAATGACTCAATCGATTATTATTCTGATGATATCGATGATTAATGTGAAATATATATATATATATATATATATATATCATCTTTTTTCTAATAATTTATATTATATTATTGGTTGACATCACTAATCAATATTTATATCTATAGATGTCGTGTGCCCGTTCTAGGGTTCATTGCACAGGTTTACCTCGGCCGTCGTCGCCCGCGATAGCACCACCACCACCCACCGTGGCAGATGCTGTACCACCACCACCTGCACCTATACCACCACCACAGCCGTGGTAGATGTTGTACCACCACCAGCTCGAGGTCTTCGTAGGCCTCGTGGGCCTAATCACGGGGGGAGGGGCGGTGATGCACCTTCATCGTCTGACCAACGTCGGCAGATATCACTGAATGATTTAAAGTAAGTAAACTAATTTATTTATTATAATTGTTAATAATTAATTGTTACTTATAATGCTATTATACTTGAGTTGTAGATTTGAGCAGGATGATGTCGCCCGCACCATGACCGTTATGCTTAAGAATTTCTTTCATGAGCCGTGGACTTCATAGACCAGGGTGTCGGACCATTATCAAAATTTATTATGGAATAAGTTCGAGGTACGTAGTTCAAGTTACTTTGATTTAATGACTTATTTGAATAGTTGACTGAAATATGCAATGCTTCACATCCTAGTAGAGTTTTGTAAGTTGGAAGGTGATACATCACTTCTCTAAATTTTATAGGATAGAGGTATGTTAAATTAATGCATTTCTCCCATATCATGCTTCATATTGGACCATTTATCTGGTCATTTACTGCTTCTACAAGATGCTTTAGTTCTTTTAAGTTATCACTTCTACAAGCATGCTGAGAGTTCAACATGCTGAATTCTAGCATGCTGGACTCTCATCATGCTGAGAATTCAGCATGATGAATTCTAGCATGCTATGTTTTCAGCATGCTGAGAATTCAGCGTGCTATGTTCAGATCAATATGCTCCCTGATGTTCGAAGGTTCAGCAAACTAATACTTATTGTCTCTGAGTAACTAGTTTGAAGGTTCTTGAATTTTCTTTCATTTAATTTGCTCTCTGCTGTATTTGACTAGTATTAGTTTGAAAAGGCTTGGAGGAACTATATATGTAGGCGTGGTTTAGGTTTTCTTCTATTGATACATCACTTCTACAAGCATGCTGAGAGTTCAGCTGAGAATTCAGCATGCTATGTTAGCAGATAAATCGAGTATAGAACCTAAACCACTCATCCACTCTTATATAATAAATCGAGTATAGAACTTTCACATATTTTAATTAGCAGGATGAGTTCAATACATATGAAAGAAATATCCCAGTTTTATATACTGTTCAATGCTTATTATTAGTTGGTTACGTATACGCTTCAAATCCTTATGGTAATTTAGACTTTAAATTATTGTATTAATGTTTTCTTTTTGTAGGCCCGATACACCTAGGATCCTGCCATTCAGGTTCAGGTGGAGGATACTTGGGAAGCTTACAATAAGAAGCTTTTCAAGGATATCCTCCACCATACGTGGGATGAGGCGCGGGCCAATGTAGGCGGTAATCGGGATACACCTATGGATGCGCTGAAGGAAAATGGGCCCAACTGGATAACGAGCCACGTGTGCGATCGACTATGCGACATCTGGACGTCCGAGGAGTGGCAGAGTGCCTCCCGAACGGCGCACCGGAATTGGATGACACTAGTTGAGGGATCCGTGGCCCAACATACCGGTGGGTCCATCCCATTTACTAGTCACGAGCGTCGCATGGTAAGTAATTGAATAATAGTTTTTATTATTTAATATAAAAAACTAATTATATTTATTTTATTGTAGTGGACGCGAGACGAGCAGGGGACGCTCATTCCGACTGATCCTTTGAGGGTCTTCGAGGAGACACATAGATATAGACATGGTCCTCGTCGGGGTGAGTTCATCAGCGGGAGGCCGGTGACGATCTTGGTAAGTTAATATATAATCAAGTATATATTTTAAAATATATATATTAGTTCAATTATGTAAAATTAATTTAATTAATCAATTTTTAAAGGCCACGTATACTGAGTTGGTGACCCAGCGGGGAGGTGATCCTGCGCAGCATCAGCTTGATGTTGACGCATGGATGGAGGTGACAGGAGTCGACCACGGCCGTGTATATGGCATTGGCACAACGGCCCACGCACGGACGTTGTTGCAGCCACATGGTGCGGGGTCGTCTGCCTTCACCTCTTCCACCACTGGTCCATCAACATCAGATGCGGGCCAGGATCAATTTGCAGCCTTAGAGGCTTCGCACGCAGAATTATAGGCTTCTCATGCACGCCTCATCAGTGAGGTGGCCGCTATGAGGGAGTACATGACACGTATTGCTTCTTTCATGCCTCGTGCTCCAGCCCCTCTGCCTCCCTCGTCATTCGACGCGACACCAGCTGATACCGTCCCGACGCAGCCCCTCTCCTCGCCGCATCTGTCGCTGCCACATGATGCGCTACATGATTGATGTACTTTATTTTCTATTTTGATGTAAACATATTTTGATACGATGTAAATATTACATTTTGATATTATGTATAAACATAATAATTTGATATATGTACGTCTTGAATATTCCCTCGTTGTGGCAGCATTTTGATATATTGTATATTCTCTCGTTGTGGCATTGCATTTTGATATAATTTGATGTTAAATGTAAACAAGAATTTTTTGTCACACCCCAAATCCGATATGACCGGCTAGGATACGCTATGTACCCCGAAGCCTAATCCAACTCAAACACAACAACAGTAACCTAAACAGTGGAAGATGATTTTTTTTTTGAAAAGAATAGACATGACACCACGAACCAAACCAAATCAAAATTTAATATGAACACACTGAACAAGTTATTAAAAATGAGTTCAAATAAATAAACAAGACTCCCCAAATAAAATAAAGTGCGGAAACCACAACCCGAGTCAACATGACTCGATAACTCAAAGAGACACTAAAATGACTCAAGTATCCTCCTCGATCACGACATGTCATGAGACCCGCTGCCCTGCCGCCACCAGCCGCGCTACTGCACCCCGTTACCTCTCTGATCTAACTCAGGTGCTGAAAAATAACATAAATGAATGGTAAGTCCAACTAGGACTTAGTGAGTAGATCAGTCCTCAATTCACCAAATCAATCATCATGCATAAAAACACAATATAGTCGATATAAATAACGTAACAACAACATCAGAAGAAATCAGCAATAATATATCCATTGCTCTATGCATGAAATCAACATCCGTCAACAAATATAAAATATTTTAAAAAAAATAACGGACAAGCATCAATAACACATCCGCTACCCTACTCATATCCACAACAATAAGTATAAGCATCTATCAATAGTTATAAACATATCCACAACAATAAAATAGGATGAATGAAACACCTCAATTATATGCATGCAATGCAACACCTCAATCATATGCATGTTCTTCGGACCCGTCGGTCCCACATAACCAAATAGGGTAGGTAAACGGGTGATCGCCGAACAACCACCCAGCTCAGTGCCGTCTCTTTAGGGCATGCCCTACCCTCACAGGCACTGGCTCTTCTGAGCTAGCCTGTTGGGGCATACGTTCCCCTCACCTGCTCAGGTCTCCGGACTGTCTCTTTAGGGTATGATCTCCCCTCACCAGTCGGACTTCCAGAATAAGGCCAATGCTGTCTCTTTGGGGCATACCCTCCCCTCACCAGCGAGGCCTCCGGGAAATGCAACAAGCACATCACAACACCACACACGCAAGTATATAATTATAAACAAGACGTGATGTCAACAAGTAATAAAGGATATGTCAAGTGCATACCTCATCCTCCACCTCCTCCTGTTATATATCACAATCACATACCGATATATATGTATAAATAGTGCTCATAAATCATGATTACTCAGCATAAATAAACAATCATAAAATATACTTATAACACTGTAAGAAAAGATGCACGTGTATCATGAAAGCAGTGTCAAAAAGAAACTCTAACTATAAATCAATGAACTGAAACAAGATAAAATAACTCGTCATAGAAATCGCTGATCTAGGATAAATTTTACCTCATTAACTACTATATCCATGAATCATTTCAGATCAAATCATAAAAATATAAAAAATATGATTTTTCAGCTTGGCACGCAAAATGAGGCGACATCCGCCACTATTTTTAAAATTTCAAGGTTTGATTGTGAAACAAACCTCACCAATGAATCCGGAACGTCGATTAGGTGAAAATTCAAATATAACATGAATATTTTTGCTAACTTTAAAACCTTCAAATAATTATTTAGAATAATGAAAGAAATGTCTTTAATTTATTTAATAAATCACTGCTATAAATAAATATAACGGTGTTTCAATCAATAAACCAATAATGAAATCTCAGTCCTTCACCTAAACAGGATCACATCACAGTCTTCTATCTAATATGATGCAATCACAGCCCTCTATTAAACATGATGCAATCTCAGCCTTACATCTAATCATATGCAATCATCACCCTCTATCTACATGATGAAATCATAACCTTACATCTAATCAGATGCAATCACAGCCCTCCATCTAACTAGATGCAATCACAGCTCTCCATCTACATGATGCAATCACAGCCTTTCATCTAACCAAATGCAATCACAGCCCTCCCTCTAACCAGATGCAATCACAGCCCTTCATCTAACCTAATGCAATCTCAGCCTTCCATCTAATCAGATGAAATCTCAGTCTTACATCTAACATGATGCATCCACAGCCTTACATCTATCCTGATGCAATCTCATCCCTCCATCTATATAATGCAATCTAAACCTTACATCTACACAAGATCAAATCCCAGCCCTTCATCTCAACCAACTCAATCCAACCTTTCATCTTACCCAAATCAATCTCAACCCTCCATTTAACTCACCCCCTTAGGTCATCTTCTCCACCTCTCCTCACCAACCCAGCCGCCGCCCCTTCTCCAATCGCTACCGGGCCGCCCGAGTCGCCGGCGCCTGCCAACGCCCCGCCGCCACCACGCGACGGTGGCAGCGCCCCGCGCGTGGCAGCGACGCCACGCCGGGTGCCACTCCCTCCACACGCCTCGTTGGCGCCCACTGCCGCCGCGGCGCCCCGCCGGGTGCCGCCTCCTTGCATGGCCGGCGCCGGCCGGCAAGATGCACAGGAAGATGGTAGAGAAAAGAAAATGATATTTTATTCCAACATGGTTTAATTAAGAAATGATTGATTCGACTTTCGATCCAATACGAGAAAACGCGTCAAAAATCGATGAAAAACCCCGAGACATGAGAACAACGACATGAATCAAGAATTGGAGAAAAGAAGACCTAAATTCACTCATCGGACGGAGAGAAAATGGAAGAAGAAGATGCGCAGGATCTTCCCCCAATTGACACCGACAAACTCGCGAAAATCCAGCTCCGACGGCTCCTCCTACTCGACGGCGCCCTCTCTCTCCTCTCTCTTTATCCTCGGATGGCGTGCGGCACAAAAACTCTAGCTGGACACCTCAGGATCTAATTTATAGACACCGGTTGTGTCCAAATGACCAAAATACCCCTACCTAAGCTATCCGACCAAAACAGCTCATAACTCACCCGTTCTAACTCTGATTTGAGATCCGATTGCACTGCTAAATTCGTCTCGAGATCCTCTATCATCCTAGAATGCTAAATCACAGAGATAAGACAAATAAAATTTCTCTTAATTTTTCTACATTAAATGCTTACTCGGGTCTAATCCCGAAGCGTCCCGCCAATCCACGCTAACTAGGGCCCATGATCCCCCACTCAATAATAAAATATTATTATTAAGATTTTTGGGTATTACATTTTTTAAAAAAAATATTATTATAGATTATTTTTCAAAAAAAATATATACATTTACGACGGTTCTGCGACCGCTAGCCATCGCAAAAGGTATATCGAACTAGTCACCAAAGAGGTCGCAGTTATAATTGCGATCGTTATGCGACGGCGAGGCAGTCGCACAACCGTCGCCGATATAATATTTGCGACGGAATATAGTGGTCGCAATACCGTCGGCTATTTGTTATTTGCGACGGTCACAAAGAATGTCGCAAATATCATGTGACCACATTCTGCGACTGCTTTTCACCGTCGCATAGTGGTCGCAGAAGATTATCATTTGCGACCGCTGCTTCCGCCGTCGTACATTTTCTGCGACAATATCTTTTGCTACCGACCTTTGCGACCGCATAGTGCCGTCGCATAAGGTATTTAGCAACCGTTTTGCGACGGTATAGTTCGTCGCAGATAGCCCCTTTTTTAGTAGTGGTCGTATCTCTGATCTCTCATCCAGGATGTACTTTGGGTGCATGGCGCATGAGCATGACTCATTTAATTATAAACCTAGCTAGAAGAAAACCACTGCATATGCATGAACAATTAACGGAAGGATGCTTCTCCTTGTAATTAATACAACCAGATATATATATCCAATTTGAAACAATATGTTTTTTCCAAGTTTTGCATGAGAAGATATGATGAAATCCCACACAGACTGACCATCCTTGACTGATGAGTTCCACATCTTCTCATTGAAATCCAAGACTGCGACAAATCCAGTACTTAAACATTACTGCATTGTTAAACTACATATATAAAATAGCATGTAATATCTTTGAATTTTCAGTGATGTTTAAGTTACCGTAGCTGTGGTACTCGATTTTGTACTCTGTTGTCTCGCTGATGTGGCCTACTTAGTTCATGCTGATTGGGCGCATTTGCTTTGTCAGGTGTACCATAACCATATTGAATAGCTGATTCACCATTTTCAGCACTCGTTGCATAAACCTAATATGTATATATAGAAGAATGAAAGTTAGCTTGTGAAATACAAACTTAACTCTTTTGTCATTATATATAGTTTCAACTATTTGGTCGACGAGAATTAAAGCATTGAAGCGCGTTCAAGTAGTCTAATAGTTTTCTAACAAACATATACCTTGTTATGTAGTTCCATTTTTTCTTGATTAAGGTGGTTTACCTTCTTTTGGAGCTCCATGTTCTCTTGGTAGATAAGGTTTCCCTACATATTGGAAGCACCAAATAGTTAAGCAACTTAACTTCTTCAATCTAAATGAAACTTAAATCAAAACAAAAGGATGTATATGGATTAGTATTAATTTGCCCAATTATTAATATTAACCTTCCATTTGAGTTTATTTATTTCTTCTGTCAAGACTTGCTCCTGCACAGTAATTAATAGCTTGCATGTATTAGTGTTTTCATTACATTATAGGAAATAATTAATGAATAAATGAAAAATAAGACATTTGATATAATTAATTAAGTGAGACCTTCTTCGAACGAATACTGCGAAGGCTAGTCTCTAGTCGGCTCTCTAAATCTTGTAGGTCTTTGATGCTGAGGCCAAAAAGTTCTTCCCCCATCAACTTCCTGCAAATGTTGCAAAAGCTGTAAGATCTTCTTCCTTCACACTATATATTTCATACTACAAGCTAGAGTATGATATCATGCTGTACTTTTGTTTTCTTGGATTAGTTGAAAAGTATTATTAATTCGAAATGACACTACTAGAAACTTGGTCTTCAGCAACGGCTATCAGCAACGGCCGCTCAAGCCGTTGCTATTTGCAACGGCTTTCTTACGGCCGCCCGAGCCGTTGCAGATATCTATATCTGCAACGGCGTTCTAACGGAAAACCGAGCTGTTGCTGATTATTTTAATTATAAGCAACGGCGTTCATACGGATAGGCGAGCCGTTGCTGATGTTTTAATTTTCAGCAACGGCTTGCTAACGGATAAGTGAGCCGTTGCTGATAATAAATTATCAGCAACGGCTTTCTAACGGGCGAGTGAGCCGTTGCTGATAAGTTTATATAGGGCACGCAGCCGCGCCCGACCCTTCTTCCTCCCGCTGCTGCCGCCGCCGCTCCTGCCGACACCGCTCGCCGCTGCTGCCGACGCCGACGCCTCTAGCCGACGCCTCTCGCCGCCGCGCCGCTGCCGCTACTGCCGGTATGTTGATCGGCCGGCCTATACCGTTTCAGCCGGAGATGTTAAAATCCGACCGAAACCCTATTTCTAGGGTTTCGGCCGGCGGCGGTCGGACTATGGCCGCCGCCGGACCTTCTACAGTGGCCGGACAGTGTGTCCGGCCACTGTACGCCGGCGCCGGAGGGTGGACTCCGGCGCCGGAATATATATATATATATATATATATATATATATATATATATATATATATATATATATATATATATATATATATATATATATATATATATATATATATATATATATATATATATATATATATATATATATATATATATATTTATTGTTTTGAAATTGATAATTAATTATTTTATAAATGTTAATTAATTGTTTAGATTAATTGTTTAATTTGTTAGATTAATTATTAGGGTTTAGATTAATTTCGGACGCGCGCCGGAATCGTCCACTTCGGACGCGTGCCGGAATCGTCCAATTCGGACTTGCGCCGGAATCGTCCACTTCGGACGCGCGCCGGAATCGTTCAATTCGGACTCGCGCCGGAATCGTCCACTTCGGACGTGCGCCGGAATCGTCCAATTCGGACTCGCGCCGGAATCGTCCACTTCGGACTCGCGCCGAAATCGTCCACTTCGGACGCGCGCTGAAATCGTCCAATATGGACTCGAACTGTCTCGAAACATTTAGAAAATAATCATCCATCCGACGAGTTGATATGTTTCACGTACGCATCGACGAATCGGATATGATTTAGCAAAACCTTAGATCCGTTCGGGGATTGTATGTTCGTGTAAAAGAAGTAGATGATCTTTTATACGACGTACAATTCTTGAATTGTCCCTGATTGGACAATTTGGGAATATAGTTATTTGTACTGCACTTACGTTTTTATTTTAACTGTTAACTAATTATTCTAAATTTCGGCAACATCTCTCTTGTTCTCCGATACGCGCCCAGATGATATGCGTATTCGGAGAACTGTAGGGAGATGCTGTCGAAATTTAGAATAATTAGTTAACAGTTAAAATAAAAACGTAAGTGCAGTACGAATAACATAAATCCCGAATGGAATAGGACAATCTCACCTAAAGACATTAACCAAAGAAATTGTCATTGATTGACAGAATCATGTCGGCTGATCGAAGTTGGATGTACCGACGTCTTGATCGTGGAGCTTTAACGAATGAGTTTCGATTAGGCGTAACGTACTTCCTAAATTTCGCCTATTCGTGCTATAGCGGATATTTTGTTAACAGGTATAAATTTCACACGGTTGAATATTCATCTACAAAAAAGACGATGAATGCTGGGGTCTGCGTGAAAGGGACAACCTATGTTGAATGTGATATGGATTTCTATGGACTAGTGGAAGAAGTGATAGAGTTGCACTACTTCGGCTTGAAATCAGTGTTCCTATTTAGATGTCATTGGTTCGATACAACAGAAAGGGGCATGAAAGTTCATCAAAAATACAAACTTGTTGAGGTTAATTACAAATCGAAATTGGCAGCAAATGAGCCATTTATATTGGCATCACAAGCCGAACAAGTATATTACGCGAAGTATCCGGCTCGAAATAAAGATAGAGCAGATTGGCGTGTAGTCTGTAAGACAAAAGGTAGAGGAAAAATTGATCCGATAGTAGGAGAAAATGATCCTCCTGGTTTCTATCAAGAAGATGATCTTCCTGCTGTGGATCGTATTATTCCAATACTCGAGGATGCAGACACAACGTCAATTCAATTAGAAGTTGAATATGCTGATGATGACGATCATGAAATTGAGGAAGCTGGAGATGAAGAAGATGACGAAGAGGAAGAAGAGGAAGAAGAAGAAGAATTCGAAGACTATTATTCAGATGATGAGGAATAATTGTAAAGTATATATATTTTATTAAATATATCTCTACTATTTATACAATAATCTGATTATATGTCTGTTCGACAGATATGTCTGGTCGTGGTTATCGACGCAGGAGAGCTTCGGAGTCTCCGATCGATGAGACTCCAGCACTTACTCATGCTGCTGATCCTCCTGTTGCTGATCCTCATGAGGATGATACTGCCGAGGCTAGTACATCCAGACGCAGGCGGCCACGCGGGCCGAACAGGTGGCAGCCTCCACCAGCCACAGAGTCACGTAGATTGATCAGCGTGATTGGGGAGCGGTAATATATCATGAATTATGAATCATTACAAATTCATTATATCATAATATAATATTAAAATTTATTTTTGTTGTGCAGGTTCGAGCAAGAAGAAGTGTCGAGGAGCATTTCTTCTACTATTCGACGATACATGCACGGGGCATGGCCTACGTGGTCTCACGTGCCTAGCGAGCACGTCGACATGTTATGGCGCGAGTTTGAGGCACGTATTATTTTTTTTTTACATGCATGATGATATATTAAGAATTGGTACTGATATTATTATTTTGCAGGCTCGCTATACATGGGCCGAGGGCCAGAGGTCCTTCATTTACGCTGTCTGGGAGTCTATTTCCCGGGCAAGGTACAACGGGCAGCTAGGGCAGGCTCGGTCCCGAGCGATGGCCCGAGCTGGGACCACTAACATCGCGGAGACTCGGGGATACGGCCCCAGTTGGATTACTCCGGATATATGGGACCAGCTCGTGGGGATATGGTCGACGGATCGATGGCAGGAGGTTTCTCAGAATGCGGCTAGAAATCGCATGTCGGGGGGAGCAGCGCGTCACACCGGCGGCTCTGTTGCATTTGCAGTGCACGCAAACCGTATGGTAAGTATATCGTTTAATTATATATTTTATTTGTTATTATGTGTACTAATTAATGTATTTGTTTTGTAAATGTAGACGACGGTGTCGGATGACGGGACTGTCCAGCGACCCTCCCCGATGGCGGTGTTTGAGCGGACTCACCGTCGAGCACATGGGACGGGGGAGTACATCGACAACCGCGCTGCATACATTGTGGTAATTATATATTTGTTTAAATTATTCATTATATATTTATAATTTAAGTTTTATGATAAATATTAAACAAAAAATCAAACTCGAGTAGGAGACGTACAGCCAGAGGGTGGTGCAGCGCGGGGGTACCCCCGAGGACTTTGACGCAGCATCGTGGGTCGAGGCCGCAGGTGGCTGGGATCATGGCCGCGTATATGGCTTCGCAGATAGTGGTCATGCGCGAGCCGTGCTAGGGCCACTTGGGGCACCGACCCCTCCGGTCGCTGGTGAGCGGCCGTCCACCTCTAGATCCAGTTATGATCATAGTAGCAGAATAAGGACTCTAGAGGAGACGGTCGCGCGTCAGACTCAGATGATGGAGGAGATGCATGCTATGCTACGCAACATGTCAGGTCATCCCGCAGCAGGCATCTCTTCGGCATCATCTAATCCATCGTCCTCGAGTCAGTCCACGCCGGTGTACACTCAAGCACTCCAGACCCCGCCATATGATCCAGACCATCCTCCATCGTCATCGTGAGATTTTTTGTTTGGATATTGAACTTGTTACTAAGATATTGAACTTGTTTAACTTATTTTGTTTGGATATTGATACTTCAATTTTGCATTTGAATTGTTTTTATACTATCGTGGATAATTATCAATATAAATATAATTGTTTTGATGTATATCTTGGTGTGTTTGTGATGTGTGAATGAATGTGTGTATGAGGGTATGGGTGTGTGAGTTATGTATCAGATAATTGTATCAATGTATCAATGTATCAATGTATCAATGGAAATTTGAAATTTTCAAATTTTCTGGTTGCAGGTGTAGGTCATCAGCAACGGCTTTCCCACGGCCGTCCGTGGGAAAGCCGTTGCTAAAAGTGTATCGACAGCCGTTGCTGATGACCTACAGCAACGGCTTAGCGACGGGGTTTTACTAACGGCGTTGCTACGGACTCGAGGCCGTTGCTATTAATGTTATCAGCAACGGCTCCGGGTTCGTGGTAAAACCGTTGCTGATAATATTTTTAGCAACGGCCCGAGCGGCCGTTGCTGATAATGTTTTGAGCGACGGCCCGAGCGGCCGTTGCTGATCCGTTGCTAAGTCATCAGCAACGCGACTTTCTGTCACGGCTCTATTGCAACGGCTCGGCCGTTGCTGATGCCCATTTTTCTAGTAGTGTGAGTAGATAATTTGATATAAATTTTCTTGCTCAAATGTGCATAGAAAATCTATATTATAATAGGTGTGACATATAGCATAGAAGTAACATGTGTACATTTATACCGTTGATTTTCTTGCAAGTTATGCAGTTGTTGCCTCAAGCTTGCTACCTCCGTTTGCCAAAACTTGTAAGCACAAAACACAAAGTTAAACTAATGCTAGAATGTTAGATGTATATTTAATTTCAGGTAGTTGTCAGTAAATTGAATTACTTAGCTTCAAACATATAGGTTATGGAGTAAAATATAGCAACAAGTTGTAATTAAGTTAAAATTCTAATATAATATAATTAACTGACCATATAGATTATGGAGTGTTGAAATCGCATTCCAAAGAAATGAGAGATGGTTAGTTAGTAGCATTCTTAAAAGAGATCGATTAAAAAAGAAAAATGAAGTTTAATGGGGTAAAAGACAATTAGATAGAAAAGAAGCATTGCTTGGTACTAAAAGTATACGAGTAAATGTACCATTTCTTGGACATGAGAGTCATTAATGGCATAGAAGACAAGTTGTTCAAATCTATGAATTAAGGAGCTAGAAAAATCCAAATACTCTGAAAAAACTAGCACTAAATGTACATATATACTCACCAAATGAAATAATTAGCTCATTAATATTAAAGGTTTAGTATACCTACTAACCCAAAAGACTTGAAACTGAATTTAATTATGTTAATATATACATCCATGACCAAACTTATTAATGAACATCATTTATCATGAAACTCTTGACGTGGGACTATATCGAAATGTTATAATCTCCTCACTCGAGTCAGGTCAAATGCACATATAGTCCAAATCTACACTCTAGTTGGTAGAATGGAGGTATGAAATATAATAAACAACTTTACTCCATCCCTAACACAATCCTTTCTAATAATATAGGTTATCGATCTCACTAAGTCAAATTAAACTAGATTTGTCCGGGACGTACCAATTGTCATGACGTGACTTGATGAGATAATTAATTAATTCATTAACTTCATAGATCTAAATTATTGATTAAAAGATAATATCAAATGTTTTTTTTTTGAAGTAAAAGATAATATCAATACTAATTTAAAAGTTATAACATTTAAGTGCCAAATTTAGAATGATTTATGAGATGGGGAGCTAGGATCGATATATATTGTTTTCTTCTCTACAAATAGCTAAACAACTAAGTTCTAAATTATATGGTTGGATTATTTTCGTGGGCATTAATACTCATCTGTTTTAAGGGTAAATTATATATAATATGATCAGAAAAATTAATGGTGGATAATGACAAATGCAATGAGCTGATCATAATCAACTTTAATCAAACGTAACGGTGGCAAAACGATATATTTAAATCACATAGACAATCTTAATAAATCAAAGTATTCACATCTAGCTAAGCAATAGATAATAAGATGTGCATAATTAATTATACAAAATACGAGTACAGAAGTCTAAAATTACTTGTCTATATCAGTAGTTAAATTATAAATCTTCTTTAATCAATTAGTAGTAGACATTCATGCATATAAACATATACATATATGTTTATCTAAAGCCTAAATTAAGTTTGATTTCTAGCGATATAAGGATCTTTTAAAATTAAAATTAAGTATCATCCTTTTTTAAAAAAATAATGTCATAAGTTGTAAGTCTAGACAAGAGAAAATATCATATAGGGATATACAGAAATGTCTTGAAAAAGAAAGAGATGGTTAATTCACCTTTAAAAAAAATCATTATTTTTCTTTTAGCACCATGGTTCTCACATGCATTTTCATTTTTAAACCTTCGATTTTTTTTTCTCTCAATATTGAGCCTTGGAAGGTAGTAGTTTTTTTCTTAAAAAAGTTATATTAAGCTATTGTCGAGTAAACAAAATTACAATAACAAACTGCTAATTAAGTAAGGATTGGTTGATAGAAAAAAAAACACTAATTACAGTTTTTTATCTAATTTTGCTAGTAAATTTGGCCTCTTCAGTATTAAAGTCTCACATTTCTTAAGGGTATGATGAAGATGACCTTTAAAATAGTTTGGGTGATCCTCCCCCTAGAGTTAGCTTTCGGGATGAAGTTAGGTCCACTAATTTCTTAACATGGTAGGAGCCTATCATGTGGTTGATATTCCAGTCTTGCAAACTCTATGCTCCAAATATCCAATCTTGAGCGTTAGGACGGTGTATTAAAGTCCCACATTACTTGAGGATTTGGTCAAGATATATAACCTTTAAAATAGTTTGGGCAATTCTCCCCTCGAACTAGCTTTTGGGATGAAGTTAGGCTCACTAATTTCTAACATCCAATTAGTGTTTCTGACAAGCTAGTGATTTGAAAAACTACTTAAGATTCATAATTAAGTTTGTATATGCTTTAATGCATTGATCATATATACCTTGATCTCTGAAGTTGCATTCATAACAAGATGATGCTCCTCTTTCTCCTTCTTGTACCGATCTATTACAGACTTCATGCTGTAAATAGGTTAAAGTGAAGTTACAATTAGTCCTATTTAAGAAAATCTTAAATTATTTTTATTTGTACCTATAGAACTAACAAAATATCCAAATGGGTTTAATTTGTGCATTTCATATTTTAAAGTTTCGGTTTAATTGTAACACATTTTCATTTATCGTAAAATGAAATTTAGTTTGAAGCACTGCCTTTTTCTTCTAAAAAGAACAAAGAAAAAGAAAGATGAGGAGCAAACAGAATGATTGTTAATATATAATTTCCAGGGAGATTCTTCTAATTAAATTAATGCAAATTAAGTTGGCAAGATTGTTACTACTCAAATAGTGAAACATGCATTCCACATATACTCTCTTGAACTTTCTTTCCCTTGTAATTATTAATAATTAAATAACATTTCCTAAAATACAAAGTATTACTTTACCCAGTTGGAAAAGTTTAATATATTTTAAGTTATTTTGATTCAGATCAAAGCTGAAAGAAGATGACTATTTTTACCTGTTGTTTGGTTTATATATATATATATATATATATATATATATATACATTAAGGATAATCTTAAGATGAGAAAATGCATCCAATACATTGCATGCCTTCATCATGACCTCACTTGCTAAGTTGCTGTCATGATAAACCTGATAACTTTGCTTTTTCCAGCATGGGATTCAAAAGCTATAAAAGGGAATATATTAATTTATCATCTGACAACAAGACTTAGGGAACTGCTTTGATTGGTCGGAGAGCATGCAAGTGTCTTCATCATGCAATCCAAAGCATTCGATCTGTAACTTTTTGGGCAAATCCATCTACTTGCATTATTTGCAGAGAAAACTTATCCAGATTTGAAAGGGTACTAAGTAGAAACAAAGATATTCGAACACCTCTCTCTCTCTCTCTCCCAGGGTACTAAATCGATTCAAGAGAAAGAAAATAAGAGGTGGTTTTATTTAATAATATGCAGAAATATATAGATTTCATTTGATATATATGAAACAAGTGCATATTCTTGAATCTTTCTGTTTGAGGAAATAAATGAGATTCTAAGACAAACAAATTAAAGAAGTGGCTAGTGGAGTACTATATATATACACATATATATATAGGGAAAAAAAAGTGGCTAAATTAATCGGAGAGGCGAAACGATTAATTTCTCTTAATAAATTCAGTGAGAGCTAGAAGAAATTATAGAGGAGCAAAACTCAATGAACCTGGTGCTGGCGAATTCATAAAGACGACCGGTACTGGAGAAGATGACGAGGCCAACCTCGGCGTCGCAGAGGATGGCGAGCTCCTTGGCCTTCTTGATGAGGCCATTCCTCCGCTTGGAAAAGGTAACCTGGCGGCTGGTGGAGTTGTCGATCCTCCGGATCACAATCTTTCCTCTCACCATTGAAGTGGTCAGATTAATTAGAAACTCAACTAAGCAAAGTATGTCAAGTTGCCAAGAAAGGGAAAAGACAGGCGGCTACAACAGCAGATCTGGGGAAGAATAACCTTAAACTTTGGCAAGGAGGGTAAGCTTTTTCTTCTTGATGCCGCAACTGGGAAAGACTTGTTTGGTGCAGGCGAGATATCTATTTTTTAATGCATTATTTTATGCGAGAATGGAAAGCGAGGAAGAATAGGTTAATTAAGCCACCACTAGTACTTTAATTAAGTGGCTAATTGTAGTTAATTAGCTCCTTGTGTTCAATTTTTCTGTAAATGTAAAAATTAATACTAGTGCATGTTTAATAGCTAAGCCTAGATAGCTGATGCATGGCATGCTTCCTTTGTTAATTTCTGAAGTATTTTTAGCTAGTCGTCACAATATTCTTTTTCTTTCTGAATATATATTAACATTTTGTTTCTGAAAATTAATATTGATCCTTAATTATATCACGATAGATCTTTCAAAATCAAATCTTATATAAATAATTAATATTCTTCTCAGAACCTCAATAATATCCTCTTTTATTTTTTCATACGGAAATATCAAACATTAATAGGAGTGATGGAAAATACTGTACTTACTACTTAGCAGAAGGATAGGTACTAGGTAGGGTTCATCTTGAGAAAGATAAGTTTTCTAAGTCTGATGTTAGCATGAACCTTGTCAAAATTAATAATTTGATAAATACAAACAAGAGAGATAAAATAGAAATTAAATAATTTAAGAAGGATTTGGAATATAATAATAATAATAATAATAATAATAATAATAATAATAATAATAATAATAATAATAATAATAATAATAATAATAATAATAATAATAATAATAATAATAATAATAATAATAATAATAATAATAATAATAATAATAATAATACAAAAACATTTATATTAGAGGGCATGGTGTAAATAATAAATATACAGGGTAATCTTATCTTTTTCCTCTATATAAGTCAAAAAAATTAAATGATATGTGCTATAGTGTAGCTCTATCCGAGTCTAGTTATATATCTTTTATCAATTTATTTCTATTGATTAGAATTTTACCAATTATTTTTTATTTGTTATTATGATTTTCATTTAACTAAAATTATTATATATTTAGAGAATTGTTAATTATTTGATGTATGGATTATTGAATCAAACCAAACAATTTAATTTGATTAATTTCACTCAATTTGTATTTGAAATTTGTTTCGTTTTAATTTCTTAAGAGTTCAAAAGAATTCCCAATTAAACTAATCACTATATTCTTATAATTAGCTCCTATCAAATATCATGTGACTTATTTCACTACAACACAATCGACTTATAGAGATACAATGCAAGTTTAGAGACAAACTATATTTTTGTTCCTAAATTTTTATATTTAGAAACTAATAAACACAAAATTTATTTCAAATTAGTCTCTAAAGATCTATAGAAATATATCAATTAAGTAACTCTTTAAAGATAGATCAATCAAGTGACTCTATTGGTGTTATTTTTATAAATTTTTAGAGTCTAATTAATTTGAAACAAAATTTGTGTCTATTAATTAATTTTTAAATGTCACAATTTAGAAATAAAAATTCTAATTTATTTTTAATTTTGTATCTATGTATTGTAGTATTTTAATTAAGATTAAACTTTTACTTTTGATTTTGTGTTGAAAAAAAGAAAGAGGAATGGCACATATCTGCCTAATAATTCTGATGGACCCTATAGTGCAACTTCAACTTCGGCCAAATTATATAAATGCATGTGTAAATGTCTCATAAATGCTACTATTCAATCTAATAGTGTTAATCTTTTTGGCCTTCTATTGTATTTATGCTAATATTAATCTTTGTGTGCAAAAAAATAATCGTAATAGGAACTTTCACTGTATTCGACAAATTAGTTGGTATTCTTAATATTAGTATATAACAATATTCTAGCTTTAATTTCATGAATGTAATTTTAATTATGGTTTTGTAGATCTTTGTTTCATAAGTTCTAGATATACTTGGTATGATAATTGTAAAATCCCAAGTGCTTATTTACTTCATAGGATAAAGGATGATAGGAAAAGGAATCAATTGATTAATATATATCCATTGTTTGTTTGGTACATAGGTTAGAAGAAAATAGGAATAGAAGAATGTAAATTGATATTATATCTAATGCATACTGGAATTTAAAAATTTATATTCAATTCATTCTCATTTATTATCCAATCATATCCTATCATATCCTACGAAGCAAACATACAATAACATGATTCTTATCAAATTGGATATAGTTTTTTTTATTACAATCCGCTTGATGGGATATCTATTTATTATTATTATTATTGTCCTCTTCCCCATTGTCCTCATGTATTTCTCATACCTATTGATAAATACAAGTTTTCTTTTCTTCAAAAAAGAACGTGCTCGATGGGATAATCGACTCATCAACTTCTTAGGCTCAAATCAATGGTCACTCCATCTTTAGGCATCCCTTTTTCATAACGACTCTCTCACAATGCCTAGGAATAGATCTTACTCTGATATCATTTTCTTACAACTCACTTGATGTGATAACTGACTCATCAATTAAATTCATAGACTCAAACAATTGACCTAATTAATTAAAATGTTTAAGCTGGAGTTCATGGTAGTACATGTACCCATCAAATTAATTTTATAAATCAACACAACATCTAATATACTCCCGATGTAGGACTAAAGCGGAGTATTACATTTTTTATGCTTCTTTGCTCAATTTGTTTATTAATACTAAGATTTTTCATTTAAATCGCTCTATTTTTAATCATTGTCCTATCTGTTGAGATTAATTATCATGTTAGCTAAGCATAATTCTTCTATGTTCAAATTTCATAACTTTTAGACTAAGTGTCCCTAGGTTATTGAGATAATTAAAAAAATATGGTTTAACTACAATTATGATATTTCTCCAATGGATCTCATCTCTAATAATCTTAAAGATCTTAGGGTAAACTTTCTTTTTGAATAGAAACTTTCTTGGTATAGTTAAGGGTAATCTTAATAATTATATCAATTTGGATATCAAGGAGTTAGAATACAAAGATTGTTCTGGTAATATATTTGAAAATGAATTGAATAATTTGATTGGACTTTACAACCAAGCTAATACTTTGAGTAGACAAATTAATCTTAGATTATGGTGTTGGCCTAAGATTTTCAACCTTGATCTTAATCTTGATTTTGATGATAACAAGCTCAGAAGTAATATTTTATTTAGAAATAATTTTAGCTTCCAAGTTGAGTAGCACACGACGTCCGCGATTGGAATATCGACACGAAATCATATAAATTTTCAAGGATGTGGATCGGTGCTTGAAAACCAAAGAAGATATAGAGTCTAGATTTAGGATCGTTAGATTTATTGTAAAATCCTTAAATATGTATGATGATGAGTTGCAAACTCAAATTGATACCTGAAACCCGAAAAAACTCAAACTCTGTCCTAAACCTGAGTTTTCGCCGATCCCCGGGCGATCTTTGGTCGATCGAAGTTCGACCGAAGGCTACTAGAATTTTCTAGTAAGGTTCAGCTAAAGATCGACTGATATTCGACGTACGTACAGACGATCGACCGGCGAGTCTAATGGCTATTTTTTCAATTGTTGCATGCCGTTGAACCTGGCCACGTTTTGTTGTTTGCTTATAAAATGGCCTTATCAACCTTCCTTTGAGCCTTCAGAATACCTTGAACCATTATATGAATATTTCTGAGTCTTACTCAGTCATTCCTTCATAAACCTTAGCTTAAGATTTTTCTCTTGGTTTAAGCCTTGAACTCTTTAATTCATGATCAAAATGCTTTAAGACGAATTAGGATTAATCTTCATTTGGAGCTAAGTATTGGTTTATGTATTTGTTACTTTGTTTATATTGTATTTTGATTTGTTTTTGCTTTAATTTAAGCATTGTAAAATACATAAAGATGCAGGTCTTGGGATGAGTGATTGTCTTGATGTTAGTGTAACCCCACTCGATTTGCTAGGATTTGTACTATTGTCCTTAGTATAGATGTGTTTGAGGTACTCTTGGGGAGAAAGTAATCCTCCGGGAGGGGGTCAGAGCCTTAGCTTATAAATCGACTAAGATGAAACAATACAATTATAGGCCAGAGCAGAAGACAAAGATGCATGGGGCTTTTATAGGCCCGGGCAGAACCATGTCACACCCCAAATTCAGTATGACCAACCAGGATACGTCATGTATCCCGAAGCCTAACCGAACTAAACACAACAACAATAACCTGAACAGTGGGAGAAATTATTTTTTTTGAAAAGAATAGACATGACATCACGAATCGAACCAAACCAAACCAAAACTGAATATGAATACACTGAACAAGTTATTAAAAATGAGTTCAAATAAATTATAAACAAGACTCCTAAAATAAAAATAAAATGCAGAAACCACAACCCGAGTCAACATGACTCAACAACTCAAAGAGACACTAAAACGACTCAGGTATCCTCCTCGATCACGACATGTCACGAGACCCGCTGCCCTGCCACCACCAGCCGCGCTACTGCACCTCGGTACCTCCCTGATCTAACTCAAGTGCTGCAAAATAATAGTAATGAGGGGTAAATCCAACTAGGACTTAGTGAGTAGATCAATTCTCAATTCACCAAATCAATCATCATGCATAAAAACAAAAATAACAAATATATATAACGTAACAACAACGTTAGAAGAAATCAGCAATAATATATCCACAACTCTATGCATTAAGTCAACATCCGTCAACCAGTATAAAATATCTTTAAAAATGACAGAACAAGTACCAGTAACACATCCACCACTCCACTTATATTCACAGCAATAAGTGTAAGCATATACACAGCAATAAAATAGGATGAATGCAACACCTCAATCATATGCATGCTACCCGGACCCGTTGGTCCCACATAGCCACATAGGGTAGCTAGATGGGTGGCCGCCGCACTACCACCTAGCTCAGTGTCGTCTCTTTGGGGCATACTCTCCTCTCATCGGCATCGGCTCTTTCGAGCTAGCCTGTTGGTGCATACGTTCCCCTCACCTGCTCGGGTCTCCGGACTATCTCTTTGGGGTATGATCTCCCCTCACCAGTCGGACTTCCGGAATAAGGCATCACAACACCACACACACAGGTATATAAGCATAAACAAGATGTGTTATCGACAGGTAATAAAGGGTATGTTAAGTGCATACCTCATCCTCCACCTCCTCTTGCCATATACATCATAACCACAAACAGATATATATATATATATACATGTAGAAATAGTGCTTATAAATCATGAATACTCAGCACAAATAACAATCATGAAATAGAATTATAGCACATCTAATTATTGTAAGAAAGGAAGCACATGTATCATGAAATTAGTACAAAAAGGAACTCCAACTGTAAATTAATGGACTGAAACAACAGGATAAAATAACTCATCATAGGAATCACTGATCTAGGGTAAGATTTATCTCATTAACTACTATACCCATGAATCATCTCAGATTGAAATCATGAAAACATATAAAACATGATTTTTTCAACTTAGCACGAAAATGAGGTGACATCCGCCTACTATTTTCAAAATCCGAAGGTTGAAAATATGATGCAATCACAGTCTTACATCTACCCAGATACAATCACAGTTCTCCATCTACATGATGTAATCACAGCCTTACATCTAACCAGATGCAATCTCATCCCTCCATCAACACAAGATCAAATATCTGTCCTTCATCTCATCTAATTCAATCCAGCCCTTCATCTCACCCAAATCAATCTCAGCCCTCCATTTCATCTCCCCACCTAGGTCATCTTCATCTCCTCCTCCCCCCCACTCGCCGCCGCTGCCCCTTTCCCGCATCATGCGGCCGCCCTGCCGTGTGGCACGGCTGCCCGCGCGTGGCAGCGACGCCACGTCGGGCACCGCCTCTCTGCGCGGCCGATGCCGAAGGGCATACTGCACAGCAAGGAAAAAGAAAAGAAAAGAAAAAAACTAATATTTTATTCCCAAAAGGGGTAAACAACATAGTTTAATTAAGAAACGACTGATCTGACTTCCGATCCAACACGAGAAAATGTATCAAAAATCGACGAAAAACCCCGAGACATGAGAACAGCAACATGAATCAAGAATTAGGGGAAAAAATGTCTAAATCAACTCACCGGACGGAGAGAAAATGGAAGGAAAAGACGCACAGGATCTTCCCTCGATCGACACCGACGAACTTGCGAAAATTCAGCTTCGGCGGCTCCTCCTTCTCGACGACGCCCTCTCTCTCTCCTCTCTCCTTTGCCTCGGGTGACGTGCAACTAAAAACCCCTGGCCACACACCCATGTCTAATTTATAGACATCGGTTGGGTCCAAATGACCAAAATACCCCTACCTAAGCTATCCGACTTAAACAGTCCATAACTCACCTGTTCTAACTCTGATTCGAGATCCGATTGCACCGCTAAATTCGCCTCAAGACCCTCTATCATCCTAGCATGCTAATTCATAGAGATAAAACAATAAAATTTCTCTTAATTTTTCTACATTAAATGCTTACTCAGGTTTAATCCCGAAGTTTCCCACTAATCTGCGCTAACTAGGGTCCACGATCCCCCGCTCAAGAATGAAATATTATTATTAAGATTTTGGGTATTACAAATCGTCACCTTAACGGTCATTCGCCACTCCTCCACTAATAGGGTCACGCCCAATAGTCAATAATCGGGACCCGAGTTGTCACACCCCAAACTTGGTATGATCGGCTAGGGTACACCATGTACCCCTAAGCCTAACCCCCAACAACTATACATAATCAAGTAGTGAATCTAAATATTTTATAATATTTAAAACTTAAAGGAAAATATCAAAATCCTAAAAGAAACCAAACCACTAATTAAATAAATGTTAAAAGTTCAATTTATTTTTAAAACTTTAAAGTCCCAACAAGAATACCTCAAACTAAGAAAAATGCGGAAATAAAATAACCGAGTCTACATGACTCAACAAAATAAAAACGACTAAACTCGATATCCTACTCGATCACGATATGTCACGAGACCCGCTGCCCTGCCGCCACCAGCCGCGGTACTACACCCCAGTACCTCTTTGATCTTGCTTAGGTGCTGAAAAACATCAGAAAAAGAGGGGTAAGTCCACTAGGACTTAGTGAGTAGATCAATCCTCAATTCATCAAATCAATCATCATACATAAAAACACAAATAGCCGATATATAATGAACAACAACGTCAAAAGAAATCATCAATAATATATATTCACTACTTTATGCATGACATCAGCATCTATCAACAAGTATAAAATATCCAAAAAAAATGACAAAAAAAGCATCAGTAACACATCCACCACTCTTCTCATGATAACTACATCCATCAATAAGTATCAATATATACAGAGAAATAAAATAGGATGAATGCAACACCTCAATTATATTAATGTAATGCAACACATCAGTCATATGCATGCTCCCCGGACCCGTCGGTCCCACATAGCCACATAGGGTAAGTAGTCGGTGGTCACCGAACTACCACCCAGATCAGTGCCGTCTCTTTGGGGCATGCCCTCCCCTCACCGGCACTGGCTATTCTGATCCGTCTCTTTGGGGCATACGTTCCCCTCACCAGTCGAGTCTCCGAACTATCTCTTTGGGGTATGATCTCCCCTCACCAGCCAGACTTTCGGAATAGGGCCAACACTGTCTCTTTGGAGCATACCCTCCCCTCACCAATGAGACTTCCGAGAAATGCAACAAGCACATCACAACACCACACACGTAGGTATATAAGCATAAACAAGATGTGTTATATATCAACAGATAATAAAGGGTATGTCAAGGGCATATCTCATCATTCACCTCCTCCAGTCATACATCACTACCACATACAAATATATATGTAGAAATCGTGCTCATAAATCATGAATACCCAGCATAAATAAACAATCATGAAATAGAACTATAGCATGTCCAATCATTGTAAGAAAATAAGCATGTGTATCATGAAAGTAGTGCAAAAAGGGACTACAATCGTAAATTGATAGACTGGAACAACGGGATAAAATAACTCGTCATAGGAATCACTGATCTAGGATAAGATTCACCTCATTAACTACTATATCCATGAATCATCTCAGATTGGACCATAAAAACATAAAATATGATTTTTCATCTTGGCACGCAAAATGAGGCATCGATCGCCTACTGATTTCAAAATCCAGAGGTCTGATGGCAAAACAGACTTCGCAAATGAATCCAAAACGTCGATTAGGTAAAATTTCATATATAATATGAATATTTTTACTAATATTAAGATATCCAAATAATTATTTAGAATAATAGAATAATTACCTTAAATTTATTTAATAAATTACTGTTACGAATGAATATAACGATGTTACGATCAATAAATTAGTAATAAAATCTCAATCCTTCATCTAAACATAATCAAATCATAGTCTTCCATCTAATATGATGCAATTAGTTAATTTAACTGTGACTTGCCTAATAATTTTATATTATTAAGAATCAATTAAAATTAGAATTTAGACATAATTAATTATAACACACTATTCAACCCCCTAGTGTGATCATTTACTATAATAAATGGACTTTAGCTAAAAATAAATGGATCAAAGAGGATGATAAAAAATACTAGATATCATCAAAAGATTATTATACTTAAGAGAAAGAAATTTTATTTCCTATATCAAAGTATGATAATCTTCTTACTTCTCCTAATGAAATTATTAATGTTTTTGTTGATTTCTATACAAATCTATAGAACTATTAAAATCATAACTATTTGAAAATTTTTGAAAAAATTATAAAAACTTTATAATTTATTGATAAAATTATAAATACTTTATTAAAAATTATTTATTCTCATCAAAACCGTTATTAAAAATATCTAACCACAAGAGTGAACTATGGGTGAACAGCATGCTACAAACCCCATAGTCTAGCACATAGTTGATTTTGAGTCTAGTAATTTTGATTCTAAGCTTAGCCACTATTTATATCTAATTAATTTGTTATATTTACTTATAAGCAATCGAGCTAATTAATGAAATTCGCATCCATACAAATAGGACTGAGCATCGGGGGGTTAGATCAATACCCGACCCGACCCGATCGAATATTAACTCGAAATTTCAAAAAAATTATACCCGATCCGATTTTTTAATCGGGGCCTGACCCGAATAATACAAAAAAATCGGGCCCCGACCCAAGTAACCCGAATTCGATTTAGAAAATAAAAAAATAAAAAAAATTCATCTTGAAAATGGAGATAAGAAATTCACATCCATACAAATAGGGCTGAGCATCGAGCAGGTCAGGTCAATACCCAACCCGACTTGATCGGGTATTAACTAGAAATTTTCAAAAAATTTATACCCGACCCGACCCGATTTTTTAATCGGGGCTCGACCCGAATAACCCGAAAAAATCAGACCCCGACCCGATTAACCCGAATTCGATTTAGAAAAAAAAAATTATATTGAAAATGGAGATAAAAAAGATGAACAATTGTATTATAATGATAATAACTCAAGTATGATTTGAACTCAATACCTCCTAAACTTTATCTCCATCTTTCTAACCACAAAATCAACATCATCTTTTATCAATATATATAACATAAATATGTATTTAACTTAAAATCGGATCGGGTCGGGTTAAACAGGGTTTTCACCCGAACCCGACCCGACCCGAAATAGTAGATGAAAATTTTAAAAATGTAACCCGACCCGACCCGATATACATGAGGTCCTACATACAAAGATAGAACAACTTTTATTCACGAGGTCCAATAGTACTCTAACAACATTAGTTAATTAAAATCGACATGCATGGGTGGAGCTTGATGATGGATTTTGACTGATTGACTTACCTATTTGAGGAGTAATACGATGAAGTGTGGGATCTGGGAGTGAAGATGAGTGCCTCTCCTGGTGGGTCTTTGTGTGAGCTTCCACCCCCTCTTCTGCCGGACCCCCCTCCTGTCCCCCCTGCTCCTCCTGATCGGCATCCATTTGTCCCAAGGCCTCCCCGTTCTCGCTCCCGTCCCTAGGGGCGCAGTGGGTCTTCTTCCCGTACCGCTACCTCCTCGCCAAGTCTCTCTTGGGCCCAGATCCTCCGAGATGGTCATGGCCCGCGTGTGAAGGTAAGTTCGTCCTCCTCATTATTGGGAGTAAATCCTCTTCTTCAAACTTTGTTCATTTCTCGCTGGAGCAGTTGCGCTCCTGGTGCGAACCGTGGGAGTGTGCTTTGATTGGAAAATTCTTTGGTAAATCGCCGCTGCTTTCCGTCATATCTCTTTGGGCTAAAAAAACGTGGTCGTCTTCTAGGTTTGATTCGATTTTAGACCTTGACGAAGGTTTTTTTGTCTTCTGATTTAATGATTCGGCTTCTTCGACTGAAATCGTCACTGGGGAGCCGTATTTTTTTGGGGGGGGGGGGGGGGGGGGGGTCAGCTTTGCGTCTTGTTCCCTGACGCCCAGGGTTTCGCCCGTGGGAGGAGAAATTTACATCTGCCCCTGTGTGGGTGCGATTTTTTAGCCTTCCGCTCGAGTTTTGGAACTCAGAGTCCATTGTTCGATTGTCTCAAGCTCTCGGTCGTGTTATTTCTATGGATCATCGTTCCCTTAGCTTTTTGCATGGTCGATACGTAAGGGTGTGTGTTGAAATTGATTTGAAGCAAGGGCTCTGGGTGGGAGAACCTGATAAGGAGTTTTTCCAACCCCTGTCCTATGAGAATTTGCCGTCTGTGTGTTATTCATGTGGTTTTATTGGCCACCATGAGGTGGACTGCCCAAAGAAAAGGGTGCCGGAGCCTGAAAAAAATCCTATTTCGGTGTCTCCGTCGGTGAATTCTGTCTCTGTCCCGTCGGTTTTTGTTTCTATGCCATCGTCTTCTGGTTCTGCTCCGATTTCGGTTCCATTGTCGGATGTTTCTGTCGTGATAGATGATATCGACTCTCAATTTCCTGATCTGAACTTGACGAGAGACCCGTCGCTGGCTAGTTCGGTTGAATCCTCAACGCCAACATGCGGGCCTTGAATACTTGTGGCTCGTCGCAGGCCTGTCCGCCGACGTTTGGTGACCTCACGTGTGCGGCGTGTGGCGGGCGTCTCACATGGGCGTGGACGCTTAGCCTCACGTGGCTGCAGCGGAGAATCTGGTGCGGGAAGAGGGTGAGCTTACCCCCTCTGGGGGGCCTCGGATAGCCGTGGGGCGGCTCGTATCTCCCCGAATCCCAAAAGGATAGATCTTTAATTGCCTCTGACGTGGTGCAGCCACGCGGCGAAGCCCAAGCTGTAGCGGAGGCGTGTCATAAGGTAGGCGGAGTGGTAGGTTTGCCTGCTGCTTCGCGTGTGCCTCGGGCCCCTCAAAACCCTGGGCATGCTCTCCATGTGATGCTGCCGCCCTTACAACTAGAGGTCTCTCTCGTCTTGTCGGCTGTCCCTTCGCCCCATTTCTCTGTGACGCCTCGTCCTCTGTCATGTGGGGTTACTTCTTCTTGTGGTGATCCCACTGCTTCTCAGTCTGCTCTCATCCTTCCCATACCACCTCCATCTGCATCCTCTATGTCGCGCCCCTCTTCCTCTATGCACCCTTCTCGCACCCTAGAGCAGATCTCGCAGGAGCTAAGATTTGCCTTCTCGGCACCTCGCCCCCCCCCCCCCCCCCCCCCCCGCCCCGATGGGAAGGATAAGCAGGCTGTGTGGCCTCCCCGCCGGCCTGCCTATGGTCCAAAGCCTACCCCCTCTGTCTCTCTTGAAGCTCCGAACAGATCCAAGCGCCCGAGGGCGGCCGATGAGGCCTTCTCTTTTGCTGCCGCTTCTTCCTCAAAGAAGATGGTGGAGGACTCAAACCTCCTTGCAATTGTCCCTCGATAATTGCTCTTTCATGGAACGTTCACGGCGCGCTGTGTCGACAGGTAAGGAATCAGCTTTTTTAGTTTATCCGTTTCTCATCTGTGCACTTGGTGGCATTAAAGGAGACACACATAGATGTGCCTCGGGCCAATCGTCTGGTTGCCTCGTTTGGTCAATCTTGGAAGGGGATTGCCCAGTCATCTGTGGGTGCTTCCAGGGGCTTACTGATAGCTTAGAACTCCTTTTTCATTAAAGTCGAAGTACTTTCGGTGCTTCCTCAATGTATCTCTATAGTCATCCAGTTTGATAAGTGTGAACCGTTCCTATTTTCCAATGTATACGCTAGTACTAATCCAGTTTTACGTCTTGAGTTTTTTTCAGAGCTTTTTATCTTTTGATTTCTCGTCTTTCCCGTGGATCCTTGTGGGTGATTTCAATTGCACTTGAGACTGACAAAAAGGGGGGAACCCCGTTCAGGCTTTCCTGCCCGATTTAGGCTTTTCGAGATTCTGTGCATGATTTAGGCCTAATCGATCTTGGTTTTTCTGGTTTCCCTTATACTTGGTGTAATAACTGGCAAGGGTTGAATAGGATCCAGATTAGACTGGATAGAGTTTTTTGTAATGCGGCGTGGCTGCACTATTTTGACGATGCCTCGGTTAAGCATCTGAATAGAGGATCTTCTTATCATTGCCCCCTGTTATTTTATTTTTCCAATTCGGTTCAAAGATGTAATTTATTCAGGTTTCAGAACTTCTAGGTTGAATACCCTGAAAGTTCTGAGGTTGTTCTGCAAGCTTGGAATGAGGTATCTCCTAACCTTCCTCCTCATGCTTATTTTTCTACTGCCTTAAAATTTACTCGTCAAACTTTATCTAGTTGGATTGTTAATTCTTTGGGTAGATTAGAAAATGTGCTCTCTGAAACTATGGATAAAATTTCTACCCTTGAGATGTGTGATGCTTTGAATGATCTTAGGGATGACAATGGGTTTGTATAAATGGGTATTTACCCGTCCCAAACCCTGATAGGTCATTAGCGGGTTTGGCCCATTGGATCGTGGGATGAGTATAGGATTTTGAGATAAAAACCCTGTAGGGTTTGGGACGGGTCCAAGATTTTAGTCTAAAACCCGTCCCAAACCCGTTAAGGGTAAAATTACTTAAATACCCTTCATATTATCTAATATATACTTATATAGGGATAATTATGTCTTTTTACTTATACCCTAATTTCTAACCCATTATATAATATAAATAAATTAATAATATATTATTTTAATTTTTAACCTATACCCTAATCTTTAGTTCTGTACTCAATTCACCCGATTCACCCAGTCACCCGACGCCTCACTGCCTCAGCCATCTGCCCGACTGCCCTCACGCCCGCTCGCCGCCTCGCTACCCCTCCTTTCGCTAGATCACCCTCTCGCCGCTCCTCAATCATGCGACCACTTCTCTCGTGATCGCCGCTCAATCTCGACGCCTTCCAACAACAGCCGATCGCCTCTCAACAGAGCCGGCCGCCAATCGATGTACTTCTCCGATGATTGCTTCTCCCGACGCCTCTCAACAGTAGCCGACCGCCTCGATCTACTTCTCCCGACGAACTCGACGTCGCGATCTGCTCCAATGACTGCTTCTCCCGACGTCTCTCAACAGTAGCCGGTTGCCTCAATCTACTTCTCCCGACGGACCCAACGCTGCGATCTGCTCTGACGATTGCTTCCCCGACGGATCTGACACCGCGATCTGCTTCTCCTGACGCTGCGACGCGGACGCCAGACGCCCCTTGATCTGATTCTTAGGTTTTTTTTATTTTTTCTTACATGCCGCCTGCAATTATTTACTGTTGATTTTTGCATGAAAGAATCTATTTTTCTTGCTTATTTTCTAATTCTTACCTGCTGCCTGCTCCTATTGATTCTTTGCATGAAAGTCTTTACTAGCTATTGATAGTCATTGGTACTAACTCATATAATTGATTCCATTGTTTAAATTAGCTTACTGTTTATATGATTTATGTTTAAATGTTGTGATAATTATGTTGTCATAAGTATGTAAATTGTAAATATATATATATTTTGTTAACGGGCGAAAAGCGGGTTCCCAGTGGGTACCCGTTAAATTAGTGGGATGGATTTGAGAATTATCCTTCAAAATACTAACGGGTTTAGGTCGGGTTTAGGATTGGATTTTCTTAATGGGTTTGGGATAGGATTGGCTTCGCCGCCCCAAACCCGCCCTAGTGCCATCCCTAAATGATCTGTCTGTAACTGATGAATGCAATTTGCGAATGCTGTATAATAAATCCTCCGTTATTCGAAGGCAAATTTGCTTAAAGTGGTGGGCTAAGTCCAAACAAAAGTGGATTTTCGATGGGGATCGGAACTCTGCTTACTTTCACCAGATTGTCGTGGGTCAGAGAAGAGCTAACAAAATTACTTCCATTAGCTTAGGCCCTTATCTGGTTTTATTTGATGATTCTGGTATATTGAATGCTTTTTCGGAGTCTTATAAGCTGATATGGTCTAATACTCCTTCCGATGTCTTTTTCGATATTTCCAATGACCTGCATCTTCCTGTGATTGCTGATGATTGTGCGAATGATCTTGTTAAGCCTTTCTGTTTTGAGGAGGTTTGGGAGGTAGTTAAGGCCCAATGGTAAAAGCCCCGGTCTTGATGGGTTTTTGGGTGAATTTTATAAGCATTACTGGGACACTATTAGTCTGTCCTTCATGAACTGCTTAGATATTTTCTTTCAGTTGGCTTTTCTTCTGTATCATTGGAATAAAACGCTTCTCACGTTTATTCCTAAATCCAGTGCCCCTTCGACTGTTAGAGATTTTCGCCCAATAGCTTTATGTAACTTAAACTATAGAGTTCTTGCAAAACTTTTAGCCAATCGAATTCAGTCTGTTGTTCCTAAATTGGTATCCCCTGTGCAATTGGCCTTCATTAAAAGCCGAAGTATCCATGATAACATCCTTTTGACTCAAGAGATTGCCCATTCTATGTATAGCTCCAAGAGTAGGAACCCGTTTGTCATTGTGAAGCTATACCTTGAAAAGGCTTATGATAAGATTTCTTGGAAGGTCATAATTTCCATGCTCCATGCATATAAATTCCCGCCTAAGTTCATTGACTGGATTAATGCATGTTTGACCACCACTAGCTTTTCTTGTTTGGTTAACAGCAAACTCTCTCCTTTTTTTAAGTCACATCGTGGAATTAGACAAGGGGACCCGCTTTCCCCTTATCTGTATGTTTTAACTGCCCAGGCTCTGTCATGCTTGCTTGATAGAGCTGTTGATCTTGGTAATTTGAAACCATTTTCTGTTAGAAACGCTGTGAAAATTAGTCACCTAATGTTCGCAGATGACATCCTCCTTACTTTTAGAGCCTCCAAGAAAGGCTTGGATACTGTTAAACAGGTTTTTAAAATCTATGAAAAATTTTCTGGCCAATCAATTAATACTAGCAAATCTGAAATATTTTTCCCTAAGAAAGCTTCTAGAGATCATATCAATTCAGTTTGTTCCTTCCTAAATATGAAGGCTGGGAAATTTCCTTTTAAATATGGGTTATTAGACGAAAATGACCTCAACTTTTATGAATTTTTTAATTTTGGCCAATCCTTCAATTGGTCTCAATTGTATATAAGAACTTTCGAATTGGTTTCAATAATGGCCCTCCGTCTGCGAACCGTGAGTTTGGCCGTTATTTTGCTGACTTGGCGATCCAAAAATGATTTAAAAAATATCACTCGCCATGTCAGCTCTATATAATATTTCTTTTTAATATAAACATGGGTCCCACCTTCACTCACTCACTCTCTCTCCCCCTTCTTCTTCTTCCCTGCCACCCTCCATCTCTCTCCGGTGAGAAGATGCAAACCAACATCACGACGGCACGAATTCTGTCAAAAATCTGTAGCTAAGACAACGGAGAGGGAGAGAGAGAGTGCGGCACTTCACGTGCTCACTCTGTCACGCTGCGGTCGGCGATGGGCTCCGTCTCCCTCAAGATCGGCGACGGAACCGCCCGCTACCGCTGCGCCACCATCTTCTCCTCCGCAGTCCACCTCCTCATGCTCGCCTCCGTCCTCACCACCAATCTCTTTGCACTCTACGCCTTCACCTCTTCCCCCTCCGCCGGACCTATCCTCCTTCTCCACCACGGCGCCGGTGGAGGACATGGTAACGTCTCTTCCATCTCTGAACATGTTGCCCTCAACGTCAGTCAGATCGAGGCCTCCTAGCGCCGGCTCCACCAGATTGAGTGCGAGCTTGCTGGGTACGAACCTTCGACCCGGTGAAGCCCTCCCTCCCATCCGAGCTCAAGCTCTTCCTCGCTCGCCACCCCCTCCCCCTCGGTTGTGATGCCCTCTCCGGCATCACTGAGATAGTCGCTTCGTTGCCCACTCCTGCGCCCATTCCACCAATGCAGATCTCCTCGGCCGGTACATGTCATATGAGCATGCTTCCCATTTCCTCGTCGACGACTCCTTCCTCCCCCAGAAGCTCATCGCCAAGGCTTGCGAGCCCCTCCCCCGTCGCTGCTGCCTCTCTCGAACCACCGCCTTGCAGTGAGTCGATGCATAGGATCACCGCTAGCATGCCGACGAGGCCCAGAGGCGACCTCCATCCCCGGGGGGTATATTTAGCTGGAAGAGGATGTTCAGCAACCTTCGAATTCGTGCCGTCGTGATGTTGGTCTGCATCTTCTCACCGGAGAAAGATGGAGGGTGGCAGGGAAGAAGAAGAAGGGGGAGAGAGAGTGAGTGAGTGAAGGTGAGACTCATGTTTATATTAAAAATCAATATTATATAGAGCTGACATGGCGAGTCATATTTTTTAAATTATTTTTAGATCACCACATCAGTAAAATAACAGCCATACTCACGATTCGCAGACGGAGAGCCATTATTAAAATCAATTCAAAAGTTCTTATATACAATTGAGATCAATCAAAAGATTGGCCAAAATTGAAAATTTCGTAAAAGTTGAGGCCATTTTCGTCTAATAACCCTTTAAATATCTTGGGACTATGGTGGCCCAAGACGCACTCCTGCTGATACTCATAACTATCTTTTGGACCAAATTAAGGTTAGGCTTTCTTCTTGAAAAGCCAATTTCTTGTCCCAGGCTAGGAGAATTGTGCTTATTAACTCTGTTCTGAATTCGATCCCGCTTCACACCCTCGGTGTCTCTTGGATCTCCTCGAACTTTCTGGATAAGTTTGAGCAGATTGTTAGGAACTTCTTATGGTCTGATCCCTCTGGCAAGTCTTCTATGCACCATGTGGCTTGGGATATTGTCAAGCTTCCTAAAGCCATGGGTGGCCTGGGTATCCATAACCTGTTTGAAAAATGTTTTGCCCTTCAAGCTAAGCGCGTCCTAGATTACCACAATAATGTTTCTACCCCCTGGATTGACTTGGTTGGAGCTAAATACCCTAATCTGAAGGGTGGCTAGAAACCTAATTCTTCCACCTCTTGGAGCTGGAAGTTATTTAGGCAGGCCTTTTTGGAGCTATCTCCGGGGTGTCTGAGACTGATTTCATCTGGCACTACTTCGGTTTTGACGGATAATTGGCTTTTTGATGTCCCGGTTTATTTAAAGCCCACTTTTTTGGATTGCAGTAAAATTCATGATGAAATAATTGTTAATTCTTTTATTTCAAACCAGGGTTGGAATTTTGATATATGTTGTGATGTGTTTGGCCCGGTATGCGCAGAATCCATCTCTAAGATACGGTTGCCTATGCTCCTCGGGGATGACAAAACAATTTGAAAAGGGAATATTGGGGGTAGTGTTACCACTAAGAGTGCCTCTAGGTTTCTTAAAAATCATGAACCGTGGGTGGGTCCACCAAACCCTTGGTGGAAGGCTTTATGGAAGCTTGAGGTCGCCCCTAAGGTTAAGACATTTTGTTGGAAGCTTCTCCATCATAGAATGCCTACATTCGAGCATCCATAGCGATTAGGAATTGTTACCTCTAACTCCTGCGCATTGTGCTCTGCTTCTCCTGAATCCAGTAATCACTTTTTATTTGAGTGCCCTTTTGCTTGCTCAATTTGGAGAATTCTCTCTTTACGAACTGGGTATTGCTTCTTGAACCGTTCTACCACTACTAGAAACTTGGTCATCAGCAACGGCTGATGCCGTTGCTGAGCCGTTGCTGAAGAGCATCAGCAACGGCCGAGCCGTTGCAACAGAGCCGTGACAGAAAGTCGCGTTGCTGATGACTTAGCAACGGATCAGCAACGGCCGTGACTTAGCAACGGATCAGCAACGGCCGCTCGGGCCGTCGCTCAAAACATTATCAGCGACGGTTTTGCCACAGACCCGGAGCCGTTGCTGATAACATCAATAGCAACGGCCACGAGTCCGTAGCAACGCCGTTAGAAAAACCCCGTCGCTAAGCCGTTGCTGTAGGTCATCAGCAACGACTTTCGATACACTTTTAGCAACGGCTTTCCCACGGATGGCCGTGGGAAAGCCGTTGCTGATGATGTGAACCTGGGACAGAAACATTTAAAATTTGTAATTTTCATTGATACATTGATACATTATCTGATACATAACTCACACACCCATACTCTCATACACACATTCATTCACATCACAAACACACCAAGATATACATCAAAACAATTATATTTATATTGATAATTATCCACGATAGTATAAAAACAATTCAAATGCAAAATTGAAGTATCAATATCCAAACAAATTAAGTTAAACAAATTCAATGTCTCAGTAACAAGTTCAATATCCAAACAAAAAATCTCACGATGACGATGGAGGATGGTCTGGATCATATGGCGGGGTCTGGAGTGCTTGAGTGTACACCGGCGTGGACTGACTCGAGGACGATGGATTAGATGATGCCGAAGAGATGCCTGCTGCGGGATGACCTGACATGTTGCGTAGCATAGCATGCATCTCCTCCATCATCTGACTCTGACGCGCGACCGTCTCCTCTAGAGTCCTTATTCTGCTACTATGATCATAACTGGATCTAGAGGTGGACGGCCGCTCACCAGCGACCGGAGGGGTCGGTGCCCCAAGTGGCCCTAGCACGGCTCGCGCATGACCACTATCTGCGAAGCCATATACGCGGCCATGGTCCCAGCCACCTGCGGCCTCGACCCACGATGCTGCGTCAAAGTCCTCGGGGGTACCCCCGCGCTGCACCACCCTCTGGCTGTACGTCTCCTACTCGAGTTTGATTTTTTGTTTAATATTTATCATAAAACTTAAATTATAAATATATAATGAATAATTTAAACAAATATATAATTACCATAATGTATGCAGCGCGGTTGTCGATGTACTCCCCCGTCCCATGTGCTCGACGGTGAGTCCGCTCAGACACCGCCATCGGGGAGGGTCGCTGGACAGTCCCGTCATCCGACACCGTCGTCTACATTTACAAAACAAATACATTAATTAGTACACATAATAACAAATAAAATATATAATTAAACGATATACTTACCATACGGTTTGCGTGCACTGCAAATGCAATAGAGCCGCCGGTGTGACGCGCTGCTCCCCCCGACATGCGATTTCTAGCCGCATTCTGAGAAACCTCCTGCCATCGATCCGTCGACCATATCCCCACGAGCTGGTCCCATATATCCGGAGTAATCCAACTGGGGCCGTATCCCCGAGTCTCCGCGATGTTAGTGGTCCCAGCTCGGGCCATCGCTCGGGACCAAGCCTGCCCCAGCTGCCCGTTGTACCTTGCCCGGGAAATAGACTCCCAGGCAGCGTAAATGAAGGACCTCTGGTCCTCAGCCCATGTATAGCGAGCCTGCAAAATAATAATATCAGTACCAATTCTTAATATATCATCATGCATGTAAAAAAAAAAATAATACGTGCCTCAAACTCGCGCCATAACATGTCGACGTGCTCGCTAGGCACGTGAGACCACGTAGGCCATGCCCCGTGCATGTATCGTCGAATAGTAGAAGAAATGCTCCTCGGCACTTCTTCTTGCTCGAACCTGCACAACAAAAATAAATTTTAATATTATATTATGATATAATGAATTTGTAATGATTCATAATTCATGATATATTACCGCTCCCCAATCACGCTGATCAATCTACGTGACTATGTGGCTGGTGGAGGCTGCCACCTGTTCGGCCCGCGTGGCCGCCTGCGTCTGGATGTACTAGCCTCGGCAGTATCATCCTCATGAGGATCAGCAACAGGAGGATCAGCAGCATGAGTAAGTGCTGGAGTCTCACCGATCGGAGACTCCGAAGCTCTCCTGCGTCGATAACCACGACCAGACATATCTGTCGAACAGACATATAATCAGATTATTGTATAAATAGTAGAGATATATTTAATAAAATATATATACTTTACAATTATTCCTCATCATCTGAATAATAGTCTTCGAATTCTTCTTCTTCTTCCTCTTCTTCCTCTTCGTCATCTTTTTCATCTCCAGCTTCCTCAATTTCATGATCGTCATCATCAGCATATTCAACTTCTAATTGAATTGACGTTGTGTCTGCATCCTCGAGTATTGGAATAATACGATCCACAGCAGGAAGATCATCTTCTTGATAGAAACCAGGAGGATCATTTTCTCCTACTATCGGATCAATTTTCTCCTACTTACGTTTTTATTTTAACTGTTAACTAATTATTCTAAATTTCGACAGCATCTCCCTACAGTTCTCCGAATACGCATATCATCTGGGCGCGTATCGGAGAACAAGAGAGATGTTGCCGAAATTTAGAATAATTAGTTAACAGTTAAAATAAAAACGTAAGTGCAGTACAAATAACTATATTCCCAAATTGTCCAATCAGGGACAATTCAAGAATTGTACGTCGTATAAAAGATCATCTACTTCTTTTACACGAACATACAATCCCCGAACGGATCTAAGGTTTTGCTAAATCATATCCGATTCGTCGATGCGTACGTGAAACATATCAACTCGTCGGATGGATGATTATTTTCTAAATGTTTCGAGACAGTTCGAGTCCATATTGGACGATTTCGGCGCGCGTCCGAAGTGGACGATTCCGGCGCGAGTCCGAAGTGGACGATTCCGGCGCGAGTCCGAATTGGACGATTCCGGCGCACGTCCGAAGTGGACGATTCCGGCGCGAGTCCGAATTGAACGATTCCGGCGCGCGTCCGAAGTGGACGATTCCGGCGCGAGTCCGAATCGGACGATTCCGGCACGCGTCCGAAGTGGACGATTCCGGCGCGCGTCCGAAATTAATCTAAACCCTAATAATTAATCTAACAAATTAAACAATTAATTAACAATTATTAAATAATTAATTAACAATTATAAAATAATATAAACTATATATATATATTATAAATTCCGGCGCCGGAGTCCACCCTCCGGCGCCGACGTACAGTGGCCGGACACACTGTCCGGCCACTGCAGAAGGTCCGGCGGCGGCCATCGGCCGACCGCCGCCGGCCGAAACCCTAGAAATAGGGTTTCGGTCGGGTGATTTCCGCCGGCCGCAGGGAAGAGACTTACCTGAAAAGGTCGGCAGCAGCGGTCGGCGTCGTCGGCGTCGGCAGCAGCGGCAGCGGCGGCGAGTGGCGTCGGCAGGAGCGGCGGCGGCAGCAGCGAGCAGCGGGAGGAAGAAGAGTCGGGCGCGAGAGCGTGCCCTATATAAACTTATCAGCAACGGCTCACTCGCCCGTTAGAACGCCGTTGCTGATAAGTTATTATCAGCAACGGCTCACTTATCCGTTAGTACGCCATTGCTGAATAGTAAAACATAAGCAACGGCTCGCCATTCCGTCCGAAAGCCGTTGCTGATAATTAAAATAATCAGCCGTTGCTGAAGACCAAGTTTCTAGTAGTGTACCTGGGGCAATGGGGACTGGGTTTTATCTTCTTTTCCGCTCATCCTTGACCTTCCTGTGGCCCAAGCTTTCATTGCCACTACTTGTTGGTTCATCTGGTACGCTAGAAACTTTTTGGTACACAAAGCTAGGCAGCCTAACCTCAATACCCTGGTGACCAAGATTTATGTGTTTACGTGTTCACATGTAACTCGCACTCAGTCTGAGGGAACTAGCATTACTTCCAATACCCTTAGAAGGTGGATTCCGTTGTGCCTAATATTATAAAATTGAATTGTGATGCTTCTCTTGATACCTCTGCAGGTGGCATTGGAATTATTGTGAGGTCCTCATTTGGAGATTTTCTTGGGGGTTTATCATATTTCATGCAAGAGGGATCCGTTCTCACCCTTGAGGCATTGGAAGTTAGAGAGGGCATTCGGTTTGCTACTCATCAATCGTTGCCTGATTTTGTTATCGAATCGGACTCAAAAGTCTTTCAGCCCTCAACGTTGAAATTCCAACACCCTGGGAAATTGATCCCATTGTTTCTAGTATTTTAGAGTTAAAATCTGATTGTAATTGTCGGGGCTTTTTATTTTGCTTTAGAGAGGAAAACAAAGCTGTCCATTGGACAGCAAATCATGCTCGAATTTATATTGATAGATTGGTTTGGTCCACCATCCGGTCTCCGAAGTTTGAGAGCATTTTGTCGTCTGATCTTTTATAATATTGTCCTTCGTTGCAGTTTAATATAGTCTTTGTTTTATGGCAAAAAAAAAAAAAAAAAAACTTACCTATTTGAGAAGATTTTGGTGGTGGGAATTGATCTTGTGACTATTCAATATAATTATACTGACACCTACTAGCTATAATTTAATTGAATGCTGTGTCAGTGGCTAATGCATATATATAAACAACTAACAAATGCAAATGACCTTTAGCTTTAGAGCAAGGAAGGGTTATTTCTTGATGTGACGCGGCTCCTAACTCTTTCATTGAGTCATCATCATATTCAGGCATAGTCGACTTAACTAGCCATATATTAGAGAGTAGGGGTGACCATTAACCGTCGATTAGTAATTTTATTAATTTTGATTTTTCAAAATCATTAATAATAAATCGATCCATTATAACTTCGGTTAATCGTCACTTCGATTTCGGTTTTTCCGATTCCGTTAACCGATAGTGTTTGGTTAACCAATAAAATTTTGTAACCTACAAACATAATAACACTATATAAATCACATATGCAAAAAAATTCAAATAAATATAGAATCTCCATTAGAAAAAAAAAGAAAAAAATTGAAATCATTTGAGCCAAGATAATGTGATTAAACAATTAATAATTTATATAATTTATGTATATTTTTATAATTTTCACAATATTTTATAAAAAATTTATAATTTTTTATACTTTTTTATAATTTTTTATAATTTTTGTAATTTATAAATTATTCGGTTAATTTTTTAATTTTTTTTTTAATTTATGAATAATTACTATATATATATATATATATATATATATATATATATATATATATAAATTAATAAATTATATTGAATTGGTCGATTAACCGAAATTGATGAACTTTTTAAACTGCGGACCAAATTCGAATTCGAAAATCAAAATTTTCAAAAATATAATCTGAAATCGAAAAAATCGATTCGATTTTGGATCAATTTTCTGATTAACCGAAAAATTAGTTTTTATTTCTCACCCCTATTATATATATATATGGGAAAATTTTCACTCATTAGCTCACTTTTATAAAAAAATTAATTTACTTTTAATTTACTTTTTATGATTTTAAATTTTAAATTTGATTTACTAATCAAATGCTATTATTTTTCTTAGCGAAATATGCACAACAATAACGCATTCAAGCTAGTGTTTTATTTTTATGAATTATAATATTGACACTTAGAGGGTGTTTGATATGAAATAATTAAGATCAATTATCGATAATTTAAGTTAAAATTATCTGGGCTCATTAGATTACTGTGTTTGATTGAAATAGATTATCAGTAATCTGAATGTCCATGGTTACGGATGACAAAAAAACCTGTTTAGGCGGGTACCCGCGGGTATTTACCCATTTATTATGGGTATGGGGGTAGTTTTATACCCGTGGGTATTTCGTCGGTAATTTTTATTATCCGTTTAATAAATGGGGCGGGTACAAGTATTATAGTACTCGTACCCGCGGGTACCCTTTACCCTTGATATTGATTAAATTACCTATTTACCCCTTATATATATTTTAAAAAACCCTAAGTTGCTGCAGGCGTCGGCTTATGAGCCAGTCCTTCACTCATTCTCTCCGTCGATTCGTCCTGCAGGCATCGGCTTCACCGACATCCGAAACTCGATGCGCGGCGCCCGACATCTGTAACTCGACGCGCGACGCTCGCCGACCAGTGAGCCAGTCCTTCACTCATTCTCTCCGTCGATTCATGCTGCAGCCGTCGGCTTCACTCGAGTAACGTATGGTTCGCCCAATCTTCACAACCTCACTCTCACATGTAATGATTCGCCCATAATCTGCAAAACTACAACATAGATTAAATTGATTGTTGTTAAGACTGCAACATGGATTCTTCACAGCCTCACTCTCAAATGTAATAGATTAACACTGTAATGGATTCTTCACAGCCTCACTCTCAAATGTAATGGATTCTTCACTGTTAAGGGTCCTTGACTTTTTATTTATTTATTTAAGACAGTAGATGATGTAGTATAATCTATTCCAATTTAATGATTGCTCTACTTATATACCATATAGCTAATTTATTTAATTAAGTTATTATTTTGGTAGTAGTAGTCACTGTTTGACCATCACATGAATTACATTTGTTAGATTACATTAAATCAAATGAGTTAACAAATCATGAGGAGAGAATTAGATTAAATCATGTTCTATAGATTGCATTTGTTTTATTATCAGCTTATTCATCAACTTATCTACGTACTGCATTTGTTTTATTAAATTAAAATTATAGATTCCTTTTATTACATATTAAATTAAAATTAAATATTACAGTTTAGGTTTCTTTAAGTATCATAGGGTAATTAAATGGGTACCCGTCAATACCCGTGGACATCCATCCCCCGCGGGTAATTAAATGAGTACTCTTTTTTAATACTCACAGGGAATAAATGGGTAGCCGATACCCGTTTATTTCACGGGGTGGATAGCGGGTAGGCACCCCCGTACCCGCCACTACTAGAAAAATGGGCATCAGCAACGGCTGATGCCGTTGCTGAGCCGTTGCTGAAGAGCATCAGCAACGGCCGAGCCGTTGCAATAGAGCCGTGACAGAAACTCGTGTTGCTGATAACTTAGCGACGTTTCAGCAACGGCCGCTCGGGCCGTCGCTAAAAATATTATCAGCAACGGACACGGAGCCGTTGCTGATAACATTAATAGCAACGGCCGCTGAGTCCGTAGCAACGCCGTTAGTAAAAGCCCGTCGCTAAGCCGTTGCTGTAGGTCATCAGCAACGGCTTTCGATAAACTTTTAGCAACGGCTTTCCCACGGACGGCCGTGGGAAAGCCGTTGCTGATGACGAAAAAATTTAAAATTTAAAATTTTCATTGATACATTATCAGATACATAACTCACACACTCATACACTCATACTCACATTCATTCACACATCACAAACACACCAAGATATACATCAAAACAATTATATTTATATTGATAATTATTCACGATAGTATAAAAACAATACAAATGCAAAATTGAAGTATCAATATCTAAGTAACAAAGTCAATATAAATTAAACAAGTTCAATATCTCAGTAACAAAGTCAATATAAACAAAATCTCACGATCACGATGGAGGATGGCCTGGATCATATGGCGGGGTCTGGAGTGCTTGAGTGTACACCGGCGTGGACTGACTCGAGGACGATAGATGAGATGATGCCGAAGAGATGCCTGCTTCGGGATGACCTGACATGTTGCGTAGCATAACATGCATCTCCGCCATCATCTGACTCTGACGCGCGACCGTCTCCTCTAGAGTCCATATTCTACTACTATGATCATAACTGGATCTAGAGGTGGACGGCCGCTCACCAGCGACGGGAGGGGTCGGTGCCCCAAGTGGCCCTAGCACGGCTCGCGCATGACCACTATCTGCGAAGCCATATACGCGGCCATGGTCCCAGCCACCTGCGGTCTCGACCCACGATGCTGCGTCAAAGTCCTCGGGGGTACCCCCGCGCTGCACCACCGTCTGGCTGTACGTCTCCTACTCGAGTTTGATTTTTTGTTTAATATTTATCATAAAACTTAAATTATAAATATATAATGAATAATTTAAACAAATATATAATTACCACAATGTATGCAGCGCGGTTGTGGATGTACTCCCCCGTCCCATGTGCTCGACGGTGAGTCCGATCAAACACCGCCATCGGGGAGGGTCGCTGGACAGTCCCGTCATCCGACACTGTCATCATCAGCATATTCAACTTCTAATTAAATTGACGTTGTGTCTGCTTCCTCGAGTATTGGAATAATACGATCTACAGCAGGAGGATCATCTTCTTGATAGAAACCATGTGTCATATCAGGTATCAGCTCATTGTCTCCTACTATCGGATCAATTTTTCCTCTACCTTTTGTCTTACAGACTACACGCCAATCTGCTCTATCTTTATTTCAAGTCGGATACTTTGCGTAATATACTTGTTCGGCTTGTGATGCCAATATAAAAGGCTCATTTGCTGCCAATTTCTATTTGTAATTAACCTCAACAAGTTTGTATTTTGGATGAACTTTCATGCCCCTTTCTGTTGTATCGAACCAATGACATCTAAATAGGATCACTGATTTCAAGCCGAAGTAGTGCAACTCTATCACTTCTTCCACCAGTCCATAAAAATCCATATCACATTCAACATAGGTTGTCCCTTTCACGCAGACCCCAGCATTCATCGTCTTCTTTGTAAATGAATATTCAACCGTGTGAAATTTATACTCGTTAACATAGTTTGTACTTCTGTTATATCAACCGATGTAGTATCTGGTGGGACTGATGTCTGAAGAACTGGCCGATCAACATTATCATTCAGGTGGAATTGACCCCCAAGACTATCAAGTATCATAGTTCTATAGGGATTACATTGACCGGATGAAGAAGCACCAACAGAGGAAGATTCACCATATGTCTGAACGACAGGATTGCTCGACGTCCCGACTTCGCGTGACTCCCCATGACAAGTCCATAGAAAATATCTTGGTGCAAATCCTTTGGTATATAGATGCAGAGTGACAGTCTCCCGATCCAAAAATCGTCCATTCGAACAAATGCGGCACAGACATCAGATTTGATCACCCATGCTAACGAAATTTCGATTCGAATATGCAAAATTTAGGAAGTACGTTACGCCTAATAGAAACTCATTCGTTAAAGCTCCACGATGAAGACGTCGGTACATCCAACTTCGATCAGCCGACATGATTTTGTCAATCAATGACAATTTCTTTGGTTAATGTCTTTAGGTGAGATTGTCATATTCCATTCGGGATTTATGTTATTTGTACTGCACTTATGTTTTTATTTTAACTGTTAACTAATTATTCTAAATTTTGGCAGCATCTCCCTACAGTTCTCCGAATACGCATATCATCTGGGCGCGTATCGGAGAACAACAGAGATGTTGCCGAAATTTAGAATAATTAGTTAACAGTTAAAATAAAAACTTAAGTGCAGTACAAATAACTATATTCCCAAATTGTCCAATCAGGGACAATTCAAGAATTGTAAGTCGTATAAAAGATCATCTACTTCTTTTACACGAACATACAATCCCCGAATGGATCTAAGGTTTTGCTAAATCATATCTGACTCGTCGATGCGTACGTGAAACATATCAACTCGTCGGATGGATGATTATTTTCTAAATGTTTCGAGACAGTTCGAGTCCATATTGGACGATTCCGGCGCGCGTCCGAACTGGACGATTCCGCCGCACGTCTGAAGTGGATGATTCCGGTGCGCGTCAGAAGTGGACGATTCCGGCGCACGTCCGAATTGGACGATTCCGGCGCGCGTCCGAAGTGGATAATTCAAAAATTAATCTAAACCCTAAAAATTATTCTAACAAATTAAATAATTAATCTAAATAATTAATTAACAATTAATTAACAATAAAATAATAATAAAAAATATTATTAAACTACAAATTCCGGCGCCTGAGTCAGGTGGACTCCGGGGCCGGCGTACAGTGGCCGGACACACTGTCCGGCCAATGTACAAGGTCCGGCGGCGGCCATCGGCCGACCGCCGCCGGCCGAAACCCTATTTTTAGGGTTTCGGTCGGATTTTCTACCGGTCGCAACGGAAGAGACGGTCGACCGGAGGGCACATACCTGACAGTGTCGGCAGCAGCGGGAGGCATCGTCGGCGTCGTCGGCGTCAGCAGCGGCGGCGAGAGGCAGGAGAGGAGGCGGCGGCGGCAGCAGCGGGAGGAAGAAGGGGGGCGGGCGCGATCTGCGACCTATATAAACTTATCAACAACGGCTCACTCGCGCCGTTAGAAAGCCGTTGCTGATAAATTATCATCAGCAACGGCTCACTTATCCGTTAGCAAGCCGTTGCTAATAAGTTATCATCCGCAACGGCTCACTTGTTTGTTAGAAAGCCGTTGCTGATAATTAACATTATCAGCAACGGCTCGCGTGTCCGTTAGAAAGCCGTTGCAGATACAACATATCTGCAACGGCTCAGGCGGCCGTAAGAATACCGTTGCAAATAGCAACGACTTGAGCGACCGTTGCTGATAGCCATTGCTGAAGACTAAGTTTCTAGTAGTGCGCCCCGCCTCGTTGACATCCATATCCATGGTAATCTATATTACTACTCAATTGGTAATCCACATTATTAAGGGAGGGAGTGGCTATGTGGATTACCAATAAAGTGATAATGTTATTTTTTTATTTTTGACAAAAATACCCTCCACTAAAATACCTCCTATTAACATAGAAAAAAAACTCATGTCTCATCTCATTCACGCGCGCTACTATCTCCTCCCATGCTCTCCTCATCTACTATCACCCTTCTCATCTTCCGTGCAACCTGCAAGATGATCTTTGATCCTCACCTTCGGTACAAGTACATGATGATATTTTAGTTAAAAATATAAGTTTCTTAATAATTTTTTTATACCAAACAAGATAATGCTGTCAAATATGGTAATATAATATTATTGATAAGTGATAATCTATCTAGATGATAATTTAGATTCCTAATAATTTTAAATGCTGAGGTACCAAACACCATTTTAAAGTGAAGTCTAAAAGCTCATTGTCTACTTAAAATAAGTACGTGAGGAGTGAGTTGGATGATCAAATAAAAAAATAATTTTTTTTTGATCATATCAAGAAAACAAATCAATTGATTATTTTATGCTATTGTCTTTGTTTTTTATCATAAAATTATTATTATTTGTGAATCCACTTATGCTCAAATGGTAATAATATTCGAATATATTGTTTATGTCTTGGGTTCAATCCCTAATTATAGTATTTTGTGCATATTTTTTACGTCTTTGTATGTCTTGTGCGTATATTATTGTATTTAGAGTAAATTATACTGATCTTCTCTGAGGTTTAGTGAAATTACACTGATCCCTCCTTTATTTTCCTTAAGTAATATTTGAGTCAGTGTAATTTTACTAAATTTCAGGGGAGGTCAGTGTAATTTATCATTGCATTTATAATGGCTATGTTATAAGATTATTTTTTATATAAAAAATATTATTATTATTCTAGTAGATAATTTATGTATATTAAATTAATTTAAAAATATATATTATATATTTATAATAATGCCATAATGTATATAAGTTAAAAAATTGCAAATTGGCATCATATGTCGGTATTCATACAGTTCACTCTGCAGTGAATTTTTTATATATTATAATATATATGATAAATTTGAAGATAAGGCTACGTGTCAAAGACTCAAAGCCCTAGTTACAGACATATGCACGTGAGAGTGTGGCGAAGAAGCCTCTGCGCATGCACTTGGAAAATAAACAAATTAAAATAATATAATTAATGTGAAAATAATGAATTAGCGATTAATGTTAATGACTTAATGGCGAGCAACATCAACACCGAGGGGAGAACCTTTTCATGGTTTATATTATGCAAGGACTGATCTGATTGGCTAAGACTACGTGGAAGTGATCTCTCTCCTCGACACATCAACAATCTTATCTTATGTACTAATTATTAACAATACGTAGTAGTATGTGAGTGTCTCTGATATTATTATAAACGTAAAGTAAACGCCAATACCGAGTGTGATAGTAATGGGTGCTCATCACTTTTTTCCCCGATTATTATATCATTTTATTTTATGACGTTACGATGGCGTCATGCATTATTGACTTTAATTAATAAGAAAAAAAAAAAATACTAGTGACATTTAGGAATGTCTGATGTTGACATTTAGGAAAATAAATAGGGCAAATTATACTGTATATTCTAAATTTTAGGAGTATTTTTAATTTTGACATGAACTTTTAATTGTATCAATTTTATACTTCGACTTTTAATTTGTTTCAATAATATTCCGTCGTCAAATCACCGTGAATTTTATCGTCTGTTTGATGATGTGACATTGCACACGTGAACCTGAAATCATATAATATATTTAAAAATCCATCCAATGCCACGTCAGCATGCCACAACAACAACAAAATTAAAAAAATTACACTATATATCCTCAACTTTAGGGTCTTCTCAATTTTGACCCAAATTTTCATTTGTATCAATAGTATACTCTTATTTTTAATTATCAATAATATCCCCTCGTTAAGTAACCGTGAGTTTTATCGTTTGACTGATGATGTGGCACTGCATACGTGTACAAGCGTTGAAATCAACACATAAAATTTGAATAGAAAATGAAATCAGTGCCAAGTCATCATTGTAAAATTTAACCTGAATAAAATATTAAAAAAAATACATGTCAGCAAAAACTTAAAATATTAAATTATTTTAATTAGGGTCCAGCCATCTTAGGCACTTGTCGGGGGAAGCCGGAGCCGACTCTTGATCCAACCCAAGCTGGTGATGCTGCGGGATGAGATGTCGCCTTGGCTCCGACAAGTATTGCTGCTACGTACTGAGGGTGGAAAAACTAGAACTGATGGCCAATTGGCGGGTTGGTGGAAGAGCTGCGGGGTGATGGGGATGTGGTGGAAGTGTTAACCCCGACGTGTGGGACTTGATTAAGGAGGTGTTGGCTTCCACAGCGTGGTCGTCAACATGTTCTACGAGCTTGAGAAGGAGTACTACGACTGCTACCGCAAGGTTGACGCCGACGAGCCAGGTTTGTTGGGCTTGTCGCGCTCACCACGTACATGCACTGACGTCGAGAGAGGCGGTGGAGCGGCATCCAAGGACCCCCGGCAAGTGCCTAAGATGGTTGAACCTTAATTAAAATAATTTAATAATTTAAGTTTTTGTTGACATGTATTTTTCTAATATTTTATTCATGTTAAATTTTAGACGTGGATTGAAATGATTACTTGACACTGATTTTATTTTTTATTCAAATTTTATGTATTGATTTCAATATTTGTATACGTATGAAGTGTCGCGTCATTAGTCAAACGGCAAAACTCACGATTACTTAACGAGGGAATATTATTGATACAAATGAAAGTTTGGATCAAAATTAAGAAAACTCCTAAAGTTGAAGATATATAGTGTGATTTTTTTAATTTTGTTGCTGATGTGGCGTGCTGACGTGGCATTGAATGGATTTTTAAACATATTATATGATTTCAGGTCCACGTGTGCAATACCAAATCATCAAACAAACGGTAAAATTCATGATGGTTTGATGACGGGATACTATTGAAATAAATTAAAAATCGGAGTATAAATTTGATACAACTGAAAGTTCAGGTCAAAATTGAGAATATTTCTAAAGTTCAAAATATACGGTGTAATTTGCCCAAATAAATACATATATCTGTGCACACTTGTTGTAATTTAAGTGCTAATTGTAGTTTCATTCATCAAGATTTATATTTTTATCAGTTTGACTTGTGAGTTTTTTAAAAAATATTAATTTGATCCAAAAAAATTTTATTTCATTTTAATTCGATATTTGAGATTTTCAATTTTGATTCAGTTTATTTCTTTCGTCGGAAAGTGCTCATAATATTTAAAATTTCATTATTTTTTAGTCATATATATACATATAATTATTATTATTTTACAAAATTACAAATGATTATATTAATGAAAAAGAATAATACTTGCATACATGATAAATTTAACTTCCAACCACTCAAGGGGAAACAATGTCGAACTCACCTTCCAATAGAGTTCGAACCTAAAAGTGATCACAATGTCACAAAAGCAAGAAAAACCCTGAGAGCTTGGAAAGGCAACATCGTAAGAACAAGATAAGTTCCCACATCTCATGACAAACAAAGGATAGAACCGTCGCGGTATGGTATAGCCTAGGCATTCTTTGGACGATGGTTGGTTGAATGTTCAATTGATCGCTCATTGACCAAATGAACGACTACTCAATGATTGTGTATTGTATTGGTAATCTACATGTTTTGATGTGGGCCCAAATGTGTTGGCAATCTCATGGAGACATCGTCATGTTATACATTGAATCTGCCTCTCCCTAAGAGGATGGATTTTCATTATATATTCATTTGTTTTTGTCACTCCAAGATGGTAAATAATAGTGGTAAGAAAGAGTTTCCTAGTCACCCTTTCCAATAAAGTGCCACTAAAGTGTCGAAACAACAAGTGAAAGCTATGCATATATTTTTAGGAGGAAAAATAAATTTTTCTGCAAGGATTCAAAAATTCAAACGTTAAAAGCAAAAATAATCAAAACGAATAAATTCAGAAAATAAATAACACCAAGATTTACGTGATTTGGCCTGGTAGGATATCGGTCCTACTCCACGGGGAGAAGATGACACTGATTTTTATTAGAGAGATGATGAAAAACACGGCCAGTACAAAAAGAATTAGAATAAAATTGAGAACTAAACTGTAAAGGAAAATATTACCTGAACTCGAATATTTTTCGGCACCCAAGAATTTGGATTCATGCTTCTGCCTGAAAACTGTGGATGCGACGTCCTTGATCTTATTGCTTCTGCTAGAGACGCTGTGAATGAGACACTACTAGAATATACCACATCAGCCACGGGGATCACCGACGGCCGCTAGGGTCATCAGAATCATTCACGGCTTTGCGTCGGCCGCAGCGGTCGTGGCTGATGTAACCAATTCAGCCGCGGCTCGCATACGGCCAAACAGAGCCGTCGCTCATAGATCATGACGCGCAAGGCGCACGAAATAAAATAAATTATTAGCAACGGCTTAGCATGATTATCATCTTTCTTATCACTGTTTTTAAGTTTAATTTCTTTCTTCAGCTTCCAGCAAAATCTCTTAGTGTGTCCCTTCTTACCACACACTACTAGAATATACCACATCAGCCACGGGGATCACCGACGGTCGCCAGGGCCGTCAGAATCATTCACGGCTTTGCGTCGGCTGCAGTGGTCGTGGCTAATGTAACCAAATCAACCGCGGCTCGCATACGGCTAAACAGAGTCGTCGCTCATAGTTCATGGTGCGCACTGGGCGCGAAATAAAATAAATTATTAGCCACAGCGTAGTGGGGGCGCAGGAGCCGTTGGTGATGTGAATAACCAAATCAGCCGTGGCTCGCCTACGCCCGGATATAGCCGTCGCTCATAGTTGATGGCGCGCACGGGGGCGTGAAATAAAATAAGTTATTAGCCACGGCTCTACTCCGCCGTCGGTGACATGAATAAGTCATTAGCCATGGTTAGATGCGGCCGTCGCTTATTAATTAATGTCACGAATGCAACGCGAATATTAAAATAGTCTTCACCGACGGCTTCCAGAGCCGTCGGTGATAATGAAACTACATATCCACGGTGTTCCAACGACTTACAAGCCGTCAGAGAAAATCTTTTTTATTTGCGTTCGAGCCCGACCCTTCCTCTTTCTTCTCTGCTCACCGATGTCGCTTGTTTCTACTGCCGTCCATCGCTGCCGATTACCGCAGAGTCGCTGCTTGTTGCCGCCGCCGTCAATCGCCGTCGGTGAAACTCTCTCTTCCGATATGCACTGATCCTCTCCTCACCTATTTCAATATGCACCTGTGCACCGCCCTCTCTGCTTGCGCCGCCCTCTCCGCCTCGGCATCGACCCGACCGACCCTCTCCGAGCCGGCGTCGACCCGGCCATCCCTCTCAGAGCCGGCGTCGACCCGGCCATCCCTCTCCACGCCGACGTCAACCCGACTGGCGCTGCATTGGGCCAATTACCATCAGCCCCAATTCATTGAACAGTAGCCGGCATCACTGCCGGCTACTGCTTGATTAGGTTTAATTACCCTAATCAAGTAATTGATTAGGGTAATTAACCCCTAATCAAACTATGATTAAGGTAATCACAGTTTGATTAGGGTTTAATTATATTTTTTTAATTTTTAATTTTTAATTATTAGAAATTAATTGTTAATCAGGTAATTAGTTTGGTTAATATTAATTAATGGTTAATGTTGATTAGGGTTTAATTAGTTTTAGGTTAATTAATGAAATTAGTTTAATATTAATTAATTAGTCGTGCAAAATCGTCCACTGTGGACTCGCGGACAAATAATCCACTTTGGACTCATGGTCAAATCGTCCATGGCGGACTCGTGCTAAAATCGTCCACAATGGATGGACTCGTGCGGAATCATCCACTATGGACTCGCACCGACATCCATAAATTTAGAAAAAAATCAAGACGAGTTGATACGTTTCACGTACGATCGACGAGTCAAGTTTTAATTTTGCAAAACCTTAGATCCGTTCGGGGGTTGTATGTTCGTGTAAACGAAGTTAATGATCTTTTATACGACGTACAACCCTTGAATTATCTCTAATTGGATAATTTGAGAACATAGTTATTTATATTGCACTTAGTTTATTTTTTAGTCATTATTCATTTTTAAATTTTGGCTTGTATCTCCCTTGTTCTCCAATACGCGCTCAAATGATATGCGTATTCGGAGAACTATAGGAAGATGCTGCCAAAATTTAGAATGAAGTTAATGACTAAAAGAAATACTAAGTGCAATATGAATAATATGAATCCCGAATGGAATAGAAACATCCCCCCTAAAGACATTACCTAAAGATATTACAAACTTTTTGACAGAATATGTCGGGCGATCGAAGTTGGATGTATCGACGAATTCATCGTGGAGCTATAGCGGTCGAATTTCGAGTAGGCGTAACTTACTTCTTAAATTTCACCTACTCAAATGAAAAATTTCTTAGTGGTGATAAAATCCGATGTCAGTGCCGAAAATGTTCGAACATAAGATTTTTGGACCGAGAAACTGTCACAATGCATTTGTATACAAAAGGATTCACACCAAGATATTTTGTATGGAATTGTCACGGGGAGTCACGTTAAGTCGGGACGTCGAGCAATCCTGTTGTCCAAACTCATGGTGAATCTTCTTCTGCTGATGTTTCTTCTTCCAATCCACCTAATCCTTATAGAACAACGGTTCTGAATAGTCTTGGAGAACAATTCCATTTAAATGATAATATCGAGTCAGTTACTGAGACGGTAGTGCCACCAGATACTACGACAGTTGAGGTCACTGAAGAACAACCTGCGATACCGATTGAATTGCTGAATAAGGAGGCTGCAGAATTTTACGAGATGTTGAAAGCTGCCGATGAACCTTTGTATGAGAATTGTCCTAATTATACAAGATTTTTGACAATGACACAACTCCTAAACATCAAGTCCGATTGTAATATCAACGGGGTTGCGTTTGATCGGATTGCAGGCTTTATCAATGGTATGCTACCTCCAAATAACAAGTTTGAGCCAATCTTTTATAAGACAAAAAAGTTGATGAGGAAATTAGGGCTTGGGTATGAAAAGATACATGCGTGCCCAAATAACTGCATTTTTATATTATAAAGAAAATGCACAATTAGAGCAATGCCCGGTATGTGAACATCTTCATTACAAGAAGAAGAAATCGGTCCGACAAAAAAATATTCTATTTAAGGTGCTTCGGTATTTTCCACTAACACCGAGGCTTCAAAGGTTATTCATGTCGGAAAAGACTGTCCCATATATGAGTTGGTATGCTAGAAGTCGTGATGATACAATAATGACTCATCCATCCGATAATGAAGCATGGGAGCATTTGGATATGTGTTATCCTTCATTTGCTAGGGAGACTAGAAATATCATGTTGAGATTGTGCACAGATGGTTTTAATCCGTTTGGTAATTCGGCAACTCCGTATTCAGTATGGCTAGTGATGTTAACAGTTTATAATTTGCCACCCTCAATGTGTGTGAAAGATGAATTTATCTATCTTTCGATGATTATTCTGGGTCCTACGGGTCCTCGCAAAGAAATTAACGTGTTTCTCCGTCCCCTAATTGATGAACTCAAAACATTGTGGGCTGAGGGAGTTGTCACTTATGATTGTCACTGGAAGCAAAACTCCACTTTACGAGCAGCTATATTATGGACAATCAATGATTTCCTGATATATGACATGTTGTCTGGTTGAGGACACATGGGCGACTCTCTTGCCCGTATTGCATGGAACACTTAAAATCCTTCAGCCTTGAGAATGGTCGGAAAATTTCCTTCTTTGATTGTCATCGGCGGTTCCTACCATCTAACCATCAGTATCGAAGGAATGAGGACAAATTTATCAAGGGTAGAGTCGAAAGAGATTAGCCACCACCGATGTTGTCTGATGAACAGATGTTAGCATGTGTTCAATTGCTTCCAGAGATTATTTTTGGTCGGAATGTAAGAATTTCATACTTTCGTCAAACACATAACTGGATGAAAAAAGTATTTTTTGGGAATTGTCGTATTGGAGTTCATTACTGATTCGGCATAATTTGGACGTCATACACATTAAAAAAATATGTTTGATAATATTTTTAACACAGTAATGGATATTTTAGGCAAAACTAAAGATAATGTGAAGGCCCGACGTGATGTAAAAATACTTTGTAAGAGACCTAAGTGAGAGTTGCAAGAGGTCAACATACGACTTCATAAGCCAAATGCGCCGTATGTGTTAAAATAAACAACATATGAAAGATGTGTATCAATGGATCAAAGAACTCAGATTACTCGATGGATATGCCTCAAACTTATCTCGATGTGTAAACGTTAATGAATGCAAAATATCGGGGATGAAGAGCCACGATTGTCATGTATTCATGCAGAGATTGCTTCCGGTCGCGTTTCGAGATCATCTACATGATAAGATTTGGGGTCTGTTGACAAAATTAAGTATATTTTTCAGAAACATTTGTGCAAATGTACTTCGAGTCGAAGATATGTCAGCACTTGAAAATAATATTGTTGAAATCATATGCAAGCTGGAGCAATTTTTCCCTCGTGCATTTTTTGATTCGATGGAGCATCTATCGATACACTTGGCATACGAGGCACGAGTTGGTGGCCATGTTCAATACCGATGGATGTACTTATTTGAAAGATACATGAATCGTCTGAAGAAAAAGTAAAGAACACCGTCGCAGTTGAAGGTTCCATATCAGAAGCATATATAATTTAAGAAATTTCAACATTTTGCTCATTTTATTTTGAATCAACCATCAAGACAAGACTTAATCGTCTTCCACGGAATGACGACGGGGGAGCTCGACCATCAGATGGTTGTTTAAATATCTTTGGTTACCTCGATCGTGCTTTGGGTTCTCGTTTGTCTCGATTCTTAAACGATGAAGAGTACCATTTGGCCTACTTGTAAGTTTTACTCAACTGTCCAGAGATTGAGAAGTTCATTAAAATATTTGACATTGAGATGGTGACAAAATACTCAATTTACAACGATGAGGAATTAGAAAGATTACGAAATCGTGAGTTCCCTAATTGGTTTCAAGCTTACAACACATAACACAGAGGCGAAATAGATAATCAAATCTTTGAGTTTGCTAGCGGACCAGCACGACTTGTACAGTGTTATAATGGTTATTTTGGCAATCGATATAAATTTCACACTCTTGAAAATTCATCTACAAAAAACACTATGAATGTCGGGGTCTGCGTCAAAGGAACAACGTATGTTGAATGTGATGTTGACTTTTAATGATTATTGGAAGAAGTCATTGAATTACAATTTTTTGGATGTAAATCAGTTGCCCTTTTTAAATGTCATTGGTTTGATACAAGCGATAGGGGCATGAGAGTTCATCTAAAGTATAAACAACTGATTGAGGTCAATTACAAATCAAAATTGGCTTCAAATGAGCCATTTATAGTGGCATCTCAAGCTGAATAAGTATATTATATGCAGTATCCGTCTCGAAAGAAAGATATGGCAGATTGGCATGAAGTCTGTAAGACTAAAGCCAGAGAAAAAATTTACCCGATAGTTGGAGAGAATGAGTCAGCAGATGACTTCTATCAAGAAGAAGATCCTTCCGAAGTAGAACGAGTTAGTCCAATACTCGAGGATGATGACACAGAGTTAGTTCAATTGGAAATAGAATACGTTGATGACGACGATAATGAAGTTGAGGAAGGACACAATGATGATGAGGGAGACGAAGAAGAATTTCAAGATTCTGATACAGAAGAACAAGAAGAAGAGTATTACACGGATGATGATAATGACGATGACGAATAATTATAAATGTGAAGTATATATTTAATTGTTAAATATATCTATTAATCTATTATATATAATCTAATTATATTAATTTTTTACAGCTATGGTTCGAGATATCATTTCCCGAGGAGGCATTCCTAGTAGGACCCCCCGACGATTACCACCTGCCCCACCTGTACCCACTGACCATTCGCCTTCCACCACCATCTCCCCACCTCCGGCCACCATCCCCCACCTCCAGCCACGAGGGCCTAATAGAATTCTCCCTCCTCCACCCGAGGGAGAATTACACATAGCAGTTAGTGTGCGCAGAAGAAGGTAAGTATATGCATTAATTATTTCTTATAATTTATTTATAATTCAAAATATCATAATATGAATTTATATTTGGTGCAGATTTGAGCAGGAGGACGTCCCCCGCACGATAGCGGGGACGATCCGAATGTTTATGCACGGGGTGTGGCCTACATGGTCTCACGTGCCCCATGAGCATATTGATTTATTGTGGCGAGAGTTCATGGTAAGTATATTTATTAAATTAATGTTAATGTTAAATATTCATCAGTAATAATATTTTTTTTTTGCAGGTTCATTATACATGGCCGGAGGACCATACCACTTTTGTAGGAGCTGCATGGGAGAGTGTTGCTCGCGCTCGCTATAACGGGCTGCTTCAGCAGGCCCGTCAGACCGTGATGAGATGACTAGGGGCCACACAGATAGGGCAGACTCGGGGACACGCCCCCGAGTGGATTCCTGGCCTTGTGTGGGACTAGCTCGTTGAGCGGTGGGACACACCTGGGTGGCAGGAGGTCTCCCAAACTGCTTCGAGAAATTGCTTGTTCGGGGGGGACGGCACGGGCGCACGCCACACTGGTGGCTCCGTCTCTTTTGCGATTCATGAGCGTCGTATGGTATGTATAATTTAATTAATTTTAATTAAATTATATATTGTGTATAATGATACTAATGTATTTTTTTTTCTAATGTAAGACGCGCGTGACGGAGGACGGCACCGTCCAACGCCCGTCGATGATGGAGGTGTTTGAGCGCACCCACCGTCGTCGACAAGGAGCGGGGGACTACATTGATAGTAGAGCCTCGTATATAATGGTAAGTATTTATATATGTCTATTTGATTTACATAATTTTTATTTATAGTTTATATATATTTAAAATATAAACATGTGTAGGAAACTTACACGAGGACTGTCATCAAGCGTGGAGGGACACAGAAGGAGTTCGACGCAGGAGCTTGGGTGGAGGCTGTAGGTGGCTAGGAGCATGGCCGTGTTTATAGCTTTGCAGACAGTGGCCATGCACGCGCCGTGCTCGGGCCACTTGGGGCACGACCCCTCCGACTGTGGGTGAGCGGCCCTCGACACATCGATCGCAAGACCAGAGCCGGATAGCGGCCATGGAGTCGGAACTCAACCAACAGAGACAAGCGATGGAGGAGCAGAGGCAGACGATGGAGGGGCAAAGGCTGGCGATGGAGGAGCAGAGGTTGGAGATGCAGGAGCAGAGACGGGCGAATGACGAGTTGCGACAGACGATCCAGAACATGCAAACACTCCTCACTCAGATTGCGTCTCACTCTGGCCATCTACCGATGATGTCGCAGCCGTCATCCTCCTCGACCCAGTCGACGCTCCCGACCCAGTCATTGTCGACTCCACCGCCTCCACTGCCTCCACCGCAGTCGTGAGATTTTCATTAATTGTATTTTGTTTTTTAGTTACAAGATGCACCTTTAGCCACGGCTTACCCACGATTCACCGTCACTAAGCCGTGGCTGAAAGATTATCGTAAATGACGGATGGTCTGGGCAACACCAAATATCACGATTGCTAATGGTATCACCGACGGGACTGGATCGTGGCTGATGGTTGGTATTAGTGACAGCCGCCTAAAGCCGTCACTGATGGTTTTTATTCAGCGACAGTGCACGCGGCTTTCGCTGATGATTACGTGTGATGACCGATCGCAACCGTCACAACTTATCTGAGACGCGCGCATCAGTGACAGCTTTTTGCCATGATTGATGTTGTCCGTAATATCTATCACCGACAATTCAGCCACGGTTTGAGCCGTCGGTGATGATGACAATTCTAGTAGTGTAGTGACCCACCCCTCCGGCTGTTGGTGAGCGGCCCTCGACATCCCGGGCGCGGGAACAGAGCCGGATAGCGACCTTGGAGTCGGAGCTCACCCAGCAGAGACAGGCGATGGAGGAGCAGAGGCTGGCGATGGAGGAGCAAAGATGGATGAATGAAGAGTTGAGACAAACGATGCAAAGTATGTAGGCGCTCCTCACTCAGATTGCATCTCATTCTGGCCTGCTACCGATGATGTCGCAGCCGTCGTCCTCCTCGACCCAATCGACGCTCCCGACCTAGTCGTTGTCGACTCCACCGCCTCCGCCGCAGTAGTGAGACTTTGGTTTATTATATTTTATTTATATTTTGATACTTGTTTGTATACTGATAGTTGTTTATATACTTATGGTTGTATATATATGATATTTTGATAATTATTTGCCTCTGATTTGAGGCTTAGATTGATGATATTTATGTAAAACTGGTATGTTTGGTTTCAAATGCATGTGTATGATGTTTTTTTGTTGTAATCTATGATTGAAAATAGATTATAATATATATATCATTGTATACAGGAATTTACAAAATTTTCATTTTTTTCCGTTGCAGGATATACCTTTAGCCACGACTTACCCATGGTCGACCGCCACTAAGCCGTGGCCGAAAGCTTATCGTAAATGGCTAATGGTCTGGGCAGCACCAAATATCATGATTGCTAATAGTATCACCGACGGCTAGCGGTCGTGGCTGATGTGTTTGTATGAGTGACAACCGCCTACAGCCGTCACTGATGTGTTTAAATCAGCGACAACGCCCGTGGCTATCGCTGGTGATTACTTGTGATAGCTGAGAGACGTCGTCACAACTTATCTGAGACGCACACATCAGTGACGGTATTTTTCCACGGCTTATGTCGTCTGTGATAGTTATTACCGATGGTTCATCCACGGCTTGAGTCGTCGGTGATGACGACAATTTTAGTAGTGAATAAGAACTTCGCTTCCACCAGCTGATAGTAGAGAGCGCTTCCAGTGCTGTTGTTTCTTGGTCACCCTTTCTTTGATGGAGTCATAGGCAACTCTTTTAGACCTTCCCACTACCGAAGAAAGCCCTAGGTATTTATCTTGAACTCCAACATGTGGAATCTGCAAGAGAGCCGCTAACTCCACTCTAACCTCCAGAGGTGTGTTTTTACTGAAAAACACTAAAGATTTAGCAAGATTCACCCTCTGACCACAGAAATCCCCACAGATTTGCAAAATATCAAGCATGTTTCGACAGTGGGATTCATTAGCTCTACATAATAGGATTGAATCGTCTGCAAAAAGCAAGTGAGTAATGAAAGGACATGTACTATGAAGCTTTAACCCACACACTTGATTGTGATGTTCACCTTTATTAAGAAATTGGGTTAAGCCTTCTGCACAAAAAAGAAACAAATATGGTGATAGAAGATCCCCTGACGGAGTCCTCTAGATGGTCTAAAAAACCCATACGATTGTCCTTCTGCAATACAAGAGTATGAAACAGTAGTAACACATTCCTTGAGCCAATTCATCCAACGAGTACAAAAATCCCAACTTTTCCATGATAAACCATAAGAAAGACCACTCAACCATGTCATAGGCCTTACTCATATCAAGCTTTAAAGCCAAGTCAACAATGCTATAGCATTTTGTCTTCAGGAAGTGCATGCATTCATGAGCCACTAAAATATTGTCACTGATAAGCCTTCCTTTTATAAAGGCACTCTGATTTGAACTTATGAGCTGGTTCATGTGAGTTTGAAGTCGATGTACGAAAACTTTAGAAATGATCTTATAGAACACTGTACATAAACTAATCGATCGTACTTGATTCATTGAGGCAACATCTTTCACTTTAGGGATGAGACAAATATGAGCGTGGTTGAAACTTTTAAGCATTCTTCCACCAAAAAAGAAGCTTTGAACAACTTTGCAAACATCCCTCTATAAAATGTCCCAGTAAAATTGAAAGAACCCATCATCCCCTCGAGCAACACATGGGTCAAGGGAAAACACTGCGGATTTCACCTCTCCCTCTGAGACAGGTTTAGTAAGGTGTCTATTCATTGTATTAGAAACCTTTGGCCGTAGATGCTCGAAGTGCCCTGAAGGGTCCACATGAGAGCAGGAGGTAAAAATATCTTGAAAGTACTCTTGCGCTCTCATCCCAATACTCTCACCAGTAGTGCACCACCCCTTGTTACCATCTTCCAGTCTCCATATTTTATTATATATGTTTCTCATCTGAAACTTAGAATGGAAAAACTTTGTGTTCTGGTCTCCTAGTGAAGCCATTTGACCCTTGCCTTTTCTTTCCAATAACGTTCTTCCATCTCATAAGCATCTACCAAGTCATGCTTAAGCTAGCTGAGAGATTTCCGCTCTAGTGGTGCCAACCTGATCTATTTTCAGAACTGACAATCTTTCTTGAATTCTACTAATTTCAACCGTAAAGTTGTTAGCACTGCCTCTCTGCCAAGTAACTAGAGCATGTCTACAAGTCTTCAGTCTTGTAAATTGTTTATACATAGGTGAGCCTATGACTTCCCTACTCCATACTTCAGAAATGATGTTCCTGATAATCTCACTGCTACACCACCATTCTTGAAACTTAAACCGAGGACGTCCTAGAGTAGAAATCGGATTAGAGTTCAATAGCAAAGGACAATGGTTAGATCCATTGTCATCAAGGTGGTGGAGAGAAGCCAGCGGAAAAAAAAAATCCTCCAACTGCTTGAGACTAAAGCTCTATCCCGTCTTTCCTTAATAAGAGAGGCCCCAAACTTCTATTACTCCAAGTGAACTGTGGTCTCGAAAAGTCCAAATCTACCGGTCGACCCCTATTAATGAAATCATTAAAACCATTAGTTGAGGACTGTGATTTCAATCGGTCTCATTCTTTCTCACCCAAAGAAGAAATGGCATTAAAATCTTCTGTCACATGAGAATAAGCCGCAGAGCCACACAATAAATTCAACACACTGTCATACTGAAGATGGCGGAGTCATTCCTCACTGTGTAAGTGGACCGCCACTACTTCCCAATGAATGTCATGAACAGGGTCCTTCCATTTGAAATAGAAAAAAAATCATCACTCGCAGTAATAATAATATCTGTTAAACCCTTCCACCCAAGAGCTAAACCACCAGAAAAGCCCCTCGGCTCAATATAGAAAGAATACTCAAAACCATAATTTTTTAATATATAGGAAACAAAAGGAGTCCTGTTCTTGGTCTCACATAAAAAGAGGACTCCCGGGGAATGGGATCTACAAATCCATTTCAAACAATGAATTGTTAGGGGTTTCCCCGAACATTGACAATTCCAAGATATCATTTTCATGGATCATTGGTTGCCACAATAGGGCCGGCACCCTTAGCCACATGACACTGTTCATTAACAAGACAAAGCCTCTTAGGATTACCATCATCAATATCATCAGATAGACTTTGTTTTTTGAGCCTCGTCATATGTTTAAAAGACACATTGCCACAAGACACTGCACCAGAGTCAACCTTTACCAAAGCATCATTATCAGAGAGCTGCTGAAAACTTTGAGGCTGCGAAATACTATCAGACTGAACAAACGGATCTTGCATATCTTAAGTGCAACCATGCAAGGGAGCAGAGACTACAAGGTCAGGAGATTGACCCATTACACCATCATTATGCAAAGATTTCATAGCCTTTTCACGCTCAGGAGATTGCACAAATACTGCCATGAAAGAATGGTGACCAAACCCAGAGATCATATCTGTTCTTCGAGTGCCAATATCACTGTATTCAGGTGAAGCTGCAGACACTACCGGATGAGAAGGCATACTATTCTTCCCAGAGAGACGTGACTTCCTTGGCTGTCTCCGGATGCAGGAAATAAAAATCTGACTGCAAAGGCTCAGTCGATACCACTGAAGCTTTTCCCAAAGAGATGGAGTGCTCGCTCATACTGAAGCCAGTCGAAGCCACAGGCAAATATATAGGACAATCGCCTACACCGAAACCTGTAGGAATTGCAGGCAATGAGATGGGATTCTCGCCCATACTGAAAACAGTCGAAGCCAACCCATCTGTATCAGGATTCTTCATCAATTGAACTGCACCCGCAGTGCCAGCCGAGAGTTCAACAACACCAGCCCCATTATCTACACCATGAAGGGTCCACGGGTTGTTGCTTCTCAGTTCAGAAGTTGCAGAGACAGTCACCGCATCAGTAAGCACTGCCGGAGGCGCATTTCCTTGCCGAAGGGGAGGCAGATCCAGAGAAGCAAGTCGTGCATCTTCAAGAGGTACTATATTGGCATGATGCTCCATCGAGTTCCTGGCCTGAATCTGGTTAGGACCTTCAGAAAGCTGAGCATTGCCCTCATTGGAATTATTACAAGCCAAGGTAGAAGGAGAAGCCCAAATATGTTTCACACAAAGAGAAACTCCAGAAGATAAGGAAGACTTCTCATGCACAGACAAGGTCGAGAAGTTTTTAAGAAGGCTAACTGGCATCGGCCTTGGTCCCTCACAGCAGATCCAGCATTGGCGACTCGCCCAGAACCATACTTCTCATCTAGTCGTTTCCCAAACTGAGCAACCCGCATCCAGGGACCGCCTTTATCAGCCAGGAACATACTGCAAGTATGTGCTTCATGCCCCAAGTGACAACAATAGAAACAGAAGACACCAATACACTCGTACTGCAGCGACACCTTCAACTGAGAATCGCCAGTTACAAGAGTGAGAGAACGACGCAATTCCTGAGTAGCATCCGGAATAACATGTACCTTAAGAATTCTACTCTCTTTTTCAATCATATCAGCAAAAACCGCATTTAAAACTTCACCAAGTTTACTCCCAATTTTTCATCCCAGATCAAGAGTTTTGAAGTGCGGAGGCAAACCCCAAAGTTGTACCCAAATAGGAACATGTATAAAATCCTCATTTTCCATCACCATGTTGACATGCCATCGTTTTAGATTGAGGATAAAATTCTTAAACAACCAAGGCGCACCCCTGCACGTAACATCATCCATTTCATTTTCAAAGAAGAGTTGAAAAAGGTTATCCCCAAGTTTAATAACCTGGAATCCCTCCGATCTATTCCAAATTGCCTTAAGCGCTGCGTCAAGCGTTCCCGCACTGAAGGGCCTGTCGGCGAGAAGACGCCCAACCAAACTCTTAGAGCAAGCAGAAACTCCATCTTTGATATCATCATCTTCCGCAAGTACAACATCATCAGGAAGATGTTGAATATTCACAGAATCCTCCGACTCTGTTTCCCTAGAATGCAAAATCTTCCACCCAAAGTAGCCGGAGCCACCACAAAATTTGTCCAAGAAGACGAGAAGAACACTCGATGCCAGAACCCTAGCAGAGCATCAGTCGACCCCAACACGGAGCACTTTTTTTTTAGGATAATTAACGAAATAATGTAAATCTAACTAACTCAAATTAATTAATTGTGTTTGACTTGGAGGCAATAGCTCATACATATTGCATCAAACAATCTTGATTGAATTTTCTAACATTCTTTAAGCCCGATCCACCTCTTTTTTATATGAAATACTTGTTGCTTAAGCAGAAGAATAAACATATATTTATATCCCTTTGTAAGAGCTAGGTTACGATTGAATCAAATGCAAAATGTAAAGAATTTGGCTAGTGACGAGGATACCGGTGATAGACAAAATAGATACATTTGACTATTAACACTTAGAAAATTATAAATATTCAATTATTTATGATATATTTGTTCATGGGATAAAGAAAATATGATATTAATCCTTTTGTTTGGTGTTTGGATTAGAAAAAAAATATATATAATTAATGTCATATCCGATGTACATTAGAAAAAAACCCTATATAACTGATTTTCTCATTCATTATCCAATAGTATATTTTTATTCTATCCAAATATCCAATAGAATAAATGAATCATAAATGTTTAATTTGTTTAAGTTGTTGAAAAAGAATTATTGATGTATTGAGCGTGCTAGTGGGAGTAAACGACATAAAATTGAAAACTCTTAAAAATCTAATTAAAAACGAAAATTGATATAAAAAAAATAATTAAATTAAAAATAATCGTTAATTTAATTACTATTAATTACGATATATAATCTGAGTAGATGGAGGAGAAAAAGGAATCTAGCCATCTCCTGATCAAACCGGACACAAGTACACATAAATTGTATTTAATGTATTGGATGGAGTTAAACCTGCATCAAAATTAATGTCCGGTTATAACATGAAGGTACTACGTACTTACGTACTCCAAATAATAGTTAAAATTTAGACATACATCATCGTCACTTGTTCATTATTTTGGCAACCAGTAATGTTTCCCTTCTTTCCACTGCAAGATATTCATATACTAATCGCAATTGGGGATGCAAGAAATGACAAAATGCATGCCACAATGCCACATGCTCTTCATGTAGATGCCATTCATATTTGCATGTACTTGTTAATTACGACCGATACCTAGAAATTAAACCCTATCCATCTTGTTCATCCTCCACAGTTCTATATATAAAATTATAAGGTGTTGTTAGTAATAAATTAAACGTCTGGCCTGCATGATTAGGGCTGGCAATGGTGCGGATACGGTGCGGATACGGATTATCCGTATCCGCACCGCATCCCATATCTGCTCATCCGTATCCGCACCGTATCCGCCACGGATATGAATATGGATATTCATATCCGCACCGCTTCAAATGCGGATATCCGCACCGTATTCGTATCCGCACCGTTTTTAATAAAAAAATATTAAAAATAATATATTTTATTAAAAAATTAATAAATTATCAATCCATTGATCCAAAACAAATATATAATATACTTCAAAATTCATCTAGACATGAAATTATTATAAAGTCCTTATATATATTAATAACTTATATAGGTAAAATAATAATTAAAATGAGGCGGATAGGCGGTGCGGATACGGTGCGGATACGGTGCGGATACACAGACAAATCCATATCCGCACCGTATCCGCGCGGATATGAAATTTTCAGATCCATATTTGTATCCATATTTGTTTTTACTTGCGGATACGGATCGGATACAGTACGGATGCGGTTTTTAATTGGCGGATGCGGATAAAATTGCCAGCCCTATGCATGATGAAGAAGGGAATATGGCAGTCCAAACAATATTATCCGGTACTCATCTTAGTATTAAACAAATGAAGATCGAGAATCTTATAACCTCATCACCATGTACTGTATTAATCAGGAGATTGCAAACAAATTAATTCGAGTACAAGTTCATGCACCTGTTAAGTATAAGGACAAGTTAATTACTTGTTTTCTTTTCGATTTCTGGAAAACCAATTCTTGATCCAATTTTGTATATATGTTTTCACCACAAACCTAGCTACTATTATAATTTACATGGCAATCTAAATTTGGTAATAAATTATTATATATATATATATATAGAGAGAGAGAGAGATATATTATGGGCTGGATTTTGAAATGTTCTTCAGTTAGGCTTTAAACAATTTTGAAAAAGTTGGAGGACCCTAATTAGGGAAAATGCGGTGATTTGGCCGGCCCAATAATTGGGAGGAAAAATTATTATATCTATAATGGTGCAAGTAAGTCAAATCTCAAAATTAGGTGAGGAGACTTGGACTCTGGATTCAAGCAAGTCAACCATGAAGATGAGACATAATTGGAGCCTTGTAAAGACAAAACCTATATACTCTAGTGTTGATCAGAAGACTCTCACTCTCATCTCCTCAATGTTTGGAATCATCGCTAGGTCTTGCGTTAGCGATTAAGGTTCATACACATTGATATGAACGCAAGAATCAAGGGAAATATTCGACTTTTCTTTGAGTGGAATCGATTCTCCAGTATAGACATGCATGTGTTGACTTTTGATGCAACGAAACGTAGCTATCCGATTCCGTGAAATATATTAGAGAGATAATTATGTTTTTATTCCATCAAAATATTATATTTTTTCGTTTCATCTCTCATTTTTTAAAAAATTTCGTTTAGTTCATCAAAAATTATTTCCGTTTTCATTTGATCTATTAATTCGTTAACTTTTGATATTAAGTGCCAATTAAATTGAAAAGTATATATTTTAACAAACTAAAGAGGGACCAAACGAAATAAAATAAAATATTTTAACAAACTAAATTGAAAAGTATATATTTTAATAACTTAAAACATAATTATATATTGTTATGCTTTAGGTTATTAAAATATATATTGTCATATTTTAGGTTATTAATATATATATATATATTTTTCATCTAGTCTCTTAAAATATTTTATTTTTTTTATTTAGTTTCTCTTTTGTCCATGTCAGCATTCCATGTTGATACTTAATATCAAAAGTTAATGAAAAATTAACGGATGGACCAAACGAAAATGAAAATAATTTTTGAGAGACTAAACGAAATTTTTTTAAATTTTAGGGACGAAACAAAAAAAAAAGATATCTTGAGAGATCAAAAATATAATCAAACCTATATGAAATTAACCAATTAATTATTAATTGTGTCCATTTACATTTTGAATCCAAAATTAAGAAATTTGAGATATTATTAACTATCTGCGTGCTATATATTAGTATGTACCGTGGTTTATAGTTTAATTCTAAATATGTTTAGGTGATTAGGTCCCTCCAATAATATACTGCGCGCCACATTTCCCATTTTATGCTTACCCAGATCATAATGGTGTTAGTTTTTGTTAGCTCATGTTAATTATTTTCTCTCATTTATTTACTATTTAAGCGTAAACCAACTCATGAACATATTCGACCAATTTCAATTTATTTAGGGTAAATTATATTGATCTCTTCTGAGGTTTAGTGAAATTACACTAGTCTCATTTTTATTTGTACATTTACCTCTCCTGTAGCTAACGGTGTTAAATGAAGTTCGTTAGTAATGTAATTTCTCTCTTATGATCTTTGCTAAAAAATTATTAAAATGCATGCATAAAAAAATTGAATAAATATTTTTAAAATTAAAATTTGAAATGAATTATTTTATTTTAAACATATTTTTTAAATAAATTTTTTTGAGAGAAATAAAAATGATATAATGATATTTTTATCATTTAAAATAAGAAAATACTCTAAATATTTTAAAAATACCATTAGTAAGCATGTGTAGTGCATATGACAGACACTACTAACAGTTTTCGTTAGTAGGAAGATCTGTGTGATCTTTTACAAAATTTAGAAGGACCACAAGATAAAATTACAAATAGAGAGAAGGTCTGTGTAATTTCACTAAACATTAAAGTAGGCCAGTATAATTTACTCATTTATTTATTAAATCCATGAGTATGAATAAAATTAATTTTATGCATTAAAAAAAATCGGCCTTGAATTTAAGCGAGCTTGACTTATTTATGTTCACAATCAAACTTTGTTTAAGGACTTCTTAAATGCTCATTTCAGTATGAGAAAATTAATAAATATATTTCAAACTATATCATTATTGACAAATCTATTCTATTTTTTTATTTGAAATAATTATATATTTTAACTTTTAATTTTGTATCAAATCTATTCTGTCGTACCGAAGTTGTCTATCATTATAGTCATTATATGCTGACATGGAAACCTAGTCAGCATCTAAAAATATTATTTTATTCAATCTACCACGTCATCATACATGATGAAACAAAATAAAATACCAATCACTAAAAAACTCGACCAAACCCGATTTTCTCCCGCTCAAGTTAGACGAGCATTGGAGTAAAAATTTATCCCAACTTCAAATTTAATATCCTTCAACTCATAATTTAGATTATACACTTTGAGACGACCTTGATGATGTAGATTAGTATTAACGGGAGACAGTAAGGTTTCATCGGGCTTTTTAGGAATTAGTATTTTAATTTTTCTTTTCTTTTTTGGTCTCGACATGCATGATGATATATGTGGCAGATTTGAATTAAAAAATAATTTTTAGATGCTGAATTTTTTACTCAACATGATTATGTGGTAAATTTGAAGAAAATATTATTTTTTAGATGTTGATTGAGATTTCATGTCAGCATATAATAGTTGAAATAACAGACAATTAGATGACCGCATAGATTTGAGAGAAAATTGAAAGTTCGAATATACAATTGTTTTTAAATTAATAAAAAATTATTACAGATTTGTTAATAACTCTTTAGTATCATTTCGTACATATATATTTATAACTAATTAACTTTGGGTTTCTTTTATGATCTTACTTAGTGCTTATCCGATATTCATTTAGAACTCATTAATACTTTTTTTTATGAACAATTGATTAAACTTATTGATTAATTGAGTTTTGAAAATTTAAAATTTAAATGAACCAAGATCAAACACATACATCAAAGTTCAAGTCGAGCTTGGCGTGCTCGGACGAACTCAAAATTAAATGAGACTAGGCCAAACAACTCTAACTCTCGATTTTACTCGGCTCATTAACCCCCCTACATCTATCTAATTAAACTTAGAGGGTTTAATCCTCATTTTTGCATAAACAAAAAAATCTAGATCCAATTTTGTATTATAATTTTTTTTTAACAAAAATAGAAAGTCACAATAAGTGATTATACTAAAGTTCGAATCCTAAATCTCTAGGTAACGTTCAATATGTTGCCACCAATCGTGTTACTCACATTTGACAATTTTGTATTATAGCTTACATGACCATTTAAATTTGGTAATATGTCATTATGGGCTGGATTTTGAAATGTTCTTCAGTTGGGCTTTAAACAATTTTGAAAAAGTTCCTAATTAGGGATAAATGCAGTTATTTGGTAAGAAGTCAAATGTCAATGTGAATTAATTTCAAAGTAGAAATTAGGTAAGAAGACTTGGACTCGGGATTCAAGCAAGTCAACCATGGAGATGAGACATATATAAAGACAAAGTGTTGATTAGAAGACTTTCTCATCTCCTCAATGTTTGGAATCATCGTTAGCGATTAAGGTTCCACTCCCACCTACTGGAATCATTAATTAAACAGGGTCGTTAGGTCATAGACATATGTATATATATATGAACGCAAGAATCAAGGAAAATATTCGATTTTTCTTTTAGTAGAATGGGTCGATTCTCCAAATGAGACATGCATGTGTTGACTTTTGATGCAACGAAACACACTACTAGAAAAATAAGTATCAGCCGTTGCTGATGCCGTTGCAATGCAGCCATCGCAGAAAATCGCGTTGCTGATAACTTAGCAACGGATCAACAATGGCCGTTCGGGCCGTTGCTAAAAATATTATCAGCAACGGTTTTGCCACGGACGCAGAGCCGTTGCTCATAACATTAATAGCAATGGCCGGGAGCCCGTAGCAACGCCGTAAGTAAAAGCCCGTTGCTAAGCCGTTGCTGTAGGTCATCAACAACGACTTTCGATAAACTTTTAGCAATGGTTTTCCCATGGATGGCCGTGGGAAAGCCGTTGCTGATGATGTGAACCTGGTAACGAAAAAAATTTAAATTTCAAATTTCCATTGATACATTGATACATTATCTGATACATAACTTACACACCCATACACTCATACACACATTCATTCACACATCATAAATACACCAAGATATACATCAAAACAATTATATTTATATTGATAATTATCCACAATAGTATAAAAAATATTCAAATGCAAAATTGAAGTATCAATATCCAAACAAAATAAATTAAACAAGTATAATATCTCAGTAACAAAGTCAATATAAAAAAAATCTCACGATGACGATGGAGGATGGCCTGGATCATTTGGCGGGGTCTGGAGTGCTTGAGTGTACACCGGCGTGGATTGACTCGAGGACGATGGATGAGATAATGCCGAAAAGATGCCTGCTTCGGGATGACCTGACATGTTGCGTAGCATAGCATGCATCTCCTCCATCATCTGACTCTGGCGCTCCATCATCTGACTCTGACGCGCGACCGTCTCCTCTAGAGTCCTTATTCTGCTACTATGATCATAACTAGATCTGGAGGTGGACGGCCGCTCAACAACGACCGGAGGGGTCGGTGCCCCAAGTGGCCCTAGTACGACTCGCGCATGACCACTCTCTGCAAAGCCACATACGCGGCCATGGTCCCAGCCACCTGCGGCCTCGACCCACGTTGCTGCGTCAAAGTCCTCGGGGGTGCCCCCGCGCTGCACCACCGTTTGGCTGTAGGTCTCCTACTCGAGTTTGATTTTTTGTTTAATATTTATCATAAAACTTAAATTATAAATATATAATGAATTATTTAAACAAATATATAGTTACCATAATGTATGCAGTGCGATTATCGATGTACTCCCCCGTCCCATGTGCTCGACGGTGAGTCCGCTCAAACACCGTCATCGGGGAGGGTCGCTGGACAGTCCCGTCATCCGACACCGTCGTCTACATTTACAAAACAAATACATTAATTAGTACACATAGTAACAAATAAAATATATAATTAAAAGGTATACTTACCATACGGTTCGCGTGCATTGCAAATGCAATAGAGCCGCCGGTGTGACGCGCTGCTCCCCCCGACATGCGATTTCTAGCCGCATTCCTAGAAACCTCCTGCCATCGATCCGTCGACCATATTCCCACGATCTGGTCCCATATATCCGGAGTAATCCAATCGGGGCCGTATCCCCGAGTCTCCGCGATGTTAGTAGTCTCAGCTCGTGCCATCGCCTGGGACCGGGTCTGCCCCAGCTGCCCGTTGTACCTTGCCCGGGAAATAGCCTCCCAGGCAGCGTAAATGAAGGGCCTTTGGTCCTCAGGCCATGTATAGCAAGCCTGCAGAATAATAATATCAGTACTAATATTAATCATCATGCATGTAAAATAAATAAATAATACGTGCCTCAAACTCGCGCCATAACATGTCGACGTGCTCGCTAGGCATAATTGATTTCAAGCCGAAGTAGTGCAACTCTATCACTTCTTCCACCAGTCCATAAAAATCCATATCACATTCAACATAGGTTGTCCCTTTCACACAGACCCCAGCATTCATCGTCTTCTTTGTAAATGCATATTCAACCGTGTGAAATTTATACCCATTAACAAAATATCCGCTATAGCACGACACAAGTCGCGACGGTCCACTAACAAACTCAAATATTCTTTCATCTATTTCAGCTCTGTGATCTTTGCTGTAAGTCTGAATCCAAGTAGGGAAATCACGATTCCGTAATCTCTCCAATTCTTCATCGTTGTGAATAGAGTATTTTTGCACCATCTCAATGTCAAATATTTCAATGAATTGTTCAATCTCTGAACAATTGAGTAATACATACAAGTGTGCCAAATGATACTCTTCCTCGCTTAAGTGTCGAGATGGACGAGAACCAAAAGCACGACCAGAGTGACAAAATATATTTAAACGTCCATCTGAATGTCGAACACCCCCGTCGTCGTTACGTGGAAGACGATCAAATCTTGTCTGTACTGTCGATTCAAAGTAAAATGAGCAGAATGTTGAAATTTCTTGGATGATATACGATTCAGATATTGATCATTCAACAGCTGCGGTGTTCTTTGCTTTTTTCTTCAGACGATTCATGTATCTTTCAAATAAGTACATCCACCGATATTGAACGGGGCCACCAATTCGTGCCTCGTATGCCAAGTGTATCAGTAGATGCTCCATCGAGTCAAAAAATGCAGGAGGGAAAAACTACTCCAGCTTGCATATGATTTCAACAATATTATTTTCAAGTGTTGACATATCTTCGACTCGAAGGACATTTGCACAGATGTTTCTAAAAAACATACTTAATTCAGTCAACAGACCCCAAATATCATCAGGTAGAAGATCTTGAAATGCGACCGGAAGTAATCTCTGCATGAATACATGACAATCATGGCTCTTCATCCCTGATATTATGCAATCATCGACGTTCACACATCGAGATAAGTTTGAAGCATATCCATCGGGTAATCTGAGTTCTTTTACCCATTGACAAACATCTTTGATCTGTTGTTTATTTAACACATATAGGGCCTTTGGTTTCAGATATCGTCCGTTGACCTCTTGTAACTCCAACTCTGGTCTTTTACAAAGTATTTTCATATCATGTCGGGCTTTGACATTATCTTTAGTTTTTCCGGAAATATCCATCAAAGTGTTGAAAATATTATTAAACACATTTTTTTCAATATGCATGACATCTAAATTATGTCGAATCAATAATGAACTCCAATAGGGCAATTCCCAAAAGATACTTTTTTTCACCCAGTTATGTGTTTGGCCAAAACCTGACACTCTTTCATTGCGATCAAATACTATATCTGGAAGTGCTGAAACACGTGCTAACATTTGTTCACCAGACAACATCGGTGGTGGCCCATCTCTTTCGACTCTGCCCTTAGTAAATTTATTACGATTCCTTCGATACTGATGATTAGCCGGTAGGAATCAACGATGACAATCAAAGAATGAGATTTTTCGTCCGTTCTGAAGACTGATTGATTTAGAGTGTTCCATACAATACGGACAAGAGAGTCGGCCATGAGTGCTCCAACCAAACAACCTACCGTACGCCGGGAAATCATTGATTGTCCACAAGACCATGGACTTTAAATTGAACTTTTTATTCCGATGACAATCATAAGTGACAGCTCCCTCAGTCCACAATGTTTTCAATTCATCTATCAAGGGTCTGAGAAATATGTCAATTTCTTTTTGCGGACCCTTAGGACCCGGAATAATCATCGAAAGATAAATAAATTCATCTTTTATACACATTGACGGTGGCAAATTATAAACTGTCAGCAGCACTGGCCAAACTGAATAAGGAGTTGCAGAATGTCCAAACGGATTAAAACCATCTGTGCACAATCCCAATCTTATATTTCTAGTATTCCTAGCAAATGAAGGATAATATGTATCCAAATATTTCCATTCTTCACTGTCGGATGGATGAGTCATTACTGTATCATCACGACTTCTTGCATGCCAACTCATGTAGGGGGCTGTCTTTTCCGACATGAATAATCTTTGAAGCCTCGGTGTTAGTGGAAAATACCGAAGCACCTTAAACGAGATATTTTTCTGTCGGACCGACTTCTTCTCCGTGTAACGAGGATGTTGACATACAGGGCATTTATCCAACTGCACATTTTCTTTATAATATAAAATGCAGTTATTTTGGCACGCGTGTATTTTTTCGTACCCAAGCCCCAATTTTCTCATTAGCTTTTTAGTCTTATAAAAAGTTGGCTCAAACTTGTTATCAGTAGGCATCATTTCATTAATCAATCCTGCAATCCGATAATACGCAACCCTGCTGATATTATAATCGGCCTTGATGTTTAGGAGCTGTGTCATTGCTGAAAACCTAGTGTATTTAGGACAATTCTCATACAAAGGTTCATCGATCGGCAGCTTTCAACATCTCGTAAAATTCTCCAGCTTCTTTATTCGGTAATTCAATCTCTACCGCAGTTTGTACTTCTATGATATCAACCGCTGTAGTATCTGGTGGGACTGATGTCTGAAGAACTGGCCGATCAACATTATCATTCAGGTGAAATTGACCCCCAAGACTATCAAGTATCATAGTTCTATAGGGATTATATTGACTAGATGAGGAAGCACCAGCAGAGAAAGATTCACCATATGTCTGAACGATAGGATTACTCGACGTCCCGACTTCACGTGATTCCCCGTGACAAGTCCATAGAAAATATCTTGGTGTAAATCCTTTGCTATATAGATGCAGAGTGACAGTCTCCCGATCCAAAAATCGTCCATTCAAAAGAATGCGGCACGGACATCGGATTTGATCACCGATGCTAACGAAATTCCGATTCGAATAGGCAAAATTTAGGAAGTACGTTACGCCTAATCGAAACTCATTCGTTAAAGCTCCACGATCAAGGCGTCGGTACATCCAACTTCGATCAGCCGACATGATTCTGTCAATCAATGACAATTTCTTTGGTTAATGTCTTTAGGTGAGATTGTCCTATTCCATTCGGGATTTATGTTATTTATATTGCACTAAGTACTTATTTTAACCGCTACCTTCATTCTAAATTTCGGCAGCATCTCCCTACAGTTCTCCGAATACGCATATCATCTGGGCGTGTATCGGAGAACAAGAGAGATATTGCCGAAATTTAGAATAATTAGTTAACAGTTAAAATAAAAACGTAAGTGCAGTACAAATAACTATATTCCCAAATTATCCAATCAGGGATAATTCAAGAATTGTACGTCGTATAAAAGATCATCTACTTCTTTTACACGAACATATAATCCCCGAACGGATCTAAGGTTTTGCTAAATCATATCCGACTCGCCGATGCGTACGTGAAACATATCAACTCGTCGGATGGATGATTATTTTCTAAATGTTTCGAGATAGTTCGAGTCCATATTGGATAATTCCGACACGAGTCCAAATTAGACGATTTTGGTAAGAGTTCGAAGTGGACGATTTCGGCGCGCGTCCGAAGTGGACGATTCCGGCACAATGCCGAAGTGGACAATTCCGAAATTAATCTAAACCCTAAAAATTAATCTAACAAATTAAATAATTAATCTAAATAATTAATTAACATATAAATAAAAAATAAAAAATTTCTTATCTACTCTTTACGGCGCCGGAGTCTGGTGGACTCCGGCGCCGGCGTACAGTGTCCGAACATTGTACAAGATCCGGCGGCAGCCATCGGCCGACCGCCGCCGGCCGAAACCCTTAAAATAGGGTTTTGGTCGGATTTCCCGCCGACCGTAACGGGAAGAGACGGTCGGGCGGCGATGAATACCTGCAATCGGCGGTCGAGGACGGACGGCAGCGTCGGCAGTGGCAGCGAGAGGCGGGAGGAGAAGGCGGCGGCGACAGCAGCAGAAGGAAGAAGGGTCGGGCGCGATCTGCGACCTATATAAACTTATCAGCAACGGCTCACTCGCCCGTTAGAAAGCCGTTGCTAATAAGTTATCATCAGCAACGGCTCACTTGTCCGTTAGAAAGCCGTTGCTGATAATTAAAATCATCAGCAACGGCTCGCGTGTCCGTTAGAAAGCCGTTGTAGATATAACATATCTGCAACGGCTTGAGCGGCCGTAAGAATGTCGTTGCAAATAGCAACGGCTTGAGCGGCCGTTGCTGATAGCCGTTGCTGAAGACTCAATTTCTACTAGTGACGTAGCTATCAGATTCCGTGAAATATATGAAATTAACCAATTAATTATATGTCCATTTACATTTTGAATCCAAAATTACAAAATTTAAAATATTATTAACTATCTGCGTGCTATATACTCCAATAGTACGTACTAATACATCTGCAATAATATTACGAGTAAATTACACTGATCTTCCTGAGATTTAGTAAAATTATATTAACCACTTCTCTATTTGTCCAGGTGACACTCACCTCCCCTATAATTAACGGTGTTAAATTGAGTCCGTTAATAATGTGATTTCTCTCTTATGCCTCTTACTGAAAAATTATTAAAATATATACATAAAATAATTGAATAAATATTCTAAAAATATAAATTTGAAATGAATCATTTTATTTTAAAAATATTTTTAAAATAATTTTTTTGAGAGAAATAAAAATAATATAAAAGTAATTTTGTTAGTAAGGGAGGTCTGTGTAATCTTTTACAAAATTCAAATATTATAAGATAAAATTATAAATAAATGGAAGATCAGTGTAATTTCATTAAATTTAGGAGAGAACAATGTAATTTACCATAATATTATTAGTACGTACCGTGGTTTATAGTTTAATTCTAAATAAGTTTAGGTGATTAGGTCCCTCCAATAATATACTGCCACATTTCCCATTTTATGCTTATCAAGATCATAATGGTGTTAGTTTTTGTTAGCTCAGGTTAATTATTTCCTCTCATGTATTTACTATTTAGGCGTAAACGAACAAATACACTTAGCTTCTCTCGTGAACATATTCCATCAGTTTCAATTTATTTATTAAATCCATGGGTATGAATAAAATTATAATAATGCATTTTTTTTATAACAAAAAATTGAATTAGCCTTGAATTTAAGCGAGCTTGACTTATTTATGTTCACGATCAAACTTTATTTAAGGACTTGTTAAATGCTCATTTCAGTACGAGAAAATTAATAAACATATTTCAAACTATACGGTTATTAACAAATTTATTTTATTTTTTTATTTAAAATAATGGTATACTCCAACTTTCAATTTTATTCAATCTACCACGTCATCTATTTTTTATTTTTTTTATTTGACATGAAAACCTATAATCAGCATCTAAAAATAATATTTTATTCAATCTACCACGTCATCATACACGATGAAACGAAACAAAACAAAACAAAACAAAATAAAACAAAATAAAATAAAATAAAATAAAATAAAATAAAATAAAATAAAACCCGATTGTCTCCCGTTCAAGTTGGATGAGCATCGGAGTCAAAATTTATCTCAACTTCAAATTTAACATCCTTCAACTCACAATTTGGACTATACACTTTGTGATGGCCTTGATGATGTGGATTAGTATTAACGGGAGACAGTCAGGTTTGGTCGGGCTTTTTAGGAATTGGTATTTTATTTTATTTTCTTTTTTGTTCACAACATGCATGATGATCTAACATATTTGAATTAAAAAATAATTTTTAGATTTTTTACTGAGTATGCATGATTACTTGGTAAATTTGAATAAAATATTGTTTTTTAGATACCGACTGAGATTTCATGTCAGCATATTTGCAAACAACTGACGACTGCATAGATTTGATACACTACAATAAAATTAACCTATAAAAACACAAAATTAGGAATAAATTAGATTTTTATTTCTAAATCTTCGAATTTAGAGACTAATAGACACAGAATTTATTCCTAATTATTCTCTAAAGATCTATAGAAATAACAAAAACATAGTTACTTAATTGATTTGACTCTAAGCTATAGAAGCACCAGCAACAAAGTCACTTAATTGATTTGATTCTAAAACTATTTATATAGATCTTTAGAAGCTAATTAAGAACAATTTTTTTATCTATAAATTTTTAAATGTGAAGATTTAGAAACAAAAATCTAATTTGTTTGTAGTTATGTACATGTCTCTATAGGCCGATTGTATTATAGGGATAGAAAATTGAAAGTTTGAATATACAATTACTTTCAAATTAATAAAAAATATTATAAATTTGTTAATAACTCTATAATATCGTTTCGTGGATATATATTTATAACTAATTAACTTTGGATTTTTTTATGATTTTACTTAGTGCTTATACAATATTCATTTGGAACTCATTTATACTTTTTCATATGAACTTGATTAAACTTATTGATTAGTTGAGTTCAGAAAAATTTAAAATTTAAATGAAGCAAGATTAAACACATACATACATCAAAGCTCAAATCGAGGTTGTTGTCGAGCTCAAAAATAAATGAGACTAGGCCAAACAACTCTTATAACACTCGATTTTACTAGGCTCATTAATTAACCCCCCTACATCTATCTCATCTTATTCTTATTATTATATAAATGGGCACAAATATATATCCATCTATGTATGGACATATTTTCTTTACAATTAATATCACCCTCGAAAAACCATGATCAGAAAACAATACTTAAATAACTAAAGCCGAACTTGTTGACAGGCTAACAATTCATTTAATGCAGGCCTTGAATACCCATAAAAATACAATAAAGACTACAAATGACCTTATAATTACGAAGCAACATATGAAAAAACATGGCTCATTTAATTGTACACTTGCTTTAATTATACATTTTGGCATCGCCTCATGTCCTTAATTATTAATTGCTAGTTGTAATTAATCTCCCCATGTCTGCTTTCATTTGAAGCTCCAGCAATTAATCTGGCCGTCTTGTTATATGTCGAATGCAACAACCATGGAGCTCAATTTCATTAGCAATCAAGGAAACTTTGCACCAAACGGGTTGCTGGAATAGCCGGCGGAACTGGTGAAGCTACTCACGGCCGACAATGGCGGATTAGTTTTTACAAGGTAAGGTCTCAAGAACGACGACAGTGGAGCACGGTTCGGAATGCCGTCTTCTACATTAATGGTGGATGAGGAGTTCGCCTCATTTAGCAGCATAAAATTAGCAGTTGCAGTTGCGGTGGAAGCCATGGCAGTTGCTCCGACAGGTAGAGGATGGTTGTGTGTCCCTTCATAGGTCGTCACAAGTATCGACATATCCTCGAGGCACCGTTGTACCTGATCATCAATGCACATTTACCAGATAAAGATCAATCCATTAAAATGAATCGAAAAGATAATATATTAATCTACATTGTTGCAATGATATATATGACTACTTGTTTTCTAACGGGGCATCCTGGTGCAACGGTGCATCGATAGTAAGCTCTTGGGCATGGATTCCCTTTCGCCACCTTTTGCCCGTATTTTCTCCATTGACAACCATCATTCATCTGCAAGTAGTACTCTAATTAGATCAAACGCATCAACTACATCTAGCATTAATGCCAATGACATACATAAATTAACATGCTTACAGTAGGTCCTGTGCATCTTGCTCTCACAGAAACCCTAGTTTTTCTTGTGGCTGGATTGATGCTTTGACTTGTGACACTGGTCAAATTTCCTGCGCCTTGAAGCTTAGCTTCGACCGGTGCCCAACTGGTCAAACCCGTCCCTTTGCCCTCATCACAGCTTGCATCTTCTCCTTCATGTGGATCGGCATAGGTTTTCAAACTCAACGACAAGCTCAATTCCTTGTCATCAGCTGCCATTAGTGGTTCCTCAATCTCTCTGCTTTTGTCAACCCTCTTGAACAGCTCGTTTGAGCTTTCGCCTCCAAGTGAAAGAAAAGCCTGATATATTGCCCTAATGATCAACTTGAGATATCTATTTCGGTCGATAATATATGGAAGGAAGAAGTAAAACTCAATTAATTTGTAGTGGAAATATTACTTACTTTCGGCTGATCCTTTTGCTGGATTTCTGTAAATTTCATCTGCAGCTCGTAGAAATCGTTCAGGGTTGAATCGATCACACCTCGTAAGACTCTGTTCTCTTCTTTCATTCGATCTATCTCGGCTTGCAACATGCAAAACTGCGACAAACATATAATATAATTAATATATGCAAAAGATGTGAACTCACAAATCAATTCAAGTGTAGAGAGAGAGAGAGAGAGAGAGAGAGAGAGAGAGAGAGGACCTCATCTTCTATGGGCTTCTCATGACTAATTTTATCTTTATCCTCCTTTTGGTTCTCCTTTTCATTCAAACTGAGTACTGCCTCACTGCCTTCTTCTGCTGCTGCTTCTTTTTCTTTTTCTTCTTCTTCTTCTTCGTCTACTTCTTTGTTTTGATCATCATCGACACCGCGGTCATCGCCTTCTTGTATTGTTTTGTAATCCTCATGATCATGATCTGGTGTCTCCAAGGAGAGATCTGTGTGCATTCTTCGCTTCTTCTTCTTCTTCTTCAATAATACCATTATCTTCTTGTAGTTGACGCCCAATTGTGCTATTTCTTTACTTTCTGGTCCAAATGATGCTTCCGAGGCAATGAAGTCATGGGTTACGAGAGAGAGAAAGAGAGGGAGACTTCCTCACCCGCTGCCTAATTTTCTATGAAGGTAATTAATAATCAACAAGATATATGTAAATAAGAAACAATGATCGATACAGCTGACAACGATGCATACATGCAGTCAGTCAAGTGGAACATTTTTTTTAGTGTTCCGTCATTGGTGCGAGCTACGGTCAACGCCATGGAATTTTGGGGGCTCATGTCCTTATCATTACCATTAATTTCTAAGTATATATTGATTAATTAGGGTAAGTTTATTTTCTTGCTTAGCTCCTAATAATGCAAGGACAAATCATTGCTTGTTCTATACATATATATATATATGCACAACAAGTTTTGGAAAATAAATCCTACTTCAAATAGCTAGGCATAGCCGTCCAATTTTTAAATTTTCTAATATTTTGATTGTAAGCATACATTTTTATAAGCATTTTCAATGTTTGTATATTATTACTTTTAAACAAAAATGAACTCCGTCGAGCCTAATAGATTGATCAATTTATTTTCTTAAAAAAATTTAAATTTCCTTGAGTCATATATGTTGAATTTTTCAACTTTTAGAATAAAAATCCAAAACACTATTTGAATAAATATATTCACATTGTTAAAAGCTGGAACTCAGCCATTTCAAGCAAGACTTCTATTTTTATTTTTTTTCAATTTTCATGTCTTTTTACACCTTTTTTATGATTTCATGTAGAAAATTTTATTGGATTTTAATTAGGTTTGTAATACGGCCGGGGCTTAACTGAGGTCTAATTAATTCGGCTAAAAAATTTGAATCTAAACAATGCATGCATCAAGTACAAAAAAATTAGCAAGTGATTCTAATGCTATAAACAATAACATATATATAATTAAGTGGGCCTACAATAAATTAATACACTCGAGCTCAATATTGTATTACACCAACTCTGCATTGATGGTCGATTCCCAACTGCAGTCAACTCTTGCAAGATTCAAGAAGCAGTCGATCAGCTAAGCTGTCTCATGTGGAATGATATTTACTACTAAAAAAAATGCAATTAGCATCTCCTCGGTCAGTATACAAAATCCCATGACAGATGGCTTCTGCAGGAAAATGTCAACTGTACTCCATTCTCTTAATTCCCCACCATGTTTAAGAATCATATAAAATTGTGGGGAGTTTCCCTTTGAAGCCACAAATTTATTTCTTCTAGAAATCATAACATATAAAAGAGGGGGCAACAGTGTCTTTCTATCATTTTAAATATTGACCAATGCAATTGCCAATTGATTTATATTATTAGATTAAAGGAATTGAAGAAGCCCCAGTTTAACTTTGTTTAGTAGATTCTAGTTGGAGCAGTCTTTGTCTAGGTAATGCCTTACTAATAAATTATGTTTTTCAGATCTTAGTTATCGCATGCAGGCCCACATCCATCTGTTGAGATCATTCTGGAAGTATATAACTTCCTTAATTTGTAGGACTGTTGACCCGTTACCAGAGATGACAATAGCTCGTGCTTAGTAGGGGCGAGCAACGGTTCGATTCGATTAATAGCCGAACCGAATCATCGGTTAACCGAACCAAAAAAAATCTTTTAACCGTTTACCGAACCAAAAAAATTCGGTTAATTCGGTTCGGTTTGATTAATTTACCAAATTAACCGAAAAAATTAAAAAAAATAATTGAAAAGATTTGAAAAAAAATTACATCTTTCAAGACTTGAACCCAAGCAACCCAATTCATATTTTATTCCTCTAACATCTTAGTAATGTCCATTATTAATTCACTTTTAACTAACATGTATTATATAAACAATCGAATATAAAACAAATAATACCACTAAGGCAAACAACATTATATGATTTGATTTTTATTTTATTTATATATTCAGTTAATTCGGTAAATTAATCGAACCGTCGGTTAATTTACCAAACCGAACCGAAAACCAAAATATTAAATTTTCTTTAACCAAAAACCGAACCGAAATTAATTCAGTAAATTCAGTTCGGTTTCAGTGAATCGGGGAATCCTGCTCACCTCTAGTGCTTAGACCGGCCTAGGCCCAGGCCTAGGCAGGTTTGTTGCTTGCAGGACATGGCCCGAGTGAAATCTGAGCCGTGCTAGGCACGACCCGAATTTCCAGAAAATCAACCGGCATAGGGCCCAACCCTTTAGGCTCGGGTTGGGCCCGAGTTGAACTCGAGCCAGCCTGCCAAGCTAGGCTTGGCCAATAGGCTATTCTGGTTGCGCCAGGTTGGCCTACTAGGCAGGCGTAGCTTGCCCACGCCTGACATAGCCTCGCGCAGACCAGGTCTTGGTCTATGCCAGACATAGCCTATGTTTGGCACAGGCCAAGCTAGACCAGCTTGGTGCAAACCACAAGCCCTAGGCTAGGCTTGGGGTTGCGCCAGGCCAGGTCGGGCCTGGCCTGGGATGGCGCCAACGCATGCTGAGCTCGGCATGGGCCACATGTCGTGCCGAGCACAGCCCATGTGCCCAAGGGACGAGCCCAACCTGTCCCTTGAGATGGGTCGTGCCTGGCCTCGCCTAAAATTTTTCGGGTCGAGTTAGGCATGGTCCCAGTTAGGGTTGGGCCCAACCAGTTGCCACCTTTATCCATTACTAGTTGAGTGGTTAGATATCTAGACATATTACTTGAAGTGATGAGTTCGATCTCTAATAGTAAGATATAATAGTTATGTTTTTTAAAAAAATCTAATTTTGAAAATTTTATATATAGGACCGGATATTGGTTAGGATTTTTTTATCAAGCTCATTATGGAGCTTTGATGTACTAAATTTATGATCTATATATGTTCCATTTCAATTTGAATAAATATTGCTTTCCGATCATAACACATGGATATGTAAATTTTTAGGGTTACTTTCACTTCAATCATAAATTTTATACCAATTCTTACTTCGAATTCATAGAGTTTGAAACTATTATTTTAGCTCATAAAGTTTGAAAAAGTCTTATTTTGACCCATAAATAAGTTTGCTTTAATTCTCATTTTAGTTATTGCAATTAAGAAAAGTATTAATTTGACATATTAAATCAAATTTCATATTAATCACTCTTTCATCAACTACTTTCATTTCTTTCAAAGTGAAATTAGAAAACAAAAAACCCTTCTTTAAAATCAAGGGCGATTTCAAATCCAAAAGCAGAATATTTCAAGTACGTACAAATCAATGAAAGAGGAGGGGGGAGAAATGAACTTACTTATAAGACTTACCTCCAACGGTTTACTCCACATCCATAATTGATCCAGGGAAAATGGGCAATACTTGAAGTATTAGATCAAATGCTATGTACAGAGTAGAGTTGCTGCACATCTTCGTTCGTACAAGATTCACACCTTTAAGGAGTTGAGACTAGACCGGGCAATTATAGGTCCGGCTCGATAAATCGAGTTCAGGCTAAGTATTAACATGCTCGGGTCGTTATCGGGTCAGCCCGATAAGGCCCCGAACCCTTAATGTGTCGAGCCAGACCAAGTGCTATCGGGCCCGATAGCCCGATAGCCCGATAAATATTATTGGGTTGAGTATTAATGGATTTAAAACATGTTAGGTATCTAGTTTAAGCCAATTCAATCCGACTTTTTATCCTTTTTTGTGTTATCGAGCTAAATGACACTAGCTACTAGAATACTTAACATCACCGACGACCCGATCCGTTTGTATGCCGTCGGTGATGACCATCACCAACGGCGAGCGACGGCCCAGCTCGTTGCAAATAAGTCGTGGTAGATAACTGCGCCGCTGATAACTTAGCAACATTGGACGCGATCGTTGCTGTTAATATATTAGCAACGGCCCCATCCGCTGTTGTTGATATCGTTATCAGCCATATATGGCTCAGCAACGACCCTAACACTGTTGTTGATATCATTATCAGCGACAACCCATCGATCGAGGTAAAGTCGTTGTTGAAGGATTGTTGCTGAGCCATTGTTGTAGGTCATCAACAACGGCTTTAAGGTTGCGGCCCAAGAATTACGATAAACTTTCAACGACGGTTTTCAAACGGACGACCGTGGATAAGCTGTCGCTGATGTTAAATTAGAAATTTCCATTGATACAGTTATATAATCTAGATACATAACTCACACACCCACCACACACACATCCACATCCATACACACATCCACATCTACACACATACACCCAGATATATATCAAAATAATTATATTTATAATTATAATTATCAACAATCGTATAAAAACTATACGAATCAAAACTATCGTATCAACACGATACGAATCAAAATTAACGTATCAACACGATACGAATCAAAATTATCGTATCAACACGATACGATCAAAACTATCGTAAGTGAAGTATATGTAACAGTCAACAGTATCAAAACATAAGTCAAGTCATAAACAATATCCATGTCATAAACAAGTCAACTCAACAGTTTCAAATAAAGTCTCACTGCGGTGGAGTCTAGTCGGGATAGTGCGGCGGCATCTACAGTGCTTGAGTGTAGACTGGCGTGGACTGGGTAGAGGACGATGAATCTGATGTGGGTGGGATGACAACGCCGAATTGAGCGGTGATATGCCTCAACATGGCATACATCTCCTCCATCGTTCGACTCTGACGCGCGACCTGTTCCTCCAATGCTACTATCCGGCTCTGATCCTAAGACCGGGATGTGGAAGATTGCTCACCGGCGAGTGGAGGGGTTGGTGCCCCAAGTGGTTCGGGCACGATTCGTGCATGTCCACTATTTGCAAAGCCATATACGCTGATGTGGTCCTAACCACCGACGGCATCGACCCACGCTCGGACGTCAAAGTCGTTGGAGGTGCTCCCGTGCTGCGTCACAACCCTAGTGTAGGTCTCCTACACGAGTTTGTATTTTGTTTTATATTTTTTCTATTTACAAACTTAAATTATAAATAAGTATTGCATAATTGAAACAAATATACTTACCATGATGACTGCAGCGCAGGTGTCGATGTACTTCCCCGCCCCATGTCCTCGACGGTGAGTTTGCTCGAACACCTCCATCAGGGAGGGTCGCTGGACAGTTCCATCGTCCATCACCGCCGTCTACCCTTTACGAAACAAATACATTAGTACACCATGAAATAAATATAATATATAATTAAAATTAAGATATAATACTTAACATACGACGCTCGTGCACTACAAATGAGACGATACCCGCCAATGTGGCACGCTCCCCTTGGACTTGCGATTTCTAGTAGCAGTCCGGGATACCTCCTGCCACTGGTCCGACGACCATCGATCCATGAGCTGGTCCTAAACATCCGAAGAATCCACTCGGGGCCGTATCCCCGAGTCTCCGCAATGTTTCTGGTCCTGGCTCGGGCCATCGTATGAGACCGGGCCTGGTTCAGTTGGCCATTGTACCGCTGCCGAGAAATCTCCTCCCATACGGTATAAATAAATGGCCTCTGGTCCTCTGGCCATGTGTAGTAAGCCTGCAAAATAAAATAATAATGTTAGTACCAATATTTATAATCATCATGTATATAAAATTTTTAAATACGTAGCTCAAACTTGCGCCAGAGCATGTCGACGTCTCACCAGGCACGTAAGACCACGTGGGACATGCCCCGTGCATGTAAATTAACCCTATTCCAATATATTAACAATATATTAATAGTAAATTAACCCTAATCCAATATAACAATAAATAACCCTAATCTTAAATTAACAATAAATAATTGAACTAAATTAACAGTAAAATGTTAGAGTTTAATTAAACCCTAATCAACCACTGCTAACACCAAAAATAATTGGCGCCCACTATTAACACCAAATAAATTCGGCGCGGAGTCCAGTGGACTCTGGCGCTGGTGTCTAGTGTCCCATGCTGAACACTGGACGGATGATGGGGGTCCGGTTGCCGAAGGCCGAAACCTTAGGATTTCGGCCCGCCCTAACCACAAACGGTACCGATCGACAGGGAGAGATGGGCGTTAACGGAGGAAGGAGAGGCGGAGGCATACCTGGAGGCGAAGAGAAGGCTAGAACCAGGAGGAGGAGGGGCGGCGATAGGTGGCAGTGGCGCAGAGGAGAAGAAATGAGGAAGATAGAAAGGGGGCGGGGGCGAACGCAAATAAAAACATCCATCACCAACGACTGAGACAGTCGTTGCTGAGTCGTTGTAAATAAAACAATAACATCACCAATGGCCGACAACCCTCGCGAAGCCATTGGTGATAAGTTTTTTATTTTTGCGCTGCGAGTGGGCCATCGACTCACGTGTGACGGATTCAAAAGCCGTACGCAAGCCATTGCTAATGTATTATTAAGTCACCAATGGCCCACGTGGCGCTCGCGAAGCCGTTGCTAATAAGTTATTTCATTTGCACGCCATCGACTTATAAGCGACAGTTGTGGCGGCCGTAAGTATGTCATTGCAGATGTTTCTATATCTGCAATGGCCACAGTGGCCGTAAGAAAGTCATGGGTCGTTCCTACAGCTCCGACAACTCCGACGGCCGTGGGTGATGGCCGTCGGTGGAACTAATATTTCTAGTAGTGCGGGTCGGCCCATGTTGGCCCGTTATTATTCGTATCGTGCCGGGCCGGTGATTCCAAGCTTGATTTTTTTCGGGTCGGGCTGGCCTGACACGATTTGCCCGGCCTAGTTGAGACCAAGAAATATTAGATTTGATATTCACTGAGCATGCAAAGTCTCTCAAGATGTGGGTCGATCATATTTATTAGGAGATGAGGGAATATGGTAATGAGAGGCGGGAGGAGGAGGGGGTTCACTATTTCGAGGATCAAAGGAGGGCGGGAGGATGATGTATTTGTGGCAAAAGTCCCAGAGGAGGGACTTGTCGCAAACAGTAGCAGAGCCATCAACCAATTTCTTGCATTAAAAAAAATCCCATTTTAACTTAAAAAGTTTAAAAAGTCTTATTTTGGCCGCATAAATTTGTTTTAATTTCTAATTTAGCTCTTACAAGTTGAAAAATGTCTTATTTTGGTATTTTAAATTAAGTTTATATTTTTTTCATCGATCGATCAAAATTAATCTTTTAGCAATATACAAGTCTATACAAAGATTGGTGAAACTTAATTTTAGATCACAATTTTGCAACTAGCACCGGAATGGCTTCTCGCTCCTTATCTTGTCTTTAGGGCTAAAATGTCCACAGGTTAAGAGCGATGCCCTCTATCGCCCCCTGACCCTCCCCCTCCTGCCAATATGCCTCATAATGGTCTTTTACTCCATGAAGCCTACTCCGCTTGTGGCGACCTCTTCAAATTCTGATCCCCCCCTCCGTCGGCATCGAACCAGACAATGAGAGACATCGGACCGAAAGGTCCCCTACTCTCAGGCAGGAACAATATATATTATATAGGCAACTTTTACGATAAATTATATATAAAACCCTAGTATGTTACTAATTGTTATGAATTCTAATAAGGTAAGTTATTATTTTTTATTAAATATATTATTAATTAATTTTTTAATTAAATGTGGTGCATATGAGGATGTAGTTGGGAAGATATCTGCATCTAAATGTAGTGCGAATATGTATATGAATATCCCTATCCACAACGGATACGGATGTGCGGTACAGATGCGGATAACATAGTATCGCATTGTGTCTGATCCGCTATCATCCCTAGTCATTAGGCTCATCCCCTAGAAACCATTGTTCACGCCATGGACTAAACTTTTTTCCCTCGCCCTCGTCTGGTTTTGAATTTATGGACTTCCTCTTGAACAGTAAAATCAGGCTCTCGTTAATCTAATTACTTCCAATCTTAGTTACCATTTTGAAAATAGCCTATCCATATTTCCTCTATGAACGGTCGATGTGCATTGAGTTAGATCTTGTTGTTCTTATTTGACAAGGAATCTGGATTGGAGAAGTAGGTACATAATTATTTCATTTGATTTCTTATGAAAATCTTCATGCAGTTTGATATGCTTGTGGACTAATCAGTCATTGAGAGACTTCATGCCCTTCCTCTATAATTGTTATCTTAAGGGGAAAGCCCATGTTATCGCCTCCATGGCTAATGGACCTAGTTCACCTTCCTCATCTACTATTCATTAACCTTCACCTAACCCCTTGGAGCCCCACGTGCTGGTGGAATCAGTTTGTGGCCCTTGGATGCAAGTCCACTATTGTCGTCCTCATCACCGATCCCAAGGTGCAAAAAGTACTGACCACGATGTGAGTGATGATAGTGTGTGAACTCGGCCTGCCTCACGTGGCTCAAGCAAAGACGTCGTGGTGCGCTCGAAAGCTAAGGAGGGCGAGTTCGTCCCAGTAATCACACATGTTTGGATCTCCCGCCCTTTGCCAATTACATGTTGGATCCCTAAGAATCGCATCTTTCTTTTGGATTCACTACGCTTTTCCCTAAATCTTCCTGTAATGCTCTACCATATCCGAGACCTTTTCCCCAGAATTCGCTAGACATTATACCCAATGAAACTTCTACCCAACCCGCTAATGCCACCTATCCCACTCTTGAGCATTTAAAGCCACCCCCACTCCTGTTCGGCTTTTTCTAAGGTTCCCCGACGACTCCCTCTTCGGCCTTTTCCCTCTTCCTTTGCTAACCCTATCTCAAACCCTAACTCCTTAAATTACTCTCTTTCCTCTCCAGCCTCTTGAAACACTTCGATCCACTTCTCCCATCAATCACACTCTCAGCCTTACTCTTACTTCACCCTTCACCATCCTATCACCTTTTGCTACTACCCCTCTCGTTCCTCTACTTGTTTCTCAATCCTTCAACCAGATGATTCAAGAGTTATCCCTCCTTTTTCCTCCACCACCTTTTCTTGTCGTTACAACACCTAGCTCCCTAGAGGCAACTCCGTCACCTCCTAAGCCCTATAAGACGACCACTTCTGACACTCTTCTTGTTATGGATGGTAAGTTCGTAGTCAAATGTTGATGGCAATCTTCCTCATAAGTGGCCTCTAAATCTACACTGACCCATGCAGTTCAAAATCAAATGAGTATCTCTAATTCTGCTTCTTCATGATACTTCTGAATGGGAATGTAGGGGGTGCCTTCAAGCGCTCTAATAAAGATAGAATTAGGGCTCCCATTAAAAGTTCCCACTTGCCGATTATTTTCTTCAAGAATCCCACCTTAATTCGATCGATGCCCAAAAGCTTATCCGCACCATTGGCAAATCAGCTGCACCATCAAATGGAGACTCTAGTGACATTATTCTTGCTTGGGACTACCTCTATCTGTTGGTCCAAGGATTCAACATTGGTAATACTCTTAGTTTTGATGATAACAAACATGATCCTGATAGTTTCATCAAGGTTTGGTCTTAGGTTAGACAAGCGATACACATCCGAAGTTCGTCGAAGAAATCACAAAAAATTAAGAATCAAAGGCTTCAGAGTCAAGCGCGTCGAAATTAGTTTAGGACTTACTTTTTTCATTGTAAAGTGATTCTAAACCTTATCATGATGTACATCCATGTTGAGTTACCAAAGCCAAAAACCCAAATCGAGACCCGAAACCAAGTCCCAGTGAAAAAATCAATAAAAAATCAGAAATCAGCATCTTGCACAAATATCGGTCAAACCTCGGCCGATCCTCGGCCCATCGACGGTCGTCCGAGGATCGACCGAAAAGGTTCTGGAAAAATTTCCTGAACTTGTTCGGCCGATCCTCGGCCGAATCTCGACCGCCCAAGGGACGATCGATGGTCGACCGAATTCTACAACGGATCTATTTAGATCCGTTGAATGAGCTTATACCCTCCCATACCTCAACCACTTCTACAAATACCCCCAAGTTTCAGCTATTTGATGCTACCTACTATTATTAAGCTATCAAACATTCTCTTGATCCTTAAAGAGTGATTCTAAAGTGCAAATCCTAATTTTTATCAATCATTGTCCTCATTCACTCTCAAGCCCTCAAACATGGTGTGGACATCATCATAAGGCTTGGAGTTCTAGGAGACATCAAGGAGAAGCTTCACTAAATGTTTGTGATTTACTTAAGCTTTTCTCCTTGCATTTTCTACTTATTGTTTTGTTATTTTTATTTTAACTCAAAATCAGCTTGTAACAAGGTGTGGGTGACACGTAGGGATGACAATAATACCCGTTTATGACGAGTATGAGGGTTAATATCCTATCCGCGAAGATTTCGTGGGTAATTTTTTTTACTTGTTTATTATATGGGGTGGGTACGAATATTATAGTACTCATACCCATGGGTACCCGTTACCCGTGAAAATAAGTAAATTACAAAAATACCCCTTATACATATACTAAAAAGCCTTGTGTTTATATTTGAAGACCTTGTATTTATATTTGAAGACATTGCGTTTATATTTGAAGACCTTAATAAAATATTATAATTTATTAAATAGATATCCGTCAATATTCGTGGGGATCCGTCTCCCGCGGGAAATTAAATGACTACCCATTTTTGATACTCGTGGGGAATTAAACGGGTAGAGGCTACCCATATGTTTCATGGGGCGGATAGCGGGTAGGCATTCCCCGTACCCTCACCGCCCCATTGACATCCCTAGTGACACACCTTGAGTTTGACTTGTGTGTAACTTTTAGAGTTCCTTAGATTTGAGGTAGAGACACTCTCATTTTGGATAGAAAAACCCTTGGTTGACCCTCATTTGTAGGAAGAGAAAAATTAATACAAGTGATTGTGAAATCCTTCGTGGTGAATTGCTTAGCTCATTGGTAGGGAAGGTTCCCGAACCACTTTAAATATTTTGTTAGTATTGTTTGATTGATATTTTGAATTACTTAGCTCATTACTTGTTCTCATTCTCATTATCAAACATAATCAAATCAAACATACTTCATAAACTTAGAAACCTAGAGTGAAACTTGAAATTAGTTGTGTTTAAACTTGAATTAAAGTCAATCACCTTAGACTCATACTATTCACCTCCCCTCTAGTGTGCCTTAACATCCTTCACTATCAACATCCACATGCTATGAATCCAATCTCCTATAATTCATGCCATTGTTACCTCTAATTTCTTTAAACCTTTCTTATTTTCTACTATGCACGAGAATACAAATCCTAAAATTTGTGCTGGTCTATGATATTCTCTATAACCTTTAGACTTATCCTCTTATGTATGGTTTATCATTGAAGATTACAATGTTGCATTGAATGCCTCAGATAAGTTTGGTGGTACTCCTCGTGAATTTATCTTCAAATATGGATACATTGATCTTGGTTTTCTTGTTCCAAGTTTGCCTAGTGTAATAATAGAAGTATCTTACATTGTATCTTAGTGCAACTTGGTCGTGTCTTTGACAACTCTACATGGTTTGATATTTTTGGTAAAGCTTCAGTTACCCATTTGCCATCCGTTGGTTCTAACCATTGTTGGCCCAAGGGTTCAACCTTAACCTCAATCTTAATTTTGATAATAACAAACATTATCGAAAAGAATCCATTTATCAAGTTTTGAATTCATGTTCGTTGAATGATACACATGCAAAGTTCGTCGAAAAAAATGCAAAAATTCAAGTATCGATGACTTCATATGACAAACAAAATCGGAGATAGGTCTAGGGTTAGAAATGATTGTAAAAACCTTCTATAGCCTCAAATCAATCCATTCCTTGTATTTATTTAAAGCCAAACCCAAACTGAAACCTAAAACCAAAATCGAGTTGAAAAATCAAAAATTGGTTTCATTACTAGTTATCGATTGAATGTTCGACCGAATGGTCAGTCAACCGACATGCGATAGACCTGCGATCGAAATGGTTTTGTAAAGTCCAATAGGGTTTCAGTCGAAATCCGGTCGAAGGTTCGGCCGATCAACCTTCGGTCGAATATCACCCGGTGAGCCCAACGGATCTTTTTTTAACCGTTGAATGATCCTTTTCTCTCATACCCGAATACCAACTCTATAAATACACCTCAAACTCCCTTCCTCGGTCACTTTACTGTTCATCGAGCCTATCCCTAAGTGTTCGAGCCTTAAAGAGTTGATTCAAAGCCCTAATCTTTATTTTCTTGCTCTCAATCCCTCTCCACTTCATCATGTTAATTTGCTTTTAACTGAGAAATGGATTCTTGAGGCCTTGAAGTGCTAGGAGGGGAGGAATCATTGGGGAGCTTAATTGATTTTATTTTACATTTAAAGTTCCTTTTTATTGTTTTTTACTTATTATTGATTAATACTTGTATTTGTGGATTTGAAGGTATAGGTGTTACACCTTGGTTGCTTTGTATTTATTGTTTTCTTTAAAATAGTAGTTGAGGCTTCTTCTATGGTTGAAAGATAACTCATCTTTGTATTTTTTAATAGACAATTAATATATAAAGTGTTAAAGTTAGAAATTATTGTGGGGAACCAAGATAGTAGAATAGACGGTGTTCCCAAACCACTATAAATTGAAATGGTTGCATTGCTTTACCATTGTGTTCTTGCTTAATATTTTCCTTGTTTAATTACTATTGCATTTTGTGAATTCAAGAACCAAAATGGTGAAACATGAAAACATAGCTCACCTAGAATTGAAAAATTGGAATTGGACTTAGCATTCTAATGTTCACACGGTTCACCCCCTAGCGTGGATATTTGATTTACAACCATTTGCTCCTCTTAATTAATCTATAGCTCAACTTTAACCATACCAAAACTCACAATTTTCCTTCCTATAGAACTTTTGAACTCAATAGTCATATTCATATAAAATTGTCTATGAGTCCTAGAATAATGATATTAGTGATAGACAATCAAATTCTTTCACTAGATTCTTCATAACTCTAAAATACACAAGCTAGATATGCCCTATTTGAACTGAACAAAAGTATACTAAGCCTCCTTGAAAATAACCTATCACTCAAAATGAAATTTGTACTATGGAACAATTAGAGTCAACCTCGGGCCTCGATCACCCTTAAGTGTTTCTATTTAGATTTTTGTATAACAAGTCAATTGCCATCCAAAGTCAAATTGGGCTTAAATAGTGACAAGGTTAAGATATTGGATTGATCTCAGCTGGATCCAATCAACATTCAAGCAGAGAGGTTGCTAATGAATGGAAATGAAAAAAAAGGAAAAGTAATTTGTATTTAAATAAAAAAATACAGAAGCAGCTTTATATATCAGCTGCAGTGAACACACAAAGTCCAAAATACCCTCACTTACAATTATTAGTACTTAGCTAACTAAGCACTTTATTAGCTAATGAGTATTAAAATAACATAACATGATATTACAGAACCATAACACTACTTCAGCTAATCAAATGCACAACAAAGGTAAACTACAGAGAATTAAATCCATTCTATACTTCAATACACCCCCGCAAGTTGAGATTGGAGAAAGGATTCTCTAATCCCAACTTGACCAATAGATTTGTATGCTGAGTTTTGGGCAGTGGCTTTGTTAAAATATCTGCAGCCTGACTGTTGCTTGAAATATAAGTTGGTTGAACCAATTCCAGCTGAAACTTTTCTCTAACAAATTAGCAATCCACTTCTAAATATTTTGTACGTTCATGAAAAATAAGGTTTGCAGTAATGTGTAAGGCACTTTAGTTGTCGCAATGAATTGGTACAAGTAAGTTACATTGTACTCCAATTTCTGTTAACACTTTGATAACCCAAATTACTTCAGCAGTAGCACTTGATAAAGCCCTCAACTCACTTTCTACACTAGATTTGCTAATCGTAGGTTGTTTCTTGCATTTCCAAGTCACTAGTGTTGAGCCAAACTTCACCAAATAACCTAAAATTGATCTTCTCGACATGCTACGGCTCCCCCAATCAGCATCATAATATGCTGATAGAGAAATGTCATTATTTGCTGCATAAAACAATCCAAGTCCAGGTTCCTTTTTGAGATACTTAAGTATCCTGATGGCTGCCTGATAATGAGACTTCTTGGGTTTTTGACTGAATTGGCTTAATGTTTGCACACAATATGATATGTCCGATCTAGTAATTATTATGTACAAATAGCTTACCAATCAATCTTTTATAGGCAGTGCAATCATCAAACAAAGGGTATTCTTCAGTCACTACATCATCAAACTTACTGTTTGCTTGCATGGAAGTGTTTTTAGGTTTGCAATCCTTCATTTTCAACTCAGTTAACAAGTCTATAATGTATTTTCTTTGGCAAATGTGAAGACCTTTATGTGTTCTTTGCATCTCTAGTCCCAATAAATACTTCAATTCACCAATATCCTTATCTTGAATTTTATATTCAGAAATTTCTTAAGATTTCTGATTTCTTCTACATCAGTGCATGTTACTATGATATCATCCATATATATCAATATCACAGTTATCAATTCTCTTCCTCTTTTGACAAACAAACATACATCAGATGTGCACTGTGTGAAACCTTGGGACATGATACTAGCTAATAGCTTCAAAAATCATTGCCTATCAACTTGTTTTAACCCATACAGGGACTTTAGCAACCTGCATACCTTGTTATCACGTGGATTTTCATAACCAGGAGGTTTATGCATATAAACCTCTTCATTCAGCTCCCCATGCAAATATGCATTGTTCACATCTAACTGATGTAATGACCATTTGAAAGTGGCTGCCACAGCTAATAAAATCTTTATTGTTGTTATTTTTGACACTGGAGCATAGGTCTCCTGGTAGTCAATCCCCTCAATTTTAGTGAATCCCTTTGCTACAAGTCTTGACTTGTGTTTTTCCACTTCACCATTAGGTTTGAACTTGGTTCGAAACACCCACCTGCATCCAATAGCTTTTTTTCCTGGAGGCAATTCACACAAACTCCAAGTTTGATTAGTTTCAAGTGCCCTAAGTTCATCTTGTATGGATTCAACCCACACTGGACTTTGGATAGCTGTTTCATATGTTTGAGGATCTTGATGGGTTTCAATAGTGGCTAGAAAGGCATTGTGTTGACCAGGGATATTGGACATGTCAAGGTATCTCTCAATGGGATATGGAACAGTCCTCTTAGAAGTTTCATGAGTGGCCTTTTGAGGAATGGCATTGCACTTGTAGTCCTGGAATCTTGTAGGCATTTTTTTCTCTCTCTGACTTTTTCTCACATGGGGTGGACTCATTTGAGGTGGACTGGTTGAAATTTCAATAGGTGGAAGCTCAACAACTAATTCATCTCCACTGTTCACTTCAATGTCTTTCTCTGACTGAGGATTTTTTTCTCTTGGAGTGCTATTTTGTTTCCTGACATCAGTGGACTCCTGAACATACTCAGTATGCCTGTGGACATTTTGTGGATTGGTGGAATAAGGTTTTTCATTGGATTGGTGTTCAAGGTATGGCAAGGGAAAGCTGGTTTCTTTGACATTTTTTTTTTCTAAAGGGGAATATTTGCTCCACAAATGTCACATTTCTGGAAATTTTGATGGTATGATTTTTCAGGTCATACACCTTGTATCCTTTTTTGCCATGAGGATACCCTATGAACACACATTCAGTGGCTCTAGACTCAAACTTTGTTCTTCCTTGTTTGAGTGTATTGGTGTAACAAAAGCAACCAAAAGACTTGAGGTGACTGTAATTGGGTAGCTTGTTGTACAGGAGTTCATATGGGCTTTGGTTGTTGAGCAAAGGAGTAGGTAGTCTATTTATGAGATAGGTAGCTGTCAAAATACAATCACCCTAAAATTTTAAAGGAACCTCAGCTTGGAACCTCAAACTCCTAGCTACTTCTAACAAATGTCTGTGTTTTCTCTCAACCACAAAGTTTTGTTGAGGTGTTTTCACACAAGAGCTTCAGTGACCAATGCCCTCATTTTCAAGGTATGTTTTCAATGTGGAGTTGAAAAATTCACTCCCATTGTTAGATCTTATGAACTTGACCTTCTTTGCAAACTAGTTTTGGACCATTTTGATAAAGATTATAAGGATATTTGGAACTGGGTTTTTGTGAGCAAATAAGAAGGTCCAACAAGCTCTTGTAAAGTCATCCACTAATGTCAGGAAATAAAAGCAACCATCATATGTAGAAGTATTGTGAGGCCCCCAAACATCACAGTGAAGTAATTCAAAGAAACTTGAACTTTTATTCATGCTTTCAGGAAAAGGTAAAGTACATTGTTTGGCTTTAGGAAAAATATTGCAAAAAAACCTTGAATTGCTATTCAACTCAGGTATTACATGTGATAAAAGTTTCATTCTCTGGACAGACATGTGTCCTAATCTAAGATGTCAAAGTGAAGATTTATCTAAGTTTATGCTCATGACATGAGGTTTGCTCTCTTTGCAGTCGCTCATAGGTGAAGCTCCAGCTAACAAGTACAAGCCATTTACCTCCTTATCACTCCCAAGAACCTTCTTCGAAGCTAGGTCATGGATTACAAAATGTGATGGGTCAAAAGTTATTGAACAATTCAGCTCTCTGGTTAGTTTGCTAACAGACATTAAATTGAACCTAAAGGAAGGAACAGTTAATGTATTTGGAAGCTTGATGTTTCAATTTATATAAGCAGTTCCTATGTTTGACACTTGAGCAGTTGAACCATTTGGTAAAGCAATCTTATCATTGTGAATGAGTTTGGATGAATTTTCTAAAACTACATGGTTGGATGCTATATGGTCAATGGCACCACCGTCTAAAATCCAGTATTTAAAGGTTGAATTTGCAATAGAACATATGGGCATACCTGCCATATTCATTTGATGCTGGGTAGTGTATTTTCTATCAATCAGCTTCATTAGGATGTTTATTTGTTCCTCTGTGAAGCCTGTTGGACTAGCCTCCTGCTTAAACTGAATGCTTGAGCTCTCCTTGTCGCCCTCAATATCTTCAGACCTCTCTGTCTGAATGTTATAAGCTTGCTTCTCATTTAAATTTTGCCCATTAACCTTCAGCTTTCCCTTGTATTGTTTGTTTCCTGGATGCCCTGGCGGGTAGCCGTGAAGTTTGTAGCATACATCTCTTGTGTGCCCTGGTCTTTGACAATGGTCACATAATTTTTTTGAAACAAATGGACCTTTTTTTTTGTTGTATTTGCTGTTGTTGTTGGGATACTGATATGTTGCATTTAGAGCCACACTATCAATGCTCGAATTTGTATGAGCTCCAACCTGGCGCTGGCTCTCTTCCTGCTCCAATAGTGAATAGACTTGGTTGATATCGGGTAAGGGTTTCATCAGTACGATTTGCCCCTTAATGCCGACATAACTCTCATTCAGGTCCATCATAAATTGACTAAGCCTCCACTTTTCCATATTTATCTTTCCTGTTTCACAGTTGCAGAAAGAACCAGCATCCAATTCATCCCATATGCCTTTCAATTTGGTGAACTAATCAGCTATCGACAAATTCCCTTGTCCGACTGAACTCACGAGCATTCTAAGTTCAAAAATCCTTGGTTCACTGCTTCTACCAAATCTGCTTTCCAATTCACTCCACATGTTAGCCGCGGAACTTGCATACATAACACTGGTACTCAAACTAGGAGTTATCGATTGCAAGATCCATGAACATACCATGTCGTTGCATCTCTGCCATAATATGAACTTTGGCGAATTTTCATCAGGCGCAATTAGGTTCCATCAATGAACCCTATCTTATTTTTAGCAGACAGTGATATGAGCATCGAACACTTCCAGGGCAAATAATTTTCATTCCCTAAGAGTTGAACAGAGACGAGGCTCATACCAGGGTTATCGTTTCCCAGGAGCACATAGGGATTGTTTGTTGCTTCGATTGTCTCCGACAAAGATCCGCTATCTGGGGTACTCTGCGAATCGACTGTCGCCGATCTAGCTCTGCTCGATCTGCGATTTTTGGCCATTTGTGGGCAATCGCTTTGAGCTTCATATCTCAATTGCTTCCCTTTAATCTTTGAGACGATCGATTCATCTTTCGTGCTCTGATACCATATTGGATTGATCTCAGCTGGATCCAATCAACATTCAAGGAGAGAGGTTGCGAATGAATGGAAATGAAAAAGATGGAAAAGTAATTCGTATTCAAATCAAAAATACAGAAGTAGCTCTATATATCAGCTGCAGTGAACACACAAAGTCCAAAATACCATCACTTACAATTATTAGTACTTAGCTGACTAAGCATTTTATTAGCTAATGAGTATTAAAAGAACATAACAGGATGATATTACAAAACATAACACTACTTCAGCTAATCAAATGCACAACAAAGGTAAACTACAAAGAATTAAATCCATTCTATACTTCAATATAAGATTAAATGAAGCCAAGATGGTGACAACAATTAATACGTACAACCTACTTTCGTCGAATTGTAACCACTAGCATAGGCTTAATATAATTCAATTCATTTAGCTTGACAACAATCACCAAGTGTATGAAGACTCTAAAATTCTGAAGGTCTTTGCTAATTACTATGCTACCTTATTGTCCTCAATATCTGATAATACTCACTTAATTCTTGGTAACTTTTCAACCCTTAGTGCAATTCATGTACACTTCTCTTGCTGCCCCTTTCACTGATGGGGAAGTTTGGGAAGTCACTAAAATCATGTTAAACGGTAAAAGTCTAGGTTTTAATGACTTCACAATTGAATTCTACAAAATTTATTGACCTTGTATATCTCATATACCTTCATGCAATGCATTAATGATATTCATAAGGAAAAATGGTCAAATTTTTCCCCCAAGTATTGAAAAAGGTATAAATTTACTCATTAACTATGTTTTTTTATCAAAATTACCCTCGACGTTACATAATTGGATCATTAACGGAAGTCCACGTTAATAAACAGAATCCCCCGTGACAATTGTAGCTCGGCCACATAAGATGTCACAGTGGAAAATGACATATGACAATTATGTACTAACAAGAGTAATTTTGGTTCAAAACATATTTAAGGAGCAAATTTTGCACTTGACCTAGTACCAAAAATCAAATCTGCTACCAATTGAACATGAAAAGTATTGGAAAATATCTATTTGAATATCTTGGTGCACTCATTGTACCTAGAAGAGCTCCATCCCCATCGTATGATCACATCTATGAGGAAATTGATACTAAGCTAGCTTCTTGATAAAACAACTTCATGCAATCGAAGATTGTTGTTCAAATATCCACACTATAAGGGGGAATGAATAGTGTGTTAGCTAAAACTAAGTTCAATTAACTCTTTTCAATTTTAACTCTTTCAACAACCAATTTTATGTTCTCTTGAAATGGATGTTTGACAAGTATGTAAGAGCAATTAAAAAGCAAGTGAAATAATCAATGCAAACACAATTCGTATAGTGGTTCGGCCAACCCGCCTACTTCACTACATTGGCTTATCACCAAGAATTTCTAACCCAAATACTTTATAGATAAGAGTGTTTTCCTAAGAATACAATGAGGACTCACTTCTCAACCATTTGAGAAAACCTCAACACCTATTCTTCTAGCAAAATACAAATCTACAAAATAATCTAAGATGTTTACCTAGCACACCCTACAAGCTAACTAGAGAATCACAATTTAACAACTAGAGAAAACAAGTTCAAATGAGCAAAAATGTAAATCAAACTTGTGTGCTCCTTTCTTATCCTTCCAAGACTTCAACTCTCCTCAAGATGGATGGTAGAAATCGATGTGAAAGTTAAATCGCGAAGAACGCCTTGAGAGGAATGAGGATCGTTGACGTTAGGGCTTTGAAATCTCAAACTAGAAGGCTTTAATGCTTGAAAGATAGACTCAATAGAATTGTTAAGGGGTTTAAGTGAGGAATTATGACCCCCTATTTATAAGCCTTCAAATAGCCCTCAGCCAACAGCCGTTGTAACGGGTCTTTTTTGCCTGTTGATGCCCACTGAACAATCACCCGGTCGATGGGCGATCGACCGTGGGGCCCCTGTCGATTTTGAGCCTCTGTCGATCAATCGGCGATCGATATCGATCGACCGATATGCTGAATTCTACCCAGTTTTTTTTATTTTTCTACTCGGTGTTCATTTTTGGGTTTCGTCTTCGGATTTTGACTTGAGACATATTACAAACATATTTGGTTGATATCCTATAGGCATATTACATTCATTTCTAATTCTAAACCTAGGGAGATACTCGATAGTCGTTGGAGCCATTTTTGTTGATTCTTTGCATTTTTTCGGACGAAGTTCGTAGGCGTATCATTTTATCAACCTGAACTCAAAACTCAACAAATGAGTTAGTTTCATGTTTGTTATCATCAAAATAAAGAATGAGGCCTAGGTGGAACCCTTGGGCTAACAGGGAGAATAATCTTAGTCATTTATGTTCTTAATTCAATCTCCCTTCACTCCTTGTCAGTGTCTTGGGTTTCCTCTAAATGCATAGAAAAAATTACAAACAAAATTAGGAACTTCATTTGAGCCAATGGAAAAGATTCTAAGGGCCTCCACCCTATAAATTGGGACACTCTTACCCTTTCAAAGGACCTTGAAGGTTTAAACATTCATGATCGTTATCTAAAATCTTAAGATTTACATCCCAAAATAATTCAACTTTACCTTAATTTCTAGTGATGACATAGTTTGGGTTTAACTGGTCAGATCTAAATATCCACTTGTAATTATTATTTTTACCAGAATAAAAGAGCATCTATATTAAAGCGCGGCCTAAACCCGCAGCAAAAGGGTCAGCCAATAGAATAGCCTCCAACTCAGGAGGTTGAATAGTGGACCACACTAGTCCATCCTTACATATACGACCCCTATTTGCTGCACAATGGGCAGCTTTGTTACATTCCCTATAACAAAAAAAAAGCCCCGACAATTATAACCAGAACCAAGGTTTCGAATATCCGAGATTAGTGAGTCAATTTCCCAGGGGATGGGAATTTCAGCGTTAATTGCTGAAATCAAAATTTTTGAGTAGGACTCAACAAAATCAGGGAAGCAAATCCTCTTAGCAAAAAGCAAACACTCGCGAACAGCCAAAGCTTCCAGCACAAGTACTGAGTCTCCATGAAAGAAGGCAGAGCCACCCCCAAAACAGTCCCCTGTGGGCGAACGAATTACAAACCCAATACCACCTGCAAAATCAGCAAAAGAAGCATCACTATTAATTTTTAAATAAATTAGGTGCTGACAGAATCCATTTTCTAAGTTGAGTAGATCTATTGCTAGGGTCCTCAGACTGAGCACAAGGCAAAAATGAACTTGTGAACGCAATAGTTTTGGTCACTAGGGTGGAGGGGACAGGCTGCATAGCCTCATGCACCAAAAGATTTCTAGCGTACCAGATGAACCAATAGGTATTCGCGACAAATTCTGAGAGAGTCGGCGCACCCGTAGGAACGGTACCTCGGGAAATGACCCAGCTACCTAAGGACCAATCCGATCGGTCTAAGAAACTCAAACTAGTCTTAACAGAAAGGAGACTCCATACAGAATTAGCAAAGGGACAAGAGAAGAACAAATGATCACAAGACTCAATAGTAGTTGAACAAAACAGGCAGGATCTAGAATCAGAAATTCCCAATCGGTGAAGACGCTCAAAAGTAGGCAACCTACGGTAAATCAATTTCCAACAAAAATTTTTAACTTTGGGAGCCAGACATAAATTTCAAAACACTTTCCACACAGGTGCCGATTGATAAGCCTGAAGGTCATGCCTTCTAAGAAACCTTAAGGCACTTTTGGCGGTAACACTGCCCCCTAAACTTCCCTTCCAAACATATTTATCATCACCGGGTAGCATACGCAACCGCAACTTAGAAATGGAGTCCGCGAGCACCGAACCAAATTTATCAATACATTCATTCATATTCCAACATTGATTAGAGATAAAGCAGTTTACCGTCATGCTTTCATCAATCATGTTGCAGTAAAAAAAAGTTGGCTTCATAGATAACGGCATATCAAAAATCCAATTATCCCTTAGAACTAATGAAGAAGTGCCCGAAGAAATCAGGCGAAAATAGCCAGGATTAAAAACATGGAAAGCTTTAGTAAAAAGCTTCCAGCTCCAAGAGGATGGAGTGCGTGTAGAAAGACCCTGTCTAAGACTAGGGTATTTGACGAAAACAAGATCCATCCAAGGAGAAGAGCCATTGTTTAGATACAAAAGCACCCTTTTAGCCTGCAAAGCCAAACATTTATTGGAAAGGTTGGAAATACCAAGACCGCCATCGGAGTGGGGTTTGGTTACCACCTCCCACGATAAGTGATGGATGGCATTACGACCAGATGGCCCAGCCCAAAGGAAGTTTCGAATGATCTGCTCAAGTTTATCAATAAAGACCGGAGAGACCCACGAAATACTAAGTGAATGCAAGGGGATTGAATTGAGCACCGAGTTGATTAACACAACCCGACCGGTTTGAGAAAGGATATTGGATTTCCATGCACATAACTTAGCCTTCATTTGATCAAGAATAAAATTGTGAGCTAACACAGGTGGTCTTCTAGAGGCTATCATGGACCTAAGATATTTAAAGGGAAAGCTTCCAGCCCTCATGTTGAGGGAGGAGCAAATTGTTCTAATTTGATCCCTAGAAGCAGCTTTAGGAAAGAAAATTTCCGATTTTGCATGATTGATAGACTGGCCCGAAAATTTCTCATACACATCAAACACATGTCTAATAGCCTCAAGACTCCGCTTCGAAGCCCTGAAGGTTAGCAGGATATCATCGGCAAACATTAAGTGGCTGATTTTGACCGAGTTCTTCACTTTAAAAGGCTTTAATCGATCGAGCTCCACAGCCTTGCCAAGCAGGCAAGACAAAGCTTGGGCAGTGAGGACATACAAGGGGACAACGGATCCCCTTGCCTAATCCCTCTACTAGAGGGAAAGAAGGTAGACAAATTACTATTGATTAGGCAAGAAAAAGTAGCAGTGGAAATGCAGGTGAAAATCCAATTAATAAACCTAGGCGGAAACTGAAAGGCAAGCAACATAGCCTTGATGGCTTTCCATGATAATTTGTCATAAGCCTTCTCAAGATCAACTTTGATCATAACATAGGGGTTTTTAACCTTAGACCCGTACATGGAATGAGCAATATATTATCATGAATATTGCGCCCTCTAATAAAGGCAGACTGCACAGGAGAAACAAGCTTAGGGACCACTACTTGAATCCCATTGGCTAGAAGTTTAGCAAGGATCCAGTAACTTAAATTACAAAGCGCTATAGGTCGATAGTCCCTAACCGTGGAAGGATTAGAAGTTTTTGGGATAAACGTAAGCATGGTTTTATTCCAGTCCAAGGGAAGGAAGCCCGAAACATGAAACAGATTTAAACAATTCAAAAATGACTCGGATGTAATACCCCAATAATGCTTGTAAAATTCAACTGTGAACCCGTCAATCCCCGGACTTTTTCCATTCGGCAAAGCCTTGATAACAGCCTAAACATCTAAAGCCGTGAAAGGTTTAGTTAAATCAGAGGCGCAAGCAGGATCAATAATGGAAACATGCAGATCAGGAGCAATATCAACGAAACCATCATCTAAAGTATCAGACCAAAGCAGCTTATAAGAGGTAGAAAAAGCATCTAAGATGGCCAAATCATCAGATAAAACTAAGTCATTAGAAACCACCAGAGAAATAATTTTGTTGGTCCGGCGGCGGGCTAACACCATTCTGTGGAAATACGCTGAGTTTTGGTAACCATCCGAAATCCACTTTTGCTTAGATTTCGCCCACCATTTCAAGCTAATCTGCCTTCGCAATGCAATAGCCTTCTTATACAACATTCTTAATTCACATTCATCATTTACACACAGATTAGACACAACATCAGACATCTCAAGCACAGATATCTTAGAGACAGTATCAGCCAAGGCATTTTCCAACATACCAAGAACATTGACATTCCAACGAGATAGAGTATATCGAGTAAACCTAAGTGCAGTAGAAAACTTATTGTGCGGATTAAGACTAGAAGGCACTTCACTCCAAGCCTGAGAAACAACTTCGAAAGACTCAGGATACTCAACCCAAAAGTTCTGAAAATGAAATAATTTATTTCTACAAAGTGAATCAGAAAATGTGAAGAGCAGAGGACAATGATCGGAGATTCCTCTATTCAGATGCCTAACAGAGGCATCATTAAAAAAGTGAAGCCATGCGCCATTATAGAAAAAACGATCAAGTCTAATATGGATCCTGAAAAGACCCTGCCTATTGTTCACCACGTAAAAGGCGAACCGGAAAAACCCAAGTCTATTAACCCCAGATCATGAATAAATTCTCGGAAAGCAAGAATCGGACGAGAGAGCCGAAAAGGAATGCCACCTTTCTTGTCGACCTCGGCCAAAGTACAATTAAAATCACCCGCCAAAACCCACATAAAAGAAGAGAAATCAAGAGATTGAAAACTTCGAAGAAAATCAAGGCGTAAATTCGGATTGGTACTAGCGTACACATTCGAAAATAAAAAAGGTTCACAGTTTTCAAATTGAAGAACCACAGAAATACACTGAGGAGCAATAGATAAAGGGTTAGCTTGAATGCAAACTGAATTCCACGCAACAAGAAGTCCACCCGAGGCACCAGCTGAGGCCTAGGCAACACCACGCCAAGACCGACCAAGGGAAGAGATAAGCCTGTTGGCCCGAGAAACATCAATGTGCGTCTCCTGCAAAGAAATGAAATGAACTGATGAGCTCTTAATCAAATGAAAAATATGGTCCCTTACCTCACGGCGCCATGCGCCACGCACATTCCATGAGAGAACTATCATTTTGGAATGATAGCAAGTTGAGACTCGGGAGCAGCCTGCACAGCCACAGGGGAGGGGCAAAAAGAGAACTCCTCATCCGCCGACCTTTGGCGTTTGGAGCCTTTGAAGTTCGTGGCGGGAGAAGGGGAAGCAACTATGGACTCGCGACTAGGGCGCCGAGGAGGGCGAGCCCCATGCTTTTTGATCGCCCTAGGAGGGCAGGGGGCAGAGAATGCGAAGGCAAGCTCATTCGAAAGTTGGTCCAAAGAGCGGGGCGGGGGAATGGAAGAGGTGGAGGAAGGGGGGCAGGTACAGGAAGAGAGGGCACGAGCGCCGAAGCAGCGGAAGTAGAGGCTATTTGTGAAGCAAGAAGAACATGCGGAGAACGGACAACCAGGGAAAGTGGCGCAGCAGGCAATAAATGTGGCTGAGCCTCGAGGCCTGTGAAAGTGGGCTTGGGAGTCCAAACGGCAGTGGCAGACGGGTCCCGATGCAATGAAGGCGACGCAAGGCCTACCTCACCACGTACGAGGACCAGAGCCCCAGCCTCGGGCAGAGCAACAGAGCGATCTGGGCCACCACGTGTCCCAGATAGAGCAGGACCCACTCCCCGAGTGTTCAATCCCGGTCTGAACCGATCCGCAGCCGAATCCGCCTGGGGAGGAGAGGAAATCACATGAGATCTGCATCCAGCCCGGGCACCCCAGGGGGGTGAGCTCACCCTCCTCCAGCACGGCATCTCGATCGCTTCCCACGCGCGTAACACGTGAAGCATGGTGCCCACGCCCAACGGGTGGGGCTTCCGCACGTGTAGGGCATGAGCCCGCGCGACGTCCGCGATCAGGGCGTCGCCGAGAGACGAGAACCCACGGTCCCAAGGCCGGGCAAGAGTCGAGCACCGAAGCACCCGAATCAGGAACACCACCCGCCAAGTTAAGGTCAGGGATCCGAGCAGCAACATCATCCACAGAAACAGCAGAGGGAATTGAACTCCCTTCATCTGCAGAAACGGAAGCACAAGAAGCCGAGAGATTTTGATCGGAAATATTTGAAGGGGCAACATTAGAAACCGACGAAGAAGCAACATTGGAAACTGGCAAAGACGGTACATTCTCATACGAAACCAGCTTTAGAACATTCGAATTCAAAGTGTCCAATAATCCCACAAGCAAAACACACAGACGGTACATTCTCATATGAAAGGGGCTGAAAGAATTCTTTACCAGGCTCTCCCACCCAAAGGCCATTCCGCAGTGGAGTGCTCAAATCCAACTCTATGCAAACTCGAACATAGCGACCGCGAGAAAACTCGAAAGACCTTTGATCCACCGAAATCACCTTGCCCAGGGCAAGGCCAAGTTTAGAAATCGATTCGAGATGCCAAAACTCAAGCGGAAGGCTTAAAAATCTCACCCACACAGGGGCAGACGAGAACTTCTCACGCCACGGCTGAAACCCAAGTCGCCACAGGACCAAACGGAGGGAAGCACCCCTCAAAAAATATGGACCACCCGATAAAATCTCCAACGAGGAAGGCGAATCACGAAAGCGAAAGACAAAAAAGCCCTCTTACAAATCTAAAACCGAATCATAACCTGAAACCATCCACGATTTTTTCGCCCAAGAAGAAACAACGAAAAGCGGGGGAACTTTACCCAAAATTTTTCCAATAAGGCAACACTCCCAAGGCTCGCTCCAAGAGCGTAGCTGCGCAGGGGAGAAGTGGACAAAATTCGAAGAAGCAGCTTGAATACCACGAAGAGTCGATTGGGAACAAACCTTGGTCGTCGGTGCATCGTGCTCACGAAGGAGATTCGCCCAGGACAAGCCCGACGAAGAAGCAGGCAGGGGCCCTAGAAACAGAACGAGAGCGTGGCATCGACGGGCGATAGGAGCCACGCTGCGGTGAGGACGGGGGACGAGAGCAGCGCGTCGACGAAGAGGGGCGACCACTAGGCAAGCCGTCAACAGGGGACAGATCAAGAGGCGCGGGCGGAACTAGAGGGGGATCAGGGGGAGGAGGAGGGGGGACAGCACACGGGGCAGCCTCAGCCATCAAGATCCCCGATGCTCTCCCAACAATGTACTTTCACTGTTGATGCACGAGGAGCGATTCGGAAGCTTTTCCTATGCACTTGTAAATTTCATTGCATGCTCCCGTCCTTCCAAATCTTTTTGGTCTTGGAAGTTGTTTCTACATGTTTTTTTTTATTTAAAACTTGGCTTCCTCAAAGTTTGGGATCTACAAATAATACTTCCATACTAAAAGAGCACGGGTGTGCGGATTTACCCTTAGCCCTTAAGCCTATGCATGTAAATGTTGATATCAACATTGATGACTTACTATTGGCTATTTAATTCAAGATCAAGCCTGGAACAAGACAACCAGCCAATAATTCTTTAGTCCAGTTCTCTACGAGTCCATTAGACAGCTCCAGTTGTCTCCTCAACCCAATGATGATTTCATGAATTTGGATAGGAGAGGTCTCGAGGTTAGTTACCATGAGTTCAGCCTACTTCAAAATTTTTTAAACAAAAGGTATTTCATCTCTAATTAATTGGTCTATTCTTTAGAAATTGAAGATTCATCAAAAGTCTCTATTTTTTGTTGGAAAATCTTGCGCAATAAGCTTCCCACCAAGAGATACCTTGAACATTTGGGTATCTTAGTTAAATAACAACATTTTCCCTAACTCCGATCCCGAGACTATTGCCCACATTTTTGTTCTTACATTTTTGCAGTTTGATTTATGGTTCAACATAAATTGGGTTTTAACCTTTTTGTTAGAAATAGTTCTTGATTGCAGCTACCAAACTATAGGTCTAGTCCTTTTTCAGTGAAGTACGTTTATTGCCTACACCTTTTGGTTCACCTAATATGCTAAAAATCAGTTGGTTCAGTCCATCATGCATAGCTTTCCCCATTGCCCTTGTGACTCGATTTATAGCTCACTCGATTGAGAATTCTCAACCTAGGTTGTCTAAATATAAAATGGACTCTCGTAGAATTGAATGTATTATAAATATATTGTGATGGCTCGTTTAAAGAACCAGATTCTATTGCAGCTTTTCTTGTTAGGAACTCTACCGACCACTACAACGAAAGCCTATTTTATCGGTGAAAAAACTTCGATACTAGCTAAAGGCGTCGAAATATAAAAAGAAGTAAAAACTCTAACATATATACATATCGGTGCCTGCTGCAAGCGCCGAAATGTATGTAAGACATTTCGGCGCCACAAACATATTGGCGCCATTGGTGCCAGTATGCGTGGTTGACGCAGTAAGTAGGCGCGCCAACTCGCGCCATGCGTGTACGCGGGCGCACGACCCCATGCCCGCGCCAACTGGGCGCGTTGCCTGGGTCCGCGCACTGGAGTCGAGAAATCCCTGCCTCATGCAATATTTTTTTAAAAAAAAATTATTTGTGTTCATTTTTTTCTTCTATATATACTTCATTGTTCTCTTTTTTTTCCTTCTCTTCTTTCTCTCATTCTCTTCTTTCTCTCCTCTTCATTTATCCTCTCCTCATTGATTTTTTTTCTTCTTTTTCTTTTCTTCTCTTATTTATTTTTCTTCTCCGATTTTTTTATTTTCCTTTTTTTTCATATTATCAGAGTTATCCAAGTCATCAATTTTTTAAAATGTTAGAAATATAATTTATTTTTGTTATTATCTTGTTTATAATATATTTAAATTCAGTCATAAATTATTTTTTATTAGAGAATCAATTTAAATTCAATCCTAAATCTAATTTAATTAAATTTCCTATTAGATAGTTAATTTAATATTTTTTTATTTATGTTTAATTAATTTAAACTTCTGCATGATTCAACATTTGAATTCCACCGCAAGTAGAATTTGAATTCTGCCGAGGAATTCAGATTTTATTAAAAAAAATCGATGCCTCTAACTAGGGGTGAGCAAAAAAAATTAGTTTTCCAGTTAACCGGAAAACCGGTCCGAAATCGAACCGGTTTTGTGGTTAACAGAATCGGTTTGTGCGGTTTTGGGTTGCATTTTTAAAAATTTTGGTTTTCGGGTTCGGGTTCGGGTTCAAATTCGGATTGGGGTTTAAAAAGTCCACCGATTTCAGTTAACCAATCGGTGGACATATATTTTATATTATATTATATTATATTATATTATATATATATAACTTAATAACTTAATAACTTAATACTTATAAATTTAGAAACCCTAAGTTTTATCCCCCTTTCCACTGAGTCGTCTCCCACTCGCCCGATAGGCCGATACAGCGATACTCCTCTCTCAGTGCTCTGCCACTCTTGCAACTCGGCAACTCGCATCCTCTCTTGCAACTCGCCGACTCCAATCGCCGGCCTTCACCATCCCGATTCCCCCACACCAGTCGGCGTCGGCCAGTCGCACTGCTCTTCTCTCTCCGACAGCCTTCACGATTTCTCTGGTGAATCTTGAGTCAGCGTACTGTCTCTCTCCGCCTCTCCGACATTAGGTATGTGTCATAGAGTTTTCAGTTTTCTCATAGATCTTGTATGAGTTTTCACATTGGGCATTTTATGGATTTTGATTAATTCGTGTTAACTGTTAAAGATTCTCCTCTTTAGGAACGTGGTTCAAATGTTCATGTGTTTTCCAATATGGTTGATTGTCCACATTTCTGGTAGGAAACAGTCAAATGTTCGTCAAATGTTCACATTTCTTTAAGGTCAAAATTACTATGTATTCATAGCATGTGTTGTCTACTTGTCTAGTGCCCACTTGATGCTTTAAGCCTTTTAAGGTCAAAGCATTGATAGCATGGGTTTAATAACTGTTTGCTCAAAGTAAATGTTTACTCAAAGCAGTTTACTCCATAAAATGCATTGATAGCCTTAAGCCCTTAACTGTTTACTCAAAGCATTGATTGCCTTAATTAACTGTTTGCTTAAAGCATTGATAGCATTAAAGTAAATAACTGATAGCTTTTTTTTTACCAGAAAAAAATAAACAGTTATATTAAAATACGGCGAGAACCAATAGCCAAAAAGTCAGACAATAGAATATCCTCCAGCTCCGGAGGTCGGTGGACCAGACCAATCCATCCTTACAAATACGACCTCGATTTATTGCTCAATGACAGCTTTGTTACAATCTCGAAAAAAAAAAGCCTAAACAATTACATCCCAATCACAAAAGCAAAATATCAAAGACAATAGAGTCGATTCCCAAGGCGGGATATAATTGATAGCTTTAACTGTTTGCTCAAAGCATTGATAGCCTTTAAGTTTCAGATGAATAGGTGAATAGCAGTTTCAGGTTATATATGGTAGCAGTATTCTTTGCTTCATGTCAAAGCATTGCTTATATACCAGTATTCTTTGCTTATATACTAGTATTCTTCATGCATTTTTATATAGTAGTCCCTTTGATTTATTAATTCAAACAAATAAATGTCTATGTTATATGGTACATTTTATGTTTATGCTTCATGTCTATATTTTCTTTCCTCTCTTTTATATATATTTTTCCCTTTAATTGAACAAAGGACATTAAGTACTTCAAATTGTTATTTGTATTTGGATTGTATTTTATTTTAGACATTAGCTTGATGTGGTGTTATTTGTATTTGGATTGTATTTTATTTTAGACATTAGCTTGATGTGGTGTGTAATTTTTATTTTGAAGTAGCTTGAACTTTGAAGTACCTTTGTAGTAGTTATTTATGTATGTTTGAAGCTAGTATGGTGGTAGTTTGAAATCTATGTATGTTTGAAGTAGTTTGAACTCTATAGTTTGAAGTACTTTGTGTAATGTGTATAGTTATTTATGTTGTGTGTTTGAAGTACTTGTGGTAGTTTGAACTTGATCTATGTTTGAGATTTCACTACTAGAATATACCACATCAGCCACGGGAATCACGGGCGCGCGCCACACTGGTGGCTCCATCTCTTTTGCAATTCATGAGCGTCGTATGGTATGTATAATTTAACTATTTTTAATTAAATTATATATTGTGTATAATGATACTAATGTATTTTTTTTTCTAATGTAAGATGTGCTAACGGAGGACGGCACCGTCCAACGCCCGTCAATGATGGAGGTGTTTGAGCGCACCCACCGTCGTCGACAAGGAGCGGGGGACTACGTTGATAACAGAGCCTCGTATATAATGGTAAGTATTTATATATGTCTATTTGATTTACACAATTTTTATTTATAGTTTATATATATTTAAAATATAAACATGTGTAGGAAACTTACACGAGGACTATGATCGAGCGTGGAAGGACACCGGAGGAGTTCGACACAGGAGCTTGGGTGGAGGCCGCAGGTGGCTGGGAGCACGGCTGTGTTTATGGCTTTACAGACAGTGGTCATGCACGCGCCGTGCTCGGGCCACTTGGGGCACCGACCTCTCCGACTGCGGATGAGCGGCCCTTGACATCCCGAGCGTAGGACTAGAGCCGGATAGCGGCCATGGAGTTGGAGCTCACCTAACAGTGACAAACGATGGAGGAGCAGAGGCAAGCGATGGAGGGGCAGAGGCTGGCGATGGAGGGGCAGAGGTTGGAGATGCAAGAGTAGAGTCGGACAAATGACGAGTTGAGACTGACGATCCAGAACATGCAGACACTCCTCACTCAGATTGCGTCTCACTCTGGCCTTCTACCGATGATGTCGCAGCAGTCGTCCTCCTCGACCCAGTCGACGCTCCCAAACCAGTCGTTGTCGACTCCACCGCCTCTACCGCAGCCGTGAGATTTTGATTAATTGTATTTTATTTATATTTTGATACTTGGTTATATATAGACGATATTTTGATAATTGTTTGCCCCCGGTTTGCGGCTGAGATTGATGATATTTATATAAAACTTGTATGTTTGGTTTCAAATGCATGTGCATGATATTTTCTGATTGTAATATGTGATTAAAAATAGTTTGTAGTCGATATATCATTGTATACAAGAATTTATAAAATTTTCAATTTTTTCAGTTACAGGATACACCTTTAGCCACGGCTTACCCACGGTTCACCGTCACTAAGCCGTGGCTAAAAGCTTATCGTAAATGGCGGAGGGTCTGGGCAGCACCAAATACCACGGTTGCTAATAGTATCACCGATGGACTGAGCCATGATTGATGGTTGGTATTAGTGACAGCTCCTGGAGCCGTCACTGATGTTTTTAAATCAGCGACAGCGCACGTGACCGTCGTTGATGATTATGTGTGACGGTCGCGCTCGGCCGTCACAACTTATCTGAGATGCGCTCATCAATGACGGCTTTTTGCCACGGTTTGCGCCGTCCGTAATATCTATCACCGACGATTCAGCCACGGTTTGAGCTGTCGATGATGACGACAATTCTAATAGTGTTTAGTTATTTTCTATTATAAAATTTGCAAGGAGAATTTTTAAATATCATGAATGTGAAAGAGCAAATTGGTTTTGTATTTTTCTAAGTCAAAAGTTAGGTGCTTACTTGCTTGTTATAATTATATTTGCATCTAATTAAATTGTGGCAAAAAATTTAATTAATTTATTGGTTAATCGGTAATTGTTGGTTAACCAAACCGAAAAACCGAAATCGAAATGACGGTTAACCGAAGTTAATGAACCGGTTTACGGTTAATATTTTTGAAAAATCGAAGTTAATGAACCGGTTAACCGGTCCATGCTCACCCTACCTCTAACAGGCTCCGGCACGCAGTTTTACTAGTGGCGCCAATATAAAATTAATTTCAAGCATCAAAATGAGATTATTTTTTTCAAACTGGAAGGTCAAAGTCAAAATCAATGTGAAATTGAAAGGCTAAATTAAAGTGAAATTAACCCCTTTTTTTAAGACATGGCATATGTAAGGAAAAAGGTGCATGCGGCCGCCATTCCTCAAAGTTTTATTCCCCTTTTTAATGTAAATATGTTATCTTCTCTTTTCATGAAACCATTAGTATAAATTAATCTCTGTTCCAATCGCCAAATGTTGGATGAACCCCAATTTAAATTTGTTTTAGATCGTAATTGTAGCTATTTATTGGTTAATTATTTTTAAAATGATTCTGTTGGCATGCACGACAAATTCGAACTCGATCGATCAAGACTAAAAGAACCATAAAATTCATGAATAAACAAAACTAATCAATCATGATATGATTATACATATCTTCTTCTTGAATTTCTGATAGAAAACTTAGAAAAGAGAGGAAGGCAATGGAATGCATTTGACTCTCTCTCGATCAGCCACCGGAGATGGAGGAAGTCATCGACGGAACACGGCAGCTTCAGCGGCCCCGGCGCCGACCGGAAACCATATACTTCTCTAGCTGACTCGAGAAGCCTCACGAAAAGTGGATGCTTGAGGTAAGAAATAGGGATGACGAACCTCCGGAGTCCGCTGTCTTCTTCTCCTTGGAAGCCAACTCTCACTGCGAGGCATCCCTTCTTCATCTTCTTCCTCTTCTTCCTCGACTCCTCCATGCACGACCTCTTGCAGTAGTACCAACAATTAATGGCGGTCAGAGCTTTATATATAGCTTAATGGAAAAGGTGACGATGGAGTTGGACGTTCCAATTGTTCGGCGGCGCCCTTTTCCCACGATGGATCGATTTCTTCGTCCACGTTCGTTAATTGCGTTGCCAACTTGTGATTAAATTACTCAATATACATGTATCAATTTTGATATTTTTAAGCCAGTTTTTCCCATATCTATTCATTTTTTTAATTTGATTTATCCACTCCATTCCTCAATATATAGAAATAATAAGCTATTAATTTATACAATCAAATCCGCATCATTAGCATGACACTACAGCAAACTACAAGCTTTGCATTTAGACTTTACACGTGGCATCTTTAAATAGCTAGAAATTCATTTTGCCGATGATTTATGAAAGTTAAAAAGTTATATATAACTAATGAATTAAAATTCTAATATATATATTTTTTAACAAAGATAAAAAATCATAATAGGTGATCATACTAGTAATAGAATCTTAAATCTCTAAACAACTTACAATATATTGTCACCAACGGTATCCATAGTTGACAATTAAAGTTCTAATACATTTAGTATTGCTTAAAATTAATAATTAACTTCGCTGATAAATAAATAAACATTGTTAGTCATTCAACTTGCTTGTAGTAACGTTATCAATCTATATATCAAATGGGAAATGTCTATATTAATTCATGGTCTCTAAGATAAATAATTAAATGATTATATATGGACTATTAATTAATTAGTCATAGTCTCAAACTGTTTAGGCTCAATTTACGATTAATAAATAAAAATAACATGTTTTGAAATTTTAATTTTTACACATGGCAGCCATTAATGTTAGAATTAATTTCTCTGTACAGCCTTTTTCCAATTTATCATCAGATAATTATAATCTTTGTTCCTCTTCTTATTTTCGTTAGGATCTGAACTTAAATAACTACTTAGTAATCACAAAAAATTTCGCCTCAGGTAGATAATTAATTAGATTGACAAAGTAGTCAATCATGGATACAGGTTAAACTGATTGCTTCTTGAATATTTGGATAGATATAAAAGAAGTGAAAAATTCAAGTCGAATAGATTTAATATTAACTATATATATAAATAAGTTGCCTGAGAGTTTACTTTTTGAATCTTGGTTATATAAATGTAGAGACGTCTCTTTTAGTGGGTCAAATTATGATAAGGCTGATCAACTTTTTGTAATTTTGGACCAGTCAGTGGTCAATGTGGATAAAATTAATGATAAACATCCATCTAAACTCCTCTCTTATTAAACGTAAAACCACATCAAGCACTGAGACAATTTGTAACAATTGCCTGCTTTATTTGAAACATTGATGCCGTGAGGGAATAATTAATGAAGTGCAATTCTGACTCAGCTTATACACTCATTTTGTCATAAACTGATTGAAAATGACAAAACACGACAGAATATTACGGGGGCAATTTGAATAAATTTCATTAGAACTTCATAGCTAGCTACTTTAAATGAAACATAAGGTAATAAATCAACAATCATATGTGTAGATTTGACAACCTATGAACTCGATACAAATTCATTGCACTTATCTACTCATATCGTTCAGTGCCTGTGAGATTAATCTCATCACAATCGATAAATAAGACATCATCATATGTTCAGTTAAGAAGAACAAAAAGAAACCAGATATGGACTATCCTGCAAATTTTCTAAACCAACAAAAATAACATCCTTCTATTAGATTCTTTCTAAGAATTGCAAAAATGAGTACATTAGTATACTTAAATAAGTTTCTTCTTTTGAAAATAGCTCTTCAGGTGCAACAACTGCAAGATGGAGACTGCAATGCAAAGACCAAAGGATATTATGCTAAACCATGCGACCCTAGCATTTGTCCTCTCGCTTACTTCCCTCATCTCTGCTTCCCTGAAAGCAAAAAACACATAAAAAAACAGAGAGCAGTCAACAATTGTTATACATAGCTGGATGAGTATTTTGACAGGACAGAACAGTTTCTTAACTACCTTGTTTTCAAATAAAGCAGATTCTCATGGATTGCCTCTACAGCTGCTTCTAATTTTGTCAGCTCTAGCTCAACGCCCTGAATTTATAGAACTTGTCAAATGAACATTCTAACTTCACACTGATAAGACTACTTTTGTAATTTTAAGTGCTCACCTCAATCTTTTCTTTTTTGGCAACAGAGTCCCAGTCCTTTGCAGCAATTCCAATCCTCCAGTCAAGGCTAACACTTGTCCCAACACCTTTGTCAACGCTATCTATCCAGAAACAAGCCAAGTAATTACCTGCCTCAGTAGTTGTGAATGCAAACTGACCTACTGTGACATGCTCTTTGTTGTGAAGTGTGTTTCCATAAGGTGAAGTGACCTGCAAAAAAAGAATTCAACTAAAGCAACAAAAGGCACAGAGGTATATGCTACATCATTTACATAATACAGAAATTCCTTTCAAAGCCTCCATTTTATCATCGTATTTTATCTAATTCAGATGCATAAAATGAAAATGAAAGAGTGGGGCCTGCACAATAAGGTGGTAAGATCGCTGGAGATCATTGATCCTGCAGTCAAAAGAATATTGTGACAATGACACCTATCGCTTTTTATAAGTTACAATTTATTACTGATGACAAAGACGTTAGCTTGCCTTCTAATTCATATTCCATATTTCATTCTCTACTATTTCAACATTATTGTGTGAGAACTCAGTGATGAAGAGTTCAAATTGCCTTTTCATCTAGAATTAACATGTCATCCCAGAAAAAGGAAGTTAAGCCATCAACATCTAATGAAGGCTGATGCCATGTCAAGAAACACAGATTCTTCATGTTGCTGACCATATTGGTACAGGATACTTGGCGGGTATAACACTAGTTATGTCTAAATGCTAGATTATTAATCAATGAAATTTAATTGATGACTGTTCTTCATAATGTGTATCATATATTCTTGGTATCATTTTCTTTCTTTAAGTATTATGTGAAACTTTTTTATTAATAATATGGGTAAAGGGCAAAAAGCCCCCCTGAACTTTAGCCTAATTAGCAAAAAACCCCATCAACTTTTAAAACCTTCAAAAAAAACCCCACGAACTATTGAAAACTAGCAAAAAGAACCCATGCCGTCCTCTCTCCGTTAACTTTCACAACATCGCCACGTGTCAGCATCTCATTCGTCCATGTGGAATTTATTTTCCACGTCATATTTAATATATATTTTTTAAAAATAAAAAATGTATAAATATTCTAAAAAATATTTATTAAAAAAATTCTCTCTATCAACTTGCAATGATATGCAAAAAAAACCCTGAACTTTAATTGTGATGCAAAAAAACCCCTTAACTTTGATTCTGATGCAAAAAACCCCTATGAACTTCGATTGTGATGCAAAAAAACCCCTGAACTTTAAAGTTCCGTTGGGGTCGACGCCAATGACAACACTTAAAGGTCCAACCCATTTGCTCCACAGAACCAATATCTTTCAACAATAAGCCAATGAACCATCCATAATAATTTTTATTTTCAATCTCCACAACCGCATATGCAATTGGGTAGGCTTTGATCTCGATGGAACTTTATTATAAAGTGGGAAAAAAAATTAGTATGTCTTATGATTGTCTTGTATATATTACATGTTGTGGTTGCGTTTTATTTACCGCATACATGTTTGTCATTGGTTTTTTTTTTTCATCATAATTGAAGTTCGGGAGTTTTTTTGTATCATAATTAAAGTTCAGCTCTGCAAGTTGAGAGGGAGAATTTTTTTAATAAATATTTTTTTGGAATATTTATACATTTTTTATTTTTTTTAAATATATATATATATTAAATATGACGTGGAAAATAAATTACACATGGACGAATAAGGTGTTGACACATGGCGATGATGTGGAATTCTATTAAAAAGTTAACGGAGAGATGACGGCATGGGGTTTTGCTAGTTTTCAACAGTCCGTGGGGTTTTTTGCTAATTAGGCTAAAGTTCAAGGGGTTTTTGCCCTTTACCCTAATAATATCATAATATTAAATAACATAAAAATTGTCTGACCTTTGTCATATAATATTCATATATTTACCATAATTATTTTTATACTTGGGCCATATTGCATGCTGTTTTGACATTATTCATATTAACTATCTCATATATATCCATGCCTGATATATGCTATAAGTAAACCATCAATCAATCATCAAAACAGGAACCTCTATCTAAGAAATAGTTTAATCAAATCACTTTCCAAGATCCACATTATTCTTCACTTTCAAAAGACTACATATGGAACACACCAAGATTTAATTCAGAATGAGTTTAAGGGTATGTTCAACAACTGCTAATATTTGTGTAAATTCGGCATTGACTACAGGTGAATCTTCGAGAAGAAGGAAGAATGGTTGCTAGAGACAAAAATGAACACTACTGTTTCTAACAGATTGCACAAGTATCTTCCAGGATAAAGAATTTCACTAGAGAATGACATTGAGAGTCTTCAGTTTCAGCTTATAGAAGAATTTCATAAGAGAGAGAACAAAATGACAAAGTATCTCTAAGATACAGTAAAACTGTTAGCAGAATTTAAACCATGGTGCATGGCTGCATATATAATTATATACCACCTAATGGCATATCATATTAGTCATTTTGTTGTAACAGATTTCATTTTGTTGTCCTTCTCATCTACTGCCAATGTCACACCAATTGCTCTCATGGTTCGATCACACTAAAGAAGGTGGGGTTACAGGACTTGGTGGGTTTTCTAGCAGTGAATTAGCCATTGCTACAATGAGGTAAACAAATCCAAGGCTTGACAGTAATGATAGGTTTGGTATCACAGGCTGAAATTTTTAGCTTTCTGTATATTCCTTTTGGTGATGATATGTTGGGTATCAAGATCCTCATAGTTTATCCCAAGCAGGAGTTGTTCTTTTGCAATCACTCAAAGTTTAACTTTATCCCAAGCAGGAGTTGTTGTTTTGCAATCAAATCTAGAAGGAATATTGTCTCAGACCCTTTGTTAACTTCCAGCTTGATTTTTTATATAGATGCTTGCTCTGGTGGCATGAGAGGTCTTGGAAGGAATTCAGTGGAGGCAGTCTTGTGGCTGTAGGATTTAGTATGATATCATTCTCACTTTGCCCACCACTCTTTGATTCTTTCAACAGCCACATTGATCCTTTTGATATGAGACTTTAATTTCTATCTTCAAGAAAGTTTTTTTCGAAGAATATGAGTTTTCTACACAGTTTCCATTGACAGAATACTACCATTATCATGTCACTCAAATGGAAGATATGACTATCACATAGAAAAGGCTAATCTAGCCTAATATCATCAGTTCATCACTACAGAAGCTTTTACCTGCCTACACAAGTATCTACTAATCCCCAAAATTCCTAGCCAACTAGGATTCTAAGTTAATCTAGAAAATTCATGAAATAAATCAACAAAGGAACTGTGTGGCAAATAGGAAGGTTATATTCACTACTTTTTGAGGAAAGAACCCTTCAATCTTTTTATTGTTTTTTTGGCTTAATTTAAAGCCTATTGGGCCTTCTTTCCTGTTATAAAATATAAAGGATGAAAATATAGATTTTTGACATCCACCTTGCAAGAACATCTTCGCGAAACTAGATTCAATATTTAGGACTTCAGATTAACTGCAAAGTTAATCACAAACTATATGGGTGGTTTTCAAAATACTCTTGGGCTCTTGGCTCTCTCATATCTACCTTTGTTTATTTTTTTAACAATAGGTATTAGGTAAGTGGTGAAGGCGGGATTTCAATTTCAGCCACAAGCAAGGTTGTCAAAGGCGCTAGGCGCACTCAAGGCGCAAAGGTCTCATAATCGCCTGAGGCGCAAGGCGTAAAAAAATCACGCGCCTGACCGAAGCAAGGTGTACATTTTTAAAAATATTGTGATCTGTCCACTTCCACTATCCATAATGCTGCCCACTAAATGCTAAATGAAGTTTATGTTGAATGAAGTTGCTGGTAGGGATGGCAATATTATCCGTTTAGGCGGGTACCCGCGGGTATTTACCCGTTTATGACGGGTATGGGGGGTAGTTTCCTACCCGCGGGGATTTCGCGTGTAATTTTTCTTTCCCATTTGTTATATGGGGCGGGTACGGGATTATAGTACCCGTACCTGTGGGTACCCGTTACCTGCGAGAACTAGTAAATTACAATATTACCCTCGGTACATATACTAAAAAAACCTTAAACTAATTCAATACTCATATACTTTATGTTTTGAAACATTACGATAATGTTGTTATCAAAATGTTGTGTTTATCAAAATGAAATTGTTATACTTGAAGTTGATATCAAAATGCTTGAAGAGTTGAAGTGTTATTAAAATATTGTAATTTACATTTTTTTTAAATTGTCATGGGTACCCATCAATACCCGTGGGTATCCGTTCCCCCGCGGGTAATTAAATGGGTATCCATTTTTTATACCCGCGGGGAATAAACGGGTAACGGGTACCCGTTTATTTCGCGGGGCGGGTAGCGGGTAGGCACCCCCCCCGTACCCGCCCCGTTGACATCCCTAAGTGCTGGTAGTGGTAGCTAAAAAAAAACAAATGATGAAAAACTCTGAAAATAAAAGAAAAATCGGCTAAAAAATGAAGAAATTTGAAATGGACTTCACCCAAGCGCGCGCCTGGGGCTTCAAAAAAAAGCGTAGAGGCGCGCAGCCAAGGCGCGCGCCTGGGTGAAGGCGCTACGCCTTGTCCATGTAAAGGCGCTAGGCCTGTTTCGCGCCTCGCCTGGTGCGCCTAGGGGCCCAGGCACTCGCTTTTGACAACCCTGGCCACAAGTCCAATGCTATAACAATGACAGTTGACACCTTGCATGTATCTTTCTTTGTCTGAACTATGATCTGGACTAGGTCCACTCCATTTTCAAATATCCTTTGATATGAAAGCATGTTTTATTGGAGTTCCTTTACTCCTAGATACTACAGGTTTATAGGTTAAATATGGTAAGTAGTTCAACACAAACTTAGACGAAATAAATATAACTAAAAACTTTACATCTCCAATCTTAGATCAGGTTTAAGAGACCTAAAAACAATTAGGTATCTTTTACACTCTCTGCAAGTGTTATTATAGAAATTTTCAACATATACCCAAGTATATATACAATGAGAAGCTAACAAGAATTTTCCAATCATCCGCAATTAAATTCCTTTATTTGGCTAAGGAAATCCTTTCAGACGTTTTCCCAATTTAATGGATAAAAATACTCAATAAACATAATTTTCACTCGAACCCAAGATCAAAAACCAAACTTTAATTATGATCCGGAATCAAGTACCAATTAATATAAAAGTGGGTCAAAGACATAAGTAATAGATACCAAAAAAAAAAAAAAAATGGAGATTCAGTCACCTTGGCTGCGATAGTGGGGAGGTTTTCGGCTTGTCCCTCGTGGACGACGGCGTAATCGGCAAGAACTACCACGTTGGGCTGTATCTCCTCCGAGACGCACTTGGTGCCCGAAGCCGGCAGGTTGAGCCAAACCGCGGCCACCTGCGGCGCCAACAGAAGCGGCCACAGGAGGAGGATCGGCACCATGGCGAGCCGCAGGACCATCGCGCTTCGCCGCCTGATCTCGACCTTTGCCCTCTTTGAAGCTCTCCCTCCCAGAGTCCGAGGTCTACCTACTTGCTTCTCTTGGCTTCAACCTAAGAAAAGAAAAGATGTATTTATTACAGAGGGGGAGACTGATGCAACAGCGTTCGCCCGTTGGACTCTCGCACACGCATTGTTAACAAAAAAGGGAAAAGAAATAGCAACTAATTTTGTAATGTTTAAATAAATGCAATTATGCCAATGATGCGCTAGGGTTCGTACTTCTGTTATGAAAACGAAAAAGAATTAGATCTTTTTTATTTTTAATAAGAAAAAAAAAAAACACGCCCATCCCATTTATGTGGATAATTATAATTAAAATCATTATAATATAATTAAAATAATAATGATTTTTTTTGATAAAAATAAAAAATTATAATAAATAATCATAATAAAATTCGAATCCTCAATGTCTATGCAACTTTAATTCAATTTATTTTTAGAATTATGATAAATTATGAATTAATCGTTAAATAAACAAATGTGCAATTATGAAAAAAATTAAGAAAATGTTTTTTAAACATATTTTTTTAAAAAAATTAATAAAATAATAATTACTTTTGGCAAATTATTAAAATCATAAAACTTATGTACAAAGTTTTAAAATGCTTTTGATTTTAAAATTTTTGTACACAAAATGTTTAAGATGTCAGAGTTTCAATAAAAGAAAATTATTATCATTCTATTAGTATGTCATGTCATTGAGATGACGAAAAGTCTAACATAAAGTTAATGGCGGATTAAAACTATAAGGATAACTACTTCTATACTATATACTAAATATAAATAAATAAAAACTAAATCAAGCTAAAATTAGAACTTTCATGGGAGTATGAATATATTTAATGATTAACCCTAAAAATTACATTATTTACAATAATAGAAATAAGGATGAGCAAAATAAGTCAATTGAACTAATAAGAAGTTTCTATTATTAGGCTTAGATTAAGTTATAATTTCTTATTTAAAAGATAATTGATAATAAACTCGATCGAAATTTAAATAAATGTAAAACCTAGAAAATCTAATATAATGCATAGGAGATGGTGAACACAATCGGTTGAGGAATGAGCAGTGATGAGAACCCTCTTCCTAGCAAAAATCCTTCTCCCTGGGCATCTCCTCAAGGAGATTGGACAAAATTACTATGGTGCCTTGCACCATAAAGATTCTTATGGTGTCTCGTCGTAAATTCACTCATAATAGATCCAGATTCACTCAGTCAAATTTTAGGTTAATATGTGTAAAAAAAGTTTTTGATAGAATCTGAACTTAATATGTCTGAACCCGAGGTGACTAACATTGAACCAATGAACAATAATGATATATTTAACTTTTATATTTGTTCAAATAAAAAATGGACAGAATGTGAACACGTATATCAATATGAAATTTTTATTAGTGAATTTGGACTCCTACAAATGAATGTGCGGTGACTAACTATGAATTTAAGTTGTGTAATATTGAATCAAGAAACAATAATGGTAAATTTTATTTTTGTAAAAATAAATTCGGGATAGAAGCTAAACATCATAATATGTATCAACTTGAAATTTTTGTGAGTAAATCTAGGCTTAATATGAGTGCACCTCAACCAAGTAATTTTGAACCTCGATTGTCTAACACTAACCAATGAACCAAACGGTCAATGGCGGACGCAGAACTTTAATCGAGAGGGGGGGGAGGCAATTTAAAATATAAAAAGTCTAATATATATTTTTTTAACTGTTCAACTTTAAATTTTTAATTTAAATCACAACTTATAACTAGAAAAAAAAATTTATCTGTATCCATATTTTGAAAATAATGCTAAAATCTTTAAAATAAAAATAATTATGTTATTGCACTCTTAAAATAGAATTCTTTCATAGGGGTGTAACCGAGCCCACCTAGTCGAGTTTACATGTGCTCGAGCTCGGTCGAGCTTCGATATCTAGGCTCCATGTCCGCTCGAGTTATGCTCGAACTTAGCTCATTAGGCTCGTTTATTTTTCTCGAGCTCGTTAATGAGCTCGATTAAGATTGACTAGAGATCGAGCTAAGGTGAGCTGGAATTCTATCGAGCTCAATTGAGGTCGAATTCTATTGAGCTCGTGAACAAGCTCGATTAAGCTCTGCTCTATATTTAGCATATATTAAATAACTCATCTACAAAAGTTCGTACAATGTAATAATATGAGTATAGACGATAGCATACAAAGATGTATTAGGAACGAAATCAACAAAGAGCTTTAGAGGTAAAAAAATATTAGAGAAAAATTGGAGTTGGTATAAAAATTAATGGAGAAAGTTTTGAGCTTAAGTTGAAAATTAATAGAGAAAGATTTTGAGTTTTTTATTTAAAAAAATTAATATTATATTCAACCATTACGAAAAAAAAAAAATGTACATAAAAACTTAATGATGGGATTTGAACTCAAGACCTATAAGTAAAATAAACAAGCACTAATCACCAAGCTATGAATAAATTAGTTATAGTTTTTGAACTTTGACAATATATATCCAACTTAATCATATATTTTTTTTAAAAATACTAAATTATATTTAATATTTATTTTTTTTGAAATTTTTCAGGGCGGCCCAATGCCCCCCTTGGCCCTAGTGTGGGTCCGCCCTTGCAAACGATAAATCTAAATTTTATATTTGTTCAAACAAAAACTGGTTAGAAGGTGAACACCCTAAAATGTATCAACTTATAATTTTTGTGAGTGGATTTGGAATAAATATGAGTGAATCTGATGTAGCTAACATTGAACCTAGGTTGTGTAATTTTGAACTAAGGAATAGCAATGATGAACCTAAATTTTATATATGTTCAAATTGAAAGTGGACAAAAAGTGAACCCCCTAATATGTATCAACCTGGAATTTGGCTGAGTGAACCTAAGTTAGTCCCAACAAGTTCATTCGTATGAAGCCCAAATTAGTCATATCCTATATTTTAATATTAATGCTATTAATCTCAGCTTGGGCACCATAGGAATCCCTATAGTGCCTGGAATCATAGTAGTTTTGTCCAAGGAGATGCACCATCAATATAGCAACCTTCGTTGGCACCGCCTCATGGTTACAAGGGAAAAGTAGCTTCTCTTTAGGGTGGATCTTTATCGTCCGTTCCTCTTATTTCCCCTTCGAAGAAGGTTTCATTGGAGCAAATTGAGAAGGCACACTCTATCATGCCTAAGAAATTTGCAAGGGAACGATCTGCTGGCTTAAGGGTCTCTTTTAAGCCTCGATCTTTATTTTGATGATAACAAACAAATACTTAATCCATATGTGAAGTTTTGAGTTCATGTTGAGGGTGCGATAAGCACGCCAAATTCGTTCAAACGAATCGAAAGAAAAAATCGTCAAAGAAACGAAAGAAGAAAACGTCAAAGAAAGGCCTCGGGCATAAATCAAATAGATATCTTGTAATATACCCCTAGGACGATCTTATCCCAAGCCTAATTGTAAAGTTATCCAAGTTAGAACTTGATAACTAAATCCATAAAAAAAGACATGTAAAAAATTCAAGTAGAAATCAGCCTCAGCCTGAGTTTGGTCGACCGGTCGGTCGACCAAACAATGCAGTATCCTTGGCAGCAAATAGTTCGGTAGACCAGTCGGTCGATCGAATGATGCGAAGAAGTGGCAGTAGCCATTCGGTCGACCTATCGATCGATCGAAGTTGGTGAAGAAATCGTAGAGGGCTGCGTCGGTCGACCAGTCGATCAACCGACTGAAGCCAAAAATTGCCAGAATGCTCATTGGTCGATCGGATTAGAGATCACAAGTTGCGCGACCCTGGCTCCACTGATTCGGTCGATCGACTGGTCGACCGAACGTGGGATCGATGGATTTGCGACAGTCGATTGACCCGTCGATCGACCGAGCACTCACATAAGCCAGCGGTCGCATTGGCGGTCGATCAGTCGGTCGACCGACAAAGTGACCGAACGACATCAACGGCTATTTTTTCGCCCGTTGAACGTTCCGTTCGGGTGAGGGGTTATAAATACCCCACACCTAACTTCTTTAAAGCATCTTAGAAATTTTATTGAGCAAAAAAGAAGTGATTTGAGCCTTCATAAGAATTGATTTGTTGCGCGCCCTTTGCCTCCATTTACAATATTTTTCGAGCGCCTGCTTCCCTCAACTCTGCTGTAACTCAAAGGAGGCTTGAAGGCTTGGGAAAGGAGCTTTGGTTCATCTTTAAATTCTTAAGCTCTTTCCATTATATTTGAAGTTCATTTGAAACTTGTTTTTCCATCTGTAGTAGCTGCTAGGTGTGCTAGGGAAACACTTAGAAATTTTTTTGTAGAATTGTGTTTTGCCTAGGTGAATAGGATTGAGGTGTTCTCAGAATGGTGAGAAGAGTATCCTCAGTGTATTCAAAGGGAAACATAATCTCTATAAAGTAGTGGTTAGAAATCCTTGGTGATGAGCTAAGGTAGTGGAGTAGGCAGTGGGTCGAACCACTATAATTATTCTTGTTTACATTGCTTTCTTATTTGCCTATCATTGTCATTAATATTTGATCACGTCTACAGTTAAGAAACACTTGCACTTAAGTTAAGTTAAAATTGAGTAAAAAAAGGAAAAATATAGGAGAAATGGGACAGACACTATCCAACCCCCCTTCTAGTGTCAAATTTCCATCAACAACACGATCTCCTTCCTCTTGCTCTCATTTCTTATCGGTAACTATTGTAACTACACAAAAAGTCTCATGGGCTCATTTCTTCAAAGGGATAAACCCTAATACCTCTACTTCCAATCAATCCACTCTACAAGTCATTCAAGCCCGAGCGATGGGTAAGGTTGTCTTCTTGGTAAGAACTGTGGAAGACAAGTATCATCGGTTGATTTTTAGATAAGCCACCCCTTATTCATATCATCAATTGTTGGGGAACTAGCCTTTGAGCTTCTTATGGCTTTCATCCTGCACTTAAATTTGGAGGATGAATTTTGTGTTTTTCACTTGAAACTAGTAGAAGATGCTAATAATGCACTAAATATGTTATCTGTCTAATACAATGGAAGCCTCTTTTCCGACCTCGATTTGAGCATTCTCAATGTTACCTATTTGAATTCACATTCCTGATTTACCTTGAGAGTTATGAAGCATTGGTTTTGTGTCCTTAATTACAAGTTGTCTTGGTTATTTTTTATCCATCGATTATTAGTAGATTTTCTATAAATAATTATGCACAACGAATGTACATAGGATCTTGGTTATTTGGTAATTGACTTTACTTCTTACCCTTTGCTCTTAAAGGGTGATTTTAATTATATATTGAATGAAGAAGGAAAATATGGTTACTTAGTTTTTCCGGTAAATTCTCATGTTAGAGGATTTAGAGATTTTGTGATTGGTCTTGAGTTATCCTATTTGGGTTTCTTCGATTCTCCGATTACTTGGACTAACAATCATGGGGGAAATTATCAATTTTTAATTTGTCTCAATCATGCTTTTGCAAATTTTGCCTACTTACACTACTCGGTAATGCTTCTTTTCAGTATCTCTCTAGGGTATGTTCTGATCAAGCTCCTTCAAAAAAATTTGTTCCAAATTAATAAAACGGCTATATGTTGTCGTCTCTTTAAATTTTAAAACTTTTGGATAGAATATGCTTCTGCCGCCACTACTATTAATGATGCTTAGAATAAACCCTTTTTTCTTTAAGGCTTAGATATACTAGAATAACATTGTCTCATTATAATAAAAATATTATTGGTCCCATTGAAATTAGCCTTGATATGACAAATACTGATATCAATAGAATTGAGACCATTGAGGCCTCTTTTGGGTTGTTTGCTAAGCGAGAACGTGAACCTAGAATTCTACACTAGTCCATATATCCAACCAAATTAAATTCTAGCATCATGACCCGACACCTTTTTCTTGAATATTCACTCTATTTTTTGTACGTTGATTCTTTCAAACATAGAAAGTTTGATATTTAAAGTTAGGGCTTTAGTAGACGTGCACCAATATTTTTTCTTGTAAAAGAAACCCAAAAATCAGGTTCTACTCATAAATCGGGTAAAAGGGGCAGAGGACTAAAAGTCGTGCACCCCCGCGCCTCCTAGTAGAGGATTACCATATTCCTCCTGGGTGTTAATCATATTATTCATCGTACTAGTAATTCTTACATCATTCTTCAGGGCCCGTTTGGTTTGCTAAAAAATGGGGGACTGGACTGGACATCCGCCCATGTCCCCCGTTTGGTTTGCAAAAGAAGCTTCGGGACAAGGACTTCTCCTTGTCAGGGACAGGATTTCCACCCATTTTGGTGTACCGAGAAATTTCTCGGTACACCGAAATCGGGCGGAGGACAAGGGCTGCAATTGTCAAAATTATCCCTTTCTTTGATCGTAGAATCGTCAGATCGAGTCGAGGTGAATACCAAAATTGTAAATTTTCGCGTGCTGAACGCGATGGTGGTGTCAGATTTTAGATTGGAATCGTTTGGTATGATTTTTATATTTTTTGGTATAATTAGTTGAACACTTATTAGTTAAACTAAAACTTCTTATTGTATTAAAGTATTTGATACTATATATTAATATTTTTTTACATATTAATTAATTTTAAGATTAATTTACAAGGGTATTTTAGTCATTTGTCATATATAATACTTTGTTATAGCGAAACAAACGCAAGACAGAACAGAATATCGTGTCTTGTTCTTGACGAAACAAACACGGTATAGCTATTGTTCCAGGACATCTGATGTCCTGTCCTTGTCCCTGTCTGGTATCCTGTGATGAACAATTTGCGAACCAAACGGGCCCTCAATGTCTTTGTACAATCATTAAAAGGTAACTCTACTTCTTTATTACAACTAATATTTTCTTCAAACAAACACCTATTTACATGTTCACTATTTCAATTTAATTCCAATGCAACAACTTCTAATTAGTCATGTGCAGCAGTATTCTGCTCTCTTCTTATATGTCTCCATTCTTCAACTTTTGATTCCATTGCCAATGCCTTGTTCCTAACTGTCACTGAAATCTCCCATGGTACATCAAATTCCCCTTTCAAAACTTTTACTAATTTGAGACCGTCTGAATTAACTATCATTCGTCTCAATCTTTTTTTCCTTGCATTGTCTAAATCATACCAAATGGCCTTGGCTTCCGCTTGAAATGCATTCCCTGCTATCTCTATTCCATTGCCCTCCATGATAATTCCCTCATTTGTTTTCTCAATTACAAAACCACACCCCGTTTTAATACCATCTTTCCAAGAGCATAAGTATACATGTTTAACAGATTGTTTCTGCATGTTTCCTCCTTTCTAATCTCTGCCATGTTGTTTCTGTTGTTCTTATATGAATTCGCAACATATTCCCAAGTTTTAGAGCAGACATTATTGAATATATATTCTGCATCGCATTCTTTTTCATTGAACTTGTTGTTATTTTTATTTTTCCATATAAACCACCATGAGTTTGCCATAAAAGCCATCAATATATCAGCTGAAATTGCATCAAATCCAATAGACTAATCGATCCATCCATTTCTCTTCACACCATCATTAGAATCCTCATTACATACACAACATCTATCAGCTTCTTTATTGTTCAGTCTAGCAAATCAACTAGCAATTGGTAGTCTTTTCCATAACATTTTCCAAACAAACATTTTAGCTCTTTCAGATATTCTCAATTTCCGAACTTTCTTACACTTTATCACCCGTTGGTCATTTTTTTTCCTCCCTCTTTTTAAAATCGAAATAGGCATGCCTGACTAATAGTACTCATCTCCAGTTTTGAGTCCAAATCCATGTCTTTACCCTCTTTGCAATCCACCTGAATCAGCATAATTTTTTGCTTTAACAGATGTCCAAAACAATCACGTGCACCAATATTTTAACCATAAGAAATGCTAGTACTTAATTAATCTTTTGTAGTGTTTGGATCAGATTGAATGCTCAATTAAACTTCATATTAAATTAGATCAAACTGATTTTGTGTTGGGCTAGAAATTATTTTCAAATTGAATCACGTGAAATTAAGTTTTGAATTAAATTTAATTTTTGTTATTTGATGAGATTAAGAATATATATTGAAAATTGGACCTAAATTCAAAAATCCAAAAGAAAACTAGTAATACCTGACCCCGATTAAGTCCAATTTGGGCCGAGTCCAACTTTAGGCTTGGGTGTATCCATATTTCGATTCGAATTAATCAAATCATTTGTCCACCTCCATTGATATACCAACTAACTAAAATATTCCATGTGAAATTCTATGTTTTTATTTCAAAGAAAGAACAAATCTATGCAATCATATTTTAAATATAATTGATCAACCAAAAAAAATACATAAAATAAAAAATTATATTCAAAACCTATTTTTATTCAAATAAAAGAGAGTTGATTTTAGACAAATCCTCAATGTTTTTCAGTAAGAACACACCCCTGCATGTTAGACAGCAGTACGTTGGCAGCACTTTTACAAGTTTCTAATGTGGGTGCTTAGGATAAATATCTTGGTTTGCCATCAATGGTTGGGAGATTTAAAAGAGCTGCTTCCAATTATATCAAAGAAAAGGTATCAAAGAAGTTACAGCACTAGAAGCGATCTTTACTATCATCAAGGGGGGAAAGGAGCTCAATTCTTATTAAGGCAGTCGAGGCAACCAAACCATTCCTATCTACTTCCTTGGTTGCTTTAAACTTCAAGATACCTTGATTGATGAACTTCAAAAATCCATGGTGAATTTCTGGTGGGGTCAGAAAGAATCTAAGAGAAAAGATGCATTGAATTGGGTGGAATATCTTGTGTAGAGAAAAATCGGAAGGTGAAATGAGATGTAAAAATTTGAAAGCTTTTAACTTAGTGGCTTCTTACATGCCAACACTCCTTGTTTCACAAAGTCTTTAAACATAAGTAATTTCGCCATGATTTCTTCATGGAGGCTACTGTTGGTAGCAACCCTTCTTGAGCTTGGAGAAGCTTATTAGAAGGGAGAAAGATGATAGAAAAAAGAATAAAATGACAGATTGATTCCAGCACATCTGTGCGCATTCAGTTTGACCTGTGGGTTTCTGATTCTTATCCATTCACTGTCACACAAGCGGCTTGCCTAGATTCGGCCCTTATTTTGGTTAGACAACTCTTAAATGAGGATAGAACATTGAAGGATGACTTGGTCAGAAGATCTTTTTTATCCCCTGTAATCTAAGGCTATTTTGCAAACCGCCCTCTCTCTTCTTGATGATTGAGTCATTTGGACTTTGGAACATAATGGTTATTACTCGGTTAAATCTGGGTGCATGTTAGCTTTTCAAAATTTTCATCCCTCTGCAAGTGGGCGTCATGATCATCTGAATGTTAAGGAGCTTTGGAGATCAATTTGAGGTCTTAAAGCGCCTTCTAAAATCAAGAATCTTATTTGGAAACTAATGCATGATGATATTTTGGTGGGTCATAGGCTAGCTAAGGGAGATGTTTCCTCATGTTATGATAAGTCCCAGATGTGATGGGGCAATGAAAACCATTCAGCATTACTTTTTATTTTGTCCTCATGTGCATCAGATTTGGCTGAGGATTGAATTTTTATCTCAGGATTGATATTTGCCCTTAAATTCTTTTTGGGAATGATAGCTTGAGTTGTATCGAAAGTTGAAAATTGACCAACATGATATTGAGAACATGGCTCTGATAGCTTTCTTACTATGGGTGATTTGGCTTGCTAGGAATGCCTTGATCTTTGAGGACGTTAATACTTCTCATCATAACATGGGTTGTTTCTTACTTTCTTGCTCAAGAGTTTAAACGACTTCAAACAAATATTTCATCTATCTTCTAAGTGACATTATGTAATTTTTTAGTTGTTTTATTTATTTTGGGATATCCCCCATTGTATTTGTGATGCTTTTGGTTTTATTGGAATATTTTTATTTTGTATTTTTTTCTTTCTTTGTGGAATCTTAATATATGAATAATTATTTTGATTAAAAAAAATTGATTTAACCTAATTGTTTTTTTTTTAAAAAAAAGGAACTCTCATAAAGGGTGAAACTGAGTTTGTGGTCCATCATATGTATTGGCTCTAGGTTGGTTTTCTGTCTTTTCGAGTCGGCTCTTTCTTAATCATGCCAAAATATCTGCATTGTCCTATTCCTAAAAAGCGAATTAACTTTTGTGTAACTTTTGTACATATATTATTTAATTAAATGACCGAAATACTAATTAAAAAAAGTTAATAATTAAATATATATATATCCTTCTAGTTCTGAAGCTGTACCCAGTTATTCTTTTTTTAAAAAAAAAAATCATTGAAATATATCAACATCTTTTTCAGATATATTGTACGAATCTCACATCAGGATTCAGCAGTCAAGCATAATATTCTCTCCAATATTTAATCTTGATTCTTAATTACAAGAACTCCAATGAAGGAAACTTGGCAGATTTAATTAATCAGATACATATATATATATATACACACTATAACTTTAGCAGTTGGTATAAATGATTGTGATCTGATCGCTATTTACATTTCTCCTTCTCCATCGCAATAGAATTCTTGCAGTGTGCAATGGCCGCTTGAATTGCACTCTGCAGTTCCTCCATCGTACTCTCATCCGAGGAGGAGAAGGCCATCCCTGCAGCCGCCGAGAGGAGGCCGCTGTTGGTCGGCGACGCCCCCATGGATCCCGGTGCCGACGACCGCCCCTTCTTCCTCAGCCCGTCTCTTTCTAATTTGTGGTTGGAAGAATGATTGCCGGAGAAGCTACAAGGCCGCCTCCTTTCGTTATTGTTGCCGCGCTTGATCTCCTTCTCTCCTCCTCTGAAGAAGAAGAGGCGCTCCACCGCGCTTCCGTACTTCCTCCAGAACCTGCTCATGTCCTTGAATCTTTTCTTACTCTTCTTCTCCCGATCATCCAGATCGCTCTCTTTACGCGTCTTTCCGAGGCCGAAGAAGGAAGAGATGATCGACTTTGAAGTTTTGTCTCTCATCTTCTTTTCTTGTGGGTACTGTTTCAAGCTCCGGTCGCCATGGATATGAGGAAGCTGGTTAAGGGTTTCGTCGACGGAGAAATTGGAAGGGCGAGGAGGGAGTACGGTGGGGTACTGAGACAGGCGGTGGAAGGGAAGAAGATGGCCGTGCAAGAAGATGTCATCGGCCGGAGCCAAGTCGAACGTGGAAGAAGGCTTAATTTTGTCGCAGGGAAGCGAGGGATTCGGTGGTGAACTGAGAGAGACTGTGAATGAGAAGTCATGAGAGGGTGAATTGGTTGCTGAAGATTCTTTTTCTTCTTTCTTCTCTCTTCCCCTAATTTGGAGCTTTTGTATGCCGTCCATGGCCTAATAATTGATTCTATGATCAGGGTTTGAAGAAGGAGGCTGCAGGTTATATGTAATAAATATAGTAGATCAGGTCGTAGATAGAGAAGCTTGGTGTGAGTTGGTGAATGATTTCTGAGGTTAAGTCAAGTAAATGGATAAGTAGTATTGACCCGGTGCCGTATGGTGACAAATGTAGGTTGGTGATTACTAGCTACACTTCGAGCAGGCCAGGTATGAACACTGTCATATTGATCGACAAAAAAGAAATGGAAAAACCTGTCTCAAATCCAATCGCTACGTCGAGGAATTAATGTCGACAAATGCTATCAATTGAGACAAGTCGGTGGACGACTCAAAAGTTGAAGTCTAACTACTAGTTTATTTGTTTGTTCTTCTTTAGAAGTACGTGACACAGCAAGATTCTTATACTGCAGAAAAAGGCAAATGCATTGATCTATATATCTATTGGCTAATCAAGTATTGGCAAATTGTTTCTATCTATGCAGTGAAGGTCAATTTATTACGTCCAATGAAGGGCATGCATTGATGAGAGAGAGACAGCTCAACTATCAATTAATTATTATTTATTTTAAAGTTTAAATATTTTTTAAACTGTGAATGAATCATTGATTTATAATTAATTTAAAATCAAGGAGCAGCTTTGATTTGTGAGTACTTGTCAATTTTTATGAGAGCCACAAATGTTACATTTAAATTCTACTAAATTCTATTGCATGGTTTGGACAAATGCATGTGTTTTTAGCTTAAGATATGATTAGATTCTCAAAATCAAACAGAAAAATATAACTACACGACATGGTACATAACTTCTCTCTTTTTCTTTGCTGCAATTAGTAGTGCAATCATAGGAGAAAAAGACAATAATAAGGGTTGAGATTGATAAGATTAGACCTTCAAGATTAATTATATAAAAATTGAAGAATCATAGCTTGATTGTAGGACCCGGAAAAAAAAATATTCCTAATATAAAAATTTGTTTTGGTGTAGCGCGTCGGACCCGGGGTTAATTAGTCGAGTCGAGCCTCAGGATCGTCTCGAGTAGAAGGTATGACTTGACTAATGATGTATGTAATTAAATTGGGTGAATGACTCTTTCCTTTTATGCATTGATGCTTTAGTTAAGTTAAGATCGACTCGTGTTGCGATTAAAGTCGGAGCCCAAGTTGGACTCAGACTGAGTCGAGTCAAGGTTAAGTCGTGTAAGTGGGGCATTTAAGTCATATATTGTTGATGAGGGAATAAAATCCCTCATCTAGGAGCCGCACAAAGCCCGAGCAAGTGAGAAAGGAGAGAGGGGAAGAGAGATCTTGGTCGGCCGAAGATCGCGTCGTCGCCGGAGGAATCGAGATCGCCAACGTTCGATCCTTCTTTTTCTTCAAGCAAATGTGAGTGGTTAGAGTTTTATGGGGGGAGGCGGGTAGCCGACCCTAGCAGTTTTGAATCGGGTTCTTTTCGCGAGTTTTTTGCCGATCTACGCGTCTTCTCGTGTTAGAACCTTAATAGATATGTATACTTGTGATTTGATGGTTTAAATCGGATTTATTTCATTTCTTTGTGGGCTGGCCGAGTGGAGGACAAAGCTAGGGGAAAGGTCATGCCAAAATTTTTCCCAATTTCCTCGCTCGTCTAGCGACTCGTGGATTGTCTTGTGTTCGATATGTTTTAAACTTTTGGATTGATGCTCGTGTTGTTGCCGCAACCATGTTTACCACCCCTAGAGGGCTCGGCCGAGCTGGTTATTACCCTGCATGAGTCGGCCGAGCAGTGGATAGGGGAGGGAAACTGGGGCTGTTCGGATTGATACGTCGGATCTCATGTTATGTCGTCTTAATTCTCGCTTTCATGCTTAATGTTAGGTTCAAATTATAATACATGATTATTGTTCATCTTAGTAATTAATAGCAAATGTTAATCTACATTCTCATGAATATAGAAATGTTTTTGCTAATGCTCACATGGACATGATAGTTATGGTACATGCATCAAAGGAAATGTTTCATTAAATTTCAGATATCATGTTTAATTGTTGCTATGTTTATTGCATGTTACTTATTGGTGTAATCAATGAATTATTTACCTCTTTAATTCGGCTTCCTCATGATGCTTGTTGCTCGTGATTAAATTTGGTAAGTGTCGTTGGGATATTTTTACCATGCTAGATAGTATTTTCCTTGTGGGAATTATTTGATAATTTACCATGCTAGATATGATGTTCCATATTAAAATAAATTCTATATGCAGTATATAAATTTTTGTTGTTGAATCTCGTAGTTATGCATGGTACATAGTTGTGAATTATAATTACATTTCTTTTATATATATATGCTGTCCGAAAATGTTAATGGGTGAAATTCCAAGTCCGGTACATGAAATTCTTCACCCAAGATAGCGTATGACGCTAGATAACATGTAGGACTTTGTAAGGTACATATTAGATATGGAAACATAACTAGAGAATGACTCAACTTCTAAGACTTCTTGTATTCATTTTTGAAAACCTAGAATTATTAGGTGTACACATTTTTCGGAAAGGTGACATTGAATTGTTGACCCTATAGGTCGAGTGAGGGCCGGATGCGGGCAACTGCCCGCGGTGTATACAAGGAAACCCTAGGATATTTTGATTGTGTGATGTGCTTGCGATGGTCTGTCGAGAAGCATGGGCGGTCAGAAATGACCAATGCTTGACTCGGCCAGTGATTGGATCTTGAGATGCACCAGCGGGCCCGCTAGGTGTCAGACCCCAATTGGGTAGGACTAGCTATCCCTACCCTAGACGGTGTCCGGAGACTAGTAAACCATCCTAGTCGATGGTCCGGGATTTCTTGACTTCATCTTGATATGATGTGGCCGAGCGGTTAGTTTGATTCTACCTTGTATGGTAGGGCCTGTTATAGCCGGGATTCTTATACCATAAGTAAGCCCCAAGAGCCGGATGTCAGGTGGCTCAATTAGGTTGTTATGATAGGTATTTCTCATATATGGTTTATACAGAACGACCCATGGGGTCAGTAGTCATATTAGAAAGTTAGAAAGTAGCTTATCTCCCTGAATATATATACTATGCTGCCTTATATGATATGCATGACTAATTGAGGATTATGCGGAGGTTCGGAAGAACCACTCACTGAGTCGGACTCACAGTTTGTTTCCTTTATTTTTGTAGAGCATGATCAGTGATAGAGGCTTGTCGTCATGGTGCAGTTGGAGGGCAGGTGGTGGTACCATATCTCGTAGTGGTGTCCTTTGGTCATAGTCCATTGTCATGTAGTAATTTCTTTTATTTTTCTACACTAACATTTAGTGTTTTGAAAAGATTGTATTAACCTTTTATACTTGAGATGTTCTAGTTTGTGACGATGTTGGTTTTTCTACTTTGGTTTGAAAAATATATAATTGTGAACTTTGAAAAATTTAAATAAAGATTGCATTGTGGTTTTCTTTTTCTCGATATGTTTTGGTTTTCTTGACGGTCAGTGTAGACAGCAGGCTACAGGGAAGGATGTAGGCCATGACCGATCACACTACCCTCAGTTGGGGTGTGACAAAGTTGGTATCAGAGCACTAGGTTAGGTCTTGACTATGACTAAGTGTTGGGTACCGTATGAGACATATGCTAGCGTGTCGACATACGGTATAGTTATGCTACGAGATCGGGCGACCACTACTGCACTCAGCGCACCATGCGGTTAGTATTTATTTGATTCTGTTGTAAAAAAAACAAAAAATTATATGATAGGACATTTGTTCTTTTCTTGTGATAGTGTGAGGGAGGCTCATAATGTTGCACTGAGTGGTAGCGGCAGTAATTTGACAGAGCGTCGAGGCCGGGGTCCCGGGTTTAAATCCTAGCGGGTAATTGCTAAGGCGGGGGGGGGGGGGGGGGGGGGGGGGGAGATTGTTGGTTGGGTTGTGTCAGCAATTGTCCCGTGGCGGAGGTTGGGTTTGGCCAAGTCTCATTTGAACGCGGGGGGCGCTCAGGCTACTATACGGTATGAGATGAAGATAGCGCCCATTCCCTTCACCAATTGGTTTGGGGAAAGTTGGTAGCGCCCGATTCTAGGAGCTAGTATGGAGTTCAACCGCCTTTCCAAATGTCATTCGACCCTAGTGGCATCTGAGACCGCTAGGGTCAAGAGGTTCGTGGCAGGTCTGAGGCCACAGATCGGCAGGCTCATCCACTACACTGAGGATTCTACTCTGGCTCGGGTAGTGGATGAAGCCCTGCAGAAAGAAGCCTGGGTACCTTTTGAGTGGAATGACGGGCCAGCTAAGAAGAAATTTCGGCCGCAGGGTTCTAGCAGTCGGCCTTGGCATTCTGAGGGGCTAGTGACCGCGGTAGACCATCAGCAAAGCCGAGGACATAATGACAATCGGGGCCGTGGGGGCCCAGGGTCTAGGTCAGTGAGGCCGACAGTGTCAAGAGGTGGTTCTCAGAGACCAGAGGCGCCACAGTGTGGCAGCTGCTGTCGGAGGCACTGGGGGTCCTGCCTTAGCCGCACGAACGCTTGCTTCAGGTGCGGCCTAGTCGGGCACTTCAAGAAGGACTGTCTTGAGAGAATTGGCCAGAAGCTTGAGCAGTCTAAAGGAAAGGCACCTATGTCAGTGGGGTCAGTGGCTCAGAGGGGGCAGACGCAGAATAAGGGGCCGCAGACCAGTCATTCAGAGAGGTCGCCTGCTAGGGTATATGCTATGAATCGTGATGGGGCAGAGGCGTCCAAGGCAGTGGTGGCAGGTACTATTTTAGTATGTTCGTCTACTGCATATATTTTATTTGATCCGGGTGTTACGCACTCGTTTGTGTCTGCTAATTTTGCTGCGGAGTTGCCAATGGCACCCTCCATGCTCGACGGGCCATTGATAGTATCAACGCCTACGGGCGATGCAATCCTAGCAAATTCAATTTACCAAGGCTGTGAAGTGCTCATCTGCGGCCACGTACTGAGTGCAATTTTGACACTCTTACCCACACTTGAACTTGATGTCATTCTTGGCATGGATTGGTTGGCAGAGCACTTTGTGATGTTTGATTGTAGAGCTAAAATAGTTCTGTTTAGCAAGCCTGGGCTACCGTAGTTCACCTTCCAAGGAGAGGGAGGAAGCAAGCCGATTGGGGTTATCTTAGCCCTAAAGGCTTGTAAGCCGCTTCAGGGCGGCTGCCAATCCTTCCTGGTCTTTGTATCTATGGCCGAGGAGGAAAGGGATGCGGCAAGAAATGCTAGACCTGGGTTTCATCCGGCCGAACGTATCGCCCTGGGGTGCCTCGGTTCTCTTCGTGAAGAAGAAGGATGGGTCGATGCGCATGTGCATTGACTATAGGCAGCTGAACAAAGTGACTATCAGGAATCATTACCCACTGCCGAGGATAGATGATCTGTTTGACCAGCTGCATGGGGGCACAATGGTTTTCGAAGATAGACTTAAAGTTCGGATACCATCAATCGAGAATCCGGGACTGCGATGTGCCTAAGACGGCCTTTAGGACTCGCTATGGTCACTACTAGTTCCTAGTGATGTCATTTGGCTTAGCCAATGCACTTGCTGCCTTCATGGACCTAATGAACTGGGTATTTAAGGAGTACCTGGATAGCTTTGTGATCGTCTTGATTAACGACATCCTGGTCTACTCCAAGAATGAGGAAGAGCACTCTAAGCACCTGAGAATGGTCTTGGAAACCTTCAGAGAGCACCGTTTGTTTGCAAAATTTTCCACGTGTGAATTTTGGTTGGAAAGTGTAGGGTTCTTGGGCCATGTAGTGTCCAAGGAAGGGATAAGGGTAGATCCTGCAAAAATGAAAGTGGTGCAGAATTGGAGGCGGCCGACTAGCTTGATTGGGATCCGCAGTTTTCTTGGTTTGGCCGGGTACTATCGGAAGTTCGTGGAGAACTTCTCCAGAATTGCAGCCCCTTTGACTCAGTTGACTCGGAAAAAAGGTTAAATTTGATTTGGGACGCCAAGTGCGAGGCGAGCTTTCAGAAGCTCAAGGAATGCTTGACGTCGGCACCCGTGTTGGTCGTACCTTCCGGCTCTGGAGGGTTTGTAGTCTTCTGTGATGTCTCTTGGGTTGGCCTAGGCTGCGTTCTGATGCAGTTTGGTAGAGTCATAGCCTATGCGTCCCATTAGCTGAAACTTCATGAAAAGAACTACCTGACGCACGACCTAGAGCTAGCAGTAGTAGTCTTTGCACTGAAGCTCTGGCGGCACTACCTGTATGGGGAGACTTGCGAGATCTATACGGATCACAAGATCCTTCAATACTTGCTTACCCAAAAGGAGCTGAACCTCAGGCAGAGGAGGTGGCTGGAGCTCCGAAAGGATTATGACTGCACCATTATGTACCATCCGGGGAAAGCAAATGTAGTGGCAGATGCTCTAAGCGGAAAATCCATGGGCAGTTTGGCTCACTTTGAAGCTAAGCGGAGGCCTCTAGCTCGAGAGTTGGCGTTGTGCTTAGATGGGGGTACAACCTTATCAGTATTAACTTCAGGTGCCTTGGTGGCACACGTTCAGGTACAATCCACACTGGTGGACGTGCTGCATGCCGCGTAGGGAGAGGATGTCTTTTGTGCGCTGACCAAGGATCTGGTTCAAAGAGGCGATGCAGAGAACGGATTCAGGTTGGACTCAGAGGGTGTACTAAGGTTGAAAGACCGAATCGTGGTGCTAGATTTGGCAGAGGTGCGTAGGCAAGTCCTGGAACTAGGTCATCGATCCACTTATACGATGCATCCGGGAGCCACCAAGATGTACCAAAATTTAAGACAACATTACTGGTGAAAGGGTATGAAAAGAGAGGTAACAGAGTTTGTCTCCAAATGTTTGGTCTGCTAGCAGGTGAAGGCCGAACACCTGAAGCCCGTGGGACTACTGCAGAACCTTGAGGTGCCCGAGTAGAAGTGGGAGAAAATCACCATGGACCTAGTGACTGGGTTGCCTAAGTCAAAAGGCGGCTTTGACTCCATTTGGGTGGTAGTGGACCGGTTAACCAAGACCGCGCACTTCATTCCAGTGAAGACTACCTTCTCTGCGGAACAGTACGCCCGACTATTCTTGGGCAAGATTGTGGCATACCATGGTACCCCGGTGATGATTATATCCGATCGCGGTACCCACTTCACAACCCAATTTTGGCAGTCCTTCCAGGAAGCCTTGGGTACCCAAGTGCGTGTCAGTACAACTTTCTATCCGCAGACTAACAGACAGTCAGAGAGGACCATTCAAACCTTGGAGGATATGCTGAGAGCATGCTTCCTAGATATGGCTGACTGTTGGGAAAAACACCTACCACTGATAGAGTTCGCCTACAATAATAGCTATTACAGTAGTATTGGCATGGCTCCTTTTGAGGCCTTGTATGGGCGGCAGTGTAGGTCTCCGGTGGGCTAGTTTGAGGTCGGGGAATCACTCATGGTGGGTCCTAATCTGGTTGAGAAGGCGGTAGAGAAGGTGAAAACCATAAAGGAAAGATTGCTGGCAGCCAAGAGTCGACAAAAAATGTATGCCGACAAGAAGGCCATAGAATTAGAATTCGCCGAGGGTGATTTAGTCTTCCTGAAGGTCTCCCCTATGAAAGGGGTGGTCCGGTTTGGGAAGAAGGGAAAGCTGAGCCCTAGGTTCATTGGGTCTTTCCCTATTCTCAAGCGGAGGGGCAAGGTGGCTTATGAGCTGGCTTTGCCTCCTAGCCTGAGCAGAGTACACCCGGTCTTCCATGTATCCATGCTTCGAAAACATGTAAAAGATGATTCGCATGTGATCGAACCTTCTGCTATTGAGGTAGATTCGGCCGTCGCATTTGAGGAAAGGCCGGTAGAGATCCTTGATCGCCAAGTCAGGAAGCTAAGGTCCAAAGGGATTCCCTTGGTAAAGGTCAAATGGGAGCACCTTTCCGAGCAAGAGGCCACTTGGGAGGTAGAGCAAGACACGAGAGAGCGCTACCCTTCCTTATTTGAAGAGCCGGTAAGTCCTTGTCATTCAAGTAAATTCGATGATGAATTTCCCATAAGGGGGGAAGGTTGTAAGACCCAGAATTTTTTTTTCCTAATATACAAATTTGTTTTGGTGCAGCGTGTCGGACCCGGGGTTAGTCTAGTCGAGCCTCAGGATCACCTCGAGTAGAAGGTATGACTCGACTAATGATGTATGCAACTAAATTGGGTGAATGACTCATTCCTTTTATGCATTGATGCTTTAGTTAAGTTAAGATCTACTCGTGTTGCGGTTAGAGTCGAAACCCAAGTCGGACTCGGACTAAGTCGAGTCAAGGTTAAGTCGTGTAAGTGGGGCATTTAAATCATTGTTGATGAGGAAATAAAATCCCTCATCATTGAGTCGTACGGCTCATCTAGCTAGGAGCCGCACCAAGCCCGAGCAAGTGAGAAAGGAGAGAGGGGAAGAGAGATCTTGGTCGGCCGGAGATCGCGTCGTCGCCGGAGGAATCGAGATCGCCAGCGTTCGATCCTTCTTTTTCTTCAAGCAAAGGTGAGTGGTTAGAGTTTTATGGGGGGAGGCGGGTAGCCAACCCTAGCAGTTTTGAATCGGGTTCTTTTCGTGAGTTTTTTGCCGATCTATGCGTCTTCTCGTGTTAGAACCTTAATCGATATGTATACCTGTGATTTGATGGTTTAAATCGAATTTATTTCGTTTCTTTGTGGGCTGGCCGAGTGGAGGAAAAAGGGGAAAGGTCATGCCGATTTTTTTCCGAATTTCCTCGCTCGTCTAGCGACTTGTGGATTGTCTTGTGTTTGATATGTTTTAAACTTTTGGATTGATGCTCGTGTTGTTGCTGCAACCATGTTTACCACCCCTAGAGGGCTCGGCCGAGCTGGTTATTACCCTGCTTGAGTCGGTCGAGCAGTGGATAGGGGAGGGAAATTGGGGGTGTTCGGATCGATACGTCGGATCTCATGTTATGTTGTCTTAATTTCCGCTTTCATGCTTAATGTTAGGTTCAAATTATAATACATGATTACTGTTCATCTTAGTAATTGATAGCAAATGTTAATCTACATTCTCATGAATATGGAAATGTTTTTGCTAATGCTCACATGGACATGATAGTTATGGTACATGCATCAAAGGAAATGTTTCACTAAATTTCAGATATCATGTTTAATTGTTGCTATGTTTATTGCATGTTACTTATTGGTGTAATCAATGGATTATTTACCTCTTTAATTCGGCTTCCTCATGATGCTTGTTGCTCATGATTAAATTTGGTAAGTGTCGTTGGGATATTTTTACCATGCTAGATAGTATATTCATTGTGGAAATTATTTAATATTTTACCATGCTAGATATGATGTTCCATATTGAAATAAATTCTATATGCAGTATATAAATTTTTATCGTTGAATCTCGTAGTTATGCATGGTAGTTATTGTGAATTATAATTACATTTCTTTTATATATATGTGCTGTCCGGAAATGTTAATGGGTGAAATTCCAAGTCCGGTACATGAAATTCTTCACCCAAGATAGCGTATGACGCTAGATAACATGTAGGACTTTGTAAGGTACATATTATATATGAAAACATAACTAGGGAATGACTCAACTTCTAAGACTTCTTGTATTTATTTTTGAAAACCTAGAATTATTAGGTGTACACATTTTTCGGAAGGGTGACATTGAATTGTTGACCCTATAGGCCGAGTGAGGGCCGGATGCGGGCAACTGCCCGCGGTGTATATAAGAAAACCTTAGGATATTTTGATTGTGTGATGTGCTTGCGATGGTCTATCGAGAAGCATGGGCGGTGGGAAATGACCAATGCTTGACTCGGCCAGTGATTGGGTCTTGAGATGCACCAGCGGGCCCGCTAGGTGTCAGACCCCAATTGGGTGGGACTAGGTATCCTTACCCAGACAGTGTCCGGAGACTAGTGGACCATCCTAGTCGATGGTCCGGGATTTCTTGACTTCATCTTGATATGATGTGGCCGAGCAGTCAGTTTGATTCTACCTTGTATGGTAGGGCCTGTTATAGCCGGGATTCTTATACCATAAGTAAGCCCCAAGAGCCGGATGCCAGGTGGCTCAATTAGGTTGTTATGACAGGTATTTCTCATATATGGTTTATACAGAACGACCCATGGGGTCAGTAGTCATATTAAAAAGTAGCTTATCTCCCTGAATATATATACTATGCTGCCTTATATGATATGCATGACTAATTGAGGATTATGTGGAGGTTCGGAAGAACCACTCACTGAGTCCCAAGTGGACTCACAGTTTGTTTCCTTTATTTTTGTAGAGCATGATCAGTGATAGAGGCTTGTCGTCATGGTGCAGCTGGAGGGCAGGTGGTGGTACCATATCTCGTAGCAGTGTCCTTTGGTCATAGTCCAGTGTCATGTAGTAATTTCTTTTATTTTTCTACAATAATAGTTAGTGTTTTGAAAAGATTGTATTAACCTTTGATACTTGAGATATTCTAGTTTGTGACGATGTTGGTTTTTCTACTTTGGTTTGAAAAATATATAATTGTGAACTTTGAAAAATTTAAATAAAGATTGCATTGTAGTTTTCTTTTTCTCGATATGTTTTAGTTTTCTTGACGATCAATGTAGACAGTAGGCTACAGAATAGGATGTAGGCCCTGGCCGATCACACTACCCTCAGTTGGGGTGTGACATTGATATTTTGTACCAAATTATTAGGTGATCACTATTAGTTCTTATGATTTAAGTTTTTTTTTATAGAAAGAACAACTTTATTTATCAGAAGATTTGAGAAATACAAGTGTGGTAAAGGTGAGAAGGAGGGAGGGAGGAAAGAAAATTACATGATAAATCTCCTTACAGCCAAGTAGTGAAGAAAAACAAGGTAAACTGAAACTATCCAGTATCTCGAGTGAGCCCAAGGAGCAAGGCTCCCTCGATTGCAATCTCTGTTGAATGGTGCTTTATTTTGTCGAAGTAGCGGTTGTTGCGCTCAATCCAAAGTTTCCAACACCAAATCATCACGGCTCTAAATTTTAGCAGTTTCTCCGCCCAGGTGTCTTGGCAATTCTTTGACCAAGGAATAGCTTAGTTGGAAGTACTGATGTTGTGACATTCACAATATTTGTCGCCAATCATTTTTGGAGTAATTGCATAATCTGAATAGGTGTTTATGATTTTCTAGGGTAGATCCGCAAAGTGTGCAAGTCAGATCCGTTTGAACTAGGCGTTACCAATAAACATAATTGGTTGACAACACCGATACATACAACGCATTCGTTGATAATTTACAATACTCAAAAAAATAAATTTAAAAATTAAATAGACTCCTATTTTACAAATAATATTATTGTTTCATATATATTATTACTGACATAACAATATTTATAATCTTATAATAGTTTTATTTGACAACAATTAGCACATTAATATTTAAAAGTACTAATTGTATCAACATTCACAACATCTTTAACATAAGTTAAAGTATAACACCTGTTTTTTCACCGTAACCAAAAGTATAACATCATAAGTGAAAATACAAATGTATTACATGCATGAATCTATCAAAAAAAATTACTTATAAATCTCTAGGCAAAAGATTGATGCAAAGGTCAATCTAGGTGGAGCGGAAGTCAAAGATGTTTTTGAAGGATGTGGAATAGGGAACTCAAACTGTGTTAAGTGAACGAATTTTGAGCATCATCTTGTGCTTGCATTGATGCCTCCAATTATGTAATGTGTTGTCACATGGACACCACATTAATCTGCATATAGCATTCCACTTATCATCCTCTGTCCATCCTTGCCCATAATTATGTAAAGTTGTGATATTAGATTTTACAAAAGTTGAGTTTTCGAAGATGGATGTAGGATCATCTCGATATCTAAAATCATAGACCCTACCACGAGAAGGAGGCTCAATAACATTAACTCATACTTTTTTGGGTCAATTATTGATTGTGATATTATATATACCATACTTTTGTGTAATCGATGACTCATAACTCTCTTAGACAATTTTTATAGAAGTATTATATATTTTAAAATGAGTGACTGATAAATTATGGACGAGACAAGTTCTTTAGCCTTCGTCAGACCAGGTTCGGATGCGCCCACACTCATAAATCAGACTCGGATCGAGCCAACTACAACTTAGCACGAGGACTCCACCCGGCCAAATAAGAATATCAACATCTTTCATTAATTATTAGAGATTTGTCAGTAATAAGCCCACCATATTCGGGATAAATTTTGACCCGTTCAAGGCATATCCCCACGAGATTTTGGGAGACACCATCGACAAACATCTCGACCTACCTCATAAAACAAACACGACGCACATTAGGTATACTCTCGATTCCAATTTCATACCTCTGATCATCTGGAATTGTGTCTCACTTGAGCGTTACATAGAAAGGTATACTCACTTTATTTTATACATGTTTTGGTGGATTCAGAAGAAAGGTTTTTGAAGATCAAATCTGTCTATTAAAATTGATTTCTCAATTGTGGTCAATTTTATTAATAATGGTCTTGTAATTCTTTGGCAGCTGAAATCTATATCAAGGATTAACAGTATTTGCTTTCTTAGATTTTTTTCTTCCAACTCTCATATGCTCTTAGGGAGAGTAATATTGCAGCTGATTTGGTGGCAAAAAAATGCTAAGATTAATGCTTTAAATATTAGCATTGATAAGTGGACTACAAAAAAAAAATACTAGTCTGTCTCAACAGCTCCTTCGCATCTTAAGTGCAGTTCTTCTTTGCTCGTCGGCTTCTCCCTTCATGTGGCTTTTCCCTTACGTGGGTTCCTTTCTCCTCGAAGTACTCTTGATGGAGTTACCATATGGCAAACCCTTCTTCCTCCCTCATCCCAAACGAAGAACCCGTCCAACTAGGAGACGAAGATGTATCTCCCAAAACAAGTCGTCAAAATATTGTCTTATCGGTAAGCCCTAGATTGAGAAGTCCCAGTCTCAAAACACTATGCTTACTGCCATCTCTAGCACATGGAATAGTTCTAAAGGTTTTCGATGTGAAGAGATCAAGTCAAAAATATTCAAGTTTTACTTTGAAGATGAACTAGAAATGCTGAAAACTCTCCGTTGTCAACCATGGTTGTACAAGAACCAACTCTCGGTTCTAAGCAAATGGCTCCTGGTACTGATTCATCTGACTATGCCTTCAGTAAGGCTCCTTTCTGGGACTAGTGCTGGCCATCCCGAGTCACCTTCGCAGTGTAAAAGTTAGCCAGAGAATTTGCAGTCGAATTAGAGAGGCAGAACAAATTGGCCTATTCTCAGTGAAGGATTCTCAAGGCTTCATCATTAAAGCCAAAGTTCAGATGGACATAGAGAAGCCAATCAAAAGGGGCATCTCTTCAACTTCCCCCAATCATGGAGAATTTTGGTCTGGTTTCAGATACGAGAGGTTTCCACTACTCTGCTACTACTATAAGCTCATTAGACATGATGACAAGCGTTGCACCAAGCTGATCCAAAATGAGAAATCAAGAAGTGCGTAAGATTATAAGTTCAGCTCTTGGTTAAGAGCCTCTTAGGCTGGTAAACAACTTGGCTGAATTACATTGACTCTGTCCGCTCTTATGATGGGAATCTTGCCTCCCCCTTACATTGTCCTTCTAATGAGATCGGGCCCTGTAGACGGTCTTCTTATGTTAGGAAGGCAAAAGAGGTTGCTAGGAAGTCCTCATCAGCCACTACTAGAAATATGGGCATCAGCAACGGCTGATGCCGTTGCTGAGCCGTTGCTGAAGAGCATCAGCAACGGCCGAGCCGTGGCAGAAAATCGCGTTGCTGATAACTTAGCAACGGATCCGCAACGGCCGCTCGGGCCGTTGCTAACAATATTATGCAACGGTTTTGCCACGGACCCGGAGCCGTTGCTGATAACATTAATAGCAACGGCCGCTGAGTCCGTAGCAACGCCGTTAGTAAAATCCCGTCGCTAAGCCGTTGCTGTAGGTCATCAGCAACGGCTTTCGATACACTTTTAGCTACGGCTTTCCCACGGACGGCCGTGGGAAAGCCGTTGCTGATGATGTGAACCTGGTAACGAAAAAATTTAAAATTTAAAATTTCCATTGATACATTGATACATTATCTGATACATAACTCACACACTCATACACTCATACACACATTCATTCACACATCACAAATACACCAAGATATACATCAAAATAATTATATTTATATTGATAATTATCCACGATAGTATAAAAACTATTCAAATGCAAAATTGAAGTATCAATATCCAAACAAAATAAATTAAACAAGTCCAATATCTCAGTAACAAAGTCAATATAAAAAAAATCTCACGATGACGATGGAGGATGGTCTGGATCATATGGCGGGGTCTGGAGTGCTTGAGTGTACACCTGCGTGGACTGACTCAAGGACGATGGATTAGATGATGCCGAAGAGATGCCTATTTCGGGATGACCTGACATGTTGCGTAGCATAGCTTGTATATCCGCGCGATCGTGTCCTCTAGAGTCCTTATTCTGCTACTATGATCATAACTGGATCTAGAGGTGGACGGCCGCTCACCAGCGACCGGAGGGGTCGGTGCCCCAAGTGGCCCTAGTACGGCTCGCGCATGACCACTATCTGCGAAGCCATATACGCGGCCATGGTCCCAGCCACCTGCGGCCTTGACCCACGTACGTTGCCGCATCAAAGTCCTCGGGGGTACCCCTGCGCTGCACCACCGTCTGGCTGTAGGTCTCCTACTCGAGTTGGATTTTTTGTTTAATATTGATCATAAAACTTAAATTATAAATATATAATGAATAATTTAAACAAATATATAGTTACCACAATGTATGCAGCGCGGTTGTCGATGTACCCCCCCCGTCCCATGTGCTCGACGGTGAGTCCGCTCAAACACCGCCATCGGGGAGGGTCGCTGGACACTCCCGTCATCCGACACCGTCGTCTACATTTACAAAACAAATACATTAATTAGTAAACATAGTAACAAATAAAATATATAATTAAAAGATATACTTACCATACGGTTCGCGTGCACTGCAAATGCAACAGAGCCGTCAGTGTGACGCGCTGCTCCCCCCGACATGCGATTTCTAGCCGCATTCTGAGAAACCTCCTGCCATCGATCCGTCGACCATATTCCCACGAACTCGTCCCATATATCCAGAGTAATCCAATTGGGGCCGTATCCCCGAGTCTCCGCGATGTTAGTGGTCCCAGCTCGGGCGATCGCCTGGGACCGAGCCTACCCTAGCTGCCCGTTGTACCTTGCCCGGGAAATAGCCTCCCAGGCAGCGTAAATGAAGGGCCTTTGGTCCTCGGCCCATGTATAGCGAGCCTGCAAAATAATAATATCAGTACCAATATTAATCATCATGCATGTAAAAATAATAATAATACGTGCCTCAAACTCGCGCCATAACATGTCGACGTGCTCGCTAGGCACGTGAGACCACGTAGGCCATGCCCCGTGCATGTATCGTCGAATAGTAGAAGAAATGCTCCTCGGCACTTCTTCTTGCTCGAACCTGCACAACAAAAATAAATTTTAATATTATATTATGATATTAATGAATTTGTAATGATTCATAATTCATGATATATTACCGCTCCCCAATCACGCTAATCAATCTACGTGACTCTATGGCTGGTGGAGGCTGCCACCTGTTCGGCCCGCGTGGTCGCCTGCGTCTGGATGTACTAGCCTCGGCAGTATCATCGGCATGAGGATCAGCAACAGGAGGATCAGCAACATGAGTAAGTGTAGGAGTCTCACCGATCGGAGACTCCGAAGCTCTCCTGCGACGATAACCACGTCTAGACATATCTATCGAATAGAAATATAATTAGATTATTGTATAAATAGTAGAGATATATTTAATAAAAATATATACTTTACAATTATTCCTCATCATCTGAATAATAGTCTTCAAATTCTTCCTCTTCTTCCTCTTCTTCTTCTTCATCTTCTTCATCTTCTTCATCTTCTTCATCTTCTTCATCTCCAGCTTCCTCAATTTCATGATCGTCATCATCAGCATATTCAACTTCTAATTGAATTGACGTTGTGTCTGCATCCTCGAGTATTGGAATAATACGATCTACAGCAGGAGGATCATCTTCTTGATAGAAACCATGTGTCATATCAGGTATCAGGTCATTTTCTCCTACTATCGGATCAATTTTTCCTCTACCTTTTGTCTTACAGACTACACGCCAATCTGCTCTATCTTTATTTCGAGCCGGATACTTCGCGTAATATACTTGTTCGGCTTGTGATGCCAAGATAAAAGGCTCATTTGCTGCCAATTTAGATTTGTAATTAACCTCAACAAGTTTATATTTTGGATGAACTTTCATGCCCCTTTCTGATGTATCGAACCAATGACATCTAAATAGAATAACTGATTTCAAGCCGAAGTAGTGCAACTCCAACACTTCTTCCACCAGTCCATAAAAATCGATAGTACATTCAACATAGGTTGTCCCTTTCACACAGACCCCAGCATTCATCGTCTTCTTTGTAAATGCATATTCAACCGTGTGAAATTTATACCCATTAACAAAATATCCGCTATAGCACGACACAAGTCGCGACGGTCCACTAACAAACTCAAATATTCTTTCATCTATTTCAGCTCTGTGATCTTTGCTGTAAGTCTGAATCCAAGTAGGGAAATCACGATTCCGTAATCTCTCCAATTCTTCATCGTTGTGAATAGAGTATTTTTGCACCATCTCAATGTCAAATATTTCAATGAATTGTTCAATCTCTGGACAATTGAGTAATACATACAAGTGTGTCAAATGATACTCTTCCTCGCTTAAGTGTCGAGATGGACGAGAACCAAAAGCACGACCAGAGTGACAAAATATATTTAAACGTCCATCTGAATGTCGAACACCCCCGTCGTCGTTACGTGGAAGACGATCAAATCTTGTTTGTACTGTCGATTCAAAGTAAAATGAGCAGAATGTTGAAATTTCTTGGATGATATACGATTCAGATATTGATCCTTCAACAGCTGCGGTGTTCTTTACTTTTTTCTTCAGACGATTCATGTATCTTTCAAATAAGTACATCCACCGATACTGAACGGGGCCACCAACTCGTGCCTCGTATGCCAAGTGTATCGGTAGATGCTCCATCGAGTGAAAAAATGCATGAGGGAAAAATTGCTCCAGCTTGCATATGATTTCAACAATATTATTTTCAAGTGTTGACATATCTTCGACTCGAAGGACATTTGCACAGATGTTTCTAAAAAACATACTTAATTCAGTCAACGGACCCCAAATATTATCAGGTAGAAGATCTCGAAATGCGATCGGAAGTAATCTCTGCATGAATACATGACAATCATGGCTCTTCATCCCTGATATTTTGCAATCATCGATGTTCACACATCGAGATAAGTTTGAAGCATATCCATCGGGTAATCTGAGTTCTTTTACCCATTGACAAACATCTTTGATCTGTTGTTTATTTAACACATATAGGGCATTCGGTTTCAGATATCGTCTGTTGACCTCTTGTAACTCCAACTCTGGTCTTTTACAAAGTATTTTCATATCATGTCGGGCTTTGACATTATCTTTAGTTTTTCCGGAAATATCCATCAAAGTGTTGAAAATATTATCAAACACATCTTTTTCAATGTGCATGACATCTAAATTATGTCGAATCAATAATGAACTCCAATAGGGCAATTCCCAAAAGATACTTTTTTTCACCCAGTTATGTGTTTGGCCAAAACCTGACACTCTTTCATTGCGACCAAATACTATATCTGGAAGTGCTGAAACATGTGCTAACATTTGTTCACCAGACAACATCGGTGGTGGCACATCTCTTTCGACTCTGCCCTTAGTAAATTTATTACGATTCCTTCGATACTGATGATTAACCGATAGGAATCGACGATGATAATCAAAGAATGAGATTTTTCGTCCGTTCTGAAGACTGATTGATTTAGAGTGTTCCATACAATACAGACAAGAGAGTCGGCCGTGAGTGCTCCAACCAGATAACATGCCGTACTCCGGGAAATCATTGATTGTCCACAAGACTGCGGCCTTTAAATTGAAGTTTTGCTTCCGATGACAATCATAAGTGACAGCTCCCTCAGTCCACAATGTTTTCAATTCATCTATCAAGGGTCTGAGAAATATGTCAATTTCTTTTCGCGGACCCTTAGGACCCGAAATAATCATCGAAAGATAAATAAATTCATCTTTCATGCACATTGACGGTGGCAAATTATAAACTGTCAGCAGCACTGGCCAAACTGAATAAGGAGTTGCAGAATGTCCAAACGGATTAAAACCATCTGTGCACAATCCCAATCTGATATTTCTAGTATCCCTAGCAAATGAAGGATAACATGTATCCAAATGTTTCCATGCTTCACTGTCAGATGGATGAGTCATTACTGTATCATCACGACTTCTTGCATGCCAACTCATGTAGGGGGCTGTCTTTTCCGACATGAATAATCTTTGAAGCCTCGGTGTTAGTAGAAAATACTGAAGCACCTTAAACGGGATATTTTTCTGTCGGACCGATTTCTTCTCCTTGTAACGAGGATGTTGACATATAGGGCATTTATCCAACTGCACATTTTCTTTATAATATAAAATGCAGTTATTTTGGCACGCGTGTATTTTTTCGTACCCAAGCCCCAATTTTCTTATTAGCTTTTTAGTCTTATAAAAAGTTGGCTCAAACTTGTTATCAGTAGGCAGCATTCCATTAATCAATCCAGCAATCTGATCATACGCAACTCCGCTGATATTACAATCGGCCTTGATGTTTAAGAGCTGTGTAATTGTTGAAAACCTAGTGTATTTAGGACAATTCTCATACAAAGGTTCATCGACAGCTTTCAACATCTCGTAAAATTCTGCAACTTCTTTATTCGGTAATTCAATCTCTACCGCAGTTTGTACTTCTGTGATATCAACCGCTGTAGTATCTGGTGGGACTGATGTCTGAAGAACTGGCTGATCAACATTATCATTTAGGTGGAATTGACCCCCAAGACTATCAAATATCATAGTTCTATAGGGATTACATTGACTGGATGAAGAAGCACCAGCAGAGGAAGATTCACCATATGTCTGAACGACATGATTGCTCGACGTCCCGACTTCGCGTGACTCCCCGTGACAAGTCCATAGAAAATATCTTGGTGCAAATCCTTTGCTATATAGATGCAGAGTGACAGTCTCCCGATCCAAAAATCGTCCATTCGAACAAATGCGGCACAGACATCGAATTTGATCACCGATGCTAACGAAATTCCGATTCGAATAGGCAAAATTTAGGAAGTACGTTACGCCTAATCTAAACTCATTCGTTAAAGCTCCACGATCAAGACGTCGGTACATCCAACTTCGATCAGCCAACATGATTCTGTCAATCAGTGACAATTTCTTTGGTTAATGTCTTTAGGTGAGATTGTCCTATTCCATTCGGGATTTATATTATTTATATTGCACTAAGTACTTATTTTAACCGTTAACTTCATTCTAAATTTCGACAGCATCTCCCTACAGTTCTTCGAATACGCATATCATCTGGGCGCGTATCGGAGAACAAGAGAGATGTTGCCGAAATTTAGAATAATTAGTTAACAGTTAAAATAAAAACGTAAGTGCAGTACAAATAACTATATTACCAAATTGTCCAATCAGGGACAATTCAAGAATTGTACGTCGTATAAAAGATCATCTACTTCTTTTACACGAACATACAATCCCCGAACGGATCTAAGATTTTGCTAAATCATATCCGACTCGTCGATGCGTACGTGAAACATATCAAATCATTGGATGGATGATTATTTTCTAAATGTTTCGAGACAGTTCGAGTCCATATTGGACAATTCCGACACGAGTCCAAATTCGACGATTCCGGCGCGCGTCCGAAGTGGACGATTCCGGCGCGCGTCCGAAGTGGACAATTCCGAAATTAATCTAAACCCTAATAATTAATCTAATAAATTGAACAATTAATCTAAATAATTAAATAAATAATTAATTAACAATTAATTAACAATTAAAAAACAATTAAAAAATACATATTAATCTACAAATTCTGGCGTCGGAGTCAGGTGGACTCCGGCACCGACGTACAGTGGCCAGACACACTGTCCGGCCACTGTACAAGGTCCGACGGCGGCCATCGGCCGACCGCCGCCGGCCGCAACGGGAAGAGACGGTCGGCCGGCGATGTATACCTGACAGTGTCGGCAGCAGCGGGAGGAGGAAGAGGCGTCGTCGGCGTCGTCGGCGTCGGCAGCGGCGGCGAGAGGCGGGAGGAGGAGGCGGCGGCGGCAGCAGCGGGAGGAAGAAGGGTCGGGCGCGATCTGTGACCTATATAAACTTATCAGCAACGGCTCACTCGCCCGTTAGAAAGTCGTTGCTAATAAGTTATCATCATCAACAGCTCACTTGTCCGTTAGAAAGCCGTTGCTGATAATTAACATCATCAGCAACGGCTCGCATGTCCGTTAGAAAGCCGTTGCAGATACAACATATCTGCAACGGCTCGAGCGGCCGTAAGAATGCCGTTGCAAATAGCAACGGCTTGAGCGGTCGTTGCTGATAGCCGTTGCTGAAGACCAAATTTCTAGTAGTGAGCTTTGAACATAAGTAGGAAAAGAAGGGGTGAGAGTTAGGAGCTGGAAACATCCAAATGAGTGAAATCGTCACTCCTTTTTGTAGATTGTTCGGTGGTGGAGGTGGCCAACCCAAACAGGCCCCCAGCCCATCCATGAATATCCTCGTTTGGAATTGTTAGGGCTGGGGAATCGCTTGGTAATTCATAGACTGAAGGAGTTGTCCTTCAAAAATTCCCCACACTGCAAGAAAAATGAGCATCAGTGACGAAAATTTTGTGACGGCTAAAATGATTTGTGACGGCGTGAAATGAATTTTTTTTTTCTAAAACAGTGACAAATATGTAACAGAAAATCCGACACAAGACATTTCCATCACAAATCAGTCACAGAATGTTTAACCAATTTGACCTACAATTTTTAATAAATAGCATCAGTGCCAATAGTAACCGATTTCATTTTTGTCACTGAATATTTTTCTTCATATCCATCACAGATCCGTCATTGAGCCACCATATAATAATGATAGATTAGTGACGGAAGTAGAAATCTGTCACAAAATTAAACTAAATATTATTAAAATAAATTTTATCATGTTTAGTCCCACATGGGTTAAAATTATTTTTTACTTATTCTTAAGCATCATAAATATAACTTCTTTAGTCCCATATGGATTTTTTTCTCTCCTAATTTTTCAAAATTTTATAAATTGATACCTATGAGACCTAAAAGTTCATTATTATACTATCTTTTATAAATTTCTTAAAAACATTGTAAAAGTATAAATATTATTATATTATATTATTATAGGTTATTATAATATAATAATACAATATTATAATATAACTATTATAATATTATAATAATCTATAATATAATAATATAATTGATAGATTTTTTATTAATAAGAAATCATAATTAGTGACAAAAAATTTGTTTTCGATCATTGATATCAGTGACAGATTTTGTGACAGAAATTTTTCTGTCACAAATTTTTGTGACGAACACATTCGTCACAAAAGAGCAAATAGATCATTAGCCATGAGACTTTTAGCAACGGACTTTGTGACGAAAATTTCCGTCACTGATACTCTTCAGTGACGGATTTTAAAGCAGAATGCTTGTTTCTGATGGAGGTTAAGCGACCATGTATCAAATATTCCAAACTTTTGAAGCCATGTGGCTTTGACGATAAGCACGTGGGTACAAATTAAGAAATGGGTAAATTACACGGAACCTCCCTCGACTATAGTCGATGTGTACAAAGTCTACCTAAACTATCAAGTGTGCACAGAACCCCCGCGACTATACTTTTTGTTCAAATAACCCCTATCCGTTAGTCTGTCCATTAGTAACTTAACGGTAAAATTTTCACGTGCGCAGAACGCCCTCCCCAGTGCCACGTGGCAATAATCTACACCATCCATCTCATCCAACGGTCATCACTTCTTCTTCTACGAATCCCCTTGCCCTAGACATCGTCGTCGTCGTCGCCACCACCACCACCACCTTGTAATACCCAAGGAATTTTTTTTAATTAATTTAGTTTGGCTTCAGCGGGAAAATTCAGATGCGCATCGGAGCGGGCCAAGTAAGTCTTCAGAGGGTGCAATTAATGATATGGCCCTTACGCGTGAGGAAAAACTTATTTTATTTAACTTGGGATGGAAGGTTGGGTTCGAGTCGAGTTCGTAGGTTCGAATGGAACTTGATTTGGACGACTATAGGTCGAGTCTGGTTCACTTAAGTTAAGAGGGGAATATGAGGAATTTTAAAAAAAGAAAAAAAAAACACTTGGGGATACCGTACGGCCCTAAAACAGGAGCCACATGCATGCCCCAGGCGAGAGGAGGAGAGGCACAAGGCTTGGAGACTGGAATCTTGCGGACGCCGAAATCCGATCATTTCGAGGCTTCGGGGTGATCTTCTTCTTCCTCTCATCTTCTTCCTAAGGTGAGTGACTTGAAACCTTGCCCATAGGTTCTTCCCAAATTCTAGCCGCCCCTCCTTGTTGAGGATTTAAATTCTGAATTGTTTTCTTTCACTACAACAAATCGCTTATATTTTGACGTCAAAGTATGAAAGCATTTCGACGCCAGCGATAGTCAAAAATGATATATTGACGTCCAAAAAAACGTCGAAAACGAGTGCAAAATAATGACAGCTGAAACGAACATTTCGACGCCTGCTTAGACGTCAAAATTCTCGACATATCGACGCCTATTAATAGGCGTCAGCAGGCGTCAATATCAACATAGCGACGTACAATGATAGACGTCAAAATATTTTTTTAAGAAATAAAAGTTTGCATATCGACGCCTGTTAAGGCGTCAATATGCAAAAATAAAAAAAAAATAAAAAAATTGAGCCGCCGCTGCCGCATCACCAGCGCGGCCTTGATGGCGTGAGCATCTCCAAGCACTCCCCGCTTGCGCCGTCCCTCCCGCCGTTGCCCAGCGCGGCCTTTGTGGCGTACATGCTGACGCCGCGCCGCACCTGCACGCGGTCGCCCTCCGGCATCGAGGACTGCCTCAAGCTGCTCGAGATCACCCTCAACCAGCTCAACTCCGTCCTCCACCGGCATAAGACCGCCACCTTCCACGACTCCCACACCTGGCTCAGCGCCGCGCTCACGAACCAGGCCACCTGCTCGGAGAGCCTCGAGGCATCCAGGCCCTCAGCGATATCAGCCCGCGAGTGCAAGTCATGGCGGAGCACATCAGGAACTTGCTGGCGCTGCACAAGATGGTCGCGGACAAGATCGAGGAGGACGTCGTCGCTGCCGCAGGGGGAAGCGTCGTCGACAACCGAAAGCTGCTGTCGGTCGACGGTGGGTTCCCCGAGTAGCTGTCGGCGGGAGATTGGAGGCTCGAGCCTGGACAGCAGCGGGACGGCAGCGGTGGTGGCCTCGCCAGAGGAGATTCAGGCCGACGCGGTGGTGGCGCAGGACGGCAGCGGGACGCACTCCACTATCCGTGAGTCGATCGCCTTTGTCTCCTTGGCGTCGAACGGCGGTGGCACGAAGGTGAAGAAGAAGAAGAAGAAGAAGAAGGCGTCGAACTGCAGCGGGACGCACTCCATGTCAGCCACACGCGCTCCAGTGAATTTTTTTTTTTTTTTTAAAAAAAAAGCAGAGGCGGGAAATCTCTCGCCTCTTGCCTAGGCGGGCAAGCGCGCCACACGCGCTCACGCGCTTACCCACGAAGCCACGATCTGGCGCCAAATTATTTCTTGGCGTCTGCTGTGGCATTTCGACGTCTGAGAGCAGACGTCGAAATTTTTTGACGTCTACTCTCAGGCGTCAAAATATATAATATTAAAATAGATGCTGATGTCAGAACAGTCGTCGAAAAATTTCGACGTCTATTCTCAGACGTCGAAATGCTCCAACAGACGAAAAATATTTCAACGTCTTTAAGTTAACGTCAAAATAGACGTCGAAAAATTTCGACGCCTGTGAGAGACGTCGAAATTTTTCATATTAAAATATTTTAATTGTTTTACATTTCGACGCTTATAATAAGCGTCAAAAATTTAACGTCGATATATAAGAATTTTGTTGTAGTGTTTCCGTCATGAAATCGATGTTGAAATATTCTTGATTGGTGTGACTGTGGTAAGATTTGGCGTTTTTCTTTTTGGTGATCATGGTACGGTAGCCTAGGGCATGCTCTTGTTCCTTAGGGCCGGCCAAACCTTGTAGTAGAGGAGGGGGAATGAGAACTTTGGGTTCCTTGAGGAGGGACAAGGTTGGCTTGTTCTTTTCCCTTGACCACACAAAAACTTCCAAACAAAATTGGCAGCCAGGAATTCGCCCACCACCGCCTTGATGTCAATGTATCATATACCAAAGGATTGGATTAGTTTAAGTTTCACTTGATTTCAGTATTGAATGGTCGATATGTAACATGCTAATATCCTCAGCGGGATGTTTTTCTTGCTTGGTTGTATTACAAGATTAATTTATTAGGTGAACTTTTGTACTATGTGATCCTTGAAAAAAAAAACTCTTGTGGTGCTTGGAAGTTGGACTAAATCAGCATAACGTAATATGGAAAGGAAAATAAACAAGGTTAGAGAAATTTATATATATATATATCTGATATAGACATTGGAGGAAGGAAAAATATATAGGCTTATTTCTAAGTAGTTTATTGTTATTCTTTGATTTAAAGTCCATCGTTGCTATTTGTAATTTATGCTTCCCACTGAGTATGGAATGTTATCACATGTTAGCATCCTAGATAGAAACCATTTCAGTTTTATGGATACTAAATTTAATATATATTTTTTAGTGATAGATTTCAAATTTAATCATGCTAAGGTTCGTGCTTGTATCGAGTACATATCATATGAAATATACCGCTTGATTGTGATTATTATATTATGGTGAAAGAGCTTGACTGTAATTACTATCTATGTGCTAAAATTGATGTAAGAAGAGCCGAATTAATTATGTTATTGATAGGAAACTCTCGCAGAAGTATTCATGTGTAAATTGCTGAGTTTATTTTTAGTTTCGGAACTAGAATGCATGCTTTTTAAAAGCTAGAAATTTATGTGTACATGTCAGGCTGGGTATGTTGAAATTTTGAATAAAAAAATTAGAGTGGTGGGTACGTTGACATGCTAAGATTGAAAAGTTAGGTTGTGGTGGATTTATGCATGCCGAATTTAGCGTCTACATAGCAATGCGTGCATGTTTATCTGTAATGGGAATTATTGTTTATATATCATATTTGTATGTTGAAAAATACTGAATTATAAGTATGAAAGAGTAGCATGGTGGAGATAATGCCATGCTGAAATTTCTTGAAGTTGAGGCTGAAATTTACGTTTACCGGCTTATAATAGGTGCTGAAATCGAAATTGAGACACCATAGGTTGTACATATTTTATGTTAGAATAATCAACTTCATTATGCTCAGTGGATATACCTAGGACTGGATTTGCTTGGGTTGAAATGCTAGAGTACACCGCCGAGGGGTTAGAGCCCGAGGAAGGGCCGGGTTAAGGGTGCATGTACGCATTCCTGAGAAATGTCGTCAATCACTCTAATTGTCCTAGAAATTATTTATTTATATATTGTTGTGTCTATTTACATTATCTTTGGGCATGGTTGTGCTTGATGGATTATTTTGGACCGGGAAGCTCGTCAACCGCCACACTGACGACTGACCCAGAGTGGCATGGGCGGGAAGCTCGCTGAGACAGAGCAGTGCTCAATGACCGACTCGTAGGACCGACGAGTCCCTAGATTATTGGACCGACGGGTCTCTGGACCGGGAAACTCGTCAGCCCGCCACACTGACGACCGACCCGGGTGGCTTGTTTGGAATGGTTGGTTATGCATATTGGTATATGTTTATTTACAACTGATGGTTATGCTTATTTACTACTGCTCATGAGTATATGTTACAGATAAATTATTTATCTGGGTTGTTATGTTAATATGGATTATAACCCGATTATGATTATATATGATGACTTAGAGAGGGCTCGGGGACGAGCCACTCACTGAGTTCTTGTGATCTCACACTCTCTTTTGTTTGTGTTTTCTTACAGTTGCAGATCATCAGTAGAGGTATTGATGTACCTACGTGGCGCGGCTGGGGTGACGAGCTCAGGTAGCAGGTCTCGTGGCAAGGGGTTGTAGTCGAGTTCCAAGAATTATTTATGCATTGTCTTTCATTTTGATTGTAGACTTGAAGTTGTACTCATCATGACGTTTTGTTAGAATTATACATTCACTTGTTTCATTTGGTGTCTGCATGGTTATCATTTTTATTCCGCATTGGTATGCATGGGTTGGTAGGCTTCGGAGTATGAACGTGTACTCTGGCCAATCACGTGATCCTGGATTTTAGGACGTGACACACCTCCTCCTCCTCCCACCACCACCACCTCTAGATCTCCTCGTCCTCCCACCGCCACCACCACCACCATCTCCTCCTCCTCCTCCTCTAGATAGAGGAGGAGGATGAGCCGACGACCTCTTTCTCTTCTTGAGGAGGTGGTGGTGATGGCGGTGGCTGCGGCGGCGGTGGAGTTTAGGACAAGGGGATAGGTAGAAAAAAAAGTGATGGTCGTTAGATGAGATGAATGATGAAAATTGCTGCCACGTGGCACTAGGGAGGGAGGTTCTGCACACGTGGAAGTTTTACCGTTATGTTACTAACGGATGAGAATTATTTGAACAAAAAGTATAGTCGCACCTTTGGTAGTTTAGGTAGTCTTTACGCACATCGATTATAGTCGAGGGAGATTCCATGTAATTTACCCATTTCTTAATAGTTTTTAAATACCCGTTAAACAATACAAATATAATTAGTATAAATCCTCCATAATCTAATGTTTAAATAGGTAACAATGAGTGTTCTTATTCTTTTTATTCTTTCTCCGAAAGCTTATGCAGTTTAATCGTTTTGTTAATGACAAAATATCTTTCTATATTAAATAATTTTAAAATAAAAGTATGAAATTTAAATTTAATAGTCACATTTTAAATAACAAACCTTTATATTTATCTTATTTTTTAAACAGAATATATTTAAATTATAATTTGGGACTTAAACCGTTCTTTTGTCGCGTGCCCTTTCCCCCCTTTTCCTCCTCGTTGCCGCACAACACTGCAGCTGCCAGCGCTGGCCCCTTATTCGTCGATTCGAGATCGACCCATCGTCTCTAACCGTCTTCACCGGAATCCCACCGCTGATATCGCACCCTCTCGATTCCGCTGACCAAAGGCCTCCTCCCTAAGTGAGCAGCGGCCCTGTTGCTGCTGGAGTAATCCACTTCGGCTTTGGTTCGAGTGAAGCGATTTCTGGTACTCAATCAAAACGTTGGCCGATCTCTCTCAGAGGTATCTTTCTTTGTTTCCTTTTAACTAAAGCTAGTTTGTTTGACGAAATTGATGGATTTCGTTTACAATCTTCTTGATTATTGTGAACGAATCTTTTGGGGTGAATGATGGGTACAAAATCTAATTCACGTTGAACATAGAAAAATTAATTGAAAGCCCACCGAGAAAAAATAATGGATCTAATCATATCGAGGTTTTCATCATAAATAGACTATCAATGTTAGTGAAATGACTTAATTATGAAATCAGGCTTAAACTAAATTACATTGAATCATTTGTATTTGGACCTAAATTCTTGATAACTCAAATTATGCAATTATAGTCTTATTCAACCTCTTGATCTGATTCATCATTGGGTTATCATGATTTCAGATCCTCGCACTAAGCTAAATTAATTTAGAGTAATTGTATCGTTCTCTGGGTGCTGTAGATTATCATGATGGCCTATTTAGAGAAACGCCCAATATTCATCTATATGGAGGTCTTTTTGTATGATATGTTATCATGATGGCCTATTTAGAAAAGCACCCAATATTCATCATGATATGGAGGTCCTTTTGTATGATATGGCTTTTCAAATCAGTTAAGGTGTTGTGCACTAAGATAATTTGTGAAAATAGTGGATTTCAGGTTGCAGCCAACGGTGAGATCTTAAGGGGGACCAGATTCAGAGTTCAAGTCAAAATTTCAGATGTGAAACTTAGAATTTTAAGAAAAGGGTAATCCTAGTGAATGATAATACTTATGCGAATTTGAAATTAATTTAAGTACGTCCACAAGAAACTCACATTTGTTGTCTCTTACATATATTTGATCACTTTGTATATTAAGGATAGGGATGAGATCATGAGACTGTTGTTCAGTACACCTTTCACTCTCATGTCTGAAATGCCCAAGATGTCAGTTCTCTATCATAGATATGGGTGTTCAGGTGGTTTTATATGCTAATGGCATGTTTTTCTGTTTGAGCAAGAAAGGGTTTGGATAGACCACTTACATGTATTTCTATTTTCTACTTATTTAGTATGGAGACTTTTGCCAATTGTGCGAAATGATTTATGTTGTTGACTCAAAATAATTAGAACATCACTCCTTGTTATTGCGATCAAATGTATATAGATTCATGGATTTGCTGGTTATTGTTGTTTTGGAACCATCATACTGCTCTGCTTTAGATAGATGCTTGCAAGAATTCTCCACTAAACTATGAGTGGAGAAAGATAATGAGATCCGAAGTGTGATCTTGCTATTGCTATTAAATTTCCCAAATGACATTGTCCAGATTTTAGAACCTTCTCTTTCATTTTATTCTTTGCTACCTGAAGTTTTTGAATCATGAGTGTAAATCATTTTGTACAGTTGGTGGAGTTGGAAAGTATGTATGGATTTGTCTGAATTATGCACAAATCTGATTAATCAAGCCAATCTCAAAAGATAAAACAATCATGTTAAAGCACCTTTTTCTATCTTATGTGTTATTGCTATAGAAATCCCGTAGATAATTTTTAGAAGATTATGCTTGCTTAGCACCGTTTGCATTTGATAATTCCTGTTCAATTTGCATAATTTCACCAGTACCCACTGTTTAGTGTTTACCATTTCTATTTGATACAGTGGAAGGAGACTTTTCCTAGTGTGATTATGCTCGATGGCTAATATTCAACCGACATCAGGACATATGCAACATGGCAATGTTCAAACTGTTAAACCAAAGATCCTCTTGGCTGTTTGTGGAAGTGTTGCTGCTATTAAATTTGAAGTTTTATGTCGTTGCTTTTTAGAGTGGGCAGAAGTTAATGCAGTGGCTACAAAAACAGCCTTAAATTTCTTCGATAAAGCATCACTGCCAAGAGATGTGTTCCTTTATACAGACGATCATGAATGGCGTAGTTGGAAGAGGATCGGTGATGGAGTGTTGCACGTTGAGCTTCGGAAATGGGCTGACATTCTGGTAATTGCCCCATTGTCAGCAAATACACTTGCCAAGGTACAACTTCCCAAATGTGTAGGGCGTGTTTGTTAGTCTTGTTTTCGATTTTCGTTTTCGTCCGAAATCGAAAACAAGCTCGAAACGTTATTTGTTGATGACAACATGAGCGGGTTTCGATTCGTGTTTCGCAAAACACTCAAATACACACAAGCGCGAAAACTACTTCCAAGTAGTTTTTCGCGTTTTTGCGATCATTTTGGGATAAAAGTTTTGTGAAACATGAAAACTGAACATGTCAAATAAATAGGTTTTCGCCAAACAAAAAAATTAAATTTCAAAAATCGATTTCAATTTTCACGAAACAAAAACTCGAAAAAAATTCTCTCAAACAAACGTGCCCGTAATTTCTAAATTTTTTTTGTATATTTTTTGTTGCCTTTAGATGAAACAGTATTACTCTATATTGTATAGATTGCTGGAGGGTTATGTGACAACCTTCTGACATGCATTGTACGAGCCTGGGATTATAGCAAGCCTATGTATGTTGCTCCGTCCATGAACCACTTCATGTGGCATAACCCTTTCACGAATCACCACTTGCATGCAATCCATGAGCTTGGCGTGCGTGTCATCGCTCCCGTCACCAACAACGCAGGACATTATGGAAATGGAGCAATGGCTGAACCTTGTACGATAAATCGTGGTGTGAGACTTTCGTACAAACCAGCAGGTAATGGGTAACGTTGTTTCTTGCTTCTAATGAGGCTCTTACTTAGACAAGAGCTTTTGTGAAATGTTACATGAATGTCGTCGATGAATATGAAACAAAACTCTGTTTCTTTTCATTTTTTTGTTATTTCTCTTTCTCAATTGTAGTTCCAGTTGGGAAATGGAAGCTGGTGTTGTTCCAGTCTATCTCCCCTAATAAAACAGAGTAAGAACTAAAAACCTGTCTAAATGGTTTTGCAAAAATATTGAAGATACTTCATTCAGTGGATTTGAGGAGGTCGACCATTCTATTGTTGAAGTCAAGGCAAGCAATTACATCTTGAACAGGAAAACCAGTAGTCTTCTTTAAGCAAATTATTTTTTGAAACTGCCTAGTTTGAAGTTTGGTATTACCATCTAGTTCAGTCTAGGCGCAGATCAATGGATCCAGATGAGACCATTTTTTGTCTGGTTCAACGCCATTTCACTTGCAACCAAGCCTAGATACTACATGACATTAATTAACATGGTTGATAAACACGTTAGACACTTATCACAATAAAGCTGTTTATTACATGAATTTTGTCAAGTCGCCAAATAGGCTGATTTATTTATGACATGAAGCATGTTTCCACAAAACACGAACCGCTAAATTGCATGTTGGGTAGTATCGAATTATAACAGCCCTATATATAAGCATGTGGCTATGTTCCACAAAAGTTGAGCATGTAATCTTTAGAAGAAACTCTGGATACATAACAAGCTTAAAAGTTCAAAAATGGAGTACTAATAGTACCAGGTTCAAAAATTATGATTTGTTAATTGATAAATCAATGATGATTATTGGTTGAGTATTATATTTAGTAAAACCCCGAAAATTGACCTAAACCACTTCTAATTTGAGCAACAGTGGCATCTAAAGCATTCTCAAAGGAATCCAACACATTTTTATTCCGCTAAGATAAAACAAAACGAGTAAACCGAAGCGCAGTGCAAAATTTATCATGCATAGGTTGTAGCTGACAAACCTCATTCCAAGCATCATTTACAATATCATGAGTTCCTAGATATTCAATTCAGAAACTTTGAAATTTAAACAATTTACTTTTGTTCCAAATGGAGCTAAAATTAAAAAAATAGGGGATAGTGGTCAGAAGCACCCTTATTTAAATGCGTAACAAAAGCTGGATCAAAAAAATAGAACCAAGCCAGATTACAGAAAAAACGATCAAGGCGGCGGATCTGGATTCTAGAGGGCTCTTGCTGATTGTTTGACCAAGTAAATGGCGTCCCAACATAACCAAGATCAACAAGTCCAAGGGAATGGACAAAATCACAGAAAGCCTGAGTTAAAATATTAAGACGAAAAGGCAAACTCCCTCGTTTTTCATTATCATTTAAATAGCTATTAAAATCACCACATAAAACCCACAGATAGTTGGAAGGATCAAGAGTAGTGAAATTGTTCCAAAAAGCATTGCGAATAAGAGGGTTCATGCTCGTAAAAATCAAAGGTTCTTGGTTTTCATTTTCGATAATTACAGTAATACCTTGAGATTGAACCGATAATACCTTAGCAGAGATCGAATTAATGTTCCAAGCCAATATCAATCCCCTAGAGGCCCCTCCCCTCCCTAGGGGGTGGGACACTCCCGACCAGTGTCGGCAAAAGGATTTTATGATTTTTGAAGCTCTAGCATCGTCAAGATGGCCGGGTTTCCTGCGGATAACTAATATTAGTTGCACAGACAATTTAAGTAAAGCACAAAACGGCCAGGCACCTTGAGCCTAGTTTACTTGTTATTTTAGTCTGCAAAGGGGTATTCAACCCATTCTTCCACACTTCATTTATCATGTAGTGATCCTATTTAATCAATGTCACTATATTTGTATTCTCTTACACTCTACCCATCAATAAAAAGCCATATTCGTTTATTACCAACATAGTGTGGTGTTGAATAAACCCCAGTCATGAGATATTTTATTAGATGAAATTGAAACTTATGTATAATTTTCTAAAAGACGATTGGATCAAACGAGTTAATTTTTGGCTCACCTGAAATGGTTTATTTATTTTAGATAACAAATCAGAAAAAGTGTTAGATGATATTTCAAAGTCACCCAACCAAACCGCTTGAAGCTATTAATGCTATATATCATCGATCACTGACTCCACTTCACTTGTGCATGCTGAATTATTTCTCCATGGAAATCAATACCATCCTAGAATGAACATGAATTACTATCGCCATCATGGTTGGATACTCATGCATGCATGGATCGCCCTTTTCAAAGGCACTGCCTGTTTTCAGAAATAACTTGCAAGTGAAGCCAGTCATGCCTCTGCCTCAAGCCTTGCCTCTTGCAGCAAAACACCAGACACAAGCAAACAAGCAATAAATCCATTCCCATTAATGCATAAAAGTAAAAGAAGCATTTCACTCTTCAAAGCTTTTACTTTCCTCACAGATGTGTTCATCAGACTCCAGATGGCCAAAGTACAATTCCCTTCCCTTCCTCTTCTCTTCTGAGAAAAGTAGGTTATGTTTTTGTTTTGCTCTCCCTCTTCTTCTCTTCCTGGGTTCTGTTGCTGCTTTTAAGAAGCCCCAATCAATTCATTAACCCCCTCGCCTTTCTTCCCTTCTCTCCTCCCCAAAATTAACCTGAAGCTAGCTTTCAGGTCAAAAAGTACATACTCGCTTCTCTGCAAAAGATACATCCAAGAGGTTTACTGACCATAACACAACGGATCATGCACACAAGGAAACAAGGGATAAAGAGATGAAGCGAGATCGATCGAGCATTTAACAGCTCGCGTGCGTATCTCTCTAATCGCGCGACCATGTGCTTCCCTGACATGCATCCTCTCTCTACGTACGCACTCACAAGAAAAAACCTCAACATTCGGATGTCCTCCTCTCTCTCATAATGTGAACATGTCAATGTTAATAAACCTCTCTAAAAACTATAGCATTTTAACAAGCTAAATTTCGACGCATGCAGCTGAGCTAATTAAGAGAGCATGGATAATATTTTGCATTTTAGATATGGAAACTCAAGAGAAGCTTTACGAGAGATACGCAGAATGGAGGAATACATCATATCAGTACGGCGGCGGAGGTGGCGGACGGGCGATGGGAGACCAAATAATATCAGAGGGGACATGGCCGGTGTAAATTGATACGGCGCCGAATGACTCCGCCGCCGCTGTCGGAGTTTCGGCCGTCGTCATCGGAGGCCGCTGGCGATGTTTTCGTTGTTGGCTGAATATTCGCTGCTCGTGCTCATGTTCCAAATCAACACCACCGCTGCTGGAGGCAGAAACTGTCACCGGCACTTCGTCCTCCGCAGGAAGCCGATGGAAGGTGGGATTGGAGAACGTCGCCGCCACCACCGTCACCGTCGCCACGGCCACGAGAGGCCCCGCGACCGTCCCCCCCACGATTTGCCCCTGCGGTCCGGCCAGCGAGATCGAGAGCCCAGTAGGGGCCGCCGGCGATAACGGCAACATCGCCGGGGGGAGAAGCGTGGCCGAGATGGTCAGGATCTCGAACGATCCGTGGAAAAAGATCGTGGTAGGCGCCCGCGAAGACGGTGGTGGCCCGCCGAACTGCGGCTGGCGGAGGATGACATTAGCGACGGAGCCGGTGCCGGAGAGGACGCACACGCCGAGGTTCCGACGGCGGGAGAACCCGGCGAGAGAGTCGACCACGTCGTGCCCCGCAGGAATCTCGAGCACGTGAGGGTGGATCTCCGCCGAGGACTCCGCCTCTTTGGTGATCACCACCGGGGGCTTTGGCTTGTTCTTGGACCCTGGCGGGCGGCCCCTCCGCCGCTTGACGACCTCGATGGTGGAGCCATCTCCCCCCGTCGGATCCTTGTCCTCGTTGGGCGTGTTTAGGTGGTTCTTGTGCTCGCTGCTGCTACGGCTGCTGTCGGCTTCGTCGGAGTGGCTCATCTGCTGGTGCGGCCGGTGCTGGAGATAATAATGGTGAATGGGTTCGCCCTTCATGGATTGTTTGAAAGGATACTGTAGAGCGAGAGATATTTAAGAAGACTTTTATGGCTGCACGGAATAGTAAATGGTATATGGATACAGAAGAAGAGTTGGAATTGAACTTTCGAAGCAAGTAGAAGAGTGAGATGTTTGATTGATGGGTATAGAGAGTTAATAGTTTTTTTCGAGTTAAGACTTAAGAAAGAGAAAGAGTGGGTCCTCAAGGTGTTGGAGAAAAGATATAACGCGAGTTTAATGAGAGAAGAGAGGAGAGGAGAGGTAATTGGAGAAGTCTCTCACCAAGCGGTGCTTCATCGCTTAGTTCCGTTGACCATATATATGTATGTGATCTGAACGCATGCATGGGCAAAGTCATTGTTTATTGACCAATTTTTCAAAACTATATAATTATATGGACCAAGAAAATTCTCAGATTTGTATATATATAATAAGAATATAAAAAAATTTATATCCATTACTTTTTTTTCAAAATCATTAAAATACTCTCAAATTTAGATTTGGGATTCGGTTCCAGACTTTTACAAAAATTTAAAAAATAGTACATTCTAACGTGGAACCGAAATAAATAAAACAATTTCATTATTTTTTGAGATTCGGTTCCAGACTTTTACAATTTCAGTATTACAATAGCACTCATTAAACATTGGCATTGGAAGATATGGACCATATATTGAAGGTCCGGTCGAGTGCAGAGGACGGGGTTGCTCCTAGAGGTTGATAAATGACTTGATTCTTGAGGTTCCAAATACTCCAAAGGATGCAAGAGAAAAGTTCCATTTCACGGGTGCAGTTCCGAAGTTTGGTTCGGGAAGTCAATCACCAATGAATGATGGAAGTAGCAACCGCGCAGGATGGAATGGGGAGGCCTGATCGTCTCCAAATATCAACAGAAGTACGACACTGAAGGAATACGTGCTCCCGCGATTCAGGAACTAAGTTGCATAGAGGGCAGCAAACATCTTCCATTGGGACGTTACGTCGAGCAAGTGCAACCCTCAATAGTAAGCACCTTTGAAGTAATCTCCATGTGAATACCTTTATCTTTGGCGGAACCTTAAGCTTCCAAATGCTCGTCCATGGAAAAGCTTGAGGATTTGTAAGATGGGGAGTCTCAAATGGAACTAGGAGGCCAGCTATGTGATACCCAGAAGATACTGAGTATAAATCAGTCCTACTATAGTGCTAGGTCCATTGATCCAGCCTTCATGTATGTGGATCTTGAATATCTCCTCTGCTAATGAATGAGGGAAGAACTCATGAACTCTTGGAGCTATCCATAATCTTGTATCTTTGTCAAATAGATAAGATACCAGAATAGATTCAGGAGTCGCTGGAGAAGGACCGTGGAGGCGAAAGGATGGCTCAATAGGTAGCCAAGGAGAGCCGGCAACCTCTGCAGTTGAGTGGGAACCAATATTGAGCCGCATACCCAGCCGAAGAATCTCCTTGCCTTTCAGAATACTTCGCCATCCCCAAGAACAGTTTTGTTTTGCTTCCGCGTTGACCAAGGATGATGATGGATAATACTTGCCTTCCAGCGTTTTACTGAGCAAAGACTCCGAGTGAGAAATTAGATGCTAGCCATGCTTTGCGAGAAGGGCCAAGTTCATCCTTATGCACTCCTTAAATCCTAAACCTCCTTTTAAAAATGCCGAGCACAACTTTGACCATTTAAACCAGTGCATTCCTCGTTGATCATGCTTAGATGACCACCAAAATTTGCTGCATATATTATCAATTCGTTTGCAAAATGAATCTGATATGTAGAAGCATGACATTGTGTAGTTTGGTATAGCAGCGAGTACTGCTTTAATGAGGACGCTTTTGCCCACCCGAGACAAGAAACGAGTCGATCGTCCTTCAATTCTTTCACGTATCCTCGCTAAAATATATTCGAAGGTAGCTTTCTTGGATCTGTTAATCATGAATGGAAGCCCAAGGTATTTCTTGTGCCTGGTGTGAGGAATGGAAAGGACTGAACTCATCATGTTTCTAAGGTTGAGAGGTGAGTTCCTGGAGAAGAAAATAGAGGACTTTTGCACACTTATTTGTTGGCCGCTGATCCTTCCAAAAGTCTCGAACAACTCCTTTATGCATTTCGCATGTCTCCTATCAGCTTTGCAAAAAAGTATGACGTCGTCCGCAAAGAACAAGGAGGTAATCTCAGGGCAGTGTCGTCCCAGGGAGATTCCATGCAACCTTTGTTTTGGAAGCTGATTTGGAGCAAGTGGTTGAAGCCCTCCATACAAAACATAAATAGGAATGGTGATAAGGGGTCTCCTTGTCGGAGACCGCGGCCTGGCACTACTAGAAAAATGGGCATCAGCAACGGCTGAGGCCGTTGCTGAAGAGCATCAGCAACGGCCGAGCCGTTGCAATAGAGCCGTGACAGAAAGTCGCGTTGCTGATGACTTAGCAACGGATCAGCAACGGCCGCTCGGGCCGTCGCTCAAAACATTATCAGCAACGGCCGCTCGGGCCGTTGCTAAAAATATTATCAGCAACGGTTTTACCACGGACCCGGAGCCGTTGCTGATAACATTAATAGCAACGGCCTCGAGTCCGTAGCAACGCCGTTAGTAAAACCCCGTCGCTAAGCCGTTGCTGTAGGTCATCAGCAACGGCTGTCGATACACTTTTAGCAACGGCTTTCCCACGGACGGCCGTGGGAAAGCCGTTGCTGATGACCTATACATGCAAGCAGAAAAATTTCAAATTTCTAATTTCCATTGATACATTGATACATTGATACATTTATCTGATACATAACTCACACACCCATACCCTCATACACACATTCATTCACACATCACAAACACACCAAGATATACATCAAAACAATTATATTTATATTGATAATTATCCACGATAGTATAAAAACAATTCAAATGCAAAATTGAAGTATCAATATCCAAACAAAATAAGTTAAACAAGTTCAATATCTTAGTAACAAGTTCAATATCCAAACAAAAAATCTCACGATGACGATGGAGGATGGTCTGGATCATATGGCGGGGTCTGGAGTGCTTGAGTGTACACCGGCGTGGATTGACTCGAGGACGATGGATTAGATGATGCCGAAGAGATGCCTGCTGCGGGATGACCTGACATGTTGCGTAGCATAGCATGCATCTCCTCCATCATCTGAGTCTGACGCGCGACCGTCTCCTCTAGAGTCCTTATTCTGCTACTATGATCATAACTGGATCTAGAGGTGGACGGCCGCTCACCAGCGACCGGAGGGGTCGGTGCCCCAAGTGGCCCTAGCACGGCTCGCGCATGACCACTATCTGCGAAGCCATATACGCGGCCATGATCCCAGCCACCTGCGGCCTCGACCCACGATGCTGCGTCAAAGTCCTCGGGGGTACCCCCGCGCTGCACCACCCTCTGGCTGTACGTCTCCTACTCGAGTTTGATTTTTTGTTTAATATTTATCATAAAACTTAAATTATAAATATATAATGAATAATTTAAACAAATATATAATTACCACAATGTATGCAGCGCGGTTGTCGATGTACTCCCCCGTCCCATGTGCTCGACGGTGAGTCCGCTCAAACAACCGACGGGGAGGGTCGCTGGACAGTCCCGTCATCCGACACCGTCGTCTACATTTACAAAACAAATACATTAATTAGTACACATAATAACAAATAAAATATATAATTAAACGATATACTTACCATACGGTTTGCGTGCACTGCAAATGCAACAGAGCCGCCGGTGTGACGCGCTGCTCCCCCCGACATGCGATTTCTAGCCGCATTCTGAGAAACCTCCTGCCATCGATCCGTCGACCATATCCCCACGAGCTGGTCCCATATATCCGGAGTAATCCAACTGGGGCCGTATCCCCGAGTCTCCGCGATGTTAGTGGTCCCAGCTCGGGCCATCGCTCGGGACCGAGCCTGCCCCAGCTGCCCGTTGTACCTTGCCCGGGAAATAGACTCCCAGGCAGCGTAAATGAAGGACCTCTGGTCCTCGGCCCATGTATAGCGAGCCTGCAAAATAATAATATCAGTACCAATTCTTAATATATCATCATGCATGTAAAAAAAAAAAAATACGTGCCTCAAACTCGCGCCATAACATGTCGACGTGCTCGCTAGGCACGTGAGACCACGTAGGCCATGCCCCGTGCATGTATCGTCGAATAGTAGAAGAAATGCTCCTCGGCACTTCTTCTTGCTCGAACCTGCACAACAAAAATAAATTTTAATATTATATTATGATATAATGACTTTGTAATGATTCATAATTCATGATATATTACCGCTCCCCAATCACGCTGATCAATCTACGTGACTCTGTGGTTGGTGGAGGCTGCCACCTGTTCGGCCCGCGTGGCCGCCTGCGTCTGGATGTACTAGCCTCGGCAGTATCATCCTCATGAGGATCAGCAACAGGAGGATCAGCAGCATGAGTAAGTGCTGGAGTCTCACCGATCGGAGACTCCGAAGCTCTCCTGCGTCGATAACCACGACCAGACATATCTGTCGAACAGACATATAATCAGATTATTGTATAAATAGTAGAGATATATTTAATAAAATATATATACTTTACAATTATTCCTCATCATCTGAATAATAGTCTTCGAATTCTTCTTCTTCTTCCTCTTCTTCCTCTTCGTCATCTTCTTCATCTCCAGCTTCCTCAATTTCATGATCGTCATCATCAGCATATTCAACTTCTAATTGAATTGACGTTGTGTCTGCATCCTCGAGTATTGGAATAATACGATCCACAGCAGGAAGATCATCTTCTTGATAGAAACCAGGAGGATCATTTTCTCCTACTATCGGATCAATTTTTCCTCTACCTTTTGTCTTACAGACTACAAGCCAATCTGCTCTATATTTATTTCGAGCCGGATACTTCGCGTAATATACTTGTTCGGCTTGTGATGCCAATATAAATGGCTCATTTGCTGCCAATTTCGATTTGTAATTAACCTCAACAAGTTTGTATTTTTGATGAACTTTCATGCCCCTTTCTGTTGTATCGAACCAATGACATCTAAATAGGATCACTGATTTCAAGCCGAAGTAGTGCAACTCTATCACTTCTTCCACCAGTCCATAGAAATCCATATCACATTCGACATAGGTTGTCCCTTTCACGCAGACCCCAGCATTCATCGTCTTTTTTGTAGATGAATATTCAACCGTGTGAAATTTATACCCGTTAACAAAATATCCGCTATAGCACGACACAAGTCGCGACGGTCCACTAACAAACTCAAATATTTTTTCATCTATTTCAGCTCTGTGATCTTTGCTGTAAGTCTGAATCCAAGAAGGGAAATCACGATTCCGTAATGTCTCCAATTCTTGATCTTTGTGAATAGAGTATTTTTGCACCATCTCAATGTCAAATATTTCAATGAATTGTTCAATCTCTGGACAATTGAGTAATACATACAAGTGTGCCAAATGATACTCTTCATCGCTTAAGTGTCGAGATGGACGAGAACCAAAAGCACGACCAGAGTGACAAAATATATTTAAACGTCCATCTGAATGTCGAACACCCCCGTCGTCGTTACGTGGAAGACGATCAAATCTTGTCTGTACTGTCGATTCAAAGTAAAATGAGCAGAATGTTGAAATTTCTTGGATGATATACGATTCAGATATTGATCCTTCAACAGTTGCGGTGTTCTTTACTTTTTTCTTCAGACGATTCATGTATCTTTCAAATAAGTACATCCAACGATATTGAACGGGGCCACCAACTCGTGCCTCGTATGCCAAGTGTATCGGTAGATGCTCCATCGAGTCAAAAAATGCAGGAGGGAAAAACTGCTCCAGCTTGCATATGATTTCAACAATATTATTTTCAAGTGTTGACATATCTTCGACTCGAAGGACATTTGCACAGATGCTTCTAAAAAACATACTTAATTCAGTCAACGGACCCCAAATATTATCAGGTAGAAGATCTCGAAATACGATCGGAAGTAATCTCTGCATGAATACATGACAATCATGGCTCTTCATCCCTGATATTTTGCAATCATCGACGTTCACACATCGAGATAAGTTTGAAGCATATCCATCGGGTAATCTGAGTTCTTTTACCCATTGACAAACATCTTTGATCTGTTGTTTATTTAACACATATAGGGCCTTCGGTTTCAGATATCGTCCGTTGACCTCTTGCAACTCCAACTCTGGTCTTTTACAAAGTATTTTCAGATCATGTCGGGCTTTGACATTATCTTTAGTTTTTCCAGAAATATCCATCACAGTGTTGAAAATATTATCAAACACATTTTTTTCAATGTGCATGACATCTAAATTATGTCGAATCAATAATGAAATCCAATAGGGCAATTCCCAAAAGATACTTTTTTTCACCCAGTTGTGTGTTTGGCCAAAACCTGACACTCTTTCATTGCGACCGAATACAATATCTGGAAGTGCTGAAACACGTGCTAACATTTGTTCACCAGACAACATCGGTGGTGGCCCATCTCTTTCGACTCTGCCCTTAGTAAATTTATTACGATTCCTTCGATACTGGTGATGAACCGGTAGGAATCGACGATGACAATCAAAGAATGAGATTTTTCGTCCGTTCTGAAGATTGATTGATTTAGAGTGTTCCATACAATACGGGCAAGAGAGTCGGCCGTGAGTGCTCCAACCCGACAACATGCCGTACGCGGGGAAATCATTGATTGTCCACAAGACCGCGGCCTTTAAATTGAAGTTTTGCTTCCGATGACAATCATAAGTGACAGCTCCCTCAGTCCACAATGTTTTCAATTCATCTATCAAGGGTTTGAGAAATATGTCAATTTCTTTTCGCGGACCCTTAGGACCCGAAATAATCATCGAAAGATAAATAAATTCATCTTTCATGCACATTGACGGTGGCAAATTATAAACTGTCAGCAACACTGGCCAAACTGAATAAGGAGTTGCAGAATGTCCAAACTGATTAAAACCATCTGTGCACAATCCCAATCTGATATTTTTAGTATCCATAGCAAATGAAGGATAACATGTATCCAAATGTTTCCATGCTTCACTGTCAGATGGATGAGTCATTACTGTATCATCACGACTTCTTGCATGCCAACTCATGTAGGGGGCTGTCTTTTCCGACATGAATAATCTTTGAAGCCTCGGTGTTAGTGGAAAATACCGAAGCACCTTAAACGGGATATTTTTCTGTCGGACTGATTTCTTCTCCTTGTAACGAGGGTGTTGACATACAGGGCATTTATCCAACTGCACATTTTCTTTATAATATAAAATGCAGTTATTTTGGCACGCGTGTATTTTTTCGTACCCAAGCCCCAATTTTCTCATTAGCTTTTTAGTCTTATAAAAAGTAGGCTCAAACTTGTTATCAGTAGGCAGCATTCCATTAATCAATCCAGCAATCCGATCATACGCAACTCCGCTGATATTACAATCGGCCTTGATGTTTAAGGGCTGTGTCATTGCTGAAAACCTAGTGTATTTAGGACAATTCTCATACAAAGGTTCATCGGCAGCTTTCAACATCTCGTAAAATTCTGCAGCTTCTTTATTCGGTAATTCAATCTCTACCGCAGCCCCTACTTCTGTGATATCAACCGCTGTAGTATCTGGTGGGACTGATGTCTGAAGAACTGGCCGATCAACATTATCATTCAGGCGGAATTGACCCCCAAGACTATCAAGTATCATAGTTCTATAGGGATTACATTGACCGGATGAAGAAGCACCAGCAGAGGAAGATTCACCATATGTCTGAAGGACAGGATTGCTCGACGTTCCGACTTCGCGTGACTCCCCGTGACAAGTCCATAGAAAATATCTTGGTGCAAATCCTTTGGTATATAGATGCAGAGTGACAGTCTCCCGATCCAAAAATCGTCCATTCGAACAAATGCGGCACGGACATCGGATTTGATCACCCATGCTAACGAAATTCCGATTCGAATAGGCGAAATTTAGGAAGTACGTTACGCCTAATCGAAACTCATTCGTTAAAGCTCCACGATCAAGACGTCGGTACATCCAACTTCGATCAGCCGACATGATTCTGTCAATCAATGACAATTTCTTTGATTAATGTCTTTAGGTGAGATTGTCCTATTCCATTCGGGATTTATGTTATTCGTACTGCACTTACGTTTTTATTTTAACTGTTAACTAATTATTCTAAATTTCGACAGCATCTCCCTACAGTTCTCCGAATACGCATATCATCTGGGCGCGTATCGGAGAACAAGAGAGATGTTGCCGAAATTTAGAATAATTAGTTAACAGTTAAAATAAAAACGTAAGTGCAGTACAAATAACTATATTCCCAAATTGTCCAATCAGGGACAATTCAAGAATTGTACGTCGTATAAAAGATCATCTACTTCTTTTACACGAACATACAATCCCCGAACGGATCTAAGGTTTTGCTAAATCATATCCGATTCGTCGATGCGTACGTGAAACATATCAACTCGTCGGATGGATGATTATTTTCTAAATGTTTCGAGACAGTTCGAGTCCATATTGGACGATTTCGGCGCGCGTCCGAAGTGGACGATTCCGGCGCGAGTCCGAAGTGGACGATTCCGGCGCGAGTCCGAATTGGACGATTCCGGCGCACGTCCGAAGTGGACGATTCCGGCGCGAGTCCGAATTGAACGATTCCGGCGCGCGTCCGAAGTGGACGATTCCGGCGCGAGTCCGAATTGGACGATTTCGGCACGCGTCCGAAGTGGACGATTCCGGCGCGCGTCCGAAATTAATCTAAACCCTAATAATTAATCTAACAAATTAAACAATTAATTAACATTTATAAAATAATTAATTATCAATTTCAAAACAATATATATATATATATATATATATATATATATATATATATATATATTCCGGCGCCGGAGTCCACCCTCCGGCGCCGGCATACAGTGGCCGGACACACTGTCCGGCCACTGTAGAAGGTCCGGCGGCGGCCATAGTCCGACCGCCGCCGGCCGAAACCCTAGAAATAGGGTTTCGGTCGGATTTTAACATCTCCGGCCGAAACGGTATAGGCCGGCCGATCAACATACCGGCAGTAGCGGCAGCGGCGCGGCGGCGAGAGGCGTCGGCGAGAGGCATCGGCGAGAGGCGTCGGCGTCGGCAGCAGCGGCAGCAGCGGCGAGCGGTGTCGGCAGGAGCGGCGGCGGCAACAGCGGGAGGAAGAAGGGTCGGGCGCGGCTGCGTGCCCTATATAAACTTATCAGCAACGGCTCACTCGCCCGTTAGAAAGCCGTTGCTGATAATTTATTATCAGCAACGGCTCACTTATCCGTTAGCAAGCCGTTGCTGAAAATTAAAACATCAGCAACGGCTCGCCTATCCGTATGAATGCCGTTGCTTATAATTAAAATAATCAGCAACGGCTCGGTTTTCCGTTAGAACGCCGTTGCAGATATAGATATCTGCAACGGCTCGGGCGGCCGTAAGAAAGCCGTTGCAAATAGCAACGGCTTGAGCGGCCGTTGCTGATAGCCGTTGCTGAAGACCAAGTTTCTGGTAGTGTGGCTTAAAGAAACCAAACTTAGAACCTGATAATGATATCGAGTATGATACTGAGGAGATGCATTCTCGAATAAGAGCAATAAAATCGTCTGCAAACCCCAACTTCCCCATTACTGCATATAAGAAAGCCCATTCAACGCAGTCATATGCGCTGCTCATATCGATTTTTAAAGCCATCTATGCCTTTGAGTTGTGTTGCCTTGTCTTTAAATGGTGGACCATCTCGTGAGCTAATAGGATTTTCTCTGATATTAGGCGACCTTGAACAAATGCAAATTGGTTGAGTGAGATTAACTTTTCCATAAGAGGTTGCAGGCGATGAACAATAATTTTGGAACAAATCTTATAGACAACGTTACATAGGCTGATTGGTCGCAGGTGTAACATGTCCGAAACTATTTTCCTTTTGGGGATCAAAGCAATGATAGTGTCATTGAAGGAGTAAAGAAGCTTCTTGCTCCTGAAGAAAGAGGCTACAACCGTCATGAGTTCATCGCCTAACAAAGACCAGTGATGCCTGAAGAAGGTTCCCGTGAATCCATCAGGACCTGGAGCACTCTCAGGATTAATAGAGAAAATCGCTTGGCGAACTTCCTCGCTGGTAATGGGATGCAAGAGCCAATTATTGTGCCTTCCTCTGAAGCACGGAAACGCCAGTGGGGCTTCCGTTTCCGTGTCCGAAACGTTTCGGACACGGGGACGAAACAACACGTTGTTTGTACGTGTCGGAAACTGTCAACGTTTCCGTGACAGTTTCCGATAATAAAAAAAAATTAAATAAAATGCTTATTTTTTCCGCCGTCTTGATAAGGAAACAAATCCGAAATTTTTGAACTGATAACAAAGAAAAAAATCGGATTAAAATTAAATAAATACCATATTTCATTTCTTCTTCCTATCTTGCTTCACATTTTTTTTATTTTCTATTTATTTCTTCGCATTGGAGTGGTGGGCGCCGAAGAAGCATCGGTGGAGCGCCGAAGAAGCATCTTCGCAGCAACGGTGGAGCGTCGGAGGAGCAGTGTGCGCCTCGGCGGATTGGCGGAGTTCTTCCCTCTTCTTTCGCAGGAATCGCAGCAGGTGAAATTTTTTGATTTCACTGTATATATATTTCTAATTTCTTCTACTTTTCTTCCTGTTAAAGGCTTAAAGTTGCTTGACTTGCTTCCATGTGACCATGTCAGACTGTCAGTACGTCACTTTACACCGCATCACGGCATTAGTAATAAACTAATAATTAATAAATATTAATTTCTCCACTAATTAAAGTAACAATTTGTTTTAATTTTATCTTAGTTAAACTAATTAAAAAAATTAAACTAATCCAATGTATTATTTACCCACACGTCACATCCACTAATTAAACTAATTAAAACTTTTTTTTTTGACTCAGTTAATTAATTTTGTCAAATTAAATTAAATTAATTCAATTCTATTTTAATTACAGTATTATTTATTTTTTATGCAAACAATATTATTTGATTCAATTTTAATTATAGATGCTTTTGTCCTATTAATTAGTTTAGTTCAATTTTAATTATAATATTATTTTTGTCCAATTATAATTAAGTTGATTCAATTTAGTTTTAGTTTTAGATTAATATAATTTTTATATGATTTATTAATTTATGATATTAGCTATTTTTTTTTGTAGTATAAATCATGTCTAACTCTGGTTCTGGTAATATTAATAACGGTGACGAGGATGATGATCAAAAACTTCTGTGGAAATATGTTACCAAGGGTGATAAAACAAGTGGAGGGGGAGGAAATATTCGTTGGCAATGTAATTTTTGTCATGAAATGAAACATGGTACTTATACTAGAGTTAGGGCTCACTTATTGAAGTTACCGAATAAAGGAATTGGAAGTTGTAAAAAAGTGAAGCAAAGTGATATATCTGAGATGAAAAAATTAGAGGAAGAAGCCAAACAAAGAGCTCTAAGCTTTGCACCTAAAAGAGTTCCATTGCCTCCTAATGCTTCTGGACTTCAAAATGTTGATTCAAAGAAAAGAAAGATGAGCATTGATTCAAATCCCATTTCTAAAGCATTTAATCTGAAAGCTCGTGATCAATTGCATGCAGAAATTGCTAGAATGTTTTATACCGCAGGGCTACCTTTTAATCTTGCTAGGAATCCTTATTATGTGAGTTCTTATGTCTTTGCTGCTAATAATGCTATATCGGGCGATCTACCGCCAGGATATAATATGTTGAGAACTACATTACTACAACAAGAAAAGGCCAATGTAGAAAGATTACTAGAACCTATCAAAGGGACTTGGAGAGAGAAAGGTGTCAGTATAGTGAGTGATGGATGGAGTGATTCACAGAGAAGACCATTGATTAATTTTATTGCAGCATGTGAAACTGGTCCAATGTTTATTAAAGCTGTTAATTGCGAGGATGAGATAAAAGATAAATATTTTATTGCAAATTTGATGAAAGAAGTTATTGATGAAGTTGGACATGAGCATGTGGTTCAAGTCATTACTGATAATGCAAAAAATTGTAAGGGTGCTGGAGAAATCATTGAAGGAATATTTCCTCATATTTATTGGACTCCATGTGTAGTGCATACTTTAAATCTCGCCTTAAAGAATATTTGTGCAGCTAAAAATGTTGAGAGTAATATGGAAACATATCAGGAATGCAGTTGGATTACAGAAGTTCACGGTGATGCTGTGCAAATAAAAAATTTCATTGTAAATCATTCTATGAGGTTGGCTCTTTTTAACAAATTTGTTTCTTTAAAATTGCTTGCACTTGCAGAGACACGTTTCGCATCAGTTATTATTATGCTTAAAAGATTTAAGCTTATTAAGCGTGGCTTGCAAGCAATGGTTATCAGTGAGCAGTGGTCTTCTTATAGAGAGGATGATTTAGGAAGAGCTAGATTTGTGAAAGAGAAAATTCTAGATGATATTTGGTGGGACAAAATTGATTACATTCTTTCTTTCACTGGTCCTATATATGAGATGATTCGAGCTTGTGATACAGATAAACCATGTCTTCACTTGGTTTATGAAATGTGGGATTCAATGATTGAAAATGTAAAAGCTGCAATATATCGACATGAAGGCAAACAATTGGGAGAATCTTCTTCTTTTTATGATGTAGTACATTCTATACTCATTGAACGGTGGACGATGAATAACACCCCCCTTCATTGTTTGGCACACTCATTAAATCCCAAGTAAGTACATTATCTATAAGTTCTTTATATCTTTTATATTTTTATATTCTAACATTTGATAATAATTGCATTTTGTGTTTGAAAAAGGTACTATAGTGCTGTATGGCTTAACGAGGATACAAGAAGAGTTGCTCCGCATCAAGATTTAGAAATCTCTCGAGAAAGAACAAAATGCTTTAAGAGGTTCTTTCCTGACATAGAAGATCGAACAAGAGCTAATACTGAGTTTGCTAATTTTACATTGAAGATGGGAGAGTTCGCAGATTCTGAATCATTGTATAACAGGTATCATATGGATGCCAAATGTTGGTGGGCAATTCATGGTGCAAGTGCTCCTTTGCTTCAAAGTATTTCTTTCAAGTTACTTGGACAACCATCTTCATCATCATGTTGTGAACGAAATTGGAGTACTTATTCGTTTATCAATTCATTAAGAAGGAATAGATTAACTCCAAAACGTGCTGAAGATTTGGTTTTTATTCATAGCAATCTTCGCCTCTTGTCAAGAAGATGTCCAGAATATTATATTGAGCGAACCAAAATGTGGGATATAGGAGGTGATGAATTTGGCTCTTTCGAAGATGTTGGCATTCTTGAGGTTGCAAATCTTTCTCTTGATGAACCAGAGATGGAAACTATACTTTTCACGGATGATGACGGTGGTGATAGGGAAAAAGATGATGGTACTGACTGTGACAACGTTGATGATGTGGTGGTGATTAGATTAGACTAACATGCAATTTGTTAAAGAGTCAACAAAATTTTATAAATTTATTTTATGATTTTGAGATTAGATATTATGATTATTTCGTATTTTTTTTTTTTTAGTAACAATGAAGTTATAATGTTTATTTTAGTAACAATGTTTAGTATTTTATTTTGTTACATGATATTGCTAACTAAAATTAGAAATATATTTTTAATATATTTTTATACATTATTTAAGTTATATTAATTATTTAAAAAATTAGTTAATTTAACGTTTCCCCAACGTTTCGTGTCCTATATATTTTAAAATCAACGTTTCCCCGTTTCGTATCGTGTCGTGTCACGTTTCCTGTTTCGATTTCCGTGCAACATTGGTGCCTTCTAGAAACCTTCCTTTGGAGGCCACTTAGGCTGGTTTCAATGTCTCTCGGAAGGGTTGACTGGAATCTACTTTGAAGATGTTCAATTGCTACACTCGCCACCTGTTCATTACCCTCGACCCAATCGCCATTAGCATTTTTGACCCGAGAGATGTTGTTCATCATTCGTCGGTTTTTAGTGCAAGCATGAAAGAAGCCAATATTGTTGTCACCTTCTTTAAGCCACTGCACTCGTTATTTTTATTTTCCAGTATACCTCTTCGTCATGCAGTGCATCAGCCAGTTTGACTTCAAGTCTACGGCTCATTAATTGGAGAGATAGCTTGCAGCCTTTGTTGAAGAGTTTTGATCTGTTGAGGGAATTGGAGCTATATATTATTCTTGAGCCATGCAAGGATCTCGTGCCTAACTGCTTTCAGTTTTGAAAAGAATTGATATTGACTAGTACCCTCCATCTGTTGGTTCCAAAGTGTGACAGTAAGGTCGGCAATCTGAACATTTTTGAGCCAGCGCTTGTCATATTTGAACATTCTATTTATCTTGCTACGAGGGACCTTCCGAAGTAGAAGAGGCCTATGATCGCTGCCAATATCATCGAGGTGAACTACTGTACTTTGTCCCTAGATATGGCACCCATTTGGCTACCCAAGAAAGCGATCCAATACCTTTTCCACCATATATTGATGTTGCCTCTGATTATTCCAGGTAAATGGATAACCAGACGTAGGGAATTCAAGGAGGTTAGTTTCATTAATCAAGTGTCGAAGTTGGTCACTCATGCGCGAGTGGTATTCCGTGCCTCCCTTCTTTTCTTCAAGTCTCACAATGGCATTAAAGTCACCTGCAAGGAGGACAAGAACCTGGTTGTTATTAATCTTTTGGATTAGTTCCTCAATCTGACTCGATCTTAAAGACTGATCATAGTGGAGATGCACTCCTATGAAGTAGTAATTTTGAGCAGGATCTCCATTAGAGATATTTGCTTGAATGTAGAAAGAGTCCGTAGAGATGGTAGAAATGTTAATGGATGGTTTCCAGGCCAAGATAATCCCTCCTTTCTTTCCATTTGGATTAACCGCGAACATGTTATCCATTCCACAATTGAGTAGGAGGCTTTTGAATCGGAGAGGTTCTTGCTTGACTTCAGAGAGAAAAACAAAATCTGGGGAATTTTTTGAACATAAGTTCTTCAGGTTGAAGGCTGTTAGGGGATTCCCCAGTCCCTGACAGTTCCAAACGATGGCATTCATGGCTTGTTTGGGAGCCAATTAAGGTTGGCTTTCTCCACCAGTATTGTTGTAAAGTTTCCTTGGATCTTATTTTGTTTCTTTCCCTTTGTTAAATCGGGCGTTGTAGATGGCCTTTTGCGAGACGGGGTGGTAAGGGTGCGCTGAGGAAGATTGGCAGTGCTAGTTCTGCGCCTTCGACCAAAGGGAGGTGTTGGATCACCTGCCGATGTTGGGGTAGAGGGGCTCGATTCTTTCCCATACCCCTGTAAGGTATCTCTAGGATATTTTTCCTTTGAAACCTGATTAGTAGCAGCATCAGCATTCTGGTTTAGATTTGGGTTTTGAGTACTCAGGGCCGGGGATGTTGTTCCGACAGAGAGTGAAGAAAGCAAGTTAGTGATTTCCTTCCTTTTAGAAGACTGCATCAAAAAGGAATGATCATAACTGGAATTGATGGAGGCCTGGGCCATTAATTCTTTCCCCATTTGTGATGCCCTCATCCAAGGACCAAGCTTTGATTCCTTCAACTTATTTTTCTCCTCGTCGATGATTGCACGTTCACAGTTCTTATCATCGTGTCCTATTGTGCCACAGTAATAGCAGAAAATAGGGAGCTTTTCATATCGAAAGGTAGTACGAAAGTTACCGTACGTTGAGGATGAGGTCTTAATATCCAGTTTTAGAGGCTTTCCGACGTCGATATATACTCTTGCTTTGTATATGAAGCCCTGCAGATCTTTGACAGAATATATACCATCCTTTTCTATACTCCCCAACCTCCTACGTATTGTTCTCCCAGTGGAAATATTCATGATTTGGCGTGGTATACCCCAGCATTGTATCCAGAATAGCGAAATATTAAACTCATATTCAGCCATGGATTTGCCTCTCTCCCATCGTCGGAGAACCAAAAGATGATTTTTATATAGCCAAGGGTGGTTCCGCAGAATCTTCAGCATGGGTATATAATCATCGAAGTAGAAGATGAAGATGTGACGCTCCACCTCCTCACATCGAAATCCTTTCAGCTTGTTCCATATTTGAGATAACACGATCTGGATAGTAGACGCCACCAGATTTTTCTCCGTCCATAGCTTCCCGATGAGGCAGTGATTGGAGGGATCCGGAGTCGAAGATAGTTGAGTGTTATCTAATGTCACTGTGTCCTCCTCATCTTGCTCCTTCGAGGGGATGTGGGATGACGAAGCTCTTTGGAACAGGATCGTTGCTGTTGGTAACTCCATGGAGGAGAAAAACTTCACCGAGGAAGACGTCGGATGGTGATAAAGCTGAACGCCAGGTGTCGGAGGAAGCTATACGAAGAGAACCCAGGTGAGGGGCACTTAGGAGCTCAAGCGACAGATATTTGTAGAGATACAGACTTGAAGTACTTTTCAATTCACATAGTCAAGTTCTTGTATTTTTGCTTGTATTATATATTTTTTGACTTGAACTAGATTATGTTATTTGGATGTCATATTTGATATCGTTCATGTAGTTATTTGTGAAAAATCATTTCTAAGGATGATAGATTGATCGAGGCTTAGGAAATCTTGATTGATACATGATTCTTTGTACTTGGATTTAAAGTATATTTTTGATGACATGTATCTAGTCTGGTAATGTCTTCTCATCCCTTAAGTTTATTGACTTTGGTTTTCATGAAAAGTAGTTTTCAAGTCTCACTTTGACTTTCGGTTGACTTTTTTTGCTATTTTGATTGATGCCAAAATGAGAGAAAAATATAAGTTAAAGGAAAAAAGAAGAAGGAAAACATACATATAGACAAGAAGAGTAAATTTATTTAGATATGCATGTTGATAGGGGGAAAATCCCTAAGTTGATACTCTTTATGCTTAAAGTGAAATTATTTTATAAGAGTGTTTGTCATTATCAAAAAAGGAGAGGATGTTGGCCTAAGGTTTTTAACCTTGGGTTTAATCTCGATTTTGATTATAACAAACATGAAACTAATACTTTCATGGATAAATATTTTTAGGTTCCAAGTCGGCTTGCACACGATATCCTCGACCGGAAAAATGACGAGAAATCGACAAAAATCGAAAGGGCGCTCGTCGGTGCTGATCTTCGGGAAATTACAATATAGATTTAAGGTGTCTAAAATATATGTATTATCCTATATTCAATGCATAAGGACCCTAAAAACGAATACCCGAAAACCTAGAAATCAAAAATGCTGAAAAACCAACATCAGTCGATCTTCGGCCGACCGGTGGGAGACCAGAGATCAATCGAAATGTTACTAGTTTTTCTAGTAATAGTTCGGTTGAAGCTTGACCGATCCTCGGTCGATCAAGATTCGACCTGTGATCGACCGAAGTGTCCAATGGATTTATTTTGATCCGTCGAACGACTCTTTTTGAGCCCATGCTTTTGGGATCTTTATGAATAGACCCTAAACTAGCTGTCCTTATCGCCTAATGTTAATTTTATTGAGCCATCCTTTGACATTTGTTAAGCCTTCTTAATCTATTCTTTCAGAAAACCCTAATTTTTGTGTTGATTCCTTAATTTGACCATTCACCCAACAATAGCCAACACATCAAACTAGGATCTTTCATCATAATTATGTGAGATATCATAACAACCACTTATTTCAAAATTTATATTAAATTTTTCATAAGTTGATGGTCCTTTTCTATTCGAAAATTAAATTATTCTAGTTGCATTTAAATATATTTTTTAACATTCAACTTCAAACAAAATTTTGACAATATTTCTTTATGTTTCTCCAAGTATGCGTATCAACTAGACACATACTTGGAAAATAAGGGAAATCTGGGTAGAATTTTGGACTGAAATAAATGTTAAAAAAATATTTAACAACAACTAGGATAATGTTTTTCAAATTGTCCAATTAGCGATAATTCAAAAATTATAAAATATTTTTAAATTTTGTACTTCTTGTAAACAACAATACGATCTCCAAAAAGAACTAAGGTGTTGTTAATATGTTATGATTCAATGATCGATAAGTTCGTGACAATTTATCAACTCACGAATCATAATATTATTTTCGATTTTAAGCCTAAAGTTATACCGACAAATTTATGATCTAATAAAATTATTGCTAAAATAATTTGTTAATTATTTAATTAACATGCCACAAAATATGAATATTAAACATGAACATGAATATTGAACATGAAATTAATTAAACAATTAACATACAATTAATTAATTAAATATGAAATTATTAAACATGATATTAATTAATTAATATGCAATATAATATGAATATTAAACACGAAATTTAACGTGAAATTGTTAACATGAATATTCAACATAAACAAATATATAATTAACATGATTAAAGTCAAAATTATTAACATAAAATAATTCAAATAACTTATTATTTGAATGTTAGAAAACATACATGCTCCACGTTCGTAAATCGGGTGCTTGCTTTTTCTAACTCTAGTTAAACACCTAAAATAAAATAATAATAATTAAATACATTTAATTATCAAAAATTAAATATATAAATTTAACTATAAAATATAATGGAGTGGACTAGTATCTTTGGGTTTGGCCGAATTAAGCCTATAAACGCCCATATTCATGAACCAAACTAAAGTCAAGCCAGACGGCTTAGCCCGAGGGCTCCATCCGACCATACATTGATACTTCTATCCACATCAATTACGAGGGATTCATCATTCACGAGCTCGACATCTTCGGGATTAGCCTCGACTCATCCTGAGCAACATCCCTACAAGATTATCGGGCAACATCATCGTCAAACACCCATCATTCTGCACTATATACCAACATGACGTTCCTTAGGTACCCTAGATTCCAATTTCTATTAAATTCACGTGGAACACATTCTTACTTGAGTGTCGGAGTATCTTTTGTAGCCCCCCACTGGAGTTGTATCTGACCAAGAGACGTGCCAGACCGCATCACTCCGACTTAAGGCAAGAACATTTAGCGCCCACCGTGGGGCCGAGTAAATCTTACCTGCCCCGCAATGATTGGTACCCAGAGTCAGGCGAATGTCGCCGCACACAGGCACCACCCTAGTGGCGGCATCTCCCCAACCGGTAGAACATCAAAGATGCCACCGAAGACAAGAAATCCAAGAAAATCGACAAGGAAAGGCGAAGATCGAGATCGTCGTGAACGAGACAACAATAGGAGGGCGAAGTCACCACCCCAACCAAACGCCCGGTACGAGCTCCACTTAGCACGAAGAAGGACATCATCCTCCATGAGATCTATAACTTAAAACTCCTCAAACACTCCGTCAATGCTAGAAAACAAAAATGGCCACCCAACGCCGACAAGAGCAAAAAGTGTGCTTTTCATGACACCTATGGGCACACCATGGAAGGCTGTGTGGTGCTTGAATATCAGCTCAAGGACCTAGTCTGCGCTGGACGACTCGATCGATACATCAATCGCAGAAGGGAATGTGGTCGAAGCATGAGCTGTGACCACCGACGTCGAAGTCGAACCCCCTCGAATCACATGGAGGTCTGAAAGACAATGACCGAGCTAACCGCCCTAGAAACGAAGTCCGAGGAATCATCGACTACATAGCCGGCGAATTCGCAGGAGGAGGTGAAATGAGCTCGGCTAGAAAGAGATCCCTCTGAGCAATCATAGCGGTCGACGACACCTCTTGCCCGCAGAGGCCTATCTCCATAACCCCGATAATATCATTCTATGAATCTGATTTCAAGGGGATTGATAAGAATCTATTGTTGGGTTCGGTGAGGACCGTGCAAGCAAAAAATTTTTACACACAACGAAAGAATAAACTAATCCTCTACCCAAGCGGATCCATGCACATCAGTTAAATCAATATTAGGTTTAGGAATCTACCTTTGAAGGTTGAGCTCCATCTTCTGCTCACTACTAGAAAAATGGGCATCAGCAACGGCTGATGCCGTTGCTGAGCCGTTGCTGAAGAGCATCAGCAACGGCCAAGCCATTGCAATAGAGCCGTGATAGAAACTCGCGTTGCTGATAACTTAGCGACGGTGCAGCAACGGCCGCTCGGGCCGTCGCTAAAAATATTATCAGCAACGGACACGGAGCCGTTGCTGATAACATTAATAGCAACGGCCGCTGAGTCCGTAGCAACGCCGTTAGTAAAAGCCCGTCGCTAAGCCGTTGCTGTAGGTCATCAGCAACGGCTTTCGATAAACTTTTAGCAACGGCTTTCCCACGGACGGCCGTGGGAAAGCCGTTGCTGATGATGTGAACCTGGTAACGAAAAAATTTAAAATTTAAAATTTCCATTGATACATTGATACATTATCAGATACATAACTCACACACCCATACACTCATACACACATTCATTCACACATCACAAACACACCAAGATATACATCAAAACAATTATATTTATATTGATAATTATCCACGATAGTATAAAAATAATTCAAATGCAAAATTGAAGTATCAATATCTAAGTAACAAAGTCAATATAAATTAAACAAGTTCAATATCTGAGTAACAAAGTCAATATAAACAAAATCTCACGATCACGATGGAGGATGGCCTGGATCATATGGCGGGGTCTGGAGAGCTTGAGTGTACACCGGCGTGGACTGACTCGAGGACGATGGATTAGATGATGCCGAAGAGATGCCTGCTTCGGGATGACCTGACATGTTGCGTAGCATAGATTGTATATCCGCCATCATCTGACTCTGGCGCTCCATCATCTCAGTCTGACGCGCGACCGTCTCCTCTAGTGTCCTTATCCTATTATTATGATCATAACTGGATCTGGAGGTGGACGGTCGCTCACCAGCGACTGGAGGGGTCGATGCCCCAAGTGGCCCTAGTACGGCTCGCGCATGACCACTATCTGCGAAGCCATATACGCGGCCATGGTCCCAGCCACCTGCGGCCTAGACCCACGATGCTGCGTCAAAGTCCTCGGGGGTACCCCCGCGCTGCACCACCGTCTGGCTGTAGGTCTCCTACTTGAGTTTGATTTTTTGTTTAATATTTATCATAAAACTTAAATTATAAATATATAATGAATAATTTAAACAAATATATAATTACCATAATGTATGCAGCGCGGTTGTGGATGTACTCCCTCGTCCCATGTGCTCGACGGTGAGTCCGCTCAAACACCGCCATCGGGGAGGGTCGCTGGACAGTCCCATCATCCGACACCGTCGTCTACATTTATAAAACAAATACATTAATTAGTACACATAGTAACAAATAAAATATATAATTAAAAGATATACTTACCATACGGTTCGCGTGCACTGCAAATGCAACAGAGCCGCCGGTGTGACGCGCTGCTCCCCCCGACATGCGATTTCTAGCCGCATTCCGAGAAACCTCCTGCCATTGATCCGTCGACCATATTCCCACGAGCTGGTCCCATATATCCGGAGTAATCCAACCGGGGTCGTATCCCCGAGTCTCCGCGATGTTAGTGGTCCCAGCTCGGGCCATCGCTTGGGACCGAGCCTGCCCCAGCTGCCCGTTGTACCTCGCACGGGAAATAGCCTCCCAGGCAGCGTAAATGAATGGCCTCTGGTCCTCGGCCCATGTAAAGCGAGCCTGCAAAATAATAATATCAGTACCAATATTAATCATCATGCATGTAAAAATAATAATAATACGTGCCTCAAACTCGCGCTATAACATGTCGATGTGCTCGCTAGGCACGTGAGACCACGTAGGCCATGCCCCGTGCATGTATCGTCGAATAGTAGAAGAAATGCTCCTCGGCACTTCTTCTTGCTCGAACCTGCACAACAAAAATAAATTTTAATATATATTATATTATGATATAATGAATTTGTAATGATTCATAATTCATGATATATTACCGCTCCCCAATCACGCTAATCAATCTACGTGACTCTGTGGCTGGTGGAGGCTGCCACCTGTTCGGCCCGCGTGGCCGCCTGCGTCTGGATGTACTAGCCTCGGCAGTATCATCCGCATGAGGATCAGCAACGGGAGGATTAGCAGCATGAGTAAGTGCTGGAGTCTCACCGATCGGAGACTTACATTTTTATTTTAACTGTTAACTAATTATTCTAAATTTCGGCAGCATCTCCCTATAGTTCTCTGAATACGCATATCATCTGGGCGCGTATCGGAGAACAAGAGAGATGTTGCCGAAATTTAGAATAATTAGTTAACAGTTAAAATAAAAACGTAAGTGCAGTACAAATAACTATATTTCCAAATTGTCCAATCAGGGACAATTCAAGAATTGTACATCGTACAAAAGATCATCTACTTCTTTTACACGAACATACAATCCCCGAACGGATATAAGGTTTTGCTAAATCATATCCGACTCGTCGATGCGTACGTGAAACATATGAACTCGTCGGATACATGATTATTTTCTAAATGTTTTGAGACCGTTCGAGTCCATATTGGACGATTTCGGCGCTCGTCCGAAGTGGAAGATTTCGGCGCGCATCCGATGTGGACGATTCCGACACGCGTCCGAAGTGGACAATTCCGAAATTAATCTAAACCCTAATAATTAATCTAACAAATTAAACAATTAATTTAAATAATTAATTAACAATTATAAAACAATTATAAAACAATTATAAAACACAAACAATTAATTTAAATAATAATTAAATAATATACAAATTCTCGGCGCCGGAGTCATGTGGACTCCGGCGCCGGCGTACAGTGGCCGGACACACTGTCCGACCACTGTACAAGGTCCGGCGGCGGCCATCGGCCGACCGCCGCCGGCCGAAACCCTAGAAATAGGGTTTCGGTCGGATTAATTCCCGCCGGCCGCAACGGGAAGAGGCGGCCGGCCGGCGAGGCATACCTGAACAAGTCGGCAGCAGCGGGGGAGGCGAGAGCAGGAGCGGCAGCGTCGTCGGCAGCAGCGGCGAGAGGCGAGAGCAGGAGCGGCGGCGGCAGCAGCGGGAGGAAGAAGGGTCGGGCGCGACTGGTGCCCTATATAAACTTATCAGCAACGGCTCACTCGCCCGTTAGAAAGCCGTTGCTAATAAGTTATCATCAGCAACGGCTCACTTGTCCGTTAGAAAGCCGTTGCTGATAATTAAAATATCAGCAACGGCTCGCCTTTCCGAAAGAAAGCCGTTGCGGATGATTAAAATAATCCGCAACGGCTCGCCTGTCCGTTAGAACACCGTTGCAGATACAAATATCTGCAACGGCTCGGGCGGCCGTAAGAATGCCGTTGCAAATAGCAACGGCTTGAGTGACCGTTGCTGATAGCCGTTGCTGAAGACCAAGTTTCTAGTAGTGGCTCCATAAGACCAAGGCTTCTGACCCTAGGTGCTGCATAAGCAACCTCTAGTAAGATATTATGACTACCCAAGTCAAGTGAGGTCGGTGATTAGAGCAACCTAACTCACAGTATGATACTATATCCTTTTGTCACGCGATATTTGGATCGAGCATAAGACATGGATTACATCATCCTTATATTGCTCAATCTAGTTTCTAGATTTCTAAGTAGACTGACTTAACAAATGACATTGATACTCCTATCAATTCATTTGAGCACGGCCATACATTTCCTCAGTCACACTCATCAAGGGGCCTAGAGATATCTCTCTCATATACGAGAGGGACAAATTTCCTCACGACTACTCATATTTCTCTACATGATTTATTATATGTTCAACTATAGTCCTTATTACCATTTGGTTAAAGATAATGTTAAATTAGGTCAAAAGACAGAATTCCTCATACAAACTCACTGATATATAAATAAAAAATTTCAAATTTCACAACTCACTGATGAAGAGTTGAATATGCCTCGGCAAGTGCAGGCAGGGCATCATCCACTAAAGCCTCCACTGCTTCCATAGTGAGGAGGATGTGGCTCGGAGACGGCAATTGAAGACTCCCTCTCCGTCGGAACAAGGGCCTCGTCCTCGTCCTCCTCCACTCTAGGGTCCACCACAACACCATTCTTGAACCATCCGACCTCATCAAAGTTGGCCCCCAGAGCAAGGAAACGAATCTATGCCATCACCTTTTCAAAATCATTGACGTAATGATCGATAGCTTCATCCTAATAATGCTTAGTCGTGCCTTTTGTCTCGAGCCCCTACATCGCCCCCTTGGCCCACGTTACCCAAGCTTGGTCGGATTCTATTTTGGCCCTCAAATTGGATTCCTCCGCAACAACTGCAACAAGGTCATGCTGGAGTTTGTCCAACTCTACCCTCAAGCCAATAGACACGTTCTCGACATGCCTTGCCTGAGCGCTAGATTCATAAGCAACAACGTTCAAGCGTTCAACCTTCGCCTCCAGAGCCTTCTTCAACAACTCGATTTCTCGAGTCTGATCCTCTCACTAGCCTATCCACCAGACACGACACATAAAGACAACCAATCTTGATAAGCTCGCCCTTGTCTGCCCCTTTCGGCAAATTTGCTCAAACACCGAGCAGGAAAAGTTGATCATTCTAGGGAGCCTCGACTGGATGTTGTTCTACCGACAGAGCCTCCTATGCTGCCACCGCACATGGCATGACAGCCTCAACCTCCATAGGAAGGGTGACATCCCGAGGGGGCAGACCTTCTCCGACGCACGAGGCCCTGTCCCTCTTCCTCTGCCGTAAAGGGGAGCACGAAGGGGTCGAAGAATTAGACGGCATTGGCGATCTGATCGCCCAGAGGGCCGAGACCCTGAGGCCCCCATGGCCTGAGACCTTGAGGCCCCCAGAGCCTGGGACCCTAGGGCATGCGACAGCTTTGGCGGAGGTGGAGGGGGAGAATCATCTATCAACGGGTTTTCCCCTTGCTAATTACATGGGCACTACCCTTCTTCTTCTCTAGTCGAGCGCGAAAGATTGTCTCGTCCAATATGGAGGACGTCCTACCAACATCAAGAAAACTTTCTATCAACACACTCAGGGAAATTGAGGTAAAAATAACCTTACAACCCCCCCTAAACTCACTTATATAACTCGAGACCAGAGACCCCTCCAGGTTCCGCTTCAATAATTCTTTGCAGGAAAAAGGCTCGGAAAGGGCAACACCTATCCAGAAACTCTATGACACACTTATCCTCGGGTGAAAGAGTCTTCTTCTCCACATGCATAATAGACGTAGGGTCCTCAGTCCATGACAACGAAAACATCTCCGTATGAGAATTGTCTATCAACGAGCTTTTCCCCTTGCTAATTACAGGGGTACCACCCTTCTTCTCTAGACGAGCACGAAAGATTATCTCGTCCAGCATGAAGGATGTCCTACCAACATCAAGGAAACTTTCTGTCAACACACTCGGGGAAATTGAGGTAAAAATAACCTTACGAACCCCCCTAAACTCACCTATATAACTCAAGATCGGAGACCCCTCTAGGTCCCGCTTCAACAATTCTTTGCAGGAAAAAGGCTCGGAAAGGGCAACACATATCCAGAAACTCTATGACGCACTTATCCTCGGGTGAAAGGGCCTTCTCCTCCACATGCATAATAGACGCGGGGGCCTCGGTCCAGGACAACGGAAACATCTCCGTCCGAGACTCCCGATCCAAATAGAACAAGCAAAGGTTGGGCTTCGACCTTACCTTGAAGAAGTAAGTCTTAAAGTTCTTATAAGAATTCTTGAACAAGTTGAAAAGTTTCTTCTCGAGAACGCCACCGAAGGACACCAACACACCTTTCTTCCCTTCGTTTGGAAGAAAAAGAAAAATACGTATAGGCTTGGTTCAATCCCGAGACACTTCATCAAAATCTCGAAACATCGGACAAACGCCCAATAGCTCAGGTGCAACTGCAATGGAGCAACATTTGCCTGGTTAAACACCCCATGTTCAAATTATGAATGGCAGCAGGACCCCAAGTTCATCAAACAAAGTCCGATACATGAAGATAGACTCGGGTTCCGCCCTATGAAAAACTCTATCCATCGGAGAGCAAGGGAAACAATCAAAGGATTTGTCATCATTCAAACGAGAGATCTTCATGCTATCCCGAAAGGCTTGGATGCTATTTAGAGTGGTCATCACCAAACTTTGTTGTTGTATCTCATGGTGGACCCAAGAATAACGATCCGAAGTCTTCCCTGACGGTCCTACCTCCAACGTAATTTTGACACCTCTCCTCGCCATTAACCCGATAGAGGATCGTAAAATCCTAACAAACAAGGATAAGTCAGTACAACCTATTGACCTAAGGCCAACCCCGACAAGACAAAACTGAAAGGAAGAACTAAGAGACTCATCGAGAAGAAGCAAGAAATGATCGTGGAGCAGTGTCTCCGGCAAAAATCTCAGGAAGGCAGAACGTCAAATGACAAGAAACTCGAGAAGAGTTTTTCTGAAGTAAAAAGGAGAAGCCACTTTAAAGGGCAAACCTCTTCATTAAACGACCAATATCACCACTATGATTCAATCTCAGTCGGCCATCCCACCAGTAGTGCCTCAAGGGCACAAACAAGCAATTCGCCTCGTCATGATCACCCCTCAAAGGCAAATTAATGCTAAGGAGGGTAGACATCAACAAACAGGTGCCACATAGAATGAAATACCCCTCCACTATATAATCATCACGATAGGAGCGAAAATCGAGGGGTCACAAAGCGACACGATAAAGATACGCCGACCTAATTCATCTTGGCCAATTGAAGGCAACGAGCACGTGCCCTCCATGATCCATTCAAAAATTAAACCTCGACAGTTGCAGCAGCTCGGCGCCTGGAGTAGCTTGGCGAAAAATTGATATACCAACAAAATCTGGATGACATCTCTCAAATCGAGATCAAAGGTTGACGCGCTACTTTGAGCTCGACATGAAGTTCTGAGACTCCGAACAAGCTCGAGGACTGTAGACTGGACTAGCATCTTAATTTGGGTTCAGTCAGATTAGGCCCAGAAGAACCCACATTAATTCATGAATCATACTCAAGTCAAGTTAGACGGCTTTGTCCGGGGGCTTCATCCGATCAAACATGAATATTTTTATCCACATTAATTACGAGAGATTCGTCATTCACGAGCCCGATATTTTTGGGATTAGCCTCAAGTCATTCTGAGCATCTGTCGAAGATGCAATTGGTGGTTTTACGACTATCCTTAGCCGTCCCTAAATCTGCATTGCAGATTGATTACTTATAATAGTGAGAGAAGAGGAAGTAGCTGGCAATAAGAATAGAGAAAGAACACAAGCCGAAAGAGTTAAGTGGATCGAGAAGCGAGGACGGGGCGGACGAGTAGCAGCTCACAGTAGTGGAAAAAAATTCAAAAGATAAATGATTAAATCTGAATATCGTTCTTTTCAACATGTGTTTATCGTTTTATAGTTTTGCTAGCCGTTCTCCGGAACATGAAAAGAAATAGAGTCACAGGTAGTAGGGTAAAAATGTTTAATTGCTCTAGTATTCATTATCGAATTGCCACTTGGCGCAGATCCAAGGGAGGACGCACGTCCTATCGAAAGAGGAGGTGATTGGAATTTTACCAAGTCATTCATCTGCTTTATATAGAGAGTTAGATGTCAACGAAGTGGATCGAGTAATTTATCATCCTCATACAAAAGTCTTCCATCCGTAAAGAAACAATTTAAATTGAAGGCACAGTCATACAATACAACATCTTCAAGTCTAAGCTTTCAACTCTGTTCTAGCACAGCCAGAAGAATCAAAGAGAAGTTTACTCTACTTTAAATTGTCATGAAATTGAATTCCTCCACCTCCTCGGCCTAATCGTTGCCTGCTCCGCCGATGGCATCATCGACATTGGACCTCCGATCTCGTGCGCCTCACTCGTCATCTTGGTGAGCTTGCTCAGCTTCTTCCACCCGCTGGTCCACGGAGAAGACGAGGACTGCTTGCTGGGCTTCGTCGTTGCTGAAGACGACGACATCTTCTCGAACTGCGTCTGCAGGTTATCCATGTCGCTCTGCAGTTTCAAGTACTTGGCCTTCATGCTCTCCAGCTCAAACTTGAGGGTGTTGATGTCCTTCTTCGCGGTCGCCCATCCTTCTTGGAAGGACTGAGGAGTGCTCTCCAGCAGCTGCCGTCGGGTGGAGATCATCGGCTGGTAGTGCGACTCCACCGACTCCTTCAGCGACGAGCTGGCAATGGCGTTGCTGATCTTCACTTGCTCGGAGAAGAGCACTTGCACCACCACGCGCAGCGGAAGGCGTTCGTTCTGCGCCGCGTGCATGCAGGCGTCGATGGAGAGCTTCTGGCAGTCCATCACCCGGCACAGCCTCTTCCGCTCATGCTCAGTTAACGTCGGATGTGCCTGCGAGCGGATCAAAATCGCAACAAAGTCAATTCGCACGCTTTGGTGATCTGCTCTGTGGAATGAATGATCACTTTTCACCAATTTGTTTTTAATATAATTTAATACCTTGAGATAAGAATCGACGGCTCGATACAGTCCGTCGTCGCAGGTCCTCGCCGACTCGGGCAATGCTTCGGCCAGGACTTGGAATTTGGTGAGAGAGAGGTTCCGGTCGCGGGACACCTCGGTGAGATAGCTATCGAGTAGCCTTGCAACTTTGATCTTGGCGTTGAGACTGCCGCTTCTCGGATTGGTCTCATAGCCGAGCTCCTGCCCGGGGCTGGAAGACTCCATTTGCTCCTGAACCAGGAAGTGCTCCACCAATCTCTGCACCAAATCCACATCGTACAGCGTCTCACTCTTGTGAAACGAAGGGATCAAGAGATCCGGCAGAGAGGATTGCTCCAGCTGCATTCCCACTCTTTTCTCCAGCTCCGTCACCAGCGCCGGCGCCACCTTCAGCATGTTCGCCAGCCGCAGTAATCGGAGAAGGAAGCTGCAGGAGACGCAGTCCTTCTGTGGCGGAATTATGCTTATAAGGCTCTCGATAACCATGCGCTGCTCTCGGATTTGGAAGCTCGGCAAGTCGTCCTTGTTCGCGGGGCCGGCGACGATCAAGTTCAGTCCTCCTCCTCCTTGGTTCCACGGCTCCTCGCTCGCCATCGCCGCGGGGCCTTCTCTGGTCAGCCCGGGGAGCCATTTTGAAGCATAATGCATGATGGAGGCGCCGATGAGCTCGAACCGCATGCCCTTCACTTTAATTGCCGTCACGACGCGGACGAAGTGGTCGATTCGTAGAATGGAGACGTCTTCGAACCACCAGTCCGGGGGAACTGGTTGCTGGCTTCTGCTAGGACTGGACTCCTTGGAGTCGCCGCCATTGTTATTCCACTTGGGGCTCGAGGAGGCTTTGATAGGTTTTCCGGTGTACGCCCAGCGGATGCCGCGCGGGTTCGCGCAGGCCTTCCAGGCGATGGACTCGCTGCATCTACGGACGATTTGGAGGTTCTCCGCCCACGGAGAGAGGCTCTCGCAGCTCTTGAGCACGACGATGGAGTCGCGCCACGAGGATAGGACGACATAACTGAGGAAGGCTTCGGTTTTGAAGATTAAGTTCCCCTCTTCCAGGTCCTCTGTCATGTCCAAGTACTCGGCGGCGCAGCGGAGGCCGGAGATGTTCGAGGCCGTCAGATCCACGGCAATTCCATAGCAAAATTTAGCAGCCAGTTCGAACGCTTCGGGTCCTCCGGGGATATCATCCAATTCCACCAAGCTCGGCTCCATTTCTAGCGATGATTCGTATATAATTCTGTTCATTTTTCCGCTCCTCGACAGTAAGGGATACTTGAGAACATTCAACATCAGTCTCAACCATCAAACAACAACAAAAAATCCATCAAGTACTAATAATGGGAAAAGGGCGCAAGAACCTTATGCAGATGGAAGCTGACACCTTCCACTTTAACAAGCAAATCGCTGGGGATGTCGCTGGAGACGTACCTGGTCATTTCCAGATTGGGTAAGTCGCCAATTATTTGGTGGACTTATAGATTACGCGATCTCGATCTCTCGGAGAGAAGAAAAATAGCAACAAGAATGTTTGGCTTCATCTACAAAAAAAGAGCACGAATATATACCATGATTGGTCTCTGCGCTCGAAGCCATCAGTCTTGAGGCCGTCATGGTTATCATGGTCGAGGGAGCTGACTCCGTGATCTCTTCGACCTCCATGAGCCTCACTCTCAGACTCCCACATGCTCGAAACTGAGACCAATTGAAAGCAGAGTTTTATACAGTTAATAAACTATTGTTTCGGAAATCCCTGTCAGATGATAAAACTACAAAGTATGATTAAAAACAGGTACCTGTAATGCTAGAAGAGCTAACAAGCTATGAAAGATCTGACTGCAAAGAAAATTTGAGCCTGCAAGCTAGCAAATTACGGTGAAGTGACAAATTGAACATCAATTCTTCAGCTGAATGAATAAAGACTTACAGGTGCGTTCACCAAGAAGGTAGGGGATTGGAAATTGGAGCAGAAATTAAAGAAGGGGGGGAGGAGAGGGTGATGTCTGGGACCTGGTGAAGGAGTGGAGAGTGATCAAGAAAATATCACATGGGGTGTTTGGTGTTATGTGGACTAGTCTAAGCTGTTGGATCATGGGCACCCTCTAATTTTTTGTGCAGGTTTCCATGATTTTTAAAACAATTTTTGATTCTGACGAAAGGATATGGCTGAGTTTACTTTATCAATCTTTGTCTTCCTGTTCATGAGCTTGAAGATGTTGGTTTTTGTAGGCTTTTCTGTTTGTTTCTTTCAGTGCATGGTTATTTTCCTTGCTCCTCAATTGGTGGATCTACCCAACCAATACTACCCCCTCCCCACCTTTTTGCTGCTATCTATCATCCAAATTAATATTTGGTGACTGGTTAGTAGCACATATTTAATTTTTAGCAGTGTAATGGTAGAGCAATAATTGTCTGTTTTGCTAAAAGAACAAAAATATTCTCTATATAACTTGGTTTAAGCATTTTAATGAGGCTCTTTGACATTTTTGTCGTTGCATCTTCCACATTTTTGCAGCGCCATGATAGATAATGACTTAAATCTAATTAATGAAAGATAATTTTCACAATAAGATGGTATATGGTATAGTGAATCCATTTGTGCTCAGGTGGTAGTAGCATTTAGATATGTTACCTAGGTCTTGGGTTCAATCTCTAATTGTAGCATTTTGTGCGTCTTTTTCGCATCTTTGTACGTCTTGTAATATACTTTGTGCTGTATTATAAAATTATTTTTTCAAAAAAAGAAAAAAGAAGAAGAAGATGGTATATGGTATATACTGCGTATTCAATTAATGCCATTGTTAATTAATTAACTATTTAGTTTCTATATATTATTGGTATTATAAAGATTTGCTACGGAGGATTAACTGATTAGCACATAATATTTTCCCAATAGTTACCCAATATGCCAATTATTAACTTATTTATAAGAAATCTAGTCATAAATTTGATTTTCAATTACAGTATTTTACGTGTATATTTTCTTTTACCTATAGTATTTCCATACATCATGTTATATATTTCCATACAAGTTTCAATTACTCCATTATTGTATTAGGCATATATTTTCTGACTTTGATAAATAAATGGAGGGAGCCCGGCCCCCTGAAGAGGTGGCAACGGGCCGTGCTCGGGCAGGCACGACCACTTCCGGGTCGGGCCGGGCACGGCCCGACCACATTTCGGGCCATTTGTGGTATAGTGAACTCATTTGTGTTCAAGTGGTAGTAGCATTCAGATATGTTACCTAGGTCTTGGGTTCAATCCATAGTTGTAGCATTTTGTGCGTCTTTTTCGCATCTTTGTACGTCTTATAATATATTTTGTGCGGTATTATAAAATTATTTTTTCAGAAAAAGAAAAAAGAAAAAAGAAAAAGAAGATGGTATATGGTATATACTGCGTATTCAATTAATGCCATTGTTAATTAATTAACTATTTAGTTTCTATATATTATTGGTATTATAAAGATTTGCTACGGAGGATTAACTGATTAGCACATAATATTTTCCCAATAGTTACCCAATATGCCAATTATTAACTTATTTATAAGAAATCTAGTCATAAATTTGATTTTCAATTACAGTATTTTACGTGTATATTTTCTTTTACCTATAGTATTTCCATACATCATGTTATATATTTCCATACAAGTTTCAATTACTCCATTATTGTATTAGGCATATATTTTCTGACTTTGATAAATAAATGGAGGGAGCCCGGCCCCCTGAAGAGGTGGCAACGGGCCGTGCTCGGGCAGGCACGACCACCTCCGGGTCGGGCCGGGCACGGCCCGAATGTTTGGCAGCCAAGCCCAGCCCGGGCCCAACCCCGCCCAGCTGGCTCGGGCCGGGTTCGGGCCAGCCCAAAAATTAATTAATTATTTTTTTTTTAATTTAAATTTTTAAAAGTTTAAAATTTAATTTTAAAAATTAATGGTTACAGGTGAATTTTGAACTTGGACCACTAATTTTATTAATCATTGTACTAAATTTTATCATATATTTTTTAACACATTTTTTATATGTAACATTGTAACGCAGTACAAATTAATAAAAAGATCTTTTAAAAATTAAATTTTTATTTATCTTTAATACAAAAATATTCATCCAATGATAAAAAATATTCATCCAATCATTGGGCATGGACTGGCTATCCCCTCACTATGCCTCTATGGATTGTAGAACGAAGGCTATTACTTTTAATAAGCCAGGCATGCCGTCGTTCACTTTCCAAGGTGAAGGTAGAGGGGAATCTTTCGGGGTTATTTCAGCCCTTAAGGCCCGGAAGTTGCTTGTGAATGACTGCCAGTCATTTCTAGCTTTTGTGTCCGTGGCTAAGGAAGGTGAAATTTCGGTCAGAAAGGTAGAGGAGACACCGGTGGTTAGTGAATATTCGGATGTTTTTCCGGAAGACCTTCCGGGTTTGCCGCCGGTTCGAGAGATTGAGTTCTGCATTGATTTACAGTCAGAGGTGAAGCCAATCTCAATTCCCCCATATTGTATGGCACCGGCTGAGTTGAGAGAGCTTAAGGCTCAGTTGCAAGAATTGATGGATCTGGGTTTCATTCGCCCGAGTGTGTCACCCTGGGGAGCGCCGGTACTTTTTGTTGAAAAGAAAGATGGATCCATGCGGATGTGTGTTGATTACCGGCAGCTAAATAAAGTGACGATCAAGAACCGCTACCCACTCCGAGGATTGATGATCTTTTTGATCAGTTCCAGGGAGCGCAGTGGTTCTCTAAGATCGACCTAAGGTCAGAGTATCACCAGTTGAGGATCCGGGATCAGGATGTTCAGAAGACAGCCTTTAGGACGAGATATGGTCACTACGAATTTTTGGTCATGTCCTTCGGGTTGACTAATGCACCGGCTGCATTTATGGATTTGATGAACCGTGTGTTCAAGGAGTTTCTGGATAGGTTTGTCATTGTGTTCATAGATGACATCCTGGTTTACTCCCGAAGTGAGGCTGAGCATTGTGAGCATTTGAGGGTAGTTTTGGAGACCCTCAGGAAGCATCAATTATTTGCTAAATTTTCCAAGTGTGAGTTCTGGTTGAACAGTGTGGGATTTTTAGGACATGTGGTATCGAGGGACGGGGTGAAGGTAGACCCCGCGAAGATTGAAGCAGTGTAGAGATGGAAAAATCCGACTTGTGTGGCTGAGATCCGGAGCTTCTTGGGCTTGGCCGGGTACTATAGGAAGTTTGTAGAAAACTTTTCTAGAATTGCAGCTCCTTTAACCCGATTGACTCAGAAGAAAATCAAATTTGAGTGGGATAGCAAGTGCGAGGAGAGCTTTCAGGAGCTCAAGGACCGGTTGACTTCAGCTCCAGTATTAGCTCTACCGTCAGGTTCTGGAGGTTTTGTAGTGTACTGTGATGCTTCTATGGTAGGTTTGGGTTGTGTTTTGATGCAGCATGGTAGGGTGATTGCTTATGCATCTAGGCAGTTGAAACCTCATGAGAAGAACTACCCGACCAATGATTTAGAGTTGGCAGCTATAGTATTTGCACTAAAGTTATGGCGCCATTATTTGTATGGGGAAGCTTGTGAGATTTATACTGACCATAAAAGTCTTCAGTACTTGCTTACTCAGAAGGAACTGAACTTGAGGCAAAGAAGGTGGTTGGAGTTGTTGAAAGACTATGACTGCACCATTCTATACCATCCTGGGAAAGCTAATGTAGTGGCTGATGCATTGAGCAGAAAATCTATGGGTAGTCTAGCACACTTGACTTTGAGAAGAAGGCTATTGGCGAGGGAGCTTGCTGAGTGTCTGGGGAATGGAGCGGTGTTATCGGTGTCTAACTCGGGTGGTATGGTGGCGCATCTTCGAGTCCAGTCTACTTTGGTGGATATGCTCCGAACAGCCCAGGGTGAGGATGCATTTTGTGCTATAACTCGAGGTCTGGTTGAGAGGGGAGATGCGAACGATGGGTTTAGGATTGATGCCGAGTGTGTGTTAAGGTTCAAGGATAGGATTGTGGTACCTGATATGGCAGAAGTCCGCCGACAGGTACTTGAGATGGCTCATAGTTCCACTTATACTATGCATCCAGGAGCCACCAAGATGTACCGTGATTTGCGGCAGCATTACTGGTGGAGAGGGATGAAGAGGGAGGTAGCTGAGTTTGTGTCTAAGTGTTTGGTCTGTCAACAGGTTAAGGCTGAGCATTTGAGACCTGCAGGGCTGCTTCAGAATCTTGAAGTGCCGGAGTGGAAATGGAAAAAGATCACTATGGATTTTGTTACTGGACTACCCAGGTCGAAGAAGGGAAATGATTCCATCTGGGTGGTAGTGGATCGGCTAACTAAGTCGGCGCACTTTATTCTGGTGAAGACGACTTTCATCGCAGAGCAGTATGCCCGATTATTTTTGGATCGGATTGTGGCGTATCATGGTATCCCAGTGATGATCATCTCTGATCGGGGTACTCAGTTCACTGCTCGGTATTGGCAGTCTTTCCAGGAGGCTTTGGGCACTCAGGTCAGATTCAGTACCGCTTTCCACCCGCAGACGGACGGTCAGTCTGAGAGGACCATTCAGACTTTGGAGGATATGTTAAGAGCTTGTGTTTTGGATTTAGAGGATGGTTGGGAGAAGCACCTGCCCTTAGTAGAGTTCGCCTATAATAATAGTTTCTAGACCAGTATTGGTATGGCGCCTTTTGAGGCCCTGTATGGACGGCGATGTAGATCCCCAGTGGGGTGGTTCGAGGCTGGGGAGTCTCAGTTGTTGGGGCCCGATTTGGTGCAGGATGCCATGGAAAAAGTAAAACTGATTAAGGATCGATTGCTGGCAGCCCAAAGTCGTCAGAAGATGTATGCAGATGGAAAGGCCCGAGATATTGAGTTCGCAGAGGGGGAGTTAGTGTTTTTGAAGGTGTCTCCTATGAAGGGAGTGGTGAGGTTTGGAAAGAAGGGGAAATTAAGTCCTAGGTTTATAGGACCTTTTCCTATCTTACGGCGAAGAGGAGCCGTAGCTTATGAGTTGGCCTTACCGCCTAGCCTAGATAGGGTGCATCCAGTGTTTCATGTTTCGATGTTGAAGCGGTATGTTAGGGATGAGACTCATGTACTTGAGCCGTCAGTGGTGGAGATTGATTCGACAATCTCATATGAGGAGAAACCTGTAGAGATTTTGGATCGCCAGATTAGGAAGCTGAGGTCTAAGGAAGTTCCGCTGGTGAAGGTCCGTTGGGAACACCATACTAGTCAAGAAACTACCTGGGAGGTGGAGAGTGCGATGAGGGAGAAGTATCCCTATCTTTTTGATTCCTTGGTGAGTTCTTTTCTACCCTAAATTCGAGGTCGAATTTTTTTTAAGGGGGGAAGATTGTTTTATCCGTAAATTTTATATAATTTAATTTAGTTATTTTCAGTCGGACGATGTGGATGCGCATCGAAGCGGGTCGGAAGAAGTGTCGGATAATGTGAATTAAGGTGAGGCCTTTGCGCGTGTTTAGTGTTTTATTTTATTTTAGGTTTTGGATTATTAGTTGAGTCGAGTTCGACGACTCGATCGGAATCTAATTTGGGCAAGTGTGGGTCGAGTTGGGTAGAAGCTGCAGTTGGGTTAAGTGAGGGGTAGAATCATAAAAATAAAATTATATATATATATATATGTGTGTGTGTGTGTGTGTGTATAAAAAGGCGGGGGGTATGTTTGAGTGAGGGATAGAATTGTAAAAAATTTATTTGGTGTGTGCGATTGCTACAGCCGCACACACCCAAAATTAAAAAGAAAAAAGGGGAGAAGAGAGGCAGCGATAGTGGGCGACGGAGGAGGCGTTGGAAGAAGGATTGCCGCCGGTGGTGTTGTCGTCGCCGGTGATCATCGACTCAAGGACTTTGGAGAGCGTCTTCCACTTCGATTTCCCTTACCGATGAGTGGTTAAATCCTTGCCCAAACCCATGCCTTGTCTTCCTCACCTTGCCGCCCCTTACTAGGAAGAAATTTGAAAAAAAAAATCTTTGAGAAATTAGGTTCCTTCTCCCATTTGGATTTAATTGTGGTTTCTTGTTCTGATTCATGTGTTAAACCTGAGACCTAATGTATACAATTTCTAAGCAATGGGAATTTTAATTCTTGTAGTGACCGCCTACTGTTAAGAGGGGTTCTTGAGATTTCTTGTGATTTTTTTTTTATTTCCTTCCTCAAGTGGTCGGACTTCAATCTCAATGTTAAGTTCTCCATGGGATTGAAGGATAGATTTATGCAAAAACTAGGTGTTGTAATTAAGTGAGTCTTGATGCTGCCTGCTACTAAGAGGGAAAGCTTGAAAACTTTGTTTATATATATATATATATATTTCTTTGTCAATTGAATGGTAATTTACCCTGATAAGTAGATTTTATGCTTGTGTTAGTTGGATGTGACGTTAGTTGTTGAATTGAAAACATAGAGGGGTGTGGTGTGGCCGCATGCCACATTGACCTTCTGCGGCTACCTACTACAAACACAGGAGGATTTGGAACATTGAAGTTAAATTAGAATGTTGGTAGTTAATACTTTATGCTAGAAAATATATGAGTGATCTTTGGTTTTGATTTAAAGAGAAAGAAGTTTAGGTGGCAGCCTTAAAGTCCATTAGTGTAGTTTCTTATTAAATATAAATTTCATAGTGGTTTATACAAATATTTTATCTGCTGTTATGCATTTACATATTGTGCTAGTGTGAATTGGGGTGTTTGTAGATATGTTAATTATAGTATCTAGAATACTTGTGTAGCTATGTTCTACTTATACTAAGCCTTCTCTTGGTAACATTTAAATTGAACAAACTGGTTGGATTTGGTGTATATACATTGTTGGTGTATTCATTATACGTAATGTACTCACGTTTGTGAATGGAATGAGGGTGTGGTTGAGTGGATCGGTGGAGGAGGTGTGGACCGGGAAGCTCGTCAGCGAGCCACACTGACGACCGACCCGGAGTGGCTTTGGTTGGAGGGTTTTCCCAACCAATTGGGGTTACCGACGCTAGAGGGCCTACCTAGCTCGGGAACCATGGGCGGGAAGCTCACTAGACATGTTCTAGTGACCGACTCGTATTAATTGAGTTATGCTTTGGATTTACATAAATAAAATATTCAGTTCTGAGTTAAGAACTTATTCATTGTACTATGGAAGTTATATATTATGCGGCCATTATATTATTATATAACTGTCAACTGTGGACAGTGGTGGGCTCAGGACCGAGCCACTCACTAAGTCTAATGTGGACTTACTTTTGTATTCTTGTTTTCTTTCAGCACCAGGTCAGGACAAGTAGTAGCATTGAAGTGTTGGAGTAGCGCAGCTGGGAGCAGCAGGTTCAGGACTGATCTCGTGATAAGTCGAAGTTAGAGTTAGGGTAGTGGTTGGATTTAACGAGAGTCGTGTATCAAGACTTGTTGTACTTCATTTCATCTAGGGATTCTTTATTTTATTTATTGTTTCAAACATTGTTTAAAGTTTATTCCGGTTGAACATTCTTGTTTCCGCGATTTCTTTATCAAATGGTGAATTTGTTTTGTTCTATAACCATTTGTTAGTGGTTGGAGTTTGAAATATAAAGTTTGTTTTATTTATATGGTGTGTGATTAGTTTGTTTTATGTCCGTGGTTGTGATTTGAGTAGGCTTCGGGGTATGCTTGTATACCCTGGCCGGTCACACCATTGTGGAATTGGGGTGTGACAATATTTAAACCATTAATTTTCATTCTAAGATCTAAACATATTGCTAAACAAAATAAAGTAGGTATATCTGACCAATACTTTTTAAATTTAGATTTCATTAAAGAAATAATTTGTGCAAATAAAGGATGATGTCTATATGAAGAAAATACTTCACTAATACGAACTATATGTGAAAGAGTTAAATTACATGTAGGATAATAAACACTGAAAAGTTGTTTGGTAGCTTTATTAAAAAGTTCTAAAATTTGAGTAATATGTCCAGCAACTAACCAATCATTATTATTAATTGGATCACCAGACATATTTTGATTGTAAAATATTGTAAGGATCTCTTGATATCTTATAGTAGACATAAGCATATGATATGTTGAATTCCATCTAGTAATAACATCACTATTAAATTTTTTAAATGGTTTATTAAAAGATTGATATAATTGTTTAAATTCTTGTGTTCTTGCTTTTGAAAAACGCATATATCTAATAACATCTCTTATTTTTTCTACATGTATATTTACTTGTTTTAAATCATCTTGTACACATAAATTAAAAATATGACAAACACAACGAACATGAAATAATTCACTATCTAATACTGGTTTAAATAACTATATAAGGGAAGGAATAGCAGCATCATTATTACTAGCATTATCAAAATTAATCGAATATTTTTTATCATTTATATTATAGAAAGATGTTACAAATCTAATAGTAGAAAAAATGGCAACAGAAGTGTGTGGATATTCAAAAACTTTAAAACTAATTATTCTTTTTTGCAAAAATAAAATTTTCATCAATCCAATGTGCAGTAACACAAATGTAAGAATTAGACCAAACATCAGATGTTAAAGAAATTTTTGATTTATTATTTTGAAAACTAGTAATTATATTTTCTCTATATATAAAAAATAATTTTAAAGCATCATTTTTCATTGTATTTCGAGTAATTTTTTTATATTTTGGTTGTAAAGTATTTTGAATCCAACTAAAAATTCTTAGTTGATCAACAAAACTAAAAGAAAATTCACTTTGAACAATTAATTTTGTAAGTTCTCGACGTTGAAAATCATGATCATACGAAAAAGCTGTTAAACCAGAATAAGATAAATTAAGAATTTGTTGAGCTTGTGCAACCTTAGTGTCATGACCCTTTTCATGACGTAATAAATGACCAGTTCCTCTGGTTGTTGAACCCGAAAGAATTTTTTGATATTTTTTGCACCGGGCTATTGTTTTGGTGCCATCGGGTTCAATAATTTTCTCAAAATATTCCTAAACCATACTTTTTTTTCTACCTGATGGACATAAATTAATAGATGGACTTATCTCTATATTTTGATTTTGTTGAGTGGTAGGAGTGGTAGGAGTAGTAGGAGGCATTTCTTCTAACATATTTGATCCAACCTGTGGAGTATAACCTGAAAAATCTCCATCCGCCATTAGTAAAAATTAAAAAATATAAAAAGTATAAATATTATACTAATCAATGAAACAAATTGAAGAGATTAAAAAAATTTAACAACAATCTTAAATCCTTGTCTTCTTGATGAGCTTAAAATATTGTTGAGAATGATTGTAAATGAACTTAGATTGTTGAGAGTAAGAGAGTTCAGAATTGAGAGTTGAGAGTTGAGAGAAAGAGTTGAAGATGAAGATAAAATAAATGAAGAAGGAGATAGGGTATTTATAGGTAAATTTAATTATTTTTTTATAACATCTTTGTCGGCTCGAGCCAGACTTGGCTCGGGCCGACCTAGGCCTGGCGTGCGCCAGGCCTCCCGTGCTCGCCCAGAGCACAAGCACCGGGCCGTTGTCGGCCCACGTGCCTTGCTCGGGCCAGCATGGTGTGCGGGCCGTGCCTAGCACGGCCTACGTGCCCAGAAGACGAGCTCGGCCCGTCTTCTGGGCACAGTCGTGCTGGGCCGGGCCAGACCCGACCCAAACCCAGGTCGAGCTTGTGCCGCCCATGGGCTGGCCCAGCCCGTTGCCACCTCTTGGCCCCCTCCTTCCATTAATTATGTCCAGGAGCTTTTAATTGCTTATTTTTTTGTTGTATTTTAATTCTTTCAAATTCTGCCATTATTAATTAGAAGCCATGCAACATTATGGCTCCATAAAGTTGACTAACAATCATCACAATTTGACTTGTGCATGTAGATATATATATGCCTTAATTTACATGGACCGATTATAGCAATTTTTAAATCGGTCCATTACATTAGTTTTTTAAAAATTATTAATCATAAATCGATCAATTAACTTCCGTTAATGAGTACTTCAATTTTAATTTTTGTGATTCGGTTAATCAATAATATTTTAGTAATCAATAAAATTATTTAACATATAAAAATAATAAAATTATATAAATTACAATGTTCATTTCAAATATTGAAAATACTTTTTAAAAAAATACAAATCAAACATAATATTCATAAACAAAAAGTCAAAAGAAGAATAATATCCTCACAAACAAATTGCAATAATTGAATATGTTCAACCTGAAATTCAAATCTTTATTTAGTAAAAAGGGAAAACTATACTTTTGGTCCTCATAATTTCCCTGATTTTGGTCCCTATAATTTTAAAATTTTAGTTTTACTCCTCACACTTTACTTCCGTTTAGGATTTGATCTCTGTCGTTAAATAAGGTTTAAATAACGCTTACGTTGATAACATATGCTTATTCGACAATGGTGACATGGAGCTTGCAGGGACCAACTTTATAAACTATAGGGACTAAATCTAAAATTTTATAAACTATGAGGATTAAAACCAAAATTTTATAAACTATAGATACTAAAATCAAAATTTAAGTAATTATTTTTCCTAATAAATATAAAAAATTATATGATATCACTTGGCCCGAAAAAATTCATGCCCGATCCGGCTCGAAAAAGTTCGTGCCCGATCCGGCCCAAAAAAGTTCGTGCCCGACCCGGCCCGAAAAAATTCGTGCCCGCCCCGGCCCGAAAAAATTCGTGCCCGACCCGGCCCAAAAAAAATTCGTGCCTGACCCGGCTCGAAAAAAAAATTTCAGGCCGGGTCGGGCACGAATTTTTTCGGATCGGGTCGGCCACGAATTTTTTCGGGCCATGTAATATCATATAATTTTTTATATTTATTAGGAAAAATAATTACTTAAACTTTGATTTTAGTCCCTATAGTTTATAAAATTTTGGTTTTAGTCTTCATAGTTTATAAAATTTTAGTTTTAGTCTCTATAGTTTACAAAGTTGGTCCCTGCAGGCTCCACGTCAGCATTATCCAGTCAGCACATGTTATCCATGTCAGCACCGTTTAAACCTTATTTAATGGTAATGACCAAATCATAAACGAAGTAAAGTGTGGGGACTAAAATTAAAATTTTGAAACTATATGGACCAAAACCAAAATTGGAGGAAACTATGGGGACCAAAAGTATAGTTTTCCCTAGTAAAAATATGTATTATAATATTTTAGAGATTTTGTATCCTAATATATATATAATTCGTTAAATTTTAAAGAATAAAATATAATTTAAATGGTAAAAAGGCAAAGAGCCCCTTCAACTTTAACCTAATTAACAAAAAAACCCAACGAACTTTAAAAACATGCAAAAAAATCTCACAAACTATTGAAAACTAGCAAAAAGCTCCTTGTCGTCATATCTTAGTTAACTTTTTAACAGAATTCCACATCAGGGCCACATGTCGACACCTCATTCGTCCACATGTAATTTATTCTTATATATATATAATAAAAATATATATAAATATTCCAATTTTTTTTCAAAAAAAAATCATCTGAACTTTTATTGTGATGCAAAAAACTCCCCAAACTTTAAGACCCCCTGAACTTCAATTGTGACGCAAAAAATCCCTAAACTTGTGGTCCTTTTTTTTTATTGTGGTGAATTTGACCATATTACCACACCACTTTTTGGTATTTGTTTTAAGGGAGAACAGAAGTTCTATAAGGTTTAAATATTTTGGACTTCGGTCCTATAAATTTTATTTTGGAATTTTCAGTCATATACGTTTGCTCCGTAGCACATATTTGGTCATATCCGTGACGATTCGTTAACTCTTACATGTTGGTAGATTTGGTCCTATAAGTTTCATTGCAGATTTTTTTCAGTTCTATACATTTGCTCCGTAACACAGATTTAATCCTATACATGACGGTCCATTAACTTTTCATCTACGAAAAAATAAACAGTGTTATGCTCATGTTGACAGAGTTAACAGACCGTCACGAATAGGATCAAATCTGTGCTACGAATTAAACGTATATGACTGAAATATCAAAATGAAACTTATAGGACCGAAGTCCAAAAAATCTAAATGTTATAGGACTTCGGTTGCACTTCTGTTGCTTTTAACAATTTTATTGTAAAGTGAGAAAGATTTTTGGTATGTTTTATGATTGTCATGTATATATTATTTGTTGTGGTTGTGTTTTATATACTGTCATACATGTTTGAAATGTAGCAATAAAAGTCCAAGGGATTTTTTTTGCATCACAATTAAAGTTCAGGAATTTTTTTTGCATAGTACTGCAAGTTGAGATAAAGAATTTCAAAAATTATTTTTTTGGAATATTTATACATTTTTTTTAAAAAATATATATATATTAAATATGATGTGAAAAATAAAATTGCATATGGACGAATGAGGTGTCGACATGTGGCACTAATGTGAAATTTTGTTAAAATGTTGATTGAGAGATGACGGCATGGGGCTTTTTGCAAGTTTTCAATAGTCCATGGAATTTTTTTACATGTTTTTAAAATTCATGAGATCTTCTACTAATTATGCTAAAGGTTTAGGAGGCTTTTTGCCCTTTACCCTAATTTAAATATAATTCAATGTATTACGTTATATAAGTTTCAGAGAGAAAAATATAAGGGAAAATATCTTATTTAGTCCCTCAACTATCGCATATTTTTTAACTTTGGTCCCTCAACGAAAAATTCGATCACTTGTATCCTCAAATTTTCAATTGTTAGCAATTTTATCCATGTTGTTAACCAATCGTTGTAACATTGTTAAATTTTGAATGAAACATAAAATAGCTTTAACAAAAAAAATCCTTATTTAGTCCCTTAACTATCACATTTTCTTCACTTTGGTCCCCTCAACTAAAATTACGATAACATTTTAATACACGTAAACCTTGACACATTGGATAATCTTGACACATTGGATAATTTTAACGACGTTATAATAGGAGTTGACGATGAGGATTAAGTGATAACGGTAAATAAATTTGAGGACTCATGTGATTGAATTTTTAGTTGAGAGACCAAAGTGAAAAATATGCTATAATTGAGGGACAAAAGAAGACCTTTTCTCAAAATATAATAAAAAAACTAGGAATGTAAAAAATTTAAATTTAATATATATGAATCGATTAATCGTGGGCTAACAGTTAATGTACTGGTACTCAAAAATCGAAGCTAAAAGTTAAAAAAATAAAAACAAAACCAAAACCGTCAAACCGATTAACCAAAAAATTCGATTCGATTTCGGACCAACTTTTCGAATAACCGAATTTTTAATTTTTTTTGCTCATCCCTAATTTACAAGCATAATTTTTAATTCAGAGACTTAGCCATATATATAGACGTCTATATATGGAGAAGTCTCTGAATTATGAAGATATAATCTTAAACTATCGATCACATGTGTGCTTTAGAAACTTATCTCATAAGAGATATTTTATTATTGGATTATCACATGTGTCCATGGAGAAGGGGCTTAATTATGTTGTGATTAATTTAAAACCAATATTTAAATATATAATTTTCTGTAGATAGAAAACAATTAGGAAAGAATGAAGGATCGTGTTGGGTAGTACATCCTGCTTTAAAGATTTGAAGCGGACGGGAGTGGTATCATTCATCAGATTTGGTTTTTTCTCTTAATCAATCAATTGATGTTCCTAGACTCACAGCACAAATATTTCTTCCTTCGACAAAAAACTACACGTGATATTATTCTCATATGAAGTCGAGGGTGTTGCAGACTTTCGTATTTTCTTGGTCTAGCGCAACTCCGATGATGATTTGTAAAGACACTCTGACGCTCAAGTGATAAGAAATCTCAAATGATGGATATGAAATTAGAATTGAGAGTATACATGATATGCGTTGTGTCTGTTTTATGAGGCATGTCGGGGTGTTCGACGATGATGCCTCCTAGAATCTCGCGGGGATATGCTCGGAACTGGTCGATGTTTATTCCTAAGATATCAGGCTCATTACTATCGAATCTCTGATAATAAATGAATGATGTTGATGTCATTATTTGACCGAGTAGAGCCCCCGGACTAAAGTTGCACTTGGTTCGACTTGAGTCTCATTCATGAGTTGGGGCACTTTTGGGCTTGATCTGGCCGGGTCTAACGAGCTAGTTCAGTCCACGGACCCCCGAGCTTGGTCAGAGTCCGAGGACTTCATGCTGATCTCTAATAATGTGCGACATTTGTTTGTCCGTCGAGCTCTTAGCATATGCCAAGCTTTTGATCTCGGGCTAGTATATGAATGCTTGTTGTGTTCTGTCCTTAGCCAAATTACTAAAATAAGGGAACTCGGTGTGTTTCGATTTTCTTGCTTCGCAACCCTTCGATTCTATGCTCTGTGTGGTGATTGCGGGGTTACATAGTGCCTTTTTCACGTGCCCACCGCCTATTAGCGCATGTCCAGCATTTGATTCTGACATGGGATAATTATGGTATGGACATTCGATTGTTCGTTTTCGAGACACTAAAGTACCTACTGCTAGTTGGTGGGCTTTGCTCCATTAACGGAGTGTAACCAACGGTCGTTAGATTGGGAGAGGGGGGGGTTGCCTCTTTCTGGGTCTTTAAAAAACCCCATTTTCTCCCTTGTCCCTATGTCTAAGGTTCTGGCATAGAATGAGGAGTGTTGTGAATCTTCATACCTCAGATTCTCACTCCAAGGGTCATCGCCGACGATCTTGTCATTTTGTTCATCATCCTGTCAGCCCCCGGCTATCTTTGGTGAGTTTTCCTGACCTTGTCTTTTGTTTAGGTCGGCCCTGAGCAGGTGTAAACTCATCCTTCACTTGTCTAGGTTCCTCACGTTGTTAGTTTGATGGGGAAGAAGAAGAAGGATGGCAGCCTTGAGTTGACAGTAAGTGGATTAGGGATTGTTGTGGACTTGCAGCACGAGGCTTATGAAGAGGATGAAGCGGGATATGTCAACAGTAGGCGATCAAGAGAGCCCTGCAAAGCACTGCAACTATTCGGCCTCGTCCCCAGCCAGGTGACAAGGAGGATGTCGGGTGCTTGCCTTCCTTTTGAAGGTCGGAACCTTGGGTCTTGCCTCATTGTGGTGGTTATGCAACATCTTCTTGTGGTTCGATGTTGTTGTTTTCCCCATTTTGTCAACCACAGTCCCTGGTCAGTGCAACCAGGTAAAACAAGGTAAGGGGGGAGAAAGTAACTATATTGTTTATTGGTTGAGCTTCAATCCCTTGTTCTCAGTGGCATTAGGAGTGGTAGGGCTAGAGAAATGTATGTCTGCCTCTTGCGGGCTTGTGAATATATATTCACTTTTCTTTGATGCTTCTTTCTTGATGTTTTTTCATGCTCTTTGTGATATTTTGCTCGTTATGGGCCGAGTGTTTAGAAGATGCCGACGGTATGTGGTCATCAAACTCTTGTAGAGCCATGTGGCGCTTAGCGCCGCTATGTGTTACCTTGCTGTCTAGCTGACAATTGCTTGGGTCGAAGAGTGGCGCTTCTTTCGCCGATGTCAGCTAGTCGGCAGTTGTTAGGGTGGTGTACCACCTTTAGGTTGAGATCAAATTCTTGCCAAAGGTAGATTTGGGACCGAGATTACCTGTTCGGTAGTCGCTCATAGGGCTGACGATCCTTCAAATTCGATCTCCTTCGAAGTCGTTCGAGTCTGGAGTTGTAAGTAGAGGCGCCGAGGTCGTGAATAATGGAGTTGAGGCAAAGTGTAAGAGCGTTAAGGCTATGAATAATGGCGCTGGGGCCGAGGAACACGCTTGCGGTCAAGTCGAGCTCATGGAGAGCATAAGGCAAGATCGCTCTTGGGGTCGTTGAGGTCTTCAATGGCGCTGAGGACGTAAGTAATAGTGCTAGGACTGAGGACCGCGCTTGGAATCCAGCCGAGCTCGCGGGGAGCGTAAGGCAAGACTGCACTTGGGGTCGTTTAGGTCTTCAAGGCACTGAGGCCGTAATTAATGGCACTAGAGCCGAGGACCACGCTTGGGGTCACGCCGAACTCGCGAGGAGCGTAAGGTAGGACCGCGCTTGGAGTCGTGCTCATTTAGAGCCGAAGGCCGCATTTAGGGCTGAGGATCGTGCCTGGGGTCAAGCCGAGCTCGCGGGGAGAGTAAGGTAGGATTGCACTTGTGGTTGTGTTCATTTAGAACGAGCCAATCTCTTTTAGAGCCGAAGGCCACATTTAGGGCTGAGGAGAAGTCCACGAATGCTGAGGTTGACGAAGTCTTTGAGGGAGTTAAGGACGTAGGTAATGGCATTGAGGTCGAGGACCGCGCTTGGTGTCAAGTCGAGCTCGTGGGGAGCGTAAGGCAAGATCGTGCTTGGCATCGAGAAGGATAGATGTGCAGTGCAGGATGGAGGTTGCTACCATCAAGAGGCAGTGTTCTTGTCGTGATATCGTAGGAATTCCTTCGTCGTATGCTATGAGATAGCTATGAATAATCTGAACATAAAGAGACATAGAAAAATGGAGAGTAACATTATTGAATAATTGTCAAATGATAGTACATCAGATCCCACCGAGCAAGGTGCTCAGCCTATGCGTGGTTATGTCTCGTTAAAACCTTCAAAGTGAAAACCATGTGGGAAAAATCGCAGTGAAGTAAAAAGAGTGCACCGACCATTTGTAGTTTAAGGGGATTGCTTAGCTGTAGTAGGCCCATCAGGAGACTGCACTCCACATTCATGGAAGTTCTCGTTCGGAGAGTTTGTTGATTTTATAGGCTCCATTTCCTATGTCTATTGTGACTCTGTATGGACCTTTCGTGTTTGGGGCAAATTATCCTTCCTCGATTGGCTTCCTTTGGAGTTCAATCTTTCTTAGCACCAGATCTCCCTCCTTTAAATTCCTTAGTTTGACATGTTTGTCGTATTTTCGAGATATTTTGAGCTTCATTGCTTCTTCTCTAACCCTGGTGAGCTCTCATTCTTCTTCGACAAGATCGAGCTTGGCTTGTCAGGGTTCTGGGGTTCTGGGTCACCTTGCTCATCGAAAGTTGTTCTCAGAAGGCCGTGTTGGCCTAAGGTTTTCAACCTTGGTCTTAATCTCAGTTGATGATAACAAATATGAAACTAATGATTTCATGGAGAATTATTTTCAGGTTCCATATCGGTTAGCGCTCAACGTCCATGATCGGAAATATCGGAGAAATAAAAAAATCGGAAGGACGTTGGTTGACGTACTCGGATTCGTCGAGAAGATAGACTCTACATCTAGGGTGTTTAGATAAATTGTAAAATCCTCATTATGATGTTAAGACCCTTAAAGAACCAAACTCGTAATCCAAAATTCGAACTGAAGAAAGAACCCGGCTGAAAGTCAATGTAGAGTACAGGTACAATAGGTAGAGTACTGGTACAATAGATAGAGTTGATAGGCCGGTTGACCGAAAGGAGCCCAGAAAGCACAAAGGGCTCTGGTAGATGATCTAATCGCTCGGTCGGTCGATCGACCTTCGACTGGCCCAGCAACCGGGCGACGCCAACAAGCAGAAAAACGACTGTTGGGTGGCTTGTTTCGCCTCCTTTCCTCATGGCTTATAAATACAAGCCATGAGAGAATTCCTTATGTGTTGTTGAGCCTATTGAGACATCTCCTACATCTTCTAAGCTTCACCATAGATTCTTGATCCATAGATTCTTGATCTTGCCTTCAAGCTTCACCGATTCATCATCTTGGGGCATCAAGAGGATTAGGGAGTTTCTATTGGAGCTAAGTATTTATTGTTTGATTTATTGCTCCATTTAGTATTGTATTTTGATATTTATTTCATTGTATTTGAACTTGTGTAAACCTAGATTGCTAGGTATGAAAGATTGGGTGGTTATCTTTGTGTTTGAGGCATAAGTCCACAGCGTAGATTAATTTACTAAGATTAGTGATTGTTGTACCTTAGGGTTTGAGGTGGAAGAGTTCTCTTGGTAAAAAGACGGAGACTTTTAGGTGTGAAAGTGTCTTGGGTTGAGAGCAGAGACTTTTCGGTGTAAATTCCTCATTGTAAGAAAACATTCATAATCTAGTAAAGTCAAGTTTAGAAATCCTAAGCGAGGTGCTTAAGTAGTGGAGTAGGCATTGGGACCGATCGAACCACTATAAATCATCGTGTTTGCATTGTTTATATTTGTGCTTGCCTAATTGCTTATCATTTGCTTCCGTACACATTTAATCATTGAATTGTGAATTGCCTAAGTTGTAAGAAACGATTAAAACCGATAAATCGGAATTAGGCTAAAAGTTTAGTGAATGCACTATTCACCCCCCTCTAGTGTAGATCATTTCACCAATATTTGGTATCAGAGCGGGTCGTAGTTTGAGATTCACCATCTATCCTACACTTTATTTCGATCCGAAAATGGCACTAGAGTCGGTTGTTTCCACACCTCCTAGGTTCGATGAATTGAACGTTGGTCTTCAGAAGTCTAGGATGTACCCCTACTTAAAGACTAGAGGTTTTGATGTTTATAACATGTTAAACTAGAATACATTGAACATAAGGTTGACATGCATGATTGGAGTGAACTTGACAAAAAAATATTTCAATCTAATGGAGATGTTATGTATTGCATATTTTGTACCTTATCTAATAGCATCATTGAAAAAGTCATGCATTGTTCTTCGTCTTTTGATTTATGGGCTTGTTTAAACATCTTATATGATTATGCCAAAATCGATGAGGTAACTACTTTTCATGCAGGTGGTGATGACAATGGTCATCCCACCAATGCTAACTTGGTTTTTGAAACCCATGGTATTTCTAGTCAAAGAGACAATTCAAAGAGCCGAAAGAGAAAGGTCATTTGCCATTTATGCAAGGAGCATATCAAGAAGAGTTGCCCATTATTGAAAAACAAGGCAAGGAAGATGTCAAATACGTCTACATCGTCCTCCGTATCTCTCGAAGCATCCTCTCTTCATGACAATGGAGCTAGTTCTCAATTGTGCCTCATGGGATTAAAAAATGAGGTAAATCCTTCCACCTCTTGTCATAATGAAAATTTTATTGATAATGATAGTCATAGCTCCTCTAGTTCATTTAATCTGTCATATGAGAAACTAGTTGAGGAAGGCCAAAAAAATGTATGCCTTGCTTATGAAAAAGAACAAGGAAAATAGAAAACTAAAGAAGGAGGCTTAGTTCTCATGTGTATGAATTGGAAAATAAAAAATTGAATACAAGTACATTTGTTCTTTGTCATGATGATTTTAAGCTTGAAATTGATAATTTAAAAAGTGAGGTAAAAGATTTGAGAAATGAAAATGAAGATTTGAAATAAAAAATGAAATTTAGGAGTAATGATTTGAAAAATTATTTCAAACTTGAGAATGAAAAATTGAGAGTTGAGAATTTCATGTTAAAATCTCAACTACATGCATTGCATAAATCTATGAATGAGTTGAAAAATGAGATGTTGATTTTGAGTAGGAAAATTAATGCTTCTCTTTTAAGAATTATAGAAATCAAAATGTCTCATTTAGGAAACCTCAAAACAAGAATGCTTCCTTTAAGAATGCTCATGCTCATCATAGCTCACATGTTTAGCATTCTAATAAGTAATGATAGATCTCATGTTCATAGCAAAAATAAAAAGAAATTTCATGGACATTATTTTTATTGTAGTATATATGGCCAGGCTATCCATGATTGTGCAATTAAAAGAAATCCAAGTGTAGCTAAGACACTTTGGATTTCTAGACCAACTCACCCCCAAGGACCCAAAGCCAATTGGGTGCCAAAGGTTTCTTGCTCTCTTGTAGGGGGAGCTACCACACAAGGGTAAAGAAAAGTGAAGAGTTGAAGTTGACCACAGACTTAAATGAAGATTAATCCTTTGATTGTAACTTCAAACCATCATGATGCCATAAGTATGAAAATTGACATCTAGGTATATTTCGTATCATCTCCTTACCGTACTTGGGTTCATTTAAGTTGGAGTATATGATACATGTCTAACTTGAGTTATTTTCTCCGCTCTTGTTAAGAGCCCTTTGGAAAATGTTTTTTTATTTTTATTTTCGGTCTCTTTGGGACTAACCAATGCACTTAAGCAGTGGCTAAGAGTATCTCCTTCTGTAGAGTTGGCCTTCGAGGAAGTTATAGTAGCTTGTCATCCTCCGAAATTTTTTCTAGTTCGAGATGTGCTCTAGTTATGTAGGGGGTCCTCCATTTAGTTTTTTGCTTGACTACTTGGACCACGATCGAGGTGTTGGTCGGCTAGATGCTCGGTTGATCGATCAAGGACTTGTTGGATGACTGATCTGTTGTTTTGATGTTTCTTCACTACTAAAAACCTGGTCATCTGCGATGGACGCAGCCATCGCAAAATGGTCGCTAAAGACCGTCTACGACGGCAAGTGGTAGTCGCTAAATCTTTGCGACCGCCACCATCGCGGTCGTAAATAAAAAGTTTCTACGACTGTTCTGCAATGGTATGACACTGTCGCAGAGTGTGGTTGCATGACGTCTGCGACGCTCATCCGCCGTCGCACTCTTTATCTCCGCGACGACATTGCGACTACTATTATCATTATAAAACTTTACTCCACGATGACACTGCGACAATGATAATTGTGACCGCCTTCACAACCAGTTCGATATATCTTCTACGACGACATCGTAGTTGTAATGCCGTCGCAGATGTGTATTTTGTTTTTTTAAAAATAATTTAATAATATTTGATTAAAATGCATGTTTACCGTATTTGATTAAAATGTCTATAAATCAAATGAGACATCAAATTATAATATAAACCATCATATTTATATCAAAATGTAATGTTTACATTGTATGAAAACATATTACATCATATCAAAATAGAAAATAAAATATACATCAATCGTGAAGCGCATCATGTGGCGGCGAGGGATGCGATGAGGAGAGGGGCTACGTGGGGAGGGCATCAGCCGGCGTCGACGGGGGAGGCGGAGGGACCGGAGCACCAGGCATGGAAGAAGCAATGTGTGTCTTGTACTCCCTCATAGCAGTCACCTTAGTGATGACGCATGCATGAGAAGCCTCTAAGGCTGCATGAGAAGCCTTTAAGGCTGCGTCAGAAGCCTCTAAGTCTGTATGCGAAGCCTCTAATGCTACGTGCGAAGCCTCTAAGGCTACAAATTGATCTTGACCCGCATGTGATGTTGATGGACCAGCAGCGGAAGAGGTGAAGGCATACGACCCCACACCATGTGGCTGCAACAACGTCCATGCGTGGGCCGTTGTGCCAATGCCACATACACGGCTGTGGTCGACTCCTATCACCTGTATCCATGTGTTAGCATCAAGTTGATGCTGCGCAGGATCACCTCCCCGCTGGATCACCAACTCAGTATACGTGGCCTTTAAAGATTGATTAATTAAATTAATTATACATAATTGAACTAAGATATTTTTTTAAAATATGAACTTTATTAAATATTAACTTACCAGGATTGTCTCCGGCCTCCCGCTGATGAACTCACCCCGACGAGGACCATGCCTATATCTATGCGTCTCCTTGAAGACCCTCAAAGGATCAGCCGAGATGAGCGTCCCCTGCTCGTCTCGTGTCCCCTGCAATAAAATAAATATAATTAGTTTTTCTGTAATAATAATAAAATAATAAAAACAATTATTACATTACTTACCGAGCGACGCTCGTGGCTAGTAAATGAGATGGACCCACCGGTATGTTGGGCCACAGATCCCTCAACTAACATCATCCAATTCTGGTGCGTCATTCGGGAGGCACCCTGCCACTCCTCTAACGCCTAGATGTCGCATAGCTGATCCCATACGTGGCCCGTGATCTAGTTGGACCCATTTCCCTTCAGCGCGTCCATATGCGTATCCCAGTTACCGCCTACATTTGCCCACGCCTCATCCCGCGCACGGTGGAGGATATCCTTGAAAAGCTTCTAATTATTGTAAACTTCCCAAGCATCCTCCACTCTTTTTTTACCTAAACGGGTAAACCCGACTACCCGACCCGACCCGACCTGAACTAGGTCGGGTTTGGTCGGGTCGGGTTTGAAAGGTGAAAATTTTTCAACCCAACCCGGTTACATTTGGTCGGGTCGGATCAATTTTTCCCCTAAACTTGACCCGACCCGACCCGTGAACACCCCTAGCATTAATTACATATTTTACTCATACTTTATTGCATGAATCAAAAATTTTAGGGGTGTCATTGGACACCCCTAGTCGATCTTCACGTGGCTTCGCCACTAGGCCCAGGTGGCCGAATTGATTGAGGAACTCCACCGAGAGTGGGAACTGAGGCGCCAGTAGCCATAGACAACATAGGCAGCATAGGTAGCGCAAGCATCAGTGGAGTCGGTATTGCTGGTAGTGAGACGGTGGACCGTCGAGAGGCAGTGGTAGGAGGAGTACCCTGGATTTCGTTAGACTGCGGCCACCAGAGTTTATGGACACGAATTTGAATGTAGAGGTCACTAGTTTCTTTAGTGACTGCTACGGATTATGCGAGGTGCTGGGATGCACTTAAGAGACGGCTGCTCAGATGGTCGGGTTACAGCTAAGTGGGCTAGTCAAAGAGTGGCTCCACACTTGGAAGTCTCATAGGGGGGCTGGTGCACCACCCCCTACCTAGGAGGAATTTAAGGAAGTGATTATTCAGCAGTACCTACCCTGGAGCGTTCGTGACAAATAGGCGTCCTAAAGATTGGTAGCATGGTTGTGCACGAGTACAAGATTGGGTTCACTAGACTATTACGGTACAACCCCTTTACTAGTGTCGACTGAGTGTCACACTCCAAAATCAGGATCACGTGATCGGACAAAGTACGCATCCGTACTTCGAAGCCTAGTAACTCATGCAACCAAAATGCGGAATAATGATACAACATGTGAAAACCAATGAACATATGAAGGAATGTTATTCTAAAAATATAACAATCGAATGTGAGTAAGATCCATGCCTACAACCATCACATGACCATATGCATAAGTAACTCCTATGACTCGACATGTCACGAGATGCACTGCCTGAGCCTGCAACTCCAACCGCACTACATGGATATCATCGTACCTCTGTTAGTCAGGATATGTAAAACAACAACAAAAGAGGGGTGAGTTCCAACGAACTCAGTGAGTGGCTTGAACCAAGCCCTCGCCAAGCTATTCCGAGCATCAAACATAACAAACATAAATCATACTTATGAAATTACTAAAGTGTAATAGCATGTAAAGTAAAACATACATCCACAAAACTCGTGCTCAGACGCACCACAATCATTCAACCCATAATGGCCCAAATGACTAGTGCCCTGCTGATTCGGCCTATAATGTCCCAAACATCAAATATCATTACCACTCGACCCATAACGATCCAAACATCAAGTACCATATTCACTCAGCCCACAATGGCCCAAAAAATGCAACCATACGAGTCAATCACTAGAATCTCTATCTAGTGAACTTCCCGCCCGAGCCCGCTGAACTAGGATGGCCTACTAGTTCAAGCGCCCACTCTGGTTGAGAATAGCCCTCCAACCAAACCACTCAGGTCCATCGCCAGCATAAATTACCGACGGTAACTCTCGACCCATAACATGCCACTCCTTGGGTCGGTCGTCAATTTGGCTCGCTGACGAGCTTCCCGAGTCCATAATCAACTCGCTAAGTCGGGCGATAGCTCCACCAGCTAAAGCACTTCTTAGCCCGGCCATACTCCAAGCACAAGCACCATCATAAGAATAAGGAAATGAACAAGAATATACACCAATAATTAATATTACTCGAGTGGTTTAGGCAATCTGCTGATATAACGAGTGCACGCATGGCCACATCAGGTCCGACCTATTCCTGGCCTCAACCCCTCGATCGGCCGTCGTGCACCTCACCACTCAAATCAAATGTGTGTCACCGTCCACGAGTTGAATAACAGAACTGTATATCACAATTTATCATGGGCACACAACAAAAACCCTCAAGTGGAGTCAAGGCAGTCCTCCCATACTCAGCCAAATTTTGGCACTTCTCAAATCTTATCAGGTTCACTTTTGCTACCACTGCTAAACCCTTAGCTTTTAGTGAAATATCTACCGAAAATACAATATAAGCAAGCTTGTGTGTCACACTAACTATCCTCAAAGTTTCTGGTCATTTGGGCAACAGATAGATCACGACACGGCGTGACGAACATGTCATCCTAGAATTTCTGCAATTCACTACCAGATTTTCCTATTTGAGTTGGTATCTTAGAAAATTTATAACTAAGTCAACTCTTATTCCTTTTCCCTCAAACCAGATTCAAATAGTTTTCCATATATCCCACAAGGATTTTCAAAATTTTCACTCTCGTAGGACAAGGATTTATTCTTCGAATATTGTGTCAAACTTTCAACTTATCACAAATTTTGCTATGTGCAGAATTGGGCAGTTTTGAGTAGTCATCAAACAAATTTTATTAACCCAGACTCTTCAACTCGAAATTCACTAAAATTTGGTGTCAAAGCTATCCGAGTACGCTACTATATATTCCCAAGAGTTAGTACCGAACAGACGATCTTTCGGCCTCCGAATTAGGTGTCAAACATGCCTATTTGAATTTCTGGGCAGATTTGAATGCCATTAGGCCATCCACTCAATAATGTCTTAAAATCATGGGATTCCAGCCCTTAAAGTTGGTCAATTCAACTACCATTGCTTGCCGCACGCATACTCCATACCGACATAAAGTTTTACTAAAGATAAGTTAGAATTTAAGTATAATCATGTAGGTATGGCATTTCACTAAACACTTGGTGGGCATGCTCAAGCCGCACCATGCTTCACCCATGCGGACATATACAAGGGGGATTTCCGTCATCAAATGCAAGCTCCTGCCATCCCCAACTACCACCCTTATTCTCCACTCTTAATGATCAAACAAAAAGGGTTTACCCTCAAATTTTAGGGCCGCCTACATCAAGGGAAAGCAATGTGATCTCTTTCGCAATCCCCTATCAAAATTCATGTTTACAAGCATCATCTCAAAGAGGAAAACTAAAATTTTGAGTACACCAAAAATGTCCCAAAATCCCAAAAGTAGAGCTCTACAATTAGCCCTAGCCTCTCTAGGGCTGCCCTACACCATACGCACATCAAGACTCAAATCAACGCAAGTGAAAGACCACCAATCATCCATAAATCCACAAAAACTTAAAAGTTTAAGGGGGCTGCCCTAGAGGTGGGCAAGTCCCTAAAGTTTAAGGTCACTCACCTTGAGAAGAAGAAGGAGGAGGAAGAAGATCCTCAAATCCTCGCGACAATCAATTCCGACGACGGCGAAGATCCGGCCTCCCAAGCTTTCGCCTCCTCTTCCTCTCGCTTAGGGGTGGGCATGTGGCTCCTCCTTGGAGCCGTACGGTCATCACAAGTTTAGATTATTTTTATAAAAAAAAATCAAAATTACTATTTTGCCCATTAACTTAAGTGAATCCATGAACCCACATGTATCGGCCTATACTCATTCGAATCGAGTTCTAACCGAATCCTTGGACTTGAATCGATGCAACCTTCCCTCCTGAATCGAATAAAATAATTTTTCTCATGCATAAGGGCCATATCACCAATCGTGTCCTCCGACAATTTCTCAGCCCGCCCCAACGCGCATCTCGGCTTTCCCACTAAAGTCAAAATAAATTAATTAAAATTTTATTTCTATTTTTTTCACGGGTATTACACTGAGACATCCAGAGTTTGGAGATTTATTGAGGGACCGAGAGTACATATTGGCAGGTTGGTCCACTATACCGAGAGTACCACTTTTGCCCAGGTGGTCGACGAGGCGATGTGGAAGGAGGCCATGGTTCTTGCACTATAAGAAATCTGATTTTTAGTGACGAGATTTGGTGAGGGTCGCGCATCGACCCTCACTAAATCAACCTATTTATGCGGGTCGCTAGTCAACCCTCACGAAAACCTATTACTAAAAGAACACTTTTGTGAGGGTCAGATATGACCCTCACTAAAAAATATATATAGTGAGGACAACACCATGACCCTCACGAAATTCAACATTTTGTGAGGGTCGAATATGATCCTCACTAAAAAGTATATTTTGTAAGGACATCGTGACCTTTACGAAATCCTACATTTAGTGAGGATCTAATATGATCCTCACTAAAAAGTATATATTGTGAGGACTAATCGTGACCCTCACGAAATCCTGCATTTTGTGAGGGTCGAATATGACCCTCACCAAAAGTATATTTTGTGAGGACATCGTGATCCTCACGAAATTCTACATTTAGTGAGGGTTTAATATGAGCCTCACCAAAAAGTATATATTGTGAGGATAACATCGTGACCCTCACGAAATCTTACATTTTGTGAGGGTCGAATATTATTCGACATTCGCTAAAAAGTATATTTTGTGATGACAATATGATCCTCACGAAATCCTGCATTTAGTAAGAGTCTAATATGCCCCTCACTAAAAAGTATGTATTATGAGGACAACATGATTGCCCTCACTAAATTCTACATTTTGTGATGGTAAAAATTGACCATCACCAATTCCTACCTCTCACTTCTAAATCTAAAAATAAATACAAATTAAATTTTTGACAATTAAATAATTAATTAAATATATTTAAAAACCTAAAATATTATTAAGTAAAAAATAGAATAATTAAAATTCTCATCCCTACCCCTCAAAATTATTTACTTAATAAAATTATTATTAAATAAATAATAATTTTAATAATAAAATTATTTAAAAATTTGAAATAAAAATAATTGATTAAATATATTTTAAATATATGAATCATGAGCTCCGACGGCACGAGTACCCCGCCGTCAAGTACTTATAGATTAGCGTCTGGTTAGTTTGCAACCTTACCTTGCATAGCAAGGAGGTCATTCACTTGTTTGAGTGACGTGAGACCTAGTCTCTGATGATTATTCTGGCTATGCTTGTGTGATCATATGCATATAGATGTACAATATATCAAATTTATAAAACTAGCACAAGATCTTTTTGTTCATTGCATTAGGTTCTGTTGCAATTTACTTTTGTTCCAATATTATGATTCTAAAGGTACTCCAGTTTTCAAATTTGATTATCTTGCTAATTCTGAATTGCTCAATTTTATTATACATGTCAAAGGTACTGATGCTACAACTGCCATAGGCACAGAAGCAACTATATATGCATCAGAAGCTTCAAACAATAATGATATTTTAGAGGGAATCCTTCCGGCAACAATATCCAACTTCGTTGATTTGGTAAAAGCACACCTTTCTGCTTGAGCCTATGTTACTAATTTTACCCTAGAATTTATTAAATAGTGTTTTTTTTAGGGTTTTGTGTAATTTGACAAAGTAGTTCATCATAACCATTGGTATTTTTATTTTGCAGGATCAAATTATCACTTCACATCTCGCATACTATTACTACTTGGTGCAATGCACAATTTTTCAAATATTACAAACCAGAAAGTTGCCAGTGAATTTGTCCACGAACTTTTACTTAGGCCTCTTGAATATGAAGTTGATGAGGATGGAAGATTGTCATTGGGGATGGAATCAATCTTGGCAGGGACATGGAATGGGCCAGAGCAGTAATAGAATTGGCAAAGAAAGTGCATGCTTCAGTTGGTGAATTTGAAGCAGTAGTTACTGAAGTAATTGAGGATCTTGCTCAGCCTTGCAGAGAGAGAACTGCTGACTACATGCAGTGGTTGCACTGTCTTGCAGTAACATAGCCTCTCTTCGGACTCTGTAAGGCAAAAATATTGAACCTTCTTAGCTGCTTCATTCTTTGTTGCATCGAGGGGTAAGTATATGGGGTAGGACTAATTAACATAGTTTTATAATGACACTCAATTTTATTACAATTTCACTTAACTATTTGTCAACCAAAATGCTATCTTGTTTGTAAGCATTTTTCTTTATACTTCATTGGAATGCAGGCAAAACAGAGTCATACTGATGTACAAAGAGTTGCAATAAGATGTCTTTGCCTCTTTGGACTTCTAGAGAGGAAACCAACAGGAGAGATATTTTATCAGTTACGACTGTCCTTCCTAAATAGTTCTACTTCAGTAAGAGTCATGGCTAGTAGGTCATTGATTGATCGTTGACATGGCATGATCCTCAAGAAGTTGATAAAGCAATTAGCTAGACATGAAAGAGTCTAACAATGAAAAAGAAGGATTTTCTTTAATTTCTCAAATTTGAATGATGATTTGAGCATTAGATTGCTTGATATTTTGCAATGTGGTCTTAACAACGAGAACTTTGGTGAAGTTAGTGATGCTGATGATAACGAAAGTGTTCATTCAATTCTAGGAGAGGATTTTGCTAAGATTCTCTTTCTAAGCGAAAATTACCCAAACATTTCTACCTGTTTACATCCTTTGATCTTAAGCATGCACATTAAGTTATACTTTTGTGATAAAACCAAGGATTTGCAAAGGTAATAGGTAGCTTTATGGTTTTTGTTAATTATTTCTATATATCTATTTTATTGAATGAAAGCTTATGTTTTCTTTAATTTTTTTAAACATTTCATTAATTTTCTGTAAAAATATATTAAAGCAATGCTTGTCCATATTTTTTTAGCACTATCCAGCCCTCTTGCACATTCACAAGGCAAGTAATGGGTATTATATTTTCATACATGATAAAAAAATTTAATGTTCTCAATTTCTTTTGCAGAGGTGTGTCTCCACAGATTTTTTTTCCAAGATAAAAGAGATGAAGGAACAAATGATGGAGAAAATAGAGGAAGGAAAGAAAACGGAAAAGGAATTTAGAAAGAAGCTGGATGAGGATATTAAAAAGAAGATGAAAGAAAAAATAGAAGAAGAAAAAGGAAGATACATACGAGAGAAAGATGATAGAAGAGGAGAGAAAAAATTTGGAAGAAAAATTTTAAGATGATAAAAAGATGAATATGATAGTTTGTTTTCATGGACGAGATGAAAGGTGGGGAGTAAGAAAAGAATTTGCGAAGATAATTATGTTGATTTATGTAATTTTTTATGTAATAAGATTGATATTTTATTAGATTTATTTTTTGTAATGGATCATGTCGTGATACTTTATGAATTTTAAAATAGATATATTATATGTTAAATGATGACATGTATTTTTTTTATCTTTACGTGCTTCTTAAGATTTATGTAAATATAATTAAATTATAAAAATTATTAGATTTTATATGTATGTTATAATAACTTTTAATGAGGGACAAGAGACCCTCACCAAAAGAAATAAATTTATGAAAAAAGGTTTTAGTGGGAGTTAGTAGTGACCCTCACAAAATGTAGGAATTAGTGAGGGTCGTGACCCTCACTAAAGGTTTTTAGTGAGGGTCACCTGACTCTCAAATGTCGTCAGAAAAAGTCTCATCACTAAAAGTATAGGTGAGGGTCATATCCCGACCCTCACTAATAGGTAGCTTTCGTGAGGCAAAGTTGACACTCAATAATTCTCATATTTATTGAGGATCGCGGGATGTCCCGACCCTCACTAATAGGTAGCTTTCGTGAGGCAAAGTTGACCCTCAATAATTCTCATATTTAGTGAGGGTCAGTCCGTCCTCACAAAAACTATCTTTTAGTGAGGGTAACCAACGACCCTCATTAAATATAAGAATTAGTGAGGGTTAGTTTTGCCTCACGAAAGTTACCTTTTAGTGAGGGTCGGGACATAACCCTCACCTATACTTTTAGAGACGAGACTTTTTCTGATGACGTGTGAGAGCCGGGTGACCCTCACTAAAAGCCCAGATTTCTTGTAGTGTTGTGGAGCGGCAGGGTGGACCTCCAAAGAAGAAGTTTAAATTTTGTGGACCAAGGGATCGACAGACTCACTCTGAGGATTCGCTTGAGGGGGAAACCCGTCATTAGAACTGGAGTTAGAGCAACTTCTGGGGTCGCTCAGGACCAGGGCATACTCAGCAGTTAGTGTCATCAGATGCTCACCGGAGGATGGAGATAAAAAGAAGGCATTAGACGGGATGGGAGTAGAATTTGCGGGGAATCCACTTCTTGCATAAATTAAGCTAGGTAGTCTGGTTTGGAATGGATAACGTGAGGGAAAAAAAAGGAAGGAAAGCAATTTCAGTTATGTCAGATTGTGAAATGCTGATAGAGATTTTGAGGAAGGAGAATAAAGCTCCGTGGGAAATAAGTGGCCTTGTAAATAAGATTTTGAAGTTGGCAACGGAGATTAGAGTGGAAGAATGGAAGCACATTAGAAGAGAAGGAAATGGTGAAGCGCATGAACGAGCAAGAGAAGCTTTTTCTTTGAATGTAAATAAAAGAATAGAGATTAGGGAAGGAATGGGACAATGCAAGGGATGTAATATGTTTTACTTAGAGTAACATGATTTTTGTTTTTTTTAAAAATTAACATCAATTTATCCATTAATCAATTAACATCTACATTAACATCAAAATTAACTAAAATTCATCTACATTAACATCAGTTAACTAAAATTCACTAAAATTAATCAATTCATCTAAATTAATTAACATCAATACATCAATTCATCTAAATTACAAACTATAAAAATTTTAAAAAATGAATGCTAGGGCTGAAACCCAGTCGGCCGGAGAGGGGGGAGGGGAATACCGTAAGGGAGATCGTCGGCGGCGAGGGAGACGACGGCGACGGCGAGAAAAAGGCGACGACAGCACAGGGCGGCAGCGACATATAAGAGAGACCCGGGCCGAAGGAAACGACGACAACGACTACAAATCCCGGCGGCAACGACAAGGGAGACTCGAAGGCAAAGGAGATTTTAGGTTCCAAATTGGTTAGCGCGCGACGTCCCCGATCAAAAAATCAGAGAAACTAAAGAAATCGACAAGGACACTCATCGACGCTCGGGATTCATCGGAAAGTTTGAGTCTAGGTCTAGAGTGTCTAAATTTTATGTATATCCTCTATTTTATGCATAAGAATCCAAAAACTAAAACCCGAACCCCAAAAACTTAAAAACCAGAATAATCAAAAAACAGTCGGAAATTTTCTAAGCCTAGGGAGCTCCTTGGAGGGCTACATGATTTAGACTTTTTCTTGGCACCTAAAGTCCCGGTAATTGTTCCTTAGGTAGAAACAAGTTAAAGATGTTAGTCTAAGGTCTTCAACCTTGGTCTTAATCTCGGTTTTGATGATAACAAACATAGAACTAATGTTTTCATGGAGAAATACTTTCATGTTCCAAGTCGGTTAGCGCTCGACGTCCGCGATCGAAAATAGAGTTTAGGTTGGTTGACGCGCTCGGATTCGAATTCGTCATAAAGAATAGAGTTTAGATTTAGGGTGTCTAGATTGTTGTACGAAATGGCCACACTAGAGAGGGTGAATAGTGTGTTAACTAATTTATCGCCTAATTCCGATTTTGATCGTTTCTTGATTAGTTAGGCTAAGCATGATATTTATAGCAAGCGGAAGCAATAAATATGAAGCAGTAAACATAAATAAACTATCAATGCTAACACAAGTATTTATAGTGGTTCGAACCCAATGCCTACTCCACTACCTAAGCACTCCGCTTAGAATTTCCAAACTTATTTTACTAGATTAAATCATTTCCCTTGCAAAGAGGACTTTGACCCGAAGAGTCTCACTCTCAACCTAAGGCACTTCAACACCCGGAAGTCTCCGCCTTCTCACCGAGAGCACTCTTCCACCTCAACCTAAGGGACAACTCAACTAATCCTAGTAAACTATGTTTACACAAGTGGCTTTACTCCTTCTACACCAAGGATACCACTCAATCACAAGACCTAGCTCCAACACAATGAATCCTAGCTCCTCTTGATGCCTTGATGATGAATCAAATCAAGCTTGAAGGCAAACTAAAGGATTGAAAGATCAAACTAGGATTTCTCTAAAAATGGCTCAATGAAAGCTTGGAATTGATCAATGATGGCTCAATGAAGGTTATGAGTGATCAAAAGTGTCTAAGGAAGGCCTAGGCTTGGGTATTTATAGAGCCAAAAAGAAATGGAATGAAACGGGCGGCTCAACGGGCGGAAAACTAGTCATTTTCGCCGTTCGATCGCTTGCTAGTCGATCGTCGGTCGATCGACCGATCGACCACCCAGCAATCGCTGGCTCTCTGTGAATTAATCGCACTGTTCGGTTGACTGACAAGTCGACCGAATAAGTCGCGACTTCAGCGATCCACAATCCGATCGATCGAAACTGGGTAGACTGCACTGGTTTTTTTGCTTTGTTTGCTCGATTGGGTTCCGTCTTTGCTAAACTTACTTATATAATATTTATTAAATTTAAGTTAATAACTTTAAAACATAAATGTTATATAAGGATTACCCCCCCCCCCATTTGGATTCAATAAAAATATCTAAAAAATCAAAATTCTTAAGAATCAAAATCTAGTTTTTGGGATCTAGTACAAATTTTCCGAAAATAGAAATTTTTTAATCTCTCGGGTCAAATATGGGTATGCTAAAGACTTTCAAAAATTCCTTAAAAATACCTCGTTATCTAGTTTTGACCCAAGGAACAATTACTGTCATTTTTTATGTCAAGAAAATGTCAAGGACATATAGCCCTCCAAGGAGCTCCCTAAGCTTAGTGTTTCAGGACGATTTCCAGATTTTCATGATTTGGGAAATTCGGGTTTGGTTTTTGGGTTCTTATGCATCATCATGAGGATTTACAATATAAACTAGATATCTTAATTAAATCTAAACTTTAACTTCTCGAAAAATCCCGACCATCGACGAGCGTCCTTGTCGATTTCTTCGATTTTTCCATTTGCGGACGTCGTGCGCTAACCGATATGGAACCTAAAAGATTTCTCAATGAAACATTAGTTCCATATTTGTTATCATCAAAACTGAGATTAAGACCAAGGTAGAAAATCTTAGGCCAACATAGATCATTTGTATTAATCCTCATCATGATGCAAAGACCCCTAAAAAACCAAACCCATAATTTGAAACCCGAACTGAAGAAACAACCGAAAAGTACCGGTACTTTCTAGCATCGACCGACGAGTGACCGGCGAGAGGCTGAAACCTAGAGTGAGCTTTCAATCGAAGCTCGGTTGATGGTCCGGTCAACCGGCGAGGGACTGGCGATCAATAACGGCTCTTTTTTTAGATGTTATGTTGCTTCATCCGAGCCTCACTTCTTTGGCTCCCTATAAGTGAGCCTCCTCAGTCGTCCTTACACCTCCCAACTATTATTGAGCCATTATATGTGATCCTAAAGCTTTGATTGAGCCACTTTCATCTCAAAACCCTAGTTTCTTCATCTATCCTTAATTGAGCCTTCATTCTTCATTGATTCATCATTTTGAAACATCAAGAGGACTAGGGATTCGTGTTTGGAGCCAAGTATACTTTGTTTAGTATTTTGCACCATTTACTTGTGTGTTTTCTTATTTATTTCATTGTATCTCAAGTTATGTAAAGATCTATTGTGTAGATCTTGAGTTTGGTGGTTGCCTTGGTGTAGAGACCTAAATCCACCAGTGTAAACTTAGTTTGCTAGGATTAGTGATTGTTGTCCCTTTGGGTTAAGGTGGAAGAGTGCTCTCGGTAAGAAGGCGGAGACTTCGGGGTGTGGAAGTGCATTAAGATGAGAGCGGAGACTCTTCGGGTAAAAGGTCCTCATTGTAAGGGAAACAATATAATTTAGTAAAGTTAAGTTTGAAAATCCTACGTGATGTGCTTAGGTAGTGGAGTAGGCATTGAGGCCGGACCACTATAAATTATTGTTTTAGCATTGACATCTTGTTTGAGTTTAATTACTTTATTAATTACTTCCGCATTTAATCTTTGAATTATCATTACCCTAAAGATTGTAAGAAACGATTAAAACCGAATTAGGCTAAAGTTTTAAATAACATACTATTCACCTCCCCCCCTCTAGTGTAGGCTGTTGGCCTAAGGTTTTCTATCTTGGTCTTAATCTCGGTTTTGATGATAACAAACATGGAACCAATGTTTCATTGAGAAATATTTTCAAGTTTCATACCGATTAGCACTTGATGTCCTCAATCGGAAATACCGAAGAAATCAAAAAATTGGAAGGACATTGATCGACGCGTTCGGTTCGTCATGAAAATTTCTCGAAGTTCGACGTGTGCACCAAAGACGTCTTAGATGAGTTTAAAGATCACATGGAAAGCTCTCCAAGTTGACGCACGTTGAAGGCCGGAACCCAGAAACAAAGCGCGCAAGAAGAAGGCTGAAAAAATCAAGTTTAGCCTAGGTTCGGTCGACCGAATATGGTGAAAAATTGACAGTAGCCAATTCGATCCACCGAATGTGGTGAAGAATTGGCAGGAACCAATTCAGTCAACCGAAGTTCTCCCGGAAGCGGCAGAATACCGCGGTCGCTTGGGCGGTCGATCCATCGGTCAACCGATGATTGACCGGCAAGCGACCGGGCGTCGCCAACGGGTAGAAAAATGCTCGTTGATGAGCCTTGGTGTTTGGGGAGTTATAAATACACATCCCAAACTCATTCCTACCCTAATGTTGATGCTTCCAAGTCTCAAAGAGTGATCTTTAGCATCCTCTAAGCTTCTCATTGATCAAATCCTTCAAACCAAGCTCTTGATCCATCATCTTCAAGTGTTCTTCATTGGAGGGCTCATCAAGGGTGCTAGGCTCAAGAAGAAGAGGTGTTCTTATTGTGATAAGTCATCTTTACTCTCTTCTTGTGATTAAAGTGTTTTTATTTTATTTTGAATTGATTTACTTGAGTTTGTAAGAAGACCTAGTGTGTGGTCTTGTGTAAGTGGTTACCTTGGTGTATAAGGTGTAAAGCCACTTGTGTAAACTAAGTTAGGAGTAAGTCTTAGGAATTGAGGTGGTAAAACTCACTCAGTAGGAAGGTGGGATACTTCCAGGTGTAGAAGTGCCTTCGAGATGAGTGTAGGGTCTTTTTGGTGTAAAGTCCTCAATTCTAAGCTACTCTTAATTTAGTGAATTTGGGTGTGAAATCCTAAGCATGGTGCTTAGGAAGTGGAGTAGCATTGGGGCCAAACCACTATAAATAATTGTGTTAGCATTGATATCTTGTTTGTATTAATTGCTTTATCATTTATCGCTTCCGCATTTAGTCATCCAATCGTGAAATGCTTAAGTAATCTAAGAAATGTTTAAAATCGAATTTAGGCGATAAGATTTAGTTAACATGCTATTCACCCTCCCCCCTCCCCCTCTAGTGTGGTCATTTCACCCAATAATTGGTATCAGAGCGGGTCGTAGATTGAGATTTCACCATCTCATCTACATCGTCTCTCGATCCTGAAAATGGCACTAGAGAGTGTAGCATCTTCACCTCCTTGGTTCGACACCTCGAACTTTGGTCTTTGGAAATATAGGATATACACATATTTAAAGACTAAGGGTTTTGGTGTCCTTAACATGTTAAGACTAGAATTCATTAAACCTAATGTTGACATGCATGCTTGGAGTGAATTAGATAAGAAAATATTTAAGTATAATGGAGATGCCATGAATTGTATACTTTGCATATTACCAAACGACATCCTAGAAAAAGTCATGCATTGCTCTTCGGCTTGTGATTTATGGGCCACTTTAAATATTTTATATGATCATGCCAAAACCAAAGAGATTGGCACTTTTGATGAATGTGGTGATGACAATGGTCACTCAGCTACTACTAATCTTGGTTTTGATGCTCATAGTGCTTCTAGTCAAAGGAGCAACTCTAAGAGCCGAAAACGAAAAGTGATTTGTTATGCTTGCAAGGAAAAGGGGCATGTGAAAAAAAATTATCCTACTATGATGAACAAAGGAAGGAAGAGGTCAAGTGCTTCCACCTCCACATCTCACTCATTTGAAGCATCCTCTACCCATGACTATGAAGCCACTTCCAAAGTGAGCCTCAAAATTGCAAATAATGAGGTACTTTCTTCTTCATCTAGTCATGGTAATGATAATGATAGTACTAGCTCTTCTAGTTCACATGATATGTAATATGATGAGTTAGTAAGTGAATACAAGAAAATGTATGTCTTGCTTATTAAAAAGAATAATGAACATAAAAGATTGAAGAAAGATAATATAAGGCTTAACTCTTATATTGAAAAATGTTTAAGCTCAAGGACTAAAAATCTAAAGATAATAGAATTAAAAATCTAGTTCTTTTAATTCTTCCAATGCTAGGTTGAAATTTGAGCTCAAGGACTTAAAGCTTGAGAATAGAAATTTAAAACTTGAGAATTCAAAAATTATAAGTGAAAACAACAATTTAAAATCTCAATCTAATGCCTTATATCAATTCCTAACTCATTGAAAAATGAGGTTGTGTCTTTAAATAAGAAAGTAAACGAATTGAAAAATGTTTCATTTCTTAAGAACACTAGAAATGCTTATGTAAAGAATACCAATGTTCATCATCATTCTCATCCTATGTCTTCTACCATTAGACCTCATGATCATAAGAAGAAGAATGATGTTTCTAAGAATGCTCATACTCATCATGTTTTACATGTCAAGCATTCTAATTATAGATCTAATGTCCATAACAAAAATTAAAAGAAATTCAATGGACATTATTTTTGTTGTGGTATTTTTGGTCATGCTATTTATGATTGTGCATTCATGAAAAATCCAAGTGTAGCTAGGACACTTTGGATTCCTAGGCCATCTAACCCCCAATGACCCAAAGTCATTTGGGTACCAAAAGTTTCATGCTCTTTTGTAAGGGGATCCACCACACAAGGGTAATGGAAATTGAAGAGTTGAAGTTGACCAAGAAATTAAAGGAATGATCCTTACATGATTGCAACTTCAAAGTCTTCACCTAGACTAGATGTCTTCGGTTTAAGAATTGGCATCTAAATAACTTGGTATGATCACCTTTTCTCTACTTGTATGTTTGAAGTTGGTGTTTATGATACATGCTTGAAATTGATTGATTTTTCTCGCTCTTAATATATTTCAAATGATTTTTGATTTTTTGATTTCCGATCTCTTCGGAGACCTATGTGGCCTATAACGGGCCTAAGCAACCTTGCGGTTCTAAATCGTAGGCTAATTATGATCTTTCGGTTTTCAACCAATATGAAGGGTTGGAGATCATGTTTTCATTTATATTTCTCTTGTGATCTCTTAAAATTCATTTTGATATCACTCGATTTCATTTTGAAACGAATTTGTAACTATTTAGCAAAGTAGACTTTGATATCGATAATTGATCCCTCTCTTTGCTACTTAGTTTAATAACTTGCTAGTAATTACATTTTCATTATCCTACTAATGAATATTATTTGCAAGTTATGATAAAATGAAAGATTATAGAAATTGAAAGTAAAAAAGACAAGTTTGGCAAAAATTTTAAGAATGAGGTATGGGTTTAATTTTGCAAAAATCTTTGTATGATAATTGAATATCCATGCATTAATGATGTCTCTATACTCATGAATAAAATTGCATGATAAATCCTTGAATTCTCATTAGTAGGTAGAATTTTAGTACTTAGGCAAATTTCATTGAATGAAACTTGCTCTAGGTTGATACTTATTATTAGAGACCTTCTTTTAAGTCCAAACTAGTTAAACATATTTAGAGATCTTATTCTTCAAATATTTCCTATCTTAAGATCTTTTTGATTCATTTTGATATTATGGTAACTTCTTTAAAATGAATCTCTACTATCTAGCATAGGTTAAGATTCTTAAATGAAACTTTGCATTAAACATTTGCTATTTAGTAAGTTAGCTTACTAGTTGGTATATGATTTCATTATGATATTAATGAAGCCTACTTGCAAGTTGAGAAAGTGGTAAATTTGGAAGGCTAAAAAAAATTGGAAAAGAAAATAAAAATTGTGCAATTTCTCAAGAAATGAGGTATGAGTTTCTTTTTGGCAAAATTTTTGCATAACACCTCTATTTTCTTGATAACATGATTTCTCTATGCTCATGAATGATTTTGCATGATAATTGATTGAAATCTCATGAGTAGATAAGATTTTGATACTTAGGCAATTTCATGAAACCTTATTTGAATGAAATGAGCTCTAGGTAGTATTTCATCTTAGAGACTTCATCTTAAGTTGAAGCTTGATAAACATGTTTGAGATTACTCATGATTTATATCTATGTGGTAAAAATTGAAAATTCATATGTAAATGAATAAAATGACAACTAGCTCATCTTAGGAGACTCAAAATTGAAAAAGTTTGACCTAAGTCAACAATTTGACTTAAAATTTCATTTTGAGCTCAAACTTCACAAACATGTTTAGATTTACTCATGTTAGGTGTGCATGTGTCTATATTTGAAAAACCATGAGTATAGGTTAAAGATTGATACTTAGCAATTTCACGTTAACATGTTTGTTTTTGAATGAAACCATGCTAATGTAAAATTTTGACCAAATGACATAATTTTCATTCTAAACTTGACATGCACTCTTTACATGACCATTATATTGTGTCATAAAAGTTTAAATAAAAACTAAGCATTTTTTAAAATAATTAAAAATTATGGAAATGCCATTGAAAATTCAGAATTTTTAGTTATTTTTAGAAAAATGTAGAAAAATTATTTTTAATTGATTCTTGAAACTAAATCTTCATTGGAAAATCTATTTTTTCAGTAAAAATTTTGAAAAGTTTCATCAAGAATCTGATTTATAGTGGCATTTTGAAGTTGGATTTCAAAAAATGCAAAATATCATCCTCTTAAAATATCAATCTTTCCGATACTTTAATTTTTTCGTTGAAAACTTCAAATGAAACTTTGTGCATACTATTTTGATTCCATTTCTAATATCGTTCTCATTATTCTTTGAGTGAAATCATTTCTAAAAATGATTTTGATATCTTGAGCGATATCCTAAAAATGAGTTTTTTGTTGAAATCAAGATAGGATGATAAATGAACTTAGAAATTTCCTTTTAAGCCCAAACTTGATCAATATACTTAGATTCACTCATGTTAGATATCTAGGTACCTAAATTTGAGAATACATGAGCAGATAGTAAAATTTGATACTTAGCCATTTTCATGCTTTCAGCCTACTTTGAATGAAATCGTGCTAAGTTCATGTTTTGTTTAAATGACCACTACAACACAACCGGCCTATAGAGATACATAATTAGAGACAAATTAAATTTTTGTTTCTAAATATTCACATTTAGAGACTAATAAACATAAAATTTGTTCCTAATTAGATTCTAAAAATAGCTTTAGAGTCAAATCAATTAAGTGACTCTATTGATGGTGTTTCTATAGCTTAGAGTCAAATCAATTAAGTGACTCTGTTTTTATTGTTTCTATAGATCTTTAGAGACTAATTAGGAATGAATTTTGTGTCTATTAGTCTCTAAATGTGAATATTTAGAAACAAAAATATAATTTGTCTCTAATTTTGTGTCTCTATAGGTCAAATTATATTGTAGTGGACATTCTTTTCACTTCAAACTTAACATACATGTTTTACATGACCATATCTTTATATTTTGAAAGTTCGAATGATTTCTGGAAATGTCATAAAAATATCTTTATATCACTTTTCTCAAGTTGCTCATTTTTTCGATACTTTAAATTTTCATTAGATTTTCAAATGAGACTTGAACTATGATATTTTAAATTCACTTATGGTATCGTTCTACGGCTCATTTGATGAGAAAAATTATTTCTGAAATAATTTTTGACTATTTGACCGATACTTGAAAATATCGATACTTAAGTTACTACATGATTCTTGGTTTTGGATTTCATTGATTATTCTATGATATCATGTATTAATTAGTATCACTTGTATGTATGTTTTCATCCCTTGAGTTGAGATCTTCATGCTTCATGAAAACTAATTTTAGTGTCTCAACTTTCACTAGATTGAATTTTCTTGCTCTTTTTTATTGATGTCAAAAGGGGGAGAAAGATATAGGTAAAATGGAAGAACATGTAGGAAACTCATGCATATAGATAGGAGGAGTTTATTTTCATAGATATGCATGTTGATAGGGGGAGAAATCCTTTAGTTGATATCTTTTGTGCTTTAATATATATATTTTCTTAAGAATGTTTGTCATCATCAAAAAGGGGGAGATTGTTGGCCTAAGATTTTCTACCTTGGTCTTAATCTCGGTTTTGATGATAACAAACATGGAACTAATGTTTCATTGAAAAATATTTTCAGGTTCCATATCGATTAGCAATTGATGTCCTCGATCAGAAATGTTGAAGAAATTAGAAAATTAGAAGGACATTGAACGATGCGTTCGGGTTCGTCGTGGAAATTTCTCGAAGTTCGACGTGTGCACCAAAAACCTCTTGGACGAGTCTAAAGATCACATGGAAAGCTCCTCAAGTTAACGTACATTGAAGGCCGGAACCCGAAAACAAAGCGCACATGAAGAAGGCTGAACAAATCAAGTTTAGCCTAGGTTCAGTCGACCGAATATGGAGAAGAATTGGCAGTAGCCAATTTGGTCGACCGAATGTGGCGAAGAATTGGCAAGAGCCAATTCGATCGACCGGTCGGTTGACCGAAGTTCGCCCAGAAGCGGCAAAATGTCGGTTGACCGATGATCGACCGGCAAGCGACTGGGCGTCGCCAACAGGCAAAAAAATGCCCGTTGATGAGCCTTGATGTTTGGGGGGTTATAAATACTCATCCCAAACTCATTCCTAGCCTAATGTTGATGCTTCCAAGTCTCAAAGAGTGATCTTTAGCATCCTCTAAGCTCCTCATTGATCAAATTCTTCAAATCTAGGTCTTGATCCCTCATCTTCAAGTATTTTTCATTGGAGGGCTCATCAAGGGTGATAGGCTCAAGAAGAAGAGGTGTTCTTATTGTGATAAGTCTTCTTTACTCTCTTCTTGTGATTAAAGTGTTTTTATTTTGTTTTGAATTGATTTACTTGAGTTTGTAAGAAAACCTAGTGTGTGGTCTTGTGTGTAAGTGGTTACCTTGGTGTAGAAGTTGTAAAGCCACTTGTGTAAACTAAGTTATGAGTAAGTCTAAGGAATTGAGGTGGAAAGCTCACTTAGTAGGAAGGCGGGATACTTATGGGTATGGAAGTGCCTTCGAGGTGAGTGTAGGGTCTTTCCGGTGTAAAGTCCTCAATTGTAAGCTACTCATAATTTAATGGATTTGAGTGTGAAATCCTAAGCACGGTGCTTAGATAGTGGAGTAGGAATTGGGGCCGAACTACTATAAATCATTGTGTTAGCATTGATATCTTATTTGTATTAATTGCTTTATCATTTATCGCTTCCGCATTTAGTCATTCAATCGTGAATTGCCTAAGTAGTCTAAGAAATATTTAAAATCGAATTTAGGCGATAAGATTTAGTTAACATACTATTCACCCCCCCTCTAGTGTGGTCATTTCACCCAACATAGGCCATTTCACCAACAAAAGACCTATTTTTAAGGAACTTTTAAAAAAAATAACCTATCCATATTTGACCCAGGAGATATAAATTTATTTTTGTTTACAAATTTGTACTATATCCCAAAAGTTAGATTTTAATTCTTAGATATTTTGATTTTCTAGATAATTTTATTGAATCCATATGGGGGCTAATTCTTATTTAACTTAAAGTTAAGAACTGTAAATAAAAATTAAAAGATCAGATGAGACCTTGTTGAAACTGCACTTAGTGCAATTTTGATCGAAGGTCTGGTCGAATGGTCGGTCGATTAACTTGCGATCGACAAGCCACCAAGTTGAGGCAGAAACCCACAAAACGCATTCGATCAACGTTCGGCCGAAGGTGCGATCGACGGAAGGTAACGGCTCTATTTTGAGACAATGTGTGGTTTTATTCGAGTCATACTCCTTTAGTTCCCTATAAAGAAGCCAACCCCAACTTCCCTACATCTTCTAACATTCCTTGAGCCATATTTTGATGATCCCTGAGCTTGATTGAGCCACCATACTTAGAAATAGATGTGGCAATGGGTCGGGTTCGCCCGTGGGCGGCACCGGCCCGGCCCGCTTGTGCCCAAGGGGCGGGCTGGGCGACATGGGCCCGGGCCCGATCAAGCCGAGCCGGGCCTGCTCCTGCACCCACAGGCTAGGCCTAGAGCCGCCCAGGCTCTTTTTGAGCCCCTACCCTTGGGATTTTTATATAAGCTCTCAAACTTGTTTTTCTTTGGTTCCCAACTTTTCATTGAGCCATTCTAATAATATTTGGAGCTTTTCTTGAGTCATTTCTTTCAAATCCTAGTTTTGAGTTTCTACCTCCTTGATTGAGCCTTCAACCATGTGTTTCATCATCAAAGGCATCAAGAGGAAGCTAGGATCTTGTATTGGAGCTAAGTATTATATTGATTGTATTTTTGCTCCATTTATACTTATATTTTCTTGTTATTTTTATTGTATATCAAGTTGTGAAAATTTAGGGTGCTAGATTTGTGTGTATGGTGGTAGCCTTGGTGTAGAGGCTTAAACTCATCGGTGTAAACTTAGTTTGTTAGGTTTAACTAGTGGTGTTGTCATTAGGAGAAAAGATGTTGGAGGTACTATTGAGTGTGAGAGTAATCCTCGGGTGTGAGGATCGGTGTCTTAGCTTGTAAATCCTCTTGTATGATTCACTTAATCTAGTAAATTAGAATTTGAAATCCTAAGCATGTTGTTTAGGTAGAATAGACATTAGGATCGAACTACTATAAATTCATTATGTTAGCATACTTTCATGAGTGTTTGATTACTTGTTAATTATCTTGCTTCTGTTTATTATTAATTGTTCTTAGTCTAAAGATGGTAAAAAATTAATAAAATCGAAATTAGATTAAGAGATTAGTAAACATACATTATTATCTTTCTTCTAGTATGATTATTATTCGACTCACCTTTTTTTCTTTAATAAACCTATTATCTAAATATATACTATCTTTTGTCTGGATTTGGCACTCCCTTGGCTTATTGAGATAGATATCTCTAAAGATCATGGGAGTAGTCAAATCCCTTTCATCACATGGATTGGTGGACGTCTTACAAGTTACAAGTATATGGTAGAGAGAGAAGGAAAAGTATTGGGGGGGGGGGGGGGGGGGGCTGATAGCGATGGTTCGATCAGCCCGGGCATTGCATAACCCAAAATCCAATGAAAAATACTACTAGTTTGAGAATCAAATTGTTGAAGTTTATCATGAAATATACATCATTAATTGTGAATAGTTTATTACATATAATTTGAAGAATAATTACCTAAATATATAGGTAATTTTATATTTTATTTTTTTCTCAAATTTATTTAAAATTTTTATTTTACAAAATTGTATCGTATATTTTTTATTTATATCAATTTTATTTTCCGTCGAGTATTCGTCAATTATTTTGCTAAAATGATAGTATAGTTTTTTTCTACGTGAATTAAAATAATATTTTTTTTTAATGTGTTACATAGTTGATTAGAAAAAGAATGAAGTTGTTTTCAACAATTATCCTGTTTACGCAGCTCTTAAGTGGTCGCAATCTTATTGCTGGGCTTGCTTTCATTGTCAACTTAAGTGGATGGCCCCATTGCCCATAAATTAATAGGCCACGAGTCTAAAACACTTGTACATCAATTAGCTAGCTAGCTTCAAAAGTCACACGTCTATTATTTCGTTATGAGCATGCAATATTCTTTTTAGAGCAATTTCTTAGATTAGAAGTTAAATAATGAAAAAAATTCAAATTCGGATAGTAAGATGAAAAATCCTTCGAATTAGATTTGGATAGAATCAATATTGATTTTGCCCTCGAACAAAATCTCTAACTGGCCAAAAATATTTAAAAATATTTAAAAATATTTTTTTAATTTATAAAATATTTTTTTATGATAAAAATAAGATATTAGAGAATAAAAAATATATTTTTCAAACTCTATAATGTATTAAAGACTTTTGTACTAAATCTATAAATTTAAATTTAAATTAAAAATTATGAAATATTTTTATATAAAATATTTTTATATAAAATATTTTTCTATATCATAATACATCTTTTGTATCATCAAAAAATTATTTTATGAATTTAAATATTTTTTTAAAAAAAATATGAAGCTATTATAAATTTTGCACAAAAGTCTCTAATGAATTAGAGACTTTTGTTTATAATAATTTTATAATTATAAAAAATAAAATTTAATTCACAAAAAAATATATGTGATATAAAAGATATGCTAGAGTCTATCAAAATATTTTGGACAAAAAATATTTCATTAACATCATAATTAAAAATTAGTTCTATAGACTTTGGACAAAAGTCTCTAGATAAAATTTAATGCATTAGAGACTTTTGTTCAAAGTCTATAATATCAAAAATATTTTATAATTTTTAATTTAAATTTAAATTTATAGACTTTGTGCAAAACTCTCTAATAATTTAGAGAATTTAAAAATATACTTTTTAAACTCTAACACATCATTTATATATCATTAGAGAGTTTGAAAATGTATTTTTTTAGAATCTAATATCCCATACATCCCATTTCTATTATACCTCTTTTTTTATAAATTAAAATTATTTTTTATATTTTTTAATATTTAACCAAAGTCTCTAACTGATTAGAGAGTTTTAGAATATATTTTTTAAAATCTAACACCTCATTTTTATTATACCTCTTTTTTATATAAATTAAAATTATTTTTTATATTTTTTTATATTTTTTTAATTTTTAACCAATGGCCAGAGTTAAAATCGATATTGATTCCACCCAAATCCGATTTGAGAAATTCCTCATCTTAGGATCCCAATTTAGAAATTTTTCGTTTCCCAAATCCGGTCATGATAAATTGCCATTCTTTATTCTCCTCTCTCTCTCTTAATCACAATTAATATTCTATTTTATTTTCTTTTAAAAAATCAAAAAGATAAATTGGTATTGTATGGTGTTGGTAGTGCCACGTGGCCTCAAATTCCTCCGCGGAATTCGGAATTCGGCACCAAATTAATTAAGATGCTGCTATGATGTTATATATTAGATATCCAGTTTAATTTTATTATATAAAATATATTCTGATTCTTAATTCTTAATTCTCAATTAAATTGAAGTTCAATCGATCAAGAGGCCAACGTTAATCAACTTGATAAATAATTCTTAAACATAATTAAATACATATGTTGTTTTAATTAAGGATCATAATTAAGTGCTTTAGGAATTCACCAGAGTGTAAATCAAACTATATATTATGCCGAAGATTTTTATCGATCATGTACTTTATAGAGAAAATTGTTAAAATGAGACTAAATTGCCAAAAACATTGATAAATTTGATAACTTATTCAAATCGTAATATTTGAATGCAAAATTATAAAATATTTCTAATTTTAAATTTTCGTTGAACCAAATTTCGCACTTCACGATAAATTTTAATCCAATATTTCAAATGAAATGATCTATATTTAGTCACATTTGAATTATTTATTAATTGTACTTACCTAATAATTAAACAAGTAGATTTTGGCATTTGTCATATGAGTAATTAGAGATTTTAGATTACAATCATTCATATTATAACCTACGGCTATTCATATTTGATTAATTTATGAATTATACTAACTCAATGAACAAACTTTTTTTTGCAAAAATAAAATTTTATTAAAAGTTCAAAGGCAAATCATATAATCCAAGTTACAGATTTTGTCCCGTTCAAGTGGTCTGATCGAGGTCTATACATTGGACTTCTTATACATACGAGTCATGTTTGTAGATCAATGGACTACTTTGTAACATTATTTGAGAATAAAATTGAATTGTATATTATTACTAGTCTTAGCTAAATGTTTTAGATTACAAACTCGACTTGTAATATATCGGATGCTTTTTTATCATCTCTTAAAATATTAGTATGGCACTCGTGCTAAGCACAGTTTAATTATGTTATAAAAATTATTTGAATAAGAATAAATTAATTAGTTGTATGCATTTATAAATTTAATTATAGAGTTAAAGCAATTGTATTTATTTTTTTTAATATAAATTATATATATTAAAATAATATTGAATTAGATATCATCATTTATTGCATAGGTAGAGATTTAGAAATGTAATAAGTTATGAAAAATATATTTTGGGTGTAAAATTTAAATTTTTAAAAATAATTAAAATAAAAATATTTTAAATGATTTTTGTAATAATAATATTGAATTATATAACAACATATTAGGTATTAAATTATTTGCAAAAGAAAAATTAATATTTAATTTTAAATTAAAATATAACTAAAGATAAAAAAATAACTATGGAAGACTTTCTTGTAAACTAACATCTCAAACAAATCAAAATAACTTATTTATTATACATTATGAAAGACTTTCTTTTAACAACATTTGTAGTGCTATTTTTTTCCTTGTCATTGTTGTCATGTATAAGAATTTTCAAAAAATTTCAAACCACGACTGCTGGTTACTCTAGAAATATCAACATACAGTTGACTATAAGAGGACACATGTTTCTAGATATACTCCAACGTGTTTAAGGTTTTGACATTAGCTCTTATTTATGGTCGTAGTAAAACAAACATATATCGAAAATTATCGCCGTTGAAATTTAAAATGAACTTTTATATCTGATGGCGTCAATATCAATCTTGGAATAAAAATCTTATCCCTTATATTGGTTCTTGATATTATTTTTCTTTTCAACGCATATTGACATATTCGAATTATCTTAAGTCGAATCTCATTGCATAGACCTGAAGATTGATTTATGTTTCTCAAAAGCAGCATGACATGAACACTGATTTAGAGCTTCAATTCGTATGAATGTCATTAATTGAATCACATCTACCATCCGTTGAACATGGGCTATCAAAGCTGAGATAAATCTTCATTTCACAAGGAACCAAAGACAACATAAAATTATTCACCTTTTGAACTATTTCATTGGTAGGTACTAACATAGCTATGTGGTGCAAGTAATTGAGATCACCTATGTTGTTCAAAAATAATTGATAACTGACATTCACAATTACAGCAAGTGGATCACCAATTTCTTCTATGAGCAAATCATTAGAAATCTTATATGTTGACATCTCTATCATTAACATCACCAAGGGTCTCATTTCCAATGCTTGATAGAGTGAAATTCTTGAGTGCAACCTCATATATGTCTTGTAAATGTTAATATCTCACATAGTATCTTCACAAATAAGATGAATTAATGATAACATACACAATATCTTATCTTGACCCTTCGGGTACAACAGACAGAATCTCTTTAAAATCACCCCCCTTAAGATATTCATTTTCCTTCAAAAGATTGCTCAAAGCTTGATTACATCCCTCAAGGTTCGATCAATAACTTCAAAATAATACTTCTTCATCATTGGAGTTTCATCATATATAATAAGTTTCGCTTTTATTATCAAATCAGTCAATGAACTACCTTGATTCATATAATAGGTGGAGTATTCGTCAACATTTATAGAAATTGCAAATCTTGGATGTATCGTACTCCCACTTGGAATGAGCAAAGCCACTATTACACTCGAAGCAACTGTTAAAATAATTTCACATTTGGATCTCAAAGTTGCCGAAAGAGTTCTCTAAATGAATGTTTTCCTAGTGACACTAAATTCATATAGAAAGAATAATCCTCCACGATTTTCAATGATTCTAAGCATGATCTTATCGTATATATTTCTTTGCTCAACTGTGAGATTAGAAAGGAGTTGGGCATGTTCTACAACTAATGATCATGTTTTATAATTAAGCTCATTCTAAATAAGTCTTTTTCTGCATTGAGGAAGGAATGAGATATCTAAAAATGACATTTCAGGTAAATCAGCTAGACTTTTATTGTTACTCCTTAACATATTCTCAACCTCTGCAAGAGCAAAATTCTTCAACTCATCTTCATTTTAATCCAATCTTCATACAAAAAATTCATTCATAAAAAGTTCAAAAAGTATTTTTTATATTTTTTAGATATTTTAGGATGTGTAACACGTTGCAGACTTTTGAAAAAAAAAATGAAAATTTGAAATTTTGAAAATTTGAAAATTTGAAAATTGTCTTCAAAATCTTAAAAATATTAGGGTTTTGAAAATTTTGAATCATAAATTAAAATGATTCTGAAAAAAATATACTAAAATATTCAAAAATAATAAAATATAATCATTCATAAAAAATTCAAATAGATTTTTTTTTTAATTTTGGGGATTTTAAAATATATTTTAGGATTTTTTTAGATTTCCGAACCAAATTTATTTTAAAACCCCTAAAATATATATTTATTATAATAAAAATATTTCATATTTTTTGGAACGTTTTTACTATTTTTTATTTTTTTTCAAACTGTAATACTGGTTAAAATATTTTATGTGTATTGATTTCAGCGGGTTGTGTGTGACGTGAGATGATGCGCGCGGGCTTGAGCATTGACGTTTAGCTTGAGGTGAGACCCGGATACTCTAGAAATTTTCTTAATTATAAATTTAAATGACAAAATATTTTATGTGTCGCGTATTTAAAGAGGACTCCAAATGAAATCCAGCGGTTCAATCGGATTCGAATTCAGAGTTAGATCGGATGAGATAGAGAAGGTTTAGTGAATCACTTACATTAGGGGCAGAAATATAATCTCAGCCAAAAAAAGTGGGGCGCCATACGACTGCTACAGCCGCACGGAACCCGAGACACGCTTGGGGAAAGGGCGACGAGTGATCTTGGAGAAGAGGAGAGATCGAACGTCGGATTCAGAGGAAATCGGAGATCGGACACCGGATTTCTCAAAGCTCTCGTCTTCCTTCCGTTCTTCTCCCTTCTTGTGAGTGAATTTCTCTCCAATCTCTTCTAAGTTCTCAATTGCTGCCGATCCCTAGTTGAGAAGGGAAAATTTGAATTTTTTTCTTGATTGATTCTTGATGCCGATTTATTCCTTAGGAATTAAGGTTTAATTCCTATATAAATTCCTATGAATAATAATAATAATAATAATAATAAGGGTTTTGATTTCCTCATGATCGCCTACTGCTAGGGAGAAATAATTCTTTGGTTTTCTATGTTAATTTGGAATTCATGTGGGGCTTGGGTGTGTGAGGCGTGTTTGAAGAAATTAATACCCTATTCTATGCTAATTTGGAATTATTGTGGAGCATCTCTTTGTTCCAAGCGACTGCACATCTCATCTTCTTTTGCAGCCGCATGGAACAGAGAGAGAAAGCATGCTTGATTGGGAAATTAGTACCCTATTTAAGGGGGTTCTCTAACAGTAGGCATTGGTACGCAAGGGAGTTGATTGAGAGATTAGAAATCTGGGATTTTCTTTTATGTTTTTGGATTGGCTTCCTCAAGTACTTGATGCATGAACGATTGATTTATAGGTTGCTAGGTATGCTAAAAAAAAATGAGGTGTGTACGTACTGATTATATGTTGATTAATATGCTGAAATTTAAATGTATAGATATGGAATTTACAAGTTATTGATGCTGAAATTTCCTATATTATGTGCTAAAATTTTACACGTTGATGTGCTGAAATTTTAAATGTTGATGTGCTGAAATTTCATACGTTGGATGCTGAACATTCATGTGGTTGATTGCTGAAATTAGCTAGTGTTGTGCTGAAAAATTTAATCAAATTCATGCTGAATTGATTTAGTAGTTTGGATAATCAGTTTAATGCGGAAAGTACTAATATAATCTATCGATTTGCATGTAAGAGATGTTTTGGGAACATAGAAAGTACTTGAGTGACCTAAACAGTAAAGTGTGGATAGGAAATTGATGATTTCAGTAAGCTAGAATTTTCATAGTGCATGTTAATCGGGCCGGGTTGCGGGCTCGGTGTGACGTCCCTAATCTGTTATAAATTATTGAGGTTTTAGTTGATACCATGGATAAGTGATCCTTGGGTGTGTTGACATGAGGATGTGACCCTCGGGTAGTGGTCCGAGCCACATTGGGCCGAGTGATGTGCACAACACATGAGGTGTTTATATATGGGCCTTAATAGGCCGAGTGGTGCGCTCCGTGCACGAGATACATGGGGCCGGTGGGCCGAGTAGTGTGCGTAGCACACGTGATGACTATGGGCCGCATGCAGGCCAAGTGGTACGCACAGCGTACGAGCGATCATGGGTCGGAGGGCCTTCTCGATCGAGTGGGTGCTGGATCTAAATGGCCTTCCTAGACCAGTGAACCCGAGCAGAGACACAGTGGGTACTAGTTCTAGAGGGTCTTCCTAAACTAATGAACCCAAGCAGAAAACAGTTTGGTACTGGTTCTAGAGGGCCTTCCTAGACCAGTGAACCCGAGGGAGAGTCAATTGGACACTGAGTCTAGAGGGCATTCCTAGATCAGTGAAATTGAGAAAAGTGGCTAACTGAGATTCAAAAAATTAGAGAGCATTTTCCGTAGAGTCGAATGAAAGTACATTCCTTACATAATTAACTTGAAATCCACACTCACTCAATATATTATCACTACTAGAAACTTGGTCTTCAGCAACGGCTATCAGCAACGGCCGCTCAAGCCGTTGCTATTTGCAACGGCATTCTTACGGCCGCCCGAGCCGTTGCAGATATCTGTATCTGCAACGGCGTTCTAACGGAAAACCGAGCCGTTGCTGATTATTTTAATTATCAGCAACGGCTTTCGGACGGAAAGGCGAGCCGTTGCTGATTTTTTAATTTTCAGCAACGGCTTGCTAACGGATAAGTGAGCCGTTGCTGATGATAACTTATCAGCAACGGCTTTCTAACGGGCGAGTGAGCCGTTGCTGATAAGTTTATATAGGGCACGCTCTCGCGCCCGACCCTTCTTCCTCCCGCTGCTGCCGCCGCCGCTCCTGCTGACGCCACTCGCCGCCGCTGCCGCTGCTGCCGACGACGCCGACCGCTGCCGCCGACTTGTTCAGGTACCCTTCTTCCCTGCGGCCGACTCTTCCCTGCGGCCGACTCTTCCCTGCGGCCGGCGGGAATCACCCGACCGAAACCCTATTTCTAGGGTTTCGGCCGGCGGCAGTCGGCCGATGGCCGCCGCCGGACCTTCTGCAGTGGCCGGACAGTGTGTCCGGCCACTGTACGCCGGCGCCGGAGGGTGGACTCCGGCGCCGGAATTTATATTTTATATATATAGTTTATATTATTTTATAATTGTTAATTAATTATTTTATAATTGTTAATTAATTGTTTAGATTAATTGTTTAATTTGTTAGATTAATTATTAGGGTTTAGATTAATTTCGGACGCGCGCCGGAATCGTCCACTTCGGACGCGCGCCGGAATCGTCCAATTCGGACTCGCGCCGGAATCGTCCAATTCGGACTCGCGCCGGAATCGTCCACTTCGGACGCGCGCCGGAATCGTCCAATTCGGACTCGCGCCGGAATCGTCCACTTCGGACGCGCGCCGGAATCGTCCAATTCGGACTCGCGCCGGAATCGTCCACTTCGGACGCGCGCCGAAATCGTCCAATATGGACTCGAACTGTCTCAAAACATTTAGAAAATAATCATCCATCCGACGAGTTGATATGTTTCACGTACGCATCGATCAGTCGGATATGATTTAGCAAAACCTTAGATCCGTTCGGGGATTGTATGTTCGTGTAAAAGAAGTAGATGATCTTTTATACGACGTACAATTCTTGAATTGTCCCTGATTGGACAATTTGGGAATATAGTTATTTGTACTGCACTTACGTTTTTATTTTAACTGTTAACTAATTATTCTAAATTTCGGCAACATCTCTCTTGTTCTCCGATACGCGCCCAGATGATATGCGTATTCGGAGAACTGTAGGGAGATGCTGTCGAAATTTAGAATAATTAGTTAACAGTTAAAATAAAAACGTAAGTGCAGTACGAATAACATAAATCCCGAATGGAATAGGACCATCTCACCTAAAGACATTAACCAAAGAAATTGTCATTGATTGACAGAATCATGTCGGCTGATCGAAGTTGGATGTACCGACGTTTTGATCATGGAGCTTTAACGAATGAGTTTCGATTAGGCGTAACGTACTTCCTAAATTTCGCCTATTCGAATCGGAATTTCGTTAGCATGGGTGATCAAATCCGATGTCCGTGCCGCATTTGTTCGAATGGCCGATTTTTGGATCGGGAGACTGTCACTCTGCATCTATATACCAAAGGATTTACACCAAGATATTTTCTATGGACTTGTCACGGGGAGTCACGCGAAGTCGGGACGTCGAGCAATCCTGTCGTTCAGACATATGGTGAATCTTCCTCTGCTGGTGCTTCTTCATCCGGTCAATGTAATCCCTATAGAACTATGATACTTGATAGTCTTGGGGGTCAATTCCACCTGAATGATAATGTTGATCGGCCAGTTCTTCAGACATCAGTCCCACCAGATACTACAGCGGTTGATATCACAGAAGTAGTGGCTGCGGTAGAGATTGAATTACCGAATAAAGAAGCTGCAGAATTTTACGAGATGTTGAAAGCTGCCGATGAACCTTTGTATGAGAATTGTCCTAAATACACTAGGTTTTCAGCAATGACACAGCTCTTAAACATCAAGGCCGATTGTAATATCAGCGGAGTTGCGTATGATCGGATTGCTGGATTGATTAATGGAATGCTGCCTACTGATAACAAGTTTGAGCCTACTTTTTATAAGACTAAAAAGCTAATGAGAAAATTGGGGCTTGGGTACGAAAAAATACACGCGTGCCAAAATAACTGCATTTTATATTATAAAGAAAATGTGCAGTTGGATAAATGCCCTGTATGTCAACACCCTCGTTACAAGGAGAAGAAATCGGTCCGACAGAAAAATATCCCGTTTAAGGTGCTTCGGTATTTTCCACTAACACAGAGGCTTCAAAGATTATTCATGTCGGAAAAGACAGCCCCCTACATGAGTTGGCATGCAAGAAGTCGTGATGATACAGTAATGACTCATCCATCTGACAGTGAAGCATGGAAACATTTGGATACATGTTATCCTTCATTTGCTATGGATACTAGAAATATCAGATTGGGATTGTGCACAGATGGTTTTAATCCGTTTGGGCATTCTGCAACTCCTTATTCAGTTTGGCCAGTGCTGCTGACAGTTTATAATTTGCCACCGTCAATGTGCATGAAAGATGAATTTATTTATCTTTCGATGATTATTCCGGGTCCTAAGGGTCCGCGAAAAGAAATTGACATATTTCTCAGACCCTTGATAGATGAATTGAAAACATTGTGGACTGAGGGAGCTGTCACTTATGATTGTCATCGGAAGCAAAACTTCAATTTAAAGGCCGCGGTCTTGTGGACAATCAATGATTTCCCCGCGTACGGCATGTTGTCGGGTTGGAGCACTCACGGCCGACTCTCTTGCCCGTATTGTATGGAACACTCTAAATCAATCAGTCTTCAGAACGGACGAAAAATCTCATTCTTTGATTGTCATCGTCGATTCCTACCGGTTCATCACCAGTATCGAAGGAATCGTAATAAATTTACTAAGGGCAGAGTCGAAAGAGATGGGCCACCACCGATGTTGTCTGGTGAACAAATGTTAGCACGTGTTTCAGCACTTCCAGATATAGTATTTGGTCGCAATGAAAGAGTGTCAGGTTTTGGCCAAACACACAACTGGGTGAAAAAAAGTATCTTTTGGGAATTGCCCTATTGGAGTTCATTATTGATTCGACATAATTTAGATGTCATGCACATTGAAAAAAATGTGTTTGATAATATTTTCAACACTGTGATGGATATTTCTGGAAAAACTAAAGATAATGTCAAAGCCCGACATGATCTGAAAATACTTTGTAAAAGACCAGAGTTGGAGTTACAAGAGGTCAACGGACGATATCTGAAACCGAAGGCCCTATATGTGTTAAATAAACAACAGATCAAAGATGTTTGTCAATGGGTAAAAGAACTCAGATTACCCGATGGATATGCTTCAAACTTATCTCGATGTGTGAACGTCGATGATTGCAAAATATCAGGGATGAAGAGCCATGATTGTCATGTATTCATGCAGAGATTACTTCCGATTGCATTTCGAGATCTTCTACCTGATAATATTTGGGGTCCGTTGACTGAATTAAGTATGTTTTTTAGAAGCATCTGTGCAAATGTCCTTCGAGTCGAAGATATGTCAACACTTGAAAATAATATTGTTGAAATCATATGCAAGCTGGAGCAGTTTTTCCCTCCTGCATTTTTTGACTCGATGGAGCATCTACCGATACACTTGGCATACGAGACACGAGTTGGTGGCCCCGTTCAATATCGTTGGATGTACTTATTTGAAAGATACATGAATCGTCTGAAGAAAAAAGTAAAGAACACCGCAGCTGTTGAAGGATCAATATCTGAATCGTATATCATCCAAGAAATTTCAACATTCTGCTCATTTTACTTTGAATCGACAGTACAGACAAGATTTGATCGTCTTCCACGTAACGACGACGGGGGTGTTCGACATTCAGATGGACGTTTAAATATATTTTGTCACTCTGGTCGTGCTTTTGGTTCTCGTCCATCTCGACACTTAAGCGATGAAGAGTATCATTTGGCACACTTGTATGTATTACTCAATTGTCCAGAGATTGAACAATTCATTGAAATATTTGACATTGAGATGGTGCAAAAATACTCTATTCACAACGATCAAGAATTGGAGACATTACGGAATCGTGATTTCCCTACATGGATTCAGACTTACAGCAAAGATCACAGAGCTGAAATAGATGAAAGAATATTTGAGTTTGTTAGTGGACCGTCGCGACTTGTGTTGTGCTATAGCGGATATTTTGTTAACGGGTATAAATTTCACACGGTTGAATATGCATTTACAAAGAAGACGATGAATGCTGGGGTCTGCGTGAAAGGGACAACCTATGCTGAATGTGATATGGATTTTTATGGACTGGTGGAAGAAGTGATAGAGTTGCACTACTTCGGCTTGAAATCAGTGATCCTATTTAGATGTCATTGGTTCGATACAACAGAAAGGGGCATGAAAGTTCATCCAAAATACAAACTTGTTGAGGTTAATTACAAATCGAAATTGGCAGCAAATGAGCCATTTATATTGGCATCACAAGCCGAACAAGTATATTACGCGAAGTATCCGGCTCAAAATAAAGATAGAGCAGATTGGCGTGTAGTCTGTAAGACAAAAGGTAGAGGAAAAATTGATCCGATAGTAGGAGAAAATGATCCTCCTGGTTTCTATCAAGAAGATGATCTTCCTGCTATGGATCGTATTATTCCAATACTCGAGGATGCAGACACAACGTCAATTCAATTAGAAGTTGAATATGCTGATGATGACGATCATGAAATTGAGGAAGCTGGAGATGAAGAAGATGACGAAGAGGAAGAAGAGGAAGAAGAAGAAGAAGAATTCGAAGACTATTATTCAGATGATGAAGAATAATTGTAAAGTATATATTTTATTAAATATATCTCTACTATTTATACAATAATCTGATTATATGTCTGTTCGACAGATATGTCTGGTCGTGGTTATCGACGCAGGAGAGCTTCGGAGTCTCCGATCGGTGAGACTCCAGCACTTACTAATGCTGCTGATCCTCCAGTTGCTGATCCTCATGAGGATGATACTGCCGAGGCTAGTACATCCAGACGTAGGCGGCCACGCGGGCCGAACAGGTGGCAGCCTCCACCAGCCACAGAGTCACGTAGATTGATTAGCGTGATTGGGGAGCGGTACGTAATATATAATGAATTATGAATCATTACAAATTCATTATATCATAATATAATATTAAAATTTATTTTTGTTGTGCAGGTTCGAGCAAGAAGAAGTGCCGAGGAGCATTTCTTCTACTATTCGACGATACATGCACGGGGCATGGCCTACGTGGTCTCACGTGCCTAGCGAGCACGTCGACATGTTATGGCGCGAGTTTGAGGCACGTATTATTTTTTTTTTTACATGCATGATGATATATTAAGAATTGGTACTGATATTATTATTTTGCAGGCTCGCTATACATGGGCCGAGGACCAGAGGTCCTTCATTTACGCTGCCTGGGAGTCTATTTCCCGGGCAAGGTACAACGGGCAGCTGGGGCAGGCTCGGTTCCGAGCGATGGCCCGAGCTGGGACCACTAACATCGCGGAGACTCGGGGATACGGCCCCAGTTGGATTACTCCGGATATATGGGACCAGCTCGTGGGGATATGGTCGACGGATCGATGGCAGGAGGTTTCTCAGAATGCGGCTAGAAATCGCATGTCGGGGGGAGCAGCGCGTCACACCGGCGGCTCTGTTGCATTTGCAGTGCACGCAAACCGTATGGTAAGTATATCTTTTAATTATATATTTTATTTGTTATTATGTGTACTAATTAATGTATTTGTTTTGTAAATGTAGACGACGGTGTCGGATGACGGGACTGTCCAGCGACCCTCCCCGATGGCAGTGTTTGAGCGGACTCACCGTCGAGCACATGGGACTGGGGAGTACATCCACAACCGCGCTGCATACATTATGGTAATTATATATTTGTTTAAATTATTCATTATATATTTATAATTTAAGTTTTATGATAAATATTAAACAAAAAATCAAACTCGAGTAGGAGACCTACAGCCAGACGGTGGTGCAGCGTGGGGGTACCCCCGAGGACTTTGACGCAGCATCGTGGGTCGAGGCCGCAGGTGGCTGGGACCATGGCCGCGTATATGGCTTCGCAGATAGTGGTCATGCGCGAGCCGTACTAGGGCCACTTGGGGCACCGACCCCTCCGGTCGCTGGTGAGCGGCCGTCCACCTCCAGATCTAGTTATGATCATAGTAATAGGATAAGGACACTAGAGGAGACGGTCGCGCGTCAGACTGAGTTGATGGAGCGCCAGAGTCAGACGATGGCGAATATAGAAGCTATGCTACGCAACTTGTCGGGTCATCCCGAAGCAGGCATCTCTTCGGCATCATCTAATCCATCATCCTCGAGTCAGTCCACGCCGGTGTACACTCAAGCACTCCAGACCCCGCCATATGATCCAGGCCATCCTCCATCGTCATCGTGAGATTTTATTTATATTGACTTTGTTACTCATATATTGAACTTGTTTAATTTATATTGACTATGTTACTCAGATATTGATACTTCAATTTTACATTTGAATTGTGTTTATACTATCGTGGATAATTATGAATATAAATATAATTGTTTTGATGTATATCTTGGTGTGTTTGTGATGTGTGAATGAATGTGTATGAGATGTTTGTGATGTGTGTATGAGGGTATGGGTGTGTGAGTTATGTATCAGATAAATGTATCAATGTATCAACGGAAATTAGAAATTTGAAATATTTCTGTTTGCAGGTATGGGTCATCAGCAACGGCTTTCCCACGGCCGTCCGTGGGAAAGCCGTTGCTAAAAGTGTATCGACAACCGTTGCTGATGACCTACAGCAACGGCTTAGCGACGGGTTTTTACTAACGGCTTTGCTACGGACTCGAGGCCGTTGCTATTAATGTTATCAGCAACAGCTCCGGTTCCGTGGTAAAACCGTTGCTGATAATATTTTTAGCGACGGCCCAGCGGCCGTTGCTGATAATGTTTAGAGCGACGGCCCGAGCGGCCGTTGCTGATCCGTTGCTAAGTCATCAGCAACGCGACTTTCTGTCACGGCTTTATTGCAACGGCTCAGCCGTTGCTGATTCCCTTCAGCAACGGCTCAGCAACGGCATCAGCCGTTGCTGATGACCATTTTTCTAGTAGTGTATATGTATTGCCATTATCGGATTCCATTTAGTGAGGATTGAGAGACCATTCACTGAGTTTTATACTCACTTTTATTTTCATGTTTGTTTTGTAGAGCGTGAGCCTGAGGTACGGCGCAACTGATGATGGCAGACTCTGGTAGCAATATTGTGAGCTAGTTGACGTAGTCGAGTCAAATCTTGTTAGAACATAGTCCGTTAAACGTTAGTGTGATTGGAATGGTAGTCTTTTTATTTCCTGAACTTATACGAAGCATGTTTATATTGTACTCCATAGATGTGATATTGAATTGTCACTGGATGTTTATTTTTATGTTATAGTACATTATCTCCTGATTTTGATGCATATTATATCTAGATGTTTGTGTTAGGCTTCAGGGTGTTCGATCGCACTTTGGCCGATCACGTGACTCGGTTTTGAGGTGTGACACAAATAAAGTTTATAATGCGTTACACACTTTTGTGCAAAATGTAATATTTTTTTCTCACTCATTTTAGAGCCCGCTTATTTATGAACAATTTTGCAAAAAAATTTAACAAAAAAATAAGATATCGCCCGTTTAGGATATATTTGTGTAGTTTTTATATTCATTTAATGAATTTAAAAAAGTTTTGTTCTGTGTAAATTACATTCTAAATTGATTAGTACACATAATTTAATAATTTTAAATTAATATGTTTAATAATAAAAAATTATTATATTATTTTTATTAATTATTTTAGTATAAAATTTCTATTTTTTTATTAAAGTAAAAATATAATTTTATTTAACACGAATCTTTTATTTTTCCTAAATTAAAAGCTATTTTAAAAATATATCCTAAAATACTCAAAAAAATCACAAAAAAAAAATTGGGGTTTTTTACAATTGTAACGTTTGTGTAGTTTTTTTTGAGATTTTATTATATGTTTTCAAAATTATTTTTAATTATGTATTCGAAATTTTTTAAAAAAATCTAAAATAAATTTAAAAATCATCCAAAAATTATAAAATTTCTAATTTGAATTTTTTTATGAATGAATTTTTTTTTTGACATTTTTTAAAAAATTTAAGATACGTTTCTCAATTATTTTTAATATAGAATTCAAAATTTTTAAAATCCTAATTTAATGATGTAATATCCATCTAATCAAATTTCAAATTTCAAATTTCAAATTTATTTACAATGATTTTTTAAAAAAAAATTAGCAAAAGCAATTTGATATAATTAACTACCTATATTGGTTCACAAATTTCAATAAGCAAATTAATTAATTTGATAAGTCAATTTAAAATTATATAGAAGCGCAACGAAAGTCCTATAAGTTTTAAGATTTTGAATTTAAGTTCTATAACTTTTATTTCGGTAATAAATTTCTTTTTTTATTAAATGAGTAGAAAAAAAATAACGAAAAATTACTACCTTATTCATTCGAGACTTAGTTATTTTTAATATATAAAGATAAGATTAAAGTTGAAAATTAAAAAATTTGATATACATAACTAAAAATAGAGTCGGATATTAAAAAATTGAGAGTAATTAATTGAAATTTAAATCGACTTTATTTGAAAAGTAATCATAGTTGATTAAATGAATTTAAAAATTTAGAAATTAAGCGTAATGATATTAATTTTTTAAAAAAATCAAAATTAATTATTATCAATACTAATAATATTTGAAATTAATTTAATTGATAAATTATATATTAAAATTGTTTTGGATGAAAGACAGTTTAATGTGGAAGCGATACGTGTCCATATGAAGATGTGTTTTATATAATATATAAAATAATATAATATAAAATAAAATATCAATTACATAATTTATATTTATATTTATATATAATTTAATTAAATTTCAACCATGCTTATTGAAATCATATTCCTTATGCTTCAATCACATTCATTTTTATACCGACATGAATTTATATTAAAATGGCATAAAAATTTATCTTTTTTCCTATTAAATTAAAAATATAGCTTTATTAAATCAAAATTTTAAAAATGGATTTTAATTTACGATCCGAAATTTTCAAAAATAATATTTCTGACATTTTCAGGCCACATTTTTATACCTCTAAAATTTATTTTTATTATAATAAATACAATTCATATTTTTTTTCAGAATTTTTATACTTATATGTATATATATATATATATTCAAAAAAGTTTGTGACGTGTTACACACTTCTTTGCAAAATGAAATGTTTTTCCTCTCTCATTTTAGAGTTATTTTTTGCTTATTTCATAGATATTTTTATAATTTTTTTTAAAAAAAATCATTCATAAAAAAATCTCAAATTTTTTTTGAATGAATATTACATAAATATTTATTTAATGATTTTATAAAAATGTTCATATAAATTTTTTTTTATTAAATAAGCGGGAATAGTCCAGAATGAGCGAGAAAAAATTTATTTTTTTATTAAATGAGCGGGAAAGAAAAAAAAAACAAAAAATTGTTATCTTATTTATTCGAGATTTAGTTACTTTATATAATAAAGATGAATTAGTTCTTCCAAATCAGATTCAACCAAGATGCCTATTTACCTGATTATGCTTTTAGTATTTTTGATAATTTTGATAATGAAAAGGTAATGTGACATTAGATCACCTTGCCTTACTCCTTTGAACCCTTCGAAGATTTCAGATACCTCACCATTTAGCTTACAACAGTATCTAATCTTTTCAATGCAGCCCTTCACCCAAGATATAAACTTTTGTTTGAAACTCATACATTTCATGATTTCATAAATAGATGACCGTTTTGCTCTGTCATACGCTTTTTGCAAATCCACTTTTATCATGATATAAGGATTTTTTGCCTTGGATCTGTACATAGATTTCATTCTTTCAGCCACTATCATAATGTTATCTTGGATGTTTATTCTTGGAACAAAAGCCACCTGTTCTGGACTTATGATCTTATCCAAAACAACTCTCATTCTATTTACTAAAACTTTTGCCAGGATTTTGTAAAGGACATTACACAGTGCAATTGGTCTAAAGTCGATTACCCTTTCAACATTTTCCTTCTTTTTTATCATGACTAATACTGTGTCACTCCACCCATCAGGCAGTTTCCCTGTCATATTGAATGAGTCAAATTCCTCCTTTATTCTTTCCTTCATCACAGACCAGTTGTGCAAGTAGAATTCCAATACATATCCGTCCAGCCCAGGACTCTTTCCTCTGTCCATACTTTCTGCTGCAGCTTTTATTTCATCTATGTTGAACTTTTCCTCCAACCCTGAAGCCTCCTCAGCTGAAATCCTCCCCCATTTAAACTTTGCAAATACATCAGCATTATTTCTAAAATCATCTTCTGCTTTCCACTGTTCCTTGTACCATTCTGCAAAATTATTTATCATTTCCTTTTCATCAGTCACAACCTCATCATCAACTCTCAAGGATAGAACTCTATTCCTCCTTCTGTTAATCAACACTGATTGATGAAAATATTTTGAGCCCCCCTTCTTCAATCCATAATTTCCTAGACTTTGACCACCATTTGATCTTCAATTGTTTACTTAGAGCAGATAACATGTTTGAAAGACTTCTCATGCTCAATATCTCCTCCTTAGTTATGATACCAGCTTCCTCTTTTAACTCCAATTTGTTCAAATATTTACTAGTTTTCTTCCACTTTTTTTCCAGATTTCCCACACAGTTTCTATTCCAACTATTAAGATTTGATTTTAAGTTCTCCAAGTTACACATCAGACTCAGATTATTACTGTTGTTTTCTCTCCAGAACTTCTCCACCACTTCTTTAAACTCTGGATATTCAAACCAGGACTGTTCGCAAATAAAAAAATTTCCTTTCATTTTCTTTCTTCTCATATGTTCATCTTCACATCTAATAAGGAGTAATCTGTGATCAGACTCAATCATGTCTTTATGCTCAACTTTGAATTCATACCCCCATTCCAGCCAGTTTGCATTAAATAGAACTCTATCCAATCTAGCTGAAATCTTCTTCATCTCCTTCCTTTTATTTGTCCAGGTAAAAGCTGGTCCCACAAATCCAGCATCCAAAAGACCAAACTTATTTATAAACTGGCAAAATTCAGTAACAGCAAGATTATCTACAAAAGGTCTTCCTCGCCTCTTTTCATTTCTATTCAATATACAATTCATGTCCCTAGCTACCATCCAAGGGACTTCCTAAATATTCAGTTCCTCTAATATCTTCCATAGACAGCTTCTCTTCCTGATATTGTTACTAGCATATAAACAGGATAAAAGGAAGATCTTATTACTGTCCAATTCAAACAGATAATTAATGGACTGTTCATTTTTGAAAATTATCTTTCCTGAACAGCTACTCCTTCTCCAAAGTACCATGATGCCACTTGCCTTGCCAACACTAGCTACTGCATCTCCATCCCAATGTCTTCCTACTTTTTTCAAATACCTCAAGGATTCTTCTTTCTCCAAGTGAGTCTCATGTATGAGAATGATGTCCACCCTTTGCAATCTAGCCACTGTCGAAAGGTACTCACTAGCATTCCTCTTCCTCAGCCCTCTTATATTCCATGATATGATTTTCATTGAGTGGAAAAAATAATGGCTTCCCCTCCTTGTTTCAATTTTGGATCACCATCAGTATTTTGCCCAACAGTTTTCTTGGAATATCTTCTTCTTTTCATCTTTATATTTTTAAATCCCACAGGTATATTAACAATGCCTTTAAACCTCTGCCTTTCATAATCCTACCCTCACAGTTTCTTGAGAATTTCGGGTCAATACCTTCCTCTAAGAAGTCGTCCTTTGCAAATTTATTCTCCAATATTTTAGATAAGGAAGCACTCAATTTTTCAAACATTGCCTCTAAAGCATTATCTTGTTTTTTCTTCTCATTTATCTTTGCAGCTTTTGAAGTCTCTACTTCTTTCTTAGATAAGAAAACCAAATCTTCTGATACCATATGTACTTCTGAAGATTCAGTATTTATTTTATTAGAACATCCAGGGTTTGAACCCATTTTCATCTTTCCTTTTCCCAGAAGTTGGTTTTTTGAATTCTCTACCTCTTTCTCTTCCTCATTTACTTTCTTGACCAATTCTTTTTTCATCAGAACCCTCTTCTTTACCTCAACTTCCATTACATCATCAGTCACATTCTTTCCATTTGAGACATCCCTATTTTTTCCCTCAAAAGTTGGATTGTTCATGACTTTAAAAGCCTTGTCAGGACCTTCAGGTTCCAGAAGCTCTTCCTCTGTGCAGTCCCCTTCCTTCTTTGCACTTGAATCCAAGGACCCAATAAGCAATCTTCTTCTTTTCCATCAGAATCATTTATTACATTCTTTATCATACTTTTGTCTTCAGTCTTCTTTTTTATCAAACAGCTATTTTCCTTGTGCCCAATTTTGCCACACTTAAAGCAAATATTAGCAAGATTCTCATAGGCAATTGATTGAAAAAAACTAACTTCTTTAGAGTCAATCCAAATTCCTTGTTGAATTGTCTTTTGAATATCTAACAACACACAAACTCTAGTGAATATTCCCCTATCACCTGCCAAAGTGTGTTCATCTAGTTTAATTGGCTTTTCGACTGTCGCAGCTATCTGCAAAATAATGTCTTTATGCATATACTCATACGGTAGTCCTGGGAATTGAATTCAAGTAGGGATCACTGAAACAACTTCCTTCAATGGCTAAATTAAAATTATCCTTCCAGTTCATCACCGACAACGCTTGCCCCCTTAGGAACCACGGTCCTTCTGCAAGGACCTTCCACAGATCATCCTCATTATTAAATTTGAACAAAAAGAATCCACTGGCCAAATCCACAATCTGACATTCACCCTTGATTTTCCACAATTTCACCAATTCAAAATTTGGAATTTTTCCAAAAAAAATCCATAAAGAAATAGCTTGCTATCATACCTCGCCTTCATGACATCCTCATCTGAAATATTCACCCTCCCTTTAGCCCTTGATTGGATCTTCTTTATCTTTTCAGTAAGCTCAGTCGATCTTCTCCACTCTCCTTCGTTCCTCGCCATATTGAATAATCTAGCCCATGATCCCGGCTGATAGTTCCTTCTTAGATCGCTGCCAGAGATCTGGTTAGAAGCCCCCTTCTCAATGGAATCCACTTTGAGACTCCCTTTCCCCGGCCGAGACTCGGCAAGAACAACTCGGGAGGGAGCAGCCATCTCTTTGAATTGAATCTGAGTTGTTGAATCTGGGGGATCCGTCGGCTTTTCTTGCCTCGAGATCTGTGTCATTTCCATATTGTAACACCTTTATTAATATTGCATTTAGCAATGACTTTGTGATAGTTTTGCAATTGCTATATAGCCATCGCATATATATCTAGAGGCGAAGTCAAAAAATTATTTTAGATAGGGCAAAATATAAAATTGCACATCATGAGGGCAATTATAATATTTTTAGGAGGAAAAATATAAGTAAATACTAGTGTATATTAATTTTTTAGGGAAGACCAATGTCAGTGGGGCAATTGCCCCCCGCCAATACATGGGCTCCGCTCCTGAATCTATCATTGATGACTTCCTATATATCCTACCAACTTTTTGCATCTCGCTCAATTTAAATCTTCTTTTCTATTGATATGTTATTGATCATATCCCCTTCACGTCCTTTCGACTCCCCCTCTCCTTACCATTGCCCACTCTCTTACCTTGCGTCTCCAGCTCCATCCCCTTTTGCCTTGGCCCCGCCTATGTTTGTCCCAACCCTAACGGAGATGGAGACTCTGCCTCGTCCTCCTCCTGAGGAGGGAGGCACCATCCCCCTCACTTATTCTTTTTAAATTTTTTAAATTTTGTACGTGTTTATTTCATTATTTTTTATTTTTATTATTCTTCTAGCTTTCTATTTTATATTTGATTAAAAATTCTGTTAGTTTTAATATTTAAATTAATTTTTTATATGTTTTTTATTTTATAGTTTTTTATTTTATTTTTAAGTTCTTTTATTTTTTTAATTTTTAACTTATTTTCATATATTTTCTTTTTGTTTTATAATTTACTTGTTATTTTAATTTTAATTTTAGATTACAAACTGAACTTGTATGCTTCTTTATCGTCTCTTAAAATATGAATTAGTTCTTTATCACCGCCACTTGTTTTTTTTTAATATATCTATATATATTCATCTATTTTCTATTTTGTATTCTTTTAGTTTTTCTTATTTTTTTTTAGAAAATTCATTCGATTTTTTATATTTTTTTAATTTTATATGTTTAAGTTATTTTTATATGATTTTTTTGTTTTCTAGTTTTTAGATGATTTTTTATTTTTTAACTTTTAACTTATTTATAAAATTTGTTTTATATTTTGTTCATTTTATTTTTTTGTTTTTATAAATTTACTCATTATTTTATTTTTATTTTTATTTTTTTCATATAGTTTTTCTTTTTAATTTTAATTTTTTTTTTCTATTCTTCTATGTTTTGCAATTGTCGTAGTTTTAAATTTTTAACTTATTTTCATATGAAATTTTTTTTCTTTAGCTATTTTATAATTTTTAACTTTTTTATTTATGTCATATGATTATTATTTTTTCCTGTAATTTTTGTTTTAAATAGTTTCATATAATTTTTCCATTTTGTAATTTATATATTTCTTTCATTTTTTTTTGTATTTTTACTTTTTCATGTGATTGGTTCTTTTTTATTTTTTATTTTTATTTTAAAACTTTTTTATGTTAACTATTTAAACATTTTAGTTATAAAAATAATTTTTATTTTTTTATTTTTAACAAAAAAAATACTTTGCAATTACTTTACGATGGTATTGTCGTTGCAAAGAAACGACATAAGATGAATTATAAATTTTGATTGGAGATATTTTAAAAATAAAATTGTATTAAATCATGATAAACCATCAAATTCATGATTTAAAAAATTGATCAAAATTCATGATTTCTAAATCATAATTATCCCTTAGAAGTCTTCCCAAATAATAGATTGAACAATACCATACCATATAAAATCATATCTTATCATGAAACAAACAAGGGATTAGAAACAAAAATATTATTTTAATCAAATGTCATCTAAAAAATATGTCACTATTATCCACCATTAAATGGCCATGTACAATGTATATATACGGTCTTCTTCATTCATCAATAAATAAAATCATAAATGATGACCATAAAAATAATTTATTAAAATTAATGAAAATTCATCGCATATTGAGAGTTTATAGGGATTTTGGTTGGATGAAATGGAATTTATAAAAAAATAAAAAAATACAAAAAAATGACTACATTTTGATTTTTGAACGAAATAGAAATGAAATAATGTTAAAAATAGATGATGATTAATTATTTTTTATTTGTTTTAAAAAATAAGAATTGAAATTTTAAAAACTAAAATATATGAGACATTATTTATGGGTATTTAAAGGGATCATACATTCCCTTAAGATATAGCTCAATTTTAAAATAATTAAAAAATAATATTACTATTTCACTCCTGGTAATTGTATTTTTACGGATTTACCAACCAAACACTCACCACTTAGTCACTTGATTGTAAGTGCAACTTAAAGCCGCAGATCTCGGCAGCTAATAGCAATAGGCAACAAAAAGAAGATAAGGCCCATCACTAATTAAGTTAAGCCCAACCGACGACCATTTCCATCTAATTAGCGGATCGAACGAACGCATGATGAACGACCACGCGTCGTCGATCTGAAGTTGACACGTTGCAGTGGCTTGCACGTTAGGATAAACATAGAGAGAAAACAGCCCAGCATAGTTTTCCTAAACCTAATGATTTATTCCCATTCCCTTCTTTCCTCCTTCCCCAATTAAGACCAAAAGAAATCGACCCAATTTGATCAATAAATAAATCGCCTCCTTCACCCCTCACTACGCTAGCTATCTTCTTCCTCCTCAATTTTCATCCACCTCATTTAGAAATCAATATGGGTGGAAAAGGATCCGCCGATTCATCTTCTCCGACGACGAAGACGACGACGTCGCCGGTCTGCTGTATGTGCGGCGATCAAGGTCTCTCGGAGGAGCTCTTCCGATGCAAAGCCTGCCTTGTTAGATTCCAGCACAAGTATAATTTAATACTTCTTGCATCAGGATTTTTTTCTTTTTTTTTGCTTACAAATTTATGTGTACATATAATGATTCCCTTTGTCAGGTACTGCAGCAATCTGTTCCCGAGGGCTGAGACTTACAGAGCATGTAACTGGTGCTTGAGCGAGGGAGACATCTCCTTGTCTTCCTCCTCCAGCAGTGATGCCGGATTAGGCTTAGGGGTGAAGCTGCAGCGCTCTTCTCCGGCGCTGCATCTCAGCAAACCCGTAAAGAAGCCAAGACTTGTTCATGAGAAAGAGTCGTCGAGCTCGGCGGCCGAGAGCATGCGACGACCGCAGGCCAAGGAACCTTTTAGGGTTAAGGTGAGGAGGTATAAGCTCCTGGAAGAGGTCTCCAGCTAGATGTTGCTGCATGCAATGCAATGGCTAATTAATCTAGTAATTTGAACTGGTTTACATAATTTCTGCTTCATCTTCAACTGGTTGACATATATTTTGATCAAATGTTCTCTCCACATAAATATATATAGCTAATTAAAATAAAAAAGAAGAATATTTGGTGCATCAGGTGTGTGCTGGTTGATCATTACATATTGATGTAATGTAGACTCTATCTTGCCAACATTGACTGCTTGTAGGATCTTAATCACCAGCCACATATCTCGTGCGCACGTGCATGTACGGGAGAAAATTTATATAAGCTGGTTTTTCCGACCACCTGAATGATCCTGAATAATAAAAAAATGAATATAATTAAATAAATATAATTTTTTATTATTTTTATTTTTATTTTTTTTAACAAAGATAAAAAATCATAATAGGATATTATACTCGAAATCATATCTTAAAAATTTATACAATTTACACTATATTATTATTAACTGTGCTACCACTATTTATATTCATTTTTTTCTTACTCATCTTTACTCCATTATATATTTCATATAAATGGTCTGTCCATGTACGCAATACACATGGTTTCATTACAATTTGAAGAAAATTAACTTTAACCAATCAAATTAATGCAGCAGAATAAAATTGTTATTCGAAGAAAATATATTAGCAATTAATAATTGGAAAACTCCTGAACTGAATACAAGTCTTCTATTTTCAAAAAAAAACTAATAATTGGAAAACACAAAGATGGACACAGTTATCTCAGCTTGGTTTGTGAAAATTGTTTACTTTTTCAATTCTTGTTTCTTTGTTGACGAACATAAAATAAGCATGAAAATATTTTTAGTGCATGTTTCAGAAAATGAAAACTGAAAAAATGAAGAACATGATGATTATTTTTCCAATTTTTTTAAAGGATAATGAAAACAAGTTAATGTGTTTTAAGATTTTCAATTTCAACTTTATGAAAAATACAAATTAAGAGTTATTACAAATTAACATATAAATTATTTTTAATTTATTCATTGAAAGTGAATACACTTCAAACCTTTCTTGAATCAAACAAATTTTAACTTTTTAGTAAATATTTTATTTTCTCATCGATCTATAACTAAAATGCAAGGACAAGTTAACGGCGGCCTCCAAGAGTTGACCTATTATCTAAACTCACCAGCACCAAGAAGCCACTAAACAATTCGTCGATCAACCAACAAGTCCTCAACAAGCCAAGCATCGTCGACTAGCACCTCGGCCAAGGTTTTGACAGTCGAACAACAAATCAACTAGAGGACCCCCTACCCCACCTATCTCATGAGAGATACCAGACCACATCCCGAATCAGAAAAGATTATGAAGGATGGTGAATTAATACACCCTTCATGAAGGGCAGCTATACAGGAGAGGATGCGCTCAATTGCTACCCAAATGCTCAGCCAACCCCAGATAGACACTATCATAACAAAGATATATGAAGGCATTTGCGCAAACACAACGGAGGAAGATCATTGGTAGCCAAAATCCTCTGGACCAAATACTTCTGGCAGACCATGAGAACAGACTGCAACATGTACGTTAAAAAAGTGTACTGACAAGTGCCAAAGATTCTCAGAAGTTTCGTAGAAACATCCCGAGCCACTACATAGCTCGGAGACCAGTTGGTCGCTCCACATGTGGTGGATCGGTATCCTCGGACGTTTTCCCCCATACCAGGGACAAGTCAAATACTTGGTGGTAGTCATCGACCACTTAACCAAATAAATAGAGGCTAAACCGTTGTCCTCAGTTCCAACTGAAAAAATCAAAGTACGTTTGTGTAGAAGAAAATCATTTGCATGTACAACATACCACGCGAACTCGTCAGTGACAATGTCACACAATTCATAGATAAAAGGTTCGGGGATTTTTGCTCTAACCTCAACATCCACCAACTCTTCTCTTCGGTTGAGCACTCGCATACCAATGGTTTGGCCGAGGCGGCCAACAAGGTGATCCTGGTATGACTCAAGAAGAAGCTCGACGAAGTCAAAGGGAAATGGCCGAAGAGTTGCCTGGGGTACTATGGGGGTATAACACAATTGCATAGTCATCCACACGTGAGACACCCTACGATCTCATCTTCGGGGCTGAAGCCACGATCCCGATAGAGATCACGGAGCCCAACCTCCAGAGAATAACTTTTGATGAGTAAAGCAACTCCGAAACTCGTGAACCCGAACTTGACCTCATTGAAGAAGAACGAGAGCTCGCCCGAAATAGGGAAGAAGCCATAAAACTCATAATAGCTCGGAAATACAACAAACATGTCATATCGTGAAGTGTCAAGGAGGGCGATCTGGTGCTGAGAAAGATTGAACTGCTAAGCAATATCTTTAAACTGCAAATGGTTTGTGCACTCTTTTTCCTTTACTGAGGTTTTATCCCACAAGATTTTTCCGTTGAAGGTTTTAATGAGGCATAACCACGAGTAGGCCGAGCACTCCAACTCGGTGGGATAACTTCTTCCGCTCCAATTGTTAGAGTCATCATCCTGCTCTGAGCGTGTGCAACCCTCTCGACCCTAAATGTGGTCATCGGCCCTAAATGGGGCCTCCGAATCTAAATGAGACCAGCTCATTCTAAATGAGAACGACCCCGTGAGTGGTCTTGCCTTTTGCTCCCAGCGAGCTCAGCTTGACTCCCAGGCGTGATCCTCGACCCTAAATGGGGTCCTCGATCCTAAATGTGGCCTCCGACTCTAAATGAGATCGGCTCCAGCTATAAATGAGGTCTTCGTGACCCTAAATATGGTCCTCAGCCCTAAATGCAATCTCAACGTCCTCAACGACTCTCTCGACCCTAAATGTGGTCCTCGGCCCTGAACGCAACCTCCAACCCTAAACGTGATAGACCCCAAAGGAGTTCCAATTCGTTCCAAGTACGACTATCAGCCCTATGAGCAACTACCGAGCAAATATGGCTACCAACTAGCTAAAATCTGCTAAGTAAGCATCAAAACAAACCTAAGTTCAAACAACTACCACTACTAGAAAAATGGGCATCAGCAACGGCTGATACCGTTGCTGAAGAGCATCAGCAACGGCCGCGCCGTTGCAATAGAGCCGTGACAGAAAGTCGCGTTGCTGATAACTTAGCAACGGATCAGCGACGGCCGCTCGGGCCGTCGCTCAAAACATTATCAGCAACGGCCGCTCGGGCCGTCGCTAAAAATATTATCAGCAACGGTTTTGCCACAGACCCGGAGCCGTTGCTGATAACATTAATAGCAACTGCCGCTGAGTCCGTAGCAACACCGTTAGTAAAACTCCGTCGCTAAGCCGTTGCTGTAGGTCATCAGCAACGGCTTTCGATACACTTGTAGCAACGGCTTTCCCACGGACGCCCGTGGGAAAGCCGTTGCTGATGACGTATACCTGCAAACAAAAAATTTGAAAATTTCAAATTTCCATTGATACATTGATACATTTATCTGATACATAACTCACACACCCATACCCTCATACACACATTCATTCACACATCACAAACACCTCATACACATTCATTCACACATCACAAACACACCAAGATATACATCAAAACAATTATATTTATATTGATAATTATCCACGATAGTATAAAAACAATTCAAATGCAAAATTGAAGTATCAATATCCAAACAAAATAAGTTAAACAAGTTCAATATCCAAACAAAAAATTTCACGATCACGATGGAGGATGGTCTGGATTATATGGCGGGGTCTGGAGCGCTTGAGTGTACACCGGCGTGGACTGACTCGAGGACGATGGATTAGATGATGCCGAAGAGATGCCTGCTTCGGGATGACCTGACAAGTTGCGTAGCATAGCTTCTATATTCGCCATCGTCTGACTCTGGCGCTCCATCATCTCAGTCTGACGCGCGACCGTCTCCTCTAGTGTCCTTATCCTATTACTATGATCATAACTGGATCTGGAGGTGGACGGCCGCTCACCAGCGACCGGAGGGGTCGGTGCCCCAAGTGGCCCTAGTACGGCTCGCGCATGACCACTATCTGCGAAGCCATATACGCGGCCATGGTCCCAGCCACCTGCGGCCTCGACCCACGATGCTGCGTCAAAGTCCTCGGGGGTACCCCCGCGCTGCACCACCGTCTGGCTGTAGGTCTCCTACTCGAGTTTGATTTTTTGTTTAATATTTATCATAAAACTTAAATTATAAATATATAATGAATAATTTAAACAAATATATAATTCACTACTAGAAACTTCGTCTTCAGCAACGGCTATCAGCGACGGCAGCTCAAGCCGTTGCTATTTGCAACGGCATTCTTACGGCCGCCCGAGCCGTTGCAGAAATCTGTATCTGCAATGGCGTTCTAACGGAAATCCGAGCCGTTGCTGATTATTTTAATTATCAACAACGGCTTTCGAACGGAAAAGCGAGCCGTTGCTGATTTTTAATTTTCAGCAACGGCTTGCTAACGGATAAGTGAGCCGTTGCTGATAATAACTTATCAGCAACGGCGTTCTAACGGGCGAGTGAGCCGTTGCTGATAAGTTTATATAGGGCACGCTCTCGCGCCCGACCCTTCTTCCTCCCGCTGCTGCCGCCGCCGCTCCTGCCGACGCCACTCGCCGCCGCTGCCGCTGCCGCTGCTGCCGACGCCGACGACGCCGACCGTTGCTGCCGACTTGTTCAGGTATGTCTCTTCCCTGCGGTCGGCGGGAATCACCCGACCGAAACCCTATTTCTAGGGTTTCGGCCGGCGGCGGTCGGCCGATGGCCGCCGCCGGACCTTCTGCAGTGGCTGGACAGTGTGTCCGGCCACTGTACGCCGGCGCCGGAAGGTGGACTCCGGCGCCGGAATTTATAATTTATATATATAGTTTATATTATTTTATAATTGTTAATTAATTATTTTATAATTGTTAATTAATTGTTTAATTTGTTAGATTAATTATTAGGGTTTAGATTAATTTTGGACGCGCGCCGGAATCGTCCACTTCGGACGCGCGCCGGAATCGTCCACTTCGGACGCGCGCCGGTATCGTCCAATTCGGACTCGCGCCGGAATCGTCCACTTCGGACGCGCGCCGGAATCGTCCACTTCGGACGCGCGCCGGAATCGTCCAATTCGGACTCGCGCCGGAATCTTCCACTTCGGACTCGCGCCGGAATCGTCCACTTCGGACGCGCGCCGAAATCGTCCAATATGGACTCGAACTGTCTCGAAACATTTAGAAAATAATCATGCTCCGACGAGTTGATTTGTTTCACATATGCATCGACGATCGGATATGATTTAGCAAAACCTTAGATCCGTTCGGGAATTGTATGTTCGTGTAAAAGAAGTAGATGATCTTTTATACGACGTACAATTCTTGAATTGTCCCTGATTGGACAATTTGGGAATATAGTTATTTGTACTGCACTTACGTTTTTATTTTAACTGTTAACTAATTATTCTAAATTTTGGCAACATCTCTCTTGTTCTCCGATACGCGCCCAGATGATATGCGTATTCGGAGAATAACTAATTATTCTAAAAGAACTCAGATTACCCGATGGATATGCTTCAAACTTATCTCGATGTGTGAACGTCGATGATTGCAAAATATCAGGGATGAAGAGCCATGATTGTCATGTATTCATGCAGAGATTACTTCCGATCGCATTTCGAGATCTTCTACCTGATAATATTTGGGGTCCGTTGACTGAATTAAGTATGTTTTTTAGAAGCATCTGTGCAAATGTCCTTCGAGTCGAAGATATGTCAACACTTGAAAATAATATTGTTGAAATCATATGCAAGCTGGAGCAATTTTTCCCTCCTGCATTTTTTGACTCGATGGAGCATCTACCGATACACTTGGCATACGAGGCACGAGTTGGTGGCCCCGTTCAATATCGTTGGATGTACTTATTTGAAAGATACATGAATCGTCTGAAGAAAAAAGTAAAGAACACCGCAGCTGTTGAAGGATCAATATCTGAATCGTATATCATCCAAGAAATTTCAACATTCTGCTCATTTTACTTTGAATCGACAGTACAGACAAGATTTGATCGTCTTCCACGTAACGACGACGGGGGTGTTCGACATTCAGATGGGCGTTTAAATATATTTTGTCACTCTGGTCGTGCTTTTGGTTCTCGTCCATCACGACACTTAAGCGATGAAGAGTATCAATTGGCAAACTTGTATGTATTACTCAATTGTCCAGAGATTGAATAATTCATTGAAATATTTGACATTGAGATGGTGCAAAAATACTCTATTCACAACAATCAAGAATTGGAGAGATTACGGAATCGTGATTTCCCTACTTGGATTCAGATTTACAGCAAAGATCACAGAGCTGAAATAGATGAAAGAATATTTGAGTTTGTTAGTGGACCGTCGCGACTTGTGTCGTGCTATAGCGGATATTTTGTTAACGGGTATAAATTTCACACGGTTGAATATTCATCTGCAAAGAAGACGATGAATGCTGGGGTCTGCGTGAAAGGGACAACCTATGTTGAATGTGATATGGATTTTTATGGACTGGTGGAAGAAGTGATAGAGTTGCACTACTTCGGCTTGAAATCTGTGATCCTATTTAGATGTCATTGGTTCGATACAACAGAAAGGGGCATGAAAGTTCATCCAAAATACAAACTTGTTGAGGTTAATTACAAATCGAAATTGGCAGCAAATGAGCCTTTTATATTGGCATCACAAGCCGAACAAGTATATTACGCGAAGTATCCGGCTCGAAATAAAGATAGAGCGGATTGGCGTGGAGTCTGTAAGACAAAAGGTAGAGGAAAAATTGATCCGATAGTAGGAGAAAATGATCCTCCTGGTTTCTATCAAGAAGATGATCTTCCTGCTGTGGATCGTATTATTCCAATACTCGAGGATGCAGACACAACGTCAATTCAATTAGAAGTTGAATATGCTGATGATGACGATCATGAAATTGAGGAAGCTGGAGATGAAGAAGATGAAGAAGAGGAAGAAGAGGAAGAAGAAGAAGAAGAATTCGAAGACTATTATTCAGATGACGAGGAATAATTGTAAAGTATATATTTTATTAAATATATCTCTACTATTTATACAATAATCTGATTATATGTATGTTCGACAGATATGTCTGGTCGTGGTTATCGACGCAGGAGAGCTTCGGAGTCTCCGATCGGTGAGACTCCAGCACTTACTCATGCTGCTGATCCTCCTGTTGCTGATCCTCATGAGGATGATACTGCTGAGGCTAGTACATCCAGACGCAGGCGGCCACGCGGGCCGAACAGGTGGCAGCCTCCACCAGCCACAGAGTCACGTAGATTGATTAGCGTGATTGGGGAGCGGTAATATATCATGAATTATGAATCATTACAAATTCATTATATCATAATATAATATTAAAATTTATTTTTGTTGTGCAGGTTCGAGCAAGAAGAAGTGCCGAGGAGCATTTCTTCTACTATTCGACGATACATGCACGGGGCATGGCCTACGTGGTCTCACGTGCCTAGCGAGCACGTCGACATGTTATGGCGCGAGTTTGAGGCACGTATTTTTTTTTTTACATGCATGATGATATATTAATATTGGTACTCATATTATTATTTTGCAGGCTCGCTATACATGGGCCGAGGACCAGAGGCCCTTCATTTACGCTGCCTGGGAGTCTATTTCTCGGGCAAGGTACAACGGGCAGCTGGGGCAGGTTCGGTCCCAAGCGATGGCCCGAGCTGGGACCACTAACATCGCAGAGACTCGGGGATACGGCCCCGGTTGGATTACTCCGGATATATGGGACCAGCTCGTGGGGATATGGTCGACGGATCGATGGCAGGAGGTTTCTCGGAATGCGGCTAGAAATCGCATGTCGGGGGGAGCAGCGCGTCACACCGGCGGCTCTGTTGCATTTGCAGTGCACGCAAACCGTATGGTAAATATATCGTTTAATTATATATTTTATTTGTTATTATGTGTACTAATTAATGTATTTGTTTTGTAAATGTAGACGACGGTGTCGGATGACGGGAGTGTCCAGCGACCCTCCCCGATGGCGGTGTTTGAGCGGACTCACCGTCGAGCACATGGGACGGGGGAGTACATCCACAACCGCGCTGCATACATTATGGTAATTATATATTTGTTTAAGTTATTCATTATATATTTATAATTTAAGTTTTATGATAAATATTAAACAAAAAATCAAACTCGAGTAGGAGACCTACAGCCAGACGGTGGTGCAGCGCGGGGGTACCCCCGAGGACTTTGACGCAGCATCGTGGGTCGAGGCCGCAGGTGGCTGGGACCATGGCCGCGTATATGGCTTCGCAGATAGTGGTCATGCGCGAGCCGTGCTAGGGCCACTTAGGGCACCGACCCATCCGGTCGCTGGTGAGCGGCCGTCCACCTCTAGATCCAGTTATGATCATAGTAGCAGAATAAGGACTCTAGAGGAGACGGTCGCGCGTCAGAGTCAGATGATGGAGGAGATGCATGCTATGCTACGCAACATGTCAGGTCATCCCGCAGCAGGCATCTCTTCGGCATCATCTAATCCATCGTCCTCGAGTCAGTCCACGCCGGTGTACACTCAAGCACTCCAGACCCCGCCATATGATCCAGACCATCCTCCATCGTCATCGTGAGATTTTTTGTTTGGATATTGAACTTGTTACTGAGATATTGAACTTGTTTAACTTATTTTGTTTGGATATTGATACTTCAATTTTGCATTTGAATTGTTTTTATACTATCGTGGATAATTATCAATATAAATATAATTGTTTTGATGTATATCTTGGTGTGTTTGTGATGTGTGAATGAATGTGTGTATGAGAGTATGGGTGTGTGAGTTATGTATCAGATAATGTATCAATGTATCAATGAAAATTAGAAATTTTAAATGTTTCTGTCCCCAGGTGGAAGTCATCAGCAACGGCTTTCCCACGGCTGTCCGTGGGAAAGCCGTTGCTAAAAGTGTATCGAAAGTCGTTGCTGATGACCTACAGCAACGGTTTAGCGACGAGGGTTTACTAACGGCGTTGCTACGGACTCGTGGCCGTTGCTATTAATGTTATCAGCAACGGCTCCGGGTCTGTGGCAAAACCGTCGCTGATAATGTTTTTAGCGACGGCCAGACTGGCCGTTGCTGATAATGTTTTGAGCGACGGCCCGAGCGGCCGTTGGTGATCCGTTGCTAAGTCATCATCAACGCGACTTTCTATCACGGCTCTATTGCAATGGCTCGGCCGTTGCTGATTCTCTTCAGCAACGGCATCAGCCGTTGCTGATGCCCATTTTTCTAGTAGTGATTACCATAATGTATGCAGCGCAGTTGTGGATGTACTCCCCCGTCCCATGTGCTCGACGGTGAGTCCGCTCAAACACCGCCATCGGGGAGGGTCGCTGGACACTCCCGTCATCCGACACTGTCGTCTACATTTACAAAACAAATACATTAATTAGTACACATAATAACAAATAAAATATATAATTAAAAGATATACTTACCATACGGTTTGCGTGCACTGCAAATGCAACAGAGCCGCCGGTGTGACGCGCTGCTCCCCCGACATGCTATTTCTAGCCGCATTCCGAGAAACCTCCTGCCATCGATCCGTCGACCATATCCCCACGAGCTGGTCCCATATATCCGGAGTAATCCAACCGGGGCCGTATCCCCGAGTCTCCGCGATGTTAGTGGTCCCAGCTCGGGCCATCGCTTGGGACCGAGCATGCCCCAGCTGCCCGTTGTACCTTGCCCGGGAAATAGCCTCCCAGACAGCGTAAATGAAGGGCCTCTGGTCCTCGGCCCATGTATAGCGAGCTTGCAAAATAATAATATCAGTACCAATATTAATATATCATCATGCATGTAAAAAATAATAATAATACGTGCCTCAAACTCGCGCCACAACATGTCGACGTGCTCGCTAGGAACGTGAGACCACGTAGGCCATGCCCCGTGCATGTATCGTCGAATAGTAGAAGAAATGCTCCTCGGCACTTCTTCTTGCTCGAACCTGCACAACAAAAATAAATTTTAATATTATATTATGATATAATGAATTTGTAATGATTCATAATTCATGATATATTACCGCTCCCCAATCACGCTAATCAATCTACGTGACTCTGTGGCTGGTGGAGGCTTCCACCTGTTCGGCCCGCGTGGTCGCCTACGTCTGGATGTACTAGCCTCGGCAGTATCATCCTCATGAGGATCAGCAACAGGAGGATCAGCAGCATGAGTAAGTGCTGGAGTCTCACCGATCGGAGACTCCGAAACTCTCCTGCGTCGATAACCACGACCAGACATATCTGTCGAACAGACATATAATCAGATTATTGTATAAATAGTAGAGATATATTTAATAAAATATATACTTTACAATTATTCTTCATCATCTGAATAATAGTCTTCGAATTCTTCTTCTTCTTCCTCTTCTTCCTCTTCTTCATCTTCTTCATCTCCAGCTTCCTCAATTTCATGATCGTCATCATCAGCATATTCAACTTCTAATTGAATTGACGTTGTATCTGCATCCTCGAGTATTGGAATAATACGATCCACAGCAGGAAGATCATCTTCTTGATAGAAACCAGGAGGATCATTTTCTCCTACTATCGGATCAATTTTTCCTCTACCTTTTGTCTTACAGACTACACGCCAATCTGCTCTATCTTTATTTCGAGCCGGATACTTCGCGTAATATACTTGTTCGGCTTGTGATGCCAATATAAAAGGCTCATTTGCTAAATCCCGAACGGATCAAAGGTTTTGCTAAATCATATCTGATTCGTCGATGCGTACGTGAAACATATCAACTCGTCGGATGGATGATTATTTTCTAAATGTTTCGAGATAGTTCGAGTCCATATTGAACGATTTCGGCGTGCGTCCGAAGTGGACGATTCCGGCGCGCGTCCGAAGTGGACGATTCCGGCGCGAGTCCGAAGTGGACGATTTCGGCGCGAGTCCGAATTGGACGATTCCGGCGCGCGTCCGAAGTGGACGATTCCAGCGCGAGTCCGAATTGGACGATTCCGGCGCGCGTCCGAAGTGGATAAACCGGCGCGCGTCCGAAGTGGACGATTCCGGCGCGCGTCCGAAATTAATCTAAACCCTAATAATTAATCTAACAAATTAAACAATTAATCTAAACAATTAATTAACAATTATAAAACAATTAATTAACAATTATAAAACAATATAATATATATATATATAATTATAAATTCCGGCGCCGGAGTCCACCCTCCGACGCCGGCGTACAGTGGCCGGACACACTGTCCGGCCACTGTAGAAGGTCCGGCGACGGCCATAAGCCGACCGCCGCCGGCCGAAACCCTAGAAATAGGGTTTCGGTCGGATTGATTCCCGCCGGCCGAAACCTAGTGAAGAGTCGGCCGGCCGATCAACATACCTGAACAAGACGGCAGCAGCGGCAGCGGCGGCGAGAGGCGTCGGTGTCGGCAGCAGCGGCAGCAGCGGCAGCGACAGTGAGAGGCGAGAGCAGCGGCGGCGGCAGCAGCGGGAGGAAGAAGGGTCGGGCGCGCGACTGGTGCCCTATATAAACTTATCAGCAACGGCTCGCTCGCCAGTTAGAAAGTCGTTGCTGATAAGTTATCATCAGCAACGGCTCACTTATCCGTTAGCAAGCCGTTGCTGACAATTAAAAAAGCAGCAACGGCTCGCCTTTCCGTCAGAAAGTCGTTGCTGATAATTAAAATAATCAGCAACGGCTCGGTTTTCCGTTAGAACGCCGTTGCAGATACAGATATCTGCAATGGCTCGGGCGGCCGTAAGAATGCCGTTGCAAATAGCAACGGCTTGAGCGGCCGTTGCTGATAGCCGTTGCTGAAGATCAAGTTTCTAGTAGTGTACTGACCAGGCAACATCTGACTAAAGCAAAGCGGCCCTAAGCACCATACACGGCTCTAAAAGCATCTGTCAGATCAGATAACGTTGGCACCTACCAAACACTTAACCCAAAGCAAACAAAACATCACAAGCAACAAACAACATGGAGATACATCAAAAGTAATGCAAGAAAAAATCATTGCAAAAATAAAAAGCATTCACAAGTATTTACTAACCCGTGAGGGGGCAAATGTTTAAAAGCTAACAAAGGGGAAAATATTCATCCATTACAACACAGATCGTCAAACAAATTTCTTAAAGCTCAAGAAGGAGGGGCAGCATTCTTCGAGGGTCCAACGGCCCCCTTTGAGGTATCGACGACGGCTGCAGGGGCTTAAAGGGGAGTCAACAACTACATTGGTCGAGGCCTCGACCTCCCCTTGACAAATTTAGAGTCTCATCCCCCTCCGTGGCAAATTGGTCAATCAAAGCGCCATCCTTAACCTCCTTGAAGTATCCAACTGTGGAGAAGTCAGCTCCCGAGCTGAGGAACGTGGCATGCTCTAGTGCCTTATCGAAACCTGTAGTATATTGCATAGCAACCTCACCTTGGTATTCCTCAATCTCACCCTCGAGCCTATCAACCTCCCCACCAAGACTGTAAACTTCGGTCCTAAAATTTCATCCTCTTTCGCCCTGAGCCTCATCTCCCTCTCCTCCAGCTCGGCCTTATGGGATGCCTTCAAAGACTCGACTTCTCGGGTTTGGCCTCGGTCGTCTCCAGCGCTAAAGATAAGTCCTTCTCCAGCCGCCTCGCTAAGCCAACCATAGGAAGTCCTTGAACTTCAATATATTTGATCATCTTGGTCGAGCCCACATCCTTAATTAAGCATATTGACGATAATATTCAACAGTAGATGCTGGTCACAGTGAACATCAAAGGGAAATCCCCGGACCACAGGGGAGCCGGATCCGGGAAGGCGTTGAAAGAGTACAATCCTTGTGGTGTCAAGAGAGGATCTATCGCACCAAGGTGCCGCTGTCATTAAGAGCTCGTTGCCACCACTGTCACCTCCGTCGTAGCCACCATGGCCAGCGTCTAGGGAATAACATCCCTAGGAGGCAGCTCCTCCTCCAAAATAATGATGCCCAGAGCTCTATCCCTCCTCTTTTGCTTAAGAGGAGGGGAGGAGAGCGTGATGGAGAGCGCAAAGGGACCCTCAGCCTGTTTGAACCCTCGTGCTCAAAGGATAGAACCCGAGGCCCTGTGATCTTTACAAGTTTTGGCGGAGGCGAGCGAGGTGAGACGTCGTCCATCGGCCTCTTCCCCTTATCAATTGCTGGCACCTTTCCTTTCTGCTCACTCAGTTTAGCCTGGAGGGCCGCTGGGTTCATCTTCGGGCCCATATTATTTGCGAGATATAACTTGGAGTCAGCATACCAAGAAAAATGGCTAAAGTGACGGTCAAACACCTTATGACCTAGCACTTATTTAACTCACGATTGAGGACTCGTCCTGATCTCATCTTAAAAGCTCGTTGCAAGAGAAATGAGCAAAAGGCCCACACTAATCTAAAAATCTTATTACCAACCTCTCCTCAAGAAGAATGGCCTCCTCCTCGAGGGTTAGGATGGTAGTTGGGGCTCGCCTCCAGAACAAGTGGAACCTCTCTGTGGGCGACACCTCATCCAGGAAAAACTCCAATCACTTGACTTGGACCGCACCTTCAAAAATTGCATCTTGAAGTTCTTGTAAGAACTCCTTAACAAGGCGAAACACTCAACCCTTCTCTTTTATCCTATATCGCTGCTAGTGCCTTAGGACATCCAGAATCTCTTTCCTCCATTGGGTGTTATAGTTTGAGGAAAGAATGAGGAGGACAGATCGAAGAGGAGAGGAGAATGATTTGAAGGGGAGTAAATTTTCATTTCAACTTCGGCTGGTTGGAGAAACACGTCGAGGAGGAAGAAGAAGATGGAGGAACAACCCCATGAGGTGGATTTTGGCGTAGTTTAGGCAATGACAAAGTTTTTTTTGTGTGTTTTCAGTATGTTGTCTCACTAAAACAAAAATATTTTGTTTTTTGAAAACGATATACAAGGACATATAAGGTACATTAATAATTTTGATTTCAATTTCGATAATTTTTTTTGTAGTTTTAATTTCAATTTGGAACTTATAGTTTCAGATTTGGTAAATTGTCAAAAAATATTCATCAAACCATGAAATATAAATGCGTTTATTTACCCATTTACTACGATATATTACTAACAAGTTGTTGATAGATTGTCAATGATTATTTCATGGATAGCTAATGAGTTTTTTTGTTACGCCATGCCTAGGAATAGCGTAACAAAAATCCAATAAGATACAACATAAATTTAAAAGTACCCAGAATAATACTTTACACCATAATGAAATGTTCATAAGGAAAAATGTATAAAACATTATGGAAATCGACGTCAGAGAACACCTCTTCTTCTTTATCTAACTAGACCTCCTCAGCTATTAACTCACACCTACGGATCTGAGGCAAAAACAACAAAAGTCAATGAAAAACTAAGTAAGATGTCTCAATATATCAACATAGAAGATGACCAATCATTATGTCATGATGATTTTATACCCAACTATATAAGTATCACCACTACTATCCTATACTCAACTATATGTCAACTCATGCAATGTCAACCTTAGATCAATACATGTGCACCTATTAACCAGTATATATATGCATGACATTATACCTAATCAACAATGTAATGAGCAATTGGGTTTCTTCCCCCGCACTATCGCGTCTCGAGAGTGGCACCTCAAGCTCTCTCAAGCAAGAGGTGCAACTACCCAAAGGATAGCTCGTCAGCATCTCACACCCCGATGCCGCACACTCGCATTTTGTGTGAAATTTTTTTATCATCAGTGTCACGACCCATATACCTTGAGCCAATAAATAAAATGTCAACATGTTGAAGCCTCCAATACACACGTATTTAACGTGCCCAATAATAATATTTAGGGCCACCACCCAATAAGATTTCATATCATGTTGCTAAAATGTTCAAATAACTTCTATTAGCAACATAATGAAAAACATGCATAACCACCGTGACAACAATGACATAGACTATAATCGACAATTATATATGCTCATCAAGTAATGCAATACTAATAAAAGGATAACCGAAGTCAAATGATCAATTCATGCAACTAATTCAATAATATAAATCAACTTACTTAACTAACTATATGGCATGTCCAAAAATAAAATGCATCATGAGTTTAACTATGAATTTGTCACGCCCCAAGTCATGGTCACGTGATCGGCCAGGGTATGCGTAAATACCCCGAAGCCTAATCTCATGCATACTACTACACAGACTCAAAAATGAGGAACAAATGCTATAAATAAAAATGTCTTAATCAAATTGATTACAGATCTCAAACTAAGCAACCCTATGCATGAAAGGAAAAGACCATCAACTCGACTACGACTCCCTAAAACAATCTGCTACGAGATCATCAGTGTCGTTTGCTCCTCTAGCTGCGCCACGTCCACTAGCCCTACCTCACTGGTCAGGCTCTGCAAAACAAAATCAAACAACCATGAGTCCAAATGAACTTAGTGAGTGGTTCTATCGAACCTCCACCAAAATCACAGTATATAATTCACATAATCAGAATAAATATTATGCCAGGGATTTGATACTAAACATGACCAATCAACCAATCTGCAAAAACACAATTATTCGGCCAAATATGACCTATCACAAGATATACACTTAGCCCAAACAAGTTACATCTCACAATAATAATTCGGTCTTGACCAGCTGTGCATCATAAATCATGAACGACCTCGACTAGTCACATCGTGTGATCAAATCTCGACCTCGATCAGTCGGATAACCTCGCATATTTTCGACCTCGACCAGTCGGATGTGCACTAATTGGCCTCGACCAGCCATACAATCACAATATACATCACACATCACACATATATGTTTCCTACTATGATGTCTCTAGGTTTGAAGCTAAAGACTTTTATTTCCTCTATTCACTGTCGTCTACTATTAGGGTATATTATGACGTCATGTCCTACATGTCACATATGTCTCTATACAATTGAATTACAACATATAGTAATTAAATTTTAGCATTTATTTTTAGACTTGTGCATGAGAGTAAATACCATGTGTGCTTAGAATGATACTAGGTGAATATGCCACCGACAAGGAAATTTTATATTTCCATAATGTACATCAGTTATTGGAATGTGTATGAATCAACACTGGATGAATTTATCATCAACAATGACTCTACACCCCAATATGCCACAACAGTAAACAGAGTGGATATGGAGCAATATTGGGTGGATATAGAATCAAACTGGGTGGATATGAAATTGAACTGGGTGAATATATTTTTCAACTGGTTGGATATGAGTTATCTTATCCCCACCTGAACGCATCTCACCCAAGTATGACAAACTAGTATACTATTGTTCTTTTCAGTAACCCAAATTAATTTCAACACATAGGAGAAAATTTTAGCCTAAGACAATATTTTCAGCCTGCTATCAATTCAGCAAGAAATAAATTTCAGCAACCATGCTTTCACAATTTATGAACTCATTCATTAGAAATTTCAGCAACAAGTATAACCTTACACTCGAACAAACAGAATTAAATTGTAATATGAAATCTGCAGAACACCAAATCATATAACCAAGAAGATAATTATTTAACAAGAAAACTTTGAAGCATCCACATAACAGTGGGCGGCTACACCAAAAAATATATATTCAATGCTTAACAATCGGATGCAATAAACCCAAAATTTCAACTAAGATTTGACGCAAGAACCCCAAAACCAAATCCAATCAAAAGAGAACCCAAGATCCTCAACGAAATTTCCAAAATTTCTCCATGGTAAGGGGCGCCAAGGAGAGGGAAGAAACCAAGGGCTTTGACAAGAATTTAACCATTCACCTCAAGATGGAAGAGAATGAAAAATGAGAAGACGCGGCTCCGAACTCTGGCGGCGACTTCTAGCTCCGACGTCGCCTCATCGCCTCGTCTCCCTCTCTCTCTACTCGCCTCCCCTTGTTGTGTGTGCGGCTCCTTTGAACCGTGCGGCGGCTTGGGGAGGGTTTATATAGTTTTTTTTTACAACAATGCCCCTCTCACTTAAACTTATTAAGTTAACTCTACTCGCATCCAATATGAGTTTCAATTGAACCCACGAACCCGATTCTAACTCGACAAAATACCAACATTCAAATTAAATATATATAAAAGTACACATTTATCAAGTTATGCAATTTAGGATATACTCAACCATACCTTCTAATCACGGCGATCTCGTGACTCGACTCGGCTCGTCCCCGAACTAGCTCGCTGAACCAAACAAAAATTAAATTTAGAAATTCTCGGGTATTACAGAATTTAAAAGCAAAACAAACATATGAGACAAAATGATATTTTAATCCTTTTACCTATCGAGAAATCATCGACTATAATGGAATTGGCCTACAAGTCCCAACCACCCATTTTAAGACCATATTCTAACTTAATTCAATTTAACTCTATAACTCCATAATTATAGCCGTCCTAAAATCGACTTCAACACCATTAAACTCGATTATTTAATTAATTAAATCCAAATAATCGAATCTCAAGTACTAACAAATAATTTTTTATTGACATAAAAATCAAATTAATTAGACTATTTAATATAATAATCAAATATTAATATGGTTTTTTATCAAATCAATCTCTTTTATCACCTCTAATTATTTAATCCTAAATCCACCTACAAATCTTTGTACCATACTCCTTAATTGTAGTTAGTCCTATAATCTATGTAGTCAAATAATGTGAATAAATGTCACATCTCAAATTAGCATCAGCCATACATAAATATGCATCAAGACAGTAAATTCTTAGCTTTATTGAATCAAAATCAACTAATCATTTTTAATAATATTGAAAAATATAAAAGTCCTTTCAAATAATCTCTGATCTAAAATCATATAACCTTAATATTCACCTAACTTCAACCGGGGTATTTGGGTCATCAAACAATTTATTTTCTATTTTCTATCTCACATACGACTACACATCCAGCATGCAATTTTTTCCTTCCAACTAGCTTCTCTCTCGCGCACAACAGCACCCTCTCTCCTTTGCACAGCTACACCTATTTCTTTCTCTCTCATATGCACTTTTTCTCCTCCCGTCTCTAATATAAAATCATGGTTCAATCAACAGAAAAGAAAAGATATATGAATCCTATCTCGTATGCGAACTCTCGCTCCAATCATCGCTCCAACCTTCCCTTCCACGACGGCTAGCTACCACGTACCTCTAGGTGAAAAGACCTAATGAATCTAGTTTAAAGCTACTAATAAATATAGGTTTAATTAAAAAAAATTACGAAAAAAAATCATTCGAGAACTAAATTTTACAAATAGGCCATTTAATCCCAAATAATTTTCAAAAAATCATCGGAAAAATCTAGAAAATAGAACAATATTTAGATATTTCAAGCGGAACATTTTTGGTGGGATGATTATTAGGAATTTGCTAGGGTGAGAACTAATTTATCACCACCTCACCACCACTTATGGTGAAAATGACTACCATAGTTATCCAAGCATATTTTTAATTAATTTCATAATTGATTATCCTATTGAGGTGGAAAAAAAAAATGCAAATTGTAGTTTTTTTTGTTCCATTGCCCTCCTAATTAGGTATAATATATTTATCTATATATATATACTCACCTCTTCAGATGCTTGTTTAGCTAATTCTAGTCGGATTTAAGAAGAGAGAAAACCATGGAAATTTAATTCAAGTGGAAGCAAATATTTGGATTGAGTTTGGATGTGGATTATGTAATTGAATTTTGGATTAGAGTTTAGGTAATAGAAAAAAGTTGTAAATACCAGATCAGTTATCATATCATTCCTACACATCCATGAAAGTAAAGGATGATATAAATAATTCTCAAATAGCAAAGATAATATTGTACTTATAGGGCCCGTTTGGTTCGCAAATTGCTCATCACAGGACATCAGACAGGGACAAGGACAAGACATCAGATGTCCTGGAACAATAGATATATCGTGTTTGTTTTGTCAAGAACAGGACACGATATTCCGTTCTGTCCTGCGTTTGTTTCGCTATAACAAAGTATTATATATGACAAATGACTAAAATATCCTTGTAAATTAGTCTTAAAATTAATTAATATGTAAAAAAATATTAATATATAGTATCAAATACTTTAATACAATAAGAAGTTTTAGTTTAACTAATAAGTGTTCAACTAATTTTCAATTAACCTAAAAGTATAACAATAGGATAATACCGAAAAATATAAAAATCATACCAAACGATTTCCAATCTAAAATATGACACCACCATCGCGTTCAGCACGCGAAAATTTACAACTTTGGTATTCACCTCGACTCGATCCGACGATTCTACGATCAAAGGAATGGGTAATTTTGACAATTGCAGCCCTTGTCCTCCACCCGATTTCGGTGTACCGAGAAATTTCTCGGTACACCAAAATGGATGAAAATCCTATCCCGGACAAGGACAAGTCATTGTCCCGAAGCTTCTTTTGCAAACCAAACGGGGGACATGGGCGGATGTCCAGTCCAGTCCCCCGTTTTTTAGCAAACCAAACGGGCCCATAAGTATCCATATTTTATTTTATATAATATTTATGTGACATATATATCATAACTAATAAGTTATATGATAATTTTGACTATATGTTAGCATATGATCAAAAGTAATTTTGTTCATAATTTTGCTATTACATTTTTGCTTAAAAACATGAATAATTTTTCAAAATATCCAAAACAAAAACATGTAATCTACTATCTGAAGTTCCTCGGATCAAATTATTATTATTATTATTATTATTATTATTATTATTATTAAGCAAACCTCATATGATTTGGGCCTCAATCAAAACGAGGAAACTCTTTGGAATCAACTTATTTTTATTTTCCAAATCAAAAGTAAAAAAATACAATCTAAAAATGGTATATTATAACATTAAATTCTTAACAATAAATATTTATCATAACACTACTTTTGCCAAGATCTTAATAATTTTTTTTGAAAAAATCAAAAAGATATAAAATTCTTTCGTAGAAAGAGATTGAGTCACATGAGTCCAAATAATTAAGATGGGTGGATAAAATCCAACATCACTTCCTAGAGGAATGATACAATCATATTACATATCTTTTCTGCAATTCCACGTATCAGTAGTTGTTCTTGAGACGACTTCAGCCGAAGATGTCACTATTGGGAAAACACATGAGTTGCGGCTTTTTCAAATGCTCCATATATAGGAACCAACAACAAAGCTCTAAAACTTTAGGAAATGGTTGATGTGCACCCTGAATCAAAAGCCACCACTGTTGCACCGACATTGAAGGATGTCATCAGGCCAAGGAAAATTGAGAGTTTGACCAAACCTGATCAAATCGACAATGGATTAAGTGTTAGAATATTTTTTAAATATTCTATATTTTCATTTTTCATATGTGGGCTACAATCAATTGTAATGTTTTGATTTGATAAAAGAGGGTTTGATCTTATGATCCATTATTGAGATGTCTGTTAGCTCATGTGATCTTGATTCATGTGATTTGAGCTTGAAACACTTAACCATGATTGGTGTGATTAATCAAGTGTAGGCCCGATTAATGAAGCCCGTGATGGACGGGCCCATATAATCAGTTATAAATAGAGGCTAGGTCCCCTCTATACACCGTATGGAAAAACCCTAGCTCATAATTGCTTTCCCCATCGAAAGCAGAGCATTTGATGCGGTGTTATGGAGGAAGACCCGACTTTCCTTGGAGATCCAGAGATTTATTCCGCTGCAAATATGTCGTCATCAAGTAAGATCTTATCTTACTAGTTTATTTATGATATTCTTAAATTCATGAAATTCTTGATGTAAGATTTGTCTTACAATTGGTATCAGAGCCTCTTTTTCATGAATTAAGATTTTTTTTTTGTATAACAATGATTTGTTCCTTGTTTAGACAGCGCAAAATAAATTATTTTTTGCCTTTCTTGGATCTTCACGTCCACGATTAATTATTGTTCTTTTAAATCATTGATTTCTATTTTTCATAAGTTTACGATTAGAAATCTACTGATTTTTTTCCCCCAAAAAATATACTCAATCCTTTTGGAAATATACATGATTGTTTAAAATATACGCACTTCATGTCTTCAATCCGTATGTTTTAATCGAGTGAGTTGATCGGCGTTTTCATTGATTATTTCTACGTGAAATTGTGTGGCTTGCCGAACAAGTCACTGGACTTTCTGATTTTATACGTAGGATTTTATTTTGTATGCCTCGATACGCGAGTATTAACTGGTTGCATCTCTTCAATTTGTTTCCGCTCCTCGTTCTCGGCATGGCGTCATCCGCCTTGATCCGTGTGCATCCCGCTTCTATTGATGTGCGCTGTTTCTGATTTCTGTACGCATAAATGTTCCGCGTCTTGTTTTTTGTCGCTGTGCCTCCGAGGCACTCGCGACTCGCCCCAGGCTGCTCACGTCGAGCGTCGCCTGTGCGAGATAACGCTGCTTACGCGAGCGCTGCGCTGTTGCGTGTCAAATCCCATGCGGTCTCTCCTCGTCACCTAGCACTGGCATCACTCACCGGCGCATCAGGACGATCGGCGATGGAGGTTGGTCGGCTTGAAGAAGCTGCCATGGTAGTCCGTATGGAAACAACCATGTCAGTTTCTTCAAAAGGGTGGACGGCCGCTGCTATTTCAAGCGCACGACCTGTTTTCCTCGTCATTGGCCTCCACCGGCGTACTTGTCACCGGTGTATAAAGAAGGACTGCGAAGGAGGCAGGACGTGGTGGCAGCGGTTAGGGTTTCTGCCGTTGCCTACCACATGAAGAAGAAAGAAAACTGTTTATGTAAGGGATAAGGATTAAAGAAAATTAATGGTTGAGATGAAAAAACATTTAATTGGATGGCTGACATTAATTGAAGATGATAAGGAAAAGAAAAGTTACGTGAGATTTATGATGAACGGTGGATTTTGCTTTCAAATGTTAAGATTAAATATTTTGATGGATGAGATTAAATATGCTTATTTTGATGGCTGTGATTAAATATTTCTCTTGATGGCTGAGATTTGATCACTTAAACTAAAAGGCTGGGATTTAAGGATTGGTTAGTTAATTGGATCTGGATCTAGATCTATTTCATAAGGTTCCAGATCCATTAAGAGTCAAATCCCAACCCAGCTTCTTTAATAAATCTGGTTCACCCTTATTAATTTTTACCGGTTCATATTTTTAATTTTGAAATCGGTTCTTGCTTGGTTCATTAAGATTTCAGCCGGTTTATTTCCTATTTTCATTTGGGTCACTGAAATTAGGTCCAGTTCAGTGAAATTAGATCCGGTTCAACACTGGATTAGGCCAAATCTCACTTGTTCAACACCGGTTCATGTCAATTTAGGCTAGTTCAGTGCTCTTTTAAGCAGTTCAAAAGGTTTCTTGACTGGTTCAGCTCAATTACATGTAGTTCATGATTAATTGATCCTTTTATGATTGGTTCAATTTTGATTTTGATTGATTCACTATATTTTTGATCAATTTACTTAAAAATTAGATCATGACATGAAATTTTGAATACAATATTATTGTCTACCCACTCATGAGCCAATATGAACATAGCATAGATTAATTTATCATGCTAATTTTGCTCACATGCTATAATTGACTTTAATTTATTATTGTCAATTTTTATTGTCATGCTACATCTATTATACTTCGTGACATATTTTGCCTCATGTGGGGACTTAATTTATTGTTCATTAATTATTTTATCATTGTATTTCATGCTATGCTATATTTTACTTCATGCATAGTTGATGTAATATTGATACATGATAGAATTATTGCTCATTTTAATACATATTAGATGTATTTTGACCCAGTAATATTTGTGGGTTATTTTTCTAAATAAATATACTATTCATGAAAGTGTTTTTACAATATTTAAATTGTGTTGGAACCCTTTCTCATTGTATTTAATTTTTGGGAGCCTTGTGTATTTATAGATTAGACTTTTGATCCCAATATGTGTCATGTGATTTATCATATTAAATATCATGCTACAATTGATCATGTGATTTATTGTCGTTGATATATTGCAGTATTTTAAATTTTTAATGTGACTGCAAAATCTTTCATATCTTGAATATGGACCTAATGCTTTTAATGGGCTTTCTCCAATTTTTCAGTCTGCTGCTTATAAAAGTTCTGCGCATAATAAATAGACTTATTTTTCTGCTTAATTTAGGCATAATGCAATATTATTATCCAGATATTATAATAATACTGCATAATTGACACAATATAGCTGATTTATTATCATAATTTTGCCAGCATGATTGATTACATGATTTATTAATGTAAATTTTATTATCATGTTCAAATTTTGCTACATTTAGCATGATGTAGAATCCATGTGATTTATTACTTACATGATAATATTATTGTACATTTTATGTTATGTGGATTACTTAAAATATTAATTCATTATTGTAAATAATGCTGCCAATTTTTATATATATTTGAGACCTAATATAGCTACAATTAGGTGGGGATATTGGCATAATTTACAACCACATAAACATAAATAATAATTTGAAATGGTCATTGATTTAAATTTATTATTAATCATGGTACTTTATTCTTGTACCAATTTTGCAATATATATTGGATTTGAATATTTGACCTGTGGGCAATTGATTCCTGATGAGTTTTTTCACTAGTTATTATTTGTAATTACCATCAAAGTGGGATTACTTATAATGAGTGGTGTATTTTCTCATCATATGAGAAATACTGAAGATTAATTCATTCAATAGTTTTTTCCCAAAGGATGATTATTGGATGTTTTAATTGGAAGTTTTGTAATGGAGTTAGAAGAGTGTGCATTGGTCTAGAAATCTGTCTGCCCAAAGGTGATAGGTTTTTGAAAATCAGTGTCTCATTATTTAACTCATCGAGGCTTTTTTTCGTGATTGCATGTTCTGCCCAAAGGTGAATATGTAATATTTGGTTAGCCTCAATTTTAATTTTATGATATGCCCTATAATTTAATCTAACACATTCTAATTATATTGTGATGAAGTTATTAGAGTGTGCATTGGTCTAGAAATCTGTCTGCCCAAAGGTGATAGGTTTTCGAAAACTAATGTAGTCTCATTGATTAACTGATTCATAAATCGATCACTTGTTGATAAGATAGTGACACTAATAGGATGTGAAGAAAATAATTAATTAATATATAAATGTGAAGGTCAGTGGGAGGAAAATATTTTTTCTATTAGTAACTAGCTGAATATCAAGCTACTTGACCTAAAAATATTAATATATGACTTCACATTGTAAATCTCATTATAAGACTTCAAACATTTAGAGTTGAAATATTTGACTGTTAGAGATCTTGTAAAGAAATGAGATATTTTAGTTGAACACATAGAGACAGATCTGATGCTTGCTGATCCCTTAACCAAGGGACTCAGACCCATAGTCTTTAATAGACATGTTGAAAATATGGGCATTCTGAGTTCTTTTGATGTGCTTGGTTAGTGGGAGTTATTTTTCCTTTTGTTTTGAGTACTTTGAGATCATATTGTCATATTTAATATATGTGTTCAATAATTATTTAAGACTCGGTATCATTTGAATCAGAATGTCTCTTGATTGATATCATATTTAAGTCTAGAGACATCATATTTTTTGTTTAAAACTCGGTATCATTTGAATCAGAATGTCTCTTGATTGATATCATATTTAAGTCTAGAGACATCATATTTTTTGTTTAAAGGCTCGGTGTCATGTGAATCATGTTGCCCATTGATTGATGACAATTTTGAGTCTAGGGACTTGATGGTTTTTTATTTTTATTTTAAAAACCATACGCTTTCTCCTGCCGAAAGGTATATCTAGAAGAGAAAGTATGAGGACTGACAATGAAAATAACACTGTTCTTATCGGATCATTGTGAGTGTTATTTTCATGCTACACTACACACCAATGACAATTGTCAGCAATGTCAGTGGTATTCGTGACCATGGAAAGTCTTATGTCCATAATTGTCATGATGGCTGCCATGATTCGATATCATTGGTTGTTGATATGAGTCATAATAAGTGTTGCATCTTGGATCATTTTTATTTTATTTTTATTTTGTGGCCACATTCTTATTTTATTTTTTATTTTTTTATTTTGTGGCCACATTTTTTGAAATATGTGATTAAACCCGAGTGTCGTTTTTTAAATTTATTTTTTCAAAAATAAAACTTTACAATTGATCTTGCCCAAGTGGGAGAATGTTAGAATATTTTTTAAATATTCTATATTTTCATTTTTCATATGTGGGCTACAATCAATTGTAATGTTTTGATTTGATAAAAGAGGGTTTGATCTTATGATCCATTATTGAGATGCCTGTTAGCTCATGTGATCTTGATCCATGTGATTTGAGCTTGAAACACTTAACCATGATTGGTGTGATTAATCAAGTGTAGGCCCGATTAATGAAGCCCGTGATGGACGGGTCCATATAATCAGTTATAAATAGAGGCTAGGTCCCCTCTATACACCGTATGGAAAAACCCTAGCTCATAGTTGCTTTCCCCATCGAAAGCAGAGCATTTGAGGCGGTGTTATGGAGGAAGACCCGACTTTCCTTGGAGATCCAGAGATTTATTCCGCTGCAAATATGTCGTCATCAAGTAAGATCTTATCTTACTAGTTTATTTATGATATTCTTAAATTCATGAAATTCTTGGTGTAAGATTTGTCTTACATTAAGAGATGAGAAGAAGCTTCTTGTTGCTAATTGCAATGCAGACAAAGATCATTGCCTAGTGGAATCCTTCAATGAGTGAGAACCGATTTGGTTGGAAGAGAATCATGGGCCATATGCCATATGAAGTGACAGAGCTTAGGAGGAGCTTTGAGCTTCCATATTTTATGCCATGAGAAGGCTTTGGGAGTAGTGTTAACAATCAGATGTCGAGGAGAAACACCATGAGCTAGTTTATATATGGAAGAAACATTATACTTCCCACTAGAGTTATAGAACCAAGTATGTTTTTCTCGACCTTCACATATCTCCAATTCAAGAATTGAGGAGGCGATATATAGAGGGATGGAAGCATGTTTCGAACCACAAGAACGTTCCACCCTCGGAGGTTCCTATCAAACAATTCAGAGATGAGCATCCGAGTATTCGAGTTGTGTAGAGGGCCGCAAACACTGAAATAAAGAGGAATAGGTAACCAAAGGGTTCCTATCACTAGTTTTATGGTATTGGATCCCACACTCCAATGAAGACCTGTCTGGAGCAACTCTCTGCCTTTGATAATGCTCTTTCATCCCCTGGGTGTGTTGTCATCAGTAGAAGCGTCTAAGAAGGTAGAGATCGAATGGGTAGTATTTCCCTCTAAGAACTTTGTTTAGGAGGGAATTAAGTTTGGTAATCAGGCATCGGCCCTATTTAGCTAAGAGAGCCAAATTCATGTATTTGCACTCTTTAAAGCCCATGCCACCCTACAACCTGTCTTTGGAAAGATTTTTCCAACAAATATAGTGAAATCCGCGAGATTGCGATTTGTTCCGACACCATAAATCTTTGCAAAGCGTGTTAATTTCATTACAAAAGCCACCTGACATTATAAAGCAGCTCACGGCATAATTTGGAATAGCAACCAAGACTGATTTATTGATCACTGTCTTGTTGGCTTCCGAGAGAAGCTTTGATTTCCATCTTTCAAGCTTGTTTTTGATTCTTGAAAGGATGTAGTCAAATGAACTTCGCTTAGATTTGGAGACAACTGAAAGCCGGCCTAGATACTTGTCTTGGGCACCAATATGATGAATGTTAAGGAGATGACATAGTTGATATCTCCACTGGTGAGGTATGTTATGAGAGAAGAATACAACCGACTTATCAAGATTAATTTGTTGCCCACTTAAAGAGGCAAATTGGTGGAATACCGAATTAATCAAATTCACATGCTTCTGGTCTGCCTTGTTGAAAAGAATAATATCATTTGCGAAAAAGAGAGGATACGGGAGGGCTGTGTCGATTGACTTTAATACCTGCCATATGATGTGTTTCTTTCTAACAATGGATGAGGTGATTTAGTTCTTTCATGCATAATACAAATAGGAACAAAGACAATGGGTCTCCTTGACATAGACCGCTGTGAGGTTTGAAGAAATCGAAATTGTTGCCACCAATATGGATAGAGTATGAAACGATTAAAAAAATTCCATCATATATCAATGAATTTAGCATCAAATCCCAATGCATGCATGGTGGCTTTGTTATAATCCGGAAAAAGAGAGAGAAAGGATTGAGTTGTAAATATTATTATTAGAGGGGCCTTTTGCAAAAGTACATAATCAGGTTTATTAAGCACTAATCCTCCCTAATCCCTCGTATACCTACTGTTGCAACCGGCGACGGGTTGGAGATGAGAGATCGTAGCAGCGACGCACGGCGGTGAAGACTAGGGGTGTAATCGAGCCGAGCCGAGCCGAGCTTGGCTCGGCTCGAGCTCGGCTCGTTTGGAAAATAACGAGCTCGAGCTCGGCTCGAGTTACATTCAAGCAAATCGAGCTCGGCTCGGCTCGGCTCGGCTCGGCTCGGCTCGGGAAAAAAATCAAGGCTCATGAGTCGAGCCGCACGAGCCGAGCTCGAGCTCGACTAAGCTCGGGTTCATTTTAGAGGGTAACAGGTTCATAAAATTTAAAAATCAAACCCGATATATAATATATATAGAAGGCTCGATTAGGCTCGCGAGCCGCTCGAGCCGAGTATAGGTTAGCTCGAACTCGGCTCGCTCGAACGTCTGGCTCGGCTCGGCTCGGCTCGAGCTCGATAAGTTCGAGTCGAGTTCGAGTTTTTACCGAATCGATCTCGAGTAGCTCGCGAGCGGCTTGGCTCGTTTACACCCCTAGTGAAGACAGTGAAGAACCAGAGATTTGGAGGAGCTTTGAGGTAGGAGTCTTACATTCTCTCCCTTGTTCCTTGTTCCGTCGATTTTCCCGTGCATTCATTCATCGGCAACAACAGTAGCATCGGATAGGGAGAGGTCGGCGAACCTGTTGGAGAGCAGCGATGGTCGCGATAGCCATACCGCTGCTCACGACGCCAACCCGCATTGCCTCGACGCTCGTCGAGTCGTGGTAGCCGGGCAGCTGCCCATGGCAAGGTAGCATGCCGCAGGTGCTGCCACGGTCGTCCCCAGCGTTCGACTGCCACGGTCGTCCCTAGTGTTCGACTGATGTCCCGACGGCATCGGACGCCGCGGGAGGGGCTGGCGGGGCCAGCAGGCTAGTCGTCAGTGGCCTGGACTGGTTGCCCGACGTGGATTGATGTGGAGTAGAGAGGAAGCGGACGAAGACAGGGGAGTTGGGGGAGAAGATATCGGGAGATGGAGATATATATATAACGTGTTACAAAATAATTATTTGGGTAAGTTAGAGTCGTCAGATCGAGTCAGGGTGAATATTAAAGTTGTAGGTTTTTGCATTCTGAATGCGATGGTTGTGTTGGATTTCTGGTCGAAGGTCGGTTAATAGGTCTTTTGTATTTTTCAGTATTAGTCGACAACTTAAAATGATTAATTCAGTTTTGATAAATAGTTAAATAATGTAGAATCGTGGTGTATTATATTAGGTGATGATTTAGGGTATAGACAGTTGTGTTAGGTGTGAGTTGACTCCTATTTGTAGCCGATGATCGTTGAAAGGGTAAAATGATACTTTTACCCTTTGCTTCTATTTGCTTGATTTTGCTTCTAAAAGTCATTGAACTCATGTTCCATAATATTGTTGGACATGTCATGTTGATAATTGCATGAGTTTAATTTAGTTGTTATTTATCGATGATTATTTGAGCATGATGTTATATGTGTCATAGTGTATATTAATTGTTACTCTAAAATTCTAATTGTCACAAATTATATGTTGTTATTATGACCTATGTTGGTTGCATTGGTATTCAGTCACTAGTTTGATGCATTGCTTAATGTTGTTAGCATCGTAGATTAGTTGTGATTGTCATATGGTGACGTTGAGTTGTCATGTTGCATCTGTTGATTTTTTATCAAGAGAAAGCCCATGGACACTTATATTATTGGCCCGAGGTGTATGAGCGATGACACCGGTGGGATCACGATATTATCACATGAGGTGCGTGTGTGCGGTGTCGAGGTGTTAGACACTGACGAGCTATCCTTTGGATACACTACTAGAAATTGGGTCTTCAGCAACGGCTGCTCAAGCCGTTGCTATTTGCAACGACATTCTTACGACCGTTCAAGCCGTTGCAAATATGCTACATCTGCAACGACGTTCTAACGGACTTGTGAGCCATTGCAGATATTGATTACCATAGCAACGGCTTTCTAACGGACACGTTAGCCGTTGCTAATAATAAACTTATCAGCAACGGCTTTCTAACGGATGAGTGAGCCGTTGCTGATAAGTTTATATAGGGCACGCTGCGCGCCCGCCCCTTCCTCCTCCTTCTTCCTCTTCCTCTGCTGCTGTCGCACCTCTTTCGACGACGCCGCCGCCGAGCTGTCGCTGCAGACGCCGCCGCCCGTCCTCGAACGCCGATTCTAGGTATTTCTCGCCGTCCCGCCTTCCCCGTTGATTCCTAGGTATAATCCAACTGAAACCCTTAAAATTGGGTTTTGGCCGGCGGCGGACGGTCGGTGGCCGCCGTCGAAACCTCGTACAATGTTCGGACACTGGACGTCGGCACCGGAGTCCACCGGACTCCGGCGCCGGAAATGCCATTTTTTATTTTTTATTTAATTATTTAATTGTTAATTAATTGTTTAGATTAATTATTTAATTAATTGTTTAATTTGTTAGATTATTTTTTAGGGTTTAGATTAATTGTTATGATTTAGATTAATTTTTAGATTAATTATTAGAGTTTAGATTAATTTAGTTAGATTAATATTTAATAATGGTAGGTTAATTATTTAAATTAGTTAAAATATTATAGATTAATATTAATTAATTAGTTAAAATGTTAATTAGCCCGGAGTTGTCCTTAGTGGACTCGCGCCGGAATCGTCCACTTCGGACTTGCGCCGGAATCGTCCACTTCAGACTTGCGCCGGAATCGTCCACTTCGGACTCGCGCCGGAATCGTCCAATTCGGACTCCAGCCCAAATCGTCTAATTTGGACTCGTGTCGGAATTGTCCACTATGGACTCGAACTGACTCGAAACATTTAGAAAATAATCATCCATCCGACGAGTTGATATGTTTCACGTACACATCGATGAGTCAGATATGATTTAGTAAAACCTTAGATCCGTTCGGGGGTTGTATGTTCGTGTAAAAAAAGTAGATGATCTTTTATACGACGTACAATCCTTGAATTGTCTCTGATTGGACAATTTGATAATATAGTTATTTGTATTGCACTTACGTTTTTTTAAACTGTTAACTTATTCTAAATTTCGGCAATATCTCTCTTGTTCTCCAATACGCGCCCAAATGATATGCATATTCGGAGAACTGTAGGGAGATACTGCCGAAATTTAGAATGAAGTTAGCGGTTAAAAGAAATACTTAGTGCAATATGAATAACATAAATCCTGAATGGAATATGACAATCTCACCTAAAGGCATTAACCAAAGAAATTGTCATTGATTGACAGAATCATGTCGGCTGATCGAAGTTGGATGTACCGACGTCTTGATCATGGAGCTTTAACGAATGAGTTTCGATTAGGCGTAACGTACTTCCTAAATTTCGCTTATTCGAATCGAAAATTCATTAGCGTTAGTGATAAAATCTGATGTCTGTGCCGTATTTTCTTTAACGATATCCGTATATAGCAAAGGATTTGCACCAAGATATTTTCTATGGACTTGTCACGGGGAGTCACGTGAAGTCGGGACATCGAGCAATCATGTCGTTCAGACATATGGTGAATCTTCCTCTGCTGGTGCTTCTTCATCCAATCAATCTAATCCCTATAGAACTATGATATTTGATAGTCTTGGGGGTCAATTCCACCTGAATGATAATGTTGATCGACCAGTTATTCAGACATCAGTCCCACCAGATACTACAGCAATTGATATCACAGAAGTACAAACTGCGGTAGAGATTGAATTGCCGAATAAAGAAGCTACAGAATTTTACGAGACGTTGAAAGCTGCCGATGAACCTTTGTATGAGAATTGTCCTAAATACACTAGGTTTTCAACAATGACACAGCTCTTAAACATCAAGGCCGATTACAATATCAGCGGGGTTGCGTATGATCGGATTGCAGGATTGATTAATGGAATGCTGCCTACTGATAACAAGTTTGAGCCAACTTTTTATAAAACTAAAAAGCTGATGAGAAAATTGGGGCTTGGGTACGAAAAAAAACACGCGTGCCAAAATAACTGTATTTTATATTATAAAGAAAATGTGCAGTTGGATAAATGCCATGTATGTCAACATCCTCGTTACAAGGAGCAAAATCGGTCCGATAGAAAAATATCCCGTTTAAGGTGCTTCGGTATTTTTCACTAACACCGAGGCTTCAAAGATTATTCATGTCAGACAAGACGGCCCCCTACATGAGTTGGCATGCAAGAAGTCGTGATGATACAGTAATGACTCATCCATCCGACAGTGAAGCATGGAAACATTTGGATACATGTTATCCTTCATTTACTAGGGATACTAGAAATATCAGATTGGGATTGTGCACATATGATTTTAATTCATTTGGACATTCTGCAACTCCTTATTTAGTTTGGCCAGTACTACTAACAGTTTATAATTTGCCACCGTCAATGTATATGAAATATGAATTTATTTATCTTTCGATGATTATTCTGGGTCCTAAGGGTTCGCGAAAAGAAATTGACATGTTTCTCAGACCTTGATAGATGAATTGAAAATATTATGGACCGAGGGAGCTGTCACTTATTATTGTCATCAGAAGCAAAACTTCAATTTAAAGATCGCGATCTTGTGGATAATCAATGATTTCCCGACATACGACATGTTGTCTGGTTGGAGCACTCACGACTGACTCTCTTGTCCATATTGTATGGAACACTCTAAATCAATCAGTCTTCAGAACAGATAAAAAATCTCATTCTTTGATTGTCATCGTCGATTCCTACCGGCTAACTATCAGTATCGAATGAATCGTAATAAATTTACTAAGGGCATAGTCGAAAGAGATGGACCACCACCGATGTTGTCTGGTCAACAAATGTTAGCACATGTTTTAGCACTTCCAGAGATAGTATTTGGTTGGAATGAAAGAGTGTCAGGCTTTGGTCAAACACATAACTAGGTGAAAAAAAGTATCTTTTGGGAATTGTCCTATTGGAGTTCATTACTGATTCGACATAATTTAGATGTCATGCACATTGAAAAAATTGTGTTTGATAATATTTTCAATACTTTGATGGATGTTTCCGAAAAAACTAAAGATAATGTCAAAGCCCGACATTATCTGAAAATACTTTGTAAGAGACCAGAGTTGGAGTTACAAGAGGTCAACGGACGATATTTGAAACTGAAGGCCCCCCGTATGTGTTAAATAAACAACAGATCAAAGATATTTGTTAATGGATAAAAGAACTCAGATTACTCGATGGATATGCTTCAAACTTATCTCGATGTGTGAACGTCGATGATTGCAAAATATTAGGGATGAAGAGCCATGATTGACATGTATTCATGCAGAGATTGCATTCGATCGCATTTCGAGATCTTCTACTTGATAATATTTGAGGTCCATTGACTGAATTAAGTATATTTTTTAGAAACATTTGTGCAAATGTCCTTCGAGTCGAAGATATGTCAACACTTGAAAGTAATATTGTTGAAATCATATGCAAGCTGGAGCAGTTTTTCCCTCCTGCATTTTTTGACTCGATGGAGCATCTACCGATACACTTGGCATACGAGGCACAAGTTGGTGGCCCCGTTCAATACCAGTGGATGTACTTATTTGAATGATACATGAATCGTCTGAAGAAAAAAGTAAAGAACACCGCAGCTGTCGAAGGATGAATATCTGAATCGTATATCATCAAAAAAATTTCAACATTCTGCTCATTTTACTTTGAATCGACAGTACAGACAAGATTTGATCGTCTTTCACATAACGACGACGGGGGAGTTCGACATTCGGATGGACGTTTAAATATATTTTGTCACTCTAGTCGTGCTTTTGGTTCTCGTCCATCTCAACACTTAAGCGAGGAAGAGTATCATTTGACACACTTATATGTATTACTCAATTGTCCAGAGATTGAACAATTCATTGAAATATTTGACATTGAGATGGTGCAAAAATACTCTATTCACAACGATCAAGAATTTGAGAGATTGCGGAATCGTGATTTCCCTACATGGATTCAAGCTTACATCAAAGATCACCGAGCTAAAATAGATGAAAGAATATTTGAGTTTGTTAGTGGACCGTCGCGACTAGTGTCCTATTGTAGCAGATATTTTGTTAATGGATACAAATTTCATATGGTGGAATATGCATTTACAAAGAAGACGATGAATGCAGGGGTCTGCGTGAAAGGGACAACCTATGTTGAATGTGATATGAATTTTTATGGACTGATGGAAGAAGTGATAGAGTTACACTACTTTGGCTTAAAATCAGTGATCCTATTTAGATGTCATTGGTTCGATAGAGCAGAAAGGGCCATGAAAGTTCATCCAAAATACAAACTTGTTGAGGTTAATTATAAATCCAAATTAGCAGCAAATGAGCCTTTTATATTGGCATCACAAACCGAACAAGTATATTACGCGAAGTATTCAGCTCGAAATAAAGATACAACAGATTGGCGTGTCGTCTGTAAGACTAAAGATAGAGAAAAAATTGATCCGATAACAGGAGAAAATGAGCTGATACCTGATGTGACAGATGGTTCCTATCAAGAAGATGATCCTCCTACTGTAGACCGTATTATTCCAATACTCGAGAATGCAGACACATCATCAATTCAATTAGAAGTTGAATATGCTGATGATGGCGATCATGAAATTGAGGAAGCTGGAGATGAAGAAGATGAAGAAGATGAAGAATTCGAAGACTATTACTTAGATGATGAGGAATAATTGTAAAGTATATCTTATATTAAATATATCTCTATTATATATATAATAATCTAATTATATATATGTCTATTCGACAGATATGTTTGGTCGTGGTTATCATCGCAGGAGAGCTTCGGAGTCTCCGATCAGTGAGACTTCAGCACTTACTCATGCTGCTGATTCTCCTGTTGTTGATCCTCCTGCCGATGATACTGCTGAGGCTAGTACATCCAGACGCAGGCAGCCACACGGGCCAAACTGGTGGCAGCCTCCACCAGCCGCAGAGTCACGTAGATTCATTAGCGTGATTGGGGAGTGGTAATATATCATGAATTATGAATCATTACAAATTCATTATATCATAATATAATATTAAATTTTATTTTTGTTGTGCAGGTTCGAGCAAGAAGAAGTGCCAAGGAGCATTTCTTCTACCATTCGACGATACATGCACGGGGCATGGCCCACGCGTGGTCTCACGTGCCCAGTGAGCACGTCGACATATTATGGCGCGAGTTTGAGGCACGTATTAATTTGTTTTTTATACATACGTGATGATTAATATTGGTACTGATATTATTGTTTTGCAGGCTCGCTATACATGGGCTGAGGACCAAAGGTCCTTCATTTACACTGCCTGAGAGGCTATTTCCCGGGTGAGGTATAACGGGCAGCTGGAGTAGGCCCGGTCCCAAGCGATGGCCCGAGCTGGGACCACTAACATCGCGGAGAATCAAGGATACGACCCCGATTGGATTATGTCCGATATATGGGACCAGCTCGTGGCCATGTGGTTGACGGATCGATGGCAGGAGGTTTCTAGGACTGCAGCTAGAAACCGCATGTCGGGGGGAGGACGGACACACCATCGAATGCATGGGACGGGGGAGTACGTTGACAACCGCGCTGCATTTATTATGGTAAGTATATTTGTTTAAATTATTCATTATATATTTATAATTTAATTTTTATGAAAAATATTAAACAAAAAATTAAACTCGAGTAGGAGACCTACAGTCAGATGGTGATAGAGCACGGAGGCACCCACGAGGGCTTTGACGCAGCAGCGTGGGTCGATGCTGCAGGTGGCTTGGACCACGACCGCGTGTATGGTTTTGCAGATAGTGGTCATGCGCGAGCCGTGCTAGGGCTACTTGGGGCACCGACCCCTCCGCATGTTGGTGAGCAGCCGTCCACCTCCAGGTCCAAAGATGATCAGAGTAGCAGGATAAGGACACTGGAGGAGACGATCGCGCGTCAGACTGAGATGATGGAGCGTCAGAGTCAGATGTTGGCAGAGATGCATGCTATGCTACGCAACTTATCAGGTCATCCTGGAGCATCATCATCATCTGATCCATCGTCCTCAAGTCAATCCACGCCGATATACACCTAGGCACTTCAGACCCCGCCATATGATCCAAACCATCCTCCATCGTCATCGTGAGATTTATTGTCTTCTTTATTATATTGACTTTGTTACTTCGATACTATATATATTTCAGTTTTGTTTTGTTTGGATATTGATACTTCAATTTTGCATTTGAATAGTTTTTATACGATTGTGGATAATTATAAATATAAGTATAATTGTTTTGATATATATATATATATATATATATATATCTGGATGTATTTGTGATGTGTGAATGGATGTGTGAGTTATGTATTAGATAATGTATCAATGTATTAATGGAAATTTGAAATTTGAAATTTTTTTCGATTTCAGGTTTTAGTCATCAGCAATGGCTTTCCCACAGCCATTCGTGGGAAAGCCGTTACTAAAAGTTTATCGAAAACCATTGCTGATGACCTACAACAACGGCTTAGCAACGGTCTTTCACTAACGGCGTTGCTATGGACACGCGAGTCGTTGCTAATAATTCTATCAGCAACGGCACTGCATCCGTGACAAAACCGTTGCTGATAATATTATTAGCAATGGCCCGAGAGACCGTTGCTGATCCGTTGCTAAGTTATCAGCAACGCTTGTTTCTGCCATGGCTCCGTTGCAACGGGCGGAGCCGTTGCAGACCGTTGCTGATGGCCATTATTCCAGTAGTGATAGTCACATCTCTTGCTTGAGGTGTCTCTCTTGAGGTGTGGGAGTGCGGGGGAAACCCACTTGTCCACTACGCTTTTGATTGATATGAGTTGCATTAGGTGATAGGAGAGCATGTATATCTTGTTGACATGCAATATTTTATTAAGAAGTTGTATGCTGTTGCATTTGGTGTTAGCATCGCATCATGATTATTTATCTTTTTTGTATGTTAACATATTAATACTCCTACTCAGCTTTTTGTTGACGTTGTTTGTTTTTGTCTCAGATTCCCAAGTATGTTGGCAGTGTGGTCGAGTAGCTAGAGTCCTCGAGGGGGAGACATCACTACAACACAATTGATCTATAGAGATACAAAATTAGAGACAAATTATATTTTTATTTCTAAATCTTCACATTTAGAGACTAATAGACACAAAATTTGCTTCTAATTAGCCTCTAAAGATCTATAGAAATAACAACAACAGAGTCACTTAATTGATTTGACTCTAAAGCTATAGAAACACCAGCAACAGAGTCACTTAATTGATCTGACTCTAAAGCTATTTTTAGAGACTAATTAGAGATAAATTTTATATCTATTAGTCGTTAAATGTGAAGATTTAGAAACAAAAATATAATTTGTTTCTAATTATGTGTCTCTATAGGTCGGTTGTATTGTAGTTTGTCGTCTGCTGCGTAGTTATTATCTTAGCATTGTCTTAGAATTGTTGAACTTTTGTTTTGAGAACACTTAGATGAAATGTAGTTTTCTGTTGTTGTAGTTGTGATTTCTGGTGTATCACGTTGGTTTAGTTGCTGGTTGCACTTCTCTTAGACGATGTCCCTTATCTAGGGATAAACCTAGGCGGGGCATAACATGCTTGTAGGAAGCTTCACTCAATACGATCATAAGCTTAATTTACTAATGTCTAACTTTATTGTCATTTCTTGGGATGAATTCTTCATATTAGTTTTTAAGTGGTGCATAAGCTCGTTGCGAGAAGAATATTATCAGAGATGAGACGTCCTTTGATGAAAGCACTTTGGTTGGGAGAGATTATAGAATCCATGATGCATTGGAGTCCATGCATGATAAGTTTGGAAAATACTTTGTAGTTGCAGTTACAGAGATTGACCGGATGAATTTGAGACATGTCGTGAATATTTTTACATTTCGAGATCAAAGCAATATTATTGTGATTAAAACTTTTCAATAGTTTTAGACTCCTAAAAAATGAAGAGGTGGCTTCAAAAACCGCATGTCCAATAATTCCCTAGTATTACTGTATAAAGCCACTAGTCTTGGAGCATTATCTCGACTGATATAAAAGGCAGCTTTCTTCGCCCCCTCCGACGTGACTGGTCTTAGTAACCAATTGTTCATCTGCCTAGTTATCTTGGCTAGCATTTCATGTAATGCTTCCGAAATATTACCTTGGTTGGAGGATTGAAATAGATCTTCAAAGTAAGATATAGTGGTAGCTGCTACTGCTTCTGTACCGTCAACCAATCGTCATGCTTGTCTTTTATCCTCTGTATTTCATTCCTACTTCACCTCTCAACTGTACTAGCATGGAAATAGAAAGTGTTTCGATCTCCCTCTCTTAGCCACCTAACACGAGACTTTAATAGCCTTTATCAAATCTGTTTCGAGAGCTCTAATTTCTTCAAAGCACATTGTTGGCCTTGAAGAGTGGAGAAATGAAATATGGGAGGAGAGTTGGGGAAGCTGAATTTTTTGTGTTTTCCTCCAGGTTATGAGTGACTTCCTAATCTATTTATGTTTAGGGAATCCTATGAATGTTTGGAACCATCAATATGAGAGTGCCATGTTAGGTTGATGATCTCTCTTGTCAGTTGATTGTCGATCCATCTTCTGTCAAATTTAAATGAAGCTTTGGATGCTTGTAGGTGAGTGAGTGTAAAAGAAGTGGCTGGTGATCAGTACTCATGTACTCGAGATGGGAAACAATATAGTTTGACCATGCTTGAAACCAACCCATATTACCCAAGAATCTATCCCGTTTGCCTCATCCTTTCTATCGTTCCAAGTGAAAGGGGGCCCCGAGGAGGTAAATTATATAAGCTTGCACTTGACGGATGAATGCACTCATATCTTCAGCCATGGAATGATGGAAGGGAGCACCACCATTCCTCTCCTCTTCTTGTAGGATAGTGTTAAAGTATCCTCCTAGGAGGATTTGAATTTGGTTGTTATCAATGATAGATATGAAAATTGTTGTCATCGAACTTGTTTATCATTGTGCATGTGAATCTCGAAAAATTTCCAAGAGATTTGTTTAGATGGATATGAGAAGTGCGCTTGAACATAGAAGAAGGAGAAGGAGCCAATGGTAACATTGATATGATGTTTCATTGCAAAAGTTAGCCCACCTGTAGAGTATAAAGGGTTAACCACGTGCATGTTATCAAAGCCACAAGATTTGAATAGGTGTCTATAACAATGACCTGGCCTCTTAACTTCCATCAGAAATATACATTCCAAGGAAAATTTGAAGGACAATTCCTTACGTTGATGAATTGTCAAGGGGTTCCCCATCCCTTGACAATTCCACACTATGGTGTTCATTGTTGGGTTGGGGCCAATCCGGGCTAGTCGCCTCCACCCCTGAGCAGCCTGAAGAGAGTAGTGAGATTTATATACGTTTGTACACATCATGGTCCATACTTTTCCCTTGTCTTTTTCGGTTGCCTGGAGGAGTTGATGATTTCTTCGACTTAGATGAGACTGAAGCTAAAGAATATTACCTTGCTGCCTCCTTGACCATTCTAACTAAAGAGACCTTTCTCCTAATCCCGTTCGAGTGAGTGAGAAGACTAGGAAAAGAGGCATGTATATGTCTATGGGGGAGGAAGCATGAATAATTTGGGTTGGCGTCAAAGACATAGTAACTGAAGAAAGGTTGTGAATAACATCAACAAGCTCTCTCTATGGAGAGTTGGAACTTGAGTTTTTCTCTGACCGACCAAATTCAAGTTCTATTTGTTTGCCAACATGAGATGCCCTCGACCAAAGGATCGAATTTATGTTCTCATGCACAACCTTTAATCTCATCCTGAATTACCTTACGAAGCCTCTCATACCTGAAGTCAATCCAGAAATTACCGTGAGAAAATGATAACTGAAGAGACACCCCTTTGATCGACTTCTCAAGGTCGATACAAACTCTGGCTTTGATAATGAAACCTTGAGGATCCCTGATTTAGAACATGCCGATTTGTTCAACTTCACCAAGCTTGCTACATATTTTATGCCCAACTTAGATATTTTAGAGATGACCAAGGATGCTCCAATATTGAACCAAAAGGAGGCCTTATTAGAATCATATTTGTCGAGAGCAACCCCATATACCCATTTCCTAAGTATCAAGAGTTGATTTTTGTAGATCCACGATTGTATACAGAGGATTTTCATAATCTTCGGTTCATCTTCAAAATAAAATTTGAATATTTTCGGCTCCACCTCTTCACATCTGAAGCCTTTGGGACTATTCCAGACGTTGGCAATGACAATGTGCATGGTGTTTTGGGATTGAGATTTTTCTATCCATAACTTTTCGATGAGGCAGAACTTGGAGGAACGAACGTTTGGAGAGACATCTTCATCTACAAGCTGTATTGGTTCTTCTTCCTCTCCAAGCTAATGTAGTGTGTCTGGGATTAGAGGGGAATGATGAAGGTTGCTATTTACTTTCTCCTTCGAATCGAATGAGGAGATGAGAATCCCATGCCAGGGAGATGACACAAAAAATGAGAATAACCTACGAGCGGAGACACCATTGAGATGCGAAGGAGCTTAAGAGACAGACTATTTTATTTTATTTTTAAAAATAATTTGTTATCATTGATGTACTTATTTTTTTAAATTAAAAATAACGAGAGATAAGACAAAAAAATATTGTCATATTACTTTTTGCTATTAATTTTTTTTAATAATATGATTACAATTTAATGTTCTACAAAATTTTATCACGAATATTAAAGTATTATAGAATTCTTTACGGTGTTTTACCAAAAACTTTACTGTGAACATCAAATTTGAGAATATTTTATAATTTATTAAAGATTGAAATTCAAAAAATATTTTATATTTTATATAAAAAAATAATAAATTTCTATTTTGATAATTTCCTTGTGTATGAACTTTTTTATGTTGTATAACTATAGAAACTTTAATTTTTATAAAATCATATAATTAACCTTCTTAAGAATAAAGATCTGCTTTTACGCTTTCCGTAAAAAAAGATTTTTTTTTCGAAATTAACTTTCCAAAAAGAAAAATCCTGAAATTTAAATCCGGATGTCAAACAAGGGCTAGGGTTTCTTGCTACCGCGGTAACTTCAACCAAGACAACTCGGGGACCTTCGGGCTTCGGGTCATTCGCTCCCTTGCGCGATTCTTTCTCCCGCCGTCGCATAGGCTTAGGGTTTCTCATTTCACACAAAGGTACGCCGTGATCCTTGGTTCGACTCCATTAGTAGGGTTAAGAATCTTGTTTAATTGCTTCAGGCGAGTCGTCGGTGTACGGGTTGCGGTCTTCATGCTGTTTCGGTTAGAGGTTTTATGGTTTATGCGTGCTTTTTACATGTGAAACTTGTATTGGATCCTGTATCCCGCCCCTCTGAAAGAGTGACCAGGCTCCGTCCGCGGTCAATTTTGCGCGATTCCTTCTCCTGGCGTCTTAGCGTCGCGGTTTTTTTCTCCCCTGTTGAGGTTCCAATGCCACTTCCCTTGATTCCATCCATAGGGTTAGGTTTCTCGAGTAAATCCTTTCAGCGATTAGTGGATAATGTTGAATTATTTCCTTTCAGCGAGTAAATCCATAGGGGAGAAGTTATGTCTTAATGTTGGGAAGCCTGTCATCTGTCTAAATGTTGAATTATTTCTTTGCGAATCAGATGATCTAATTATGAGAATTTTGTTGGGGTTTTCCTGTTGTCTCATCCTTTTCAGCTTCTTTTTGTTCTCATGAGGTATAGTTGTACTCTCAAACATTTGAGATATGATTTTCTCCTCTTCTTATCCTTGTTGGACCATCTATTGTTGCATGCATAAGAAACTCTATAAAGTTTGATGTCTAGACATTTTCATTTACTGGTAATATACTACAAGAAGTTGCATAAACATATGAGCAGACTGTGAAAGATAGTTGGTTGCTGAAACATTTGAGCATAAACATTTAGGATAACTTTAATTTTTAGGTTCAGTCATCAATTATTACTTGCTCCAAATATCTGAATCTGGAAGGTTTACCATTGGTTTTTAATGATTTATCTCTCCTTTCAATCATTAAAACTAACTGTTAAAGAGGTGTATTTATTTCATTATATGAAATTTATAACTGAATCACCAGTTTGAGCTCCATCTATCAATCTTTTTCATTCTCCTGTGGCTTATTATCTTTGATGCAAATTCTTATTTCATTATTAATACTTCATTCTTATGTTAACAGAATCATTTTTTGTTCCAGTCATGGTTGAAATTGGAAAGCGTCATCACAGGGATTATGACAATGAAGGAAAACAGCAAAAGAAAAGATTTGGCGACAAGGATAGCAGCAACAATGAAAGTGAATTGGTTGTATATCGTATACTTTGTCCAGTTGGTGTTATTGGGAGTGTGATTGGCAGGAATGGTAAAGTCATAAACTCCATAAGGCAAGAGACAAATGCTAAAATCAAAGTTGTCGATCCTTTTCCTGGTGCAGATAAGAGGGTTGTCACTATTTACTGCTATGTAAAAGGTAAAAATCCTAAGGACGTTGATGAGGATGCGTTTGGACCCCTCTGCGCTGCCCAGGACGCGTTGCTTAAGGTCCATGATGCTGTAGTAAATGCTATAGCGAACTCCGAGACTGTAAAGAATGATGGAGCTCATATGCTTGTGCCAGCAAGCCAAGCTTCAAGTATCATAGGAAAGTCTGGGTCTACCATCAAGAAACTCAGGAATAAAACCCGAGCAAACATCAAAATTACCCCGAAGAATCCTTCTGATGCTACACATTCTTGTGCAATGAGCTATGACAACTTCCTTCAGGTAATAAATAGAATTAGCTGAACGAGTTGTATGATGATATTAAGATGGTTCTTCTCATAATACTTTATAAGGGCTTTTATGTTGATTTGATGAAATTTAGTCAACTCTTTTATTTTAAGATCTCTTCTGTTAAACTAGTGCATCAAATGAGTGATATCAGGTTGTGTCTACTTTGAGTTTTTTTGCTATTTTGTGCAGCTGTTTATTTATTGCATCTTGGTACTCTTGCCATTTCAATTTTAAATTGCATTGTATCTTATGTAAACTTTTAGTTGGTCAACTCAATGTGGTCCACATTATCTAGAAATAATAAATGAAGGTTGATTTCAGAAATGTTCTTTTTAAATCTTTTTATCAATAGTTTTTTTATAGAAATTGTAACAGTTTTACTTTATTTTTCATTCTATATAATTCAGCTACTATTACTTTATTGCTGTGTACATTCACCTCTTTGTAGACAGTTAACATAAAATCTGTTCCTGCAGCGCAAAAGGAGTTGCAGTTCAGTGCTAGTTGAAAAATTTTCTGGTCCCCAACATTATACAGCCAGTTATAAGTTATAACTGTTACCAGTTATTTGAGAGTCAGAGTTTTAGTTATCTATTCAAGATAGTATTTTCTTATGTTTACAATCTCTCCTTTTTATATTTAATTTCAAATTCAATTAAAGATTATCATTGGCTCCTTAATCCAACTGTTTATTCATCCATCCAAAATGGTCTTTTCTTTTGCATCTGATTCTTTCTATTTAATTTCAACTCCAAATTGAAGAAAAGCACTTCTACATGGTGACCTGCCATGCACATACAAGGCTGTCTAGACGGCCATGGAGCCTAAACTGCAATGGTTCAACCAATGAAGGCTATTCCTATACTTTCTTGCTTCTCTTTTCTCATTCTTGAATATGCTTTGGTTAAGAAATTACATCACCTTTAAAAGTTCTGTGCCAGGTTATTTCCTACTAACAAGAGTCAAAGTGTCAATGTGGCTTTACATTGAGTGATCTTCTAGCCTTCCGACCACTTCGTTCACTAATTGCCTCATTTCATATTTCATATTATTGTTATACTATCTGATGGTTTTGATCCTGTGGGTGTTTGCTTCAATATCATCTTCACATCCACACTTCTGTGCAGATATCTGGTGATGCTGAAGCAGTTAAAAGAGCATTAACTGCTGTTTCTACAATTATGTATAAATTTCCACCAAAAGAAGAGATCTCCCTTGATACCTCTGTACCTGATCTTCCTTCCATAATTATTCCATCTGATGTTCCCATTATTCCAGCCGGTAGCCTCTATCCCTCTGCAGATACTCTTCTGCCTCATTCTGGATCTGTGCAACCAGTCATACCTTCAACTCATCTCACATCCGAATTTCCTGGATTTACGGATTCTTCTAATTTATGGCCATTATATCCATCTACCCTTCCTATTATTCCTGGATATGGTGGTCCAGCACGTTCAGAGAACTTGGTCTTGCGAGTTCTGTGCCCATCTGACAAGATTGGACGAGTAATTGGCAAAGGAGGAAGTACCATAAAGAGCATGAGGCAATCCAGTGGTGCAAAAATTGATGTTGATGATACAAAGAATGATACTGATGAATGTATCATCACTGTCACATCTACTGAGGTTAGAACTGTATATTTCTTCTTTTTGATGATGTTACTTGCTATCATTAGCATTCATGGATCTCATGCATGAACTCCCACTTCCCAGTCTAGCAATGATGTGAAGTCTGCAGCAGTTGAAGCTGTTTTGCTGCTGCAAGAAAAGATCAATGATCAAGATGAAAATGATGTTTATATTCGCCTTCTTGTCCCTTCAAAAATCATTGGCTGCCTTATTGGCAAGAGTGGTTCAATTATTAATGATATGCGCAAGAAGACTAAGGCAATTATTTATATCTCAAAGGGTGAAAAGCCTAAACATGCTGCTTCTGACAATGAGCTTGTGGAGGTTTGCTTGTCTCTTTAAGTTCCATATTCTTTTACTGTCTTTAATCCTCATGTTTGTTCTTTCGAAAATGGCATCCAGGTGTCAGGGCAGGTAGGAAGATTGCGTGATGCGCTTGTTCAGATTATCCTAAGACTTCGAGAAGATGCTCTGAAAGATAAGGATGTTAACCAGAGTGCTCGCAAGGACAGCAATCAGAGTGTTCCTGCTGTTGATCCTCTTCATTCTAGCAGTATGTCAGTGCCTCAAGTAATGCCTACAATTCCATCACTTGGACCTTTGAGCTATGACCAAAGAGCTGAAACTGAGAGAAGCTTGGGAGTATTTCCTGGCAATAATTTGTATGGTTACAACTCAATGCAGGTACAAATCTGTATCTAATGAAGTCCTTCAAACTGATTATCCTTCAAAATGATTGGTGTAGTTATTTTTTCCAACAATTTTAGGCAAATATGTCATTGCTTTTAATATTTTTCTAAACTTGTATACTGATGACACTTTATGCCCTTCTTAAGGCTAGAGATACTGGTTATGGACCGCTTTCTTCATATTCAACAAAGACATATGGAGGGTATGATTTTGTATCCCTTTATTGCTACAATTAAGACTTCAGCATGCAGCACGAGTGGAAAGATAGTTTAACAATCATCTTTGTACATTTTTAAGGAACACATAATTTGTCTTTGATTTTACTGGAATGCATAACTTGTAATTTATTGCTGCCTTCTTGCATGTATTTTTTCTGACATTTTCTTTTGTTTTAGATTGCCTTCATACATTGAGATTGTGATTCCTCCAAATGCGTTGCCTAAAGTTATGGGTAAAGGAGGCACCAATCTTGATAATATCAAAAAGGTGGGTTGTAAGAAACTCAATGTTTACGACGTTTGTGGTTTTATTTACTTTTATCATAATGAAACTGAATAAAAGCTTATCATCGATTTATTGTTCGTGATGGTTTAGTTTTTTTTAAAATTCTTTTAATGTATTTTTTTACTTCAAAACTGTGGTTTTCATTGGTTATCATACACATTTTGTGGAGTTTATAAACAAAAAAACTAGATTGACGTTCTATATTAAGGACCTACATCAGTTGTCTATGGAGCAGCCAGGTGCACAATAAGTTAAAAGGTTTCTACTTAGATCATGTCCTCAGTAGATGGATATTCATATTCTACTCCTGTTGGTTATGTTGGGAAGCCGCTGCTTGTCCCAACAATAGTTTGAACCCAAAACTGGCTTTAGTAGTAGGGGTGTTAAAATAGTTCAACTGGGTCTGAACACAGTTCTATCCAATTTTTTTCCAAATTAATACCCAAACTAGGTTCTAATTGAAATGCAACTGAAATTACTGATATGTTAAAAGCAGGTTCAAATTACCAAACATAAAAACATAACCAAAATTTTAAAAATCAATTTGAATCCAAGCAATAGTTTTAAAGGAAAAGTTTGATGCGGTTTGGTGTGAACAGTAGACACCCTACTTAGTTGGATACTTTTGAAGTGTTTTAATATTTCTATCCAAAGTCTTTTTGTTCTTGGAATTGTATTCTTTGACATGCTGGATTAAGTACTTATTGCAGCCTCTGGAATTATTAGGTGTTAATAAATTTCAGGGATCTATGGAACTAACTTTTGAAACATAATAGGACTCAAATCTGAAATATTTTGCTATCACTTTGTGAAAATCATGTCTATGAAATGATATGGTTTGACATTGCTTATTAATTTTTGCAACCACATGTAGCATTCCTAACAGTTTAGCTTGGAAGAGCAATTTTTTTTATAGAATTTCTATTGTTTAATTCTTGAACTCCACTCTATGCACTTGTCAGTTCCTTTATTTATAAAACAATTCCTAGTTTACCTTCTAAGTTGACATTAATGGGGATGATTTGATTGACTTCTTTTGCTGGATTGTTTGCAGATATCAGGAGCTCATATTGAAATCATTGATTCAAAGTCATCCCGATTTGAACGAGTTGCTCGTATTTCTGGTACCCCTGAACAGAAGCGTTCAGCAGAGAACTTAATTCAGGCCTTCATAATGTCTACATAAGATGATAGTCAAGTAACATAGTAGGTGATCTTTTGCTACCTTCTAGTGGTGCAGCTCAGGTTTATATAATCTCCTAGGGCTATTATGAAGAACAAGGGCAAGATTCCTCATGCTGTCTTCTGTACCAAACAAATCAGTCCTGCAAAATCTATCACCACTATCCATCTGGAAATCTGTCATGAATCTATCTTATCTATTTTCGAAGAATTTCTTAGGCCCTTGATTTTACCTCTACCTGATGTTATTTTCTTGTGAATCTTTAACTGGCATAAATACCATATATCCTTTTCTGACAAAATCATTGATGACTGCTCTTTATTGTTTGTTCAGTTACCAAATTCATGGCTCCTTTCACCAGGTAGATTTTATCTATTAACATGAAGCTCAAGTTTGATACACTATTGGCTGCTAAATTGAACTTTGTTGATGCTCACCAAATGAGATAGAAAGCTGTGATAAATTCCAGTTATTACTCTCAGAATCTCTTTTGTTCTTTCTCCATTGGACTGAATAGAATTGTACTAACTGGTTTCTGAATCTTGACCTGTTTTCATGTTGTGTAATTTGTTTCTCCATACGCATCAGGATATAACAATAACTATTTTTCTCCTCAAGCGCGTTGCATCAATTTTGACTTCAATCTTAGCTGTTCTTCAGTGTACCTCTGATCCTTTCTCTCCGGTATACATTATATTGTTTCTTTTTCTAGCTGTTCTTCAGCCGTTTCATGTTGCTTTACACTGTCCTTGGATATTTTGTTTCATCAATGTTCTGTCGTCTAGCTGTTATGTTAATTTCTTCATTGCCCTCACAAAAAGAATCAGTTAGATCATCTGAGTGTTAATTTTGTAGCTTGATTGAGAGGATGATTGACTAAAACCATAAAGAGGTGATGTAAATTATACATGAATTCAGTAGAGCAGAACTGTTGATGTTGATGTTGCTGTTGAGATAAGACTGATTGCTTTTTCAAAGCCTTTTTATCCACACCAGCATATTAATATTTTTTTTAGAAATTAATATAGTTTAAAGCCCAAGCATGAATAACTGTTGTCAGGTTGTTTTCTTGTTTTCACTCATTAATGTTTCTTATATACCATTAGATATGTTTGCTATGCATAAAGTCACATTGCGGCATGATTACTTCAAGTATGCATCAGCTTCCGGTTAATCAATTTTTATATCCGGTTTGATCTTGATTAATGTTAGGCCTGTGTAAGTGTTCGTTCCTGCAACCACATGTTTATATGTCTGTATTGGAAGTAAATGTGGTTTCTATTGACTATATAAGTCAATTTATGGACAATGCTTGCGTGATAAGAATCGTAAGAAGTTTCAGTTACCTTGTATTTCATTGGGAAGTTGGGTTGCTTGCAACTAAATTTGAATGCAGGTAATAGCTGCTAATGAAAGTAGAAACTGAATATTTTTAAGAATGCCTGCAAATGCTACAGGTAGAACAGTATTCTCCAAATTTGGAACAAAAGGATATCAAAGAATTACTAGAAGCATTATGGTGTTTTAAGATCGGAAGTCTTAAATGTGGGTGTTCAATAAATTGATTTCGTTGATGGGTTTTGTAATCTTACTCTTTTGATGAAATAAATTTTAAGTTCAGGGAGCATAAAGATGAGGTTATGAACTCTCAGTGTTAGAGTTGCGTAGGATTTTATTCTTTCGATTTTAGAATTTGAAATATGAGTGACCTTGATATTTATTATACAATTGCAGCATTCGGTTGAATATGAACCTTCTATACGTATTGAAATGTCTCTAAGTAAGTCTAGTTCTAAAGATGCAATGCAGCACGTCTTGGACATTTTATTATGCAAATATAGGGATCTAACGTATGCCCATTTCATTCATGATGTAGATCTTATACTATAGTCAAGACATTAGGAGTCGTAGTTTATCATGACTTGTCAAAACCTCATTTTATCTCATGTAAACGCAGTTGTGATAAGATTCTGAATGAGAAAGAAAATAATTGTCAATATATTAGACAAGATGCACATGACTCGTTGGCCTTCTCATGGACATAACTTCTCCATTGCATGTATTCTTCTAGCCTTCTAAACAATGAATTCGGAGGCCTTCGGAGAGATCAGGAATGAGACCCATTTGTCATGATTAATGATGTGCTTCCATGTAATCTATCGTGTAGTTTACCATTTCACAACCTCATCCAAGTATAGGAATGTGATAATGGTGAACCCAAAATAATTTTCGACAACCAAAAAAGAAATAAAAGCAATTGAAGGCTTCCTTTAGCACTAAACTAGACAAAATTATCTCGCAAGTTATTTGTTGCATTGACTGAAAAAAAGAGCGCTGCTCATGTGCATTCCGACGGAGGTAATGCGCCACCCTTAGTGTTTTGTCTTTTTAATTTGATCCCAATTTATAATTTGAGCGATAAAATTACAATTATCCTCTAATCTTGTCTGTTTTCTTTTCTACACAGTGATGATGTACAGTTCCATGAGAGGGCACAGTTGTAAAGTAGATATGCTGCTTTACAAGCTACAGTATTACACTATTAACTGTGCAGATATAAACGGTTCAAAGTTTGGCTAATTCAAAAGTACAAATTAAACTCGCTTTTTTACTTATTTTAACATGAACGAGAATCCAAGGAGTTATTTATCTCAATTTAATGCCAAGCTAATTAACGAATTTTGAACTCTAGTTGGCAACCAAATTATATGAATGTCTACTAATTGCATGGATAAGATAAATAGGTCAAACTAAAATACCCTATCTTGAATGGTTATGCTCTCGATTTGCCTAATAGATGTTCCTGGTCTTGACAATTAATTTTTCAATCATACAATGCCTTATTTTATGGTTCTAAAAAACTTATTAGCTCTGGTCTTCAGACTTCTATTTGGCATGTACTTTGGTGCTTCGATTTCCCTTTATGTTGTAAACCTCCACTATTGATCCTTTAGCTGTTTTGAACTCTGATACTGCCTCTACTTCAATTAATGAATAGGTCTGGAATGACTCAAAAGGCTTGGCTCCTTTTGGCTTGGGTTTATGTGGCTCAAGTAAACTAATATTTGAGCTTCCCACAAACCCTTGTAATGACATTTGGATATGGACACATAAGGTCAAGGGTAATATAACCCACTATGTATACTTTTTAAATTCTTTAGAGATCAAATCTACCCCAGAGGATTCATTTCTTTAGTTGATGAAAATTATTTTTTGATTTAGTTTTAGTGAAATTGAAATGTTGATTTTAAAAATTTGATTTTGATTTTTGATTTTTAGTTTTCTAAAAATGTGTTTGATTAATAAAAACAATATCAATTTTAGTTAGTTGAAACAAGTGAATATTTATTTGATTATAAAAAATAATATTAATTTGCCTTTAATATTTTTAGTAGTAATTAAATGTTTAGTTAGTTTACAAAATTAAATGATTGCTAATATGATTATAAAATATTTGTATGATTTAATTAATTAAGTTTTGGTAATTTAATTTTTTTTTCAATTAGATATAAAAAATGATTAATAGATATAATAAAATTTCAATTTTTTTTAAGTCCAATGGTCTAAATTTAGTTTTGATTAAATTATATTAGATCAACTTTAAAAAAATTGAGTTATTTTAAAATTAGGGTTTGAGTCAATAGATATAAATTTGTTTAACTTTTTTATAAATTTAAGATAATAGTTTGAGTTAAAAAATGATGATTTTTATTTTTAAAAATTAGATATAGTTTGATTTATTTTTAAATTAATTAATTTTGTAAAAAATATATTTATAATTACAAAGTTGCCACTACATTTTGATAACGAACCCGACAGTCTCGAAACCACAGAAAATAACATTTTGATGTTTTTATTTTTATTAAAAAAATTGGTTTCATTTTCATTCTGATTTTGATTCAATTACATGAAAACGCTGAACCAAACATATTTTCGTAAGCAGTTTTGATTTCAGTGAAATCAAAATCATGAAAATAGACTTGATTTCACTAACCAAATAGGCCCTAAGAGTTGCTCTTGAAATCAGAATATTTTTCTGCAAACTGCTTCACCCTCGTTTACTCAATCGCATTTGGCATTCTCAAATTGGTGTTTCTAATATTGTGGATTGTATTTTATGTGACAACGTTTCTAACATTCTCGATTGCTATTTTATGAATTTTAATTTGCTTCGTGGTTTTGGTTTCTACTTGGTTAGTCGTAGCATTATGATTCATCTGATAGGGATAATTGGACTCTAGTACTATTTGACATCTAGCTAGAAGGATACTCACTCTATGGTTATGGCTTGATGGGAGGAGAAACAACATTAGTGCTAGAAGGATAGCACTAATGAGTGCAGGAGCAAGCATTAGTGCAGTTGTTAAGACTATTATCACAGACGCTAGTTCTTGAATAGGGGTGCAAATGAGCTGAGCTACTCGTGAACTACTTAGGATTGACTCTATCTTGTCGAGCTAAAGTCAAGCTTTGCATGTGAGCAAGCAGAGCTCAAGATTGTGAGCTTAAGTTTGAGGTCATACGTACACAAGCTCAATTGAGCTCGAAAGAATTCGAGCTCACTAAGCTCGATCCCGTGCCGAGCTTAATCGAGCTCATGAGCTCAATCAAGCTTGAAAAAATAAATGAGCCTAAGGTGCCGAGTTCCACCTTAGCATTTTTTTAAACGAGTCGAGATGAGCTTGCCTGTGCTCGAGCTCAACTCGGCTTGATTACAACCCTACTCTTGAAGTAGGATAATTTACTTGTGAATGATTTCTTTAGGGTCATTAACTTTTCTTTGTGGATGCAAACTTGATATGCTAGGAACGTCAAGTTACGTAGTGAAAATGATCATATTATTCCTAGTCAACCAGTGATTAAGACGTTGACATTTGCTATATCTTCGAACCATCTAAGGAATCCCACAAAAAAACTTTATGGGCTTGTTTGCTTCATAAGACACGAGATGATTTTTATTCCATTGTTTGTTTAGTACATAGATTAGAATAAAATAAGATTTTTTTTCTCCGAGGGAAGATGAAAATAAGATTAAATTAAAGAATATAAAATTGATACTATATCCGGTGAAAACCGAACTTAAAAAATCCTATCAAATATTATCTCTCATTACTTATTATTCTATCTTATCCAGTAAACCAAATGAACCGTATTAGATCATATTGGAGCTCTCCGCAACTTCACTCTCATGGAAGGATGAGTTTGATTGAATCAACATCAATGTTTGTGATCATTCGGGCCATTGCTCATATATGCTGAATCCAATGTGGAGTTGAGACCCTAACTCATTAATTTGCACTGCGAAGCTCTAGCAATCCTACAAGTTGTCGAGTATGCCGCTACGCAACTTTCTAATATTCTTATCAAAATTGATTGTAGATAAATCGGGGAAAGATCAATAACATAACTTCTTTCCTTGGCAGATCAGATGTGGTATGCTTAACATTAAGCAATTAGTGGTAGCCTCCAAATGATACAATCTAATTTATACATTTAAACAGATATATTTCTCATTAATTTGCCTACTTATAGGTAATCTAAAGTAATTAGCTTCGTGTTTGAGTGACATTCTTTATATATGGCTTGATACAATACATATATCCATGAAGATATCTTAATAGAGGTAATTAAGAATACAAGTTTTAAATTGTTGTGTACGTGGGTCCCTCCTTATTGGTGGGTGGGCCCACCCACAGGTGGGGGGATGGTGGTGGAAGACGAAGGGTCAGTGGGTACAGGTGGGGCGGATGGTAATCGTCGGGGGGTCCTACGAGGAATGCCTCCCGAAGAATTGATATCTCGAACCATAGCTGTAAAAATTTAATATAATTAGATTATATATAATAGATTAATAGATATATTTAATAATTGAATATATACTTCACATTTACAATTATTCATCATCGTCATTATCATCATCCGTGTAATACTCTTCTTCTTGTTCTTCTGTATCTGAATCTTGAAATTCTTTTTCGTCTCCCTCATCTTCATTATGTCCTTCCTCAACTTCAATATCGTCCTCATCAACGTATTCTATTTCCAATTGAACTAACTCTGTGTCATCATCCTCGAGTATTGGACTAACTCGTTCCACTTCAGAAGGATCTTCTTCTTGATAGAAGTCATATGCTGGCTCATTATCTCCAACTATCAGATTAATTTTTCCTCTGGCTTTAGTCTTACAGACTACACGCCAATCTGCCCTGTCATTTGAAGCCAATTTTGATTTGTAATTGACCTCGACCAGCTGTTTATACTTTGGATGAACTCTCATGCCCCTATCGCTTATATCGAACTAATGACATTTAAAAAGGGCAACTGATTACATCCGAAAAATTGTAATTCAATGACTTCTTCCAATAGTCCGTAAAAGTCAACATCACATTCAGCATACGTTGTCCCTTTGACGTAGACCCCGGCATTCATAGTCTTTTTTGTAGATGAATATTCAAGTGTGTGAAATTTATATCCATTGACAAAATAACCATTATAACACTGTACAAGTCGTGCCGGTCCGCTAGCAAACTTAAAGATTTGGTTATCTATTTCGCTTCTGTGTTCTGTGCTGTAAGCTTCAAACCAATTAGGGAACTCACGATTCCGTAATTTTTCTAATTCCTCATCGCTGTAAATTGAGTATCTTGTCACTATCTCAATGTCAAATATTTCAATAAACTTCTCAATCTCTAGACAGTTTAGTAAAACGTACAAGTAGGCCAAAGGGTACTCTTCATCGTTTAAGAATCGAGACGAACGAGAACCCAAAGCACGACCGGGGCAACAAAATATATTTAAACAACCATCTGATGGTCCAGCTCCCCGTATGTTGGTCGAGCTCCCTTGTCATCGTTCCGTGGAAGACGTCTCTGTTTAGCCGTGGCTAATAACTTATTTTATTTCGCGTCTAGTGCACGCCATGAATATGAGCGACGGCTCTATTTAGCCGTATGCGAGCCGCGATTGATTTGGTTACATCAGCCACGGCCGCTGCGGCCGACGCAAAGCCGTGAATGATTCTGACGGCCTTGGCGACCGTCGGTGATCCCCGTGGCTGATGTGGTATATTCTAGTAGTGTGTGGTAAGAAGGGATACACTAAGAGATTTTGCTGGAAGTTGGAGAAAGAAATAAACGTAAAAATAGTGATAAGAAAGATGATAATCATGATAAGGATGAAGATCGTATTAGTGCTACAATTGAAAATCTTTTGATTGTTTGTAATGGTAATGATACAGTTAGCCTTGTGTGTAATGAGATAGTGATTGATAGCGGTGCTACTATTCATGCTACTTCTCATAAAGATTTATTTACATCTTTTACACCTGGTGATCATGAAAATGTGAAAATGGGAAACAATGGTAGTGCTACTGTAGTAGGTTTGGGAGATGTTTGTTTGGAATCCAATACTAGTACGAGGTTAGTTCTCAAAGAAGTAAGGTATATCCCTAACATTCGTCTGAATATAATTTCTGTCAGTAAACTTGATGACAATGGGTTTTGCAGCACCTTTTGTGATAACCAATGGACACTTACTAAAGATGATTTGGTCTGAATATAATATCAATGATTAAAGCAACGCCAGCTCTGGCGATTATCGTTGATAATTATTTGAGACGGTCGCCCCACGCCGTCACAAATTATCTAAGACACACACATAAACAACGACTTGTGCCGTCCGTGATAGTCATCACCGATGGTTGATCAACGGTTTCAGCCGTCACTGACAACGACTATTCTAGTAGTGCTAGAGGAAAGAAGTGTTATTCTTTGCACTTGATGCATGCTAAATGTTCTCATGATACTGTTAATACTATTGTGAAAGATGATGCAATTTATTTGTGGCATAAAAAGCTTGGTCACATGAGTGAAAAAGGATGCCACTATTTGCTAAGAAGAATCTTCTTTCTGATTTAAAGAATGTAGATTTGAAAAAGTGTGTTTATTGTTTAGCAAGAAAGCAAAACAAAGTTAGATTTAAAAGTAATTCACCTTCAAAATTGTCTTTAAAAGCATTCACCTTCAAGAAAGTCAAATATACTTGAGCTAGTACAACCTGATCTATGTGGTCCAATGAAGATAAGGACTCATAGTGGTGCTTTATATTTTGTGATATTTATTGATGACTACTCTAGAAAGGTTTGGGCTTATATCTTGAAGTCAAAGGATCACGTGTTACGAGTTTTCAGGCAGTTCCAAGCATTAGTTGAAAAAGAGATCGAAAAGAAGCTTAAATGTGTTTGCACCGATAATGGTGGTGAGTAAATTGGTCCATTTGATGAATATTATAGACAACATGACATAAGACATCAGAAAACTCCTCCAAAGACACCACAACTAAATGGTTTAGCTGAGAGGATGAACATAACATTAGTAGAAAGAGTAAGATGTTTGCTTTCACATGCTAGATTGCCTAAGTTATTTTGAGGTGAAACTTTGAATACTATTGTGCATGTAATTAATCTTTCACCATGTTATGCTTCACAGTCTGATATTCCAAACAAGGTATGGACAAAGAAAAATATTTCATATGATCACTTGCATGTATTTGGTTACAAGGCTTTTGTTCATATACCTAGTGATGAGATATCTAAACTTGATGTGAAGACTCGACTCGACAATGTGTGTTTCTGGGTTATGAACATGATGAGTTTGGATATAGATTGTATGATCCTATTGAGAAAAAACTTGTTAGAAGTTGAGATGTGGTATTCATGGAGGATGAGACCGTAGGAGACACTGATAAGAAAGAAAATATAGTGTCAAAGCATTATGATAGTTTGATTGATATTGATTTATATCCAATATCTCAAACTACAATTTCATGGCAAAGAAAAGAAGTGCAGAGTGAACAACAAAGCACAGATATAAATACTTTTATGCAAATTCCAATAAATGTTGATGATGGTCAAGATCAACCACAAGTTATTCCACTTAGGAGATTTACTAGAGCTAGACAACCTTCCTCGAGATACTCAGTTGATGAGTATGTGTTACTATCTGGCGAGGGAGAACCTGAATGTTTTGATGAGGCTAGCTATGGAGGATGAGTACAAGAAATAGTGGAATGAGGCAATGGAGGATGAGATGAAGTCTCTACAAGAAAATCACACTTTTGAACTAGTGAAATTGCCGGATGAAAAAGAGCTTTGAAAAATAAGTGAGTCTATAGGATAAAACAAGCAGATCACGGTGCAAAGCCAAAATATAAAGCTAGATTGGTTGTCAAAGGTTTTAACCAAGAAAAGGGAATAGATTTTGAAGAGATCTTTGCTTCTGTTGAGAAAATGTCATCTATTAAGGTGGTTCTTGATCTTTCAACTAGTCTTGATCTAGAAATTGAACAAATGGATGTGAGAACATTATTTTTTCATGGAGATCTAGAAGAAAAAATTTATATGGAACAACAAGAAGGATTTAAAGTGCAATGACAAGAGGATTATGTGTGTAAGTTGAACAAAAGCCTTTATGGTATGAAAGATCTAGGATCAGTAAGTCAAATTCTTGGCATCAGGATCAGTAGGGACATGCATGTCACAGAGAAAGATATTTTATCACTAAAAAAGTATGCAGAGTAGGTGCTTTAACATCCAATATGGATAAAACTAAAATGGTTAGTTCTCCTCTTGTTAGTCATTTTAAATTAAGCACTAAGCAATGTCCTTTTACTAATGAGGAAGTGAAAAAAATGCAAAGAGTCCCTTATTCTTCAGCATTAGAATGCTTGATGTGCATTATGGTCTGTACTCGGCCAAACATAGCTAGCTTATTCAATTAGTGTAGTGAGTTGCTTTCTTCCAAATCCAAGGAGAGAACATTGTGAAGCAGTAAAGTGGATCATGAGGTATCTTCAAGGCACTTCCAAATTACAAATTTGTCTTGGGAGCAAGAAAGAGTTAGTTGGGCATACTAATGCAGATATGGCTGAAAATATTGATACCTGTAAGTCTATTTTTATTTATTTGATCACTTTTGTTGGAGGAGTTGTACTTGCATGGCAGTTAAGATTGCAAAAATGTGTTGCTCTTTCCACCACCAAAGCAGAGTTTATTGTAGTTATTGAGACATGTAAAGAGTTTCTTTGAATGATGAAATTTGTTGAAGAGATACATGTGTGCTTTGCTTTATTGTGATAGTGAAAGTGCTATTCACTTAAAGTAAGAAGTCTACATTTCATTCAAGGTCTAAACACATTAATGTTAGATACCATTAGATTCAAGATGTATTAAATTAATTTGCTTAAGGTTGAAAAAATTCACACTAATGACAATAGTATTGATATGTTACCAGAATTTATTTAGAGAAAAATTAGAAATTTGCAGGAATTAAATGTGCAGGCTTGGCGGAGCCCTCCAACTAAGTTGGGAGGTGGAGAATGTTGTGTACGTGGATCCCTCCTTGTTGGTGGGCCCACCCACTTAAACGTGAGTTATCAAACTCATGGTTTGTTGCTACATCAATTTTTGATGAAAAAAATAGAGAGAATTTGATCGCCGCTGGGAGGAAGAAAAAGGTGAAGAAAACAAGGTTTGAAAATTGAGTTGTCATTCTTGCTTAGTTTCTTCTCAAATTTCAAATACGAGTTCTTCTTGACTTTATTTTTCAAGTTGTTGGGTGCTATTTGTCAAGATTTCATCCTCATGAAGTCATGAAGCTACGAGGAAACTATATGGAGTATTGATGTGTTTCTATATCTTTTTGGTTAGATTTTTTTACCTTTTCTAGATAATGATTAGTTGATAATTAAGTTTTTTACAGATTTATTGATTTACATTATATTTGATTTTTCTAGAGAAAGAACATTGCAATATGTATTTATATAGTCATTATTGACTGACTAGGTCCCATGATTTTTTTTTTAAAAGGATTTTTTACGTAAAATTATTGGTGTTTTTTTGTTCATTTATGCTGAGAATATCTATTGGTGTAGTATATCATATCAAAATTATATTAAGATTTACTATATTTGACATTAACGTTGTAATTAAGATTTTGTGAATTTGGTGAAGTTTTTTATATTTTAAACATGGGCCAGCCGTAGGTGTTGAGGCAAGATCGATCTTTGAAAAAAATGATACAGACAAGTACGTAGCTTAAATGGTCCAGAATTCAATTCTTATAAGTGATGTTTTCGTACTTGCGTGAACGAACGAACGAACGAATGAATGAGTGAGTGAGTAATGAATGAGTGAGTTATATTTTTGTAGTCGTATTCCCTGTTCAGTTGGTTCAGCACCAACGATGATGTCATCGTGATGCTACAATTAATATCTGAGCTAGAAATTTGACCAAATGACGAAGGGAGTTGAATAATATTAATTTGTTGGCTCGAGTCGAGGAAAATAAAACAAGTAAAGAAAAGAAAAGAAAAGAGAGATGGAGAGTGGGTGCAGTGAATGAATCTTGACCCTCGAGTAAGTAGTTGTCGTGTGTTAAGGTTGGAAGTAAAGCAAGTCCTGTACCTGTACGCACTCAAATTAATTACCGGGCAAGTACGTACGTAGGGCACAGGTGGAGTACGTACTACTCGCATCACTCACTTGTTATTCGATCTCCCCGGTCAAAAGTTAAAGGGAGATGAGTAACTTTACAAATTTAGGGAGAGCCCAATTCTCTCTCTCTCTCTCTCTCTCTCTCTCTCTCTCTCTCTCTCTCTCTCTGCATGTCTCGTATTGTCTTAATCAACTATTATTGTGCTTGTGGAGACGCCTCAGAAACGTTACATCCGTCCCGTCCGTTCCCAACACAACACATCTCGTTATTCTCGCCTGCAATCAAATGCCACCACACCATCATCACTCGCAGATATATCTCCATAAATCATGAGGAGATTAATAGGCCGGGTGATTGGATGGTGTGCTGGGGGTGGGGCAAGATGTCAAGCCAAACTTAGAAGTGAGTAATCATGATACCAAAGAAAGCATACCTACACATCAATTTCTACATTTCTTTTTTCTATTCGGTGTGCACTTTTCCTAGTGCACGCCCTCTCATTTGCTTTTGTTTCTTGTGGCCGGGGAGAAGGTGTTGGGATCAACTTGTGCATGCCTGACCATATGAAACATCACATTATTCCCCACTCAATCGATCTATATATACATATGCTAGCATATATTATGTTCATGTGAATCATATGTTTTTATTATCATATTCACAGCTTATACTACAGTATATTTTGAATTGCTCAGAACGATTACCATGAAGGATGATATTTAAAAATCATAAAAATAAAAAGAGACAAATCATTAATTAGGGTATTGCCCATAACTTTACAAGTACATATCGATTTAATTTGAAGATTGAATGTAACGTTATTAAGTGTACAGTAAGACAGACGACATCATAAAGTTGATTGGCGGTAGATGCATACTTGGCAGGCAAAAGATGTTTTTTTTTAATTGAGAGAGAGAGAAAGAGAGTAAAGTGAAAGCGGGAAAAGGCTGCGAAGAATAGAAATGGAAATCACGGTCAGAGCGCCCTTTTCTCGTCATGTCGACATCCACCATCCTTTTCCCCACAAAACCCTATTTCTCTCTCTCCTGCAACGATGACAAACCGAAACGGGATTCCATGAGCAGCGCACCGCATGCACCCGCCACTGTTGCTCGCTAAACAGTGAGCGTGAACCATGAAACATCACCTCCTCCCTGCGCCTGCAGCTGCTACAGTGCATCTCTGCACCGCTGCATCGCTTACAGTCTTATGTACTCCTCCTCTGTCCCCATTCTTACCTGTACCCCCAAGCACACCTCATTTCTTCATTGCATCTAATCTTTTAATTTCCTAGCCTATGCATTCACTTCGCGACCCTGCGTTGGTTTCCTGCCTGCTAGCTGACACTCCTGACCACGTCCCTCGTCAGACCATGGCGTCAGTGCGACCTGCCCCTTCTCACATGACATGAACTAAGCTTTTCCCACGCCCCACCCCCTTCTCTTCATCCTTGTTAATCTATCTATATATAAGCAGGTGCGTTCTATATAGTTTACATGCACTGTAGGCTGTATTCATCCACTGTTATATTTAGATGCTGACTTTTGTTTGTACGTATCTCCCTGTATATATATATTCGCTGTATTTGGGGGCCATCACCACCTCCACCAAGTTCCAAGGCTTACACATCTTTATAATATTAAATCAATTGAGGTATATATACAATCAGAGTTATAAAGTAAGAAGAAGCAGCAGAAGAAGTCGATGGAAAGAAGAACCATGTCATATATAAGTGAGATACGATGGTACAAATATATAATTAGGTCACAGTTTCTCTTTCAGCACGGCGGGTGAATGGTCATATGCTTCCAAGCTGCGTACCGACACGCCTGCCCTCCGCTGCGCTCCGTTGTTAAGATATGTACAGGAGATATGCATGGATAAAAAGAGAGTTTCAACTGGACCACCTTGTATTGTATGCATTCTAGATAGACTAATTAATCAGGAAGCAATAAGAATGAACATATTTACAGCTAGCTATATAGCTAATTCTCACTGGCTGTCAAGAATCCCTTCTTTTATGTCTATTAATGGCTGCACTGCCTGTCCTAAATTCCCAATTAATTAGGTCAACTTCGTAATAACAGTCAACAGAATATACACAGAGAACGAGGCTGACGATGTACTCCATCACTCACTACAGTGGTGACAACAAAACCCTAGATTACGTAAGTAAGTAACCTTAATCAGGAAACTATAAGCTAACGATTAATTATTTAAAAATGGCAGATGGAGACCTCATCAGATTCTTTTTATTCCTGTCAACCTCGAGGGGAAAAAGAAAGACAATAACATGAGCTGTACAGATGTGTTTTATGGTTTTTATCCGTGTTGCTGGATTTAATTCTTGTCATGGGGGTCATTTCATGTTGACATGACCCTTGTACAGGCGAGTAAAATGGTAAAAAATCAAGGGGAAGAAGAGGCCGCTTGGATAAGTGGGCGGAGGTGGGCTTAAGTAGTGGGTGGAGGACCTGTTTAGGGCTCTGCTTAAGCTGCCGGAAGCAGCCGGTCGTCGTCACCGGCAGCCACCGGAGGCCAGGGAGTCACTGCCATTTCAGTCCGGTGCGACAAGGAGCTACGGAGAGAGAAAGAGATGTCTTCGATTGAGAGCTCTCATCTCGCGTAAAGAGACGCTGTCCACACTCTCCCTCGTTTCTTATCCTCAATGATTCTTGAGCTTGTTCTGTTTTAGAGAAAAAACGAAGAGAGAGAATAGTGAGCGGAGCAGCCGATCCAGAGATCTGAGGTGGGCATGGAGTTCGACGATCACGACGAGGGGGAAGAGGAGATGGGCTTGCCGGTGGGGTCGAGTTACGACGATTCCTTGGCTAATTCGAGCCGAGGAGGAGGAGCCAAGCTCGGCGGAGGAGGAGAGTCGGCAGCGGCGACTGCCGGGATGGCGGTGGAAGGGTCGGGCCATCGTAAAACCTACAGTGGAGGAGGCTCCGCCGGGGGTGGGAGATATCGAGAGTGCTTGAAGAACCACGCGGTAGGGATCGGAGGGCACGCAGTGGACGGCTGCGGGGAGTTCCTGCCGGCGGGGGAGGAAGGGACCATCGACGCGCTCCGCTGCGCCGCCTGCGGCTGCCACCGCAACTTCCACCGGAAGGAACTCGAGGGCGGAGGTCCCGCCGGAGGAGGATCCGGCGCAATGGAGGTCGCCGGGTACCACCCTCAGTTCTCGCCGTACTACAGGACACCGGCAGGGTACCTCCACCACCACCACTATCCGGCGGCGGCATTCGCGCAGCAGCACCACAGGCCGCCGCCGCCGCTGGCGCTACCCTCGACGTCAGGCGGCGGAGGGCACAGCCGGGACGAGCAAGAGGACGTATCGAATCCGATGATGGGCATAGGCGTGAGTGGCGTCGGCGCGTCGGGGTCGGGGATGAGGAAGAGGTTTCGGACCAAGTTCACTCAGGAGCAGAAGGACAAGATGTTGGCCTTCGCGGAGCGCTTGGGGTGGCGGATTCAGAAGCACGACGAAGCGGCGGTGCAGCAGTTCTGCGAGGAGACCTGCATAAAGCGCCACGTCCTCAAGGTGTGGATGCACAACAACAAGCACACTCTCGGTAAGAAACCCTAGCACATACATGTCAGTAATTAGCTAGGAGAGACACCATGAGAGATCGATCCAGTTCATCAATTAATTAGCCAACATTTCTTCTTCTTCTTCTTCTTTAGGTTTAGTCGACCTTTGTTGCTTTTAGCTACCTGTTCTTATTTATCTGGTGATTAATTAAGCTCCGTTGGTTGCTGTTCTACTTAATTTTCTTTTACATATTTTCTTCTCGTTTTACTACTATTGGCTTTCAAATGAAACTTGGGAAGGCTGATGAATGGGGAAAGGTTAATTAATTGCATGATTTCAATCCATGCGAAGCTTGATATATGGTGTGGAGGAGATTGCACATGGAACAAGGTTTATAGAATACATAGATACAGTGAACACTGTTGGATTCAGATTGCATGCGTAAGGCTTCCTGCTCCTTCAGCTTTATCTGTTAATTAACAAGGAGCGGCTGCTGCTGTTTTGGTTAGCTAGTAATATTATTATATGTCTTAAACGTGGCCTGCATGCAATGCTTTGGCTGCATTAATTGTTTGGATTACACCTGTGCTTTGAGTTGCTGACTTGAAGGATGATGAGATTTTGTTTTGATTAAAGAATTAATGACAAGTGGTGATATGAAATATGCTGAGGTAGTGCTGGAAATGCATGCATTGAATGGAAGAGACACTGGAATTGAAATTGCTCCTTTTACTCCTCCCCTTGTAGTAGGCCTCGGCCTTTCTCGTTTTCCTTGCTGCCATTATTGTACATGGAAATGATTCACGCAATCTCTCCGGCCGGCCAGCATTGTTCCATGTTCTGCATTTATAATGCTAATGCGTGATAGCCTGCTATTAATAATCAGGTGTTCCTTGTTGGGGAAGTCCTAGTTGTTATAAGATCATTACTATATGATCCATACTGATTAATGGTTTTGAATATATATACTCAGAGGGTGAGCAAACGAAAACTAAAAGATAAAAAAGGGACTAATTAATTATATCATGACTATATTTACTAGGGATATACAGAGAGAGTAAAAAAAACCTTTACGCCTAATAAAGCAAGTCTCCATAATAATAAAGCTCGGCCCGTTGACCCATCGAGCTTGTCTCTTCGGCCGCTGTATCATCTTTTACACGCACCCGTTTGTTTACTTTCTTTTCCTCATGCAAGAGTAAAGACCAAGGAGTAGAGAGATCTTTGTGAGATTCGCAGGCGTACAACTGAGTTGAAGCGGTCGTTGAACGATGGAACGCCACCGTGCACAGGGTCCCACGCCTGTGTGTATATATATATGTTGTTGGTGAGAATGAGATGGCGTGGTTGCAACACGTAGGAGTAATGAAGAAAGTAGGAAGAAAAGGGATGTGTGCCAGGTTGGCAGAATGGTGGGCCCGGAGAGGCATGAGCAGAGCAGAGCAGAAGCGGATGATGGATCCGAGGCATACATGCACTGGACCAGTTTCAATTCACATGGACCACCCTAACCCTAAATAGGACAAGAGCGACAACATAAAGCTTCTCCAGCCTTTCACATATCATCTACAGCATTTTGCTCCTCCCGGTGTTTTTAATGGATCAACACATGCCAACCGTTGATCCATCTTTCTAGCTAGGGATTCAAAGCAGATGAAGGAATCGAAATTAAGCGGTGGAATCATCATTCAGCCTCACGAGGGGGAAAAATAAAATAAAATTACGAAGTTGAATATTGTCTTGGATCATCATTCATGCTCAGAAAGTAAGAATGTGCTGCATCGCCAGTCAGTACTTGGCATTCAGTACATCCTGATGAATGAATGAAATATATGACAAAGAAGATGAAGAAGAAGGTGGGGAGCGCAGAATCAGAATGCATTCCGCATTTCCATTTGGCAATCATTGACTATTTCTTTAGATCAATTAATTTGCTCGGAATCAGCAAATGTGTGTTGTAATTATATGCCTTGATTTCATGTGTGGTTTTTGGTCCAAAAGTTGACTCGTGGATCGAGGAGGGAATGATAACCAAAGTGTACTCCAACGAATAATTCAAAGCAATAAGATGCTTCTGCTATGCAATTGGCCAATTGCAATAAGGGGAGACTTTCAAAAGGTCAAAGTACGTATTCAAAATAAAGAGATTGATTTTATGATTCAAAACTTCATCTTTTACATTGAGCCACTGGACTTGAGCATCGTCGTAATTTTCAAAAGAAGATAATCTCAACCTTAGAAAAGAATATATATATATATATATAGTAAATCTGTTGCAATGCCATCACACGGTTGTGGTTGTAACCTAATAAAGGAGGTGTTTATTATTTGTCATCGATGGGGGCATTTTGATCATCTTGACCTGACACATCAAGATATGGGTTTAGCCCAGCTACCTTACACATCAGCCTGGGCCGGCCCAAGTGGAAGGGGACCCATCGTTTCCTCAATAGGCTCAATAACTCATGGGATCAATTGCTGCAAGCGGTTAAGCGCCGCCGATTGCACCCAATCTGCTCATTTTATCCTCTGGAATGACAATTTCATCTAAATCGACTAGTATTTAAGGTAAATATTCAGATCAAATCTTTCAGCATTCATGCATTAATTATGTCTTAATCTTCGAGTCATTCTAACTTAAGCATCGAATGGTGTTTCAAATGGCTCAATTCCCAATGATTATTAATATATACTTTTGCAGGGGTCGTTCGGGCTCAACCTCAACACAACCCCGTCTGATCGATCAAACATGACTAAGCCTGATCAATGTTGTTGTAGAATTAACTCAATCAATCATTATAACTATTTAGTCGTGATTTATACAATAATTAATTGATCCACGATGGGTCAGTAATACGATCCATTATGGGCCGGGCAATTGTAGGATTTCATGTTTGTTCTCTCCTTGTATTCAACCATCTGTGCCTTTGTAATTTGTATGATAACAAACTCCATTTCATGTTGACCCAAACTACCATACACACTTATATTCCAATAGTTATAATTTGTCTCCTTAATTATGTGAGACCAGCTTCAGCTATTTCGAACTTGAAAATTCGACGTTAGATCCATTGGACCATCCTGTCAGTTTCATGCACTGATGGTGTTCTATCAACAATTTTCCTAGAAGCGAATAACAACAGGATTTTTTCCAAAGAAAAAGGAATGAATTATTTTCTAAAAATAAATTTTTTTATAATATTCTCATAATACCACTCATAAAGGTTGTACAGACACCTCATTAATCGTGTTAATCCATTAATACTACTGCAATTGATCATTTAAATTCGTTTCACGTCCCACATGTTATCATTGAAATTATTTAAATGAGTCATTTAAGCTAGAAAATACACAAAAAAATTATCAAAAGATTATAAAAAATAACATAAATTCTAATTTACGAAATGAAACGATGTCCACAACTTGAATATGTAAAAATGAATCTATACAAGTGACGCATCAAAAGAGTTGATCCATTTAAACAGTTTGAGGGTCATTTAAATAGTTTCACTAAGTAGGTTATATTTATCTGGAAATGCCTTCGAAAATCATAAAAAAATCATAAAAAATCTATTTTACTTAATGAAATGAGATCAACAACTTGGATCAGTCAAAATGAGTGCGTACAAGTGGCCTATCAAAAGAGTTTATGTCATATATGTTTGGAAATGTCTTCTAAAATCACCAAAAATTTATAGCAAATCTATTTTACTTAATGAAATGACATCCACAACTTAAACAATTTCAGGGATACATTTACAGAAAATCTAATTTTGGATACATTTCCAAGTTGTGGATCTCAATTCATTAAGGGGGCGTTTGGCTGCCCGCAAGTGCAAATGTTGCAAAATCTATTTGCATGCAAAAGCAAATGCTCGCAAATAGATTTTGCAGCCTAGCGTTTGGTTGCCCGCAAGTAGAGCTGCAACTTCTATTTGCGGACGTTTGCTTGGCCGCAAATAAAAACTGCAACTTGCATTAATATTTTGAAAAATAATAAATTAATATTAAAAACATGACTTACAAAGGACTACATCTAAACATTAAAATAACATTTTGAATAAAAAAATAAAAGACATGCACATAAACATAAAAAAAGTCTTTAACAACAAATTCACATAAATAAGTTCATAAAAATCTAACAATGAGTTCATATTAAAGTCTTTAACAACATAAATCCAAAAGTTCATATTAAAGTCTTACAAGTTCATATCAAAGTCACATATGAAAGTCCTACAAGTTTATATCAAAGTTTTTTAAAGATGACAAGATCATATCGAAGTGACATGTTTAACATGTCATGAATTCAGAAGTAACAGTGTTGAGCAGATGCAACCATGAAAGCTCTCGCCTCTCTTGTTGATGAACCGGCAAGCATACGATAGGCACAGCAAAGCTGACTCTCATCAAATCTAGATATTGACATAACAACTTCATACAATCCATCTATGGAAATCTCTGGCTCATTGTATTCTTTAATCGCTGCAGCAAGCTCCTTAATATTATTTGCTACCATCATCATAATATCATCTTCATTTTCCCTATGTTGTTTTGATGATTTCATTTTTGTTTTTCCCGAACTCGAAGAAACTCCTTGAGTTGAATGCACTTGTGCATGAATTGCATCAATTAAAACATCATTAGTATGGACATTAACTTCAGAATTTGCAAATTCAACATTATCTTCAGATTCTGGCACTCCCAAACTATCATTATCATCTTTGCACTATCTTCTTGTTGCTAGAGACCCTCCAAATATGATAGATATTTGATCGTAAAAATTAATAGGCTTGTTGATTAATGCAGCATCTTTAGGATGATTTTATTTCAACAAAAATACACAAAATTTTATTAGTAAATAACTAAAATAATATAACATCCCATAAATACAACAATATAACATAACTTACCTTTATATAACTGAGATACTCATCTCTACCCATGACTATCCTTTTTTCATTTTCATCCCAACTCATTCCGCTCTTCTCTTTCAACTTAACAATTTGCGACCATTTGTTCATCCATCCTCGTAAATGATTGTAGACATTATTGTCTGTAACTTGAATGCCCACCTTCTCATTAAGAGTCTTCACAATTTCAGATATTTGTGAGTCTTTGAAACCTTTTTCGAATCGATCTCCTGATTGTACTTGCTCTACCAAATAATCCAATAATACTGCAGATTTTATTGATTTCCACTTAAAATTGCATGCCTTTTTACCATGAGAACTACAAGATTGATTGCTGTGATTATTTTCCATTGACTAATTTGATTGAATAATAAACAAGAAAGAAACAATACAATTATTAGTAATCATTCCAATAATTCCAAATAAGTAGAGAAAGTAAACAAATCATTTCAAATGAACAAACAAGTAGATATCATTTCAAATAGACAAAAAAGTAGATATCATTTTAAATGATTCCAATTACATATTTAGTAGTTTCATTTCAAACAAGTAGATATCATTCCAAATACATGGTAGTAATCATTTCAAATGAACAAACCAAAGTAAATCTAACAACTACCTAAAGTTATAGAATGTGATCATCCCACATTTGAGTTGCAATATTATCTCGTATCGCCATCAACTCTCTAGATTCTTCGCGTTGTACATGTTGGCTCGTACTTATAATGATATTATTTGCAATCCATTGTTCTTCATCATGAACCAAATCTTTGCCACCATTTAACATAATCCAATTATGCAAAATATAACAAGCGATGACAAGGTCCACTTGGGTTGGATATGGAAAGAAAGACATTGACGTAAGAATCTTAAAGCGATTTTTTAGTGAACCAAACGCACGCTCGACAGAAGTTCGAAGAGAAGAATGTCGAAGGTTGAACAATTCTTTGGCATTTGAAGGACTACGGGAGGACCATTCTTTAAGGTGATATTTTACACCACGATATGGTGCAATAAAGCCTGGTCGAGTGGCATATCCCGCATCCTCCAAATAAAATTTTTCTATATTAAAAGTAAAAATATTAATTTTGGCTTAACATAAATAATTGAATGTATTATATAAAAACATAATTATTTACCTTCAGGAACATGAAACCATGTGGTCTTTCTAATGCATCTCGTAATATGAGAGCATCATGTGCAGATCCTTCCCACCCAGCAAGAACATATGTAAATTTTAAATCAAACTCAACAACGACAAGTACATTTTGAGTCGGGTAAAGCTTTCTCCCTCTAAAGGCCGCTACATGTTCTATTGGTACAGAAGAATGAACATGAGTGCCATCTAAAGCATCAATACAATCCTACATGTTAAACATAAAATACGTAACTATATAGTTTCACTTAATTATAAAACTAAAAAAATAATTTGCCTAATTTGTTCACCTTAAAGTATGACATGAATCTACTACTCGATGTGATCCGAGAATGGGTATTGAGTGATGGGCGCCTAATGAGCTCCCGACGAAGTTCGCCAATAGCACATAGTACTTCATTGAAATATCGACTAATTGTCTCTCCAGAACGCATAAAATTATGTCCCACCACCTTATTTTTTACATTATGTCTGACGGTATGCAAAAACATTGCCACTTGTTCCTCTAATGTAACATTAAGAGTGTCATGCAACAAATGTCTTTCCCTTAAGCAATCACATAACTTGAAAAATGTAGCTCTTTTCATTCGTATCATGTTAATGCTGCTAGTATCAGAACCATAGTATAACCTCGATACATATTCATGTCTTTGTAAGTTTCTATCAATATGTGGAGCATATGAATTCCTAGAAATCCTTATTCTTTTGTATCTTTGTAATATCAAATATGCATATAGTCATAGCAACCCAGCAAGCTACACAATATCCAAGGGTAGAGAATTTCATTCGTCATCTAATAAACAAAATAAAATAACATACTGTTATCAGTATGATATACTTAAACATGAATAACAAAGAATATGAGACCAAATGGAATAAAATAAAATAGGCAGTATGCTAGAATAAAGAATAGGGTGGATGATTTTTGATACCAGACTTTATAAGAAATTGCCATGATTAATACATCATCTCAGGATGGCCATGTTCTGTTCTCAGTTCTTATCACCAAATATTACTCAAGGACTAGTTTTGAGAAGGATACAAAGAAACCATTCATCACAGTAAACAATAATAAAAGACTCAAATAATAACTCTCTTCCATAATATATGGTTAACTAGATTCAACTAGCATGAATAAGAATATATGCCTGTGTAAAGTAAAGTAAAACTAAACATAGGAGCATCAGCAGATGGAGCTGATATGACTACTTTTTAGTATGGTACTTAAATCTAAAAAGTTGAAGTTCTATCTAATATTTCCAATAGAACAATAATTTAGCATTTAAGTCAAAGAAACCAAGCCTCAAATTCAAGCAATAAGATTCTGGTCAAGCAACATAAATAAAGAAGAAAAATCAGACCATTCTAGTGCATGCAACAGAGTATGGTGAACATAGATTGTGGAAAATTTTTAGGCTATAAGCTAATAAGAAAGTACATGTTCCAATACTATCATACTGGAAGCTACCATATTGGCTTGTTCAAAATACAGAAACCATTCTCCACAAGCAAATTTCTGAAAGCAACATTATATCAGAGTTTGGCATAGACATATCAGGATCACAGTCCATTGTCTTTATTACTACAATGCATCCCTTTGGATGTATGCTTAAAATGCAGAGACCAAGATTTCCACTTGGCCAAGTTGTGCTGGGCAATCAAAAGCAACATATGTAGAGCATTAACTCCTAGAATCTATTGTCAAGATATGGGGCATTTTAGATCCACCAAAAACTAAACAAGTATGCCTTCATTGATGGAACATATTCACCACTTTACCATTTTCCTCTTTGTCCTTCTCAAGCATATTAATACATGAACAGAGAGGTGAAAAAGAAAAGAGCCAAACTCCATTGTGGAGCACCAATTGATTAACTTAGGCCAAACCAAATTGAGAACATAGTTGAGATTATTAGTGAGCTGAAACATAGCATGAAGAAGAATATACTCTAAGCTGGTCTCCTCCCGAAGGTAAAATAGAAAAGAATGCAAGTCCACATATCATTGGTGTCTTTACTTTCTTGTATTAATATGAATATTTGGACACCAAACAAATAAAAAAGAGCCAAGTTGATTTTCTCTGGGATTTATCTTGTTATTAAATTTTCCCATAGTGAGGGTCTTAAAAGACAACTTTGATGTGTTTTAGGAGCCGTGCAAGGTTGGAAGAAGCAAAGAAGAAATAAGCTGAGCTGATATGAGGGTGAGGATAGCAGGGAAACCATCCTTTTCCCCTCCCACCTCTGATCCAATTCCTGTCCTCTTGACTTCTCCTTGAGTGGCTTCTTCAAAAGGTGTGGCCTTGATAGTGAGGACAAGGAAAGAGAGTTGAGGAGACAAAGAAAGGGAGTTGGAAATATTGGTTAGCTGAAGTAGCACGAAAATTGCTCTTTTTGATTCCCATAACGACGCAGTTGGGTTTTTGGTTCAAGAAGGAGAAGACCGATAGTTGCAAGCGGTGGGCAGTTGACCACGAATCTCCATGTCAAAACAAGTACAGGGAGCTTACCTGAGTGCGTCGTCGGGGGGAAGAAGTCACAGCTGGGGGGAAGAAGTCGCAGCTCGGGAAGAAATCGAGGGCTAAGAAGTCGGGAAGAAGTCGCAGCTCGGGGGGGGGGAGAAGTCGCAGCTCGGGAAGAAATCGAGGGTTGAGAAGTCCGGAAGAAGTCACAGCTCGGACGAAAGAAGTCGAGGGTTGAGAAGTCGGGGGCTGAGAGTGGAGAGTGGAGAGTCGATGCCCTTGCAGGCTGTCAGTGAGTGATATAGGCATTTGGGTCTGCAACCCATTTTGCAGGCTGCAAATGGCTCAATTACAAGCAACCAAACAAATAGGGGGTTATAAATGCTGTAAACTAGTTGCTTGCAAGTCCAATTGCAGGCAACCAAACAACCCCTAAGTAAAATAGAATTTTAGTGACTTTTTGATGATTTTAGAAGACATTTTCAAGCAAATATGACCTATTTACTAAAACTGTTTAAATGAACCAACTCTTTTGATCTGCCACTTGTACACACTCATTTCCACTGATCCAAGTTGTGGATCTCAATTCATTAAGTAAAATAGTTTTTCTGTAATTGTTTTATGATTTTAGAAAGCATTTTCAAACAGATATGACCTGTTTAGTCAAACTTTTTAAATGATCCTAAAACTATTTAAATGGATCAACTCTTTTGATCTGCGATTTGTAGACACTTATTTTTACTGATCCAAGTTGTGAATCTCATTTCATTAAGTAAAATACATTCTCTGTGAATTTTTGGTGATTTAGAAGACATTTTCAAATAGATATGACCTATTTAGTGAGATTGTTTAAATGACATCGAAATTGTTTAAATGGATCAACTCTTTTGATCCGCCACTTGTGCACACACATTTTCACTGATCCAAGTTGTTGACATCATTTCATTTAGTAAATTAGAATTTTTATAATTTTTGGTATTTTTTGATAATTTTTTGATGCATTTCCGAAATAAAATGATAGTTTTATTATAATTGTTTAAATGATAACGCGAGTGACGTGAAATAAGTTTAAATGATCTGTTACCGCAATATTAATGGGTTAATGCGGTTAACGATGCCTATACAACCTTTATAATAGTTATTATAAGGATATTTTGAATTCTATTCATTTTTAAAAAATAACTCATATGCTTTTGGGAAAAAAACTTTATCTTTATTCACTTTTAGAAATATCACTATTGTTTTATTGAATTTTTGTCGAGCTTTTCCTGAAAGTACAACTTGGGAGTGTCTACTACTCAGGGTGGCCCAAGAAAGATTACCTAAACTCAACTTTAATACGAAGAATTTTAATTTATTTAATAAAATTAATGTAAGTTCTTAGGAAAAAAATATTCTTTTTAGCTTTTTTAGAAATTTGCATCGACACTAGTCTATTGACAAAGATCATATATATTTTTGTAATCATTTGACTTATTTGAATGTTGGACTTAACTAGGATTTATCTAAGATTTTTATAATTTCTGTAAAATTTTCTAATTTAATATAATTATATCTCAGAGGAAAAATTTGGATGTGCGTTGAAACGGACCGAGTAAATCGCTGGCCACAATTAAAGGTATTGCTCTTATGCAAGAGCAAAATTGATTATTTAAGTTGGATTGATGGGTTGGGTTTCGTAATTGACCTCGTGTTTTTGGTGTCCGACGCTTTGAGGTTTCCTTCGGTGACATACAAGTCTTTTTGGCCCCTAGTTTCTTTCGCTTATCTAGGGTGGTTGAAGTTTTGCTGAGGCCAAAGGTGAAAAGCACTATGAGAATTGTCTTTATCATCGACGGCTCAGGCCGTGGCTGAACCGTCGGTGAAAACTATCACGGACGGTGCGAGTCGTGGCACAAGGCCATCACTAATGTGCGCATCTAAGATAAGTTGTGATGACATAGGTCGACCATCACAAGTAATCATCAGAAAAAGCCACGCGCATTGTTGCTAATTTAAACACATCAGCTGCGACTGGCGACTGAGAGTCGTCGATGATATTATTAGCTACCGTGATATTTGGTGCTGCCCAGGCCATCAACCATTTACGATACGCTTTCAGCCACGGCTTAGTGACAGGCAACCATGGGTAAGCCGTGGCTGAAGTTATATCCTGTAACTGAAAAATATTAAAATTTTGAAAATTCTTGTATATACAATGATATCATCAATCACATATTACAACTATACATTTTCAGTCATAGATTATAATCACAAAATCTCATACACATACATTTTCAACCAATTATACAAGTTTTAATTAAATATCATCAATCTAAGTCTCAAACCAGAGGCAAACTAGTATCAAAATATCATATATATACAACAATAAATATATAAACAACTATAAACTTCAAATCGGAGGCAAACAAGTATCAAAATATGAAATGTAAAGTATAAACATATATCAATTATATAAGCCACAAACGGAGGCTAACAAGTATCAAAATATAATCAAAATACAATAAACCAAAATCTCACGGCTGCGGTGGAGGCAGTGGAGGCGGTGGAGTCGACAACGACTAGGTCAGGAGCGTCGATTGGGTCGAGGAGGACGACGACTGCGACATCATCGATAGAAGGCCCAAGCGATATGCAATCTGAGTGAGGAGGGCCTACATGCACTACTAGAAACTTGGTCTTCAGCAGCGGCTATCAGCAACGGCCGCTCAAGCCGTTGCTATTTGCAACGGCATTCTTACGGCCGCCCGAGCCGTTGCAGATATTTGTATCTGCAACGGCGTTCTAACGAAAACCCGAGCCGTTGCGGATTATTTTAATTATCAGCAACGGCTTTCTGACGGAAAGGCGAGCCGTTGCTGATATTTTAATTATCAACAACGGCTTGCTAACGGATAAGTGAGCCGTTGCTGATGATAACTTATCAGCAACGGCTTTCTAACGGGCGAGTGAGCCGTTGCTGATAAGTTTATATAGGGCACGCTCTCGCGCCCGACCCTTCTTCCTCCCGCTGCTGCCGCCGCCGCTCCTGCCGACGCCTCTCGCCGCCGCTGCCGCTGCTTCCGACGCCGACGACGCCTCTTCCTCCTCCCGCTGCTGCCGACATGTTCAGGTATGTTGATCGGCCGGCCGTCTCTTCCCTGCGGCCGGCGGGAATCAATCCGACCGAAACCCTATTTCTAGGGTTTCGGTCGGTGGCGGTCGGCCGATGGCCGCCGCCGGACCTTCTACAGTGGCCGGACAGTGTGTCCGGCCACTGTACGCCGGCGCCGGAGGGTGGACTCCGGCGCCGGAATTTATAATTATATATATATTTTATATTGTTTGATAATTGTTAATTAATTGTTTTATAATTGTTAATTAATTGTTTAGATTAATTATTTAATTTGTTAGATTAATTATTAGGGTTTAGATTAATTTCGGACGCGCGCCGGAATCGTCCACTTCGGACGCGCGCCGGTTTGTCCACTTCGGACGCGCGCCGGAATCGTCCACTTCGGACGCGCACCGGAATCGTCTAATTCGGACTCGCGCCGGAATCGTCCACTTCGAACGCGCGCCGAAATCGTCCAATATGGACTCGAACTGTCTCAAAACATTTAGAAAATAATCATCCATCCGACGAGTTGATATGTTTCACGTACGCATCGACGAATCGGATATGATTTAGCAAAACCTTAGATCCGTTCGGGAATTGTATGTTCGTGTAAAAGAAGTAGATGATCTTTTATACGACGTACAATTCTTGAATTGTCCCTAATTGGACAATTTGGGAATATAGTTATTTGTACTGCACTTACGTTTTTATTTTAACTGTTAACTAATTATTCTAAAATTTGGCAACATCTCTCTTGTTCTCCGATACGCGCCCAGATGATATGCGTATTCGGAGAACTGTAGGGAGATGCTGTCGAAATTTAGAATAATTAGTTAACAGTTAAAATAAAAACGTAAGTGCAGTACGAATAACATAAATCCCGAATGGAATAGGACAATCTCACCTAAAGACATTAACCAAAGAAATTGTCATTGATTGACAGAATCATGTCGGCTGATCGAAGTTGGATGTACCGACGTCTTGATCGTGGAGCTTTAACGAATGAGTTTCGATTAGGCGTAACGTACTTCCTAAATTTCGCCTATTCGAATCGGAATTTCGTTAGCATGGGTGATCAAATCCGATGTCCGTGCCACATTTGTTCAAATGGACGATTTTTGGATCGGGAGACTGTCACTCTGCATCTAGAGGAAAAATTGATCCGATAGTAGGAGAAAATGATCCTCCTGGTTTCTATCAAGAAGATGATCTTCCTGCTGTGGATCGTATTATTCCAATACTCGAGGATGCAGACACAACGTCAATTCAATTAGAAGTTGAATATGCTGATGATGACGATCATGAAATTGAGGAAGCTGGAGATGAAGATGATGAAGAAGAGGAAGAAGAGGAAGAAGAAGAAGAATTCGAAGACTATTATTCAGATGATGAAGAATAATTGTAAAGTATATATTTTATTAAATATATCTCTACTATTTATACAATTATCTGATTATATGTCTGTTCGACAGATATGTCTGGTCGTGGTTATCGACGCAGGAGAGCTTCGGAGTCTCCGATCGGTGAGACTCCAGCACTTACTCATGCTGCTGATCCTCCTGTTGCTGATCCTCATGAGGATGATACTGCCGAGGCTAGTACATCCAAACGTAGGCGGCCACGCGGGCCGAACAGGTGGCAGCCTCCACCAGCCACAGAGTCATGTAGATTGATTAGCGTGATTGGGGAGCGGTAATGTATCATGAATTATGAATCATTACAAATTCATTATATCATAATATAATATTAAAATTTATTTTTGTTGTGCAGGTTCGAGCAAGAAGAAGTGCCGAGGAGCATTTCTTCTACTATTCGACGATACATGCACGGGGCATGGCCTACGTGGTCTCACGTGCCTAGCGAGCACGTCGACATGTTATGGCGCGAGTTTGAGGCACGTATTATTATTATTTTTTACATGCATGATGATATATTAATATTGATACTGATATTATTATTTTGCAGGCTCGCTATACATGGGCCGAGGACCAGAGGTCCTTCATTTACGCTGCCTGGGAGGCTATTTCCCGGGCTAGGTACAACGGGCAGCTGGGGCAGGCTCGGTCCCAAGCGATGGCCCGAGCTGGGACCACTAACATCGCGGAGACTCGGGGATACGGCCCCGGTTGGATTACTCCGGATATATGGGACCATCTCGTGGGGATATGGTCGACGGATCGATGGCAGGAGGTTTCTCGGAATGCGGCTAGAAATCGCATGTCGGGGGGAGCAGCGCGTCACACCGGCGGCTCTGTTGCATTTGCAGTGCACGCAAACCGTATGGTAAGTATATCTTTTAATTATATATTTTATTTGTTATTATGTGTACTAATTAATGTATTTGTTTTGTAAATGTAGACGACGGTGTCGGATGACGGGACTATCCAGCGACCCTCCCCGATGGCGGTGTTTGAGCGGACTCACCGTCGAGCACATGGGACGGGGGAGTACATCGACAACCGCGCTGCATACATTATGTGTTGCTAAAAGTGTATCGAAAGCCGTTGCTGATGACCTACAGCAACGGCATAGCGACGGAGTTTTACTAACGGTGTTGCTACGGACTCAGCGGCCGTTGCTATTAATGTTATCAGCAACGGCTCCGGGTCTATGGCAAAACCGTTGCTGATAATAGTTTTAGCGACGGCCCGAGCGGCCGTTGCTGATAATGTTTTGAGCGACGGCCCAAGCGGCCGTTGCTGATCCATTGCTAAGTTATCAGCAACCCGACTTTCTGTCACAGCGCTATTGCAACGGCGCGGCCGTTGCTGATGCTCTTCAGCAACAGCTCAGCAACGGTATCAGCCGTTGCTGATGCCCATTTTTCTAGTAGTGATGTTTTGTATCGTTTTCTCAACTCGTCATTCATGCGTCTCTACTCCTCCATCGACTTTCTCTGCTCCTCTATCGTCACTCTCTGCTGTGTTAGCTCGGACTCCAAGGCTGCTATCCCGGCTTTGGTCCAGCGTCCGTAATGTTGAGGGCCGCTCACCTACAACGGGAGGGGTCGGTGCCCCAAGTGGCCCTAACACGGCACGTTTATGGCCACTATCTGCAAAGCCGTAAACACGGTTGTGCTCCTAGCCACCTGCGGCCTCGACCCATGCACCCGCGTCAAACTCCTCTGGCGTGCCTCCGCGCTCGATCACGGTCCTTGTGTAGGTCTCCTACATGCGTTTATATTTTAAATAATACATATATATAAACTATAAATAAAAATTGCGTAAATCAAATAAACACAAATACTTACCATGATGATCGAGGCCCTACTATCGGCGTAGTCCCCCATTCCTCGTTGCCGACGATGAGTGCACTCAAACACCTGCATCAGCGAGGGGCGTTGGACGATGCTATCCTCCGCAACTCGCGTCTTACATTAGAAAACAAATACATTAGTATCATTATATACAATATATAATATTTTAATTAGAAGTAAGAAAATTATACATATCATACGACGCTCATGCACCACAAAAGATAATAAAATTATAATTACACCCAACTAAAATTAACCCTAATATTTATTCTACCCTTGATTAACTAACCCTAAAACTAACCTAAATTTAATATAACAGTAAGAAAACTTAATTCATCTACAATTAACATATAAAATCTACAATTAACACATAATAAATCTATAATTAACAAAGAATTAATCTAAAATTAGTCTACATTCAACACATAAATTGTACAAATAACCGACAATAAATAAATCTAAAGAAAAACTTAAGATTAGAGGTTAAACCCCTAATCGAACAGTAGACTGGTTGGGGCCGAGGGATTCAGCCCCAAATCCGGCGCTAGCATCTACATGCCGACGTTCGGCGTGTAGACGCCGACAGTGGTGGTGACCAAATAAAAAAGGGGCACAACAAATGGGGCTGTTGGAGAATACATAGCTCACAGAGAAAAAGGGCCCGACGGCGAAAGGTTGGAAACGATAGTGGGCGGCGACTGGTGGTGAGGCACGGTAGCAAGACGGGCGGCGATAGGTGGCGAGGCGCAACAACAAGACAGGTGGCGACACATGGGAGAGAAGAAGAGAAGCAGAAGAGGAAGGGTCAGGCGTGAACACAAATAAAAGGTTTATTACTGACGGCCCAACAACCATCGGTAAATCGTGGACTCTTACTAAAAATATCACCAACAGCCGACGTGGCCCACACTAACCCATCGGTGAAGAGTTTTTTATTTTCGCATCGCGTTCGTGCCATCAATTTATAAGTGACGGCTGACGCTAGCCATGGCTAATGACATATTATATATTGCCGGTGGCTCGGTGCCCCTGCTAAGTCATCACTACAAAGTTATTTCATTTCACGTCCCGTGCGCGCCATCAGCTATGAGCGATGGCCTTGGGCGGTCGTATGCGAGCCGCGATTGATTTGTTTACATCAGCTATGATCGCTGCGGCCATCGGAAAGCCATGAATAGTTTTGATGGCCTAGGCAGCCGTCAGTGAGCCCCGTGGCTGATAGCCAATATTCTAGTAGTGAAGGAATGTTGGGCTCGTGCCGGAGATGAGGCCACCAGGGAGGGCCCCTGATTCATACTCTTGGGTTTTTCATAAGATATGGCGGCAGGGCTCGGTGATGACTGTCCTGATCAACATTCAACCTTTTCGAGACAGAGTAATAATTTCTCGTTACGATGATGAGGATTCCTACAATTGTCTCCCCTATTCCTCCTCAGGTAGGATTTTTCATCGTGGGGAGTTTGAATCCATCTTTTTGTATTAGATTCCTTTTGAGGAACTTGGAGTCTGACCACTTCGAGTGGGGGATATTGAATCAGGCAAATGTAGCCCCTTCACAACTACATCCAAATAGTTGGGCGGCTATTCACTATTTCGAGATTTTGATGTGGCATCTCGGGCTTGAGCTGAGCTTTTATATATTTTTCTCTTTGTTTGAAATGAAGAGTTCCCAGAAGGGAGTTTTAGTGTCTCTCAACAATGTATGAGGAAAGAAGCTCTTCAATTCTTTTCAGAGTTCTCACCAGAAGTTCAGAGAGTGTTTCTTCAAGGTAAAAGTCGAAGCTGTTCCTATGTCCATTTTATTTGGACCCTGACTTACGAAAGGAGATTTTCTTTTGTCCTGGACAAAGGAGCCCATGCCTTTTGAGCCTGGAGGGGAGTCCTTTCTGCTAAGGAGAGGAGCATCGTAGATTTTTTGATCAGGTGCAGTCCTTCTGAGCCTTTTTCATGTAAAGAAATGTTGAAAAGGGACTTGGAAGGGCCGTCGATTTCAGCCTACATATATAGGTGTATTTAAGGGCGTTCCCAAAGTAACCCATGTTATCGTCCAATAAATTTAATGAGGATTCTCTCTTGTTGTAAGGAAAGTGTCCTCCATGTAGGATGAGATGATTTTCTATGACTATCTTAGGAACAAGAGGGGCAATACTCCTGCGATTAGTAGAGGGAAGCATTTGCTAGTGGACGACTCTCCATTTAGGCCGAGCCAGTCGGCGCCGTTGCTGACTTCAAAATTTTCAGTATTGGAAGGCTTGGAAGTTCAAGGTGCAGGAGTCATGAGCCCCTAGTCTTCGGGCGTAGTGGAGTTGTCCAACCCTTCTGGCTCGACTCCTTTTGCTCCATTTTGATGATTGGAGGAGCGGGCTAGGAGTCTTTGCATTAGTAGAGGTTTGTCATTCTGTGATGGTATGGCTTTGGCATGGAATGAAGCCTCGACGCTAGATATGGGAACTGTAGGATGTTCCTGATCGGCGGCTCAATGGCTGGCCATGGTTCTGTATACGGGTGGTTCTTTTAGCCCGGAGGACCAGATGATCTTACCAGAAGAGATATAGATGTGGACTCAGCTGTCGGCCTTGATTAGCAGGCTGAGGAAGTTTGAGTCAGTAATCTGAGGCTCGAGTGCGAGAAACTGAGTTGTTGAAGCTTGAATTGGCTGTGGCCAGGAGGGTGCGAGATTGAGCATTTAAATGTTACTGTCGTAGAGTTAGTTGCTCGACTAAAGGATGAGGAAGATGAGTCAAGGAAGAATCTTGAGGTGGCAGCAATAGAGAGTTGTTGTCTGTGGGCCAAGGTAGAGGAATGCAGACATATGGTAAGCAATTCTGCAGACGAAATGAACCGTTGGCAAGATGTCGGTCTAATCTTGTATAATGAAGGTTTCAATAGGGCGATTGAGCATGCCCAAGGGGTGAATAGTGTGTTAACTAAAATCTTTAGTCTAATTTTGGTTTTAATTAATTCTTCGATTACTTAGGCAATTCACAATAGGATGATAAATGCAGAAGCAAGATAAACAAGAAATTCAATATGTTAAGTAAACAATGCTAACACTTTGATTTATAGTGGTTCGGCCCCAATGCCTATTCCATTACCTAAGCACCCCACTTAGGATTTCCAACTTAGCTTTACTAGATTAATTTATTTCCTTTACAATGATGACGTTTTCACCGGAGAGTCTCCGCTCTCACACCGAAGGCATTTCCACACCTGAAAGTCTCTGCCTTCCTACCGAGAGCACTCTCCCACCTCAAACCCTAAGAACAATACAACTAATCCTAGTAAACTAATCACGTCAGTGGATTTAGGCCTATACACCAAGGCAGCCACCAAACTCAAGATCTACACACTAGATCTTTACACACTTTAGTAATACAACAAATTAACAAGAAAATAAACAAATAATAGAGAGCAAATAATAAACAACACAAACTTAGCTCTCAAACAATGAACCATAGCTCATCTTGATGCCTTGATGATGAATTAAATCAAGCTTGAAGGCAAACTCAAAAACCGGGAGGTAGAAGGCTAGGGTTTGATCGAAATTGTCTCAATGAAAGCTTAGGAATGATCAAAGAGGGCTCAAGGATAATTAGTGATGCTGAGGAAGGTTGGGAGGAACAATATATAGAGCCATGAAATGGGCTCGGGTGAAACACCACACAATGACTCAAAATAGAGTCGTTACCGACCGTCGGTCGATCGGTCGGTCGACCGAACCATCGACCAAACGTCCATTGTGGATTTTTACCTTGCCGGTCGATCGTCGATCGCTTGTCGGTCGATCGACTATTCGCCCGACCATTTGACCGAAATTGCTATAAGAGCAGTTTCAGTAAGGTCTTGTCTTTCCCAAGTCTTATATAACATTTCTTAACTTTAAGTTAATAACTTTAAAACATAAATGTTATATAAGGATTATCCCCCATTTGGATTCAATAAAAATATCTAGAAAATCAAAATCTAACTTTTTGGGTCTAGTACAAATTTACGAAAACAAAAAAAATTTATAATCCCCTGAGTCAAATATGAGTAGGTTAAAGGATTCCAAAATTTTGGGCTAATTTTTAATTTTTTAGTTTATCATATTTTGGGGTTCAAATTTTGGTTTTTCGGTTTTGCATCATAAGACATGATTACACAATCATTCTAGACATCCTAAACCTAAACTCTATCGTCCCGAAGTATCCCGAGTGTCGACGAGCGTCCTTGCCGATTTCTCTGAGTTTTCCGATCGGGGACGTCCTGCGCTAGCCGATTTGGAACATGAAAATATTTCTCCATGAAAATATTAGTTACATGTTTGTTATCATCAAAACTGAGATTAAGACCAAGGTTGAAAACTTTACGCCAATAATCTCCCCCTTTTTGATGATAACAAACATCCTTAAGAAAATATATCATTTAAGCATAAAAGGATATCAATCATGTGATTTCTCCCCCTATCAACATGCATATCTAAATAATTATACTCCCCCTATCTATATGCATGATTTTCCTATATTTTCTTCCTTTTTATCCTATATTTTTCTCCCTCTTTTGACATCGCTCAAAATGGCAAGAAAATTCAACTATGGACAAAATCGGGACCTAAAAACTAGTTTTTATGAAAATATGTAGATCTCAACTCAAGGGACGAAAACATCAAATTCAATGTTAGTTTAAGTAATACATGTTTCAATGTCACTAGCTAGGTTGCAAATGATCGTCGTCATTGGGTCGTCGTCGTTGGTGTGCGGCGGCGGTCACTTGGCTTTGGGTTCTAACCATTAAAGGGGGAGGTAAGCTTTACTCGGCCCATAGTGGCACCAAATGTTCATACCTGAGGATCAGAGTAGTCCGATCTGACTTGGTGTCTCTCCTGGTCAGGTGAAACTCCGGCTAGAGGGGGGAGACCTACAAAAGATACTCTGACACTCAAGTTAGTGGGACTCCAAGGTGGAGGTAATGGAAAAGGAAACTTAGGTTACCTGAGGTGTGCTATTTTTGTATTTATTGCAGGTGAAGGTGATCACGTCGCCCGACAATCTCGCGAGGATACACCTCAAAATGGGTCGAGGCTGATCCGGAGATAGCGGGCCTTTAATGGCATATCCCTCGTGGTAAGGAAGGACATGGATATCCTTGTATAGCTGGGTGGAGCATTTGGGCAGAACCAGTCGGTCATGCCGTGGTTCGGGAGTATGGCTGGGTGGAGGCTGATCCCGAACCTGTCACCGACGGCTCATGCCGTGGCTGAATCGTCGGTGACGACTATCACGAACAACATGTGCCGTGGCAAAATGCTGTTGCTTATGTGTGCGTCTTAGATAATTTGTGACAGTCGCGGGCGATCGTCCCAAGTAATTATTAGTGATAGTCGCGATCGTTGTCACAGATTTAAACACATTAGTGACGATTGAGGCGGCTATCACTGAAATTAAACTATCAGCAACGGTTTGGAGTCGTCGGTGATATTATTAGCAACCATGATATTTGGTGCTGCCCAGGCCATCAGCTAGTTACGATACGCTTTCGACGACGACCTAATGACAGTTAGCCGTGGGTAAGCCGTTGTTGATGTTATATCTTGTAACTAAAAACAAATCAAAATTTTGGAAATTTCTGTATACAATAATATTCACACGATATAATATATTTGCAACCACAAATCATCATACATATACAAATACAACCAAGTAACCAACCATACAAGTTTTACTTAAATATCATCAATCTAAGCCTCAAACGGAGGCAAACAAGTATCAAATATGAGAACTAAAAGTATATATACAACTATCAAGTATATAAACAACTATAAGCCTCAAACAGAGGCAAACAAGTATCAAAATATCAAAACTAAAGTATATAAACAACTATCAAGTATCTAAGCCTCAAATGGAGGTTAACAAGTATCAAAATATAATTAAAATACAATAAACCAAAATCTCACGGCTGCGGTGGAGGCGGTGGAGGTGGTGGAGTCGACAACGGCTGGGTCGAGAGCGTCGACTGGGTAGAGGAGGACGGCTCGGACATCATCGGTATATGAATGCCGAAATGAGATGCAATCTGAGTCACGAGTGCTTGCATGCACTATATCATTTGTCTATGCGCATCCATCGTCTATCTCAACTCGTCATTCGTCTGTCTCTGATCCTCCATTGTCTATCTCTGTTGTGCAAGCTTGAACTCCAAGGTCGTTATTCGGCTCTAGTCCTCTGTTTGGGATGTCGAGGGTCGCTCACACACAACAGGAGGGGTCGATGCCTCAATTGGCCCTAACACGGCTTGTGCATGGCCACTGTCTGCAAAGTCATAAACACGACCGTGCTCCTAACCACCTGCAGCCACGACCCACGCTACAGGGTCAAAGTCATCCTGTGGCGTTCCTCTGCGCTCGATCACGGTCCTTGTGTATGTCTCCTACACACGTTTATATTTTAAATACTACATATATATAAACTATAAATAAAAATTACGTAAATCAAATAGATATAAATACTTACCATGATGATCGCGGCCCTGCTATTGACGTAGTCCCCCGCCCCATGTAGCGAGTGCGGGCAACACGCTCCCATGCACTCTCCACAAAAGTAGTTTGATCCTCCGGCCATGTATAATGAGACTGCAAATTTTATTATTATTATTACCAATAGATATTTAACATTAACATAAATTTAATAAATATACGTACCGAGAACTCTCGCCACAACAAATCCATATGGTCACGGAGGCACGTGAGACCATGTAGGCCACGCCTCATGCATAAATCGTCGGATCATCCCTGCTATCGTGCATGGGACGTCCTCCTGCTCAAACCTGCACCAAATGTATATAGTACAATTCTATATTATGATATATTAAACTATAAATAAATTATAAGGAATAATTAATGCATCTACTTATCTTCTTTTGTGCACACTAACTAGTTTGTGTGGCTCTCCCTCGGGTGGCGGAGGGAGAATTCTATTATGCCCTCGTGGCCTACGTATCGATGTCGTTGGGCAGCTGAAGGGATGGTGCCCGGTGAGGGAATGGTGGAAGGATCAGCTGAGAGGATGGTGGATGCATATGCACTACTAAAAAATCGAGCTTTTGCGATGACCTATTTGCGACGGCAGTGGAGGCAGTCGCAGATTCGACGGTTCTGCGACCGCTGTCCATTTGGGGTCGCGGAGTAACCATGTTGGCAAAAGCACTACGACCGGCTCATATGCCATTGCAATATTATTGACAGCGCGATGGTTTGGCGGTTGCGTCGCGACCGCTAGTGCGATCGCAACGTCGTCATGGGTTAAAATTATTTAACCCGTGTGATCGCTAGGTTAAAATTACAGGATACCAGTGCTCTCACTCGACGCTCTATTTCTCCGCGCGACTAATAGCTCTAATCATCGTCGCCCTCAAGCTGCAGATCGTCGGGCATTGCCTAACGCGGTAGCTCCTCTCGGTGCACGCACTCGGGTCATTGCCTAACGCGACAGTTCTCTTCATCTCTCGAGTCATCGACTCATCTCCGTTTCTCCGATTATCAATAGCTCTCTCCCAGGCGATCGGACATCAAAGGTGATAGTAGTTTGAACATAGTAATCTCTCTCTCTCTCTATAACTGGACAGCTCTCTCCCATGCGATCGGACATCAAAGGTGATAGTAGTTTGAACATAGTAATATATCTCGATCTCTCTCTGGCCGAAACCCTAGTTGCCGGCTAGGGTTTCGGCCGAAACCCTTTAATAGGCTTCCTTCAATGCAGCATTCATCAATGTTTTAAAATTTGAGTGATCTACAACTTTGTTTTGATCAGATTAATCGAATATGATGGTTCTTAATTTAATTAATCAGTCTATGTTTGGAAACACTGGCATTTAAATTTTGAAGGACATAATGCAGTTGAGAGATTCCATCAACCACTACTGCAAGTACTTTAATGAGGCTGATCATCTTTATAATGTAATCATGTACCTATGCCTTGTTCCTCGTCCTTTTCTGGAAAGCCCACATTAACTTTTCTTCCCTACTGACCAAAGCCTACACTGATTGTCTAATAGATTAGGAAGAATGAGTGCTAAAAGACATGGTAAGTAATGTAGGCATTATTAGGTGATGTTTAATTGTCATCAAGATGTGGCTTCTTCATCACTGAACATAAGAACTCATGGAACTATTGGGGAAGGTGCATGTCCTTGTCATGTGATAGTAGATGAGTATTGGCAATCAATTAATGAAAAAACCGTAGCGTTCTAAGACATCTTTGAGACTTATAAAATACAAGAAGCATAATTAGTAGGTTTGGTTTCTTGCAACTTAAAAAATTTAGAAACCCTAGCATACCAGACAACTTGGAAAATTTAGAGACACACTGTTCATGTAAATGTTCTAAATGTTACCCACTTAAAAGTTTCATTTGTTAAGTAACTTGAAAATTTTAAAGACCTGATAAGATTCTTATTAGTTTAATGTAAATGTTCTAAATGTTACCCGCTGATAGCCTCTTGGTAAATTTCAGATTCACAAGAGAGGTCTCAGGGACATGGGGAATTAATGCTCTTGTTTGCAAAGTAGATTCCAAATTTCCACTTATAGTTGATTCTGATAGGTTTGCGGTGGCTTCTAGTCGTATGTTTAGTTTTGAAGTGATGATTTCTGGAGTTGTATGCTTCCATAGGTTCTTGTTGTTAATTTTTTCATCTAATTAAATTGTCTTTTTTTCCAGCTAATTAATCTCTTATGGAATTGCTTTATAGACTAGTTTAAAATATTATTCTAGCCAAATAGATTCTCCTCCTCCATGATCACTCTATCTCTACTGTTCTTCCTCCTAACCCCCTCAACTTATTATTTTCAGTTTATGTATAAGTTTGATTGTTTGATTCTAATAGTAGGTCATTTTTCTGATTATTAATTATGAATTATTATAGAATCTTTAATTATTAATTATACAATATTTTTTATAATATTCAGTCATTATAGCTATATCATTGACCGGCTGATACCAAATCTCATCCTAACAGCGATCAAACTCATGAAAGTATTCAACTATAATAGATTGAAGATAATGAATCACTTCTATCTTAAAAGTTAATCCGAGTAGTTTTTTCTAGCTAAATTTTACAAGATGCTTCCTTTGTGATTTCTTAATGATAATAGAGAAACCATTCGACTAATAAAATCATGGTAAGTGATGGAAACATTTGTTGAACTAGTAACATGTTGTAATTAGTGGACTGAACATTATTGAATATACTTACAAGTGGGGGGCTAGGGGAAATAAATCTCAAGCTACATAATCGAGAGAGAACGGGATTAGGAGAAAAAATTTATATGGAGCCCCTCCTACGAGCGAACTTAGATTTTTTAATATTGAACTTATGATCATTAATATTGAATCTGAAGTGAAAATGCTAGGTTCACTCGTTTGCAATATAGGTTCACTCTTACTTTAGGTTCAGTATAAATTATACTAAGTTCAATATTAGTAAATCTAAGTTCACTCATAGGAGGGGCTCAATAAAAAATTTTATTCAGACTAGAGGTGATGACTTGTAATCTCTGTTGCTTTTTTTTTAGTTTTTGGTCTTATTTTAATTTTTTACAACTTTTCTCTTAAGTGCTTTTTGGGTGCTTTGTTCACCTCAAGAAAAAAGTAAAGCATTTCCTGCAGGTATGTGTGATTTAACATGGTACTCTTACCAGGTTGTCTTATGCTATCTATCATTCTCTTGCTTTGATAGAGGGCGTTTGTTAACTTTAACTGGAAATATTAGAAGGATGCTGTCTGGAATTGAACTATGTGGAACAAATAGTTCCACATCTAGATACCTCTAGATTACCTGTTGGTGTCTCATTACCTTCCAAGAGATGTTATCCTTTTAGCGCACCGAAAAATATCGTTGTACTCGTGTGCATTATAGGAATTATTTGAAATATGAGTGATATTTCCAGATTTACTCTTGTTGTTTTAGCTAGTGTTCTTGGTCAATACTAATGATTAATTGTTGCTATGAGTTATAGCCTTCAATTGATGCTATGTTCTTGATCATGATTATTTGATGCTAAAAAAAATTATTGTAGTCTTCAATTTACTTAAAGATTGCATTTAAAATATCAGCAAACATGAATGATATCATGCTGTCAATAGGCATGCCCAAGGAATAATTATTGTCTTCTTTATTTCATTAAGCAGAGCACGATTTAAGTGTGAATCCTGATACTACGTAAAGACTAAAGTCTTCTTTTGCATGTGATTTATGTTGCTTTATGTTGTGATAGCTTCCAAAGTTGTGAGGAGTTGGTGGGAAGTCTTCTTTTACATATAAGATTGTATTACTTTAATTCAGTGATGACATTAAATAATTGTATTAATATTTTCTTTTTTAGGCCCGGTACACTTGTGACCCCGCCATTCAAGCTTAGGTGGAGGATGCTTGGGAAGCTTACAATAAAAAGCTTTTCAAGGATATCCTCCATCGTGCGCGGGATGAGGCGCGGGCAAACGTAGGCGGTAATCGGGATAGGCCTATGGATGCGCTGAAGGGAAATTGACCCAACTGGATAATGAGTCACGTATAGGATCAACTATGCGACATCTGGGTGTTCGAGGAGTGGCAGGGTGCCTCCTGAACGGTGCACCGGAAACGGATGACGCTAGTTGAGGGATCCGTGGCCTGACATACTGGTGGGTCCATCCCATTTACTAGCCACGAACATCGTATGGTAAGTAATTTAATAATAGTTTTTATTATTTATTATTATTATTATAGAAAAACTAATTATATTTATTTTATTGTAGGGGGACGTGAGACGAGCAGGGGACGCTCATCCCGGCTGATCCTTTGAGGGTCTTCGAGGAGACACATAGATATAGGCATGGTTCTCACCGGGGTGAGTTCATTAGCGGGAGGCCAAAGATGATCCTGGTAAGTTAATATTTAATAAAGTTCATATTTTAAAAAAATTATATTAGTTCAATTATGTATAATTAATTTAATTAATCAATCTTTAAAGGCCACGTATACTGAGTTGGTGACCTAGCGGGGAGGTGATCGTGCGCAGTATCAGCTTGATGTTGACGCATCGATGCAGGTGACAGGAGTCGATCACGATTGTGTATATGACATTGGCACAACGGCTCACACACGGACGTTGTTGCAGCCACATGGTGCGGGGTCGTCTGCCTTCACCTCTTCCACCGCTGGTCCATCAATAACACATGCGGGCCAGGATTGATTTGCAACCTTAGAGGCTTCGCATGCAGAATGACAAGCTTCTCACGCAGCCTTAGAGGCTTCTCATGCATGCCTTATCAGTGAGGTGGTCGCTATGAGGGAGTACATGGCACATATTGCTTCTTCCATGCCTGGTGCTCCGGCCCCTCTACCTCCCCCGTCATTTGATGCAACGACAATTGATGCCCTCCCGACACAGCCCCTCTCCTCGACGCATCCATCGCCGCCACATGATGCGCTTCATGATTGATGTATACTTTATTTTCTATTTCATATTTTGATACCATGTAATATATTGTGATACGATCTAAACATTACAATTTGATCTAAATATGATGGTTTATATTATAGTTTGATATCTTGTTTGATATATTATAGGCATTTTAGTTAAATACTGTAAATAGGCATTTTAATCAAATATTATTAAATTATTTTTAAAAAGAACAAAATACACATTTGCGATGGCACTACGACCACAACGTCGTCGCAAAAGATGTATCGAACTGGTCGTTAAAGCGGTCGTAAAAGATGTAATTACGATCGTTCTGCGATGGCTAAAGCAGTCGCAGAACTATCGCGGAACTAAATTTTGCGATGACCTATACAGTTGCAGAGCCGTCGTTGAAATAATTATTGCGACGGCAAAGTGAAGGTCGCAGATATCGTGCAACCACATTATGCGACCACCTAGCACCGTCGCAATATGATTGCAGAATGTTTTTATTTGCGATCGTCACATCCGCGATTGCAAACTTTCTGCGACAATCGCTTTTGCTATCGACATTTGCGACCGCCCACGCCGTCGCATAAGGTCTTTAGCGACTGTTTTGCGACGGCTACATCCATCGCATATGACCAATTTTTTAGTTGTGCAGGTGGGGGGGGGGGGATGGTGGATGGATTAGGTAGTGGGATGGTGGCTGGATTAGGCGGGGGGGGGGGGGGATGGTGGCCGGAGGTGAGTGGATGGTGACCGAAAGTGGGGGGATGGTAGATAGAGGTGGGGGGATAGTAGGTGTCGGCAAAGGGACGGTGGATACAGGGGTGGCAGGTGGTAATCATCGGGGGTAGTCCTGCGAGGAATGCCTCCTCAGGCGCGCACTTCTCGAACCATAATTGTCAAATATGAATATAATTAGATTATATATAATATATTAATAGATAGATTTAATAATTGAAGATATACCTCACATTTATAATTATTCATCATCGTCATTATCATTATCCGTGTAATACTCTTCTTCTTATTCTTCTGTATTGGAATCTTCAAATTCTTCTTCATCTCCCTCATCATCATTCTGTCCTTCCTCAACTTCATTATCGTCGTCATCAACATATTTTCGTTCCAATTGAACTAACTCTGTGTCATACTCCTCGAGTATTGGACTAACTCTCTCCACTTTGGAAGGATCATCTTCTTGATATAAGTCATCTGTCGGCTCATTCTCTCCAACTACCGGGTTAATTTTCCCTCTGGCTTTAGTCTTACAAACTACATGCCAATCTGTCATATCTTTCTTTCGAGATAAATACTGCATATAATATACTTGTTCAGCTTGAGATGCCACGTATTAACATGTCTTTCTCCTGGTAAGGAGGAAAGTTGGACTTGATGATGTTCAGCTTTCTTCCAAGATTAAATCTTGAACACATTGGACACACAGTGAGCTTACAGTTTCTGCAATGTGCTCTCATTTTTGGATTCGTCAATTCTTTGCAGCATGTGCAACGCTCACATCCTTTGGTGATTTCTTCTCTGTTGTCTTCCCACCTATGAACACAACTGTTCATTCCGTTCCGTCCATCCAGCTTGATAGAGTGTTTCTGCTGGAACTGGTGTGTACTGATCAGCCACCACACTGGGATACCTCTGACGATTCAAGATATGCCAGAATATCTAATGAAGCATATCCAGGACCTCGAAGAAGCAATCGAAGAAACCAAAGACGCACCAATTGAAGTGGTGAACATGCTCAGTTCAACTATTGACTCTCTGAGTAAACTCTTGATCCGGGAGGAGAACGTACATGCGCTTTACACATGGGACGATGAAACAGAAGAAATAAATGATGACAACGACGAAGCCATTAGCATCTTAATGGAAGAAATGACCCTGATAGATTACAGTTACTATGACTACTACCCAGAAGCACGACGATTCCTGAGCATAGCTGAATGGGAAACAGTGGCCCCAATAATGTGCCCATGTTGGGAATATAATTCCTTGCATAGTTTAGGATTACCAACCAGGTTCTCAAACCGGTTTTCGTCTTCAAATTTTGCTCATCAAAATTGACTATCTTTTTGATGATATAAGGTTGGAGCCTAATCTTACTCCTTCCTATAACAGCTCCGAGGAACTCAATTTCCTCTGTTGCAATTTTCATTTTAGTGGGGGATAGAATGAGTCCCCACTTTTCGCATATTTCGAGCATCTTTCTGAGATGCTTCGCATGGTCTTCTTCATTGTCAGAAAATACTAGTATATCATCTATGTATACAGCTATGAAACTTTCCGTAGGGTGTCTTCATCCCTGTCCGTAACATTTCCTTGTGCCTTTAGTTCCTCAAGTAACCATTCAGGTTCAAGATAGGTCGAATCTGGCTCTGGCGTGGGGAAGCGAAAACCCCCTCAACAAATGTTCGCAGGTTATTTTAATATGTTTCTCTTTGTTTTTGTAGATGATATTTGACAACCTGCAGATGCAAGCTAGAACGAACAGAGACACCTTATGGAGTACGAAGAAAAGCATCTCTACTGCGCAACACTGGGCAGTATTGGGATTCACAACTGCAACATCCACAGGCTTAATAGAACTTGAACGACTCACTGGAAAAGTTCTATTTAAAAATCCACGAACGCCTGAAAAGAAGGCAAAATGGGTGGACAAGATTAAGCACCTTCACAAAACTCAATCTTTAAAAGCCATTACAGAGCTTGATAGGCTTATAGCGGTGACTTATTTGCAGAAAGCGAGAATAGAACAACTGAGCACAAACCAACATTGGGAAGACGATGTGTTAGAACTTGTGACACATCACATCAGAAATCTAGAACAATGTCACCGAATGATCAGCTGTGCACGAGAAAGCATCACCCATGACGTGTAAAGAAGGATAAGAAGATAAGAAGGAATCCCGACAGGTCATATCACCCTTACCTGTAAAGACTTCAATAATTGTACGAAGGAATCTCACTTTGTTAAAAGCAAGCCAGTAAGTGGTCGATGGGGCCCAGATGTGCACCCGCACTTACTTTCCTGCTTCCTCGAGAGCATTCCTCTACGCCTATAATTAACTTAGTTTGATGAGTTGCAAGACATCCTGGCAGAACCAGAAGTCTTACTTCTCTTTGTAATCTTTGAGTGTTTTGAGTGTGTAACCTTAGTTTGATGAGTTGCAAGACATCCTGGCAGAACCAGAAGTCTTACTTCTCTTTGTAATCTGAATTTTTGTTGGAATTTCTCTGACTCCTTAAAGTCAGCATAAGTCGTTGCACTCAAAACTTCCATTATCTCTTCTTCTGTCAGAATAAACTCATCTGTACTAGAGGATGCTGTAAATACTTCTGTATTAGAACGGGTTGTGATGGTGGTTACCTTCTTATAAAAAGTAATTGCTTGGTCTTCAATTCTGACACCTCCCTTCATAGCTCTGATGAAATTACAGCCTATGAGCATTTGAATTCCGTCTTTCTTGCTCATTGGGAAAGCATACGTGAACGGAATAGGGAACTTATTTTCTTCAATTGACATATATCCTCCTCTCAGCTTCTTACTGGTCATCAAAATTGACTATCTTTTTGATGATATGAGGTTGGAGCCTAATCTTACTCCTTCCTATAACAGCTCCGAGGAACTCAATTTCCTCTGTTGCAATTTTCATTTTAGTGGGGGATAGAAGAAAAATAAAACTTCAAGTACAAGAGATTGGGAATTATAAGAACAAGTAATACCTTGCAAAGTGGAAGAACAAAGCTCTGATACCAAGAGGGAACGTTGGTGGCGTTTGGTGGCGTTTGCAATATGATAGCGGATTAGCGGATCAGGAATTATGTTCGCTGGTCTTAAAAGACGCTGGAAAAGTATAGGAAATCTGAAAGCTTGCTTGTATTAGACACTCAGAACACTCAAAGGTTACACACTCAAAACACTCAAAGATTACAAAGAGAAGTAAGACTTCTGGTTCTGCCAGGATGTCTTGCAACTCATCAAACTAAGTTATTTATAGGCGTAGAGGAATGCTCTCGAGGAAGCAGGAAAGTAAGTCGGGTGCACATCTGGGCCCCATCGACCACTTACTGGCTTGCTTTTAACAAAGTGAGATTCCTTCGTACAATTATTGAAGTCTTTACAGGTAAGGGTGATATGACCTGTCGGGATTCCTTCTTATCTTCTTATCCTTCTTTACACGTCATGGGTGATGCTTTCTCGTGCACAGCTGATCATTCGGTGACATTGTTCTAGATTTCTGATGTGATGTGTCACAAGTTCTAACACATCGTCTTCCCAATGTTGGTTTGTGCTCAGTTGTTCTATTCTCGCTTTCTGCAAATAAGTCCTGTTTGAGGAAGTCATTTTCGTGCTGCTGCTGCCTTCTCCTTTTCTTGTTCAAAGATCAGCTTCGGATCTGTAAACACGTAAAGTTTGCCTGGTGGTTTTGATATTTTCTTTTCGGAGGTATCTCCGATCTTTAGTTTTTGCAGATCTCTAGCAAGGGAATCTATTGAGTCTGATAAAGACTGAGGGTTAGATTTATCCTTGCTTAATTTTAATGCCTTTACTTCGGCAGAGACCTCGTCTAACTGCTCTTTTATCTTGCAGGTGAGCTGAATGAGTGTGTTTAGTTGCTTAACCAAGAATTCAGCGTATTTAGTGGTGATAGTTGATGGTTTTATGAATCCCTCGGCGGGTACGCCAAGAGTTTCAGTAGCCTTGAGAGCTTCTTTGTAAACTGAACTTGCCGCAGTCAAATTCCAGTCACTCATATGTTACTTAAAAGTTCTAAATTTATATACTTGCTGGTTACCCTAGCTAAGATTACGAATGTATGGGCAATCTTCTCCTTAAGTGGGTACTGTTAGCCCCTTTATCGCCGACCTTAGTAGTTTAACCTAACGTTCCCTCTTGGTATCAGAGCTTTGTTCTTCCACTTTGCAAGGTATTACTTGTTCTTATAATTCCCAATCTCTTGTACTTGAAGTTTTATTTTTCTATACTTAAAGGTTAAACTGCTAAGGTCGGCGATAAAGGGGCTAACAGTACCCACTTAAGGAGAAGATTGCCCATACATTCGTAATCTTAGCTAGGGTAACCAGCAAGTATATAAATTTAGAACTTTTAAGTAACATATGAGTGACTGGAATTTGACTGCGGCAAGTTCAGTTTACAAAGAAGCTCTCAAGGCTACTGAAACTCTTGGCGTACCCGCCGAGGGATTCATAAAACCATCAACTATCACCACTAAATACGCTGAATTCTACTTCAATAATTGTACGAAGGAATCTCACTTTGTTAAAAGCAAGCCAGTAAGTGGTCGATGGGGCCATCCCGGAGGAAGCCTTGGAACCAAGCGCCTACCCAATTTTGATTAATGGAGTAAACTCACAGCAATTGGCCAGTAAGAAGCTGAGAGGAGGATATATGTCAATTGAAGAAAATAAGTTCCCTATTCCGTTCACGTATGCTTTCCCAATGAGCAAGAAAGACGGAATTCAAATGCTCATAGGCTGTAATTTCATCAGAGCTATGAAGGGAGGTGTCAGAATTGAAGACCAAGCAATTACTTTTTATAAGAAGGTAACCACCATCACAACCCGTTCTGATACAGAAGTATTTACAGCATCCTCTAGTACAGATGAGTTTATTCTGACAGAAGAAGAGATAATGGAAGTTTTGAGTGCAACGACTTATGCTGACTTTAAGGAGTCAGAGAAATTCCAACAAAAATTCAGACCCCTGCTAAAAAGGTTGAAGGAGCAAGGATATATTGGGGATAACCCAATCGCACATTGGAGTAAGAATCAAATAATGTGCAAAATAGAGGTTATAAATCCTGATCTGACCATTCAGGATAAACCACTGAAGCACGTTACCCCAGCAATGAAGGATCAGTTCAATAAACATATTCAGAGCCTTCTACAAATCGGGGTTATCAAGCCTAGTACAAGTAGGCACAGGACCATGGCTATGATTGTTCATTCAGGAACAAGTATTGACCCAATCACAAAACAAGAGGTCAAAGGGAAGGAGTGCCTCGTATTCAACTATAGAACGCTGAATGACAACACGTATAAAGACCAATACAGCCTGCCTGGCATAAATACTATTCTCAAAAGAATTGGGACTAGTAAGGTCTTTTCAAAGTTCGATCTGAAGAGTGGATTTCACCAAGTGGCGATGGATCCAGATTCTATTGCATGGACAGCTTTTATCGTACCGGGAGGACTCTATGAATGGTTGGTAATGCCATTCGGCCTTAAGAATGCTCCCTCCATCTTCCAAAGAAAAATGGATCGTTGCTTTGAAGGTACGGAAAGTTTCATAGCTGTATACATAGATGATATACTAGTATTTTCTGACAATGAAGAAGACCATGTGAAGCATCTCAGAAAGATGCTCGAAATATGCGAAAAGTGGGGACTCATTCTATCTCCCACTAAAATGAAAATTGCAACAGAGGAAATTGAGTTCCTCGGAGCTGTTATAGGAAGGAGTAAGATTAGGCTCCAACCTCATATCATCAAAAAAATAGTCAATTTTGATGAGCAAAATTTGAAGACGAAAACCGGTTTGAGAACCTGGTTGGGAATCCTAAACTATGCAAGGAATTATATTCCCAACATGGGCACATTATTGGGGCCACTGTATTCCAAAACAGGACCCCATGGCGACAAAAGAATTAAGCCTTCAGACCGAGAATTAATTGCCAAGGTCAAGAAGATAGTTCAAAATCTGCCTGATCTAGAATTACCACCCCCAGAAGCATATATTATCCTTGAGACAGATGGCTGTATGGAAGGCTGGGGAGGAATCTGTAAATGGAAACTGAAGAAGTATGACAAACGACAATCAGAGAGGATTTGTGCATATGCCAGCGGCAAATTTCCAGTAGTGAAGGCCACAATTGATGCTGAGATCCATGCTTGCATGGAAACATTAAACGCACTGAAAATTCACTATTTGGACAAGAAGGAGATCACTCTAAGAACTGATTGCCAGACCATTATCAGTTTTCATAACAAATCAAATCAGAACAAGCCATCAAGGGTAAGATGGCTCAACTTCGTAGATTTCATAACAGGAACAGGTATTCAAGTTAATTTTGAACATATTGAAGGCAAACATAATGTCCTAGCTGATGCTTTGTCCCGACTGACTACTAAGATGGTTATTTTGGAAGATATGCCAGAATATCTAATGAAGCATATCCAGGACCTCGAAGAAGCAATCGAAGAAACCAAAGACGCACCAATTGAAGTGGTGAACATGCTCAGTTCAACTATTGACTCTATGAGTAAACTCTTGATCCGGGAGGAGAACGTACATGCGCTTTACACATGGGACGATGAAACAGAAGAAATAAATGATGACAACGACGAAGCCATTAGCATCTTAATGGAAGAAATGACCCGGATAGATTACAGTTACTATGACTACTACCCAGAAGCACGACGATTCCTGAGCATAGCTGAATGGGAAGATCATATGACAAATCTACGACAACAAAATGATGACCTAGATCGTAGGGAACAGCTGAGAAAGATCAAGGAAGTATTTGAACAAAGTCATCTCATTGAAGATCGACCTGAAAGTTCTCACAGAAATGGTCCCTCACAGAAGCAGAAGGATGAGGAATACATCCAAAGAATTAAAAATGAAGAAAGCATGTACCAAAAGTCTATGAAAAAATTATACATAGAAACAGATGAGTTCTTCAAAGCACTAGCTAAGACGGTTCCAGAACGAGTATCATCCTACTGGTACCCAGAGCCAGATTCGACCTATCTTGAACCTGAATGGTTACTTGAGGAACTAATGGCACAAGGAAATGTTACGGACAGGGATGAAGACACCCTACGAAAGGGTAAATATCCCGCTGAAGATGAAGATGAAGACTAGAAGCACCACCACGGGGGAAGCGAAAACCCCCTCAACAAATGTTCGCAGGTTATTTTAATATGTTTCTCTTTTTTTTTTGTAGATGATATTTGACAACCTGCAGATGCAAGCTAGAACGAACAGAGACACCTTATGGAGTACGAAGAAAAGCATCTCTACTGCGCAACACTGGGCAGTATTGGGATTCACAACTGCAACATCCACAGGCTTAATAGAACTTGAACGACTCACTGGAAAAGTTCTATTTAAAAATCCACGAACGCCTGAAAAGAAGGCAAAATGGGTGGACAAGATTAAGCACCTTCACAAAACTCAATCTTTAAAAGCCATTACAGAGCTTGATAGGCTTATAGCGGTGACTTATTTGCAGAAAGCGAGAATAGAACAACTGAGCACAAACCAACATTGGGAAGACGATGTGTTAGAACTTGTGACACATCACATCAGAAATCTAGAACAATGTCACCGAATGATCAGCTGTGCACGAGAAAGCATCACCCATGACGTGTAAAGAAGGATAAGAAGATAAGAAGGAATCCCGACAGGTCATATCACCCTTACCTGTAAAGACTTCAATAATTGTACGAAGGAATCTCACTTTGTTAAAAGCAAGCCAGTAAGTGGTCGATGGGGCCCAGATGTGCACCCGCACTTACTTTCCTGCTTCCTCGAGAGCATTCCTCTACGCCTATAAATAACTTAGTTTGATGAGTTGCAAGACATCCTGGCAGAACCAGAAGTCTTACTTCTCTTTGTAATCTTTGAGTGTTTTGAGTGTGTAACCTTTGAGTGTTCTGAGTGTCTAATACAAGCAAGCTTTCAGATTTCCTATACTTTTCCAGCGTCTTTTAAGACCAGCGAACATAATTCCTGATCCGCTAATCCGCTATCATATTGCAAACGCCACCAAACGCCACCAACGTTCCCTCTTGGTATCAGAGCTTTGTTCTTCCACTTTGCAAGGTATTACTTGTTCTTATAATTCCCAATCTCTTGTACTTGAAGTTTTATTTTTCTATACTTAAAGGTTAAACTGCTAAGGTCGGCGATAAAGGGGCTAACAGTACCCACTTAAGGAGAAGATTGCCCATACATTCGTAATCTTAGCTAGGGTAACCAGCAAGTATATAAATTTAGAACTTTTAAGTAACATATGAGTGACTGGAATTTGACTGCGGCAAGTTCAGTTTACAAAGAAGCTCTCAAAGCTACTGAAACTCTTGGCGTACCCGCCGAGGGATTCATAAAACCATCAACTATCACCACTAAATACGCTGAATTCTTGGTTAAGCAACTAAACACACTCATTCAGCTCACCTGCAAGATAAAAGAGCAGTTAGACGAGGTCTCTGCCGAAGTAAAGGCATTAAAATTAAGCAAGGATAAATCTAACCCTCAGTCTTTATCAGTCTCAATAGATTCCCTTGCAAGAGATCTGCAAAAACTAAAGATCGGAGATACCTCTGAAAAGAAAATATCAAAACCACCAGGCAAACTTTACGTGTTTACAGATCCGAAGCTGATCTTTGAACAAGAAAAGGAGAAGGCAGCAGCAGCACGAAAATGACTTCCTCAAACAGGACTGCCACAAGAACTGAGGTCTTGGCTCCAAGACCATCGATCTCCAACACCAATGACAGACAACCAACTATTGACGACCAGATCCGGAGCTACAGACTAAGCAATCGACTACGTCATGAAGTACAGAGACGTGTCGCATCCAGCTCTAGAAGATCCGGCTTCCAGAGAAGCCTAGAGTCCCAAATTGACCCTAATGCGGAATTATCAATCTCCCAATATCAAAGGGCTCAACAAGTTCCAGCAGAAACACTCTATCAAGCTGGATGGACGGAACGGAACCATCGCGTTTATCAACATTATTCAGATGAACGCATCCTGGTCACTGAAGGTGCACAAATTGAGTTACCCTTTATTACTGATCAGAGTTATGCTGTTTTGGTACAAGCAGGACTTCAACACCTGCACTTAGGCATGATAATGGTACGCCTGCATACCCTGCACCGTCGGAGTGCTGGTGTCAACGCCTTGGTGCTACTTCGAGACACAAGATGGGCTGATGACCGTTCGGTCATTAGTTCTATGGAAATAGACCTTACAGCCAGCACTCAACTGGCATACACAGCGCCAGATATCACCATTAGTATCCATGACTTCAGAGAACATATACAATTGGTGATCCAAACACACGGCTACACAGGTTGGCAAGGAGGTGAGAGCAACCTCCTTTTATCCAGATCCTTACTTGGACGACTTTCAAATACCAGCCACACCAACTTCAGATACAACGTTCAACACGTTGCAGACCATCTTGCGAGTAGAGGGATCCGAGCGATCCCTGGGCAGGTACGAACAACTGAAAGTTTACAAGGCCAGCAGTGGATTATCAGACCAGCATCCATTGCAGTAGTACACAATCCACAAACATCCAGTATTCGCACCCGAACAGACGGCTCCTTAGCCGTCCAATTTGCTGATTACGAAGTCCAGCCTTCAAACAAAAATGATGATGCAGACGATGAATTCGTTGCTATGCTCTACGACAATCAGGGCGACCCTGATTGGAGCAACGACTATGAGCTGGAAGATGACTATGACGCTCTCCACCAATTCCTCACTGTTACTGATCAGCCACCACACTGGGATACCTCTGACGATTCACCCGGTGATGAAACGACTGCATCAAACCAAACTAAGATTAGGTGGGACCTAATCTTTCCAGATGGGAGGGAGGAGGAGATCACAGATCGACCGATTTTTGATGAGCACGAAGAAGATCGACCGATTTTTGATGAAGACGAAGATGATGATGATGATTTTGAAACTAAGTTTAGCAAGCTCAACTGGGCTGCTACAAATGGAGAAAGTGCATACACTACTGAACTGGAATATCCAGTTCTGAGAAAATTCAAAGATGCATTAGAAAAGACAACAGAGTCAGCATTTACTACCGCAGAATCATCATCCGTAACACAATTGCCGAGAGAACCCATCATGGGACCGGCGATGTATCCTCCGAGCAACGTTAACCCCAGACCATATTACATGGGAGATCCTATCGCCATGAGGACAAAAGTGAATAGTCTCAAAGGAGGATATGCAAGAAATTATGCGGGAAATTATACTTTACCATCCGCCCAGACAAATACAGGGGCCATCCTCGTATTGCCTGAAAATTTGGGGCAATACAGTGATGTTATCACACGATGGGAATCTATTACACTCAACCTTGTGAACGAAAGAACATGGACAGATAACAAGGCCAAGGTATGTTTCATTGAAAATCTTTTAGGAGAAAATGAGAAAAAAATATGGATTCAATGGAGCATGGCCTATCCGAATGAGTATGATGAATTAGTGGGCATTGCTGACGACCCACAAAATGTTCTCTCACAAGTCCGACGAATGATTCTACTGGAAGATCCAACAACTGGTTCCACCGACGAGCAGAATAGAGCATACGAAGACCTGGAGAGGCTTTCATGCAACCATGTCAGAGACCTGTTCGACTATCTGAACGACTACAAGGTACTAGCTTCTAAATCAGGCAGGATGTATGTCTCGACAGAATTATCAGAAAAAGTATTTAGAAAGATGCCGCCCTTAATTGGCAAAGAACTTGAAGCAGCTTTCCAAGTAAAGCATCCAGGTAACCAGATCGGGGTGATGCCTCGAATACATTTCGCTTACCAATATTTGGAGGATCAATGCAAGCACGCCGCATTTCAAAGAAGCTTGAAAGATCTCTCAATATGCAGCAAAATTCCTCTACCAGGATACTATACTAAAAGCAAGAAGTATAGCCTAAGGAAGGCTAAAAATTATAAAGGAAAGCCGCACGACACACATGTGCGAATCTTCAAAAGGAAGCATGCAGATAGAACAAAGAAGTGTAAATGCTTCATATGCGGGGAAGAATGATGGGTTCTCTCGGCAATTGTGTTACGGATGATGATTCTGCGGTAGTAAATGCTGACTCTGTTGTCTTTTCTAATGCATCTTTGAATTTTCTCAGAACTGGATATTCCAGTTCAGTAGTGTATGCACTTTCTCCATTTGTAGCAGCCCAGTTGAGCTTGCTAAACTTAGTTTCAAAATCATCCTCATCATCTTCGTCTTCATCAAAAATCGGTCGATCTTCTTCGTGCTCATCAAAAATCGGTCGATCACAGATGAGTTTATTCTGACAGAAGAAGAGATAATGGAAGTTTTGAGTGCAACGACGTATGCTGACTTTATGGAGTCAGAGAAATTCCAACAAAAATTCAGACCCCTGCTAAAAAGGTTGAAGGAGCAAGGATATATTGGGGACAACTGGCGTACACAGCGCCAGATATCACCATTAGTATCCATGACTTCAGAGAACATATACAATTGGTGATCCAAACACACGGCTACACAGGTTGGCAAGGAGGTGAGAGCAACCTCCTTTTATCCAGATCCTTACTTGGACGACTTTCAAATACCAGCCACACCAACTTCAGATACAACGTTCAACACGTTGCAGACCATATTGCGAGTAGAGGGATCCGAGCGATCCCTGGGCAGGTACGAACAACTGAAAGTTTACAAGGCCGGCAGTGGATTATCAGACCAGCATCCATTGCAGTAGTACACAACCCACAAACATCCAGTATTCGCACCCGAACAGACGGCTCCTTAGCCGTCCAATTTGCTGATTACGCAGTCCAGCCTTCAAACAAAAATGATGATGCAGACGATGAATTCGTTGCTATGCTCTACGACGATCAGGGCGACCCTGATTGGAGCAGCGACTATGAGCTGGAAGATGACTATGACGCTCTCCACCAATTCCTCACTGTTACTGATCAGCCACCACACTGGGATACCTCTGACGATTCACCCGGTGATGAAACGACTGCATCAAACCAAACTAAGATTAAGTGGGACCTAATCTTTCCAGATGGGAGGGAGGAGGAGTGGCCCCAATAATGTGCCCATGTTGGGAATATAATTCCTTGCATAGTTTAGGATTCCCAACCAGGTTCTCAAACCGGTTTTCATGGCTCATTTGAAGCCAATTTCGATTTGTAATTGACCTCGACAAATTTATACTTTGGATGAACTCTCATGCTCCTATTGCTTGTATCGAACCAATGACATTTAAGAAGGGCAACTATCGAACCAATGACATTTAAAATGGGCAACTGATTTCCATTTGAAAAATTACAATTCTATTACTTCTTCCAACAGTTCGTAAAAGTCAACATCACATTCAGCATATGTTGTCCCTTTGACGCAGACCCCGACATTCATAGTCTTCTTTGTAGATGAATATTCAAGTGTGTGAAATTTATATCCATTAACAAAATAACCGTTATAACACGGTACAGGTCGTGTCAGTCCGCTAGCAAACTCAAATATTTCATTATCTATTTGGCCTCTATGTTCTATATTGTAAGCTTGAAACCAATTAGGGAACTCACGATTGTGTAATCTCTCTAATTCCTCATCGCTGTAAATTGAGTATTTTGTCACCATCTCGACGTCAAATATTTCGATGAACTTTTTAAACTCTGGACAGTTTAGTAAAACATACAAGTGGGACAAATGGTACTCTTCGTTGTTTAAGAATCGAGACAGACGAGAACTCAAAGCATGACCAGGGTAACAAAAGATATTTAAACAACCATTTGATGGTCGAGATCCCTCGTTTGATGGTCGAGCTCCCCCGTCGTCATTCCGGGGAAGACGATTAAGTCTTGTCTAGATGGTTGATTCAAAATAAAATGAGCATAATGTTGAAATTTCTTGAATTATATATTCTTTTAATATGGAACCTTCCACTACCGCGGTGTTCTTTATTTTTTTATTTAGACGATTCATGTATCTTTCAAATAAGTACATCCACCGGTATTGAACGGGGCCACCAACTTGTGCCTCGTCAAGTGTATCGATGATGCTCCATCATGTCAAAAAATGCAGGAGGGAAAAACTGCTCTAACTTGCATATGATTTCAACAATATTATTTTTAAGTACTAACATATCTTTGACTCGAAGGACATTTGCACAAATATTAGTGAAAAACATACTTAATTCTGTCAACGGACCCCAAATCTTATCATGTAGATGATCTCAAAACGCGACGGGAAGCAATCTATGCATGAATACATGACAATCGTGGCTCTTCATCCCCGATATTTTGCATTCATCTCCGTTCACACATCTAGATAAGTTTGAGGCATATCCATCAGGTAATTTGAGTTCTTTGATCCATTGATACACATATTTCATTTATTGTTTATTTAACACATATGACACCTTTGGCTTATGAAGTCGTTCGTTGACCTCTTGCAACTCTAACTCCGGTATTTTACAAAGTATTTTTACGTCATGTAGAGCCTTCACATTATCTTTAGTTTAGATGGAAATATCCATCACAATGTTAAAAAAATTATCAAACACATTTTTTTTCAATGTTCATGACGTCCAAATTATGCCGAATCAGTAATGAACTTCAATACGGCAATTCCCAAAAGATACTTTTTTTCACCCAGTTATGTGTTTGACCAAAGCCTGAAATTCTTACATTCTGGCCAAAAGTAATTTCTAGAAGCAATTCAACAGACAACATCGGGAGTGGCTCATCTCTTTCGACTCAACCCTTGGTAAATTTGTCATGATTCCTTCGATACTAATGGTTAGACGATAGGAACCAACGATGATAATCAAAGAAGAAAATTTTTCGACCGTTCTCAAGACTGAAGGCTTTTGAGTGTTCCATGCAATACAAACAAGAAAGTCGTCCATGCATGCTACAACCAAACAACATGCCGTAAGCCGGGAAATAATTGATTGTTCACAAATAGCAGCTCGTAAAGTGAAGTTTTGCTTTCGGTGACAACTCCCTCAGCCCATAATGTTTTTCGTTCATCAATCAAGGGTCGGAGAAACACGTCAATTTCTTTTCGAGTATCCCTAGGACCCGAAATAATAATCAAAAGATCGATAAATTCATTTTTCATACATATTGATGGTGGCAAATTATAAACTATTAGCAGCATTGGCCAAACTGAATACGGAGTTGCCGAATTACCAAATAGATTAAAACCATCCGTGCACAATCCCAATATGATATTTCTAGTATCCTTAGCAAATGTTTTCATGCTTCATTGTCGGATGGATAAGTCATTACTATATTATCACTACTTCTTGCATGCCAACTCATATAGGGGCAGTCTTTTTCGACATGAATAATCTTTGAAGCATCCGTGCTATGGGAAAATATCGAAGCACCTTAAAAGAGATATTTTTTTGTCGGATTGATTTTTTCTCCTTGTAACAAGGATGTTCACATATCAGACATTGCTCCAACTGTCCATTTTCTTTATAAAATAAAATGCTATTATTTGGGCACGTGTGTATCTTTTCGACCCAAGTCCTAATTTTCTCATCAACTTTTTCATTTTATAAAAATTTGACTCAAACTTGTTATTTGGACGTAGCATTCCATTGATAAAACCTGCAATCTGATCAAACGCAACCCCACTGATATTACAATAAGACTTGATGTTTAGGAGTTGCATCATTGCCGAAAATCTTGTATATTTAGGACAATTCGCATACAAAGGTTCATCGACAGCTTTCAACATATCGTAAAATTCTGCAGCCTCCTTATTCGATACTTCAATTTGTATTGCAAGTTATTCTTCTGTTACTTCAACATTCGTAGTATATATCTAGCGTCTCAGTATCTGACTCGATATTATCATTTAAATGGAATTGACCGCCAAGACTATCCAGAATCATTGTTCTAAAAGGATTAAGTAGATTGGAAGAAGAAACAACGACAATAGAAGATTCACCAAGAGTATGGACAAAATTGATTGCTCGACGTCCCGACTTGACGTGATTTCCTGTGATAATTCCATACATAATATCTTGGTGTGAATCCTTTTGTATATAGATGCATTGTGACAGTTTTGCCGATCCAAAAATCTTATATTCAAACATTTTCGGCACGAACATCGGATTTGCTAACGAATTTTTGATTCGACCGGGCGAAATTTAAGAAATAAGTTATGCCTACTCGAAATTCATCCGTTATAGCTACACGATGAATTCGTCGATACATTCAACTTCGATCGTCCGACATGTTCTGTCAAAAAGTTGACAATATCTTTAGTTATTGTCTTTAGGTGGGATGGTCCTATTTCATTCGGGATTCATGTTATTCATATTGCACTAAGTATTTCTTTTAGTCATTAACTTCATTCTAAATTTCGGCATCATCTCCCTGCAGTTCTCCGAATACGCATATCATCTAGGCGCGTATCAGAGAACAAGGGAGATAGAAGCCAAAATTTAAAAATGAATAATGACTAAAAGAAAAAAACTAAGTGCAATACAGATAACTATGCCCTCAATTGTCTAATTAGGGACAATTCAAGGGTTGTACATCGTATAAAATATCATCTACTTCGTATACACGAACATACAACCCCCGAACGGATCTAATGTTTTGCAAAATTATAACTTGACTCGTCGATGCGTACGTGACAGGTATCAACTCTTATGATTAATTTATTTTCTAAATTTGTGGATGCCGGCGCGAGTTCATAGTGGACGATTTTGGCACAAGTCCAAAGTGGACAATTCTGGCGCGAGTCTAAAGTAGACAACTCCGGTGCGAATCCACCGTGGACGATTTAGCTGTGAGTCCATAGTGGATGATTCCGGTGCTCTTGACATGATTAAACTAATTAAAATAATCTTAACTAATCAAACTAATCAAATAATACAATACAACATTAATTAATTAATATAAAATAATTAATTTAAAAAATAGGGTTTGATTAGGGATATATTAAACCTTAATATTTGATTAGGGTAACCCTAATCATAGATTATGGATTAAATCCCTAATCGAATAGTAGTCGGCAGTAATCGGCTACTATCAGCTACTATTTCATCAGGTTGGGGCCAAGGATTCGGCTCCAAATTCGGTGCTGGCGTCTACACACCAGCGTTGTTCTCCAGTGTTGGTGTTCGGCGTGTAGGCACTATCATTGGTTGCGACAAAGAAAAGAGGGGGGGGGGGCGATGGAGGCAGTGGAATACCTCATGATCGGCGCTGGCACAAATGACGGAGGGTGATCGAAACCGACAACGGACAGCGACGGGACGACGAGGGCAGCAGCGAGGCAGTAAAATGTGTGGCGACGACAGCGGCGACACCAGCTGGAGAGAAGAAGAAAAGAAAGAAAGATGAAGAGTCGGGCGCGAACACAAATAAAAAAGTTTATCACCGATGGTCCGTCAGCCATCGATAAATCGTGGATACTTAATTTTTATATCATCAACGACAGACGTAGCCCTCTCTAAACCGTGGACGACAGACGATCGCTTGTAGCCGTGGCTAATAACTTATTTATATCACCGGCGGCTTGCAGGCCCCCACTAAGCCGTGGCTACTAACTTATTTTATTTCGCACCATGTGCGTACCATCGGCTAAGAGCGACGGGCTAAGGTGGCCGTATGCTAGCCACGATTGAGTTTGTTGTATTAGCCACAGTCGTTGCGACCGTAGAAAAGCTGTTGATGCTTTTGATGACCGAGGCGGCTGTCGGTGAGTCCCGTGGCTGAAAGCCAATAATCTAGTAGTGAAATGGTGATAGTACTTAGTATTCTATCCCCCTTCCTGATCCAACTCCCTTCATATTTGGGTACGCAAGTCATTTGCCTTTTTATAGAAATTAGTTAAAACAAGAAGGTTGTTATTTGAATGGCCGTGAGGGCAATCAAGTTGCTCCATATCCTTGATTTGAGAATTGACCTTATCTAGGTTTGCTTCCAACTTACCCCAACACATGTCTGTTCCAAAAGGAAAGTCTACTTCTGAGGCTTTTTAAGTTTTTTGAAATTAAGTTCATAGGAGGACAATAATAGTTAGGCCTATTGCACCAAAATTTCTTGATAATATCAATCGGCTCAGGGTAGCAAGTCCAAAAGTTATGAAAAGTGAACTTGAAATTTTTGGGACACACATTGGACTCAATGAGATGGGTTTATTGAGAGGAAAAGCTTAGAGTTATTAAACATGCTAAGCCAAGGAGCACTAAAAAAGGTTTTGTCAAGCCTAACTAAGATTTTTCCATAGTTTCTGTTATTGCACCAAGTGAACCTGAGCCACAAAACCCCAAATCAATTAGCTCACAATTGGAGATATATTCCCTAAGGGCCAAAACATTTGTATTAACACTAAAAGGTTTATCACCTTGCTTGTCATCTTTGTTCAAAACACAATTGAAATCACCAAATAAAATCCAAAGCATGTCATGAAAACCAATATTTCTGAGCTCATTCCATAAAACATCTCTATTAACAGAGTTATTATCAGCGTAAATACTAGTCAAAAGCCAAGGGCAACCATTATCACAAGAAACAATAATACTAACAAAATGACTAGATTTTGAAATAGGCTGAAGCATAATATTAGAACTATTCTACATAAGCAAGAGGCAATTGGAGGCTCTCATCGAAGAAAAAACATCGAAAGACCAGAACTTACCTAAAAAACTTACACATTTAGCAGCAATGTCTTTTGACACATGAGTTTTCGATAAAAAAGAGGTCTATCTTAATAGATCTAATATTCATACGTATGAAATTAATGACATCTTTTTTGTTTAAGCCTCTACAATTCCAGCTCAATATCCTCATTAATATAAGTCATCATTGAACTTGACAGTCAACTTGAAAATTGTATTTATAATGTGAAAATAGAATACAAATTCTCTGATGTTGAAGGAATTGAAGAACTAGCAAAAAATTATCGCTATAAAAAAATATACCATCTCCCATTGGTGTATTTGCTAATTCAATTGATATTAATTTTGTCAGTTGCTATTGCTAGTGTGGAAAACACCATTTTCAACGGTGAAGTTTATCAAGAGTCTCTTGTGCAATCGAATTGAAGATGAACTTTTATGATTGTTTGGTAACTTATACTTAAAGAAATGTATTTGGTAGCAATGAAAAAAAAGTTATCAGGCAGCTCTTTCAAAATAAGAAAAAAAAAGAAGTAATTGAAAACATGATATTGAAGTGTTGAAATAATTTTTTAATACATATCTATATATCCTAAATAGGAACAACCCCCTCCCCCGGGAGATATTTCTAGCGACGCTTTAGTATCTACTAAATAATATAGTTTCTATTTTATGGTAAAAAATTTTATCAGACGTCTTTGATTAATCTGAATGTAACTGTAGCAATTGTTGCAATTTATTTTGATTTGATTGATGCACAACAATTAAAGCATTCGGTAATTTTAAATGAACGTCGATTTGTACGTTTGAAAATCCAATGTCGAATTGCTTTCAATTGAAAAAGCATTTAAAAAAAGGCGCAATAAATGCATAGCAATTAATGCACAAGATTATTGTTTGCTTTAATTTCGTAAGTTTCTTTTTTTTTCTTTTACCAAAAAAGAACTAGAGCATCAATATTAAAGCATGGCCTATAGAATTATCCAACAAAATGACCTCCAACTCAGAAAGTCTAATAGTGGACCACACAAGTTCATCTTTACAGATACGATCTCTATTTGCTGCCCAATGGACAGCTTTGTTACATTCTCTATAATAAAAATAAAGTCTCGACAATTACAAACAGAACCAAGGTTCCGAATATCCGAGATTAGAGAGTCAATTTTCACGGAATGGAAATTTTAGTGTTAATTGCTGAAATCAAAATTTTAAAGTCAAACTCGACAACAAAATCAGGGAGGCAAATCCTCTTAGCAAAAAACAAGCACTCACGCATAGCCAAAGCCTCTAGCACAAGCACTGATTCTCCATAAAAGAAGGCAGAGCCACCCCCTAAATAGTCCCCTAATGACGAACGGATTACAAACCCAATACCACTTGCAACGTTAGAAAAAGAAGCATCACAATTTATTTTAAAGTAAATTAGGTGCTGACGGAATCCATTTTCTAAATGTGGTGGATCTATTGCCGGGGCCCTAAGACTGCACACAAGGCAAGACTGCAATTGTGAACGCAATAATTTTTATCACAAGGGTGGAGGGGGCAGGCTACCTAGACTCATGCACCAAAAGATTTCTAGCGTACCAGATGAACCAACAGGTGTTCGCCACATATTCTGAGAGAGTCGGGGCACCCGTAGGAAAGTTACTTTGGGAACTGGCATTAGAAATTCCCAATCGGTGTAGACGCTCAAAAGTAAGTAGGCAACCTACGGTGAATCAGCTTCCAACAAAAAAATTTAACCTTGGGAGTCAGACGTAAATTCCAAAGCACTTTCCACACAGGGGCCGGCTGATAAGACTGAATGTCATGGCTTCTAAAAAACCTTAAGGCACTTTTGGCGGTAACACTGCCCCATACACTATCCTTCCAAATATATCTATCATCACCGGGTAGCATAGGCAATCGCAATTTAGAAATGAAATCCGCCATCACCGGGTCAAATTTATCATTACATTCATCCATATTCCAATATTGATTAGAGATAAAGAAGTTTACCGACATGCTATCATCAATCAAATTGCAATAAAAAAAAGTTGGTTTCACAGACAATGGCATATCAAAAATCCAATTATCCCTCAGAACCGACGAAGAAGTGCCCGAAGAGATCAGGCGAACACAACTAGGATTAAAAACATGGAAAGCTTTAGTGAAAAGCTTCCAGCTCCAAGAGGATGGAGTGCGCGAAGTAAGACCCTGCTTAAGGCAAGGGTATTTGACATAAACGAGATCCAACCAAGGAGAAGAGCCATTGTTTAGATATAAGAGCACCCTTTTAGCCTGCAAAGCCAAGCATTTATCCGAAAGGTTGGAAATACCAAGACCGCCATCGGAGTGAGGTTTGGTTACCACCTCCCAAGATAGGTGATGGATGGCATTACGACCAGACGGTCCAGCCCAAAGGAAGTTTCGAATAATCTGCTCAAGTTTATCAATAAAGACCGGAGAGACCCAAGAGACACTAAGAGAATGTAATGGGATCGAGTTGAGCACCGAGTTGATTAACACAACCCGACCGGCTTGAGAAAGGAAATTGGATTTCCAAGCACACAACTTAGCCCTCATTTGATCAAGAATAAAATTATGAGCCAACACAGGTGGTCTTCTGGGGGCTATCATAGATCCAAGATATTTAAAAGGAAAGCTTCCACCCCTCATGTTGAAAAAGGAGCAAATTGTTCTAATTTGATCCCTAGAAGCAGCTTTAGGGAAGAAGATTTTTGATTTTGCAAAATCGATAGACTAACCCGAAAATTTCTCATACACCTCAAACACATGCCGAATAGCCTCAAGACTTTGCTTCGAAGCCCTAAAGGTTAGCAAGATATTATCAGCAAACATCAAATGACTGATTTTGACCGAATTTTTAACTTTAAAAAGTTTTAACCGACCGAGTTCCACATCCTTGTCAAGCAGGCAAGACAAAGCTTGGGCAGTGAGGACATACAAGTAGGGGGACAAAGGATCCCCTTGCCTAATCCCTCTACTAGAGGGAAAAAAGGCAGACAAATTATTATTGATTAGGCAAGAAAAATTAGCAATAGAAATGCAGGTGGAAATTCAATTAATAAACCTAGGCGAAAACTAAAAGGCAAGCAACATAGCCTTGATGGTTTTCCAAGATAATTTGTCATAGGCCTTCTCGAGATCAACTTTGATCATAACATAAGGGTTTTTACCCTTAGACCCATACATGGAATGAGCAATCTCTTGAGCAAGCAAAATATTATCGTGAATACTGCGCCCTTTAATAAAGACAGACTGCACAGGAGAGACAAGCTTAGGGACCGCTACTTGAATCCTATTGGTTAAAAGCTTACCAATGATCCAGTAACTCAAATTACAAAGCGCTATAGGATGATAGTCCCTAACCGAGGAAGGATTAGAATTTTTGGGGATAAACGTAAGCAGGGTTTTATTCCAGTCCAAGGGGAGGAAGCCCGAAATATGAAACTGATTTAAACAATTCAAAAATGACTAGGAAGTAATACCCCAATAATGTTTGTAAAATTTAGCAATGAACCCGTCAACCCCCGGACTTTTGCCATTCGGCAAAACCTTAATAACAACCCAAACATCTAAAGCAGTGAAAGACTTAGTTAAATCCAAAGTGCAAGTAGGATCAATAATGGAAACATGCAAATCAGGAGCAATATCAACAAAACCATCATCTAAAGTATCAGACCAAAGCAGCTTATAAGAGGCACAAAAGGCATCTAAGATGACCAAATCGTCAAATAAAACTAAATCATTAGAAACCACCAGAGAATTAATTCTGTTGGTCTGCCGATGGGCAGACACAATTCTGTGGAAATACGCCGAGTTTTGGTCGCCATCCAAAATCCACTTTTGCTTATATTTCGCCCACCATTTCAAATTGATCTGCCTACGCAATGCAATAGCCTTCTTATACAATATTCTCAATTCACATTCATCATTTACACACAGATTAGACACAACATCAGACATCTCAAGCACAGATATGTTAGAAATTATTACAGCCAAGGTATTTTCTAACATACCAAGAAAATTGACATTCCAACGAGATAAAGCACATCGAGTAAATCTAAGAGCAGTAGAGAATGTATTGTGTGAATTAAGACTAGAAGGCACCTCACTCCAAGCCTGAGAAACAATTTCAAAAGACTCAAGATACTCAACCCAAAAGTTCTGAAACCGAAATAATTTATTACTACAAATTGAATCAGAAAATGTGAAGAGCAGGGGACAATGATCAGAGATTCCTCTGTTTAAATGCCTAACATAAGCATCATTAAAAAAGTGCAGTCAGACGCCATTACAGAAAAAATGATCAAGTCTAATATGAATCTGGTACAGATCTTACCTATTGTTACACCACGTATAAGGTGAACCGAAAAAGCCCAAGTCGATTAACCCCAAATCATGAACAAATTCTCGAAAAGCAAGAATCAGGCGGGAGAGCCGAAAAGGAGTGCCACCTTTCTTATCGACCTCAGCCAAAGTACAGTTAAAATCACCCGCTAGAACCCACGGAAAAGAAGAGAAATCGAGAGATTGAAAACTTCGAAAGAATTCAAGGCATAAATTCGGATTGGTACTGGCGTACACATTCAAAAACAAAAAAGGTTCACAGCTTTCAAATTGAAGAACCACATAAATACACTGAGGAGCCATAAATAAAGAGTTAGCTCGAATGCAAACCGAATTCCACGCAACAAGGAGTCCACCCGAGGCACCAACGGAGGCCTGGGCAACACCACACCAAAACCAACCAAAGGAAGAGATAAGCCTGTTGGCTCGAGAAACATCAATGTGCGTGTCCTGCAACGCAATGAAATGAACTGATGATCTCTTAATCAAATGAAAAATATGGTCCCTTACCTTACGGCACCAAGCGCCAAGCACATTCCAGGAGAGAGCTCTCATTTCGGAATGATAGCAAGTTGAGACTCAGGAGCAGCCTGCACACCCGCATGGGAGGGGCAAAAAGAGAACTCCTCATCCGCTGACCTTTGGCACTTGGAGCCTTTGAAGCTCGGGGCGAAGGAAGAGGAAGTAACTTTGGACGCGCGACCAGGACGCCGAGGAGAGCGAGCCCTAGGCTTTTGGATCACCCCGGGAGGGCAGGGGGTGGAGAAGGCGAAGGCCATCTCATTAGAAAGTTGGACCAAAGAGCGGGGAGGAGGAATGGAAGAGGTGGAGGAACGAGGGGAAGGTGCAGGAAGAGAGGGCATGAGCATCGAAGCGGTGGAAGTAGAGGCTATCTGAGAAGCAAGACAAACATGAGGGGGATGGACAACCAGGGAAAGAGGCGCATCAGACAATAAATGGGGTTGAGCCTCGTGGCCCACAAAAGGGGCCTTGGGAGACCAAACAACAACGACTGACAGGACCCGAGGCAAGGAAGGCGACGCATGGGCAGTCTCACCGTGTACGGGGACCAGAGCCCCAGCATCGGACAGAGCAACAGTGTGCTCTAGGCCACCACGTGTCCCAAATAGGACATGACCCACTCCCCGAGCATTTAATTCCGGTCTGAACCAATCCACAATCGAATTCGCTTGGGGAGAAGATGAGATCACACGAGATCTGCGGCCAGCCCGAGGCACCACGGGGGAGGGGGGGGGTAAGCTTACCCTCCTTCAGCACCGCATCTCGACCATTTCCCACGCGTGCAACACATGAAGCAGGGCGCCCATGCCCAACGGGTGGGGCCTCCGCACGTGCAGGGCGTGAGCCCGCACGACGTCTACGATCAGAGCGTCGCTGGGAGACGAGAACCCACGGGCCCAAGGCCAGGCAAGTGTCGAGCACCGTAGCACCCGAATCAGGAACACCACCCGCCAAATTAAGGTGGGGGATCCGAGCAGCAACATCATCCACAGAAATAGAAGAGGGAATCGAATTCGATTCATCCGCGGAAACCGAAGCACGAGAAGCCGAGAAATTTGGATCAGAAACATTCGAAGGGGCAACATTAGAGACCGGTGAAGAAGCAGCATTGGAAACTGACGAAGAAGCATGGTGTTTCATAGGAGGGCAACCCCAGCTTTAGAACATTCAAATTCACTGTGGCCAATAATCCCACAAGCAAAACATACAGACTGAACATTCTCATACGAAAGAGGCTGAAAGAACTCTTTACCAGACTCTCCCACCCAAAGGCCATTCTGTAGAGGAATGCTCAAATCCAACTCTATGCAAAGTCGGACATAGCAACCGCGAGAAAACTCGAAAGACCTCTTATCCACCAAAATCACCTTGCCTAGGGGCAAGACCAAGCTTAGAGATCCATTTGAGATGCCAAAACTCAAGTGGAAGGCTTAAAAATCTCACCCACACAGGGATAGATGAGAATTTATCACGCCACGGCTGAAACCCAGGTCTCCACGGGACCAAACGGAGGGAGGCACCCCTAAAAAAGTATGGACCACCCGATAAAATCTCCATCGAGGAAGACGAATCACGAAAGCGAAAAACAAAGAAACCCTCTTCAAGATCTACAACCGAATCATAATCGGAAACTGTCCACGATTTTTTCGCCCAAGCAGAAACAACAGAAAAAGGGGGAACTTTACTAAAAAATTTTCCAATAAGGGCACACTCCCAAGACTCGCTCTAGGAGCGAAGCTGCACAGGGGAGAAGTGAACAAAATCTGAAGAAGCGGCTTGAATACCACGAAGAGTCGATTGGGAACATACCTTGGCCGTCGGCGCATCAAGCTCTCGAAGGAGATCCGCCTAGGACAAGCCCGACGAAGCAGGGGGGCCCTAAAAATAGAACGAGAGCGCGGCTCCGACGATCGACGCGAGCCACCCAGCGGTGAGGACGGGGGGTGAGAGCCACGCGCCGACGAAGAGGGGCGATCACTAGGCAAGCCGTCAATAGGGGGCAGATTAGGAGGCACGAGAGAAACTGGAGGGGGATCAGGGGGAGGAGGGGGAATAGCACATGGGGCAGCCTTAGACATTGCACCCCTCGGGAGCAAAGAACATATAACTTGTCGCTGACCCCTTGAGTTTCCAATATCAGCAAAAAAACACTTGAAAAAAAAAAGACCCAACAAAGACGCAACTATTAACACACATGATTACTGCATGGGGAACAACAATTAAAGCATTCGACGATTAAAAATGGATGGTGCAGTAAATGCATAACAACTAATACACTATATTCCTGCATGTGGTATGTTAATTAAAGCATTTAACAAATAAAAACGAACCACATAGCAAATACACATCAATTAATTGATTGGATTACTGCTTGCTTAAATTTACTAAATTTTCAATGGCAATTCAACAAGTAATGCACGTGATAATTTAATCCATTGTCTTCAGCAATTAATGAACAAGATTATACAATCCAATGTCAACTTGTTTGCTTATTTCTTATCAATGTATCTCAAAAATAATATTAATTTTTATTTTTCTAATTTTATTTTTTATATATTAAATAAATAATAGATAAAATTATATTAAGCATCAATTTGCACGTTTGAAAATCCAATGTTGAATATTTGAATTGCTTTAAATTGAAAAAGCATTTTTAAAATATCGCAACAAAGCACATCAATCAATGCATAAGATTATACTTTGCTTTAATTTCTCAAGTTTCCAATACTAGCAACAAAAATTTGAAAAAAATATATGCAAAAATACACATGATTATTACATGGGGAACAACAATTAAAATATTCCACAACTAAAAATGAACGACGCAATGAAAGAACAACAATTAATGCACGACATTAAAGCATCTAATAAAAAAGTACAGTAAACACTTATTAATTAATAGATTATATTATTGCATGTGGACATGTGGTACGATAACTAAAGCATTTGAAAAATAAAACGAAAGACATAACAAATACAAATCAATTAATGCATGTGATTATTGTTTGCTTAAATTTACTAAATTTTCAATGTCAATAATTTAGTCCAATGTCAAATCAATTAATGAACAAGACTATACAATCCAACGTCTACTTGCATGTTTATTTCTTACTACTCTATCCGTTTCATAATAAGTGACTTTTAAAGATTTTTTTAAAATTTCATATTAAATGACACTTTAGATTTTTAATATAGTATTAATTATTTTTTTTATCAATTTTAACATCTAATAAAAAAAAATTTCATCAATGAAGTACAATAATAAAAGCATGAAATTTAAGAATCACGCTATGGATAATTTAGTAAAAATAAAGAAAAAATTATTAAAAATTAGGCTATTAAATAGTATTCTTAATCTATGTGCCAAAGTCTAAAAAGTCACTTATTATTGAACGAAAAAAATAATATGTATCGAATATAATATTTATTTTATATTTTATATTTTTATTTTTCCTGCATTAAACGAATAATGGATTTAAATCCATCTTTCATTCCATCATCTTTACTCTATAAAGCAAACATATCCCCAAGGAATCTTTATCTTATAATCCCTTGTTTGTTTGGTGCTTGGACATGAAAAAAATATAGAACAAAATGAATATAAAATTAATTTTTTTATCCGGTGGATATTGAATCAAAAATAATTTTCAATTCTTCATCTCATTTGTTATTCTATTATAATCTATCCTATCGAGTGAAGCAAGCGAGCAATAAGCATGATTATTTCATATGATAGAGAGGGATATGTGATGATATGTTTATTTTTCATCTTTTGATGTTCATTTTCATGCTAAATTCGAATTAAATGCTTCCTAAAATGTGTTTATTATTTTGTTTAACTTTTAGGCAACAAATGATGGAAAGAATTCGAAAAAAAGTCTCCTGCACATTTTTGAAAGCTGGAAATTAGAATGCAAGCTGGATTTGGTCGCATTACCTTGGACGTGCCCACACCTTAGCGAAAATACATGTGACAGACCCAAAATTTATCATGTTTAAAGCTGAAATTTTGCTTCCATATTTGTATGCGAATTTGAACAATTCATTTGTGTCAAAAATATTAAACCAGGATATTTGGATGTTAGTTTATTAACATGTAAGGTTGATTTGATTTTTATTTACTATTCTAGTTAGGTTTGAAATTCTCCTATAAAAGGAGAATAATTATAATGAACAAGCTAGAGCTGACAATTCTTAGCTTTAGCCTCCTTTTGTGTTTTGTTCTTTAAGTTTGAATTCTGTAGTAGTTTATTTTGGAGAATGAAATTATGTGAGTTTACGATGTGTGGCTAATCCACTTCTTTCTAGCTAAAGGACGATTCAACATTTCAGTTTTACGAATCGTGAGATTCTTCTGTGCTTAATATATTTATTTTCTAGTATTTCATTTATTTCATGTAGAAATTATTCTATTGTTTCTTTTTAATTATCGGTATATTACCAGATTATTGGAACAATAGACAATCTTCCGGTATGGTTGTTCCATGCCGGATTTAGAGGTAAATTAGTCGAGATTGCTGTTCAATCCGAACTAATGGAATACTTGAATTAATATGACTTGTGAGATTGTTATTTAATTCACAAAAGTCTATTAAATCGCTAGAAATAAAAAAAACTCATCCTTACGTCTATGATCAATCATACAAATCGAAATCGAGAACGTACCTTTAGCTAGACTTTCCTCTCATTGATTTCTCCTTAATTTTAATCACTGTTTTTTAATTACTATTTTTAATTACGTCTTCTTGCATCTAATCAATCCCCCTTTTTCCTTTCTTTTAATTTTTGGTTTCGAAAGAATTTGAAACTAACTAGTCTTTGTGGATTCGACCCTACTTGTCACGACTATAAAATCTCAAGAAGTAAGTATTTATTTTTGATGGATTTGACACTCATCAAATATTGGCGCTGTTGTCGGGGACTGGTAATAATCAGTTTTAATTCTTTTGTTAATCAGTTTTGACTGTGCAAGAAAATTCCAGACAGGTTAGACGTGGGCGCGTCTTAACATTGATGGTCAGATCTGATTGCACAAGAGAACTCATCTACGATCCTGAGATTGAGAAGACTGCTAGAAGTCTTAGAAAGGCGACCCAACAGTGAGGTAAACACGTTTCAACATCCTCATCTTCAACAGCAGACGAGACGTGGGCACGCCTTAACACTACGAGAGAAGCAGAACCAGAAGCAGAAATGGCTGAAAAAAATCTGACTTTGCGCGAACTAGCTACTGCACCTTTCAATCAACCATTATTATGCATCGCTTACCCAGAACTAGAGGTAAACTTTGAATTAAAATCTGGACTAATACATCTCTTACCTATTTTTCGAGGACTTGAAAATGAAGACCCTCACAAGCACTTAAAGGAATTCCACGTTGTATGCTCAACAATGAAACCACACGACATATCCGATGAGCAAATCAAACTGTGAGCCTTTCATTTTTTCTTAGCAGATGCAGGCAAGGAGTGGTTGTTCTACCTTCCTCCTAGATCAATCAACGCATGGACAGATTTACTAAGACTGTTCTTGGACAAGTTCTTTCCAGCTTCACGAGCCGCTAGAATTAGAAGGAAAATTTGCGGAGTTAAACAAAAAGATACAGAGACTCTACATGAATATTGGAAAAGATTCAAACGGTTATGTGCAAGTTGCCATCAACCTGGTATTCCTGAACAATTATTAATTCAATATTTTTATGAAGGTTTGCTACCCATGGAAAGAAGGATGATGGATGCAGCAAGTGGTGGGGCTATAGTGAACAAAATTTCTCAAGCGACTAGAGAATTAATTTCCATCATGGCTGCCAATTCACAACAATTTGGGCTTCGACAGGAACCTTCAAGAGGAGCAAATGAGGTGAATGTATCCTCCCTTGGATATAAAATTTTTCATCTAACTACTATGGTCCAGAATTTGGTTACAAAAAATACATCATAGGCTAAAGTTTGCAAAATTTGTGCTCACATTGGTCATCCTACCGATATGTGTCCTACACTCCAAGATGATACTGAAAAATATGCCATTGCTAGTGAAGGATTTCCTAGTTTTCCACAAAGGAGATATGATCCTTATTCAAACACATAGAATCCAGGTTGGAGGAATCATCCAAACTTAAGTTATGGGACAAGGCAACCAAATTTTCAGCAACAAAATTTTCAACAATAAAATTATCAACAATTTCAACACAAATCACCTATTTCGCCACAATAATTCCCTTCAAGCTCAGGTACATATCTCGAAGACATTGTTAAATCGCTTGCAATTAGTACACAATAATTTCAACAGGAAACAAAAGCAAACATACAAGAAATAAAAGCAAGCATACAAGAAACAAAGGCAAGCATTCAATTCTTGGAGAATCAAATGGGTCAGTTGGTGTCATCCTTAGTCAAGCTGGAATCATAAGGCAAGCTGCCCTCACAAACTGTCGTCAACCCAAAATAGAATGCTAGCGCAATAACTCTAAGAAGTGGAAAAGAGTTAGTAGAATCCAGTCTACCAAGACGTGGGCACGCATTAGAATAAGAAACTGAAACTGAAATCACTACTAATCAGAAACAAGATAAAATAGAACAACCGAGAACATTGACGATCAAGCCTCCCTTTCCAGGAAAATAGGTCAAGTCCAAGAAAGAAAATGAAGACAAATAGATTCTTGAAACTTTTCGTAATGTTGAAATAAATATCCCCCTACTTGACGCAATTAAGCAAATACCTCAGTATGCTAAATTTCTCAAGGAATTGTGCACCAACAAGAAAAAACTGATTGATAATGAAAAGGTAAGTGTGGGAGGGAATGTTTCCGCTGTACTTCAAGGGAAATTGCCTCCCAAATGCAAGGATCAAGGTACGCTCGCTATTTTTTATAACATAGACAACATTGGTATAAAAAGGGCTATGCGTGACTTAGGAGTATCTATAAATGTCATGCCATTGTCTATATATTCATCTTTAAACATTGGTCTGTTGAAAAAGATAAGTGTGGTAATTCAATTGGCTGACCGGTCGATTGTTTACCCCCGAAGGAGTGTTGGAGGATACCCTAGTTCAAGTAAATAATCTAATTTTTCTTGCAGATTTCTTTGTGCTTAACATGGAGGAAGATACTTCTTCTAACTCGTCTAAAATATTACTTGGGAGATCCTTCCTTAGCACAGCTAGGACACAACTAGATGTACATAATGGCACACTCTTTATGGAATTTGATGGGGAAGTCATCAAATTCAATATTTATGATGCCATGAAATTTCCTAGTGAAAAATTTTATTTTAACAGTATTGATTTTATTGACATTTCAGCTCACGAAACATTTAATTTGAGTGTTATGGACATGAAAATCAATCTGGACAGTATTGATATTGATTATGAAAATAATTTGCATGTTGAAATAAAGGCCCTCAAAACCACAAAAACTAATGCTTCATGCCTAGAACCATCTATTTCTCGCACTAAGCTTCTACAGACATCGCAATTAGAATTGAGGCAACTGCTTAGGCATCTAAAATACACAATTGGAGTTACGTGAAATATGACAGTACTGTCTAGCCTAGGACAATAAAGAAGGACGCTTTTGGGAGGCAACCCAAGTATTAGGCGTGCCCACGCCTTATTTATTACTCTTTACTTTTGCATATATTTTTTTCAATTTCTTTAGATCTATTTTTATTTTTCTTTTACTTATAGTTTTAATTTCTTTCAAATATCTTTGTGAATTCGATATCAATGGTAGAGCTTTGGAAATTCTAAAAGAAAAAGAAGACAAAATTTAGAAGGCAGACTTGAAGTTTTAGGCATGACCACGCCTAAAACCCAAGGCAGTAGCAAGCAGCCGACACCCTCCTCCAATGTTCAGGGAAGTTCTCATTTTCTCAATTTGCTATTATTTTATTTTAAAATTATTTTGAACCACATTGGGGACAATGTGAATTTTAAGTGTGGGGAGGAGTTTATTTTGCATGACACCTTTATTTTGCTCAATCATGACTTTTTGTAGATAGCTGAAATCTTACTGCACATGAATTTATTTTGATTAGAAGTTCACTATTTTGCACACTTTTGATAAGTTTTTGAATCTTGTCCTGGAACTCAATGTTTCTTTCAACTCATACATTTCAATTGTTATCTTGAAGAATTCATTTACATCTTTGAACATCCCAAATTATTGTATTAAATGCATTGAACTGAATTACATTGGAGAGCCAACATTAATAATGCATTTCTTATCCCCCCACACGATATATGATCGTCTTTTGATGAACTTTCAGAATTTCAAGATGTAATAAATTTTAGAACAATCATGCCTGCTTAGTTTTTTTTCTTGCATAGTAGGAACTATACCTTGCTATGCCTCAAGTCTGACAAAAAAAAGAAGAAAAAAAAAAGGAAAAGAGAGAAAGAAAGAAAGAGCATCACTACTCTGCTGATCACCAAAGATCATGAGTAGAGCTAGTAGCCACCTAGAATTATGATCAACCGAGTAACCGGGTGCATGCATCACCAATGTGTGTCCTCGCGTCAAAAAGGTTGCATTAAATTCTAGGCAAGGAACTTAGATTCGGAGCCAACCGAGTAACCGGGTGCATGCATCACCAATGTATGTCCTCGCGTCAAAAGGTTGAGCAACGATATAGGAAAATAAAAGATGCTCAGTCAATAAGTTAAGTCACTTAGTTATTTCAACTTGTGGCATTGCATGATAGATATTCTTCTATGCGGTGATTATTTTTGAAATTTGCATGTGTGTTTAAAACTTTTCATCCATTGCAACTTGTACTCTGAATTTGCATATAAGTAATCATAAATCTATGTGGATGGATGAGATTTCATTGTGAAAGGTTGCTAGCTATTGTATTTTTGTTTGAGTCGTTAAAACTTTATGATGCGGGCTGTGATAGGCACTACTAGAAACTTGGTCTTCAGCAACGGCTATTAGCAACGGCCGCTCAAGCCGTTGCTATTTGCAACGGCATTCTTACGGCCGCCCGAGCCGTTGCAGATATCTGTATCTGCAACGGCGTTCTAACGGAAAACCGAGCCGTTGCTGATTATTTTAATTATCAGCAACGGCTTTCGGACGGAAAGGCGAGCCGTTGCTGATTTTTTAATTTTCAGCAACGGCTTGCTAACGGATAAGTGAGCCGTTGCTGATGATAACTTATCAGCAACGGCTTTCTAACGGGCGAGTGAGCCGTTGCTGATAAGTTTATATAGGGCACGCTCTCGCGCCCGACCCTTCTTCCTCCCGCTGCTGCCGCCGCCGCCTCCTGCCGAGAACTTCGCCGCTGCTGCCGTTGCTGCCGACGCCGACGCCTCTCGCCGACGCCTCTCGCCGCCGCGCCGCTGCCGCTGCTGCCGGTATGTTGATCGGCCGGCCTATACGGTTTCGGCCGGAGATGTTAAAATCCGACCGAAACCCTATTTCTAGGGTTTCGGCCGGCGGCGGTCGGCCTATGGCCGCCGCCGGACCTTCTACAGTGGCCGGACAGTGTGTCCGGCCACTGTACGCCGGCGCCGGAGGGTGGACTCCGGCGCCGGAATATATATATATATATATATATATATATTGTTTTTGAAATTGTTAATTAATTATTTTATAAATGTTAATTAATTGTTTAGATTAATTGTTTAATTTGTTAGATTAATTATTAGGGTTTAGATTAATTTCGGACGCGCGCCAGAATCGTCCACTTCGGACGCGCGCCGGAATCGTCCAATTCGGACTCGCGCCGGAATCGTCCAATTCGGACTCGCGCCGGAATCGTCCACTTCGGACGCGCGCCGGAATCGTCCAATTCGGACTCGCGCCGGAATCGTCCAATTCGGACTCGCGCCGGAATCGTCCACTTCGGACGCGCGCCGGAATCGTCCAATTCGGACTCGCGCCGGAATCGTCCACTTCGGACGCGCGCCGAAATCGTCCAATATGGACTCGAACTGTCTCGAAACATTTAGAAAATAATCATCCATCCGACGAGTTGATATGTTTCACGTACGCATCGATCAGTCGGATATGATTTAGCAAAACCTTAGATCCGTTCGGGGATTGTATGTTCGTGTAAAAGAAGTAGATGATCTTTTATACGACGTACAATTCTTGAATTGTCCCTGATTGGACAATTTGGGAATATAGTTATTTGTACTGCACTTACGTTTTTATTTTAACTGTTAACTAATTATTCTAAATTTTGGCAACATCTCTCTTGTTCTCCGATACGCGCCCAGATGATATGCGTATTCGGAGAACTGTAGGGAGATGCTGTCGAAATTTAGAATAATTAGTTAACAGTTAAAATAAAAACGTAAGTGCAGTACGAATAACATAAATCCCGAATGGAATAGGACCATCTCACCTAAAGACATTAACCAAAGAAATTGTCATTGATTGACAGAATCATGTCGGCTGATCGAAGTTGGATGTACCGACGTTTTGATCGTGGAGCTTTAACGAATGAGTTTCGATTAGGCGTAACGTACTTCCTAAATTTCGCCTATTCGAATCGGAATTTCGTTAGCATGGGTGATCAAATCCGATGTCCGTGCCGCATTTGTTCGAATGGCCGATTTTTGGATCGGGAGACTGTCACTCTGCATCTATATACCAAAGGATTTACACCAAGATATTTTCTATGGACTTGTCACGGGGAGTCACGCGAAGTCGGGACGTCGAGCAATCCTGTCGTTCAGACATATGGTGAATCTTCCTCTGCTGGTGCTTCTTCATCCGGTCAATGTAATCCCTATAGAACTATGATACTTGATAGTCTTGGGGGTCAATTCCACCTGAATGATAATGTTGATCGGCCAGTTCTTCAGACATCAGTCCCACCAGATACTACAGCGGTTGATATCACAGAAGTAGGGGCTGCGGTAGAGATTGAATTACCGAATAAAGAAGCTGCAGAATTTTACGAGATGTTGAAAGCTGCCGATGAACCTTTGTATGAGAATTGGAGACATTACGGAATCGTGATTTCCCTTCTTGGATTCAGACTTACAGCAAAGATCACAGAGCTGAAATAGATGAAAAAATATTTGAGTTTGTTAGTGGACCGTCGCGACTTGTGTCGTGCTATAGCGGATATTTTGTTAACGGGTATAAATTTCACACGGTTGAATATTCATCTACAAAAAAGACGATGAATGCTGGGGTCTGCGTGAAAGGGACAACCTATGTTGAATGTGATATGGATTTCTATGGACTAGTGGAAGAAGTGATAGAGTTGCACTACTTCGGCTTGAAATCAGTGTTCCTATTTAGATGTCAATGGTTCGATACAACAGAAAGGGGCATGAAAGTTCATCAAAAATACAAACTTGTTGAGGTTAATTACAAATCGAAATTGGCAGCAAATGAGCCATTTATATTGGCATCACAAGCCGAACAAGTATATTACGCGAAGTATCCGGCTCGAAATAAAGATAGAGCAGATTGGCGTGTAGTCTGTAAGACAAAAGGTAGAGGAAAAATTGATCCGATAGTAGGAGAAAATGATCCTCCTGGTTTCTATCAAGAAGATGATCTTCCTGCTGTGGATCGTATTATTCCAATACTCGAGGATGCAGACACAACGTCAATTCAATTAGAAGTTGAATATGCTGATGATGACGATCATGAAATTGAGGAAGCTGGAGATGAAGAAGATGACGAAGAGGAAGAAGAGGAAGAAGAAGAAGAATTCGAAGACTATTATTCAGATGATGAGGAATAATTGTAAAGTATATATATTTTATTAAATATATCTCTACTATTTATACAATAATCTGATTATATGTCTGTTCGACAGATATGTCTGGTCGTGGTTATCGACGCAGGAGAGCTTCGGAGTCTCCGATCGGTGAGACTCCAGCACTTACTCATGCTGCTGATCCTCCTGTTGCTGATCCTCATGAGGATGATACTGCCGAGGCTAGTACATCCAGACGCAGGCGGCCACGCGGGCCGAACAGGTGGCAGCCTCCACCAGCCACAGAGTCACGTAGATTGATCAGCGTGATTGGGGAGCGGTAATATATCATGAATTATGAATCATTACAAATTCATTATATCATAATATAATATTAAAATTTATTTTTGTTGTGCAGGTTCGAGCAAGAAGAAGTGCCGAGGAGCATTTCTTCTACTATTCGACGATACATGCACGGGGCATGGCCTACGTGGTCTCACGTGCCTAGCGAGCACGTCGACATGTTATGGCGCGAGTTTGAGGCACGTATTTTTTTTTTTTTACATGCATGATGATATATTAAGAATTGGTACTGATATTATTATTTTGCAGGCTCGCTATACATGGGCCGAGGACCAGAGGTCCTTCATTTACGCTGCCCGGGAGTCTATTTCCCGGGCAAGGTACAACGGGCAGCTGGGGCAGGCTCGGTCCCGAGCGATGGCCCGAGCTGGGACCACTAACATCGCGGAGACTCGGGGATACGGCCCCAGTTGGATTACTCCGGATATATGGGACCAGCTCGTGGGGATATGGTCGACGGATCGATGGCAGGAGGTTTCTCAGAATGCGGCTAGAAATCGCATGTCGGGGGGAGCAGCGCGTCACACCGGCGGCTCTGTTGCATTTGCAGTGCACGCAAACCGTATGGTAAGTATATCTTTTAATTATATATTTTATTTGTTATTATGTGTACTAATTAATGTATTTGTTTTGTAAATGTAGACGACGGTGTCGGATGACGGGACTGTCCAGCGACCCTCCCCGATGGCAGTGTTTGAGCGGACTCACCGTCGAGCACATGGGACTGGGGAGTACATCCACAACCGCGCTGCATACATTATGGTAATTATATATTTGTTTAAATTATTCATTATATATTTATAATTTAAGTTTTATGATAAATATTAAACAAAAAATCAAACTCGAGTAGGAGACCTACAGCCAGACGGTGGTGCAGCGTGGGGGTACCCCCGAGGACTTTGACGCAGCATCGTGGGTCGAGGCCGCAGGTGGCTGGGACCATGGCCGCGTATATGGCTTCGCAGATAGTGGTCATGCGTGAGCCGTACTAGGGCCACTTGGGGCACCGACCCCTCCGGTCGCTGGTGAGCGGCCGTCCACCTCCAGATCTAGTTATGATCATAGTAATAGGATAAGGACACTAGAGGAGACGGTCGCGCGTCAGACTGAGTTGATGGAGCGCCAGAGTCAGACGATGGCGAATATAGAAGCTATGCTACGCAACTTGTCGGGTCATCCCGAAGCAGGCATCTCTTCGGCATCATCTAATCCATCATCCTCGAGTCAGTCCACGCCGGTGTACACTCAAGCACTCCAGACCCCGCCATATGATCCAGGCCATCCTCCATCGTCATCGTGAGATTTTGTTTATATTGACTTTGTTACTCAGATATTGAACTTGTTTAATTTATATTGACTATGTTACTCAGATGTTGATACTTCAATTTTACATTTGAATTGTGTTTATACTATCGTGGATAATTATGAATATAAATATAATTGTTTTGATGTATATCTTGGTGTGTTTGTGATGTGTGAATGAATGTGTATGAGATGTTTGTGATGTGTGTATGAGGGTATGGGTGTGTGAGTTATGTATCAGATAAATGTATCAATGTATCAACGGAAATTAGAAATTAGAAATATTTCTGTTTGCAGGTATGGGTCATCAGCAACGGCTTTCCCACGGCCGTCCGTGGGAAAGCCGTTGCTAAAAGTGTATCGACAACCGTTGCTGATGACCTACAGCAACGGCTTAGCGACGGGTTTTTACTAACGGCTTTGCTACGGACTCGAGGCCGTTGCTATTAATGTTATCAGCAACGGCTCCGGGTCCGTGGTAAAACCGTTGCTGAAAATATTTTTAGCGACGGCCCAGCGGCCGTTGCTGATAATGTTTAGAGCGACGGCCCGAGCGGCCGTTGCTGATCCGTTGCTAAGTCATCAGCAACGCGACTTTCTGTCACGGCTTTATTGCAACGGCTGAGCCGTTGCTGATTCCCTTCAGCAACGGCTCAGCAACGGCATCAGCCGTTGCTGATGACCATTTTTCTAGTAGTGAGGATGCAATGAATTTTAAAGAGAATGATTGTTCGGTTTGAGTTATGCTTGAGGATAAGCATGGTTTAAGTGTAGGGAGATTTGATAACATGTTTATTTTCCATCTTTTGATGCTTATTTTCATGCTAAATTCAAATTAAATACTTCCTAAAATGTGTTTATTGTTTTGTTTAACTTTTAGGCAACAAATGATGGAAAGAATTCGAAAAGAAGCCTCTATGCACGTTTTTGGAAGCTGAAAATTGAAATGCAAGCCGGATTTTATCGCATTACCTTGGGCGTGCCCACGCCTTAGCGAAGATACATGTGAAAGATCCAGAATTTACCAAGTTTAAAGCTAAAATTTTGCTTCCATGTTTCCATGCGAATTTGAACAATCCATTCGTGTCAAAAATATTAAACCAGGATATTTGGATGTTAGTTTATTGACCTGTAAGGTTGATTTGATTTTTATTTACTATTCTAGTTAGGTTTGGAATTCTCCTATAAAAGGAGAATAATTGTAATGAACAAGGGCCGACAATTCTTAGCTTTAGCCTCCTTTTATGTTTTGTCCTTTATGTTTGAATTCAGCAATATTTTATTTTGGAGAATGAAATTATGTGAGTTTGCGATGTGTGGCTAATCCACTTCTTTCTAGCTAAAAGACGATTCGACGTTTCAATTTTATAGATTGTGAGATTCTTCTATGCTTAATATCTTTATTTTCTAGTATTTCATTTATTTTCTGCAAAAATTATTCTATTGTTTCTTTTTAATTATCGGTCCGTTACTAGATTATTAGAAGAATAGACAGTCTTCTAGTATGGTTGTTCCATGCCGGATTTAGAGATAAATTAGTCGAGATTGCTGTTCAATTCGAACTAATGGAATACTTGAACTAATATGACTTGTGAGATTGTTGTTCAATTTATAAAAGTCTATTAAATCGCTAGAAATAAAGAAACTCATCATTAACGTCTATGATCAATCCTATAAATCGAAATCGAGAATGTACCTTTAGCTAGACATTCCTCTCATTGATTTCTCCTTAATTTTAATCATTATTTTTAATTACTATTTTAATTTTTAGTTTTGAAAGAATTTGAAACTAATCAGTCTCTGTGAATTCGACCCTAGCTATTTGTCATGACTATAAAATCTCAAAAAATAGGTATTAATTTTTGATGAATTCGACACTCATCAATATAATAAGGAATATATTTATATCATTTATTTATTTAGTGCTTGAATTAAAAAATATTAATTTTATCAAATACTTTCTCATTTAATATCATGTTATATTCAATCATATATTATTTTTCATCAAAGAGGGTTAAGTTAAGATAGATCCTTTATAGTTTATTTGTCTCTATTTAATTTTTGAAATTTGAGTGAACCCACTTGTGCTCAAGTGGTAGTAGCATCCGAATATGTTGTCTAGGTCTTAAGTTCAATCCTTAATTGTAGTGCTTTGTGTGTTTTTTTCACGTCTTTGTACGTCTTATAATACGTTTTGTGCGTATATTACCGTGTTAACATTTTGTAATAGCTGCGTTATAATGTTATTTTTTTAAAAATAATAATAATTTGGAATTTGGAATTTTGTTTCATTTGATTATTGCAAACTTAATTTTTCACCATGCCTTTTAGGTGTATTTTTTTTGTTTTGCTTTTTGGTGTATTTTTATTGCCGCAATATTAAGGCAAAAAAATATGGCGGCTGTCTTAATCAACCAATCACACACGTGGAGATTTTGGGTGCATTTGGTTGCACTTGCCCACAAGTCAAAATACTTGTAATTTATATTTATGGTCAATAGCAAATGTAATTTAATTATCCAGTTGTCTGCAAGTATAATTACAATGGCTTAATTGGTTGCAAAAGAAGGTGTTGAAATGTAAATGGTGAGAAAATATTCGGAGAAGCTCCCTATTGTTGGTGCGGCTCAATAATGTTTGCTGGCAAAAATGGAATCGTTATGTAATTATTGGAGATCAATTAAGTTTCAAGACATTCTTGACTTGCTTTCTCCAGGCCTTGTTCTTAGCCTTAGGATCACAATTTTCGTCAAGAGTTAGGTTTGGGTGCAATTATAATTATTGACACCTATCCAAGTATGAACGTAATTTATATCTTCAACCTTATCTTGAGCCATGCTTTTTAAGATTGATGGGGTTGTGATATGCTGGGACCTTTTCAACTTTTGACATATACATAGCCTTCGGTTGCCTTAAACAGGCAACGTATATGCTATTTTATATTATAGGTGACTTTCTTAGTAGGATAACTTGACTTCAGTGACGTATGACCGATTAATACAAACAATAAAATAATAATAATGCTAACAACTGACCAGATGATTTGGACACATACAGCTATTTAGTTAATACCAGTATTGATTATTGATATGAAAAGGTTTTAAAGTTAAGGCTTACCTTTTACTATTGAGTACTTGAAATTGAGGGCCCCTGGCCTTCACTCTATATCAGGAAATTTTCTTTTTTTCTTTTATATTATTAGTTTTTATATTTATCACTCTTTCGTATACATTTTTACACAACATAGAAGCGATGTCCATGTTCTTAGAGATACATGTTTACTTTTGATAACCACTACTGTAAAGCATATGAGATTCAAGTAGGGTTTATCTTTTTTCCTAAAACAAAAAATACATTTATTATTATTGTATCTGATAGATATCCCATAAATACTAACTATAAATGTGCTAATATCAATATATGTGATTTACATGTTCAATTAACCTCCTGCGGGTCCATTGGAGAAGAAAGAATTGAAAACAAAATTGGAATGCTCTTTCCAGCTAAAAATCAATTAATAATTCCTATAAAAGTAAAGTAAAATGCAGCACATTCGAATATTATTTTCCCACAAAGTCAAAAAAAATTTCAACAAAATCACATGTGCCTTCGGAGATTTAATGAAATTATACTAATCTCTTCTCTATTTATAATTTTTTTTTCTAATTCTTTTGAATTTTGTAAAAAATTACACAAATTTATACTAACAAAAAATATTAGTTGAGTGTTGTCGTGTGCATATACTTACTAATAGTATTTTTAAAAAATATATATATTTTTTATTTTAAATGATAAAAATATTTTTTTATTATTTTTATTTTATTTAAAAATTATTTCAAAATTATTTTAAAATAAAATAATTTATTTCAAATTTTTATTTTTAATTTAATTATTTTATACATGTATTTTAATGATTTTTCAGCAATGAGCATAATAGAGAAATCACGTTATTAACGGACTCAATTTAACACCGTTAGCTACCGAAGAGGTGAGTGTCATCTGGATAAATAGATGAAAGATCAATATAATTTTACTGAATCTGAGGGTCAATGTAATTTAAATTTTTTTTTTTTTTTTTGAACCATTCAATTCTAACAATAATCTCCTGTACAAACTCTTTAATATTCTTCCTCGAATTTTTTATATTATTATAAGAAGACATATAATTAGGAGACTTTCTTTTTTACAAAATTCCTCACCGTTGATTAATCGAAAGCAACGGCAAATGCTAATGATGATTTATGAACGATAACAAAAATACCTCCAAAACTAAGTAGCTAACACGACCTCGACTCGGCCGAACCAACTGGCTGAGTCACTGCGGTGGCCCGCGCTGGTCTCCCGGGCCATCGTCCTTTACTCCGCCGCCGCCGCCAACACCGGCCCCTCCTCCGAGGCAATCGAAGGGCGTTCTCGCGCCGCCCAACTTCCCCCTTGATGAACACTCTGCTTCCCCCTTCTTTACCGACCCTTCGCCGTCTCCTTTCTTCCACGTCGGCACCTTCGCCGAGAGCGTCCGGATTAAGAACGCCGACCACCGGTCTGACTTCCCCAGGCGCCAGGCCCACCCCCCGCGGCTGCTCCCGTCCCCTCCCGTGCAGCCGTTGCGGTACCCTGCCCGGGAGCTCCCTTCCCCGGCTACAGGGAACGCGACGCAGCTGGTCGATCGGTGGAACTTCCGCGCAGCAAATATTTCCCGCCGTATGTGGTCCGGCAGCCGCAGCGTGTACCGATCGCCGTCGTCCTCCGGCCCGAGTGGCGTCAACGAGTGCCCTGTCGAGTGCGACCTGGGGAACTTGGCTTGCCTCCGGCCCCGCCTGGATCGCGCCTCCCGCCTCTCGCTTCCGATCCTGGCCAATTCGATCGCCTCCTCCTCTGTCGGTGTCCGATCGACGGCGATGGCGACCTGATCGGGCGGTCGGTCGGCAGCCTCGGGCCCTGGGGATGCGGTGGCTGGGGCGAGCGGCGGCTCGAGAGAGACGACAGAAAGGTCGGAGCGGCAGACAGGGCAGGTAACGTGAGATGCAAGCCACGAGTCGATGCAATCCGGGTGGAAGACGTGATAGCACCCCGGAAGCAGACGAAGCGCCTCGTCGTCCTCGAACTCGCTGAGGCACACTGCGCACTCGAGATCGCCGTGCCCATACTTGAGGGCCTTGGCCTCCGAGTACACCATCGTTGGGAACGACTCAAGCAACACGGGGCTCAGACCCTCCGCCGCTCGGAATCGGACTGAAAGGGCCGCGGCGGTGCGTTGGGAAGCGGCGACCTCCCCGGTGCACTGACGGATGTAGACGGCGAAGAAGGCGAGGAAGAAGAAGGCGCTGATGAGGATAACGATAAGGGTGGCCATGGAGGGGCTGAAGTTGGCGGGGTTGTTTCGGGAGAAGTAGTTGGGGCTCGGGGCAGACTGCTGGGCGGCGCAACCGGGGATGGAGGGAAGCAGCGTGAGCAAGAAGAGGACGGCCGTGATATTTTGGCCATCCGTGAACAGGCGGCGGTAGGGCGGCGTCGCCATGGATGCAATCGGGCGTAGAGGGGCAGCAGAATGGTGGTTCGCCGAAGAGATGCGGCGATTATAATCGGACAGATGGCGGTGCGTGACAAGCATGTGACTGCGAGAGGTACGCTTTTTAAAAATCACCGAGTTTCTATCTGTGTTTTCGTGGGTATCTCAAAATAAAGAAAATTGACTAATCTAATTTATATTTTAATGAAATTAATAAATTTAATTTATTTTTTAATTTGTATGTACTTATGAATTTATATCAATTTTAATCTTTTGTCTATTTACTGTTAATCGCCCCGTTAGCTGCTGACGTGGCATCCTAGTCAGCAACTTAATTTATATTTTTTTAATTTAAACTTGTCACGCCACCCTATTTTACAAAAAAAAAATGACAAATCTAACTCATACTTTGACAAAATTAATAAATCTAACACACCTTTTAATTTGCATCAATTATAATCCGTATTTACGAATTTACATTAATTCTAACCTTTCGTCTATTTATTGTTAATCTCCCCGTTAGTTGTTGACGTGACATCCTAATCAACAACTTAGTTTATATATTTTTAACCTAAACTTGCCACGTTAGCCTATTCTAAAAGAATAAAAATATAAACTAAATTTATTTTTTTTAATCCGAACTTGTCACGTCAACCTATTGGTGCGTGGCCAGAGCCACCAGCACCATAACCATCCCCAGCATTGCGCCGTGACACTTTCACTTCGCGACGCTGAAGGGCAAGGTCTTGAAGTCAGGCTTGTGGCTTATTTTCATTCTCTATTGCTCGCCTTCACCCTTCGTCGGCAATAGGTGTCGCTCCGATCGAAACTCGTCAATGTCGGTGTTGCGCGTGTTCCTTCCCAACGCGTGCGTGTTGATAAACATTGGTGTCTTGGTGGGGATGTCGTCCCTCATGACCTTGGTGGCCCTCATGGATTCGTGGGGGATGATGAACGGGCCCGTCGGGTGCATGCGAAAGGTCTCCCTGACGACGCACCGGAGGTACGTTAGGCGGCCTAGGTCCGCCTCCTGCACAAGCCACGTCAACAATTAACGGGGCGATTAACATCAAGTAGACGAGAGGTTAGAATTGATGTAAATTCGTAAGTACGGATTATAATTGATGCAAATTAAAAGGTGGGTTAGATTTGTTAATTTCGTCAAAGTATGAGTTAGATTTATCGATTTTCTTTTTAAAATAGGGTGACGTGACAAGTTCAGATTAAAAAAATATAAATTAAGTTGCTGACTATGATGCCACGTCAGCAACTAACGGGGCGATTAACAGCAAGTAGACGAAAGGTTAGAATTGATATAAATTTATAAGTACATATTATAATTGATGAAAATTAAAATGTGGGTTAGATTTGTTAATTTTGTCAAATTATGAATTAGATTTGTTAATTTTCTCCCAAATAAAAGGTGAATAATTAATGAAAAAATCGGACCGGTCATTTATTACGACCTAATTAACAACTTTTTAAGGCCCATTTATTTCTTCATTCGTCAATCTCCTTGATTACTTGAAGTCAGTAGTAGATGATGTACAGAACAGAGTTAACTAAGCAACTCTATATGTATAAAAAGTAGGATTACTTGTGCAAATTAAACCATTATAATCTATTTGATGTATGACGATGACTAAATCAAGTGATGGGGAACAAAATTGCATCTGCTGCAGGCTGCTTACAAGTATGCAATGAGCAAAGTTAATGTAATGATTGAATTTGATGAGATGTAGTGAGATAGTTGGGTCCTGCTCCTTTTGTGGGTATATAGTATCAATTCTTAATTTAAGGCTCTAATTGGGTATGTGGGTGGCAGGCATGATTAAATTAGGTCAAATGGTCTTTCCCTAAAGGCTGCTTACCCAATCCATGCACACCTCATCATCAACATAAAAAAGGTTCCACCAGTGAATGACATGGAACGGGCATCTATTCTACCATTAGGGAAGGGGCACATTTTTTAAAGTAATAAAAAGATAACATAGGCATCTAATCCTTCCAAGTGTTCTTTAATGTTTTTCCACCAAAGTTGGGCTTTCTTTAATTTTTTCAAAGAGAGGAAAATTAGGGACCGTGTAAAGCTCACTTCAAATGCTTGTCCTTGTCTTGTGAGTTCATCCAAAATATTTACATGATAAAGTACCATGGTATCCTCCAATCATGGTGGAGCATCTACGTAAGAGAAGATGTCCTCAATGCCATCCTTTACAAGTACATTTTCAAATTGCTTCTAAAGCTGAAAGAAATTTCAAGCAAAAATACTTGAAAAATATATTCTTAAAATATCTTAGTCTGAATAATTATATTTTCAAAACTGATTTTTCATAGCAATTTACAGATTGCGAGACGGAAAATAAATAGTGGGTTAAAATATAAATTTTATTTAATGAATTAGTACTGAAAATAATATTTTTGTCCTTATTATAATATTCTAATTTTTTCTTAAGTGGCCTCATCCACTTAATTAAGATAGAGATATAGTTGGTCCCGTTATGACCATAAATCATATTGAATGGTTCATGAATTGATAATAATTAGGTGATTAATAGGAGGAAGACAAATGAGAAAAAATTGGGAATGTTGAAACAGATGTCAAAAATAAATTTGAACAGCTCAAGGTAGATGATGAACATATTATGCAGGTAGATCATGGCAAGAAACTATTTTTTTTTTCAAAAAAATAAGCTTAAATTAAAGTCGGCGAGAGCCGGACTCAAAAAGATCAGTGGACAAAATGTTCTCGAGCTCGGGTGGACGAATGGATGATCAGATCCCCTCATCCTTATAGAGGCGCGCCCGATTTGCTGCCTTATGGGCAACTTTGTTGGCATCTCGGAGATAAAAAGAGATGCCGAGCATATTATAATTAGATCTTAATACATGAATATCAGATATAATCACAGAAATAGCCAAAGGGGCTTGTGTGTTGGAATTGATTGTATCTCGGAGGAGCCAGGCACCATCCTCCCAGTTAGCTCTGGGAGCAAAGCAAAGGCCTATGCGAGTGCTAAGCTTTGTTGGTGACAATCAAAGAGCAGGTGCTCACAGGTTTCAGGGTGTAAGGAACAGAAATGCAAGTGTTGGTGGAGCTAAGATCAATGGACATAAGGCAGGTTCGGTAGGGAGCCATTTATGGAGTAATTTCCAGCAAAATATAGAGACTTTAGGGGCTGCCCTAAGCTTCCAAAGGTGTTTCCAATGAGGGGACGACACATCAAGAAGCTGTTCATGGCTTCTAAGGTATGAATATGCTAATATGGCGGTAACGCTATCCCTCCCCCCCTCGAGGAGCCTCTCCAAACGTACTTATCCTCGTCGGGTATCAATGGCAGATTCAATCGAGAAATGGATACCATGAGCACGAGGTCGAATGCATCAAGACACAAGTCATCATTCCAAGTTTGATTATCAATCAGAGCATTTACACACATGCAATTGTCAACCATATTTACATTCAAGAAAGTAGGTTTTCTGCATAAGGGAGTGTCAAATAACCAGGTGTCAAGCATAATAAAAGTATTGATACCAGAGTTTGTAATTTAAAAAAAAACAGGGGCCAGTAGTGAGAAGTCTTTGAGGAAAAGCCGTCGTGACCAGGAGGACTTTGAGTTAGTGGATAAAGGGAGACTAGGATCTTGGTACTAGGCTTTCACGATATCAAACCAGGGGGTGGAGATTTTGTTTAGGTGGCACTAAATGCGCTTGGCCTGAAGGGCCAAGCAGGAAGTTTCCAGATCATGAATTACGAGGCCCTCTTCAGATTGGGCAGGGTGACAGTGTCTCAGCTAATATGGTGAATAACTTTTTTATTCGGTGTGTTGGACCAAAGGAAGTTCCTGGTAATCTGCTCAATCTTGTCAACACAAGACTGCGAGAACCAATTAACATACATTGAGTGGATCGGGATGGAGTTAAGCACAGAATTTATGAGCACGACTCTCTCGGCCTGAGATAGGAATGCAGAGTGCCATGATCCGAGTTTGGCCTTGATGCGGTCGAGGATGAAATTGTAAGAGGTGGAAGGAGGTCAGCGAGGGGCGATTATAGCACCGAGGTACTTAAACGGAAAAGAGTCAACCTTCATTTCGAGTTTGGAGCTTAAGGCTCTAATGGTTAATCTTGAGGTATTCCGGGGGAAAAGTATTTCCGATTTAGCTAGGTTCACAGTTTGACCCGTAATCTTAGCATAGAGGCTAAATATTTGCTGGATGGTATTCAGGCTTTTGGGATTGGCCCTAAACATGAGGAGGATGTCATCAACGAACATCAAATGGCTTAGGATGGCCACATTTTTGAATTTGAATGGAGTTAGCTTTTTGCCAACAACCGCCTGGTTGATAAGGTTGGTTAGGGTCTGAGCCGCCAGGACATAGAGGTAAGGGGATATTGGGTCACCCTGGCGGATATCCATTTTGGATGTGAAAAAGGGAGAGGTCTTGTTATTGACCAGGCAGGAAAACGAAGTTGAACTGAGGTAGGATTTAATCCAATCTATGAACCTAGGAGGGGAGTTGCAAGCTTGTCGCGTAGCTAAGATAGCCTTCCAGGATAGTTTGTCAAAGGCTTTGTCATGGTCCAACTTAATCATAATAAGAAGGTCTTTGCCTTTCGAATCAAACATACTATGGGCCGCCTCCTGAGCAATAAGTATGTTATCGTGAATGCTCCGACCTTTTATAAAGGCAGATTGCTCGGGAGAGACAAGAGTTGGAAGGATAGATTGGATCCCATTGGCAAGGGTTTTGGCTAAGATCCTATAGTTTAAGTTGCAAAGAGCAATATGACGAAAATCTTTTGTGGTAGAGGGGGTGGGGTATTTCAGGATGAAGGTTAGGAGTGTTTGGTTCCAATCATAGGGGAGAAAGACATTGTCATGGAAATTGCTAAGACATTGCATGAAGTATGGGCTAATAATATTCCGGTAGGCCTTGTATAATTCAGCGGTGAATCTGTCAAGCCTCGGACTTTTGTCATTAGGCATGGAACATACAACATTCCAGACCTCATCGGCCGTGAAGGGGGCTATCAAGCGTTCACCGTCAATATCCGAAAGGGTCGAAAAAAATGGCAAAGTAGCAAAGTTATTAATACATGCATTATCAGAGTCCCAAAGTTTATTATAATGATCAACAAAAGCAGAGAGAATATCAGCATCAGTGTAAACTAAACTACCATTAGCCAAGTTTTAAGCAATTAATGTGATTTCTTCTCCTGCGCATGGATGTAATACGATGGAAATAAGCAGAATTACGATCGTCATCCACAGTCCATTTGATTTGGTTCCAACGATTCCGAGCTTCTCATCATTGTGACCTGACGATTCTGAGCTTCTCAGAATCAAAGGAGCTTGGAATCGTCAGGTCACAAACTTGAGAAAAAGCAGTGATCTTTCGTCAATAGAGGAACAATGACGAAGATAAAGATCACAACTTATGAGGGGGGTCCGCCATTGGAGCAACTCAAAACGATGCTTCCCCTTTCTCTTCTCTTTCTCTCTCTCTGAGTGGTGTTTCCGACTTGCTTGGTGGTCGTGGTCAGCATTGGCAGCGGAGAGGGGCTCGTGGTCATGGAGGCGGAGGTCATTGGAATCAGACGATGCTACAGTGGTTGGCGGCGGCGCCGATGGAGGGGTGAGCGGGGCAGCGGCGAAGGAGGAGGGAGGGGGTGACAAGGAGGGAGATATTGATAAATAATAGATTTAATAATACAAGTCAGCTTCTTTATTTTTTATTTTAAAATATTAGTTGATTGGATTTATTAATACACATAATATTTGCCAAGTCAACATGCAAACGGAAAAGTTAACCGCGGTCTGGCGGTGTGCTATAATTGAAACAAATTGAGAATTGAAGCATACATTTGAAACAAATAAAAAGTCGTGATATATTCATTAATTAACCCAAATTAATAGGTAAGTACACGTCAGCTTAACTAATTTTTATATATTAAATTAATGGCCGATTGGACTTAGATTGACACGTTAGCGATGCCAGGTCAGCAGATTAACGGGAAACTTAACCCGAGTTTGACGGTGTGTTATAATTGAAACAAATTGATAGTTGAAGCCTGCATTTGAAACAAATGAAAAATAGTGGAAGATTTGGAAATTTCGATAAAAGTCATGATATATTCATTAATTAGGGAGAAAGATTAAATGTTGGGATAGATTTGTTATAATGACTAAAGTTTGGCATGTATACATTAATTTTCCCTATTTATATAATATTATAATATTTTTTATTACATGCTGACGTGGCACAAGTGATAATAAAAAAAATATTTTTTATTTGCTGAGTCAGATATCACATTAGCATCTAACGGTTGCATTGACGGGTCATTTGATGTCGGACTAGAATTGATATCAATTTGATAGTTCGGGATATAATTAATACAAATTAAAGATCAAACTAAATTTGTGAAAAAGATTATAGTTTAGACGAGATATATTAATTAATCCAAAATAAAAAATTGTGAGTCATGCTTTTGTATTTGTATAAAGTTGGCTTGCCTAATTTAATTGATGAATCGTCAATACATATCTGAATTAAATTTGTGAAACCACTCAGATGTAGGGAGCTTCTTCTATATCATCTTCCACAAAAACACCTTGATTTTTTCTGCTATTTGAATAGTCCACAATTTTCTCCAATTGAAGTCACATTTGTCATTTTTATCCTGCATTTTCTTTAAGAACATATAAGCTCATTTCAAAGACAAGTCACCATTTCTACTCTCCTCCCAGACTCAGGTGTCCTTGCCACATTCAATATTTATATCAATACTTAGCACAGTATTTTCCAAGGTTTCACTGAAACAATTCTCAATTATTCATCTATTCCATAAATCCACCACAATCAATTCACTGACCTTATTATATTTGCTTAATTCTGCCACATTGATATAAGTAGGCCATTTGTCTAATGAAATTTCTGATAACCATGGGTCCTTCTAAATCATAGTATCTTTGTCATCCACCATCTTGATTCTAAAATCCAATTTTAATTCTTTCATGCATTTTATAACATCTCTAACTTGCACAGATTTATACCTTGTTTCATTCTTCATCCAAGGATGGAAACTGTCATATTTTGCTTTATAAAGATTACACCTAACATTGTTCTCTTGGTTCAAAACTGGTAGTAATCTTTTTGCTCGAATAATTCTTTTCATTGACATCATATCTCTTACTCTCAATCCACCTAGACCTTTGCATGCAGTGATAGTCTTCCAGTTCAACAAATTTACCCTTTTTTATTTTCATTACTCCATAGAAATTTTTTGTAAATTCTATCAATCTTCTTGGCAGTAGAATCCCTCACCCCAACAGACATCATACTGTAAACTGGAATAGAACACAATACAGAATTGATTAGTACAATTTTTCCTGCTTGAAATATCAGTTTACTAGCCTATAGCTCCATTCTTTTTGTCACTTTATCCACAATCTTGTTCTGATATCCTGAGCCAATTTTGTTTGGGGATAAATAAGCTCCCAGGTAATGCATTGGATAAGTTCCTTCTTTGATCCCAAATAAATTACAGATATTGTATTTAATACTTGGATCCAGTTTGAAAGGAAAAATATATATCAGATTTCTCAATATTGACAATTTGACCAGTTACTTTGCTATATAACTCCAGAGCATCCCTTAATCCTTTACAAGACTTCAGAGTACCCTTTATAAAAAATACTAAGTCATCAACATAGCAAAGATGACTTATGCAAACTCCATTGAGCTTGTAAGGTATAATTTTTTTCTTCTCAATAAAATCCCTCATTATTGCAGATAAAAACTCCTCCATGATGATAAAAAGGTAAGAGGAAATAGGATCCCCTTGCCTTACCCCTTTAAAGCCCTCGAACAATTCAGAAATTTCACCATTGAGCTTACAACAATACCTGACATTCTCAATACAACCCTTCACCCAAGAAAGCATCTTCTGTTTAAACCCCATACACTTCATAATTTCATATATAGAAAACCAGCTGGCCCTATCATACGCTTTCTGCAAATCCACCTTAATCATAATATATGGACTTTTTGCATTAGACTTGTGCATGGAATTTAGAATCTCAGCCACAACCATAACATTGTCTTGAATATTTCTTTTTGGAACAAAAGCAACTTGCTCCGGACTTATGGTTTTGTCCAAACCTGGTCTCATCCTGTTAACAATAACCTTTGCCAATATCTTGTATAAAATATTACACAATGCTATTGGTCTAAAGTCTACAATCTTCTCAGCTTTTTCCTTCTTTTTTATCATGACTAATAAGGTATCACTCCATCCTTCTAGTAACCTTCATGTCAAGTAGAAAGCATCAAATTCCATCTTGATTCTATCATTTATCGCAGACCAGCTATGCAAATAGAATTCAAACACATAACCATCAAGTCCAGGGCTCTTTCCTCTACCCATATTCTCAGCAGCCACTTTAATTTCATTAAGACTGAAAGGCTTCTCCAATTCTGAGGCTTCTTTTGGTGAGATTTTCCCTCAATTAAACCTTCGAAACACCTCCTTATCAAAGTTCATATTGTCTTCACTCTTCCATTGATCCTTATACCATTCAGCAAAGTGATAAACCATCTCCTTTTCATCTGAAACTTCCTGCTCATCAATTTTCAAAACTTCCACTCTATTTCTCCTCCTGTTGATCAGCACAAAATGATGAAAAAATTTAGAATTTTTATCCCCTCCTTTTATCCATAGTTTCCTGGGCTTAGACCACCATTTGATCTTTATTTGTTTACTTAGAGCAGCCAAGTAATTTGACAGACTTTTCAGTCTTAGAATTTCATCCTCTGTAATTACACCAGCTTCCTCCTTTATCTCCAAATCGCTCAGCTTTCTACTAGTTTCATTCCATTTATTTTCCAGATTTTCAACTACATTTCTATTCCACTTGGTTAATATTGCTTTTAAATTCTCAACATTATCCATCATACTCAAGTTGTTCCCATCATTTTCACGCCAATATTTCTCCACAACCTCTTTGAACTCTAGATATTCAAATCAGAATTGTTCACAGATGAAGTGCTTATCACACCTTTTCTTCTTTTTCAATGAGTCATCTTTACGTCTAATCAAAAGCAATCTATGATCAGAATCAACCATGTTCTTATGCTCCACTTTTATCTCATAATTCCACTAAAGCCACTTCACATTATAAAGAGCCCTGTCCAATCTAGCAGATATCTTTCTTTCCATATTTTTCCTCTTATTTGTCCATGTGAATGTTGGTCCTGTGAAACCAGCATCCACCAGGCCAGCTTCATTAACAAAATGGCTGAAATCAGTAACAGATTGACTAATAATGAAAGATTTACCTCCTCTCTTTTCTTCTCTATTCATAATGCAATTCATATCACCAGCAATCAGCCATGAAACACCATCAATGTCTAACTGACCCAACATTTCCCAAAGCAGTTTCCTTTTCTTGACATTGTTACTAGCATACAAACAAGATAGTAGTAAAAAAGTTCTCTTATTGTCCATCTCAAACACACAATTTAAAGACGGGTTGTCTTTGAAAACTACATTTCCTGATATAATGCTTCTTCTCCATAACAGCATAATACCTCCAGATTTACCTACACTAGATACAACATCACCATCCCAGTGTCTACCAATTTTTCTCAAATATTTCAAAGCTTCCACAGTCTCTAGATGAGTCTCCTGTAAAAGAATAATATCCACTTTCTGTAGCTTGAGTACAACCCACAAGTATTCATTAGCAATTTTTTTCCTCAATCCTCTTATGTTCCCGAATATAATCTTCATGACATCAATTGACTTGGTTCTCACTATCTTGCTTCTTCTCAGGGTCTCCATCAGAATTCAGCCCACAAGTTTCCTTACAGTATCTTCTCTTTTTCAACTTGATATTTTTATACCCCACAGGTACATTGACAAGTCCTTTATCTCTCCCAGAATCACCTCTGCCCTTTAAGCATTTTCCATCTAAACTTCTTGATAATTCTGGATCAATACCTTCCTCTAAGAAATCCTCCTTAGCATATTTATTGTCCAGAATTTTTGAAAAGAAAGCACTCAACTTCTCAGAAATCTTTGGAAGCCTTCCCCTCATTACTGCATAAAGCTTTCTCTACTCTTTTAGCTGAGAAAATAACTTCTTCAGATTCCATTCTGCTGTGTCATCAACCTTGCCTTCCATTTCTATTTTACTTGTTGTTGACAATTGAGTTTGTGTATTCTTCTTTAACTTTATCTCAGCATTATCCTTTCTAACCCATTCTTTCCCAGCTGAAACCTTTTCTTTAGCCTCTAGCTCCATAACATCATCTATCACAGCTTCGGATATATGTTTTAATTCTTTATTCCTCTCAAAGGTTGGGTTATTCAAAATTTTGAAAAAAATTATCTGAGCCTTCAGGGTTTTTCAACTTATTGTTCTGCACAGACCTTTTCCTTCTTTGAACCTACAGCCATGGCCCCAATAGACAGTCCTCATTTTTCCTAGAATCTTCAGCTTGTGTTCCCATTGTTTTACTACTACTTGCTGCTTCCTTTGTCATCAAACAATTGCTATCCTTGTGGCCAACTATGCCACATTTAAAACAAATATTTGAAAGATTTTCATAAGCAATGGTTTGAAAGAAACTACCTGCCTTGATGTCTATCCAAATACCTTGCTCAATTAACTTTTTAATATCCTGTAATATGCATATTCCAGCAAACTTCCCCCTATTACCTGTAAGCGTGTGCTCATCCAATTTGACAGGCTTACCTACTGCTGCAGCAATTTGTAAAAGTATTTCCTTATGCATATATTCATATGGCAACCCTGGAAGTTGAATCCAAGTTGGGATAACCGAGATTATCTCCTTAAGAGGCTGAAAATCTTCTCTCCAATTCATCAGCGAAAGAGCTTGTCCTCTCAAGAACCATGACCCTCCTACTAAAACTTTCCATAAATCCTCCTCATTGATGAATTTAAATAGAAAGAAACCTCCGGCCAAATCAACAATCTGGCAATCCCCCTTAGTTTTCCAAAGTTTCAGTAAAACGGTCTTCACCAGTTCAAAATTTGGAGTTCTCCTGAAATTTTTTTCATATAGAAACAATTTACAATCATACCTTGCCCTATGGAGATCCTCATCAGATATAGTCACCCTCCCTTTGTCATTCAGCTGAATCTTTTTAATTTTCTCGCTCAGTTTAGACGAGTTCCTCCATTCTTCTTCTTTCCTTGCCAGATTAAACAATTCCGCCCATGATCCTAGCTGAAATATTCTTCTCAGATCATTTTCACTTCATTGATTTTCTACCTTTTTCCCCTTATTAGCTTCCAGACCTCCAGCAGAAGATTGAGAAGAAACGCCAATAGCTCGAGTAGAACCAGTAGTCTCCTTTGTTCGAATCAGATCTCTCGAATCTGGTGGATTCAGAGGTTCTTCCTGTCTCGAGATTAGTGTCGAGCCTTTTGTCCCTTTCGCCCTATTCTCACCACTCATCTTTTTTTTGCTTATATGTGCTGCAAATAAATATGAAATTAAATATCCCTTCATTGAATTAATTTAGGGGGTGGAATAAAGTATTGAATAGCTAATTCTAGTATTTGGATTCACGCGCAGAGTATCAACATTACGATAACATTTGAATTTATCAAATTCTTTTAGCACTAGCAAAAGTACTACTCACTCAAGTTGGACTAATTCATCATATTTGGTTGGGCATTAATTTGTAAAACATATTCAGTCTATTTCAATATAATTAATTTTATGAAACGTATAAAATTAAGAAATATATTTTATTAACAAAGGCTTAATAAATATTTGGAGTGAGAGACGACGGCACGAGTCTTGTTAGGCAAAAAGCATTTCTTAAACGCAAAGCATTTTTAAATATTAATTGAAAGGGTTCCTCCTTTATGATTGCTTTGTGCAACTCATCATCGTCTGCCAGGCTTAATTGCTTACCTAACAGTGTTCTACGTGTACAGTGATAGACGTAGTAATTTAAATGAGGAATTCAATTTATGATATAAAAATTTAATAAATATTATTTTAACTTTTTATTTTTTAAAATTTTAATTAAAATCATAACTTATAATAGTACAAATTCCTTTTTTTATTTTTATATTTTAAAAATATTACTAAAATATTTAAATTAAAAATAATTAAAACTCTTGTAATTTTTTTTTCATTTAAATTATCAAAAGTAAGCTCTACTATGATGTGATCGTCGTCTTACTAATCTCGAGTGTCAACTTTATGAAGTTATATGAAGAAAACTAAAAAAATAGTAAGAGGTTAACAACATTATAAATACATACAGAAAAATAATTGCTCTTTGTTGTATTAATAGTACTTAATATTACATTAAAAGTAAAATTAACTTAACACCGTGAAGATGTATTATATAATTAATATAGATGTATTTTGATTTGGATTCTTAATTAAATAAATTTCACAATCATGAACGAAATATAGCATAATTTTTATTCATTTTCTTGGATGCTTGATTAGAAAATTAATTATTCGATCATATATTGAATAATTCATACGTAAAAGTTCACACAAACTTTATAGTATGAGCATGAATAATAGTATAGAAAAAATATTAGAAATAAATTAAACCAACAAGAGAGCTTTAGATGTAAAAAACTAATGGAGAACATTTTGAATTTAGCTTATAAAATAATAGAAAATTTTTTGGAGTTAAGTGAGAAATTAATAGAGAAAATTTTAGAATTTTTTTAACTAAAAAATTAGATTTTATATTTAACCATTATGAAAAAAGGTAATGAATGAATATAGAAGACAAGAGATGAGATTCGAACCTAACATCTATAAGTAAAAAATTAAAATATTTAACTAATAGGCTATGAACACATTAGTGAAAGAAGTTGAAATTAATAATAATAATAATAATAATAATAATACAATTTTATCCTATATTTTTTTAAAAATTATTAAATTATATTTAATATTTGATATTTTGAAAAATTTCAGGGGGCCAGTGACCCCTTTGACCCTAGTGTGGGTCCGCCCCTGTACATACACCGAATATATTGAAATTATAATTTTGTTAATTAATTTAGTATACTAATATGATTAATTGGTAAGTATTATATGCGACACATAATAAAATAAATTTGATTAATCGGTTAATGACAGGAGTTTAAAAAATTTGGTTAACTAAATTAATTGCGCATGATCGAATTAGGTCCAAAAGTGTCCACACACATGAACCATACTCAAGTCATGCCAGACGGCTAGGCCCAGAGGCTCCACCTAGCTATTTAAGGACACTCGCGTCCTCATTAATTGCGAGAGATTCATCATTACGAGTCCGACATCTTTAGAATTAGCCTTGACACATTTCGAGCGACATTCCTACGAGATTACCGGGCGACACCATCGTCAATCCTCCCTCATCATATATTATATACAGACACGACATGCCTCAGATACGGGAGATTCCAATGTCTATTATCTCCATCTTAACATATTCTAACTTGAGCGTCAGATTGTCTTTTGCACCCCCCTCTCCCCACGTTGGAGGTTCACCTGACCAGGAGATGCATCATATTCCTACGAGATGCACCACTCCGACTTCAAGAAAAAATATTTGGTGCCCACCATGGGGCTGAGAAAATCTTACCTACTCCGTAGTGGTTGGTATCCAAAGTCAAGCGAACGCTGCCACACGCAGGCAGCACACTAGCGATGACGTCCTCCCGCTACATGGAGTCACTGAAACAGTGAAAAGTGACGCTTCGGCACCAACCAACCCCTCACCAGAAGAATCCTAGCGTCTGATAAATGACCTTCAGGTGGAGAATCGACGGTTAGCAGCTCAGGTCGAGATGCTGACGCGATTCCGGGAACAACACCCGGCTGAATGCAAACGCCACCGCTTTGAACACGATGGAGACAACCACTCATAAACAAGAAGATCAGTTTTCGTCCTTCAGGACAAGGGCTCCCGCGCGCATCACCAGAGAGAAGAGAATTGGACACTAGGGTCATGAAGGCTACCCCTCCTCTCCCCGTCGACTCGGGACCCTTCGCCGAGCGAATTAGGGTAGTATGTCTTCGACCCATATTCAAACTGCTGATCACACTCTAGCCGTACGACGACATGGGTGACTCGACCACGCACCTGACAATGTTGAGGTCCATGATGCTCCTCAACGGAGCGACCGATCACATCCTATGTCGAGCCTTCTCAACCTTTTTGGAGAAGTTTGCACTCCTGTGGTCCTCTTCCCTTCTACCAAGGTCTATACACACCTTCGAAGAGCTCTCCCGCGCTTTCACCAGTCAGTTCTCCTCGTCACGGATCTAATCCAAAACCGAGGACGCCCTCCACTACATTAAGCAAGGGCAACACGAGTCGCTAAAAGACTACATAAAGAGATTTCGGGCCATGGCCATGGAGATCCCAAATCTCGAACCATGCATCGAGCTTTTTTCCAATCAAGAACGGGCTGAACCCCAGACACTTCGCAGACCAGATCACCCCCTGGCGAAGCCGAAAGACATGGTCGAGTTCTAGGAGAAGGCTGCAAACCATATAAAGATGGAGGAACTCCGAGAGGCCTGAAAGGCTGCAATGCAGAACGCCAAAGATGTCACCGAGGACAACAAGAACGCCAAAGATGCAGAACTACGAAGACAGAGCCCGTCATGACTAGGGTCATGATAGGAGAGGGAGGTCGCCCTCCAAGCCCATTCCCAGGTTTGACAAAGTACACTCCCCTCAACACTAGATGAGAAACCATCCTCGAGGACATTTACCATATGCAATTGCTTAGACCTCCCAGCGGCCTAGAGAGGCCAAAACCCTTGTCTATTATCGATAAGAGCAAAAGGTGTGTGTTCCACATAACCTACGGACATACCATCGAGGAGTTTGTGGTGCTTCGGGATCTAATTGAGCGCCAGATTAGAGAAGGCCGCCTCGACCGCCACGTCCATCGCAAATGAAGCAATAGCCTAGACGAACAAAACTACGACCACTAGTGCCGAAGTTCGAGCAGGACACCGCTGCCGCCGCGGTACAACAAGCAACGCTGAAGTCCAAGCAGGACACCACCGCCATGGCACGATTGCACAATCGAGCATCCCAACACCGAAATCCGCGGAGCCATCGACTACAAAGCATGTGGATTCGCCGGAGGAAGCGATACGAACTTAGCCATAATGGAATCACTCCAAATCCATCATAGCAATCGATGATGCAACTCGTCCACAAAGGCCGCACTCGCCTACCCCGATAATATCTTTCTATGAAACTGACTTCCTGGGAATTGACAGAAACTTGCATGACCCTGCTGTTATTTCTGTAATCGCTAGTGATTTCCTTGTCTGGAAAGTTTTGGTAGACCAGGGGAGCTCAGCTAACGTCATGTTCTACCCAACACTTGAAAAGATGCGCATCAATGAAAATTCATTCCATCCTTACCATAGAGACCTTGTCGGCTTCTCAGATGAGCGGGTCAATGTCAGAAGCTACTTATGGCTGACAACGACTATCGGCTCCCCCCAAGAGCGAAGTCGATGAACGTACAATTCCTTCCCATCCAATGTTCAAGCCCCTAATGCGTGATCTTAGGCCAACCATCCCTGAACAGTCTTGGAGCTGCATTATCGACTCTCCATTACTCTAAATTCCCTATCTCTAAGACATAGGTAGAAGTGGTGCATGCAGACCAGAAGGAGGTTCGTTCGTGCTACAATGAGCGCCTAAAGCTCAGGCTAGCCGAGCTAAAGGAAACACTAGATACTTTGTCATCACTAGTAATTTCGATTCTTCACATAGAACACCATCCTCAGATTTTAGAATTGGACCGCATAGGAGATGTCCAAGAGTGGCCCCAGCCCGCCGACGATCTAGAGCCCGTGCAGGTCAGAACCTCTCACGAGCAGGTAACTTACATGGGAGCACACCTCCACGCCAAGCTCAAAGCTCAACTCGACGCTCTACTCAGAGACAACACCGACCTCTTTTCATGAACACCGATCGGCATGCCGAGGATAGACCCCTAGGTCATCTGCCATAGATTACCCATCGATCTTCGGGTCAAGCCCGTGGTTCAGAAGAAAAGAAAACTCGAAACCAAGTGCCAACAAGCATCCCTCGAGGAAACTGAAAAGCTATTAAAAGCAGGATTTATCAGAGAAATCAGATTCACCACATAACTCGCAAATGTCGTCATGGTTAAGAAAACCTCAGGAAAATGGCGGATGTGCGTCAACTTCACCGACCTCAACAAAGCCAGTCTGAAGGAATGTTGCCCGTTGTCGAGCTTAGATAAGCTTGTCGAGGACTCCTCGAGATATCAATACCTGAGTTTTATGGATGACTCTTCAAGCTACAACCAGATCCGGATGCACCTGAAGGATGAAGAGAAGACAACTTTATCACTGAGCACGCCAACTGTGGGTAGCATAGTTGGTGGCAATTTGTTGAACGTTGCTTAGAGATCTAGGGTTCAAACCCTACTATGGTCACTTATTGTGACTTTCTATCTTTGTTAAAAATAAAAAAAAAAACTTTATCACAGAGCACACAAGCTTATGCTATAAAGTGATGCCATTCTGGCTAAAAAATGTAGGAGCTACCTATCAACACTTAATGAACAAAGTCTTCGAGCATCATATCGGCTAGAACATGGAAGTGTACATGGACGACATGGTCGCCAAAACACCGACCGTTGGAGACCACTGCAACGATCTCATTGAGATTTCCAGCCAGCTCAGGCGCTATAACATGAGACTAAACTCGGAGAAGTGCGCCTGCGGAGTCCACAACAAAAAATTCTCGGCTTCATGCTTACGAACTGAGGGATTGAAGCAAATCCTGAAAAGTGCTTAGCCATTCAAGAAATGCGGAGCCCGCGTAACATTAAAGATGTACAACTGTTCAACGGAAAAATAACTGCCTTGTCCAGATTCCTCTCCAGGCCGGCCGATAGGGCCGCTCCCTTCTTCAAAATCCTCAGAAAGAAATAGGACTTCCAATGGTACGAGAAGTGCAAATAAGCATTGGAAGAACTCAAACACTTTCTCACCAGTCTTGGACAAATCACAATCGAGAATGACACTCTCCTTCTACCTCACTGTCATGGAGAACGCCCTCAGCTCAATGTTGGTCTGAGAATAGGGAAAAGATTAAAAAACTAATCTACTTTGTCAGCAAGGTCCTCCAAGGGCCCGAAACCAAATACTATAGGCTAGAAAAGCTCTCTTTCGCCCTGGTCATCTTTGCCAAAAGGTTAAGACCCTATTTTTAGAGTCACCACATCCAGATACACACAGAACAGCTGATCAGGAAAGTCCTAGCCAAGCCCGAGCTCGCCGGGCGAATGATATCTTGGTTAGTAGAACTTTTGGAGTTTAGCATCGAGTACCAGCCTAGAGGTCTGATCAAGGCCCGGGCACTATCAAACTTTGTCGCTAAATTTATCAACCAGGAAGGCATCGCCAACTAGGTCGAAACTTTGACGTTGTTCGTAAATGGCACCTAAAAAGGAAATGGAGCAGGCATCATTCTGAAGAATGGCCAGAGAATCACCCTAGAGCAATCCCTCCAGTTCCAATTCAAAGCCAACAACAATCTGGCAGAGTACGAAGCTCTGATCGTCGGGCTGAAACTTGCCTAAGATGTGAAAGCCCAGAACATGATCGTGAAAAGTGACTTACAGCTTGTCATAGGACAAGTCAACGTCATATGCCAAGCCAGGGACCCCTCCCTCGAAAGGTACATCTCACTAGTACATTCTTCAATCACTAACTTTGATAGTTGTGTGATTCAGTACATACCTCGGGAGGAAAATACCCGAGCTAACCTATTATCTAAGCTCGCCAGCACCACGAAACATCAAAAGAATAGGTTGGTCATTCAACAAATCCTCGGACAATCGAGCATCCAACTGGTCGACACCTCGGACGAGGTCCAAACAATCGAACAAGGCACAGACTGAAGGACCCCATACATAATCTACCTCAGGTGAGGGGAAATTCTGGAGCATACCTCCAACCTAGACAAATTCAGGAGGATAGCAAGTTACTACACCCTCTTCGATGATCAACTATACAAGAGAGGATATTCTCGGTCGCTGCTCAAATACATCGGCCAACCTCGAACAAATACTGTAATGACGGAAGTCCATGGCGACATCTGCGGCAATCACATCGGATGGAGATCCTTGGCAGCCAAAATCCTTCGGACTGGATACTTTTGGCTAACCATGAAGACACATTACGTCCTTTATGTCAAAAGGTGCCACAAATGTCATAGATTCTCTGAAGTCTCACAACAACACCCCGAGCCACTACATAGCTCAGAAGTCAGCTGGTCGTTCCATAAGTGGGGCATCGACCTCCTCGGCCTATTCCCTCAAGCACTAGGACATATCAGGTATTTGGTAGTAGCGATCGACTACTTGATCAAATGAATAGAGGCTGAACCTTTATACTCAATTACGACTGAGAAGGTCTAAAAGTTCGTATGGAAGAACATCATTTACAGGTATGACATATCTCGCGAACTCGTCAGCGACGATGGGACACAATTCACAGATCGACAGTTATGAGGAATTCTTCTCGAACCTCGGTGTTCGATAACTCTTCTCATCAGTAGAGCACCCACAGACAAATGGCCTGACCGAGGCAACCAACAAGGTCATCATGGCGGGACTCCGAAAGAAACTTGACCAAGTCAAGGGGCATTGTGCCGAAGAACCACCCGAAGTGCTTTGGAGCTAAAATACAACCGCTCAATCTTCTAACGTGGAAACTCCCAACAGGTCTATTTATATATGTAGCAGAGGCCATGATCCCTATCGAGATCACAGAGCCCAGCGTCTGCAGAACAACCTTCAAGGAGCATAATAATTCAGAAACCCGTCAGGACGAGCTTGACCTCAACGAGGAAGAGCGAGAACTCGCGAGGATTAAAGAAAAGGCTATGAAGCTCATAATAGTTCCGAAATACAACAAACATGTCAAACTGAGGAGCTTTGGAGAAGGGGACCTGGTCCTCCGACAGATCGAACCTAAAGGAAACCAACCGGAGAAGGAAAGCTCACCTCGAATCAGGAATGCCTCTACAGGATCACAAAGTTCCTCAGTAAAACCGCCTACAGAATCGCTGAACTCTCCGGAGAAGAATTTCTACTATAGATAAGCATCCTCCCTTAAACTATAAGTGATTGGTGCACTTTTTTTCCTTCATGGCGGTTTCCTCCCACTGAGTTTTTCCCCTTGAAAGGTTTTAATGAGGCACCACTATACACAGGCCGAGCTTAGCTCTCAGTGTGGCACGATATACTATTACAACAATAATTAATAATATTGCTCTCTCTATTCCACACATTCTCTTTGTGTCCAGATTGCTCGTAGCTATCTCATAACACGCATAGGAAGAACCTCTCGTGATATCTCCCGCAATGTGCATGCGCGACGCACCAGTCCTCTTTGGCCTCAAGCGCCTCTCTCGGATTCCAACAACGACCAGAACTCGGTTTTCACAAGTTTGGATCGCCGGCCTCAGTGCCTATATCGAGCTCCCACGTCATGAAAGACCAGGACTCGATTTTCACCAGCCTGGCTCATCGATCTCAGCGTCATTACTTCCGGCCTCAGAGCTCTTACAATGACAAGGGCTCAGTTTTCATCAGCCTAACTCATCGACCTTAGCGTCGCTACTTTCGGCCTTAGATCCCTTGCAACGATCAAGACTCGATTTTTCACCAGTCTGGCTTATCGCCCTCAGCGCCGCTACTTCCAGCCTCAAAGCCCTTACAATGACTTGAATCGTGCTTCTTGCGAGCTTGATTTTCGCCAAGTTTGGTCCTTTGCCTCAATGCCACTACTTCCAACCTTAGAGCCATTGAAGACTTGGGCTCCTATGCCCTTATCGACCCAAAGTGCACTCCTCGCGAGCTCGGTTTTCAGCGAGTTTGGTCCTTGGCCTCGACGCCACAACTATCGGCCTCAATGGCCCCACTCCCAAGATTCGAACATCTTCGAAGCGAACACACAACTATCGAACAGGTAACTGTTGGGGAAATGGCCATACTAGAGGGGGGGGGGGGTGAATAGTGTGTTTACTAATTTTTTTTGCCTAAATCCGATTTTAATCGTTTCTTAGACTTCTTAGGCAAAATGCAGTTTGTCAACTAAGTATGTAAGCAATAATAAAACAATTTAAACACTAGTAATGTATCAATGCTAACATAAGGATTTACAGTGGTTTGGCCATAATGTCTACTCCACTACCTAAGCACCGTGTTTAGGATTTCACACCCGAATCTACTAAATTATGAGTAGCTTACAATTGAGGAATTTTCACTGGAAAGACCCTACACCAGAAAGACCCTACACTCACCTTGAAGGCACCTCCACACCCGGAAGTATCCCGCCTTCCTACCGAGTGAGCTTTCTCACCTCAATTCCTAAGACCTACTCTTAACTTAGTTTACACAAGTGACTTTACACCTTATACACCAAGGTAACCACTTAAACACAAGACCACACACTAGGTCTTCTTACAAACTCAAGTATATTTAAGTAAAAACAAATGAAAAATAACTGTATTACAAGAAGGAGGTGAAGAGAACTTATCACAATGAAAACACCTCTTCTTCTTGAGCCTAGCACCCTTGATGAGCCATTTAGTGAAGAACACTTGAAGATGAGGAATCAAGAGCTAGGTTTGAAGAATTTGATCAATTGAGAAGCTTGGAGGATGCTAAAGATCACTCTTTAAGGTTTATTGGCATTAATAGTTACCTAGGATAAAGAGAGGGGAGGGTATTTATAACCCTCCAACCAAAGGGCTCATCAACGAGCGCATTTTTGCCCATTGCCGACGCCCGGTCACTTGCCGGTCAATCATCGGTTGACTGATGGATCGATCGCCCAAGCGACCATGGTATTCTGCCACTTTTGGGCGCACTTCGGTCGATCGACCATTCGACCGAATTGGCTATTGCCAATTTTTCGCTATTTTCGGTCGACCGAATGATCGACCGGACGATCGACCGAATTGGCTACTGCCAATTTTTAACATCATTCGATCGACCGAACTTGGACTGGAAAACTTCTTTTAGATCTTCTCGTTGCGTGCTTTGTTTTTTGGTTCTGTCCTTCAGCGTGCTCCAACTCGAAAGACTTTCCATGTATTCTTTTGATTTGTCCAAGCCATCTCTGGTGCACGCATTGGTTTGTATCAAGATCGATGTCGCAAGACGTGAAACTTGACTTGTCATTTATCGATCTTGATACAAACCAATTCGTGCACTAGAGTTGGCTTGGACAAATCAAAAGAATACATGGAAAGGTAGTTTTATACTTCAAGAACTTGGTTAAACAGATTTGGTTTGTTGTCATCAAAATAGTCATGAAGAGAATAGAGCATGAAAGAAAAAACCTTTGGCCAACAGTAACCCTATGTCAAACTTTTTCAATTTTGAGTCTCCTAAGGTGAGCTAGTCATCAGTTTTCTCATTTACACATAATTTTTCAAACCTAAACACCTAGAATCAAGTCATGTGTATATCTAAACATGTTTCACGAGTTTGGACTTAAAGTAGAAGTCACTAATGTCAAGTTTTAACCTAGAGCAACTTTCATTCAATGAAACTTGCCTAAGTACTAAAATCGTACCTACTCATGAGAATTTAAGGATCTATCATGCAATTTTAATCATGAGTATAGAGACACCAATAAAGCATGAATATTGAGGTATTATGCTAAGATTTTTACGAAATTCAAAGTCATACATCTTACATGAGAATTTTGCCAAACTTGTCATTTTCCTCCAAATCATTAGCCTTCCATTTTCATAAATGTCAAATTGCAAGCCACAAATCATTAGTACCACAATGATATAACAACTAGAAAGCTAGCATACTAAATAACAAGGTGAAATAGAAATCTTCATTTGAGAATTTCAACCTAAGTTATATAGTGAAAAGTTCGTTTCAAGTAAAATCGTCATGAAACCAAAACGAATCGAGAGATCTCAAAATATGAGAATTTGAAAAGTAAGATCTTCAACCCTTCCTATTGGTTGAAAATTAAAAGGTCACAATGAGTCTACGATTTATAACCGCAAGGTCGCATGAGCCCGTTATAGGCTACATATGTCTCCGAAGAGACCAGGAAATCAAAAACAAAGATCATTTTTCAAGTCATATCGTGAGCGGACAAAACCAACTCAAATTTAACTAGTATCATAACTCCAACTTTAAGATGACAAGAAATATAAAGGAGGTGATACTAAACATACCTAGATGCCAATTTTCATACCTACGATATCATGATGACTTGAAGTTGCAACCAAAGATTGATTCTTCATTGAAGTCCATGGTCAACCTCAATTTTTCAATTTCCTTTACCCCTGTGTGGTTGCTCCCCCTACAAAAGAGCATGAGACCTTTGGTACCCAAATGACTTTGGGTCCTTGGGGGTTAGAGAGCTTAGCTACCCAAAGTGTCTTAACACCACATGGGTTCATCTTAAATGCACAATCATATATAGCATGCCCGTAAACACCACAACAAAAGCAGTGTCCATTAAATCTCTTCTTTTCATTATTCTTATGGACATGAGGTCTAATGTTAGAATACTTAGCATGAAAAACATGATGAGCATGAGCATTCTTAAGGGAAACATTTTTCTTTTGAGGTTTCCTGAATGAGACATTTTGATTTTTAGAATTAAGAGAAAAAGTATTAACTTTTCTACTCAAAATCAACATCTCATTTGTCAAATCATTCATAGATTTATGCAAAGCATGCAAATGAGTTTTCAACATGTTATTTTCATTCTTTAACATGTCATTTTTATTTTTCAAATCCTTAGTGTCAGTACTTAAGACATCATGACATGTATTAGAGACACTGATTTTTAGCTTTTCATTTTCTAGTTTAGCATCATGTAAATGAGAGCTAAGAGTCAAGTTTTCCTTCTTTAATTTTTTGTTTTCTTTATCCTTTTTAACCACCAAGACATACATAATTTTACATTCGTCTAATAATTCATCATAAAGAAGATCCGAGGAACTAGATGAATTAGATCTATAATTAGGATTATCATGACTAGGAGAAGAGCATACCTCCTCATCAACGTTCATGATGTTAACTTGGTGATCAAGGTGTGAGGATGCTTCACTTGATGTACGTGAGTGAATATAAGCATTTGACCTCTGTTTTGTCTTATTTTTCTTACTAGGCCAATTTTTCTTCACATGCCCTTTCTCATTGCATAGGTGATATGTCACCTTTCTCTTCCGACTCTTTGTACTTCTTTGGCTAGATACACAATTAGCTTCAAGAACTTCATTAGATAGAGGAGTATGACAATTGTCATCGTCTCCTTCATTTAGAGTAACAAGTTCTTCAGTTTTAGCATAATCATAAAGTATGTTCAAAGTAGCCCAAATATCATATGCCGAAGTACAATGCATGACTTTTTCAAAAATGTTATTTTCCAAAGAACAATATATGCAATTTGTTGCCTTAGCATTTAACTCAAATCTGTTAATTTGTTCTTGGGTCCATGCATCCATATTTTCCTTAGGTTCTATGTATTTTGACTTTACCATATTAGACACACCTATACCTTGAGTATTTAAGAATGTATACATTCTTCCTTTTCAAAGATCAAAGTTTGACTCATCAAATCTAGTTAGTACAGACGCTACACACTCTAGTGCTATTTTTCGGATCGAAGCAAGGTGTAGAAGAGATGGTGAAATCTCAAGCTACGGACCTACTCTAATACCAATTATTGAGGAAATGTCCACACTAGAGGGGGGGTGAATAGTGTATTTACTAATCTTTTTGCCTAAATCCGGTTTAATCATTTCTTAGACTTCTTAGGCAAAATGCAGTTTATCAACTAAGTACGGAAGCAATAATAAAATAATTTAAACACAAGCAATGTATCAATGCTAACACAATGATTTATAGTGGTTCAGTCACAATGTCTACTCCATTACCTAAGCACCGTGCTTAGGATTTCACACCCGAATCTACTAAATTATGAGTAGATTACAATTGAGGAATTTACACCGGAAAGACCCTACACTCATCTTGAAGGCACCTCTACACTCGGAAGTATCCCGCCTTCCTACTGAGTGAGCTTTCCCACCTCAATTCCTAAGACCTACTCTTAACTTAGTTTACACAAGTGGCTTTACATCTTATACACCAAGGTAACCACTTACACACAAGACCACACACTAGGTCTTCTTACAAACTCAAGTAAATTTAAGTATAAATAAATAAAAATAACTCTATTATAAGAAGGAGGTGAAAAGAACTTATCACAATGAAAACACCTCTTCTTCTTGAGCCTAGCACCGTTGATGAGCCCTTCAATGAAGAACACTTGAAGATGAGGGATCAAGAGCTAGGTTTGAAGAATTTGATCAATTGAGAAGCTTGGAGGATGCTAAATTAAGATCACTCTTTAAGGTTTATTGGCATCAATAGTTACCTGGGAGAGAGAGAGAGAGGGGAGGGTATTTATAACCCTCCAACCAAAGGGCTCATCAACGGGCGTATTTTTGCCCGTGGCCGACACTCGATCGCTTGCTTGTCGATCATCGGTTGACCGATGGATCGACCAGCCAAGCGACCGCGGTATTCTGCCGCTTCTGGGCGCACTTCGATCGACCGAATTGGCTACTGCCACTTTTTTGCCACTTTCGATAGACCGGATGATTGACCGAATTGGCTACTGCCATTTTTAGACCATCTTCGGTGGACCGATCAGTCGACCGAATTGGCTACTGCCAATTTTTAACATCATTCGGTCGATCGACCGGTCGACCAAACCTGGACTGGAAAACTTCTTTTAGATCTTCTCGTTGCGCGCTTTGTTTTTTGGTTTCGTCCTTCAGCGTGCTCCAACTCGAAAGGCTTTCCATGTATTCTTTTGATTTGTCCAAGCCATCTCTAGTGTACACATTGGTTTGTATCAAGATTGATGTCGCAATACGTGAAACTTGACTAGTCATTTATCGATCTTGATACAAACCAATTCGTGCACTAGAGAAGGCTTGGACAAATCAAAAGAATACATGGAAAGCTAGCTTTATACTTCAAGAACTTGGTTAAACAGATTTGGTTTGTTGTCATCAAAATAGTCATGAAGAGAATAGAGCATGAAGGAAAAAACCTTTGGCCAACAGTAACCCTATCCTTAACTTCATTTTTGGGCATGGGAACACACAACCGACACCAGTCGGCAAACACGACGTCGACGACGTTCGACACATTGGCTAGAAAATGGCCAGGCAACTCAATAAACATCAAAGAACGGCTAAAGAAAGATAGAAAAGAATTCTCTTTATTCATGAAGCCCAACAAAGGGGAGATTTACATTTACAAACCCGCAATGAGTAATCTTACAAACAGAGCAACAAGAAATGTACAAAGATACCGATATAAGCAATTACTGGAGGAAGAATGTTTTGGCAGTACAACTATGAAGAAGTCATATCGATGCTGGACAACAAGCAGATGTTAGAGCTGTCCGCGAACCACAAAAACAATAGCCCGGGTCCGATCAGATCAGGTCTTGTTGTTGAGATGGATGAAGCACGAGATGGTCGGGCGTTACTAGGAGCAGGCCGACCATGTTAGAGAGAATGATGTCCTGTGTGTAAGCCCTGTAATGCGAACTCACCGTAGTTAGCCAAACAAAGGTCTTCGGCCACCTTCGCTGCCGAAACCAACCTCACACCTCTTGCCTTCCCTCTAAGCGTCGTGGTGCGAACCCACAACAATTTATGATGTATTCACTACTTGCCCAAGGTTGGCTCCCAAAAGAACGGTAATTTCTAATACTTCCCCCTCCATTTCAAACTCTTACGTGCCAGACCCAAAAAACAGGGGGCTATTTATAGGCCCAAGACAAGAGTCATCACTATGACGATTGTCACCACCTTCCCACTAACGGGGCCACGATCGTCAAAATTATCGACATTTAAAGTACAATGGAAACTCCTGATCAAATCTTTTTGTCATAATTACTCCTTGACATGATTAATAATTACACAGGCAGTGACACGTGAAAAGGCACCCTTCCTCTCTGCATAACTATCGTAGTTATTCCAAAAGCCGAAGGGTCGCGAAAGCAATAACTCTATTTTTTGTCGATGTCTCCTAATCAACATATTGATCCAGCCGACGTTTTTCTATCAAACCGAGGTTAGAAACCAGTACTTAGAGCTCGACATGATGTCCTCAGACTCCGACCAAGCTTGAGGGCTTTAGACTGGACTAGTATCTTTGGGCCCGATCGGATCAAGCTTAAAAACACCCACACACATGAACAGACTCAAGTCAAGCCATACTGTTAGGGACCTTCGGGTTTGTCAAGTCCTGTATGTGTCATGACGGTCCCTAACGTGCATTGTAAATATTGCATCATGAGCATCCATGTAAAAATTGCATTGTAAAACGCGTCCGCGCACCGCCCACCGCTCTTGCTCACGCCTAGGCAAACGGCCTCGTTTGCCTAGGCGTGGCATGGACGGTGGGGGTGTGCGAACATAGGAATTTTGTCATGCTCCTCGTGCTTTGAGGAACCTTGGGGGTGGCACATGGGGGTTAGGCTCCACAAGTATAGTACCCAGGTATAGCCTGGGCACCCTCTAGTCTTTCGTTCTTGCTTTTGTTCAAGCATTTTCCAGCATTTTCATGCATTTGGCCATTTGGCCCAACAACGTTTTTGCGTCCAAGCACACGGAGGTTTCGGCCCACGCGAAGTGGGAGCCCGCGACTTTTCGACATTGGCCAAGCAGATTGGCTTAAGGCTGATTCCTCGCACGGGAAGCGAGGAAGCCGCACGGACATTTTCCGCCCAAACAGTTAGTCCGTGACAGTTGGTATCAGAGCGAGGCAAGCTCGCAAAGCTTTTGTGCAAGCAATCGACGCAAACCGTCAACAGACTCGTGCCTTCGTCGTTTGAGACAAGCGACGTTGGGGCACTCAGCAATCTCGCAGGAGAGATTTTCGTGACCAATCATGGGTCGCAAGACAATCGGTGAAACGAGTGGTGTCGTCGATGCGATGACGACCATTCCGGAGGAGGCGTTGGTGGAAGAGCCAACGCAAACACAACCAGTTGGAGAGACCAGAACGACTGTCCAACGAGTTGGAGAATTGGAGAGAATTTGTGATGCTCACTCGGCCGGCATGGCCCTAGTCGGCAAGATAGCCGACGCGCAAGAAAACTTGGAGTCAAGGCTAGAGGCACTCCATGATGACACTCAAGATGTAGTCAAACATCTGCAAGATGAGATTGCGGAGCTAAAGGCTACAGTCAGATTTCTTATCCGAGAGATACACTCGGGTGGTAGCAGTTCACGGCAGAACGAAGCGCCACAACACCATCTCAGAGCACCCGAACCAAAGCCTTACAATGGGGCCCGGGATGCCAAAGCGGTGGAAAACTTCCTTTTCGACTTGGAGCAATACTTCAAGGTCACGAGGACGGTTGAAGAAGATATGAAAGTGTCCGTTGCAACCATGTATCTGTCTGAAGATGCAAAACTTTGGTGGCGGACCAAGTATGATGAAATTCAGAAGGGGCAAGCCAAGATTGACACTTGGGATGAACTCAAGCGCGAACTGAAAGCGCAATTCTTCCCCGAGAATGTGGAGTTCATCGCCCGACGGAAGTTACGTCAACTCCGTCAAGACAATTCGGTTCGGGAGTATTTGAAGAAGTTCTCGACTATCATGTTGGACATTTCAGACATGGCCGAGACTGATCAACTGTTTACCTTCCTGGAAGGACTGCAGCCATGGGCACAGCAGGAACTCTCCAGGAGGAACATTCAGAGTTTGTCAGAAGCAAAGATCGCAACAGAACGACTCTCTGACTATAGGCCAGAGGAGAATACGACTAAGGTGGCACCTTACAAGCCGAGATTTTGGGGACCCAACAACTCCAATGGCTACAGTTCAGAGGGGAATATGACTAAAGCGACACCCTCCAAACCAAGGTATTGGGGGCCTGACAACTCTCAAGGCAAAGGATTCATAGGCGATACAAGGTGGATGAATCATACCCACAGACCATACATCCCGAGAGAACACCCTCAAAGGGGGTCCCCTCCGAGAGGGAACCATTCAACAGTTTCGCCTACTTGTGCATTGTGCAAAGGACCTCACTCAGCCCAAGGATGTCCAGAACGACAAGCCTTGAGCGCCCTGATAGCAGAGACCGTGGTGGAGACAATGTCCAACGTCTCAGCGAAGAGAGATAAGGGCAAAGGAAAGGCAGTTGCCTCAACAAGCCACAATGGGGGGTCATCGAGCGACCACTCCAGCGAAGATGAGTACAATAGAAGAGCTAACATGGGAGCAGTACGACTGCTCAATGCTCTCAAGACTCAAGTGGGGGAGCAAAAGCCCACGACAAAGCGTCCAGAAGCGACGAATGAGCTGATGTTCATCGACATCAAGCTGAATGGTAGAACCACCCGAGCGATGGTAGACTCGGGAGCAACTCATAATTTCATTGCCACAGAGGAGGCAAAGCGAATTGGACTCAAACTAGGAAGAAGTTCGAGTCATGTCAAAGCAGTGAATTCTGAAACACGAATGATCGACGGCATCGCCAGAGACATTCCGTTGAAAGTTGGAGGATGGAAAGGGCAGATCAACCTGATGGCCGTGCCCCTTGATGACTATCAAGTCATTCTAGGGATAGAGTTCCTCAAAGCGGCAAAGGTGGTACCAATGCCCTTCCTCGACACGATATGCTTGATGGGGGAGGACAACCCCAGTATCGTTCCAACAGTGCGTTCAGCACCAAGAAGCCAGAACAAACTCCTTTCTGCCATACAAGTGAAGGAAGGAGCCCGACAAGTATGCGCAGAGCAGATGGCTCATAAGACGCAAGAGTGCGCGTGGCAGGTGGCCTCTAAGTCGCAATATTTGTGTGCAGAGCAGATGGCTCATAAGACGCAAGGCTTGTGCGCATGGCAGGTGGCCTCTAAGTCGCAATATTTGTGCGCAGAGCAGAGGGCTCATAAGACGCAAGGCTTGTGCGCATGGCAGATGGCCTCTAAGTCGCAATATTTTCGTGCAGAGCATATGACTCGTAAGGCACCCGCGCAGGGCAGATGGCTCGTAAGACGCAGCGCACAGCGCAAACCCACAGTAGGGACAGGGGAGCAAGCCCCATATCGACCTCCTTACAGAAGGGCCCCAGCAGAGTTGGCGGACTTCGCAGTTGGAGGCATTTGCAAGCAGGAAGGACATTCCACCGCTTACGAGGGCCGAAAGCCGAACGACACGAAGCGACGGTACCCAGTCCGCATGATGAAGAAATGGAAGATCAAGAACCAAGAGCTCTCCACCGTCTTCAAGAAACGAGTCGACGAGGGCGTCGACTTCGTAAGTGGGGGAGAATGTTAGGGACCTTCGGGTTTGTCAAGTCCTGTATGTGTCATGACGGTCCCTAACGTGCATTGTAAATATTGCATCATGAGCATCCATGTAAAAATTGCATTGTAAAACGCGTCCGCGCACCGCCCACCGCTCTTGCTCACGCCTAGGCAAACGGCCTCGTTTGCCTAGGCGTGGCATGGACGGTGGGGGTGTGCGAACATAGGAATTTTGTCATGCTCCTCGTGCTTTGAGGAACCTTGGGGGTGGCACATGGGGGTTAGGCTCCACAAGTATAGTACCCAGGTATAGCCTGGGCACCCTCTAGTCTTTCGTTCTTGCTTTTGTTCAAGCATTTTCCAGCATTTTCATGCATTTGGCCATTTGGCCCAACAACGTTTTTGCGTCCAAGCACACGGAGGTTTCGGCCCACGCGAAGTGGGAGCCCGCGACTTTTCGACATTGGCCAAGCAGATTGGCTTAAGGCTGATTCCTCGCACGGGAAGCGAGGAAGCCGCACGGACATTTTCCGCCCAAACAGTTAGTCCGTGACAATACGGTTAGGCCCAGGGGCTCCACCAAGCCATACAAGGACACTCATGTCCTCATTAATTGCAAGGGATTCGTCATTACGAGCCCGACATATTCGAGATTAGCTTCGACCCATTCTGAGTAGCATCCCTACGAGATTAGTGGGCGACATCATTGCCAATCCTCCCTCATCCTGCATTAGATACAGACAAGACACGCATCAGGTACGAGAGATTCCAATTTCTATTATCTCCACCTCGAACATATTCTAACTTGAGAATTTGAGTGTCTTTTGCAGATCCCCTCCCTTCGCCGAAGTTGTACCTGACCAGGAGACGCACCAGATCGGACCGCACCACTCCAATTCTATTAATATTAATATATGAATTATGATATTAAGTGATTAAATTATAAATTATAAGACAATAATAAATATTTTTTTAAATAAATAATTCAGTTACCGAATTTAATTCTATTCATGAATTCCATAGTTTAATTTGATATAATTTTGTATCAGTTGAATTAATTAATACAGTATTTAATCAAGGGGCTCTTTTTTATATGGCCTTTTTGGGATATGTGTTTAGTTTTTTGGACAAAAATTACCCTCATTAAATTATTAATACCTGACCCGTATGATGAAAAAATGTGTCTGTTTCAACAACCCGTCCAGGTGTCGACAACCTGGGACAACCCGTCCATATGCCAACAAACAATAAACAAAGACAACACACCCCGTCATGGATGTCAACAACCCAGGACAATCCGAGAACACCTCGTCCATAGGCCAACAACAAGGGACAAAGATAACACACATCGCTTTGGATGTCGATAACCCAAGACAACTCAGAACAACCCGTTCAGGGTGTCGACAACTCGAGACAACCCGTCGATGGAGTCAACAACCCTGGAGTCAACAACTTGTGTGATTTATGTTTGTGCTATATATCACCTATAAGGAAGATGAGAACCTGGTTCATGCCAAAGATGATTGCGGGATGCCAAAGATTGGTTGATAAAATCACAATGCACGATTGCACATATATTGATCAGTGAGAGGAGGGGTGAGAGAGTGGCGAGGGGCCACCATCGGTGGTGAATCCGACGAAGAGAGGGAGAACAAGGGAGGGAGACACATGAGCAGGAGATCACAAAAGGGGAAGAGAAAATAAAGATGAAAGGTATTTTTGTCCATTTATATAAGATTTGACAAAAAATTATACAGAGTATCACTTTTTAAAATGCTTGTCCCAAGAGGGTCGGTTCACTCAATTTCATCTTTAATCAAATGCAACTTTGAATTCCCGACGCATCTACATTTAATTCAGAGAATCTATCGCTAAGAATATTCTAAAATGTCATTAACTATAGTTATATTAATATATGAAATTTTATGTAATTTTTAGTTAAATCCATTGATATTTACAAAATGATTAAAATTACAAATTTTTGTTTAATTAGTAAATGTTATATTTTAAACCTTTGAGATATTTTTATTATATTATTGTTCGAATTTACGTTGTTCGAAACACTAATAAAAGAAAACGAAAAACATGAATTAGTGTATTGGGTAGATCCTCCATACATCACATATTGAAAAAGAAAGAAAACAAATTATTTCTTTCATACTTTAATTTCATTATGATTGATGAATAAAATTTCATTTTTGCCTGCTATCACAACAACAGATTTCTTGGACTAGCACTTTGGCCGGTCGGATTAGGCCTAGAAGCGCTCACGCTCATGAACTAGACTCAAGTCGAACCAGACATTACTTAGCCCGGGGACTCCACCCGGCCATACAAGGATATTTACATCCTTATTAATTACGAGAGATTTGTCAACTACAAGCCCGATATCTTTGGGATCAATCTCGACCCATTCTGAGCACATCCCTACGAGATTACTGGGAGACATTATCGCCAGACATCCCTCATCGTGCACTATATATAGACACGATGCTCACCGGGTACATCTAGATTTTATTTCTATTCCCTTCACTTGGAATCATTTCTAACTTGAGCGTTAGAGTGTCTTTTGCAGGTCCCCCCACCAGAACCACACCTAACCAAGAGACGCACTGAATCGCATCCCCCGGGCTTCAGGAAATAACATATGGCACCCACCATGGGGAAGAGTAAATCTTACCTGCCCTACAATGGTTGGTATCCGAAATCAAGCGAATGCCGCCGTACATAGGCAACATTCTAGCAGCAGCATTCCACCGCTACCTGAAAACGCTGAAATAGTGAGGAGTGACGCTCTAGTACCCGCAAACCTTTCACCAAAAAAAAATCCCAACATCTGATCAACGACCTTCAGGTAGAGAACTAACGATTAGTAGCCCAGGTCCAGGTGCTCAGGCGGTCCTGGGAACAACACCTGGTCGAACACGAGCGCCACCACTCAGAACAAGATGACGATAGCCACTTGGAAAGATCCAGGAGGCCAACCTTCGCTTTTTGAGACGAGGTATCCCGTACACGTCATCAGAGAGAAGACGAGGACAATAGGGCCACAGAGGTCACTCCTCCCCCCATTGTCGACTCGTGACCCTTCACCGAGCACATCATGGCAGTCCTACTCTCTAACAACTTCAAGCTGCTAACCATGCTTAAGCTCTACGATGGCACGGGCGATCCAACCACTGACTTGACGATGTTCACGTCGATGATGCTCCTCAATGGCGCAACCAATCTCATCCTTTGCCGAGCCTTCCCAACCTTCTTGGAGAAAGTCGTGCTACTCTGGTTTTCTACCCTTCCACCAAGGTCTATACACACCTTTTGGGAGCTCCCCTAAGCCTTTACGAACCAATTCTCTCCGTCACAGATCTACTCCAAGATTGAAGACTCCCTTCATTATATCAAGCAAGGATGATATGAATCGTTGAGAGACTACCTGAAAAGATTCCATGTCGCGACCATGGAGATCCTGAACCTCGACCCACATGTCGAGATGTTTTCCATCAAGTATGGTTTGAAGCCCGAGCACTTTGCTGACCAGATTGCCCTGGCAAAACCCAAGAACATGATCGAGTTCCGTGAAAACGTCGTATGCCATATGCAGATGGAAGAACTTCAAGAAGCCAAAAAGGCTGATAGGCAGACTACCAAAAGATGATGTCGAGGATCCAAAGTCCAAGGAGCTCGACAAGAGGGGTGAAGACAAAGACCGTTGCGACCAGGATCACGGCATGAGAGGGAGGTCGCCCTCCCGACTTAGCCCTAGATTCGACGAATACACTCCACTAAACACCGAGAGGGAGACCATCCTTCAAGAGATCTATAACCTGCAGTTGCTCAAGCTTCCCAGCAGCACAGGAATGTCGAAACCCCCACCTAACATCGATAAGAGCAAGAAGTGAGAATTCCATCGCACCTACGGGCACACCACCGGGGAGTGTGTGATGCTCAGAGACCAAATCGAGCGTCTAATCAGAGAAGGTCACCTCGGCCGCTACATCCACCACAGATGAATTCGTAGCCGAGACCGACATGATTACGACCACTAGCGCTGAAGTCCAAGCAGAATGTCACCGCCACACGGCTCAACATGCAATTGCAATGACCGAAGAGCCGATCAGCCGAACACCGAAAAATGCAAAGTTATCGACTACATAGCAGGAGGATTCGCCAGAGGAGGCAAGACGAGCTCATCTAAAAAGAAATCCCTCCGAGCCATCATGGAAATTGACAATGTAACTCGTCCGCATAGGCCACACGCGCAAACCCCGGTAATATCCTTCTATGAATCTTGTTTCTAGGGAATTGATAAAACTCTACATGACGTTGCCGTTATCTATTTAATTGATGGTGATTTCCTTATTAGGAAATTCCTGGTAGACCATAGGAGCTTAGCCGATATCTTGTTCTACTAAACGTTCAGGAAGATGCACATCAGTGAAGCCTCACTCCACCCTTACCACAGAGACCTCGTCGACTTTTCAGGAGAGCGAGTCGGCGTCCAAGGCTACCGCTGGCTGACAACGATGTTCAGCTCCTCGCCGAGGACAAAGTCGATGGACGTATAATACCTAGTCGTCCAATGCCCCAGCCCTTAACGCATGATCTTTGGCCGACCATTGCTGAACAACATGGGGACTATCTTATGGACTCCCCACCTAGCAATCAAGTTCCCCACCTCAAACACAAAAGTGAAGTGTTCATGTAAACTAGAAGGAAGCTCACATATGCTACAATGAGTGCCTATAGCTCAGGTCAGCCGAGATGAAAGAAATACCAGATACCTCATCCCAGTCGAGTCTTAGTTCTTCACACAGAACACCAACCCATGATTTCTGAATTGGATCCCAGAGAAGACGTCCAAGAGAGGCCCTAGCCCACCGACGACCTAGAGCCCGTACAAGTCAGAGCCTCCCTCGAATAGGTAACTTATATGGGAGCTCACCTCCCCACCGAGCTCAAAGCTCAACTTGGCACTCTACTCAGAGACAACGCCAACCTCTTCGCATGGACACCATCACATGTCATGAATAGGCCTTCGAGTTATTTGCCACACACTCGCCATCGACCACTAGGTCAACCTCGTGGACAGAAGAAAAGAAAGCTTGAGGTCGAGCGCCAACAAGCATCTCTCGAAGAGACCCGAAAGATACTAAAAATAGGTTTTATTAGAGAAATCATATTCATCACAAGACTTGCAAATGTCGTGATGGTCAAAAAGCACTTAGGAAAATGGAGAATGTGTGTCGATTTCATCGACCTCAACAAAGCATGTCCGAAAGACTCCTACCCACTATCGAGCATAGACAAACATGTCGATGGCTCCTACGGATACCAGTACTGGAGCTTCATGGACGCTCATTCAGACAACAATCATATCTGAATGCATCCGAAAGATGAGAAAAATACATCTTTTATCACTGAGCATGTCAACTTTCTACTACAAGGTAATGCCCTTCGGGCTCAAGAACGCTGGGGCTATATATCAACGCCTAATGAACAAGGTCATCAAGCAACATATCAGCCAAAACATTGAGGTGTATGTAGATGACATGGTCGCAAAAACACCGACCACCAGAGACCATTGCAACGATCTCATCGAGATCTTCGGCCAACTCTGGCACTACAACATGAGACTGAACCTGGAGAAGTGTGCCTTTGGAGTCCATGGTGGCAAGTTCCTTGGTTTCATACTTACAAACCGAAGAATCGAAGCTAATCCTGAGAAGTGTTGGGCTATCCAAGTGATGCGAAACCCGCACAACATCAAAAAATAGCTCACAAGACTAAAATCAAAATTTGAGTAAAGTATGATGACTAAAAGTATGATTTCCCTAAATTATTTATAATATTATGAATTTTTTTTACTAATGTAATTAAATTATCAATTTTAAAAAACATCTTATTTCATAACTAACTTTTTTAGTATATTTGTAAAATTAACAATAATTTATAAGATCAAAATTACTAATTATAATAAATAATATATTTTATTAAATATATAATAATTAATTATTCATTAATAACTAATAATTCATTATTAAATAAATAATTATTACAAATATTTATAATTATAATTACAATTTTAAATAAAAAAACATAATAAATAATATGTAAATTGTTATATATATAATTAATTCATCATATAGTAATTAATAATTCATTAATATTTAATATTTCATTGTGTAGTATAATTATTACATAATTTAATTAGAATATTTAATTTAGTAATTTCTTAATATAATTAATATTAGATATTATAGAGTATATAATCTATTATGTAATAGTATATAATAGGAAAAATCATATTTTTGGTCCTCACAGTTTATTCGAATTTTTATTTTAGTCTCCATAAATTTAAATTTTTGGTTTTAGTCCCTAGAATTCCGTTTAGGATTTGGTCCATGCCATCACATGAGGCCTAAACCTATTTAGTGAGACTCAGACTCTAAACCTATTAACTAAATAGATATACTAACGGTGGTTGGCACAAGTGGTTCGGCACTTGTTTCTCTTAAGGAAGGTTTCAAGTTTGAGTCTTTGCGAATGGAGAAAATTACCGTTGGAAGAGTTTTACCCCTTAGTGGGTCTACTATAATGCCTGTGCTATTATGATTTAATTTTTAAATTTTAGCGAGAAACTCGAGATGTGCGTCGGAGCGGGTCGAGCGGATCGTTGGAGGTTGTGATCGAATGTATGGCCCTTGCGCATGAAAATTTATATTAATCTAGTAGGAAATTTGAATTTGGATTCGAGTCGGGTATGGGGAGCACTTTGGATGCAATTTGGTTGAGTCTTTGGGCCAACTTAAGTATAGATTCAAGTCAGGGGTATATTGGATATTTTAACTTTAAGTTAGAAAAAAAATAAAAATAAAAGTGGAGAGGGAGGTTGACTGTACGGCTCCAAGAAAGGAGGAGCTGCACGCAACCCAATGAGAGGAGGAGAGGGAGATTGCACAAAAATCCGACCGAGGGTTCGTCGTTGTAGGGCTTCATCGTTGCCCTTGCTCGTCAAAACCTTCTTCTCTGATGTCTTCAACCCTGAGTGGCTTAGGACTGATATTATGCTTAGGCTTAGGATATGAATTCTGGAATTTTTTCGAAGTATCACGTTTTCAATGAACTTTGGGTCTGAAATTTGATGTTTTTTTGGGAGGAGGTGTTCCCTTTGATGTTTGGCCATTGTAGGGCAAAATATAGGGATATTTTGGGGCCAGATTTGTCCCTCTATCATAAACTATGATTTCGAGTTTCGTTGAGTGGTTTATGTGCAAGTTTCATTGTCATACGATTCCAAATTGCAGGCTGAAATTGCTAAAAATTTTAGGTCCGGAATGGGGGCCATTGTGGCCGAATTTTGCAAGGTTTTTAGGTTGTTTAATTTTTGATTTAATGTGGTTTTGTTTCGCTTCAATTAAGATGTTTGAAGATCGAGATTTTGGATATACTTGTGCTGAAATTTTCGAGTAGGTTATGGGATGTGTATAGTGGACAATGGAAAGTCCTTCCTCTCAATGTATTTGGGATGTTCCAATACTGATACAGTCAAATCATGGTTTAATCGATTAGTGCATGTACAAGAGTAAAGAAACTCAGCGATCACATGAAGATAACAAACACTCCTCATGCCTCACTTAAAAATAACCAATGGATGGGACTGTATTCTCTGCTAGAAGTGATCTAATTGGTTTGTTGGTCCTTCCTTCTTCTCATGCTTCGAGAGAGACTCTTCCCGCCCGAGTGGATTGAACTGGTGGCATCCCTCATCCGCACCATTGAGTCATCCCTGATTACAAATGGTCAAGTTGGCATCCCCTTTCGGCACCGCCGAGGCTTGAGACAAGGCAACCCATTATCACCCTTCCTTTTCAACTTGGTGATAGATTGCCTCTCCAGAATCATCCGCAAGGCATCAGATAATGGCCATATCAACGGGGTCATTAGCAACATAATCCCTAGCGGCGTCACCCGCTGCCTCTATGCCGACGATCTCATCCTCTTCTGTGCAAATGACGATTATAGTGTTCAACACATAAAGCTTCTCCTCAAATGCTTTGAATTGGGTAGTGGGCTGAAAGTTAATGTGGACAAATCAAGCATTCTGCACCTTAGCAACTCCTTTCAATCTGCATCAACTACGACCGCCATCTTCGGATGCAAGGTGAAATCTTTCCCTTTCTCATACCTGGGCCTCCCTCTGCGGATTGGCCCCCCTCTAAAGGACGATTGGAGAGCCCTCATTACAAAGATCGACAATCGCTTAAGTGGTTGGCAAGGCAAAATCCTCTCACGGACGGTAAGACTGACACTGGTAAACAGTGTCTTATCAAGCATCCCAGCCTATATGCTCTCTATATTCAAAGCCCCATCCTGGGTAATTAAACTAATTGATCAGCGTTGATGATCCTTCTTCTGGTGCGGCGCTGATAGTACAATGATCCGAGGTCGTTGCCTTGTTGAATGGAGCACTGTGACATGCCCAAAGAAGGAGGGAGGACTCGGTATTCTGGACATGCAATCCCACTACATGGCTCAACTTGGCGGCTGGTTCTGCAAATTCATGCGCAATGTCAACTTGCCATGGTTGAGATCGTGCGCAAGTCATTCGGAAACTCCAACCACATTCTGGACTCTCTCGGCCGACCTCTCCTCTCCCACATATGGAAAGACATCCTCAAACTGCATGATATCTTCAGATCGGGCACCTATTCTAAGGTCGGAGACGACACTCATACCAGACTCTGGCTCGACAGGTGGCAAGAGGGGCCATGCCTCTGTGAGAAGTTTCCGTTATTATTCTCTAGAGCCACCAACCACTACATCACCATTGAACAAGCTCGCATCCGCGATCAAGACGGGCAATTTTGCGGATGGAACATCCAATTCAGCTACCCCGTCCCTTTCGAGGTCCTCCTCCCCATCATGCAGGACCTGTCGGCCATCCAAGACTCGACCGAGGAGGATATCATCATTTGGAGATGGTCGGACAACAACCTGTTCTCCACCGGCCAGCTCGATCTACAAGATAATTGGCTTCAAGGGGCTCAATGATAGATTTCACAAACTGATATGGAAGTCACACCTACCTCCTAAAATTGCCATCTTCGGTTGGCTGAAGAACCGCAAACGTCTACTCACGAGGGACCGTTTAAGAAGAAGATGTATCCAAGTCGATAGCATCTGCCCTCTTTGCATCTCTGAGAGTGAGTCCCACGACCACCTTTTCATCGACTGTGCTTTCACTCGCGAAGGATGGAACCACCTTCTATCCTCCATGCATATCAGCCATATTGCTTTAAGCTGGTTGCCATGGGATGACCGCCACACTGCGTCACCCCTCTCGATTGTCCACACCTTCCGCCTAATCACTATATGGAACTGGTTTATATGATTTGAACGAAACAAAAGATGCTTTTAGCAGCAGTCCATGGGCGCCACCTCCCTTGCTATCAGCGCTGACTATTTCATATCTGGCATTGAAAAGTTTTAATTGCCTTGCTCTTTTATTTTCACTCTATCACTTAAATGTTTTTTCCACTATGTTTTTCCCTTCCTCTCTCCTCATACTTGTACCTGATTCCCATCTTATGAATTAAATACAAGTATTCTCCTTTTAGAAAAAATAATAATAATAAGTCAGCATCATTTCGTAATGCAACAAATTTTTGAATCCTCTTCCTTGTGACTGCTTATGTCCCATAATAATCATTCAAGCTATCCACAGAGGAATGAAAATTTGGCCCATTACCAATCCCCTCACAAATAGGTCCTTTCTGATCCAAAGATGAAGGTACATTTTGACCATTTTCCATTTGGTTGATGAAATCTGGAGCTGAATAAATTGTTTCAGAAGAATCCTTGTAGTGAAATTTTGGTCTGCCCTTAGCAAATCTCTTGTTATCCATTATATTCTCAGCATTACGCCTCCCATCTGGTGCTGCAGATCAACAAGCGAATCACTTGTTACTTTCCCTTTGGAACTCTTCTTTGAATCAACAAGTTTGAGCTCCAGTCTATACAAGGCACATGCATCACAGTTGATCTCATATTCATAGAGATATCATTTGTAATGGTTCACCACAAGTTTGATTTAGATTATAGATTCCTCGTGAATTAAACCTACTTTCAATGGACATGGGGTGAACCAAAAATGAGCGAGTCTATGCTGAAATTTATAGTTCACATTGTGCACTGTTAAGGCTGAATTTTTGATGTGCGTAGTTAGTGGCTAAATTGAATATGATTTCTTGTTGTTTATCGTGCTTTTAATCCACGGTGTTTGTAGTCGAGTGTTGGATGGTTTGGTCGCCGAAAGGTACGACCAAGGGTGGGATTATCATAGCCGAGGAACTGCAACTAAATTGCTGAAAAATCTGGTTGCTGAAATTTCTAGCATGGCAATGTTGTGCTCCCAAACTTTGGGTTGCTTGTAGGTAGCAAGTGGCCAATTATACGCCGTCGTCGTAGGCCAAATCGCATAATCTCGGGGCTACCACACGGTTTTAGTTGGGCACGGGTAGAGTTGCCTGCCAAGTGTTCGATAAAAAGCCCCAATGTGGAGAGCATGCGGAAATTAAGTATTGTTGGTTTCGGTAAACTTGGCAACTCTGAAATTTGTGTTTAAATAACACGAGAAGGTGTGACGTGTGCATTACTAGAATATACCACATCAGCCACGGGGATCACCGACAGTCGCCAGGGCCGTCAGAATCATTCACGACTTTGTGCCGCCCGCAGCGGCCGTGGTTGGAGTGACCAAATCAACCACGACTCGCATACAGCCAGCTAGAGCCGTCGCTCGTAGTTCATGGCGCGCAGGGCGCGCGAAATAAAAAAATTTATTAGCCACGGCTTAGTGGGGGCTTTGGAGCCATTGGTGATGTGAGTAACCAAATCAGCCGCGGCTCGCATACAACCGTCGCTCATAGTTGATGGTGCGCACGAGGGCGCAAAATAAAATAAGTTATTAGCAACGGCTGGAGGCGGTCGTCGCTTATTGTTTAATGCCACGAACGCAGCGCGAATAATAAAACACTCTTAACCGGCGGCTCTGGTAGCCGTCAGTGATAATAAAATTATAGATCCACAGTTTTCCGACGACTCTCGGGCCGTCGATGAAAATCCTTTTTATTTTCCTTCGCGCCCAACCCTTCCTCTTTCTTCCTCTTTCTTCTTTGCTCACCGCTGTCGTCGCCATCCGTCGCAGCCGAGTTGTCGCGGAGTCGCTGCCTGTTGCCGTCGCCGTCAATCGCCGCCGGTGAACCTCTCCCTTCCGATATGCTACCTCTCCTCTCCTCTCCTCTTTTCATTCCCCTGTGCGCCGCCCTCTCCGCACCGGCGTCGACCCGGTCGGCCCTCTCCGCGCAGGCGTCGACCCGGCCATTCATCTCCGCACCGGCGTCAACCCGACCGGTGCCGCATTGGGGCCGATTACCATCGGCCCCAATGCCTCGACGAGCAGTAGCCGACAATGATGCTGGCTACTGCTTGATTAAGGTTAATTACCCTAATCAATTACTTGATTAGGGTAATTAACCCCTAATCAAACTATGATTAGGGTAATCACAATTTGATTAGGATTTTTTTAATTGTTAATGGTTAATTATTAGAAATTAATTGTTAATTAGGTTAATTATTAGTTTAATATTAATTAATTAGTCGCACGAAATCGTCCACTGAGGACTCACGCCACAATCATCCACTTTGGACTCGTGGTCAAATCGTCCATGGTGGACTCGCGCCGGAATCGTCCACAATGGATGGACTCGCGCATGCCGGAATCGTCCATAATGGATGGACTCGCGCCGTAATCGTCCATTTTGGACTCGCGCGGAATCATCCACTATGGACTCGCACCGGCATCCATAAATTTAGAAAAAAATCAAGACGAGTTGATACGTTTCATGTACGATCGATAAGTCAAGTTTTAATTTTGCAAAACCTTAGATCCCTTCGGGGGTTCTATATTCGTGTAAACGAAGTTAATGATCTTTTATACGATGTACAACCCTTGAATTGTCCCTAATTGGACAATTTGGGAATATAGTTATTTATATTACACTTAGTTTATTTTTTTAGTCATTATTCACTTTTAAATTTTAGCTTGTATCTCCTATGTTCTCCGATACGCGCCCAGATGATATGCGTATTTGGAGAACTGTAGGGAGATGCTGCCGAAATTTAGAATGAAGTTAATGACTAAAAGAAATACTAGGTGCAATATGAATAACATGAATCCCGAATGGAATAGGACCATCCCACCTAAAGATATTGCAAACTTTTTGACAGAACATGTCGGGCGATTGAAGTTGGATGTACCGACGAATTCATCATGGAGCTATAACGGATGAATTTCAAGTAGGCGTAACTTACTTCTTAAATTTCGCCTACTCGAATGAAAAATTCCTTAGTGATGATAAAATCCGATGTTCGTGCTAGAAATGTTTGAACATAAGATTTTTGGACCAAGAAACTGTCACAATGCATCTGTATACAAAAAGATTCACACCAAGATATTTTCTATGGAATTGTCACGGGGAGTCACGTCAAGTCAGGACGGAGAGCAATCCTGTTGTCCAAACTCATGGTGAATCTTCTTCTACTGGTGTTTCCAATCCACCTAATCCTTATAGAACAATGATTCTCGATAGTCTTGGAGGACAATTCCATTTCAATGATAATATTGAGTCAGTTACTGCGATGGTAGTGCTACCAAATCCTACAACAGTTGAAGTCACTGAAGAACAACCTGCGATACAAATTGAATTGTCGAATAAGGAGGCTGTAAAATTTTACGAGATGTTGAAAGCTGCTGATGAACCTTTGTATGAGAATTGTCCTAATTATACAAGATTTTCGGCAATGACATAACTCCTGAACATCAAGTCCGATTATAATATCAGCGGGGTTGCGTTTGATTGGACTGCAGGCTTTATCAATGGTATGCTACCTCCAAATAACAAGTTTGAGCCCACCTTTTATAAGACAAAAAAGTTGATGAGGAAATTAGGGCTTGGGTACAAAAAGATACACGCGTGCCCAAATAACTACATTTTATATTATAAAACAAATGCACAGTTGGAGCAATGCCCGGTATGTGAACATCCTCGTTACAAGGAGAAGAAATCGGTCCGATAAAAAAATATTCCCTTTAAGGTGCTTCGATATTTTCCACTGACAGTGAGTCTTCAAAGGTTATTCATGTCGGAAAAGACTACCCCCTATATGAGTTGGCATGCAAGAAGTCATGATGATACAATAATGACTCATCCATCCGACAGTGAAGCATGGAAATATTTGGATAGGTATTATCCTTGATTTGCTAGGGAGACTAGAAATATCAGGTTGGGATTGTGCACATACGATTTTAATCCGTTTGGTAATTCGGCAACTCTGTATTCAGTATAGCCAGTGCTGTTAACAGTTTATAATTTATCGCCCTCAATGTGTATGAAAGATGAATTTATCTATCTTTCGATGATTATTCCGGGTCCTAGGGGTCCTCGGAAAGAAATTGACGTGTTTCTCCGTCCCCTAATTAATGAACTTAAAACATTGTGGGTTGAGAGAGTTGTCACCGAAAGCAAAACTTCACTTTACGAACTGCTATATTGTGGACAATCAATGATTTCCCGGCCTATGGCATGTTATCTGGTTGGAGCACGCATAGGCGACTCTCTTACCCATATTGCATGGAACACTCAAAATCCTCCAGTCTTGAGAATGGTCGAAAAGTTTCCTTCTTTGATTGTCATCGCTGTTTCCTACCGTCTAACCATCAGTATCGAAGGAATCGTGACTAATTTATCAAGGGTAGAGTCGAAAGAGATGAGCCACCACCGAGTTGTCTGGTGAACAAATGTTAGCACGTCTTCAATTGCTTCCAGATATTACTTTTGGTCAGAATGTAAGAATTTTAGGCTTTGGTCAAACACATAACTGGTTGAAAAAAAGTATCTTTTGGGAATTGCCGTATTGAAGTTCATTACTGATTCGACATAATTTGGACGTCATGCACATTGAAAAAAATGTGATTGATAATATTTTTAACACAGTTATGGATATTTTCGGTAAAAATAAAGATAATGTGAAGGCTCGACATGATGTAAAAATACTTTGTTAGAGACCCGAGTTAGAGTTGCAAGAGGTCAACGGACGACTTCATAAGCCAAAGGCACCGTATGTGTTAAATAAACAACAGATGAAAGATGTGTATCAATGAATCAAAGAACTCAGATTAACCGATGGATATGCCTCAAACTTATCTCGATGTGTAAACATCGATGAATGCAAAATATCGGGGATGAAGAGCCACGATCGTCATGTATTCATGCAGAGATTGCTTTCGGTCGCGTTTCGAGATCATCTACATGATAAGATTTGGGGTCCGTTGACAGAATTAAGTATGTTTTTCAGAAATATTTGTGCAAATGTACTTCGAGTCGAAGATATGTCAGCACTTGAAAATAATATTGCTGAAATCATATGCAAGCTGGAGCAGTTTTTCCCTCCTGTATTTTTTAACTCGATGGAGCATCTACTGATACACTTAGCATACGAGGCATGTGTTGGTGGCCCCGTTCGATACCGGTGGATGTACTTATTTGAAAGATACATGAATCATCTAAAGAAAAAAAGTAAAGAACACCGCCGTAGTTGAAGGTTCCATATCAGAAGCATATATAATTAAAGAAATTTTAACTTTCTGCTCATTTTATTTTGAATCAACCATCAAGACAAGACTTAATCGTCTTCCACGGAACGATGACGGGGGAGCTCGACCATCAGATGATTGTTTAAATATCTTTTGTTACCCCGGTCGTGCTTTGGATTCTCGTCTGTCTCGATTCTTAAACGATGAAGAGTACCATTTGGCCTACTTGTACGTTTTACTAAACTGTCCAGAGATTGAGAAGTTCATTGAAATATTTGACATTGAGATGGTGACAAAATACTCAATTTACAGCGATGAGGAATTAGAAAGATTATGAAATCGTGAGTTCCCTAATTGGTTTCAAGCTTGCAGCACAGAACACAGAGGCGAAATAGATAACCAAATCTTTGAGTTTGCTAGCGGATCGACACGACTTGTACAGTGTTATAATGGTTATTTTGTCGATGGATATAAATTTCACACACTTGAATATTTATCTACAAAAAAGACTATGAATGCCGGGGTCTGCGTCAAAGGGACAACGTATGCTGAATGTGATGTTGACTTTTACAGACTATTGGAAGAAGTCATTGAATTATAATTTTTCGGATGTAAATCAGTTGCCCTTTTTAAATGTCATTGGTTTGACACAATCGATAGGGGCATGGGAGTTCATCCAAAGTATAAACAGCTGGTCGAGGTCAATTACAAATCAAAATTGGCTTCAAATGAGCCATTTATATTGGCATCTCAAGCTGAACAAGTATATTATATGCAGCATCTGTCTCGAAAAAAAGATAGGGCAGATTGGCGTGTAGTCTGTAAGACTAAAGCCAGAGGAAAAATTGACCCGATAGTTGGAGAGAATGAGCCAGCAGATGACTTCTATCAAGAAGAATATCCTTCCGAAGTGGAACGAGTTAGTCCAATACTCGAGGATGATGACACAGAGTTAGTTCAATTAGAACTAGAATACGTTGATGATGACGATAATTAAGTTGAGGAAGGACATAATGATGATGAGGGAGACGAAGAAGTATTTCAAGATTCCGATACAAAAGAACAAGAAGAAGAGTATTACACGGATAATGATAATGATGATGACGAATAATTGTAAATGTGAAGTATATATCCAATTATTAAATATATCTATTAATCTATTATATATAATCTAATTATATTAAATTTTTACAGCTATGGTTTGAGATATCAGTTCTCAAGGAGGCATTCCACGTAGGACCCCCCGACGATTACCACCCGCCCTACCTGTACCCACTGACCCTTCGCCTTCCACCACCATCCCCCCACCTCCGGCCACCATCCCCCCACCTCCAGCCACCATTCCCCCACCTGATCCATCCACCATTCCCCCAGCTGATCTGGTCACCATCCCCCCACCTCCAGCCACCACCCCTTCAGCTGATCCAGGCTCGTCGACATCGAGATGTAGGCCACGAGGGCCTAACAAAATTCTGCCTCCGAGAATTCTCCCTCCGCCACCCAAGGGACAACTGCGCAGAGCAGTTAGTGTGCGCGGAAGAAGGTAAGTATATGCATCAATTATTTCTTATAATTTATTTATAATTCAAAAGATCATAATATGAATTTATATTTAGTGCAGATTTGAGCAGAAGGATGTCCCCCGCACGATAGCGGGGACGATCCGAAAGTTTATGCACGGGGCGTGGCCTACGTGGTCTCACGTGCCCCGTGAGCATATGAATTTATTGTGGCGAGAGTTCACGGTAAGTATATTTATTAAATTAATGTTAATGTTAAATATTCATCAGTAATAATAATTTTTTTTTACAACGTCATTATACATGGTCGGAGGACCTGACCACTTTTGTGGAGGTCAATTACAAATCAAAATTGGCTTCCTACCGAGAGCACTCTCCCACCTCAACCTAAGGGACAAATAAACTAATCCTAGTAAACTAAGTTTACAATGGTGGATTTAAGCCTTAACACCAAGGCAACCACCAACTCAATCAAACCTAGCAATCTAGGTTTACACACTTGATATACAATGAAAATAACCAAGAAAATACAATAACAATTGGAGCAATAAATGAATCAAACTATACTTAGCTCCAAAAGAAACTCCTTAGTTCTCTTGATGCATTGAGAAGATGAATCTTGAAGGAGTTAAAGGTTCAAAGACTAGATCAAGATTTTATCATAGAAACTAGGGTTTGCAAAGAGATGGCTCAAGATAAGTTTTAGAGATGATCAAATATGGCTCAATGGAAGCTTAGATGCATAAAAAATACCTTAGAAATGAGTCTGGGATGGGTATTTATAACCCCCCAACACTAAGGCTCGTCAATGGGCATATTTCTGCCCGTTGCCGACGCCCGATGGCTTATTGGTCGATCGTCAGTCGATCGTCGGTCGGCCAATCGAGCGACCGAAGGTATTCTGCCCATTCTGGGCATCGGTCGATTGACCGAAATGCCTTCTGCCCAATTTTTTCTTCAGTCGGTCGATCGAATCTGGGCAGGGCTAATTTTTTTGCTTGTTTGTTCATTTTTGGGTTCTGACTTCGGTAAGTCTACTTATATAATATTTCTTAACTTTAAGTTAAAACATAAATATTATATAACGATTACCCCCATTTGGATTCAATAAAAATATCTAAAAATTCAAAATCCTTCAGAATTAAAATCTAACTTTTGGGGTCTAGTATGGGTAGGCTAAAGACTTTCAAAAAATCCTTAAAAATATCTCGTATCTAGTTTTTACCTAAGGAACAATTCTCGAAACGTTTGGTGCCAAGAAAATATCTAGGTCATATAGCCCTCTAAGGAGCTCCCTAGGCTTAGTGAATTTCAGGGTCTTTTCTAATTTTTTGGTTTTTTATATTTTGAGGTTTAGGTTTGGTTTTTGGGTTTACTTGCATCATCGTGAGGATTTACAACACATGCTAGACACCATACACCTAAACTATAACTTCCTAAAGAATCCCGAGCGTCGACGAGCGTCTTTGCCGATTTCTCTGATTTCTCCGATTGGGAACGTCGAGTGCTAACCGACTTGAAACCTGAAAGTATTTCTCAATAACACTATTAGTTCCATGTTCATTGTCATCAAATTCGAGATTAAGACCAATGTAGAAAATCTTAGGCCAACACCCACCTCAAAACCTGAAGGACAACAAACTCAATCCTAGTAAACTAACTAAACCGGTGGACTTAAGCCTTACAACCAAGGCAACCACTCAATCAAACAAACCTAGCACCCTAGGTTTACACAAGTTGAAATACAACAAATAAACCTCAAAAATATATATACAAGTAAATGGAGCAATAAACCAAAGAAAGTGTACTTAGCTCTAATATCGAATTGATGCATTGAGAAGATGAATCTATTAGAGACTAGGCAACTCAAAGAATTAACCCTTTCTCTCAAGTTTATCAAAGAAAAGGTGGAGAAAAAATTCAAACAAAGCAGCCAACTCAAAGAATTGACCCATTCTCTCAAGTTTATCACATAAAAAGGTGGAGGAAAAATTCAAACAAAGCAGCCACAGGACAGATGAGATTAAGATAAACTATAAAGAATTAATTGATGTGAAGATAAACCCTAGAGAGATTAACCGATTGAGAGAAATAGTCATAAGCATAGATTGATTCAAATTTCATTGCTTGTATAAATTAGATGAACATGAATGTAGAAGGTGTGCATCACCAAGACATACTCTCTCTCTCTCCCACTTAGCTATGAAGCATTAGAGTGTTATGTTCTTCCCAGTTTGGTTTTGGCGTATCTTCACCATAGGGAAGAAGAAAGCATCCTCTACTTCCGGACTATCGGAAGCTAGCACCATCATCTTCGTCAGAGCAGCCCTGCTCAAACCCACCTCAAATAGACGTTTGACACCCATGGACACGATCATGCACCAAGACCATAACAAAATCTTGAAGGTTCAAAGGCAAGATCAAGGTGTAAGCATAGAAACTAGGGCTTGGAATGAAATGGCTCAAGAAAGCTTGCAAGTATTGTCAAAATGACTCAATGGATAGTTTGTAAGTGAAATGGCCTACACTAGAGAGGGGGGGAGTGAATAGTGTGTTCGCTAAATTTTAGCCTAAATTCGATTTTATCCTTTTCTTGATTACTTAGGCAAGTGCTCAATTTAACTAGATGAATGTGAAAGCGAGTAAATAGCACAAGTAATCAAAACACAATATAAGCAACGCAACCAAGATAGATTTATAGTGGTTCAGCCCCAATGCCTGCTCCACTACCTTGGCTCACCACCATGGATTTCACAACCACTTGTATTAACTTTTCTTTTCTTTTAATGAGGGTCTACTAAGGCCTTATCTCTCACACTAGAGAGTGCCTCTACCTCAAACCTAAAGAACCCTAAATTTACAAACAAGTGAACCCAATGTGTGTCACCCACACCTTCTTACAAACACAAGTGATCAAGAAACAACAAGTAAATGAGAGCAATAATAAACAATACAAACTTAGCTCTCAACCAAGAAGTCCTAGCTCCTCTTGATGCCTTGATGATGAAACAATTGAAGGTTGAAGGCAAGATCAAGGATTTTTATCTCCAAGCTAGGGTTTACTCAAAGGATGGCTCAATCAAACTCAATGGTGATCAAAATATGTCTCAATGAGTGTTAGATAGTTTGGAAGACAAGTTTGAGGTCTTATGTAGAGATCCCAACGGTAGGAGCTCGATTTCAAATAGGCTCAACGGGTAGAAATTCAAAATAGAGCCATTAGGGGCATTTTGACAATTCTAGAAAGTTTGACTAGTTGATTCTGGGAATACTTGCAGAGTACCGGTACTTTTCAAGCTATTCCGAAATGTTAATCCGGGTTGTCCCTGGTTGTCTATCCAGGTTTTTCCGAGTTGTTCATCTAGGTTGTTCCGGGTTGTCTATCTAGGTTGTTCAGAGTTGTCCATCCGGGTTGTTCCGGGTTGTCCATCCGAGTTATTCCAGGTTGTCCATCCGAGTTATTCCGGGTTGTTACCACATCTCATCCGGAATGTTGTTTATGACTTGGAAATTCTAGGTAATTGATTAGGTTCATGTCCTATGGATATTTGCATCATTATGAGGATTAATACAATTATTCTAGACACCCTAAGCCTAAACTCTATTCTTCACGAAGAGTCTCAAGCGTCGACGAGCGTCCTTGCCAATTTCTATGATTTCTCTTATTTTTCTGATCGAGGACGTCGTGTGCTAACCGATATGGAATCTGAAAATATTTCTCCATGAAAACATTAGTTCCATGTTTATTATCATCAAAATCGAGATGAAGACCAATGTTGAAAGCCTTAGGCCAACATAGTTGGGAAGATAAGACTTGAGAGTTTATATAGAGATCCCGAGAGTAGGGGCTCAAAAAGAGCCATTCAACGGATCTAAAAAGATATGTTGGGTCTTTCGATTGATCGCGGGGCGACTCTCGGTCGACTGGTGGTCCGTCGATGGTCAATCGAACACATACTAACAATTTCAACCAATTTCGGTCGATCTTGGGATGATCCAGGGCTGTTGCCGAGATTCGGCTGAGGGTCGGTCGAAATTGCATATTTTAGCCTTTTTCAGTCTTTCAGGGTTTTGGGTATCAGTTTCGGATTTTGATGGTTTCTTTTGCATCGTAAAGAGGATTTTATAAGTACTCTAAACTCCCTAAACCTAAACTATATCTTTTGATGAATTCCCGAGCATCGATGAGCATCCTTCCGATTTTTTCGATCGCGGGCGTCGCGGGCAAACAGACATGGAACCTGAATTCTTGCTCAAACATTAGTTCCATATTTGTTATCATCAAAAACGAGATTAAGATCAAGGTTGAAAACCTTATGCCAATAGGAAAGTGCCTTTAGGGAGAAGACCAAGACTTTCCGGTGAAAAACTCTCATTGCAAATGAACTTTAATATCTAGTGGATTTAGGTTTGAAATTCTAAGCGAGGTGCGTAGGTAGTGGAGTAGGTGGTGATGTCGAACCACTATAAATCATGTGTTAGCATTGCTTATTTGCTTATGTTGCTTTACTTGTCATTTATTATTTGCTTCTGCTTGTTGATTAAATTGTGATTTGTCTAAGATCGAAAAAAGGTTTAAAATTGATATTAGGCTAATCATTTATAGTGAACACACTATTCAACCCCCTCTAGTGTGAACATTCGCCCATCAGCATCTCTTCTTCCTTTCCGATTAAGGTATAAAACTCTTCTTTTCTCTCCTATTGAATTCATCTACGTCGCTAAAGAGTTTGTTGCTATTTTTTCAAAGTGTTTTAAAGATCTTGAAATCTATTTTTTCCATCTTTTTTCGCTGCATTTTATCTCCGCACCCCGACAGTGCACCGGACATCAAATTATAGGAGGAACATTTTGAGGGTCTCGAGTTTAGTCTTTTATAAGATTGTCAGATCTCGAGAATATTCTTGTACATAATTTTTCTGGTTCAAGTGATTAATAAAGAAGCTTGAATTATTTTTTATCTAAATTTAAAAAGCTACATGTTTGTCCTTTTATCTTATATTTAACTTTTTATTTTTCAAAGAAAATCGAGTTGGATCAAGAATGTTACGTCTCTACAAGAAATGTTACATTTCCTGGGGGCTACGACCCCCACTAAAACTAACCACGACCACAGTAAAGTCGAAAAATATAGCTTTTCCTGGGGTCGCAGCCCTCGAGAAATATAGCTTTTCCTGGGGGCCAGGCCCCCCGAGAAATGTAGCTTTTCCTGGGGTCGCAGCCCTCGAGAAATGTAGCTTTCCCCGAGGGCCTCGGCCCCCGAGAAATGTAACTTTTCCTGAGGAGGCTGCGACCCCCGAGAAATATAGCTTTTCCTGAGGACCGCGACCCCCGGGAAATGTGATACATTACATTGATGAAGAAGCCTCAACGATGGCATATAACGTCCCTCACGGATATTGAAAAACAGGGGCACATTGTTCACCACCACAAGATTCAGATGATTTTGACTATATAAAGAAGGAAAATATTAGGAATTCCACTTTATTGAAAATTTTAGTTTCACACTAAAATCATTAGCAACCAACAATTAGATTTACAAGGAAATAAGCTATAATTCTTTCTGTCAAGAAACATTGTTAATTGGCCTATCTATTTTCTGACCATCCAATCATCTGCTCTGTTACACTTCAGTATGCTCTTCTCTAGCATGATCATCTCGAGTTGGACCAACTTCTTGTATAGCAGCTATGCTGAAGTATGCTGAAGTATTCAAAGGTCTCATCAGCAGCCAAGAAAAAGAAAGATATTTGGAAGAGGTTAAACTTGCTTTAAAAATACATATAAATGAGCAATATGAATTAGCAGTCATATATATCTTGTCAAAGGGAGACATTAAAAACTAGATTTAATCATATAAAAATACAAGATAATTTTCAATTCCTACAACAAGATCTCCAAAGCAGGCATGAATAGCCTATAGATCGAGATCTCAAAAACTTGTACTAAAATCTTATAAAATACAGCGCGAACTTCTTTTTCTTCCTAAAAATAACAAGATCTCCCTATTCATCAGAAAAATTCATCCGTGGTTAAGTCCTGTTGCAGAAAGAGTAGCAGAGAGCCTGGTTTAGATTGAAGCTAAACCTATCTGCTACTCTCGCAACTCTGCTCTTGTTTGACAGCTTGTCTACCCAAACCAAGCCAAGCCTGGCTGCCTTCGCCGTCTCCGGCGCGGGCGAGCCACCGTGGACTTGATATGGTGCCTTGGTGTTAATCCTAAAAATATTAACAAAGGAAATATAAAAATTCAATTAGAGGAATCCAACAAAAAGAGTGATATAAATCACGAGCAATAAATTCTCACCTATCCTTTCTCTTCTCCAGGAATCGATGAAGAGAGTTTCTTCTTGCTATCGGGCATATCTGTTTCCATCACAGAATTAATTATCATTAATTACATGCTCAGATTTCTACAAATTGGAAAAAAAGAATCTATTCTGGTCAGGGATGAAAAAAGGATCTATTAATTTGATTTTTTTACTTATTTTGGGAACAGATATAATCATCCTGGTCAGGGATGAAAATTAAATTATCAAGAAAATAAGATTACCAGAAGCAGTAGCCTGTGCAGGCTTCTGGTAATCCACCCATACCAAAATGTTTTACTGTAGTGAACATATTCTACACAAGATCTTGGGGTTTTGACAAATACTTTAAATGATACCAAAGATCAAGCTCATGCAAGGAAAACTTAAATCCAAGTAAAGCTTGGTCAATGGAAATTGACTCAAAAAACATTTGAAGTACGGGCCAAATCAAGCTGTATTCCTTGTATCATACCAATCCTATCCAAAATCGGTTCACTGTATAATGAAACTGTTGAATGGTACACTATTTTTTAAAAATGGTAGAAACAATTTTAAGTGGTTCAATTTCTAATACATGAGCATCTCTTAACTTTTATTTTGCTTGCTCTTTTCTTCTTAATTATTGGTATACATACCTCTTGTGATTGTTTACAAATTGAAATTTGAACTAAGGTGACTCTCTTCAGAAATTAAGCTTCCTCAGTCTCTCTACAATTAGATCAATATAACTCCAGTCAATTTCTTCTTTTGTATATTCTTCCTGTTCCAACTTAAAAACATGTTGTTGCAGGAAAAAGAAGGTAACTGTATTATTATCTGGTGGTATAAAATAGTTATGTCCCTATAGAATTACAATATTTACATAGGACCAGTTTATAATTGGACATAGATTGCTTATTTAAACCTGATTAAAATGCTGCTGCAGTTTTTCATTAGTAAGATTGATGCAAAATTGCTCAAAGATGCAAATGAAGCATATGTTAGAACATGATATACACATATTAAGAAATCAAGAAAATAATTAGCTAGTCGCAGCTTTGCAGGTACAGAAAAAAAAACAATTATTCATAGGTAAAATCTGAAGTACACGTCTGAAATTCAACCATAATCAGCCTAAAAAATTCACGGTTGACCGTTGACATCCCAAATATTTTTGAACTCTAAACAACAGAGGCCCCTAGACTTGCACCAGATTAACCAGTTGATAAGGATGCATAGAAAATACAAATATAGGCAAAGAAATATGTTCCCTCTAGGTAAGTTACTTCGTGAAAAATTGCAAGATGTATGTCAACCAAACTAAGCCTTGATGTAGTTCTGTATAGCATATTAAATATATTCCATTCATGTAGTTATGCATAAGAAGAAGCAAGTTGAAATGGACTTCATTTGGAAACAAGGCAAAGGCCAAAAACCTAGTTAGTTATCATAATGCTGCACCCGAGACCTAACGCAAATCATGCAAATAGTTTGACATCCTTAATGATGAATGCAAAAGCATACCAGTTAAGCACCTTTTCATCTTGAAGCTCTCAAATCCATAAATATCCAGCATCCCAATCAAAATCTTTGAATCAGGATCTTGACCAATTGAAGAGTTGATCTTATTCACAAGCCTGTAAACAAGAGGAAAACGGTAAATAGCATGGTAACTAAGATGACTCAGGAGAGGAAATGAATTATTTTGTACAGCATAGCAACTATATTGCACAATACAGATCAAAATATAAGTGTGTATCAAGTATCAACTGATACAGCATAAACTGCTTTCACAACAATCCTTTATGTACTATATTGAGTCACTACCTTGGATCTGGCGCATGCTATGATGCTACAGATTTAAGTTTGAGATCTTACGAAGGAGTCTTGATAGGTTCCTCCTTTTCAGCAGATCCTGCAAGCTGGGGGAATAACTCCATGGATTTGGGGCCGTCTAGGTCTGCAAGTTGGGGGAATAATTCCATGGATTTGGGGCCGTCTAGGTCTGCAAGCTGGGGGAATAACTCCATGGATGTCGGCGGAGTAGCCGATCAGGAGGACAGAGATCGAGATGGAGAAGGCTCCCGCGATGATGAAGGGGCGGCAGTGGCCGAAGGAGCTGGGGCAGCGATAGCTCATGTGGCCAACGAGGGGTGGGCGATAAGATCGGAGAGCGGTCCGCAGAGCCACACCAGGCTCGCCCATTGGTTCTAAGGTTGGGCTTCACTTCGTCCACCTTGTCCTCCTCCACACCTTGAATGAGAATGCATGGTCGGCGAGCCATCCTCCGACCTCGATCAGCGACAACCTCCTCCGACATTAATACTTAGGTATTTGATTAGCAAAAATTATTTTCTGATTTAATTTTAATAAAATTAAAAATTTAATTTTGAAAATTTAATTTTGATTTCTGATTTTTAATTTTTTAAAAACGCATTTGATTAATAAAAATAACATCAATTTTAGTTAGTTGAAATCAGTAAATATTTATTTGATTATAAAAAATAATATTAATTTTCCTTGAACATTTTTAGTAATAATTAAATATTTAGTTAGTTTACAAAATTAAATATTCGTTAATATGGTTATAAAATATTTAAATAATTTAATTAATTAAGTTATTGATAATTTAAAATTTTTTTGTTCAATTAGATATAAAAATTAATTAATAATTATTATAAAATTTCAAAAAAAAAATAAGTCTAATGATCTAAAATTAGGTATGATTAAATTATAAATAGATCAACTTTAAAAAAATTGAGTTATTTAAAATTTGGGTTTGAGTCAATTAGATATAAATTGGTTTAATTATTTTATAAATTTAAGATAAAAATTTGAGTTAAAAATGATGATTTTTATTTTTATTTTTAAAAATTCGATATAGTTTGATTTATTTTTAAATTAATTAATTTTATAAAAAAATATTTATAATAACAAAGTTGTCACAGCATTTTGATAACGAAACCGATAGTCTCGAAACCACAGAAAACAACATTCTGTTGTTTTCATTTTTATTAAGAAAACTGGTTTCGTTTTCATTCTGGTTTCGATTCAGTTTCACGAAAACACTAAACCAAACACGTTTTCGTAAGCAGTTTTGGTTTCAGTGAAACTGAAATCATGAAAACAAACTTGGTTTCGCTAACCAAATAGACCCTTAGGGCTTGTTTGGTTAGCGAAATCAAGTCTGTTTTCATGATTTCAGTTTCACTGAAACCAAAACTGCTTACGAAAATGTGTTTGGTTCAGTGTTTTCGTGAAACTGAATCGAAACCAGAATGAAAACGAAACCAGTTTTTTTAATAAAAATGAAAACACCAGAATGTTGTTTTCTGTGGTTTCGAGATTGTCGGTTTTGTTATCAGAATGCAGTGACAACTTTATAATTATAAATATTTTTTTATAAAATTAATTAATTTAAAAATAAATCAAACTATATATAATTTTTAAAAATAAAAATAAAAATCATCATTTTAAACTCAAACTTTTATCTTAAATTTATAAAATAATTAAATCAATTTATATCTAATTGACTCAAACCCAAATTTTAAATAACTCAATTTTCTTAAAGTTGGTCTATTTATAATTTAATCAAACCTAATTTTAGATCATTGGACTTGTTTTTTTTAAAATTTTATAATAACTATTAATTAATTTTTATATCTAATTGAACAAAATAAATCTTAAATTATCAATAACTTAATTAATTAAATCATATAAATATTTTGTAACCATATTAACAAATATTTAATTTTGTAAACCAACTAAACATTTAATTACTACTAAAAATGTTCAAGGAAAATTAATATTATTTTTTATAACCAAATAAATATTTACTGATTTCAACTAACTAAAACTGATGTTGTTTTTATTAACCAAACGCGTTTTCAGAAAACTGAAAACTAGAAACCAAAACCAAATTTTCGAAACCAAGTTTTCAGTTTCACTGAAACCAAACCAGAAAATAATTTTCGCTAACCAAACAGCACCTTAGGTTTCGAAATTGAAATCTTGTTTTCTAAAATTTATTTTTGATTTCTAACGGTGAATATTTATTTAGTTATAAAAAATAATTGAACATTTTTAATAATAATTAAATATTTAATTAATTTTCAAAATTAAATATTTATTAATATGATTATAAAATATGAATAAAATTTAATTAATTAAATTATTGATAATTTAAAAATTTTCATGTTCAATTAGATATCGTGGCGGAGGTCTCCTCTTATATATTATATATATAAATTAATATTTTATTACATAAATAGATTAAATTGTCTTTTTTAAAAATATTATAAAATGTTTCTTCATGTGTGATTTTATATTTTGCTTATCTTGAGATGATTTTCTGACTTCGCCCCTGATTAGATATAAAAATTAATTAATAATTATTATAAAATTTTTTAAAAAAAGTCTAATGGTGTAGAATTAGTTTTGATTAAATTATAAATAGATTAATTTTTTAAAAAAAGAGTTATTATAAAATTTGGGTTTGAGTCAATTAGATGTAAATTGATTTAATTAATTTATAAATTTAAGATAATTATTTGAGTTGAAGATGATTATTTTTATTTTTATTTTTAAAAATTAGATATAGTTTGATTTATTTTTAAATTAATTAATTTTATAAAAAATATATTTATAATTACAAAGTTACCATTGCATTTTGATAACGAAATCGATAGTCTCGAAACCATAGAAAATAATATTATGGTGTTTTTTTTTATTAAGAAAACTGATTTCGTTTTCATTCTGATTTCAATTCAGTTTCATGAAAACGTTGAATCAAATACGTTTTCGTAAGCAGTTTTGATTTCAGTAAAATCGAAACCATGAAAATAAACTTGATTTCGCTAACCAAACAAACCCTATGTTTTGAGTTTTCGAGAAAACTCTATGTTTGCTCGGGGCCAATACCGGTCTCCGAGGAAACTCTATATTTGTTGGGGGCCATACTAACTCTCGGGAAAACTCTATATATGTTTTGCTGAGGCCAGATTTTAGCCCCCGAAAAACTCTATGTTTTGATGAGTGTAAATGCTGGCTCCGAAAAAATAATGTTTTGTTGGGGGCCATATATAGACCCTAAAAAAAAATCTATATTTTGGTGGGGGCCAATTGGCTCCTGAGAAAATAATGTTTTGCTGGGGTCAAGCTTTGACTCTCGAAAAAACTATGTTTTGTTGGGAGCCAACATGTGAACCCACTAATAGCGGCCATGAAAAGTCACATTTCTTGTGGTGCGTATGAAATGAAGTAAACTTCAAAATTAATAAAAAATTTAAGTACCTGTGCTCATTGATATATCTGTCAACATTAATATATATATATTAGTCACTGAAACAAAAAGATCAAATAATATTATTACACAAATAAAGTGAATCATTTGTTTTGATTCACATCTTATTATTAAAGCAATTGCAAAGTTAACAACATAAATATAATTAAGACACTCCATATCAATATACACAATGTCTTCAACACCCAGCTTGCAAGCGTATATTTCAAATATTTCCTTTTTCACGGAGAAGTATTTTTCACCAAGCAGAGAACTAATTAACGAAGCTGCAGACCTCTCGCCTGCTGATGCAGTGAGGGGGCTGATGTCCCCCATCTTCACCATGGCCGTCGCAAAGTCTGCGTAGAACACGATCGAGTCTTTGCTGTACTTCAATACCAAATCGTCAATCGGTGCTCCGTTATAGAGTATCTGGTCCGAGTGCAGCAGCCCCTTCTTCTGGGGGAGATTCTTGAAGTAGTAGTTATCGAATGAGCCAGGTGTCACAAGATCGAGTGGAGCCAAGTTGTCCTTGCCAACGTTGTTCGTCGCCGGGCATCGGCGCTGTCGCATCCTGGCAAAGCTCGGGTCGATTTTGGTCTCGTTGTAGATCCTCCCTCGGAAGGTCACACACCGTGCCAGGCCAATCGTGTGCGAACCTTGTTATATATTGCATAAAAGCACGAGTTAGTTTATCTACAAGGATTTGTATGTGATCTAAGTGTTAGAAAATCAGTCTTTTGATCTAACAACACTTTAAAAGTTAGTTTAAGAGGAGAGGATTATCCAATTTATTTAAAAATTATTTAGATCACAATCTCAAACAATGTGATGGATAAAACTAATCAATATGGTGTGATTAATTTACCAAAGAGGGCAACCATGTCTTTGAGGCCGAGTCCTGTCGAGCGAAGATGGCGGTGAGATTATTGAGGTCGGCACCGGCAAGAGGGAGGTTTTGCTGAGCCACGGCTCTGCTAGCAGCGGAGTCCCTTCTTCCAAGCTTCACAGTCCATGTGGGGCCACCTTCCAATTATTGAGAGTTGTCCATAAATGAAATTGTCAATCAGACAAGGCAGTGGCGTATACAGCATAGTAAATGGAGGATATATTGTCTTCCATTTTTTTCAAAAAAAATTAAAAAGTACTTTTATATTTTAATTTTTATTGTTAATTCTAATTTTGTATTTATTTCAAAATTGATAAAATTTAATCTTCTATATATAAATTATTGAATTTGTGTTGTTACTTATTTTAAAGGAAACAATACATATTATTTCTTTATTAACGGGTAACTTCAAGTGGTTTAAACAATCGTATAGTTCTTGGTTTGGTGAATACAACTACAGTTTTATAAGGTAAATAATTCTGCTCAAAACTAAATATTACTTTGATTGATTGATTTTTATTTATTATTAAATACTACTTTTATTTGTTTCTCATTGTTGATCTATATATTTTGATTGTCTTATGTTAAAGATATTTTTATACAATTATATTGTACCGTAATTGAGACAAATGTCAATGTTCGGAATACAATTTGATAATATTTTAGAATTAATCACAAATGTAAAAAAATGCAAGTTCATGAATGGAACCTGACTCCATAAAATTGTTATGAAAATTATTATACTAGGCTCAATTTTAGTACGAGGGACTCTATAGAAATTTTTATGGAGACTGGCTGCACTTTCAGACAAGCATTACCACAATAAAAAAAAATTCTGGTGCCAATTATAATGAAAAACGGGTGCCAATTTGAAGTCAAAATTTTATTTCCGACCTTTCTAAATTTGACGGAATATAAGTTAGAAATATTGAGGGAATAAATTAGGATATCAACGCTTATATCACAAGCGCATGTATCAAGTTTAATATTTAAAAGAATAAATATCCACATCAAAGGCTAAAGACCGCAATGTTTGAAAATAAATTATTAATGTTTAAAAGATATATTAATCTGATAATTTAACGAAAGATTTGATGGGTTATTTATAATAATTACTTACGTTTAAGAAAAATCAAACTAACTATGTGAGACTAAACGTGCCAAAATTGATAAAAATCTATTTATGCATGTTTCATATTTTTGTTGTTGTTGTTGTGAAGGTACTTTTTTTTGTTCTGGGTACTGATAGATAAGTTATTTCAACCTTGAGATAAGGAAACTATGCTCTCACCTGGAGAAATATATGACTATCTACTTTATTGCCGACACGACTTTGACCTTCTAGTTTACTGTCATCCTGTTCTAATATTTGTATGTTCAAGCTCTTAACAACAAATATAATTGTTCGTATCTTCGCGTCAACTTTAAAAATTAACATATTCCTTCTTTTTTATCTCTACGAGCTTGAGATGTATATATATACATGGAGATTGGCTTACATAAACTGAAGAATCTCTCGCAGCCATCGCCAGAATGTCAGCACAAGACAACTCCTGGACACACCGCCTCCACTGCAGATTTTATATTCTCAACAACTCCGAATCCTCTTACCGATCCATTATTCTGGAGTGCAGTTTGCTCACTCACAATTCCATCAGCGTCTTTCAGCAACAGCGACCCCGTCGCAACCCTAATTAAATGAACAGCCATTATATATACATCGATCGCGCATGGGTGTATATAGCTAGATTGATTAAGAGAATGAACCTGAACAAATCAGTCATAGAAATGGAGGTGGATGAGCGACGCCGCCATGCGACGCTTTCTCGCAACTACGGCGCTCACGGCCTTCTTAATGGTTAGGAGTGCTCGTGGGCAGGTTTTGTCATAATAATTTGGTGTCAGCTTTGTTGCCTCTGATGGCAAGTCAGCTTCAGCAGAGCAAGAAGAAGTTTGAGGAAAGGAATCAATGGGTGCTTCAGTTTACAATTCGTAGAAATTACAATAAAGTATGTATAGTTGAACTATTAAAGAATAAGTGAGTGAGGGTATTTTAGTAAGATGTACTTATTTTGAATCAAGGTAGTATAAAAGAACGAAGGTCTATCTTCGGCAAAAAAAGATAAAAAAATATACTCTATTTTTTACCAGTTTAAATCTCCTCTTTAACGATGTAAGCAAGCTTTGTATTCGTATTGATTGAGCATTCAAGAAATAAAGAACCTGAGATTGAAGTTGCTTCCACCTCAAATTGTTCATTATGGTATCAGAGCGGGACGATCAGTAATCCGATTGCGATCGCAAGGCGTCTATGGCGAGGAATCGCAGATCTCAATCTGCGAGATCTGTTGCGGCAAAATCGGGGAACAACACCGAGGCGAATTCGACTACTGAGGAGACAATGTACGAGGATGATCCATTCATCATCCATTCGAGTGACACTCCAGGTACAGTTCTAGTCTCTTCCAAGCTGAATGGTCATGAGAACTACCTCCCCTAGCGCGAATCAATGCTGATTTCATTGTCAGCGAAAAATAAATTAGGGTTTATCGACGGGACGATTGACGTCCCTAAGTCGATTAGCCCTAAATCTCGAGTGTGGAAAAGATGCAATGATCTAGTAAGATCGTGGATCATCCATTCGATCTTACCGGAGCTGATCTCAAGCATCCTATATGCGAAGATAGCCGCTGAAATGTGGGCCGACCTGGAGGACCGTTTCGAAAAGAGCAATGAGCCGAAATTTTTTGAGTTGAAGGTCCAAATCAACAACACTAGGCAGGCAAATTTGTCGATCGCCGCTTACTACACCAAGTTGAAGTCCCTTTGGGACGAATTGGATGCAGCAGAGAGTATAAGGTGCACTTGTGCTGAGGGAAGAGAGTACATAACCAAGGACCGCATGACTCAATTCTTGATGGGTCTTAACAAAGGCTATGTGGGAGTAAGAGGTCAAATACTTCTTATGAAGCCACTACCGAATCTGAAACAGGCTTACTCATTCCTAGAATAAGAAGAATCTCAGAGGAAGATTGGAATTCAGAGCCAAGGAGCTGTAGAAATCATTGCTTTAAACTGTGTAAAGAAGCTGAATGATCAACATACTGGTAAAATTTTTTGTGATTACTACAAAAGGGCATGACACACTCGTGACAACTGTTATAAGTTGCATGGCTATCCCTCAAACAATCAGAATTACAAGGGCAAACAGAAGTTTCCAAATCAGAATGGTGAAAAAAATGTGAACAATGTAGTGAATGAGAGTGAGGGAGAGAAAGGCGAAGGCTCGGGCAGTAAGAAGGATGAAGACCATGGAGGATTTGCGGAGAGGCAATACAACACCCTACTCAGTCTATTCAACAACAAGAACACAGCTGGAATTGTGAATATGGCTGGTAAGTGTGTATATATTTCATTCATCAAACCAGGAAAAGTATGAGTTTTGGACAGTGGGTCGGTAGACCATATAGCTTCTCACAGTGTTGAATTAAGAAATGAGGTAAGAACCTCAGGTAATGACAATATATCCTTGCCAAATGGGACCACAATAGCCATTAAAGGTATAGGAACAGCTCATGTAAATGATGACATCAAACTTGAGAACACACTGTCAATACCAAATTTTCATTTTAATTTGCTATCAGTTATCAGGTTAACCAAGCAGTTGAATTGTTGAATTGTCTTTAATCCTTCTAATTTCCAAATTCAGGATTTAACCTCGAGGAGGATAGTAGGGAGTGGTGAAGAAAGAAATGGGCTCTACTACTTGAAGGAGAAAGATCAAAATTGCGCAAGCAGAAGCTATCCTAGAAAAGTCATGAACACAGTTATAGATGAGAAGGCTTTGTGGCACATGAGGTTAGGTCACATTCCTTTTGATAGAATGAGATTGTTATCAGGATCAATACTTGAATTTAAATGTAGTTCTGAATTGACATGCAATATAAGTCCTATTGCAAAAATGAGTAGATTGTCTTTTAAGCTCAGCATGAATAAAGCAAGTAAATGTTTTGAGATAATCCATTGTGATGTGTGGGGTCCCCACAAGATAAAAACCTATGACAATTGCACATACTTTCTCACAATCGTGGATGACTACTCTAGAGCAACATGGACAATCTTGTTTTCTCATAAAAGTCAAGTGCCTAACATTTTAATTGACTTCATGAAGATGTTGAAAAACCAATATGATAACAAGGTTATGGTCATTAGGACAGACAATGGGTCTGAGTTCTTCAACCAAAGTGTAAATTCTTACCTCAAAGAGCATGAGATTATCCACCATAGCTCTTGTGTTGAGACACCACAGCAAAATGTTGTGGTGGAAAGAAAGCATAGGCACCTCTTGGAGGTTGTCAGGTGCTTAAAATTTCAGGCACAACTACCACCAGAATTGTGGTGAGAGTGTTTGCAAATGACAACCTACCTAATCAATAGGATGCCAAGCATCAAATTAGAAAACAAAAGTCCATTTGAAGTGATGTATAACAAGCCTCCCAAATTAGATCATTTGCGGGCTTTTGGCCGTTTGTGTTTTGCTAGCACTCTAAAACAAAGCAGGTCAAAATTTGATACTAGAGGGAAAGAAGCTATTTTTGTAGGATATCCTTTTGGAAAAAAGGGATACAAGCTGTATGATTTAGAAGCCCAAAAGATATTCATCTCAAGGGATGTTAAGTTTGTTGAACATATATTTCCTTTTAGGAAGGAAGGAATGCACAAAACAATCTTTCCCCTGCCTATAGATAAGAATAACATGAGTCAAATTAGCAGTGAATGCAATCTGAGAAAGCATGAAATGAAAAATTCAAAGAGGAATGTAATGGAGTTGGAGTCTGAAACCAGCTCACCACTAGAAATGCTAGATGTCTGTTCCTTAGCAAGTGAAGAGCAGGAAGCAACTGAAAGTGTTAGTTCTCAGGAGACTTCAGAAGTAAACAGAAATAAAACCAAAATTGAAACACAATTACAAGGTAGAGAAGGAAAAAGGGAGGTTAGAAGACCAATTAAATACCAAGATTACATTTGTAATTCAATAACGAGTACAAGTGCTGGTGGTGTTGGGAGAAAGAATTCTCCATATTCAATGCTAAGATATATGAACTTACAAGATGTAAGTCCTGGTTATAGAGGTTTCCTAGCATCAATTGACATGCATAGGGAACCAAAGAATTACTCAGAAGCAGTAATGATCCTATATGGAAAAGATCAATGCAGGAGAAAATTGATGCCTTAGAAAGCAACAATACATGGACAGTTTGTAAGCTGCCTCCTGGAAAACACCCAATTGGGTGTAAGTGGGTGTATAAAATAAAGCACAAGCCAGATGGTAGTGTGGATAGGTACAAGTCTAGACTTGTAGTAAAAGGGTACACTCAAGTTGAAGGAATAGACTACCAAGACACTTTTGCCCCTGTGTCAAAATTATTCACAGTGAGACTAGTATTGGCAGTGGCTGCAGCTGAGAAATGGGCATTACATCAATTGGATGTTAATAATGCCTACCTCCATGGTGATCTGGAGGAAGAAGTGTTCATGGATTTACCAATTGGGTACAATTGCAAGGGGAATTATGTGTGTAAATTGAACAAATCCTTGTATGGACTTAAATAAGCTAGTCGACAGTGGTTTTTCAAACTATCAACCAGCATAAAAGAGCAAGGATACAAGCAAAGCTATTGTGATCTATGCTTGTTCATTAAAAAGCTATGAAGGAATGGTTGTGTTAGTCCTAGTGTATGTGGATAACATTATCCTAACTGGTTCAGATATTGAAAGCATAGAGAAGCTCAAAGGTTACCTAGATAACCAATTCAGAATAAAAGATCTAGACCAGCTGACTTACTTCTTAGGTTTAGAAGTACACAGGTCCAATAATGGCCTACACATGAGCCAGCACAAGTATATTATTGACCTATTAGTTGAAATGAAGCTATTGGATTGTAAGCCCAAAGCTACACCAATGGCTCAAATTAGCAAGAAAGGAAGAGAGGAAATGAAACAAAGAGAAAGATTCACTGATCACACAGCCTACAGAACTCTTGTAGGAAAACTGCTGTACATGACTGTCACAAGACCTGACAGCATGTACAGTGTTCATCAGCTAAGTCAACATGTTCAAGACCCAACTATTGGGGATTAATCAACAATTAGAGTACTTAAGTACTTAAAGGGAACATTGAATCTAGGGTTGTTTTATGCTTCAAACGCAGACCTGTCAGTGTCTGCTTTCTCAGATGCAGATTGGGGAAATTGTGAACTTTCAAGAAGGTCCATTTCTGGTTATCTAGTGAAAGTGGGGAGTTCAACAGTGATTTGGAGATGCAAAAAGCAACCTACTGTTAGTAGGTCAAGTGCGGAGAGTGAGCTTAGAACTCTATCTAGCGCTACTGCTGAGTTAATTTGGACTAACAATACTTTAAATGAGATTGGCTTTGAATGCAGGGAAGCTATGAAATTATTTTGTGATTCCCAAAGTGCTATACACATTATCGAGAACCCGGTCTTTCATGAACGAACAAAGCACCTGGAGGTGGATAGTTATTTCGTCCGAGAAAGATTCCAGGCAAAGCTAGTCATACCACTGTATGTTCCTAGCCGAGAACAAACAGTTGATATATTGACTAAAGCCCTACCAGCAGCACAACACAAGTACTTAACCTCCAACCAAGTTGGGAATGGAGAACCAGCTCTCCACTCTACCAACTTGGGGGGGGGGGGGGAGGGGGGTGATGGCAAGTCAGCTTCAACAAAGAAAGAAGAAGTTTGAGGAAAGGAATCAATGGGTGCTTCAGTTTACGAGTAGAAATTACAATAAAGTATGTATAGTTGAACTGTTAAAGAATAAGTGAGTGAGGGTATTTTAGTAAGATGTACTTGTTTTGAATCAAGGTAGTATAAAAGAGCGAAGGTCTGTCTTCGGCAAAAAAAGATTAAAAAATGTACTCTGTTTTTTACCAATTTTAAATCTCCTTTTTAACGATGTAAGCAAGCTTTGTATTTGTGTTGATTGAGCATTCAAGAAATAAAGAACCTGAGATTGAAGTTGCTTCCACCTCAAATTGTTCATTAGCCTCACAAATGACCATGAGAGACAAGATCAAAGCTGCAGTAACAACTACTCCCCAAGAGCCCATTCTTAGTGACGATCGAAGAAAGCGCATACTGGAGGATTGGTTAATGTCCGTGTCTATGAAATTAAACTTGGTTATTGCTTAATATTTATAGACAAGCTAGCTAGAAGTAGTAGCTGCAATTAATCCACACTCCAGGTTTAGATAAGGCATGAGTTCCCTTCAAATTTGGATGGCCAGGAGCCTCGCTGTCCGATTGCAACTCACCGGCTGATATATATATCCTTTAAATTTATGCAATATATATGGATGGTGCATGAACAGAACATGCAATTGAGTGCTTGGCAGTAGAGTTTAAAGGGATGAGGACCCAAACTTGGAGTGCAACTTCTATGGGCAGTCTACCTATAAAAAACTTATGAACGAGTGGATATGAACTTTAAGCGACTGAATATGGATAGAAAGAGAATGAATATGTTCAGCGACTGAATATGAATAGAAAAGAAATGAATATGAACATATCCATTTTCTTCCTATCCATGTTCAATCGTTTGAAATCTATATCCATTCAGTTCATAGAAACTTATATGGGCAGGCTGCCCATATAAGTTTTTTTCCAGAACTTGCGTCCTGAATTGGGATTCCCAAAGCGTTGGGTAACAAAATCGACTATATATAATGGTATATATATTAATTATTAATCGTTCGTCTTGCTGAAGTAGTACCCAAGTTTGACAAGCTCCTCACGCATGTATGATTCATTCAGGCTGCTGGCAGCCTGAGTTTTGTCTTACCTTTGTAATTAATTATCTTATGTGCAACGTTGACATGGGGTGAGCTGGACAAACGGCGGCGGCTTATATATATATAAGCATGCGGTTTACAAATTGAATACTGAATAAAAGAATTCTTTTGCATGCAGTAAATTAGTTATGTGTGAATCATGCTTGTTGTTTTGCAGTAAATTGAATACTGAACAAATGATCATTTTAAGGGTCAAATTGATGTTTTCTAAAAATTTAGAGATCAAATATTAATTACACTTGTAGCTAGAACTTACTAGCTTGTATGCATTTTGAGAAATAAATTTAGTTGCATTGTTTACGTACCTACTATTAATGTCTTCACTTTGTAATATTCGTTAGTTTTGTTCTCACTGTATGTATTAAGACATATTTGTAATTAGCAGAACATACTTTTGCATCAGCAATCAATAGAATGAAAACATGTACTATTATAAGCCTTCCATGCATAATTGCAAATGGCTGTCATGTTATCAGAACAGCTATTTAAACGTACATACATGCCCATATATCATGTGTTTGTTAGAGAGTTGTCGGATTTGATTTCTTCTTCTTTTTTTCTCATTAATTAATTTAGGAAAGTATATATATATATATATATATATATATATATATATATATATATATATATATATATATATATATATAATTGTTTCCCTTGGCCTCAGGTTAAGTAATTAAATAGTATATTGTTCAATAAGTTGGATATCTCTTATATATTACTGTGCGAGGAAAAAAAATAAAAAGGATGATGTGCTAGATGAACAAACTCACCATAATTGGAGCAGGCTTGATGTTCACGGAGAAGAGAAACCTGAGGGCCAATGTGACTAATTATTATTGAATTGGTCAAGCAACCCGTTCGAGGGTCACCATCAATTTCGACGGCTTGGATTGATCGATTAAATTTAGTATTAATATATTTATATTTCTGTGCAGATTTGCGGACTAATTAAATTAACATTGCTCATGTAGCATTTCGCCATCAATATAAATAATAGCATTTTACTCCTAGATTTAAAATATTTTGTGTAAATTATACTTACATCTCCTGAAATTTATTAAAATTACACTGACGTCCTCTCTATTTGTAATTTCATCTTATGATCATCCTGAGTTTTGTAAAAGATTACACAACATTTCATACTAACGAAAATTATTAGTGGAGTGACTGTCATGCGCACTGCACATGCTTACTAATGATATTTTTAAAATATTTATGATTTTTATTTATTTTAAATGATAAAAATACCTTTATGTCATTTAGCTCTCATTCCCTCATATTTTCATCCCATTGGTGCTTAATATTTTTATTTTCACAATCAACTAACATTAGTATCGTAAAGAATATTAAACAATAAAATATTTTTTTTTAATTTTTAAAATATTTATTCAATTATTTTATGCATACATTTTAATAATTTTTCAGCAAAAAATATAAGAGAGAAATCACATTACTAATAGACTCTATTTAACACAATTAGCTACAGGCGAGGCGAGTGACACCTCGATAAAGAGAGGGGATGCAAGTGTCATCTCGACAAATAAAAATGTCAGTGTAATTTCACTCAACCTCAGGGATATAATTTACTCTAATATTCACTACTAGAAAAATGGGCATCAGCAACGGTTGATTCCGTTGCTGAGCCGTTGCTGAAGGTCATCAGCAACGGCCGGAGCCGTTGCAACGGAGCCGTGACAGAAACTCGCGTTGCTGATAACTTAGCAACGGATCAGCAACGGCCGCTCGGGCCCTTGCTACAAATATTATCAGCTACGGTTTTGCCACGCGCGGACCCGGAGCCGTTACGGATGACATTAATAGCAACGGCCGCTGAGTCCGTAGCAACGCCGTTAGTAAAAGCCCGTCGCTAAGCCGTTGTTGTATGTCATCAGCAACGGCTTTCGATGCACTTTTAGCAACGGCTTTCCCACGGACGGTCGTGGGAAAGCCGTTGCTGATGATGTGAACCTGGTAACGAAAAATTTTAAAATTTCAAATTTCCATTGATACATTGATACATTGATACATTCTGATACATAACTCACACACCCATACACTCATCCACACATTCATTCATACATCACAAATACACCAAGATATACATCAAAACAATTATATTTATAGTGATAATTATTCACAATAGTATAAAAACTATTCAAATGCAAAATTGAAGTATCAATATCCAAACAAAATAAATTAAACAAGTCCAATATCTTAGTAACAAAGTCAATATAAAAAAATCTCACGATGACGATGGAGGATGGCCTGGATCATATGGCGGGGTCTGGAGTGCTTGAGTGTACACCGGCGTGGACTGACTCGAGGACGATGGATTAGATGATGCCGAAGAGATGCCTGCTTCGGGATGACCTGACATGTTGCGTAGCATAGCATGCATCTCCGCCATCATCTGACACTGACGCGCGACCGTCTTCTCTAGAGTCCTTATTCTGCTACTATGATCATAACTGGATCAAGAGGTGGACGGCCGCTCACCAGCGACTGGAGGGGTCGGTGCCCCAAGTGGCCCTAGTACGGCTCGCGCATGACCACTATCTGCAAAGCCATATACGCGGCCATGGTCCCAGCCACCTGCGGCCTCGACCCACGTTGCTGCATCAAAGTCCTCGGGGGTGCCCCCGCGCTGCACCACCGTCTGGCTGTAGGTCTCCTACTCGAGTTTGATTTTTTGTTTAATATTTATCATAAAACTTAAATTATAAATATATAATGAATAATTTAAACAAATATATAGTTACCATAATGTATGCAGCGCGGTTGTGGTTGTACTCCCCCGTCCCATGTGCTCGACGGTGAGTCCGCTCAAACACCGCCATCGAGGAAGGTCGCTGGACAGTCCCGTCATCCGACACCGTCGTCTACATTTACAAAACAAATACATTAATTAGTACACATAGTAATAAATAAAATATATAATTAAAAGGTATACTTACCATACGGCTCGCGTGCACTGCAAATGCAACAGAGCCGCCGGTGTGACGCGCTGCTCCCCCCGACATGCGATTTCTAGCCGCATTCCGAGAAACCTCTTGCCATCGATCCGTCGACCATATTCCCACGAGCTGGTCCCATATATCCGGAGTAATCCAATCGGGGCCGTCTCCCCGAGTCTCCGCGATGTTAGTGGTCCCAGCTCGGGCCATCGCCTGGGACCGAGCCTGCCCCAGCTGCCCGTTGTACCTTGCCCGGGAAATAGCCTCCCAGGCAGCGTAAATGAAGGGCCTTTGGTCCTCGGCCCATGTATAGCGAGCCTGCAAAATAATAATATCAGTACCAATATTAATCATCATGCATGTAAAAAAAATAATAATACTTGCCTCAAACTCGCGCCATAACATGTCGACGTGCTCGCTAGGCACGTGAGACCACGTAGGCCATGCCCCGTGTATATATCGTCGAATAGTAGAAGAAATGCTCCTCGGCACTTCTTCTTGCTCGAACCTGCACAACAAAAATAAATTTTAATATTATATTATGATATAATGAATTTGTAATGATTCATAATTCATGATATATTACCGCTCCCCAATCACGCTAATAAATCTACGTGACTCTGTGGCAGGTGGAGGCTGCCACCTGTTCGGCCCGCGTGGCCGCCTGCGTCTAGATGTACTAGTCTCGGCAGTATCATCGGCATGAGGATCAGCAACAGGAGGATCAGCAGCATGAGTAAGTGCTGGAGTCTTACCGATCGGAGACTCCAAAGCTCTCCTGCGTCGATAACCACGACCAGACATATCTGTCGAACATACATATAATCAGATTATTGTATAAATAGTAGAGATATATTTAATAAAATATATACTTTACAATTATTCCTCATCATCTGAATAATAGTCTTCGAATTCTTCCTCTTCTTCCTCTTCTTCATCTTCTTCATCTTCAGCTTCCTCAATTTCATGATCGTCATCATCAGCATATTCAACTTCTAATTGAATTGACGTTGTGTCTACATCCTCGAGTATTAGAATAATACGATCTACAGCAGGAGGATCATCTTCTTGATAGAAACCATGTGTCATATTAGGTATCAGGTCATTTTCTCCTACTATCGGATCAATTTTTTCTCTACCTTTTGTCTTACAGACTACACGCCAATCTGCTCTATCTTTATTTCGAGCCGGATACTTCGCGTAATATACTTGTTCGGCTTGTGATGCCAATATAAAAGGCTCATTTGCTGCCAATTTAGATTTGTAATTAACCTCAACAAGTTTGTATTTTGGATGAACTTTCATGCCCTTTTCTGTTGTATCGAACCAATGACATCTAAATAGGATCACTGATTTTAAGCCGAAGTAGTGCAACTCTATCACTTCTTCCACCAGTCCATAAAAATCCATATCACATTCAACATAGGTTGTCCCTTTTACGCAGACCCCAGCATTCATCGTCTTCTTTGTAAATGAATATTCAACCGTGTGAAATTTATACTCATTAACAAAATATCCGCTATAGCACGACACAAGTCGCGACGGTCCACTAACAAACTCAAATATTCTTTCATCTATTTCAGCTCTGTGATCTTTGCTGTAAGTCTGAATCTAAGTAGGGAAATCACGATTCCGTAATCTCTCCAATTCTTGATCGTTGTGAATAGAGTATTTTTGCACCATCCCAATGTCAAATATTTCAATGAATTGTTCAATCTCTGGACAATTGAGTAATACATATAAGTGTGCCAAATGATACTCTTCCTCGCTTAAGTGTCGAGATGGACGAGAACCAAAAGCACGACCAGAGTGACAAAATATATTTAAACGTCCATCTGAATGTCGAACACCCCCGTCGTCGTTACATGGAAGACGATCAAATCTTGTCTGTACTGTCGATTCAAAGTAAAATGAGCAGAATGTTGAAATTTCTTGGATGATATACGATTCAGATATTGATCCTTCAACAGCTGCGGTGTTCTTTACTTTTTTCTTTAGACGATTCATGTATCTTTCAAATAAGTACATCCATCGATATTGAACGGGGCCACCAACTCGTGCCTCGTATGCCAAGTGTATTGGTAGATGCTCCATCGAGTCAAAAAATGCAGGAGGGAAAAACTGCTCCAGCTTGCATATGATTTCAACAATATTATTTTCAAGTGTTGACATATCTTCGACTCGAAGGACATTTGCACAGATGTTTCTAAAAAACATACTTAATTCAGTCAACGGATCCCAAATATTATCAAGTAGAAGATCTCGAAATGCGATCGGAAGTAATCTCTGCATGAATACATGACAATCATGGCTCTTCATCCCTGATATTTTGCAATCATCGACGTTCACACATCGAGATAAGTTTGAAGCATATCCATCGGATAATCTGAGTTCTTTTACCCATTGACAAACATCTTTGATCTGTTATTTATTTAACACATATATATGGGGCATTCGGTTTCAGATATCGTCGGTTGACCTCTTGTAACTCCAACTCTGGTCTTTTACAAAGTATTTTCATATCATGTCGGGCTTTGACATTATCTTTAGTTTTTCCGAAAATATCCATCAAAGTGTTGAAAATATTATCAAACACATTTTTTTCAATGTGCATGACATCTAAATTATGTTGAATCAATAATGAACTCCAATAGGGCAATTCCCAAAAGATACTTTTTTTCACCCAGTTATGTGTTTGGCCAAAACCTGACACTCTTTCATTGCGACCAAATACTATATCTGGAAGTGCTGAAACACGTGCTAACATTTGTTCACCAGACAACATCGGTGGTGACCCATCTCTTTCGACTCTGCCCTTAGTAAATTTATTACGATTCCTTCGATACTGATGATTAACCGGTAGGAATCGACGATGACAATCAAAGAATGAGATTTTTCGTCCGTTCTGAAGACTGATTGATTTAGAGTGTTCCATACAATACAGACAAGAGAGTCGGCCGTGAGTGCTCCAACCCGACAACATGCCGTACGCCGGGAAATCATTGATTGTCCACAAGACCGCGGCCTTTAAATTGAAGTTTTGCTTCCGATGACAATCATAAGTGACAGCTCCCTCAGTCCATAATATTTTCAATTCAACTATCAAGGGTCTGAGAAATATGTCAATTTCTTTTCGCGGACCCTTAGGACCCGGAATAATCATCGAAAGATAAATAAATTCATCTTTCATGCACATTGACGGTGGCAAATTATAAACTGTCAGCAGTACTGGCCAAACTGAATAAGGAGTTGCAGAATGTCCAAACAAATTAAAACCATCTGTGCACAATCCCAATATGATATTTCTAGTATCCCTAGCAAATGAAGGATAACATGTATCCAAAAATTTCCATGCTTCACTGTCAGATGGATGAGTCATTACTGTATCATCACGACTTCTTGCATGCCAACTCATGTAGGGGGCTGTCTTTTCCGACATGAATAATCTTTGAAGTCTCGGTGTTAGTGGAAAATACCGAAGCACCTTAAACGAGATATTTTTCTGTCGGACCGATTTCTTCTCCTTGTAACGAGGATGTTGACATACAAGGCATTTATCCAACTGCACATTTTCTTTATAATATAAAATGCAGTTATTTTGGCACGCGTGTATTTTTTCGTACCCAAGCCTCAATTTTCTCATTAGCTTTTTAGTCTTATAAAAAGTTGGCTCAAACTTGTTATCAGTAGGCAGCATTCCATTAATCAATCCAGCAATCCGATCATACGCAACTCCGCTGATATTACAATCGGCCTTGATGTTTAAGAGCTGTGTCATTGCTGAAAACCTAGTGTATTTAGGACAATTCTCATACAAAGGTTAATCGGCAGCTTTCAACATCTCGTAAAATTCAGCAGCTTCTTTATTCGGTAATTCAATCTCTACCGCAGTTTGTACTTCTGTCTGAAGAACTGGCCGATCAATATTATCATTCAGGTGGAATTGACCCCCAAGACTATCAAGTATCATAGTTCTATAGGGATTAGATTGACTGGATGAAGAAGCACCAGTAGAGGAAGATTCACCATATGTCTGAACGACAGGATTGCTCGACGTCCCGACTTCGCGTGACTCCCTGTGACAAGTCCATAGAAAATATCTTGGTGCAAATCCTTTGGTATATAGATGTAGAGTGACAGTCTCCGGATCCAAAAATCGTCCATTTGAACAAATGCGGCACGGACATCGGATTTGATCACCCATGCTAACGAAATTCCGATACGAATAGGCGAAATTTAGGAAGTACGTTACGTCTAATCGAAACTCATTCGTTAAAGCTCCACGATCAAGACGTCGGTACATCCAACTTCGATCAGCCGACATGATTCTGTCAATCAATGATAATTTCTTTAGTTAATGTCTTTAGGTGAGATTGTCCTATTTCATTCGGGATTTATGTTATTTATATTGCACTAAGTACTTATTTTAACTGTTAACTTCATTCTAAATTTCGGCAGCATCTCCCTACAGTTCTCCGAATACACATATCATCTAGGCGCATATCGGAGAACAAGAGAGATGTTGCCGAAATTTAGAATGATTAGTTAACAGTTAAAATAAAAACGTAAGTGCAGTACAAATAACTATATTCCCAAATTGTCCAATCAAGGACAATTCAAGAATTGTACGTCGTATAAAAGATCATCTACTTCTTTTACTCGAACATACAATCCCCGAACGGATCTAGGGTTTTGCTAAATCATATCCGACTCGTCGATGCGTACGTGAAACATATGAACTCGTCGGATGCATGATTATTTTCTAAATGTTTCGAGAGAGTTCGAGTCCATATTGGACGATTCCGGCGCGCGTTCGAAGTGGACGATTCCGGCGCATGTCCGAAGTGGACGATTTCGGCGCGCGTCCGAAGTGGACAATTCCGAAATTAATCTAAACCCTAATAATTAATCTAACAAATTAAGCAATTAATCTAAACAATTAATCTAAATAATTAATTAACAATTAATTAACAATTAAAATACAATAAAAAATTATATATTAATCTATAAATTCCGGCGCCGGAGTCAGGTGGACTCCGGCGTACAGTGGCCGGACACACTGTCCGGCCACTGTACAAGGTCCGGCGGCGGCCATCGGCCGACCGTCGCCGGCCGAAACCCTATTTTTAGGGTTTCGGTCGGATTTCCCGCCGGCCGCAACGGGAAGAGACGGCCGCCGGCGAGGTATACCTGAAAATATCGGCAGCAGCGGGAGAGGAAGAGGCGTCGTCGGCGTCGGCAGCGGCGGCGACAGGCGGGAGCTGGAGACGGCGGCGGCAGTAGCGGGAGGAAGAAGGGTCGGGCGCGACTGCGTGCCCTATATAAACTTATCAGCAACGGCTCACTCGCCCGTTAGAAAGCCGTTGCTAATAAGTTATCATCAGCAACGGCTCACTTGTTCGTTAGAAAGCCGTTGCTGATAATTAAAAAATCCGCAACGGCTCGCGTGTTCGTTAGAACGCCGTTGCAGATACAACATATCTGTAACGGCTCGGGCGGCCGTAAGAATGCCGTTGCAAATAGCAACGGCTTGAGTGGCCGTTGCTGTAGACTCAATTTCTAGTAGTGATTTTCTCATGCAACTAAACATTCACCCAATACCATGTTCTACAATTAACAAGGTATCACTTCTCTTACTATCGTACTTTTTTCCTTTATTTTCAATTCACAACTTGCCTTTATTTTTGATTTATGGCTTCAGATTTGTGTTAACACTCTTTAGAAACTTTAATTAACATATGCTGCTTGATTTTTATTTCTTTATTAAGAAAGTTCAAAGTGGATATCTGTCGTGAAGAAAGCACGTTGTCACCTTCTCTACTATTAACACTCTTCTCTTCCCTCTTCTCTACTGTGTTCTTCTTCTTATGAAACCTTCATCGTCAACTCAATTTGACGAATCGACTTGGAGTGTGTCGTACGAGATCCAAACGGGTGTAAAGGAGCTCTCTCTCGCTTCCATCCGTTGAGAGGATCGGCTGTCAGGTAACACCATCCCTAACATTGGTGTTTTCATCGAGTCTATTACCTAAGTAATTGAAGCAATGGACACGGTACCATGCTCTAGGAGAATATGTTAAATCTTTGCAAGAAGCAAATGTTCATCATGATCAGTTGCTGGAATGTCTTCAAACAAATATGGATTCGCAGCAACACGCAATTGAAGGGCAACGAAAATTGTTACAAACAATATCTTCTCAGATTGGGTTATTAAACAATTAAATGGTACAATGGAATAAAATCAAATTAGAACAGCCTAATTCGGGGGACATGAGTTGCCAACTGTTGGTCTAAGGTTTTCGACCTTCGTCATCATCTTGATTTTGATGATAACAAACTTATTCTAATGAGTTTATCAAGTGTTTGATCTCAGGTTGAGGTTACGATACGCGCGTGAACTTCGTTCGGAGAAATACCAAAAATTGGCAAAAATAGTTCTGTCATAGACCGAGTAGAAAATCTAGAGTTAACAAACGAATTCGTGTAATATGTCTCTAGGTATATATCCCAAACCTAATTGTAATATTATCAAAGTCAAAACTTGGTAACGAAACCCGAAAGTGAAGCACGCAAGAAGAAAACTCGAAGAAACAGTCTTAGCCCATGTTCAGTCGATCGAATGAAGCCAAAAATTAGCAGAATGATATTCGGTCGATCGACAGATGCCCAAAACTGGCAGAATGCCTTCGGTCGATCGACCGACGATCGACGACCAACGACCGACGATCGACCAACAAGCGATCGGCCGTCCCCAACGGGCGAAAAAATGCACGTTGGGTAGAGCTGTTGAGTGAGGGATTATAAATACCCCTCACCAACCTTCTAAGAGCCTCTTAACCCATTGAAGATCTCCTAGAGTGTTTTTGAGCCATCCCAAGTGGATTTCATCGCGCAAGCTTTGACGATTGTTCATCTACTCTAAGCATTCTTTCTGTCTCAACTCCGGCTTCACTTCGAGCTCTATATCTTGACGAGTTGGAGGCCTTGGAGGCTTTGCAAAGGAGCTCACTTGTGTGGTTTATTCCTTAGCTCCTTTGTTGTTATTTTTCTTATTATTGAACTAGGTTTCCATTGTTAGCTTGCTATATGTGCTTGGTTAAATACCTTAGGGTTTCCTTTGTAGAATTGTGTTTTGCCTAGGCGAATAGGTTTGAGACATTCTTGATCAAAGGGTTGAGAAGCGAGTCCTTGGTTGTATTCAAAGGAAAACACATTATCTATAAAGGTGTTGGTTAGAAATCCTTGGTGAGGAGCCAAGGTAATGGAGTAGGCAGTTGGCCCAACCACTATAATTATTTGTGTTTGTATTGCCTTGTTTGATTGCTATTACATACTATTCATACTTGTCAAGCATCATAAATAAGTTGCACATCAATTTGGTTACATTCGGAATCAAATTAAAAAGAAATCGAATTGAACATAGCTTTAACCCAACACTATTCACCCCCCCCCCCCTTTAGTGTGTATTTGTTCAACACCAACGATCGCGTTGGAAGATCGTAGCGAAGGGCAAAGCATGAGAGGATGATGAATTACCATTTCCTCCCAAACCTCCTCAGATAGAAATGTCGCTCTTCAATGGCACTGATGCAAAAGAATGGATCGCTGCAGCAGAAGAATTTTTTAATTTCTATGCTACAGAAGATCAACACATGGTGACCATGGCCTCATTTCAAATGGATGGCCTAGCGAGAAGGTGGTTTCGCTGGATACAGAAGAGGAAATAATTATTAGGATGACAACATTTGGTAGAAGCGATTTGGAGACGCTTCGAGCCCACTGATCTCGAACCACCCGAAGGTAAGTTAACAAAGCTCATCTAAAATGGCAAGGTGGAGGATTATGAGCAGGTTTGAGGAGTTGGCCCTGCAAACAACTGATCTGCCAGAATCATTCTTAGTCAACTGCTTTGTATCGGGATTAAGAACAAATATTAAGACTGATGTCAGCACTACAACCCACTACAATGCATGAAGCAATTACATTAGCCAAGCGATGCGAGGTAAAATTAGAAACAGCACAAAGATTTCCAAATTATTACACAGGGGCCAAAGGGCAAGGCCTTTTACCGAACCCGCAAAAAGGAACTCTGTGAACACTATGTTGCAAGTTCCTCTATTTACATTGACATCGAGGCCGTCATCAGTTGAGGCTCGACAAACACCCCAAAGGATTACTTCTGCAAAAGCTCTAAAGAGGCGAGAACAAGGCATGTGTTTCTACTGTGATGAGAAGTACTCGTGGGGACATAAGTGTAAGACACCGCAACTGTTTATGCTAGAAGATGAGGTATCTAAAGAAGATGTGTTGTTCAAATGGTCACACTAGATGGGGGGTGAATACTGTGTTACCTAATCTTTTAGCCTAATTTCGATTTTAGTTATTTCTTAAATTACTTAGACAATTTATCAATTTAAAGCGATGAAATGAAGCAATATATATAACAATTAAATGCAACCACATTAGACAATGCTAACACAAAAATTTATAGTGGTTCGACAACACCGCCTACTCCACTACCTAATTAAGCACTGTGCTTAGGATTTAACTCACAAATCCACTAAATTACGAGTAGCTTACAATCGAGGACTTTTCACCGAAAAAACCCACACTCACTTCGAAGGCACTTCCACACCCGGAAGTATTCACCTTCACACCGAATGAGCTTTCCCACCTCACTTCCTAAGAACTACTCCTAACCTAGTTTACACAAGTGGTTTTATACCTTCTATACCAAGGTAACCACTCAATCACAAGACCACACACTTGGTCTTCTTACTCGCTTGAGTAAATCAATTTAAAACAAAGTAAAAACTAACACAAGAAGAGAGTAAAGATGACTTATCACAATAATAACAACTCATCTTCTTGAGCCTAGCAACCTTGAAGAGCCCTCCAATGAAGATGCACTTTACGATGAGGGATCAAGAGCTAGGGATTATAGATTTGAGCAAGAGAGAGCTTTGGAGATGCAAGGATTAACTCTTTAAGGGTTTAGGGCATCAACAACATCCTTGGAGAGAGTTTGGAGTGGGTATTTATAACCCTCTAAACAAGCCAGCTTGTCAACGGACATTTTTCTGCCCTGTTGGCACCGCTCGATCGGTGGCCGATCGACCGATCGAGCGATCGGCCACCGATCGGAGCCCACTACATGTTTTCGAACTCTATCGGTCGGTGGCTAGATAATGGCCGGTCGATTGAATGTCGACTGCCCATCGGCCAGCACCCAAGAAACGAACGTTTTGGCTGATTTTTCTCGTGTCGTTCGTTTTCGGGTTTTGGGTTTTGATTTGCATCCATCTTGAAGAGCTTCCCAAGTGTTTTGCATTTACTCTACGCTTTGCCTAAGTTTCTTCGGTGCACTCGTCAAGCTTCTAGAAATTGGCACGAAGATATGTCGTATCGAGACGATGCCGCGTGCAACGATATCAATTTCAACCCTTATTCAACCTGCGACTTTCATGCTCCAAACTTGTTAAATATAGTTTGTTATCATCAAAACTATTATCGAGAGAATAGAGCGCGGGGGTGAGACCCTCGGCCAACAAGATGATGATCCAAAACAAGAGATTCCATCAGGATTGATAGAGGGAGAAGGGTTATAACAATCATTAATCTCTTTCACTCCTTTATCAAGATGTTTTTCACCCACAACTTTGAGATTCAATGGAACCATTTGGGGCAAGAATGTGCAGGTGTTATTTGATGGTGGAAGCACCCATAATTTCATCCAAACACAAGTACTAAAGTATTTGGGTCTTGCAGTGGAACCAGCAACAACAATTGGAGTGATGGTAGGAAGTGGAGCTAAAATCAAGAGTGAGGACATCATTAAGAACGTTCAATTAACGATTCAAGGAACAACCATTACAACAGATTTTTATGCTCTACCAATCGTTTTTATGGCTACTGTAGGTCCAACGATTATGGATTTTGCCAACCTCCGATTTGAGTTCCAACTGCAAGGGAAGACATGTTCCTGGAAGGGTGACCAATCATTGCATTTAAGACCCATTCAGTGTAGCACTCTCACGAAAATATGCGAAACAAAAGCAGATGATAAACAAGTGGAGTTTTGTCAAAATGAGGAATTACAACGACTACTTAATGAATTTGAGGATGTATTCACTCCTCCAAAAGGGTTACCTCTGGCAAGAGAAACTGATCACCAAATTCACTTGTTGTGGAATCAAAGGCCGATCAATGTTAAACCTTATAGGTATCCGCATTTCAAGAAAGAGGAAATAGAATGATAGGTTCAACAAATGTTACATAAAGGATTAATTCAGAATAGTATTAGTCCCTTCTCATCTCCAGTACTGCTAGTTAAAAAGAAGGATGAGACTTGGAGATTTTGTGTGGATTATAGGGCATTTAACGCAGTAACTATCAAGGATAGATTTCCTATTCCAACAACATATGAGTTGTTTGATGAAGTGGGTGGAGCTAGAATTTTCTATAAATTGAATTTGCTTGTTGGGTATCATCAAATTCGAGTCCATGAATATGATATAGCAGAGACAATCTTTAGAACTCATGAAGGGCATTACGAATTTTTAGTCATACCTTTTGGATTGTCCAATGCCCCTTCAACATTTCAGGCCAATATGAACAAAACTTTTAAGCCTCATCTGCGCAAGTTCATGTTGGTTTTATTCGATGACATTTTTGTCTACAATAGCTCTTTGGTAGAACACCAGACACACCTTCGGATGGTAATGGAAATCTTGAGGGATAACAAGTTTGTTGCGAAGAAAACTAAGTGCTCCTTTAGATATTTGGGCCATTTGGTTACTACTGCGGGCATACAAGTTGACCCCTCTAAAATTGAGGTTGTGCAGTCATGGCCAGTTCCTTGCAACATTAAGGGGCTGCGAGGGTTCTTAGGACTGGTAGGATACTATAAAAGGTTCATCAAGAATTTTGCTCAAGTAGCAGCACCTCTCACCTATTTATTAAAGAAGCAGGCTTTTCAGTGGACACATGAGGGATAAATAGCTTTTGAGAACCTGAATATTGTTCTCACTAGAACACCTTTACTGACATTGCCTGATTTCAGCAAAGAATTTATCGTGGAAATTGATGCCTCAGGGGTTGGAATCGGAGATGTGCTTTCACAAGGAAGAAGGACAATTGCTTTCTTCAGTCAGAAACTATCTCCCTGGTTACAAGCAACATCCACCTACCAAAGAGAAATGCTTGCTATTGTTCAAGCGGTGCAGAAGTGGCGACAATATTTACTGGGCTGAAAACTTACCATTTTGGCTGATCATGGATCACTGAAGGAGATACAGACGCAAGTAATTCAAACTCCCGAGCAACAAAAATGGTTGATGAAATTAATGAGATATGAATTTGAGATAAAGTATATAGCAGAGAAGTTGAATTCTACAACGAATGCATTCTCCAAGGAAGCTGAGTATGCAATAATGGTTGTGTCGCAACCAATATTTGGAGTCTTAGATGAAATCAGACGTCTCAATCGGGATAGTGAAGAATTGAAGTTTGTTCGACAAAAATTAGAAAAAGATGAACTAGACACAAGGTATGAAGAAAGAGATGAAATCCTCGGGTAGGATTCTGATACCAAATGATACTACCATTAAATCTCTACTGCTAAGGGGATTCCACGGCTCAGTTATGGGAGGCCACTCGGGGGTTAGTCGCACTCACCACAGGATATTAGCCAACCTCTTTTGGAAAAATATGAGGTAGGATGTAAAAAAATTCATTGAGGAATGTCGGATATGTCAAAGAATGAAAAATGATCAATTGACTCCACTTGGATTACTTCAACCATTACCTATACCTGAAGATGTCTTTGAGGATATATCAATGGACTTCATTACAGGATTGCCAGCATCGAATGGGAAGAGTGTGATTATGGTAGTGGTAGACAGGTTGACCAAATATGGTCAATTTTTCTCGCTACCAAAGAAGTATTCAACAGAGATGGTGATCGGAGTTTTTCTAAGGGGGTAATCAAGCTCCATGAAATTCCTAAGACAATAGTAAGTGACAGAGACATTCACTTCACCAATGAATTATGGAGAGAACTAGCAAGGTTACAGGGGGTAGGGGTTTGAGTAGATGTTTAGCTCAGCCTATCATCCACAAACGGATAGTCAAATGGAGGCTCTAAATAGGTGCTTGGAAATGTACCTAAGGAGTTTTGTATCCGAGGAACCATCGGCCTTGAAAAAATTTGTGGCATGGACGGAGTTTTAGTGCAACACCTCATTCCAAAATTCGGGGGCATGAAACCATTTTGGGCACTATATGGAAGAGACCCACCAAAGCTTATTCACTATGCGGGAGGTACTTCCAAGAATTCCGTAGTTGATCGAGGATTATCTACGCAAGATGCCATTATGAAACAGCTCAAAAGTAACTTGGGGTGATCACAAATCAGAATTAAGAATCTAGGAGGAATGAGGGACAAACCAGGTATAAATTTATTGAGTTTATGTTTTTGTTTTATTTTAAAATAATTCAGTTTTAATAACTATGAGATATAGAGGCTAAAAATTAATTATAAAGTTAGTATTAAAGGCAAAATTTTTGTTTGCCTCTAATTTTTTTATATATAGAAATAAGTAATTAAATGTTTGTAAAAATTGACCTCTAATGTAGTGAATAACTATTCTATCCTCTAATGCTGACCTTCTTGCTCACAAAGCATGACAAAAGATAAACAAATTATATGGTCATTTAAGAATTAGTCACTAAATGAATCTGCACTAATTAATAATGCATGCATCAATAAATTAATAAAAAAAAAACATAACTAAAAATGAAATGGGAAATGAGTTTTATCATAAAACATTGGGGCTGCAAATCCATTACTAGCCGAAAAATTAATCCGGGTGAAACTAGTTCTTGCTTAGAGTGAAAATTTTGTATTACGGTGTTGCCACTGCAATAAATGCATGGATCAAAATGGATCAAAACCGATATTAATTAGAGTAAAAATTAATACTTTTAAATAATTTTGATGTGCTAAACTTAGGATCAAAATGGAGAGGGGAGGTGATCAATGAAGAGATGAGCAGATCGGGAGAGGAGATTTTTGAATTCTACGAAATTCACATTAAATTAGGGTAGTTAACGGATAAAAACTGATGCCTAAGTTTAAATTCACTGCAGTGTTCTCAATTTTAATATTTTTAAATATTATAATTATTTAAAAATAAATTAAAAAATATCTTGTTATTTTTTATATACTTTTTTGAAAATAATAATTTTAGTCACTATAATTTACTTGAATTTTAGTTTTAGTCCCCATAATTTATAAAATTAGTCCCTACAGGTCCACATCAGTAATGTCCAGTCAGCATTTGTTGTCCACGCTAGCTCCGTTTAAGCCTCATGTGACGGCAGGGATCAAATCTTAAACGAAAATAAAGTTTGGGGACTAAAATCAAAATTTTAAAATTTTAATAATTAAAATTAAAATTCGAGTAAATTATGGGAACCAAAAGTATGATTTTCCCTACATTTTTTTATTTAGGATATTTTTGCATTATTATGGCATTTTATATGTTATGGATATTCTTGCAATTACTTGGACAAGTCTCACGACGATTGATGAACCCTAGGAAGAAGGGAAAGAAATCTAAGCTGACCTAATCCACGTAACATTGATTGATTTCAATCAGACACAAAATTATAAAAAAAAATTATTTAATTGATTGGGTTAAATTGGTTTTTTTAATTTAATTTCATGTCGGACCAAATCAAGTGTTTCTAGCTGGATTGCATAAAATGGATTTTTTTTTTCAACTAAATTTTAATTTTGTGATTTTGCTAATTAATTTCAAATCCGGTAAAACTGGATTTTTTTCAATAGTCGGTAAACCAGATTTTTAATTAATATTTTATATTTTTTCTAAAATAATAAATTTCATTGCTTGAATGAAAAAATCAAACATAAAATGATTAAAGTGGAGCAAACACCTAACATCACTTCTATAAAAAGGATTACAAAAATCTAAAAGAAAGTTATGGGGAATTTCTCATGTCCATTGTACTTTGTAGGTTATCTTCGGTGGATCGTCTAATAGACTTAAAGATAAAATCATTCTTACTTCCAAATGCTCCATAGTAGCCAACCTAAGAGTTCTATTGACGTGTAAATTTGATCGTGCTTTTATAGGCCTAAGGTTTTTAACCTATGTCTTAATCTCGATTTCGATGATAACAAACATAGAACTAATGGTTTCAAAAAGAAATATTTTCAGGTTCCAAGTCAGAGTGCGCGGCGTTCGCAATCAAAAAAAAAAATGGAAAAATCATCGAAATCGAAAGGACGTTCATCGACGCTCGAATTCTTTGGAAAGATAGGGTTTAGGTTTAGGGTGTCTAGAATGATTGTACTAATCCTCATTATGATAAAAAGATTCCTAAAGAACCAAACTCGAAACCCGAACCAGAGAAAGAATCTTCCTGAAACTGCAGTCAGTGCAATTTCAGTTGAAGGTTCGACCGATGGTTCGGTCGATCGAATGGTCAGTCGGACTTCGATTGAAAGCTGTTGGAGAAGACCCGTACGTAGTTGTTCGATCGACCGACGGGCCAACGGCTTTAAAAAAGTCATTTCCGTTGAGCCCAACCATTGCTTGATGTTCTGCCTTGATGTTTTGCCTATTTAAAGGTCTTCTCAACCTTCCTATGAACATTTGTAACCTATTGTGACATCCTTTGATAATCTCTAAGTCTCATTGAGCTATTTTTTGTGGAAATCCTAGCTTTGATCTTCCATCTCTTTGATTGAGTCTTATCTTCATTGTTTCATCATCAAAGACATCAAGAGAAGTTAGGTGATCTTGTGTTGGAGCTAAGTATAAGTTATTTTATTTATTTGCTCCATTACTTGTGTATTTTCGTGATTTATTATCTTGTATTCAGTTTGTTGAGTGTGGTGGTAGCCTTGGTTGTAAGGCAAAAGTCCACCTTTGTAATCTAGGATTAGAGTATCTTTAGGAGATAGTGAGGTGGGAGAATGTTCTCAGTAGGAAGGCGGAGACTTCCATATATGAAAGTGCCTTCAGTGTGAGGATGGAGAACTTTCGGGTGTAAAAGTGCCCTCAGTGTGAGAGCGGAGACTTTTTGGAAAAAAATTCTCATTGTAAGAAACTCTTTATCTAATGGATTGTGAGTGAAATCCTAAGTGGGTGCTTAAGTAATGGAATAGCTAGGCATTGAAGTCGAACCATTATAAATCATTGTGTTAGCATTGTTTCTATTTGTATTTGCTTATTTGTCCTATTCACTTGTTTTCGCATTTAATCTTAAATTGATAATTTGCCTAAGTAATCAAGAATTAATTAAAATCAAATTTAAATTTAAATTTTAGTTAAGTACACATTATCCAAATTTATCCACCCATCATCTAGTGTAGGTCATTCAACATAGAGCTAGCTTTGTATGTTCATCCAAATTTCCATAGGATTTGAATTAGCATGTCTAAAAAATAATTTATTAATTAATATTTTATAATTAGGTTAAGTAAATCATGTATGTTAATAGGGTAAAATACATGGATGATATTTTAATTTTATCACAGTTTGCAATTAGTAGCTAAACGATTTTTTTACTGGCCAAATTCGTACCTTGTCCTAAGCATAAATAGAATATACATGAAGTCATAACCTGTACTTTTGTCCTAGTGATCCTCCTCATTCGAATCATTAGTTTTAATTCTTAGCAAAGTTTCCCAACAAATTTTTAGTATTATTACATTTTTTTCTATATATATATATATTCTGCAACATTATGATATCAAAATAAAATATCTTCTATTGATTGTAAAATTAATTTTGAGCACCAAAAATTAAGCTATAAATAGGGGTTTGATTTCTTTTATCCTCAATTAAGCTTGAATCAAAAGCAATATGTCTATCATTACACGTTTGGCCATCGTGCTTCTTGTTCTTGCGAGTCTTTATAGCTTGAATCAAGGTGAGTATTTTCTTTCTTTCCTTTTTTATATAATAATAATTTAAAAATCTACTTGAGTAGCACTAATATATATTATATCCATTTCTTTGATTAGTCCTATAACAACATGTTTACTCTCTTTGGTTTATGATCTTGATGTACTAATTCTTGATGAAACATCGATTAGGTCGTGAGCTGGAGGAAGTGAGTGTTCCCAAATCAATGTCGAGCAAGATTGTAATTATTCCTTGTGTTGTAAGGAAATGCGAAAGAGTGGACCCGTGCTACTGTTGCTTGACCAACAACCAATGCCATGCGTCGAGTAAACTATGTGAAGATAACTGCATCCATTGTGATCCTAAGTGCCCGCTTCCAGCCGTGCATTAGATAGGAAGCATGTAATAGTTGCTCCAACAAAATTGTCATCATCATTTTAATTTGTGGGCATTGAAATAACTTAGTTAGTTTGAATTATAATGCATTTAAGTTGATTTATTTGTGATGATCGTTTTGTGTGTCTATGAATTCTCTCTATGAATTCTCTCAATGTCATGATCGATCGCCTTAATTTGTCAAATTGGGAGGTTGGATTAGGTAATATATATGACAAGAGCTCTTGGTGTGTGCATGCTCCCCCATTTGATTTAATCCATGCACAAATATGTTAATGTCGAATTCTTCTCCATCAAATTCGATATTGTATTGGTTGATGAAATTTGATGGATAACATCAACTTTAATTTAATCATTTTAATGATGCTAGTAATATAATTTTGTGACAATTGATATCAGAACAAGATCTAATCCTAAATATTATGAGAGTTTGGAAGAATATTTGGTTGGAAAAAATAGATCAAGAAAGGAATAGACAAGTAATACTATTTATGATGGATATAAAATACTATTTTTTATCTCAAACACAATAAATAGTATTTTTTTTATTTTCGAATGTTTTTTTATATTAGTCTTTAAGATTTATGATAATTTCATCAATTAAATATATTAAAATCATTTTCTTTATTGTATTGGAGGGTGTTTTGAAGGTCCCAACTCCCAACCCCCAATGAACAAGGAGCAAATGGACTCGACTTCGATCCAATCCACCCAATTGGTCAAATGTGATTGAACTAAGTCAATCATGTTGTTGAAAACAGGCACAACCAATTGATCCTTTCATGGAAATACAAGTCAACCAATGAGCCTCGTTAGTAAAAGCACCAAGGTTGGCTGTCATAGTTGTGGAAGGCACCCTTGCATAAGCTTGCCTTTGATAGGTCCCGTTTACTTAAGAGGCCCCTACCTCATAGCAAACAAGAGGCCCACACTTGCATGATGGATTGCCCAATTCAGTCAAATCAGTGCAAGTTGTGACTTTATGTGGTGTTTAAAGCATTGCGTCAACCAAGAATGAAATAGAGAGAATATAACAAGAACGAAACATCGTGGGGGTTTCGGGGGAAAGAGAAACTCATCTTCGTCTCCTAATCCCCATTTTGGAGCCATTCGTCCTTTATTCAAATGGATTACCCCATCTTATCTCGATCCCGTGGATACAGTCTTTTGTTTTGTCATCTGAACCATATGAGAGTTCAATATTGCGATCTGGGACGAGACCGTCTGCATAAGTTTTTGTTGCGCCTCCATTGCTTGATGTTGCGCATTTGAAGTGTTCTCATCATCTGTTCATGGCGCACTCCTATTTCCTGTAGGGCCTTAATTGATTCGGCCAGTATGTACATGACCTCCCATCTCATTCGTCCACCCGGACAGATCTCTAACGATGTCTTCCACACAATGATTTCAAGAGTATCTCAATGAAAGCACCAAATTGTCACAAGTAGCTCACTTGATGGCCGAGTTGATGGGATTGAGGAAGTAGCGATGACTTCTGTGGAGTTACTCGTTGGTAAATGAATATAATGCGATTGTAGATCCGATGAAGTCGAGATGGCAGAGTGGATCTCAACAATTATCTATTCGCTCAGAAGAGAAACAGAACGAGGGAGAAAGAAAGAAGAGAATGAAAGGAGGAGGAGGAGGAGGAGGAGGAGGAGGAGGAGGAGGGGGGTAGAGAGAGAGAGAGAGAGAGAGAGAGAGAACCCTTACTCAACTCCTTGCACAAGGTTCCACCTTACACTCATCGACGAGCTCGGCCTGAAACTCCGAGTGCAGCTTTTGACTACCACACCACTATTTCCTACCTTAAGGCCCTTGCTTGATTCCTCATGCGTGATTTTACCTAAGCAAAGTTTGACTGAGACCCTTGAATACGAAGGTTCAACATCAAATAAAATTTCAGATGATTCAACCTCAAACAAATTAAGGATATTCCCTTCACACAGAATCAAGCGATAAAAAATTACGCAACCAAATCAACAAAAGCACATCACAAAACAAAATAAGCTCACGAAGGAGCAATTGTCATGGATACCAAACAAAATAGGAGAAAAATAATCAACGCCAAGGAGTTTCCAGAACCAGCACATACAAGCGAAGAGTTTAAAGAGTATATTGAGAAGAAACTACACCCACCTTGGTGCACTCAGTAGGAGCATCCCTTTTCGGAACAAGATCCCCCCGCGGAGAAAATGAACATTGGCCCGGAGTCGCAGCCGAAGGATCTTCTCCAAGCGACCAAGAAAAGTCCTCCTCGGTATCATTATTACCATAACACCATTTTTGACTTCCTTGAGAAAGTCCATCTCAGAAAGATCAACGTCGGGAGCAAGAAGCTCATCTGGTTATGTAGCCCTTTAAAGCCCGCCATGTACATGGTGATAGCACGATCTCGAAGGCATTTTATCTCTTCCTCAAGGGTTTGCCTGACTAAGTTACACCTCACAACCTCGGCCCTGGCCTCCTCAGCCTCGGCCTTCAGACGGGAACTTTCTGCCACCACAACGGAAAGGTCCAGGTAGACCATCTCCAACTCCGCCCTGGCCTTGCCTTCCATCTCCGCTATCCGGGTTGCGTACTCAAAAATAGCCACACTCAAATGGGAAACTTCATCGACCTTCGCCACCAGCTCTTTCCATCTCAACCATTTTGAGCTCGAATGCCTCAAGTTCTCGGGATTGCGCCTTGCATTCTCTCGACGAAGACTCCTTTAACTTACCTAGCAAAAGCTGAAAGTGCTCCCAGGGATCTACCCCATCAGGAAAAACCAACTTGGCTAACGAACCCCTATTGATGCACCGGCTATCACTGCCACCTCCGAAGGATTGGACTCAATCCCCTGCGAATGAACGACCGCATCAGGGAGCAAGTTCTCCTAGGAATACCTAGCTCTTTTCCAATGCCTCGTCGGCGAGCCAAGGAAGACTGAAGAGTCCAAAGAAGCTGATTATCTGGCTGCTTCTGAGACTGTGAAGCCCACATACCCTCAATAAGCCATCCACCAACAAACTTTTTCCTCTATATCCTATAGAGCTTTCTCGCATTTCTACCAAGCGGGCGCACATGCTTGGTACCTTCAACAGTGAGGACATCTCACCTGCAATAAAACAAAGGGACGAATAGTTCGTCCTAAGAAAACCGAAGAAGGGATTGTAAGGAAGACGAACCTAGAGTCAATGCAAACCTAAAGCCAACATCGACGATACCGAAGCTAAAGTTAAAGACTAAAAAGAATTACCGGCAAGAACTAACGATGGAGAAAGAACAAATAATCAGTTGAGGAAAGCACCAACAGAGCTTGCTAGAGACGAAGGCCAAAGAACGCAAGAAAAAATCACAAACAAGGAAGAAAAGAATCATTTTATAGGCTCAACTTCTCCATCAAACGGCCAACAGGGGAGTCGAAATTAAATCTCCACTGACTAGTTCAGCGATCGACGGCTCTTTAGAATCCCCCCATGGCACTAGCGGATGTTTTTTTCGCAATGATGTCTTCCCCAAAAATGTGCACCACTCAAGGAATGTTGTCTATTTGTCTAGTTTCATTGCTCACTCTCACAAACTACAGTCTAAAAGATATTTACATTGTCTATTGAGAAAATAAATTCTGATGCATCAGAGGCTGTCTTCATGTCTCTCTGTAATTAACCAAGGTATTAGGCACAAGTTGTCTAACTCAGCATGAAATAGCTATCAACTTCTTCTTGCTACTTATAATTAACTTGTTCATGATAGTTCAGTTGCTCCATTAATTCTTATATACTTTTGCTCTTCAGTTTTAAGCCTTGCAAGAATAATAGCTAACAGGACAAGTGATTAAAAAAACTCATAATAATAGGACTTTGTTTTATGCTACCATTCATTCCTTCCTTTTATCGTACTTAATGCTATATTCCTTTTCCTTCATGATCCACTCTCTCAAGGTACTTTATTGCTTCTTCCATCATATTGTTGCTATAGTTGCTTCTTCCACCTTATTGATTTTTGGAAGGAAATTATTTGGTTAATTAAAATTGAATGTAGGAGGAAAATGAAAATCATTCAAGATTTTACAACACTGACAACCTAGCTAAACAAATTGCCCACTAAACATCCCAATTCAAGTGGCAACTTCTCTAAGCCTAAAAAGTCTTTCTCACAAGCAATTGAATTGGCAACTTCATGATATAGCTAATAAGATAAACAAAATACCCAAAATATTGCCAAAAACGAGTATTGCCAAAACTATCTATCCAAGTAGCATAGCATAATATTGACTATAGCTCGAAACAAGGGCAAAGGACACCTTTTCCGGAATTTAGTATTCATTCAAAGTCAGCATCATCCTTGACATCAGCAAAATGATCTACTTATAAACCATAGAACAGTCTGCTGGCAGTCATTTAGTTTCCAATATAAACCATAAAACACAAGATCTATCCCATACCAGGATATGATAATTAAAAAGCTTAAATTGTTGGGAGAACAATGATAATCCATCACTCAAAAGCCCATTGATTTTCCCTGCGAACCTCTTCCTCTTCTTCCGGTGTATAGTCATTCTTTATGTTGAAGGTTTTCCGAATCTCCTCCGGAGTCTTGCCCTTGATCATGTCTGCCACAGTTTGGCATGTCAAATCCAACAGCCCTTTTATATTAAGATAATTTGCAGCCTGAGTACACCAGACCAGTTAGAGATGGCAGAATAGACACAAAAGAAGACAAATATCAATCCAACAGAAGAAAATTTGCAGCCTTAAACAACTAAATAATCAACAGGCCCAAATTTTAGCTTATGAAAATACAAGCAGCATGAGATATTTGATAATAAGTAAACTATTACAACAAAGTACTATAAAGTTGATGGAAGTTTAAGTTTCCAAATGGTTGAAAAAGAAATCTAAGGTAAGTTGGATGTTTCGTCTATTATGGTACATGGACACATCAACTATCGAATGTAAGAATCCTCATGGTTAGAATAAACACATAGGCTGCACTTCTTCGATCAGATGGGTCACATGGATCTCAAAAAGGCATAGAAATGACAAAGTTACTAAATATATGCACCATCTGCACCAAATAAAACAAGAAATAAACTTAATAAATTTAGAAGGCAAAAAACATTCATATTTCTGAGTTATTATTCACTTGCAATGACACAGAAAATGAAATTTAACAGCAACTGCACAAGCTTCACATTTAGATTTTCTAGTGTTCCTCAATAAACAGATAAACATCAATCGAGTACTCGAGAAAACATTTTTTTTTTTTAAAAAAGAAAACTTATATTCAATTCAAGAGATGAGAAAGGAATACAAATAGGGGAGAGAAAGGAAAATACGAAGATAAAATACGATTACATTACAAAGCAGCGGGGGAGCCAGATAAAAGAAGAATGGATGTTGCTACGTCCGAGGCAGGCTAGGTGCAAGATCTACTCTGATTATCGAATATTCTGATATTGTGCTCATGCCAAATCCTGTGCCTCCATATCATTATGAGCCTGAAACACTTTAGTTTGTCAACAGGCCTGTGCGGCGTCCGATCCTCCCAGGATCTATAGGTCAAAGGAAAGAAGGGGTTGCAAAGCAATCTAAGGAGGTAGCCTCACCCTTAGATTCATTTAACATTACACGAGAAAACATTTAACATTACATTCATTCTCGATTCAATCTCAAACAGTGAGTCACCTTTCAATGGATGAACAACTAAAGCCTTTGTTACATCAAATAGAAAAGCATCAAATTAATGCATTTTACGATTGCTTCTCAATGCTAATAAGCAGAAGAAAGATTTAATTGTTGGCAGATACAGAAAAGAAAGGGGGACGAAAGGTACTACTGAAATACCATGAGATAAACTTTTTCATACTATATTTATCTCAAGATTTAAGTGCCTTGTAGTTCATATGGAAATATAGACAACAAGGTTGACAAACTAGCTTTCCAATTATGAGGGTTGAATCATTTTAAACCCGAATTCATTATGAAATTGGGCTTGATCAACACAAGCTAATTTTCTGGGTCAAAAGAAGCATTTCAGCCATCCGATTAAATCAGACGGAGCAGCAAAATCCTTGGGGATTTTTTCTTCACCAAATTAGGCATGAATTGGCTCTCGCCCTTTATTATAAATAGGGGCCTAATATGCAGTTTCAGAGATCATCCCAATAATTCTCAGAGTCTCCCATCTACTCCGTTTCTCAGGCAGGATTCCTTTCCAGCGGCTCTCTTCCCCTTCACACCGTCTTAGGCAGAAGTAAGAAGATCAAGGACGCCGCATCCACAGTTTTCAAGCAGAAAGCAGGAATTCAAATTTCGGGGTGCAAAAAAATATCCGAGAACAGGCAGTATTTTTCTTTACAGTTTATTAATCAATTGTATTCCGCTCTTGTATTGGCTGTGTTTTCTCCTTCTTTTAATAAAATCAAGTGCCCTCTTCTCCCCGTGGAGTAGGCCCGGTACCCCGCCGGGCTAAACCACGTAAATTTGGTGTTCTTTGTATTATTTTTGGATTTACTCGTTTTGGTATTTTTCCTTTTGGCGTTTGGATTTTTGGATACTTGCAGGAAGACCCAATTTCTTTCTAACAGTTGTGGTATCAGAGCCAACAATCCACAATGTCAGGGGCAAAATATGAAATCCAGAAATTGGATCACAATGTCAATTATTCATTGTGGGCTTTGAATATGAAAGCAATTTTGGTTACAGAGAACCTTCAAGATACTATTCGTGGGCGAGATGCAATGGAAGACACTGAAAGGGAAAAGGACCGGGCCGATGAAAGTGCTAAAGCCACCTTGTACATGAGCATCTGCGACGAGGCACTACGAGAAGTTGCATCAGAAAAGACCGCCGCAGATGTATGGAAAAAGCTTGCTACAATCTACTAGGATAAAACTCTTACAAGTAAGATGTCACTTAGATAGAAATTATATTTTTTACGCATGACTGATGACACTCCTGTTAAAAATCATATTAGCACTTTTCGTTCTATTCTTGCTGATCTTGAGGATATGGAAGTTAAATTTGAGGAAGAAGATAAGGCTTTTATGCTTCTAATTACTCTCCCTGCTTCTTTTAAAAATTTTCGTGAAAGTTTATTGTATGGCAAGAATACTATTACTCTGGATGAAGTGACAACAATGCTAGTATCCAAGAAGGTTGTCGACTCTCAACTTACCACAGGATCCTCTAGAAGCCGTGGAGAAGCCCTGAACACTAGAGGACGAAATAGGTCACGGGACAAAAGCCGAGGTAAGTTCAGATCTAAATCCATGTCAAAAAATGTGCAGAGCTATTATTGCAAAAAGATGGGACACATCAAATCAGAATGACGTAAGCTGAAACGGAGACAGGGGGAACAAAATCAGAATGGGGAAGCATCCTATGTAGATGAGGATGAAAAAGTAGAGGTACTTACAATTTCTGTTTGTTATGCTAGATCTCAAGATGAATGGATTTGAGATTCAGGTTGCTCTTATCATATGACAACGCACCGAGAATGGTTTACCACATATGAACATGCTGATGGTAAGGAAGTGCTAATGGGAAATAACTCATCATGTCAAGTAGCTGGTGTTGGTTCAGTAAAAATCAAAATGCATGATGGCATTACAAAGACTCTAACTCAAGTATGGCACGTTCCAGGTCTTAAAAGAAATTTAATTTCTTTATTTTCTCTAGATGCACTTGGATACAAGTATTCAGGCCAAGACGGAGTTTTCAGAGTCACAAATGGGTCCTTAACAGTAATGAAAGCACTAAAAGTAAACTAACTCTACATCCTACAAGGCACAACGGTAACAAGTGGTGCAGCTATGGTAACTTCTGAACACTCTGATGATATTACTAAATTATGACATATGAGATTAGGGCATATTAATGAAAGGAGCATGCTAATTCTTGAACAAAAGGGATTACTTGGGAAACAAAAATTTGCTAAGTTAGATTTATGTGAACATTGCATCTATAGCAAACAAAAAAGAGTCTCATTCTCCACAGGGCAACATTATGCAAAAGAACAATTGGACTACATCCACTCTGATTTATGGGGGCCATCGATCACCGGTTGAATCCCAAGGAGGAGCTCGATACATGCTCACATTCATTGATGATTACTCCAGGAAGGTATGGGCTTATTTTATTAAAAATAAATCTGATGTTTTCTCCAAATTTCAATCTTGGAAAGCAATGATTGAGAAGCAAACCGGTAGATATGTTTGGACCCTGCGAACCGACAATGGCCTAGAATTTTGCAGTGGAGAATTTAAAGATTTTTGCTCCAGAGAAAGGATCATAAGACATCACACAGTTCCCTACAGACCTCAGCAGAATGGAGTAGCAGAAAGGATGAACCGCACAATCATAGAAAGGGTAAGAAGTATGCTTTCTAATGCTAACTTTTCTAAAAGTTTTTGGGCAGAGGCTGCATCCACCGCTTGCTACCTGATAAATCGATCACCTTCTTCATCCATTGAATTCAAGACGCCTGAGAAAAAATGGACCAGGTTGCCAGCCTCTTATGACCACCTTAAAATTTTTGGGAGCACTGTCTATGTCAGAGTGAATGAAGAAAAATTAGAACATAGATCAAAGAAATATATATATTTTCTTAGGATATCCTAGTGGAGTGAAAGGCTATAAAGTGTGGTGTCTAAATAATTGTAAAGTAGAAATCCATAGAGATGTAATTTTTGATGAACATGTACTCTTGAAATTGAAAAATGAGAACCAAGAAGAGGAGGACTCACAGAAAACTACAGTGCCACTAGAAGAAACACCACCTCAGTGTGCTACCAAAGAATTCTGGTTCCCTACACCTGTGCCTTGACCACCTTCCATAGAAGCCAATGACACTGCTCCATTAGAACAAGTCACTGAAGAACATGTTCAGGAGGAGCCACACCGGGTCCAAGAGGAGCAACATCAAGTTGAGGAGGATAATCCTTATTCTATTGCCCTCAACCGACCTAGACGAGCACTACGTCCTAATCCTAGGTATGCAAATGTTGCTACATATTCTCTAGCAGTGGTAGAAGAAACTCCATGCACTGAAGAACCAACCTCCTATAAAGAAGCTTTAAATGGGACAGATTCAAGAAAGTGACATGAAGCTATGGCAGGAGAATTCAAGTCCTTACAGAAAAATAATACTTAGGAACTTGTGAAGCCTCCACCGCACAAGAAACTTGTTGGGTGTAAGTGGATCTACAAACTCAAAGAAGACGGTATCTATAAATCTCGACTTGTGGTAAAGGGATACAGTCAAAAGGAAGGTATTGACTACAAAGATATTTTTTATCCTGTGGTTAAGCATACCTCTATTCGTGTTCTTCTAGCATTAGTAGCCATGCAAGACTTGGAGTTAGAACAGTTTAACGTCAAGACAGCTTTCCTACACGGTGACTTAGAAGAACAGATCTACATGGCACAACTAGAAGGATTTGAAGAGAAAAATAAACTTGATAATGTCTGCCTCCTAAAGAAGACACTCTATGGCCTCAAGCAATCTCCCAGACAATGGTACAAGAGATTTGATCAGTTTATGCTTGGTATTAATTTTAGTAGATCATCTTTTGACGGTTGTGTTTATTTAAAGAAAACAACTAGTTCTGTGATTTATCTGCTTCTTTATATTGATGACATGCTTATTGCGGCAAAAGATATTACTGAAATAGACAGGCTTAAGAAACACCTTAAAGGCGAATTTGACATGAAGGACCTTGGGGCTACAAGAAAAATCCTTGGGATGGAGATAAAGCGAGACCGCAAAGCAAGAAAGTTGTACCTAACCCAGGAAAGTTATGTAAAGCAGGTGGTTGAGCGCTTTGGCATGCAAGAAGCAAAATCCATCAAGACACCTCTTGCCGCGCACTTTAAATTATCAGAGTTACTGTGCCCTAAAGATGAAAAAGAAAGAATTAGCATGTCACATGTACCCTATGCAAGTGCAGTTGGCAGTCTTATGTATGCCATGATCTGTACCCGCCCAGACATAGCACATGCAGTCAGTGTTGTCAGCCGGTACATGGAAAATCCGAGAAAAGCACATTGGGAGGCAGTCAAATGGATCATGCGCTACTTACAAGGTACTTCTAAAGCCGGCCTTATTTTCGGTGGAACTAATGAATCGTTTGCAGGATACTCAGACTCGGACTATGCCGATGACCTTGATAAGAGGAGATCAATCACCACCTATATCTTCACTATAGGTGGAACTGCAGTAAGTTGGAAAGTCGGTCTACAACTCACTATCGCCTTCTCTACCACTGAAGCGGAGTACATGGCTATTACAGAAGCGATTAAAAAAGCAATATGGCTCGGGAACTTGATAAAAGAACTGACTTTTCAAAATTGGGACATAGTCGTGCATAGTGACAGTCAAAGTGCAATTCATCTGTCAAAATATCAAATGTTCCATGAAAGGACGAAGCACATCGACGTCAGATTCTATTTTATTAGGGATATTATTTCAAAAGGAGAAATAAAGCTTCAAAAAATTAACACAGCTCACAATCCTGCAGATATGCTGACTAAAGTACTACCAACGGCTAAATTTGAACATTGTCTGAACTTGGTAAGATTGATTCATGGTGCAGGTTAGCCCTACAGGGCTCTTGGGAGAAGAGGAGAAGACTACATCGGGCTTAAAATTCATCAAATGAGAAAATTATGAGGGTTGAATCATTTTAAACCCAAATCCATTATGAAATTGGGCTTAATCAACACAAGCTAATTTTCTGGGTCAAAAGAAGCATTTCAGCTATCCGATTAAATCAGACGGAGCAGCAAAATCCTTGGAGATTTTTTCTCCACCAAATTAGGCATGAATTGGCTCTTCCCTTGTATTATAAATAGAGGTTTAATATGCAGTTTCAGAGATCATCCCAATAATTCTCATAGCCTCTCATCTACTCCGTTTCTCAGGCAGGATTCCTTTCCAGCGGCTCTCTTCCCCTTCACACCATCTTAGGCAGAAGCAAGAAAATCAAGAACGCCGCATCCACAGTTTTCAAGTAGAAGCGGGAATTCAGATTTCGGGTGTGCAGAAAAATATCCGAGAACATACAGTATTTTTCTTTACAGTTTATTAATCAATTGTATTCCGCTCTTGTATTGGCCGTGTTTTCTCCTTCTTTTAATAAAATCAAGTGCCCTCTTCTCCCCGTGGAGTAGGTCCGGTACCCCGCCGGGCTGAACCACGTCAATTTGGTGTTCTTTGTATTATTTCTGAATTTACTCGTTTTGGTATATTTTTTTTTGGCGTTTGAATTTTTGGATTCTTGCAAGAAGACCCAATTTCTTCCTAACACCAATCATATTTATCTCAAGATTTAAGTACCTTGTAGTTTATATGGAAATCTAGAGAGCAAGGTTCACAAACTAGCTTTCCAACAAAGGAATTTGTTCATAAACTCAAGACTGTAGCATCATGTGATTCAGCACCAAGTCAAAGTTAATATTTATAACTATTTTACAGTTTTTACTGATTAACATATATTATATAGGTTTAACTACTATATGTTATATATCTTAACATATAGTACATATAAAATAAATAAGTAAAATTTAAGCTTAGAACTGAACACAATCTGTTTCAAGCCTAGTTACATGAATATAATCTGCCTTAGTTTTCCCAGCAGGAGGGAAGGCAAGAGTGGGAAATAGTCAAGTTTACAGCACAATGGATACAGAGATGCGCACAGGGGTTCCAGTAAACCCAATAGAGATGTAGGACCTGTTCCATAGGATAGGACAACTTTTTATTTTAAAACTATGTTTTTGATGAAAGTGTGCTTACTGCTATCAGCAGTAACCTACTATCGCTTTTCTTTTCATATCTAATGATAAGTTCTTAACTTCGTGCTGAGGTTTGTTTCCCTCAAAGAAGAAGTAATCTGCCTTAGTTTTAGTGATATCTAGCAGCAATTCTTAACAAAGCATATTGTCCAACAGAAACCTGCCGCCTAATTAGCATGTCTATATTAGACATGTGGATATGTGTCATATATGTATTGGCCAAGCTTATTATCGTGACCAAAAAAATTTCGCGATAGCGAACCTTAACATCGATATATCGTTTTGCGACCGATATATCATTCATTCGTGACATATCGATAATATAATATATTATAAATATATATAATATCAAACATAAATTCAATTAAATTCACATAGTCATGGACCATAAAATATAGATGTAAGATGAGCAATCAATTAAAATGGTCATGGAAATCAATTAAAAAAATGAACACTACAGCACACTACCACAACAATAATAGGCTATCAATTAAAATATAGATGAGCAATCAATTTAAACTTTAAAATATAGACCACAACAGCAATCAAAATTTAGCTACAGTTTAAACTAATAATAGGTAAAACATATAAAACCAAATTAAGAGTTACATTGAAACCTAACGAAGAGAAGATCACTGCGCACAAAAAAGACACTGCGGTGAAATTTAAATTATATGCAGAAGATCAAAGCATAAAAACACCACTAATTATATGTTATTTACATTAAACCTACCGCTGTAGCGAGTTTAAAAATTAAAACTACTATGCACAGTTTAAATTTACATTACATATAACTAATTATAAATTTAAAATTTACAGCAATCAAAAAAGACCACTGTGCACAGTTTAAAATGAAGAAGATAAAAAAGAAGAAAAGAAAGAAGACCAGTGGACTAGAAGAAAGAAAAGAAAGAAAAGAAGAAAGAAGAAAGAAGAAGTGAAGAAGCTGTAGCGAGTCAGCGATTGTTGGCGTCTTGGTGAGCAGCGATCGAGCGGCGTCTTGGCGAGCAGCGAGCGGCGTCTTGGCGAGCAGCGAGCTTCGAGCGCAATGGTGGGTTTCGAGCGATGGGAAGAAAAGAAAGAAAAGAAAAAAAAGAAAGAAGAAGAAGTGAAGAACCTGTAGCGAGTGTTGGTGTCTTGGCGAGCAGCGATCGAGGGGCGTCTTGGCGAGCAGCGATCGGCGTCTTGGCGAGCAGCGAGCTTCGAGTGCAATGGTGGGTTTTGAGCGATGAGCAGCAAGCGCGATCGGCGTTTTTTTCTACGTTGAGTCGCAACAGTCGAGCATTTTTTTTTGTATGTGAGGCTTTTTTTAAAAGTTAGGTTTTCTCCTAACTTCCCGACGAGATTCCCGACCATCTCGTTGGGATCTCATCCATCCATGGACGAGATCCTGACGAGATGGCAGATATCTCGCTACAAGTCATCTCGTCCAGACGCTATGAGATTTCTGGGCGAGATGATGCTATCTCGTCGCTATCTCGACTAGATAGCGACAAGATGATAACACTGGTATTGGCATAGTAAGGACTGGGAAACGGTCTAGGGGAAATTCACATGATTGACCCAATTTAACTTGTCAACTAATACAATCAAAATGCTGGACAATCAATTTAAAACATATGCACCAATCATGTTTGAATCCGTAAATAGGTCAAGCTATCATTAATATGTCATAGGGTTTTACGTGTCAAGTTCAAGTTATTACAGTTCCAGATAACATGTATAACAGGGTGTTAATGAGAAGTTTACAACAAACCCTACAAAACAACTAAGCCTTAATCCCATACTAGATGGGATCGGACAGAGAATCCATATCATAGAGTTTGACTAGTTTTATGCAGACCGCCAACCTACCGCAACCCTCCTCCTTCATTCGGGCTTGGGACCAGCTCACATAGTCGGAGTTGTTAAGGAAAAGTATAATGGAGTATTTTTCCTAACTTAAGCATTCAAGATAATTGGTCCTCCATTCAAGCTTAATATGGTGCGAAAGGAAGTTTCATGTCCAAATCTTTTCAAAGACACATTTAAATATAGAGCAAATTGTAAGACACATTCAAAGACACATTTAAATATAGAACAAATTGAAAAATTTCCAAAATAAATAGGTTTGGCAAATTGTCAAAACCATAACATTTATATGTAAAAATCCATATAAAGCCCCAAAATGCCGTTGAATCAAATTTCAAACTGCCTCATTAGAGACTTTGATCAAAAGTTCCTAAAATAATTAGGGACTTTCAAATAAACTTAGGGACTTCGGTTAAATGTCCCAAACTTAGAACTATTCACATTTGGGTTATTTATGAGTTGTATTTAGTATTTACCTAGTGACCCACCAAACAACATATTGATAGTTAGGGAGTTGAACTAAAAACCACAAGTATTAATTTCCAAATTTATTATTGACATGGAAATTCAAAAATTCATATAGGGAAAACCATATTGAAGACAGTGCTTCAACCATAATACTCTATTTGTTCACTTAAACTATTACTAGAACAGTTTCATTTATCTTTGAACCTCTTTGGCTGTACTAAAATAAAGCCTAAAAATAGTAAGTTTTAGGTATCTGTTGCCAGATGCTTGTCATCAGCTTGCACATCGTTGCTGATCTACAATAATAAGCCACGCTCTACTCATCAAATCACTTAAGCCATACTCTGAAAGTGACTGGAAATCAACATTATATCGCAATCTATGGATTTCAGTTCACAATCTACCAATGGCAAAAATTACCTATCAAACATTGTTAGATACCATTCACTAGTAATATATTCCAACAGCTTGCAAGCAATCTACCACTATTATGGTCTATCAACTGACCTCGCAACGGTAAATGCTCAATAGAAACAAGGTTCTGTATTTCCTGATCTACTAGAATAATGAATAAAACAATGGTGATTAAATAGGATAATGAATAAAACAACTGTTCTAATCAAAACATGAGCTCTACATCCTTGCATGCGGAGAATTATTTCTAGACATAATGGAAGGTCGACAATGGTGATTAAATTAGTTAATATTAAAATTTGAGGATAGTTAAGACATCTATCGAACAAATGCCTCTATTGATCATTAAGATCAACCAAATGACTGGCCGATCTCCACCATTGATTTTTGTAAACTTCAATTTCTTAAAGCAAACATCATATGGACTTGAATTAGCTCGGGATATTTCATTAATATGTAATTTGGACAAGATTTAGATACATGACTGGTATCATAATTTTTTTATGTCATTCCATATAAAAATGTAAACCACTAGATGAGACATGATCTATTGATTTCTTGTTAATAGGTGCTATCATGTGCACATGGAGAGGGAGGAAACCCTTCGCTAGCAATTTGTCTCAATGTTATTGGACAGTTTAGATGATAGTTAAAAATTTATTATAAACATTTACTTACCTTCACATATTATGCAGAAAAATATATATAGATTGAGTAGCATTAGTGGTAAAGAGTTTTCGAAGAATACAAGTTACATGAACAACGTACCAGCAAGTTTTTAGAGATCATGAGATTTCGATAAAGTCTTGCAAATGTTTGAGTTAAAGTTTCTCATTTGCATTTTGATATTTACATGTGTTTTAGCGTTTACCTTGATTATAGAGTTATGGATGCCAAGCAGCCTACCTTTGTATTTGGGGTCCTTACAAGGTGGAACTGATGTGAATGAAGCTAAATTGGTGAGTGAACAAAGTTTAGTAGCAAAATTGCAAATTCAATCACTGCTTGTCAAATCAAAACTTTGGCATAGTGGAATTGGTCAAAGTTATGGGGAATAAATATTGCAAAAGTAAATAAAATTATGGATATTCTGCAAGTACAAGTTCTCTCCAGTTTAAGCTTATTGAAAGGTCAACTTAGTTCAGTTACACTAGCAAATGCCTGATTTTGGCTTCCAACTTAACGGAGTGATGAGTCATAGTTGTCAATGGCGCACATAGCGTGCTATAGCTCATAGCGAACCTTGTGCGCTTCGCTGCGCTATGCACAGTAGACTTCCACACGGAGCTACAGCGTTGTAGCACAGCAAAAAGCGCTCTACACTGAAGTATGCTGAAGGCATTGTCTCTTCAGTTTCAATCTTTTTCTTTGGAAGGACAAGGGTTTTTTTGGAAGGCAAGTTGATAATTTTTTTTGAAAATGATGAAGAGAAAGAATTTAGAGCCAACCAAACTGTTGCGGAGGAGGAAGAGGACAGTGAAAGGCTATGACTCTCATGATCTTGATGTGGATGATGAGATTAACCTTGAGGATGAAAATCTCAATGATGAATAAAGTTGGGGTCTTGGGAAAATTTTGGAGCTTAAAATCTGAATTCTAGGTTTTAAAACTTGGTTTTGCTAACTTTTAGACTTATCCTTATGGTTGATATATGATGTTTTGTTTGGTTGATCTTATCTTATAAACATGATTTCTTTCTATACATTTGGTCTTCATCATTTTTGAATATTTAGTTGTTATTCCTTGTAATAGTTGGAATCTATTGCTATTTTTTATATATACATAAAATATATACCTATGTTTTTATTTTGCGTTTTTTTTTCAATAAAACGAACGCTTTGCACTGCGCTATAGCTCCAAGGAACCTTTGGGTGACAACTATATGAAGAGTCTTGTGTAGTGACAATTTCATGGTTCTAGTCAATTTTTTGTTGGTTGGCTGAGCACTTCTGATCCCTAAGTATATGTCGCTAGAAAACTGTTTTGAGACATCAGATAGATTGAATGAGCGAAAACACCTTACAGCTAGTTTTCATGTGCCCATAAGAGGTTTTCAACATTGGGTTTTGACATAAAAAATTATCACTTGTTAATACGACTATCCGGTAGTTATTGAGGGCCCTATCAACTATTGAACAATATGTGAACAAGTCTTACGTAATATATATAACATCAAAAGTTTTCATTCACGTCGTCTTCACAACTTAACTTCTGCAAAATAATAAAAAAATACTTCAAAAAGAAATATACTGAAGATCAGTAATGAATGGTTAAACTTATGTATATCAACTGCTGCCTACAAGTATGACATTCACTGCACTCTTTAGCCATAGAGGCATAGATCATTCAAAGTGAACACCAGACAGCGTTCTTCAGTGTTTGGTATTTGGAACTCACAATCTGCAGCATCCTCGTAACAAATTTAAGTAAGTATTGAAAAGGTATGGTGTGTCGAAGAGAAAGACATAAAATCACTGTGAGAAAGTATGCTATTATATATCTCCAAACAATTATTGAGGAATAAACAATAACATGAAAAATAAACGGAGCCTCTTAAAGTATGACGTGATCTGCAATTATCCAATCCAAAACAAACAAAAAAAGAAAGAAAGAGAACTCACTCGAAGTTCAAAGTTTTTCCTTGCATAGAACCTATAATCATTATCACTTCCTTAAGAAAGTTAACTCAGCATGTATAGATAGCTTGCTGAACTACTGAAACCAAACAATGATACAAGCAATTCTTTACCAACAAAAAAATTAGAGCAAAATAAACACTCAGCTTAAAACTTACACCCCATTGATAAAAGAAATTTCAAGACATTTTTGGAAGGAGTTATTTATGTAAACTAACTAGAGTTCTATAGGACGATTGTGCACACAATCCAAGATGATTCTCGAATTCAACAAGTTGGTCACTTATTGGTTAATTCTGCATTTGATATTTCAACTAAGAATGGGGGAGAGACTCCTCTTTCCTAATTGGCGCTTTCTTTTATTTTTATAGTTCATATTTAATAATATCAACATCCTTACAACACGGGATTAGGTGTGGGCTCCAAGTAGACTAAATCTAATATGAAATTATTAAACGAGGTACTAAGATAGAAAATTGGAGATCTCTTATCTATCCATGCAACAGTTTAAAAAATCCAACATTTCATTTACACTCTTCGTAGAATGGATACTTGCCAACAAACCAAACAAATAACGTAAAACCAGATATCATATTTTTCGCAATTTTCCTAGATAAAATTGGAACATATACAAGGAGAGATTGGTGGGACATAATCAAACGAGATTAGTCATCAATGATCGCCTGACGGACTGTGTTAACTTGTTACTATATAATACATAATACATCAGTCAGATAGATGATTCCCAAATGTCCATCACGCAATTGCATCGAGATAACTACAAGAACATTTCCAAATAAATAGAAGCTATTAAACCTATGTTGCATTTATTGAGCCATTTATATTGGCATCTCAAGCTGAACAAATATATTATATGCAGTATTCGTTTCGAAAGAAAGATGGGGCAGATTAACATGTAGTCTGTAAGACTAAAACCAGAAGAAAAATTGACCCGATAGTAGGAGAGAATGAGCCAGCAGATGACTTCTATCAAGAAGAAGATCCTTCCAAAGTGGAACGAGTTAATTAGTCCAATACTCGAGGATGATGACACAGAGTTAGTTCAATTGGAAATAGAATACGTTGATGACGACGATAATGAAGTTGAGGAAGGACAGAATGATGATGAGGGAGACGAAGAAGAATTTCAAGATTCCGATACAGAAGAACAAGAAGAAGAGTATTACACGAATGATGATAATGACGATGACGAATAATTGTAAATGTGAAGTATATATTCAATTATTATATATATCTATTAATATATTATATATAATCTAATTATATTAAATTTTTACAGCTATGGTTCGAGATATCAGTTCTCGAGGAGGCATTCCTCGTAGAACCCCCGACGATTACCACTCGCCCCACCTGTACCCACTGACCCTTCGCCTTCCACCACCATCCCCCACCTCCAGCCACCATTCCCCCACCTGATCCATCCACCATTCTCCCAGTTGATCTGGTCACCATCCCCCCACCTCCAGCCATGCACCATCCCTTCAGCTGATCCAGGCTCATCGAATCGAGACGTAGGCCACGAGGGCCTAACAGAATTCTCCCTCCACCACCCGAGGAACAACTGCGCATAGCAGTTAGTGTGCGCGGAAGAAGGTAAGTATATGCATTAATTATTTATTATAATTTATTTATAATTCAAAATATCATAATATGAATTTATATCTGGTGTAGATTTGAGCATGAGGATGTCCCCCGCACGATAGCGGGGACGATCCGAAAGTTTATGCACGGGGCGTGGCCTACATGGTCTCACGTGCCCCATGAGCATATGGATTTATTGTGGCGAGAGTTCATAGTAAGTATATTTATTAAATTAATGTTAATGTTAAATATTCATCAGTAATAATAATTTTTTTTGCAGGGTCATTATACATGGCTGGAGGACCATACCACTTTAGTGGTGGCTGCATGGGAGCGTGTTGCCCGCGCTCACTATAACGGGTTGCTTCAGCAGGCCCGTCAAACCGTGATGAGATAGCTGGGGGCCACACAGATAGGGCAGACTAGGGGACACGCCCCCGAGTGGATTCCTGGCCCTGTGTGGGACCAGCTCGTTGAGCGGTGGGCCACACCTAAGTGGCAGGAGGTCTCCCGAACTGCGTCGAGAAATCGCATGTCCGGGGGGGACGACACGGACGCGCGCCACACAGGTGGCTCCATCTCTTTTGAATTTTTTTTTGCAGGGTCATTATACATGGCCGGAGGACCATACCACTTTTGTGGAGGTTGCATGGGAGCGTATTGCCCGCGCTCGCTATAACGGGTTGCTTCAGCAGGCCCGTCAAACCGTGATGAGATAGCTGGGGGCCACACAGATAGGGCAGACTCGGGGACACGCCCTCGAGTGAATTCCTAGCCCTGTGTGGGACCAGCTCGTTGAGCGGTGGGCCACACCTAAGTGGCAGGAGGTCTCCCGAACTGCGTCGAGAAATCGCATGTCCGGGGGGGACGACACGAACGCGCGCCACACAGGTGGCTCCATCTCTTTTGTGGTTCATGAGCGTCATATGGTATGTATAATTTAATTATTTTTAATTAAATTATATATTGTGTATAATGATACTAATGTATTTATTTTCTAATATAAGACGCGCGTGACGGAGGATGGCACCGTCCAACGCCCGTCGATGATGGAGGTGTTTGAGCGCACCCACCGTCGTCGACAAGGAGCGGGGGACAACGTTGATAGCAGAGCCTCCATCATAATGGTAAGTATTTATATATGTCTATTTGATTTACATAATTTTTATTTATAGTTTATATATATTTAAAATATAAACACGTGTAGGAAACTTACATGAGGACTGTGATCGAGCGTGGAGGGACACCGGAGGAGTTCGACGCAGGAGCTTGGGTGGAGGCCGCAGGTGGTTGGGAGCACGGCTGTGTTTATGGCTTTGCAGACAGTGGCCATGCACGCGCCGTGCTCGAGCCACTTGGGGCACCGACCCCTTCGACTGCGGGTGAGCGACCATCGACATCCCGAGCGCAAGACCAGAGCCGGATAGCAGCCATGGAGTCAGAGCTCACCCCCAACAGAGACATGCGATGGAGGAGCAGAGGCAAGTGATGGAGGAGCAGAGGCAGACGATGGAGGGGCAGAGGCTGGCGATAGAGGAGTTGATGAAGGAGCTGAGACAAGTGAATGACGGGTTGAGACAGACGATCCAGAACATGCAGACACTCCTCACTCAGATTGCGTCTCACTCTGGCCTTCTACCGATGATGTCGTAGTTGTCGTCCTCCTCGACCCAATCGACGCTTCCGACCCAGTCGTTGTCGACTCCACCGCCTCCACCGCAGTCGTGAGATTTTGATTAATTGTATTTTGTTTGTATTTGGATGCATGAGTTGATATTTTGATAATTGTTTACCTCCGGTTTGAGGCTGATATTGATGATATTTATGTAAAACTTGTATGTTTGGTTTCTAATGCATGTGTATGATGTTTTCTGATTGTAATATGTGATTGAAAATAGTTTGTAGTTGATATATCATTGTATACAGGAAATTACAATTTTTTTTATTTTTTTCAATTACAAGATACACCTTTAGCCACGGCTTACCCACGGTTCACCGTCACTAAGCCATGGCTGAAAGGTTATCGTAAATGACTGATGGCTTGGGCAGCACCAAATATCACGGTTGCTAATAATATTACCGACGGGCTAGGGCTGTGACTGATGGGTTGGTATCAGTGACAGCGCCCCGAGCCGTCACTGATATTTTTTAATCAGCGACAGTGCATGAGGCTGTCGCTAATGATTACGTGTGACGACCGCGCTCGGCCGTCACAACTTATCTAAGATGCGCTCATCAGTGACGGCTGTTTGCCTCGGTTGACGCCGTCCGTGATATCTATCACCGATGGTTCAGCCACGGATATAGCCGTCGCTGATGACCACAATTCTAGTAGTGGTGTGCTAGTGGTTTGGGGCACGAGGGAGGGCCGAGTTTGGTGTATTTATAAGTATACCTAGTGTTTTCGATGAAATGTCACACCCACCCGAGTTGATTTATTTGTGAGCATACATACATGTTTCATCTTATCATGATTTTGCTTGTGTTTGATTGGTGGCCAAGCCGAGAAACGCGTTAGTGTGCTAAGCTAATGCCTGACTCGACGAGTATGGCTTATGGGCCGAGAAGCTCGTCAAAGAGCCACAATGACGACCGACCCAGAGTGTGGGTTAGGCTTGGCAAATCGTGCCAAACCTGAGTTTTCGGGTTTGGAAACACCAGCCCGGCACGAAAAAATAATGGCCCGGTACGGCCCGACCCGGCCCATTTAGCCTCGATAACACTAAAAAAATAAAAAAATTGAGTTTAAACCTGATAATTAATGGATTTTAAATCTGCTTATACTCGATTCGAAGTGTTTATCGAGCTATCGGTCCGGCCCAATAAAACTAGGCCCAACCCGGCACGATAAGGAATAGGGCCTTAGCAAGCCAGCCCAATAACGGCCAGAACCCAATAAGAGTCGTCCCGATCCCGATTTTTTTATGCCAAGCTAGGTCAAAAACTGCCACCCCTACATTGGATGGATAGATATTCCCAACCAGAGGGGGCAACGAGGCTAGTCAGCCATCCTAGCTCATGAGGCCCGGGGCGAGAAGCTCGCTAGAGGGTCATCCTCGCGACCGACCTGTGTGATTGATTATTGTGTGCTTATTATACTGTTTCCAACACTGGATTAGTATGTATGCCAAAGTGTTTGTTTGGTTATTATTATTACGTACTTCATGTTGCTTGTATGATTTCTTAGTGGTATTACTTTATTTCTCACTTAGTGGGGGTTCAGAACGAGCCACTCACTGAGTTCCTATGAACTCACAATTTTCTTTTATGGTCGCAAGCTCTGATCAGTAGAGGTATGCTTGTACCTGGAAGATGTGGCTGTAGATGCGAGCTCACCAAACTGTCTTGTGTCATAGTCATAGGAGAGTTGGTTATTGTATTCTCATATTGTTCATGAACTCCTTGGAGAGTGATGGTTCATTTTACTATTGTCATGTTACCTATGCTTTGACATGTTGGTCATATTATACATATTCACTTCCATTTGTTATGTTGTATGCATGATGTTTGGTAAGCTTTGGGGTACGGGTCTGTATTCTCGGTCGGTCACATATTCTTGAGTTTGGGGCGTGACACCTAGGGGTGGAAATAGGCAATGACAGGCCTGTATAATAATAAATTGGCCCGAGCTTGGCATGTGACATATTATAGGCTTTTTCTTGGCCTAAGCCTAGCCTAGCCCGTGGCCTATTTATAAAACCTGCAATTTAAAATATTTCACACAAGCCAGTAGGCTAAAACGTACATTAAATAAGCCGAAAAACTAGCCTTTATCGACATCACCTTGGTGTAGTGGCAAAGTGACTGGCAATAAGTGAATTACCCAAGGTATGTGAGTTCAAATCTCATGTTTGATATTTTAGTAAATTATATAACATTATATATGAACATCACCTTAACAGGCCCAGACCGACTTGTCAGTCTCATTAGGCTTTAAATTGAGTATGAGCCTGGCTTGATAAGGAAAATAGACTTTTAAGAAGGTTTGAGCCTTGTTTTATTTTTAAGGGAAAATGGTCAAATTTGCCCATGAAGTATTGAAAAATGTGTAAATTTGCCCATCAATTATGTTTTTACCAAAATTGTCATCGACGTTACATAATTGGATCATTTTTGTCCTTCTCGTTAACAGAAGTCCACGTCAGCAAACGGAATCCCACGTGACAAGTGCAGCTCTGCCACATAAGATGCCACGATAAAAAATGACATGTGACAATTTATGTAGTGACAAGGGCAATTTTGGCCCAAAACATATTTAAATGGGCAAATCTAAATCTTTTTCAATACTTTAGGGGTAAATTTGCACATTTTCAATACTTCAGGGGCAAATTTGCACTTTTTTCAATACTTTAGAGGTAAATTTTGCCCGTTTCCCTTGAATAAAATATATATAGTGCCTAAACAACGTGTTTTATGTTCATTGCACGATTTCTGCAAGTTTGGTTTCTATCTTAAAATTTGAACAAATACTTTAGTAAATTTTTTGAGAAATATAAATTTTAAAGATGAAACAAAAATAATATTCAAAAAGATATTTCTTAATTACTAAAATAAAAACTTGATTAAATTTAACTATTAGTAACTGGTCCAGCCCGACCCGAAAGTTCGGGATAATCCAGTCCCAATTCAAAATCGGGACGAGACCGGGACAAAATTGTGATGCTTCATATTCGAGACTAAGACTAGGACACATATTTGCGTCCCGACTCAAAATTGGGACGGGATCGAGACATACCAAATCTCGACCCATCTAATCTGAACTAACCCCTACTATGTTGGTTGGTTTCTTATTACAATGATAAGTGACTAAAGCTGTTCATATCTTTGAGTAAACACTTCAGTTACAATACAAAGTATAATTGTTAAGCTTATATTTTTTTGATTTTGGTAAAGATGATATCAACATCATTCTTACAGTATTAATTAGAATCACATTAATGATAATAATATATAAAAGAAAAAATGATTAAATTTGTCCCTGAAGTATTGAAAATAGTGCAAATTTGCCCCTAAAGTATTGAAAAAGATTCATATTTGCCCATTTAAATATGTTTTGGGCCAAAACTGCCATTGTCACTACATAATTGCCACATGTCATTTTCCATCGGCATCTTATGTGGCCAAGCTGCACTTGCCACGTGGGATTCCGTTTATTGACGTGGACTTCCATTAACGAGAAGGGCAAAAATGATCCAATTATGTTACGTTGAGGGCAATTTTGATAAAAAAAAAAAATATAGTTGATGGGTAAATTTGCACATTTTTCAATACTTCATGAGCAAATTTGGCCCTTTTCCCTATTTTTAAATAGACCAAGCCAGGCCAGGACATATGCCCATGATAGGCCGCCTGACATATTTCCACCCCTGATGACACTGACTCAAAAAAAGCTCGTCTTTAGTGTCTTATACATATTTCCACGTCTTTGTACGTCTTATAAAATAGTCTTATGCATATAATTTCCGCGTCTTTGTACGTCTCGTAATGGCTATGTTATAAAGCATGTGTAAATTTAAGCAAAAAAAACTAATAGGTATCATTTCTACCATTAGGTCTACTCCATAACATTGTTTTTAGGGTAAATACGCAAAAAAAACACGAACTTTGGACATTTTTCCAATTTTAGCATAATCTTTTTTCGTTAGCAAGAAAATACACCAGCTTTCATTCTGTTATCACGTTTAGCATGCACCATCATGTTTGACAGTTTTGGCTGATGTGTCACTTAATGGAGAATACATGGAAAATACTTAGCCTACATGGCAAGTATTTAATGCAAAAAGGACATATTATTATTTTTACATTAGAATGATGACGGTGGTCCTTTCTTCTCAAATACCTTGACGCTAACTGCACTCCATCGGGAGAAGCTCGTCGTCATCGTCGTCGTTGCCGGGGATGAGCTCATCGTCGTTGTCGTCGTTGCCGAGGAGAAGCGTGGCATAGGACGTGCAATTGCAGGCGGTTGCCAGAACTCCACTTCCGCAGCATGGTGCGCCACCGGAACATTGAAATGCTGCATCCATATAGGACCCTCCTTGTTGTCCACCACATACGTCCTGGCAATCGCCGCTTCGCACACTGTTATGGTCACATAAGGGTCGATGATCATGTGATCCCCCATGCCGCTTATCGTGTTCGTTATCCGCGAGCCAAACACATCTCCTAAGGCCTTGTGAAACAAGTCCAGGTTGGGGAGGTTCTTGGCCTCGTACACCCAGCTAGATGTCGAGGCTCCCATGAAGCAGCAACACCTTCAGCGACGACAGTCCTTTCGACGGCACCGATCCAGTGAATGGCATGATCGTGCCGTACTGAGAATCCCCAGCGAATCCGAAAAGAGAAATGAGCGCCCCGTGCTGCGACTCGTCGAAAGAGGCCTCCGGCGGCGGGGCAACCAGAACACCAGGCAAGTGGCTCCCGTGGAATGACTGTTGCTAGTAATCGTAGCTCCCTAGCCGTTAGTACGAAGGATTAGGACCCAGTTGCAGGTCGTTGAGGCGAACGAGCACAAGGAGACGGTTGATTGAATAGATCGAGGAGGAAGTGGAGGAGGAAACAAAAGACTCGAAAGCGTCGGGGCGGAGCAAAAGTCGTCATGTGGGATCGATGGGGGGTAGGCGTCGGGGAGAGTGGAGAAGCCATCATCTAGGATCAACTAGGGGTAGTTGTCGGGGTGGGGAGAGAAGCTGTTATGGGGGATCAGCTGCGGATAGGCGTGGGGTTGGGGATAGAAGTAAGTATTGTAAGGATAGTTCGCCGGTGGCAGAGGTGGAGGGGAGAGGGGGAGAAGCGTGGCGAGCTGGCGATGATGGAGGAGCTGCAGGCGAACCTCACTCAAATAATAATAAAAGACTATTTTAATAATAAAATAATAATAAAATTGATTAAAATAAAAATTTAATAATTCACATAGGACAAAATTTAACACGTCATCGTTGTTAATGTGCCAGATCAGTCAAAATCGTCAAAAATAATGGTGCGTGCTAAACAGGGTAATGGAATGAAAGTTTATGTATTTCCTTGCTAACGAAAAAAATTTATGCTAAAAATGAGAAAATGTCCTAAGTTCATATTTTTTTTTGTATTTACTCTTGTTTTTATGTTTCAAACATTTTTTTTCTTTAATTCCAATACAACAAACTTATAATAATTATTATATACCTAGCCATTAATTATAAAATCAATGTTATTAGTATGATACTACAATAATATTTATTCATGTAATTTTTTGTTGTTGTTACTGTGTATATATAATATAATATATTTTAAAAATATAAGGTCATATATAATACATTATATGATACACAAATCTATAATCTATGCATATTATCATAAATAATGTTAATTTTAAAAATATAAACTATAATATTATGTACAATATAATATGCATATATATATAAATACAACTTATAATTATAATATATTTTTAAATAAGTATTTATATATTATGTTAGTGGATCGACTCGTTGGTATGATTACTTGACTAGTGATCCGATGGCCAATTTGAGTCGATCAGTCCAGGTCGTGTTTAAGATCATTTTGATAGGCACATTGTCATTGACCATTTCTAACATCAGAGCTCTCTCCTCTCATTTGCCTTTTCTTTCATTTTTCTTTCTTCATGTTTTAATTTTCTTTTCCTGTTATTGTTATATCGACGATTTTCCTTATATTGTTAAGGGATAATGTACAAAATGATCCCTCAAATATACATATATTTTCAGAGTGATCCCTAAAAAAAAAAACCGATAAAAGTGATCCCCCTAAAATATCTCATTATCAAATCAGTCCCATTGACCGATTTTTTAGGGGATCAAAGTGGTCAAAATGATTCCCCTGATTTGATAACAAGATATTTTAGGGAGACCACTTTGACCATTTTTTTTTTAAGGGATCACTCTGAAAATCTGTATATATTTGAGGGACCATTTTATACGTTATCCCTATTTTTTAAATTTAGTCACTTCAGAAATTATTAAATTTATAGGGATTATTTTTCGAGTTATCAAACTTGAGAGGCTTTTTATGCAAAAAGTCATCATTTATAAATATGACCAACGCCTCATTTGTCACGCTCACCTTTCTTTTTGGGATTGACGATTTTAGAGCAAGGAGGTGCTTGACATGTGAGGTCGAGTGCTCGCTCGTCGGAAGAGGTTCGTGTTTTGAAGTAGGATTCTTATCTTTTCCTTCAAGTCCTTAGTGTAAGGCAACTCATAAAGTTTGAGAGGATTTACCATGCTCGAATGTGCTCGTAGAATTATTGAAATTACATGTTTGATAATCTATTTTTCTTGGAGTTGATTATGAGGATTTTAGACATTTCTCTAATATATATATATAGTGAGAGAGAGAGAGTTTTTGGAGTTTTTCGACGAACAGCCCAAAATGAAAAGTATGGTCGGCCAAGGCACTGAGGAACCACTCGACAGGCTAAGTGCTTATGCCCCAGCACTGAGCCCCGACGACACCGTTGGGCGTGCAACAACTTACGGTGGCGCTTATTTCTGTCGCCTCTAGCGGTTGCCCTCCGAAAATGGGGTGCGCCCAGACATGCAGCAATCACCTCGATTGGGCATAAACTGCCTCGAACAAGCAAGTTGCAATCTAGATCAGGCAATGCCACCCCTGATGTAGAGAGCAACACCGTCGATTCGGGGCGCAACAGCCCGATCAGGCAACAACGATGCCCCGAATGGGTCGTTGTGACTCCGATCAGGTTGGTTGCAGCGTCACACTGATTCATGCATTGGCACCGCAATGCTACCCGACCTGGGACGGTGGCTGCCGCGCTGCCCTTAAGCGGGGTTCACCGCTTGGATTCGAGAGGGGAGCGCAACACAATCGTAGAGAACTGACTGGTCGGGTTAGGATTTTGAAAAAAGAATAAAAAATAATTAAAATGGGTGAATATATTACGGTTACGAATAGTAATAGTAATATATATCATAGTTTTATAACGTAACAGTGTTATTTTTGAGTTTATGACGATGATAGAGTGTTTGATAGTGTTATCACAACATCCGTGTTTAAAACAACCATAATGATGTTATACTTGTTATATATATATACACACACACGAAATTGAAGGAGTTATTCTTCAAAAATTATTTCAATGGCTTCTATAAGTCGGGTTTTTACATATTTATATGAATCTTTATGTAGACGATATTGTGGACCCATTGTTGAAGTCAATTTTCCCAAATGTGTCCTAAATTATTCGAACAGTGCTAATTTATGATGCTTCAATTTTCGTGTTGCTGAAGATAATGTTTTTAAATTTGTATTACATTAATTATAAATATATAATTATCGAGATAAGAAAAAATCCTCCCCTTAGACTCATGCGAATCCCACACTATGTGACATTGTCCTTTTTGTACTCTCATTTATTGAACTTTGTTTTTGTCATTATTATTGGAAATTCCACTACAAGAAAATTAAGGTGTATTTGCGAAATATAATCAGCGCCCTTCATTAGCATCGGTGGGAGCGCTTGAGCTCAAATCAGCAGACTTTTCTTTTTGGATGTGGAGCCTTACCTAGATCTGAAGTACGCCACATTGATGGATACGCGAGTCCAGATAGACAGTGTCGTCCCCGTCCATGCCAAGGCCGCCGGAGTCGACGATTGAGTTCCATTGTTCCCGTCATTCTTCTCATTGGATACTGACATCGAATTGGATTCTTGCATCGAATTGAGTTCCATTGGATTCCCGTCGTACAGTTCCAACACCACAACCTCCACAAGTTAAAGCATAAATCCACATGAAACACTCAGATCTAGCAAAAAATTCATAGTAATCTTATGTTGCCTTGCTTGATTCTTGCGGTTGATTGGATTAGGTGTAGGAGTGGTGCCGGACGGGAGCAGCAAAGCGATGACGGATGTGACGAACCTATACGGCGATCAGGGCGAAAAGGACATGACGCAGATAAACAAGAAGGCAAGGGTGATGCAATACCGAGCAAAGAAGAAGAATTGACGATTCGAGAAGACGATCCGCTACGCGTCGCAAAAGGCATACAAATAAAGGGCGCCTTTATTAAGGGTGTCGGGTAATTAATACCCAACGCCATTAATAAAGGGCGTTGGGTATGAATTACCTGACGCCCTTATTTATGGCGCGAGGTAATTAATACCCCACACTCTCTTTAGCATCTGTTTAAAAATTTCTTTCACCAATTTTTTTTTGCAAAAAAATTGGCCTAATTAATTAGGCCTAAACCAGCATTTAGGCTAAAAAAATGCTGGTTTTTAACCTAATAGACGCCAATTTATTCAATTATTCATGTAGTGTCCCCAAGCTATTTTATTCACACATGACATGTAATGCCCCATAAAATATTGTGCACATGTTCATTTTATTATTTTATTACATAATTATTTTGAACATGTCATGTATTAATTCATGTGCTTATAAGAATTTAATATTTAATATTTAATATTGATATATAGGGGTGAGCGGATTCGGGTATTCTGTATTTTTCATGTTACTTGGACCCTACCTTGTATAGGACTGGTTCTAGGTTTTGGACCCAGACCCTGCCATGTTAGGATTTGGAATCGAACTATACTCGAAACTTGTGGTATAGTACAAGTTTCGAGTACCCTCTTGGAACCTATTTATTTACAAGTTCTAGAGTAGAGGTTTTGGGTATCCTATTGAAACTTGGTTATTTTACAAGTTCCATGGTACATGTTCCGAGCACCCTATTGGAATATGTTCATTTACATGTTCCAAGGTACAGGTTTCGGTTACCCTGTTGGAACATGTTCATTTACAAGTTCCAGGGTAAAGATTCTGAGTACCTTGTTGGAATTTGTTCATTTTACAAATTCTATGGTACATGTTCCGGGCACCCTATTCGAACTTATTCATTTAAATATTCCAAGGTACACGTTGTTGGCCTAAGATTTTCTACATTGGTCTTAATATCGGTTTTGATGATAACAAACATGGAACTAATGTTTCATTGAGAAATCTTTCAGGTTCCGAGTCGGTTAGCGCACGACGTCCCCGATCGAAAAAATCGAAGAAATCAAAAAAATCGGCAAGGATGCTCGTCGGCGCTCGGGATTCTTCGAGAAGTTAGAGTTTAGATTTAGAGTGTCTATAATGTGATGTAATCCTCTTTATGATGCATAAGAACCCAAAAACGAAATCCGAATCTCAAAATATGAAAACCCGGAAACCACCTTTAAATTCACTAAGCCTAGGGAGCTCCTTGGAGGGCTATATGGCCTAGACTTTTTCATGACACAAAAAATAGTGGTAATTATTCCTTGGGTAGAAACTAGATAACGAGGTATTTTTAAGAATTTTTTAGAAGCATTTAGCCTACCCATACTTGACCTGAGAAATTAGAAAATTTTCGTTTTTCGGAAATTAGAAAATTTTCGTTTTCCGAAAATTTGTACTAGACCCCAAAAACTAGATTTTGATTTTTTAGATATTTTAATTGAATCCAAATGAGAGGCTTTCCTTATATAACATTTATGTTTTAAAGTTATTAACTTAAATTTAGTAAATATTATATAAGTAGACTTAGCAAAGACGGAACCAAAACGAGCAAAAAAACTCAGCCAAACCAAGCAGTGCGGTGCAGTCTGCCTAGTTTTGGTCGACCGGTCGGTCGACCGAATGCTGCCAAAAATTGACAGTAGGCAATTTGGTCGATCGAAGTGTTACAGAAAATGGAAGTTTGCTTTCGGTCGATCGATCGGGCGTCGCCAACGGGCAAAAATGTGCCTGTTGACGAGCAGTTTCTTATGGGGGGGTTATAAATACCCATCCCAATCTTTCTTCTACCTATCATTGATGCTTCTAAGCCTCAAAGAGCCACTCCTTGCATCTCTACAAGAATCCTTGAGCCATCTTTGCAAAGAACCCTAGCTTTGAGTATAGAAACCTTGAGATTGACTTTGAGCTTGCCTTGATTCATCTTCAAGTCATCAAGATGAGCTAGGACATCTTGTTTGAGAGCTAAGTGTGTATTGTTTATTATTTGCTCTCATTATTGTTGTATATTTTCTTGTTTATTTCATTGAATTTGAGCTTGTAAGAAGACTTAGTGTTAGGTCTTGTGTGTAAGTGATTACCTTGGTGTAGAAGGTGTAAAGTCACTTGTGTAAACATAGTTTACTAGGATTAATTGAGTTGTCCCTTAGGGTTGAGGTGGAAGAGTGCTCTCGGTAAGAAGACGGAGACTTCCGGGTGTGAAAGTGCCTTAGGTTGAGAGTGAGACTCCTCGGGTCAAAGTCCTCTGTGTAAGGAAATCAATTTAATTTAGTAAACTTAGTTTGAAAATCATAAGCAGAGTGCTTAGGTAGTGGAGTAGGCATTGGAGCCGACCCACTATAAATCTCTGTGTTAGCATTGTATCTTTGTTTGTACTTAATTGGTTTACTTTTGCTTCCGCATCTAGTCGATAAATTACGATTTGCCTAAATAATTTTAGAAACGATTAAAATTGAAATTAGGCAACAAATTTTAGATAACACACTATTCACCCCCCCCCTCTAGTGTGCCATTTCACCCAACAATTGGTATCAGAGTGAGTCGTAGATTGAGATTTTACCATCTCTTCTACACATTGTCTCGATCCGAGAATGACACTAAAGTTGGTAGCATCTTCACCTCCTAGGTTCGATAAATCGAACTTTGGTCTTTGGAAGTCTATGGTATACACCTTCTTAAAGACTCAAGGTTTAGGTATTTTTAACATGGTAAAAATTAAATATATTGAACCTAAGGAAGACATGAATGCATAGACCTAAGAACAAATTGATATGTTTGAATTAAATGCTAAAGCTACAAATTGCATATTTTGTTCTTTAGAAAATAATGTCTTTGAAAAGATCATGCATTGTACTTCCGCATTCAATATTTGGGCTACCTTAAACATGCTTTATGATTATGCAAAAACTGGAGATGTTAATACATTTGATGAGAGGAGTGATGACAATTGTCATTCACCCAATACTAATGTGGTTTTTGAAGCCTATAGTGCCTCTAGCCATAGGAGCACAAAAAATCAGGAAAGGAAGGTGATTTGTCATGTGTGCAAAGAAAAAGGGCATGTGAAGAAGAACTGTCCTACTATAAAGAACAAGGCAAAGAAGATGTCAAATACTTCCACATTCTCATTCCACTCAAGTGAAGCATCCTCTTGCCATGACTTGCCTCATGAATGATAACAATGAGGTACACTCCTCTCCTTCTAGTCATGTTAATAATAATGATAGTATTAACTCATCTAGCTCTCATGATTTTGATGAATTGATTGATGAGTATAAAAACATATATGTCTTGCTTTTGAAAAAGGATAAAGAAAATAAAAGAATTAGAAAGGAGAATTCTAGATTTAGTTCAAGCATGCATGCTCTAAAATTAGAAAATGAGAAATTAAAATTTAGCTCATTTGATTCTTATCATGATACATTAAAACGTGAACTTAAAGACTTAAAGCTTGAAAATGAAAATTTGAAAAATGATTTCAAAATTGAGAATGTGATTTTGAAAAATGAAAACTTAATAATCCAAAAGGAAAATTATACATTGAAATCTCAAATGCATGCTTATATAAATCCATCGATGATTTGAAAAGTGAGGTTTTAGTATTGACTAAAAAGATTAGTGAATTTACTAAAATTCCATCCTTTAAGACTTCTAGAAAGAGAAATGATACATTGAATACTCATGTTTCTCATACTTATTATGCTAAGTATTCAACATTTAAACCTCATATTCAAAAGAAAATTGTTTCCTTTAAGAATGCTCATGTTCATAATAGTTCAAATAACAAGCATTCTAATAATAAATCTCATGTTCATTGCAAAAAAAATAAAATAAAATAATGAACATTACTTTTGTTATGGAGTTTACGAGCATGTCATTTATGATTGCGCTTTTAAGATGAATCCAAATGTAGCAAAGACACTTTGAGTTCCTAAGCCCTTTAACCCCCAAGGACCCAAAGTCATTTGGGTACCAAAAATCTCATCTTCTTTTATAGGGGGAACTACCACACAAGGGTAAAGAAAAATGAACTATTGAAGTTGACATTGGATCAAGCGAGAAATCTCCAAGATGTTGCAACTTCAAGCTATCATGATGTCATAGGTATGAAAATTGACATCAAAGACTTTGGTATCATCTCCTATACTCACTTACTTAAATTATAGTTAGAGTTTTGATATATGCTTAATATTAATAGATTTTTCGCTCTTGATAAGTTTTAAAAATATTTTTGATATTTGATTTTCGATCTCTTCAGAGACCTATGTGGCCTGTAATGGGCCTAAGTGACCTTGTGGTTCTAAATCGTAGGCTAATTGTGGCATTTCGATTTTCAACCAATATGAAGGGTTGGAGATCTTAATTTTTAAATATTTCATATTTTGATATCTCTCGATTCGTTTTGGATTCATGATTATTTACTTTGAAACGGATTTAAAACTATTTAGCAAAATAAATTTTGAAATCGATACTTGATTCTCTCTTTGCTATCTAGTACGATAACTTGTTAGTAGTCACATTTCCATTATGCTACTAATGAATATGATCAAAATTGTGATGGAAAGCTAGTAGATTGAATTTGGAGAAAATGAAAAGTTTGGAAAAAATTTTAAGACTGAGGTATGAGTTCGTTTTTGCAAAAATCTTAATATAATACTTGAATATTCATGTTTTAATGATGTCTCTATATACTCATGATTGATTTTGCATGATAAATGTTCGAATTTTCATGAGTAAGAAAAATCATGATAACTAGGCAAATTCATGATATTGATATTGAATGAAATCAGACTATGTTGAAATTTTTCTTTAGAGACTTCATTTTAAGTTGAAAATTGGATAAACATATTTAGGTCTGTTAATGATTAGTTGTCATGTGCTTAAGATTGAAAATTCATGAGAAATTGAGCAAAATGATAACTAGTTCACTTTAGAGGACTTAAGCTTGAAAAAGTTTGACCCGAGTCAACAAATCGACTTGGACACTTCATTTTAAGTTCAAACTTCATAAACATGTTTAGGAATAGGTATGACATGTTTCCATGCATTTAGAATAAAAAATTCATATAGATATGAATAAAATGATATAGAAGTCATTTCATGATAACCTCTTTTGAATCAAGTTGACCTAAGTCAACAAATTGACTTAAAGGTCTCGTTTTCAATTCATATTTGAGAAACATATTTAGATTTACTCATGTTAGGTGTCCATAGGTTTAAATTTGAAAAATCATGAGTAAATGATAAGATTGACACTTAGCAAGTTTCATGATAACTAGTTTAGTTTTGAATCAAACCATGATAGGTTGATATCTTGACTTAAGGACATAATTTTCATTTCAAACTTGACATACACTATTTACATGACCTTTTTATGGTGTCATTAAAATTTGAATGAAAACTGAGCATGTTTTGAAAAATGACTGAAAATTACGAAAATATCATTAAAATTTTAATATTTTCAGTTATTTCTAGAAAAATCATTTTAACTGATTCTTGAAACTGCACCTGCACTGAAAAATCTAGTTTCTTCATTAAAAAAATTTGAAAAAATTCATCAAGAATCTGATTTATAGTGAAATTTTGAAGTTAGATTTCAAAAATACAAAGTATCATCCTCTTGAAATATCAATCTTTTCGATACTTTGATTTTTCATCGAAAACTTCAAATGAAACTTGGTGCATACTATTTTGATTTCATTTCTAATATCGTTCTCACTATTCTTTGAATAAAATCATTTCTAAAAATGATCTTGATAACTCGAACGATATCTTGAAAAAAAATGAGCTTTTGGTTAAAATTGAGATCGATTGAAAAAATGACTTTAAAAATTCATTTTGAGTTCAAACTTGACATATGCATTTAAAATAACCATTCAAAGATATTTGAAAAGTTTGAATAAAAAATGATAACTTTTGGAAAAAAAAACACCTAAAATTTACGAAAATACCCTTGGACTTTCAAGAAATTTATGAATTTATAGGAAATTGATTTTTGTCTGATTCTTGAACCCGTAGATTCTTTGAAAAATCTAGTTTGTCCAATTAAAGTTTCAAAAAATTTCGTCAAACATACGGTTTTATATGAATTTAAAAGTTTGGTTTTTTAAAAATTTGAAGTATATTTGACCCATGTCAAAAAGTGATTTAGAAACCTTATTTTAAGCCCAAACTTGATCAATATACTTAGATTCACTTACATTAGATATCTAGGTACCTAAAATTGAGAATACATTGAGTAGATAGCAAAATTTGATACTTAGCTATTTTCATACTTTCATGCCTACTTTGAATGAAATTGTGCTAAGTTCATATTTTGATCAAATGACATTGGTTTCACCTCAAACTTGATATACATGTTTTAAATGATCATATCTTGATATTTTGAAAGTTTGAATGAAATCTAAAAATGTCACGAAAAAGATATGATATTCACGAAAATATCCATACTTGAGTACATACATGATTCTTAGTTTTGGTCCTTTTGGATTCTATCTATCATTCCTTGATATCATGTATTGATTAGTCTCAAAATTGATATAATATTTTCATCCCTTGACTTGGTTGACTTTGGTTTTCATGAAAAATATTTTCTAGTTTCAACCTTGATTTTAATTGTCTTTTCTAGCCCTTTTTGATTGATGTCAAAAGGGGAAAAAATATATAGGTAAAGGGGAAAAAAATATAGGAAGACCATGCATGTAGATAGGGGGATTCTATTATATAGATATGCTTGTTGATAGGAGAAGAAATCCCATGGTTGATACCCTTTGTGTTTTAATGAATATATTTTCTTAAGGATGTTTGCCATCATCAAAAAGGGGGAGATACCTTGGTCTTAATCTCGATTTTGATGATAACAAATATGGAACTAATGTTTCATTGAGAAATCTTTCAGGTTCCAAGTCGGTTAGCGCACGACGTCCCCGATCGGAAAAATCAGCAACGATGCTCGTCGGCACTCGGGATTCTTCGAGAAGTTAAAGTTTAGATTTAGAGTGTCTAGAATGTGATATAATCCTCTTTATGATGCATAAGAACCCAAAAACCAAACCCGAACCTCAAAACATGAAAACCCGGAAACCGTCCTGAAATTCACTAAGTCTAGGGAGCTCATTGGAGGGCTATATGGCCTAGACTTTTTCTTGACACAAAAAATAGCGATAATTGTTCCTTAAGTAGAAACTAGATAATGATGTATTTTTAAGAATTGTTTGGAAGCTTTTAGCCTACCCATACTTGACCCAGGAAATTAGAAAATTTTTATTTTTCGAAAATTTGTACTAGACCCTAAAAACTAGATTTTAATATTTTAGATATTTTTATTCAATTCAAATGGGGCGATAATCCTTATATAACATTTATGTTTTAAAGTTATTAACTTAAAGTTAGTAAATGTTATATAAGAAGACTTAGCGAAGACGGAACCAAAACGAGCAAAAAAACTCAGCCAAACCAAGCAGTGCAGTGCAGTGCAGTCTGCCTAGTTTCGGTCGACCGATCGATCGACTGAATGCTGCCAAAAACTAGCAGTAGGCAATTCGGTCGACTGGTCGATTGACCGAAGTGTGCCAGAAAATGACAATTTGCTTTCGATCGATCGACCAGATAATCGACCGGGCGTCGCCAACGGGCAAAAATGCGCATGTTGATGAGCCGTTTCTTGTGGGGGGTTATAAATACTCATCCCAATCTTTCTTCTAGCCTATCATTGATGCTTCTAAGCCTCAAAGAGCCACTCCTTGCATCTCTACAAGAATCCTTGAGCCATCTTTGCAAAGAACCCTAGCTTTGAGCATAGAAACCTTGAGATTAACTTTGAGCTTGTCTTGATTCATCTTCAAGTCATCAAGAGGAGCTAGGACATCTTGTTTGAGAGCTAAGTGTGTATTATTTATTATTTTCTCTCACTATTGTTGTATATTTTCTTGTTTATTTCATTGAATTTGAGCTTGTAAGAAGACCTAGTGTTAGGTCTTGTGTGTAAGTGGTTACCTTGGTGTAGAAGGTGTAAAGCCACTTGTGTAAATATAGTTTACTAGGATTAATTGAGTTGTCCCTTAGGGTTGAGATGGAAGAGTGCTCTCGGTAAGAAGGCGGAGACTTCCGAGTGTGGAAGTGTCTTAGGTTGAGAGTGAGACCCTTCGGGTCAAAGTCCTCTGTGTAAGAGAATTAATTTAATCTAGTAAACTTAGTTTGAAAATCATAAGCGGGGTGTTTAGGTAGTGGAGTAGGCATTGGGGCCAAACCACTATAAATCTCTGTGTTAGCATTGTATCTTTGTTTGTACTTAATTGGTTTACTTTTGCTTCCGCATCTAGTCGATAAATTGTGATTTGCCTAAATAATTTAAGAAACGATTAAAATCGAAATTAGGTAATAAGTTTTAGATAACACACTATTCACCCCCCTCTAGTGTGCCATTTCACCCAACACAAGTTTCGAGTAGCGATTCTAGTTTTGAGTACCATATGTGTTGGACCTACTACCGGAACTAATTTTAACCCGATCCTTTATTTTTGTCCCGAACCCTACCCGAATTTAATTCGTGTCTACTCGAAACTTACCCAATCGGGTAGGTTCCAACCGATCCTGGATCTACTCAGTACCCATGCACACCCCTACTAATATAGTGTTGTATATTGTTATGAATTATTGAACAAGTATTATGGTAGATATTAATTATATCACATAAGTGCTATTGTTTATAGTGTTAGTAATATGTACATACATTATGATGATCTATTTACAGCTTGTTAGCCTCGTGCTCTGGCCGGCAGGACATATTATAGCCCAAGGGATCACTTGAGTAATTCCATGGCTACAAACACTAGTCTTTAGTAGATACGCTACGCCGTAGGAGCATTGCACTATGCCTGCGAGCTATTTTCGAATAGTCGTCCTCTCTGTATGAGCGAACGGGAAGGACCAATCTCGAGTATAATAGTGCATGAGAAAACTCATGGAACTCTTGTCCACACTGCTACATAATGAAAGTATGATTGCATTATGCATGTAGAATTGCATTACTGCATGTAAAACTATTAGAGTTAACTTTAGACTTATATTTGCATAAATTAGAGTTGATGACATTTTGAGTTATTATCTCTGTGTTTGTCATATTGATATTGAGCCATACTCAGCCTATCGCTGATTCCTTTTGTTTTTGCCTCAAGTCTACATGTTTGACATGTTCAGAGTTAGCAAATTAACTAACTAGAGTTAGTAGCGTTGCTCTGGTATCTGTTCTTGTGTTTGAACCTTATTAGCTACAATTGGTGTTTGACACTATTGGTCCTCTATTTTTTTCCATGGGACAATATGGGATTCTTTGATTAACATTTAGTTTACTTTTCGGACTAGTTTGTTTCACTTTAGATCATGAACCTTGTTATTATTCTATATTGTTGAACTATACATTCTGAAACAATTTATTCATCTATTTGATCCTCTTATATTATCCTATTCTCTAGTTATGCCTCCTCTTGAAAGATATTTGCCTCATAAAAGGTCAACCTAAGGATTTGTTTGGATTGTGAAATAGGGAGGAGTAAAGAGGGATGAGGATGGGAGGAGTAAATTATTTCATGTTTGGCTTTCAATTTTAAAACGAAAGAAGAGATTAGATACCCCTTCAAATCTCACTGAACTCTTCAAATTTTTATTCAACTCGTCTTCATCCTTTCCCTCCCTAAGCTGCCTTCTCCACCCCTCTTTGTCCTTCACCTTCCTACCCCTCCCCACCCTGCTCCCCTTTTTATCCAAATAAAGCATAAGAGGGGCATAACAATTATCTTTGCTATGGTCTCTTATTTGTCTCCCTCTCATCTCTCTTCTTTCCTGCGACATGAATTTTACATCACACCAACCTCTGCGGCATGATTATTAAAAGTACGGAAGATGACCGGAAAGAGCTTGTTATGAAATTGAATTCAACTAGCTTATCTTTTACAGCCTTATGCGCATTACAAAATGTCTGCCATCAAAGCAATTAATGACGAAGCTTCATGGAAATTTTCCCTGGTTGATATATGTGGACTATTTTGATCACATCAAATGCACGAAGAAATTTCAGAACAGGAGATAAAAATGGCACCTCCGTAGAGACAGTCAGTTTATGCAACACAAAAGGAAAAAGACCAGACGCAGTGACTCATCTTTTGCTACGTTTCCTACTTGTTAAGCAGCAGGCATTGTAATCATCAATTGTTGAGTATCTTGAAACCACATATTGTTATCATATTTGAGTGGGAAATTCCCGAATCCATGATATGGATCCGGAAATTTCCGGTTCCATAATTTTTTATCCGAAAAGGCTAGTTTTATCCTCGAATACTTGGGTCAGCATGTGCAAAAAGCCAAGGGTAAAACAGTCTTTTGGGTAAAAGTTATGGCTCTAGGAATTTCGGGATCCATATTATTGATTTGGGATTTTTCCGTTATGAATTCGGATAAATTGATTTACATCAAATTGATTTACCTCCATCAAATTGAAAGCTAAACTTTTCAATAACAAAAGTATCAACTTATATATGGACAAAGGCCTAGAGCATAGAGAGCATATTGAAAATTAAACTTTTCCTCTCCAATAAAATTTCCTAGTGGGATTACCCTCCAGCTCACTCATAAAAAGAAAATTAAACTTTTCAATGGAACATATTGATCAACGGTAAAGCTGGGATTGATTAGTAAAGGCAGGGAACACATGTATGAAATGTTTTATGGCCGAGCCTAACTCTAATCGTATCCACATATTTTAATTCATAATAAACAAAATGCTAACCAATAGATCAGTCAATCAACTGTTACAGATGTTTACAGAACGATCAAGAACATCATGACCCACACTACTCAAAAATATGATTACAAGAATTAGGGAAGTAATGTAGATGAAACAGCAGTTGAATATGATTCTTGACTACTGATTCACTAATTCTCTAGATAATTTATGAACAAAAACATGACTAATTCCATTGTTTATCACTCCTTATGTAGTCAGAAAATAAACAAAGTTGTAAGCCTTATAAGTTTTTTTTATTCATGTTCAGATAAGGGGTTGAACTCCGAATGCTTTTAGGTGGATCAATACCATCAAATACTGATAATTTAGAGATATATATTAATCCATCAATTTCATTGACAAAGGGGCAAAATTAGCTATTTTTTTGTAAGTAAAAAAGAAAGCTATTTTTTTGTAAAAAAAATAGGGGCAAAAAAAGAAGAAGCTATTTTTGAAAGTAGCGAACTCAAGAAAGTAAGCATAAGTGCACAAGCAAAAGCAAAAGAATAATGTGTATGTAGATATTCAAATTTGTCCTTCAAGAACATTATTTATCTGCTTCCGCACCAATTTATTCAAACTATAAACGAAAATTCTAGCAAACAACATAATAAAATGCTTATCATTATGCATCATCAAAGAAGAAAAAAGTAGAAAACCAGACTATAGAAGCAAACCTCAGTTTCCTTTGTCATGGCCAGTCAGATATAACTTTAGCTGAGAAAGCAAATTATCATCTTTTAACAAAAATCCGGCATCCAACTGAGAGAAGCAAGCAAGCACTTATTTTCATTGCTGCGAGTTGAGTCCTTCTCAGAAGATTCTTCTTGAAAAGGCCTCAAATATTTCTCTTCAGATATTAACAGAAATTAGGCACTTGAGACGACTCATTGTATCAAAATCTTCCTAACCTACAGAGGCATACTATGGATTCTTGGAATCCGTCCATGCCTTGAGAAGAACCCCCTTCCGCTACTAGATAATGATGGTCCTATGTCAGAATGACCCTTTTGATGGGAATTATCCGGCTTTCCCCTGTTCTTGCGGGGATCTTCTTCCTCAAAGTTGAGGTCTTTACCCTCCTCATAAATAATATCTTCTTCTTCTGGCTTCAGCCGGAGGATGATAGAATTCACCAATGACGTGTCCAATGAAATCGATCGCTGAACTGGCTGCAGTCCACTTTCCTCTCGAGGCAAAGAACTCTCCGGAAGTGAATCGAAAACTTGAGATGGGTTGACTGGAATCCCAATTTGAGTCCTAATCTCTGGTACGGTGATCTCGCCTGTTTCCTCCTCCAATGGCTGGCTTGCGATCTGGGGAATCTCCACCGAATCAGAAGAAGGTGCTCCCAAGTCCACCGACTCACTCGCGGCAGTAATAGGAAGGGCTGCCGCATCAGCGGTGGGGGGCGTGGGTTCCGGGTCCGGATCCACGATGTGAGCCCGGCAAAGGGGGCAATTGATATGAGCTCGGAGCCAGGTGTCGATGCAGGGAACATGGAAGGCGTGGCCGCACTTGGGGAGCAAGCGAACGCGCTCACCGTCGCAAAACTCGCCGAGGCACACGGAGCAGTCGGAGGCACCGTCAAGGAGGCCATCGCCAGCCCTGTACTCCGCCACCGCGATGGAGTCGATGGTGGAAGCGTCAAGGCCGACGGTTCGTATGTACCAGATGTGGTGGAAGGGCTGCAAGTCGTCGATGGACTCGTTTTCATCATCGTCATTTATCGTCGCGCCCACGGTGGCGCGGCCGATGGGGCGGCGGCGTCGACGGAGGATGGCGTAGTAGACGAGGAACATGAGGACGGAGGCCGCGAAGATTGAGGAGGCGATGATGAAAACGTTGGTAAGTCGGAGTCTGGAGTCATTACCGCTTGGAAACGACGTAGGAGGAAGAATATGAGATGGATGTGGCGGCGGCGGCGGCAGCGACGGTGGATGAAGAGAGGGGGGGCAGTTTTTCGAATTTGGGCACGATTCTTTCTCATGCGGACCAAGAATCCTTCGGAAGCGAGTCATCGGAAGCCGAGTCTAGATGTGAGCGAACGGCGGCTGAAGCGGTGCTCGCGTCGCCGGTAGTCGACGGTAGAAAGAGCGTGAGTGACGGGGCGTCAGCCTTCAACAAGCAAAAGGAAGGTCGGATCGAAGGTTTATAGTGGGGTCTCAGGAAATCAACAAGTGGAACCCACCACCAATGGTATTCCTGTTCTTCTAACGCGGAGTCAGCGGCCCCTCTTTTTCTCCTAATCCTGCAAATACCATAGCATTTACCCGATATCAATGGTAGGCCCATCAGACGTTTCGGCGTATCGTTGGTCGGTGAATCCAAAATGCTTACAAAGTGAGTCGACTTTATTCCATTCAGGACAAATGCTTGGGTACACACGTTAGGTTTCCTTTTTTACTGGGATTTGCAAATGTTACCTGTCGAATCTACCCTCCTCCTTATTGGGTAAAGTACGTAAACCAGTGGGGTCAATAGGCAGTGAAATTAGTAAATTATAGCAGGAGTGCAATTAGTAAATTATAATTCCTTTCAAATTATGTCATTTCCAAAATATACACACCGTTTAAAATTGTTTCCATATATTATTTTTTACTGCAAATATTTTTAGATTTTAATTTTAATTTCGTTTCTATTGATAAAAAAATACTTGGCAATTTCTTGCGGAGGAAATCACTCAATTTAAAGTCATCAGTCTTTTATTATGGCAAATAACATTTTCGTGCTGTATACATGCGTGCATTCCAAGTATGGCTGGTAATTTGTGTTCACTAATCATAGATATAATTAGCTCAAATATGAATATATACAATATGATTAACCTGATATATCAAAAAATTTAAACACAAATATAACATGTTATTACACAGTTTAAACTCACATGTGAGTCGCCAATATATACAATTATCTAATAGTGTATAGAATTTAAATATTTAATAATAAAAATGATATTATTTAAAAAAGTACATTATTGGTTCATTTGGAAAAGTAACAAAAATAATTTAAAAACATGGAAAATAATATTATAATTATTTTTAAGTTAAGTATTAAAAGTGAGGATTGAGGTGGAGGATTGTATGCATGTATAAATGGATTGACAAGTGTAAAATACAATATGTGAGATGATACGATATGATATGAATTTTATCGGATCATAAATATGTCCACATGAAACACAATTAAACAAAGTACAAAACATGATTAATTATTTATTAATAATTAATATGAATGATATATCATAAATTGCATTTTATTAATATGAATCTTCTATTTAAATACCAAAAATAGTATTTATTTAGTATTTTATCTTTGCGCCACCCATATTTGAATAAAAAAGTGTAAAAGGAAATAAATTAAAGAGAAAGAAATTAATGAAATGAATGCAAAATGATGTTTGAAAAGATTAGTAAAATAGGTAGGGGGTAGAGTTAATTAGTTGAGGTACCAAGAGAAAATAATTTAGAGCATGTTTGTTTCATCATATAAAAATATAAAATAAAGAATAAATTTTAATATATTTAATGTTTAGAAGAGATGGAATTGCAGAAGAATAAAATTGGTATTATATTTTATCTAAATCAAACTAAAAAATTACTCAAACTTCTCAAATTTCTTGTTCCATCCAATTACTTCATTTTTGCATCAGATGAAATAAATGAAATATGTTTAAAATATAATAAAAAGATTGTCTCTTATAATTCAACTAAAAATAACAAGAAAATCTAAGCAGAAAATTTGGCATTTTTTTATGTTTCTATTGAAAAAATATTTGACAAGTGGTTATCATTTTTATTTTTTATAAAATACATTTAATATTCTTAAGATATTTTAAATAAACCCAAAAGGACGCGCAAGAAAAATAATCCATGAAAACTTATTATAGTATATTAGATAATTTTATAATATAATTTATTCTTATTTATTTTTACTTGATTTTATAATATAGTCATTGAAAAACGTACATAGACGTGAAAATATATACACAAAGCTCATTACAAGACGTACACATAAATACGAAAATAAATGCATAAAGCACTATAACTAAGAAGATCCATTGACAATATACCTAGATTCACACTACTAAGCTATCATCTAATTCTTATTGAAAGGTGAGACTAAAATTATTGAGTCAACATCTATTTTATTCTTATTGAAAGGTGAGATTGAAACTAGAAAATATATTTAAATTGTTTTTTTACTTTTTATTTGATAATTCAGATAAATGTGTTTCTTGTGCAACTTTTCAATATACAAGGAACACTATGCTTTTGGTAACTCATTACTAAAATTCATGTAAATTACTATAAATCATATGCGATGATAGGGATGAGAAAAAAAAAAGTTTAACTAAAAAACTAGCCTGAAACACAATAATAAATTATTAACAAATCGACTTTAAAAAATCGGTGCATATGCTAGGCGCCAATTTGAAACCAGCCCCGGAAATAGGCAGGTGTTGATTTTTTTACATACCAATGTCGGTAAGGCGTCGATTTCTCTAATTCACGTGACAGCTCAAGCTAGCGTAGATATATACAGGCGCCAGCACAAACTGGCGTCGATTTTTCGGGCATTTTAAGAAGCATGATTTAAAATTTTAAAAAAAATACTTTAAACAAAATAAAATTGTCCCACGTTGAAAAAATATTTTTAAAATAGGTTTTACTTATTATAAATACAATAATTCTTAGTCACACATCATTTAAAAAAAAATTCTATTATTTTTAAACATTATAAAAATATTGCTAAATTTAAAAAAAATTATCAACTAATAAAATACCAATAATAATCTTAAACATTATATCAATATAATAAAATATAAATATTTATTTATTCATTCATATATAATAATATATAAAATATAATGTATTTTATAAATTAATAATATAAATAAAATTAATATATACTATTAAAAAAAAGTATTTGAATACGGGCACCTACATTAGGCTACCAATCGGCGCCTATTATAGGCGCCGGTTATCAAAAATCGATGTCTTTTGGGTGTTGGTTTCACAGTTTTTTCACCCTTCATTATTAACCCTCAAATCGATTCTTTTTGGTGCGCATAAATTCATATTTAGGCCCCCAAAAAAAACTTGATTTATCAATTAAAAAGGATCAGTATTTCATTGATTTGTTGTAGTGAAATCAAACCAATTTTTTTTATTAACTAATTCGATGATTTCGACTTTGGTTCTTATTTTAAAAAAATTTAATTTTTTATTTCAGTCTCGATTTTTAAGTCCCGATTAACGATTCATATATAACATTTTTAATTTTTTACACCCCAAAAATTTTCTTCTTTATTTTTCTCTCTAAAACTTGTATAAAGTAATACATTGAAGTATATTTTAATTATATTTTATTCTCTAAAATTTGTGTATATATATAGTTTAAATATGAATAAATATTATGATACACAACTCTCTAAAATATAACAATACATATTTTAACTAAACAAATATTTGAATTGTCTTCTTATTTTAATCATATATTTATTGTTTGTGTGTATATGTACGTTCTTACATGAAGTTTGGGGTGATGCGGGCTTTCGCATCTCCTGGTCCGGTACGACTCTAGGGGTGACATACAAAGACACTCCGATGCTCAATTACATGTGAGAGAAAGGAAAGTTCAGGAGAGAAAACTTATAAAAAGGGTTATATCCTCTAACATTTGAAAGAAAACATATAAAGTCCATTAATCCCGCCACTTATTTAACTTTTACAAGAGGAAACCACCAAGAGGTCAAAAAGGGTTCTATCCCCTTTCATGAACAAAATGGTCTTATGCTGATATAAAAGAAAATCCTGATCAGGGTGATCAAAATAAATTTACAATATTCACAATAATACTTATTCTCAGATGTCCTCTTCACCAAGTTCGAAAACAAGTTACTAAATTAAATATCAAATTCATTAAAACCTGCATGAGGATAAGTTGGCGTATCACCAAGAAACATTGCATCAGAATAAGTTGACAGCTATTAGGAAGACATGAGGACTAGTCTATCATCTAGGGCTAACTGGACTTTTGGTAAGAAAAGCTTTATCAAGACAACATTTGTTGTTTCATACCTGGATTTTAACAAGAAAAGCTTTATCCCTGCATAAGAACTTCCAAGTTAAATACAAGTGAAAATTGCATAACAAGAAAAAATATTTCATTCAATTCAGATTGCAAAGAATTGCCTAATTTGGAGTATTCATGCCTCAGGTAGTTGTCTCCACGAAGCTCAACGGATGATGGATCAATAAGAACCAAGCAAAAACTAGCTCCCTCGATGCATTTTTTTGACCAACCATTAATTGTTCGGACATTTTTATGCCTCAATCAGCACTTACTAACAAGTAACAAGAGTTAAGTAATATTACAGCCCTATAAGCAAAAGATATTTTTAACATGCTCAGAAACTCAGTACTTACTAGCAAGTAAATGCCCAAAAAATCTTATGGGTAGCACAGTTGGTGGCAATATGTTAAACGTTGCCTAGAGATCTAGGGTTCAAATTCTAGTATGGTCATCTATTGTGACTGTCTATCTTTGTTAAAAAAAAAAGTAAATGCCCAAAAAATCTAGCAATGCTCAGGATAAAAGATATAACCACTTACCTTAGAAGCTCTTCTTGTGTTATTTCTCTAGCTGGTATTGCAAAGCACTTGCCTAGATATATCCCTAATTTTACAAGGAAATTTATGTTCAACCCAGCATAAAGCTTAAGGGAAGGCAACCAAGACATCTAAAATTTATGTTCAACCAGCACTAGCCTCCATTTTAATCTGCCCGTATTACATAAAATTTATGTAGTGTTACCAACACATCTAAAGCAGACGATAACTATAAAAAATAGATTGATATTAAAAGACATTCCCATACCTAAGCCAAGATGTGTGTTCACACTTGAGTATCTTGTTGTTCCAATCAAGTTTTTGTTCAAAAGGTGTAAGGAAACATATTCTTATAATATGCATATCTCTAGTGCATATTAAATCATGAAAACAGGACATGCTAGTGCATATTAAATCAATGAACATAAACATATATATGAAGATAAACATGTTAGTGCTTATTACCAATGCTTGTTCATAGATTTATCATGTTCAAACTTCATAGATGTATTAGTTGGGCGCACAAGCCATGGTTCACTGCATCTCTTTGTTCCTGCAATTCCAATTGCATATCAAAGCTGGCATTACTTCAATTGAGGAATGGTGCTATATAGACAGTGGTCTGTAGTTAACCATCCAACACTTAAACACTGACATGGTTTGTGCAATCAAAACTTCCTAGCTGTAATTTTGGAGTGGTGCAGCCTTAAATTCCATTTTCAGAAGGCTTCAGTAATCAGTCAACTAGTCTGATGGGAGTTCCATACAAGACATGGAAACTAAAGTCTTAGGTGTTGAGCTACTTGAGCTACATAAGTCTACGATGGTGGGATGATTGGTGGTATAATCATCCCACATGTGAACACCCTCCAATTCTGTGTTTGGAGAAGGCTGCATTGTGTAGATTAGATCTTGGCAAGCAATTGCTCGTCAATGAATGCGTTTTATGGCATTCATCACAATTCAATAGTAAATAGCTTAGATAAAGGAGACACTATCAGTTAGATATAGGGTACTTCTTCACCTGATATAGTAAGAGCAAATGCTAAGATGATCTCCAAGATAAATCCATTCAGGCTCCTCCCATCTCATTATCTCCTAAGGACACTCTAATCCTATATTATAAGCACACCGATGGACTTATGCCTCTACATCAAGACAACCATCAAACCCTTTGTAACTTGAATGTTTCGTAAAGAATATAAAGAAGACTTATTCCTCAACAATTATTCGAAAGCCAAACACTCAATTACAAAGTAAACAAGGTGTATCACCCACACCTTCAAACCAAAGCTACAACTCAATGAAAACAAGTTTAAATACAAGTAAATGGAGCTATAAATATAACAACACAAATACTTAACTCCAACAGTGATCCCCTAGTCCTCTTGATACCTCAAGATGATGAATCGATGAAGAATGAAGGCTTAATCAAGAATCAACTATGAAACTAGGGTTTAGAATGAAATGACTCAAGAAACGCTTAGCAAATGTCAAGGGATGGATCAATGAAGCATTAGATACATAGGAAGATAGGTTTGGAGTCTATATATAAAGATCTCAAATGTAGAGGCTCAAAAATAGTCATTCAACAGATCTAAATAGATCCATTGGACAATTCGACCGACCGCTATGTTAGGGACTTTTTGATGTGCCCGAGCAACAACGAATCATGACGAAATATTCTCTACATATTTGTAAATTACGTAATTTTGTCTATTATTCTAGTTCGTAGTTGTAAAATCCTTTGTGCGGTCCCTGAGGGCCCACGGTACAAGTTGGATATATTTCGAGGTCATTCGACGCTTGGTGTGTGTGTTACAGTTAAGCGAAGCAGTTTTCCTGCATTCGTCATGGCCGTGGCCATGGAAAATCACTATCTCGCATGGCCACGATTTTGTCATGCTCCTCGTGCTTTTGGGAACCTTGGGGATTAGGGGTCTCATGTATAATATAGGAGAGTATGGGAAACAAAGCGATTGCCTTGGGCGAAGACAAACGAGCGGCCCATATGGGCGTGCGACCTGTCAATCTTCGTCCAAGATAATTGCGGAGCTCGTCCTACACCCGGTTTTATATTTTCTTGCGTCCATAGTCCTGTAATATTATTTTACTTTATGCCTTCAATACCATTCAGCCAACATGGTCTTTTGGGGGCGCATATATAGAGCACGAGATTGGCACGTGGACCAACGTATACCCCGGCAATGTTAAGTCGAGAAGCCCAATTCGGGACGGATTGAGGATGATAGGCTTATCCCTTGCACGGGATGCAAGGGTGCCGCACGGGTTCTTCCACACAAAACAACTGACCCATGATAATTGGTATCAGAGTAGATCGATGATCGATCGAATACCGTGACTTTTTCGCAGGGCGGATGGGGCCCTAATACGCAAAGTCATGCGTTGAGTAGATCTCTAGTAAGACGCACATGGTGCACAAAGCAGACTCTCTCATAAGACGCGAGGATAATGCGCAGGGTGTTGTCCCCAAAGACACAGCGCAGAGCCGATGGCTCGTGAGTCACCAAGGATGGTGTGCAGGGCGTTGTCCCCTAAGACGCAACGCAGAGTTGATGGCTCGTGAGTCGCCAAGGATGATGTGCAGGGCGATGTTCCCTAATACGCGGCGCAGAGCCGATGGCTCGTGAGTCACCAAGTTTGTGCGTGGGGCTGATGACCCCTAAGACGCAACGCAGAGCAGATTGCTCGTGAGACGCCAAGTTGGTGCGCAGGGCTGATGTCCCCTAAGTCGCAAGGTTGGTGCGCATGGCAAGATGGCCTTTAAGACGCAAGATTGACAAATCCAAACCAAATACTAGTGAAGAACAGCTGTGGTGTGGCAGCAATGCTCTTAGTACAGAGAGTTCACGGACGCGGGTCAAAATCCCTCAAGTCGTGTTTCGAGGAGCAGCGTAAGACTTGAAGCTCATTGATATGGGCTCGGAGGAGGGCGTCATGACCTCTGTGAGGGGCGAGTGAGCAAGCAGTGATCCGTAAGACTTGAAGCTCGTTGAGATGGGCTCGGAGGAGGGCGTCATGACTCCTGTGGGCTGCGAGTGAGCAAGCAGTGATTGGCTCAAGGCGGCGGTGGAGGCAATGCTTTAGTGTGGTGCGGCCACAGATCTACTCATCACTTGGGTGTTGCACAATGACACCCAGATGTTATTCGAGATGAGCGTTGCTCGTATGCTCATTAAGTCTGGGACTTTTCATTGCCCAGCAAAAACGAGATTAGGTGAATTGAATAACCATTTCTCGGGTTCCTTCACACGAGCGTTGCTCAACGGCGCTCGTGTGCCCCACAAAGTCTGGGACCCTCATAGCCCAGCAATATCGAGACTTGGTGAACCCAGTAGCTATTTCTCGGTATCCATTCAAGCGAGTGTTGCTCAATGGCTCTAGTGCCCCTTCAAGCAAACGTTGCTCAACAGCACTCGTTTGCTCCACAAGTCTGGGACTTTCATTACCCAGCAACGAGTTTGGGAATCTTAAAACCCTTTCTTGCAACAACAAGAGATGATGAAATTCAATGATGTTCAAAGTAGTCATTTCCTAATGGCGAACTTCACGGCGAAACTCGACATGTTGTAGCCCCACTGCGGCGTGTCGTTACTCAGGCTGTGTTCCCTTCGACTACTTGTGAAGAATTCACTTCAGCAATTGCAACCTATGCCAAAAAGGCGGTGTGGCTGAGGCGAGTTCGACGAGGACGTCGAAGCTTGAAGTGGGGGAGGATGTTAGGGACTTTTCGATGCGCCAGAGCAACGACGAATCATGACGGAATATTCCCTACATATTTGTAAATATATTTTTGCGTCTATGTAATTTTGTCTTTTATTATAGTTTGTACTTGAAAAATCCTTTGTGCGATCCCCGAGGGCCCACGGTACGAGTTGGATACATTTCGAGATCATTCGACGCTTGGTGCGTGCATTACGGCTAAGCGGAGCAATTTTTCTACATTCGTCATGGTCGTGACCATGGAAAATCACCATCTCGCATGGCCACGATTTTGTCATGCTCCTCGTGCTTTCGGGAACCTTGGGGGTGGCACTTGGGGGTTAGGGGTCTCATGTATAATATAGGAGAGCGTTGGGAAATAAAGCGGTTGCCTTGGGCGAAGATGAACGAGCGGCCTATATGGGAGTGCGACCTGTCGATCTTCACCCAAGACAATTGCGGAGCTCGTCCTACACCCGGTTTTATATTTTCTTGCATCCATAGTCCTATAATGTTGGTTTACTTTACGCCTTCAATACTATTCGGCCAACATGGTCTTTTGGGGGCGCAGATATGGAGCGTGAGGTTAGCACGTTGACCAATGTATGCCCCGCGATGTTAAGTCGGGAAGCCCAATTCGGGACGGATTGATGATAGGATTATCCCTTGCACAGGATGCATGGGTGTCGCACGGGTTCTTTCGCACAAAACAATTGGCCCGTGACAGTTGGGTGACCCTCGGTCGATCGAGGTTCGGTCGTGGGTCGATCGAATAGGTTCTACAAATTTTCCAGAACACTTCTAGTCGATCCTCGGGCGACCGTCGATCGACCGAGGATTCGACCGATACTTGCAGTTTTGGCATGTTGCTGATTTTTCTAATTTGTTGATTTTTCACTAGTCTTATTTAATGTTAAATGAGGATTACCCTCATTTGGATTCAATAAAAATATCTAAAAATTCAAAAACCTTAAGAATCAAAAAAACTAAATTTTGTTGTCTAGTGTTAATTTGCGAAAATCAAAAATTTTAAAGTCTCCCGGGTCAAATATAGATAGGTTAAATGTTTCCAAAAATTCCTTTAAAATAGATATTTAACTTGTTTCTACCTAAGAAACAATCATCGGGACTTTTGATGCAAGAAAATGTATAAGTCATATAGTCCTCCAAGGAGCTCCCTAGGCTTAGAGAGTTTTTGGGTCATTTTCTGATTTTTGGGTTTTCATGATTTGGGGTTCGGGTTTTGGTTTTTTAGTTTTGCATCATAAAAAATTATTACACAATCATTATAGACTCCATAAACCTAAACTCTTTCTTTCCGAAGAATCCCGAGCGTCAACGAGCGTCCTTGCCGATTTCTCTGATATTTTCGATCGGGGACGTCATGCTCTAATCGATATGAAACCTGAAAATATTTTTTCATGAAATCATTAGTTCTATATTTGTTATCATTAAAACTGAGATTAAGACAAAGGTTGAAAACCTTAGGCCAACATAGGTGGTCGTGGAGCCCGAACTAGAGTGGTCGGCCGTGGAGGCCAAAACCTTAGGCATTTTGCAATGTTATTATTTTCCCATTTAGCATGCATAATTCCCTTTTTAAACTAAGCATGCTATCATTCAAGTGTTCTACTTGAGAACTCAAAAACTTATTTTCACATTCTAACTTCTCATTCTCATTTTCTAACTCTTTTTTGACTTTCTCAAAAGTGTTTCTCATCCTTATCTAAAGATTTGTTGTCTTTTTTAATCTCTTTAAATCTCTTCCTAATAGTATTGAATTCACCGTACATTTGTTCAAATTCTACTTCTAGTTCTTATTGAGTAAATGAAAGTTCACTAAAAATAAATCTTACTTCATTGTCAATTGTCATAAGCCAAAGGTTTTCCTTCTCACTCTTGGTGTCCTCCTCGCTTGATGAAAATTCACTTTCATCCCATGAAGCCATCATGGCTTTCTTCTTTTTGTCTTGTCCCTTTTGTAAGGAGCGGAGTTAGAAGCCATCTTGAGTTGTGGGCAATCCTTCCTTAGGTGGCCCCGGCTTGTTGCAATGGTAGCAAGTGTAGCCTCCTTTGCCTCTCCTCAAGCCACTCCTTATGAATCTCATGAATCTTCTTGCCATCATCGCCATCTCTTCTTGATCATCAAAGTCTTCTTCGGATGATGAGGGTTCTTCGACTCGGTGTGATGCTTTTAAAGCAATGGTCTTTCTTTTGGGGGCATCTTCCCCCATGTGGGCCATCATGCGGATCTCATGAGTCATGAGAGATCCAATGAGTTCGGTGAATTTCATAGTTGCCAACTCCTTGGCTTCCATGATAGCAATCACCTTTGGCTCACAAGTCTTGGGAAGAGATCGGAGGAGCTTCCTTATCTTCTCCTCTTCTCTAATATCTTTACCAAGATTGCATAAACCATTAGTAATATTTTGAAAGCGTGCATATATTTCATCAATAGTTTCATGCAATTGCATTCTAAACATTTCATAGTCATGCATAAGGACGTTCATTTTGGACTCCTTATCTTGTGAGGTACCTTCATGTGTAGTCTCTAGGACATTCCAAAGTTCAAAGACTAACTTACAAGTTGAGATCCTATTAAACACATTAGTAGAAGAGTAATTACCTGAATATATCCTGAACTATGGATTTTGTCTCAAATGTATCCCAAACTTTGACTTCTCCAAATTGTATATTAAACTATCACATTTGTATTAATTACACCCCTTCGTCAAAATTCTATCAGCTATCTCGTTAACCCTATGATGTGGCATGCACACGTTGTTTAAAAAATATTTTTTTAACAACCTGATTAAAAAAAAAAAATTCAAACTATTTTTTTATTTTTTTCAACACTCCTCCTACTCCCTGCCTCCGCCTCCGCTGCCGCCTCCTCCTCCTCCCTATCTCCACCCCCGTCGTCGACGCCGCCGCCTCGGGTTCATGGTGCCGACGCCGACCATGAGAGAGGCGATGGAAACGAGGTCGTCGTTGGCGCCGAGCAATGTGGTGCGGAGCCACTGAGCTCGCGCCATATAGTCGACGTCGTTGGCAGCATCGGCTTCATCAGACTCATGTAGGATGGGTGGTGGCCAACACCATGAAGCAGCAGTCCAAGCTTTCATATGCCATTTTACTTGATCTCATTCTCCATCATCACCACCACCCCATCTTTCCTCGCTATGATCGACGACGATGCCAATCCGAGAAACATCCCGTGCTCGACCACACCGGTGATCCTCAAAATCTCATCGCTGATCAAATTCAGGCCGCCATGGGTTCCATCCTCAAAGAACAAGTCCACAATGTAATTCATGTTGTCGGTGATGAATGGTTCCAATTCCACCCCATTCTCATCAAAGGTGCTGGCTTTAGCGTCGGTGGAGGCGGTCCTCAGCTTGAGATTAAAGCCCGACATGCCATCGAAGAGGCTTCGGAGGCGGCGGAGAGTGAGGACCCAGCCGAAGGGGATGGCCTCCACGGGGACCCGAGGTCGCTTGCCCCAAGGCGGGAGACAAACTTGGACTTGTCGACGATGACAACGAAGCGGCGGTTGGCTCCCTCCACCACCTTCTCACAGAGGACGGACCCGCCTTGGCCCTTGACGAGGTTGAGGGCCGGGTCAACCTCATCCGTGTTGTCATTTGATAGGTTTACGACGGGGTGGGTGTTAAGATCGGCGAGGGGGATTCCGACAGCAGCAGCAGCACGACCAACCGCCCACTCGGAGGTCAGGATGCTGACGACGTCGCGGAGGATGCCGCAGTGAAGCAGCTCGCCGATGCGGTCGAGAGCGTGGGCGGCGGTGGAGCTGGTGCCCAGGCCGAGGACCATGTCAGATTCGACCAGCTCCACGGCCCGGTGGGCGGCGACACGCTTCAGCTCATCCTAGGACAAAGCGACGGCGGGGGGCGTGGCGGCGACCGCCGAGTGGGGGTGGTTGGAGTGGAGGCGGTGGGGCAAGGGGATCGCCATGTCGAGGGTTGGAAAGCAAGCGACCCACACCAAGAAGCGGTGACACGGGGGAGGAGGAGGAGGAGGACTACTGTTGAAAAAAAACAAAAAATAAAGTTTGAAAAAATAATTTTTTAATCAAGTTTTAAAAAAATAATTTTTTAGTCCACGTATGCATGCCATGTCACAAGATTAACGGGGTAGCAATTTTGCCGGAGGGATGCAAGTGATACAAATATGATAGTTGAGTATGCAATTTGGAGAAGTCAAAGTTCAGGATACATTTGAGACAATGTCCATAGTTTAGGATATATTCAAGTAATTACCCTTAATAGAAAGACCACAATACAGAGTATTCATGGCCTTGGAATTTGCATTAAAGAGTTTGACCTCATCTTGGTTCCATTTATCCATGTTTTTTTGTAGGTTGCTTATATTCTACTTGAATCATTCTCCATACATCCATGCCTAGAAAGGAAGCTATTCATTCTAATCTTTCAATATGCATAGTTGTTTCCATCGAAAAGTGGTGGAGTATGAGTAGAAGACGTACCCTTGAGCTAGTTGAATTTCAGTAGATATTTTAAGTTGTAGGATAGATGGTTAAATCTAGACCTACGACCTTGCTCTGATACCAAATATTGTTCAAATACTCACACTAGAATGGGAGGTTGAATAGTGTATGATTAAACTCTAATCTCAATTTTAGTCTTTTCAGTTTTAAGCAAGTTAATACAACAACTCGAGTTCTTTGAGTATGAATGATATTGATGATAAGCTAAGCACAATAAGCAAGTAACTAAGCAAGTAAGAATTAATGCAAACAAGAACAATATATAGTGGTTCGGCCAACTCGCCTACTCCACTACCTTGGCTCCTCGCTAACATTAACACTTTATAAATGAAATATTTTCCTAAGAATACAATGAGAATTTAGTTCTCAACCCTTTGAGAAAACCTCATCACCTATTCTCTAGCTAAACAAATCTCTACAACCACACCAAGGTGTTTAACAAGCACATCTTTCAAGCTAGCTTATCAAATCAACACAACAAGATGAAAACACAACAAAGAAGCAATAAATATAAAACAAACTTGTTGTGCTCCTTTCTCCGACCTTCCAAACTTCCAACGCCTCAAGAAGATAAAGAGCTTTGCCTTGAGAGGGTTGAGGAGTGAAGACCACCACTTGAGAGTGTAAAAGTGAGAACTAGGGCGCGCTTTAGATTACTCTTTGAAGGCTCGAGCACTTAAGGATTTGCACAATGAAAAGTTAGGCAGAAGGAAGACAAGTTTGGGAGCTTATATAGAGATGCCAAAGGTAGGAGCTCGATTTCCAACAAGCTCAACGGGTAGAAATTCAACATATAGCCATTGGGGCATTATAGTAATTCTAAACATTTTGACCTGGAAAGTACTAGTACTTTCCGGGCTATTTCGGAATGTTCATCCAGGATATTCCAAGTTACTCTGGAATGTCCATCCGGGATATTCCGGGATTTTTCGGGATGTTCGAGAATGTTACAACATCCAATTCGGGATATTCCAGGATGTTCCGGAATGTTACAACATCCAATTCGGGATATTCCAGGATGTTCCGGAATGTTACAACATCCCATCCGGGATATTCCGGGATGTCCCGAAATGTTACAATATCCCGTCCGAAATATTTCAGAATGTTACAACATCCCATCCGGGATATTTCGGGATGTTAGAGCATTCCATCCGGAATGTTGTTTATGACTTGGAAGCTATTGGTAATTGATTAGGTTCATGTCCTAGAGATATATTACACTTGATTCTAAGCCTAAACCTAGGATTTGACTTGGTTTCAACTTGATCGCTATCAGAGTCATTTTTACTTGATTCTTTGCATTTTTTCGGACGAACTTCGTAGGCGGATCGTTCCATCAATCTGAACCCAAAACTCTCCAAATGGATTGAATACATATTTGCTATCATCAAAATAGAGAGTGGAGCCTAGGTGGAATGCTTGGGCCAACACTTCGAGATGAACTATCTTGACTCTTTTCGTTCTGTCTTCCCTCTTTCGGGTGAGATCGTGGTAGGATCTTTGGTCATTTCCCTAGAAAAAAAAACTTTTGGAACCCGAAGTTCCCTCCGTTTTTGGAGGTCGGGGCTTCGGTTGTTCTGTATAGACTTGGTCGCCTTGTTCGCGTGTTGATCTCAATTTTTCTAGTGTTCAGGAAAGATGTCTTCATTACTGAAGGTGTCGGGCATTCATGCTCAACTGACGGAAATGCAAAGGAGTACTCCAAGCGGGAAAGGGAAGACTCGTTAGTGGATAGTTTGCTAAAGCCTATGAGGGCTTCAAGATCTCGAAATCCAGGGGTTTCAAGGGCTCGAGCGAAGGTGGCTGGGTCGTCAACATCTTCAGACTCTCAGACTCCCCTTGGCTCACCTTTGAGAAGTCGAAAAAGAGTTACGCAGGTTGGCGGAAGCTTGCTTCCTCAAGCATCTACAGGCTCATTGGGCGATGAGTCCATGTTGCCGAAGGCAGCAGTGCTAGCTGGCATGTCACCGAGGATTCATCAATCGATTTCGACCCTACGTGAAGTTAAACGCACATGTTTGAGTAGTCAATCGAGTTTTCCTGAGGGGGTGGATCCCTGGGAGCATGTCCAACTTCTGATGAGCAGGCTAAGAGAATCTATGTCAAGGGACTCCGAGGTTTAGTCTCGAGAGTTTGAAGCACTAAGGCTTAAGGTGGTCGAAGTCAAAAATTGATGAAGTCGCGCATTTGAATGTCGTTATCTCAGAATTTATTATTCGAATGATGGAGGTGCAAAGCAGGTCCAAAGCAGAACTGGAGATGCTTTACCTTGATCTCCCCGCAGCAGTGGCGAAAAGTTCTCGTTTGAAGATTGAGGTTGAAGAAGCTAAGGCTGAAACGAGGAGGTGCGACTTGGCAAGGCAGGCTCTTGAGAATGAGACAAAATGCCTTCGGGATGTTGCCCTTGTGATGTACACTGAGGGCTTTGAGAGAGCGATAGAACAAGCTAAGCTCTTTGCTCCTGGTGTTGATTTTTCTAGAATTGACCTTCTTAAGGAAATTAGGGATGATGTTTAGGTGAACCACTGTTTGCAAGTGATTGCTCTTCATGTACTAGACCTTCTTGGTCCTGATTTTTTTTTAAATTCAACAATATAACTTTCCTCTTTTTCTGGAAAGAAAGAGTGTGTTCTCAACAAACATCTTCCCTAAATGGCTGGATAGATGCTCTTATGGGGACATTTGGTACCTTCGAAAGAATAGAAAATGATTTTTTTCTAATTTTATTGAGATAAAACAAAGTTGAGAATATCTTTCTCATGAATGATTATTTCTGAAAAGGATATGAAAGTCCTTTTACACTTTTAAGTTAAAGAAAAATGGAAAAGTATATTATTATCGATGAATTTTAATTTTCAAGTTTTTAAATTTATCGATTTGATCGTCAAATTAAAAAAGAAAAATCAACTTGATCCTCAATGTTTTGGATTTTATTTTAATTTTGCTCATAAAATTTTGACTTTGTTTTAATTTATCGTTGAAAATTTTAAATTATAAAAGTTTTTTTCTGTCCTCAAATATATCTAAAAATTTTATCATTTTTCAATTACATGAGATAGGCATGAAAATAAACACACATTTTTTCAGCAAATAATAGCAATTTAATCTAACGTAAAATATATAAAAAAATTGACCAATGGCAAAGAGATAATAACAAATATATTAAATTAATTTGATTACTAACACTTACGAAAGGACATAAATGCCTACCTTATTTTGCATGTAACTAAATAATAATAAAATTTCAAATACAGTAAAAGTGTTTTTAGATAAATGAGAAATTGAAAATTGTAATTAAACAAATACTTTTTAGGATCTCAGAGTCAAAATAACAAAATTTTACAACTTCCAACAATCAAACTAAAATTAATCTATTATTAAAATATAAATCCTATAATTCTATAGGTTTTATATTTTAATCTGTTACTAATAAGTTGCATATTTTAACTTATCAAAAAAAAAGTTGCATATTTCAAAATAATAATTAAAATTAAGTAAAGATAAATTAGTAAAGATAATACATTTTGTATTTAAATTGATATAATAAAAGTAACTAAGTTTGAAATAAATAAGGTAGTAATTTTTCACTCTTCTCTCTTTTTCGCTCATTTAATATAAAAAAAGTTTTTAATGACATTTCTATAAAATTATTAAATAGACATTTATGTAATTTTCATTTACAAAAATTCTTTTTGAAATTTTTTTTATGAATGATTTTTTTAAAAAAAAAAATAGAAAAATATCCATGAAATAAGTGAAAAATAGTCCTAAAATGAGTGAGAAAAAATATTTCATTTTGCACAAAAGTACGTAAACCCGTCACAAACTTTTTTGAAAAAAAATATAAAAAAGTAAAAAAAATCTGAAAAAATATATGAATTATATTTATTATAATAAAAATAGATTTTAGAGGTATAAAAAAATCGTAAATTAAAATTCATTTTTAAAATTTCGCTTTAATAAACCTATATTTTTAATTTAATAGGAAAAAAATAAATCTTTATATCATTTTAATATAAATTCATGTCGGTATAAAAATGAATATGATTGGAGCATAATGAATATAATTTTAATAGGCATGGTTGAAATTTAATTTACATTTACATATAAATATAAATATAGACCATATAGTTGACATTTTATTAAAGGGAGAAGTGCAACAGAAGTCCTATAAGTTTTAAGTTTTTTGGGCTTTAGTCCTATAAGTTTCATTTCGGTGTTTTCAGCCGTATATGTTTGCTCCGTAACATATATTTGGTCCTATCTGTAATGGTCCATTAACTCTGTCAACATGGACATAGCGTCGTTTATTTTTCGTGGACGAATAATTAACGGACCATCATAGATATGACCAAATTTATGCTACAGGGCAAACATATATGACTGAAAATTTTGAAATAAAATTTATAGGACCAAATTTGTCAACGTGTATGAACAGCATTATGTCCACGTGGACGAAGATTAACGAGCTATCATGGATATGACCAAATCTGTGCTACGTAGTAAACATATATGACTGAAAATATCGAAATGAAATTTATAGGACTTAAGTCCAAAAAAAACTTAAAACTTATAGGGCTTTCATTGCATTCTATATAATTTCAAATTGACATATCAAATTAATTTGCTTATTGAAATTTATTAACCAATATAGGTAGTTAATTATATCAAATTGATTTATCCAATTAAATTAATTATGTTTTCGCTAAAATTTACCAAAAAATCATTGTAAATAAATTTAAATTTTGACTAGAGGGATATTACATCATTATATTAAATTATAATCAAATTAGATAAACTTGTCTATTATCTTTATAATAAATTTAGTTAGTTACTTATTCAAATTTATAAGTTAATATAACATGTTCATGTATAAAAAATTGGCTCTAAAATTTCATTAAATATAATTTTGAAACGTATCGTAAAATATTTAAAAAATGTCAAAAAAACTTCATGCATAAAAAATTTCAAATTAGAATTTTTATAATTTTTGGAGAATTTTAGGATGTATTTTAGAAGTTTTTTAAAGTTTCGAATACATAATTAAAAACGATTTTGAAAACTTATCATAAAATTTGCAAAAAAAACTACACAAAAATATCAATAGTAAAAAATAACCCAAAAAAGATTTTTTTGTGATTTTTTGAGGAATTTAAGATACATTTTCAAAGTAACTTTTAATTTAAGAAAAATAAAAGATTCACGTTAAATAAAATTATATTTTTTACTTTAATAGAAAAAAGAGAAATTTTATGTGAAAATATTGAGAATAATTTAATAATTTATTTTTCAGAAAAAAAATTATTTTCAAATAAAATATTAATTTAAAATTATTAAATTATGTGTACTAATCAATTTAGAATGTAATTTTTGAATAATAAAATATTTTAAAATTCATTAAATGAACAGAAAAACTACACAAATATATCTTAAATGGGTGATATCTCTTTTTTTTAAAAGAATTTTACAAAAATATCCATAAATAAGCAGGAAATAGCTCTAAAATGAGTGGGAAAAAATATTTCATTTTGCACAAATGTGTGTAATACATTACAAACTATGATTGAAAAAAAAATAAAAAATAGTAAAAACGTTCCGAAAAATATGAAATATTTTTATCATAATAAATATAGATTTTTATGAATTTTAAAATAAAATTGGTCCGAAAATCTTTTTAAAATCCTAAAATATATTTTAAAATCTCCTAAATTCGCAAAAAAAAATCTTTTTCGAATTTTTTTATCAATGATTTTTTTTTGGATATTTTAGTATATTTTTTTCAAAATTATTTTTAATTTAGGATTCAAAATTTTTAAAACTCTAATAATTTTAAGATTTTTGAAGGCATTTTTTAATATGGCAACATTATATATTAACTTTTGAATATCAATAATCAAGATATTTATAGGCAACTTGCTGATTTTATTATAAAGATAAATATGTAAACTTATTTCTAAATATTAATAAGTAAGATTTTTTAGTCATTTCATGGACATTTATGTAATATTAATTCACAAAATTCTTAAATGGATTTTTTTATGAATTAACTTGTTTTTGTGATTTTTTGGGATTTTAGGATACGTTTTCAATATCGTTTTTAATTTAGGTTTCGAAATTTTCAAAATTCTAATATTATCGAGATTTTTGGGTCAAAAATTTTTAATTTAAGATCTGAAAATTTTAAAACTCTAATAAAAATTACAAAATTTATGGGTAAAAAGAAATTTATTTCCTGCTTATTTCATGGACATTTTTATAAAATCATGTAACAAAAAATATTAGATCCCGCCTACATAATAAAAAATGTGTAGTTTCCCGCTCATTTAATGAATTTAAAAAAGTTTTATTCTTGGCAAATTACGTTCGAACTTAATTACTACAGATAATTTAATAATTTTAAATTATTTTATTGGTAAAAAGAAATTATTATACTATTCTCATTAATTATTTTCGCATAAAATTTCTCTTTTCTATTAAAGTAAAAATATAATTTATTATCCAAAATTTTAGAAATGATTTTTAATTTACGACCCGAAATTTGCAAAAATAATATTTTCGAGATTTTCGGGCCATATTTTTTTAGTCCCCTAAAATCTATATTTATTATAAATATTATTTTTCAGAATTTTTTATTTTTTTCTTCAATTTTTTTTGCAAAAGTCTACAACGGTGTTACAAATCCTAAAATCTCTAAAAAATATAAAAAAAATATTTTTTAGATTTTTTTATGAATGAATTTTTTGTGTGAAGATTGTATCTAAGTGAAGATGGATTGAAGAACTTTGCTCTTACAAAGATTGAGAATATGTTAAGGAGTAACAATAAGATTCTAGCTGATTTATCCGAAATAGACTTATTTAAGATGAGCTTAACTATGATAAACGATCATTAGCTGTAGAACATGCCCAACTCCTTTCTAATCTCAAAGTTGAGCAAAGAAATATATACGATAAGATCATGCTTAGAATCGCTGAAAACTGTGGATGATTATTCTTTCTATATGAATTTAGTGACACTAGGAAATATTCATTTAGAGAACTCTTTCGACAACTTTGAGATCCAAAGGTGAAATTATTTTAACGGTTGCTTCGAGTAGAATAGTGGTTTTGCTCATTCCAAGTGGGACTGTTAAGAAATTAGTAGGCCTAACTCATCCCAAAAGCTAGCTCATGGGGAGAGAATTGCTCAAACTATTTAAAAGCTACTTTGACCATATTTTTAACCAATGTGGGACTTTAACACACCCCTCTCACGCCCAGGATTGGACATCTAGAACGTGGATTTTTGCAGGACTGGACATCTGCGGGTGGCACAATATCAACCACACAACCTTGCTCTGATACCATGTTACGAAATTAGTAGGCCTAACTCATCCCAAAAGCTAACTCATGGGGAGAGAATTGCCCAAACTATTTAAAAGCTACTTTAGCCATATTTTTAACCAATGTGGGACTTTAACAGGGACTACGATACATCCAAGATTTGCAATTTCCATAAATATTGACAAAGACTCCACCTATTATATGAATCAAGGTAGTCCATTGACTAACTTGATAATAAAAGCGAAACTTATTATATATGATGAAACTCCAATGATGAAGAAGCATTATTTTGAAGTTGTTGATCGAACCTTGAGAGATATAATCAAGCTTTGAGCAATCTTTTGAAGAAAAATAAATATTTTTAGGGGGGTGATTTCAAAGAGATTCTGTCTGTTGTACCCAAAGAGTCAAGATAAGATATTGTGCATGCTATCATTAATTCATCTTATTTGTGAAGATACTGTGTGAGATGTTAACATTAACAAGATATATATGAGGTTGCACTCAGAAAATTCATCGTATCAAGTATTGGAAATGAGACCCTTGGTGATGCTAATGATGGGAATGTCAACATAAAGATTCATGATGATTTGCTCATAGAAGAAATTGGTGATCTACTTGCTGCAATTGTGAATGTCATTTATCTATTGTTTTTGAACAACATGGGTGATCTCAATTACTTGCACCACGGAGCTATGTTGGTATCTACCAATGGAATAGTTCAAAAGGTGAATAATTTTATGTTGTCTTTGGTTCTTGATGAAATGAAGATTTATCTCAGCTTTGACAGCCCATGTTCATCGAATGGTGGATGTGATTTAATTAATGACATTCATACGAATTGAAGCTCAAAGTCGGTGTTCCTGTCATGCTGCTTTTGAGAAACATAGATCAATCTTAAGGTCTATGCAATGAGACTCAACTTGAGATAGTTCGAATATGTCAATATTTGTTGAAAGAAAAAATAATATCAAGAACCAATATAGGGGATAAGATTTTTATTCCAAGATTGATATTGACGCCATCAGATATAAAAGTTCCTTTTAAATTTCAACTTTTGTTTTGCTATGACCATAATTAAGAGCCAAGGTCAAAACCTTAAACACGTTGGAGTATATTGTTGGCTTAAGAGTTTCTCTTAAGCTTCGATCTTCGTTTTGATGACAACAAACATATATTTAATCTATGTGTGAAGTTTTAAGTTCAGGTTGAGGTTGCGATAAGCATGCAAACTTCGTTCGGAGAAACAAAAGAAAAGATCGTCAAGAATCAATAGAAAAAGAACGTCAAAGAAAGGCTCGGGTATAGACTAAGTAGATATCTTGTAATATACCCCTGGGACGATCTTATCCCAAGCCTAATTGTAAGGTTATCCAAGTTAGAACTTGGTAACCAAACCTATGAAAAAATATGTAGCAAATATAAAGAAAAAATTAGCCTCAGCCTGAGTTCGGTCGACTGGTTAGTCGATCGAACAAGGCAGAAAAATCGGCAGTAGCCTTGTCAGTCAATCGACCGGTCGATCGAATGATGCCACAAAATGGCAGTAGCCACTCGATCGATCTATCGGTCGATCGAAGATGGTGAAAAAGTGGCAGAGGGCTACGTCGGCCGACCGGTAGATCGATCGACCAATGCCAACGCTAAAAATTGGTAGAAGGTGCTTTGATCGATCGATCGGTCGATCGGATTGCGGATCACTGAACTCGCAACTCATTCGGTTGACCCGTCAGTCGACCGAACATCGCTATTAAAGCAGCGGTCGTGGGCGGTCGATGGATCGATCGATCGACGATCGGTTGGCAAGCGACTGAATGACGATAACGGCTAGTTTTCCGCCTGTTGAACAACCCATTCGGTTGAGGGGTTATAAATACCCCTCACCTAACTCCTTTAAGACTTCTTAGAGATTTAATTGAGCATTTAAAGGGGTGATTTCCTTCAAAAATAGATCGATTGATGTGCCCTATTCTTTCGTCAACATTCTTCTCAAGCGCCCAGTTCTGTTCCTCAACTCTGCTGTGATTCAAGTTCATCTACTGGCAAGTTGGAGGCTTGAATGCTTGGGAAAAGAGCATTGGTTCTTCATTCAATTCTTAGCTATTTTTCATTGTATTTGAAGTTGTTTTAAACTTGTTTTCACCTGTAATAGCTTGCTAGGTGTGCTAGAGAAACACTTAGGGTTAGGCTTTGTAGATTTGTGTTTTGCCTTGGTGAATAGGTTTGAGGAGTTCTCAAAGAGGTGAGAATTGTGTCCTTAGTTGTATTCAAAGGGAAACACAAGTTCTATAAAGTAGTTGGTTAGAAATCCTTGGTGATGAGCCAAGGTAGTGGAGTAGGCGGTTGGCCGAACCACTATATTTCATCGTATTTGCATTGCTTTGAATGTTTGCTCATTATTGTTCTTGATATTTGATAACATACATTGTTAAGTTACATTTGCATTTAATTGAAGTTGAAACTAACAAAAAAGAAAATTGATAAAATAGAAAAATGACAGACATTATTCAACCCCCCTTCTAGTGTCGAATTTCATACAACAATTGGTATCAAAGCAAGGTCGTATGATAAGATTTAACCATCTTCCCTACAAATTAAGATGTCTAGTGAAATCCAACTAGCTCAAGGGTCCTCTACTCATACTCCACCACTATTCGATGGAAACAACTATGCCTACTAGAAGATTCGTATGAATAGCTTCCTACAATCTCTATGCATGGATGTATGGAGGATGATTCAAGTAGAGTATAAGCAACCCACTAAGGATATGGATGAGTGGGACCAAGATGAGATTAAACTCTTTAATGCTAATGCAAAGGTCGTCAATGCATTATATTGCGGCCTATCAATTAATGAGTTCAATAGGATTTCTACATGTAAGTCCGCATATGAACTATGGAAGATCCTAGAGACCACACATGATGGGACTTCACAAGTAAAGGAATCCAAAATAAATCTACTCATGCATGATTATGAAATATTTAAAATGTTATCGCATGAATCCATTGATGCTATGTATGATTTCAAAATATTACAAATGGATTAGCTAACCTTAGCCGAGAGATAAAGGAAGAGGAGAAGGTAAGGAAGCTCATTTGTTCCCTTCCAAAAACTTGGGAGCCCAAGGTCATTGCAATCATGGAAGCAAAGGACATGAGCACCTTGTAGATCACCGAGCTCATTGGATCTCTCATGACACATGAGACCCATATGAAGCAATATACGGAGGAAGATGCCCCCAAAGGCAAGACCATTGCCTTAAAAGCATCACATCGATTAGAAGAATCCTCATCATCCGAGGAAGAGACGGATGACCTTGAGGAAATGGCAATGTTAGCAAGGAGGTTTATGAGATTCATGAGAGGAGGCATGAGAAAGGATAGAGGAAGCTACACATGCTACCATTGCAACAAAGCCGAGCATCTAAGGAAGGACTGCCCACTTCTCAAAATGGCTTCCACCTCTAACCCTCACAAAAAGGACAAACATAAGAAGAAGAAGAAGGCAATGATGGCTTCGTGGGATGAAAGTGAGGCTTCATCGAGTGAAGAAGACTCAAAGAGTGAAAAGGCAAACCTTTGCTTGATGACAAATGATGATGATGTAAGATTTACTTTTGGTGAGCTTTCTTTTACTCAAGAAGAGCTTGAAAATGAATTTGAACAAATGCATGATGAATTTAATGCTATTAAAAGAAAATTTTAAGTGCTTAAAAAGGACAATAAATATTTAGAGCTAGAAAATGATAGCTTATTACTTTCATGCAATGATTTAAGGAAAGAAGTAGATACCCTTAAGGAAGATAAACACACCCTAGAGAAAGCAAGGAAGGACTTAGAAAATGACAAAAAAAAATTAGAAGATGAAAACTAGTATTTAAGTGATCAAATAGAGCACTTGAATGATAGCATGCTAACATTGAGAAAGGAACTTTGTATGCTTAATGAAAAGATGACAACCCTACATGCATGCTTAAGATTGTCCATAAAAAGAAATCATCACACTTCCATGCTCACACACACAATAGAAGGAAATTTATTGGAAATTATTTTTCTTGTGGCATATTTGGCCATATGGTCAAGGATTGTGCTTTGAGGAGGAACCCACATGCAAGATTTATATAGGTTCCTAAAATGACTAACACTTAAGGACCCCAAAAAATTTGTGTACCTAAAATAGTTTCTTCTCCTTTTGTAGATAGAGAAGCATCCTCAAGCAAGTAGAAGCACTTGGATATTGGATAGTGGTTGCTCAAAGCACATGACGGGTGACATCAACTTATTTGCAATCCTATCAAGCAAAGATGGTGGACATGTCACATTTGGAGACAATGCCAAAGGTAAGATTGTTGGCATTGGTGATATAGGTATACTTCCTTACCCATGCATTAAGAATGTTTTACTAGTTGATGGGTTAAAACATAACTTGATTAACATATCACAATTGTGTGACAATGGATACATAATTATCTTTGAAGCATCTAAATGTATCATTAGGAGTACATCATCTAATGATATCATGTTTATTGGAAATAGGCAAGAAAATATCTACACATTAGATTTAAATGTCTTGCATAATCCCCATGTTAGATGCTTAGTTGCCATGAAGAATGACTCTTGGTTGTGGCATAAAAGGCTATGACATGCTAGCATGAGCCTCATCCAAGAAATATCTAAGAAAGAATTAGTTAAAGGACTACCCAAGATAAGCAAGTCAACTAGGTAAGCAATTTGAAAAAGAATTTGAAAGGATTACCCAAGAAAGAATTTGAAAAAGACAAACTTTGTGATGCATGTCAACTAGATAAGCAAGTTAAATCTTCATTTCATAGCATTAATCAAGTTAGTACATCTAGAATTCTTGAGCTTGTGCACATGGGTCTTTTTGGTCCATGTGATATAGCTAGTCTAGGTGAAAAGTTATATTGCTATGTGTTAGTTGATGACTTTTCTAGACTTACATGAATTTTTTTTTAGGTAAGAAAAATGAAATTTGAGTTTTTCAAAAAGTTTACTAAGAAAGTTACAAATGAGAAATGAGTTTCAATTTTAAAAATTAGAAGTGATAATGGAGGAGAGTTTAAAAATAATTTTTTTTTTTGAATTTTGTGATGATTTAGGTATTAAACATACCTTTTCTTCCCCTAGGACCCCTCAACAAAATTGGGTGGTTGAGAGGAAGAATAGAACCTTACAAAAGATGGCTAGGACCATGCTATGTGAAAATAATTTGCCTAAGTATTTTTGGGCCGAAGCCATAAATACCTCTTGTTATGTGCTTAATCGCGTTTTATTAAGACCTAAAATTAAGAAAACACATTTTGAGCTTTGGAATGGTAAAATCCCAAATGTGGGATATTTTTATGTTTTTGGATGCAAATATTTCATATTAAATACTAAGGAGAATTTAGGAAATTTTGATTCTAAATCCGATGAAGGAATTTTCCTAGGTTACTCCATTAATTCTAAGGCATACAGAGTATACAATCGTAGAACTATGATTGTTGAAGAATATATGCATGTCACGTTTAATGAAACTAATGATTCTTCTAAAAATGTGAAAATTGTAAATGTATGTGAGAAACTTGAGGACCTCACACTTCATGACAAAGAGGTGGAGGATGAAGATAATGAGGAAACTCAACATGAAGATCCATCACCCTCAAATCTACCTCAAGTTGAAGATGATGAAGAAGAAGCTCTACTACCTCCCCCTAAAGGATATCGGTTGATAAGGGATCATCCAATGGATCAAGTCATTGGAGAACCTTCAATGAGAATGGTAACATTTGTCAATATGTAGCTTTTATATCTCAAGTAGAGCCTAAGAACATTAAGGAAACAATAGAAGATGAGTTTTGGGTACTAGCTATGCAAGAAGAACTCAACCAATTTAGTAGAAATGATGTATGAGACTTAGTACCTAGACCTAGCGAATAAACTATAATTGGAACTAAATGAGTATTTAAAAATAAGTTAGATGAAGGAGGATTAGTCATTAGAAACAAAGCTAGGTTAGTGACACAAGGGTACAATCAACAAGAAGGGATAAATTATAGTGAAAGTTATGCTCCCGTAGCTAGATTAGAAGCAATTAGAATGCTTTTGGCATATGTTAGCTTTAAAGGTTTTAAACTTTTCCAAATTGATGTTAAAAGTGCATTTTTAAATGGTTTCATTAATGAAGAAGTATATGTTGAACAACCCCCCGGATTTAAAAGTTTTGAGTTTCCAAACCATGTTTTCAAACTTATAAAAGCATTTATGGTTTAAAACAAGCCCCTAGGGCTTGGTACTAAAGGCTTTTAATTTTTTTAATTGAACAAGATTTTAACGTTGGAAAAGCCGATGTTTCACTTTTTATTAAACATCATGAAAATGATATGTTATTAGTTCAAATTTATGTAGATGACATAATTTTTGGTGCTACTAATGAAATTTTTTGTAAGTGGTTTGCTAAGTGTATGCAAGATGAGTTTGAGATGAGCATGATGGGAGATATCTCCTTCATGCTTGGTCTTCAAATCAAGCAAACCAACAAAGGAATCTTCATCAATCAAGTCAAGTACACAAAGGAGCTCATCAAAAAGTTTGGGATGAATGAAGCCAAGATAGTTTCTACACCAATTAGCACATTCATCAAGCTTGACAAAGATGAAGAGGGTGTCAAAGTTGACGAAAAACGATATCAATGTATGATTGGTAGTCTTCTTTACTTAACCGCAAGTAGACCCGATATCATATTTAGCGTTTGTGCATGTGCTAGGTTTCAATCTTGCCCTAGAATATCTCATTTAAGTGTGGTCAAACGCATATTGAGATATTTAAAGGGCACGGTTGACTTAGGACTATAGTATCTATGTCATACATCTTTTGATTTAATCGATTTTTCGGACGCGGATTTTACCGGGTGTAAAGTAGATAGAAAAAACACTAGTGGGTATTGTCAATTCTTAGGAGCGAATCTTGTTTCTTGGTTCTCAAAGAAACAAAACTCAATTACACTTTCAACTACCGAAGCGGAATACATCCCTGCGGCTAGTTGTTGTGCACAAGTCATTTGGATGAAACAAACCATTTTAGATTATGGACTTAAGTATTCTTGCATACCTATTAATTGTGATAATACTAGTGCAATAAATTTAACAAAGAATCCTACTTTACACTCTAGGACTAAGCATATTGGTTTAAGGCACCATTTTCTTAGGGATAATATGACTAAGGGAAATATATCGGTAGAATTTGTATCCACCGATAAACAACTTGTCGATATATTTACAAAACCTTTGGTTGAGGAAAGCTTTGCAAACTTAAGGATGCAATTAGGAATTTGTGATTTTCCTAGTAGTTAAGATGTTCTTCTTCGAAACATATATTTTTTTCGAAAAATTACATTCTATAAAGTATCATCACACTTATGTATTACTCTGTAGTGGGGCTTTGCGACTTATTGATGTTTGTCTTACTTAGGCTTACATTAATAAGAAGGACTATAGTGGTAGATGATACTTGGTTTTATGGCTTTCTTGGTTTTCATGATGACACTCATTAATTGTACCTTAATTCTTACCCTTTTTAATGGATGTCAAAAGTGGGAGAAAAGTAATGTCACACTTATTTTTATGATGCATATAGTTAGGGGGAGTTACAAAAATGATATGCACATTGATAGGGGGAGCATATGTTGAGTTATATATTTTTTTGTATTTGTTGAGTTATATATCTTGTATGCCTTAACTCATGTATGCCTTAACTCAAACTCACAAAGAATATGCACATATTTTCTTAAAATACCATGTAATGCTTGTCATCGTCAAAAAGGGAAAGATTGTTGGCTTAAGGGTTTCTCTTAAGCTTCGATCTTCGTTTTGATGACAACAAACATATATTTAATCTATGTGTGAAGTTTTGAGTTCAGGTTGAGGTTGCGATAAGCATGCAAACTTCGTTCGGAGAAACAAAAGAAAAGATCGTCAAGAATCAATAGAAAAAGAACGTCAAAGAAAGGCTCGGGTATAGACTAAGTAGATATCTTGTAATATACCCCTAGGACGATCTTATCCCAAGTCTAATTGTAAGGTTATCCAAGTTAGAACTTGGTAACCAAACCTATGAAAAAGCATGTAACAAATATTAAAAAAAATCAGCCTCAGCCTGAGTTCGGTCGACCGGTCGATCGACCGAACAAGGCAGAAAAATCGGCAGTAGCCTTGTCGGTCGACCGAATGATGCCACAAAACGGCAGTAGCCACTCGGTCGACCGAAGATGGTGAAAAAGTGGCAGAGGGCTACGTCGATCGACCGACCAATGCCAAAAATTGGCAGAAGGTGCTTCGGTTGACCGGATTGCGGATCACTGAACTCGCGACTCATTTGGTCGACCCGTCGATCGACCGAACAACGCTATTAAAGCAGCGATCACGGGCGGTCGATCGATCGGTCGACCGACGATCGATCGGCAAGCGACCGAACAACGGTAACGACTAGTTTTTCACCCGTTGAACAGCCCGTTCGATTGAGGGGTTATAAATACACCTCACCTAACTCATTTAAGACTTCTTAGAGATTTAATTGAACATTTAAAGGAGTGATTTGATCCTTCAAAAAAAGATTGATTGTTGCTCCCTGTTCATCCGTCAACATTCTTCTCAAGCGCCCAGTTTTGTTCCTCAACTCTGCTGTCATTCAAGTTCTTCTACTGACAAGTTGGAGGCTTGAAGGCTTGGGAAAAGAGCATTGGTTCTTCTTTCAGTTCTTAGCTCTTTTTTATTGTATTTGAAGTTGTTTTAAACTTGTTTTCACCTGTAATAGCTTGCTATGTGTGCTAGAGAAACACTTAGGGTTAGGCTTTGTAGATTTGTATTTTGCCTAGGTGAATAGGTTTAAGGAGTTCTCAAAGAAGTAAGAATTGTGTCCTCAGTTGTATTCAAAGAGAAACACAAGTTCTATAAAGTAGTTTGTTAGAAATCCTTGGTGAGGAGCCAAGGTAGTGAAATAAGTGGTTGGTCGAACCACTATATATTTCATCGTGTTTGCATTGCTTTGAATGTTTGCTCATTATTGTTCTTGATATTTGATAACATACATTGTTAAGTTACATTTGCATTTAATTGAAGTTGAAACTTGAAACTAAGCAAAAAAGAAATTGATAAAATAGAAAAAGGACAGATACTATTCAACCCCCCCCTTCTAGTGTCGGATTGCATACAACATATATCTAGAAACATGTGTCCTCTCATGGTCAACTATATGTTGGTGTTTCTAGAGTAACCAACAATCGTGGTTTAAAATTTTTTATACATGACAACGATGACAATGAAAAAAATAGCACTACAAATATTGTTAAAAAAAGGTCTTTCATAATCTATAATAAATAAGTTATTTTAATTTATTTGCGAAGTTAGTTTACAAAAAATTCTTTCATAATGTATATATTATTTTTAGTTATATTTTAATTTAAAATAAAATGCCAAGTTTTCTTTTATAAATAATTTAATGCCTAATATGTTGATATATAATTCAATATTATTATTACAAAAATTATTTAAAATATTTTTTCTTTTATTTATTTTTAAAAATTTAAACTTTACACCCAAAATATATTTTACCTAACTTATTACATTTCTAAATCTCTATCTATGCAATAAATGATGATATCTAATTCAATATTATTTTAGTATATATAATTTTCATTCAAAACAATAGATACAATTATTTTTACTCTACAATTAAATTTATAAATGCATACAACTAATTAATTTATTCTTATTCAAATAATTTTTATAGCATAATAGCACGAGTGGCATACTAGTAAATTAATAAAGATAATACATTTTGTATTTAAATTGATATATTTTATAAAATTTCATATTCTAATCATTCATAAATAAAGTAAATATTTTTGAAATAATAAATTAAAATTATGTAAACAAGAATTAGTAAATAATATATCTTGAATTTAACTCTGAATTTTATTAATGTTATCTTTTAATTTTTCTCTTTCAAAAATAATTTTAAGAATGAGAGATCAAGAAAGTACTTTTCATGTAACCAAATAGCTATTCTACATTTTTTTATGTGAAAGTTTTTCCTTTCCCAATTCTCTTTTTGCGCGCATCAAATACAAACTAAGTAGCAAATGGAATGCGAGACTGCCTCATAATATCTCACGAATGCAATTTAGAATTTTTATTGGTATCTGTCTGAGCTACAGGCCTACATCAACCGGTAAGAGAAATATTGATAATGATTCCAGTTGCATGAGTGAATATTGACTGCTTATTTTTGGCACAAAAACTTATGTGTTTGTTGGTAGACAAATCTAGATGTTTGAGTGAATAAAAGGCGTCCAACCTATTAGAGTTACATGAAACTAAAATAAATTTGAATCAGGAACATTTGATCTCGTTGAGAGTACCTTAAATCTCACAGGGCCAAATTTTCATTTTAACTTCAGACACAAATGGTCAAGCAGAAATATGCTAGTGTCAAACTATAGCAGGTACAGCTTCAACCTTTCTCTTTGCAGAGCTGCACTTCATGGTGATGAACCTGACAGAAAAGTGAACTTCCACTCAGACAGCAGAATCAGCATCTAGCAGTATACAATGTGAAAAATTCAAGCTCCTAGGCCAATGACAAATAATCAAGTTTTATTGGAATGTTCCCTTCCCGTACCTATTTCAAGCCACTTGCATGGGAGATTTTTATATTTGCACCCAAAAGTATAGGCAAATGGCTAAAACAGCTCATTAAAGTGGAACCTTTTAGCATGTATTGGTATTAGTGTTCATATTTTTATTCTTTTTTATCTCAGAAAATACTTAAGAAAAGATTTGTCTTAGCATGTCTATCTTAAATTATTTGAGAAATTCAAAACGAGAAGTATGAATAAAACTATCATCCTACAGCGTGCTTAGCATAAGTGAATACATGTGTGTATATATCAATTCATACAAATGAGAGAAAAGGCAGAAATATAAGGAAATTGTGCATTCAATTTGCTACCTGAAGAAATCCCTCCACAGCAATTCTAACATCAACCAATTCATTCCACTATCTGATGAATCAGCACTATTCCTCGGTGATGAAGCAGCAGCAATGGTCCTGTAAACCAAAATTGACAGCATTGTTTATGAAACAATAAAAGGAGTACACACAGTTCCAGTATCTGCTTTTAAAAGTTTAATTACATGTAAATAATTTGCTATTACGATCATCCACTTGTTCTGAGACCATGAAAAGAGACAAAATTGTATACTAGTGTATGTTATAAGAAAAACATACCTAATTACATGTAAACAATTTGCTATTACGATCATCCACTTGTTCTGAGACCATGAAAAGAGACAAAATTATATACTAGTGTATGTTATAAGAAAAACATACCTAGTTGCAGTCTTCTTCAGTTCCTCAAACATTAAGCGAGGAGATAGGCATCCTGTTGCTAGCCATGGTGAGATTTTGCACGAGAAATTAGCACCATATATGCTATCGCTATTATTATCATTATTTCCTTTATATGGTTGGGCATGACATTCAGCAGCAAACTTCTTCAATCTTTCCAATGCTTCAGTCTCGCCACCAGCAAGAGAAGCACTCGTGACAGTTTTGTCATCCTGTATCATATTACACCATGTATCATATTGCACCACATAAAATTAAAATTTCAAGACATGTTACAATAATGTAGCAGATGAAAACACCAAGGAGAGGCATAAAACACCATTTAAACAATAGCAAATATATTTAAATCACTAAAGAAGCTAAAAATATCAAGCTCTGTTTAGTTCTAGCTCAACTTTACTTCTCACATTATGCTACATTTAGGTTGAAAAGTCCTTAATGATTAACTTAATTATTCATTAAACAGTCATTTGTTTAAACTGTTCATAAGAAGATCCTGAACAACACATGGAAACTACAGAAAACTTTGTAGGAAAATTTAACATGATAATAACTACATAAATGTACCATGAATTCCCTTTAATTACTATATAGATGAGAAGCAAATCAGTCAAAATTTATACTATTAGATTGTACCCCAGGCTAAAATTTGGTTGAAAGGAAATTTATGAACTTAAAAATTAGACTGGGCAATCAACTTGACAATCAATTGAAAATAAGTTAATCTTCATAGTGAAAATAAATCAATTAAAGCTTCTGCACAAGCCATACTATATAAGATCGAATTATCTAAGAGAATGAAGTCATAACATTCTTGGAGCTCAAAATGGTAAGTCTAGTTGTAGTTTCGATGGTTTGTGCCACCTCCTATATAGCATTAACTTTCTCAACATAAGATGGTAATCTACAAATAAAACTCTAGTAGAGAGAGATATAAAAAGGAAAAAGGGAGATAGGCAAGAGAAGAAAGATATTACTCACTTCAACAATGTGCCCATAGGGGCTACATTAATTAATTAATACACAGTGCAGAAAAAAGTTAATCCCAGCAATTCATTAAACCTTCGAAAGATATGGCTTAAGAGTTCACCAATTCCAAGTTGTAGTTTGCTAGAGACCTATACCTTTAGATTAGTTTTAATAATAGTTTATTTAGAAATGAGCTGAGTTGTTAACTGAGTTGTTGGGTTATTTAGTTATTAGGAGTCCTTAGGGTCTGTTTGGTTAGCGAAACCAAGTCTATTTTCATAGTTTCGGTTTGACTGAAACCAAAACTGCTTACGAAAACGTGTTTGGTTCAGCATTTTCATGGAACTGAAGCAAAATCAGAATGAAAAAAGGTTTCAACGAAACCACCAATTTTCTTAATAAAAATGAAAACATCATAAGGTTGTTTAGAATGTCAGTTTCGTTATCAAAATGTAGTGGCAACTTTGTAATTATAAATATTTTTTATAAAATTAATTAATTTAAAAATAAATCAAACTATATCTAATTTATAAAAATAAAAATAAAAATCATCATTTTCAACTCAAACTACTATTTTAAATTGACAAATTAATTAAACCAATTTATATCTAATTGACTCAAACCTAAGTTTTAAAATAACTCAATTTTTTAAAGACAATCTATTTATAATTTAATCAAAACTAATTTTAGACCATTGGACTTATTTTTTTTTGAAATTTTATAATATTTATTAATTAATTTTATATCTAATTGAATAAAAAAATCTTAAATTATCAATAACTTAATTAATTAAATCTTACAAATATTTTATAACCATATTAGCAAACATTTAATTTTGTAAACTAACTACAAATACAATATGTGACTTTCTTCTACAACCATATTAAGTTTTATGAATTGTTTCATATGAATTAGTTTACTATTTAATCAAAAATCAAATTACTACTAAAACTGTTCAAGAAAAATTAATATTATTTTTTATAACCAAATAAATATTCATTGGTTTCAATCAACTAAAACTGATGTTGTTTTCATTAACCAAACGCGTTTTTAGAAAACTGAAAACTAGAAACCAAAACCAAGATATCGAAACCAAGTTTTCAATTTCCAAGAAACCAAACCAGAAAATAGTTTTCGCTAACCAAACAGCACCTTAGGTTCTTTCTATTCTACTTTTTAGTCCTCTATATAAAGGGGAGGGTGATTGTAAATGGTTTCATGAAATGAATAATACCAATTTCTAAATTTTCTCACCCTATCCCTCTCTATTATTTTATTCTCTTTTTATCTCCCTATTCCTTTCTCTCTCCCCCACTAACATTTTCTCTCTATATAAACTCCTAGCTCAGCAATCAAGAACCTGGAGTCTAATATAGTTTAACCTATAATAAGTTGGACTTTCGAGTAAATAGATCTAAAAATTAACCACAAAACTAGGGGGAAAAAATACATGGTAGATTCCTATCTTGATATCTACATGGTTTGTCCATATCTGTTTTCTTTACGCTTTTCTCCTTCTCCTGAGCCATTCAGATTTCAGACTCTTATGAGGTTGCTCAAGCTGATCTAGGTGTATGCTGGATTAATCTTACAACATGGTCAGCCTAGTCTTCCCTATCTATAGCCCTATCAAGACTTAAATAAGACCTTTCCTGATGATGAAGAAGATTCAATTGACATGAGTACATTAACACCCAAGTGACCCAACACAACTCCTGAACTAGCCCAAACAATTAAGTCCTATGAAGTAAGTCATTCTACCTAAAACAATTTCTTATATTAATGGGTACTAAAATTATATCAAAACTTTGGAACTATAATTTTTTCTTGATGTTATCTTACTGCATGTTACTTGTATTCATGTGATAGACAATAATTATTTTTATGGTGAAACTTTCCTTTTTCAAAATATTAAACTAACAATGAATATCCAATGTACAGCTCTGAGATTGTACATATGTCTAATAAGCTTTGGCCCGTAGGTAGAACCAACTAGCAAGGATGTAGGAAACAGCTAGTAAAATTAAGTTCCAGAAAGGTACAAGTGGCCAAAATGATGGAACTATGTAGACCAGTGAAAGGAAGAAAGACAGCATAGTGTAGGTACTTTCACTTTCAGGAAAAAAAAACCAACAATATATAATTTTTTGAAAAAAAGTCATTTAACTCACCTGTCCATGAAATGAATGTTTTGTGTAGTTTGAAACAGTAAGATATAGATCTCCACAATCTAATACAACAATTGCTTGGACAATAGTAAGAAACTTTTATTTATTTAGTTTGTTAAGAAATTTTGCATCATATCCAGAAATATAATCTTATCTAGATTGCAAACCATCTGCTCAAGATAATTTGGAGCCGTCTAAAAATTTCCACAAATCTAATGAAAGTTATGTTTAAGATCGAATTAAACACAATATATGAAAAGATAATGTTGAAAGAAATGTCTTCTTTATTTTTGTACCTAAAAGTTCCACTTTTTTGCAAAAGTCAGATTATCGTCCTTACCGAAAAACTATTGCAGTGATACAATAATGTCAATCAGAACTGATTACAGAAGACTGACAACAGGTCACCTTCTTTGAGGTAAAAATCATTTTAGGTTTCCAGGAAGGTGTCACAATTTCTACAGGGACCAACAAAAAGGTACGACCAGTTCTTAATATTGGTTTACTTTACAAGTGAAAACAAATGATTCACATTTCATAGTATAACAAAGTAGTATCTGCTCAGAAATTAGGAGTTTATCCTTGTTAACAAACACAGCCATTTATATTATTGGATCTAAAATTCTCATCTCGTTAGCATTCTTTGCACCTATTGCCTCTTTAAAATTCCTTTTTCTTTGCAACCATGTCTGATATCAGCTAAGAAATTTAGGAGCTGATCTTTGTGGATTAACAAATTCACTTGTACTATTGGAAGTGAAATTGTTATTTTGTTAACATACTATCTTCTGCTATTGAAGAACTTTTTTTCTTTTGATCAAAGCCAAGGACTCATTTCAAAACAGTTGAAACGTGCAAGCATAACGCGAGGGATAAAGGGCAAGTTACAGTAGAAAAGAGTGGGAAGAAAGAAAAAAAAAGAACAAGCACTAGGGCGTCCAGAGGTTAATTGCTCACTTGCTCAGTAGGTGTGATCTGCTTGTGGAAATGCGTTGATACTATTGTACATCTTCCTTATTCTTAGTTAGGTAGAAGTTCAAAATTATTTCCCTAGGCTGGTCAACTTACCCTTTGTCAAAAGTTATTTTTTTCGATCAGATGAATAAATATATTTTGAATTTTCAAGAAAGCAAAACGACAACTTTTAAACAGTAAAAAAGAAAAAAAAAACCACGCGGCCCTAGAACACACCTGTGTCAAGGTTGGTGCGTGATTAAACCCGAGATCTTGCAAGCTAGGGATCTCCCCAGGCTCGACATCCCCCCTCGCCGGTAGACCCTTGACCTCTTCCGGTGTCTCAATCGTCTTCCTCACAGTCACGCCCTTTACCTTTTCCCTAAACCCTCCATAGTTGATCGGCATATGCTCCAGATCAAACGGCAAATCGTCAATGTGATGCAGCGTGCTCCCCCAGAAGTACTTCACCTCGACCCCCTCGGCCTCCATCGCCTCCGTAACCCGCTCCTCCGCGCGTGCCTCGTCGTGGGACACCTCCCGGTGCGCATAGACCGCATCGGCGCCAACCGCGCGCGCGAGCTCCGGCAGAACCGACTCGGGGCGGCCAACACGCACCACAAGATCGGACCCACGCCGGCGCAGCCCGTCGCGGAGGTCGGAGACGGCGTCGACGAGAAAGCGGGCGCGGAGAGGGCCGGTGCGGTCGAAGGCAGCAGCGGGGGCGGAGCGGCCAAAGTCGCGGGAGTCGAAGACGAAGACGGGAAGGAGGGAGAGAGAGTCGGCGTTGGCAGCGGAGAGGGGCTCGTGATCGTGGAGGCGGAGGTCAGCGCGGAACCAGACGATGCCGCAGCGGCGGGCGGCGGCACCGGTGGAGGGGTCAGCGGGGCGGCGGCTGAGGAGAGGGGAGGGGGCGACGAGGAGGGAGTTGGAGATCTTGGAAGATTTGGAGCGCTTGGAGGAGGGGTCGGAGTAGGGAGAGGGGAAGAGGGAGAGGGAGGAGATTTGGGAAGGTATCTTGAGATGGGAAGGGAGGGGAGAGAAGGAGGAAGAAGAGGATTTTGGGGAGGAGAAAAGGGAGTGGTGGTTGGTGAGGAAGGAGAGGGAGAGGGAGATGGAAGCAAATGGGAGATTAGTGGTGGGGGGTTGAGTTTTGGTGTCATCTTCTCGATGTTCTTCAACGGAGAAAAAGGCGGAGGAGGAGGAGGAGGGAGGCAGAAGGTGGTTGGATTCCATTTGCCTTGGAGAGGATGGAAGGATGGGGAAGACTGAAGAGGAGTTAGCAGCAGAGAAGGTGGTGAGGAAGGGAAGAGGGTGGAGTGGAGTGAGTTTTTATATTACTTTTTTCGTTTACTTGTAATTTTTAAAAAAATCAGTATAAAATAATAAATAATTCATGACATTTAAAGTTGATAAAATTGCATATAATATAAATCCCTCTGAACATATTAATTTTGTGTATATATCCTTTCAATTTTGATTTAACATATATACCCTAAATAAATACAACCTGACACTATTATTTTCTTAAAATTATTGCATTTATTTCTAAGATTTATTATTATTATTATTATTATTATTATTATTATTATTATTATTATTATTATTATTATTATTATTATTAAATTGATTATTTTTATATATCCCCCTAATTTAAATAGCCAAAAAGATTTTGATTTTTTGATTTTTTTTCTATTTTTAGTAAAGTATTTCGATTAGCATAGAAATACACGTACTTTTAATTTATTATTACGTTTGGTATGACCCGTTAATTTTAACAAAAAATATTGATGTCTCATGTTAATGGTGACGACGTGGCAAACATATGTTATAGTTGGCATCTCACCCACTGGCTGAGTGCGATCTTCAAGTCGAATTATCATTTTGCTCATCGCCAACCTCTCATATATGTTAATTCGAGACAGGTGAAATGGTATTTTCGTAACTAGAAGCCTTAATCTGTTTGCCACGTAAAATTAGGGTTTTTGTTTGCCACTAAGCAAGAGCAACATCTATACGATTAGGGCATTAATTGCCGCCTCAAATTGAAGACGACAAGAGAAAAATATCATTTTGCCTGTCTTGGATTAATATATATGAGAGATTGACGAGGGGTAAAATGGTAATTCGGTTTAAAGATTTCATTTAGCCAGTGGGTGAGATGCCAACTAGGATATCTTCTTTACGTCATCGTCGTTAACATGACACATTAGTATTTTTTGTTAAAATTAACAAGATTATGTCAAACGTGATAATATATCAAAAATTTATGTATTTTTATATTAAAAAAAATACTTCGTGCTAAAATAAGAAAAGTTCAAAGTTAATATTTCTTTTTGCTATTTCCTCCTAAATATAATCGTCTATCAATCTTCTAACGGTTTTTCTATTATTTGATTAATTCTTTGCTACTAGACAAATTTAAGTGCAACATCATTGTATTGACCAAAGACTGGATTAAAAGTGCAAAAGGAATATACATTTCACAATTATTAAACAATGTTTCTTAGGAATTGTTAAGCTAGTTAGAAATCAATAAGTTATTTGATTTAAATTATCCTTACCAATAAATTATGTTATTACATAATTTTTTATATGTTAAAATTGTAAATGATACTTGAAAATTGACCATTGTTTTTCAATGGTCAACTAAGAGAAACTAGAGTTATATTCATCTTGTGACATACAACTTTTTATATTTTAGTCTATTCATGAACAGTAAGCATTTAATAACCAAATAACGAGTCTTAGTTTCACTCATATATCCAAACACTACTAGAAACTTCGTCTTCAGCAACGGCTATCAGCGACGGCCGCTCAAGCCGTTGCTATTTGCAACGGCATTCTTACGGCCGCTCGAGCCGTTGCAGAAAACTGTATTTGCAACGGCGTTCTAACGGAAAACCGAGCCGTTGCTGATTATTTTAATTATCAGCAACGGCTTTCGGACGGAAAGGCGAGCCGTTGCTGATATTTTAATTTTCAGCAACGGCTTTCTAACGGATAAGTGAGCCGTTGCGGATGATAACTTATCAGCAACGGCGTTCTAACGGGCGAGTGAGCCGTTGCTGATAAGTTTATATAGGGCACGCTCTCGCGCCCGACCCTTCTTCCTCCCGCTGTTGCCGCCGCTCCTGCCGACGCCACTCGCCGCCGCTGCCGCTGCTGCCGACGCCGACGACGCCGACCGCTGCTTCCGACTTGTTCAGGTATGTCTCCTCCCTACGGCCGTCTCTTCCCTGCGGCCGGCGGGAATCACCCGACCGAAACCCTATTTATAGGGTTTCGGCCGGCGGCGGTCGGCCGATGGCCGCCGCCGGACCTTCTGCAGTGGCCGGACAGTGTGTCCGGCCACTGTACGCCGGCGCCGGAGGGTGGACTCCGGCGTCGGAATTTATAATTTATAAATATATAATTTATATTATTTTATAATTATTAATTAATTATTTTATAATTGTAAATTAATTGTTTAGATTAATTATTTAATTTGTTAGATTAATTATTAGGGTTTAGATTAATTTCGGACGCGCGCCGGAATCGTCCACTTCGGACGCGCGCCGGAATCGTCCACTTCGGACGCGCAACAGTATCGTCCAATTCGGACTCGCGCCGGAATCGTCCACTTCGGACGCGCGCCGGAATCGTCCAATTCGGACTCGCGCCGGAATCGTCCACTTCGGACGCGCGCCGGAATCGTCCAATTCGGACTCGCGCCGGAATCGTCCACTTCGGACTCGCGCTGGAATCGTCCACTTCGGACGCGCGCCGAAATCGTCCAATATGGACTCGAACTGTCTCGAAACATTTAGAAAATAATCATCCTCCGACGAGTTGATATGTTTCACGTACGCATCGACGATCGGATATGATTTAGCAAAACCTTAGATCCGTTCGGGAATTGTATGTTCGTGTAAAAGAAGTAGATGATCTTTTATACGACGTACAATTCTTGAATTGTCCCTGATTGGACAATTTGGGAATATAGTTATTTGTACTGCACTTACGTTTTTATTTTAACTGTTAACTAATTATTCTAAATTTCGGCAACATCTCTCTTGAAATATTTGACATTGAGATGGTGCAAAAATACTCTATTCACAACGATCAAGAATTGGAGAGATTACGGAATCGTGATTTCCCTACTTGGATTCAGACTTACAGCAAAGATCACAGAGCTGAAATAGATGAAAGAATATTTGAGTTTGTTAGTGGACCGTCGCGATTTGTGTTGTGCTATAGCGGATATTTTGTTAACGGGTATAAATTTCACACACTTGAATATTCATCTACAAAAAAGACGATGAATGCTGGGGTCTGCGTGAAAGGGACAACCTATGTTGAATGTGATATGGATTTTTATGGACTGGTGGAAGAAGTGATAGAGTTGCACTACTTCGGCTTGAAATCAGTGATCCTATTTAGATGTCATTGGTTCGATACAACAGAAAGGGGCATGAAAGTTCATCCAAAATACAAACTTGTTGAGGTTAATTACAAATCGAAATTGGCAGCAAATGAGCCTTTTATATTGGCATCACAAGCCGAACAAGTATATTACGCGAAGTATCCGGCTCGAAATAAAGATAGAGCGGATTGGCGTGTAGTCTGTAAGACAAAAGGTAGAGGAAAAATTGATCCGATAGTAGGAGAAAATGATCCTCCTGGTTTCTATCAAGAAGATGATCTTCCTGCTGTGGATCGTATTATTCCAATACTCGAGGATGCAGACACAGCGTCAATTCAATTAGAAGTTGAATATGCTGATGATGACGATCATGAAATTGAGGAAGCTGGAGATGAAGAAGATGAAGAAGAGGAAGAAGAAGAACAATTCGAAGACTATTATTCAGATGACGAGGAATAATTGTAAAGTATATATTTTATTAAATATATCTCTACTATTTATACAATAATCTGATTATATGTATGTTCGACAGATATGTCTGGTCGTGGTTATCGACGCAGGAGAGCTTCGGAGTCTTCGATCGGTGAGACTCCAGCACTTACTCATGCTGCTGATCCTCCTGTTGCTGATCCTCATGAGGATGATACTGCTGAGGCTAGTACATCCAGACGCAGGCGGCCACGCGGGCCGAACAGGTGGCAGCCTCCACCAGCCACAGAGTCACGTAGATTGATTAGCGTGATTGGGGAGCGGTAATATATCATGAATTATGAATCATTACAAATTCATTATATCATAATATAATATTAAAATTTATTTTTGTTGTGCAGGTTCGAGCAAGAAGAAGTGTCGATGAGCATTTCTTCTACTATTCGACGATACATGCACGGGGCATGGCCTACGTGGTCTCACGTGCCTAGCGAGCACGTCGACATGTTATGGCGCGAGTTTGAGGCACGTATTTTTTTTTTTACATGCATGATGATATATTAATATTGGTACTGATATTATTATTTTGCAGGCTCGCTATACATGGGCCGAGGACCAGAGGCCCTTCATTTACGCTGCCTGGGAGTCTATTTCCCGGGCAAGGTACAACGGGCAGCTGGGGCAGGCTCGGTCCCAAGCGATGGCCCGAGCTGGGACCACTAACATCGCGAAGACTCGGGGATACGGCCCCGGTTGGATTACTCCGGATATATGGGACCAGCTCGTGGGGATATGGTCGACGGATCGATGGCAGGAGGTTTCTCGGAATGCGGCTAGAAATCGCATGTCGGGGGGAGCAGCGCGTCACACCGGCGGCTCTGTTGCATTTGCAGTGCACGCCAACCGTATGGTAAGTATATCGTTTAATTATATATTTTATTTGTTATTATGTGTACTAATTAATGTATTTGTTTTGTAAATATAGACGACGGTGTCGGATGACGGGAGTGTCCAGCGACCCTCCCCGATGGCGGTGTTTGAGCGGACTCACCGTCGAGCACATGGGACGGGGGAGTACATCCACAACCGCGCTGCATACATTATGGTAATTAATATTTGTTTAAGTTATTCATTATATATTTATAATTTAAGTTTTATGATAAATATTAAACAAAAAATCAAACTCGAGTAGGAGACGTACAGCCAGACGGTGGTGCAGCACGGGGGTACCCCCGAGGACTTTGACGCAGCATCGTGGGTCGAGGTCGCAGGTGGCTGGGACCATGGCCGCGTATATGGCTTCGCAGATAGTGGTCATGCGCGAGCCGTGCTAGGGCCACTTGGGGCACCGACCCCTCCGGTCGCTGGTGAGCGGCCGTCCACCTCTAAATCCAGTTATGATCATAGTAGCAGAATAAGGACTCTAGAGGAGACGGTCGCGCGTCAGAGTCAGATGATGGAGGAGATGCATGCTATGCTACGCAACATGTCAGGTCATCCCGCAGCAGGCATCTCTTCGGCATCATCTAATCCATCGTCCTCGAGTCAGTCCACGCCGGTGTACACTCAAGCACTCCAGACCCCGCCATATGATCCAGACCATCCTCCATCGTCATCGTGAGATTTGTTGTTTGGATATTGAACTTGTTACTGAGATATTGAATTTGTTTAACTTATTTTGTTTGGATATTGATACTTTAATTTTGCATTTGAATTGTTTTTATACTATCGTGGATAATTATCAATATAAATATAATTCTTTTGATGTATATCTTGGTGTGTTTGTGATGTGAATGAATGTGTGTATGAGAGTATGGGTGTGTGAGTTATGTATCAGATAATGTATCAATGTATCAATGAAAATTAGAAATTTTAAATATTTCTGTCCCCAGGTTCACATCATCAGCAACGGCTTTCCCACGGCCATCCGTGGGAAAGCCGTTGCTAAAAGTGTATCGAAAGTCGTTGCTGATGACCTACAGCAACGGCTTAGCGACGGGATTTTGCTAACGGCCTTGCTACGGACTCGTGGCCGTTGCTATTAATGTTATCAGCAACGGCTCCGAGTCTGTGGCAAAACCGTCGCTGATAATATTTTTAGCGACGGCCCGAGCGGCCGTTGCTGATAATGTTTTGAGCGACGGCCCGAGCGGCCGTTGCTGATCCGTTGCTAAGTCATCAGCAACGCGACTTTCTGTCACGGCTCTGTTGCAACGGCTCGGCCGTTGCTGATTCTCTCCAGCAACGGTTCAGCAACGGCATCAGCCGTTGCTGATGCCCATTTTTCTAGTAGTGAAAGTTCCTAACAACCCATATATGAATATAATCCTAGTTATAAACTTTGTACTAAAGTCTTTAACTGTTCGATAGAAACTAAGACACACTATTAAGTCATTAGATAATAATAAATAAATAAATTATATTTGAATAATTGTATATCATAAAATGAATATGATCCCAAATTCGTAACTAATATTAAATAAATAATAATTGTATATCATTGTTTAGTGGCTAGGTAAGAATAAAATCATAAATAACTCAAATATAAAAGAGTATTTTAGTACTTTGCACTCAAATAATAATTGTTTGGTATAAAAAAGATTATCGAAAACTTATATCTTTAATTAAAATACCCTCAAATGATGATGATGGCGATGATAGGTTGCACGGGAGATGAGGAGAGCGATGCAAAATGAGGAGAGCGACAACAGGTGAGGAGGGCACGGGAGGAGGTAACAACACGCGTGAATGAGATAAGGCGAGAGTTTTTTCTATGTTAATAGAGGATATTTTAGTAGGGGTATTTTAATCAACAATAAAAAAAATGCAATCAAGTTAAAAACAACAGTTTATTAATGAGAGTTAAATGAAAAGTTAAAATTGATTTAAGGAGGTGAAATTTGAAAACTTGCAATACTTGCAATTAAAGCAGGTGAAAATCCTAATGGCAGTTAATATAAAGTAAATACCACATTAGCAATTTTTTCTTGGGAAAGTGTCATGTGATAAATGTGAATTATATATATATATATTAAGTAACCATGTGCACAAATATTTATAATACAAAATTTAAAAGGGTTAATATGAAATAAGTTTTGGATGGATAATTTCATCCTATTTTATTTTCAATCTCTGTGGATCCCACGGGGACATACTTTATTAATTATCTTATTATTGGTGTTGTTAGATTGAGAAGAATGTGATCCACCATCCACCACCTACCACAGCCACCAACCCGCATGTATGTATGCATTTTGCCTGGCTATTGCAATTACATGTTAAATTGCATGTTGGTCCCTAGTGTATTTTTTTTAATTTATTTCATATATTTATTCATTAGTTTTTTATCTTTGCTATATATTAAAATATATAAAAAGATATTGTCACTTAATTTTTTTTTTTAAATTATATACTATTAAAGTCTTTTGGATTTTTTTTGACAAAAAAATATCAAATTAATTCATAAAATGAGATGAAGTAGCTACACCGATGCTAAAATAGCATCAAACATCACTTCCACTTGGAAGGAAATACAATAAAATAAAACATAAATAGCATATTATATGGACATCTGCCACATATCCAAAGCCAATGAAGTCAAGTCTTCTATCGAGCGGGTGTTATCGTTAAAAATTCTCTCGTTCCTGCCATACCATAAGCTCTAAAGCATCCATCCTATCAATTCCGAAAGGCGAGCATTTGAATGTTGTATTTTGCAGAGCTTCACCCATCCCTCAGTCAAGGAGGAAAATAAGTTCATTCCAGTAATGTTAATCGGGAGACTCCTCCATACCTTTTTAGCAAAGGAGCTATGGAAAAACACGTGAAGTACAATTTCCTTGTGAAGATTGCAACGTGGACATAATGGATCTGCAATTCCATTATGCAATTGGAATTCCACACGTAGATAGAAGCTCTCACATTGGGAGGATATTCTTACACAGCCGCCATAGAAAGAACTTTATTTTTGGAGGAATTTTTAATTTCCAAAGTAATCTCTAGTCCTATTGCACCTCTTCTTCTTCAATGAAGCTGTTAATTTTTGAAGATATAATATATTGGTATGCTGAAGAGACTGTGTAATTGCCTTGAGGATGAATATTTCCAAATTGGTTTGTCTTGGCCGAGGATGATATTCGTATTCAGAATAGCTTCTACCAGTGATATGGTGGGAAGAATTTTCTTACTTCCTGGACATTCCACATGGCAATGGATCGATCAAAGAAGTTCGATATCAGCATAGGTGCATTCTCGAATATGTAAGGACATGCAATACTCGAAGATGGTTCAATAGGAAGCCAAGGAGTTTTGAGAACGGGGAGGGTGGATCGAGATCCTATTTGCCATCTCATCCCTAATTGAATTATTTCCCTTCCTTTGAGGATGCTCCGCCAACCCCATGATGGGTTACTTCCGGTGTTTGCATCCATAAATAAAGAGTTTGAAAAGTATTTTCCTTTCATTACTTGTCCCGGCATAGAAGAGGGATTAGTAAGAATGTGGCCAGGCTTGTTTAGCTAGAAGGGCAAGGTTAAAGATGTGGCAATCATTAAAGTCGAGACCTCCATCCTTCTTCTCTCTGCATAATGAGAACCATTTGATCCCGATTATAGTTTTCTTATCCGATTTTTCCTGCCACCAGATTTTCCTGCATAATTTATTTATCTCCTCAGTTAGATTTTTCGGTAGATAGAAACACGATATGACATATGTCGGAATGGCCGAAAGAGTTGAGTTTATAAGTGTTGCTTTTTCGACCCGAGATAGGAGACGAGATTTCCATCCCTCCAATTTTTGTTTGACCTTCGAAATAAGACACTCAAAGGATTCCCTCTTAGATCTGTTTACAGTTGAAGGAAGTCCAAGATAGTGATCTTGCCCTCCGATGTGTCTGATATGGAGTATATTACTTAGTTGAGTGCGAAGCATGTGGGGTGTATTTTGCGAAAAGAATACAACAAGTTTAGTTATGTTTACTTTCAATCCGCTTACCCCTTCAAATGAGGCCAAGATGTTTCTGATTGTCTTAACTTGTTGATTGTTGGCCTTACAAAACAGCATTATATCATCTGCGAAGACAACAGAATTAATTGGGGGTGCAATGTGAGTGATTTTAACTACTTAAATGCAATGATCAGCTTCCTTTTGGCGCAATAAGAAACTTAGTTCTTCGATACAAATCACAAATAGGAGAGGAGACAATGGGTCTCCTTGTCGGAGACCACGACCAGGCTGGAAGAAGCCATGTATGTATCCATTAGAGAGAATGGAAAAGGATGTCGAGGACACACATTGCTAAATTAGTTCTGTAAACTGAGAATGGAATCCCAACTTCTGCATAATAGATTGCAGAAAAGGTCATTCTACTCTCTCGTAGGCTTTGCTTAGATCTAATTTAATGGTCATTTCCTTGCTTGAATTCTTTTGTTTGCTCTTCAGGTGGTGCATGAGCTCATGCGCCACTAATATGTTGTCTGATATTAACCCTCCTTTGATAAAAGCACTTTGGTTTAGGGAGATGATCTTGTGCATGATTCTTTGAAGCCTGAACATTAATACTTTGGAGTATATCTTGTATAGGCAATTGCATAAGCTGATAGGTCTTATTTGAGCCATATATATCTTGCACATTTCTTCCTTTAAGAATTAGAGCCAGTAATGTGTGGTTTATACCTCTAAGCAATCGTTTGCTACTGAAGAAGGCGAGAATAGAATGATGGATATCTTTTCCAATAATCGGCCTGTATTTTGAAAAAATATCCTCGTGAATCCATCCTCCCCGGGAGCACTGTCACCTTTAATGGAGAAGGCAGCATGCTTAACACCTCTTCTTTACTAACAAACTGGAGAAGCCATCTGTTCATATGAGCAGATACCTTTATAGGAAGGCCATCAAGAACATGTCGAGAAGTCCCTGGACAAGATGAGGAGAAAAGCTCTTTGAAAAAATCTTTTGCGACTTCAACAACTGCTATGGTGCCTTCCTTCCATTCGCCTTCTTTGTTTTTGATTTGGTGGATAGCATTGGCATTTCTTCGTTCCTTAACACTTGCATGGAAGAAGGAAGTGTTACGGCCCCCTTCATGTAACCATTTGATACGGGATTTCTGTTTCCAGTACATTTCCTCACTTTGAATATGCACCTTCAATTTGTGTTCGAGTTGGCAAATAGTTTCATGCTGTCTTGCAGGGTTCTCGTTTGCCAAATTCCATATTTATTATTTCAGACACTGAGAGGAGGTGTGTCACACCTCAAATTCGGTATGATCGGCCAGGATACGCCACGTACCCCGAAGCCTAACCCAACTCAAACCACATAACACATAAACTAGACCTGGACATTTAATAAAATCTCAAGGATTTTAAAAGAAACATTTAATTCCAAATAAACCTTGGATCACCAACTTAATAAATAGTAAAAGTTCAAATCGGTTTCAAAAGTTCAATTACTAATCTAGACATCTCAAGTAATAAAAATGTGGAAACAAATGACAAGGTGAGAGAGTTAGCTTGTTTTGATTTCGGCCAACTCTTGAGTGCATGTCTAACTTCAGTTTAGCCATCACTTGATACTGTTCAGATCCTTCAGATGGAGCAGACCAAACTTCGCTAATAATATGTTGTACTTGATCTTCCTCAATCCATCTTCTGCCAATTTTAAACTTCTTATTTGCTTTCAGAAATGGTACATTCTATAGGAGGATGGCTCGATGATCGCTTCCCAATTCCTCTTAAGTGTAAAACAAGGCAGTTTGGGAATATTGATGCCCATGCATTATTTCCTAGAAATCGATCTAGAACTTAGACAATACAATGATCTGCTTCTTTTGTTGCTCCAGGTGAAGGAGTAACCTGATGAAGGAAATTCTAGAATATTGCTTTCATTTATTGGAAACCGCGGGTTCTCACCATGCCGAAACATGTAGCTGGATCGTCCCATTTTTTCATTCTCTCTGATAATTTCATTGAAATCACCTCCGAGAAGTATAACAGTGCCATTAATCTTAATTGTGTGGCTCAGCTCTTTAACTTGTCTCGTTCAAATATCTCTGTTATAATGAAGGTGAACTCCATTGAACAACCATGATTTATGTTGGTTTTGGGTTTGAATTTTTGCTTGGATCATATAAGAGTTGGTTGTAACAATGTTCACTGATTGCTTCTAAGCTAGTATGAGTCCACCAACTCGTCTAATGGGGTTAACCGCAAACATGTCGAAAAATCCACATCTTTTGGAGAGGTTAGCATATTTAACCGCAAACATGTCGAAAAATCCACTTCAGACAAGAATATGCAGTACGGGGAAAACTTGGAGCAAATCTCCTTCAGGTAGTGGACTGTCAAGGAGTTCCTCGGCCCTTGGCAGTTCCAACATATTGTTTTCATTAGAGGGGGAGGGGCCATTCAGGGCTGGCCACCTCTACCACTTCATCAGAGAGAGTAGGAGAGTCTAAGCGAGGTTTTTTTCCTTACTGGCGTTTGATTAATTATTACTTCTCGCTTCCTAGGTATAACTTGGTTAGTTTGTCCCTTTTCTCTAGCCACATGTTTCACTCATCGTATAGTTTTTGATTGCAATATTGTATCCTCTGAGATATCATTAGTGATCTCTTGACTTGGTGCTAAGGTATGTTCTTGGTCAGTTTGGAACTGTGAAGTGGCCTTCGACTTCTGATGGATCACTAAGTCTTCGGGATTACCATTTAATTCATCATGTCCATTTTTATGGCTTGTTTGTACTTCAATATGTTGTTTGTAAGTATACTCAGTGCACTGTGCTTGCACTAGACTTGGCAAGGAGCCCGTTTGAGTATTAAGATTTCTCGTTGACGCTTGGAGATTCTTTAAAGCTTTCGGAATATCACTTGATCTTTTCGGAGCAAGTGTAGAATTTGTTTGGATCTCAGGTTGCAATGTGAGGTTACCTTCATTGTTCAAAACTTGAGACTCTCTTGCACGATTGTGAGTAATGTTATCATAGGAGGTAGGATTCTGTGGATCTATGGACTTCTGACTTATTCGGGTAGATGTCATTGAGAGAGAAGAAATCAGATTTGTTGCCTCTATAGCGTTGGTATAGAGGGTGGAGAGTACTGGGAAGTTCCTTTATTTTTTCCAAACATGGAGGGATTACTATCCAACTCGATCCGTCTTCCAACTTGATCTGCTTTAATCCACGAACCTAGTTTTTTATTCTTAGCCATTCCATTTCTCTCATCCTGAATATATTTGTTGCAATTTCGACCATCACGACCAATCATACCACAGTAGTAACAAAATAGAGGGATTTTTTCATACTTGAAGTCAATCCAGAAAGAGCCTTGTGAACTGGATGAAGAATTGATTCCTCTCTTTATAGGTTTTGATACATCAATTATTGTTTTTGCTTTAACAATAAAGCCATGGACATCCCTAACAGTGAAGACACCGACTTCAGTAACTTCTCCCATTTGACTACATAATTTGCTTCCAATCTTGGTATTTTCGAAATTGTCCTGGTATACCCAGCATTAAATCCAAAATGGGACGCGATGGAATTCATAATCTTATATTGTTTTGTCGGGTTCCCATTGCCGAAGGGTGAGCAGTTGGTTCTTGTACAACCAAGATTGATTTGGAAGTATCTTTATCCTCTCAATGTCTTCATCAAAGTAGAATTTGAATATTTTTTTATCAATCTCTTCGCATCTGAATCCGGAAGAGTTATTCCATATTCCTTTGGGGACAGTAAACATAGCGGCTTGAGACTGGGTCTGTCAAACCAAAGTTTTCCAATAATATAGTGTATTGGACTGTCCTTGGGATAGAGGAGTTATGCATCTTCAAAGAAGACTCCTTGTTCTACCTCGTCATCACGTTACATAGTAGGAGAGGTGTTTGGGTGGTTGGGTTCAGCGGCGTCATGCAGAGGGGACATGCTCTTACATGGGCAGGAGACAACACTTTGAGAAAAGGGGAGGATGCAAGAATATGACGGTGGAGGGAAGGAGGAGAGTGGAAGGTGGAAGGTGGAAGGTGGAAGAGCCCACGCTGGGGAAGATGACACAAAAACGTTCGATGAACTTCCGATGAACGGAGGGGTGCAGTACGTTTCGCACCCCTTCAACTAGGAGAGGAAACGACTAAGAAAATTCATCTTTTGGATAATTTAAAGGTAATTATTCACATACTTACAGTTTGCAATAGTTTTGCTAAGAAATTCAATAATATATTACATTGTAAAAAAAATTAATGGTAAATAGTTTTATTTTTATATACTATTTTTAATTATATATTTACATATTTTTAAAGCACAACTGATGACTAAAAAGTATAATATGAGTAGAGTTGTAGTCTTAGTTTGTAAATATTTTTGGATGAAATTACTATTTAGCAATCTTGGTTGAAATCCTAAGCAGAGAGCTTAGATAGTGAATGCAAGCTTGATTAGAAGTCGAACCATTATAAATTTATTGTGTTCCCAATGCTTATTGCTTGTGTGTCTTATTGATATATTTGCTTTCATTTAAATTATGAAAATGAAGTTAAAACCATCCTTCATTAGTTGCATCGATTAAATTGACATTAAATTTACTTTTATACATACACATTATTCACGCTTCCCTTAGTGTGTTTTCCTCTCACAATCATAATGCATGTCATCCATGTCTATAATGGGATGGTAGAATTCATATCCTAAGTTGGGTCAAGCTAACACTTTATTGAATGTTGTGCAAATCTAAATTATTAGGAAAAAGAAGATCTTCATGCAAGGATCCTAAATTCGAAAAAGTCAAAAGCAAAATTATTGAAATGAATAAATCCAAAAAGAGCAAAACATCAAGAATTTGTGTGGTCCGGACTCGGCGGGGTACCGGTCCTACGTCCACGGTGTTGAGATATTATTTGCTTGATTTTTGGGATTTTCTTTTTTGTAAAATAGGAAACTGTAAATTAGGATCCTTGATTGTATAATCAACAGCTAAAAGACAGCTCATAATTGTAATTGATATATATCTCTATGTAAAGCTTGTATAGCTTTAAGTTTTTTTGTGAAATATATGAAGTTTCTCTTAATTGAAACTTGGTATCAGAGCAAGGTGAAACTTAGCACCATGGGCAAATCGAAGCTCTTGGGACTAAATCTACTCTGATTAATGTTAAATTGGAAAAATCCTTTTTCAGTGCAGGGATTATACTCAACGAAACAAATTACGATATGTGGTCTCAAATTATGAAGATGCATATTGCTGAAAAGGAGAAACTCTCATTTATCCGTGGAAATACACAACCACCTACTGAAAAGGATGATGGATATGAGAAGTGGTATGCAGACAATTAGAAAGTCAAGAGATGGCTATTGTTGTCTATGTCTCCTGATATTATGAAGTGATACATTCGCTTGCCTACTGCTTGAGATATCTGGAAAGCGTTTTAAAAAGCTTTTTATGATGAAGCGGATGAACTACAAGTTTCACTTTGAATCAAAGGGCTTTCTCTGCCAAACAAAGTGGTAGGTCTCTTTCTGTCTATTATGGAGAATTAATTGAAATTTTTAGCGAATTGGATAATCGTGATAAGGTGATCATGGAAAGCGAGAATGATATCGCCTCTTATCGCAAATCTGTTCAACGACAAAGGGTGCATATTTTCCTTGCTGGTTTAGAAGCTGAATTCGAACAGATCCGTGGTGAAATCTTGAGAAATGATCCAATTCCTAAGTTAGAATAATGTTACTCAATGATTCGTTGTGAATCTGTTCGGCATGCATGCAACAATGAATGGAGAACTTGAAAATTTTGAAGCTTCAGCCATGGTGAGTAGAAATAGATCCAATCAGGATCGGATGAAGTCAAATCATTCTAAAGCTTCTATGGGTGCCAACAAATCTGACTATAAGTGTGCTCACTGTGATCAACCTAGTCATACAAAAGATCATTGTTTTGAACTTGTGGGCTACCTAGAATGGTGGGATCATAATTGTGATCCACGGAAGAAGCGTTCAAGCAAAGCCTCCACTACCGCGGTTGTAGAAACAAAGACAGAGGTAGATGTTATTGAAAAATCCTCAGCTTTGGCAACAACAAGAGGTAGTGGTGGTAAGGCTTTGAATTCATCTACACTCGTTTCTAATAGTATGTGGATAATTGACTCTGGTGCGACGGATCATATGACATATGATTCTAGACAAGTCTCATCCCTTAAACCCTCATCAAAAAAATTTATTTCCACTGCTAATGGTTCCTCAGCACCCGTCATTGGGGAAGGATCTATGTCTTTGATTGATACTTTGAACTTAGATTCTATTTTAGATGTCCCATCTTTGGATTATAATCTCTTGTAAGTTTCTCAAATTACCACTGCTCTATCTTGTGTTGTGATTTTTTGGCCTGGATGTTGTGTGTTTAAGGACATCCAAACGAAGCGGACGATTGGTTCTGGTACTAGGCGAGGGAAACTTTATTACCTGGACTTGGAGTCAAGGAACTTGAATCACTTGCATCAAGCGTTAACCGTGGATAGTTCTGAAGAAAAAAAAGGAAAACTAACATTTGGCTATGGCATCGGCATTTAGGACATGCTTCCTTCGGCTACCTTAAAAATTATTTTCTAGATTATTTGCAAAATTTGATGTTTTTAGTTTTTAGTGGATTATTTCCAAAAATAACATTTGCAAATTTTGCAAAATTATTTTTTGGATTAAAAAATAATAATAACATTTGGCGTTTGATAGAAGCTCATATGCCATTGTCCTATTGGGGAGAAGCACTCACCTCTACTGCATATTTGATCAATCGGGTACCCTCCAGCACAATTGATTTTCGAACACCATCACAAGCCCTTGCTGAAATGGTTATTGCACCATCAGTTTCAAACTTAACTCCTCATGTTTTCGGTTGTGAAGCATATGTACACCTTCATAAGCATTAGCATGACAAGTTAACTCCTCGCGCGTTGCGATGTGTCTTTCTAGGAGATGTTGCTCATCAAAAAGGATATCGGTGTTATCATCCCCCAACTCAACGAATGTTTATTACATTGGATGTAGTTTTTTATGAGGACTCCATGTATTTTTCCTCTGAGCCAGATCTTCAGGGGAGTGCCACAAAGAAGTTCTGACTCATAGGTGTGATTTTCATATATCTCAAGAAGTAGGACTCTCTAAATCTAGTAATCAGGTTATGGATGAATTAGTTTTTAGTGGTGGTAACGAACATGAAATGGAAGGTCACAACAATGTGGCCGATTATGATTTAGGAGATAAAGAAATGAGTCTGTTATTGTCTGATTCTGCAACACCACAAGCAGCTAATGTACCACATCAATCATTGGTTGAGAATGTTCTTGATTTAGTGTCTGAACCATCTCGAAAACAGCTACTACCACGACAAAATAGAGGTATCCTTAAACCCACATATGAACATGAAATTTCTAATAAAGGTAGATATCCAATGAGTCATTATGTGTCTCACCATCATTTGTTAGGATCAAATCAATCATTTTTAAATCAATTATCTACTGTATCTATTCCTAACAATGTACAGAAAGACTTAGCTAATCTGAAGTGGAAAGAAGCTATGAATGAGGATATGAAATCCTTGCTTAAAAATAACACTTGGGAACTTGTTGATTGTCCATCGGGAAAGAAAATAATTGGATGCCAGTGGGTTTATACAGTTAAGTACAAAGCGAATGACACGATAGAGCACTTTAAAGCGAGACTGGTGGCTAAGGGGTATTCTCAAACTTATGGAATAGACTATACAGAAATATTTGCACTAGTAGCTAAAATCAACACAATTCGAGTTTTGTTATCTTTGGCTGCAAATCTAGATTGGCCACTACAATAATTTGATATGAAGAATGCATTCCTATATGGAGAATTGTCTGAAGAAGTTTATATGGATCTTCCTCCAAGGTGCATGATACAAGAAGTGTATAGTCGAAAAGTGTGTAGATTAAAAAAGATATTGTATGGACTAAAACAATCTCCACGAGCGTGGTTTGGAATATTCACAAAATCTATGAGGGCTTTTGGGTACAAACAGAGTAATGTAGACCACACTTTATTCTTAAAAAAATGGCAAGGTAAAATCACAGCACTTATTGTATATGTTGATGATATGGTGGTGATCGAGAATGATCCTAATGAAAGAAAAACCCTTCAAATCTATTTGTCTAAGGAGTTTGAAATGAAAGACCTTGGTCCCTTAAAATTCTTCCTTGGAATCGAAGTGTCTAGATCGGCTAAAGGAATTTTCTTGTCTTAAAGAAAATATACCTTGGACTTGTTGTAAGAAATTGGTATGTCAGCGTGTCAACTAGCTAATACACCTATTGAAGAAGCATTGAAGTTATCTGTTGAACCTAATCAAGTTCTGGTTGATAAAGGAAGATACCAGAGACTTGTGGGAAGGTTGATATATTTAGCACACACAAAGCCATACCTTGCATATGCTTTGAGCATTGTGAGCCAGTTTATGCATAATCTTGGAAAACAACATATGAATGCAGTTATGCGCATTCTGAGGTATCTAAAATCTGCTCCAGGGAAGAGAGTTTTGTTCACAAAAAATGCAGATCATGAAAGCGTGATTGCATATACTGATGCTAATTGGGCGGGAGCTATAGATGACAGACAGTCTACTTCAAGTTATTTCACTTTTGTGGGAAATAATTTTGTTACATGAAAAAGCAAAAAACAAAGTGTTGTTGCACGCTCAAGTGCAGAGGCTGAATTTAGAGGTATGGCTTTCAGATTATGTGAAACATTATGGCTAAGACTTCTCTTATCAGATTTGGGTTTCCCCCCCAAGCAACCAATTCAACTATATTGTGACAATAAGGTTGCATGTGATATTGCTCATAACCCAATTCAACACGATCGTACCAAACATGTAGAAATAGATAGATTTTTCATGAAGGAGAAATTAGATGAAAATTTTTTGGAGTTGCCTAAGATTCGGTCTGAAGATCAATTGGTTGATATCTTTACTAAAGCAGTTTCAAGTCAAGTGTTCTCAAAGTTTGTAGGCAAGTTGAACATGTGTGATATCTACGTACCAACTTGAGGGGGAGTGTTGAGATATTCTTTGCTTGATTTCTAAGATTTTCTTTTTCGTAAAATAGAAAACTGTAAATTAGGATCCTTGATTGTAGGAATCCTTGATTGTAGGATCAACAGCTAAAAGACAGCTCATAATTATAATTGATATATATCTCTATGTAAATCTTGTATAGTTTTAAATTTTTTTTGTGAAATATATGAAGTTTCTTTGAATTGAAACTCTCGGGAAAGAAGAGGGCACTGATCTTTTATTAATAAAAGAAAGAAAAACCAATCGGCCAATACAAATGAATCAGAATAATACTAAAAAATTAACAATATAAAATATTATCTGAATGGAAGATTTTTTTGCTCGCAAATCTGATTCCAGTTTCAACCTCTGTTGGGAACTGAAAAGGAAAAATCGTGCTTTCTTGCTTTTGCTTGGAACGATGTGAAGAATAATTTGTTTGCACTTTGTCGATTGGTAGAGACGAAATTTTTTGATGTGATTTATGAATCTCTTGCAAGAGGCTTCTTTGATATGTGAATAGAGCCAATTAACATGAATTTTTCTAAATCAGAATATGAATCTTCAAAATTTTCTGAAACCAAATATGATATCTGAAATTCCTGAAGCTAGAACCAAATTTAAAAAATTCCTAATATACCTCTATAGTGAAACTATTAAAACGATTTCAACAGTTTCACTTGAAACTCTTGAAAGTGATCATTTGATCATGAAAATGCATCTTAAAAATTATCAAAGAATCATGAAAATTTTAAATTAGTGAATCAAATTATTTGACATTTTTTTTAGGATTATAGGATGCATTCAAAAATGCATCATAAAAACTCCAAAAAAATTCATTCATTAATTTAAAAATTTGATGATTTTTTGGGAATTTTAGAATGCATATTAACGGTGAAAAAGTGAAACTATTGAGACTTTCAATAATTTTAATAAAACTCTTGAAATATCAAATGATTATGAAAATATATTTTAAAATTTTTAAAGAATCATAAAAACTCTAAATTAGTGAATGAATTTTTCAGGTGATATTTTTTTTAAAATTTTAGAATATATTTTCATGATCAAAAAATGAAACTGTTGAAACATTTTCAATAGTTTTGGTATATTTGATTCTGATTTTGAAAATTTTGAAAATATTTTCAAATTGTTGGGAATTTTTTAATTTTGATTTTGATTTTGAAAATTTTAAAAAATATATCGATTTAGAAGATTTTTAAAGATTCTTATTTTGATTTAAGAAAATTCCTAACTGATTAAAGGAAGCAGCATTTAATGACATTTGTTGTTGCCAATTTCAATAATTTTCTATTTTGACTGTACTGTAATTTAATATCATTCCACCTTCTAATTTTGTTGATGGGGCATTAAAGGCTGTAACATCATTTGATTCTAATTTTGGCCATTTTGACCAAATTGACCAGAGCATTAATGGCTGCAACATCATCTACGTGGAATCCCATTCGGATCAGCTCAAAAAATTAACAATGATTTCAGAATAGAAAAATTATTTATTTTCAAAATCAATAGGCCTAATATTTTTTTTCTCAAAATCAAAATTAAATTCAAAAATATACAAAATACTATTGCATTAAAATTATTTAAAGTGATCATTTTAATAATGAAAATATATGCTAAAATCTTTAAAAAATCATAATAATTTAAAATTAGTGAATAAAATTTTATTATGATTTTTTAAAAAATTTAGGATACATTTTCATTTTTAAATGATAATTTTCAAGTTTCAAATAACTATTTTAACCATGAAAATACATTCTAAAATTTTAAAAAATCATAATAAAATTTTATCCGCTAATTTAGACTTATTGCGATTTTTTAAAGATTTTAAAATATATTTTAATGATCAAAATGACCACTTTAAATAATTTTAATGCAAGAGTATTTTAAATATTTTCTTAATTTAATTTTGATTTTAGGAAAAAAGTATTAAGCCTTTTGATTTTGGTAATAAATAATTTTCTTATTTTGTATTAGGGAAATAGTTCAAAAATTAGCCTGGTAGAAAACTGAATTTAATAAAAACATAATTGAACTTGTTAAATTTGATTTGATTGAATTGAATTCTCTTATTTTTAATTAAATCAATCAAATCTGTGATCCAATCACTTCAATTAAGATTTTAAAACATTGAAGAAGTCTTGATACGATTAGATCCGTTTACACTTCTAAAAAGATCAGAAAAATAGAATGAGTAAACATGATGCGTTTGTTTGGAGTATTTTAGCGTAATATTTTTTGACTTTTTATTTTTAAAAAAATTAAAACGAAAAGGCATCATATTTCTTGTTATAGGATAGGTTTTTTTTAAAAAAGTAATAGGATAGTTGAAATCCAGAAGTATAAAAAGAAATGACTTATTGTCGGCAAGAAAGTTTCCATATACTTAAATTTATTTAATTGCTTTTATATTTGTTACCTCATGTGATTTTATTTTTATTTGGTAGTCAAAATTAGAGATAATCTCCTAATTAAATTGGAGATATTCTCTTGCATGATTCTAAAAAATATTCTAGGAAAATTAAGTTAATGATTGGTTATTTAAACTTTGTACATCTCATATCAGATATAAGATAATAAGATATTATTATTATTATTATTATTATTTCTTCCAACTTTCATGATACGAGAGCCTAGGATTTTCCTAGAGTGCGTTTGGTTGGATGGAATGAATTCATAAAGAATATGAATAGACAAGGAATAGTATTATCTTGTTTGGTTGACATTGTAAAATAGGCCAAGAATAAAATTACTTTGTTTGGTTAGCATAAGAAATAGACAAGGAATAAAAAGTTAAACGACCAAAATATCCTTCTTAATAAAATTGAATATACATTTACTTTGTTTACTTAAGAGGAAATGACCAAAATGCCCTCCTAAAAAATATAATAAATTATATGATAATTTACTCTAATTAATAACAATATAATAAAAATATGGATCAATATAAAATAATTTATTAACTTAAAATAATAAAATACTATTATTTATTTTATTTTCATAAAAAATAATTGAATTTTCAAAAAATAATTATTAAAATATTATTTAATAATAAAATAATAATTATCTATTTAAGATATATAATTATTAAAATAATTTAACAATTTAATTTTTATATTCATATATAAATATTAAATGATAATATGGAAAATGACTAAAATACTCTTTCTAAAAATATAATAAATTATGTATAATTTATTTTAACTAATAACAACGTAATAAAAATATGGATTAATGTAAAATAATATATTAATTTAAAATAATAAAAACTATTATTTATTTATTTTCACAAAAAACAAATCTTAAAAAATAATTATTAAAATAATATTTAATAATAAAATAATAATTATCTATTTAAGATAAATAATTATTCAACTTAATTTAAAAATTTAATTTTCTATATTATTATTATGTAATATTATAAATATTGAAGGGCAATATAAAAAATTATCATAAGGAATAGACAAAGAATACTATTCCTTGGGTTGAGATAAGGAATAGTATTCTTTATCTATTTCTTATGACCCACTTATTTCTTGTCCATAAGTTGTAATCAAACAAGAGAATAAGTGGGGCATAGGAAATAGTATTTCATTCTCCCTCTATTCCATTCAACCAAACACTATCCTAGGATTTTAGGGCAGCCGTCCAACCATAGCTGGGGTTAGGAGAAACCCTAGTTATTTAGAGGTTGTGGGAGATGACCTTAAGGCTCCTACACCTCATGTGCACCAAGCCAGTACTATTGTGCATCCTTCGAACCTTGCTACACAGTCCTAATTCTTGTAATTAGGAATCAGTTTGATTAACTAGATTTTTTTGTGATTAATCGGAACCAAAATCGATTAAAATTCGTTAATCAAAATTGAAATCGATTAAAAATCTGTTAATCAAAATCAAAACTGATTAAAAACCCATTAATTGAAATCGAAACCGATTAAAAATCCATTAATCAAAATCAAAACCGATTAAAAACCCGTTAATCAAAATCAAAACCGATTAAAACCCCGTTAATCAAAATCAAAACCGATTAAAACTCGTTACATTAATTGAAACTGAAATAATCTGTTTCAAAAAACTAGTATCCGAAATCGGCTAGATTTCGGTTATCCAACGGATAACCAAAATCGGTTAGTTCGGTTTGAATAGGACCGATTACCCGTTTACTATCCGATTAGTAAATTAGATTTTAGAATATCTAAACATTGTCAAAGTAATTAAATATAGATGTTTCGAATCCGGTTATCCGCGAATAATCGATAATCAAAATTGAAATATATAACCGATTTTGGTTACCGGTTATCCGCGAACCAATAACCAAAAGCAAACCATATTTAATTGGTTTTTCGTATTCTCTAACTAAAGCCGAACAACAAATTCACTATCCGAAACCAGATTCTACGGTTCGATTAACCGGTTAACCTATTTCAATTGTCACCCCTACTTGCAACTCACCATCTTGAGGCTGACTGGAAGCAACTACCTGGAATGGGCCAATCAATGAAGCTTGCTATTGAAAGGAGAAGAATACTAAGGCCACTTGACAGGGATAATTCCTCTACCCAAGCAGGATGACCCTAAATGGACTGAGGTTAGAGTGCTCCCAAGTCATTGCCTGACTGATCAATTCAATGGAACTATATATTGGTAAGCCCTATCTCTTCCTACCAACTGCCGAGGATGTTTGGGAGGCTGTGAGAGAGTGCTACTCTGATCTGGAAAAAATTTCCCAAATATTTGAGTTAAAAACTAAATTGTGGCAGATAAAACAAGGTGAGAGAGATGTTACTACTTTTTATAATGAGATGGTTGTTTTATGGCAAGAATTGGATCAATGCCATGATGATGATGCATGGGATAGTCAAAAGGATTATGCTAGACAAATAAAGAGAGAAGAGAATGATAGGGTGTTTATGTTCCTAGCACAATTAAATCATGATCTTGGTGAATGGGAAGAATTTTAGGGAGAAGACCACTGCCTTCACTCCGAGAGTTTTGCTCAGAAGTAAGGAGGGAAGAAAATATGAGAAAAAATCATGTTGGGAAACTCTCAACCATTCAGCAGCAACCTTGACGGTGAAAAATCAGCCTTGACTTCAAGAGAGTCAGACCAAGAAGGAGAAAGGAGAAAAAAAGTGGTGTAATCATTGCAAAAGAATAGGAGATTTGTAAGAAACCTTTCACTGCTGATCAAAGGGCACTCCAAACCACAATAGAAACTTCCTCAGAAAGTTCCTCCACTACAATGCCCTTCAATCCAGAACATTTTTTTTTTTTTTTTGAATAAAAGCATTGTATTCAATTCATGTGTGTAAATAGAATACATGGGAGGAGGGAGAGAAAACATAAGATAGAAATAAAACAGATTGAACAAAATCCAACCAAGACTATGTTATCTTGTAGGAACAAATGAAGGACAACATTGAATAAGTAAGATCCAGAATTCCTTTCTCGGAGCCCTCAAAATATCTCCTGTTCCTTTCATCCCAAATGAACCACGACCAAACCAAGAGGACTCGGGCCCTTAGCAGATTGTCTGAATTGAATTGATTCCATCTCTCATCACCTTGGTTCCAGGATGAATCAAAGACAGTGATATTCAATTGGTTGAGGTAGTGCATCCAGGACATTTGAGAGAACTGACATTTGTTGAATAAGTGATCGTGTGTTTCAGCCTCGTTCTTGCAAAGTAGACAAGTAGTGTCAACATTCATTCCCCATCGGGCCAACCTATCGCGTGTTAGAAGACGTTTGCAAACCCAAATCCACCCAAATATTGAAATTTTAGGGGGAATTTTGTCTTGCCAAAGAAGGTGATGCGAAGTGTCATCCAAACCACGAATTAAAAACTCAGTATACGGTAGAGGGACTTAGTAGAGAATACCTTGTCTAGTGTCCACCTCCAACAAATCATATCTTCACCGATGGAGAACTTAATATTCTCAAGCTTTTGAACCAAGGCGTAGATGTGTGTTGGATCCATATATGTGGAGAAAGAAATGTTCTAGCCAACGAAATCCCCCCGTTCATCCAAGGTCCTAGCATCTGAAGTTGCCCGAATGATATTAATCCATTGAAGGTCAGAGCGAGACAAATATTTCCACAGCCAAGAGCCTAGTCGAGCCAGATTGTGATTTTGCAATGCAATAATTCCGAGTCCTCCTTCAGACCGAGGACAAGTGATAGAATCCCACTTAATTAAACATTTGCCCTTTGTAGAAACCATGTCGGCTCCCACCCAAAAGAATCTTCGTCGGCGGCAATCAATTTTCTTAATAACCCAAGTAGGCTTTGAAAACCGATAGCATATAGATGGGTCCGCTTGTAATTGTGCTATTAATAAGAGTGAGGCGTCCTGCGCGAGAGAGAAGCTGTCCTTTCCATCCACTTAGTTTCTTGTCGATTCGGTTTATAAGAAGAAACCAATCAGTTTTGAGGAGACTGCCTATCCGCAGTGGTAGTCCGAGATAGGAAATAGGGAATGAACCAACAGAGAATCCAAAGAAGTTGGCTACTTCCTGGGCCACCATGTCGATGCCTTGAAGGTGAAGAACACAAGTCTTTGATGGGTTTGCCTGTAGACCCGAGGCCAGGCCAAAGCATTGGAGGAGCAGCCTGAGATTGTAAAGAGTTGTTGTACAGTTGGATGAGAAAATGATCAAGTCATCCGCGAACAGAGAATGAGTGACGCCGCCAGATAAGTGGCTTTTGAGAACTCCCTCAAGAAGTCCATTCTCTACTCCCTTGTCCAGTAGTAGGGATAGACAATCAATTGTGAGGTTAAAAATGTATGGGGAGAGAGGGTTTCCTTGTCGTACTCCTCGTTTGTGCCTGAATATTGTTGTCGAGTCCCCATTAATAATTAAGGATGAGTCCGTAATGAGAAGGTTTTTGACCCACGCAATCCATCGCGGGGGAAAACCCCGGGCAAGCAGCATCCGGAGAATGAAATCCCAACGCAAGGAGTCGAAAGCCTTTTGAAAGTCGATTTTAAACATGAATCCATCCTCCTTGTCTTTATGGCACCTCCAGATTGTTTCATGTACGCTCAAAAAACTGTCAAGCGCACTTCGCCCCGCTGTGAAGGCGCCTTGTTGCTTACTAATGAAGCCATTCATAAATGGTTTAATTCTTCGGGCAAGAAGCTTTGAGAAGATCCGAATAATACTATGCTTGAGGCTAATGGGCCGGAAGTCCCTCACATCGCAAGCACCTTCCTTTTTAGGGATCAAGATAATGTAAGCTTTGTTGACCCTATGAATTCTTTCCGAGAAGAAGTAAAATTCTGAAAAAATAGCTACTAGATCTCCTTTGATGGAATCCCATAAGTGAAGAAAGAACTCATTAGGTACACCGTCAGGGCCCGACGACTTGAATGTACCCAATTCTCTAATCGTTTGTAGGATCTCTTCTTCGGTGAAGGGCATGTCTAGATTCTGAGGAAATGCGTGTTGATCCAAATTGAGAGCCTCTCAGTTTAGGTCCATGAGTTGCGGAGAGGAAGCCCCAAGAAGGTTAGAGTAGTAATCCCGAAAAGAACTTTTAAGTGCTCCCTGCTCTGTAACAATTCCTTGGGCGGTGACGATATATGGGATCCATTTCGCTTTCTTGGAAAAAGTGGCCCATTGGTGAAAGAAACGAGTGTTACGATCGCCTTGACTAATCCACCGTAGCTTCGCTCGTTGTCGCCAGTATGAATCTTCATCGCCATATAATGTGTCAAGGCTAAGCTTTGCATCCCGTAATTCACCCATCTCTTGAGTGTTAAGTCCCACCGAGTCAGCCTTCCCGCTAAATGAGGCAACCTTATCCTCCAGGACAAGCCGGGATCGTCGCAAATCTTTGTGAAGGAGCGTGGCCCATTGTCGGATGATCTTACGAAGAATTCTCCATCTAGCGATCCAGCTATTAAGTCCTAGAGAGCTCGGTTGTGTATTCTCCCAACCTTTCATTATTATATCTTTGAATGAAGCCCGTTTGAACCAATGCAATTCTAGACGGAAAATTCTGCTCTAGAAAACTGCTATGCTTTGTGATTTGAAGTGTAAAAAATGATGATAAGATAGCTTCTTATCCCTGCCTTGAACCGCCGCCATCGGCAGCGATTGAGAAGTCGCAAGAGATATAAGTATTCGATCAAGTTTTGCAAGACGCGGAGGAGACTGGCCATTACTCCATGTGTATTGCAAACCGTCAATCCAGAACATATGGAACTCCTGTAGAACCTCCTAAAGCTAGTCTTTCTTCCATTACATCTTGAGCAACCTCATGGATCCCAGATTCCAGAGTCACAAATCATATGATAGGTAGCTCAAAATTATTCTCCACATATAATCCATCTGATGGCAGCAGAAAAATCAAGATTACAGATGGTTCCCTTCTGTCATTGCAGGAAGTGGATATATTCCACTCTATCCAACTCTAACACTTCACAATGTGTTACATGTCCCTAAACTTTCTTATAATATACAATCTATTAATAAAATTACCCAAGAAGCCAACTGTAGAGCTAATTTTTTCCCTTCTTATTGTCAATTTCAGGACTTGAACATGGGGAGGATGATTGGCAATGCTAGAGAGATTGATGGGACTCTACTCCTTTTAAACTGGGCACTATAACAAGATGGGCAATCAAAACACTTGTTTGAATTCTTTTTCGATTTCTTATTATGTACCTAGTTACAATGAAGTTTTGATGTGGCACTATAGGCTAGGCCATCAAAACTTTCAATATATGAAGCAAATCTTACCCAAATTATTCTTGAATAAAAATTTGTCCTTATTTCAATGTGAAGTGTGTGAATTAGCCAAGCATCACCGTGTGTGTCATTTTCAACACAACCATACAAATCCTCCTCTCCTTTTCTCTAATTCATAGTGATGTGTGGGGGCCATCAAAAATCCCTACAGTGACTAAATAAATGGTTCGTGACCTTTATTGATGACTATACTAGAGTGAGTTTAATTTATCTTCTTAAGGATAAATCTCAAGTGGAGGATGTCTTCAAACAATTCTAAAACCTAGTGGCCACCCAGTTTGGAAAAGGAATTCAAATCCTTATAAATGACAATAGAAGGAAATATGTGAATAAGGGGCTAGAAACATTTTGCATGCAAAAAGAAATTATACACCAAAACTTTTGCCCTTACACACCCTAACAAAATAGCCTAACTGAGGGAATCCTATTTCAATGCTTAATAAGAAATTCTCTTTAAAGATGATAACGTCGCAAGACACCTACGTTGATCAACAAATTACAGGACATCATTTGCTCTTCGGATCGCTCATTGAACAAATTTTATTTTATTTTATTATTATTTATTATTATTATTTTAACAAATATAGAAAGTCACAATAAGTGATCATATATACTAGGATTCGAACCCTAAATCTCTAAACAACGTTCAACATATTGCCATCAATTGTGCTACCCACAGTTGGCAATTGGACAAATTTTATTATCCTTGCATATATGAAGACTTTATTACTATCAAGGTGATATCCATTTGACTTCAAGTTATTCATGTTATTGTCACGTTGATGTTTCAGAGCATTTTTCTATTTTCTTCCTTTTATGCAAGTATTAGTCGGAATACTCGCTATAACCATTAACATAGTGTTAGGAAATTATGAGAATTTTTTTGCAGGATCGGCAAAATCTGAACCTGACGAGAGAAACAGAAAATCAAATACGAACCAAGAATGCGAAAAATAAGAGACACAAGGGCTTAATGTGGTTCGGACACGACGGGGTGCCGATCCTACGTCCACGGGGAGGAGATGAGACTTCTTTATTAATTCCAAAAAAGAATTACAATAAGAGTGACAATAAAACTGAATTCCTTTCAAAACACAACACACTTGTTTAAAATAAACTGAACCTGAAACCGTTTTGGAGTAGAGGCACTGTCTTTATAATTTTTGTCTTGAAACTGAACTCCTCTATCGTATGTCGAAACCTATGAAGAGGCACTCCTTGAAAAAAAGTGATAGTAGCACTCTTAAATTTCTAGATCTCTAATTATCTCACAGTATTTTTTCTCTATTTTTTTGTCTTGTATTCCTCAAGAGGACGGCCAGTATGGAAACACCACTTTAAATTAGAATATGAGGTGCTTTGAAACCTTATATTCGGCCTCCCTTTATAAGTGAAAGGAGCCGACTTATTCTACCTCGTGTGATCGAATAATGTGGGATTTTGACCAAAGTTTTTGCAATTTTGAACACAATTCGAGTCAACAAAATATACATGCAAGCGAAATTGAATTTGAAATAGCAATTTCCTTAATTGCATGTGGCATTACTGGCGTTGGGATTTGAAATAAGAACACCACCTCTTTGGCACATGTGGCCGCTCAATTTAAGGAAACACCACTTGAAATTAGAATATGAGGTGCTTTGAAACCTTGTATTCAGCCTTCTTTTATAGGTCAAAGGAGCTGACTTATTCTGCCTCGTGTGATCGAATAATGTGGGATTTTGATCTAAGTTTAGGCAATTTTGAAGGCAATTGAAGGCGACAAATTTGCAAGCAGACGAAATTAAATTTGAAATTGCAATTTCAATGAATTGCATGCGACATTGCCGGCGTTTGGATTTGAAATTGGAACATCACCTCTTTGGCACGTGAGGTGCACCTGCTGCCGCTCAATTTTGGCCACAAGTCAAAATTGAGCAGGTTGTGAAAGGATTATATGAGTATTTGGGCTGGCGGGTCTGCCAGCCAACAAAACTTAAATCAAATTTGGATGAGTGAACTATTTGGGTTTAATAATTGGATCAGCCCATTACTCTATTGAAAGTGGTTAAGTATGATTCAATCAGATCGTAAAATTGCTTCAACTAAATTTTGATCAAATCAACTTCAATTTGGGTCAAGTCTAGCACGTTGGATTCGGTTCAGACCCAATTTAGTCAACACCTAACACGTAGCTTTTCTGATTTTGATTTCTTATCATATCCTTGGCTTTTATCCAATGGCTTTAATTGTATCCTCAATGATGAAGTACATTTTCACAATAACCCAAAGAGTATTTCGGTTTGATTGAACCGATCGGTTGGGGTTGAGCCGAAGTCAATCCAGATTGGCACATGCAGAAGTATCCCCTTGAAGTTGGGCCACTAGAGACACCCTCAGACACAAGTTAGTTTCCAAGGTTAAAGTGAAAGTATCAAGTGCACAAGAGTGGAACCCTCTACTGTTGCGTTATTGTTTGCGTTTTATAGTCACAACAAGTGATCAGTTAATGGGCTTAATTGGTTAAGAAAGATCCAATTTATATATTTATAGTTGAACTAACAAAATAGAAGAAAACTCTATATCATTTCATTCAAAAAACACATCACAAACTAGAATTCATCTACAACAAAGCAAAACCTGCTTCTGGAAGTAATTTTTTTTTAATATATATATATATATATACCCAAAAGGACTTATACTAAAGCAACACAGCTAACTCTCAGCCTGCAACGGTGGTTGATTATGAATATAACAAGAGACTTGAGCTTTCTGGTCATGCTGTTCTGCTACATGAGATTCTTATCATTTGTATTTTCTCTGTATATCACAAATTAGGTTGTAGAGTGGTTGAAAACCTTCAGCACAATTTGCACATTATGAAGATCCTGTTCCACTGGCTGTAGAGGTGGTAATGGTGGATGGTTTGGTAACAAACTGATCACCAAATATGCGCTTGCGGAAATCAGAGACCATTCGTGAGAGACCCTCGCGGAGAGAGATCTTGGGCTGCCAACCAAGAAGTTCCTTGGCTCTGGTGATGTCTGGTTTGCGCTTGTGGGGGTCATCCTCAGTGTTTGGGCGGAACTCAATTTTGGCATTGGAATCAATGGTTTCCTGCACCACTTGGGCAAGCTCTAGCATTGTAAACTCTCCAGGGTTACCCAGGTTGAATGGACCAACATGCTCACCTTCCATTAGCCTCATTAATCCCTCAACCTGTAGTTTTGTTTATATGATATATGCTTAGTAAAACCATATAGAATTCACAATACTACAATACAGACTGTCGGTTCTGTTTGCATTTGCTCCTGATGCTTCCAGAATACTGCTGTTATTGGACAGCAATGATATCTGCTATGCTTTCTCTTATTTTGCTATGATGTGTGAATTTTAATTGATGTCAACTTAATGATATTTTATTCCCATGATTCAGACATGGAACCACTTATTACCATGGGCAAAGAAGTGGAAAACAACAGTGTTCATCACTTTATCACTGACGTTTTGAAGTAAATGTTCGGGATATTATCTAAATTTTGATTCTAGAATGGCTAAAAGGCTATTTTGAGTTCAGAAATGTGAGATCATTATTGGGCAAATGACAATAATGTGCCTGTTTACACATACTAGGTTGAATTTGCACATATAATTGTCCTATATGGTATATCAATGCTCGAGGACATTTCGAGTTCAAAAATATGAGACCATTACTGGGCAAAGGACGATTCAGAGATAGTACGAAGAATTTGCACATGTGTTGTCTCAGACCACAACATGCAATTTCAGATACTAGTTGTTCTACGTGGGCCTAACAGTTCGAATCCAACACAATTCATTTTTCCTATGTCTAGAATTGCCAAATTAAAGAGGAAAGAGTAAATAAACACCCAAAATACATGAAAAGGACATCCTAAATCCAACGTGGTAGATAAAGGGAGGAGGACCCTACCAGATCAGAGACATATTGAAAGCTCCTTGTCTGTTTTCCATCCCCGTAGACTGTCAATGGTTCCTTCCTCAAGGCCTAAATCACATTATTAAGAACATTGAATTCAGAAACAAATTCACCTGATTTAGTTTATTGAAACAGAACCTAAATAGTTGCCGATGATCGAATCAGCAAATGTTTAGCGCACCTGAGCAACAAAATTGCTGACAACCCGGCCATCATCAATGCACATGCGAGGTCCATAGGTATTGAAGATACGGGCAATCCTCACCTGCGTGGAAAGTTATCATATCAAGAAGTGAAATCTAAAATGAGTAAAATTATGGTATGGATTTGTTAGAAACTAAGTTACCTCAACTTGGGCACCTCGGTGGTAGTCCATGGTCAGTGTTTCTGCAGTGCGTTTGCCTTCATCATAGCAGCTCCTAACACCTGCCACCAGAACCCCACCAGCAACCCAAAAGATCCAAGTTGCATTTTAGTACTTGCTTAGATCGCATGTAAAATCACAGTTTCCAACTAAAACAATGCACAGTTTAGATCACATGTTTAACTTGTTTTAGATCTGGGAACTGAATGGGTCTTCTTTCAACCAAAAGAGAAAGAAAAGCACCCACTCTACCTTCAAATGGGGCTTTCTGCTAAAAGATTATGTAACAGCTACAACCAAAGAAAGGAAAGAGATGTGATGATACAGAGAGAAAGGCGTATACCAATGGGATTAACATTGCCCCAATAGGTCTCAACTTGAGGGTGCTGCATCGGATCACCATAAACCTCACTGGTGCTAGTGAGCAGGAACCTGGCTCCTACTCTCTTGGCCAGGCCAAGCATGTTGAGAGTTCCCACCACATTGGTCTTGTGCAGGCCGCAACAAAAAGCTACATGAATTAAGGCTTTAAACAGGCCGAAAAAAGAGGACAATAGACCACCCCCTTGTTCTATTTGATTCTTTGCAGTTGCAGCGGCAACAAAAAGGAGAACAATAGATACCTCACCCCACCACAAACTACAACTAACAGAATTATTTTGAATACATTGACAAGCAATTCAATCATACAAATATAAAGAACCAAAATGTTCAAATTATTCAAAGACCAAAAAAAAGGCCACAATTTTGTGCACTTGCAAACATTGTAAAACTTAGAAAAGAGAATTAATTATTTAACAAAAATAGTATCTCACAGAAACTCACAAAATAATATTTGAAAAAGCTACAAATCCGAAAAAAGGAGCTACCTTTACCAATAAGAAGATGGCATTAGCAGGAAAATAATTAGAACAAACAAAGAGAACGCAGAAAAGGATATGATTGTCTTTATGGGGTTGAACTTGTAGTGGACGGGTGATGCAGGGCAGGCAAGGTGGTAGATCTGGTCGACCTCGACTAGCAGCGGCTCGACCACATCGTGACGGATGAGCTCGAAGTTGGGATTCCCAAAGTGGTGAATCACGTTCTCCTTCCGCCCCGTGAAGAAATTGTCCACGACGATCACGCTATCCCCCCGCGCCATCAGCCGGTCCACCAGATGGCTCCCCACGAATCCAGCCCCGCCCGTCACCAAAATGCGCAATCCCTTTCGCCTGATTCCCAGAGGCACTTTACCCCCGACGAACCGCCTCGCCGTCGTCTCGAACGCCCCCCTACGGTGCGGATGCACGCCAAACCTTGCCGGCCGCACCGCGGAGCTGAGAGCCAGCTTGGCTACCACGGCGGAGGCGGCGGAAGAGGAGGATGAGGGTGGAACGAGATAGAAGAGGAGCGAGGCCAGGGCGACGCCTACGAGCACGAAGAGGAGGCGCTCGGAAAGGAGGTGGCGTAGCGGGCGGGAGAAAAAGATATGGGGCTTAGTTGGCTTTGGAGTGTAGCCGGAGGCGGTGACGCTCTCCGGATGGTGAGCATCGTCGTGACCGCGGTAGGTGAGCTCGGAGGCCATGGCGGATCGAAAGCGCAGGAAGAGGGATGATTGGAAGGCCTCGTGCTCTTCGACGGAGGGGGAGGGAAGCAAGAAGCGGCTTTTTGTAATCGATACTCGAGGGCATAATAGTAATTCCACATCACCTTTGTCTTTATAATCGAGTTAGTTACAAATTCAACTTTTTGTCTACGTGTCATTTTATTTATTCTTGCATATTGCACACATATGATTAATATAATTAATTAATTTCAGTTTGGCGTTTTGGACATGAATTTTTATTTTTATTACGTAAAAAGTAAAGTTTTATTTCTTTTATAATCCATAAAATTATTAATAATATGTAGCTATAATAATTCTTATAAAAAAAAGAACATAATAAATGGTAATAGTAATATGTTGAGGTGGGAATGAATGATGGTGTCCGAGACGTTACGCAAACATGGGCTGGAAGTGGCATAATTTTTGCACAGCAACTTAGTCCAAGTTTGGCAACGCAGGAGGAAATCGGCAGATGGAAACAAAACCAGATCTCTCAAGTTTGGCAACGCAAAGGAAAAAATTTGCAACAAAAACAAATCAGCGTTCTTTTCGCTAATTTTTAAATACCGAGGATAAAATACGCATTTAAATTAATAAAAAAAATCAAAAATATTTTAACTAATTATTTAATAATAGTGATCCACATTTGCTGTGTGCAACTTCTACGGTGAGCATCTCACAACCAACACATGATGAATCGCGGATATATAAAGTCATCGCAAGTGTTTAAATTTGTAGCGGTCGATCTTCTTGGCTTCTTGCAACTTAATAAAATCATTGTAATTGCCATTACTATGATTGGTAGTATAGTCATGTGCATCATAACTATTATTCTACTAAGTAGGTGGGAACAATTAGTTTAAGAGCAAAATATTATTAGGCTTCGTTAAATAAAGACCGCCTAATTAACGAGGACCGGAGTCATTTTTATACTAGACTTCACATGTTGTTGATAGAGATGTGATTCTCGACTATCAATCGAAATTGATTTATCAAAATGGAAGAAATACGAATTTAATTAGGCGAAATATTATATATATATATATATATATATATATATATATATATATATATATATATATATATATATATATATATATATATATTGCATTCTCGACTATAAATAAATAAGTGATTTATTATTGCATTCCAGCTTTAGCAAGCGAAACTACAATTACAATTTTGAGATAATAAAATATATACAAAAGAATTACTTAACTGAGAACATTCTCATTTTCTATATTTCTGACATGAAGTTTTAGTCATTTGTTGTTTTTTCTTCTTTACTCCGTATAAATATAAAAATTGAACCTATACACCTGAGTGATTCTGAATTAGTCCATGTGAGACTGAAGACTTGCAACATACACAACATTATGATGATAGTATTCAAATGGTTCAAATTCTTAAAATAATAAGTTAAAGGGTCACCAAATTTATTGGTAAATGATAATCAATAGTGACTAGTAAGTATCAATAAAATATAAATATTTAATATGTTGCTTTTGTTTTGTTTTGTTTTTTGTTGCTATCTAATGCATATTTAAGTTAGTTCAATGAGAAAAAAAAGGAAGAGAGATATAAGAGTCTAAAAGAAAATGTCAAATATATAAAAACATCCTTATTGATTAGACATCCAAGCATGTTCGTTACACCCTACTAAGTAGGAGTTTCATCGCGTCAACGATAATGATAAATAAACATGATGTCATGGTACCATCAAATACAACAATCTACAACTTTCTAATAAAATATTATAAGTCAACAAAATACGCATATTCACCTATCACTCGATGCAGCACATAATCAAATCAAGAACGTATTGAACATGTGGGTTTCCCTCGCACTTTTGCACATCCAGAATGTCACCTCAAGCCTGCTCTAACTCACCCCAATGATTTGTTTTATAACACTTACCTTATATATAATTAATTATGATTAACTATTAATAAATATGTTAATATAATGCTTAATTAATCATTAAGATCACCAAATCTCAAATGCTTTTCTCCCCCATCTTCCCTTCTCCCGCACCCATTCCTCTGCTCCGCCTCAATCCATGCTCGGGCGCCCGATCTAGGCCACCAACGACCAGCCCGCCGGTTCCTCCCGCAGCCTTCGATGTCGGCAGGACATTGGCCGAACGTCAAGGATGGTTGTGGCAGCGCTTGTGACATGCTGCCTTGCCGTGGTAGGTAGCATAAATAATTTACTCGATGTTAAAATTATAGTACAATAATCAAAATAGTTATTTTTATTTGTAATTTATATCTTAATAAAGTGCAAACCCGATATGAAAATTATAAGATAATTAATAGTGAAAACCTTGTAGCTTTATGTGGATATATAACTTAAATTTAAAAGGATATACAAAAATTATTAACCTTAGATGAATATATAAAAATAACTATATATATACAAACACCAATGTCTCGTTTGTTTGTTGGAATTAATTGTCTCTAAAAGATCTTAGATTGTAATAGAAATGCCACAATTTCATATATATTAGTTGGGGGAAGAGTTTTCTTGACCTAACTTTTGGAACGACACATTGAATTGTTTATGACTTGATAGAATCTGATGGATACTTGTAACTAAATCTTTTGATCAAACAACCAAAACGTGACAAAAGCACTTAATTTTGAATCATTTGACCGGCATCTATGTTTTGTAAATTTAATTGATATATGTTGACTTTATCTCATCAATTTCTCCTATTAATTTCTTAAATTAGAAAAAAAAACATTTTGGGGTGTGTTTTTTTTTTATACAAAAAATCAAAAGCTTTAACAGAGAAGTCTTTTCTTTTCGTGAAAATGCAGAACTAAAGGCTGCCCCTCCAAGGAATCAGAAACATCCCTGTACCATCTCACTTCTTTATTCATCAATAAACTGCTATTACATTGTTCATACAAGTCCATACTGCATCGAGTATTTAAACTCTCCCTCACTCCTATATTACCACTATTCATTTCAAATACAGATTTAGCATTATTGTGAGCCTCTAAATTTCCTTCTTTCCTTAAAAAATACCATCTCTTTACCTGCACAGTTTCAGCAACACTCCAAATTTCTTTCACTAATCCTTCTAGTTGCCAAGGAACATTCAATCTCTTCATCAGTATCTTCACAAGCTTCTCACAGTCTGAAGCTACACAAATTCCTTTTTTATCTTTATTCCTAACATTATCCAGCTCATACCAAATCGATTTCATTTCAGCATGCTAGGATCTTCAGCATAATCTGCAATTGCTCCTTCTCATGTTATTGTTCCTTCCTCAAAGAGGACAAAGCCACAACCTGCTTTCCTATCTTGTCTCCATGCAGCATCACAACACAGCACTTCCTTATGTCTGCTAATCAATTCTGCTTTAGAAATTTCCTCCCTGTTCATCTTTTTAGGCATTTTCTTCTTTTCAAAACTAATAGTCTCAGCCTAGAGCATTGTAACGATTATCGTCCTATCAGCCTAGAACATAGCCTTATTCGCATATTCTCAAAAGTTCTGGCAATCCGTCTCAAGGATCTTGTTCCCCTGCTTATTGATGATCGTCAAAGTGCTTTCCTCTCGGGGCGGAGCACCCTGGACTATTTCATGGGCCTCCATGAAGCGGCGTGGGCTTCTCATCTTATGAATGAAGATGGACTGCTCCTCATGGTTGATTTCGAACGTGCTTTTGACTCGATTGGCTGGGATTTTCTCCTCGAATTGTAACTTGCCAGAGGCTTCAGCAGCAAATGGTGCGAATATACCATTCCATCACAAGAGGGGCTTGCGCCAAGGCAACCACCTCTCCCCGCTCTTGTTCAATCTTGTTACTGATCGCCTCTCCTGCCTTATTGTCGGTGCTTCTCGCCGAGATTATATCCGTGGTTTATTGGGGAATCATATGGACTCCCCGGTCACACATTTCTTGTATGCAGATGATCTGGTCCTCCTTTGTATGAATGATGATTACAGCCACCGGAATCTTTTCCTCCTGCTTCGTTGTTTCGAATTGATGGCTGGCCTCAAGATTAACTTGAACAAAACCTCTGTTACCAGCCTCTCTGACCGTTTTGACGTTGCTTCTCGAATTGCGACCTCTCTTGGTTGCCGACCGGCCTCTCTATTTGGGTGATTAAAGATCTTGATCGTTCTCGTCATCGCTTCTTCTGGGCTGGTGCTGATTGTCTGTCAAATAAGGGCAAATGTCTCATTTCTTGGCCTAATATTACCTGTTCTAAAGCCGACAGAGGTCTTGACATTATTAACTTGTTCACCCACAACCAGGCGCGCATTTGTTCTTGGTTCTGGCGCGTGATGCAAGATCATGATCTTTATTGGGTGCGATTAATGAAACAAACTTATGGTGACTTCCGCTCATGGAATTCTCTTTCCTTCTCTCGCAGAGCATCTCCTATATGGAAAGACCTCTCCTCCCTGCCGGAGACGATGATTACTGGTTCCTCTTTTTCTGTTGGCAATGGCGCTCACACCCAATTGTGGACTGATAAATGGTGTTATGGGTCTTGCCTTGCCCATAAATATCCTGAGCTATACCATCTCTCTGAGCAACCGTCTGCACTCATTTCCGAGATCCGTCGTTTTGATTCATGGGGTGTGTGTATTGGTTGGTCATTATCTTTTTCCTCGCTAGTGGACGGGGCGGCCTTGGCATCTATGTTCTCGGATTTGGAGGTTATCAGGCTGCAGACTCATAAGGACTAGATCAAATGGCGAAGGGAGGTTAATGGCATCTTCTTTGCTTGCAGCTTAGGATTCTATCTTTCCGGGGTATTGTTGATCGACACCATCGAGCGTTATGGTCTTTGTGTCTACCTCCTAAAGTGGCAATCTTTGGATGACTCTGGCTTCACTGAAAACTACTCACTCGCGATCGATTAATACGATGGGGTATCGCGTCGGATTCCAGCTGTGCATTATGCAACCATTCTCATGAATCTCACGCTCACTTATTTTTTTCCTGCGCATTCACTTCTGATGGCCGGTATGCACTCCTTCGTTTGCGGCACCTTGGCCTTCATCCCCTGCACTCTGCTGGATGGCGCTCCATGCGACATAGGCAGAGGAAGTCTCTTTCCATTACTGCCTTCATCTGGAGATGGTTTATATGGCATGAAAGAAATAACAGGATTTTCCAACAGAAGTGCTCCTCGATCCAAATGCTGATTGTCGCCGATGATGCCTTCATGAGAAGATACTAGCTTACATGATTAGATATTGTTGCTATCTATTGTATTGAGTATTCATCCTCCTCTCTGTTACTATATTTTTATTTTCTATGTTTTAACTCCCTCCTCCCTATTGTTGTTTCTCTTCATTTCTCTTGAATGGAAGCAGAGTTCCTATTTCAAAAAAAAAAAAAAAAACTAATAGTCTCAGTTAGTACCTTATTGAATAAATCATTTTCTCCCCATTTTCTCCCTTCATACTTAGCGCTATTTCTATTCCTCCAGATCCACCAGAAAGATATGGCCATAAAAGATTTTAGCTTCATTGCAGTTTTAGGTTCATAGCCATCAGCTTCTTTTAACCACTGCCCCTTTTTCCAGTCATCTTTATATCTGAAACTTATGTTCAATTTTCTCTCAACATGTTTCCAATAATCTCCTGCAAAGTCACACTCTAAGATTATATGTTCCCAGAATCCCAGGCATCATCTTCATTGTTGTAAACTGCACATTTATCAGCTTCTCTTCCTGTGAACCTTTCCATCCATTTTGATGTAGGCAATCTTTCCCAAGCCAATTTCCAATTGAAGATTTTAACTCTCTCGGATACCTGTAGAGCCCATAGCTTCCCCCGACTGAAGTCAATTTCTCCAATAGGATCCTCCTTTTGTTTGACATAACAATAAGCTTTTTTGGTTGCTATTTCACCTCTCAACCTTTCTTTCTACACCCATCTGTCTCTGCTTTCATCGTTATCTATTTGTAGAGAAATAATTCTTTTATTTAGGCAATTATCAAACATACATCAAGTATTCCCGAATTCCATTCCCATTCTTTAATAAATTCAGCTACAAAAGTATAGCTTTCTAGCCTTTCAACATTGAGATATGTAGGCCATCTGCAAAAAGGTATTTCATTCATCCAAGGTTCTGTCCAAATTTTTGTTTTTCTACCATCTGCTATTTTGATTCTCATTCCTTCTCTTAAACTGATCATACAATTCCATATTGCCTTCATCTGTTCAGAGCATCTACCCTTTTTCCTTTCTTCCCAAGGATGAATAGAACCATATCTGGCTTTGTACATTTTACACTAAGTGTTATCCTCTTCATTTAAAATCTGAAAGACCCTTTTTTCTAGCATAGTTTTCTTCATCACTTCCATATCTCTAATCCCTAATCCCCCAATTCTTTTACTAGCTGTCACAACCTTCCAACTCAGCAGTTTTGCACCTTTGCTTTTACCGATTGGAAAGAACTCCTTTGCCACTTTAGTGATCTTGTTAATTGCTTTACCACTTTAGGCAATCTTCACTAAAATATTTGTTCAGTACCCGCTGGTGAAGATTGCTGTTGGTGGTGGTGGTGGTGGCGGCGACGACGGTGTCTAGAGCAAGGGGATAGGTAGAAGAATAAGTGATGATCGTCAAATGAGATGGATGGTGGAGATTGCTGCCACGTGGCATTGGGGAGGGGGGTTCTGCGCACGTGGAAGTTTTACTGTTAAGTTACTAACGGACATGCTAATGGAAGGGGGTTATTTGAACAAAAAGTATAGTCGCGGGAGGATTCCGTGCACACTTGATAGTTTAGGTAGTCTTTGCGCATATTAACTATAGTCGAGGGGGGTTCCGTGTAATTTACCCTATTAAGTATCATGAATTATACTTAAGTTGATAGCTCATGCATGTAGCTGTGTTGTAAAAGCCTACAACTTCATTCCATATGCATCAAGGCTAAACTAGATGTATATCTACAAATATTTAAAGTTGGGAGAGGCTACGAGGGAGAGAACTCTCAATACTGAGAGTGATCCTTTTCTTTTCTTTTCTTTTTCTTTTTTTTAGAGAGCTCTCCATTGAGAGCTAGAGGCGGTAATGGATTGTGCCCAAGTAGGCCCATGCATTGTCAATCGTGTGGTGCTTGGCACGACTCGAATTTTCTGAGGGGCGGCCTAGCCCGGCACGAGGCCTCCCCCTTGGGGCTCCGGCCAACCCAGTGCCTAGCCTAGCTAGGCCTGTGCCAGCCTAGCCAAGCGCATATTTGGCTCGACATGCATGTCGTGCTCAACATGACATGGACATGGGCCGTGCCGAGCATGACCCGTGTGTCCCAAGGGACGAGCCCAGTCTGTCCCTTGGGCACGAGCGTATCGTGCTTGGCCCGACCAAAAAATTTCATGCCGGGTCAAGCACAACCTTTTTTGGGTCGGGTCCGTGCCACCCATGGGCGGACCCGGCCCATTGCCATCTTTATTTCCTCTTTTTTCTTTTGTTATTGTTTTTTACTGTATTTATTTTTATATTTTATTTATTTATTTATTTGCGTGATATTTTAGAACCACTGCTCAGAAATCTTGAGTATAGTCTCATCTAAAGTCATTTGGTCAATTATCACCAAATTTTAGGTTTTGAAGTGGATAAAATTTGGTTAGAATCATATGGATCGCTTTATATTTTTTTTCTAGTGTTTTTAACTTTTAATGGATTAGTAAAAAAACATAGAAGTGTTTATTATAGTTTATTTGTTTTGCAATGTATGATTCATGCAATAAAGATAAAATCCAAGCAATATTTCGAATATATCCATAATATGATTCAATTTTTAGAAAATATATAATTTATTCAGATGCATATTCACATATAATATATTTTTAGTAATCCTTCTTAGAATATATAAATTTGTTATTGTTAACTTTAGATGAGTGAAAAGTCTCCCAAATTTGTTCACTCGCACGCACTGTCAAACATATTCGTTCAGCTGTTCATAGTAGCCAATACTAAATAGAGTTAATGTATCCATATCATGTGGGGCCTATACCGCTTAGCCCGACCCGACCAGATATTTTTTCGAGCCTTATCAGACCGATCTGATAATGGCCCAACCACAGAAAGGATCGACCCAAGTCTGATTTTATCGTGCTAGGCCAGGCCGGACTATCGGCCGGACCAAATATTGCAAGGTCTAACCTCAATCCCCATCTCTTCTTCTTCGACATCATCTCCTCTCGGATCCGGCTCCCCTTTTTCCTTTGCCCTCGTCACGCTTCATTATCTCCCTCTCACCGACGACATCTCGAGTTATAGTTACTCAATTTTATTTGGATGGTATTTTAGTAAAATAATATTATTTTTCCGATAATCTTATTGTTGTACCAAACATGGCAATATGAATAACCATTAAAATTACCGACGCGCACCAAACACTACAATGTGATATTACCAATAATCTAAAAAATGGTTATCTATATTGGTGGTAATAAAGATTGCTATTTGACAATGCACCAAAGGTCACCTTAGCTATGATAAGCTAAATCAGGTTTGATTCAGTAGCTGAAATGAAGTCATCAGTGTTGAGCTTTTCATACATGAAATTGCCATCAGCCTTAAATCATGCAATTCATAATTATTTGCATATGCATAATAAGAGAAAAAAGAACTCTTAGCATTGGAGCACATTGACAATAACAACATTTAGCATTTGTACAAGAACAGTGACTTCATTTTTGCTAAGCTAGATATACAACAGCCTGATTAAGATTTCAGAGTAATAAATTGTTTCCTAGCTAGTCTTCTAGCATACAAGTTTCTGTTGTTGATCACCATTTGTAGATTTTCATTACACCAAAAGTCATACACCAAGAGTTCCTACACAAAAAGTATCACGGATACATTTTCCCCAATTTTGCACAACATTGTTCCAGGTTAATTTACAATCTTTAAAAAATCTCTTTTCAATAAATAAAAAACTCATCGTAAAGTAGGTAGGGCTGAATAGGTTCCGCAGCTTACAGTTGTATCATTTACAAATTTGTTTTTCTTTAAGCTACTTCAGAGAGGTATCCAGCCCTGTCATTCATGTTTACTTCATCATAAGAACCAATTTCAACTTCAATTACAAAAGTCTAATGCAGGACGTTTAAGTAACTGACCTTGATTACACCACTTTCAGTACCACAATAGATGACATCATTGGATGCAAGCAGGCTTGTAATCTTGCTACCAGCCGATAATCTACCGACCTTCCGCTGCTGTTCTCTTAACCAGATCTGCAAAAAAATGCATACTTAAAATCAATGAACTTATCTAAGCTGGCAATGTTTATGAAATGGGTTGTAAAACTTCAAAACAATGGAAAAAGCACCTGAATAGCACTTTTGGATGAGCTGCAATTCAAGTAAATGAAATCTGCAACTACTTCCATTGCCCTGATTGTTGTCCCACTTTTCGTACTTATCATGATTTGTGATTGCCGGCGTTTCCTCCAGTCCTGTAACTTTTGAGAGTTAGACAAAAGTGGAACAGGTTCATGCTTAACAATCCATTTTTCAGTTGATACCATTGATACCTTCAGGCAGGATCCTTCAACAGCAGAACCTGCATTGTAGACCCAGTCTTTGTATATCTTAATTGAATTGATAGGTTTCTTTTGTATTATCCAGCTTCTGGCTGGTGCTTTGATCATGGTCTTATTTCCTTCCGTCATATCTACTTCCTGAAGATAGTTTGATTTATATAGAACATTAGTGACATGGCCAACATGAACATATGGGATTCTTAGATGTCCTACTAACCTGTATGCTTGAGTCTGTGCATCCAAGATAAAGTTTATCACGATTGACAACCAAACATTTAATGTGCTTATTCTTGCATAGAGTTTGGATACTTTGCGATGTATCATGCACCTGTAAAAAATAAGCTCAAATTTATTTGTGATTATAACTGTTTAGAACATAAGTTTATAGTTGAATAGCAGTGAAGTCTAAGCATAATGTACCTTAAGCCCACGGCTTTTTGTAATTACAAGGATTTTGTCACAATAGCTTTCTACTTTTTGAATTGGCTCTTTCATCTCTATAACCTCCACACACTCTAATTTCTTTTGTGGCATTTTCCATATCTTCAAGTAAATAATTGATTTCTGTTAGTAGTATTTCACATCACATGCAAACCTTCATCTGAGAATAATATGAGATCACTTACTCTGATAGTTTTGTCAATTGATCCACTTAAGATATTGTCCCCTGAATGAGAAAAAGTAAAGCAAGTAACAGCCTTCTTGTGTTCCTTGGTTTCCCATAGGAGCAATGACTTTTGACCTTTAATGTCCCAAACCTGTTGCATACATCCAATCCAACAAGGTCATATGAAAGCTTGATATTCAAAATGATGTACTAACTTTATTTCAATTGGTAGTGTTGAGCCCTAAAGCCTCAATACATTAATCATAGAAAAGACATATATATAAGCCAGAGACACCATAAGCTAAGCCTAGGAATAATATAAACTAACCTATACCAACAATAAATACAATATAAAAACTATTATCTTTAACACTCCCCCTCAAGCTGGAGCATAGATGTCAATCATGCCCAGCTTGTCACATAGTAATTTGCAAGGTCTAAAATACCGATACCGGTCATCATCTCGGTGGATGACCGGTATCGGTACATACCGATACCGTACCGTACCGACACACGGTACGGTCCGGTACGGAAATTGCATACCGGTCCCTTTTTTTTATTTATTTAAATTTTGCTGTTAAAAATAACTCGAATAACACATCATTGATCAAGAAATACTTAAAATTAAGATTCAAATGTCAAATACATGAATGCAATGTTTAAAGAGCCGTTGGGTACTGTTTTGATATTGTATTAGAGTTTTTCATAGATACAAGAGAATCATTACATTGGAGTTTATATAGTCGTGTATATCCCCAAGATATGTACGAGTACGACGGACTAAGATCAACACCGTATGTTGGGATGTGTAGCGACTGATTTGCCCTAAGCGTCTTATGTTGCGCTACGCAGAGTTTTCGGCGGTCCCGCTGCCAAGGGTGTGGGGGCGGAGCCCCCGAAGATTTTTTGGGCCCTTTGGGTTGTGGGCCTGTGTCGGCCTATATAAATTCTAATGTAATGATTCTCTTATATCTATGAAAAACCCTAATACAGTATCGAAAAATACCCAACGGCTCTTTTTAAGAGCTGTTGGATCATACCGGGCGGTATCGCCCGGTATGACAGCAAATACCGCCCGGTATTTGCTAAATACTGGAGCATACCAGGCGGTATTTACCGAGATACCGATATTTTCCAATACTCGGTATGTTGCAATAGTACACAATGTCATACTGGGCGGTATAGCCCGGTATGACAGCAAATACCGCCCGGTATTTCATAAATACCGGGCATACCGGGCGGTATTTACCGAGATACCCGGTATTTACCTATACCGGGTATCTCGTATACCGGTTTTTTCAAAAACCGGTATATACCGAGCTTACCGCCCGGTACGGTACGAGATTTAAAACCATGGTAATTTGAACAGAGTCGAGTTGAGAGCTTTAGTGAAAATATCAGCAATTTGATCCTGAGAGGAGATATGAGGCGTGATAATCTTCTTGGAAAGAACAACATCCCGAATAAAATGACAGTCGACTTCAATATGTTTTGTTCTTTCGTGAAAGATCGGATTATTTGCAATATGAATAGCAGACTGGTTATCATAGTGCATCGTCGTAGGCTTATCAGATGAGAACCCTAGTTCTCCTAAAAAACTTTTGACCCACATTAGTTCACATGTGGTATGAGCCATGGCCCTATACTCAGCCTCGGCACTTGAGCGAGCCACCACATTCTGTTTCTTACTCCTCCACGTGACCAAGTTTCCTCCAACATAAGTGCAATACCCCGAGGTGGATCTTCTATCACAGATGGACCCAGCATAATCTGCGTCAGAGTACCCCTCTATTTTAATGTGACCGTTTTTCTGAGCCACAAGCCTTTACCAGGAGAACTCTTGATATAGTGTAAAATTTTTAACAGAGCATTCCAATGAGAATATTTCGGCTGATGCATGAACTGACTAACAACACCAACAGCGTAGGAGATGTCAGGACAGGTGATAGTCAGATAAATAAATTTCCCAACTAACTTTCTAAATCTCACAAGGTCCTCGAAGTCTTTGTCACCTTCAAGCTCAGGAGCAGCACCTGTACCAACAGGTATACTGGCAGGTCTGCATCCAAGCATGCCTACCTCACTCAGGAGATCCATGGCATATTTCCTCTGCGAAAGTACCACCCCTGTCTCATTATAGGCAAACTCAATGCCAAGAAAGTACCTCGGACGGCCCAAATCCTTTGTCACAAAATGTTTTTTCAGATGGGCTTTTACTGTCTCAATTTCATTGCTATCACTGCTAGTGAGTAATATGTCATCCATATACACTGCAAGAATAACAGAACCAGCAAATGTTTTTTTCATAAAAACAGAGTGATCAGATTTACATTCCTTTAGCCCAATAGTAGATGCAACTTTGCTTAGTTTGTCAAACCATGCTTGAGGACTTTGTTTTAGGCCATAAATTGCTTTCTTGAGGTGACACACTAGATTCTCCCCCTGAACAACATATCCAAGAGGTTGCTCCATAAAGACAGTCTCAAGTCCCCATAAAGAAATGCATTCTTAACATCCATTTGATGCATGAGCCAATTCAGATTTACGGCAAGAGAGATGAGAATCCTCACAAAGTTTAACCGGGCCACAGGAGAAAAAGTCTCGAAGTAGTCTACACCAAATTGTTGTGTGAAACCTTTTGCCACCAAGTGAGCCTTGTACCGTTCAATGGATCCATCAGGAAGATATTTTAAGCAAAACACCCACTTACAAGCGACTGGTTTAGAGCCAGGAGGAGGTGGAACAAGTTCCCAAGTCCGTCTGGTTCTGAGAGCATCCATCTCCTCATCCATGACACTCTTCCACTTAGGATGAAGCAGAGCATCCTAGTATGTCCTGCGAATGGAAACAGAAGACAAGGAGAAAGCAAACTGGCGAAGCGAGGATGATAGTTGAGCAAAGGATACATGATTGCTAATGGGATGAGCAGTACAACTCCGCTTACCTTTCAATAAAGCAATGGGAAGGTCAACACTGGATAGAGGATCTTGAGAGTGATTCGGAGCTGGCAGAGTAGCTTGTTTGAAGAGTTCACCTGTATCTTTATGTCTTCTTTGATAGACTAACAAGGGAGGAGCACGAGACAATGACTCATCAGAGTGATGGGTAATAGAAGGAAGAGGTGGAGGTAGGGGAACAGACTCCCAAGTCGGAGTTCCAAGATTCGATGTAGAGGTGAAGTAGGGAATATCTTCAAAAAATGAGACATCAATAGAGATAAAGAGTTTTTTTGAAATCGGGTCATAACAACGATATCCCTTTTGAGTGCGAGGGTATCCAATGAAGACACACTTCACAGCTCTATGAGACAATTTGTCATAACCTGGACCAAGATTATGAACAAAACATATGCAGCCGAAGGTTTTTGGAGAAATTTTAAATGAAGATTGTTTGGGAAACAAGACGGAGAATGGTGACCTATCCCCTAAAACATATGAAGGAACAATATTAATAAGATATGCAGCAGTGAGAACAGCATCCCCCCATAGATACCGAGGAATATTCATGTGAAACATAAGTGTCCTAGCCACATCTAGAAGATGACGATTTTTGCGTTCAGCAACACCGTTCTGCTGGGATGTGTAGGGACATGAGGTCTCATGAATAATACCATAGGAGACACAAAATTTTACAAAATCAGACTGAAGATATTCGCGAGCATTATCAGTTCGAAGAATTTTAATGGAGGTGTCAAACTGATTTTTTATTTCAAGATAAAAGGTTTGAAAGACATGAAACACATCAGATCGATTTTTTAAAAGAAACACCCAAGTCATACGAGTGTGGTCATCTATAAAAGTAACAAAATACTTGTATCCCAAACGACTCACTACAGGACTAGGACTCCGAATATCAGAATGAATAAGTTCAAAAATAGACTCTCTACGAGGACTTGAGCTTTGTGGAAAGAGCACCCGATGATGTTTACCTAACTCACAAGCTTCACATTTGAAAGGAGAACAGAACACAGACTCAGGGATGGTTGACTTGTGCTTTTGAATAGAGGGATGGCCTAATCGACAGTGCCATTGAAATGCAGTGATGGAGTGGTGGGCGACAGGAACGCATGTGGATAACAGGTAAATTCCTCCAGTTTCAGCTCCCCTACCAATCTTCCTCCTCATCTCTAGATCCTGTATCACACAATGAGAAGGAAAAAAAGTTACAGAGCAATTATGACTTTTGGTAAGTTGACTAATGGAAAGTAGATTCATAGGAAATTTTGAAAGATGAAAAACTCTATCTAATTTTAGATTGCTCGAAACAGTGATTGTGCCAAGACCATGTATAGGAGAAGTAGAGCCATCGGCAATGCGGACATGTGGTGGGTTAGACTCAGGGTTATAGTTAGAGAAAAGATTCCTATTACCTGACATATGATTGGAAGCACCTGAGTCAAGAATCCAAGACATACCAGAAGAAGCAATAGCCGCAGTCCCAGAGGAGGAAGACATGGCTGAGGAAGTGACTGCTTGCATGAACTTTTCATATTCAGACTTAGAGACACAAATAGTCTCCTCCTTTTGATTTTCACTGGTACTATTGTTGAGAGGTTGAGTAGATATAGCAGCCTTAGCATGAGAAGGTTTTCCAAACTTTTGCCAGCACCTGTCAGGAGAATGATTGGTTCTCCCACAATGTATACACGGAGAAAAGGAATTTCTACCTCTCCCTCTTCCTCCAATTCTACCACCACCACGACCCTGGTGGCCTCTACCTCCGGCAATAAGTGCTGAGTTATCTCCTGTAGGAAAAGAGGCAGGAGGAGGATTGAGTTAAGTAACTTTCAAAATTCTAGCCATAGCATTTCTGAGATCAGAAATGGTATTATCTGCCATGAGCTGGGACTTGACATGATGAAGAGACGGTGATAGAGCGGAGAGAAACCTTGCAACAAAAAATTCCTCTCTTTGTTTTCTTTGTATTGAAACATCAGTGGTGAAAGGATGATATTCAGTCAATTCATCTGCTTTTCTTTTTAAGATGGCGTAGAACTCTTGAATTGATGCACCCTCCTCAAGTTTCATATTAAAGATATCAGAGTACAAGGTATAAACTCTGGAGATATTTGCATCTTGAAAGTATGTTTTTTTTTAGGAAATCCCACATGCTCTTAGTAGTATCAAGAAAAATAACTGTTGAGGCAATCTGCGGCTCCAAACTATTGATCATCCATGAGAGAACCGCATAATCGTTTGCCTCCCAATCAGAATATTTTTCAATATCGGCTGAATCAGGAGGATCATCCTCAAGGTGTTTAATCTTCTTCTGAGAACCACAAAAAACACGAAAAGCACGAGACCAGAGAATATAATTTGTACCATTAAGTTTGATAGAAGTACTCAGAGTTGCAGTTTTGGGATCCACCATAGAGTTTGACATTCTTTATAAAGCAGTATCAAATGAAGCAATTGACAGAAAAAAATCTTGTGTTGGAACCAAAAACCTGAAGTGCTGCAGAAACTCGGCTCAGAAATGGCTTGAAAACGCCTCAAAAATGGCTCAAAATCGGCTCAACTTGACTGGAGCCGGCTTAAAGCCGAGCCGACTTGGAGCCGCACCTGGAGAAGCCGGCTTGGAGAAAAATTGGCGCCTGTCACAAAGGTGCCCGACAAAGGAGAGGGCGCCCGCGTCTACCTCGTTGATCGAGCCTTTCTCTGGTTCGAGAGGCGATCAGCGCGGCGCGTCTGGTTCGAGGGGTTGCCGAGGCTTCTACACCGGCGGAGGACGAAGAAGGAAGAGAAGATCTCGCCGTTGAGATGACGAAGGTTGGATTCTACGCCGGCGGTCCGAGAGGAAGACGATGGAGAGGCGATGCTTGTTCGACTTCGCGAGCGTCTGCGCCGAGCCAAGAAGACGTAGGGAGGAGCCGCGTGGAAGGCGCAGGAGAGACGCCGAACGCCGAACAGTAACGGCGCAGGAACAGTAAACGCCGAACAGTAACGGCGCAGGAACAGTAAAAAAACTAGGAAAAAATTTTGTGGAAAAATTCTAGGGCTGCTCTGATACCATGTTGAGCCCTAAAGCCTCAATACATTAATCATAGAAAAGACATATATAAGCCAGAGACACCATAAGCTAAGCCTAGGAATAATATAAGCTAACCTATACCAACAATAAATACAATATAAAAACTATTATCTTTAACAGGTAGGATCATAGTACATATTTAGTTCATTATTGAAAGTAGATAAAAGGTTAATATATGACCTAAAATGTTATCAATTGGATATCATGTCTGTTACCATTCAGATGGAGCTGTTACCTCATTTGATGCTTACCTTCAAAAGACAAATGATATTTTTCACAATGTTTTGACCAGGAAAACTTTGTCCTCTAAAGGTGAACCATGATAGTTGATAGTGTTAAATCAATTTCTTACAGGTAAATGCTTACCCTAATTGAGCCATCGGAATGACCAACACATAAATGCCCTTTAAAGAAGATAATAGCAGTTGCAGCTCCATTACTCGCCTGACCTACCTCCAAAACTTGAGTATGTACACATGACACACGCTGCACTTGTCATATACATCAGAGTATCAGACAGAAAATACAGATTGTGGATCAATATTTTAACAAGAATACAAAGAATTGGAAAGTCATTCAGCAATCTTAGGGGAAAAAACAGACAGCTATTGTTCTACACATCATAGAATAGTCAGAAATTTAAGGAAAGAAACTGCTTACTAGTTCATAGTCACACGAACAGTTTTTTAACACAATACTAGAAATTTATTTGCCTAGACATCATAGAAGAATAGTCAAGATAATATGCTAAGTAGAATAATAGTCAAGATCAGTAAAAATCATATTCGCATTCTAGACATATTCACTATATAATGTTTAGGAAAGAAAATGGAGAATTAGTCTTTTATTAACAAAGTACAGTAGTCAGCATTATCATTAGACTTTTATCACTCTCCCTTCTTTTTCTATAATAACTATGCCTAATAAGTTATACCCTTAAAAAACTATGCTCTACCAAGACATGGACATTCATCTAAATATTACTAATAATTATATGCAACTTAATTATTGACTAAGGACATGAGTCTGTAATTGCACTAACCGGTTTAATGGGAATAAAATAGTCTGTCACTCTATGCAATTCTTCAGCCATCCATGTGAAACTTGAGAGCCGCCTTAGAGACTCTCGTGTACCCTCAGAGAAGTTCATTAACTTTTGCTTTCCTGTAGATTAAAAGAAGTACTGAAGGTTCCATTATAACATTCAAAGAAAATGTGTAGCAACATAAAGAGCATCTTGGCAGCATGAGAAAATACATAAAAACAAGCATAGATGTAATGAAGATTAAATGTACATAACCTTAGAGCATTAACTAGAATTCAGCATAGTGTAAATTTCTTAGTACTAAAGTATAAACTCAAACTAAACAAGATATTTCTTTGTTGTTTGTATTTTTGGCGAACTCTTTCGCCTTTCAAGGGAAGCTTTCCAAGGTTGGAGAAGTTCTTCTTTTTACAGATTCTAAATATTTTGGTTCTTGTAATTATACTAATATTTTACTAGATGAACAGATTTTTGTTTTTTATATTCACATTTGAAGTGTAGAAAATTTTGATTTTTGATCCACCTTTCTTTCAAAGTGATAATTGTAAATAATGTCACAGTGCCATATAGTAGCCACACTTTACCTTTCCCTGAAGTGTAATTATACAGACAAATACATGACAGAATCCTCTCATCAAGATCTGAACCAGGATGGAGGAACTGAGCTATGCTGTTTAACAAAGTCTCCCAGGCAGAATATCTGAGGTTACTTGGGCCCATAATGGCAATTTCACTTCCAAGCCATGCAAGAAAAACTAGACATTCATGCGAGACACTTTTGACTTTGCTTTCCAGGCCTTTTGCCACAGCACCAAGCACAGAAACTCCCATTTTAATGATGGCTCGTGCGGCCTTTGCACTCCAGGCATTTAATTCAATATCCTACAAAATTAGTTTTTGTTTTACCCAGTCAAATCCAATCTGCTTTTCCATTTTTGAGCAAGATGGAACATTCAGACAAAAAACATATTTCAAGCATGAATAAATGCCATCAACTTTCTTCACCTGTAAACATGGATCAACCCAGTCAATGTTTTTTATCATATTTTTATGGTATTTAGATGTTAAACCAGCTCTTTTTAATAGCCATGGAGTTGTATATGATTCTCCTGTCCAAGAATAAGTTCCTCCAATATTTGAAAGAATATATGCTGAAAATGTCTGGATTCTGGAACTCTTTTCAGTCACAATTGATTCCAACAGAACTTCCATTGCCTCCTCTTTGAATACACTCTTTCCACTTGATTCATCCTGGAAAGGTTTACAGAAATAATAATTTCTTCATCCTCACTCTATTCTCAGTATAGACTATGTAGATAAGTAAAAAATACTTGGAAAAGAAACTTATGATAACTAAAAGTTACAAGTAAAATGTGTGTCAAATGAGCAATCTAAATAGAGTAAACCCTAGATGCTTCCAAACTATTGAAGATGAAAGATAGTAAAAACAATAATGAAGGCTTATATTTTTACAAGACAAAGCCAATACTGACTATATATTACAGCAAAACACTAATATAGGCCTAACAGAAAGGACATGATGCAGAAGAAACAAGAAATAGAACAAACACAAAAAAACAAAGATTTATGTCTTTTTGCTTATAGGCTATTTTATGAATGGATACTAGAAAATAGATATTTTATAAGGTATGTCAGGGTAACAATGTAATTAAGCCTCCAAATTCAAGAGTCTATCACATGCAATCCTCTCAGAGAACCTATAATTCAAAATGAAACATCACTAATCCAATATGCTTGTTCACAGATGGCACAGTTTATCTCTCATTTTGCATGATCACGAGGGGATGTTCAGATATATTCAATTGGTGTTTTATGCTTGTTCATTTTCAGCAACTTGGCATTTTATAGGTTTTCTTTTTGAGTTCTATTTATGTTTCTAGACACGAGCGGTCTGTTATATAAACCATCTTGAGTTTTAGAGGGAATTTTAAGAGTATGCATTGTGTCCTAAATAGGTGTAGTTTTATTATATTGTTCTTCAAGTTTATTGTACCTCTCCTTTCTATAAATGAAGGGGGTATTCTGTTAATGAAGATATGATATTGTCCCATCTCCACATGGTATCATAGCATCACAAGTCCTACATTAGCCGCCACCACCACAAATCCTCCTCTCTGGACCCAGTCGCTGCACTTTTTTCCAGCATGTATGAAAACCCTAGGGCAGCCACTGCCTATCTTCCTGCAGGCAGCCTCACCCCCCCTGTACAGCAGCCATCAGGCCGCTGCTGTTTCAGGACACTGCCCCTCTGTCAAGCAGTCATTGTGCTCAAACACAGGTTCACCTCTAAATTCTTCAATAAATTTGTGTCTCTTGGGTAGATATAGTGGGAGCCATTCTATTTCCCTCAATACCCAAAGCGACCCCAAAATATGACATACCAAAAAAACTTATCTAGATATTCTCCTGTTGAGTTTGAAGGCTTCTAGGCTAATCTATTCAGTAGGGTCTATGAAAAGGGAGATTGTTATGATTGGATTTTTTCTGTCTCTATGACAAGGGTGCTTGCTAAAATCAGATTCCTCCATTTACATGCAAAAAACCAAAGAGAAGATCTCAAATATTCTTAAGAATGGAAATCTACCCATCTTATTATGCACTTCAAGTACATGGCTCTTGTAACTCTTCCATTTCCAAGCCAACATATCAATTTTATTACGCTCATATCCTCTTGTTTTTTTCAACTCCTTACCAGAAATTCAACCTACAATAGAAAAGATCCATTACGTAGCTATGAGAAACGTTTACCAGTATGTCTAGTTGAAGCAGAAGATTAGCTGCCATAAGTTGATGCTCTAGTTCAGTTTGTTTGATACAGGCCATCAATGAGTGCATAATGCCAATACTCCTTTGTTGTTTTATCTGATGCAATAGATTAATGGCTGATGACCTGAAGCATTCGGGAAATGGAATTGAGTACATTAATTAAATTGTCAAGCAATAACTAGTTGTCAAAAACTTAAATCATCAGCATGCAAATATTCCTAGGGCATATGCATCTCAAGTTTTCTTTAGATCCTCAAAATTGATTACTTATCTAGGACAGCTTCAACCACAAAAGTTCTCATTTTGTAGCAAAAATCAAAGATCATTTGTTTTAGGGAAAAACGTGGAAACCTTTTTTGAGCAAAAGAAAAACTTGGAAACATGGGAATCTTGATTTTAGATATTGATCACACTGAAAAGCGTTGAAAGTTGATGTGCTCCAAACTGTAGCTGACCTTCAAAAAATTGATACAAACACTGAGTTGCATATTCCTAGGACCTAAAGCTTTGATGCTTGAACTTGTTAGGCCATCATACTTGGAACTTGCCGTATATATTGTTAAATTTGATTGGGTGATCATCGTTCCTAACAACTTAAGCTATTAGGAAAATGATTAATCTATACATTTATATTCTTAACACTTCCCCTCGTGTATGGGTGGGTAAATCCAAGTTCTACATGTGCATTAACTAAACTTAATTGGGGGTATATATTTTTTAATATTGACATTGGCAGGATTCAAACCTTTTGTTCTCATACCACGCTAAATTTGATTAGATGACCATCTCTTTCAAAAGTTTAAGCTGTTAGGAAAGCAACCAATCAATACATTTATATTATTTACATACATATATGTTTAATGCAATTTGGTCCTCTTCCTTTACTACCATATTACAACTTTTTATGTTTCAAAACCATATTTTGAGGAACATATTTAACTTTCTAATGGTGTAAGATTTGTCTTGTTTATGAAAACCAGCTATTCTACAGCCTGACAGCAATAACTAATGTGTGCCATATAAAAAATATATAGATAAAACATTAACTTATAACTTAGATATTTTGTTTATGGATAGATGCTTTCATTTGATAATGAAATTTAAGACATGAGATAAAAAGGTACAGTAAATAGAAATTATATAGCTTTACCGTGGTGTTTGCAAAATCTCATAAAAATACTCGAGTACTGAAAATTTAGCACGCTTATTGTTGCTCCTTAGAAGATGAAGAAATGGTTCCACAGGAGTAAGCTGTGACAAAAACTTCTTGCAGTTTCCATTAAGGCGCATACACTGAACAAGAATAGCTGCCAAAGCCACACCTTCTTCCAAGTTCTTGTTCATTGCAAGATTTGCCATCTTAGAAAAAAATTGAGGGGAGCTAGTTGCTGTCAAGTATAGATTATTTGTTACATAGTCAAAATCAGTTACCAAAATTTTGATCATAGCTATACATGCTGATGATGGTGTCAGTGGAAGTAATATGGACTCCTTATTTTGACCATTTGGAGTACAAGCAACCTCCACTAGTGCTGGTAGAAGTTCTAAACTTCTTATCTCTGAGGGTGATGGATTTAGCATATATATAAGAATGGCAGCTTCATGCACATTTCTCTTCAGCGCACTTGCCAAATAGTATAAATGCAATTCCTTTTTCTTAATATCTTGAATAATTGTTTTATCTTCAGATATGAGAAGTAAGAGTACAGTGACTGATCCCCTGATGATTTTCTCTTTTTCGGAAGCTGAAATAATTTCCAGTAATTGGCCAAGCATTTGTTGTTTTGATGAATTGTATTTCACCACCTTTCGCCGTTTCAGCAACTCCCATATGGTTGTTACTTCCAAGTCAGCATCTTCATGATGTCTACAACCTTCTGAGAAAAAAGTAGTTGAAACTTCATCTCCAAATAGTCTGGGAAGTTCAAGCTGTTTGCTTTTTCCATAATTTGGACTTCCATGGGTCCAGTCTTTCTCAGTATTAGCCATTTTTTTTGTTCTCCTTGCAAAACTTCCTCTAGAAACCAATTCTGACAAAGTGCTAAAGCTTCTTAAATCACATCTTGATCTCCTTTTTGAGGATGTTTCATCCTTTATGTAGTAGTTATTGAACAGGTGCTTCTCCACCTCTTTTATATCCAAGAGTGAAAATTTTAAGCCAGTAAGGGAACTCTGTGATTTCCTGGATGATAGCTGACTTCCATTCACTTCAGAGCCTTCTTTTTCTGCAGGATGTCCAAATTCAGATGGCAAGCATTGGACTAAACAGTTCCTGTTAACATTCAGTTAACTGATTAAAAGAACACAAAAAAAGAAACATAGACAGCATTTAGAAGTTGTCAATATTAGTATTATACCTCTCACCAGTATGGGATGTTAAATCTCCTGTGTTCATTGACAGGATATCTGCTGGATACTCTGCATGATGCATTCTTTCCTGCATCAGGGAAGCAGTGGGGTTGATGATATAAAAAACTGTGGCAGTTAATAGTATGTCATTATATTCGAACCTAGAGCAAAATGAGTCTCACTATGTGCTTTCCAAAACTGATTTACTGGTAAAGGAAAGTTTATTGTCTTCTAACCTTAAAGAAAGGCTGACACTAACCCAAAAGCATTATTTAACTACTGGACTAGAAATACATGAATTATAAGAGAAATTAAATTCATAACAATATCAGCAAGTTTCCCGGCTGGTATCAACTTATTAAGAAAATTTTCACAACAGAGTCTGATTTTAGGCCAGTGAGGGGACCCAGACCCGATATCAAGATGGAAGTATGTGATGGAAATAAAACAATCTAGCCATTAAGTTTAGGCTCAACTAGCTAGAATTTATTACTTTCTACAGCCATAAAACTAAAATTCCAACATAAAATTATCATTCAGTATTTACATAATTTAGCTCTGAGTCACATTCTTCTTCTGAAGAACCCCTATGTGAATAGAAAGAAACTGGTGAAACAGATCGTGATTGTTGAAGCATTTCCTGTAGACATCTATTGTCGAAGATTTCCTTAGTTCCTGCAAAGAAACTAAAATCCAAGTTAAGTAGATCAGAGTTTTCAGCCTTCCATTCTGTGAGATGTTCTTGTTCTTCAGAAATGGATGTGGTGGCTTCAATCTTTAGTTCGAAATTGTCTTTAGTTTTAGGAGGAAGCACCATATTTGCCTGCAAGAGTTGACTAAATATAATGAAAAATATTGGATAACATCTGATTATATAATAGATGAAGAAAAAAATGCAGTGATTTTTTTATGACAAAGCCCATGAAAAAGAAATAAAGAAAAAAGTAATATAGCATAAACTCAAAGGTGACATGTATTTCTAGCTTAACTCTACATGCTTTTAATTATTGATTAAGGACCTAGTTGTAAATATATATTATCTCTATGTACTTATTTGTAAATATGGTATATAAATACTGGTAGAGAGGGCTCTATCAGGATCTTCCTTTTTCCAAATCACATGGTATCAGAGCCTCTTTGAATCCCTAAAACCTTTTTTTTTCTCCTCTTCTTTTCTGTCCGGCTACTGTTCATGCACACTGTTCGCGGGGTTACTGTTCACGCGGGGTTACTGTTCATCCGAGGCTCTTTTGTCCACGAACCTTCTACCTGCACACATATCGCTTCTCCGTTTTGATATCTCCGCTATGCCGATTCCATCGTCCATGTCTCATGGATCTGATAGAGGACGACTCAAATATACTCATTGTGGAAAGAGAGGTCTAGCACATTCGCAAGAGTCATCTTCTTCTGATGGTATTTTGGGCAACCAACCTCTTCCTTATGGGACTATCGTCAATACTAGTATTCCTCCTGAAGATGAGCATTCTCGGTTTCTTAAGTATCAGTTTGCACAAAGCTCTCAGTCAAAGTAGTCAGTCTCTACTTTTGCTCCTGAAGGTACTTCTACTACGTGTTTGACACATACTACTGGTGCACACCCTTGGATTCTAAACTCAGGCGCATCTGATCATATGTCTGGTAACTTGTCAAGTTTCTCCAATTTATTTACCCCTACCTCATCTCCTAGTGTCACCCTTGCCGATGGTTCCTCTTCAGCAGTAAAGGGCATTGGCCATGTTTCACCCACACCATCCATACCACTTACGCATGTGCTTTATATACCTCAATTTCCTTTGAGTTTGCTCTCTATTAGCAAACTAACTCGGGATTTACATTGTTCTGTCACATTTATCTCTGATTCTATTTTTATCCAGGATGCTCGGACTGGCAAGGTGATTGGCACAGGACATGAGTCTCGGGGGTTGTATCACTTGGTTGTACCATCTTCATCTGCCTTGGTGGTCGATTCAACTCCACTACAGATACACAGCCGGTTGGGGCACCCTCATTTGCAGAATCTGAAGAAGATGTGTCCTACTCTTTTTTCCATTTCGAGTCTTGAGTGTGAGTCTTGTCAACTGGGTAAACATTCCCGGTTCTCTTTCCCACGTAGTGTCAATAAACGTGCTTCAACACCTTTCTCTCTTATTCATTCAGATGTATGGGGGCCTAGTCGTGTTTCCTCCAAATTGGGGTTTAGATACTTTGTCACCTTCATAGACGACTATTCTCGTATGATATGGTTATTCCTCATGAAGGATCGCTCGGAACTCTTTTATATATTTACTATGTTTTATGCCGAAATAAAAACCCAATTTGGTATTCCTATTCGTGTGCTAAGAAGTGACAATGCAAAAGAGTACTTTTCACATGCATTTCAATCTTTTTTCTCCATGCATGGTCTCCTTCACCAATCTTCATGTTCTCATACACCTCAGCAGAATGGGATTGCGGAACGGAAGAATCGCCATCTAGTTGAGACTGCTCGCACCCTTTTACTGCATATGGGTGTCCCATTTGGGATGATGCAGTTATCACTGCCTGTTACCTTATTTACATGATGTCTTCTTCCGTTCTCCATGACCAGGTTCCCTTTTCTATTCTCTTCCCATGGGACCCTCTATACCGTCTTCCACCTCGTGTATTTGGGTGTACTTGCTTTGTTCATCATCTTTCCCCAGGCAAAGACAAGTTGTCCCCTAAGTCTATCAAGTGTGTCTTTCTTGGTTATTCTCGTCTCCAGAAAGGGTACCGTTGTTACTCACCCGAGTTGTGTCGTGCCTTTGTCTCAGCCGACGTTACTTTCTTCGAGTCCGCACCATTCTTCTCAGATCAGTCTACTACACCTATATCGGTTGTTGAGGTCCTCCTTGTTCCCATTCCATTATCCATTCATGAGGCCACATCTTCTCAGATTACCGATGACTCATTGCCGCCCCGACAAGAACCCAGTAAGTTCTTTACTCGACGTGTTCCTCCTACGGTTACCCAGGTCGCCCCTTCTGACTCCGCTGTTTGTGCCGATGCTTTACCAGTCTCAGATCCTCCTGTGCCATCGGATCTTGACCTTCCTATTGCTTTAAGGAAGGGAGAGCGTAAGTGTTCTACTTCTTATCCTATCTCCCACTTCGTTTGCTATGATGCCTTATCACCTGAATATTATGCCTTTCTTTCTTCCATTTCTACTGTTTCTATTCCTAAGACTATTTCAGGTGCTCTATCTGATCCGGGGTGGCGCCAGGCCATGATTGATGAGATGACGGCATTGCATTCTAATGGGACATGGGAGCTTGTTCCTCTTCCCTCAGGAAAGTCCACTGTCGGTTACAAGTGGGTGTTCACTGTTAAGATAGTTCCTGACGGTTCTGTTGACCGGCTCAAAGCCCGATTAGTTGCCAAAGGATATACACAACAATATGGAGTTGATTATTTGGATACATTCTCCCCTGTTGCCAAGATTGCCTCTGTTCGATTACTTTTCACCCTTGCCGCGTTTTTTGGTTGGCGAATGCATCAGCTTGACATCAAGAATGCATTTCTGCATGATGATCTTGGTGAGGAGGTTTATATGAAGCAACCTCTAGGGTTTGTTGCTCAGGGGGAGTCTACCTTAGTCTGCAAGCTGAAGAGATCTCTTTATGGTTTGAAACAGTCCTCTCGTGCATGGTTCAGCAAGTTTAGCTCTGCTATTACTCAGTTTGGCATGATGAGAAGTATTTCAGATCACTCGGTCTTCTTTTCCACCTCCTCTATTGGGAAACGAGTCATTCTTATTGTTTATGTGGATGATATTATTATTACTGGGGATGATACAGGTGGGATACAGAAGTTAAAATCTCACTTGCATCAACATTTTCAGACCAAATAGCTAAGTGACTTAAAATACTTCCTTGGCATTGAAGTAGCTCGGTCAGGAGCCATTTACATTTCTCAGAGGAAGTATGTCCTTGACATGCTACAGGAGACAGGCATGCTGGGAGTCCAACCGGTAGACACTCCTATGGATCCAAATATAAAGTTGCTACCAAGACAGGGGGAGTCCTTAGCTGATCCGGGTCCATACCGCAGATTGGTAGGCAAGTTGAATTACCTAACAGTCACAAGGCCTGATATTTCATTCGCTGTAAGCGTAGTCAGTCAGTTTCTTGAGTCACCTTGTGAGAGTCATTAGGAAGCTGCATTAAGAATTCTTCGTTATCTCAAGACAGCTCCAGGAGAGGGGCTTCTCTATCATGACAGGGGTCATCTACAAGTGACAGGCCATTCTGATGTTGATTGGGCAGGTTCACTGATCGTAGATCGACTTCAGAATATTGTGTTATGCTTGGTGGTAATCTGATCTCATGGAAAAGCAAGAAACAAACTGTTGTGGCTAGGTCTAGTGCTGAGGCAGAATATAGGGCTATGGCCCTTGTTACATGTGAATTAATTTGGCTTAAGCAATTGCTCGGAGAACTTGGAATCACTCAAAGAGAACCAATGAAGTTATTTTTTGACAATCAGGCCGCCATGCATATTGCCTCTAATCTTGTTTTCCATGAGATGACAAAACATATAGAGATTGATTGTCACTTCATCAGAGAAAAAGTAAAATCCAAGGAGATAGTTATGTCATTTGTGAGTTCTAATGATCAGTTGGCTGATATGCTAACTAAATCATTAAGAGGTCCTAGAATAACTTACATTTATAACAAGTTGGGCTTATATAATATCTTTGCTCCAACTTGAGGAGGGGTATTGATTAAGGACCTAGTTGTAAATATATATTATCTCTATGTACTTATTTGTAAAGATGGTATATAAATACTGGTAGAGAGGGCTCTATCAGGATCTTCTTTTTTCCAAATCACAAGAAATATAGCTCTATTTGAGAGTTACCCAAGGAAAATCTAGAACTTAGCCTTATGGAAAGGCTATTAAAATAAATTTAGCCAAAAAGCAGAAATTGGCAAATGTTCCATTGTCACCTCCTAGCTACTTAACCAGCTTTCATGTCTGGTAGAAGCAGTTTGGAATGCTTCATGACAGCCAACGAAACTACTTGGGCATGTAAGCAGAAGAAGGAGAATATTTGTATGATCAAGGTGGATTTTGAAAAAGCTTTCAACTCTGTGAAAGGATTTCATCACAGATATGCTGGTGGCTAGAGGGTTTCCTTCTAAATGGATTTCCCGGGTTTCATATCTCGTGAGCTCTTCTTCAATTATCGTCAATGGATCAACTAGATCCCCTTTTCGCACAAGAGAGGACTGAGATAAGGTAATCCTTTGTCTCCACTGCTTTTCAACGTGGTCGTTGATACCCTTTCCAAATTACTACTTAGAGCTGCCAGGCTTGGTTTTATTAAAGGGGCACTCCATGATTATCTTTCGGGAGGTATAACACATGTTCTTTTTGCGGATGATTTTGTCCTGAGGCTACTCTTGAATATCTCATGCCTCTGTTACTGCTCAAGTGTTTTGAGTTGAGTTCGGATCTTAAAATCAACACTAACAAGACCAAAGTTTTATATGTGTTGCGGGATGATACCCTTGCTAATCTTGCCGCGACCCTCTTTCATTGTTCGGTTGGATGCTTTCCTATAAATTATCTTGGGTTTCCTTTGTCTACAGGGAGAACAAGCAAGGACGATTGACGTAGGCTTATAGATAAACATGATTTAGCTCTTGCATCCGGGCATGGGGCTCTTCTATCTAGGGCAGGCCGCCTTACACTTATTAATAGTGTGCTCACCAGTCAAGCTTCTTGCATGTTGTCTATCTTTGAGGCACTAGGGTGGGTTATCAAGCATATTGACAAACATCGTAGAACGTTTTTATGGACGAGTAATATTGGCACTAGTAGCCAAGGGAGATGCTTAATGAGTTGGGACACTCGGTCTCTCCACGCATAGTATGGCAAGATTGGGTTCTTGGTTCTGGATATTGTTGTGCAGACATAGAATGGACTGGGTAAAAATTATGGCTACCCTATATTCAGGAATCACTGTTTGGAGCGATTCTTCTCGCCGCCATAATCTATCTTGTATTTGGAAAGGTATTCTAAAAAACAAAGGCATTTTTCGACTTTAGCTTAGTTACAAGGTGGGCTGCGGCAACACTTTCCGTCTCTAGCTTGATCCTTGGCTTAACAATTATAGTCAAAAGGAAAAATATCATGAGCTTTTCTCTCTTGCCACGCTTCCTGTTGCTACTATCAATGATTCTATGGAATTATCGGTAGACGGGGATGTTTTACGATGGAACATCTCCTTCGCTAAATTGGTACCTGTTCCTCTTCTTGCTAGTTTGGCTGCCAACCTTGCCCCCCTTTTGTTGCGCTCTGGGGAGGATTGTATCTATTGGAAATGGATGGCTGATGGAAAAATTACTATTTCTTCCTTGCATAACATGCTAAATTTTCGCGACATCACCGACCCTTCCTTATCCTTTATTGGGGGCCTGCCTGTCCTGAATGCATTTCTATCATGAACTGGTTTGCTAATCGTCGGAGACTTTATACTAAAGATTGATTGATTGCTCGGAATCTGCCCGTTGATCCACTTTGTTCGCGTTGTGAACTTGCGGATGAGTCTCATGAACATCTCTTTCAGCATTGTTCCTATACTTACAGCGGTTGGCAGACTAGGCTTCAACTTTATCACCTTCCATCTCTACAACTCAACTATCGTCCGTGGCTTAACCCAACTCGTGGTAGTCTCTTTGTGCAAAAACTACATTATACAGCAATCATGTTCTGCAATTGGAAAGTCTGGCAGGAACGCAATAATCGTTGTTTCAATCAAATTTCGAAACCCTTTATTGAGGTTGCTGTTGAGGGACTATCCTTAAACAGTTGTAGCTTTTGATAACGGCTAACTGGTGGTTTTTTTTTCTTGAACTATGTTCTTCTTCTCCCTCTTTACTTACCACTTGTATACCTCATTCCTTATGAATATACAAGTTTCTATTTTTTTTAAAAAAACCTCCTAGCTACTTAACCACAAGCAAAGTTGGATGTCTAGCTCGCCCATGTAATTCAATAGTAATGTATACTTTTTCATTGCAGAAGGGAAAAAACACGGAACTGGTATGACTCCTTATGCTAGTGTTATTGGTCAATAAAATGCAATTTGGACATAACTTATTTGTCAGTTTTAAAATCATAATGTCATTTGAAAAAACAATAAACATTATTAATTGTTTACTATGGAAGGGAGGGAAAACATCGAAAGTTGGTGACTTACATTCTGAAAATTTGGCAAGGAGGGTACTTGCTTCCCAGAGTTCAAGCATCTGGTGCTTGCACAACTAGTATACCTACTCAAGAACAGAGTCCAGAAGTAAGAAATTGCATTAATTCTATGCTCCTTTAGGCCTAACAATGAAGGATTAACAAGAATGAAGAAATTTCAATATATTTAAGCTAATTTAGGTTCCAATCTCACAAGTTTTGACTTGAAAATCTTAAGTTCCAATATTTAGGTTATCGGAGACAAAATCATATTAAGTGAATATTGGTACTCTGTAATCATCATTTTATGAGAATACGTGTTCAATTGGTTGTTCATTTCATGTTAATCCAATTCCGAAGCATTGTATTATATAACATTATTGTTCCAAGCAAAAAAGTTAAAAGCTTTTAGATATGTCTATCACCAAGAAAATTCCAAGCGTGGCATCTATATTGAGTTACACATAATGCATGTTCTTGCTTTTTGTCCTCGAGTAAATGGAATGGTAATGTGTCAAAAAATATTTTTGCATGATTTTTCACAGTTGCTGAAATAGTTCAGAAAGAGAAGCTGACACGAAAAAATTAAGATCTCCATTAATTAAAAGACGGGTCTCATGTCTCGTAAATGTTAAACAAAATGTAGATTCAACTTACTGATATATCTCTGATTCTTCGTCTCCACAATCATTGTCTGAGCGTTCCTTAATCCATGGAAGAGTTTCCCCAATAGAAAATACCTGATAGTACATCAACCAATCCTTATACTGCCTCACACGCCGCCTCGCAATCTCTTCGACCTCTTCCTCATCTTCTATTCCACTCTCCAGAGAACCAAACAGGCTGCCCCACAAGCCCGGGGCGAGCTCCTTCCTGAAGCAATTGGGCGAGACCAACAGAGACTGGAGCAAATGCATTATCATCTGCCACTCATCTCCCCGGACCTTTCGCGCCAGAGCAAGGTAGAAATACGAGCAGCAGACGAGGTATCGGTTCTCGACCCCAGCCGTGGTCCCATCCTCCTCCAACAGCGCGGGCACCTGCAGCATCTCCTCGGCGGCAGCGAGCCGCCGAGCCCTCTCCTCGCGCGAGCCGCCGGTGGGACGGAGCGCGGCCTCGACGTTCTCGATCCCCCAGTAGAGGTTGGAGAGGACAGAGTGGTCGGAGAACTCAAAGAAGGCATGGTGCGAGGTGGCGAGGGCTCGGCCGCAGCGAAGCTGGAGGGACTTGCGGGCGGCCGGGTCGGCGAGGAGGCGGCCGAGGCGGCGGTTGACGGCGGCAGCGAGGGAGCGGACTGCGGGGAGGTCGAGCCTCTGGGTGAGGGGGAGAGGGGGAGGGGAAGCCATGCGAAGTGGAGGGAAGAGGGAGCGAGGGGGAGGTGTTTGAGGGAATGCATTGGAATGGGAATGGAACGTTCGCTCGTGACTGCGTGAAGACAAGAACGCGGTGGAGACCACAGTGCAAACAATGTGACCGTTGCTTCGGTGGCTGGCCTCCTTCCCTCCAAATGAAAGGACAGTGGCCTCCTTTTTCTTCTTCTATGCGACATTGCCTTGTTGATGTTGTTAAGCCTGTATGCGCCTCACCGCAGATAGAAACATGGACTAGTACAAAGTAATTTTTTAAAATTTAAATACAATATGCAGAAATATTATGCATCCAAACGAGCAGAAGAATATTATTCCATCTTCTTTTCATATGTCTAGTTAATTCTAGAAGTGTGTTGAAGGAGAAAGCACAGAGAAAGATGACTTTTGCTGCAGCTTTTCATGTTTTATCTGTTTGTGAGACTGACATAAAGGACTTGAAGATGGCATTTATATGGTAAATTCCAATTTGGCTGACCTAACTTTCTCCTTTCTCATGCATGGTTTGAGGAATTCCAATGTATTTATTTTTTATTTTCGTTTTTCAAAAATATATTGCTTCACAATAATAACATTGTTTTTCTGAAATGAATTAACCAAATTCACATGCCATACAACTGCTCCGAGATCTAGTTAAAAACAGTAGAACTAAAATAATTGACAAAAATACCATGAAGAATTTCTCTAAATATTTATAGTACAAAAGTCTTTAAGCGCATAAATTATATATTATTTTTATTTACAATAATTTTTTACTAAAAAAATAATAATTTTGACTACTAATAAATTTTTTAGACACAAAAAATACTACAAAGATTGTTAAAAAATTAGTTCACTTTGTATTTTACTTAACAAGTGTATAATTTAAACATTTAAAGATTTTTTAAAAATATTTTAAATATTTTAAAAATATAATAATAATAATATTAATCACTAAAATAAATTTTTATCTACTATAATATTAATATAAATTATTGAAAAAATATATATTATGAATAATAAAAAAATATTTTATTTTGAACCACTTAAGGACTTTTAAAAAGTCTTTAATAAGTAAAAGAGGATAATCATATTTTGAAATGGAGGACAAATCCAAAACTATTGGTATTTAGTTATGCATCTGGAAAAATTCGGATCCATATTATGAATCTAGGAAAATCTCATGTTCATGTTATGTTTTTGAGTAATTTCTTGAAATACAACGAAGAATATATTCCTCTAAATTATGAGCGTAAAAATCAATATTTTCACTCATTTTTCTATCAATCATTTGTCATTTTGGTCCTTGAAAATCAAGATTAAGACTTGAATATATACCATTATTCCTTTCGTCACATCATCGTTCCTTTTGGCATAGGAAAACATGCACTTTGGCGTAACTGTGAATAAATACTAAAACTAAAATACTATTTTCTGAATATATATATAGAATCAATATTTTCACTCATTTTTCTATCAATCATTTGTCATTTTGGTCCTTGGAAATCAAGATTAACACTCATTATTCCTTTCGTCACATCATTCTCGGCACATCATTATTCCTTTTGGCACAGGAAAATATGCACTTTGACATAACTGTGAATAAATACTAAAATTAAGATACTATTTTTTGAATATTTGTATGTGGTATGATTTAATATCATGCTATTCGGCTTTAGATGTTGAAGTTTTTTGGCAATTAGCAGTGAACTTCTTGCATTGGCGGTTAATGGTTAATTTATTATATTAATATACTTGGGCAAACAAATTGAAGGTGATTAAGAGGAATGCTTGTTCTTTGCATCATTAATTTGATATTTTTGGTGGTACTCCTGGATATATTCTTGGTAGATCCTCGGTTATCTGTGGTGGACTAATAATTAGTATTTGTTTATGTTTCTGTGATGCTCATGGTTCTTTATTGAGCTTCTATTTTTCTCATGCATGCAAATGGTGAACTTTCAAATAATCAGCGGTCAGGGATGGTCATGGCGAGCAGGAGTGAGAAGGCGGCAAGTTGCGACTTGGTCCCGGTGCTCATCCCGAGACCAAAAAAGCCACCTGATCCGACGATCAAGGTGGATTCTGTCAAGGTGCGGATGGAGGGAGATGCGGAGAAGGAAGTTTTGAGGGTGATGACTAAGAAGGAAGAGGGGAAGGAGCGAGGGAGCAGATCAGGAGTTAGAGATGTTGATCGAAAGGGAGATAATCCGATTACATGGGCAGGGCTCTTTAGAAGATCGAGACAAGAAGATGTTTGGGGGAACTCGAAGGAATTGCAGGAGAAAATATCCAAGATCCAAGAAGGCGCTAAGGGGAAAGTATTAATTGAAGATGAGGATCTAGAGGTAGCGAGGGAAGAGTGCAAATGGCTTCTCTATGGTAAATTTTTTGGTAGAATCCCTGCTCTAGAACTGATTAAAAATTACTTACCAAAAATTTGAAAGCTTAAATCAGATTGTAAGATAGTTGATCTATCCGGTGGATTTTTTGCTTTTAATTTTACAAATGAAGAGGAATATTGGAGGGTGTACACCGGGGGTCCGTGGTTCTTTAGAGGACAAGCATTGTCACTTACGCAGTGGAGAGAAAATTTTCAGCCACTTAAGGAAGATATAAGCATTGTTCCGATATGGATACAGCTTCCAGGACTTCCATATGAATTTTTGCACAATAGAATTTTGCCCCAGATTGCGGCTGTAATTGGGAAACCGGTGAAGTATAACGATTATACAATGGCAAGTACAAGGGGAAAATTTGTGAGATTGTGTGTGTTGCTGGATGTGAGGAAGCCATTGGAGCAAGGGTTCTAGATTGAAACTAGGAAGGGGAAGTTTTTTCAAACTGTGGCTTATGAGAATCTTCCTTTAATATGCTACTCTTGTGGGAAGATTGGGCATAGGGAGAAAGTCTGCAGTTTGAAGAAGGTAAATAGTGTAGAAAAAGAGGTGGTAAAGGAGGGAAATAAGAACAAGGTGATGATGGAGGAGGACAAAAGTGAAATCCTTATGGGGCCTTGGATACAAGTACAAAAGAGGAACAATAATGTCAATAAAAATTTTGTTAGAACTGGCATCATGAAGGAAAATGCCTTCAAGATTTTGGATAACCCTGCTTTTGAGGAGATTAGAGTGGATTCTGGCAGAGAATTAGGAGGGGCTGGTAGGGGAGCAGGGGACTAAGAAAGAATATAGAGTGAAGAAAAATTCTCTCTACAAAGGAAAAATGAAGGAAGTAAGTCAGGATGTATTGATGGAGGTTGAGCAGATAAAGGAGGGGCAGGCAGAGGATTGCAGTAAAACGGTTTGTGGGAAGAATTCTGATGAGACAAAACATAAAAAGAAAGAAGACATGGAGATTGAAATCATAACAAAGAATAGTGGGATGGAGGAAATGGTGTTTGAGGCTAAAGAGGATGCATCTCACAGTAGTAGTGGAGAAGGCTGAAGATAAAGGAGTGTCCTTGTCAAATGAACTCTCTGGGAAGTTGTTTGCTGCTTTTGCGAAAATATTGAACAATGAGCATGCTAAAGAGGACTTTCTAGAAGAGGGGTTTGATCCTGAAAACTCAAGGTGTCAGCAATTAAGAAAGCAAAAAGCAAGAAAAGGGAGTAAGGGGAATAATGTGCTGGTAAATATTCCAATAGGATACCGTAATTTAAAAACTAAGAAGAGAAGATTTTCTACAGAAACTAGTGCAAAGGGGGATGATGGCGATCCAAGCTGTTTAAAGGTGGAAGTCTGAAAATTTTGTCTATTATGAAGACTATAGCATGGAATATCAGAGGGGCTGAGAAAAGAGAGGCCAATGAGTATCTTTGGGCCATGGTCAATATCCAAAAGGTGAATCTAATCTTCTTGTTTGAAACACATCTGAATGATGCTGAAAGCAATAGCTTTTTGGGTAGGAGGAGAAGATTTTGGGAGAGAGATTTTGTAAGCAGCAGTGGTAGAGCTGGTGGCTTGATGATGATGTGGAGGAAAGGAAGAATGCAAGTAAACATTGTATATAAGGATGAGCAGTCTATAAATGCTATTGTTGAATTAAGGAAGGGAAGATTCTGTTTAGTATCCGGAATTATGCTAGTACTGATGTTAAGGTGAGAGGGGCATTGTGGAAGAGACTTGGTGAATTGGAGATCCCTGACATACCTTCGTTGGTAGTAGGGGATTTAAACTGTGGCTAAGGCTGAGGAGAAGAGAGGAGGGAGGTCTTTTGTCATTAAGAAATCAGTGGTGGACTTCCATGCTTTCATTAATGTTACTGGTTTGCAAGATGCAGGTTTTGAAGGTCCTCAATTTAATTACTTGGACCAATAACAGGAGTGATGGGAGAAGAATTTTAGCTAGGTTAGACAGGGCACTGTTTAACATCAAATGGTTAGAGTGGAATTATAGAATAAAGGTGAAACACATGCAATTAGTTGGGTCTGATCATAGACCTTTACTAATCACTTGTGACAATGAAAGGGAAGTGTTTAAAAAGGAAAAGAGCTTTGTTTTTGAGTACTTTTGGCTAGAGTACCCAGAGATAAATCAGTTGGTAGCTGATTTTTGGAACAAAAATCGGAAGAATAATGCAAGCTTGGAGGAGAAGCTTAACTGCTTAAAGGAGGAGTTGAAGAAGTATAATAAGGAAGTGATAGGGTGTCTGGAGAGTAAATGGAAAGAGGCTATGAAGGAGCTTGAAAAGTTAGAAACCAAAGAAGCTGTTGTTGGGCTAAGTGAGGCTGAGATGCAGTATATGAGGATGCTTAACAGAAAGGTGATTGCTTATAGTAGACAAATCCAATTGAAGTGGTGGTCGAAGTCTAGAAGGAAGTGGATAGAAGGGGGAGATAAAAACTCAAAAAAATTTCATAATCTAGTCAAACTTAACAGAAGGAATGGCAGAACTGTTGAACTTTTGGTGGATGACAGGAAAGTAACTAATGATAAAGAGATGGTAGAGGAGTTTGCTAAATATTATGAGAGTTTGTGGAGGCAGAAGGACAGAGAAAGACTGAAGCTACAAAAGTTGGAAGAGCTGAAGTGGAACACATTGCCTGATGAAGATAAGAAGATATTAAGCAACAAGATTAGCATAGAAGAGCTTTGGAATGCTGTGTTTGGGCTGGGAAGGGGCAAATGCCCTAGACTAGATGGGTATATTGCAGCATTTTACATTCTAAATTGGACCAGTATGAAGGATATGTTAATGGAAGAGGTGGACAAAGTATTCAAGTATGGTGATATACCAGAGGGGTGGAATGATACCAAGTTGGTTCTAATTCCTAAGAAGGAAAAAGCAAAAATAATCCAAGAATTTAGGCCAATTGCGGTTTGTAATGTTATTTACAAGATAGTGGCAAAAATAATTGCCAACATGATCAGATGTGTGTTAGATAAGGTGATAAGTAAAGAACAGATGGCTTTTGTACCAAAAAGGCATATACAGGACAATGTATTGATTGTTTCTGAGTTGGTCAACTCATTTTATAAATCTAAAGCTAAAAGGCCTCACATATTGCTAAAGATGGATTTGGAGAAAGCATATGACAAGGTGGAGTGGGATGCTTTATACAAAGTAATGAGACTCATGGGTTTTCCTAGTGTACTGGTTCAATGGGTGAAGTGTTGTATTGAGAATGTTTGGTTTGTATGCAGCATAAATGGAGTATGTTCAAGAAGGTTCAGGAGTTTTAGAGGAATTAGGCAGGGGGATCCCTTATCCCCCTACCTGTTCATTATCATGGAGGAAGCCTTATCAGTGATGACAAGGAGTTATATTGAGAAAGGTAAAATAACTCCATATCAGATGAAGGACACGATCATCAGTCATCAACTATTTGCAGATGATATATTGTTTGATATTAAAGGTATTGATAAATCATGTAAGGGGTTGAAAATCTTGCTGGATGAGTACTGTGAGGCCACAGGACAGAGTATAAGTAGGGAGAAGTCTGAGATTCTTTTTCTTGTGAAGTGTGATGGAGTATTAAACAAAGCATTTGTTCTCAGCTTGGAATGAAGGAGGGGAAGTTTCCTATGCAGTATTTGGGGTCTATTATCAGCCCATCCAGACTTAAGATGGACCTGTAGAAGAAATTATGTGAAAAAGTGAATAAAAAGGTGGACTTTTGGGCAAAGAGTTTGATCTCCCAAGCTGGTAAAGGTGTGTTAATTAATTCAGTCATAAGTTCCATGCCTGTCTATGCTCTTTCCAATTCATGGATAAGTAAAAGGGTAGTGAAGAATATAGCTAAAACATCAAGGGACTTCTTTTGGGGAGGGAGCAGGAATAACAAGGCTGCTAGGCTGATAAATTGGAGCAGAGTGACCGCAAGCAAGAGGGATGGTGGTATGGGAGTAAGAGATATCAGTGTTATGAGGAAAGCTTGTTTTGCAAAGAGGGTATTCTCAGTTTTGAATGAGGAAAACACTTTATGGGTGAATCTGATAAAAAATAAGTATGGTTTATGGCATCCTTGGAAAAAAGTGGATAGATGAAAAGGATCATGGACTGCTAAAGCAGTTTACAAATGCATGATGAATTTGAGAAGTGGAATAAGGAAGAAGGTGGGTAATGGAGAGAAAACTGATTTATGGGAAGATCCTTGGCTATACAAACTACCCTTGGAGAAATGACCAACATTCATTGATTGTGCTTATTTAGGGAACTTGTCTATAGTGAGAGCGTTGATTGACAGGGATGGGTGGAACAAGGAGGTGCTAAGGAAGGGGTTTGGTGAGGAGCTAATTGAGAAAATTGAAAGAATTCAGTTAGACACAGAAGAGGGAATGATAATTGGGTGTGGAATGAAAGTAAAGATGGGGTGATGACTGTCAGAAGTGCTTATTGGTATTTGAAAAACAAGGAGGTATTGGAGGAAGGACCCGGGGTGGTTTGGAAGGACATCTGGAATATGAAGATAGCTCAAAATGCCAAAGTATTCATATGGAAGATGATTTGGGGAAGGTTACCAGTAGCTGCCTGGTTTTCAAAATTCAATAATGCACTAACTGAAAAGTGCTGGGTATGCAAGCAGGATGAAGACAAGATGGAACATATCTTTTATAAATGTTCTTTTGCTAATGAGTATTGGACGTATGCAGAGCGGCAATTGGGTATCAGTTTCAGATTCAAAAATGAATGGGGGAAGGGAGAGTGGTTGAAGGAAGGAGAGGGGTTTGATAGAGATTCTGCAACTGGTCTAAAAGCTTTTTTGGCTAATTCATTTTGGAGGTTATGGAAGAATAGAAATAGGATGAAGCATGATGGGAAAAGCTGGGGAGTCAAGGTTTTGTTCACCTATGTTTTGGATGAAACAAAGCAGTATTGTTTTGAGAATAAGCCTCTTGAAGTAGGTATGATCAAGGACTCTAGTAATGAGGTGGAAGCTGCTGTGCAGAGGTTTACTTATCAATGTGATGCTAGTTGGTATCAAGGTAATAGAGCTGGTTTTGGTTACCTTTTTGGGAGTGAAAATAGGTGGATGTATGCTAGTTTTGGTACAGGAGTAGCAGACAATTCGCTAATGGCTGAGACTATGGTCATGTGGTTTGGATTGGATAATGTGAGGAAGAAAGGTTGGCATGGATTGGAGGCTTGTTCAGACTGTGAGGTGTTGATAAAAATGCTGAATGATGAGTTAGTGGTACCCTGGAAGTTAACTAATGTGATTGGAAAGTTGAGAAGATTGAAGAATGAGGGAGTTGTAAGCTGCTGGAAATACATAAGTAGAGAGATCAATAAAGAGGCTCATGTTCTAGCTAAAATGGGATTGTTTTGTAATTCTAATTTTGCTTGGTTTAGTTATGGTAATCAGGTGTGTCTTGATGATGAGATGTATAAAGATATGTTCTCTGCCTTAATGGCTCAATAAAGTTGTTTTGTTTAAATAAATAAATAAAAATCAGCGGTCATTATAGTTGCATGCTGCCCAATTATATCAATCCTCCATTTGAATATTTGACTTGTTTGTTTTTTAGATTTGGGCTTAAGCTGGAATCTATGAATTGCATATTAATTAGAATCTGGATTGGATTTGATGCAAAAATGATAGCAACTCGTATGGCCTTAATTGTAAGGTATGCTTTTTGATAGACGAGTGCAGTTTATGAACTTGCAGATCAGATTGGCCTTATGGCTTTGGAATAAAAATTGCCTTGGCTTGCTGAAAGTTTCTTTAGATAATACCATTGCTTGTATTTCGAACTTGGAGATGTGTAAGGCTTTGACTGGCTTATGCTATTATGATGAATTAACCTTAAAAATGCTTTATAACAAAGCCACTGCCCTTAGAAAACAAATAACCTTGAAATGGTGGACCAAATCCAAACAATCTTGGATCAAAGATGGGGATTCTAACTCTGCCATACTTTCATCGTGTGGTTTCTATGAAAAGAAGGATGAATAAGATTTTATCTATTACAGTCTCTCCTAACGTTACTTTAACTGATGAGACTGATATTCTGCATGCTTTCAGTTATACCTATAATGATTTATGGTCTAATTGCTCTGCTATTAATCATGTTGATCTTTCAGAGCACCTTGATGTTAATTTCATTGATATATGATGCTTGTGCTAATGATTTAACTAAACCTTTTTCATTGGTGGAAGTTAGCTCTGTGGTGGCATCCTTGCCAAATGGCAAGAGCCCCGGTATTGACGGGTTTACCGGGGAATTTTATAAATACTATTGGTCTGTTATTTCGTCGGCTTTTATGAATTGCATGCTTGATTTTTTCAATAACACATCTTTACCTGCTGATTGGAATAGAACACTTATCACATTCTTCCCAAAACGTAAAAATATCATGTGGGTTAAGGATTATCATCCGATTGCCCTATGCAATGTTAATTATAGACTAGGTTGTTAGCGAATCGCTTGCAATCTGCTATACCTAAGCTTGTATCTCCTTTTCAATTTGCTATACCTAAGCTTGTATCTCTTTTTCAATCTGCTTTTATTAAAGGGCACAACATACATGATAATATCCTTATAGCGCAAGAAATTGCTCATACTTTGTATTCTTCGAAAGGAAAAAATTCATTTATTATGGTTAAAATCGATTTAGAAAAAGCCTATGATAAGCTATCTTGACATGCTATTTTTTCTATGCTCAAGACTTTTAAATTTCCGGATAAATACTTAAAATGGATTAGCTCCTATTTAACTTCTGTTGATTTTGCATGCCTACTGAATGGGAAAATGTCTTCATTTTTTAAATCCAAGAAGGGGATTAGGCAGGCAGACCCCTTATCACCCTACTTGTTTGTTCTTACTGCTCAAGCTCTTACATGCCTGTTTGATAGTGATGTTAACTCTGGTAGACTTAATCCTTTTAAATTTTACAATTCTATATCGGTCAGCCACCTCCTATTTGCCGATGACATTCTGCTTACCTTTAGAGCAAATAGGAAAAGCCTTCGAACAGTTAAAATAATCTTTACTATTTTTGAAAATTTCATTGGGCTTTCGGTTAACTTTAGCAAGTCGGAAATTTATTTCCCTAAGGCATCTAGTTTTGCTTGCCGCTTGGAGATTAGTTCCTTCCTTACCATGGAGATTAGTTCATTCCCATTCAAATATCTGGGAACTTTGATATCTCCTAGAGCCCCCTCCACCTCTATGCAAAACTTGCTTCTAGAGTCCATTAGCTCTAAGCTTGGCTGGTGGCAAGCCAATTACCTTTCCCAGGCGGGTAGGCTAGTTTTGATCAATTCGATTCTTAGCTCGATGCCTATCCATTCGATGTCGGTCACCTGGGCTTCCTCCAAGGTCTTAGATAGATTGGAATAATTATTTAGAAATTTTCTTAGGGCGGGCCCGTCTGATCGTAAAGTCATGCATTTAGTCAATTGGGATGTTGTCACACTTCCTAAGGAATCGGGGGGCTTGGCGGTTCATGATCTTCATCTAAAATGTATTTCTCTTCAAGCTAAAAGGGTTCAGAATTATGTAAATAAGGTTCCCTCGGTTTGGTTAGATCTGGTTAGCTCTAAATATTCAGACCTTCGTATTATTTCTTCGGTTGGTAAATCGTGTTCTTGGAGTTGGCGCTTGTTCAGAAAAGCTTTTAATATTATGTTTCCTAGTTTTCATAGGTTAATTAATTCTGGCACGAATAGCTCTATTATTTTTGATACTTGGATTACTAAGATTCCTCTTTATTGTCAACCTTCGTTCTTTAATGCAGATTTATGTATGGATAATTTATGTGTCAGCTCTTTAATTTCTTATCAATGTTGGAATTACGATCTGTGTGTAACTTTATTCGGTTCGGTGCTGGCTGAGTCCATTATGAGCATTCGGTTACCTTTACATCCCGGTGAGGATAAATACGTTTGGAAGGATTCACAAGGGGGCAATGTTACCGCTAAGTTAGCTTATAAATTCCTTAGAAGTCATGACCGGTTAGCGGTTGCTACATTCTTTTCATGGAAACATCTTTGGAAACTTCGTACCGCCCCTAAAGTCAAAATCTTTTGTTGGAAATTACTTCATTGTAAAATTCCTACTAGGTGTCGTCTGTTTAGGTTGGGTCTCCAAATCCCTCAATCATGTTTGCTTTGCTCTGATGGCATTGAATCTAGTACACATTTGTTTTTCAATTGTGAGTATGCCTCCTAAGTCTGGCATATCCTATCTCTTAGGACTGGTCTTCAGTTCCAATCTAGACTAGATTGGTTGAGTGGAGGCTGGTTAACCTCTTCTGACTCCCCCTTTTCCGCCTATGTTGTAACTGCGTCCTGGTTCATCTGGCACGCTAGGAACACTAAGCTCCACGAGGGTAGGTAGCTTGCCCCTCAGTGCCTTGTGACTCAAATTATATGATTTACTAGGAATTACTGGTCTAGCAACTTATCTGAGGGAAATGCTAATATAAGTCGATCTATGATCAAATGAACACCTCTAGCACCGAATTTACTCAAGGTCAATTGTGATGCTTCCTTTCGGTTGGGCTCAGGTGGCTTAGGAGTGGTGATCCGCGACTGCTCGGGTAGTTGTCTTGGTGGCGCAAGCCTGGTCTACCAGGGTGACTCTATTCTGGTTCTCGAAGCCTTGGCGATCTTGGAAGGGCTTAAGATGGCCATTAATAGAAATTTATCTGATTTTATCATTGAATCTGATTCGGCTACCGTCGTTAAATCGCTTACTAATGAGTTAGACCCACCTTGGGTTATTTGTGGTATTGTAAGTGATATTAAACTGTTAGCAAACTCCTGCAACTGTAAGGGGTTTATATTTTGTTATAGAGAAGGGAACAAAGCTGCCCATTCGACAGTAAATAGGGCCCGTGTTTTAGGGGTGTTCGATGTATGGTCATCAATTAGGCCTCCAGAGCTGGAGTCCATTTTGTTCGACAACCTTTTTGGCCCTTCTTCAGCTGTTTAATTAATGCATTATTTTCTTGGTAAAAAAAAAACTTGCCGATCAGATCATCTTGTGTTTACCACTAATAGCTTTTTCTGACAATGGGCCTCTTTGGGACATAAAGGATTTGCAACTAGAAGCTTGATTGTTCTTTAAGCAAGTGAAATTAGTCTCACTGGAGAGAAAGTGCTATGAACAAGTTTTGCTATATTTCTTCGACATTTTTCTCTCACATTTCTGGAAATATACTTTTTTTTTTCTCTTTATATTTTTTTCTGCACAACAAGAACCTGCCGATCACATTTTTTCTCTTCAATTAAATTATATAAATATACTTCCACGCGATTCTCGTGTATATGTCCACTTGTCCTATTGTTCGGTTATATCCATTTAATAAATAGCTAGGACCTCCACCTCCACGTGATTCGAACAAATTAATAATTAATAGCTAGGCAACTCCACCTTAGTCGAACTCGAACTAATTAATAAATTAATCTTTCCTAACGGCGGGCAATTCCCCTCAAGAACAAGGTGAGACTTCGAGAGATGGGCGATATGGCTTCCTTGAGAGTAATCCTTGTAGTAGCAGTCCTGCTATGTTTTGAGGAAGCAGTAGAATCCAGCTTCAGCAGGGATGATTTCCCACCAGACTTCATCTTTGGAGCTGGAACATCAGCTTACCAGGTATCATAGATGCTTTAATTTCATCTACCATACTAGAGGGAGGGAATTTGAGTTCACCATCTCAAGATGTTTTAATGCGTAGGTGGAGGGAGCAGCAGCAGAGGATGGGAGGACCCCTAGTGTTTGGGATACCTTTACTCATGCAGGTGAGTAGCTAGACGCCTCTTTACTGTTTGACTAAATGCCTACACGGCTGCTTAGTTGCTTGTTGCCTGGGAATTTGAGTTACTATATAGTGTCGAGCATATTGGTTCGATATCCGAGATTGATTTAGCTGGATATACGAGTGGTCTCTTTTAACTTGTTAATCCTTTCAAATGGTGATATGTAACTGGGGCTTTTGAATGCGATCGGCTGATGCATTTTTAGGGGGGATGATGGACAATAGCACGGGAGATGTAGCTGCGGATGGGTATCACAAATACAAGGTATTTCACATCTATCTCACTGTATAAAAATTTAGACGGGGTACGCTATTAAATCAAGTCAATCTATCAACTTTTTTTTTTGGCAAAAGAAGAAAAAGTTATATTATTGAATTAGACAATTACAAGTTTGGCCATAGTATATTAATCATTATTAAGAATTGATTAGAGTTCAGGAGGGCCAGTTGGAAGGACAATTCATGTTGGAACTAAAGTATCTACAGAAGCTTGCAGCCTGATGGGCAGCTTAATTAGATTCCATGAACACTTTTTTTTTATTGAAAGCACACTTGTATTAGTCAAGAGTGATGAATAATACAATTGATAGGGGGATGAGGGGAGAAAAAAAATACAAGAAAGAAACTAAAATAAAACTTCGAAAAAGAAAATTGAGGATAAGAAAAGAAGAAAGAGATGGTGAAGACCAGAAAGAAAAAATAGGAAATAAACATGTCAGACCAGAAAGGAAACCAGATTGTTAGAGCCAACAGTTCGCAAACAGACCAAGACAAGCCTACAGACGAAGATGATTACAATGTGATTACTGAAGCTTAAAGAAGTAGCAGCTTCGAAGGCAATAGAATGAAGGTTTTTGCTGGAGTCTTCAAAGCATCGTCGGTTTCTTTCCATCTAGATGGCATATTTCCATTGCATAATCTTCCTGTAGGAAGCATGCCTAGAATAGAATTGGAGATAAGAAAGAGTAGAGTCCCAAGGATGGAAGTCCAACAGGAACCAAGTGGAACTAATGAAGCCGAGGAAAAGAGCCCATCCATTGGTAGTGAATGTACAAACAGTGAAAAGATGTTCCTGGGTTTCCATATGAAGCTCATAAAGTTTGCAGGTTTCATAACATCGACCCCTTTTGCTATTAGGCAGTCTTTGGTCTGAAGACGTCTTCTAACTGTCATCCACTCAAAGATAGAAATTTTTGTTGGATAGAAATTTTCGTTGGAGTTCTGGAATCCCAGATGAACTCAGCCTTTTCATCTCTCGCCCCTTTGAAGTTGAGTAGTTTGTAGATGGAGAACGTGGTAAACACATGTTTGTTATCCCATCCCTAGATGATACGATCTTCACCCTCAGAGAAGGCAATACTTTGTAAGTCATCCTGAAATGTTGATAGGAGTTTAGTGTTGATGTAGTCGTTGAAATGAATGTTCCAACCTAAGAAAGAACCACCATCATTCCTTATTCTAGCGTCGGTGATCATAAGACCAAGATTGATAGTTAATTGGAAGACAGATCCATACTTCAGGTGTAGAGGGCCGTCTCTGTGCCACGTGTCAGTCCAGAACTTGGTATTAAAACTGTTCTCGATGACAAAACCCGTGCTGGCTTGAACTATTTTCTGCAACTTGAAAACATGTCGCCAAATGTGAGAGCAACAAGTAGTGAGACCTGCGTCATTCCAATGTCTGAATCAAATAATGCTACTCGGAATTATATCAATCCATTGCATTCCTTCATCACGAATAAGTTTCCAAAGCCAAGAGGCCAGTCTGGCTGATTTGTGTAGTTTGAGATCTAGCATACCAAGTACGCCTAAATTGCTATCGGTAGTCAGAATTTTCCAACCAAACAAACAGTGGCCAGCGCTATTTGTAGCAGTGGTGCCAGACCAAAAGAAAGTGCATCTCCTCTTATCAATTTGTTTAAGAACCCAAGGTGGCAGTTTGTGGATAGAAATGACGTAGGAGTGAGCCAAAAGAACACGATTAACCAACGTTAGAGGTGCAAGTGAGCCGAGTTGCTCATGAGCTACTCGAACTTAACTTGATCTTGTCGAGCTCGATCCGAGCTTTACATGTGAGCGAGTCGAGCTCCAGCTAACCAATCCTCGGCTCGAGCAGCTCGCGAGCCTAATCGAGCTTCATATATTTATGTATATTTATATAAATATTTGTATTTTAGATCGAATCAGGAATCAAGCCGAGCTTAATCAAGCTCATTCACATAGAATTCGAGCCCACCGAGCTCGATCTCGAGCTGAGCTTAATCGAGCTCGTTCACGAGCTCAATTAAGCTTGAGAATTCGAGTCCACCCAAGCCCGGTCTCGAATAGAACTTAATCAAGCTCGTTCAAGAGCTCGGTCAAGCTCGAGAAAAATAAAAGGGCCTAACGAACTGAGCTTGCTCGAGTATAACTCGAGCCGAGCTCGAATCTCAATCGAGCTCGAGCTCAACATTTCTTAAACGAGCCAAGCTCAAGCATAGGCAAGCTCGGCTCGGCTCAGTTACACCCCTAACCAACGTAAGTCGACCACCTCTGGAAGGAAATTTGCCCTACCAAGAGCTCAAGTGTTTGTACATGCTATCAATAATTGGTTGCCAATCCTTTTTGAGGAGCTTCCGTTGGCTTGGTTGGAGGTCAAGATACTTTATAGGAAAATTTGCTTTTGTGCACCCAAAAACTTTAGCCAAATTTGTAGAAGTATTCCATTATCTTGAACACATGATGATTAGAAATTCATGCTTAAGAGATCCTAATACTAGGAGAAAGCATTTTGTATAACAGTCATATCATATCACGGCATTGTCCATGTGGTGTAACAAATTGACAACGCGACCACGATATGGTGGGTTGTTACTTGACCACAAAAATGGGGTTATGCTACATGGTACAATCATTGTATAAGAGTTCTTCTCTTATTCTAGGAGAATAGGAAAAAGGTAAAAATAAACAAATGGAAGTATACTGGATCCATCTAAATCCAAATTGCAGAAAATTAGTTGTTTTATTATTCCCAGGGTTTCCAAAGAAACACACGAATCTTGTTTGGGTTATATGATTGCATCTTTACTTTCAATTAACATTTACTACTTATATTTCACTTATTGGAAGAGTCATTGTTCAATAGGATCACCCTGTTATATAATAATGATCCAACTGCTAAGACGGTATTAAGTACAAACAAAGAGTCAATCTGTCAAATTGTTCTCAGTATTGTAGCTTAAGATCAGGAGCCATATTATTTTTAACTGAGGAAAACTTCAGGAAGATGTCAAGCTGATGGCTGATACAGGACTGGATTCGTACAGATTCTCCATATCTTGGTCAAGGCTTATTCCAAGTAAATTTCTTGTAACTTTAACTTGCTAGCATGTCAAAGAAAAATACTTATTTTTGTGATGTTACTTCCTTGGAAGATGGAACAGGAGCTGTTAATCCAAAAGGTCTACAGTTTTACAGCAACCTTATTAATGAGCTCCTAAAATATGGTCAGTCTTTCCTAATTGCACTTTTAGCATGTATTCTCACTTTCTCATATTTTACTCTGGATGATACTTCCAAATAAATTGTACTCTACCAATCACTCAGCTAATTTGTTACAGATAGATACTTCAAACTATGGGCATTAGACATTTCCATTTGAGGATGAATAGTTGTGGAAGTCTCTATCTAACACTTATTTATATTCTTGTCTAATTTCCTTTTGTTTGATGGTATAGGAATTGAGCCACATGTCACACTAAACCATCTTGATCTTCCCCAAATACTTGAAGACAAGTATGGAGGATGGCTGAGCTCCAAAATCGTGTAAGATTTTCTTGATGGCCTTGTTTATTACTAAATTTTCTCTTCACTCAGTGTAAGGCAAATAATTCAATCTTAACTAACTTTTGCATACATGATTCAGGGATGATTTCACAGCATTTGCAAATGTTTGCTTCAAAGAATTTGGAGACAGGGTTTCTCGGTGGACCACCATTGCTCAACCTAATGTGATAGGCATAGCCTCATATGACACTGGAGAATGGCCACCAAATAGGTGCTCATCTCCATTTGGGTTAGGCATTTGTGCTAGTGGCAATTCAACAATTGAGCCATACATTGCAGTTCATAACATTCTGTTAGCCCATGCATCAGTGGTCAAACTATACAGGGCAAAATACCAGGTTAGTCATCTGCAATTTTCTTAACCTTCTAAACTATCTCCTTAGTCTAAAATAGGGTTTTGAAATGATTTTCATATACAGCTTTTGTTGTCGTCTGATATGTCTAGTTTTTGTTGTTATCCTTTCCCACTTTAACTTTTAATGTTCCATCAAATTTCTTTAGCTTGCGTCAGTATTTCTATTTGAACTTAATTTGAAGCTTGATGAGAAGAGTTGCGTAAGCCGACCCATCTAGCATGGGATTAAGGCTTAGTTGTTGTTGTATGAGAAGAGTTGTCTAAAGTGGCTTTCGTTTTTTTAGCAAAAACACAATGGTGTTCTTTTGCTTGCCAAAAACCTCATCACCCTATTTGCAGAAGAGGTTTGCCATATGCCCAATGATTTTAAACCCAGATCGGAGATTAAATCTATTTGACCATTGGTTCACCAGTTTGACCAGTCCATAAATATAATAAAATTCAGTTCAATTGAATCTGGTTTTGGTTAGGTCAGCTGGTTTTCATTTGGTTTGAGCAGGTCCTGACCCATTCAGGTTTCATACAAAACCAGCACTGCATCTGAGACTGGTTCATTGTTGGATCGATGGAAACTTCCTGTCTGATTTGGGTTTAAATACACTGCATATGCCTTAATTCTCTCTTCGGGAGCTATCCAAAACCATTACTATAACCTTTTACAAATGTTAATTCATACACAAAAAAAACCAATAAGAGTAACATGATATTGGATACAGGTTGTGCAGAAAGGGGAGATTGGCTTGAATTTGTACACTTATTGGTGTTATCCATTCACAGATTCTGCTGCAGATATTGAAGCCACCCAAAGAGCACTTGACTTCAGTATTGGCTGGTTGGTATATGTCTTCATGTAATCACGTTGGTTGAAAACTACAAAATAAACATATACATGTTTTGTGCAATAACAAGATTGTCAACTTTAGGATTGCAAATCCGCTGGTGTTTGGAGATTATCCTGAGGTAATGAAGAAGATTGTTGGTTCAAGGCTGCCATCCTTCAGCAAAGACCAATCTAAACAATTGAAGGGTTCATTTGACTACTTTGGACTAAACTACTACACTTCAGCTTATGTCATGGATGACTTTAATGCTGCAAAGACTGGCCCTCATGACTACGGTGCAGATATGTCTGTCTTGATGAAAAGTAAGTTATCTTACTAGTCGGACAGATGCATCCTTTTTCATCTCTTTCCACAAAGGGTAGGTGGTGAAGATGGGAATCAACCTCATGAACTTTTCTATTCATTACAAAGTTTCTTGCCAACTGTGCTAGCTCACACCTCAAGATCTAAATGATTGCTCTTGCTGTAATGCAGGTTCAAGGAATGATACACCTGGTGGTCAGGTAAGGAGTCGAGTTTGCTCTTCTATTACATGTTTTCTTACTCGGAGAATGATTGGATAGTTTTTCTTGTATTTTCATCAGTTCGACCCTACTGCGCCGTCGCTTATCGATCCTCGAGGGCTACAGCATCTGTTGGAGTACTTCAGGGATGCATATGGAAATCCTCGCATTTTTGTTGAAGAAAATGGTTAGCCCAGCTACTGTAGAAACTTATTATCACATAAGTCAAATAATCATTTATTTTTCCATTTTCTCTATCAGGATATGGAATTTCGAGGCACAGCGACGAATTCAACGACATTGAAAGGGTTGATTTCTTGAGTGACCACATTAGTAGTACACTCGATGCGATTAGGTATACATTCACACCATAGATAGTCCGCTCGATATCAAATTTTGAGATTTATGATTGAATTAAGTGCTTCTTCTCATGAAAACTCCCTTTGTAGAAATGGAGCAAATGTGAAAGGATACTTCGTGTGGTCATTCATGGATGTGTTTGAGTTCTTGGCCGGCTATCAATCACGTTGCGGACTATACTTTGTGAATTTTGACGACGAAAGGCGAGAAAGGCGACCAAAGCTCTCTGCAAATTGGTTCACAAATTTCCTCATAAACAAGACCAAAATAACAATGAATTTAGATGACAAATTCCATTCTCAAGTGTGATAATTTTCTTAATATTGAACCCTTTGAATGTCCGATTGGCAAATAAGTGGGTCCACAAATTTACTCAATTACTTACGTGTATTGTTTCATATGTATAATTAAGCATGATATTTGGAATTTTCTAAATATTGTAGAGCCATTGTTCTTTTTTTCATTGAATAACAAGAGAAAGATTCAAGTCCAACTGAATCACAAGTTCAACTCTTGAACGTTTTAAAAAAATCATATAAAGCTGCAATTATTTGGCTTGATTCAGTTCATTTACAATACAGTAATAATTAATTAATAATTAGTAATTTCCTTTTGGTCAAAAACACAAAATAAATAAAATCATTTTAAATAATAGCAATAGATAAGTTCTTCTTATTGAGACGAATATATTAATACATACACTATACATTAATATATTAATATAATTGTTATATTAATATATTTTATATTATACACATTATGTATGATAATGTTATCATGATTAAAGATAAGAAATTACAGTTTTTTTTTTAAAAAAAGTAGAGATATTAATTAAATGGGCCGAGTCTAATGTCCAGCCCATCAATTAAATCGGTCAAAATCTACGCATCCATTCTTCCTTAATCTTTATTGGAAAACATCTTTCCATTGTGTTGTGGCAGGCAAAATAGAGTGGAGGCCACAAGTCTTGATTCTTTCTTTCTTGAATAAAGCCATCAAAAACAAAAATAAAATTATGATTTAGTTTGACTCTTTAGCTTTTAATATCTAAATCTAACTTTTTATCTATTAAAATTAATTATATAAATAAAAAATGTCAATTCATTAGCAACTTAGTGGTAAGACATCTAGGCATGTCGTCTAAAATCACTAATTTTAGTACTTCTTTTGTGGAGTTTACCCCCTTATCTCTTTTGATTAACCAATCGTATTAAATTAGCAAGATCTCATGGAAGTCAAGATAGGCAATAGTAGATTAATTGTGATTCCTCTATTATACTATGTATATAGTTGTGATGGAGAATACTTCTCCCATCTTTGTCACAATTCCAATTTGTTCCTTGAACGAAATGGAATAAGACTCCTTCCTCTTCCTTTCCATCGTCCAAAGTTGTCAGTCCAAGCAATTACAGGATATGCATCAAATTAAATTAGTGTGCATGCAAGAAGAAATGACATCATTACTCAATTTCATCACGCTATGTTTGAAGTTTTAAAATATTTTGAAGGGATCTAAAGAGGAGATATTTGATATCTTATTTAGATAACTTTTACTCATTTTCAAAATATTTTATTTTGGATGATTTTTATATTAGGTGCAAGTCCAATGAACTTGCACCCTATCTGTGTCTTTAAAAAAAGAAATGCATTTAATAAGGTGTGAGTCCCCTGGACTGGAGTCGCATCTAGCATAAAATAAATTCTCATTTTAAAAGTTTTGAAAGAATTTGAGTAATTAATGAATAAAAAAAAATTAAATTATAAAAATATATTTGGAACAAAAAAATTATTCTTATTATAAATGAAGTTTTAATAGTCTATCAAACTCATCCAAACCTCTTCAAACTCCTTGCGATGTTTAACCAAATATTTTTTTTTCAATTCTTTCAAAAACCTATAAATCTCTTTCCTTCTGAATCTCCTTCAAAAACCAAAATGTGAGTGATCCTTTTGACTATTAGACTTCTAACACATGTCTCATTCTAATGATCAAATAAGGTCCTTAACGGTACTATATAATTATATATAAAAAATCGAGAGTGCGAGACGTTATTAACGCAAATTTAATATCAAAATGAATGTACAAGAATTACAAAAGGTTATTATATATTCATGAATTAACTATTAAATGAATCCGAATTGCACGTCGGATAGTTCGTAAAGTTGAAGACTAAATTATAATTTCACCCAGACTTGGAAACGTGCTTATATAATTTAATAAGAGCATTTTTTTTTCAAATTCGAATTTTGGAAATGAAATTTTTTTAAAATCGGATCCGAATAAGTTTTAAAATCGAAATTAAGTGAATCTAATATCCATTTTATCCCTAGGCCAAAATCTCTAATCAGATTAAAAATAAAAAATATATTAAAAAATAATTTTAATTTATAAAAAAATATTTATAATAGAAATAAGAGATTAGAGTCTAAAAAATATATTTTCAAACTCTCTAAATCATTAAAGAGTTTTGCACAAAGTCTATAAAACCAAATTTAAATTAAAAATTATAAAATATTTTTGATAATTTTTTTTTAAACCACAACAGTACATCTTTTATATTTTAATTTTTTTTTTTTTGAATTATAAAAGTATTATAGACTTTGGGCAGAAGTCTTTAATGCAATAGAGACTTTTGTCCAAAGTCTATAAAATTAATTTTTAATTAAAAATAGTAAAATATATTTTGTCCAAAATATTTTGATAAACTCTAACACATCTTTTATATCACTTATTTTTTTTTGTGAATTAAATTTTATTTTTTATAATTATAAAACTACTATAAATAAAAGTCTCTAACTCATTAGAGACTTTTGTACAAAGATTTATAATAGCTTCATAATTTTTTTAAAAAAATATCTGAATTCATAAAATAATTTTTTAATGATACAAAAGATGTATTATGATCTAGAAAAATATTTTACATCAAAATATTTCATAATTTTTAATTTTAATTTTAATTTATAGACTTTGTACAAAAGTCTTTAATACATTAGAGAGTTAGAAAAAAATATTTTTTATTCTCTAATATCTTATTTTCATCATAAAAAATATTTTATAAATTTAAATTATTTTTAATGTTATATATATATATATATATATATATATATATATATATATTTTTGACCAAAATCTCTAACTGGTTATTCGATCCATTCAATTTCGATTTTGAGAATTATCCATCTTTAGATCCGATTTTGAAAATTTTTCATTCCCAAAATTTGAATATGGGCTATTCCACCACGTAACACCGAAATTGTTGCTTGTATTAGATCATGGTTTCAATTGATGCCGTTGTAATTGACTAAGAATGACACACTATATATTAAAGACACATTATATTAGATGTACCATGAAAATATAGGATAGATTTATCTTCCTTCCCTTTAACACTAAGTTTCGTTCATTTCGCATGTTTTTAAAGTATAATACTGAATAACAATAGCAATGTTCGTTTACGAAAAAATATCATGAACAAAATATAAGTCATGTCACGATACAGTACAACATCAAGGATGCTTTTATGTTACTCCAAATTGAAATGACAATGTCATTCTACCTTTTTTTTACCCAACACTTCCCTTGACAATAATATCCTCCTCGCGGCCTCTTGGCCATGTGGCATTGACGCCACAACCTTCCTAATAATATGGTAGAACTCATACCACTATCTTAATTCATGAAAAAGAAAATAAGTTGATGAAATCGAATTTAAATTTCTATTTAAAATTTTTCGATTGAACTAAAATTTGGACACAATATATGTGATCTAGTAATCCAATGATAGATTAAAATTTTAGCATTTATTATTTTCTTATATATAATATATAATGTTATATGTATTAATGTTGGAATAGGTTGATAAATTTTAAAGTCGTAACATATTAGTTAATTAATTAACTTGTGATATAATTGTAACAAAATATATTATTCAAATTATTTAATTAATATGTTGATTAAAATAAATATTTAATAATAATAATAATATGATCTTGTCAAATGAAGAAGAAATAGTACAAATGTGTTTTTGTCAAATCGTCATGTCATGTAAAATAAGCATAGGATAATACTACAATTTTGTTGACGTTTGCACATCGATCAACGTTCACCCGATTTTCTCGATATCACACTGATTTTTCGATCGCGGACATTTCGCACAACTCAACTTCAAACCTAAAATATTTATGCTCAAAAACATTATATTGAAACCAAAAAACCTAAGGTATTGTTTGGTTAGCGAAAATTATTTTCTGGTTTGGTTTCAGTGAAACTGAAAACTTGGTTTCGAAAACTTGATTTTGGTTACTAGTTTTCAATTATCTGAAAACGCATTTGGTTAATGAAAACAAGATTAGTTTTAGTTAGTTGAAACCAGTGAATATTTATTTGGTTATAAAAAATAATATTAATTTTTCTTGAATATTTTTAGTAGTAATTAAATATTTAGCTAGTTTCCAAATCTAAATATTTGCTAATATGGTTATAAAATATTGGTAAGATTTAATTAATTAAGTTATTGGTAATTTAAGATTTTTTTATGTTCAATTAGATATAAAAATTAATTAATAGTTATTATAAAATTTCAAAAAAAAGTCCAATGGTCTAGAATTAGTTTTGATTAAATTATAAATAGATTAACTTTAAGAAAATTGAGTTATTATAAAATTTGAATTTGAGTTAATTAGATATAAATTGGTTTAATTAATTTATAAATTTAAGATAATTGTTTGAGTTGAAAATGATGATTTTTATTTTTCTTTTTAAAAATTAGATATAGTTTGATTTATTTTTAAATTAATTAATTTTATAAAAAATATATTTATAATTACAAAGTTACCATTGCATTTTGATAACGAAATCGACAGTCTCGAAATCACAGAAAACAACATTATGGTGTTTTCATTTTTATTAAAATAATTGGTTTCTTTTTCATTCTAGTTTCAATTCAGTTTCATGAAAACGTTGAACCAAATGCGTATTCGTAAGTAGTTTTGATTTCAGTGAAACCGAAATCTTGAAAACAAACTTGGTTTCGCTAACCAAACAGGCCCTAAACCTAACTCTTCTTCGACTTTCGAGCACATCGACCAACATCCTTCTTTTTCTTCGATTTTACGCCGAACTTCTGATCACGAACTTCACGCACTAATATCGACTTGGAATTTGAAATTATTTCTCAATGAAATGTTATTTTCTGATTTGTTTATCATCAAAATCGAGATTAAGACCAAGGTTCAAAACCTTAGGCCTATATATAAGGTATTTGATGCGTCATGCCCCAACTTAGGGTCACGTGACCAGCTAGGGTATACGTGCCTATACCCCGAAGCCTAACCCATGCACATGCCAACATCATAAACAACAAGTAAATAACAGCTTTTAATAATAAAAGAACCAAAAAAGATTTTCATTTCAAAACAACAAGATTTTAAATACATATCTCAAGTGCGGAAATAAATCGAAGAGTAACAGTTCTTTTAATAAATAAAACTGAATAAAACGTGAATGTCCCCACGGGACTACAACTCCAAATACCAAAATAAAAGTGCATGACAACCTACTACAGACTCGACTACGACCCCTAACTAGGACTGCTATGAGATCATGTGGCTCCTCTGCCCTCCAGCTGCGCCAAGTGCTCCAGCCCATCTCACCGATCAGTCTCTGTAAAATAAAACAAAACAACGACAATGGGTGAGTTCAAAGAACTCAGTGGACAATTTTATCAACCCCCACAAATCAACATCATAGAGATAACAAGAATATATCTATCTCTATAGAGGCAATGTCACAAAGGTGTGACTAGCTACCAAGCCAACAGGCCACCCATGCCCACGACATCTAGTTCTTCAAAGAGGTGCATCAGGGCAAAGCCCTGCCATGCCCGAAGGCAACGTCACCTAAAAATTTGCATCAGATCGAGCCCTACCATGCCCAAAGGCAACATCACCATCACAGATGTGCATCGGGTCAAAGCCCTGTCATGCCCAAAGGCAATATCACCATTAATGGGGTGCATCGGGTCGAATCCCTACAATACCTAGAGGCAACATCACCGTCAAGAGGTGCATCAGGTCGAATCTCTATCATGCCCAAAGGCAACATCACCATCAAGAGGTGCATCGGGTCGAATCCCTACCATGCCCAAAGACAATATTACCATCAAGAGGTGCATCGGGTCGAATCCCTACCATGCCTAAAGGTAACTGCGCACATACCAGGATAATCGGGGGCCCTCCGAACTTATCCCGCATGTTGGGAATTTACATCCAACCACACGGGCATAGCCCGTAATCCAGCTCCTAAATGAGTCGCTCCGCCATTCCCAAGGATATGCTGTATCAAGACCTAAGTCAAGATTCTCCTACGGTACGTGTCCTAAGGGTGTCCTCACTATGAAGCGTCTCAACACTTCAAATCCGACCCTTACACCTTACACCCGCAACGTCATGAATTCGTGTGATTTTATTTCATGAATACCTTGTAAGTTGGTTATAACCAATTATGTTCACCCTTAGACCCAATTTTAATTATAGAATTAAAATCTAGATCATCTCAATTAGAGTTTTGTTTTAGGATTTTGTTTTGTCTAGAAGTGTTGTGTATACCCCGAATCTACTCTTCAAAGTGTGTTCTATGTTTTCAAACTATGTTTTCTGGTCAAAATGATAGGTTACACGACTATAATCAAAGATCAAATCACGTAATAACAGAGAAATAAAAAATTAGCCCAGATTCAATAAACAACACATAAATTTCGAAAAACTAAAATTTCCAGCACAACATGAAATAAAATCCGAATTTTACAGAATTAAATTTCTAAATTTCTAACATCACAGATTCAAGTCATCATGCCAATCATGCATACAATCTCATAATTTTTACTAAATAAAAACTAGCACATATAACAAGAATTTCTTAATCAAGAATCAAGCATTAAGATCAAGAACCCCTTCTCAAGAACTCTTAATTAGTCATTATCAAGATCTTAATCATACCACACGATTTCTACCGAAATCACAGATTTAATTCTAAGCATGGAATCCACAAATCAAGAAACCAAATTGGGAGAATAAATCATGATTTGCACATCAAGAAAACATGACAAGAACTCGAAGAAAATCCAAGAACAACGCATAAATACCGAGCCGTCATGAACGACTTTAAAAAATTTGATTAAAATCCCAAAGAGAGAGAGTAAAACACTCACCTTAATTTGGAAAAATATTAGGAAAGAAATCCCGGACGACGGCCTCGAATCCGGCTTCAAAAGGCCGATGGCTCAACCCAAAAAAATAGCTCCAAGGGAAAAGAAGAGAGGGAGAGGAAGCAGACGGCTCGGCTCGGCTCCAAAGAGAAAGAAGGAAGAGAGGAAGAGGAAGAAGAATCTGGCGGCTCGGCTCGGCTCTAGGGGGCTGGCGGCTTGGCTTGGCTTGACGACTAGCTCCCTTTCTCAACTTTTTAGGTGGCTCCAAAACCGGAGCCACAAGCCATAAGGGGGCGGGGCGGGGGGGGGGGGGGGGGTTATACACCCTCGTCAACCCTAAGCGCTTACACCCTTAATTCACAACCTGCATCCACCTTAAGCAAAAACCAAAATCCGCTAACCTGATATACTTAAATAATTTAATTAATCTCATTCTAATAAATCACGAATAATTAATTGAATACTCGTATGAACATAATTAGCAATTTTGCGCACACAACACCAAATTAAATACTCTCAACTATCCAAGCCTAAAAATTTATAAATTTATAAATTTATATTCTACTTACCCGAGCTCGCAAGCTCGCTTCGGACCATGAGTCGACTCGACTCAACCACGAACTAGTCCGCTAGGCTGGCAAATATACATAAAAGGAAAAATAATAAATTTAAATATCTGGGATATTACATGATGACACGAAAAATCTTGGATTCAATTAAATGACATTAAATCATTTTCATTTCAAACATGAGAAAATTGGGGGAAAAAATCATAAAAGCTTTTATTTTGGTTAGCGAAAATTATTTTCTAGTGTGGTTTCAGTGAAAATAAAATATATTTTGGTTTCGAAAAATATGGTTTCAGACTCTAGTTTTCAATTTTCTGAAAACGCATTTGGTTAATGAAAACAATATCAGTTTTAATTTGTTGGAACCAGTGAATACTTATTTGGTTATAAAAAATAATATTAGTTTTCATTGAATAATTTCGGTAGTAGTCTCATATTGAATAAATAGTCATAAAACCTATTAATCTAATTATAGAAGAAATGTTGTATATTAATAAAAGTAAGAGGAATCACTATCCAACACTATAATTTGGACTGCAGACGACTAAGATAAATTTGCTCAAAATCAATATACGAAATTTCGTATCTATTTTTAAAAGAAGTTGAAATTTAATCGATTCAAAAAAATGAATAATAAATTTAGTGATCAATGTTATTAGCTTCTCAGCATAATTATCAATTTTATTTTATAATTAAACTATTATAAAGATAAAAAAGAGAGATTTATACGTTTATAAAATATTAATTATGTATTTGTATTTAGTTTATAAAATTAATGTTTGATAATATGGTTGTGAAATATGTGTAATATTTAATTAAGTTAAACTAATTATGTATTTGTAGTTAGTTTATAAAATTAATGTTTGATAATATGGTTGTGAAATATGTGTAATATTTAATTAAGTTATTGGTAATTTAAGATTTTTTTATTCAATTAGATACAAAATTAATTAATATGCTGCTCCTAAGGTAAAACTTCTGATTTGGAAACTTTGTCATGGTAAATTGCCTACTAGATTCAGGCTATGTAGGCTTGGTATTTGTCCTTCACAGTCTTGTGTTTTCTGTGGTGTTGCTTCTGAAACAACTCAGAATTTGTTTTTCGACTGTGTTTTTTCTTGTAATCTGTGGAGCAGTTTGAGTTCTAATTAATCTGTAATGCGATTTTTTTGATAGAAGTAATTGGTATTCTAGTAGCTGGTTACCATTGAAGTCTTCTCCTATTATAAAGGTTGACTCTAGAACCATTGTTGCTAATACCATTTGGTTTCTTTGGTATACTCGTAATTGTGTTTTGCATAGTGAGAGTTTCCCTATTGTTTTCGGTTTAATGTTGAGAATTCTTGAGTTCTCTTTTCATTATAAGTTGCAAATACTATCTGAGTGAATTAATTCATTTGTAAATAATGCTCTCTCTTGGTTCCCACTGCAAGATGAGTGGATTAAATTCAATTGTGATGACTCTTTTGAGATGGATACTGGTGGTGCTGGCTTTGTGAAGAGGAATAATCTAGTGGAGTGTTCTTATGTTTCTCCCTTTTATTTCTCTAGTCCTGTTATTTTCTCTGAAGCCATGACTATTCACCAAACTCTACTTTTTGCCTTGTCCAGGAATCTACACAAGATTATTATTGAATCAGATTGCAAACTGTAGATTGATCTCATCAATAACAAAGCTCAAGCTCCTTGGCAGATTTTTAGTCTTTTTAGTAATATTATGTCACGCCCCAAAAACAGGGTCACGTGATCGGTCAGAGTATACGTACCTATACCCTGTAGCCTAACTCATGCACATGCAAACATCATAAACAACAAAGTAAATAACAGCTTTTAATAATAAAAGAACCAAAACAGATTTTTATTTCAAAACAACAAGATTTTAAATACATATCTCAAGTACGAAAATAAATCGAAGAGCAACAGTTTTTTTAATAAATAAAACTGAATAAAATGTGAATGTCCCCACGGGACTACAACTCCAAATACCAAAACAAAAGTGCATGACAACCTAATATAGACTCGACTACAACCCCTAACGCTAGGACTGCTATGAGATCATGTGGCTCCTCTGCCCTCCAGCTGCGCCAAGTGCTCCAGCCCACCTCACCGATCAGGCTCTGTAAAATAAAACAAAACAACGACAATGGGTGAGTTCAAAGAACTCAGTGGACAATTTTATCAACCCCCACAAATCAACATCACAGAGATAACAAGAATATATCTATCTCTATAGAGGCAATGTCACAAAGGTGTGACTAGCTACCAGACCAACATGCCACCCATGCCCACGACATCTAACTCTCAAAGAGGTGTATCAGGCCGAAGCCCTACCATGTCCGAAGGAAACATCACCCACAAAATGTGCATCGGGTCGAATCCCTATAATGCCCAAAGGCAACATCACCGTCAAGAGGTGCATCGGGTCGAATCCCTACCATACCCAAAGGCAATATCACCATCAAGAGATGCATCGGGTCGAATCCCTACAATGCCCAAAGGCAACATCACCATCAAGAGGTGCATCAGGTCGAATCCCTACCATGCCCAGAGGCAACATCACCATCAAAAGGTGCATCGGGTCGAATCCCTACCATGCCTGGAGGCAACCGCACATACTAGGATAATCAAGGAAAGCCCTCCGAACCTATCCTGCAGGTTGGGAATTTGACGTCCAACCACCCGGGCATAGCCCGTAACCCGACTCCTAAATGAGCCACTCCGCCATAAATAAGGATATGACGCATCAAGACCTAAGTCAAGATTCTCCTATGGTATCCTAAGGGTGTCCTCATTATGAAGCATCTCAACACTCCAAACTCGACCCCTACCCCTTAGACCCGTAACGTCATGAACCCGTATGATTTTATTTCATGAATATCTTGTAAGTTGGTTCATAACAGATTATGCTCACCTTTAGACCCAATTTTAATTATAGAATTAAAATTTAGATCATCTCAATTAGGATTTTGTTTTAGGTTACTGTTCTGCCCAGAACTATTGTGTCTAACCCGAATCTAGTCTCCAAAGTGTGTCCTATGTTTCCAAACTATGTTTTCTGATTGAAACAATAGGTTACACGACTATGTTCAGAGATGTAAGCACATAATAACAGATAAATAAAAAATCAGCCCAAATTCAACAAACAACATATAAATTTCAGAAGACTGAAATTTCTAGCACATGAAGGAATAAAATCTGAATTTTGCATAATCAAATCACCAAATTTCTAACATCACAGATTCAAGTCATCATGCCAATCATGCATACAATCTCATAATTTTTACTATATAAAAACTAGCATATATAACAAGAATTTCTTAATCAAGAATCACATATTAAGATCAAGAATTCCTTCTCAAGAACTCTTAATTAGTCATTATCAAGATCTTAATCCTACCATATGATTTCTATCCAAAATCACAGATTTAATTCTAAGCATGCAATCCATAAATCAAGAAACCAAATTGGGAGAATAAATTATGATTTGCACATCAAGAAAACATGATAAGAACTCGAAGAAAATCCAAGAACAATGCATAAATACCGAGCCGTCACGAACGGCTTCAAAAAGTTCGATTAAAATCCTGAAGAGAGAGAGTAAACTACTCACCTTAATTTGGAAAAATATTAGGAAAGAAATCCCGGACGACGGCCTCGAATCCGGCTTCAAAAGACCGACGGCTCAACCCAAAAAAATGGCTCCAAGGGGAAAGAAGAGAGGGAGAGGAAGCAGAATCTGGCGGTTCGACTCCCTTTCTCAACTTTTTAGGTGGCTCCAAAATAGGAGCCACAGCCATGAGGGGTTTTTTTATACACCCTCCTCAACCCTAATCTCTTAAACCCTTAATTCACAACCCACATCCATCTTAAGCCAAAACTAAAATCCGCTAACCCGATAAACTTAAATAATTTAATCAATTACATTCTAATAAATTACGAATAATTAATTAAATACTCATATAAATATAATTAGCAATTATGCGCACACAACACCAAATTAAATACTCTCAACAACCCAAGTCTAAAAATTTATAAATTTATAAGTTTATATTCTACTTACCCGAGCTCACAAGCTCGCTTCGGACCATGAGTCAACTCAGCTCGACCATGAACTAGTCCGCTAGGCTGGCAAATATACATAAAAGAAAAAATAATAAATTTAAATATCTGAGATATTACAATCCTCCCTCTTTAAAGAAAATTCGTCATGCTTATAAAATAATAAATTTAAATATCTGAGATATGTATTTTATTACATAGAAAATGTTAGATTTGACATGCTTATAAAATAGTAAACCTAACCATTTAAAATGAGATGTTAATCATGGTTATATTGATAATTGTAATTTTAATCATGTTTTAGATTTTTAAATTTGTTGAGATCACAAATATATAAAATTTAAAATTTTATATACAATAAAATATGTAAATAAGTGGTTAGAGACTTTTCATCAAAGTCCCTAACTGACAATATAAAAATTATGATTTTGATAAATATCATAAAGTTTTTATGGTATTGCCAATAACCATAGAATTTTTTTTATTTTTTTTTAAAAAATCAATTGAAATTAGTCATTATTAGGAGGCTTTGCCTTTAATAGACATTATTAGGTACTCGTTATATATATATTTAATAAAAATATAAAGTCATAATAAATAATTATACTAGAGTTTCAACAATAATTTTTTAAAAAATATACAAAATATTATCATCAACTATGTTATTCACTATTGACTACTTATTATATACATTACTATATATTAAGTTTTAAATTTCATATATTTATGATATCACTCAATCTAAAAAACTTAAAACATGATTTTAATTATAAAATATCTTTTTTATATTGTTAAATCTACTAATTTCACAAGTATATCAAATTTAATATATATATATATATATATATATAATTAGAAACTTTGATTGTATATAAATAAATAGAATTAAAGATAATTTGACTTTATTAAAAAATTAAATTTTGACTATTAAATTATAAAAAATTATATTTTTTTTAAATTTCTCGATAATAAAATATGCTATTGCTCCCTATTTTACTTTGGAAATGATATCGGATTTTGTGCATCTTTGATGACTATATACAATCTTCCAGCTAGTTGACATGTGTTAGATCAGGTGAACGCTTGCTTCACGTGTCCTCCGCCGCGCTCCAACCTCCAAAATATTTCCTCGTCTTCTCATCACATGAGACTCGATCCAGAGGAGAAAGGAAAGAAAGAGAAGGAAAGAGGAAGAAGGCAAGAAGTAAACCAAAATAAATACATGCCGCTTGCACATAGATCTACTAACCCTAACCTTGTTTAGGATCAAATATGTGATCGCTGATTTCTTCGGTATAAAGTACCATTTTGTCTATTCTTCTACGTCCTCGGCGCAGACTCCCCATTTCATTGTTCAAAGTTAGAATCTCTGTTGAAGTTTGCGAGAAAAGTTGGGATCTTCGATCTTCGAGGAAGGGAAAGATGAAGTTTTGCAAGAGATATGAGGCGTACATGCAGGGGAGGAGGGAGAAGGAGCTGCCTGCCGTGGGTTTGAAGAAGCTGAAGAAAACTTTGAAGAGGTGTAGGAGGGAATTCCAGCCCCAGCATCAGCTGGAGGGTGAAGGAGGAAGCAAATGCCCGGGCAATTGTGCTGGTATTTTGTTGAAAATTGACCTATTTCTTATTGCAATAGGGCAATTGCTTTTGTTGGATTTTTTTGATCAGGTTTGATTCTTGTTAAGATTTTTTGTCGCTAATAAGGAAAAAATCTAATCTTTTTATGGGTTGATGTGAATTTTTTCCCCTCAAATATTAGTGTTTATTTAGTATTGGTGTCTCTTATTTCTTTGTTTTTCTCTGTCCTGGTTTTTCATTAATGGGTATTTATTCACTTTCCTGTAACTTTCAAAATTATACCTAAAATGGTAATAGTAAAATAAAATTACAAAAAAAAAATCAGAACTTTTTGTGATGATATCAAGAAACAGATTTTTTACAATGAATGAGAGGTTATCTTTTGTCCATGGAATGTACACTTTGTTGATTTTTTTTTCTTTTCAAAATTAGAAAGAGCAGGAACTGCGATAGATACTGTAATTTTTCGCATTTTTACAACTCCTCAGATGATTTCTTTGATACTTTATTTTCCTCAATTTCTTGGCTTTTGTTTGTTTTTAAATGAGTGCTAAAAGATAATATTTCAGCATCATTAACCATTGTTGTAGTCTTTTTGGCAAGAAAGGAATGCCGACTTAAACTTGTACTAAATTCTGATAACTTCATATCTTGGCATACATCACAGTACTCTACAATATATACATTGTCACACTCTTCTTATTTTAAGTTGTTTGATGCACATTCACCTTGTTGTTTCTCATGCAGTTTGTGATGGCACTTTCTTTCCTTCCCTGCTCAAGGAGATGTCAGCTGTTGTTGGTTGCTTCAATCAACGAGCGCAGAAACTACTTGAATTGCATTTAGCATCAGGCTTTCACAAGTATATTATGTGGTTTAAAGGTAAGACTTCAAAGAACCATGGAGAATTGATACAAGAAGGAAAGGACCTAGTTTCATATGCTATCATCAATTCCATTGCCATGAGGAAAATATTGAAGAAGTATGACAAGGTACTGATCCAACTATCCAAATCATTTTGTTCTTCTCCGAACCTACTTTGGTATATAGTAATTCTGAATGCCTTTGAAGTTTCAACTATTAAGTATAGCAAATTCTGCCTCTCAGATTCATTACTCAAAGCAAGGGCAGGCATTTAAATCAAAAGCACTTAGTATGCATATTGAGATCCTCCAATCTCCATGGCTCTCCGAACTAATGGCCTTCTACATTAACATGAGGGAAGGCCAAAGCAAGAAAAAAGCTATGGTTGAGCTATTTGGCGACTGCTCACTCACATTCGATGATGACGGCAAACCAACACTTTCTTGTGGCCTATTTGATTCAATGAAGATTGAAATTGATTTAACTTGTTCAATCTGTTTGGTGAGTCTATTATTCCATGCGAAGAAAGTCTTATTCATTTTTGCTCAATCTACATATTAACAGTCTAAATCTTAAGTTAAATATAAGCTGTTGTTTCATATGAAATTCTTTTCTTTCTACAGGAAACTGTGTTTGATCCTGTTGCTCTGACTTGTGGCCATCTGTTTTGCTGTATGTGTGCTTGCTCAGCTGCATCAGTGACAATAGTTGACGGTTTAAAGACGGCGAGCCCTAAAGCAAAATGTCCTCTATGTCGACAAGTTAATATTTTTTAGTATTCTTTTGTTTGTGCTGCATTATATGAACTTTCTTGTGATGATTTGAATATCTTATGTGGTATAATTTCAGGAAGGAGTATATGCTGCTGCCATTCATCTAGATGAGTTGAACATATTGTTAAGGGAAAGGTATTTCTCATTCATTAGATGTTTTATCAAATTGTTTTAACCATGAAGAAGTTGAACTCACTCTGTATTATCAAAATAGCTGCCCTGATTACTGGAAGGAGAGACTTCAAATTGAAAGAGCCGAGCGCATTCGTCAGGCTAAGGAACATTGGCAATCGTTAAGTCGACAATTCATTGGTATCTAAGACCACCTTATTTGAAAACTGACAATTTCTTGGTCATATTTCCTTGGTGGCGTTCTTGGTTTTCAGGTTGGTCTTTTGGTTCATGTTTTTCTGTAATAAATGACCTAATAAATGACTGATTTAGAGCGGATGAAAAAATAGTGTTATTGATGTTATGAATTATGTACATATAAGCTTCAAATTGGTCTTTTGGTTCATTGACTAAGTATGTGTAGTTTGGTGCTTTGTTAGTTCGACTTGGAACTTGATTGTGACATCAAGACTTAAGTGGGGATGATAAGTTTCTACTTAAGCATTTTAATTAGGTCAATCGTTTGAGTCTATGAAGTTGATGGGCTAGTTATCGATCCTATCAAGCGACTCTTAACAAATGGTATCAAACATGATGAGGAAGCTTATGCGAGAAAGGACTGCCAAGAGATGGGATTGGAGCCACTATTAGGTGAGGTCTTACATGCCTTTGACTTGTGTGAGATTTCGGCCTATGTGTTAGACTTAAGTTGGGTCTTGACGAGAACGTCAAGACATAAGTGGGGGAAATTGTTATGTTCCAGTTTGGGCCTACATTGGGAGTATATTTGATGTTGTGTTGGCTTATAAGGCTTGATGGGTGCGCTACTATCAATTTCAGTTTAAGCATTAGGTAAATGATTAAAGTCTATGAAGTTGATAAGTAATAATTGGTATTAGAGCAAAGATCTAGTCCTTGACTTGGTGAGAAAGCCTATGTGAGAAAGGGTCTGCCTAGGTTGCGGTGGAGCTACTACTAGGCCAGGTCTCAATATGCCATTGACTAAGGTGCGTGTGGTTTGGTGCTATGTGTTAGTTCGACTTAGGACTTAATTGTAACATCAAGACTCAAGTGTGGATGATAAACTTTAGCTTAAACATTTTAATTATGCAAATGATTTGGGTTTACGAAGTTGATGGGTCAATTATTTCGTCAAGTATGTTATAACAACTATGATCATTGTCATCTAACACTTTGGATAAAACAAATCATATTGTTCATAACTCATATTTTAGATCATTAGATCTTTAATTCCCAAGTTGTAGTAATTTTTTCTTTAATACTTTCCAATTAATTAAACTAGGCTCATCCCTAATTTGACGCAAGCATAAGATAGCATGTAGCTAGTTGATGTATGTAGCGTTATGGTGTGAGTAGTTTCAATAAGATGGCAATTTTCTCATTTGGTTGATACAATTTTCTGCATTAAGTTGTACATCTCATAGAGTAAATAAAACATATTTTGTTTGATTGACACACTTCCTATAAAACGTATGAAGTAGCTTACCTAGGGGGTCTAGGTAAGTTGTACTTCTTGCATTGTATTTGAATAAAAAGATAATTTCATCCTCGTATTTGCACTTAATATTGAAAAAAATACTTAGTTTATGTTATCAATATTGTGAAACTAAATAATTCATGAGTTTTAATCTATTTATTTTATTTTATTTTATTTTTGAGACAAAATATGTAATTTTTATATTAATTACAATAAAAATTAATTTTCATATATCCTAAAATATATATTAAAATATTAATCTACAAACAAAAGTAATTTTTCCATATATATATATATAATATCAATTTACAAATAAGGGCATGTTGGTCATTTGATATGTACTTCCTCAAAAATATTCATTCAACTAAATATATTATGGGAACTTCCTATGAGTTAATTTCTTATCAGCAAAATATTTTTTTTAATATTTCTCAAAAAATACATGTGAAAAATTAATTTATGAAAAATATAATTTTTCGTCGACAATCAAATGAGACACTATCTTGCTGGATGTGCAAGGGTTGTAGCTAGGTCTATTAAATATGTATAAAAATTAATAAATTTAAAATATAATTTTCACTTGCATTACCGCTTCGTACTTAAAAATATGAAATGCCAAAATCATTTTTAATGAACCAAAAATGAGAAAAAAATTACATCGATCTTACATTAAGAAAACCCTAGCAATACATAAGAAAAATCATCAATGCATGTGATAGAATAATGAAATTTTAACTCAATCATTTTCTTTTAATCAATTATAATTCAACTAATGTCTCAAACCTCAAAATGAACTAATTAGAAAACATGATTCGCAATGAAAAGAATCAATGTTGAAAAGAATTGACATCATCTTCTCGAAGGTAATATTTTTAAGTGCAACTTAGTTCGATAGCAAGGAGGATAAATAACCAATATACTCTTGTGTTCCTCCTACTCATCATTGCATTCTTCTCCTCATGTGCGACTTTTGGGAGCTTTTGTTGTTGGTTGGAGGTATGACCCTCTCCTCCCTTCTCTTTCTCCCTCTCTCTATCACTTATAGCATCACAAAGGATGAAATTTTGGGGCTCAACTATGGTGGATTCTCTTTCAACGAAGAAGACAATCTATCTCTCTCTCTCTCTCTCTCTCTTAAATACATAGAGATGATGGAGAAAAATAGAGAACTATGCAAATTGCATAGTATAGAGGAGCTCCAAAAAGGAGCCCTAAAATTGTAATACAAAATTGCATATATAGAAATTTGCGAGGCATTTGATAATTTGCATTACCGATAATATATTTTTAAAATTCTCATGACTCACATTATCATATTTTGTTTAGGTACTTCACCAATAACTTAGATTGCCTCAATAATCCACAGTGATAATGTAGAAATCCCTATGGGAAGTGGTTATGTGAATTACCACCCAAGATAATTTTAAATTTTAATATTGCTCTTCTCTTCCATACATTCTTCTTTATGCAAGGCACGGCCAAATTTTGATAATATTTGTTTAGTAACATTGTGAAGTCAAAATATAAAATTAAATTTTCATTTATTTTGATCAAACTTGCCAAACGAAATAATATGACTGATAAATTGAAAATAGCAATCTATCTTGTGATAATATGAATTATTATTTTAACATACCAAGCAATAAACCAATCACAATCTTAGAGAAGTTAAAGAACGATTTCTCATTGTTTTTGCTCAAGATGAAGATGTTATAAGACTTCCAAAATTTGACTACAAGTGGAGTTGAAAAGGGAGCGAAATGAATTAACAATTTCGTTTTCTGAATAAGAACTGAACTCAACACAAAATGAATTGGTGTGCAGCTAATTTATTCATGAGAAGTGATCTTCATAAAATGTATACAACTTGTAAAACCGTTTACCTAGATCAAGATAGAAAACATGAAAATGACTTAATTCAACACAACTGAAATGAGGAACTGCTGAAAAATTACAACAGATAGAATTTTCCTTTTAACAACAGATAGAAATTAATGATAACAGGACACAGGAGCTAGCAAACAATGTTACAGTGCATGTCTATTTAAAACTGGAGCAATCGAGGGATTAATTAAACTGGCTAACAAAATTGTAATGCGTCACACATGCATGCAGGGGAATCAAGCAAGGCAGGGATGGCACAAGAAGCTTTATTTACACAACAGAATCTTAACAACTTTTGCAGGAATCACAAGCCATTCCATTGTTGAAACATGTTCCTTTCAATAAACTTTTTCCAGGCCATAAATGGAGATGCATCCCGGAAAATTTCAGGGCTCTCGTCCTTAATCCTGCCACTTATAAACAATCCTCTAGCAGCAAATCCCATTAGCTCAGATGGATGCATAAAACCATGAATTCTGGACATAATGCCACCTTCATCAAATAACCCCATCCTGTTAAGCTGAGAAGTGGGTGTGGCCGGCTGATCAAGGTTTTGCATTGGCTGATCATGTGTAACTTGGTGACTCATCTGTGGGTGATCCTCCTGCATGTAGTTTCCCATGCCAAATGCTTCCCAATCAACCTGCTGCCAAACTCCACAACCAATTTCTCTACCATCCACAGCATAGTCTTTGCTTTCTGATATTTGTTCTAGTGCCAGTTGGTCCACTTGAATTTTTAGATCATGGAGTTGATGGCCAATTCTTGAAGAGACAGCATCATACAAAATTCCAGTGGAAACATGCTGGGGGTCATCCTTATCAATAAGCAAATCATCTAAGCAAATTGGATCACCGATGACAACTGTTACCTGGATGTGACTCGAATTTGGTTAGTTGCAAAACAGTAAACAAAAGAACATGAAAGAGGAAAATCTAGTCGCGATAAGATATAAAAAAATAATGGATATTATTTTTTATAAAAGAGCATTGGAAGAGCAAAATGTTGCAAAAGATTTGGCAGTGAAGACTGACAAAAAGGATGTAATTGCTTGTATACCTTTTTCCCAATCCTAGGGAAATGTGTGCCTATAGGCATGATCTCTTGCATTCCAGTGTGGACAAAAGGAATTATAATAGGTGTAGTGTCTGCATCTACTACCAATCTGCAAAAAGACCAATAAAAAATAAGATTACAACCAAAACAACAATATTGAAAGGAACTATTAAAAAGAAATCATAAAGAAAATAAGAGAGATCTATCAATTGAAAATGGTTTTAGCTAGTTTTCTTCTACATTTAATGAAGAATATCCAATACATATACAGGCCTACAATCCAGCTCTAGTTATAGTTATAGTCACTTGCTAACACAAAACACAACAAGAATGCCAAAATTGATCATGTCAAACATCAAAACTCAAAGACAGAATGTTTATAAGGCATGTATGCATCTATTTAATTACTAACTATCTGCATTTTGCAATCCAAATTGTCAGCCCTTTGTTACATATTACCTACAGTTTCAAGCCAGAAAATAGTAAAGGCATAGACTAACCCTGAAAATAGCAGGAGCCTACTGCATAGGTCCAGCTTATTTCGCAATCTGAGTAAGCTAAAACTCACTACCACTATTTCATCTGTTTTAAATACTAATATCTTAGCAAATAGTGAAATTCAACAGGACCACATCAAAGAACTATTGTTCTCAGCAGCTCCCTAACATGATGGCTGAGCTAAAATGATTTGGAAACATAAAATGGCAAGTTATACCATTAAATTCCAACTGTGGTACATTTTGAAATTAAGATAAAACAATTTGTTGCATACTATATCTTACCTTCCAACGCCTCTCTTAGCAGAACCTATGGTTCTTCCACCATCCCTAGACCGACTGCCTTCAGGAAATATATGAACCCAACCACCATTGTTCAGCTTGGACAGAGCACTATCCATTCCCTTGTAAAAAATTCATAGTATACACGTATTAACATTATGGTAAGCAAATTACCAGAACATTAAGCTACTAAGTTATAATTTTGCCAAGAAAACAAGTATAATTTACGCAAGAGCAAAATCCATGATACAATAACTAAATTTTGCTATAGAATTGAACTTAGGCACCCTAAATCTATTTCCTGCCATGTGAACCTGCTAGGGGGAGCAGAGGCTGATGTTAAGACAGTATCTGTGGCATATATGGGTACAAGGACACTGTCAAGATGTCAAAACTTAACGCACATGAGGAATACTCAAGAGGCAAGTCAAGGAAGACATACCAAAAGAAGGAACATCTTCTGAGCCACCCCTAATGTTCATGAAGAACTCTTCAAAAAGCATATATCACCATTGAGACCACACATTAGAGAGATGATGAAAGATCAATACTCACATTCAAGTAATTTGTTGTAAACAATCTTAATGAGAATATATCATACAAGTTTACACGGAATAAATTTGATATTTTTGTCTTTGCCAATATGATTGATAGAATATATAACAAAATATACTTTTAAGCAAAGAGATTTCAAGATTTTGATTCAAATAAGGGAAACATCAGCATTACATCCTTACATCCAGGTGGGCTTTTCATTTTTGATATTAACAACCGCCACAACAGAATAACATATCAACCTAGAACCTACTCTGTTCGACTGCACTCAACTTAAACTAGTACAACAAAAGAGGAACACTATATTCTATGAATTACTAGAGATAAATGTATCCAAAAAAATTGACGGTAATAGTAATAAAATGATAAGATACCTTCTGGTAAATACCATCACCTCGTGAAACGGGTAGAACCTTGAGACAACGAAAAAATGCAGACATCATTGGATTTCTAAAACAACGATCAGTTGCACATAAAGTCCATCTTAGATCATGAGCATTCAACATCACACTTGGTGGAAGTAAGGAAGCAATTACAAGTGGATCATCAATAGCTGCTACATGATTGCTAACCTGGAAAATACGAAGTGAGGGTTTTAAACAAAAAGCATAATGAAGTACTTTCTACTCCCACACAATTGTGTGCAAGCCAACTAAATTGATCTGACCCAAGCGCAACATGTGGAGTAACTTATTCAACTGAGGGTATATACTTTCCTTAATATGTGGCATTAAAAGGATAATCAAGGGACCTCCTGTGATATCATGTTAAGCCTGATTGGATGGTCATTTATCCCAAAATATTACCTATTAGGAAAAGGTCCAAACTATATTATATTCCTAACAAGATGAAACCTAATGACTAAAATATAATAGACAAAATGACTCCGGTCAATGAGTTTACCAAAAAAATTATATGACAGCAACAAAATTACATTTAATGATAAACTAAAAGCAGATAAGTCTATGATATTCAAATAATTCTTTTTAATAGATTTCTGAGTGCACTCAGAAAAATAGCACACAAGAGCTACTTTATGGTATATTAATAAGTTTTAGAATATATTTTTATTAGGCTGTTGGATCTTTGAATCCTAACATTCGATCTTTGATTGGAGTTCATGGAGCCTCATCTAATCCTGGGTAGAAAAGCTAGTTTGACAAGCTTGTTCTTCACTCTTTGGCATTTCACAAACTTTTTGTATGCATATTGAATCTTAGAAATGTACAAGTCAATTTTTTTTCTAATACTTTGTCATAGAAATAAAGAGCTTGAAAATGAACTTGTTTTCTGGACTAGTACATATATCTTAGTAGTAAAATTTGAATTTAATTATTAATATGTGCAAACTAACGTAAAGCTAGGTTCAGTAAGAGAGGCAACAGTAATCAAATCACAGTATATCCAATAAGAGCATATAAAGAAAAGCTCTAAAACAGAAAGCTCATCACAAACTCTCATGATATCATCGTTCAGAAAAAAAAATTAAGAAAGATGAGAGAACAATCTAGTTGTATGATTGTTACATAGCTTGCTTATCCAGTAGCTGTCACATACCGTCAGAAGTGGTTTCCCTTCAGGTCGTTGTTCTAAAGCATGACGTAATTTTTCTGCACCATATATCTACATCCCAGAAGGAAAAAAGAAAGAAGTTAAAGTGATGCGATCGTCAAATACCAGGCAAACAGTAAGCTAGAGAAACTATACCTGGACATGATTAAGGCCATGCATAAATACGTAGCATGCATTGCCAATAAAAGGGACAGCCAAAGCTTGAAGAATACGAACCAAGGTTGAATCATCGCTTGCATCCTTGCCAACTGTAGTTGCACACTAAAAGAAGTTAGTAGTAGTTCCCATAACATATTTATTGAGAAAACTTAGATATCTAGAGAACCACATGGACCAGATGACAAACAGAATTTGTAGAAACAAAATCTACAGACTACAGGTTCATGTCAAAGATAAAAACCTGATCTCATAAATATTGTGATGACTGACTGAGGGTTTCTTTGGGTATTAATTATCTATGAGGCCACAGATTTGAGTAGAGAGTAAACTGGGTTAGGATGCTACAAAATTTAAGGCCGAGGATATTCATATTATTCAAACTATAGACTGTAGGCCCCGTATTGGTACTTTATTCTTCTTCTTGTGTATGCTCAAACCATCAAACCCTAATCCCTAATTTTTCATTAGGTACCATTGCTCCTACAAGTACCCAGCCTATTCAACCATACCTTGGCACCCATTCATAAAGTTAGAGATAGATATGGGTAGAAAAAGTGATACCAAAGATAGGCATGCAAGGAATTTGGGAACCCTAAAAATAAGATAATAGTAGTACAAATTTTGTAGGTTCTTGATCAATTGTATCCCTATATAAAATTAGTTACGAAATATAATGCATCAGTGCATCTAAGAAATTTAAAGTCATATCGTACTTTAATTCTATGCTATAGTTCGGGAATTTAGAGCTAGGCTTTCAACCCTTTCCTACAAACTTGTGAACTTTGACAACTAGATAAGTTATATGAATTCCCGCACATTTCATTACCTTGTTAAGCCATATGAATCATTTGATTGCAGTGCTATGATAATATAATATCATATATCTTTTATAAAATGACAAGTAGGCATGCAAGTCAAATAGGAGTTTTGTGTCAAGATGAAAGGGGCAAATATCTATCTATAATTAAGACTAGCAAGGCAAGCAATCCTCAAAAAAAGCAGCAGCTTAGAGAAACTTGAGCAATTATCTTCATAAAATGAATTTGTCTCTAACAACAGACATTTAATTGCTTAAGTGAAACATTAATCTAGGTATTTCAAGCATGTTCATTTTAACAATGCTTAAACTAAATAAAACAACAGGTGAAGGGGCCATGGAAGTATAAAATTCATATATTTCTTCACTTACAGATTAAGATTCATCAAGATTCTTCATTGTTTCTATTGAAAATAGGCTTATATGAATGTAAGAAGTAAGCTATGTATCAGGAAGGTAGGGACGGATAACCAAAAACTCAAGTAGCTTCAGATTATTGTTTTAAGAATTACAGACACATTCTCATAATATTCTACAACTTCCAAAGCAACGAATCGGAAGTCATTTCGCCAAAAGAACCACCAAATATTTCTTCGAGAAAAAAAAAAGCACTGGCACAGAAATAAACAGGTAGGCCCAGAACTTGGCAACCGCTTTTCATTCATGATTAGAACAGTGGTTCATAGAACGTGTCAAATAAAGGTGTTAAAATCCAACCTTTCTTTCGGTAAAACCTCAGCGACGAGGCCGGAGCATCAGGGGAGGGATCCGCCCACACGCTCCGGACGCGGCGGATCCACCGCTGCATGGTCTTCGAATGGTCAGACTCCACTTGCCAATGGCGTCGGCGATCCACCGCCACGCGGAAGCGGTCCCGGATACGGAGCTGCAGCGCCCGAGCCTGATCCTGCCAGGGGCTCCCCCCGCGCTCGATCCACTCCCTCGCCCTCATCGGCGATCACCCCGATCGATGGAACAATCAACACTACTACCTACTTAAGCAGCTTCTATAGATGGCGGAAAACCTGAAAGCGATCAGAGGGATTGATTAGGGTGACGCCGACTACGATTTGTTGCGAACAAGGCCCAAGCCAGAGAGAGAGAGAGAGAGAGAGAGAGAGAGGAAACAACGGGCGAACTCAAGATGAGTGCTGATCTAGAATGCGCTGTGAGCGGTGAGCCTTGAGCACGAGCCATGGGTTCAATCTATTGATGATGGGGTATTATAGAGGGAGTAATCAAGGTGGAGTCCACGTTGAGGTGGCAAGTCAAGAGAGTGGGTATTGTTTTGGGATTTATTTTTGAGTAAGACACTAATATTAGCAAAGGGGCAGGAAATATCTTGTTTCCGGGTCCACCAGATTGTGTGGGGCCCTGTGACGTGGCATTCGATAGTAACGGATACGTCAGAACTCAGAACCATCCGATGGATGATAAGGCTCATCAGTTAATCTGGGGGACCAACGGTTGACCTTTAAACCTGAGCAGTCTGAAATAAATAGAGTTATATGAAAAATTAGAAATGCCATTATTGTTTATTGAACAACTGGCTTCTGTTGAGATTCAATTAAAATTATAAATTAAACTAAACTCATTCTCAATTTCAACCAAACTAATCCTGGTAGAGCTCATCTTTTTAGTCAATTCGTCCCAGACACTGAGTTTAGTTGGTATCCCCCGGAGTTGTTTGAGGACCTACCAACAGGATTTCTTGTACTCTGCTTTTTCGTGGGCGCCTTGCCTTTAACAAGATTGGCTCTTTCTTGAATAGAAAGAGGGTTCCCTTTTTCTTGTGCTTGAGAAAGCGTCTGTTCACGTCAGGTTGTTGATGTAGTTGATGTCGAGATTGGGTGGGTGTGAAGTCTACCGTGGGTACAAGATCGAAAAGAATGGAATGCCCGCATACCAAGTCGGGATGAAAGTTGCCCCTCATCTCGCACTTGACCAGCAAAATGACGTATAGTAACGTCAACGTTGTGACCCGAACCGCAGTGCTCATCAAAGAGGGTAGTGTCTTCTGCATTGCGCTAAATGAAAAAGCCTCACTATTCCCATGTCTTTCTTGTTGGAAAAACCACGGCCAAGAAAATCGTTGTCTCCTCGGGAGCAGAGCAGTCAAAGAATGGAAATTCCTATGATTCTGAATGAATTATCATGGCGATTCCTCACAATCGCTCCTTGTGATGCTGCGGAACCATGTCAATTAGGATCTCAAGACGCAGCAACACCTATTATGCAAGGAATCATTGACTTACATCACGATATCTTTTTCTTCCTCATTCAGATTTTGGTTTTCGTATCACAGATCTTGGTTCGCGCCTTATGGCATTTCCACGAGCAAACTAATCCAATCCCGCAAAGGATTGTTCATGGAACTACTATCGAGATTATTCAGACCATATTTCCAAGTATCATCCCGATGTTCATTGCTATACCATCATTTGCTCTGTTATACTCAATGGACGAGGTAGTAGTAGATCCAGCTATGACTATAAAAGCTATTGGACATCAATGGTATCGGAGTGTGCCTCAACACGAGGGTGATTTAAGTGCAACGAAATGTACCGGTGGTTCGCGAAGCATCTGGCTTACCAGTAATCTCCCATTCTCGTCGTCAAGAGAGTAGTTGAACTACAGCATGCCATAAACGGGGAGTTGAGGTGGTTAGACCTATACCCCGAAATGCTCCCAGCATAGGAGCCTATGGTTCCATTCTTTTTGTTGCTGGAGGTACACATACGTCTTCTTGATGTGGTGTGGAGCGATATACGAAAAATAGATGCTAAGCCTGCAATGTTCGATAACGGCGCTGAAGTAGTGAATCTATCGGCACCACAGCAGTGGCATACAACTTTGGACCTAACGGCCGGCCCCGTTTTAATTTAAACTAATTATTATGAATTTTACTGGTATAATTTTGGATAAAATCACTATCACTCTCTAAGATGAGTGTTCTTTCTCTTATGTTCGCTTTTCTGGGATGCGTCGAGCCCTCGAAAGCCCAGAGGAGTTATTTGATACATTATCATTTAAGATTATTGAAAATCTAAATTATCATTCAAATAGATTATTATTTTTAAAATTACCAGTAATGTTATATTACGATATTTGGTATGTAGCGGTAATCTCGCTAGTAATCTATATTACCTTATTTGGTATAAAAAAAGATTACTAGAAAACTTATATCTTTAATTAAAATATCCTTAAATAAAAAAAAAGAGAATAAAATAAAATAAAATAAAAATAGGAAAATAGGAAGAAGAAAAATATGAATTACCAATTTACTATGAGATGAGGCAAAGATTTTTTTTCTATGTCAATAAAAAATATTTTAGTTGGGGGTATTTTTGTCAAAAATAAAAAATAACATTACCATCTTACTTAGTAATCCACATAGCCACCCCCTTCCTTGGTAATGTGGATTACCACTTGAGTGGTAATATAGATTATCATGGGCATCCAGATTACCAATAATATGTTTCAACCAAACGCGGCAATCTGATGGGGCCCAGGTAATTTTAACTAAGATTATCAGTAATCCATTTAGATTACCTCATACCAAACGCCCCCTCAGTTTCTTCCCTTCTTCATTAAATGCATCCTCCTGTCTTTTCGCAAGCAACAATAGAGGAGCGTCTCTCATGTCTCATCTTTCGATCCTTTTGTGTATCTTTTTCGTGTGGCCTACGACTGTCTCTTTTTTATTTTTCACCGCCCTAAAGATTTGTCTATGGTGTGTTAAGAATAGAGAGTTTGCATGGAATCGCAAAAGAGTTGGATCCTAGGGTTGTTCATCGGGTCGGGTCGACCCAATGAACCTGAGAACCCGACCTAACCCAACCTATTTGGGCTAGGTCGGATCGGGTAATCGGGTATGACCGGGTAAAATCGATTCAAACTTGACTACAATTGGGTTGGTTATCAGGTTCCAAAGTTTGGAACTTGTTGGCCCCGAGATCTGACCCGATTACCCAATTAAATTATATATAATAAATAAAGTTATATAAAAAAATAGAAATGTCAATATTATTTATTGAACAACTAGCTTCTACATTGAGTTCAAATTCAATTAAAATTATAAATTAAACCAAACTAATCCTCATAGATTAGCTCATCTTTTTAGCCAATTCGTCGTTTTAATTTAAACTAATTATTATGGATTTTACTGGTGTAATTTTGGATAAAATTGCTATGACGCTCCAAGATGAGTGTTCTCTCTCTTGGGTTCATTATTTTGGGCTGCGTCGAGCCCTCGAAGGCCCTCAATTTCTTCCCTTCTTCGTTGGACGCATCCTCCTGTCTTTTCGCAAGCAACGGCAAAGGAGCATCTCTCGTGTCTCATCTTTTGATCCTTTTGTGTATCTTTTTCGTGTGGCCTACGACTGTCTCTTTTTTTTTCACCGCCCTAAGGATTTGCCTCTGGTGTGTTAAGGATGGAGAGTTTGCATGGATTCGCGGAAGAGTTGGCTCCTAAGGTTGTTCATCGGATCGGATTGACCCAATGAACCTAAGAACCCGACCTGACCCAACCTATTTAGGTTGGGTCAAATCGGGTATGATCGGATAAAATCGATTCAAACTTGACCACAATTGGGTTGGTTATCAGGTTCCAAAGTTTGGAACTTGTTGGCCCGAGATCTGACCCGATTACCCAATTAAATTATATATAATAAATAGAGTTATATAAAAAAATAGAAATGCTAGTATTGTTTATTGAACAACTATCTTCTACATTGTGTTCAAATTCAATTAAAATTATAAATTAAACCAAACTAATCCTCATAGATTAGCTCATCTTTTTAGCCAATTCATCGTTTTAATTTAAACTAACTATTATGGATTTTAATGGTATAATTTTGGATAAAATTGCTATGACGCTCCAAGATGAGTGTTCGTTCTCTTGGGTTCGTTTTTCTGGGCTGCGTTGGGCCCTCGAAGGCCCTCAGCTTCTTCCCTTCTTTGTTACATGCATCCTCCTTTCTTTTTGCAAGCAACAGCAGAGGAGCATATCTCGTGTCTCATCTTTTGATCCTTTTGTGTATCTTTTTCGTGTGGCCTACGACTATCTCTTTTTTCTTTTTCACCGCCCAAAAGATTTGCCCCTGGTGTGTTAAGAATGGAGAGTTTGCATGGAATCGCGGAAGAGTTGGCTCCTAGGGTTGTTCATTAGGTCGGATCGACCCAATGAACCTGAGAACCCGACCTGACCCAACCTATTTGGGTTGGGTCGGATAGGGTAATCGGGTTTGGTCGAGTAAAATCGATTCAAACTTGACCACAATTGGGTTGGTTATCGAGTTCCAACGTTTGGAACTTGTTGGCCCGAGATCTGTTTTGATTACCCAATTAAATTATATATATTAATTGTTTTTAATATACTTATATACTCTAAAGTCCAAACTCGATTACCCATACTCAATTACCCGTTTGGAGTTTACTATTTAGTCTAAACGGGTAGACCCAACTACCCAACCCGACCCAACCCAATTACTTTTGATCGGGTTGGATTAATTTTTCCTCTAAACCCGATTTGACCCATGAACAACTCTAGTGGCTCCTGATTGGCATTCAAAAGGTAGGTTCCTTCCATTGTTTTCTTTCCCCTCATTTAATCCTTCAAGATTCATAGGTGAATCAAGTAAATCGAGGGTTTCCCCTTCGAATGTTGTCGTTTCAAACCTCGCCGATCTCGATGGTGGAAAGGTTACCTCCTCAAAGGAGTTCTCTTCTTCCGTGCTCACACCTTTAGATAAGAACTCTGATTATCGTACTCTGGTTATGTAAAATCGATCAAGTTTAACTCTCTTAACGTTAAGAAAAAATGTCATTTGATGTTCTTAATGCTGGATTTGCCCTTAAGCATGTTTATTGGGCGAATCTTTTTAGATTGAAAGTCTCTAATCCAAATATTTTTTCTTCTTTTGAGATTCTTTTGAATATTAAAGCTTCGGTTGTGGATTTGTGATATATAACTCTAGGAAAATCGTAAACCATGGTTTGTCTTCTTAATCGACAGATTCTTACATAAATCTTTGTTTTATTTTCATTTGAGGAATTGGGTTTTTACTATATGATCGAGTTTTGATCTTGAAAACATTATTGATCTTGAAAATGATTTATCCATTTTTCGGTTTGATTTGAAAGAAAATGCAATCAAGGTTCTCTCTTGAGGTCCTTGGGCCTTAAGATGTATTCTAACTAAATTTTAAGGTCGTAGAAGCATGACTTTATTTGTAAATTAATTGATTTTGTAAAAAAAAAAAGTAAATAGCGAAAACCTCACATGAACTATGACTCATTTGTAATTACCCCCTATGAACTTTGAAACTAGACAAAAAATGACTAAACTTTATGAAACTAATAAAAACATTCCCTATATTAACTCAATGTTATTTATTTAATATGATCCTATTTAAAATGACACGTGGTAAATTTTCACTAGTCTAAATATTAAAAGATAAATAAAAAATTAATTGAAAAATTAATAAATTAAAAATTAGAAAATATTAATTACAAATTTATTTCCTAATTAACTTTTCTATCAATTAATATTTCATAATTTCTAATTTATTAATCTTTCAATCAATTTTTTGGTTTATTTTTTAATGTTTAAACTAGTGAAAAGCTATCACGTGTCATTTTAAACAAAATCATATTAAATAAATAACATTGAGTTAACACATGAGGTATTTTTGTTAGTTTAAAGTTTAGTCTTTTTTGTCTAATTTTAAAATTCATTGGGATAATTACAAATGAGTTATAGTTCATGGGAGATTTTTGCTATTTACCCAAAAAAATATAATGATAGGCTTGCCACTTCATTTTGATATCGAAATCGATGGTCTCGAAATCGAAGAAAATAACCTTATGATGTTTTCATTTTTTTCTAAGAAAGTTGGTTTTATTGAAACTCATTTTCATTATAGTTTTCATTCGGTTTCACAAAAACGTCGAACCAAACATATTTTCATAAGTAATTTTAGTTTTATTGAAATCGAAATCATGAAAACAGACTTGATTTTGCTAATAAAATTGTTCAACAAACGAGTCTGCATTCATTTCGGGTAAATCAATTCATGACAATATCTTAATTGCTCAAGAGGTCATTCATTCTAGAGCAATTTCCCAACTCCATAGTATGAATCCAAAAAATTTCTAAAACGATAATATGGACCACAAATTCTCGAATCCACAATGACTTTTTTAGAATATCTAGAATGGTCTTGTTTTTTTTTGGCTTCCCTCCAAAAATCAAGTTATTCCATTAGAAAAATTTCAAAAAAATCGATCAAATCAAAACCCAACTTAACCTATATATAGCTCAACATAAAATTCAAAAATATCAACCCAAATCGAAATCCAGCTAGACCCGATTTGATCTTTACTATACTCAAGTTTCATACTTTTAAGTATGGAACATTATAAGACGATAACATTGTGCTTCTTTTAGGCGCATCAAACGATTGAAACATATAATATTAAATGAATCTAATTAAATTATGCATTAAACCCATAATATTTATTATATTCAAAAATCAATCGAGTTGAATAAAATGATAAAGTTGTCTCTTTCAGTACAATGGACGATTGAAACACATAATATTCAATGAACTCAATTAAATTATAAGTGTGGGCGCATCCATCCTGATTCAGTTGAACCCAAAAGTTAGTCCAGTCGAACATCCAATGTACATCGGATTAAAAAATAATAATTCAATACTCCTTCATTTATTATATTTTCCTATTCTATCCCATGTATCCATGTAAAATGCCAACGATGGAAAATTGTTAGTCACCAATCCTACTCCAAAAAAGATTAATTATTATATATAGAAGAGTTCATTACTTCAGCATTATAAATGATATCATCATTATTTAATACTAATAATACGTCATGCTATTTGACGTATTTTATTTTCATTATTGTTCATCATAAACCTAGTATTTTCAAACTACACTTTCATATATATATTTTTTTAACAAAATAGAAAATTACACTTTCATGTACTTTAATATTCATAGTATTTTGAAATTATAATACCAAAATGTTTTCTTTTTCTACATTTAGTTTCATTGCTTAAGAAAATGTTGTAATTAGTACAAAACGCTGATGGATTATTTCATCTACTTGATTTAAATTGCTAAAATCGAATGCTTTACTTTAGAATAAATGTAACTAAATTTAGAAAAAATAGCATTTTAAATGTTTGAAAAGAGAGGCAATATACGGCCAGTTTCTCAAAACTTGTGGTGATGGTAATCTACAAATATAAAATAATCAACGTAATGAAAAAAATCCAAGTAAAAAAAAATGGAAATATAAAAGTAACATAAGTTATTTGAATTAAAATAACTAGTTTCCATTATCAAATAATATTATATCATAAAAATCATCTCCCTTTAACATCCGTCATTATATTTAAAAATAAACAAAAGTAATTAGTATGATTACTACGTTCAAACTAATTCAAATGGGATCAATTTCAGTTCAAATTTGTTAAATAGATTCAATGTATCTTTTTTCCAAAAAATATGCTCTATCAAATCTATTCGGTTTAAATTATATACACACGCGGATAGAAAACCGTTTTTCTTGTTGACACAATAACTAATTTGAAGCTCGAAAAAGAAATTATAAACCAAAAATTCGATGGAAACTCGATAACTTATGTTGGGTTTTGGATTTTTTTTAAAAAGTTACGGTCCATCTAATCTTCATTTTTTTGAAAAAAAATATGAATACAAATCATATGTATAAATTAGTTAATACCGGTGCATATTTGTTTCATCAAATTTAAAAAAATCATATCGAACGCTTGTGTTCAGTGTCAGATTTCAAAAAGGATGAATATAATTGGATTCAACTTTGAAAAGAGAATGATATAAATATCCCGAGTAGAGTGAGAACTAAGGGTCTATTTAGCACCTTGTATAAGTCTCCTGTATAGTATCTATACATTGGGTCTTTGGAAAAGGTATTAACTAATACTTGTACTAAAAATAGTACCTCATAAGCTGACATAAGATGTATTAGTAATAAATCTCAAAGTTCTTCATTAGCATATAGTAGAACCTTCAATATTTTGAATATTCATTTTATCATCGACTAAAAATTTAAAAATAATATAAAATATTAAAAAATAATTTTAATTTATGAAATAGTTTTAATGATAAAATTTATTATATTATATTATATTATATTATACAAGTTAGACTAGTACTATACAAACTAGTACATGTCTGCATCAAACACTATATAATAATAGTACTATACAGGCTAGTACTATACATGTACCAAACAAGCCCTAAAATCCTAAAAATTATTAGAAATTAAAAAGAATATTTTTTTTTCAAATTAAAATCAAAATTAAATTTAGTACTCGTGAGAAAATATTAGGAACATTTTATGAGTATTTTAGTACCTGTGAGAAAATATTAGGGATATTTTAGTACCCATGAAAAAATGTTAGAAGCATTTTAATACCCGTGAGAAAAAGTTAAGGACATTTTAGTACCCGTGAGAAAATATCTTGGTCTGCATGTGCGCCACGTGTCCATGTTATTAGTCCTAGTCATCAATCACGTCAGATTCGTTATCCCTCCATTAATATTGTTTACCTATATAATTATTTTTGTATTCAATACCATGGCGTAAGAGATATTTTTTATCAAAAGAACTTTAGAAATATTTTAGTACCGATGAACAATTATTAATGATATTTTTAGTACCTTTTCTCTTTTAAAAATAAAAAACTGGTAAAATGAAGTTTGATTAGTAAACTATTAATATCCAATTTTATTATCGGAAGTCAAAATAAACATAGGTTTTAGGAGTCTCATTTTATCATATTCTTTTAAGTAAGATCTAAATGAATAAGAATATACATTTATCCTACGAAATGTTTGTCATTATTAATTTCAATTAAATTTCTATCATGTAAAACAAACGACTCACAAGAATTTAGTCAATATTGGATTTAGATTGTTATAATTTCTGGGTTTTTAAAATTACAGTATACGTAAATACTTTCTTTTTTCTATAAAAAATCTGCTCCGAATAAAATTCGATTTTGAAAAAAAGAAGAAAATTTACATCTGGTTGAAAAAATTAAAATTAAAAAATAACTTGGAAATGGAAAAGGGGAGCTGCCTGCCTTATCTCGCTGTGTGTGGCTCATCTTCCGTCCCCGTCCATTGTATAAAGCAAACCAAATAGCCCTGCGATAGATAAACCCTATCTCTTCCTCTTCCCCCAAAGCCCTTCCTCGAATTCGCCGATCTCCGCCATGGCCTCCGACTCCGCCCCGCTCTCCACGGCGTCGGAGAACCCCTCCCCGCCCCCGCCCGCGGATCCGCTCCCGCATGACCAATCCTTCGTGGAGCCAACTGGCTCCGAGGAGCTTCCCAAGGCCGCCTCCGACTCCCCCGAAGCGACTCAGGTGCTGTCTGATGAAGAAGAGGTCTTCGCCGACTCCGAAGATCAGATTTTGCCTCCCGACGATTCTGGGCTAGTCACTCCTCCGCCTGCTGGTGGTGACGAGGGGCAGGTCTCTCCTGATGATGCGGTTCCTCCCGCTGTTGAGGAAGTGGGGGAATCTACCACGGTGGATAAAGGTGCAACGTCGAGCTTGGAAGGTGACCGGGGAGTCGAGGTTTCAAGTCCGGGCCTTTTCCCGGAGGAGAATTCCGTGGACGGAGTTGTTTCTGTCGAGGACACAGTGCAAACGGAGGGTTTTGTAGCGGCTGAGTCTGTTGAAAAAGTGGAGAAAGATGAGCTTTTGGGTGGTAAGTTGTCTGACGAAGCTAGTACTCTTAAATCAGAGGATTTGGAAGAGAAGGCTGTTGAAGGTGGTTTATCTGAAGAACCAAAAAATCCTGTATCAGATAGCATGGAAGAAAAGGTTGTTGAAGGCGGTGAGCTGTCTGCAGAAACAAGTGTTCTTCCAGATGGCATGGAAAAGAGGGTTGTTGAAGGTAGTGAGCTTTCTGTAGAAGCAAGTGTTCTTCAATCAGATGGCATGGAAGACAAGGTTGTTAAAGGTAGTGAGCTTTCTGTAGAAGCAAGTAATCTTATATCAGATGCCATGGAGGAGAAGCCTGTTGAAGGTGGTGAGTTGTCTGTAGAAGCAGGTACGCTTATATCAGAGGTCATGGCAGAGAAGAAGGCTGTTGAGGACACTGAGTTGTCTGTAGAAGCAAGTAATTTTACATCAGAGGGCATGGTAGAGAAGAAGGTCGTTGAAGGGGAGTCAAGAGAGGTTGGAGTTAAGGAGGGAGCTAAGGATAATGGAGAACTGATCTCTCAAAATGAAAGATATGAGGATTCAATGGAGATGGAGGCACCTGTTGTCAAGGTAGACGAGGAAGCTGGAAATACTGAAACTGGTTATGCAATTCAAGGTTTTGAAGATGAAGACTTGAAACCAGTTGTTTCCAAAACTGATAGTGTTGAGGCTAAAAAGGCTGAGGATAATAATAACATTGACTCTGCAAGGAACCTTGATGTGACCCAGGAGTCAAGGGATACATCTGCTGTAGCAGAAGAGACTCAAACAACTGATTCCCATGAAGACAGCAAGAGTAGCTGCGATGGAAACAATGTCCTTAACACTTTGGGGGCGGAAGAAAATGGAATATCAATCCATTCTACAGGTGAAAAAGAGGAAACCTTTGCTGACTCTCAGATGGCTCCTGCTGGTGGAATCATTAGGGTCTATGAAGCAGAAGAAGAAAAAGAGGAAGGTTTTGTTTCTGATGGCCCTGCTAGAGTGGCAATCTTAGAAAGCTCTGAAGCTGCCAAGCAGATTATCGAAGAAATGGAGAGAGATTCTTCCAACCAAAATGGCAACTCAAATTTTGTGCATTCAAGGGAGTATGACAATGATGTCGATGGTGAGATTGTTGTGGAATCAGATGAAGAGGTGGACACTGATGATGATGGGGAGGGAATATTTGATTCTGCTGCATTGACTGCCCTCCTTAAAGCAGCTGCAGGTGCATCACCTGATGAAGGTATTACAGTGAGCTCTCAAGATTCGAGTAGGATCTTCACGACAGAAACCCCTATGGGCTTGGGTTCCTCAGTTTCATCTTTGAAACCAGCAGCACCACGAACAATGCGGTCAAGCATTTTTTCTCCCTCAGAATTAGCACTAGTTGGAGATGATGAGAACATGAATGAGGAAGAAAGGAAATTGCATGATAAAGTTGAGCAGATAAGGGTGAAATTCCTGCGCCTTGTTCAGAGGTTGGGGCATTCTCCTGAAGATGCTGTTGCTGCTCAAGTTCTCTACCGCCTTGGACTTGCAGAAGGGATAAGACGAGGAAGACAAACTGGTCGTTCGTTTAGCCTTGAGAGTGCAAAGAGAAAGGCATTGCAGCTAGAGGCTGATGGTAAGGAGGAATTGGACTTCTCATGTAATATTCTTGTTCTTGGAAAAACTGGAGTTGGCAAGAGTGCTACTATAAATTCACTCTTTGGTGATCCTAAGGCTATTACAAATGCCTTTCAACCAGCCACAACTTGTGTGAAAGAGATTTCAGGAACTATAGAAGGTGTCAAAATTAGAATTATAGATACTCCAGGACTCAAAACTTCTGCGATGGAGCAATCATCAAACAGGAAGATTCTTTCCTCAATAAAGAAATTTACCAAAAGATGCCCTCCTGACATTGTTCTCTATGTGGACCGTCTTGATACTCAGACTCGTGATCTCAACGATCTGCCTCTCTTACGCTCAATTACTAGTACCTTGGGTTCATCTATATGGTTCAATGCTATTGTGGCCCTCACTCATGCTGCTTCAGCTCCACCAGATGGACCAAATGGTTCTCCTTTAAGTTATGAGATGTTTTTAGCTCAGAGGTCGCATGTTGTTCAACACTGCATTCGTCAAGCTGCTGGAGACATGCGCTTGATGAATCCTGTAGCTCTTGTTGAGAACCACCCTTCTTGTAGAAGAAACAGAGAGGGTGAAAGGGTGCTACCCAACGGCCTAAGTTGGAGACCTCAGATGCTTCTTTTGTGCTACTCTTCAAAGATATTATCTGAAGCTAATTCCCTTCTGAAGCTTCAAGATCCTTCTCCTGGAAAGCTCTTCAACTTCAGGTTTCGATCTCCACCCCTTCCATTTTTATTGTCCTCACTTTTGCAGTCTAGAACACACCCAAAACTACCTGCGGAGCAAGGTGGCGAAAATGATGATTCTGATGTTGAGTTGGATGATTTATTGGATACAAATGAAGAAGAGGATGAGTATGATCAACTTCCACCCTTTAAGCCCTTGAAGAAGGCTCAGATTGCGAAGCTTACCAAGGAACAACGTAAGGCCTACTTCGATGAATATGATTACCGTGTTAAACTTCTTCAGAAAAAGCAATGGAGGGAGGAACTAAGAAGAATCAAAGAGATGAAGAAAGGAGGGAAAAGTGACCAAAATGATCCTGGTTATGGTGATATGGCTGAAGATTTTGATCAGGACGGTGCACCTGCATCTGTGCCAGTGCCTCTACCAGACATGGTACTGCCACCTTCTTTTGACTGCGACAGCCCGGCATATAGATACCGCTTCCTGGAGCCAACATCACAATTTTTGACTAGGCCAGTTTTAGACACACATGGCTGGGATCATGACTGTGGTTATGATGGCGTTAGCATTGAACAGACCCTCGCCCTTGCTGGTTGCTTTCCTGCTGCCATTGCAGTTCAGGTCACCAAAGACAAGAAGGAATTCAGTATTCAGTTAGATTCCTCAATTGCTGCAAAGCATGGGGAAAATGGCTCCACTCTTGCTGGCTTTGACATTCAATCTGTTGGAAGACAGCTAGCTTACATTCTCCGAGGTGAAACTAAATTTAACAACTTTAAGAAGAATAAGACTGCTGGCGGAATATCTGTTACATTCCTGGGGGAAACCATAGCCACTGGTTTGAAAATTGAGGATCAGATTACAATTGGGAAGAGGGTGAACCTGGTTGGAAGCACTGGTGCTGTTCGTGCCCAAGGTGATGTGGCCTTTGGAGCTAACATGGAGGTTCGTCTGAGAGACAAAGACTATCCTATTGGTCAGACCCTTTCCACCTTGGGGCTATCTCTGATGAAGTGGCGCAGTGACCTGGCTTTGGGAGCAAATCTGCAATCTCAGTTCTCTGTTGGAAGAAATTCGAAGATGGCTGTTCGTGTTGGGCTTAACAATAAGCTCAGTGGGCAGATCACAGTCAAGACAAGCACCTCAGATCAGCTTCAGTTAGCACTTCTTGGTTTACTTCCAGCTGCTGTGTCAATGATCAGGAGCTTGTGGCCCGGTGAATCTTATATGGCTCACTAAATTTCATTTCGTAGAGTATTAGTTACATCTTGAGAGGATCGCAAGTTTTGAATACTTGAAGCTCATCGTGGTTAATTTCAATGATTTCCATTTTGTCTGAAACTTCTGTTTATTTAAGTTAAGAATAAATGCTGTTCTGCAGTTATTTGTTTAGTCCTCTAGTTAACAAACTGGACCATATTGGTTCAATGATATTTCTTGCAGAGTTGATTTACTTTTAATTATATTCTCTATAGTAGAGGCTTATGAACACCTTTCAGTGGAAAGTTCGTGGTTAGTCAATGCTAATTATGTTGGATTACTTGAAGTGATCTTTTGACTTCTCTTTTGAGCGTTTACTTTCATGCAACTATTTGCTTCTATGTACCTGTTCTTTGTTAATAAGACTGTTGCTTTGTTCATAATAGAGAAACAAAGATCTGTCATTACCACAATTAATCAATCAGCTACTCTTTTTGTTATTTTTCGTATCAGATTTTCCCTAGAAACTTCTAAATTCCTCTCTGGCATTTCATCCTTCTCTTTCAGTATGCTCAGTATCAGTCCTTTGTTTCGAAATCATATCTGATCAATATTCTTGGGCCCTTTATTCTCTTCTAGTGCAATTCATTCAAAAGTCAAAACCAGTATAATTTATTCTCAAGAAACTTCAAAGATTTAAGAGAACTTTTGGTGAACCATATTTAAATTAAGATAGCAGACTAATAACCAATCTGACAATGTGCATTGTTCTCCTCTGCTTCTGGAGTAAAAAAGATGATATATCACTATTCAATTTATGGACTGAATTCTTCCCAGCCTAGGCAACAAACGTTAGGTGGTATTTTTTTCCCTTGAAGAAGAAGCAATTAGCCTTGAACATAATATGATGGCATTCTTGAGAACATGATAAATGCTGTATATATCAGATGCTAAATTGATGGATGGTTGTGTTCACATCAACTGGTCTTCCTTGCTAAATTGATGGGCATGTCTTTGTGAAAGATGAAATCTATGTTCTCTATAGCTTTACTTTCAACTAAAATAATTCCTTTTTTTTTTCTCTAAGCACTGCAGTTTTTCTTTAGAAAAAAGGATCTATTTTATTGTAAAAAGAACTTATATGTGCAGCAGTGGATCATAATCTACTGAATATGCGAAAATGCCACTTATGGATGTGAAGGCAGGAACAGTCTTGTAATATTTTAGATGCTTTATAATGAACTAAGCCATCTGTTTAAGTATTGTGGCTTTAGTTTTGACTTTCTACATCATGAAGCTAATCTACCCGATTAGTTCTGGGTTGGATTATAATTTCATCCTTGATGCAGAACACAGTAGAGTTTTGAAACAAGAATCAACAAGAGTGACGAAACAAGAATCAACAAGAGTGACGATCCAGGGAATATCCCGGTTCATTCACCTCATTTTATTAATCAACACTTCAACAAATTGAAACTGGTTCAACAAAGTTCAAAGATGAAAGAATATTACATTTCAAAATGACAGACTCGTTTTTATACACAACTAATACACGTGGCCGCTCGTGACTCCATTTGAGAGTTAAACACAGCCGTCAGATGCGCCAACTATTGGCTTCAGCGATAACCACTTAACTGCTGGAATCTTTCCATAGGTAGAATAGAAGCTTGTAGCTTCAGTGAAGCTTCAAGTTGATCTTTCAGCACATGCCCCTGCATCAATTCCTCCCTGCCATTTAAGAACTCGACCTCGAGTTCAGATTGTTCAACAGGTGCTACATCATGAGGTACATAAGGGAACAGATCAGAAATATTGAACATAGGGGAAATTTTAAATTCTTCAGGAAGATCAACCATGTATGCATTCTCCCCTAATGTTTGTAGCACTTGGAATGGTCCAATCTTCTTGGGCTTAAGTTTGTTGTATGTACCAGCAGAAAATCTTTCCTTTCTTAAATAAACCATTACTAGGTCTCCTTGTTCAAAGATTTTTAGTCTTCTATGCCTGTCAGCTGCTATCTTGTATTTACGGTTTGCAGCCTCAATAACTCCCTACAATCTTTTGTGTTCTTGCACATAGTTTTGAGCAAAGGTCTTTGCTTCTTTGCTCTTTTCATCTTTGAAAGATACTAAGTCTACTGTGTGGTTAGGAACCTTTGTATACACAATAGCAAATGGAGGCTTACTAGTTGTCCTATTTGTCATGCAATTGTAAGCAAACTCAGCTTGTGGGAGAATTGAGTCCCATTGTTTTGGTTTTTCCATGGCAAGAGACCTGAGTATTCCTCCCAAGGTCCTGTTGATGACTTCTGTTTGGCCATCGGTTTGGGAGTGATAGGCACTACTGAAATTTAGCTAAGTGTCAAGTTTTTGCCAAAGAACCCTCCAGAAGTGGCTTACAAACTTCACATCTCTATCTAAAGTTATGGACTTAGGCATGCCATGTAATCTAACAATATCCCTGAAGAACAAGTTAGCAACAAAGCTAGCATCTGAAGTTTTCTTGCATGGGAGAAAATGAGTCATTTTAGAAAATCTGTCTACTACAACAAAGATTTAATCAACTTTTCTTGAAGTCATTGGAAGACCCAAAATGATGTTCATTGATATGTCTTCCCATATTGTTTCGAGCACTGGCAGTGGGCAGTATAAATCAGTGTTCTGAGAATGGCCTTTAGCCCTTTGACATACTAGGCATCTTTCTACAAAATACATGATTTCCTTCACCATCTTCGGCCAGTAGTATCTATCAGTGAGTAATTTGATGGTTTTATCTCTCCCTAAATGAGCAGCTAGGCCCTAGCATGAAGTTCTTCAATTAAATACTCTCTCAGGGAGGTCCTGGGTATGCAAAGTCTATTACCTTTGCAAAGAAAACCATTTGTGATATTGTATTCCCCCATATCTTCATTGCTTGTACACTTATGCCAAGGTCCACTGAAATCTTCATCTGTAGAGTACATGTCTTTTAGACACTCAAAATTGGTTATTCCCACTTGCATAACAGTAAGCAGAAAACCTTTTCCACTTAAGGCATCAGCTACCCGGTTGGCTCTACCACTCTTATGCTGAAAAGAATATTGGAACTTCTGTAAGAATTCCAGCCACCTAGCATGAAGAGAGTTCAATTTCTTCTGAGAATTGAGGTATTTAAGTGGCTGATGGTCACTGTGAAGAATGAAATCCTTTTGAATGAGGTAGTGTGTCCAATGGTCAAAAGCCCTAACCACTTCATACAATTCAAGTTCATAAGTAGTCCACTTTTTTTTTGCTTCACTTAGCTTCTCACTGAAATATGCTATGGGCTTGTTCTCCTGCAAGTGCTATGGGCTATGGGCCCCTATTCCAACTTTAGATGCATTTGTCTCAACTTTAAATACCTTGTCAAAATTGGGTAGTGATAGCACTGGGTGAGCTTTTTTTTTAGGAGACTGAAACTTTCTTGTTGAACTAAACCCCACTCAAAATATCCTTTTTTCAAGCTGTTAGTAAGTGGCCCTGCTATCTCACTGAACCCTCTTATGAACCTCCTGTAGAAAGTAGCCAAGTCCAGGAAGCTCCTCAGTTTGGTTACATTGGTAGGAGACAGTCATTCCTCAATTGCTTGGGCCTTCTTTGGGTTAGTATGAATGCCTTCTTTGCTGATTATGAAACCCAAAAATAGGAGCTTGTCAGTAAGGAACTCACACTTGTGTATGCTGAGATAGAGCTTGTTTTCTCTCAATACTTGAAATAAGACTTCCAATTGTTGTAGGTGCTCCTCCTTTGTCTTACTGTAAATTAATATATCATCAAAGTATACAACCAGGAATTTACCAATGAAGGGTTTAAGCACTTGATTCATGAGTCTCATGAATGTACTGGGTGCATTGCATAGGCCAAAAGGCATGACCAGCCATTCATACAAGCCCTCTCTTGTCTTAAATGTAGTCTTCCACTCATCCCCTTCTCTAATTCTTATTTGATGATATCCACTCTTGAGGTCTAACTTTGAAAATAGCTTGGAACCTTCTAGTTTATCCAACATATCTTCCAGTCGGGGAATTGGAAACCTATATTTTACTGTGATCTTGTTAACTGTCCTACTGTCCACGCACATCCTCCAGGTGTTATCCTTCTTAGGCACTAATAGAGCAGGTACTGCACAAGGGCTGGTACTCTGTCTTATCAATTTTTTCATCAGTAATTCATCAACTATACTTTGCAGCACTTCATGTTCCTTTGGGCTCATTCGATAATGAGGTAAATTGGGGAGGCTGTTGCTAAGTAAGAAATCTATGTTGTGTTGGATATCCCTCAAAGGTGGCAATTTTGAGGGCAGTTCATCATGATGGATATTTGAATACTTCTGCAATAATTGTTTCACCCCTTCGGGCACTTGGAGTGGTGTCATTACACTTGGATCCTTGATTACAAGAGACAATATAATATCTTTGGTTTTTAACAACTGAGGACCACTTGGTGTAAGAGAATGTTCAGTGTGATCAGTCTGTATGGGCTGTGGTTGGTTGGGTACTGCCATGGGTAGCAAGGTCAATTTCTTTTTGTTTCATACAAATGAATATGTGTTTTCTTTCTCCTTGTGAATTACCTCTCTGTAGAACAGCCAAGGTTTACCCAGGAGTATGTGGCAGACATCCATGTCTATAACATCACAAGTAATTTGATCTTTATAGGCAACTCCAATGGACAAGGTCACTGAACTTTGTTGATCTACAATGAAGTCAACTCCTTTTCTTACCCAACCTATTTTGTAAGGATTGGGGTGAGGTACTGCAGGCAATCTCAAAGCCTTCACCATCGCCTTGGATACCACATTCTCACATCCACCTCCATCTATGATCAAGTTACAAACTTTTCCTTGGACAGTACACATTGTTCGAAAAATATCATTCCTTTGAGTGAGCACTTGGTGTTTTTCAGCAATGAGAAGTTTTTGCAATATATAGATTAAAGTCTCCCCTTCATCTCCTTCCAATTGTGCTTCATTCTCACCTTCCACACCTATACCATCATCATAGCTTTCATCTTCATCTTCCCTGTGGTCAACTAAGTTCAAAAATTTCCTCCGAGGGCATTCATTTGATTTATGCCCCTGATGGTTGCACTTGAAACATTTGAGAGCAAAATGTCTTCAATACGGATTCACAGGTTTACTCAATTGGCAAGGAGGCCTTTCTCCCTGGTTAACCTCAGACACCTTAGTTGGATTCAAAGGTTGCTGCGTACTGTTATGATTTGCATTTTGAGTTGAGCTGGGTGCTTGTTTCGGTTTGTCCAGGTAGCAGTCAGATAGTGGCCTCCATTTGGCCGGTGCTTTAGAGGAGTTTCGAATCAGCTGTTTCTCTACTCTTAATGTGTAATTAACAGCTTCATTTAGATTCCATACAGTACTGAGCTCTAATTTCTCCTATGTTGGCGCAGTAAGACCACTGATGTATCTCGCCACTTGTTGTGCATCAGATTCATGCAAGTTGTTCCTTGAGCTTAATCTGTAAAACTCCTCAGTATAATCCGTTACTGATCTTCCCCGTTGTTGACAGTGATGAAACTGCTGGTACAATATTTGTTCAAAATTGCTTGGCAAGAACCTGGCTTTCATGAGCTGTTTCATACGTGACCAGGTCCTCACCTTCTCTTTGCCCTCTCGCAGCCTGTTCTATTGATACTGATCCCACCATGCTGAAGCACCACCCCGGAGTTTGTAGGAGACCAGCATACACTGTTGATGTTCTGGGATGCTCATGTAGTCTAAGAACGTCTCAACACGGTGGAGCCAATCTAAGAAGTCCTCGATGTGTAGGTGTCCATCGAAAAAAGGTATATCTATCTTCATTTTATATTCGGGATGTTCAGCATTGAAATTGTACCTGCCTTGTGTGTTAAAAGAAGGTGGATTGTTGTACGGCTGCTTGGGCTGGTTCCTGCGCCTCGGAGGTCCGGCAAGAGTGGCCTTTAAGCTCATCGTCAGAATCCCAATCAGGGTAGCAGGCCGCAGCGCAGATCAGATGCGAATTAGTGTCCTCCAGGTCGCAATGGTTGGGTCGTCGAGCGACTGATTGAGATCCCAAATTTGGGAATCAGATCAGCTCGCGCATCCACGATCGGCTGGAGGGGCCAACATTGTCGATGCCAGGGCATGTCCTGGCTATCGCATGTCGAACTTTCATTGTCAGGTCGTCCATCTTCCGATTCAACAGCGGATCTCCCTCAACAATGATTCGAGTGAAATCGTCGTCGCCGGCAGAGGACCTGTATCTTCTTTTGGATTGACCATCGCTCGACGATTTCCTCGCTCTGATACCACTTGATGCAGAACACAATAGAGTTTTGAAACAAGAATCAACAAGAGTGACGATCCAGGGAAGATCCTGGTTCATTCACCTCATTTTATTAATCAACACTTCAATAGATTGAAACTGGTTCAACAAAGTTCAAAGATGAAAGAAGATTACATTTCAAAATGACAGACTCGTTTTTATACACAACTAATACACGTGACCGCTCGCGACTCAATCTGAGAGTTTAAACACAGTCGTCGGATGCGCTAACTGTTGGCTTCAGTGATAACCACTTAACTACTGGAATCATTCCATAGGTAGAATGTCAGCTCCTTAACTGACGCTGGAAAAGAAGAACAGAGATTTGAAGAACTTGGGGATCGGGAGGGAGGAAGAAGAAGACAGGGGATTAGAAAGGAGAAGCGGACACTCGATTATTAATTCTCATCCCTCTTACAAGTGAGATCTTGCTATTTATATGGTTTACTAATTACATTTCATAATCGTCATATCGACGTGGCAATCTCTGATTACGACCTGGCCCTGTTCGTTGTCCCGCACAGTCCGATGGATTTGACGTGCGTTCTTCTTTGTGCCTATGTTCCTTCGCAGCACTCCTCTCCGTCGTTGCATTCTCAACGAGCTCATCAGCTTCCTCGTACTGCCCAGGCTCCTCGTCAACTTCCTATGGCTCCACCTTGTACTGGTTCTGTTCCCCATCAATTACCTCGTACTGCCCAAGCTCCACATCAGCTCTCGCTGACCTCCCATCCGTAACAATAGCTCGGCCTTCAAGAACCTTGTCCTCATGGTTCGTTACTGTCTTCCCCAGAATGAGTTCTTCGTTCCCTTCAATACCTCCTCCGAGCAGCTCTATTGGTGTTACATGTACCCTTGGCCTGCCATGACACCTCTTCAAAATGTACACATGGAAGACAGGGTGCAGTTTAGCCGTCGCCGACAATTCTAGTTTATATGCCACACTTCCCACCCTCTTGATGACGCGAAATGGCCCAAAAAATCGTGGTCCTAGTTTCTGTTGCCGCCACAAACGCAGGGATAATTGACGATAGGGTTGGAGTTTAATAAAGACCCCCTCCCCAGCCTGAAACTCCAATTCCCTCCGATTTTTATCTGCCTAAAACTTCATACGATCCTGCGCCCGTCTCAAATTTTCTTTAAGCTTCCATAGAATCTCCTCCCTGGTCACAAGATCCTGGTCAACCTTAGAATTCTTAGAAGCTCCTCCTGAATACCTGATTAGCTCGGGCGGATCCCTGCCATACAAAGCTTTGTAAGGGGTCATTCCTGCCGATGGCTGCAACGCCATATTGTACCAATATTCCGCCCATATCAAGTATTGTTCCCAACACTCTGGTTCATCGACTACGAAGCTTCTTAGGTACATTTCTAAACATTTTTTCAGCGACTCTGATTGCCCATCTGTTTGTGGATGGTATGCTGAACTCATCCGCAGCTCAGTGCCTTGCATTTTCGCAATTTCCTGCCACATGTGACTGAGAAAAATACTATCTCGATCACTTAAAATTGATCGAGGTATTCCATGGAGCTTAATCACTCCATTAATGAATGTTCTTGCTATCTTCTCTGTGGTGAACTTCTTCAGCAAGGAGAAGAAGTGGGCGTACTTCGTGAGCCAATCTACTACTACTAAAATAGCTTATTTCCCATTGGATGTGGGTAACCCTGTTATAAAGTCCATGGCCAAGTCTTCAAAGACTGCCTCCAGTATATGGAGCGGCTGAAGCATGCCCGCCGGAGATAGCTGCTCACTCATCATCCTCTGGCACATCTGGCGTTCCTTTATAAATTTTTGAATGTTCTCTCTCATGCCTCTCCACGTGAAGTTGGCTACTATCCGATGATAGGTTCGGTTAACTCCGGCATGCCCTCCGACTACTGAACAATGGAATTCCTTGAGTAAAAGAGATTTAAGCATCTGGTCAGCAGGGATGAGTATCTTCCCTCGATGCAACAGTATTCCATCACGCATCTCATACTCTGCATTAACCCCCACTTGTTGCTCCTGCAGAGTTAAGAGCTCTTCGTTTTCTCGATTCAATCTTCGTATCTCATCCAAAATGCCGAACACTAGTTGTAACAGAGCCATTAAAGTAAACTCGGCTTCCCTCGACAAGGAATCAGTCGCTTTATTAGCTCGGCCTGCTTTGTACTGTATGTCAAAGTCGTACCCCATCAACTTCACTAGCCATTTCTGTTGATCTGGGGTGTGGGTGATTTCCGTATTTAATTCCTTCAGGGAGCAGTGATATGTTAGAATAAAAAATCTTCTTCCCAACAGGTATTGCCGCCATTTATTGACCGCTTGTGTTATCGCCAACATCTCCTCTGATACGCTTGTGTTCGGGGTGCCAATTTTTGGTTGAAGTAGGCGATGAGTCGTCTGTCTTGTGACAGCACCGCCCGATGCCAACGTCGGAGGCATCCGTCTCAACCACAAATGTCTTCTGGAAATCGGGAAGAGCTATCACCGGCGCATTACTCAATGCTTATTTCAACTGATCAAATGCAAGTTGAGCTTCACTGCTCCAATCGAAGGTTCCAACTTGTAGCAGGTCTGTCAGCGATGCGGCTATCTGCGAAACCTGCGTATGAACCGGCGGTAGTATCCCTCGAGCCCCAAAAACCCTCGCACTCCTTTCACATTACGTGGTGTCGACCAATCTTTGACTGCTGCAACTTTGGATGAGTCGACTCTCAAGCCATCTGCCGACACCCAGTGACCCAAGTATTCGATCATTGAAGCCCCAAAAGTTCACTTAGAGCGCTTGGCCACAAACTGATGAGCTTTTAAGACCTCCAGAACAACTCGTAGGTGCTGCACATGCTCGTTCAAATCGAGCGGCTGAACACTAATATATCGTCGAAGAAAACGAGAATGAACTTTCGCAGGTAAGGTCGAAACAACTCGTTCATTGTTGACTGAAAGGTGGCCGGAGTGTTTGTCAATCCGAAGGGCATTACTAAGAACTCGTAGTGCCCTTCGTGAGTTCTGAAAGCCGTCTTATATACGTCTGCTGGGTGCACCCGGATCTGGTGATAACCCACCAGTAGATCAAGCTTTGAGAAGACCCGAGCATTTCCCAATTCGTCAAACAACTCGTCAGCAGTTGGAATCAGGTATCTATCCTTCATGGTCATCGCATTCAGAGCTCTGTAATCTACGCAAAACCTCCAGGTTCCGTCTTTTTTCTTCACCAACAGTACGAGCGAAGAGAAGGAGCTACTACTATTCTGTATCAGCCCATCTCTCAACATCTGCCTTACCTGTCGTTCAATTTCCTCTTTCTGAAGATGAGGATAGCGATAAGGCTTAACATTTACCGGCAACTGTCCCTCTTGTATATGAATTTTGTGGTCTTTCAGCCTCCTTGGTGGTAGTCTGGGTGATGACGTGAAGACTTCAGAAAACTGCTCGAGTAAATCGGTGAGCTCTCTATGTTCATGTTGAGGTTTTTCTTCCTATGGTGATTGCAGCTCGAGCTGATACCATTCCATCACAGCTTGTGTATTACTCATTCTCCATAAAGTATTGCACTGAACCGGTTCTGGCCGTAAGGAGTGTTCTCCCTTCCACACATGTTTGATACCCTGCCACTGGAATTCAAATAGCAGATTAGCGAAGTCCATCACCACCGGGCCAAGGGTCGCCATCCATGCTACTCCCAACACTACATCCGACCCTCTAATCGGTAAAGCATAGAAATTAGCTACTATCATGGAGTCATGTATTTTAACAGGCAAGTTTTTAACTACTCCCTCATTTCGAATACGTTCGTCTCTACCCACCATCACCCCAAATGCTGGGGTTGATTCCACCGTCAGTCCTAGATGTTTCGCAACCCTCGATTGGATGAAGTTGTGGGTACTACCTCCATCGAGAAGCACTTGCACTTATCGTCCTTTGATCATTCCTTTAAATCGGAGTGTCATAGGCGAAAAATAGCCCGACATGGCGTTAAAGGAAATTAATGAGTGTTCCGGAGACTCTTCCTCGCCTGCCTTTGCTTGGCCCTCAGACTCGTTGTTTCCTTCGTCCATCATAAACAGCTGCGGGGTCTTACACTTATGCCCCCATACAAACTTCTCATCGCAACAGTAACAGAGTCCTTGGTTGCAGCGTTTTTGAGCCTCGGCTGACGACAGTTTTCGCCAAGTCCCTTTGTACGACGCTGATGATTCTATAGCTCGCGATACACCTCCTGTTGATGTTATTGACTTCACCGTGACTGACGGAAGCGGTAAGAGTCCATTCCTTTGGATGCCACCCTGATTCGCAGACCCCTTCGATCCATAGAAGGTACCTGGCAACTATCGGGCCGCGTTAATCTTCGCCTCAATTCTTTTGGCCATGGTGACTGCGTCACGCATGGTGTTCAGTTGCATGGCCAAGACTTCCGTCTTAAAGTCAGCCCATAGCCCAGACATGAAACAGTTAACAAGAAAAGACTCAGGAAGATTAATAGTTTTTAATGCAAGATCTTCGAACCTTCATATTCCTCTACTTTTGTAATCTGCACCAGCTTGGAGAGCTGCCCTTCTGGTGGTTCAAGATCCATTGGCTCGAAACGTCTACGGATAGCGTCGACTAGGTGATGCCACCCAGCCAGCTGCTTCCGGCGCGCGCTGCATCTAGCGAAACCACCTCTTGGCAATCCCTTCCATCCGAAATGACGCCATCGTTACGCGATGTTGGTCCTCGGTGGAGTAGAAATCAAAGAAGTCATCAGCTGAAGCAATCGAATCCTCAGCGTCAGACCTATTGAAGATCGGCAGTTCCACCATCGGCGGCTTGGGTAAGAAAGAGAAATCATCCTCCTCTCTACCTTCACTTCGCATGAATGCCTTCCGCCGACCATTCTGATCACTATTGTTCCTACTGGTACTCGCTTGTTCTCCTTTGCTTTTTGCAAGTTGTACCATCTGGGAGTTTAATAATCCGATTTGGGATGATACAGATTGTAAGATTTTTTGTTGCGCTTCCATCGTCTGCTGTTGAGATTCCAAACTCGTTTGGAACGTCTCTAGCAGGCGATCATGTTTCTGGCTATTCTCCTGTAGCATCTTCACCGCCTCAGCGAGAGCGTGAGCTCGCGTCTCCATTAAGAGAAGGAGACAGCAACGAAAGCACCAAATGTCAGCTCCTTAACTGACGCCGGAAAAGAAGAACGAAGATTTGAAGAACTTGGGGATCGGGAGGGAGGAAGAAGAAGACAGGGAATTAGAAAGGAGAAGCAGAAACTCGATTATTAATTATCATCCCTCTTACAAGTGAGATCTTGCTATTTATATGGTTTACTAATTACATTTCATAATTGTCATATCGACGTGGCAATCTCCGATTGCGAGCTGGCCCTGTTCGTTGTCTAGCATAGTACGATGGATTTGACGTGTGTTCTTCTTCGTGCCTACGTTCCTTCACAACACTCCTCTCCGCCGTTGCGTTCTCAACGATCTCAACGAGCTCATCAGCTTCCTCGTACTGCCCAGGCTCCTCGTCAACTTCCAATGGCTCCACCTCGTACTGGTTCGGTTCCCCGTCAGTTACCTCATACTACCCAGGCTCCACATCAGCGAGATCAGTTACCTCGTACTGCCCAGGCTCCACATCAGCTCTCGCTGACCTCCCGTCCGTAACACAGAATAGAAGCTTGTAGCTTCGGTGAAGCTTCAGGTTGATCTTTCAGCACAAGCCCCTACATCAATCCTCAGAGGAAATTTGTCGTGTTAGGGTATTTTTTATTTTACTGAATCTGTGAGAACTAGGATCAGATAGTACAATCCATAGCTAACTTGCACTCAAGATTTTGGTCGTGATGACAATTTTTGAAGTATGATCAGCATATACTCTTAAGTAGTTCATGTACAACAAAAGTAATTTTTTTTAGCAAATATAGTATATACTGAAATTTGAACTCCAAATCTTTAAAAAATATATAAGATATTGTCACCAACTGTGCTACTTAGTCTAGTAATCATTTTCTTTGCCATAGAAGTTGGTAGGGAAATGATGGTAAATCAATTCATACCCCATCGGCCTATCAAATTCTTGATAATCATCCAACTAAACCGTTGACTATTCATGAAATATTTATTGACTGCCCGTTGATTACAAAAAATATATATTATATTCCATTTTAGATAAACATATATTATATTTATTAATTAGCATATTTATAATTTGTTAGAGATGTGAAGCCCAGCCTACAAAGTGCCCAGGTGCGATTTAAAAATAACACTTGAGCACGACTCAAATCAGACCATATAATGATCAATTCAGTCCACAAAATGAGGGCACGAAGATGTGGAATTGCGAATGGAGAAGAATGAGAAGAAGAAAAGGAAGGGAAAAAAAGTAGTAGATAATAATACAGCAAATATAAATAAAATTATTCCACATGACACAAGTTAATTGTCACGGCAGCACATTTCACTCGTGGTTGTTATGGAAAGGACGAGTTATTATTTTATTCATTTTGATTTTATTTCGTGTAACAAACTTGCTCCCCAAGCTGTATAATACACATACACAATATATAAAAACATCAAGCATTCACTGTCCCTGTTGTTGCGACTTCTTCCACTGCTAGAGATGCGTGGTTAAGAATCGTGCAACAATTTGCAAACAAGTCTCAATCCAGAATCTATGAATTACAGGACTCACTTGCTAACTGGTTAAAGGAGAAAAAACCATTACACAATACTTCAATGCAAGCAAGTCTCAATCCAAGTCTCAATCTAGAATCTATGAATTACAGGACTCACCTGCTAACTGGTTAAAGGAGAAAAAACCATTACATAATACTTCAATGCAAGCAAGTCTCAATCCTCTATGGATTAGAAGACTCACTTGCTAAATTGGTTAAAGGAGAGAAAACCATTACACAATATTTCAATGAAGTTTGTTCGACAATTGATGAACTAGCTATTGTTGAATTATCTGTTAATGAATCAGCGTTAATCATCAAGATTCTCAATGGTCTAGGACCCGAATACAATGATGTGAGTGATGCCATAAGAGCTAGAGACACTCATATCTTGTCAGAAGAACTATTTGATAAGCTTACCGGACATGAGGCATTTCTTCTTCATTGAAAAGAAGCACATGTGTTAACTGTTCAGTATACCCAACAATCAAGCTGGAATCGACAACGTTTAAATCAGCATGCAAACAATAGACGACCTCCATCCTTAACAACTTCAATTGGTCTTGTCCTCAGTATACAAATTGGCCTCATCCTCAATACACTCCAACCTCGACTTCCTCATCCTCGGTTTATTCAATCAGAAAGACAAACAAACTGAAGATCTCTAGAGTTCAATAATTTTCGACCGAGAATCCAGTGTCAGATATGCGAAGAATTTGGACATACTGCACGAATGTGTAGAGTTAATGCACCACCTTAAATAAATTACTTTGCATACCAACAATAATCAATCTCGAATTGGATCCTTACACAGGCACCTCTAACAATGTTACTTCAACACCAAAGAACTTGCAAAACTTTGATGAATATACTGGAAGAAGTGACTTAATCATTGGCGACGACAACGGTATCAAAATCTCACCTTGGAAACACAATTCTTTCTTCTTCATCTAACCAATTCATATTGAGAGATGTTCTTTGTGCACCTGTCATTAGCAAAAACTTAATTTCTATTTCCAGTTTTGCAAACAAAATTTCACGTCTATTGATTTTTTTCCTAGCTTCTTTGTTATAAAGGATTTGAGAACGAAATCTCCTCTCACTACTAGAAATATAACCTTCACCGACAGCCCGATCCGTTTATAAGCCTTCGATGAAGACCATCACCAACGGCGAGCGACAGCCCGGCTCGCTGTGAATAAGCCATGGCGGATAACAACGCCTCTGATAACTTAGCAATAGTAGATGCGGCTGTTGCTATTAATATATCAGCAACGGCCCTAACGCCATATATATCGTTATCAGCGACAGTCCTTCGTCCGAGGTAAAGCCATTGCTATAGGTCATTAACAACGACTTCAAGGATGCGACCCATGAATTATGATACGCTTTCAGCGGCAGCTTTCAAACAGACAACTGTGGGTAAGTCGCTGATGCTGTTAACCTATAACTGAAAAAAATTAAAAATTAAAAATTTACATTAATACATTTATATAACCGTGATGCATAACTGGCACACCCACCATACACATATCCATACACATCACAGATACACCTAGATATACATCAAAATAATTATATTTATAATTATAATTATCAACAATCGTATAAAAAACTATACGTATCAAAACTATACGAATCAAAACTATCGTATCAACACGATACAAATCAAAACTATCGTAATTGAAGTATAAGAGTAAAGAGTCAACATAAGTATCAAAACACAAGTGTCAAGTCATAAACAATATCGTAAGTGAAGTGATCACATATGCAAGTCAAATAAATAAAGTGTCTCACGACTGCAGTGGAGGATGGTCGGGATCGTGCGGCGGCGTCTGCAGTGCTTGAGTATAGACTAGCGTGGACTGGGTTGAGGACGATGGATCTGATGTCAGTGGGATGCCAACGTCGGACTGAGCGATGATATGCCTCAACATGGCATGCATCTCCTCCATCATCCGACTCTGATGTGTGACATGCTTCTCAAATGCTGCTATCCGGCTCTGATCCTGAGACCGGGATGTCGATGGCCGCTCATCGACTAGCGAAGGGGTCAATGCCCCAAGTGGCCCTAGCACGGTTCGCGCATGGCCACTATCTGTGAAGTCATAAATGCGTTTGTGGTCCCAGCCACTGGCGGCATCGATCTACCCTCGGGCGTCAAAGTTGTCGGGGTGCCCCCGCACTGCTTCACAGTCCTAGTGTAGGTCTCCTACACGAGTTTGTATTTTGTTTCATATTTTTTCTAATTACAAACTTAAATTATAAATAAATATTGCATAATTAAAACAAATATACTTATCATGATGACTACATCGAAGGTGTCGATGTACTCCCTGCCCCATGTCCTCGACGATGAGTCCGCTCGAACCTCCATCGGGGAGGGTCGCTGGATAGCCCCGTCATCCATCATCGTCATCTACATTTGCGAAACAAATACATTAGTACACCGTGAAACAAATATAATATATAATTAAAATTAAGGTATAATACTTATCATACTATGCTCGTGCACTACAAATGAGACAGACCTGCTAGTGTAGCGCGCTCCCCCTGGACATGCGATTTCTAGCTGCAGTCCAGGATACCTCTTTCCACTGGTTCGACGACCATCCCTCCATGAGCTGGTCCTAGACGTCCGGAGTAATCCACTCGGGGCCGTATGCGGAAGGAAGAAGAAAGAAGGGGGCGCAAGCGAACACAAATAAAACATCCATCGCCAACGGCTAAGTTGGTCGTTGTTGAGTCATTGCAAATAAAAAATAACATTACAAACGATCGATACGACCCTCGCGAAGCCGTTGCTGATAAGTTATTTCATTTGCACTCCGCGTGCGCACCATCGACTTATAAACGGCGGTTAAGGCGGCCGTAAGCAAGTTGTTGCAGATGTTGGTACATTTGCAATGACCGAAGCAACCGTAAGAACGCCGTGGTTGGTTCCGACGGCTCGGGCAGTCGTCGGTGATGGTCGTCGATGAAAGTAACATTTCTAGTAGTGTCTTGTCCAAGGCACCAGTAAAAGCAACTTATATGAATTGGTTGAAGGGTTATCCTCTCTAGTTGCCTACCCCTCAACATGTTCATCTTCACCTTCTCTTACTATTTGGCATCGAAGGCACGAACATCCCAACATAAGAAATGTCAAAAACAATCTACATCAGCATCACTTGCCTTACTCGAATTCCTCTCTAGATAACTGCAACTCTTGTTCATGTAATAAAAGCCATAAATTACCTTTTATGCATTCGACTCTAATCAGTTCAAAACCACTCGAATTGATTTATACTAATGTCTGGGGTCTAGCACCCATTACCACTATTGATGGACATCGCTTTTATGTGATCTTTGTTGATCACTTTTCTCGGTATATACTTGGTTGTTTCCTTCCTTAGTTGAGAATTATTTCAACACCTCTATTACTTTAGTTTATTTTGATGGTGGTCGAGAATATTTAGGCTTATCAAAATTACACTCCAATTATGGAATTCAACATCTTCTTCCCCCACCTTACACACCACAAAGAGTTTGTATTGCCGGGCGAAGACACATGCATATCATGGAGACTGCACTAATGACTAACCTTACTTCATCAATCTTATATTCCTCTTCACTATTGGCACCATGCGTGCACTTATGCAGTCTCTATTATCTTATTCATCTCATGACAACTCCTAATCTACGACCTCATTCTCCTTTTGAGCTCCTATTCGTTGAAAAACCAAATTATCTATCACTAAGAGTCTTTGGCTGTCTCTATTACCCTTGGCCCAAACCATATACTTCTCACAAATTCGATTCAAAATCATCCCCCTTTGTGTTTCTTGTTATTCAAGTAAATATCACTCCTAGAAATGTCTAAACCTATCCACTCACAAAATCCATATATGTCAGCATGTCAATTTTATAGAAAACATCTTCCCATTCGCATCTCACCATCCATGTCATTATAAATTGGATGGTCATTATAAATTCCTCAGTAGGATGCTCACCTTCTACCGAGTCTTTCTCCCATCCCAATTTTACCTCACCCTTGGATTTTGCAGCAGGATGCCATGTTTTGCTGCTGCAGATAAATAAGGCTTTGTTTGCAAACTGAAAAAGCCAATTTATGGTCTCCGACAAGCCCCGAGAGCATGGTATAATGAACTCAAAATGCTCCAATGCTCCATCGGCTTTGTCAACTCCAAGTCGGATACTGCTTTATTCTTCATGCATGGCAAAGATTTCAGGTTATATATCCTCCTTTATGTCGACGATCTTATATTAACTAGGTCTTCCATGTCCAAAATCTTGGAGGTTAACAAAGCCATATCTGCAAAATTCTCTCTCAAAATATTTAGAAGAATTAAATTACTTGGCATTGTAGTTCTACACACCTCCTTATGATTATCCATATCTCAAAAAAAATATACTGATGATCCACTTCTCAAGTTTAACATGCAAGAAGCAAAAGTCATTAAAACACCTATTGCTCCATCAACAAACTTATGCACAATGATGGCTGATGCTACTCAATAGCAGCAGTTAGTAGGAGCTCTCCAATATTTTTTTCCTTTACAAGGCTAGATATATCTTACATCACCAACAAGTTCTCTCAATTTATGCATCAACCTTCTGTTAAGCACTAGAAAGCTTGCAGAAAGGTCCTCCAATATCTCAAATTTACTAATAATTTTGTCTTATCAATATCACCAACCACGCCTCTCAATCTAGTCACCTTCTCCGACTCTGACTGGGGCGGTGATCATGATGATCGATGTTCTACGGGAGCGTTCTTGCTATTCTTTGGAGGAACAACCATTAGCTGGTCCACAAAAAAGCAAAAGTCAGTTGTATGCTCTTCAACTGAGGTCGAATATGAGGCGCTTGCTAACGCTGCTGCGGAAATCAATTGGATCACGAAGTTATTACTTGAAATAGATTTTTCCTGCGCCTCTATTCCTGTAATTTATTGTGACAATTTAAGCGGCATAGCATTCTCTCACAACCCAGTTATTCACAGACGAATGAAGCACTTGGCTCTCAATTACCACTTTGTCAGAGAACAGGTGCAAGGCAACAAGTTGGACGTTCGATTCATTCCATCTTCTCATCAGCTTGTCGATCTGCTTACCAAAATTGTTTTGACGTCAAGCTTTCTCCTACAACGTAGCAAGATAGGCGTAGTTGACTCTCGATAGCAAGATAGGGGCGTAATAATACAACAAACATATATGCATAAACAAAATTATTCCATGCGATGCAGGTTAATGGCCATGGCAAATCAGTGGCCACATCAACGCATTTCGCTCGTGGATGTTATGGAAAGGACATTCCTTTTGATTTTATTTCGTGTAACAAACTTGCTCCCTGAGTTGTATAAATACATGTAGACAATATACAAAAACATCAAGCACTCATTGTTTCTTTCAACACTCTCGTCTTCCTCTGGTTCCTCTCTCACAAATGCTGCAATGCGCAAACTTCTTCACTAACCACAGGATGCTTAATTCATTGATTCATCCAAAACTAAGGCGGTTAGAACTTGTGAAGCTTCAACAATAGATAGAACTGTACATAAAAGAAGACACAACGTCAAGAGAGAACAAAAGTAGGAGAAATGAAGAACATCAAAAAGGAGAAATCACTTATTTTCACACACTAGGAAGAAGTGATGAATGATGTCGAAAGATAGCGCAAAAGGCACACGTGAGCAACATCGGGAGAGAACGCTGATGGAGCTTCAATATTAAATTTTGTTTAATTTTCATCTCCCTCCATGCAATATCCATATCTCACTTTACCTAAAATTAAATTTAGTTTAGTTGTATCCATCATTTCTAAAATCCAACACTTATACTCACGATAAATAGGATTTTTCAATACTCTTGAATGGAAATATATTTCTTAAATTAATTATAGTTTTCGTACTTATCTCATTTTCAATCTTCTCATCATATTATACAAAAGTTTCATAAGCGGGTTATTTTATATTTTTGCCTGAAGTCGGGATGATGCGGGTTCACGCGTTGCTCCGGTGGGGGGACGTGCAAAGATACTCCGAGGCTCAAGTAAGAAAGAATTTCAGATGATATGTATGAAATTCAAAACGTGATGTGAGTATTGTTTATAGTACAGGTTAGGGATGTTTCGGGATGATGTCTCCTTGAATCTCACGAAGATATGCTCGGAATGGGTCAAGATTTATCCCAAATATATTGGGCTCATTACTGTTAAATCTCTGGTACTAGATTGTAGTTGACTTGACTTGAATATGATTAATGAGTATGAACATAATTGAATCTAATTTGACCGGGTCCAAATAGTCCGGTCCATTTTATATTTAATCATTTTGGCAATTCGCTTTCAACAAAGTGAGTTCGTCAATATCCTCTGTCTCCATATATTTTATTTAAGTAATTGTAACCTTCTACATATGAAATCAAAAGTTTAACCGAGGTGGAAACAACTATGATTTAATTTTCAGTTACATATTTACTTGGTCACTCAAAAGTTGAATTACTAAAGTAAGATCTATTTTCGTCGACTTACAAAATTTACATATAATAATGAAAATTTCAAATTATCATGCTCCAAAATTTAATAACTCTATCATCCCTCAAAATTTATGTATTTTAAAGTTAAGATTAAGAAAGTTTATATGACAAAACATTTTATTATAATCTGAAAATAGTTAGATCAGCGTCAACACAACAAATTAAATATATACAATTTCTGAGATTATATTGTGCTATCATAATCAAATATATTATGAACTCAAAAATAAAAACTTCCTCCTTCCTCTCTGAGATATACAATCCACAATTTCCGATGGAAGTCAATTAATGCATCTTAGATCAAATCACAAAACTTATTTTCCTAAGAGCAACTTTCCAGGCTGCAAAATTATTAAAAAATCAATTCTAATCAATAATGGCCTCTTGCTCTCATCCGCCCGGGACGAATTTTTCGCCCCCTTTGGGCGATCGGCTGCCACCCCCCCCCCCCCACCCCCAACCAGATCTCGATCCATCGATCTAGATCTCCTTCGGTCTTGCATTCTTCTCCCTCGTCGGCATCCTCTCTCCCGAATGGGAAGGCTTCGCCAACTGGACTCCGTTTGGGGGTTCCACCATCCCCCACTGGTTCTTCTTCACAGATGGTAAAAATCGCTAACCTTCCTTATGATAACATGACTTGGTTGCAGATTTTGAAAGGTATGAATAACTCTATTTTCGATACTTCGTCGTTTTTCCAACGAATCAAATCTAACCCTACCGGAAGGGTTGTTTTTCAAATATCTTAACTTGAAACATGGCCTGAGCCATGGCAATCGATTTTATCGACAAATTTTTGGGCCGCACTCCGCCGGTGGCCGCTGTTCATTCTTAGACCGATTGGATTTAGGGTACCTTGGGTTTGAAATCAACTCTAGATTTGGATGATGGATTTTTTATTTTTCATTTTGATTCCCAGCAACAGGCAACTGATGCCTTGTTTATCGGACCATGGTCTTTTAGAGAAAATCTCCTCCGCCTCATCCCTTGGAAGCCAATGTTTCGGCCTTGGCAGGAGAAGATTTCCTCTGCCACAGTTTGGGTTTGTATTCACAGCCTTCCAATGGAATTTTGGAATGAAGATTCAATTGCTTTAATCGCTGCCTCTCTTGGTAATGTTCTCCGTATAGATCGGCATTTTTTTCTTTTTGAAAGGGAAAAATACATTCGTGTTTGTATCGATCTTGACCTTGCCGCCCTAGTCCGGCAAGGCGTTTCGATTTGTGTTGATGGGGATGAAGTTTTTAATTATGAAGTTAATAAGCTAGAATGTTAGAGGGGCTTTTAAACGCTCCATTAAAGACCATATGCACAATCTTATTAAATGTTATCATCCACATGTTATTTCTATTCAAGAAACACATGTAAATTCTCATGATGCTTCTGCTTTTATTAATTGTCTTGGTCGGAATTTGGTTGGAGTCTCTGCCCCTGCAATGAGCGCTTCTGGAGGCCTAATTCTAGCCTGGGACTCCAATATTATCCAATGTCATATTTTTTCTATTAATGCGCAAATTATTCATGTTGTTATTTATATGGATAAAGTAGAATTTTTTTATTCTCTAATATTTATGCCAGTACAAACCCAAATGTTAAAGCTGAATTATGGAATTCTTTACTTAATTTTGATTTTTCCTGCTATCCTTGGTTCTTGATGGGTGATTTTAATGTCATTTTATACCCTACTGACAAATTTGGTGGCTTACCTTTTAGGGTCAATAAGTTTGTTAGAGATTTTAGGAACTTTGTTAGTAATGCAGGTTTAATTGACCTTAAGTTTTTTTGCCCTAATTTTACATGGTGTAACAATAGGAAGGGCAAAAAAAAAATCCTCATTAGGCTAGATAGGACTTTTGCCAATCCTGTCAGCCTTCACTTTTATGGGAAAGCTTCTATTTCTCACTTAACTAGGACTGGATCTGATCACTGCCCTTTCTCCTCAATTTAAACCCTGATGCCAGTAAAGTTAAACCTAGGGGCTTCAAGTTTCAAAACTTCTGGCTCTTATATCCTGAATCTCATTGTTGGTGAAATGGCCACACTAGAGGGGGGGTGAATAGTATGTTATCTAAATCTTTTTGCCTAAATTTCGTTTTAATCGTTTCTTAAACACAAACAAAGATAGCAATGCTAACACAATGAGATTTATAGTAGTTCAGCCCCAATGCCTACTCAACTACCTAAGCACCCCGCTTAGGATTTTCAAACTAAATTTTACTAGATTAATCTTGTTTCCCTTACAAAGAGGACTTTGACCTGAAGAGTCTCGCTCTCAACCTAAGGCACTTCCACACCCGGAAGTCTTAGTCTTTTTACCGAGAGCACTTTTCCACATCAACCTAAGGGACAATTCAACTAATCCTAGTAAACTAAGTTTACACTGGTGGAATTAAGCCTCAAACACAAAGACAACCACCCAATTTCAAGACCTAACAACCTAAGACTTTACAAGCTCAAATACAATGAAATAAATCACAAAATTACACAAATAATGGAGAAAATAAATAAACAACAAATACTTAGCTCCAAACACGAGTCCTAGTTCCTCTTGATGGCTCAATGATGAATCGTTCAAAGCTTGAAGGCGAGATCAAGGATGTATCATGGAAACTAGGGTTATCAAAGGGATGACTCAAGAAATGCTTTGAGAATGATCAAGAATGGCCCAATGGAAGCTTAGATAATAGGTAGAAGGCTTACTAAGACTTCTATTTATAAGCATTGAGGAGATGACATGAAACAACCACCTCAATGGGCGAAAAATTAGCCGTTTTCGCCGTCCGATCGCAGGTCCGGTCAATCGTCGATCAACCGACCGAGCGACCGAAGGCATACTACTATTTTCTGGCACATTTCGATCGATCATTCGATCGACCGACTTGCCTACTACCAATTTTTTGAAGGATTCGATCGATCGAAACTGGGTAGACTGCTTGATTTGGCTCGTTTCTGGGTTCCGTTTTCACTAAGTCTACTTATATAATATTTACTAACTTTAATAACTTTAAAACATAAATATTATATAAGGATTGCCCCCCATTTGGATTCAATAAAAATATCTAAAAAATCAAAATCCTTAAGAATCAAAATCTAATTTTTAGGGTGTAGTACAAATTTTCGGAAAATGAAAATTTTCTAATCTCCCGGGTCAAGTATGGGTAGGCTAAAGGCTTTCAAAAAAACCTCGTTATCTAGTTTTAACCCAATGAACAATTACGGTCATTTTTTGTGTCAAGAAAATGTCTAGGTCATATAGCCCTACAAGGAACTCCCTAAGCTTAGTGAATTTCATATCGATTTTCAGATTTTTATATTTTGGGGTTCGGGTTTGGTTTTTAGGTTCTTATGCATCATCATGAGGATTTATAACATAAATTTGACATCCTAAACCTAAACTCCAACTTTTCGAAGAATCCCGAGTGTCGACGAGCGTCCTTGCCGATTTCTTCGATTTTTTCGATCGGGAATGTCGTGCACTAACCGATATGGAACCTGAAAATAACTCTCCATGAAATCATTAGTTTCATATTTGTTATCATCAAAATCGATATTAAGACCAAAGTAGAAAACCTTAGGCCAATACTTATAACATCATCAATAATAACTGGTCTTGATCCTTCCCCAGCCCTCATTTTAACCCTTTCGTAAAGTTTTTCCTAAACCTAAAGCAATCTAGATTTGCCTTATCTGAGTGGAACAAGAAAGTCATTGGTATCCTTGAGAACAATCTCTCCTCTACCCAAAATCAAATCTTAAACCTAGAACTCATTGATTCTAACAATTCTCTCTCTCCTGATCAAGAGCTATCCCTTAGGTCCTTTTACAACAAAGTTATAGCCCTTCAAAGGCAAATAACTTTGAAGTGCTGGGCTAAAGCTAAGATTAAATGGATTGAGGATAGAGATAGGAACACTGCATATTTTCATAGAGTAGTCACTTCAAAAAGAAGGCTTAGCCATATTCTCTCTATAATAAATCACCTAGAGCAAACAGTGACGGGGAACTAGACATTCTTAAGGCTTTTACTCATCACTATGCTACCCTCTGGGCACCCACGAATTCTAGATCCCCTACCCCTATTGGCTGGGCTTTTTTTCAATAGCTTCCTTCTCATCTGATTAAAAACCTCACCTCTCTCTTCTCACACTTTGAAGTTTGGAAGATGGTCAAGCTTCTCCCTAATGACAAGAGCCCTAGATTGGATGAATTAACTGTTGAATTCTACAAACCCTACTGGCTTGCTATTTCTCCTTCTTTCCATGAATGCCTAAACCTTTTCAATACTAACTCCACTATTCCCCGTGAATGGAATCAAACTTTAATCACCCACATTCCTAAAGTTAAACATCTTAAGGCTATCAAAGACTTTAGGCATATCTCCCTTTGCAACCTCAACTACATAATCCTAGTAAAAATCTTAGCTAATAATGAAGCCCCTCCTTCCCTACGTAATCTCTCCTAAACTGTCTGCCTTTCTAAATGGTAGGAACATTCAGGACAGCATTATGATTGTGAATGAGGTGGCTCACTCTATTTTTGCTTCTAAGAGTAAAATGTCTTACATCTTAGTTAAGCTTGACTTTGATAAGACTTTTGATCAGCAATCCTGGGATGCTATTCTTCATGTCCTTCATTCTTGTAATTTTCCTCCTCTTTTTATAAATTGGATCAAAGCTTGTATAACCTCACATACCTTCTCTTGCCTTGTTAATGGTCACACCTCCCCCCCTTCTTTCCTTCTTCCAAAGGTGTTAGACGGATCCTCTGTCCCCATATTTGTACATCTTAGTAGCTCAAACTCTAACCAATCTTCTCAATATTGATGTCTCCTCTAAGCATATTATTCCCTTCAAAATTAAGAACTCCTTTCAGTTCTCACATTTAATGTATACTGATGATGTTTTGTTGGTCTTTAAGGCTACTGATAAAGGGCTCAAATCTATTAGAAAAATTTTAGACTCTTATAAAAGCTTAACTGGTCAAGCTGTTAATTATAACAAGTTTGAAATCTTTTTCCCCAAGCATGCCACCCCTCACATTAAAAACAGAGTTTGTAATGCTCTTAACATGAAGCAAGGCAATTTCCCCTTCAAGTATCTTGGCTATATTATTACACCTAGAAGGGCTCCATCTAGTGCTTTTGACCATGTAATGGAAAATATTCAAAGCGGGATTGGGGGTTGGCAAAACAACTTTATTTCACAAGCTGAGAGAATTATTCTTGTCAACTCTATATAAAGCTCCATCCCTTTACATTCTTAAGCATTTTATTGTTGCTATTAATGCCAAATTAAGGCATTTTATCTGGTCCTCCAAGGATAGTAATAAAGGAATGCACCTTATTCAGTGAGATATCATTACTCTTCACAAACATTTGGGTGGTCTAGGTGTGCAAGATTTGCACTATAAAATTTTTGCTTTACAAGCTAAAAGGATACACTCCTATCTTGCTAATGATAATTCTATATGGGTTAAATGGGTAAGAAGTAAATATCCTATTATTTTTCAAACTTGTGTTGGCATGCCTAAACATTGTTCTAGTTCTTGGAAACTATTTACCTCTGCTTTTTCAGAAATTATATTTGGTTTCAAGAAGTTAATAAATTCAGGTTCTAACACTAGCATCATGAATGATTATTAGTGTTTAGATATTCCTCTTAACTGTAAGCCCACGTTTGTTAATATGCATATTAATCTCTTTGATGCTACTATTAGTTCTTTTATTTCCAATAATGTTTTGGGCTATGCATGCTTTAATTCTTCTTTGTGGGAATCCATTAAGAGTATCCAGTTGTCGTCCGCACCCGATGATGACTCCTGGGTATGGAACTTAGAGGCTAATGGGTCTGTTACCATTGGTACAGTCTACTCATTCCTTAGAAGTCGTGACCTTATTGTTAATAGCCTCAATATTCCCTGATCTGTGCTGTGGCAATTAAAATTATCACCTAATGTCCTAAACTTTTTTTGGAAGCTCCTACATGGCAGATTACCTACCAAAGCCTACCTCTCTCATATAGCCTTATTAACTCTCCTAATTGCCCTTTATGTCAGCTTCCGAAAACTCCTGAAACAATTAACCATTTATTTCTAGATTGCTTCTTTACATCTGTTGTTTGGTCCCTTCTTCACTCTAGAATCAGACTTAACCTTCTCAATAAAAACTCATGGATCAATGGTGGTTGGTTAAAATTGCGTAAGGATCAGACTGAGTCTTTTCCTATTATGTCCATTATTGCTATTACTTTCTGGTTCACCTAGCATGCTAGGAATGAATAGGTTCACCTCATTAGGTAGCATTCTCATAGTAGTCTTATGATGAAAATTCTTGCTTTCGCAAGCAGAATTACTAATGCTTAGGTCCTAAGGGTCCCAACTTTCCAACTACCTTCATGGCAACTCCTAAACAATGGATTCCTCCGGAGCCTGACTCTATCAAAATTAACTGTGATGGTTCATGGTGTAATGTTCATGCAGGTGTAGGTTTTATTGTAAGGGATAGTTTGGGTTTTTTCATTTATGCTGCCAGCACCTATTTGGAAAATCTTCACTCTCCGGCCCTTGCTGAAGCTTCTGCAATTCTGCCTGCCCTATAGTTTGTCATTCATCAGAACTTTCTGAGAATAACTCTTGAGACAGAATCCAAGTTGCTCCTTCAAGCAATAAAGAAACAATGTGATGTCCCTCCTAGGCTAGCCTCTACTGTAAAGAGGATTCAATCCATTATTGGAATTCGTCCTGATTTTATTGTTTCTTTTTGTTACCATGAATGTAATAAAGCAGTCCACTAGGATGCAAATCGAGCCCGTCATCTAAAAGAGTCCGCTGTTTGGACCTCAATTAAGCCTTCAGAACTCAACTCTATTTTGTACTTGGACTTCCCAAGTCCTCTTTATCGGTAATTTAATTTATGCTTTTAAAAAAGAGTAACTTACCAAAATCATAAAAAGAATTGAAAAAAGAATTGGCAAAAACATAAATAGATGTAGCAAATTATTAAAATCATAATATTTATGTGCAAAACCTCAAAATACTCCTGATTTTGAATATTTTGTCGAATCAAATTCTAAACAGTTCAGTTATAAATTAATTTGGAGCAAAGTTCCTAACACAATTATAGAAAATTTGGATCACAATCATGAACTTTGGTCCAATATCTTTAACTAAGATTATATTTATATTATGACCTATATTTAACTAAGATCAAACAAGGGGTGAAGACGGGTGAGGACGTCCCAGCAGTCACGGTCCGGTCCGACTCAAAAATTCGGGAGAAATCTTATCCCGATTTAAAATCGGAACGATGTCAGGACAAATATGTTCATCTTGATTAAAAACCGAGACGACATAAAAAAAATCAAAATTATCCCAGCCTGATTCGGTTTATGATATAAGTATTATTATTTTTTTGAATATTGTAATACAATGATTTATTAATTATTTAAGGTAGATAATATTTTCATTTTGTTTAGGAAAAATAATATTAATAAATTTGGAATGTCCCGATCATGTCCCGGAAAATTTGGGATAGGACAAAATTGAGATGTTTCATATTCGGGACCAGAACACATATTTGCGTCCGGACTCAAAATCAGAATGGGACCAAGACATATCAAATCTTGACCCATTCCGGTCCGAACTCACCCCTAGATCAAACAATGAGTATTAATTTCTGCGATATGGGTAGAAGATACAAAGTTCCTAATTGGGGTTGATGAGGTCTGTTTTGCATCATCGAGTCAGTCGAGCTGGCATTGAGCCCAATGGGCACTTGTAGAAATGCTCTCCCGGGATTGGGCTCTCGGGAGCACCTTTCGACGATTAAGTCAATAGATGTGAGATATAAGGTGAGTGGTGGCCCATCTCGTGGTAATAATACACACGATTAAAAGAAATGAGCCACCATAGGTCAACCTTTTATAGTGTCAATGAATCATAGTTTTGTCATTTCAATCAAGGGCAGTTTAGTATTATTTATGCTACATAAAATATTATAAGCTTCTAACCGGGCAATTCAGAATTCAATTCAGTATAAGTACTTTTGAGCTTGAAATTTTGATAATTTGCCAAATATATTTATATTTTCGGTAATATTAGCAAAATTCATTATGATTTTTACAACTTTTCCTATTTCTAATTATTTCGCTATAATAATTTATGTATTATGAGCACTAAAACCCTCGTAATCAGAACGGTAGTTGAATATATTTTTAATTTCTAAAACTAAACAAATTTCCAAACAAAATTAAAAAAATTCTAATAATTATTTTATTCAGAAAATGATGTGTCAACAAATTAATAACATGACACTCAGGCATGTCATTTTTGAATGAAGTAATAATTTCAAAAATATTTTTTACTTGCCACTTATGTCATTAAATGTAATCAAGTGACAGTGGATACTCATTATTTATCTAAACAATCGATAAAGATAGAACGAATATATCTAAAATGTTTCATTACAATTTACCATTTAAAATTGAATAGTAAAATTATCAAAATTAAAATATATTTTCATGAAAAGTTGAATGTATAGTATAATGTGGTAATCTTTAAACAAGATGAGAAAAATCTCCACATGCATGAATCACTAGATAAGGCTCAGAATAAATTAAGATCCAATTTTCTTTGTCCGTAATACAAAGTAAAAAACACAAATTAAATAATTATATAGATTAATGGGTAAAGTAAATCTAGAAACTTTATTCATCTTAACATGAAAAATATGAATTTCTGAAATATATATATAGAACTTTCTTGATACAATGAAAGCGATATCGTGAAAGTTTTTTTCATAATGAGAAATAATTTTTACTTTATTCAGAACAATTTTAAGTTTTTTTTCCTTAAAAATTACTTCTCTTCAAAAAAAGTGAGTGAAGAAAGATGAAAACAAAAAACGAACAAAACCATATTTCTTTATAGGGGAGAAAAAGAAATGAAAAATAACTTGGGGCATAATGCACAAGGCACATGCGAGCGACATCAAAAGGGAACACTCATAAGACTTCATTATTAAACTGATCTAATTCTTAACAATCCCTTGCGGTATGGGCAAAAACAAAAACAAAAAGCTATGTTTTCAGTTCCAAACAGTCTGTTCTCATTCCTATCCCCTTGGGGATATTAATATCTCACTCTAATCAAAATTAAATTTGATTATATTCATCCTTGCTGAAATTAGTGTCCGACACAAACAATGGATAGCAAATTCTATGTATCCTTCAAATCTGACGAAACAAACATCCAATAAGGAGATCTTAGTTGTGGGCACTACAACTAAATCTTGAAATTAAAATAATTTTGGACACAAACAAATTTGTTAAGGTGATTATCATATGGTCAACTCATAAAACATGTCAGAATTTCAAATTGATTAAGACTTGCAAAGTATGCTGCGGCAAAATGTAACACAATTCATAAATTATCTCCGTAGTAGACTCACTAAATATACACTCTGGTGCTAGCAACAAATTTGGAACCAAGATCTGTTAGTTTACAAACCTGAGCATCTGAAATCATGCTGTTCCTATGGGTCCAATGACTCCGGTATATGTGATGGAATTACTGCTATGTTCGGGCCAGGTCCATCCTGCATTTGCGGGGAAATGTCCTGTTCCAGCATAAATCAACACTTAGGTTCAACAATCAACTAACTCATCTAATACAATTGCTGCCTAAAAAATTAAACTATGCAATAAACTGATGATTCTCTTAAAATAGCTCAAGAAGCCTGATGCTGCAATATCAACATCAAAGGGAAAAAGAGTTGTATGTAACATTTCCCATCAGTACGCATTACCTGTGACTGTAAAAGCTGTTGATGTGACTGCTGCTCTTGTTGTAGTGTGTATGGTTGTGGTTGAGATAACCGATAATATGGTTCTTTGAGGTCAAGCTTGCATGAAGATGTCTGCAATATTCCACCTTGATCGGCACCAGCTCCCCACATTTTAGCTTTTCCAAAGATTAAAAAGAACTTTGAGTTCCAGGTGCTTGTTTATAAAGATAGGCACGACAAAGCAGATATGATTTGCACATATTGACCCACCTGACATAGTTAAGTAAATAGTATAGCTCTGAGCACTATGGGACACCAGGTGAAAGCGCCCAGTTATCTCCTGTCCAGCCATGACATATATTGGTTGGGCAAGAACGCATCTTAACTGATACCAATGAGTTGTAGGAGCACCGGGAGCTGTGGTGAGCCATCTTTGAACAGAACTGCACAAAGCATTCACATCAATAGTGGGTCCTGTTAAGAAATTAGTAGGCCTAACTCACCACAAAAGCTAGCTCATGAGGAGAAGATTTCCTAAACTATTTAAAGGCTACTTTGGTCATATTTTTAACCAATGTGAGACTTTAACACACCCCCCTCACGCCCTAGATTGGACATCTAGAGCGTGGAATTTTGCAGGACTCGACATCTGCAGGTGGCACAATATCAACCACAACTTGGCTCTGATACCATGTTAAGAAATTAGTAGGCCCAACTCGCCCCAAAAGCTAGCTCATGAAGAGAGGATTACCCAAACTATTTAAAGACTACTTTGGCCATATTTTTAATCAATGTGGGACTTTAACAGACACAAAATTATAAGAAATTTTATAGAAGATTGCGTGGCTAAACTTTCAACACCTTTTGCTTGCAATATAAAATTATAAATTATATAATTAGAAGTTGAAACAAGTATCAGCTTAGACAATATTACTGGAGCATGAACATGAAATAATTCACACATCAGCTTTCTGTTTCTTATGCCAGCCAAGTTTTATTATGATAGTCTGAGTCCGTTAGTTCTTTATTTGCAGCAACAGTTTGATTTCATATTTTATATGCTATTAGCTAAATGGTCATTTATATATTAATGTCAATTATGTCAGTCAGGATAATTAGGGAGAGCACATGCATCAAATATTCTTCTACTTGTCAACAAAATCCATTCATCTATGCTGGGTTTAGATAAATTTTGAGTATAATTGGGACTGCCACTCAAATTTACTCATAGGGACTTGTCAACAAAATCCATTCATCTATTCTTATAGTTGTCAATAAATTTTGAGTCCTTAGTATTGAAGTTCTATGAATTTAGATAAAAGTATAATTGGGACTGCCACTCAAATTTACTCATAGGGAAATAGTGCTAGATCAAAATCTTCAAAGATTCTCATGCACCTTAGACTGAATACATATATAAGAAGTCATATAAGAACTACCTAGTATTTTACATGTATAGCGCACCCTGGAATTCCATTTGATAAGAAAATCATAATGTTCTTTCCTCTAAAAGAATGAGAAAATATAAAATATGAAAGAGCCAAATAATAAGAATAAAATGTTTATTAAAAAATAATAAACAATAATAGAGAAGTAATACGGCAAACAGAAGACCCAAAACCGACAGCATAGAATAGGAAGGAAAATTGAGTAGAAAACGAAGTTTGGAAGGAAATAATCTCTACCAATAATATGTGAGTATAATTACCTCCCATTAAACAACACATCAAACCAGCAAGCCAGGCCATGCACCCGAGTGCCAGCAGAAGAGACAAAATTTAGAGGAATATCAATTTCATAGAGCTCTTCCTCCTGCACAATCAAAAGAAGATGATCGCTGAATAAAGGAAGAGGTATGCAATTATCTGGCGGGTAATTTTCACGTATGGTCCCTCAACTTAACTCTTCTAACTACTATATCCTTCATCTTTATTTCATAAACCAAAACTCCTTGAACTTTATAAAATATATCAGATAAGTCCCTATGACCGGCTAACACCGGTTTCATGACGTGGCAGCCACGTCATCTTTGAAAATTTTCATAGATGGTCCCTGAACTTGGCATTTCTTAAGTACTATATCTTTCATCTTCACTTTATAAGCTAAAATTGGAAAAAAAAATTCACAAAATATACACAACATATGCAAATAAAAATATCACAACATCTACACATTTGGACCCAAAAAATTCGTGTCTGGCCCGGCCCAAAAAAATTCGTGTCTGGCCCAGCCCAAAAAAATTCGTGCACGGCCCGACACGAAAAAATTCTTGCCTAACCCGGCCTGAAAAAATTCGTGCCCAGCCTGGCCCGGAAAAATTCTTGCCCGGCCAGGCCGGGAAGAAATCGTGCTCGACCCGGCCCGAAAAAATTTGTGCATTGCCTAGCCTGTCTCGGCTCGGCACGGGCCGACCGAAAAAATTTGTGCCCCGACTCGACCCGAGAAAAGTTCGTGCCCAGCCGAAAAAAAAATTGTGCCCGGCCCAACCTTGCCGGAAAAATTAATGCATTGCCCAGCCTGTCCCGACCCAGATTGGGCCGACCAAAAAAATTCGTGCATGACCCGACCCGAAAAGTTCGTGCTCGGCCATGCTCGAAAAAGTTTGTGCCTAGCCCGGCCTGGTCCGAAAAAATTCTTGCCCGACCAGGCCGGGAAAAATTCGTTCTCGGCCCAGCCCGAAAAAATTCATGCATTGCCCGGTCCGGCTCGGGCCGACCCGAAAAAATTTGTGCTCAGCCTAGCTCGGAAAAATTCTTGCCCGGTCAGGCCAAAAATAATTCGTGCATTGCCCAACTTGTCCTGGCTCGGCTCGGGCCGACCCGAAAAAATTTGTGCACGATTGGGCCAGGCACGATTTTTTTTGGCTGGGCACGAACTTTTTTCGGGTCGGGCCGGGGCACAAATTTTTTCGGGTCAGCCCGGGCCGAGTCGGGACAGGTTAGGCAATGCACGAATCTTTTCGGGCCGGGTTGAGCACGAATTTTTCCCGGCCTGGCCGGGCAAGAATTTTTCCGGGCATGGTTGGGTCAGGCACAATTTTTTTTGGCTGGGCACGAACTTTTTTCAGGTCGGGCCGGGGCACAAATTTTTTCGGGTCGGCCCGGGCCTAGTAGGGACAGGGTAGGCAATGCACGAATTTTTTCGGACCGGGTCGAGCACGAATTTTTCCCGACCTAGCCGGGCAAGAATTTTTCCGGGCCTAGCCGGGCAAGATTTTTCTGGGCCAGGCTGGGCACGAAATTTTTTGGGCCGGGCTGCGCACGAATTTTTTCTAGTTGGGTTAGGCACGATTTTTTTCGTGTGAGGCTTTGCACAATTTTTTTTGGGCCGGGCCAGACACGAATTTTTTGGGTCCAAATGTGATGTTGTGATAATTTTATTTTCATATGTTGTGTATATTTTGTAATTTTTTTCCAATTTTAGCTTATAAAGTGAAGATGAAAGATATAGTACTTAAGAAATGCCAAGTTCAGGGATCATCTATGAAAATTTTTCAAAGATGACGTGGCTGCCACATCATGAAACCGGTGTTAGCCGGTCATAAGGACTTTCAGATATATTTTATAAAGTTCAAGGAGTTTTGGTTTATAAAATAAAGAAGAAGGATAGAATAGTTAAGAGGAGTTAAATTGAGGGACCATCCGTGAAAATTACCCATTATCTTACAGAAAAAAAATAATGCATCTATATCTATTAGTTAAAATTTACCTTCATGCAAGTAAAATCTAATGTGTGGATTACAGGAGGAGAGATCAATAGCCTTGGATCAAATGCATCAACAACAGGCTGTTTAAACAAAAGGAGAAACTACAAGTTATAAGACAACCAATAGAGAAACATCAGTAGTATATTGTATCCTTGTCAAAAGATGGTTACAAACTTTAATGAGAACTACAACATAGGACAACAGAAAAAAATAAAAATCATGGCCACAAGATGCAAAGTATTTCTACCATACTGCCTAAAAAGAGTCCAAGCCTATGTTGCTAGTAGACATCATAACCGGTAAAGAACTACTTGTCAGAAACAAATCAACCCTTTTGTTGACTTACGATAATAACCAACTTGCGAGACAAATAAACATTATGAAGAGTATATACCCAAAGTGCTACTATGAAGTTGCCATGGGTTGGTTCATACCTAATCTTCCATAAGTATAAACCAAACAAACAAGTCTACCAGTTTATTTCTATTCTCCCTAAAAACCTCATAGTCATGGACATCACTATTATGCATTTTTTCACCTACTAATGCCCAAGTACCACATACACAACCCATCTTCATTACTTTAAATCACAATCATGTGAGGACGTCTAACTTAACCGTAAAATGATTGTGGAGAATTAAAGTATTAAACAAGAGGAGAACTACATACTTTCTGGAAAATCCAAACCATAGGTAAATATAGGGAATCCTGGGGCCAGTGAAGGTTTCAGTCAAGTGATATCACCAGATACCTTAACTATTGTTCAGGATTGAAGAAGTCTATCCTTCCAAGGCGCAAATGCTTTCACAGTATCCTATTTCATAAAATTTTATTTTGTCCAAGACAGCACAATAAGGAACAATAAAGGGCACCCAGCAAATCCAGAGCAAGGACAGAAGGAAAAAAAATTATATCATGTCAAACAATTCTAATGCTAAGAGGATATATGGAGCAGTAAACTATACTGCACAATATCACTATAGTAGTAAAAATAAGATATACTGAGTGGTACAGACCATATGGTTCATTACTTAAATTGTCCCACCAGTATCATCTATGAACTAATAGTAACCTAATTATAATGCAAGCAACTTTTGGGTTGCATAACTAACAAGAAAATAATTGGAATGCAAGCTCAGAAAAGATTGTAAAATCAGGATGGAGGTAAGCACTATAAGCAACAAAGACTGTATCTGACCAGTCTAATCTAATGCATTATCTTTTTGGATGTATTTTATGCTATCACTTAGTACCATGCAACTTTCAAAGGCTAATATGATACCCTCTAAAACATAAATCTAAAATAACAGCATTAGAAAGGTTGTGCTTATCAGGCGAAGAAAAACTGCCAAACACGTTGGACTGATGGTAGTACTAGTTTACCAAGTAACTGAAAAGCCACAAGAAAAAAGTTGTATCGGACGCTGGAAGATAAGTTGGATTAATGAAATACACTGATTTGATCTGATAACATAAAGGAACATTCAAAACCAATGACCACATCTCATATGTATTCTGGTCGAAAAGAACAAACAACAATCAATTAAAAAATTTCTTCTCGGTAAGTAGACCCATATGTTGATTGGTTCAGCTGAATAAAAAGAAGAAAATATGAATAAGTGAGATATTGAAACATAGGTAGCTACATAAAGAAGATAACCTGAGAGAAATATCCCTGGAAAGCAGATCCATGTAAAGGAGTAAGATCAACACCATAATAGTTATGCTGCTGCCAAAAGAGGGCCTACAAATGTACAATTTTAGCATGTTATTTGCATATCAGTAAATAGTAATATGTAGAATAATCTTTAGAAACAAAAGCAAATATATAGAAGTATTCAAACCCAAAAGACATGCATTTGAGAAAATAGTGGTTTCCATGAATGAAAGCAACCAAACAAAATAACAGTGTTACATGTTTCTGCTTAAGGATCACAAAAGAAAGATATTAAAGTACAAGAATTATTTTTTAACATATAGATCTAGTCAGGTATATATAAAATGACTGCAATCTTCTAATAAAATGTGTAAATATTCAACAAAATGGGGAAAAATAGTACCTTATTTGCAATTTCAACATAAAGATATTCATCACTAAATGGTGCCAAATGTATCCTGCAGAATTAGTGCAAGATGTCAGTAGCCAAATGATATTTATCATTAGCTAATTGATATTTATCAAACTGATAGGACCCAAATCAACTAAATACTCATTTTGAAGTAGAAAAGCTTTTTAAAAAGACAAATTACAAATAAAATGCCTGTTTCGATTACATATATAAGATTTATGGCTACATACACAATTTCCTAAATTTCAACTTTGTTTATAGAATTATAACCGTAGAAGTTTAAAAAGAAGAATCTGAGAATTTAATCTCCACATCAAAACATATATTAGCATTATCTTATACATTTTACAACAATATTAAAAACCTTTCTGTTATATTGAAATCTGAACTTTTCTTTTTGTTTTACAGAAGTATTACTAACTTTCCGCAAAAATAGATATGTACACTTTTAACAGGTAAAGAAAGCAATATATACCCATCTACCTAATTTGCAGGCAGAACTACATATAAGCAAGTAGCGGTGAGCAAAATCCGAACCGACCCGAAAAATCCGAAAAGACCGCCCCGAAAATTCAATTTGATCGGGTTATTCGGGTATAACGGGCCGAATCGGGTTGCTTTTTTAAAAATTTCATATGCTTTTCCGGGTGGGTTCGGGTTCAGGTTCGGGTGAAAACCTTGTTTAACCCAGCCCAGCCCGTTTAACTTTAAAACGGGTCTAACTATTAGACCCACCCGCCCGCCCCTAAGGCCTTGTTTGTTTCATGGTAGAGTATGGTTTACCATGATATGGTATGGTATGATTTTATGTTTGGGAAAATTTTTAAAACCATGATATAGTATGATATGGTAATCTCATAGTTTTAAAACCATGGATTTTGTAAGATTTTTGAAACCACCAATTCGGTGGTTTCCCATGGTTACAAAATTTTAATATCTAAAATACCCATCAACTTTTCATATATTTCTTTTATCCGTCGATCCTTATTATGCTTCCATTTCTTCTTTTATCTGTCGGCCCTTATTATGCTTCCATTTCTTCTGATTTCTTTCTTTTGTAAAAAATTTATGTATTTAATTAAATCTAATATTTTGACAAAAAAAATTCAATATAATGTTACATGAATTTTTATATTTGAGGGCATTGTGGTCATTTTATCATTCGAGGAACCATACCATACCATCAAACCAAACAAAAATATATTATTTAACCATATCATACCATACTATATTCCCAAACATGATAACAATAATTACAGTACCATACCATACAATACTATACCATACCATACATTACTAAACCATGCTACACCTCATCCAAACAAGGCCTAAGTCGATCATAAATCAAAATCCGCCCGCCCGCCCCTAAATCAAAATCCCGACCCCAAGCGAGTGCCAATCTGCCCTAACGCCCCTAAGTCGATCTCCTGACCCCCGACGGCTGACAACTGCATCCTTCGCAAAACCCAAACCGACCCGAAAAATCCAAAAAAAAACAACCCGAAAATTCAATTCGGGTCGGGTTATTCGGGTATAAAGGGTCAGGTCAGGTTGCATTTTTAAAAAAAATTTATGCTTTTTCGAGTTTGGTTGGGTTAGAGTGAAAACCTTGTTTAACCCAACCCGGCCCGTTTAACTTAAACAATGGGTATAATTATTAGACCCGCCGGTCCGCCCCTAAGTCGATCCTAAATCAAAATCCCGCCCGACCGCCCCTAAATCAAAATCCCGACCCTAAGCGAGTACCAATCTGCCCTGACACCCCTAACTCGATCGCATAACCTCCGACGGCCGACAACTGCATCCTCCTCCCGTCCGGCAACATCTTCCTCGCATCCGACGTCCTCCTCGCGTCCAGCAGTCTTCCTCGCGTCCGACATTCCTCCTCACCTCCTCTCCACAGTCGTCAATCTGCAGACTCCTCAGTCTGCGACATTCCTCACCAGTCGCCTCCTCTCCAGTGGTGCTGCCCGAGGCCCATCGTGCCCGACTGCTCGATGATCCTCAGTCCTCACAATATGCCTGACGACTGTCGTGCCCAACTGCCCAGCGATCCTCCCCCTCCACTTATTTGATGTTGAACACTGCTCTGAATTATGAGAGAGCATTTGATGCTTTTGAGAGTGCAGAGCCATACTTTAAGGTTGAAGCAGAATCAGATGATCAAAAGGGTGTCCCTAGTTTTATTGATTGACATTTGATTAGGAGGATGGCTAACATGTTCCATCAGTTTTATCTTGCTACTCTACGTAATTTTGGTTCCATTTATGTCAGTTGTAATACTTATTGGACTGAAATTAGTGACTTATATGTTAAATTGTCTTATTAGAAAAAAAAGTGATGATGTTGAGTTGAGAGATATGGCAATGAGTATGCAAAGCAAATTTGACAAGTATTGGAGGGATTATGATAAAATGAATAAACTGATTTTCATGGCCTCAGCTCTTGAGCCCCGTAAAAAGTTTGAATATACGAAGGATGCACTGCAACAAATTTATGGTGATGAGAAGGGTAAGCACCTATTTGATGGTGTGAAAATTGTCATGTCTAAGTTGTTTGAGGAGTACAAAAAGAAACTACAATCTGATCCTAATTTCTCACTTATTACCCAACCAACCTCAATCTCAACTGGTGGGGCCAGTATGGAGCAAAGAGGCCTTCTGAAACAAAGGATAGAAAGTGGGACAGTTGGGGACAGAAAAACTGAACTGGATATGTATTTGAATGAAGCTGCGTATGAGGATGATAAAGGGGACTTTGATTTGTTGAAATGGTGGAAGCTTAATTCAAAGAGATTTCCGAAGTTGTCAACTATGGCTCGAGATATTCTAGCTGTCCCAGTTTCTATAGTGGTTTCAAAGTCTGTATTTAGAACTAGAGGGAGAATGCTTGATCCATTTAAGAGTTCTTTAACTCCTAAGATTGTAGATTCTTTGATATGCACTCAAGATTGGCTTCAACAAAATCATGAGCATATAAGGGTTGAAGAAGATTTGGAAATGATTGAGAAGCTTCAGGATGGTGAGTATTTTTTTAAAATGCTTATCATTTAACTTATTCAATGTTTGTTTATTTAAATTATTTACTTCTTTTATGTATATCTATTAGAAATGGAAAAATTCAATCAAAATGATAGCCAAGGGACCTAATCAAGTGCAAATGTGAGAGTATCATCATCTAACGTGGACATCATAGACTTATATGAATGAGTACGGTAAATATTAATTCAATTTTTAGATATTTGTAATGTTAGTTGCAATTTTAATATATTATTGACTCTTTGTTGTAATTTTCATTTTGTAGGTTAAACTGTAGAATGGAAGAAATATTGAAGAATGTAGCTGTGGAATGGAATTGTGGATTTTTATATGAATTGTGGAATGAAATTGTGGACTTGTTCATTTTCATTTTGGTTATGTACTTATGTGTGTAATTTTCATTTAGGTTGAACTTGTATGTGACTGTGTTAATTTGGTTATGTTTGGAAGAAATATTGAAGAATATAGCTGTGGAATGGAATTGTGGATTTTTATATGAGTTGTGGAATGAAATTGTGGACTTGTTCATTTTCATTTTGGTTGTGTACTTATGTGTGTAATTTTCATTTAGGTTGAACTTGTATGTGACTATGTGTTAATTTGGTTATGTTTGGTTACGTGGATTGTGGAAGTGGTTATGTACTTATGTGTGGTAATTTTGAAGTGGGTATGTGTGGTAATTTTCATTGTAGTTGTATGTGCCTATGTGGTTGTGGCTATGTGGCAATTTTAATTTGTGAGTTGTGAACTTGTGACTTATTGTGTTTAATGTTGTATGTGGTAATTTTAATTTTGGATTGTTGATTGTTGATTTTATTTTGGATTGGTATGTTGATTGTTGATTTTATTTTGGATTGGTATGTTGATTGTTGAATTATGTGGTAATTTTAATTTTGATGTTCTAATGTTGTATGTTGGATTGGTTTTATTTTGGATTGGTATGTTGACTAATGAATTATGTGGTAATTTTAATTTTAGTTATGTGGTAATAGTATGTTGGATTGGTTTTATTTTCAATTGGTATTTTATTTTCGGGTTAATCGGGCGGGCCCCAAATTGTATTTCGGGTAGGGTCAGGTTGAAAAAAAAAACCCGATAATTTCGGGTTCGGGTATAACGGGTCGGGTCGGGTCAATCCCGACCCGGCCGATACTCACCCCTATAAGCAAGGTAATGTGGTGTAAACAACAAAGCAATTAGCATGCCTACATGTTCCATGCGGAAAGAATTCAAATATTGGACTTAAAACAGATGAAAGATTCTATAATTTTATGCACCTTCCAAGAGATGGAAACATCTTCCCATCAGGGACAAGGAATCGATCCCTAGCAATGACATACGTCTCTAACATTCTTTCATTAACCAACAAGGTACCTGGAAAGTTTTGACAGTGGTAAGATATAACATGAAGAAAAAATGTTGCATCAAAGTCCAAAAAGAATTATATGAACAATTAAACATTAGACATGGAGTAGGCTACCTGATTTGAGGCATGAAGGGCAATAGATACCTGGCGCCGGCAGACAGCTTCTCAATGGCGATGGTGGTTCACAAATATTTTTTGTTTACCCCGACTATTTTTTTCGCATTGATTTTTTTTAGCCACGGGCCACAATCCAAGTCATACCTGACCCGGCGAGCCTATTTCACTCCACTTGACTCCAACAACCTGGGTCCAATCCAAGTCGGGAACAACATTATGGACCATAGAATTGCAGGATCCTATGGCCCAGATCGCGGTCTTAACTGCCATACTCACATTTAAAAACATCACTCATCTACTACCTATTAATCTGTTTGGCAGCACATAAATAAGGATATGTGATCCTAAAATATGTTGGTGAACATCAAATTTAAATATGTTTTCGGTTTTCCTAGTTATCTGTTCGGCAGCACATACAGAAGAATATGTGATCCTACAATATGTTGGTGAACATCGAGTTTAAATATTCTTAGGTTTCGTTTTTCCCAAATGTCAATGACACGGCTATGCAGTTCTTGATAATTCAAGTCACAATAAAGTACTGATTTCTCAATTACCAAGTGATATGAGTAGTAGCTAACAGCACAGCACAAACATCACAATATAGTGATCATAACATTGTACATGAACAGAAAGTACTTACCCATTGGCTCAGAAATGAGAATATCTGCTTTCTCAGGCAGTTCCACTTCCTCAATTTTGCCTTTGATAACCTGGTCACAATGAATTAAAAACCCACAAAAATAACTAAAGTCCCCATGTTAACCACTTAAGAAAATTCTCCATGTTAACTTCAGTGGCTAACTCTAAGTGAAATCAAACCGTGATCCGCTGTCCAAGTGATGGATTTCCAGCAACAAGTCTTTGTGCATATTCTGACATTTCAGATGCCTCAACAGCATACACATGTTTGGCTCCAGCCTGGTTAAATCAAGCACATTAGTTTGTTTTACAAAAAATTGAGAAGTTACATCAAATGTCTATGCACACCTGAGCAGCAAACAAAGAAAGAATGCCACTACCAGCACCAACATCAACTACAACACGGCCTTGAAAATCTACACGGTTCTCAATTACTGCAGCATAGTAGGTTCCTGAGATAATAGAAAAGAAGAATCAGAACAAAACTAAAAACTTTATTGCATTGTTCATAATAAGAAAATCATGAGTTCATTACTTCTAAATTTAATGACACAATACAAGTTTGCAGATGAAGAAATAGTGAAATGCTTATATTACAGACCTGTCCTCACATAATCTTGTAGCATGTTTTGCTGATGTAGCAGCTGCCCATAATAATGGAAGTACATCTTGGAAGAAGTGGAATCTATTTTATTATCAAATTTGCTTTTAGGAACAATTAGTGATCCATTCTCCACAGGTCCACCTAAAAGATAGAAATAAAAGCCGCCATTAATCTAACAGGTCACAATCAATTATGTGTAACAAAGATTTCATAGTCAAAAACTAAAACGAACTTGTTAATAATACTTGGATTACTGAACTATCACATTAGGGCATTAGATGGTATTATTATTCCTAAAAACAATCACCACAACATAAACATTGGGGAAAAATTCTCCAATAGAATCTCAACACTTAGAAAACTAAGATCAATGTTTAAATGTGAACACTTGAACTAGTTTGTATAATTTTTATAAAAAAAGATGCTAATTATCTAGGTTCACTTAGGTAAACCTAAACAGCACCCTGCAGTGTAATCAGTATTTCAAACAATTGAAGAGCTAGGCCCAAATTCCAAGTGTGGAATAGTGATTACAAATAAACGATTAAGTAATTGTTCAGCCTGTTATCTAGCTACTAGGTAGAAGTGATTTGTTCAGATTGTTACCTAGCTACAAAGTAGTAGATGAATAGCATCATCAAAAATAATCTTGGAATGAAAGAACTATGTGGGTCTTTTACCACACGAAATAATAATCACAGAACTGGCATGATGTATATCACAAGCTGCTATAAGTGAACATTTAAGTTAGTGATACAAGTTAGATGACAGAAAACATTCTACCAGGGACGAAACAGTATAACTAACTAACTGTGTTGCTAGGTTAACTTGAGAAAACCACTAAAACAGGAGAAAAAAAGGAAGCTCATACACCATTTTTACATCATTCTTACTATGTGTGTATGTATATATAATTCAAATAAGGATCACACGACAAAGAGGTTACTCGTAGTGTGTTTTGAGAATTAAGATAAATGTTGCTTACCACTTACCAACTTCACCTAGTTGTTTAAATGGTGTTTTGATTTACAGAAATGAGTCATTGGTAAAATAATATCTATGCAAGGAAGATAACTACTGAAGCTGATCATTTGATATTAAGATGGGCTGCAAGATAAAGAAGATTTTAAATGCAAGCTAGCATAAAGTATCCTACATCAGGGTGTTCCAAGAAATAAGAATACACAAGATTCACAGAGGTCTTTCAGCATAGACCCATCTAGACCTGGATGCACTGCCTTGGCAATGACAAGGCCTCACAATACTTCTAGGTTTGGATTGCTCTCTTGCAAACCTGTTCCTGTCTAACAAAGGGGAATAATATGTTTCCAACTTCCGACCTAAGTTAGAATATATTCCTTCCCCAAGCTTATTTTTGTTTCGAATGGCATGGAAGTGTCAATCGAGATATATCCCAACACATATTCAATTGAACAGAACAAGAGAAGAGGGAAGACCAGCTTCAATGGATCTTGATCAGAAATAATTGATGGATAGTAGTAGCCCAAATTGGAATAACCTCTTTACTAGAAGAAATCAAATACACAATGCATATTGGGCACTTACTTGGACAAAATTTTCTGAAGCTTACATTAAACTAGGGCATCAAACATGGCAAACAAATGAATTTGTAGCAAATTAGCAGGAAGGATTTGAGAAAAAAGAACAATAAGCTCCATAACTTCACTCCCCCCCCCGGGACATCATGGTCAGGCAATTCATAAGAGACTAAAGAAGAGTTTGGGCACTACAATATTTGGTGCATAAAAACAAAAATATAGCTTTCTAAGGTTTTGAGAACTACACCAGAAGCATTTGATATGGACAGAATTATATGGATTAGGCAGTTAGATTTATTCAACACATGACCTCAATGCACGATATTGATCAATGGCAACATATTTCACTTCAATAATGAACATTTGGTCCTCATCCAAATAGGTATCTTCTAGTTATATGTATGCTCCATCATGGTGAGAGGTAAAATCAGCCAGCATATGCAAAAACAGATGCTAGATTAACTTTTATGGAAGATAAGTCCACTTCAGAAAAAAATTGATTCCGAAGAAAGAAGAGATGTTTAGAGAATCTAGAGGAAAAGCTGAAGGTAATGCAATTCACCTAAACAAAATAAAATAAAAATATAGTTAATCTACCATATTGGTTCAGCAGCCTCTAAAGTTGATACCATATTCTTGTGCTTTACAAACACTCTCTAAAGTTCATAACTTAAAATGATGAAATTTCACTAAAGGTACCATCAAAATAACTATTTGTCGAGAAATTTCCAGATTGGGTAATTTGTGTACTTTAACCTGTTATTTAAAAAGGTTAGGCTTTAAACAAAAGGCATGTGTATTCACCACTACTAATTGTCAAGGATGTAGATATGAATATTATTATAAAATTAAAAATTATAATCATTGATCACATGCAAATTTGAATAAGAAATACCAGTTCTCGCACTGACTGCTCCAAGCTTCCATTGTTCAAAGGCAGAGAGGAAAGTCTTGCTTTCATCCTTCTTTGCAAAACCAATCTTAAAAGCTATTGAAAAAGATTTCTGTTTCACAGAAATTAGAAGTTAGATTCAGAAAGTTAAATGTACAGCTAAAACACAGCAGTAAGATCTTGATAATCCATTATCATAGACAGGAAAGCAAATTGATATAATAAAAAAATATCACAACTGAGTTCACATGAGCTTAATATGAGTATTCTAGTGCAGTATACATGTCATGTGCTCGAGAAAAATATACTGAAGCTTTTACTCTACAGTAAGCCTCCAAATGGATTTTCTTAACAGCTGTTCGGATAAGGAACAGTAATAGAAAGGGTACGACATATGCTTTCTAAAAAGGAACACAGCAGATACAATGTAGTTTTACAAAAGATGTAAAAATTATCTAGAAACAAAAGATCATTTGACTAAAAAAAAGGAAAGATAACTTATCTAAGTAACCATGAAAACACCTTTTTTATTAGCATGAAATAAATAGCAACGCCTTGCAAAAGGGTAGTAAAAAAACTTTACCTTCGTCTCTATGATATCTGGATCAATTTAAAGCTGGACCTAGGCTAAATTAAATTGCTAACTTTTATGAACACCTAGAAATAAAATACATTATATGTTGTATATTTCTTCAATTCTTATAATTTATCATCATAGTAAAGGGACTTGGCGACTTGAAATTAAAATAGGTCAGTTATTCGATGAATAATAATTGATGATGCAGGGAAATAACAACCTATTTATCCAACTAAGAAAACTGAAATGAAACTGCCATAAAACCTCTAAGCAATCAGAATAATCTTGTGTAAAGACGTTAAAAAATATGAAACTTTTGACGCATTATCTTTGAAGTGGAAGCTTGGATCAAATTAACAAGACCTCTTCCGATTCATCGTCTCCCGTTTCCTCACTCACGCATAGCAACTCCAGAGGGCCCAACTTGAAGATCTGGACAAAGAACCAACCGGAAAAAGGAGGAGCATTGGGACAACATCAACCACATTCTCCATGACAAGAACTTCCGACAAATGAGAGCAAAAGGAAAGGGGAACAATCAACAAAACCTGAATCTTCCGGGGATCGAGATCAAAAACGGGGGCAGGCGAGCTAGGTTGGTGGAGCCGGAGACGAGGGCTGTCAGATTTGTCGAAAGTGAAGTAGGCGGAGGCGGAGTTGGCGGGGGAAGCAGGGGAGGAGAGGTCGGAGAGCGTGACTGAGGGGAATTCGTACGGCAGGCGTTGCTTCTGCCCTAGTGGAGCCTCCATTGCTTCGGCACGCTCGACCCCCCTTCACCTCCTCCCGCGCTAGAAGGCTAGGGTTTGAACTTGGGAGCGGATCGAAGATTAGGGTTTTTGGAGGGGGGGGGTGGGGATTGGGGTTTTGAAGGGCAAAAGCAGCGGAGTAGAAGTGGAGGAGGAATGTGCAGCCGCCACGGCCAAGCTTTCGCTCTCTTCGAAACGAGCGTATATTTATTTTTTAATCGATTGTGCTCTCTCTCTCTCCCCACACACACAGATATCTGTCACGTGTCCATTTGGGCATGGTTGCGAAAGTTCGAGTATGTCTTTATAAAGCATAGAATCTAGAGAGAATTTCATATTAACGTGGATATATTTTCACTCATTCTATTCCTAAAGAGTGTGCATGGATAGAGTAAAATTGAAATCGATTGTAGGTAAGTTCCGGTCAAATTAAATTCAGACATATCCGAATAATAAATTAAAAAATTAATTAAAATCGATTAAATTTTAATTTTATTATCACGAGCACTCGAAATCGAATCAAACCTTGCAGGTTGACCTAAGTTCCCAGATCATGTGAATCATCTAATAATAGAAAAAACTAAATAATCATCGTTCCATAAATTTTCATCATCAGCTTTTGTTCTCACTCTTCCTAATTTCATCAATTTTGAAATTACCATGCATGACTAACCAACCGTCATGGCAACAATTCATAGCTTCAAAAAAATAGCTTCCTTGAAGGAAAGCATTATTTGGATTTAAAACTAGGGATCATTAAGTTGCTCTATTGATAAATAAACTACAATTGAAAAGAAATTTGGACATAGAAGAGGAATAAAATAAGTCATCTCCTCTTTACGAAAGAGTTATTATCTTTGTTTGTTCAAGCAGTGGTTCGGAAATTATTATATTAATGGCTAATCATTATTCAACATTATATAAAAAAAAATACAAACATAAAAAAATGATTCCAATAGGATACTCGAAATCGGAGCCGGAACATGTGATTTCTGATAGGTATGATTTCATATTCCAACATAATAGGATCCGGGTCCAAAACCTGAGAACCGGTTTTATACATGATAAAGTTCGAATATCATAAAAATTAAATTACAGGATATCCGGACCCCGCTCACCTCTACTCATTCTCTCTTTCTCTCAAGATTTACATATTAACGTGTATATATTTCCTCTCATCTCTTTCTCATTATGTACTATATGTTCATCTAGTGTTTAACTTCTCAAATATCAAACATAATATTTCAATCACTCTTGATCTTTGAGTTTTCAAAGTGGGTGATGTGCACATTAAGTGTACCACATTGACTCCCTATGCATAAGTTGTACGCGTGATTTCTCCCCTAGCAGTGTTTTGGGATTTTTCTCTTCATCGTTCGTAACAAGGTAGCCATAGGGACAACTGCGCCCGGTGAACCTTGATGTCATAGGAGACCGCATGTGTGTAACAAACTATATAAAAGGTGCTAAGCTTTTCACATTGTGGACTCACGAGCTAGGAATTGCTTCTATATTTGCAAGATTGGATCGGTCTTTATATATATATAACATTGACTGACTTCAACAATTTCAGTATACTAAGATTGTCTTTGGTACATTGCTAGTAATGTTACAATGGTAATTAATCCACTTTACCATAAAATAAATTGTGATCATACTTATTGGTATATAATATTACCATGTTTGATATGTTTAATCAACATAAATAGATGGTAATCTAATTTTTTATTTTTTATTTCACAAAAAATTACAAAAAAACTCTTATCAAAATTTGGTGGTGTTTTGCATGGAGAAGAAAGTACGAAAGAGAATGACAATGTTGGAATTTAGGATTATCATAGGGGATGATAATCCACGTACCCACCTCCCAAGGGGGCTATCCACATCATCACTTTGGTGATATGTGGATTACTGAGGTAGTCTGAATTACTGATAAAGTGTCCAAACCAAATATGGTAATGTGTGGACCTTGAGAATTTAAAAGTCAGATTACCTGTAAATGTAAATAAATTATTGCATACCAAACGCCTCCTACCCATTTATCTAGACAATATTCTAATCATGCTACTCTATTGGTGTCGTTCATTTGTTCATCTTCCCAATCGGTCGTTCAGGTTTCAAAACATGTAGATTTGTCATCTCGAGTTTTATAACTTCGTGAGTTGCTTAACTAGGCAGCTAGAGGCTCCACCTTTGTGGAAGTTGTAAGGGTGGAAGTTGGCCCTTACAAACGCCTAAAATTCTATAAACAAAAAAAAATCCCGCTTACCTGAAGTGGTTGCACATTGACTACTTAGTCATGTCTTAGATTCATGTGACCATCTCTTCCGACAACCTTCAAATGATTCTCAAATAGAGCAAATCATGAATATTCTTTATAGCCTAAACCTTCCTTTTGACTGTATCATTTTGCCACAAGCCGAGCTTTATAAATACTGTCTTTTTTGAGTTTGTAGATCCACTTGCACCAAACAAGCTTCTTGTGTGGAGGAGGCTTCACAAGTTCTCAAGTATTATTTTTCTGCAAAGACTTGAATTCTTCTGTCATAGATTCATGCCACTTTCTTAAATCTGTTTGATTTAGAGCTTATTTATAAGAGGTTGGTTCTTTAGTGCACGATGTTTCTTCAGCCACAACTATAGCATAAGTAGTAACATTTTCATACATAGGATTAGGACGTGATGCTCGCCTAGGTCAATTGAGGGTGATGGAATAAGGATTCTCCTCCACGACCCGATGTGGCTCCTCCTAGACCTGAACATGTTCTTTAGTTTCTTCAGTGGTCTGTTCTAATGAAGCAATGTCATTGGCTTCTGTGGAAGATGGTCGAGGCGCATGTGTATGAAATCAGAAATCTTGGTTGAGGTGGTGTTTCTTCTTGTGGCACGAGAGATATAGGTTCCTCAGAGTCTTCTTCTTTGTCCTCATTTTTCATTTTCAATAGTATTTGTTCATCAAATATTATATCTCTATGAATTTCTACTTTACAATTATTTAGACACCACATGTACTAAATAATTTTATAACCTTTCACTCCACTATGGTATCCTAAGAAAATACACTTCTTTGATCTATGTTATAATTTTCCTTCATTTACCCTAACATAGACAGTGCTCCCAAAAAAATTTAAGATGATCATAAGAAGCTAGCAACCCGGTCCCTTTTTCCTCAAGCGTCCGAATTCAAGTGATGAAGACGGAGATTGATTTATTAGGTAACAAGTGATGGATGCAGCCTCTGCCCAAAATTTTTAGAAAAGTTAGCATTAGAAAGCATATATCGTACTCTTTCAATGATAGTGAGGTTCATCCTTTCTGCTACTCTGTTCTGCTGAAGTGTGTGGGGTATTGTGTGATGTCGTATGATCCCTTTCCTGGAGCAAAAATCTTTAAATTCTCCACTGTAAAATTCTAGGCCATTTCGGTTCGTAGGGTCAGAACATATCTATCGATTTGCTTCTCGATCATTGCCTTCCAGGACTAAAATTTAGAGAAGACATCAGATTTATTTTTAATAAAATAAGCTCATACATTCCTAGAGTAATCATTAATAAATGTGAGCATGTATCGAGCTTCTCCTTTAGATTCAACCGGTGAGGGCCCTTAGAGGTCAGAGTGGATGTAGTCCAATTTTTCTTTAACACGATGTTGCCTTATATACCAATAAGGGCTCTCCTCCCCTTTTACTCATCGCCCTCATCTTCTTGGGATGTGTGCCACCCTAACAGTCTATAGTCCCAAGATATATTATTATATTTTTTAAAAAAATTACTAATATGTTCCTAACTTAATTAAGTTGAACTTGTTTCCCCACTCAACTCGATCAAATTTCACCCAAATCGGGTTCCGATTGAACCATCGGACTCGATTCGAACTTCACCTGATTCCCACCTACCAATACATCTAAAAATTAGAAAACTATAAGCGCACAAAAGGCCTTATCTTAAATCACATCATCCGGCATTGTCCCCGGCCCGCTCGGATGTGCATCCAAATTTCCTCGCTAAAATCAAATTAATTTATGTTAGAAAAATCGTGGGTATTACTGGGTTGGGCCAGCCCGACCCAAACAAAACTCATGTTCGGCCTAGTCTGACAGATAAAAGTTCGGGCATGAGACCCAGCCCCAGCACGACACGTACATAAAATAAACAAACCGACAGGGCACTACTCGTTAGCACGTGAAAAGAAAAAAATAATTGAAGCATAATACATCGGGTCGATAGCCCGATGTCTTGAATTATTAATGAGTTTTTTAAAATAAAATTTCTTATCAAACTATGAGGTCGAGCCTACATCGCTTGGCTCGACATGACCCGATAACTTTTTGGGCCTTATCGGGTTGGGCCGATAATGGCCCGACACAGTAAGGGTTGGGCCGAGCACGATTTTATAGTGGCAGGCCCGTGCCGAACTATCAGGTCAGGTTGAAATTTACCAAGCCTACTCACATAAGAGCTCCTCTGAATATCCACCGAAGTATCAACGACCAGATCAAAAATAAAGTGGGTAAATGACACATTAATTATCTATCTCAAACTAGAAAAATAATACTCATTAATTCATTTCGGAATGCAATTCCTATCCATGCTTTAAGCCTTTAACTATTTCATGGTTTTATGCAGCTCGTCTCGAAAAAATTAATAAAATCATGAAGAATAGTCTAGAGAAAACAATATATACATTTTGTTAAATGAGAAGTTATTACTTTGGCCAAGAACTTGGGTGATCTTGGTGTTCATTATATTTATCTTTGAAGTGTTGTTTTACATGCTAAAAAGGCTACTGGCTTACCTCAATAATGATCATTCTCTGTGAGTTAGATTGGTTATGACTAAATATCACGAGTTAAATTTTTCACACATTGTCCTTCTGCTCATTCCTCTTGGGCCTAGAAATTTGTGGTTAATGCATTTAATGTTTTGAAATCTAATTTCATTAAAATGATTGGTTCACGAAATATGCAATAATCATGCTCTTAATGAACCTTGATTTCATGGATTGTCAATAATTCATTTATTCTCAAACACACTTATATTAATATGAACTAGTATAACACCAGTCAATTGTGGGTAGTATAGTTGGTGGTAACATATTGAACGTTGCTTAGAGATTTAGGATTTGAATTTTAGTATGATTATTTATTGTGGTTTTTTATTTTTATTATTAAAAAAACTAGTATAACTCCCGCGCGAACAATAAATTAGAAGAAAATTAAAATTAAGAAATAAATTTAAAATTAAAATAATCTTAATTTAAAAGCTAAATTGTAAATTAATCTATTTATTTTTATATTTGATTCTAATAGATAGGGATGTCAATTTTCTCCTCACCGTCTACGCTTTTTCTCTCCGACATCTCCTTCTCACCATCATAGTTTCAATACAAAAAAGTGTAACTACCTAAATATATCCTGAACTATACACATTATCTTATTTATGGTCAATTCAAAAATATTATCAAATTGTATCCCGAACTTTGATATTTGTTTCAATTACATCCTCCCGTTAACTCACTGTCAGCAGCACCGTTAAGGCGATGATGTAGCGTTCTAACGTGGATTAAAATATTAAAAAATCATGTCAATTTATATTAAATAATATAAAATATTATTTTATATTTTATATTGAAAAATCACTCTATGTTCACCATCGACATGGCTCAGAATGATTCTTTAATATAAAATATAAAATATTATTTTATATTATTTGATATAAATTAAAGTAAATTTTTATATTTTTAAAATAAAAAATATTATTTTAATCCACGTTAGAGCGTCACGTCATCATCTTAACGATGTTGTTGACGAAAGAATGTAATTGAGACAAATGTCAAAGTTTGGAATACAATTTGGTAATATTTTAAAATTGACCACAAATGATATATTTAGGTCATTATCCTACAAAAAATTATAATTTTAAAGCCAATTACAAAAGCATTATTGTATTAATATATTATTATCATTACCATCATTAGCATCATCATTATATATTGTCATAATTAAATTTATCAATTGCATACAATCATTAATTACAATCCATATTTGGTTTATCAAACCAGATTCCTTGCCAAGATTCCTTATTGATTGGGCCAATGGGCCTTAAATACAAATTGTGCAGATGCACAAGCCAAGAGTAGTTTAGTAATTTGATCATAATAAATCCTACAATGCATAACTAAGTTGGGGTGTTGGCGCCGATTAGGTGCTTCCACCTTCTTCTCTACCTAATAGGATTACCCTAGAATCGAGAGAATATATGGAGGAGGAAGAGCATGAGGTCTACGGCCGCAAGATCCCCGACATGGACGTCGACGCCGATATGTCCCACCACCACGACAATACCGCGATCGCTGCTAAGGTTCCTTCCCTAGTTCTCCTTTGTGGCTATCTTCCCGAGCCTTAACCCTAATTACTAATCATTTTTTGTGACTCATTTAAGGAACTCGATGATATGAAAAAGAGGCTCGAGGAGATGGAGGAGGAGGCTGCTACACTACGTGAGATGTAGGCAAAGGTTGAGAAGGAGATGGGTTCCATGTAAGGTCACTATTCCTCAAAATAATTTAGGGGTCTTTGTCTGATCCCTTTATTTTTTGCATCACTATTGTATCTAGCTTCACAATCATGAGACACAACAACACAACTGACCTATAGAGACACATAATTAGAGACAAATTAGATTTTTATTTCTAAATCTTCATATTTAGAGACTAATAAATATTAAATTTATTGTAGTGAGAGTTCCATGTAGATTGAACAACCATGTTTGGGCACAAATATGACTGTTCTAATATATCAGTTATCTAAAGATTAAAGATTAGATATAAATATCATATGCATCTGTACTAAAACGATCAAATTCTTAGTTCTTTAGTTAACAAAGAGCATGTTGGATAAGTTAGCATGCATGTGATTGATTAAATAACTGAATATTGATATGGACGTAAGATTGGAATGATTACTACACTTCTATCACAGACGGCTGCACAAAAGACCAGAACTCTTTAGTGGTTTCATTACTTATGGGGACAATAGGGAGGAGAAGTTCTTAGTGGTCCAACAGTCAAGTAGACTTCTACTTGCTATTTTGGGGCAAAAGCATTGTAATTTATGCTTAGGATGTGCAATTTGGTGGGAGAGTAGGAAATAGATCAAACATCATTGAATTTGACAATTATGGCTGTAGTTTCAAATGTAAACTTGATCTCTAAAGTTTTTATTTCACAAATATGTCCAATTTATAACTTCAATAATTAACCAACTTTGATCATTTTAATGTTACTTTTTTTTATTAATCTTATCTTATATTTCTTCTGGCCAACTAATGATCTATTTTGTTTCGTAGTTGAATGTGCCCATGGATTTTTTGATATTTTTTACTTTTCTTATATGCGACCTAAACTTGATAAATTTCTCATCTGTGAAGACCCCGCTAGTGATTTTGCAAGTGAGACAATTAAAGAGGAGGTTGATTCTCTTGGAAGTAGAAAAGTTTCCATTTCTTTTGTTTTGCTTGTGCCTAATATGTGGTTCTTTTGCAAAGTTGGTAGGGGGAGAGGAAGGAGAGGGGCTGGCTCCTCTCAGCTCGGCTCTAGAGAGAAAGAGAGAGGAAGGATGGCTTGGGCGGCTCGGCTTAGCTCTGGGTGGTGGCGGCTCCAAGGGGAAAGGGAAGGGGGCGGCTGGCTTTGGCGGCTTGGTTTCTCCTCTCAAAAACTTGTGTGGCTCCAAATCAGGAGCCACAAGCCAAGGAGAGGGGATTTTATACTCCCTCATCAATCCTAACCCTCTTAACTTTTTATCAACCCCACATTCACCTAAAGCCAAATCCAAATCCGCTAACTCGATTAGACTTAATTAAATTTATTCTAATCATTAGCAAATAAACAAGCACACCCACATAAACATAATTTCCTAATTATGTGCACATAATATCAAATTAAATAAATTTTTTAATTACTCAAGCCTAATTTATAAATTTCATATCCTACTTATCCAAGCTCGCACTGGACCATGAGTTGACTCAGCTCGACCTCGAATTAATCCACTAAGCTGACAAACATAAACATAAAAAGAAAAAATAAAATAAAATATTTATGATATTACATTAAACCATTTCTATTCGTCACTCTAGAAATTGCAACATAAAGCTGCCATTGAGTGAATACTAGTTTTTTTTAAAAAAATCCTACATTAGATAGTGATTGACCTAGACTTTTATTGATCGTCATTGCATATGAAATCATCAAAGAAAATTGTCACCTTTGAAATTTTAAAGGTAATCTTGGATCCGATTTTGACCAGCATTGTTACCTGAAATTATCTTTGCTTCCAAAACTCGATCTCCAAGTCTTGTGATCACTAATCTTGTACCATTACATAAGCCAGAAGAAGGATCAATATTTCTTAACAGTATAATCGACGTACCAACATTCAATGCCAAAGAATGATTTGGAACACTAGAGCATTTGATTCCTTTCAAAAATTCTGGTGCATGAATATGCCGCAACATATCAACCTCCGCATCAGACTTACATGTTGTATCTGAAATCAATTTTTTTTTCACATGTTCCTTGTTCATATCAACCATGTAATTATTGATAATCTCGACCATGTCAAGAGTTGGAGCCAAAATTGCCCTTTGTTGCAAGTATTTCAAATTGTTGATATTGCATTTAATATTTGGATAAGTAGCTTCAACAATAGCAGTAATCGAATCATTTGTATCTTTAATCAAAATATCATTATGAATTTGTACTTTTCCATATCCATTTCCCGAATCACCTATTTTCCATCTCCAATAGCCAAAATCCAATTTGAAAAAGCTTTTAGATCGTTTGAATCACCATTGGACGAATTCACTTGAAGACACATGTTTTTCATTAGCTTGAGAACTTCACAATCAGACCATAGGTATGAAGACTTGAGCACAACATTAACAATGTCTTGTCGACTACCTTTAGGAATCACATGTAATATTTGTCTAAAATCTCCTCCGAACACAATAGTCTTACCTTCAAAAGGCTATTCAAGATTACATGGGTTTTTAAAGTGCAAAATGTCCCTCATAATTCTATCCAACGCTTCAAAATAATACCTACAATTAAAAAAATAGTATGTCAATTTTTTTTGGATAAATATGGAAAATTGTAATTTTTCTACAAACAATTATTACATGTTCATCATATGAGCTTCATCCCAAATTATTAAACTTGTCTTAACCAACAAATCTGCTAATAGACTGCCTTGTTTGATATTGCAAGTGGAATCTTCATTTGCACTAAGTGGAATTGCAAATCTAGAATGTGCAGTCCTATCACCAGGTAACAGAAGAGAAGTTATACCACTTGATGCAACATTTAAAACAATTTTACCTTGTGATCTTAAAGCAGAAGAGAGTGTCTTCCAAATAAATATTTTCTTAGTTCCACCATAACCATACAGAAAGAATACTCCACCTTTATTGTTTTTGACATCAGTCAAATTCTTATCATAAACTTTCCTTTGTGCACATGTGAGTTTTGAAACTTGTTGATGATTTTCTTCTGTCAATTGTCTTTTATTGTAACACATTCTTCTGCCAGTTGTCTTTTAATTTTTTTTATTTTAGCATAGTAGGAAAATCTTTCAAACTCTTTCCACTACCTTACAATATCAAATCAATCTTACGAAGACAATCATCCTTCAAGTCATTGTCACTTATATCCACGTGGTAAACACATAGATTACATATAAATATTTTCAATTAGATATATAATCGAGAATATTTAAATATATTTTAAATAAGTAATATAAAAATACTTAAAACTATTAACTTTTAAAAATATTTCGATAATTACTTATTAAATGTCATAATATACTAACCTTTTATTTGGAGCACTTGTTTTATCAAATATGATAAGTCTTCGGATAAATACTCCCATGTTTGCTCCCATTCAAGTTCTGATCATGCTATTGAGTTTGATAGTAATAGCATGCAAATAACTTTCTAAGATATAATCCCAAACCCAACATATGTCAAATTTCAAAGGGAATTCAGCATATGTCAAATTCCCAGCATCAGGAAAATGCTTGTTAGCTTCAAACCAAGCTAAAAATTGAGATTCATTCATTGTGGCTCGATTCACAACCTCATTGATGGGATCATCGTCATCAAAAATGACGTTTTGCTCATTAGGTAGATGGAATGACAGCCGTTGCACAGAAGGATATCTGTAATGTATATCAAACATAAAAATTAGGGGCGGCAAAAATAGGCACAGCACGAGCACGACACGATAACTGCGGGCCGGGCTGAAAAATTCGGCCCGATAAGCTTATCGGGCCGGCCCGGCCCGGCCCGGCCCGGCCCGATAACATTGCGGGCTGACGCGGGCCAGCTCTTATCGGGCCGGCCCGACCCGTTTGGCCCGCTAAACATATATAAAAAATATTAAGTCTAGATTAGGGCTTGTTTAGTGCTTTAAAATTGAATGTGAAGTTAATATATGGAGTTTTTCATGTGAAATATCATATTTGATGCTTATTTAGTCTCTTAAATATTTTAAATTATTTTTTTACAATTTTTTTAAAAAAAATTTAGTTAATAAGAGGGCTCGCGGGCCGTGCCGGGCGGCCCGCAAAATATTGCGGGCCGGGCCGGGCTGGGAATTTCCGGCCCACTGAGTTAGCGGGCTGGGCCGGGCCGGCACGCCACCTTATCGTGTCGGGCCGGCCCGGCCCGTTAACTGCGGGCCGGCCCGTTTTTCCACCCCTAATAAAAATTCTACATATAGCTTCACAAGGAAAAATATACCGACAATCATAATACATGTTGACTTCGTCCACAATATTTTCTGAATCAGACTGTGAGGCGGACTACACAAATGTAGCAATTAAACGATCATGTCTTTTGTTCACATATTTGAATAGATACTTGATCGATCTAGATTGATTACACCACTCAACATTAATGTGTGCACTATACTTCATAAGCAAATATCTGTTATGAGGAACGACAAATCTATTGTCCAATTCGATCATTCCTTTTTCATTGTTCTCCTATCATTTTTTAGAGAATTTTTACGTGTAGTTCCACAAGGCCCATGCATCAATAAATTTTTCACTTCATTGTAATATTTTGGATCAATTTCTTTAACGGGAATTTCAGCTGAAATTATCTTATCAATATCATCACCTGTAGGATATTTATCGTCTTCATGCAAGAATAAAAGAATGTGCGCATGAGGCAAACCTCGCTTTTAAAACTCAATTTTATATACAACTACATCAATTATATATAACAATTCCCAACAATTAAAATTAAAAGAAATATAAAAGTAATTAAACAACAATTTTATTACTTATTAAAGTGTACCTACTTTGACTTTTCCAAAAATTTCTTTTTTTTTTCAAAGATCTTTGACCATTTGATCTCATTTTATCTTGAATATTCTACAAACAATGTTTGCTCGATCTTCATATTTTAATCCTCTTTTTTCAACAAAACACATAATTTTTGGCCACTTGGGCTTGCACGTAATTGTGATAAAAAAAATTTGAATAACCAACCCATTTACAAATCGCCATAGCATCTTGATAATTTTGAATCATGTACCGTGTGCCACCAGTGAAGCTTGAATGCAATACTACTCTTTTTCCCCTAGTAGATGAATCCGTTTCTTCATTTAAAACAGCTTCTGTCAAACCTTTATACATTTCTGCCCGCAATCTCTTTTGATGAGTACAAATATACTTTAACCTAACGAATTCAATCATTGTATAACTATCAACAATAAATTGTTGAAAGAAACGCCTCGAGTATAGTATAATTGATGGCTCAATATTTCTTTCTTGTATTCTATAAGCAAAGAATTATCGCATGTTTACATTTTTTCTAGCATTAGAAGATGCATGAACAACATCACCAAGAGGTATATATTCTTTGTACCAAAAAATATCTTACCAAAAAATTCATTTTCATCTATGGTTTCAGCACCCAATAATTTTCAAACGGGCGAAAATAAAATAATTTCATTGAAAAATTTGGATGAGCAATGGGTTGCAAAGATGCCTTAGACATAAACCTTAATATATATAGATGATTAGTATATTTAAACTTTCCCTTTTGAACGACAACAACAAACAGTCTCATAAGATAAATATTTCATTCTTTCAACAGTGGTTTGAAATTTTCTATCAAATACTTCTTTATAGTTACTTGAATTCGAGAGCCCTGTGATCAAATAAATAAATAAGTAATAAACACAATACTTTATAAGAATAAACATAGATAAATAAATAAATTTGCAGAAGAATAAATATACCTTTGAATCTTGCAATATCATTTTCACACTATTAATCTCATTAGAATTAGGATTATCCATAGGAGACACATCCCATAATCTCACCACAACTACTTTAAGAGCCCAGTTCAACTTGTTGTTCTTAATAGAATCAATATAATCAACATTTCCACCTACTTGCAAAGCCATATTCGTAAACCAATCTTTCCACTTGGACAATGCAAACTCAATCATCATACATCCTTTTATAGTACTGATAATGATAGTTAAACCAACCATCACAAAGAATACAAAGCATCCCCTGCCTTGACTGAGTAGACTGTTGAGAATTTCGAAGCAGATGCACCAGTTAATAGTTTAATATGCTGAGATATCCATGATTAAGTAGACTGCTATGAAGTAGTTAAATGAACAAGTGCAGTAATTATTGCTTGCTTATATAATAGTTTACTATATTGTCATATGTTATTTGTTAAACGAACCATCACAAAGAATAAAAAGCATCACAATAAAAGTTTATATCTGCTGCCTTGATTGAGTAGACTACTGATCCAAAGCAGATGCAGCAATTAATAGTTTAATATCTGATGAGATGTCCATGATTGAGTAGACTGCTAGGGGTGTCCAGTATCCGGTCTACACCGAACCAAACCGAACCAAAAAATCGAACCAATTTTTTTGATTTGGTTCGGTTCAAACACCACGAGGTTCAGTTCTTGACCCGAACCGAACCCGATTAATTATTTCGATTTGGGTCCGGTTTCCGAAATTCGGGAACCAGCCCGAACCGAAAATCGAGTACCCATCAAATATTATTTATTTTTTCGGGTTCGGGTCGGGGATTGGGGGTTCACCCGGTTCGGTACCTTTCGGGTCGGAGATTGAGGACCCGTTAGGTCATTTTGTCTGGTTCGGCGCCCTTATAATATCATCTTATTTAATACCAAGTTAATTACTGCATAATATTTTGTTAGTATTTTTATCGTTTGAGGAAATTTTGGTTTTTTCGTGTTGAAATCAAATCGAACCGAACAATTTTGTTCGGATCAAATCGGGTTAGGAATTGTTCGGTTCGGATTCGAGTTGAAGATTGAGTTAAAAAAATTGGTTTGGTCTTAATCGGTTCAGTTTGAACCGAACGGACATTCCTATAGACTGCTACGAAGCAGTTAAATGGACAGGTGCAGTAGTTATTGCTTGCTTATATAATAGTTTACTATATTATCATATGTTATCTGTTAATAGTTTATTGTCATTGAACAAAAGTTGGTGAATATGAAGCATCATCAAGATTTTACATATGGTAAAAGTTAATATCTCTTGAGATATCCTTGGATTTGGGTTTTCAATGGAGATTTTACAACTAGAATCAATATGCATTAAGTAGGAGAAAAAAATTGGATCTTTGAAGAAAGAATAAATCTCTTGATTGACTGTTGAGATCTTCTTTTGAGGCAAAATACGAAGCACTCAAATGATTGATGCGGACAGATGGAAAAAAAAATTGTATCTCATTTTATTATTGTATTACGTTGTCTACATTAATTATACATTAGTCAAATGAAATTGATGTACACATGGAAAAAAAAAAATTCCAATGGACATTGTTCAAGCTCATAATTAGTCTTCTCTATAGAAAAAATTTTGGTTTTTCAATTCAAATTGTAAAGCTTAGTTGATAATTAATAATTGTGGCTTGTATTAATTAGACACATCAGTCCAGTAATTATTTTTTATTTGATATTTTTTTTGGTTTTCCAATGTAGGTTGTACATCTCAGTGTAGACCGCTGGAAAAAAATTTGTATCTCATTTTATTATTTTATTATGTTGTCTACATTAGTCAAATGGAATTAATGTACACATGGAAAAAAAATAGTTTTCCAATGGACAATGTTCAGCTCATAATTAATCTTCTCTATAGATTTTTTATTTTATTTTTCAATTCAAACTATAAAGCTTAGTTTATAATTAATAATGATTGTGGAGTGTATCAATTAGCACATCGGTCAAGTGATTATTTTTCATTGATTTTTTTTTTTTTTTTTTTTCAATGTAGATTATACAGCTCAGCGTAGATTGTCATATTAATTAGATGTCCTATTTAATTACACATCAGTTAATAAAGAAGCTAAGTAATAATGATTGTAGCTTCTATCAATTAGACATATCGGTCAAGTGATTATTTTTCATTGATTTTTTTTTTAAAATTTTCAATGTAGACTGTACAGCTCAATGTAGATTGTCATATTAATTAGGTGTCCTATTTAATTACACATCAGTTAACAAAGAAGTTAGTTAATTCTCTTTCCCTCAACGGATAGCAAAACAAGTTTTTCTAGCCAATGCACATTTTCCTATACCTTGTTTAAAAAAGAATAGAGAAAGAGACACATTGAAAATTGAAAAGAACTTCTACTTTATATATATATATATATATATATATATGTCAATTGTGGGTCGCACAGTTAGTGATAACATGTTGTATGTTGTCTAGAGATTTAGGGTTCGATTTTTAGTATAATCATATATTGTGACTTTCTATTTTTGTTTATATATATATATATATATAGTTCTAAATGTTACGTAGATGTTACCTACTTTTTAAACCGTTTTTCTTTTGACACTTGGCGAAAAAAGATGGTTACGATTTAGTTTTTATATATAGATATTTGTGTTTAATATTATTGATACTTTGATACTCAACCAAGAGTGGAATGATAACTTGGGTTTGGAATTATTTGGACAAATTATGTGGGGAACCATTAAACCAATTGATCTTCTATAGTTCCCAATGATGATAAATTGGTTTGATCCTCTAACTCTAGTGGTATATTTGCTTCATTGGATATGATAGGATTAAATTGGATATATAATAAATGAGGAAGGATTGGATGTGAATTTTTTAAATCCGATGTACATCGGATATAATAATAATTTTATATTCTTCTATTCGCATTTTCTTCTAACCAATGCACTAAACAAATAATGAATATTAATCCATTCTTTATCTCATCCTTCCTTATCCTATGAAGCATGCACTAGGGAAATTGTTACCAACAATACTACTTACCAAGTTACCATTTCCTTAGAAATCATGAGCCCTCTAGCAGAATTCCCATTTTGCCCTGGCAACTTTTATAGGATCTCAATGTTCCTCGTAGACTAAAAATGTTAAATTGAAAATTTTACATTAATACTTCCTACCCATAGATGTGGTATTTTGAACTCTAATTTATGCCTTTCCTATAACTTATTTCCTAAAGCATTAGAGCACTTATTTTTTGAATATAACATTTCTACTCAAGTATGACTTGTTTCGGGCCAACAACTTCAATGAAAATTTTCTCTTAGGGACGATTCGGTAGTTGGCTAGTGGTTTTTTGCTAGATCCAATTCCTTTCGAATTGGCTCCTTTAGATCCATTATGGGCGATTACTCTATAGTTCATATGGTATGCTAGGAATGGTAGGCAATGCACTCCTAGCAATTTGGTCAATCACATATTAGCCTTTGTGGAGCTAGCATTCTCCTAAGGAATCACAAAGGACGTTACTTATATGCGGAGACTATATTTGTAGAACCTAGAGTGTGATATACCGTGAGCCGATGAACACTTACATTGCCATTAGCTTTTTTATTCATGGCCGAATTAATAAAGTTATCATGGAAACAAGTTGTGAAAATCTTGGTTAAAGCTATACTGGAGAGACTGAAACCCCTTAAGCAGAGGTGGCAAATTGTGTCGGACCCAGGCCGACCCAACACGAACAAAAATTTGGGCCAACCCAACACGACTCGATAAAAGTTCGGGCTTGGAATCCTCGGGCCCAGCACAACACGCAAAAATTAACGGGTCGTCTGGCATTAGTTGCAGATACAAGGTGGAGGTAGTGTGGGTTGTCGCCCCCACTGAATTTTTTTAAAAAAACTCTTGTATCTATAGTTTTTATACTATTGGCGCCCCCTTAAAGCTGTTGCTGCTTCTTCTCCCACAGCAAGCTTCTCCCTTTTTCTTTCGTATGAAAATTTGTATTCGAATTTGATTAAATTTTTACTAAATATATTTTAAAATTTTTATTATAATTATGCTTTTAATTAATTTTAAATTTTTTAAAGATAGATGAAAAATTTGTAGCAATGAATATAATTCTTTTAGCAATAAATGTGTGAATAATTATTTAAATATTTTTAGAAGAATACACTTTCAATTCGGAGCAAATTTGAAGCTTTGAGTTTTCAAATTTTATGTATCAATTTGACCTCATTAGTAAAATTTTATGGATATGCCACTGTCTGACATGACCTGTTAGCATGATAACGAGAAGGACATATCAACTACTATTGGGCTAGAATGGCATGATTCGACACGATAGCCCAATTCGTCCTGATTCGGTACGATAGACCGAGTTGGCCTGATTAAAAATTTGAGCCTATGTTAACAATTTTTTAAAAATAAAATATCATAACGGGCTAACAAGACATGCCTGGCCTAGACCACTTATCTCATTAACCTAACGTGCCTTAACAAGCCAACCCGTTAGTGGCTACATGATAGACTTGATCCGAGCACAACTTAATTGTGCCTGTCCCATGCCGAGCTATCAGATCAGGTTGAAATTTGCCACCTCTACTCTTGAGAAATCTCGAATTTATTCTATTATTTGAAATCTTGGGCCGCAAATATTACCAAGCTTTGTTGGAGGTCCACCATCCAATGGCGCTCGGGTGGGTCGCCATTGGTTCCCTTACGCTGGTGAAGGCGCGATTTGGGGAACAGAGATGACGATGTGAGATTGTGAGGCAGGGAGTGTCCTATGTAGGGTAGAAAGTAGCAAAGACCAAATATTGAAACAAATAAGCCATGTGCCAACAAATTAGTCAAATATAAGACAAAAAGATAAATATTTTTTTAAGCTAAAGAAAATAAATGTAAATATAAAATTAAATAAAAAATATAAGGGAGACATTTCATAAATAATTTATAATCAAATGAAGAAGAATTGAGATTTTCAAATAATGTAGACGATATTCTAAAAAAAGTAAAGGAAAAAATATAAGGGTAACATTCATAAAAATATATAATCAAATAGATGAACAATAAATAATTTAATGAAGAAGAATTGAGACTTTCAAATAATACAGATGGTTTTCTAAAAAAAAGTAAAGGAAAAAAATATAACGGTGACATTCATAAAAATATATAATCAAATAGATGAACAATAAATAATCCAATGAAGAAGAATTGAGACTTTCAAATAATGCAGACGATTTAAAAAAAAAAGTATAGGAGAAAAGAAAATAGTTCATATAATTTAAAAAGTCGCTAGAAGGAGGCATTGAACAATAAATAATTCAATAAAGAAGAATTGAGACTTTCAAATAATATAGACCGTTTTCTAAAAAAAGAGTAAAGGAAAAAAATATAAGGGTGACATTCATAAAAATATATAATCAAATAGATGAACAATAAATAATCCAATGAAGGAAATTTAACAACTAGTTGATTTGTTAGTTGATTTGTTAGTAGGGTGGGATTTTGACATAAGAAAAACTAAATTGATAGTGTTTTATATTGGTGAATAAAATGTCAAAGCTTATATATCAACACGTGCTAATATTTGTTCACCAAACAACATCAATGGTGACTCATCTCTTTCGACTCTACCCTTGGTAAATTTGTCACGATTCCTTAAATATTGAATGTTCGACGGTAGAAATCGACGATGACAATCAAATAAGAAAATTTTCCAATCGTTCTCAAGACTGGAGGCTTTCAAGTGTTCCATACAATACGGACAAGAGAGTCGCACATGCGTGCTCCAACCAGACAACATGTCGTATGCCAAAAAATCATTAATTATCCACAATATAATAGCTCATAAAGTTGAGTTTTGCTTCAGGTGACAATCATAAGTGACAGCTCCCTCAGCCCACAATATTTTTAGTTCATCAATTAGGGGTTGGAGAAACACATTAATTTTTTTCCAAGGACCCCTAGGACCCAGAATAAGCATCGAAAGATTCAACTCATATAGGGGGAGTCTTTTTCGACATAAATAATCTTTGAAGCCCCGGTGTCAATGGAAAATAGCGAAGCATCTTAAACGGGATATTTTTTTATAGAACCTATTTCTTCTCCTTGTAACGAGTATGTTCACATACCGATTATTGCTCCAACTGTACATTTTAGTTATAGTACAAATGTAGTTATTTGGGCATGTTTGTATCTTTTCATTAGGGGTGAGCATCGGTCGAATCGGGTCAATACCCGACTCGATCGTAATAACCCAAACCTGATTAAACCACCCCTTACACCACCCGACCCTTCCCGAAAAAATTTCGGGGAGTGACCTAATTAACCCGAATAAAATCGGGCTCCAACCCGATTAACCCGAATTCGTATTAGAAAAAAAAAAGATAGGGTTAACGTACAATTTGGTCCCTCAAATATAGTCGAATTTTCATAGTGGTCTCTCAAAAAAAAATAATCCGGTCAATGTGGTCTCTCTAAAATATGACTCGGGCAAAATAATCCCTGACTGACTCAGGCAAAAACAGTCGGGTTTTGAGGTTTTTGGTACTTGTTGACATTCATGTCAGGGACTATTTTGCTCGAGTCATATTTTAGAGAGTCATGCTAAACCTTATTTCCAACCTTTCAACCACAAAGTCAATACCATCTTTTATAAATACACCGTACATAAACAAGTATTTAACTATCATTTCGGGTCGGATCGCGTAAATCATGGTTTTCACTCGACCCGACCCGACCCGAAAAAAGTGTATATAATTCTTAAAATGGAGACCCGACCCGACCCAACCCGTTTTACCCGATTAACCCAACCCAATTTTTTTGGGTTATTCATATTGGTTCAGGTTTTGCTCATCCCAACTTTTTGTACTTAAGCCCTAATTTCCTCATCAACTTTTTTGTCTTATAAAAAATTGGCTCAAACTTGTCATCTCGAGGTAGCATTCCATTGATAAAGTTTGCAATCTGATCAAACGCAACTCCGCTCATATTACAATCGAATTTGATGTTCAGGAGTTGCATCAATGCCGAAATTCTTGTATATTCAGGACAATTCTCATATAAAGGTTCATCGATAGCTTTCAACATCTCGTAAAATTCTTCGGCCTCCTTATTCGATAATTCAATATGTATCGCAAGTTGTTCTTCAGTGACTTCAATTGTCATAGTATATGGTGTCTTAGTATTTGACTCGACATTATCATTTAAATGGAATTGACTGTCAAGACTATCCTAAATCATTGTTCCATAAGGATTAGATGGATTGGAAGAAGAAACGACACTACAAGATTCACTATGAGTATGGACAACAGGATTGCTCGACGTCCCGACTTGACGTGACTCCCCGTGACAATTCCATACATAATATTATGGTGTGAATCTTTTTGTGTATAGATGCATTGTGACAATTTCTCGATCTAAAAAATCTTATATTCGAACATTTTCGGCACGGAGATCGGATTTGATCACTGCTAAAGAATTTTTGATTCGAGTCCCCAAAATTTAAGAAGTAAGTTATGTTTACTCGAAATTCATCTATTATAGCTCCACGATGAATTCGTCGGTAGATCCAACTTCGATCGTCCGACATGTTCTGTCAAAAAATTGACAATATCTTCAGTTAATATCTTTAGGTGGGATGGTCCTCTTCCATTCGGGATTCTTGTTATTTATATTGCACAAAACATTTCTTTTAGTCATTAACTTCATTCTAAATTTTTGCAATATCTCTCTATAGTTCTACGAATACGCATATCATCTGGGCGTGTATCGAAGAACAAGGGAGATACAATAGCCAAAATTAAAAACAAATAGTGACTAAAAGAAAAAACTAAGTGCAATACAAATAACTATGTTCCCAAATTATCCAAGTAAGGACAATTCAAGGGTTGTATGTCGTATAAAAGATCGTCTACTTCGTTTACACGAACATACAACCCTCGAACGGATTTAAGATTTTACAGAATTAATACCTAACTTGTCGATGCGTATGTGAAACGTATTAACTCGTCAATGCGAGTCTATAGTGGCTAAGGCGCGAGTCCACAGTGGACAATTTCAGCGCGAGTCCACATTGGACGATTCCGACGCGTGTCCACAGTGGATGATTCTGGTGCAAGTCCACAGTGGACGATTCCATTAATACTAATGGAATTAACATTAAACTAATCAACAATAACATAACATAAAAATAATTAAACCCTAATCAACATTAATAATTAATTAATATTAACCAAACTATAATATTTTTAACATTAATCAAATTATAACATTAATTAACCTAAAAAACTAATATATATATATTTTAAAAACAATACGATTTAATTAAACTATGATTACAATTTAAATTAAACCGTAATCGTAGTTTGATTAGGATTAAATTAAACCCTAATCAACAAATTGATTTGGGTTAAATTAACCTTAATCAATAGTAGCCGACAGTGCTGCCGTCTACTGTTGCATCAGTTGGGGCCAATGGTCCTTCGCCACCAAATTCGGAGCTGGCATCTACACGCCGACGCCCTTGTTTAACCGACGAAGGAGAAATAGAGGGTAGAGAGATTAATACCCGGCGAAGGAGAAATCGAGCGACAGAAATCGACGGAGAGGAAGGGTTGGCCGTTGGCGGCAATAGGCGATAGCGGCATGGCAGGAGTAGAGAAGAAGAAGAAAAAGGAAGAAAGAGGAAGGGTCGAGCGCGAACACAAATAAAAAGGTTTATCACTGACGGCCCGTCAGCCATCGGTAAATCGTGGATTCTTAATTTTTGTATCACCAACGTCCGACGTAGGCTTGTCTAAGCCGTCGGTGATGAATGTTTTATTTTTATGCCGCGATCGCTCTATCGATTAATAAGCAACGACCGCTTGTAGTCGTGGCTAATGACTTATTTCAATAACCGATGGCTTGCAGGCCTTCGCTAAGTCGTGGCTACAAACTTATTTCATTTCGTACCCTCGTGCGCATCAACAGCTATGAGCGACAGACTTTAGCTGTCGTATGCGAGCCATGGTTAAGTTTATTGCATTAGCTACGACCGCTGCGGTTGTCGAAAAGCCGTGGATTGTTCTAACAGTCGAGGCGATCGTCGGTGAGCCTCGCTGCTAAAAGCTAATATTCTATTAATGTAAATTAATTTCATAATATTTTTAAGATATTAAAAATTGTAAAAGACAATAATGAAAACATATTTTTATATAATAGTCATTATTTTATTTGAAAATATCAAAATTTTAATTTGCATTTAAATATCATTTGTAATTTTGTTTTTAAAAAATATTTCGTTTATAATATTAATAATATTAATATAAAAAATTGATGGTGTCCTACCTAGGGCTGTCCATGGTTCGGTTCAAACCGAACCGAACCGAAAAACCGAACCGAATTTTTCGGTTCGGTTTCAATCATGTGGATTCAGTTCTTTGACCCAAACCGAACCGAAATTTGAATTTCGGTTCGGATTCGGTTTTCGAAATTCAGGAACCGACCCGAACCGAAAACCGAATTAATTTAAAAAATAATTTTTTAAATTTTTTTAACAGAATTACTTAAATAGGTATTAAGTAATTATTTTGAATTTTGAATTTTTAATTAAAATAATTAAAATTTCGATGTTCGGGTTAAAAACCGAACCGAACCGAATAATTTCGGTTCGGGTTAAATCGGTTTAGGAATAGTTCGGTTCGAGTTCGGGTTGAAATTCGGGTATAAATTTTTTTCGATTTGGGCTTGTTCGGTTCGGTTTGAACCGAATGGACAGCCCTAGTCCTACCACCGCAATTGGTGACTTCTTCATTTTCTTTTTATATATAAAAAAAGTGAATAACATGGACAAGAAAAACAAATTAACATTAATTCATGGGTGAATATAAATAGGGAATGAAAGAACATGATTTATATTAACTCACTCAGTGTAGTTAAGTTTAAACAAATGAGCCAATTGCATCTATTAGACTAAACCTAGCCTGATTTAATTGTACTTTGATAAAAAACTGTATTGAGTTGTGAGTTGTTTTCCAAATATGAATTTCCAATGAATGTTGATTAAATATACCAATGAGCTACAACAATTGAAGACTTGAATCTTTTGCACAAAAAGAAAGGTGAAGTATAGTATCAATTTTAGTTATATAAAATATTAATTTTTATTAGTTTTCGTAGTAATCTTATATTGAATAAATAATAAATTAGTTTATGATGGAAGCATTTCATCAAATATGATTGTAGAAGAAAGTGTAAATACTTTTTTTTCCTCGGTTCTTTATTGGGGTTTCATTCTATTCTTGGTAGGATCCTTCGAAGAACGTCATAATTTTGATCTGCAAGCTATTTTGCTTAAAGCCTACGAGTAAGCACAAATACAGGGAAGGAAAACTATGGAAAGCATTTCACATAGCTCTTGATTGTTCCCCTTTTTCTTTGATGTTTTCTTGACCTCTCCTGCCTTGCAATTCAAAGACTTCGTCGCCCAATGGTTCGCCTTCTGTTAATGCTCCAACCCCTAAGTCCCAAATCCAATTGTTTATTTTCCGAAAACATAAATTTTCCAAGTGTTTTCACATGGCGAAAGAGATATTTGTTGCCTCTTACATTGAAATTTGCACGCTCGCCTAGCATATAACTTTTGACATAAAAAAGGAACAGACATTTTGGGAATTGTAATCATATAAATTTTGTAAGTGTAAATGAAACAATAAAAACAACGTTGATCACAAATTATACAAAGGAAAATTGAATTAGAAAAGCACGTGTTAAATAGATATTGAAAAAAATACTATTAAGGTAGTTAATGTACACAATATGGACATAGAAAACCATTTCCGTAAAATGGTACAAATTTGAAAAAGAAAAAAAACGAAATCGAAATATTCCAAATCGGCATAAATAAAAAAATAATTAAAACATCAAAAAGGATTAAAAATACAAAGGAGGATTCCCTTCAGATGTTTTATTGTCCCCATGGACGTCTTTGGAGTCCAATAATATCGGACTTCAACAAAGACAAACTTTCAGATCTCCGTTCTAGTACATAATCACAAGGATAGCAAGTTAAAAAAATATAATAGTTCAGACCTCAGAGTTAGTTTTTTTCTCATAGAAAATTCTCATAGTATATTTACAAACTTTGCCCGATCATAGCATCTCCTGTCATCGCAGAAGCTACAGGAGACGTGGCATCAGGCACAACAAAAAAGAATGAAAACGAACTAAATGATTATAATAGAAAGCCCTCAGTGACCCATTTAAAATCATACACACAGCTGAATAAACTATTTTTTCAAGCCCGCATTAATTGCATTTGGAGAATTACCATCTAAATTAGAAAATGAGAATGGTTAAATACAAATGCAAAAATTGGGTAAAGAAATAGATTATACAACTGCTGTTAAGTGTCATACGGCACTTCCTATCAAGGTCAATGTCTCTTCATCGAGATAAGTTGGAAAATAAACTTTGGAAACATGACAAATAAAGTAATAAATCAGCTTCAGACAGCCAGACAAATTTGCATCAAACAATTTCAGCCGGTAATTCCAACTTTTGTAAGATCATCATTAGCTGTAAATATAAATAAGTTATTAATCACAATTCTGTAATTAACAAAACTTAGATGTAGAAGTTTAATAAACAATTGTATAGAAAATTAATCATCAGAAAGAATTGTCTTTCTCATCCACTGCCAATTGTGGATGTAAGGTGGTGTAGGAAGGTGTCCTAAGATTATATTCTAGCTTTCCTCATATGATGTATGAGTAAAAATCTATAATAAAATGTTTGTAAATCAAAAAAACTAAACTGTATCATTATTATTAAGCAAGATTCAGAAGTAAGAACAGATTCCTCAATTGGACAGATGATCCTCAGATCAAGTGTTGGATAATAAACATCTTGCCGCATCATAATCTTTGCAATACAAATAGTAATTGAAATAAATTAATTAAACAAATGCGTTTAAGGAAGAGTAAAAAGAAATCAAGGCTCAGAGTTGGCGAGTTTAATAAAGGTTCGATTCTGCCAGCGAGCGTCCACAATGTGATTCAGAAGAGGGAGCTCTGTTATCATCATCGCCCGATAATACAATCTAGTGAATAAAATAACCAAAAATATAAGAAATAAATTCAGTGCAATCAGTTTGCAATAGCTCTTATCAATCTAGATAATCCAGATCTACAAAAAAAATTGTAGAAACTTTCGATATATTGTAAGAGATGAAAATACTGAAATATTTTCTTTACGAAAATAATAGAGAAAGATAAAATATGGAAGACATTCACCAAAACCAATTAAAAGAAAATAGTGTAATTCGGTAATCGTCGAGGAAATAAAAGTACCGAGATTATGACCGATGAAAAAAGTGAAAGATTTTGGGAGATTGCTCAGGTCAGCGGGGTAGTCGACATACAAATCTTTCAAAGAAGAAAGACCTGCCATCCGGTCTGTTGAGCTTGAATTTTCTGGAGTCGTCGCAGCAATCCTCCACTTCAATCTACGACGAGATTAAACAAAACCACGAAATTGAAAACATATCTACGGGGAAAGAAGAACCTAAAGAAAGGATGAGATGAAATTGAAGGAGGGCACGGAAGCGTATATATACACTCCAACCAAGAATTAGGGTTTTGTGCTGCGATGGCGGCGGCCGGATTTTGGCTTTGATATGACTCGGTAGGTGGACGAACGGGAATTTCGATTCATTGGATCAGGTCATTTGTCATTGGGTTATGAAAATGGACCGGTTTGCCGATAAAATATTCAACTATAAATTATACATAAAATTACCAAGAGCAAAATAGTTTAACTAAAATCCCCCAACTTTCAACACCTTTTGCTTGCAATATAAAATTATAAATTATATAATTAGAAGTTGAAACAAGTATCAAGCTTAGACAATATTACTGGAGCATGAACATGAAATAATTCACACATCAGATTTCTGTTTCTTATGCCAGCCAAGTTTTGTTATGAGAGTCTGAGTCCGTTAGTTCTTTATTTGCAGCAACAGTTTGATTTCATATTTTATATGCTATTAGCTAAATGGTCATTTATATATTAATGTCAATTATGTCAGTCAGGATAATTAGGGAGAGCACATGCATCAAATATTCTTCTACTTGTCAACAAAATCCATTCATCTATGCTGGATGGAACTAAATTTTGAGTCCTTGGTATTGAAGTTCTATGGATTTAGATAAAAGTATAATTGGGACTGCCACTCAAATTTACTCATAGGGAAATAGTGCTGGATCAAAATCTTCAAAGATTCCCATGCACCTTAGACTGAATACATATATAAGAAGTCATATAAGAACTACCTAGTATTTTACATGTATAGCGCACCCTGGAATTCCGTTTGATAAGAAAATCATAATGTTCTTTCCTCTAAAAGAATGAGAAAATATAAAATATGAAAGAGCCAAATAATAATAATAAAATGTTTATTAAAAAATAATAAACAATAATACAGAAGTAATACGGCAAACAGAAGACCCAAAACCGACAGCATAGAATAGGAAGGAAAATTGAGTAGAAAACAAAGTTTGGAAGGAAATGAATCTCTATCAATAATATGCGAGTATAATTACCTCCCATTAAACAATACATCAAACCAGCAAGCCAGGCCATGCACCCGAGTGCCAGCAGAAGAGACAATTTAGAGGAATATCAATTTCATAGAGCTCTTCCTCCTGCACAATCAAAAGAAGATGATCGCTGAATAAAGGAAAGAGGTATGCAATTATCTGGCGGAAAAAAATAATGCATCTATATCTATTAGTTAAAATTTACCCTCATGCAAAAGGGTAGTAAAAAACTTTACCTTCGTCTCTATGATATCTGGATCAATTTAAAGCTGGACCTAGGCTAAATTAAATTGCTAACTTTTATGAACACCTAGAAATAAAATACATTAAATGTTGTATATTTCTTCAACTCTTATAATTTATCATCATAGTAAAGGGGCTTGGCGACTTGAAATTAAAATAGGCCAGTTATTCGATGAATAATAATTGATGATGCAGGGAAATAACAACCTATTTATCCAACTAAGGAAACTGAAATGAAACTGCCATAAAACCTCTAAGCAATCAGAATAATCTTGTGTAAACACGTTAAAAAATATGAAACTTTTGACGCATTATCTTTGATGTGGAAGCTTGGAGCAAATTAACAAGACCTCTTCCGATTCATCGTATCCCGTTTCCTCATTCACGCATAGCAACTCCAGAGGGCCCAACTTGAAGATCTGGACAAAGAACCAACAGGAAAAAGGAGGAGCATTGGGACAACATCAATCACATTCTCCATGACAAGAACTTCCGACAAATGAGAGCAAAAGGAAGGGGGAACAATCAACAAAAACTGAATCTTCCGGGGATCGAGATCAAAAACAGGGGCAGGCGAGCTAGGTTGGTGGAGCCGGAGACGAGGGCTGTCAGATTTGTCGAAAGTGAAGTAGGCGGAGGCGGAGTTGGCGGGGGAAGCAGGGGAGGAGAGGTCGGAGAGCGTGACTGAGGAGAATTCCTACGGCAGGCATTGCTTCTGCCCTAGTGGAGCCTCCATTGCTTCGGCACGCTCGACCCCCCTTCACCTCCTACCGCGCTCGAAGGCTAGGGTTTGAACTTGGGAGCGGATCGAAGATTAGGGTTTTTGAAGGGGGGTAGGGATTAGGGTTTTGAAGGGCAAAAGCAGCGGAGTAAAGGTGGAGGAATGTGCAGCCGCCACGGCCACACACAGATATCTGTCACGTGTCCATTTGGGCATGGTTGCGAAAGTTCGAGTATGTCTTAATAAAGCATAGAATCTAGTAAGAATTTCATATTAATGTGGATATATTTTCACTCATTCTATTCCTAAAGAGTGTGCATGGATAGAGTAAATTTGAAATCGATTGTAGGTGAGTTCCGGTCAAATTAAATTTAGACATATCCGAATAATAAATTAAAAAATTAATTAAAATTGATTTAAATTCTAATTTCATTATCCCGAGCACTCGAAACCGAATCGAACCTTGCAGGTTGACCTAAGTTCCCAGATCATGTAAATCATCTAGTAATAAAAAAAGCTAAATAGTCATCATTCCATAAATTTTCTTCATCAACTTTTGTTCTCACTCTTCCTAATTTCATCAATTTTGAAATTACCATGCATGACTAACCATCGGTGATGACAACAATTCATAGTTTGTTCACATATTTTTGGACAATGTTTATATCCAACATAGTACCAATCAGATTCACTTTCAACATCAATAATATTTTCAACAATGCAAAACATACCATCATGGTAAAATTTAAGACATAAACACTATCAATTACGAACAAAGATACGATTCTAGATACATTTTAAAGAATTTAAACTGATAAAGTTAAAAGAATAAATTTATTGATCTCTGACCATGTAATCACCAATTTATCTGTAACATTTACAGAAATTGGGATAATACTATATTGCTAATTACATCATGCACCATAGTTTGGTAGTGTAAACTTATCTTTTTTGCATGACATATAGTAATAGTATTTGATATACACCAACAGGATGTCATCAACCTGATATAGTATTTGATATACACCAACTTGATATAATTATAGTAAAAGTGATTTAGAGTAACACTTTTGCTTGAAGTTGTCATGGATGGTGCTTAACGTAACTATTGGAGCTTGAGTGGAATTCATTTGATTATAAATTTACAACGCTTATCATCACTGTAGAAGCTCTTTCAAAGATGCTTATGCCTATTATATAAATATCAATTAGATTTTTTATCCGTTTAATATGTAGTCCTTATTGGCATTCTTCATTTAATTATATGTACTTTCTTTATGCCTTAGAAAACAAATCTACATCAGAATGTTAATGAAATGATAGAGAGACATGATGAAGCATTGTCTTCAAGGTATGTTAGTACTACTAAAATACCTCACTACTTGAAATAAGTTCCTCAATAGATGTAACATCAGCAATGCCGATGTTGAATTCATTAGAAATAGTATAGCTCGGTCCTAAGCTGAGTTGCACTATCTGATGAGAGGTTGATTCACATCCGATCAAAACAAATAATAATAAAATAAATCAGACATCGATATATATTACATAACACAAAATTATAACTCATCATTTTTTGAAATCTTTCACCTCCAATAAATTAGCATTTATAAATAGTCTTGACACAAAAAAAACTATGACATATACTATGTGAACAAAACATGAATATCAACAAATAAATTATTTCATAGTTCTTCAATTAAATTTCATGTACAAAAAACATCATCATTATATCTCTTCCTTCTAGCCATTTGAAGAATAATAATGACTCCATCGTTATTATCTTTCTTCAAATAATTTTGAACTTTATCAACAAAATCACCCCACATAGTACAATATATTTGTTGCTTGTTATGAACATAAACAAAATATGTTAGAATTGAAATATGTACGACACAAATAAATTGCTTATTTTTTATAAACCATTATTTAAAATAACCTCTTATCATGCAAATTCACATTCATACTTGTCGATCATCTTCCATTTATATTATGCTTCTTAGGGATGTTACAACCAACTATTTACCTTATCACATCTGAATGAATTTAAATAAAATAAGCAAAACCTAAAAGTAAAAAATATCCAAAAAATAAAAAATATCTTACCAAAAAATTCATTTTCATCTATGGTTTCAGCACTCAATAATTTTCAAACGGACGAAAACAAAATAATTTCATTGGAAAATCTGGATGAGCAATGGGTTGCAAAGATGCCTTAGATATAAACCTTAATAGATATGGATGATTAGTATATTTAAACTTTCCCTTTTGAACGACAACAACAAACAATCTCATAAGATAAATATTTCATTCTTTCAACAGTGGTTTGAAATTTTCTATCAAATACTTCTTTATAATTACTTGAATTCGAGAGCCCTGTGATCAAATAAATAAATAAGTAATAAACACAATACTTTATAAGAATAAACATAGATAAATAAATAAATTTGCAGATGAATAAATATACCTTTGAATCTTGCAATATCATTTTCACACTATTAACCTCATTAGAATTATGATTATCCATAGGAGACACATCCCACAATCTCACCACAACTACTTTAAGAGCCCAGTTCAACTTGCTGTTCTTAATAGAATTAATATAATCAACATTTCCACCTACTTGCAAAGTCATATTCGTAAACCAATCTTTCCACTTGGACAATGCAAACTAAGTCATCATACATCCTTTTATAGTACTGATAATGATAGTTAAACCAACCATCACAAAGAATACAAAGCATCCCCTGCCTTGACTGAGTAGACTGTTGAGAATTTCGAAGCAGATGCACCAGTTAATAGTTTAATATACTGAGATATCCATGATTAAGTAGAATGTTATGAAGTAGTTAAATGAACAAGTGCAATAATTATTGCTTGCTTATATAATAGTTTACTATATTGTCATATGTTATTTGTTAAACGAACCATCACAAAGAATAAAAAGCATCACAATAAAAGTTGATATCTGCTGCCTTGATTGAGTAGACTACTGATCCAAAGCAGAGGCAGCAATTAATAGTTTAATATCTGATGAGATATCCATGATTGAGTAGACTGCTAGGGGTGTCCAGTATCCGGTCTACACCGAATCGAACCGAACCAAAAAATCGAACCAAATTTTTTGGTTTGGTTCGGTTCAAACGCCGCAGGGTTCGGTTCTTGACCCGAACCGAACCCGATTAATTATTTCTATTTGGGTCCGGTTCTTGAAATTCGGGAACCGACCCGAACTGAAAACTACATCTTTAACCTATGTTAAAGATATTTTTTGGTTTTGAACCCAATCGTCTTGATATTTTTTGGTTTGAACCCAATTCGTCCTGATTCGGTACGATAGGCCGAGTTGGCCCGATTAAAATTTTGAGCCTATGTTAACAATTTTTTAAAAATAAAATATCATAACGAGCTAACAAGACATGCCAGGCCTAGACCACCTGTCTCGTTAACCTTATGTGCCTTAACGGGCCGACCCGTTAGTGGCTGCATGATAGACTTGACCCGAGCACAACTTAATTGTGCCTGTCCCATGCTGAGCTATCAGATCGGGTTAAAATTTGCCACCTCTACTCTTGAGAAATCTCGAATTTATTCTATTATTTGAAATCTTGGGCCGCAAATATTACCAAGCTTTGTTGGAGGTCCACCATCCACCAAGCCACCTTAGGTGGACTCTCTTTTCAGCTTTTTATTTATCTTACCCAACTTTTAGCTTTATAATGACCAAAAGACAAAACAAGAAAATAAGAAGATGTTATTGAAGTGATAAAATGGTCCCAGACACATTAAAATCTCCCATGAGACATTCATGTTTCCCTCCAATCAGCTTCTTTTTCTTTTATAAACCAAAGTGACAACTTGAATTATAAGAATGTGATATTCACGTAAAAAGAAAGAGGAGCTGACCATTATTCAAAAGATATAAATTTTAAAAAGATACTCAATTTAGATTATGCTGGGACTTTGAATCTTGCTCTTGTCAGCTTTCACTCAGCAATTGTATTGTGCACCAAAGCAGACATATTTTGGACCATATGCACGTATAGGAAAATATATATATATTAATAATCTAAGAGCAAATTGCTCAAAAGAGATGTCTTCTTCTCAGGTCCACATCAAGTCATGGAATCAAAAGAAGCATCTTACGAAATTAACTCCATTGTCCTCTTACTGTACCCTTCCCCATGCATCTCATGTGCACTGTCCATGGCCCCACACTTCCCATTCAATTGAAGGACTTGATTATGTTAAATCTCTCATGAAGCTTCTTGTGTGGTGGAGGCTTTACAAGTTTTCAAGTATTATTTTTCTGCAAAGACTTGAATTCTTTTATCATAGATTCATGACACTTTCTTAAATCTATTCGATTTAGAGCTTATTTATAGGAGGTTGGTTCTTCAGTGCACGATATTTCTTCAGCCACAGTTATAGCATAAGTAGTAACATTTGCATACCTAGGATTAGGATGCGATTCTCGTCTAGGTCGGTTGAGGGCGATGGAATAGGGATTCTCCTCCTCAACCCGGTGTGACTCCTCTTGTACCTGAACATGTTTTTCAGTGGTCTGTTCTAATGAAGCAATGTCATTGACTTCTGTGGAAGGTGGTCGAGGCGCAGGTGTAGGGAACCAAAAATCTTGGTTGAGGTGGTGTTTCTTCTTGTGGCACAGGAGATATAGGTTCCTCAGAGTCTTCTTCTTGGTCCTCATTTTTCAGTTTCAAGAGTATTTGTTTATCAAATATTACATATCTATGAATTTCTGCTTTATAATTATTTAGACACTACATGTACTAAATAATTTTATAACCTTTCACTATGTTATGGTATCCTAAGAAAATACATTTCTTTGATCTATGTTATAATTTTCCTTCATTTACCCTAACATAGACAGTGCTCCCAAAAATTTTAAGATGATCATAAACATAGACAAATTATTTGATTGTCCCAACAATGTTCCTTCTCCGTGGTTTAACTTAGCTCTTGTTAAGTATAGTAACTTATAGCTTGCTTCATCGATCGATACCAAATGTTTTTGAAGTTTGAAACTATTTAAGAATGCTTTTGCTCAACTTTTGAATATTATTAACACAAGGTTAATACCTCTATTTTAAATGAAATGTGGATGCTATGTTCTGATATTTTTGGTCCAGTGCTAGCCGAATCCTTTTATGGAATGCATTTGACTATGCTTGCTGGTGATGACATATATATCTTGCAAGGTAATGTTGGGGCTAAAGTTGCTGTTAAGTCAAATTATCGCTTCTATTGCGATGACCTCATTGACACTTCTCCATCTGCTTTAGGAAACCCTAATGGAATATTAAAACTGCAACTACTCCGTCGGACGATAAGAGGACAATAGCGGCAGCAAATGCATTACAAAGAAACAAATTCCCAATAGTAGATTAATTCAAATTAAGATAAAATTAAAACTCTAGATCTCTAAAAAAAACATAAAAAATATTGTCAGAAATTGTACTACTTAAAATTGTAAGTATAGCATTTCCTCAAATTGGGGATTGATTATGGTTCCACACCTTTTGTTGTGGAGACTCATTGTAAAACTTCAATGGATGCCCTCTAATGGAGCGCCCTCTTTTTGAATTATATAAACATTTATATTAGATATATTTATTTATCATCATGAATAAAACAAAGCTATCAATGGATAGAGCAACAAAACAAGGTAAGAAAAGTTTCGATGAAAGTATAGATTGAACTTTAATTTTTTAAAATTAGTTTAAAAAGTTTAATTCATTTAGTAAAAAATTTCTTAACAAAATAAATTCCACAAACAAACATTTAATAATTGTACTAAAACTATATAATAGTATTTATTTTAAAAATTTTAATAAAACATAATATTTTTAAAAAAATAAAACAAAATCTCTTATTAATCCAAATATTAAAAAATAACTAAATAAAATAAATAGAGTTTATTTTCCGAAAACAACCTAGATTTTCCAAGTGTTTTCACACGGCGAAAGAGATATTTGTTGCCTCTTACCCTGAAATTTCCACGAACAGACATTTGAATTCCTTTTTCTAATCAAATACATTTTGGGAATTGTAATCATATAAATTTTGTAAGTGTAAATGAAACAATAACATCGTTGATCACAAATTATACAAAGGAAAATTGAATTAGAAAAGCACATGGAAAATTGACTGCATAAATACATACTGAAAAAAAATCTATTACGGTAGTTAATGTACGCAATATGGACATACTAAATCATTTCCGTAAAATGGTAAAAATTTCCATAAAATCGAAAAATTCCAAATAGGCATAAATACAAAATTAATAAAAAAATCAAAAAGGATTAAAAAATACAAAGGAGAATACCCTTAAGATGTTTTATTGTCCCCATGGACGTCTTTGGAGTCCAATAATATCGAGGATAGCAAGTTAAAAAATATAATATTTCAGACCTCAGATTTAGTTTTTTTTTCATAGAAAATTCTCATAGGGCCCGTTTGTTTCGTTAAAAAACGGGGGACTGGACTGGATTTCGGCTCTTGTCCCCCGTTTGTTTTGCAAAAATGAGTAGGGACAGGATTTTAAATTCTGTTCGGGACAGGATTTTGAGCTCTTTTGGTGTACCGAGAAAATTCTCGGTACACCGATTTGGAGCGGAGGACTTTGAGGCGAAAAGACATCGTTGCCCTCGACTAAACACGGGTCTTCCGCCTCAAGCCCTAGCCGTCTTCGCCCCCTTGTCTCTCGCTCTCGCACCCTCGTCTCTCGCCCTCTGTCGTCCGCGTCTTCGCCTGTCGTCCGTGTTCGCGTCTTCGTCGTCTCCGTCCAGGTAACTACTCTCGCCTCCTCTCCCCGATCTCCCTCCTCTCTCTCTCTGATCTCCCTCGCACACTCGCCTCTCACACAGACAGACCTCTCGCCCGCTGCTCTCGCCTCTCACCCGGCTGTCGTACTCTTGTTCGCCGTCGTCTTCGCGCAGTCTCTCGCCCAGGTATGCCATTCTATCTCCCTCCTCCTCTCTCTCTCTCTCTCTCTCTCTCTCTATTTGATCTCTCTGTCGCCTTGAAGTAGTCTCGCACAGTCTCTCGCCCGTCGTCTTGAAGCAAATTTGTTGCTGCTTTTTGTCGATTTCTGTCGATGCTTGTTGATTTATGTATCGCCCGCTGCTTGTTGATGCTTGTTGATGCTTTTTGTCGCCTCTCGCAAAGTGATTTATGTCGATTGCACAAATTGTTGATGCGAGTATCAATCGGTTGCACAAATTGATCTTCGTGGCAGCTCTTCAATAATGACGTCGCAATGCAGGTAACAATTTCTTCAAGGTTCTGGCTCGTTTGGCATGTCATCTATGATTGCAACTAGTTATTTCTGTACAGGTATCGAGCTGCAATGATTCTGAGAAATTCATGCTTGAAACATCTTGTTCTGGGTGAAGTTCTTCAGATATTGCATAGGATTATTACTGTCAAGAAGTGGATTACACCTCACTCCTCAGGTTGGCAGCTATGAATGGTAGGCTGATAAGCTGAACTTAAAATTCTTTATGTTATATATTATACATTGTGAAATTTAATAAGTATATAAGTTTTTTTCTAATTTAAATATATTGTTCACATATCTTATAAGCTCCATTTACACTTATATATTTTTGCAAAATCAAATAATTTAACATTACATAATACATGGATTATTTTTTCCTTATATAACTTGTAGCCTATGTTGCCATATGTGCATGAAGTGATGATCGATAAACCATCATTTGTGACATCACCAGCATAGTCTATACTTTATAGTCTTATAAAATTGATCTACCGTTCTTTCATCTTTGTTGTTTAGCACATCCATTCTTAAAGAAAAGCTTAACATTAGTCCATTTGAATGATGTAGCTGTTGAAGTAACAAAATTCACATCGATCATTTGAAGTAAAAGGAGTAGCGTACAAAATGCATGTGTACAGAAGCAACTTTCTTGGTTAATTGTCAAGCAACATCACTACATTTAACAAATTTCTGTGACATTATGTTAGTTGCACTAGAAGGAAGATAGAATATGCTAGAAACAACCTTTTAGCTAACCATGAATAACAAATCTTGAACATTGTGTAAGGTGAGCTACCTACCTGCATGAACAAAGGGATAGAGGATATATGTAGTCAAAAAATTTCCTAGTAATGATGGTATCTGGAGTCCTCATGGTTATTTCATCTTATTATCATCTGTATTGCATTTTCAGGAACTATGGCCAACAAAGCTAGTGGTGACAGCCGGGAACCATTGAATGAGCAACTAATTTTGAACGCTTATGCTAACATGCGCTCAGAAATCAACCAGATTTACTCAAAGATCACTGAGTTAGAGATGGAAGTCAGCGAGCACTCTCTTGTAATTGGTGCGATACAACCACTCGATCCATCAAGACGCTGCTATCGGATGGTTGGTGGTGTGCTGGTTGAGAGAACTGTCAAGGAAGTCCTGCCTGCTGTTCAGCGTAACAAGGAAGGTCTTGAAGAGGTCATCTCACGCCTCAATGAGGCATTGGAGAAAAAGAAAAAGGAGTTTCAAGAGATTGAATTGAAGTATAAGATCAAGATAAAGAAAGCAGATAATGAGACCAAGGAAGATACTAACCAGAAAGAAGGCTCTGCACAAGGTGTTCTTGTAGGTCCTGCAAGCTAAAATAGCTTGAGAAGAAAGTAATCATCACTTCTTTTTGTAGATTTTTATGGCACTATTGATCTGCGTTGTACTTTTCTAGATGGAGACTATCGTCTTGTGGACGTTCTATGCCGATTACTTATCATGCTTTCTTCCCTATTAAGTTGACTGGTTATTGGAATTCAATGTGATCATTTCTTGTTGATTTAGAACTGTTATAATGTGATCATTTCTTTTGGCATTAATTGCAACTTTCATAATACTTAAGTCCTTCACTCCAAACCCTCCATGCAACTTGCTGAGTGTAATCCTCTCCCATTTTACTAAATGAAACTCATGCTTTTACCCCATAGGAAGTTCCTTCCAACTTTCCTGTGTTCTTTGATCAACATGGTAGAAAGGCTATGAATAGGTGCTAAGCTGCCAACCTCACTCCTGGGAAAGAAGGGATTTTTCAAGCGAGGAAGAAAATGATTCAACAAAAAAATGAACTAAGTCAGAAAATGATTTCTCAAAAAAATGAACAAAAAAATTAATGTTATCCAATTTGCTAAGGAAGAAAATGATTTCTCAATAAAATGTAATTATTTTTTAAAATTTAAGACTAAGTAGGAAGATTTTTATGTTTAAAATTAAATTTGAGCATTAAAAATTTATAAGAGTATTTTGGTCATATTGTCTTGTACAAGACTCTATTTTAACGAACCAAACGCAAGACGGGACTGGATATCGTGTCCTGTTCTTAGCGAACCAAACACGGTATAACTACTATCCCAGGACACTTGATGTCCTGTCCTTGTCCCTGTCTGGTGTCCTGTGATGAACAGTTTGCGAACCAAACGGGCCCATAGTATATTTAACACCATTATGGGCCCTAACAAAGTATATTGAGGACAATTAAGGTAATAAATAATTAATACGGTTGCCTCAGTGGTAGTGACAATCTGTGTAATGTCATCATACTACATCTGATAATACGTGCAAATTTATGCATCACTGGCAGAAATTCGCTACATAAATAATAAAATAAAAAAGCAGCTTATAAAGCATCAAATATTATCCAAAGAAAAGTAAAATATAAAAAAGACTCATACGAAATAAGCATCAGAGAGATTCCCATAGACTAGTCATCATACTCAAAAGAGTGCTGATGTCCCTGTCTAGCTTGTCGTCACATGCTCATCAAAGTTGTTTCAATGGTTTAAAGAAAAATAAAGCAAATAACAAATGATTTCGTATTATCTTTATTGATAGCGATAATATCACATTAAGAAGATTAAGGTGAAATGTTAGCAACATGTGATCACCGAAATCGGCTCCGTGGAAGAATAAATAACTAATCCACAGGTTCCTATCAGCAAGTGAATTGCCAATTAAGGACTTGATCTTTGCCACTTCAATCTACGACGAGATTAAACAAAACCACGAAATTGAAAACAGATCTACGGGGAAAGAAGAACCTAAAGAAAAGATGAGATGAAATTGAAGGAGGGCATGGAAGCGTATATATACACTCCAACCAAGAATTAGGGTTTTGTGCTGCGATGGCGGCGTCCGGATTTTGTCTTCGATGAATAATAATTGATGATGCAGGGAAATAACAACCTATTTATCCAACTAAGAAAACTGAAATAAAACTGCCATAAAACCTCTAAGCAATCAGAATAATCTTGTGTAAACACGTTAAAAAATATGAAACTTTTGACGCATTATCTTTGAAGTGGAAGCTTGGAGCAAATTAACAAGACCTCTTCCGATTCATCGTCTCCCGTTTCCTCACTCACGCATAGCAACTCCAGATGGCCGAACTTGAAGATCTGGACAAAGAACCAACCGGAAAAAGGAGGAACATTGGGACAACATCAACCACATTCTCCATGACAAGAACTTACGACAAATGAGAGCAAAAGGAAAGGGGAACAATCAACAAAACCTGTATCTTCCGGGGATCGAGATAAAAAACGGGGGCAGGCGAGCTAGGTTGGTGGAGCCGGAGACGAGGGCTGTCAGATTTGTCGAAAGTGAAGTAGGCGGAGGCGGAGTTGGCGGGGGAAGCAGGGGAGGAGAGGTCGGAGAGCGTGACTGAGGGGAATTCGTACGGCAGGCGTTGCTTCTGCCCTAGTGGAGCCTCCATTGCTTCGGCACGCTCGACCCCCCTTCACCTCCTCCCGCGCTCGAAGGCTAGCGTTTGAACTTGGGAGCGGATCGAAGACTAGGGTTTTTAGAGGGGGGTGGGGATTAGGGTTTTGAAGGGCAAAAGCAGCGGAGTAGAGGTGGAGGAGGAATGTGCAGCCGCCACGGCCAAGCTTTCTCTCTCTTCGAAACGAGCGTATGTTTATTTTTTAATCGATTGTGCTCTCTCTCTCCCCCCACACACAGATATCTGTCACGTGTCCATTTGGGCTTGGTTGCGAAAGTTCGAGTATGTCTTAATAAAGCATAGAATCTACTATAATAATGAACGTCGATATATTTTCACTCATTTTATTCCTAAAGAGTGCTCATGATATCGAATAAATTTGAAATCAATTACAGATCAATTTCGATCAAATTAAATTTAGACAGGATCTAAATAATAAATTAAAAAATTAATTAAAATCGATTCAGATTCCAATTCCATCACTCCGAGCACTCGAAATCGGAATCAAACCTTGCAGGTTGACCTAAGTTCCCAGATCATGTAAATCATCTAGTAATAGAAAAAGCTAAATAATCATCGTTCCATAAATTTTCACCATCAACTTTTGTTCTCAGTCTTCCTAATTTCATCAATTTTGAAATTACCATGCATGACTAACCATCAATCATGACAACAATTCATAGCTTCAAAAAGATAGCTTCATTGAAGGAAAACATCATTTGGATTTAAAACTAGGGATCATTACGTTGCCCTACAGATAAATAAACTACGAGTGAAAAGAAATTTGGGCATAGAAGATGAATAAAATAAGTCATCTCCTCTTTCCGAAAGAGTTACTATCTTTTTTTGTTCAAGCAGTGGTGCAATAATTATTATATTAATGGCTAATAATTATTCAACATTATATAAAATTTCTTTTACAAACATAAAAAAATGACTCCAATAAAAAACTCGGAATCAGAGCCGAAACATGTGATTTCGAATAGAATTTGATTCCAAATTTCAACATGATAGGATCCGAATTAAAAATCTGAGAACCGATTTTATACATGATAGGGTCCGGATATCATAAAAATTAAATTACATGATATCTGGACCCGCTCACCTCTACTCATTCTATCTTTCTCTCAAGTTTTACATATTAACGTATATATATATTTCCTCTCTTCTCTTTCTCGCTATGTACTCTATAATCATCCAGCCTTTAACTTCTCAAATATCAAACATAATATTGCAATCATTCTTGATATTTGAGTTTTTCAAAGTGGGTGATGTGCACATCAAGTGTACCACATTAACTCCCTATGCATAAGTTGTACGCATGATTTCTCCCCTAGCAATGTTTTGGAAGTTTTCTCTTCATCGTTCATAACAAGGTTGCCATAGGGACACCTACGCCTAGTGAACCTTGATGTCATAGGAGATCGCATGCGTGTAACAAACCATAGAAAAGGGCGCTAAGCTTTTCACATGGTGGAATCACGAGCTAGGAATGACTTCTATATTTGCAAGATTGGATCGGTCTTTATATATATAATGTTGACTGGCTTCAACATTTTCAATATACTAAGGTTGCCTTTGATACATTACTAGTAATGTTATAATGGTAATTATTCCATGTTACCCCAAAATAAATTGTGATCATACTTATTAGTAATATAATATTACCATGTTTGATATGTTTAATCAACATAGATAGATGGTAATCTAATTTTTTATTTTTTATTTCACAAAAAAAATACCAAAAAACTCTTATCAAAATTTGGTGGTGTATTGCATGAAGAAGAATGTACGGAAGAGAATGACAATGTTGAAATTTAGAATTATCATGGGGGATGGTAATCCACGTACCCATCTCCCATGGGGGCTATCCACATCATCACTTTGATGGTAATATGGATTATTGAGGCAGTTTGGATTACTGATAAAGTGTTTGAATCAAATATGGTAATGTGTGGGTCTTGAGAATTTAAAATCCAAATTACCCGTAAATATAGATAAATTATTGCATACCAAACGCCCCTACCCATTTATCTATACAACAATCTAATAATGCTACTCTATTGGTGTCTTTCATTAGTTCAATGTCCCAGCCGATCGTTCAGATTTCAAAGCACGTAGATTTGTCATCTCGAGTTTTATAACTTCGTGAGCTGCTTAACTAGGCAGCTAGAGGCTCCACCTTTGTAGAAGTTGTAAGGGTGGAAGTTGGCCCTTACAGACGCCTAAAATTCTATAAACCAAAAAAATATTCCGCTTACCGAAAGTGGTTGCACATTGACTACTTAGTCATGTCTTAGATTCATGTGACCATCTCTTTCGACAACCTACAAATGATTCTCAAATGGAGCAAATCATGAACATTCTTTATAGTGTAAACCTTCCTTTTGACTGTATCCTTTTGCCACAAGTTGAGCTTTATAGATATCGTCTTCTTTGAGTTTGTGGATCCACTTGCACCCAACAAGCTTCTTGTGTGGTGGAGGCTTTACAAGTTCCCAAGTATTATTTTTCTGCAAAGACTTGAATTCTTTTGTCATAGATTCATGACACTTTCTTAAATCTATTCGATTTAGAGCTTATTTATAGGAGGTTGGTTCTTCAGTGCACGATATTTCTTCAGCCACGGCTATAGCATAAGTAGTAACATTTGCATACCTAAGATTAGGATGTGATTCTCGTCTAGGTCGGTTGAGGGCGATGGAATAGGGATTCTCCTCCTCAACCCGGTGTGACTCCTCTTGTACCTGAACATGTTTTTCAGTGGTCTGTTCTAATGAAGCAATGTCATTGGCTTCTGTGGAAGGTGGTCGAGGCGCAGGTGTAGGGAACCAAAAATCTTGGTTGAGGTGGTGTTTCTTCTTGTGGCACAGGAGATATAGGTTCCTCAGAGTCCTCTTCTTGGTCCTCATTTTTCAGTTTCAAGAGTATTTGTTTATCAAATATTACATATCTATGAATTTCTGCTTTATAATTATTTAGACACTACATGTACTAAATAATTTTATAACCTTTCACTATGTTATGGTATCCTAAGAAAATACATTTCTTTGATCTATGTTATAATTTTCCTTCATTTACCCTAACATAGACAGTGCTCCCAAAAATTTTAAGATGATCATAAGAAGCTGACGACCCGGTCCCTTTTTCCTCAAGCGTCTGAATTCAAGTGATGAAGACGGAGATTGATTTATTAGATAATAAGCGGTGGATGCAGCCTCTGCCCAAAAACTTTTAAAAATGTTAGCATTAGAAAGCATACATCGTACCCTTTCAATGATGGTGTGTTTCATCCTTTCTGCTACTCTGTTCTGCTGAGGTGTGTGGGGGTACTGTGTGATGTCGTATGATCCCTTCCCTGGAGCAAAAATCTTTAAATTATCCACTACAAAATTCTAGGCCATTGTCGGTTCGTAGGGTCCGAACATATCTACCGGTTTGCTTCTCGATCATTGCCTTATAGGACCAAAATTTAGAGAAGACATCAGATTTATTTTTAATAAAATAAGCTCATACCTTCCTAGAGTAATCATAAATAAATGTGAGCATGTATCGAGCTTCTCCTTGAGATTCAACCAGTGAGGGCCCCCAGAGGTCAGAGTGGATGTAGTCTAATTTTTCTTTAACACGGTGTTGCCTTATATACCAATAACGCATCTCCTCCCCTTTCACTCATCGCCCTCTTCTTCTTGGGATGCGCATCCAAATTTTCTCGCTGAAATCAAATTAATTTATATTAGAAAAATCACGGGTATTACTGGATTGGGCCAGCTCGACCCAAACAAAACTCGTGTTCGGCCTAGTCTGACAAATAAAAGTTCGGGCCTGAGACCCAGCCCCAACACGACATGTACATAAAATAAACAGACCGATAGGGCACAACTCGTTAGCACGTAAAAAGAAAAAAATAATTGAAGCATAATACATCGGGCCGATAACCCGATGTCTTGAATTATTAATGAGTTTTTTAAAATAAAATTTCTTATCAAGCTATCAGGTCAAGCCTACATCGCTTGGCCCGACATGACCCGATAACTTTTTGGGCCTTATCGGGTTGGCCCGATAATGGCTCGACACGATAAGGGCTGGGACAAGCTATCAGGCCAGGTTGAAATTTGCCAAGCCTACTCATATAAGAGCTCCTCCGAATATCCACCGACGTATCAACGACCAGATCAAAAATAAAGTGGGTAAATGACACATTAATTATCTATCTCAAATTGGAAAATTAATACTCATTGATTCATTTCTGAATGCAATTCCTATCCATGCTTTAAGCCTTTAACTATTTCATGGTTTTATGCGGCTCGTCTTGGAAAAATTAATAAAATCATGAAAAATAGTCTAGAGAAAAAAAAGTATACATTTTGTTAAATGAGAAGTTGTTACTTTGGCCAAGAACTCGGATGGTCTTGGTGTTCATTATATTTATCTTTGAAGTGTTGTTTTACATGCTAAAAAGGCTACATGCTTACCTCAATAATGATCATTCTCTGTGAGTTAGATTAGCTATGACTGAATATCACGAGTTAAATTTTTCCACACATAGTCCTTCTGCTCATTCCTCTTAGGCCTAGAAACATGTGGGTAAAGGCATTTAATGTTTTGAAATTTGATTTTATTAAAATGATTGGTTCACGATATATGCAATAATCATGCTCTTAATGAACCCTGATTTCATGGATTGCCAATTATTCATTTATTCTCAAACACACTTATATTAATATGAACTAATATAACACTCGCACGCGGACAATAAATAAGAAGAAAACTAAAATTAAGAAATAAAATTAAAATTAAAATAATCTTAATTTAAAAGTTAAACTATAAATTAATCTATTTATTTTTAGATTTGATCCTGATAGATAGGGATGATAATTTTCTCCTCATCGTCCATGCTTTTTCTCACCGACGACATCTCCTTCTCACCGTCATAGTTTCAATACAAAAAAAGTAATTATCTAAATATACCCTGAACTATGCATATTATCTTATTTATGGTCAATTCTAAAATATTAACAAATTGTATCGCGAACTTTGACATTTGTCTCAATTACCTTCTCCCGTCAACTCTCTGTCAGCAAGATCGTTAAGGCGATGATGTGGCGCTCTGACGTGGATTAAAATAATATATTTTTATTTAAAAAATATTAAAAAAATGATGTCAATTTATATTAAATAATATAAAATATTATTTTATATTTTATATTGAAAAATCACTCTATGTCCACCATCGACATGGTTCAGAATGATTATTTAATATAAAATAAAAATATTATTTTATATTATTTGATATAAATTGAAGTAAATTTTTATAATTTTTAAGTAAAAAATATTATTTTAATCCACGTATAGTAAGAGCACCACGTCATCACCTTAACGGTGCTGTTGACGGAGAGTTGACGGAAGGATGTAATTGAGACAAATGTCAGAGTTCGGAATATAATTTGATAATATTTTAAAATTGACCACAAATAAGATAATGTGCATAGTTTAGGATATATTTAGATCATTACCCTACAAAAATTGCAATTTTGAAGCCAATTACAAAAGCACTATTGTATTATTATATTATTATCATTACTATCATCAGCATCATCATTATATATTGTCACAATTAAATTTATCAATTGCATACAATCATTAATTACAATCCAGATTTGATTTATCGAACCAGATTCCTTGCCAAGATTCCTTATTGATTGGGCCAATGGGCCTTAAATACAAATTGTGCAGATGCTCAAGCCAAGAGTAGTTTAGTAATTTGATCATAGTAAACCCTACCATGCATAACTAAGTTGGGGTTGTTGGCCTTAGGTTTTTCAACCTTAGCATTAATCTCGATTTTGATAATAACAAATATATAACTAATGATTTTAATGAGAATATATTTCAAGTTCCATATCAATTAGCGTTTGATGTCATCGATCGAAAATAACGAAAGAAATCAGAAATCGGAAGGACATTGATCGTCACGCTCGAGTTCATCGCGGAAATTTCTCGAAGATCGACGAGTTCACCAAAGTGAATCCAAAGATCAAGTCAAAAGCTCTCCAAGATGATGCTCGTTGAAAGTCGAAACCCAAAAACGAAGCGCGGAAGAAAATCGGCTGAGAAAACAAACTCAGCCTATATTCGGTCGACCGGGCGGTCGACCGGGCGGTCGACCGAATAGGGTAAGAAATAGGGCAGTAGCCCTATCGGTCGACCGGAATGAGGCTAGCTGCAGACGCAGCTTGCGTCGGTCAACCGAATGGCGAAAGAAATTGGCTGAGGTTGGCGGTCGACCGACTTGCATATAAGCCAAAGACGCAAATGCATCGATCGACCGATGGGTCGACCGAAGATCGCGGATTCGCGATTTGCGTATGGGCGGTCGACCCGTCGGTCGACCAACCACATGGAAATTTTTAGTGGTCGAATGACCGGTCGACCGATGTTTCGACCGGCGATCTACAACGGATAGTTTTCTATCCGTTGAGCAGCCGTTTCTTCACCTGAGTATAAATACACCCAGGTATGATTCATTTGACCTTCTTCATGATTTTTACAGATATTATTGAGCCATTAAAAGGAAGATTTAAGCCTTTCAAAAGATTTAAAAAGGTTGCGCTCTGCTTCTCCGTCGAGTTCATTCTTCAAGCGCCAGCTGCTTCAACTCGGGTTTTGATCAAGCTTATCCCTTGAAGAGTTGAAGGTGCCAAAGGCTTGTAAAAGAGCACGAAATCTTGGTTTTACTTTAAGCTCTTTTCAATTATATTTTTATATGTTATTGAATACATTTTGTTTGATTTGTTTGTGTGAAGACCTAGGGTCTTAGGTCTTGCTGTGTGTGAAGTGGTATCTTGGTATAAGAGTAAAGCCACTTGTATAAACTTAGTTGTTATTAGGATTAATTCTAGTTGTCCCTTAGGTTAAGGTGAGAAAGAGCTCTCGGTAGAAAGGCGGGAGACTTCCGGGTGTGGAAGTGCCTTTGGTTGGAGAGCAAGTCTTTTCGGTGAAAAGTCTTTGTTGTAAGGGAAACTAATTAATATAGTAAAACTTAGTTTGGAAATTCTAAGCGGTGTGCTTAGGTAGTGGAGTAGGCATTGGGGCCGAACCACTATAAATACATGTGTTTGCATTGATTGATTGCTTGTTTTAATTACTTAAATATTTATCGCTTCCACATTCAATCATCAAATCGCAAATTGCCTAACGATTTAAGAAAACGTTTAAATTGGAATTTAGGCTAATTAGTAGTAAACACACTATTCACCCCCCCTCTAGTGTCGCCATTTCGCCCTCAATTGGTATCAGAGGGGGTCGTAGATTATGATTTCACCATCATTTCTACAATTCGTCTCGATCTAGAAATGACTCAAGAGAGTGTAGCGTCTTCACCCCTAGGTTCGATGAATCAAATTTTGGTCTATGAAAATCTAGGATGTACGCATTTTTGAAGACTAAATGTTTTGGTGTATTTAACATGTTACATTGAGAATTTATTAAACCTAAGGTTGATATGCATGCATGGAGTGAAATGGACAAGAAAATATTTAAGTATAATGGAGATGTCATGAATTGCATACTTTGCACATTACCAAATGACATATTAGAAAAAGTCATGCATTGTTCTTCGGCTCATGATTTATGGACTAGTTTAAATGTTTTATACGATCATGCCAAAACCGAAGAGATTGACACTTTTAATGAAGGTGGTGATGACAATGGTCACTCACCTACTACTAATATTGGTTTTGATGTCCATAGCTCTTCTAGTCAAAGAAGTAGCACCAAGAGCTGAAAAAGAAAAGTAATTTGTCATACTTACAAAGAAAATGGGCATGTGAAGAAAAATTGCCCAAGCATGAAGATCAAAGCAAGGAAGATGTCAAGTGCTTCCACCTCCACATCTCACTCACTTGAAGCATCCTCTACTCATGACTATGAAGCCACTTCCAAAGTGAGCCTCAAAATTACAAATAATGAGGTACTTTCTTCTTCATCTACTCATGATAACGATAATGATAGTACTAGCTCTTCTAATTCACATGATATACAATATGATGAGTTAGTAAGCGAATATAAGATAATGTACACCTTGCTTGCTAAAAAGGATAAGGAAAATGAGATGCTAAAGAAAGAAAATGTGATGCTTAAGTCTCATGTGCATGAATTAAAGCTAGAAAATGAGAAATTGAAGTCTAGCTCATTTGATACATGTCATGATAGATTGAATTTTGAGCTTAAGGACTTAAAGCTTGGAAATAAAAATTTAAAATTTGAGAATTCGAAAATCATAACTGAGAACAATATTTTGAAATCTCAACTACATGCATTCATAAGTCAATTGAAGTTTTGAAAGATGAGATTTTGGTTTTGAATAAGGAAGTACATAGTTTGAGAAACTCAACTTCCTTCAAGAAAATTGAAAAGAAAAATGCTTCCTTCAAAAATACTCATGTTCATCATAAATCTCATGCTATGCAATCTAATGCAAAATCTCACATTAGGCATTCCACATTTAAACATCAAGGTCAAAAGAAAAATGATTTATCTAAGAATGTCCATGCTCATTATGCCTCTCATGACATGCATTCTACCATTAGACCTAATAATAATAAGAAGATGAATGAGGTTTCTAAGAATGCTCATACTCATCATGTTTCATATGATAAGCATTCTAAAAATAAATCTCATGTCCATGTTAAAAATGAAAAGAAAAAGTTTCATGGATATTATTTTTGTTGTGGTGTTTATGGTCATGCAATCCATGATTGTGCATTTAAAAAGAATTCAAGTGTTGCTAAGACACTTTGAATACCTAGGCCAACTAACCCCCAAGGATCCAAAGCCATTTGGGTACCAAAAATTTCTTCTCTTGTAAGGGGAGTCACCACACAAGGGTAAGACGAAGATGGTTGATTGAAGTTGCTTGAGGACTCAAAGATTGAACCATTTCAAAGTTGCAACTTCAAGACATCTAGATGCCTTAGGTAAAATTGGCATCAAACATCTTGGTATCGTATCCTATACTCTCTTGACTTAATTATAGTTGGAGCTGATATATGCTTAATATTAATTGATTTTTCCTGCTCTTAATATATTTCAAAAATTATTTTTGATTTTTGATTTCCTGGTCTCTTCGGAGATCCCGGTGGCCTGTAATGGGCCTAAGCGACCTTGCAATTCTAAATCGTAGGAACATTGTGGCCTTTCGATTTTCAACCAATAGGAAGAGTTGGAGATCATGTTTTCATTTATACTATATCTGTGATCTCTTAAATTCATTTTGGTATCACTTGATTTTATTTGAAACGAATTTGAAACCATTTAGCAAAGTAATCTTTGATAATGATACTTGATGCATATCTTTGCTTTTTGGTAGAGTTAGCTTGCTAAGTAACTATATTTTCTATAAAATATTAGTGTAGCTCACTTGCAAGTTATAAGGTTTTAGGAAGGCTAATTAGATAGAAAAAGATTATTTTGACTAAACTTTCATGAATAATGTATAACTTGGATAAATTCAAAATCTAAGTGTTATACCTAAATATTTAAGCTTAATTAATGTCTCTATACTCATGATTAGATTTGCATGTTAAACCCTTGAAGCTTCATGAGTAGATAGAATCTTAGCACTTAGGCAAATTTCATTGAATGAAACTTGCTCTAGGTTGATATTCATTATTAGAGACCTTATCATTAAGTCCAAACTAGTTAAACATAGGTAGAGATCTTATTCTTCAAATATTTCACATCTTAAGATCTCTTAGATTTATTTTGATATCATGGTAAAAATTTTCTTTAAAATGAATCTTAACTATCTAGCATAGGTTAAGTTTCTAAATGGAACATTGTTTTGAACCTTGTGCTATTTAGTAAGTTAGCTTGCTAGTAGTCTTAATTTCATTGTTATTAATGAAGTCTACTTGCAAGTTGTAAATGTCATTGAAGGTTATGCTATCTAGAAGAATTTGAAAAGTAAATGAAAAAAGTTGGGCAAATTTTCTAAGAAAAAGGTATGGTTTTAACTTTAAAAATTTTAGTATAATTCTTGAATTTTCACGTTTAATGATATCTCTATACTCATGATTGATGTCACATGATAAATCCTTGAATTTTCATGAGTAAGAAAAATCTTGATAACTTAGCTCATTTCATGATATCATGATACTTATGAAATTGAACTAGATTAATACTTTTCTTTAGAGACTTCATCTTAAGTTGAAAATTTGATGAACATGTTTATGTGTGTTAATGATTAGTTGTCATTTGCTTAAAATTAAAAATTCATAAAAGATTGAGCAAATTGATAACTAAGTCAATTTAGATGACTTAAGCTTAAAAATGTTTGACCCAAGTTAACAAATCGACTTGGAAAATTTATTTTAAGTCCAAAACTTCATAAACATGTTTAGAAATAGGCATGATAAGTTTCCATGCTCATAGAATGAAAAATTCATATGGATATGGATAAATGATAATAGATGTGATTTCATGGATACCTCTTTTGAACTAAGTTGACCTAAATGTTTCATTTTTGATCAATATTTGATAAACATGTTTAGATTTACTCATGTTAGGTATCCATAGATTTAAATTTGAAAAATCATGAGTAAATGTTAGGATCGAAACTTAGCAAGTTTCATGAAACCTAGTTAGTTTTGAATGAAACTATGCTAGGTTGATATCTTAACCTTAAGTATATAATTTTTATCTCAAACTTGACATATACTATTTACATGACCATCATGTGGTGTTATGAAAGTTTAAATGAAAATTGAAGATGTTTTAAGAATAATTGAAAATTTCAAAAATACAACTTCAAACTTCAATTGGTATAAATTTCAGTTATTTTTAGAAAAATATAAAAAAAATCCTTTTTAGGTGATTCTTGAAACTACACCTTCATTGAAAAATTTAGTTTCTTAAGTAAATTTTTTAAAATATTTCATCAAGAATCTAATTTATAATGAATTTTTGAAGTTGGATTTCAAAACTCAAAGTATCATCCTTAATTGAAATATTAATCTTTCTATACTTTGATTTTTCTTCAAAAAACTTCAATAAAAACTCATGTACACCATTTGGATTCTAATTTTAATATCATTCACACATTTTCATGAGTAAAATCATTTCTAGGAATGATTTTGATATTTTGGATGATAGCTAGGATCCATTTGTTTATTTAAAAATAATATAGGATGAAAAATGAACTTAGAAAATTCATATTGAGTTCAATCTTGATACATGAATTTCAAATGACTATTCAATAATTGGTATCAAAATTTTCATCCCATAATTGATATCAAAATGAGCATTCTATATTAGGTATCAAAATTTTCATCCAACAATTGGTATAATTTTTTTTAAAATAGGAATCTTTTTTTGAATGGATTTAAAAATTTGATTTTTGAAAACTTAAGATATAAGTTGACCTAAGTCAACAAAGCAAGTTAAAAATTCATCTTAAGCCCAAACTTAATTCATAAACTTACACTATCTCATGTTTGATGTCTAGATGCCTAAGTATGAGAAAACATGAGTAGATAGCAGCTCTTGAGACTTAGCATTTTCATAGTTTTCATGCTTAATTTAAATGAAAATGTGCTAAGTTCATGTAAACTTGTTTTCCATCCATTTGGTTGAGATTTTCATATTTCATGAAGATAATCTTCTTAGAATCTCAACTTCATGAACTTCATGATTTAATTCCCTCCCTTTGATTAGAATGTCCTTTCTTGCCCTTTTTGATTCATGTCAAAAGGGAGAGAATAATATAAGAAAAAGGGGGAGAAGTGTAAACTTGTAAACTTGATTCATGTAAACTTGTTTTCCATCCATTTGGTTGAGATTTTCATGTTTCATGAAAATAATCTTCTTAGAATCTCAACTTCATGAACTTCATGATTTAATTCCCTCCCTTTGATTAGAATGTCCTTTCTTGCCCTTTTTGATTCATGTCAAAAGGGAGAGAAGAGTATAAGAAAAAGGGGGAGAAGTGTATAGGTAAATAGGAAGAAAAGTATAGCTACTGGGGAAGAAAATATAGGAAATCCATGCATATAGATAGAGGGGATTTAATTACATAAATATGCATGTTGATAGAGGGAGAAATCCCTAAGTTGATATCCTTAATGCTTGAATGAATATATATTTTCTTAAGGATATTTGTAATCATCAAAAATGGGGAGATTGTTGGCTTTAGGTTTCAATCTTAGCCTTAATCTCGATTTTGATGGGTTTGATGATAACAAACATGGAATTAATGATTTCAATTAGAATATATTTCAGGTTCCATATCAATTAGCGTTCGATGTCCTCGATTGAAAATAACGGAAGAAATCAGAAATCGAAAGGACATTGATCGTCACGCTCGGGTTCATCGCGAAAATTTCTCGAAGATCGACGAGTGCACCAAAGTCGCTTGGATGAGTCCAAAGATCAAGTCAAAAGCTCTCCAAGATGATGCTCGTTGAAAGCCGGAACCCGAAAATAAAACGTGGAAGATATAATTTATCATTATTTTAGACAATCATATTTACCTAAAGCAACGACATTATCCCCATTGTCATATAATAGTTTACTATATTGTTATATGTTATTTGTTAAACGAATTATCACAAAGAATAAAAAGCATCACAATAAAAGTTGATATCTACTGCCTTGATTGAGTAGACTACTGATCCAAAGCAGATGCAGCAATTAATAGTTTAATATCTGATGAGATATCCATGATTGAGTAGACTGCTAGGGGTGTCCAGTATCCGGTCTACACCGAACCGAATCGAAAAATCAAAAAATCGAAACGCCGCGGGGTTCGGTTCTTGACCCAAATCGAACCGATTAATTATTTCAATTTGGGTCCGGTTTCCGAAATTCGATAATCGACCCGAACCGAAAATCGAATACCCATCAAATATTATTTATTTTTTCGGGTTCGGGTCGGGGATTGGGGGTTCACTCGGTTCGGCACCTTTCGGGTCGGAGATTGGGGACCCGTTAGGTCATTTTGTCCGGTTCGGCGCCCTTATAATATCATCTTATTTAATACCAAGTTAATTACTGCATAATAATTTGTTAGTATTTCTATCGTTTGAGGAAATTTTAGTTTTTTCGTGTTGAAATCAAACCGAACCGAACAATTTTGTTCAGGTCAAATCGGGTTAGGAATTGTTCGGTTCGGATTCGATTTGAAGATTGAGTTAAAAGAAATTTTGGTTTGGTCTTAATCGGTTCGATTCGAACCGAACGGACAGGCCTATAGACTGCTACGAAGCAGTTAAATGGACAGGTGCAAGTGCAGTAGTTATTGCTAGCTTATATAATAGTTTACTATATTATCATATGTTATTTGTTAATAGTTTATTGTCGTTGAACAAAAGTTGGTGAATATGAATCATCATCAAGATTTTACATATGGTAAAAGTTAATATCTCCTGAGATATCCTTGGATTTGGGTTTCCAATGGAGATTTTACAACTAGAATCAATCTGCATTAAGTAGAAGGAAAAAGTTGGATCTTTGAAGAAAGAATAGATCTCTTGAATGACCGTTGAGATCTTCTTTTGAGGCGAAATACGAAGCACTCAAATGATTGATGCAGAGATGGAAAAAAATTGTATCTCATTTTATTATTGTGTTACGTTGTCTACATTAATTATACATTAGTCAAATGAAATTGATGTACACATGGAAAAAAAATTAATTTTCCAATGGACATTGTTCAGCTCATAATTAGTCTTCTCTATAGAAAAAAATTTGGTTTTTCAATTCAAATTGTAAAGCTTAGTTGATAATTAATAATTGTGGCTTCTATTAATTAGACACATCATTCGAGTAATCATTTTTTATTGATATTTTTTTTGGTTTTCCAATGTAGGCTGTACACCTCAGTGTAGACAGATAGGAAATTTTTTATATCTCATTTTATTATTTTATTATGTTGTCTACATTAGTCAAATGGAATTAATGTGTACACATGGAAAAAAAAAATAGTTTTCCAATGGACAATGTTGAGCTCATAATTAGTCTTCTCTATAGATTTTTTTATTTTATTTTTCAATACAAACTATAAAGCTTAGTTTATAATTAATAATGATTGTGGCGTGTATCAATTAGACACATCGGTCAAGTGATTTTTTTTCATTGATTTTTTTTTTAATTTTTCAATGTAGATTATACAGCTCAGTGTAGATTGTCATATTAATTAGATGTCCTATTTAATTACACATCAGTTAATTAAGAAGCTAATTAATAATGATTGTAGCTTCTATCAATTAGACATATCGATCAAGTGATTATTTTTCATTGATTTTTTTTTATTTAAAATTTTTAATGTAGACTGTACAGCTCAGTATAGATTGTCATATTAATTAGGTGTCCTATTTAATTACACATCAGTTAACAGAGAAGTTAGTTAATTCTCTTTCCCTCAACGGATAGCAAAGCAAGTTTTTCTAGCCAATGCACATTTTCCTATACCTTGTTTAAAACAGAATAGAGAAAGAGACAAAATTGAAAATTGAAAAGAACTTCTACTTTATATATATATGTCAATTGTGGGTCGCACAGTTAGTGATAACATGGTGTATGTTGTCTAGAGATCTAGGATTCGATTTTTAGTATAATCACATACTGTGACTTTCTATCTTTGTTTATATATATATATATATATATACTTCTAAATGTTATGTAGATGTTACCTACTTTTTTAACCGTTTTTCTTTTGACACTTGGCGAAAAATGATTGTTACGATTTAGTTTTTATATATAGATGTTTGTGTTTAATATTACTGATGCTTTGATACTCAACGAAGAGTGGAATGATAACTTGGGTTTGGAATTATTTGGACAGATTATGTGGGGAACCATTAAACCAATTGATCTTCTATAGTTCCCAATGATGATAAATTGGTTTGATCCTCTAACTCTAGTGGTATATTTGCTTCATTGGATATGATATGATTGAATTGAATATATAATAAATGAGGAAGGACTGGATATGAATTTTTTAAATTCGATGTACATCGAATATAATATCAATTTTATATTCTTCTATTCGTATTTTCTTCTAATCTATGCACTAAACAAACAATGGATATTAATCCATTCTTTATCCCATCCTTCCTTATCCTATGAAGCATGCACTAGGAAAATTGTTACCAACAATACTACTTACCAAGTTACCATATCCTTAGAAATCATGAGCCCTCTAGCAGAATTCCCATTTTGCCCTGGCAACTTTTACATGATCTCAATGTTCCTCGTAGACTAAAAATGTTGAATTGAAAATTTTACATGAATACTTCCTACCCACAGATGTGGTATTTTGAACTCTAATTTATGCCCTTCCTATAACTTATTTCCTAAAGCATTAGAGCACTTATTTTTTTGAATATAGCATTTCTACTCAAGCATGACTTCTTTTGGGCCAACAACTTCAATGAAAATTTTCTCTTAGGGACGATTCGGTAGTTGGCTAGTGGCTTTTTGCTAGATCCAATTCCTTTCGAATTGGCTCCTTTAGATCCATTATGGGCGATTACTCTATAGTTCATATAGTATGCTAGGAATGGTAGGCAATGCACTCCTAGCAATTTGGTCAATCACATATTAGTCTTGGTGAAGCTAGCATTCTCCTAAGGAATCACAAAGGATGTTACTTATATGCGGAGACTATATTTGTGGAACCTAGAGTGTGATATACCGAGTTGATGAACACGTACATTGTCATTAGCTTTTTTATTCATGGCCGAATTAATAAAGTTTTCATGGAAACAAATTGTGAAAATCTTGGTTAAAACTATACTGGAGAGCCTGAAGCCCCTTAAACAGAGGTGGCAAATTGTGCACCAAAGCAGACATATTTTGGACCATATGCACGCATAGGAAAATATATCTATATTAATAATCTAAGAGCAAATTGCTCAAAAGAGATGTCTTCTTCTCAGGTCCACATCAAGTCATGGAATCAAAAGAAGCATCTTACGAAATTAACTCCATTGTCCTCTTACTGTACCCTTCCCCATGCATCTCATGTGCACTGTCCATGGCCCCACACTTCCCATTCAATTGAAGGACTTGATTATGTTAAATCTCTCATGAATATAAGATAAAGAACGAGCAATTGCTTCAGTGTGAGATCCAATGCATCCACATTTGTTAAATCAAAAAATTGGTTTTGTTTCTATTTTTTTCACCCCAATAACACACTCTCGGCAAATCAATTGTCATTTCAAACAGAAGAAGACTAGAATTTAGATGAGGAAATTAGGAATCAAATTTTTACTTGAAATTCTTCAATCTTATAAAGAAATTAGAAAAAAGAGAGAGATATTTTTCTACTAAATATTCATCTGAGAGTTGGCAAGAGAAGATTTTCGTATTAATCACCCAATTATAACAACGAGAAAATGAATAGTTAGCTTTAAAATACAGTACTAGTACAAAGGAACAAGAGAGTGAGAAATTGCGGAAAAAGGAAAACCCTAAAGAATCCAATTTTCAGAGCTTGAATCACGATTCAGATGTAGCGAATCATGTATGACAAGAACAAGAACAGTGACTCCAAACTCTACCAACCCTATCACTGAATCATACTCCAGTTGGGTTAATCTAGGAAGAAATACAATTAGACATACAGAGAGAAAAGCATTGGAGCCTTATCTGCGGCACTGAGTGATGGCGGAGCAGCCGCGGTCGTAGGGATTTGCCTGGGCGCTGGGGCGGCAGTTGTAGTGGGAGGCGCCACGCCGGGAGCAGGGGACTCTATCGCCCTGCAAAGCGCCGTAGCTGATGTAGCCCTGTGATTGGAGGGGCCGGCGGCCGAAAGTCGAGTTGAGATCGAACCTGTTGATCCCAGTGAGGTCGCCGGCAGCAGCGTAGAACATGGCGGGGTTCGTCTCCGTGGTGGCGGAAAGCGATGTGGCCACGACGGTGGAAGCGATGAGGAGGATGGCAAGGAAGAGAGGGGTGAGAGCGCTCGGGTGGGTCGCCATTGGTTCCCTTACGTTGGTGAAGGTGCGATTTGGGGAACGGAGACGGCGATGTGTGATTGTGAGGCAGGGAGTGTCCTATGTAGAGTAGAAAGTAGCAAATACCAAATATTGAAACAAATAAGTCATGTGCCAATAAATTAGTCAAATATAAGACAAAAAGATAAATATCTTTTTAAGCTAAAGAAAATAAATGTAAATATAAAATTAAACAAAAAATATAAGGATAACATTTCATAAATAATTTATAATCAAACGAAGAAGAATTGAGATTTTCAAATAATGCAGACGATTTTCTAAAAAAAAGTAAAGGAAAAAATATAAGGGTAACATTCATAAAAAATATAAAATCAAATAGATGAACAATAAATAATTTAATGAAGAAGAATTGAGACTTTCAAATAATACAAACGGTTTTCTAAAAAAAAAGTAAAGGAAAAAATATAAGGATGACATTCATAAAAATATATAATCAAATAGATGAACAATAAATAATCCAATGAAGAAGAATTGAGACTTTCAAATATTGCAGACAATTTTTTTTTAAAAAAGTATAGGAGAAAAGAAAATAGTTCATATAATTTAAAAAGTTGCTAGAAGGAGGCCTTGAACAATAAATAATTCAATAAAGAATAATTGAGACTTTCAAATAATATAGACCGTTTTCTAAAAAAAGAGTAAAGGAAAAAAATATAAGGGTGATATTCATAAAAATATATAATCAAATAGATGAACAATAAATAATCCAATGAAGGAGAATTAAGACTTTCAAATAATATAGACGGTTTTTTAAAAAAAGTAAAGGAGAAAAGAAAATGGTTCATATAATTCAAAAAGTCGCTGGAAGGATAGCTTGAAACTCTAACCTTATGATTAATAGCCACACGCTCTAACCAACTGAGTTATTCCAACTTGTTGTTTTGTTTATTATTTCCATTCAACTCTTATCTTGAAAGGAAGAGGAATATGTTAGAGAATATCGTGTTTGAAAAAATTATATCTAACATTAAACATCTTTTTAAAAAATAAAGAGATCGACTTTAACTCATCTATGTTATCTTCGTATTTCCCATATAGTTCCGATGTAAAACATTTAATATATTTATCTTATTAGTGCTAATGATACGAATCTTATGTGAGAATTTAGTATATAATTTATCCCACTCCCTCACCTAAAACACACGTAATTGAAGAAAAAAAATCCTAGCAGTTGTCCTAATACAACAAAAATAATATTCGGTAATAGTTATTTAATTAGCTTAATTATATTTTTGATCCCTAAAATATTATATTTTTTTTGTTCAGTCTCTATATTAATTTTTCGTTAAGTTTTTATGTTAAGTGCTAACATGATAATGTTGACATGAATTAAAGACAAAATAAAGGATCAAACGAAAAAAATGAGATATTTTAAAAGACTAGATGAAAAAATATATTTTTTAATAATCTAAAACATAATTATATATAAGTTTTCCCATCTTATTAACCAATATAAAATTTCATCAATTTACTTTTTTTTTATTTCAAAATTTTCACCCAATAAATTTACAGTAAATTTACGAATGACACTAATAATCTTATGCAATTCAAAAATAATATTTGTATTGTGCCCAAGTCTTTTCTTCTCGATATATTGTGAATGCATTATGTATACCAATATTTATTATGGACCAAGAGTGTTCATATGATTATATTTTCTTATTCATGTTAAATTGGTGTGCATTAGAAACTACAAAAATTATTCTTTTTGTTTGCCTACTCAACTATAACTATATTATTCCCTGAAGAACTGAATATGTGCTACTAGTGTTGGATTAATTTTATTAATCTTAGTGTGGATTAACATTAATTAATTATTAGAATCTTAGTGATCATGTTTTGACTCTTAATTGAATCCAAATTGTAATTAATTAGGATATTGTAATTGTGAGTGAACCATGATAAATTGGGTCACTTACAAGTCATTTGGGTAGAGTCCCAACTTACAGCCCAGTCTATAGCCAAGATACCCTATCACATGCTTGGCATGTGAGGAGACATAGAGGTTTTAATAAAATGACCTATTTATGGTAATGAAAATGACCTAGGGTTATTCTGGCTGGTTTCTTTCATCCTCACTTTCTGGCAAATGGGAATGTGACTTGCAACTCATCCATTTTAACTATTTTCTGATGTTAATTGTATCTCAAATGACATTGACGATTCAGGTATGTTAATCATTATTATTAACACTTTATGACTTTAATTGGATTTGCAAGTATACTTTTAATACGTTTATCTCCCAAATATTTTAACAAATCATATCAGAGTCATACCGTCTTTGGATCCTCATGTTTTGAAAATTTCATTTTCTTTTATGATGTATATATTTGTTGGGATATAAATGAATCTTGCTTGAACATTTATTATTTACATTTTTTTTTTGCATTTATCGTATACTACATCTTTATTTGTCATTTTTTTTGTCGTTTGTTAAAATATTTGGGAGATAAATATATTAAAAGTATATACTTACCGACCCAATGAAAGCCATAAAGTGTTAATCATTATTATTAACACGACAATTATACTTTTAACATGTTTATCTCCAAAATATTTTAACAACTAGTTGATTTGTTAGTAGGGTGGGATTTTGAAATAAGAAAAACTAAATTGATAGTGTTTTATATTGGTGAATAAACTGTCAAAGCTTATATATCAACACGTGCTAATATTTGTTCACCAAACAACATCAGTAGTGACTCATCTCTTTCGACTATACCCTTGGTAAATTTGTCACGATTCCTTAAATATTGAAGGTTAGACGGTAGAAATCGACGATGACAATCAAAGAAGAAAATTTTCCGATCGTTCTCAAGACTGAAGGCGTTCAGGTGTTCCATACAATACGGACAAGAGAGTCGCCCATGCGTGCTCCAACCAGACAACATGTCGTATGCCGAAAAATTATTGATTATCCACAATATAACAGCTCGTAAAGTTGAGTTTTGCTTCATGTGACAATCATAAGTGACAGCTCTCTTAGCCCACAATATTTTTACTTCATCAATTAGGGGTTGGAGAAACACATTAATTTCTTTCCAAGGACCCCTAGGACCCAGAATAAGCATCGAAAGATTCAACTCATATAGGGGGCAATCTTTTTCGACATGAATAATCTTTGAAGCCTCGGTGTCAGTGGAAAATAGCGAAGCATCTTAAACGAGATATTTTTCTATAGAACCGATTTCTTCTCCTTGTAACGAGTATGTTCACATACCGGTTATTGCTCCAACTGTACATTTTAGTTATAGTACAAATGTAGTTATTTGGGCATATTTGTATCTTTTCATTAGGGGTGAGCATCGGTCGGGTCGGGTCAATACCCGACTCAACCGGAATAACCCAAATATGATTAAACCACCCCCTACACCACCCGACCCTACCCAAAAAAATTTCGAGGACTGACCTAATTAACCCGAATAAAATCGGGCTCCGACCCGATTAACCCAAATTCCTATTATAAAAATAAAAAAATAGGGTTAACGTACAATTTGGTCCCTCAAATATAGTTGAATTTTCATAGTGGTCTCTCAAAAAAAAATAATCCGGTCAATGTGGTCTCTCTAAAATATGACTCGGGCAAAATAATCCCTGACTGACTCAGGCAAAAATTGTCGGGTTTTGAGGTTTTTGATACTTGTTGACATTCATGTCAGGGACTATTTTGCTCGAGTCATATTTTAGGAAGACATTCTAAACCTTATTTCCAACCTTTTAACCAGAAAGTCAACACCATCTTTTATAAATACACCGTACATAAACAAGTATTTAACTATCATTTCGGGTCGGATCGCGTAAATCATGGTTTTCACCCGACCTGACCCGACCCGACCCAACCCGTTTTACCCGATTAACCCAACCCAATTTTTTTGGGTTATTCATGTTGGTTCAGGTTTTGCTCATCCATACTTTTTGTACTCAAGCCCTAATTTCCTTATCAACTTTTTTGTCTTATAAAAAATTGGCTCAAACTTGTCATCTCGAGATAGCATTCCATTAATAAAGTTTGCAATCTGATCAAACGCAACCCCGCTCATATTACAATTGAACTTGATGTTCAGGAGTTGCGTCATTGCCGAAATTCTTGTATATTCAGGACAATTCTCATATAAAAGTTCATCCACAGCTTTCAACATCTCGTAAAATTCTACAGCCTCCTTATTCGATAATTCAATATGTATCGCAAGTTGTTCTTCAGTGACTTCAATTGTCATAGTATATGGTGTCTCAGTATTTGACTCGACATTATCATTTAAATGGAATTGACTGTCAAGACTATCCAAAATCATTGTTCTATAAGGATTAGGTGGATTGGAAGAAGAAACGACACTAGAAGATTCACTATGAGTATGGACAACAGGATTGCTCGACGTCCCGACTTGACGTGACTCCTCGTGACAATTCCATACATAATATTATGGTGTGAATCTTTTTGTATATAGATGCATTGTGACAGTTTCTCGATCTAAAAATTTTATATTCGAATATTTTCGGCACGGAGATCGGATTTGATCACTGCTAAAGAATTTTTTATTCGAGTAGGCAAAATTTAAGAAGTAAGTTATGCCTACTCGAAATTCATCTATTATAACTGCACGATGAATTCGTCGGTAGATCTAACTTCGATCGTCCGACATGTTCTGTCAAAAAATTAACAATATCTTCAGTTAATATCTTTAGGTGGGATGGTTCTCTTCCATTCGAGATTCATGTTATTTATATTGCACAAAGTATTTCTTTTAGTCATTAACTTCATTCTAAATTTCTACAATATCTCTCTATAGTTCTCCGAATACGCATATCATATGGGCGTGTATCGAAGAACAAGGGAGATACAATAGCCAAAATTAAAAACAAATAGTGACTAAAAGAAAAAATTAAGTGCAATACAAATAACTATGTTCCCAAATTATCCAAGTAAGGACAATTCAAGGGTTGTACGTCGTATAAAAGATCGTCTGCTTCATTTACACGAACATACAACCCTCGAACGGATTTAAGATTTTACAAAATTAATACTTGACTTGTCGATGCGTATGTGAAACGTATTAACTCGTCAATGCGAGTCTATAGTGGCTAAGGCGCGAGTCCACAGTGGACAATTTCAGCGCGAGTCCACATTGGACGATTCCGACGCGTGTCCACAGTGGATGATTCTGGCACAAGTCCACAGTGGACGATTTCATTAATACTAATGGAATTAACATTAAACTAATCAACAATAACATAACATAAAAATAATTAAACCCTAATCAACATTAATAATTAATTAACATTAACCAAACTATAATATTATTAACATTAATCAAATTATAACATTAATTAACCTAAAAAAATAATATATATATATAATACAATTTAATTAAACTGTGATTACGATTTAAATTAACCCGTAATCGTAGTTTGATTAGGATTAAATTAAACCTTAATCAACAAATTGATTTAGGTTAGATTAACCCTAATCAATAGTAGCAGACAATGCTGCTGTCTACTATTGCATCAGTTGGGGCCAATGGTCCTTGGGCCCAAAATTCAGAGCTGGCATCTACACGCCGACGCCCTTGTTTAGTGTCGGTGACCGGAATATGGTGGAGTAACGAGCGGCGAAGGAGAAATAGGGGGCAGAGAGATTAATACCCGACGGAGGAGAAATCGAGCGACAGAAATCAACGGAGAGGAAGGGTTGGCCGTTGGTGGCAATAGGCGATAGCGGCATGGCAGGAGTAGAGAAGAAGAAGAAAAAGGAAGAAAGAGGAAGGGTCGGACGCGAGCACAAATAATATCGATAAATCGTGGATTCTTAATTTTTGTATCACCAACGTCCGACGTAGGCTTCTCTAAGCCGTCGGTGATGAGTGTTTTATTTTTACGCCGCGATCGCTCTATCGATTTATAAGCAACGACCACTTGTAGTCGTGACTAATGACTTATTTCTATCACCGATGGCTTGTGGGCCTTCGCTAAGTCGTGGCTACAAACTTATTTCATTTCGTACCCTCCGTGCGCGCCAACAGCTATGAGCGACAGACTTAGGCGGCCGTATGCGAGCCATGGTTGAGTTTGTTGCATTAGCTACGACCGCTGCGATCGTTGAAAAGCCGTGGATTGTTCTAACAGCCGAGATACAGGGGAGGAAAACTATGGAAAGCAATTCACATAGCTCTTGATTGTTCCCCTTCATTTTTCTTTGATGTTTTCTCGACCTCTTATGCCTTGCCCTCTGTTCCAAAGACTTCTTCGCCCAATGGTTCGCCTTCTGCTAATGCTCCGACCCCTAAGCCCCAGATCCAATTGTTCTGCCTAGCTCTCAGTGTGGATCACGACCCTCTGTATCCGAGCGACAATAAACCTAGCTACCCCCAGTGGCTGCCATTAGTGGTTTTTTAACATGAGAGTTCATAAATTTTCTTTCAAATTATTTAGGCTCATGGCAATCCTTAGGTTGGATGTGTGGTTCTTATTGATTATGTCTTACACTTGATTCCTTTATATTCCCATGTTGTCACCTGATCTATCAGGTTGTTCATCATGTTGCTTGGGATGTTATTCCTCTTTCCTAACCTTGTGATGGCCATTCATTGATGATTCGCCTTTCAAGTATATGACTCTTCGACCTCATTGACTCTTCTCCATCTGGTTTAGGAAACCCTAATGGAATATTAAAACTGCAACTAAAGTTCAAGTTGTTGTCATTTTTATTCTAACTTCGAGGAGTTCATTAAGCATCACTTCTTTTCTAGCACCTTTGCTCATCAACAAGCTTGCTTCCTATTAGGACTGGTTTTATTTTTCAGATTAAGATTGTGGCTTGTGGTCCTCTAGTTTTTGGGTTAATCCTTCAGTCCTTGTCTTCTATTTTGCTTATCGGTCATCTATTTGTTACTAACTCTTATTAGTTCGTCTGACAATCAAACAACCGCCTAGTGCACAAAGCTAGGTAACCTACCCCCACTATCCTAATGAATCAATAATTACTCTGTCGAACGATAAGAGGACAATAGCGGCAACAAATGCATTACAAAGAAACAAATTCCCAATAGTAGATTAATTCAAATTAAGATAAAATTAAAACTCTAGATCTCTAAAAAACCATAAAAAATATTCAAAAATTGTACTACTTAAAATTGTAAGTATAGCATTTCCTCAAATTGGGGATTGATTATGGTTCCACACCTTTTGTTGTGGAGACTCATTGTAAAACTTCAATGGATGTCCTCTAATGCAGCGACCTCTCTTTGAATTATATAAACGTTGATATTAGATATATTTATTTATCATCATGAAAAATACAAAGCTATCAATGGATAGAGCAACAAACCAAGGTAAGAAAAGTTTGAGAGTATAGATTGAACATTAATTTTTTAAAATTAGTTTAAAAAGTTTAATTCATTTAGTAAAAAATTTCTTAACAAAATAAATTCCACAAACAAACATTTAACAATTGTACTAAAACTAAATAATAGTATTTATTTTAAAATTTTTAATAAAACATAATGTTTTTTCAAATATAAAACAAAATCTCTTATTAATTCAAATATTAAAAAATAACTAAATAAAATTAATAGAGTTTATTTTCGGAAAACAACATAGATTTTCCAAGTGTTTTCACATGGCGAGATATTTGTTTCATCTTACATTGGAATTTGCACGCTCGACTAGCATATAACTTTTGACATCAAAAAGGAACAGACATTTGAATTCCTTTTTTAATCAAATACATTTTGGGAATTGTAATCATATAAATTTTGTAAGTGTAAATGAAACAATAAAAACAACGTTGATCACAAATTATACAAAGGAAAATTGAATTAGAAAAAAGGATTAAAAAATACAAAGGAGAATTCCCTTCAGATGTTTTAAAAATTGAATTAGAAAAGCACATGTCGATCGACAGCATAAATAGATACTGAAAAAAAACTATTAAGGTAGTTAATGTACACAATATGGACATAGAAAACTATTTCTGTAAAACAGTAAAATTTGAAAAAGAAGAAAAAAGAAATCGAAAAATTCCAAATAGGCATAAATACAAAAATAAATAAAAAAAATCAAAAAGGATTAAAAAATACAAAGGAGAATTCCCTTCAGATGTTTTATTGTCACCATGGACGTCTTTGGAGTCCAATAATATCGGACTTCAACAAAGCCAAACTTTCAGATCTCCGTTCTTGTACATAATCATAAGGATAGCAAGTTAAAAAATATAATACTTCAGACCTCAGATTTAGTTTTTTTTTCATAGAAAATTCTCATAGTATATTTAACACCATCATGGGCCCAGAAAGGTAAGAAAGTATATTGAGGACAATTAAGGTAATAAATAATTAATACCTAAAATTACAAATAAGGTTGCCTCAGTTGTAGTGACAATTTGTGTAATGTCATCATACTACATCTGATAATACGTGCAAAATTATGCATCACTGGCAGAAATTCGCTACATAAATAATAAAATAAAAAATCAGCTTATAAAGCATCAAATATTGTCCAAAGAAAAGTAAAATATAAAAGTTGTTTGTCCCTGTCTAGCTTGTCGTCATACTCAAAAGATTGCTGATGTCCCTGTCTAGCTTGTCGTCACATGCTCATCAAAGTTGTTTCAATGGTTTAAAGAAAAATAAAGCAAATAACAAATGATTACGTAATATCTTTATTGATAGCGATAATATCACATTAAGAAGATTAAGGTGAAATGTTAGCAACATGTGATCACCGAAATCGGCTCCGTGGAAGAATAAATAACTAATCCACAGGTTCCTATCAGCAAGTGAATTGCCAATTAAGGACTTGATCTTTGCCCGATCATAGCATCTCCTGTCATCGCAGAAGCTACAGGAGACGTGGCATCAGGCACAACAAAAACAAATGAAAACGAACTAAATGATTATAATAGAAAGCCCTCAGTGACCCATTTAAAATCATACACAGCTGAATAAACTATTTTTTCAAGCCCGCATTAATTGCATTTGGAGAATTACCATCTCAATTAGAAAATGGGAATGGTTAAATACAAATGCAAAATTTGGGTAAAGAAATAGATTATACAACTGCTGTTAAGTGTCATACGGCACTTCCTATCAAGGTCAATGTCTCTTCATCGAGATAAATTGGAAAATAAACTTTGGAAACATGACAAATAAAGTAATAAATCAGCTTCAGACAGCCAGACAAATTTGCATCAAACAATTTCAGCCGGTAATTCCAACTTTTGTAAGATCATCATTAGCTGTAAATATAAATAAGTTATTAATCACAATTCTGTAATTAACAAAACTTAGATGTAGAAGTTTAATAAACAATTGTATAGAAAATTAATCATCATCGGAAAGAATTGTCTTTCTCATCCACCGCCAATTGTGGATGTAAGGCGGTGTAGGAAGGTGTCCTAAGATTATATTCTAGCTTTCGTCATATGATGTATGCGTAAAAATCTATAATAAAATGTTTGTAAATCAAAAATTCTAAACTGTATCATTATTATTAAGCAAGATTCAGAAGTAAGAACAGATTCCTCAATTGGACCGATGATCCTCAGATCAAGTGTTGGATAATAAACATCTTGCCGCATCATAATCTTTGCAATACAAATAGTAATTGAAATAAATTAATTAAACAAATGCGTTTAAGGAAGAGTAAAAAGAAATCAAGGCTCAGAGTTGGCGAGTTTAATAAAGGTTCGATTCTGCCAGCGAGCGTCCACAATGTGATTCAGAAGAGGGAGCTCTGTTATCATCATCGCCAGATAATACAATCTAGTGAATAAAATAACCAAAAATATAAGAAATAAATTCAATGCAATCAGTTTGCAATAGCTCTTATCGATCTAGATAATCCAGATCTACAAAAAAAATTGTAGAAACTTTCATATATTGTAAGAGATGAAAATACTGAAATATTTTCTTTACGAAAATAATAGAGAAAGATAAAATATGGAAGACATTCACCAAAACCAATTAAAAGAAAATAGTGTAATTCGGTAATCGTCGAGGAAATAAAAGTACCGAGATTACGACCGATGAAAAAAGTGAAAGATTTTGGGAGATTGCTCAGTTCAGCGGGGTAGTCGACATACAAATCTTTCAAAGAAGAAAGACCTGCCATCCGGTCTGTTGAGCTTGAATTTTCTGGAGTCGTCACAGCAATCCTCCACTTCAATCTACGACGAGATTAAACAAAACCACAAAATTGAAAACAGATCTACGGGGAAAGAAGAACCTAAAGAAAGGATGAGATGAAATTGAACATTGTGAAGAGTATATATACACTCCAACCAAGAATTAGGGTTTTGTGCTGCGATGGCGGCGGCCGGATTTTGGCTTTGATATGACTCGGTAGGTGGACGAACGGGAATTACGGTTCATTGGATCGGGTCATTTGTCATTGGGTTATGAAAATGAACCGGTTCGCCGATAAGGTATTCAACTATAAATTATACATATTTATCTTTGAAGTAAAAGCTTGGAGCAAATTAACAAGACCTCTTCCGATTCATCGTCTCCCGTTTCCTCACTCACGCATAGCAACTCCAGAGGGCCCAACTTGAAGATCTGGACAAAGAACCAACCGGAAAAAGGAGGAGCATTGGGACAACATCAACCACATTCTCCATGACAAGAACTTCCGACAAATGAGAGCAAAATGAAAGGGGAACAATCAACAAAACCTGAATCTTCCGGGGATCGAGATCAAAAACGGGGGCAGGCGAGCTAGGTTGGTGGAGCCGGAGACGAGGGCTGTCAGATTTGTCGAAAGTGAAGTAGGCGGAGGCGGAGTTGGCGGGGGAAGCAGGGGAGGAGAGGTCGGAGAGCGTGACTGAGGGGAATTCGTACGGCAGGCGTTGCTTCTGCCCTAGTGGAGCCTCCATTGCTTCGGCACGCTCGACCCCCCTTCACCTCATCCCGCGCTCGAAGGCTAGGGTTTGAACTTGGGAGCGGATCGAATATTAGGGTTTTTGAAGGGGGGGTGGGGATTAGGGTTTTGAAGGGCAAAAGCAGCGGAGTAGAGGTGGAGGAGGAATGTGCAGCCGCCACGGCGAAGCTTTCTCTCTCTTCGAAACGAGCGTATATTTATTTTTTAATCGATTGTGCTCTCTCTCTCCCCCCACACACAGATATCTGTCACGTGTCCATTTGGGCTTGGTTGCGAAAGTTCGAGTATGTCTTAATAAAGCATAGAATCTAGATAGAATTTCATATTAACGTGGATATATTTTCACTCATTCTATTCCTAAAGAGTGTGCATGGATGGAGTAAAATTGAAATCGATTGTAGGTAAGCTCCGGTCAAATTAAATTCAGACATATCCGAATAATAAAATAAAAAATTAATTAAAATCGATTTAAATTCCAACTTTATAAACCCGAGCACTTGAAATCGAATCAAATCCCGCATGTTGACCTAAGTTTCGAGATCATGTAAATCATCTATTAATATAAAAAGCTAAATAATCATCATTTCATAAATTTTTAACATCAACTTTTGTTCTCATTCTTTCTAATTTCATCAATTTTGAAATTATCATTCATGACTAACCAGCAGTCATGACAATAATTCATAGCTTCAAAAAGATAACTTCCTTGAAGGAAAGCATCATTTGAATTTAAAACTAGGGATCATTACGTTGCCCTACTAATAAATAAACAACCAGTGAAAAAAAATTTGGACATAGAAAAGGAATAAAATAAGTCAATCTCCTCTTTGCGAAAGAATTATTATCTTTGTTTGTTCAAGCAGTGGTTCAAAAATTATTATATTATTGGTTAATAATTATTCAACATAATATATATAAATATATATATTACAAATATAAAAAAATGATTCCAATAGGATACTCGAAATCGGAGCCGGAACATATGATTTTGGGTAGGTCTGATTTCATATTCCAACATAATAAGATCCGGGTTCAAAACTTGAGAACCGGTTTTATACGTGATAAAGTCCGAATATTATGAAAATTAAATTACAGGATATCCGGACCCGCTCACCCCTACTCATTCTCTCTTTCTCTCAAGATTTACATATTAACGTGTATATATTTTCTCTCCTCTCTTTCTAGCTATGTATTATATGATCATCCCGTGTTTGACTTCTCAAATATCAAACATAATATTTCAATCACTCTTGATCTTTGAGTTTTTCAAAGTGGGTGATGTGCACATCAAGTGTACCACATTGACTCCCTATGCATAAGTTGTACGCATGATTTCTCCCCTAACAGTGTTTTGGAATTTTTCTCTTCATCGTTCGTAACGAGGTAACCATAGGAGCAACTGCGCCCGGTGAACCTTGATGTCATAGGAGACCGAATGTGTGTAACAAACCATAGAAAAGGGTGCTAAGCTTTTCACATTGTGGACTCACGAGCTAGGAATTGCTTCTATATTTGCAAGATTGGATCGGTCTTTATATATATATAACATTGACCAGACTTCAACAATTTCAGTATACTAAGGTTGTCTTTTGTATATTCCTAGTAATGTTACAATGGTAATTAATCCACGTTACCACAAAATAAATTGTGATCATACTTATTGGTAATATAATATTACCATGTTTGATATGTTTAATCAACATAAATGGATGGTAATCTAAATTTTTATTTTTTATTTCACAAAAAATTACAAAAAAAACTCTTATCAAAATTTGGTGGTGTCTTGCATGGAGAAGAAAGTACGGAAGAGAATGACAATGTTGGAATTTAGTATTATCATAGGGGATGGTAATCAACGTACCCACCTCCCATGGGGGCTATACACATTATCACTTTGGTGGTATGTGGATTATTGAGGCAGTCTGGATTAATATGGTAATGTGTGGGCCCTGAGAATTTAAAAGCAAGATTACCTATAAATGTAAATAAATTATTGCATACCAAACACCTCCTAACCATTTATCTAGACAATATTCTAATCATGCTACTCTATTGGTGTCTTTCATTTGTTCATCTTCCTAGCCGGTCGTTCAGGTTTCAAAACATGTAGATTCGTCATCTCGAGTTTTATAACTTCGTGAGCTGCTTAACTAGGCAGCTAGAGGCTCCACCTTTGTGGAAGTTGGCCCTTACAAACGCCTAAAATTCTATATAAAAAAAAAATACCGCTTACCTGAAGTGGTTGCATATTGACTACTTAGTCATGTCTTAGATTCATGTGACCATCTCTTCCGACAACCTTCAAATGATTCTCAAATTGAGCAAATCATGAATATTCTTTATAGCCTAAACCTTCTTTTTGACTGTATCATTTTGCCACAAGCCGAGCTTTATAAATATCGTCTTTTTTGAGTTTGTAGATCCACTTGCATCCAACAAGCTTCTTGTGTGGTGGAGGCTTCACAAGTTCTCAAGTATTATTTTTCTGTAAAGACTTGAATTCTTTTGTCATAGATTCATGCCACTTTCTTAAATCTGTTTGATTTAGAGCTTATTTATAGGAGGTTGGTTCTTCAGTGCACGATGTTTCTCCAGCCACAACTATAGAATAAGTAGTAACATTTTCATACCTAGGATTAGGACGTGATGCTCGCCTAGGTCGGTTGAGGGTGATGGAATAAGGATTCTCCTCCTCGACCCGATGTGGCTCCTCCTGGACCTGAACATGTTATTCAGTGGTCTGTTCTAATGAAGCAATGTCATTGGCTTCTGTGGAAGGTGGTCGAGGCGCATGTGTATGAAATCAGAAATCTTGGTTCAGGTGGTGTTTCTTCTTGTGGCATGAGAGATATAGGTCTCAGAGTCTTCTTCTTGGTCCTCCTTTTTCATTTTCAATAGTATTTGTTCATCAAATATTACATCTCTATGAATTTCTGCTTTACAATTATTTAGACACCACATGTACTAAATAATTTTATAACCTTTCACTCCACTATGGTATCCTAAGAAAATACACTTCTTTGATCTATGTTCTAATTTTCCTTCATTTACCCTAACATAAACAGTGCTCCCAAAAAATTTTAAGATGGTCATAAGAAGCTGGCAACCCGGTCCCTTTTTCCTCAAGCGTCCGAATTCAAGTGATGAAGACGGAGATTGATTTATTAGGTAACAAGTGATGGATACAACCTCTGCCCAAAATTTTTAGAAAAGTTAGCATTAGAAAGCATACATCGTACTCTTTCAATGATGGTGTGATTCATCATTTCTGCTACTCTGTTCTGCTGAAGTGTGTGGGGTACTATGTGATGTCGTATGATCCCTTTCCTGGCAAAAATCTTCAAATTCTCCACTGTAAAATTCTAGGCCATTTCGGTTCGTAGGGTCAGAACATATCCATCGATTTGCTTCTCGATCATTGCCTTCCAGGACTGAAATTTAGAGAAGACATCATATTTATTTTTAATAAAATAAGCTCATACCTTTCTGGAGTAATCATCAATAAATGTGAGCATGTATCGAGCTTCTCCTTGAGATTCAACCGGTGAGGGCCCTTAGAGGTCATAGTGGATGTAGTCAATTTTTTCTTTAACACAGTGTTGCCCTATATACCAATAATGTCTCTCCTCCCCTTTTACTCATCGCCCTCATCTTCTTGGGATGCGTGCCGCCCTAGCAGTCTATAGTCCCAGGATATATTATTATATTTTTAAAAAAAATCACTAATATGTTCATAACTTAATTAAGTTGAACTTGTTTCCCCACTCAACTCGATCAAATTTCACCCAAATCGGGTTCCGATCGAACCATCGGACTCGATTCGAACTTCACCTGATTCCCACCTACCAATACATCTAAAAATTAGATAACTATACGCGCACGAAATGCCTTATCTTAAATCACATCATCCGACATTTTCCCCGGCCCGCTCGGATGCGCATTCCTCGCTAAAATCAAATTAATTTATGTTAGAAAAATCGTGGGTATTACTGGGTTGGGCCAGCCCGACCAAACAAAACTCATGTTCGGCCTAGTCTGACATATAAAAGTTCGGGCATGAGACCCAGCCCCAGCACGACACATACATAAAATAAACAAACCGACAGGGCACTACTCGTTAGCACGTGAAAAGAAAAAAATAATTGAAGCATAATACATCGGGTTGATAGCCCGATGTCTTGAATTATTAATGAGTTTTTTAAAATAAAATTTCTTTTCAGGCTATCAGGTCGAGCCTACATCGCTTGGCTCGACATGACCCGATAACTTTTTGGGCCTTATCGGGTTGGCCCGACATAGTAAGGGTTGGGTCGAGCACGATTTTAACGTGTCAGGCCCGTGCCGAACTATTAGGTCAAGTTGAAATTTGCCAAGCCTACTCACATAAGAGCTCCTCCGAATATCCACCGAAGTATCAATGACCAGATCAAAAATAAAGTGGGTAAATGACACATTAATTATCTATCTCAAACTGGAAAATTAATACTCATTAGTTCATTTTTGAATGCAATTCCTATCCATGCTTTAAGCCTTTAACTATTTCATGGTTTTATGCGGCTCGTCTCGGAAAAATTAATAAAATCATGAAGAATGGTCTAGAGAAAAAAATATATACATTTTGTTAAATGAGAAGTTGTTACTTTGGCAAAGAACTCGGGTGATCTTGGTGTTCATTATATTTATCTTTGAAGTGTTGCTTTACATGCTAAAAAGGCTACTGGCTTACCTTAATAATGATCATTCTCTGTGAGTTAGATTGGTTATGACTAAATATCATGAGTTAAATTTTTCACACATCGTCCTTCTGCTCATTCATCTTGGGCCTAGAAACCTGTGGTTAATGCATTTAATGTTTTGAAATTTGATTTCATTAAAATGATTGGTTCACGAAATATGCAATAATCATGCTCTTAATGAACCTTGATTTTCATAGATTGTCAATTATTCATTTATTCTCAAACACACTTATATTAATATGAACTAGTATAACACTTGTCAATTGTGGGTAGTACATTTGGTGGTAACATATTGAATGTTGCTTAGAGATTTAGGATTTGAATTTTAGTATGATCATTTATTGTGATTTTTTATTTTTGTTATTAAAAAAAATCTAGTATAACACCCGCGCAGACAATAAATAAGAAGAAAATTAAAATTAAGAAATAAAATTAAAATTAAAATAATCTTAATTTAAAAGCTGAATTGTAAATTAATCTATTTATTTTTATATTTGATTCTAATATATAGGGATGACAATTTTCTCCTCACCGTCTGCCGCTTTTTCTCGCCGACATCTCCTTCTCACAGTCATAATTTCAATACAAAAAAGGATAATTACCTAAATATTTCCTGAACTATGCACGTTATCTTATTTGTGGTCAATTCAAAAATATTATCAAATTGTATCTTCCGTCAACTCACCGTCAGCAGCACCGTTAAGGCGAAGACGTGGCGCTCTGACGTGGATTAAAATAATATTTTTATTTAAAATATTAAAAAATCATGTCAATTTATGTTAAATTTTATATTGAAAAATCACTCTATGTTCACCATCGACATGGCTCGGAATAATTCTTTAATATAAAATAAAAAATATTATTTTATATTATTTGATATAAATTAAAGTAAATTTTTATAATTTTTAAATAAAAAATATTATTTTAATCCACGTCAGAGCGCCACATCATCACCTTAACGGTGGGTTGACGAAAGAATATAATTGAGACAAATGTCAAAGTTTGGAATATAATTTGGTAATATTTTAAAATTAACCACAAATGAGACAATGTGCATAGTTCAAAATATATTTAGGTCATTATCCTATAAAAAAATTACAATTTTAAAGCCAATTACAAAACACTATTGTATTATTATATTATTATCATTACCATCATCAGCATCATCATTATCCTACAAAAAATTGCAATTTTAAAGCCAATTACAAAACTCATGTTCGGCCTAGTCTAACAGATAAAAGTTCAGGCATGAGACCCAGCCCCAGCACGACACGTACATAAAATAAACAGACCGACAGGGCACTACTCGTTAGCACGTGAAAAGAAAAAAATAATTGAAGCATAATACATCGGGTCGATAGCCCGATGTCTTGAATTATTAATGAGTTTTTTAAAATAAAATTTCTTATCCGGCTATCAGGTCGAGCCTACATCGCTTGGCTCGACATGACCCGATAACTTTTTGTGCCTTATCGGGTTGGCCCGATAATGGCCCGACACAGTAAGGGTTGGGCCGAGCACGATTTTATCTTGAATATTCTACAAACAATGCCTGCTCGATCTTTAGATTTTAATCCTCTTTTTTCAACAAAACACATAATTTGTGGCCACTTGGGCTTGCACGTAATTGTGATAAAAAAAAATCTGGATAACCAACCCATTTACAAATCGTCATAGCATCTTGATAATTTTGAATCATGTACCGTACGCCACCAGTGAAGCTTGAAGGCAATACTACTTTTTTTCCCCTAGCAGATGGATCAGTTTCTCCATTTAAAACAGCTTCTGTCAAACCTTTATACATTTCTACCCGCAATCTCTTTTGATGAATACAAATATACTTTAACCTAATGGATTCAATCATTGTATAACTATCAACAATAAATTATTGAAAGAGACGCCTCGAGTATAGTATAATTGATGGCTCAACATTTCTTTCTTGTATTATATAAGCAAAGAATTATCGCATGCTTACATTTTTTCTAGCATTAGAAGATGCATGAACAACATCACCAAGAGGTATATATTCTTTGCACCCATCTTCTTTGTACGAAAACAACAATGGATATTGTAAAGCAAGATAGGCAGCATTCAACTCATTAATTTGCTGCAATTCACCCGATTATTTTTTCAATAACTATGTCTCTATCACCTCTGGACAATTCAAAATCACCAACAACTAAAGCAGCCACCTCTGAAATAGTAGACAAATTCTACCTTCTTCCATCATGTCATCTTTTACCTATAAGCCTCAACTTAATATTGATATCATCGTTGTCTTGTAGTGTACCCCTAACCATTCGGAACGATTTGGCTAGAATATTATTTTCATCGATCAACATCTTCAACTCAACCACAATTTCAGCATGTAATTTATTTATCTCATCGCTGACACTAATAAAAATAAAGTTAGTTGAGCATACTTTGCTCAAAATATATTATAATTAAAAAATATATACAATAATACCTTATAGCACTTATTTGACTCTCTATCTCATTTTCAGTGTCATAAATATAAAGTTGTGTAAACTTGGGCCTTTCTCCGATTGGTGGTATCAAGCTACCCATTCTATGAAAATTTTGACCACAAAGACTAAAAGTTGAAGTTCATTTAGATTGATTAACACTTCTATCAATTTTACCTCCCATTGAAGTAAAAGAAAATATAGAATTGTAAGCTATAATATTTTCTCAAAAATTGTTACTTTTTTTATCTTCGTCAAAAAGCAAATTTGTCAATTATTGTGGAGGATCTTTCATTTTTGCCAACTCGACTTTACCATTTGAACAACATAAAAAAATTTGGTTTAATTTTGTTGCAATCTTTACGCAGCCTCTCTTTGTACCAAAATAATGCATGACAATGCTCATATTCATATGTAGCATCACCAATATCTCAATACCATGAAAAAATAAAATACAATTATAATTAGTAATATTTTAAATTTTAATTACCAAAGATCACGTATGAAAAAAATCTAAATAAACTTACCTTCAAGATAAAAATACTCACACTCAATGTCATCACCTTAAATAAATAAAAAAATTGTTAGAATCAATTAATCAATTATCATATATTTCAATTATTCAATTATTCTAATTAAAACAAACAATAATATTTATCATTGTTATGAAAAAATATACCATTGCATTCATTATCATCACAATCCACGTATCCACATCCACAATATTATTAATTTAATACAATTCATTAATAATATCATCTGAAACAATAATAGTTATAATTAAAATTCAACACTTAAACAAATATATATATATATATATAACTAATTGTAATGTATACACCTAACATATTTTGAAAAATTAGTTAATCAATTTATAATATTTAATAACAATATATGTAAAACAACACGAATTGATATCATACCATGAAAAATATAATCGTTCTCACAGTCTAACATCGTAGTATCACCACTACAATGTTGTTTAGATAAGTTGTCAAAACTTCACATCCTACCAATCATTGGAAAAGGAAAAGCATATACAATTTGTAATTTGCACTTTTGAAATGGAAGTTGAGATCAATGACAAAAGCTATTATAGTTGGAATAGTTGAAGTGAATAAATTAATATAATCCTACAAACAATAATATAATTTCTAGTTATTATAATGCTTGGTAGTGTAAACTCATCTTTTTTGCATGCCATATAGTAATAGTATTTGATATACACCAACACGATGTCATCAACCTGATATAGTATTTGATATACACCAACCTGATATAATTCTAGTAAAAGTGATTTAGAGTAACACTTTTGCTTGAAGCTATCATGGATGGTGTTTAATGTAACTATTGGAGCTTGAGTGAAATCCATTTGATTATAAATTTACAACGCTTATCATCACTGTAGAAGCTCTTTCAAAGATGCTTATGTCTATTATATAAATATCAATTGGATTTTTTATCCGTTTAATATGAAGTCCTTATTGGCATTCTTCATTTAATTATATGTACTTTCTTAATGCCTTAGAAAGCAAATCTATGTCAGAATGTTAATGAAATGATAGAGAGACATGATGAAGCATTGTCTTCAAGGTATGTTAGTACTACTAAAATACCTCACTACTTGAAATAAGTTCCTCAATAGATGTAACATCAGCAATGCCGATGTTGAATTCATTAGAAATAGTATAGCTCGGTCCTGAGCTGAGTTGCACTATCTGATGAGAGGTTGATTCACATCTGATCAAAACAAACAATAATAAAATAAATCAGACATCGATATATATTACATAACACAAAATTATATCTCACCATTCTTTGAAATCTTTCACCTCCAATAAATCAGCATTTATAAATAGTCTTGACACAAAAAAACACTATTTCGAGCATACACCTTGTCTGACATACACAATGTGAACAAAACATGAATATCAACAAATAAATTATTTCATAGTTCTTCAATTAAATTTCTTGTACAAAAAATATTATCATTATATCTCTTCCTTCTAGCCATTTGAAGAATAATAATGACTCAATCATTATTATCTTTCTTCAAATAATTTTGAACTTTATCAACGAAATCACCCCACATAGTACAATATATTTGTTGATTGTTATGAACATAAACAAAATATGTTAGAATTGAAATATGTACAACACAAATAAATTGCTTATTTTTTGTAAACCATTATTTAAAATAACCAAAAAATTCATTTTCATCTATGGTTTCAGCACCCAATAATTTTCAAACGGACGAAAACAAAATAATTTCATTGAAAAATCTGGATGAGCAATGGGTTGCAAAGATGCCTTAGACATAAACCTTAATAGATATGGATGATTAGTATATTTAAACTTTCTCTTTTGAACGACAACAACAAACAGTCTCATAAGATAAATATTTCATTCTTTCAACCGTGGTTTGAAATTTTCTATCAAAGACTTCCTTATGGTTACTTGAATTCGAGAGCCCTGTGATCAAATAAATAAATAAGTAATAAACACAATACTTTATAAGAATAAACATAGATAAATAAATAAATTTGCAGAAGAATAAATATACCTTTGAATCTTGCAATATCATTTTCACACTATTAATCTGATTAGAATAAGGATTATCCATAGGAGACACATCCCACAATCTCATCACAACTACTTTAAGAGTCCAGTTCAACTTGTTGTTCTTAATAGGATCAATATAATCAACCTTTCCACCTACTTGCAAAGCCATATTCGTAAACCAATCTTTCCACTTGGACAATGCAAACTCAGTCATCATACATCATTTTATAGCACTGATAATGATAGTTAAACCAACCATCACAAAGAATGGTAGGCGAAAAATGATTGTTACGATTTAATTTTTATATATAGATGTTTGTGTTTAACATTTCTGATGCTTTGATACTCGACCAAGAGTGGAATGATAACTTGGGTTTGGAATTATTTGGACAGATTATGTGGGGAACCATTAACTTATTTCCTAAAGCATTAGAGCACTTATTTTTTGAATATAACATTTCTACTCAAGTATGACTTCTTTTGGGTCAACTTCAACGAAAATTTTCTCTTAGGGACGATTCAGTAGTTGGCTAGTGACTTTTTGCTAGATCCAATTCCTTTGGAATTGACTCCTTTAGATCCATTATGGGCGATTACTCTATAGTTCATATGGTATGCTAGGAATGGTAGGCAATGCACTCCTAGCAATTTGGTCAATCACATATTAGCCTTAGTGGAGCTAGCATTCTCCTAAAGAATCACAAAGGACGTTACTTATATGCGGAGACTATATTTGTGGAACCTAGAGTGTGATATACCGTGAGCCGATAAACACTTACATCGCCATTAGCTTTTTTATTCATGGCCGAATTAATGAAGTTATCATGGAAACAAATTGTGAAAATCTTGGTTAAAGCTATACTGGAGAGACTGAAGCCCCTTAAGCAGAGGTGGCAAATTGTGTCGGACCTAGGCCGACCCGACACGAACAAAAATTAGGGCCAACCCGACATGACTCGATAAAAGTTCGGGCTTGGAATCCTCGGGCCCAGCACAACACGCAAAAATTAACGGGTCGTCTGGCATTAGTGGCGGATGGTGGAGGTAGTGGGGGTTGTCGCCCCCACTGAAAATTTTTAAAAAAACTCTTGTATCTATAGTTTTTATACTATTGGCGCCCCCCTTAAAGCTGTTGCTGCTTCTTCTCCCACAGCAAGCTTCTCCCTTCTTCTTTCGTACGAAAATTTGTATTCGAATTTGATTAATTTTTTACTAAATATATTATAAAAATTTTATTATAATTACGCTTTTAATTAATTTTAATTTTTTTAAAGATAGATGAAAATTTTTGTAGCAATGAATATAATTCTTTTAGCAATTAAATGTGTGAATAATTATTTAAATATTTTTAGAAGAATACACCTTCAATTCGGCGCAAATTTGAAGCTTCGAGTTTTAAAATTTTATGTATCAATTTGACCTTATTAGTAAAATTTTCTGAATATGCCACTATCTGACATGACATGTTAGCATGATAACGAGAAGGACATATCAACTACTATTGGGCTAGAATGGCATGATTCGACACGATAGCCCAATTCGTCCTGATTCGGTACGATAGGCCGAGTTGGCCCGATTAAAATTTTGAGCCTATGTTAACAATTTTTTAAAAATAAAATATCATAACGGGCTAACAAGACATGCCAGGCCTAGACCACCTGTCTCGTTAACCTTACGTGCCTTAACGGGCCGACCCGTTAGTGGCTGCATGATAGACTTGACAAGAGCACAACTTAATTGTGCCTGTCCCATGCCGAGCTATCAGATCGGGTTGAAATTTGCCACATTTACTCTTGAGAAATTTTGAATTTATTCTATTATTTGAAATCTTGGGCCGCAAATATTACCAAGCTTTGTTGGAGGTCCACCATCCACCAAGCCACCTTAGGTGGACTCTCTTTTCAGCTTTTTATTTATCTTACCCAACTTTTAGTTTTATAATGACCAAAAGAGAAAACAAGAAAATAAGATGTTATTGAAGTGATAAAATGGTCCCAGACACATTAAAATCTCCCATGAGACATTCATGTTTCCCTCCAATCAGCTTCTTTTTCTTTTATAAACCAAAGTGACAACTTGAATTATAAGAATGTGATATTCACATAAAAAGAAAGAGGAGCTGACCATTATTCAAAAGATATAAATTTTAAAAAGATACTCAATTTAGATTATGCTGGGACTTTGAATCTTGCTCTTGTCAGCTTTCACTCAGCAATTGTATTGTGCACCAAAGCAGACATATTTTGGACCATATGCACGTATAGGAAAATATATCTATATTAATAATCTAAGAGCAAATTGCTCAAAAGAGATGTCTTCTTCTCAGGTCCACATCAAGTCATGGAATCAAAAGAAGCATCTTACGAAATTAACTCCATTGTCCTCTTACTGTACCCTTCCCCATGCATCTCATGTGCACTGTCCATGGCCCCACACTTCCCATTCAATTGAAGGACTTGATTATGTTAAATCTCTCATGAATATAAGATAAAGAACGAGCAATTGCTTCAGTGTGAGATCCAATGCGTCTACATTTGTTAAATCAAAAAATTGGTTTTGTTTCTATTTTTTTCTCCCCAATAACACACTCTCGGCAAATCAATTGTCATTTCAAACAGAAGAAGACTAGAATTTAGATGAGGAAATTAGGAATCAAATTTTCACTTGAAATTCTTCAATCTTATAAAGAAATTAGAAAGAGAGAGAGAGATATTTTTCTACTAAATATTCATCTGAGAGTTGGCAAGAGAAGATTCTCGTATTAATCACCCAATTATAACAACGAGAAAATGTATAATTAGCTTTAAAATACAGTACTAGTACAAAGGAACAAGAGAGTGAGAAATTGCGGAAAAAGGAAAACCCTAAAGAATCCAATTTTCAGAGCTTGAATCACGATTTGGATGTAGCGAATCATGTATGACAAGAACAAGAACAGTGACTCCAAACTCTACCAACCCTATCACTGAATCATACTCCAGTTGGGTTAATCTAGGAAGAAATACAATTAGACATACAGAGAGAAAAGCATTGGAGCCTTATCTGCGGCACTGAGTGATGGCGGAGCAGCCGCGGTCGTAGGGATTTGCCTGGGCGCTGGGGCGGCAGTTGTAGTGGGAGGCGCCACGCCGGGAGCAGGGGACTCTATCGCCCTGCAACGCGCCGTAGCTGATGTAGCCCTGTGATTGGAGGAGCTGGCGGCCGAAAGTCGAGTTGAGATCGAACCTGTTGATCCCGGTGAGGTCGCCGGCAGCAACGTAGAACATGGCGGGGTTCGTCTCCAAGGTGGCCACGACGGTGGAAGCGATGAGGAGGAGGATGGCAAGGAAGAGAGGGGTGAGAGCGCTCGGGTGGGTCGCCATTGGTTCCCTTACGCTGGTGAAGGCGCGATTTGGGGAACGGAGACGGCTGCGATATGAGATTGTGAGGCAGGGAGTGTCCTATGTACAGTAGAAAGTAGCAAAGACCAAATATTGAAACAAATAAGTCATGTGCCAATAAATTAGTCAAATATAAGACAAAAAGATAAATATTTTTTTAAGCTAAAGAAAATAAATGTAAATATAAAATTAAACAAAAAATATAAGGGTGACATTTCATAAATAATTTATAATCAAATGAAGAAGAATTGAGATTTTCAAATAATGCAGACGAATTTTCTAAAAAAAAGTAAAGGAAAAAATATAAGGGTGACATTCATAAAAATATATAATCAAATAGATGAACAATAAATAATTTAATGAAGAAGAATTGAGACTTTCAAATAATACAGACGGTTTTCTAAACAAAAAGTAAAGGAAAAAATATAAGGATGACATTCATAAAAATATATAATCAAATAGATGAACAATAAATAATCCAATGAAGAAGAATTGAGACTTTCAAATAATGCACACGATTTTTTTTTAAAAAAGTATAGCAGAAAAGAAAATAGTTCATATAATTTAACAAGTCGCTAGAAGGAGGCCTTGAACAATAAATAATTCAATAAAGAATAATTGAGACTTTCAAATAATATAGACTGATTTCTAAAAAAAGAGTAAAGGAAAAAAATATAAGGGTGACATTCATAAAAATATATAATAAAATAGATGAACAATAAATAATCCAATGAAGGAGAACTGAGACTTTCAAATAATATAGACGGTTTTTAAAAAAAAGTAAAGGAGAAAAGAAAATAGTTCATATAATTCAAAAAGTCGCTTGAAGGAGGGCTTGAAACTCTAACCTTGTGATCAATAGCCACAAGCTCTAACCAACTAAATTATTCCAACTTGTTGTTTTATTTATTTATTTCCATTCAACTCTTATCTTGAAAGGGAGAAGAATATATTAGAGAATATTGTGTTTGAAAAAATTATATCTAACATTAAATATCTTTTTTAAAAATAAAGAGATCGACTTTAACTCATCTATGTTATCTTTGTATTTCCCATATAGTTCTGATGTAAAATATTTAATATATTTATCTTATTAGTGCTAATGATACGAATCTTATGTGACAATTTAGTAGATAAATTATCCCACTCCCTGACCTAAAACACACGTAATTGAAGGGGGAAAAATCCTAGCAGTTGTCCTAATACAACAAAAATAATATTCGGTAATAGCTATTTAATTGGCTTAATTATATTTTTGATCCCTAAAATATTATATTTTTTTTGTTCAGTCTCTATATTAATTTTTCATTAATTTTTGATGTTAAGTGCTAACATGATAATGTTGACATGAATTGAAGACAAAATAAAGGATCAAACGAAAAAAATGAGATATTTTAAAAGACTAGATGAAAAAATATATTTTTTAATAATCTAAAACATAATTATATATAAGTTTTCCCATCTTATTAACCAATATAAAATTTCATCAACTTACTTTTTTTATTTCAAAATTTTCACCCAATAAATTTACAGTAAATTTACGAATGACACTAATAATCTTATGCAATTCAAAAATAATATTTGTATTATGCCTAAGTCTTTTCTTCTCGATATATTGTGAATGCATTATGTTTACCAATATTTATTATGGACCAAGAGTGTTCATATGATTATATTTTCTTATTCATGTTAAATTGGTGTGCATTAGAAATTACAAAAATTGTTCTTTTTGTTTACCTACTCAATTATAACTATATTATTCTGTGAAGAACTGAATACGCGCTACTAGTGTTGGATTAATTTTATTAATTTTATTAATCTTAGTGTGGATTAGCATTAATTAATTATTAGGATCTTAATGATCATGTTTTGACTCTTAATTGAATCCAAATTGTAATTAATTAGGACATTGTATTTGTGAGTGAACCGTGATAAATTGGGTCACTAACAAGTCATTTGGGTAGAGGACCAACTTACAGCCCAGTCTATAGCCAAGATACCCTATCACATGCTTGACATGTGAGGAGACATAGAGGTTTTAATAACCCATCATGCATTGCTATTTAAGGTAATGAAAATGATCTAGGGTTATTCTGGTTGGTTTCTTTCCTCCTCACTTTCTAGCAGCTGGGAATGTGACTTGCAACTCATCCATTTTAACCATTTTCTGATGTTCATTGTATCTCAAATGACATTGACGATTCAGGTATGTTAATCATTATTATTAACACTTTATGGCTTTCATTGGAGTTGCAAGTATACTTTTAATACGTTTATCTCCCAAATATTTTAACAAATGATATCAGAGTCATACCTTCTTTGGATCCTCATGTTTTGAAATTTTCATTTTCTTTTATGATGTATATATTTGTTGGGATATAAATGAATCTTGCTTGAACATTTATTATTTACATTTTTTTTTTGCATTTATCGCATACTACATCTTTATTGTCGTTTTTTTTGTCGTTTGTTAAAATATTTGGGAGATAAATATATTAAAAGTATATACTTACCGACCCAATGAAAGCCATAAAGTGTTAATCATTATTATTAACACGACAATTATACTTTTAATATGTTTATCTTCCAAATATTTTAACAACTAGTTGATTTGTTAGTAGGGTGGGATTTTGAAATAAGAAAAACTAAATTGATAGTGTTTTATATTGGTGAATAAAATGTCAAAGATTATATATCAACACATGCTAATATTTGTTCATCAAACAACATCAGTAGTGACTCATCTCTTTCGACTCTACCCTTGGTAAATTTGTCACGATTCCTTAAATATTGAAGGTTAGACGGTAGAAATCGACGATGACAATCAAAGAAGAAAATTTTCCGATGGTTCTCAAGATTGAAGGCTTTTAAGTGTTCCATACAATACGGACAAGAGAGTTGCTCATGCGTGCTCCAACCAGACAACATGTCGTATGTCGAAAAATCATTAATTATCCACAATATAACAACTCGTAAAGTTGAGTTTTGCTTCAGGTGACAATCATAAGTAACAGCTCCCTTAGCTCACAATATTTTTAGTTCATCAATTAGGGGTTAGAGAAACACATTAATTTCTTTCCAAGGAGCCAGAATAAGCATCGAAAGATTCAATTCATATAGGGGGCAATCTTTTTCGACATTAATAATCTTTGAAGCCTCGGTGTCAGTGGAAAATAGCGAAGCATCTTAAACGGAATATTTTTCTATACAACCGATTTCTTCTCCTTGTAACGAGTATGTTCACATACCGATTATTGCTCCAACTGTACATTTTAGTTATAGTACAAATGTAGTTATTTGGGCATATTTGTATCTTTTCATTAGGGGTGAGCATCAGTCGGGTCGAGTCAATACCCGACTCAACCGGAATAACCCAAACATGATTAAACCACCCCCTACTCCACCCGATCCTACCCGAAAAAATTTCGGGGACTGACCTAATTAACCCGAATAAAATCGGGCTCCGACCCGATTAACCCAAATTCCTATTAGAAAAATAAAAAAATAGGGTTAACGTACAATTTGATCCCTCAAATATAGTCGAATTTTCATAGTGGTCTCTCAAAAAAAAAATCTGGTCAATGTCGTCTCTCTAAAATATGACTCGGGCAAAATAATCCCTCACTGACTCAAGCAAAAATTGTCGGGTTTTGAGGTTTTTGATACTTGTTGACATTCATGTCAGGGACTATTTTGCTCGAGTCATATTTTAGAGAGATATTCTAAACCTTATTTCCAACCTTTTAACCACAAAGTCAACACCATCTTTTATAAATACACCGTACAAAAACAAGTATTTAACTATCATTTCGGATCGGATCGCGTAAATCATGGTTTTCACCCGACCCGACCCGACCCAACCCGTTTTACCCGATTAACCCAACCCAATTTTTTTGGGTTATTCATGTTGGTTCAGGTTTTGCTCATCCCTACTTTTTGTACTCAAGCCCTAATTTCCTCATCAACTTTTTTGTCTTATAAAAAATTGGCTCAAACTTGTCATCTCGAGGTAGCATTCCATTGATAAAGTTTGCAATCTGATCAAACGCAACCCCGCCCATATTACAATCGAACTTGATGTTCAAGAGTTGCGTCATTGCTGAAATTCTTGTATATTCAGGACAATTCTCATATAAAGGTTCATCCACAGCTTTCGACATCTCGTAAAATTCAACCGCCTCCTTATTCGATAATTCAATATGTATCGCAAGTTGTTCTTCAGTGACTTCAATTGTCATAGTATATGGTGTCTCAGTATTTGACTCGACATTATCATTTAAATGAAATTGACTATCAAGACTATCCAAAATCATTGTTCTATAAGGATTAGGTGGATTGGAAGAAGAAACGACACTAGAAGATTCACTATGAGTATAGACAACAGGATTGCTCGACGTCCCGACTTGACGTGACTCCTCGTGACAATTCCATACATAATATTATGGTGTGAATCTTTTTGTATATAGATGCATTGTGACAGTTTCTCGATCTAAAAATCTTATATTCGAATATTTCCGGCACGGAGATCGAATTTGATCACTGCTAAAGAATTTTTGATTCGAGTAGGCAAAATTAAAGAAGTTATGCCTACTCGAAATTCATCTATTATAGCTCCACGATGAATTCGTCGGTAGATTTAACTTTGATCATCCGACATGTTCTGTAAAAAAATTGACAATATCTTCAGTTAATATCTTTAGGTGGGATGGTCCTCTTCCATTCGAAATTCATGTTATTTATATTGCACAAAGTATTTTTTTTAGTCATTAACTTCATTCTAAATTTCTGCCATATCTCTCTATAGTTCTCCGAATACACATATCATTTGGGCGTGTATCGAAGAACAAGGGAGATACAATAGCCAAAATTAAAAACAAATAGTGACTAAAAGAAAAAACTAAGTGCAATACAAATAACTATGTTCCCAAATTATCCAAGTAAGGACAATTCAAGGGTTGTACGTCGTATAAAAGATCGTCTGCTTCGTTTACACGAACATACAACCCTCGAACGGATTTAAGATTTTGCAAAATTAATACCTGACTTGTCGATGCGTATGTGAAACGTATTAACTCGTCAATGCGAGTCCATAGTGGCTGAGGCGCGAGTCCACAATGGACAATTTCAGCGCGAGTCCACATTGGACGATTCCGACGCGTGTCCACAGTGGATGATTCTGACGCAAGTCCACAATGGACGATTCCATTAATACTAATGGAATTAACATTAAACTAATCAACAATAACATAACATAAAAATAATTAAACCCTAATCAACATTAATAATTAATTAACATTAACCAAACAATAATATTATTAACATTAATCAAATTATAACATTAATTAACCTAAAAAACTAATATATATTTTTAAAAATAATACGGTTTAATTAAACTGTGATTACGATTTATATTAACCCCTAATCGTAGTTTGATTAGGATTAAATTAAACCCTAACCAACAAATTGATTTGGGTTAAATTAAACCCTAACACAAATAAAAAGGTTTATCACTGACGGCCCGTCAGCCATCGGTAAATCGTGGATTCTTAATTTTTGTATCACCAACGTCCGACGTAGGCTTCTCTAAGCCGTCGGTGATGAGTGTTTTATTTTTACGCCGCGATCGCTCTATCGATTAATAAGCACGAGCACTTGTAGTCATGGCTAATGACTTATTTCTATCACCGATGGCTTGCGGGCCTTCGCTAAGTCGTGGCTACAAACTTATTCCATTTCGTACCCCCGTGCGCGCCAACAGCTATGAGCGACAGACTTAGCTACGAGCCATGGTTGAGTTTGTTGCATTAGCTACGACCGCTGCAATCGTCGAAAAGCCATGGATTGTTCTAACAGCCGAGATACAAGGGAGGAAAACTATGGAAAGCAATTCACATAGCTCTTGATTGTTCCCCTTCATTTTTCTTTGATGTTTTCTCGACCTCTTCTACCTTGCCCTCTGTTCCAAAGACTTCTTCGCCCAAGGGTTCGCCTTCTACTAATGCTCCGACCCCTAAGCCCCAAATCCAATTGTTCTGCCTAGCTCTCAGTGTGGATCACGACCCTCTGTATCCGAGCGACAATAAACCTAGCTACCCCCAGTGGCTGCCATTAGTGGTTTTTTAACATGAGAGTTCATAAATTTTCTTTCAAATTATTTAGGCTCATGGCAATCCTTAGGTTGGATGTGTGGTTCTTATTGATTATGTCTTACACTTGATTCCTTTATATTCCCATGTTGTCATCTGATCTATCAGGTTGTTCATCATGTTGCTTGGGATGTTATTCCTCTTTCCTAACCTTGTGATGGCCATTCATTGATGATTCGCCTTTCAAGTATATGACTCTTCGACCTCATTGACTCTTCTCCATCTGCTTTAGGAAACCCTAATGGAATATTAAAATTGCAACTAAAGTTCAAGTTGTTGTCATTTTTATTCTAACTTCGAGGAGCTCATTAAGCATCACTTCTTTTCTAGCACCTTTGCTCATCAACAAGCTTGCTTCCTATTAGGACTGGTTTTATTTTTCAGATTGTGACTCGTGGTCCACTAGTTTCTGAGTTAATCCTTCAATCCTTGTCTTCTATTTTGCTTATCGGTCATCTATTCGTTACTAACTCTTATTAGTAACCGCCTAGTGCACAAAGCTAGGTAACCTACCCCCACTATCCTAATGAATCAATAATTACCCCCACTATCCTAAGAGGACAATAGCAGCAACAATTGCATTACAAAGAAACAAATTCACATAGTGGATTAATTCAAATTAAGATAAAATTAAAACTCTAGATCTCTAAAAAAACATAAAAAATATTGTCAGAAATTGTACTACTTAAAATTAAAGTATAGCATTTCCTCAAATTGGGGATTGATTATGGTTCCACACCTTCTGTTGTGAGACTCATTGTAAAACTTCAATGGATGTCCTCTAATGCAGCGCTCTCTCTTTGAATTATATAATTGTTGATATTAGATATATTTATTTATCATCATGAATAATACAAAGCTATCATTGGATAGAGTAACAAACCAAGGTAAGAAAAGTTTCAATGAAAGTATAGATTGAACTTTAATTTTTTAAAATTACTTTAAAAAGTTTAATTCATTTAGTAAAAAATTTATTAACAATAAATTCCACAAACAAACATTTAATAATTGTACTAAAACTATATAATAGTATTTATTTTGAAAATTTTAATAAAACAGAATATTTTTTTAAAAATAAAACAAAATCTCTTATTAATTCAAATATTAAAAAATAACTAAATAAAATTAATAGAGTTTATTTTCCGAAAACAACATAGATTTTCCAAGTGTTTTCACACGGCGAAAGAGTATTTGTTGCATCTTACATTGAAATTTGCACTCGCCTAGAATATAACTTTTGACATCAAAAAGGAACAGACAATTGAATTCCTTTTTCTAATCAAATACATTTTGGGGATTGCAATCAAATAAATTTTGTAAGTGTAAATGAAACAATAAAAACGACGTTGATCACAAATTATACAAAGGAAAATTAAATTAGAAAAGCACATGTCGATCGACAGCATAAATAGATACGGAAAAAAAAACTATTAAGGTAGTTAATGTACACAATATGGACATAGAAAACCATTTTTGTAAAACAGTAAAAGTTTGAAAAAGAAGAAAAAAGAAATCGAAAAATTCCAAATAGGCATAAATACAAAAACAATAAAAAAATAAAAAAGGATTAAAAAATACAAAGGAGAATTCCCTTCAGATGTTTTATTGTCACCATGGACGTCTTTGGAGTCCAATAATATCGGACTTCAACAAAGACAAACGTTCAAATCTCCGTTCTTGAACATAATCACAAGGATAGCAAGTTAAAAAATATAATACTTCAGACCTCAGATTGAGGACAATTAAGGTAATAAATAATATAATACTTCAGACCCCAGAAAAGTAACAAAGTATATTGAGGACAATTAAGGTAATAAAGAATTAATACTTAAAATTACAAATAAGGTTGCTTCAGTTGTAGTGACAATTTGTGTAATGTCATCATACTACATCTGATAATACGTGCAAATTTATGCATCACTGGCAGAAATTCGCTACATAAATAATAAAATAAAAAAGCAGCTTATAAAGCATCAAATATTGTCCAAAGAAAAGTAAAATATAAAAAAGACTCGTACGAAATAAGCATCAGAGAGATTCCCATAGACTAGTCATCATACTCAAAAGATTGCTGATGTCCCTGTCTAGCTTGTCGTCACATGCTCATCAAAGTTGTTTCAATGGTTTAAAGAAAAATAAAGCAAATAACAAATGATTTCGTATTATCTTTATTGATAGCGATAATATCACATTAAGAAGATTAAGGTGAAATGTTAGCAACATGTGATCACCGAAATCGGCTCCGTGGAAGAATAAATAACAAATCCACAGGTTCCTATCAGCAAGTGAATTGCCAATTAAGGACTTGATCTTTGCCCGATCATAGCATCTCCTGTCATCGCAGAAGCTACAGGAGACGTGGCATCAGGCACAACAAAAACAAATGAAAACGAACTAAATGATTATAATAGAAAGCCCTCAGTGACCCATTTAAAATCATACACAGCTGAATAAACTATTTTTTCAAGCCCGCATTAATTGCATTTGGAGAATTACCATCTCAATTAGAAAATGGGAATGGTTAAATACAAATGCAAAAATTGGGTAAAGAAATAGATTATACAACTGCTGTTAAGTGTCATACGGCACTTCCTATCAAGGTCAATGTCTCTTCATCGAGATAAATTGGAAAATAAACTTTGGAAACATGACAAATAAAGTAATAAATCAGCTTCAGACAGCCAGACAAATTTGCATCAAACAATTTCAGCCGGTAATTCCAACTTTTGTAAGATCATCATTAGCTGTAAATATAAATAAGTTATTAATCACAATTCTGTAATTAACAAAACTTAGATGTAGAAGTTTAATAAACAATTGTATAGAAAATTAATCATCATCGGAAAGAATTGTCTTTCTCATCCACCGCCAATTGTGGATGTAAGGCGGTGTAGGAAGGTGTCCTAAGATTATATTCTAGCTTTCGTCATATGATGTATGCGTAAAAATCTATAATAAAATGTTTGTAAATCAAAAATTCTAAACTGTATCATTATTATTAAGCAAGATTCAGAAGTAAGAACAGATTCCTCAATTGGACCGATGATCCTCAGATCAAGTGTTGGATAATAAACATCTTGCCGCATCATAATCTTTGCAATACAAATAGTAATTGAAATAAATTAATTAAACAAATGCGTTTAAGGAAGAGTAAAAAGAAATCAAGGCTCAGAGTTGGCGAGTTTAATAAAGGTTCGATTCTGCCAGCGAGCGTCCACAATGTGATTCAGAAGAGGGAGCTCTGTTATCATCATCGCCAGATAATACAATCTAGTGAATAAAATAACCAAAAATATAAGAAATAAATTCAATGCAATCAGTTTGCAATAGCTCTTATCGATCTAGATAATCCAGATCTACAAAAAAAAATTGTAGAAACTTTCGATATATTGTAAGAGATGAAAATACTGAAATATTTTCTTTGCGAAAATAATAGAGAAAGATAAAATATGGAAGACATTCACCAAAACCAATTAAAAGAAAATAGTGTAATTCGGTGATCGTCGAGGAAATAAAAGTACCGAGATTACGACCGATGAAAAAAGTGAAAGATTTGGGAGATTGCTCAGTTCAGCGGGGTAGTCGACATACAAATCTTTCAAAGAAGAAAGACCTGCCATCCGGTCTGTTGAGCTTGAATTTTCTGGAGTCGTCACAGCAATCCTCCACTTCAATCTACGACGAGATTAAACAAAACCACGAAATTGAAAACAGATCTACGGGGAAAGAAGAACCTAAAGAAAGGATGAGATGAAATTGAACATTGTGAAGAGTATATATACACTCCAACCAAGAATTAGGGTTTTGTGCTGCGATGGCGGCGGCCGGATTTTGGCTTTGATATGACTCGGTAGGTGGACGAACGGGAATTACGGTTCATTGGATCGGGTCATTTGTCATTGGGTTATGAAAGTGAACCGGTTCGCCGATCGATAAGGTATTCAACTATAAATTATACATATTTGCAATTGTAATTATGTATGAAAATTTTTGTAAATCAGAATATCTTGAAAATTTTCAAAAAAAAAGAAAAGAATTATCATTGCAAAATTACCAAGAGCAAAATAGTTTAACTAAAATCCCCCAACTTTCAACACCTTTTGATTGCAATATAAAATTATAAATTATATAATTAGAAGTTGAAACAAGTATCAAGTTTAGACAATATTACTGGACCATGAACATGAAATAATTCACGCATCAGATTTTTGTTTCTTATGCCAGCCATGTTTTATTATGATAGTCTGAGTCCGTTAGTTCTTTATTTGCAGCAACAGTTTGATTTCATATTTTATATGCTATTAGCTAAATGGTCATTTATATATTAATGTCAATTATGTCAGTCAGGATAATTAGGGAGAGCACATGCATCAAATATTCTTCTACGTGTCAACAAAATCCATTCATCTATGCTGGATGGAACTAAATTTTGAGTCCTTAGTATTGAAGTTCTATGGATTTAGATAAAAGTACAATTGGGACTGCCACTCAAATTTACTCAGGGAAATAGTGCTAGATCAAAATCTTCAAAGATTCCCATGCACCTTAGACTGAATAATACATATATAAGAAGTCATATAAGAACTACCTAGTATTTTACATGTATAGCGCACCCTGGTATTCCGTTTGATAAGAAAATCATAATGTTCTTTCCTCTAAAAGAATGAGAAAATATAAAATATGAAAGAGCCAAATAATAAGAATAAAATGTTTATTAAAAAATAATAAACAATAATACAGAAGTAATACGGCAAACTGAAGACCCAAAACCGACAGCATAGAATAGGAAGGAAAATTGAGTAGAAAACGAAGTTTGGAAGGAAATAATCTCTACCAATAATATGTGAGTATAATTACCTCCCATTAAACAATACATCAAACCAGCAAGCCAGGCCATGCACCCGAGTGCCAGCAGAAGAGACAAAATTTAGAGGAATATCAATTTCATAGAGCTCTTCCTCCTGCACAATCAAAAGAAGATGATCGCTGAATAAAGGAAAGAGGTATGCAATTATCTGGCAGAAAAAAAATAATGCATCTATATCTATTAGTTAAAATTTACCTTCATGCAAGTAAAAAATATAATAGTTCAGACCTCAGATTTAGTTTTGTTTTCATAGAAAATTCTCATAGTATATTTAACACCATCATGGGCCCAGAAAAGTAACAAAGTATATTGAGGACAATGAAGGTAATAAATAATTAATACTTAAAATTACAAATAAGGTTGCCTCAGTGGTAGTGACAATTTGTGTAATGTCATCATACTACATCTGATAATACGTGCAAATTTATGCATCACTGGCAGAAATTCGCTACATAAATAATAAAATAAAAAAGCAGCTTACGAAGCATCAAATATTATCCAAAGAAAAGTAAAATATAAAAAAGACTCGTACGAAATAAGCATCAAGAGAGATTCCCATAGACTAGTCATCATACTCAAAAGAGTGCTGATGTCCCTGTCTAGCTTGTCGTCACATGCTCATCAAAGTTGTTTCAATGGTTTAAAGAAAAATAAAGCAAATAACAAATGTTTTCGTATTATCTTTATTGATAGCGATAACGAAGATTAAGGTGAAATGTTAGCAACATGTGATCACCGAAATCGGCTCCGTGGAAGAATAAATAACTAATCCACAGGTTCCTATCAGCAAGTGAATTGCCAATTAAGGACTTGATCTTTGCCCGATCATAGCATCTCCTGTCATCGCAGAAGCTACAGGAGACGTGGCATCAGGCACAACAAAAAAGAATGAAAACGAACTAAATGATTATAATAGAAAGCCCTCAGTGACCCATTTAAAATCATACACAGCTGAATAAACTATTTTTTCAAGCCCGCATTAATTGCATTTGGAGAATTACCATCTCAATTAGAAAATGGGAATGGTTAAATACAAATGCAAAAATTGGGTAAAGAAATAGATTATACAACTGCTGTTAAGTGTCATACGGCACTTCCTATCAAGGTCAATGTCTCTTCATCGAGATAAATTGGAAAATAAACTTTGGAAACATGACAAATAAAGTAATAAATCAGCTTCAGACAGCCAGACAAATTTGCATCAAACAATTTCAGCCGGTAATTCCAACTTTTGTAAGATCATCATTAGCTGTAAATATAAATAAGTTATTAATCACAATTCTGTAATTAACAAAACTTAGATGTAGAAGTTTAATAAACAATTGTATAGAAAATTAATCATCATCGGAAAGAATTGTCTTTCTCATCCACCGCCAATTGTGGATGTAAGGCGGTGTAGGAAGGTGTCCTAAGATTATATTCTAGCTTTCGTCATATGATGTATGCGTAAAAATCTATAATAAAATGTTTGTAAATCAAAAATTCTAAACTGTATCATTATTATTAAGCAAGATTCAGAAGTAAGAACAGATTCCTCAATTGGACCGATGATCCTCAGATCAAGTGTTGGATAATAAACATCTTGCCGCATCATAATCTTTGCAATACAAATAGTAATTGAAATAAATTAATTAAACAAATGCGTTTAAGGAAGAGTAAAAAGAAATCAAGGCTCAGAGTTGGCGAGTTTAATAAAGGTTCGATTCTGCCAGCGAGCGTCCACAATGTGATTCAGAAGAGGGAGCTCTGTTATCATCATCGCCAGATAATACAATCTAGTGAATAAAATAACCAAAAATATAAGAAATAAATTCAATGCAATCAGTTTGCAATAGCTCTTATCGATCTAGATAATCCAGATCTACAAAAAAAAATTGTAGAAACTTTCGATATATTGTAAGAGATGAAAATACTGAAATATTTTCTTTGCGAAAATAATAGAGAAAGATAAAATATGGAAGACATTCACCAAAACCAATTAAAAGAAAATAGTGTAATTCGGTGATCGTCGAGGAAATAAAAGTACCGAGATTACGACCGATGAAAAAAGTGAAAGATTTGGGAGATTGCTCAGTTCAGCGGGGTAGTCGACATACAAATCTTTCAAAGAAGAAAGACCTGCCATCCGGTCTGTTGAGCTTGAATTTTCTGGAGTCGTCACAGCAATCCTCCACTTCAATCTACGACGAGATTAAACAAAACCACGAAATTGAAAACAGATCTACGGGGAAAGAAGAACCTAAAGAAAGGATGAGATGAAATTGAACATTGTGAAGAGTATATATACACTCCAACCAAGAATTAGGGTTTTGTGCTGCGATGGCGGCGGCCGGATTTTGGCTTTGATATGACTCGGTAGGTGGACGAACGGGAATTACGGTTCATTGGATCGGGTCATTTGTCATTGGGTTATGAAAGTGAACCGGTTCGCCGATCGATAAGGTATTCAACTATAAATTATACATATTTGCAATTGTAATTATGTATGAAAATTTTTGTAAATCAGAATATCTTGAAAATTTTCAAAAAAAAAGAAAAGAATTATCATTGCAAAATTACCAAGAGCAAAATAGTTTAACTAAAATCCCCCAACTTTCAACACCTTTTGATTGCAATATAAAATTATAAATTATATAATTAGAAGTTGAAACAAGTATCAAGTTTAGACAATATTACTGGACCATGAACATGAAATAATTCACGCATCAGATTTTTGTTTCTTATGCCAGCCATGTTTTATTATGATAGTCTGAGTCCGTTAGTTCTTTATTTGCAGCAACAGTTTGATTTCATATTTTATATGCTATTAGCTAAATGGTCATTTATATATTAATGTCAATTATGTCAGTCAGGATAATTAGGGAGGGCACATGCATCAAATATTCTTCTACGTGTCAACAAAATCCATTCATCTATGCTGGATGGAACTAAATTTTGAGTCCTTAGTATTGAAGTTCTATGGATTTAGATAAAAGTACAATTGGGACTGCCACTCAAATTTACTCAGGGAAATAGTGCTAGATCAAAATCTTCAAAGATTCCCATGCACCTTAGACTGAATAATACATATATAAGAAGTCATATAAGAACTACCTAGTATTTTACATGTATAGCGCACCCTGGTATTCCGTTTGATAAGAAAATCATAATGTTCTTTCCTCTAAAAGAATGAGAAAATATAAAATATGAAAGAGCCAAATAATAAGAATAAAATGTTTATTAAAAAATAATAAACAATAATACAGAAGTAATACGGCAAACTGAAGACCCAAAACCGACAGCATAGAATAGGAAGGAAAATTGAGTAGAAAACGAAGTTTGGAAGGAAATAATCTCTACCAATAATATGTGAGTATAATTACCTCCCATTAAACAATACATCAAACCAGCAAGCCAGGCCATGCACCCGAGTGCCAGCAGAAGAGACAAAATTTAGAGGAATATCAATTTCATAGAGCTCTTCCTCCTGCACAATCAAAAGAAGATGATCGCTGAATAAAGGAAAGAGGTATGCAATTATCTGGCAGAAAAAAAATAATGCATCTATATCTATTAGTTAAAATTTACCTTCATGCAAGTAAAAAATATAATAGTTCAGACCTCAGATTTAGTTTTGTTTTCATAGAAAATTCTCATAGTATATTTAACACCATCATGGGCCCAGAAAAGTAACAAAGTATATTGAGGACAATGAAGGTAATAAATAATTAATACTTAAAATTACAAATAAGGTTGCCTCAGTGGTAGTGACAATTTGTGTAATGTCATCATACTACATCTGATAATACGTGCAAATTTATGCATCACTGGCAGAAATTCGCTACATAAATAATAAAATAAAAAAGCAGCTTACGAAGCATCAAATATTATCCAAAGAAAAGTAAAATATAAAAAAGACTCGTACGAAATAAGCATCAAGAGAGATTCCCATAGACTAGTCATCATACTCAAAAGAGTGCTGATGTCCCTGTCTAGCTTGTCGTCACATGCTCATCAAAGTTGTTTCAATGGTTTAAAGAAAAATAAAGCAAATAACAAATGTTTTCGTATTATCTTTATTGATAGCGATAACGAAGATTAAGGTGAAATGTTAGCAACATGTGATCACCGAAATCGGCTCCGTGGAAGAATAAATAACTAATCCACAGGTTCCTATCAGCAAGTGAATTGCCAATTAAGGACTTGATCTTTGCCCGATCATAGCATCTCCTGTCATCGCAGAAGCTACAGGAGACGTGGCATCAGGCACAACAAAAAAGAATGAAAACGAACTAAATGATTATAATAGAAAGCCCTCAGTGACCCATTTAAAATCATACACAGCTGAATAAACTATTTTTTCAAGCCCGCATTAATTGCATTTGGAGAATTACCATCTCAATTAGAAAATGGGAATGGTTAAATACAAATGCAAAAATTGGGTAAAGAAATAGATTATACAACTGCTGTTAAGTGTCATACGGCACTTCCTATCAAGGTCAATGTCTCTTCATCGAGATAAATTGGAAAATAAACTTTGGAAACATGACAAATAAAGTAATAAATCAGCTTCAGACAGCCAGACAAATTTGCATCAAACAATTTCAGCCGGTAATTCCAACTTTTGTAAGATCATCATTAGCTGTAAATATAAATAAGTTATTAATCACAATTCTGTAATTAACAAAACTTAGATGTAGAAGTTTAATAAACAATTGTATAGAAAATTAATCATCATCGGAAAGAATTGTCTTTCTCATCCACCGCCAATTGTGGATGTAAGGCGGTGTAGGAAGGTGTCCTAAGATTATATTCTAGCTTTCGTCATATGATGTATGCGTAAAAATCTATAATAAAATGTTTGTAAATCAAAAATTCTAAACTGTATCATTATTATTAAGCAAGATTCAGAAGTAAGAACAGATTCCTCAATTGGACCGATGATCCTCAGATCAAGTGTTGGATAATAAACATCTTGCCGCATCATAATCTTTGCAATACAAATAGTAATTGAAATAAATTAATTAAACAAATGCGTTTAAGGAAGAGTAAAAAGAAATCAAGGCTCAGAGTTGGCGAGTTTAATAAAGGTTCGATTCTGCCAGCGAGCGTCCACAATGTGATTCAGAAGAGGGAGCTCTGTTATCATCATCGCCAGATAATACAATCTAGTGAATAAAATAACCAAAAATATAAGAAATAAATTCAATGCAATCAGTTTGCAATAGCTCTTATCGATCTAGATAATCCAGATCTACAAAAAAAAATTGTAGAAACTTTCGATATATTGTAAGAGATGAAAATACTGAAATATTTTCTTTGCGAAAATAATAGAGAAAGATAAAATATGGAAGACATTCACCAAAACCAATTAAAAGAAAATAGTGTAATTCGGTGATCGTCGAGGAAATAAAAGTACCGAGATTACGACCGATGAAAAAAGTGAAAGATTTGGGAGATTGCTCAGTTCAGCGGGGTAGTCGACATACAAATCTTTCAAAGAAGAAAGACCTGCCATCCGGTCTGTTGAGCTTGAATTTTCTGGAGTCGTCACAGCAATCCTCCACTTCAATCTACGACGAGATTAAACAAAACCACGAAATTGAAAACAGATCTACGGGGAAAGAAGAACCTAAAGAAAGGATGAGATGAAATTGAACATTGTGAAGAGTATATATACACTCCAACCAAGAATTAGGGTTTTGTGCTGCGATGGCGGCGGCCGGATTTTGGCTTTGATATGACTCGGTAGGTGGACGAACGGGAATTACGGTTCATTGGATCGGGTCATTTGTCATTGGGTTATGAAAGTGAACCGGTTCGCCGATCGATAAGGTATTCAACTATAAATTATACATATTTGCAATTGTAATTATGTATGAAAATTTTTGTAAATCAGAATATCTTGAAAATTTTCAAAAAAAAAGAAAAGAATTATCATTGCAAAATTACCAAGAGCAAAATAGTTTAACTAAAATCCCCCAACTTTCAACACCTTTTGATTGCAATATAAAATTATAAATTATATAATTAGAAGTTGAAACAAGTATCAAGTTTAGACAATATTACTGGACCATGAACATGAAATAATTCACGCATCAGATTTTTGTTTCTTATGCCAGCCATGTTTTATTATGATAGTCTGAGTCCGTTAGTTCTTTATTTGCAGCAACAGTTTGATTTCATATTTTATATGCTATTAGCTAAATGGTCATTTATATATTAATGTCAATTATGTCAGTCAGGATAATTAGGGAGAGCACATGCATCAAATATTCTTCTACGTGTCAACAAAATCCATTCATCTATGCTGGATGGAACTAAATTTTGAGTCCTTAGTATTGAAGTTCTATGGATTTAGATAAAAGTACAATTGGGACTGCCACTCAAATTTACTCAGGGAAATAGTGCTAGATCAAAATCTTCAAAGATTCCCATGCACCTTAGACTGAATAATACATATATAAGAAGTCATATAAGAACTACCTAGTATTTTACATGTATAGCGCACCCTGGTATTCCGTTTGATAAGAAAATCATAATGTTCTTTCCTCTAAAAGAATGAGAAAATATAAAATATGAAAGAGCCAAATAATAAGAATAAAATGTTTATTAAAAAATAATAAACAATAATACAGAAGTAATACGGCAAACTGAAGACCCAAAACCGACAGCATAGAATAGGAAGGAAAATTGAGTAGAAAACGAAGTTTGGAAGGAAATAATCTCTACCAATAATATGTGAGTATAATTACCTCCCATTAAACAATACATCAAACCAGCAAGCCAGGCCATGCACCCGAGTGCCAGCAGAAGAGACAAAATTTAGAGGAATATCAATTTCATAGAGCTCTTCCTCCTGCACAATCAAAAGAAGATGATCGCTGAATAAAGGAAAGAGGTATGCAATTATCTGGCAGAAAAAAAATAATGCATCTATATCTATTAGTTAAAATTTACCTTCATGCAAGTAAAAAATATAATAGTTCAGACCTCAGATTTAGTTTTGTTTTCATAGAAAATTCTCATAGTATATTTAACACCATCATGGGCCCAGAAAAGTAACAAAGTATATTGAGGACAATGAAGGTAATAAATAATTAATACTTAAAATTACAAATAAGGTTGCCTCAGTGGTAGTGACAATTTGTGTAATGTCATCATACTACATCTGATAATACGTGCAAATTTATGCATCACTGGCAGAAATTCGCTACATAAATAATAAAATAAAAAAGCAGCTTACGAAGCATCAAATATTATCCAAAGAAAAGTAAAATATAAAAAAGACTCGTACGAAATAAGCATCAAGAGAGATTCCCATAGACTAGTCATCATACTCAAAAGAGTGCTGATGTCCCTGTCTAGCTTGTCGTCACATGCTCATCAAAGTTGTTTCAATGGTTTAAAGAAAAATAAAGCAAATAACAAATGTTTTCGTATTATCTTTATTGATAGCGATAACGAAGATTAAGGTGAAATGTTAGCAACATGTGATCACCGAAATCGGCTCCGTGGAAGAATAAATAACTAATCCACAGGTTCCTATCAGCAAGTGAATTGCCAATTAAGGACTTGATCTTTGCCCGATCATAGCATCTCCTGTCATCGCAGAAGCTACAGGAGACGTGGCATCAGGCACAACAAAAAAGAATGAAAACGAACTAAATGATTATAATAGAAAGCCCTCAGTGACCCATTTAAAATCATACACAGCTGAATAAACTATTTTTTCAAGCCCGCATTAATTGCATTTGGAGAATTACCATCTCAATTAGAAAATGGGAATGGTTAAATACAAATGCAAAAATTGGGTAAAGAAATAGATTATACAACTGCTGTTAAGTGTCATACGGCACTTCCTATCAAGGTCAATGTCTCTTCATCGAGATAAATTGGAAAATAAACTTTGGAAACATGACAAATAAAGTAATAAATCAGCTTCAGACAGCCAGACAAATTTGCATCAAACAATTTCAGCCGGTAATTCCAATTTTTGTAAGATCATCATTAGCTGTAAATATAAATAAGTTATTAATCACAATTCTGTAATTAACAAAACTTAGATGTAGAAGTTTAATAAACAATTGTATAGAAAATTAATCATCATCGGAAAGAATTGTCTTTCTCATCCACCGCCAATTGTGGATGTAAGGCGGTGTAGGAAGGTGTCCTAAGATTATATTCTAGCTTTCGTCATATGATGTATGCGTAAAAATCTATAATAAAATGTTTGTAAATCAAAAATTCTAAACTGTATCATTATTATTAAGCAAGATTCAGAAGTAAGAACAGATTCCTCAATTGGACCGATGATCCTCAGATCAAGTGTTGGATAATAAACATCTTGCCGCATCATAATCTTTGCAATACAAATAGTAATTGAAATAAATTAATTAAACAAATGCGTTTAAGGAAGAGTAAAAAGAAATCAAGGCTCAGAGTTGGCGAGTTTAATAAAGGTTCGATTCTGCCAGCGAGCGTCCACAATGTGATTCAGAAGAGGGAGCTCTGTTATCATCATCGCCAGATAATACAATCTAGTGAATAAAATAACCAAAAATATAAGAAATAAATTCAATGCAATCAGTTTGCAATAGCTCTTATCGATCTAGATAATCCAGATCTACAAAAAAAAATTGTAGAAACTTTCGATATATTGTAAGAGATGAAAATACTGAAATATTTTCTTTGCGAAAATAATAGAGAAAGATAAAATATGGAAGACATTCACCAAAACCAATTAAAAGAAAATAGTGTAATTCGGTGATCGTCGAGGAAATAAAAGTACCGAGATTACGACCGATGAAAAAAGTGAAAGATTTGGGAGATTGCTCAGTTCAGCGGGGTAGTCGACATACAAATCTTTCAAAGAAGAAAGACCTGCCATCCGGTCTGTTGAGCTTGAATTTTCTGGAGTCGTCACAGCAATCCTCCACTTCAATCTACGACGAGATTAAACAAAACCACGAAATTGAAAACAGATCTACGGGGAAAGAAGAACCTAAAGAAAGGATGAGATGAAATTGAACATTGTGAAGAGTATATATACACTCCAACCAAGAATTAGGGTTTTGTGCTGCGATGGCGGCGGCCGGATTTTGGCTTTGATATGACTCGGTAGGTGGACGAACGGGAATTACGGTTCATTGGATCGGGTCATTTGTCATTGGGTTATGAAAGTGAACCGGTTCGCCGATAAGGTATTCAACTATAAATTATACATATTTGCAATTGTAATTATGTATGAAAATTTTTGTAAATCAGAATATCTTGAAAATTTTCAAAAAAAAAGAAAAGAATTATCATTGCAAAATTACCAAGAGCAAAATAGTTTAACTAAAATCCCCCAACTTTCAACACCTTTTGATTGCAATATAAAATTATAAATTATATAATTAGAAGTTGAAACAAGTATCAAGTTTAGACAATATTACTGGACCATGAACATGAAATAATTCACGCATCAGATTTTTGTTTCTTATGCCAGCCATGTTTTATTATGATAGTCTGAGTCCGTTAGTTCTTTATTTGCAGCAACAGTTTGATTTCATATTTTATATGCTATTAGCTAAATGGTCATTTATATATTAATGTCAATTATGTCAGTCAGGATAATTAGGGAGGGCACATGCATCAAATATTCTTCTACGTGTCAACAAAATCCATTCATCTATGCTGGATGGAACTAAATTTTGAGTCCTTAGTATTGAAGTTCTATGGATTTAGATAAAAGTACAATTGGGACTGCCACTCAAATTTACTCAGGGAAATAGTGCTAGATCAAAATCTTCAAAGATTCCCATGCACCTTAGACTGAATAATACATATATAAGAAGTCATATAAGAACTACCTAGTATTTTACATGTATAGCGCACCCTGGTATTCCGTTTGATAAGAAAATCATAATGTTCTTTCCTCTAAAAGAATGAGAAAATATAAAATATGAAAGAGCCAAATAATAAGAATAAAATGTTTATTAAAAAATAATAAACAATAATACAGAAGTAATACGGCAAACTGAAGACCCAAAACCGACAGCATAGAATAGGAAGGAAAATTGAGTAGAAAACGAAGTTTGGAAGGAAATAATCTCTACCAATAATATGTGAGTATAATTACCTCCCATTAAACAATACATCAAACCAGCAAGCCAGGCCATGCACCCGAGTGCCAGCAGAAGAGACAAAATTTAGAGGAATATCAATTTCATAGAGCTCTTCCTCCTGCACAATCAAAAGAAGATGATCGCTGAATAAAGGAAAGAGGTATGCAATTATCTGGCAGAAAAAAAATAATGCATCTATATCTATTAGTTAAAATTTACCTTCATGCAAGTAAAAAATATAATAGTTCAGACCTCAGATTTAGTTTTGTTTTCATAGAAAATTCTCATAGTATATTTAACACCATCATGGGCCCAGAAAAGTAACAAAGTATATTGAGGACAATGAAGGTAATAAATAATTAATACTTAAAATTACAAATAAGGTTGCCTCAGTGGTAGTGACAATTTGTGTAATGTCATCATACTACATCTGATAATACGTGCAAATTTATGCATCACTGGCAGAAATTCGCTACATAAATAATAAAATAAAAAAGCAGCTTACGAAGCATCAAATATTATCCAAAGAAAAGTAAAATATAAAAAAGACTCGTACGAAATAAGCATCAAGAGAGATTCCCATAGACTAGTCATCATACTCAAAAGAGTGCTGATGTCCCTGTCTAGCTTGTCGTCACATGCTCATCAAAGTTGTTTCAATGGTTTAAAGAAAAATAAAGCAAATAACAAATGTTTTCGTATTATCTTTATTGATAGCGATAACGAAGATTAAGGTGAAATGTTAGCAACATGTGATCACCGAAATCGGCTCCGTGGAAGAATAAATAACTAATCCACAGGTTCCTATCAGCAAGTGAATTGCCAATTAAGGACTTGATCTTTGCCCGATCATAGCATCTCCTGTCATCGCAGAAGCTACAGGAGACGTGGCATCAGGCACAACAAAAAAGAATGAAAACGAACTAAATGATTATAATAGAAAGCCCTCAGTGACCCATTTAAAATCATACACAGCTGAATAAACTATTTTTTCAAGCCCGCATTAATTGCATTTGGAGAATTACCATCTCAATTAGAAAATGGGAATGGTTAAATACAAATGCAAAAATTGGGTAAAGAAATAGATTATACAACTGCTGTTAAGTGTCATACGGCACTTCCTATCAAGGTCAATGTCTCTTCATCGAGATAAATTGGAAAATAAACTTTGGAAACATGACAAATAAAGTAATAAATCAGCTTCAGACAGCCAGACAAATTTGCATCAAACAATTTCAGCCGGTAATTCCAATTTTTGTAAGATCATCATTAGCTGTAAATATAAATAAGTTATTAATCACAATTCTGTAATTAACAAAACTTAGATGTAGAAGTTTAATAAACAATTGTATAGAAAATTAATCATCATCGGAAAGAATTGTCTTTCTCATCCACCGCCAATTGTGGATGTAAGGCGGTGTAGGAAGGTGTCCTAAGATTATATTCTAGCTTTCGTCATATGATGTATGCGTAAAAATCTATAATAAAATGTTTGTAAATCAAAAATTCTAAACTGTATCATTATTATTAAGCAAGATTCAGAAGTAAGAACAGATTCCTCAATTGGACCGATGATCCTCAGATCAAGTGTTGGATAATAAACATCTTGCCGCATCATAATCTTTGCAATACAAATAGTAATTGAAATAAATTAATTAAACAAATGCGTTTAAGGAAGAGTAAAAAGAAATCAAGGCTCAGAGTTGGCGAGTTTAATAAAGGTTCGATTCTGCCAGCGAGCGTCCACAATGTGATTCAGAAGAGGGAGCTCTGTTATCATCATCGCCAGATAATACAATCTAGTGAATAAAATAACCAAAAATATAAGAAATAAATTCAATGCAATCAGTTTGCAATAGCTCTTATCGATCTAGATAATCCAGATCTACAAAAAAAAATTGTAGAAACTTTCGATATATTGTAAGAGATGAAAATACTGAAATATTTTCTTTGCGAAAATAATAGAGAAAGATAAAATATGGAAGACATTCACCAAAACCAATTAAAAGAAAATAGTGTAATTCGGTGATCGTCGAGGAAATAAAAGTACCGAGATTACGACCGATGAAAAAAGTGAAAGATTTGGGAGATTGCTCAGTTCAGCGGGGTAGTCGACATACAAATCTTTCAAAGAAGAAAGACCTGCCATCCGGTCTGTTGAGCTTGAATTTTCTGGAGTCGTCACAGCAATCCTCCACTTCAATCTACGACGAGATTAAACAAAACCACGAAATTGAAAACAGATCTACGGGGAAAGAAGAACCTAAAGAAAGGATGAGATGAAATTGAACATTGTGAAGAGTATATATACACTCCAACCAAGAATTAGGGTTTTGTGCTGCGATGGCGGCGGCCGGATTTTGGCTTTGATATGACTCGGTAGGTGGACGAACGGGAATTACGGTTCATTGGATCGGGTCATTTGTCATTGGGTTATGAAAGTGAACCGGTTCGCCGATAAGGTATTCAACTATAAATTATACATATTTGCAATTGTAATTATGTATGAAAATTTTTGTAAATCAGAATATCTTGAAAATTTTCAAAAAAAAAGAAAAGAATTATCATTGCAAAATTACCAAGAGCAAAATAGTTTAACTAAAATCCCCCAACTTTCAACACCTTTTGATTGCAATATAAAATTATAAATTATATAATTAGAAGTTGAAACAAGTATCAAGTTTAGACAATATTACTGGACCATGAACATGAAATAATTCACGCATCAGATTTTTGTTTCTTATGCCAGCCATGTTTTATTATGATAGTCTGAGTCCGTTAGTTCTTTATTTGCAGCAACAGTTTGATTTCATATTTTATATGCTATTAGCTAAATGGTCATTTATATATTAATGTCAATTATGTCAGTCAGGATAATTAGGGAGGGCACATGCATCAAATATTCTTCTACGTGTCAACAAAATCCATTCATCTATGCTGGATGGAACTAAATTTTGAGTCCTTAGTATTGAAGTTCTATGGATTTAGATAAAAGTACAATTGGGACTGCCACTCAAATTTACTCAGGGAAATAGTGCTAGATCAAAATCTTCAAAGATTCCCATGCACCTTAGACTGAATAATACATATATAAGAAGTCATATAAGAACTACCTAGTATTTTACATGTATAGCGCACCCTGGTATTCCGTTTGATAAGAAAATCATAATGTTCTTTCCTCTAAAAGAATGAGAAAATATAAAATATGAAAGAGCCAAATAATAAGAATAAAATGTTTATTAAAAAATAATAAACAATAATACAGAAGTAATACGGCAAACTGAAGACCCAAAACCGACAGCATAGAATAGGAAGGAAAATTGAGTAGAAAACGAAGTTTGGAAGGAAATAATCTCTACCAATAATATGTGAGTATAATTACCTCCCATTAAACAATACATCAAACCAGCAAGCCAGGCCATGCACCCGAGTGCCAGCAGAAGAGACAAAATTTAGAGGAATATCAATTTCATAGAGCTCTTCCTCCTGCACAATCAAAAGAAGATGATCGCTGAATAAAGGAAAGAGGTATGCAATTATCTGGCAGAAAAAAAATAATGCATCTATATCTATTAGTTAAAATTTACCTTCATGCAAGTAAAAAATATAATAGTTCAGACCTCAGATTTAGTTTTGTTTTCATAGAAAATTCTCATAGTATATTTAACACCATCATGGGCCCAGAAAAGTAACAAAGTATATTGAGGACAATGAAGGTAATAAATAATTAATACTTAAAATTACAAATAAGGTTGCCTCAGTGGTAGTGACAATTTGTGTAATGTCATCATACTACATCTGATAATACGTGCAAATTTATGCATCACTGGCAGAAATTCGCTACATAAATAATAAAATAAAAAAGCAGCTTACGAAGCATCAAATATTATCCAAAGAAAAGTAAAATATAAAAAAGACTCGTACGAAATAAGCATCAAGAGAGATTCCCATAGACTAGTCATCATACTCAAAAGAGTGCTGATGTCCCTGTCTAGCTTGTCGTCACATGCTCATCAAAGTTGTTTCAATGGTTTAAAGAAAAATAAAGCAAATAACAAATGTTTTCGTATTATCTTTATTGATAGCGATAACGAAGATTAAGGTGAAATGTTAGCAACATGTGATCACCGAAATCGGCTCCGTGGAAGAATAAATAACTAATCCACAGGTTCCTATCAGCAAGTGAATTGCCAATTAAGGACTTGATCTTTGCCCGATCATAGCATCTCCTGTCATCGCAGAAGCTACAGGAGACGTGGCATCAGGCACAACAAAAAAGAATGAAAACGAACTAAATGATTATAATAGAAAGCCCTCAGTGACCCATTTAAAATCATACACAGCTGAATAAACTATTTTTTCAAGCCCGCATTAATTGCATTTGGAGAATTACCATCTCAATTAGAAAATGGGAATGGTTAAATACAAATGCAAAAATTGGGTAAAGAAATAGATTATACAACTGCTGTTAAGTGTCATACGGCACTTCCTATCAAGGTCAATGTCTCTTCATCGAGATAAATTGGAAAATAAACTTTGGAAACATGACAAATAAAGTAATAAATCAGCTTCAGACAGCCAGACAAATTTGCATCAAACAATTTCAGCCGGTAATTCCAATTTTTGTAAGATCATCATTAGCTGTAAATATAAATAAGTTATTAATCACAATTCTGTAATTAACAAAACTTAGATGTAGAAGTTTAATAAACAATTGTATAGAAAATTAATCATCATCGGAAAGAATTGTCTTTCTCATCCACCGCCAATTGTGGATGTAAGGCGGTGTAGGAAGGTGTCCTAAGATTATATTCTAGCTTTCGTCATATGATGTATGCGTAAAAATCTATAATAAAATGTTTGTAAATCAAAAATTCTAAACTGTATCATTATTATTAAGCAAGATTCAGAAGTAAGAACAGATTCCTCAATTGGACCGATGATCCTCAGATCAAGTGTTGGATAATAAACATCTTGCCGCATCATAATCTTTGCAATACAAATAGTAATTGAAATAAATTAATTAAACAAATGCGTTTAAGGAAGAGTAAAAAGAAATCAAGGCTCAGAGTTGGCGAGTTTAATAAAGGTTCGATTCTGCCAGCGAGCGTCCACAATGTGATTCAGAAGAGGGAGCTCTGTTATCATCATCGCCAGATAATACAATCTAGTGAATAAAATAACCAAAAATATAAGAAATAAATTCAATGCAATCAGTTTGCAATAGCTCTTATCGATCTAGATAATCCAGATCTACAAAAAAAAATTGTAGAAACTTTCGATATATTGTAAGAGATGAAAATACTGAAATATTTTCTTTGCGAAAATAATAGAGAAAGATAAAATATGGAAGACATTCACCAAAACCAATTAAAAGAAAATAGTGTAATTCGGTGATCGTCGAGGAAATAAAAGTACCGAGATTACGACCGATGAAAAAAGTGAAAGATTTGGGAGATTGCTCAGTTCAGCGGGGTAGTCGACATACAAATCTTTCAAAGAAGAAAGACCTGCCATCCGGTCTGTTGAGCTTGAATTTTCTGGAGTCGTCACAGCAATCCTCCACTTCAATCTACGACGAGATTAAACAAAACCACGAAATTGAAAACAGATCTACGGGGAAAGAAGAACCTAAAGAAAGGATGAGATGAAATTGAACATTGTGAAGAGTATATATACACTCCAACCAAGAATTAGGGTTTTGTGCTGCGATGGCGGCGGCCGGATTTTGGCTTTGATATGACTCGGTAGGTGGACGAACGGGAATTACGGTTCATTGGATCGGGTCATTTGTCATTGGGTTATGAAAGTGAACCGGTTCGCCGATAAGGTATTCAACTATAAATTATACATATTTGCAATTGTAATTATGTATGAAAATTTTTGTAAATCAGAATATCTTGAAAATTTTCAAAAAAAAAGAAAAGAATTATCATTGCAAAATTACCAAGAGCAAAATAGTTTAACTAAAATCCCCCAACTTTCAACACCTTTTGATTGCAATATAAAATTATAAATTATATAATTAGAAGTTGAAACAAGTATCAAGTTTAGACAATATTACTGGACCATGAACATGAAATAATTCACGCATCAGATTTTTGTTTCTTATGCCAGCCATGTTTTATTATGATAGTCTGAGTCCGTTAGTTCTTTATTTGCAGCAACAGTTTGATTTCATATTTTATATGCTATTAGCTAAATGGTCATTTATATATTAATGTCAATTATGTCAGTCAGGATAATTAGGGAGGGCACATGCATCAAATATTCTTCTACGTGTCAACAAAATCCATTCATCTATGCTGGATGGAACTAAATTTTGAGTCCTTAGTATTGAAGTTCTATGGATTTAGATAAAAGTACAATTGGGACTGCCACTCAAATTTACTCAGGGAAATAGTGCTAGATCAAAATCTTCAAAGATTCCCATGCACCTTAGACTGAATAATACATATATAAGAAGTCATATAAGAACTACCTAGTATTTTACATGTATAGCGCACCCTGGTATTCCGTTTGATAAGAAAATCATAATGTTCTTTCCTCTAAAAGAATGAGAAAATATAAAATATGAAAGAGCCAAATAATAAGAATAAAATGTTTATTAAAAAATAATAAACAATAATACAGAAGTAATACGGCAAACTGAAGACCCAAAACCGACAGCATAGAATAGGAAGGAAAATTGAGTAGAAAACGAAGTTTGGAAGGAAATAATCTCTACCAATAATATGTGAGTATAATTACCTCCCATTAAACAATACATCAAACCAGCAAGCCAGGCCATGCACCCGAGTGCCAGCAGAAGAGACAAAATTTAGAGGAATATCAATTTCATAGAGCTCTTCCTCCTGCACAATCAAAAGAAGATGATCGCTGAATAAAGGAAAGAGGTATGCAATTATCTGGCAGAAAAAAAATAATGCATCTATATCTATTAGTTAAAATTTACCTTCATGCAAGTAAAAAATATAATAGTTCAGACCTCAGATTTAGTTTTGTTTTCATAGAAAATTCTCATAGTATATTTAACACCATCATGGGCCCAGAAAAGTAACAAAGTATATTGAGGACAATGAAGGTAATAAATAATTAATACTTAAAATTACAAATAAGGTTGCCTCAGTGGTAGTGACAATTTGTGTAATGTCATCATACTACATCTGATAATACGTGCAAATTTATGCATCACTGGCAGAAATTCGCTACATAAATAATAAAATAAAAAAGCAGCTTACGAAGCATCAAATATTATCCAAAGAAAAGTAAAATATAAAAAAGACTCGTACGAAATAAGCATCAAGAGAGATTCCCATAGACTAGTCATCATACTCAAAAGAGTGCTGATGTCCCTGTCTAGCTTGTCGTCACATGCTCATCAAAGTTGTTTCAATGGTTTAAAGAAAAATAAAGCAAATAACAAATGTTTTCGTATTATCTTTATTGATAGCGATAACGAAGATTAAGGTGAAATGTTAGCAACATGTGATCACCGAAATCGGCTCCGTGGAAGAATAAATAACTAATCCACAGGTTCCTATCAGCAAGTGAATTGCCAATTAAGGACTTGATCTTTGCCCGATCATAGCATCTCCTGTCATCGCAGAAGCTACAGGAGACGTGGCATCAGGCACAACAAAAAAGAATGAAAACGAACTAAATGATTATAATAGAAAGCCCTCAGTGACCCATTTAAAATCATACACAGCTGAATAAACTATTTTTTCAAGCCCGCATTAATTGCATTTGGAGAATTACCATCTCAATTAGAAAATGGGAATGGTTAAATACAAATGCAAAAATTGGGTAAAGAAATAGATTATACAACTGCTGTTAAGTGTCATACGGCACTTCCTATCAAGGTCAATGTCTCTTCATCGAGATAAATTGGAAAATAAACTTTGGAAACATGACAAATAAAGTAATAAATCAGCTTCAGACAGCCAGACAAATTTGCATCAAACAATTTCAGCCGGTAATTCCAATTTTTGTAAGATCATCATTAGCTGTAAATATAAATAAGTTATTAATCACAATTCTGTAATTAACAAAACTTAGATGTAGAAGTTTAATAAACAATTGTATAGAAAATTAATCATCATCAGAAAGAATTGTCTTTCTCATCCACCGCCAATTGTGGATGTAAGGCGGTGTAGGAAGGTGTCCTAAGATTATATTCTAGCTTTCGTCATATGATGTATGCGTAAAAATCTATAATAAAATGTTTGTAAATCAAAAATTCTAAACTGTATCATTATTATTAAGCAAGATTCAGAAGTAAGAACAGATTCCTCAATTGGACCGATGATCCTCAGATCAAGTGTTGGATAATAAACATCTTGCCGCATCATAATCTTTGCAATACAAATAGTAATTGAAATAAATTAATTAAACAAATGCGTTTAAGGAAGAGTAAAAAGAAATCAAGGCTCAGAGTTGGCGAGTTTAATAAAGGTTCGATTCTGCCAGCGAGCGTCCACAATGTGATTCAGAAGAGGGAGCTCTGTTATCATCATCGCCAGATAATACAATCTAGTGAATAAAATAACCAAAAATATAAGAAATAAATTCAATGCAATCAGTTTGCAATAGCTCTTATCGATCTAGATAATCCAGATCTACAAAAAAAAATTGTAGAAACTTTCGATATATTGTAAGAGATGAAAATACTGAAATATTTTCTTTGCGAAAATAATAGAGAAAGATAAAATATGGAAGACATTCACCAAAACCAATTAAAAGAAAATAGTGTAATTCGGTGATCGTCGAGGAAATAAAAGTACCGAGATTACGACCGATGAAAAAAGTGAAAGATTTGGGAGATTGCTCAGTTCAGCGGGGTAGTCGACATACAAATCTTTCAAAGAAGAAAGACCTGCCATCCGGTCTGTTGAGCTTGAATTTTCTGGAGTCGTCACAGCAATCCTCCACTTCAATCTACGACGAGATTAAACAAAACCACGAAATTGAAAACAGATCTACGGGGAAAGAAGAACCTAAAGAAAGGATGAGATGAAATTGAACATTGTGAAGAGTATATATACACTCCAACCAAGAATTAGGGTTTTGTGCTGCGATGGCGGCGGCCGGATTTTGGCTTTGATATGACTCGGTAGGTGGACGAACGGGAATTACGGTTCATTGGATCGGGTCATTTGTCATTGGGTTATGAAAGTGAACCGGTTCGCCGATAAGGTATTCAACTATAAATTATACATATTTGCAATTGTAATTATGTATGAAAATTTTTGTAAATCAGAATATCTTGAAAATTTTCAAAAAAAAAGAAAAGAATTATCATTGCAAAATTACCAAGAGCAAAATAGTTTAACTAAAATCCCCCAACTTTCAACACCTTTTGATTGCAATATAAAATTATAAATTATATAATTAGAAGTTGAAACAAGTATCAAGTTTAGACAATATTACTGGACCATGAACATGAAATAATTCACGCATCAGATTTTTGTTTCTTATGCCAGCCATGTTTTATTATGATAGTCTGAGTCCGTTAGTTCTTTATTTGCAGCAACAGTTTGATTTCATATTTTATATGCTATTAGCTAAATGGTCATTTATATATTAATGTCAATTATGTCAGTCAGGATAATTAGGGAGGGCACATGCATCAAATATTCTTCTACGTGTCAACAAAATCCATTCATCTATGCTGGATGGAACTAAATTTTGAGTCCTTAGTATTGAAGTTCTATGGATTTAGATAAAAGTACAATTGGGACTGCCACTCAAATTTACTCAGGGAAATAGTGCTAGATCAAAATCTTCAAAGATTCCCATGCACCTTAGACTGAATAATACATATATAAGAAGTCATATAAGAACTACCTAGTATTTTACATGTATAGCGCACCCTGGTATTCCGTTTGATAAGAAAATCATAATGTTCTTTCCTCTAAAAGAATGAGAAAATATAAAATATGAAAGAGCCAAATAATAAGAATAAAATGTTTATTAAAAAATAATAAACAATAATACAGAAGTAATACGGCAAACTGAAGACCCAAAACCGACAGCATAGAATAGGAAGGAAAATTGAGTAGAAAACGAAGTTTGGAAGGAAATAATCTCTACCAATAATATGTGAGTATAATTACCTCCCATTAAACAATACATCAAACCAGCAAGCCAGGCCATGCACCCGAGTGCCAGCAGAAGAGACAAAATTTAGAGGAATATCAATTTCATAGAGCTCTTCCTCCTGCACAATCAAAAGAAGATGATCGCTGAATAAAGGAAAGAGGTATGCAATTATCTGGCAGAAAAAAAATAATGCATCTATATCTATTAGTTAAAATTTACCTTCATGCAAGTAAAAAATATAATAGTTCAGACCTCAGATTTAGTTTTGTTTTCATAGAAAATTCTCATAGTATATTTAACACCATCATGGGCCCAGAAAAGTAACAAAGTATATTGAGGACAATGAAGGTAATAAATAATTAATACTTAAAATTACAAATAAGGTTGCCTCAGTGGTAGTGACAATTTGTGTAATGTCATCATACTACATCTGATAATACGTGCAAATTTATGCATCACTGGCAGAAATTCGCTACATAAATAATAAAATAAAAAAGCAGCTTACGAAGCATCAAATATTATCCAAAGAAAAGTAAAATATAAAAAAGACTCGTACGAAATAAGCATCAAGAGAGATTCCCATAGACTAGTCATCATACTCAAAAGAGTGCTGATGTCCCTGTCTAGCTTGTCGTCACATGCTCATCAAAGTTGTTTCAATGGTTTAAAGAAAAATAAAGCAAATAACAAATGTTTTCGTATTATCTTTATTGATAGCGATAACGAAGATTAAGGTGAAATGTTAGCAACATGTGATCACCGAAATCGGCTCCGTGGAAGAATAAATAACTAATCCACAGGTTCCTATCAGCAAGTGAATTGCCAATTAAGGACTTGATCTTTGCCCGATCATAGCATCTCCTGTCATCGCAGAAGCTACAGGAGACGTGGCATCAGGCACAACAAAAAAGAATGAAAACGAACTAAATGATTATAATAGAAAGCCCTCAGTGACCCATTTAAAATCATACACAGCTGAATAAACTATTTTTTCAAGCCCGCATTAATTGCATTTGGAGAATTACCATCTCAATTAGAAAATGGGAATGGTTAAATACAAATGCAAAAATTGGGTAAAGAAATAGATTATACAACTGCTGTTAAGTGTCATACGGCACTTCCTATCAAGGTCAATGTCTCTTCATCGAGATAAATTGGAAAATAAACTTTGGAAACATGACAAATAAAGTAATAAATCAGCTTCAGACAGCCAGACAAATTTGCATCAAACAATTTCAGCCGGTAATTCCAATTTTTGTAAGATCATCATTAGCTGTAAATATAAATAAGTTATTAATCACAATTCTGTAATTAACAAAACTTAGATGTAGAAGTTTAATAAACAATTGTATAGAAAATTAATCATCATCGGAAAGAATTGTCTTTCTCATCCACCGCCAATTGTGGATGTAAGGCGGTGTAGGAAGGTGTCCTAAGATTATATTCTAGCTTTCGTCATATGATGTATGCGTAAAAATCTATAATAAAATGTTTGTAAATCAAAAATTCTAAACTGTATCATTATTATTAAGCAAGATTCAGAAGTAAGAACAGATTCCTCAATTGGACCGATGATCCTCAGATCAAGTGTTGGATAATAAACATCTTGCCGCATCATAATCTTTGCAATACAAATAGTAATTGAAATAAATTAATTAAACAAATGCGTTTAAGGAAGAGTAAAAAGAAATCAAGGCTCAGAGTTGGCGAGTTTAATAAAGGTTCGATTCTGCCAGCGAGCGTCCACAATGTGATTCAGAAGAGGGAGCTCTGTTATCATCATCGCCAGATAATACAATCTAGTGAATAAAATAACCAAAAATATAAGAAATAAATTCAATGCAATCAGTTTGCAATAGCTCTTATCGATCTAGATAATCCAGATCTACAAAAAAAAATTGTAGAAACTTTCGATATATTGTAAGAGATGAAAATACTGAAATATTTTCTTTGCGAAAATAATAGAGAAAGATAAAATATGGAAGACATTCACCAAAACCAATTAAAAGAAAATAGTGTAATTCGGTGATCGTCGAGGAAATAAAAGTACCGAGATTACGACCGATGAAAAAAGTGAAAGATTTGGGAGATTGCTCAGTTCAGCGGGGTAGTCGACATACAAATCTTTCAAAGAAGAAAGACCTGCCATCCGGTCTGTTGAGCTTGAATTTTCTGGAGTCGTCACAGCAATCCTCCACTTCAATCTACGACGAGATTAAACAAAACCACGAAATTGAAAACAGATCTACGGGGAAAGAAGAACCTAAAGAAAGGATGAGATGAAATTGAACATTGTGAAGAGTATATATACACTCCAACCAAGAATTAGGGTTTTGTGCTGCGATGGCGGCGGCCGGATTTTGGCTTTGATATGACTCGGTAGGTGGACGAACGGGAATTACGGTTCATTGGATCGGGTCATTTGTCATTGGGTTATGAAAGTGAACCGGTTCGCCGATAAGGTATTCAACTATAAATTATACGTATTTGCAATTGTAATTATGTATGAAAATTTTTGTAAATCAGAATATCTTGAAAATTTTCAAAAAAAAAGAAAAGAATTATCATTGCAAAATTACCAAGAGCAAAATAGTTTAACTAAAATCCCCCAACTTTCAACACCTTTTGATTGCAATATAAAATTATAAATTATATAATTAGAAGTTGAAACAAGTATCAAGTTTAGACAATATTACTGGACCATGAACATGAAATAATTCACGCATCAGATTTTTGTTTCTTATGCCAGCCATGTTTTATTATGATAGTCTGAGTCCGTTAGTTCTTTATTTGCAGCAACAGTTTGATTTCATATTTTATATGCTATTAGCTAAATGGTCATTTATATATTAATGTCAATTATGTCAGTCAGGATAATTAGGGAGGGCACATGCATCAAATATTCTTCTACGTGTCAACAAAATCCATTCATCTATGCTGGATGGAACTAAATTTTGAGTCCTTAGTATTGAAGTTCTATGGATTTAGATAAAAGTACAATTGGGACTGCCACTCAAATTTACTCAGGGAAATAGTGCTAGATCAAAATCTTCAAAGATTCCCATGCACCTTAGACTGAATAATACATATATAAGAAGTCATATAAGAACTACCTAGTATTTTACATGTATAGCGCACCCTGGTATTCCGTTTGATAAGAAAATCATAATGTTCTTTCCTCTAAAAGAATGAGAAAATATAAAATATGAAAGAGCCAAATAATAAGAATAAAATGTTTATTAAAAAATAATAAACAATAATACAGAAGTAATACGGCAAACTGAAGACCCAAAACCGACAGCATAGAATAGGAAGGAAAATTGAGTAGAAAACGAAGTTTGGAAGGAAATAATCTCTACCAATAATATGTGAGTATAATTACCTCCCATTAAACAATACATCAAACCAGCAAGCCAGGCCATGCACCCGAGTGCCAGCAGAAGAGACAAAATTTAGAGGAATATCAATTTCATAGAGCTCTTCCTCCTGCACAATCAAAAGAAGATGATCGCTGAATAAAGGAAAGAGGTATGCAATTATCTGGCAGAAAAAAAATAATGCATCTATATCTATTAGTTAAAATTTACCTTCATGCAAGTAAAAAATATAATAGTTCAGACCTCAGATTTAGTTTTGTTTTCATAGAAAATTCTCATAGTATATTTAACACCATCATGGGCCCAGAAAAGTAACAAAGTATATTGAGGACAATGAAGGTAATAAATAATTAATACTTAAAATTACAAATAAGGTTGCCTCAGTGGTAGTGACAATTTGTGTAATGTCATCATACTACATCTGATAATACGTGCAAATTTATGCATCACTGGCAGAAATTCGCTACATAAATAATAAAATAAAAAAGCAGCTTACGAAGCATCAAATATTATCCAAAGAAAAGTAAAATATAAAAAAGACTCGTACGAAATAAGCATCAAGAGAGATTCCCATAGACTAGTCATCATACTCAAAAGAGTGCTGATGTCCCTGTCTAGCTTGTCGTCACATGCTCATCAAAGTTGTTTCAATGGTTTAAAGAAAAATAAAGCAAATAACAAATGTTTTCGTATTATCTTTATTGATAGCGATAACGAAGATTAAGGTGAAATGTTAGCAACATGTGATCACCGAAATCGGCTCCGTGGAAGAATAAATAACTAATCCACAGGTTCCTATCAGCAAGTGAATTGCCAATTAAGGACTTGATCTTTGCCCGATCATAGCATCTCCTGTCATCGCAGAAGCTACAGGAGACGTGGCATCAGGCACAACAAAAAAGAATGAAAACGAACTAAATGATTATAATAGAAAGCCCTCAGTGACCCATTTAAAATCATACACAGCTGAATAAACTATTTTTTCAAGCCCGCATTAATTGCATTTGGAGAATTACCATCTCAATTAGAAAATGGGAATGGTTAAATACAAATGCAAAAATTGGGTAAAGAAATAGATTATACAACTGCTGTTAAGTGTCATACGGCACTTCCTATCAAGGTCAATGTCTCTTCATCGAGATAAATTGGAAAATAAACTTTGGAAACATGACAAATAAAGTAATAAATCAGCTTCAGACAGCCAGACAAATTTGCATCAAACAATTTCAGCCGGTAATTCCAATTTTTGTAAGATCATCATTAGCTGTAAATATAAATAAGTTATTAATCACAATTCTGTAATTAACAAAACTTAGATGTAGAAGTTTAATAAACAATTGTATAGAAAATTAATCATCATCGGAAAGAATTGTCTTTCTCATCCACCGCCAATTGTGGATGTAAGGCGGTGTAGGAAGGTGTCCTAAGATTATATTCTAGCTTTCGTCATATGATGTATGCGTAAAAATCTATAATAAAATGTTTGTAAATCAAAAATTCTAAACTGTATCATTATTATTAAGCAAGATTCAGAAGTAAGAACAGATTCCTCAATTGGACCGATGATCCTCAGATCAAGTGTTGGATAATAAACATCTTGCCGCATCATAATCTTTGCAATACAAATAGTAATTGAAATAAATTAATTAAACAAATGCGTTTAAGGAAGAGTAAAAAGAAATCAAGGCTCAGAGTTGGCGAGTTTAATAAAGGTTCGATTCTGCCAGCGAGCGTCCACAATGTGATTCAGAAGAGGGAGCTCTGTTATCATCATCGCCAGATAATACAATCTAGTGAATAAAATAACCAAAAATATAAGAAATAAATTCAATGCAATCAGTTTGCAATAGCTCTTATCGATCTAGATAATCCAGATCTACAAAAAAAAATTGTAGAAACTTTCGATATATTGTAAGAGATGAAAATACTGAAATATTTTCTTTGCGAAAATAATAGAGAAAGATAAAATATGGAAGACATTCACCAAAACCAATTAAAAGAAAATAGTGTAATTCGGTGATCGTCGAGGAAATAAAAGTACCGAGATTACGACCGATGAAAAAAGTGAAAGATTTGGGAGATTGCTCAGTTCAGCGGGGTAGTCGACATACAAATCTTTCAAAGAAGAAAGACCTGCCATCCGGTCTGTTGAGCTTGAATTTTCTGGAGTCGTCACAGCAATCCTCCACTTCAATCTACGACGAGATTAAACAAAACCACGAAATTGAAAACAGATCTACGGGGAAAGAAGAACCTAAAGAAAGGATGAGATGAAATTGAACATTGTGAAGAGTATATATACACTCCAACCAAGAATTAGGGTTTTGTGCTGCGATGGCGGCGGCCGGATTTTGGCTTTGATATGACTCGGTAGGTGGACGAACGGGAATTACGGTTCATTGGATCGGGTCATTTGTCATTGGGTTATGAAAGTGAACCGGTTCGCCGATAAGGTATTCAACTATAAATTATACGTATTTGCAATTGTAATTATGTATGAAAATTTTTGTAAATCAGAATATCTTGAAAATTTTCAAAAAAAAAGAAAAGAATTATCATTGCAAAATTACCAAGAGCAAAATAGTTTAACTAAAATCCCCCAACTTTCAACACCTTTTGATTGCAATATAAAATTATAAATTATATAATTAGAAGTTGAAACAAGTATCAAGTTTAGACAATATTACTGGACCATGAACATGAAATAATTCACGCATCAGATTTTTGTTTCTTATGCCAGCCATGTTTTATTATGATAGTCTGAGTCCGTTAGTTCTTTATTTGCAGCAACAGTTTGATTTCATATTTTATATGCTATTAGCTAAATGGTCATTTATATATTAATGTCAATTATGTCAGTCAGGATAATTAGGGAGGGCACATGCATCAAATATTCTTCTACGTGTCAACAAAATCCATTCATCTATGCTGGATGGAACTAAATTTTGAGTCCTTAGTATTGAAGTTCTATGGATTTAGATAAAAGTACAATTGGGACTGCCACTCAAATTTACTCAGGGAAATAGTGCTAGATCAAAATCTTCAAAGATTCCCATGCACCTTAGACTGAATAATACATATATAAGAAGTCATATAAGAACTACCTAGTATTTTACATGTATAGCGCACCCTGGTATTCCGTTTGATAAGAAAATCATAATGTTCTTTCCTCTAAAAGAATGAGAAAATATAAAATATGAAAGAGCCAAATAATAAGAATAAAATGTTTATTAAAAAATAATAAACAATAATACAGAAGTAATACGGCAAACTGAAGACCCAAAACCGACAGCATAGAATAGGAAGGAAAATTGAGTAGAAAACGAAGTTTGGAAGGAAATAATCTCTACCAATAATATGTGAGTATAATTACCTCCCATTAAACAATACATCAAACCAGCAAGCCAGGCCATGCACCCGAGTGCCAGCAGAAGAGACAAAATTTAGAGGAATATCAATTTCATAGAGCTCTTCCTCCTGCACAATCAAAAGAAGATGATCGCTGAATAAAGGAAAGAGGTATGCAATTATCTGGCAGAAAAAAAATAATGCATCTATATCTATTAGTTAAAATTTACCTTCATGCAAGTAAAAAATATAATAGTTCAGACCTCAGATTTAGTTTTGTTTTCATAGAAAATTCTCATAGTATATTTAACACCATCATGGGCCCAGAAAAGTAACAAAGTATATTGAGGACAATGAAGGTAATAAATAATTAATACTTAAAATTACAAATAAGGTTGCCTCAGTGGTAGTGACAATTTGTGTAATGTCATCATACTACATCTGATAATACGTGCAAATTTATGCATCACTGGCAGAAATTCGCTACATAAATAATAAAATAAAAAAGCAGCTTACGAAGCATCAAATATTATCCAAAGAAAAGTAAAATATAAAAAAGACTCGTACGAAATAAGCATCAAGAGAGATTCCCATAGACTAGTCATCATACTCAAAAGAGTGCTGATGTCCCTGTCTAGCTTGTCGTCACATGCTCATCAAAGTTGTTTCAATGGTTTAAAGAAAAATAAAGCAAATAACAAATGTTTTCGTATTATCTTTATTGATAGCGATAACGAAGATTAAGGTGAAATGTTAGCAACATGTGATCACCGAAATCGGCTCCGTGGAAGAATAAATAACTAATCCACAGGTTCCTATCAGCAAGTGAATTGCCAATTAAGGACTTGATCTTTGCCCGATCATAGCATCTCCTGTCATCGCAGAAGCTACAGGAGACGTGGCATCAGGCACAACAAAAAAGAATGAAAACGAACTAAATGATTATAATAGAAAGCCCTCAGTGACCCATTTAAAATCATACACAGCTGAATAAACTATTTTTTCAAGCCCGCATTAATTGCATTTGGAGAATTACCATCTCAATTAGAAAATGGGAATGGTTAAATACAAATGCAAAAATTGGGTAAAGAAATAGATTATACAACTGCTGTTAAGTGTCATACGGCACTTCCTATCAAGGTCAATGTCTCTTCATCGAGATAAATTGGAAAATAAACTTTGGAAACATGACAAATAAAGTAATAAATCAGCTTCAGACAGCCAGACAAATTTGCATCAAACAATTTCAGCCGGTAATTCCAATTTTTGTAAGATCATCATTAGCTGTAAATATAAATAAGTTATTAATCACAATTCTGTAATTAACAAAACTTAGATGTAGAAGTTTAATAAACAATTGTATAGAAAATTAATCATCATCGGAAAGAATTGTCTTTCTCATCCACCGCCAATTGTGGATGTAAGGCGGTGTAGGAAGGTGTCCTAAGATTATATTCTAGCTTTCGTCATATGATGTATGCGTAAAAATCTATAATAAAATGTTTGTAAATCAAAAATTCTAAACTGTATCATTATTATTAAGCAAGATTCAGAAGTAAGAACAGATTCCTCAATTGGACCGATGATCCTCAGATCAAGTGTTGGATAATAAACATCTTGCCGCATCATAATCTTTGCAATACAAATAGTAATTGAAATAAATTAATTAAACAAATGCGTTTAAGGAAGAGTAAAAAGAAATCAAGGCTCAGAGTTGGCGAGTTTAATAAAGGTTCGATTCTGCCAGCGAGCGTCCACAATGTGATTCAGAAGAGGGAGCTCTGTTATCATCATCGCCAGATAATACAATCTAGTGAATAAAATAACCAAAAATATAAGAAATAAATTCAATGCAATCAGTTTGCAATAGCTCTTATCGATCTAGATAATCCAGATCTACAAAAAAAAATTGTAGAAACTTTCGATATATTGTAAGAGATGAAAATACTGAAATATTTTCTTTGCGAAAATAATAGAGAAAGATAAAATATGGAAGACATTCACCAAAACCAATTAAAAGAAAATAGTGTAATTCGGTGATCGTCGAGGAAATAAAAGTACCGAGATTACGACCGATGAAAAAAGTGAAAGATTTGGGAGATTGCTCAGTTCAGCGGGGTAGTCGACATACAAATCTTTCAAAGAAGAAAGACCTGCCATCCGGTCTGTTGAGCTTGAATTTTCTGGAGTCGTCACAGCAATCCTCCACTTCAATCTACGACGAGATTAAACAAAACCACGAAATTGAAAACAGATCTACGGGGAAAGAAGAACCTAAAGAAAGGATGAGATGAAATTGAACATTGTGAAGAGTATATATACACTCCAACCAAGAATTAGGGTTTTGTGCTGCGATGGCGGCGGCCGGATTTTGGCTTTGATATGACTCGGTAGGTGGACGAACGGGAATTACGGTTCATTGGATCGGGTCATTTGTCATTGGGTTATGAAAGTGAACCGGTTCGCCGATCGATAAGGTATTCAACTATAAATTATACATATTTGCAATTGTAATTATGTATGAAAATTTTTGTAAATCAGAATATCTTGAAAATTTTCAAAAAAAAAGAAAAGAATTATCATTGCAAAATTACCAAGAGCAAAATAGTTTAACTAAAATCCCCCAACTTTCAACACCTTTTGATTGCAATATAAAATTATAAATTATATAATTAGAAGTTGAAACAAGTATCAAGTTTAGACAATATTACTGGACCATGAACATGAAATAATTCACGCATCAGATTTTTGTTTCTTATGCCAGCCATGTTTTATTATGATAGTCTGAGTCCGTTAGTTCTTTATTTGCAGCAACAGTTTGATTTCATATTTTATATGCTATTAGCTAAATGGTCATTTATATATTAATGTCAATTATGTCAGTCAGGATAATTAGGGAGAGCACATGCATCAAATATTCTTCTACGTGTCAACAAAATCCATTCATCTATGCTGGATGGAACTAAATTTTGAGTCCTTAGTATTGAAGTTCTATGGATTTAGATAAAAGTACAATTGGGACTGCCACTCAAATTTACTCAGGGAAATAGTGCTAGATCAAAATCTTCAAAGATTCCCATGCACCTTAGACTGAATAATACATATATAAGAAGTCATATAAGAACTACCTAGTATTTTACATGTATAGCGCACCCTGGTATTCCGTTTGATAAGAAAATCATAATGTTCTTTCCTCTAAAAGAATGAGAAAATATAAAATATGAAAGAGCCAAATAATAAGAATAAAATGTTTATTAAAAAATAATAAACAATAATACAGAAGTAATACGGCAAACTGAAGACCCAAAACCGACAGCATAGAATAGGAAGGAAAATTGAGTAGAAAACGAAGTTTGGAAGGAAATAATCTCTACCAATAATATGTGAGTATAATTACCTCCCATTAAACAATACATCAAACCAGCAAGCCAGGCCATGCACCCGAGTGCCAGCAGAAGAGACAAAATTTAGAGGAATATCAATTTCATAGAGCTCTTCCTCCTGCACAATCAAAAGAAGATGATCGCTGAATAAAGGAAAGAGGTATGCAATTATCTGGCAGAAAAAAAATAATGCATCTATATCTATTAGTTAAAATTTACCTTCATGCAAGTAAAAAATATAATAGTTCAGACCTCAGATTTAGTTTTGTTTTCATAGAAAATTCTCATAGTATATTTAACACCATCATGGGCCCAGAAAAGTAACAAAGTATATTGAGGACAATGAAGGTAATAAATAATTAATACTTAAAATTACAAATAAGGTTGCCTCAGTGGTAGTGACAATTTGTGTAATGTCATCATACTACATCTGATAATACGTGCAAATTTATGCATCACTGGCAGAAATTCGCTACATAAATAATAAAATAAAAAAGCAGCTTACGAAGCATCAAATATTATCCAAAGAAAAGTAAAATATAAAAAAGACTCGTACGAAATAAGCATCAAGAGAGATTCCCATAGACTAGTCATCATACTCAAAAGAGTGCTGATGTCCCTGTCTAGCTTGTCGTCACATGCTCATCAAAGTTGTTTCAATGGTTTAAAGAAAAATAAAGCAAATAACAAATGTTTTCGTATTATCTTTATTGATAGCGATAACGAAGATTAAGGTGAAATGTTAGCAACATGTGATCACCGAAATCGGCTCCGTGGAAGAATAAATAACTAATCCACAGGTTCCTATCAGCAAGTGAATTGCCAATTAAGGACTTGATCTTTGCCCGATCATAGCATCTCCTGTCATCGCAGAAGCTACAGGAGACGTGGCATCAGGCACAACAAAAAAGAATGAAAACGAACTAAATGATTATAATAGAAAGCCCTCAGTGACCCATTTAAAATCATACACAGCTGAATAAACTATTTTTTCAAGCCCGCATTAATTGCATTTGGAGAATTACCATCTCAATTAGAAAATGGGAATGGTTAAATACAAATGCAAAAATTGGGTAAAGAAATAGATTATACAACTGCTGTTAAGTGTCATACGGCACTTCCTATCAAGGTCAATGTCTCTTCATCGAGATAAATTGGAAAATAAACTTTGGAAACATGACAAATAAAGTAATAAATCAGCTTCAGACAGCCAGACAAATTTGCATCAAACAATTTCAGCCGGTAATTCCAACTTTTGTAAGATCATCATTAGCTGTAAATATAAATAAGTTATTAATCACAATTCTGTAATTAACAAAACTTAGATGTAGAAGTTTAATAAACAATTGTATAGAAAATTAATCATCATCGGAAAGAATTGTCTTTCTCATCCACCGCCAATTGTGGATGTAAGGCGATGTAGGAAGGTGTCCTAAGATTATATTCTAGCTTTCGTCATATGATGTATGCGTAAAAATCTATAATAAAATGTTTGTAAATCAAAAATTCTAAACTGTATCATTATTATTAAGCAAGATTCAGAAGTAAGAACAGATTCCTCAATTGGACCGATGATCCTCAGATCAAGTGTTGGATAATAAACATCTTGCCGCATCATAATCTTTGCAATACAAATAGTAAACTTTGGAAACATGACAAATAAAGTAATAAATCAGCTTCAGACAACCAGACAAATTTGCATCAAACAATTTCAGCCGGTAATTCCAACTTTTGTAAGATCATCATTAGCTGTAAATATAAATAAGTTATTAATCACAATTCTGTAATTAACAAAACTTAGATGTAGAAGTTTAATAAACAATTGTATAGAAAATTAATCATCATCGGAGATGTTTAGAGAATCTAGAGGAAAAGCTGAAGGTAATGCAATTCACCTAAACAAAATAAAATAAAAATATAGTTAATCTACCATATTGGTTCAGCATCCTCTAAAGTTAATACCATATTCTTGTGCTTTACAAACACTCTAAAGTTCATAACTTAAAATGATGAAATTTCACTAAAGGTACCATCAAAATAACTATTTGTCGAGAAATTTCCAGATTGGGTAATTTGTGTACTTTAACCTGTTATTTAAAAAAGGTTAGGCTTTAAACAAAAGGCATGTGTATTCACCACTACTAATTGTCAAGGATGTAGATATGAATATTATTATAAAATTAAAAATTATAATCATTGATCACATGCAAATTTGAATAAGAAATACCAGTTCTCGCACTGACTGCTCCAAGCTTCCATTGTTCAAAGGCAGAGAGCAAAGTCTTGCTTTCATCCTTCTTTGCAAAACCAATCTTAAAAGCTATTGAAAAAGATTTCTGTTTCACAGAAATTAGAAGTTAGATTCAGAAAGTTAAATGTACAGCTAAAACACAGCAGTAAGATCTTGATAATCCATTACCATAGACAGGAAAGCAAATTGATATAATAAAAAAATATCACAACTGAGTTCACATGAGCTTAATATGAGTATTCTAGTGCAGTATACATGTCATGTGCTCGAGAAAAATATACTTAAGCTTTTACTCTACAGTAAGCCTCCAAATGGATTTTGTTAACAGCTGTTCGGATAAGGAACAGTAATTGAAAGGGTACAACGTATGCTTTCTAAAAAGGAACACAGCAGATACAATGTAGTTTTACAAAAGATGTAAAAATTATCTAGAAACAAAAGATCATTTGACTAAAAAAAAGGAAAGATAACTTATCTAAGTAACCATGAAAACACCTTTTTTATGAGCATAAAATAAATAGCAACACCTTGCAAAAGGGTAGTAAAAAAACTTTACCTTCGTCTCTATGATATCTGGATCAATTTAAAGCTGCACCTAGGCTAAATTAAATTGCTAACTTTTATGAACACCTAGAAATAAAATACATTATATGTTGTATATTTCTTCAATTCTTATAATTTATCATCATAGTAAAGGGACTTGGCGACTTGAAATTAAAATAGGTCAGTTATTCGATGAATAATAATTGATGATGCAGGGAAATAACAACCTATTTATCCAACTAAGAAAACTGAAATGAAACTGCCATAAAACCTCTAAGCAATCAAAATAATCTTGTGTAAACACGTTAAAAAATATGAAACTTTTGACGCGTTATCTTTGAAGTGGAAGCTTGGAGCAAATTAACAAGACCTCTTCCGATTCATCGTCTCCCATTTCCTCACTCACGCATAGCAACTCCAGATGGCCCAACTTGAAGATCTGGACAAAGAACCAACCGGAAAAAGGAGGAGCATTGGGACAACATCAACCACATTCTCCATGACAAGAACTTACGACAAATGAGAGCAAAAGGAAAGGGGAACAATCAACAAAACCTGAATCTTCCGGGGATCGAGATCAAAAACGGGGGCAGGCGAGCTAGGTTGGTGGAGCCGGAGACGAGGGCTGTCAGATTTGTCGAAAGTGAAGTAGGCGGAGGCGGAGTTGGCGGGGGAAGCAGGGGAGGAGAGGTCGGAGAGCGTGACTGAGGGGAATTCGTACGGCAGGCGTTGCTTCTGCCCTAGTGGAGCCTCCATTGCTTCGGCACGCTCGACCCCCCTTCACCTCCTCCCGCGCTCGAAGGCTAGCGTTTGAACTTGGGAGCGGATCGAAGACTAGGGTTTTTAGAGGGGGGTGGGGATTTAGGGTTTTGAAGGGCAAAAGCAGCGGAGTAGAGGTGGAGGAGGAATGTGCAGCCGCCACGGCCAAGCTTTCGCTCTCTTCTAAACGAGCGTATATTTATTTTTTAATCGATTGTGCTCTCTTCCCCCCACCCCACCCCCACCCACACAGATATCTGTCACGTGTCCATTTGGGCATGGTTGCGAAAGTTCGAGTATGTCTTAATAAAGCATAGAATCTACTATAATAATGAACGTCGATATATTTTCACTCATTTTATTCCTAAAGAGTGATATCGAATAGATTTGAAATCAATTACAGATCAATTTCCTTCGAATTAAATTTAGACAGGATTCGATTAATAAATTAAAAAATTAATTAAAATCGATTTAGATTCTAATTCCATCACCCCGAGCACTCGAAATTTGAATCGAACCTTGCAGGTTGACCTAAGTTCCCAGATCATGTAAATCATCTAGTAATAGAAAAAGCTAAATAATCATCATTTCATAAATTTTCACTATCAACTTTGGTTCTCACTCTTTCTAATTTCATCAATTTTGAAATTACCATGCATGACTATTGAAACCAGCAAGCAATCGTGACAACAATTCATAGCTTCAAAAAGATGAGCTTCCTTGGAGGAAAACATCATTTGGATTTAAAACTAGGGATCAATATGTTGCACTACAGATAAATAAACTACGAGTGAAAAGAAATTTGGGCATAGAAGATGAATAAAATAAGTCTTCTCCTCTTTCCGAAAGAGTTACTATCTTTGTTTGTTCAAGCAGTGGTTCAAAAATTATTATATTAATGGCTAATAATTATTCAACATTATATAAAAAAAATTTTACAAACATAAAAAATTATTCCAATAAGAAACTCGGAATCGGAGCCGAAACATGTGATTTCGAATAGAATATGATTCCAAATTTCAACATGATAGGATCCGAATTCAAAATCTGAGAACCGGTTTTATACATGATAGGATCCGAATATCATAAAAATTAAATTACAGGATATCTGGACCCGCTCACCTCTACTCATTCTATCTTTCTCTCAAGTTTTACATATTAACGTGTATATATATATATTTCCTCTCTTCTCTTTCTCGCTATGTACTCTATAATCATCCAGCCTTTAACTTCTCAAATATCAAACATAATATTGCAATCACTCTTGATATTTGAGTTTTTCAAAGTGGGTGATGTGCACATCAAGTGTACCACATTAACTCCCTATGCATAAGTTGTACGCATGATTTCTCCCCTAGCAATGTTTTGGAAGTTTTCTCTTCATCGTTCATAACAAGGTTGCCATAGGGACACCTACGCCTAGTGAACCTTGATGTCATAGGAGATCGCATGCGTGTAACAAACCATAGAAAAGGGCGCTAAGCTTTTCACATGGTGGAATCACGAGCTAGGAATGACTTCTATATTTGCAAGATTGGATCGGTCTTTATATATATAATATTGACTGGCTTCAACATTTTCAATATACTAAGGTTGCCTTTGATACATTGCTAGTAATGTTATAATGGTAATTATTCCATGTTACCCCAAAATAAATTGTGATCATACTTATTAGTAATATAATATTACCATGTTTGATATGTTTAATCAACATAGATAGATGGTAATCTAATTTTTTATTTTTTATTTCACAAAAAAATTACCAAAAAACTCTTATCAAAATTTGGTGGTGTATTGCAGGAAGAAGAATGTACGAAAGAGAATGACAATGTTGAAATTTAGAATTATCATGGGGGATGGTAATCCACGTACCCATCTCCCATGGGGGCTATCCACATCATTACTTTGATGGTAATGTGGATTATTGAGGCAGTTTGGATTACTGATAAAGTGTCTGAATCAAATATGGTAATGTGTGGGTCTTGAGAATTTAAAATCCAAATTACCCGTAAATATAGATAAATTATTGCATACCAAACGCCCCTGCCCATTTATCTATACAACAATCTAATAATGCTACTCTATTGGTCTCTTTCATTAGTTCATTGTCCCAGCTGGTCGTTCAGATTTCAAAGCACGTAGATTTGTCATCTCGAGTTTTATAACTTCGTGAGCTGCTTAACTAGGCAGCTAGAGGCTCCACCTTTGTAGAAGTTGTAAGGGTGGAAGTTGGCCCTTACAGACGCCTAAAATTCTATAAACCAAAAAAAATTCCGCTTACCGGAAGTGGTTGCACATTGACTACTTAGTCATGTCTTAGATTCATGTGACCATCTCTTCCGACAACCTACAAATGATTCTCAAATGGAGCAAATCATGAACATTCTTTATAGTGTAAACCTTCCTTTTGATTGTATCATTTTGCCACAAGCCGAGCTTTATAGATATCGTCTTCTTTGAGTTTGTAGATCCACTTGCACCCAACAAGCTTCTTGTGTAGTGGAGGCTTTACAAGTTCTCAAGTATTATTTTTCTGCAAAGACTTGAATTCCTCTGTCATATATTCATGACACTTTCTTAAATCTATTCGATTTAGAGCTTATTTATAGGAGGTTGGTTCTTCAGTGCACGATATTTCTTCATCCACAGCTATAGCATAAGTAGTAACATTTGCATACCTAGGACTAGGATGTGATGCTCGCCTAGGTCGGTTGAGGGCGATGGAATAGGGATTCTCCTCCTCGACCCGGTGTGACTCCTCTTGTACCTGAACATGTTCTTCAGTGATTTGTTCTAATGAAGCAATGTCATTGGCTTCTGTGGAAGGTGGTCGAGGCGCAGGTGTAGGGAACCAAAAATCTTGGTTGAGGTGGTGTTTCTTCTTGTGGCACGGGAGATATAGGTTCCTCAGAGTCCTCTTCTTGGTCCTCGTTTTTTTATTTTCAAGAGTATTTATTCATCAAATATTACATCTCTATGAATTTCTGCTTTATAATTATTTAGACACTACATGTACTAAATAATTTTATAACCTTTCACTCCGTTATGGTATCCTAAGAAAATACATTTCTTTGATCTATGTTATAATTTTCCTTCATTTACTCTAACACAGACAGTGCTCCCAAAAATTTTAAGATGATCATAAGAAGCTGACGACACGGTCCCTTTTTCCTTAAGCGTCTGAATTCAAGTGATGAAGACGGAGATCGATTTATTAGGTAATAAGCGGTGGATGCAGCCTCTGCCCAAAAACTTTTAAAAATGTTAGCATTAGAAAGCATACATCGTACCCTTTCAATGATGGTGTGTTTCATCCTTTCTACTACTCTGTTCTGCTGAAGTGTGTGGGGGTACTGTGTGATGCCGTATGATCCCTTCCCTGGAGCAAAAATATTTAAATTCTCCACTGTAAAATTTTAGGCCATTGTCGGTTCGTAGGGTCCGAACATATTTATCGGTTTGCTTCTCGATCATTGCCTTATAGGACCAAAATTTAGAGAAGACATCAAATTTATTTTTAATAAAATAAGTTCATACCTTCCTAGAGTAATCATCAATAAATGTGAGCATGTATCGAGCTTATCCTAGAGATTCAACCGGTGAGGGCCCCCAGAGGTCATAGTGGATGTAATCTAATTTTTCTTTAACACGGTGTTGCCTTATATAGCAATAACGCATCTCCTCCCCTTTCACTCATCGCCCTCCTCTTCTTGGGATGCGCATCCAAATTTTCTCGCTGAAATCAAATTAATTTATGTTAGAAAAATCACGGGTATTACTGGATTGGGCCAGCTCGACCCAAACAAAACTCGTGTTCGCCCTAGTAGGGCTGTCCATTCGGTTCGAACCGAACCGAACCGAACCGAACCGAACAAGCCCAAACCGAAATTTTTTCTTTACCCAAACCGGAACCCGAACCCGAACCGAACATTTCCTAACCCGATTTAACCCGAACCAAAATAATTCGGTTCGGTTCGGTTTTCAACCCGAAAACCGAATTTTTAATTAATTTGATTAAAAATTAAAAATTAAAAATAATTATTTAATACTTATTTACTTAATTCAGTTAAAAATTAAAAAAAAAATATTTTTTTAATTAATTCGGTTTTCGGTTCGGGTCGGTTCCCGAATTCCGGGAACCGAATCCGAACCGAAATACAAATTTCGGTTCGGTTCGGGTCAAAGAACCGAACCTACAATGGTTGAAACCGAACCGAACCGAAAATTTCGGTTCGGTTTTTCGGTTCGATTCGGTTTGAACCGAACAGTGGACAGCCCTACGCCCTAGTTTGACAAATAAAAGTTCGGGCCTGAGACCCAGCCCCAGCACGACACGTACATAAAATAAACAGACCAATAGGGCACAACTCGTTAGCACGTGAAAAGAAAAAAATAATTGAAGCATAATACATCGGGCCGATAACCTGATCTATTGAATTATTAATGAGTTTTTAAAAATAAAATTTCTTATCAGGCTATCAGGTCAAGCCTACATGGCTTGGCCCGACATGACCCGATAACTTTTTGGGCCTTATCGGGTTGGCCCGATAATGGCCCGACACGATAAGGGCTGGGCCGAGCTATCAGGTCAGGTTGAAATTTGCCAAGCCTACTCATATAAGAGCTCCTCCGAATATCCACCGACGTATCAACGACCATATCAAAAATAAAGTGGGTAAATGACACATTAATTATCTATCTCAAACTGGAAAATTAATACTCATTAATTCATTTCTGAATGCAATTCCTATCCATGCTTTAAGCCTTTAACTATTTCATGGTTTTATGCAACACCATCATTATATATTGTCACAATTAAATTTATCAATTGCATACAATCATTAATTACAATCTAGATTTGGTTTATCGAACCAGATTCCTTGCCATGATTCCTTATTGATTCCTTGCCATGATTCCTTATTGATTGGGCCAATGGGCCTTAAATACAAATTGTGCAGATGCACAAGCCAAGAGTAGTTTAGTAATTTGATCATAGTAAACCCTACCATGCATAACTAAGTTGGGGTTGTTGGCCTTAGGTTTTTCAACCTTAGCATTAATCTCGATTTTGATGATTTTGATGATAACAAATATGTAACTAATGATTTCAATGAGAATATATTTCAGGTTTCATATTAATTAGCGTTCGATGTCCTCGATCGAAAATAACGAAAGAAATCAGAAATCGAAAGGACATTGATCGTCGCGCACGGGTTCGTCGCGAAAATTTCTCGAAGATCGACGAGTTCACCAAAGTCGCTTGGATGAGTCCAAAGATCAAGTCAAAAGCTCTCCAAAATGATGCTCGTTGAAAGTCGGAACCCAGAAACGAAGCGCGGAAGAAAATCGGCTGAGAAAACAAACTCAGCCTATATTTGGTCGACCGAATAGGGTAAGAAATAGGGCAGTAGCCCTATCGGTCGACTGATTGGTCGACCGAAATGAGGCTAGCTACAGACGCAGCTTGCGTCGGTCGACCAATGGGTCGATCAAATGGCGAAAGAAATTGGCCGAGGCTGGCGATCGACCGACCTGCATATAAGCCAGAGACGTAAATGCATCGGTCGATCGATGGTTCGATCGAAGATCGCGGATTCACGATTTGTGTCTGGGCGGTCGACCCATCGATCGACCGACCACAGAGAAATTTTCAGCGGTCGGATGACCGATCGATCGATGCTTCGATCAGCGCTTCGATCGGCGATCTGCAATGGATAGTTTTCTATCCGTTGAGCAGTCGTTTCTTCACCTGGGTATAAATACACCCAGGTATGATTCATTTGACCTTCTTCCTGATTTTTATAGATATTATTGAGCCATTAAAAGGAAGATTTAAGCCTTCCAAAAGATTTAAAAAGCTTGCGCTCTTCTTCTCCGTCAAGTTCATTCTTCAAGCACCAGCTGCTTCAACTTGAGTTTTGATCAACCTCATCCCTTGAAGAGTTGAAGGTGCCAAAGGCTTGCAAAAGAGCACGAAATCTTGGTTTTACTTTAAGCTCTTTTCAATTGTATTTTTATCTGTTATTGAACACATTTTGTTTGATTTGTTTGTGTGAAGACCTAAGGTGTTAGGTATTGCTATGTGTGAAGTGGTATCTTGGTATAAGAGTAAAGCCACTTGTATAAACTTAGTTGTTACTAGGATTAATTCTAGTTGTCCCTTAGGTTAATGTGGGAAAGAGCTCTCGATAGAAAGGCGGGAGACTTCCGGGTGTGGAAGTGCCTTCGGTTGGAGAACAAGTCTTTCCGGTGAAAAGTCTTTGTTGTAAGGGAAACTAATTAATCTAGTAAAACTTAGTTTGGAAATTCTAAGCGGGGTGCTTAGGTAGTGGAGTTTGCATTGGGGCCGAACCACTATAAATACTTGTGTTTGCATTGATTGATTGCTTGTTTTAATTGCTTAAATATTTATCGCTTCCACATTCAATCATCAAATCGCAAATTGCCTAACGATTTAAGAAAACATTTAAATTAGAATTTAGGCTAATTAGTAGTAAACACAATATTCACTCCCCCTCTAGTGTCGCCATTTCGCCCTTAATTGGTATCAGAGCGGGTCGTAGATTGTGATTTCACCATCCCTTCTACAATTCGTCTCGATCTAGAAATAACTCTAGAGAGTGTAGCGTCTTCACCCCCTAGGTTCGATGAATCAAACTTTGGTCTATGGAAATCTAGGATGTACGCATTTCTGAAGACTAAAGGTTTTGGTGTATTTAACATGTTATATTGAGAATTTATTGAACCTAAGGTTGATATGCATGCATGGAGTGAAATGGACAAGAAAATGTTTAAGTATAATAGAGATGCCATGAATTACATACTTTGCACATTAACAAATGGCATATTAGAAAAAGTCATGCATTGTTCTTCGGCTCATGATTTAGGACTAGTTTAAATGTTTTATACGTTCATGCCAAAACCGAAGAGATTGACACTTTTAATGAAGGTGGTGATGACAATGGTTAGTCACCTACTACTAATATTGGTTTTGATGTCCATAGCTCTTCTAGTCAAAGAAGTAGCACCAAGAGCTGAAAAACAAAAATAATCTGTCATGCTTGCAAAGAAAAGGGGCATGTGAAGAAAAATTGTCCAAGCATGAAGATCAAAGCAAGGAAGAGGTCAAGTACTTCTACCTCCACATCTCACTCACTTGAAGCATCCTCTACTCATGACTATGAAGCCACTTCCAAAGTGAGCCTCAAAATTACAAATAATGAGGTACTTTCTTCATCATCTAGTCATGATAACGATAATGATAGTACTAGCTCTTCTAATTCACATGATATGCAATATGATGAGTTAGTAAGCGAATATAAGATAATGTACACCTTGCTTGCTAAAAAGGATAAGGAAAATGAGATGCTAAAGAAAGAAAATATGATGCTTAAGTCTCATGTGTATGAATTAAAGCTAGAAAATGAGAAATTAAAGTCTAGCTCATTTGATACATGCCATGATAGATTGAATTTTAAGCTTAAGGACTTAAAGGTTGGAAATAAAAATTTAAAATTTGAGAATTCAAAAATCATAAGTGAGAATAATATTTTGAAATCTCAACTACATGCCATGCATAAGGCAATTGAAGTTTTGAAAGATAAGATTTTGGTTTTGAATAAGGAAGTACATAGTTTGAGAAACTCAACTTCCTTCAAGAAAATTGAAAAGAAAAATGCTTCCTTCAAAAATACGCATGTTCGTCATAAATCTCATGCTATGCAATCTAATGCAAAATCTCACATTAGACATTCCACATTTAAACATCAAGGTCAAAAGAAAAATGATTTATCTAAGAATGCCCATGCTCATCATGCCTCTCATGTCATGCATTCTACCATTTGACCTAATAATAATAAGAAGATGAATGAGGTTTCTAAGATTGCTCATACTCATCATGTTTCACATGATAAGCATTCTAAAAATAAATCTCATGTCCATGTTAAAAATGAAAAAAAAAGTTTCATGGATATTATTTTTATTGTGGTGTTTATGGCCACGCAATCCATGATTGTGCTTTTAAAAAGAATCCAAGTGTTGCTAAGACACCTTAGATACCTAGGCCAACTAACCCCCAAGGATCCAAAGCCATTTGGGTACCAAAAATTTCTTCTCTTGTAGGGGGAGTCACCACACAAGGGTAAGATGAGGTGGTTGATTGAAGTTGCTTGAGGACTCAAAGATTGAATCATTTCAAAGTTACAACTTCAAGACATCTAGATGCCTTAGGTAAAATTGGCATCAAATATCTTGGTATCATCTCCTATACTCTATTGACTTAATTATAGTTGGAGTTGATATATGCTTAATATTAATTGATTTTTCCCGCTCTTAATATATTTCAAAAATGATTTTTGATTTTTGATTTCCCGATCTCTTCGGAGACCCCGGTGGCCTATAATGGGCCTAAGCGACCTTACGGTTCTAAATCGTAGGCACATTGTGGCCTTTCGATTTTCAACCAATAGAAAGAGTTGGAGATCATGTTTTCATTTATACTATATATGTGATCTCTTAAATTCGTTTTGGTATCACTTGATTTTATTTAAAACGAATTTGAAACCATTTAGCAAAGTAATCTTTGATAATGATACTTGATGCCTATCTTTGCTTTTTGGTAGAGTTAGCTTGCTAAGTAGCTATATTTTTTTCTAAAATTTTAGTATAACTCATTTGCAAGTTATAAGGTTTTAGGAATGCTAATTAGGTAGAAAAAGATTAGTTTGACTAAACTTTCATGAATAATGTATAACTTGGATAAATTCAAAATCTAAGTATTATACCTAAATATTTAAGCTTAATTAACGTCTCTATACTCATGATTAGATTTGCATGTAAAACCCTTGAAGCTTCATGAGTAAATAGAATCTTAGCACTTAGGTAAATTTCATTGAATGAAACTTGTTCTAGGTTGATATTCATTCTTAGAGACCTTATCATTAAGTCCAAACTAGTTAAACATAGATAGAGATTTGATTCTTCAAATATTTCACATCTTAAGATCTCCTAGATTTATTTTGATATCATGGTAAATTTTTTCTTTAAAATGAATCTTAACTATCTAGCATAGGTTAAGTTTCTAAATGGAACATTATTTTGAACCTTATGCTATTTAGTAAGTTAGCTTGCTAGTAGTCTTAATTTCATTGCTATTAATGAAGTCTACTTGCAAGTTGTAAATGTCATTGAAGGTTATGCTATCTAGAAGAATTTGAAAAGTAAATGAAAAAAGTTGGGCAAATTTTCTAAGAAAAATGTATGGTTTTAACTTTAAAAATATTAGTATAATTCTTGAATTTTCATGTTTAATGATATCTCTATACTCATGATTGATGTCATATGATAAATCCTTGAATTTTCATGAGTAAGAAAAATCTTGATAACTTATCTCATTTCATGATATCATGATACTTATGAAGTTGAACTAGATTAATACTTTTCTTTAGAGACTTCATCTTAAGTTGAAAATTTGATGCACATGTTTATGTGTGTTAATGATTAGTTGTCATTTGCTTAAAATTGAAAATTCATAAAAGATTGAGCAAATTGATAACTAAGTCAATTTAGAGGACTTAAGCTTAAAAAGGTTTGACCCAAGTCAACAAATCGACTTGGAAAATTCATTTTAAGTTCAAAACTTCATAAATATGTTTAGAAATAGGCATGACATATTTTCATGCTCTTAGAATGAAAAATTCATAGGGATATAGATAAATGATAATAGATGTGATTTCATGGATACCTCTTTTGAACTAAGTTGACCCAAGTCAACAAGTTGACCTAAATGTTTTATTTTTTATCCATATTTGATAAACATGTTTAGATTTACTCATATTAGGGGCCCGTTTGGTTCGCAAACTGCTCATCACAGGACACCAGACAGGGACAAGGACAGGACATCAGATGTCCTGGAACAATAGCTATACCGTGTTTGTTTCGTCAAGAACAGGACACGATATTCCGTTCTGTCATGCGTTTGTTTCGCTATAACAAAGTATTATATATGAAAAATGACTAAAATACCCTTGTAAATTAGTCTTAAAATTAATTAATATGTAAAAAAATATTAATATATAGTATCAAATACTTTAATACAATAAGAAGTTTTAGTTTAACTAATAAGTGTTCAACTAATTTTCAATTAACCTAAAAGTATAACAATAGGATAATACCGAAAAATATAAAAATCATACCAAACGATTTCCAATCTGAAATATGACACCACCATCGCGTTCAGCACGCGAAAATTTACAACTTTGGTATTCACCTCGACTCGATCCGAAGATTCTACGATCAAAGGAAGGGGTAATTTTGACAATTGCAGCTCTTGTCCTCTGCTCGATTTCGGTGTACCGAGAAATTTCTCGGTACACCAAAATGGGTGGAAATCCTGTCCCGGACAAGGAGAAGTCCTTGTCCCGAAGCTTCTTTTGCAAACCAAACGGGGGACATGGGCGAATGTCCAGTCCAGTCCCCCGTTTTTTAGCAAACCAAACGGGCCCTAGGTATCCATAGGTTTAAATTTGAAAAATCATGAGTAAATGTTAGGATTGAAACTTAGTCAATTTCATGAAAACTAGTTAGTTTTGAATGAAACTATGCTAGGTTGATATCTTAACCTTAAGTATATAATTTGTATCTTAAACTTGACATATACTCTTTACATGACCATCATGTGGTGTCATGAAAGTTTGAATGAAAATTGAAGATATTTTAAGAATAATTGAAAATTTCAAAAATACAACTTCAAACTTCAATTGGTATAAATTTCAGTTATTTTTAGGAAAATATAAAAAAAATTATTTTTAGGTGATTCTTGAAACTACACCTTCATTGAAAAATCTAGTTTCTTAAGTAAAAATTTCAAAATATTTCATCAAGAATCTAATTTATAATGAATTTTTGAAGTTGCATTTCAAAACTCAAAGTATCATCCTTAATTGAAATATCAATCTTTCTATACTTTAATTTTTCTTCAAAAAACTTCAATAAAAACTCATGTACACCATTTGGATTCTAATTTTAATATCATTCACACATTTTCATGAGTAAAATCATTTCTAAGAATGATTTTGATGTTTTGGATGATAGCTAGGATCCATTTATTTATTTAAAAATAATATAGGATGAAAAATGAACTTAGAAAATTCATATTGAGTTCAATCTTGATACATGCATTTTAAATGACTATTCAATAAATAATATCAAAAAATTTATCCCATAATTGGTGTCAAAATGAGCATTCTATATTAGGTATCAAAATTTTCATCCAACAATTGATATAATTTTTTTTAAAATAGGAATCTGATTTTGAATGGATTTAAAAATTCGATTTTTGAAAACTTAAGGTATAAGTTGACCTAAGTCAACAAAGTAAGTTAAAAATTCATCTTAAGCTCAAACTTAATTCATAAACTTACACTATCTCATGTTTGATGTCTAGATGCCTAAGTATGAGAAAACATGAGTAGATAGCAACTCTTGAGACTTAGCATTTTCATAGTTTTCATACTTAATTTAAATGAAAATGTGCTAAGTTCATGTAAACTTGTTTTCCATCCATTTGGTTCAGATTTTTATGTTTCATGAAAATAATCTTCTTAGAATCTCAACTTCATGAACTTCATGATTTAATTCCCTCCCTTTGATTAGAATGTCATTTCTTGCCCTTTTTGATTGATGTCAAAAGGGGGAGAAGAGTATAAGAAAAAGAGGAAGAAGTGTATAGGTAAATAGGAAGAAAAGTATAGCTACTGTGGAGGAAAATATAAGAAATTCATGCATATAGATAAGAGGAGTTTAATTACATAAATATGCATGTTGTTAGGGGGAGAAATCCCTAAGTTGATATCCTTAATGCTTGAATGAATATACATTTTCTCAAGGATGTTTGTCATCATCAAAAAGGGGAAGATTGTTGGCTTTAGGTTTCAATCTTAGTCTTAATCTCGATTTTGATGGTTTTGATGATAACAAACATGGAACTAATGATTTCAATGAGAATATATTTCAGGTTCCATATCAATTAGCGTTCAATGTCCTCGATCGAAAATAACGAAAGAAATCAGAAATCGGAAGGACATTGATCGTCGCGCTCAGGTTCATCGCGGAAATTTCTCGAAGATCGACGAGTGCACCAAAGTTGCTTGGATGAGTCCAAAGATCAAGTCAAAAGCTCTCCAAGATGATGTTCGTTGAAAGCCGGAACTCGGAAATGAAGCGCGGAAGAAAATCGGCTGAGAAAACAAACTCAGCCTATGTTCAATCGACCAGGCGATCAACCGAATAGGGTAAGAAATAAGGCAGTAGCCCTATCGGTTGACTGATTGGTCAATTGGAATGAGGCTAGCTGCAGACGCAGCTTGCGTCGGTTGTCCGATGGGTCGACCAAATGGCGAAAGAAACTGGCCGAGGCTGCCGGTTGACCGACCTACATATAAGCCAGAGATGCAAACGCATCGGTCGACCGACGAGTTGATCGAAGATTGTGGATTCGCGATTTGCGTCTGGGCGGTCGACCCGTCGATCGATCGACCAAAGGGAAATTTTTAGCGATCGAATGACCGATCGACCGATGCTTCGACCAGCGGTCTGCAACAGATAGTTTTCTATCTGTTGAGCAGCCGTTTCTTCATCTGGGTATAAATACACCAAGGTATGATTCATTTGACCATCTTCCTAATTTTTACAGATGTTATTGAGCCATTAAAAGGAAGATTTAAGTCTTCCAAAAGATTTAAAAAGCTTGCGCTCTTCTTCTTCGTCGAGTTCATTCTTCAAGCGCCAGCTGCATCAACTCGAGTTTTGATCAACCTCATCCCTTGAAGAGTTGAAGGTGCCAAAGGCTTGCAAAAGAGCACGAAATCTTGGTTTTACTTTAAGCTCGTTTCAATTGTATTTTTATCTGTTATTGAACACATTTTGTTTGATTTGTTTGTGTGGAGACCTAAGGTGTTAGGTATTGCTGTGTGTGAAGTGGTATCTTGGTATAAGAGTAAAGCCACTTGTGTAAACTTAGTTGTTACTAGGATTAATTCTAGTTGTCCCTTAGGTTAAGGTGGGAAAAAGCTCTCGGTAGGAAGGCGGGATACTTCCAGGTGTGGAAGTGCATTCGGTTGGAGAGCAAGTCTTTCCGGTGAAAAGTCTTTGTTGTAAGGGAAACTAATTAATCTAGTAAAATTTAGTTTGGAAATTCTAAGCGGGGTGCTTAGGTAGTGGAGTAGGCATTGGGGCTAAACCACTATAAATACATGTGTTTGCATTGATTGATTGCTTATTTTAATTGCTTAAATATTTATCGCTTCCGTATTCAATCATCAAATAGTAAATTGCCTAACGATTTAAGAAAACATTTAAATTAGAATTTAGGCTAATTAGTAGTAAACACACTATTCACCCCACTCTAGTGTCGTCATTTCGCCCTCAGGGGTGTTGGCACCGATCAGGTGCTTCCACCTTCTTCTCTACCTAATAGGATTACCCTAGAATCGAGAGAATATATGGAGAATGAGGAGCATGAGGTCTACGACGGCGAGATCCCCGACATGGACGTCGACGTCGATATGTCCCACCACCACGACGATACCGCGATCGCTGCTAAGGTTCCTTCCCTAGTTCTCCTTTGTGGCTATCTTCTCGAGCCCTAACCCTAATTACTAATCATTTTTTGCGACTCATTTAAGGAACTCGATGAGATGAAAAAAGAGGCTCAAGGAGATGAAGGAGGAGGCTACTGCACTACGTGAGATGTGGCGAAGGTTGGGAAGGAGATGGGTTCAATGCATGCATCTTTACTATTCCTCAAAATAATTTAGGGTCTTTGTCCGATCCCTTTATTTTTTGCGTCACTATTGTCTCTAGCTTCACAATCATGAGACACTACAACACAATCGGCTTATAGAGACACATAATTAGAGACAAATTAGATTTTTATTTCTAAATCTTCACATTTAGAGATTAATAAATACAAAATTTATTTTTAATTAGCCTATAAAAATAGCTTTAGAGTCAGACTAATTAAGTGATTATGTTGTTGGTGTTTCTGTAGCTTAAAGTCAAATCAATTAAGTGACTCTGTTGTTGTTGTTTCTATAGATCTTTAGGGACTAATTGTGAATAATTTTTGTGTCTATTAGTCTTTAAATATGAAGATTTAGAAAGAAAAATATAATTTGTCTCTAATTTTGTGTCTCTATAGGTCAATTATATTGTAGTGAGAGTTCCCTGTAGATCTATAGTTCCATGTAGATTTATAGAACTAATATGTCAAAACAACCATGTTTGAGCACAAATATGGCTGTTCTAACACACCAGTTCTCTAAAGATTAAAGATTAGATATAAATATCATATGCATCTGTACTAAGACGATCCAATTCTGAGTTCTTTAGTTGACAAAGAGCATGTTGGATAAGTTAGCATGCATGTGATTGATTAAATTATCGAATATTGAGATGGACGTAAGATTGGAAGGACTACTACATTTCTATCACAGACGATTGCACAAAAGATCAGAACTCTTTAGTGGTTTCATTACTTATGTGGACAATAGGGAGGAGAAGTTCTTAGTGGTCCAGCAGCCAAGTAGACTTCTACTTGCTATTTTGGGGCAAAAGCATTGCAATTTATGCTTAGGATGTGCAATTTGGTGGGCGAGTGGGAAATATATCAAACATCATTGAATTTGACAATTATGGCTGCAGTTTCAAATGTAAACCTGATCTCTAATGTTTCTATTTCACACGTATGTCTAATTTATAACTTCAATAATTAACCAACTTTGACCATTTTAAAGTTGCTTTTTATTAATCTTATCTTATATTTCTTCTTGCCAACTAATGGTCTATTTTGTTTCGTAGTTTAATGTGCCCATGGATTTTCTGATATTTTTTACTTTTCTTATATGTGACCTAAACTTGATAAATTTCTCATGTGTAAAGACCCTGCTAGTGATTCTGCAAGTGATGCAATTAAAGAGGAGGTTGATTCTCTTGGAAGTAGAAAAGTTTTAATTTCTTTTGTTCTGTTTGTGCCTAATATGTGGTTCTTTTGCAAAGTTGGTACATACCATGCATCATCTTTTATTCCTCCTACTCTCTCTTTTGGTATGTTGCTGAGTTGAAATGAAAAAACCTACAAAAATTCCCCATCTTTTGTCGGTTCCCTTGTTGGAACCAACTTCTTTCCTTCATCAAGTAAGCATGGTGGTTTTATATTTCTATGGGTCATTTCAGTTTCTTTGAAGCTTTCAATTGATTATAATTATAATTATGTGGAGTTTTGAACTTTCATGCTTTTGCTTTGTGGATTTCTACCTTCCTAGCTTTCCTGCTTTTGTTTCTCTATGCATCTCCTTCTTTCTCTCTTTCTCTTTCTCTTTGTCTCTCTCATCCATTTGTCATCATTATGTTTGTAGGATCTTGTTACTGGCATTAAGTAACCTCAAATTCCTGCAGCAGGTACTCTTGCATTATTGTTCGGTGACATAAATTTTTTTGTTAAATTCAATGCCAATATTTTTGATTGGTGAGTATGTTATTGTATTGTTTGGTGAATGTTGTTGTTAATTTTTTTTGACTCATTATTGTTTGATGCACATGATTCATCACTTGGAAATTTGTGAGGCCACTTTGTTATTTTGGATAGATGATTTTTCTTTGATGCACATGATATTTGTTAGGTGCAAAATTTTTAGGATTCATCACTTGACTTGTTTTCTCCTTCTATTCTCTCTTGATTTTTCTTTTGTTTCTCCTACTCCCTCTTTTGTTCCATTTATTACTAGAAATGGAAAACCTTTGCAATTTATCAAGACTTATATATTTTAGTTTGAATAAAAGTTTTGCATTGGATCAATAATTTATACATTCCGAAAAACTTCATGGTAGATAATATTTGTCGTCTCTTCTTATACAATATTTTTAGAATCACATATCAAAAATTTTAAATGTCACACCACAACTCAGAGTCACGTGATCGGCCAAGGTATACGTACCTATACCCCACAGCCTAAATCATGCACATGCTAACTCAATAAATAAATATAGCGAAAAAATAACAAGTTTTATTTTAAATGAAAAGCGAACCAAAACAGAGTTTACTTCAAGTAGCTCAAATAAAATGAAAAGTGCAAAAATAACATTTTAAGTTCAACAATCCAAAAGTTCAGATACAATAAAACTTGAAATAAATGACATCAATGCCCTCAGGATTACAACTCCAAATCAAACTAATACAAGTGCATGACTACTATCAAAGACTCGACTACAACCCTAACTAGGACTGCTATGAGATCATGCGGCTCTTCTGCCCTCCAGCGACGCCAAGTGAATCCAACCCACCTCATCGGCCATGCTTTGCAAAACAGAAATCAAACGGCAACAGGTGAGTTCAAAGAACTCACTCAGCGAGCGATTTTACCAACCCTCACAAATAAAAATCACAGAGATAACAATAATAAAATCTATCTCTATAGAAGGCAAGGTCACGAAGGTGACTAGCTAATAGGCCACACATGCCCCAAGGCATCTAACCCTCTAAAGTGGAGTACATCAGACCGAAGCCTATCATGCCCGAAGGCAACAACACATACTAGGATAATCGGGAATGACCCTCTGAACTTATCATAGTACAAGGAACCTCGAGAGTAATCGGGAAATGCCCTCCAAACTTACTCTTTTAAGACATCACAGGAATAATCGGGAAAAGCCCTCCGAACTTATCCCACGAGGCCAAACCAGAACAATCTAGAAAGGTCCTCCTAATTTGTTTTGCAGGTTGGGAATTTGACGTCCAACCTTCCAGGCGTAGCCGGCAATTCAGCTCCTAATTGAGCCGCTCCGCCATTCGCAAGAATATGGCGCATCATGACCTAAGTCAAGACTCTCATACGGTGTCCTATGGGTGTACTCAATATGAAGCGTCTCAACACTCCAAACTCGACCCCTATCTCTTAGACCCGTAATGTCATGAACCCGTGATGTTTTATTTCATGCATCCTTTATAAGTTGGTTCATAACAGATTATGCTCACCCTTAACCCAATTTTTCACAGGTTCCTTGTTCATATCAACCATGTAATTATTGATAATCTCGACCATGTCAAGAGTTGGAGCCAAAATTGCCCTTTGTTGCAAGTATTCCAAATTGTTGATATTGCATCTAATATTTGGATAAGTAGCTTCAACAATAGCAGTAATTGAACCACTTGTATCTTTAATCAAAATATTATCAGGAATTTGTACTTTTCCATATCCATCTCCTGAATCACCTATTTTTTCATCTCCAATAGCCAAAATCCAATTTGAAAAAGATTTTAGATGATCTGAATCACCATTGGACGAAGTCACTTGAAGACACGTGTTTTTCGTTAGCTCGAGAACTTCACAATCAAACCATAGGTATGAAGAATTGATCGCATCATTGACAATGTCTTGTCGACTACCTTTAGGAATCACATGTAATATTTATCTAAAATCTTCTCCAAACACAATAGTCTTACCTCCAAAAGGCTGTTCAAGACTACATGAGTTTTTAAGCGCAAAATGTCCCTCATAGTTCTATCCAGCGCTTCAAAACAATACCTACAATTAAAAAAAATATTTAGTATGTCATTTTTTTTTGATAGATATGAAAAATTAGAATTTTTGTACAAACAATTATTACATGTTCATTATATGAGTTTCATCCCAAATTATTAAATTTGTCTTAACCAACAAATTTGCTAATGGATCGCCTTATTTGATGTTGCAAGTGGAATCTTCATTTGCACTAAGTGGAATTGCAAATATAGAATGAGTAGTCCTAATGTGAGGGTTGCCTCAATTTAACCGAGATTCAATTAAAAGGACCAAGAATGATTTTTTTTAAAAAAATATGCTACTCATTTGCCCAACCCAGCCCAAGTGGACCGAGCCGGCGAGCCCACCTTATTAGCTCCATGTGCATTGCACATGGAATGCTCATGCTGCTGCTAGCGCATATCAGATTGATGCATGTTTTTTTAGTTTGACGGGTCAAAGTGATAATGATGAGTTTTGCTTACTTGACCAGTCAAAAGGATTGAAGGCTTGCATGTAATTCGAAATTGAAGCAGCCATGTCCACGCAGGCTTGATTTTTTATCAACTGTATTTTTCGATCATTCCACCGCCTCAATTACAATTTTTTCGATCAAAAAAATTACAATAATCATCCGATTAAATCATACGGAGCAGCAAATTTCTTAGATATGTTTTCTCCACCAAATCAGACATGAATAGGCTCTCCTCATCTATTATAAATATGGGTATAACATGCAGTTCCAGATCATCTGAATTCCATTAATTCCAGAGCGTCCCATCTACTCATTTTCTCAGGCAGGATTCCTTTCCAGCGGCTCTCTTTCCCTTCACACCGTCTCAGGCAGAAGCAAGAAGATCAAGGACGCCGCATCCACAGTTTTCAAGCAGAAGCAGGAATTCAGATTTCGAGGTGCAGAAAAATATTCGAGTACAGACAGTATTTTTATTTTACAATTTATTAATCAGTTGTATTCAGCTCTTGTATTAGCCGTGTTTTCTCCTCCATTCTAATAAAATCAAGTGCCCTCTTCTCCCCGTAGAGTAGGCCTGGTACCCCGTCGGGCTGAACCACGTATATTTTTGGTGTTCTTTATATTTTCTGGATTTACTCGTTATGATATTTTTCTTTTTGGCGTTTGGATTTTTGGATCATTGTAGGAAGACCCAATTTCTTCCTAACAGTTGTGGTATCAGAGCCAACAATCCACAATCTTAGGGGCTAAATATGAAATCCAAAAATTAGACCATAATGTCAACTACTCATTATGAGCTTTGAAGATGAAAGCAATTTTGATGAATGAGAACCTTCAGGACACTATTCGTGGGCGAGATGCAATGGAAGACATTGAAAGGGAAAAGGACAAGGCCGATGAAAGTGCTAAAGACACCTTGTACATGAGCGTCTGCGACGAGGCACTACGAGAAGTTGTATTAGAAAAGACTGCCACAGATGTATAGAAAAAGCTTGCTACAATCTACCAGGATAAAACTCTTACAAGTAAGATGACACTTAGACAAAAAATATATTTTTTACGCATGACTGATGGCACTTCTGTTAAAAATCATATTAGCACTTTCCGTTCTATTCTTGCTGATCTTGAGGATCTGGAAGTTAAATTTGAGGAAGAAGATAAGACTTTTATGCTTCTAATTACTCTCCTTGCTTCTTTTAAAAAATTTCGTGAAAGTTTATTGTATGACAATAGTACTATTACTTTGGATGAAGTGACAACAATGGTAGTATCCAAAGAGATTATCGACTCTCAACTTACCACAGGATCATCTAGAAGCCGTGGAGAAGCCCTGAACACTAGAAGACGAAACAAGTCACGGGACAAAAGCCATGGTAAGTTCAGATCCAAATCCAGGTCCAAAAACGTGTAATGCTATTATTGCAAAAAGATGAGACACATCAAATCATAATGTCGTAAGTTGAAACGGAAACAAGAGGAACAAAATCAGAACGGGGAAGCATCTTATGCAGACGAGGATGGAAAAGTAGAGGTACTTACTATTTCTGTTTGTTATGCTAGATCTCAAGATGAATGGATTTTAGATTCAGGTTGCTCTTATCATATGACACTGCACCGAAAATGGTTTACCATATATGAACATGCTGATGGTAAGGAAGTGCTAATGGGAAATGACTCATCATGTCAAGTAGCAGGTGTTGGCTCAGTAAAAATCAAAATGCATGATGTCATTACAAGGACTCTAACTCAGGTATGGCACGTTCCAGGTCTTAAAAGAAATTTAATTTCTTTATCTTCTCTAGATGCACTTGGATATAAGTATTCAGGCCAAGACGGAGTTTTCAGAGTCACAAAGGGGTCCTTAACAGTAATGAAAGCACTAAAAGTAAACCAACTCTACAATATGCAAGGCACAATGGTAACAAGTAGTGCAACTATGGTAACTTCTGAACACTCTAATGATGATATTGCTAAATTATGACATATGAGATTAGGGCATATTAATGAAAGGAGCATGCTAATTCTTGAACAAAAGGGACTACTTGGAAAACAGAAATTTGCTAAGTTAGATTTATGTGAACATTGCATCTATGGTAAACAGAAAAGAGTCACATTCTCCATAGGGCAATACTATGCAAAAGAAAAATTGGACTACATCCACTCTGATTTATGGGGGTCATCACCGGTTGAATCCCAAGGAGGAGCTCGATACATGCTCACATTTATTGATGATTACTCCAGAAAGGTATGAGCTTATTTTATTAAAAATAAATCTGATGTTTTCTCTAAATTTTAGTCTTTAAAGATAATAATTGAGAAGCAAACCGGTAGATATGTTCGGACCGTGCGAACCGACACTGGCCTAGAATTTTGTAGTGGAGAATTTAAAGATTTTTGCTCCAGAGAAGGGATCATAAGACATCACACAGTTTCCTACACACCTCAGCAGAATGGAGTAGCAGAAAGGATGAACCACACCATCATAGAAATGGTAAGAAGTATGCTTTCTAATGCTAACTTTTCTAAAAGTTTTTGGGCAGAGGCTGCATTCACCGCTTGCTACATGATAAATCGATCTCCTTCTTCATCCATTGAATTCAAGACGTCTGAGGAAAAATGGATCGCGTCGCCAACCTCTTATGACCACCTTAAAATTTTTGGGAGCACTGTCTATGTCAGAGTGAATGAAGGAAAATTAGAACCTAGATCAAAGAAATGTATTTTCTTAGGATATCCTAGTGGAGTGAAATGCTATAAAGTGTGGTGTCTAAATAATTGTAAGTAGAAATTCATAGAGATGTAATTTTTGATGAACATATTCTCTTGAAATTGAAAAAGGAGAATCAAGAAGAGGATGACTCACAGGAAACTATAGTGCCACCGGAAGAAACACCACCTCAGCCTGCTACTAAAGAATTTTGGTTCCCTACACCTGCACCTCGACCACCTTCCATAGAAGCCAATGACATTGCTCCATTAGAACATGCAACTGAAGAACATGTTCAGGTCCAGGAGGAGCCACACGGGATCCAAGAGGAGCAATATCAAGTTGAGGAGGAGAATCCTTATTCCATCGCCCTCAACCGACCTAGGCGAGCACCACGTCCTAATCCTAGGTATGCAAATGTTGCTACATATGCTCTAGCAATGGTTGAAGAAACTCCATGCACTGAAGAACCAGCCTCCTATGAAGAAGCCCTAAATTAGACATATTCAAGAAAGTGACGTGAAGCTATGACGGAAGAATTCAAGTCCCTACAGAAAAATAATACTTGAAAACTTGTGAAGCTTCCACCGCACAAGAAACTTGTTGGGTGCAAGTGGATCTACAAACTCAAATAATGTGGTATCTATAAAGCTTTGCTAGTGGCAAAGGGATACAGTCAAAAGGAAGGTATTGACTACAAAGATATTTTTTCTCCTGTGGTTAAACATACCTCTATTCATTTTCTTCTAGCATTAGTAGCCATGCAAGACTTGGAGTTAGAACAGCTTGACGTCAAGACAGCTTTCCTACACGGTGACTTAGAAGAACAGATCTACATGGCACAACCAGAAGGGTTTGAAGAGAAAAATAAAGTTGATCATGTCTGTCTCCTAAAAAAGTCACTCTATGGTCTCAAGCAATCTCCCAGACAATGGTACAAGAGGTTTGATCAGTTTATGCTTGGTATTGAGTTCAATAGATCATCTTTTGATAGTTGTGTTTATTTAAAGAAAATAATTAGTTCTATTATTTATTTGCTTCTTTATGTTGATGACATGCTTATTGCGTCAAAAGATATTACTGAAATAGACAAGCTTAAGAAACACCTTAAAGGCGAAAGGACCTTGGGGCTGCAAGAAAAATTCTTGGGATAAAAATAAAGCGAGACCGCCAAGGAAGAAAGTTGTACCTAACTCAAGAGAGTTATGTAAAGCAGGTGGTTGAGCACTTTGACATGCAAGAAGCAAAATCCGTCAAGACACCTCTTGCCGCGCACTTCAAATTATTAGAGTTACTGTGCCCTAAAGATGAAAAAGCAAGAGTTAGCATGTCACAGGTATCCTATGCAAGTGCAGTTGGCAGTCTTATGTACACCATGATCAGTACCCGCCCAGACATAGCACATGCAGTCAGTGTTATTAGCCGGTACATAACAAATTCAGGAAAATCACATTGGGAGGCAGTAAAATGGATCCTGCGCTACTTACAAGGTACTTCTAAAGCCAGCCTTATTTTCGATAGAACTAATGAATCGTTTGCAGGATACTCAGACTCAGACTATGCCGTTGACCTTGATAAGAGGAGATCAATCACCATCTATATCTTCACTATAGGCGGAACTGCAGTAAGTTGGAAAGACGGCCTACTACCAACTGTTGCCCTCTCCACCACTGAAGTGGAGTACATGGCTATTACATAAGCGATTAAAGAAGCAATCTGGCTTGGGAACCTGATAAAAGAACTAACTTCTCAAAATTGGGATATAATCGTGCATAGTGACAGTCAGAGTGCAATTCATCTATCAAAAGATCAGATGTTAATTCCATGAAAGGACAAAGCACATCGACGTCAGATTTCATTTCATTAGGGATATAATTTCAAAAGGAGAAATAAAGATTCAAAAAATTAACACGGCTCATAATCCTGCAGATATGCTGACTAAAGTACTACCAACGGTCAAATTTGAACACTGCCTGAACTTGATAAGATTGATTCAAAGTGCAGGTTAGTCATACAGGGCTTTTGGGAGAAGAGGAGAAGACTACATCGGGTTTAAATCTCATCAAAGGAGGAAATTGTGAGGGTTGACTTAATTTAACCCAGATTCAATTAGAAGACTACATCGGAATCTTCATTTGCACTAAGTGGAATTGCAAATCTAGAATTAGTAGTCCTAATGTGAGGGTTGACTCAATTTAACCGAGATTCAATTAAAAGGATCAAGAATGATTTTTTTTTTTTAAATGCTACTCATTTGCCCAACCCGGCCCAGGTGGACCGAGCCCACCTTATTAGCTCCATGTGCATTGCACATGGAATGCTCATGCTACTGCTAGCGCATCATTAGATTGATGCATGTTTTTTTAGTTTGACTGGTCAAAGTGATAACGATGAATTTTGCCTACTTGACCAGTCAAAAGGGCTGAAGGCTTGCACGTAATTCGAAATTGAAGCAGCCATGTCCACGCGGGCTTGATTTGTTCTCAAACGTATTTTTCGATCATTCCATCGCCTCATTTACAATTTTTTCGGTCAAAGAAATTACAGCAATTATCCGATTAAATCAAACGAAGCATCAACTTTTTTGAAGATGTTTTCTCCACCAAATCAGGCATGAATCGACTCTCCTCCTCTATTATGAATAGGGGTACAATATGCAGTTCCAGATCATCTGAATCCCATTAATTCCAGAGCGTCCCATCTACTATGTTTCTCAGGCAGGATTCCTTTCCAACGGCTCTCTTCCCCTTCACACCGTCTCAAGCAGAAGCAAGAAGATCAAGGATGCTGCATCCACAGTTTTCAGGCAGAAGCATAAATTCAAATTTCGGGGTGCAGAGAAATATCCTAGTACAGGCAGTATTTTTCTTTTACAGTTTATTAATCAATTGTATTCAGCTCTTGTATTGGCTGTGTTTTCTCATCCCTTCTAATAAAATCAAGTGTCTTCTTCTCCCCGTGGAGTAGGCCCGGTACCCCGCCGGGTTGAACCACGTAAATTTTTGGTATTCTTTATATTTTCTGAATTTACTCGGTTTGATATTTTTCCTTTTGGCGTTTGAATTTTTGGATCATTGCAGGAAGACCCAATTTCTTCCTAACACCTACCACCGAGTAACAGAAGAGAAGATATATCAATCACTTGATGCAACATTTAAAACAATCTTACCTTGTGATCTTAAAGCAGAAGAGAGTGTCTTCCAAATAAATATTTTCCCGGTTCCACCATAACCATACATAAAGAATACTCCACCTTTATTGTTTTTGACATCAGTCAAAATCTTATCATAAACTTTCCTTTGTTCACATGTGAGCTTTGAAACTTGTTGACGATTTTCTTTTGCCAATTGTCTTTTATTGTAACACATTTCTTCATCAATCAGTCTATTATCTATAAATGAACAGTTTTCAAATTTTTTTGGTTTTGGCATAGTAGGAAAATCTTTCAAACTCTTTTCATTGCCTTACAATATCAAATCAATCTTATGAATACAGTCATCCTTCAAGTCATCATCACTTATATCCACATCTAGTAAACACATAGATTACATATAAATATTTTCAATTAGATATATAATTAAGAATATTTAAATATACTTTAAACAAGTAATATAAAAATACTTAAAACTACTAACTTTTAAAAATATTTCGATAATTACTTATTAAATGTCATAATATACTAACCTTCTATTTGGAGCACTTGTTTTATCAAATATGACAAGTTTTCGGATAAATACTCCCATGTTTGCTCCCATACAAGTTCTGGTCGTGCTATTGAGTTTGATAGTAATAAGCATGCAAATAACTTTCGAAGATATAATCCCGAACCTCAATGGCTTGCTTCCTTAATAGCATCGACGTATTCATTGTCATCATCCATCAAGCCTAAAGCATAACATGCATCTCTGAAAGTATTATAAGCTTTTCCATTAACTGTGCGAATATCTTCAAAACACTTAGGACCTTTCACTACATTTAGAAGGATTCTCAAATAATATAACTCACCCATTCCAGGAGGGATAAAAAGTATTCTGCCAATAAAAAAATGTTTGGTTTGCCTTCTATCCCATATTATTTTATCTTGTTTCCAAACAATTTTCAAAGGGAATTTGGCATATGTCAAATTCTTAGCATTAGGAAAATGCTTATTAGCTTCAAACCAAGTTAGAAACTGATATTCATTCACTGTGGCTCGATTCACAACCTCATTGATGGGATCATCGTCATCAAAAATGACGTTTTGCTCATTATGCAGATGGGACGACAACCTTTGCACAGAAGGATATCTGTAATGTATATCAAACATAAAAATTCTCCCTATAGCTTCACAAGGAGAAATATACCGACAATCATAATACATATTGATTTTGTCCATAATATTTTCTGAATTAGATTGTGAGGTGGACTGCACAAATGTAGCAGTTATAGGATCATGTCCTTTGTTCACATATTTGAATAGATACTTGGTCGATCTAGATTGATTGCACCACTCAACATTAATGTGTGCACCATACTTCATAAGCAAATATCTGTTATGAGGAACGACAAATCTATTGTCCATTTCAATCCTTCCTTTTTTTTATTGTTCTCCCATCATTTCTTCTTCTATAAATCAGGTATCCATCATCGTCAATAACAGTTCTGTCAACAAATTTTTTGGGAAAATATTTCATACATTTGCCATCTTGCATGCAAGGAGAATTTTTACGTGCAGTTCCACAAGGCCCATGCATTAATAAATTTTTCACTTCATTGTAATATTGTGGATCAATTTCTTTATCAAGAATCTCAGCTAAAATTATCTTATCAATATCATCACCTGTAGGATATTTATCGTCTTCATGCAAGAATAAAAGAATGTACGCATGAGGCAAATCTCTCTTTTGAAACTCAATTGTATATACAACTGCAACAATTATATATAACAATTTCCACCCTTAAAATTAAAAGTAATTAAACAACAAATTTGTTACTTATTAAAGTGTACCTGCTTTGACTTTTTCAAAAATTTCTTTTTTTCGAATATCTTTGAGCATTTGATCTAACTTTATCTTGGATATTCTACAAACAATGTCCGCTCGATCTTCAGGTTTTAATCTTTTTTTTTCAACAAAACACAATTTCTGACCACTTGGGCTTGCACATAATTGTGATAAAAAGATCTGGATAACCAACAATTTACAAATCGTCATAATATCTTGATAATTTTGAATCATGTACCGTGCGCCACCAGTGAAGCTTGAAGGCAATACTACTCTTTTCCCTCTAGAAGATGGATCAGTTTCTCCATTTAAAATAGCTTCTGTCAAATCTTCATACATTTCTGCCCGCAATCTCTTTTGATGAGTACGAATATACTTTAACATGACAGATTCAATCATTGTATAATCATCAACAACAAATTGTTGAAAGAGACGCCTTACGTATAGTATAATTGACGGCTCAATATTTCTTTCTTGTATTCTATAAGTAAAGAATTATCGCATGCTTACACTTTTTCTAGCATTAGAAGATGCATGAACAACATCACCAAGAGGTATATCTTCTCTGTACCCATCTTCTCTGTACGGAAACAATAATGGATATTGTAAAGCAAGATTGACAGCATTCAACTCATTAATTCGCTGCAATTCACCAGATTATTTTTCAATAACTATGTCTCTATTGCCTCTGGACAATTCAAAATCACCAACAACTAAAGCGACCATCTCTGAAACAGTAGGCAAATTATACCTCGTTCCATCATGTCATCTTTTACTCTATAAGCCTCAACTTAATATTGATATCATCATTGTCTTGTAATGTGTCCCTAACCATTCAGAATGATTTGGCTAGAACATTATTTTTATCGATCAACATCTTCAACTCAGCCATAATTTCAGCATGTAATTTATTTATCTCATTGCTGACACCAATAAAAAAAAGAGTTAGTTGAGCATACAGTTTGTTCAAAATATATGATAATTACAAAAAAAACAATAATACCTTATATCATTTATTCAATTCTCTATCTCATTTATAGTGTCATAAATATAAAGTTATGCAAACTTGGGCCTTTCTCCGGTTGGTGCTATCAAGCTACTCATTCTATGAAAATTTTAACCACAAAGTCTAAAAGTTGAAGTTCCTTTAGATTGATTAACGCTTTCATCAATTATACCTCCCACTGAAGTAAAAGAAAATATAGAATTGTAAGCTCTAATATTTTCTCGAAAATGGTTACTTTTTTTTATCTTCGTCAAAGAGCAAATTTGTCAATTGTTGTGGAGGGTCTTTCATTTTTGCCAACTTGACTTTACGATTTGAATAACACATAGAAAATTTTGGTTTAACTTTGTTGCAATCTTTACGCAGCCTCTCTTCGTACCAAACTAATGCATGACAATGCTCACATTCATATGTAGCATCACCAATATCTCAATACTCTGAAAAATAAAATACAATTATGATTAGTAATATTTTAAATTTTAATTACCAAAGATCACATATGAAAAAAATCTAAATAAATTTACCTTCAGGATAAAAATACTCACACTCAATGTCATCACCTTAAATAAACAAAAAAATTATTAGAATCAATTAATCAATTATTGTATAATTCAATTATAGTATAATTCAATTATAGTATAATTCAATTATTCAATTATTCTAATTAAAACACAAACAATAATATTTATCATTGTTATGAAAAAAACATACCATTGCATTCATTATCATCACAATCCACATCCACATTATTATTAATTTGATGCAATTCATTAATAATATCATATGAAATAATAGTAGTTATAATTAGGATTCAACACTTAAACAATAGTAGTTATATATATAATTAACTAACTAACTGTAATGTATACACCAACATATTTTAAAAAATTAGTTAATCAATTTATAACATTCAATAACAATATATGTAAAACAACACGAATTGATATCATACCATGAAAAATATGATCGTTCTCACGGTCGTATCTTGTCAATCACTGGAAAAGAAAAATCATATACAATTTGTAATTTGCACTTTTGAAATTGAAGTTGACGCCAATTACAAAAGCCATTATGCATTCTCAGTTGGAATAGTTGAAGTGAATAAATTAATATAATAATACAAATAATAATATAATTTCTAATTATTATGATGCTTTGGCTTTACATATGCATTTTTTTTGGAGAAATTATCTCATTTTAATATTGGGTCATAAGTTTCAAAAGTAAAGAAAAAATTGGTTCCAGTTTATTAGACTATCTTACATGAAATTTAAATTGACCTTGATGGTTCTAAAATATTTTATCTGTCAGGTGTTCCATACTCATTTTTACCCAAGAATATAAAGCCAAGGCGTGTTGAGCTCTATTTCTCGAGTTGAGCATCGGGCTAGTAACTTCTTATCCTACATTAGATTACTTTTTTTTTTTTAATGAACAATTAGTATCATCAGCTATCTTGTAACAAAAATAAATTAAATTGTTTCGATATCTTATTTGGTTCAGGAAGTACACTTCAAATGAATAAAATGTCCTCCACTTAAAACTATAATAACAAAATCACCACACAAAGTAATCAAATTATTTAATGATTACTTGGTGCATATATGAAAAAAAATAATTACTTGTAGGTATAGTGTTTAAGTCTAACATTACAGGTTCGTCTGAATCATCTGAATCATATGAAGAAAAAGTTTCATGAATAAATTATAACAAAGTTTAAAATAATATGATATCAAACATTAGGTATTGGCTTCCTTTAAAATAAATTATTCCCGGGTGACATATTGTTTAAGTCAAATAGTAGTGGTTTCTTCAACTTGGCTAAAATGGATAATGAGTATAACACATATTGTTAATCCAATAGAAATGTAAAATATTTTAAATTAATTGTCCAAATTGTAAAATAAAATAATTAATAATGTTTTAGACAGTCATATTTACCTGAAGCAACAACATTATCCCCATTGGTTCTCATATAGAAACCACCAGTTTGATTTTGATTATGACATTGATTGAAAGTTATTTGAGATGATACATCATTACAATCAGCTAAGATCGTTTTTCTAAAAATAAGATATAATTTATTATTAAAATCACTATCATCATTCACCACCATCCATTGCTAATCAAAATAACAAATCTCCAAAATAGCACACAAACTGTGCAATAACATGATTAGGGTACTAAACCATAGATGGTTTAAACCAAACAACACATTTCAAATTTCTCACAAAAAATTCTTCACTTAAAACAATTCAAATAAGTATGCGTTCTTCTTCTACTCACTTCTCTTTCTTCACAATCTTCAATTTCCTCTTGTTGCTCGACATTTGAGCAGTAACATACCTTCCAAACCAGCATCATCTTCACCTTCAACATCAAATTCAATTATTCTTTTGTGTGGAGTTTTGACTGGAGAACTTGCATCCGAATCCAGAGAAATAGAATCCTACCAATTGAATTGTATCAGAATATAATCACTTTAATCAATATGAAAAAATAAATTCACTACTAAAAAAAGAATTATAACCTTAAACTCGTTTGATGTAAAATTACTCAAACTCATATAAGCAGAATCAAGTTCCTACAAAATAATATATTTAAATATTAAATTAATAGTTTCTCCCTAATAAAATAAGAATTTAAATTGATAATAGAGTAATCTATAATGATTAACTGAGTTATTATCAGCAAAATTGTTGAGCAATTCTGAATTCTCAGTGATTTTTATCACTGTAAACACTTTATCGTCTTTTTGGCGATTTGTCACCAACAACTTGAAAAGCAGCTTCCTATCTAGCAAGTTTTCTAGCTCAGCGGGATGAACTTCAATATCATTCTTCTGCATATATAAATATTTAAACATATATAATATATTAACATCGATTGTTATCCACAAAAGAAAACATGTATCTGTAAATCTAAATAAAAAAATCAATCTAAATGTAACCTTCCCAAATTCTTTCAATTCTTTTGCAGTACGACCCAAAAGTTGTACACACTCTCGATCCCAGAGCAGAACGGATACAGATCCACTTCCATCCATAACACGAACTTGTACTTTGAACCTAAAAAATTAACAACTAACACTAAGCATTAAATACATATAGTGTTATTAATATTCAAAAGTAATCAAATAAGACCTTGGAGTTCCAACAAATTCGATCTTGTAACACTTTGAACAATAAAATTTCTTCCCCACTTGTTCACACTCTTTTGGACAACATTTACATCCAACATAATACCAATCAGATTCACTTTCAACCTCAACAATACTTCCAACAATCCAAAACATACCCTCTTGGTAAAATTTAAGACATAAACACTATCAGTTACAAGCAAAGATATGATTCTAGAGAATTTAAAGTGATAAAGTTAAAAGAATAAATTTATTGATCTCTGACCATGTCATCACCAATTTATCTATAATATTTACGGAACTTGGGATAACACTATTTTGCTAATTACATCATGCACCATAGTTTGGTAGTGTAAACACATCTTTTTTGCATGACATATAGTAATAGTATTTGGTATACACCAACAGGATGTCATCAACCTGATATAGTATTTGATATACACCAACCTGATATAATTTTGGTAAAAGTGATTTAGAGTAACACTTTTGCTTGAAGCTATCATGGATGGTGTTTAATGTAATTATTGGAGCTTGAGTGAAATCCATTTGAGTATAAACTTACAACGCTCATCATCAATGTTTATCATCACTGTAGAAGGTCTTTCAAAGATGCTTATGCCTATTATATCAATATCAATTGGATTTTTTTATCTATTTAATATGTAGTCTTTATTGACATTCTTCATTTAATTATATGTACTTTCTCCCTGCCTTAGAAAGCAAATCCAAGTCAGAATGTTAATGAAATGATGGAGAGACATGATGAAGCATTGTCTTCAAGGTATGTTAATACTACTAAAATACCTCACTACTTGAAATAAGTTCCTCAATAGATGTAACATCATCAATGCCGATGTTGAATTCATCGAAAATAGTATAGCTCGGTCCTGAGCTGAGTTGCACTATCTGATGATAGGTTGATTCACATCTGATCAAAACAAACAATAATAAAATAAATCAGACATCGATATACATTACATAACACAAAATTATAACTCATCCTTATTTGAAATCTTTCACCTCAAATAAATCAGCATTTATAAATAGTCTTGACACAAAAAAAACTATTTCGGACATACACCTTGTCTGACATACACAATGTGAACAAAATATGAATATCAACAAATAAATTATTTCATAGTTCTTCAATTAAATTTCATGTACTAAAAACATCATCATTATATCTCTTCCCTTTAGCCATTTGAAGAATAATAATGACTCCATCATTATTATCTTTCTTTAAATAATTTTGAACTTTATCAACAATATCACCCCACAAAGTACAATATATTTGTTGCTTGCTATGAACATAAACAAAATATGTTAGAACTGAAATATGTCCAACACAAATAAATTGCTTATTTTTTATAAACCATTATTCAAAATAACTTATTATCCTGCAATTTCACATCCACACTTGTCGACCATCTTCCATTTATATTATGCTTCTTAGGAATGTCACAACCAACTATTTCCCCTATTACATATGAATGAATTTAAATAAAATAAATAAAACCTAAAAGTAAAGAATATCCAAAAAATAAAAAAATATCTTACCAAAAAATTTATTTTCATCTATGGTTTCAGCACCCAATAATTCTTCAAACGGACGAAAATAAAATAATTTCATTGGAAAATCTGGATTAACAATAGGCTGCAAAGATGTCTTAGATATAAACCTTAATAGATAAGGATGATTAGTATATTTAAACTTTTCCTTATGAACAACAACAACAGACAATCTCATAAGATAAATATTTCATTCTTTCAACAGTGGTTTAAAATTTCCTATCAAAGACTTCCTTATAGTTGCTTCAATTTGAGAACCATGTGATCAAATAAATAAATAAGTAATAAACACAATACTTTATAAGAATAAATATAAATAAATAAATAAATTTGCAGAAGAATAAACATATATTTGAATCTTGCAATATCATTTCCACACTATTAATCTTATTAGGATTAGAATTATCTATAGGAGACACATCCCAAATCTCACCACAACTACTTTAAGAGCCCAGTTCAACATGTTGTTCTTAAGAATCAATATAATCAACCTTTCCACCTACTTGCAAAGCTATGTTTGTAAATCAATCTCATGTTCGTAAATCAATCTTTCCACTTGGACAATGCAAACTCAGTCATTATACATCCTTTTATAGTACTGATAATGATAGTTAAACGAACCATCACAAAGAATACAAAGCATCACAACAAAAGTTGATATTTGATGCATTGACTGAGTAGACTGCTGAGAATTTCGAAGAAGATGCAATAATTAATAGTTTAATATATGCTGAGATATACATGATTGAGTAGACTGCTACAAAGCAGTTAAATGGACAAATGCAGTAATTATTGCTTGCTTATATAATAGTTTACTATATTGTCATATGTTATTTGTTAATAGTTTATTTGTTAAACGAACCATCACAATAAAAGTTGATATCTACTGCCTTGACTGAGTTGACTGCTGAGAATTTCAAAGTAGATGCAACAATTAATAGTTTAATATATGCTGAGATATCCACGATTGAGTAGACTGCTACGAAGCAGTTAAATGGACAGGTGCAGTAATTATTGTTTGCTTATATAATAGTTTACTATATTGTCATATGTTATTTGTTAATAGTTTATTGTCATTGAACAAAAGTTGGTGAATGCGAAGCATCATCAAGATTTTACAGATGGTAAAAGTTAACATCTCCTGAGATTTCTTTGGATTTGGGTTTCCAATGGAGATTTTACAGCTAGAATCAATCTGCATTAAGTAGGAGAAAAAAGTTGAATCTTTGAAGAAAGAATAGATCTCTTGATTGACTGTTGAGATTTTCTTTTGAGGCGGAATACGAAAAAGTCAAATGATTGATGTAGATAGATGGAAAAAAAATTGTATCTCATTTTATTAATTTATTATGTTGTCTACATTAATTATACATTAGTCAAATGAAATATGTAGACATAGAAAAAAAAATAAGTTTCCAATGGATATTGTTCAGCTCATAATCAGTCTTCTCTATAGAATTTTTTTTTTGATTTTTCAATTCAAACTGTAAAGTTTAGTTGAAAATTAATAATTATGGCTTCTATTAATTAGACACATCAGTCCAGTGATTATTTTTCATTGATTTTTTTTTTTGGTTTTCCAATGTAGGCTGTACACCTCAGTGTAGACAGATGAAAAAATTTTTGTATCTCATTTTATTATTTTATTATATTGTCTAGATTAGTCAAATGGCATTGATGTACACATGGAAAAAAAAATTAGATTTCCAATGGACATTGTTCAACTCATAATTAGTCTTCTATGTAGATTTTTTTTTTTTAATTTTTCAATTCAAACGGTAAAGCTTAGTTTATAATTAATAATGATTGTGGCTTCTATCAATTAGACGCATCGGTCAAGTGATTATTTTTCTTTGATTTTTTTTCCAATGTAGATTGTACAACTCAGTGTAGATTGTCATATTAATTAGATATCATATTTAATTACACATCGGTTAACAAAGAAGCTAATTAATAATGATTGTGACTTCTATCAATTAGACACATCGGTCAAGTGATTATTTTTCATTGATTTTTTTTTTGATTTTTCAATGTAGACCATACAGCTTAGTGTAGATTGTCATATTAATTAGATGTCCTATTTAATTACACATCAGTTAATAAAGAAGCTAATTAATAATGATTGTGGCTTCTATAAATTAGACACATCGGTCAAGTGATTTTTTTTCATTGATTTTTCAATGTAGACCGTACAGCTCAGTGTAGATTATCATATTAATTAGATGTCCTATTTACTTACACATCAGTTAACAAAGAAGCTAATTAATTTATTTTCCCGCCACGGATAGCAAAGCAAGTTTTCCTAGCCAATGCACATTTCCCTATACTTTGTTTAAAAAAGAATAAAGAAAGAGACGCACATTGAAAATTGAAAAGAACTTATACTCTAATTTTATATATATATATATATATTTATAAGTTTAATTGATTAAAAAAGTAGGTAACATCTACATAAAATTTAGAACTTAATCCTTTTTCTTTTGATACTTGGCGAAAAATGATTGTTACGGTTTGACTTTTATATATAGATGTTGTTTGTGTATAATATTGTTGATGTTTTGATACTCAACCAAGAGTGGAATGATAACTTGGGTTTGGAATTATTTGGACAGATTATGTGGCAAACCATTAAACCAATTGATCTTCTATGGTTCCCAATGATGATAAATTGGTTTGATCCTCTAACTCTGGTGGTATATTTGCTTCATTGGATATGATAGGATAAGATTGGATAATAAATGAGGAAGAATTAAATATGAATTTTTTAAATCCGGTGTACATCGAATATAATATCAATTTTATATTCTTCTATTCGCATTTTCTTCTAATCTATGTAATAAACAAACAATGAATATTAATCCATTCTTTATCATATCCCTCTTTATCCTACGAAGCATGCCCTAGAGGAATTGTTACCAACAATACTACTTACCAAGTTACCATTTCCTTACAAATCATGAGCCCTCTAGCAGAATTCCCATTTTGCCCTGGAAACTTTTACAAGATCTCAATGTTCCTCGTAGACTGAAAATGTTGAATTGAAAATTTTACATGAATACTTCTCCTACCCATAGATGTGGTATTTTGAACTCTAATTTATGCCATTCCCATAACTTATTTCCTAAAGCATTAGAGCACTTATTTTTCGAATGTAACATTTATACTCAAGTATGACTTCTTTTGGGCCAACAACTTCAATGAAAATTTTCTCTTAGGGACGATTGGGTAGTTGGCTAGTTGCTTTTTGCTTGATCCAATTCCTTTCGAATTGGCTCCTTTAGACCCATTGTGGGTGATTACTCTATAGTTCATATGGTATGCTAGGAATGGTATCATGCTTATGGTATGCTAGGAATGGTAGGCAACACACTCATAGCAATTTGGTCAATCACATATTAGCCTTGGTGGAGCTAGCATTCTCCTAAGGAATCACAAAAGACGTTACTTATATGTGGAGACTATATTTGTGGAACCTAGAGTGTGATATAACGTGAGTCGGTGAACACTTACACTGCCATTAGCTTTTTTATTCACGACCGAATTAATAAAGTTTTCATTGAAACAAATTGTGAAAATCTGGGTCAAAGCTATACTGGAGAGACTGAAGCCCCTTGAGCAGAGGTGGCAAATCGTGTCGAACCTAGGCCGGCCTGACACGAACAAAAATTAGGGCCAACCCGACACGACTCAATGAAAGTTCGGGCTTGGAATCCTCGGGCCCAGCACGACACGCAAAAGTTAACGGGTCGTTTGGCATCAGTGGTGGATACAAGGTGGAGGTAGTGGGGGTTGTCGCCCCCATTGAATTTTTTTAAAAAAACTCTTGTATCTATAGTTTTTATACTATTGGCGCCCCCCTTAAAGCTGTTGCTGCTTCTTCTCCCGCGGCAAGCTTCTCCCTTCTTCCATATGAAAATTTGTATTCGAATTTGATTAAATTTTTACTAAATATATTTTAAAATTTTATTATAATTATGCTTTTAATTAATTTTAATTTTTTTAAAAGATAGATGAATTTTTTTTAGCAATTAAATATGTGAATAATTATTTAAATATTTTTAGAAGAATATACCGCCTTCAATTCGGCGCAAAATTGAAGCTTCGAGTTTTAAAATTTTATGTATCAATTTGACCCATTAGTAAAATTTTTTGGATATGCCACTGTCTGACATGACCTGTTAGCATGATAACGAGAAGGACATATCAACTACTATTGGGCTAGAATGGCATAATTCGACACGATAGCCCAACTCGTCCCGATTCGGTACGATAGCCGAGTTGGCCTGATTAAAAATTTGAGCCTATGTTAATAATTTTTTAAAAATAAAATATCATAACGGGCCAACATGACATGCCAGGCCTAGACCACCTAGCTCGTTAACCTTACGTGCCTTAACGGGCCGACCCGTTAGTGGCTGCATGATATGACTTGACCCAAGCACAACTTAATTGTGCATGTCTCATGCCGGGCTATCAAATCGGGTTGAAATTTGCCACCTCTACTCTTGAAAATTCTCGAATTTATTCTATTATTTGAAATCTCTTCACGGTGCCTGCAATGACATTTATATTATTTTTGCACTAAGGTCTTTTAACAAAGCAATCTATTGGGCAGCAAATATTATCAAGCTGTGTTAGAGGTCCACCATCCACCAAGTCACTTCAATTACATCTTCCTTTTCTTGTTTTCTGTATTATTTATAATGACCAAAAGAGAAAATAAGAAAAGGAAGATGTTATTGAAGTGACAAAATGGTCCCAGACACATTAAAATCTCCCATGAGACATTCATGTTTCCCTCCAATCAGCTCTTTTTTTCTTTCATGTTTCTCTCCAATCAGCTTCTTTTTCTTTTATAAACCAAAGTGACAACTTGAATTATAAGAATGTGATATTCACACAAAAAGAAATAGGAGCGGACCATTATTCAAAAGATATAAATTTTAAAAAGATACTCAATTTAGATCATGCTGGGACTTTGAATCTTGCTCTCGTCAGCTTTCACTCAGCAATTGTATTGTGCACCAAAGCAGACATATTTTGGACCATATGCATGTATAGGAAAATATATCTATATTAATAATCTAAGAGCAAATTGCTCAAAAGAGAATAATCTTATGAAATTAACTCCACTGTCCTCTCACTGTACCCTTCCCCATGCATCTCATGTGCACTGTCCATGGCCCTACACTTCCCATCCAATTGAAGGCCTTGATTATGTTAAATCTCTCATGAATGTAAGATAAAGAACGAGCAATTGCTTCAGTGTGGGATCCAATGCATCCACATTTATTAAATAAAAAAATTGGTTTTGTTTCTATTTTTTTCTCCCCAATAACACACTCTCGGCAAATCAATTGTCATTTCAAACAGAAGAAGACTAGAATTTAGATGAGGAAATTAGGAATCAATTTTTTACTTGAAATTCTTCAATCTTATAAAGAAATTAGAAAAAAAGAGAGATATTTTTCTACTAAAAATTCATTTGAGAGTTGGCAAGAGAAGATTCCCCTATTAATTAATCACCCAATTATAACAACGAGAAAATGAATAATTAGCTTTGAAATCCAGTACTAGTACAAAGGAACAAGAGAGTGAAAAATTGCGGAAAAAGGAAAACCCTAAAGAATCCAATTTTCAGAGCTTGAATCACGAATCGGATGTAGTGAATCATGTATGACAATAACAAGAACAGTGACTCCAAACTCTACCAACCCTATCACTGAATCATACTCCAATTCAGTTAATCAAGGAAGAAATGCAATTAGACATACAGAGAGAAAAGCATTGGAGCCTTATCTGCGGCACTGAGTGATGGCGGAGCAGCCGCGGTCGTAGTGATTCGCCTGGGCGTCGGGGCGACAGTTGTAGTAGGAGGCGCTGCGCCGGGAGCAGGGGACTCTATCGCCCTGCAATGCATCGTAGCTGACGTAGCCCTGTGATTGGAGGAGCCGGCGGCCGAAAGTCGAGTTGAGATCGAACCCGCCGATTCCGGTGAGGTCGCCGGCAGCAACGTAGAGCATGGCGGGGTTTGTCTCCGAGGTGGCGAAAAGCGATGTGGCCACGACGGTGGAAGCGATAAGGAGGAGGATGGCAAGGAAGAGAGGGGTGAGAGCGCTCGGGTGGGTCGCCATTGGTTCCCTTACGCTGGTGAAGGCGCGATTTGGGGAACGGAGACGGCAATGTGAGATTGTGAGGCAGGGAGTGTCCTTTGCAGCAAAGACCAAATATTGAAACAAATAAGCCATGTGCCAATAAATTAGTCAAATATAAGATAAAAAGATAAATATTTTTTTAAGCTAAAGAAAATAAATGTAAATATAAAATTAAACAAAAAAATATAAGGGTGACATTTCATAAATAATATATAATAAAATAGATGCATAATAAATAATCCAATGGAGAAGAATTGAGACTTTCAAATAATGGAGACGGTTTTCTAAAAAAAACGTAAAGGAAAAAATATAAGGGTGACATTCATAAAAATATATAATCAAATAGATGAACAATAAATAATCCAACGAAGAAAAATTGAGACTTTCAAATAACGCAAACAGTTCTCTAAAAAAGAAAAGTAAAGAAAAAAATATAAGGGTGACATTCATAAAAATATATAATCAAATAGATGAACAATAAATAATCCAATAAAGAAGAATTGAGACTTTCAAATAATGCAGACAATTTTTCCACAAAAAAAGTAAAGAAAAAAATATGAGGGTGACATTCATAAAAATATATAATCAAATAGATGAACAATAAATAATCCAATTAAGAAGAATTGAGACTTTCAAAAGTCGCTAGAAGGAGGGCTTGAACCTCCGACCTTGTCGATTAACAGCCACACGCTCTAACTAACTGAGCTATTCAAGCTTATTGTTCTCATTATTTATTTACCAATTCAACTCTTATATGAAAAAAAAGAAGAATATATTGGAGAATATTGTGTTTGAAAAAATTAAATCCAACATTAAACATCTTTCTAAAAAATAAAGAGATCCATTTTAACTCATCTATATTATCTTTGTATTTCCCATATAGTTCGGGTGTAAAATATTTAATATATTTATCTTATTAGTGCTAATGATACAAATCTTATGTGACAATTTAGTAGATAAATTATTCCACCCCCTCACCTAAAACACACACATAATTGAAGAAAAAAATCCTAGCAGTTGTCCTAATACAACAAAAATAATTATTCGGTAATAGCTATTTAATTGGCTTCATTATGTTTTTGATTCCCCAAAATATTTTTTTTTTTTTCGTTCGGTCTCTATATTAATTTTTCGTTAATTTTTGATGTTAAGTGCCAACATGATAATGCTGACATAGATTATAGACAAAATGAGAGATCAAACGAAAAAAAATGAGATATTTTAAGAGACTAGATGAAAAAATATATATTTTAATAACTTAAAACATAATTATATATAAGCTTTCCCATTTTATTAACCAATATAAAATTTCATCAATTTACTTTTTTATTTTATTTCAAAATCTTCACCCAATAAATTCACAGTAAATTTACGAATGATACTAACAATCTAATTCAATTCAAAAATAATATTTGTATTGTGCTCAAATCTTTTTTTTCTCAATATATTGTGAATGCATTATGTTTAACAATCTTTATTATGGACCAAGAGTGTTTATATGATTATATTTTCTTATTCATGTTAAATTGGTGTGCCTTAGAAGTTGCAAAAATTGTTTTTTTTTTGTTTACCTACTCAACTATAACTATATTATCCAGTGAAGAACTAAAGATGTGCTACTAGTGTTGGATTAATTTATTAACCTTAGTGTGGATTAGCATTAATTAATTATTAGGATCTTAGTGATCATATTTTGACTCTTAATTGAATCCAAATTGTAATTAGTTGAGATCTTGTAATTGTGAGTGAACCATGATAGGTTGGGTCACTCACAAGTCCTTTGGGTAGAGGCCCAACTCACAGCTGGTCTGTAGCCAAGATACCCAATCACATGCTTGGCATGTGAGGAGACTTAGGGGTTTTATAACCCATCATGCATTGCTATTTAAGGTAATGAAAATGACCTAGGGTCATTCTGGCTGGTCTCTTTCCTCCTCACTTTTTGGCGGCTAGGAATGTGACTTGCAACTCATCCATTTTAATCATTTTCTGATGTTCATCGTATCTCAAATGACATTGATGATTCAGGTATGTTAATCATTATTATTAACACTTTATGGCTTTCATTGGATCTGCAAGTATACTTTTAATATGTTTATCTCCCAAATATTTTAACAAATGGTACCAGAGTCATATCTTCTTTCGATCCTCTCGTGAAATTTTCATTTCCTTTTATGATGTATATATTTATTGGGATATAAATGAATTTTCATTTATTGTATCCTGCGTCTTTGTCGTCGTTTTTTTTTGCCGTTTGTTAAAATATTTGAGAGATAAACATATTAAAAGTATATACTTATAGATCCCATGAAAGCTATAAAGTGTTAATCATTATTATTAACACGACAAGTATACTTTTAATATGTTTATCTTCCAAATATTTTAACAACTAGGTGATTTGTTAGTGGAGTGAGATTTTGAAATAAGAAAAACTAAATTGGTAGGATTTTATATTGGTGAATAAAATATCAAAGCTTATATATATCAACACGTGCTAATATTTGTTCACCAAATAACATCGGTGGTGGTTCATATCTTTCGACTCTACCCTTAGTAAATTTGTTACGATTAGGGATGCTTAGCACAACGGCAGCCGGATCTCCCCCCACATTCAGAAAATCCTTAGGAGTATTTCACTCAGAAATATAAATAGAAGAAATTACTTGGGAAGAAAGCATATATAATTGACCAGTGAGACACTGGGATAATTTCCCTAAATCATGCTTACAATTTTTAATTATGAGTTACTGACTGAAGATATTTAAAACTATGTTGGAATCAATTAAAAATGAGGATCATATATATATATATATATATATATATATATATATATATATATATATATATATATAGTTATATGAATGACCACATTCATGTAGCTATAATATCTTATAGATGAGGAGATAGTTTTCCTTTTCATTTCCTTTAATCAAAAGAGAATTATGCGCCATGGATAAATACAAGCAGTTCACAAATATAAGACAACTTGCATGCAGTAATTAATCTCAGAAAAGAGAAAAGATCCTATTCGATTTAAATATTCGCTCTCATCTTTTCAATATTGCACCTCAGGGTAGGATGCTTGGCCTGCAGGGGATAGAACTTGTATGAGCGGCCTGCTCATACAAGTTGTATGAGCAGGCCGCTCGATGTCCGCCACGCCAGCTGGGCACGCATCCCTTTGAGTTCGGGATGCGTGCCCAGCACACAGCTCAGCCTGCCTTCCGAGTTCAGACACGCATCCCGAACTCGGGCACGCATCCCCACGACTTCTGGGCTGGCGTGGCGGACATCGAGCGGCCTGCTCATACAAATTTGTATGAGCAGGCCGCTCATACAAGTTCTATCCGCCTGCAGGCATTTAGTAATTGAGTGACATTACATGCAGAAAGAGATGGGTGTAGGCATCTGCTACATGCATGTCAAGTGAATACTAGGCAAATGAATTATGTGCAAGACAAAAACTTCTACGTTTTCCTTTTTTTTCTCATTCAGCATTAATTAATTAATTATGTGCATGACAAAAATTTATACGTTTTTCTTTTTTCTCTTTTCTCAATCAGCATTAATTAATTAATTAATTATTTATTTATGTGCATCACAAAAAATTCTCTTGCTGTGTATATAGTTTTCTTTTAAGAAATGGATATATATATATATATATATAATTAATTAAGTAAAGGAATGTTTTAACCCAAATGATTTTTCTTCATTGTTCTTAATTTTATTAGATCTTGGTAATTAAAATTCTGCTGCAAAATAAATAAAATTGGTATTTTATGTTCTTTCTGAGTACGGGAAGAGAAGATAGATAATATTATGTGATTTTTGTTTTAAGCCAGTAATTAAATTTTAGAGGAAAAAATCTAATTATTCATTTTTCTCTTTGTGAAATGATATGATGTTAATAGGATGCATTACACGAGAAAAACCGAACACTGCTATGAGATCATTGAGTCAAGAGCGAAGTGAAGAAGATCTTAAAGATATGATCAAAGAAGTGGATGTTAAGTTTTTCTCAGGCAGGAGATTCAGAATTTTTTTTAATTTTTAATTTTTAATATATAATATTTATTTTTAATTCATATTTCATATATTTATTTGATGAATTAATGTTATATACATATATATATATATATATATATATATATATATATATATATATATATGCAGTTAATTAATCTTAATTCACATTTAATTCTCATCGGATAATTTATACTTTCCGTCCATCAATGCTTATTACGTTGATTTCCTCACATTTTCTTTCTTTATTGTAGAAAAATATTAAATTTCAAAATATTACTTATTATCACGTCATGTAGTCAATTAATTTCAATTCAATAATCTATATCATTAAATTTCATATTAAATATTATTTATGCTTTATAACTAAATTTTAGATCATATTTCACATTAAACTTCATATCGAAGTTCACATTAAATTTTATTAAAACTTAGGAAGCATTCTATAATTACGTAGTTAAGTCAAAAAAAATTACTTAAAAATATTAGTGTTGACTCTAAATTTATATTTTATACTTTTATGATTATAAATTTTACATTCTTTTTATATATTTATTATTCGAACCTGTATTTTTTGATAATAATTATAAATTTACTAAATTGTTAAAAATATTTTTTTAATGTTAGAATTATTTTTTATATTAGTTTTGTGCTATTAAAATATCACATTTTACCTTTATTTCTTTAATAAAATCATATAATTTAAATTTTTCTTATTTTTGAATTAATTTTTTATACTTTATCTTTGTGTTATATTTTATGTTACTCTAATTAGAAATATTGATATTTTTATTATATATAATAATTTTCTTTGAAATGGTTTTGATTTTTTTATTAAAAAATTTAATAGTATTTTATTTTTTTATTTAAAAAATTGCTCTGTATATATACAAATTAATTTGATTGCATCCAATTTGAAAGTTTTTGTCAATTTCAAAAGTATTTTTTTGTACTTTTCCATTATCATATCTTAAAATTTTGTTTTTATATTTTTCAATTGGTTATTTAATTAGTAAATATCTCAATTCAACATATTGATAATGTTTAAATTTTTTTAAATGAGCAATACTTACAAAAATTAAATAAATAGTATTTAATGAACAATATTATTGTGCATGTGATATAAATTATGAATTAGCTTATTTATTTTTTTAATCAAATTACATTGAAAATTTCTGTTTATTGTTAATATTCTATTTTTTTCAAATGTTCAATACTTATATGTGTACAAAAATTATTAATTCAAAAAAATTTCTAATGATTATTATTTTAATGGTTCATATATCGAGCGTTGCTATTTTTAATTGCTAATTTAATAAATTAACGATTTATATTTTTATGATGAATATTGGAACATTTAATAAACAATACTAAGCTTTCATAAATAATATTAAGATTTCATAGACTAAGCTTTCATAAATAATATTTACTAATTTTTTTTGATTATTATTATTATTAATGAATTTGGAAGCAGAATCAATTTAGAAGTCTATGCCAATTTAATAGATTTTTTTATTTTGAATTTTTCATCTTATCATCTCATGAAATTTTATTACCATTTTAGCTCATGAACTTTATATTTAGATTTGATTCAATTGAGAAATAGATCAAATTTGGTCAATTTCAAATGTATTTTTTCGTATTTTCCATCAAATATTTTTTTTGAAATCTTATTTGTTAACTATGATTAATTAGTTATAGTATTTATAGCTATCTTTATTCAACGTATAATTATTGTTTGATTTTCTATAAATGTGTAATACTTATATGTTTACAAAAAATAATTAAATAGTATTAATTTAAGAATTATACTATTATGCATGTGTACAAATTATTAATATGCTCATTTCTTAATTTATTGAATTACTATAAACTTTTGTACTTATTGTTAATGTCTACGTGAAATGTCATTATTATAGTAAAGGATCAAATAAGATTTAGATACAATTATAAATTTTTATTTGTAAAATAGTTATTTATTTTTATAATTTTTTATTGTATTTATTATCAGTGTATGTTATGCTATAAAGATTCAAACTCTATCAATTAATAATAATATCATTAATTTTTACTTAAGAATATTATATTTTATATTTATATTTTTTGCGCATTGCGCGGGCTCTCGACTAGTTATTATTAATACGACAAGTATACTTTTAATATGTTTATCTCCCAAATATTTTGACAACTAGGTGATTTGTTAGTGGGGTGAGATTTTGAAATAAGAAAAACTAAATTGATAGGGTTTTATATTGGTAAATAAAATGTCAAAGCTTATATATAACAACACGTGCTAATATTTGTTCACCAAACAACATCGGTGGTGACTCATCTCTTTCGACTCTACCCTTGATAAATTTGTCACGATTCCTTAAATACTGAAGGTTAGATGGTAGGAATCCACGATGACAATCAAAGAAAGATTTTTTTCGACTGTTCTCAAGACTGAAGGCTTTCAAGTGTTCCATGCAATACAGACAAGAGAGTCGCCCATGTGTGCTCCAACCAGACAACATATCGTAGGACGAGAAATCATTGATTATCCACAATATAGTAGCTCGTAAAGTGGAGTTTTTCTTTAGGTGACAATTATAAGTGACAGCTCCCTCAGCCCACAATATTTTCAGTTCATCAATTAGGGGTTGGAGAAACACGTTAATTTCATTTCAAGGACCCTTAGGACCCGGAATAAGCATCGAAAGATAGATAAATTCATCTTTTATACATATTGACGGCGACAAATTATAAATTATTAGCAGCATTGGCCAAACTATATACGAAGTTGCCGAATTACCAAACGAATTAAAACTATCCGTGCACAATTCCAATATGATATTTCTAGTATCCCTAGCAAATGAAGAATAACATCTATCCAAATATTTACATGCTACACTGTCGGATGGATGAGTCATTATTATATCATTACGACTTCTTGCATGTTAACTCATATAGGGAGCAGTCTTTTTCGACATGAATAATCTTTGAAGCCTCGATGTCAGTGGAAAATACCGAAGCACCTTAAACGAGATATTTTTCTGTCGAACCGATTTCTTCTCCTTGTAACGAGGATGTTCACATACTGGTCATTGCTCCAACTGTGCATTTTTTTATAGTATAAAATGTAGTTATTTGGGCATGCGTGTATCTTTTCATTAGGGGTGAGCATCGGTCGGGTCGGGTCAATACCCGACTCTACCGGAATAACCCAAACTTGATTAAACCACCCCCTACACCACCCGACCCTACCCGAAAAAATTTCGGGGACTGACCCGATTAACCCGAATAATATCGGGCTCCGACCCAATTAATCCGAATAACCCGAATTCCTATTAGAAAAACAAAAAAATAGGATTAGCGTACAATTTGGTCCCTCAAATATAGTTGAATTTTCATAGTGGTCTCAAAAAAAAATCTGGTCAATGTGATCCTTCTAAAATATGACTCGGGTAAAATAGTCCCTGACTCGGGCAAAAATAGTCGGGTTTTGGGATATTTGGTACTTGTTGACATTCATGTCAGGGACTATTTTGCTCGAGTCATATTTAAGAGACATTCTAAACCTTATTTTCAACCTTCTAACCACAAAGCCAACACCATCTTTAATAAATACACCGTACATAAACAAGTATTTAACTACCCTTCGGGTCGGATCGCATAAATCATGGTTTTCACTCGACCCGACCCATTTTACTCGATTAACCCGACCCAAACTGATTTCTCTGGTCGGTTTTTTCGGGTTATTCAGGTTAGTTCGGGTTTTGCTCACCCTTACTTTTCGTACCCAAGCCCTAATTTTCTCATCAATTTTTTTATCTTATAAAAAGATGACTCAAACTTGTCATCTCGAGGTAGCATTCCATTGATAAAGTTTGTAATCCGATCAAACGCAACTCCGCTGATATTATAATCGAACTTGATGTTTAGGAATTACGTCATTGCCGAAATTCTTGTATATTCAGGACAATTCTCGTACAAAGGTTCATCGAAAGCTTTCAACATCTTGTAAAATTCTACAGCCTCCTTATTCGATAATTCAATATGTATCGCAAGTTGTTCTTCAGTGACTTCAATTGTCATAGTATCTGGCGTCTCAGTATTTGACGCGATATTATTATTTAAATATAATTGACAGCCAAGACTATCCAAAATCATTGTTCTATAAGGATTAGGTGGATTGGAAGAAGAAACAACGACACTAGAAGATTCACCATGAGTATGGACAAAAGAATTGCTCGACGTCCCGACTTGACGTGACTTTCCATGACGATTCCATGCATAATATTATGGTGTGAATCCTTTTGTATATAGATGCATTGTGACAGTTTCTCGATCCAAAAATCTTATATTCGAACATTTTTAGCACGGATATCGGATTTGATCACTGCTAACGAATTTTCGATTCGAGTAGGCAAAATTAAGAAGCAAGTTACGTCTACTCAAAATTCGTCTATTATAGCTCCACGATGAATTCGTCGGTAGATCCAACTTCGATCGCCCGATATATTCGGTCAAAAAGTTGGCAATATCTCCAGTTAATGTCTTTAGGTGGGATGATCCTCTTCTATTCAGGATTCATGTTATTTATATTGCACTAAGTATTTTTTTTAATCATTAACTTCATTCTAAATTTCTGCAACATCTCTCTATAGTTCTCCGAATATGCATATCATCTGGGCGTGTATCGAAGAACAAGGGAGATACAATAGCCAAAATTTAAAAACAAATAGTGACTAAAAGAAAAAACTAAGTGCAATACAAATAACTATGTTCCCAAATTATCCAAGTAAGGACAATTCAAGGGTTGTACGTTGTATAAAAGATCATCTACTTCGTTTACACGAACATACAACCATCGAACGGATCTAAGGTTTTGCAAAATTAATACCTAACTTGTCGATGCGTACGTGAAACGTATCAACTCGTCAATGCGAGTCCATAGTGGCTGAGGCGCGAGTCCATAGTGGACGATTCCGACGCGTGTCCACAGTGGACGATTCCGGCGTGAGTCCACAGTGGACGATTCCGGCGTGAGTCCACAGTGGATGGTTCCATTAATACTAATGGAATTAACATTAAACTAATCAACAATAACATAACCTAAAAATAATTAAACCATAATCGACATTAACAATTAATTAACATTAACAAATTATAATATTATTAACATTAATTAACCTAAAAAACTAATAAATTTTTAAAAATAATAATAATGGGATTGATTAAACTGTGATTACGATTTAAATTAAACCCTAATCATAGTTTGATTAGGGTTAAATTAAACCCTAATCAACAAATTGATTATGGTTAATTTAACCCTAATCAACAATGTTGTCGTCTACTATTGCATCAGTTGGGGCCGATGGTCCTTCGGCCCCAAATTCGGAGCCGGCGTCTACACACCAACACCCTTGTTTAGTGTCGGTGACCGGACAGTGGCGGAGTAACAAGTGGCGAAGGAGAAATAGAGGGCAGAGAGATTAATACCCGGCGGAGGAGAAATCGAGTGGCGAAAACCGGCAAAGAGGAAGGGTTGGCTGTTGGAGGCAATAGGCGATAGCGGTGTGGCGAGAGTAGAGAAGGAGAAGAAAAGGAAGAAAGAGGAAGGGTCGGGCGCAAACGCAAATAAAAAGGTTTATCACTAACGGCCTGTAAGCCATCGGTAAATCGTGGATTCTTAATTTTTGTATCACCAACGTCCGACATAGCCCTCTCTAAGCCGTCGGTGATGAGTGTTTTTTTTTTGCGCCGCGTTCGCGCCATCGATTAATAAGCAACGACCGCTAATGACTTATTTCTATCACTGATGACTTGCGGGCCTCCGCTAAGCCGTGTCTACTAACTTATTTCATTTCGTGTCCCGTGCGCGCCAACAACTATGAGCGACGGACTTAGGCGATCGTATGCGAGACGTGGTTGAGTTTGTTGCATCAGCAACGACCGATGCGATCATCGAAAAACCGTGGATTATTCTGACGGCTGAGGCGGCCGTCGGTGAGCCTCGTTTGCTGAAAGCTAATTTTCTAGTTGTGTAAATTAATTTCATAATATTTTTAAGATATTAAAATTGTAAAAGACAATTACGGAAATATACTTTTATATTTCTATATATTTGTCATTATTTTATTTGAAAATATCAAAATTTTAATTTGCATTTAAATATCATTTGTAAGTTTGTTTTAAAAAAATACTTATTTTATAATATTAATAATATTTAAAAAAGAATTGATGGTGCCCTAGCTGCTCAATTGGTGTTGGTGAAATATGCATATTTTGTCAACTATGATGTTGTAAATCATTTGTGGATTCAAGTCTCTTCCCTCATTTTGGTTTTTGGTTCCACCACGACGACCTCTTCGTGGAGTGTGACAGTACACAAGGCCAAAGTGAATAACATGTTTGTGACTTCTTCATTTTCTTTGTATATATAAAAAAGTGAAACAAGAACAAGAAAAATAAAGTAACATGAATAAGAAATGGGTGAATATAAATAGGGAATGAAAGAACATGATTTATATTAACTCGCACAGTATAGTTAAGTTCAAACAAATGAACCAATTGCATCTATTAGACTAAACCAAGCCTAATTTAATTGTATTTTTACTAAAAACTGTATTGCTTTATGAGTTGTTTAACAAATATGAATTTCCAATGAATGTTGATTAAATATATCAATGAGCTACAACAATTGAAGACTTGAATCTTTTGCACCAAAACAAATGTGAAGTATATTAGGTATCATTTGGTTTATATAAACTATTTTTAATTTGGTTTCAATATAGTAGTTATGAATTTTCTAGAAATGCACTTGATTGATAAAAATAATATCAATTTTAGTTAAATAAAATATTATTTTTTATTACAAAGTTTTTGTAGTAATCTTATATTGAATAAATAGTAAATTAGTTTATGATGGAAGCAATTCATCAAATATGATTGCAGAAGTGAAAATACTTTTTTTTTTCTCGGTTCATTGTTGGGGTTTCATTCTATTCTTGGTTGGAGCCTTGGAGGAATGTTGTGAATTAGATCTGCAAGCTATTTTGCTTAAATGATAAGAAAAGCCTATGAGTAAGCACAAATAGAGGGGTGAAAAATTATGAGAAGCATTTTGCATGGCTGTTGATTGTTCCCCTTCATTTTTCTTTGATGTTCCCTCGACCACTTCTGTCCTGCCCTCTGTTCCAAAGTCTTCTTCGCCCAATGGTTCGCCTTTTGCTAATCCATGCTGTTCCAAAGTATATTTGCTGTTATTAGACAGTGGCATGGCATTTCCTCAAATTCGGGATTAATTATGGTTCCAAACCTCTTTGTTGTGGAGATTCATTCTAAGACTTCAATGGATGCCCTCTAATGCAGCGCCATCTCTTTGAATTATATAAACAGTTGATATGAGATATATTTATCATCATGAAGAACTAAACTACATAATAGTAGTCTTTTAAAACATGATAGTCTTTTATTAATCCAAATAAAAAAAATTAAATAAAACTAACTGAAAAACAACATAGATTTTCTAAGTGTTTTAACATGGCGAAAGAAATATTTGTTGCCTCTTACATTGAAATTTGCACGTTCGCCTAGAATATAAATTTTGACATCAAAAAGAACACACATTTGAATTTCATTATTAAATCAAATACATTTTACTAAGCAATTCGGTAAGTGTAAATGAAACAATAAAAACAAAATTGATCACAAATTATACAAAGGAAAATTGAATTTGAAAAGCACATGTCCATCGACTGCATAATTAGATACTGAAAAAAATACTATTAAGGTAATTAATGTACACAATATGGACATAGAAAACCATTTCCACAAAACAGTAAAAATTTGAAGAAAAAAAATTCAATCGAAACATTGAAAATGGGCATAAATACAAAAAAGATTAAAAAAAAAATAAAAAAATACAGAGGATTCCCTTCAGATGTTTTATTGTCTGCATGGACGTCTTTGGAGTCCAATAATATCAGACTTCAACAAAGACAAACTTTCAGATCTCCGTTCTTGTACACAATCACAAGGATAGCAAGTTAAAAAAAATATACTCGTTCAGACCTCAGATTTAGTTTTTTTTTCATAGAAAATTCTCATAGTATATTTAACACCATCATGGGCCAGAACGGTAACACAGTATATTGAGGACAATTAAAGAAATAAAGAATTAAAACTTAAAAATTGCAATTGAGGTTGCCTCAGTGGTAGTGACAATTTGTGTAATGTCATCATACTACATCTGATAATACGTGCAAATTTATGCATCACTGGCAGAAATTCGCTATATAAATAATAAAATAAAAAGCCGCTTATAAAGCATAAAAAATAATCCAAAGATAAGAATCAGTAAAATGTAAAAAAGACTCATACGAAATAAGCATCAGAGAGATTCCCATAGACTAGTCATCATCCTCAGAAGAGTGCTGATGTCCCTGTCTAGCTTGTCGTCACGTGCTCATCAAAGTTGTTTCAATGGTTTAAAGAAAAATAAAGCAAATAACACATGTTTTTGCATTATCTTTATTGATAGTGATAATAACACATTAAGAGGATTAGGGTGAAAATGTTATCACCGAAATCGGCTCCATGGAAGAATAAATAACTAATCCACAGGTTCCTATCAGCAAGTGAAGTGCCAATTAAGGACTTGATCTTTGCCTGATCATAGCATCCCCTGTCATCGCATAAGCTACAGGAGACGTGGCATCAGGCACAACATAAAAGAATGAAAACGAACTAAATGATTAGAATAGAAAGCCCTCAGTGACCCATTTAAAATCATACACACAGCTGAATAAACTATTTTTTCAAGCCCGCATTAATTGCATTTGGAGAATTACCATCTCAACTAGAAAATGAGAATGGTTAAACACAAATGCAAAAATTGGGTAAAGAAATAGATTATACAACTGCTGTTAAGTGTCATACGGCACTTCCTATCAAGGTCAATGTCTCTTCATCGAGATAAATTGGAAAATAAACTTTGGAAACATGACAAATAAAGTAATAAATCAGCTTCAGACAGCCAGACAAATTTGCATCAAACAATTTCAGCCGGTAATTCCAACTTTTGTAAGATCATCATTAGCTGTAAATATAAATAAGTTATTAATCACAATTCTGTAATTAACAAAACTTAGATGTAGAAGTTTAATAAACAATTGTTTAGAAAATTAATCATCATCAGAAAGAATTGTCTTTCTCGTCCACCGCCAATTGTGGATGTAAGGCGGTGTAGGAAGGTGTCCTAAGATTATATTCTAGTTTCCGTCGTATGATGTATGCTTAAGAATATATAATAAAATGTTTGTAAATCAATAATTCTAAACTGTAACATTACTATTAAGCAAGATTCAGAAGTAAGAACAAATTCCTCAATTGGACCGATGATCCTCAGATCAAGTGTTAGATAATAAACATCTTGCCGCATCATAATCTTTGCAATACAAATAGTAATTGCAATAAATTAATTAAACAAATGCGTTTAACGATGAGTAAAAAGAAATCAAGGAAGACTCAGAGTTGGCGAGTTTAATAAAGGTTCGATTCTGCCAGCGAGCGTCCACAATGTAATTCAGAAGAGGGAGCTCTATTATCATCATCGCCAGATAATACACTCCAGTGAATAAAACAACCAAAAATATAAGAAATATATTCAATGCAATCAGTTTGCAATAGCTCTTATAGATCCAGATAATTCAGATCTACAAAACAAATTGTGGAAACTTTCGATATATTGTAAGAGATCAAAATATAGAAATATTTTCTTTACGAAAATAATAGTGAGAAAGATAAAATATGGAAGACATTCACCAAAACCAATTAAAAGAAAAGAGTGTAACCGGTAATCGTCGAAGAAATAAAAGTACCGAGATTACGACCGATGAAAAAAGTGAAAGATTTTGGGAGATTGCTCAGTTCAGCGGGGTAGTCGACATACAAATCTTTCAAAGAAGAAAGACCTGCCATCCGGTCTGTTGAGCTTGAATTTTCTGGAGTCGTCACAGCAATCCTCCACTTCAATCTACGACGAGATTAAACAAAACCACAAAATTGAAAACAGATCTACGGGGAAAGAAGAACCTAAATTCTAAGAAATGATGACATGAAAGTGAAGGAGACATGGAAGCGTATATATACACTCCAACCAAGAATTAGGGTTTTGTGCTGCGATAGCGGCGGCGGATTTTGGCTTTGATATGACTCGGTAGGTGGACGAACGAAAATTACAGTTCATTGGATCGGGTCATTCGTCATTGGGTTATGAAAATGGACCAGTTCAATCGGCCGATAACTTATTCAACTATAAATTATACATGTTTGTAATTGTAATTATGTATGATTTTTTTCTTCAAACAAGAATATCTTGAAATTTTTTTATAAAAAAAATAGAATTATCATTGCAAAATTACCAAGAGCAAAATAGTTTAACTAAAATCCTCCAAATTTCCATCCATTAAATTGATCCAATAAATTAATATTTTTTATCAAATCTAAATAACTTTAGAAACTTTATATTTTAATTACAAAATATATTTCGACTTTTGACGTATTTTCATAATCTATCTCTACTTTATAATTTTTTCAATTCAGTACACCACTTTTCGATTTATTACAAATCTATCCCACCATCTACCCAACGTCAACTTTGTCGTCAGAATGCTGGCGTGGCGCTGCTGGCGTGACTAATAATCTCAGTCAGTATTTAAATGTGATTTTTTTAACTTATTTTTTTTCGACCCCACCAAACCTAGTCAGCAACCATTTAAAAGTTAATTATAAAATATATCCCGACTTTTGACGTGTTTTCCTAATCTATCCCTATTTTCTAATTTTCCAAATTCAGTACACCACTTTTTTGATTTATTACAAATCTATTCCACCGTCTACCCAGTGTCAACTTCGCAGTTTTCAACAGAGAGAAGAAATCCCTCTCTTATGTTGAAAATTTTCTTGTCAAAACAAAGCCTACAATGACAAATCATTTTTAGCAGTATCATCTCTGTTGAAAAATTTTACAGTATCATATGAAATTCTACAATTAATAGTATCATCACTAATGAGAAAATTCTAGGGTTTACACTAACCATACCAGACGGAAGGGGGGAAGGCGAGCGAGCAGGTGAAAATTAATAGAGAGATACCAGAGTCGACGGGGACGAAGACAAGGAGCACGAAGAGATGCAGGCGATGCCGGGGATTGAGAGAAAGGCGAGCATCGAGCATGTGACAAGGTCGGGGAAGAGACGAGTAGGTGATTTTAAATGTGGATTTTTTTAAATTAACTTGTCTTGATATGTTGACCGGGTTTGGTGGGGCCGAAAAAAAACAAGTTAAAGTTCGCGATTGAATGCTGACTGTGATTATTAGCCACGTCAGTATTCAGACGCGCGAAGTTGACGCTGGGTAGACGGTGGGATAAATTTGTAACAAATCGAAAAGTTGTGTACTGAATTGAGAAAATAGGAAAGTGAGGATACATTAGGGAAACACTTCAAAAGTCGGGATATATTTTGTAATTAACTCTATTGCTGATTGGGTTCGGTGGGGCCGAAAAAAAAGTTTAAAAAAATCGTGTCTGAATGTTGATTGGGATTATTAGTCACGTCAGCAACGCCACGTCAGCATTTTGACGACAAAGTTAATGCTGGGTAGACTGTGGGATATATTTATAACAAATCGAAAAGTGGTGTATTGAATTGAGAAAATTGGAAAGTGATGATAAATTTTGGAAACACATCAAAAGTCGGGATATATTTTGTAATTAACCCAACAATTTGCTAACAAAATGAGGTTTTAGTACAAGTAGCCGTACAAGAGTCAAAACATTGGATTCTATATTTTTTTACCAAAAAAATAGAACTTAAATTAATGATCGGCGATTGTCAAATCCAAAAATGTTAAAATACAAAAGGGAAAATGGATAATTTTGCCCCTATACTTTTCAAAATGGGGTGATTTTGCCCCTGTACTTTTTTGGACCAAACTTTACTCTTAAACTACCTAAAATGTATGTATTTACCCTTACTTTGGTCAGATATGTGACTAGGCTAACGAAACTAACAGCAGCCACTTAAAACGTGACATGTCTTCAAACTCAAAGTTAAAAAAAAACATGACATGTAACCTCACGTGGCTTACACACTAAAGCCCAAATTCTTCCCCCAAATCATTTTACGGTGAATGTAATGACGGAAGAAGATGGTGGTGCTGCAGCGGGATTGTTGGTATCTGACCGACGATGGATTAGACGGAGTCAGGGAAGACACAATCCTCTCCGCCTTCGTCGCGTTGTGGAGAAGAAGTAGAAAGGGGATCCATCGGTGTCGGCGAGGATCTCAAACACCGGCGCCCAAAACAGCGGTTTGGCGTCAAAGTCGAGAGGCCCCAGCTCCTGGAGTATGGCACAAACGCCGACGACGGAGAGGAAACCCCAAAGAACGCACACCACATTGTCGAGCTTGGGGTTTTGGTGGCCTAATGGATGACCATACCATTTCATCCTTTTAGTTCATTGCCCTATCTTTTGCCCAATGGGGAGCTTTGTTAGCCTTAAGGTAACAAAATTTAAACTTCAAAAGGTTACATTTAGATTTCAAAGCCAAAATGTCAAAAAATACAGTATCGATGAACCACGAGCATTGAGTTAAGTCATTCGATGCATTTACCATGATTTTGGAGTCAATTTTCACAGCAAAAGACGATAGACATTAGAGGATGCGAAAATTAGACATTCTCTAACGGCAGTGGCTTCGAGAATCATAGTTGTCTCACCCTCCTTCTAGATGAGTGCTGCAACAATGCATGACCCATCTTGCTTTCAAATAATAAAACCAATTAGATTGCTGCTTGTATTTTCCTCATACTCAAGGATTTTAAAGTATTTGTCAGTGAAGGATAAAATCATATTTACTAGGCAGGGGTAGGCTGTCTAGCCTCATGCAACAACTTGTTCCTAGCATGTCGGATGAACCGACATGTGTTAACAATAAGGGCGTGATAAAGATTTGGTTTGCTGAAGGTTATGGGAGATAACCAAGTGCCAAATTTCAAGCGTTGGAGAAGTCAAATTCAGATTTCATGCTTAAGGTTGACTAAACTTGGTTAGCATAATGACACTAGAAAAAAATTTGATCAATAGACTTAGAGGCCTCAGAGCAGGACACGCAGGTGTCCATACCTAATACACCCATGTTTAGTAGGTGGGATTCAGTAGGCAGCCTACAATGGATAAGTTTCCAACTGAATAATTTTATCTTAAGGGCAGTAAACACCCTGCACAAAGCTTTCCAAACAGGGGCAAGGAAAGGAATGGGTCGATTCATAACTTTTAAGGAACACACATGTTGATTTGACGATAACTCTACCCCCAAATCCTTTTTCTAAATGTATTTATCATCATCGAGATTCAAGGGCTGGGTCAACTGATTAATAGATTGCAACCGTGCTGCCCAAATGCAATGAGACATAAGTTCAAATTCCATCTTTGATTATCAATTAAACTACTTATTGAAATAGATAAATCAGTAGCATTTATATTAAAGAAAGATGACTTTCATGCACAAAGATGTTTTTGTTAAGTTCCAAAAGTTATTATTCATTAAGAAGAGAATAGGGCTATATATAAGCATAGAACAAGATAAAATAAACCTGAGGGACAACATAAGTTATCTCGAACCAACAATAGATACAATATAAAAACTAAAGGTATGTGAAGAGAAACTTCAAGAGCAGATGAAGTCCTCGTCGTCCGTGCCTTCTTCAAAGGCACGTGAAGAGGAAAAAAGCAACCAGGTAGCGTGTGAAGAGGTGGTCAATGACCTCGTCGATCGTGCCTCTTCACAGGAGAAAATAGGAGGTAGTTCGCCTCCCACAGACGCGAGAAGAAGAGAAGGTCGTCAGCCTTGCGATCACATCTTCTTACATGCGCGATGAGGTGAGCCGAACGTGAAGCTTCGTGTCTTAGAGCGCTCGTGTGGAGACACGGCATGCGGGGTAGAAAGAAAGCCGCCAGGCAACGCAGAAAACAAAATTGAAAGAAAAAAAAAAACCCTAGGGCTGCTCTGATATCATGTTAAGCCCCAAAAGTTATTATTCATTAAGAAGAGAATAGGGCTATATATAAGCACATAACAAGATAAAATAAACTTGTGGGACAACATAAGTTATCCCGAACCAACATTAAATACAATATAAAAACTAATATATTTAACAATTTCAAATAACCAATTATCCGATCAAATGGAAGTAGAGCTGCCAAAACTCACAATTTTCAAAAAACCAAGAAATAACTCGCATAAAGCATTATAGAATAATCTCCAACTCCAAGAGCATTTTTTGCCTGATGATAGGGAAAGCCTCAGATCTTGGTATTTGCCATTAACAAAATTGCATCATAAAGAAGGGGATTTGCATAAATAATTAAAACGATGTTTAGTTTGACTAGCCAAAGTCTTAGTGCTTAGGTCAAGGATCCAAAGCCCACCCAAAGATTCAGGTCAGGTAACTATCTCCCAGTTAAGAAGGTGCATGGAACATTTGTTTGGAGAGTTAGACCAGAAAAAGTTCCTTATAAGTTGTTCAATTTTGCCAATACATGATTGAGACGGCCATGACATGAAGTGGGACTAAGTTGAGCACTGAGTTGATAAGCACAACTCGACCAGCATGGGAAAGAAAGCTAGATTACCATAAACCCATTTTCCCCCGAATGTTATTCAAGACAAAGTCAAAAGCATCAGACGATGGCCTTCTTCGCGCAATCATTGTGCTAAAATACATAATGGAATTTTTTCTACTTTCATGTTAAGGGTCGAGCTAATTTGCTTAATTATCTCCATGGGTGTAGTCTTCTAGTTGATGGTTTGCCTCGTAAAACTTGTGTAGAGTTCAAAATTTTGCTTAATTGTATGAATGCTCTTATTATTCACAGGGAAGGTGAGAAGAATGTCATCAACGAACATAATGTGACTAACTACATAGATGTTCTTTCGTTTAAAAGGTGTGATAAGCTGCTTATGCTCCACTGCCGAATTAATTAGATTGGAAAGCGATTGGGCCGCCAAGACATAATGGTATGGTGAAATTGGGTCGCGTTGCCAAATCCCATGCTTAGAGGTAAAGAAGGGGGAGATGTGGTTATTGACTAAGCAACCAAAGCTCACAGTTGAGAGACAAGTGTATATAGGGTTGGCAACGGAGCGGATACGGTGCGGATACGGATTATCCGTATCCGCACCGCACCCCATATCCGCCCATCCGTATCCGCACCGTATCCGCCACGGATGTGAATATGGATATCCATATCTGCACCGCTTCAAATACGGATATCCGCACCGCATCCGTATCCGCACAGTATTTAATAAAAAAATATTAAAATTATATATTTAATTTAAAAAATTAATAAATTACCAATTCATTGATCCAAAATAAATATATAATATACTTCAAAATTCATCTTGACATGAAATTACCATAGAGCTCTTATATATATTAATAACTTATATGGGTAAAATAGTAATTCAGAGACGCGGATAGGCGGTGCGGATACGGTGCGGATACGGTGCGGATCCACAGCCATATCCGTATCCGCACCATATCCGCGCGGATATAAGTTTTCTAAATCCGTATCCGTATCCATATCCATTTTTATTTGCGGATATGGATCGGATACGGTGCGGATGCGGTTTTTAGTTAGCGGATGCAGATAAAATTGCCAGCCCTAAGTGTATATCCATCCACTAAACTAGTCTGGGAATTTGCAGGCCTTAAGGATGGCCATGATGGCATTCCAAGTAGGGGTGAGAAAAATTCGAACCAATCCGAATAACTCGAAAAAGTTGATCCGAAAATTCAATTCGGGTCGGGTTTGAATTTTAGAAATTTCATACTCCTTATTTGGGTAAGGTCGGGTGAAAATCTTAGTATACCCGACCCGAAATGTAGTTAATATATGTTTATGTACATTATAGGTATAACAAGTGATGTTGACCTGGTGGTTAGAAGGTTAGATATGAAATTTAAGAGGTCTTAAATTCAACTCTTACTAGGGTCATACTTATTATAATACCATTTAATCTTGTTTTTTTCACCATCTTCACAATTGGAGAATTCTTTATCTTTTATTATTATGAATTTTAATTTATTTTTGTTTTTTAATGGGAATTTGGGTTAATCGGGTCGGGATCCGATCTTGTTCGGGTTAATCGGGTTGGGCCTTAAAATTTTATTCGGGTAGGGTCGGGTGTAGGAGTCTCCTTATTCGGGTTCGGGTTATTCAGATCGGGTCGGGTTTTGACCCGACCCGACCACCCGACCGATGCTCACCCCTAATTCCAAGAGAGCTTGTCAAAAGCTTTCTCAAGGTCCAGCTTAACCATAACTAATAGACCTTACCTTTAGGCCTTGTTTGTTTCATGGTATAGTATAATTTATCATGGTATGGTATGGTTTAATTTTATATTTGGGAAGACTTCTAATAAGTGGCCATGGTATGGTATGGTAATCTCATGGTTTGAAAATCATAAATTTTGGTCAAGTTTTCAAATCATTGATTTGGTGGTTTCTCATGGTTTCATGAAATTTTATTTCTAAAATATCATCAATCAAATTTTATAATTCCTCTTATGCCCTTTATATACCCATATCAAATTAGACTTTTATTTATCATTCTTGATCGGCTTAGTCAAGACGTCGTTCTCCCCCAAAGCTACTGTCATTTAACCATACCATACCATACCATCCTTCTAAACAAGATAATAATTTTTACAGTACCATATCATACAATATCATACCATATCATACATTATTAAACCATGCTTCACCTCATCCAAACAAGGCCTTAGAGTCATAAAAAGGAGTGGGTAATCTGTCGAGCAATCGAGATGTTATATTGGATGCTCTGACCTCAATTTGATAAAGGTTGATTGCTCAGGGGAGATCATGTATGATATAACAGATTTCCTCTGTCATCATTGCCTCACAATTAGACTCGGTAAATTTTAGCCCAGCACAATAAAATCGTGCTTGGGCCAATTCTTACTGTGTTTGACCCCTATCAGGCTGACCCGATAAGGCTTGCACAATTATCGGGCTGGGCTGGGCAAGGTGATGTAGGCTTGACATGACCTAATACCCCGATAACCCATAATACCAACTACCCTTATACTCGATAACTTGACTCGTTAATCATACACTGGTAACACTGTGTCACTGCCTAGTCTGCCCTAATCCCTAATCCAGTAATCTTCATCCTTGCGTAGTCCACCCAATTCCCATCCCAAATCGCGATCGGCTCTCATGATCTCCTCCTTCCTTTCTAGTTTCTAACACCGGAAAGCCCTTCCTTCTCCTTGTTTTTGTCGGCTCCTCCTCCTTTTCTCATTCTATGTGTCGCACCCTTCCCTTCCATTCTCATCAGGGGTGACAATTTTATCCGCATCCTCTAACTAAAAATCGCATCTGCACCGTATCTGATTCATATTCGTAAGTAAAAACGGATATGGATACGAATACAGATCTAGAAAATTTATATCCGCTTGGATACGGTGCGGATACGAAATGACTATGGATCCACACCGTATCCACACTGTATCCACACCGTATCCACACCGTATCTACACCGCCTATCCACATATCTGAATTATTATTTTGCCCATAGAAGTTATTAAATTGTCAAGTATATATTAAATTGTGGATCAACGAATTGGTAATTTATTGATTTTTACATTAAATATATTATTGTAATATTTTTATTAAATACGGTGCAGATACAGATGCGGCACGGATATCCGCATTTGAAGCAGTGTGGATATGGATATCCATATTCATATCTGTATCTGATCCGTTGCCACCCCTACTTCTCATTATCGTTGGATATTGAAGCTATTGAGCCAAATCGGTCTCGATTCAGGACATAAGGCTATCGGGCTGAATCAGACCGATGTATTATGATTTAATTATTTTTTTTTCTTTTTGTTATCATATTAACGAGTTGTGTCGTGTTAGCCCATTTATTTTTCGTGTTGTGTTGTGTCGTGTTGGGACCGGGATCACAAGGCCAAACTTTTATCGAGTCGGGCCGAATTGAGCATGATTTTTGTTCGAGTCGGACTGACCCGACCCGATATTCTTGGCTCGACACGAATTGCCAAGTCTAATCACAATAGTCTAATTAGTATTAATTGATGCAGGCAAGACAAATGACTATTGTTCATACAGCCTTTTTCATTGGCGAATATTTTACGTATGCCAAACTGTAGTAGGAAGCTGAGCACCTTCTCTCGTGCTCCGTTGCCCTCAAAGAAAAATTAGTTGTAACCTTCGCAACATTCCAGCATAGTAATCTGCCCACTAAATTCGAGCTCAGATATAATTTTCCCCCTCCCCCCACTCCCCCTTAAAACCAAAAGGAGGAAAGAAAAATCCATTTAAAACACACATATATCCTGAAAATTTTCTTTATATTTGATAATTAACCACCGATGTTATCTGCTAATTTTCAGTGACAGCTAAGAGCCCACTAGTCTTGAATGACGAAGACACCAGTCTTCCTTGAGTACTCCTTAATCCATAAAAAGACATTAGGCTTTTCATAATTTAAATATTTAATTTCACATTTTTATTAACCAATTCTTTGCAGACATATTCCATTTCGATTGATGACATGACAACAATTCCCTTGATAGTTATGTGAACTAACATGAGCAACCGTGGTATATTAGGAAAAGAAAGAATCAGACAAATATTACAAAGAGCAAAGAATATGAGCAGAACAAGAAAGGATTTGTGGATTTCATACCTCGACTTCTCTAATCTCATATTCCTCTGTCCGTCTCAATACCCGAAATTTAACGGTTCAAGATCGGGAACTTCCCAAAGATATGGGACGCGAATTCTTCTGCCCGAGCGAGCGCTCGATACAAGAGGATTGCCGAGCGACGCTCGCTTCTGGTGAGCGGCAGATGCTCTGAGCATCCGCTCGAAAGACGATCTCGACGAGCGGCGCACTAGCGTCACTAGGGCTTCTGCCCGGGTCTGCTTGAGCAGAGTCTCTACAGAAGCACGCAGAAGCAGCGCTTGAGTAGTCTGAGTAGAGACTCACCATAAACAGAAGAAGAGGATAAAGGAGATGTCGAATGGAGGCAGATCGTGGCGCAGGAATGGGAGAGGGAGAAGAAAACAAAGAAGAGGAATATGAGGAGACTCGGCGAATTGACGAAGAAAGAGAATAAAAAATTAGGATATTTTGGAAAAACCAGGTATTTTCAAAACGATTTTAAATGTTATCGGTTGAATAGGTTAAGCCTGCGCTTTGAGATTGTCACCATACAAGTTTTTGTTCCAGTATCATTGAACAGGGTTGATGTCTACATGTGAAAACCTTCCACCATCTTGGAAACGTGGGCAACTGAAAACGATGGGTCATATATTTGAGTTATAGTAACAGGATTGAAATCAAAATTTTCATGAATAATATCGCACATTAATTTCAATTACATCTAAATGAAAAGGATTGCACATGGATTTGATTTTCATGAATACTATCTGTTAACTGGTTAATTAGAAAGCATAAAATCTGTTAACAGAAATATACAATATCATCACTATCAAAATGCATAACCCACATCAACAAAAATGCTAGACGAATTCTAATTCGAGATCACCTACCCGCTGCGAATTCTCCTCGTTGGGTTCCCCTTTAACCCCAATACAACAACAATCAACTCTGCAAATCTATGTCGCCGGCGTCGTAGGCAGCAACATCAGACACCATATCCCCGATAAGAAGGCCGCCGATCGCGCCGCCCAGCAGCCCCGCCCCCATCCCCATCCCCAAATTGTTCTTCCTCGGCTGCGGAGGAGGCGGCGCCCTGTATCCGTACCCATATACATACCCCGCCGGTGGGTACCCGTACTCATACATTGGCGGTCGCTGGTATCTGACCAACGGTAGATATGGCGGTGGCGCCCCGTAGCTCGCGCCCGTGGAATAGTCCATCATGGGCTCATCCGCCACCGCCGCTGGCAAAGGAGGGTACGGAGCAGAGATGACAGCCGGGGCAGGGGTCTTCGGTGCCGCCACGCACGCACCGAGCTTGTAGGAGAAGTTGAGGACGCCCTTGGGCTTGCCGGAGGTTATCTTGCGCACCTGGTAGCTGACGAATCGAACCGGCAGTGGGCCATCGTCGGCACCATCGAGAAGCTCCGAAAGGGGGACCCGGACCTCGCCGAAGTCGCGGTCGCCGAGGGCGCGCTCTGTGCTGAGGAGAACGTCGAGGGAGAGGCCACGGGCGAGGTCGCCCTCGGCGGGAATTGTGAAGCGGAGGGTGGAGTCCCAGGAGGGGTTGCGGCCACCCATGCGGTCTGGCGACGTGCGCTGCCGCGTGCGAGGGTCGCCGGAGAGGGAGACCACGGCGTAGACGGCCATCTTGGAGATAAAATTGACGTCCTTGAGGTCCTTGGCGGAAATCAAGGTGACTTCCAGAGTCCGGTACGCCATGGCCGGGGACTCGGATGGTGGGGTTAGCGTTTAATTTGCAGCAAATTGAGGGGATACAGAAGCCGGGGGATTAAAAGGGAGGAGCGATTTGGGAATTGGGAGAACGCATTAGAGGACATATATTTTGGTTTGCAAATTTCTAGAAAATTACGTTAGTGGTCCCTGGAAAGAGTAACAAGAGACCAAAAACGATGTAAACACGTCGTAATTAACGGTTTTGACGGTTATTAGCCATCGTGATGGCCAATCGTAACAGATAAGCACCGGTAACGATTCAGTTAATCATAATTATATGAATAATTAAAATAAAAAACCATTTACAAATATATCCAACCAGATATTTGTATGCATCAACTTCACATTGGATTTTACCAAACCAATTATAACTAAGAATCTTGGGCAAATATTTTGAAATCTAAAAATCCTAATTTGGGATCGGCGCCAGCTTTGAAGAACACATTCTCCAAAATTTCTTCCGCTATAATCGATCGTGTTGTCTTCACTTCCGAGCAAATCTCCACCCTCTCGCAACCTTGGGAGGCCAGCCTGATAGGGAAGTTCCTTGATAAGCCCCCTCCCCTTAATATTATCATATCTTAGGCATCTCGATTATATGGTATTTGTATGAATTTCAAAATGTTCTGGATCTCGACGATAAATTCTTCATTTTTTTTTTTCTTCGGTTAAATCTGCAAATTCTATTTTGAGCGGTGGTCCATGGTCTCTGCGGGGCGATGTAATACACCTCATTCCATGGAAGCCTCTCTTTCGTCCATGGGATGAACCGTTTACTACCGCCCCAATCTGGCTGCGATTACAGTTCCTCCTGCTTGAGTTCTGGAATATAGACTATGTTACACATATTGCTAATAATTTTGGTCGGGTTATTCGTGTTGATGATCGTTCTTTTTTGTTTGAAAGAGGTAAATATATCCGAGTGTGTGTTGAAATTAATTGAGCCTTACCTCTTAAACAAGGTTTATGGATCTCTTTTGAAAACTAAGAATTTTTTCAGCATGTATGTTATGAAAACCTTCATACTTTATGTTTTCAATGTGATATAATCGGGCACAAGGAAGCGGACTGCCCTATTCTTCTTTGCCGTAAATCTAATGTTCATGTTCTGGTTAATAATATTTTTGTTAATGATTCTACAGTTAATATTGCTACCGATAATGTTGATTTTGTTGGTAATGTTAATCCTATTGACAATATGATTATTAATTGTGAGTTGGATTCTACTGTTAATGCTCATGTTCCTATTAATATTAATTTGTTAGTGATTCTATTGTTAATAATGTTGCTTGTAATGCTGCTTATGTTGGTAAAGATAAACTTGTTAATACTGTTAATGATATGATTATTAATTGTGAGTTGGATACTCCTATGGCATCGGCTTCCCCTATTAACCCTTTAAACTCATCCTCCCCTATCCCTTCCAAGCAGAACTTTGATCCCCTTCTTGAACCTGCCTGTGGCCATTGGATTGAGGTCCAGAGCCATCGTAACAAAAGGAACAATCCTCGTAGTGCGCGCCAGCCCTCTGTCCAAAGGAATGATCGTGCTCGGATGCAACGAGTCTCTATTGACTCTAGGTCCTCAGAAAGGGCTGCTGGTGAGGCTTCATACTCTGATCTTAACCCCAAAACCTTAATCTATAACAATTTTGTTCCCTTAAATAATTTGAATGAGAACACTTCTGACAAGAGGATGTTTTCCAAGCATAAACAACTTTCCAAAAGTACCCAAAGATTTGAGCCTAGAAGCTCTCCTAGTTCCACAGGAAGAGCTATCTCTAGTACTAGTTCTAAGAAAACTGCCAGTCCTAAAGATCCTAGCTTCAAGTCTCCTACATCAAAATCTCTTCCTACTCTGGCCAATGAATTTGAACTAGTATTCAAAGCTTCTAAGGATTTTATCAAGAAGTCTAGTTCTAGTAGAATTGTAAGTAAGAAACCTTTAAATAAAAACTCCAAATTAACTTCTAAAATTACTAGCTTAGCCTTAGTTCCCTTTAAGGTTGAACATTCTAACAAAAGGCATAGAATCTCTAGTTTATGTGAGGATTCTGATGATAACAACACTTCCCCTTCTAAGTCTATTGATACTGATCAGATTACTAATTCTCCTAACAGGGACGCTTCCATCCCTATTCCTATTGAAACTGATACCCAAACATGTTCCCAATGAATGTTCTGAATTAGAACTGTAGGGGGGGCGGAAGGAAGCCAGTCAAGGAGTTTATCTCAGTGCATCTTAAACTCTCTTTTCTTAAAGTTATTGTTTTTCAAGAAACTCATTTAGATGAGCCTATCTAAAAAGCTTATTAGAATTTTTGATAGATCTTGGATTGGTGCTATTATGCCTAGTGAGGGTGCTTCTGGTGGCATCATTATTGCTTGGAACACAGACTTTGTAAATGCGCAGCTTATTTCTTCTTGCTCTCAAGTCATTAATGTTGTGATAAAAATTGATAACTCTGAACCTTTCTTGCTTTATGCTATTTATGCTAGTACTATTCCTAACGGCAGATCTATGTTTTGACAATCTTTTATTGATTTAAACTTGCATTCTTATCATCCCTAGCTTATTATGGGTGACTTTAATTGTATCTTAAACTCATGTGATAAACTTAAAGGTGCATGTTTAAAGTTTCTACTTCTATTCAAGATTTTGAAATTTTTTATAGTCATTGTGATATGATCGATCTTGGTTTTACTGGAAATAACTATACTTGGACTAATAATAAGATATGCTTAGCTAAAATTCTGATTAGACTAGATCATGCTTTCGCTAACTCAGCATAGTTACATTTCTTTGGGCATGCTTCAGTTCAACATTTAACTAGAACTACTTCAGACCATAGGCCACTCCTTATTAATATCCCCAGTGATAATTAAGCAAACTAGGAGTAAGTTATTTAAATTCCAGAACTTCTGGACTCATCATGAGGAAAGCAAGTCCGTTGTAAACAATTCTTGGAATTCCCTTGTTCCAGCCAACAGATCTGCTTTTAATCATAAATTAGCCAATACCAGAGGGGCTCTAAATCACTGGAATAGAGCCTCTCTCGATATGCTGGAACATAATCTTGACACTATTTACTCTGACATTGCTTCTCTTGAATCCATTGAAGGTACCCCCTTGCCCCTAGTGACATTACCACTAGGTTTAGATGCCTTCATAGTAAATGTATTGTCATTCAAAAATAAATCTGTGTTAAGTGGTGGTCTAAGTCTAAAGCTGACTGGATCAAAGATGAGGATCAGAACATTGCGTTCTACCATCGTATTGTCACCAAATGTAGAAGAATTAACTACATATCTTCTCTCATTAATGATCAAAATAAAATTGTTACTGATAAATTTGCTATCCTCCTTGAATTTGTTAATTTCTACTCTAACCTTTGGTCCTCCAAGCTCAATCCTAAGCCTTCTTCTATGTCCCTATCTTGGCCTGCTTTCACTCAGATCACTCTTGATCTTGCCAATACCCTCACTGCCCCCTTCTCTGCCTCGGAGAAGTGTGATACTGTTAGGTCCTTGGGCAATGGTAAGAGTCCAAGTTTCGATTATTTTATCGCTGAATTTTACAAGCATTATTGGTCCACTATCTCTGAGGATTTTTCCCGTTGCTTAAATACCTTCCACTCCTCTGCTACCTTCCCTCCTAGTTGGAACCAAACTATACTAACATTCATTCCTAAATGTCAATCCCCTAAGGTCGTTAAAGATTTTAGACCCATTGTCTTATGTAATCTCTCATATAGGATCATTTCTAAAATCTTAGCAAATCGTATTAAGCCTTGTATTAATCTTCTCATCTCCTAGGAACAATATGCATTTGTTAAATCTAGGAGCATCCATAACAATATTCTTATTGTCTAGGAGCTGGTGCACTCCACCTATGCTTCTAAAAGCATATGCTCTTTCATTATTGCTATGCTAGACCTAGACAAAGCCTTTGATCTTCTCTAATGGTCCGCTATCACAAAAGTTCTTACCTTTTGCAACTTTCTTGAAACTTTCATTAAATGGATATACTCTTGTATTTTCACTACCTCCTTTACTTGCTATGTTAATGCTTCTAACTCTGATTTTTTCCATGCTACCAAAGGTATTTGGCAAGGGGACCCAATCTCCCATTTCCTCTATATCCTTGTTGCTCAAACCCTTATCAATCTCATTAATACTATCGTTGCAAACAATTAGCTCACTCATTACTTTTAGCAATAATCTATCCATTAGCCACCTTATGTTTGCTGGTGATATAATCATCATCTTCAAACCTAATAGTAAAAGTATAAACTCCATTAAGAATATTTTTATTCACTATGAGCACCTGACTGGTCAAAAAATTAGTTTCTCTAAATTTGAACTTTTCTTTCCCTATTCCACCTCTACTGCAATTAAAAATGGAATTGTTTCTTCCCTGAACATGAGATTTGAGAAGTTTCCCTTTAAGTACCTTGGTACTATGATAGCTCCTAGGCGACCCCCCCCCACCACCCAAAAAAAACTCATGATTATATCATCTCTCAAATCGATTCTAAAATCAGTTCTTGGTAGTTCAATTTTCTCTCCCAAGCTGGGCGAATAGTCTTAATAAAATCTGTTATCAACGCTATTCTTGTCCACTCCTTGTCTGTTACTTAGCTTAACAATGATATCATAAATCTCATCGAGGAAAAGTTGAAAAACATTCTTTGGAGTGGTTCTAATGGCAATAGGAGCATGCACTTAATTAACTGAAATACTGTAACCCTCCCTAAAGCTCAACAGGGGCTAGGTATCCAAGACCTCAAAAATAAAAGCTTAGTTCTTCACGCCAACAAAGTTCACAATTACATCAATAACTCCAACTCTCTTTGGACCCAGGCCAGCTTGTCAAAGCCAAGTATCCTTCTTTCTCCCTTACCTCTTGTTCTACTCAGCCCAATACCTCCTGGGCTTGGAAACTATTTCAAAATGCATTCTCCGATCTAAAATTTGGTTTTAAAAAGATCATTGATATTGATAACAATACTTCCCTCCTTAATGATTTATGGGTTCTTGATCTTCCTCCTCCTTTAAAACCAACTTTCATCAATATTAATTTGTTTGATAGTTTTACTCATGTTAACTAGTCGAAAACCCATGTATTGCGTAATTACATTTACATATAATTTAAATTTAAATTTAAATAATTCTAAAAAATCATGACAAAAATATTAAATTAATTTAAAAAAATTATACTTTAAACGAAAATAATTATAGCTAAATAATTTTTAAAAATAACAAATATTATATACGCGAAAAATTATAAACGTAGAGAAGAATAATAAATATTAATTTAATTTAACTTATAAAATTATAAAATTAAAATATAGATATCTTTTTAAACATAATTTACATTTGTAACTTTAAATTTCAAATTAAAACTTAATAACAAAAAATAAATATATCCATAAAATGTAAAAAAAAAGAAAGATGAAACTCATCAAAATTAATTACTATATTTGAATGTGATAATTATAATATTGGTAGTCAATTTTTTTTATGTCAGTATTTTCAACTAAACATATTAAATTTTAATTGTATAAAATAATATATTTTAATTTTTTTATCCTTGTAATATATTTTCACATTAACTCAAATTTAAATTCCTTAAGGTAGAATTATCAAGCAAGAGTCAAATTACTTAAACTAACTTAATCGATCATATTCTAGTATTATATGTTTTCATATATTATTTACTTTTAATGTATATTATAAAATATTAAATTTTTAATAATAGTTTAATAAATTAAAATAAAACATTTTATGAATGAAATGTTTAAATAATTAAAGAAACTTGGAATAAATTAACTAACATTCACATTAGGAATAATAATATATTTAAATTAGCAATTATAATATGAATATGTATATTTTTTTATTAATTTCAATGAAAGCATACATATTAATTGAAAGATTTATATTTATTAAACTATTAAACTAAAAATTGAAATTGAAACTTAACAAAAACAAATCAATACACCCATAAATTGTAAAAAAACATAGATGAAACTCATCACAATTAATTTCTATATTTGAATGTGATAATTATAATTTTGGTAGTTGATTTTTTTTATGTCAGTCTTTTCAGTTAAACATATAAGTTTTAAATATTATAAAACAATATTTTTTAATTTTTTATTCTTGTAATATATTTTTTCACATTAACTCAAATTTAAATTCCTCAAGGTATAATTTTAAGCAATAGTCAAATTTCTTAAACTAACTACATCGATCAAAAAAGTCCCAAGTTTCTATTTGTTGCCAATAACACAATTAGAAGAAAAGAAAAATTATGAAATGGATAAAAACTATATTAATTACATTTCCTCAAAAATACTTTTAGTTTACTACAAAGTCCCTAAATTTGATGGGAGAGAATAAGATGAGAACAATCACTCTTACGATCCACGTCAATTGTGCCATCGCTCACTCCAGTGGACACACTCCCGACCGGATCAACATTGTGATGATATACACACTTGCAGTCAACATCGCTCATGCACACAGTATATATATTTTATATGTACATAAGGAATGAAGATCCAAGAAGAAGAGAGATGTTGGTACAAACATTATACTTTATCATGTTCAAAAAGAAAGAAGAAGATCCAAGAGACAGAGGAGACGTGACATGAAGAGAGATCATACAATAAAAGCACATTCATATAGTAGACTTCACAACCGTTGACTTGAGATCCCCTGGCCGAGGGAGGAGGAGCTTGGCCGTGAAGCGCGCCAAGGCCATATGCGGCATGGGCCGAGAATACATCAAAGATCTCCATGCTGAGGAGAGAGAGAGAGAGAGAGAGAGAGAGAGAGAATGTGGCGTGTAGAGAAAGATGAATAAATTTCGCCACTGCATTGGAGCTAGGGGCGGCAAAAATAGGCACGGCACGATAGCACGGCATGATAACTGCGGGCCGGGCCGAAAAAATCGGCCCGATAAGCTTATCGGGCCGGGCCGGCCCGATAACATTGCGGGCTGACGCGGGCCGGCTCTTATCGGGCCGGGCCGGCCCGTTTGGCCCGCTAAACATATATATATATATATATATATATATATATATATATATATATATATATATATATAAAGTCTAGATTAGGGCTTGTTTAGTACTTTAAAATTGAAGGTGAAGTTAAACTATGAAGTTTTTCATGTGAAATGTCATATTTGATGCTTATTTAGTCTCTTAAATATTTTAAATTATTTTTTAATAAATTTTTTAGAAATTTTTTAATAAATAAGAGGGCTCGCGGGCCGGGTCAGGAATTTCCGGCCCACTGAGTTAGCGGGCCGGGCCGGGCCGGCACGCCACCTTATCGGGCCAGGCCGGGCCGGCCCGTTTTGCCACCCCTAATTGGAGCAATTTATACAATAATGAGAAGGGAGAGATGGGAGAGAAAGAAAAAGGAGAGATGAGAGAGATAGTAAATGAGAGTTAAATGAAATTAAATTTAAATATATAATTAAATTGGAATTAACAATTAGAATTAATACGACAATTAACAAAGGTTTGGAATTAGTAATTGGAATTAATATTAAATATTAGAATTATTAAGACAGTTAACAATTGGATTGAAATTAATATTAAATTGGAATTACTCCATTTGGAATTAATAATTGTGAATTAATGCAGTAGACAAAACATAATATTGTAATTGTGATTAATGCAGCAGATAATTAAAACAATTAAAATTAATATTCACAATTTTCGGAATTAATATTAAATATTGGAATTAATATGACAGTTAATAATTGGATTGAAATTAATAATTTAAATCAATATTAAATTATAATTGCTCTATTTGGAATTAATAATTGTGATTAATGCGGCGGATAAAATATAATATTGTAATTACTCTATTTGGAATTAATAATTGTGATTAAAAAAATAAAAAATAGAAAGATATATAATTAAGGAGGAGAGAGAGGGGGAAGAAAAATATAGAATTAACTGTAAAAAAACTTTAAAATAAGAAAATTATATTAAAAAAAAGAAAATACAATGTTAACCAATTTTTCTTGAGGAAGTGTCACATAACATATTTGTATCTTACTTTTGAAGAAAAATATAGAATTAACAATGAAAAAGTTTTAAAAATAAGAAAAAAAAAAAAAAACAGAAAATACAACGTCAACCAATTTTTTTTGAGAAAGTGTCACATGACATATTTGTATCTTATATGTATATATATATAGAAAAAAATAATTTTATTTAAATAGTAGTAAATAATTAATTTAACTTAATTTAATATAAAAATAATAATTTCATAAAAATACTCTCAAATGCAACATAAATAAGCATATTGGAAAAATAATAAATATTAAAAATATAAATAAAACAATAACTAATACTAATTAATTATAATAATTAATTAATAGCCTAATATTTAATTATTATTTATGGAATAAATATAAAAAAATAGTTGAGAGAGAAATCATTAAAAGAGAGAGTTGAGAAAGGGGAAGAGAGATATATTAAAAGAAGAAAAAAATCAATAAAAGATAATAGTTAAGAAAGAGGAGAAAATGTACCGATTATGTGAGAGAAGAAGGAGAGAGAGTATGCATTAAATATTAGAGAGTCAAATCATTAAAAAAGAGAAAGGAGGAAAAAAAAGAGAAAAAAATTATTAAAGAAGATGATTAAGTGAGAGAGAGAAAGTTAATTTAAAAAAAATAAAAACAAATTCAAATTGCCATGTCAGCCAATCTTTTGCATTAGAATGACGCGTGATAATTTTGTATCTTGCTTTTAAGTACATATATATATATAAATAACTTGATGAATAATTATGTTTAGTCAATTTTTTTTGAAAATACTTTCTGTGATAAAACTTTGTGGGAGTCCATTGAGGATATCGTGTTACCTGTAGAATCCTATGATGATTACTTCATTTGGATGAGAACTTCTAATTATTGTATTAATTCTTCATCTGTATACTCTTTTCTAAAAAACCATGAACTAAATTTTACTGTTGATAATCCAATTTAGAGAAAAATTTGGAAGCTTGCCACTGCTATCAAAGTTAAAAAAATTTTATGAAAACTTTGTCGTTAGGCTTTTAACTCATTCTCGCTTGTTTCACTTGGGGATTATTGATTTTCAATCTTGTATTCTTTGTGAGTTGGAGCCTGAGACTCCGCAACACCTTTTCTCGAACTGTTGTTTTGCTTCTGAGTTGTGGCTTGTTTTAGGATCTTCCCTGAATATAAATTTTTCAAATGGAATTAATTTGTGTTCTGGTAGCTGCCTGCTGTCGGCCTCTTACCCTACATGGGGTAAGGGACCCTCAGCCATTGTTGCTAACACAATATGATTCATCTGATATTTTCGAAATTGTACCTTGCATGGTGAGGCTAAACCAACCATTAATGCTGTCTTATCTCGGATTATTACGTTCTTTGATAAATATTCAAATCAAGTAAGTCCTGAGGGTAATCCTACCTTGATAACTAATACTCCTCATTGGTCTCTCCCTCTTTCTAATATGTTAAAGTTTAATTGTGATGGATCATTATTGAATAACAATGATGGTGCCGGGTTTACTTGTAGAGATTCCCTTGGTTCTTGTTTATATGCGGCTAACAAATCTTTCTACTCTAACTCTATTTTGCATTGTGAATGGGTGGCTGCTTTGTTTGTTCTCATTTTTGTAGATTCTAAGAAGTTAGACAACTTATGTGTAGAGTCCGACTGTAGGTTCCTGGTGGACTCAATAAATGGATACTCAATGATCTCGTGCTCCATCTTTGCGGTGGTTCAAAATATTATTTATTATCTTAGGAAATTTTTAAATATTTTTTTTTTCATTTATGCCTAGATCTTGTAATAAAGTTGTTCATTGGGTAGCAAACCGAGCTCGAGTCCAGAGTGAGTCCAATATTTGAATGTTTGTTTGCCCTCTCGCTATTCTTACCTTAGATTGTATTTTTGCTAGACTTCATGTTATTTAGTTAATATATTTATATTTTGATAAAATAAAAAATAAAAAGTCTAACCAGAGACAAAGCAACAAATAGCATAAATGGAGACAGCTTGGCCAACTGCAAGTAGCGTAATAATTAGCGTTTAATGAGCGGCTTGGGAAGTGGGACAAGTTAGAGGACATATATTTTGGCTTGCAAATTTCATGGCCATCTTCTTGAATCTTGATGCTACATGGGTGATAGAAAATTACATTAGTATCCCTGACAAGTGACAAGAGACCAGCAACGAGGAAAATATGACGTAATTAACAATTTTGACGATATTAGAAATTGTGTTGGCCAATCGTAATAAACTAACGTGCAGGGCGGGAACCATTCAGTTAATTGTATATTATATGAATAATTAAAATTGAAATATTTACAATTTCTATATTTGAATTCAAAAATTAAATCAATCTATCCTAAACCAAAACGGTCTAATCATCGGATATCAATGACTAACCGAATTGATTAGATGCAGCTATCTAATATATATTCAATTATTCAACGTATAATTGGTTACTAAAAAATTGATCACATAGGCCTGAGAAAAACTTGAATTTTTTCACAAGTATAATAATAGTCTAGAAATTATAGTTTCACATAAATTTAAAATCTATCTATTTTTTTAATTTTGACATATAAATTCATATAATTTGCATCCCTTGTTTCATCTATCAATTCCCTAAGGACCGTCTCAAATTTGTTGATGTGGAAAATTTGATCAATGGAGAGCCTCCAATATATTGCCGCCGAAAATGACTTCATGTGCCTGCCGAGCCACTACAATACAATCCTTATATATCGACGTTAAATTTTCGACGCTTATTACAAGCGTCGAAATGTAAAGTAATTTAAATATTTTAATACGAAAAATTTCGACGTCTCTTAAAGGCGTCGAAAAAATTTCGACGCTTGATAACAGACGTCGAAATTTTTCGACGCATATCTGACAATAATTTTAAAAAGTCAAAAAAAAATTTCATCTGCTGTGGCGTTTCGAAGTCTGAGAATAGACGTCGAAATCTTTCGACGCCTGTTCTGACGTCAACTCAAAGACGTCGAAATTTTTTTTCGACTGCTGTAACATTTCGACGCCTGTTGGACGTCAACTTTTCAATGCTTATTAAAAGCGTTGAAATGTATAGTATTAAAATATTTTAATACTATAAATTTCGACGTCTGAGAGCAGACGTCAAAAAATTTAGACGTCTCTCTCAGACGTCGAAATGCCACAGCAGACGCCAAAAAAATATTTGGCGCCTGCTGATCTGGCGCCGAACGTGGGTAATTAAGCAGGAGGCGGGAGTTCGGCGAATCCGCTGCCGAATAAAAAATAAAATAAATAAAGCCGAATCCGCTGCTGCTCGGGCGCGGCAGAAATCGAGCGGCATCGAATCCGCTGCCGCTCAATTTCCGCCACGCGGCGGGTAACGGGTGGGCGAGCGTGCAATCGCACGCGCTCGCCGAGGCAGGAGGCGAGCCGCGTCCCTCGGCGCGAGTGAAATCGAGGCGGGAATTCTCCCGCCTCTATTTTTTTTTTTCTATTTTTTTTCTTTAAATACATGATTTCTACTTCCTTCCTTTCTCTTCTTTTTCTTCTTGTCATTTTTTTCTTCCTTCCTTATCTTTTTTTCCTTCAAATATATTTTTTCTTTGATCTAATTTTTCTTCTTTTTTTCAGGTTATGAAAATTTTTGGATTCCGAAATTTATATAAAGGTCAGTATAATTTTTTTAACGGGTATTTATTTAATTGTTTTCTATTTTTTTTCGAAATATTTTTTTTTTAATTAAAAGATTTCGACGGGAGCTGCGCCGCGCCCGTCCGATTTCCGCTGCGTGGCGGAAATCGAGCGGGGCGATTTCCGCCCCGCTAATACTGCGTACAGCCGCAGGCGGTATTCTCCAATACCGCGCACAACGCGTATTGCCTGCAATTTTTTTTTTAATTTTTATATCGGCACCTCTGACAGGCGCCGATATTAATATTTTAATATTAAAAAAAATATTGACGTCTGTCAACAGACGTCGATATGAATATATTGACGCATGCTGACATTTATAAGCAGACGTCGATATGAACATATCAACGCCTGCTGACGTCTATAAGTTGGCGTCGAAATTTTTGACATTTTTACGCATTCTTGGACGTCGAAATGTCCATTATTACTCTGGTCTTCTTCCACTCATTTTTGACGCTTTTACCTGCGTCAATATGTCGTTTTGACGCTTGTTGACGTCGAAATATTAGTTTATTTTGACGTCAAAAAATAGATGATTTGTTGTAGAGAGCCTCCTCGACCCAGGAGAGTTTCGCCGGCAAGGCCACATGATGGCCGACTTCATTGCCGAGTACTACCACAATATCGACAAGTACCCCGTGCTCAGCCAAGTTTCCCCCGCCTACCTCCGCGACCTCCTCTCGGACTCGGGCCCCACTGCCGCCGAGCCCCCGGAGGCCATCCTCCATGACTTGCACGAGCACCTCACCCCGGGCCTCACTCACTAGAGCCCCAACTTAGTTCTTCACTTACAGTGATGCGCCAGCATTCCCAACATCCTCGATGAGATGTTCGACGCCACATTCAATGTTGTCGACTTCAATTGGGTTGCCTCCCCAACGACTATCGAGCTCGAGATGATCGTCATGGACTCAACGGGCAAGATACTCCGCCTCCCTGAGCAATTTTGATTCAAAGGAGGTGGCAGAGGTGTGATCCAGGGAACCACCAGCGAGGCATTACTCAGCACCCCGACAGTCGCTAGAGACAGGGCTCTCATAGAGATCGACAGGGATCACATCAGAGACTTGGTGGTATACTGCTCCGACAAGACTCACTCCTCGTTGAAGAAAGCGACACACATCATCGGCATCCGCCAAGAGAACATCCGTGCATTGTCAACCCTCCGGAGCGACGCCTTCGCCCTCCAGCCGAACACGCTTCGACTGCTGTGGTGGCTGACACCTCCGCGCAACTCGTACCACTCTATCTGTGCACAACAGTGGTCACGACCCCATCGAGTGCACCCGCTTGAGGGGCTGTGCACGGTGGCGACTGAGCATGACATCTGGGTGCACGTCGACGCCGCCTATGCCGGGAGCACCTACACCTGCCCGGAGTTTTGGCACTTCATTGATAGCATGGACAACACTTCATTGATAGCATGGACAACATCCGATTCGTCGTCGGCGGGCCGCTGACTGAGGAGAGGCATGTGCTGTCGGCGTGGGCGGTACTGCAGAAGCAAGCTGACGGTCTAATGGGAGTATAGTTAGTACCACGTGTTATAGTCACTATATAGTAAATAAAATCTATAATACTCTGGGCGGAGTAGGATGTCAATGGAGGCCGTCCACGCACGTATCAATTCATCTTTAGCCACGCTAGGATTATTTTCTTCCACGATAACAAATTTAGGATGATACTCGACGAATTGGTAGATAAAATAACGAATGCAAATTACATGAATTTATATACTATTTTTTTTAAAAAAAATTATAGATCTTAAATTTTTATAAAATTATGTGAATTTTTGAGCTATTAATCCTAAATAAAATAATATACATTAAATGAAAAAAACAACTAAAACACATGCTCAATTTAATAAAACACTAGTAAATTGAATCGAAGACAGACGTGTGCAAAGGTTTAGTCCATCAAATATAGTTGTATAGGTTCACCTCACACTAGATTTCACAAAATGATTTAGGTTAATTACTAAATATATTTTATTGTCATGATGGGTTTTTGTAAATCTAGCGTGATCTTTCGTTTGTAGACATACACTGTGGATCAAGTCTAATCAATCATCCTTAAATATATTTAAAAATAATAAAATATCTAATAATCAAACCTTATTCTAAAAGAGTTAAAGAGTCAATTATCAAATCTATCGTTACCTTTAATTTTCAATAATAGGGGTCTCATACTTTCAATTTGTTTCAAATATATCATATCGTATCATCAATTTGACCATTAGGATATTGAACGATACTATTAATTTGGGCATAAGTTTAGTTAGAATTCTTGAATATATTAAAAATAATAAATTATTATGTCACAAAATCTATCAAAATATTTTCTCTTTTATATTCGTGTATTCTTACTTCCTCGTCATTTGCCTTCGCCTCTTTGCGTTCTGATCATTCAAACCTAAAATCATCATTATTTACATTGACGATTGATTACATTATTATTGATTGCATCATTTCTTAAATCGATTAGGATAAAAACTATAAAATAGTTTTATCCTAAATAGCAATAGGCTCAATGATATCTAGGGTCCAAGAATTACTAAAAAAAAATTGAATTAGTGGCAAGCTATTTTTTGCCACACTAATAATATAGAGTGTCAAAATGATGATTTGATGGCAAAAAGTGCTCGTCAACCGTTTGCCACATTAGGTCCGCCGCTAAAAGTTATTTTTTGCTTTTGTGATGAGTTACAACGGATTATCACGAATTATAATTTCTTTAGTGGCAAATGAAAAAGTCAAAATACCTCCACCCTATTGTGGCAAACTGGGCTTGCTGACATCACTTATCATTTTTGGCAAAATTTTTTGCACTTATTAATAAATGTTTGTTATTATTCTACTCTTTTTGGAACTCTTTCAATAACAAAAGTATATGAAATTTGCCACTAATATTGTATTTTATTTTGTCATTAAATATCAAATTTGACATAAATTTTTTTACCGCTACATGTTTGATCTTTTGTTATTAAACGTTAAAATAAATTTGCCACTAATACGATTTCAAACGAGGATTATTGCCACAATATTAGTGATGATTTTGCCACAATATGTGATGACTTTGCACAATATGTGATGATTTTGCCACAACTTTAAGAATCTATGATGAATAAATTTATCATAAACACACAAAATTTAATAATTAATCATTCATTAATATAATAATACACCTGCTAATTACAAAACCTACAACTTAGTAGGTATACAACCAACCACCTACATATCCAAACATCAACAAATTCAAAATAAGTTCAATATTAATCCAAATACATTGAAAATAATATTGTCCACCATCACGAAATAGTCTAAAGTATCTAATATCCATTAAAAATAAGTTATAGTAAGTATAAAAAATAGTCTATAAGCCAAAAAGAACAGATAACACTCCCCAAATAAAAAGAAGTTACAGTTTGTCCGCTAGGTTCGCCTCATTTCTTCTTCTTTTTCTCCTGCAAAAGAAGAGACGTAAAAACACAAGTCAAAATCAAAATTTAGTAAATAAAAAAATACTATGCTAATAGAAGAGGTATCAGTCAAAATCTTTCTTATTTAAGAGTGATAACTATCATTCTACCAATAATATATTAGGGAAGATGAAAGACTATAGAAGGGATAAATAAGGAGAAACGAGACAATCGAGACCAAAATCACATAACAGAACTCACAACATTCAATATGTTAATTGTTGAGCCATTTGCATTCAATAATTTTTAAGTACAATGCCATGTAGGTGAAAACAAAAAGTTACGATAGATTTGAAAAAAACCGCGAAAGGTCAAGATAAATCCATTAATTGACCATTTAATCTCTTTTTTAAAAGTTTGGTAACATGACATTTTATTAACTTTTAAATGCATTTTGACATGTTGATTAGACTTCTGACCCATGTTAGCAGTGTCATATTAGCATACAAATGATCAATTTGATGTTTTTTGGGTGTGTGTGTGTGTGGGGGGGGGGGGGGGGGGGTTGTTAAGAATCGAAAATAAAAGTTTAATTTTAATTAAAATAAGTAACATGACATTTGATAGAGGCTTTAACTAGCAATTCCTTTGAACTTTTAAGAAATTAATCCTTGTTTGTGCAGCCCCCAACCCCCTGGCAGTTGGGTGAAATGGTCACACTAGATGGGGGGTGAATAATATGTTTACTACTCTTTTTGCCTAAATCTAGTTTTAATCGTTTCTTTGGTTACTTAGTCAAATTTCAAGTTGAGTAGCAAACGAAAGCAAAGTAGATACAATAATAAAATAAATACAAGTAGAATCAATGCAAACATAATTATTTATAGTGGTTCGGCCCCAATGCATACTCCACTACCTAAGCACCCCGCTTAGGATTTCCAAACCAGCTTTACTAGATTATCTTGTTTCCTTTACAACGAGGATGTTTTCACCGGAGAGTCTCCGCTCTCATACCGAAGGCACTTCCACACCCGAAAATCTCCGTCTTTCTACTGAGAGCACTCTTCCACCTTAATCCTAAGGACAACAAGAACTAATCCTTGCAAACTATGTTTACACCGGTGGATTTAAAACTTAAACACCAAGGTTACCACCCAATTTAAAGACCCACACTCTAAGTCTCACACAAACTTAAATATAATGAAATAAACAAGAAAGTACAACACTAAATGAGCAATAAATCAAATAATAAATTACTTAGCTCCACAACAAGATTCCTAGCTTCCTCTTGATGTCTTTGATGACGAAGCAATGAAGTTAAGGCTTAATTAAGGAGATGAAATATTCAAGCTAGAGTTTTCACAAGATTTGCTCAATGAAGGCTTAGAATTGATCAAGAGATGGCTCAAGGAGGTTAGGAGTGATCAAGATCCTAAAAGAAAGCTCTCATGACTTTCTATTTATAAGCCATGAAGATAAGAGAAAGCTTTCTCTTCTCAACGGGCGATTTTTTGCCTGTTACAGACTGCCAGTCGCTTGTCAGGTCGATCGTCGGTCGACCAACCAAGCGACCGCCCGAGCGACCGAAGCATTCTGCCCATTCTGAGCAATGTTCGATCGACCGCAATGCTGCCGGTCGACCAGTTGGTCGACCGAACCTGGGCATAGCAGTTTGGTTAGGCTGATTTTCTTGCTCGTATGGGTTTCGTCTTTGCTAGTCTACTTATATAATATTTCTTAACTTTAAGTTAATAACTTTAAAACATAAATGTTATATAAGGATTACCCTCATTTGGATTCAATAAAAAATATCTAAAAAATCAAAATTCTCAAGAATCAAAATCTAGTTTTTTTTTGGTATAGTACAAATTTCTGGAAAATGGAAATTTTCTAATCTCCCGGGTCAAATATGGGTAGGCTAGAGGTTTTTAAAAAATCATTAAAAATACCTCGTTATCTAGTTTCTATCCAATGAACAATTACCATCATTTTTTGTGTCAAGAAAATGTCTAGGACATATAGCCCTCCAAGGAGCTACCTAGGCTTAGTGAATTTCAGGACGATTTTTAAGTTTTCATGTTTTACGGTTCAGGATTGGTTTTTGGGTTCTTATGCATCATTATGAGGATTACATTATATTTTAGACACCCTAAACCTAAACTCTAACTTTCCGAAAAATCCTAAGTGTCGACGAGCGTCCTTGCCGATTTCTCTGATTTCTTCGATTTTTCCGATCGCGGACGTCGTGCGCTAACCGACTTGGAACCTGAAAGATTTTTCAATCAGACATTAGTTCCATGTTTGTTATCATCAAAATCGAGATTAAGATCAAGGTAGAAAATCTTAGGCCAACACTAGCCTCGTACACTATAATCCTTGTCGCACTCACACGCCCTTTGTCTAACTCTCATATGCCCCAATGCCACATGCAATCCTTAGCTCTCGCGTGTAATTTTTTATTATTGCATTTTGCCCCTTTGCTCTTTGTGAACTTTTCCCTTCTCTTATTTTGAATTTTGGCTCCGCCACTTATCTCAGTGCCTAATAGATCTTGTAAAAAACTATAAGATCATGAAAGCTTTTTTGAAGGGTAAAGTGAAAGCTTCTGGCTACTTTATTGACTTTACACAAAAACATCAATGTTGCATCCTTCACCATTTTCTTCCTTTATTTTCTTAATCAAGCCTTATCTCTTGCACTAAATAGGTAATAAATATCAATATAAACAAAATTGAAGTAACATCAACATAAGGAAAATTGAATAGGTAATAAATATCAACATAGTTATAGAAACCATACCCTCATCCTAGCTTCAAATTGTATTTTTCAAAAGATACTTCGATGCTCAAGTTATTGAGACTCCAATGTGGAGGTAATGGAAAATGAAACTTATATTACCTGATGCGTGTCGCGTCTGTATTTATTATAGGTGGAGGTGATGATGTCATCCGACAATCTTGCAAGGATATTGCTCACAATGGGTCGAGGTTGATCCCGGAGATAGTGGGTATGTAATGGTGTATCCCTCGTGATAAGGAAGAGTGTGGATGTCCTTGTATGGCAGGGTGAAGCCACCGGGCGTAGTAGTCTGGTCTGGCACGAGTCAAGTCTAAGCGTATGGTCGAATGGAGCCCTCGGGCGGAGCCGTCTGGTTTGGCTCGACTTGGTTTGTAGAGCGCTGCTGTGTTTAATCCGATTGGGCCTAATAGTACTAATCCATTCCACCTGTATACTATATACATCACCCCTCGACTCTCACCTAATTACTCGAACCCGCCAACCCGGAACCCATGGCACCCATTCACTTAATCACTTCAGTGATCTAGTCTTCATTGATAAAGCCTTACATCTGAGCATTTCACCTCTCCCCTGTGACCCTGCATCACCTCTCCCCCAAATTTGAAATCTCCTCCAGCCCTGCATTTGAGCATCCCACCTCACGTCAGTTGTCTGTCCTCACTCCTCTTTCCAGTCACAAGCCGTCGCCACTCTAACCTGTGGATTCTCATATCCCTCTCTAATTCACACCGACGCCATAACCAGTTCTATTCGTGAATGTGAATCACGTCGGTACCCTAACATCTCCCCTTCACGCCGGCGCCGGTGCCCTAACCTACGGCCTCATCTCCCTCTCTCATTCACACTGGCGTCCTAACATGCCTTGTTCGTGAATGACACGACTTCCTTAGGTTTCATCTAGCTGTAACTGAAGGTCCCTCATCAACTCATCTCATATTCGACAACAAGGTGGTATTTTGCTTCATCGACTTATCTTATATTTTGTTAATTTCACCGGCTCATGATCTTGTCGATTGGTCCAGGTTTTTTCCGTAGATCAATATGATTTTATATTTGATAATGTCAATAAAAGTTGATATAATTTATGTGTATATAATAGTTGCATCAAAAAAATTTATGGTTCAAACTTCAAAGTGGAGGTTGCAAGATGGAAAATTTGGATTAAAAAGTGTTTATGTTTATAAAAGCATCGGACATGTAGTGCCCCAAAAATCCACAAAGAGAATACGGTGTTCTAAATATTTAAGCATAATTTTGATTTTAATCAATTCTTAAAATTAGTTGACAAATGACAAGTTCAATTAAGCACAAACACAATTAGACAATGATAACACACTTATTTATAGTGGTTCGGCTTATAACCAAACCTGCATCCGATACTTAAGCTCCTGCTAAAGATTTCCTCGAATCCATTAGAAATTAAGGTTCCTCCAAAAGGATTTACGCCAGAAGTGTACAACCTTCTCCGCTAAGACACCTTCCCATCTCAAGCTCCAAGATAATTCAAAAACCTAGTGACACATGTTGATTTATGCCTCTAAACCCAAGCTTTCACTCGTCCAAGACCTATACGTGTGGGTCAACTACACAATCTTTTTTTAAAAAAAAAATAAGAAGAAAAATTTCTAATTAACGAAGATAACTAGAACCGACAAGGTCCCTTACAACAATGTTAAGTAATTCGGGTGGTCGTACAGTCGACCAAACCTGCGAACTACCAAAAATACAAGCAAAATTTGCAGCCCAATGGGCTGCTTGATTACATTATTTGTACATAAAACTAAAAGAGAGTTCGGTACAGGCCAAAGAAAAAGAGCAAAAGTCATCAAAGACTGGTTGAATTATCCAATTTGGGCATTTCCTTTTTTGAAGGCAGTCCATAAGAATCTTAGTGTCGGACTCAATAATCACCTAGTTAAAATATTCCTGCAAAACAATAACTAAAGCTTGCCTAATCGCAAGCGCTTCAGCATACAAAATAGAAGGAGCTTTAACATAAGCACATTCAACATAAATGATCTCACCTAAGTGGTTTCTAGCAATAATACCAATGCCTGAATCATTCAAAGAATAAGAGACATCACAATTTATTTTAATATAGCTAGAGATGGGTGGAATCCATTTATGAGAAGTAGGATGTTCACTTTAGGATTTCCCACAGATTTTTTTATAGAACCAAGCATACCGACATAAGAGATAATTTTTTTCATTAGGCACGACGGGAAAAGTTGCCGCACCTGGTGTAGCTTCTCATTTCTCCTGAACCAGATAAACTATCAGGAAACGACAACCAACTCTTTTATCGAGCAACGAACAGAGTCGTCACTCAAGATAATTAAGGCGCTACCACAGATCCAGGTGCTAATATCTGGCAGCACAACATGTAATTGTAATTGAAGTAAATTCCAAATCATTTTGGAAAAAAAAACAATTACAGAAAAGATGCTCAAAGTTTTCATCTTCTAAACCACATAAAAGACACAATTTATCAGTAGATAAATTTAATTGGAAAAGCCGAGTGTGAGTAAGCAGTCTACCATGCATAAGTTTTCAAAGAAAGATTTTAATTTTATCTGGAACATTTAAGGACCAAATAGAAGACCAATTATAAAAAAAAAGTCGGCAAATTAATGTTGCGCTTAAGGAGAAAAGAGTACGCTGACACAGTAGTAACATTTCCCACAGTGCTTTCATTCCAAATAATAAAATCATCTCGGGGAGTTAAAGGAAGCTCAATCTCATAAATGGAATCACCAATCTCAGCCGAAAATAAAGAATTACAAATGTTAGAATTCCAACTTTGATCAGTAATGATAGTAGCCACTTTAGCATCCGGATGAATGTTCTCAACATTAACATAAGTTGGCTTGATGCAGATGGGTAAATCGAGCAGCCAAGTATCATTAAGGAGGGAAGTACTGTTACCATATCTGATAACAGAATGAAAACCACAACTGAGATGTTTAAAAGCTTAAATAAAGAGCTTCCAAGCCCAAGAACAGTGAGTAGGGGAGATGATATTAGAAACATTAAGGGGAGGATATTTATTGAGAACCAGGTTTACCCAGATGTTGTCATTTCTTCTCAAATAAGCTTCTACTCTTTTAGCATTAAGAGATAAGCTTTGGAGAAAGATATTATGGACTCCCACCCCACCCCATTCTTTAGGGAGAGTAATTTGGTCCCAAGAAATAAGGTGAAGTTTATGAGAATCATTGGTGGAACCCCAGAAAAAATTGCTAATAATTTTGTTAAGATTTAGCATGGTTTTCTTGGATAGCCAAGCAATAGAAAGAGTATGCAAGGGGATAGAAGTTAAAACAGAATTAACTAAGGTGAGTTTACCAGCTTGAGAGAGGTAATTTGATTGCCAAGAACCAAGTTTGTTATTGATGGATTCAAAGAGATAGTCATAAGCATTTTCAGGAGGTCTTCTAGGGGAGATCATGGTACCTAAGTATTTAAAAGGAAAGGAACCTTCAGTCATGCCTAAGGATTGACAGATGGAGGTTTTAATGTGAGGGGGGGGTATTCTTGGGAAAGAAAATGCTAGACTTGAGGGGGTTAGCTTTTTGCCCAGTTAAAGAATAATCATGTTCAAAGATAGACTTGATGGAATCCAAGCTTTTGTTATCAGCTCTGAAACAGAGCATGATATCATCAGCAAAGAGACAGTGACTAAGCTGAAAGCTATTTTTGAAGCTAAGAGGAATGAGATTTTTTTCTTGGGCAACTTTTTTAATGAGAAGAGATAGAGTTTGGGCAACCAAAATGTAGAGGAAAGGGGATATGGGGCCACCCTGTCTAATTCCTCTACAAGATTGGAAGAAACTCGAAAGACTACCATTTACCAAATAAGAGAATGATGTGGTAGTTATGTAGGAGGAGATCCAATTAATAAAGGTTGAAGGGAAACTAGTGAGTTCCAAAATAGTAAGGATGACCTTCCAAGAGATGGAGTCAAAGGCTTTTTCTAAATCAAGCTTGACCATAATGAGTGGTTTCCTACTCTTGGAATTATATATAGTGTGAGCCATCTCTTGAGCAAGGAGAATATTTTCATGAATGTTCCTACCTTTGATAAAGGCAGATTGCTCATGAGAGATAAGACTAGGTAAGGTTTTCTTCATTCTATTGGCTAACATCTTAAAAAAGATACGGTAATTCAAATTGTATAGGGATATGGGCCTATAATCCTTAACTCTAGAGGGGGTTTTGTTTTAGGAATAAAAGTTAAAATTGTTTGGTTCCAAGAGTAAGGAAGAAAGGCTGAATTTTGAAAGTTAGAATGCAATTGAAGAGGTCATCCTGAATGATGGACCAATAGTATTTATAAAATTCAGCTGTGAAGCCATCAAGGTCAGGACTTTTACCATTAGCCATTGACTTCAAAGTGTCCCATAATTCCTCTTTAGTGAAGGGTTTGGTTAAGTTGTTTTTCATAGAAGGAGAAATGATGGGAAATCTAGGCCAAAGTTCAATGGCAAAGGGGTTTAAGTGAGTGGGTTGTCAAAGTTTTTTATAATGACCTGCAAAGGTCTTAAGAATGTCAGCATCCCAGTGAGAGAAGCCTCAGTATCATCAATAATTTTACTTATGAAATTAACTCTCCTATGCGATATATGTAACAATCCTATGAGATTAGGTTGTGTTCTTGTCACCATCGAGGAGCCATTTAATTTTGACTTTAGCCCACCATTTCATGCTAATTTGATGTTGAAAGTTATTTATTTGGATGTAGAGGGAGTCTAGATTAGACTGTTCATGGGATGTTAAGCCAGTGTCTGCTTCTTTTTCCTCAAGGTGTTGAGTAGCAGCTTTGGTAAGCTTAAGGTTTGTTTCTAGGTTTCCAACTTGATTTTTGTTCCAGTTGGAGAGAGTTTTTTTAGTATGAGTCAGATTAAGGGCAAAGCTGGATTGAGGAATGAGATTTAGAGGAGAAGTAGACCAAGCTTCCTGAATAATGTTGGTGGATTCAGGATACTCAGTCCAGAAATTCTGGAATTTGAAAAGTTTAGATCTGACATTAGCTTTAGGGTTAATTTCTAAGAGAATGGGACAGTGGTCTGAACCAAACCTTAGAAGGTGCTTAACTCTAGAAGTGTCAAAGTAGTGTAGCCAAGCAGGGTTAGCGAAGGCACGATCAAGTCTAATAAGAATTTTTTTGTCACCCTTTCTATTATTACACCATGTGTACTTAGGCCCACTAAACCCTAAATCAACAAGGCTTGAATCAATGATGAAAGATCTAAAGTTCCTAATGGGGGGAGTCACTTTGAAAGATAGGCCTCCCTTCTTATATGTATCATTCAAAATACAGTTAAAATCTCCAGAGAGGAGCCAAGGGAAGGAGGAAATGTCTAATTTGGATAAAGAATGCCAAATGAGGTTTCTAATGGCAGGATTTGTGTTTGCATAAATGTTAGAAAAGAAAAAGGGTGTGTCATCATTTATGGAAACCACAGCATGGATTATGTCTTTTTGAGCATAAATAATATTAGTTTTGACATGTAAAGAATTCCAAGCAAGAATTAAACCACCTGAGGTACCATTTGAAGGAAAAGAAAAACCACTCCAATTACGACCAATACGGGAGATAAAAAGAGATGCATTTAAGTTATCCAATGAGTTTCTTGCAAAGCAAAGATTTTAACATTACAGGATTTAATTAAGGAATGTATGCGGCTAAGGATTTGGGGCCTTAGCACCCCTCTAACTTTCCAACATGTGATATTCATGAGTTAACATCAGAGGTGGTCATGGGTTGATCATTAAAATCAGGGATTTCTTCAATAGGAGGTTCACTTCTAAGTCTTTTACCACCACTTTGCCCTAATGAATATAAATCAAGAGGGGGGAGGGGGAGGAGTAGAGTAGTTTGGTGTAGACTTATTGCTTTTAGAGGTCATGGAAGCTTTGCCTTTGTTATTGGAAGCCTTAGAGGGAGATGGTTCAGTTGTAGAGGATTCAGAATTGAAGATTAGTGAAACCTCTTTAACTAAATCATTAAAGGATTTTTTTAAGGAAGACAGAAGATTTGTAAGGAAGGGGAGGTTATTCCTTTTGTTTACTAGTGGGTTGGGCATTATTAGGGAGGATTTTTGAGTCATTTATTTTTGTAGTAGAAGGTTTCTGTTTGGAGAGGGCAGGTTTGGCCTCATTGACAGGGATGTAACCCTTAGAGTTATTTGTTTTAGGAGTGTTTGGCGATTTATTTTTAGATTTAGAGAAGTTATTGCTAAGGTTAGGGGCAAGGTTCCCATCAGAGTACCTAGTGGAGGCATCCTTGTGCATGTCCTCATGATTTACTTGATTCAAGTTAGATTTCTATGATCCCTTCTTCTTCTAACTTGAATCCAAGGACCACACACCGATTCCTCAACACTAGGTGTCTGAGGTTCTTTGGCACCTTGGGGAGGGGGGGGGGGGCTAGCAGTAGTAGGAATGGTTCTATCAGTAGGTTTGAAAGGGGGGGGGGTTTCAGATTATTTGAATGCATATTATCAGAATGCTTTTTGCAAGAATGTTCCCTATATCCAACCAAACCACAGAGAAAGCATACAGAAGGCAGATTTTCATATATAACCGGTTGAAAAAAAATATTTCCTGGAACAAAAATCCAAATGCATTGTATAATAGGTTTAGATAAGTCTATTTCTATACAAACTCTAATATACTTACCTCTTTGGAATTCAAAAGATCTAGAATCTATAGAGATAAGTTTACCAATACAGTTTGCAATCATAGTGACAGATGTATCATTCTATAATTCAAGGGGAAGACCATGCAATCTTAACCAAACAGGGGCAGAGGAGAAATCTTCCCGCCATGGCCTGAAAAAAGGTTTCCATGGCACTAATCGGATGATGTCTCCTCTACAAGACCAAGGGCCACTCGTAAGAACAGTGGTGACATTATGCTTTTCATTAAATTTGAAAATAAAAAACCCTTCCTCAAGATCCATGACATTGCATAAATCGTATTGACACCATAGTTTAGTAGCCTAGCGAGATACAATGTAAAGGGGCGGGGGTCGGCCAAGGAACTTTCCAACCATGCTATTTTGCCATTGAGATTGCCAAGCAGAAACTTGTTCATGCGTGAATGAAATTTTACCAGAGCAATTATTTGTAATTTTGGCAAGGGTAGAAGACTCATAGTGTTTGTTTGGTTCCTTAGAATGGGATCCTCGCACGATTTGTGCCTAAGTTTGAGGGGCTTGAATCGCCGAGGTAGCGATGTTCTGTAGGCCAGAGGTAGTAGATGGAGGGTGCACAAGTTCTGATTTTTTGTTACCCCAAAACTAGGGTTTAAGTCCCTGTGGAGAAGATGGATGTTAGTATGGTTAGATGACGAAGAGGAAATGAAATTATCAGTCGGGAGAGGAGCAGGGGCCTGAATCCCCAACAATTGATCCGATTTTGAAGTACTAGGGTTTCGGCCCATATTGACCATCTCGGGGTGGGGGTGGGGGGGGGGGATTCCATCATTTGAGTGTCGGTTGGATGCAGGAAGGATGAGGCAACCGTATTAGGGGGTTCACTGAGATGAACCCCCAAATTTTGGACAGGGCCAGCCAAAAAAGGGTTTCGGCCATTTTGGGATACAGTCGACAAGAGTGTAGAATCTGTCATCAGGGTGTCGTGTGTCGAATCCGGACTGGAGGGAGCCATGGTGGTCGGAGGCCCTAAGTTCTTCACTGGTGGAGACAGATTTGGATTTCTATGAGTCGTCGCAGGATGGAGTAGGGAGGTGGGTTCCGCCATGGGGATGTCCTCGCCGGTGGGGGGTTGCTGCACAGAGGGGGAGGAGTCGTCGGGAGGGGTTGGGTCGCCATCGTCGGCAGCGTTCAACGGGAGTGTCTGTGAAGTCGCCTTTCGCGTCGCAAGAGGAGTCGCGGACGCGGACGCCATGGGTTGACTTGTCAAATACACAATCTTTAAATCAAAGCAAAAAAACAAATAAAATTAAAATTAAATGGAGAAATAATAGAAACAAATACACTTAGCTCCAAATGACCAACTCCTACATCCTTTTGATGTTTTTTTAATGATGAATCAAGGAGTGCAATGGTTCAATTACGGTTAAAAGCTCTAAGCTAAATATTCATGAAGAAATGGCTCAATGAAACACAACTTGACTTTCAAGGATGGCTCAATATGTTATAAGGGCTCTAAGGATGATTGGAAACAAGTTTATATAGATAGCCAAAGGGCAAGAGCTTGGTTTCAACAGTTGAAAAACTAGCCATTACAACACTGGTTGATCGTCACTCAAAAATATCGATCGATCGAGCTTTAGCCGAACTATACAGAAGAATTCTAGTACCCATCGATCGAACTTTGGTCGATTGAGAATCAGTCGAACTCCAACCGAACTATACTGGAGAATTCTAGTACCCATCAGTCGAACTTCAATCGACCCAATGTCGATCAAGGATCGTCCGAAACTTAGTTTCAAGGCTAATTTTGAGTTTTTCGAATTTTGGGTTTTCGATTTCGATTTATAGTTCCATCCTCATGCATCTTAAGGATAATACAATAAATCTAGATATCCTAAACCTAGAATTAATTATTCTTCATCTTCTGATCATTGATCAATATCTTAGAGATTTTTCTCCATTTTCGTGTCGATTTTTCAATCGCAAATGTTGTTTCCTGCTTAACGCGGAACTTGAAATTATTTTTTACTTTTTTAAAAAACAAATGTAGGTATTTATTATTTCACAAAAAGGTCTATACAAGATCTATGTGAAAGTACAACTAAGAGAAAATGTGGGATATCCCAAATAATTACAAGAATTAAACCCAAAAAATCTACACTTGAGAGAGAGAGAAATATTAGACTTAAGCCTATGAAATTCTTTCGAGAGAGAAAAAGCCGTGGCCTAGATCTCCAAATGAGAAGTAGATTTGCCTTCAAAAACCTTCAAATTTCTAGCAATTCATATTCTCCATATCAAAAAAGCAGTCAAGGACAAATGCCAACCACCACTTCCAAAAAGATTCGGAAGGAAGAGTCCAATCCTGTTTAAGGAAAGAAGTCATCTGCCAAAGCGGACTGACATGCAAACATAAAAGGAAGCAATGAGGGATAGATTCCACATCGGTACCACAAACAGGACATTGATCATCAACTTGGGAAAATCATTCTTTTAATCTCTGACGCACAGGAACGCCATTATGAATTAACTTCCAAAGTAGAGATCTAACTTTTGGAGGCACTGGAAGACCCAGATCGATTTCCAAATTTCTAAATTAGCCAAAAGAGCAGGACATTCATCTAAGGGTGGATGGAAAAAACAAAAGGCTACTTTATAGCCTGAAGAAACAGAATAAAAGTCTTTGCTTTCCAATGTCCAAATAAATTTATCCTCATCCCAACAGGGAGTGATCCGAAGAATATTATCCGCCACCTCAGTAGAGAAAGAATCCATAATCAACTGAACATTCCAAGAATGATCAGGATTCAATAACTATCTTATTAGAATAGCACTAGGATTCAAACACTCCCCTTGAGGAATAGAGAATGGATAACAATTAGATAGCCAAGGATCAGTCTGAACCCGAACCTTAGCCCCATTTCCAACTTTCCATTTCAGGCCTTTTTCAAGCACCTTACGGCCCTCAAGAAGACTCCTCCAAGCCCATGACGAATTACTACCCAATGAGGCTTCCATAAGAGAAACAAGCCTGAAGTACTTATTTTTGAAAATTTTATGAAAGAGTGAATGTTCCTTAGATACAATCCTCCAAACCTGCTTCCCTAACATGGCTAAGTTAAAAGCATTGAGATCTTTAAAGCTCAGACCACCTTCAGATTTCGATCTACATAGGATATTCCAACCCATCCAGTGCATTCTCCTCTCATCGCCTCTCTGACCCCACCAGAAATTGACCATCATTTTGTGAATCTCATCCAATAGAGTATTAGGGGGCTTGAAACAACTAAGAGAATACAAGGGAATGACAATACCAACTGCCTTGATCAAAACTTCTTTTCCACTGACTGACAATAGAGACATTTTCCAGTGATACAATTTCGTGGTAATTTTTGTTTTGATAAAATCAAAAGTGGCCCGTTTAGAACGTCCCACCATAGATGGTAAACCAAGATATTTTTCTTGAGTACCAATGTGCACAACATTTAAAATGGACATCATCTGCTCTCTAATCTGCTGAGAAGTATTTCTACTAAAGAAAATAGATAATTTATTTAGATTTATCTGTTGACCGCTCAAGTTACCATAAATATGAAGGAAGTTCATCAAATTACGGCAGTTAACTTCATCAACTTTACAAAAAAGAATAGAACCATCTACAAATAGAAGGTGGCTTATGATAGGGCAACTACTATTGATTTTTATACCATGAACTTTATGAAGTTGTTCCCCCTGATGGAGCAAATGAGATAATCCCCCCGCATAAAACAAAAATAGATAGGGTGAAAGAGGATCCCCTTGACGAAGACCTCTAGATGGTCTAAAATAACCAAACGACTGACCGTCTATTAGAACAAAATAAGATACAGTAGACATGCATTCCTTGATCCAAAACATTCATCGAGCACTGAAACTCATTTTCTCCATAATATACCAGACAAAGCTTCATTCAACTCTGTCATAAGACTTACTCATGTCAAGTTTTAAAGCCAAATCAGAAGAAACATAATATTTTATTTTGAGGAAGTGAATACACTCATGCGCCACTAGGATATTATCACTAATTAATCTTCCTTTAACAAAGGCACTCTGACTTGAGCTGATCAGTCTATTCATGTAGTGTTGCAATCTGAACACCAAAATCTTAAAAATTATTTTGTAGAATATTGAACATAAGCTGATTGGTCTAACATGAGACATCGATGAAGCATTCTTTATTTTTGGGATTAAGCAGATGTGTGTGTGGTTGAAATTTCTCAGCAATTTGCCCCCTGAGAAAAAACTTTGGACTGCTTTGCAGACATCTCCCCAATAATATTCCAAAAATATTGGTAAAATATTGCTGTAAAACCATCCTCTCCAGGGGCAGCTCCTGGATCAAGAGATAATACCGCATGTTTGATCTCTCTATTAGAAACTGGTCTGGTTAGTCTTTGATTCATAGAATTAGAAACCTTAGTTGGCAAATTCTCAAATGTAGTAGAAGGATCCAAAGGCATACAAGAGGAAAAAAGGTCTTCAAAGTAGTGCTGAGCGATCAAGCCGATAGTGTCAGGGCTAGTACACCAACCTCCATTGCCGTCCTCAAGTCTCAATAACTTGTTGTATCTATTTCTCATCTAGACTTTAGAATGGAAAAACCTTGTGTTCTAATCCCCCCATTTCAGCCACTTGATTCTAGATTTTTCATTCCAGTACCTTTCCTCCTTTTGATAAGCCGCTACTAAGTTTTGCTCAAGCTGTAATATTTCCTCTCTATTAGTAGACACCAAACCAGATTTCAAAAAAGAAAGCCTCTCCTTGATGTTAACAAGTTCCTTGATAGAGTTTTGACAGTTCCTCTTCATCCAGCCAACTAGAGCATGCCTACAAAGCTTTAATTTACTGAATAACTAGAACATCGGAGATCCCAAAATAGTGACACTCCATGACTCCTTGATAATGTTAGAAACCTCATCATTATTACACCATCTTTCTTGAAATTTGAATATCATTTTTATCATAAAATTTTGAGGATTGGAATTTAAAAAGAGAGGACGATGATCAGATCCGTTGTCATCAAGATGAGTTAAAGTAGCCAAAGGATATAGAATACACCAAGCACTTGAAACAAGGCATCTATCAATTCTCTCTTGAATAAGATTTCCACCAAAGCTTCTATTAGACTAAGTAAACTTCGGTCCAAGGAAACCCAAATCCACTAATTGGCTTTTATTAATAAAATCAATAAAACCATCAATAGAAGAAGCAGGTTTCAATCAGCCCCCATCTTTTTCAGCTAAGGAAGTGATGGCATTAAAATCATCTATCATCAAGGTGTGGGAGCCGAATTTATGCAGAAGCCCTAGTGCTTTGTCAAATTGATGATTCTGAATCCTCTCGTCACTATGCAAATGAAAACAAGGACATCAGAGAGAGCTTGAAAAATGTGATCCTCCCACTTAAAGGAAATAAAGAAATCATCACAAGTAGAGCCCCTTGGGTTAACACATAAAGAGTTAGCGAAACCACACTGCTTCAAAATATCAAATACAAAAGAGAAATTTTGTTTAGTTTCACACAAAAAAAGAACATCAGGGGAATGAGATTTACATATCCCTTTTAAGCTAAAAATTGTCAGGGGTTTCCCCAAACCCCGACAATTCCATGAAAGAAGTTTCATGGATTATTTGGAGCCATTCGAGGGCCGGCTCCCATGCCCGCAGAGGATTCCAAGGTGTCTTTAGTGCATAAGGTGCTGTTTGGTTAGCGAAAATTATTTTCTGGTTTGGTTTCAGTGAAACTGAAAACTTGGTTTCGAAAACTTGGTTTTGGTTTTTAGTTTTTAGTTTTCTGAAAACGCGTTTGGTTAATAAAAACAACATCAGTTTTAGTTAGTTGAAATCAGTAAATATTTATTTAATTATAAAAAATAATATTAATTTTCCTTGAACATTTTTAGTAGTAATTAAATGTTTAGTTAGTTTACAAAATATTTAAATGATTTAATTAATTAAGTTATTGGTAATTTGAGATTTTTTTTGTTCAATTAGATATAAAAATTAATTAATAGTTATTATAAAATTTTAAAAAAAAACAAGTCCAATGATCTAAAATTAGGTTTGATTAAATTATACATAGACCAACTTTAAGAAAATTGAGTTATTTAAAATTTGGGTTTGAGTCAATTAGATATAAATTGGTTTAATTATTTTATAAATTTAAGATAAAAGTTTGAGTTAAAAATGATGATTTTTATTTTTATTTTTAAAAATTCGATATAGTTTGATTTATTTTTAAATTAATTAATTTTATAAAAAAATATTTATAATTACAAAGTTGTCACAGCATTTTGATAACGAAACCGACAGTCTCGAAACCACTGAAAACAACATTCTGTTGTTTTCATTTTTATTAAAAAAATTGGTTTCGTTTTCATTCTGGTTTCGATTCAGTTTCACGAAAACACTAAACCAAACACGTTTTCGTAAGCAGTTTTGGTTTCAGTGAAACTGAAACCATAAAAACAGGCTTGTTTCGCTAACCAAACAGACCCTAAACGTTTTGAGCATCCTTCATTAGAGCTTTCCAAATTGCTATGTTTAACAGTAGTGATTGGAGAAAAGTTCAGACCACCACTGCGGGCCTTGCGCTTCACTGTTAGCTGTCTATGCATACCAGTCAACACATGCTTTTCCTCTCTGGTATCATTATTAACAGTAACAGCAGGATTCTTTGACCCATCACTCATATTAGTCTTAAATAAAGGATACTGTTGCTTATCAATCACATAATTGTAATCAAATGAACCACTGTAATCAGATGAACCAGGAAGAGGATTCATGACGGCGGCCGCTGAGTCAAATGAGAAGTTGTCCAAACTAGGTGGTTTCACGAGCATTTGCATGGAGGAAGAAGGCGAATCTTTATAAGTAGGAATAATCAAATTAGAATTCTCAACTATATCCTCATTGGCAGATCCCAAAGCATGCATGTGAATGGAAGACATAGCAGCCATGGTTGCCCCAGTCAAAGAGGAAGTCAAAGGAACATTAATTACATTTGATCCATTGCATGAAATAGGAAATGCCACTTCACCTTCTTCAGCAAGTCGAGTGCCAAACGTAGCATCTAAGGAAGAATCGGCTTCAGCAATGCAAGTGACGGCTGCAGCAGTTAAGGAAGAATCCGGCAAAATAGAAGCAATCGTGGTCACCTTGTCATTGAGTAAGGGAGAAGTCGAACCAGGCGTTCCGTCGGCTTTAATGTCATCTTCCATAGATAAATTAGAGAAACTCCTTAAAAGTCTAACTGGAGTCGGCGATTTATTCTCTGGGACAAGATGAGATTTGTGAGAAGGAGAAGGCAAGGAATTAACATCTATTCTTTTACCAATCTGGTCGGCTTTTATCCATGAGCCAATCTGGTCTTGTTTTACTATTCCAACAGCCGAGTCTTCCAAGAAGGAAGAACAATGTTTCCCATCATGTCCTAAATGACGGCAATAGAAGCAAACACTGCCTAATCTTTCATATTTCAGGGAGATATCCATAACATTTTTGTTGGAACCAGCGATCTTAAGAGAATCCCGAACCATTTTAGTAGCATTAAGAAGAACTTTAACTTTGAGGATTTTAAAGTCTCTGCCGAGCATACTCCAGAATCCAACCTCCAAAACATTGCCAATCCTAGCGCCGATCTTTCTTCCCAAATCCAGAGTTTTGAAGTGTTCGGGTAATCCCCAAATTTGAATCCATACAGGTATATGAACAAGGTCTTCATTAGCAATCTCCATGTCAATTCTCCATCTCTTCAGGTTTAAAATATAATTGTTAAACATCCAAGGACCTCCTCTTTCGATTCTGATAACATCCACCTCCTTGGCAAAGAAGAATTGAAATAAATTGTCTCCATGGCCAAGAATCTGAAACCCCTCTGGGTGACTCCAAATAGCGCCCAATGCATCCTCCAAAGTTTCAACACTGAATGTGCGATCCGCAAGGACTCGGCCAACTAAATTCTTGAGGCATTCGTTAACTCCATCTTAAATGTCTTCATCTTCAAAAAATAAGACTTCATCATTCTCCCGAGATGTGTCCGGAGGAGGATCATTCACAGGGGTATTCGCCATCCTCTCCAAAGAAGAAAGACCACTGCCAACCAGGCGAAACAACAACTCAATCTGGAAATTTCAGTCGAGCACAATGAAAAACCCTAGATGGGCACTCGTCGCCTACTATCGCAGCAGAGGAAAAAAAAATAAAATAAAAAATAAAAAATTATTTTTTACTTCAACATTAATTTCGAATTTATTATCATCAAAATTAAGATTGGAATCGATGCCCCCAAAATGTTTGGCCAACAATCCTAAATCTAGATGTAAGATGTGTAAAAGTTAATTTTGATTCAATTAGAAAGGCAATTGATTAAATAAATTGAGATGTATATTTGGGCAGTTAAGTGAGAAAATTAATTTTGTATTTTAATTAGCCATACCACATTAATTATATGAGATTAATATAATAAAATTAAAATTTCATCTAGTAATTTATTTGTCATTATATTAAATACATTAAATACAATACATTTTAAACTTTCAAAAATATAATGAATGAAAAAAAACTTGAATAGGATATTTAAAACACTAGATAATATGCATTGATTACTCAAAATAAAAATTTATGTAAATAAATGGTTCGAATCAAATGATGAATAAATAAACATTAAAAATTATAAAAAGAAAAAAAAAATTATTTTTAAAAAATGATTTGTTAACACAATCATTACAAAGCATAAACGCGATAATATACGCACAAAACGTATTACAAGACGTACAAAGACGCACAAAACGCTACAACTAAAAATTAAATTCAAAACTTAGGCAGCATACTCGAATGCTACTACCACTTGAGCACAAGTGGGTTCAAAAAAAAAAACACATTGGCCACGTTATATTTAAATTAAGTAATGATCATTGATTACTCCAAATTGAAATTTATGCAATATAATACTTCAAATTAAATAATGAATAAATAATATTCAAAATTTTAAAGTTAAAAACTTCTACATGGGTCATATTAGCATAACTAACTTCTGAATTTGAATTAAAAATATTTTAAATAAAGAAAAAAACATTATGCTAACATATAAATTATTTAACATTAGGTAATAAACATTAATTAGTCGAAATAAAAATCTATAAAACTAATGCTGAGCAATGCAAATGAACATTTCATTTAAATAAAGAATAAATAAATATTAAATTAGGTTATGAGTATTGAATATTAGAAAATGAAATTCATGCAAATGAAGAGGAATGCTCCAAATTAATTGATAGACAAATTAATATTAAAATGTACTAATTAAATTGTGTAATGAGCGTTGATTACTCAAAATGAAAATTCATGCAAAAGAAAATTCCGAAATAAATGATGAATAAATGAAATTGAAAAATTCTACATTGATCATATTAGCAAAACTTGCTTCTGAATATGATGTTAGATGTTTAAAAGAAAAACATAACATAACATTGATGTATAATATTAATATTATTTAATTCTTATTTAAATTAGGTAATAAATATTGATAAATTGAAATAGAAATTTATGCAAATTAATGCCCTATAATGCAAATGAATGCTCCACAGTAAATGATGAATAAATCAATACTAAATTAGGCAATGAACATTGATTCGCTGAAATTGAATTTATGCCAAATGCAAATGCAAATGAATATTTTGAAGTAAATGATGAATAAATTAATATTAAAAATTATTTAAAATATAAAAAAAATTATATGCTTGCCACATTAGAATAATTTGCTTGTGGATACGTGTACTAATCTAGTTATTAATTATATTAAAAATATTTTTGTTAACAAATATACGGGGAGGTTGGCCGGCTATATTGAATGGCGGGAGCTATGTATGCTATGAGGCCGGACCGTGAGGATGTGGTCATTCAAGGATAAGACGATAATAGCAAACGAGTGGGACCAAGATATTTTTCTGACACCATGTGTTTACTTATAATAAGAAATTCCACAGTATATATTATTTTTTTAACACCCATTTGTTACTTAAAATAAGAAGCGACGCATGAAAATAAATAAGTAAAAAATAATACACATGCTTTAATAAAAATTATCATTTATTATACATTTCCATTTATAATTTTAGTTTTTACAAAACTATAATTTACTCAATTATTAACGTATAGTGTATTAAAATATAAAAATATTGGTAATTTAAATACATCAATTTCTCAAAATCGAATTTTGAGAGACGGAAAATTTTCCGATTAAAATTTTAGGGATCAAAATTTTCAAAATCGAACCTAGTGAATTAAATACCGATTTTATCTTTGGGCCAAAGTCCAAAGTCTGATTAGAGACTTTAGTCAAAAATTAAATAATATATATATATATATATAAATTTTTAAATTTTTTACGATAAAAATAAGATATTAGAGTATGAAAAATATATTTTCAAACTCTCTAATACATTAAAGACTTTTGCACAAAGTCTATAAATTTAAATTTAAAATAAAAATTATAAAATATTTTGATGTAAAATAATTTTTTTTATCATAGTATATTTTTTTTATCATTAAAAAAATTATTTTATGAATTCAAATATTATTTAAAAAATTACGAAGTTATTATAGACTTTGCATAAAAATTTCTAATGAATTAGAGATTTTGTTTATAATAATGTTTTAATTATAAAAAATAAAATTTATTTTACAAAATATATATATGTAATATAAAAAATATGCTAGAGTCTATCAAAATATTTTGAATTATAGAGTTTGGGCGAAAATCTCTAATGTAATAAACTTTTGCCCAAAATCTATAATAGCTTCATAATTAAATAATAATAATTTTAATTAATGAAATATATATTTTAAATACAAAAAAATGTGTTATGATTAAAAAAATATTTTTAATCTAAATATTTCATAATTTTTAATTTAAATTTAAGTTCATAAATTTCATGCAAAAGTTTTTAATGAATTAAATAATTTTAAAAAAATAAGAGATTTTGGCCTAGAAATAAAATAAATATCAAATCTATTAGGTTTCGATTTTAAAAATTTTGACTCCCAAAATTTAGATATGAAATTTTGTCTCACAAAATTCGATTTTGAAAAATTGTTGATTGAAATATTATTAAATAAGACAAATTCATTAATTAGTAAAACATTAATTATAAAAATATTTTATTAGAGTCTAATTTATCAATTATTGAAGTTAAACAGCCAACCAATTCATCATCGTGCTTACCTAACGCGTGTAACGCGTGTTCGTACAGTGGATTGCATTCAGGATAGGACACGTGCCCATCTGTAAAATGGACGACACAGATGCAATGCAGATCATTTTAAAATGTTATCCGTGCTCCTCTTCTGCTTCTCAGCAATTTGGGGGTGTTCAGAAGTCAGAACGAGAAGAAAAGTTAGAATAGAAGACAGATCAAGAGAAAGATGGCCGTGAAGGTTTATGGATTGCCCATGTCCACCAACACGCTTAGGGTGCTGGCGGCACTCAACGAGAAGGATGTAGAGTTCGAGCTCGTTATCGTCGATATTCGCACCGGCGCTCACAAGCAGCCCAACTTCCTCGCTCTCAACGTCTCTTTCCTTTCCTTCCTCCTCCTGTCTTAATTTTCTTCTTCCTTTAGAAATCAAACAAATCCAAGAGCAGGAAGTATTTATGTTTTTGTTTTGTCAATCTTTGCAGCCATTTGGTCAGATCCCGGCGCTGGAGGACGGCGATCTCACTCTCTTCGGTTAGATCTATTCTTTTTCCCTATTATCTTTTATTCTTCGCTTTCTGTAGTTGGGATCACAGAGTTTTATGAAAATTGATGGTGATTTACTCCGTTTTTTTCTTCTCCTTGGGAAATAAACTTGTATTTTTTATATCAATTCTAGCTGTCATATTGACTAAAGTTTACTGTCGATCTGAACGAGAATTCCTTTTGTAAGGTCAAAGGTTGTAATTGGAATTAGAATTTGCATATGTTAAAATCCAAGGGTGTATTATTACATTAGAGATGGAAATTGACCGGGCCGGGCCTAGCCTTCCCCTCTGGGAACCCCCGACGTACCCATCCCGATCAGAGGGCACGGCCAATTGACATCTCTATAATTACCCATTAATGGATCGAAGGTTGTATTGAAAGTAAAGCCTATGCTGGTAGTTTAAAGCAAAAACCATGAATTTTTTATATATAAATAGACAGCCCAAGCACTATTTCTTGTTAATGGATTTGGGCCGTCCATGATGGTATGATCTGATATTTTTGTTTGCATCGGACGGCCAGAATCGCGCGCGATCAACCGCTACATCGCCACGAAGTACGCGGAGGCCGGATCGGACCTCCTGCTCTCCAGTGGCACCCCCGCTGAGCGGGCGGCGGTTGAGGTGTGGCTGGAGGTGGAGTCGCAGCAGTTTGGTCCGCCCATAGCGGCGCTGGTCTTCGAGGCCCTGATCAAGCCGATGTTGGGTGGCACGACCGATGCGGCGGTGGTGGAAGCGGAGACCGCCAAGCTGGAGAAGGTGTTGGACGTGTACGAGGCCCGGCTGGCCCAGAACAAGTACTTGGCCGGCGCGCACTTCTCCCTGGTCGACCTCAACCACGCGCCTTATACCAACTACCTGATGAAGACCCCCAAGGCCAGCCTCATCACCTCCCGCCCTCACCTGCTCGCCTGGTGGCAGGACGTCTCCTCCCGCCCGGCATGGAAGAAGACCGTCGCCGCTCTCCCCTTCTAAACCCAGAGCCAATGCAATGTTTATGAAGTTCAGTGATCTTGAGGTATAATTCCAGATTTAATTTAATGTATTGCCTCTTCTGTTCTTCTTCGAAGACAGTAATAAATATGTTTGCAAGGAAAACAGATGGTGCGTGGAATAAAGCAGTCTTTTGCTCTCTTTAAGTTTTTGTATTAAATTATTAATTGGATCATTTCTGTAGAATTTTTTTACTAAAATATTTACGTGCAAAATGCAAAATAGTAAAATATCTCTGATATTAAAATTTTTGCTGAACTAAATTTCAAATTAATCAATAGGTATCGTTAGGAATTTTGTATCGAAGTTCTTAATTTTTAAGAATTTGGATTGAAGTTAGAGACATTGGACAGCATTTTCTAATTATCTTATAATAAAAACTAAATTCCATTATTTATTATTAGATAATAGTTAATAAATAAATTAGATTTGAATAGTTGTATGTTATAACTTGAATATGATTTCATGGGACTTAAATCGTGTGATACAAAAATTAGCTCATTGTTTAGTTATGTTCATAGATAATCCAATTACAATAGTTATAGCTCACCATATAAATACAATCCTAATTAAGGATATTCATAAAAATGCATGTTTACTTCATGGATAAAAAAGAATACGATAAAAGATGAATTAATATTATATATATATATATATATATATATATATGAAAGTAAAGTGAGGCAAATGCCACATTGTGCATTTCATAAGGCTTGAAATTTATATATCTATCAAAGCCCAAAGCCTTGACAATGAAAGGAGAGTAGTTAACCCCATAGTCGAAACTTCGACCCTAGGTCATAAAGACAAATATTAAAGCAATCAAGAAAATGTAGTTCGATGGCCTCCCCCGTCAATCCTCATGAATACGAGACCAAAAACTTGAGGCCAACCTTAGCACTTGAGCTCCATTTGCATTATTTCCATTGAAGATGCAATCATTCTACACTGTCCAAACACTCCAACATCATATCAACGACATCGACATCCTTGCAAGGCTCCAACCCTCCTATTCATAGGTAATTGTGGTGGGTAAGAAGGTAGGCATCCATATCTTACCCTGAAACGAGTGCCAAGCCGTTAACAACATCCCACACTCCCGAAAGATGTGGGTACAAGACTCTAACATATCGTCACAAAACACGCATGTCGGGTTGATATTGGGGCTTCCATGGTTTATTAGGCGGTCTTTTGTTTGCAATCTATTCTTCAATGCCAACCATAGGACAAATTTCAACTTCAGCGGGCCTTTGCATTTTCATATCTTGCTTAGACGAGAATCAATGATATCACTGTCCACAAGACGTCTGTACATGGAGGAAGTCGTGAAGATGCCAGTGGCCTCCCAACGCCACTGATGATAGTCCTCGTCGGCACCGAAGGCATGGCCATCGGTAACCAACCGAAGACTCTCAAGATCCGCCCTAGGGTAACCCCCTTGCCAAACCAGCCTCCATTGTCCTGTTCTCTCATCCCTCATGTCTCCGATCAACTCGTTCTTTTGTCGGCTCGTCATGTACAGATCTGGGAATTGGTCCGACAATCTGGTATCGAGGATCCTACGATCCTTCCATAACAAGTCTTGTTTCCCCCACTCACTATAGATTCCAGGCCGACCCCAAAAGGGTGTTTGGAAGCATAGATACCCCAAAAGGGTGCTCGTCCCGCCAAGGCTTTCTTCTGAAGTAAGCCTCACATACAATACAAACCCAGATAAGTTGTTTGTTAGACGCTATCCCCCACCACCATCTTCCGAGCCTCTCGATATTATGCCAATTGAGATCCTGGATCCCCAGCCCTCCATTTTGGTGAGGGGACGTAGCGTCTTCCCAGCACACAGAAGAGATGCAGGCCCCCTCTCCCCCTCCTCTCCAAAGGAAGGCTCTCCGCCTCTTGTCCAGCTCCTTAATCACCAAATTTGGAGCTCCAAAGATGTCCAGGAGGTGACCACAGAGTCCATTCAAGACATTGTAAGTGTGATCCACCCCCCTCTCGAAAGCAATCTGTCTTTTCATGATGCTAACTTACCGTTTGTTTGTGCAATCACCCTTCTCCAATCCTCCCTTACATCCCACCATTTCGCAATGGCAGCCCATGGAGTCTGCCACCACCTGGGCCCTAAGAAATCATCCAACATGTGAACAACTGCCGTTTACCAAGGTTGACCCACAACCTCGTCATAAGGTAGAAGGCACACATGAGAAGGTTTATATTCAGAATGTCTTCATCTCCGCCCTTGGTGAAGATCATGAAATCGTCCGCGGATTCCAAATGCGACACGGAGAAACCTCCCCCCCCGGACTCGATACCCTGGATCCTCCTCGTAGCACTGGCCCTCTCCATCAGCCTAGCAAACACATCCGCCACAAGGAGGAAAAGGTACGGGAAAGAGGTTACCCTTGCCTCAGTCCCTTGCGGTGTCGGAACCACCTCTCTGGAATCCCATTTAAGATGATAGTAGATTCCTCAAACCAGAGGAGCAGGTCAATCCAGTTGACCCAGCCGCCAGGAAAGACCCTTTTCCTCAAAAGCTCACGCAAGAAATCCCATCCTATTGAATCAAAACCCTTAGACATACCCAACTTTAATAGGAAACCATCCATACCTGAGCGTTTACAATTGTGAATGATTTCATTTGCCACCATGTAGGAGTCATGAGTCGATCTCCCTGGCAAGAAAGCGAATTGGGACTCCCCTACTAGAGAAGACATGAAAGGCTTTAGACGACGTGCCATGATCATATAGAGGATACAGATCACCCCATAAGTCAAACTGATCAACTTGAACTGCCTGACACGATCCGCTCCTTTCGTTTTCGGCTTTGTTAATTCGTGCCCAATCCACATTACCAAACATCAAGTCGTCGAGAAGGCAATGCAAGTCCTAACCAATAGTCTCCCACGAACTAAGAAAGAATTCCGCTGTGAGGCCGTCCGAGCCTGGAACCTTATCCCTGCTCAAAGAGCGTATTGCTTGAAGTATCCCTGACTCCGAAATCTGGCATGCCTGAGAAGATAAATCTGCGCCCTGGTCTTGGAAAAGAATGTCCCAAAGCAGAGCCAATCTATGCTCATGCGGCGTGCTGATAGTCTCCCTAAAGTAACTTAGACACAGCTCCGCCATCTACTCTTGCGAAACCGCCTCTCGATGATCTTGGTGTAGGGTAGTGATCCAGTTTCTTTTGTTTCTCTGGGATGCCACATTGTGGAATAATTTTGTATTTCTATCCCCATCTTGTAGCCATCGTACTTTGGTCCGCTGTCGCCAGAAGACATGTTGTGTCTGGTAGCAGTTGTTCAACTCAACCCGAATAGCACGCATCTCAGTGCAATCCTCTATTGTCCAACTCAACAGGCCCGCTTGTAGTTCTCTTTCTAATGTCTCCATTCTCGATCCCGTCCCCACCCTTAGATTCTTGCTCCACCTACCCAACACATTTCTCAATCTCCTACGTTTCCTTACCCAACGATCAGTGGCCGTAGGTTCCCCTATTCGCATCCAGAGACCAATCTCTGAAAAATGATGGTACCTCGAGCCAGTAGTGCTCCATCCGAAAGCTCCTAGCCCGCCTCCTCCCACGGTTAATCAGGGTGAGCGACACATGATCAGAAAGCCCTTAGTAACCATCTTGAATAAGTCAATTTTGTTGGGTGAAATGGCCACACTAGAGGGGGATGAATACTGTGTTAACTAAATCTATTTGTCTAATTTCGGTTTTAATCTTTTCTTTGATTACTTAGGCAATTTATAATTCAACGACTAAATGTGGAAGCGAGTAATGAAGATAAACAATGAATACACAAAGAGAACAATGTTAACATAATTGTTTATAGTGGTTCGGCCTCAATGCTTACTCCACTACCTAAGCACCTCGCTTAGGATTTTCAAACTAAGTTTACTAGATTAATTAGTTTCCTTACAATGAGGAGTTTACACCGGAAAGTCTCCACTCTCAAACCGAAGGCACTTTCACACCCGAAAATATCCTACCTTCCTACCGAGAGCACTCTCCCACCTCAACCCTAAGAACAACTCAATTAATCCTAGCAAACTACGTTTACACAAGTGGTTTTATACCTTCTATACCAAGGATACCACTCAATCACAAGACCTAACACTAGATCTTCTTACAAGTTCAAATACAAAGAAATAAACAACAAAATACAATAATAAATGGAGCAATAAATCAAATAATAAATTACTTAGCTCCACAACAAGATTACTAGCTTCCTCTTGATGCTTTTGATGATGAAGCAATGAAATAAAGGCTTAATTAAGGAGGTGAAAGGTTCAAGCTAGGGTTTTTACAAGATTAGCTCAATGAAGGCTTAGAATTGATCAAAGGATGACTCAAGAAGGTTAGGAATGATCAAAAGTATAAAGGAATGCTCTCATGACTTCCTATTTATAAGCCATGAAGAGAAGAGAGAGTTCTCTCTTCTCAACAGACGATTTTTTTTCCCGTTACAGACCGTCAGTCGCTTGTCCGATCGATCGTCGGTCGACCGACCGAGCGATCGAAGGCAATCTGTTATTTTCTAGCACACTTTGGTCAACCGACTTGCCTACTGCCAGTTTTTGGCAGCAGTCGGTCTCGACCGAAACTAGGTAGACTGCACTGCTTCGTTTGACTGACTTTTTCCGCTCGTTTGGGTTCCGTCTTCGCTAAGTCTACTTATATAATATTTACTAACTTTAAGTTAATAACTTTAAAACATAAATATTATATAAGGATTATCCCCCATTTGGATTCAATAAAAATATCTAAAAAATTAAAATCCTTAAAAATTAAAATCTAATTTTTGAGGTCTAGTACAAATTTTCGGAAAACAAAAATTTTCTAATCTTCCGGGTCAAATATGGGTAGACTAAAGGCTTCCAAAAAATCATTTAAAATACCTCGTTATTTAGTTTCTACCCAAGGAACAATTACCATCATTTTTTGTGTCAAAAAAATATCTAGGTCATATAGCCCTCCAAGGAGCTCCCTAGGCTTAGTGAATTTCAGTGCGATTTTTGGATTTTCATATTTTAAGGTTCGGGTTTGATTTTTGAATTCTTTGCATCATAAAGATGATTACATTACATTCTAGACACCATAAATCTAAACTCTAACTTTCCGAAGAATCCCGAGCGTCGATGAGCGTTCTTGTCGATTTCTCTGATTTCTTTAATTTTTTTGATCGAGGACGTCGAACGATAATCGACTTGGAACCTGAAAGATTTCCCAATGAAATATTAATTTCATGTTTGCTATCATCAAACCCAAGATTAAGACTTAATCCAACAAATTTGACCTCAATCGCTCCGCCACATCATTTATAAGGATCCTGTCTAGTCGTGCGAACGCGGGGGACCGGTGGTTGTTGCTCCATGTGAAACGTCTTCCACTTATAGGTAAGTCCACAAATGTAGATTCGGCAAGAAAACTGGAGAAGCGTGTATCATATATCGGACATCCTTTACAGTTGAGACATCCTCCGAGCCTAACATAATATTAAAGTCTCTGCCAACCATTGTAGGAATGTCATAGTCTTTAAGAATGTCCCCCAACTCCTCCTAGAATCCTTCCCTTCCTATACGCCTCGACGGCCTATATACATTTATAAACTGGGTCGTCATGTTCTAAGGACTGTGCCTTGGAGAACACAATAAGAAGTGTCTACCAGCCGAGGAGGATAACGGGTCCCAGAAGTTCGTGTTCCACGTGACCCAATAGTCCCACCACATTACTAAATGAGCATTCAAATTTTGATGACCTCGCAATTTTTTTAAGCCATAATTTATTGAAATCTTCAATCATAATTTCCCGAAGGCACCAAATATTACTACTACATGATCTTAGTAACTTTTTTATCATTATATGCTTGCTCGAACGACATGCACCCTTGATATTCCAAAAAGTAGCACAAAACATAGCAAAATACTAGGTAGTCACCCATAGAGCATCCAGGCTCTATAGGCAGCGCCCCTAATGAGGCCACACACATCCGCTGATGCTTTCCCAATTCCCAAGCAAAGTAGCTTTTCATTAATCACGCAATCATCTAGCGAAGCAATGCTGGGCAGAGCTGAGGTTCCTGTGTAGTCATTCGATCCATCAGTTGGATCATGCACCACTTTATTAGACGACCCGTCAGTCCGACCCTTCTTTCTGGCCCAGCTTCTCGGCGCAATTTGCAGAGCTTTAGCTTTGCATGCCATTACCCATTTCAGCGCGCCGTTGTATCTGAAATCCGATTCTACCAACCGCGGGCTCCTCCGAATGTTCATCGGAACGAAGTTGGTATGAACAGCGGCAGCGATCAAGGGGCCGGGGAAGCCATCTGAACTGCCAAAGATGACGCATGAGGAGGACAGGTCCACCGTGAGCCAGCCCAGGCCCATGCTTCAGAAGCGCCTCGCACGAGCCTTTCCGGATCCCGGTTGGCCGCCTCAATGTCGGATCCTGCTCCTGAGGAGGATCCGACACAAGACCAACCCGGGACGCCGCTCACCCCCGCCAGCTTGGGACCACCGGGGGAAAAAACAATCCCTTGGCTCCTTGCGACCATATCAGATTCAAGAAACAAGCCTATGATCCTCACCGTCCGATCATCCAGCGAGGAAAGGGAAGGTGGCTGGGCTTGTCGCAGAACCAGACCACCAAAACAAGGCCTAGTGGCCCAGTGAAGCATTCTCAAAGGAGTTTTGTACAGGCTAACAATAAAGCCCTTTCCATCCGGCCCTACCAAGGAGACATCTGGCAGTCCCACCTCCGAACGCGCCAGCGCCAACTGTAAAGTTGCACTCGGGTTTGAAAATCCATCCGCGTTGCTTCCGGCGTGGGGCGGACGCACGCGTGAAATGCCATCTAAGTGCTGCCATAATAGTGAAGGAAGGCACGTCCGCGACCATGCCACGAGCCATCCCGACTGTACCCACGCACCTAGCAGTGATCGATGGTCTAAGGGCGAGAAGGGTGAGGGCGGAGCTGCCAGTTGCCCCCGAGCTCGATCCCCCCGACGAGTCGCCACCCTAGCTAGAGGAGCTACCATTGAGGCCGTCTTCCGGCGGCAGAGGCTCCCTAGGCGGGTGCCCTTGCTAGTCCCTCCGTCTCGCTGGTGGATTGTCATCATCACCCGCCCGCACAGGCCCTCGCGGCAGTGTAGATTGGCGGCTCCAGCTAATTTCTATACGGACGACAGAAGCCCGATCGTCTGCATGCACCTCAAGAAATTCAAGGATTTCTTCCAATTTATTGCACTCAACTTGTATCAGACATTCTTGAATTTCTTCCCAATTTGCGGAGCCCCGTTTGATGGCCAGGAGGTAGCCAAAGGTGCCGCAGATGGCCAATAGATCGGTGGTGTACTGGTGTTCCAGGACTCAAGAGGTAGTCCACGCAGTCGCATGCCAACGAAGAACACCGGCGATACAACCAAAGCATTTGCGGCGAAGTCCCATTCCACGAACTCAAGGACCGCCGGTTGCAAGCGCATGAATCTCCATTCCAAAAGATCAGCTTTGACGCCAACACAGGGACAAAGAAACAACAAGCAATCATCCTCCAGCGGCCTCGACTTCCATTGCATATAGTCGTCGTCGAGGCCGGTGAAGCGCGAGCAAAGTTGGCGGACCAGACTTTAACGCTCTTCCGACGAAGCAAACGACGCCCTTCCTCCGTCGCCGGGGAAGAGGGGATGAACACACTGCCACTCAGAGGTCGAAAAAGCCGTCCATGGGTGCATGTGGCTTAGAGGGAGAGGACGAGACAAAAAGGAGGGGTGTGGAGGAGTCAGGAGGAGGTTCCGGTAAAAGATGAAGAAGCAGAAGTTGATTTGAGAGAGATGATGTCATGTGAAGCGTCCTCAGAGTGCGAAGAGGGAAAGAAATAGAAGCGCATGAGAGGTGGAGGCGGTATGGCTGATGAGCAATGACAGGGCGCATGTCCTGTCTCCTTACACCAGAAGCAGGATAAGGTGAGTGGACAATCACAGTACCAGTGCCGTTGAGTGAAACAATTAAAGCAGCGTTGCTCGACGTAACCCGGCGATTGAAGGGAGAAGGAATGGGTTAGATGCCGACTTTGGAAGGGGGTACATATGGGCATGGGAGGAGGGGTGCAGAGTACGGACGTGTAGGAGGCAGATCCAAATGCTGTGGCACTGCGGGGCAGCGGATCCGACATACACACCAGCACAGCACGTGGCAAGGAGATGCCAGGCCCCATGCTAGACGGAACCCGCAAGAAGTGACCAACTAGATGGCGGACGCCAGGCCACACAGAGGGGAGCGGGGGGCATGCTTTGGATGCCAGACGCGCCTGCTACGACCATCCGAGAAGCAAGGAGGGGTGAAGGTAGCATGGCTGTGACGCAGCTGGTTCTGGGGGCGCTTACGGCAAGAGACCAATGTCCATCCATCGTTGTCAGGACCAGGCGAGCGAGAGCGAGAGCGAGGGGGCAACCGGCTCCGAGGACGAGGGAGGGGTGCGGAGAAGGGGGGGTGCCTGGAGGGGCGCCAACGGAAACCAGGGGCCGTGGGAAGGGGACGATGAAAAACCCTTACTTTAAGACTCTCCATGATTGTCCCAATGCTGACGAGGTTGATTAGCCACCTTATACATTTGTATATTTAGTGCACGAAATAAAAAAATAAAAAAATATTATATTAATATTATATTCGATATATATCGAATTAAAAAAAAATCGTAACCAATCCTCCACTATTTAGTATTCAATCCTTCATCATTCCATCATTAATTAATATCCATTCCATCATTAATTAATATCCAATCCAACGAAACAAACGTACTTAAAATCAACAGTATTTCAAAGATTTTTATATAAATATTATGACTTTAACAATTTATCAAAAGTATTTATGTTTTGATAACTTCCTCAAAATATAATTTAGGTAAAAAGTCTTTGAGTGATTAAAAATCATGGCATATTGATTTTAGTCACTAAAAAAAGTGTTTAGTCACTTAAAAATACTATGAAGATTGTAAAAAAAATTAATTCACGTTACACTTTACAAAAAAGTACACAATTTAAATACTTAATACTTTTGTAAATCTTTAAACACTTAACACTTAGTACACTTAAGTGATCAAGAAAATGAAAAATAATAATTTTAGATATTAAAAAAGTGTTTATCCACTAAAAAATTAAATATTCATATGAATAAATAAAAACAAATTTATATTATGAATAATAAAAAATATTTTATTTTAACTCATCAAAAATATATTTTAAAAGTATTTAAGTGATAAAATAGAAAGAATTATACGCAGAAATGAAAGAATTTTAATTTTGAGAGTATTATGAATATTCCAAAAGATATGTTATCGATCTAAAAATGTTAAATTTCTTATTATGAGTTTAGGAATTTGCCTTTCTGATATTTTTAATCTGACTGAAAAAATTGAGTTGTTGAATAGCAACTCTTAAGTCAATTTTTATTGATTAATAATAGGATAATTATTTGAATATATTCTGAACTTTGGGCATTGTCTCATTTGTAGTCAAATTCGAAATAATTCTAAATTATATCCTGAACTTTGACATTGATCTCAATTGTCTCCTCCCGTCGTCAGCCCCGTTAACTTCATGACGTGGCATGCCCACGTGAAATAAAATAATATTTTTTAACACATCATTAAACAATAATAAAAACATTTTTTTTTAAATTCTCATCCTGCCCCCTCTCGGTCCGCCCCCTCGTCGCCGTCTCCATGACGAATCCCTCGGCCGCGAGATCTCAGCCCGTCTCCGCCGCTCCAGCTCCAGCGACAACAACTTGACAACCTCTATCGCTACTGCTGCGACTGCCACTGCCAACAGAATCAAAAGATTGACGACGACACAGCGTTCACGCCGCTGACGCTGGCGACAATCCCGTGCGCGAGGGAGCTGAAGGAGGCCGGGGTGGAGATCAGGTAGAATAAGGTGACAGATAGCTTCCTGGACATCACGTTCAGTAACGAAAGATTGGGAATCCATTTTGCGCAACCTAATCGCGTTCGAGCTCGTAGTGGTAGGCGGCGTCCAACGGAGCAGCGGCAGAGCCATCCAAGATGCCTCACCACATTTACTCCCATTGAAAGGGATGAATCATCATCCCTTAGTAGATAGATGCAGAGATAGAAGAAAGAGGGCACATGATCATTAACGACGAGATGTCGTAGGTTGCGTGGGACTTCGAACAGAAGAAGGCAGCCTCTCCTCCCTACCCACACCCCCAGCGTCTTCTAGATCGTCGCCACCCTCTCCCTTCGCTCCAGACGTAGATTCAGTGTTGTACGCGGCCGCCACGTGCTCGAACGCTCTTCTATTGAGTTCTACCGGTTATTGGCCGGAGGCCACAGGGAAGATTTGCATGGTCGGTACTGGCCTTGGTCTAGTCTGAAGAGGGCACTTCTATCACTTTCTACTGCGGCTCTTGAGTCGCATACGGGAGAATCGAAAGAGGCTTCTTGGACCAGTCAGAAGACTCGATTCCTCCATTTTGAGGAGGAATCCTTGGTCCTTGAGGGGTGCCTATGCCTTGCGAGCTTGTAGTGGTAGGCAGCGTCCTTGCTCGAGTTAATGATAAGCTGACAGAGGGGGTTGTCAGATTGTCGCCGCCGGCACCGGAGCTGGAGCGGTGGAGACGGGCTGAGATCTCGCGGGCGAGGGATCCGTCATGGAGGCGGCGACGAGGGGGTGGACGGAGAGGAGGCGGGATGAGAATTAAAATATATATATATATATATATATATTTTTAATGATGTGTTAAAAAATATTATTTTATTTCACGTGAGCATACCACATCATCAAATTAACGGGGTTGACGACGGAGAGATGATAGAAAGATACAATTGAAATCAATGTTAAAGTTTGGATATACTTTGAAATTATTTTAGATTTGATTACAAATGAGATAATACCCAAAGTTCAAAATATATTCAGATAATTATTCTTAATAATAATAATATGGAAGTGGATGACTGACCGAAGAAAAATCATTTCTGCTCTCTGGAATTGTTTTTGTTGTCAAAGGATGTGTGTCCCACTGCCCATCATAGACTTCTCCTTTGCTAGCTGCACTTGAGTTGTTGAATAGCAACTCTTAAGTCAATTTTTATTGATTAATAATAATACGGAAGTGGATGACGACTGAAGAAAAATCATTTCAGCCTTTTGGAATTGCTTTATGTTTTCAAAGGATGTCTCCTACTCCCATCATAGACTTCTCCTTTGCTAGCTGCTACTAATCGTCCAAGCACAGTAAAAATTTCCCCATAATTTCCAAGCACATATTTAGCTAAGATGTTCGCAAATTCCATAATCTTATCACCCCTCATAAGCATCTATTAATTTTGTCAACATATCTTCCTAAATTACATATCAGAAGAAAAAACAAAAAAAAAACAAAATATTTTCTGTTCTTATTCCTCAGCAGAAAATCTTCCAAAATCCCAAACCAAAATTAAAGAGGAAGCACGACATCTTACACACATCTAATCTTCTTAATTCTCTTCTCAGAACTTGAGCCATGAAAGCCAGCAATGCTTGACTTCCTCTTCCCCATCTCTCTTAATTTGCCACCTCCATATCAAACAGAGTACTCACATAATCCCACAAGAATTAGGGTTCTCCTCAGCACTCTGCACACAGTAGTATCTGGTCATGTGAGAATTATAAGCCATATTGTATGCCTTCACCATCTCTGCAGATATCTGCTCATTCATATCTTTGGTCTTGTCTTTGTCTCCTCCCTCCTTCTTGGGCTCCGCCTTCTTCTCCGGTTCTTTCGCTGGGCCAACGGATAGTATGTCGCAGCTCCAGCATTTCCTCCTCAGCTTGCCGACAACGTCAACGGGATCAACGGTTCCGATCACGGTGAGCTTCCTGTCCTTCATGTCCATGGATAGCGAGTCAATCCCTATTACAATGCATGAATACGACACTTGAGTTGGTTCAAATATATATGCATAATTAAGAACAGCTGAGAAGAGCGTGGTGATCTAGGTTTAGTTTACTTACCATGAAGGCTGGAGACTGCTTTGAGTGCCTTCTTCTTGTCTCTGTCATCATGGAGATCTACTCTTATCACAAATTTCTGCAATCAGAGCAAGTGTTTTAATCAAGAAGAAGAGAAGTAGTACTTAAGCTAGAGAGAGAGTAGTTCATGGTTGCAGAAGATCGACGACTTACCTTGGCGTCTGCCATCTTAATTTAGCAGAATTGGAAGATGGAATTATGTAATGGTGGGGAGATAAATGAAGTGATCAAGTTTGAGAAGTGATGGGTGTCTGCTAGGTGATGATGGAGTTATATATAGTGGTGGGAATGTCCAAGTCTTCTAATTCCTTGTAAGTGAGAAAGATCGAGAGAGGGAGAGGAGCAGGAGGCTTCCTGATCACGTTTCTTCTGTGAGGAAGATGAGAGGAAGCAAACGTATTTTTTTTGTGTGTGTAGTCTTCCGTCTTTTTTGACCCAATTTTTAAAGACCTAAAAAGCTTCGGTCAACAGACGTTGCCGAGTCAAGTTTCAGATTAACTTAATTAAAAAGAGCAAATTTTGATATGTAATTTGACTCCTCAAAATTTGATTTGTGAATCAACTTGGTCAAGTAGTCAAACAAGAAGAGTCCAATATCATTATACCAAATTGGTACTATTTTTAGTCAACAGACGAAAGTTAGATCTGATCAGATGCACTTTCGGATTTCGGACGCTAGCATTTATTACCGTCAGAATATATATATTTTTTTTATACCACCGCCAGAATATTAATTAATACGCGAATTTAAGTGTGAAAAAAAAATGAAGATAATGTTTTAGAAAAAAGTCATACAAATCCAACCTGCTGAGGTCAGCTGACGTGGAGCGTGCTACATCATGGAATTAATGAATGACTCTATCTATTATCTAATTGTGGCCGACAGGTTCAATAATATTCATTCTATCAATTATCAAATTAACACTATTTTTGACTGTCAATCATTATCGACGAGAAATAATGGCAAATAAAGAATAGAGGTAAAATATTTGATAACGACGAGGAGGATGAAATATTAGAGCAAATAAAAAATGTTGATTGGCGGCTCCAGCTGATTTCTATACGGACAACAGAAGCCTGACCGTCTGCATGCACCTCAAGAAATTCAGGGATTTCTTCCAATTTATTGCACTCAACTTGTATAAGACAATCTTGAATTTCTTCCCAATTTGCGGAGCCCCGTTCGATGGCCAGGAGGTAGCCGAAGGTGCCGCAGATGGCCAATAGATCGGTGGTGTTCCAGGATTCAAGAGGCAGTCCACGCAGTCGCAGGCCAACGAAGAACACCGGCGGTACAACCAAAGCATTTGCGGCGAAGTCCCATTCCACGAACTCAAGGACCGCCACTTGCAAGCGCATGAATCTCCATTCCAAAAGATCAGCTTTGACGCCAGCAGAGGGACAAAGCAGCAGCAAGCAACCATCCTCCAGCGGCCTCGACTTCCATTGCATGTAGTCGTCGTGGAGGCCAGCGAAGCACGAGCAAAGTTGGCGGACCAGACTGTCCACTGTGCAGCTTGCCCCGAAGACGAAGACTTTAATGCCCTTCCGACGAAGCAAACGACGCCCTTCCAGATCCGTTATCGGGGAAGAGGAGATGAACACACGGTCCCTCAGAGGTCGGAAAGTGTCCATGGGTGCAGGTGGCTTGGAGGGAGAGGAAGAGACAGAAAGGAGGGGTGCAGAGGAGTCAGGAGGAGGTTTAGGTAGAGATGAAGAAGCAGAAGTGGATTTGAGAGAGATGATGCCGTGCGAAGCGTCCTCAGAGTGCGAAGAGGGAAAGAAATAGAAGCGCAGGAGAGGTGGAGGCGGTATGGCTGACGAGCAATGACACAGCGTGTGTCCCGTCCCCTTACATCAGAAGCAGGATAAGGTGAGTGGACAATCACGGTACCAGTGCCGTCGAACGAAACAATTAAAGCAGCGAGCTGAACGACGTAACCCGACGATTGAAGGGAGAAGGAATGGGTCGGATGCCGACTTTGGCTGGAGTGCCACATATGGGCATGGGAGGCGGGGTGAGGAGTACGTACGCGTAGGAGGCAAATCTAAACGTCGTGGCGCTGCGGGGCAGTGGATCCGACGTACCCAAGCAGTGACGAAATCAAAAAAATTATTTCGAAAAAAACAAAATATAAAATCACATATGAAAAAATATTTTATAATATTTTCAAACAAGCAATTTAAATTATTTACGTAATAAAATACTTTTATATATATATATATATATATATATATATAGAGAGAAGGAGACCAATGTCAGAGAAGGCAATTGCCCCTCTGACGTTGTATTGGCTCCACCATTGCCCACAGGCACAGAACGCGACAAGGAGATGCTAGGCCTCATGCCAGACGGAACCTGCAAGAAGTGACCAGCTTGATGGCAGACACCAGGCCGCATAGAGGGGAGCGGGGGGGCATGCTTTGGACGCCAAACGCGCCAGCCATGACCAGGCCTTCGTCGCGTCCCATCCGAGAAGCGAGGAGGGGTGAAGGTAGCATGGCGATGATGCAATTGGTTCAGGGGGCTTATGGCGAGAGATCAGTGTCCATCCATCGCTGTCAGGACCAGGCGGGCGAGAGCGAGGGGGCAAGCGGCTTCGAGGACGAGGGAGGGGATGCCTGGAGGGGCGCTTACGGAAACCAGGGTCCGTGGGAGGGGGGCGATGAAAAATGCTTACCTTAGGATGCTCCATGATCGTCTCAACGCCAACGTGATTGATTTTAGTGCATGATATATATATATATATATATATTATATTTGATGTATATCGAATTTAAAAAAATTATATTCAATCATATCCTATCAACTAAAACAAACATACTTAAAATCAATAGTATTTCAAAGTTTTTCATATAAATACTATGACTTTAACCATTTATCAAAAGTATTTATGTTTTGATAATTTCCTCAAAATATAATTTAAGTAAAAAAGTCTTTAAGTGATTAAAAATTATGAAATATTGATTTTAGTCACTAAAAAGTGTTTAGTCACTTAAAAAATACTACGAGAATTGTCAAAAAAATTAATTCATGTTATATTCATATATTAAGATTCCATCAAGGGAATAATACATAATACAAAGATTTCAAAGAAACAAAAAGCATCATAATTACAATGGATTTTCTCAAAAAAAAATAAAGAATCAAACAATCTATATAAGACTCCTAGACTATAGAGAAAATGTAAGAATGAAGTTGATCAAATTCTTCTGACAGAGAGTGAGTTGTCACCCATATATTAAGAGTAGAAGTGTCTACACCTTCAAAGGCCTTTGCATTTTGAGCATGCCAAATCCCCCGTAGGAAGAATGCGATCAATGACATGTTCTCCACACTGTTTTGCCTTATTTTCAGTTTTCGATAAAACTCAAGCCACCATTTGCCAAATCTGTGCCACATGATGACACTGTAAAAAATAGTGTTGGACTGATTCTGTTGTCGCATTACACCTCGGACATAAGTCCATAACATGAGGGAATCGCTCTCTCAATTTTTGGCGAACAAGAATGCAATCATGCATTAGCTTCCAAATATGAACCCTTATCCTAGAAGAAACCTTAGTCTCCCAAATTGATCGCCAAATCTCCTTATTTGCCAAATTAACACGACTTGTATTAATAGAAGGATGTAGCAACTGAAATGCAATTTTATACTCGAATTTAACCGAGTAGGAGTCATTCCTCCCAAAAATCCAAATGGGCTCATCATCATGAAGAGTGTATCCTCAAAATCTACTCAAAAATTGGGGGAAGAAAAGATCGGGGAACCAAGCCTTCATTCCAAGTTCTATCCCTGTTTAAGAGTTCCCTTACCAAAATAAGGCTAGGCTCTTGACAAGCTGCTGGAGGAATAGTAAAAGGATATGAAGCAAAAACCTATGAATCAGACTAAATACAAAATAAAGCACCTGAACCAATCTGCCACTTCAATCCCCTTTCTAGCACCCTTCTACCTTCTAGGAGATTTCTCCATACCCATGAAGGATTATTGCCAATAGGAGCCTCCATAAAGAAAACATGACGGAAATACTTATTCTTAAAAGTTTTGTGAAATAAGGAATGCTGGCGAGTTAGAAGTCTCCAAACTTATTTCCCAAGCATGGCTAGATTAAAGGCTTTCAAATCCTTAAATCTCATTCCACCGTTACATACAATATCCCACCCAATTCAATGCAATTTCTTTTTAATTGCTCTTTGTCCCCATCAGAAGTTAGCCATGAATTTTTGGACTTTATCTAATAAAGTATCTGGTAGTACACTTAGTACACTTAAGTGATCAAGAAAATAAAAAATAATAATTTTAGACATTAAAAAGTATTTATTCACTAGAAAATTAAATATTCATACGAATAAATAAAAATAAATTTATATTATGAATAATAAAAAATATTTTATTTTGAGCCATAAAAAATATTTTTTTAAAGTCTTAAGTGATAAAATGGAAGGAATTAAACTTAGAAATGAAAGAATTTTGAATTTTAATTTTGAGAGTATTCTGAATATTCCAAAAGATATGTTATCAATCTAAACATTTTAGATTTTTTTATTATGAATCTAAAAATTTCATTGATTCATGTCATGTCATGAGTTTAGGAATTTGCCTTTCTGATATTTTTATCTGACTGAAAAAATTGAGTTGTTGAATAGCAACTCTTAAGTCAATTTTTATTGATTAATAAGAATATGGAAGCGGATGACGACCGAAGAAAAATCATTTCAGTTTTTTGGAATTGCTTTGTGTTTACAAAGGATGTGTGTCCACTGCCCATCATAGACTTCTCCTTTGCTAGCTGCTACTAATCGTCCAAGCACAGTAAAAAATTCCCCATAATTTCCAAGCACATATTTAGCTAAGATGTTCGCAAATTCCATAATCTTATCACCCCTCATAAGCATCTATTAATTTTGTCAACGTATCTTCCTAAATTACATATCAGAAGAAAAAACAAAAAAAAAAACAAAATATTTTCTGTTCTTATTCCTCAGCAGAAAATCTTCCAAAAGAAAACCCTTCATATCCCAAACCAAAATTAAAGAGGAAGCACGACATCTTACACACATCTAATCTTCTTAATTCTCTTCTCAGAACTTGAGCCATGAAAGCCAGCAATGCTTGACTTCCTCTTCCCCATCTCTCTTAATTTGCCACCTCCATATCAAACAGAGGAGTACTCACATAATCCCACAAGAATTAGGGTTCTCCTCAGCACTCTGCACACAGTAGTATCTGGTCATGTGAGAATTATAAGCCATATTGTATGCCTTCACCATCTCTGCAGCTATCTGCTCATTCATATCTTTGGTCTTGTCTTTGTCTCCTCCCTCCTTCTTGGGCTCCGCCTTCTTCTCCGGTTCTTTCGCTGGGCCAACGGATAGTATGTCGCAGCTCCAGCATTTCCTCCTCAGCTTGCCGACAACGTCAACGGGATCAACGGTTCCAATCACGGTGAGCTTCCTGTCCTTCATGTCCATGGATAGCGAGTCAATCCCTATTACAATGCATGAATACGACACTTGAGTTGGTTCAAATATATATGAATAATTAAGAACAGCTGAGAAGAGCGTGGTGATCTAGGTTTAGTTTACTTACCATGAAGGCTGGAGACTGCTTTGAGTGCCTTCTTCTTGTCTCTGTCATCATGGAGATCTACTCTTATCACAAATTTCTGCAATCAGAGCAAGTGTTTTAATCAAGAAGAAGAGAAGTAGTACTTAAGCTAGAGAGAGAGTAGTTCATGGTTGCAGAAGATCGACGACTTACCTTGGCGTCTGCCATCTTAATTTAGCAGAATTGGAAGATGGAATTATGTAATGGTGGGGAGATAAATGAAGTGATCAAGTTTGAGAAGTGATGGGTGTCTGCTAGGTGATGATGGAGTTATATATAGTGGTGGGAATGTCCAAGTCTTCCGTCACGAAGTCCAAGTCTTCTAATTCCTTGTAAGTGAGAAAGATCGAGAGAGGGAGAGGAGCAGGAGGCTTCCTGATCACGTTTCTTCTGTGAGGAAGATGAGAGGAAGCAAACGTACTTTTTGTTTTTTTTAGTCTTCCTTTTTTTGACCCAATTTTTAAAGAACTATGGACTCGTTTGGCATCATGTATAAATATCTTATAGTATTAAGATAATATTATATAATATTTGAGAAAGATATTAATTAATACTTGTACTAAAAATAGTACCACGTATTTAGTGGCGGATCCAAAAAATTTTATTAGTGGAGGCAAATTAATATATAAATTTTTAAGACTTTAAGTTTAAGCTAATTTTGATAGTCGACCTCGACGGGTCTTCATGTATTAAAAACGTTGTAAAATTTATTCGTTATCAATGTTGTCAAATAATTCTTTCTCAATGTATGTAACTAAATAATCATTTAACCAATCATTTATTTTCAGAACTAAAATCATTATCTATTGCTTTTCTTTTTAAAAATCTTTTCATAAAATTTTCTAAAAATTTGTCAATCAATTAATTAAATTAGCAATAATTAAACCAAAACTAAATATTGAAATAATTAATAACGCTGAAAATATAAAAATTAATAATGCTGAAATAAAAATTAATGCTGAAAAAATTAATAATATTGTAATAAAAATATCAGCCTTACAACCCGAAAAAATTAAAAAAATCAATAAACTAAAAATACCGTACGGATGTCGGTAGCCTGGTGGAGATTGAAGGCAATTCGACGAGCAACAATTGCAGCGAGCGGCAGCGGCCATGAACATGTTCCGCATAAAGGCGGCGTACATTGTGCCACCCAAACCCCAACGCGAGGCCGTCACCGTTGACAAGCTCCCGAAGCACGTCGTCTACCACGATAGTCGTCTCGTCCTCAAGCCGACGCTGCTGCTCGCCCTCCTCATCCTCCTATCGTACCCTTTCACCTTCCTTCTTGCATGCGTCCGCATCGCCACCGGCTCCCTCCTGCCCATGCACCACGTCGGCCTTGGCTTTCGCTGCCTCGGCTTCTGCATAACCGTTGGCGGCTCCCCTCCGCCACCGCCCAAAGGCTCCCTCCTCGTCTCCAGCGTCCTCTTCGTCTGCTCCCATCGCACTCTCCTCGACCCTATCTTCCTCTTCGCCGCCCCGTCGTCACCGTCACCTACTCCATTTCCCGCGTCTTCGACTTCCTTTCGCCCATCAAGACTGTCGCGGTCTCCCGCAACCGCGCCCGTGATGCTTGTTGAAGATAATACAACACCCAGCTTCCTGTTCGTATTTATCTTTTAGATTAGTTTGATTTATCACATAGTTAGCATTTATCCTTTTATTTAGTGGGTATTTATCGTGTTATCTTAGTGGGTAATTATCAGTTAATTATCGAGTCTTTAGAAGTTATCGTTGTGTCCTGTAAGCCTATAAAAGGCCACTTATTTTATGAATAGAATCATCTCTCCATTGAGCATCTCTCTCGTGTTTATCCTGGTGTGTTCAACAACTGGTATCAGAGCCGGTACGAGAGAGTGCGAGGAGAAGGAGAGATCGTCGTACCAAAGCCGGAGGCAAGAGACGAGAGGGAGAGATTGCGGAGAGAGTTCTCTGTTTTGAACAGAGGTAAAAGCTGGGAAATTGAAGACTGAGCCGTCTCAAGTAGGAAGGGCGTGTGGCATATCACATCGGCCTCTTTCAGCGACGTAACGAAGAAGCCGCGTCTGAAGACATCTTCTCAGATCAAGAAGAAACAACGCATTCTTGAGAAAAGAGATCCGAATCTCATCTCCTGAAGCTCCCTGTTTAGATCCAAATATTGGTCGCCTTCATCAATAAGATTGCCAGCGGGATCCAAGTCGACCTACGTGAGCAGCGTCATCGTCAAGAGGATCATCGCTAGTCCATGAGCAGCTTTGTCTGCTGCTGTTGCCGAGAAGAAAGAGCCGCACCATTTTTTTGTTTGCCACCCGCCATTGCGTGAAGAGAATGTGAACTTTGTCATTCGGCGGGCCCCACTTCAAAAGAATTGAAGCAAACTTGTTTGCAGCGGGTCCCATCATTTTTTTTTCCATGCGCGTGTCCTCCAGAGGAGGAGAAAAAGAAGATTAAAATTGATGGCCCACTTCAAAAGTATTGAAGAAGTAATCCTAGCATTAGTAAAGAGAGGAATTAATCCAGCGGGCCCACCATTAATTGATATTGATTTCGGCAGCAAAGGAAGAAGCACACTTCAAATCATCCCATTTATTTTGACTTGGTCAAAATAGAAAAAGTGAGAAGCAACTTTAGACTCTCCTATTTTTTTTATTTTTTCTCTTATATGTAATTGGAAAGAAAAGAAAGAAAGAGAGAGAAAAAAAAGAAGAAAAAGAAGAAGAGAGAGTGTGTCATATTTGCTCCACCAAATTGATTTCCGCTTATTCCAGTGACAAGTCTTGTTGATTGTCACATAGGGGAGACTGTGATCGTGGAAGAAGCACCGACCGACCCCCGCTTCTTCAGCAATAGTAGGTCTCCGAAGTGGATTTTCAGAAGTAGTCGTCACTTAGAGGAAGAGAGAGGGAGATAAAGAGACTGATCAGATCTCAAGTTGGTGGATAATTTTGGGTGACAAAATGAGCGAACAACATTTCATTGGCGGAATGAAGAAGCTCAACAATCACAATTATAATACTTGGTCGACTTGTATGATGTCATATTTGCAGGGCCAAGATTTGTGGGAAGTTGTTAACGAGAGTGAAGTTATGCAGCCAGAAGAAGATACAAATGGTGCACTGCGGAAGTGGAGAATCAAAGCTGGTAAAGCAATGTTTGTCTTGAACACAACTGTTGAAGAAAAAGTGCTAGAGCACATTCAGGATGCCAAAGCCCCCCAAGAAGCTTGGGATACACTCACCAAGCTGTTTTCAAAAATGAATAACACTAGGCTCCAGCTTTTAGAAAGCGAGCTATTGTCGATAGCGCAACACGACATGACGATTGCTAAATACTTTCACAAGGTGAAGACGCTCTGCCGGGAGATTGCAGAGTTAGATCCAAAAGCTCCGATCGGGGAATCCAGGATGAAGAGGATAATCATCCATGGTTTGAGGCATGAGTTCAGAGGCTTTATAGCTGCAGTTCAGGGATGGCAGAACCAGCCATCACTTGTTGAGTTTGAGAATTTGCTTGCAGGTCAGGAAGCGTTGGCCAAGCAAATGAGAGGAATTTCGCAGAAAGGTGAAGAGGAAGCGCTCTACGCTAAGAAAAGCAGAAGGAATTCCAAGCAGCATGCTAACGGAGGATCTAAGAAGAATGAAAGTAAAGCAAAAAGTCGTGAAGGGGAAGGGAGCGCTCATGCAGGGGGAGCATGGAAGAAGCATGATAAGAAATTTGAATGGAAGTGCTACAATTGCGGCAAGGTTGGTCATATAGCAAGAGAATGCCGATCGAAGAAAAAGCTCGAGGAAGGTAATGCTATTACTTTCAAAGAGGAGGAAGAGTGTGATGCTGAGGAGGTAGCTCTCACAACTATAGTATCCGATCAGGTAGAGGATGATTGGATCGAAAGCTCGGCTTGGTAAAGAAAGCTGGTGTTGAGGGGGAGTGTTGAAGATAATGCAACACCCAGCTTCCTGTTCGTATTTATCTTTTAGACTAGTTTGATTTATCACATAGTTAGCATTTATCCTTTTATTTAATGGGTATTTATCGTGTTAGCTTAGTGGGTAATTATCAGTTAATTACCGAGTCTTTAGAAGTTATCGTTGTGTCCTGTAAGCCTATAAAATGCCACTTATTTTATGAATAGAATCATCTCTCCATTGAGCATCTCTCTCGTGTTTATCCTGGCATGTTTAACAACGCCGCCATGATCAAGCGCCTCCTCGCCGACGGCAGCCTCGCCATCTGCCCCGAGGGCACGACGTGCCCCGAGTCGTTCCAACTGTGATTCTCGGTGTTGTTCGCGGAGCTGACGGAGGAGATCGTGCCGGTGGCGATGGTGAACTGGATGAGTCTGTTCCACGGCACGACGTCGAGCGGCAGCATCAACGATAAATCCCAGCAGGCAGCTGCAACAGCAAGCAGTCCGGCTGAAGCACTGTGAAGGTGGCAAGCGACAGGCTGCAGTCAAACGATGGAGGTAGGCGGTAGCCCGACGGCATGTGGCAGCTTGACGGCAGGCGATAGGCGCTGCAGCCTGCAGTCACACGACGGCAGGTGGTAACTCGGCGGCAGGCAGTAGGAGGCAGGTGACAACCAAGCGGTAGGCGGCAGCCCGACGACAAGCAGTAGGCGACATATTTAGAAGGCTAGTGATTGAGACAGAGACATCAAGAGTGACGAGCGAGAGGAACGACGAGCGACAGAAGGCGGGAGGAGTGAAAATTTAGCGAAGGCAAACACGTAACATTAAATGCAAAGATTTATTTAGATTTAGTTGAGCCATGTACACAGTGCGTCTGTGTCATCTCTTCTTAGCTGTGCGTCTATGCTCGTGAGCGGGGAAAATTTAATTTTTTTTTTTTAAAAAAATATATCTTATAGTGGATCCGTGTTAGCTTAGTGGGTCATCTCATCGCCTGCAGAGCTTATAGTGGATCCGTCACTGCCTATATATAAACTGTCATAAGCTGTATTAGTAATACACTCCCAAAGCTCTTCATTAGTCAGCACTAGAACTTTCAATATTTTGTATACTCATTTTACCTTCAGTCAAAAATTAAAAAATATTAAAAAATAATTTTAATTTATAAAATATTTCAATGACAAAATATATTATATAATTTTTATATTATATTATATTATTATAATATATTGCATTATATTACATTATATAATATATGATATAATATAATATATTTTATTTTATATATTACATTATATTATATTATTATAATATATTACATATAATAACATATTATATTATACAAGTTAGTCAATACGTACATACTAGTCCATACAAACTAGTATTATATAGGCTAGTGCATATGTACACCAAATACTGTATAATATAGTACAATATAAGCTAGTATTATATTAAAAATATATTTAAAATAATTTTAATCTATAAAATATTTTAATGATAAAATAAATTATATAATTTTTATATTTTATTATATTATATTATTATAATATATTGCATATAATATAATATTATAGTGTATATTATTTTTATATAATATATAATATTATATTATATATATATTACATTATATTATATTATATTATATTATATTATTATAATATATTACGTATTATATTATATTATATTATATTATATTATATTATATTATATTATATTATATTATATTATATTATATTATATTATGTTATATTATACAGGTTAGTCAGTACATACTAATTCATATAAATTAGTACTATACAGACTGGTACATGTGTGCACCAAACACTGTATAATAATAGTACAATATAAGTTAATTAATACAGACGAGTTCTATACATGTTAATATTATATAACGTATCAAATGAGTCCTTAAAAAACTTCAGTCAACAGACGTTCCCCACTCAAGTTTTAGATTAACTTAATTAAAAATAGCAAATTTTGATATGTAATTTGACTCAAAATTTGATATGTAAATCAACTTGGTCAAGTAGTCAAACAAGAAGAGTCAAGAGACGAAAGCTAGATCTGATCAGATGCACTCTTGTTAAAATACTATTCGGATTTCGGACGCTGGCATTTATTACAGCCAGAATATTAATTAATACGCGAATTTAAGTGTGAAAAAAAATTGAAAATAATATTTTTTCAAAAAAAGATTAATTAATATATATAACCCAAACTATAATATCTTTTACCCGTTCATTCTTTTATTTGTATCAATTATATTTCGAATTATCGAATTGATATCAATTATAGTCCGACATCAAATGCCCGTCAATACCATCGGTAGGTGCTGACGTGGCATTTGACTCAACATATTAAAAAATAATTTTTTTACTAATTGTGTTGCCACATCAACATTTAATTACCTATTTCTTTAAATAAGAAAAAAATATTTTTTAACCTACTCCGTTGCCACGTCAGATAGCTCCTCAACCTCGCCCGCATCCTCTTCGCCCACGCATGGCGGCCTGACTCCGCTGCCATCCGCTTCCACGACCTCCCCTTGCATGCCTTCCCCTCCCCGGAGCTCGACACCAGCGGCGCCCTCAAGTTCCTCGCCCACCTCCAACTGGCGTTCGATGTCGCCGTCGTCCACCTTCACCCCCCTCTCACCACCCTCCTCCGCTCCCTCGCGTTGTCGTCCTGCTGCGTCGTCCTTGTCCACGACTTCGCCATGTCCTTTGTCGCCGGCGTCGCCGTCACATTCCCTAGCGTCGAGGCCTTCTCCTTCCAGAGCGTCTCCGCCTTCGTGGGAAGCCGCTCGACGATCCTGAATTCGGGAAACTGAACCTCTCGATGATCACGAATGACAGCTGCTTCAACACATGTCGTCCGATCGACGAAGGCCTTGACACGAAGCAGATAAAGAAGATGCACACCAACGGGTCTGCTTCTGACTTCCTCATCGACAAGGTTTGAGAGTTTTGTAGCAAAAAGTTCTCGTTGTAGATATAAATCTATGAAGCACAGAAACTTCCCGTGGGTTAACGTTTCCGTGTCGGAAACGTTTCGAAAACCTAAACTCTTAGAAATAAATATTGGTTTCCCAGATGAAAATTTCACTGTCATTTCTCTCTCCTTTCAAAGGTTTTAGACGACAACATAAAGAAGGAACTCTGTCAAATCCAATATGAGTTATGTGCAAAGAACCAAAACATCAATTTCAAGTAAAGTTTCTCTTCCAATGGCTATTGTCTTTTACCTCCTCCTTCCATGATTAAAGAAGTCACGTATTGATATTTTCCCCCTCCATCTACCGTGACAGAGATGAACAAATGGAAGCAATATCAGTTAGGCTTCTAGTGGACAAGGCTGATATATTTGAACAATTTCTTTCCAAAGTGAGCTTTGAAGTAATTGCAGCTTAAGATGGGGTTTGACTTGGATGCGTTTGCGTATGAGATTTAATTGTGGGATGTGTTTGCATGCAGGGCACGGTGTGATAGATATGGAGACATTGTGCTTGACGTGGTGAGGAAAGAGTTTAAGGATCATGTGGGAGAGATGGAGCGAGACTCTGCGGAATGCTGCAAGGGATCACAAGCATGAGCATGGCGGTGCAGAGAAATGGTTTGCCTTCGAAGTAAAGGATGAAAACCTTGATCTCAATTTATTTTCTCAAAGGATGAAAACATTGAATTCTTTTCAGTAGATCCTCCCTACGATTATCTTAGAAGATAATTTGTTCTGTAATGGGTTGGCACGAGTTGCTGCAGTGGCTGGACGAGCGGCATCAATCGTGTACGTGTCGTTCGAGACGACGACGTCGTTCCCGGACGAGCAGTTGGCGGAGTGGCGGCGGGGCTCGAGGTCAGCGGACAGAGGTTCATCTGGGCATTAAGGGACGCAGATCGGGCCGACATTTATGCCGGCCAAGGAAGTAATGGTGTGAGCTCAGCAGCACCCCCGAAGAGACCGTGATGAAGCGGGCATTAAAAATTATAAATTATCCTCGTTGCCACGTCAGTCATTAAAAAAAATATTTTAATATGCTGAGTCAAATGTCACGTCAACCCTTAATGGTAGTATTAACGAACATCTGATGTCGGACTAAAATTAATATCAATTCGATAATTCAAAATGTAATTAATATAAATTAAAGAATAAATTAGATTTTTGAAAATAATCATTGTTTGGGCTACGTACATCATGGAAGTGATGAATGACTCTATCTATTAGTATTATTTAATTGTGGCCGACAGGTTCAATAATATTCATTCAGCTGATATCATTATCGACGAGAAATAATGGTAAATAAAGAATACAGGTAAAATATTTGATAACGACGAGGAGGATGAAATATTAGAGCAAATAAAAAATGTTAAGTGAAAGAATCAATTTTTTACTATTTGAAGAGAAAAAATATTCTCTCGAGAAAACATTACACGTTGATCGAGCCTCCTGCCTCAGCCCATCAAATAGGTTAACTTTGTCTATTTGACTCTTTGACTTTCTACTCGGGCCCCACCCATTTCGTACTCTCATAATCTCACGCATCGATCGAGCCTCTTCTATCAGATCTGAAAATTATTTTAGATCTTAATGAACGAACTTGGAGTCCAGACTCTTCGCCCTTCTCTATCTGTGCCGGTCCCAAACCTCCAAGGCTCCAACAATCGGCCGTCCACACTCCACGTGTTCAAATAAAATTTGATTTTTATGGCAATGTCCGACCTCTTCAAATGCTCGTCTTCTCCCTCTCCTCCTCTCGCTCTCTGGTCGTTCGAAGCAATCCCAACTCTCGTCTCTCATCGCTGCCGCCAAGTTGTTGCGGTCTTGCTCCTGCAGACTACATTCTTCGTCGATGTTGATACCAGGTTACAGACTTGCAGCACCGAAGCAGTCCCAATTAACTTGCAGTGCCATTGTCGCCAAGTGAATCATCAATTTCTACATCCAGATTCTATTTTTCCGACCTATTATCTCTTATTTTTGTATATATTACTTTTTAATTTATACCTAGCCAGTGAAAATATATTAGTTTGTTTTTGTTATTGATAAAAAGTTAAATATGTCAAATAGAAAATATGAATCTAGTTATACAAAACTCCTAAAAAATAACATACTTGAAACTTTAATAAAATCTCAACAATGAGCTCTTAATAAATTTTTTACAAGTAATAAAAAGAATTTAAAAAATATGGGAGATTGTTCCTTGAATGAACAAGTCAATAATATTATTGAATTAGATGTTAATAAAATAAAAGAAGAAGAACAAAAAGAATAAGAATAAGAACAAGAACAATAAATTAGTGAAAAGACTCACATGAACCCTAATAATGACCCGCTTCTAAATGAACCAAATGATTCCATCTCTAAAAATATTTATGATCCTCGTCAATAGACTAATATTGATAGAAATTTGAGGAGATTTGTCAGTTGAAAAGGGGTCAATTAGAATTGTTGGTATAAATTTTTCAAAAGATAAATTTTCAAGACATTTCTCTAGTACATATTATATTCAAAAATTAGCAAATAGCGAAAAACATGAAAGAAGATGATTAATTTATTCTAAAGACTTAGAGAGAGTATTTTACTTTTGTTGCAAGTTGTTTAATTCTATTTGCTTGTACTAGTAAATTAGCTAATGAATATAGTAGTGATTGGAAAAATTTAAGTGCTAAACTTAAAACTTATGAACCGAGCAATGAGTACATTATTAATATGAGTTCATGGATAGATTTAGAAATGAAATTGTTGAAAAAAAAAATCAATAAGAATGTTCAAGAACAATATTAATAGAGAAAAAGAACATTAAAAAAAGTACTATTAAGAATTATTGCAATAATAAAAACTCTTGGTAAAAACTAGGGTTGAGCATCGGCCAGGTCGGGTCAAAACCCGATCCGATCCGATTAACCCAAACCTAAAATTTTTGGCTTTTTATCAATCCGACCCTACTCGAAATATAATTCGGGGCCCGACTCGATTATCTCGAAAAAATCGAGTCCCGGTCTGAATAACCCGAATTTTCTTTAAAAAATAAAAATAAAAATAAAAATCATAATTACAAAAGGTAAAAAATACGAAAATGTGAAAATAGTGGAAATAAATGTGAAAAATATAGGTATTAGAAATATGAGTTAAACTCAAAACCTCTCAACTTTATTACAAACCTTCTAACCACTAGTCCAACCCATCTTTTGTATTTATATATACATAATACATATATGTAAGGTGTATTTCGGGCCGGGTCGGGTAAATCAAGGTTTTCACCCGACCCGACATGAAAAAAGATAATGAAATTTCTAAAATTTCAACCCCACCCGACCCGAATTAAATTTTCGAGTTATTCGGGCCGGTTCGGGTTTTGCTCATCTCTAGTAAAAACAATTTCGCATTTAGGGGAAAAATGAAAAAAAATCTATCAAGAAAGTAATGTAAATTTTATAAGTTTAATTGAAATGATTGTCGAATTCGATCCAGCGATGCAAGAACATATTCAACGAATTAAAGATGATGAAATTCGAAATCATTACATTGGACATAAAATACGAAATGAATTAATTAATTAATATGTTAGCATGCGAAATTAAAAATAGAATTACTAAAAAATTATAGATGTAAAATATTTTTCAATCATACTTAATTGCACACCGGATATAACTCATCAAGAGCAAATGTCTCTCGTATTACGAAACGTGGACATTTCTTGAACTCCAATAAAAATTACTAAATTTTTTATAGAGTTTTTAAACGTAAATGATACAACTGAAAAATGTCTTTTGATCTTCATATTTATAATTTAAGAGGGCAAGAATATGACAACGGATCAAATATGAAGGGGAAAAACCAACGAGTGCAAAAAAGACTTCTTGATATAAATCCGAGATAATTTTACACGGCATGTGGTTGTCATAATTTAAATTTAGTACTTTGTGACACGACTAATTTTTGTCTTATAGTTATATCATTTTTTTGGAGTAGTGCAACACATATATTCACAATTTTCTTCTTCCACTAAAAAATAATTTTTTTTACAAGATTGTATACCTACTTTAACTAATAAATAATTGTCACAGATTTACTAAGAAAGTCGTATTGAAAATGTTAAAATAATAAGATTTCAAATCCCACACATAAGTGATGCTTTATTAAAGTTAGTAGAAGTCAATGAAGATCCGAAAACTAAAAGTGAAGTCAATTGTTTAGCAACATATAAGCTTGAAAATTTTGAGTTTTTTTAATTAGGCATGATTATTTGGTATGGTATACTGTTTGCTATTAATTCAGTAAGCAAAAATTTTCAATCAAAAGATATATGTATTGACGTTGCTATAGATCAATTAGAAGACCTTCTTTCTTTCTTTAAAAATATTGAGAAGGTTTTGCAACTGCTATAATTTCCGCTAAAGAAATTGTACTTGAAATGAATATAGAACCTAAATTTTTAGAAAAATATGTCATATATAGAAATAAATAATTTGATGAGAAACCCATAACAAAACAATAAAGACACTTGAATAATTTTTTAGAATTGATTATTTCTTATACACAGTAGATCGAACCATTTTCTCACTTCAAAGTAAATTTGAATAATTTAAAATAAGGTAATTACTTGAATACATCCTGAACTTTGGACATTGTCTTATTTGTAGCCAAATTTGAAATATTTCCAAATTACATCATCAACTTTGACATTGATCTCAATTGTATCCTCCTGTCATCTCTCCGTCGCTAGCCCCGTTAACTTAATGATGTGGCATGCCCACGTGGAATAAAATAATAATAAATATATATATATATATTTTAAAAATCCTTTTTCACTCGTTCCACATCATCTTCACCAACGAAGGCTTTCGTTCCTCCGAGCTCGCCGACATCGCCGCAGCCTGCCCCAAGCTCGCCCACCTCCTCACCCCTACGTGTTCAATCCTCGTTCCATCGAGTTCGTGGGCGGCAACGCCCTCGCCACCAGTTGCCCTCGGCTCTCCCTCGTCCACCTCGCCGATCCTGCCACCCTCTCCCCCGCTCGCGTAGACTCTGACGCCAAGGAAGACGCTGCGATCACCGATCCAGCTCGCGACCATCACCTGCATCGAACACTTTGTGGCCGCTTGGAGTCGCTATGCATCAAGAACTCAGCTGATCTGATCGACTCCAGCCTCGCGACCACCGCCGGAGAAGAAGGTCGTCCATTCCGCCGAGCTCCTCTTCCACCTTCCCCTTTTACGGTCCCAGCCCCACCAAAAGAATCTCCAACACATTCGTCACCACCATTCTCAGCTGCTTGCCGAAATCCTTCGTCACCTCACTTCGACGAGAGTTAGTTAACATGTAGTTAACATTATTTACCATCCCTGCTTGCTGTAATCGTAGATCTTGCACACCGACTGGTTGTTGGCGTACTGCTCCTTTTGTTCCATGGGTAGGTCGAATAATTCCTCCCCCACCTTCCGTAGCTGCTCGATGAGGTCCATCGAGATGTCATGGTTCACGATGTGCATCACCCCCACTCCGTCGCCGCCTCCTTCACCACCTCCGCTGTCACACCCCAAACCCGGTATGATCGGCCAGGATACGTCACGTACCCAGTAGTCTAACTCAACTTAAATAAAACAATAATAACTTGAACAGTGGAAGATTTTTTTTTGAAAAGAACAGACATGACATCACGAACCAAACCAAATGAAAACTCAATATGAACGCACTGGACAAGTTTTTTTTAAAATGAGTTCAAATAAATAAACAAGGCTCCCCAAATAAAAATAAATGCGGAAACCATGACCCGAGTCAACATGACTCAACAACTCAAAGAGACACTAAAATGACTCAGGTATCCTCCTCGATCACGACATGTCACGAGACCCGCTGCCCTGTCGCCATCAGCCGCGCTACTGCACCCCAGTACCTCTCTGATCTAACTCAGGTGCTGAAAAATAACATAAATGAGGGGTAAGTCCAACTAGGACTTAGTGAGTAAATTAGTCCTCAATTCACCAAATCAATTATCATGCATAAAAACATAATATAGCCGATATAAATAACGTAACAACAACGTTAGAAGAACTTAGCAATAATATATCCATAGCTCTATGCATGAAATCAACATCCGTCAACAAATATAAAATATCTTTTTTAAAAAGATGGACAAACATCAATAACACATTCGTTACCCTACTCATATCCACAATAATAAGTATAAACATCTATCAATAGTTATAAACATATCGACAACAATAAAATAAGATAAATGCAACACATCAATCATATGCAAGCAATGCAACATCCCAATCATATGCATGTTCTCTGGACCCGTCGGTCCCACATAGCCACATAGGGTAGGTAGACGGGTGGCTGCCGAACTACCACCCAACTCAGTGCCGTCTCTTTGGGGCATGCCCTCCCCTCACCGGCATTGGCTCTTCCGAGCTGGCCTGTTGGGGCATACGTTCCCCTCATCTGCTCGGGTCTCCGGACTGTCTCTTTGGTGTATGATCTTCCCTCACCAGTCGGACTTCCAGAATAAGGCCAACGCTGTCTCTTTGGAGCATACCCTCCCCTCACCAGCGAGGCTTCCGGGAAATGCAACAAGCACATCACAACACCACACACGCAAGTATATAAGTATGAACAATATGTGTTATCAACAAGTAATAAAAGATATGTTAAGTGCATACCTCATCCTCCACCTCCTCCTGTTATACATCACAATCACATACCGATATATATATATATGTATATATAGTGCTCATAAATCATGAATGCTCAGCACAAATAAACAATCATAAAATAGAATTATAGCACTGTAAGAAAAGATGCATGTGTATTATAAAAGCAGTGCAAAAAGAAACTCCAATTGTAAATCAATAAACTGGAATGTGATAAAATAACTTGTCATAGAAACCACTGGTCTAGGATAAAATTCACCTCATTAAATACTATATCCATGAATCATTTTAGAGCAAATCATAAAAATATATAAAATATGATTTTCCAGCTTGACACGCAAAACAAGGCGACGCCCGGCTACTGTTTTCAAATTCCGAAGGTCTGATGGCGAAATAGACCTCACCAATGAATTCGGAACATCGATTAGGTGAAAATTCATATATAACATGAATAATTTCGCTAATTTTAAGGACTCCAAATAATTATTTAGAATAATAAGATAAATGCTTTAAATTTATTTAATAAATTACTATTACAAATAAATATGACGGTGTTATAATCAATAAACCAGTAATAAAATCTCCGCCCTTCATCTAAACTGGATCACATCACAGCCTTCTATTTAATATGATACAATCACAACCCTCTATTTAACATGATGTAATCTCAGCCTTACATCTAATCAGATCCAATTTTCACCCTCCATCTACATGATGAAATCATAGCCTTACATCTAATCAAATGCAGTCACAGCCCTCCATCTAACCAGATGCAACCACAGCTCTCCATCTACATGATGCAATCACAGCCTTACATCTAACTAGATGCAATCACAGCCCTCCATTTAACCAGATGCAATCACAGCTCTCCATCTAACCTGATGCAATTTCGGCTTTCCATCTAACATGATGTAATCTCAGCCTTCCATCTACCATGATGCATCCATAGCCTTACATCTATCCTGATGCAATCTCATCCCTCCATCTACATGATGAAATCTAAGCCTTACATCTACATAAGATCAAATCTCAGCCACTCATCTCAACTAAGTCAATCCAATCCTTCATCTAACCCAAATCAATCTCAACCCTCCATTTCACTCAACCACCTTAGGTCATCTTCTCCACCTCTCCTCACCCACCTGCCGTCGCCGCCCTTCCCAGGCCGCTGCAGGGCCGCCTGAGTCACTGGTGTCAATGCCGGCGCCTGCCAATGCCCTGCAACCACGTGGCGGTGGCAGCGCCCCGCGCGGCTGCCCGTACGTGGCAGCGACGCCATGCCGGGCGTCGCTGCCTTTGGATGCCTCGTTGGTGCCCGCTGCCACTGCTGCCGCGGCGCCCCGCCAGGCGCCGCCTCCTTGTGCGGTCGGCGCCGGTCGGCAAGATGCACAGGAAGATGGTAGAGAAAAGAAAATGATATTTTATTCCAACATGGTTTAATTAAGAAATGATCGATTCGACTTCCGATCTAATACGAGAAAATGCATCAAAAATCGATGAAAAACCCCGAGACATGAGAACAATGACATGAATCAAGAATTGGAGAAAAGAGGGCCTAATTCCACTCACCGGACGGAGAGAAAACGGAAGGAAAAGACGCGCAGGATCTTCCCCCGATCGACAGCGATGAACTCGCTAAAATCCTGCTCCGACGGTGCCCTCTCTCTCCTCTCCTTTGCCTCGGGTGGCATGCATCTCCAAACCCCCTAGCTGCACACCCCATGGTCTAATTTATAGATACCAATTGGGTCCAAATAACCAAAATACCCATATCTAAGCTATCTGACTTAAACAAGCCATAACTCACCCGTTCTAACTCTGATTCGAGATCCGATTGCACCGCTAAATTCATCTCGAGACCCTCTATCACCCTAGCATGCTAAATCATAGATATAAGACAAATAAAATTTCTCTTAATTTTTCTATATTAAATGCTTACTCGAGTCTAATCCCGAAGCTTCCCGCCAATCCGCGCTAACTAGGGCCCACTCAAGAATAAAATATTATTATTAAGATTTTAAGTATTATATCCGTGCACGCCTGCCGCGTCGTCTCGTCCAGTGAGTCGAAGTCGAGGGATGCATATGAATGTGTATACATATGGAAGAAGAATAAGAAAGAACCAAGAACAAGAAGGTTGAACACAAATGGCAACATGAAGGACTTAAGGAACAAGGAAAGAAATAGGGGGCGAAGGCTTCAGTGGCCGCATGCATGCACTTCCCACTTTCACCAAACAGGCTTCGGTGGCTGCATGCATGCCCCGATACCGGCTGCTTGGTGAGCTATGCAAGCTGTCGGAGCTCTTCGACACTTGCTGGAAACGTGACGATGCGGTGCGGATCACCGATGACCCGAACGACGTTGGTCACTGCTCCAGCGTCCATGCCAGCACGTATCCTCGTGCACATCCAAGGTAATCTCGACGTATACCTCATCGTCGTCGGCGACGGCTATAGCGGAAGGCGAGAGGTTTAGCTGAACACCAGCTTTAATCTTTGTGAATTGTGTTAAACAATTTTTTTTTTAAAATTATTTTTTAATGATATGTAAAAATAATTATTTTATTCCACGTGGGCATGCCACGTCATGAAGTTAACGGGGTTGACGACGGAGAAATGACGGGATGATACAATTGAGATTAATGTCAAAGTTGATGATGTAATTTAGAAATATTTCGAATTTGGCTACAAATGAGATAATATCCAAAGTTCAGAATGTATTTAGGTAATTACCCTTTAAAATATATGAAAGTACTTTTGTTTTTCTATTTAGTGGTAAAAAATTAAGATCATTAGACAATGAGGCTTTGAAAAAATACTACATTGACCTTGAATGTTCCTTGAAACATAATGACAATTAACTCTAACATTGATGGTTTTGATTTATTTTCGGAGTTAAAGGTGTTAAGAGAAATTGTAGATGTAGAAGATAACACTCGACTTGATATACTCAATCATATAAAAAGATTTGATTCTTTTCCAAATCCATATATTGCCTATAGAATAATGGTAACGATTCCTGTGATAGTAGCTTTGGCAGAAAGAAGTTTTCCAAAATTGAAATTCATAAAATCTTACCTAAGATCTACGCTGTCTCAAGAAAAATTAAATGGATTAGCTTTATCATCAATTGAGAAAGAAATATTATACGAAATTGATTATAAATATTTAATTAGTAATTTTACTTCTCAAAAAAGTTAGAAAAATAATATTTACATAAAAATTTATATTAATTTTATTGAATAAATGAAAGACCTCATCTTAATATTTCACCTTAGGCCACAATATCTCTTGGGCCGCCCTTGACTATCTCGCACTGGGCGAAGAGGTTTTATCCAAAATCCTGGGTGGAGACTTCAACATGACTAAACATGCCGGCGAGAAGCTAAATTATAGAGGCAACAACTCGGGTTCCAGAATGTTTTCTCGGTTCATCGCAGATAGTGAACTCATTGATCTCCCTATCCCGAGTCTAGCCTTTACATGGACGAATAATCAACTTCGGCCCGCTTTAGCTAAGCTCAATTAGATATTGACTAAGGGGCATTTATATATATATAATATTTTTTGGATAAACGTTTTAAAAATTGACCCTCCTTATAAGTTTAACAAAATCTAGTCAAGAGAATAGTTTTTGGATAAAACTATCCTCATTGATACCCAACCCTTATGAAGAAAGATGTGTTTATTTCAACAATCCATCCAAGTGTCGACAACCCGGGATAACTCGCACAACCCGTCCATATGCCAACAAACAAGGGACAAAGATAACACACCCCCAAGATGTCAACAACCCAGGACAATCCGGGAGCACCCTGTCCATAAGCCAACAACAAGGGACATAGACAACACACCCACCCTGGATGTCGTCAATCCAAGACAATCCAGAACAATCCGTCCAATGTGTCGACAACTCGGGACGACTTGCCGACAGAGTCAATAACCCGAGATAAATTAAGACAAAACAACTTGCATTATTTGTGTTGTAGATGACTTACAAGGAAGAAGAGAACCTGGTTCATGCCAAAGATAATTGCAAAATGATAAAGATGGGTCGACGAAATCGTAACACGGGGCTGGATGTTGGCCACAATTACTGGCCACGTAAGGTTGGTTAGGTGGCGGTCACTAGCCTGCGTGGCAGTGACGTGCTGCGGCTCTATCCATGGCGGCCCACTATGAACTACAATGTTGCTACATTCACTCTAGCAATGTTGGCCAACATTGCAGGGCGGCAATCCCAGCCCCAATCAGCCAGCTGTGAGATGAGGGGGTGGGGGAGTGGTGAGGGGCGACCACCAGTGGTGGATCCGACGAGCTAGGAGAGGGAGAACAATGGATGAAGATGAATAAACATGAGACAAAAAGGGGAAGAGGAGATAAGGATGAAGAGTACTTTTTTTCCATTCATACAAAAATTGGCCTAAAGTTATATGATGGTTAATTTTTAAATTGCTTTCCCAAAAGGGTCAATCCTCGCAATTTCATTATTGATTAATCTCTAGCTATCAACTCTGCTTCAATCTTATTGGCACTCTTAAAAGACCTTTGCTCACAGTCAACTAGGATGAGCTATATCAACAAGACCATGCTTTACATCCCAGCTCCAACAACTATCAATTCCATTCTCGATTAACGAAGTTTTTGGGGGTAGTCAGCAAAATGAAGAATTATAAATCTCCCGACTCGGACGGTGTCCCCATAGAGTTCTATAATAAGTTTTGGAACGAGATAAGAGATGACGTGACACACATGATAAACTCCCTACAACAAAATATATCCAGTATGCAAAGGATAAATAGAGCCATCATCATCACTCTTATCCCTAAAAGAACCAACACAGAGACACCCAATGAATTTAGACCCATCAGTCTGGAGAATGATTTAATCAAAATCTTCTCGAAGCTTCTTGCCAAAAGACTTGTTCCCTTCATGACTTCCCTCGTGGAACGTTCACCAGGGGCCTTCATTTTCGAAAGAAGTAGTTTAGATTGCTACATGTCGGTCAACGAAACTTTATGGGCCTTCAAACACAAGAAGGATAATATCTGTGTTATTAAACTTGATTTCGAGAAAGCTTTCGATATTGTAAATTGAGAGTTCATCTTAGAAATGTTGAGCGCAAGAGGCTTCCCCTCAACTTGCATCCGTTGGATCCAACACCTGCTAAAATCTTATAGCTCTTCACTAATAACTAATAGATCTACTGGAGCACCTTTTAGACATCGAGGAGAGCTCCCACAAGACAATGCTATGTTCCCCTTCTTTTTAACCTTGTCGTAGACACACTCTCCAAATTTCTCCTTCGAGGTAGCCGTGAAGGGGTAATGAGGGGAGCATTATCGGATATTATCCCCGACGAGATCGCACACATCTCCTTCGTCGACGATTTGGTCATACTACGAAGCCTCTACCTCATTTGTCGAGACCTTTCGAGTTCTGATGAAAATGCTTTAATATAACTTCTAGCCTAAAGATCAACTACACTAAAACAAGGATTTTACACATTGGAGGCAATCAAGAGATTGCTAATCAGATGGCACACATTTTGGGGTGTCCAGCAGGCCAGTTCCCAATTGACTACCTTGGATTACCACTGCGTCTCGATCAACTACATAAAGACAATTTGAACAAAGAATTGATTGCCAAATTTGACGGGGCCTTGGCCTCTTTGAAGGGATCTATATTATCTAGAATTAGCTGAAGAACTCTCATCAACAATGTACTCACTGGTCAAACTTCATACCTTTCCATATTTGAAGCCCCGACTTGGGTTATTAGGCAAATGTACATACAAACACTACTGGAATAACGAGCATCATCAACGGATGGACCCGTTGCTACGCCATCGCTGAAGACCATCAACAACGGCCAACAACGACTGCTCCCGTTACAACGCTGCTGTTGCAGAAGATCACATATTTTATAACTTAACAACGGATTTGCAACGGCTACTCACGTCATTGTTAATGATATATCAACAACGGTTCCGCAACGGGATATATCCATTGTTGATACATCATCAACCACGGCTCAGCAATGAGGCGCAACGGTTGCTACTGCTTTTATCAGCAACGGTTCCGCAACGGCGCATCAACTGTTACGGATATTGCCATCAGCAACGGTCGTCACGCCGTTGCAAAGCCTTTGCTGAAAGGCTGTTGCTAAGTCATTGCTGTTGTTCATCAGCAACGACTTTATGTTTGGGCCCAGGTATTACGATACACTTTCAGCAATGACTTTCACACGGATGATCGTGGAAAGGCCGTTGCTGATAATGTTAACATGTAATTGAGAAATTTTAAAATTAGAAATTTTCATTAATGCATTTATAACTTGATACATAACTCACACACTCATAAATACATTCATTCAAATACACATACATTCACACACACATCACAGATACACCCAGATATATATCAAAATAATTATACTTATAATTATAATTATCCACAATCATATAAAAAATATACAAAATCAAAAGTATCGTATCAACACGATACGAATCAATATATCAAGTCACAAAATAAGTAACTTTATCCAAGTAATAAGTATATAACAAGTCAATATATATCCAAGTCAATCAATTCATAAAACAATAAAAGCTCACTACAATATATGGTGGAGGAAGGTCGGGATCATACAGCAGAGTCTTGATTGCTTGAGTGTACACCAGCGTGGACTGAGTCGATGACGATGGATCTGAGTGTACACCGCTTGACTAACCTGTCATCTGTCTTAGCATGACATGCATCTCAGTCATCATCTCACTCTGTCGTGCAACCGTCTCCTCCACGATATCCTCCTGTTCTGATCATTAATCCTGGAGGTGGAGGTCCGCTCATCGACTGCCAGAGGGGTCAGTGCCCCAAGTGGCCGAGCACGGCTTGCGCATGATCACTATCAGCAAGGCCATAGACGCGGCCGTGGTCCCGGTCACATATTGCCTCGACCCACGCTCTCGCGTCAAAGTCCTTGGGGGTGCCCCCGTGCTGCGTCACCGTCTGAATGTAGGTTTCCTACATGAGTTTGGTTTTTGTTTCATATTTTTTCTAAAAATTAAACTAAAAATAAATAATGCGTAATTGAAACAAATATATTTACCATAATGACTGTAGCGCGGGTGTCGATGTACTCCCCCGCCCCATGTCCTCTACGATGAGTCCGCTCAAACACCTCCATCGGGGTGGGTCGCTGGATAGTCTCGTCATCTATCACCGTCCGCTCAAACATGTCCACGTGCTCACGGGGCATGTGAGACAAAGTGGGCTATGCCACATGAATATATTGTCGGATTATCCCCGATATAGTCCTAGGGGCTCGCCAATCACAGAAATAAGTTGGTGTTGTTCAAAACGCGTATGTGGCCGCCTGCGTCTCGATGAACTAGCCTCAGGGACAAGAGGATCAGCGACAGGAGCAAGTGCTGCAACATCACACTACAACATCTCGCCAACCATATTATTCATATTGCACTAAGTATTTCTATTAATCGTTAACTTCATTCTAAATTTCGACAGCATCTCCCTACAGTTCTCCGAATACGCATATCATCTGAGTGCATATCGGAGAATAAGAGAGATACAATAGCCAAAATTTAAGAATGAGTTAACGGTTAAAAGAAAAAACTAAGTGCAATGCAAATAACTATGTTCCCAAATTATCCAATTAGGGATAATTCAAGGGTTGTACGTCATATAAAAGACCATCTACTTCTTTTACACGAACATATAACCCCCAAACGGATCTAAGATTTTGCTAAATCATATTCGACTCGTCGATGCGTACGCGAAAAATATCAACTCGTCAGATGGTTGATTATTTTCTAAATTTCTGAATGTCGGTTCGAGTCCACAGTGGACGATTCCGGCGGGAGTCCAAAGTGGACGATTCTAGCGCGAGTCCGAAGTGGACGATTCTAATTAATCTAAATCTAAATATTAACAATAAAATTAATCTAAATTAATATAATCTAGATTAATCTAATCTGAATATTTATCTAAATTAATCTAAAGATTAACATTAATCTAAATTAATCTAATCTAATCTAAACATCAAAATTAACCTAAATATTTAATTAATTTAAACATCTAAACATTTAATTAATCTAATATAATCTAACATTAAATTAATCTAGAATTAGGATTTAATAAAAGAAAAAAAATTAGGGTTTAATCCTAAATGGTACTGTTCCGGCGCTAGCGTCTAGTGTCCGACATTGGACACTGGACAATAGTTCGGTGGCCTGTGGTGGCCGACCCTAGAATAGGAGGAAGGGAATGGTCTGCTTACCTAGTTTGGAAGCAAGGAAGCAGGGAAGCGGCGTCGGCGACGGGAAGAAGAGTCGGCGACAGCTTCGGGAGAGAGGGAAGCAGAAGCAGGGAAAGGGGGCGAGCGCGATCACGATTGAGTTAAATAAACTTATGCTGATAAATAATATCATCTACAATGGCTACGCGGCCTTTGCATAGCCATTGTTGATAAGTATTTCATTTTCGCGCCGCGAGCGCGCCATCGAGTAAATTGTAATAGATACATAAGTAGTAAGTAAGTCGTTGCTAATGTGATAATAATGTTAGCAACGGTCGACACGACCTTTAGTCAACCGCTGAAAATAAGTTATTTCCTTTGCGCGTCGCGTTCGCGCCATCCTCTTCTTAGCAACGGTCCGAGTGGCCGTAAAATAAGCCGTTGCAGATATGATGATATATCATATCTGCAATGGTTCGAGCAGCCGTAAGAAAGTCATAAGTCATTGCAACAGCGTGAGCGATCGTTACTGTTTAACACATTTGTAGTAGTGAACTAAGAACCTTCTTCTAGACCAACAACAGAGTAGTCAGCCCAATGGGCACATGTCATGTTAATTGGGAAACATTAACAAGCAACAAAATTGAAGGCAGACTTGGTATCCTAAATATCTCCTCCCACAATACAACTAGTCTTGGCTCTTATCATTGGAAACACGTTCATAGGAATGATTCATTTGGGTTGCCATCTTAGTCTCACTATATCCCACTATTCCCAACTTGTCGCCTACCAATGTAACCAATCTTTCGGTGGTTTTGAGAGTCATTATGAAGCTTCATGATATATATCTTCAGAGTCTATTATTTTCCAGGTGGGCACTAGTTGTCGCATGCGTCTTTGGCTTGCACTACTAGAAAAATGGGCATCAGCAACGGCTGATGCCGTTGCTGAGCCGTTGCAATGGAGCTGTGGCAGAAAATCGCGTTGCTGATAACTTAGCAATGGATCAGCAACGATCGCTCGGGCCGTTGCTAAAGATATTATTAGCAACGGTTTTGCCACGGACCCGGAGCCGTTGCGGATAACATTAATAGCAACGGCCGCTGAGTCCGTAGCAACGCCGTAGTAAAATCCCGTCGCTAAGCCGTTGCTGTAGGTCATCAGCAACGGCTTTCGATACACTTTTAGCAACGGCTTTCCCACAGATTGCCGTGGGAAAGCCGTTAATGATGATGTGAACCTGGTAACGAAATAATTTAAAATTTAAAATTTCCATTGATACATTGATACATTATCTGATACATAACTCACACACTCATACACTCATACACACATTCATTCACACATCACAAATACACCAAGATATACATCAAAACAATTATATTTATATTGATAATTATCCACAATAGTATAAAAACTATTCAAATGCAAAATTGAAGTATCAATATCCAAACAAAATAAATTAAACAAGTCCAATATCTCAGTAACAAAGTCAATATAAAAAAATCTCACGATGACGATGGAGGATGGTCTGGATCATATGGAGGGGTCTGGAGTGCTTGAGTGTACACCGGCGTGGACTGACTCGAGGACGATGGATTAGATGATGCCGAAGAGATGCCATCGCCTGGGACCGAGCCTGCCCCAGCTGCCCGTTGTACCTTGCCCGGGAAATAGCCTCCCAGGCAGCGTAAATGAAGGGCCTTTGGTCCTCGGCCCATGTATAGCGAGCCTGCAAAATAATAATATCAGTACCAATATTAATCATCATGCATGTAAAAAAAATAATAATACGTGCCTCAAACTCGCGCCATAACATGTCGACATGCTCGCTAGGCACGTGAGACCATGTAGGCCATACCCCGTGCATGTATCGTCGAATAGTAGAAGAAATACTCCTCGACACTTCTTCTTGCTCGAATCTGCACAACAAAAATAAATTTTAATATTATATTATGATATAATGAATTTGTAATTATTCATAATTCATGATATATTACCGCTCCCCAATCACGCTAATCAATCTACGTGACTCTGTGGCTGGTGGAGGCTGCCACCTGTTAGGCCCGCGTGGCCGCCTGCGTCTGAATGTACTAGCCTCGGCAGTATCATCGGCATGAGGATCAGCAACAGGAGGTTCAGCAGCATGAGTAAGTGTAGGAGTCTCACCGATCGGAGACTCCGAAGCTCTCCTGCGACGATAACCACGATCAGACATATCTGTCGAATAGACATATAATCAGATTATTGTATAAATAGTAGATATTTATTTAATAAAATGCAGTTATTTTGGCATGCGTGTATTTTTGTCGGATCGATTTCATCTCCTTGTAACGAGGATGTTGACATACAAGACATTTATCCAACTGCATATTTTTTTTATAATATAAAAGGCAGTTATTTTGTCATGCGTGTATTTTTTCGTACCCAAGCCCTAATTTTCTAATCAGCTTTTTAGTTTTATAAAAAGTAGGCTCAAACTTGTTATCAGTAGGCAGCATTCCATTAATCAATCCTGCAATCCGATCATACACAACTCTGCTGATATTACAATCGGCCTTGATGTTTAGGAGCTGTCATTGTTGAAAACCTAGTGTATTTAGGACAATTCTCATACAAAGGTTCATCGGCAGCTTTCAACATTTCGTAAAATTCTGCAGCTTCTTTATTCGATAATTCAATCTCTACCGCAGTTTGTACTTCTGTGATATCAACCGCTGTAGTATCTGGTGGGACTGATGTCTGAAGAACTGGCCGATCAACATTATCATTCAGGTGGAATTGATCCCCAAGACTATCAAGTATCATAGTTCTATAAGGATTAGATTGACTGGATGAAGAAGCACCAACAGAGGAAGATTCACCATATGTCTGAACGACAGGATTGCTCGACGTCCCGACTTCGCGTGACTCCCCATGACAAGTCCATAGAAAATATCTTTGTGCAAATTCTTTGGTATATAGATGCAGAGTGACAGTCTCCCGATCCAAAAATCGTACATTCGAACAAATGCGGCACGGACATCGGATTTGATCACCGATGCTAACGAAATTCCGATTCGAATAGGCAAAATTTAGGAAGTACGTTACGCCTAATCGAAACTCATTCGTTAAAGCTCCACGATGAAGACGTCGGTACATCCAACTTCGATCAGCCGACATGATTCTGTCAATCAATGACAATTTCTTTGGTTAATGTCTTTAGGTGAGATTGTCCTATTTCATTCGGGATTTATGTTATTTATATTGCACTAAGTACTTATTTTAACCGCTAACTTCATTCTAAATTTCGGCAGCATCTCCCTACAGTTCTCCGAATACGCATATCATCTGGGCGCGTATCGGAGAACAAGAGAGATGTTGCCGAAATTTAGAATAATTAGTTAACAGTTAAAATAAAAACGTAAGTGCAGTACAAATAACTATATTCCCAAATTGTCCAATCAGGGACAATTCAAGAATTGTACGTCGTATAAAAGATCATCTACTTCTTTTACACGAACATACAATCTCCGAACGGATCTAAGGTTTTGCTAAATCATCGACTCGTCGATGCGTACGTGAAACATATCAACTCGTCGGATGGATGATTATTTTCTAAATGTTTCGACACAGTTCGAGTCCATATTGGACAATTCCGACACGAGTCCAAATTCGACGATTCCGGCGCGCGTCCGAAGTGGACAATTCCAAAATTAATCTAAACCCTAAAAATTAATCTAAACCCTAATAATTAATCTAACAAATTAAACAATTAATCTAACAAATTAAACAATTAATCTAACAAATTAAATAATTAATCTAAATAATTAATTAACATATATATAAAAAATATAAATCTGCAATTTTCAGCGCCGGAGTGTTCGGCGTACAGTGTCCGGACAGAGTGTTCGGACACTGTAAAAGCTCCGGCGGTGGCCATTAGCCGACCGCCGCCGGTCGAAACCCTAAAAATAGGGTTTCGGTCGGATTTCCAGCCGCCCGCAACGGGGAGAGACGGCCGGACGACGATGATTACCTGAAATCGGCGGTCGAGGACGGACGGCAACGTCGGCAGCGGCAGCTCGGCGTCGTCGGCGTCGGCGAGAGGCGGGAGGAGGAGGCGGCGGCGGCAACAACAGGAGGAAGAAGGGTCGGGCACGATCTGCGACCTATATAAACTTATCAGCAACGACTCACTCGCCCGTTAGAAAGCCGTTGCTAATAAGTTATCATCAGCAACGGCTCACTTGTCCGTTAGAAAGCCGTTGCTGATAATTAAAATCATCAGCAGCGGCTCCCGTGTCCGTTAGAAAGCCGTTGCAGATGCAACATATCTGCAACGACTTGAGCGGCTGTAAGAATGCCTTTGCAAATAGCAACGGCTTGAGCGGCCGTTGCTGATAGCCGTTGCTGAAGACTCAATTTCTAGTAGTGTTGATCCTCGACCAAGAGGAATAAAACTTCTATGGAGCCCCTCCTATGAGTGAATCTAGATTTATTAACATTGAATCTAGTATAATTTATACTGAACCTAGAGTAAGAGTGAACCTATGTTGCAAAGGAGTGAACCTAATATTTTCACTTCAGATTCAATATTAATAATCCTAGGTTTAATGTTAGTAAACTTTGGTTCACTCATAGGAGGGGCTCCATAGAAGTTTTTTCCGGCTAAGAGGGTAGTGGTTGTGACATATTCCGAGGAAAAAAACCATTATGGAGCCGGGTTCGATGATGAAGCACGAATCGCAAAGCAAAATAAAAATTACTTTGCGATTCATGCTTCATCATCGGAGCCCGGCTCCATACAAATTTTCTATGAAGCCGAGCTCCATAGAAGTTGCGATTCCCAGACTTTTTTCTTTTGGCCAACACACCGAACGCCTCTATCGCCAACTCAAAAGAATATTCAGAACATGGCATGGTCGTACTTGGGCGGAATATATATCATATTTGATAATTATGTTCCCCTATCCATAGTGGTTAGCTATTGCCTCAGATACTTGAAGGCACCGGCGAGAATCAAATCTATTGGAAGTGGACCATATATACACGGGTTTAGCACCAAATCTCTTTATAACCTGATGATATACCGAGGTATTAGAGATCCAATAGTTGAGTTCCTATGGCACCACACCTGCCATGCATGAATTCATTTCGATTCTCAATTGGATCGTGTTATAGAACAGCCTACCAACTAATCATTCACGGTGCCCAACTGAACCATCTGTGCTTACTTTGTGCATTAGCCGATGAATTACATGGAACATCTTTTCCGCACATGCATATAGTTGTGGTTTACCCTTTTAATTTTCCGCTCAATTTTCGGCCTTAGAATCGTACAACCAAAAGTGATTTCATCGCCAAATGACAAAAATATCAAACTTTGATGATTTGGACCTCGAAGATATGGAAATAACGGAATAACCGTTGTTTTGGCGAAGGGTACAAATCTCACAAAGAGGTGCCGGCTATTGAGGGAGCTTCCCTATTCAAAATTATAGTTGATTCTTGATGGTTCTTTTGTTTTGCATTACTGATCTAAGGTAGCTATTTTTATTCCTCCCGTTCTCTTTTATGTTTTTTATTTTTTTTATTTCTACTCATCTCCCTCATCTTATATTTCTCAAATCTTTCAATATTGCGCATGATCAATTAAAGATCACATTAATTAGAGGCACGCATGTTTCTATTTGCAAGAAACTTAGCTAGCAGTTCATATATAACATTGCTTAAAGCCATAAGTCTAAATTCAGAAATTTGGACTGCATCCTCTCTTTTAGCTATATATATATTCTGAAAGCACTTTTATTAATTATTAACACTAACATAAGATGAATAGTACATTACATACACTAATCAATAATCATGCATGCATGTGGCAGCTTCATCGATACATATCAAACAAATTAAGGCAGATAAATATATATATATATATATATATATATAAATAAAATTAAGCAACAAGTGAAATATCCACTTCTCTGAGCTCCAATCTCTGCCCTTTTCCTGCTCCATTAGCCAGTGGGTGAATCCCTTGATCAGGTCCCGTCATGTGCTTCCTCATCTCCCTCTCCTCCTCAAACGACACCCCATACCTTTTCTCTACATCTGCAATAAGTTATATAACAAATGCATTAAGCTAATCTAACGATTAATTATTAATCTAATTCAAACGATTAATTACGTACCTGTGGCCAAATCCTGTCGCAGCTGGCCGTCTTGGGTGAAGGCCATCATGAGCTGGGGGAGGCCGAGGGGGAGGTGGTCGCCGCGGTCCACCTGCCAGAAGTGGTAGGTCTTGCCGTAGGTCTTGGAGACCTGCTCCATTTCCTTGCGCTGGACAGCGGCGGGGACCCGCGGCATGAACAGCAACCCGCTCTTCACCTCGTACTCGTGCGAGTGCCACAGCGGCTTCTCCTCGTCGGGCAGCGCCAAGAACAGCGCCTCCGATATCAGGTACTCCACGCCGATCAGCTTCGCACCGAGTTCTTCGCCGTCGTAGATCAAGCACTGCCGCATCTCCTCGTTCTGGTGCGAGCAGAAGTGGTGCGCCTCCACCTGCCGCGTCATGTCGTCCCCATAGAAATGGAACCTATATATATATCTCAAAGAAATTAGAGACCAATCGAGGCAGGAGATGAAACATTGACGATTAATATGTATAATTAGTTTATACGCGCAGAGGTGTTGGTGGATTTTGTTGATGGGGTGGAAGCCTTGGATGGCGGCGGTGGCGGTCTCGAGGAGAGCGGTGCCGGTGGAGGTGGGATTGCCGGGGACGTCTACCTGGGCGGAAGCCATGGTTCTCTAATTAATTTTGCCGATGGATCTCTCGCCTGCTGACGTTTGGAAATATGACTTGAAAATATTTGTTTCATGGGTTTGTTTTATACACATCTTATATATTCATGCATGGCACTAATGTTTGCATGCAGATTGACACGTGGAGTACGAAGAATACGCGCGTGCTGATGCTTCGATTAAGTGCACGTGGGATCTGTAGGTTTGACATTTGTTTCCCAAACTCATTTTGACTTTGTCTATTACATTATTACATACGATGGCCTATTCACGAAGAAGGCGTTTATGAAGCCACGTCGTATATATATATATATTGATTCATTCATGTGAAACTCCGTTAGGTTTTGATCCATAGCCACGTCAATTATTTTCTTAGTCCCTTTAGCTAATTTTCAATAAAAAATAGTGAGGATTGATTTAATTTAAATTCGATCTGAATTTAAAATGAGCCAAACAGTTGGGCCGAGCCCAGCTCGTGCTTGCGCCACACTCGCGTTCAGCACACGCACAGTGCCAGCTGCCCCCACTTAATTTGAGGCACGTATCTCTGCAGTCCACCTTGTTTTACGTGTTCAATCTTTGAAGTTTTCAATTTTGAAGCCTTCCGCCGCATGCTTCACCAAAGATAAATATTTGTGGGTCAAAATTTCAGCAACCGTCCGATTTAAAATTCGTACGCCACTATCGAAATCTTGGGGCAAGATTCACGACAATAATAAAGCAAATAACGGTTCTCTCTCCAGTATAAATGGGGGCCTAATACAAGATTCTAAATCATTTCGACGACTTCGTTTCTCAAACAAGGTTCCTTTCCGGCGATTCTCTTTTCCTTCACACCGTCTTAGGCATAAGCAAGAAGATCAAGAACATCGCATCCATAATTTTCAGACAGAAGTAAGAATCCAGATTCTAGGGTGCAGAAAAATATCCGAGTCCAAGCAATACTTTTCTTTTACATTTTAGTTATCAATTTTATTATGATTCTCTTGTATTGGCCGTGTTTTCCCCTCTCTCTAATAAAAATCAAGTGTCTTCTTCTCCTCGTGGAGTAGGCCCGGTACCCCGCCAGGCCGAACCACATAAATTTTGGTGTTCTTTGTGTTTTTTGGATTTATTCATTTTGGTATTTTTGCTTTTGGCATTTAGATTTTTGGATCCTTGCAGGAAGACCCAATTTCTTCCTAACAGTTGTGGTATCAGAGCCAACAATCCACAATGTCAGGGGCAAAAAACGAAATTCAAAAATTAGACCATAACGTCAACTACTCGTTATGGGCTTTGAAGATGAGAGCAATATTAGTTAAAGAGAACCTACAAGACACTATTCGTGGACGAGATGATATGGAAGGCACTGAAAGGAAAAAGGACCGAGCCGATGAAAGTGCTAAATCAACCTTGTACATGAGCGTCTATGACGAGGCACTACGAGAAGTCGCATCAGAAAAGATCGCTGCAGATGTATGGAAAAAGCTTGCTACAATCTACCAAGATAAAACTCTTACAAGTAAGATGGTACTAAGACAAAAATTATATTTTTTACGCATGACTGATGACACTTCTGTTAAAAATCATATTAGCACTTTCCGTTCTATTCTTGCTGATCGATCTTGAGGATATGAGAGTTACATTTGAGGAAGAAGATAAGACATTTATGCTTTTAATTACTCTCCCTTCTTCTCTTAAGAATTTTCGTGAAAGTTTATTGTATGACAAGAATACTATTACTTTGGATGAGGTGACAACAATGCTAGTGTCCAAGGAGGTTGTCGACTCTCAACTTACCATAGGATCCTCTAGAAGCCGTAAAGAAGCCCTGAACACTAGAGGACGAAATAAGTTACGGGACAAAAGCCGACGTAAGTTCAAATCTAAATCCAGGTCCAAAAATGTACAGTGCTATTATTTCCAAAAGATGAAACACATCAAATCAGAATGTCGTAAGCTGAAACGAAGACAAGATAAACAAAATTAGAATGAGGAAGCATCCTATGCTGATGAGGATGAAAAAGTAGAGGTACTTACTATTTTTGCTTGTTATGCTAGATCTCAAGATGAATAGAATTTAGATTCAGGTTGCTCTTTTCATATGACACCGCACCAAGATTGATTTACCAAATATGAACATGCTAATGGAAAGGAAATGCTAATGGGAAATGACTCATCATGTCAAGTAGCAGGAGTTGGCTCAGTAAAAATCAAAATGCATGATGGCATTACAAGGACCCTAACTCGAGTATGACACGTTCCAGGTCTTAAAAGAAATTTAATTTCTTTATCTTTCCTAGATGCACTTGGATACAAGTATTCAGACCAAGACAGAGTTTTCAGAGTCACAAAGGGGTCTTTAATAGTAATGAAAGCTTTAAAAGTAAACCAACTCTACATCCTGCAAGACACAATGATAACAAGTGGTGCACCTAAGGTAATCTCTGAACACTCTGATGACGATCTTGCTAAATTATGACATATGACATTAGGGCATATTAATGAAAGGAGCATGCTAATACTTGAACAAAATGGACTATTTGGAAAGCAGAAATTGACTAAAATAGATTTATGTGAACATTGCATCTATTGAAAACAGAAAAGAGTCTCATTCTCCACATGACAACAGTATGCTAAAGAAAAATTGGACTACATCCACTCTGATCCGTGGGGCCATCACCGATTGAATCTCAAGGAGGAGCTCGATACATGCTCACATTTATTGATGATTACTCCAGGAAGGTATGAGCTTATTTTATTAAAAAATAAATATGATGTCTTCTCTAAATTTTAGTCTTGGAAGACAATGATCGAGAACCAAATCGGTAGATATGTTCGGACCATGCGAACCGACAATGGCCTAGAATTTTGCAATGGAGAATCTAAAGACTTTTGCTCTAGGGAATGGATCATACGACATCACATAATTTCCCACACAACTTAGTAGAACGGAGTAGCAGAAAGGATGAACCGCACCATTATAGAAAGGGTAAGATGTATGTTTCCTAATGCTAATCTTTCTAAGAGCTTTTCGGCAGAGGCTGCATCCACTGCTTGCTCCCTGATAAATCGATCTCCTTCTTACACTACAAAAAAATAAGGTATCACCAACGGATTAAATCCGTTGGTAATAGTTAAGAATCTGTTGGTAATAATAATGTTGGTTGAAATGAGCACACTAAAGGGGGGGGGGTGAATAGTATGTTAACTAATTTTTATCGCCTAAATTCAATTTTAAACGTTTCTTATATTACTTAGGCAATTCACGATTGAATGACTAAATGCGAAAGCGATAAATGATAAAGCAATTAATACAAATAAGATATCAATACTAACACAATTATTTATAGTGGTTCGGCCCCAATGCCTACTCCACTACCTAAGCACCCCGCTTAGGATTTCCAAACTTAGCTTTACTAAATTATATCGTTTTCCTTACAAAGAGGATTTTACACCGAAAAGTCTCTGCTCTCAAACCGAAGGCACTTCCACACCCGGAAGTATACCGCCTTCCTACCGAGAGCACTCTCTCACCTCAACCTAAGGGATAACTCCACTAATCCTAGTAAACTAAGTTTACAATTATGAATTTAAGCCTTAACACCAAGGCAACCACCAACTCAATCAACCTAGCACTCTAGGTTTACACAAATTCAAATACAATGAAATAAACACCAAAATACAATAATAATGAGAGCAAATAATAAACAATACACACTTAGCTCTTAAACAAGATGTCCTAGCTCCTCTTGATGACTTGAAGATGAATCAAGGCAAGCTCAAAGTCAATCTCAAGGTTTCTAGGCTCAAAGCTAGGGTTCTTTGCAAAGATGGCTCAAGAATTCTTGTAAAGATGCAATGAGTGGCTCTTTGAGGCTTAGAAGCATCAATCATGGGCTAGAAAAGAGTTTGGGATGAGTATTTATAACCCCCCAAACGAAATAGCTTGTCAACAGGCGTATTTTTGCCCGTTGTCAACACCCGGTCGCTTGTCGTTCGATCATCGGTCGACCGATGGATTGACCGCCCAAGCGACCATGACATTTTGCCGCTTCTGGGCGAACTTCGGTCGACCGAATTGTCTACTGCCAATTTTTTTACTACATTCGATCGACCAACCGATCGATCAAACCTAGGCTTAACTTAATTTTTTCAGCCTTCTTCTTGCGCGCTTTATTTTCGAGTTCCGGCCTTCAATGTGCGTCAACTTGGAGAGCTTTCCATATGTTCTTTAGACTCGTCCAAGACGTCTTTGGTGCACACGTCGAACTTTGAGAGATTTCCACGACGAACCCGAACACGATGATCAATGTCCTTCCGATTTTCTGATTTATTCAATATTTTCTGATCGAGGACATCAATAACTAATCGATATGGAACCTGAAAATATTTCTTCATGAAACATTAGTTCCATGTTTGTCATCATCGAAACCGAGATTAAGACCAAGGTAGAAAATCTTAGGCCAACAATTTCCCCCTTTTTGATGATGACAAATATCCTTAAGAAAATACATATTAAAGCACAAAGGATATCAACTAAGGGATTTTTTCCCCTATCAACATGAATATCTATATAATAGAACTCCTCATATCTATATGTATGATTTTCCTATATTTTCTTCCCATTTACCTATATTTTTCTCCCTCTTTTGACATCACTCAAAAAGGGCAAGAAAAGTCAATCAAAATTCAAAGTTGAAACTCTTAAAAGATTTTTTAAAACCGCGAAAGTCTCAACTCAAGGGATGAAAACCAAACATCGAATAAGCGACTAAGTCATACATGATATCGTGAAATGATAAATGAAATCCAAAACTAAGAATCATGTAGTTACTTAAGTATCGATATTTTGAAGAATATTATATCTTTTTCATGACATTCTTAGGTTTCATCCAAACTTTCAAAATACCAAGATATGGTCATTTAAAGCATGTATAGCAAGTTTGAGGTGAAACTAATGTCATTTGATCAAAATTTCAACTTAGCACAGTTTCATTTGAAATAAGCATGAAAACATGAAAATGACTAAGTATCAAATTTTGTTATCTACTCATATTTTCTCAAACTTAGGCACATAGATATCTAACATGAGTGAATCTAAGTATATGAGTCAAGTTTGGGATGAAAATGAGATTTCAAAGTCACTTTGTTGACTTAGGTCAAAGTATACTTCAAGTTTACAAAAATAAAATTTTTAAATCCATATAAAATCATATTCTTGACTAAAATTTTTGAAACTTTAACTGGACAAACTAGATTTTTCAAGTAATCTACAGGTTCAAGAATCAGTCAAAAATCAATTTCATATAAATTCATAAAATTCCTAAAAGTCCAGGGGCATTTTCATAAATTTCAAGTACTTTTCAAAAGTTGTCAATTTTGCTTCAAACTTTACAGACATCGCTGAATGATCATTTAAGATGCGTGTGTCAAGTTTGATCTCAAAATGAATTGTCTAAGTTTATTTTTCATCCTATATTGATTTCAATTAAAAAAATGGATATTTATAGCTATCATTCAAGTTATCAAAATCATTCCTAGAAATGATTTTACTCAAGCTGGTATGAATGATATTAGAAATGTAATCAAAATGGTATACACAAACTTTCATTTGAAGTTTCCGACGAAAAATCAAAGTATCGAAAAAATTGATATTTCAAGAAGGTGATACTTTGCATTTCTGAAATCCAACTTCAAAATTCTATTATAAATCTGATTCTTGATGAGAATTTCTAGAAAATTTTTACTGAAGAAACTAGATTTTTCAATAAAGATGCAGCTTCAAGACTCAGTTAAAAATGATTTTTCTACATTTTTCTAGAAATAACTGAAAATGTTAAAATTTCAATGGTATTTCCATAATTTTCAGTAATTTTTCAAAACATGTTCAGTTTTCATTCAAACTTTTAAGACACCACATAATGGTCATGTAAAGAGTGTATGTTAAGTTTGAGATGAAAATTATATTCTTAAGTCAAAATATCAACCTAGCATGATTTCATTCAAAACTAAACTAGTTATCATGAAACTTGCAAAGTTTTAATCTTATCATTTACTTATGGTTTTTCAAATTTAAACTTATGGACACCTAACATGAGTAAATCTAAACATGTTTCTCAAATATGAATTGAAAATGAGACCTTTAAGTCAACTTATTGACTTAATTGGGTCAACTTGATTCAAAAGAGGTTATCATGAAATGACCTCTATGTCATTTTATTCATATTCATATGAATTTTTCATTCGAAGTGCATGGAAACATGTCATACATATTCCTAAACATGTTTATGAAGTTTAGACTTAAAATAAAGTAACCAAGTCGATTTGTTGACTTGGGTCAAAGTTTTCCAAGCTTAAGTCCCCTAAAATGATCTAGTTATCACCTTGTTCATCTACACATGAATTTTCAAGTTTAAACACCTAGAATCATATCATGTGTGTATCTAAATATATTTATTTGGTGTTTACTCAAAATGAGGTATCTAAAAAGGAATTTCAACCTAGTCCAATTCCATTCAATATCATGAAATTGCTTAGTTATCATGATTTTTTCTACTCGTGAAAATTCAAATATTTATCATGCAAAATCAATCGTGAGTATATAGAGACATCATTAAAGCATGAATATTCAAATATTATATTAAGATTTTTGCAAAAACGAACTCATGCCTCATTCTTGAAAATTTTCCCAAACTTTTCATTTTCTTTTCTATTTTCTTTTAGATAGCATAGCTTTCCATTAACATTTCCAACTTGTAAGTAGACTTCATTAGTAGATAATGAAATTAAGGCTACTAGCAAGCTAACCAAACCAAATAGCAAAGAGAGATTTAAATATCATTTTCAAAATGCATCTTTGCTAGATAGTTTGAAATTCGTTTTAAATAAAACCAAGTGATACCAAAACGAATTTTAAGAGATCACAAAAATAATAATTTTGAAAACATGATCTCCAACCCTTCCTATTGGTTGAAAACCGAAAGGCCACAATGAGCCTACAATTTAAAACCGCAAGGTTGCATGAGCCCATTATAGGCTACATAGGTCTTCGAAGAGACCGGAAATCAAAAATCAAAAATATTTTTGAAACTTATCAAGAGCGGAAAATCTACTTATATTAAACATATATCAAAACTCTAACTATAATTTAACCAAGAGGGTATAGGAGATGATACCAAAGTCTTTGATGCCAATTTTCATACCTATGGCATCATGATAGCTTGAAGTTGCAACCTCTTGGAATATTTCTCATTTGGATCCAAGGTCAACTTCAATATTTAATTTCTCATTCATCCTTGTGAAGTAGCTCCCCCTATAAAAGAGTATGAGATCTTTGGTACCCAAATGACTTTGGGTCCTTGGGGGTTAGAGGGCTTAGGAATCCAAAATGTCCTAGCAACAATTAGATTTTTCTTGAATACACAATTATAAATAGCATGGCCAAAAATACCACAACAAAAATAATGTTCATTGAATTTCTTTTCATTTATGCTATGGACATTAGATCTATCATTTGAATGCTTGACATGTGAAACATGATGAGTATGAGCATTCTTAGAAAAATCATTCTTCTTCTTATGATCATGAGGTCTAACGGTAGAATGCATACCATGAGATTGATGATGAACATTAGCATTCTTTATATAAGCCTTTCTAGTGTTCTTAAGAAATGAAATATTTTTCAATTCGTTTACCTTCTTATTTAAGGACACAACCTTATTTTTTAATGAATCAAGAGATTGATATAAGACTTTAGATTGAAATTTCAAATTGTTATTTTGACTTATAATTTTGAATTCTCAAGTTTCAAATTTTCATTCTCAAGTTTTAAGTCCTTAAGCTTAAGTTTCAACCTATCATGGGAAGAATCAAAAGAACTAGATTTCATTCTCTCATTTTTTAGTTTTAATTCATCCACATGAGACTTAAGACTTATATTATCTTTCTTCAATCTTTTATTTTCATTATCCTATTTAACAAGCAAGATATATATTTTCTTGTATTCATCTACTAACTCATTATATGATATATCAAGAGAACTAGTAGAGCTAGCATTATTATTATCATTAGCATGACTAGAAGGAGAAGAATATACCTCATCATTAGCATCCATGAGGCAAACTTTCGAAGTGGCTTCATGGTTATGAAAAGAGGATGCTTCACTTGAGTAAGATGTGGAGGTGGAAGCACTTGACCTCTTCCTTGCTTTGTTCATCGTGGTAGGGTAATTTTTCTTTACATGCCCCTTTTCCTTGCAAGCATGACAAATCTGTTGGCAAAATGGCAACACTAGAGGAGAGTGAATAGTGTGTTTACTAATTCAATTTATCTAAATTCGACTTTAATCGTTTACTTAGATTACTTATGTGAATTACAATTTTACGATTGGATGCGGAAGCAATAATATAACAATTAAGCACAACCAAATATAACAATGCAAATACAAGATTTATAGTGGTTCGGCCCCAATGCCTACTCCACTACTTAAGCACCCTGCTTAGGATTTTCAAACTAAGTTTTATAAGATTAATTAGTTTCCCTTACACAGAGGATCTTGACTCGAAGAGTCACACTCTCAACCTAAGGCACTTCCACACCCGGAAGTCTCCACCTTCTTACCGAGAGCACTCTTCCACCTCAACCCTAAGGGATATCTCAACTAATCCTAGTAAAAACTAAGTTTACACAAGTGACTTTACACCTTTACAACAAGGCAACCACTTACACAACAAGACCTAACAATCTAGGTCTTCCACATGCACAAATCAAACAAAAATAGTTTCAAATAACCGTTAAAAATACAAGTGAAAAGAGCTTAAAATAAAACCAAGAATTTGTGCTCTTTTCCGGGCCTTGAAACCTCCAACTCGCCAGAAGACGAATCTTGAGTTGAAGCAGAGTTGAGGAGCAGACGGTGCTTGAAGAAGAACTCGACGGAAGAGCAGAGCGCGCTGCAATCGATCTTTGGAAGGCTAAAAAACTTCCTTTTAATTGCTCAATAAAGTCTATAGAAGTCAAAGAAGAAGTTTCGAAGAAGATAGATGAGGTATATTTATACCCTCACGAAGAAACGACAACTCAACGGATAGAAAACTATTCGTTGCAGACGCTCAATCGATTGGTCGGTCGATCGACCGAATGACCGCTGCCTTCCTCTCTGTGTGCAATCGATCGCCCAGACGTAAGATTGTGTTCCCGTAATCCGGTCGACCCATCGGTCAACCGACGCATGGGAAGCAGAGACGCGCGATCATGCGATCCTCAATCTGGTCGACCGCTCGAGGTACTACCTCTAATTGGCCTCTATCGGTCGACCAAAGTAGCCACCGCCAGTTTTTTGCAGTGTTCGGTCGATTGACCGATCGACCGAATTGGCTACTGCCAATTTCTTACACTCTTCGTTCGACCGACCGGTCGACCAAACAAAGGTTGATATTGATTTTTCAGCCCTTTTTCTTGCGCGCTTTATTTTCGGGTTCCGTCTTTCAACGAGCATCAACTTGGAGAGCTTTTGATTTGATCTTTGGACTCGTCCAATGCGACTTTGGTGCCCATGTCGATCTTCGAGACATTTTCGCGATGAACCCGAGCGTGACAATCAATGTCCTTTCGATTTTTTGATTTCTTCTGATTTTTTCGATCGAGGACATCGAACGCTGATCAATATGGAACCTGAAAGATTTCTCGATGAAATATTAGTTCCATGTTTGTTATCTTCAAAACCGAGATTAAGAGATTAAGACCAAGGTTGAAAACCTAAAGCCAACAAAATCACTTTTCATTTTTGGCTCTTAGAGTTGCTCCTTTGACTAGAAGTACTATGGGCATCAAAACCGAGATTAGTAGTAGGTGAGTGACCATTGTCATCACCACCTTCATCAAAAGTGCCAATCTCTTTGGTTTTGGCATAATCATATAAAACATTTTAAGTGGCTCATAAATCATAAGCCGAAGAGCAATACATGACTTTATCTAGGATGTCATTTGGTAATGTGCAAAGTATACAATTCATGACATCTCTATTATACTTAAATATTTTCTTATCCCATTCACTTCAAGCATGCATGTCAACCTTAGGTTCAATGAATTATAGTCTTAACATGTTATGGACACCAAAACCCTTAGTCTTTAAATATGTATACATCCTATATTTTCAAAGACCAAAGTTCGAGGCATCGAACCTAGGAGGTGAAGACACTAAACTCTCTAATACCATTTTCCGGATCAAGAGACGATGTAGAGGAGATGGTGAAATCTCATTCTACGACCCACTCTGATATCAAATGTTGGTTGAAATGTCCACACTAGAGGGGGGGTTTGAATAGTGTGTTAACTAATTCTTATCGCCTAAATTCGATTTTAAACGTTTCTTAGATTACTTAGGCAATTCACGATTCAATGACTAAATACAGAATCGATAAATGATAAAGTAATTAATACAAACAAGATATCCATGCTAACACAAGTATTTATAGTGGTTCGGCCCCAATGCCTACTCCACTACCTAAGCACACTCTGATATCAAATGTTGGTTGAAATGTCCACACTAGAGGGGGGGGGGGTTGAATAGTGTGTTAACTAATTCTTATCGCCTAAATTTGATTTTAAACGTTTCTTAGATTACTTAGGCAATTCACGATTGAATGACTAAATACAGAATCGATAAATGATAAAGTAATTAATACAAACAAGATATCCATGCTAACACAAGTATTTATAGTGGTTCGGCCCCAATGCCTACTCCACTACCTAAGCACCCCGCTTAGGATTTCCAAACTTAGCTTTACTAGATTATATTATTTCCCTTACAAAGAATACTTTACACCCGAAAGTTCCGCTCTCAAACCTAAGGCACTGCCACACCCAAAAGTATCCCGCCTTCCTACCGAGAGCACTCTCCCACCTCAACCTAAGGGACAACTCAACTAATCCTAGTAAACTAAGTTTACAATGGTGGATTTAAGCCTTAACACCAAGGCAACCACCAACTCAATCAACCTAGCACTCCAGGTTTACACAAATTCAAATATAATGAAATAAACACCAAAATACAACAATAATGAGAGCAAATAATAAACAATACACACTTAGCTCTCAAACAAGATGTTCTAGCTCCTCTTGATGACTTGAAGATGAATCAAGGCAAGCTCAAAGTCAATCTCAAGATTTCTAGGCTCAAAGCTAGAGTTCTTTGCAAAGATGGTTCAAGAATTCTTGTAGAGATGCAAGGAGTGGTTTTTGTGGTGGGGCTTGGTAGAATCGCTCACTTAGTTCCTCTGGACTCACCCTTGTTTTCTTTCTGTTTTTTACAGAGCCTGACCAGTGAGGTGGGCTGGAGCACTTGGTGCGGCTAGAGGGCAGATGAGCTAGATTGATCTCATAGCAGTCATAGTTATAGGTCGTAGTCGAGTCTTGTTAGTATTTGGTTATGCACTTGGTATTTTAGCATTCTTGGAGTTGTAATCATTTGGGACCTTCATATGTTTGATTTCAGATTACGTTTCTTAAGAAAAATTGATAAACTTTTCATTATTTATTTCCGCACTTTATTTGGCTTTCTGAACTTTATTTCTTAAAATAAAAACCGATTTGGTTTCTCAATTATTATAAAACTTGTCTCGTATTTCCACTATGCTTTATTTTGAGTTGGCATGTGTATGAGATAAGTTGCGGCGTATAGGCACGTATACCTTAGCCGGTCACGTGACCCTAGGATGGGGCGTGATTTGTCCATCTTTCCCAATTTTAATGTGTTTTTCCCCCAATATGTTTCTTCCACGAGGTTCTTTCTCTAGTGAACTTCACTTCCAAACTTACCCGGCATTACAAGAAATGTTACATTTTTCGGGGCCACGACCCCAACTAAAACTAACCACGGTCCTCAGTAGAGCCTTTTAGTGAGGGCCTTGCAGCCCCCAAATGTCGCCAGGAAAGGACATCAAACCTTTATCGAAGGTTAGTGAGCGGCCCCCGAAAAATATAATTTTTCCTGGGGCCACGACCCTCGAGAAATGTAGATGTTCTTGGGGACTACATCCCCCGGGAAATATAATTTTTCCTGGGGACTGCAGCCCCCGGGAAATATAGTTTTTCCTGGAGGTCGCGACCCCTGGGAAATATAACTTTTGCTTAGGGCCGCGACCGACGGTTCGGTTAACCACCTTTTTGGTGATTAACTGAAACCGAAATCGTTCGATTACAAAAACTAGTATACGACATCGAAACCGGTTTATTATCGATTATCCGACAGATAACCGAAACCGATAATTTTGGTTCAAATACTAACCGATTAACTTTTTGTTATCGGTTAACCAGTTAAATCATAGAATCAACTCCACCAAACAACTGACTGAAAAAAGTAAACATTAAAGTCATTGAACTCTCATGTTGGAAAAAAAAATCATCTTGAGATATTGATAGGATATCAAAAATATGCATTTCTGGAACTAACTTCTATTTACATGCTTAACTTGGTTGATTAAAGTTCAAAGAATATTATGTTGGTAATGACAATGCATCGCTCTCCCTTCTGGAAAGGGACGAAGGATTTATGGCAGCTTGTTGCTTCTTTCTCCTTATGCGGACGTTGTCATGCCATCTTCTCAACACCCTTTTCGCCTCTCCTCAAACATGAATCTTTTGAACTCTGAACCCATATGTAATTGAAAAAAGAGTGACAAGTACTTATTAGTAGCTATTATAGGATACTAAGAAGTAGATATTATATCTGGAAGATCAACATGAGGCAAATTGTAGTCTCCAAAAATCATATCTTATTTCTTAAACTAGTATGCCTTAAGAGCATCCTTATATTACTCACAATTTATCAAATCCAAACTGTCTTTGTCCCTATTAATATGATTACCACTGCCAATAAATACTTCATTCTCCGCCTTTCTTTTTTTTCATTTCAGCAAGAAGAAACAGATAAAAGCTTTATGACGGTTAAATTTGATTGGATGACATGTACAAAATCCTGGAGAGCAAGTATAAGAAATGTCCACATCCGATCAAAGCTTCTAAACAAATGCCAAAATGATCGAGTTTCTACCAAATTTGTCTTGCCAAGCCATGTTTCCTGATTGATAAATATCAAAAATATCAAAAGAAAATTTTGTAGAGTATAAAAGAAATATAAGTAGGAAATTGTTATGAATATCAACCAAATGGTTCCAATTCTATTCCCAAGTCATTTTCATTTGCAAACTGAGCAAGGGAATATCTATTCATTGTTCACTTCATTCCTAGTAAATTCCTATTCTTTCTCTAGTTTATTCTAATCATTTTCACTCCGATCAACTAAAATTTTCTTATCTAAATATTTTCTTCAAACTTGAATCTAAGCAGTTTTTGTTGTGGTCCTATTGGTTGCTCAGTGATCACCACCTGAGATGTTAAAATTCAGAATGCCCATAAAAATTAATTTTGTTTGTTTAACACTTGGTAAATCAAATTGTCAAAATGAATTAAGAAGAATATAATTTAAAGCATTTGACATAATTTAAATGAACTACAAGTTAGCATTAAATAATTAACAGATCTAGTTTACTCTACATCACATAAAATTTTGATCTCCACTAGGATTAGCACAATCTCACAACCCCAACATTGGTTCTTAAACAGTCTCGGGAGATGGGAGAAGATGAACAAAATAAAACTCACATAATATTAGTCTAAATACCTGGGAAAGGTAGCAAAGCTTGAAGAAGAAATGGGAGAAGGCCTCTCAGACTGTGTTTCTCTCTTCTTCTCAACTAAATATGATCTCTAGCTAATGCTTTACCAGCACCCTTCTGCATTCAGAGTATAAAGATTCAGCCAGGCCTTGTAGCATTTGAGATCTCAGAACAATTATACTCCTATTTATAGAGGATAACACAAGGAATTAGTTTTTTTGATGAAATAGTATTCGCATAAATTCAAGTGGAAACTGATGAATTGTTATATCAGCCATAACAAAGAAAATGGAATTGATAAAGAGAAGAAATGGCATTGAATACCTGAAAACCTTTACCCTGTAATGCTCGTGACATCAACATAGAGGTGGCAATGGGCCGTGCCTGGGCCGGCCTAGGCCCGGGCCCGGGCAGGCCCGCCCACCTCCGGGCCGTGCCTGGTATGGCTCGATAATTCAAAGGGGAGGCCCAGCCAGGGCCTGAGCCGCCCCTTCGGGCTCGGGCCGAGCTCGGGCCGGATCGAAATGTCAAAAATTAAATTTTTAAGGCCTGCGGTGAGACTCAAATTGCCGACCTTTAACTTCATTTTTGGTAAACTAACCACCACACCAAGGCTCTTTATATGTATAAATATAATATCACTGAGTAAAATACCTATTGTTCATGCCCGGCACAGAATACTAGGCTAAATCTAGGTGTTGACCAGGCTAGGCTTGGGTGGCGCTGGGCCTAGCCTGCGGGTGCAGGGGCAGGACCGAGCCCGTGCCGAGCATGGCCCACATGCCCAAGGGGGGAGCCTAGCCTGCCCCTTGGGCACAGGCGGGCCGTGCCCGGCCCGGCCCGAAATTCTTCAGGCCGGGTGAGGCACGGCCCAGAGTCGGGTCGGGCCCGACCCATTGCCACCTCTACATCAACATATTGTCCATGAACAAAATGACGGACTGTAATTGGTTTACCTATTGGAAGAAGTGCATCCTCGATCACGGGGAACTCTTTCAGCATCCTCTTAAGAGGAACCCTTTGCGATCTAAAGTGTCCTACTTCCGGCTTTGTCCAATGCTTCTCCTTCTTTTGTCCAACTCCAATCTAGCTACCATAAAGAAAGTAAATCTCAAAATCCATACTAGAATCAAAGAGAAATATCACCATGATATCCATATCTACATACATTATCCTGATATGTCCTGATATCCATATCTACCATAAAGAAAGTAAATCTCCAAATAAACTCAAATCAATAAGTAAAACCCAATGTTCAACATTTTTGGCCGAACAACGCACCAGAAGACACTACAGTAAATGCATGGTAAACTGATCAATGGAGGTTGCATCATCCATTTTAACTTGGGGAATGTATCTAAGTTAATTACGATTACCTTGGTTGGGAAACCAGAGGTCTTCTTGAGAACATATTTGGGGAATGTATCCTTGGCTGTCTGGAGACCTTCAAAGGACATGTATATTCATCACGACACCATTACTTCAAAACATGAAAGATGAAGAATGCATGTGGTGTTTGAACACACTTTGCTTGTTAGATACAAAAACAAGATAGAAGTTATATACAACCACAGTATTTGTTAAAATCCAATATCCTAGATTCACATAACTACCCAAGTACCTAGTACCATAACCCACTGTTCGTCCATAACAAAGATTCGGCACTAGAAACAATACAAAGGAACAACAAGTGAAGGTTAAATAAGCAATGTCAGGCTCAATTAGATGAGAGATGTATCGATAAGAATGAAATGAAGAGGTAAAATAAATTACCTGCTGGATTCTGCTAGTGCTAACTTGAACCTTTATATCAGTGGCAAGTCGCGTAATTCCAGCTCTACGCGCAGCTCCGAGGTGCTCACGACCGTGTAGGCATCGTCACAACGCCATTCCTCAATGTCCAGGATGAGGTGATTCCAACATAGTGTCTTTGACTGAATAAGACGACGATAGTAGTACGTGTCTGCAAGATTCAGCATGGTGATGAGGTATTTGTCGTATGGCAACCGCCGCTGATGCCAAAGATCAACGTGGTGTTGCACGTCACGAAACTGAGCGGCCAGAAAGCTAGCGACATTAGCTTATTGATGAATTTAACCACGCAAAGTAAACAAGATGCATTTGTCATGCAAATAACGAGCTCTATCACACTAAAAGAAAATAATAATAATTATCAACAAACTAATTTATTGGCCGTATTACCAACAAATATATCATTTATTGATATCACCAACAGATTTTTGACTATCACCAACGGATTTAGTCTGTTGGTGATACCCTGCTTTTTCGTAGTGTCAGCAGAAGAAATGAAGTTGGGAATGTAGACACGAATAGATGGCGAGAGGGAATCCATGCAGGGAGTCGGGGGAGCTGGGGAAGCCAAAGAAGGGAGGGATCTAGACGGGGAAGAGAAGGAAATAAGGGCAAAAGTTGAAAGCGAAGGTGTAGTGGCGAACAGAGAAAGGACGAGGCTTACGGACATAGATGATGCAAGACTTGAAGGCATGCCCCTCGAGACGATAAAGAAAGAAAATGTGCTTGCAAACCTAAATCAGAAACATAGATTTTCGAGTTGGGTTCAATTTGGGTAGGGTCAACCGGATTTTTTAACCACCACTAAGCATTATTTATAGACAATTAGCATATGATAGACATGTGAAGAAATAGTAATTCATTATGACATGACAAGTAGGGGCAGCAGAAATGGGCACTTCATGATAGCACAGCACGAGCACGACACGATAACTGTGGGTCGGGCCGAAAAATTTAGCCTGATAAACTTATCGGGCCGGGTCGCCCCGACACGATAACATTGCGGCCCAGCCCAGCACGATAGCATTGCGGGCCAACGCGAGCTAGCTCTTATCATGCCGGACTAGCCCGTTTGACCCACTAAATATTTTTAAAAAAAATTCAGTCCGGTTTAGTGCTTGTTTAATGCTTCAAAATTGCAACTGAAGTTTAATCCATAGAGCTTTTCATGTGAAATATCATATTTAGTATTTATTTAGTCTCTCAAATATATTAAATTGATTTTTTTACAAGTTTTTAGCAAATTTTTATCTGATAAACGAGCTCGCGAGCCGTGCTGGACGGCCCGCAAAATATTACGGGCCGTACTGGGCCGGAAATTCCCGGCCTACAGGGTTAGCAGGCCAGCCCATTTTTCCACCTCTAATGACAAGTCACTATAAAACCAAAAGTTAACTAGTTGGGAGGTCTGCCACTGTTTGTTCCACCTTACTTAAGAATATTTTATGCCAATATGATAGTTGAAGAACATGGGAATTAAATAGATGTGACAATGGACTGTGCCTGGGTCAGCTCGGGCAAGCCCGATCTCCCCCCTCTGGACTCGGGCTGGGCTCAGGCCGGCCCGAATTATCAAAAATAAGATTTTAAAGGCCAACGGTAAGACTCAAATCGTCGACCTTTAGGCTCTTTTATGGTAACAAACCACCACACCAAAAGTTTTTATGTGTATATATATAATTTTATTAAATAAGTAGTTACTAGTCAAGCCTGGCACAAAAGACCAAGTGCAAACCAAGCTAGGCCTAGGCGGCGCTAGGCCTAGCTTGCGGGTGCAGGAGCAGATCCGGTCAGGGCTTGATCGGGCCCAGCCCGAAATGCTTTGGGCCGGGTCAGGCACGACCCAGAGTCGGGCCGGGCCCATGCCGCCCACAGGCGGGATCGGCTCATTGCCACCTCTAGAATTAAATTGATTATCAAGTCAAAATTTTTAGGAAGGACCATTGTTATATCTACTAGTTACTTAAGGAGACATTTCACTTACCTAGTGGGTTGTTTGCACATACTCTATGCATTATCATGATTTTAGTGAGACATTCCCAGTAACATCGTCATTGCCTCCTTTTATCGCCATCGCTATTATGGTTATTTGTCAATTCAGGCAAAACACATGTCCACCACCACTACTAGGATAATGCATATGTCCTAAGCATGCCATTCTAGTGAAGTCACTGGTGTCAACTGATGCATACACTTCTTTGCCATTGCTTCTCAAGTCATAACATGTTTATGTTTGTTTTGATTTTAAACTATATGATTGAGTGCCAACTATATCATAAGGAAGCCCTACCTTATGCCACTATAGTGTCCTACTTCATAAACTTTGCTCATATTGATCGAAGTAGATTTGCCCCTTACACAACTTCTCGTACGCGGTTCCGTCTTACACTCCTCGATGAGCTCGGCCTGAACCCTTGAGTGCAGTTCCTGACTACCACGCCATTACTCTCGGCCTTAGAGCTCTTATTCAACTCCTCGTGCGTGGTTCCGTCTTACACTCCTCGACGAGCTCAGCCTAAACCCCGAGTGCAGTTCTTGACTACAACGCCGGCCTTAGAGCCCTTGCTCAACACCTCGCGCGTGTTTCCTCCTTATGCTCCTTGACAAGCTCGACTTGAATTCTCGAGTATGGATTTTGGTTTCCATGCCATTACTTACGGACTTAGGGCCCTCACTTGATTACTAACGCGTGATTTTACTTAAAGCAAAGCTCGACTAAGAGCCTCAAATACGAAGGTTAAATCTCAAATAAGATTTTAGATGGTTTAACCTCAAACAAGATCCCAAAAATCAGACAAGGATATTCCCTTCATACAAAACCAGGCGAAAAAAAATTATGCTACTGAATCAACAGAAGCACACTACAAAACAAATAAGCTCACGAGAGAGCCATGATTGTCAAAGAGGAATCATCAAAACAAAATAAGCTCACATACGAGCAATTGTCATACAAAAAGGGGTAGAATAATCAACCCCATGGAGTTCCCAAGAACCAGCACATACAAGTGAAATTAGAGGGTTTGCTGAGAGAAACTGCACTCGCCTTGGTGCACTCAACATGAATATCCCTTTACGGAAAAAGATTCTCCTACGGAGAAAACGAACATTGGCCCGGAGTCACAGCCAAAGGATCCTCTCCAAGCCCCCAAGAAAGTCCTCCACAGCCTCAGGATTTACCAGAACACCATCCTTGACTTCCTTAAGGAAGTCCATCTCAGAAAGATCAACGTCGAAAGCCAGATGCTCAGCTTGCTCTATCGCCGTCTCAAAGCCCTCCATGTACATGGAAAGAGCACGATCTTGAAGGCATTTCACCTCTTCCTCAATGATCTGCCTGGCCAAGTTTCACCTCACGCCCTCGGTCCTAACCTCCTCGGCCTTGGCCTTCAGACGAGAATTCTCCGCCACCGTCACAGGAAAGGTCTAGGTAGACCATCTCCAATTCTGCCTTGATCTTGGCTTCCATCTCCGCTATTTCGGCTGCGGATTCAAATACAATCACACACAAACGGGTGACTTCATCGACCTTCGCCACCAAAGCTCTTTCCATCTCAACCATTTTAAGCCTCAAGGCCTCGAGCTCATGGGATTGTGCCTTGCCCTTTCTCGACGAAGACTCCTTTAACTTGCCCGGCAAAAGCTAAACATGCTCCCAAGGATCTACCTCCTAAGGACAAACTGACTGGTTACTGGAGCGAAGACATAGGCCCAAACCTGGCTGGCGAACCCCTACTGATGCACCGGCCACCATTGCCTCCGGAAGATTAGGCTCATTCCCCTGCGGGCGGACGACCTCTTCAGGTAGTAGGTTCTCCTCTAAATGTCTAGCTCTTTTTCGACACCTCGTCGGCGAGCCAAGGAAGATCGGATAATCCAAAGAAGTTGATGATCCGACCGCTCTCGTCTCGAAACCCTGGGCGAATTCATGAACTTATTAATTACTGATATAAAACATTTCATTTTTTACCTTTCTATTTCTTATTTTTATATTAAATTTAATTAATACTTATAGGGTCCGTTTGGTACATTGTATAGTACTAGCATGTATTGTACTATTATTATATAGAATTTGATGCACACATGTACTAGCCTGTATAGTACTAGTCTATATGGACTAGTCTATATTGACTTACTTGTATAATATAATATAATATAATATAATATAATATAATATAATACAATACAATACAATACAATACAATACAATATAATATAATATAATATAATATAATACAATACAATATAATATAATATAATATAATATAATATAATATAATATAATATAAAAATTATAATATATTTTATCATAAAAAATATTTCATAAATTAAAATTATTTTTATATATTTTTAATATATTTTAATTCTTGACCGGAGGTAAAATGAGTATCCAAAATATTGAAAGTTCTAATGCAGGCTAATGAAGAACTTTGGGAGTGTATTATTAATACAGTTTATGACAGCTTATGATGTACTATTTTTAGTGCAGATATTAGTTAATATCCTTCTCAGATACTGTATAGTATTATCATAATACTATACAATATGCTTATACGGGATACGAAACGGGCCCATAGTTATTTTAAATTATAAATATATTTGCACACTTTCTTATATAAATCAAATCAAATTAATATTTATTTATTTGTGGTATGTTTATATATAATATTACTTAAAATTTTAATTTAATTTAAACTAATTTTTTAATTTTATTAAAGGTTTTTATTCTTATAAATACAATTATTTTATAATATGCTAATAACATGGTAACTTATTTATGAAAAACTTGGTATACAAATATTAAAATTTAAAATTTCAATTTAAATTATAAAGAATATTACATTATAGTTAAATTATAATTTAAAATTAATTTATAATTGAAGTTAAAACAATTATTTTCTAAAATGAAAAAAAAAGGTTTAGATTTAACTTTACATAATTTCAAATTAAAATTATGTTATAAAACGTGGAAATTATCAACAAAAAAAAATTGAGACAATTCTATTTATATATAATGACATATTAAAGTATAAAATTTCATATTTTCTTTAATTTTTAAAATCATAAATTAATCGTGAAAAATAAGAATACTACAACTAATTTTTATATATAATGAATATTAACTCATTTATATTTTTTTAATAATTTGTTAAAAAAGTAATTAAAAAATAAAATAAAATTTTAATAACTAAAATTAAAAATTAATAAATATTATTTTTTTTAAAAATAATAATATGAAAGATAAATCTGATAATTTGTGACAGGTGTAAGTTATCGGATCAGGCCCCTGCCCTAACAAAAATTGTGTTTGACTTAGCCTCATCAAAGTTGGGCACGCTACCTTGTCCACACAAAACCCTAATTCTTGTTTGAGGTGTATATATACGCCTCCACATCCTTCATAAATTTCATCTCATCCTTTCTTAGAATTTAGGGTTTCTTCTCATGTAGATCTGTTTTCCAATTCGTCATTTTGTTTAGTCTCATCATAGATTGAAGTAGAGGGTTGCTGTGACGACTCCAGAAAATTCAAGCTCAACAGACCGGATCGCAGGTCTTTCTTTATTGAAAGATTTGTATGTCGACTACCCCGCTGACCTGAGCAATCTCCCAAAAATATATCACTTTTTGATCGATCATAATCGCGGTACTTTTATTTCTTCGGCGATTATCGATTATACTATTTTCTTTTAATTGGTTTTGGTGAATGTCTTTAACTAGATAGATAATGTCTTTTAATTGGTTTTGGTGAATGTCTTTAACTAGATACAAAAAAATTATCATTCTCACTATTTTTTTTTCGTAAAAAAAAAATATTTTTATTCAGTATTTGTATCTCTTACAATATCTCGAAAGTTTCCACAATTTTTTTGTAGATCTGGATTATCTAGATAGATAAGAGCTATTGCAAACTGATCGCATTGAGTTTATTTCTTTTATTTTTGGTTGTTTTATTTACTGGAGTGTATTATCTGGCGATGATGATAACAGAGCTCCCTCTTCTGAATTACATTGTGGACGCTCGCTGGCAGAATCGAACCTTTATTAAACTCGCCAACTCAGAGCCTTCCTTGATTGCTTTTTACTCTTCGTTAAACGATTTTGATTAATTAATTTGCTGCAATTACATCTATTTGTATTGCAAAGATAATGATGCGGCAAGATAATGATGCGTCAAGACGTTTATCATCCAACACTTGATCTGAGGATCATCGGTCCAATTGAGGAATCTGTTCTTACTTCTGAATCTAGCTTAATAGTACGTTGTTGTTTAGATCTATTGATTTACAAATACTTTAGTGTAGATATTTATCCGTACATCATATGATGAAATCTAGAATATAATCTTAGGACACCTTCCTACACCGCCTTAAATCCACATTTGGCGGTGGATGAGAAAAGACATTCTTTCTGATGATGATTAACTTTCTATTCAATTTCTTTTTGAAACTTTTACATCTAAATATTGTTATTTACAGAATTGTGATTTATAATAATATTTGGTAATTTATATTTCCAGCTAATGATGATGTTACAAAAGTTGGAATTACCGGCTGAACTTGTTTGATGCAATTTTGTCTGGCTGTCTGAAGCTGATTTATTAATTTATTTGTCATGTTTTCAAAGTTTAGTTTTCCAATTAAAAGTATCCCGATGAAGAAGCAATGACCTTCTTGATAGGAAGTGCCGTATGACACTTAACAGCAGTTGTATAATCTATTTCTTTACCCAATTTTTGCATTTGGGTTTAACCATTCTCAATTTCTATTTGAGTTGGTAATTCTCCAAATGCAATTAATGCGGGCTTAGAAGAATAGTTTATGCAGCTGTGTGTATGATTTTAAATGGGTCACTGAGGGCTTTCTATTCTAATCATTTAGTTCTTTTTCATTCTTTTATGTTGTGCCTGATGCCACGTCTCCTGTAGCTTATGCGATGACAGGGGATGCTATGATTAGGCAAAGATCAAGTCCTTAATTGGCACTTCACTTGCTGATAGGAACCTGTGGAGTAGTTATTTATTCATCCACGGAGCCGATTTCGGTGATCACATTTGATGCTAACATTTACACCTTGTTATCCTTAGTGTATTATTATTACTATTATTTGTTCCTTAATCTATTGAAACAATTTAGATGTGCAAATGACGATAAACTAGACAGGGACATCAGCACACTCTTTTGAGGATGATGACTAGTCTATGGGAATCTCTCTGATGCTTATTTCTTATGAGTTTGTTTGTTTTACATTTTACTGATTCTTATCCGTGGATAGTATTTGATGCTTTATGAGCGGCTTGTAGATTTTATTAGCTATGTAACTAAATTCTGCCATTGATTCATAAATTTTCACGTATTATTAGATGTAATACGATGATGACTCAAATTGTCACTATCATTGAGGTCTAGTTTGGATGAGGTGAAACATGTTTAGTAATGTATTGTATGATATGGTATGGTATGGATGAGTATTGTATGGTATGATATTGCAAAAATTATTATTTTATTTGGAATGATGGTATGGTATGATATGATATGGTTAAATGATAGTAGCTATGGAGGAGAATGATGTTTTGACTAAGTTGATTAAAAATGATAAATAAAAATTTAATTTGATATGGGTATATAAAGAACATAAGAGGAATTATAAATTTTGATTGATGATATTTCAGAAATAAAATTTTATAAAACTATAAAAAATTATCAAATTTTGGCTAAAATATATGGTTTTTAAATTATAAGATTATCATATTATACTATTGTCATTTATTAGAAGTTTTTTCAAACATAAAATTAAATCATATCATATAATGATAAATTATATTCTATTGTAAACAAATGAGGTATGAGGTTATCTTACTTGCAATATTTGTAAGTATTAAATATTTACTTTGTTAATTTTGTTCAATATATTGTTTTACCGTTCCTGGCCCACAATAGTATTAAATATACTAGGAGAATCTTCTATGAAAAAATATAAATCTGAGGCTTGAAGGTTACGTTTCTTAACTTGCAAACCTTGTGATTATGAACCAGAACGGACATCTGAAAGTTCGTGGAATGGTGGTTTCTACGCTGGGTGCTTCATCCCACCCGTATTTCTCTTTTTAATTGTTTTTTTTCATAAACACAAGTGGGACGTGAGTTTCACTCACCCAGGAATAAACCCTCCAAATGTTTTGTTGAAGTCTAATAGTATTGGACTCCAAAGACTGTTTATGCGGACAATAAACATCTGAAGGCCATCTTACTTTAATGTTTTTCAACGTTTTATTTCATTATTTGTTTTGTTGTTTGTATTTATGCCCTTTGTGAGTTATTTTGATTGTTGGTCCGACTGAAAAAAATTGTTCAAATTTTATTCACTGATTTGTAGAAATGTTTTTGATCGAAAATGTATTTTGGTCTGGCTTGGTTGTGCAAATATGTAATTTGGTGTGAGATGTGCATATTGTTACCGTTATAGTAATATATTTTTCATGTAATTATGGAAACGTTCAACTATGTGCTTTCCCTTAAATTTCCCGTAACTGTATAATAATTTGTGGTCAAGGATGTTTTTACTGTATCAATTACACTGAATCAGAATTGCTTACGAAAATAAATTTGACGAAATTAAAATTTTTATTTATATCAAAATTTATAGGCTAGCGTGTAATAAAATATATTATGAAGCACAAAAATCAAAAAGATCAAACAAAAGTAAGAGACAATAAATAGAATACTTTTTATATAATTAAAAAGAGTAAAAGAAATAAATTATTAGAATGCTGAGAAAGAAATTTTTTCATAGTGATCTTGAAATTGAAATGACATCTTCATCTATTTTCACCTCATCTGAAGAACTATTCTAAATTGATTTATTCTTATTGCATAAACTATCTTTCTTTCCTAAATCAAAGTGTTGACCTCACTAAATATTGTTGCCCACAAACTTAGTGTTCTTGTAGCTTTAGATTTCTCATAAGATTTAATAATATTATCAAGATTATTAAGCAACGGTGGATTGAGATCAATATTCGATACTGAAGAGCGATGAACAGAAGAGATCGCCTTCCCCTTCTGGATATTTTCCTCTACCTCCCTCGCTTGGGGATTTGGAACTAATTTCAGATTGCTTTCCTTATCCAACTGTTCCAGATTCATCGGCAATGATTGGGTTGAAGATGAGAATGTCTGGCCTTGATCAATCTTATCAGGAGGTTTCTTCACTCTTGGAGATTGAAATTGGGAGGAATCCTCCTTGAGGTTTCGAAAGTCGCATTTCTTTATAGCAGAGCCAGCCATCATAATCATGGCTTGTGGTATATAAAAACTATTGGCCTAAGGTTTTATACCTTGGTCTTAATCTCGATTTTGATGATAACAAACATGGAACTAATGTCTCATCGAGAAATCTTTCAAGTTCCAAGTCGGTTAGCACACGACGTCCGCGATCGAAAAAATCGGAGAAATCGACAAGGACGCTCGTCGTCGCTCGGGATTCTTCGGGAAGTTACAGTTTATGTTTATGGTGTCTAGAATGTAATGTAATCATCTTTATGATGCAAAGAACCCAAAAATTAAATCCAAACCCCAAATTATGAAAACCCGGAAACCTTCCTGAAATTCACTAAGCCTAGGGAGCTCCTTGGAGGGCTATATGTCCTAAATATTTTCTTGACACAAAAAATGGCAGTAATTGTTCCTTGGGTAAAAACTAGATAACGAGATATTTTTAAGGAATTTTTAGAAGCCTTTAGCATACCCATATTTGACTCGGGAGATTAGAAAATTTTCGTTTTCCGAAAATTTGTAGTAGACCCTAAAAATTAGATTTTGATTCTTAAGAATTTTAATTTTTTAGATATTTTTATTGAATCCAAATGATAAGTAATCATTATATAACATTTATGTTTTAAAGTTATTAACTTAAAGTTAATGAATGTTATATAAGTAGACTTAGCGAAGATGGAACCCAGAAACGAGCAAACGAGCGAAAAAATTAGCAAACTGGGCTGATTTTTCAAGTTTTGGTCGATCGGTCGATCGACCTAATTGGGTTGAAAATTGTCAGTAGCCAATTCGGTCGACCGACGATCGATCGGCAATCGACCAGAAGGCGAAAAATGGCTAGTTTTCGTGCCGTTGAGCTGTGCTTCACCATAGCCTTCTTCTTGGCTCTATAAATACTTATGCCTAAGTCTTTCTTTGACACTTTTGATCACTCCTACACTTCATTGAGTCATCCTAGATCAATTTCAAGCTTTCATTGAGCCATTACTTGGAGAAATCCTAGTTTGATCTCACATTCATTGAGTTTGTCTTCAAGTTTGATTTGATTCATCATAAAGGCATCAAGAGGAGCTAGGATTCAATGTGTTGGAGCTAAGTATGTGTGTTATTGTATTTTTGTTCCATTACTTGTATATTTTCTTGTTTATTTCATTGGATTTAAGCTTGTGAATACCTAGGTTGTTAGGTCTTGAAATTAGATGGTTGTCTTTGTGTTTGAGGCTTAATTCCACTAGTGTAAACTTAGTTTACTAGGATTAGTTGAGTTGTCCCTTAGGTTGAGGTGGAAGAGTGCTATCTGTAAGAAGGCGGAGACTTTCGGGATGTGAAAATGTCTTAGGTTGAGACCGAGACTCTTCGGGTCAAAGTCCTCGTTGTAAGGGAAACAAGATTAATCTAGTAAAATTTAGTTTGAAAATCCTAAGCGAGGTGTTTAGGTAGTAGAGTAGGCATTGGGGCCGAACCACTATAAATACTTATATTAGTATTATTTTCTTTGTGTATCGCATTGATTATCTTTATTACTCGCTTCTGCATTTAGTCGTCAATTGTGAATTGCCTAAGTAATCAAGTAAACGATTAAAATTGAATTTAGGCTAATTTATTAGTTAACACATTATCCCCCCCCCTCTAATGTGATCATTTCACCAACAAAAATAACTTTTTAAAATTAGAACCTTGATTTTCATATTCTAATGGAGCAACCTCATTATTGTACCAAGACTCGCCTTCAAAAACAAGAAATATATAAACTAAAAATTTGTATTTTTAAAAATTCATTTTGAAACAAAGCACACAAATAATGCAACAATTTTAGTAACTACTACAATATTATGCTCATTTCAACTCAACTCAATTGATTATATCTGTTAGCCATGTGTCTTTTGCAAATTACAAAATTTAACTCTTTTTGCGATACAAAATCTCCTCAACTTTCTTTACAAATATCCATCATAGGTTAAGCATTTTATATTTTCCTAATTCTTGTTCGATCCCAAGAGGATTCTTGTCATGTGTTATGTTGTATTTTCCTTGAAGGACTTCAATAGAATAACTCAATAACTCATTTAGATAGCAACAAAGTACTATATTTAAAAAGTAAGAAGAAAAAAGAAAAAGTGAATTAAACCAAAAGATAAATGAATGGGGACCTCACACATGAGAAGAACAAAGTTAAGGATACCAGATCACGTATGTCATCACCATCGAACCCCGGGTCTTCGATTACCTCGTCGACGGTGAACCTCCTGGTCTCCTCCCTTCTTGTTTGTTAACTCTAAAGGGTTCGCGGGTGGCCAACTCAATATCTGGAACGACAATATCTCGAAGTCAATATCCTCACATGTTGGGCATTTCATTATGTAAGTGAAACTCCTGCATTTGTCCTCCCCGATTGCCGATAAGCAATACATTTGGTCCAACAATCAAAAACCTCCCGACCTTGCAAAATTGGGACCGCATACTTTTCTCGGAGGAAGCATCTCATGAATTTTCATTGGCAGTGGCTACGAGGGGGGGGGGATCGTAAGCTCTCCGACCACAATTCCATCACTCTACAATCACACTGCATACCACACTCTTCAAACAAACCATTCCATCTCGAGTTATACTTGCTTCATCGTGATGACTTCAGACATATCATTGTGTCTGCATGGAAGGGTTACAGGCCGGCTTCAACAATAGCATCTTGGTTACTACGATGGAGACACCTTAGAAGAACCTGGAACAAGTTCAGCGGAAGCAGAGGAACATACATTGGCTCCTTTTAGATGAAAATGTTGAAAGCTTCAATAACATATCCAATTCTATTGGTCTCTCCCATTCTAACCTCGAGGAGTTTAAAAGCTGCAGAAAGCAACTTGATGATCTCTACCTTGATAAGGATATGTATTGGCGCCAAAGGGTGAAAAAACGTTGTGTACATGAAGCTAGGCGACACTTTTGGAAACCCTCATAATCCACTATTGCAACTAAACTAGAGAAGTCTAAATTCGGGGTGCCAAGCTAGTCATCTCAACCTTGACCCACCTTTCACCCTAGAGGAGATCCACTAAGCAATCAAGGATATGGGTTCCTTCAAAGCACTTAGACATGTTGGCATACCTGCGCAGTTTTAGTTGTCCTTTTGGAGCACCATCAAAGATGACCTGCTGGCCATCCTCAACGGAATCTACAACAACCTTTCTGATTTGCATAGAGCCAACAAGGCTACTATTGTCTTGATACCGAAGAAGAGCGGTGCTGACAGAGTTAACGAATTCAAGCCGATTAGTCTAGAACATAACATCGTCAAAATCTTCTCCAAGATCCTTGAAAGCCGTCTTTCCCACCATATGGACAATTTATTATGCAATAATCAGGGAGCTTTTCATCATGGCAAGAGCATCTTGGACTCCTTTATGACTATATATGAATCAGTTTGAGCGTGTAAGCGTAACCGAGAAGATGGTGTCCTAATCAAGGTGAATTTTGGAAAAGCATTCAACACTATCAATTGGAAATTTCTCCTGGAAATGGTTGAAGCACGAGGATTCATGGAGAGATGGTTGTTATGGATCTGATACCTATTGCTCAGCACTAAGTCTTTCTTGATCATTAATGGCGAGGCTGGTACACCCTTCCCACACGGACGTGGAGTTAGATAAGGCAACCCACTTTCACCATATCTCTTCAATCTAGTAGTTGATTGCCTCTCTCGCCTCATCAACGTGGCATCGACAAACAACTTCGTCGAGGGTGTTCTTCGGCAAAGGACCGAAGATGGCATCACACACGCTCTCTTTGCAGATGATCTAGTGTTATTAAGCTCATGTGATATCCATAGCATCAAAAATTTACAATGCCTAATGCATTTCTTTGAGCTGACTACCAAACTCAAAATGAATCTATAGAAGACTCGACTGATCCACCTTAGGGGTAATCATGTCATGAGCCATCTTCTTGCGGGTACTTTTGGATGCTTAGTGGGCGACCTCTCCATTACCTACCTGGGTCCCTCTTCGTTGCGGCCCTCCTAATAAAGAAGACTGAAGACGACTCACTGCCAAAATAGACCACCAACTGAACAACTGGAAAGAGAAACTTCTTTCAAGAGCAAGTAAGTTGACACTAATAAACTGTGTGATCACCTCTCAATCATCCTACATGTTCTCCATCTTCAAGGCGGCGAGGTGGGTAATCAAAGCAATTGACAAGAGACGATGAATTTCTTTTAGACACGTCCTGATAGCTTGGCTACGCCAGGAAAGTGTCTGATACGTTGGGACCGTCTGACTTGTGCCAATGAAGACAGGGGGTTGGGCATCCTTGACTTACAGGCGTACAATCAAGCAAAACTTGGTTCTTTGTTAAGGAAATTTGCTCACAAAACACATATGTCATGGATCCCTATTATTGATCTTCTTCTAAGGGACAATGCTCCTAGGTTGAACACCGGAGGCCATGCAATCTCTCTCCTATTTGGAAAGAAATCTCAAAACTTCAGGAAATATTCACCTCTTCAATTAAACAATTAGTTCCTAAGTTATTATCATCAAAATTAAAATTGAGGTCAATGTTAAAAATCTTAAGCTAACATCTATCTTCTTCCTCTTGGATGACACTATCTTCGTCCTCTTCAATTTTTCCTCATCATTGGTCTCATCTGCATGCTCATCTCCGATATCTACCTCATCTATACATCTTCCAATTAACACATTTGGATCGTCTAAATCATCCATAGGTGAAATGATGTTCATATTTGGCGTATCATCCTCTTGGTAGAAATTCATCTAAGTGGTAGCCGTGGAATCATCCTTCCACCAAATAACGGTCAAATTAAATTTTTCTTGAGCTTTTGTTTTACACACAACTCACTAATCTAATCTTTCTCATTTTCTAGATAGACATCTTGTGTGTAGAAAATTTGTTGAGCTTCAAAAAACTGAATAGTTTGTTAGTTAATACCATTGGCTTCACATTGACCTCTATGAATTCATGCTTGTTAATTTTGATACCCCTTTTGGTATCATACTAGTGATATTTAAAATGAACTATTTTATCAGTACCAAAATATTGTATTTGTAAGATCTCTATCATGCTATAGAAATCATATTCACAGTCATTCCAAGTTGACTGTGCCACCATTTAGTGTCTTATTCACCTCAAATATTCAAAAATATGAAACTTATATCCATTAACAAATTTGTTGTATCCAAGCATGATTTAGTGATAACCAACGCGAAACTTCAAATATATGGTCTTCTACTTCAAACATATTGTTGGCATAGTAATTTTGTCGCTATATATAAAAACCTTGATTCTATATATTTTGTATAGTTGCTGATCGCTGACATGTAGCATTTGTTCATAAATGTTATCATCAAATTTATTGTAATTTTTTTTCTCATTAAGATATATAAAATAATAATCAACCTAATATATGAAAGATGAATAATAATTACGTACTTCACATATAGCCCATGCAATTTTAAGACAATTCATCAAAATATATATATACATGGATTGCATGATACTTAACCTCTAACTTAAATTTAGATGGTCGAATAAAGAGTTGAGATAAATGATGCAGAACATGCAGGTACTCCTCACTCAGATTGCGTCTCATTCTAATCTTCTACCGATGATGTCGCAGCCATCGTTCTCCTCGACTCAGTCAACGCTCCCAACCCAGTCGCTGTCGCCTCCATCGCAGCCGTGAGATTTTGGTTTGTTGTATTTTATTTATATTTTGATACTTATTTGTATATTGATAGTTGTTTATATATTTATGGTTGTATATATATGATATTTTGATAATTGTTTGCCTCCGATTTGAGACTTAGATTGATAATATTTATGTAAAATTTGAATATTTGATTACAAATGTATTTGTATGATGTTTTTTTGTTGTAATATGTGATTGAAAATATATTATAATCTATATATCATTGTATACAGGAATTTATAAAAAAAAAATCAGTTACAGGATATACCGTTAGCCACGGCTTTCCCACGGTCGATCGTCACTAAGCCGTGGCTGAAAGCTTATCGTAAATGACTGATGGCCTGGGCAGCACAAAATATCACGGTTGCTAATAGTATCACCGACGGCTAGCGGTCATGGCTGATGTGTTTGTATCAGTGATAGTCGTCTACAGCCGTCACTAATGTGTTTAAATCAGCGATAGCGCCCGCGGATGTCGCTGACGATTACTTGTGATGGCTAAGAGACGCTGTCACAACTTATCTGAGACACACACATCAGTGACAACGTTTTGCCACGGCTTACGCCGTCCATGATAGTTATCACCGATGGTTCATCCACGGCTTGAGCCATCGCTGATGACGATAATTCTAGTATTGTTTATCAATTATAGTGTTGTTGATGATCCGTTGTTCTAAGTTTGCCTGATGGCCGAAGCCAACTTTCATGTTAGATTTTAGAATGAATTTTTCATTAAAATTAAAGTAAAGCAATGTTGGATTTCTAAAAATATGTTTTGAAACTTATGCAAATTTTTGAATCAACTTGATGGAGTTTTTGCTTTCTATATGATGATCAATTGGTCGGTAGGGGTATGCATGGGTATCAGGTAGATCCGAAACTAGTTAAAATCTATCCGATTGGGCAGATTTCGGATATATCCAAATTAAATTCGGATAGGATCCAGGACAAAAATTAAAGATCCGATTAAAATAGGTTCCGGTTCCGGATCCAACACATCGAGTATCAAAATCGGAACAAAAAATGGTACCCGAAATCTGTACCATGAAATCTATTTTGGAATATATTGGAACCTATTTTGGAACATGTTCAGTAAATGAACAGGTTCCAACAGGGTACCCGGAATCGAAATCGAAACATATGATTCCGATTATGATCCGATTCCAGATTCCAACATGGTAGAGTCCGATTCCAAAATTTAAAAACTAATCTTATACAAAATAGAGTTTGAATATTATAAAAAATATAAGATATTCAAACCCGTTCACCCCGGTTGGCCTCGTATAATTTCTCATCCACTGTAGCAGTTTGGCATAAACATAACACGTGGAAGAGAAAATAAAAGCAGAAAGCATCAGCAAACACCATTGATGGGGGGCTCATGGCTACAGTGCATGCATATGGAAGCGCGCATTACATACATTTTGAGGCAAAGATTTATTCCCAATGCCCGCAGGATAAGAAGATAAAAGTCCAATTAAACAAAAAGGACAGAAATATATATATATAGAATAAAAAGTAGAGGATAAATCTTGTATATATAGGTAAATAGTAAGGTCACACCAGGGACCAATCAGTGCGTTTTGTTGGATACTAAGAAGAAGAGATAACGTACTGAGCAATTTGAAGACCATCTCCATCATCGAAGAAGAGAAAGATTCCCCGGTGGTGGCGTAGGAAGTGCTGCAAAAGCCAAACATACTGGAACTGACCTCACCTCCCTCTTGGATTCTCTTTAATTTCCTCCCTCTTTCTCTTTGATTCCTGTCCACATGATGATTGTTATTTGTAGAGTCTTCTAATTAGAGAGATGGCGAAGGGGGTTTCAGATATCCTGGAGGAATATTATTTTTGTTTGAACCTGGTGGCAGCTAGCGATGGTTCTAGTTTTCCTACTTACTTTGCCTAAATTATTAGCCTTTCTAGTCTCTCTTTTTTCCCCTAATTAAGTGGACTTGGCATATATAAAGGCGAAGAATGAAATCTACAGGTGTCCTTTATTCATTGATCAGTCGTAGATTTATCATCTGTCCAAATGCTGAATAATGAAAAAGCCAATTAATTGATCATATAATTAACAGCATATGAAAAATTAAACTTAATTTTTTTCTTCTATGCAATGTGGATATATTCTGAAAACTAAAAAAGGAATTTATTGAAGTACCAAATTAATGGGAACAGATCTAGCTAACCGATTCATGTTTATTTATTTATTTATTCTCAAAAAATTATTCAAATATGCTAAGTTGGTCTATCTAGCTGATTTAATTAATTCGTTCGATTAATTGAATAATCTATGTCAAGTATATGCTAATTTTATGTTGATTTTGATTTGCTTTTTAAAGCTAGGATGGTGGAAATGGTGTTGCTTTTCAACACCATCTTTTTTCCTTATATAATATGTTGATTTAACTCATTGTAAACATTAATGGATATATGGAAAAGAAAGACTGTGCAATCTTATATTATATATATATATATATATGCACGATCAACCAATAGTGAACATGGTAAGTATTTATGTTCTCAAGTTTCCCAAAAAAAAAGAAAAAAAAAAGAAGGAAAAACGTACAAAAAAATATCCCCAATATTTTTTCACGGGTAATAAAATGTCCCAAAAGTTTTTTTTATCAAAAGTATCTCTTACATTATGAAATTGAATATAAAAATGATCCTATAGATAAACGACGTTAATGGCGGAATAATGGAACTGACGTGACTGATGACTAGATTTATGACGTGGACACGTGGCGTGCATACAGACCAAGACATTTTCTCACAGGTACTAAAATATCTCTAACATTTTCTCACGGGTAATAAAATACTCCTAACATTTATTTTGGAGCTAAAGTACCCCTGAGGTTATTGAAAATGATACAAAAATAAGACCCAAGTTAACCTCTGTTATGTGAGACTTAACGGAGATGTCGTGAATGTTGTCTTGTTGTTGACTTTACACGTGACGCACATGCAGAAAGCAAATTGCCACATAAGCGACACGTAAGATATGCAACATAGGGGTGAGAAAAAAATTTGAAAATTCGATTAATCAGACAACCAGTCCGAAACCTTATCGAATTTTTCGGTTAACCAATCTGTCGGTTTCAATTTTAGTTTTTATTTTCTAAATTTTCGGATTTCGATTTTGACTTTTGTAAATGGATGGATAACGAAGCTGCCCAAATCGAAATCGAGATAAAAAACCGAAAATTTAGAAAATAAAAACTGAAATTGAAACTGTCGGATCGGTTAACCAAAAACTTCGATTTTTATAAAAGGAGAGATAACGAATCTGACTGAAATCAAAATCGAAAACCGAAAATTTAAAAAACAAAAACCAAAACTGAAACCGTCGGATCAGTTAACTAAAAAGTTTGGTTCGGTTTTGGACAGATTTTTTGATTAACCAATTTTTTTAATTTTTTGCTCACCCCTACATTGCATCTTATGTGTCGCTTGCATGGCAAGTTGCTCTCTGCATGTGTTACGTGTAAAGTCAGCATCCCAATCAACATCCATGACTCTGTTAAGTCTCACCAAATATAAATTAGCTTGGGTGTCATTTTTATATCATTTTTAATAATCTTAGGGGTATTTTAGCTCCAAACCAACGTTAGAGGCATTTTAGTACTCGTGAAAAAATATCTTGGTTTGCTTATACGCCACGTGTCCACGTCATGAGTCTCAATCATCAACCACGTCAGCTCCGTTATCCCTCCATTAACGTCGTTTACCTATAAGATTATTTTTGTACTCAGTTCCATAATATAAGGGGTACTTTTGATCCAAAAAAAATTATAGGGGCATTTTTAATACTCGTGAGAAAATACTAGGGGGCATTTTTTTACCTTTTTCCCTAAAAAAATATTCTCATGTTTCTCTCTCTACATAAAGTTCTCTATTGACCTTTATTTCTCTTACTTCCATCTAGGAATTGATTTTATGTACCCATATGACATTGTTTTATTTTTTTCCTTTCTCATATTTGTGTTTTATGAGATTTTCCGTGCATCATGTTTGTTGTTTGGTTTTATATTGATTATGTCCAAATTATTGGTTGTCCCTCAGTCATCGCCTCCTCCTCTACCGGCTCTTCACATGCTGTCGCTCCTTCCCATGGAGAGCGTCCATTCTCCTTCACCGCGACCATTTCCTCTCTTCGTTAGCGTGGTTGTTGTTTCAAATACACTCGGCCGGGTCATCTAGCCAGGCACTATCCTCGGTGTGTGGTTTGCTTCGACTGTGGTAGGGAAGGTCATCTGAGCCGCTTCTTCTCTTTTCGTCGACGCTCGTACCATGCCGCCTCATCCTATTCTGCTGCCAGTTCAGCAAAGGCTCCTTCTGTGGCTTCCGAGCCTACTTCCTCTGCATTTAATGTGCCAGGTTCTTCTCCTTCCCCTGCCTTTAAAGACTCCTCCGCCTCAACTATTTCTCTTGCTTCTCTTGCTTCTTCTCCTGTTGTGCTTCCTCTTCCTACTCGGTGCTCAATGGATAATCGACCGGAGAGCGCCCGTGTGATGGTTCCTAACTCCTCTGCAACGGAGGAGAGGGCTCATTACTTAAGCAATCGATGTTTGTTGGTAACTGCGTGCGGCCAACTTCACTTGCAAGCCGATGTGGCCGGGTATCTCGTTCAGCAATTTAGCAACTACCATTCCCATTTGAACCCGTGGCAGCAACACAAGTTGGCGGACGGAAGGTTTCTAATTACCACCCTGACTTTCGAAGATCCGTATTACAAGTGTCATCTCATTCGATCTACGAAACTTTAGTGGAACCACGTCCTGCTCTCCATAAAGGACTGGTCTCAGGATGAGATGTACCTAGATATTTCGGCACCGGAGCTTCCTGTCAGACTCGAGCTTCGTGGCCTCCCTCTCATGTTTTGGAATGTTGACTCCGTGATTGCAATGACTAGCTCGTTCTCCAGCTACGAGACTATGGCGGGTTCTTCTCTTCACGGCGACGACCTCACTTCATGTAAAGTGCAGGTGCAAGTGCATGCTCTCCGTCATATACCTCGCTTCATTTTGGTGGATGTTGATTTTCGTCACTTCACGGTGGAGGTTGTCGTGGCTTGGCAGTAGTGGGTCGCTGGCATCGTTCAGCCTCCAGGTCCTCAGGATGCTGAGCTAGACGATGACGGGCCTGATACAGGTTCAGATGCGAGCTTTGAACTTGATCCTTCGGAGGAGGCTCTGCCCGGCACCGGAGATGACTCTAATCACATTTCTATTAGTTGAAACTCCCTGTCTCCTTCCCTATCAAGCTCTTGCACTCGGTCAGTTGGACCAACTATCTTTGGTCTTTCGGCGGCCCTCTCCAGTGGGTTTTCCTGCGTCGATGCCTACGCCTTGCACTCCTTGGCCTCCCTAGCGGCCTCTGCCCTGCGTTCCATGGCCTCCCCAGTGGTGGCTGCCTGTCGGGCATCAATGCCCCTATCTCCGCGGGGTTCTCGAGGCCCTTGTCACACTTTCCCGTTTTAGCTTCCTTAACCATCCTCATCTCCTCGGTGCTCTGAGCTGGTTGCCTCATTCATGCCTCCTGTTCCGAGTATGTTGTCGACCCCTGCTCCTGGCAGATTTGGTCACATCCCAAATCCAGATGTCAGACTTGGTTCGCTGTTTCCAGAGACCCTGTCGCACGCTTTCGCTAGTCGCCTGGGCACCATTGCCATTTTGATGCTTCTCTCATCAATTGCTGCCCTTTCTGGAAGACTGGGGTCGATCCTTGGTTTAGGGATTTTGTGTTCTTGGTTGAAGGGTGGCTTTATTGCGTCCCTCAACCCTCAAATTGCAGGGTCGGACCACGAGTATGTTCGCTTTTTGGGTTGACGTGGCAAGGCGGATTATGGACTCGCTTGATTTGGATCCGGATTCGAGATCCTCCTCCGATTTTGACCCATTGCTTTCTTCAGCTCGGGCTCCTTGAGCGGGCTTCGTTGGGCCTTTTCGACCCGCTCGCAAGCGGTCCTCATTCGAGCTCGGGTTAGACCGTGCAAAGCGACTTGGTTCCGGTTCATCATGTCGCGTCTACTCCCAATGCGCGATCGAGCTTCGCCCCGCCAGCTATTGTCGTTGCTCCTTTGGACCTCCCTGGTCTGGTCGACAGGCCGGCTCAGATATTGCGGCCCTTGGAGAATCTGTCTTCCATCCTAGGGTCGGGTTCTACTGCCACCGACAGGCCACATAGGCCCGCCAAGTTGAGGGCCAGGGCCAGTCGCAACTTCTCTCGGTCATTGCCCTAGGTTGGCCATCTCGGTCCGTCGGAGCACGAGAATTTCAAGCCTACACCAGCAACCTTCCATTCTTAGTGCTTCGAGGAGGAAGGCGGCTCGTAACGAAGGCTTTCAGAGCTCCTCACCTTTCGCCCACCCCTCCCCTGCTCCTGACTTGGGGTCTCACTTAGTAAATATGGGTTCTGGTATTGATTCGGCTTTGATTGGGAAGATTGACGCTTTGGGCTTTGATTGTGCTATTTCTCTGGAGGGGATCTCTTGAGCCCTTGATTCCGTGTCAATTTGATTGTTGGTTCGGGTTTGGTCGGTAGCCATCTGTTTATCAATATTTCATAATTTTGGTATCTTATTTTGGAATGTTAGGGGAGTTGATAGGCTTTCATAGCACTACATGATGAAGTAAGTTGTCAGAGAGGCTAAATCTAGTATTATGTTTCTTTCTGAAACTAAAGTAGAATCTTGTTCTCGTAGATTTGTAAGACAAGTGTCTGATTTCCGTTTCAATGATAACTTTCGCACTTTAGATGCCATCGGTCTTTCGGGTGGTCTGCTTGCTATTTGGGATTCTAAAGTCTGGTCCTGTTTAAACTATGTTTTAGGGGAATGGTCAATCAAACTATATTTGAAGCACAATATGTCGGACTTCTCCTTTGTTGCGGTGGGGGTGTATGGCCCTCCTTGTCGGACCCGAAAGTCTATCTTTCTTCAGGAACTTAGTCAAATTATTTCTATGACCTCCCAACCTCTTATTATCGGTGGGGATTTCAACATTACGGCCCATCCGAGTGAATGGAGCAATTGTACGGGCAATTCACTCGACTCTAGAAGGTTTTCTCATCTCATTGTTGATTCTGGGCTCCTCGAAATCTCTTGCTCCGGGAATCCCTTTACTTGGACTAACAATCAGGTCCCTCCGGCCCTTGCGAAGCTTGATAGAGTTCTAGTAAACAATCATTTGGCTCTCTCCCTTCCGCTTTCATCTATTTTGACGGGTGAAAGGAGGCTCTCTGATCACTGTCCGTTATTCTGGAAGGCGGCCACAACGGCTGCCCATTCTCGTAAGCCGTTCAGGATGAAAATCAGTTGGCTTTCACTGAATGACTTCTCGAATATTATTAAGTCTGCATTCCAACCCAACTTAAGCGGCTCCTCTCCCCTGGCTTCTTGGTTGGCCGTTTGGAAACCTCTCAGATGCATCTTATTGAAGTGGGACCGGAATAGACGGGCTAATTGGCACAAGTGGCGTTCCAACACCGAGGAGAAACTTAACATCTTGAGCTTTAAAGCAGACATGGGACTTATTTTGGACGTAGAACTTGTGGAACTCTGAGATCTAAATGGGGTATTGGATCGTTGTTATAAAGATGAATGTGATTATTGGAGACAACGTGCAAAGAAAAGATGGCTCAGGGAAGGGGACAAAAAACACTAGATATTTTCATCTGTGCGCCTTCCATGGAAGGAGGATCAATTGGATCTCGTCCCTTCACTCCGATGGGAGAATTATCTTTGACGAAGTTGACATTGCCTCTGCGCTTCGTGATTATTATTCTTGCCTTGTAGGCCAGGAGGTCCCTTCGATTCTGCAGGTTAAGTGACCAGCTTTATACTCTTCCTCCACGCCCGGGCTGTTGAATTTAGACGCGTCATTTTCTATGTCGGAAGTCCTTGAGGTCATCAAGAGGTCCAAAAACTTAAAGGCCCCGGGACTGGACGGAATTAATATGGAGTTCTACAAACAGTTCTGACCCTTCATTGAATAGAAAATTCTCGTTATTCTTCATGAATTACAAGTCAACCCGGAGCGTATGTCCAAAATCAATAAAGCTTTCGTTATTCTCATTCCGAAGATCCAAGGGGCCAATACGGTAAACACCTTCAGACTCATTAGTCTTGAATCTAGTATCATCAAAATTTTCTCCAAACTCCTCGCAAATAGATTGGCTCTTCTCCTTCCGGACCTGGTGGACAATAAACAGGGGGCATTCCTGAGAGGACGTAGTACTCTTGATTATTTTATGTCCGCTTCTGAAATGATTTGGGGTTGTAAGCATGCGGATCAGGATACTTGTCTGATTAAAGTTGATTTTGAAAAGGCCTTTGCCTCCGTCAATTGGAATTTCATCCTTCATATGCTTGCAACCAAAGGATTTCCACCCCGTTGGATTCTATGGATTCAGCATCTCCTTTCTTCGGTCGAGTCGGCCCTCTTGGTCAATGGCTCAGAGGGTCACACCTTCATTCACCGGCGAGGTCTTAGACAAGGAAATCTGCTTTCCCCTCTCCTCTCCAACTTGGTTTCGAATGTTCTCTCTAGACTGCTCACCAGGGCAGCTAGTATCGGTCTCATGACTGAGGCCCTCTCCCAACATTTTACAGGGGGTATCACTCACTTTCTTTTCGCCGATGACTTATTGATTTTCATCAAAGACTTTGAGGACTCCATCCATTCACTGGGTCTTCTTCTTCGTTGTTTTCAACTCAGCTCTGGTCTCAAGCTCAACGTCCTCAAGACCTAGGTTATTCATCTTAGAAGAGATGTGGATAGGGCTTCTTCAGTGACTTCTGCTCTAGGGTGCATGGTGGGAGCTTTCCCTATCGATTATTTGGGTCTCCTACTGTGATTAGATAAGCCCTCTAGGGCGGATTGGACGAAGATTGTTACTAAAATTGATAGATCCTTGGGATCTTGGCCGGACCCCCTTCTCTCCCGTGCATGCCACCTCACTCTCGTCAACAACATCATCACTAGTCAGGTTTCGTATTTTTTCTCTATTTTTCAGGCTCCCCAATGGGTTATCAAAGCGGTCGACAAAAGAAGAACCTTTCTATGGACTGGGAAAGGAGACGGATCTACTCAAGGCAAATGCTTGGTGCGTTGGGACCTGATTACCCGTAGTAATTCAGAAGGCGGCGTGGGGGTTCTCGATCTTCATTTTCATAACCTCGCCCGTCTTGGCAAATGGCTTTGGAGGCTCCTTCAGCCAGGGGGGATGCCATGACATGACATTATTTCAACATTATACCCAAGGTTGCGTCTCTTGGTTCCGGGCGCATCCGCGGGGCTTTCTCCTACATAGAAGAGTATCTTCAGGCTTTTAGATATTTTTAGGGCTTCCCTGACTTTCTTTGTTGGGTATGTCTCGTCTTTCATATTCTGGCGTGACTCGTGGTTCAATGGTTCTAGATTGAGCGACGCCTACCCTCTTCTCTACTCGGCGGCTAGCAATCACGACGCTTCTCTCGAGGAGGTAGTTACACGGGATGACCTGAGTGGCGTGGTACTCGGTTGGAATATCCTTTTTCGTCATCTGGTGCCTTTTCTTCTCCGCTTTGGGGAGGACTCTATCAGTTGGAGATGGAATACCAGTGCAGTTTTTTCGACAAGTTCTTTATATTGGCTTCTCAACTTCAGGGGTCTTGCTGACCCTTGGACAAAGTTTATTTGGCAAAAGAATTTTCCCCCGACAATATCCATTCATAGTTGGCTTGTGGAAAATAAGTGGCTCTTAACAAAGGACAGGCTCATCGCCAGGAGTATTCAAGTCTGTGTCTCCTATTCGTTGTGCACCTTCACTTTGGAATCTCATTCCCACCTCTTCAGATATTGCAATACTCACAACGGCTGGGCCATCTTCCTCCATCTCTCGGGGTCTCGTCCCGTTGGACTAGACTTCCATCCTTGGAACGGTGCCTCCGTAGGGACTGAGGAGGCACTATGTTTCTTTCGCCTGATCATGTTCTGGAGGTCTTGGATCTGATTTGAAAGAAATATGTGTATCTTCGAGGACAAGAAGCGTTCAGCAACGGTGCTCGCTTCTGAGGCGGCGGTAGCCTTCTCTCTCCTTCCCCAACCCTTGTCTTCCTCTTTTTTTCTTTCTTTTATTTTCTTTTTGTAATACTCTTGCTCTTTGAGCCCCTTCCTCACTTTCATTTCTCTTGAATAGATTACAAGTTTTCTTTGCTCAAAAAAAAAAAAATATGGGGCCAAATTTAGGATTGCACTCACCACTACTGAAATTGAATACAAGAGTGAAAAAATACTATGCTTGCCGCAGCCGCGCCATCAAAAGAGGATGTTGGATCTATGCACAATCGCTATTACATGAAGGAGAATCACAAGCTCGAGATTGCACTCGTTGTTCTAATTTATCCTCTTGCCCCCAACATGTTTATGTTGTTTTACATTTGGACTTATTTTCGTGAGCATTTTCTCATCCTTAACAAGAGTAATTATAATCATTTAGATAATCATTACTTTTAAGGCAAAAAATATTGATGGTTAAAGAGTTGTGATTAATTATCTGCCTATAACATGTACATACCCATTCTTTGAGTCCCACAAGAATTCAAATTAGTGAGCAATCAAGTCGAGTTTCAACTAAATTGGACACATGATCCTATCACCTGTTGTATTGGCTTAAAAAGGTTGTCAATATTTTCACATTAAAGTTTGATAATAATTGATAAGATTCGAGTCTGGTGTAAAATAAATGATTGTCAATTATGAGTAGTACAATTGGTGGTAATATATTGTATGTTGTCTAGATATCAAGGGTTCGGACCCTAGTATGATCACTTATTGTGATTTTTTATCTTTGTTTTTAAAAAAATTGATAAGATTCGAGTTGTTTTTGACTCAGCTTAGTTTTGAGATTAAGTCAAATTAGTTTGAAATTACCTTTCATTGTACATATACAAATACAACAAACCATAAAAGTTTTACTTAAATATCATCAATCTAAGCCTCAATTGCAAACAAGTATCAAATATCAAAACTTAAAAAAAAAATACAAGTATCAAGTATATAAACAACTATAAGTCTCAAACGGAGGCAAAGAAATATCAAAATATTAAAACTAAAGTATATAAACAACTATCAAGTATCTAAGCCTCAAACGAAGGCTAACAAGTATCAAAATACAATAAACCAAAATCTCACAGTTGTGGTGGAGGCAATGGAGTCGACGGCGACTGGGTCAGGAGCATCGACTGGGTCGAAGAGGACAGCTCAGACATCATCGGTATATGAATGCCGGAGTGAGATGCAATCTGAGTCAGGAGCGCCTGCATATTCTGTATCATTTGTCTCTGCGCATCCATCATCTATTTTAACTCGTCATTCATCTGTCTCTGCTCTTCTATCGCCTATCTCTTCTCTTTCATCGTTTGTCTTTGCTGTGTAAGCTTGGATTCCAAGACCGCTATCCGATTCTAGTCCCACATCTAGGATGTCGAGGGCCGCTCACCCGCAATCGGAGGGATTGGTGCCCCAATTGGCCCTAACACGGCTCGTGCATGACCACTGTCTGCAAAGCGATAAACACAACCATGCTCTCAACCACCTGTAGCCTCAACCCACACTACAGGGTCATAGTCGCCCTGTGGTATTCCTCCGCGCTCGATCACGGTCCTCATGTATGTCTCCTACACATGTTTATATTTTAAATACTACATATATATATAAACTATGAATAAAAAATACATAAATCAAATAGACATAAATACTTACCATGATAATCGCGGCCCTGCTATTGACATAGTCCCCCGCCCCATGACGCCGACGGTGAGTGCGCTCAAACACCTCCATCAGCGAGGGGCATTGGACGGTGCCACCCGCCGCTACCCGCGTCTAACAATAAAAAATAAATACATTAGTATCATTGTACACAATATATAATTTAATTAAAAGTAAGAAAATTATACATACCATATGACTTTCATGCACAACAAAAAAACACGGAGCTAGCCACCAGTGTGGTGCGCCCCCATGTCGTCCACCCGAACATGTCGTTTCTCGATGCAGTCCAGGAGACCTCCTACCACTTAGTTGTGGCCCACCACTCAACGAGCTGGTCCCGCACAGGTCTAGGAATCCACTCGGGGCCGTGTCCCCGAGTCTCCCCAATGTATGTGGCCCCGGGTTATCTTATCACGATTTTACGGGCCTACCGAAGGAGCTCGTTGTAGCAAGCGCAGGCAACATGCTCCCATGCACTCTCCACAAAAGTGGTCTGGTCCTCCGGCCATATATAATGAGACTACAAAAAAAATAAATTTATTATTACCGATCGATATTTAACATTAACATTAATTTAATATATATACGTACCAAGAACTCTCGCCATAACAAATTCATATGCTAACAGGTTGAACTCCGGCCATGACAATTCCATACATAATATCTTGGTGTGAATCCTTTTATATATAGATGCATTGTGACAGTTTTCTGATCCAAAAATATTATGTTCGAATATTTCCCACACGGACATCGGATTTGATCACCACTAAAGAACTTTCTATTCGAGTAGGCGAAATTTAAGAAGTAACTTACGACTACTCGAAATTCATTCGTTATAGCTCCACAATAAATTCGTCAGTACATCCAACTTCAATCGACCGACATATTCTATCAAAAGTTGGCAATATCTTCAGTTAATGTCATTAGGTGGGATGGTCTTATTCTATTCGGAATTCATGTTATTAATATTGCACTAAGTATTTCTTTTAGTCATTAACTTTATTCTAAATTTCAGCAATGTCTCTCTATAGTTCTCCTCGATGCGTACTGTAGATGCGTAATTATAACTTGACTCGTCGATATAAGGTTTTGCAAAATTATAACTTGACTCGTCGATGCGTACGTGAAACGTATCAACTTGTCATGATTAATTTATTTTTTAAATTTGTGGATGCCGGTGCGAGTCCACAATGGACGATTTCGGCGCGAGTCCAAAGTGGATGATTCCAGCGCGAGTCCACAATGGATGATTCCAGTGCTCTTGACATGATTAAACTAATTAAAATAATCTAAACTAATCTAAACTAATCAAACAATGCAATACAACATTAATTAATATAAAACAATTAAAAAACAATTAACTAAAGAAACAAGATTTAATATATCCCTAATCAAACTATGATTAGGGTTTAACCATAATCAAACTTTGATTAGGGATATATTAAACCCTAATCAAAGATTAGGGATTAAACCCCTAATCGAACAATAGCCGGCAACTACCGTCGGCTACTGTTTCATCAGGTAGGGTCGAGGGATTAGGCCTCAAATTCGGTGTTGGCCTCTACACGCCGGCCTCGTTCTCCAGTGTCGGCATCCGGCGTGTAGACGTCAAAATTGGTGGCGACGGAGAAAAAGGGGGGGGGGCAATGGAGGCGGAGAAATACCTCACGATCGGCGGCACATACGACAGAGGGTGATCGGAACCAACAACGGGGCAGCGACGACACCAGCAGGAGAGAAGAAGAAAAGGAAGAAAGAGGAAGGGTCGGGGGACGCAAACGCAAATAAAAATGTTTATCATCGACGGCCCGCCAGCCGTCAGTGAACCGTGGATTCTTAATTTTTACATCACTGACTGCTAGAGGTGGCAAAACGGGCTGGCCCGCTAACTCCGTGGGCTAAATTTTTTTGGCCCGGCCCCGTTCGTAATATTTTGCGGGCTGTTCGGCACGGCCCACGAGCCCGTTTATCAACTAAAAACTTGTTAAAAACTTGTAAAAAAATTAATTTAAAATGTTTGAGAGACTAAATAAGCACCAAATATGATATTTCACATGAAATACTCTATGGATTAACTTCACCTTCAATTTTAAAGCACTAAACTAGACTTGAAATTAACTTTTTTTTAATATTTAGCCCGGCCCGCGTCGACCCGCAATGTTATCATGTCGGGCCGGGCCGACCGGGCCCGATAAGCTTGTCGGACTGAATTTTCTGACCTGGCCCGCAGTTATCGTGTCGTTCCCGTGTCGTGCTATCGTATCGTGCCCATTTCTGCCGCCCCTACCGACGGCAGACGTAGCCATCTCTAACCGTCAGTGACGAGTGTTTTATTTTCGCGTCGCGTTCACACCATCAATTAATAAGCGACAGCCACTTGTACCGTGGCTAATAACTTATTTATATCACCAACGGTTTACGGGCCTCCTCTAAGTCGTGGCTACTAACTATTTCATTTAGTGCCCCGTGCGCGCCATCAGCTATGAGTGACAGGCTTAGGCGACCGTATATGAGACACGACTGAGTTTGTTACATCAGCCACGGTCATCTGTGATCGTCGAAAAGCCATGGATTATTCTGACAGCGCGCCGAGGTGACCTTCGATGAGCCCCGTGGCTGAAAGTTAATATTCTAGTAGTGTATATTGGTAGCTTCAATACATAGGTACTATTTTTTTAAGAAAAAAACAAAAAAATATTTATTATTCATTAAGAATCAATACTTCAATAATATTGCATAGAGAAAAAGTTAAAAAATACAAAAAAACACATCGTCCCACTAATAGCTTAGTTATTAGACATCCGGATATGTGATCAATAGATCATGAATTTGATTTTTAATTGTAACACTTTATGCAGCTTATTTTTTTGTCTATGTATGTATTTATAATGCGTCTTATAGGTATATTCTAGTGTCTATGTACGTCTTGTGATGAATATATTATAAAACTATTTTTAAATATAAAAAATACATAAAAATCTTGATTGCTAAGGGGTTATAAATAGTGTTGTCTGATAATGATATAGGATTTTTGAATTTATGAAATAAAAGTTGTATGGTTTATTATGATTTTTCTCTTGTTTCTTTACTTAATGTTTCATTAAATATAGTAAATGTAATATCCTCTTTTCCAATAAATAAAGTGATTGCACCTCCAACGGATCAAGTTTCTGAGTTGAGAACTTGATTCATCTCCATGATTTTCTTTTAAAAAATAAATAAATTGTGCCTAATTAAGTCAAGATTGACAATGCACACCCAAGCACGAGCAATCCATATCTATCATGATATGCTTTTAAACGAATTATTTCTTCTTGTGCTCGATTTTTTTAACCCCTTAATCTAATACGATTTAGAATCCACTAGCACGAGTTTGTGTCATGTCCAAGCCGCTCATAATTGTTTAAAAATAAATTATTTTTTAAAAAAATAAAAATTAGAGGAAAAATGTATCGATGCTACAAAAATTACAATACCATAATAATAAAAAATAATTTTAAAAATAAAAAGTATATAAATTAAAAATTAAAAAATATATATATTGTGTCATGCAAAACACATGAGTTTAAGAAGCCCTACACAACCCATGACGTCCTTGCTCAACATATAGGCAAAGAATTTCAAACCCAACACAAGCCCTCAATGTACCTCAAGAGATATCAGGCTTGAGGTACTTTAACTTGTATTGAACATTAATTTTTATGACTATTCTAATCAATCCAAATAAAAAAATTAAAAAAATAGGATTGTGAGACGAAAATAAATTTCTTCGTGATGATATATAAAAATTATCTTCAAATCGTCACGTCAGTAAGTTAACGAGAAACATCACGACTAATTGATGAAAGATCATTATTAAAATTAATATTAAACTTCTTATATATAATTAAGATCAATTAAAAAATTAATCAAAATTATAAAATTCGTAAAAGTTTAGGCTATTTTCATTTAATAATCCTAAAATATATACATGTGTCCATATTTGAATCACTTTGATCAATTCATGTGATTTTTACCCACCTTAATTTTTTACCAGGTTTTCATTGAGTTTTGATCATCTTAATTTTTTTTATCAAAAACGAACTTAGATATAATACCAACTCGTAATCGAATCTATAGAATTTGTTAATCCAAAGATAAAGGAAAAATGCATCCCTTCTCTTAATACTTTTAGGACATATTTATTTCATAAGATATAAAATAATATGATAATTAATGTTTTATTTGATCTCCACCAAATTAAAAGAATTATATTAGTTTTTTTCTCACATTTGTTATTATATTCTATCATATCACATTTAGTGAAATAAATGAATTTTTTTATTTTAGATTAAAAAAATGAATCATAATATTTTTATTAGTAAAATTTGAGCAATTTCAAATTTATTCTCTCCTACTCTTATCCAAACAAGTTATATATATATATTATTTTCTTCCCTTATCTTTTGTTCAAATGAGCTTGATGGTTGCTGACAAACCTCCTCTTTGTCATTTAGCCGCCAATAATTAGTAATATAATTATTGTTATTATGAAAATAAATCCTCTTATGTTTCCATTGCGTGTCACGCTTTGCCTTTCATTTTTCCCTATAAAAGAAACCGAGAGCTTGCCAATGTTAGGCTTGAAGCCGCCTCCACACACGACAGACTCAGATTCTTCCGCTCTTCCTTCCATCTCCCTCTTCGCCTCTTACTTGCAAACAAACAATATTAAACTAAATAACTACAAGTAGAGAGGAGGGGGTTAAGAGGCAATGGTGATCACTCCTTCCTCGTCCTCCTCCTCGTGCGGCTCCTTCGGCTCCTTCGACTCCGATGCTGCCGCTGCTGCCGCCGTCAAGCCCTCATCCAGCACCCCTGCCGTCTCCGCCACCGTCAAGTTCCTCTGCAGCTACGGCGGCAAGATTCTCCCCCGTTACCCCGACGGCAAGCTCCGCTACGTCGGCGGGGAAACCCGCGTGCTCTCCATCGACCGATCCGTCCCCTTCTCAGGTTATCCATCGTTTCTCCCCTCTTTTTATCCTTTGAGATTGTCTGTTTTGGTCTGTACTGGCGGGGGAATCAGTTCTGAGATCGTAGATGTTTGGAATGGTGAGCAGAGCTGCAGGAGAAGATGAGAGAGATGTGCGGGTGGGGCGGCCCGGTCGCCATCCGGTGCCAGCTGCCGACGGAGGACCTCGACGCCCTCGTCTCCGTCAAGTCCGACGAGGATCTCGCCAACGTGGTGGCGGAGTACGACCGCGCCGGCCGCCACAAGGTCCGCGCCTTCTTGTTCCTAGCCGCCGCCTCCAAGCCCTCCAGCAAAAGCGGCGGCGGAGAGAGCCCCACCCACCAGATCTCCGCCGCCGAGCCCTGCGTGCGCCAGATCTCCGCGCCGTCTAGGCGTCCTGGCCGGGTCGAGAAGGCCGTGGTCGCCGCCGGGGATCTTCGCTACCATGGCCGCCACCACCACCACCACCTCCATAGCCATGCTACGGTCACCAGGCCGTGCAACTACCTGGTACACCATGGCGGCTACTAGCAATAGTAATCCCTCCACGGCCAACATCGCCGTGGTCGGAGGGGGTTCGAAAGAAGGTTGAGGTAAAGAAAAAGAACAAAACCAAGTTTGGTTGTAAACCAAGGACGAACTATGTAGCAACTCCACATACTTACTTTCAATGCAAATAAATCTCAAAAAAATGAAAAATAATCACAAAAATCTCTTGAAAAACGCAAGTTCTTTAATCGATTGTTCATTCTCCTTCATCATCTTCGTTTGTGTCCTGTTGCTTCCCAAATTCCCGTTGGATTTTTTTCCCCTATCTGTGCTGTGTGATTTTCCTATGTTTGATTCGAACAAGCGTTCCGTTAGGTTTACGCTGTCTTTCCGTGTCGCAGTCCGTATCCGTTATCTCCGTTTGATTACATTTTTTAATAAAAATTTATTGTTTTCCATTTATTTTTTATTTATAGTAATGATTTAAGATTGATTCTTTTTCTTCTGTTAAATTTGCAGATTGCATAAACGGCGATCGAAGGGAACCGGTAACATCTTTTAGTGGACGCCGGACAGGAGCGGAGTACATTGCAGATAAAAAAGTTTTGGGACCATGACACGTATAAAACCCGTATACTAAAATTTTCTTAAGATAATAGTATGTGAGAATATGAGAAAAAAAACATTCTTTCAATTTATATTCCTAAATAATAGATATATAACATCTAAGAATACGGATTCCTTTCAGACAGAAGTTTAATACTCCAAATTAGGTCTCTATTTTCATTACGAGACCTGGATAATCAGTTATTTTCTATTATATTCTTCTTGTAAATTTCACATTTGAACCATTTAAGCAATATTATTTTAATATTTCTGCTATTAGTTTAACTTCATTTTTTCAAAAAATACGATGAGAATTTTATCCTCACTATAATGAATGGAAATCGATTTTTATGTGGATTTTTTAAATCAAATTTTAAATAATTATATCATATCTTAAAAATCTGATGCTTCTGAGGTCCACTTTATTCTGTTATTTGAATTATTTTTCCTCTGATTTAGAAGATATCCAAACTTAGTGGGTCATAATATATAAACATATTAGTCTCTCTTTCTATATGTTTTTTGTATCTTTATTTTAGAAAAAAAAAATAGAAAGAATCTTTCAGATAGATTAAAAATAGTCTAAATTTGATGTCAACTTCGTAGTTTCTGTATCTCTTGAATTTGACTAGCCTGTAGAGTGGTCCCTTTTTGTTGATATTCTATTGCGGGTCACATCAACGACAATGAATGAGAAGGGAGCGGCAATGTGCATGACTCAACAAGTTTAAGAAATTTAAACCAGCTGAAATGGCATAAAACTATTTTGATCCTAATTTTGTAGGTTATAAAAAACTTGATTTCAAGAAAAGAAATCGCTTTGATCATATATCCCCAATCGGATTGAAATGGTTTTATGTTTGCTCAAAATTTAAATCAGAACGAATTATACCCAACCCTGTCTAGCATGTATAATTTAATTTTAAATTTTGTAGAAAGGCTATATATGCATGCATATTTTCAGTTTTATTAGAGTTTAGGTTAGGTTGCATTTTTTGAATTTCAAAATATAGATTCTAAATTTGGTTTAAACTAATTTAAGTTCAAAAATTATAATAAATCTAGTTCAAGTTGAATGAAGTTCTTATATCGGGTTGGGTATAATTTTATTTACCAGTCTCGGGGTTTGGTTGTTGGAATTGATGAGAAATAAAATAGACGACGAATATGAATAAATAATAAATAAAAATAGAGGGGAAATGAAATAGATATTTTCTTATTTGGTTGGCATCATGAATAAATTATGATTTTATTATTTTATTAGCATAATAAATGGACGATAAATAAAGATAAAATAATAAAAAATATTTTTTATTAATAATATTAAATGTTATACTAATTTATAATTTATTCGCACATCATATTTTTGTTCTAGTAATATTATAATTTATTATAAATGATAAAAGTAGAGACAAAATAACAAAATTAATAAATGATATTATAATTTATTATAATTCATAATAAGGATATGAGTTTTATATTTTTTAAATAAAATATAACAAATATGAATAATATAATATACATTAGGTAAATAACTTAACTACACTGGGCAAAGAAAAAATAAATTACTAGGAATATATGGTACACTCAACATGTCTCCACTAGGAGTTACACTCAAGACATCTCAATTTTCATTACTTAGATGTTCATCTTTTGTAGTTATAATATATATAAAAAATCACAAAATTTACAAAAAAATTACTTGGAGGTAAACGGTGCTTGTGTGTCATGACGACGCCATACGTGACCTGCCACGTACATCTAGGCACGAATAATAGATTAAAAAGTATCTTTTTATCTCTTTCTTTTTTTTTTCTTCCACCTACCGCCGTCGCCGCCTCCTCCTTCATCCCAAAGATCTGCAACAGAACCATCTCCCATTCGACAAGCCGACGTCCTTCCCCTCCCACCGCTCCTCCTCCTCCATCCCAAAGATCTACAAGCGGAACCACCTCCCCCTCCGACAAGCCAACATCCTCCCTCTCCCACCGCCACCTCCACCTTCCACTCCCACACCCTTCGCTCCCTCCCTCGCCACGTGCCGACGGCGACCATGGTTGTAGAGGATGGTGCTTAGCCATATGGGGAGGAGGAGGTGGAGGAGAAGGAGGAGAAGAAGAAGGAGGAGGAGGTGGAGGAGAAAGAGGTGGAGAAGAAGAAGAAGTTCACTGTGCCGGTGACGACCATGACTGTGGAGGATGGTGCTCAGCCATTGGGGAGAAGAAGAAGAAGAAGAAAAAGAAAAAAAAAGAAAAAAAAAATGATAACTATTGGAAGGAAGAAGAGATGAGAGAGAGAAAAAAATGTGGGGCCGTCTGCCATGTATTATGCAGTCAGGTCACTCAAACGTCGTTTACCTCCACGTCAGCTAAATTGAGATGGCGTGTGACGATTTGGTAGATGACATAAACGGAAGCAAATGTTATGCATTTACAGTCTAAATTTGAAATCGTGGGTAGAACGTAAAAATTTTACAAACCTTATGATTTTTTAGTCTATTATCCATATATATATATATATATATATATATATATATATATATATATATATATATATATATATATATTCGGGTCGGGTTTATCATATTTTTCATCCGATCCGACCCGACTTACCTGAATAACTCGATTCGAATTAAATTTCGGATCGATTTTTTCGAATTATTCATATCGGTTTGGATTTTGCTCATCCTTGATTCTGACGATCAAATATGCCCAACTTTGCATTTATCTATTTTATTAAGAAACTTTATTGTATCACGATGCAAGAGGATGCGTATCTTCATCCAATGATAAATTTACATCATCAGAGAATCATAATCATATTCCACTATGATTCTAATGGTTACTAAGGCGTATTTGTTATACAAAATAGTTTATGTTCAAGGTCCCTAAAAACTGGCTAATGGCGATGTGAGGTATTTGTTAAGTATATCCCATTTGGCCATTTCTGATTCAAGCCAGCATTGCCTAAACAAATATATTTCTTATCTAGGAGAAGACTCAAACGTTGGACCATGCAGGCATACTATAACTTTGGCAATTAATTGAACTGTCTTTATCAAAATAAAATGAGAAGTTTGATCCACCGACAGTAGTGTGATAATGGTTGATTTGATTGAAAAATAAAGAATGAATGATTACGTGGCTTGATAATTGATCCACTTCAGCTCAATCATATACAATTAACAGGGCTTCAATAAATGGAGTCGGAAGAATCTTGGCAAATACTCGATATTAAGCTTTGAATAATTCTTTTAATGTATTCCTTTCGTTTTAATTGTCATTAATGCTCAAAAGTCCCACGGTGATAAATAGGGCTGAGCATCGGGACCGATCGGATATTAACTTGAATTTTTTTAAAAAATTATACCTGATCCGATTTTTTAATCAGAGCCCGACCTGAATAATCCGAAAAAATTGGGCCCTGATCTGATTAACCTGAATTCGATTTAGAAAATAATGATAATAAAAATTTATCCTGAAAATAGTGATAAAAAGATGAACAATTGCATTAAAATTATAACTCTAAGTCTCTAATAGGACTTGAACTCAAAACCTTCAAATTTTTACCTCTAAATTTCTAACCACAACACCAACACCATCTTATCAATATATGTAACATATATATGTATTTAACTTAAATAGGATTTTCACCCGAACCCGACTCGACTCGCCCTGAAATATTAAATGAAATTTTTAAACATGTAATCCGACCCGACCCGATATACCCAAATAACCCGATCCGAAATAAACTTTTGGGTCGATTTTTTCGAGTTTTTTTAGGACGAATCGAGTTTTGCTCAGCCCTAATGATAAATATGCCCTATGTGCTGTGGTATATTATTTTATTAGATTGGATAATAAATAAACGAGATAATTAGATATGATTTTATTGATCGATGTGCTGTGGTATATTATTTTATTAGATTGGATAATAAATAAACGAGATAATTAGATATGATTTTATTGATCGATGTACGTTAAATATAATATTAATTTTATACGCTAAATAAACAAGATATTAAATACACCTTTTATCTTATATCCTTCATCCCATAAAGCATTTGATCTTCCGTAAGTAATTTTAGTAGTATGTTTTAATCCTTCAAATCCTCCACTTTTGTTTGCAAAGACCTAATACTTTATCAAGTAATATGTATTTAATAAATATCTCAAATATCACTTTTAAAAAACAAATGAATTGTAAAATAAGGAAAAAAAATAATACTAGAAAATAGTCACAATGTAAATATTACATTTTAAAACATATTTAAGAAATTTATTTTTCTATTCTTTTGTAAAATAAAATTTCAACTAAGTACTAGTTTGATTAAAAATTAATTAAAACAGGCTATTGTTCATTTTATTACTATTAATTTAAAATATAATGTCTAAAATTTTGAATATTCAATTATTTTTTATTTTTAATAAAAAATTAAAAGTAGTTTGCCTCCTCACCGATAAGTGTAGGCAATATTTACCCCCCTCCCCCACCCGCCCATCTTTTAAAAATTGCATTTGACCACTTCACCTTCTAAAAAATTACATTTGACCACTTCGACCGACAAAGGTCTAAAAAGGGCAGTAGCCCTAGCGATCGACCGATCGGTCGATCGGACTGCGTTTGCTGAACACGCAAGATTGCGTCGATCGATCGACTGGTCGACCGAATGGCGGATCACGGGTCTTACGTCGGGCGGTCGACCCGTCGGTCGACCGCACACAGAGAGTAAGCGGCAATCGATGTGAGCGATCGATCGGTCGGTCGATCGACCAATCGACCGGCGGCCTGCAACGGATAGAAAACTATCTGTTGAGTTGTCGTTTCTTCAGAAGGGTATAAATACACCATCGTATAATTCTTTTAATCTTTCTTCCTCCACTCTCACAGATTTTATTGAGCATTTAAGAACGGATTTAAGCCTTCCAAAGATCGATTGCAGCATGCTTTGTTCTTCTGTCGAGTTCGTCTTCAAGCACCAACTGCTCGTCAACTCGGCTTCGACTCAAAGCACATTCACTGGCGAGTTGGAGGCTTCAAGGCTTGGAAAAGAGTAGATAATCTTGGTTTTATCTTAAGCTCTTTTCACTTGTATTTTTAACTGTTATTTTATCGTTTCTTTGAAGTTGAGTTTGAAAGACCTAGGCTGTTAGGTCTTGTGGGTATAAGTGGTTACGTGGTGTTAGGTGTAAAACCACTTTTGTAAAATTAGTTGTTACTAGGATTAGTCAAGTTGTCCCTTAGGGTTGAGGGGGAAGAGTGTTCTCGATAAGAAGATGGAGACTTCCGGATGTGGAAGTACCTTAGGTCGAGAGTGAGACTCTTCGGTGAAAAGTCCTTTGTGTAAGGGAAATCGAATTAATCTAGTAAAAATAGTTTGGAAATCCTAAGCGGGGTGCTTAGGTAGTGGAGTAGGCATTGGGGCTGAACCACTATAAATTCTCGTGTTAGCATTGTTATACTTGTTTGTATTGATTGCTTAATTATTTATCGCTTCCGCATCCAATCATCGAATTGCAAATTACCTAAACGATCTATGTAAATGATTAAAATTGGAATTTAGGCTAATTAATTTAGTTAACACACTATTCATCACCCCTCTAGTGTTGTCATTTCGCTTTTAGCTGGTATCAGAGCCTGGGTCTCGGGTTCGAGTCTCGGTTGGCGATTGCTGAGGGGGAGATTGTTGGCGTGTAGGCCTGGCGGGCCGAGTCATCAATCGCCTCGTGGCGTGTAGGCCTGGCGGGCCGAGTCACACTTGAACGCCGAGGGCGCTCGGGTCTGCTACGGTATAAGGTGAAGGTGCACCCTTTCCTCACACCAATTGGTTTGGGGGTCGTTGGTTAGCGCTGGAGTCCTGGGAGCATCGAAAAGATTGATATCTCAAATAAGGATGAATCTTTGGATTTTTAAAGTCATGGTGTGATTTAACATTTAAGCCCAACCCTAGATAGAGAAGATGCATCTAGAGAAAAGAAGCTCATGAGATTCATTCTTCACGTTACAAAAAACACATCATTGATTCACCTACTGGACTGGACTAAGATTACTGGGCCTGATTGAATCAGATATAGCAGCACCCCATTATTTATCCCGGGCCGACTCACGTGGCTCCATCCAGAGGGCCCTACACAAATTATACTCTTGGATCAAACCCAAGCCTAATTGAGCGGCTCCGCCCGAGGACCCCACCTGACTATACAAGGATATCTACATCCTACCTTATTAGGGAAGATACGCCAAGACGAACTCGTCATCTCCGGGATCAACCTCGACCTATTCGAGGAAACCTCACCACGAGATTTCCGAGCGGCGTCATCATCCTCACCTGCAATAAATACGAACACGGTGCGCTTCATGTAACCCTAATTCCAATTTGCATTACCCCCACCTTAAAATTCTACTGACTTGAGCATCAGAATGCCTTTTGCAGGTTCTCGCTCCCCCGCCGGCATTGAACCAGACGAGGAGAGACACCGAACCAAATCGAAGGGCACCCAACTCTCAAGCAGGAACACTTGCATACGTCTCTTGATGAGCCTGTTCTTGGTTGAGATTCTCTTTTGATTGATGAGCTAGTTGATTATTGAAATGCTTTCAGGACATTTCGAACAAATTTAGCCGCAGGATTCAAGATGCTCCTAAACATTAGAACTTTATAGAAGGAACTAGTGTTGAAGGCTCTGTGATATTCTATTTCTAGGAAATAGTGTCTTACCGTTGGTATTAAGGATAGGATTTAGGTCAGCAGCCAATCTTGCAATAGAGTCAATGCCAACGTAATTAGTGAAGGAAATGTTTCATCCTCTTGTCTCTCCTTGTTCTCCTAAATCTTTGATGTCGATGATTAGAGCATTGGGAGCAACTGCAAGTCGAAAGAGTATCGAGTATTTGTCACAAAGTCTGATACCATTCAACCATGGGTCTAACCACAATCGAATAGTGGCACCCGAGCCCACATGATAGAGGAGAGAAATCTAGAAAAAAATTTCATTGCTCACGATATCTTACCAGATGGCAAAAGAATGCTCTCTGAGATATGAGGATAAGTTAACCAAAGCTGGGTAAAAAGGATCTAACAATATCGACTAAGGAAAAATCTTGACTGGTAAGCAATTTTCATAGCCAACCTCCAAGTCTAGCATTATTATGAAGATGTAAATTTAATATTCCGATTCCTCCCTCTTCCTTTTTCATAGTGACTGTGTCCTAGTTGACATGGCATCTTCCTTGAAGATTCAAGTTTCTTGCTCCCGTCCAATGAAATTATTTTCTTCTCTTAATGACCCAATTGCCTTTGAAGAATCCAACATGTTTTGGCCAGAAAAAAAATCTTTGGACTGTGCAAGTTGTATATTTTTGAGAAAGTGTAATAGTTAAGTGTAATTTTCAAAAGATCGCAAGTAATATTGTCTAGCCCCATAATATCTTTTACTCTTTAATAAACTATTCTAGGGAACTTAAGAAGTTAATATAAAGTACATTTTTTTTTTGTTTATAATTTTATTAAACTTGGATTGCATCAATCCGTTCGACTACAAATCAACTTTGAATGTGATCTTAGTCAGAATCAAAAATTAAGTTGGTCAAAATTTAGTAGAACCGATCAAATTGGGTTGAAATTGATTGAGCAAATGAAAAATATTGATTTTTTTCATTATTTTGACAAATTTTAATTGGACCATTTGAATCAGTTGAACCGGTTGAACTAGTGAACCGGTTGAACTAGTGAACCGGTTGTCCCACTGGTTCGGTTCAACGTTAGGTCCGAGTTTTAAAGAAAAGTGATTTAAGAAATTTTCCCAAATCAAAATAATTTTATTGAAATTTTGTCAAATCGAAATATGAATATTAAAGATTTAGAAATAAATTTTGATAATACTCGTTCTACCTCATCTCCAAAAATCTTTAAAGCATTAAATTTTTTTGCCAAAGATAAAAAAATCAAAAAAATTGCCAAACACATTGAAATATATTTTTTTTACAAAATTTGATTTTATGGGTTTAAAAAAATGGATCGAAAATCTCGAATACATTAGAGACTTTAGACCTAAGTATATATAAAATTAAATTAAAATTAAAAATAATAAAATATTTTGATCCATTTTTTTTAGATCCTAACACCTATTTTATTTCACAAAAGAATATTTCACCAATTAAAATTATTTTTTTAATTTTTTAAAACTATTTTAGGCTTTAACCAAAAATCTATAACACGTTAAAAACTTTTGAACAAAATATATATAAAAAAATTTATATAAAAAATAGTGAATTATTTTGGTCGAAAATATTTTTTTGTACACTAACATATGTTTTATACCATACAAGAATATTTTATGAATTAAAATTATTTTTTTCGGCTTATGAAATTATTACATACTTTGAGCAAAAGTATTTAATTTAAAATATTTGTTTAGATCCTAACACCTTTTATCTCAAAAAAAATATTTCATGAATTATTTTTTTCTTTCTAATTTATGGAGTTATTCTAGACTTTAGGCAATAGTACTTAATACATTAAAGATTTTTGCTAAAGCATATAAAATTAAATTTAAATTAAAATAACGAATTATTTTGGTCCAACTTTTTTAGAGCCTAGCATATGTTTTATATCATAAAAAAATATTTAATAAATTAAAATTATTTTTTAAAATGTTTGAAGTTATTATAGAATTTAGGCAAAAGTCTTTAAATGCATTAAAAATTTTTTTGCCCAAAAACCTCAAATAGCTTCTTAAATTTTTTAAAATTTAATTTTAATTCATGAAATATTTTTTTATAATATAAAAATGTGTTAAGATCTAAATAAATATTTTAAATTAAAGATTTTTGAATAGCTTAGTAAGCCTAAAAAATAATTTTAATTCATACAATATTTTTAGACCAAAATAATTCACTATTTTAAATATAAATTTAATTTTATATGTTTTGTTCAAAAGTATTTAACATGTTACACGCTTTTAAATTTTAATTTTAATTCATGAAATATATTTTTATCATATAAAATGAATGCGAAAATTTAAAAAATATTTTGAACTAAATTATTTTATTATTTCTTAATTTAAATTTAGTTTTATATAATTATAACTAAAGTCTCTAATATATTTGAGATTTTCTGTTCAAAATTTTTAAAATATATTTTTTATATTCATATTTTTCAAAAAAAAAATTGAATTTTTGGTAAGAGTTTTTAGTACTTTAAAAACTTTAAACTTTTATCCAGGGATTAGAATAGATATTATCAAATTTTAGTTTTGGATCTGTAAATTTTTAACATTCATATTTCAATTTGAAAAAATTCTAATAAAATTATTCCTATTTATAGAAATTCTTGAAGTGGTTTTGTATTAGGCTCATTTTTATTGGACGTCGTCACAGAAAAAAGACTTGGGCTCGAGACGGCCTTCTTTTTCTCCCTTTCTTAATATTTTTATGAGAAAATTAAAATTTTGATCCTCATAATTATTTAAATTTTAATTTTGATCCTTATAATTTTAATTTTTAATTTTAGTTCTCACATTTTAGTTCCGTTTAGGATATGATCTCTATCGTTAAATAAGGTTTAAACGGTGCTGACATGGATAACATGTGCTGACTGGACAATGCTGACGTGGAGTCTGCATGGACCAACTTTATAAACTACAGGGACTAAAATCAAAATTTTATTAACTATGAGAACTAAAATCAAAATTTTATAAACTATAGAGACTAAAACCAAAATTTAAGTAATTATTTTTCCTAATAAATATAAAAAAATTATATGATATTACCTGACCTGACTTAGCTTGGCCCGAAAAAATTCGTGCCCGACTCGGCCCGAAAAAGTTCGTTCCCGACCCGGCCCGAAAAAATACGTGCCCGACCCGGCCTGAAAAAAATTTTCGGGCCGAGTCGAGCACGAATTTTTTCGAGCCGGGTCGGGCACGTATTTTTTCAGGCCGGGTTGGCACGTATTTTTTCGGCCGAGTCGGGCACGAATTTTTTCGTGCTGGGCGGGTCGTGCACGAATTTTTTTAGGCCGAGCCGGGCACGAATTTTTTCGAGCCAAGCTGAGCTAGGCCAGGTAATATCATATAATTTTTTATATTTATTAGAAAAAATAATTACTTAAATTTTAGTTTTAGTCTATATAGTTTACAAAATTTTGATTTTAGTTCTCATATTTTATAAAATTTTGATTTTAATTCTTATAATTTACAAAGTTGATCCCTACAGGCTCCACGTCAACAATGTCCAGTCAGCACATGTTATCCACGTCAGCACCGTTTAAACCTTATTTAACGGTAGAGACCAAATCCTAAACGGAAGTAAAGTGTGGGGACTAAAACTAAAATTTTAAAATTATAGGAATCAAAATCAAAATCGGAGAAACTAGGGATCAAAAGTATAGTTTTCCCTATTTTCATTTATTTTCTTCGTCCTCTTCCCTCTCTCGCTCCGAACCCAAAATGGAAGCTTCCGTGCGGCTACTCGGTTCCGCCGCCGCGTTCCATCGCCAACTCCGCCTAATCACCGCCCCCTCTCTCTCCCTTTCCCTCCCAAATGCTAACCCGAGGTTTCCCCGCTCTTCCATCGCCTTACAACCTCGCTCCCGATTCGCCACTGCCGACTTCTTTCGCTCGCCGCCGGCCCATTCCTCCCTCCCCCTCGCACCTCTCCTCTCCCTCTCCAACCTCTTCGCTTCTGTGTCTTCCCCTGATCGGGTCCTTGCCTCCGATTCGGATCCCCAGGGGGGGTTCTTCCACTGGGATCGTCATCAGGCGGTCCTCGAGAGGGGCGATCCGCAATTTTGCAACGATAAGGGGCCGATTTGGACCGTAGTTCTGCTTGGCTGGCTGGGAGCCGAGCCGAAGCACATGAACAAGTACGCGGCGCTTTATAGCTCCAACGGAATTAGGCCGGTGAGGTTTGTCATCTCGGTTAAGGAGCTCTTGGGGCTGGATATGGGGAAGAGAGTGCAGGAGAAGATCGCTCGCTTCACTCAAGAGCTGGTTTCCTGGTGCTCGGAGACCGAGGAGGGCAGAGAGCGGTGTCTTCTTTTTCACACCTTCAGCAATACGGGTTGGCTCACGTAAACAACATAACTTTCTCTGACCACGTTGGATAAAAATTATATATCAAAATGTAGAACTTTAGGTTTGTGATGTCATGCTATATATTAGGTCCAATACTAATTAGTTCGACATGTGTTTTTTTTTTTCAACAATAGACTTTCTTTTAAGCATTATGTCCTTGCATCAATGTTATTGATTTTTGAGTAGTTCATATCCATGTAGTCTAGGGTCGTAATAAATTCTCCTCTATTACCTTTCATTGGATTACTAAATAAATATTGATTAAGGAGAAACTACTATATTGATGCTTTTGTAGTTATGGTAAGATACTTGACAATTTGCAAACACGGCCTGATATTATTCAGAAGATCAAGGGATGTGTTGTTGACTCTGGAGCTGCTCCTGAAATAAGTCCTCAGGTTAGTGTGCCCACTATTCCTGCTCAAAGTTTTGCTAGTTGATTATCTACTTATCATTATAAACCTATTGAGCAAGAGAGTTTTTTTTAACTTGATTGGGAAGCATGCTGCATATTTATGTTATCATATGCTTGAGTGATCCTCATTAGACATTCTACATTGTATGTGTCACTGTTGAGTCCTGAAGAACAATATTGCATCAGAAGTTCTAAGTTTGAAAAACACTTATATATGCACTTCTAGAGTCCTTAATTATCTAAGGTTGAACATATTTGCTAATATTTAACAATGTCAGAATGTCTAATGGCCGGCCTTAAATAAAATTTCTACAGAAATTCTGTTTGTTTCAGATTTTGATTATCTCATTCATCTTCTTCCTATTGTTTTTTTGCTTACATCTAACTTACATCACAATTTTCATTAGTTCGTGGATTGTGGAGATAACTGGAGCTTTCTAACGTAAATTTGCAGGTCTGGGCTGCAGGATTTTGTGCTGCGTTGTTCAAAAAGCGCAGCTCTTTGGTATACTCTTCTGTTGAAGACATTGAACTAGCCAAAGTGGATGTGAAGATGAATAATTTGGGCTCAAAGGATAATAGTTCCACTTTCACCGAAATCTTAGTTTTATCACTTCTAGAAAAGCTCTTTGCGATAGTTCTAGAGCTGCCTGATGTAAACAAGTAAGTATCAATAGTGCTGCTTGTTTATTTGGCATCAGCTTCTCCTTAATAGTTTCTATGCATGTTCTATTATTTCTATGTTTATAGATTGAGAAAGTATGCTCTCTTAGTTTATTCTGTGTTATCTAACTGCTTACTGCACTATTATTTTGAGTTATTTTACTTGAATTTTTTAGATAAGGCTAAAATTCTACCTGAGCTAGACAGTGATGAAGGTTGACTTGTTTGAATTACTTTAAATGTATTTAGAAGGTCAAAGAAATTTCTGGATCTCTACTATATAACAGTATTGTGTCTAACAGGAGGTTAAGAAAAATCATCTCAATATTGTCAGACAAACAACCGCCTTGCCCTCAACTCTATCTATACAGTTCAGCAGACAAGGTGATTCCAGTAAACTCAGTTGAAAAATTTATCAAGGAGCAGAAAGCATCTGGAAGAATCGTTCATGCTCATGATTTTGGTTCATCTCCACACGTTGACCATCTAAGAAGCTTCCCGCAAGTATATTCTACCAAAATTAGCGAGTTTCTAAAAGAATGTTGCTCTAGAGTAGCTGTAATTTAAGTTGATTGACCATTGCCTACAATCAACCTAGTGCTTTTTCATACAACTAAGCATTCATCAAATTGTCAAAGTAGAAATATCTTTGGCAAAATTGTCAAAAGCATAATTTGTAATGGGAAATTGTTATCATTAGAGCTTTTTTTCTTGAAAGGCTCAAAATGGTCTTCAATTCAAATTTTATTCAAAAGGTACCCAGCCAGTCTAATAGTTTCAATTTGGTTCAGCCAAATTAAAACTCATATTATACTTTCATTTGTCCTCTCCTGTGATCTAATTGCATCAACTTCCACCCTTTCATTTGAAACTCTCAACAGTGTGAATGACATGCTCTTTTCCAACTAGTGATGGCTGATGAACGTTGTACAGCGAGCAGTTACATATTGTTACACCTTTGATGATTTCTCCCTTTCTCTGAAAAGTCTTTAGTTTTTGGGGAAACTCTAATGTTTCCCCTTTGGCAATCACATAGCCCGACTGATTGTAGGGTTTTCTACTCAAGGGATTGTTTACTTTCAGGTTGGGGGCAGTTTTTTGGATAAAATCAAGTGTCCTGCTTGTATACAGAACTGGTTGCATCTTTCTTTCTCTATGGTTTCATTAGTAAATCTGGGAAATATGGATCCACAGGAATAATTTTATGAACTATTCTCTAGGGATGTTGATATTTTTGACAGACTTCCAATTGCCTATGTGAGTTGCTACCATGATAATGTTTGTCTTCTATTGAGTATTTCTAACCTATTCTCATATGTTGAACCATACATTTGCTTGAACATTATTAATATATTATCATATGGATGCCCATAATTATGGCCAGTCCTCGTTCCTTGAAGATATCTGGAGTAACACAATGTTTAAACTTGTCGTTTGTTGGAGAATTCACTGTTATTGTTGAGAGCTTTGGCATTGGTTGGATCAGGAGGAAGCTTGGATAAGAGTATAATATGAGTTTTATTTTAGGTGAATAGGATGGAAAGTTGTTGGATTAATTTTCTTATTGAGTTGTGTATCTTCTAATTCAATTAGAAAGTGCATTTCCAGTTTTTCGATAGAAAATTTTATGACAGTTTTTATTTACAATTTTTTGCTTTTTATAATTTTGTCAAAGGTAATTTTGTTCTTTACAAATTGCTTGAAATTATTGTTCTGATATTGTTCTTTGTTGAGTTATATTCAGCATGCGGAGAGCCCTAATTGTAAGGGAAAAAGAAAAACTTTAAACCCCGGGGAGAATCCATTCATTGTTTGATTTCCTTGTGCATTATCTCATGATTCAAAAATAATGTAAATGATAATAATAATTTGTTTGTGAGTGTTGGTTCATTTTTATAACATTTTCGATGTTTCATTTCAATTTAAGTTGCAATGTGTTTTTCAAAGTGGCCAGGAAGCGAATGGCTCTCCAGTCTCATTTCTTTTTAGGGTTGTTCATTCGGTTCAACAAGAACCGAACTGAATCGAATTAGTCCAAATTGAATTATTTTTTTTGCTGAACTTTCAACCCGAACCAAATTGAGCCTAAACCGATTAAATCCGAACTGAAATTGTTTGGTTCGGTTCGATTTGCTAATCGAAAAAATTGAAATTTATATTACATGCAAAGTCTCTCAACAAAGATCAAAATAAAGGTATGACAAGATTATGTACTCTCTGCTTCAGTAATTTCTACAAACCACCCAGAAAAACAACTCCTTATCAAGTAAATTTCGCATTCCTGGATGTTCAGAAAAAAATAGATGATCGTAGCTATTATATCAACAACAAAACGAAATAGAATAAATTACGAGAAAAAAAAAACAAAACCTAGATTTGTCCAATCTAGAAGGATTAAAACAAGGGGCTTTTGTTTCTCAGGTGCGAGAGTGCAAAAAGAAGCGTAAATGAAAGGAAAAAATCTCTCGTCGCAAGAACTTGAGCTAAAATTTGGCAGTCGGAGCCCTAATATCCTCCGAACAAAGCTGATGTAGATAGGCGGAGTGAAGGAGACCGTCGAGTAGGGGAGACAGCCGGAGTAGAGGCAAGCGCCAGGCTCCGGAGAGGAGGAAGCGTCGGCTTGTCGTTGATCGCAGGTCGCTGACTCGCAGTGTCACACGGCGTGGAGACGAGATGAAATGTTGGGAGTCGCCGAGTGGGGAGAGAAATAAAATTAACCCTAACTTCAAACTTACCCGAACTCGAAACATGGGAATTTTTTTTTTACTTGTTCGATTTTCGGTTCGGGTCGATTCTCGAATTTTGGGAATCGGATCCGAACCAAATATCAGTGTTCGGGTTCGATTCGGGTCAAGAATCGAACCTGGTACTGTTGAAACCGAACCGAACCAAATAATTCGATTCAGTTTTTCGGTTCGGTTCGGTGTAAACTGAAAAATGGACAACCCTATTTCTTTTGTTGTGATAGGTGTTTTAGTTCATCATTTCAGCAACTATTGTTAATGGAGGAAAGGAGATGATTGGATTGGTCCAACCTGGCATGTGGGCTTGCCTTTTCACATCCGAACGGACCAAACCTAGCGGCTAGCGTGAACACAAAAGCGGATCAGAAATTTTCCTAGTATAACTTATTAGCATAAAGATATAATTAAGAAACCTCGATAATAATTAATAAATAAACTTAAATATCTAGATTTTAGTATCGGTAAACATAAACTATTGTTATTAATGTTTTTCGAAATGACGATGCAAATAATTTTGTAATCATGAAACACGTAGTTTAATTTATGTTTGCGGGCAGTAATAGTAATTTTCCGTTCTAAGATTTACAATTATGCCACATTCTTTTAAATTTTCCTAAATCTGAAAATGAAAACTTGAAGATGTCTAAAACATGATTTCATTTTTCTTCAATAGTAATGACAAGTGTGCTATTTGGACATTTTCCCTAATTTTCATATCCCATGTAAATGAGAAACAAAACCACACTTTCCATATCTATTTTCTTTACCTAGTGTTATGAAAGCAGAAAACTTACAAAATTTTCCAAACCAAACCGAGCAAAATTACTTTCATTTTTGAATTATTACTTGTTCAATGGCCAGGTGGGAGCAATAGTTTTCCTCTTGTCGTTGGTTTTTGTTGGGCTGGAGGATTGCAAGCAAATAAAGAAAAGGCCGAAAAGTAAATGAAAGCAAGAATTGTTGGGAAGATCAAATTTAAGTTTGAATAACGTATATTGAATCAATAGTCATACACGAATTGAATTTAGCTCAATTCTAATATATGTTTCTTTACGTTCTTAATATGTTTTCATTTGATATTATTATTATTTATTCCATATATAGTCAAAATGAAATTGCCAACATGAAATATACTCAACAAGAACTTTTGGCAAAACAACACATCGAGACTCCAACAGGTCTAAGTAATGTACATCTGAAGTGTATTTGACCAAGCGAGGGCAAAAAGAAAGCTGATACAATCAACTCATTGATCTGAAAATTAGCACAATATTTAACTAGACCTTCAAGTAGAATGAGAAATTCAAAAGGATGAAATTGACCTGCCGATGCATATTGGAGCTGCAGACTTTGGGGCACATCAACCAGTTTCCTGCTCAAAATCATCACCTTCGGACTCCCCAGCATTATCTACATCATCATCTTCCGCACCAGCATCATTTTCCTCCTTGTTATCAGCAATTTTTTTACCTATTACAGGCAGGTTTATGTTTGTCTTCCTGATCTCACCCAACTGCAGGTAAGACAAACGTAGTTTAAACTAATTATTCATTGGTTATAGAAGCTGACCAATATAAGAAATAAATTACAATATTAAACACTTCGATAACTGAGAAATTGATGCCAACAAGATGAAGGCTAGTTCAGTGACAGTAATAAATACAGGACCAAGCCTTTTCTTCTGTATCATTAATCTAACTGCCTTCATAAAGAAACACGAATGCTGATTTTGTTATTTCCAATCTTTCAATTATGCGATGTTGACTATGAGGTCCCGATTGATAGTCAATTAACCAAAGACTAACAGTTTGCCTAATGAGAAGATAAGAATGATTGCTCTATATCGTTATTTAAATCTACTATTAGAAGATAGACTACCAATATTCCAGCAAACTATTGAATATCGAAACATGACGAAGATGTGTTTCTATACAGAATATCTCCAAAAATATTGCAAGATGTGCCATGTGGACCATGTAGCAACAACAATACGAAGTAATTTTCTTCATTAGAAAGACAATTTTTTATTTAATTTAAAATATCACAATATCCAGTGAATAAGTTGATTTATTAATTTGTTGAGCATGATAAATGTGCACCATAAAGGAACTATGTTAGGATCATGAAACAGTAAGAATTTAAATAGGAAATAAAATGAACAGAATCTACTCATCAGTATATACTGATGCTCATCTAGTACATAAATGAACTCATAACCTTCTCAACCAATATGTTCATAAAAACTCATAACCCTCCTGCATTTAAATTGCTCCATCCAACACACCCTAATGATTTTATGCGGGTTTAACCTCATCCAAACAAAAACTGTTCCCATACACTTCCATCAGGACAAATTGAACTTGACCCACTTTCGGGTGGCTCATATCTATATTACCAACCGGTGATTCATAAGTATGACTTCATTCATTGTATTTAACAAAGTTAACACATAACTTATGTTGTGTTTTCAATTTTTAAGGATAAAATTGCCATTTGATATAGAAAGGTACATAGGAAATGACAAACAATATGCTAACATTGTTAACCGCACATGTGGGTACAGTAATAGATAGAACACTCAAATTTAGGCAACCATAATAATTTAAAATCAATACATTTACAGGTACATAATTACCTAATGAAGTGGTAAAATGCAAGTGGGCAAAGTGACACTTTTCAAACCATTTATAGGCAATAAAAAAACAGGCGAAAACCACATGTGGGTAAAATATAATTAGGCCTTTTACTATGTTATTTTTCAATATCCAACCTTTATGCCTTAAGCTCCCATCAAAACACATACACAAATATGCATATACATTCACATACATATAATATAAGAGTTAGGAAGAAAAATAATCTCACAACAATACAAAATTCCAATGTATGTGTCTAGAACTCTGAAAACATGAATTCCAAGAGTAAAAACAATTTATCACGTAACATTAAATTTCTAGACAACAATTGAAGTTAAAGACATGGTTTACAACGTGCAATCAAACTTAGAATTGGTTAGGGAAGATACAAGCAAGAGCAGCAAAATTGCATGAGTGTCATTGAAATAAACCATAATAGTTAATTCAAAAATAAAAGTTCTGTGAAAATTTTTCTAACTTTGTATATGATGGAGACCAAATGCGAAATGCCATGAACTACATATTTTCAAAAAGTAGAGTATTCAGAGATCAGATTATACAATAAGGCAACTTTATACAATTTATGCATAATGTAAAGATGATCTCAGATACTCAGTTCTAAATTTGCTGCCTTAAATTACTTTGGATTGAATGTCACAGAGAGAAACTTCTGAGAGCTAGTAACATCAAGCTTCCGAAAGCTAGTAACGTCATCTATGTTAAGGACGAAACAGAGTACACAAGGATTAAGATGACCCATAGATTAAATTCTCAATGCTTCTATGTTAACAAATTGATGAACATAAGAAATAAGATGATAATTTATTAAAATTTTCAGCTTTCTGTCATCTAATTAATGTTGTATCCATCACACCAACGCATAAATCATGTTCAACTTATCTACCATGTAAATTACATATCTAATAGTTGATTGCTGATGAAACACTTTGTATTGGACATTATATTGATACTAGATACCATGTCGGGAGAACTTGGGTCTTTCGATTTTTCAATTTTTCTAGAAAATTATCTTAGAAGATGAAACTAACTTTTTTCTACTACATATCCCGGTTGGTAAATGAAATGCTTTGTCTTTTGTTCTATTTGATGTACCGGACCCTTGCATACGTTCCTACAATTATTCCAATATCTTTCTTACCAAATTGAGTTGCAGAACTGTTCTGAACAAAATAAGTCCTCTGAGGCTATTAGAGGTACAGTGGGGGTAGACTACAACCGATACAAACAAGGTAGCAAGTGTCTGAGCAATGTATGGACTTAGGTGCAAATAAAAAATGCAACTATGAAAGATAGGTACACTTGTGCTTCAGATTATTAGGATACACTTTTTCAAAAAAAAAGGAACCAATTTGCAGCATGGATCAAAGCATTCAAATAATTACATATAAGATGCCACCAGCTAATCTTGAAAAGCTCCACTTAAGAACTTTTATTTATTTAACTCTAGCATAGCATTGCGGTTAGCCTACAAGACTCCAAATCGTATATATTGTTCACCAACATATGTTCTGGAATAAAAAATGCTTTGGTATTTAAATCATGCATATCATCTCTACTCTCTAGGATCCACATTGTTGCTGGTTCTTATTCGCCTTTACATATTATCTACAACAAATACATAAATTCTAAAGTTATATACAAATTTACCATAATTAATTTTCTTTATGAAAAAGCAGAGAAACACAAGTCAGTCATCGAAGTGATCCTCATCCGATTTTAATAGTCATGCTTAAAGTACATTTTAACACCCAATTTCTAGCCTCATCAAATATCAAAATTCCTAATCCTACAAGTTATACTAAATAGTCAAAATTTAATTCATCAAACACAACAAAACATAAAATAATGAAGGGGCATAAAACCCCCGGATTGAAGGGGGAATAGTTTTAATAACAAGTTACGATTCAAATCATTCTTCAAAAGCGATCACATTAACTGAAATCGACGATACCCACTTGAATCAGATAACAGATCAAATGATTAGCGCTAAAAGGAACGGGCAACGTTGTAAGAAACCTCGGTCACCAGAACTCGTAAGCAGAAACCCTAGATTCGATAATCAAGAGAAAGGGTAGAGGATAGAACGAGAGGATGTGTGTGGGCAGCAGAGGTTTGCAAGGGGAGACCTTATCTTCGAGTACGGCTTCCATGAGGGCAAGCGTTTCGTCGTCATTGTGGGGGTGGGCAGAGACGGGAAGCAGAGTTGAGGTCGGGATAAGCGGAGGCGACGGCAGCTGCCGCATGAATGCCGGGAACTGCAGCATCCTTAGCTTGCAACGACGATGACGCCGCTCAAACGGTCAGCGCGAGAGAAGACGAGACTGAATCCGGCGAAGCCCAAATTGATTTTAAATACTTCCAAGTCGAGGCTCCGGCACAATTCAGTCCAAATTTCAGTTTAGCCCACGAAATTTGAAGATTTTATCAAATATAATCTTTAATTTTTTAGCAATTTCTCAAAACAGCATATTGGGAGTGGAAAATTATAAGATTCGAATTTTGAGAATTAAAATTCTTAAAATCGGAACTCGGTAGATTAAATACCCATTTTATCTTTGTATTAAAATAATATTTTTTATTTAACAAATTAAAAAATCATTTTAATTTATATTAAATAATATAAAATAATATTTTTTATTTTATATTAAAAAAATCACTCTGAATCATCGGGTGAACATAGAGTGATTTTTTAATATAAAATATTATTTTATATTATTTAATATAAATTAAAATGATTTTTTAATATTTTTTAATAAAAATATTATTTTAATCTACGACAGAATGTCACGTCATTGTCTTAACGGTGCTGCCGACGAAGAGTTGACGGGAAGATGTAATTGAGATAAATGTCAAAGTTCGGGATACAATTTGATAATATTTTAAATTGATCACAAATGAAACAAAGTGCGTAGTTTAGGATATATTTAGGTAATTACACAAAATTCAACGTGATATATATATATAACTATTTATACTTGAATTCCAAAAATACAAAAATTGAAACTTGGTTAAGAAAATTACAAGATTTAGAATCAAATATTTTGATCTCTATGAAATGCCCCTGCGTTTAATTTTGAACAACAAACATTTATTTAGGGCAGCTGAAAACCAACAACAGTCAAATAAGAAATCGAGTTAGATTTCAATATGTTGTTTTGGTGAAACAACATATCGAACACACACAAAAGATTTGCAGCCCCTTTTCTCTAATTTTTTTATGTGTTCTGTTATGCCCCGCCTAGGTTTATCCCTATATAAGGGACCTCACCTAGGAGAAACGCAACTAGCAACAGAACAACCAACAATTTAAAGACTGAATTTAAATTTACAACCAGATTCAAATCGAATATCCAACCAGACAACAATAAAAGTCCAACAGTCCATAAGAGAACAATACATTCTAGAGTCTCGCTAAAAATGCAAAATTCAACTAGTAAACTAGGAACTAAATGCCGTGCGGAAGACGTCTCCTCCTCCTCCAAAACTCTAGCTACCCCAGGAGATAAAACCGTCATACCTGAGGATCTGAGGCAAAAACAACAAACATCAGCAGAAGGCTGAGTAGGATTTCAACAAGATGCTATGATGCCATGTGTAAAACGGAAGATATGATTCAACCATCTACTCGATGCACCTAAACCAATCGACTATGTCAGCTATGTCAACTATCCACCATATGAGTATGCGTTATAAACTCAATCAAGAGCGTAGTGGACATTGGGTTTCCCCCGCACTCTCGCACCTCGAGAGTGGCACCTCAAGCCCGCTCTAGCTAGAGATGCGACTATCCAACCTGATAGTCCGCCGACGTCTAACACCTCGACGCCGATCACACAACCCGTGTGATAAATAGGTGATCACCGGTGTCACTTGCCCTACAACCCGGGCAATATATCAACGTGTCCAGGGCTATCGCCCAATAGTAGGTCAACTATGCATCATGTCAACAATTACACTACTACAACTCAACCAATATAATGCTAGTAGTCATGTCATCATGTATGCATTAAGTAAATAAACAACAGCATAAGACATGCAACGTCTAACTAGCATCCTCAACTAATATGCATATAACAACATCATGCTGGCAACATGTATCAACAAAATATGCATAAAGAGTTTCAACAACAGTAGATATCAACTTCCAATGGAATAGAACAACAAGATATATTTCGACATAGGGTAACAACCGATCTAGGATGAGATTCACCTTGACAACAATTACAACAACAGAACAACTCGGGTAGAAACCGGAAAAACCGATAAAATAATATTATCCGACCCGACCCGCAAAACGAGGCAATAAAAGCATACTGTTTTCAACATCCGAAAGCCAAACGACAAAACTGACCCCACCAATGGATTCGGGGCAACGAGTAGGTCCAAATTCATATATAATATGATTATTTTGACCCACTATAAAGCCTCCAACTAATTATTTAAAACATTAGCAACATAGCTAATATCATCCATTAAATATTGATACAAAGCATATATATCAGTGATATATTTAATATATCACTGCTACAACTGAAATAACATTGCCACAATTAATTCCATCAATGATTAAAATACCAGAGGTATATAACAGTGTCACAGCTTATATATCACTGCTATAACCCATGAATTATTACAACACCGTTATATCAATTAGAACACCGTTACAACTCAACACTGATACAAACCCTTATATCTATTACATAACACTGCTACAAACCCCCATTCATCTCCTTCGTCGCCCGCTGTCCCCCAAATCCGACGCAACCCGAAGCTGGGCGAACGGCGACTGAACGGCGCGATCGTCGACCGGCGAGGGTGGTTCGCCAATCGACGCCTCCGACCATCGCCGCCGCCTCAACCCGACGCCACAGCCATCAGCCCCTATACCAGCCGCTGCCACCTTCCCCAACTGGTCCGACAGATCGGATTGCCGAGCACGCGCGCCACCTCCGACGCCAACAATGATTCGCCGTCGCTACCACGCGACGGCAGCAGCCACCCTGCTAAGAATGACAACCCTCGATGGGCTGCCGCGACTGGCAGAGGTCACCAGATCGGCTCGCGCGGCAGCAATGCCTCGTCGGGCGCCATTGCTCGTCGCGGCACCTCGCCGGGCGCCGCAACTCGATCGCGCAGCCGACGCAGACCAAGACCCGACCCCAAGTTGCGACGCAACTCCAGGGTCCCCCTCAAAAAGAGTCGATCGGCACTGCCGCTTGTCGGCAACAACTCGAGCAGAGAAGATGATACCGACGGCAAAGAAACAACGCGATTCAACTACAAATGATGGATCCGATCATGAACTGTCATCATCTCATCGACGGCGGTTCGGATTGCAAGAAATCCGCCGGGAAATTGACAAAAAAAACCAGATCGGCAACGAGGATTCAAATCCGAAAACTCCACACCAAAAAAATACGCTACATTCCGGGAAACCAAGAAACAATCTCCGATCGGCAGATAAAACATCGCGAATCTCAACCTACATCAAGTTACCCTACGCGAACAGATAGAAGAGAAGGATTAGAATCCTACCGGTAAACTCCTCCAACTCCGATTCACCGGAGATCTTTTCGTCGCCGGCGCCTCCAACTCCTCCGACGATCGCTGCTGCTGCTACAGGAACCGAGAGAGAGAAAAGAAGAATTAGAGAGGTTTAGGGCTCGGTTATATAGGGTTTGCATTTTTGCAACCCACCCCCTCTAAGAAAAATATTCACAAGGAGATCCAAAAATATTAAGGCATAACATCCTCCCCACCTAAAAGAAATTTGGTCCTCCAAATTTGAATACCTGACTCAAAGAGATAAGGGTAGAGCACTCGAATATCCTCCTCTCGCTCCCAAGTGGCCTCCGAATCCGAATGATGCTGCCACCCAACCTTGACGAGCGACACTACCTTGTTGCGAAGCTGATGCTCTTTCCTGTCGAGAATCCGAACAGGCTGCTCCTCAAAGCTAAAGTCAGGCTGAAGCTGAACTGACTGCTGCTCCAAGATATGAGTAGGATCAGGCACGTACTTCCTCAACATGGAAACATGGAAGACATCGTGCACATCAGCTAAGGAAGGAGGCAGTGCTAGCCGATACGCTACCGCTCCCACTCTCTCCAGGATCTCGAATGGGCCAATATAACGCGGTGCGAGCTTTCCCTTCTTACCAAAACGCATGACACCTTTGGTAGGAGATACTCTCAGAAAGACATGATCCCCAACAGAGAACTCCAAGTCTCTCCTACGCCGATCAGCATAACTCTTCTGACGACTCTGAGCTGTCAGCAACCTCTGTCTGATCATCTGCACCAGCTCTACATCTCGCTGAACCATCTCTGGTCCCAAAAGTCGACGCTCACCAACCTCATCCCAATGCACTGGTGATCTGCATCTCCGGCCATAAAGAGCCTCAAACGGTGCCATCTGAATAGCTGAGTGATAGCTATTATTATATGAGAACTCCACCAGATGAAGGTGGTCCTCCCAGCTACCTCCGAAGTCCAACACACAAGCCCGCAGGAGATCCTCAAGAGTCTGAATCGTGCGCTCCGACTGGCCATCAGTCTGCGGGTGATAGGCGGTGCTGAAACGAAGCTGCGTACCCAAAGCCTGCTGCAAACTCTCCCAAAAATGCGAAGTGAATCGCGGATCTCTATCTGAGATTATGCTGGCTGGCACACCATGAAGCCGAACAATCTCTCTGCAATATAAGGCTGCCAATCGACTAAGAGGGAAAGTCTTCTTCATCGGCAAAAAGTGGGCAGACTTGGTAAGCCGATCAACAATAACCCAGATCGAGTCGTGCCCTCTCTGCGATCTCGGAAGTCCAGTAACAAAATCCATCGTGATATGCTCCCATTTCCACTCTGGAATAGGAATGTTCTGAAGCTTCCCTGCAGGTCGCTGATGCTCCACTTTGATCTGCTGACAAATCAAGCATTTAGCCACAAACTCTGCAACATCCTTTTTCATCCCACGCCACCAATATGACCGTTTGAGGTCCTGATACATCCGAGAACTCCCCGGATGCACTGCAAATCGGGATCTATGAGCCTCGGCCAACAACTCTTCCTTTACCGGGTGCTCCTCAGGCACACATAACCTGCCTCTAAATCTGATGGCACCATCTGCATCTCTAGAGAAATCGGGCTTCCGCCCCTGCTCTATCTCCTCAATCATAGCATGAAGGTGACGATCCTCGATCTGGCTCTCCTGAATCCGCTGAACAATCGGCGAATGAGCAATGAGCTGGGCTAGTACTCCTCTCTCAGAAGGACGAAGCACATCCAGACTCAGCTCTGAAAACTGCCGAATTAGCTCAGACGCTGCAACTCTGAGGTAAGCCAACATCCCAACTGATTTCCTGCTTAAGGCATCGGCAACAACATTAGCCTTACCAGGATGATAGTTAATGGAGCAATCATAATCCTTCAGGAAATCCATCCATCTGCGCTGCCTCATGTTCAGCTCCTTCTGAGTGAACAAATACTTCAGGCTCTTATGATCTGTGAAGATCTCAAAGGTCGCTCCATACAGGTAATGCCGCCAAATCTTTAGAGCAAAGATGATCGCTGCTAGCTCCAAATCATGCACTGGGTAGTTCTTCTCATGCTCCTTCAACTGACGAGAAGCATAAGCAACTACCCTCTCATGCTGCATCAATACAGCTCCCAGTCCCTGAATGGAGGCGTCTGTAAACAACACAAACCCGTCACATCCAGATGGAACTACCAAAACAGGCGCACTAGTGAGCCGCCTCCTGAGCTCATGAAAGCTCGCCTCGCACCGGTCATCCCAAACAAATTTCACCCCTTTCTTCGTCAATCTAGACAAGGGTGAGGCGATCTTTGAGAAACCTTCAACAAATCGCCGATAATAGCCTGCTAGTCCCAAGAAACTCCGAATCTCGTGGACTGTCCTAGGCCTTTGCCACTCGGATACTGCATAAATTTTCTGAGGATCGACTGCAATGCCGGCCCCGGAAATCACATGACCAAGGAAGCTAACTTCCTTCAACCAAAAAGCACACTTGCTGAATTTGGCATATAACTGCTCTTTCCTCAGCACACCAAGCACCATCCTCAAATGCTCTTCATGCTCTTCCTCACTGCGAGAGTACACCAAGATATCGTCAATGAACACCACGACGAACCGATCAAGAAAGCCCATGAAAATGCGGTTCATCAAGTCCATAAATGCTGCTGGTGCATTGGTCAACCCAAACGGCATAACCAAGAACTCGTAGTGCCCATAGCGAGTCCTGAATGCAGTCTTCTGAACATCCTCATCTCTAACTCTGAGCTGGTGATAGCCTGATCTCAAATCAATCTTGGAGTACACACTCGTCCCCTGCAACTGATCAAACAGATCATCGATCCTGGGAAGAGGGTATCGGTTCTTTATAGTCACCGAGTTCAGCTGCCTATAATCAATGCAAAGCCTCATAGAGCCATCCTTCTTCTTTACAAACAACACTGGAGCTCCCCAGGGTGAGACACTAGGTCGGATGAACCCTTTATCCAACAGCTCCTGCAACTGCTCCTTCAACTCCTCTAACTCCCTAGGCGCCATCCTGTATGGTGCCTTCGAGATAGGAGCGGTACCAGGATGCAAGTCAATGGTGAAGTCCGACTGACGCACCGGGGGTAATCCTGGTAACTCATCCGGGAACACATCCGGAAAATCACAGACCACAGGTAGATCCTCAAGCCGACTTTGACCGCTTTCGGAAGTGCCCACCAATGATGCAATAAAGCCAAGGCACCCCTGAGCTAGCAATCGTCGGGCCTGAAGTGCTGAGATTAAGGGAGCCATAAGTTCTCTCAATCCCAAGAACTTGAATGAAGGCAATTCTGGAGGTGATATTGCTACTGTCCTCCCATAACAGTCAACCTTAGCATGGTTGGCAGAAAGCCAATCCATACCCAGAATAATATCAAACTCAGAGAATTCCAGCACCAATAAATCAGCTAAACAAACATGACCACCAAAATCGAGTCTACACCCACTCAACTGCAACTCTGACACTAGCACATCCCCAGATGGTGTATGCACGGCCAGACTCGTCGCACTAGGTGTAGGCTCCATATTCAACTTTTCAAGCATATGAGGAGCAATAAAAGAATGCGTAGAGCCAGTATCAAATAACAATGATGCAGGAATACTAAAAATCTGAATCATACCTCTCACAACTGCACCAGAAGCCTCCTGAGCCTGCTGCTGAGTCAGAGCGAACACTCTAGCGGACTGCTGGGTGCTCTGCTGCGGGCCTCTCTGCCGCTGCTGCTGAGAGCTCTGGCCTCCTGCCTGCTGCCTAGTCAGACAATCTCTACTGATGTGGCCTGGCTGCTTACAGCTAAAGCAAAGACTCTGCGACTGCGGGCAGTCCCTGACAGAGTGGGAAGCATCCCCACACTTATAGCAGTGGAACTGACCTCGGCTCGGCTGACCTCCCGACTGATGAGTAGGTCGCGAAGATGCCTGAGACTGAGTCGGTGCTGATCTGGCCCTCTTGGCTTGCGGCTGCCCAAATCCTCTGCCACCATCTCTGCGCCCTCTGCGCTGCCTGAAATGAGACTGTCCCGACTGTCTCTGACCTCCGCCACCCTGACTCTGAGCCTGAGATGGCTGGCTAGCCTCAACCTGCTGACGATCCGGGAACATCTCGGCGTGAGTCGCCTCCGCCCGAAGCGCCCGCCTCAGGACTCTGTCATAGCTCCCAAGCTCGACACTAGCCATCAATCCCTTGATGGAGTTGTTCAGTCCACCAAAGAAGAACTCTGCCCTCCTGCTATCAGAAGACACCAAGTCTGGGACGAACCTCACGAGTGCATCAAACTCGCTGGCGTACTCTACCACTCGCCTCGTCCCCTGACGCAACTGAAGGAACTCCTGCATCTTCTGCCTCGCATAGGTAGCCGGGTAGTATTTCTTGAAGAATATCTTCAAGAATCTCTCCCAAGGGATCGCCTTCCCTCTCAGCAGCCTCTCCTGCATCTCCCACCAGATCAAAGCCTCTCCGGTAAAGCAGTAAGTCGCCAACCCGACCTGGTCCTCCTCTGGACAGCCCAATACGCCAAAGGCCCGCTCCACCTCGCGAACCCACGACTGAGCCACTGCAGGGTCGGTGGTCCCAGCAAAACTGTCGAATTTGCCCCTCCCTAGGCGCAGAAACTGATTCAGGCGGTCCATCTTCCGCCTCTCAAGAGACTCAGGTTGTACTGCGACATGCCGAGCTACTGGCTTCGGCTGCACCGGTGAATCCTCCGAAGCATCTCCAGCAGACATCTCATAAGGTGAATCCTCACTATAAGCCGAGTCAGAATCGAACTCAGAATCGAACTGCTGCTGGGGCTCCATCTGCTCGGTCTGTCCTCTCGCTCGGCAACCCCGAGCGCTACTCCGGCTGGGCCTACGGCTCGAGCGCGCCCGACGCTGAAACTGAGCCAAAGGGACGTTATCTGCCAAATCTGGCTCGACTATGGCCGGAACAGGACTGACCCTCCGAGTCTGAGCAGCCTGCCTACCGCCACGGCCTCGGCCTCGACCTCGGCGACCACCTCTGATAGCCGTCCTGACACCCGAACTACCTCTAGCATCCATATTTCCTAAAAGGAAAGAACGACTCAGGCTTTTCATTCAACCAACAACCAACAATTTAAAATCAACTTATTATCTTACAGCAAGGTGAAATCTCATCCTTAGACCTAAACACCCAACAATCCTATGGAGGAGGACGATCCTAAGCTCTGATACCAAGTTGTTACGCCCCGCCTAGGTTTATCCCTATATAAGGGACCTCACCTAGGAGAAACGCAACTAGCAACAGAACAACCAACAATTTAAAGACTGAATTTAAATTTACAACCAGATTCAAATCGAATATCCAACCAGACAACAATAAAAGTCCAACAGTCCATAAGAGAACAATACATTCTAGAGTCTCGCTAAAAATGCAAAATTCAACTAGTAAACTAGGAACTAAAATGCCGTGCGGAAGACGTCTCCTAATAATATATTATTGTTCAACTAGTAAATCCCTTTTCTCTAATTTTTTTATGTGTTCAATATATTGTTTCATCAAAACAACATATGTGAATAATATATTGTTTCACTACAAAATATAAGATATCATCAACAGATTAAATTCATTGGTGTTAAAAATTCATTGGTAATATTATTACCAACGACTTTTTCATTGGTAAATATGTTGGTGATACTCTGCTAGTTGTCGGTAATTACTAGGGGTGTAAGTGAGCCGAGCAGCTCGTGAGCTACTCGAGATCGACTCGATGAAAACTCGAGCTCGAGCTAAGTAATACTCGATTCGAGCGGCTCACGAGCCTAATCGAGCTTCATATATTTATATATAATTATATAAATATTAATATTTCATATGGGGTTGAGCATAAACCCGAGTCGAGCCGAGCTTAATCGAGCTTGAACGAGCTCGGTCACGCTTGAGAAAAATAAACGAGCCTAAACGAGCTTAAATGAGCCGAGCTCGAGTTACTTGAGTCGAGCTCGAGCCGATCTCGAGCCTGGATATTGAGGCTCGATCTAGCTCGAGTTCGAGCTCGAGCTCGACATTTCTTAAACGAGCAGAGCTTGAGCACAAGCAAGCTCGGCTCGATTACACCCCTAGTAATTACCAACAAATGATATATTTGCATGTTGATAATTTTGTTGGTAATACTAACAAATGATATATTTGTTGGTAATACCAACAAAATTAGTTTGTTGGTAATTAATTTGTTAGTGAAAGCCTATTTTCTTGTAGTGTTTTGATGAAACATATTGAACCATATCCGATTTTCGATTTGGTTGCTGTTGATTTTCAGCCACTCAAAATTAAATGCCCGCCGTCCAAAATTAAATGTGGGGGCATTTCGAGAAGATCCTAACATTTGGTTCTGAATTTTGTAATTTTCAAAACCAAATTTTAGTTTTTTTAATTTTCTAAACCCAAGTTCTAGTTCTATGCTAGGTAAATTGCTAGTATATCTATCCACTTTAGTGGATGAGAACCACTCTCTCCTTATTATTTAAGCGCTCATTCAACTTTAATTAAGCAATATCAATATCGTTAATTATCATGAACCTTAAAGCTTAAATGTCCTAACCCACTACATCATGTTTAATGCCACGTATAAATCTTTGCTACTTATACAAGTATTTGGTGAAATAAATCGGAAAACTTAGTATATAGGGCTCGTTTGGTACATCGTATAGTACTAATCGGTATTGACTAGTCTGTATAGTACTAATCTGTATTGTACTATTATTATACAGTGTTTGGTGAACATATGTATTAGCCTGTATAGTAATAGTCTGTATTGACTAACCTGTATAATATAATATACACTATAATATTATATTATATGTAATATATTATAATAATATAATATAATATAATGTAATATAATATAATATAATATAATATATTATATAATGTAATAGGGTAAATTACACTGACCATCTCTGAGGTTTAGTGAAATTACACTGACCTCCCATCTATTTATAATTTTATCTTATAACCCCCATGAGTTTTGTAAAAGATTACATAAACCTCCCCTATTACGAAATAAGATTACACAAACCTCTCCTAAAAAAATTACTCAAAGATTACTCAGGGGAGGTGATTGTAACCTGGACAAATAGAGGGGGGGTCAGTGTAATTTTACTAAACCTCAGGGGAGATCAGTGTAATTTACCCAATGTAATATTATATAATGTAATATAATATATAATATAATATAATATAATATAATATAATATAATATAATATAAAAAATTTATAATATATTTCATCATTAAAAATATTTCATAAATTAAAATTATTTTTCTAATATTATATATATATAATTTTGATCGAGGTAAAATGAGTATTCAAAATATTAAAAATTCTAGTGCAGACTAATGAAGAACTTTGAGGGTGTATTACTAATACACCTTATGACAACTTATGATGTATTATTTTTAGTGCAGATATTAGTTAATATCCTTTCCAAATACTGTATAGTATTATCATAACATTATACATGAGACTTATACATGATATCAAACATGCCCAATTAGTTACCAAACATGTAGCACTACGGTACTACACGTCTACACCAATATCTTACCAAATAATGAATAATCTATCCATTATATCAAAACTCCATCTAAACTTAGTTAATTAATTAAATAAGACAATAAACATTACATGACTAATTAACTCCTGTAATTAGTTAACTTCTGAAACATATCAAAAAGAAGGAAGAAAAAAAAGAGAGGAAGAAAACAATAATTAATATGAAATTAATCCATCGGACCGTCGAGCTCAATTCCCCTCTTATCGCACACATCTCAAAGCAGCACTCCGGCCTACTTGATTAATTACTCAGGTCACAGTGCCTCTACCTGGATCAACAATCACCGGCAGGATAACCCTATCAACAACCACTCGATGTGCTCGAGAGCAGGCCGCGGCGGAGCCACCGCAAGCAGCTGCCATCTCCGCGAAGACACAGAAGGAAGCAGAATCTAGTTGCTGCAGTGAAGGTGAATAGGTGATGATCGAACCAGAGAGGAAGAAGATGAGAAGGGCGAAAGAGAATAAGAGATTGGCCTAAGCTTGCTTTATCTTGATGCAAGCAAGCAGTGCTTTGCACGCATACTCTTGGAAAGCTATAGGTGTATTATTAAAAGGTCACGCATGCATGGTAGTCTTTCGCCTTTGCCAAAAAGAAGAGATCATCGCTATTAATGGTGGGGCTCTCTCAGCAAGGGAATGTTTGTATAAGGTAATGACGAAACCCAGTGCAATTAACTTTTAGCTTAATCTATAGCGGATTAAGGTTGAATTCTTGTAATGGTTATATATGGTGACCATTCTTTAAACATGAACAAGGTCAATGCTGGATGAAAACCCTAGGCATGCAACTGCACTTGTTATCTTTTGATTAAAATATATAGAACAAATTAAAGTTGATGAATTCTTTTTTAAGAAAAAGTGAGGCAAGAACAAAACACGCTTGAGAGATAATCTGCATGCCTAAATCCGAGGCTGAAAACATATGAAAAAATAAAAGGAAAAGCCTTAAAAAAAACAGAAAATAACTACAAAACATAAGAACTATATGATATTCTTCCTGGGCCGATTAAGTCCGATTATCCAGACATCGCATTTAGGCAATTCCATAATTAAACTTCTTCCTGGTCGCACTGGCTTTCCCAAATCTACTTGCTTATCATCGAAGATCGTGTGGTTCCTAAATGTCCATAAGTTCCAACACCACAACATGGCTAGTGTTATTTGCTCCTTCACTACACCAAACTCTCGAAACAATGACGTTTAATTTTTTATGTCCGAAGAAGCGTCGAAATGTCTAAAGAAGGCGGGCAACAAAAGTCTATACATATCGACGTCTAATATAGACGTCGATATGTAAAAGTTAATAATTTGATGCGATCGCCGTTTATCCGACAAAACGGTGTCTTTTTTGCGTCAAAACGCTTCAGATTAAAGGCGTCGAAACATTTCGACGCAACATGGCGTCGAAACACCGGCGTCGAAATGTTTCGACGCAGCGTTGACATCGAAATAATTCGATGCCAGCACTGACGTCGAAATATTTCAACGCCACCGTTTCGATGCGCGCTGGCGTCGAAATGTTTCGACGCCTCGCGTCCTCGAAGCATCGCCTCATGGGTTGAAAATTTTCGACCCGTGAGCATACGAATCGTACGGCATGCAGCTGAAATTTCTTTTCAGCTGTAGAACCGTATAGTAATATATATATATATTACAGCTGTTGTTGCAGCTTTTATTAAAAATTTTAATATTTAATTTCGTTTATAAAACCTCTCTTTACCTCTCGTTTCGTCTCTCCCGCTATTTTTTTCCCCTCCCCGTCTCCTCTATTTTCCTCCCATAAAACCAGTCGTTCTCCTCCGGTAAATTCAGCAGCCGCGCTCACACTACTCCGGTGAAATCAACTCTTTTCCTCCGGCGAAACAAGCTCGATACTCATGTGGTTTTAATTTCTTCAATTTACACCAAGGTTAGTGTAAAATAATTTATTTATGATTTTATTTTTTATATCATGTTCAAGTAAAATTTTATTTATGATATTTTCTGCTAGAATCCCTCATTGATTAGAAGATAACTTTTTTCTCTCTAATTTTCTTTTTTATTTGTTCTTTTGATCTATTTTACATGGATAGCATTTCATGTTCTCTTCATGGCGGATGTCAAGCATTAATTATTTGCATGCCTACATAATCTACCTTCTCGTACAATATTGGCCTCCCATATGTAAAAAAACTATTTTACAAGGTTCAGGTAAATTATAACTTTGTTTACACCAAATGAATTCAAAGAAATTTGGGGGACAACAAAAGGTTTTGGACCTGTTTATTGGGCGAAAAAGCAGATTGCAAATAGGTTTAATTCACACAAGCCACGACTTAAGATTTTAACTAGCAGCACACAACAAACCAAATACATCAAGGATTCCAAATAGGTTTAATTCATTTCTTCACACATATGTCATGTCCGAAAAAACCCATCAAAGTAGCACCTGCAGATATTTTTAAAATGTCCATATTATTATTATTATTATTATTATTATTATTATTATTATTATTATTATTATTATTATTATTATAAATACTGAATTATTATTATTGTTATTATTATTTAAACTTATATTAGAGTATAATTAATTAGAATAATCAAATTTAGAATTTATTAAACTTGTCTTGCTCCGAAGAATGCACTTTTTATTTATATGCCTTGTTCTCAATTTGATATTATTTATTTATTTAATATAGATTTGTGTTATCTTAATTTATCTTTCTTAATTATAATAGGCTGGATAAAATAATTTGGTTGTTCAAATTTTGAGATGTATAATTTTCTACCAAGAGCTTAATTAGACCCGTTCGAGAAATATTTATTGATTTTATAAATTTTGTTGTAATATTAGGTTGAATACTTGTTTCGATACGAAGGAATGCGTATTCTACTTAATATTTTACTAAATAATATCTACAAACTTTATATATTTCAAATAATAAATCTTGAATTGTCCCTTATTGGACAGTTTAGCAACACAATTATTAATATCGCAAATTTAATTCCATTTGATCATACATGTCAATAGAATGTCGATTGCATCTCTTTTGTTCTCCGGTACGCTTCAGATATTTTGTGTACTTGGAGAACTAAAAAGAGATGTTGCCGAATTTTTTAGTGACTTGTTGTGATTAAATGAGATTATAGGTGTGATATTAATAATGTGTTGCTGAATGAGATAGAACCAACCCACCTATATGACTATACCCTTTATAGTAACATTGAAGTTCAATTTTGAAGTCAAAGATGAAGTCAATCATCTAAAGCCTATGCGAGAGGCATGAAAAATTTTATTCAGTTCGCAATTGATCATGGATTGGATGATGATGGCACAATGAAATGTCCGTGTAGAAAATGCATCAATAGGAAATATCATAAACCAGAATATGTTCAAAGACACTTAATATGGAATGAAATTTTACCGAGATATACCATTTGGTATTACCATGGTGAACCTTTATATCCAACAATAGAAGCACAATTTGATATATCTAACAGAGCCAAAGCATTTGAGCAAGTACATTATCATAATGATGACACACTAAATAGAACCGATGTGATTTATGATGATGCACCAAATCTAGTTGATGTCAATGATGAAACACCAAATGTTAATCTTGATGAAGCTCCAAATGCAGTAGAACTGCCACAAGAACCTTCCCAACATTCTATGATGGATAATCTTGATGTTCCACTGTATCCAAATTATGTAAAATACAGTAAATCATCATTTATCATTCAATTATATCATATAAAGGTTCTTAATGGTTGGTCTGGAAAGTCATTCTCAATGTTGTTAGAGTTGTTGAAAGAAGCTTTTCCAGAAGACAATACACTTCCATCAACGTGTTATCAAGCAAAAAAATATGTGAAAGATTTGAGTTTATTATATCAAAAGATACATGCTTGTCCAATGATTGCATTTTATACATGGATGAAACTGCGGAAGCATCAACATGCAACATTTGTGGATTATCTCGATGGACTTCCTCTTCAACTAATGATGAATCAACGAGTCAGTTAGAACGGGAAAAAAACCCCTGCAAAAGTGTTACGATATTTTCCACTTATTCCAAGACTGACTCGTTTATATATGTCATCGAAGACCGCAAGCTCGATGAGATGGCATTCTGAAAGACGCACCAAAGATGGAATCATACGACATCCTGCTGATGCAGAAGCTTGGCAAGCTTTTGACAAAAGATATCCAAACTTCGCTGTTGATTCACGTAATGTTAGATTGGGTCTTGCAAGTGATGGATTTAATTCATTTCGATCAATGAGCACAACTTATAGCACTTGGTCTGTTGTATTAATACCTTATAATATGGAACCATGGGCATGTATGAAGAGATCTTCAATAATGTTATCAATGTTAATTCCAGACGCTAAGGGACCAGGAAATGACATTGATGTGTACTTACAACCTCTCATTTCTGAATTGAAGCTGTTGTGGAGCAGAGTAACAACATTTGATAGTATCTCCGACGAACAATTTACTCTGTGTGCAGCTTTAATGTGGACCATTAATAATTTTCCAGCATATGCAATGTTATCAGGTTGGAGCACTAAAGGATGATATGCATGTCCCATATACGGTGATAAGACAGATTCTCGTTGGCTTAATCACGGAAAAAAAAAACATTGTTATCTAGGCCACTGAATTATTTGTTTCGTTAGGACACTGAATTATTTGGCGGGATAATAGAAAATGATAATGCACCAGTGCCAGTTGATTCAAAGATTGTTTACGAGCAGATCCAACACATTAAACATGTCTACCAACACAAGTAGAAAGCGCACTCGAAATAATTTGGGTAGTGAGTCGAAGGCATTAATGCAGACACACAAACTCAGCAAAGTTTTCAGAGGCAAGATTATAGAATGTGGAAAAAGAAAAGTATATTTTTCGAATTACCATATTGGCATCATAATCCATTGTGCCATAATTTGGATGTTATGCATATTGATAAAAATATATGTGATAATCTGATTGGTACTATATTGGATGTTGATGGAAAAGGAAAAGATGATTTGACTATACGATTATATTTGCAAGACATGAATATAAGACATCATTTACATCCAATATTATTACCAAATGGTAGATATGATATACCCTTGGCAATTTATTCAATGTCCACTCTTGAAAAAGATCTCATGCTGACGTGTATAAAAAATATGAAAGTGCCCAATGGATACTCATCAAATATTTCGAGATGTGTGAATCTCAAGGATCATAAATTACAAAACTTGAAGAGTCATGATTCACATATACTGCTTCAAGATATTTTTCCGCATGCATTACGAGGAATTGTGCATAAAGATGTTCTCCTCATTGTTAAAGAGATTTTTGCATTTTTCAAAAAGTTATGCAGTGCCAATTTAGACCATTGTACCCTGGACGATTTGCAATCACGTGCGCCTCTGCTCTTATGTAAAATGGAGCAAATTTTTCGACCGAGTTTTTTCACTATTATGATGCATTTGATGGCTCACCTTCCAACAGAGGTGAAACTTGGTGGTCCTGTTCATTACCGCTGGATGTGCTCAATTGAAAGGTTTGTTTTATTTATATTTTTTAAATATATCGTGTTCATTAAGTATTAATAGTGAATCGTCAAATGAGGAGAAATTGTCTCGTGTTCCTAGGTTATTTATGAGATATAAATCTCATGTTCGAAATAAAGCACAACCAGAGAGATCCAAGGATATATTGCTGCTGAATGTCTTACATTTTGTTCTCGATATTATAATAATATTAAAATGGTGTTTAATCGACCGCAAAGAAATTATAAAGTTGAAAATATTGAAAACTACTTATTTTCTTCTGGTGGTCGATTTATTGGCAAAGCTCGCATTGGTACGTTGGATTTAAATGCATATGCACTACTAGAAAAATGGGCATCAGCAACGGCTGATACCGTTGCTGAGTCGTTGCTGAAGAGCATCAGCAACGGCCGCGCCGTTGCAATAGCGTCGTGACAGAAAGTCGCGTTGCTGATAACTTAGCAACGGATCAGCAACGGCCGCTCGGGCCGTCGCTAAAAATATTATCAGCAACGGTTTTGCCACAGACCCGGAGCCGTTGCTGATAACATTAATAGCAACGGCCGCTGAGTCCGTAGCAACGCTGTTAGTAAAACTTCGTCGCTAAGCCGTTGCTGTAGGTCATCAGCAACGGCTTTCGATACACTTTTAGCAACGGCTTTCCCACAGACGGCCGTGGGAAAGCCGTTGCTGATGACATATACCTGCAAACAGAAAATTTGAAAATTTCAAATTTCCATTGATACATTGATACATTATCTGATACATAACTCACACACCCATACCCTCATACACACATTCATTCACACATCACAAACACACCAAGATATACATCAAAACAATTATATTTATATTGATAATTATCCACGATAGTATAAAAACAATTCAAATGCAAAATTGAAGTATCAATATCCAAACAAAATAAGTTAAACAAGTTCAATATCTCAGTAACAAGTTCAATATCCAAACAAAAAATCTCACGATCACGATGGAGGATGGTCTGGAGTGCTTGAGTGTACACCGGCGTGGACTGACTCGAGGACGATGGATTAGATGATGCCGAAGAGATGCCTGCTGCGGGATGACCTGACATGTTGCGTAGCATAGCATGCATCTCCTCCATCATCTGACTCTGACGCGCGACCGTCTCCTCTTGAGTCCTTATTCTGCTACTATGATCATAACTAGATCTAGAGGTGGACGGCCGCTCACCAGCGACCGGAGGGGTCGGTGCCCCAAGTGGCCCTAGCACGGCTCGCGCATGACCACTATCTGCGAAGCCATATACGCGGCCATGGTCCCAGCCACCTGCGGCCTCGACCCACGATGCTGCGTCAAAGTCCTCGGGGGTACCCCCGCACTGCACCACCGTCTGGCTGTAGGTCTCCTACTCGAGTTTGATTTTTTGTTTAATATTTATCATAAAACTTAAATTATAAATATATAATGAATAATTTAAACAAATATATAATTACCATAATGTATACAGCGCGGTTGTCGATGTACTCCCCCGTCCCATGTGCTCGACGGTGAGTTCGCTCAAACACCGCCATCGGGGAGGGTCGCTGGACAGTCCCGTCATCCGACACCGTCGTCTACATTTACAAAACAAATACATTAATTAGTACACATAATAACAAATAAAATATATAATTAAAAGATATACTTACCATACGGTTTGCGTGCACTGCAAATGCAACAGAGCCGCCGGTGTGACGCGCTGCTCCCCCCGACATGCGATTTCTAGCCGCATTTCGAGAAACCTCCTGCCATCGATCCGTCGACCATATCCCCACGAGCTGGTCCCATATATCCGGAGTAATCCAACCGGGGCCGTATCCCCGAGTCTCCGCGATGTTAGTGGTCCCAGCTCGGGCCATCGCTTGGGACCGAGCCTGCCTCAGCTGCCCGTTGTACCTTGCCCGGGAAATAGCCTCCCAAGCAGCGTAAATGAAGGACCTCTGGTCCTCGGCCCATGTATAGCGAGCCTGCAAAATAATAATATCAGTACCAATATTAATATATCATCATGCATGTAAAAAATAATAATAATACGTGACTCAAACTCGCGCCATAACATGTCGACGTGCTCGCTAGGCACGTGAGACCACGTAGGCCATGCCCCGTGCATGTATCGTCGAATAGTAGAAGAAATGCTCCTCGGCACTTCTTCTTGCTCGAACCTGCACAACAAAAATAAATTTTAATATTATATTATGATATAATAAATTTGTAATGATTCATAATTCATGATATATTACCGCTCCCCAATCACGCTAATCAATCTACGTGACTATGTGGCTGGTGGAGGCTACCACCTGTTCGGCCCGCGTGGCCGCCTACGTCTGGATGTACAAGCCTCGGCAGTATCATCCTCATGAGGATCAGCAACAGGAGGATCAGCAGCATGAGTAAGTGCTGGAGTCTCACCGATCGGAGACTCCGAAGCTCTCCTGCGTCGATAACCACGACCAGACATATCTGTCGAACAGACATATAATCAGATAATTGTATAAATAGTAGAGATATATTTAATAAAATATATACTTTACAATTATTCTTCATCATCTGAATAATAGTCTTCGAATTCTTCTTCTTCTTCCTCTTCTTCCTCTTCTTCATCTTCTTCATCTCCAGCTTCCTCAATTTCATGATCGTCATCATCAGCATATTCAACTTCTAATTGAATTGACGTTGTGTCTGCATCCTCGAGTATTGGAATAATACGATCCACAGCAGGAAGATCATCTTCTTGATAGAAACCAGGAGGATCATTTTCTCCTACTATCGGATCAATTTTTCCTCTACCTTTTGTCTTACAGACTACACGCCAATCTGCTATATCTTTATTTCGAGCCGGATACTTCGCGTAATATACTTGTTCGGCTTGTGATGCCAATATAAAAGGCTCATTTGCTGCCAATTTCGATTTGTAATTAACCTCAACAAGTTTGTATTTTGGATGAACTTTCATGCTCCTTTCTGTTGTATCGAACCAATGACATCTAAATAGGATCACTGATTTCAAGCCAAAGTAGTGCAACTCTATCACTTCTTCCACCAGTCCATAAAAATCCATATCACATTCAACATAGGTTGTCCCTTTCACGCAGACCCCAGCATTCATCGTCTTCTTTGTAAATCAATATTCAACCGTGTGAAATTTATACCCGTTAACAAAATATCCGCTATAGCACGACACAAGTCGCGACGGTCCACTAACAAACTCAAATATTCTTTCATCTATTTCAGCTCTGTGATCTTTGCTGTAAGTCTGAATCCAAGTAGGGAAATCACGATTATGTAATCTCTCCAATTCTTCATCGTTGTGAATAGAGTATTTTTGCACCATCTCAATGTCAAATATTTCAATGAATTGTTCAATCTCTGGACAATTGAGTAATACATACAAGTGTGCCAAATGATACTCTTCATCGCTTAAGTGTCGAGATGGACGAGAACCAAAAGCACGACTAGAGTGACAAAATATATTTAAACGTCCATCTGAATGTCGAACACCCCCGTCGTCGTTACGTGGAAGACGATCAAATCTTGTATGTACTGTCGATTCAAAGTAAAATGAGCAGAATGTTGAAATTTCTTGGATCACTGCTAGAAAAATGGTCATCAGCAACGGCTAATGCCGTTGCTGCGCCGTTGCTGAAGAGAATCAGCAACGGCTGAGCCGTTGCAATAGCGCCGTGACAGAAAGTCGCGTTGCTGATGACTTAGCAAGGGCTCAGCAACGGCCGCTCGGGCCGTCGCTAAAAATATTATCAGCAACGGTTTTGCCACAGACCCGGAGCCATTGCTGATAACATTAATAGCAACGGCCGCTGAGTCCGTAGCAAGACCGTTAGTAAAACTCCGTCGCTAAGCCGTTGCTGTAGGTCATCAGCAACGGCTTTCGATACACTTTTAGCAACGGCTTTCCCACGGACGCCCGTGGGAAAGCCGTTGCTGATGACATATACCTGCAACCAGAAAATTTGAAAATTTCAAATTTCCATTGATACATTGATACATTTATCTGATACATAACTCACACACCCTTACCCTCATACACACATTCATTCACACATCACAAACATCTCATACACATTCATTCACACATCACAAACACACCAAGATATACATCAAAACAATTATATTTATATTCATAATTATCCACGATAGTATAAACACAATTCAAATGCAAAATTGAAGTATCAACATCTCAGTAACATAGTCAATATAAATTAAACAAGTTCAATATCTCAGTAACAAAGTCAATATAAACAAAATCTCACGATGACGATGGAGGATGGCCTGGATCATATGGCGGGGTCTGGAGTGCTCGAGTGTACACCGGCGTGGACTGACTCGAGGATGATGGATTAGATGATGCCGAAGAGATGCCTGCTTCGGGATGACCCGACAAGTTGCGTAGCATAGCTTCTATATTCGCCATCGTCTGACTCTGGCGCTCCATCAACTCAGTCTGACGCGCGACCGTCTCCTCTAGTGTCCTTATCCTATTACTATGATCATAACTGGATCTGGAGGTGGACGGCCGCTCACCAGCGACCGGAGGGGTCGGTGCCCCAAGTGGCCCTAGTACGGCTCGCGCATGAACACTATCTGCGAAGCCATATACGCGGCCATGGTCCCAGCCACCTGCGGCCTCGACCCACGATGCTGCGTCAAAGTCCTCGGGGGTACCCCCACGCTGCACCACCGTCTGGCTGTAGGTCTCCTACTCGAGTTTGATTTTTTGTTTAATATTTATCATAAAACTTAAATTATAAATATATAATGAATAATTTAAACAAATATATAATTACCATAATGTATGCAGCGCGGTTGTGGATGTACTCCCCAGTCCCATGTGCTCGACGGTGAGTCCGCTCAAACACCGCCATCGGGGAGGGTCGCTGGACACTCCCGTCATCCGACACCGTCGTCTACATTTACAAAACAAATACATTAATTAGTACACATAATAACAAATAAAATATATAATTAAAAGATATACTTACCATACGGTTTGCGTGCACTGCAAATGCAATAGAGCCGCCGGTGTGACGCGCTGCTCCCCCCGACATGCGATTTCTAGCCGCATTCCGAGAAACCTCCTGCCATCGATCCGTCGACCATATCCCCACGAGCTGGTCCCATATATCCGGAGTAATCCAACCGGGGCCGTATCCCCGAGTCTCCGCGATGTTAGTGGTCTCAGCTCGGGCCATCGCCTGGGACCGAGCCTGCCCCAGCTGCCCGTTGTACCTTGCCCGGGAAATAGCCTCCCAGGCAGCGTAAATGAAGGGCCTCTGGTCCTCGGCCCATGTATAGCGAGCCTGCAAAATAATAATATCAGTACCAATATTAATACATCATCATGCATGTAAAAAAAATAATAATACGTGCCTCAAACTCGCGCCATAACATGTCGACGTGCTCGCTAGGCACGTGAGACCACGTAGGCCATGCCCCGTGCATGTATCGTCGAATAGTAGAAGAAATGCTCCTCGGCACTTCTTCTTGCTCGAACCTGCACAACAAAAATAAATTTTAATATTATATTATGATATAATGAATTTGTAATGATTCATAATTCATGATATATTACGTACCGCTCCCCAATCACGCTAATCAATCTACGTGACTCTGTGGCCGGTGGAGGCTACCACCTGTTCGGCCCGCGTGGCCGCCTACGTCTGGATGTACTAGCCTCGGCAGTATCATCCTCATGAGGATCAGCAACAGGAGGATCAGCAGCATGAGTAAGTGATGGAGTCTCACCGATCGGAGGCTCCGAAACTCTCCTGCGTCGATAACCACGACCAGACATATCTGTCGAACAGACATATAATCAGATTATTGTATAAATAGTAGAGATATATTTAATAAAATATATACTTTACAATTATTCTTCATCATCTGAATAATAGTCTTCGAATTCTTCTTCTTCTTCCTCTTCTTCCTCTTCTTCATCTTCTTCATCTCCAGCTTCCTCAATTTCATGATCGTCATCATCAGCATATTCAACTTCTAATTGAATTGACGTTGTGTCTGCATCCTCGAGTATTGGAATAATACGATCCACAGGAGGAAGATCATCTTCTTGATAGAAACCAGGAGGACAATCGGCCTTGATGTTTAAGAGCTGTGTCATTGCTGAAAACCTAGTGTATTTAGGACAATTCTCATACAAAGGTTCATCGGCAGCTTTCAACATCTCGTAAAATTCTGCAGCTTCTTTATTCGGTAATTCAATCTCTACCGCAGCCCCTACTTCTGTGATATCAACCGCTGTAGTATCTGGTGGGACTGATGTCTGAAGAACTGGCCGATCAACATTATCATTCAGGCGGAATTGACCCCCAAGACTATCAAGTATCATAGTTCTATAGGGATTACATTGACCGGATGAAGAAGCACCAGCAGAGGAAGATTCACCATATGTCTGAACGACAGGATTGCTCGACGTCCCGACTTCGCGTGACTCCCCGTGACAAGTCCATAGAAAATATCTCGGTGCAAATCCTTTGGTATATAGATGCAGAGTGACAGTCTCCCGATCCAAAAATCGTCCATTTGAACAAATGCGGCACGGACATCGGATTTGATCACCCATGCTAACGAAATTCCGATTCGAATAGGCGAAATTTAGGAAGTACGTTACGCCTAATCGAAACTCATTCGTTAAAGCTCCACGATCAAGACGTCGGTACATCCAACTTCGATCAGCCGACATGATTCTGTCAATCAATGACAATTTCTTTGGTTAATGTCTTTAGGTGAGATTGTCCTATTCCATTCGGGATTTATGTTATTCGTACTGCACTTACGTTTTTATTTTAACTGTTAACTAATTATTCTAAATTTCGACAGCATCTCCCTACAGTTCTCCGAATACGCATATCATCTGGGCGCGTATCGGAGAACAAGAGAGATGTTGCCGAAATTTAGAATAATTAGTTAACAGTTAAAATAAAAACGTAAGTGCAGTAAAAACAACTATATTCCCAAATTGTCCAATCAGGGACAATTCAAGAATTGTACGTCGTATAAAAGATCATCTACTTCTTTTACACGAACATACAATTCCCGAACGGATCTAAGGTTTTGCTAAATCATATCCGATCGTCGATGCGTACGTGAAACATATCAACTCGTCGGAGGATGATTATTTTCTAAATGTTTCGAGACAGTTCGAGTCCATATTGGACGATTTCGGCGCGTGTCCGAAGTGGACGATTCCGGCGCGAGTCCGAATTGGACGATTCCGGCGCGCGTCCGAAGTGGACGATTCCGGCGCGAGTCCGAATTGGACGATACCGGCGCGCGTCCGAAGTGGACGATTCCGGCGCGCGTCCGAAATTAATCTAAACCCTAATAATTAATCTAACAAATTAAACAATTAATTAACAATTATTAAATAATTAATTAACAATTATAAAATAATATAAACTATATATATATAGGGTGGACTCCGGCGCCGGCGTACAGTGGCCGGACACACTGTCCGGCCACTGCAGAAGGTCCGGCGGCGGCCATCGGCCGACCGCCGCCGGCCGAAACCCTAGAAATAGGGTTTCGGTCGGGTGATTTCCGCCGGCCGCAGGGAAGAGACAGCAGCAGGGAAGAGACTTACCTGAACAAGTCGGCAGCAGCGGTCGGCGTCGTCGGCGTCGGCAGCAGCGGCAGCGGCGGCGAGTGGCGTCGGCAGGAGCGGCGGCGGCAGCAGCGAGCAGCGGGAGGAAGAAGAGTCGGGCGCGAGAGCGTGCCCTATATAAACTTATCAGCAACGGCTCACTCGCCCGTTAGAACACCGTTGCTGATAAGTTATTATCAGCAACGGCTCACTTATCCGTTAGCAAGCCGTTGCTGAATATTAAAAAATCAGCAACGGCTCGCCTTTCCGTCCGAAAGCCGTTGCTGATAATTAAAATAATCAGCAACGGCTCGGTTTTCCGTTAGTACGCCGTTGTAGATACAGATATCTACAATGGCTCGGGCGGCCGTAAGAATGCCGTTGCAAATAGCAACGGCTTGAGCGGCCGTCGCTGATAGCCGTTGCTGAAGACGAAGTTTCTAGTAGTGGATGATATACGATTCAGATATTGATCCTTCAACAGCTGCGGTGTTCTTTACTTTTTTCTTCAGACGATTCATGTATCTTTCAAATAAGTACATCCAACGATATTGAACGGGGCCACCAACTCGTGCCTCGTATGCCAAGTGTATCGGTAGATGCTCCATCGAGTCAAAAAATGCATGAGGGAAAAACTGCTCCAGCTTGCATATGATTTCAACAATATTATTTTCAAGTGTTGACATATCTTCGACTCGAAGGACATTTGCACAGATGCTTCTAAAAAACATACTTAATTCAGTCAACGGACCCCAAATATTATCAGGTAGAAGATCTCGAAATGCGATCGGAAGTAATCTCTGCATGAATACATGACAATCATGGCTCTTCATCCCTGATATTTTGCAATCATCGACGTTCACACATCGAGATAAGTTTGAAGCATATCCATCGGGTAATCTGAGTTCTTTTACCCATTGACAAACATCTTTGATCTGTTGTTTATTTAACACATATAGGGCCTTCGGTTTCAGATATCGTCCGTTGACCTCTTGTAACTCCAACTCTGGTCTTTTACAAAGTATTTTCAGATCATGTCGGGCTTTGACATTATCTTTAGTTTTTCCAGAAATATCCATCAAAGTGTTGAAAATATTATCAAACACATTTTTTTCAATGTGCATGACATCTAAATTATGTCGAATCAATAATGAACTCCAATAGGGCAATTCCCAAAAGATACTTTTTTTCACCCAGTTGTGTGTTTGGCCAAAACCTGACACTCTTTCATTGCGACCAAATACTATATCTGGAAGTGCTGAAACACGTGCTAACATTTGTTCACCAGACAACATCGGTGGTGGCCCATCTCTTTCGACTCTGCCCTTAGTAAATTTATTACGATTCCTTCGATACTGGTGATTAACCGGTAGGAATCGACGATGACAATCAAAGAATGAGATTTTTCGTCCGTTCTGAAGACTGATTGATTTAGAGTGTTCCATACAATACGGGCAAGAGAGTCGACCGTGAGTGCTCCAACCCGACAACATGCCGTACGCGGGGAAATCATTGATTGTCCACAAGACCGCGGCCTTTAAATTGAAGTTTTGCTTCCGATGACAATCATAAGTGACAGCTCCCTCAGTCCACAATGTTTTCAATTCATCTATCAAGGGTCTGAGAAATATGTCAATTTCTTTTCGCGGACCCTTAGGACCCGGAATAATCATCGAAAGATAAATAAATTCATCTTTCATGCACATTGACGGTGGCAAATTATAAACTGTCAGCAGCACTTGCTAAACTGAATAAGGAGTTGTAGAATGTCCAAACGGATTAAAACCATCTGTGCACAATCCCAATCTGATATTTCTAGTATCCCTAGCAAATGAAGGATAACATGTATCCAAATGTTTCCATGCTTCACTGTCAGATGGATGAGTCATTACTGTATCATCACGACTTCTTGCATGCCAACTCATGTAGGGGGCTGTCTTTTCCGACATGAATAATCTTTGAAGCCTCGGTGTTAGTGGAAAATACCGAAGCACCTTAAACGGGATATTTTTCTGTCGGACCGATTTCTTCTCCTTGTAACGAGGGTGTTGACATACAGGGCATTTATCCAACTGCACATTTTATTTATAATATAAAATGCAGTTATTTTGGCACGCGTGTATTTTTTCGTACCCAAGCCCCAATTTTCTCATTAGCTTTTTAGTCTTATAAAAAGTAGGCTCAAACTTGTTATCAGTAGGCAGCATTCCATTAATCAATCCAGCAATCTGATCATATGTAACTCCGCTGATATTACAATCGGCCTTGATGTTTAAGAGTTGTGTCATTGCTGAAAACCTAGTGTATTTAGGACAATTCTCATACAAAGGTTCATCGGCAGCTTTCAACATCTCGTAAAATTCTGCAGCTTCTTTATTCGGTAATTCAATCTCTACCGCAGCCCCTACTTCTGTGATATCAACCGCTGTAGTATCTGGTGGGACTGATGTCTGAAGAACTGGCCGATCAACATTATCATTCAGGCGGAATTGACCCCCAAGACTATCAAGTATCATAGTTCTATAGGGATTACATTGACCGGATGAAGAAGCAGCAGCAGAGGAAGATTCACCATATGTCTGAACGACAGGATTGCTCGACGTCCCGACTTCGCGTAACTCCCCGTGACAAGTCCATAGAAAATATCTTGGTGCAAATCCTTTGCTATATAGATGCAGAGTGACAGTCTCCCGATCCAAAAAACGTCCATTCGAACAAATGCGGCACGGACATCGGATTTGATCACCCATGCTAACGAAATTTTGATTCGAATAGGCGAAATTTAGGAAGTACGTTACGCCTAATCGAAACTCATTCGTTAAAGCTCCACGATCAAGACGTCGGTACATCCAACTTTAATCAGCCGACATGATTCTGTCAATCAATGACAATTTCTTTGGTTAATGTCTTTAGGTGAGATTGTCCTATTCCATTCGGGATTTATGTTATTCGTACTGCACTTACGTTTTTATTTTAACTGTTAACTAATTATTCTAAATTTCGACAGCATCTCCCTACAGTTCTCCGAATACGCATATCATCTGGGCGCGTATCGGAGAACAAGAGAGATGTTGCCGAATTTTAGAATAATTAGTTAACAGTTAAAATAAAAACATAAGTGCAGTACAAATAACTATATTCCCAAATTGTCCAATCAGTGACAATTCAAGAATTGTACGTCGTATAAAAGATCATCTACTTCTTTTACACGAACATACAATTCCCGAACGGATCTAAGGTTTTGCTAAATCATATCTGATTCGTCGATGTGTACGTGAAACATATCAACTCGTCGGATGGATGATTATTTTCTAAATGTTTCAAGACAGTTCGAGTCCATTTTGGACGATTTCGGCGCGCGTCCGAAGTGGACGATTCCGGCGCGAGTCCGAAGAGGACGATTCCGGCGCGAGTCCGAAGTGGACGATTCCGGCGCGAGTCCGAAGTGAACGATTCCGGCGCGCGTCCGAAGTGGACGATACCGGCGTGCGTCCGAAGTGGACGATTCCGGCGCACGACCGAAGTGGATGATTCTGGCGCGCTCGAAGTGGACGATTCCGGCGCGCGTCCGAAGTGGACGATTCCGGCGCGCGTCCGAAGTGGACGATTCCGGCGCGCGTCCGAAGTGGACGGTTCCGGCGCGAGTCCGAATTGGACGATTCCGGCGCGCGTCCGAAGTGGATGATTCCGGCGCGCGTCCGAAGTGGACAAACCGGCGCGCGTCCGAAGTGGACGATTTCGGCGCGCGTCCAAAATTAATCTAAACCCTAATAATTAATCTAACAAATTAAATAATTAATCTAAACAATTAATTAACAATTATAAAACAATTAATTAACAATAATCAAACAATATAAAATATATATATAATTATAAATTCCGTCGCCGGAGTCCACTCTCCGGCGCCGGCGTACAGTGGTCGGACACACTGTCCAGCCACTGTAGAAGGTCCGGCGGCGGCCATCGGCCGACCGCCGCCGGTCGAAACCCTAGAAATAGGGTTTCAGTCGGATTGATTCCCGCCGGCCATAGGGAAGAGACGGCCGGCCGATCAACATACCTGAACAAGTCGGTAGCAGCGGAAGGAGGAAGAGGCGTCGTCGGCGTCGTCGGCGTCGGCAGCAGCGGCAGCGGCGGCGAGAGGAGTCGGCAGGAGCGGCGGCGGCAGCAGCGGGAGGAAGAAGGGTCGGGCGCGAGAGCGTGCCCTATATAAATTTATCAGCAACGGCTCACTCGCCCATTAGAAAGCCGTTGCTGATAAGTTATCATCAGCAACGGCTCACTTATCCGTTAGCAAGCCGTTGCTGATAATTAAAATATCAGCAACGGCTCGCCTTTCCGTCAGAAAGCTTTTGCTGATAATTAAAATAATCTGCAACAACTCAGGTTTCCGTTAGAACGTCGTTGCAGATACAAATATCTGCAACGGCTCGGGCGACCGTAAGAATGTCGTTGCAAATAGCAACGGCTTGAGCGGCCGTTGCTGATAGCCGTTGCTGAAGACCTAATTTCTAGTAGTGATGCACAAATGCACAGATATGTCTTGTTGCATACTCCAATGATTGAACCATACAAAAGGTATCAATTGTTATTAAATGTCTCCATATTTTAAGTTATTTTAAAATTCTTGGTGTTATTTTTATTTTATTATCTCGGGCAATTTCTTGAAGAACAATGTCGTATAAATAATTTATCAGTTGCATCGAATGTTCAACAACAAAGGTGGATCATAGAGAGATTCGCATTGTGGTTACAAGATAAAGTGTCGGAAATGGTACAAAATAATTGTGATGCTTCACTACTTGCGTTAGCTCGAGGTCCAATATCCGTAATTAGAAAATATGATGGACTGATTAGAAATGGTTATAGATTTCATACCAAGCAACGAGAAAGATTGTGTAAAACATAAAATAGTGGTTTAATGGTTGAAGCTGACAATCGTCAATATTATGGAGTTCTAACGGATATAATTGAATTAGACTACCGTGGGGTATTCAAGGTAGTTCTTTTTCGTGCTAACTGGGTTGATATAAGAAATTCACGGGGTTTACGAGTGGATGAGAATGGATTCACACTAGTTAATCTTTCTCGATTATTTCATACCGGTGCATTTCTAAAAGATGGCCCGTATGTGTTTTTACCACAAGCAAAACAAGTATTTTACATGTCAGATCCGAAGAATAATGAGTGGTCGCATGTTATAAATGTATATCCTAGAGATTTATATGACATCGGTAAATGACTTATTATTTATCAATATTATTTGTATAATTGGTTAATCTTTATGTATTTATTAATATATAATATTATGTTATTATACAGGATGTCAAGATCAAGAATAGTAGATTCAGATGCTGAGACCTGCGAGGAGGGTGAACTTAGTCCCGAGAGTGATCGTCCTGGGCCGTCACAAGGACGAATTCATAGACCTTTCTACATTTGGAGTTAGTTTTTATGTCATCATTCATGTGAACATTATTTATATAATCAAATTAATATTAATATTTTTTGTTGTAATTTACAAACAAACACTACAACACAAATGCAACATGAAGGGTCTTCATATTTTACAGCTTCTTCTGTGTATACACTTAATACCGACCAGTTAATTATGGTCAACTTTTCTGATTGGGGTCAAAGTCATGATTATACTCACGTTTTATGGGGTTACTGGTGCGTGATTCTACATTCTTACCGTTGACGTCTGACCATTGGAATCAAATTTCTTCCATATATAAGAATGGATTATGGGAGCAATTATTGGTATGTTATGAATTTATATGAATTTATGTTAGATTGCATTATTTGGTTGTGAGAAACTATATATTAAATATATATTTTGGGGTCAAACTAATATCATTTATAAATGCAGAGATATTTTTTGATCCCTACTGAGAATATGGATCGTATTTTTCGCACTACAATGGTTGTCTTTGACAGAAAATTTAAAAATTATAAACTTATATTAAAACGAAAATATTTTAAAATTGAAGAGTCAAAGGAGAAAAATCTTGCACGTCGACCACGAAATGTTAGTAGGGAATCATTGATAAGAATGGTCGACTATTGGCATTCTTCAGCTAGTCAGGTAAGAATTTATATTTTGATACTTGCAATATTTGTTTTATAATTATAATTAAATATGACAGGCTGCATCTGAACGGGGTTGAAGAGCAAGAAGTGCAACTCAAGATTGCATACATACTAGTGGTGCGACTTCTTACATTCAAAGACGTGCTGATTTTGTAAGTAGTTTAGTAAATAATTTATAATTTATTTGTTTTTATTTTTAATATCATTTAAATAATTAATTATTATTTACATTGTGTGAAGCGACGTGCACATGATAGAGAGCCCAGTGAGCTTGAAGTGTATAGAACAACACATCTTCGTAGAAGTGGAGGAGGATATGTACACGAGGAAGCAACTCAATTTATGGTATAACACATCTACGAATGAATTAAACTAATATTTTTTAAATTTATAATCTATTGTTTGAAATATAGGCAGGCCACTGTTGAACAAACACTTAATGAGCGACTTGAGACCAATCTAACAACTGAGCGAGTTCAACTCGAGAACCAAGTATATCGGGAAATATATGGTCCCGAACATCATTCTCGTGTTCGCCTACAAGGAATTGGAGTCACACCAAGTCAGTTTTATGAACATCAGCGACAACCTTTTGTTGCACCTTCCCATGATGCAAGATATGACGAGCTTCGACGACAACAAGAGGCTGCAATGAAAGAAATGCAGCAAAAACACGATGCTAAGATGAGGGAGGTTCAACAAAGACTCAACAGAATGGAGCAGACGTGGCTTCAACATCAATTTGATAGTTCATCGTCACAGGGGCTAAATCCAATTATTAATCAAGCTAATATGTTTTCCTCACCAATTGATTATGTATGTATTTATTTAATTTATTTATAGTTGATTTTTTTAGCATTGTAATTAATTAATATGTTTTTCTAACAGAGTCGATTGTGTGTTCCTGAAAGTCTTCCTCATGAAATACCGCCGGCTAATATCAGAGAAGGTACAAGTAAAGATCCATTTCTAAACTGTAAGTAAATTTATATATTGTAATACTGAATATTTTAATTGATAATATTCAAATTTATATGTTTATAATTGATATTGATGTATAGATGGAGAGTTGATCCATATAAAGAAGACGATGAGGAAGAACAAGAAGATGAGGAGCAGCAGGAGGAGATGGACGATGAAAATTAAATTATTTAATTTTATTTGTAAATAAAATTATTGTTAGTTCTTCTCTGTATTATAGTTTTAATTAAATTTTGTATTACTGTTTTAATCAAATGAGATTATTAATTTAATGCCTAATTTGATTAATGGTTAGAGGTAATTTGGTTAATGTGTAATTAGAAAATTTAATTTATTAACTTTAATTGATTAGATAATTAATATATTAATTATTTTTTACGAGTATATTAATTACGCGGTTCACGAAATTTTATTTTTTTAAAAAAAAACCAAAAAGGGTGGCCATATTGACGCCTTCACTGGCGTCAATATGGTTAGCATATTGACGTCAAAGGCATCAATATATTGGCGTCAATATACCTTCCTCATTCGCCGACGTCAAACTTTTCGACGGTAAACGACGTTGAATTTTAAATCTTGACGCCTAACTTTTTGACGGTAGATGACATCGAATTTTAAATTTTGATGCCTCGTTTCGACTGTAGATGACGTCGAATTTTAAATATTGACGCCTCTTTTTGACAGTACACGACGTCAAAATTTAAATATTGATGCTTCTACAGGCGTCAATATTTTAAATTCAACGTTGGTTGTTTGACACATGTTTTCGATGAATTTACTGTCGTCAGTATGCAAATATTTACTTCCACCGACGTCAAAATTTATTTGTAATTTGCCGTCAAAATTCAAACGATGTGTTGTAGTGCTTGTTTCATGCTTTGATTTGACTTTCCTATTTTAGGATAATCGCAAAACGTTTTACCCCCATCAATTGCAGAAAATCCTTCCAACCTCTTGTACATGACCTGCACCTTGAAATAAGATGTGTTACTGCCAACTATGAGTAGCACAGTTGGTGGCAACATCTTGTATGTTGCCTAGAGATCTAAGGTTCAAATCCTAGTATGATCACCTATTGTGTCTTTTTATCTTTATTAAAAAAAAGATGTGTTACCGACTCATCTTCATCATGATAAAATACACATACCAGGTCTACCGAGATCGACCCGTGTTTCAGGATCCTGTTTTTTGTTTTGAGACGCTTCTTTAGGACCAACCAAAGAACAAAGTTTAGTTTTAGAGGCCCTTTGCAGTTCTAGACTTTCTCCGATCTCCAATCTCGGATCACCCTTTCCACAAGGTGTTTGTACATTGAAGCTGTCGAGAACATGCCCGAAGGATGCCAACACCAGCGAGTCGAGTCTTCCTCAGTGCCAAGGGTCGAATCCCCAATGAATGAAAGCAGCCTGTCAACATCGGCTTAATTGGTCTGCCCTTCCATGCCAACTTAGTGTCCAATTGTTGGTTTGTCTGTCGACGAGCGCTCTGACGCTGGTATTTCTTGTACCACTTTGTAAGAATAAATTTGGAAAGTAGCCCACCAAACGAGTGTTGGATGTCCATCGGTCAAGCTAGAAAAGCGTTGATTCCCCATTCCCAACAGTCGTTTCCATGCCCATCCCAAACATTTGCTTAGCCGCATAAATTCCTTTCTATACCGCCGACCATGGGATCATATTGTGATTTGTCTGCCGCTTCTTTCGTCGGAAGTAGCACTGATTGACAATGTATATATACCCATAGAAGGTTGATTCCTCTTGCCACACCCACCACCATCTACCAAGTCGGGCAATGTTGTGTTTGTCTAGGTCAATAATGCCTAGTCCACCGTTATGCTTTGACAATGTATACCCATAGTCGTCGCTGGAAGCTTAATTATCGTAATTCATGGGCCGCAACCTTAAATTCGTTGTTGTAGGTCTTCACCAACGACCCAGCAACAGCCGTTCAGCAGCGACTTTACATCGGTTGTCGAGTTGTCGCTGATAACAACATCAACAATAGCATTTGGGTCATTGTGTAGCCATGGCTGATAACGATATCAGTAACGGCCGACATGGCCATTGTTGCTAAGTTATCAGTGACACTGTTATCTGCCACGATTTTGTTGCAATGGGTCGGACCATCGCTCACCGTTGGTGATGGTCTTCACCAACGGCTGGTATTTCTTGTACCACTTTGTAAGAATAAATTTGGAAAGTAGCCCACCAAACAAGTGTTGGATGTCCATCTATCAAGCTAGAAAAGCGTTGATTCCCCATTCCCAACAGTCGTTTTCATGCCCATCCCAAACATTTGCTTAGTCGCATAAATTCCTTTCTATACCGCCAACCATGGGATCATATTGTGATTTGTCTGCTGCTTCTTTTGTCGGAAGTAGCACTGATTGACAATGTATATATACCCATAGAAGGTTGATTCCTCTTGCCACACCCACCACCATCTACCAAGTCGGGCAATGTTGTGTTTGTCTAGGTCAATAATACCTAGTCCACCGTTATGCTTTGACAATGTATACCCATAGTCGTCGCTAGAAGCTTAATTATCGTAATTCCTGAGCCGCAACCTTAAATTCGTTGTTGTAGGTCTTCACCAACGGCTCAGCAACGACTTTACATCGGTTGTCGAGTTGTCGCTGATAACAACATTAGCAATAGCATTTGGGTCGTTGCGGAGCTATGGCTGATAACGATATCAGTAACGGCCGACAGGGCCATTGTTGCTAAGTTATCAGCGACACTATTATCTGCCACGACTTTGTTGCAATGGGTCGGGCCGTCACTCACCGTTGGTGATGGTCTTCACCAACGGCTTTCCAATGGATATGGCCGTCGGAGAATGTGATAATTCTAGTAGTGCATCCGACCCTCTCCGTTCCACAAAAATATTCTTCTTCGCTTGTCGATTTGGTTTAGGACCCACTTCGGGGCTCGAAATATCGCAAGATAATGGCCACAGAGCCCACTGAAAACTAGGGGCGGCAAAAATAGGCACGACACGATAGCACGGCACGAGCACGGCACGATAACTGCGGGCCAGGCCAAAAAATTTGGCCCGATAAGCTTATCGGCCCGGCCCGTTTGGCCCGCTAAACATATATAAAAAAATTAAGTCTAGATTAGGGCTTGTTTAGTGCTTTAAAATTGAATGTGAAGTTAATCTATGGAGTTTTTCATGTGAAATATCACATTTGATGCTTATTTAGTCTCTTAAATATTTTAAATTATTTTTTTTATAATTTTTTTTAGAAATTTTTTAGTTAATAAGAGGGCTCGCGGGCCATGCCGGGCGGCCCGCAAAATATTGCGGGCCGGGCCGACCCGTTTTGCCACCCCTACTGAAAACGCTATTAATGAGAGTAGTCCCTCCCTTGGATAGCAAATAGCCTTGCCACGAAGCCAAATTACGATCGATTTGTGCGATTACCTGTGTCTACTCATCCCTCGATAGTCGACCATTACGCAATGGCAAACCTAGGTATTTTAGTGAGGAATTCTTTGCTTGACATTCCAGATATTCTGCCACTCGTGATGCTTTGGATAAATCGTTTGGGAGGTGAATCATTATGGTCTTATCCAAGTTTACTTTTAGACCAGTCATCATGTCGAAAGCGTGCAGAAGAAGTTTGGTGTTGCGCAAGTCCTCTCCTCGCCCTTTTGTGAAGATTATGAAGTCATCTGTAAATTCTAGATTAGTAACTTTTTTGCCCCCTCCTGGATTGATACTTGATATTAGCCCCTCTATTAGCCTTAATATGTTAATCATCATCTTTGAGAAGATATCCGCCATAAGCAAGAAAAGATATGGTGATAGAGGATTCCTTTGCCGCAGACCCTTTCTACCATATCAAGTTTAATTAGGAATGCATTCGTACCTGTTCGTTTACGGTGATGAATGATCTCATTTGATGCCATGAAACAAAGTTGAGGAATTGATCACAAGTTACTAATTCAAAATTCAACTATTTTTAGAAATATCAACCATCTGCTCCAATTTTTTTCCTAAATTTATCTAAATACCTTTGATGTGTTATTTTGATAAAACAGTGTATTACACAATGTACAAAAGTTATTATTGATATTTTCTATTTTATTTTAATAAAACATAATAATAAAGAAATTTTTTGAGAAATAAATTGCATAATAATTCAATTAAAAGATAAAAAATAATTCAAACATAAATCAAATTGTTTTGACTCATTCGAAATAATATTAAAATCGAACTAAATTAAAATTTCAAAATTCTATACAAATGAATCAATTCAAAATATATAAAAATTCAGATAAATCGTTTAAATAAAATGTGAAGACAAAAATTATTATAAGTTTAAAAAAAGCTCAAATGAAAACTAGACTAAATTGATTTTTTTTTTACAAATTAATTTCAAAAAATTACAAACTAAATAACTTTTCATTTTTTAATTTTTTTATTAATATTGTTCTATATTTTTTTCTTTTTATTCACAATTATATTATCACATGAGTGAACAAATTTTTTTGTTTATTGTAAGATTAAGGGGGCATTTGGTTCCCCCGCAAGTGCAAATGCTGCAACTCTAGTTACAGCATTTAGACAGCAAATTTGTCTCGTTTGCTGCAAAAGCAATTTGCAGCATTTACTAGTTACAACTTGTCCACAAGTGGATTGCAGCCCAAAAAGCTTGCAATATAAGATTGCGGGGTGCAAATGCAATAATTTAAGTATTGAAAAATAATTAATTTTGGTGACTTAGAGACGTCGGATGGAGACGAGATAAATATCAAAGTTATAAGTTTTCCCGCGCTGAACGCGATGATAGTGTTAGATTTTAGATCTGATGTCATTTGATGGATTTTTTTAAAAAATATTTTCAGTATTATAGATTTTACCTCAGTTTCAAGCCCGATGATGCACATTGCCAATCAGTACGTGTTTGGCATGACTCGGATTCCCAGAGGGGCGGCCCAACCAGGCACTAGGTCGCCGCTTCGAGCTCGGGCCGATCTCGGGGTATTAGGCCATGTCGGACCTACATCGCCTGGCCCGACACGATAATGGGTGCCCTGATCATGATTTTATCGTGTCGGGCTATCAGACTAGGTCTAGCAAAATCGTGTCGGGCCTAAGTTTTCGGTCAAGCTCGGCCTGTAAAAATTTGTGCCCGATCCGGCCCAAAAAAATTGGTACCCGACCCAGCCCAAAAAAATTCGTGTCCCACCCGGCTCGGCCTGAAAAAAATTCGTGATCGACCCTGCCTAGAAACACTAGCCCGGTCGGGCACGAAAAATAATGGGTTAGCCCGGCACAAAAAAATTCGTGCCTAGCTCGGCCCGACACGAAAAATAATGGGTCAAAAAAATCGTGCTCAGCCCCGGCCCAAAAAAATTAGTATCCGGCCCGACCCGAAAAAATTAGTACCCGGCCCGAAAGAATTTGTGTTTGGCCCAACCCGGCCCGGAAACACCAGTCCGACCGTACACGAAAAATAATGGGTCTGCCTGGTCCGAAAAAATTCCTTCCCAACCCGATCTGACCCGGCTCGGCCCGAAAACACCAACCCGACCCGACAAGAAAAATAATTGGTCAGTCTGGCCCGAAAAAATTCGTGTCCGGCCCGACCTGACACGAAAAATAATGGGTTGGCACCGCCTGACCCATTTAGCCCAATACCACTAAAAATATTTAAAATCGGGTTTAAACCCGATAATTAATGAATTTTAAACCCGCTAATACTGATCCGAAATATTTATCGGGCTATGGGGCCAGGCCGGCCCAATAACACTTGGCTTGACCTGGCACGATATGGGATCGGCCTTATCGGGCCGATCCGATTACGGTCCTAACCCGATCAAAAGCCGACCCGAACCTGATTTTTTCTTGTTGGGTCGATTCAGGCTATCAAGCCGGGCCGAAAATCGCCACCCCTATATCATATCGTGTCAAAATTACTAGACATAGATACGAATATGCAAGTTGCAAGTGTAATTATAACTTTCATTTACGATCAACTAAACGTTTGCAAATAGATATTGCAATTCTATTTGTGGGTAATCAAATAATATGTTGCAAATTTTATTTCTGAGTATTTATTTTGAATGCAAATACTTTTTGTAATATTTGCTCTTCTGATAATAAAACGCCCCCTAAATTCAGAGTAAGAATGAACTAAACCTTTTTTACTTTAATATTTTTTTCCTAATTTTCGCACGCTCATTGTCTCGATCGGTTCTTTCATGTCATCCTAGATCAGAACAGACAAGTCCATGTGACAAATCCTTGGTTTCCAGACCCTAGCACCCAACAAAAGGAGCCAAATTAAATGCACCCAACTGGTTGCAATGCAAACTTACAGCGTACAGTGAGCAACATCTGAACACAGAGAGACTCAGAGAGAGAGAGAGAGAGAGAGAGAGAGAGAGAGAGAGTAACGCGGGTAAATAACTACTGCCTGTTAATTAATTTCCAACGCAGTCTTGCAATTCCTCTCACTGCATTCTGCAGTCCTCCAATAAACATCTCATTTCATAATTAAAACCCAGCTGCAGAGATGGAACAATCGCCGCCAGAACTATAATAATTCTGAATGATAGTACTCATGCAGACAATCAATTTTCTCTCTCTCTCTCTTTAAAGAGGGCAGGAAGTAAAGAAATGCATTGGGTATTAATTAGAATAGTTTGCACGCCACATACACACAACCAAGCCCATCAATCAAAAAGCCAACAACTCTTTAATCTCGGAAATAGCCAACGGGTATTTACTGCGATGGTAAGTGTTCGATCTTAGCTGGCTAGCGTGCATTAATCGCCACTTCTGCTAGGTATTATTATATGTATGCACGCATTTAAGTTTTATACACGGGGAAAAAGTTAAATTTGCCCTATTAAAAAAAAGAGAAAAATTGCTCATCGACTGTGATTTTTACCAAAATTAATATCGACGTTACATAATTGAATCATTTTTGTCGTTCTCGTTAACGAAAGTCCACGTCAGCAAACGAAATCCACGTGGCAAATACAGCTCGATCACATAAGATGCCACGATGAAAAATGACATGTGACAATTTATATAATGACAAGGGCATTTTTAGCCTAAAACATATTTAAAGAGGCAAATCTAAATCTTTTTCAATATTTCAGGGGCAAATTTGTATATTTTTTAATAATTTAGAGACAAATTTTGTTCGTTTCTCTTGAATAAAATATATATAATGTCCAAACAACGTGTTTTATGTTTATTGCATGATTTCTGCAAGTTTGGTTTCTATCTTAGAATTCGAATAAATACTTTAGTAAATTTTTTGAGAAATATAAATTTTAAAGATGAAACAAAAATAATATTCAAAAAGATATTTTTTAATTACTAAAATAAAAATTTGATTAAATTTAATTATTAGTAACTGGTCCGGCCCGACCCGAAAGTTCGGGGATAATCTCGTCCCAATTCAAAATCGGGACGAGACCGGGACAAAATTGTGATGATTCATATTCGGGACTAAGACTGTGATACATATTTGCGTCCCGACTCAAAATTGGGACGGGATCGAGACATACCAAATCTCGACCCATCCAACCTGAACTGACCCCTACTATGTTGGTTGGTTTCTTATTACAATGATAAATGACTAAAGTTGTTCATATCTTTGAGTAAACACTTCAGTTACAATACAAAGTATAATTGTCAAGCTTATATTTTCTTGATTTTGATAAAAATGATATCAACATCATTCTTATAGTATTAATTAGAATCATATTAATGATAATAATATATAAAAGAAAAAATGATTAAATTTGCCCCTGAAGTATTGAAAAATATGCAAATTTGCCCTTAAAATATTGAAAAAAATTCATATTTGTCCATTTAAATATGTTTTGGGCCAAAATTGCCTTTGTCTCTACATAATTACCACATATCATTTTCCATCGACATCTTATGTGGGCGAGCTGCACTTGCCACGTGGGATTTCGTTTGCTGACGTGGACTTTCGTTAATGAGAAAGGCAAAAATGATCCAATTATGTAACGTCGATGGCAATTTTGATAAAAAAACATAGTTGATGGGCAAATTTAAACTTTTTTTTCAATATTTCAGAAGCAAATTTAACTTTTTCCCTTTATTTATATATATATATATAAACACACAGTAATATAAAATATGCTGAAAAACTACAGTTATTACTTACAGGTATATTATAATTGGGTTTACACTATCCTATAAGTCAACCTATATATATATATATATATATATATATATATATATATATATATATATATGGGATTCATAGAAATTAAAATGTACTATGTTATAAGCGTGCATGCAGAGAGTCTGCTGTTCCATGTCTGCTAATTAATAAATTGGGGTTTGGAGGGTTGTGCTTGTTTTACATGGAATTAGATCGAAGGGACCTGGCTCTCGCCGTTGGAAAAAGCAATGAGGTAGGAGGAGGGACGACATGCAGCATCACGCCTTCCATTTGTCGCATGCACGCTCTCTCACCAAATTAAACCTTGAATCCTTGATTATATATATATATATATATATATATATATATATATATATATATATATGTATCCAGTATTCACTGCGATATTGATTTATAGTTTGAGAACACTGCAAACAAAATACATGTATTTTTTTGCTGTTATTTATATGTATGTTGTACTTATTTTACATATAACATAATTATGGTAAAGAGGTTGTTTAAGTGCATGAATGTTTGTATGCCGTATCATTTACAGGTTAAAGAACCCCCTTTCTTTTTTTATCATGAAATGGGTGCAAATGACTTGCACTGCAAGCCGTATCCATTTCAACTGTTTAATTTTAACTGCACAGAATCGTATGATATATAATAAAAAGAAGAAGATATTCTTGTGGTAGAGATTTTGTAAGACTCAATTTTCAGTATGCTGAGAATGTATAGGAAATAGGTATTGGATCTGCTATGATCTGTTTAGTAGTTCCCATAACTTATTTAGTCTTAATTAATTACTAGTAATTAATACACCCATCTAAATATTCCATAACTAATATAAATAAACAATTATGTATGTTAAATTCATATTTTGCACCATTTGTTTGTGCATTATAGAGTATAGAAGCAATGAAGTATACCATGAAAACTAAAACATACTTCACTTGTTGTGTGTATTTGTGTGCTTGTGATAACCCAACTTCTCATCGTGTTATAATTGGTTTTACTTTTATGTTATCCCAAAGCATGATATATTGATTTTTTACTTTCTAGAGAGAAAGAGAGAGTGATTATTATTGAAGTTGAGCCGTCAAGGAATAATTCTTCGACGGACATGAACGGTGAACCGCCTCATTTAATTACTCCCCTCTATAAATAACCCCATCAGTTAAAGCTTGAGTGCAGAGGAAGGAGATGGAGGACGGCAATGGCAACCATCATCACCACAGAACCAAATGCAGCAGTAGCGGCCACCGCACTGGCAAGCGAGCGACGGCGGCGGCCAAGGACGGCGCGCGCTACCGCGGCGTTCGGCGTCGGCCATGGGGGCGTTACGCGGCGGAGATCCGCGACCCGCAGTCCAAGGAGCGGCGATGGCTCGGCACCTTCGACACCGCCGAGCAGGCCGCCTGCGCCTACGACATCGCCGCCCGCGCCATGCGCGGCCTCAAGGCGCGGACCAACTTCCCTTACCCTCCCGCTGCCGCCGCGAGCGAGGACCAGTTGCTCCTGCTCCACCCGTGGCCGAACGATCTCCACCGGCTGTGCCCCTCTCCGCATCTCTCTCACCCCCAGCAGTTCTCTTCCTCTTGTAACTCGCGCCACCACGCTTGTCCTTCTTCCTCAGAGCTCTCTTTACTGCTTCAGCAACCGAGTTATAGCAGCCCACCGCCGGCGGTCTCAGCCGCTGCTTCCGCGGCCGAACTTCCCACGCAATTCACCTTCGAAGAGAGCGACTTGTTGCAGACCGAGCCGCCCGACTCCGGACTCCTCCAAGAAATCGTGAATGGCTACTTCAGGCATCGGAGCATGAATTCAGATCACTCTTCGAAGGATAAGAGGATGGCAGTGAAGCAAGAGGAGATTAAACCATTTGGTTCTGCCTCTGCCAACGGTTTCGACGGCGCTGATGGCTTCCCGATGAGCCCTCAGGGGCTCCTGGAGGACATCATTCAGTACCCCTACTTCGTTGCATGAGTTGTTAATGTGTTATCTGCTAATTAGACAAAGTAAACTTAATTAAGCTTATCCTGCTCCTGCTATATGCTATATATTTAAAGGGCAGCAGAATTTAATCTGATATATATATATATATATATATATATATGATATGATATTGATCATAAATGTTTGTCTGCACATGTAAATGCTTGAATAGCTTGTCACAAATCATGAGGTCAACATACTGTACCAAGTTGCATTGTCTTCCAAGATGGTTTTTGCTGAACTGAGACAAACATCCATATCTCGATGTCAGTACGTAGTCAATCCGGTTGCCGTCATGGTAAAGAAGAGTATTCAACGCAGGCGGTGGAGATGAATTAATCTGCTTTCCATCATTGCCTCCAGCGCATGCAGGCAGTATTTATATTGATTTAATTTCTTTCTAATGAAATAATACTGTATTTATCAAAAGATTTAAAAATTATAAGTAAATGAAATTATAGAGGAAAAAATAAATAAATAGATAAACCTAAGAGCCTAATCATTACATAGTTTTACAAGGTTCAATCCTTCGATTGTAAGCTCAAGAGAAGATTTTTGAACTCCTTAAATCTTCCCGTGCCAAATCATGATGCGTCGGTACTTGGATAATCTGTTGGGATCAAGATTGGCATTGTAGGAGCCTATCCATGAGCAGAAGTTTAACGAGAAGAACGGAATTTGACTCTTACCCAACATAGTTCTCCAACTATATTTAGTGTAAAGACAATTCGAGAAGAGGTGAAAGTGTGTTTCGTCCTCGTTGAGGCAAAGGGGGCAAAGTGGGTCCACTTGGATTCCACGGGCTAAAAGATGATCTTTAGTGTGTAACATTTGAATGTTGCATTAATCAATTTACGACAGAAGTGTCTTTCAGGTAGGCTTTATGCCAAACGTATTTTGGCATAAGGATATGATATACCACTAAAATCCATCACATTGTAGAGGGAGCAAGTTGAAAAAAGTCCATTGCTATTCTATTTCCAAATAATTTTATCCTCCCCTTCAAGATGTAAGATCAGAGCAAAGACATTTGCGAGGTTGATTATTGAATCCAAGGGCACAAAGGTAGTGAAACTGATATTCCAATCCACGACTCTTCCTTGGTCATTAAATTCTTTAGAATCACCGATGGTGCTGTTTGGAGACACCGCTAATGCGAATAAGTCCAGGTATAACTCGCTTAGGTTTCGCTTGTTGCACCATGGATCGAGTTACAAGCGATCGAAGAGCCATACCCCACGTGGTAACAAAATGAAGCATTGAGGAGGTCCCTATCCTTGGAAGAGTCTTTCTAAATTGGTGACAAGCTCGTAATTGTAGAGTTAAGAAGAGAAGCCAAAGAGATGTTTTGATGAGAGAATTCTGCACCAACCCATGTTTATGTTACAAGCGAACTTCCAGTACTATTTTCCTAGCCGAGCTTTATTGTACAGTTGAAGGTTTAGCAAGCCTAGACATCCCTCTGATTTAGCCATTGTTATCTTATCCCAATTAATAAGGCATTTGCCCTAGAGGCCACTACCTATGCCACCACTCCAGAGAAAAGTCTTTTTGCGTCTATCAATTTGCTTGATATGACCCAAGTAGGTGCTTGAAATATTGAAAATGTATAAATTATTTGGCTGGTGAGGACGTTGTTGATAAGAGTGACCCTGGCAGCTCTAGAAAGTTGTGACCCATGCCATGATGCAAACACCTTATCGAATTTGGAAATGATTTTAATCCAATGTTCCTTGAAAGGGCGTCTAGGCCTAAGGGGATAAATCCCAAATATTTATATTAAATTTATTTCATTTATCTCACACGATAGCTAGATTTAATGCTTAAATAATGTTATCATATGATTGAGATTGTATAAATTAAAGGAATTTTTTGGGGGGATCGGAGTTCAGTAAATAAGGTGGCCGTCAGTTATTTACCCCGACAAATATGATTTAATTGGCAATAGAGGCATGGAGTACTGTGAAATTACCGATGAAGTAATTGGTAAATAACATCGAGTATTTTGGTTTTGCATTAGCAAGCAATTTCAATCAATTTTTTCCCAAGTGTTAATTGTAGCTTGTTTGCAAAAGTTATCAAAAGAGAGGCAAAGATGAATTATTTGGCCTTTTACCTTATTTTTGTATTTATAGATTTAATGTTCAAATGATGGAGATTTGTATAAATTGAAGGAATTTTTTGGGAGTTATAAGGTTTTCATTATTTATTTCCCGGGTGTGGTATATGATTTAATGGCGATATATATAGCGGCATGGAGTGATATGAAATTATGGATGGATTGATTGGTAAATAACACCAAATATTGTAGTGGTTGTGAAATTGCATTAGCAAGCAATTTTGATATGTTTGATAGTGAAAGTGTTAAATATTATAGCATTTTTGCGAAGTTTATTCAATGCTAAAGACATGGACTATAATGCCTTTTACCTTATCTCTATATATAGATTAATGATCAACAACTAAATTCTAACTATTTTAGGGGAGAACCACTTGGAGTCAAATAATTTTTTAAAGAGAAATATAAAACATGAAGATAAATTTCAAAAAATTACAAAAAGTTTTCTCATATTTGTGAACACCATAAACATGTTTCAAAATTTAGAAAAATCGTAACTATTTTGACCAACTCTCCAAATTCCTATAACCCAACATGTTAAATTGATTATGATTTTGGTTTAAGTTTTTCTTAAATGAATCAATGTATGCAAAAACTGGATTCAACTGATTCAACAAATTTTTAATTTAAATTTGTAACTATAATTTAATATTCTTAATACTTTAAATTAAAATTTTAAATTTAAATATTTGTATACCTAGATTCTTAGAAAAAAAAAATTATCATATTTTTATCATATTATAAAAAAATTATATTTTAAAAAATAAAAGCCGGTATTTAATTGGAAGTGAAACCTACTTAATATAATGAATTCGGAAAATTTTCAATTAATCACATAAATACGAAGGGAAAATAAAATTTAAAATTAAACACGCATAATATAATATATCATATTTGAAAATTAAGCAGACATAATTAATTTGATTCTAACTAAATAAAAATTAATAAAATTCAAAATTAAGCAGGTTTAGTTAAGCACATGTAACAAAATTCAAAATTTCATAAATAATTATTCACATTTAAAATTAATTAAATTTAAAATATTAGAAATTAATCATAATTAATTGAAAATCAAGCATGCTTAATTAAATGAATTTGAAAAATTGAAATTAGACATGCATATTTATGGAAGGAAAATAAAATTTAAAATTAATTACAATTTAGAAATTAAATTAAATGGAAATTAAACTGGTTTACGTAAAAATTTAGAAAATAAGAATAATTAATTGAAAATGAAAATTATTTAATTAAATGGATATAAAAATATAAAAAATTTAACTTGAATTTCAGGAATTAATTTTCATTAATTAATAAATTTTAAAATTAATATGCTTTTCAATAATTAATAAATTTCAAAATTTATTATACATAATTAAAAAAGTTTAAAATTTTGAAAATTAATGATGTTTACTTTGAAATTAAGTCTAACTAATTTAAATATAATTAAAAATTTTGAAATTAAGCATAGAATGATAGACTCGTGTATAGGGAACTATACTAGCTACCTATCTAATTTATTGTAGAAATTCCGGGATCAACGATTGGACATGGAAAATCAAAATACTTTTTCTTGGGTAAAGGAAGAGATGATTCGATCCATTTCTGTATCGATCATGATGTATGTAATAACTCGGGCATCTATTTCAAATGCATATCCCATTTTTGCGCAGCAGGGTTATGAAAACCCGCGAGAAGCAACAGGACGAATTGTATGTGTCAATTGCCATTTAGCTAATAAACCCGTGGATATTGAAGTTCCACAAGCTGTGCTTCCTGATACTATATTTGAAGCAGTTCTTCGAATCCCTTATGATAAGCAACTGAAACAAGTTCTCGCTAATGGTAAAAAAGAGGCTTTAAATGTAGGGGCTGTTCTCAATTAGAACTGAAACCGATTTAATTTAATACTTAAAAATTTATAATTAATCATACATAATTATCGAGGAAAAATAAAATTCAAAATTAAGCATGCATAATATAATATATATAAGATTCGAAAATTAAGCAGACATAATTAATTTAATTATAACCAAATGGAAATTAATAAATTTTGAAATTAATTAAAATTTAGAAATTAAATTGAAAGGAAATTAAAGTGGTTTTACATGAAATTTTGGAAAATAAAAATAATTAATTAAAAATGAAACTTTTTTTAAAACAAAGATAAGAAGTCATTTTTTTCTATATAAGATTTGTACTGGACTAGAAGTCTAGAACTTAACCATATTACTCCGATCCTCATGGAGGAATGGGATGAATATTGGGAAAATGGCGCCGAAATTGACGTAGATCTTCCAAGTTCCTTCGTTAATTTTTGATCTATTTTATAATAAGATTTCTTGATTCCCTTAATTAAAAATTTTAATTTGGTTTATATTTTATATTTTCTTAGCAAATCTAATTGAAACAATTATATATTAGTAGTGTATTTTATTATATAATTATATATTAAATATATATTATATACAATATTTTATTTATTATATTAATTATTACTGCTATTATGTTATTGTTTGTTATAGTTTATTAAACATCCAATCTTTTGCTTTTATTTTCCTTGATTTTATTCCAATTTTATAATTTTTGAGTAAATTTTTTTTGTTTGGATTGGTGTATCATATTTTTCTTCTAAAATTTAAATTTTAAAATAAGATAATTATATATACTTATATATTTTTTAAAATTCTATTTTTATTTTTCTTATATACTGTATATTTTATATTATTTATTTTTTCTATCATTATTTTATATTTTATTTAGTTATATATTATTTAGTAAGCAAATATTATTTTTCATTAACTTGATTTTATTGTCATATTTTTTTACTGATTTTTAAATTAATTTAAGCTTTCACATTTTTTAAGGGAGTTTAAAAATTTGAAGCAAAGCAACTATTAATACCTTATATATATAAAAAGCTAACTGATGTCGTAGTAAAATAAATGATATACTAATTAAATAGTATATGATAAGTGGTATATGAGAAGTCGGGATATTTTTTTATAAATATGATCCAAATTTTGATTAATATATACTAATTATTATTTCTATTATTTATTCTTATTTTACTATTGAGAAAGACGTAGACATTTAGTTTTATTACCCTTAAGTAGTCAATTTCGTTCAAATTTTAAAGTTTTTAACTAGAATTTTTATTTAGTTTGATGTTTTATATTTTTCAAAATTATTTTAAAACTCTAAAACAAATTAATCATAATTATATATTTTAAATCTTTATTTTATTTTTATTATATATATTGTTTTTTATATTATTATTTTCTAAAAATTTATATTTTTATTATTTCTCTATTATTTATAGCATATGAAAACAATATTATTTATTCATTAAATTTGATTTGTAAGTTTTTATTAAATTGTTTAGTCCGAGCCTTTGCTTTTACTTCCATTTTAAATATTGTAGTAATTTTAATGATATAAAATGAAGTGATATGTGATAAGTGAGATCTCTTAGTCTTTTTTTTTTTAGTTTCTCTTTTCTCTTTTTATACTTTTATTTCTTTAACCTTTATCGAAATTGTAATTCACTTAAACTATGTTTATTTTTAATTGGGAAAAGGTCTAAAATGATCCCTAAACTTTGTCGGCATTTTCACATTGGTCCCTCAACTTTTTTTCGAGTCAATTGTGTCCCTAAAAATTTGTAAACGTCACTTTGGTCCCTGATCGTGACCCTGCCGTTAAAAAAAATCATACATGGCTAACGTTTCGACGACGTGGCATCTAGTTTTGTTGACTTTGCTTACGTGTATATATTAATTGATGCCTAAGTGGATTATTTTATTATTTATATATTTAAAATGTGTTCACTTTTTTCTCTCTCCCTACCACCATTGTTATCTCCTCCTCCTCTTCTTCCCTCCTTCGCCGTTGTCGTTGTCGCCGCTCCTCCGCCGTATTCTCCAGAGTAGAAATCCGAATCTGTACCCAAAGTTGCATAAAACAATATTGGGGCAATACTCGGGCATTCCCTCTGAAGCGCCAAGCTCACCCTTCTATGCCTCGCCCTCACCCTCGTCGTCCTCCGCGGCACCATTGGTGTCGATCAGTTCGGCACCCCCCGATCTGCCGCCCCCTTGTCGACACCTCCTCCTCGTCCTCTACGAACGCCCAGGATGACAGCGTCGAGGACCCCCCTCGCGACCCCTCGCAGCCCTACTCGCTAGGCCCCAAGATATTCGATTGGGACGAGCAGCGCTCCGAGTGGCTCCGCCGCCACCCAGACCGGCCTAGCTTCCTCGGCCCCAACAAGCCCCGAGCGCTCCTCGTCACTGGTTCATCCCCCAAGCCCTGCGAGAACCCCGTCGGCGACCACTACCTCCTCAAGTCGATCAAGAACAAGATCGACTATATATTGCCGCGTCCATGGCATCGAGATCTTCTACAACATGGCGCTCCTCGATGATGAGATGGACGGCTTCTGGGCCAAGCTTCCCCTGATTCGATCCCTTCTCCTCACCCACCAGGAGGTGGAGTTCATGTGGTGGATGGACAGTGACGCCATGTTCACGGACTTGACCTTCGAGCTCCCCTGGTAGCGATACACTCCCTACAACCTCGTCATGCACGGTTGGAACGAGATGGTGTACGACGATCGCAATTGGATCGGCCTCAACGCCGACAGCTTCCTCCTCCACAATTGTTAGTGGTCGTTCGATCTCCTCGATGCCTATCCCAGCAGCGCAATGGGACCCGCTACGTATCGCGGCGATGCGGATCGTCGCGACACACCTGGGGCAATCAGAGTCGTCGCTCCGGAGGGAAGTTGCGTTGTGGATGCTAGATGTGGTAGCGAAGGCGCGGGGGTACAACATGCACTGAGTCTGCGCTAACTTGTATCGGATCGTGGTGGCACTGTCGTCGGTGGCGGACGTGGTGAGGTGGGCGGAGGATACGCGAGCGTGGAGGAATCCGTCAGCGTCCATTCTTGCGCACGGTGTGCTGGTGCTGCTGGTGTGGTACCCGGAGCTGACAACGCCAACGCTAGGGGAAAAGGAGGAGGAGGAGACGACGGCAGAGGAGCGACGGCGACGACATCGGCGGAGGAGGGAAGAAGAGGAGATAACAATGGTGGCAGGGAGAGAGAAAAAAGTGAACACATTTTAAATATATAAATAATAAAATAATCCACGTATGCACCAATTAATACACGTAAGCAAAGTCAACAAAACTAGATGCCACGTCGTCGAAACGTTAGCCATGTATGATTTTTTTTAATGGCAAGGTCACGACCAGGAACCAAAGTGACGTTTACAAATCTTTAGAGACCCAATTAACTCGAAAAAAAGTTATGAGACCAATGTGAAAATGCCAACAAAGTTTAGGGACCATTTTAGACCTTTTCCCTTTTTAATTTATCAAATATATTATTTTGAGTGTTTTTGTTTAATGTTTTTTTTTATAAATGTGTGCTGATTGTTGTATTTTTATTTAAAAAATTATATACATCTTTATTTAATATTCGATCATTTTAATTGTGTATATTATTATTATTATTATTATTATTATTATTATTATTATTATTATTATTATTATTATTATTGATTTTAAATTTGACCATGGTAAAATTCATCTTTATTTGTACTTCTAATAATACATGACCATATATTTGTATTATAATGTTTAATTATATTTTATTTCTTACCTCTTTTACTATATAATTGATTTCATATGTTTTTTGATTAAAAATTATTTTATAATATTTTTATTTTATTAAAAATTGTACTATTTTTTATTTTTGGAATTATACTTTTGTAAGTTCTGATTTTTCTAATTATCAAATAAATCATTTCACTTATTAATTATTTTCTTTTAATTTTATTTTATTATTGTATTCCATTTTAAAAAAATTTATTCATCTTTATTATATTTTCATTAATTTGTTATCGAGAATATTAAATTTCAATTATTATAATTAAATTTAAGTTTACTATTGTACGATTCATATTTGTATTTAGCTCTATTAATAAATTATATTATTTTTATATCTTAATATATAATTATATTTTATGCCTTTTATATATTGATATAGAATTAATTTTTTTATTATTAATAATTTAAAAATATTTTATAAAATTATTTGGATCTGATGTGTAGCACGGGATATTTCTAGTATAAAGTAAAAATAGGGCTGGTATCCACCACCAAAGCCGCCCCTTCCCTTCTTCAGCCACTCGGGATTGCAGATCGAGATCGTGTTGGAGAACAAGAGGAGATCAAGAGATGGGGAAAGTCTACACCTTGGCCGAGGTATCCGAGCACAACACCGCCAAGGACTGCTGGCTCATAATCGACGGCAAGGTTTGCCTTCGATCCATCTTCTTCTTCCAGATCTGATCACTTTTCCCTTTTTTTTGCCTCTACTGATGTCTGAGGTTAACTATTTCTTTATATAAAACATGAATTGTTCATATGAATCTGCACCGTTGCGTATTGATGTTTCTGGTTGTGGCTCGTGAGAATTAAGTTGGGCGGTCTCGTCATAATATGTTGTAATGTTCTCTACATGAATTCAAATGAATTTCTTGGCTAGAATTACTGATTGCAGCACATGGTTATTTGGAAAAGGTTACAAAGGTGTCAAAGTTACTGTGACGAAGATCTTACTTTCTAGATATTAGATAAGGTTGAAGTGGTAAAGAATGTAGCAACGCCTCTGCGACATGAAAAATTTAACAAATGGCCCGAATTCATGTTCCTGTTCCTACTTCCATGCATAGTGTGCGTTAAAGAACATACTTGTTGCTTTTGTTTAAATGATGCTATGTTCAGATACATCACGCTTAAATACTTGATTTTCTGGAGTATCTGTCTGTCAATATGGATCAGTGTTGCGTGTTTGATTTGGTATTTTAATTCTTGTATCATTCGCCCTGATATTGGACCTTCAAGGCTTACATTTTGGCTGCAAATTGTAGGGATCTTATGGCTTTGATTGCTTGCTGCAATTAGCATTGCTATATTAATCTCATGATTAAATCATCTCGTGTTTGTTTTCTCTTTTACTAGCATGAGGCATACTGCTGCAGGATTAATAGCTGATCTACCCGCTTACTGATCTCTTATTACCGTTGATCTAGACACATAAAAGCCTTGTTTTTCATTAGCTTCTCTTAAAATGATTCTTTTCTTTGAATTTCCTTTTCCAACTAAATTGAGCACATTCATTAACTTTTCTGTCTCCTTGTAGAACACCAGTGAAATTTGTTATTTAGATGCATGCATGTCTATCTCAGGATCTAACAAGTTTTTAAGAAAATCATTATAAACTTTCTGACCAACAAGGAGCTCTCTTTGTTTGGATGTTGCTTAGATTTATTAAATTTTGCAGGTCTATGATATTACCAAGTTCTTGGATGATCACCCTGGAGGAGATGAGGTCTTATTGTCCTCAACTGGTAAATCTAATTTCGGATATCTGGATATATGCATAGAAACATTAATTTAGGACATGTTTCATCTTGGACATGTTTTTCCTTTTCTAGGTAAAGATGCAACTGATGATTTTGAAGATGTTGGGCATAGCACCACAGCGAGGGCAATGATGGATGAGTACTATGTTGGAGACATTGATGCCGAAACAATTCCTAAGAAAGTCAAATACACTCCTCCAAAGCAACCTCAGTACAACCAGGACAAGACATCCGAGTTCATCATTAGGCTGCTCCAGTTTTTGGTTCCATTGGTCATATTGGGGTTGGCTTTTGCCGTCAGATATTACACAAAATCAGAATAAGAATTCTATTTTAATGGAAATTTATAATAATTTAGACAGCGGTGTTTGCAATCTCCTAGGTTATTAAAAATTCAGTTGCTATGGATTGGCTGTGAACTGCTTGCTTTGTGCCTCATTTATGTGGCCATTCTTTTGGTGTTCTTTTAGAGTACTTGTTATCGATAAATGCCTGAGAAACTCAGGTGCATTTCCTCGGTGAATATTTTTAGTTCAATATTGTTTGTTTTTGGGCAGTGATAACTTGTTAGATGTTTATCAGCAGTCAATAGAGATATTTAAGTTCAAGTGTTAGTTTCTATCTTAGGCGTATTTTGAGTGTTGCTGGGTGACCTCATTTTTGACACATTCATATCCTTAACATTATGCATTGCTAGTGGATGCTCTACTTTCTTTTGAAAGGATAGAAAACTTGTGATTAGTGTAGCAAATGATTTGGAGGATAATTTTCCGTGCAACCTATAACAAAAATCAAGTAGAAGCCCTGGGCCATCACTTCATCTGCAGCACATGATTGGAGAAAAACCTGTAATTTACATACTCTTTCTTAAAAGATTGGCACTGGCAGAGTGACATGGATAAAATTTATTATTCATTAGAAGCACCAAATAATATCACTACAAAACAAGACTGAAGGCTTTATATACATTATTTTGCTATGCAAATATCTAGAATGTGATATGCATCAGTAGTCTTGCAGCTGGGCTGATCGGCTTGTCAACGGGACATAGCGCACGGAAGTTTCATCGTGAACACTGATGGATCCATCTGGGTTCTTGTCAACCACCTTCAAGTCCTGGAAGAAGTTGCCAACAGGAATAACCATTCTTCCGCCAGGCTTCAACTGCTCAAGCAAAGACGAAGGAATTTCTGGTGCTGCAGCACCAACATGAATTGCATCATAGGGTGCCAATTCCGGCCAACCGAGTCTTCCATCTGCAACCAATATACATGATTGTCAATTGTTCATGCATTGCTTAAGCATCTTTTGTGCCTCAGGTTATTAGTATAATCATTTCATAGGAGAAGTTGAATGCAAACAAATGTAATTTTAGAAGCCCCAAATTTTCCCTAATGGTATGTTTGCTTTGTTGGATAGGAAAGGATTGGATTGGATAATAAACAAAGGAGGATTGGATATGAATTTTTTAGGATATAAGTATTTTTCTATTCACGTTTTATTCTAATTCATGCACTAAACAAACAATGGATATTAATATTTTCCTTATCTTATCCTCTTTTATCCTATAAAAGAAACATGACCTAAGAGAATATATCACCAGAAAGCATGGATAACATCAAAGCAAGTTGCATCCACTGGGCTATCAACATTATTAGTTACATGGATATCAGCATAAAACTCAGGCATCCTTAATATACATCATTGTGGTGCCTTGTTCAAAAATGTTCTATGCTTCCTATAGAAACCAAACATCTTGATACAACTCCCCCGCATATCCTTTTTGCTTATCTCTCCATTCTCATATCATCTAGTTATACATGCTGGAGATGCCAGAAATGTATCCCCTTACACCACTCTGACTCCGTTCGCACCAGACTTAGTATGGGAAGTGCACCAGGTCCAGCCCTAAAGCCCTTGATGATTACCTTAAAGATCAAAGCTTATTTCTCTCCTAAGACCATTGATTTTGGGATTGAGCTATGATCCTAACTCATCTTTATAGAGGTTTCTATTATTTTTGGAGTTTGCATATTGATCCCTCCACCTTTCATTAAATTCTGCTTATGCATTGTTAAATTCTAAGAACTACGACAAAAATGAAAGCATACATATTATAGGTCACAGTGAAGTTGAAACTTCTAGTAAACTTCTATTATGAGATGATCATTTCTGCTAATTCCCCTGTCACATGGTGCTTCTTCTCAGAAGCCAGCTTTTTAGATGTAAGTTTTAGAACACATAAAAGATGAATTTTCTTCTTCTTTGATCTGAGGTTCAAATCCTATATTACTTGGTAGAGTTGAACAATAAAATTTTTCCCCATCAAATTCTTACTTCCTTTCGTGATATATAAGGGAAATTATTGTCCTACTAGTTCATTGGATTTTAGTAGTCATAAATGTTGCATTTTGCTGTTCTGTTCAACCTTTAAAGATAGTCAAAGTTACTCAACTACATCCCACCCTAGTTCAACTACAGTATAGTATCTAAATTCTATAAAAGGTTAAGTATGCTTCAATTGTGTGCTGGGGTAAGCCTCTGTGAGTTGTATTTTTTACATTAGCTTCTTGATCTAGTGGAATCCTCATCTGTATGAAACAAAAACATGCATTCTAGTAAAACTTAAAAAGTAAAAGATGATTTAAACATGGATGGGATAAAATTTGGCTTTATAATTATTCTTAGGCTTTATAAGCTAAGGTCCCAAGCCAGTTTGTCCAGGAAACATACAAAATCAGAAGCTAACATACCAGAAACATGAACCGAGAGAGAGCCATCTTTTAGTAGTGATGATGCAGCACTTCTTCTGATGCTATTTATAGAAGAAGCCACCAGTTCAGGAATGTGTTCAACCCCTACTGCACGACCTTGTGGCCCGACCATCAATGCAAAGCAAGCTGATAAGTACCCACTCCCTGAACACAAAGCAAATAAGAATATCACGTTCATTCTGTCTGCTGCAACTGTTTAACAATGAAGTGTATGAAGTTCAAGAGCAATCATGGAAGAACAGATTGACAAGTAGATAAGACAGCCTTTGATGGTCAACTTCACATCCTTAACGAGACTGCATTTGGTATAGCAGTCAAACTAATCCATCAAGACTGAAAGAGAAGAGGGAATAAGGAGCCATCAGAAGCCAACTTTCCTGTCTCTAAGTCATATAATCCTCCCTAACAGAAACAAATTGATCTCGCTTCCTTAAATCCTCATGGATTGAAAATCCTACTAGCTTCAGATCATGCGCGCAGCACCACATTGGAAAGAGATATAATACATTAAGTAGAAGATATTTAAATCCATCCATATAAGGATGTAGATATTGAATAAAAAAGCATGGCTCTGAACCACCTAGTTTCGTTGATGGGTTTAGACATTCCATTCTTATAACTAGATAGGCAACTTCATAATATCAGGAAGCTTCACTACCAAATATGTATGAATACTGCCTGAATACCATCAATAGTTATTGTGGAACAAATAGGAATGAAGAATATCACTAGATGCATCATGTATGCTTTGCCATAGCTAAAAATAGGGTGCTTCCAGTTTTCTGCCTGTTTCAAACAAATTTGTCTTTACCACATTACCATAAATCTAGAATCAATAATTTTCTAGATGAACTACAAAACTCAATCACCTGCTGCCAGTTGTTTATGGTATTTGGCATGTGAAATGGACAAGACAATAAGATAAAGTTGGACACGAGAGGACAAGACAACACAGGATAAAGAGTTATACCCTTTTTGTTTCGCACAATATTTGACAAGAAAATGTGTTGTTCTGTATTTGTTTCGTGTTATCACAACACAAAGCAATATATATTGATCAAAATACCCTTGCCGCTGAGCAGCAACTAACATTGCAGACGCAGACACAATCCACATCGTCTACAGGTGTCCCTGCTACTATGACAGTGGATGTGATCTGCAATGTTCGTTGCCATGATCCGCAGCAACGGCCATGATATGTTGCACAACAAACACGGACACAATCCACAATGCACGCATTGGTGGTCGAACAAGGTGCGGTCATGTCTGCAACGGCAAGCGTGAATACCATTCACAATGACGGCCGCAAGCCTTACAGATCACGGCCACTACTGTGATTAGCAATGCGTCAATGACTGCACAGTCACAAGGAGAGAGAGAGAGAGAGAGAGAGAGAGAGAGAGAGAGAGATTCTCGTGTCTTGTAGTTTTGCACGGGACAAAAAATGCCTAAGTTGTCCGGTCTCTAGGTTGATTTTTGTTTTATCCCTTGACGCATTTTGCGTACCAAAAGCATGACAAACCAAATTGTTCAATCGAATGTCACGTAAGGTACAACTAAAAATTGTTGTTCCAACTTAACCCAAATATTGTCTGGTTACTGGCTATCCATTCAAATATATTGATAATAGAAATTATATATGATGTCAATGGAAATCCAACCTGAAGGACTTTTGATAAGTTACTACTTACTATCTCTATAACTTGAACATAACAAATTAAAGAAACATGCCTTAAATCAAGTACTCTTGAAGGCTTATGCACGACTATCAACAATATGCACGAGTTTCCTATGCATAAGTGTTACATTACTCTATCTGATTCCAACTACACTTTAATCCTTAAATAAAGAAGGAAGAGTCATATTCTAGATAATAATTGGTTATCTTAAACTTGAATAACATTCTCATAGATTCAAAACTTGGAAGGACAAGTTATGTGAAAAGTCAAGAATAAAATTAAATAATCTAAGTCCTCAATATTTTTCATTCTTCATGACCCCCCTAGATAAACTAAAATGGCGCAGAGCTTATGTTGTTCAATTTGAAGTTTCATTCTTTAATTTTGAAAATGTTCTAACTGAAAATTCCCATAGCAAGATTATGGTTCATTTTTTCAGCAAGATTATGGTTCATTTTTTTACTTAATGCTTCTAGATCCTGACTTGGACCACATGTTTATCAACCCAAAGATAGTGATTGAGAAAATCATCCTTCAAAGATACAAGGATACTAATTAGTTCTTTTGATGGAGTACCTGAACCAATATCCAAAGCACGCATGCCCGGTTGCAGATGTTCTTTCAATAGTTCAAGACAGGTTGCATGCATATGGGGAGCAGATATGGTTGCATTATAACCTATTGGCATGGGAGTATCCACATACGCTGGAGTGCCTTCAGGTACAAACAACGCACGATCAATATTCTGCATTACCTCTGCAACTTTATTTGACTTGATTACACCATACTGTTTCAACTGCTCTACCAATCCTCGATTTGTATCAATTGGTCCTCTTGACCAGAAATACTGCAAGAAAACAGAAAATCCAAAATGAATAGCCATGCAATTACCACAACTTTTGGCTCCATAAATCTCAATATACACATTCATACGTGCATGCCAACAGTGAATGACTTGAACAAAGTATTGAATGACATAAAGTTGGCCTAACTAGAAGAGCAGAGCTGGCAAGCACAGAGCAATAAACTCTACAAATTCAAAAAAGAGAAGATCCAAACAGTTGCAGGAGGAGAAGCACACAAGATTGAAAAATGGAATATAATCGCATCCATAATGTTAACCATTCGAGATTGAAATAATGCAGCCAATGCAAAGTGTATGTCACATGTTCAAAAAATGTATTAGATATTTTGTTTCTCATCTAATTAGGCTCATAGAACGAATAATGTGCTTGTCCAAAATTCTGATTGGAATACTGCATCTGCTGCATGTTAAAAACACTTCCAAGAGAATAAGGTGTTTCTTTGTTCTTTAAGAAATATTAATATTCAAGATAATCCTACATACTAACAAATTTCATCCAAGGGGATGATGAGCTAAAATTATGTTATATTCGAGTAGCTTCAAAAATAAAATATAATATCATTATTTTTTAAAAGAAATTTATGCCAATAAGGAGGAATTTTGCAATATGACAGGTGATGACTAGATTACAAGCAGAAAATGTTCATATATCTCACTTCTTCCAACTATGATGTTCTTTAGTTAGACCTTTTATATATATAATAATTTCTTAGAATGGTTCTCTAAATAATTATTTCTGAGATCCCTAATTGACTGCAACAATTTATCCAAGATCTATTTTTTAACTAGTTAATCATATGCTGTAATGGGTACGCAATTGAGCACGAAATACTGTCAATCACAAGATTTGACATCATATCACTGACAATAAGAATCAGCACCTGAGCCATAACAAATATAAATTCTCCGAAGTTATTAATTTGCTTTTGTTTCTTCATGTCAGATTGACAAAGATGAAAGATACATTTAGAAGAATCGCCGTAACAAAAGCCATCACGACTTTGGAATCCATGAACTGCCCTTGTTCAATAATGCATGAAAAACTTGATCATAACTCCAGAAATGACCCCAAAGGTCGAGCCCCAAGTTCAAGCTTCATGAAGCCCATATGTAGCATCACATGTCTATGACAAAGTTTACCTTCATGTTAGAACAGATAAAACACTAATGATATATGAAGGTTTTATTGTGTCTTGATGATTATTTGATAGCCTTCTCATGAGGCAAACATTACCACTGGTGATGGGATAGACTATAGTGCTAGTCATACAAAATGGCACTGGGATAGACCATAGGATGCTTCTACTGTTGCAATTAAACAAAAAAGGTATCTTCATCCCTACTATATATAAAATAATGGGACATCCAAGCATAATTGTCCTCTTAGCTAGAACCAATTGAACACTCACAAAAGCTTGGATGCCAGTTCCTAGATCACCCTAAAGTTCGCATATACTAATTAGTAATTATAATAAACTAATTAATATTGAAGGGGCACATGCCAAAAAAATTATTTTGTTGAATGCATTGAAAAGAATCACTACACCAACAAGAAACTATAATAAAGGACCTCAGAGGTCTCAGGAAATGACAACCAAATTGAAATTTAGAAATGAAGACCCTAGGAATACTGAAGTATGCCGACTAAAATATGATGTCATGTTAAAGATTAGAAATCATCTATTTGATCCATAGTAAGTTGCACAACCATAAGGGTCTGTTTGGTTGACGAAACCAAGTCTGTTTTCATGGTTTCGGTTTCACCGAAACCAAAACTACTTACGAAAACGTGTTTGGTCCAGTGTTTTCATGAAACTAGATCGAAACCAGAATGAAAACGAAATCAGTTTTCTTAATAAAAATGAAAACACCATAATGTTGTTTTCTGTGGTTTCGAGACTGTCGGTTTCATTATCAAAATATAGTGGCAACTTTGTAATTATATATATATATATATATATATATATATATATATATATATTTATAAAATTAATTAATTTAAAAATAAATCAAACAATATCTAATTTTTAAAAATAAAAATAAAAATCATCATTTTTAACTCAAACTATTATCTTAAATTTACAAATTAATTAAACCAATTTATATTTAATTGACTCAAACCCAAATTTTAAAATAACTCAATTTTCTTAAAGTTAATCTATTTATAATTTAATCAAAAATAATTTTAGACCGTTGGACCTTTTTTTAAAAATTTATAATAACTATTAATTAATTTTTATATCTAATTGAACAAAAAAATCTTAAATTACCAATAAATAAATAAATAAAATCTTACAAACATTTAACTCATTCATTCTTTAATATTAACTAATATATGTAACAAGCAATTATGATATATGTCACATGTTATAACCATATTAGCAAATATTTAATTTTGTAAACTAACTAAACATTTAATTACTACTAAAAATATTCAAGGAGAATTAATATTATTTTTTTATAACCAAATAAATATTCATTGGTTTCAACTAACTAAAACTGATGTTGTTTTCATTAACTAAACGCATTTTCAGATAACTGAAAACTATAAACCAAAACCAAGTTTTTAGTTTCACTGAAACCAAACTAGAAAATAGTTTTCGCTAACTAAACAACACCTAACTATCTCCTAAAAATTATGGTTTCTGAAATTTTTGTTCCAACGTAAAATTCACAGAAACATTTTTTTTTTCATTTTAGCATAAAGATAACATAACAATGAAATGCATTATTGGAACAACTCCAACACCTTCCTCACCTCCCCAAAAACACCCAACCCTTAGCAAAGGCAGTAGTGTTTTTAGAATATCTACTTTATATTGGAAATGTAATCTTTATATTCTAAACCATGTCAAATGTCATATGCACATTATCAGTAACTCTTTAAGTCTTAACTAACAAAGACAAATTTGTTTAACTAACTTCCTTCACCTTGCCATTATTTCATGTCTCATAGTTAAAATTGATGCATTCCTATGTAGTCATTCTCAGTAGTACCTAATTGAATTTGTCAGTTGTGCATCATTGAATAGCTCTAATTTTGATTCATTCTCACTCTAGCTTCTTTTTTTCATTCTCACTCTATCTTCATGAATCACAATAAAACATTAACTTGCGCCATGCATTCTGAAACAGTGAAACCTCTGATGCAGACTTAGCAACTGTAGATACGCTCATATGCTCTCCCGATGCAGGCATAGGAGGATCAAAGCAGTTAAAATTTTATTTCTTGTAATCTATGCTTTATCTCTTCTTTATCATTATAGCTCACTACTGTAACGTGCAGTGTTCTAGCCAATATGCTGCTAATCATTAACTGCTGATCTCCCAATTAAAGAGGAAAAAGAATAAGACAAACAGGGAGAAGAAGATAAATGAGTTCGAAGGTTCTTTCCATCTCGGCTAATATTGTCATGTTACTTGCCTTCTCATAAAGATGGCCAAAGATTAGGTTTGCAAATTTTTGATGAAACTACAACTGTTTAGACTGTTCAGGCTTCAATCTACACGGAATCAGTTGAAAACGGATTGTATTCAGAAATCTTATTCCATGTTTAAGGTGCTGGTGAATCGAGGAAAATTCGTTAAATTCACAAAATTGGCTTTATCATCCATGGGCTAAGGCTTTGTTTTTACCTATAAGCTTCTGCTTCCACTCCAATGAAAGGGAGGTCATGCTCTCTTCAATTGACACAAAATTACACATGATTCAGACTAGAACAGAGAATCGCAGTCAGAATATTATATCTTGGATAAAATTCTTCTTCTTTTTGAAATCTATCACTCCTAGTTAGTCAGGTTAGAACGAAAGTTAGCTTACACATGATTCAGACTAGAACAGGGAATCGCAAAGTCGGAATATTATATCTTGGATAAAATTCTTCTTTTTTTGAACTCTATCTCTCCTAGTTACTCAGATTAGAACGAAAGTTAGCTTACACATGATTCAGACTAGAACAGGGAATCGCAAAGTCGGAATATTGTATCTTGGATAAAATTCTTCTTTTTTTGAACTCTATCTCTCCTAGTTACTCAGATTAGAACGAAAGGTAGCTCTAGTTACTCAGGTTTGCTGTTGCCGCAAAGCAGAATTGACTAAGACCAACTTACACGAAAGAAGCCGTTAGAAGACGATGAAATAGCTAATAACGGGCGAAGTACCTCCATTCTCGTAAGGCGGTGGAAAAAGTGGAAGTGGCTCGCAGGCTTCGTCGAACAAGAAGAAAAGCAAGGAAACGAGCAGGGCGAAGAAGGCGAACGGAAGAATCGCGCGGATCCTTGTCGCCGACGAATCTTGAGGGGAGCACAGAAACCGCCAAGGCGAGAGGCTAGAGCGGCCATGGGCGTTCTTCTACTTATAGGGGGTGGCGACAGGTGTGATGATTTGTGGACGCCACAGTGGCGAAAAAAGTGTTGCGGGGCAATCTGGAGGAATCCAACGCAGGCATTTGGGGATGTTTCTACCGTCTTCTTCCCTCTTCTTTGGATTTTGTCTAGTAGGGATCAGATTGATTAGAGAAAGCAGATATTGCGGTATATGAGCATCACGAATGTCCCACCCTTCTTTATTTATTTATTTTTGTGACTTTCGTTGATATAAAAAATTAGGGAAAAGTACAAAAAAATACTTTCGATATTTTCTCGCGGATACTAAAATATTTCTCACGTTATGAATTGAATACAAAAATGCTCTTATATATAGGCAAACGATGTTAGTTGAGAGATAACGGAGCTAACGTGGCTGATGACTGGGACTGATGACGTGGATGTCTGACGCGCATGCGGGTCAAGACGTTTTCTCACGGGTACTAAAATGCTCCTAACGTTTTTTCACGGGTATTAAAATGCCTCTAATGTTTTCTCACATGTATAAAAATACCCCTATCGTTTTCTCACGAGTACTAAAATACCCCTAACATTTGTTTTGGACCTAAAATACCACTGAGGTTATTGAAAATGGTACAAAAATAACATCAGACTAACTTTTGTTATGTGAGACTTAACGGAGATGTCATGGATGCTGATAAAGATGTTGACTTTACACTTGATGCATATGCACCACATGTAAGCGACACATAATAAATCGAAAATTATAAAATTTGGTTCGATTTCAAATCGATTTTTTAATTAATCGAATTTTTGATTTTTTTATTCACCCATACGATTGCGTGGCAAGTTGCTCTCTGTATATGCATTACATGTAAAGTCAACATCTTTGTCAACATCCATGACATCTTTGTTGAGTCTCACATAACAAAAGTTAGTCTGATATCATTTTTATATCATTTTCAATCACCTCAATGGTATTTTAGGTCCAAAACAAACGTTAGGGGTATTTTAGTACTTGTGAGAAAATATTAGGAGTATTTTTGTACCTGTAAGAAAACATTAGTGTCATTTTAGTACCCGTGAGAAAATGTCAGGGGCATTTTAGTACCCATGAGAAAACTTTTTGGCCCGCATACGCGTCAAATATCCACGTTATCTCTCAACTAACACCATTTGCCTATAAGGGCATTTTTGTACCCAATTCATAACGTGAGGAGTATTTTTGATCCCAAAAAAATATTAGAAGTATTTTAGTACCCGCTAGAAAACGTCGGGAGCATTTTTGTACCTTTTTCCTATAGGAAATAACCTCATCTGAATTATGCCTTATTTGTTTTATGATAGAGTATGATTTATCATGGTATGGTATGATTTAATTTTATATTTGAAAAGACTTCTATTAAATGATCATGGTATAATACGGTAATCTCATGATTTGAAAATCATAAATTTTGGTCAAGTTTTTAAATCATGAATTTGGTGATTTCTCATGATTTCATAAAATTTTGTGTCTAAAAATATCATCGATCAAAATTTATAATTCCTCTTATGTCCTTTATATATCCATATCAGATTAGATTTTTATTTATTATTCTTGATCGGCTTAGCCAAGGGTGTTCTCCTTCATAACTAATGTCATCTAACCATATCATACCATCCTCCCAAACAAGATAATAGTTTTTACAATATCATATCATACATTACTAAATCATGTTTCACCTCATCCAAACAAGATCTTAAACTCGGTTATTTATGTATATAGGTATATAGTATATATTTTTGAAAATGATTGTAAGTAATAAATATTGTTCATAATATTTTAAAAGGTTTCGAATAATGCATTCACAATATTTTTAGAAAAAAAAAAAATTTGGGCACAATATAAATATTATTTCTGAATTGCATGAGATCGCTAATGTCATTCATAAATTTATTATAAATTTGCAGGGTGAAAATTTTAAAATAAAAAAGTAAATTAATGAGATTTTATATTGATGAATAAGATGAGAACGAATATATATATATATATATATATATATATATATATATATATATATAAAATAATATTTTAAGTTATTAAATTATACATTTTTTTCATCTAATCTTTTAAAATATCTATTTTTTTCTCGTTTGGTTTTTCATTTTTTCTTTAATTTATGTCAGCAATATCATATTGGCATTTAACAGCAAAAGTTAACGGATTGATTAAATAAAAACAAAAATAATTTTTTAGTGATTAAACGATTTTTTTTAAAAAAAGAAAAAATTAAACAAAAAAATAATAATATTTTGATGGACCACAAATATAATTAAATCGACCTATAAGCATTGATGCTCCTCTCCTCGTCCAAAAAGTGAAAACATCTATTGTTTTCGCACACCATGTCCTTATTTTCAAAAATTATGAAGGTCGAATTAGCATAAGTTTGACTAAAGATATATATAAACAGTGAAGAAGTCACGTACAAAGTAGGGGTGTCCAGTGAGCCCTAAAAATATAAAATAATTAATTTATGTATATTTGAAATATGTAATATAATTTATTCATACGCAATTATACTATCGTGGGTTGGTGCATGGTTCTCACACTTTGCAATATATATTTCTTCCTAATAAGGTTTAAACTGTGGGAAGTATTTGGTAGGGAAAGGCAAGAATGAACTAGCAGATATCGATGATTTGGAATTGAAAGATTTAACATGAGTGTAATCTGAGATGGGGGTGAGCATTGGTCGAGTCGGATTTTGACCCGATACGACCCAAATAATTCGAACCGAAGAAGGAGGCTCTTACATCATCCGACATCTTAGGGCCCAAGCTGATTAACCTGAATAAGATCGGATCATAATTAATTCTAATAACCCGAATTTCTTTAAAAAACTAACCTTCTTTAGTCCACTGTATCGGCGCGATTACCTCTTTATCTCTTAATAAGAAAATGAGTAAAATTTTAGAAACACCCCTATAAAGTTATAATCGCATCAACGAGCACACGAGGAAGGGAGTTGTCCGAGATAAAAAATAATTTGTGGTGTATTCTACAACGTAAATAGTAAATGAACTCGCCTTCTCTCTGATCATTGTCAGATTTCTTCGGCTCTCACTCCTCTTCCCTACTCCGTCAAAGGGAAGGGAGACAACCCAAGATGCAACGGAGGCCACCAGATCTGACCCAGACTTTGACTCCTGCAACTAATTTTCTTCCAATTTACACCATCGGCTACCGCTCATTCTTCCATGTTCTCTCACCCTAGCTAACCCCACTCCCATCGCGCCGCCGCGAGGGGCCACCACTTGCGAGCCAGATTCTAGCTCGCATTTCGCATCCCAGATGACCTCGACCTTGGTTTCGGTGATTCCTTCGTAGAAGCAGACACAAATGAGGTAAGCTCGAAAGATGACCTCTTCTGCGAGGAGCTCAGGAGGCCGGCCGACGTGAGGGAGGAGGCAAGAAAGGGACTTCGAGGCTTTGAGGTTCAAGCAGTAGGGATTCAAAGAGGAGCTCGGGCGGCGTGAGGGAGGAGGCGAGAAAGGGATTTAGCTTCGAGCAGTAGAGGTAGGGATTCGGGATCGGGAAGTCACAAAAGTAGGGATTTCAACTCGACAACTTAAATTTCGGGTTGGGTATATCACCCGATCCGACCCAATCCAACCGACCCGAATTAAATTTTAGGGTCGGTTTTCTAGGATTATTCGGATTGGTTCGAGTTTTGCTCGCCCCTAATCTAAGATAGCTTCTATACTAGCAGAAAATGTCATGCATAACTCGCAATTGAGGCGGCTTCTTTTTTTTAGTAACCCTCGCTTCTTCTTGTATCGGTTGAACTTTGTGTTCTCTCACATAATCACATTGTTTTCTCTTTTTTTTTTCTTCCCTCCTCTCCCGGACCCCCTCGTTTCTCTGAGTGTAAAAATTGACAATGTTTATCCTCAATTTTTACATTTAAAATTATCCAGTTACTAAGGAAGGGAAGGAGAGCTATTAAATCTTGGGTCAAGATCGAACAGCTAGGAACCCGATCGAGATCCATGAGAAGCTCCATGAAACTTCAGAATTTATCTTCTATGTCCATCTATGAATCTCTCCACTCCAGATCAGTGGATGGATCACCATTCTTGACATAAAGTCTAATTCTCTAATCTTATAGATAAACTATTTCCTTAACTAAAAAGGATGGTACACAACCAAGAAGTGCTGCAGTCAAAGGACCTCAAACGTAATGACGATGAAATCACATAGATAAATGCTTAAAAGTTCATAGACTTCACAAACAAGTTGTACTTGAACTCAGTTATTGCAGCAGCGGTAGAGCACAAACTTATCCATGGGGCGCTTGCACTCTGCACAGATCACTTGCCCCGCAATCATGGCGGTGTCCCCGGGAAGGATGAGGCGAGTGCAATGTTCACCGGTACGGAAGGGCAGCAGCGCATTTGCCAGAGCCGGCACAAACCCCTCTTGCTCTACATTTCCCATCCAAGTCTCGAACTGCAAGAGGCACTCGATGAGCTTCCTCCCGTAGGCCTTGATCGGCTCCAGCGACCCCTGGCCGATCACCGCCCACCCCTCCTCGCTGCCGTCGAAGCTCAGCATCGTGATCACCTCCTGCAAGATGGGGTCGTCCTCGATGGTCTTCCCTTGCTGCATCATCGAGTGCCACATGCTCTCGAGGCGCTCCCAGAAGAACCATATCATCACCGGGCTGCTCAAGTAGCCGCTCAGCTTCTCGTCGTCGATCACATCGGTGATCTTCTTCACGCGCTCCCTTGCGTTGCGCTTGCCCACATAGACCATCTCTATGGGGACTCTAGCTTCCTGGGATACATGCCTCATCAACGTGGTAAACTTCCTTATCCAGTCGACGTTCTCCCCTCCGTACAGGCAAACGTTCCGGCCTTCTCTTACCCATGCGAGTAACATAGGATCAATTTCGTCAACCAAGAACTCGAACCGCCAAGACTCCTCCTTCCAAAGTGCCAATTCCTTGTTGCTGGTGAAGGGGAAGGCCCGACTTCCCCAAATCCACATCATGTGAAGGGCATTAGGACATACTACCTTCCCCTGAGCATCCAACACCACCAACAATGGCTTTTTCTCGAACCGCCACACGTCCCTTATGTATTTGACCGCCGCTCGTTCGAGAAACGAAGGGTGACACAGTGAGTACCATGGCATCGAGGAGGCCAGTCTCTTGAATGCCTCCTCTTCCCACGCGACGAGCCTATCAACCATCGGTAGCCAGACAATCTCGTAGTTCCTATCAAGCTCGTCATCGATGTATATTTGTACGAGGACCAAGAGCTCCTCTTGGGTGATGTCTAGATCAGAGATGAAGAACATGACAGTCTTCTTCCTCAGCGCATCGACGCTAGCTCTTTTCTTCGTGGAACCATCGATCAGGGGCAGATCATCCTTAGAACGGATGAGTGCTCTAAGAATTTCCCTGTTATCCACGTGCAGAGTCTCAAAGAGCCGCACCAGTGCGAGGTAAGCTTCAATCTGCTTTTTCTCGTCTGCATATATAAACAGAGAATTCAAAAATATTCAGTTATAGACTTTTAATTAGTTCGTTCTTGGTTGAAACTAAAAATTTATATCGAGTGAGTTGACCAATTAGTTTGAAGCACAGTTCAAGCTGCTTAGTGAGGTGCCCGTGAATGTTGTTGACTTTGTGGGCTAAACTTGAGAGTTCCCACACTTCGGTGGTGGAGCTCAGGTGCCTGCAGTCAGAGGCAGAGAGTATATATGAAGCTGTCCTGTTCCAATTTCCAAGTGGTCTTGTACCAAACAAAGGGATTGAGCTTACTCATGACCCAAGCTCACGAGGGCGATGATCTGAGAAGCACAAGCCACAATGCTTCTGATGGTCCAGTAGACAGCAATGGGGATATGCTTCGAGGCCGTTTCCATTTCAGGAGTGTCATGTGAAACGTACTCGGGAGGAAGCTCCTTAAACCGAATGATGCACATGGTTACATTGAGTATCGAGTGGATGAGGCTGTTGAGGGCCTCGAAGCGCGGCTGGAGAACGTCAGCGTGCTCGAGAACGCCGGGCAGCTGCTTGAGGAGCGCCACCGACTTCGCCAGAGGGTTCACCGCGTGGAGCTGCGCAATGAGCCAGAACTCCCCGTAGCTCGCGGCGAATGCTGCCAGGGAGATCACCATCTTGGCATCCCAAGAATAGTTTGTGAGTGAGTTGAAGAGGGCCAGCGTCGTTGCATGCGGCTCGCCTCCGCCGGAGAACTTGCAGGTAATCTGTTTCCGGTCACACGAAATTAGTAATAATAATAACAACGATGAGTTCCATATTGTGATGCTCAATTATATACCTCACAAGAAATCCTGTGAATAGTGGATGCCAGCACTTCAAGCATTCCGGCAGCTTCTGAATGATCCAGTTTGTCTTCTACAAGTTCCGGACGATCTTGCGGAGTCTGCTCAGCTGATTGTTAGACGAATAAAATAGAAGAACTCGAAAGCAAAGATACATAGAATAGAGTAAATATTGTTATACCAGAAGAAGAGTAGGGGTGGCTTTCTGGAGGATGTCCTCCGCGAGATGGAACAGCGGCCGGGTATCGAATTCGCGTCCATCGGGGGAATGCGTGGCAAGGATCTGCTTCACCACCATGCTGTCGTCGGACGACGAGAACAAGTGGCGGTCGCCCTTTATCAGACGCATGCTCTTCGCCGCCGCCGCCATTGTTGTTGAAGTGGACGGAGAAGAAGCTCGAGACATACAACAGTGGAGTGAGTGGAAGTGGAGTACTGCATGAAGAGCTGAGTGTCAGAGTGTGTATATATAGGCGAACATAAAACAGAGGGGCGAATCATGAACAAGGTGCCTTGCTTCGGAAGGGGGACTTCATCTTCATGGATAGCTTTTGGCGAAAACTAAGCTTAATTTGTAGATTTGGCGAACGTTGCTTCTTTTGATGTACCGCCTTTCGTTAGTTTATAACATAATGATAAGATGCAATATCAAAATGGTAAATATGTAGTTATGTACCAGCTTAGAGGTGCCGAATGCAACTCCTACGGTACTAGGCTCCATACAAATTTTCACCGAACCGAATGAATCTAGTCTGATTATAATTGAACATAGTATAATTAAAGACCGAATGTAAGCTAAGAGTGAACATGTATTCCAAACGAATGAATCTAGCACTTTTATTTTAAGTTTAGTCTTAATGATGCTAAGGTCATTCTTAAAAATACTATGTTCATTCATACTTATGGCTCCATAGAATTTCATAACACAAGTTTATTCTTACTTTGGATTCAATTTTAGAGATACTAGGTTTAGTTTTAATAAGGCTGGATTCACTCTTACGAGGGATTCCATAAGAATTTGTATGGAGCCTAGTTCTATAGAAGTTGCACTTGAAGGTAAGAATGACAATTGAAGTCGGTTAATTGCAGTTAACCAATTAATCGAATTATAAAATTTAATTTTGGATAGTGATTTTGCGGATTCGATTTTGGTTTTTTTGTTAATAAATTCAAAAAATTGATTCAATTTGGTTTCGTTTAGGTAAGCGATTATTTGGTTTCGATTGTCGGTTTGTGAATCACATCTATAATTTGAATTTATTATAGATGTGATTATAATAAATTATATATCGATTAGCCGTTAATATATAATATATATAGATATATAATTTGAATTTATTTATCTTTTTAATAATTATTATCTATTTAGCAATCGATTAGCCGTTTAATAATTGATTAATCACATCTATCGAGAATGTTTAAGCTAGTTCGATTAACCATCAGATATCCGCTAATTAAATAGTTTATACCAATTTTGTAAACGATTCCGATTTCGATTATCCAGTTGTCATCCATAGGAGAAAGTTGGATTTTGATCCCATCACGACTTTTAGATCTAAACCCAAATATGCAATCAATCTACCCTGCGCACTCCCAACGGCTACACCATCCTCGACTTCACCAAGTTCATGAGCACATTCTTCGTGCAGAGAGAGGCGCTACTAAACATCGAGGACTTATCCAACCAGCGGCCAAGGCTGGTGATCATCTCGCGAAGGCGAACCCGTGCCTTCACGAACACGACGAAGGAGCTGGGGTACGAGGCGGTGATGGCCGACACCACCCTCGACCTGGATCGGTTCGCGAGGGTCGTCAACTCTGACGACGTGATGATGGGTGTGCACGGCGCGAGGCTTACCAACATGGTGTTCCAGCTGCCGTCGAATGCGACGCTGATCCAAGTGGTGCCGTGGTCGTGGTCGGCATTGGCTGTAGAGAGGGGCTCGTGGTCGTGGAGGAGGAGGTCAGCGCGGAACCGGACGATGCCGCAGCGGCGCCGGTGGAGGGGTCAGCAGGGCAGCGGAGGAGGAGGAGGAGGGAGGGGGTGACGAGGAGGGAGATAGTGGTAAATAATAGATGGCTGACTGGACTTATTAAGACACATCATCGTTGTCAGGTCAGCAGTTTAACGAGAGAACTTAATCTGAGTCTGACAGTGTGTTACAATTGAAACGAATCGAGAGTTGAAGCCTGCATTTGAAACAAATGAAAAGTCGTGATAGATTTGAGAATTTCGGTAAAAGTCATGATATATTCATTAATTAATCCAATATATAATTAGATTTTTTTTTTTATCTTTTTAGTAACAATTATATGTTGAGCAATCATTTAACCGTTTAATAATCGATTAACCACATCTATCGAAAATGTTTAAGCTAGTTCGATTTACCATCATATATCCGACGATTAAACAGTTTCGATTTCGAATAGCAATTTTGTAAACGGCTTTGATTTCGGTTATTCATAAAAATTATGATTAATTGAACTGTTGTCATTCCAACCACGACTTTTAGATCTAAATCCAGACATATAATCAATCTACGAAAATTCTATCTCATCTAATCCGATCAGATAAAATTTTGAATTGAAACTTCTGTAACTAAAATTTAATTTGGATCAAATCAAATTTGAACCATAAAAGATCTAACTACTAGAAAATCATTGTGAATCCAAAAATTCAAAAGAAAAAAAGCCTAACCTAATTAGACTGAATGCTAGTTAGGGCTGGCAATTTCTAACACGACACAATAATTCGACACGACATAACACGGAGTTACACGGGTTCATGTTTGGCTAAACGTGTGTTTTGATTATACGGGTTCAATCCGGATTAACACGATTAAATAATTATGTTAATCCGGGTTGAATTCGTGTAACCTGTATAAACACGATTAAACTCATTTAACTAAACGTGTTTAATCGTATTACTGAACTTATTTAATCCATTTACCCATGTATATATATAATAAAAAGTAAAAAATTACGAATATTAGGTATGTCTTGTTATTAATAGTCTTTCTACTTTGTTTAATTTTTAATTTCGCTAGGTTTCATTTTGTTCATTATTGAAATTATGTTTATCGTGTTGTATCGTATAGGTGTACACATGTACACGTTTAGACACGTTTACTTAAACGGATTAAGCGTGTAGTGTCATGTCAACCCGTGAATAAAAGGATCGGGTTCGAATTTAGTCATTTACAACACGAGACACATTTAGACACAATACATTTAAACACGATACGACACATATTGTCACCCCTAATACTAGTCGAGTTCATATTAAGTTCAAATAGTGTTGTTGTCAAGATTGTTGAAGCTAGTCTTTTAAGTAAAATTCGGCTGAATTTTATACTTTACAGAGGAGAGATAAACAAAACAAATATGATAATTAAAGATGGATATGCTACGTTGCTTGGCACTTGGGCTTCCAAAAATTAATTTATGAGCCGAATCTGATGGATTAAATATTTGGGCTATAAAGAGCAGCTAAAACTAAGTTAGCCCTGCAAACTGCAATGATGCAGATTGGGATGCTTTTTGTATAATATGTATAAGATGAGGAGATGCACAGTCCTTTGTGATGATTGAAAAGAGATGAAAGAGATAAATTTAGCAGGAATGAGAGGTTATAGTAGAAAAGAATCTAGGGATCATAATTATATATATCTCTTTTGACTAAAACAAATAATGTTGAAAAGAGCAAGGGGTACCGATATTAGATTAATTATATGCATATTTTTATTGAACAAATAATTAAATATTCATCATTAGGATATTAATTCTTCACACTTTTATAGAGTCGAGCTCCATAAGAATTTCTCATAGAGTCCCTTATAGGAGTGAATTTAGTATTATTAAGATTGAACCCAATATGATTAAGACTGACATCAAAGAATGAACTTGTATTGTGAAAGAGTTTAGATTCAGTCTTAATGATACTAGATTCACTCATACGTGGTGCTCCATAAAAAATTATATGGAATCCATCTCTATAGTAATTTTTTCTAAAACTTCTATAGAACTCGATTTCACAATAGTTTTTTCATTATTTGTTGGTGTGATTACGTAAGATAAATAAAAACTTAATGGTTAATGATTTTGTCATAGGCTTGAAAGTTATTTGATTATTATAGTAAAAAGATAAAAAAATAGGGGGGAGCGGGCCGAGTACTTGTAATTTTCATGATACTCAGACTCTATTCTGTATAAGACCGATTCCTAGGTTTTGGACCTGAACCCTGCCTTGTTGGAACATAGAACCTATACTACACCACAGGTTTCGAATATTCTGTTGGAATCTGTAAATAATAGGTTCTATGGTACATGTTCCGGGTACCTTATTGGAATTCGTTTATTTACAGATTCAAGGGTACAAGTTCTAACATAGTACTCTGGAACATGTACTCTAAAACCCGTAAATGAACATGTTCTAGGGCCAGGTTCTGATTCTGATTCCGGGTACCTAATGTGTTGGACTCGAAATTGGAACCGATCTTAAACGGTTCCTTAAGTTTTGTCTCGGACCCCATCTGAATTTAATTCGAGTCTAACCGAAACCTACCGATCGGGTAAATTTCAATCGGTTTCGGATCTATCCAGTACTCATGCACACCCCTAATAAAAATTATTCCTTAACCAAATTGTGTGTATGAATTATTAATACCTAGAAATGACAAGTAACTAAGTTATTTTATATTAAAAAAGTGATTACTCTACCAATCAAATAAAAATATATCCTTAAAAATATACATATTTTTACATGAGCCCACCTTTAATTAAAAATAGGAAAATCAAAAATTAAAAATGAAGAGATGATCATGAGTCAGCCATGAACATTGCGTGAGAGATACGAATGGAAGAGTTCGGTATGAGATTTGGGAAATAGAAAGATTTCCTGGGACTTCCATTTAGGATAGTTTTGGAAATTATATTCATACTTATCTTAATAAAAATTCGCCAATCAAATCTAAGAATGACAACGAAGCAGAGGTATGACAAGTGAGCGTATTGTAACACATCGCCCAACGGTGATCCGTATGCAACGTTTCCCAAAGCTAGAGAGATATTTTCCTTCATCAAGAGGTGTTTTCCTAAGGTAACTCTTTCCACTGTAGTAGTATAAATAGGGGCATGGTCTTCACTTGTAATCATTGAGTTGTAATCTCAATTTTGAGTGAATATATTGAAAGTTTTTTTCATCAAACTTTCTCTCTTGTGCGTTTTTGCTTTGGAGGCTGACTTAGTCAATTTTGCGAGGGGAGAGTGCGGAGCTAAGTGCCGCACGAACGCTTGGAGGAGCCAAGTCAGTGACAGTATACTAACTTCACCTCATATCTTATTTGGAATCTCCATTTTGTCCATCATTTAAAAATGACATAAATTTATCTCTTACTCTTCGGCCGGGAGATCCTTGATCCCCATGAGAGTTTCACGCAGGTAGAAGAAATAGATTACCATGAAACCTTTGCATCAGTGTAAAAAATGGCTACAGTAAGGACTTTATTAGTATGGATGCAGCTAAAAGGTAGCCGTTATATCAATTAGACATCAACAATGTCTATCTTCATGGATATTTAAACGAGGAAATGTATATGTCAAAGCCCCCTGGGTATGATAACCCTGAAGATAAGATGATATACATGTTATTAAAGTCCACCTATGGACTCAAGCAAGCAGGAAGATAATGGCATGCAAAACTATCTTCCAGCATTATAGCTCAAGGGTATAAGCAATGCAATGTTGATACTTGTTTGTTTGTGAAGAACAAAGGAGAGAAGACGATCATAGTTTTAGTCTATGTTGACGATCTAATAATTACTGAAGCTGATATGGAAGAAATAAGTATACTAAAAGAATATCTTGACTGGGAATTTAAGATCAAGATTAATATTCGAAATCTGAAGTACTTCTTGGGATAGGAAGTACAGAGAACAGAAGAAGGAATACACTTGAGTCAAAGAAAATATATCATTGATTTATTAAAAGAGATGAACTTGAAAAATTGCAAACCCAAAAACACACCAATGCTATAAAATCTGAATGATAATGATGCCACCAAAATTGATCCATTTATTGAGGAAGTCACCATTTACAAAAGTTTGATGGGAAAATTATTGTACATAACATTAACTAGACCAGATATAACATACAATATTCATACATTAAGCCAATTTGTACATAGACCCAAGTTATCACACTGTCAAGCTGCTATTAGAGTTTTGAAGTATTTGAAGAAAACTCATGGGCTTGGCTTGTTCTACCCTGCAAGAATTGATTTAACACTTGCAAGTTATTCGAGCGCAGATTGGGGCAACTATAGTCTCTCACGAAGGCCAGTTATAGGTTATTTCGTTAATTGAAAGCATCACTAATAAATAAGAAATGCAAAAAAAATGCCACAGTGAGCCGTTCAAGTGCTGAGAGTGAGTTCAAGACACTTTCAAGTATCACGACAAAAATAATATGTGTTTTAAACTTACTCTCAGAATTAGGATTGAATTATAAACTTCTTTTTTTAGAAAAAAATAAACTTGTATTTATCAAAAACTTTGAGAAATACAAGTGAAAAAAGCAAGATAGAGGGTAAGGAGAACAAAGAGAAAAACACAACAATAAAAAACCTAAGCCAATACAAGCCTAGAAGTAACATCAAGAATTCCTGATGCGGGTTTCAAGAGTGAGCCCGAAGAGTATTGAACCCTTAACAACAACATCATGGGGAGAATGCTCAATCGATTCAAAATACCGACAATTGCGTTCGATCCAAATTTTCCAACACCAAATCATCACCGTTCTGATATACAATAACTTGACCTCGTTGGAGCCTTTTGTCTCGGAAAGCTAGGGGGGCAAAGTTTAGGTGAATTATAAACTTCTTGTTACAGTTTATTGTGACAATCAAAGCGCGTTGTATATTACAATAAATCTAGTGTTTCATGAGGGAACAAAACACTTGAAAGTGGACTACTACCACGTGAGGGAAAAATACCATGAAGGAGTTGTCACACCAATATATATATTAGCCAAAGATCAACCATCTGATATATTAACTAAAGCACAGGCACTCCAACATAACAACAACCTCGTCCCCAAGTTGGGAGTGAATAATTCGTTCATTCCTCCCAACTTGTCGGGGGTGCGTTGAGTGAACCTGAATTGAAGCTTGAACAAGTATTCAAACCAGAAGGAGCATGTGATGATTGAAGAAGATGAATAAAAGAGAAAAGGTGCAATTACAAGATGCCCTGAGATAGATGTAATAAAATGGTGTTACTAATGAGGACTATTTAGACATTAATTTCACGTGTAATATGCTGTGTGGGGCCTCACATATATATATATAAAGGCACCCACATCCGATGTATTAGGTTAATTCTTCTTTTTCAAATAATTTAAGTAGTCATTGTCTTTCGCTCCTTTACTTCCACTATTCAATCATTTCATCAAATACATTGCCTTTCACATTCTTCATGTGCGTGCTCGTATCGATCCCCTTGTGTCTCGTGAAGCAGATAAGTTCTCAGTGCATGTTTAATTTTTTGATAAGAAAGAATATAATAAGGGATAAATTAATTATAAGATAATTATGTGATCATAATTAAAAAGTCTCGTTAAGATAATTATCTCCATATTAAGAGATAAATATGACTTAATAAATGAAGATAAATATTTAATAAGTCAACAGATCCAGACCATTAATCTGATTACTTGATGGACGTACCAGATCAATTGGCCGTTGAGGATAAATCTTGAGTTGATCCTCTCTCTGCCTATATAAGGAGGAGATGCCTACAGATCTAGAAATAACACAACCTAGATTTTCACCATCACCTAAAGCTACATCTCATAGAAAGTAAGGAAAATGAAAGAAATCAACTCCGGCGAAGTGATCGACGATTGAAGTTCTAATGACGAATTCATCAAATTCGAGTACGTCTCTTTTATTGTTTTCAAATTAGTAAAAGCATGAGTTGTTAAGATCATAGGCTTATTATTATGACTTAATGCTTAATTTCTTACATTGGTATCAGAGCGAGGTTAATTGCAATTTATGTTTTTCTATCATGATGTATATCGGATTGTATACCCTAATTTATATTTAAAAATGTTGTTTATAATTACCATTTATTTTCTGCATGAATCGGAGTTGTCTTCATGCTTTTATTGTTGATGTAATGATATTTATGTTACGTGCATGATTACTGTTCAAGAGCTTTTATGCAAATCTAAATCATGCGCCTGCTTTTATATTAAAATGCATGTTCATGTTGATTACTGCAAATCCATGCACATGTTTTCATTACGTCATCGTTGATTTCTCCGGGTGATCATGTTTTCCACTCGTCGTATTGTGATCTTGCTGTATCTCTTCCACTCGCCGAATTTTATCTGGCTGTGCATGTGGTCGCGCGGCTGCCATAAAGAGGTAGGCATGCTGACGACCAGCGAAAGATTCCGTAGCCATGAAGCGTCCTCTTCGTGTGGCGCACGCAATGACACTCACCGGCCTTGACCGGAATAATTGAAGAGGATGAATACGAGCCCTGCCATAAACGGTAGGCTACTGTTGTCCGTCATCGATCTCGACCATCTCCAGCGCAGTCGGGTTTCTTCCCGACGTCATTGCCTTCGGGCAATTGTTGGACGACATTAAATGCCGAACGACAGCAAACAAGCTTAAGAGAGGAGTGTTCAGGGTTGTAGACGGTCGGCACAGTCAATAGGCGGCGCTAATGACTATGGTATGTTGCCGACGCATGACATATCCGATCTCAAGATCTCTATGCTCTTCTCGCCGCGTACTGTCGACAGACGATGGAGGCTGGTCGATGACGAAGGGATCTGGTCGGGGACGTCGACAACGGAGGCTGGTCAACACAGAGGTAATGAGGGCATGCTGCAGTAAGTTTAGTGGCGGCGGCAGGAAGAATCCTCGTGTAAGAGGATGGTGAGAAGAAATTGAACGACTTAGATTTGATTAAGAAATTGAATGACTGTAATTTGATTGAAAGAAAGTTAATTAAAAGAGTTTGCTTTTATTTTTCTTTGGATGGTTAAGAATAATTGATTGTTTTGATTACTGTGATTTTTGGCTGAGATTTGATCACATAAATTGAAAGCTGGGATTTAAGAATGGATTAATTAATTGGATCTAGATCTATTTCATAAGATTTCAGATCCATTAAGAGTCAAAACCCAACCCAGTAAAACCGGTTCACTCTTATAAATTTCAAACCGGTTCATATTTTTTAATATGAAATCGGTTCATGCTTGGTTCACTAATTTATGTCCAGATTTTCATCTGTTCGATTCAATTTTGAGCGGTTCACTAGATTTTCCAACTGAACTTTGCCGATTCAATATCAATTGTGTTTGTTTTAGCTTAATTGCATCTAGTTCATGTTTAAATTAATGAATTTTATGATTGATTCAGCTTTGGTTCAATGTAATTTATAATTGGTTCAGCACAATTATGTTTGATTTATGTTTAATTGATTAAGTTGACGAAAGATTCATCAATTTTACCTTATAATTAGATGATGACATTATTTTTGATTGTCTTTGAAATTTATTTATTATGATTTGATTGTCACCAAAGTGATCAAATAGTAAAAAATAAATTTTCAAATAAAGATGATCATGATGTTATAAGATAATGTCATTATTTTGTATTGTCTTTGAAATTTATTTACTACGATTTGATTGTCACCAAAGTGACCAAATAGTAGAAAATAAATTTCAAATGAAGATAATCATGATGTTACATACAAATAAATGTCTATTATTGTGATGAGTTCATTATTTGCTAAATTTTAATTTTTGCCCAAAGGTAAATTATTATTATGCAAATAGTGAACATAAGTGAGGTAAATTATTTGTTTTTGATCATATGCATATTTGTTTATCCAAAGATAATATGTGTATGTGGTTAAGAATTTTAAATTTACCATTAGAATTATTTATATAAGGCATTTAAATTATAATAGTATAATATAGTATCTACCCAAAGGAGAACTATGTTGTGCTTTGATGATTTATTATTTGAATCATTATATATTTTTTTAAATTTGTGAGCAATTATGTATTTAATTTTTTGCAACTATTTCAAATGCATTCGCAAGCTTCGTCAGTAACTATGTTTGATGGTGTAAATTTTTCTGAATGATGCGAGTAAGTCAAGTTTCACTTAGGTGTTCTTGATATTGACTTGATATTTCTTGAAAATAAGTCTGCTATTATTGATTTAAGCAGTGACACCACAAAGCATAAGAATGATCTAATAGACTTAGCATCATGTTTATACGGATGAAAATTGCCAACAACATTAAGACAACTATTCTGTAGACAGAAAGTGCGAAGGAATTCCTTCAGTCTATGAAAGAACGCTTCCGCATTGTTGATAAGTCACTCGTTGGTACCTTAATGGCACAACTCACAACTATGAAGTTTTGATGGGTCGTCAAGTATGCAAAATCATCGAGATGACCAATATTGCAACAAGATTAAAATATTTAGGAATGAATGTGCTACTACTCATCCAAGTAATATGGTGCAGGGACTCCTTACGATCCAAACCTCAAAATCAAATAAAAGTCTTTTTTAACAATGGGAAATCGAATGACGGCTCCGATTGAAGGCATAGGGAGTTACCGTTTGGTCTTGGACACTGGATTCCATTTAGACCTCCATAAAAACTCTCTATGTACCTTCAATTTCTAGGAACTTGATTTTCGTAGAAAAATTAGACATTTCTGGTTTTGATTTTAAGATTGGAGACAATAGTTTTAATTTATTTAAGAATACATTATGTGTTGGTTTTGGTATTTTTATTGATGGTTTATATAAGTTAAAACTTGATGATAATTTTGATGAATCCTTGCTAGTACATTAGGATGTTGGAATGAAACTTAGTGTTTATAATGAAAATTCTGCTTATTTGTGGCATAAATGTTTGAGACATATTTCCAAAGAAAGATTATAAAGATTGGTAAAGAATGAGATTCTTCAATCTAGATTTTACCAATCTTAATATTTGTGTGGATTGCATTAAGGGAAAGCAAACCAAACACAATAAAAAATGAGCCACAAGAAGTAGTCAACTTCTTGAAATCATACACACTTTTGTTTGTGAACTTTTTGATACTTCATCTTTAGGTACAGAAAAGTACTTTATCACCTTTATTGATGATTTTTCACGTTATGATTTTATTTATTTGCTTAAAGAAAAGTCTCAAGCAGTGAATGCTCTTGAGATTTTTTGTTAGTAAAGTTGAAAGAAAATTAGACAAAAAGGTGAAAATCATAAGGTCAAATAGAGGTGGTGAATATTACGGAAAACATAATGAAACAGGACAATGTCCTGGTCCATTTGTAAAGTTCCTCGAGAAAGTGGCATATGTGTATAGTATACTATGTCAAGCACATCTCAACATAATGGTGTGGCAGAAAGGCGCAATCAGACACTAATGGATATGGTTAGGAGTATGATGAGTAATTCATCATTGCCCAAATTTTTGTGGATATATGCTTTAAAGACCGTTTTATACTTGTTTAATAGAGTTCCTAGTAAGGCAGTTCCAAAGACACATTTTGAACTGTGGTCAGGTAGGAAAACTAGTCAGAGACACCTGCATGTTTGGGGTTGTCCAACTGAAGCAAGAAATTACAATCCACATGAAAAGAAATTGGATTCTCGAACGATCAGTAGATACTTTATTGATTATATATCTTGAGAAATCCAAAGGGTACATCTTTTATTGTCCTAATCATAGTCCGAGAATTATAGAAACCGAGAATGCTAGAGAATGGTGAAGTTAGTGGGAGTACTGAAAAAATAAAGTGTGGACATTCAAGAGATAATGGTAAATGTTCCTTTATCAATAAATGTTCCTCTGTCCACACTCACTCAAAATATTCTTCCTAATGACTTTGAACAACATTCGAGTAATGAAATACCCCATGAAGTAACTAACTCACAAATACCTGAGGCAAATGAACCACAAGGAATTCAATTAAGAAGATCTCATAGAGAAAGAAGATCTACAATTTCGAATGATTTTGTGGTATATTTGCAAGAGTGTGATTTCAATATCGGAATCAATAATGATCCAGTTTCATATGAAGAAACCATATCTTGTGTTGAGTTTGACAAATGGAAAGATTCCATGAAAGAAGAGTATAACTCCTTAATACAGAATGAAGTCTTTGATCTTGTTGAGTTGCCAGAAGGTTGTACACGAGTCAAGTGTAAATGAGTCTACAAGACCAAGCGTGACTCGAATGGTAACATCGAAAGATATAAATCTAGACTAGTAGCTAAGGTTTTTACTTAGAAAGACGAGATTGATTATACATAGACATTTTCACATGTCTCAAAGAAAGACTCATTAAGGACTATTATGGCTTTGGTGGCTCAGTATGATCTAGAGTTACACCAAATGAATGTAAAAATAGTCTTTCTTAATGGAGATCTTGATGAAAAAAAATTATATGGACCAACCTAAAAGTTTCTCGACTGACGAGAAAGATCACTTGGTGTGTAAGATTAAGAAGTCAATATATGGACTTAAACAAGCTTCTTGACAATGGTATATTAAGTTTAATGATACCATAATGTCTTTTGGTTTTGAAGAAAACACCGTTGATCGGTGTATATACTAGAAGATCAGTGGGAGCAAGTTTATCTTCCAAGTCCTATATGTTGATGACATTTTACTTGCTGCTAATGATTTAGGCATCTTACGTGAGACTAAATATTATCTGTCTAAAATTTTTGATATGAAAGATATGGGAGAGGCATCCTATGTGATTGGAATTGAAATATTTCGTAATAGATCACAAGGACCGATAGGACTATCCCAAAAAGGGTATATCGAAAGAATTCTAGAGAGATTTTATATGGATAAATGTTCTCCTGAAATTGTTTCAATTCATAAAGAAGATAAATTTAATCTCAATCAATGCACAAAGAATAATATTAAAAGTAAGGCAATGGAATCCATCAATATGAGTATGTTGTAGGCAGTTTGAATTATGTTCAAACCTGTACGATGTCGTATATTAGCTTCGCTATTGGACTATGTACTAGGGTGATACTAAAGCAACCCTGACATTGATCACCAAAAAGTTGCAAAGAAAATTCTGAGGTACCTGCAAGGAACCAAAAATCTCATGCTCACTTATAGTAAATCTGAAAACCTTGAAGTTATCAGATTCTCAGATTCAATTTTTGTTGGATGTCCGGATAGTAGAAAGTCTTCGTTTGGCTATATATATATATGCTTGCTAAAGGAGCAATATCTTGGAAGAGTGCCAAACAAACTATCGTTGTGTCATTCACTATGGAAGTTGAATTTGTGGCATGTTTGAAAGCCACAATTCAAGGATTTTGACTACGAAATTTTATTTCAGGACTTGCGGTTGTCGACACCATTAGCAAGCCGCTGAAAATTTATTATGATAATGTCGCAACAATTTTCTTCTCCAAGAACGACAAATACTTTCGAAGTGCCAAAACACATGGAGTTAAAGTATTTGGTCGTTAAGGAGGAAGTTCAGAAACAAAGAGTGTCTATTTAGCACATTAGTACCAATTTAATGATTGCAAATCCTTTGACGAAAGGGTTACAACCGAAAGTTTTTAAAGAACATGTTCAAAGAATGGGTCTAATGTATTATGATGATATTTGACACTCTGAACTCCCTTATGTGTTTCTGACTTATAATGTTAGTTTCCTGTTAATTATGTACGTACATTATGACTACTTAATTTGTAACAGGAAAGTCTTTCGAGACATTATGGAGGACCATAATAAAAATTAATGTTTACATCTTGTATGATAAATTACAAGTGTTGTAGTATATAGAAGGAAGTATATTAAATGATTTGTATACAACCGCTATAACTCACATTTGTTGGTTTATCATATATTTGTAATTATGATGATATCAGTAAAGGTATGTTCTAATGCGCGCCTAATGTTTACATTATTAAATATGATGATCTATTTATGTAAGATAGTTATGTGGCCACAATTAAAAGGCCCATTAAGATAATTATCTCCACATTAAGAGATAAATATGACCTAATAAATGAAGATAAACATTTAATAAGTCAACAGATCTAGATCATTAATCTGGTTACTTGATGGACGTATCAGATCAATTGGCCGTTGAGGATAAACCTTGAATTGGTCATCTCCTTTCCTATATAAGGAGGAGATGCCTACAGATCTAGAAACAACACAACCTAGATTTTCACCATCACCTAAAACTACATCTCCTAGAAAGTAAGGAAATGAAAAGAAATCAACTCCGACGAAGTGATCGACGATTGAAGTTCTAATGACGAATTCATCAAATTCGGGTACACCTCTTTTATTGTTTTCAAATTAGTAAAAACATGAGTTGTTAAGATCTCAGGCTTATTATTATGACTTGATGCTTAATTTCTTACATCATATTATTATTATGACTTGATGCTTATTATTATCATGTGTGTGCTTCAACATCCTATCGATCCCCTTGTGTCTCATGAAGCAGATAAGTTCTTAGTGCATGTTTAATTTGTAGGATAAGAAATGATATGATAAGGAATGAATTAATAATCATCATTTGTTTAGTGCATGAAATAAAAAAAATGAGTATAAAGTTGATATTATATCCGGTGTATATCAGATTTAAAAAAATTATATAAAATTCATCCTAATTTATTATCCAATCATATCATATCCTATCCAATAAAGTAAACATACCATTAATGAACTTTGACAGGAATTCAAATATTATCATTAAGGAAGTCTTACGTTGCTCGATCGGTAGTCGTCGCAACTCTGTATCACTTGTGAGTATCTTGCTTTTAAAATCATCACTCAAAGTTGGTCTAATAATATCCAAAGTTGGTGAAAATCATGCTGAGATTAATTAGTATCCGAACAATAGAGAAATAGGCAAAAGATGATGCTCATTAAATATATAGTAAATGTGATATCATGTAAAAAATATTATATATTTTTCTTACTTAATTAGGTTCTCCATATTAAACTAAATCATATATTTTTTCATTAACTAATAAATAATAAGTAAACTAAAAAATGTAATATTTAAATTATTTTAGTTTAATAAATTGAAAAGATTTAAATTTATTGATGTTCTTCCTCACACCTATATATATTCTCTATTAAATAAACAATAATTAAATAAAAATTCATTAATTAATTTTTGAAAAAATATTATTACTTCAATCTCCCTTTTTACGAAAGTAATTGAAGTCTAATGCCATATTTATTTTCTTATTTAATTATATAATTTTAAAACTAAATGATATATCTTGAAATAAAAAATTCTATTGCAAAATTAATGAAGGAATACATCATGTAACTTTGATTTATTAATGAAAATAAAAAATGAAATATGATATCGTACGTCTACTTATAATTAAGTGTGTTCTCATGTAAAAATAACTATATATGTTCTTCATATTAAATTAAATTAATAAATATTTTATATTAATTAAAATTATTAATTAATAACTAGTAATTTAAATTGATTTTAATTGTTACAACTTCATAAAAAATTAAAATTAATCATATTATTCTTTAACCATATGATTTCTGGATTAATTAAATCCCAGTAATTATGTTAAAAATAAACGCTTACAACATTGTGGATGAAAAACAAATAAATTGTTTAGATAGTGCTACTTGTAAAAATTATAATTTTGACTCCAAGCCCCTACTAGATAGGGATCAAACTAGTTGGACCATCTTGAGCTGGCTCAAGGGCGTAATAAAATCCATAATTTAGGACTTTGCCCTTGAGCCAAACTTTTAAATCTAATTTGGCCTATGATTTAATAAGTTATATAAGACCTTTAGTATGCGATCATCTATTTGCATTATCGATAATGTGACTTTTAAATGAGTTAAAGGTAATTTTTATCTTAGAACTATTAAAAATAGGATAAAAATACTCCTAAACATTTTTTTGGTTGATTTTTACTCTTAAACAAACGAAAATGGTTGAAAAATACCATCGAATTATTAGAAATTAGTAAAAATACTTCTGAACTTTTATTTGATAGGTTTTTACCCTTAGACAAACGAAAATAGTTAAAAAATACTAGTATTTTTACTCATGTCTAAAAGTATAAAAAGTTTTTTTCTTTAGAAATGGGTAAAAATATTAATATTTTTCAACTATTTTCATTTGTCTAAGGGTAAAAAATTTATTAAAAAATAAGTTTATGAGTATTTATACTCATTTTTAATAGTTCGAGGGTATTTTTCATCTATTTTCATTTGTTTAAGGGTAAAAATCGATCAAAGAAGAGTTTAGGGATATTTTTACCATATTTTCAATAGTTCGAGAGCAAAAATCACCCTTAACCCATTTTAAATTCCCAAGGCTCACACATTATCATATTTGGTTTGAACACTTTATTGATAATTTACAATATTGGCTTAAGGTTTTCAACCTTGGTCTTAATCTCGATTTTGATGATAACAAACATGAAACTAATGATTTAATTGAGAAATTTTTTCAGGTTCCATATCGGTTAGCTAGCGCACGATGTCCTCGATCGTAAATATCGAAGAAATCGAGAAATCGAAAGGATGTTGGTCGACGCGCTCAGATTCGTTGGGAAGATAGAGTATAAGTTTAAGGTGTCTAGTTTATATTGTAATATCCTCATGATGATGCAAAAGAACTCAAAAACCATTCCCGAATCCCAAAACATGAAAACCCGAAAACCGTCCTGAAATAACCTAGGGGGCTCCTTGGAGGGCTATATGACATAGATAGTTTTTTGACATAAAAAATAGCGATAATTATTCATTGGGTTAAAACTAGATAATGAGGTACTTTTTAGAAATTTTTGGAAGCCTTTAGCCTATCCTTATTTGACCCGAAAAATTAGAAAAATTCCGTTTTCCGAAAATTTGTACTAGACCCCAAAAATTAGATTTTGATTATTAAGTATTTTGATTTTTTAGATATTTTTATTGAATCCAAATGAGGGTAATCCTTATATAATATTTATGTTTTAAAGTTATTGACTTAAAGTTAATAAATGTTATATAAGTAGACTTAGTGAAGACGGAACTAGAAAACGAACAAACAAAACCAAACTGCCCAGTCCAGTCCAGGTTCGGTCGACCAGTCGATCGACCGAATGCTGCCAAAAACTGGCAGTAGGCAATTCGGTCGACCGAATGCTGCCAAAAATTGGCAATAGGCAATTCGGTCGATCGACCGATCGATCGGATTGCGGATCGCTCAACTCACGACTCATTCGGTCGACCCGTCGATCGACCGAACAAAGTAATTAACGCAGCGGTCGCGGGCGGTCGATTGATCAATCGGTCGATCGATGATCGACCGACAAGCGACCGAACGGCGGTAACGGCTAGTTTTCCGCCCGTTGAGCCGCCCATTTCATTCAATTTCTTCTTGGCTCTATAAATACCCAAGTCTAAGTCTTCCTTAGACACTTTTGATCACTCCTAACCTCTTTGAGCTTTAATCAATTCTAAGCTTTCATTGAGTTAATCTTGTGAAAACCCTAGCTTGAACCTTTCATCTCCTTGATTAAGCCTTTACTTCATTGCTTCATCATCAAAGACATCAAGAGAAAGCTAGGAATCTTATTGTGGAGCTAAGTAATTTATTGTTTAATTTATTGCTCCATTTGTTATTGTATTTTATTATTTATTTCCTTGTACTTGAGCTTGTGGAGACTTAGATTGTTAGGTCTTGAAATTGGATGGTAGCCTTGGTGTTTGAGGTTTAAATCCACCGGTGTAAACGTAGTTTGCTAGGATTAGTTCTTGTTGTCATTAGGATTCAGGTGGGAGAGTGCTCTCGGTAGGAAGACGAAGACTTTCGAGTGTGGAAGTGCCTTTGGTGCGAGAGCGGAGACACTCTGGTGAAAATGTCCTCGTTGTAAAGGAAACAAGATAATTTAGTAAAACTAGTTTGAAAATCCTAAGCGGGGTGCTTAGGTAGTGGAGTAGGCATTGAGGCTGAACCACTATAAATAATTGTGTTTGCATTGTTTGCCTTGCATTTCTTATTGCTTATCACTTATATATCTTGCTTCCGCTTACTACTTGATTTGTGAATTGCCTAAGTAATCTAAGAAATATTTAAATCGAATTTAGACGATAAGATTTAGTTAACATACTATTCACCTCCCCTCTAGTATAACCATTTCACCCAACATACAATATCACCAAAGTGATAACGTGGATAGTACTTATGGGGGGGGGTATATGAATTACCACCTAATAATAATCCTAAAATCTAATATTACTTTTTTTTTCAAAAAATTCTTCTCCATCCAAGGCACACCAAATTTTGATAAATTTTTTTTGATAATTTTTTGAAAAATAAATAAATATAAAATTAAATTGTCATTTATATGTTGATCAAACCTGTCAAATAAGATAATATTATATTAAGATAAATTGAAGTTTATATTTATTTTTCACTATAACTCTTTAAATTTTTAAAAGTCTCGTTTTAGTTTCTGATGTTTATTCTTAATTCTATTTTGACCTCTAATGTTTACTTTGACTTTTATTTTAGTACTTATAATTGAAATAAATATCCATTTCGACATGTTAAATTAAAAAATATTATTTTTTTTCATCCATCAATCAAAAATCAATATTTCATGATATAAGATATTGAGTTAGTTTTTCACTGATTTGGTGAGATTAAATTATAAATTATATATTTGAGAAAGGAAGAAATATATAATATTAGTCGCAATAATTATCATTTAAATACAAATTCATTTAGAATATCAATAAGGAAGCACCCAAAACACATGAGTCTTACTTCGTTATAAACGATAGCTAGATAATATGTATTTTTAGAATTGTTGGGTAAACTATTCACTCAAAAATTTGGATCTAATTTTTATTTTTGAGGTGATACATAATTTTTAATAAACTATTTTTTAAATTATTTTATAACATAATTATTATAAAAAAATATACAAATGTGAGAATATATACACAACACATATTACAAGATATACACGTAGACGTAGAAATAAACGTATAAAATGCTACTATTAGAGATCAAATTATAATCATTGACTATATATATCTTGATGTCTCACTATTAATCACTGGTGGGTTGACTGAAAAGTTATTTATAGTTGTCTCACCAAATAGCTTTCAGAAATTAAATGCCATTTCAAAAATTGAGAAACAAAAAGAAAGTAGGGATATCATCCGCTGCTAAATGCTACCATTTTATATCAGATTCAGTTGTGAATATAACGGCCGAAATTTTGTTGCATATATCTGACATGAGCCCCAAAATCATTATAACGTTTCTTCAACACTGTCTCAGCGGCAGGAATAAAAAATTACAAATAGATCCCTTTTGGTTTTCCTTCGTCCCCTCCTCCTTTCTCCGACCGCCATGGGACGAGCGGTCACAGCGATTCCCTTCCTCCTCGTTGCTCTTTTTCTTTCTCTGGGTCTCCCACGATGCCGATCTCACCAGGTTCTCGATGCTGTGTTCCTCCTCTTCTTTGATTTGTTCTTTTGGTTTCTTCATGGCGCGGTAGGATAGAAAGAAATTCTGATGCTTTTCTGTCGGAACTCTCCACAATTTCGCAGAATATTGGTTTAGTTATACTTTCTAGGTCTATAATTTTAGCAAATTTCGGATCTTTCTAGACGATGTTGCTTCGACGTGGAAAAGAAAATCTTGATTTCCGTGCAACTTTGTTATTTTGCTGCCAACCTTATTTTCTTGACAGAGCAGATGAGGTTGAAGTGATCGGCTTAATTTTTGACAAGGACTTTCACGCTTCTTGTTTCAGTTAAAAATTAAAGCTTTGTTTATCGTAACTGTATTTCTTATAAAAAAGATATGTTCTTTGGCAAAATTTCAGAGCATTGCTGAAATTAACTAGTAAACAGAAAGATGTATAATCGACAGAAAGATCTTGATTCACATGACTTTATGGAAAAAGATCAATGTTCTAGAAGGTGATCTTGAAGTGATATTCTAACTATTATGATATAGTTGGTGCTCACCCAAATGTTCAGAATTATGTATAGAGGAGATAAACAACTATGCTATAGGATCAACTTTGACTAATTGTAGTTGTAGGCCCAAACATGTTATGCTCTATTTAAGAATATGTAGGATGACATAGATACTCCTTTTATTGAGCAAATATGGGTAGACCATTTTCATTTCAAAAGGATTGAAATATTCAAAAATAAAAAGAAATAGAAAATATGAAGAAGGAGCAACAAAGGAAGATAACAATAGTACAGCAAGAACTTACTAAATTCAAGAATTAGGATGTGGACATTTTCTATGGAACTGTTCTAGGCTTGTATATGGTAGATAGCTACAATGACCAGACACTGCACTATTATCTCTTTAAGTTCCTTACAAAATATAAAATATGAATTATATAAAAATAGTTTAACTTCATTATTCAAGAATGATATGGTATGTCATGATTTTTTAGAAAAGTCATATATAGAAAGCTGATAATAAAAATCACATACATTATAATATGTTGCATTAAAAATTATAAAATATCATCACATAAATAATTAATGTGACATTTTGGTTTGAAAATTAATAAAATAATATAAGACTTGATGATTTTGTTAAGAATATAAATGCATAGGTTGGTCTCTTTCCTAACTACTTAAGTTTTTTTAGAAAATTGGTCATTCAATCAAATTTGCAATGCTACCAAAGCACGAGATTCTGAGTTTGAATCCTTCTAAGTGAGTGCTTAAAAAGAAAAAACTCACCTCAATTAAGTCGATCCACTTGTTGGGATTGGGTTAATCTCCTCAAGTTTACTCATGCACAAGTGAGGGGAGTGTTAAGAATATAAATATATAGATTGGTCTATTTCCTAACAATCTAAGCTTTTGAAGAAGTTGGTCATCCAATCAAATTTAACAAATTCCAATTTTGATGGAATTTTGATTCTAGTGATATATGTACCAAACATGTTAATGGATCTAGTTATACTAATTTTAATTTGATTGCTTTTCACTATGTGCTATCCAAATTGCTAGGTCGGTTTATCCATTCAGTTAGTTGCCTAGTTGTGAAACCTGGTTCATCATATTGCTTGTTCCTCTAGGTGACATCCATTTTCTATGTTGTATGGCTTCCAGATTGGCACCATTTATGCTGTTGCCTGATAAATTTTATTGCCTGCTGAATAAGTTTCTGGCTTAATGCATTAGTTTTTCTTTGTTTTTTTGTTTTTGTTTTTGTTTGTTTTTGTTTTTTGTCTTTCTGTGACCTATGAGGTAACATATGTTACATATCTTCATCCAACTTGATTCTTGAAGACTTGAACAAAAAGTGATATTCTTTCTTTCTTTTCTCTTGCAACTTTGTACTTTTTTGCAGTGCCATTTTTATGTCTAAATTTATAATCCTTTTTTTTCTGCAGGAGTTTAAAGGGGTTGCTGGGACCAGGTAATACATGAGTATAAATATTTACAATTCATTTTTCTCGAATTTCTGATATGTTTCATTGACTTTGTGGAAAAGCGACTATTTAGTCAATTGGCATTCCTGCCTTCATTTTTATGATTGTTTGTATGTAGCTTAGAAGATTATGTATTAATTCCTTTTCATTTCATTTTCAGAACTCTTTTACAAGAAGATACACAGAAGCCTGAAGTACATTGCTCTAGAGAGAGGAGTAGAATTGCTTGGAAAATTATTGAAGATGTATAAACACATCACTTCGTCTACTCTCTAGTAATGTTTTTTTCATGTTTCTTAGTGGATAATCATCTCTCATAAAATCATCCAATTTCAGTATTTAATGCCCTTCGTAGAGCAAGAAAAGTATCAAATTTCCAATAAGTGTAAGCTCCATCATGATAATGACATGTTCCGGGAACAAGAGCAGCATAAGATTCATGTGGAGACAAATGAGTGGCGCTGTGGCTTTTGCAAGAAAAGTTTTCGTGCTGAGAAATTCCTTGATCAACATTTCGACAACCGACATTATATTCTGCTGAATGATGTAGGTCCAATTTAGAAGATGAATTACTGTCATAAATTCTATGTATTTTTCTTTGTAATCATGAATCTTGTGAAACATTTACTTTTTCTAATATTAGAATTTATGGAAAATAGAAAAGAAAGAGTAAGAGAACTAGAACGTATGGAAAATATTGATAATCTTGTTAGATGCGTGTGGTGTTTTTAAGTGGTCCAATATGTGGTAAAAGATCATGTTGGCCAATAGATGGGGATCCCATAGAAGAAAATGCTGTAGGAAAACCATGGTAGTGAAGATTGCCTCTCTAGCTTGGAATTAATGTTTCAAAACTCTATATTCTAACTTCAAGATTTGTATTATCTTTATAATGTATTGGTGTATTATGACTTATGAGATTGAGATTAAAATGTTTCTATGCTCTATTAGTGGATTATGTATGTTTTTTTTAACCATCTTAATGAACTATCATTTTAAATTATGACTTTGAAGCTTAAAATGAAAAAAATGGTACAAGGAGTCGGTACTGTCCCATACCAAGTGTCGGGTACCTCATGGTAAGGTACTGGTACATAACAAACCAACCGATTACCAAAATAGATAGTGGTATGACATATTACACCTTGAAGATATTGATTCTTCTTTCTGTTAATGTATTTCAGACATTAGGACTCTTGCATTATTTTATATACTTGTTTGAAGTATTCTTGTGTTTTTTTTTGCTTAAGAATGATTTTTTTGTTTGTTATAAATTTATATAATCATAAATTAACTTAAATTCATTGATACTAGTTATGAATATTAATACATTATGAACTGCCAAGCCCAATTACCCATGTTATGCCAGATCCTGTGTTAGATTAGATGTGTCTTGAATTTGTAATAGTGCCGGATGATTAAGAAATATAATATACAAATAATTGACACCTAAGTCTATTATTTAACAAGAATTACTAAGAAAACTACAAGAGAACACTTATAAAAATAGTGAAATAATTATATATATAGAGGAACATTAAATATGATGTATGGGCATACCAATTATTCCTAAACCAGTAGGAAGATTTATCTTACAGTTTAGAACTTTTTTACTTTATGGATCAGAATGCTAACGACAATGATCAAAATTTGACCAAAACCATACATGCATGGACTGGACAAAATGTAAAAAACCAAAAAGATTAAGATATTTTATTGTTTGTAAGAAAGAAGGGAAAGAAGGCGATTATGCTTACTCTCCAATGCTTCATATTATCTGGGAGAGGAGTCGCACTGACCAGTTCTCAGAGGGATACCAGGTATTTCCTATCTCATGCTTATTTGCCTTATGTCTTCTACCATCTTTCCCTTGGTTTCTTGACCTTCTCTCCTCTTCCTTCTGCCCATATGAAGGGCTCTTGTTCATCAATGGAAAGCTCAGCCTATCAGCCTATCAGCCTATCTATCAGGGCTTCTTCACAGATCTGCTTGGACTATTGAACTCAAAAATGAAAAATCCTTCTTCACTTAAAATTCTTTTAAGTATTAGGGAATTAACAAGCCTATTAATGTTATTAGAAAATATCAAATGAAGTGCCTTTTCTTTTTTTTGAGAAGAAGCATTTGTATTAATTCATGAGGTAGAATTGAATACAATAGGGGAAGGAGAGAAGTAAAACATCAAAGTAAAAAATATATATATATATACAACCCAAAGACATACAAAAGAGAACAGGGACAAGTACATGGCCACTAGATAATCTTATAGGAGTCCAAGAAAGAGAGCATTGAGCAGGTGAGCTCTTGAACCCCCATACGAGAATCCTGAAAACATCTACGGTTCCTCTCGCTCCAGATGAACCAACTCCACACCAAAAAGATCCTCAACCTCCGAAGTGTAGCTCTGTTAGTGAATATCCTCTGATGATGAATGCCCAGCTGCCAAGACAAATTAACATAAGGAATCTGCAGCAAGTTGAGTAAGGAAGCCCAAGAGTCTTGAGAATATTGACAGAGGTTGAAAAGATGATTGTGAGTTTCCATCTGCAAGTGGCAAAGAGCACAGGAGGTATCCAAGGACATCCCCCATCTAAGCAGTTTATCACGGGTCAGTAGTCTTTTTCGGACCTAGATCCACCCAAATATTGACACCTTAGGAGGGATAGAAGTTTGCCAAATCCAAAGGTGAGAAGAGTCTTCAATCCCTCTGAAGGTGAGAATTTGATATAAAGGTGAGAAAATGAAGTGCCTTTTCTTGATCTGGAAGATTGTTCTAAAGGATACAGGGGTTGTAACATCAATATTGTGACAGTGCCCTGTGGTATATGTACTAGGCATACATTGGACAATTTAGATAGGGTCAGTACAAAAGGTTTTTAGATACTTAGTTTAAGCATCCAACACCTGTCCGACATGCTTCCTGTGAGCTACTATATCTGATACTAAACATATAGTAGTTGCATGTTAATCTATCCTTAATTTTCAACATCAGTGAAAGAATATGTTTTTCTCAATTTGTTCTTTGATTCTTTCATCTGTAGTAATATGTTTTAATGTCTATCGTTTTACTAGTTCTGGTGTGCTAGGGCAATGCTGGTTTGAGCTTCATAATTTAAGTGTCTGAAATTGTCATATTAGAATATAATTATGTCATCAAAAGTGCGATCACTATGTTTCCACATTTGTTATTTTATCCCTTCCAGAGCCAAGGTCGATGCCTGGCAGACTTGTGTGGAGCATTGCACTGTGACCAGATGGTAGAATCCAAGAGGACCAAGACTAAATGCAATCCTGCGGCAGCTGCTAGGAATCACCACCTTTGTGAGGTTAATAATTGGATCAGTGTTGGTTTGTAGCTTTGGCACAACATTCATATAACAGTAACTGGTTTTTCTTTAAAACTTTTATCACAGTGAACAAAAATGTTTGAATTGGTTGCATAATTGGAAGTCTTCTAATTTGCAAACCTCCTTATGTCTAGATTGTACTCTAAAATATGGAATTGTAGGAACAAGATGTGGTATTTCCTTGTTCATTATGAAGCATAGAACCAAGAAATATTTGTGCTGGAAAAACATTGACCCTGGTGATATAATTTTTCTTGCCTATTTCTTATTCAGTTAGACCAAGTTTAGACCAATGGCAGCCATCTTTTGACAATGAATGAATTGTTCTAATCCTCTTTTCATCTATTTATGTCAAGTAACAGATTCTTTTGCTCTATGTTATTTTGTAAATCAGTTCTATGGAAGTAATTTATGATCCTATATTCCTATGTGCATATATGCCTAATTGCCCGCTATTCCATTTTATTGAATTTCAACAAAGTGATAATGGCCATCTTCTCAGTTCTGACAACAATTAAATAGATCAGCGATTCAAGAATCTGTCAGTCTATTGAGTCTGGCCTATGGAGCAGTGAACATCTATTGGTTTATATTTATGAAATAATTATGCTTGCAATAGATCTCTAGTAATTTCCTTCAACTCAATGCTTAGTGTTCCTTGTGCAGAGCCTTGCGAATAGTTGTTTTCCTACTAACCAAGGTCACTCTGCAAGTCGTCTTCATGGTTTGTCTTAAGCTTCCTAAACATGCTACTATCACTTATTGCATATAATGCTTATGATGGGGTGGTGTTTTTGCAGAATTTTTCTTGCGTCAGTTTTGTGATGCTCACACATGCAGTGCAGGGAAACAACCTTTCTCTCGTGGTGGCAAGGTAATGCTTAACTATGCTCTGAGATTTGCACTACTGATTATTCTCTATTATTTTCAGCCTGTTTCAATCCATGGGAATTAAGGTTTTGTCTAAAGCAGGAATTTTTCTTATAAAAATTTTAGTTTGTGCTTGATGTTTTGTGTTCAAGCTCACTCTGCAGTATTTCATATTTTAAAAATCTTATCTGTTAATCCATTTTCCTTGAGTGCTTCACGAGTTTATTAGAAGTTTAAATTAATAACTGCATTTGTTCATTTTTTCTAACTAACATTTTTTTATCTTTTTACATAGAAACAATCAAGTGTTTTTTACCTGGCTGTTTCCATATTGATAATGATGCTGCTGCCTCTGTTCTACCTAATTGTTTATCTGTATCAAAGGTATGACTTGTTTAAATAATTGTTATTAGTTTTGAGTAAGGCCCTTATGATGTTGAATTTTCAGAGAAATGAATAAGGGCATCCAAGTCTTGAAACGTATTCCCAAAACAGGGCGCAAGACAAAGCCTTCATAGCTGGTAAGTGCCACACCATTGCATTGTCTGTTTAGGGAAATTCAAGGCACAAGAATCTCTTCTTTAAGGAAATTCAAGGAACATGTTTCTACCTTTTTAAAATTCCAATTATATAATAGGGATCTTCTAATTCTTTTTCCTTCTTTCTGAAATCAAGGTTATTGAATATTTAAGTTAAAATATTTTGCATTTACTTGTCATAATTTTTTTTTGTTATATGTAATTTTGCTCATTGTCATTTACCATCTTGGAGAGAGCCCATATCACTTCAATGTCTCACTTTTCTAGTTCAAAAATTTAAACCTTGTTAATTATAGTTTTCCTTTGTTTAAACCACATTTTTTTCCTTTATTTTTTGAGTTAAGAAATTCTAATAAATGCTTCTTGGATCTTATCCATTGATTCAATTTTCTCTTTAGTTAAAGGATGTAGAAAGCGTAATAAACTAATTTCATAAAAAAATATTAATTATGATTACCCACCTGTTGTTATGTCTAATTCGACTTTGTTTACATATTATTTTTATCACATTACCTATATGTGGTTACCAAAATTAGCATTGCAGCTTAACTACCAACAATGAACTTTTAATGGCGAAGTTGTGATTTCTTACAAACATATAGGCTAGAGGTAATATGGTAAATAGAAATCATGGGTACATAACCTTGAAAATCTACATATTGAAAGTAGATAATGGTCCATAATGTGTTAACTTTAGTAAACACAGGTGGTCAGATTGAATAAAGAATATGTAGGGAAACTCTAATCAACTCTCCCATAATATGATGAATTCTTAATCCATGTCATGAGTAAAAACATAAGAAGGTTTTATTATTGGAGTTATGTAGGATTAAGTCTCTACTTGTTTTTATATATTGGATTGTTGGTATTCCTAGATTTCCATTATCTAGTATGTACATTGAATGGGATGGATAATGGATATTTATGGATATTTATAACAAATATAAGTATCTAACTGATCCCTGAGGACTAGAGCATGGTGTCTCCAAATGGACTAAGATATATCTGGGAAACTTGGAACTATTTTTGTTATAAATACTGTATGTTCCTCAGATGTTAGCTCCATTGAAAACCTTCCTATCATTATTTAAGGCATGTGACAAGGAGACACTAGAAATAAATCAATCTATTGATAATAAATTAGTGTATAGCATTCAGAAACATGAATAATGAATTCTAACACTAATCTTGAACATATTTAGATATGATTTCCTAGGTTTAAGAATTCCTTGATCGCAGAAACCATAGCATTGTTGCAGTTACTTCATTTGCTTTAGTTCATTTGGATTATTATCCATGTGCAACATTGTGATGTTTTGCCGATGCTCATGTGGACCATCTAGTTTTGAAATTTGCAATACTCAAACACTGAAAACTTCATTACTTGGCAAATATGAAAAGGAAATTCCAATGATCCACTTAGGATGCCACATTGCCCGTTTATTAACCACAGTCTATATATTGACTATATAATGGATCATCAACATGGACTAATGATTAATTTGTTTGAAGCCCAATTAAATTAGCATAAATCTGATTGGTTTGGTCTAGCTTACTATCAAATATTAATTATATTCTTCTCCTATTTATACCTTATTTCCTCCATATTGCCTCTTTAGTCCATGTATTATACTTCTACGATTAAATGATTTTTAAACAGAGTGTGCATATACAATCCCTATAAGCTTCTGCATATCCTATATACATTATGCAGTGACTAGATTGCATATGGAGTGTGTAGGCTTTTCTCTTGTATTGGTTTAGTCCCTACAACTATTTATGCTACACTCTTTTGAATATAATAAAATTTAAATAAAGATAGCATATGTACCCGCATACATTATATGCAGTATGTGCTGACCTGAAAACATACGCGTTTACATACACTTTTAAAAAAACTTGCTTCCATGAAATTTTTCTTTCTCTGTACTTGGCAAGTGAAGGCTTCAGCCTTAAATGCTTTTCACCTAGTTCTTTTAACACATTTCTTACATTTGAGATTTTGTTTGTCTAAATGTTATTATAGAAGCTTGTTTTAACTGCTCAATGTAAAGATTAATAGCGTCAGTTAAACAATGATTGTTCACTGTACATTTTTTTTTAACCATCACATAGCTGTTCAAGATAATTATATCTTTCACATAATTGATTTATTATCGGTTGTCTGATGTTAGTGTGCAGAGGGTAGGAGGTTGAAGTAAAATATTTGTTTGACCATGGAGAATGGGTTAACTAGTGGATTGCAACTTACCTACTTCAGCCTTTGCGGTTTGGCCTCAACCTGCGAAAGTTTATATCATGCTTTCGGCTAGCTGGGCTGACACAGCATCAGAAATAGCAAATTTGATAATTTAAAGGTCGAATGTGCAGATAAATTTTGGATGTTGTACTACAGAGCTATTTTTTTTTTGCTTAGGTGTATTTAACTAGCCTGCTGATTGTACATTGTTATATAATTTTTTTACATCTATAGTAGGTTATCTGGCTGCCAGTGTTGCAGTTAACAATTCTATTTATCTTCTAAACCAAGAATTATTAGAAACGAACACTGATTTCTTCCCATGAATACTTATAATAAAACGATAGTGCTCTCATTGACTCGTAGTGTTACACCCATAATATTACTATACCTTTTATTCTTCTGGTGAGGTTTTGCTGGAGATGTTGGCAATATCGTATTAGGTTTCAAAAATTTTAAGACGATCCTCTTCTTTCTTTTTGTATGGTGTGCAGGGGAAACTAAGACTTGATCACTAGTTAGAAAGATGTTTTGCCATGAAATTTCCCGTTTAATTTTTTTTTCTGGTCTTATGCACTTTCTTATTCATCCCTTTATTGGCTAACTTTCTTTTTTCTTCAGTCATCTTCAAACTTCATAAAATTTACATGTTTTTGACTTGTTTTAAAGTTAAGTTAACACAACATTAATAAGTATATCAAATTAAGATATTCATTGATTTGTTGTCTAAGACATCACCGAAAAGCTATTGTGGCATCATCACATAGCATAAAAATTACAATTTTTCCTCCTTTTCTTTCTCATTTGGTGATCTTTTCCTCTCTCATTCAACAACCTTCTTCTCTTCTTTCTTATCCACTCTTCTCTACCACCATTGTTCGCCTCCCTACCCTTCTTCGGCGACCCTCAACTCTTCTCTCCTCCACCTTCTTGGCAAAGGTTTTTATCCTTGTATTTGTGAATTCTCTAAAAGTGTTTTGAGGATAACAAACTTAATGTAATGATGTGTGGCACGAAAATGTCATGTTGAACTGTTGAAGTCAATGATCATGTGCACACAATAGGAATAAAAAACTCAATATAAGTACATTTCAATTAGAGTTCGGATTAGCAAATAAATTTGTATTTCTCATGTATTTTTGTTTATAGATGATATGTAAGTAGGTTGAACATGTTTTCAGGGTGTTTGCACTTCACTCGATTCATTTCGATACTTAAAACATCAGAAAATAGAATCAAAGCTGATTTTTTTTTTTCTCGAGGTTTTGATAAGCTATAAATATAGATTAAAGTCTCTCCATAAAACATAATTCTCCTTTAAATGTCGTGCACCTAGCACCCCCTCTCTTTCTCTTTCTTTTTCTCTCTCTCTCTCCTTGTGCTGCTCATTTGTTTTCCAACATTTTTTTAAGGAGTCTCTCAAGGATTCTAAAAGCCTATTTGTCAGGTTTCCAAGTTGAGAATGAGTCCAAGGGCGGGAGGACACTACTTCAAACTCAATTGTTCATGCTCCAATTGTCAACTCTCTATTGTTCGAGAGTTTTAATACCTTTTACACTGATTACAAGCAAATGAAATGAAATAAAAATGACCCTTTTGCCCCTCTCAAATGTTCAGTCATATACCATGCAGTTATATTCTTGTATTTACATGTTACGAAAAATAGAAAACAAACCATATACCCTAAAATGAAAAGCAACCTGTATATTTTCAGCAACACTCAGATTTTCATTTCAGCTTTCTTTCATCAACCTGAGAATTCATCCTTGTTCTTCACATTCTTCCACTTGGTATGATTGTGCCTTTTATAAGTCTACAATTATTGATTGTTCCTAATAGTATTAAATTAAAAATGACCGAAAATAATAGTAGGAAAGTCGTCCCATATGTTTTTTAGTTAGGGATGGCTTGAGCATCCTTTGTTAAGCCATTAAGTATAATTTCTTTTGGAATATCAACGACGATCTGTGCGACCGCAAGTAAACCGTCCAAAATAGTTACAGTCTAATCAATTTCTAGTAGTGTTCCTATTCCTAATTACTCTGCATGCATGAGTGCTTGTGGATCTTATACCTCGTTGCACAAGTATTATAATTTTTGCTCATTGTGGAATTGATGAAGTGAAATTACATGATAGATCTTGTTGAGCCCTCTTGATCTATTTTTGCTTAATCTTCAGCACGATCATGGGTCCATGTGTGTTATATGGTTCAATGGGAGCTAGCTACAGCGGACTCTTTGCACCTAGGGCTACAGTTGAGTCAAATCGAGCTGAGCCCTGAGATGTTTAATCTTGAGCTTGATCAGATGAGCTTCATGCAAGCCTAAAATGTTTAGGTCGAGCTTGTTTGATTTTTTCCAAACTCAAACTCAAACTTTGCAAAACTTGATTAATTTACAATCAAATCTATTTAAGCTAAAGTTCGAGTTCGACTTACCAACTTATAAAATGTACTTCTGAGTATGAATATGAAAATTATAAATAAACAATTACACAATGGGCGGAGCCAATGTATTGTTAGGGAGGGCATCCTGACATTATCCTCCATTGAATATTTACTATTATAAATTATATATATATATATATAGTAGTATTTTAGTTATATTTGTCCCTCTTAAAATATTTTTTTACTATGTAATTATCTCATGATATGTGATTTTATATTTTGCCTCATTTAAAATAATTTCCTGACTTTGTCATTGTATTACACAAACTTGCAAGATAGCTAATGAGCTTATGAGTTGAACCTTTGAGGGCCCGAGCTCGAACTAGCCTAGTTTTAGTCTCAGGCTTAGCTTGTTTACAACCCTTCCTTCAAAGATGAAATACTATGTTATATAATTGAGCAATAATCAACCCATTCTAATTTATTCAATTCAAAAGATTTGCAAATTGTATAGATGAAAAACATATGAAAGGATATAAGTTTCATTCCCTACTCTTAATCAAGTCTGCCAAAGAAGATATTCCTTGTTCTTTTTCTCCTCCTTCGGAATCAGATCTTGTTGTTTCATCGATGGGAACTTATTTCTTTAACTCATTTAATGGCTGATTTTTGCAAGTATATCATAATGTAATGCGTTAAAGACTTTTTTATATGGATTGGTAGATTTTTAACTTAACGATAACGTTTAAATCTACACATAGTGGTACTAGTGATGCTGCGTGCCTGATTTCATCTTTTCCATGTACCTACATCTTTGTTGTTCCATCAATAGAAATCTTTAATAAAATGTTTATAATAATTGTGTGACTAATTAGCTAATCTTGCAATCATAACCAAACATAGTAGCATTTGTTGTGCATCTTTACGGTCATCTTTGCCATAAACTTCTGGCCCTCCAGGAATGCCATATTGAACTGCAATGTAAAATCGTTGAGATTGTGCTGAAGAAGAAAGATATTGCACTCAAATATATGCTAAAATGTGTTTATCTTGTGGAAAAAATTAGCAAGTCACTAGACAATATGGCAATTGGTGCTTATCAGGTTCCAATTAGACAAAACTTCGTAAATAAACATAAAGGAAGTTTCTCTAACATTACTCCTTTCTGATGAATTACGATGATCCTGTTCGAACTCGGAGGTTCTTTAACTGAAGCACAAGAGCCAGTTAAATCTAATACAACATTTAGGCACAGATAAAAGGTAAAATTATTAGACAACAAAAATAAGTATTTCAGAAACAAGACACTACCGCTGGATCCAGAAGAGCACATGGGACTTAACAAAGAATGATTTGGATTTTGGAGGCACGGTGATGGAACTCGACTACTCAAGTATCTGCTGCTGTTATAAATTAAGTAATGATCCGAGGGTGAAAATGCTCCTGTTGATTGACGTTTTAAGTTATTAACAAGCGAATCATAATCTTTCCAATATTATGATCGTTAAACTGGAGTTCATCTAGCATTAGGTATGTTCAGAGCATAATAATGCAAGAAAGAAATATTGAGCATATTGCATCATAGGAACCTTGCATTACCAAAATACTCACGAAAATTGGGGAAGAATGATAATCCTATGTTTTTTGGGTTCTGAGATTACAATTGATATCTCAACATAACTTGGTCAGTCCTTTTATTCATTATTAATGAATCACCAAATACAACATTGCATGTAATCAACTGAACAATTGCCTTCTTTTGTCTATCAAACATTAAGCTGATATTCACCCTTGAAACATGTCCTGAGGATCTCCACGGGATTCCATCGTGGATTCAATATAAGAAAATCATTAATATGATCTTTCACAGACACACAAGCATTTGACACTTTATTTTGAATTTGACATGGAACTTAGAGATCTTCTAATGATCATTCATAGCTGTTATGATAGGTTGCATACATTTCAAGGTCTGTGCGCAAAGTTCAAGAGTTCGTCGTCACTTTACTTGATAGCTGCTCCAAATGCTTTTGTTCTTACCTAATTCCACTGGCTTATGATATTAGAATTTTTGCTACTGTTTAGGCTTAACTTGGTTATACATTCACAAAATTTAGTGTAAGCTAGCCCTCAATTAATATCAAGGGACATTTTAAAATCATATGTCAAGACAATAAGCATTATTTCTATTCAGACTAATAATTGCACCATCAAGATCTGAATGTTATCAGAAAAACTGGAGAAGGTAAATAAACTCACCAAGCCAAATTACTTATGTATTTTTAGATGAAGGTGCAAAATTGCAGCAATCCTGCTTTGGACTTGGAGCATTCTAACTACATAAGTTAAGGCTTCAGAAGTTCCATAGTCTGTATATCAGATACAAGATGCTGACGCCAGGTGTCTGATTAGCAAATAGTCAATTGTGCTGAAAAAAATGGAAAATTATCACTTTTGATATAAACATTTAATGTAATAAATCATAGCATAAATTATCACTTATGAGATTCATGTGTGAAAACGAGCCTAAATGTACATGCTTAACAAAATTAAACCTAATGGACTGAAAAGGTTAAGTACTAAAAAACTATAGCCCATACTTTATATAAAATTTCAACTTTAGCCCGCACTACAGAGTTGATAATAATTTGAACCTGCAGTTAACATTCAGTTAGATTTGCCATCAAATGATATGGCATATTGACTCTTCAGGATATTGACATGCCCAGTCAGATTTAAAAAATAATATTTTATTAATTAACAAAAAATAACTCATAGTTTACAACAATTTGCAAATGTAGATGTCAATTTATCCCATAGTATATAGATGGTAACAATTTTAGCCTGCAATTAATGTTCTATTAAAATTTTTGTGACCAGATAATCAAAATAGTATATTTTATCCAATTTAACCTATTTAGATCTTCATTCATTTTTTTCAAGGTTGAAACCATGTTATTTTTTTTTAAAAAAATCATTGAAATACAAATCATTTCTAAAATTAAAAATCCTTGGGCCAATAAAGTTCAATGAGAGCGATGCCTATGGAGGTACCTTGGAAGAAAAGGACGAATGTGGAAGTCATTGAGGTGATAGAGTTTATCTGTTCGAACAAGAGTGAGAAAGGGATAATTTTGGATCACATTAATGTTTTATAACAGTTTTAACTAATAATTAACTAACAAGTCTTTATGATGAAAGTTAATTATATAAATGCAACAATTAAGTTCATTTTCACTTCATGACCCATGCACCACAATTAAATTTTTTTAAAAAGGAATCACAATTTAAATAAGTGGAATATGAATACATATATTATTTTAATCTAAGTCAGCAAGCCATATTAACATACATATGAGAAATTAATAAAATATTGACCACAAACTAAAATTGTTACAACTTTATACTACACGCTAAAATTTTTACGAGTCTACACTGGTAGAATTTTTTAAAGTACATACTACTTTTTGTAATTAATAAAAATATTATTTTTTAAATCCGAATCAACATGCCACATTATTAAAAGTCAGCATGTCACATCATCAAGTTGATGGCAAATCAAACATTATGCTAACTGCAGGCTAAAATTGATAAATTCTAACGTTCATACCAAAATTTAAAATATATGTAACATGTGTGCTATTTTTTTTTGTAATTACACAACTAGTTAGATTATTTTTACTCATAAACTGGAGGTGATAGATAATACAAGCAAGAAATTGAGGAATATGCAGATAACTCAGAACATAAGAAGAATGATCCCAAAAAAATTAGGCTAAATTACTATATCATCCTAAATTATGCATGAAATAACTCTATCCAAAAACTATAACTATTGATCTTATATTGTACAAATATCCAACAATCAAGTTGACAATTATCTTGCTGATGCGGCAGATATATCATCAACAAGTGACAATACTGTATTGTCAGTTTGTCACATCATCAAACATGTGGTAAGAAAACTCTTTTCTTTAATAATACCTTCCCCTCCGTGTACTCCTCTTCATTATACAAAGGGAGAGGAATTATACAAGGAATAATCATTCAAAAAAATAATAATAAGTTGCCCTGCCACATGTCTAATGATGGTGATATGGCAATACAATGTTTCCATGTGTTGATGACATGTCTCCCATGTTATCAAGATAATTATTGAATAAACTGCAACTTGATGGATGGATGGATGTATATGTTATAAAATCAATAGTCTATATTTTGATTAAATACCCAAAAAAAACACGAACTTTGGACATTTTCTCATTTTTAGCATAAACTTTTTCCGTTAACACGGAAATACACAAACCTTCATTCCGTTACCCCGTTTAGCACGCACCGTCATTTCTAACGGTTTTTGCTGACCTGGCTGTTAACAGCGAAGACGTGGCAATTTTTGTCCTATGTAAAATATTATTTTTATTATTTTAATCAGTTTTATTATTATTATTATTATATTATTAAAAAATATTAATAATTGCTTCACCACCGTTGACCCCACTTGCCACACTTGCTTCACCACCATCATCCCCGCCGGTAGCTTCATCTTCCCAAACATCCGCACCACCCCGCCGGAGTACTCCGCCGCGAGATTCGACGTCTCGTACTCAATTGGCGACGGATGCCATCGGCGGTAGGGTTGATCGCCCAAGCCACCCAGGCCTCTGACTTGGGAGACGGCGCGACAAATGCAAATGAGAGGAGGGAGGTGGCGGCGTCGTAGGACCAATGAAGAGAGGAGGAGAGACGAGGGAGGTTGCTACAGGCGGAGGAGGAGGTGATGGCCGTGGACGATGCGTCGGGGAAACTGGAAAATTGGGCCTGGAAAATTTTCTTTTTTGTTTCACGATCGAGTAAAGTGATACCCGATCGGGTAAAGCTCTTCCCGATCGGGTAAAAAGATATCCCGATCGGGTATCATTTTACCTGATCGAGTCTTTTTCTTCTTCTTTTGGGAAGATAAACAAGGATTCATGGAAGAGTGACTCACCGACAGAGTCGGACATGGAAATGAAGTATGTCACTACCACTAGGCAGCATCCGACGAGCAACACCAAGCCAAGCTTTCTTGTTTCGACCCTTCTCAAACTCCTTATTATCTTCTCATACCCCATCGAGGACTGATTAAAGCGTCCTCCACGGGTATCACTGAAAGCAGACGCGTCGGGTATCATTGATTAATAATAACTAGTTGAACCAGAGCGTCTGTGTATAACTAAAAGCAGACGCTTTCTTCTTCTTCTTCTTCAACGGTGGCTTGTGGGGTTCCCCGAGCGCATGATTTCCAGTCGGCGAACCTGCAGTCGAAGGGAACGGTGGATCTCGTCACGTTAACGGTCGCTGTCTCTGGGTTCCGTTTCCGCTTGCCGGAGACCATCATCGGCCGCCCGGTCTCCCCCCGGCCATCACCGGCCCAGTCTCACCGACGTGGTGCAGTGGCCTACCATCACGATGGCGGAGGGGCGAAAGGAAGCAGAATTTTTTTTAATAATATAAAACTGTTAAAATAATAAAATAATATTTCACGTAGGACAAAAATTGCCACATCTTCGCTGTTAACGGCCAAGTCAGCAAAAACCGTTAGAAATGATGGTGTGTGCTAAACGGGGTAACAGAATTAAAGTTGATGCATTTCCTTCTTAACGGAAAAAGTTTATGCTAAAAATGGGAAAAGGTCCAAAGTTCGTGTTTTTTTTTAGTATTTACTCTATAGTTAGTTTTGTCTGATAATGTTTTCACATATATTTATTATTACATTCATAGTTTGTGATGGGTATAGTAATTCCTAAACTTTATCTAGACATGTCAATCTTTTTGCAAAGTCGGATCAGAATATTTGCATCTCTCCATCAATCATCACTAGTACTGGGTATTACTGGGTATAATGCAGCAAAATAAGTTATAGAATGTAATACAAATGGAGCAAAGAGAAAATTGATAAGGAGATAGATATGAGGATATAGGGAACAGAACATCGTTACATCACATAGGATCAATGAGGTATCACCTTGGACAATTAATGCTACTTCTTCAGGAAGTATAATCCTTCTCTCATTTCTAGCTTTTCTTCTGATATTAGACCAGAAAGAAAGCTCTGTAATTGCTGGAGAGACTTGTCATATGAAGGTTCAGCTACACAGAACATCTGATAATGATGTAGAGACAAATGTCACGATTTAAGGAAGAAAATTTGCTTAAAACTAATATAATAAGTTCCTGCAGTATTACCTTCAAAGTGTTATGTATCCTATCCAATGTCATGCTACCAAAATTTGTGAGCATCCCTACAATGAATTTCTGAACCCAGAAATGTGTAAGATAAAAGTGCCAAAAATTAAGTAGATCATTTGCAGCTAACTTGACAAGAATTTGATGCTTTATTACAAAAGAACAAACTTGTCAGAAGACATAGTTTTCCACACTCATTTACTAATTAGTTCCTCGAGATTACTCATAAAAATGCCATGCCAAGAAGCACATACAGTTTTCATGGTGCATTTGTACCAACTTCTACAAATTCATTACCATATACTGCACAAACTGGAAATGTCATTCTCAATAATCTTCCACTAAGATATAAGACTAGGTATTTACATCTGACTATTTTGGCACATTTTTCAGCCGCGTATGTGCAAAACTCGTGCAGGATAGGCAGACATGCAGTAATTTGTTGTGGAATATTATAAGAAACGGCATAAAATCCATAAAATGCAAACATGCAAGTCAGAGATTATTGGTCCTTGTGAAGGTGAGAACTTATTCTCCAGAAGTGCTTGGCTTTAGAAAGCAAAGAAAAAAAATTCAGATTTAAGTAAAGACCAACCTCATAGACTGTCATTTCTTTCCTTAGCTGATCCTCAACTGAGGCAACAGATCTCTCACATTCATCATCCATCGCTAGTGTCCCTTCACATCTCTCATTGTTTACACCTGCCCTACTTGGATCGGCCATTTCATTGACAATGGTAAAAATATGATCATCAGAATCAGGTCCTACAGACTCAGCAAGGACTCCCTGAGAAACACAAAAAAGAACAATGATAAGCAGCTTGTCATGATTGTATTACATGCATTGCTAATAGTTGTGTCACTAACAGACTAACTTCTAAGAGAGAAAGTAACTATGTAAATAAGATAGAAGGAATATATAATAGTTAATAGTATATAACTGAAGAGCTATATGCAGAGCTGATTTATATATCATTTGGTGTAGTTAGTTTATGCATGGAGCAGTATCATTGTAAAGTTTTTATTGAAATTTGCATTATCTCAAAGGCTTTTTGGGAAAAAGGTCTGAACTCTGAAGTGATTATCCTTACATTGAAGCTTTCCACGATGTTATGGAGAATCAACTTATGACAAAAGATCCACATCTAGCTACTAATGTTGGGAAGAATTAGTAACATGGAAGAGTAAAAAATAAGATGTAGTGGCTCGTTCAAATGCTGATAGCAAACAAAGCAATATCCAACATTGCATGTGAAATGATGTGACTCAAGTCGCTACCTATTTTTCATGGGCATACCAAGCATGTGGAAGTTGACTGCCATATTATTCAGGATTATTCACCACCTTCTAAGACCAACTTGTATATCTTCATGAAATCACTTGATTTAACTAATTTTTTCTACTTGATATAGCAAGCTAGGATGAAAGATATGTATCTACTTGAAGGGGAGTGTTAGAATATATTGTATTTAGATAATGGTCTAGAAGAGATTACTTCTCCAATAATGATATGATTGTTGCTTTTCCATTATTCATCCTGCACAGCATGAATGTAATATCTCAAGCAGAACTAAGATATGAAGATTGAACAAAGATTCGAAATTGATGCATGCTTTCTTAGCTGAGAAACTATAAAATCAAAATAGAGACTAGAGAGTGTGTACCATCAGCTCTCTACCTTTAAAAATTGCTAGTTTACAGTTTGATTTTAGTGATTACTAATGTAACCTTTCTTCCTAACGAGAAAAACTATATTGTAACAATTTTTGATCTGCCATTTCAAATTGATCAGATACAATATTCAGTTTTACTACAGTTTTCACCCAATGTTGTGCAGCATCAAGTCATTATGGAGAAAAGAATAAGTTACTAAAAATAAACTAGCCTGAACCAAACTTTTCCTCCAAAGAGCTTCATGTCAATTGAGCAAAAAAAGGAAGTCCACCTATTTTGAGTTAATTAGTTTAACTCTTTAAGAAATAACTGACAAGCATAATAACATATCATACCTTGCTTATCCAGAAGTGTATTCTTTTGTTGAGTGTATCAATAGGAACTCCAACAACAGCAGCAAGGTTCTTAGAAGTCCAACTGAAGCAAGTCAAAAAGTTAATTTGAATACAAGGCAATCAACCTAAGGGAAGCAATTAAGTCCACACCTTGTTTGCTCCTGAAATTGCATAATAATTACTGCATGCAGTGGGCTTACAGTAAAATCCATGCTCCGATCTTCAAATTGCAACTCCAGCTGAGGTAGCATATAATAAGAGAATGTCAAGACAAGTAAACTGATTGCTTACACATATATGCGTCAGCATGGAATCCTACTACTATGGACAACCATTATTTGCTGGTCTGGCAAGTAAAAGTATCATAGTCAAGGCTTAGTATAACTCTATAGCATAGCTTGTATAAAACTTGTGAACAGTGTTAAAAATATAAATGCATAAATTGGTCTCTTTCCTAACTGCTTAAGCTTTTGGGTCATCCAATTAAATTTACCATGTAGTTCGAATCCTCTTAGCAACAATATCTTTTAAAAAAAAACCCCACTTCAATTAAGTGGATCCTATGTGTTGGCTTGGGTCAATTCCCTCAAGTTTACCCACCCACAGATAAGTATTAAGAATATAAATGCATAGATTGACCTCTTTCCTAACAAGTTAAGCTTTTGGGTAAGTTGGTTATCCAATCAAATATAATATGAACCATTATAAATATGGAAAATATGGCTTTTCTACAGCATTAAAGCTTATCATTCATTTTTATTATTTTATTCTATGACACCAAAAAGCATAAGTTAGTCTATCACCTGATCCCAACCAATATTTGGATCTATGCCTTAAAAGTATAAACCTTGCATCACAAAATTAAAGTTCTTGTTATTAAGGCTACTTACATCAAAATACTGTCACCAAACTAAACATTGAAAATTAATTAGCAAAGATAGCTGAAAAGTTAACTTTTGAAGATATTAAGGCAAAAACAAGTTCATTTTGTTTCTAACCTTCACCATTCCAAGATTTTTCTTCCATAATAGCTTACGAGGAGCTTTGATCTCATGAAATGCCTTTGCATAATCAGACAGCAGTTGTTCGATAGAAGTGGGGATATTAAGAGACTCCGCCTGTGTTTTTGTCTAGTTCAGCAAGTAGAAGTAAATGAAACATAATGCAAATTATACGAAGATTTCAAAATTAAATATTGAATACCAAATTTTATATGAAAGAGGCATAAACATATTAGCGAGTTCTAGTTGTATTGCTTCAAGTTGTGAAATATCATTAATATGACATTATAGGGCAACAGCCACACTTAAAACCACATAAAGTCTGATTCCATAAAAAAAAATATTTAAGAAAACAGACTGGTGATCAAAGCCTGAGAAACAGTGTTGACTTCTTATGAATACAAATATGAAATTACATTCCTCGAGCATAAATGCATAATTGGAATGCATAGGAGTACCTCCGATATACACACTAGGCAGTAGGGTTCTGAAACGTAAGATAGTGAAGATGAATCTTACATTCTAAAATTATAAAAGTGTATTTATCCTAAGTGATAAATAGTTTCTTTATCTTTCATTAAAAGAAAAGTGATACAAAATGATGGTTTGATGAGGCATATGAGAAGTAAGATGACAATACAACATATGCCCATTGCATGTTCTTGATAACTTAGGTTGTTCTGTCTTTAATTTCTAATTAACTCCTTTCTTAAGGCACTTCTGTTTCTCAAACATCTTATCCATAAATTTTTTCCTCTCATTTCAAAAGAAAAACTCTTTTGGTTTATCTTTCATATTCAAGGGAGGGAGGATCACTTGTTTGCTTGTTGGAACACAACTTTTATGAACTCAAGTTCCAAAGAGTTTTCATGATCATATGGCATGAATGATTGGATGGGACTAAGTGCTTTCTAAGAGTAGGTTTCACATTTCCATAAAAAACAGAGAAACCAACAGGGAAGTGAGGACTTTATGCAAATTCACCATAGAAAAGTTTGGATGTGCCCTTTTATACTGATGTAGTGACAGTCTACTTTCAGAGGGCCAATTTCATCAAAAGCAGACTTAGAAAAACCTTTTAACAGTAATAAAACTCAAGATGCTTCCATGTCAATTCTTGTTAGTAAGAACATTTTTACTGATGATTTATCTTCCCTGTCAGCTTGCAAAGCAAGATGCAGCAGGAAAATAAATGTTTAGAGCAAGGTTCCACCATATTGAACCACCCAAACTAATACAACAACAACAAGTAAGCCTTAATCCCATGCTAGATGGGGTCGGTTATATGGATTCTCTCTTTCCAAATCCCTCTGTCCAAGGCTAGATCTGCCTCAATATCTACTAATGGTAGATCCTTACAGTCTTACACACTATTTCTCACCACGTGATCTAGGCCTACCTCTACCCTTTTCCTACTTTCTACTACTAAACTATCACATTTTCGAATTGGAGCGCCTGGGTATCTGTAGCATATGTTCAAACCATCTTAAATGACCTTCTCTTAATTTGTCTCCAATATGACATGAACCTTTTGTCGCATGTATTCATTTCTAATCTTGTCCAATCTTATATGACCACTCATCCACCTTAGCATTTGTATTTCTACCACGTTCATCATGTTTATATGTTGAACTTTAGTTGCCCAACACTCGCTCCCGTATAGTCTAACAGCTGTTCTATAAAACTTTCCTTTCACTTTGTTAGGTATCTTCTTATCACATAGCACACTTGTGGCACTTCTCCATCTCAATCATCCTGCTTTGATTCTACGGATTGCATCTTCATCTATCATCCCATCATTTTGGAAAATGGAGCCTAGATATTTAAAATGGCTACACTTAGGCACTACTACACCACCTAGACCCACTTACCCTTCGTCCTTCTTACTTAGACTAAAATTACAATGCATATACTGGTCTTGCTTCTACTTAACCTAAAACCTTTGCTTTCAAGGGTGTTTCTCCATACTTCTAACTTATGATTAACTCTCTCTCTTGTCTCATCAACTAATATAATATCATCTACAAACCAACATACACTACAGATTATCATCCTCTATACTATTAGTCAACTCATCCATTATGAGAGTAAACAAGTATGGGTTCGAGGCCGAACCTTAGTGTAAACCCACTATTATAAGAAAACTCCTTTGTAACTCCTCCCCTTGCTCGCACACTTGTAACTGCTCCTTCGTGCATATCCTTAATGTCATTTATATATTTAACATGAATACCTTTCTTTACCAATTTCTACCAAAGAACTTTTTTCGGTACTCTATCATATGCTTTCTCTAGGCCAATGAAAACTATATGTCTATATCTAGATCCTTCCTCTTCCTCTTCCTCTTCTAGATCTCCATCAAGCGCCTTAGTAGAAATATAGCTTCTCTTGTAGATTTGTCAGACATAAAATAAAATAGTTCTATCACCCTCTTCCAAAAGTTTCATCGTATGACTCATTAGTTTAATGCCACGATAGTTGGTACAATTTTGAATATCCCCCTTATTCTTATATATAGGAACTAAAATGCTCTTTCTCCAATTGTTTAACATCTTTCCCTCTCTTAAGATAGAGTTGTATAGCTTGGTTAACCATGCTACCCCCACTTCTCCAAGGCACTTTCAAACATCAATTGGGATACCATGTGGGCCATAGGCTTTCCCAGCCTTCATCTTTTTTAGGATCTCCTTGACCTTATTAGGTCTGATTCTACGTGTGTAGCTATGGTTCCTATCTATCATAGATGCATCAAGATATATAAAGTCATCTTCGTTTCCAGCATTGAATAGGTGATCAAAATATCTACTCCATCTCTTTAATCTTCGTATATGTCAAGACTTGTTGGGACTCATCTTTGATGCACTTAACTTCATTCAGGTCATTCCTCTTTTTCTCTCTTAGCCATGCAAGCTTGTACATTTCCTTCTCCCCTTCTCGTGTCCCTAGCTTTTGGTACAAATCCACTAAGAATTTACCTCGGGCCTTACTAGCATCTTTCTTTGCCCTCTTATATTTCTCAAAGGCTTCCCCATCTGCAGCTATGGGTAGCCTTCTATACTAATGTCTTTTTCTCTTGTATAGCCTTTTGTACCTTCTCATTCCACCACCACGATTCTTTTGGTCGAGATCCTAGTCCCTTAGACACCTCCAGAATCTCAAGAGCTACCTTCTTTATGCGATTCGTCACTCCTTCCATAAGGTGCCTGCATCAACTTCGATACCTCTAGAATCTCAAGAGCTACCTTCTTTATGCGATTCACCATCTCCTTCCATAAGGTGTCTATATCAACTTCCCTCTCACCGACTTCCTCTTCCTCACTTAAGCCTACTTTGAGGGGCATATGCACTAACTATGTTGATCGTCTCTTTTTCTAACACTATTCTCAAATAAATAATTCTATCTCTTACTCTCTTCACTTGAACCACTTGGTCCTTAAGACCTTGTTCTACAATTATTCCTACACCATTCCTATTTTTGTCCCCTCTGCAATACCATAACTTATAACCTCTATTACCAATCTCTGTAGCCTTGTTTCTTGTCCACCTAGTCTCTTGTAAGCACACTATATCAATCCTTCTCCTTTTTAGGGTATCTACTAACTCCATTGACTTTCGTTTCAAAGACCCTATTACCAATACTAGTACCGGTGCTTGGCCCAAGCGCCGGTACTGATATGTACCACACCGACACTCGGTACGGCTCGGTACCGGAAATGGTACCGAGTGAAATTTTTTATTATTATTATCATTATTATTATTTATTATTATTATTTTTTTGTTTTGTCAAAACAGCACTGTGCTGTCACTTTTTAACATCACTGTTTTGACAGCACTGTGCTATCACTTTTTTTGACAGCACTATGTCGTCACTTTTTTTGGCCAGTGCTGTCAAAAATAACATTGTGATGTCAGTGGCAAGCTCTCATACTGGGCAGTTACCGCTCGGTATTTTATAAATACCGCCGGTACCGGGTGTATCGTATACCGGTTTTCTAAAAAACCGATAAATACCGACCATATCGCCCGGTACGGTACGGTATTTAAAACCATGATTCCAACTACCTATCCTAATTTTGCTATGATGGACTAGCTTATTTATCCGCACCCGTCCATTTAGATGCGAGGACCCTTCCCTATCTAGCACCACATCCGGCCGCCGATATGATGGGACTAGCTTCTTTACCCACACTCGTCCAAGATGTGGAAACCCTTGCCTATTCTCCCTCACACCCGGGCGGCGATGTAATGGAACCCCTTGCTCATTTAAGATTACATCCGGCCATCCGGGTGCTGATATAGCTCCTGCCTAGGTGGGCACGTCCCAAACGTCATATATATGAAAATCCATATCATAGAGTTTGACGAGTTTTACGCTGGTTGTCAACCTACTGCAACACTCCTGTAACCAGGCTTGGGACCGACTATGCTCGCACACGCCCACATAGGCAGAGTTGAACCACCCAAACTAATAAAAAGAAAAGAAAAGAAGAAGAAAACAAATAAATTAATAATTAAACTCAACTACTCCAATGCAAATACAGAATCGTTGATGTTTAAATTGTTTTGCAATAAAAAATATATATAACGGTTTGGCTTGGTACTTAACATTGGTTTAGAGAATAGATAAATTAAATAAATCATCAACAACTTTAGTAGATGAGAATTCTCTTCTCAACTGGGACCCATTGCCTCTTAAATTGCGTACCTGGATAGTTGGCCAAAAATTGGAAGAGATTATCGTGGAATCCAAAGCATCCAGGGACAAACATGTTGCTTCTTGTTCAGGACCTGATAAATGAAGCAAAACTCATCAATACATACAAGTTAATAGTACATAGCATTTATTCAAAGCCTCGCATAGTCACATACCAGTGGCAGATGGTGGTGGTAAAGATGCTTTAATATTAGTATTTGTCCTCTTTGAATCAATTAAGTCATTAAGCATAATTTCACATTTCTGCATGCTGCCCTCCCCAAAGTGTATCTGATAAGATAAAAGAGTTACATGGTTGGTATTTGATAACTGAACTTTAAAAATGACATTGATCAATGTAGATGACCAAACGAATATTTAATCAATGCTTCATTCAAATACCAAATTTTGGTAGATTGTATAGACCTTATGTTGGTACTTGGTAGTTGGTACCCACCTTAAGGAGTTCTAAAGTGCGAATCTCTGAGTCAATATCATAATCAGATTTGTTCAGAAGCTTTTCCGCTAGCATAACACGATATTCATTAACTAACTGATCCTTTGAGCCAATTATGCCAACCATCATTCCAAGTATGTCAACCTTTCTTCTACTCCGGCTACCTTTTGAAGGGTCTGCCTCCACTGGATCAGGTGCCCATCTAAGAATATAAGAAGGGTTGCAACAAGGAGAATGGCTAAGATAATAGAAAATCTTCTTGGCAATAAATCCAATGAAATTATTTAAAGAAAAAATATTATAAAAAGTAGTACCTTTCAGCATTTGCCCATGCTTGCTTATCATCAAGGTTTGCATCATCATCATAATCAGCCCCCTCTTGGTTTTCCACATCTCTGTTCAACTCTTCGAGAAGACTATCACCAGAATTTCCAGCACCAGTGGAATTTCCTCCAGTCCCATCAGTAAGCATGGTCACAATGCATTTTATTGTATCTTTTCTTCCCCTCAAGTAATCTCTAATTGGTTCACCAACTGCATCCAAAAATACCCCAGTCGGGTCAATTGTTCTAAGGGCCTTGATAGTGGACACATATTGGTGTAATATGTCATTGGTTGATGCACCAGCAGTAAGCAAGCGATATCGCAAAGAAGAAATGAAGGAATCAACAAGTTTTGAATGCTGCCCAGTATATTCCAAACATTGTTTAAGATCTTCAATAGCAGGAGAACTGTAAATAAATTTGTATCAGAAATTATTTTTAGGCAAATACCAGATGCAAAATTTCTGACATGAAACGTTTAGCAATTCGCCAATAACACAAATATATTGTCATAATGTTAACACTTGATTTCTCCAAATCCAATAGTTAATAACATTCTCACAATAAAAAAGGATCTACCTTTCTGGATAATCTACAATGATCTCAAAAAGTTTGCCAATTCGCAGGTCCTGCAATGTTTCATAAGCAAAATATTCAAGACGCAACTGCCATCTTACAAGCCCTTCTGAAGGCATCTCTATCCCAGGGTAAGAAGGAGATGAAGCCAACGGTGACTTAACCTCAGACAACCCACAATCGAGGGGGGGTGAGTCACCTAAATATACTAAAAGAGCATGTAAGAATTGAAGAGGAACCGCCTGAGGATGACCAATATGTGTGAAGATCAGTGAGCAGAAATTACATATAGCTATAGAAGTACACAGTAAGAGATTAACACAAATTGCTGAACATCAGAGAACTTCTAGTGTTATGCGAGGTCTAACCAATGGCATGAGCATAAAAGCATTCTGTCAAATACAACAACTATCTCCCTGGAATCTCCTGACAAGTCAATCTAGGAAGTACCACAAAGAATGTTTAGTAGTATATAGAGTTCAAGGATCTATTGTCCATTTGCCCAGCTTTCTGAAATAACCAAGGGCACATCAATAAAATACAGTCAGACTGTCTACGGGGTTAAGTAGATTTCTTATGACTGATCTACACAATTTTCTTAATTGACAAATGAGACAGTTACCAACAGAACATCTATGCCGAAGTTTTTGTAAGTTCATGCTCAATTCCTAGATAGCAAAATGACCAAGGTTGTCAAAAGCGCTAGACACATTCAAGGCGCAAAGGTCCCATAATCACCCGAGGCGCAAGGTGCAAAAAAGCGCACGCCTGACCGAAGCAAGGCACACATTTTAAAAAATATTATATTTTTAAAAATATTCCGATATGTCCACTTCCACTATCCATAATGCTGCCCACTAAATGCTAAATGAAGTTTATGTTGAATGAAGGTGCTGGTAGTGGTAGCTAAAAGAAAAATAAATGATGAAGAACTCTGAAAATAAAAGAAAAATCGGCTGAAAAAAATGAAGAAATTTGAAGTAACAATCAGCTAATACATGGATAGTGGAAGGCACCGGCTGAAAAGAAGAAGAGATGGGCGGCTGAAGAAGAGAAGAAAGAAAGAAAATAAAATAACTTACTTGAAGGAAACTGAGCTGCACTCCGGTGGGCTCGATGAGTGAAGGAGAAGAAGGAAAGGGGAGAAAAAGATATGTGATGCACGGTTGAAGCCCTAAATGGGTTTTTTTTAAAAAAAATTACTACTACATTAAGTGATAGGCCCCGGTAGACCCCCCACTAAAAGAAAAAAAACTGGACTTCATCCAGGCGCACGCCTGGTGCGCCTGGGGTTTCAAAAAAAAGCGCAGAGGCGCACGCTTGGGTGAAGGTGCTGCGCCTTGGCCATGCAAAGGCACTAGGCCTGTTTGGCGCCTAGCCTAGTGCGCCTAGGCGCCCAGGCGCTTGCTTTTGACAACACTGACAATGACTAGTGTGAGGTTATGCCATCAAATCTCACTAACTCAAGACTAACAGCCATTCAGCTTTTCAGAAAGTTACCAATAATTGGTTTTCAACTGAACAACGATATGCAGATCTTATGTTACTAAGTAAAACAAATTATTGCTACCACATACTTGAGTTAAATTATATTACTTATCAGAGAAGTACCTGAATCCATTCTTTAATTGATCCAAGAACAGGATTCCTGTAATCATCACCAGCTAAATCATGAACTTTATCCTGATTTAGAATCAAAGTTGTGTTAGTGTCAAAAACAATAGAAATTGCGCGATGAATAGTATCTTGTACCTATCAAAAGAGCTTTAGAGAGAACATGAGAGTTTAACTTAGAAAGCACTAGTATAATGTATCTGTACAACGTAAAGGTACTTAACCTTTAGGAGCAAAAGGATAGAAGAAGCATAGGCATCTTCAGTCATAGACGTAAAACCAAGACTTCTAAGATCACGGACAACTTTACCAATATTGTAAACCAGCGTGCTATCTTTTGCAAAGTTAGGCCCATGATTGTAGGTGTCAATATCCATTTCACCAACCTTGCTGGATCTCTGACTTCCCTGGCTCCGTTGAAATTCACAAGCATCTTCTTCATGATCCACAGCCATCATATTACTTAGTTCTTCCAACTTTCCCTTAAAATACATGCGGAGTATCTCTATGAAAAGGACCAGTGTAAGATGCTAAGTTGCACAAACACCAAAAAACACTCTTCATATCAAAATAGAACTTTATCATATGGCTTCCAGTTCTATTGAACTTTTTTTCCTTTAAAAAAATGCCTATCATACTGATATCGCTGTGCTTTTTCACATTCCTAAGTCACTGAGAGGGTACAGACAACATAAGAACAACTTCTACAATCAAGGTAATCAATAGGAATCTATGTTCATATGCAGTCACAAGCTGACCATGAATACCAGACTACTGAAACAAAAAAACATTATCAAATAGACAAATACAGTAAACAATATCAGGCTACAGACAAACCATCAGTTGAAAAACAATAACACCTCATTTGGCATGCAGGTCCAAGATCCCAAGAAAAGTTATTTCGGTAAAGGTAAACCAAGGAATGTTAACCTGGGCACTGAAAAACAATCATGCTGTTTTTCAAAAATCATGTTGGAATCCACAAGAAAAAGTAGAAAGCATGGGTATAATTATCCTAAAATTCCTAATAACATTGATCATCCTTGTTAGTTATAAAACAATATTAATTAAATTAAAAATAATGTGAGAAATATTTTATCCATAGATCTAAGTAACAATTGCATATGCCTATTATATGGGTAAAGCATATGGAGTGCCTAACTGCGTATAGAAACACTCCCGATGGGAACACCAAAGAAAGTACCTAACAATCGATAGAAATCTAATAAAAAATTATATTAATCCATTTCCTAATTATTATTATTGTTAAATACTAAAATATCTTATATTTATCTATTCATTATTCATGTTTATCTTATGCCAGTATAGCTTAGCTTATTCTATGCCTCAGGTCTATCTTACACTCATGTTTACCTATATATGTTCCTCACATTGAGATGAATATAATTTTTGGACTTTGGGGCTTAACAAATATTATTACTTTTACCAAATACTCTTGTCATCCCCCTCAAACTCAAGACAGTAGTGAGCATAGACCATTTTGAATCTGGAAGATAAATCACAGAAAAAAACACATACATGACTAGAAAGTTGAGTTGGGAATAGAAGGCTAAGATATTAGCAACATGGTGAAAGACAAAAATATCAAATGAGTTAAAACTTATATGAGGAGAAATGATATCCTACATGTGCATGAGCACATATAAGAGCCTATTCAGAGGTGCATGGAGAGATACAAGAGACAACTATGCAAAGTCTTATGGTTAGATGTACTAATAGGGGCAATTGCAGGCATATATACTCATCTATGTAAATATAAAGAGAGAAATTTGCTATTTTATCCTAAAGATAACGCACCAGGAAAATGCATAGGCAATGTTGTTAGAAGAATAGAAGACACCATTAATTGGTATTTGGAAGTAAGAATGGATTTATGATCTTGTATTTTCATCAATCCTTCAGTTGTGCTCTCCTCATATGACTGCAAAGCATGAACCAGCATCAAAAGGCATTTTTCCTGAAAATCCTTTTCCAAGCATATCTCTTCCAGTGATTTACTTAACACTTCCTCAATCCAATTTTCCTGCTCCAGCAATTGTGAATCAATTTAGGTAATTGACAACATTGCAAAGCTTATTGCAGATGTACAATCATAAATCATGAGTTACATTTAATGAAATAAGATAAGCCCTTCAAGAACCTTTTAAATTTTCGTCCTGAGTCACTCAATGTTTTGGAAAGGTCATTTCAATCCACAGGAATGATCAAGCACATTTTTTCAACAATCAAGGCATAGGTGCCAAAAGGTTAAACAAAAAAAAAAAAAAGTTGATGCAAATTTGTCTTTTAGACCACTAATAAATAGCCTGTCCAACCACAAGGTGTCAGATCCTAAATTTCATTGTTAATTTCGGGTAATGTCAACAACTCCATCTCAGATGAGGCATCGGTCTAGGGAGGTTCAATGTACACAGTCTTACCCTTACATAGCAAAGAAGCTGTTTATGTGGCTCAAACCTTGAGCTCCTAGGCTGCAGTGGAGCAACATTAGATTGTTCATCAGATTAAACTAGTCAAAGGAGTTTGTCAAACCATATAGGAAGCTGTAGTCAACACCACATTTTTGGGCAAAGGTTTTGATGTTGACATATATTTCTGACAATGTACAATTTCTTTGACAAATCACTATATACATGGGAATAAAAACTTTCTATAATATAGGTATTTTCTCAGATGGATCATACAAAAACTCCATTAATTTTACCAACTCTTTATCCAACCTGAAAAATGTGATATGACCCATTTGGGAGGGTCAATGTTCCATCTCCTGTTTTTTTTATGATGAAATAGAGTTGAGCAGTCTTCTCACTTTTTGATAATTTAGAATAATTAGTTATGTTGCAGTGATGTTAAAAACTTAAAATCCAGACATTGACTTTATAAAAGTTATTTCAGATATATGAAAGTTGCATTCTTTTCTTGTTCTTATTATGTATTATGATAATATATACATATATGGGTTTTGGCGCCTTGCTTCAATGAAGCTAGTACTTTTTTACCACCTAGCTTCCTAAAGTATTTGAGGGATCTAACATGTTGAAAACCTTAAAGCTATATTAAAAATACTTTAAATAGAAAAACAAAAAACAATCTTAATCAAGATTTTAAAAGAAATTCAGAATTCATCAATATTTTCATTTGTGTGTCCAAATATGTTTGTATATAGAAATTTAAAATCCAAGAAGCATTAGAACTTCATCAATATTGCATATCTATGCAATACAATAAGAGCTAGCTCTTCTTTCCAACAGAAACTAAACAATTAAACATGTATATAAAACACTAAAGAGGGAGCAATAATATGAATACTAGAATCTTTGATGCGATTTCCAGTTTCATAAGTTAGCATCAAAACTTCAAATGCAAGAAGAAATCACATAGGAAGTTTGATGAACAAAAGAACAATAAACAATCTTAAACAGCCTCCCATTTTTCATGGGAGAAAAAGGTGAGATAGTGAGAGGAAAAAGGGCTGACGTGTCGCATGTTGCAAAGAGAATGGTGATGCAGCTCTGACCATTTGAAGCAATGGATGCAACAGGACTCATGCCATCAAAGAGAGAAAGAGATGGATGGAGATGTTAGAAAATCAGCCTTGGACCTAATTCCACCCCAAAAGCTAGCTCAAGGGGGAGGATTGCCCAATCTATTTAAAGACTATTTAGATCACAACCTCAACTAATGTGAGACTTTAACACACCCCCCTCACGCCCATGATCCACATTTGGAGAGTGAAGTTCTTCTGATGGCCCACTATCAACAATAGGTTTGACTATGATATCATGTTAGAAAATCAGCCTTGGACCTAGCTCCATCCCAAAAGCTAGCTCATAGGGGGAGGATTGCCTAATCTATTTAAAGGTTATCTAGACCACAACCTCAACCAATGTAGGACTTTAACAAATGATACCTAACTTTAAAAAGGGCCGAGAAAAACTTGGTATTGGATATAGGAGAAAAGGGATTAATGCTCAACAGCTCAAGCAATTTGCATTTTGCAGATCAAAGCATGGCCGTCTTTCCTTTTCAAGTGGCCCAATTCTCACGGGTCAGACTAAAAATGGCTACATCAAACAATTTTGACATCTTCTAGTCAAACCAAAACCAGTCTTGTCCAATTTTAATAACTATGGTTGTTACATACCAGTAAAATTAAGAACTGTACAAGAGTATTTTAAATATCCACCAATTATAAATTATGTAACTTGTAGTTGTTCACAATAGTAAGAAAAATAGAAGGTAGAAAAGCTTGCTACCATACATGGAATTTAGTTGCTCCTAGTGATGAAATGTCATAATAAGCATCAAATTGCTTCCAGAACTTCAAAACAGCATCTGACTTGAATGCTTCCTGCAAGATACTGGCATTTTAGGGGAAAAAAGTAGTAGAAAAATTCAGTCACGTACCTTCCACCATACATGGACATTTATTCATATATGTATACTTTCGTAACACATGTGTTCTTGTGTGTTATATATGTATTTATAATAACCAAATGCGTGATTGTTCTAAATCAGCTACTCCCCCTACTGTTATACTATTATTTTGTGATTGAAATTTTAATGAACTTATACTAAGTTGGATGGCATTAGACCTTTCACCTTGTATTTTTCCTAACTAGTGGAAGGTTTAATAATCTAATATATTTGCTGCAATTCCCTAGTAAATCAACACTTTATTTATTGACTATAACCCTCAATATGCTTGTCATTTGTTTTATGCTCAGCTATATAGAACCAAAGATGCCTTGTCATAGTGCTTGAAGTTTCGAAAATCGAATTACTACTGAAACAACATTGAAAGACTTCAAAAAATATTTGTCTAAACAAATGGTGCACAATGCTCCAACAATGAAAATTATAGAATATGGTGCAGTCAATTGTACTATGGTCCAATTTCGCATTTGCAGTTAACCCTCATGAGATTTCTTTGGTCAGTCTAGTTTTCCATTAACCAACTGGAGCTACATCTAGTACATGAAATGAAATGAGCATCAAATTTCAAGATCTTTCTTCACCAATATAAGCCATAAAATAACCTTCTACTTCATGAGGAAGACCTTAAACCTCGATTACTGCGACAATGGAAAACTTGGAATACAATGAATTATACCTCAGGAGGGCCAAGTGACACTGTTGAAGCATAGGTAGGTAAGAAACCAGACCATATAGTCGATGGTTAAAGTTTGTAAAAAACTGAAAACCCCAAAAGAAATTGAAGCAATGTACCGGAAATCATTCAAAACAGTGGATTCAGACCTCGAGGGAGTGAAGGAAGTGGTCTTGGACGAGAGAGTCGAGGCCATAGCGACAGAGGGACGAGATGAAGGGGACAAGGTCAGCGCCCGCAGAGAGGTCTCCACGGCCGCGGAGGAGGGCATCGGTGCGGTCGCAGAACCCCGCCCAGCTCTGCAGTACCTCGCCGATTGCTGCACCATCTAAAGAGTCCAGAGCCTGTGGGTCCCACAGCATCGAGGACGATCTCTATTGAGACAGCGATGGCGACAGGGCTCAAGACTGACGACGGCGAAGAAGCTGATGAAGATGCCGGAATCGGGAGCTCGGGGAAGAAGGAGAGGGCGCAGGCGCGGCTGGTTTTGATTTGGGACTGGGGAAGTGCTCATTGATTTCGAAATCCGTGAATGCACACGTGGCAGTCAACCAATTGGCTGATGAATCGCATATTCGCTGCTTTAAGATCTGTGCGTTTGAGTCGGATTAAATCGGACTCAAATCCGAATTCGGGTTTCCTTCACGCGACTTCATTCTCGGATTCTCCTGCGCGACGCACTTCTCTTCTCCTCTCCGCGACTGGGCTCCTCGTCTCGGGGACTCTTCTTCTCAGGTGACCATCCTTTTTTTTCTCTTCTTCTTGTCCTTCCTCTTCTTTTTCATCTCCTTCTCTAGAGGTCTGTCCCGATCTCCTCCGTCTTCTTTCTCTTCTCCTCAGTGATGGGATGCTCCCTTTCAATATTATCTACATAAACAAAGGGGTGTTAAATTACTAGGTACATCATAATTTTTATTACTACATATGACTAAATTACTAGCTGAAAAATACACAAGATACGATTGAGTTACGGATCGGGTTTCGAAGCTGAACCCGCATCCGCTTTCTATAAAGGACGACGACCAGGTCGCCTTTTATTACTCGACCTAACGCCTAACGGGATCTTTGCCCTAAATCTGAAGCCGGAGCGGGGCAGAAAATTTGCGAAGAACACTCGATCGAGGTAAAGAGCAAGTAAGCGAAATTCGTTGACCGCTGTGAGGTATTCAGTTGTTTTCTATTCAGATTCATACGGATCTGGCCGGGGACAGATTTATGTCGGCATTTCTTGTTATGTTTCAGAATGATCAGCTATTCGCTGATCTGTTTGCTTCTAGCTTCCTGTTTTGATTTGTTACTTTTGTCAATTTGCTGTTCAATTAGCCATAGATTTCTCGACTTTCTAGGATCATGCATGTTTCTTTTCCAATCTGAGATGTTTGTTTTACTTGAATTCTTTCTGATGTATCCTTGAAGATTGTCCATTGAGTATTCGTTGTCCGATCTCAAAGATACAGAGTGAATTTTGTGGGAAAACATTCTTGATCTATATAAGATGTGCGCTTGAGGGAGTATTTTTTGTCCGTTTCAAGATAAACCCCCATTTTTATGGATTATGTGTACTCAGAAAATCCACCTTAAGACAATTAACTTGTTTCCAAATTTGTTGGTGAAAATTTTGATTGTTTTCACACATACTTTACAATTCAACCGAATCATCTTAGAATATTTCCTTGAATGAGTTGCCATTTCAGTGACGGAGTGGTTATTAGGAATCCATGTAGTTCATATGTCGAGGATAACATATTGTGTATCTGTTCACGTCTTAATTATCTAATATGCTTTGACTGAGTAATGGCATTAATTATATAATATGTTATAAGAAACTACATTCACATAAGCACGTAGTTCCTTTCCATTTTATTGCTATTAGTTTCCGTGGTTGTTTTATTTCCTATCACATTTTGTGCCTACTTCGGGTTTTCTTGGCTACTATGAATTTGAGTTTTCCTTCATTTTGTTATTATTCATGTTCTTTTATTCTTAGTTGCAGAAGAATGGCAGGAGGATTCAGAGTGCTTCATCTTGTGAGACCATTTTTGGCCTTCTTGCCTGAAGTTCAGAGTGCAGATCGAAAAATTCCATTTAGGGAAAAGGTCATCTACACTGTGATTTCTCTCTTTATCTTTCTGGTTTGCAGTCAGCTTCCACTTTATGGCATTCATTCAACCACGGGAGCAGATCCTTTTTACTGGATGCGTGTTATTCTTGCATCAAATCGTGGAACCGTCATGGAGCTTGGAATTACTCCAATTGTGACTTCTGGATTAGTGATGCAACTTCTTGTTGGTTCCAAGATTATTGAAGTTGACAACAGTGTCAGAGAGGATCGTGCTCTTTTGTGAGTATTCCTTGTGAAAATATTTATTGTTATTACTGGAGACTTCTGTTCACCCCATGAACCAATGATAAAATCTTGAAAGTATTAGTGTTACCTTTAGGATATACTGAAGCTATGTAGGTCATTTCCAAAATTGATATTTAACTAATAGAATTTGCTAGAAGATTGAGCTAATTAGGACTATTATTATATTCTGTTCTATCTTTTTGAGCTTCTCCTCCCTCCATCCCTAATTTGTGATGCTTAATATTTATGCAGAAGATGTAGTTGAAGTTTGATTGAGATTCTGAAAATTTTATTGAAATTTTGGTGCGTTCAATTTTGAATTTATGCTGATTTTTGAATTGTGTAAATAATTTGAATTGGTTAAAAAAAATTCTGACTCGTGGTGCCTTAAAAATTCACAACTCCTTCATTTTTCTCCTTTTAATGTTCAAAAATTCATTGTTTTAGCAATCCATTGAATTCCATAATTCTTAAAACGTGTTACTTGAACATTTTTGTTTTGGTCATGGTTTATAAAAATCATTTTACCAAGAAATATGTAATTTTAAATAAAATGAAGAGTTGTTCAATTTTATATGTTTTATTATTGCTATCTTAGTTGTTTATCTTATAAAGTAACTTCCATGGCATTGGATCAGATAGCTATTTATCTTATAAATTATCTTCCATGGTATTGGTTAATCCCTTCATAATTTATGACAATTTTCAAGAGGTTTATTGGATTGCTGAAATGTATCCCATCATATTAGTTGATCTTTTGCAGTTGTTTATAATAATGTATTATGTATCCCTTTGTGCGCATCAATGCCAAGTCTACATAATATGGAACAAGTGTCTGGCACTATAGCGTATACCTGAGTTATATAATTCAATTATTGGTTAAGAATTGTTAATTATTATCTGTATTTCATTCATCAGTATGACTTGCTTCATTTAACTTGTTATGATCATGAGCAGATGGTAATTAGTGGGTTTAGTAAAAAAATTTCAGTGCTTTCAACCAGGATAATATGTTATTTCATGATAACAAGAAAATCAAGTGGGTTGCCAATCTTATGTTAATTGTTGTTTTCATATTTCAGAAATGGTGCACAAAAATTACTGGGTATCCTAATTGCCATTGGAGAGGCAGTTGCATATGTTTTGTCTGGGATGTATGGCAGTGTCAGCCAACTAGGAACTGGAAATGCTATTCTTATCATACTTCAGCTTTTCTTTGCTGGTATAATTGTAATATGTTTGGATGAACTTCTACAGAAAGGATATGGTCTGGGATCGGGCATTTCGTTGTTCATTGCTACCAATATCTGGTAAGTCCATGGACTCTTTCATGGTTACTTCCATTTAATATGGTATTTTTTAACTGTGTACATTTTGCAGTGAAAATATCATTTGGAAGGCATTTAGCCCAACAACCATCAATAGCGGACGTGGTGCTGAATTTGAAGGTGCTGTTATTGCTTTGTTCCATCTACTGATAACACGAACCGACAAAGTTCGTGCTCTGCGCGAGGCTTTCTACCGTCAGAATCTTCCAAATGTGACCAACTTGCTCGCAACAGTTCTTGTATTTCTTATAGTTATTTATTTCCAAGGTTTTCGTGTTGTCTTGCCTGTGAGGTCAAAGAATGCCCGTGGACAGCAAGGTTCCTACCCTATCAAGCTGTTTTATACCTCTAATATGCCCATTATTCTCCAATCAGCACTTGTTTCTAACCTGTACTTTATCTCTCAGGTACTACATGTCAGAGAAATAGCTATATTTTCCTAGACCTCCTTTTTTAGTTTTTTTATATTGGATCTAACTTTTCTTGTCCATTGTAGTTGTTGTATAGGAAATACAGTGGAAATTTCCTTGTAAATCTACTGGGTAAATGGAAAGAGTCTGAGTACTCTGGTCAATCCATCCCTGTAGGTGGTATTGCATACTATATCACAGCACCGTCAAGGTAATTAAATCTCTCTGAACATGCTTCAACTAGTGAAAAGAACTATTAGTTTCAAAAAGGATTCATTGCTTTAATGCAATAATCTTTATTCTATCTGGTCCCTTCATTGCTTATCATTTTTATTTTGAAATTGCATTATGCAGCTTGGCAGATATGGCAGCAAACCCATTTCATGCACTTTTCTACATAGTCTTTATGCTCTCAGCTTGTGCACTCTTCTCAAAAACTTGGATAGAGGTCTCTGGATCATCTGCAAGGGATGTGGCCAAGCAGCTTAAGGTAAAATTCGTAACTTTTAATGTAATCCATTGCATTTAGTATGCTTCCTCACATCTTTGAAGAAATTTTATTCCAGAATAATGGTTATTAAAAAATAGATGATTTCATCTAGTGTTAAATTGACTAAATGAATTTTATGCATAGTGAAGTACTGAAGTTTGTAAGAGGTTATATTTGTATACATTACTGTGTTGGTTAAAGGGTGTTATTTGTAGAATAATTTTCTCAGATATTAGAAGAGTTACTTTAGCCAACACAAAGACCAGGTTAGCAGACCAGTGGTAAATTGAAGCATCGATATGATATCTTCATTTTTTCACTTCTGAAAAATGTCAAATTGAATTTATAAAATCTTGAAAGGGTCTTCTTTCTCCAAAGTGTTTATGAAACTCTAGGTGTGATTGCCTAGATTCTTGATTAGCTGTGCACCATTTGTAAAGATACTTAATCCAGAACTGTAGGTGTGTGATTGCTAGATTCTTCATCCAGAATGTTTATGAAAACACTTCATTATTTTATCTCTGATGATATATGCAGATCAGCATCATCTTCCTTTATCTTACAGTGGCAGTTGCTTTGTTTGTTTTCCCCTTGTTACTTTGTGGTGCAAATTGAACCATACCTCTTGGCGATGGGCATTAGGCCCTTGCTATGATATCTTTATGAGACACTCTTGATTTGTTGGTGCACTAAAGAATGTGTCTTGACTCTTGCATACTGAGGGGATATGAAAATTCTTCTCTATGCAATATGTTTTTTAGTCTCTTAAATGCTGATTTTTTCAGTATCAAAAGCTTCATGAGTGAAATATTCTCATGAGAATTGCATAGTGGAAGCTGTTTAAATTTTGTAATCTAAATTTATTTCCAAGTAGTAATATTGATTTGTTAAATTTGGTTATTTCTCAGGAGCAACAAATGGTTATGCCAGGCCATCGCGAATCAAATTTACAGAAGGAACTGAACCGGTATATTCCAACTGCAGCTGCTTTCGGTGGCATGTGCATTGGTGCATTGACAGTGCTAGCAGATTTCATGGGTGCAATCGGTTCTGGAACAGGAATCCTTCTTGCTGTGACAATCATATATCAATACTTTGAGACATTTGAAAAGGAGCGGGCCAGTGAGCTTGGGTTCTTTGGACTGTGATTTGAAAGATGAGATCAAAATGTTCAGCAGCTCTGGACGCTTTTTTTCACAGTTTTGGTTAAAGCTTAAACTGATGCTAGTTAATCTTAGTGAGAGTTCAATGCTCCTTAAATGTAAGCTGCTTGCAAATCTTCAGTTGACAAAAGAAATGTACGATTTGTTATACGTTAGACTAATAACAGGTAGGCCAGCTCCTAGATTTCTAATGATGTTATTGTCTAACTTTCACTTGACCGTCCCCTTTTTTCTTGATATTCTGATTTCAGTTCATTTTTCAGTTTTGGTTGTTTTAAAATTTCTGTTTATTCTTATAAAAGTGGCTCGTGTGCCTTATCAACTACTTACACTGCTCATATGTTATGTGCTTGTTCTGTTTTGATCTTTGTTATGGTTTTCCTCATTGATCTCACAAATGAAATTGGCTGCAGCTGTTGCAAAATGAGCAACGATGTGAAATAGTTGTTTTCTATTGTTTGGTCTTTGATGGTTTCTTGTTTATATGACCGAGTATAATCATTCTATCCAGCATACACTAGAAAAATACAGGAAAATGCCGGTATATTTCTTTTGTGACAGTTATTCATTCCTGTTGTGTGCAAGAGACGGTTAAATTGGGCTCAATAGATTTTGTTGTGATAGCATGTCATGCCGTTGGTGCAGAAAGTTGTCTGCTTTTTTTTAGATAGTATGTGCTCGTACACGCGTATCAATAAGTTCTCGAGGACACATAAGGTTGGATTTTCCAATATTCGCATTTACTAGACCAGTCGAATCCTCTAAGTTGAACAGGATCATTAGCAGATATCTGATCTTAGAAAATCCAGGGTTGTCTCTCTGAGATTGTTTTCCACGTTCTCAACGAAAAGATGAATGACCTCCGTAGCTAAAAGCTTGCTTTTTGTTTGTTCGGTTGTCTTCCTTGGCCTTGCTAAAAGATGAATGATCTCAAATGTCAACAGTAACAATGACCTCCATAGCTTGGATGCTTTGGATGTTTTGACTAATTTTTAGCTTTAAATTCTCGATACTTGCCTAATCTGAAATCGTCACCACAAATAGTTATTGTTACTGTTGTTAAATTTTCTATATATTTATTTTCCCTCAATTGGTGTGGAAAATGAATTATTGCATTGTTTGTTATAAGCTATCTGGTTGACCTCTCGAAGTCGTAGCCCACGCGAACTGTTTGTTATTTCCCTCTTTAATCTTATATTCAATCAAATTTTATGTTATTCCATGGAAGTTCACAGCACAGCAGCCTTGGTTGACATCCTATCATCTCCCCCGTGGCCCCGTTAACCTAACACTCGCAGGGAGTAACTATTAGTCTAATACTCTATTTTTTTTTGCTTTAATTTAGTAAGCTTTGATTAAAGTAATGCCTTGTTCGACCTTCTTATTGACTCGGTAAACAAAATGGTAAAAATTGGTAAATTGTTGACATTTGAGATGCAACATAATACCAGCGAAGCTTCCTTTGCTTGTCACCAACGAAACTACTAAATCTCTTACGACAAATCAAATGTAGTCCAGTCCGGTCCTTTTGTTTTAATCTTCGGAACAATGTAATTTCTTCACCGTTACGTATCCTTCAAGCGAGCCAATACGTTCGATATATCAATTAAAAATAGTACATCGTAGCTTAATTATCTGCCTTTCATTTGACCTTTTAAATTAATTGAAAATTATCAATTTGCTTAATTAGTTATGGTCATATATTGTTAGTTAAGTTAACAATTTCTCATGTTTTAGAGATAAAAATAGGGTTAAAATATGGAAGAATTTTTACTTTTTTCCAAATTAAAATAAGCTACATAGGGTTCTATTTGGTATATTTTTGAATTAATTTATTTGATTTCAGTAGGGTTCTTTTTTTATCTAATGTTAATTATTTCGTCAAGATTCGTTAAAACTATATATTCGCATCAACTTTTATTAGCATATTTTTGAACTTTGACATGGTAGACACATTTTTCAACTGATCAACACAATATGTAGAAATTGCTAATCAGAACAAATAAATTCCAATCTCGTTCCTCCAAATTAATTGTCATATGAGCAAACTTTAACAAAGTTTAAAGACAATTACATTGTTTATTAAGACAATAAAATTATACTTTGATCGAAATAATATAAGTAGAAAATGACTGCTTATAATATGCTAATATATATAGTTGATCACGCAAATTAGTAATAAAAATTAACTTGAAACATCACTTTCTAAACTACTAGCTAGTAGACAACTTAAAAAATGACCAAATGAAACCAGGGGTGGACTTGCAAGCTATAATTAACCCAAACTAAGCGCGTAGTTAAATATCCCAGCATAATTAATTAATTTGCACAATTCAATGATTGAACTTATTGTTACCTTTTCCTTGTTCTCTTCTTCTCTTTGAATGCTTCTTGCATACTGATCCTTGGAATGCTGGTTCACATGCACAATTAATTAGTGTAGCCTGCAGCCTTGTTTGATTAATGTACGCACTACGTGTTTATGCGCGTGAAATCATGCCCCTTAATTGACTTAATTAGCTCGCATGCATGCACCATATATGCTATATAAGAGACGATGGCTTCCTTGCCCTTCCTCACAAACTACTCTCTCTCTCTCTCTCTCTCTCTATGGCAGGCGCAAAAGGAGCGTTTCTTGTTACCAGCTCTCTTCTCCTGCTGATGGTGCTCATGAGCACGACGGCCATGGCCGCAGATGGGCCTGCACCGCCACCAAGTGCTGGCGGCGGCGGAGGTGGCGGTGGCGGTGGCGGAGAGAACTTTTCGATTCGCCAGCTTCCTTCGGTGGCTTCGGCCTTCTTGGTCTCGCTTGCCTTCTTGCTCTCCTTCGCTTAGTATTTATATATGATGTGTTTAATTGCATGGAGTTGCTTTACTTAGTGATGGGAGTTAATAATGTGGGTAATATGTATCATTCTATATATTACCTCATTGTGATTTTACTTGTTGTAATTAATAGTCTCGGGACGTTGTGATTTGTTTCTTGTACTTAATTATAGGCGTGGGTATTTAATTATTCTCTTTGTATTTATCATTATTGTTATATTGTGTTCTTGTTATATACATATATATTGGCCATTTAATTCGATCATATTTTCGTCTTTCTTGAATCAATCCATTGAAAACAAGTATTTTCAAACTGGATTAGACCAGTCGGTATAATTTTAATTCCATCATCAATCCTAATCATGTAAAATCTCTACTTATATGATTTGGTATTTAATTAGATCCCCTGTGAAGACTGTAATAACTATTAAATATAATATTAAGAAGACAACTTTTAGAACATTCATTAGCACTTCATACCACATGAGTGCAACTACTATTGGCAGGCTGCCCATAGAAAACCTATGAATGAGTGGATATGAGTAAAAGAAAAAAACATAAATAGAAAAGGAATGAATATGTTCATATCCATTCCTTTTTTATCCCTATGTTCATATCCATTCCTTTTTTATCCCTATGTTCATATCCATTCTTTTTTTATTCATGTTCAGTTACTCAAAGCTCATATTTAGTCGTTCATAGAGATTTATATAGGCATGCTGCCCATATAAGTTTTTTTCATACGACATCGCCACCCGCAGCTCTCAGGCCATCGTCATCGTAAGAGTCATCAACGAGAAAATATTAACACGCCTACGCTGCCATGTTGTGCTACTTCACATTACAACTCCCTGTTCTCCTTTCTCAAGGGTCATCATTGTGCATGAAAACAAATAGAGCAATTGCCTGAATCCATAATATGAATCTAAAAAATTCTCAAAACCATAATATGAATTTAGAAATTTTCGAATCAATAGTGATTTATGCATAATGCCCGAAATATCTTCAAAATTAATTTTCCCTCAATTTCAAACTATGATTCCCTCTTTTTACTAGGGGTGAGCATGGACCGGTTAACCGGTCCATTAGCAAAAAAAAAAACCGGTCCATTAACTTCGGTTTTTCAAAATCATTAACCGTAAACCGGTCCATTAACTTCGGTTAACCGGTATTTCGGTTTCGGTTTTTTCAGTTCGGTTAACCAATAAAAATTTTTAACCTATCAATTTGTAAAAGAATTTTAAACCTCCAATCAATTTTGTGTATAGCAAAAATTCAGTTGGAAGGAAATAGTGCCTCAAATAACTTAGACTCTTGAAGATCACTTAAAAGCTATCATGCATGGAAGTATGACAAGAATCAATATGGTAGGAATATAATAATCTAATTTGTCAATCAATATGTGGTATACTTATCTTAATATGGATCATGACTCGAATTACAACCTGATGCTTCAGTTGTTGGGTAGCTTCCATCTCAACAATATAAATCCAATATATATTTGTCCAAGCATGAGGAAAATGACATGTGGATTTGGATCATAGAACCACATCAATGACAAGCAAATCCTTGACAATGTCATTGGTGCAAATTGGAATAAGATGTGGAAAGATAATTTTGCATGGAAACTCTTTTCGGGAAGCCTACCAAACACACATACTTGATACTTCAAATATCAAGCTACTTCAAACATAAAAATACCATCATAGAGTTCAAACTATCATCTATTCATCATACTTCAAACACACATAAATAACTACTTTAAACTACTACAAATAATAAGCTACTTCAAAATAAAAATACCATCACATGAAGCTAATGTCCAAAATAAAATACTATCCAAAATAACAAGCTACACACCACCACCACATGAAGCTAATGTCCAAAATAAAATACTATCCAAAATAACAAGCTACACACTACCACATGAAGTTAATGTCCAAAATAAAATACTATCCAAATTCAAATACAATCCACAAATAACAATTTAAAGTACTTAGTGTTCATTGTTCAATTAAAGATGACAAATCCAAATCCAAATCCAAATCCAAATCCAAGTGCAGTCCACAAAATATCCTTGATTATAATCAACTCTTCAATCATCAATTTGGATAATAGCATGGCCGGTAGTATCACAAGATGACTCTGAAAAGAAAAAGAATATTACAAATTAGTATTAAAAATCAATAGAGTTGAGAGATATCAAATGAAATAAAGAGAAGAATTAATACCTATCTCTACACTTTCAAGTTCAGCTAAGGCATGTTCAATGAAAAGAGATTTACTGCTGGATCTAAACCAATCTTGCCCACAAATGAGTGCTTCCACAAGCCTAGGAGTTAGAGTAGACCGAAATGAATCAAGGATACGGCCTCCAGTGCTAAAAGCGGATTCTGAAGCCACTGTAGACACAGGCATAACCAATACATCTCGAGCCATAGTAGAAATTATTCGATACCTAGATGCATTGACTTTCCACCAAGCTAATATATCAAAATCATCACAATCCTCCTCAAGCTCCTCATTGAAATACCTATCCAACTCAGTTTTTATCTCTCCACTCCCTTGAGATGCCTTTTGCTTCTTCAATATTTCTCTAATGTAATCAGTCCCAGCTTTAGGCTTTGCATCATTTTTCTCAGTTTGAGCTTGCTCACTTGCTTGTACAACAGAAGATGAAACTATGGATGCACCATAAGAATCATACATAGAGGATAAAACTTTTCTCAACTTCTCTTTTAACAGTTTGGCATTTTGAGCATCATATGATTTCTCAATGATAATATCCACAGATTCCAATTTAAAACGAGGATCAAGCACTACAGCAACAAACAACATGATATTCACATTATTAATATTTGCCCAATACTTATCATATTTTCTTTTCATTCTAGTAGCCATTGCCTTCAAATTCAAATCCTCACTTTCACCCCAGGAAGAAATCATCAACCCAAGACCATAAGGTGCTGTTTGGTTAGCGAAAACTATTTTCTGGTTTGGTTTCAGTGAAACTGAAAACTTGGTTTCTAAAACTTGATTTTGGTTTCTAGTTTTCAGTTTTCCGAAAACGCGTTTGGTTAATGAAAACAACATAAGTTTTAGTTAGTTGAAACCAGTGAATATTTATTTGGCTATAAAAAGTAATATTAATTTTCCTTGAACATTTTTAGTAGTAATTAATATTTAGTTAGTTTACAAAATTAAATATTTGCTAATATAGTTATAAAATATTTGTAATATTTAATTAATTAAGTTATTGGTAGTTTGAGATTTTTTTGTTCAATTAGATATAAAAATTAATTAATAGTTAATATTTCAAAATAATAATAATTCTAGTGGTCTAAATTAGTTTTGATTAATTATAAATAGATTAACTTTAAGAAAATTGAGTTATTTTAAAATTTGGGTTTGAGTCAATTAGATATAAATTGGTTTAATTAATTTGTAAATTTAAGATAATAGTTTGAGTTGAAAACGATGATTTTTATTTATATTTATAAAAATAATATAGTTTGATTTATTTTTAAATTAATTAATTATATAAAAAAATATTTATAATTATAAAGTTGTCACTACATTTTGATAACGAAATCGACAGTCTCGAAACCACAAAAAATAACATTATGGTGTTTTCATTTTTATTAGGAAAACTGGTTTCGTTTTCATTCTGGTTTCGATTCAGTTTCATGAAAACGCTGAACCAAATACGTTTTCGTAAGCAGTTTTGGTTTCAGTGAAACCGAAACCATGAAAACAGACTTTGTTTCACTAACCAAACAGACCCTAAATCTGTCTCATGTACTCATTACCGGTGACATAAAGTGAACCAGATAATTTCAAAGTAGTTTCATAAAAGACTTCAAGAAATGGTAGCAAGTTTTTGGCATATTCCCAATCTGAACTATCAGGCAAACCACTCTTATTAAAAAGCTCACTCACATATTTGGGATCAGTAATCTCAAGCAAGAAAAAAGCCTTTTGAAATTTCAAAGCTGATTGCAACATTAAATAAGTTGAGTTACATCTAGTTTCCACATCTAGACATACTAGCCTTTTTGTATCTAGCAACTCTTTTGCAGCACATTCTTTAAACTTTTGTAATCTAGAAGGAGATGATCTCACATATTTGACAACATTTCGAATTCTAACAATTGAATCATCAAGTTCACTCATTCCATCTTTCACAATGAGGTTCAAAATATGAGCAGCACATCTCATATGCAAAAATTCACCTTGCAAAACACTACCCTCCCAACTATTCAACCTTCTCTTCAAGTATTGAATGCACAAGTCATTTGAGCTTGCATTATCAACTGTTACAGTAAAAACTCTGCGAGTCCCCATTCAAGTAAATATTTTTCAATTGCTTTACCAATAACTTCACCTGAATGACCCGATATTTGACAAAAACTAATAATTTTTTTATGCAGAGTCCAATCATCATCAATAAAATGACATGTGATGCACATATAACTCAAATTCTGAATGGAAGTCCATGCATCAGTTGTAAGGCAAATTCTTGAAGATAATTTCTTTAAATACTTCATGAAGTTCAATTTCTCTTGCTTATAAAGTTCATAAGAATCTCTAGCTACAGTGAAACGTGAAGGCATAACAAATAAAGGTTGCATTGAACGACAAAATTGGCGAAATCCTTCATGTTCCACAAATCTAAAGGGTATTTCATCAGTAATGATCATTTTAGCTAAATATCTTATGCACTCTTCTTGATCAAACTTCCAAGATGCAAGTGTATGTGTAGTGCCTCCAAAATTACCACTTGCTAAGGGTTTAAATGTTAAAGTTCTCTGACTCTTTTCCACATTGGTAGGATACTTTTTGCATCTATTTAAATGATTACTCAAACAACTAGTGCCACTAGATGTTGAACATGCAAGAGACTTCTCACAGTATTTGCAAGTTGCTCTTTGATCACTATTATCTTTGCATTCAATCTTATCAAAATGATCCCATACACAAGATTTTCGTTTACCACGCACCTTTGACTTTGAAGTCCCACCTTGGGTTGAAGGTAAAACAACACGCTCTTGAGTTGTTTGTTCTTGATGTTCTTGTTGTTCTTGTTGTCCTTGTCGCTCTTGCAATTGGGGGATGATATTTCCCGTATTGGTAGTAGAATTTTCAGCGGTGCTAGACATATTTTCAGCCTACATCACAAAAGACATAATGAATATAAGTATGAATATCATTAAATAAAGGAAAGAATGTACTTCAAATAAAAGGAACCGGTAGAGTAAGAAACTAAGAATGGATCGTAGTAAGAGACCTTCTAAGTGCCATCAATGAAGAATTGAAACAAAGTAATGAAGAATTGAAACAAAGTAATGAAGAATTGAATCTCTGTCAGTTTACTTTCCTTGATTTTATAATCCTTTTCCAATAGTATAGGTAACAACAACCTATACCATAATATTGATTCAAATTTAAATACTAAAGCAACAGCAACATCACACTGGTACGAAGAATTGCAGATTAATATTGATTCAAATTTAAATACTAAAGCATTAAAGCAACATCAACATCACACTGGTATGAAGAATTGCAGATTAATATTGATTCAAATTTAAATACTAAAGCAACAGCAACATCAACACTGGTATGAAGAATTGCAGATAATAATTTTATGAATAGATAATAAGCAATTCCACATTTCGCAAAACCAAAGAATGAGACGCGATCGGAAGCAATTCATGCAATTCCACATTTCCAGGAAGCAATTCATGCAATTCCAGTAAGCAATTTCACATTTCCAGTAAGCAAAACCAAAAAATGGCAGATCAGGAGAAAATTCATACCTGTTAACTATGCGGCACTGATCGGAAGACTGAGACGAGCTGCGGAGAGGCGGAGACGACGAGTCGCGGAGGGGCGGAGAGTCGGAGACGACGAGTCGCGGAGAGGGCGAGAGAGAGAATAGAAGACTGAAGAGGGCTCGGGCGTCGGGGCGTCGGCCGTCAGGGCGTCGGGGCGTCAGCCGTCAGGGCGAGTCGGCGAGAGCCGAGAGGGCGAGAGTCGAGAGCCGAGAGGGCGTCGGTCGTCGGGGCGAGACTGCGAGAGGCGACAGCAGTCGGGGCGAGAGGCGAGAGCCGAGAGGGCGTCGGCCGTCGGGGCGAGACTGCGAGAGGCGAGACTCGAGAGCAGTCGGGGACTCGGGGCGAGAGCCGAGACTCCGAGAGGGCGTCGGGGCGAGAGGCGAGAGTGGGCGGCTGGGCGCGCAGTGGGCGACTGGGTGGGATAAAATATTGTTTTCTACTAAAAATTATAACTAAAAAATTAATAACTTATTATATAATACTATTTTATAATATATATAATACAAAATATATATCCACCGGTCGGTTAACCGAAACCGGTGGACTTTTTATACCCCGACCCGAACCCGAAAACCGAAAATTAAAAAAATCCGAAATCGAAAAAACCGGTTCGGTTTCGGACCGGTTTTCCGGTTAACCGAAAAATCGGTTTTTTTTTCTCACCCCTACTTTTTACTTCTTAAAGCTTTTGAAAAAGTTTTGAAATGGTTCAAAATAAATTATTTTTTATTATGTATATATAACATAATTTTATTTTTTAGCAATATTATGTTAGTTTTTTAATGGATAAATAACTTTTATTATATAAAATTATTATTTTCTTCATTTATGGATCTTGGGAATTGCTCTAAAAAACTAACACAATATTGCTATAAAAAAAAATTATGTTATACATAATAAAAAAATATTTTATTTTGAACCACTTCAAAACTTTTTCAAAAGCTTTAAAAAGTAAGGAGAGAACCATAGTTTGAAATGGAGGGAAATTTAATTATGAGAGTATTTCGAGCATTATACATAAATTATTATAAATTCAAAAATTTCTAAATTCATATTATGATTTCGAGAATTTCTTAGATCCATATTATGAATTTAGGCAATTGGTCGAACAAATATCGGACTCCTCCAATTCCAAAAATTTTAGCCATGTGTTCAACTAGTAAGCACAGCACATCCAAGTCAAGTTTGACTCGTCCTACTCAACTCAATTAATCAAGGAAAGTATTCATCCAAATAGTCCAAACTAAATTCCAATTACCTTTAATTAACTCAAATTATTAAATTTAATAATTAAATTAAATTAAATCTCCAACTCTAAAAATAAAATTAGTCACAAATCCATCTTCTCAACATAATTAGCTAAATACATTTTAAATTAAACATCCAAATTTAATAATAATCAACTAAATTATCCAACATAAGTGTAAATAAATAGATAATTTCAAGATATAACACAATGAGCTCATTTTAAAACTTTTTTTTTGTTGATTTACAGAGTAATACATCTACAAAGGATCCAAAGTTGTAATATGCCTTCTCTAAAGAATTTCTTTCCTTGTGGTAAATGAAGATACTCTCTTTCCATTATACAATTTCATTAAAAAAATAATAAATTACAATACAATACCTTCTACTTTTACCTTTATTACACTCCCACTCTCTACAATTGAAAATAACAGGGTAAATTATACGAAACCCCCTCGACTATAGTCGATGTGCTCAAAGATTACCTAAACTACCAAATATACACAGAATCCTCCGCAACTACACTTTTTGTTTAAATAATCCCCTTCATTAGCATTTCTGTTAGTAACTTAACGGTAAAACTTCTACGTGCGCAGAATCTTCCTCCCCAAATGCCACTTGGCAGCAATTTCCACTCTTCATCTCATCCGACGACAATTACTTTTTCTTCTACCTATCTCCTTGCCCTAGACTCCACCGCTGCCGCCTCCACCACCACCACGAGGAGGAGGAGGACGACGAGGAGCTGTCGGCGACCTCTTCCTCTTCAAGAGGAGGAGGAGGAGGTGGTGGAGGCGGCGACGATGGATTCTAGGGAAAGGGGATGAGTAGAAGAAGAAGTAATAACCGTCGAATAAGATGAAGGATGGAGATTTTTGCCACGTGGTACTGGGGGAGGAGAGTTCTATATGCGCCCGTGAAAATTTTACTGTTAAGTTACTAACGGACAGACTAACGGATAAAAATTATTTGAACAAAAAGTGCAATCATGGAAGATTCTGTGCACACTTAATAGTTTAGGTAGTCTTTGCGCACATCGACTATAGTCGAAGGGTTCCGTGTAATTTATCCAAAATAATAATATCATTGCCTCAATTATGAATGAACAATTTTCTTAATTATTTTAATAATAAATCTTAGTTCTTCAAATTTGGACCTACCTTTCTCTATTAAATTCATTGATAAGCAAAAGACTGAAACAAAAAACTATCCGCACTAGGACAAGCACAAATCCATCCACATATAGCACCTTTGACTATATAAATATAATGTACAAAGTGAATGATTAAATACAACTGAGACTGACTATTCTATCAAGCTTAGATACACACCGAGGAAGGAAATTAAATCACAAAAGAATGAAATATCTAAGTTTTGTGGGGAGGGGGCAGTAGAATTTATACATCAATCACTACATTAATTATGGGTTATTAATCCTGAAGTGAGAACTTGGGTACTACCACTTTCCATAGAAATTGAAGCCACAATACCCAACGTCGCATTCATGGATTTGGAATTGTCATGCTCCGCCAGCAAGTTTGTTGATTACATGAGCCATGCTAGCTACAATGCAACCCAGGATCCCACCAGCAGTGACCTGAAATTTGAGATACTACCATGAAGTTGCATTGCAGATGATTCAGATAGAGCTAATATTCCAGTAACAAAAACTGATGGTTAAACTATGCCAACAACCTAGACATTGACCCTGTCTGATTAATCCAGTTTGCACATGCGACGTTTGGTTTATAGGCACGACGATAAGAACTGAATCTGCTCCCCAGACAGTACACATCTAAAATATACTTGGTTTACCGAAAGAAAAGGAATCGTTGTCCATAGTATTCTGTTCATTAGTAGGGCATTACTTATGAGTGTTAAATTATCCATTCAGGTTAGGACATGAGAACATTTGCGTTCATCACGATGGTTGTTACAATGATCAGACAAGATTTCAGATAAATGAATTTCTTGCATTTCTGTGTAATATACTAAGATCCATAGTTGCGCAAATCTAAGAGCAAAAGGTGTATTTTGCTGTACCAGGTTGCAGCATCACAGTTATTACACATAGAGTTTACAGCACTGAACCAAACCTGAAGAGGAGTATGGCCAAGAAGCTCACGGAGCGGCCTAGTGTCAGCTAGAGGATGTTCTTCTGGAAGTTCGTATACAATTTGATTCAACACCTGTGACGATACGAAAGAACATAAGTTCATTTAGCAAACTGCAAAAACTTTTAGAATTATTCAGATTTACACATTAAGTTCCCTAGGAAATATCCAACAAGTATGCTGGAATCTTTTCCCACTTTGTCAGTTTTCTTAACTGATCAAAGAATATTTGATTTGTTTTGACTACATCACTTGTGTAAAAATTCACATAAGATTACTCAGACAAAGAAACACATCAAGAGAATCAAACAACAAGAAATTGTGTTTAATCCTGGTACATACTAACATCTTCTAAGCAACAACAATGTACTTTTTTCCTCCATATATATCTATTCAGTTCAAATTAAGGTACATACTAAATGGTCTCGTGCTTTTACTAAGTTTCCAGGAGGTTGAGATTCGGTAATGTGTTTGATTAGGATAATAACATCTAACAAAATTTCATCATAATGGAGAAAATACAACATTTTTGTATAGTATTAATAAAAAACAACAATACATGAGTTGCCTATCTACCCACTATAACGATGAAACAATTTTGGGTCACAGATTTAATTTCAAGTTTAAAATAAATAAAACATTGATCTAGCCTGGTGTCTGATATAAATCTTGGACCTTGGGTAGGATGTGAATATGTGTACACATCAAAAGATAACACCAGAATATTCCACATGCACCAGTGCTCTAATAGTTGCTTAGAATCTAGGTCAGAAGTAATAAGACTAGCATCTACTTTTATGTCATGTTAGCTCTAACATCACTACAGTAGTAAAAAAATTAGTGAAAACAAGAAAAAAACTGAACATCAAGGTGTGATAAATACCTCTGCCTGCTTTCCAGCATGCAGCCGGACACCAAAAGCATCATACATTACCTGCCAATTAGTGGTCCAATAAAATGTCATAACCAGATAAAATCAAGAAAATTTAATTGAAGTGTTAAACAATTAAAAAACCATCATGTAGTGTCCTTGAACTGCTAATTGAATCCCTGAAGTATGTTAGTTTTCAAAATCAACCAATGAATGACAAATAAATTTTTGTTCAGAAAGAAATGTCCATATGGCTGAGAACTTCTTCAATCAATGATAATTTTCTAGTGATGATTATCAACTACATGTAACCTAACAAAATCCAATAAGATACTTCCAATCTCAAAGCAAAATTGTGGTTAGAGTGGCATTATCACCCTCTTGGAGGATACTGTTTAGAAAATTAGGTTCACTAAAAACAAAACCTATTCATAGTAGCTCAATTTGTATGATACTGTTTAGTGAATTAGATTCAAGAAAAACAAAAACCTATTTGTAAACTGAAGTTAGACAGCAAATATAATATAGCATGTGTTAATGTCCCCATAATCATTTTATATTTCTTCTTTTCCACAAGGAAGAAAGAACTATTTCCCAACAATTAATTACTAAAACATAAAAAGAAAATGAAATTAACATAATGCAAGGAAACTGTGTCCAAGATCTTAGGATTTTTGCCACTCTTTTCTTTAATAGTTCGATAACTGAGTATGCTTTCTTCTTGTATGAATACATATAAAAACATAATCCTCATCCATACAGGCTAATTTTAAAGTTATTTGTTGAAAAATACGATTAAACATGTTAAATTCTCAAGCAACAGATTGAAAAATCTTAACCAATAGAATAATAGCAGACCATCATAACCAAAAAAATTCTCAAGCAATTTATTGTAAACTCAAAAATTACTCTTCCATACGGGAAATTGAAGGTTGGTTGGGAAGCAAAAGTTGATAACATTAATGTTTATGCAACACAAATATCATATAATTATATTAAACTATCTTTATGGAATACTAGCCATTTTGTAAATCTTTAAATCCACATAGTATTCAAAGGTTTTGGAATACTGGCCTGTCTATTCAAAGATTGGAGCTTAGAACCATGTTTTGAAGCTTAAAAGTATATTTTGGAGATTACATTTGAAAAAAAAATAAAAACAAAATGAATAAAAATCTCAAGACAGGTACTGTCTGTACTGGTCCATACACTCGATACAGTACACTACCAATACATCCCGGGACTAGCTTTAAACCGAGATCGGTACCGGTACGAGATTTTAAACCATGCTTCTACATATTCTTGGGCTCTTTCCTACTAGCTTAAGATTCCAAAATAATAATCAACTCCTTTTCTTTATCATTGTGGCAATGTTGTTCACCTATTGTTGATCCAAAGTATAGGTCTTTTACAAAGCATGTCAATCTTTAGCTTACTATTATGTTACAGTTAGGTCCATTTACATGCCTATTAATCCTTCAATTAGCTTCAGCATGATGAGGATGCTAGTGTTCATAACATTTTATGCAACATTATCATCAAAGCATCAGTACCAGCACAATGACATAAATATATTAGTTTTGTGTAAGTTCAAGACCAACATTGGAAACAAAATTAATTTTATGCGATAATACCATGAAAGCATCAGCATAAAGCTATTTTTATAATGAAAGTCGTAATAAGACTAAGTATTACCACCGATGCTATTACTATTGCTGTAGCAAAAGTAGAACTACTCAAGCCATCTTGAATTCCAATAGCTACTGCTAGTGCTGTCACTGTGGCTGAATGGGATGATGGCATCCCACCAGATCCAATAAGCCGCTTGGCATCCCAACGTTTTTCCTTGAACCTGTGTATCTATAATGAGCATTTTTCTGTACGAATGACTTCTTTATTTCAAGAATTAGTGTAAACAAGACCCACTATATAGTTGATCATGTAATTCCTGTAGGCTGTACGCGCATAAAGAAATAACCAACAATCAAAGAATCAAATTGCATTGGTATTTGGCACTTGTACAAGAACCCAATAGATTGACATTTACAGTTTTCTAGATGATCAGTGAAGGGGAAATTTTGTCCCAAATTTGTCAAAGAAATATATCAATGTAAATATTTGTGTTTGGTTGGTAGTGTAGGCAAATCACATATAGCATTGCAGTATTTAGTTACTACTTACTACAACAATAGATTGAAAATCAAAATGATTATGCAATGGTCCCAAAATGGCGACTTTTTCCTTTGAAAATATATGAAACTAACTTAACATTCAAAAGATACCAGATTCAAAAAGAATAATGGCGATAGAGAATTTTGGGTATGCCCAGTTAATCAAATGTCAGCTTGCTTCTTCCCTGTCCAACAAAATCCAAAACCAAAGAATAGTTGTTTTAAGTGCCCAAGGTCAAACAAGCTACTTTAGTCCTATCTAAGATTGTTATTACCAGTAGCACAGTATGACCACAAACCAGCTGATCTCACAGTTAGGCAGGCTTTTACCATTGAGGTCATCCTAGACTAGTTATCCAAGTGAAATGTTTGCCTCGTGACTTCCTAGCTTTTGGATAAAAACTGGGGTGATTATAGAATCGAGTTGGAAAAATCAATGTGTTCAAAATTTGGTCCATGGTCATTTATGATTTAATTATTTAATTCCATAAGATATCACTATATGCAATTTCATTTTGGTATGCTCCACATTATATGTGTTAAAGGATGTTGCATATAGTGATATCGTGATGGGGGCAAAGAAATTGTAACACATACCAAAATTTCATTTTTACATATTAGTCATGGTTTGCTCTACAAAAAGCAGGGGGAAGACTGCATACATCAACCCTCTCCAAAGTCCACAAAAGTGGAATTTGCTCCGTGCACTTGGTCACCCTTTCTATATTAGTTAGGGTTTAAGTTTGACACAATGGTAGATAAGAACCAATTGGAAATAACCATTAGAGGCCTTGTCAACAACACTTCAAGTAGTACTAGTCCAGTTAAAAAAAACTGATTGGCAATATTCATTCAGTATCTAATCAAATAACATTGTTTGTATTTTGTAATAACTGTGAACACCAGATCATACTCATAGAGCATTCTGGTTATAGCCATGTAGTCTTCGTAATTCCTGCTACATGACTAGGTACAAAGAGGTCGAAGGCCTAGTCTACAAGAGAAGGGCTAAGAAGAGTATAAATGTTGTGTTTGTGAACTTGTATTGGATTCACAACATGCATGTTTGCAAGGCTAGAGCGAACTGGACGTGTTTTATGATTTGAATCAAAATGCAATATGAGGCACATGGTTGCTTGTGCTAGCATAGAACAAATGGGCGTGCATAATAGGCAATCAAGAAAAATGTGTATATTCATGACAAAGGGAAAGAAAAAAAGGTTTTTGAGGGTAGATAGTGCTAGCACACACAGCAAGAAGCACAATAAGAAGCAAAAGACAAGAATAGAAAAGTAAAAGATAGGAAATTTACATAGTCCGGCAAGGGTTGCCTATATCCACAGCCGGACAAAGATATATTCATTATATTCACCCAGAAGTGTATAATACAGGATGGCTGCTACCTCTTTTGTATAATAAGAAGTCAGCTAGGGTAAACCAACCAAAGGAAGTACAAAGACAAATACACCACAAAGATAACATCTGCCCAAGTTTTATACTGGGAGTCTAAAATTTGGAGAGGTTGTGGAGGTGTTCCCCTACAACCGCAGCAGGGGCACACTGCCAGCAAGCAAGCTGATCAGGCAGCTCAATCTCTGTTTGCCCTGCACAACGCAGGGTCAATAGAGTGGTCTAAATTAGGCTTCAAACCTCTAAAAAGGAGGAGAATATTCGGAATTTGGTGCCAAGCTATCTGGAATAACCTTATTCCACAATCCCACTTACTCTTTGAGTAGGGTAGTTTGACAAGAAAAACCATTCTCCATTTCCTCTCAAATCTCAACTTTCTTTAGTTGTTTTCATTCGAAATAAACTTATAGAGATGAAATTTGATTTAAACATCACTCATTCAAGATGAAACTTTAATCTCTTTATCTATGAAAGGAATTTTTTTTTCCGATTGCTATTGCAGATTTCTCGATCCTATGCACGTGCATGTAATAACTTTCTGTTCTTTTCTTCTACTCATTTTTTGTCCGAAAAGGCAATCATAAATACTTTCATACAAAGACAAAAATAATTGGGAGGTCCCAAATATCCCCTTTTTATGCTTCTATAAGACTATAACGTGATATGTCAACGCAAAACAACCAAGCATCGAATCCGTAACCAAATCAAATCCCATCAAAATGTAAACTTTCCTTCACGGAGCATGCCCTATTTCCAGATCAACGTACCAAGAGCCAGAGAAAAGCACAAGAGCGCGCAAAGATCTTAACTTTAAAAGGATCAAGCAAAGATCCAACCAGAGACAAAAACAAATCGCGACAGGATAAGCAAGCGCGGGCGGGATAGGTCGTTACCGGGTGAGGAAGAACTTGATGGACTGAGCGATGGCGAAGGCGAGGATGGCCGAGATCAGGGGGTAGTTCTGGAAAACGGACGAGTAATGGCTCGAAGACAGCGGCGGCGGCGATGATGAAGAAGCATTAAAGCTCCCCAATCCGTCCATCAATCCCCTCATGGTCGAAGAATCAGAACAAGAACGCTCGTTGAATTTTTTATCATAATATAATACCGCAAAGAAAGAAAAAAAAAACACCGAAAGAACGAGAGCTAGATGTGGATATGCCTTTCCTAGATTCAATTGGGGGTTGGAATATACCGCCCATGGAAATTGTTTGTTTCAAGCTTCGACTTTGAGAGAGGCTTCCTTGTACGGTGGAGAAGAACAATCCTTCTGCTATACTTATCTTTCACACCCGCCAAACTACCTTCGTTTCCATTGGAGCTTAAAGTGGAACCCAACTATCCTCATTTTAGAATAACAGGTACTTTTGCGAGTAGTTCGTTTATAGGTAAGATAAGAGCAGTTTTGATTTGCTATGGGACATTGGGTTTGTTAAATGTTCATTAACTAATTAATTTGCCCGTCGGATTGGAAATTTGCAATTATTTGATTGTTTTTCTTTACTTATCCGTCAATACGATTTAGGAAAAATTGGAAGAAGAAAAAAAGAAGTAAATATCGTAAATTTAAAATATAAATGAATGAAGATTTATTTTATCCATCTATTTAATAATTAGTTGTTTTTTATCATAACTTTATTAATGCGAGAAATATCTCCATAAGATTTCATTCTACGACCTATAGCAAGATATATTAATTATTTTCTAATGATAGAAATAGAAATATTTTATCTGACATTCTGATGATCTTCATTATCCTGCTAAAAAAAATGACTACTTGTGAACAGTCAATAAACAACAACACAAAAAAATTATTCTGCAATTTAAGATTGTGGAACAGTGTAAGCTTCTCGACCCAATTCATAAGCAGTACCAGTTATATACTATAAGAAATGATTGAAATAGCGGGCGCCAAACATATATAAAATATTGGCATCTTTCAGTGGAAATATTAAAATAGATGCAAACGAAAGCCACGAAAATTAATTGCCATTCGCTTGAGCAAATTTAGCACACTGATGCCTCAGAAGTAGGACTGAAAATGAGTCGAACACATGCGAGTACTGGTCTGCTCATATTCGGCTCAGTTCTAAATCGTGCAGATTGGAATTTATTTCGAATTCGAAGCATTACCTAGACCTGCTTATTATATTTGACTCGATTCGAATATTCGAGCACTCGAATACGAATCCGAGTATAATGATCTTGTTTGATGAACTGCAACTGCAAATGTTAAGATCAAGTTCAAACTTGCAGTTAACTTAAATACAATAATTTAAGATCAACACTTATAATTAACACTTAATAGAACTTAGAAAATCAAGATACACAACAACATATTTAAATATATTAAACTGATTAATTGATTAACAGAAGACAATAAGTAACAGAACTTGTAAAATACTTTAAACTTCAGATATTGAGATACACAACACCATATTATAATAATTAACTAAACTAGAAGTCTATAAGTGAACTAAATACATCACTGTCACTGATCAACACCATATTAAAATACAAATACATTACTGATAATACTAAAATTATGCCAAAACTACAGATCAATGCTGCTATAAGCAACTTGCTGCCACTGCATCAGTTCTTGGACTAGTATCCAACAGTTGACCAAGCTTGCCTTTGGACTTGGCACTGTTCACATGATCACATCCTCCAACTTTATTGTTGGATCAATCAAATTTGGTTTATCTATTTTGGACAAAAAGTTCTCAGCAGCAACAGATGGGGCATTTTCAACCTCCATTTTATTGGGAGACAATTCTTTTGATGGGGTCACTTGGGCATTTAGTTTTGCCTGTACATCAAAGTTACAGCAAAAAAGTTACAGCAAACAAACAAAACACATATATTCTGCCATATTAATTTTTCCATATTTTTTTAATAAAAAAAACTTAACGAAATATGAGAAAGCTTGAACCAATTAATATATTAAGCAGAAGCAAAAGACATGTCTATAGAGCAGCTAGAATCACATTCTATGCATGTGACTAAATTCCCAAGTCCCAACCACGGATCATTTTGTTCTCATTTCATTAGGAAAATTTAGAATCATCTAATTATATAGAAACATGATAGGATAAATTAAGAAACATAAAAATACTGAATAAATGGAATTTAATCAAGAAGCACTTGAATGGATCAAGTAGAATAAGGAGATAGTACATTACTACTGATGGCCTTGCTTATATAAAACAAATAAGAACTTGCACATACACAAAATGGTACACTTGAAAGAAGAATGTGGGAAGCATAATATCTGAGAATTGAATTTTAGATGTCAACACAATAATAGCATAAGAAAATCAACAATAACTAAAACCCAACTATAGGTAATGAAGGAGGATCTAACATATCCATGACAAAACAACTTATACAGTAGAGTCATGTTTAACAACTTATATTAACTAATTTCTAATATGAAACTAGTTAAGAAACAGATAACTTATATAACACTTAGATAACTAAAATCATCTGAGGAACTAGTTAATATAACACATATTAAATAATTACTAATATGAAACTAGTTAAGAAGAGTTTTAAGTTTACCTTCAGTCTTGAGACTCTTGACAGCAGAACTTGCAAGTTGCAACAAGACTTGCAATTTACAAACCAAGTATTAAGCAGTTTACTCCTGCAATTCATCACTGCAGTAGAAAACAAGTTCATCATACAACAAGTTCATCACTGCAGTAGAAAATAGGTTCATAAATCAAGTATCAATACCTTCAGAGTTCAGTCCATCGGTAGCAGAAAACAAGTTCATAAACCAAAATAGGCAGTTCATCAATGCAACAGCTAGCATTAATCAAATTGAAGATGTGTTGATGATTGATGAATGATGAACTCAAACAAAACAAGCAGTTCATCAATACAGCAGCCAGGATTGATCAAATTGAAGATGTGTTGATGAATGATGAACTCAAACAAAATAGGTAGTTCATCAATGCAACGGTCAGTAAAAAATTAAAGATGTGTTGATGAATGAGTTTAAAAGTAAATAATAAACATCAACAGCTAGTCTAAATTAAGAGATACTTTATAAGTAGCATAAAAGAAGTCTTCAAAACAACATTCAAGTCTCCAGATTTTCTTCTTCACCCTATCAATATCAGAAGGTAGTAGCATTAGTCATAATAATTAAGAGATAAAAATAGAAATAACATAAAACATTATTAAATAAAGTCTAAATTTATCGTATAGTTGACAATTTTGTAATCATTTTTCAGTCAATCTGCGGTGCATATCAAAGCTTGGACAGTTTCTGGCTTTAGAGAACTTCTATACTGATCCAAAACTCAAACCCCAGCACTGAATGTGGACTCTGAAGCCACTGTGGTCACAGGAATTGAGAGTACATCTTTTGCCATTTTTAACAAAATTTTAAACTTCAAAGTGTTTGTTTTCCACCATTGCAAAGCATCAAAACTTTCTCCATTAGTACAAATGTATCTACCTTCCTCAAGATACGAATCAAGATCAGGTTTAGAAGGTGTAACAGATTCTACACTTTGAGCCCACATATCAAATTCACTCATGCTCTTTGTTTTATTTTTTTCAAGCAATGAAGTGTTATTTGAAGAACCACTGGTCCACTGTCCATGTTGGTTTGAGAAGGTTGTTGTGACTTATGCATCTCAACATAATAGTTGTAAAGATCATAAATTGTATCTTTCACAACATCAATTTTTATTTTTGCTTCAAACTCATTCAAATATATTTTTGAAAAGTAGAAAATGACTAATTGCATCTTGTATCAAGGATCTAATATTGATGCAATTGTCATTAACAAGTTACACTCACCCGAGTACTTATCAAATTTGTCTTTCATTTTGAAAGTCATGACCTTCATGTACTCACAATCATCAACTACAGTTAACTCCAATAGTTGCTTTATTTTCCAAACTTCAGGTAAAAAAAGATTTGCAGTCGGGTATTCATAGCCAGAGAATACATTAGTGGCTTCATTAAAAACCTCCAAAAATTCTATAATTTTGGAAGCTTTTTCCCAATCCTCGTATGAAGGAACTGACTTGTAGTTAGGATCTCTTTCATGGTATCTCGGAAACACATCTTTAAACTCAAAGCTGACTCAAGCATGACATAAGTCGAGTTCCATCGAGTAGAAACATCTAATACAAGTCTTTTGGTACAGGACAATTGTAATTGCCTCGCAATTTCATTAAACATGTGAAGCCTAGCAGGTGACCCCTTTATATATTTAACACTTTCACGAACTTTAGAAATAATGTCATGAATTACAATCAATCCATCTTGAACCATGATGTTGAGGATGTGAGCACAACACCTCACATGAAATATTTTTCCACCAAAAAATAGATTTTTCTTCAAAGTGAAACTATCTTTTAAATGTCTAACAGCTGAATCATTTGAAGAAGCATTGTCAAGAGTGATTGTTGAAATTTTATTTTCAATGCCCCAATCATTTAGACAAGAAAAAATACTATCACTGATCATGAGACCAGTATAAGGGGGTGGCATATTTATAAAATTCAAAACTCTTTTTTGGAGGTTCCAATCATTGTCTAAAAAATGTGCAGTCAAGCACATATAACCAATAGTTTGGTTAGAAGTCCACAAGTCAGAAGTAAGACTTATCATATCAACACTACCAAGCAAAGCTTTGATTTTTTTCTTCTCTAAAGCATATATCTTCATGCAATCTGCCCTAACAGTCACTCTTGACATGCTTTCAAATTTAGGATTCAAAGTTTTTATGAGAAGTTGAAAAAAAGCATGCTCAACCATCCTAAAGGATACTCATGGACAATAATCATTTTTGCAAGTATATCTCTAACTTTTTCCTTATCGTATCTAAATGACGTCAAGTTACCTATTTTACCATCAGGTTCCATAGTAGGGAGTGCCAATACCTGTTTAGTTTTTCTGAAAATAGAAGCCAACCTAACTCCACATGTGAGCATGTGCTTATTTAGATGTGTTGTTGAGCTCGTGTTTTGATAAGCTAGACGAGCACGACAATAGTTACATTGGGTTTTTTTTGTACCATCCTTCAATGATACCATTGTAAATTCATTCTAAACCTTAGAAATCTTTCTTTTTTTCTTTTCAAGGAGATCAGTATCACCATTCCTAGTAGTTTCTGTTGTATACGTACTATTACGTTGTCCTTCGTCAGGAGCCTCTTGGCTTGAATTGACAATGACAGAATTTTCCCCTGCTTCAGATTGTGGTCCTGGCGTTGTGTTTGTATCATCCCCAAGCAACACAACTGATTAATCACATACTTAAAACATTACATTATAGTTACAATATATAATAAATTGAATTAAATAAATCAAATATATAAAAAACATATTAAACCGTTTATCATTTTCAATTGCAGAGGTAGACATGAAGTACTGAAGTAGAGCCGCAGATATACTAAACCCTAAATGGCTTACACTGTTACACACTAACACACACGAGCAGTTCACACTTTGACACTTCACAGACTCATAGTAAGGGAGAAATTTTAAAATGACAAATTGCTAATTGTTCAATGCTAATTGCTAAGAAAATGACAGATTGCTAATTGCTATGGCAGTACCGAATCAAATGCTCAATGCTAATTGCTAAGACTCACACTCGCACAGAGACTACAGAGTCAAAGTAAGAGAGAAGACAGTCGACGGACTCACAAATTGTAATGTTCAAATGCTCAATGGCTCAATGTTAAGAACCAGAGGCCAAATGGCCTCTATTTATAGAGAATTAGAGTCACATACATCAGATAAATCCGAAAGCCGTGCGAATGTGCGATGCAAATCATGCAAATAGTAAATTTAGGGTTTTGAAACTTACAAAATTGGAGATAATAATGCAAATAAATTTTCTTGGAACCAAAAAAAAAATCATCAAATTGATTCGAAAATCGCTGATACGGCGTCTATCGCTTCAACATCTACTCGATTAGGGCAAAAAATTTAAAGACTTACCTCTTACGAGAAAGGGCAGTCGGCTCCTCAATCTCAGAGTCGGCACTCGGCAGAACCGCAGAACTGCATCGGATCTCTGCTCGAATAGCTCGAGCGATTTCGAGCGGCGACGCCTTCGCGAACAGCTCGGGAGGAGTCGAGTAGTTTGAGGAGAAAACGAGTTGAGTAACTTTCAAATCATATCTGGCTCGTTAACTTGATCGAATCCTAACCCGGGATCAGATTCGACTCAGATCTATTTCGAATTCGAGTCCCGCTCGTTCGATTCCGAGCCGAATCCGAATCGAGCCCGAGCGGTTCGATTCGATTTTCAGCCCTACTCAGAAGGCGCCAGAATGTATGACATATTAGAGTCGGCGCCCAGCACTAGTGCATATAGTAATATATAATGTATAATATAAATATATAATATTATTTATACAAAAAAAATACTAGCATCTGCGCCAATGAGTGTACATCATAATATGTTATAAATATAATAAATATATTGTATGTTTATAAATATATCATATAATAATATATTGTATATCATAATATATTTATAATATATTATATAATAATATATTCGTATATTATATATTATATTATATTATATATAAAGATATTATATATTATATTATATAAAATATATTAAATTGTATTATAATATAATATAATTATATGTCATAATAAGTCAACTCTGAATAACACAATTGGTGACAACATCATAGATATTTTTTAGAGATCTAGGGTTCGATTCCCAGTAAATCATATACTTAATTGTTCAATTGATTTTCATTCTTGTAATGAACTTGTTAACCTTGACAAAAAAAATTATATATCATAATAAAATTTGTTATGATAATATTGATACATTACTATAATAATATTGTATCATATATTATATTATTACTTACTAAATATTTAATAATATATTAATGAATCAGTAATTATTGTATACTTAATACTATATATTCAATAATTATATATTATTTATTATCATTAGTAATTTTGATATCCATTATACTAATATACATATATAGTAATTATTGATAATTTTACTTTATCATATTAATAATAATAATTACATATTACAAATATATTTAAAAAATTATAGTTGATGATTTAATTACATAGTCAAATATAATATTATTAAAAAAACTTAAAAATGATTTAAGTAATTTAATATACTATCATTCAAATATAATTCAACTCAGTTATACAAATAAAGTCAAATAATCTACTCTTCATCATCCATCTCCTCCTCTTGTTCTAGTTCTTCTTCTTCTTCTTCATATAGATCAATATCTCTATCTATACATCAATATCAATTATAAATATATATTAATTTTAAATATTATTATATATAATATTTACTATTCTAATATTTAATTAATTATGATGTTAAAAAAGATCAATTAAAAATAAATTAAATGAATATTTACCTAATCAATGATGAAGAAAATATATTGGCTTGATTAATAATTGGCCCTAGCCCATGTGATGATGAACCAACAAATTATTATTGAAACACCTTCATCTGCTCCATCATGATCATTCTTTGTTGCATCTCTATCATTTCAAGTTCTTCATACTTTTGTTGCATTTTTTTCATTGCAGTCTCTTATTGTTGTCGAAGCTCGTCATATCTCACATCGTTGGAGGGTGCAACATAAGGTTTTCGTTGTTGTCCATAATACTAGCTCAGTGTGACCCCAGTCCCCTTGAAGGCGAACTCGAGATATAATGTTCGGGACTAGATATTTTCTGATACTCTTGGTTCTCAAGTTGCACTTGCTTTACTATTGGGGTTATCTCAAGCCGCTCATTAAGTGTTCATTCGATAGTGGCCTACATGTCAAATAATAGATTATAAATTTTAAAATTATTAACTTAATTCTTCAGCAAAAATTGTTATACCATAAATTGAGCAGTTTCTTCGCGTATATATCCTTCTCCACCTCTACGAATATGTGTTATTTTATACAATGTTGGCCTAAGGTTTTCAACATTCGTCTTAATCGATTAAGAGTTTGGTAAATATACTATTCACCCCTTCTAGAAGGAGAAAGAGAGTGCGTCACGCCCCACTCAGGGTACCGTGACCGGCTAGAATACACCGATGTACTTCAAAGCCTCACAAACCAAACCACAATATGAAAGATGAACACAACTGGAAGCATAGGTAAATAAGTACCCAATGGGTTCAACACTCTGGAATGAAATGACACGACTTTTATGATATACATGAAAAGTCTCACAAGAGACTACAAAATGCAACATAAAGGTTCAAATGTAAAACATGACACCACGACTCTCTAACTATGGCGGGGGGAAATTCTCTTGCTGAGCTTACGCCATCAACTATATCAAGCATCATGAGTTACACCTGAACCTAGACACGTAGGGAAGAGGGCATGAGTTTACAACTCAGTGAGTGGCATGGTAATACCCACCTTCAAAAGAATAAAATCAACATAATCATATATGAAAAGCAGTAATATGTATTAAGCTAACTCAAATGTCAGATCATGACATTGAATAACTACACGAACATAGCAATACCATAAGTAATCATAACATCTCAAAACATACATTAGACTCATCCTGGCCTCATCTCCTAGGACACGCGCACTAACCGCCACTTGCCCCTCTAGTCGCGGTAAGCCACACAAAAAGGGGTGATCGTCAGGGTGGCCTCTCGACGAGCTACCCGGCCTAGAGTCGTCTCTTCGGGTCCTCCCCGTCACCAAATGAGCTTCTAGAGCCGTCTCTTTGGGGCATTTTCCATCACCGGTCGGAACCATATATATCTAGTGTCGTCTCTTTGGGGCATCCCCCGTCACTGAATGGATTTTTCAAAGCCGTCTCTTCGGGACATTAATTCCCCGTCACCAGTCGAAATCTCAAGTCATAAATAATATAATGAGAGTGAAATAATATAATAAGAATATGCATGTGAATCATATAAATATTATGCCATCACATTTATTAGACAACTCTCATCTCTATCACAGAGGTATAGGTTAAGATCTAACACAACCACATATACTAAACATCAAAGGAAATCAACCCTCAAGTAGGATCATAGCAAGTTCTTCAACACTTTAGAAAAAATTTCTGCACTTCTCAAACAGTATCATATTCACTTTTGCCATCACTGTTAAACTCTTAGTTTTTAGTGCAATGGCTACAAAAATCATATATCAAGCATGTTTGTATATCACACTAACTATCCTCAAAGTTTCAGGTCATTTGGACAATGGACCGATCATGAAATAGCGTGACGAACATGTCAATCCAGATTTTCTGCAATCACTAGCAGATTTCATAGTTTTACTAATCATTTTGTTAAATTCATAACCCTGTCGATTTCTAACCAATTTATCTCAAATTTGTTTCGAATCCTTGTACACCTATCCCACAAGCTTTCCTCAAAGTTTCACTATCATTGGACAACAACTCATCCTCCGTCTACCGCGTCAAACTAACCACTTATCATAAATTCTGCTATGGGCAGATTTGCCAAGCTCTCTTAGAAATTTCATAAACACTTCGAGATCAACTCGTAACCTTCTGAAATTTTTCATATGCAATGTAAGTGTGTCCTACTAACTCATAATAACATCTCACTCGAATAGGACAGTGCTTCGGTCCTCAAAATGCGTGTTAAACAAGTCATCTTAATAATCTTGAACAAATTCACTCATACTTAGACCACACAACCATCATTTCTCAATTCATGAGATTTCAGCCCTTAAACTTGGTCTATCATCCACGATTTAACCTCACACATAATACACATGACAACATAGGATTTTGTCAAGGAAAAGTTAGGAATTAGACATGGTTACATGGGTGTGGCATTTCAGCAAACACTTGGTGGGCGTGTTTAGGCCACACCTCTACATGAACCATGGGGTAACCACCTAGGGTAGTTTGGCCCCACTTAACCAAGCTTTGGCCCTTCCCCATCACTACCTATCATCCTATCTTTGAGGACCAAGAAACAGAGGATTTACCCTTCAAGTTAGGGCCGCATAACCTAAGGGGTCCTATGGGAAATTCTCCCCCCAAAACTCAACCAAAGGTTATACCAATGTTCATCATCTTAAGGGGATTTATCCACCAAAATCATAAATCATCAAAACAATCCACAAATCCCCACAATTAGAGTTCAAAAAGCCGGCTCTAGCCCTTCTAGGGATGCCCTATACCATCTGCACAACTATCACACAAACGGCACAAGGGAATCATCAAGAATCCATAAAAATGCCACAAGAAACCAATAATTTCGAGTTCACTTCATCCTCGAACTTGGGACTACCCTAAGGGTAGGCAAATCTTTAAAATTTTAGGATCACTCACTGCGAATAAAACCTCTACCTATCCCTTAGGGAAAGGCCTTGACGAACTCTGAAGATCTTGCATCGGAGAACCTCCAATCGACGACCACCCTCAAGCTTCTCCTCGGTTTAAGTGCTCCCCTCCTTGGGGTGCGTGCACAAGCTACTAGGTTCCGACCCCCTCATATAAAAAGGGTAATTATCTAAATATATCTTGAACTTTGGATTTTGTCTCAAATGTATCATGAACTTTTATTTCTTCAAATTTCATCCTGAACTATCATATTTGTATCAATTGCATCCCTCCGTCAAAATTCTGTCAGCTACCACGTTAACTGTGTAACGTGACATGCACAAGTGGCTTAGAATATTTTTTTTTTAATTTCAACGCTTCTTTTTCTAAGTATGTTTTACTTTTATCCCATCTGGGCCCACACTTTTTTTCACGTGTCGCACGGCGGCCGTGCATGCGTTGGAGGTGATTTCTTTGGTGCATGGCCGTGGTGCGGCGGCGACGGCGGCTGCTTACCATACGGCGGCAGCCCTGCATGTGGCGGAGGCGGTTTGCTTGGTGTACGCCCATGGTGCGGAGGCGACGACGGCTTACCGTATGGTGGTCCTGCATGTGTCGGCGGTGGTTTGCTTGTTGTATGTCCATTGTGCGGTGGCGATGGTGACTTACCATACGGCGGTCCTAGCGACGGTGACTTCTTTGGTGCAGATCCATGGTGCGGTGAGCGACTTCTCCTTCCTCGAAGCTGTCGTTGATGACGACGTTGATTTCTTGCACAATGCTGAGAAAGAGAGCAGAGGCCGAGAGACACCCAAGAGAAACAGAGGAGCTTTATCAAGTGTCGGTGCACAAAGGTAATGGGTGGCTCGCGTCGGGGAACCCCCATTGCTTCGGTGGCAAGAGGTCATTCCCGCCGCCGCATATGCCCTCTATCTACCGCCGCCTCCACTTGAGGCCTAACCACCGTGACGGCTGCCTCGTCGTCGAGGCTGTGTCGGCTCCCTCGCAGAACTACCTCCATGCCCAACAGAACTACCTCCTCGCGAAACTACCTCCATCTTCATATACATGTTATGGCAGAGAGCTTGTCAGTTGTCACAAATGGAAAAAAAATTCATGCCTTGGTACTCTAACCATTTTAACTCTACACCCGTCTCCATCTCCATCGAATAGGACGTCCTCCCCCGTTGTGTGTCATCATCTCAGCGACTTCAGTTGATTCCATCTCGCATTTATAGTCGATTTTAATTAAATGATATCATGTACATAACTATTTAATTATATTTATAATTGCCATGTGTCGTGTTATATAGTAATCTTGCATTTGCTCTCACTGTCACAGTAGAGGAGAATGAAGAAGAAGATGAGGGGAGGTAAGCTTGAAACCATGGCTTGGTTCTTGGTGGCGTTCGTCGTAAACTTGAGTGCCTTGTCCCTTGTCGTTGCTTCCATAAAAGAAGACCATTTTCTTGCCTCACCTTATTATGCCCATCCAGTTGTCTACGGCCGGCCGCCATCACCGCCTCCGTAGTATGGCAAGTCCCTCGCCTCGCCGCATAATGGACAACCTCTGACTCCGCAGTATGGAGGTCCCTCGTCTCGCCGTTGCTTACAAGCCATCGTTGCCTGCTCATAATTCACCACCTCACTTTATATATTCGTTGTTAGGAATAAGATGTGGAATCGGAGAAGATCAAGAGGTTTGACAGGTGATCCATGTCCTTAAGGTCTCTATTGCCCCATAGCAATACACCTCCAGGATTGATCAAGCCCCCTTGAAAAGTTTGCAGCAAGAGGAGAAGGATGAAGAGAATGAGAGAGATTTCAGATGATCCATAGAGATTTTCGAGGCTGAGTATATGTAGATAAAAAATACAAAGTTATTTTGCTCAATTGATGCTCATTATTAAGAAATAGTAACAACCAATTTGATTAATGAGCAAAATATTCTCGAAATAAATCTGCAATTGATCATATATTAAGTGTCATGTTTCAAGTATCTGTTGAATTCCAACAGTCAAAACTAGGTTCGAGTTCGAATTAAGAAAACTGCGCCTAAAAGCGCCATGTGACTTTGCGACGCGCTCGTGCTCGCGTGCCCGCTGTGCGGTGCACCGCACTAATGTCGCCTCTTGACCTTCCACTTTATCTATACAAATAATTAAGAATACACATTAATGCTTATAGACTAATATAAAATTAGCACATCTTCCATTGTGGGACTAAAGTCTAGTTTTCATAAACAACATGAATGCACATCTTCATATACCCCTTCTTGTACATATAAAACTTGATTATATAATTCCTACTTGATTACTCAAAATTGATTAAAATAAGCTTCAATTAGGTGCATTTCAACATCTGTCACCACCTTCGCCGTCACCGAAGAAGCCTCACCCACCACTGCATTATAGGTACACACCACCTCCGACGCAGCATGGATACAAGCCACCGCCGCATTATGGACAACCTCCGCCAAGCGCGCAACCACCACCTCAGTATGGCCAACCGACGCCTCCGTTATATGGACCTTCGGTGAAACCACCACCCACACTGCACCATGAACATGGACCAAAGAAACCACCATGTCTGTCATCATATGGGCCGCTGAAAAAGTCGCCTACTTATGGCAAGCCGCCACCAACATCGTACCATGGGCAAGCACCGAAGAAATCGCCGCCGCATATGCAAGAGCGTCGTATAGTAAGACGCCACCGCCATATCATGGATTTGCACCAAAGAAGTCACCGTCATTCTCGGCGACGGTGAAGGGGACCGAGTCACCGTCAGCGTAATGGATTTCGTACCCTTAGTCACTGTTCGCGAAGCGGCAGATCTTGCCGACGAGAGGGTGCTGGAGAGCGAGCGAGAAGGAGGACCTGAGCTCGGGGAGGATGGAGTCGACGAAGTAAGAGGTGGAGTGGGCGAAAAAATTATTTTTTTATGATTAAAAATAATTTTTTAATCATGTTGGTGAAAAAAATATTTTTTATTCCACATGTGCAACACACGTGGACATCAAATAAGTTTTGAAAAATAATAATATTTTTTTTAATCAATTTTGAATAAAAAATATTTTTTAAATCCACGTGTGCATGCCACGTCACACAGTTAACGGGGTAGCTGACGAAATTTTGACGGAGAGATGCAATTGATACAAATTTGATAGTTCAGGATGCAATTTGGAGAAATGAAAGTTCAGGATATATTTAGGTAATTATCCTATAAAAATATATATAATATAAGTTGTTGCATTTAAATGCCAAATGACCAATATGCCCTTCACTTGAGTGCGCCTCCAAACGAGTCTGAAATTCAGTCAGATCGCACCGACCGACTCGTGACACCTGACTCATTTCAATAAGCCCAACATTAACTCAATAAATCCATTTGGCATTAGCGTAATTAGTACCTCATATCTTGATTTCTGGCGATCCCACTACTGGAATATTGAGCATCACCAATGGCTGGATCTGTTGTTATGCCCTTGCTGAAGACCATCAGCAACGACCGCACCCGTTGCAACACAGTCGTTATAGAAGATCGCGTACCTGATAACTTAACAACGGATCTGCAACGGCCGCTCGTGCTGTTGTTGCTATTTTTATCAACAACGATTTCGCAACGGCGCGTCGACTATTGCAGATATTGCCATCAACAATGGTTCACGTGCCGTTGCAAAGCCATTGCTGAAAGGCTGTTGCTAAGCCGTTGCTGTAGTTCATCGGCAACGACTTTAAGTTTGCGGCCCAAGAATTACGATACACTTTCAGCAACGGCTTTGACACGGATGACTGTGGTAAAGCCGTTGCTGATGATGTTAACCTGTAACTGAGAAATTCCAAAATTAGAAATTTCCACTGATACATTTATAACCTGATATATAACTCACACACTCATACACACATCCATTCAAATACACATACACATCACAGATACACCTAAATATACATCAAAATAATTACACATATAATTATAATTATCCATAATCGTATAAAAAATATACGAAATCAAAACTATCGTATCAACACGATACGAATCAATATATCCAAGTAACAAGTCACAAAACAAGTATTTGAGTGTACACCGCTGGACTGACCTGTCATCTATCTCAGCATGGCATGCATCTCAGCCATCATTTAACTCTGATGAACCATCATCTCACTATGTCGTGCGACCGTCTCCTCCAGTGTCGATATCCTCCTATTCTGATCATTAATCCTGGAGGTGGAGGGCCAGGAAAGTCATAGACATGGCCGTGGTCCCAACCACCTAGGGCATCGAACCATGCTCCCGTGTCAAAGTCCTCGGGGGTGCCCCTGCATTGCGTCACCGTCTAAGTGTAGGTCTCCTACACGAGTTTGGTTTTTGTTTCATATTTTTTCCAAAACTTAAATTATAAATAAAAATTCATGATTGAAACAAATATACTTACCATAATGATTGCAACGCGGGTGTCGATGTACTCCCCCGCCCCATGTCCTCGACGGTGAGTCTGCTCAAACACCTCCATCGAGGAGGGTCGCTGGATAGTCTCGTCATCCATCACCCTCGTTTATATTTACAAAACAAATACATTAATTAGTACACAGAGTAACAAATAAAATATACAATTCAAAATAAGGTATAACACTTACCATGCGTCTCGTGTGCACGACAAATGAAACAGAGCCGCAGTGTGACGTGGTCCTCCCCCCGACACGCGATTTCTAGCCGTAGTCTAAGATACCTCCTGCCACCGTTCGGTCGACCATATCGACACGAGCTGATCCCAAATATCTAGAGTAATCCAATTGGGGTCATATCCCCGAGTCTCCGCTATGGTTGTGGCCCCAGCTCGAGCCATCGCCCGTACCCGGGCCTACCCCAATTGGCAGTTGTACCTCTACCATGAAATGACCTCCCACTAATTGTAAATGAATGGCCTCTGCTCCTCTGGCCAAGTATAGCGAGCCTGCAAAAATAATAATATCAGTACCAATAATAATCATCATGTATAAAAAAAATTTAAATACGTAAATCAAACTTGCACTAGAGCATGTCCACGTGCTCACGGGGCACGTGAGACCAAGTGGGTCATGCCTCATGCATATATCGTCGGATTGTCCCCCGATATAGTCCTGGGGACATCCTCTTGCTCGAACCTGCACAACAAAAATAAAGTACAATATTATATTATGATATTATAAATTATATATAATTCATAATTCATAATATATTACCACTCACCGATCATAGAAATAAGTCGGCGTTATTTCATGGCTGGCAGAGGCTGAATCATGTTCGGCTCGCGTGGCCGCCTGCGTCTCGATGAACTAGCCTTGGTGGCAAGAGGAACAGCGGCAAGAGCAAGTGCGGCTGAATCTAGAGTCTAACTGATCGAAGACTCAATAGTTGTCATCCGGCGATAACCTCAACCCGCCATAGTTGTCAAATAAGAATATAATTAGATTATATATATAGTAGAGATAGATTTAATAGAAGATATACTTTACAATTATTCCTCGGCATCTGAGTAATAGTCTTCGAATTCTTCTTCTTCATCTTCTTCAAATTCTACTTCTTCATCTCCACTTTCCTCAACTTCATGATTGTCATCATCAACATATTCAACTTCTAATTGAACTAATATTGTGTCCGCATCCTCGATTGGAATAATACGATCTACTGTGGGAGGATCCTCTTCTTGATATAAATCATATATCACATCAGGTATCAGCTCATTTTCTCGCGCTATTGGATCAATTCTTCCTCTAGCTTTAGTCATACAGACTACACGCCAATATGCTCTATCTTTATTTCGAGCTGGATATTTCGTGCAATATACTTGTTTGGCTTGTGATGCCAGTATAAAAGGCTCATTCGCTCCCAATTTTGATTTGTAATTAACCTCAATAAGTTTGTATTTTGGATGAACTTTCATGCCCCTATCTTTTATATCGAACCAATGACATTTAAATAGGATGAATGATTTCAAGACAAAGTAGTGCAATCCTAGCACTTCTTCCAACAGTGCATAAAAATCCATATCACATTCAATATACGTTGTCCCTTTCACGCATACCCTGACATTTATCGTCTTCTTCGTAAATGCATATTCAATCGTGTGAAATTTATACACATTAACAAAATATCTGTTATAACACGACACTAGTCATGACGATCCACTAATAAACTCAAATATTTTTTCATCTTTTTCAGCTCTATGATCTTTGATGTAAGCCTGAATTCAAGTAGGGAAATCACGATTCTGTAATCTCTCTAATTCTGAAATCAATGTGCATGACGTCTAAATTATGTCGAATCAGTAATGAACTCCAATACAGCAATTCCCAAAAGATACTTTTTTGACCCAGTTATGTGTTTGACCAAAGCTCGGCACTCTTTCATTCCGACCAAACACTATGTCTGGAAGTGTTGAAACACGTGCAAACATTTTTTCACCAGGTAACATCGGTGGTGGCTCATCTCTTTTGACTCTGTCCTTAGTAAAATTATTATGATTCCTTCGATACAGATGGTTAGTCGGTAGGAATCGACGATGACAATCAAAGAATGAGATTTTTCGTCCGTTCTAAAAACTGAATGATTTAGAGTGTTTCATACAATATGGACAAGAGAGTCAGTCGTGAGTGCTCAAACCACACAACATGTCATTGGTCGGAAAATCATTGATTATCCACAAGACCGCAACCTTTAAATTAAAGTTTTGCTTCCGATGACAATCATAAGTGATAGCTCCCCTAGTCCACAATGTTTTAAATTCATCTATTAGGGGTCTGAGAAATACGTTAATTTCTTTTTGCTCACCCTTAGGACTCGGAATAATCATCGAAAGATAAATAAATTCATCTTTCATACATATTGATGGCGATAAATTATAAACTGTTAGCAGCAATTGACCAAACTGAATAAGGAGTTGCAGAATGACCAAACAGATTAAAACCATTCATGCACAATCTCAATCTGATATTTCTAGTATCCCTAGCAAATGAAGGATAACATGTATCCAAATGTTTCCATGCTTCACTGTCGGATGGATGAGTCATTACTGTATCATCACGACTTCTTGCATGCCAACTCATGTAGGGGGCCATCTTTTTCGACATGAATGATTTTTGAAGCCTCGGTGTTAGTGAAAAATACTGAAGCACCTTAAACGGGATATTTTTTTATCGGACCAATTTATTCTCCTTGTAACGAGGATGTTCACATATAGTGCATTTATCCAACTACGCATTTTCTTTATAATATAAAATGAAGTTATTTTGGCACGCGTGTATTTTTTCGTACCAAAGCCCTAATTTTCTTATCAACTTTTTAGTTTTATAAAAAGTTCGCTCAAACTTGTTATCTGTAGGCAACATTCCATTAATCAATTCCACAATCCGATCAAACACAACCCCGCTGATATTACAATCGGCCTTTATGTTCAAGAGTTGCGTCATTGCCGAAAACCTAGTGTATTTAGGACAATTCTCATACAAAGGTTCATCGACAGCTTTCAACATCTAGTAAAATTCTACGGCTTCTTTATTCGGCAATTCAATTTCTATCGCAAGTTGTACTTTTTGTGGCAATTTTGTGACATCAACACCCGTAGTATCTGGTGGCACTGACGTCTCAATAACTGGCCGATTGACATTATCATTTAGCTGGAATTAACCCCAAGACTAGCTATCAAGTATCATAGTTCTATATGCATTAGATGGACTGGATGAAGAAACATCAGTAGAGGAAGATTCACTATGTGTCTGAACGATAGGATTGCTCGATGTCCCGACTTCACGTGACTCTCCGTGCCAAGTCCATATAAAATATCTTGATGCAAATCCTTTGATATACAGATGCAGAGTGATAGTTTCCCGATCCAAAAATTATGCATTCAAGCAAATACGACACAGACATTGGATTTTATCACCGGTGCTAACGAATTTTTGATTCGAATAGGCGAAATTTAGGAAGTAAGTTACGCATAATCGAAACTCATTCATTAAAGATCCACGATCAAGATATCGGTACATCCAACTTCGATCGTCCGGCATGATTCTATCAATCAATGACAATATCTTTAGTTAATGTCTTTATGTGAAATGGTCATATTCCATTCTGGATTCTTATTATTCATATTGCATTAAGTACTTCATTTAACTGTTAATTTTATTCTAGATTTCGGCAGCATTCCCCTACAATTCTCCGAATATGCATATCATCTAGGCGCGTATCGGAGAACAAGGGAGATACAATAGCCAAAATTTAAGAATGAGTTAACGGTTAAAAGAAAAAAACTAAGTGCAATACAAATAATATGTTCCCAAATTGTCCAATTATGGACAATTCAAGAGTTGTACATCGTATAATAGATCATCTACTTCTTTTACATGAACATACAACCCCCGAACGGATCTAAGGTTTTACTAAATCATATCCGACTCGCCGATGCTTACGTGAAACGTATCAACTCATCGAATGGATAATTATTTTCTAAATTTGTGGATGCCGATTCGAGTACACAGTGGACGAATCCGGCACGAGTCCAAAGTGGACGATTCTAATTAATCTAAATATAAAGATTAACAATAAAATTAATCTAATTAATCTAAACTAAACGTAATTAACAGATATAATAATAAAATTACTCTAATTAATCTAAACATGCATTAAACATTTAACCTAAAAAACATTAAATATTAATCTAAACATTGATCAAATTAACATTAAAAAAATATTAAATATTAATCTAATCTACACATTAAACATTTAATTCGGACTGATTTCTTCTCCTTGTAACGAGGATGTTCACATACAGTGCATTTATCCAACTACGCATTTTCTTTATAATATAAAATGCAGTTATTTTGGCACGCGTATATTTTTTCGTACCCAAGTCCTAATTTTCTTATCAACTTTTTAGTCTTATAAAAAGTTGGCTCAAACTTATTATCTGTAGGCAACATTCCATTAATCAATCCCATAATTCGATCAAACGCAACCCCGCTGATATTACAATAGGCCTTAATGTTCATGAGTTGCGTCATTTCCGAAAACCTAGTGTATTTAGGACAATTCTCTATCGCGGGTTGTACTTCTGGTGGCAATTATGTGACATCAACACCCGTAGTATCTGGTGGCTCTGACGTCTTAATAACTGGCCGATTGATATTATCATTTAGCTGGAATTGACCCTCAAGACTATCAAGTATCATAGTTCCACAGAGGAAGATTCACCATGTGTCTGAACGATAGGATTGCTCGACGTCCCGACTTCACGTGACTCCCCGTGATAAGTCCATATAAAATATCTTGGTATAAATCCTTTACTATACAGATGCAGAGTGATAGTTTCCCGATCCAAAAATCATGCATTCAAGCAAATGCGGCACAGACATTGGATTTTATCACAGGTGCTAACGAATTTTTGATTCGAATAGGCAAAATTTAGGAAGTAAGTTACGCCTAATCGAAACTCATTCGTTAAAGCTCCACGATCAAGATATTGGTACATCCAACTTCGATCGGCCGACATGATTCTGTCAATCAATGACAATATCTTTAGTTAATGTCTTTAGGTGAGATGGTCATATTCTATTCTGGATTCTTATTATTCATATTGCACTAAGTATTTCATTTAACTGTTAACTTCATTCTAAATTTCGGCAGCATCCCCCTACAGTTCTTCGAAAATGCATATCATTTGGGCGCGTACCGGAGAACAAAATAGAGATACAATAGCCAAAATTTAAGAATGAGTTAACGGTTAAAAAAAAAAAACTAAGTGCAATACAAATAATATGTTCTCAAATTGTCCAATTAGGGATAATTCAAGAGGGTTGTACGGCGTATATTAGATCATCTACTTCTTTTACATGAACATACAACCCCCGAACGTATCTAAGGTTTTACTAAACCATATCCGACTCACTGATGCGTACGTGAAACATATCAACTCATCGAATTGATGATTATTTTCTAAATTTGTGGATGCCGATTCGAGTCCACAGTGGATGAATCCGGCATGAGTCCAAAGTGGACGATTCTAATTAATCTAAATCTAAAGATTAACAATAAAATTAATCTAATTAATCTAAACTAAACTTAATTAACAGATATAACAATAAAATTATTCTAATTAATCTAAACATGCATTAAACATTTAACCTAAAAAAACATTAAATAACAATATAAACATTAATCAAATTAACATTAAAAATATATTAAATATTAATCTAATCTACACATTAAACATTTAATTTGGACTGATTTCTTCTCCGTGTAATGAGGATGTTCACATATAGTGCATTTATCTAGGGGTGAGCTCGGGCCGAGATGGGCCGGGATTTGGTATATCCCGGTCCCGTCCCAGTTTTGAGTCGGGACGCAAATATGCGTTCCGGTCCCTGTCCCGAATTCGAAATATATTGATTTTGTCCCGTCCCGAAAAATTCGGAACGGGACCGGAACGCCCCGAATTTATTAATATTAATTTTTTTATAAATCAAAAACAATATTTCTATTAAAATAATTAATATTTTTGTGCCGGTTTTTAATCGGGACATACATATATGTCCCGGTCTTGTCCCGATTTTGAACCGGGACGGGATTTCTCCCAACTTTCCGGGTCAGGCCGGACCAGGATGACCCGACCCGTGCTCACCCCTACATTTATCCAACTACATATTTTTTATTTATAATATAAAATACAGTTATTATGACATGCGTGTATTTTTTCGTACCCAAGCCTTAATTTTATTATAAACTTTTTAGTCTTATAAAAAGTTGGCTCAAACTTATTATCTGTAGACAACATTCCATTAATCAATCTCATAATTCGATCAAACGCAACCCCACTGATATTACAATCGGCCTTAATGTTTAGGAGTTACGTCATTACTGAAAACCTAGTGTATTTAGGATAATTCTCATATAAAGGTTCATCGGCAGCTTTCAACATCCAGTAAAATTCTGCGACTTCTTTATTCGGCAATTCAATCTCTATCGCATGTTGTACTTCTTGTGGCAATTTTGTGACATCAACACCCGTAGTATCTGGTGGCACTGACGTCTCAATAACTGGCCGATTGACATTATCATTTAGCTGGAATTGACCCCCAAGACTATCAAGTATCATAGTTCTATATGGATTAGATGGACTGGATGAAGAAACATCAGCAGAGGAAGATTCACCATGTGTCTGAACGACAGGATTGCTCGACGTCCCGACTTCACGTGACTCCCCGTGACAAGTCCATATAAAATATCTTGGTGCAAATCCTTTGCTATACAGATGCAGAGTGATAGTTTCCCGATCCAAAAATTGTGCACTCAAGCAAATGCGGCACAGACATTGGATTTTATCATCGGTGCTAACGAATTTCTGATTCAAATAGGCAAAATTTAGAAAATAAGTTACGCCTAACCGAAACTCATTCGTTAAAGCTTCACGATCAAGATATCGATACATCCAACTTCGACCGCCCGACATGATTCTGTCAATCAATGACAATATCTTTAGTTAATTTTTTTAGGTGAGATGATCCTATTCTATTCTGGATTCTTATTATTCATATTGCACTAAGTATTTCATTTAACTGTTAACTTCATTCTAAAATTCGGTAGTATCCCCCTACAGTTCCCCGAATATGCATATCATCTGGGCGCGTATCGAAGAACTAGAGAGATACAATAGCCAAAATTTAAGAATGAGTTAACGGTTAAAAGAAAAAAACTAAGTGCAATACAAATACTATGTTCCCAAATTATCCAATTATGGACAATTCAAGAATTGTACGTCGTATAAAAGATCATCTACTTCTTTTACATGAATATACAACCCCCGAACGGATCTAAGGTTTTGTTAAATCATATCCGACTCGCCGATGCGTACGTGAAACGTATCAACTCGTCGGATGGATGATTATTTTCTAAATTTGTGAATGTCGATATATTCAAGTCCACAGTGGACGAATCCGACACGAGTCCAAAGTGGACTATTCCAGCGCGAATCCAAAGTGGACGATTCTAATTAATCTAAATCTAAACATTAACAATAAAATTAATCTAATTAATATAAACTAAACTTAATTAACAGATATAACATTAAAATTATTCTAATTAATCTAAACATGCATTAAACATTTAACCTAAAAAACATTAAATATCAATATAAACATTAATCAAATTAACATTAAAAAATATTAAATATTAATCTAATCTACACATTAAACATTTAATTAACCTAGATTAGGGTTTAATCTAAACAAATTTAATTAGAATTTAATAAAAAAATTAGGAGATTTAACTACATCAAAAGTTTCTTTTTAAGAGATCATTATTTGATACTAATTAATCGGGACGAATGATCAGAAATACCTCTATTAAGATGTTTGGCAAGAATATAGGACCTGTTTGTTTCGTTAAAAAATTGGGGGCTTGACTGGATTTTGACTCTTGTCCCCCGTTTGTTTTGTAAAAATAGTGAGGGACAGGATTTTGGGCCCTTTTGGTGTACCGAGAAAATTCTCGATACATCGAAATAGGGCGGAGGACTTTAAGGCGAAAGACCTCGTTGCCCTCCACTGAACACAGGTCTCCCTCCTCTCTCTCTCCGATCTCCCTCCTCTCGCCTCTCTTATCTTTTCTCCCTGATCTTGCCTCTGATCTCCGTCCTCTCGCCTCTCTCGCTAATCTCGCTGTTATGACCCATGTTAAAAATAAAAATAATATATAAAAGTCAAACACCTAATTAATGTGGAGTTGAGGAGGGATGTCCGTAGGAGTGGGGTGGTGGCAGGTGATGGTGGTGTTGAGGGGTTTTAGGAGAGGTGCTGTGGATGTTGAGGGCTTTTAGGCGAGGGAGAGGTGAAATGGATGGGAGAAGAGTAGAACCTGTGAAGGAAAGTGAGAAGGGGAGAGGGAAGTTGTGAGAGGAGGAGGAGGAGAACCTGTGAGGGAGAGGAAGTGTAGCCGAGTGGGGAGAGGGGATCCGCTGTCGGATTTGTCATAAGAATCGAGGAATCGGAGGCCGGAGCTCGTCGTCGTCGGAATGCGAAATCGAGGTAGGAGATCTCATCCACTATGTTGTTTTACTTCCGTTGTTATCTCCGGCGAATTCGACGATGAAGGCAAGGGGAATAAACGGCTACGGAGCCAAGCCCGAGGGGTGGACGTGTGCGAAAATCGCACGTTGCCATGCCGCAGGCGGCCACACCGCGAGCGCCGCGGACGGCCGTGTCGCGCAGGCTGGCAATAGCACTGGCTACGCTAGGTGGTGGCCATCCCCGGCCACCATTTGGCGAGAGGTGGGTCGGACCGGTGCCGGAGGCCGAGGAGAGGGCGGAGGTGCCTTCAAGTTGGTCGTCGGCGGCTTGGGGAGCTGTCCAGCATGGGTTTGGGGAGAGACATTGGAGAGAGGTGCCAGAGAACAGGAGCAGAGGAGAGGGAGAAAGGAAAAAAGAAAATAAAAGAAAAGAAAAAGAAAAGGAAGAGGAAGAGAGATAAGAGAGATAAAGAGTATTTAATTAATTGATAACCATTGTTAGATTAATTTGATGGGTTAATTAATTACTAATTAAAATGTTTAATTAGTTGTTACATTGAATCAGAATGTCACCAAATTATATGTTTTAATTAAAAAGTATATTATTATGATTTATTTGATGGATGATAATTAATTTTATTTAGTGGACCCCAAATTGTCGGTTGAAGTTGAGGTGAATAGCAAACTTGAATATTTTCGCATTCCGAACGCAATGGCAAGAAAATATTGTTAGGATGCTCTTCTAGTAGGTTGATTGCTTAGGTGTTTAAATAATATTAAATTATTAGTTTGATAATTTAGTTGATTAGTTACTGTGAAATAATTATGGTTTGGAGAGTGTACTGAGGGTGGGTTGAGCTTGTAATCTATCGTCCGATGTTGATTGGTCGTTGGAGATAAATTATGAAAATACCCTTGCTTCCGTTGTTTGATTTGCTTCTTAAAATTTATTGAACTCCTGTTGTACATTATTATTGGACATGCCATGTAGAGAAATTGCATGTGTTATATTTTATTGTTGTTTATTAATGTTTATTCTTGATCATAGTATGTTATGATAATCCTATAGTACAATGGATTGGTCATCGTATGCATAATATCATGTTGTTATATATTGTGTTGTTTACTTGTTGAGCATGTTATTATCTGGTTGATCATGTCATAATCACTTGGAGTTGTTATATTATTGATCATGATGATGTTATGTTATTATCATGTTGTTCATGTCGTTATCACTTGGAGTTGTTGCTATATTGTTGATCATGGTGATATACCTTGTTGCACTCTTGGAGTTAAATTCTATGGTCGTTGTCAATCTGGAGGCTACGGCCTTGGAGAGGACTTTGGTTCAGGACCATTTCAATGTGGTACCCCCTAGGCATGGGAGAGGGTATATATGATATTGACTAGTCGCACGTTGGGCACCTTCGGGTGCGATGATGTCGGACGCGACATCTGGCGGGCTACCTGCTTGGTGGGGGTAGTCGCATTATCGTTGGAGCAGACGGTTGATGCCACTCTGTAGGTGGTAGAGTGCAGGGTTTTTACCCAATAGTCCACACGCTCGATGATTAAGTTGATGTTGTTCAGGAGTAGGTGAGGAGTATTTGTTGTGTTCATTGCCTTTGACTGCATCTTAGGCCATGTTGTTATTCATTGTTGAGTTGTCACTTGATGCTTGTTGATTATATTATGATTCTTCTACTCGGCACCCGCTGATCTCTGTTGTTTTGCTTCAAATTTGCAGGGGTGAGCGGTCGATCTGTAGATCGAGGTGTAGATAGTTTTTAGACAGCTAGTAGACAGTCATAGATGTGGAGCTCTGATGACGACTGCTTTTGTATTTTGTTTTGCTTTGTCGTCTTATAGCACTTGATCTTGATATTGTTATTTTGGAGCTATAATATGTAAAACTATTTGATATTTTGTTAAATCTTGTATTTGAACGGACTGTTCCTTATCATATGTACCATCAGACTTATAGATTGTAATTATTGGTCTTAATGTTGTCTTTTATGTTATGTTATTATTTGTGATTTTTTTTCCTTCCGCTGCGTGGTGTTCGAGTCGCCGCCGTCGCGTCTCGGGACGGGGCCGCCGGGGGCGAGCCCGGACCGGGGCGCGACACTCGCCTCCTCTCTCCGATCTCGCCTCTCTCCCCGATCTTATCATGCACACCAAGTGCGAGATCGCCATCCTCCGCCGTGTCCGAAGTGGGCACAACACAAAGTGACAGACAAATGGCGATATCATCGGCCGCTCCTCTTTTCACTCTCGCCCTCATCCTCTTCCTCGGGGTGGATGCCGCCGCTGACTTCTCCTTCCCCTCTGCCCCAGGAAATGAGCTCTCCCTAGGGTGGATCCCGGCCCGATCCGGCTGCCGTGAACCAACTACGGCACCAACCCATCGAACAAAACAGAGACGCCGTATGATCTCACTTCTCGGCATTCTTCCTATAAATATGGCATCTGCAGGAGGCGCTGCGAAGAAGAAGAACCTTTACCTTGATGCCTTCCTTGATTCCTGGTTCAATGGAGTCTCTACCTAATAACCCACATGTTCCTCACAAGATTAAAGCGGACACGAACGAGAGCCTTAAGAACTCGAACCGTCTGCTTGACCTCCGGAGCTCACTCTCCTCTGTAAAGGTGCCGGTGAAGAACGGGAGCGAGGTGAAGTTGCGACTGGGGAAGAAGATGGGCTCGGAGTCTAAACCTTTTATTACAATTCAGATAGTTTCCTTTTTGCTGGAAATAGTTCTGAAGTTGGCATCTTTAATTCCTTTGTGATCGATTTTGTGTTCATGCCATGTTGGTCAATTAAGGTCAACTTCATTAGATGTTGGAGATTCTCCAACTTCCTGCTTCAAATTGTTTAATTGCTTAGTTGACTTTCTTATTTTATGTAGTCAGCATCCAACTGTTAATTTTGATGACCGAATATTACTAGAAGAAGTTTTTTCAATTTATCTCAGAGATTACTGGTCTTATATTGTGTTTTTTTTGCCTTCCTTGTATTTTAGAAAGTAAATTATGTTTTTTGACTTAAGTCGAAGTGTTTGTTGAATGTTTTGGGGGATTTTATTGACAAGTCTTTCCAAATCCATTGCAAAACAATTCGGCTTACTCAGTCGTCAAGTATGTATTTGTTTCTAAGTGAACTTACTTTCTTATCATTTGATGTTATGGATGATGATCTCTGCTTGATATAAATACTGAATGAAAACCATCTCAAATTGAAGTGGTATCTGTTAAAAAATAGAGACTTAACTTTGTGCTATTTTCAGGTATACTTTGAGTCAAATGAGGTGCATGCCTGCATTGTAACATGCTCAACTGAAAGGTTTCCATCAAAAGGTTATTAGCTTTTAGCAACGAATGGAGTAATATGTTGTTTGACTTTAGTTTAATAAGTTATGTTATGATATTGTTTGCATTAGTTTGACTTTCAGCTTGTTATATCTAATTCATGCATAGTTTATAAAGTTAATCTCTTTATCGGACATGGAACTGCATTGGACATTTTTCAATTTCTATGAAATCTTTTCTCATCTTGCCTGTTCAAACTTTTCAGATTGATGATGATGTGCAAAGGCATAATGAACTTCTTCAAGTGATTAAAGAGGCACCTGATGAAATAGATGCTATGGTTGCTACGCGCCGTAAGGATTTCACAAAGGAGTTCTTTGTACATCTTCATACTATAGCACAATCCTATTATGGTGGCTCCAAGTAGCTTTACTTGCTCTTGTCCCCATAATCAGAAATGTCAAGAGAATCCTTGGTTCTTCTCGCTCTATGTAAGTAGTTGCTAGAGGAATCAGTAACATAACAAGGTGTTGAATACTTGCTAGAGGAATCAGCAGCATTCACAAGTTCTTTTCTTTTGTTGATGACAAGGAAGAAGATGTCAAGAACAGATCCAAGAGAGAATGCCAGATGTAGAAGCCAAACAATTCCATTGTTGACTTGGAAAGTTAAGGATGATATATGTGTTATATAATCCATACAAGTATTTGAAGTCCTATTGTATTGTTACAAGACAGATTAGATTTCCCCTCATGTAATTTTTTGATTTCTTGTGAAATATCTATTTTTGTATTACCTTGCGAACCATAGAAGATAGTGATAGTTTCCAATGTAATATTTCTCTACAAGAATGAAAAAGAGTTTTCACCGTAAATGCTCAAGAACAACACTTCTCCTCAATTGTTATCTGTTGATGTATGTTTGATTTACTTAATTTAAAATTTTGTGTACCAAATATATGACTACAAATATCAAATTGTTTTTACTCTTAATCGAAAAAATATTTGTTATATATGCAAGATTTCAACATATATATTTAGATTGTATATGTGATATTTGGTATTCCATTTTTGTATATTAATTGTAAAATATATAAAATTTAATTTGTCCATTAAAAATATAAAGGGATAATTATGTCATTTTGACTTGTACATGATTGTGTTATAGCAAAACAAACGTAGGATAGGACTGAATACCGTGTCATGTTCTTGACGAAATAAACATGGTATAATTGCTCTCCCATGACACAAGGTGTCATGTCCTTATCCCTGTCTGGTATCCTGTGACGGGCAATTTGTGAACCAAACGAGCCCATAGTCATAAAAATGAAGCATAGCAGCATTACAAAAAAGTTCTATCTAATCTAATCTATATCTTAAGATGGCCATATCTATTATTACTCCAAGTAAAAGGATTTCCAATGAAATTTAAATCAATTAAACAATTTGATTGAACAAACTCACGAAAAACTAAAATATTCTTATTTAAACGAAAAGGTAAACCACCCCTCTTCTATGCTTCATTTAGAATGCAATTAAAATCATTGCATGAAAACCAAGGATAAGAACTTAGATCAAATGAAAAACTTTTTAAAAATTCGAAACGGACATAAGGATTGGTGTTATCATAAACATTTGAAATGATGAAAGGCTCATGATTTTCCAAACTTAAAATAGTTGAAATACACTAAGAGTGCGTAGATAAAACCTGAGCTTTAGTAGTGATGGTATTTCAAGCAAGAATAAGGCCACCAGAAGCTCAACCAAAAGAGTAAGCCACACCTTGTCAATTTCGCCCAGAGGAGCGAATTAACCTAGATGCACGGCTTTCATCAATGCGTGATTCCTATAGTGCAATAACATCTAAAGAAAAATTGTGAATAATAATAGAAAGAAAGTCTCTCGCTGATTTTCTCCAACCCTCTAGCATTCCAGCTAAATAAATTCATTCAAACATAGGGTTGGGGGAGGAGTTTGTTCAAGATCCATAGAAAAGGATAAACCAAGAGAGGAAAAAATTCCTCATTGGTAGATCTCAATCTTTGGTCTTAATAGTCAAAGGTGTCGAAGAGGAAGCTAGTATTAGGAGGTTTAAGAGGTTTTAGAGGTTTAAGAGGATGCAGCAAAGACAAGGCTTAATTCTTGGGTCATCTGCTCAACAAAATGTTGAGGTGGATTGGTTATAAATTTTGGTTGAGTATGGGTCTAGTTCATCAGTTTAGGGTGCGTAGTATTGCCAATTTGGGAAGTCGAGTCTACTTTACTAATAAGATTATCAACTAGTTCGGTCCTATCTATCGTGTTCAAAACCAAGATTCGAGTTCGAATTTGTCTGACCCAGACTCTAGGATCATTTGACCAAGAATTAAGTCTAGAATCTGTTATTTTTTATTATTAATTACACTTGAATGAGACGTAGAGGTTGGCGTGTAAAGAGGGGCACACTACTAGAAGAATTGTAATTCACGACGGCTCTTATGCGATGACATATACAGCAGCCGCAGATGCCACGATTCTGCGACCGATGTGATTGGCCATCGCATTAGTTGCGACGATACGACGATCGTCGTGTTTGCCGTCAGAACATTAATTACTTAGCGACGACAAGGCAATCGCGTCGCAACCGCAGCCTACCATCGCAAAATCGTCACAGATCACATATTTTAACCCCGCACATGATCCCTGCTTTGTGTGTGTATATATTTATCAGCTCGGTACAAGAAATCTAGGTTTCAGTGAGGATCACGACCTTTACTAAAACCCATATGACTCTCACCAAAGGTTTTTAGTGAGGGTCACCCGGCCCTTAGGCGTCGTGAGGAAAAATCACTAAAAGTTTAGGTGATGGTCAAGTCCCGACCCTCACCAAAAGGTAGCTTTTGTGAGGCACAATTGACCATCACTAATTCTTATATTTTATGAGGGTTGCTCGCGACCCTCACTAAAATATAACTTTTTGTGAGGTCCAACTGATCCTCACTAATTTTTTTATTTTGTGAGAGTCACGAGCGACCCTCTCTAAAAGATTGCCTTTGTGAGGGTGAGGCTCAATTGACTCTCACTTATTCTTATATTTTATGAGGATCGCTGACCTCCACTAATTCTTATATTTTGTGACCAGTGTATTTTGTGAGGGTCCTTCACACTAATATTCGCAGCAATTAATTAAATTTCAACTCAAATCAATAATATTCGCTGCAATTGAGATCCCTTCACACTAAATTGAATAAGGTTCGATCAACTAGAGTTCGATTGGGTCTTGATTGAAGATCCAATTGAGTCAATTCTTAATAAGCATTAAAACTATGCATGTAGCATATATAACAAAGATTTAATGAATCTTGTGGATGTTGAATCAATTTTGAATTCTATTATAAGGTAACAAGATGACCTTCAATACGATACAATGATGGTATAAATTAATTGCTACTGCAATTAATCATGATTGAATGAACACAAACCCCCCCCCCCCCAAACAAATTAATTTGTCCGGCCATAAACAATCTCTAGTCTCAGCTAGAGCTGTCCGTTCGGTTCGAATCGAATCGAACCGAACCGATTTAGATCAAATCGAATTTTTTTCTTTACTCAAACTTCAACCCGAACTCGAACCGAATAATTCTTAATCCGATTTAACCCGAACCGAAATTGTTTGGTTCGGTTCGGTTTCAACCCGAAAAAAACCGAAATTGAGAGATTGAGGGAGAAATTCAAATATTAAACCTAACGGGCTTAACCCAATCCCCGATCCGAACCCGATATCTGAAAAAAATAATTAATATTTTTCGATTATTCGGTTTTTGGTTCGGATCGGTTTCCGAATTCCGGGAACCGGATTCGAACCGAAATAATTGATTGGGTTCGGTTCGGGTCAAGAACCGAACCCCGCGGCGTTGAAATCGAACTGAACCAAAAAATTCGATTCGATTTTTCGATTCGGTTCGGTGTAACCCGAATAATGGACACCCCTAGTCTCAGCGGTAGGAAGTAGGAACTAATATCATTCATGCTCCCAGAACATTAATCACAATCACATCTCCATCTTGAGATTGTTAGGCAAGACATTTCCTGCAAGTCTGAATTAATTATTTCGATTTTACTGCATATGAATCTATATAATGTCAATATATGAGCATTTACTTTAAACTGGAGAAATGCCAATTTGGAGTAGCAAGATTATTATTATCATGGGTAAACCATATGAAGGTATTAAGCAAATTAATTGTCTTGCTGCGATAAGAATCTTTACATTGAATTGATCGCTACAACAAACGATCAAAATTTTGGTGCCAACATATAGGATAAGAATTTTTGCCGGTACATTGGTGTCGGTAAATACCAACGCTTGTACGATGGCGTCGGTAATTTCTTGCGCCAGGACGTGGCGCTAGTAATTTCCGATGCCACGCCGCTGGCACCAGAATTTTTTTATTGTTTTTTTTCTTATTTTTACGTTCCGACGCCATGATCAGCATCAGAATATTTTCGCTGATATAAGAAAGATTTGTTGTAGTGTGATTGAAAGGGGAAGACGGTTTCTTTTCCCATCTGAAATTCCACACCAATACCATAAAGTTTTGCAAGTTTGACCTGTTCCAAATAGTTGATCCATTAATTTGAAAAATATAAGTATTGGTTCTTGTCTGAAGTCGGAGTGATGCGGGCCTTCGCGTCTCTTGATCAATTCTCTGTCCAGTCGACCAAATTTAGGCTAAGATTTGTTTCTTCAGCTAATTTTTTTTCACGCTTCATTTCCGAGTTCCGGCTTTCAACGACCATCAACTTGGAGAGCTTTCATGTGATCTTTGAGCTCGTCCAATGCATCTTTGGTGCACTCATCGTTCTTCGAGAAACTTCCGCGATGAACCCAAGCGCGACGATCAATGTCCTACTGATTTTCGATTTCTTCCGATATTTTCAATCGAGGACATTGAACGCTTATTGATATGGAACCTGAAATATATTCTCAATGAAATCATTAGTCTCATGTTTGTTATCATCAAAACCGAGATTAAGGCTAAGGTTGAAAACCTAAAGCCAACAAACAAATCTCTCCCAAGTTCTTCCAAGACCTTTAATAAAAGTCTGGCCTTTAGAAGAATCAAGCACTACTAGAAATTGGTTCTTCAACAACAGCCATCAGCAACGGCCGCTCAAGCCGTTGCAGATACGTTATATATGCAACGACGTTGTAACAAACACGTGAGTCGTTGTTGATAATTAAATTATCAGCAAAGGCATTCTAACGGACACGTGAGTCGTTGCTGATGATTAACCTATCAGCAACGACTTTCTAACGGCTAAGTGAGCCATTGCTGATAAGTTTATATAGGGCACGCGATCGCGTCCGCCCTCTTCTTCCTCTTCCTCTGCCCGCCGACGCACTCTATTCCGACGCCGCCGCCGAGCTGCCACTGCCGACGCCGCCACCCAGTCCTCGACCTCTGATTCCGACCTCCGCCTCCCGTTCGATTTGAGGTATTTCTCGCCGCCTCCCGTTCGACCTCCGCCCCCTTGTTAGAGTCGGCCGAAACCCTTAAAATAGGGTTCCGACTGGCAGCCGACGGCCACTGGCCAGCGGTCGGTGGTTTATGCAATGTTCGGACACTAGACGTCGGCGCCGGAGTCCACCGGACTCCGGCGCCAGAAATGCTTATAAAATATTATTTTTATATATTTTTAGTTTTTAATTAATTATTTGGATTAATTATTTAATTAATTGTTTATTTTATTAGATTAATTTTTAGGGTTTAGATTAATTGTTAGAGTTTAGAGTAATTTTTAGATTAATTTAGTTAGATTAATATTATGTTTTAGATTAATAATTGTAGGTTAATTATTTAAATTAGTTAAAATATTATAGGTTAATATTAATTAATTAGTTAAAATATTAATTAGTTCGGAGTAGTCCTCAATGGACTCGCGCCAGAATTGTCCACTTTGGACTTGCGCCGGAATCATCCACTTCGGACTCGCGCCGGAATCATCAAATTCGGACTCCCATCGGAATCGTCTAATTTAGACTCGTGTCAGAATTGTCCACTATGGACTCGAACTGACTCAAAATATTTAGAAAATAATCATCCATCGGACGAGTTGATATGTTTCACGTACGCATCGACCAGTCGGATATGATTTAGCAAATACTTAGATCCGTTCGGGGGTTGTATGTTCGTGTAAAAGAACTAGATGATCTTTTATACGATGTATAATCCTTGAATTATCCCTGATTGGATAATTTGGTAATATAGTTATTTGTATTGCACTTACGTTTTTCTTTTAATCGTTAACATATTCTAAATTTTGACAGCATTTCTCTTGTTCTCCGATACGCGCCCAGATGATATGCGTATTCAGAGAACTGTAGGGAGATGCTGCCGAAATTTAGAATGATGTTAGCAGTTAAAAAAAGTACTTAGTGCAATATGAATAACATAAATCCCGAATGGAATAGGACAATTTCACCTAAAGGCATTAACCAAAGAAATTGTCATTGATTGACAGAATCATGTCGGCTGATCGAAGTTGGATGTACCGACGTCTTGATCGTGGAGCTTTAACGAATGAGTTTCGATTAGGCATAACGTACTTCCTAAATTTTGCCTATTCGAATCAGAAATTCGTTAGCGTCGGTGATAAAATCTGATGTATGTGCCGCATTTGCTTGAATGGATGATTTTTGGATCGGGAGACTGTCACTCTGCATCTATAGCAAAGGATTTGCACCAAGATATTTTCTATGGACTTGTCACGGGGAGTCATGTGAAGTCGGAACGTCGAGCAATCCTGTTGTTCAGACATATGGTGAACGTTGAGGCACGAGTTGGTGGCCCCGTTCAATACCGGTGGATGTACTTATTTGAAAGATACATGAATCGTCTGAAAAAAAAAGTAAAGAACACCGCAACTGTTGAAGGATCAATATCTGAATCATATATCATCCAAGAAATTTCATCATTCTGCTCATTTTACTTTGAATTGACAGTACAGACAAGATTTGATCGTCTTCCACGTAACGACGACGGGGGAGTTCGACATTCAGATGGACGTTTAAATATATTTTGTCACTCTGGTCGTGCTTTTGGTTCTCGTCCATCTCGACACTTAAGCGATGAAGAGTATCATTTGGCACACTTGTACGTATTACTCAATTGTCCAGAGATTGAACAATTCATTGAAATATTTGACATTGAGATGGTGCAAAAATACTCTATTCACAATGATCAAGAATTGGAGAGATTACGAAATTATGATTTCCCTACATGGATTCAAGCTTACAGCAAAGATCACCGAGCTGAAATAGATGAAAGAATATTTGAGTTTGTTAGTGGACCGTCGTGACTAGTGTCCTGTTATAGCGGATATTTTATTAATGGATACAAATTTCATACGGTGGAATATGCATTTACAAAGAAGACGATGAATGTTGGGGTCTGCGTGAAAGGGACAACATATGTTGAATGTGATATGGATTTTTATGGACTAGTGGAAGAAGTGATAGAGTTGCACTACTTCGGCTTGAAATCAGTTATCGTATTTAGATGTCATTGGTTCAATACAACAGAAAGGGGCATGAAAGTTCATCCAAAATACAAATTTGTTAAGGTTAATTACAAATCCAAATTGGCAGCAAATGAGTCTTTTATGTTGGCATCACAAGCTGAACAAGTATATTACGCGAAGTATCCGACTTGAAATAAAGATAGAGCAGATTGGCGTGTAGTCTGTAAGACTAAAGGTAGAGGAAAAATTGATCCGATAGTAGGAGAAAATGAGTCGATACCTAATGTGACAGATGGTTTCAATCAAGAAGATGATCCTCCTGCTGTAGATCGTATTATTCCAATACTTGAGGATGCAAGCACAGCGTCAATTCAATTAGAAGTTGAATATACTGATGATGACGATCATGAAATTGATGAAGAAGATGAAGAAGATGAGGAAGATGAAGAAAATGAAGAAGAGGAAGAATTCAAAGACTATTACTCAGATGATGAGGAATAATTATAAAGTATATCTTATATTAAATATATCTCTAATATATTATATAATAATCTAATTATATACATATTCGACAGATATGTTTGATCGTGGTTATCGTCGTAGGAGAGCTTCGGAGTCTCCGATTGGTGAGACTCCAGCACTTACTCATGCTGCTGATCCTCCTACTACTGATCCTCCTGCCGATGATACTAATGAGGCTAGTATATCCAGACGCAGACGGCCACGCGGGCCGAATAGGTGGCATCCTCCACCAGCCACAGAGTCATGTAGATTCATTAGCGTGATTGGGGAGAGGTAATATATCATGAATTATGAATCATTACAAATTCATTATATCATAATATAATATTAAATTTTATTTTTGTTGTGCAGGTTTGAGCAAGAAGAAGTGCCAAGGAGCATTTCTTCTACTATTCGACGATAGATGCACGGGGCATGGCCCACGTGGCTCACGTGCCTAGAGAGCACGTCGACATGCTATGGCGCGAGTTTGAGGCACGTATTAATTTTTTTTTTATACATGCATGATGATTAATATTGGTACTGATATTATTATTTTGCAGGCTCGCTTTACATGGGCCGAGGACCAGAGGCCTTTCATTTACGCTGCCTGGGAGGCTATTTCCCGTGCGAGGTACAACGGGCAACTGGGCAGGCTGGGTCCCAGGCGATGGCCCGAGCCGGGACCACTAACATCATGGAGACTCGGGGATACGGCCCCGATTGGATTACTCCAGATATATGGGACCAGCTCGTGGCATTATGGTCAACGGATTGATGGCAGGAGATTTCTAGGACTGCGGCTAGAAACCGCATGTCGGGGGGAGGAGCGCGTCACACTGGCGGCTTTGTTGCATTTGCTGTGCACGCGAACCGTATGGTAAGTATACCTTAATTTTAATTTTATATTTTATTTGTTACTCTGTGTACTGATTAATGTATTTGTTTTGTAAATGTAGACGACGGTGTTAGACAACGGGACTGTCCAACGACCCTCCCCGATGGCGGTGTTTGAGCGGACACACCGTCGAGTGCATGGGACGGGGGAGTACGTCGACAACCGCGCTGCATTTATTATGGTAAACATATTTGTTTAAATTATTCATTATATATTTATAATTTAAGTTTTATGAAAAATATTAAACAAAAAATTAAACTTGAGTAGGAGACCTACAGTCAGAAGGTGATACAGCGCGGAGGCACCCCCGAGGACTTTGACGTAGCAGCGTGGGTCGATGCTGCAGGTGGCTAGGACCATGGCCGCGTGTATGGTTTTGCAGATAGTGGTCATGCGCGAGCCGTGCTAGGGCCACTTGGGGCACCGACCCCTCCGCATGCTGGTGAACGACCGTCGACCTCTAGGTCCAGAGATGATCATAGTAGCAGGATAAGGACACTAGAGGAGACGGTCGCGTGTCAGACTGAGTTGATGGAGCGTCAGAGTCAGATGATGGTAGATATGCAAGTTATGCTACGCAACTTGTCAAGTCATCACGGAGCAACATCATCTGATCTATCGTCCTCGAGTCAGTCCACGCCGGTGTACACCCAGGCACTCCAGACTCCACCATATGATCCAGACCATCCTCCATCGTCATCGTGAGATTTATTATTTTTTTATTATATTGACTTTGTTACTTCGATACTATATATATTTTAGTTTTGTTTTGTTTGGATATTGATACTTTAATTTTGCATTTGAATAGGTTTTATACAATTGTGGATAATTATAAATATAAGTATATTTGTTTTGATATATATCTGAGTGTATTTGTGATGTGTGAATGATGTGTATGGGTGTGTGAGTTATGTATCAGATTGTATCAATGTATTTATAGAAATTTAGAATTTTAAAAAAAATTCTGTTCCAGGTTTTAGTCATCAACAACAGCTTTCCCACGATTGTCTGTGGGAAAGCCGTTACTAAAAGTGTATCGTAAGCCCTTGCTGTATAATATCAGCAACGGCTTACTAACGATCTTTCACTAACGGCCTTGCCACGGCCTCACGGGCCGTTGCTAATAAGGTTATCAGCAACGGCCCGGTGTCCGTGGCAAAGCCGTTGCTGATAATATTATCAGCAACGGCCCGATCGGCCGTTGCACCGCCGTTGCTAAATTATCAGCAACACGTTTTTCTGCCACGATTACTTTGCAACGAGCCGGGCCGTTGCAAGCCGTTGCTGATGCCCATTTTTCCAGTAGTGAAGGTGGGATTCCTGGATAGACACAACCTTAACGAACTAACTTTTGATAAGGAATGAGATGTGATCCCTCACATGTTTCCTAAAAGCACATCTATAATTCCAACTTAAAATATTCTTAGTCATCAGTTATGTTGGTTTGATAACGATGGCTAAAGGATTCGCAGGGGGATCCTTATGGATAGGAAAGAAATTTCTAGAAGAAGTAGATTTGAGCTTCTTGGATTTAGATAAATAATCTAAGGGGGCAATAGAACTGTTAAGAGAAAATTTAGGTGGCTTAGATTTCTTCTTAATTTTACCCATGTTAAAAACTTTGAGGGGTTAAAATTTTTTGGAAGAATTAAGCACACTTGAGACATCCTCAATAAGTTGGGGGAAAGTCTTTAACAAAGTATATATCACTATTTCCAATAAAAGTGTTGTGGTCTAATTTTGGACAAAAGCCTTTAAAAAATATATAACATTAAATTTATATTTAAAAAATAAAATATTTTTAGTAAGAGGAAATTAATGAAAATGTCATAAACTATTGAGTTTTTAACATTTGTCTCATAATTTTATTTGTAACAAATTTATACTCGAACTTTTATCTTTGTATCAATTGTATACTCTTATTAGTTGGGTGTTAAAATAATCGTTATATGCTGATGTGGATTGCACAATTAATATAAATAAATAAACTTAATTTTTAATCAAATTTGTCTCGTCATCAAATATACTATTGATGTTCATTTATTAACAAATTTGATTAAAAAAATTATTTATTTATGCTGATTGTGTAGTCTACGTCAACATATGACGACTATTTTAACATCCAGCTGATGGGAATATACAATTGATACAAAGATAAATGTTCGAGTATAAATTTGTTATAAATAAAAATATGTGACATATTTATTAAAAACTTAATAATTCAGTATATTTTTATTAATTTTTCCTTTTAATAATCCACAAACAAATCACAACAAGAATATCACCAACAGTCATAACATAAAATCATTTGGGTAGGTATATATCCATCAATTCATTGGCAATTCCAGTTTATTTGGAAATTAGTAGTCAAACATTGTCAGGATAGTCAACAACAAAACTTTGACAAGTCCATTCAATATGTTGTCTCATTTTCCTCACCAGATATAAAACCTGTTGACACTTCAACACTCGAAGGAGAAAGATGTATCCAAAGATGATTTTAAAATGTCCAAGAAGCTCAGTGGATGCTGATAATTAAGTTCACCATCAATAATACAATACATAATTGAGCTCATTATATGTACATTCTGTTTTGTTGACTTAGAATATATAGAAATTGAAAATGAGGAATTAATCATGCATTATTTCCCTTCACCCAGAAAAGGATACATGCATAATGATACTTTTAAAAGGACAAAAAACTAAGTGTATTCAATGTAACTCTCTTTTGTCCAATTAGTATTCACATTTGCTGAACTCTTTTCCATTGAATTTATTCCTGTCGAATTTCTTGAACATCATAAAAAAAAAAAAAATTAAAAAATGACTTTATAACACAGTCATTATAAAATATAAACGCGATAATATACGCACAAGGTATATTACAAGACGTACAAAAACGTGGAAATGACGCACAAAGCGCTACAACTAGGGATTGAATCCAAAACTTAGGCAACATACTCGGATGCTACTACCACTTGAGCACAAGTACGGGTGTGCATCGGTCGATTCGGTAAATTAACCGAACCGACCGATCAGTTAACCGAACCGAATTAACACAAAATCTGTTAATCATTTTTCAAACCAAAACTTTCGATTAACCGACTGAATTAACCAATTTCAAATAGTTTGGAATTGACCAAGAAAACATAAAGCAAACTCCTGGTTGCATTAGTGGCTCAAAAACATATTAAAATTTGAACATTAAGATATCAAATACACGAGAATTATAGTATGTAAGTTTCTGAACCATCTCAAAATTAAAAGAGAAGATACATATACATTTGGAATTAAACTGGTTAACGAGAGAAGAGAGGGACTAAGGGAGAAAAGTCGTAGATTACCTTTGCCGAGTACCGACTGCTCATTGCAGGACTGCAGGGGGCGAGTGTCGGCTGCTCACCGTCGACGATTTGGGGGGGCGAGTACCAAGTACTCACTGCCGTGGCCGGTAGGGAGTACCTCGTCGCGTGGGGTGTCTGAGTGGGGAAGCCGGGGAGTCGCATGTCAACTGTCATGGCTGTCGCCGTTCGCCAATCGCAAAGATGCCAAGTCGCCGATGTCGCTAAGTCGCCCAGTCGCTGATGCCAAATCTCGAGTACTCAAGTGATCGAGTCGGCAGTCGGGAGTGTTAGGATTTTAGGTCGGGCACGACGCGAGCTGGTAAGTGGGTCTGGGTAAGTGGGTATCGGTTTATTGGGTATTTGTTGGGTTTACTGGTTTAGGGATACATAGGTTATTAAGTGAATTGTTAGGGGTAAAATGGTCATTTTTATATTTTTTGGTAAATTCGGTTAAAATCGATTTTTTTCGGTAAATTCACCGAACCGAAAACCGAAATCCCAGAAAAATTAACCGAAAACTGAACCGAAAAAATTCAATTCGATTAATTCGGGTTCGGTTTGGTCGATTTTGGTTCGATTTCGGTGAATCGAAGAATCTTGCTCACCCCTAAGCACAAGTGGGTTCACTAAATTTTTTCGATTTGATTGTGCAGTATTTAGTCAAAACAAACGATGTAATTAATTTATATTACAAAGAGAAATGGATCGAGACCCAAAAAAAAGATAATGAAAGGAGGAGGAGAGGTAGCATACCGGAAGGGGGAGATTCAGCAGCGGCGATTGACGGCGGCGGCAACAGGTAGCGGAGTCGCGGTAACTCGGCAGCTATGGACGGCGGCAACAGCGGCGAGCAGAGGAAGAAAGAGGAAGGGTCAAGCGCGAACGCAAATAAAAAGGATTTTCACCGACGGCTTGAGGGCCGTCGGAAAATCATGGATCTGTAATTTTATTATCACCGTCGACTATACGAGCCATCGATTAAGAGTGTTTTAATATTCACACTGCGTTCGTGGCATTAAACAATAAGCGACGGCTGCCTCCAACCATCGCTACTAACTTATTTTATTTCGTGCCCTCGTGCGCACCATCAACTATGAGCGACGGCTGTATGCGAGCCGCGGCTGATTTGGTTACTCACATCACCAACGGCTTCAGAGCCCCCGCTAAGTCGTGGCTAATAACTTATTTTATTTCGCGCGCCATGAACTACGAGCGACGGCTCTGTTTGGCCGTATGCGAGCCACGGCTGATTTGATCACATCAGCCACGGCCTTTACGGCCGACGCAAAGCCGTGAATTTCTATGACGGCCCTGGAGGCCGTCGGTGATCCCCGTGACTGATGTGATATATTTTAGTAATGTAAGTTGTGTCGAGAAGTACTAATGTTGACCACCGGCCATTTTATTCCGTTAGCAATCTAGCATCCGTGAGTTGTCTTCACACTTGTTAATTATTCAATTTATTTACAAGGCTAATTAAGTATGTGATTTATATATATATATAAAGAGAGAGAGAGAGAGAGAGAGAGAGAGAGAGAAATTTATCATTTTTAAGATATTTGTGATAAATATTAAGATATGAGAAAAATATACAAAAATATCTCTAACATTTTTTCACGTGTACTAAATTAAATATGCTCATAATGTTTCTTTGGATGAAAAATAACCTTATACGTAATAGAATTGGGTACAAAAATAATCCTATAGGTAAACGACGTTAATGGATGGATAACGGAGCTGACTTGGCTGATGACTTGGACACGCCAGCACATGCAGACGAAGAATTGCTACGTCGGCAACACATTCTGAATTTAATATTGCACCAAACATAACCATTGTCTAACAATTTTGCTAAAATTTTATAGCTGCAATTTGGCTGTGATTTAGGAACGACTGAGATACAGATAACAAGAGAGAAAATTATGAATTACATAGAGAGTAAGTTAGGGTACCCAGACTTGTGTGGCATTTTACGTGTTGTTTGCGTGACAAGTTGCTCTCGATCTGTATGTGTGTCACGTGTAAAGTTAACATCTCAGTCAGCATCCACGTCATCTTTGTTATGATCATTTTAATATCATTTTCAATAACCTTAGAGGTATTTTAGCTTTAGAATAAACGTTACAAGCATTTTAATATCCGTGAGAAATCGTTATGAGCATTTTAATATAATTTCTAAAAAAATAAGAAAATTAGTGGTGGGACCCATCTTGTTGATGTGTCAAGTCTTGGTCTGCATATGTGTCACGTGTACAAATCATCGGTCGCAATCATCAACCAACTCAACTCGGATCCATTATTCTTTCATTAACATCGTTTACATATAGAATCTTTTTTATACTCAATTCCATTGAGTAAGAGATATTTTCTATAATAAGACATAAGTATTTTAGTACCCATGGCCATGAGAAATTAATACGTTTTTCCATGAAGATATTATATTGTAGTATATAAGAAAACCAGTGGATAACTGGATATTCATATTCATATCCTCACGGACCTCACGTGAGACGGCATTAGAATTATGGCGAGTCGGGTACGTTTGGACCGTCAATAGATCCGACCCGACTGCACGAAACGCGTGTCACACTGCGATTGGGTGGAAGCTCCTGTTGGAGCGCCTGCACCAGGTGTTGAGCTCTACCCACAAAGATGTAACGTTACACGAAGCCTTTTTAATAAAGCGGCGGGCGTTTGACCTTTCGTTTACTCGATTTGTAGGTTGGCGACGTCACGAGTTGGAGGACCTCAAACACGTCATTGAATTTTAGTCAACGCCCCTGCCGTTTCACGTGTTTTGATGTGGTCGGTTACTCCAAATATCATCTAATTTTCACCCTATTTTCCCTATTTATATTTCCACGTTGGATTGGACTTCATGCATTGCACATGAATTGATGGGCCCTCAGGTGGTGGCCCATCCTTTCCACGTATAGGTTTAATTTTCACTAATTTCAAAATCTCAATTTTTCAAGTCAATAAATTAACTAGATCTTCCCTTTCGAATCTTTAATTATTTGGTTAAAAGTTTCCAACTTCGTTGATTTTTTTTTACCTTAGAAATTTGAATCTTTGATAAAAAAGAGCTAGCTTTATAAAAGAAAACATTTCTTTAAATATAGTTTTATAATTTAAAATCAGTAGGTAGCTAGATATAGTGCATGCTTCCAATTCTTTATGCTTATTTTATTTAAAAAAACATAGCCATTATAATGAATGCATAGATGCAAAAATATATATTCTCGTGCAACATGCTAGCTTAGACGACATCTTATCATTAATCTACTAGCTAGTCGATATATATTATTTACCACCTGATCAAAACGTACATTAAAACCACTAATTTCTTTAATTTTAGAAATAAAAATGAGGGTGGTCAACCTAAATTGTATTATATATTTTTATGGCACGTCTCTTCGCAATATAGTTAGCTAAAAACTCAGTTGGAATTAATTAAATAAAAAAGATTTATGGAATAAATTTATATTATATTCCGCATTTATTTAGATCTTGGATCGATAAGATGATTAGATAAGACTAGATTCCTTACTCATGTGTTTATTTTGGCTTCAAATAGTTAGGAAAATTAAATATTGATAGATTAATACTTAAATTTGATTGTATCAACTTTTTATATTAAAAATTATAAAAATAATTTAAATAATTAATTTTAACATAATAATACAAAATATTTGAAAAAAACATCAAATTATTTTTTTTAAAAATACCAAGTATGAGCTCATGCGTGTTTGGTAATTCCAAACTAACCGTCAACCAACTAATCGGGGTGGTGTTTGGTTCCCAACACCATCAAATTAATATTAGGGATGAGCGGGTTTGAGTACCCTGTAATTTTTATGATACCCGGATTCTACCCTATATAGGATTGGTTCCTATATTTTGGACCCGGACCCTATCCGAAACCATCGATTCCGGTTCCGGTTCCGGTTCCGATTTCAGGTACTCTATTGGATCACCTATTTAATTTTATTAGTGTGAATAGAAAATAATGAATTAATGAATGAAAGAATTTGTTAATGTTCACTATAATTTTTATTATTATTTTATGGTAAAAATAATAATATATGTAGTGTATATTGAGAAATTACAAATAGGATTCTAATTAAATATCACTACTAGAAACTTGGTCTTCAGCAACGGCTATCAGCAACGGCCGCTCAAGCCGTTGCTATTTGCAACGGCATTCTTACGGCCGCCCGAGCCGTTGCAGATATCTGTATCTGCAACGGCGTTCTAACGGAAAACCGAGCCGTTGCTGATTATTTTAATTATCAGCAACGGCTTTCGGACGGAAAGGCGAACCGTTGCTGATTTTTTAATTTTCAGCAACGGCTTGCTAACGGATAAGTGAGCCGTTGCTGATGATAACTTATCAGCAACGGCTTTCTAACGGGCGAGTGAGCCGTTGCTGATAAGTTTATATAGGGCACGCTCTCGCGCCCGACCCTTCTTCCTCCCGCTGCTGCCGCCGCCGCCTCCTGCCGAGAACTTCGCCGCTGCTGCCGTTGCTGCCGACGCCGACGCCTCTCACCGACGCCTCTCGCCTCTCACCGACGCCTCTCGCCGACGCGCCGCTGCCGCTGCTGCCGGTATGTTGATCGGCCGGCCTATACGGTTTCGGCCGAAGATGTTAAAATCCGACCGAAACCCTATTTCTAGGGTTTCGGCCGGCGGCGGTCGGCCTATGGCCGCCGCCGGACCTTCTACAGTGGCCGGACAGTGTGTCCGGCCACTGTACGCCGGCGCCGGAGGGTGGACTCCGGTGCCGGAATATATATATATATATATATATATTGTTTTTGAAATTGTTAATTAATTATTTTATAAATGTTAATTAATTGTTTAGATTAATTGTTTAATTTGTTAGATTAATTATTAGGGTTTAGATTAATTTCGGACGCGCGCCGGAATCGTCCACTTCGGACGCGCGCCGGAATCGTCCAATTCGGACTCGCGCCGGAATCGTCCACTTCGGACGCGCGCCGGAATCGTCCAATTCGGACTCGCGCCGGAATCGTCCACTTCGGACGCGCGCCGGAATCGTCCAATTCGGACTCGCGCCGGAATCGTCCACTTCGGACGCGCGCCGAAATCGTCCAATATGGACTCGAACTGTCTCAAAACATTTAGAAAATAATCATCCATCCGACGAGTTGATATGTTTCACGTACGTATCGATCAGTCGGATATGATTTAGCAAAACCTTAGATCCGTTCGGGGATTGTATGTTCGTGTAAAAGAAGTAGATGATCTTTTATACGACGTACAATTCTTGAATTGTCCCTGATTGGACAATTTGGGAATATAGTTATTTGTACTGCACTTACGTTTTTATTTTAACTGTTAACTAATTATTCTAAATTTCGGCAACATCTCTCTTGTTCTCCGATACGCGCCCAGATGATATGCGTATTCGGAGAACTGTAGGGAGATGCTGTCGAAATTTAGAATAATTAGTTAACAGTTAAAATAAAAACGTAAGTGCAGTACGAATAACATAAATCCCGAATGGAATAGGACCATCTCACCTAAAGACATTAACCAAAGAAATTGTCATTGATTGACAGAATCATGTCGGCTGATCGAAGTTGGATGTACCGACGTTTTGATCATGGAGCTTTAACGAATGAGTTTCGATTAGGCGTAACGTACTTCCTAAATTTCGCCTATTCGAATCGGAATTTCGTTAGCATGGGTGATCAAATCCGATGTCCGTGCCGCATTTGTTCGAATGGCCGATTTTTGGATCGGGAGACTGTCACTCTGCATCTATATACCAAAGGATTTACACCAAGATATTTTCTATGGACTTGTCACGGGGAGTCACGCGAAGTCGGGACGTCGAGCAATCCTGTCGTTCAGACATATGGTGAATCTTCCTCTGCTGGTGCTTCTTCATCCGGTCAATGTAATCCCTATAGAACTATGATACTTGATAGTCTTGGGGGTCAATTCCACCTGAATGATAATGTTGATCGGCCAGTTCTTCAGACATCAGTCCCACCAGATACTACAGCGGTTGATATCACAGAAGTAGGGGCTGCGGTAGAGATTGAATTACCGAATAAAGAAGCTGCAGAATTTTACGAGATGTTGAAAGCTGCCGATGAACCTTTGTATGAGAATTGTCCTAAATACACTAGGTTTTCAGCAATGACACAGCTCTTAAACATCAAGGCCGATTGTAATATCAGCGGAGTTGCGTATGATCGGATTGCTGGATTGATTAATGGAATGCTGCCTACTGATAACAAGTTTGAGCCTACTTTTTATAAGACTAAAAAGCTAATGAGAAAATTGGGGCTTGGGTACGAAAAAATACACGCGTGCCAAAATAACTGCATTTTATATTATAAAGAAAATGTGCAGTTGGATAAATGCCCTGTATGTCAACACCCTCGTTACAAGGAGAAGAAATCGGTCCGACAGAAAAATATCCCGTTTAAGGTGCTTCGGTATTTTCCACTAACACCGAGGCTTCAAAGATTATTCATGTCGGAAAAGACAGCCCCCTACATGAGTTGGCATGCAAGAAGTCGTGATGATACAGTAATGACTCATCCATCTGACAGTGAAGCATGGAAACATTTGGATACATGTTATCCTTCATTTGCTATGGATACTAGAAATATCAGATTGGGATTGTGCACAGATGGTTTTAATCCGTTTGGGCATTCTGCAACTCCTTATTCAGTTTGGCCAGTGCTGCTGACAGTTTATAATTTGCCACCGTCAATGTGCATGAAAGATGAATTTATTTATCTTTCGATGATTATTCCGGGTCCTAAGGGTCCGCGAAAAGAAATTGACATATTTCTCAGACCCTTGATAGATGAATTGAAAACATTGTGGACTGAGGGAGCTGTCACTTATGATTGTCATCGGAAGCAAAACTTCAATTTAAAGGCCGCGGTCTTGTGGACAATCAATGATTTCCCCGCGTACGGCATGTTGTCGGGTTGGAGCACTCACGGCCGACTCTCTTGCCCGTATTGTATGGAACACTCTAAATCAATCAGTCTTCAGAACGGACGAAAAATCTCATTCTTTGATTGTCATCGTCGATTCCTACCGGTTCATCACCAGTATCGAAGGAATCGTAATAAATTTACTAAGGGCAGAGTCGAAAGAGATGGGCCACCACCGATGTTGTCTGGTGAACAAATGTTAGCACGTGTTTCAGCACTTCCAGATATAGTATTTGGTCGCAATGAAAGAGTGTCAGGTTTTGGCCAAACACACAACTGGGTGAAAAAAAGTATCTTTTGGGAATTGCCCTATTGGAGTTCATTATTGATTCGACATAATTTAGATGTCATGCACATTGAAAAAAATGTGTTTGATAATATTTTCAACACTGTGATGGATATTTCTGGAAAAACTAAAGATAATGTCAAAGCCCGACATGATCTGAAAATACTTTGTAAAAGACCAGAGTTGGAGTTACAAGAGGTCAACGGACGATATCTGAAACCGAAGGCCCTATATGTGTTAAATAAACAACAGATCAAAGATGTTTGTCAATGGGTAAAAGAACTCAGATTACCCGATGGATATGCTTCAAACTTATCTCGATGTGTGAACGTCGATGATTGCAAAATATCAGGGATGAAGAGCCATGATTGTCATGTATTCATGCAGAGATTACTTCCGATCGCATTTCGAGATCTTCTACCTGATAATATTTGGGGTCCGTTGACTGAATTAAGTATGTTTTTTAGAAGCATCTGTGCAAATGTCCTTCGAGTCGAAGATATGTCAACACTTGAAAATAATATTGTTGAAATCATATGCAAGCTGGAGCAGTTTTTCCCTCCTGCATTTTTTGACTCGATGGAGCATCTACCGATACACTTGGCATACGAGACACGAGTTGGTGGCCCCGTTCAATATCGTTGGATGTACTTATTTGAAAGATACATGAATCGTCTGAAGAAAAAAGTAAAGAACACCGCAGCTGTTGAAGGATCAATATCTGAATCGTATATCATCCAAGAAATTTCAACATTCTGCTCATTTTACTTTGAATCGACAGTACAGACAAGATTTGATCGTCTTCCACGTAACGACGACGGGGGTGTTCGACATTCAGATGGACGTTTAAATATATTTTCTCACTCTGGTCGTGCTTTTGGTTCTCGTCCATCTCGACACTTAAGCGATGAAGAGTATCATTTGGCACACTTGTATGTATTACTCAATTGTCCAGAGATTGAACAATTCATTGAAATATTTGACATTGAGATGGTGCAAAAATACTCTATTCACAACGATCAAGAATTGGAGACATTACGGAATCGTGATTTCCCTATATGGATTCAGACTTACAGCAAAGATCACAGAGCTGAAATAGATGAAAGAATATTTGAGTTTGTTAGTGGACCGTCGCGACTTGTGTTGTGCTATAGCGGATATTTTGTTAACGGGTATAAATTTCACACGGTTGAATATGCATTTACAAAGAAGACGATGAATGCTGGGGTCTGCGTGAAAGGGACAACCTATGCTGAATGTGATATGGATTTTTATGGACTGGTGGAAGAAGTGATAGAGTTGCACTACTTCGGCTTGAAATCAGTGATCCTATTTAGATGTCATTGGTTCGATACAACAGAAAGGGGCATGAAAGTTCATCCAAAATACAAACTTGTTGAGGTTAATTACAAATCGAAATTGGCAGCAAATGAGCCATTTATATTGGCATCACAAGCCGAACAAGTATATTACGCGAAGTATCCGGCTCAAAATAAAGATAGAGCAGATTGGCGTGTAGTCTGTAAGACAAAAGGTAGAGGAAAAATTGATCCGATAGTAGGAGAAAATGATCCTCCTGGTTTCTATCAAGAAGATGATCTTCCTGCTGTGGATCGTATTATTCCAATACTCGAGGATGCAGACACAACGTCAATTCAATTAGAAGTTGAATATGCTGATGATGACGATAATGAAATTGAGGAAGCTGGAGATGAAGAAGATGAAGAAGAGGAAGAAGAGGAAGAAGAAGAAGAAGAAGAAGAATTCGAAGACTATTATTCAGATGATGAAGAATAATTGTAAAGTATATATTTTATTAAATATATCTCTACTATTTATACAATAATCTGATTATATGTCTGTTCGACAGATATGTCTGGTCGTGGTTATCGACGCAGGAGAGTTTCGGAGTCTCCGATCGGTGAGACTCCAGCACTTACTAATGCTGCTGATCCTCCAGTTGCTGATCCTCATGAGGATGATACTGCCGAGGCTAGTACATCCAGACGTAGGCGGCCACGCGGGCCGAACAGGTGGCAGCCTCCACCAGCCACAGAGTCACGTAGATTGATTAGCGTGATTGGGGAGCGGTACGTAATATATAATGAATTATGAATCATTACAAATTCATTATATCATAATATAATATTAAAATTTATTTTTGTTGTGCAGGTTCGAGCAAGAAGAAGTGCCGAGGAGCATTTCTTCTACTATTCGACGATACATGCACGGGGCATGGCCTACGTGGTCTCACGTGCCTAGCGAGCACGTCAACATGTTATGGCGCGAGTTTGAGGCATGTATTATTTTATTTTTTACATGCATGATGATATATTAAGAATTGGTACTGATATTATTATTTTGCAGGCTCGCTATACATGGGCCGAGGACCAGAGGTCCTTCATTTACGCTGCCTGGGAGTCTATTTCCCGGGCAAGGTACAACGGGCAGCTGGGGCAGGCTCGGTCCCGAGCGATGGCCCGAGCTGGGACCACTAACATCGCGGAGACTCGGGGATACGGCCCCAGTTGGATTACTCCGGATATATGGGACCAGCTCGTGGGGATATGGTCGACGGATCGATGGCAGGAGGTTTCTCAGAATGCGGCTAGAAATCGCATGTCGGGGGGAGCAGCGCGTCACACCGGCGGCTCTGTTGCATTTGCAGTGCACGCAAACCGTATGGTAAGTATATCTTTTAATTATATATTTTATTTGTTATTATGTGTACTAATTAATGTATTTGTTTTGTAAATGTAGACGACGGTGTCGGATGACGGGACTGTCCAGCGACCCTCCCCGATGGCAGTGTTTGAGCGGACTCACCGTCGAGCACATGGGACTGGGGAGTACATCCACAACCGCGCTGCATACATTATGGTAATTATATATTTGTTTAAATTATTCATTATATATTTATAATTTAAGTTTTATGATAAATATTAAACAAAAAATCAAACTCGAGTAGGAGACCTACAGCCAGACGGTGGTGCAGCGTGGGGGTACCCCCGAGGACTTTGACGCAGCATCGTGGGTCGAGGCCGCAGGTGGCTGGGACCATGGCCGCGTATATGGCTTCGCAGATAGTGGTCATGCGCGAGCCGTACTAGGGCCACTTGGGGCACCGACCCCTCCGGTCGCTGGTGAGCGGCCGTCCACCTCCAGATCTAGTTATGATCATAGTAATAGGATAAGGACACTAGAGGAGACGGTCGCGCGTCAGACTGAGTTGATGGAGCGCCAGAGTCAGACGATGGCGAATATAGAAGCTATGCTACGCAACTTGTCGGGTCATCCCGAAGCAGGCATCTCTTCGGCATCATCTAATCCATCATCCTCGAGTCAGTCCACGCCGGTGTACACTCAAGCACTCCAGACCCCGCCATATGATCCAGGCCATCCTCCATCGTCATCGTGAGATTTTGTTTATATTGACTTTGTTACTCAGATATTGAACTTATTTAATTTATATTGACTATGTTACTCAGATGTTGATACTTCAATTTTACATTTGAATTGTGTTTATACTATCGTGGATAATTATGAATATAAATATAATTGTTTTGATGTATATCTTGGTGTGTTTGTGATGTGTGAATGAATGTGTATGAGATGTTTGTGATGTGTGTATGAGGGTATGGGTGTGTGAGTTATGTATCAGATAAATGTATCAATGTATCAACGGAAATTAGAAATTTGAAATATTTCTGTTTGCAGGTATGGGTCATCAGCAACGGCTTTCCCACGGCCGTCCGTGGGAAAGCCGTTGCTAAAAGTGTATCGACAACCGTTGCTGATGACCTACAGCAACGGCTTAGCGACGGGTTTTTACTAACGGCTTTGCTACGGACTCGAGGCCGTTGCTATTAATGTTATCAGCAACGGCTCCGGGTCCGTGGTAAAACCGTTGCTGAAAATATTTTTAGCGACGGCCCAGCGGCCGTTGCTGATAATGTTTAGAGCGACGGCCCGAGCGGCCGTTGCTGATCCGTTGCTAAGTCATCAGCAACGCGACTTTCTGTCACGGCTTTATTGCAACGGCTCAGCCGTTGCTGATTCCCTTCAGCAACGGCTCAGCAACGGCATCAGCCGTTGCTGATGACCATTTTTCTAGTAGTGTATATATATTATCTAATATATCAGATTCGAGTTAAATAATTAAATATATATAACTCGGTACCGGCTCCGATTCCGATTCCGGTTCCGGTTCTGGGTCCTGACGTGTTGGACCCGGAATCGGAACCGATTTTAACCGGTTTCTTGTTTAATTTGTTACCCGAACCCTACCCGAATTTAATTCGGGTCTACCCGATCGGGTCGATTCCAACCGGTTCCGGGTCTACCCGGTACCCGTGCACACCCCTAATTAATATATTGATGATACATAGAACATGGTTCAAACTTTGTAGCTTAATATTTAATCATCGATCAAAGAGTTCCCATTGATAATAATAATAATAATAATAATAATGGATATATATATATATATATATATTAATTGTGCACAAGATCGATGACATGGATCGATATGGTTTAAAAAATTAAATAAATATAAGGGGCAACGTGACAATCATGCATGTGATATGAGCAGTTTGGTCAACCTATATATTGAAAGCGCTAATTGTTTTGTTTGATTATTTGCTTAATCCATAAAGTGTCAAAAGATGATCTGCGCGTGTTTAACTTTCTGGAGACATGCATAGTAGTAATGAATTAATTAAGAAGCTGCCTCTCTTCTTCCATCTCCATTAATATATATATATATATATATATAGCTAGCCCAACATATATTTCTTCTCACCTCTCTACTTCCATTCAGCTATATAGCCATCCATATATGATATATATATATATGCTCATTTGTTTCTCTTCCTAAGTCATGTTATATCTGTACTATCATATCGTATCCTATCTTCTTTTATATATATATATATATATATATAACGAATACATAAAAATATAAATATAGATCATGTCAAATTAATTTTGAGAAGGTATACTTGAAGAATTCACGAGAAAGTATATATATGATGATGATACTTGAATTGAACTTGACGACCAATGACATTTGATCATTTTCGTGGGTAAATTAATTATACAAATAATTAATTAAAAAGTTGAGAAAATAAAAATGTGCATCCACTTATAATGAATACAATATTCATCAAGTTCACACCCTTACACACTTATAATCTACTTACCCTCCAGACCTGGAGCCCATGCCATTCTGTCTAATGATCATTTTGGTGTCAGCACTAGCCGATCATAATATAAGTATCTTCATTTCGGTAAAAAAAAACACCCTTACACACTCTATATATTATTTTTTAAAAACTTAGTAATTATATAACCAACATTTCACAACTAATTAAGAGCAACTAGCTATATATATATGCATTAGATATATGATGAGTTATCAAAAGCACTGAGTGGTTTTGCACCAAAAGTCTTAACTTGCTTAAATTTTTATATATATATATAGTAATTAAATTAAATTTCCTTATGAATTCAGGTTCAAACTATATATATATTATATTGAATAAGCTACTGGAGAAGACTGGTGGTATGAAACACGGACCACAAGTATTCTTTCACGTGCATGTAATTAACTAGCTAAGTAGCTAACTCATCTTTTTCTTCAGTAGTGGTATGGAAGAGATGACCAGTGATGGCTTAGCTTTCTCTCTATATATTGTGGACTGTACTGGACACCATACTCTTAATCAAAGACCAATTAATCCAAAATTGCCTTCTTTTCTCTTTATATACTCTGCGTACTTTGAATTCACATATACCAAATTATATAATCATAATTTGTTGCAATAATTAATTTCTATATGGTTTTTGCTCACATTAATTAAGCAATAAAGTTCTGAAATGCTGGACTTCTGTAACTATTTGTACTTGCACTTTGAAATTAATGCAAAAGCACATTAGATGTGGATGTGAATGCTGCATGCTGCATGCATTTTCTTCAAATTATAGATAATCAATGCAAGTATATATATATAGAACAAAACAAAAAGTAAAAGAGAGTACTGCATCCGAACAATTTTAGAAGTTGGAAAAATTGATCTTCTCCTCTATATATTAATTTAACAAGGATGGATTTTTGGTCTCATCTCTTTCAAAAAATTTCATGTACAATGTACATATATAAAAATCAAAGAATGTGTGTTGTATTGTGTGTGTATATATATTTCTCTGCCTCCTTATCCTATCCAATATTCTAGGGTAAGTAAGCGGGCAATTAATTAAATAATTGCACTCTTTAAATATGTGAAGCCAGCCACGTCATAATTATGTTGCGTAGGCTTCAAATATTTAGCGATTGCATCAAATTGCCCACCTGCATGGCCGCATCCTGCCATTTCCATGCATCGAAGAGCTCCATCGTCTTCGTCAAAAAGTCAACCCCGTCCTTCTTCACCACTTGCACCATCTTCGGGCACTTGAGCAGCCCCAGGTACGCATCCAAGTCATGCACGCAGACCGGGTTCTGCATCTTAAAAAAGTCAACGGAGAGCTCCACCCCGACGTGAGCGTAGCACGAGCAGCTCCACGGCAGCTCGTACCTCTCCGCCAGGTCCCTGAATCCCTCGTTGAAGATGACGCCGGGGAGCTTCGTTACCGGATCGTTGACGTTGACGACCCTCAGAACTTTGACGCCCAGCTCCTCGCACCGCTCCTTGAATCCGGGGTTGCCCACTCGGGGCCCGCCGAAGGAGTAGACGGTGACCGGGACGCGCTGATTGCGGCCGTTGCGGTTGAGGCCGAGCTCGGCGAGGTCGTAGCCGCAGAGGAGGGCGAGCGAGCTGCCGAGGCTGTGGCCGGCCAATGTGATGCTGAGCTCCTCGTCCTTGTACTGGTTGATAAGGCGGGAGACCTCGGCGAGCAGCTGCTGCCGGCAGCTGCCGCTGCTGAACTTGCTACTGCTGTCGTCCGAGGTGTAGAGGCTGAGGAAGCCGGACTCGACCTTGACGTCGGGCCGGGGGTCGTGCGGGTCAAGGCGGGCTTCCGTGAGGGAGCTCATGAAGTTGGCGATCCACTCGGTGTTGGTGACGGTTCCCCGGAAGGAGACAAGGATGTCGCGGCGGCCGAGCCGGCGCGACTCCTCGTCTGAAGAGACCGCCACGTACCCGATCCACCGGCTGCAGCTGGCGCCGCTCTGCGTGGGGATAGCGATGTCCGGGGTGGCGTAGATGTACTTGGTGACGTCATAGCCAGCGTCCGGCATGCCCACCTCGCGGAGCATCCTCTTCTTGCCGTACTTGCAGTTGAGGTACCGCTTCGAGCTGGGCTCGAGGTCGAACGCCTTGTAGCAGGCGACGACGAACTCGCCGTACCGGACAATCTCCTCGCGGAGAAGCGGGTTGAGCGCCGGCTCCACGAGGCTTTCCCAGTCGTGGCACCCCTGGATCTCCCTCCACACGCTAGCGAGCGCGGGCGTCGCCCGGCTCACGGCGGTGGACACCGGCGCCGTGTGCTGCACCGCGATCTTGGGCGCCGTCACGACCGTCGCGATCCCGGTCGCGATGCTGGGCGCCGCCACCGCCGAGATCCGAACCGCCGCCCTCCTTTGCGAGTTAACGCTGCTGCTGCTACTAGCTAGGAGACAAGAATTCGCCGCCGGAAGGCGCGCCGCCATATGAATCGGAGCTGGAGTGCGGAGGAAGGACGAAGAGGAGGAGGAGGAGGAGGAGAAGCGAGTGCGGTCTGGAGAATTGAGAGGGAGAGAGAGGAGGAGATGAAGTATTTATAGGAGAACGCGGTTTGGGAAGGCGAGACAAAAAAACGAGTTATTTGGATGTCAAAGTTTCTGCAATAAGCGTTGAATTTTTAGTCACTTGCATATCTTGTGCTGATCTATTTCTCTCTCTCTCTCTCTCTCTCTACTATTAATAAAGAAGTGTGTGTGCGTTTGTGTGTGGATGGTGGTGGTGGTCGGTTTGCCCCTTTTAACCTTTTATTTCTTTTGCTTTGCGGCTGATCTCTCACGGAAAATAGTAGCGAGAGAATGTTAAATGACTCGCGCGCGCACGCACTGGCCCATTATACCCACCAATTAATATGTGCCCGCACATATCATTTACATTAATTTTTTATTAACCAATAAATTCTTAGTAGGTATATATGTTATGCCGCCAGAATAATGGAAATAATATTTTTTGTGGAATTAATTAAATAAAAATAAATAAGCAATGATTTAAAGTGTAATGAAAAATAATAAATGATGAGGTGTGTGGTGTGGGCCGCGTTCCATTCAACGCGGGCGAAGAGTGGAGGAGTGTGGGGATTTAATTACAGGGAAAGGGACGAATGATTTTAAACGTGGGACGTGTAGATTTGACGATGGTCAGTCGATCAGAGCGCTTCTCCGTCCATTTTGTGTCGCTTTCACCCCAACATTGCAACTACGACTTTTGTCTTTTTTATTTATTTATTTTTTATTTTTATTTTCATCCTTGTATATGTTGTATATGAATTATTTTCGGCCACATATCCTTTTTTTTTGTTTTTATTAATATGTTGCGTCCAGGTTACAGGACACATTATTAAATGCATGACTGTTGCCACGTAAAAAATTAATTCAACGGATTTATTAAAGGAAAATTCCATAAATTAATTTATTTAATAAAATAATAATAATTTATTAGATCTTAGAAAAGTCCATGTCTTCATTTAAAATAATAACATTTAGGAAAGAAGTATTTATTTGATGTTGGAAGTATACTTTTAGGTAGGGATGAGCATTGATCGGCTAACCGTCCATTAATAATTTTTAAAATTGATTTATTAACTTTAGTTTTTTAAAATCATTATCCACAAATCGATCTATTAACTTCGGTTAATTGGTACTTCGATTTCGATTTTTGCAATTCGATTAACCAATATTTTTTTGTTAATCAATAAAATTTTAACATATAAAAATAATAAAATTATACAAATTAATTGCAAAGTTCATTTCAAATATTGAAAACACTTCAATATAAAAAATATAAATCAAACATAATAGTCATAAATAACAAGTCAAAATAAGAATAACATCCTCACAAACAATTGCAATAATTGACTATATTAAACATGAAATTCAAATTTTTATTTAGTAAAAAATATGTATTATGATATTTTAGAGACTTTTGTATTACAATATTTATTCATATATATATATATATATATATATATATATATAATTGGTCAAATTTTGAAGAATAAAAAAATTATTATTGTAAAATATTACACAAAGAGTCGTGGAATATCTCAAAGTTCGACGTATGCACCAAAGATGTATTGGACGGGTTCAAAGATCACATGAAAAGCTCTCCAAGTTGATGCTCGTTGAAAGTCGGAACCCAGAAACGAAGCGCGCAATAAGAAGGTTGAAAAAATCAAGTTCAGCCTAGGTTCGGTCGACCGAATGAAGTTTGAATATTGGCAGTAGCCAATTCGGTCGACCGAATATTGCCAAAAAATGGCAGTAGCCAATCGGTCGACCCGTCGATCGACCGAAGATGGTGTAGAAATTGGCTAAGGCTACTTCGGTTGACTGGTCGGTCGACCGACGACAAAGGTGAAAAATTGGCAGTGCGTGCGTCGATTGACTGATTAGTCGATTGAATTACAGAGAAAAAGAATCGCTACTGCAGCTCACTACATCGGTCGATCGGATTGTGGATCGCTCATCTCATGACTCATTCGGTCAACTCGTCGGTCGACCGCACAGAGAGATTGAGCAGCGGTCGCTCGAGCAGTCAACCGATGATCGATCGAACGGTTATAACGAAAAGTTTTCTTCCCATTGAGCTGTCGTTTCTTTGAGAGGTTATAAATATCCCTCGTCTAACTTATTTAACCTCTCTTACAGATTTAATTGAGCACTTTAAGAAGTGATTTAAGCCTTCAAATAGATCGATTGCAGCGCGCTCTGCTATTCCGTCAACGTTCTTCTTCAAGTGCCAACTGCTCCTTAACTCTGCTATGACTCAAGCTCATTTACTGGCAAGTTGAAGGCTAGAAGGCTTGGAAAGAGCACTGATTCTTGGTTTTATTCTTTAGCTCTTTTCATTGTAATCTTTATTGTTATTTGAATGTGTTTACTTTTTGAGGTTGAGTTTGTGTAAGACCTAGTGTCAGGTCTTGGATCTAAGTAGTTATCTGAGTACAGGAGGTGTAAAGCCACTTGTGTAAACATAGCTTACTAGGATTAGTTGAGGTATCCCTTAGGGTTGAGGTGGAAGAATACTCTCGGTAAGAAGGCGGAGACTTCCGGGTGTGGAAGTGCCTTAGATTGAGAGTGTGTCTCTTCAGGTTAAAGTCCTCTTGTAAGGAAACCAATTTAATATAGTAAACTTAGTTTGGAAATCCTAAGCGGGGTGCTTAGGTAGTGGAGTAGGCATTGGGGCCGAACCACTATAAATTTTTGTGTTAGCATTGTTATTTTTGTTCGTGTTTATTGCTTCATATTTATTGATTCCGCTTGCTATAAATATCGTGCTTAGCCTAACAAATCAAGAAACGATTAAAATCGAAATTAGACGAAAGATTTAGTTAACACACTATTCACCCCCCTATAGTGTGTCATTTCACCCAACAACATGTTATCCTTCATTTGCTAGGGATACTAGAAATATCAGATTGGGATTGTGCATGGATGATTTTAATCCGTTTGGTAATTCGGGGGACTACGTCGTCGACGAGGAGCGATGGACTACATTGATAGCAGAGTCTCAATCATAATAGTAAGTATTTATGTCTATTTGATTTACACAATATTTATTTATAGTATATATATATATTTAAAATATAAACACGTGTAGGAAACATACACAAGGATTGTGATTGAGCGTGGAGGCACACCGAAGGAGTTCGACACAGCAACTTGGGTGGAGGCCGCAGGTGGCTGGGAGCACCATCGTGTTTATGGCTTTGCAGACAGTGGCCATGCAAGCGTCGTGCTCGGGCCACTTAGGGCACCGACCCCTCCGGCTGTGGGTGAGCGCCCCTCGACATCCCGGGCACAGGTATAGCGGCCTTAGAGTCGGAGCTCACCCAACAGAGACAGACGATGGAGAAGAGCAGAGGCTAGCGATAGAGGAGCGGAGACGGATGAAGAGTTGAGAAAGACAATGCAGAACATGCAGACACTCCTTACTTAGATTGCATCTCACTCTTGCCTTCTACCGATGATGTCGCAGCCGTCGGCCTCCTCGACCCAATCGACGCTCCCGACCCAGTCGTTGTCGACTCCACCGCCTCCACCGCAGCCGTGAGATTTTGATTTATTATATTTTATTTATATTTTGATACTTGTTTGTATACTTGTAGTTGTTTATATACTTATAGTTGTATATATATGATATTTTGATAATTGTTTATTTATAAAAAAATTATTTTTTTCAGTTACAATATATACCTTCAGTCACGGCTTACCCACGGTCGACCGTCACTAAGCTGTAGCTGAAAGCTTATCGTAAATGGCTGATGGTCTGGGCAGCACCAAATATCACACTTGTTAATAGTATCACTGATGGCCCGAAGCCGTGGCTGATGTGTTTGTATCAGTGACAGCCGCCGACAACCGTCATTGGTGTGTTTAAATCAGCGACAGCGCCCGCGGCTGTCGCTGATGATTAGTTGTAATCGTTGGGACAGGTCGTCACAACTTATTTGAGATGCGCACATCAGTGACAACATTTTGCCACGGCTAACGTCGTCGGTGATGACGACAATTCTAATAGTGATAGGACAAGGCAATTTAAATTTAATACATGTTTTACACATTTGATCTGATTGCATGTATTGTCTGCAATTACATGACAAATTCCGTGCAACAAACATGACAAATTCCGTCCAAATTTTTAACGACGGATCAATAAATTAAACGAGTCTCGATAATCTAAATAAAATCAATAATTAAATTCGATCAAGATTTAGTTCGGATAAACTAAAATGAGTCACAATAAAACAAGGAACATATTTCATGATAATTATCTCCTTTTGTGTGATATTAAAATAAACAAATTTGTTTATTTTAATTTTTGAAACATGGATTTGTCTTTTTTTTAAAAAAAATAAATAAATAAATTCACATCGATAATTTCATAAAACTATTATATATAATCAAGTGAATATTGTAGGAAGTGATCTATATATAGTTTAATTTGTGCATTAAAAAGACATAATTAATATTATAATGCATGCGTGTGCTCATGAAACACATTAATTTCAGAAAATTTCAGACCTCATCTTATAATTTCATATATATAAAGAAGTAGTTAATTGACATTGATGACATAATTAAGTACGTAGTTGGTTCATGAAATCCATGTAGCTTGTGGTCACTATATATAATTAAATTAGTTCATCCATATATACAGGAGAAAGTTAATGATGGGATTAGAGAAAACCGATTATTATTAATTAATGCATATATTGTTGGCAGATTTTAATTAATCGACAGAATTAATTTAGTGATGAGTCAACTTGACGTCCATGTTTTAGTGGTTAATTAGTTGATGTTGCATTAGCAGCTAATTAAGGAGTTTACTGTGGATAGTTGACTTGTTTTTGGCTTTAGAAAAGCAACTTAATTAATTAATTCCCTGTTCATTTAGAATTTTGTCAAAAGAAATCAATGGCGGTGGGACATTGGAAAAATTTTGGATAGAAACTAAAGGGGGAAGCTTTTTCTAAACAGTAGCTTACGAAAATCTCCCAATAGTTTATTTTAATTGTGGTAAGGTTGGGCACAATGAAGGAGTCTGTTCAATGAATAGCCGTGTTGAACAGAATGGGAAGTTTGATATGGTAATTGAAAAAGAAGATAGGTGTTTGGGGCCATGGATGCCGGTGCAGAGAAGAAAGATGAGCAATTTTAGAGTAGAGAATAAGTTGGGCAATAATTTAAGCAACTCTTTTCATGTTCCTACTTTTGTAGAAAATAAATTCAGTAAGGGTGGTTATGGAAGAGTGGATAATCTATAGAGAGGTGAACATGATGGAAGAAAAAGAAAAAAGTTCTTGCTCAAATGAAAAGCAAGAAAGTTCAAAGGTCAGAATTGGAGAAAGCAGTAAAGTTTTCAGTATATTTGGGATGGAAGTTGATAAAAATTCAAAGCAATTGGAAAATAAAGATTTTTGTTTTGAGGCAAAAGAGTTACATCAAAGAGAAGAAGATGACGGAGGAGGAGCCTGATAAGAAGGGTAGTAACCTGGAAGAGTTAATTGAGAAGTTTGCTGATTCTTTTGTCAGGATTTTGGAAAATGAACATACTAAGGATGATTTTCTGGAGGAAGGAGTGGACCCAGGACAATCTAGAGTGGCAAAAAGATTGGTTAATATACCAATTGGATACAAACATGTCAAATTGAAAAGAAAAAAAAAATGCTCCAAGGACGTAAATGCCATGGGGAATGAAGGAGACCCAATAGAACATGATGGCGTTGAGAAAAGCAAATAGTTTTGTTAGATGATGCTATTATCTTAGAACATAAGAGGAGCCATAAAAAGCAAGACAATTGATTATCTTTGGACAATGGTGCATTAGATAAAAGTAGAAATATATATATATATATATATATTTGTTGGAAACTCATCTTTTAGAGGAAGAGGCACATAACTTATTAAATAATGACTAAAACTTGCAATCGAAAAAATTTAAAATTCCAAATTTTTATTAATACATTGATATATTATCTGATACATAACTCACACACCCATACACCCATACAAACAAATTAATCAAGTATAGTATCTAAGTAACAAAGTCAATATAAAAAAGAACAATAAATCTCACGATGATGATGGAGGATGGTCTGGTTCATATGGCGGGGTCTGGAGTGCTTGAGTGTACACCGGCGTGGACTGACTCGAGGACGATGGGTCAGATGATAACGAGGGGATGCCTGCTCCGGTATGAGCTGAGATGTTGCATAGCATAGCATGCATCTCCGTCATCATCTGACTCTGATGCGCGATCGTCTCCTCTAGTGTCCTTATCCTGGTACTATGATCATAACTGGACCTGGAGGTGGACGGTCGCTCACCAGCGATCGGAGGGGTCGGTGCCCTAAGCGGGCCTAGCACGGCTCGCGCATGATCATTATCTGCAAAGTCATATACGCAATCGTGGTCCCAGCCACCTGCAGCCTCGACCCACGCTCTTGTGTCAAAGTCCTCGGGGGTGCCCCTGCACTGCACCACCGTCTGAGTGTAGGTCTCCTACTCGAGTTTGATTTTTTGTTTCATATTTTTCTTAAAACTTAAATTATAAATAAATAATGAATAATTTAAACAAATATACTTACCATAATTTATGCAGCGCAGTTGTCAATGTACTCCCCCTGTCCCATGTACTCGGCAGTGAGTCTGCTCAAACACCGCCATCGGGGAGGGTCGCTGGACAGTCCCGTTGTCCAACACTGACATCTACATTTACAAAACAAATACATTAATTAGTACACAGAGTAACAAATAAATTATATAATTAAAAGTAAGGTATACTTACCATACGGTTCGCGTGCACTACAAATGCAATAGAGCAGCTAGTGAGATGCACTCCTCCCCCCGACATGCGGTTTCTAGCCGCAGTCCTAGAAACCTCCTGCCATCGATCCGTCAACCATAATGCCACGAGCTGGTCCTATATATCCGGAGTAATCCAATCGGGGATGTATCTCTGAGTCTCCGCGATGTTAGTGGTCCCAGCTCGGGCCATCGCTTGGGACCAGGCCTGCCCCAGCTGCCCGTTGTACCTCCAGGGTCGGCACTACCCTTTGGCCAAAAAGGCCATTGCCTTAGGCCCCAACAAATTTAGGCCTCCGAGTACTTAAATTGATTATTGAATATTATATTTATTTTATTATAAATTAAGACCTCAAATAAATCATTTAATCTTTTATAATCATATTTATCTCATTTTCATTAATTGGTCCACTATTATTTTATCAATTTCTCACTTTCCTATATTTTCTCTCGATCAATCTAATTTTTTTACTCATTTTTTTGTAATACATCATTACTTAATTCCCCTATCAACTAAAAAGTAATTCTAATTAATTTTATCAAAAAAAATTCTCTTGACTAATTGAACATTAATAGTCAATTAAAGCTAATTAGGCAAAACAAACACATACACACATCTTCTTGTCAAATAAATTAAATAGACATTTGAATTTTGACATATTGTTACTTTCATCAATCGGCAAAAGAAAAAGAGAGAGTCAATGAGCAACTACATGCTAGGGGTGAGCGGATCCGGGTACCCTATTTTTTATGATACATGGACGGTCGAACTCTACCCTATATAGGACCGGTTCCTAGATTTTGGACTCGGACCCCACATTGTTGGAACCTGCAATCGGACCTTACTCGGAACTCGTGGTGTAGTACAGGTTTCGAATATTCTATTGGAACCTGTAAATGATTTCCAGAGTACAAGTTTCGGGCACCCTGGTAGAACCTGTTCATTTACAAGTTCCAGGGTATAGGTCCCGGTTCCAAGTTTTGGGTACCCGATGTGTTGGATCTAGAACTAAAATTGGTTTTAACTAGCTCCTTAAGTTTTGTCCCGGACCCTACTCAAATTTAATTCAGATCTACCTGTAACCTACCCGATCGGATAGGTTCCAACTGATTCCGAGTCAACTTGATACCCATGTACACCCCTAATACATACAAATCTTCAATTAGGTCACAAAGCTCATGCCATCTTCAGTTGAGACCAACAATCCAGGAGTGATCCGTCCATTAGGGCCCAAAAGGCCTCATCTTAAGATTTCGCCTTAGGCCACTATGTACCTCGCTCGGGAAATAGCCTCCCATGCAGCGTAAATGAAGGGCCATGCCCCGTGCATGTATCGTCAAATGGTAGAAGAAATGCTCATTGACACTTCTTCTTGCTCGAACCTGCACAACAAAAATAAAATTTAATATTATATTATGATATAATGAATTTGTAATGATTCATAATTCATGATATATTATCGCTCCCCAATCACGCTAATGAATCTACGTGACTCTGCGGCTGGTGGAGGCTGCCACATGTTCGGCCCACGTGACCGCCTGCGTCTGGATGTACTAGCCTCGACAGTATCATCAGCAGGAGGATCAACAACAGGAGAATCAGCAGCATGAGTAAGTGCTGGAGTCTCACCGATCGGAGACTCCGAAGTTCTCCTGCGACGATAACCACGACCAAACATATTTGTCGAATAGACATATAATTAGATTATTATATATATAGTAGAGATATATTTAATATAAGATATATTTTATAATTATTCTTCATCATCTAAGTAATAGTCTTCGAATTCTTCCTCTTCTTCATCTTCTTCATCTCCAGCTTCCTCAATTTCATGATCGTCATAATCAACATATTTAACTTATAATTGAATTGACATTGTGTCTGCATCCTTGAGTATTGGAATAATACGATCTACAGCAGGAGGATCATCTTCTTGATAGAAACCATCTATCACATCAGGTATCGACTCATTTTCTCCTACTATCGGATCAATTTTTCCTTTACCTTTAGTCTTACAGACTACACGCTGATCCGCTCTATCTTTATTTCGAGCCGGATACTTCGCGTAATATACTTGTTCGGCTTGTGATGCCAATATAAAAGGCTCATTTGCTACCAATTTGGATTTGTAATTAACCTCAACAAATTTGTATTTTGGATGAACTTTCATGGCCCTTTCTGTTGTATCGAACCAATGACATCTAAATAGGATCACTTATTTCAAGCCGAAGTAGTGCAACTCTATCACTTCTTCCACCAGTCCATAAAAATCCATATCACATTCAACATAGGTTGTCCCTTTCACGCAGACCCCGACATTCATCGTTTTCTTTATAAATGCATATTCAACTGTGTAAAATTTGTACACATTAACAAAATATCCGCTATAACACGACACTAGTCGCGACGGTCCACTAACAAACTCAAATATTCTTTCATCTATTTCAGCTATGTGATCTTTGCTGTAAGCCTGAATCCAAGTAGGAAAATCACAATTCCATAATCTCTCCAAATCTTGATCGTTGTGAATAGAGTATTTTTGCACCATCTTAATGTCAAATATTTTAATGAATTGTTCAATCTTTGGACAATTGAGTAATACATACAAGTGTGTCAAATGATACTCTTCCTCGCTTAAGTGTCAAGATGAACGAGAACCAAAAGCACGACCAGATTGACAAAATATATTTAAACGTCCATCTGAATGTCAAACTCTCCCGTCGTCGTTACGTGGAAGATGATCAAATCTTGTCTGTACTGTTGATTCAAAGTAAAATGAGCAGAATGCATGTTTAAATTTATTGGATGATGTACGATTCAGATATTGATCCTTCAATAGCTACGGTGTTCTTTACTTTTTTCTTCAGACGATTCATGTATCTTTCAAATAAATACATCCACCGGTATTGAACGGGGCCACCAACTCGTGCCTCGTATGCCAAGTGTATCGGTAGATGCTCCATCGAGTCAAAAAAGGCATGAGGGAAAAACTGCTTCAACTTGCATATAATTTCAACAATATTACTTTCAAGTGTTGACATATCTTCGACTCGAAGGATATTTGCATAAATGTTTCTAAAAAATATACTTAATTCAATCAACAGACCCCAAATATTATCAGGTAGAAGATCTCGGAATGCGAACGGAAGCAATCTCTACATGACAATCATGGCTCTTCATCCCCGATATTTTGCTATCATCGACGTTCACACATCGAGATAAGTTTGAGTCATATCCATCGGGTAATCTGAGTTCTTTTATCCATTGACAAACATCTTTGATCTGTTGTTTATTTAAAACATACGGGGCATTTGGCTTCAGATATCATCCGTTGACCTCTTGTAACTCCAACTCCGGCATCCTACAAAGTATTTTCAGATCATGTCGGGCTTTGATATTATCTTTAATTTTTTTGGAAACATCCATCAAAGTGTTGAAAATATTATCAAACACATTTTTTTCAATGTGCATGACATCCAAATTATGTCAAATCAGTAATGAACTCCAATAGGGCAATTCCTAAAAGATACTTTTTTTCACCCAGTTATGTGTTTGACCAAAGTCTGACACTTTTTCATTCCGACCAAATATTATCTCTGGAAGTGCTGAAACATGTGCTAACATTTGTTCACCAGGCATCATCGGTGGTGGCTCATCTCTTTCGACTATGCCCTTAGTAAATTTATTACGATTCCTTCGATACTGATGGTTAGCCGGTAGGAATCGACGATGATAATCAAAGAATGAGATTTTTCGTCCGTTCTGAAGACTGATTGATTTAGAGTGTTCCATACAATACGGACAAGAGAGTCAACCGTGAGTGCTCCAACCAGACAACATGCCGTACACCGAAAAATCATTGATGGTCCACAAGACCGCGGTCTTTAAATTAAAGTTTTGCTTCCGATGACAATCATAAGTGACAGCTCCCTCAGTCCATAATGTTTTCAATTCATCTATCAAGGGTCTGAGAAATACGTCAATTTCTTTTCGCAGACCCTTAGGACCTGGAATAATCATTGACAGATAAATAAATTCATCTTTCATACACATTGACGGTGGCAAATTATAATTTGTCAGTAGCACTAGCCAAACTAAATAAGGAGTTGCAGAATATCCAAACGGATTAAAATCATATGTGCACAATCCCAATCTGATATTTCTAGTGTCCCTAGCAAATGAAGGATAACATGTATCCAAATATTTCCATGCTTCACTGTCAGATGAATGAGTCATTACTGTATCATCACGACTTCTTGCATGCCGACTCATGTAGGGGGTCGTTTTTTCCGACATGAATAATCTTTGAAGCCTCGGTGTTAGTGGAAAATACCGAAGCACCTTAAACGAGATATTTTTTTGTCGGACCGATTTTTTCTCCTTGTAACGAGGATGTTGACATATAGGGCATTTATCCAACTGCACATTTTCTTTATAATATAAAATGCAGTTATTTTGGCACACGTGTATTTCTTCATACCCAAGCCCTAATTTTGTCATCAATTTTTTAGTCTTATAAAAAGTTGGCTTAAACTTGTTATCAGTAGGCAGCATTCCATTAATCAATCCTGTAATCCGATCATACGCAATCCTGCTGATATTATAATCGATCTTGATGTTTAGGAGCTGCGTCATTGCCGAAAACCTAGTGTATTTAGGACAATTCTCATACAAAGGTTCATCGGCAGCTTTCAACATCTTATAAAATTCTGCAGCTTCTTTATTCGGCAATTCAATCTCTATCGCAGTTTGTACTTCTGTGATATCAACACCTGTAGTATCTGGTGGCACTGACGTCTCAGTAACTGGCCGATCGACATTATCATTCAGGTGGAATTGACCCCCAAGACTATCAAGTATCATAGTTCTATAGGGATTAGATTGATTGGATGAAGAAAAACTAGCAGAGCAAGATTCACTATGTGTTTGAACGACAGGATTGCTCGACGTCCCGACTTCATGTGATTCCCCGTGACAAGTCCATAGAAAATATCTTGGTGCAAATCCTTCGCTATATAGATGCAGAGTGACAGGTTTTTGATCCAAAAATCATCCATTCAAGCAAATGCGGTACGAACATCGAATTTTATCACCGACACTAACGAATTTTCGATTTGAATAGGTGAAATTTAGGAAGTAAGTTACGCCTAATCGAAACTCATTCGTTAAAGCTCCACGATCAAGACGTCGGTACATCCAACTTCAATCAGCCGACATGATTCTGTCAATCAATGACAATTTCTTCGGTTAATGCCTTTAGGTGAGATGGCCCTATTCTATTCAAGATTTATGTTATTCATATAGCACTAAGTATTTCTTTTAACCGTTAACTTCATTCTAAATTTTGGCAACATCTCCCTATAGTTCTCTGAATACGCATATCATCTGGGCGCGTATCGGAGAACAAGAGAGATGCTGCCGAAATTTAGAATAAGTTAACGGTTAAAAGAAAAAACTAAGTGCAATACAAATAACTATATTTCCAAATTGTCCAATCAGGGACAATTCAAGGGTTGTACGTCGTATAAAAGATCATCTATGTACTTCTTTTACACGAACATACAACCCCCGAACGGATCTAAGGTTTTGCTAAATCATATCCAACTCGTCGATGCGTACGTGAAACGTATCAACTCGTCGGATGGATGATTATTTTCTAAATGTTTCGAGTCAGTTCGAGTTCATAGTAGACGATTCCGGCGTGAGTCCACTGAGGACGACTCCGAACTAATTAATATTTTAACTAATTAATTAATATTAATCTAAAACATTTTAATTAATTTAAATAATTAACATACCATTATTAATCTAAAAATTAATCTAAACTATAACAATTAATCTAAATCATAACAATTAATCTAAACCCTAAAAATTAATCTAAAAATTAAACAATTAATTAAAAATTAAATAATTAATTAAAAATCCATAATTAATGGATTTTCGGCACCGGAGTTCGGTGGACTCCGGCGCCAGCGTCTAGTGTCCGGACACTAGACAACTATCCGGTCACGGCCATCTGTTGTCGGCCGCCGGCCGAAACCCTATATTTAGGGTTTCGACCGGATTGAATAGGAAGGAAGGGGCGAGGGGCGGCGAGGAATACCTGGAACAGATGGGGCGGCGGCGGCGGTTGAAATTGGCGGTCGATGACGGGGCGGCGGCGTCGGCGCTGGCAGCGGGCGGCTGCAGTAGAGGAAGAGGAAGAAGAAGGAGGAGGGGGCGGGCGCGGGCGCGTGCCTTATATAAACTTATTAGCAACAGCTCACTTAACCGTTAGAACACCGTTGCTGATAAGTTAATCATCAGCAACGACTCACTTGTTCGTTAGAAAGCCGTTGCTAAGGTAATTAATATCTGCAACGGCTCGCATGTCCATTAGAAAGTCGTTGCAGATACAGCATATCTGCAATGGCTTGAGCGGCCGTACGAACGACGTTGCAAATAGCAACGGCTTGAGCGGTTGTTGCTGAAGAACTAATTTCTAGTAGTGAGAGCACGCGGTGACGTGGGCACGACCACGGCGACAGCGCACTGGTGCAGGGATATCGAGAGACGACGGCCAGCGGGGGATGAGACTGACGACAACGGAAGGGAGGGATCGAGAGATAAGAGAAAAAATCTATAATTTACTGATACAGGAGGAATTTTAAAATTTTGAAGGGAAAAAAATGATAAAAATTTAAAATATAGAGATGGTTTTTTAAATTTACGAGGGTAAAAAAATAAATATTAGGAATATGAGGTAAAATTTTATGAAAAAAGAAGGGTAAAATTGTTCCCTACAAACTATAGATAATAAAATTGAGGTGAGGGGCAATTTTTTAAAACTTCATCATATAAATAATTACTTTTCAAAATTGAGATGGGAGGCAATTACCCCATCCCATCAACGTGGATCCGCCCCTGATTGTAGAGATGTTAGAAAGTCTGTTTGGAAAAGACCTGATAGAAAGAATTGTGAACATATCAATGGGTTTGGAGTGAGAGCTACAATGGGAAGATCTCAATGAAGAAAGTATAGAAAAGTGAAGAGTCAGAAATTGGGCATGTTTTCAATGGGAGGAAATTATGCGCTATGTAAATTTCTGAAAGGGTAAAGAACTTCATTTGGAAGTTAATATGGGGTAGACTGCCAACTAGCAAATGGTTCATTGCCTTTAGTAAAGAAGAAATTGATATTTGTTTTATCTGCAACAGTGGTGAAGATGACATTGAACATATTTTTCACAAGTGTAGGTTTGCTGAAGATTACTGGTTGGCTACTGGACGAAAACTTGGTATACAGTTCAAACACATAGAGAAATGGAAAGATGGTGCATGGTTAGATGAAAGGGAGGGGTATGATGCTGAGTTTGCTGAAAAACGAATAGCTTTTATAGCAAATTCTTTGTGGTTAATTTGGAAGAACGAACATGGCAAAGTTTAAAGAAAAGATTTGGAGCAAGGAAACAATATTCAATAAAACTGTGAATGATACTATAGAGGTTGCTGGGAATCAGAATGCTGAGGTGAGGAAATATTCTGGTAAGGATGTCAGTATCAGAGGAATAAAAATTTTGACAGATGAAAGAATAGCAAAACTTTATTGTGATGCAGCCTGGTTGAACAGCAGTAAGGCAAGTTGTGGAATGGTACTAGAGATGGAAGGCTCTTTTGTAATGGCAAGTTGTAAACCAGAGAAAGTTTTTGATCCTTTACAAGCTGAATTGAAAGGTATATGATTTGGATTGGATAATGTGAAAAGAAATGTTATAAAGGGGAAAGGGTAATTTTGGATTGTCTTAGAACTATTAAAATCCTGAATAGAGAATTTGACAGTCCATGACAGTTGAAGTGGCTGGTCAGCAAAATTTTCAAATTAGCAAGGGAAATTGAAGTAAAGAAATGGATGCATGTAAGAAGAAATGAAAATGGGACAACTCATATGCTTGCAGGGAAAGCTATTGAACGTATGATTAATGTAATTTGGGATTTGAATGGTAGAAGCATTTCAAAGGAGAAAAAATTGTTAGAACTGTGTAATCTAAAGGATACTGATATGTATAAATTAGTAACCAATAGAGAGTTAGTAGAAAATAAGTAGATGGCTATTGATGGCGAGGGAGAAGGTTACGTAAATGGTGAGTTTGATGTTGTAAATGCTACTGATGTAGTTATTTTCAAGTTCAATAATTTTCTTGCTTATCAGGAGGAACATGAGGTGCTGGCGAGAGATGCACGACCATTGACCCTCTACCCTCTTTACCCAGTCCTTGAATGTAGTATGACTTTCTAGATAAGTGTTTTTTCTTTAAAAACGTATATCCATTTCCAGATACATGTGGAAGGATGTCCAAATTTTAGTTTGAAGTTCTTCAATTGTAAATAATTTTTGAAAGTTTTAATTTCCATCCTAATACAAAGCATCATTCGCCCAAAGGTCCTTTTGTTTTGTTATTTTCGAGCAACTAGTTATATAAGGACTTTCATGGTTGATTTCACAAATCGCCTCGTAAAATTGGACAAAAAAGAGACAATCATCTCTCATTTATTATCCAATTCAATTCTATCATCAAACATGCCATTACCGTCTTCAAATTAGTTAAAGCGATCAAAGTTTTTTATTCCCTTAAGAGAGATTTTTTGTAAGATAGGAATGAGTATTCTATGCTATTAAATGTGCTATCTAAACAATGAATTTGTTCTCACATGAAGTCAGTCTACAAGCCACCACGTCTCCTTGGTCTAGTGCGGCTCTAGTAGTGACCTGCAAAGAATACTTCGACGCTTAAGTGAGAAAGAATATTAGATGATTGATATGAAATTAGAATCGAGAGTATACCTAATGTGAGTCATATCTGTTTTATGAGGCATGTCTGGGTGTTTGAGGATGATGTGAGAAGGAATCTCATATGATTGATATGGAATTAGAACCGAGAGTATACCTAATGTGAGTCGTGTCTGTTTTATGAGGTATGTATGAGTGTTTGACGATGATGTGAGAAGGAATCTCAGATGATTGGTATGGAATTGGAATTGAGAGTATACCTAATGTGAGTTGTGTCTGTTTTATGAGGCATGTTTGGGTGTTCGACGATGATATCTCCTGGATTCTTGTGGGGATATGCCTGAAATAGATTGATCGAATCCCTAAGATCATGGGCTCATTGCTATCAAATCTCGAGTGATAAATGAATGATGTTGCTATCTTTGTTTGGCCTGGTGGAGCCCCAGGTTGAGTTGTAATTGGTTCGATTTGAGTCTGGTTCGTGAGTTAAGACACTTTTGGGTCTGGTTTGGCCAAGCCCAAAGAACTAGTCTAGTCCACATCCCCAAGCTTGGTCGAAGTCCGAAGACTTCATTTCAAGCTTGCTCTAATAGTGTACTGACTTCTTTTTGTCTATTGAGCCTTATGTATGTTTTGAGTATGTGATATTAATCGGACTTCTGTATGCGAGCACATGATGAGTTCCGTTCTTAGTTGATTTGTTGAGGTAGGTGAGATCAACGTATCTTGGTCATGTCATTTTGTGACTTTTCAATTTCTGCACTCAATGTGGTGACTGCGGGAAGAGGGAGTGCATTTTTCACGTGTGTGCCTTCCATTGTTTCCTGCTCGTTCAACATTTAATTTTGCATGGAGTAATCATGGCGCAAAGATCTGGCCGCTCATCTTTGAGGCGCTTGGGTATCTGTCGTTGATGGGGTGATCGACTATGATTCAATCTGCTACTCGAGCATGATTGTCGGTTGTTCTATGAGGAGGTTGTCACTTTCTGGGCCTTAAAAAATTCCCTCATTTTCTTCATTTCGAGCTTTCTTTGCGTTCTAAGTTCTTGCCCGTTTCTTATTTCTCGTCAGAGAAAATGCTAGAAATAGGATTTGAACTTAAAACCTATAAGTAACAAATAAATGTTTGATCACCAAACTACAAGGTTCCTTTTAATTAACACTAGATCGAAACTATACAGTGTGAGCTAAATCAAGACGGAAGCAAAGCCATAGTGCGAAAAGAAGCTATTATTATCTCTCGCAAATCTAGGAGAGGCTGATGGGCCATCTCTCCCCCCTTCATCCCAAAAAAACTTATATGGTCAGTCTGCCCATAGAAGTTTATATGAATGAGTGGATATGAGCTTTAATTAAATAAATATAAATAGAAAAGAAATTGAATTCACGTCCATTCATTTTTTATTCATATCCATTTATTTTTTTGTTCATATTCACTCGTTCATATATTTTCTATGAGTAATCTGTCAATAAAAATTGTACTCCCTTCGTCTCCTATTCTTATCCCGTAGTAATAAAGCTCAATGATAATTTTTTTCGTTAGAAAGCCTATTTGCTTGCATGGACAGAAAAGATATTTTTATAAAATAAAAAATAGAAAGTTATTTTATAAGTAGTTACAATTCATTTAAGTCAATCAAATATATTTTTATTATTTTTTAGTTAAAAAAAATCGTATGAGAATTCAAATTTATATTTCCTGCCAGATTTTACTTACTGTGTGAACCAAATGACAGCTTGAGATTAGATTGGCCAATCCTACTTACTTTTTTATCCAAAAGAAAAAAATAGTTGAAATTGTATATTTCGAAATTATCACGAGAAATATATTATTAGTTTTCATCAAAAAGTGATTCTCAATAATCAATAGTTACTAGTTATTATTTGTAGTCACTGACCAAGCAAAAAAAAGCTTTATGAGAACCATATCTCTAATGATCTGATTCAGAAATTGACAGAATTGGGTCAAACCATCAGATCATGCTCCGTCCAAAAGAAATCAATATTTCGATATGTTTGACGTTTTGGGTACGTGCAATATATAAATAATGGGAGAGTAATTAAATAAAAATCGTGCACAAGTAAAATACTTTTATATACTACTTTGATCGCGTATTCCGATGTCGTTACTCGGTTTCTTAGATCCCCGTAAATAGTCAACTATTATTAATCTATAGTCAAACTCAACTTCACCAACATACATGTAGAAAGTCAACCTACCTTTGGATATATACACACACAGCAATGGCTGCTTTGACTTTGAATAATCTTCACTCTTCCATTCATCCACACAGGAAAAATATTTTATTAATTAATTACGAGTCATTGTTTTTATAATTAATTAAAGTAAATTCCAATTTATTCTAATTAACGTGAACTATTTTCATTATTTAGCTCTTACCGAGATTGGTAAAATATGAATGAAAATAAATTAATCCGAGCATAAAATTAGCACAATTAATTAAATTAATCTGAGCATGCAATCGGCATCAAATAAATGGTAAAGCGTACACGGTGCATGTGTGTAATTAAACCCACAAGTTACACATGCTGCCGCGAAGCTGCTCGGTTCGTTCGTACCATTCGTGGTTTAATTTTAACCCAAACCGGTTCAAAATAATGAACCAAAATTTGATATTGAACCGCGGCTTTCTTACAATTTTTTTGAGATCCGTTATGGTTTTTCAGTAGTGGCTTTGAGACTTTTATTATACTTAAGTTTCCCTAACCGGGCGTGTTATATATTAAATTTGCAAATGGGAATAATTAATAATATAATTTGAAATCAAATTTATAATTTTTTGAAAATTTATAATTTTTTATTAATTGATTTGGTATCTAAATGAAAAAACATAATATGAAGTTATCAATAATCTAATTAAATCTTATAAATATTTTATAATCATGTTTTAAAAAAATAAACTAATTATACAATCAAATAACATTCATAGTTAAAGTAATTCATTTTCGTAAATTGATTTAATCTCAACTGGTTTTTAATTTCATTTTAGTAACATTGAAAATTAAATTCTTTTCTAAAATTAAATAAGTTTTCATTGGTTTCAACCAATTGAAAATGATAGTATTTTTATCGACCAAACACATTTTTGAAAAATAAAAAATCGAAAACCGAAATTAGATTTTAAAAACTAAGATTCCATTTGCATTGAAATCAAATAAGAAAATATTTTTCGCTAACCGAACAACATCTTCGATATTTGTTATGAGTTAACATGAAACGTGAGAAATTTTCATTTGAATGCAACTCTCCCTTTTTTCATGTCTCTTTGTATCCAAATTATTCACGGCTATCTCATAGCACATTGTTGGCCTAAGGTTTAATTTTAATTTTGGTCTTAATCTCGATTTTGATGATAACAAACATGAAACTAATAATTTTATGGAGAGTTATTTTTAGATTTCATATCGGTTAGCGTTCGACGTCCCCGATTGGAAAAATTGGAAAAATTAGAAAAATCGACACAGACGCTCGTTGACGCTCGGGATTCTTTGAAAAGATAGAGTTTAGGTCTATGGTGTATAGTTTGTATTGTAAATCCTCATGACGATGCATAAGAACCTAAAAAAAAACTAATTTCGATCCCCTAAATACAAAAACCCAGAAAATTAGAAAAGACACTGAAATTCACTAAGCTTAGGGAGCTCCTTGGAGGGCTATATGACCTAGACATTTTTTTGGCACCAAAAGTGCCGACAATTGTTCCTTAGGTAAAAACTAGATAACGAGATATTTTTAACGATTTTTCGGAAGTCTTTAGCCTACACATATTTGACTCGGAAGATTATAAAAGTGTTAATTTTCGGAAATTTGTAATAGACCCCAAAAGTTAGATTTTGATTCTTAAGGATTTTGATTTTTTAGATATTTTTATTGAATCCAAATGAGGGTAATCCTTATATAACATTTATGTTTTAAGATTATTAACTTGAAGTTAAAAAATATTATATAAGTAGACTTAACGAAGTCAGAACCCAGAAAACGAGCAAACAAGTAGAAAAATCAGCCTAACCAAGCAGTCTGTCCAGATTCGATCGACCGGTAAAAGGAGAAAGCATTTTGGTTGATCGACCGATCGATTGATCGATGCCCAGAATGGGCAGAATGCCTTCGGTCGCTTGGCGGTCGCTCGGGCGACCGACTGACGATCGACCGACAAGCGATCGTGTGTCGGTAACGGGCAGAAAAATGCCCGTTGATGAGCCTTGAGTGTTGGAGGGTTATAAATACTCATCACAAACTCATCTCTAGCTAACCATTGATGATTCCAAACCTAAAAGTGTGATCCTAAGCATCTCTACAAGCTTTCATTGAGTCATCCTTGCAAGAACCCTAGTTTTGATCTCCACTCCTTGATTTAGCCTTCAAGCTTCACCGATTCATCATCTTAAGGCATCAATAGGACTAGAGAGTTTTCTTTGGAGCTAAATATTTATTGTATTATTTATTTTCTCTATTATTTATATATTTTGTGGTTTATTTTCATTGTATATCATTTGTGTAAACCTAGAGTGCTATGTTGATTGAGTTGGTGGTTGCCTTTGTGTTAAAGCTTAAATCCACAATTGTAAACTTAGTTTACTATGATTAGTTGAGTTGTCCTTAGGTTGAGGTGGGAGAGTGCTCTCGGTAGGAAGGCGGGATACTTCCGGGTGTGGAAGTGCCTTCGATTTTAGAGTGAAGACTTTTCGGTGTAAAGTCCTCATTGTAAGGAAACTAATTAATCTAGTTAAAATAGTTAGAAAATCCTAAGTAGGGTGCTTAGGTACGTAGTGGAGTAGGCATTGGGGCTGAACCACTATAAATCATTGTGTTAGCATTGATATTTTGTTTGTGTTAATTGCTTTACCATTAATCGCTTTCGCATTTAGTCGTTCAATTGGGAATTGCCTAAATAGTTTAAGAAAACGTTTAAAATCGAATTTAGGTAAATAGTTTTAGTTAACACACTATTCCCCCCCCACCCCCGCCTCTAGTGTGACCATTTCACCAACACATGATGAAGGAATTCCCACGATCTCGCGACAGGAACATAGCCCCCCCTACGTGGCACATTCATCCTTCTCGACACCAGGCGCGATCCTGCCTTACGTTCCCTACGATCTCGGCTTGACCCCAGGCACAGTCATCAACCCTAAATGTGGCCTCAAGCTCTAAATGAGCACTACCCTAGGCACACTCCCCGCGAGCTCAGTTTATCCCTGAGCGACCTCCTTGACCCTAAATGTGGCCTTCGGCTCTAAATGAAACTGACTCACTCTAAATGAGCATGATCCTAGGCGCGCTCCCCGCAAGCTCGGATTATCCCGAGCGTGGTCGTCGGCCCTAAATATGGTCCCCGGCTCTAAATGAGCACGACCTCAGGCGCGCTTCCCGCGAGCTCGACTTATCCCCAAGTTTGGTCCTCGGCCCTAAATGTGACCTCCAACGCTAAATGGGCATGACCCTGTGCGCACTCCTCGCGAGCTCGGCTTGACCCCTAGTGTGGTCCTTGACCCCAACGTCATTACTTCCAGCCTCAGCACCCTTGAAGACCTCAACGACCCCAACTGCGGTCCTACCTTACTCTCTCGCGAGGTCGGCTTGACCCCGAGCATGGTCTTCGGCCCCAACGCTATTATTTCCAACCTCAGCGCCCTTGAAGACCTCAATAACCCCAAACATGGTCTTGCCTTACTCCCGGTCTCAGCGCCTCCACTTACATCTTCGGACTCGAACGACTTCGGGGGGAAATGGAACTTGAAGGACCATCAGCCCTATGAGCGACTACTGAACAAATAACCTCGATCATAAGTCCACCTTTAACAAGAGTCTGATCCCAACCTAAAGGTGGTCCATGACCTTACCAGTTGCCGACTAGCTGACGTCGGTGAAAGAAACACCACTCTTCGACCCGAGTAATTGCCGGCCAAACAACGCCAACTAAGGCAAAATGGCCTTAAGCACCACACTTAGGCTCCAAAAGGAGCTATTCGACCATGTAATGTCGGCATCTTCCAACACTCGATCCACAACGAGCAAAACACTACAAAGAGCATGCAAAAGCATCAAGATAGAAGTATCATAGAAAAATGAATATGCATTCACAAGCTTGCAAATGGTAGATATACACATTTACAAGCTCGAAAGGGGCTAACATACACAAAGCCAACAAGGATAATTCACTACTGGAATAACAAGCATCATCAGCGGCTCCAACCATTGCTGAGTTATTATTGAAAGACATCAGCAACGACGTGCAATGGCTCGACCCGTTGCAATGCAGTCGTGGCAAAAAATCGCGTTGCTGATAAGTTAGCAACAGTTCTGCCACGACTGCTGGGCCGTTGTGGATAGATACATCAGCAATGGCTCGGTTATCGTGGCAATACCCTTAGTGAAAGCCTGTTGCTAAGCTGTTGTTGTAGGTCATCAGCAATGGCTTTGAGGTTGCGGCCTAGAGCATACGATACACTTTCAATAACGACTTTCCCATGGACAGCCGTGGGAAAGCCGTTGCTGATGATGTTAACCTATAACTGAAAAATTTTAAAATTTCTAATTTCCATTAATACATTGATATATTTAACCTGATACATAACTCACACACCCATTAATACATTAATACACCCATACATAACATACACATCACAGATTCACCCAAATATACATCAAAACAATTATACTTATGTTTATAATTATCCACAATCATATAAAAACTATTCAAATTCAAAACTATCATATCAATATCCAAACAAAACAAGTCAATCAATTATAGTATCCAACTAACAAAGTCAATATCCAAACAAAACAATAAACCTCATGACGACGGTGGAGGAAGTTCTGGATCATAATATGACGGGGTCTGGAGTGCTTGGGTGCACACCGACGTGGATTGGCTCGAGGACGATGGGTCTGATGATGCTGAAGGGATGCCTGCTCCGGTTTGAGCTGAGATGTTGCGTAACATAGCATGCATCTCCGCCATCATCTGACTCTGACGCTCAATCATCTCACTCTGACGCTCGATCGTCTCATCCAATGTCCTTATCCTACTGCTCTGATCATAATTAGTCCTGAAGGTGGACGACCGCTCACCAGCGATCGGAGGGGTCGGTGCCCCAAGTGGCCCGAGCACGGCTCGCGCATGACCACTGTCTGCAAAGTCATATACGCGGCCGTGGTCCCAGCCACCTGCAGCCTCGACCCACGCTCCTGCGTCAAAGTCCTCGGGGGTGCCCCCGCGCTGCATCACCGTATTGTAGGTCTCCTACTCGAGTTTGATTTTTTGTTTCATATTTTTCCTAAAACTTAAATTATAAATAAATAATGAATAATTTAAACAAATATACTTACCATAATGATTGCAGCGCGGGTGTCGATGTACTCCCCGTCTCATGTCCTCGACGGTGATCCGCTCAAATACCTCCATCAGGGAGGGTCGCTGGACAGTCCCGTCGTCCATCACCGTCGTCTACATTTACAAAATAAATACATTATTTATTACATAGAGTAACAAATAAAATATATAATTAAATTTAAAGTATAATACTTACCATACGACGACCATGCACTACAAATGATATTGAGCCGCCGGTGTGACGCGCTCCTCCCTTGGACATGCAGTTTCTAGCCGCAGTCCTAGAAAACTCCTACCATCGATCCATCGACCATAACACCATGAGTTGGTCTCATATATTCGGAGTAATCCTATCGGGGTCGTATCCTCGAGTCTTCGCGATGTTTGTGGTCGCAGCTCGGGCCATCGCCTGGGATCAGGCCTGCCCCAGCTGGCTGTTGTACCTTTGTCGGGAAATAGCCTCCCAGGTAGTGTAAATGAAGGACCTCTGGTCCTCAGCCCATGTATAGAGAGCCTGCAAAACAATAATATCAATACCAATATTAATCATCCTGTATAATTTTTTTTTTAATACGTGCCTCAAACTTGCGCCATAGCATGTCGACATGCTCACTGGGCACGTGGGCCATGCCCCATGCATGTATCGGCGGATCGTAGAAGATATGGTCCTCGGCACATCCTCCTACTCGAACCTGCACAACAAAAATAAAGTTTAATATTTATATTATAATATAATGAATTTGTAATAATTCATAATTCATGATACATTACCGCTTCCCAATCATACTAATGAGTCTACGTGACTCCGTGGCTGGCGGAGGCTGCCACCTGTTCGACCCGCCTAGCCGCCTGCGTTTTGATGAACTAGCCTCGGCGGCATGAGGATCAATGGCAAGAGTATGATCGACAGGAGGAAGTGCTGGAGTCTGACCAATCGGAGACTCCGAAGCTCTCGTCCGACGATAACCACGACCCGATATATCTATCGAATAAACATATAATTAGATTATATATATATTAGAGATATATTTAATAGAAGATATACTTTACAATTATTCCTCATCATCTAAGTAATAGTCTTCGAATTCTTCCTCTTCTTCATCCTCTTCATCTCCAGCTTTCTCAACTTCATGATCGTCATCATCAACATATTCAACTTCTAATTGAACTGACGTTGTGTCTGCATCCTCGAGTATTGGAATAATACGGTCTACAGCAGGAGAATCATCTTCTTGATAGAAATCATCTGTCACATTAGGTATCGGCTCATTTTCTCCCGCTATCGAATCAATTTTTCCTCTACCTTTAGTCTTACAAACTACATGCCAATCTGCTCTATCTTTATTTCGAGCCTGATACTTAGCGTAATATACTTGTTCGGCTTGTGATGCCAATATAAAAGGCTTATTTGCTGCCAATTTCGATTTGTAATTAACATCAACAAGTTTATATTTTGGATGAACTTTTATGCCCTTTCTGTTGTATCGAACAAATGACATCTAAATAGGATAACTGATTTCAAGACGAAGTAGTGCAATTCTATCATTTTTTCCACCAGTCCATAAAAATTCATATCACATTCGACATACGTTGTCCCTTTCACCCAGACCCTGACATTCATCGTCTTCTTTGTAAATGCATGTTCAACCGTGTGAAATTTATACCCATTAATAAAATATCCGCTATAACACGACACTAGTTGCGACGGTCCACTAACAAACTCAAATATTTTTTCATCTATTTCAGCTCCGTGATCTTTGCTGTAAGCTCGAATCCAAGTAGGAAAATCACGATTTCGTAATCTCTCCAATTCTTCATCGTTGTGAATAGAGTATTTTTGCACCATCTCAATGTTAAATATTTCAATGAATTGTTCAATCTCTGGGCAATTGAGTAATGCGTACAATTGTGCCAAATGATACTCTTCGTCGCTTAAGTGTCGAGACGGACGAGAACCAAAAGCACGATCAGAGTGACAGAATATATTTAAACGTCCATCTGAATGTCGAACTCTCCCGTCGTCGTTACGTGGAAGATGATCAAATCTTGTATGCACTGTTGATTCAAAGTAAAATAAGCAAAATGTTAAAATTTCTTGGATGATATACGATTCAGATATTGATCCTTCAACAGCTGCGGTGTTCTTTACTTTTTTCTTCAGACGATTCATGTATCTTTCAAATAAGTACATCCACCGGTATTGAACGGGGCCACCAACTCGTGCCTCGTATGCCAAGTGTATCGGTAGATGCTCCATCGAGTCAAAAAAGGCATGGGGAAAAAACTGCTCAAGCTTGCATATAATTTCAACAATATTACTTTCAAGTGCTGATATATCTTCGACTCGAAGGATATTCGCACAAATATTTCTAAAAAACATACTTAATTGAGTCAACGGACCCCAAATATTATCAAGTAGAAGATCTCGGAATGCGATCGGAAGCAATCTCTGCATGAATACATGACAATCATGGCTCTTCATCCCTAATATTTTGCAATCATCGACGTTCACACATGGAGATAAACCGTTAGCAGCACTGGCCAAACTGAATAAGGAGTTGTAGATTGATCAAACAGATTAAAATCATCAGTGCATAATCCCAATCTGATATTTCTAGTATCCATAGCAAATGAAGCATAACATTTATCCAAATGTTTCCATACTTCACTATCGGATGGATGAGTCATTACTGTATCGTCACGACTTCTTGCATGCCAACTCATGCAGGGGGTTGTCTTTTCCGACATGAATAATCTTTGAAGCCTCGGTGTTAGTGGACAATACCGAAGAACCTTAAACGAGATATTTTCTGTCGGACCGATTTCTTCTCCTTATAACGAGGATGTTCACATATACAAGGCATTTATCCAACTCGCATTTTCTTTATAATATAAAATGCAGTTATTTTGGCACGCTTGTATTTTTTCATACCCAAGCCCTAATTTTCTCGTCAACTTTTTAGTCTTATAAAAACTTGGCTCAAACTTGTTATCAGTAGGCAACATTCCATTAATCAATCCCGCAATCTGATCAAACGCAACCCCGCTGATATTATAATCGGCCTTGATGTTCAGGAGTTGCGTCATTGCCGAAAACCTAGTGTATTTACGATAATTCTCATACAAAGGTTCATCAGCAGCTTTCAACATCTTGTAAAATTCTACGACTTCTTTATTTGGCAATTTAATCTCTACCGCAGGTTGTACTTCTAATGGCAATTCTGTGAAATAAACACATGTAATATCTTGTAGCACTGACGTCTCAGTAACTAACTGATGGACATTATCGTTCAATTGGAATTGACCCCCAAGACTATTAAGTATCATAATTCTATACGGATTAGATGAATTGGATAAAGAAACACCAGCAGAGGAAGATTCATCATGTGTTTGAATGATAGGATTGCTCGACGTCCCGACTTCACGTGACTCCTCGTGACAAGTCCATATAAAATATCTTGGTGCAAATCCTTTCCTATACAGATGCAGAGTGATAGTTTCCCGATCCAAAAATCATGCATTCATGCAAATATGACACGAACATCGAATTTTATCACTGGCGCTAACTGATTTTCGATTCGAATAAGCAAAATTTAGGAAGTAAGTTACGCCTAAGCGAAACTCATTCGTTAAAGCTCCACGATCAAAATGTCGGTACATCCAACTTCGATCGCCCGATATGATTCTGTCAATCAATGACAATATCTTCAATCAATGTCTTTATATGTGAGATGGTCCTATTCCATTCTGGATTCATGTTATTCATATTGCATTAAGTATTTCTTTTAACCAGTAACTTCATTCTAAATTTTGGCAGCATCTCCCTACAGTTCTCCGAATACGCATATCATCTGGGCGCGTATCGAAGATCAAGAGAGATACAATAGCCAAAATTTAAGAATGAGCTAACAGTTAAAAGAAAAAACTAAGTGCAATATAAATAACTATGTCATCAAATTATCTAATTAGGGACAATTCAAAGGTTGTATATCGTATAAAAGATCATTTATTTTTTTTACACGAACATACAACCCTCGAACGGATCTAAGGTTTTGCTAAATCATATCCGACTCGTCGATGCGTACGTGAAACGTATGAACTCGTTGGATGGATGATTATTTTCTAAATATTTCGATGTCAGTTCGAGTCCACAGTGGACGATTCCGGCACGAGTCCAAAGTAGACGATACCGACGCGAGTCCAAAGTGGACGATTCCGGCACGAGTCCGAAGTGGATAATTCTAATTAATCTAAATCTAAATATTAACAATAAAATTAATCTAATTAATATAATTTAAATTAATCTAATCTAAACATTTATCTAAATTAATCTAAAGATTAACATTAATCAAAATTAATTTAATCTAATCTAAACATCTAAATTAACCTAAATATTTAGTTAATATAAACATCTAAGATTTAATTAATATACGCATGTAAATTTACCATAAAAATATTTAATTAATCTAGAATTAGGATTTAATAAAAGAAAAAAAAAATAGGGTTAAAAAAAACCCTATTTCCGGCGCCGGAGTCTTGTGGACTCCGGCGTCTAGTGTCCGACATATGTCGGACACTGGACAATGCTTCGATCGTTGGCCGCTAGCTGAAACCCTAAAACTAGGGTTTCATTTAGTTCTACAATAAATAGAGAGGGGGCGAGTTACCTGGAGCGGGCGACGACGACGGGCGGCGACGACGATATGCTCGGCGGACGATGACGGTGGGCGGAGATCGGTGGCGGCAGCAACAAGGGGAGAAGGAGGAGGAAGGGGAGGGCGTGACCGGGACCGACTTAAATAAACTTATCAGCAACGGCTCACTCATCCGTTAGAAAGCCATTGCTGATAAGTAACATCATCAGTAACGGCTCACTCGTCCGTTAGAACGCCGTTGCTGATAAGTATTTTATTTTAGTACCGCGAGCGCACGATCGACTAAAGAGTGATAGATGTCGTAGCCGTAACTAAGTCGTTGCTAATGTGATAATATATCTGCAATAGCTTGTGTGGTCGTAACAAAGCCGTTGCAGATATATCACATCTACAACGGCCCGAGCGACCTTAAGAACGTTGTTAAAAATAGCAACGGCTTGAGCGATCGTTGCTGATTATCACATTTCTAGTAGTGATTATTCGGAAGAAGATATTCCAACATTACAACAATATTTATCTAGCTTTACCACTTTTGATTCCACCGAAGGCAAGGGGTTTAATTAAGCTCAACCACTAGTGGGGTTACTTTCTCCCCCTTGCATTGTTCTACCTAGTCAAGTTGATCAAGAACTGTGGTCGAAAAAAGGGGAGGATAAAAATAATGGACTAAGAAAGGATGTTGGCTTAACCATCGGAGTGGGGCAGTTTCCAAGGTCCCGACTTCCAGAAGCCCGACATCATCCTCAATGCTAGGATGAGGACGGTGGACGCCCCTTGGCTGCAGAACCTCACAGAGCTCTCTTGGTCGCCTATTGCTAACCTTGCCCACTTCATCCTCTCCATAAGCTCTGTGGTACGAATCCACTGCAATCCATTGCCCGCAGAGCATTGAAGGGCATTCTTGGTCGCCTATTGACGACCTCGCCCACTTCATCTCGTTCATAAGCCCCGTGGTGCAAACTGTAATCCCTAATATACTTACTGCCAACTCAAGGCCGACGTCCTTCTTCCCCATCAAATCGACAATGCGAGAAACCTAGACAGACGAAAGATGAGCCTACACCCGCTCAAGGCCGATGTCAGCAAAAGACAAGGTCAGAAAAACTCACCAAAGATGGTCGAGGGCTGATACAATGATGAGGGAAACAATGAGATCACCAGCGCGGATCCTCGAAGCGAGAATCGTAGGAACGAAAATTTGCAGCACTCCCCATCCCATGCCATAACTTAAGACGCAAGGAAAAAGGGGAGGGAGGGGTCGGGGTTTTTTAAGTCCCGAGGGGGCCTCCCATCGATCTAACGGTCGTTGGTCACACTCCGTTAGCGGAGCAAAGCTTGTCAACCAACAACACACTCAAGTGCCTCGAAAATGAACAACTCTTGAGGTCATAATTATCCCCTATCAGAATTAAATGTTGGGCAGGCGTTGACAGTTGACGAGCACGTGGAAAAGACATTCTTTCCCTCCACAACTGCTACATTGAACACATAATTTGAAGAGTCGCAAAGCGACGAGACCGAAGCAGACCAAGTTCTCTGACTTCAGCGGTTTGGCTAAGGAAAGAACTCAACACATGCTCGCATATCGATGTCCTACCAAGGTCAGATATTCATAAAATATAGAGAGTTCGGCAAATGAATAGAAGTCACCATACTATTAGAGCTTGGCATGAAGTCCTCAAACTCCGACCAAGCTCGAGGGGTGTGGACTAGACTAGCTCTTTGAGTTCGGTCATACCAGGCCTAGAAGCGCACACACTCATAAACCATATTCAGATCGATCCATCTACAACTTGGCCCGGGGACTCCACCTGGCTGAATAAGGATATCAACATCCTTTATTAATTATCAGGGATTCGACGGTAAGCTCACCATCTTCAGGATAAACTTCGACCCCGTTCATGGCGTATCCATGCGAGATTATGGGAGATCGACATCATCGCCAAACATCCCGACCCGCCTCATAAATTATACACAACACATATTAGGTATACTCTCGAATCCAATTTCATGTGATTCTTTCTCACTTGAGTGTTAGAGTATCTTTGTAGGTCACCTCCGAAGCCGCGCCAGACCAAAGAGATGCAGAGGCTTGTAACACTCCCGACTTCAATCGAGAATAGGGATGGCAATTCAAATCGGTTAACCGCGGTTAACCAATTAACCGAACCGCAAAATCCAATTTTGGATAGTGGATTTGCAGTTCGGTTTCGATTTCGGATAGTAAAAATCAAAAACCGTTTAAAATCGATTCGATTTCGGTTATCGGGTCGCGGTTAATCGGTAACCAAAATCGATTATATATTCGATTTCGGTTATCGGTTTTTTACAGTTAACCGGTAATCGAAACCGGTTTTGTTATTAATCTTTGAACCGATTATCCGTTTTCTATCATTTTTTTACGATTAACCGGTATTCGAAACCGATTTTATTATTAATCTTTGAATCGGTTATCTGTTTACTACCAGTTAACCAATTAGTAAACGGATAACCGTTCTATTGGAACCAAAAAATTCGATTTCGATTATCCGCGGATAACCGAAATCGAGCCGGTTTCGATTTCGGATATAGGCTTTTGAAATCGACCGATTTCGGTTTCGATTTCGGTTAGCGGGTTTGAAAAACAATTTCAGTTTCAGTTAACTCCCAAAAATATGATTAACTGAACCGTTGTCACCCCTAATCGAGAACATATATGTTGATCAACATGGCTTCCATTTTATAAGATGGGATATCGTGAACATTAGGGTGGTAAGAACATTCATGATTTACATGTCTCAAATGTTTATCTTTACATGCCAAGCGCATTTCATCGTACTTAAGATAATAAAAATACTATTTCTGTCAATGTGATAAGACTTAAGTATCCCATTGTTACATTTTTTAAATTAAACTCCTCATGCTAAATCCTCTTGGTTTTAAAAGATGTTCGCTTTTTTTGCATTGAAAACGTGGTTTCTTTAAAATTATTAGTTCTATTAGACATACTTTTATATGTTAGGATTACAAATTTTGGATCTCCACTTGCTCTTCAGCCTACTTCTATAAAACTTGATATGCTGCATTCTATTAGTAATGTTTCTGATTTATTGCAAAAGTAACTGTTGGAATGAATCTTTATGTATTTGGTCTTGATTTATGGTTATCCATTAATTGGATATTTTATCTAATAATCCTTACTATGATAAATGAATTTGGATGAACAAGTCTAAGGGCTTAGTTACCACATGACCACCTCATGCTTTTCTAAGAAGCCATCAACCACCCTATATTGAGTTTTTATCTTATGTTTGAATTTAAGAAACAACTGCATGGTTGGCTTCCTATTAAATCTTGGCTTTTTCCGACTTCATATTATGAATGTTGAAACTTGTGTTTTATGTAATTATTGTCTTGAATTTTTCCATCAGAAGTTTTTTAAGTTTTAAATTTTTTGAACTTCAGTCCTATAAATTTTATTTCGAAATATATTTGCTCCGTAGTACAAATTTGATCCTATTTATGATGGTCCGTTAATTCTCCATCCACGTAAACATAACGTCGTCTATTTTTCAGACATGGATGTTAAATCATACACCTAACAATTCTTTAAAGAAAAATATTATATCCTTCTAATTTATATGCCTAAATTTTTTCCTAATACTCACATATAATAAATTGCTCATAATTATTGATGAAATTATAACTCATGCTATTAAGAGTGGTTATAAAGATTTTTAAACTAATTTTTAGAAGAATATAGAAACACCCTTCTTTAAATGACACGATATTTTTAAGGAAAAAATTTAAAAAAATTAGCTCAAAAACCTAATCCTCAAACTTGCCCCTTCGCCTCCACCGAAAAATAAACTCTCTTAAGAATGCCACGTACAAAAAAATTTATTTTGATAGATTGAGTCGTCGTCCTAATTCAAAAGACTGAATCACACAAGTAGAATTGAAAATTACCCTAAAAAAGCTTTCGTTCTTCTTTACATATCTTAAACGAAATTGAAGTTGAAAAAAAATCAGCCCTTAGATCTTAATCAGATGGCAACTATTATTTTTCCCACTAAGCCATTTCTTTTGTCGACCTCATGTTCCCGAAAGAGTTTTTATTTTATTTTTTGAAACAAAGATAGTGTATACGATTTAAATCTCAAATCTCTAAAAAATATTCAAGATGTTGTCATCAATTGTGCTATACACTAGAGGTGGCAATGGGCGGACCCGCCCATGGGCGGCACGGGCCCGACCCGATTACGGGCCGTGCTTGACTATTCTTCGGGTCGGACCGGGCACGGCCCATTTGTGCCCAAGGGGCGGGCTGAGCTCGCCCCCTAGGCACGTGGGTCGTGCCTGCTTGGCACGGCCCACCAAGCACGACACGCGAGTCGAGCATAGCACGCGCACCGTGCTGGCCCGAGCACGACATGCGTGCTGTGCTGGCCCGATCAAAGCCAGGTCTGACACGCGTCAGACCTGGGCCAGACCCAGGCCTAGTGCGTGCCGCCCTCGGTTTGGTGCAAGCTAGACTAGGTCTGGCTCGGGTCTTGCCGAGCGAGACCTGATTATTTTTTTTAAAAAATATTATTTTATTATTTAAAATCTTCTATAAATACCCTCTCACCCTCTTCATTTTTCTATCTTCATTCTCACATCTCAACTCTTTCTCTCAACAATCTAAGTTCATTTACAGTTACTCTCAACAATTTTTTAAGTTCATCAAAGATTCAAGACTACTGTCAATTTGTTTTAATCTCTTAAATTTTTTTCATTGATTAGTATAATATTTATATTTTTTATATTACTTTTTATTAATGGCGGATAGAGATGTTTCAGGTTATTCTTCACAAACTGGATCAAATATATTAGGAGAAATGTCTCCTAGTACTCCTACCACTCAACAAAACCAAGACATAGAGACAAGTTCATCTATTAATTTATGTCCATCAGGTAGAAAAAGAAGTGCGGTATGAGAATATTTTAAGAAAATTATTGAAGCTGATGGCACCATAACAAAAGCCCGGTGCAAAAAATATAAAAAAATTCTTTCAGCTTCAACAACAAGAGGAACTGGTCATCTTTTACGTCATGCGAAGGGTCATGACACTAAGGTAACACAAGCTCAACAAATTATTAATTTATCTTCTTTTGGTTTAATAACTTTTTCGTATGATCATGATTTTCAACGTCGGGAACTTGCAAAATTAATTGTTCAAAGTGAATCTCCTTTTAGTTTTGTTGATCAACCAAATTTTTCTATCTAGATTTAAAATATTTTACAACCAAAATATAAAAAAATTACTCGAAATATAATGAAAAATGATGATTTAAAATTATTTTTTATATATAGAGAAAATATAATAAATAGTTTTCAAAATAATAAATCTAAATTTTTTTAACATCTGATGTTTGGTCTAGTCAACGTACTACTAATTCTTATATTTGTGTTACTGTGCATTGGATTGATGAAAAATTTTATTTTGCAAAAAAGAATAATTAGTTTTAAAGTTTTTGAATATTCACACACTTCTGTTGCCATTTTTTCTACTATTAAATTTGTAATAATTTTCTATAATATAAATGATAAAAAAATTCGATTAATTTTGATAATGCTAGTAATAATGATGTTGTTATTCCTCCCCGTGAATTATTTCATGTTCGTTGTGTTTGTCATGTCCTTAATTTATATGTGGTTTAAAACTAGTAAATATATCTGTAGAAAAAATAAGAGATGTTATTAGATATATGCTTTTTTCAAAAGCAAAAACACAAGAATTTAAAAAATTATGTTAATCTTTTATAAATCATTTAAAAAATTTAATGATGATGTTATTACTAGATGTAATTCAACATATCATATGCTTAGATTTACTATAAAATACCAAGAGATCCTTATAATATTTTACAATAAAAATATGTCTGGTGATCCAATTAATGATAATGATTGGTTAGTTGCGGGACATATTACTCAAATTTTAGAACTTTTTAATAAAGCTACCGAATAACTTTCCGGTGTTTATTATATATCCTACATGTAATTTAATTCTTTCACATATAATTCGTATTAGTGAAGTATTTTCTTCACATACACATCATCCTTTATTTGCACAAATTATTTCTTTAATGGAAACTAAACTTAAAAAGTATTGGTCAGATATACCTAGTTTATTTTGTTTAGCAATATGTTTAGACCATAGAATAAAAATTGATGATTTAAATATGTTGTTGGATGATTATTATAACAATATGAAATTAAATAATATTGAAGAAAGAAAATCTAGAATTTTGAATTTATTAAATTTCATGTTTGTATTTTTCGCTTCAAAATTTGGTGATACAATTATAAATAAGCCAACATCTTTCTCTTCTAGATTAAGAGATGATAGTGAAAATAGTATTAATTCTCAACTTGGTCATAGGATAAAAAAAACTAAATCTACTAATTCAATGAATTGACTTTTTTTCTAGATCATAATCATTCTGAAAAAATATATGATAATGAGATTTTATCATGGTGAAAAAAATAAAAAAATGTGTATCCTATTATTTTCATCATGACACGTGATATACTAACTGTTCCTGTGTCTAAAGTAGCTTCTGAATCTTGTTTTAGTGCAGAAAATAGAATTCTCGACGAAAGAAGGATCCGAATGAGTACAGAAACGGTTGAAATGTGCATTTGCTTAAAAGACTAGTTGAATGTTGAAGATAGATTACAAGATAAAAGATGACACGATACTTCATCATCGAGAGAGGAGGAAGCTCAAACAAGCGAAGCTGGTGCTGCTGGTCCAAGTGGAAGTTAAATCATCGATGACTACGGATGATTAAAAATGTAAAAAAAAACTGCGTAGACTTGATCCTTCTATAGTTTAATCATTGAGAAGTACAAATTTAATTATAGAATGTACGTAGGCAATCTTTTAAGGTGCGATCTATTATAATATTTTAAAAATTATTTTGTCATTTCATGAATATTTTTGTATTCAAGATAAATAAAATTTTAATTATAATTTAATTTTTAAAAAATCTTTTTATTAATCTGCATCGCTTTACTTATAAAAAATACGTTAAGAAATACGTAATAAAACTTAGTATAATGGCCCTACCTTTGAACTGTCGGGCGTGTCTGGCCCGGCCCGACCCGGTCAACACTCGGGCGTGCGTATTTATTGAGCGGCTCCAAATTTAAATTTTATAAGCAACAAGAGAAATATATTTATTTGACAAAATAAATATTGCTAGTGCTCAGAGATTTTATTTCCACCTATTTGCTTTAATTTATTGCCTTAATAATTGCACTTTGGTTTATATTTATATTTTATTTAGTGTGCTCTTATTTTACTCCACCTCAAAAGCTTCCACCTTTACCTTTCTTTCTCCTCTGTTTTCCACGATTCTTTCGCCATTTCCTCGGTCCGATCGATCAATTTGATCTATTCTTTTTCGTCATTTTCGATCTCCGCCCACCCTTATATTTGATTTCGTCGAAAACAGGCGAAAAATCTCATCTTTTAGGCTAAATTTCTCCGTGTTTCTTCAATTTGATTTCGTATTCGATAAGAGTCGCATTTGAGCCTCTGCAGGTGTTAGTTTGCCGGAAAAGCTTCGCGTTTTAGGCTTTTGAGCAATAATTTCGTCGATTTGTCTTGAATCCATCCTGATTAGCTATCTTTTTGCTGTTTATTTGTAGATCTAATCTTGTTCTCGCTCCGATTTTCTTATCTGCTACACTTCTGTTGAAAAATTCGCATTTTTTGGGTGTTCTTCGTTTCTTTTGGACCGTCGAATGGCTGGAGAAAGCTGTAATCTCGGCAAGGATGAAGCGGAAACTCTCAAACCCTCATCGTCCTCTTCCCCTTCTTCATCTCCCCCCCTTCCTACATCATCATCGTCACCGCCAGGACCGCCGCTGCCGTCTTTGTTACCGAAACCTTGTGAGGAATCGCTGTCCCCGAGACCGGATACTCTGGCTGCGGAGGCGCTGCTTGTGACGTCTTCCTCGCTGAAGCTCGACGAGGAGTCAAATCCCGAGGAGGAATCTAAGCAGCCGGTAAGATTCAGCAGCAGATGCTCCACTTGCCGGAAGAAGGTGGGCCTCACCGGATTCCGGTGCCGATGCGGGGATCTCTTCTGCGGCAGGCACCGTTACTCCGACACCCACGATTGCTCATTCGATTACAAGGCTTTTGGGAGGGAGGAGATTGCTAAGGCCAACCCTGTGGTCAAAGCCGCTAAGATCATCAAAATCTGAAGGTATAAAGCTTTCATCCTTCTGTGCTTGTTGTCTTTTGCCAACATTAATTCTCTTTTTGTGCTTGGATTTCATATGAATTATAGATGTTGTAATTTATATCAATCTTAGGATAGCACAATACTGGAATATGCACTGCATTCTTGTATGAGCGCAGATTCAAATACTACGTTATTGATTTCATTTTCATTCTGGTTGTGTGGAATGTATTTGTGCTGTTTTACTCTTGTTATTTGGGATGAATTTCAAGAGTTCTTCCGTATTGTGTGACTATTTTTTCCACTCAATGAATTAGGTTTCGTGAAGGAATATTTGATTGTATACTATACAAGCAAGGGATATGTTCATGGAGAGCTTTTCTCAATTGCCGATGCTTATGCTGTTATTCTTAAGACAAAAACTTCCAAAGCTAATTTCCTTTGAATGCTTAATAATTTACATTATAACCATCCATCTTTTGTAGGTTTCCTCTTGAGGCATCTCTGAATAATGTACAACTTATGAACTAATAAATGTTTAAGAGAGAAAAGCTTGATCTATTTCTCTGGATAAACATCTTTATTTTCTAAATGCATTGTAATATCAGGAAAAAAATTATACAGACTTCCTCGGGACTTAATTACTACTGTTAATGTCGACAAACTACAGTGTTTATGCTGTAGCCATTTTGGGTCAAGAAGCACACTTAAACAAGAAAAAGTGGTTCCAACTTTTGATACTAATAAGTGGCAAACTTTTTTGTGGGAACATGGATGTCTAATCTATCTAAAGTATTTTGAGGAATTCACACAAATGTGTCATATATGAAATCCATAATTTCAGTTAATTATGTTATGATGTACATTGCAGTCACATCTTTTCTTCATCTTTTCACAACTGGATGGAAGAATAATTTAGTAGTTTTTTGTATTAATTCTGAACAATACTCTCTATAAATCTGTTTTAATGGTTTAGGATGCTAACTATCAGCATATTTCACAAATTATACTGTATAATAAGTTGCATTCGCATTACTAGTATCTATAAGGGTGATATTGTGGTGTCAAGCTGTTGCTTTTGAAACGGGTGATCAATGTTTGAATCACAAAAACGAAAACCTATCAGTTTCTCAGTTTACACAGCAATATTTAGCTAACCTCAGTTTACACAATGTCATTTCGTTAACCTCTTATCTGATCCTTGTTCAATGGGCCACAGATTTAATGACTAGTGTCCTAGCATTAAGATGGTTACTGCTCACCAATAGCTACTGCTTCCATTGGTCTCATCTTCTAAGTACACATGGTTGAATAATTGTCCTCGAGTAACTATCCAAGCTGGACTTGACCAATCGCTACTTCTTTTTACTGATCATTAGCAGTTCACATTACAATTGGGGTTATCCTTTAAATATTAAGATGCACCATAGACAACTTCTACTGGTGTAGTTAGATGGTAATCCTCTAATATTTTTTTTGGTAAAAGAAGGAAAGAAAGAGGGAAATTGTTCTAAACATCTAATTATGTGTTGGCGCTCTTCTTTAATGTAGATTGTTAATGAGGTGAGGAAGGCCAGGCAAGAACTGAAAGCAATTGGGCTCACGGTCCTTTGTTATTTGCATTACCAAACGGCTTATTGAAAGCTTCATCCTGCAATTGGCCTCAAGATAATTCCTTGTCGTTACTGCAATCTTTCCGGCCTAATTTGGAGGCATGGGAATGAGGATAAGAGAAACAAAGTTCGCTCTCCTGAAAAGTCCAAGCAAGGTTGTCAAAGGCTGAGGATAAGCCAATGCAAACAAGTTGTCCTTGAGCTCCCCACATGGGGTTTGAATTTAAGTGTATTTTGTGGCGAATGAATGAATGAGATGAAATGGACTTGGCAGTGGCATTGGCAGGGCTTCGCATGTTGCTTTTCTCTGCTGTCATAAAAGAGTGAGCTTTTCTCATTATTGATCTTGGTGCAGCATGTACTTTTTCTCCCATTTTAATTATTATATTACCTGCTCAAATTGAGTAGCTTTGCTGGCTTTTTGTTTCACCAATTACAAGTATGTGATGAGAATGGCTTTGCAGGAATCGAGGAAAAGTAACTCCCCTTGATAAGTTTGAAGGGAGGGAAAATTATATATTTTTTGGTCCTTTTAATTTGTTCGAATTTTGATTATAATTTTAGTAATTTTAAATTTTTGATTTTAGTCCGCACATTTAATTTTTATTTAGAATTTGATCTCTGTCGTTATATGAGATTTAAACGGAACTGACGTGAATAACAAATGTTAATTGGACATTGTTGATGTGGATTTGTAAGGATCAATTTTGTAAATTATGGGGACTAAAATTAAAATTTTATAAATTATATGGATTAAAATCAAAATTCAAGTAAATTATAGAGATCAAAATTATTATTTTTTAAAAAAATATAAAAAATTATAAGATATTTTTAAATTTATTTATAAATAATTATAATATTTAAAAATATCACAATACAGTCATTCACATTAATTTAGATAGATTTAAATTGATGTCGTCATTAGATATCAATTTTTATTCGTTAATTATCATAATTTAGCGTGAATTTTGTAGTGGTTGTAGAATTCAAAAATTTGTTCTCTCGATTTGCTCATTTTTTCACTGATCATCTCATCACCTTCATTTTGATCCTAAGTTTAGCGAATTCGAAATGGTTTAAGTGTTGATTTTCATTCTAATAAATGTCGGTTTTGATCCATCCATTTACTGTAGTGGCAACACCGTAATACAAGGTTATTGCTATGATTTTGTGTGCATTTTTAAGAGATATTCATGAAAAATCGATATTTATTAGAGTGAAAATCAATATTTTTTGACATTTGAAATCTAATTTAAGCCGCTTTGAATGCGCTAAACTTAGGATCAAAATGGAAGAAACGGAAACAGTAAGTAAGACATTCAAACAGGATCAAAATTTAAGCCGCTTTGAATAGCAAACAAAAATAGTAAGTAAGACATTCAAACAATATATAAATTCTAACACAATGATTTATAGTGGTTCGGCCCCAATGTTTACTCCACTACCCAAGCCCCCCCTCCCCCTCGCTTAGGATTTCACTCACAATCCACTAGATTAAGAGTTCTTTACAATGAGAAATTTTTCCTAGAAAGTCATCGTTCTCACACCGATGGTACTTCCACACTCGGAAGTCTCTACCCTCACACCAAAAGCACTTCTACACCCGAAAGTCTCCGCCTTCCTACCGAGAGCACTCTCCCACCACATTCTCTCCTAAGGACACTCTAATCCTATATTACAATTGTGGACTTATGTCTTACAACCAAGGCTACCACCAAACTCAACAAAGCCAAATACAAAATAATAAAATCACAAAAATACCCTAGTAATGGAGCAAATAATCAAAACAACTTATACTTAGCTCCAACACAATCATCTAACTCATCTCAACGCCTTTGATGATGAAACAATGAAGATATGGCTCAATCAAAGAGATGAGAGATCAAAACTAGGGTTTCCACAAGAATTGGCTTAATGAGACTTAGATATTATCAAAGGATGCCACAATGGGTTCTAGAGGAAGGCTGGGGAGGCCTTTAAATAGGCAGAACACAACTTGAGGCTCGGGCATAATGAAATGCAACGACTATTTATGGAGCTGTTGGTCTGTCGGTCGATCGGTAGGTCGATGGTTCGGTCGACTGAACCTCGACTGAATGCTTGTTGTGAGTTTTTGACCAAAGTCAGTCGCTCATCGATCGACCGAACAATCGACCAGACCTTCAGTCGAAACTACACTGAATGCAATTTTCAGCAAGGTTCGTTCTCCGGTTCGGGTATCAAGTTTTGGGTTTCGTTTGGGGATTCTTTGCATCATAAAAGAGGATGACACAATCATTATAGACACCCTAAAACTAAACTTTATATTCTCGAAGAATTCGAGTGCATCAACCAACGTCCTTCCGATTTCTTTGATTTTTCAATTATGAACATCGTGGAAGTAAAAAATATTTCTCCTTGAAAACATTAGTTCCATATTTGTTATCAGCAAAACCGAGATTATGACTAAGGTTGAAAACCTTAGGCCAACACCGCGCATTAGTAATGTAGAAAGGTGAGGGCGAGTGTCGAAAAAGTAGGAGACACGAATTAAAGAATAATATAACATAATCTTCTAAAAGGTATGATGACATGATATTTTATTATTTTAAATCTATTTAAGTATAGTGACTAAACTTCTGACCCACTTCAATAGTACTACTAGGCATCCTAATGGTCAAATTAATGATAGTTTGTTGCTACAATTTAATTAAAATTGTCAAAAGCATGTACGAGACACTAGTAGTTGGAAATTAAAAATTGGGATAGATTTGAGAAAACTCATAAAAGTCTAGAATTACGTAGTTAATTCTTTAAACTATTTTCAAGGATATGAAGTGACATTTTTTAAATTTTTTATTATATTTAGGGATATTGACTAAATTGCATATCAACGTGAGTGCTTGAGTACTCTATATTACATAATTAATCCTAAAATAAAAATATACCATGGATTTTATATTTAAAGAGTAGGGTATGGAATTTATTCATAAGTATTTTACATGACATTCCTTACTTTTGTTTTATTTAAAAATATCGATACCATTTTAGTTTGATTATTTAATTTTATGAATTATATATTTAATATTTATTAAATAAAAGTGTATTTTGAAATAATAAATTAAAATTAATTAAATAAAATATATATTTCATTTCTTTTTCAATTTTCATTTAGCATTATAACCGTCTTAGATTTATGACTAGATTGTTTTCAATTAGATAAAAATTTAGTTGGAATTAATATGAATAAAAGTCTTATGGGACGAATCTCCATCATATTATGTGTTTGTTTATATTTTGGATAAGAGAATTTGATAAGATTACATTTTTAGATTTTTGTTTGTTTTGGTTTAGAACAAGAGAGTAGAATATTAAAAATTTAATATATATAAATTTTATTTTATCAAATTTTTATTTTAAATTTTTTGAAATTAAGTTTAAATAATAATTTAATATAATTATATGAAAATTTTAGCAACACATTCTTTAAAAATTGAATTAATTTTTTTCACAAATATAAATTCATGAAAAATACATAAAATACCACTTCTCAATATAATACTAAATTAATGATTGATCTCTTAAAAGATTTTTTTCATAATGAGAAAAATAATATTTAGAGTATTTCAATATAAAATATCATTTATTTCAAAATAAAAATTAAATTTTAATATTTATTTTCTTGAATAAATATTTTTTTTTATCTAGCAATTCCAAAATTTTAATTCTCACTCCCTCTCAAGATATTTATATCCTGCTATAATTTGAATTAAATCTGATTATATGTATTCTTTTTAAAATCCTACGATATTTACCTGCTCAATTTGATTTATTTTTGCCTATTTGAAGTTAACTTGAACTCAACTTGGACTTGTATTTCTCAAAATCAAATTTGATACGAATTTGATAAATGGGTACCTGAATGCATGGAGACATGCAATCATGCACAAATATGATATACTAATGATCAAGTATTGCTAATTCATTTCTAGCCAAATTTGAATTAGATTGAGTGTAATTTTTCCATTCCTACCCCACATTGAACCCAATCCAATTAGCAAATATCTTTATTGACTTAACCAAATGAATTATGATAACGATATAATTCAATACCTTGACTTGCCCCATTTTGACCAGGAAACCTAATTATGAATTATGATAGAAATGCATGCTTCCATACATGGAAGTGTTCCCTGAGATTGACTTCCTGTTTGGTCTACTACTACTGTCCAATATTAGAACTTAAATTTGACCAAACTCTTCGGCTGCCTTGGTTTAATTAGTCTTGATAACATGTGAAGTCTCTTCGGAGTTCAGACTAACTGTTTTCCATTTCGTTGCTCGGATATTGAAATCTAGAAGTAGATTTTATCTTTTTATCTTTAAAATTTAGGTCTCCTTTTATTAGTAACTTTATGCAAAAAAATTAACTTCTCTTATTTATTTCTCAAAAAATATTTAAAAAAATTAATTCATATGAAGTATAACTTCCAACCTACAATACGTTTGGTTGACGTAAATACTTCCTAAAAAGTAGATGTGAAATAGTCCATATATTTTTTTTTATAAATTAATATTTTAATTTATATTATTAGTATACGAAAAAAAAAATTATTTGTAAATTAATATTGTAATGTATATATTTAATATAATTTTTTTGCCTATACAATTAATATAATATATTCTTTATTATATATTAAAAATAATTTTTATTTGTAATTAATATGAAAAATTACATACTTTGCTAAATAAAATAAATATGGGAAAAATTAAGAATTATCTAATCTCATATTGTTGATAACATAAATTATAAATTCCACATTAAATACAAATCTGAGGTCAATATTAATTTTTTCTTTCAAATACAATATAGAAAGTCAACTTACCTAGGGCCCTCTAGGTAAGTTACTTCCCGTCTTTTGTAGAAAATTGTACTTATTGAGAAAGTTGTACTTCCTACATTTTGCAGGAAGTGTGTCAACCAAACAAGAGATCTTTTGGCTACTTTCTGAAAAGTACAACTTCTTGCAAAAAATTATGTCAACCAAACGAGACCTTAGTATCGATAGCAATAAACTTATTGTATGTTTACTTCATTGGACAGGATGAGATTGGATAATAAATGAAAGATGATTGGATATGATAAATTCGATATATATCAGATATAATATCAATTTTATATTTTTTTTCTTATCCATGCACTAAACAAACAATAAATATTAATTCATTCTTTATCTTATCCTCCATTATCCTATGAGGCAAACATGCACTAAGGGCGTGTTTGCTTCATAGGATAAGAGAGGATAAGATAAGGGATGGACTAATATTCATTGTTTGTTTAGTGCATGGATTAGAAAAAAACGAAAATAAATGAATATAAAAATGATATTATATTCGATGTACACCGAATTTAAACCATTCATATCCAATCTTTCCTCATTTATTTTTCAATCTTATCCTATCTTATCCAACGAAGCAACCATACCATTAGAGTTTATTGTTTTAATTTGATTTTTTTTTTTTTCACTGGCCAAGTCCGGCTCACAAATCTATCAATCTGGACTCAAATTTAATGAGAACCAAAAAGATGCTTTCACAAATTCAGAGTTAAGGATCAAAAAACAAAAGAGGAGATTCATGTCAAAACACAGCAGAGTTTTGTATTCATCATGAAAAATAAGATGGAAAAGGTTGGACTACAAAGCCTAAAAAATCCCTAAAATGTTGCTAAGGAGACTCAAAGCCGATAATACAATTCCATCATCTATACGTGCATGTGCATCTAATATCATCATATCAAATATTTCAATTTATGATGAAGAATTTAAAATACTCGGAAGTGCCCAGTGGATGCAACTCATCTATGTCTGCTTTTTTGAGCGATCAAAGAACTGCAACAGATCAGATTGTGATGATCGCCAGCTATGCTTAAATGTTGCAACAAACAAGCGGAAGGGAAACTAATTTTGTCTAAACAAACTGTAGTACAAAAATACGACGTACCAGAAAAGTGTATTGCAGAATTGATCCGACCACCGGTATATGGTAAAGGAAACCTTTCAAAGAAGGCCCATAGCCACTGCTTGCAATAAAATGAAGGCAGAAAAAAGTTAACAACATGAGGCACATATGTAAAAAAGCATACTTTTATCTCAATTGAAGATAACAACCTGAAGAGAACAACGGAGCCGTAAATCTCCAGGATGATACCAGCTATTGGCCAGCGAACAAAGATGAGAAACAGTCCCACAAGAAAAGGTATAGAGCCCTGCAAAAAAAGTTTAGCATGATAACATAAAGAAATAAATTTGACTTCTATGCCAATTATTTCATTCTGCTAAGAATTCTTTAATCTGTTTGTTTTTACTCTCTAGAAAGGGAGGGAATTCTAAGTGTAGTTTTCAAATATGGAAATGGTAGCAACTATGAGGATAAGTTTGTCTAGAAAAAATCTGAAGACCTAGAGTAACTCGGAATCAAAAGTACACAAAAGTCCTTCTAACCCTGTCAACAACTAGAAAATAAGTTCAAATAGGATCCTTTCCCAAAGGCTTGAGCTTTGGGGAAAATTGATCATATAATCAAACATAACATGATTTCAGATAAAGAAGTTCTTTGTTTTTCATTCAGTCAAAAAATTGAATCTTCAGAAATATATATCCCTAATTAACTCAAGTCAATTCATGTGGTGAGCTTGAAATGCTGCAATCTAGTTTGCTTGTCCACATGTGAAGAGTGGTAAGAATATAAAAGTTGGTTATAGCCCTTTTCTAACAACTTGGATAGTCCTGTTTCAGTAGTCGGAGCAAAAACTAACCATTAAAAGGGATCTATTTTGAAACGAAAACAGAGAAACAAAAGAAAGGAGTCAATCTTAGTGACCGAGCTTTTTATATAATTATGTAACCACAATGCAAAAAAAGGTTGTTAAGCAGAAAAGAATTATTCAGAATTTTCACTACAAACTGTAAAAGAGAAAGCCTTCAGCTGGCTTTAACACAATGCACAAGTACCTTATAGTTTCTTGTGAAGAGTTGCAATGCAGATCGCCAACCAAGCAAAAGTGCAACCCCAGATAAGCTAAATATCTGGTCAACAAAAGGCATTTACAGTGATTACACTTTTCTCAATTCATAAAGAAAGATATAAAAAAAGATGATGCAAGAGAACTATATCTTACATTACCAAGAGCGAGCAAGCCCCTATCGAAAAAAAGAATAATGCCAAGAAACGAGAAGAAGATACCAAAGCCAACTAGTCCTATGCCAGCCTCTATATTATCAAACAAAAAAATAAGTCAGGAAATTACTTAATGTTTTAAGCATAAAGAAAAATAGCATGGAATAAAACAAATATAAATGAGCAAAAAGAAAAAGCCTAGAAACCATGAAAGAGATGTTTAAGTTGTAAGTTTTTAGTTACTACACCCTATCATTAAAGAGCCACTGGTATAGGCACTGGAGAAGTCTGAATTGTATACATTGGCTAACATTTTCAATGAAATAATATCAGTTAACCATTCCTCAAAAAAGCAAAGAAGTAGTTTTAAATGGATCTCTGTGGAAGGCCATAATGCAGGTCATATACATCAATTATCTACAGTTAAATAAGTAATATATTCCTGAAAAATCGAATGCTTTTGCACCAATGAGAAAAAGGTTGAAACATAATATTAGTTTGTTAGTAAATGTGACATTAGCATATTGAGAAGTACTCACTTTTCAGTTCACTAATCTCAAAAGGCATTGTGCTTCTATTTGTGAAAAAACTTTATACTAGACCTAAGATGCCCAACTGGACCTGCATAATGCAGTGTTTAAAAATCAGATATTCACAATACAAAACTAACATGAGATAAAGAAGAGAAGCTTGGACAACGTAATGAACAACAAACACTAGGAAACAAAAAACAACTAACAATCACTGCTTCAAGGTCAAGATAAAATAGGAAATAGGCACGGTGGCTTGCTAGTTCTCTTTTTGCACAATATGTATTGGAATTTTGGACTATGAGTTGGGTCATGGGTGATTCTTCGTGGAGTCACTCATCAACAACAAAATGAAAAGAACAATAAGGAAGAAAAGAAGAAGAACTACACACTAGAGCTCTACTTAGTGTCATGTGGTCTGTACCTAGCACACCTAGCTATAACTTATTTTGGTCTCGCATCAGCTATTTCAGATAGTGTAGGCAGAATCAATCAAACCTATCCAATTCAAACAGATTTATCTAATCTTGTAAACCTCAGTTGCCTGATTTATAAGCAAGAACTTGCATAGTTTTTATATTAACAAAATAACACTATACATCAAGTCATCTGGCAGGTTCAGAACTGATAGAAAGCAAGCAATGTATACAGTCCTCAGCGAATGATGCCTAGGATAATTCATAGTATTTTATCAAATATGTGATGATCTTGGAAAACATGGCATACGACTATTGAGGCATTTACCTAAGATTACAAACGCATAAAAACACAGTAAATGTATATCTATTTATTGAGTTTTTCTTAATTAATACTGGTGTATTTTATCAAATATGTGATGATCTTGGAAAACATGGCATACGACTATTGAGGCATTTACCTAAGTTTACAATCGCATAAAAATACAGTAAATGTATATCTATTTATTGAGTTTTTGTTCACTTGCTAGTGAAGTGAGCTAGATGATGTTTCTAGTATATCATATGATAGATAGTATACACAACTTCTAACTTGTAAGACCAAAACCAGGTCCAAAAGCATATAACTCAAAGTACCCACAAAATCTGGTCAAACTTCATTCCTAAAAATTTAGGCTGCAGTAGGCATGAGGCACCAATAGGAGGTGAAAGGACTGCCATAACAACCCATAGCTTGCAAACCCTCAAGGCCAAGCATCCACAATTACACTTTGCATCAAGTGCATGAGAGGTTGCTCAATACCGAGCTTGGATGACGACCCTCAGCACTGAGTGCAAATGGTGACCCTCAATACTAAGCACTTAGTGAGGTGTTTGCGCCTCAAAAGGACTTCAGCTCCACATGACTTAAGGCAAGGAACACAAATGATTTCGGAGGAAGGGCTTTAGACAAGATGATAGACCTACTAAACTGAAAGAACCCCCCCATAGCTTGGGGTGGGAACTATCATTCGATGAGCAATGCTCAGTACATAGGTATTAGGTGCTATAAGGCACCAAGGTCCTGTATTTCCCTAGGAATTCACCTAGGCGATAGCCAGAATGAAATAAGGAACTTATTTAAAAGTACATACAAAAACACATCTAACAAGGGGAATCATATTCATAGAATTGAACTTTGCAATTAAGTGTTAGAAAAACCTGCATTTTTCTCAGCAATATAGTGAAACGTAGATGCTTTCTAGGCTGCAATTAAAATACAAATAATCCAAATAGGAATATTTAATATAAAGATATGCATAAATCATAATATATAAAACCAAATTACAGATAAACATCAATATTTTGAAAAAAATGTAACATGATGAAGTATGAACATATTTTAGCGACGAGTAAAAAACATCTTATTCAACAACAAATTGAGCATGAAATTGCAGACTATTAAATCAATATTTTCTTGCACCGGAGTGAATTAGGGCAAACAGACGTTAAGGACGACCAACCAAAGTCAATGGCAGATTTGTATTCAAGGGAAAGCATATAAATTGACAATATACTCAGTGAGGTCGCCGGAGAGAGGCTAGATACCGGGGCCGCAGGGAAGAGGAGACGATGAATCCGATGATCGCCAGAGCGGAGTGTTTGACGCCCGTCTCTCCGTCCCCTTTCTGCTACGGGTATTCACCTTCGGGCTACGGGTCGGGTTAAGTTGTTAACCCGAATGAAATCGGGTCACGTTTGCCGTGTTTGGGTTTCGACCTGAGACTGAGACTCTGAGAGAGACCGACTTGACTCGGATCCGGCTTCAAGTGGTGTTATAAATCTGAGTTAGGCAGAGTCAACTCTTTTGATGAAAGAGTCCACAAAAGCAAACATCAGAGTCTGACTTATAGGGGGTGGTTTGATATTTCATTTTTTTTACAAAAAATAATTTATTTTTTAAAATGTTCTTTATTTCTTGATTTGATCTAAATTCTAATAATTTGTTGGCTTATCTAAAATTTCAATGAGGTCAAATGTATTTAAAAAATTCAAATTAATATGAGCTAAGAGCTTATTTAATTAGGCACAAATTGATTGCAAAGTGACTGCAACTCACCTCATTCTTAAGTTAAGTTCACACACATGGCTCAGGCACATCTTTTTGCAATCTCTTTGTAGAAAAATTGAAGCAAAAGTCTGACTTAATTCCATTTTAACTTCAAGTCAAGAAATTCTGAAGACAATATTAAGATAGAAAACACAGTCAACCTGCTGTTAGGACCTAATTGTAATATGTTAGGACCTAATTGTAAAGTGTCCAAGAACACATATTTATATATTGTAAAGATACTCATATATATATATAGATCTAAAAAGAAAAGTCAGATTAGGCTCTCTAATTTTCCCAAACTACATGGTATCAGAGCCCTAAATTTTTTTTCCATCATATTTTTTTTCTCTTCCCAAACTACGCGACGCCGCGTTCATGCATCACGCGACGCCTTCTTTGCACGACGGCTGCTCCTAGCGGCGACGCCTTTGACGCCGTCTCACAGCGACGCCTCTCTACGCGGCACCTTCTTCCCATCTCCACCTCGGGTGACCTCCTCCCCGCCCACTCCGGCGCCATGTTGCAGCGTAAGTGGCCCTTCTCGTGTCGCGTGATCACGCGACGCGTTGCTTTCCTCCCATCGGCTACTCGAGACGCGTGACGATCTGCTCGCTCTCTTCCTGGTCGAGCGACGTTGCCAAAGACGCGCGCGATCTGCTCTATCTCCCATCGCCAAAGACGCTCACCTTCCTCGTGAGCGACGCCTTCCTCCAGAGACGCGACGCGACGCGAGCGACTCCAGTAGAGCCACCCGCGATGCCCCCCCCTCTGCTCGAGCGACGCGACGCCCGCCTCTCTATTTTCTGACGCCACAGCTTCTTCAATGGACGAGGCAGTGACGCCTCGGATTGGACACCACCACCCGCCTCTCCTTTTTGACATCGCGTACCCATCATCAAAGTGGTGCCTCAGACGCATGTCTGCTTTCTGCTTTCTTGTGCCCGATCAGACGCCGCAATTTCTTATTTGCTATTTGGAGAGCTATTGTGCTGTATACAGTTCACAGGTTCTCCTATTTGCCTCTTTTATTATTTCAGCAGTATTTATCGTTTCATAAATCGATATGTCTATCACATCATTGGGTTCATCCTCCTTGTCCGGTCCAATGACCATTACAATTGAAAAACTTAATGGAAGGAACTATAACTCCTGGGCCGCAGCGGTCAAAATATGGTTTGTTGGACAAGGACGAGAAGAACATCTTACTACTAGGGCCACATCTATCCCTGAGGATAAGAGGGCTGCATGGGTCAAACTTGACGCCCAACTTTTAGCCTTACTATGACAAGCGATTGATCCTTCCCTGATGAGCATTTTCAGATGTCACTTCACCTGTGTTGAAACCTGGGAACAAGCACGTCATCTATACACCAGTGATATTTCTCGTGCTTATGACACTGTTGGGAATTTATTTCAACTTCGGCAGTCAGATTCAGATATTACTACTCATATTGGCAAGTTTCAAGCATTCGCTACAGATTTCAGAGACCTTCTTCCATTCTTCCATTATCTACTCCGGAAATGCAAGATCGTGTTGATCAGCTTCTTGCTATTATGTTCCTTCATACAGTTCGGCCTGAGTTAGATCCAGTTCGAACTCAAATTTTGGGTGGCACATCACTTCCTTCTTTATCAGAAACCTACACTAGGATGATACGTGCTTCTACTGCTCATATCCCTCCACCAGCACATGATCGTTCCGCTCTGGCTGCAGAGAGCGCCCCTACATATAGAGGAGGTTGAGGAGGAGGTCACCGTGGTCGTAGTGGTGGACGAGGTGGTGGTCGTAGTGGTGGCCGTAAATGCCCTTAGTGTTCATTCTGTGGAAAATTTGACCATAACAGATATGTTTGCTACAGTTTACATGGCTATCCCTCAGGTCATCCGGCTCATACTCATACTCACACTGCTCATGTTGCTCAGTCGGATTCATCTGCTCAGAGTGGACTATTAGACACTCCATCTTTAGTGGGCACTACGCCCAATGTCACTATTTCTGCCGAGGAGTATGCTCGTTTACTTCAGCTTCAGTCTACTCAGCCAGCACCATCTCCTGCCCATGGTGCACTATCTACTACATGCGTGACACATACCTCTGATTCTCGCCCTTGGATCTTAGACTCTGGAGCCTCTGAACATATGTTTGGTACTGTCTCGTCCTTCTTTTCTCTCCAACCTCCACCGTTTCCCACCTCTGTTACTCTTGCTGATGGTTCTCAATCATCAGTACAAGGGTATTGACACCAATCATGTTAACTCTTCTTTACACTTATCATCTGTGTTTTATATTCCTCAGTTTTATCTAAATTTGTTGTCTGTGAGTAAACTCACTAAATTGCTGAATTGTTCTATCACATTCACAGCTGATACAGTTTCTCTTCAGGATTCGCGGACTGGAAGGGTGATTGGCACCGGGCATGAATCTCATGATCTGTACCAACTTGATGTGACACCATCCACTTTAGTGGCTGATTCTTCTCCTCTTCTATGTCATAGCCAGTTGGGTCATCTGCATCTCCAAACTCTTCAAAAGATGGTTCCTTCTTTTTCATATCTTAAGAGTCTTGAATGTCAGTCCTGTCAACTGAGAAAACACTCTAGGTCTTCGTTTTCCCGTAGTGTCAATAAACGTGTTTCGGCACCCTTTGCTTTGATTCATTCTGATATTTGGGATCCTAGTCGTGTCATATCAAAATTGGGATACAAATAATTTGTTACTTTTATTGATGATTATTCCAGAATGACATGGCTTTTCTTATTGAAAGAACGTTATGAATTATTTACTATATTTTCTACCTTCTTTGCTGAAATAAAAAATTAATTTGATACTTCCATCCGGGTGCTTAGAAGTGATAATGCGGAAGAATACTTCTCTAACACCTTTCAATCCTTCTTGGCTCAACATGACATTTTACATCAATCCTCATGTCCTCATACTCCTCAACAAAATGGAGTCGCTGAACGTAAAAATCGACACTTAGTAGAAATTGCTCGTACCCTTCTCATCTATATGAATGTCCCCCTTAGATTTTGGGATGATGCAGTTCTGACTGCATGTTATCTCATAAATCGAATGCCTTCCTCAGTCTTACACAATCAAGTCCCCTTTTCTATCCTCTTTCCACGTGATGAACTTTACCGTCTTCCGCTTCGCGTGTTTGGCTGTACATGTTTTGTTCACGACTTATCTCCTGGTCGAGATAAGCTCGCTCCCCGAGCCATTCGCTGTGTGTTTCTTGGGTATTGTCGTCTTCAGCGCGGGTACCGTTGTTACTCTCCTGACCTTCGTCGCTCCTTCATCTCTACAGATGTGACGTTTTTTGAAACTACACATTTCTTCACATGTCAGTCCACCTCTCCTGACTCCATTGCTGAGGTTCTACCTACTCCAGTCCCATTGTCTCTTCCAATCGACCCTCCTGCTCCTCAGACTCAAACTCAGCCACTATAGGTTTATCATCGTCGCTCAAGGCAAGTACATGACTCAAATTCTTCTGCCCCGTCGTCTGCCCCTACGGTCTTGGATCTACCACCTGACCTTGATCTTCCCATTGCCTTCAGGAAAGGTACTCGTCAGTGTACTACATCACATCCTATCTCTCGTTATCTTTCTTATGATGTTGTTTCACCACAATATTATGCATTTCTTTCTTCTTTGTCTTCTATTTCCATTCCACAACATTTCTCAGAGGCACTTCGACATCCGGGGTGGCGTCAGGCTATGTTGGATGAAATGTTTGCTCTTCATGCTAATGACACATGGGCATTGGTTTCCCTTCCACCAAGCAAATCCACCGTTGGTTGCAAATGAGTTTACACTATCAAAACGTTACCAGATGGGTCTATTGATCGACTTAAGGTCCGCCTTGTCGCCAAAGGGTACACTCAGACTTATGGTATTGATTATCTGGATACTTTCTCTCCTGTGGCAAAGATAACGTCTATCCGCTTGTGCAGTCATTCATAAGTGGCCTCTTTATCAGCTTGACATTAAAAATACCTTTCTTCGTGGTGATCTGGATGAGAATGTCTATATGGAACAACCACCAGGGTTAGTTGCTCAGGGGGAGTCTGGCCTAGTTTGTCGCTTGAAGAAATCTCTATATGGACTGAAGCAATCTCCCCGAGCATGGTTTGGTAAATTTAGTTCTGCCTTACTCCAATTTGGGATGACTAGAAATATAACAGATCATTCGGTCTTCCATCTTACCTCATCCTCTGGGAGGCGAATTCTCCTGATCTTATATGTCGATGATATAATTATCACAGGGGATGATAATCAAGGAATTCAAAGATTGAAAGCCTACTTACATCAGCAGTTTGAAACCAAGGACTTAGGCAGTCTAAAGTATTTTTTGGTTATTGAAATAGCTCGATCTCAGGGAGATATCTATGTTTCACAGAGGAAATATGTGTTGGATATGCTTGAGGAAGCAGGTTTGCTAAGGGCCAAACCGGTTGATACCCCGATGGATCCAAATGTCAAGCTGGTACCAGGATAGGGGGAGCCCTTACCTGATCCTGGAAGATATCGCAGGCTAGTGGGTAAACTCAATTATCTTACAATTACTAGACCTGACATCTCTTTTGTTGTTAGTGTGGTCAGCCAGTTCCTTGAATCTCCCTGTGAGGATCATTGGATTGTAGCCTTAAGGGTACTACGTTATCTTAAGGCTGCCCCAGGAAAATGCCTTATATATCACAATCAAGGTCACCTTCAGGTGACTGGTATACTGATGCTGACTGGGCTAGAGCACCCACTGATCGTCGATCCACCTCAGGATATTGTGTTTTGTTATGAGGCAACTTGATCTCATGGAAAAATAAGAAACAAAATATGGTGGCGAGATCTAGTGCAGAGGCCGAGTACGGAGCTATGGAATTAATCACTTGTGAGCTGATTTGGCTAAAATAGTTAATGACAGAACTAGGTCTTAGTCACACTAAACCTATGAAACTGTACTGTGACAATCAAGCTGCTATGCACATTGCTTCCAACCTAGTTTTTCACAAAAGGACAAAACATATAGAGATTGACTGTCACTTTATCAGAGAAAAAGTGCAATCTAAAGAGGTCACAATGTCTTTTGTGAATTCTAATGATCAATTAGCTGATATCTTCACCAAGCCTTTAAAAGGTCCAAGAATCAAGTATATATATGACAAGCTGGGACTGTGCAATATATTTGCTCCAACTTGAGGGGAAGTGTTAGAACCTAATTGTAATAAAGTAAAATTTAGTTGTGAAGTGTCCAAGGACACATATGTATATATTGTAAAGATACTCTTATATATATATATATATATATATATATATATGGAAAGAGAAGTCAGATTAGGCTCTCTAATTTTCCCAAACTACACCTGTCATTGTTTTTCCTGATATCAGTTACTGTTGTTTGACACAATAGATGAAGCACACAAAAGGTTTGCAATAATATCTAGGGTTAATTAATGAATATATCACGACTTTTATCGAAATTCTCAAATCTATCATAATTTTTCATTTGTTTCAAATGCAGGCTTCAACTCTCGATTCGTTTCAATTATAGCATACCGTCAGACTCGTGTTAAGTTTTCCGTTAAACTGCTGACCTGGCATCGATGACGTATCAACCTAAGTCCAGTCAGCCATTAATTTAATTTATAAAAAATATGTAAGCAGACATGTATTAGTAAGTACATAAATTTAATAGGTAACCAAAATACTGTACTTACTAATACATGTCAGCTTACCAATTTTTTATATTAAATTAACAGTTGATTGGACTTTGGTTGACACGTCATCGATGTCAAGTCAGCAATTTAACGGAAAACTTAACCCGGGTTTGACGGTGTGATACAATTGAAACGAATCGAGAGTTGAAACCTACATTTGAAACAAATAAAAAATCATGATATATTCATTAATTAACCCTAATATCTAAAATAAACAAGTGAAGAAACCAAGTGTAGCAAAGTAGGAGCCAAAAATACAACACGTGTGATATTTATGAAGCAAATTCTACATGTATGATATTGTGATACAATGGAATGGTGTTTGAATGAGAGCTATCAACGCACAAATAGACATCTTCATCTTATAACAATTTCATATGCAGTAGCAAGGATTCACATTGACTAAATGGTGCAGAACCCATGAGAGTGTCTTTGGTGCATCATCCATCAAGTATATGTTTCAGTAGACGAAGAACAAATTGGGACTGGTTCTTTCAATAAACCATTTTTTGGGCTGTAGAGAACATTGTTGAATATTACTCAGTGAAGACAGCCATATAGACAAAGAGATCAAGGCATTAGTCTTGAATGGTTGCTGCAGTCATTGATTCTGAGCAATGAGAGAGTAATGACCCTTTCCTATTACAGAAATACAATTCCATCAACAAGCACACCACACTACAGGTTCTTTTATTAGTCCTCTGAACAGAAAATGAATTAATGGGAGAGGAAGAGTGTTTACCATCTGCAAATCTTAAGCTCCCAAATGATGATGATCCTTGAGCCAAATGATCAGCGGTGGCCTCCTCGTCCCTTTCTTTCCCATTTGTGTCACCAGCAACTCGTGCCTCGTTTCTGTCTTCTGAGCCTCTGCAGTCCAAGATGCAAATCATGGTTAAAGGTAATCATTTTAGTACTTAGCAGAACATTTAGATTCTATAATCTTGAATTAAGTACCCTGAATAAACTACAAGGCCAATTGCAACAGCTGCGAAAGCTATAAAGTAAACCCAGTCAACCTGCAACATCCAAAAGGTCACAAGTTTGATCTATCACTGAACATTTGAACTAAAATAACATGGTTAGACAAACGTATATGAACTCTGGTAATCCGCAACCTTTTCATGATAAGCAAACATTCGGATCAAAACAGCCCACATGTCCGAGGTCAGCAATGACAAGTTTAGCATGGTTGATCCACTAATCTGCCAAAAAAGTACAGGCGCAATCTAAGAAAAAGTACCACAAACAAAATGAGGTAAAGGCACATTCTAAGAAAAAGTACAGGAAGAAAACTTTAATATTTCAATCCGACAAGAAACAAAATGCAAAGATAACCATCACCAGTTATTTTGGTCTACAGAGAAAGTACGCTGAGATTACCTCAAGTAATACTGGAACTGTAGAATAAAACAAAAACATCGCCAATGCAAAGCCAAAAAATGGTACCACCTGAAATCAACATCAAGAAAATTTCAGAAGGCTATGAATCTGAAACTGTCCTTGAGAAATCATGTTTATTGCCTATAATACATGCCTAGGAGTAATTGACTAATTATTATGTCTGGAAAGCCTAGAAAGAGCTACTAAAAGCATATTTTGTTTTTAGGACTACATTAAATCTAAGTTAATTAGTGTAGGGAGCGAGTGAATCCAATCGGTTGCACTGACACATAACATTTTGTAAAGTCAGTTAAGAAATCAAAATCTAAAGATATTTTATTTTTCAACTTAATTTACACATTTTTTATAAAGATATTAATTTACACCCTATTGCTAACTCCCTTGACAGAATTGTAAGGCATGCTAAACTGGTTTTGCTAAAGGAAATCCACTATAAGACCAGAACTTGTTAAAGTCCACTGTAGTGCTAAAACTCTAACAAAATGCAAAAGTTTAATTTTATGTAAGACATGAAAATGTTGGAGATTGGAATCTTAAAAGAACACAAAAAAAGAAAATGTGCAATTCAGAGAGAGCTTACTGCACCAGCTGTCCAATTGATATATTTTAGCTCATTTCTCTCAAATATGGTTCTGGTGAAACAGTTAAAGGATCACTAAACTTTGACACTACTACAATAGGTATGAAATTCAGTGCAGCTACAACACTAACGTTCAAAGAAGGTAATTTGACTTTCATAACTGCATATTTCAAGAGTCTATCACATATAAAATCTATATATAGTTCAAATGAGAAACAGAGAAGAGGATGCTCTTGGCTTTCCTCTAGGAATATTTTCATCAAACATAATCATAAACTTGCCAACCGTGGGTAGCACAGTTGGTGGCAACATATTGTATGTTTCCTAGAGATCTAGGGTTCAAATCTTAGTATGGTCACCTATTGTGACCAAACTCATCATCTCGTCGTTATCTCGTCTCGACGAGATATGATTGGACGAGATCCCGACGAGATAGGCGCTAAAAGAAAAAAAAACCGTGCAGGATTCGAACCCTAGCCCGCACGGTGGACCAGGAAAGGTTCCACCACTGGGCCAAGACTATTTTTTTGCGGTTTTTTCGTCCAACTTGTAGATAAGTGTTATCTACATTATTGATTTTTTAAAAACAAACCTAACTTAAACCCTGCTCGATCGGCGCCTCTCATGATCTCATCTTCTTCCTCGTTCCTCGCATCCCATCGGCGGCTCTCTCGGAAGCTTCCTCGCATCCCGTCGGCGCCTCACTTCTCCGGCGACGCTTTTCTATTTTCCGGCCAAGTATGTTCCGGCGATCTTCTCTCCACGGCTCGGCGCGTCAGCATTTCCGCCATTTTTTATTCTTGTGACATTTCCGTCATTTCTTTTTTTTTTTTTCCAACATAGCTGGTGCAAACTAGAACAACTAAGTTGTTCTGCTTATTCCAAAACAGCTTAAGCAGTTCTGGTTTGATTTCACATAACAGCTAAGCTGTTCTGGAATCAGTTTGATTCCTTGTTTATGCTTGATAAGTTGATAGTATATTTGTATTGTCCTTGTTTAGTTGTGTTCATTTTGTATTGTGTATTTGTGTACAACATTGTTTATATTGTGCAGTAAATTATGGAGGGAAATTCCGGTGAAACACCTTATGATCCTTCTAAATATCCTAAACGGAAACCGAACTCGAAGGATATTGGTAGGAGATATGGATATTGGCTGGATTTAAACAAAAGACAATTGATTGCATGTTCACTTTGTGGCAACCAATTGAATGGGGGAATCACAGGACTTAAACAACATTTGGCGGGTGATTATGGAGACGTGAAAAAATGTGATAAAACCACAACGCTGATAATGAGAGAAATGCATGATGCCCTTGCAGCTAAGAGGAAGACACCATTCAGTTTGGATGATGAACAAGAAGCAGTGGCACCAGTAGACCATTCTACAGCTTCCAACTCCGTGTCAAGCTCGGAAACAATTTACAAGAAGAAGAAAAAAGAGGTTGCTATCCAGTTTGCAGCAATGTCACAAGTGTCACACTCACAATCCACATCACAAACCAAGATTGGTGGATTGCTATAGAGAACTCTAGAAGAAATTGTGGATGAAAGACACTCCAAAAGTCCTTGCCAACAGACCATTGAAAGGTCTTTGAAGACAAAAGAGGCTATTGAAAAAGTTAACATGTATGTAGCCAACTTCTTCTATGAGAATGTCATTCCTTTCAATGCGGCAAATGCAAGAAGCTATGAGTTGATGGTTGAAGGCATAGCACAAATTGGATCGGGCTACAAACCACCCACATATCATGAGTTGCGGGTTCCTTTATTGAAAAAGGCAAAAGAACAAACAAAAGATTTAAAGAGCAAACATGAAGAGGTTTGGGAAAGGGATGAGTGTACTCTTATGTCAGATGGGTGGACAAACAGAAGAGGGAGACAATTGATAAATTTTCTTGTAAATAGTCCACAAGGGACTATTTTTCTTAGCTCTGTTGATGCTTCCAGTCAGTGTCATGATGCTCATATGTTGGTTGACTTACTTGAGACCAAGATTGAAGAAATTGGCCCAAGTAATGTTGTTCAAGTTATCACAGATAATGGCGCCAACTATAAGGCAACAAGGAGATTATTGGAGCAAAGGTTGCCTACACTGTTTTGGACCCCTTGTGCCGCACATTGCTTGGACCTTATGTTGGAAGATGTGGGAAAAATGAAAGAATTCAAGCCTACAATCGCAAGAGCAAGATCCTTGACCACATTCATTTATGGACATGGTCGTTTTCTTGATGCGATGAGGGAGCACACTAACGGACATGATCTTATTAGACCCGGGGCTACTAGATTTACGACTGCATTTCTAACATTGTCATGTTTGAGAAAATTTAAACAAGAGTTGCAGCGGTTGTTTGTAAGTCAAGATTGGTTTGATTCAAAATTGTGCAAGACCGAAGCGGGAAAGAAAATTTATGACTTAATCCATGCGGTTAAATTTTGGGAGGCAGTTGAAGATTGTATTAGAGCATCACAGCCTCTACTTGTGGTTTTGAGGATAGCGGATGGTAATGAAAAACCCGCTATGACAGAATTAGCCGCGACAATGGGTGAAGCTAAAAGGAGGATCAAACAAGTCTTGGCCCACAAATCCACTTTGTGCAAGAAAGTCATTGATATCATTGAAAGTCGATGGGAGCGTCAAATGGAAACACCATTATATAGTGCGGCTCTATTTCTCAATCCGGGCAAGTATTTTGACATCAAGAAAAATGATGCTGTGTACTCGGGGAAGCTATGTGAAGACTTCAATGATGTACTTGAGAAATTAGTGTTGGATGATACAATGCGATCTAAGATACTTTTAGATGCCGATATGTATGACGAAGATCGAGGGCCTTTTGCAAGAGAGATGGTGATTAGAGAGCGCTCAAATAGGATTCCTCGTAAGTATATTGTGTATTATTATTTTATTTATTAATATTTATTGTCTTTACATATTTTTGAATTTTTATATTTTTAATGTTAGTTGAATGGTGGAAATCCTTCGGTGGACGTACTCCCGAGTTTTCAAAGTTTGCAAAGCGCATTGTTAGTCTTTGTTGTTCGTCCTCCGGGTGTGAACGAAATTGGAGCACTTTTGAGTTTGTAAGTAACTAAGTATTTAATGCTTTCTTAGTGCTTTCTTAGTAGTTATTAATTATTATTTTTATTTAATTACTTTTCTTTTGTATAGATTCACACCAAGAAAAGAAATAGATTGTTGCACCAAAGATTGAATGATTTGGTGTATGTCCAATAAAATCGAAAGATTGCCACGAGATTTCAAAAAATTCGTGAAGGTGGCAAAAACTATGATCCACTAGTACTTGACGAGTTTGATTGGGGGACAAATGTGTGGTTCAACAATGATGATGGAGAGGATGATAAAATTCCTTTTGAGCTTGTTGATGAAGCCATTGGTGCTTCAAATGCCTTTGAGGGTCGTAATTTTCCAAGGAGGCGTGGAGTTAATGAGCTTGTCACTTATAATCGACGTCATTGTAGTTCTACTTCTACTTTCAAGATTGGTGGATGAAAATTCAAGTGATGAAGGAGAAGAAGAGATATTTCCATATGATGATGAAGACATTGAAGATAATTTTGGGCTCAAACCAACTCCTCCTCTAATGGATAATACCCCTAATGAAGACATTGAAGATGATTTTGATAATCTTTTTTAGATTGGAGATTTGGAATTAATTTGTTAATGGTTAAGACTTATTTACTCATGATTGTGATGACTTTAGCTACTTGATATTTTATGGTTCATGCTATGTGAATTGAATTTTTGTATATTTTATGTTTGCTACTTTGCTATGTGGGTGGTTTGTATATTCTATGTTTGCTACTTTGCTATGTTTTATGGTTCATGACAGTTATGTTTGCTATTTTGCTATGTGCAATGTCACAAGTGATGACTTTCAATGCTTATTATTATTTATATATATTTTTTATAATTCATATTTATAATATATATTATATTGCCGATATGTCGCGACACGGACGATATATCGATATCAAGGTTCGCTATCGTGAAATTTTTTTGGTCGTGATAATAAGCTTGACTGTGACTTTCTAGCTTTGTAAAAAAAAAACAATCATAAACTTCAGAGATATCCACTTCTGCTGGAGTGTAAATGTTTCCAACAAAATATCCAGAAAATATTTCAGTTCCATGGGGAAATAAATAGGAGTAATTCCAAGCCATAATGGCATTCACAACTCAAAATAAGTCCACACAGTACACAGGCTTCACAGGATTTTTGCATGCTAATTGAGCTACCAGAGAAATTTAGATCAAGAAAAAGAGTTACTATGACCAAGGATTTCTGATCCATGCCAATTATAGGTCCTACAAACCTCTAAGGGGATATGATATTGCTACCATGTCATGGCAACCGATATGCCCCTACTACAAAAGGCAAGGGCTAAAAATTGGCCTTGACATATCTTGTCATTGAGGCTCACATAGGTAAAGTGCATTCAAATCAACATCTATAAACATGGTATAATTCTTAGACATGTAAATCTTCGCAGAAATCCTTCATCATGACTAGTGTTTGGCATGTCAAAGGTACAACAAAATAGTGAGAACTGCCAAAATGACATTAAAATATAGAATATTTGCCAGTTTCAATAATAAAGTCTGAAGGCACCTTAATGATTTTAAGAACATATGAGCTTCCATAATATATCCAAAATAGATGTTGAAAAGTTCGTTAGTTCTATTTAAGTTATGTGAAAGAGTAGATCACTATTTAAGGTGTTATGTTAACTTGTTCAAAAGCATAGAATTTTTCACATGATAATGGTCGTGAGTGAGATCTCAAAAGAAACAATAGGCTTTCCTCAAAAAGAAATAAACAATAAGGATTATACTTTATCATAAGAGAGCTTAGTTCTCACATGTGGGTAACTACAGCAATAGTACCATTATAACTGATTAACTGTCCCAAAGTCAAAAAAAATCAGCATGAATTTGGCAACACAGTAGAGCATCATAACTAAAAGGATCTACAAGCTTCAACTGTATTGACCATCCTGAGGAACATGCTATCATGGGTCAAATATTTGCAAGCTATTTAGTAAAGAATGATCAGTACACATCAGCCATTAATGGGTCAAGGATACATTTGACAGGCACTGATGATAGCTCCAAAGATGCCCAACATTGCCATTAGCTCCACTCTGTCACCAGCCTTCACCAAAAACTCCTGAATGAAGTTTTGTCCTTGTCAAGAATTGAAAAGGATCACCATTTTAACAATTTGCGCTTTATAGTCATAGGATAAGTTATAGATACAAAAACAGTGGGTTTTAAATTGAAAGAACGAGAACATACTAAAACTCCAAGTATCAAATCCAAAATATAGTAGTAACTTGATCAGCGATAAATCTTTCACAATATCTAATCTACAGATACTCAAGTATATATATATATATTAAAGGCAAAGCTATATTCACGTATTTGGATAAGCTAAGAGTGAAAAATGAGATCAATATTAAACCAAATTCTGAATGAAGTATTAAGGTTTTTTATTGGAACAGAAGATAGCATATGCTCAAAATCTATATGGACATTTCATATGTTGCATAATAAAATAAAATAAGCATGTCTTTTGAACACTCAGAAAATTCTATCCTTGTGAAACAGAAGTTAATTGGTGTACCTCACTGACGTTGCTGATAGCATAAAGTGTCGAACCAGCAATTACAAGAATATCTCCTTTGAGAGGGTTGCTTCCGCCTGAAAAACCCCACAAGAACCCTAAAATTAACCCTTAAAATAAAGACATAATATAAGCAACAAAATATAATCAAAGTTGGCCTAACAATCATGCCCTAAATTTAAGGGTATTAACTGCACTATATAATCTATTTTATTTGAGATCTTTCTCTGGACAGATGTTGATCAATTGTTAACCTTCCACCTTTGACCTTTCCCATCAGGACATTAAACAATCATCACATTACTAAATAATTATTATATGTGATAGGTGGTGCGTTCAAATATAAGTTTAAGCAGCAGATATAATTAAACTGTGAAAGTCAATTGGAAGCATCATATCGACTTCTTCCAATTTACTTAAATCCTTCTTTTGAAGCCACATTACCTTATTCTTGAAATGGGTGTTAGGAATGGAATATTATGAGCTGCTTTTGCAAACAACTCATGAAATTTATAACAGCAATCATGTAAAACATTTACTTACCGGCTCTGTCACCTGCATGCACATCAGAGAATACAACCAAAACAAGGCCAGCAACACAAATAGCCACACCAATAAACTTCCTGAATCTGTATTTTGTCTTTAGGAATAACCAAGTAAGAAATATTACGCATGGAATTGCCCAACAATCAAGAAGCATAACACTTGTCAAGGATGTGTACTGATAAGCCTTCACCACTGAAAAAGATTATAACCGCAGGTAAGTTGAACCAATTTTACATCAGTAATATGGTGAGAAAAAAGTTGTACAGGACAGCCAAGTTGTACAGCACTTCAAACCTTTTAGAAGCAATCAGGTAAAAACATATAATTGATTTCATGGTACCAGATCAACAATTATCTTGGAAAGTTAATGATACACAAGCTGAATAAAACAACTAAAACAGAACTAACTGAAGTTACATGCAGAAAAATTGCCCCTTTCATCTTTTCAAAACAAATGTCATGGTCAAGCCAACAGATTCTTCAAATTGCATGACCAGATCAAAGAATCAAAATGCAGTTTGAGTAGTTCACAAACAGGAAATCTCACCAAGGTAATTAGCTTCAACATCAATAAAGCCCAGCAAGAGATAATAGTACCATTTCATCTGCAATATTTTAAAGAGGTTCAGTATGAAGATCTCATAGAAACTATAAACCAGGTGTAAACTTTGGGTTCAGATGGTGGAGTATTTACTTTTATTTTTTTCCTTTACTTATTGGACAATATAATATGAGTAGTACATATAATCTTCTCCATCGGGGAAAATCTCTTATCATGTATTAAGAATATAAATATATAGATTGGTCTCTTTCCTAATAGCTTAAGCTTTTGGAAAAGTTGGTCATCCAATCAAATTTAACATGGTATCAGATCGGGAGGTCGTGAGTTCAAATCCTCCTACCATCGCTATTTAAAAAAAATTACCTCCCACCTCAATTAAGTCAATCCACTTGTTGGGCTTGGGTTATTCTCTACAAAGTTTACCCATCCACAAGTGAGGGGAGTGTTAAGAATATAAATGTGTAGATTTGTCTCTTTCCTAAGAGCTTAAGCTTTTGGAAAAGTTGGTCATCCAATCAAATTTAATATCATTTAATATATGCGAGTAAATTCCAAATATACTCTTCTTCCTTAGCAAAGATGTGCATCTCAAGTCCCATGTCATAAATGTAAGTCACAGTAAAGCCCTAATCTTGTCTATCACGAAATATGTCCATTATGTTAGTTATACTTTATTAATTAATAAGACAAATGATAGAGCATTACTAAACACCTTTCTTGCATCTGACTGAGTGAAAAATATCATTTATGTAAATAGTTGAAGAAGTTATTGTCTCAGTAGGAAATATTAGTTTCTTAAAAAAAATGTGTCTTGGTGCTGGGGCCATCTTGATGCAAGAAAGTAAAACTACGGACCTTTTCATGTAAAATGCCCCCAAAAAGTAGGACCAGAATTATCTGCCAAGAAGATTTCACAAATAGCATCTCATTTTGTCCTAACTAGTAAAGTTTTATCTGAAGGTAGGTCAGCCATCTTGTTCTGTCCAAAAATCTTAACTTTCGAAAGTTTTAGCATTTTCTAGGTATATATTTAAAGTTAGCAGAAGCACGACTGAAAGCTGCGGACTTGAAACGACTCCTTCGGACCTACTTAACACCCAGAAAAATCTATAATTTGATGCGTTCCACTAATTAACGGAAATCAGCTTAACTGTAAGTAAGCATCGTATGTTTTGTTTTTGCTCTTCGCATCATAGGCCAGTGGGTAGGATCTACGATTGGTAGGGAAAAAAAAATTAGATAGCAATGTAAGACAATACCTCGAGCCGTCGCTTGCGGTAGAACAAAAGAGCCCCGTAAACTATCGCCAATAACAAATAATTCAAGAACGACTGCGACGTCGGAGCATCAATTCCTGGACCCAGCAAAAAAGAACCGATTCCAATCAAATACTCCAAAGTAGTATTGGTAGAACTAGAAAGATCCCAACTTTAGGGCTGAAAATGAGAAAGGACCTCGCCTGGAGAGCTCAGAGGAAGAGAAACCGGTGGAGGTAGCAAGAAGCGAGACTACCTGCCCCAATCCCAACCCTATCAGCGTCTTCTTCGACCAGAACTTGGCAAAATTCGCCATTTTGGACCTAAGGCCCTCAGCAACACTAAAGATTACTATTCCACCAAGCTGGGCAAGATTTGTAGAGAGAGAAAAAATAATTGGTCGACGGATCCGTGGATGTTACGAAACAAAAAAAAGGAGAAGAAGAAAATTTCTATCTTTTTTTTCTTGTTTGTCATGCAAAAATAGTTAAATAATGTTGGTATAAATAAGCAATCTAGTCAGCGTTATAGCTTCCCAATAATTGACACCCACCTTAGCAAGTCACGAAGAAATGATATCATTTCTAATGAGGCAACATTTTTAAGTTGTCTAGAAAACTAAGGTTAAGGTTGAAATTTCAGTAAAATAATTATTTATATTCATAACATGAACATGAAATTTTTTTAAATTCATAATTAAATGATTAAAATTATAATTTTACCTTTTATTTTAAAATATAACTACGAATATCCACGAAACATATTATACCCACGAGTATAAATATTTACCTATTTAATAAATAGGTACGGATATGGATATTATACTATCTACATCCACGGATATCTGATACCCGCCGATATATATATATATAATTAAATATATAATTTTATATATTAATATCTAATAGAAAGTTTAAAAATAAATCTAAATAATCTATTCATTAAATTTCATTTATCTAAATATAAAATATTTTTATATATTATATCGATTCTCAATTTTATTTGAAAGTACTTTGATTTTAAATTTTATGTTGCATAAACTATTATTGTTATTTCTTAAGATAATTTTATGGTTTAGAATTTAATTGTTATATGATTTATTTTATGGATTAATATTTCTCAATCAAGTTATTAATATTGGTGAAATGAAAATCGTTGATGGTATACTATTATAATAAAATGAAATTTCTTGTTATATATTAAATGAGCATTCGCAGATATCCACGGGTATCAATTACCTGAAGGGTTGAGAAAAAAAACCAATTTTTTGATTAATCGAAAAATCGGTCCGAAACCGAACCGATTTTTACGGTTAATCGAATCGGTTTTTTCGGTTTCGGGTTCGGTCCACAATCTAAAAAGTCCATCGATTTTGGTTAACCGACTGGTTCAATATAATTTATTAATGTTTAATTATATATATATATATATATAAGTTATTAATTTTTGCATCACATTATCTTGGTTCAAATAGTTTCACTATTTTTTTCTTTTTTTCCCAATGAGGATTCAATATTTGTTTGCATTTTTATCTATATGTGGTTTGTATAATGTTATGTTTGTAGGTTAATTTTTTTTATTGATTAACCAAATTTTTTTCGATTAATCGAATCAAAAAAATCAAAACCGAAATGACAGTTAACCGAAGTTAATGGACCGATTTACGGTTAATGATTTTCAAAAACCGAAGTTAATAGACCGGTTAATAAAATTACTAATTGACCGATTAATCGATCCATGCTCACCTAATCACGTGGGTGCGGGTGTGGGTGCCACTACTAGAATAATAGTTTTCAACAACAACCATCAACAACGGTCGCCCAAGCCGTTGCAATCACTAACGACTTACCAACGGCCGCTGCGGCCATTGCAGATATATAACATCTGCAACGGTCTACGTACGACCGCTATAGATATATCACGTCCAAGTCTTTCGAGGCTGCGTGGTTATCATTTGTGGGCATGTGCTGATAGCCGAATTAACACTCCTACCGATGTTAAATCTTGATGTAGTCTTGGACATGGACTGGTTGGCGGATCATTTCACCTCAGTGGATTGCAGGGCTAAGACTGTGACCTTCAGTAAGCTCATATTGCCCCAGCTTACCTTCCATGGTGAGGGAATGGGAGAGTCGTTGATGATAATTTCAGCTCTTAAGTCTCGGAAGCTACTTCTGGGCGGTTGCCAGTCTTTCTTGGCCTTTGTGACCGTGGTAGAGGAAGGCGAAGGTGCGGCTAGGGACATCGGGGAGACGCCTGTGGTGTGTGGGTTCTCTGATGTGTTCCCAGAAGGAGTTAAACCTGAGGTAGAGATGGTAGCTTGAACTTTTGAAGGATTATAACTGCACTATCATGTACCATCCGGGGAAGGCCAATGTGGTGACTGATGCTTTGAGCAGGAAGTCTATGTGCAGCCTGGTGCATTTGGCAGTCAGGAGGAGGCCGTTGGCTCAAGATTTGGCCATGTGTTTGGATGGCGGGGCAGTCTTGTCAGTATCAGCTTCTGGTGCGTTGGTGGCTCACCTGAGGGTGCAGTCCACGTTGGTTGACATGTTGCGGGCAGCACAGAAGGAGGATGATTTCTGTGCTCTCATTAAGGATCTAGCTAGGAGAGGCGATGTTGATAATGGGTTCAGTGTGGACTCGGAGGGTGTTTTGAGATTTAAGAACCGGATAGTGGTGCCTGATATGGCCGAGGTTCGCAGGCAGGTGCTGAAAATAACTCATCGATCCACATACACTATGCATCTGGGAGCCACGAAGATGTACCATGATCTAAGGCAGAATTATTGGTGGAAAGGCATGAAAAGGGAGGTGACTAAGTTCGTATCTAAGTGCCTAGTGTGTCAGCAGGTTAAGGCTGAGCATTTAAAGCCGGTAGGGTTGCTCCAGAATCTAAAAGTACCAAAGTAAAAATGAGAGAAGATAACCACAGATTTTGTGACGAGATTGCCAAAGTCTGGGAAGGGCAATGATTCTATCTGGGTAGTGGTGGATCGCCTAACAAAGATGTCACATTTCATACTGGTTAGGACGACTTTGTCAGCCGAGCAGTATGCGAGGTTATTCTTGGATCGGATCGTCGCTTACCATGGTGTTCCGGTCATGATCATCTCAAATCGGGGTACCTAGTTTACAACTCATTTTTGACAGTCTTTTTAGGAGGCTTTGAGCACTCAGGTTCGGTTTAGTACCACATTTCACCCTCAGAAAGATGGTAGTCAGAGCAGACTATTCAGACACTGGAGGATATGCTGAGAGCATGTGTCTTAGATCTGGAGGGCAGTTGGGAGAGGCATTTATCTTTGATTGAGTTTACCTATAATAACAGCTACCACAACAGCATCGGGATGCCCCATTTGAGGCATTATATGGGCGGAGATGCAGGTCGTTTGTAGGTTGGTTTGAGGCAGAGGATTCCCTTATGATGGGACTTGACCTGGTGGAGGAGACTGTTGGCAACTCAGAGTCGTCAGGAGATATATGCTGATGGAAAGGCCAGGGAGATAGAGTTTGTTGAGGGGGACATGGTGTTCCTCAAGATAACCCCTATGAAAGGGGTGGTGAGATTTGGTAAAAAGGAAAGCTAAGCCCTAGGTTCATTAGGTCGTTTCCTATTCTTAGGCGCAAGGGAGCTGTGGCCTATGAGTTGGCCTTACCTCCTAGTATGGACCGAGTGCATCCAGTATTTCATGTGTCTATGATGAAAAAGTACATTCAGGATGAGTCTCATGTGATTGAGCCTACTGCAGTGTAGGTGGATTCAGCAGTTTCCTATGAGGAGCAGCCAGTTGAGGTGCTAAACTAACAGATCAAAAAATTGAGATCCAAGGAGATTCCCTTGGTTAAAGTCAGGTGGGAGAACCATTCCGGGCAGAAGGCCACCTGGGAGGTGGAGCAGGATATGAGGGAGCGTTATTCTTCATTGTTTGATGATTTGTTGAGTCCTTAATTTTCTTTTCTGAATTTCGATGACGAATTTTCTTTAAGGATGGAGGATTATAATATCCTAGATATTTTAATTATATTCTTTCCTTTTATGGTTGTGTTGCCAGCCTAGCAGACTAGTTCGAGGTAGAGCCGAGTTGACTTATGGTCCGGTACGAGCCTGCGAGCTCGGATAAGTAGGATTATGAATATAAAAATTTTGCTTGAGTAGTTAAATTTATTTAATTTTATGTTGTGTATGCATAATTGTTTATCTTATGTGGTTGCTTATAGTTTATCATGGGATTAGAATGAGATTGTTTAAGTTAGCGGGTTTGGATTCGGCCTGAGGCAGATGCGGGTTTGATAAAGGGCTAGTGGAGTTAGGGTTGAGGAGGGAGTATAAAATCCCCTCCCCCTGGCTTGCGGCTCCCCATTGGAGCCGCACAAGCATTAGAAGAAGGGAGCAGCCGCCAGCCGTAGGAGCTGCCAACCGCCCCCTTCCTCTCTCTCTCTCTCTTGCAAGCCGCCACCCTCAAGCCTAGCCACCAAGCTTCTTCCCTTCCTATCCTTCTTCCTTCTGTTTGGGGCCAAGTCGAGAGGAGCCAGCTAGTCGCCAAGCCGCCAGCCAGCCCCTCTCTCTCTTCCCCTCTCCCTCTCCTCAAGCCGGCGGCTTGAGGTGAGCCGCCGTCCCCTCTCTTCCCCCTTCTTAAGTCGAGCCGTCATCTTTGAAGCCGGATTCGAGGGCCACCGTTCGGGATTTCTTCTAATCATTCTTCCAAATTAGGTGAGTGGTTTTACCCTCCTTCTTCGGGATTTCTTCGAATTTCTTGAAAGCCGTTCTTGGAGGCTTGATATTCTTGATTCATTTTCGATGATCTCTCGGATTCTTGACGTTCTTTTTGTGTGTCATGCTTGAGGAGGCCCTAAACCCTCTCCTATGGGGCTCAGCAACCCTAGGATGATCCTAGGGGTGCTCGGCCAAGGAAGAATCATGGGTGCCCTCAAATGCCCAAGTGAGAGATCGTGTTTATTTTGAAGTATAAAACTTGAATTGTTTGCCTAATTAAGTTCTTAAATTATGGTTGCATGCCTTAGATTTAAATCTGTGATTTTTTGGAATTTAATCATGTTTATAAAAATATGATTTTGATCTTAAAGTCATGTGTGTGCTTAATATGGGTTCTTGATCATTAAGTTGAGATATTGTTTAAAGATTATCTTGATGCTTGTTAATCTTGGCTAAACAAACATGATTTAATTATTGTAAATTTTGTCTCCATGATATAGTTCTGTTGTGTTGATAATTAAGGAATTTAGTGTTGGGTGAAATGACCACACTAGAGGGGGGGTGAATAGTGTGTTTACTGATCTTTTCGCCTAATTCCAGTTTTAATCGTTTAGTTGATTACTTAGGCAATTTACAAATTAAATAACAAGCGGAAGCAAAGTAGATATGTTAATTAAGCAAACACAAATAGGAACAATGCAAACACGGTGATTTATAGTATTTCGGCCCCAATGCCTACTCCACTACCTAAGCACCCCACTTAGGATTTCCAAACTAAGTTTATTAGATTAAATAGTTTCCCTTACATAGAGGACTTTGACCCAAAGAGTCTCACTCTCAACCTAAGACACTTCCACACCCGAAAGTCTCCATCTTCTTATCGAGAGCACTCTTCCACCTCAACCCTAAGGGACAACTCAATTAATCCTAGCAAACTGAGTTTACACCGGTGGAATTAAGCCTCAAACATAAAGGCAACCACCCAATTTCAAGACCTCAACTCCAAAGAAAACAATGTTCAAATAACAATTAAAATTATAATGAAAAGAACTTAAAGAGTAAACCAAGATTAAATGTTCTTTTCCAAGCCTTCAAAGCCTCCAACTCGCCAAGTCGTAGAGCTCGAATTGAAGCCCGAGTTGAGGAAGAGTGTGCGCTTGAAGAAGTTGTCGACGAAGGAACCGAGCGCTATTAATCGATCTTTAGAAGGCTCAAAACTCTCCTTTGAATGCTCAATTAAATATGTAAGAAGTGTTAAAGGAGTTAGATGAGGGGTATTTATAACCCCTCAATGAAACGATAGCTCAACGGGCAGAAAACTAGCCGTTTTCGCCGATCGGTCGCTTGCCGATTGATCGTCGGTCGACCGACCGATCGACCGCCTGCGATCACTAGCTTTTCTGTGCTTTGTACGCGCTGTTCGATTAACCGATGGGTCGACCGAATGAGTCGCGACTTCAGTGATCTGCAATTTGGTCGACCGATGAAGCTACTAGCAATTTTTTGCATCGTTCGGTCAACCGAACCTGGGTAGGACAGTTTTCTTTGCTTGGTTCATTTTCTGGTTCCGTCTTCGCTATGTCTACTTATATAACTTTAAAACATAAATATTATATAAGGATTACTCCCCATTTGGATTCAATAAAAATATCTAAAAAATTAAAATCCTTAAGAATCAAAATCTAGTTTTTGGGGTCTAGTACAAATTTTCAAAAAACGAAACTTTTCTAATTTTTTGGGTCAAATAAGGGTAGGCTAAAGGCTTTCAAAAATTCCTTAAAAATACCTCGCTATTTAATCTTAACCTAAGGAACAATTACCGCCATTTTTTATGTCAAGAAACTATCTAGGTCATATAGCCCTCCAAGGAGCTCCCCAGGCTTAATGAGTTTTAGGGCGATTTTTGGGTTTTCATATTTTGAGGTCCGGGATAGGTTTTTGGGTTTCTTTGCATCATAAAGAGGATTTACAATATAAACTAGACACCCTAAACCTAAACTCTAACTTCTTGAAGAATTCGAGTGCGTCGACCAACATCCTTCTGATTTCTCGATTTCTTCGATATTTCCGATCGAGGATGTCGAGCACTAACCAATATGGAATCTGAAAGATTTTCTCAATGAAACATTAGTTCCATGTTTGTTATCATCAAAACTGAGATTAAGACCAAGGTTGAAAACCTTAAGCCAACAATCTCCCCCTTTTTGATGATGACAAACATCCTTAAGAAAATATATATATTAAAGCACAAAGGATATCAACTAAGGGATTTCTCCCCCTATCAACATGCATCCCCCTATCTATATGCATTGTTAACCTATATTTTCTTTCATTTTTACCTATATTTTTCTTTCCCTTTTGACATCAATCAAAAAGGGCAAGAAAAGTCAACCTATAGTCAAAGTTGAGATTCTAAAACTATTTTCCATGAAACATAAAAATCTCAACTAAAGGGATGAAAAACATACATACAAATGAGACTAATCAATACATGATATCATATAACACTAAACATAATTTAAAGCTAGAAATCATGTATCAAGCTCAAGTAATGATATTTTCATGTATCGGTCAACTTATCAAAAACTATTTTAGAAATGATTTTTCACGAGTCAAAATGAGAACAATACCAAAAACATGAATCTAACATCATTCTTGAAGTCTAATTCAAAGATTTCGACAAAAATTCAAAGTATCGAGAAATAAACATTTGGGAAGAACGATATTTTAAAGTTTCAAAATTCAATTTCAAAAATTCAAATCAAATCACATTCATTCTGAAGATTTTTAAAAATTTTATGCCACCAACTAGATTTTTCAAGGAAGATGCAGATTTAAGAATCAACAAAAGTTCATTTTTTTGCATTTTTCTAAAATTTATTGAGTTCTAGTGGCATTTTCGTAAATAATTTGAATTTTTTAAAAGTTTTCAGTTTTCATTCAAACTTTTCATATATCAAGATATAATCATTTAAAGCATGTTTATCAAGTTTGAAATAAAAATAATGTCATTTGGTCAAGATTTTACCTTAGCATGATTTCATTCAAAAATAAGCATTAATTGTATCATGAAATTGCTAAGTAGCAAATTTTAACCTTTACTCATGGTTTTTCAAATTTAAACACATGGACACCTAACATGAGTAAATCTAAATATGTTTGTGAAGTTTGAATCTAAAATGAAGTTTCTAAGTCAATTTATTGACTTAGGTCAACTCTACTCAACTTTAGATCTCCTAAAGTGAACTTGTTATCAATTTATTCATTTTCTCATGATTTTTCAAGATTAATCACATGGAAGCAAATCATGAGTGAACTCAAACATGTTTATCAAGTTTCAACTTAAAATGAAGTCTCTAAGATGGATTTCTACCTAGAGCATATTTCATTCAATCTAGATGATATGAAATTGCAAAAGTATCAAAATTTTATCTACTCATGAGATTTCAATCAATTATCATGCAAAAGCATTCATGAGCATAGAGAAATCATTTTATCAAGAAAATAGAAGTGTTATGCAAAATTTTGCCAAAATGAAACTCATACCTCATTTCTTGAGAAATTTCAAAATTTTCACTTTCTTTCCATTTACTTTAGCCTTCCAAATTTTACCACTTTCTCAACTTGCAAGTAGGCTTCATTAGTATCATAATGAAATCATATACCAACTAGCAAACTAACTTACTAAATAGCAAAGGTTTAATGCAAAGTTTCATTTAATAATCTTAACCTATGCTAGATAGTAGAGATTCGTTTTAAGGAAGTTATCATGATATCAAAATGAATCAAAGAGATCTTAAGATATGAAATATTTGAAGAATAAGATCTCTAAATATGTTTAACTAGTTTGGACTTAAAAATAATGTCTCTAATGATGAATATCAACCTAGAGCAAGTTTCATTTAATGAAATTTTGCCCAAGTGCTAAAATTCTACCTACTCATGAAAATTCAAGGGTTTAACATGCAATTCTAATCATGAGTATTGAGACATTATTTAAGCTTAAACATTGAGGTATAACACTAAGATTTAAATTAATCGAAGTTATACCTTATTCATGATAATTTGCCAAACTTACCATTTTCTTCCTAATTATTGGCCTTCCTAAAATACTTATAACTTGCAAGTAAGCTACAATAATATTTTAGAGAAAATATAGCTACTTAGAAAGCTAACCCAACTAAAAAGCAAAGATAAGCATCAAGTATCATTATCAAAGTTCACTTTGCTTAATGATTTGAAATCCGTTTTAAATAAAATCAAGTGATACCAAAACGAATTTAAAGAGATCACAAGAATAATAAATATGAAAACTATGATCTCCAACCCTTCCTATTGATTGAAAACCGAAAGGACACAATGAGCCTACGATTTAGAACCGCAAGGTCGCTTAGGCCCATTACAGGCCACATTGGTCTCCGAAGAGACCGGAAAATCAAAAATCAAAAATCAAAATCATTTAAAATAAACTCTTATCAAGAGCGGGAAAAACTCAACCGAATTACGCATAGTATCAAATACTTCAACTTAAGTAGATCAATGTTGATTAGAAGATGATACCAAAGTATTTGATACCAACTTTACCATAGACATCTAGTCTAGATGAAGATTTTGAAGTTGCCACCAGGTAGGGATCTTTCCTTCAACTCATTGGTCAACTTCAATCTCCTTTACCCTTGTGTGGTAGCTCCCCTATCAAAGAGCATGAGACTTTTGGTACCCAAATAATTTTGGGTCCTTGGGGGTTAGTTGGCCTAGGTATCCAAAGTGTCTTAGCAATACTTGGATTCTTCTTAAATGCACAATCATGGATTGCATGACCATATGTACCACAACAAAAACAATGTCCATGAAACTTTTTCTTTTCATTTTTAACATGGACATGAGATTTAATGTTAGAATGCTTGATATAAGAAGGATGATGGGCATGAGCATTCTTAAGGGTAACATTCTTCTTTTTGAGGTTTCCTAAATGAGACATTTTAATTTTTAGAATTGAAAGGAGAAGCATTAACTTTCCTACTTAAAATCGACATCTGATTTTTCAACTCATTCATAGATTTATGCAATGCATGTAATTGAGATTTTAACATGCAATTCTCATTTTCTAAATTGTCATTTTTAAGCTTCAAATCCTTAAGCTCAAGTTCTACGTTATCATGACATGAATCAAATGACCTAGATTTCATTTTTTTATTTTCTAGTTTGGATTCATGCAAATGAGAATTAAGCATCACATTTTCCTTTTTCAACATTTTATTGTCCTTATCTTTTCTAACAAGCAAGGTATACATTTTCCTACACTCATCTACTAACTCATCATATGATATGTTATGAGAACTAGTAGAGCTAGCATCATCATTTTCATTAGCATGACTAGGTGAAGGAGAGTGTACCTCATCTATAGCATCCATGAGGCTAACTTTAGATGTGGCTTCATAGTCATGGCTAGAGGGTGCTTCAAGTGAGTGAGAGGTGGAGGTGGAAGCACTTGACATCTTCCTTGCTTTGTTCTTCATGCTTGAGCAATTTTTCTTCACATGCCCCTTTTCTTTGCAAGCATGACAAATTACCTTTCGTTTTCGGCTCTTAGAATTGCTCCTTTGACTAGAAGCACTATGGGCATCAAAATTAAGATTAGTAGTAGGTGAGTGACCATTGTCATCACTACCTTCATTAAAAGTACCAATTTGCTTAGTTTTGGCATGATCATATAAAACATTTAAACTAGCTCATAAATCAAAAGTCGTAGAGCAATGCATGCCTTTTTCAAGAATGTCATTTGGTAAGGTGCAAAGAATATAATTCATGGCATCTCCATTATACTTAAATATTTTCTTGTCTAATTCACTCCAAGCATGCATGTCAACCTTAGGTTCAATGAATTCTAGTCTTAACATGTTAAGGACACCAAAACCTTTAGTCTTTAAATATATGTACATCCTATATTTCCAAAGACCAAAGTTCGAGGCATCGAACCTAGGAGGTGAAGACGCTAAACACTCTAGTGCCATTTTCCGGATCGAGAGACGATGTAGAGGAGATGATGAGATCTCAATCTACGATCCGCTCTGATATCAGCTCCCAGAATTCGGCGCTAACCAACGACCCTCAAACCAATTGGTGAAAGGGAAGAGTGCACCTTCATCTTATACCGTATAGGGCCCGAGCGCCCCCGACATTCGAGTGTGACTCAGCCCGCCAGGCCTACATGCCCTGAGGCGATTGATGACTCGGCCCGCCAGGCCTACACACCAACATTTAGTTCTATAATTTTCGGATTAAGTCATCTCTAATGTGTTGAAACTCAATTAGGCTGAAAACTGCATGCTGAATTATTTGTTTTAGGGCTGATTTTAAAATCTTATTTGTAATGAGCATAGTTTGCTGAACATAGTCGTGTAACATATCGTTTCGATCAGAAAACTTAGTTTGGAAATATAGGACACACTTTGGGGGCCAGATTCGGATTAGATACATCAATTTCGGACAGAACAGTAAGCTAAAATAAAACCCTAATTGTGGTGAACTAAATTTTAATTACATAATTATAATTGGGCAAAAAGGGTCAGTATAATCTGTTATGAACCAACATGAGAAGTTTATGCATGAAATAAAATCAAACGAGTTTATGACATTACGGGTCTAGGAGTTGGGGTTAGGTATTGGGATGTTGAGACACTTTCCAATAGGAACACCCCTAAGACACCGTAGGAAAGATTTGACTTAGGTCATGATGCATCATATCTTTATGAATGGCGGAGAGGCTCGTTGAGGAGCCGGATTGCGGGCTAGGCCCGGGAGGTTGGATGGCTAATTCCCAACCTGTGGAACAAGTTCGGAGGGCCTTTCCTGATTATTCTGATTTGGCCTCGTGGGATAAGTTCGGAGGGCCTACCCGATTATCCCCGAGGTGGTTTTTAAGGAATAAGTTCTGAGGACCTACCCGATTATTCCTGAGATATCTTAGATGAGTAAGTTCAGAGGGCCTACCCGATTACTCATGTGATATCTTAAAAGGGCAAGTTCAGACAGGCGAATCCCGATTGTCCCTACGCGTCTCGTGAAGCAAGTTTGGAGGGCCTTCCCGATTGCTCCCGAGTTTCTTTATACTAGGATAAGTTCGGAGGGCCTTCCTGATTATCCTAGTATGTGTTGTTGCCTTAGGGCATGGTAGGCTTAGACCTGTTGATCTTTATCGTTTGGGTGTTGGATGCCTTCGGGCAAGTGGTGGTCTGACGGCCTGTTAGCTGGTCACTCCCTTGTGACCTTTTCCTACTCGAGTCAGGAGTTTTTCTTATTACATCTCATTTGTGTTATTTTTCGTGGGGGTTGGTAGAATCGCTCACTGGGTTCTTTTGAACTCATCTGTTGTTGTTGTTTTGTTTTATTTTGTTTTGTTTTGCAGAGCCTGACCGGTGAGGTGAGGTGAGGTGGGCTGGAGCACTCGGCGTAGCTGGAGGGCAGAGGAGCCACATGATCTCATAACAGTCCTAGTTAGGGGTTGTAGTCAAGTCTGTAATAGTTTGATCATGCACTTGTAGTTTGATGTATTAGAGTTATAGTCCTGTGGAGACATTCATATTTTATTCAGATTTTATTAATAAAGAACTGTTGCTTTTGGTTTGTTTATTTTCGCACTCAAACTATTTGTTAAAAACTTTGATGTTTGAAATCATAATCGGTTTTTATTCTTTTGTTAATAAAAACTGTTATTTACTTTGTTGTTTTATGATGTTAGTGTGTGCATGAGTTAGGCTGCGGGGTATAGGCACGTATATCCTAACCGATCACGTGACCCTGTATTTGGGACGTGACAGTACAACCACTCGGGCCGTTACCGACAACTAGATGGCATGAACGCGGTGCGCAAATGAAATAATTCATTAGCAACGGCTTACGTACGGCCTCGTCGGCCGTTGCTAATGATATTATCAAATTAGCAAACGGCTTACTTATGGTTTTTGTATCTGTTGCTCTTTAGTCGATGGGGCGCTCGCGGTGCGAAAATGAAATACTTATCAGCAACGGCTTTGCAATGGATTAGTGAGCCGTTGGTGATGTGTTGTATTATTAGCAACGGCGTTGCAACGACTAAGTGAGCCGTTGCTGATGAGTTTATTTAACTCACGATCGCGCCCGCCCCTTTCTTCTCAATCTGCTACTATTTTCTTCTCCGTCAATGCCCTGCTGCTGCTGCTGCCGAGATTCGCCCGCCGACGTTGTTGCTCCTACACCCAGTTTCAGCTGTTGCTTTCGCCTCCAGGTAACATCTTTGTCACCTCCTGTTTACCCCTTTTGTGCAGCATGATTAGGGTCGGCCGAAACATTAAGGTTTCGGTCGACCGCCGAACACCCGATGTTTGCTAACAGTGGGCACCTGAGTCCAATGTTAGCAATTTTTTTTAAAGATTAGGGTTTGATTAAACACTAATCAAATATGATTAAGGTTTAATCAAACCCTAATAATTTTTTTTTAATTTCTGTTCATGCTATCTAATTAGGGTTTAATCAATTTATTTATTTGTTATTCATATTATCTAATTAGGATTAATTTATTTTATTTATTTATAATGTTAATATGTTAATTAGAGTTTAAATATTAATGTTAGCATTATTTAGTGTTAATACTCAAGTCGATAAAATTAAATCATTGTGGACGATGTCGCCGGCGTTGGGGGCGAAACCTAAGGACTCGCGCCGACGTTCACTATGTACTCGCTGCACTATGGACTCGCGACGACATCCACAAATTTACAAAAAAATCATCCATCCGACGAGTTGATACGTTTCACGTACACATCGACGAGTCGAATATGATTTAGCAAAATCTTAGATCCGTTCAGGGGTTGTATGTTCGTGTAAAAGAAGTAGATTATCTTTTATACGACGTACAGCTCTTGAATTGTCCTTAATTGGAAAATTTGGGGACATAGTAATTTGTATTGCACTTAGTTTTTTCTTTTAACCATTGACTCATTCTTAAATTTTGGCTATTGTAAATCTCTTGTTCTCTAATACGCGCCCAAATGATATGCGTATTCGAAGAACTGTAGGGAGATGCTGCCAAAATTTAGAATGAAGTTAGTGGTTAAAAAAAATATTTAGTGCAATATGAATAACATGAATCCCGAATGGAATAGGACCATCTCACCTATAAAGACATTGACTGAAGATATTGTCATTGGTTGACAGAATCATGTCGGACGATAGAAGTTGGATGTACCGACATTTTGATCGTGGAGTTTTAACAAATGAGTTTCACTTAGGCGTAACTTACTTCCTAAATTTTACCTATTCGAATCGGAAATTCATTAGCGCCGATGATAAAATCTGATGTCCGTGCCGCATTTGCATGAATGCACAATTTCTGGATCGAGAAACTATCACTCTGCATCTGTATAGCAAAGGATTTGCACCAACATATTTTATATGGATATGTCACGAGGAGTCACGTGAAATCGGGACGTCGAGCAATCTTGTTGTTCAGACACATGGTGAATCTTCATCTGCTGGTGTTTTTTTATCCAGTCCATCTAATTCGTATAGAACTATGATACTTGATAGTTTTGGGGGTCAATTCCAACTGAATGATAATGTCCATCAGCCAGTTACTGAGACGTCAGTGCCATCAGAAGTACAACCTGCGATAGAGATTGAATTGCCGAATAAAGAAGTCGCGGAATTTTACGAGATGTTGAAAGTTGCCAATGAACCTTTGTATGAGAATTGTCCTAAATACACTAGGTTTTTGGCAATGACGCAACTCCTGAACACCAATGCTGATTATAATATCAGCGGGGTTGCGTTTGATCGGATTGCATGATTGATTAATGGAATGATGCCTACTGATAACAAGTTTGAGCCAACTTTTTATAAGACTAAAAAGTTGATGAAAAAATACACGAGTGCCAAAATAACTGCATTTTATATTATAAAGAAAATGCGCAGTTGGATAAATGCCCTGTATGTGAACATCCTCGTTATAAGGAGAAGAAATCGGTCTGACAGAAAAATATCCCGTTTAAGGTGCTTCGATATTTTCCACTGACGCTGAGGCTTCAAAGATTATTCATGTCGAAAAAGACGGCCCCCTACATGAGTTGGCATGCAAGAAGTCATGACGATATAGTAATGACTCATCCATCCGATAGTGAAGCATGAAAATATTTGGATAGATGTTATCCTTTATTTGCTAGGGATATTAGAAATATCAGATTGTGATTATGCACGGATGGTTTTAATCCGTTTGGTCATTCTGCAACTCCTTATTCAGTTTGGCTAGTGTTGCTAACAGTTTATAATTTGTCACCGTCAATGTGTATGAAAGATTAATTTATTTATCTTCCGATGATTATTTCAGGTCCTAAGGGTCCGCGAAAAGAAATTGACGTGTTTCTCAGACCCTTGATAGATGAATTGAAAATATTATGGACTGAGGGGAGCTGTTACTTATGATTATCACTAGAAGCAAATTTTCAATTTAAAGGCTGCGGTCTTGTGGACAATCAATGATTTTTTAGCCTACGACATGTTGTCTGGTTGGAGCACTCATGTTATGTCCAGTAAAAAAAAATGAAGTCAACCCAATCAATGAAGAGTGGGTAGAAGGGATGGCAGGGGGAGTGGGGGTTGCAGGCAATGATGAGGTGAGGGGTTTTAAGAGAGGGAGAGCAGTTGGTAATGAGAGGTTGAGATGAGGAGGAGGGAGGAGAACCTGTAGGCGGAGGAGGAGTTGACGCGTGTTGCCGGTGGAGCTCATCGTCGCCGGAGTCACGAAATCGAGGTTGGAGATATCTTCCGTCTCCTTTACTTCTGCATTTGTTTTCCAACAACGTCGACGAAGGCGAGGATCGGCTACGAAGCCGAGCCCGAGTGGTGGCGATCGGCCACTCCGCGAGCGACCACGTTGCGGGCGGACGTGTTGTGCGCAGATCGGTAGTAGTGCTGGCAGCGCTAGGTGGTGGCCCTCCCGGCCACCATTCTGTCGCCAGTGGATTAGGCCGGCGCTGGAGGCCGAGGAGAGGGCGGAGAGGTTGGCGGGTGGGTCGCCGGAGGTGGTCGAGAGGGGGAGAGGGGCGGGCAATTGGAGGAGAAGGTGGGGCTCCCAGTTTAGATCGGGTGTCCTGCCGATGCCGGGAGCCGCGGGAGAGGTCGACGAGACCGCCAGGTTTTCAATAAAGAACTCCTATTGACCAACCAAGAGCTCCCATCTAAGCAAATAGTTAGGTTTTCAAGAAAGTGGAAGCTCTCTTTAGCAATAAGAAAAAGAGCAAACCAATAGACAAATTAAGCATCATATCAAGAGTACGTGAAGAAAGTGCAAGAAAGAAAGATGAGATGGGTCCTAAAATAGGGGGATCAGAACTCAACCAAGCAAAGAGAATAGATATATATGGTACAATTTCTCGAAGGAAAAGTGTTGCTACAATTGTTGCAAGAAAGGATACATTCTACATAAATGTTGATTAAGGAAAAAGTTGATTGACAACTTAGCAACAATAAACAATCAATAAGAAGATTCTAGTAAGGAAGAATAAGATATTCAAACTTCACTAGCTACTATTGAGCTAGAGGTGCTAGCTCTTATAGTAACAACACGACACCTACTTTGTACCTCACTTTAGCCCTTACCAAGTGCAGCTATGGAATGTGTATCATGTGCTAGGCATGAAGAAGAATCTACTCTCCCTTTCTCAATTAACTGCTTCTAGAGACTGCATTGTGTTAGACCCAACAATTTGTGTTGGGCCAGAGATATTAGGCCGGGTTAGCCGAGCAAAAATCGTGCCCGACCCAAACAAAAAATGTCCCCGGCTCGGCTCGACACAACACGAACAGTAAACGAGCCGGCCTAGCCCGACTCGGGTCGGCCCTAGCACGATAACAAAAATTCAAAATCAGGTTATCAGGTCGGGCCTACATTGCCTGGCTCGGCCTGACTCGATATTTGTTTGGGCCTTATCAGGTCGGCCCGATAACGGCCCAGGCACTGTATGAATGAGCCCGAGCCCGATTTTATCAGATTGGGCCGAAAATTGTCAGGTCTATATTGTGTTTGGTCTAAAGGATGTGGAGGTGTATTAAAGTTTCAAGTTATATGGTACACTGATTGTGGATAGTAAAAAATTAGAGTTTATTTATGTTATGTTGGCAAATCAGCATATGTAGATAACACTTGAAAGAATGAGATACTGGATATCTGGGACACAAGGCTTGGACACTTAGCTTCACAAGTTTAATATCAAGATGAGTCACTCGATGCAACAATCTATCTTGAATCCGAGAAATTATAAACGTCCCTCGAATTTTTCTAATATTGCATCGATCTTTCCAATCTTAGGTATGTATGTGCTTATCGACTTGGATCCTGAAATTATTTATCATGAAATCATTAGTTCTTAATTTGTTATCGTCAAAACCAAATTTGAGACCGATGTTGAAAATCTTATACCAACAAAGACTCTTTGGATTTGTAGGCCTACTAATCTCCAATAATCCAAAGCTATTTGGGTACCAAATTTTATGCTTCAATATAGGGGAAGCTATGCACAAGACCAAAGAAAAGTTGGTTGGTGGAAGTTGCTTGAGGACTCAACAAATACACACTTGTATTTATTTCAACTTCATGACACTAAGATGCCTTAAGTAATAACTTTGACATCTAAAATACTTTGGCATTATTTCCTTACTTTACTTGTTTCAATTATATTGGAGTTTTAAGATACTTGTTTGGCTCTAGTTAAAATTAGGTGTTTTTGTTACTTTTTCCAATTGAGAGTTTGATTTTTTGATTTTTCGATCTCATCGGAGACTTTTTGTGACCTATGATGGGTCTATCCGACTTATTAGTTGTATTTTTTTGGTTTTTAACCTATAGGAAGGTCCATATAGATCTTGATTTTAAGGATTTTTATGTCATGAGATTTTTTTATTTGTTTTAGTATCATTTCATATTATTTTGAAATGAATTTATTACTAAAAGGTTGAGGTTTTTAAAATGATTCTTTCATTTTTCATCTTTGTTATTTAGTATGATAATTTGTTAGTAGCTATAATTTCATTGTGTTACTAATAACTTTACTTGCAAGTTGCAAGTTAGTTAATGGAATACTACTACGAGGAAAACTTGAAAAGAAAAAAAAAATTGGCAAAAATGTCAAAATGAGGAATGAGTTTATTATTGCAAAACTATTGTTGTTTACCTCAAGATATGTATAAACATGCTTGATTTATGCATATGAACTGCATTTTAGTATTTAAGATTGAAAATTCAAGAGAAAATGCAACTTTAATACATAGCCAAAATTTTTGAACATGTTTATTTTTAGCTCAAACTTCATACAAGTTTTTGTACATGTGTATTTTAATACATTTTTGTACAAGTTGAAATTGTGTTAAGTAGTTAAAATGGATTTAGAGATATTATTTTTAGCTCAAACTTCATACACATATTTGAAATGATTATACTTAATTTGATTGTGTGTATGCTGGATTGAAATATGAACATATTTTGATAAATGTCAAATACATTTATGAAAATATCATTTTATGTTCAATGGATTTTATAAAATTATAGCAAACTACTTTCCGAGTGATTCTTAAAATTTTCTACTTCTTGATAAATCTAGTTTGTATGGTTAAAATTTTAGAAAATTTCATTGATTGTATGATTTTATATGAATTTGAATATATCATTTTTATGAAAAACATATTAAGATTTTAGTAAAAAAGATAATTTACTTTAAAATAAAGTGAATCTACAATTGATTTAAACATTTACTCATTTCACATTTGATATCACTAGCATTGATATTATATGATATAACTTTCATCATAATATTTTGACTATCATGGTTTCACAAATTTGGAACTTAAATATGTCTTTGATACATTGAAAATTTCTCAAAATTAATATGTTTTTGAAAAAAAATCCAAGCCTTGATGAGTTCATATTGACTTTTCCCTATGATGGGGCTTGGTGACTCGACGGATTAGATATCTAGTGCGATCCTCATCCAAAGGAAAGAGTTTAAGTTTCGATGATACGCCTTTATAGATTTCTATTTTATAATATTTATTTTTTTGTCCTTTCTGATTTTTTTTAAAGAAAATATTTGCATTTGTCATACATAGGGTGAGAAGAGGAGAAACACGAGGAGAATATACCGGTGGTGAGGAGACTCATCTTAGAAGCCTAATTACAAACAAAAGACTGAAGTACTACTTTACAAACAAGTCAGAGTAATGTTAGTTGCTTGAGCAGCAAGACTCCTTCAATGATGATTTCAGTGTGGGATCTGGAGGTATTGTCAAAGCAGCGTGTGTTGCGCACTTGCCATATTTTCAAATTCCAAACCGTTATATCAATATACATTCATCTTCCTTGTTTGGCATTTCCTTGTGCATTATGTAACCAATGGCAGAAATTGAGGGAGAAGGGATCTTACATATCATCAGTAGGGCCACCCATCCGACTTTGGTGAAGGAACACTTGTAGAAGAGGTGTTCGTGAGATTCGTCCTCAATGCTACATAAAGGGAAAGTAGGACTCGGCCAACTACATGTTTCGAGCAATGAGTTGGTCCTTGGTAGGCAACCTCCTCCCGTTGAGAAGACAATTCATGATTGAGATGGGCTCTGGGCAGGCACGATGACAGAGATATCGAGTGGAGGGATCTTTGACACCTCTAAAAGTTAGCAAGTAATAGAGGAAGCTAGTGGAGAAGTGCCCGTTTGTGGACCATTTCCAAGTAATATTGTCCTCCCTAGTGCAATGGAGGATCAGAGCGAGGTCTCTTGTGAGTTCCGCAATTTTGGCTAGTGCCACATGATTTACGAGGGCGATATTCCAGCCCAGCACATTGCCTTATTCGCTCCTCGCAAGCTCAGTTTTCACCGGGTCTGGTCCTCGACCTCAGCGACATCAAAGACTTGGGCCTCGCGCCCTTAAAGACCCGAAGCGCACTCCTCGCGAGCTCAATTTTCATCGAGTCTTGTCCCTGGCCTCAGTGTACCCCTTTCAAGCTCCCAAACTCAGAATGACCCCACGTGTGCTCCTACCTTACACTCCCTGTGAGCTCGACTTGACCCCAGGTGTGGTCCTCAACCCAAAATACGGCCTTCGACTACTATTAGTCTAACTCACTCTAAATGAGGACGACCCCAGTCGTGGTCCTGCATTACGCTTCGCGCGAGCTCGGCTTGACCCCAAGCGTGGTCCTCGACCCTAAATGCGGCCCTCGGCTCCTATGAATTGGCTCGCTCTAAATGAGCTCTCATACTCTCAACAACCCGAAGCACGCTCATCGTGAGCTTAATTTTCACCGAGTCTGGTCCTCGGCCTTAGTGCCACTAAAGACTTGGTTACCGCACCCTCAACGACCTGAAGCACGCTCCTTGCAAGCTCGATTTTCACCGAGTCTGGTCCTCGACCTCAGCGCTACTGAAGACTTGGGCCCCACACCCTCAATGACCTGAAACACACTCCTTGCAAACTCGATTTTCACCGAGTCTGGTCCTCGGCCTCAGTGCCAAAATTCTTGGCATCATCGCCTCTAGTTTCTCCCGAACTCGAATATCTTTGAAGGAAATCGACAACTACCAAACAGGTAACCCTAGCCTTAACTCCATTTTTGGCAAGAATTCGTCGCTCGACTCCAATGAAACCAGTCGACTACTCGACACCGGCGACGCTGATACACAGGCCAAAAGAAGGCCGATCAAACTCGGTAGAGACTAGAGACCCAGTCATTGCAAAGACATAAACATTTTTTTCTATTTATAAATCCCCATGAAGGGGAAACATACATTTACAAACCCTCAAAGGAGTGATTACAAATAGAGAAACAAGTTGCTGAAATATACAGTACAAAACAACTATTGAAGAAAAATCATTCCGACAATACAACAATGGAGAACCATCAGAAGAGGAGGGAAACTTGACGATGAGAGAAAAAAAAATACACCCTTCCGGACACAGCCACATCTGATAACTTACCGAAAAGAAGGAAGTTGAGGACTTCAAGGCAGAGGTTAATTTCAATCATCAGATCTAGCTGAACTTCCAACAAAATATAGGAAGTGATGACGGTGGAAGGAAAAAAGAGAGCCGACGATGAGGTGGAAAAAGAAGATTCGCAAACCCTCAGGCAAAAGGCAGCATGAGCCCAGTGGCGCAAACCTACCACAGTCCAACACTCCAACTACAGCAGGTACTTGTAAATTTGCGTCCAATACGTGTTGTGTGTCCCCATGTATTCTCCTCTTAAGCCCAACAGTGTGAACCCATGATGATTTCTTATCTACTCTCTACCTGCCCAAGGTTGATTCCCTTTTAATTACATTAAAATATGGGAAATTAATGTATTTTGTTATATTCTGGTTTCTTTTTTTAAAAAAACTAAAGGGCATAGTTGTGATTTGTGAGTGAGTGGGGGGTTATTTGTAAAAGTACCCCCACTACCTCTGTCTCACCGCCTTAGAGCCAACACTTATATGTTCCGGCTCTGTCGTGTGTGATGGGATAAAGGCGACGGTGAGATCGGCGCCGGAGGATTAGGAATCAGAGGTGGATCATCGTCGACGTGGTCGTCGGAGCCGAAATCTAAGGTAGGAGTCTTCCCCTCATTTCAATTGTTGTTTTCCGTCGTTTTGCTGATGTGATCATTGGTGAGATGGAATCGGAGACGAGAGGGAAGACCGGAGGTGGTCAGAGGCCGTCGGATCATGGCTTGATGTCGCTGTGCGCTGCAGCGACCAGGCCGCAGCGTGCATTGTGCGCAACATGCACAGCCGTAGTGCACGCACAGCGCGCTGCGGCTGTGCCTTCCGGCGATGTCCGAAGCTCCGTCGGGGGGCATATGTTGTGTGAAACCCGACACTAGAAGGGGGGGTTGAATAGTATATGTCCCCTTTTTGTATATTTTCTTCTTACTCAATTTTAGCTTCACTTAATGCAATAGTTTCTTAATAGTTAATGTGATCAAATTTCAATAGCAATGATAAAAGCAAGTAAGGAAGCAATGCAAACAAGAATACTTATAGTGGTTCAGCCAACTGCCTACTCCACTACCTTGGCTCCTCACCAAGGATTTCTAATCACTACTTTATAGAATCTATGTTTCCCTTTGAATACAATGAGGACACCCTTCTCACCGCTCTGAGAACACCTCACTCCTATTCACCTAGGCAAAACACAATTCTATAAAGCTATCCCTAAGTGTTTCCTAGCACACCTAGCAGCTATCTCAACTTGACAACAAGTTTACAATAAAAGTCAAATGCAAAGGAAAGAACTTAAGAATAAAAAATGAACCAAGGCTTCTTTCCACCGCCTTCAGGTCTCCAACTTGCAAGAAGATGGCTCTTGAGTTGCAGCACAGTTGAAGAAACAGGAAATCAACGCCTGAAATTAGTCTTAGATGCAAGCAGAGGGCGCACGCAGATTTTGCTCTTTTGAAGGCTTAAGAAAACTTCTTTAATGCTCAATAAAACTTGTAAGAAGTGTTAAAAAAGTTAGGTGAGGGATATTTATAACCCCTCACTTGAACGGCCCAATCAACGGCTAAAAAAATAGCCGTTGAAGCCTTTCGGTCCCTGGCCGATCGATCGATCGGTCGATCGATTGATCGACAGCCACTGCGACCACTGGCTGGATGGGAGAGCTCGATCGACCGACGGGTCAATCGGCTGATGAAAAAGTGCTGATCCTTCATTCGGTCGACCGAATACCTGAGCTAGGGTCGCGCGATAGGTTATCTCCTATTCGGTCGACCGATTGGTCGACCGCTAAGCATTCTACTATTTTTTCCCTTCGGTCGGTTGGTCGACCGGTCGAACGACGCAACCTTGTATTTTTCCTTCACCATCTTCTGTCGATTGACTGGTCGACCGAATGTCTACTACCTATTTTTACCTTCATTCGGTCGATCAACAAGTCGACCGAACGGTTGCTTTGGCAGAGACTACCTTGTTCGGTCGATCGACCGGTCGATTGAATGCAGGCTGAGGCCGATTTCTTCTTGAAATTTTTACATGCCTTTTGTTTGGATTTAGTTACCAAGTTCTAACTTGGATAGCTATAAAATTTAGCTTGGGATAAGATTGTCCTAGGGGTATATTACAAGATATCTATTTGATTTATGCCCGAGCCTTTCTTTGACATTTTCTTCTTTCGTTTCTTTGACGGGCTTTTCTTCTGATTCGTTTGAACGAACTTGGCATGCTTATCGCAACCTCAACCTGAACTCAAAACTTCACACTTGGATTAAATACATGTTTGTTATCACCAAAATAAAGATCGAGGCTTAAGAGAGACTCTTAAGCCAACAATCAACCACTTATGATTCGACCTATGTTCCCCTTATCAATGTGCATATTCAAATTCTTATAACTCAACCTATACTCCCCCTATCAACGTGCATATCTTTTTTAACTTTTAACTCCCCTTTAACTATAAAAACTCACCCTAACTATATGCATCGTGAAAACCAAGTGTGACCTTACTTTTTCTCCCCCTTTTGACATTAATAAAAAAGGGTAAGAATTAAGGTACAATTAATGAGTGCAATCATAAAAACTAAGAAAGCCACAAAAACCGAGTATCATCTACCACTATATATAGTCCATCCCATTAATGTAAGCCTATAGAAGGCAAACACTAATAGGTTGCAAAGCCCCACTACAGAGCAATACATAAGTGTGATGATACTGTATTGAATGCAATTTTTGAAAAGCATATACATTTTAAAGAAAAATATATTAATTACTACGAAAAACACAAATTCCTAATTGCATCCTTAAATTTGTGAAGCTTTCTTCAACCAAGGGTTTTGTAAATATATCGGCAAGTTGTTTATCGGTGGATACAAATTCTATCGATATATTTCCCTTAGTCACATTATCCCTAAGAAAATGATGTCGCAAGTCAATATGCTTAGTTCTAGAGTGTAAAATGGGATTTTTGGTTAAATTTATTGCACTAGTATTATCACAATGTATAGGTATGCAAGAATACCTAAGTCCATAGTCTAAAAGAGTTTGTTTCATCCAAAGGACTTGTGCACAACAACTAGCCGCAGCAATGTATTCCGCTTCGGTAGTTGAAAGCGCAACTGAGTTTTGTTTCTTTGAGAACCAAGAAACAAGACTCGCTCCTAAGAATTGACAACACCCACTAGTGCTTTTTCTATCTACCTTACATCCGGCAAAATCAGCATCCGAAAAAATAATTAAATCAAATGATATATGACATGGATATCATAATCCTAAGTCAACCGTACCCTTTAAATATCTCAATATGTGTTTTACCGCACTTAAATGAGACATCTTAGGGCAAGATTGAAACCTAGCACATACACAAATACTAAACATGATATCGGGTCAACTTGCGGTTAAATAAAGAAGACTACCAATCATACCTCGATATCATTTTTCGTCCACTTTAATGCCCTCTTCATCTTTGTCAAGCTTGATGGATGTGCTCATAGGTGTAGAAGCTATTTTGGCTTCATTCATCCCAAAGTTTTTGATGAGCTCCTTTGTGTACTTGGCTTGATTGATGAAGATCTCTTTGTTGGTTTGCTTGATTTGGAGACCAAGCATGAAGGAGAGCTCTCCCATCATGCTCATCTCAAACTCAACTTGCATACATTTAGCAAACCACTTACAAAGTATTTCATTAGTAGCCAAAAAATTATGTCATCAACATAAATTTGAACTAATAACATGTCATTTTCATGATGCTTAATGAAAAGTGAAACATCAAATTTTTCAATATCAAAACCTTGTTCAATTAGGAAAATTGAAAGTCTTTCATACCAAGCCCTAGGGGCTTGTTTTAAATCATATAATGATTTTTTAAGTTTGAAAACATGGTTTGGAAACTCAAAACTTTCAAATCCGGGCGGTTGTTCAACATAAATTTCTTCATTAATAAAACCATTTAAAAATGCACATTTTACATCCATTTGAAAAAGTTTAAAACCCTTAAAGCTAGCATATGCCAAAAGCATTCTAATTGCTTCTAATCTAGCTATGGGAGCATACATTTCATTATAGTCTATTCCTTCTTGTTGATTGTACCCTTGTACAACTAACCTAGCTTTGTTTCTAATAACCAATCCTTCTTCATCTAGCTTATTTCTAAATACCCATTTAGTTCCAATTATGATTTGTTCACTAGGTCTAGGCACTAAGTCCCATACATCATTTCTAGAAAATTGGTTGAGTTCTTCTTGCATAGCTAGTACCCAAAACTCATCTTCTATTGCTTCCTTAATGTTCTTAGGCTCTACTTGAGATACAAAAGCAACATATTGACACATATTCTTGAGTTTAGAACATGTTACCACTCTCGTTGAAGGCTCTCCAATGACTTGGTCCATTGGATGATCTCTTACCAATCGATATCCTTTAGGGAGTGGTGGTAGAGCTTGTTCTTCTTCATCTTTAACTTGAGGTAGGTTTGAGGATGGAGGTTCTTCATGTTGGGTCTCCTCATTATTTTCATCATCTACTTCTTTATCGTGTGAGATCCTCAAGTTCCACACCTACATTTACAATCTTCACATTTCTAGAAGAATCATTAGTTTCATTAAACGTGACATGCATGGATTCTTCAACAATCATTGTTCAATGATTGTAAACTCTATATGCCTTAGAATTAATGGAGTAACCTAGGAAAATCCCTTCATCGGATTTAGAATCAAATTTTCGTAAATTCTCCTTAGTATTTAGAATAAAACATTTGCATCCAAAAACATGAAAATATCCCACATTTGGGATTTTGCCATTCCAAAGCTCAAAATGTGTTTTCTTATTTTTTGGTCTTAATAAAACTCGGTTGAGAACATATTTAGATGCTTCAAAAACTATTATGTGTCCATTATTACATAATTGTGATATACTAATCAAATTATGTTTTAACTCATCAACTAATTTAATGCATGGGTAAGGGAGTATACATTTGGCATTGTCTCCAAATGTGACATGTCACCAATGCTAATAATCTTACATTTGGCATTGTCTCCAAATGTGACATGTCCACCATCTTTACTTGATAGGGTTGCAAATAAATTGATGTCTCCCGTCATGTGCTTTGAGCAACCGCTATCCAATATCCAAGTGCTCCTACTTGCTTGAGGATGCTTCTCCACCTACAAGAGGAGAAGAGACCACTTTAGGTACCCAAATTTTCTTGGGTCCTTGAGTGTATAATCATTTTGGAAACCCATGTAAATCTTGCATGTGGGTTCATTCTCAATGCACAATCCTTGGCCATATAGCCAAATATGCCACAAGAAAGGCAATTTCCATTAAATTTTCTTTGTGTGTGTGTGTGTGTCACACCCCAATTGAGGGTAGTGTGACCGGCCAGGGCCTACCTCCTGCCCTGTAGCCTACTATCTACACTGACACCAATAAAGTCAAGACACATCGAGTAAAAGAAATCTCATCATACTTTATAAAAAGTTTGCAAAGTTACAATCCATATGTTTTCCAAAACGAGTAGAAACATCAACATCAAAGAAATCGAATGTTCAAGAAACAAGATTCTACAAATATTTTTTCAATTACAACTGTCAGTGTAGAAACAAAACCAAACACTACTAAGCACTAGTCTAAGACTCATGGACGCCGCTACAAAATATGGCACCACCTCCCGCCCACTAGCTGCACCATGTCGACATACCAAGTTACTGCTCATGCTTTGCAAAAATAAGAATAAACTGTGAGTTCACTTAGGACTCAGTGAGTGGCTCAAATGAACCTCCACATAAGCCTCAATCATGCATATATCATATAAGGCATCAAAGAAAATATACAAGGAGGTAAAGTTTATTTCTAATGCGATTACCGACCCTAACGGATCCATTTGTACCAACTGAATATGATAACTTGCCATCTCGGCTTATCAAGCCTTCGGCATCCGGCCCTTAGGCCTACTTATAGAATAATATATTGGCTATAGCCGTCTCTACCATATTCGGTAGTATCATACTGGCCATTGGCCACATCATCTCAAGAAGTAAGCAAACAATCTCGGGTCGTCGACTAGGATGGTCCACTAGTCTTCGGACACCGTTTGGGGTAAGGATAGCTAGTCCCATCCAACTAGGGTATGGCACCTAGCGAGCCCGCTGGCGCACCTCTAGACCCAATACTGGCCGAGCTGAGCATTGGTCATTTTCGACCTCCTCGCTCCTCGGCGGACCATCTCAAACACATCACACAATCAATATCCTAGAGTTTCCATATATATATATATACACTTCGGGCCTTTGCCCGTATCTGGCCTAAGTCCGGCTACCGGGTCAATAATTTATGCCGCCCTTTCAATATATGAACACCCACGAGTTCTAAATTTCCAAAAGTATATAAGGAGTCATAGAAGTGTTATCGTCTCCTAACTAAGTTTTCATATATGTGTTATGAACGTTTAGTGATGCCTTACATGTTACCCATCCTTCTACACTGCCTTGGGTGAGAATTTCCATGTGTCGACCTTGGAATACCACCCAAGAACATTTAGGGCAGCATGTATAATCCCAAGGAAAATATTCAAATATTGTAACCTTCATCACATATGACCACAATGTATATACATAACAATTTTTATACTACCTTAGGAATATTAGCACAATAAGGAGCAACTATCTAGCATGGCAAGGTAGTAATGAATTTAAATAACATGTATGAAATTTAAAATATGGTAACAATGTCAACATCCAAAGTTTAAGGATCTAATGCTAAGAATGGTTATAAAACTAGCAATTCTATAATTCAAAATCAATCAAGCTACTTGTTAAGTTTGGTGTTCTTCCTAAGTATTGTCATATCTCTATGTATGATCCTTATAATCATCCAATTTCCATCTAAAGCTAATCTCTCCTCCTCTCCCTAACCTTGGCCGAACCATGAGCAAGGAAGACCTTGCTCGACCATGGTCCTTGTGGTAGGAAAAGAGGGAGGAGACTCTAGCTATACCTTTACCTCTTCAATTCCGCATACAACTTAAATACTAATGGACTAATTTACCTTTCCCTCTTCCTTGGCCGAACCCTCTTCATGAGTTGTAGGGTTCGTTCAGCCACTTCAAGAGATTTCTAGGGAGAGCATACTTCATAATACGCGAGATGTACAAAGGGAACTACATCAAACAGTGATATAAGGTCATCTAAGGGCCTTCTTGCCATCAAGGGAATCGGGGAAAATTTCGGCATGACCTTTCCCCTTTTCCCATGACTCAGCAGCCCCAAGATCTTGCAAAACGACGAAGAAAACAGTGAGTTCCGATAAGAAACCTCATAAAATAGTGAACACACATCGTTGGAAGTCAAGATTCATCGGAAGGATCGCGAGAACTCAACCTATTTCATCTAGTGTTCGGCTATCCGCCTCCCCCAAGCTTCAAAAACATAACCACTCACCTAGATTGCGGAGAAACAAGGATCGGGTGACAACGACTTGAATTTTTTCCGGTGATGACGTGAATCCCGGATCGATCCAAGCCCCAAGCCTCCTCCTTGCTCCTCCTCTTCTCCCTAGCTAGGCGGCCTTGTGCGACTCAAAGGGTGAGTCGCACGGCTGAAATAAGAGGGTTTTATTCCCTCATCCATCTTTCCAAAGATGGCCTCAAGACTCACTTAACTCATACCCGGAACTTGACTAAATCCGAACTCAACTTGGGTTCCGACTCAACCCATAACATGACTCGAGTTAACTTAATTTATGGTATGATTTCATAAAAGGAAAGTTAATCATCCACATAGGTTTCATGAATCATTAGCCGAGTCATACATTTTCACTCGAGACGATCCTGAGGCTCGACTCGACTGCCCCCGAGTCCGGCGCGCTGCACCAAAACCAATTTTTATATTATGAAACTTTTCCGGGTCTTACAACCTTCCCCCCTTAAGGGAAATTCATCCTCGAATTTAGTTGAAGAACAAGGACTTACCGGATCCTTGAACAAGGAAGGGTAGCGCTCTCTCATGTCCTGCTCTACCTCCCATGTGGCCTCTTGCCCGGAATGGTGCTCCCAACTGACCTTTACCAGGGGAATTTCTTTGGACCTTAGCTTACTGATCTGACAGTCAAGAATCTCTACCGGCCTTTCCTCGAATGAGATGGCCGAATCTACCTCGATAGAAGAGGGCTCGATCACATGCGAATCATCTTTTACATACTTCCGCAACATGGATACATGGAAGACCGGGTGCACTCTGCTTAGGCTAGGAGGCAATGCCAGCTCATAGGCCACCTCGCCCCTCCGCTTGAGAATGGGAAAAGACCCAATGTATCTAGGGCTCAACTTCCCCTTCTTCCCAAACCGTACCACCCCTTTCATAGGAGAGACCTTCAGGAATACTAAGTCACCCTCTGCAAATTCCAATTCCCTGGCCTTTTTGTCGGCATATATAATCTATCGATTCTGAGCCGCCAACAATCTTTCCTTAATGACCTTTACTTTCTCTACCGCTTCCTCAACCAGATCGGGGCCTACCATGAGTGATTCCCCTACCTCAAACCAGTCCACTGGAGACCTACACCGCCGCCCATACAAGACCTCAAAAGGAGCCATGCCAATGCTACTGTGATAGCTATTGTTGTAGGCGAATTCTATCAACGGTAGGTGCCTCTCCCAGCCGTCGGCCATATCCAGGACGCATGCTCTCAGCATATCCTCCAAGGTTTGGATGGTCTTCTCTGACTGTTCGTTAGTCTGCGGATGGAAAGCTGTGCTGAAATGCACCTGGGTACCCAAAGCTTCCTGGAAGGACTGCCAAAACCGGGCTGTGAATTGAGTACCACTGTCGGATATAATCATCACCGGGGTACCATGATATGCCATAAATCTATCCAAGAATAGTCGGGCATACTGCTCCGCAGAGAAGGTAGTCTTCATTGGTATGAAGTGCGCGATCTTGGTTAACCGGTCAACTGCCATCCAAATGGAATCAAAACCGTCTTTTGACTTAGGCAATCCGGTCACTAGATCCATGGTGATTTTCTCCCATTTCCACTCGGGCACCTCGAGGTTTTGCAGAAGCCTCGCAGGCTTAAGGTGTTCGGCCTTCACCTGCTGGCAGACTAGACATTTGGAAACAAACTCCGCCACTTCTCTTTTCATACCTTTCCACCAGTAATGCTACATTAAATCCCGGTACATCTTGGTGCCCCCCGGATGCATCGTATAAGTGGAATGATGACCCAGTTCCAGGATTTGCCTGCGTACCTCAGCCATATCTGGTACAACTATCCGGTCTCTGAACCTCAGTACACTCTTTGAATCCAATCTGAAACCATTCTCTACATCACCTCTTTGCACCAGGTCCTTGGTCAGTACACAAAAGGCATCTTCCCCCTGCGCGGTACGCAACATGTCCACCAGCGTGGACTGTACCCACAGGCATGCCATCAGGGCACCTGAAGCTGACACTGATAAGGTTTCACCCTCATCTAGGCACAAAGCCAACTCTCGAGCTAGAGGCCTCCGCTTAACTTCCAAATGAGCTAAACTACCCATGGACTTTCTACTCAGAGCATCTGCTATCACATTTGCTTTCCTCGGATGATACATAATGGTGCAATCCTAATTCTTTAGGAGCTCCAGCCATCTCCTCTGCCCAAGGTTCAGCTCCTTCTAGGTAAGCAAGTACTGGAGGCTCTTGTGATCTGTGTAGATCTCACAAGTTTCCCCGTACAGGTAGTGCCGCCAAAGCTTCAATGCAAAGACCACTACTGCTAATTCTAGGTCATGCGTCAGATAGTTATTCTCATGAACTTTCAGTTGGCAAGAAGCATAAGCAATGACCCTGTCATACTGCATCAGGACACAGCCCAGGCCAACCCGAGAGGCATCACAGAAGACTACAAACCCTCCTGAGCCGAAAGGTACTGCCAACACGGGCGCAGATGTTAAACATGCCTTGAGCTTCTGGAAGCTCGCCTCGCATTTATCATCCCAAAGGAACTTGACTTTCTTCTGGGTCAACCGAGTCAGAGGGGCTGCAATTCTAGAGAAATTCTCCACAAACTTTCGGTAATAGCCGGCCAAACCAAGAAAACTACGGATCTCAGTCACACTAGTCGGCCGCTTCTAGTTCTGCACCACTTCAATCTTGGCAGGATCTACCCTTATTCCTTCTTTGGACACTACATGGCCCAAGAACCCTACACTTTCCAACTAAAATCCACACTTGGAAAATTTGGCAAACAAGCGGTGCTCTCTGAGGGTTTCCAGGACCATTCTCAGGTGCTTAGAGTGCTCTTCCTCATTCTTGGAGTAAACCAGAATGTCGTCAATGAAGACGATCACAAAGCTGTCCAAGTACTCCTCAAATACCCTATTCATTAGGTCCATGAAAGCAGCAGGTGCATTGGATAGGCCAAAGGACATCACTAGGAACTCATAGTGATCGTATCGAGTCCTAATGGCCGTCTTTGGCACATCGCAGTCCCAGATTCTCAGCTGATGGTATCCGGATCTTAGATCTATCTTTGAAAACCATTGAGCCCCCTGCAGCTGGTCAAACAGATCGTCTATCCTCGGCAATGGGTAGTGATTCTTAACAGTCACTTTGTTCAGCTGCCTATAGTCGATGCACATGCGCATCGACCCATCCTTCTTCTTCATGAAGTGAACCAGGGCACCCCAAGGTGACACACTCGACCGGATGAACTCCAGATCTAATATTTCCTGCAGTTGCACCTTTAGCTCCCTGAGTTCGGCCGGTGCCATCTTATAGGGAGGAATGGAAATTGGTTTCACCTCGGGCTGCAGATCAATGCAAAAGTCAACTTCCCTTCTGGGCGGCAATCCCGGTAATTCCTCGGGAAACACATTAGGGAATTCACAGACCACTGGGTTTCGCTGACATTCCTAGCTTCACCCCCTTCCTCCTCGGCCACAAATATGAAGTCCAGGAAGGATTGACAACCACCCCGAAGCAACTTACGAGCCTTTAGGGCTGAGATGACCCCTATCGGCTTGCTACCTCCCTCCCCTTGGAAGGTGAACTGTGATAGCCCAGGCTTATTAAACATCACTGCTTTGGCTCTGCAGTCCAACATTGCAAAGTGCTCTGCTAGCCAGTCCATGCCAAGGATGACATCAAGCTCAAGAGTGGGTAGGAGTGTCAAATCCGCACTCAACACATGGCCACAGATGAGCAGTTTACAGCCTTGATATATTGAATTTGCTAAGATTGCATCGCCCGTACGTGTTGATACCATCAATGGCCCGTCAAGCATAGAGGGTGCCATTGGCAACTTTGCAGCAAATATGGCAGACACAAACGAGTGCGTGGCACCCGAATCAAATAAAACATATGCAGTAGACGAACCTACTAAAATAGTACCTATCACCACTACTTTGGATGCCTCTGCCCCATCACGGTTCACGGTATATACACGCGCAGGCAGCCTCTCTGAATGACTGGTCTGTGGCCCCTTATGCTGCGTCTGCCCTCTCTGAGCTACTGACCCTACTGACATAGGTGCCTTTCCCCTAGACTACTTAGGCTTCTGACCAGTTCCCTCAAGACAGTCCTTCTTGAAGTGTCTGACTCGGCCGCACTTGAAATAAGCATTAGTGCGACTGAGGCAGGACCCCCAGTGTCCAACTGCAGCTGCCACACTGCGGCGCCTCAAATCTTTGAGAACCACCTCCTGACACTGCTGGCCTCACTGACCCAGTCCTTGGGCCCACACGGCCCCGCCTGGCATTCTACCCCCGGCTTTGCTGCTGCTCTGCTGTAGTCATTGCCCCCTCGGAGTGCCAAGGCCGACTACTAGAACCCTGCTACCGAAACTTCTTCTTAGTTGGCCCGTCATTTCTCTCAAACGGCACCAAGGCTTCTTTTCGTTGGGCTTCATCCACTACCCGAGCCAGAGTAGAATCCTCAGTGTAGTGGATAAGCCTGCCAATCTGCGGCCTCAATCCTGCCACGAACCTCTTAACCCTAGCGGTCTCAGACGCCACTAGGGTTGGGTGGTACATGGAGAGACAGTTGAACTCCATCTCATACTCTGGCACTGTCATGCCTCCAGCCTGGCGCAGCATCTCAAAATCACGGGCGCGCTTGTCGCGGACACTCATGGGTAGGTACTGCTCCTCCACAGTCGCTCGGAATTCCTCCCACGTGGGAGGTGGTGCGCCAGCTGCCCTGCGGGCCTTCCAAGTTTGCAGCCAGACCTTTGCCGGTCCCCTCATCTGGAGACCGACCATACGAGCAGCTGCCTCTGATGAATAACCCAGCTCCATACATAGCTCGTAGCAATCCCCCAAGAATTCTGTCACCTCCACCTGACGATCTGTCCCAGTGAATTCCGGTGGCTTCAGTGCGACAAAATTTGCATAAGTTGGGGGCCTATGGGGTTCTGACCACCGGTGTTGTCACCTCTGCCACTTCTGGTACCACTGAGATCACGGGCACGGGTTGTGGCGGTGGCTGCTGAGACTGCTGCTGCTGCATTTGCTTTCTTAGTTCCTGCTCCTTAAGGAGTGCCTCAGTTAGTTGATTCACCTGAGCCTGTAGTTGAACAACTGTTGACTCTTGCCCCTGACCTTCAGACGGCTCTCTATCCCTGCCCCCGGCCTTGACGTTCTGTCGAGTTACTGCCACTGCAGCTCAAAGCAACATTTTGAGCCTCCATTCTATAACACAGGAAAGAAAGAAGTTGCATGTCACATAATAAATTCTTAACATAGAGCTCTTAAACATACTAACCGCATGGTGCACTGAGTGCAGGAGTGGTCGCCCAATCTCGTAGCATAACTATATCGTAAGTCGGCACGCTAGCATATGCCTCGTACGGTACCCAACACTGAGTCATAGACAAGACCTAACCTAGTGCTCTGATACCAACTTTGTCACACCCCAACTGAGGGTACTGTGACCGGCCAGGAACTACCTCCTGCCCTGTAGTCTACTGTCTACACTGGCACCAATAAAGTCAAGACACATCGAGTAAAAGAAATCTCGTCATACTTTATAAAAAGTTTGCAAAGTCACAATCCATATGTTTTCCAAAACAAGTAGAAATATCAACATCAAAGAAATCGAATGTTCAAGAAACAAGATTCTACAAATACTTTTTTAATTACAACTGTCAGTGCAGAAACAAAACCAAACACTACTAAGCACTAGTCTAAGACTCATGGACGCCGCTATGAGATATGACACCGCCTCCCGCCCACCAGCTGCACCATGTCGACATACCAAGTCAGTGCTCATGCTCTGCAAAAATAAGAATAAACTATGAGTCCACCTGGGACTCAGTAAGTGGCTCAAATGAACCTCCACATAAGCCTCAATCATGCATATATCATATAAGGCATCAAAGAAAATGTCGTGGTCCTGCCTTCGACTCATATGAGTCTGACTCACTCTAAATGAGCATGACCCCAGTCGTGGTCCTGCCTTACGCTCCCCGCGAGCTCGGCTTGAACCCAGGCATGGTCCTCAACCCTAAATGCGGCCCCTGACTCTTATGAATTGGCTCGCTCTAAATGAGCTCTCATACTCTCAACGACCTGAAGCACGCTCGTCGTGAGCTTAATTTTCACAGAGTCTGGTCCTCGGCCTTAGTGCCACTGAAGATTTGGGCACCACACCCTCAACGACCTGAAGCACGCTCCTTGCAAGCTCGATTTTCATCGAGTTTGGTCCTCGACCTCATCGCTACTGAAGACTTGGGGCCCACACCCTCAACGACCTGAAACACACTCCTTGCAAGCTCGGTTTTCACCGAGTTTGGTCCTCGGCCTCAATGCCAAAATTCTTGGCATCATCCGACAATACAAGTTGCTGAAATATACAGTACAAAACAACTATTGAAGAAAAATCATTCCGACAATACAACAATGGAGAACCATCAGAAGAGGAGAGAAACTCGACGATGGGAGAAAAAGAATACACCCTTCCAGACACAGCCACATTTGATAACTTCCCGAAAAGAAGGAAGTTGAGGACTTCAAGGAAGAGGTTTCGACCATCAGATCTAGCTGAACTTCCAACAAAATATAGGAAGTGCCGACGGTGAAAGGAAAAAAGAGAGCCAACGATGAGGTGGAAGAACAAGATTCGCAAACCCTCGGGCAAAAGTCAGCATAAGCCCAGTGGCGCAAACCTACCTCAGTCCAACACTCCAACTACAGTAGGTACCTGCAAATCTACATCCAATACGTGTTGTGTGTCCCCATGTATTCTCGTCTTAAGCCCAACAGTGCGAACCCATGATGATTTCTTATCTACTCTCTACCTGCCCAAGGTTGATTCCCTTTTAATTACATGAAAATATGGGAAATTAATGTATTTTGTTATATTCTGGTTTCTTTTAAAAAAAAACTAAAGGGCATAGTTGTGATTTGTGAGTGAGTGGGGGGTTATTTGTAAAAGTACCCCCACTGCCTCTGTCTCACCGCCTTAGAGCCAACACTTATATGTTCCGGCTCTGTCGTGTGTGATGGGATAAAGGCGACGGTGAGATCGGCGCCGAAGGATGAGGAATCGGAGGTGGATCATCGTCGACATGGTCGTCGGAGCCGAAATCTAAGGTAGGAGTCTTCCCCTCATTTCAATTGTTGTTTTCCGTCGTTTTGCTGATGTGATCATTGGTGAGATGGAATCGGAGACGAGAGGGAAGACCGGAGGTGGTCAGAGGCCGTCGGATCATGGCTTGATGCCGCTGCGCGCTGTAGCGACCAGGCCGTAGCGTGCATTATGCACAACACGCACAGCTGCAGTGCACGCACAGCGCGCTGCGGCTGTGCCTTCCGGCACTGTCCGAAGCTCCGTCGGGGGGCATATGTTGTGTGAAATCCGACACTAGAAGGGGGGGGGTTGAATAGTATATGTCCCCTTTTTGTATATTTTCTTCTTACTCAATTTTAGCTTCACTTAATGCAATAGTTTCTTAATAGTTAATGCGATCAAATTTCAATAGCAATGATAAAAGCAAGTAAGGAAGCAATGCAAACAAGAATACTTATAGTGGTTCAGCCAACTGCCTACTCCACTACCTTGGCTCCTCACCAAGGATTTTTAATCACTACTTTATAGAATCTATGTTTCCCTTTGAATACAATGAGGACATCCTTCTCACCGCTCTGAGAACACCTCACTCCTATTCACCTAGGCAAAACACAATTCTATAAAGCTATCCCTAAGTGTTTCCTAGCACACTTAGCAGCTATCTCAACTTGACAACAAGTTTACAATAAAAGTCAAATACAAAGGAAAGAGCTTAAGAATAAAAAATGAATCAAGGCTTCTTTCCACCGCCTTCAGGTCTCCAACTTGCAAGAAGATGGCTCTTGAGTTGCAGCACAGTTGAAGAAACAGGAAATCAAGGCCTGAAATTAGTCTTAGATGCAAGCAGAGGGCGCACGCAGATTTTGCTCTTTTGAAGGCTTAAGAAAACTTCTTTAATGCTCAATAAAACTTGTAAGAAGTGTTAAAGAAGTTAGGTGAGGGGTATTTATAACCCCTCACTCGAACGACCCGTTCAACGGCTAAAAAAATAGTCGTTCAAGCTGTTCGGTCGATGGCCGATCGATCTGTCGGTCGACCGACTGATCAATCGCCACTGCGACCGCTGGCTGGATGAGAGAGCTCGATCGATCGACGGGTCGACCGACTAACAGAAAAGTGCCGATCCTTCATTCGGTCGACCAGTCAGTCGATCGAATACCCGAGCCAGGGTCGCGCGACACGCTATCTCCTATTCGTTCGACACAGCCTTGTATTTTTCCTTCACCATCTTCGGTCGACGACTGGTCGACCGAATGGCTTCTGCCTGTTTTTACCTTCATTCGATCGACCGACCGGTCAACCGAACGGCTGCTTTGGCAGAGACTGCCTTGTTCGGTCAATCGACCGGTCGATCGAATGCAGGCCGAGGCTGATTTCTTCTTGAAATTTTTACATGCCTTTTTTTGGATTTAGTTACCAAGTTCTAACTTGGATAACTATACAATTTGGCTTGGGATAAGATTGTCCTAGGGGTATATTACAAGATATCTATTTGATTTATGCTCGAGCCTTTCTTTGACGTTTTCTTCTTCTGTTTCTTTGACGGTCTTTTCTTTCGATTTGTTTGAACGAACTTGGCATGCTTATCGCAACCTCAACCTGAACTCAAAACTTCACACTTGGATTAAATACATATTTGTTATCATCAAAATAAAGATCGAGGCTTAAGAGAGACTCTTTAGCCAACACCATAGGTCGGCGGAGGTTGTGGCGAGGCCGTCAGAGGAGGCGGCGAGTCCGCCAAGGTGGATGATACCTTTAAGGCACTTAATTAGGTGCAAGGAGGAAGAGAAGGTGGAGTTGGCCACCTTTTACCTGATTGATGGAGCCAAAGAGTGGTGAAGGGCATAGGTTGCTGCTAGAGATGGAGCTGATATTTCGTGGGCAGAATTCAGAGCTGCATTCTTCCTGAAATACTTTCCAGTGACATTTCGCCAACAGAAGAAGCAGGAGTTTCTTGATCTACGTCAGGGGAGTCGTACCGTGGCAGAGTACGAGGTAGAATTCGACCGGCTGTCAGAGTTTTGTCTGCAAATGGTGGCTACCGAGGAGGACAAGGCAGAGCATTTCTTCATAGGGCCGAATTTTGCTTTTCAGGATCGGATGTCCAATCATGACGACCTAGGAAACTACTGTCGGGTGGTGGCTCGAGCACTTTTAGTTGCGCGTATTCACTCGATGATCACACAACAGAAGCAAAAGGATCGTCATAGTCGATTGCCACTTCCACTAGCCGCAGGAGGACAGGATAAGGGCCAAGGAGGCCATAGAACTCAGGCCCAGCCATCCTAGAGTGGGTCTATCAGTGGTTACTTTAGGCTGCAGAAGAAGGCAAAGACGTATTCCTCGCAGGCACAAGGATCGTCCCAACCTTCACAAGCAGTTCGAGATTAGATATCAGGAGTCACTACTAGAACTACAGATCAGGTAGGAGTCAAGATCGACCATTGCTTCAGATGTGGACACTTTGCTAGAGATTGTCCCAGAGGTGGCAGTGTGTGTTATCATTGCAAGCAGCCCGACCACATCAGCAGGAGTTGCCCAACAGCAATCGAGAGGACATAGTCAGGGATAGAGACAAACCTATCAGCACAGGCAGAGTAGTCAGACTCAGGCCCAAGCTTTTGCATTGACATAGGAGGAGGCACCTATTATCTCAGCACTGCAGGCTAGACAATTGATGAATCATGGGTGCAGTGGTTTTTTGGTGTCCTTGGTTGGCATGGCTACAGAGGAACATACACGGATTGAGGATATACTAGTGGTTAGAGAGTTTCCTGATGTATTCCCAGATGAGTTGGCAGGCCTACCACCAGAGCGGCAAGTTGAGTTTTGCATTGAGTTGCAGCCTAGCACAACTCCTATTTCGAAGGCACCCTACCGTATGACACCTAAGGAATTGGAGGAGCTAAAGGGACAGTTGCAGGAACTTCTGGATAAGGGATTTGTCTGTCCTAGTGTGTCACCTTGGGGAGCTCCGGTCCTGTTTGTGAAAAAGAAGGATGAATCTTCGAGGCTCTACATCGACTACAGATAGTTGAACGCACTGACTATTAAGAATAAGTACTCGTTGCCTCGGATTGATGACTTGTTTGATCAGTTGCAAGATACTTGTGTGTACCCAAAGATTGACTTGAGATCTGGGTATCACCAGTTGAGGGTAAGAGAGCAGGATGTGCAGAAGACTATTACGGGCATTTCGAGTTTTTGGTTATGCCATTTGGGCTAACCAATGCACCTGCAGCATTCATGGACTTGATGAACCACGTCTTTTGGAGTATTTAGACCGGTTCGTGATTGTTTTTATTGGTGATATTCTGGTGTACTCCAAGTCAGAGGCCGAGCATGAAGAACACTTAAGGATTGTGTTGGATGTATTGAGGAGGGAGTGACTGTTTGCTAAATTCAGTAAGTCTTCATTTTGGCTCAAAGAGGTTGGCTTCTTGAGGCATGTGATTTCTGGTGTTGGTATTTCAGTGGATCCTCAGAAGATTGAGGCAGCAATGAACTGGCAGAAGCCTAAGACGGTGCATGAGATTCACAGCTTTCTTGGACTAGTAGGATACTATCGTAGATTTGTGGAGAACTTCTCGAATATCGCAGCACCTCTAACTCAGTTAACGAGGAAAGGGGTGAAGTTCATTTGTGATGAGAAGTGTGAGGCTAGCTTCTAGGAGTTGAAGAAGAGACTCACTATTGCACCTGTATTGGTGATTCCTTCTTGGAAGGATGGTTTTGTCTTGTATGCTAATGCATGTTGGCTTAAGTGTTCCTCTTAAGTCTCGATCTTTATTTTGATGATAACAAACAAGTATTTAATCTATGTGTGAAGTTTTGAGTTCAGGTTGAGGTTGCAATAAGCATGCGAAGTTCGTTCAAACAAAATGAAAGAAAAGACCGTCGAAGAAACGAAAGAAGAAAATGTCAAAGAAAGGCTCGGGTTTAGATCAAGTAGAAATTATATAATATACCCTTAGGATGATCTTATCCCAAGACAAATTGTAAAGTTATCCAAGTTGAAACTTGGTAACTAAACCCATAAAAAAGCATGTAAAAAATTCAAAGTAAAAATCAGCCTCAACCTGAGTTCGGTCGACCGATCAGTCAACCGAACAAGGCAGTATACAGGCAACAACCTATTCGGTCGACCGGTCGGTCGACCGAATGATGCCAAAAAATGGCATTAGACATTCGATCGACCTGTCGATCAACCGAAGTTGGTGAAATCTTGGTAGTAGGCTGCGTTAGTCAACCGATCGAAGCCAAAATTTGGTAGAAGGCGCGTCGATCGACCGATCGATCGATCGGATTGAAGATTGTAGATCGTGCACCTGGCTTCCCTGCATCGGTCGACCGATTTAGTCGATCGGATCTGGGATTGAGGAAGCTGCGACTTATTCGGTCGACCGAACGGCGCTAAAAACACACATAAAGGGTAGCGATCAATCAATCAGCCAATCGACGATCGACTGAACGGCTATAACGGCTAGTTTTCTACCTGTTGAATCGTCGTTCAGCTGAGGAAAAACTTCTTAGAGAATTTATTAAGCATTTAAGAAGTGATTAAAAGCCTTCAAAGTGATTGATTTGTTGCGCTCTAATCTTCCGTCAAAATCTTCTTCAAGCACCCGCTGCTCCTCAACTCTGCTATGACTCGAGTCTATCATCTGGCAAGTTGAAGGCGTGAAGGCTTGGAAAAAGCACTGTGGTTCCTCTCTCTATTCTTAAGCTCTTTTGCATTGTATTTGAAGTTTTATTTAAGACGTGTTTTCAATTTGTAATAGCTGCTAAGTGTGCTAGAGAAACACTTAGGGGAAACTATGTAGAGTTGTGTTTTGCCTAGGTGAATAGGTTTGAGAGGTTCTCAAAGAGGTGAGAAGAGTGTCCTTAATTGTATTCATAGGGAAACACAAGTTCTATAAAGTAGTGGTTAGAAATCCTTGGTGATGAGCCAAGGTAGTGGAGTAGGCAGTTGGCCGAACCACTATAATTACTCTTGTCTGAATTGCTTTCTTATTTGCCTATTCTTGTTCTTAATATTTGATCACATACATTGTTAAGAAACACTTGCAATTGATTAAAGCTAAATTGAGTAAAAAGAAAATTTGAGTAAATTAAAAATGGGACAGATACTATTCAACCCCCAATTCTAGTGTCGGATTTCATACAACAATGCATCCATCCAAGGTCTTGGTGCTGTTTTGATGCAGAATGAGCGAGTGGTAGCTTATGCTTCTAGACAGCTTAAGAAGCATGAAAAGAACTACCCAGTGCATGATTTGGAGTTAGCTGCTATCATATTTGCCCTTAAGATATGACGACACTATCTCTATGGTGTTACCTGTGAGATATTTACAGATTATAAGAGTCTCAAGCATTTGTTCACTCAGAAGGATTTAAATATGAGGCAAAAGAGATAGATGGATTTTCTTAAAGATTATGACTGCACTATTAATTATCATCATGTCAAGGCGAACGTTGTGGCAGACGCCTTAAGCCAAAAATCTGTGGGGATGTGTCAGCATCTTAGAGTTGCAGAGTCAGAGCTGATCAGACAGTTGTCAGAGCTTAGCTTGGACTTGGTGGGTCAAACTCAGAGCGGATTACTGGCACAGCTGATTGCACATGCAGTCGCCGATAGTGGAGCAAATTCAACAGTGTCAGATGGAGGATCGTTACCTTCAGGTCATTGCACGAGAATTAGAGAAAGACATTTAACCGAACTTCTCGTGGGGTATCTTGTGATTTCATGGCAGGTTATGTGTTCCTGGGGAGCACCCAGTGAAGAAGGAGTTGTTGGAGGACACTCACAAGTCTCGTTTTGCTATACACCAAGGCAGTTCGAGGATGTATAAGGACCTGCGAAAGTCTTACTGGTGGCGTGGGATGAAGAGAGATGTTGCTGATTATGTGGCGAGGTGTTTGGTCTATCAGTAGATAAAGGCCGAGCATCATAGACCTGCAGAGAAGCTCCAGAACCTCCCTATTCCTCAGTGGAAATGGGAGCACATCACTATGGACTTTGTGTCTGGGCTTCCGAGGACACAGAAAGGGCATGACTTGATCTGGGTTATTGTGGATCAATTGATGAAGTAAACTCACTTTTTGTCGGTTAAGAAGACTTATTCCCTGGACAGGTTAGCTCAGTTGTACTATATGGAGATAGTGAGGTTGCATGGTGTACCTACTAGATTCATTTCAGACAGGGACCCCCATTTCACTTCACAATTTTGGCAGAGTGTACAAAGGGCTTTGGGTACCGAGCTTCGGTTTAGTACAGTGTTCCATCCACAAACTGATGGACAGTCCGATTCAGACATTGGAGGATCTTTTGTGTGCTTGTGTTCTAGACTTTGGAGGCAGTTGGAGAGTCATCTGCATTTGGTGGAGTTTGCTTATAATAATAGCTATCATTCGGCTATTCAGATGGCTCCATTTGAAGCTCTTTACAGACGGAGGTGTAGGTCCCCAGTGCATTGGGACGAGGTGGGTGAGCGACGTCTTTTGGGACTGGAGATAGTCTAGCGGGACGTCGAGTTGGTCCAGAGGATTAGGCAAAGGTTGCTTACAACTCAGAGCCGATAGAAAAGCTATGCAGACCGACGAAGGAGGGATTTGGAATTCTCATTTGGAATTCCCCGACTAAGGGTGTAATATGGTTTGGCAAGAAAGACAAGCTTGCACCGCGATACATTGGTCCTTTCGAGATCCTGGAGAGGATTGGACCTGTTGCTTATCGGCTAGCATTGCCACCATCATTGGCAGGAGTGCACAATGTCTTCCATGTCTCTATGTTGAGGAAGTATATGCCAGATCCTTTCCATATACTACAGGAGCCAGCTTTGCAGATTAGAGAGGATAACAGTTATGAAGAGTTGCTAGTGAGGATCCTTGATAAGAAGGAGCATCGACTTTGCAATAGGGTAGTCTCGTTGGTCAAAGTTGGTTGGCAACACCATTCAGATGCATAGGCTACTTGGGAGCATGAGGAGGATATCAGAGATCGCTTCCCACACTTGTTCGACACTTCAGGTACATAAATTTGGAGGACCAAATTTCTTATGGCAGGGAGGATGTTATATTCTATTTTTTTTAAAAAGGGAAAATGTCTAAAATGGTCCCTAAACTATTTTGGAATTTTCACATTGGTCCCACAACTATTTTTCGGCTCAATTGGGTCCCTAAAGATTTGTAATTATCACTTTGGTCCCTAGTCGTGACCCTGCCGTTAAAATAATACCTACGTGGCTAACGTTCCCATGGTCTACACGAGACCACAAGCAGCGCCAATCTCTATCCTGACCCTAGCTAGCCAATCGAGTGCATCTTCGGGTGAAAAAAAGTTGGTATTTTTTAACGGCAGGGTCACGACCAAGGACTAAAGTGACAATTACAAATCTTTAGGGACTCAATTGAGCCGAAAAAAAGTTGTGGGACAAATGTGAAAATTTTGAAATAGTTTAGGGATCATTTTAGATATTTTCCCAAAAAAAAAACAAAAGGGCATAATTGTGATTTGTGAGTGAGTGAGGGGTTATTTGTAAAAGTACCCCTACTGCGTCTTTCTCACCGCCGTAGAGCCAATACTTATATGTGCCAGCTCTGTCGCGTGTGATGCGATAAAGGAGACAGTGAGATCGGCGCCGAAGGGTGAGGAATTAGAGGTCGAATCGTCGTCGACGTGGTCACATGAGCCGGAATCTGAGGTAAGAGTCTTCCCATCATTTCAATTGTTGTTTTCCATCGCTTTACTGATGTGATCATCGGCGAGATGGAATCAGAGACGATAGGGAAGACCGGAGGTAGTCGGAGGCTATCGGATCACGGCTTGGCACCACTTTGCGTCAACGCCGCTGCGCACTGCAACGACCAGGTCACAGCGTGCAGTGTGTGCAGCACGCACAATGCGCTGCGGCTGTGCCTTTCGGCGCTGTCCGAAGCTTCACTGGGGGGCCATATGCCGACGGAGGCAGCGAATCCGCCAAGGTAGGTCGCCGACGGCAGTAGGGCCGACCGACAACGGATTGGGGTGGAGGCAGAGGGAGTCGGGTGTGAAGCATAAGAAGGAGGAGGAATATGGTGACAGGGATTTGGTCCAATAGATTGGGATCTGGTGCAGTTATAAATGGTATTTTAAATTAATTATTAATAGTTAATTAATAATTAAGGTAAGTTATAAAATAAATTAATTGGACGAGTTAGAGTCATCGGTTGGAGTCGGAGTGAATATCAAAGATGTAAGTTTTCGCGTGCTAAACGCGATGGTGGTGTCAGATTTTAGATTGGAGATCATTTGGTATGATTTTTATATTTTTCAGTATTATACTATAGTTAGGAAATTATTAATTTAATTGGATAAAGAATTAAATATTATAAAAATATTATATTAAATTAAATGGTGACTCGAGTCATGAATAGTTAGTTTGGATCTAGGGATTGATTCTATCTTTGTCGATGAATTATTATTGGGTAAAATGATGGATTTATCAGTTTGCTTCGATTTGCTTGATATTGCTTCTAATTCAATTGTTGTATATTATTGTTGGACATGCCATGTAGAGAAATGCATGTGTTACATTTTATTGTCATTTATTGATGTTGGTATTTGATCATGATATGTCATACTAGTTAGGGCTAACCAAAACCCGATCTGACCCGAAAAATCGACCCGAAAATTCATTTCGATCTGGTTATTCGGGTATATCGGATCGGGTCTTATTTTTGAAAAAAAAATCTACTATTTTGGGTCGGGTTGGGTTCGGGTGACCTTGTTTAACCCGACCCGACCCAATTTTAAATTTAATATATATTTATATTATATATATTGATAAAAGATGGTGTTGGCTTTGTGGTTAAAAGGGTGGAGATAAAGTTTAGGAGGTCTTGAGTTCAAGTCTTTCTTGTATTATAATTTTAATATAATTGTTCACCTTTTTATCACCATTTTCAAGATGAATTTTATTTTTTTTATTTTTGTAAACCAAATTCGGGTTATTCGGGTTAATTGGATCGGGGTTCGATTTTTTCAGGTTATTCAGGTCGGGTCGGGTATAATTTTTTTCAAAATTTTGGGTATTGACCCGACCCGCCGATGCTCAGCCCTAATACTAGTTATGGTGCATTGAATAATTATTTCATGCATAATATTATGTTGTTATTTACGGTGTTATCTTGTTGATTATGTCATCATCATTTGGAGTTATTATATTATTGATATCGGTGAAGTTGTTTTATTATCCACTGATCATGGTGATATACCTTATTGCATTGTTGGAGATGAGTTGTCGACCTGAAGGCTACGACCTTGGAGAGGACTTCGGTTTAGAACCATTTTATTTCGGTACCCTCCAGACATGGGTGAGGGTATAGATATTGACTAGTCACTTTGGGCACCTTCGGGTGTGGAGATGTCGGATATGACGTCTGTCGGGCTACTTGCTGGATGGGGTAGTCGTGTCACCATTGGAGTGGACGGTTGATGCCACTATGCGGGTGGTGGAGTTATTATATTGTTATTTACGGTGTTATCCTGTTGATCATGTCATCATCATTCAGAGTTATTATATTGTTGATATGGATGAAGTTGTTTTATTATCCATTGATCATGGTGATATACCTTATTGTATTGTTGGAGATGGGTTGTCAACCTGAAGGCTACGGCCTTGGAGAGGACTTCGGTCCAGGACCATTTTATTTCGGTACCCTCCAGACATGGGTGAGGGTATGGACATTGACTAGTCACTTTGGGCACCTTCGGGTGTGGGGATGTCGGATATGACATCCGCTGGGCTACTTGCTGGATGGGGTAGTCGTGTCACCGTTGGAGCGGACGATTGATGCCAGTCTGCAGGTGGAGTGTTGGGTTTTTACCCATCGGTCAATACACTCGTTCATTTGGTCGACGTTGATTAGGAGTAGGTGTGGAGCATTTGTTGTATATATATATATATTGCCTTTGACTGCATCTTAAGTCATATTATTGTTTACTATTGAGTTGACACCTTATACATATTGTTGATCATATTGTGGTACTCCTACTCAGCATCCGCTGACTCCTGTTGTTATTGCTTCAGACTTGCATGGGTGAGCCGTTGATATCTAGATCGATGTTTAGATAGTTGGTAGACAACATGTAGATCTAGAGGTCTGATATGGTGTCTGCTTTTGTATTTTGTTCTATTTTATCATCTTTACACACTTTGAATTTGATACTGATGATTTTGAACTTTTGTAAAATATATAATATTAAATACTCTGTTCGATCTTGTTATCGAATGAATTATCTTTTGTCGTGTGTATCATCCGGCTTTTTGATGTAATTATTGATTTCATAATATGCTTGATTATGATTTGTGACGCGTATTGGTGATTTTCCTTTCGTTGCGTGGTTTTCGAGTTGTCTACTGTCGCGTTTCGAAACGGTGCCGCCTCGAGGTATGGGGGTGGATTCGAACCGGGGTGTGACATATTTATTCAAAACTATAGGTCTTATAACAAATCTATCTCATATTATTGAATTGACATCAATTATATTCCATCATTAGTTACTCGTTACCGCAAATGTTATTTACTAATGTGGCATCACTATCAGCATAATAAATATTAATATCTTATTATCCAATGACATGTCGGCATTCCCGACATTGTATGAATTGAGTATTTTTAAAAAATAAAATTCAAAAATCTAACCCTAATAAGCTTAAGTGTCGCGCACAGCCTGAAGCGTGTTGAGAATCTCCGGGTGACAATAGTCTGACACTCTGATGATTGCCGACGAGAAGAATGATGATTATTGATATGGACTTTGTGTGAGCAATATAATCGGTGTGAGGATAATATCGGTTGGAATTGAGGTATTAGAGTTAGTTTTCATGTTTTTTTGCGGTATTGATGTTGGGAATACTAATATGACATGAGATAATAAAAAATTAATATTTAATATGCTGTCAGTGATACTACGTCAATGAATAATATTTGCGGTAATGCGCATCTGATGGTGGAATATAATTGATGTCAATTCAATAGTGTGAGACATTTGTGATAAATTAAAAGGTGAGATAGATTTATTAATTATAGAGTAATTACCCAAAACTATAATATGGATCACGAAAATTTCCGGATCCATAACAAGGATTCAGAATTCCCAGATCCATAACTTTTTTCTCTAGATTCCTGAAATACCCTTGAGTTCAGTCTGATATTCGATTCTAGACTTTTGTAAAAGTCTGGAACCTACTAGTTTCACACTTTTAAAAAAGTCTAAAATCTATTATATTTTTAAAAAGTTCTAAATGTTATCAACAATATACAAAATAAATTCATTAAAAGCACTATATATATTATAATCATCGTTATAATTATAAAAAAAATGATGAATTTATTTTATTTGTTTTGGTTCCACACTTTTGAAAAAGTCTAAAATCTACTATTTTCCAAACTTTTAAAAAAGTTTGGAACAGATTACCAAACATGGACACAAGAGTATTTTGGTGATTTTGAAAATTTTTTTTTATGGATATGAGAATTTTTCCTATTTCATATTATGATTTTGAGAAATTGCTCTCAATTATAAGATAATATAGTTTGGACAAATATATTAATTTATTCTTAAAAATATTTATAATTGGTTGACCTAAGTTACCAAAAAAGTAATTATAATTTCAAGTTTACATTTCAACTAGGGGTGAGCGGGTCTGAGTATCGTGTATTTTTCGATCATGATACCCGGACAATACCCTGTATAGAATCAGTTCCTAGATTTTAGAACCGAACCCTACCTTATTGGAACCTGGAATCGAATCCTACCTGGAACCACAGGTTCCGATTCTAGTTTCGATTTTGAGTACCCTGTTGGGTTTCAAAACAAGTTCTAGAACAGGTTCCAATAGGTTCCAAAACAGATTCCAAAATAGGTTCCAATAGGTTCTAGAACAGGTTTCAGAACAGATTCCAGAACCGATTCTAAGAAGTTCTAGTACAAGTTCCAATACCGGTTTCGAATATCGGCTCCGATTCCGATTCTGATTCCGATTCCGATTCAGAATATCCGAAATGGTGGAACCGGAACCAAAACCGAATTTGACTGGTTCCTTGATTTGTTACTCAGACCCTACACATTTTTTTTAGGGTCTACTCGAAACCTACCCGACTAGTTCAAGGTCTATCCAGTACCCATGCACATCCCTAATTTCAACTTTACTTTTTTTAGTACTAAAATTTTATATAATTAAGTGGAGTTTTCTACAAAATTCATTTAAAATGATTTCAACCATTAGATTTAGAAGATGTAAATTTTAAAACGGTGAAAGCTAGAAAGATACATCAATTTTATTATTCATTGGTTATTAGAAACCATTCCTTCGTAAAAAGCCGGTCAAAAACTTTCGCAGGATTTTTTTTGTGAAATTATCACAAACCAGTTGATAAAAAAAACACTTTGTGGTTAGTAAGTTATAAAAACTAAAGTATTTTTCCCTAAACTAAATTTAAATAAATAAACAAACAAATAAACCAAAGCGACTAGAATTACACGTGGCCCGAATCAAACACATATACACACAAATCAACTCCCTCTTCCTCTCCTTCTTCCAATAAGTGAGGTCAAAGAATGGAGTCGTCCGACCCGGCTTGCGAAAAACTCCCTCCGATCCTCTCCTCCTTCGTTGAAGCCTTCGCCGATTTCTCCGTCTCCGATCTCTTGTTCCCCTCCAATCCAAACCCTAACCCTGATCCCGCCCCCCTCCCCAGCCGCATCCCCACCCCTGCTCGCCTCGTAGCTAGAAGTGGCAATGGGCCGGGCCCGCCCATGGGCGGCACGGACCCGGCCAAGTTCTAGGCCGTGCCTGACCCAGCCCGAAGAATTTCGGGGCTGGGTCGGGCACGACCCCATTTGTGCCGAAGGGGCGGGCTGGGCTCGCACCCTTGGGCATGTGGGCCATGCCAAGCTCGGTCAGTCCTTGCCTAGCCTGGTCTGTGCCAGTTTGGCTAGGCTAGCCTGGCACATTAATTACTTTAGCCATTAAAGATATATAATGACATATTTCATAAGTTGGTGCAGTAGTTAATTTGTCTTATATAAGGGTTGAGGTTGGTAGTTCGAGTCTCATTGTTGGTTTTTTTATATTATAGTTTTTAATATATTTGGGCTGACCCGAGCCCAGCCTGAGCCCGAAAGGGCGGGCTCAGGACAGAGCTGCGCCTTCCCTTGAGTAGTCAGCACGGCCCATTGTCACCTCTATCGTAGCCATTGGCAACCTCCATGGTGACCATCCCAAGACCCTCTTCCTCGCTGGCCTCGTCGACCCCTTCTTCGCCCGCTGGACTGGTGGCTCTTCAGTTGCTGTCCAGGTTGGCGACGTCCTCGACCATGATGGCGATGAGCTTCGTCTCCTTTATCTCCTCCAACGCCTCAAGCTCGATGCTGCACGCGCCGACGGTTCCCTCCTCACTCTCTACGGCAACCACGAGATCATGAATGTCGATGGCAACTTCCTCCTCGCCACCCCGGCTGGCCTTGACGAGTTCAGGAGCTGGGCTTTTTGGTACCATTCCGATCTCTCCATAAAACGCCTCTGTGGCGGCCTTGAAACTCCCCGAGACCCTTTCAAGGGCGTTCCCAAATCCTTTCTCGGGGTGAAGCAGGAGTATTGGGAGGGTGATTCGCTCCCGGATTGCCGCACGCTTCCTCTCTGGAAACCAAATTGTCTTAGTAATCGAAGATTCGGTGTTCGTCCATGGCAGGCTTATCCAGGAACTTATCGAATATGGGCTCGAAAAGATCAACTAGGAAGTCAAGGACGGGATAATGAGACAAAGTGAGAGGCGATCGCCGCTGTATCTGAGGGCCCGAAATGTGGTGGTGTGGTTGCGGAGGTTCTCACGTGGATCAAATTGTGACTACACGCACCTCGAAGAGGTGCTTGCGATGATGCCAAGCGCGAGGAGGATGGTGATGGGGCACACCAAACAGGAAGAGGGAATCAACGGTGTGTGCGAGGACCGGGCGCTTCGAGTCGATGTCGGGGTGCCGTAATGGGCTGCCCGAGGTTTTGGAGATCAATAACGGCGCGCGTCGAATTGAGGATTTTAACATCAAATCCGTTGTACTTGAAGCACATGCGGCAACTGGTGGGAAAAGAGGATATGAAAAAGGGGCTTGCCATTTTGGTTTCAGATAGGGATGGCAACGTTTCGGTTAACCGCATTTTTTAGGGTTAACCGAAACCGAAACCGATTTCCAAACCCACTAACCGAAACCGAAACCGAAACCGAAACCGAAATCGGTCAGTTTCAAAGGCCTATATCCGAAACTGAAACCGGCTCGGTTTCGGTTATCCGCGGATAACCGAAACCGAATTTTTTGATTCGGATAGAACCAGTTATCCGTTTACTAATCGGTTAACCGGTAGTAAACGGATAACCGATTCAAAGATTAATAACAAAATCGGTTTTGGATACCGGTTAATCGTAAAAAACTGGTAGTAAACGAATAATCGGTTCAAAGATTAATAACAAAACCGGTTTCGGATACCGGTTAACCGCAAAAAACCGGTAACCGAAATCGAATATATAACTGGTTTCGGTTACCGGTTAACCGCGACCCGATAACCGAAACCGAACCGGTTTTAAACAGTTTTTGATTTTTGCTATCCGAAACCGAAACCGAACCGCAAATCCACTATCCAAAACCGGATTTTGCGGTTCGGTTAACCGGTTAACCGGTTTGAATTGACATCCCTAGTTTCAAATAATAGGTTGAAGGAAATGGAGGCCACACTTATGGTATGTTTGCTTTGAAGGATTGAATAGGATAGGATTGGATAATAAATGATGGAGGATTGGATATAAATTTTTTAAATCCATTGTACATCGGATATAATATCATTTATATTCTTCTAATCCATGCACTAAACAAACAATGGATACTAATCCATCCATAATCCTATCCTACCTTATCTAATGAAGCAAATATGCCCTTAGTGATCAGTGTTTATTGGCATCCATCTTTTTTAGGATGATGGACTTCGTGTATGTCTGTTCATGAAGCTTAATATTGGGAGTTTGATTCAGGGTAACACTTACTGTTAGACAATTTGGTATATAGGTTAAGATTGCCTAACATATGATGCATTGTTTCTGCTATTGGAGAATATATGATTCAGGGTAACAACTCAATGGCTGACAATTTTATTTTAGAGGTTGGAGAACGGATGAAAAGATGATGGCCTGCAATTTGATAGTGGTAATTAATTTGGACCTTTATTCAAGTACTTCTAATTGCAACGACTGTTATTGTGGAAATGTATGAATCAAATGCAACCTGATTGATTGCAATGTAAGTTGATTATGGATAAAGACGATAGCTAAAAGCAACGGACTGTGTGAAGGTTTATTTTGTTATCTACTGATCGTTTCTGTTGTATAATGTTAGGAGAGTTTCAAATGAAATTGGATGATCTTTTACATTTTGGGTACATAGATAAATTTAAGCAAACTTTAAGTATTCTTACAAAGATGCTTTTACTTGCAGGCAAATGCTAATCTATTTGGTTTGTCAAATTTGCGTTTTGAGTAAAGATTTAAGAAAGAGGGGGATTGCCTGTGTCTGGTATATCTATCTACATAATGTATGTGTGTTCTGAAACGATTCATTCTTATTGTCTCATAAACTGCAAAGTTTCTACTTTATTAATCACTTTGTGATGTATTGTAGTCAATAGAAGCTAATGCACTCTCACTCAATTTATAAGAGAACTATAACAACTGTTTCTCTCTTTTCAATTTTCGCTGCCTGTTACATTTTAGTGACTCCAATAATTTGGATTGGTCAATAATTCTGAAGTCTTTTACATGATCACATTGTGAATTTATGCTGTTATTTCTGGTTTTGCTAGTGCTTTTCTTTCATGTTTAGAATATCCAGGCATTCTTTTCATTATTAGGTTCTGGAAAAATTATATTGTATTGCTGAAAGTTTATTGTTTTCGCCAAATCTATCCACAAGTAGATATCGTCAACTCTCCTTTTATGTTGCTAACATAGATATATTCAATCAGTCGTCATGTAGAAAATTTGTACAATGTCATATGCAACTTGATTGCACATAAGCAATCCTAATTTTTAAAAAATCCACAACCTGGACGTTAGCTAGGTGGATATTTTTTTTTTTGATATAATGGTTGATTGGGCATTGCCCATGTATAGTATCCATGCTATTCCTTGGACTTAGCTGTAAATTTAATTTTATGAGGGCCATATTGCAAATTTATCTTCTCGGATTGTTTCTTTGTTCACCTCGAAGGAATCGAGCAAATAAATAGGAGTCCTTCGAGCGTAGATGTGAGAGAGAGTGAAAAGCAAGTTAGGATCGAGGTACTTACTAGTGATAGATGGCGGCAGCGCGATGAGTGATTGAAGTCTTCTTTTAGGTAGGATTTATCTTCCTCCTAGAGATGACAATGGATCGGGTCAGACCATCAACGACACAAACCCGACCCAGTTTGAGTTAGGTGTGGCATGAACCGGTCAAAATTTGGGTCAACCCGAACACATCTTGGTCATGCCCAAGGGGTGGTTTGGGCTTGTTCGTCTGCATGCATGCCACCCACCTTCCCAAGAGGCCTTGGGATGTTAGGTGAGCTATCTTCTTTTCTAAGGCAAGCGAGTCGGCTTGAGCTCGAAATGGCAAGCTACGTGCTAGGTTGGGCCGCTCACTTAAGAATGGCCTGTGGATAATGGGTTTGCTCGAGCATGGCCTATTGTCACATCCACTTCCTCCTATGTTCTTCGTTGTTTTTATTGATTGATAGCTCGGTGAGATGGATTCGTTATGGTGGCGGAGCTTGCCGTGTGAAGCATTGGAGGGGGGAGGTGGGCAACAACCTCCTGGACGTATAGGCTGTGTGATCACACCACGTTGTGCACGCGTGGAACCTAGTTGGTTGCATGTGGCTCGTGTACCTCTTCGTAGCCGGTCCAACGACTAGAGAGAGAGCTGACCAGGCCAGGGTTGAGGTTTGGTGGAGAGGATAATGGTACCGACACTCAGAGGACTGACTAGTAAAGGCTTTAGTTTGGCGAGAAGTGACGGCATGAAGAGAATAGAATAATCAGGGAAGGAGAAGAAAAATAAGGAATTTTGAGTTGTTATAAATGTTTAATAATTAAGTTTATGGAGTTAATCTAATTATTAAATGATTAATTGAGATTATAAATTAAATTAAAGTTTGGAAATAAGTAACGTTAGATTGGGTTTGCGGATCGATTTCATTGTAGCCGATGAGTCATCATTGGGGGAAATAAAAAAATCACCTTTTGTTTCATTTATTTGTTATTACTTCTAAAATTTCTTGAACTTTTGTTGCATATTTGGACATGTCATAAAATTTGGAGCTCGAGAATCAACTCAGTTATGATCGAGTTTGGTCTGATTTTACCCTAACGAACCCGATTACCCGACCCAATCCAACCCAAACTAATTGGATTGGGTTGGGTTCTCATGTTCATTGGGTATACCTAACCCAATGAACAACCCTGGATTAAATATGGGCTTTAGCCCTAACTTAAAGGCTTCAGCCTAATAGATACATTATTGGACCTTAAAATACTACTATTGACATATGTGGTCATTTGGCTACACTCAACTTTCCGAGTGTGGGGGTGTAAGATCTAAGGTTGCGGGTAGGAGTGAGCCAAACCCAAACCGACCCGAATAACTTGAAAAAATCGACCCAAAATTTTAATTTGGGTCGGGTTGGAATTTTAAAATTTTCAACTCCTTATTCGGGTCGGGTCAGGTGAAAACTTTGATATACTCGACTCGACCCAAAATGTACTTAAATATATATTTATGTATTTTATAGTCATAAAAGTTGATGTTAGATTGGTGATTAGAGGGTTAAAAATGAAATCTAGAGGTCTTAAGTTCAAATCCTAGTAGAGTTATATTTTTAATACAATTTTTTATTTTTTTTCGGATTATTCGGGTCGGGGCCCGATTTTATTCGGGTTATTCGGGTCGGGCTCTGAATTCTTAATCTGATAGGGTCAGGTTGTGTAGGAGACACCTTATTCGAGTTCGGATTATTCGGGTCGGGTTAAAATTTGACCCGATCAATGCTCACCTCTAGTTGCGGAGCATTCTTTAGAATGATCATATCTCTTGCTAGAGTGAACTTAGGTAAGTCTCACTCTCAATGTGCGAGAATGCGAGGAAACACAAATATCCAACTATGTTCTTGATTTGATAGGTGATGCATGTTGATTAGGTGCATGATTCAATCATTTTTTTTATCCTACGGTAGTTGTCACAGTATTATTGTTTTTATTTGGCATATTGAAATTTCATACTTAGCTTTTAGTTGATTTGTATTGTTATCATACTCAGCTGCTTGGAGAGTTATTTAGAACTACACTATAAATTAAATCTGGGTTGTGTTATTTAGAATTCTTGGTCGTTTCTCTTTTTTAACAAAGATAAAAGGTTACAACATGTGATCATATTAGGGGATCGAACTTTAGATCTCTAAGCAACATACAACATGTTGTCATCAACTATACTACCCACAGTTGGCATTCTTGATCGTTTCCTTATAAACTCTAATATTTTATTTTTGATTTATCGTTGTTATTTAGAGTTGTTTTCTTGTTAACTAGTAGTTCGTTTAGATGATACCATATTGATCTTAGAAGGGATATAACAGTTGCAATATAGAAATAAATAAAAATCAAGGACAAATTTGAAATGAAATACCAAACTTGTAAAGTAGTTGAAATGAAATACCAAACCACAACAAGCAGTATATTTAAAATAGATTCAACATTTATATCTATTATGTACAATAAAAATAGCATATAAACAGTATTTTGAAGCTTTTAGAATTTTAGATAGAAATTGAGAATTATCCTTTTTCAAGTTTCCGAATTCTAATAACCCTTTGGTTGACAGAGTGACGTTTGGTGTGTAGTTTTTTTCTTCTATTTACACAATTAATTCATTCTACTTATGAAATTATTGGCTTCGAACGCAGCCAATCAAATGAATTTAGAGGAAAAATCTAATTACATATTATAAAATGTATTGTGTATTATAATGTATTTAAGCAAATGCACATTTCAACCGTTTCTTCACTCATTCGACTTTTTTTTTCGTCGAGAATTTTATTTCTTGCACTAAAACAGACTTGGAAGCTACTGTAGACACATGAACAGTTAGTATATCACGTGCCATGATGGAAATAATAGGATACGTAATTTTTTATTTTTTCCATCATGCTAAAATTTCATTATAATCTATTTCTTCATAATGATTATGATCTAGAAAAAAATAGTAATTCATTAAAATTAGTAGATTTAGTTTTTTTTATTCTATGACCAAGTTGAGAATTAATACTATTTCCACCATCTGCTTTTAATCAAGAAGAAGATGTTGTCTTATTTGTAATTGTATCACCAAATTTTGAAGCGTAAAATACAAACATAGAATTCAATAAATTTGATTTTTTTTTTCTTCAACATTATCTAATTTCATATTGTTATAATAATCATCTAACAACATATTTAAACCATCAATTTTTATTCTAGGATATAAACATATTGCTAAACAAAATAAAATAGGTATATTTGACCAATACTTTTTAAATTTAGATTTCATTAAAAAAATAATTTGTGCAAATAAAGGATGATGTCTAAATGAAGAAAATACTTCACTAATAAGAACTATATGTGAAAGAGTTAAATTACATGTAGGATAATAAACACCGAAAAGTTGTTCGGTAGCTTTATTAAAAAGTTCTAAAATTTGAGTAATATGCCGAGCAACTAACCAATCATTATTATTAATTGGATATTCAATAACTGTATAAGGGGAGGAATAACAACATCATTATTACTAGCATTATCAAAATTAATCGAATTTTTTTTATCATTTATATTATAGAAAGATGTTACAAATCTAATAGCAGGAAAAATGGCAACAGAAGTGTCTGGATATTCAAAATTTTTAAAACTAATTATTCTTTTTTGCAAAATAAAATTTTCATCAATCCAATGTGTTGTAACACAAATGTAAGAATTAGTAGTACGTTGACTAGACCAAACATCAGATGTTAAAGAAATTTTTGATTTATTATTTTAAAAACTAGTCATTATATTTTCTCTATATATAAAAAATAATTTTAAAGCATCACTTTTCATTGTATTTCGAGTAATTTTTTTATATTTTGGTTGTAAAGTATTTTGAATTCAACTAGAAAATCTTGGTTGATCAACAAAACTAAAAGGAGATTCACTTTGAACAATTAATTTTGCAAGTTCTCGACGTTGAAAATCATGATCATACGAAAAAGCTGTTAAATCAAAAGAAGATAAATTAAGAATTTGTTGAGTTTTTGCAACCTTAGTGTCATGACCCTTTGCATGACGTAATAAATGATCAGTTCCTCCGGTTGTTGAAGCCGAAAGAATTTTTTGCACCGGGCTGTTGTTATGGTGCCATCAGGTTCAATAATTTTCTCAAAATATTGTCAAACCATTTTTTTTTCTACCTGATGGACATAAATTAATAGATGGACTTATCTCTATGTTTTGATTTTGTTGAGTGATAGGAGTGGTAGGAGTAGCAGGAGACATTTCTTCTAACATATTTGATCCAGTTTGTGGAGTATAACCTGAAAAATCTCCATCCGTCATTAGTAAAAATTAAAAATATAAAAAATATAAATATTATACTAATCAATGAAATAAATTGAAGAGATTAAAAAAAATTAACAACAATCTTGAATCCTTGACTTCTCGATGAGCTTAAAATGTTGTTGAGAATGATTGTAAATGAACTTAGATTGTTGAGAGTAAGAGTGTAAGAGAGTTGAGAGTTAAGGATTGAGAGAAAGAGTTGAAGATGAAGATAGAAGAAATAAAGAAGGAGAGGGGGTATTTATAGGATTATATATATATATATATATATATATATATATATATATATATATATATATATATATATATATATATATATATATATATATAATAAAGGATTCGTCGGCCCGAGCCAGACCTGGCTCGGGCCGACCTAGGCCTGGCGCACGCTAGGCCTCCCGTGCTCGGGCCAGCACGGTGCGCGGGCCATGGTCGGCCTGTGTGCCGTGCCGAGCACGGCCCGAGTGCCCAGAAGGTGAGCCCGGCCCATGCCGCCCATGGGCTGGCCCAGCCCGTTGCCACCTCTATTGCAAACGAAAGATATAAAAGCTATATATATTTGTAGTTATATTTGTTATATATATTTATTGTTATTTTTTTATTACCAATTAATATATTATATTTCTATATTTTTGAATTTCAGATGTTGTCATTAATGATGAACTCAAAGATTTGATTATTTAGAGAAAATTGATTTGATTCTAAAAGCATATGGCAAAAGTTTGGATGACTTCCCTACAATGCCAAAATCATCTCGAAGATCTACAAACATTAACAATCGCTTAATTGTCGATGAGTCGCGCTACAATCGGAGGAGATTGAGAGAGGAAAATCAAGAACAAGTTCAACACCTTACTTCGAAACAGAGACAAGTTTATGATAAAATATTGAATGTTGTTAAAAGAAAAAAGGGATGTGTTTTTTTGTCTACGGTTATGGTGGAACCGGAAAGACATTAATATCGAATGCTGCAACAAATCGAGATCAATTAAATATCTTTTCAAATGTGTGAATAAAGGTCATGATCGTGTCACTACCATATTTATTGACTCAGCATCACAGTCTGAAATACAAGCTCCCGTTGATGAGATCAAAATATTTTAAGATTACATGTATATCTCAATGTGTGCAGCGATTTGGAGAGTTTTCAATTTTGACTTTCATTACAAATATCCATCTGTGCAACGATTGTCGTTTTACTTTCCAAATAAACACACTATAGTTTTCAATGATGACAATCCAATATCTGAAGTGGCAAATCGACAAACAATTAATGAGTCTCAATTTTTAGCTTGGTTCAAAACTAATAAATATTTCTCAAAGGTAATAAGCTTAACATGTATTGAATTTTCTTTTTTGTTTGTATGAATAAAAGACATTAGACGTTGGACTCGAAAAGAGACAAGACTGTTGTATGAAATGATGACACTAGAGGGGGGGGTGAATAGTGTGTTTACTAATTTTATTAGCCTAAATTCTAATTTTAATCGATTACTTAATTCGTTAGGCTAAGCACGATTGAATGATTTGATGTGGAAGCGATAAATAATTAAGGCAATTAAAACAATCAACAAATCAATGCAAACACAAAGATTTTATAGTGGTTCGGCCCCAATGCCTACTCCACTACCTAAGCACCCCGCTTAGGATTTTCAAACTAGTTTTACTAAATTAGTTTTTGTTTCCCTTACCCCCGATGACTTTTCACCGAAGAGACGCACTCTCGACGTAAGGCACTTCCACACCCGGAAGTCACCGCCTTCTTATCGAGAGTCCTCTTCCATCTCAACCCCAAGGGACAACTAAACTAATCCTAGTAACAACTACGTTTACACACACGAGTGGCTTTACACCTTGCAAGGTAACCACTTACACAACAAGACCTAACACAAGGTCTTCACACTAAAATCCAAATAAAACGTTCGAATAACAATTAAAATACAACGAAAAGAGCTAAACATATAAAGCAAAATTAACTACTCTTTTCCACGCCTTCGATGCCTTCAACTCGTCAAGAGGTTGAACTCGTATTAGATCTTGAGTTGAGGAAGAGGACTGGCGCTTGAGAAGATGTTCGCGGGAAGAACAGGGCGCAAGCGATAATCGTTTGTAAGGCTTAAGAAATCCCTCTTGAATGCTCAATAATCTCTGTAAACGTTAGAGAAGACAAGTTAAAAGATGTGTATGAGGTGTATTTATATACCCAGCTGAAACAGGGCGTCAATGAGATTATTTTCGATCGTTATAGACGCCCGTTGGAAGGTCCGGTCGAATCATCGGTCGACTGATCATTCAACCGCTGCAAATTTCTCTCTGGTCGGTCGACCGACGGGTCCATAGCCCAGACGCTAAATTATGATCCGCGAATTTTGGTCGACCGACGCGATTTGCATCTTTGGCTTATGCATAGGTCGATCGACCGACTGGTCGACCGCCAAGCCTACTACCCTTTTTGGGCTTTGATCGGTCGACCGCCCGGTTGACCGACAGACGCAAGAAGCTTGCGATTTCTCTTTCGGTCGACCGACGTAAGCTGCGTCTGCAGCTAGTCTCAGTCCGGTCGACCGGTCGATCGACCGCTAGGGCTACTGGCCATTTCTTACCATATTTGGTCGACCACCCGGTCGATCGAATTTAGGCAGAGATTGTTTTCTTCAGCCTTTTTCTTTCGCGCTTCGTTTCCAGGTTCTGACTTTCAATGAGCATCATGTCGGAGAGCTTTTCATGTGATCTTTGAGCTCGTCCGACGCGACTTTGGTGCACTCGTCGATCTTCGGGAAGTTTAGCGACGAACCCGAGCGCGACGATCAATGTCCTTCCGGTTTTGCAATTTCTCCAATTTATCCGATCGAGGACATCGAACGCTAGTCGATATAGAACCTGAAAGATATTCTCAATGAAATCATTAGTCCCATGTTTGTTATCATCAAAACCATCAAAACCGAGATTAAGGCTAAGGTTAATAACCTAAAGCCAACAATCTTCCCCTTTTTGATGATGACAAATATCTTTAAGAAAATATATCATTAAAGCATAAGGATATCAACTTCGGGATTTCTCCCCCTATCAACATGCATTTTTATATAAGAATAAACTCTCCCTATCTATATGCATGGATTTCTTATATTTTTCCCTCCTTTATTCCTATACTTTTCTCCCTATTTACCTATACATTTCTCCCACTTTTTCTTATACTCTTCTCCCCCTTTTGACATCAATCAAAAAGGGCAAGAAAGTTCAATCAAGTCTAAGGGATGAGATACAAAAAGATTTTTTATGAAGTTGAGACTCTTAAGGAGCATTTTTCATGCAACATGAAAATCTCAACTCAAGGGATGGAAAACAAGTATTTAACATGATACCAACTTAAATCATACATGATATTAAGGAGTGATAGATATAATTCAAGCCTAAATTATGTATGCACTCAAGTCTGATACCAATGTTGTAGTTTATCTTTTACATGATATTTTTATATTTCATTCAAACTTTCAAAATATCAAGATTTTAATCATTTAAAGCATGATTATCAAGTTTGAAATGAAAATGATGTCATTTGATCAAAATTTTACCTTGGCATGATTTCATTCAAAAATAAGCATGAAAACTATGAAAATGCTAAGTCTCAAGTTTTGCTATCTACTCATGTTTTCTCAAACTTAGGCATGTAGAAATTAAACATGAGATAATGTAAGTCTATGAATTAAGTTTGGGCTTAAGATGAGATTTTTAAGGTACTTTGTTGACTTAAGTCAACCTATACTTCTAGTTTTCAAAAAATCACCCTTTTAAGTTTATACAGAATCATATTTTTAACAAAATTTTTAAAACAATTTTTGGATGAAAATTTTGATACATATATTGAAAGGACATTTGAAGAGCATGTATCAAGTTTTAAACTCAAAAGAATTTTCAAAGATAATTTTTCATCATATATTGATTTTAATCAAAAGTTTATTTTTAAGATATCGCTCAATATATCAAAATCATTTTTAGAAATGATTTTACTCAAGGAATAATGAGAACGATATTAGATATGAAATCAAAATACCATGCACAATGTTTCATTTGAAGTTTTTGAAGAGAATTCAAAGTATCGAAAAGATTGATATTTTAAAAAATTGATACTTTGCATTTTTAAAATCCAACTTCAAAATTTCATTATAAATTTGATTCTTGATGACACTTTTTGAAAATTTTACACAACATACTAGATTTTTCACTGAAGGTGTAGCTTCAAGAATCAACTCAAAATGATTTTTTTTATATTTTCCTAGAAATAACTGAAATTACTACCAAAGGTAGGTTGAAGTGATATTTTAGTAATTTTTAGTTATTTTTAAAACTTGTTCAATTTTCATTCAAACTTTCATGACATCACATGATGGTCATGTAAAGAGTATATGTCAAGTTTGAAATGAAAGTTAAGTACTTAAGTCAAGATATCAACCTAGCATGGTTTCATTCAAAACTAAACTAATTTTAATGAAACTTGCTAAGTTTCAATCTTAACATTTACTCATGGTTTTTCAAATTTACTCATGGTCATGCTAAGTTTTGGACTTAAAATAAATTTTCCAAGTCAATTTGTTGACTTGGGTCAAACCTTTTAAACCTTAAGTCCTCTAATGTGATATGGTTATCACATTGTTCATCTAGACATGAATTTTCAATTTTAAATACCTAGACTTATATGATATATGTATCTAAACATGTTCATTAGGTGTTTTACCCAAAATGAAGTCTTTAATAAGAAATTTTAACCTAGAGCAAGTTTCATTTAATCAAGATATCATGAAAATTACCTAAGTTATCAAACTATTTTTCTACTCATGAAATTTCATATTCATCATGCATAATCAATCATGAGTATATAGAGACATCATTAAAACATACATATTTAAGTATTATATTAAGATTTTTTGCAAAATCAAAATCATACATTTTTCTTGAAAACTTGCCCAACTTTTTCATTTCATTTTCCATTAGCTTTTAGATAGCATAACCTTCATTTACATTCACAACTTGCAAGTAGACATTATTAGTATCATAATGAAATAATATGTCAACTAGCAAGCTAACAAACTAACTAGCAAGGGTTCAATACAAAGTTTCATTTAAAACCTTAACCTATGCTAGATAGTTAAGATTCATTTTAAGATGGATTAACATGATATTGTAATGAATCTAAGAGATCCTAAGATATGAAACATTTGAGGAATAAGATCTCTATGTATGTTTAACTAGTTTGGACTTAAAAGAATGTCTCTAATGATAAGTATCAACCTAGAGCAAATTTCATTCAATGAAAATTGCCTAAGTGCTAAAGTTCTACCTACTCATGAGAATTCAAAGATTTAGCATGTGATTACCATCATGAGTATTAAAATATTATTTGATCTTAAACATTGAGGTATAACACTAAGATTTTAAGTTAATTGAAGTTATACCTTAATCATGATGACTTAATCAAACTAATCTATTTCTTCCTAATTAGCTTTCCTAAAAATACTTAAAACTTGCAAGTAAGCTACACTAATAGTTTAGTGAAAACATAGCTACTTAGCAAGCTAACCAAACCAAAAAGCAAAGAGAAGCATCAAATATCATTATAAAAATTCACTTTGCTAAAAATTCGTTTTAAATGAAATATATTCATACCAAAATGAATTTTTAGAGATCACAAAGATAATGAATATAAAAACATGATCTCCAACCCTTCCTATTGGTTGAAAACTGAAAGGTCACAATGTGCCTACGATTTAGAATTGTAAGGTCGCTTAGGCCCATTATAGGCCACATGGGTCTCCGAAGAGACCAGGAAATCAAAATCAAAAACATTTTCAAAAGAACTCTTTTGCAAGAGCGGGTAAAATAACTCAATCTAAACATAGTATCATAATCTTCAACTAAGATTAAACAATGCAAGTTAGAAGATGATACCGAAATATTTGATGCCAATTTTACCTAAGACATCTAGGTGAAAGTTTGAAGTTGCAACCATATAAGGATCCTTCATTCAACTCTTTGGTCAACTTCAACACATCATCAATTTTTCACCCTTGTGTGGTAGCTCCCCCTACAAAAGAGCATGAGATCTTTGGTACCCAAATGGCTTTGGGTCCTTGGGGGTTAGAGGGCTTAGGAATTCAAAGTGTCCTAGCAACACTTGAATTTCTCTTTAATGCACAATCATAGATGACATGCCCATATGTACCACAACAAAAGCAATGTCCATGAAATTTTTTCTTTTCATTTTTAACATGGACATGACATTTATTTTTTGAATGCTTATCATGTGAAACATGATGAGTATGAACATTCTTAGAAATATCATTCCTCTTTTTATGATCATGAGGTCTAATAATAGAATGCATAGCATGGGAATGATGATGAATATTTGCATTCCCTTTTTGAGGTTTCCTAAATGAGACGTTTTGATGTTTAGAATTAAAAGAAGAAACATCGACTTTTTTACTTAAAATCAACATCTCATTTTTCAATTCATTCATAGATTTATGTAATGCATGTAATTGAGATTTTAACATACAATTCTCTTTTGCTAAATTGTTGTTTTTGAGCTTCAAATCCTTAAGCTCAATTTCTACATTATCATGGCATGAATCAAATGACATAGATTTTAATTTTTAATTTTCTAGTTTGGATTCATGCAAATGAGAATTAAGTATCACATTTTCCTTTTTAAATCTTTTATTTTCTTTATCTTTTCTAACAAGCAAGACATGCATTTTTTGACATTCATCAACTAGTTCTTCATATGATATATTGAATGAACTAGAAGTGCTAATACTAACATTTTTATTATTATGACTAGAAGGGAAAGAGTGTACCTCATCATTGGTACTCATGAGGCAACCTTTTGAAGTAGCTTCATAGTCATTGCTAGAGGGTGTTTCACATGAGTGAGAGGTGGAGGTGGAAGCACTTGACCTCTTCCTTGCTTTGTTATTCATGCTTGGACAATTTTTCTTCACATGCCCCTTTTCTTTGCAAGCATGACATTTACCTTTCGTTTTCGGCTTTTAGAATTGCTCCTTTGACTAGAAGCACTATGGGCATCAAAACTAAGATTAGTAGTAGGTGAGTGACCATTGTCATCACCACCTTCATCAAAAGTGCCAATTTCTTCAATTTTGGCATAATTATATAAAACATTTAACGAGGCCCATAAATCAAAAGCCGAAGAGCAATGCATGACTTTTTATAGGATGCCATTTGGTAATATGCAAATTATATAATTCATGGCATCTCCATTATACTTAAACATTTTCTTATTCATTTCACTCCAAGCATGCATATCATCCTTAGGTTCAATGAATTCCCAATGTACCATGTTAAAGACACCAAAACACTTAGTCTTTAAATAGGTGTACATTCTAAATTTCCAAAGACCAAAGTTTGAGGCATCGAACCTAGGAGGTGTAGACGATACCAACTCTAGAGCCATTTCGAGATCGAGACAAGGTGTAGAAGAGATGGTGAAATCTCAAGCTACGAACATGCTCTGATACTAATTGTTGTACGAAATGGTGACACTAGAGGGGGGTGAATAGTGTGTTTACTAATTCTATTAGCCTAAATTCTAATTTTAATCGATTACTTAATTCGTTAGGCTAAGCACGATTGAATGATTTGATGCGGAAGCAATAAATAATTAAGGCAATTAAAATAATCAATAAATCAATGCAAACACAGAGATTTTATAGTGGTTCGGCCCCAATGCCTACTCCACTACCTAAGCACCCCGCTTAGGATTTCTAAACTAGGTTTACTAAATTAGTTTTCGTTTCCCTTACACCCGAGGACTTTTCACCGAAGAGACGCATTCTCGACCTAAGGCACTTCTACGCCCGGAAGTCACCGTCTTCTTATCGAGTGTCATCTTCCACCTCAACCCTAAGGGACAACTAAACTAATCATAGTAACAACTACGTTTACATACACAAGTGGCTTTACACCTTGCAAGGTAACCACTTACACAACAAGACCTAACACAAGGTCTTCACACTCAAATCCAAATAAAACGTTTAAATAACAGTTAAAATACAACGAAAAGAGCTAAACATATAAAGCAAAATTAACTACTCTTTTTCACGCCTTCGATGCCTTCAACTCGTCAAGATATTGAACTCGTATTAAATCTTGAGTTGAGGAAGAAGACTGGCGCTTGAGAAGATGTTCGCGGGAAGAACAGGGCACAAGTGATAATCGTTTGGAAGGCTTATGAAATCTCTCTTGAATGCTCAATAATCTCTGTAGACGTTAGAGAAGACAAGTTAAAAGATGTGTATGAGGTGTATTTATACACCCAGCTGAAACAGGGCGTCAACTGGATTATGTTTAACCATTACAGATGCCCGATCGAAGCTCCGGTCGAATCATCGGTCGACCGGTCATTCGACCACTGCAATTTTCTCTCTGGTCGGTTGACCCGTCGATCGATCGCCCAGACGCTAAATCGCGATTCGCGACTTCCGATCGACCCGTTGGTCGACCGACGCGATTTGCATCTTTGGCTTATGCGCAGGTCGGTCGACTGACCGGTCGACCACCAAGCCTAATCGCTTCGGTCAGTCGACTGCCCGGTCGACCGATAGATGCAAGAAGCTTGCGATTTCTCTGTAGCTAGCCTCAGTCCGATCGATCAATCGCTAGGGCTACTACCCATTTTTTACCCTATTCGGTCGACCGCCCGATCGATAAAATTTAGGCTGAGATTGTTTTCTTCAGCCTTTTTCTTCCGCGCTTCGTTTCCGGGTTTCGACTTTCAACGAGCATCATGTCGGACAACTTTCCATGTGATCTTTGAGCTCATCCTATGCGACTTTGGTGCACTCATCGATCTTCGAGAAGTTTCGCAACGAACTCGAGCGCGATAATCAATGTCCTTCCGATTTTGCAATTTCTCCGATTTATCCGATCGAGGACATCGAACGCTAGTCGATATGGAACCTGAAAGATATTATCAATGAAATCATTAGTCTCATATTTGTTATCATCAAAACCATCAAAACCGAGATTAAGGCTAAGGTTGAAAACTTAAAGCCAACAAAGACAATTTTCGATTGTAAGAATATTCTTAATTTGTTCCCTCAAGAATGAGTGAGTTATACTATTTGAGAATTTTACTGAACGTGGTCAGGGGTCCACATCTTTCGAGGATATTAGAACTGTCAATGGTAAAGTTTACCCAACTTTCACATATACACGCTATACTTTAGGTTTGATTGACGATGACAAAAATTATGTAGATGCAATTAAAGAAGCAAGTGCACAAGAATCATATTTTTCACTTAGAAATTGTTTGCACATCATTATTATCAAACTCGATGTCTACACTAAAATCCGTTTGGGAGAAAACTTGGAAATTATTAACTGAAGACATACCTTATTTGATAAAGCAAGTGTTACAACGAAAGGTACGAAAGCTAGATCAACGCCTAACTTCGGAACATAGACAAGTTTATGATAAAATATTGGATGATGTTAAAAGAAAAAATGAAGGTATTTTTTTGTCTACGGTTATGGTGGAACCGGAAAGACATTTATTTTGTAACTCTTGCATATGCACTTTGGTCCAAAGAGAAAATTATTTTAACAATTGCGTCCTGTGGGATAACATCTTACTATTACACGGTAGAAGAATAATACATTCCCGATTTGCAATCCCTCATCTGGATGAGGATTATACTTGCAATATTAAACAAGGTTCTCCACTAACTAATTTATTGGTCAGAACAAGTTTAATTATTTGGGAAGAAGCTCTAATGATGAATATGTATTATGCAGTTATTTGTTTAATTTATATATTTATTAAATTTCATTAAATACAAATCTAATAGTCTGGTTTTATTAATTTTAATTAGATATTATTTTGAAGCACTTGATAAAATATTGTGTGATGTTATGCGTTTTAAAAATCCAAACAACAATGATAATTCTTTTGGAGGTAAGACTATAGTATTTGGGGGAGACTTCAGATAAATTTTATCTGTCATTCCTGAGGGAAGAAGACAAAATATTTTCAATGCTACACTTAATTTATCTTACTTATGAGACGACTGTGAAGATTTGGAGCTAACGAAAAATTTGTGTCCCACTGTAAATAACTCTGATGACAATACAAATTATTTGAAAAGTTTTTCGAATTGGATATTGTCGATTGATGACGAAAAGATAGATGATCTTGGTGATGGTTATGGGGTAGTCCAAATTCTAGATGGTAACTTGATTTTGAATGCAAGCATGACCATATTGCTGCGATTGTTGATGCAATTTATCTTGAACTTATAATAAATGACAACATTTGCAAGAAATAGTTATATTAGCTCCCACTCTGAATATAATTGAAACGATTAATAACTACATAATTTCTCTAAATAAAAAAGAGTCAATAATATTTTTGAGCTCAAATAGCACGTGTTTATCAAATTCTGGAGGGAGTTTATTGGATCATATCCATATACCATACTTTGATTTGTAATTCAGAAGATCATATTGAAAAAGAAATTACACATGTTGTATACCAAGAAGTTTTCTGCAATTTGTTAAAAAATATTTTTTATTTCTACACAATATTATTTTTCAAATATTGATATATATTAATAACAAAATTATTAGATCTAATGTGAATTAAGATCACCTCGCGATACGCGGGTAATATTGTTTTGGTGCATTAACAATATGTGTTTTAAGAATCCAAGCAGCAATGATAATCCTTTTGGAGGTAAGACTGTAGTATTTGGGAGAGACTTCAGACAAATTTTACCTGTCATTCCTAAGGGAAGCAGACAAGATATTGTTAATACAACACTTAATTCGTCTTACTTATGGGACGACTGTGAAGTGTTGAAGTTAACGAAAAATATACGTCTCACTATAAATAACTCCGATGACAATACAGATGATTTGAAAAGTTTTTCGAATTGGATATTATCGATCGGTGATGGAAAGATAGGTGATCCTGGTGATGGTTATGACGTAGTCCGGATTCCAGATGATAACTTAATTTTGGATGCAAGTGACCCTATTGATGCGATTGTTTATGCAATTTATCCTGAGCTTATAACAAATGTTAATAATTTATAATATTTGCAACAAAGAGCTATATTAGCTCCCACTCTTAATATGGTTAAGATGATTAATGACTATATGATTTCTCTAAATAAAAAAGAGTCAATGATATTTTTGAGCTCAGATAGCACATGCTTATCAGATTCTGGAGAGAGTTTGTTGGATCAGATCCACACACCAGACTTCTTGAACTGCATCAAATGTTCTGGTGTTCCTAATCATTCTTTGACATTAAAAGTTGAGACTCCTATTATTTTGTTAAGAAATATCGATCCATCTGCCGGATTGTGTAATGGAACACGATTGGTATTAATAAGACTTGGGAACCGAGTCCTTGAAGCCAAGATTATTTTTGGAACTAATTGCGGAGAAAAGATATTCATTCCACATATGTCGTTGACACCATCGATCCAAGATTACCAGTTAAATTTCAAAGGAGATAATTTTTTATTATGATTTGTTATGCGATGACTATCAATAAAAGTCAGGGACAATCACTTTCAAATGTCGGAATTTTTCTTAAAAAACATGTCTTCACTCATGGACAACTTTATGTCACAGTGTCTAGGGTGACCAATAGGAAAGGTTTGAAGATTTTGATTTGTAATTCAGAAAGTCATATTGAAAAAGAAACTACAAATGTTGTATACCAAGAAGTTTTTCATAATTTATAAAACTTTCATTTTTATATTATATATGATTTATGCACACAATTATTTTTTAAATATTAATATATATTAATAGCAAATTTATTTGATCTAACGTGAATTAAGATCGCCGTGCATCGCGCGGGTCTTATACTAGTTTCAAATAAAACTTGTGCATGGTTTTTTTTGTGAAATTATCACAATCCAGATGATAAAAATTAAAGAGTAATTTTCCAAAACCATTATATGGATGAGAGAAATTCTCAAATTCATAACAAGGATTCTAAAAATTTTAGATTCATAAATGTTTTCTCCAAATCCCTGAAATGCCCTCAGTTCTCAAATTCAAATTTTTACAAAAATTTGAAATCCTACTAGTTTCATACTTTTAAAAAAGTCTGGAACCTACTATATTTTCAAAAATTCTAAATATTATCAATAATATACGAAATAAACTAATTGAAAATATTATATATATATTGTAATCATCGTTATAATTATTTAAAAAATGATGAATTTATTTCGGTTCCACACTTTTGAAAAAGTCTGGAATATACTATTTTCGAGACTTTTGCAAAAGTCTAAAATCTAGTACCAGACCTAAACTTGAGGGTACTTTGATGAATTCGAAAAAAAATTATGAATTTGAGAATTCTCATATTTTTACTATGGATTTGGGAATTTTTCAAATTCATATTATGATTTTTAAAAATTGCTTAAAATTTGTATAAAAAAATACTTTTAGTTAGTAAGTTATAAAATAGTGTTTTACGTACTTTTTTATATTTATTTTTTTTTTAAAAAAATAAAAAATCATAATAAGTGATCATACTAGAGTTCAGACCCTAGATCTTTAAGTAACTTACAATATATTATCATCAACTACAATAAGTGATCATACTAGAGTTCGGATCCTAGATCTTTAGGTAACTTACAATATATTATCATCAACTACAATAAGTGATCATACTAGAGTTCGGACCCTAGATCTTCGGGTAACTTACAATATATTATCATCAACCGCACATTTGGCTATTTTTGTATGTAATTTAAAATATTATTTTTATGTTATGTAATAATTATGTTATAAAGTTATATTTTTAAAAATAAAATATTTTTTTCTAAACTGAATTAAATAAATAAACCAAAGCAATTAGAATTACACGCGGCCCGAATCAAATACATACACACACACAAATCAACTCCATCTTCCAATAAGCGAGGTCAAAGAATGGAGTCGTCCGACCCGGCTTGCGAGAAACTCCCTCCGTTCCTCTCCTCCTTCGTTGACGCCTTCGTCGATTTCTCCGTCTCCGGCCTCTTCTTCCCCTCCAATCCTAGCCCTAACCCCGATCCCGCCCCCCTCCCCACCCGCATCCCCGCCCCCGCTCGACTCGTAGCCATCGGCGACCTCCATGGTGACCTTCCCAAGACCCTCCAGACCCTCTCCCTCGCTGGCCTCGTCGACCCCTTCTCCGCCCGCTGGACCGGTGGATCTGCCGTTGCCGTCCAGGTTGGCGACGTCCTCGACCGCGGTGGCGATGAGCTTCGTCTCCTTTATCTCCTCCAACGCCTCAAGATCGATGCCGCACGCGCCGGCGGTTCCCTCCTCACCCTCCACGGCAACCACGAGATCATGAACGCCGATGGAGACTTCCGCTTCGTCACCCCCGCTGGCCTCGACGAGTTCAGGAGTTGGTCTTTCTGGTACCGCTCCGGTCTCTCCATGAAACGCCTCTGTGGCGGCCTTGAAACCCCGCGAGACCCTTTCAAGGGCGTTCCCAAATCTTTTCCCGGGGTGAAGCAGGAGTATTGGGAGGGGATCCGCGCCCGGATTGCCGCATTGCGGCCGAACGGCCCGATTGCCGCCCGCTTCCTCTCTGGAAACCAAACTGTCCTAGTAATCGGAGATTCGGTGTTCGTCCACGGCGGGCTAATCCAGGAACATATCGAATATGGGCTCGAAAAGATCAACCAGGAAATCAAGGACTGGATAATGGGGCAAAGCGGGAGGCAATCGCCGTTCTATCTGAGGGACCGGAATGCGGTGGTGTGGCTGCGGAGGTTCTCACGTGGATCGAATTGCGACTGCGCGCACCTCGAAGAGGTGCTTGCGATGATCCCAGGCGCGAGGAGGATGGTGATGGGACACACCATAAAGGAAGAGGGAATCAACGGGGTGTGCGAGGACAGGGCGCTCCGAGTCGATGTCGGGTTGTCGAAGGGGTGCGGTAATGGGCTGCCCGAGGTTTTGGAGATAAAAAACGGCGTCCAATTGAGGATTTTGACATCAAATCCGTTGTACTTGAAGCACACGCGGCAACCGGTGGGAAAAGAGGATATGAAGGAGGGGCTTGCCATTTTGGTTTCAGAGAATAGGTTGAAGGAAATGGAGGCCAAAGCTTAGTGATTAGTGTTGATTGGCATCCATCTTTTTTAGGATGATGGAAGTATTGCAATGAGACTTCGTGTATGTCTGTTCATGAAGCTTAATATTGGGAGTTTGATTCAGGGTAACACTTACTGTTAGACAATTTGGTATATAGGTTAAGATTGCCTAACATATGATGCATTGTTTCTGCTGTTGGAGAATATATGATTCAGGGTAACAACTCAATGGCTGACAATTTTATTTTAGAGGTTGGAGAACGGATGAGAAGATGATGGCCTGCAATTTGATAGTGGTAATTAATTTGGACCTTTATTCAAGTACTTCTAATTGCAACGACTGTTATTGTGGAAATGTATGAATCAAATGCAGCCTGATTGATTGCAATGTAAGTTGATTATGGATAAAGACGATAGCTAAAAGCAACGGACTGTGTGAAGGTTTATTTTGTTATCTACTGATCGTTTCTGTTGTATAATGTTAGGAGAGTTTCAAATGAAATTGGATGATCTTTTACATTTTGGGTACATAGATAAATTTAAGCAAACTTTAAGTATTCTTACAAAGATGCTTTTACTTGCAGGCAAATCGAATATTACGTAATGAATATCAGAATATTCAGCATTCATGTCAGAATATTATGTAATCAACATAATATTAGAATATTACGTAATCAGTATCATATCTTCGTCATTATATTGTATATTCTTTGTAATTATGTTTACGATTATTTCCTGATGTACTACTCATGTAATGCCTATATAAAGGTTTCATTTTGTACAACAAAATATATCAATATACAATTCTCATTTCATTCAACTTGGTATCAGAGTCACGTGACATACCCACAAACACTACTAGAATTGTGGTCATCAGCGACGGCTGATACCGTGGCTGAACCGTCGGTGATGAATATCACAGACGACGTCAACCGTGGCAAAAAACCGTCTCTGATGCGCGTGTCTCAGATGTTTTGTGACGGCCGCGCACGACCGTCACACATAATCATCAGCGACAGCCTAGTGGACTGTCGCTGATTTAAAATCATCAGTGACAGCTCTGGGCGTTGTCACTGATATCAACACATCAGCCTCGGCTCAAAGCCGCCGGTGATACTATTAGCAACCGTGATACTTGGTCCTGCCGAGGCCATCAGCCATTTAAGATAGGCTTTCAGCCACAGCTTAGTGACGGTTAACCGTGGGTAAACCGTGGCTAAAGATGTTATCCTGTAACTGAAAAACTAAAATTTTTATAAATTCCTCTATACAATGATATATCGACTACAACCTATTTTCAATCACATATTATAATCAGAAAATATCATACACATGTATTTGAAACTAAACATACAAGTTTTACATAAATACAAGTTTCCTACACGTGTTTATATTTTAAATATATATAAACTATAAATAAAAATTATGTAAATCAAATAGACATATATAAATACTTACCATTATGATCGAGGCTCTGCTATCAACGTAGTCCCCCGCTCCTCGTCGACGACGATGGGTGCGCTCAAACACCTCCATCATCGACGGGCGTTGGACGGTGCCGTCCTCCGTCACGGGCGTCTTACATTAGAAAACAAATACATTAGTATCATTATACACAATATATAATTTAATTAAAAGTAAAAAAATTATACATACCATACGACGCTCATGCACCGCAAAAAATATGGAGCCACCAGTGTGGCGCGCCCCTGTGCCGTCCCCCCCCCCCTCGGACATGCGATTTCTCGACGCAGTCCGAGAGACCTCCTGCCACTCAGGAGTATCCCATCGCTCAACGAGCTGGTCCCACACAGGGCCAGGAATCCACTCGGGGGCGTGTCCCCAAGTCTGCCCTATCTGTGTGGCCCCCAGCCGTCTCATCACGGTCTGACGGGCCTGCTGAAGCAGCCCGTTATAGCGAGCACAGGCAACACGCTCCCATGCAGCCTCCACAAAAGTGGTTTGGTCCTCCGGCCATGTATAATGACCCTGCAAATTTTTTTTATTATTACCGATCAATATTTAACATTAACATTAATTTAATAAATATACTTACCGTGAACTCTTGCCAAAATAAATCTATATGCTCACGGGGCATGTGAGACCATGTAGGCCACGCCCCGTGCACAAACTTTCGGATCGTCCCCGCTATCGTGTGGGGGACGTCCTCCTGCTCAAATCTGCACCATATATAAATTCATATTATGATATTTTGAATTATAAGAAATAATTAATGCATATACTTACCTTCTTCCGCGCACAGTAACTGCTCTGCGCAGTTGTCCCTCGGGTGGCGGAGGGAGAACTCTGTTAGGCCCTCGTGGCCTACGTCTCGATGTCGATGGGCCTGGATCGGCTGAAGGGATGGTGGCTGTAGGTGGGGGGATGGTGACCATATCTGCTGGGGGAATAGTGGATGGATCAGGTGGGGGAATGGTGGCCGGACCAGGTGGGGGAATGGTGGCCGGAGGTGGGGGCATGGTGGTGGAAGACGAAGGGTCAGTGGGTACAGGTGGGGCGGGTGGTAATCATCGGGGGGTCCTACGAGGAATGCCTCCTTGAGAACTAATATCTCGAACCATAGCTGTAAAAATTTAATATAATTAGATTCCGTGCAAGTCCAAAGTGGATGATTTCGGCACGATTCCATCCATTGTTGACGATTCCGCATGAGTCCAAAGTGGACGATTCCGTGCGAGTCCAAAGTGGACAATTCCGGCACGAGTCCATCCATTGTGGACGATTCTGTGCGAGTCCAAAGTGGACGATTCCGCGCGAGTCCAAAGTGGACGATTCCGGCACGAGTCCATCCATTGTGGATGATTCCGGCACGCGCGAGTCCATTCATTGTGGATGATTTCGGCACAAGTCCACCATGGACGATTTGACCGCGAGTCCAAAGTGGACGATTTCGCCGTGAGTGGATGGACGATTCCGACGTGAGTCCTCAGTGGATGATTCCGCGCGACTATTAATTAATATTAAACTAATATTTAACCTAATTAACAATTAAATTCTAATAATTAACCATTAATTTCTAATTATTAACAATTAATTTCTAATAATTAACAATATTTTTTTTAAAAAAAAACTAATAATATGTGATTAGGGTAATTAATCCCTAATCAAACTTTGATTAAGGATTAATTACCCTAATTAGAGTTTGATTAGGGTAATAATACCCTAATCTCAAGCAGTAGCCGGCATCACTGCTGGCTACTGCTCGTCAGCATTGGGGCCGATGGTAATCGGCCCCAATGCGGTGCCGACCTGGTTGAGGCCGGCGCGAAGATGGACGTCGGGTCGACGCCAGCGCGGAGAGGCAGCGCAGGCGGCAAGGCCGGCCATCATAGGGATTTAACGGAGGAGGAGAGGAATTGAAGTATACCGGCGGCGATTGATGGCAGCGGCAAGGCAGCGACTCAGCAGCAACTCGGCAGCGACGGACGGCGGCGACAGCGGCGAGCAGAGAAGGAAGAAGAAGAAAGAGGAAGGGTCGGGCGCGAACGCAAATAAAAAGGATTTTCACCGACGGCTAATCGGCCATCGGAAAACCGTGGATCTGTAATTTTATATTTGTGTTGCGTTCGTGGTAATCGACGGTCGCAACCAGCCGTGGCTAATGACTTACTCATATCACCGACGGCGTAGCGTAGTCGTCGCTACTAACCTATTTTATTTCGAGCACCCAGTTACTCTCATCACCAACAGCTCCGGGTCCCCCGCTAAGCTGTGGCTACTAACCCATTTTATTTCGCGCGCCGTGCACGCCATGATCTAAGAGCGATGGCTTTGGTCGGCCATATGTGAGCCGCGACTGATTTTGTTACATCAGCCACGACCATCGAGGCCGACACAAAGTCGTGAATGATTCTGACGGCTCTGGTAGCCGTCGTTGATCCCCGTTGCTGATATAGTATATTCTAGTAGTGAAACAAAGCCTTTGTCGTTGCACAGACACGCCACTGATCGCAGCCTCCACTGCTACTCCAGTCGACGCGCCACTGTCGTCTCATGTCCGTCTTCGTCCACCTGTCCATCTTCGTCCACCTATCTCCATTGTTCATTCAGTCCTCTCGTGCGCATCAATCCAACAACCACCTCTAGTCCAGATCCAATCTTTGTTGGTTCAGTTTGGCCCATTGTCGCCAAAAAAAAAAATGGCTGGTGTTTCCGAGATTGTACGTCCCATCTGGATGACTCTAACTATGTTTCTTGGGCTTCCCAAATGTGTTGGTTCTTGCAGGGTCGTAAGCTTTAGGATTATGTTACTGGCTCCATCATCAAACCTAATGCATCAACTATTGATTATGTTACAAAATTATCAGACTGTGAAGCTGACAATGCCAAAATCATGAGTTGGATCGCTAACACTACCGCACCAAAGATAAGCCAACTCTTTGGTAATTTTCAAACAACAAAGGAGGTATAGGATTTTTTAGCTGCTACAAATACTATTTCTGATCAAAGCTCTCAATATCAGATTGATTAGGAGCTCTTACATCTTAGACAACAACCTAGTCAATCAGTTCAAGATTACTATACATCCATGGCAATAAATTGGGATAAGCAGTCCCATCCACAACAGTGTACATCTTGCATAGTACACTATACCAGTTATTGTGACAGCAAACATCTACGATAATTTTTGATGGGATTGCTTGATGAATATGAGGAACAACGTTCATCTCTTCTCAATCGGCAACCTCTTCCTACCTTAGAGTCCGCCCTTGCGGAAATCAAATCGGAGGAGACTCGAAAGAAGACGACTACCTCTCTTTCTTATCCATCAGGTGTTGTATCCTCTCAATCTGTGTTCGCAACTACCAACTTTGCTAAAAAAATCAGCCCATGCAACTTTCAATTCTGCTCAAAAGTCATTTCAGAAGAAAAAGATGTGGTGTTACTATCATAAGTCAGAGACACACAACTCAGCAGATTGTCGTGTTCTTAAAAGCCGGGATGCAATAAAACAAAGACCCTTCTCTCGTCCAGCTGTTGCAGTACTCGAAAATGCAACATTTGTTGAGTCTCCTCTTGTCTCCACTATGCAAGTTACTTCAGAAGAACTAGGGGTAATCAATCAACTACGCCGGTCCCAGATGGAGACTAGTAATGGTACCTCTAACTCTTCTTCTCTTAGTTGCTTTGCCTTGCCTATTACTTCAGGTAAACCTTGGCTTTTAGATTTAGCATGATGTAATCACATGACTTTTGATCCAAATTTCTTTTCCCATAAATAATCTAATTTCTCAATACCACCAATTCAAACTGCTGATGGCACCTTACTACATACCACGCATATAGGCTCTATTTCAACTCCCTCACTCTGTATTACAGATGCCTTTTTTATTCCTTCGTTACAAATAATCTTCTTTCTATTGGACAAATTATGGATAATGGTTGTCAAGTTATATTTAAAAAATCTGGTTATTTTGTACATGACGAGGTGACGGGAAAGGTAGTTGGGACAGGGCGTAAGATGGATTGTCTCTTCATACTCGATCAACTCTATCTACCATCTACCTCTATTGCTGCTTTTGCTTCCTCCAATAAAGCTCTTCAGCTATGGCATTCACGCCTTGGTCATGCTTCTCTATCTAAACTTCGACCTTTATTTTCTTCTGGTTTATTAGACTTGTGTCAATGTCTTTTAATGATTTTAATTGTCTGTCATGTCTATTGAGTAAACAATCAAAAATTATTTTTTCTGATAGTGAGTCTCGAGCTTCATCTATTTTTGATTTAGTTCATTCAGATGTTTGGGAACCCGCTCTTGTTCCTACCATGGGGGGATCTCGTTACTTTGTTATTTTCGTCGATGATTACTCTAGATTCACTTGGATATATATATTTTAAAATATAGATCTGAGTTGCTAATTGTTTACTCAAACTTTTCTACAATGATCAAGACACAGTTCTCTTGCAACATAAAAAATTTTCGTTCTGACAATGCAAAAGAATATACATTTGGCCCTTTCATAAGTCTATTGACACAGGATGGCACTATTGCTCAAACTTAATGTGCTGGTACATCCGAACAAAATGGTCGTGCAAAACATAAACATCGGCATATTGTTGAAACAGCTAATGCTCTTCTTCAATCCTCTAATCTTCCTAACTCTCTTTGGGGTGAGGCTACTCTTACAGCTATTTACACAATCAATCGCATGCCTTCTTCTATTTTAGGTAATAAAAGTCCATATGAATGTTTGTTTCAACAAGTTCCCAATTATAGTCTATTGCGTGTGTTTGGCTGTGTTTGTTTTGTTCAACTTCAGTCTCATGAGAGGAATAAGTTGGAACTACAGTCTCGTATGTGTTGTTTTCTGGGGTATGGTATCGGTCAAAAAGGTTATCGTTGCTATGATTCGATTTCTAAACGGCTAAGAGTCTCTCGTCATGTTGTTTTCTGGAAACACATACCATTTGCACAATTAGCTTCCATTGATGGTCCACCTTCTCGTCCCCTTGCCATTCATGTCTACTAATCTTTTTGAAGATTCACTAGTCTTAAACACTAATGCATTAGATAATTCCTCTACCATTTTTTATTCTTCCACTACTCCATATGTTGATCCACTTGATTCTACCACTCCTAAATTTTCACCTGACGATCCAATTGACTCTTCTGCTCCTAACACTACTCCACCGACACCTCCTGTTCCTGAGGCTCCCATTACTGAGGTTTGTACTTCATCTGGTAGGATAACAAACCTAATGTACTTCTTAAAGATTATCATTGTTATTTTGCTTTAGCCACTCTTTACGAACCCACCACCTTCAAAGAAGCATTTCTTGATCCACTTTGGCAAGCAACTATGAATGAAGAGTTAGATGCACTAATTAGATCTCACACTTGGGACTTAGTTACTTTGCCTCCAGGTAAAACTCTTGTAGGTTGCAAGTGGGTGTACAAGATCAAGACTCATGCTGATAGAAGCATTGAACGATACAAAGCTCGCTTGGTCGCAAAAGGATACACACAAGAATATGACATTGATTATGAAGAAACATTTGCTCCGGTTGCTCGTCTTACCACTGTCCGAGCTCTAATTGCAGTTGCTGATGCATGGAAGTGGACTCTTTTCCAGATGGATGTCAAAAATGCTTTTCTCAATGGGGATCTCAGTGAAGAAGTTTACATGAAACCTCCACCTGGGTATTCTCATCCTTCTAATACTATATGTCGTCTGCGAAAAGCCCTCTATGACTCAAACAAGCTCCTCGGGTATGATTTTCTAAATTTAGCTATGCTCTGACTCAGCTTGGTTTTCAGTCTAGTACTTATGATACTGCTCTCTTTCATTATCAGTCTACTTCTGGGATGATTCTTGTGTTACTTTATGCGGATGACATGATCATTACAGGTGATGACATTAATGGAATCAATAATCTCAAACTCTCTCTCCATGAGCAGTTCGAGATGAAAAATCTTGGCTAACTCAGCTACTTTCTCAGACTTGAAGTCAATTCCAGCACAGATGATTATTTTTTATCTCAGGTTAAGTATGCATCTGATTTGATCTCTCGATCAAGTATATCTGATAATGATGTTGTTTCATCCCCTATGGAAGAGAATTGGGAGAATAGCATCATAACAGGTGAACCACTTCAAGATCCTACACTCTATCAAAAATTGGTTGGTAGTCTGATTTATCTTACAATCACTCGATCGGATATAACATATGTTGTAAATCGTGTTAGTCAATTTATGAGCTCTCCCACTTCTGTCCATTATGCAGCTGTTATCCGAATTTTGCGATATATTAAGGGGACCATATTCCACGGATTATCTTATTCGTCTACATCCTCGCTTCAGTTAACTGTCTTTTCTGATGCAGATTGGGGGCGAGACCCGATAGATAGACGAACCACTACTGGTTTTTGCTTCTTTCTCGGAGATTCTCTAATTACTTGGAGAAGTAAGAAGCAATCTATTATTTCCCGTTCCAGTACCGAATCAGAATATCGGGCTCTTGCCGATACAACTACTGAGTTAGTTTGGCTACGATAGTTGCTAGGAGACATGAGTGTTTTCTTTGATTCGCCAACTCCTATTCATTGCGACAGTCAGAGTGCTATTCAATTTGCTCATAATGATGTTTTTCATAAACGCACAAAACACATTGAGATAAACTCTCATATCATACACCATTATCTTACTAATGGGATCTTGCGGCTTATTCATGTCACCTTTTAAGATCAAATTGTAAATATATTTACAAAGTCATTCTCTCCGAAAAATTTCTCTCGTTTGGCATCCAAACTCAAGCTAGCAAAAATTCAACCACCTTGAGTTTGAGGGGGGGTATCAGAATATTATGTAATGAATATCAGAATATTCAGCATTAATCATGTCAGAATATTATATAATCAACATAATATCAGAATATTACGTAATCAGTATCATATCTTCGTCATTATATTGTATATTCTTTGTAATTATGTTTACGATTATTTCCTGATGTACTACTCGGGCACGTTTGTTTCACGGGATATGACTGGTGGATAGGATTTGTCAAATCCTATCCGCCGTTTGTTACAAGCATCAGATATCATTTAAGTTGGATATGATCGAATTCAAATCCGATTCTAATGGGATATAAATATCCTCCCGAGGGGGGTGGGAATTAAAATCTCAGGATTATTTCTTCTCATGTCATTTAAATAGGATATTTGCAATAAGTCAATTTTAATTCAATATTTAAGAATATTTTATAAATTATTATTATTATCATTATGTTAAAATAATTATTTAAAATTAATTTCATAATTTTAAGATGAAAATTTGATAAAATCAAATTTTAAATATTAAATTATTAATATCCGACTCTTTTATCCAGAGTCAACACAAATATAGGATTTCAAAATCCTATCTTTTTTATCTTATTATCCGAGAATTCAACTAACGCTGGATAGAATATAAATTTATCTCACGTGTTTCTTATCCTAGTTAATTCCAAGTGAATTATTATCCGTTTGAAATCCTATCCTGCGAAACAAACGCGCCAATTTTGTACAACAAAACATATCAATATACAATTCTCATTTCATTCAACTCTGCCAAATTTCTACTTTATTAATCATTTTGTGGTGTATTATAGTCTATATAAGCTAATGTACTCTCACTCAATTTATAAAAGAACAAATCTAATATATATGAACGAGAACGTGGGTGCATAAATAGTTCGAAATAACAAGAAAAAGAAGGTTTAAAAGGCCAATGACAGTAATATCTCTATCGGACGATTAAACAACTGTGCCCTAACGACGATAGAACAAATCTCACCCGATGAGCCCATTAGTGGCGATTCCCTAGAACGCCCCGGGGGCATGAACATACAATTCTCCACAACATAATTACTCTCCAAGCAAGAGTTAATGCCAGAAAGACAAATAGCAATGAGCGGTCGCCACGTGGAAAGAAAAACTCCACCACGTAGTCGCCACATTGAGCGCAAAAATCAAAAAGTCGCAAAATGACAACCAAACTACACCTCTACGGTCTACTTCGGCCACTCCAAGAGAGAAAACGACATATACCCACTTCTCAAAATTTGCTTGGAGTTAGATCTCTGTACATACTCAGAGCTCGACAGATTGACACACTACTAGAGTTCGGCACAAAGTCCTCGTACTCCGACCAAGCTCGAGGGTTGTGGACTGAACCAGTACTTTGGGCTCAGTCGGATCAAGCCCAAAACCACCCACACTAATGAACGAGACCCAAGTCGTACCAGACATTACTTAGCCCGGGAGCTCCACCTACAAGGACACCCGTGTCCTCATTAATTACAAGAATTCGTCAATTATGAACCCGACATCTTCGGAATTAGTCTCGGCTTATTCTGAGCACATTCTCGCTAGATTCAGTGAGATATTATCGTCCGAGACATCCCTCATCCTGCACTATATACAGACACGACGCACATTTGATATACTCTCGATTCAAATCTGCATACCCTCACCTGTAATTCTTTCTTACTTGAGCGTCAGAATGTCTTTGCAGGTCCTCGGACTAGTAGAGGACCGCATCACCCCGACTTCAGACAAGAATATAAGATATATTTTTCCTGACTTAATTTTATGTCAATCAAATATGTTTTTGCTATTTTTAAAAAATTGTTCGTAGATAGGAGATTTAATTTATGAAAAGTATAATTTTGGACCATACGGAAGGCCTGCATGTATATATATTTGAATATAAATTTGCTGCTGGCGGATGCATGCTGTCATGGTAGAATAATTAATTAACTAGTATGTGCATTGTTTATTCGGAAACTAATTAATTAGGTGTTGATTAGTACTATAATTATCTGCCCTTAGTTTCACGCAGGAGCTAAAGTCATCAATATAAATTTGCCTTTGTAGTCTAATTGTCTACCTGGTCTTTGTTTTAATGAAACTAATTAGGTGGGCATAGCAAAGCTGATTCGTGCCTCATAATTTTTTATCATACAAGATATAATTAAGTATCCGATAGGCAATTGTTTTGATCAACTACCTTATATATGTTTTTTAGTCGGCATTTGGTTGCCCACAGATGCAATGCTGTAAAAATATTTAATAATATTATTTTTAGTATAATTCATCTAATGAAATTGATCCAATTCAAAATAATATTATTTTTATAATTTAAATCACCATTTAATTTAATACATCATTATTCTATATTATTTAATTTTTGATAAAAAATAAAATAATATTTTTTTATTATATATACCAAAAAATATTAAAAGAATTTATCAAACGATATCAGATCTAAAATCTGACACTAAAATCGTGTTGAACACGCGAAAATTTATAATTTTGATATTTATCTTATTTTTATCCGACGACTCTAAATCACTCAAATTAATTCTTTTTTTATACTTAAATTATTATATTTGCACTCCGTAAATTTGTATTGCAGGTTTTTTGAGTCACAATTATTTTTGCAGCTTGCAAATAATATTAGAAATACAACTTATAAATATTAAACACGGTAAAAGAATTTTGTAGTCAATTAAATAAATTGATTTTTCTATTTACTGTAAATAAGTTACAGTATTTACATTTAGGAGCAATCAAACGTCACATTCATATCAATTAGTGGTTTTAAATATATACATTTCAAGTTGAGTCAAAAGATGCATGTTTCACGCGATGTCATGTGGTTGGACGAGTTTGTATTATTTGTTTTGAATAAGAGATTTTGTATTCGTTACCCAACACCAAGTCTACCCCAACAAGGGAAGGGAAAAAAAAACAAAACAATTAAAAATATCACTACCAACAACATAAGAAATCAAACCAAAAAAAATTATACATAAATTCAAGGAGTTGAATGTCAAATGACGTATCACCAATGGCAGAAACAAAAATTTAATTAGGGGATCAATATAAAAATCTAATAAATACCATTTTAATCATACAACTTCAAATTTTTAATTAAAATCATAGTATAAATTTCTTGGTATATCTTCTTGTTTTAAAAATATGATTAAAATTTTTAAATTAAAAATAATTAAAGCACTTATACTCTTAAAAGAAAATTATTTCATCTATCAATTATCTAAAACAATCTCTACTGCGATGCGGGTGTCACGTTACTTGTCTTAAGGGCCAACTTATGAACTATACTATGTATACAAAAAATTGAAAAAAAAGAGATTAATAAAATTATAAATACATACAAAAAAATAATTAATTTTTGGTGCATCAATAGTACATGATATTACATTAGAAGTAAAACTAATTAAATGCATGATTCATGTTGCAAAAATGAATCTTATTCATCGTGAAGATGTATTATATAATTAATATAGATGCTTAATAAAATTTATTATTTTTCAATTTTCAGTTCTCTATAATTTACCATCATGAATGAAATATAATATATTTTTTATTTATTTTTCAAAATTTTCTTTGAATGTGTCACGACCCCCATCCGGAGATGGGACCGGCGCATAGGATGGACTAGCTAGCCACCTAGCAAGCCTAACCGGGATTCAAATATAAAATCATACAGAGTTTCCCTACAACTAGAGATTCCATGGTATATATAAAGTCTGCAATATTTCTAATCATAACAAAAAGAAATCTAGTCTGTACATCCCAACCGTTCTTAAAACGCACAACAAGACAGTGACAAACTGAACGTCAAATATAGTGGGCATGGAAACAAGATCCTGCCGGTAGCTAATGGAGCACACTAAGGTTTATAAGACCAAGAGTCAAAATACATCAAAGTGTGCATACAAAACCAAATCGGCACATCTGGACATGTGATGACTCACCAAAATGATCTAAGTTCGTATTGGGCTGGAAGACTTGGACTCGGATCAGCATTAGTCACAAGGACCCAATGAGAAGTAATATAGATCTATAACATGAACGGGGAAAATTCAAACATAATCTTTTATCAATTATCACTTAAAATGTCATGCTTAATTTATAGTGACGAAGGTAATGAATATATATTGTAAATCAATTTCAAACATAATATGCAAATACCCAACACCAATGTAACAAACTATAAAATGGGAGGTCCCATATCCAGAGTCATTATCAGATTCAAAGTGGAGTTAGAGCAGATCCGAACATGGGGCCAACATTCCGAGCTAGCAACACTCTTGCTAGTTGGAGTACAAATCATGGTGCACCAAGCTAGGCTAGCATCACCGTCGTTAGCTACAGTTTTTGTCAGAGATTCCTCTCCGTAGATCAAATATTTTTTTCATACTTTCAGAATACTAATCAGTGCATGACAATATCGGACCTCCACATTACAGAGACTCCCCATTTCATAAACAATGTTTGAAACAGAAAATAACATATAGTAACCCATGCAGAATCAAATCCTTGTCATGCACTTAAACATGATATAACTAAGCACATACATATAAAAGCATAATAACTAAAGAACACATTATAAATATATATTATCAACTCAAAATACTCGGCCAAGAGGATGAGCTGCAAGCCTACGGTGCCACGGAGCCAACGGTATGACCTTCCGGAGTATCTAGTACCATAAACATCAGTAACTAAGCACTAATTAATCATCAATCCTAGATATAACATCAAAGTATACTCGGATTCTAAAATCCATAATTCAAACCCTAGTTTGAAGCATCAATCCTCAAATCCATCATCTAAGCTGAAGTTTAACTAAACCTAGGAAATAAGAAGGTGTGTGAGGGTTGAGAGTACCTTTGGAAGCCAAAAGAAGAGAGAAATCAGAGTGGATGATCGAGTCTAGGTAGGAAATTAGGAACCCTAGCTTGGGGATCCCGAGCTAGACTCCACGGATGATAGGCTAGTTTTAGTGATTATGATGTACGATCATCAGTGTTGAGAAGGCCAGGTGGAGATGAATCAGAGAGGGGTGCAGAGGATAGTCGAATGTGAAGAAGTCGATTGGTAAGAGGCTCGCTGAAGAGAGTCGCGGGATCAATTGGTCAATAGGTGAGGGGGAAGGGGTTTTATAATGAGATTGGGTAAAGAGGTTAGTAGTGGGTGAAGAGATCGGTAGTGGGTAAGGAGGTCGACAGTGGATAAGGAGGTCGACACTAGAGTCGACACTTAACAGTATACGCATACCAAAGTTAATATCTCCATATTTTTGGTTAATTACTAAATATATCCCGACTTTTGAGGTATTTTCCAAATCTATCCATACTTTCTAATTTTCTCAATTTAATACATCATTTTTCGATTTGTAACAAATTTATCCCACCGTTAACGGGACGTCACAATAGCCGTTTGGATGCTAACGTGGGCACGCTGACATGGATCAAGAGCCCAGTTAGCATCCAAAAATATTAATAAAATATCAAGTTGAAAAATACTCAACCAGCATCCCCACTATTTTTTTAACTATTTTTTTTTTGGCCCCACCCAACCCAGTCAGCAAATCTTTATACCCGCTATTCTTCTCTTCCCCGACTGCACTCTTGTCTTTCCCGACAAAAACGGAGAGCTCCCCAGCAATCGATCCCTCTACAAACGTGTAGGTCCCAGAAACATGAACACTGTGGGGGATAATACACATTCAAATCCAATAAAAAACATGGGATGGAAATGAAAATCGAAAGCATGAACCTGAAAATAGGATGCATGATTAACCCTAGTTTTGGTGAATGAATCTAGGGTTCCATCTTTTCAAATCAAACACCTCAGATGGAAAGAAAATTACTAACATTTTGTAATAGGGAGTTAATCGGTGACGTTGGAACACTTCGCATTGGTGGTCGCTGATTGCAGGGAGGCGATGTGAGTCGAGTTAGTGTGAGCTGCTTCGATAAAAGTCGAGGATGATGCTTATTCTCACGGCGAACTAGAGACAGCTGTGCGATGAAGGAAGCCGGCGAAGAATGTCGAGATTCCTTCCGGTGGACAAGAACGGAGCTGTGATCCAGATTTTGTTGGGGATGAAGAGGCGATAACCAGAAAAGTGGGATTTGGATTTTGTTGGGTGGGGTTTAGATTTGTTAATTAAAGTTAGGGTTTGGGTAAAAGATTTGCTGATTGGATTGGGTGGGGCCCACAAAAAAATTAGTTTAAAAAAGTGGGGATGCTGATTGGGTATTTTTCAACTTAATATTTTATTAATATTTTTGGATGCTGACTGGGCTCTTGATCCACGTCAGCGTGCCCACGTCAACATCCAAACGGTTGTTGTGACGTCTCGTTAACGGTGTGATAGATTTGTTACAAATAGATAGATGTATTGAATTTGGAAAATTAAAAAGTGGGGATAGATTTGGGAAACACCTCAAAAGTCGGGATATATTTAGTAATTAATTCTTTATTTTTAGTCTTCATTAACTTTAAAACATAAATGTAAATAAGGAAATACCCCCATTTGAATTCAATTAAATATTTGAAAAATCAAAATCCATAAGGATCAAAATCCAAATTTTGAGTTATAGTACAAATTTATAAAAATAAAAAATTTTATAATCTCCTGAGTCAAATATGGATGGGTTAAGAGTTTCCAATTTTTTTTAAAAATCGATCTTTAACTTATTTCTATCACATAACCTTTCCTGCACATAATTTGTTTGAAACACATCACAACACTAAGGAATGGCTTCCCCAAAGTAAATATCAAAGCCTCAAACTCTTATGATCTCGGTGCTATCTATGTTAGGGGTGAGAAAAAAAACCGATTTTTCGGTTAACTAGAAAACCTGTCCGAAACCGAACTGATTTGATCGATTTTGGGTTTTCTTTTTGAAAAAATCGGTTTTCGGTTTTGGGTTCGATCCGCGGTTTAAAAGTCCACCAGTTTCGGTTAACCGACCGGTTCAACATATTTTTTAATATATATAATATATTATATTAAATAATAATTTATAAATGAAAATAACTTTTAAAAATATATCTAAAAACTTAGAAACCCTAAGTTTCTACTTTCCCGCCGTCACATTCCATTCACCCATTCCCATTTCCCACTTCTCACAGTTGCACCCTTCTCCTCTCTTGTTCTCCTGCACGCCGCCGCACGACAACCATCCTACTCGATGTTGCCGGCCTCCACCGTCCCGAGTCCACTGCACGACCTCACTCTCTCGCTCACAAGCGAGTCGGCTCCCGCTCTTCAGTCTTCTCTCTCATTCACCGGTGATTCCATCTTCAACGGTTGAACTGCGCATTCATTCAACGGCGAGTCGGCCTCTCCCCATCCTCAATCGGCGGTAGGTGGATGTAATTATTGACGGCCTGTGAATGAGAAGAAATGTTCTTATGTGACTTTTTTAGTCAAAATTGGAATAAGTATGTTGATGTCTTATGTAGGGGTGAGAAAAAAAACTAATTTTTCGGTTAACCAAAAAATCGGTCCGAAATCGAACCGGTTTTTTTGGTTTTGGATTATATTTTTGAAAAATTCAATTTTCGGATTCGGGTTCGGTCCACGGTTTAAAAAGTCCATCGGTTTCCACTACTAGAAATTGAGTCTTCAGCAACGGCTATCAGCAACGGCCGCTCTAGCCGTTGCTATTTGCAACGGCATTCTTACGGCCGCTCAAGCCGTTGCAGATATGATGTATCTGCAACGGCTTTCTAACGGACATGCGAGCCATTGCTGATGATTTTAATAATTATCAGCAACGACTTTCTAACGGACAAGTGAGCCGTTGCTGATGATAACTTATTAGCAACGGCTTTCTAACGGGCGAGTGAGCCGTTGCTGATAAGTTTATATAGGTCGCAGATCGCGCCCGACTCTTCTTCCTCCCGCTGCTGCCGCCGCCGCCTCCTCCTCCCGCCTCTCGCCGCCGCTGCCGACGCCGACGACGCCGAGCTGCCGCTGCCGACGCTGCCGTCCGTCGTCCTCGACCGCCGATTTCAGGTATTCATCGCCGCCCGACCGTCTATTCCCGTTGCGGCCGGCGGGAAATCCGACTGAAACCCTATTTTTAGGGTTTCAGCCGGCGACGATCGACCGATGGCCGCCGCCGAATCTTGTACAGTGTCCGGACACACTGTCCGGACACTGTACGCTGGCGCCGGAAAGAGTAGATTAATTTTTTTTATTTTTTATTTATATGTTAATTAATTAATTAATTAATTATTTAGATTAATTGTTTAATTTGTTAGATTAATTTTTAGGGTTTAGATTAATTTCAGAATTGTCCACTTCGGCATTGTGCCGGAATCGTCCACTTCGGACGCGCTCCGGAATCGTCCACTTCGGACGCGCGCTGAAATCGTCCACTTCAGACACGCGCCAGAATCGTCCACTTCGAATGCGCGCTGGAATCGTCCACTTCGGATGCGCGCCGAAGTCGTCCACTTCGGACTCTTACCGGAATCGTCTAATTTGGACTCGTGTTGGAATTGTCCAATATGGACTCGAACTGTCTCGAAACATTTAGAAAATAATCATCCATCCGACGAGTTGATATGTTTCACGTACACATCGACGAGTCAGATATAATTTAGCAAAACCTTAGATCCGTTCGGGGATTGTATGTTCGTGTAAAAGAAGTAGATGATCTTTCATACGATGTACAATTCTTGAATTATCCCTGATTGGAAGTAGAGTATCATTTGGCACACTTGTATATATTACTCAATTGTCCAGAGATTGAACAATTCATTGAAATATTTGATATTGAGATGGTGTAAAAATACTCTATTCACAACAATGAAGAATTGGAGAGATTACGGAATCGTGATTTTCCTACTTGGATTCAGACTTACAGCAAAGATCACAGAGCTGAAATAGATGAAAGAATATTTGAGTTTGTTAGTGGACCGTCGCGACTTGTGTCGTGCTATAGCGGATATTTTGTTAATGGGTATAAATTTCACACGGTTGAATATGCATTTACAAAGAAGACGATGAATGATAGGGTCTGTGTGAAAGGGACAACCTATGTTGAATGTGATATGGATTTTTATGAACTGGTGGAAGAAGTGATAGAGTTGCACTACTTCGGCTTGAAATCAGTTATTCTATTTAGATGTCATTGGTTCGATACAACAGAAAGGGGCATGAAAGTTCATCCAAAATACAAACTTGTTGAGGTCAATTACAAATCTAAATTGGCAGCAAATGAGCCTTTTATATTGGCATCACAAGCCGAACAAGTATATTACGCGAAGTATCCGGCTCGAAATAAAGATAGATTAGATTGGCGTGTAGTCTGTAAGACAAAAGGTAGAGGAAAAATTGATCCGATAGTAGGAGAAAATGAGCTGATACCTGATATGACACATGGTTTCTATCAAGAAGATGATCCTCCTGCTGTAGATCGTATTATTCCAATACTCGAGGATGCAGACACAACGTCAATTCAATTAGAAGTTGAATATGCTGATGATGACGATCGTGAAATTGAGGAAGCTGGAGATGAAGAAGATGAAGAAGAGGAAGAAGAGGAAGAAGAGGAAGAATTCGAAGACTATTATTCAGATGATGAGGAATAATTGTAAAGTATATATTTTATTAAATATATCTCTACTATTTATACAATAATCTGATTATATGTCTATTCGACAGATATGTCTGGTCGTGGTTATCGTCGCAGGAGAGCTTCGGAGTCTCCGATTGGTGAGACTCCTACACTTACTCATGCTGCTGATCCTCCTGTTGCTGATCCTCATGCCGATGATACTGCCGAGGCTAGTACATCCAGACGCAGGCGGCCACGCGGGTCGAACAGGTGGCAGCCTCCACCAGCCACAGAGTCACGTAGATTTATTAGCGTGATTGGGGAGCGGTAATATATCATGAATTATGAATCATTACAAATTCATTATATAATAATATAATATTAAAATTTATTTTTGTTGTGCAGGTTCGAGCAAGAAGAAGTGCTGAGGAGCATTTCTTCTACTATTCGACGATACATGCACGGGGCATGGCCTACGTGGTCTCACGTGCCTAGCGAGCACGTCGACATGTTATGGCGCGAGTTTGAGGCACATATTATTATTATTTTTACATGCATGATGATTAATATTGGTACTGATATTATTATTATGTTAGCTCGCTATACATGGGCTGAGCACCAAAGGCCCTTCATTTACGCTGCCTGGGAGGCTATTTCCCAGGCAAGGTACAACGGGCAGCTAGGGCAGGCCCGGTCCCAGGCGATGGCACGAGCTGGGACTACTAATATCGCGGAGACTCGGGGATACGGCCCTGATTGGATTACTCCGGATATATGAGACCAGCTCGTGGGAATATGGTTGACGGATCAATGGAATGAGGTTTCTCGGAATGCGGCTAGAAATCGCATGTCGGGGGGAGCAGCGCGTCACATCGGCGGCTCTGTTGCATTTGCAGTGCACGCGAACCGTATGGTAAGTATACCTTTTAATTATATATTTTATTTGTTAGTATGTGTACTAATTAATGTATTTGTTTTGTAAATGTAGACGACGGTGTCGGATGACGGGACTGTCCAGCGACCCTCCCCGATGGCGGTGTTTGAGCGGACTCACCGTCGAGCACATGGGACAGGGGAGTACATCGACAACCGCGCTGCATACATTATGGTAACTATATATTTGTTTAAATTATTCATTATATATTTATAATTTAAGTTTTATGATAAATATTAAACAAAAAATCAAACTCGAGTAGGAGACCTACAGCTAGACGGTGGTGCAGCGCGGGGGCACCCCCGAGGACTTTGACGCAGCAACGTGGGTCGAGGCCGCAGGTGGTTGGGACCATGGCCGCGTATATGACTTTGCAGATAGTGGTCATGCGCGAGCCGTACTAGGGCCACTTGGGGCACCGACCCCTCCGGTCGCTGGTGAGCGTCCGTCCACCTCTAGATCCAGTTATGATCATAGTAGCAGAATAAGGACTCTAGAGGAGACGGTCGCACGTCAGAGTCAGATGATGGCGGAGATGCATGCTATGCTACACAACATGTCAGGTCATCCCGAAGCAGGCATCTATTCGGCATCATCTCATCCATCGTCCTCGAGTCAGTCCACGCCGGTGTACACTCAAGCACTCCAGACCCCACCATATGATCCGGGCCATCCTCCATCGTCATCGTGAGATTTTTTTATATTGACTTTGTTACTGAGATATTAGACTTGTTTAATTTATTTTGTTTGGATATTGATACTTCAATTTTGCATTTGAATAGTTTTTATACTATTGTGGATAATTATCAATATAAATATAATTATTTTGATGTATATCTTGGTATATTTGTGATGTGTGAATGAATGTGTGTATGAGTGTATGGGTGTGTGAGTTATGTATCAGATAATGTATCGATGGAAATTTGAAATTTGAAATTTTTTCGTTACCAGGTTCACATCATCAGCAACGGCTTTCCCACGGCCATCCGTGGGAAAGCCGTTGCTAAAAGTTTATCGAAAGCCGTTGCTGATGACCTACAGCAACGGCTTAGCAACAGGCTTTTACTAACAGCGTTGCTACGGGCTCACCGGCCGTTGCTATTAATGTTATCAGCAACGGCTCCGCGTCCGTGGCAAAACTGTTGCTGATAATATTTTTAGCAACGGCCCGAGCGGCCGTTGCTGATCCGTTGCTAAGTTATCAGCAACGCGATTTTCTGCCACGGCTGCATTGCAACGGCGCCAGCCGTTGCTGATGATGTTCAGCAACGGCTCAGCAACGGCATCAGCAACGCCCATTTTTCTAGTAGTGTTCATTGATCGACCGGTTAAATATAATTTATTAATTTTTAATTATATATATATAATAATGATTCATAAAATTAACCAAGTGATTTATAAATTATAAAATATTATAAAATGTTATAAAATATTATAAAAATTATAAAAATTTATAAAAATTATTAATTTTTGCATCACAACCGAAGTTAATGGACCGCTTAATAAAATTGCTAATGGACCGATTAACCGGTCCATGCTCACCCCTAGCTAGTCCTGTGAATGTGTTCTTTCTTTGCATGTCAAGCTTTATGAATTCATAGTATGTTGAGTTCCTGTCTCAAACTCAGTGTTATTGTAAACATGCACTAATGGCATCAATCTTAGCTATGTATTCTTCCTCTTCAAACTTCTGAGATTGTCAATAATTTAACTTTGCTCATACGATCTCAAAGTTTGGATGACTGAAATATATTAAAAGCATTTAACTCTTCCTCTTCACACGTACTTGTTTATGGAATATATGAATAGCACTCTGAAAATTGATCTCAAAGTTACGAGTCATTTGGTAACTTTGATATATAATTGGAGTTTGGATAAGTGGTTTGCGGAATAATAATAATGGTGCATTTACCATGTTTAATTGTTTAGGTTACAAATTTTATTGATAGGAAAAGAGAACTTAGAAATTGATAGGTTAAAAAAATTTATTGCTTAACCGAATCAAAAAAATTGAAATCGAAATGATATTAACTGAAATTAACGGACCGATTTACGATTAATAATTTTAAAAAATCGAAGTTAATGAATCGGTTTTTAAAATTGCTAATTGATCGATTAACCGGTCTATGCTCACCCATAATCCAAGTTCAATAAGAAACATTAATGGACAAACTAATTATTTAATTATTGTATAACTCATTCATAAATGCCCACACAATTTATTAATATGAGCATGGATAATAGCAAAAAAGATGTATTAAGAATAAAACCAATATGGGTACTTTAAATGTAAAATACTAATGGAGAAAATTTTAAAATTAGCTTATAAGTTAAACTAATGGATAAAATTTTGGACTTAGAATTAGAAATTATTAGAGAAGAATTTGGAATTTCTTTATTTAAAAAAAATCAAATTTTATATTTAGCCATTACGGAAAAAAGTTATATATAAAAGATTAAATATGTGATTCGAATCTAAGATTCATAAGAAAAAAATTGAATAATTTACCATTAGACTATGAATAAATTAGTAATAAAAGTTGAAGTTAATAATACTTGTGCATTTTTATCATATATATTAAAAATTATTAAATTAGTTTTAATATTTAATATTTTATAAAATTTTCAAGGGATTCGTGTAATTAAAATAATATAAAATTAGTATTATATTCGAAGTACACTAAATTTTTAAAAAATATTATCTAAAATTATATTATTTATTTTCATATTCTATCCTATCTCATTCAATAAAATATAAGAACCATCAACGTATTCTAGATATATGGGCTATCACGATGTAAACAATGAACCGATTGAACCATTAGTTTATCCATTAGATTGATTCAATAAATTTATATAACGTAAAAGAATTATAAAATTCAATGCGTCTCTCTTTCAAAGAAGCTAAAGGCAAAAAAAATGCACCATCTCTAAAAAATAGAAAATAATGCATGCATGTCAACTTAATAGAAATCTAATGTCAACTTAACAATTGAATAAATTAATTAAGAAACTAATAGTTAATAAATATTTTTGAGTAAATTCATTATAACCCTTTGTCATCGGATATACAAAAGGAAAATAAGAAAACATTTACAGAATATAGAAAGGAGACAAGAAAAATGCAGTGGAAAGCACTTGAGGCCGACACGTTATATCACAATACAGTAAAAAAATATCATAAGTGATGATTGACTGCGACATGTATATATTAAAATTGATGAATTAAAACGTTGTATCCCATCAACTAAGTAAAAAAAGTGATGAATTAAAACGTTCATTTTTATAGTAATTTCCTAGCATCGAAGTCAAACACTAATGGAATCCTATCAGCATGTGTATTCTTATTTCCCTTCATTTTCGTCCAAAACAAATACCAGCATTTCCCTATACTCAGTCTTATTCAACCCTGTCAGCTTGCTGTATTCTTGCACGCCATAATATATTTTTGCTATTTGGTATTCTAACAATTAATTATGAATCTTCTGCAACTTTCTTGCACGCCATAATATATTTTTGCTATTTGGTATTCTAACAATTAATTATATATGAATCTTCTTCAACTTGTTCTCCATTAATTATAATTTTAGTTCCTATAATTTTTTATAATTTTGATTTTTATTATTGTAATTTAAAAATTTTAGTTTTAATTCTCACACTATATTTTTATCTAGGAATTGATCCCTACCGTACTTGAGGCATAAACGATGCTGACGCGACTAACTCGGTGGCTGTCTGGACAATATTACTGACGTGATAATTCTTTAAAACACACTAAAAGTACGAGGACGTAAATCAAAATTCAAGTAACTATTGAGCACTAAACCAAAAAAATTTTATGTGAATGCTCGAAATGAGTAGGAGCAGCTCTTGATGGCAACCCCTCGACTCTTTCGCTTATGATATGATGCGGAACGACTTCACAATATGTAGTTGATTCAACATCCTTAGGTCGCTGGTATGAATTCGGCAGGTTGGATTTTGAAAACTAATACTTTTTTCTTCTTGATCATTCTTCTCCAAATATAAGGAAAATCATACTTTTAGTTCTCATAGTTTACTCGATTTTGATTAAAACACACTAAAAGTATGTGGACTAAAATCAAAATCTGAGTAAACTATGAGGACTAAAATCAAAATTCGAGTAAAATATGAGGACTAAAATCAAAATTAGAGTAAACTATGACGACTAAAACTAAAATCCGAATAAACTATGAGGACTAAAACAAAAATCTGAGCAAATTATGAGGACTAAAACTATTTTTTTTTATGAATGATTGAAATGAGTATGAGCAACTCTAGATGGCGACCTCTTGACTCTCCCGCTTATGATATAATGCGGAAGGGCTACATAATAATATCTACAAAGTCTTTATACAAATATTAGATATGTTCAACGCTTGTATAACATTTTAATTCTCCGACACGCTGACCTTAACTCAATTGGTAGAGTGAAGAACTGTAGTTGATTCAAACATCCTTAGGTCGTTGGTTCGAATTCGGCAGGTTGGATTTTGAAAAGTTATAAAAAAAAATTCTTCTCGATCCTTCTTCTCGAAATATAGGGAAAATATTACTTTTAGTCCCCATAGTTTACTCAAATTTTGATTTTAGTACTCATAGTTTACTCGAATTTTAGTTTTAGTCCCCATAGTTTACTTGGATTTTAGTTCTAGTCCTCATAATTTACTCAAATTTTGATTTTAGTCACCATACTTTTAGTGTGTTTTAATCAAAATCGAGTAAACTATGAGGACTAAAAGTATGATTTTTTCTATATTTGGAGAAGAATAATCGAGAACAAATTTTTTTGTAACTGTTCAAAATCCAACCTGCTGAATTCATACCAGTGACCTAAGAATGTCTCAATCAACTACAATCCTCCGCTCTACAAACTGAGCTACGGTCGACATGTCAAATGTCGGAGAATTAAAATTTTATACGATCGTTGTACGTATTTAATATTCGTATACCGACTTTGCAGATTGTGAAGCCATTCTACATTCTACATCATATCATAAGCGGAAGAGTCGATCGATCGCCATAGAGAGCTGACCCTACTCGTTTCGACACTTCACAAAAAATATTTGGTTTTAGTTCTTATAGTTTACTTGAATTTTGATTTTTGTCCCTATAATTTACTTGAATATTAATTTTAGTTCCCATACTTTTAGTGTTTTTTAAAGGATCGTCACGTTAGTAATTTCCAGTTAGCAACCGTTAGCCACGTCAACGTCGTTTATGCCTCAAGTGACGACATGGATCAATTTCTAAACAAAAATATAGTGTGGGGACTAAAATCAAAATTTTTAAATTATAAGTACTAAAGTCAAAATTAGAAGAAACTATGGGGACTACAACTATAATTTTCCCATTTTTAAAAAATATATATATGTTATTTGGAATCAATGCCTGTGAGAGGTGTTGATTTCTTCAAAACCTATGCCTACTCTAAATTGGCACCGGCGCCGATCTATTTGAGATTTTGAGGCATCCGTTTTAACAAGGTGGTGCTTTTTGCGAGATGACGTCAATTTTTTGAAAATCGATACTTAAATTGGGATTAATAATTTTTCTAAATTTGAATATGAATTTTTGAAATTCTCTAAAATTGAATGTGGTCTATGAAATTTTCAAAATCAAAACCGAATTCAAGAGATTCCCAATATACCCTTTACTAAAGCTCTTGAAACATTTCAAGAGTTTCAAGTACTTGAAACTTCTAAAAGTGACCATTTAATCGTGAAAATATTTCCTAAAATATTTCAAAAAATCGCAAAATAATTTCATCACTAATTTATATTTTTTGTGATTTTTTGAAGATTTTAATATGCATTTTCATGATCAAATAATTACTTATAAAATTCTGAAACATTTTACTTGAAACTCTTGAAACATTTCAAGAGTTTCACCAATGACTATTTGATCATGAAAATGTATTTTAAAATCTTAAAATAATAATAATTTTTTTTGTATTTTCATGGTCAAATGACCACTTTCAAAAGTCTTACTTAAAACTCTTGAAATAATTCAAAAGTTTTAATATAAGAGTATATTGGACATTATTTTAATTCGGTTCTGGTTTCGAAAATTTCAAAAGCCATATTCGATTTTGAAGAATTTCGAAGATTCATATTCGGGTTTAGGAAAATTTCTGAATTGGGATCGGTTTTGCAACAAACCTTAAAAATACCAATATTATTTTTTGAAAACCACTTATTTCTCCGCTGATTTTAATTACCTTTATCCAGTATTGAAGTTTTAATTTTTTAAACGATATTAATTTTATTTAAATGAATAATTAGTTCGATTAATCTATAAGTTTTAAACATTAATTCATATTTAATATTTAATTTTTTAAAACCAATGCTTAGTCGACGTCATCAAATTAAAAAAAAATTTAATAGATTAGTTGTCCCCCGAGTGTATATATATATGAATATATCTGCAAGTCTGCAACTTTCGGAAGTTTCTCACCTAAAAATAAGTTCCTGCAAATTCCTTAATCTTCTGAAACTGTCATCGATTTTCCAGATCTGTTCTCCATAATCCATATATATGATCCAGTTCCAGATAGATTAGATCCCCACTTGTTGATTGTCATAGAAGTTCTTTCAAACCATCACCTAATATTGGAGCCTTTTCTTTCCTTTATATATATATATAGTGCAAAGGAAATGCAGTTTTCCTCCATCTCCATCTTCAAAATGCAGTTTTCCTACATCTTGATTTCGTTGAAGGCTCTCCTACAGCGTTTCTTCCCTCATTTATTTGGTTACTCCAGTTACTTTCAGGAGAAGGCCAAGACGTTGTCCAAAGAGCTGGATGAACTGAAGAAAACAAGAGATGAAATAACTCGACTGAGGCAACTTTACAATGCCAAGGTCAAGAAAGAAGAGCTGATGTGGGCGTTATATGTTGAAGAATTTGAAGAAGAAGCAGAGTTAGTAACTGCTGAATCAAAAAGAAGGTTCAAAAGTCTAAACTGGCCAAATTCCCAGCTTAACAAAAGAGCAGAGAAGGCTCTTGCATGGGCTGACAAGTTGAAGGAGGATGCCTCATCCATCCTGGCCAAAAATCCTTTTCCAGATAGATTTGTGAAGGTGGATGAACCAACAACAATAGTAGGTATGGAGAAGGCTTTCGAGGAGCTCCAGCGGCATGTAACAGGAGACGAAGTCAACATCATCGGAATCCATGGCATGGGGGGTACGGGCAAGACCACACTTTTGAGAAGGCTCAACAATCATCTGGCAAGCACGAAAACTGATTTAGACATGGTGATCTTGATTGAGGTATCAATGAATTTCAAGGTGGAGGAGATCCAAAATTCTATAGGCAGTCGTTTGAAATTGGCTTGGCAAAAGGACACGACGGAGAAGAACAAAGCAGCTGACATATACAGTATTCTCAGCGAACTGAAATCAGTCCTGCTGCTAGATAATTTATGGGAGCCCTTCAAATTAGAGCTCGTGGGAATTCCAATTCCTGAGCCAACATCCGAGTGCAAGGTCATCTTCACCACCCGGATGGAGGACATTTGCTATCGTATGGGCGCAGAGAAGAAAATTAAAGTGGAATGCTTGCAAGATGAGGCGGCCCGCGAACTCTTGAAAACCAGTGCGAGTTTGGATCCTGTGGATGCTAATCCATTGATATTTGAGCAGGTTAACTTGTTGGCCAAGAGCTGTGGCGGTTTACCGGCAGCACTGATCACTGTCGGAAAAGCAATGGCACCCATAAAGGAAGTAGAAGATTGGCAGGAAGCTGTCTCTATCATGAAGAATGCGCCTTTCCTACTGCCCGGTATAAAAAGGCATGTTCTTGAACCTCTGAAACTCAGCTATGTTTATTTGCGTAATGATACTTTGCGACTCTGCATCTCCTGCTTGTCGGTATACTGGGAAGGAGAGGCAGAGTCGCAAAGTAGTTTCTTTTGCAAAAGGAACCAACTCAGCAATAGTAGTATTACCAAATTTTGGATCGGTGAAGGGATTATAGATGAATTTACAAATGCAAGTGATGCTGAGATCACAACTGACTATTTGATTGGGGAACTAGTTGCAGCGTCTTTGATCGAACGTCGACGTGCAGAATTCTTTGAGATGCATCCTATGGTCCGAGCCATGATAAAATGGGTTGGGCGTGAAGGTAGAAAGGACAAAATCAGATGCGTAGAGGACTGCGCAGTTACGCATGTAGAAGCGTGCGCAGCGGAGAGATTAATATCACTAGGCGGGAACAAGACTGTTGCTCTTCCGAAAACGCCTCAATATCCTCACCTACTCTTTTTCAATGCGGAGCGTAGGAAATTCATTAAAAAGATGCCGAATGGCTTCTTCAATAATATGCCCCGACTCAGGATCCTCCAGCTGCGAGAAACTGCTATACAGGAGCTTCCCACAGGTATCGGAAAACTAGTGCATCTTCAACATCTAGATCTTTCTTACACTTGTATCACATCACTGCCAAGGGAGCTTGGAGGGTTGGTAAGTCTCAAGTATTTGGCCTTGTCAGGGGCGACGTGCTTGACAAACATTCCTGATCAAGTGATATCCAGTTTTCAGGAATTGCAGTGGCTAGATATGTACGACAGTTATAGTGGATGGAGGGTAGAACCGTCTAAGGAAGGGGTCTGTTTTGAGGAGCTGGAAAGCTTGAAGAGGTTAAAGGTTCTTGGAATCACTGTCAGCACAGTTGCTGCTCTAAAAAGACTCTGTGGGTCGGCAAAGCTGGCTGCATCCTTGAATTCTCTCCAGATAAAAGGCTGCGCAGGCATGACATGTTTTGGCATCCCATCGACCAATTATTTTTTGAGCAACAATATGCCCAATTTGTTACATATCAGGCTGCACGATATCAGTGAGCTGGAAGAGGTAATACTTGGCTGCCACCCTGAAGACAGCACCTCCCTTTCGAATCTTGAGACCCTTCAACTGTCGAGTCTCCCAAAGGCTAAACTGGTATGCAAGAGATCCTGCCTGAAGAAACTTAGTAGATTACAGATTGAAGATTGCAACGAAATCAGCCAACTGGTAGAATTTGAGGGGGAGGTACGACGTCCTGGAATTAAAACGATTACTCTCTTTCCTAATCTCAAAAGAATAGTACTCAGGCGGCTCCCTAAGCTGACAAGTCTTAGCGCTGGGAAATTGATGTTGGCATTTCCTTTGTTGACGACCATCAAAGTGGAGAGCTGCCCCAAGCTGAAGAAGCTGGTAATGGTTGCAAAGAAGATGAAAGTCGTGAACTGCAAGAAATCATGGTGGAAGCAGCTGGACTGGGATGACGACACAACCAAGTCCTTCCATCACCTCTTCAGATTGGAATAATCGATTTCTTCAATTTCATCTAATTACCTTTATTAAGATTCCATCTTTGGTGAAAATCAAATATTACATTTTTATTCTTTTATTCTTGATTGTAACATAAAATTGTGTGGAGACCTTGTTAATTAGGTCTTTAAGTATTGATGGCTGCCTTTGTATAAGTTTACCTTTGTAATCTAAGATTTGAGTGTCCTTAAAAGAGTGCGGTGAGAAAGTGCTTTGGAGAAGGCCGAAATTTCTTTCTGGTATAAAAGTCCTCGTTGTAAAGGAACTCTATATCTAGTTGATTGTGTTTGAAATCCAAAACTAGGTGCTTAGGTATTGGAGTAGGCGGATTGCTGAATCACTATAAATTCATTTGTGTTATTATTGCTCGCTTGCTCATAATTGCTTTACATATTTGCTTTTGCACTTAGTTAATTGCATGTGTTTGCCTAATTACTCAAGAATCCGTTAAAACCAAAATTAGGCATAAGAATTAGCGTAACACACTATTTACCCATATTCTAGTGTGGATATTCAACTTATAAAATGTTGTTAGAATTTCGAATTGAAGTGAATGTTAACAAAAATCACTACTAAAAAATTGTCTTATGTGACGGTTTTGGCGATCGCGAAATTGTCATTGAAGACCTTCTGCGACGACCACCGACGGTCGCAAAAGTTTTGTTTCCAAACTGTCTAAAATATATGGACAATTCAGAAATCATAAATCATATATAAGTTTTGTACTTCTTATAGACAACAGTGCGATCTTCAAAAGGGACTAAGGTGTTGTTATATATCATGGTTTAATAGTTGATAAGTTTTCGTGATACGTATCAACTCACCAATCATAATTTTTTTGTTCAATTTAAACCCTACAATTATACCTACATATTTACAATTTAATTAAATTATTCCTTAAATAATTTAGCAGGTGACTTGGCGTAACAATAAAGTTATCCACTAGTCACTTGGAGGTTATGATTCGAGCCACATAAATAATCTCTCTAATTGATATGGATAATTGGAAAATATACTTCGACAATAACAAATCATGCACTTATTGTATACTCTAAATACCTCAAATAAAAAAACTAATTTAAATTATAATTGGACTGGACTAGAACTATTGTGCCCGGTCGAACTAGACCCAATAGCATCCCACTACTCGTCTCGAGCCGAACCAAGCGGCTCCACCTAGGGGGCTTCACCTAGTCACGCCCCTGAACTAGATATGAGCCAGACAAGGATATTCGCATCCTACCTTATCATGAGAGATATGTCATTACAAGCCCGTCATTTTCAGGATCAACCTCAACCCATTCTGGGCAATATCCCCACGAGATTTTCGGGTGGCGTCATCACCTTAGCCTGCAATAAATACAAACACGGCACGCCTCAGGTAATCCTAAGTTCCAATTTCATTACCTCCACCTTGGAGTCCCCGAGGACTATCTAATGCTCGGAGATCAACTCGAAGATTTAGTCTGTGTAGGACGCCTAGACAAGTATGTCCATCACAAGAAAGAGAGGGGTCGGAGCAGAAGCCGTGACCCTCGACGACGAAGCCGAACACCTTCAAGTTCCCATAGGGAGAACAGCTGAGATAACGATCCCCGATGGGTCATTGACTACATTACCGGCGGATTTGTTGGGGGTGGAGAGTCGAGGTCGGCGAGAAAGAGGTCTCTTCGGGCAATCATGATAGTTGACATTGCCACTCGCCCACGCCGGTCTACCCCAAATCCTCGATAATGTCATTCTATGAATCCGATTTTCACAGAACTGATCAAAACCTACACGACCTAGTCGTAATCTCTATGAATGCAGAAAACTTCATGGTAAAAAAAATCCTTGTTGACCAAGGGAGCTCGGTTGATACCCTCATCTACTCTACTTTTGAGAAGATGCAAGTAACCGAAGCCTCGCTCACACCATGCAAAGGAGATTTGGTAGGCTTCTCGGGAGAAAGAGTTGACGTCCATGGACATATTTTTTTGCACTTAGAAGTTAGAACCGTCAACTCTTGGGCTTGGGATTCTCGCTCACACCATGATATGGCTGAGGACGAAATTCAACTCTAATCCAAAGGTGAAAACAATTGATGTACAATATCTTGTCATTAACATCCCTAGCCCATATCATATGATCCTAGGACGGTCGTCCTTGAACAATTTGGGAGCCGTCGTTTCCACTCCCCACATGACATTAAAGTTTTCTATCTCAGAAACAAATATTGCACGCCAACCAGAAAGAAGCTCGATGATACTATAATGAATGCCTTAAGCCGAAGATGGCTGAATTAAAGAAAAAAATATAATGGTCCACAAATGCTTCCCATAATGAAAGGCAAACAGTCGACTGAAGCCTTTGGACCATGCTCAGGACAGGACATGCGAAAATAACCCCAACTCAATCCTTCAAAGGACTCAAGTCGTGATCGAGTCATCACAACAGGCACTAACAAAGCTCTCATGTACGCACAATTTCCTTACCACTCAATAAAACTGCATTTCTCGCATTTTTCTCTATGTATATTCTGGGAACTCTACGACAATCTCGCCTATTTAACAAGTATTTAATCATTCGAAATCTACAAAAAAAACTTCACGAGCTCGGCCAGAATCCCCCCGAGTGTGGATTCTCGCACTTAGAAGTCAGAACCGTCGCTCTTGGCCCCGAAGCCCAACATTCCATTCAGCGATCCAAAACTCGATTTTCACTAGTCTAGCTCATCGGCCTAGGTGCCTATCTCAAGCTCCTACGCCCTCAATGACCCAAACACGCTTCTCGCGAACTCAATTTTCACCGAATCTGGTCGTCGACTCGTTGGCTATCACGCCACCACATCCGACCTCAACACCCTTACACGACCAGGACTTGGTTTTTATCAGCCTGACTCGTCGACTGTCATGCCACCACCTCCAGCCTCAGCGCCCTTACACAACCAGGACTCGGTTTTCACCAGCCCCGCTCGTCGGCTATCACGCCACCACCTATGGCCTTAGTGCCCTTATACGACCAGGACTTGGTTTTTGCCAGCCTGGCTCATCGGCTATCACGCCACCACCTCTGGCTTCAACGCCCTTACAAAACCAAGACTCGATTTTCACCAGCTTGGCTTGTCGGTTATCACGCCACCACCTCCGACCTCAGCGCCCTTACACAACCACAACTCGATTTTCACCAGCCAGGTGAAAGAAATAGTATCCTAGAGACAATCACATGTTAATGTGTAGGGAACTATTTTTGGTTAATGAATAAATGAGGCAACCTTTCTAAATGTTATTGTTTATAAGATTGTGATGAACCCCATGAACTCGGGCAAATGATTCCAAGGCCATGATGAGATGATGCCACTGATACTTGAATCCAGATGCTCCTGTTTTAAATGTTTGTAGTTGTAGGATCACTGATTAGAGGATTAGTGATTTCGGTAAGACTAGTATACTTGGTACATGCCCTATATGATAGGGGTAACTGATCTCACAGTTACCTATGAACCGTCATTAATGTACAAGTACAGGTGCTCACTAGGGAATGAATTCATTGAATGAACCCGCATGAGGAACAACGAATGGAAACCTTACTTGAGTGTCAATAGGATATTCATCAGGTGATAGTAGGTACAAGAAATCCTTGGATCTGATGTTGTCATGGTTACCTTGTGTTTGACTATCCATCGCATTGGTTTTATCCCTACGTGACTTGCAAAGTAGGTCAGCAACCAACATGGACTCAGTTTCTCCTAGTGAGAGGAGACAGTGTCCTATGTATCCCTACAAGTGTCGACTCAAGAATCTCTGGCTAGAGTAGACATGAAAGTCAGAAAGAGATTTCTGACATTTCATTATTGAGACAACAACTTGGCAGGTGGAATACATATGAATCGATATTAGGGTTTGAGACTTCTTTTGTACTCTAGCCGACTTTGGGACATTGTAACCGAAGGATTTAGTTGTACAGTAACTAATCACCGAAGGGCATTCAGTCCCTATATATTGAACCTCACACTATCCGCATAGTCATGACACATTACTATACGTCAATCTTGACTTGTGAGTGAAGTCTCATACGCCCACACTAAAGGGGGGTTAGTGTAGGCTCGTGAGATTCAAATAGAAAATGTTCTATCGAATTCGACCCTTTGTTATGCACAACTACTGGCTTAGTATGAGGCCCAATAGATCACACACAAAATAGGCTACCCTCGTAACGGGTTTTATGGGATAGAGATCGAATGCAGCACCTAATGTCCACTTGCATGAACATGTCGCAACACGATCACGGATCTTGTTCACGGCCAAAATAGGAAAGGTGTTTCCTAATTAGACGAATTATAAGCATCCGAGGAAGGGGTTCCTCGTAGCCCTAACTTGTAGGGTCCGACACGAGATGAAGTCAACCCGACCCCGGGTCAAAGTCAAAGTGTTGACCTTGGTCAAGTTAATATGTTGACTTGACTAGACCCAGAGTTCAAGGTGGGTCAGCTAAATATAAGAGGAAAACTCAAATTTTATTATGACTCGAATTTTAAATTCGAACCGGGGTGGAAAACTTTGTTTTTATCCCATGTTCCTAGCCTCCCTATCTAATAGAGAGGTTAGTTGTTTGACTTTCTTTTAATAGGGAGATGAATTAATATGATTGGAGATATTAGATAGGGAAGAGGTTGGAGATAAACCTCGGAATTTTGAATTCCGGGATGAGTTTAAATTTGAACCGCAACGAGATAAATAAGGAGGTGTTAGTTGAACACTCCTTTGGTGAATTAATTTAAAATTAATTTCAAGAACCATTATCTCATTGATTTTTATCTTAGAGATAAATCCCAAAATTTGAACAAAGGGGCTGCACCCTATTTTGTAGCCGCCCATATGAGCATAAATAAGGGGGTGGCCGACCACCCCCTGGAAGGGAGGATAATCTTCATCATATTTTGATGCTCCCTCTCTAACAAGTGGCCGCCCCTCATAGAGTTCCTCCTCCCCATCTTCCACAAGCTTGGTGAAGCTTCATCGGAATTGCGCCGCCGCTCATATTTTTGGAGGAGCCCAAAAATCACAACAAGGTATTCTTTACTTTGTGAATTGGTTCCAATATTTTCTCATCATTCTTCTCCTTCTCTTCGTTGCCCGGTTCTTGGTGGAAGAGTCAGCCCTTATTTGGTGGAGATCGAGATTGAGGATCTTGTCCGTTGAGCCCCAATGAGCCCGAGAGGTCGCTGCCCTTTTGTTACGAGGCGTTTGGTGTGGACTATCATTGGAGGACAGAACGTGTGCGTTTCACAATAAGGGACTAGAGCAACAATTATAAATAGCAGCGTAAGTATAAATTCTACTCATCATCTCCTAAAGTAGATCGTTGTTTGCAGGATGTTTGAAATTTTTAAAATTGCTTTTTCCACCGCATTTTCACACCCCAAACAGTGGTATTAGATTTTTGGAATTTTTATTTTTCAGATTATTGTTGCATTTACGAACCGTTCACTCCCTAAATGTCATGCTGCCTAATTTTTGTTTCTGGGGGTTTTTCGGTTGTCCTCTTGGCTCGAAGGCTCATGCGATGAAGCGAGGTGATAGCCTACTGTCGAAGCCTATCTCGAACAGATTCTGAACTCAAAAGCCCCATGGGTTCATGATTGAACAACCCCGAAAAGCAAAATTTTCAACTTCTGTTGTATGAATAGTTTTGGGTGGAAGCATAACCCGATTAACGCGTTTTACGATTCAGTTTTTTTCTTTCTTTTTCTTATATGATAAGATGCATGAAAGGATTATTATGGATGAGCACTATGTGCATGTGACTGTGTGTAATAATGGTTGTGTTGATTGCTTGTAAATTATTAAAATTTCAGCACTGTATCTTTTAAATAGGGTCTGCATACCCCTATCTACCTCTTGAGAAATTTGGTTGTATTTTATTTCTCCCTCTCATTAAACCTTTCCCCAAGGGTTGTTTGGGGTTTTCTCTTTTAATTTTGTAAAATTAAAAGTTTATGGGCAGATTCGAGATGAGCACGCTTGTTGTCCCATTTTGGTGCGCGCGCGAAGAGGAGGTATTCGGCTCCATGTTGATGACTACTTGAACCCCGGGAAGGCACTAATGGAACCAGCAACCTTCAAGATGTTTATGGGAAGCACCTTGGCGAGACGACGCTTCCAAAAACCCTAGGTTGATGGCCTTGATTCACCTAGTGGTTCGGGTGGATTTCGTAGATCTTCCATAATCATCCTTATTTACTTTATGTGTTTATTTTTTTTTTCTCTTGCTTTAATTTGATAGCCTAGATAATTATAATTTCATGAAGAATCCCTCCATTAATATTGAGTCTGAAAGGCTAATTAAGGTATTTAGAATAGCGGTCATGTCTTCCATCGTTATGGGGCGTAGAGTGTGTCTATTGTCACAACAGGTTTGTTGTGCACACACAATGCCTTTTGTGCTGATAGACACGATGCACCTAATATGACACATTAGTTGTGTCTCGACTACCAGCTTGAACGTGACTTACCTTGTTGAGCTACACTCAAGGGTGGTTGTTTTCTCGCTGGATTATAAGAACAATGGGTCCGACTCAACTAGGGTATTGTGGTTTGTTATAAACACACAATGCCATAGTTACTCTAGAGGCTGGCATAAATTGATGGGAGTCATATAGCAATGTGATAGGTAAAAAGTTACCTACCCATGGACCTATTAGGGTTGGTCGTGTTACATGCGAGACCCAACTAGGAGAAGTGGGGTTCCATCTTCCCCTAAGGAACTCTACCAATGAGGGCTTTCCGCTTTCCAACCGGAGGGTTATTTGGGAACCATGAAAATTAGTGAGAGACATGATTAATTAAAAGACATCAATAATCATGCATGTAGAATGGTAGCATATGTATGTCCTTCTTTTTCTTGTAGCATTTCATCATCACCATGTCAATTACACTGTCATTACGTAGCATTCTTGATGCTAATAAACTCACTGGACCTAATTAACTATGTCGATTGGCTGCAAAATCTGACGATTGCCCTAACCCAGAAGATACTTTCCTATATTCTTGATAATCGGCCACCGAATACCCCTTCCCAAGGGGCTACCGAGGAAGTAAGGGGCACTTACAAGAAGTGGCAAAATGACAACACTATTGCTCAATGCCTTATGCTCGCCTTTATGTCCGATGTGTTGCAGAGGCAACATGAAAAGATGGATTCTATAGCCATCATCTCTCACCTCAAGGAGTCGTATGGTGAAGAGAGCCGGACTGCTAGGTTTGAGCTGTCAAAGCAACTCTTCCAGGCCAAGATGACTGTAGGGACCCCTGTTAAAACCCATGTCCTCATACTTATCGATTTGATCGAGAGGTTAGGGAAATTTGGCATAGATATTGATAAGGGGCTAAGTCAGGACTTAATACTCGGATCCCTCCCAAGGTCATTTTCACAGATTATTGTTAACTACCACATGAACAAGTTGGATGCCTCGCTACCCGAGCTCCTAAATATGTTGAAGAATGTTGAGCCCCACCTTCTAAAGGAAAAGGATAAAGTCTTGTTAGTGGGTAGTGCCCCTAGAAAGACAAAGAAGTGCTCTGTTAAGGACAAAGCAAAGAACAAAGCTATGAAACCTAAGAAGGATATCAAGAAGAAAGGGAAGACTACTCCTAAAGGCACCAGCTTCCATTGTGGTAAAGATGACTACTGAAAATAACACTGCAAGGAGCATATTGCAGAAGTAAGGCAGAAGAGGAATTTTGAAGCCCCCTCCACAGGTGCGTTTGTTATTGAAATAAATCTATCATTGAATAATTCTATTATATGGCTATTGGATACCGATTGTGGTTCTCACATTTGCAATTCATTGTAGGGGCTGAGAATAAGTAGAAAACTGAACAAAGGCGACTACGACCTCTAGGTAGGTAATGGCGCAAGAGTTACAGCTTTAGCCGTAGGAACCTATTGTTTAAGTCTTTCATCCGGCAAGACCATTAGATTGAATAAATGTTATTACATTCCAATTTTAATAAAGAATATTATTTTTGTTCCTTTGTTACTTGAACAAGGTTATGAAATGTCTTTAACGAGCAATTGTTGTCACATATACCATTTTGATGAGTTATATGAAACTGGACGCATTTTGAATGGTTTAATAGTCTTGGATGTAAATGATAATATTTTTCATATTGAACAAACGCGCAATAAAATAGATAATTTAAATCAAATCTATCTTTGGCACTTGCGACTAGGTCATATTAATGAGAATCATATTAACATGTTGTATAAAGACGGGTTGTTTGACCCTTTCGATTTTGAATCGATGCCAACTTGTGAATCTTGTCTCAAAGGGAAAATGAACAAATCCCCCTTCACTAGTCGTAGTGAGAGGGCCATCGAGTTGTTAGAGCTGGTCTACACAGATGTTTGTGGACTAAGGACAACTCAAGCTAGAGGTGGGTATTCCTACATCATCGATCAAATCAAGGTGGCAAGTACTTATCCACTGAGTTTCTGTATTATCTCAAGGACAATGGGATTATCTCCGAATGAACCCCTCCTGGCACACCACAACATAATGAAGTGTCTGAAAGAAGGAATCACACATTGTTAGACATGATATGGTTCCTGCTTTTCTTTACTGATCTCTCTTTTTTTTTTTTTGGGGGGGGGGGGGGGGGGTATGCACTTAAAACAACCATCTACCTTGATAGGATAGTATCTAAGGGAGCTTTTTGTTAATAGTCAGTTGCACAGGAAGTTGCAACTGCTATGGTAACTGCTTTAAAACAGAGTGAGTAACAAATATAAAATAACCACAAAGAAATAAACGCACAAGGATTTATTTACGCAGTTCAGTGACAAATTTGTCACCTAATCTGCGGGGCCCTCATCGAGCAGATGTCCAATCCACTATGAATAAAGTACAATATAAGTTTTGGGATTCCATACTCCGAAATCCAACTATTTGCTATACAAGCATTAACCATTTGTCTCTTCATGACAACTCAGTTTTAGTACATAGGAGACTTCCCGATTCATATCTTCACTTTCCTCATATACAGAGAAAGCCAACCAACTCCCATAAAAGTCATTTAACACACGACCTTAACTTCATCAGCTTCAAACTCAACAGACAACCATAATATATCATAATGCTTCGGTCATAAAAGTCTCAAGAAAAACCGCCCAACCCATCAATGAAAACCACATCATTTCTTCCATAATTGACCAAGTGATTAAAGATGAATATTTAAATCAATAATAACTACTCATGAAGCATCAATAATTTCAGCAAAAAAAAAGACATCACCGCAACAACATTAAATTCAGCATAAACTCCACAACACCCAGAGCAGTTGTAACTTACTTACAACTGATATTTCTTTTGCCAAATATAGCCAACACAACATAAGCCAAACACTAACAATCTCCCCCTTTAGCTTATTTGGCAAAACACAAGCTGTCATCACAAACCACAGAAAAAAAATATCAATCTTGTTCGCTTAAGGGTTTCTCTTAAGCCTTGATCTTTAATTTGATGATAGCAAATAAGTATTTAATCCATATGTGAAGTTTTGAGTTCAGGTTGAGGTTGCCAAAAGCATGCCAAGTTCGTTCAAACGAATCGAAAGAAAAGACCGTCAAAGAAACGGAAGAAGAAAATGTCAAAGAAAGGCTCGGGCTTAGATCAAGAAAAGATCATGTAAATATACCTCTAGGATGAGTTTATCCCAAGCCAAAATTGTAAAGTTATCCAAGTTGAAACTTGGTAACTAAACCCATAAAAAGGCATGAAAAAAATTCAAGTAAAAGTCAGCCTCGGCTTGAGTTTGATCGACCGAACAAGGCAGATCTTTGGTAGCAGCCAATTCGATCGACCGGTCGGTCGACCGAATGTTGCAAAAAAATGACAGTAGTCATTCGATCGACCTGTCGGTCGACCGAAATTGGTGAAAAATTCACAGAGGGCTGCATCGGTCGACCGACCGAAACCAAAGATTGGCAGAAAGCGCGTCGATCGACCGATCGGTTGATCGGATTAAAAATTGTCGATCGCGCGCCTGCCTTCCCTGCATCGGTCGATCGGATCTGGGATTAGGAAGTTGTGACTCCTTCGGTCGACCCATCGGTCGACCGAACAACACAAAAAACCCACAGAATGGGTAGCGATCGATCGGTCGGTTGACCGACGATCGATCGAACGGGCTGTAACGGCTATTTTTCTACCCGTTGCGTCTCCGTTCAGCTGAGGGGTTATAAATACCCTTCACCTAACTTCTTTAAGACCTCTTAGAAATTTTATTGAGCATTAAAGAAGTTATTTAAGCCTTCATAAGAATTGATTTGCTGCGCGCCCTTCGTTTCCGTCGACAACATTCTTCGAGCGCCTGCTTCCCTCAACTCTGCTGCAACTCAAGATTCATCTTCCAGCAAGTTGAAGGCTTGAAGGCTTGGGAAAGGAGCATTAGTTCATCTTTAAATTCTTAAGCTCCTTTCATTGTATTTGAATTGTTATTTCAAACTTGTTCTCATCTGAAATAGCTGCTAGGCGTGCTAGGGAAACACTTAGGGAAAACTTTATAGAATTGTGTTTTGCCTAGGTGAATAGGATTGAGGGGTTCTCAGAGTGGTAAGAAGAGTATCCTCAGTGTATTCAAAGGGAAACATAAACTCTATAAAGTAGTGGTTAGAAATTCTTGATGAGGAGCCAAGGTAGTGGAGTAGGCAGTTGGCCGAACCACTCTAATTATTCTTGTCTGCATTGCTTTCTTGATTGCCTATTATTGTTATTAATATTTGATTACATCTAGTGTTAAGAAACACTTGCATTGTGAAGTTAAAATTGAGTAAAAAGAAAAAATTAAAAGGGGACAGACAATATTCAACCCCCTCTTCTAGTGTCGGATTTCACACAATAATTGGTATCAGAGCCTGGTTGTAGGATAAGATTTAACCATCTTCCCTACAAATTAAGATGTCTAGTGAAATTCAATTAGCTAAAGGATCCTCTACTCATACCCCACCACTATTCGATGGAAACAACTATGCCTACTGGAAGATCCGCATGAATGACTTCCTACAATCTCTAGGCATGGATGTATGGAGGATGATTTTAGTAGAGTACAAATAACCCAATAAGGATATGGATCAATGGGACCAAGAAGAGATTAAACTCTTCAATGCAAATGCAAAGGCCGTCAATGCATTATATTGCGGCCTATCAATTAATGAATTCAATAGGATTTCTACCTGTAAGTCCGCATATGAATTATGAAAGGTCCTACATACCACACATGAAGGGACTTCACAAGTAAAGGAATCCAAAATAAATCTACTCATGAATGACTATGAAATGTTTAAAATGTTATCGCATGAATCTATTGATGCCATGTATGCTAGATTTCAAAATATTACAAATGGATTAACTAACCTTGGCAGAGAAATAAAGGAAGAGGAGAAGGTAAGGAAGCTTCTTCGTTCCCTTCCAAAAGCTTGGGAGCCCAAGGTCATAGCTATCATGGAAGCAAAAGACATAAGCACCTTGAAGATCACTGAGCTTATTGGGTCTCTCATGACACATGAGACCCACATGAAGCAATATCAAGAGGAGGATACCCCCAAAGGCAAGACCATTGCCTTAAAAGCATCACATCGAGTAGAAGAGTCGTCATCATCCGAGGAAGAGACGGATGATGTTGAAGAAATGGCGATGCTAGCAAGAAGATTTATGAGTTTCATGAGGGGAGACATGAGGAAAGGAAGAGGAGGCCACACATGCTACCATTGCAACAAGACCAGGCATCTAAGGAGGGATTGCCCACTTCTCAAGATAGCTTGCACCTCCAACCCTCACAAAAAGGAGAAATACAAGAAGAAGAAGAAGAAGAAGAAGAAGAAGAAGAAGAAGACAATGATGGCTACGTGGGATGAAAGCGAGGCCTCATCGAGTGAAGAAGAAGCAAAGAGCGAAAAGGCAAATAAAAGCACTTGGATATTGGATAACGGTTGCTCAAAGCACATGACTGGTGACATCAACTTATTTGCAACCCTATCAAGCAAAGATGGTGGACATGTCATATTTGGAGACAATGCCAAAGGTAAGATTGTTGGCATTGGTGACATATGTATACTCCCTTACCCATGCATTAAGAATGTTTTATTAGTTGATGGGTTAAAACATAACTTGATTGGCATATCATAATTATGTGACAATGGATACATAATTATTTTTGAAGCATCTAAATGTATCTAATGATATCATGTTTATTGGAAATAGGCAAGAAAATATTTACACCTTAGAATTAAATGTCTTGCCAAATCCCCATGTTAGATGCTTAGTTGCTATGAAGAATGACTCTTGGTTGTGGCATCGAAGGCTAGGACATGCTAGCATGAGCCTTATCCAAGAGATATCTAGGAAAGAGTTAGTTAAAGGCTTACCCAAGATAAAATTTGAAAAAGATAAACTTTGTGATGCATGTCAACTAGGTAAGCAAGTCAAATCTTCATTTCATAGCATTAATCAAGTTAGTACATCTAGAACTCTTGAGCTTGTGCACATGGATCTCTTTGGTCCATGTGATGTAGCTAGTCTAGGTGGAAAGCTATATTATTATGTATTAGTTGATGATTTTTCTAGATTTACATGGGTTTTCTTTTTGGCCAAGAAAAATGAAACTTTTGAGCTTTTCAAAAAATTTGCAAAGAAAGTTACAAATGAAAAAGGAGTTTCAATTTTAAAAATTAGAAGTGACAATGGAGGGGAGTTTTAAAATGAAATTTTTTTTGAGTTTTGTGATGATTTGGGTATTGAACATACCTTTTCTTCCCCTAGGATCCCTCAATAAAATGGGGTGGTTGAGAGGAAGAATAGAACCTTACAAGAGATGGCTAGGACCATGCTATGTGAAAACAATTTTCCTAAGTATTTTTGGGCCGAAGCCATAAATACCTCTTGCTATGTTCTTAATTGAGTTTTATTAAGACCTAAAATTAAGAAAACACCTTTTGAGCTTTGGAATGGTAAAATCTCAAATGTGAGATATTTTCATGTTTTTGGATGCAAATGTTTCATATTGAATACTAAGGAGAATTTAGGAAAATTTGATTCTAAATTCGATGAAGGAATTCTAAGGCGTATAGAGTTTACAATCGTAGAACCATGATTGTTGAAGAATCTATGCATGTTATGTTTAACGAAACTAATGATTCTTCTAGAAATGTGAAGATTGTAAATGTAGATGAAGAACTTGAGGATCTCACACTTCATGACAAAGAGGTGGAGGATGAAGATAATGAGGAAACCCAACATGAAGAACCACCATCCTCGAATCTACCTCAAGTTGAACATGAAGGAGAAGAAGCTCTACCACCTCTCCCTAAAGAATATCGATTGGTAAAGGATCATCCATAGACCAAGTCATTGGAGAACCTTCAATGGGAGTGGTAACGCGTTCTAAACTCAAGAATGTTTGTCAATATGTAGCTTTTGTATCTCAAGTAGAGCCTAAGAACATTAAGGAAGCAATATAAGATGAGTTTTGGGTACTAGCTATGCAAGAAGAACTCAACCAATTTGCTAGAAATGATGTATGAGACTTAGTGCCTAGACCTAGTGAACAAACTATAATTGGAACTAAATGAGTATTTAGAAATAAGCTAGATGAAGAAGGATTAGTTATTAGAAACAAAGCTAGGTTAGTGGCACAAGGGTACAATCAACAAGAAGGGATAGATTATAATGAAACGTATGCTCCCGTAGCTAGATTAGAAGCAATTAGAATGTTTTTTGCATATGCTAGCTTTAAGGGTTTTAAACTTTTTCAAATGGATGTAAAAAGTGCATTTTTAAATGGTTTCATTAATGAAGAATTCTATATTGAACAACCCCCCCGCCCCCCCCCCCCCCCATTTGAAAGTTTTGAGTTTTCAAACCATATTTTCAAACTTAAAAAGGCATTATATGGTTTAAAACAAGCCCCTAGGGCTTGGTATGAAAGACCTTCAATCTTTTTAATTGAACAAGGTTTTAATGTTGGAAAAACTGATATTTCACTTTTCATTAAGCATCATGAAAATGATATGTTATTAGTTCAAATTTATGTTGATGACATAATTTTTGGTGCTACTAATGAAATGCTGTGTAAGTGGTCTCCAAATCAAGCAAGCCAACAAAGGAATCTTCATCAATCAAGTCATGTACACAAAGGAGCTCATCAAAAGGTTTGGGATGAATGAAACCAAGATAGCTTCTACACCTATGAGCGCATCCATCAAGGTTGACAAAGATGAAGAGGGCATTAAAGTTGACGAAAAATGATATTGATGTATGATTGGTAGTCTTCTTTACTTAACTGCAAGTAGACCCGATATCATGTTTAGTGTATGTGTATGTGCTAGGTTTCAATCTTGCCCTAAAATGTCTCATTTAAGTGCGGTAAAACACATATTGAGATGTTTAAAGGGCACGGTTGACTTAGGACTATGGTATCCATATCATATATCGTTTGATTTAATCAGTTTTTCGGATGCGGATTTTGCCGGGTATAAAGTAGATAGAAAAAGCACTAGTGGGTGTTGTTAATTCTTAGGAGCAAGTCTTGTTTCTTGGTTCTCAAAGCAACAAAAATCAGTTGCACTTTCAACTACTGAAGTGGAATACATCGTTGCGTCTAGTTGTTGTGCACAAGTCCTTTGGATGAAACAAACCCTTTTAGACTATGGACTTGAGTATTCTTGCATACCTATTCATTCTGATAATACTAGTGCAACAAATCTAACAAAGAATCTCACTTTACACTCTAAACATGGTTGAAGAAAGATTTAATCATTTTTTCAGACGCTGATTTTGCCGGATGTAAGGTAGATAGAAAAAGCACTAGTGGGTGTTGTCAATTCTTAGGAGCGAGTCTTGTTTCTTGGTTCTCAAAGAAACATAACTCAGTTGCGCTTTCAACTACAAAGCGGAATACATTGCTGCGGCTAGTTGTTGTGCACAAGTCCTTTGGATGAAACAAACCCTTTTAGACTATGGACTTAGGTATTCTTGCATACCTATACATTGTGATAATACTAGTGCAATAAATTTAACCAAAAATCCCATTTTACACTCTAGAACTAAGCATATTGACTTGCGACATCATTTTCTTAGGGATAATGTGACTAAGGGAAATATATCGGTAGAATTTATATCCACCGATAAACAACTTGCCGATATATTTACAAAACCCTTGGTTGAAGAAAGCTTTACAAATTCAAGGATGCAATTAGGAATTTGTGCTTTTCCTAGTAATTAAAATGTTTTCCTTCAAAATGTATATGCTTTTCAAAACTTGCATTCTATAAAGTATCATCGCACTTATGTATTGCTCTATAGTGGGACCTTGCGACTTATTGATGTTTGCCTTCTATAGGCTTACATTAATAGGAAGGACTATAGTGGTAGATGATGCTTGGTTTTATGGCTTTATTGGTTTTTATGATGAAACTCATTAATTGTACCTTAATTTTTACCATTTTTGATTGATGTCAAAAGGGGGAGAAAAAATAAGGTCACACTTGGTTTTTACTATGCATATAGTTAGGGGGAGTTTTTATAAAAGCTATAAAAATGACATACACATTGATAGGGGGAGCATAGGTTGAGTTATAAGTATTTGAATGAATGATAGGTGGAGTTATAAGTAGTTGAAAGCATATGCTAAAGTTACATATCTTGCATGCCCTTAATTCATGTATGCCTTAACTCAAGCTCACAAAAAAATATATGCATATGTTTCTTAAAATTTCATATTATGTTTGTCATCATCAAAAAAGGGAAGATTGTTGGCTTAAGGGTTTCTCTTAAGTCTCGATCTTTATTTTGATGATAACAAACAAGTATTTAATCCATATGAGAAGTTTTGAGTTCAGGTTGAGGTTGCCAAAAGCATGCCAAGTTTGTTCGAACGAATCGAAAGAAAAGACCATCAAAGAAATAGAAGAAGAAAACGTCAAAGAAAGGCTCAGGCTTAGATCAAGAAGAGATCATGTAATATGCCTCTAGGATGAGTTTATCCCAAGCCAAAATTGTAAAGTTATCCAAGTAGAAACTTGGTAACTAAACCCATAAAAAGGCATGAAAAAAATTCAAGTAAAAGTCAGCCTCAGCCTGAGTTCGGTCAATCGGTCGATCGACCGAACAAGGCAAATCTTTGGCAGCAGCCAATTCGATCAACCGGTCGATCGACCGAATGTTGCAAAAAAATGACAATAGCCATTTGGTCGACCTATCGGTCGATCGAAATTGATGAAAAATTCACAGAGGGCTGCGTCCGTCGACCAACCGAAGCCAAAGATTGGCAAAAGGCGTGTCAGTCGACCAATCGGTCGACTAGATTAAAAATTGTCGATCGCGCGCCTGCCTTCCCTGCATCGGTCGACCGGATCTAGGATTAGGAAGTTGCGAATCCTTCGGTCGACCCATCGGTCGATAAAACAGCGCAAAAAACCCATAGAATGGGTAGCGGTCGATCAATCGGTCGACCGACGATCGACCAAACGGTTTGTAACGGCTATTTTTCTACCCGTTGCGTCGCCGTTCAGCTGAGGGATTATAAATACCCCCCACCTAACTTCTTTAAGACCTCTTAGAAATTTTATTGAGCATTAAAGAAGTGATTTAAGCCTTCGTAAGAATTGATTTGCTGCGCGCCCTTCGTTTCCATCGACAACATTCTTCGAGTGTCTGCTTCCCTGCTTCCCTGCTTCCCTCAACTCTGCTACAACTCAAGATTTATCTTCCGACAAGTTGAAGGCTTGAAGGCTTGGGAAAGGAGCATTGGTTCATCTTTAAATTATTAAGCTCCTTTCATTGTATTTGAATTGTTATTTCAAACTTGTTCTCATCTGAAATAGCTGCTTGGTGTGCTAGGGAAACACTTAGGGAAAACTTTATAGAATTGTGCTTTGCCTAGGTGAATAGGATTGAGGGATTTTCAGAGTGGTGAGAAGAGTGTCCTCAGTGTATTCAAAGGGAAACATAAACTCTATAACATAGTGGTTAGAAATCCTTGGTGATGAGCCAAGGTAGTGGGGTAGGCAGTTGGCCGAACCACTATAATTATTCTTGTCTGCATTACTTTCTTGATTGCCTATCATTGTTATTAATATTTGATTACATCTAGTGTTAATAAACACATGACTGTGAAGTTAAAATTGAGTAAAAAGAAAAAATTAAAAGAGGACAGACACTATTCAACCCCCCTTCTAGTGTCGGATTTGAGACAACAAATCTAACTATAGCTGACAAAAAAGATAATATCTAAAACACAAATAAAATCCCAAAACCAACATACACAACACAGTCACCACAGTCACCAAAAGTATCACAACCATCATAGTCAAAGCATCACAACCATCATAGTCAAACAAACAAGACAAATAGTTAGTCAGGCACCACTAAATTAGTGGTTGTAACCAAATAATAGACACAACACAAAGGGTTGCAATTGAATAGAGTATCATACTATCTCCTCTTGTTGGCAAATCAAGCGAGAACTGTCTCAATCTGTACTGGAACAATTTGAAGGATCATTAGAAGAAGTAGATATATGACCTGCAGGAGCTGAAGAAAAGTGGTCAAGAACCATAGGCTCCAAAGAAACCAGCTGCTTCAGAGAGATGGTGATAGATTCTTTGAACCTTGAGATCTCTTCTAATATACTTTACTCATTTGTAGAATCACTGATAAAGGCCTTTTTAGATGAACTAGAAGGTTGGTGAGTATGAGATTTAGAAGGGGTCTCTACCTTCTTCAACAACCTTTGGTGAATTTTCAGCAAAGATCCAAGAGGCTCTTAAACTTCCTCAAGAGAACATTTGAAGCCCTGCTTTTCAAGAATCCCATAAATCATGTTAGAAAAAATAAGAAACCCTCTGGATTTTGTTGTCAGGCGAGCTAAGAGTAATGATATGATAAAATATCAGATTTCCCAGGTTGAAGTGAATCCCATTACTGATTTTGTACAGCATAATAGCAATCAGGTAGAGAACAACAGAATAGCCATCTCTTTGCTTAGAAATGTAATGTGAGATGTAGGAATCTAATAGAATCTGGCAATCAGGTAGAGAACAACATAGAATGTATTTAAAGAAGAAGATTTAATATTGTGCTCTCCAGCTCATTCAGTTATATCACCATTAGACACTTCAAAACCAACTTTATTCAAAAACTCAATACTGGAATCATCAGATTCTTCAACAACAGTTGAGGGAAGGACAAATCCAAGATAATCATTAATCACATCAGGACTAAACTTTTACCATTTTCCTCTAATAACAACTTGATGATAGTGATCACTTTTAAGATCAAAAATGTTTTAAAAAAGATTACAATAAAGTTCTAGAACTGGTAGCTTGGAGAATGGAGCAACAGTCATAAAGGAACATGACAAATTTCTTTTCTCAAGAATGTCTAAAACAGGTTTGCATTTTAAGTTGAAATGAGCAATATCCAAAGGCCTTTGAGAAATAATACCTCTCAGTTGTAAAGCTTCCCAGAGAGGATAGAGGTCATCTGAAAGCAAGTCAGGATGCAGTTTGCTTGTAACTGTCTTCTTTACAGTTTTCTTAGCAGATTTTGGAGGCTTCTTCTTTGAGGTAGAAGCCTTTTTCTTTTCTGGTAAAGAAGACTTTTCCTTCTCCTTGGGATCTTCAACATTTAGTCTATTTCTTTTGGTTCTTCTCAGCATAGCTGCTCTTTCCAAAAGAATTTCACCTTCAGAGTCACTGTCAAGGTTAACAGTGGACTGAATTTTCTTCCTTGAGCTTTCAGACTATTTTCTCTTGCTAGATTTTTTTAGTTTAGGTGTGCTTGAGGATTTCTTCTTCATTTTGGCAAAAATGTTAAATGTTTGTGGCGCAGATTCTCCAGCTGTTGGAACTGATGGAATAGGATGTTCAACCTCACTCACTGAAATAGGTACAATATCAACTTTTGGTACAAGTTTTGTAGTTGTGACTGGTTCCGTTATAGGCTCAGCAGTTATAACTATAGGGTTAACTGTAGAGGGACTTGGTGCAGTGTCCTTTGAAATTGACTTTGGAACATGAATAGGATCTATTTGCTGATCCTTAAGATCAGAACCTGTAGGAGTTACAGATGGACCAGTCTTCACTAGAATTGAGACATGAACATCATCAGATACAAAAATATTTTCAACATGTAATGGACCATTCGAATCAAGAACATTGACATCAAATGAGGTAGTTTTGACTGAGTCAGCTTGAAAAGTAATGCCAGAATAGGGAATGATAACCATACAACCGCTACAACAGTGTTTACTTTAACTCGTAGTTTTTCAAACTTTACGCTGCAGTTTAATCGCAGCTTAAACTTTCACCTACGGTTTCAAAATTGCAGTCTAAACTACCGTGGGGAGTTTTTCTGCCTGCGGTTTGCTAAATGCAGGTTAAAGTGAATTTTATGCTGCAGTTAATAAACTGCAGCGCAAACATGTTTTTCCCGGCAATCACAATTGCATGGAAAGTGGTTTTTCTTAAAGCATAAACAACAGCGAAAAATCATTTCTCCCCACGCACAAACCGCAAGGCAAAGTATTTTTCTCGATAGATTAAAATATTTAGAAAAGTATTTTCTCCCCGCGCATAAACCGCTGGGAAAAACTATTTGTTCTAGCAGTTTCCATTGTTCGGTTCACACCGAACCGAACCGAACCGAATTTTTCAGTTCGGTTCTATTTCAGCGGTTGCAGGTTCGGTTCTTGACCCGAACCGAACCTGAATTTTCGGTTTCGGTTCATGAAATTCGGGAACCGACCCGAAACAAAAACTGAATTAATTAAAAAATAATATATATTTTTAAATTTTTAACCCAGGTAAGTAAATGGGTATTAGGAAATAATTTTTAATTTTTAATTTTTAACCGAATTAATTAAAATTTTGGTTTTTGGGTTGGAAACCGAACCGAACCGAATAATTTTGGTTTGGGTTAGATCGATTTAGGCATAATTCGGTTCGGGTTCGGGTTGGAATTTCGGTATGAAAAAAATTTCGATTTGGTTAATTTCGGTTCGGTTCGGTTCAGATTGAACTGAATGGACAACCCTAGTTTCAATCGTTGAGAAAGGTATTTTTCCCAACAAATTAAAATGTTTGGAAAAGTATTTTCTCCTTGAGCATTAACCGCGGGGAAAATCTATTTGTTCCAGCAGTTTCAACCGTTGAGAAAGGTATTTTTCCCGATATATTAAAAGGTTTGGAAAAATATTTTCTTCACGCGCATAAATCGTAGGGAAAAGCTATTTGTTCCAATAGTTTCAACCGTTGAGAAAGGTATTTTTCCCGATCGATTAAAATATTTTAAAAAGTATTTTCTCCCCGCACATAAACCGCAAGGAAAAACTATTTGTTCCAACTATTTGTTCCATTGGGAAAAGTTATTTCTCCCAACGCCTAAACCGTAGGGAAAAACCATTTCCGATGCATAAACCACGACGAAAAGCTATTTTTCCCAGCAAGGAAAAGATTTGAATTAGATGGAACAAGAATTTTATTAGATGCATAAACCGCAGGAAAAACCATTTCTTCTTACGCAAGAGATTCCTACTAATACAATATAGCATCAAACATCTTTTGATTTAATAAGTACATATAACATGCTAACATATGCCATCACAAAGCCTTTGATTTAATACAATTAGCATCAAACAACCTTTGATTTAATAAGCCATCACAAAGGAGTAGGGCTCAATTACATATAGTCAAAAGTATTAGGGCATCAACTAGTCAAAAGTATTCAAAATTAGGCCATCAACTAAAAGATTATATACAGTAAGTATCTATCTATATTAGATGACATCTTGATCTGAAATTGAGGCAATTATCTCTGTGAACAAAGATCTTGAACTAGGTACTTCACGTTCCTCAAACCTGAAAGTATCTATCTATATTAGATGACATCAAGAATTTGAGGCTAAAATACATTTTTAGTAGCAAGCACATTGTAATTATCAATTCTTTTCCATATAAATAGAACTCGAAAACATAGTACTCACTTACATCTTTGAATGGTTATCACATAAAGCTGTGCCGGGGGTCTATAAGCTGGATTGAGCACTTTGAACTACTACATCCCAGCAAGTTACAGTGGGTTGGATGGAACTCAGCAGATGTTATCACCTCTGGAGTGAAGCAGAATTACCGTTCAAAAAATATTGCAACTCAAATACAACATTTTGAAGCAAACAATGCATCAAAGAACAAACAGCCAAGATTAAAGGTTGCTTTATGTATACATTATTGAAGACAAGAATAAATGGAGTAATGGCAGTAGAAGAGAAATAGTATAGGAGATTGGACTAAACATCCAATGAGCTGATATATAACTTGCCATTCATCATGGTCATATAAAAAGTTCCACAATAGAGATGTCCCAAGCAACTACCTGAGGGATCTTAATATCCTTACTTTCACACAAAAAGTACCCTCTTAATGGCACCACAAACTGGTAATATATAACCTAGCTTCTCATTAAGAATGAAGAATCTAACTCCACAAATTATTGCCACATATCCACAAGGCCAACAAATTAAAACATTGCCAACAAATGTGTTCACTCTAAGGGGAGTAATTAATCTCATGATGGAAGGAAAATAAAAGCACATAAAATTATTTTGGAGGCAAAATTAAAATGCACAGATTAAATTATTAATCAGTTCAAGTACTTGATTATCTATTTATTGACTAATTCAAATTAATCAGATATTGCAAGTTTACGCTCGCCAGTAGCCACTTAGGATTTGATCATCTTCTTTTTCTTGCTTTCTAGTCCTTATTTACCAAATCAATCTCAATTCTCAAGTTCAAAGGCCAAAGTGTTTTTTGGGGCCAGATACAGATCACACAGTTGGAACATCAACAAGCCAACTGCTGAAGTTGTTTCATTTTTAAGACAGATTCAGACAATTTAGATCCCACATGCAATAAGATAGATTGGAAGAATAGTGAATATTGTTCCATTCTGTTTCTTATTAGAATTTGAATATACTTGTTGCTATTTGTATACCATTGCAAAGTCAAGTCCTTAATACAAACTTACGTTATTTGGTGGCAGAAATGTTGCAATGAAAAAATACTAATGAAGTTGCTCCAATTTTAAAAGAGAGACGATTCAAAAGTCATTTTAGATCCATATACATTGCACAATTAAAGTAGTGAAATATTCTAATGTCTGTTTAAATAAAACCTAGATGATGCAGTTAAATAATTTCTAAATATACAGACATGAAAATCACACTCTATGTATACAATTCAGGAAATGCAGCATTGCAACTACTATTTCATCTTCAGGAAGAAAATTGTTGAAGTTTCTCAATATTCCCAATATGAAGTAATAGATTTAAAATGCTTACTCAAATCCTCAAAATATATAGATTTAATACAACTTCAAGTAGAGAAGTAATACCAATTAGATCCTCCATATTTGCAGGCTTCACATCAACAATATTAAAGCTCTGATTGCTGATTTCCAAATTCCAAAGATTTATTCGCAGATCATCAGCAGAAACTAATGTCTCACCATCACTGGGTGAAAGTAAAAAAACCCAGTGGTTTGTTTTATTGAAGCTCATAACAAAAGCATGCTTTGAGACATATCTGAGAAGTAAATGACAAATATTTAATTACATAAGCTAACTAAACAGTGAAGCGGCTTGAGGGCCTTGAGGCTCCTAATGTAAGTGCATCAAATTTCACAATCTAGAGAAAACTGAAAAGTTAATGTTGTTGTAAGGAAAAGCTCCAAAGGTTCCTAGGAAAGTAAGATAAGTTGAGCCCTAAAGCGTATAAGCAAATTCATCACCAACTACTCTTTCGATCTAATTTCATGTTTGTTTGCTATCCCAAATATAATTGCTCCATGGGAATTTGTATTAATAACCCCCTTAGTGTAATGAAATGTTTCTTAGGAAATGCAAGAGAAGTTGAACGGTAAAGCATATAAGCTAATACATCATCAATGACACTTTTCTTTCTAATTTCATGTTTGGTTGTTTTCCCAAATATGACTGATCTACAAAATTTTCATTATTATATGACCAATAAATCAGGTTCTCCCCATTTTAGAAGGAGAAGGGGTCTCTCCGGAGTACCCTAAATTAAATTCTTAGAACAGAGAAGAAAGACAACACCACGTATGGACCTAAAAAATTTGCTTCTGCTAAGTTTGATTAGGCGACCACTTATTTTAAAATCAAGAATATAAAAATAAATCCACTTATGCCAAAATAACAATATTAACAAGCATCATAAGAACAAACATCCAGCTGAAAGCAGGATAAAAAGAGCTTTGCCATATAGCACTAAACATGATATATAGAAACGGAAAATGAGGAAATAGGGCACTAGAATAACTAGAATGTGTGATTCACCTATTATTCGAAATGGAATTTATGTGATAATCATGAGCATGAGCGTATGTCCTTCTGCATCTAGCAATGAGATTTGTCTCTTGGCTTGTTACCTGCAAATACAAATAAATACGTACTTACCATTATTTATTAGCTCCCTCATAAACCTGTACTTTACCATATAATATGATAAGAAAACATGGAGGTATGAGTTATCAATGCATAAAAGGTTGTGGTAAATGCAAGGAATGTAGTACAACTTGATGTGCTAGTTAGCTAAGCATGCACAATCAATTTGTTCAATTTTCAGTGTCACTTCTTTATTCATGCATCTAGGTTGTAAATCATATTATTATGTAAAATATGCTGGGCTGAGTACAACTACCAAAGGCAAACGTAGGGATGGAAACCCTCCAGGAGGGAATGACAATTCATTGCTCAACTGATTGTAGACTTTTTCAGAGCATCCACCATTTGGAAGGTATCCTCTTGGAGCAGTTGTACTTGAGCTAGCATTGCTGCCATTTCGAACACCTCTGCAGCATGTACATTCATCTCGGAAATCTTCTTGACTTTTTTTTCTTGCACCTATAGATTCAAAATAAACAAATGTTAGAGAGCTCATTCAAATCTTCTTTCATCTTCACAGGCCAAACCTGAACCTCAAAATCCATAATGACATGTGAAAGTTCTTCTTCCATGATTTTAACACAGGCAAATTCCATTTTATGCTTTTAACACATGCTTCTTCTTCCATTGGAGCAATCAAACTAGTTTTTTTAGCATCTCATATTTACATGTAGTTTGCCTTCATTTGAAAAAAAAAATGTTTTGGTGAAAATGATTACACTACATGCACAAGGCATTGCAACTGCATAAAATGCAATCATGCAATAGATAGTAGAACATATCACACAAAAAAGACCCACCTAGACAAACATGTTGAAGAACCAAAATGGTTGAAGTTTAACATGGAATTATTGAAATGTTCAAAAGTGCACTATGGCTGTTTGACACCATCTGATCTTATTGATCTTCTCCTCTATTTCCAAGCTTTTAAGATAGTCAAACTTGAACACAAACATGAAAATTATATATTAAATACTATTTCACACTGTGAGCATCATCCTTTAGATATTTAATCAATCAGAACAAATCAACAAAGTACCTCAGGCTCATGGCTTTGGAATTGAGTTCTGTAGTGAAACTCGGGGTGTCTACTATCTAAAAAGGAAATAATATATTGTGAAGAAATAAGATAAGATAAGATTGTAGAGAACTCAACTGAGGAAAGAAAAGATAAAACAGAACCAAATAAATTCAATGCAGAACCTGATTCCAGATTAAGGCAAGTATTACCAAAGAAAAGATTCCAGTAATGAAGAAAATAAGGTTCTAAGAGAAAAAGAGCATCCTACATTGGTGCCTGATGCTCCACAAGGTTCACCAACCATAGGAGACAATTTCCAAATAGGCAACTTGGTACATAAGATGAATATTAGGCATTCACAACGTGCAGCGCATGAACATGGAATAAGCGTCATAACCTTAGCTGGTGAAAACAATGGTGCATCTATGCACATTGGACGCAAGACACTAAACGATACAGGCTTTCAGAGAGGGCACAAGATTGATGAGTGCCCAAATGTAGAAAGCATTGGCAAGAACAAAGCTCTCACAGAGAGATCTTCTCTCAGATAAATGAGGTTCCACTAATCAGAACAAGTATTAATAGCAACGTGCAGAGCATCAACAACTCACTGCTTCATGATAGCTCTTGCAGCCAAGAAGACCCAGCAGTTCATTTGACCTTGTCTAGTAAACCAACTCAACTTGTTGATTCAAGGGATGAGATAAGACCATTCCAACGTCTGAAGAGTGTTTTTAATACAACTACATCTCATAAGTTTAGATATGAACAAATATTTCAATAATCTAATATCAATAGTCTGATTCCACAAGGATTTCTCATAAGTTTCCTATTTTTACCAACAAAAAAAAAGAATGGAAATATAAACAAGCAAAAAATCAAAATTTCATATGTTGATTCTGAAAAATACATCTAACTCATTTATAACAAAATCATTATTGAAACCAGTTAGCTAAGGACAATTTGGCAGGAAAACAAAATAAGAATCGAATAATAAAATGCACTCAGTTGATTCAACATTTCTCAATGCCACAACAACCAATCAAACATCTGACCTCAAGAAGCAAGAAGAAAATACAAGTTAGATGTTCTGACCTCGAGATGGCAGAGTGTCGAGATGGGGAAGATGGCAGAGCGTCGAGGGAAAGAGTTGAGATGGGGAAGATGGCAGAGCGTCGGGGGAAAAGCCTCGGGATGGATCGAGGAGAAAAGCAATCCGAGTTTCGGTAGCTAGGAAGATAGCAGAGCATCGGCGACGGAGATGGGAGAGATGGGGCAGGAGACGGAGATGGGGCACAAGAAGTCGGCGATGGAGAGATGGGCGGGAGGATGAGGGCTCGGCTGAGGGCGGCGGTGAGGAATGGGGAGAGGGAAGAGGATGCGAGAGAGATGAAGAGGGACTACGCGCGGAGATGGGAAGAGGAAGTTGGGAGAAAAAAACCGCGTAATGAATTTTTCTCGACGAAAAATAGGCTGAGGTGCTCTAAACCGCACCTTATTATTATATTATTTTAATTGCAGTTTATTGAAAACTGCAGATTTAATATTTTTTTGGACCACAAAAAAATGATGGTTTAACATATTTATGGATGCAGTTTTTAAAAACTGCAGCTAATTAACTGCAGCCTAAAATAAATTTTATTGTAGCTAACTCTCCCCCGTAGAATTCTCCGCCCTGCGAAATTGAAACCCTAGATTGAGGATTAGGGGACACAAATGGCATACCTCGGCTGCTCCTTCGTGGAGGATGATCAGGACGCCTTCCACATTTGACCCTCATTTTGTGACCTTGAGATGGAGGAGGAGAAGGTGCTTCTTCAACTGGCATAGGATTTGGGGGCGATTCGACCATTTCATCTGGTTTGGAAGATGGCATTCCCTTTGTAGTTTTTGCGTACACCTTCCCTACAAACCCTTTCTTCTATTTGCCCACAGGAGACTTGGCTTGCTTCATTCGTAACAAGAATTAAGAATGCAAACAAGGGGGCAAGGAGTGGAGAAGAGTGGCTTCACTTACAACTTCAGGGATTTGAAAGGGATTCCAGCGCCGAGACTTGAACAATTGGGGGTTACTTCATCGGGTTTTCATAAAAGAGGCCAAACTTGAGGGTCTTCAATAAAAGGCTTGATCAAATGAATAATTACTCTGAGCCTTTCCAAATCCTGGCTTGATTAAGAGAAATAAATGCTCAAGGGGAGAACTTCATTAGCCATGAATAAGATAACTGAAGAGAGTAAATAAAGGTTAGTAACTTAAAAATCTTTCCAATTCCCCCCTGTTTTTAATGTAAAATTATGTCACATAACACACAATCTCATAGCAGATCTTAACTGCTCAAATCTACCTCCATCCAAAGCTTTTGTGAAAATATCAGCAACTTGTCTATCTGTAGAAATATATTCCAGTCGTAACTCATTTCTTTCAACCAGTTCTTTGATGTACTGAAACCAAATATCAATATGTTTTATACGAGAATGCATAATTGGATTCTTTGAGATGTTGATGACACTTGTATTACAATATCATTTCATCATGTTTGAAACCTTAGTCTAACAACATATTTTTCTCCAAATCAATTGTGTACTGCAACTGCATGCTGCCAAATATTCAATTCAATCTCTGCAGATGAAAGAGAGATAGAATTTTGTTTCTTACTCAACTAAGCCACCATATTTGACCCAATATTGTCGCGCCCCGGCCCCGACCTGAGACGCGACGGCGACTCGAACACCACGCAGCGGAAGGAAAAGCCACGAATCATAATATAAAATAAAACAACAACATTAAAACCAACAATTACAATCTATAAGTCCGATCAAATACAATTATCAAAATATAAAATAGATCTACAAATTATAACTCCAAAATAACAATGTCAATGATTAGCATATAAGGCGACAAAATGAAACAAAATACGAAAGCAGTCGCCATCAGAGCTCCACATCTACGACTGACTACTAGCTGACTAAAAACTATCTACACCTCGATCTACAGATCGGCCTCTCACCCCTGCAAGTCTGAAGCAAAAACAACGGAGATCAGCGAGTGCTGAGTAGGAGAATCACAATATGATCAACAAGTATCAAGTGTCAACTCAACAATGCATAACAACATGGCCTAAAAGGCAATCATAGACAATAAATACAACAAATACTCCTTACCTACTCCTAAACAACATCAACTGAATCATCAAGCATGTGGACCATTGGGTAAAAACCCCGCACTCTAACACCTGCAGAGTGGTATCAACCGTCCGCTCTAACGGTGATACGACTACCCCCACCAAGTAGGTAGCCCGACGGACGGCGTATTCGACATCCCCACGACTACCCCTACCAAGCAGGTAGCCCAACGGACGTCATATCCGACATCCCCACACCCGAAGGTACCCAAAGTGACTAGTCAATATCCATACCTTCTCCCATCCCTTGGGGGGTACCACACTGAAATGGTCCTGGACCGAAGTCCTCTCCAAGGCCGTAGCCTCTAGATCGATAACAATCATGCAACTCGACTCCAAGAGTGCAACAAGGTATATCACTATGATCAACAAAATAGCAACAACTCCAAGTGATTATGACATGATCAACAGGATAATAATATGCTCAACAAGTAAACAATACCAAATATAACAACATGATACTATGCATACGGTGACTAATCTAATGCACCAAAGGATTAGCATAACATACTATGATCAAGAATAAACACCAATAAGCAACAATAAAATGCAACACATGCAATTTCTCTACATGGCATGTCCAACAATAATGTGCAACAGGAGTTCAATAAATTTTAAGAAGCAAATAAAACAACGGAAGCAAAGGTATTTCCGAAATTTATCTCCGACGACAAATCAACAACAGACTTGCAGGCTCAACTAATGCTCAACCCACTCTCCAAACACCCATGCTCAAGCCACTCTCCAAACACCCATGCTCAACCCACTCTCCAAACATAATTATTTCACACCAATCAATCAACTAAATTCTCAAACTAATAATTTAATATTATTTAAACACATCGACAATCTCAACAACTAACAACCTGAAAGAATATCCTAACAATATTTTCTCAGAAAACCAACCCCACCATTGCGTTCAGCACGCAAAAATGATCAAGATTGTTATTCACCTCAACTACAACTGACAACTTGGGGCCCACCAACTAAATTAATTTCAAACATAATTTTCACCCACTTACTAAACAACGGCAGAATACTGAAATAATATCAAAATCATACCAAACGATCTCCAATCTGAAATTTGACACTACCATCGCATTCAACACGCAAAAATAATCAAAATTGCTATTCACCTCTACTTCAACCGACAACTCTGGATCCACCAAATAAATTAATTTCAAACACAACTATCACCCACTTAATAAACAATAACAAAATACCAAAATATATCAAAATCATATCAAACTATCTCCAATCTGAAATCTGATACCACCATCGCGTTCAGCACGTGAAAATGATCGATATTTCTATTCACCTCAACTTTAACTGACAACTTGGGGCCCACCAAATAAATAAATTTCAAACACAACTATATCACTAACTTACTAAACAATATTAAAATACCGAAATATATCAAAATCATACAAAATGATCTCCAATCTGAAATCCGACACCACCATCGCATTTAGCACACGAAAATTTACAACTTTGGTATTCATCTCAACTCGATCCGACAACTCTACGATCAACTATAAAAATACCTCAATAATTCATAAATCAGTCTCATTTCATGCGACACAGCTCTTTTATTTAAACACCCAATTTATTAAATTAAATAATCCTCTCCCTCTCTTTCACTCTTCTCCCTCTTCTCTTCGCCCCTGCCCGACACTGCCTCCCTGCTCCGCTCGAAATCATGCTGGCCGGCCCTCCCGGCCGTCGGCGATCACCCCGGTCGGCCCCCCCGGCCTCTCCCGCGGCTCCCGGCGCCGGCGGGACACCCAAACTCTTTCTCTCTCTCTCTCTCTCTCTCTCTCTCTCTCTCTGATCACCCGCAGACCCATCTCCTCCTCTCGGCCAGCCGCCTATCCGTCGCCCGACCGGCGACTCCACGACCCTCGCCCTCTCCTCGACCTCCACGACCGATCCAACCCACCTCCCACCGAATGGTGGCCGCCGGCCTGCGCACGACATGGCCGCCCACGGCGTGGCCGATCTCCACCATTCAGGCTCGGCTGATCCTCGCCTCGTCGACGTCGTCGAAAAACAAATACGGAAGTAAAGGAGAATGGAGAGATCTCCTACCTCGATTCCGCGATTCTGGCGACGACGAGCTCCACCGGCGACACACGCCGACTCCTCCTCCGCCTGCAGCATCTCCTTCCTCCTCTTCTTCTCTTCTCAACCTCAACTCACAGCTTCCCTCTTTTAAAACTCCTCAACATCAACACCACCTCTCCTCCACCTGCCACCTGCCACCTCTACACCCATCTATTTTTATTTTATTCTATTTTAAAAAAAAAATACCTGGACATAACAAATATAAAAATATTCACCTGTAGTACTTTTTTTGTAATCAATATTTACGGCCCAATCTGAATCAATAAACCCTACAAGACATGGATTAGATTTAATAGAATACAAAAGTCCAAAATCCAGAGTACCTTGAACATATTTTAGAATTCTTTTAACTGCCTGAAGATGAGACTCCTTTGGATTAGCCTGATATCTAGCACATAATCCCACACTGAAACTTAAATCAGGTCTACTAGTTGTCAAATATAACAGACTGTCAATCATGCTTATGTAAAGACTAAGATCAACATTCTTGCCTTCTTCAGGTGCTCTTATGAAACGTCTTCCCTTTCTTCTTGATATAGCGTATCAGAGATAGACTTTGTGGGAGCCCTATTCAAAAGGTAGATGGTTGTTTCAAGCGCATATCCCCAAAAAGAAATCGGGAGATCAGTAAAGCAAAGCATGGACCACATCATGTCTAATAATGTGTGATTCCTCATTTCAAACACTCCATTATGTTGTGTTGTGCCTGGAGGGGTTCATTCGGAGACAATCTCATTGTCTTTGAGATAATTTAGAAAGTCAGTGGATAAGTACTCACCACCTCGATCTGATCGAAGGGTTTTAATACTTTTCCCTACTTGTTTCTCAATAGGTAGACATATATCCATATCTCGATACATCGTTTGTGAACGTGATGAAGTACGAATACATTGTCTGTGTGGACTAACTCTAACAACTCAGTAGCCCTCTCACTACACCCAGTGAAGGGAGACTTGGTCAATTTTCCTTTGAGACATGATTCATAAGTTGACATTGACTTAAAATCGAATAGGTTAAACAACCCGTCTTTATACAACTTGTTGATCCGATTCTCACTAATATGACCTAGTCTCAAGTGCCAAAGATATGTGAGGTTCAGATTGTCTTTTTTCCACTTGTGCGTTTGTCCAATATGAAAAACATTATCAGTTACATCTAGAACCATTAAACCATTCGAAATGTGTCCAGTTCCATATATTTCATCAGAATGATATATGTGGCAACAAGGGAATAGAAATAATGTTCTTTATTAAAATTAGAACTTAATAACAATTGTTCAATTTAATGGTCTTGCCATATGGCAGACACAAACAATAGGTTCCTACGACTAAAGTTGTAACTCTTGCACCATTGCCTACCCGGAAGTCGTAGTCGCCTTTGTTCAGCATTGTACTTATTCTCAACCTCTGCAACGAATTGCAAATATGAGAACCACAACTGGTATCCAATACCCATATAGTAGAATTTTGTACTGATAAATTTATTTTAATAACAAACGCACCTGCGGAGGGGGCTTCAGAAGCCCTCTTCTACTTTACCTCTATAATATACTTTTTGTAGTTGCGCTTCCAGTGGTCATCTTTACCACAATGGAAACAAGTGCCCTTAGGAGACGTATTCCTTTTCTTCTTGATATCCTTCTTAGGTTCCACAGCTTTGTTCTTAACAGAGCGCTTCTTTGCTTTTTTAGGGGCACTACCCACTAACAAGACTTTGTCATTGTCCTTCAGAAGGTGGGACTCAGCAAATTTCAAGATATTAAGGAGCTTGGAAAGCGAGGCATCCAGCTTATTTATGTGGTAGTTAATGATAAACTGTGAAAATGATCCTGAGAGGGATTGGAGTATTAAGTCCTGACTTAGCCCTTTATCAATTTTTACGCCCAATTTCTCTAACCTCTTGATCAAATCGATTAGTTTGTGGACATGGGTTTCAGTAGGGTCCATGCCATCATCTTGGCCTAGAAGAGTTGTTTTGACAGTTCAAACCTAGTAGTCTCTGGCTCTCTTCACCATACAACTCCTTGAGGTGAGAGAGGATGGCCCTAGCGTCCATCTTTTCATGTTGTCGTTGCAACACATCGGACATAGAGACGAGCATAATACACTGAACAGGAGTGCTGTCATCTTGCCACTTGTTGTAAGTGGCCCTTACTTCCTCGGTAGCCCTTTGGGAAGGGGTATCCGGTGGCCAGTTATCAAGAATATAGGAAAGTCTCTCTTAGGTGAGGACAATCATTAGGTTTCGCAGCCAATTGACATAGTTAGGTCCAGTGAGTTTATTCGCATCAAGAATGCTACGTATCGACTGTGTAGATGACACGGTGACGATGAAATGCTACAAGGAAATGAAAGACATACATAAGCTACCATTCTACATGCATGATTATTGAGGTATTTTAATTAATCATGTCTCCCACTCATTTTCACGGTTCTCAAATAACCCTCCTGTTGGGAAGAGGGAAGCCCTCGTTGGTAGACTTCCATGGGGGAAGATAGAACCCTACTTATCCTACTCGAGTCTTGCATTTAACACGACAAACCCTAATAGGTCCATGGGTAGGCAACTTTTTAGCGTTCACATCGCTATGTGACTTCCATCAAGTTTTTGCCTTTAGGGGAACCATGGCCTTGTGTTTGCACAATAAACCAATGAGTCCTAGTTGAGTAGGACCCATCGTTCGTATACTCCAACGAGAAAACAATCATCCTTGAGTTTGCTCAACAAGGTAAGTCACATTCAAACCAATAGTAGATACACAAGGGTATATGCCATATGAGGTGCAACATGTCTATCAACACAAAAGGCCTTGTGTTTGCACAACAAACCAATTGTGACAATAGACACATTTGTACCCCAAAACGATGAAAGACATGACCAGTATTCTAAATACTTTAGTCATTCGGACTCAATATTAATGGAGGGATTATTTATGCAATTAAAACTATCTAAGCTATCAACAATTGAACCAAAAGCAATAAATAAATGCATAAAGTAAATAAGGATCATTATGAATGCCACCGAGCGAACCAAGGTCATCATCTTAGGGTTTTTAGGGAGCTCCGTCTCGCCAAGGCGCTGCCCAAAACAACCTTCTAGTTTGTCAGTTCCATCAGTGTCTTCCCAGGGATCAAGTCGTCATCAATATGGTGCCGAACACCTCCTCTCCGTGCGTGCACCAAAACAGGGCAACAAGCGTGCTCGTCGCGAATTTGCCCCTAAACTTATAATTTTACAAAACTAAAAGAAGAAGACACCAAACAACCATAGGGGAAAGGTTTAAGGAGAGGAATAGGTGAATTATAATCAGAATTCTCAAGAGGAAGGCAGGGGTACGCATGCCCTATTTAAAAGTTATAGTGCTGGAATTTTATAAATTTACAAGTAATCAACACAACCACGTTTTACACACAATCACATGCACATAGGACTCATCCATAGTCATCCTTTCATCCATCTTAACAAATAAGAAAAGGAAAGGAAAAAAGAAAAATCTAAAAATGCTCTAATCGGGTTACGTTTCAACCCAAAACGGTCCAAACAATACATGCTAAAATTTTTGATTTTCGGGACTGTTCAACTATGAACCCATGGGTCTCTTGAGTTCGAAATTTGTCCAAGACAAGTTTGGACAACAGGATACCACCGCGATTCATCGGATGAACGTGGAGCCAAGAGAACGACTCAAGAACCTCTGAAAACAAAAACAGGGGCACATGACGTTTAGGGAGCGAACAGTTCGTAAACACAATAATAACACACAATAAAAATTCCCAAAAATTGCTAAAACTAGCTCTGATACCACTATTGGGATGGGAATAGAAAATGAAGCGGAAATAGCAATTTAAAAAATTCAAACCATCCCGAAAACAACGATCTACTTTAGTAATATTAAGGAATTCAATATAGGAGAAGAATGAGAATATATTCCTCAAACCGCGGTTGGTATAGCTGATCCTATTCCCATTTTGAGATGCACATGTGCACGTCCTCCAACGTAAGTCCACACCAAGCACCTCGCAACAAAAGGGCAGTGAACATCGGGGCTCATTGTGGCCCAACATGAAGCTTTCTCAACCCCAAAATGTACAAAGGCAAGGTCAGCCCTTCCACCAAGAACCGGGCACCAAAAAGAGAAGGAGAGGGGATGAGAAAACTCCAAAACAAGAGAGAAGAGATGAAGATACCTCGTTGTCCTCTTCGACTCCTCCAAGAAGGTGAAGGCGGCGGCACAAGATTCACAATCTTTTCTTTCTTCTATTCCCTCTCTCATTCTGTCTCTTTTTTTTTAGTTCGGCCACCCTTTAAACCCTTTAAAGGGTGTGGCCACATGAGAGAAAAGGGGGGCCAGCCACTTGAGTTCAACTTTGAACTCACCCCGGATTTCAAAAATCCGGGGTTTGCATCTTTTTAATTTTCATATTTAATAATTTTATAATTTATTCAAAATAAATCAAAAACTAATTAAATAGAATAATAATTTATCTACATAAATTAAATACCTATTAATAGGAATTATATTTATCTACAAAAACCAATCACCTAAACATAGGGATGAGATAAATCAAATTCCTATTAATCAATAGTGAAAGAAATAATGTCCTTGAGCCAATCACATGTTGATGTGTAGGGAACTATATTTTGTTAATAAATAATATGAGACAACTTTTCACCATATGTTGCATCTATATTTTGTTGTGATGAACCCTATGAATTTGGGCAATTGATTCCAAGGCCATGATGAGATTATGCCAGTGAGACTTGTAATCCAGATGCACATGTTCTAAATGTTCCTAGTTGTAGGATCACCGATTAGGGGATATATTGATGATTCTGGATAGACTAGTGCACTTGATACATGTCTTATATGATAAGAGGTAGCTGATCTCATAATTACCTATGAGTCATCATTTAATGTACAAGTGCAGGTGTTCATTAGGGACTGAGTTCACTGAACGGACATACATGAGGAACACTGAATGAAATCCTTACATGAGTGTCAATATGATGTTCTTCGGGTGATAGTAGGTGTAAGCAGTCCTTGAACCTGAGGTTGTCGTGGTTACCTTGTGAGTGTCGACCCATTACTTTGGACTTATCCTTACATGGCCATCAGTGTCATGTGTCGGATACCTCTGGGCATGGGAAAGCATTCATAGAGGTAAGTGAGCAACCAATATGGAATCAGCTACTCCTAGTGATAGGAGATATTGTCTTATGTCGAAAAAGGGTTTCTGACATGTCATTATTGAGACGACGGTGGTAGGCAAAATACATATGAATGGGTATTAGGGTTTGATATTTCTTCTGTACCCTCGCCATATTTGGGACATTGTAATTGAGAGACTTAGTTGTAGGGTAACTAATTGCCGAATGACATTCGATCCCTATCGATTGAATCTCACACTATCCAGGCAGTCATGACACATTGCTAGACGTCAATCTTGACTTGTGACTAGAGTCACACATGATCACACTAAATGAGGTTTAGTGGACTCATGGGATTAGAATAGAAGATATTTTATTGGATTCGACTCTCTATTTTGCATAACTCACAACTGACTTAGTGCGGGGCCCAATGGGTCACATACAATAGGCTAACCTCGTAATGGACTTTTTGAGATAGAGCTCGTATGCGGCACTATATGTCTACTAGCATGGATATACTGCAACTCGATCACGGATCTCGTTTACAGATAAGAAAGGAAAGATGTTTTTTATAAGAACGAATGTACGAGGAAAGAGTTCCTTGAAAACCCTAATTTGTAGGGTACCCCGGCCCTATTTTGTAGGATAACCCTAAAGTCCTAGAGTTTTGCATGCAGTACTATCTTATATGGTTGATTAAATCTTAATTATGAATTAAGAAATTAATTAACCATAAATCGGGAATATATTTAATTAATAATTAAACATAATTAATTTGATTTTTGAAATCAAAAATTCAGGGAGGGAAATTTAATTTTCCCCATGCGCCTAAACCTATTAATTCAGGATTTGATTTATTTAGATAAATCATAATTAATAGGAAATTGATTTATTTAGATAAATCATAGATTTATAGGTAATTGGTTTATTTAGATAAATCATGATTCTATAAAATAGGAATAATTTATCTACATGAATATAATTCCTATATGATAGAAAACTAATTTATTTAGATAATTCTCATTCCTATTGATAGACTTTTAATTTATGTAGATAAATTAAAGTTTATATTTAACCAGATTTAATTAATTTCAAATTAATTATGAAACCATTAAATATAAATTACTTTTTGGAGGCAAACCTAATTTTTTTTGGAAATCAATAATAGAATTAAGGGGAGGGGCCAAGTCTTTGCTTGTAACCGCCTCCCCCCTTCTTTATATAGTGGTCGAAGCTCATCTTGGAAAAGAAAGAGAAATTTGCACCATCTTGAGGAGCCAAAAAGGAAGAAGTTTTTTCTTCCTAGGGTAGCCAGTCACTTTCCTCCCCTTCCCCGAGTTTTCCCACAAGCCCGAGAGGCGTTTCTCTTCACCTTGGTGTGCCGCCACTTACTTCCTTTGAATTGTAGATCACTGTTTTGGGATGGTTTCTTTTTTTTAAAAAAAATTGTTATTTCCGTTGCATTTTCGATTACCATCCCTTCAAATAGAACCATGATTTATTCAAATAAATCAAATATCTATTAATTAATGATTTATCTAAATAAATCATTTTCCTATTAATTTATGATTTATAAAATAAATCAATTCCTAATTAATAGGTGTAGGCACATGGGAAAAATAATTTTTTTTCCATCAGTGCAATTTTGATTCAAAATCAAACTTTAGGGTAATTACTTAATCCTCGTCTAATGGTAAATTAATTACTTAATTCATAATTAAGTTTAATCAACTCTTTAAAATAATATCGAGTGCCAAACCCTATGACTTTAGGATTACCCTACAAAATAAGGGCTACACTACAAAATAGGAGACACGAGGAACTCCTTCATGACGTATTCGTTCTTATAGGAAACACCTTTCCCATTATATCCATAAATGAGATCCATGATCGAGTTGCAGCATGTCCATGCTAGTAGACATATAATGTCGCATGCGAGCTCTATCTCATAAAGTCCATTATGAGGTTAGCCTATTGTGTGTGATCCATTGGGCCCCACACTAACCTAGCAGTGAGTTATGCATAACGGAGAGTTAGATTCGGTAGAACGACTTCTATTCGAATCTCACGAGCCTCCACTAAACCCCTTTAGTGTGGTCGTGAGAAACTCCACTCACAAGTCAAGATTGACGCCTAGCAACGTGTCATGACTACTTGGATAATGTGAGGTTCAATCTACGGGGATCAAACGTCCTTTGATGATTAGTTACCGTGCAACTAAATCCCTAAGTTACAATGTCCCGAGGTCGGCTAGGGTACGGAAGAAGTGTCAAACCTTAATACCGATTCATATGCATTCCACCCGCCAAGTTATCATCTCAATAATGACATATCAGAAACCCTTTTCCAACATTCATATCTACTCTGACCAGAGATTCTTGAGTCGACACTTATAGGACACATATAGCATTATCTCCTCTCACTAGGAGTAATCGATTCTATATTGGTTGCTCACCTACCTCCATGAATGCTTCCCCATGCATAGAAGTACGTGACACATGACTCTAAAGACTACATAGGAACATGTAATTGTGAGAACGCTTGTTGGGGGCGTATGAGCCCAAGATAGGCACTGAGGCCGGCGAGCCAGACTGGTGAAGATCAAGTTCTGGTCACTGAATGAGGTGTTGAGACTGGTGGGGACCAAGTCGTAACTGCTTAGGTGCTCAGTGATGCTTGAGGAAAGGGGGAACTGGGCGAGGAGGAACGACGCATCACGTGGGTCAAGGGCCGCTTGTGAGACCATGTAAACTTCTCCTACGAAGTATGCAAATGACTGTAGGAGCGTTAGACATAGAAGTCATACATAGAATAGAAAGAGTGATTTCTTAGAAATATCAAAAGATACATCTTGTCCCACTGAGAGTTAGGCTCGACTTACACATGGAGGAGCCTCATTAAAACCTTTCAAGGGAAAAACCCAGTGGGAAAAAACCATCATGTAGGAAAAAGAGTACTCCGACCTTGTTGTAATTTAAGGGTGGAACCTTAGCTGTAGTAGGCCCGTAGGGAGGTCGCATTCCAAGATCGTGGGAGTTCTCGTCCGAAGAGCTCAGCAATTCTGTAAGCATCATTGTCGATGACCTTTGTGATCTGGTAGGGGCCTTCCCAGTTTGGAGCAAGCTTGTCTTCTCTGGTTGGTTTCCTTTATGGTTCGATCTTTTGGAGAACAATATCCTCTTATGCAAAGTTTTTGAGCCTGACACATTTGTCATATTTCTAGGCAATCTTAAGTTTCATTGTCTCTTCTCTGATCTTGGCGAGCTCTCGTTCTTCTTTGATAAGATCCAACTCGATGACTCAGGCTTCTGTGTTGCTTGTAAATGAAATTGCCTACAATAGAGGGGGGGGGGGGTTGAATAGTGTGTTAACTAAAACTTTAGTTAGTTCCAGTTTTAACCGTTTCTTTGTTACTTAGGCAATTCACAATAGGATGATAAATGCGGAAGCAAGACAAACAACAAGTAATTCAATATGTTAAGTAAACAATGCAAACATTTTATTTATAGTGGTTCGGCCTCAATACCTACTCCACTACCTAAGCACTGTGCTTAGGATTTCACACAGAAATCCACTAAGTTGAGAGTTTCTTACAATCGAGGACTTTTCATCGGAAAGTCTCTACACTCACTTCGAAAGCACTTCCACACCCGGAAGTCTCCACTTTCACACCGAGTGAACTTTCCCACCTCAATTCCTAAGGAACACTCCTAACCAAATTTACACAAGTGGGTTTATACTTCTATATCGAGGCAATCACCAAACTCAAGATCTACACACTAGATCTTTACACACTTGAGTAATAATGAGCTAAACAAGAAAATACACAAGTAATGGGGCAAATAAATAATACAACATATACTTAGCTCCAACACAATATCCCTAGTCCTCTTGATGTCTTTTGATGATGAATCAATGAAGAATGAAGGCCAAATCAATGTTTCATTATGAAACTAGGGTTTGCTCAATGAATAGCTCAAGAAGTCTTAGCAAATATGTAGAAATAGTTCAATGAAGCATTTGGTCTGTAGGAAGGCAGATTTGCGGTCTATATGTAAAGATTCCAAAGGTTGAGGCTCAAAAAGAGTCGATCAATGGATCTATTTAGATCCGTTAGGAAATCCAGTCGAGCAGTGTAATAAGTCGGCCATTGAAGAACAATTGAAAATGAGAGAAAAAAGTCTTAATGGAATAGAACATATGATTGATTGAATGAAGTGGCTGGCGTGGCGAGAAATCAACGAGTTCACTTGGAAGTAGATACCCGTAGACCTCAAACCAATTCACTTGAGTGAGAAAAAGGAGAGTGGAAAGTGAAAGCTCTGACTCCCTCGGTACCAGGGGCATGGCGATATCATTAGAAATAAGTGGGGTGACCCTCTTCTTTCTTACTCCAAGCAGCTGCCGAAGGAAGACATTTACCTCAATGAAGACATTTACCTCAATGAATTTCGGTCTATACTTATGGAATTTTGCATCTTTCTCAGACCTTTGGGTCGAGGAGAACTTAAAAAGGAACTACAGCCCTAGAAACGGCTGGAGTGTATGCTTTTGCTTCAGAGGTTGGAGAGTTCTCATTTATTTGTTTCCAAAACTCTAGGAGCCCCCTTTATGAAGCGGATTCGATTGGAGATGGGTAAACAAATGTGGACTCATATGCGTCTGCCTGTATCCGCAAATGAAGATGAGGATTTCGCTTCTTTAGGAGATTCTAGAACAACGAATACTTATTCGTGTTCGTGCCTAGCCTTGTTTAATTAGGACTTTAAGCCAGCATTAAAGCTTTTATCAATATTTGTTGATTTTGAACCAGCAACATACTTGAAATCATGACTTCGTTAGTAAAAAGAACTTGAATAACAAAGTTTTTCTAGAGGAGTCGTCATTTTCTATCATAAACGCTATGTCATTTACAACCCCAGTGTATTTCGGATGCTTGAAGGCCCCGCTGACCCGAAGTGATTTTGAAAAATTCTTCTTTATCGATGGTGATCGGTCATGGTATTCATAGCATTGCATCTTTTTCGACCAAATCCTTTGTTTTGCTTCTCCCAATTGTCGAGCCTGATCGACTCGAGTATTTTCCCTTGCCCCCCAGCCTCTCACTTCATTTCATTCTTCCTCTGTACCCTCGCTTGAATGAAGACACCTGATCGGCCCGACTTTCCCAAATGCCCGGTGCTGCAGTAGATCTTCTGCCCTACAAGACATCCGCACGGTTTCATCCCCATCCTACACAACTGGAGGAAGTGCAGGGACTCAGGCTTCAATCCAAATTTTCATGCAATGGGGCTCGTTTGTCGAGTTGGAACTTGCTCTAGGGCGATCCTCGGTCGATCGAGGTTCAGCCGAAACTGGCAAGTTTGGGCAGTTTGTTGATTTTTCTAGTTTGTTGATTCTTCACTAGTCTTATATAATATTTCTTAACTTTAAATTAATTACTTTAAAACATAAATATTATATAAGGATTACCCCTCATTTGGATTCAATAAAAATATCTAAAAAATTAAAATTCTTAAGAATCAAAATCTAACTTTTGGGGTCTAGAATAAATTTACGAAAATCAAAATTTTATAATCTCTCGGGTCAAATATGGATAGATTAAAGATTTCCAAAAATTCCTTAAGAATCGGTCGTTAACTAGTTTCTTTCTAATGAATAATTATCGAGACTTTTGGTGCCAAGAAAATATTGGTGATATAGCCCTCCACGGAGCTCCCTAGACTTAGAGAATTTTTTTGGGTTTTGCATCATAAAAGAGGATTACACAATCATTCTAAACACCCTCAACCGAAACTCTATCTCCCCAAAAAATCTTGAGCGTCGGCGAGCGTCCTTTCAATTTCTCCGATTTTGACTTGGGAAATGATGCAACACTCATCCCGGGATATTACACCATCCACCCGGGATGTTACAACATCCCATCCCGTAATCTGGGATATTCCGGAATGTTACAACATCCCATTCCAAAACTCGGGATATTCTGGAATGTTACAATATCTCATCCTGTAACCCGGGATACACCGAAATGTTATTTATGAGCCACTTTTACTCGATTCTTTCTGTTCAAGGACAACGCGCACAAACCGATATGGAACCTAAAATTATTTCTCCAAAAAAATATTAGTTCCATGTTTGTTATCATCAAAACCGAGATTAAGACCAAGGTTGAAAATCTTATACCAACATTGCCCTATTCTTCAAAGGCAATCCTGCGGAGGTTGGTCTCTGCGATCTCAACAGGGATCATGGCCTCCGCTCCATAGAAAAGCCGGTAAGGGGTTTCTGAGGTAGAAGATTGAGTGATTGTGTTGTAACTCGAGAGTACTTCGGGTAATTCTTCGACTCAGTATGTCTTGACCCGATCAAGCTTTTTCTTCAATCTTGTTATAATTACATTGTTAGTCGGTTCAGCTAGGCCATTTGTTTGCGAGTGCTCAATGGATGAGAAGAGCTGCCAGATGCTAAGGTCTGAGCATAACTCTAAAAAATGACGATCTGTGAACTGTGTTCCGTTGTCACTAACCAGCTCACGTGGTATTCCAAATCTATATATGATATTTTTTTTCAAGTGAACTTTTGAACTTTATCAGTTACAATTGTAGATAGGGGTTCATCTTCTATCCACTTTGTGAAGTAGTCGATCGCCACGACTATGGTCAGAAGTAGCCGGCTAGGAGAATTTTGGCCGCTAGGGATCTTCCTTTGATGTGGTTGCCACAGATGTCGTCGTGAACCTTTGCCATTATGGTGGCTATTCGGGGTTGGGCGACACACTTGAAGAGCGGTCGAGAGAACCCCATCTTGTAAAGCTGGTCATCAAAAAGTGTGTAGTAACTTGTCGTTCTTTTAAATCTACTTGGATTGGAGATGTTCTCTGAAATCTCGCCTTGTTTTAGGTAATTGATGTAGGGAGTTCTCCAATTCATGCCTTATTCGATTATTTGGATCTCGACCGAGGTGTCGGTCGGTTGGATGCTCGGATGTTCGGGGACTTGCTAGATGACCGACCTATTATTTTGAGGCTTTTTGGTGCTAGCAAGTTTGGATAGCAGGTCAGCCCAAGTGTTTTCTTCCCGATGTATATGCTGAATAACACAACTATCAAAGTTAGTGATTAAAGAAAGTACTAATGTGAGATACCTTTCGAGGGAGGGGTCCCTGGCTTGGCAAGTGCTATTGACTTGTCCCACGACAAGTTGTGAGTTGCTTTTTACGACGATGTTCCAAGCTTCCCCTTCATGAGCGAGTTTTAGTCTGGCGATTAGAGCTTCGTACTTCGTCTGGTTGTTGCTGGCTTTAAAATAAAATTAAAGGGATTGTTCCAAGGCGATTCCCTGACCATTCTCCAGAATGATGCCTGCCCCGCTCCCTTTCTCATTGGAGGTATCATCCACAAAAAACATCTATACTTCCTATAGTTTAGGAGTATCTTCTTGGTTGGTGAACTTGGCAACAAAGTCAGCTAGTTCTTGGGCCTTTGTGGGACCTCTAGGTTGGTATTGGACGCTGAATTTTGAAAGCTCCACCGACCAAGATATCATTCGTCCTGCGAATTCGAGTTTAGTCAATACCTACCTGGTTGGATGTTCAGTGCACACCTGAATGTGGTGGCCCTGGAAATACGGCCTTAGTCTCCGAGCCGAGATGACTAGGGAGAAGGTGAGCTTTTCAAGCCTTTGGTACCCAATTTCTAGTCCTTGGAGGACTTTGCAGACGAAGTAAATTGGTTTTTGATCTTTCTCCTACACTCGAATCTGGACCGAGCTAAGGGCGTTCTCTGTGACTGTGAGGTAAAGAAACAAGGTTTTTTCTTATCGTGGTTTATCCAAAACTGATGGGCTAGTGAGAAATCGTTTCAAATCTTCGAAGGTTTGCTCGTATTTTCATCCCAATGGAAGTTCTGCTTTTTTCGTAAGATGTTGAAGAAGGGAGTGGCTCGATCGGCCGACCTAGAGAGTGTCGCCATCCTTCCGGTGAGCTATTCCACCTCCTTTATCTTACGTTGGCTTCATATCTCTTGAATAGTCTGACATTTCTCTGGATTGGCTTCTATCCCCCGGTGTGTTAGCATGAAGCCGATAAATTTGGCACCCTGCACTCCGAAGGCGCACTTTTTCGGATTTAATATCATATTGTAGTGTTTAAGCTGGCTGAAGATCTCGATGAGATTGTTACAATGATCGTCGGTGGTAGACGTTTTAGCTACCATGTCATTGACGTACACCTCCATGTTACGACTGATTTGCTTTTCGAAGACTTTATTCATTAATCACTAGTATGTGGCTCCTATGTTTTTGAGTCCAAAGGGCATTACCCTATAAGATAAGTTTGCATGTTCAATGATGAAGGTCCTTTTTTCTTCATCGTCAAGGTGCATCTGAACCTGATTGTAGCCTGAATAGGCGTCCATGAAATTCAGATACTACTATCCTGAGGAGCCATCGACAAGTTTGTCAATGCTCGGCAACGGGTAGAAATCTTTTGGGCAGGCTTTGTAGAGGTCGGTAAAGTCGACACACATTCGCCACTTTCTTGAGTGCTTTTTGACCATCACAATGTTCGCGAACCATGTTATGAAATGAATTTCTCTGATAAATTTTGCTTTTAGCAGCTTCGTGGTCTCTTCAAGGGATGTCTGTTGTCACTCGACTATGAGCTTTTGTTCTCTTGGGCCACAGGCTTGACACGAGGGTCGATGACCAACAGATGGCAGATGACCTAGGGGTATATTCCTAGCATGTCGGCAGGCATCCATGCGAAGAGGTCAGCATTGCGCTAAGTCGAGCTTTGAGCTCACCGGATAGGTGTGCTCCCACGTAGGTTACCTCTTCGAGGGATGTCCCAATCTGCACGGGCTCCAATTCATCGGCGGGTTAGGGCTGCTATTGGATGTCTCCTCTGGTATCTAAGTCTGATATTCATGGCTGGAGTTCAACTAGCCTAAGCTTCAAGCATTCGTTGTAGCACGCGCGAGCCTCCCTCTGGTATGCATGGATCACTCTCACTTCTATCTCCGAGATGGGAAAGACAGCGAGGTCGGGTCGGCCTAAGATCATACGATAGGGACTCACGCACTGGACAACAAGAACATGTACGTCTATCATCTTTGTTCTCAGTGCATAGCCAAATATTATGGCTATCCATAACTAGCCCTTGACATTTACGTGGTCTCTTGAGAAACCGACAACTTCTCCAAGGTATGGGTGTAGCGAAGATTCGCTAATGCCCATTTTCTTGAGTGTAGGGTAGAAGAGGACGTCGGCAGAACTTCCCTGGTCCACCAAAACTTTCATGACAAAAATGACGACAGGATTACGTAAATTCATATCAACCCCTTAAAAGTCAGTATCATAGAAGGATATTATTGGGGTGGGTATGCGTGGCCTTTATGGCCGAGCCGTTTCGTTGATGATCATGATGGTTCGGGATGGCTCTGTTTCAGATCTACCTTCTCTGGCAAATCCTCTTGTTATGTAGTCAATTGACGTCGGGGGTGGGATCGCTCACTTTCAGAGCCATGGTGGTTGTTTATGTCACCAAGCGGTGGTGTGTTACTGAAGCTCTAGCATTGGTGGTGACTTTGTCGACTTTGGCTACGACTCCGATCACGTCGGATTTAGTGGTCAAGGCTGTTGGGTGAAATGACACACACGCATTGGTGGTGACTTTGTCGACTTATTGCCTAATTTCGATTTTAATCGTTTCTTAAATTATTTAGGCAATTTGCAATTTATCAACTAGATGCGGAAGCAAAAATAAATCAATTAAACACAAATAACGATAACAATGCTAACACAGATATTTATAGTGGTTCGGCCCCAATGCCTACTCCACTACCTAAGCACCTCATTTAAGATTTTCAAACTAAGTTTACTAGATTAAATAGTTTCCCTTATACATGGGACTTTGACTCGAAGAATCTTACTCTCAACCTAAGGTACTTCCACACCTAGAAGCATCCGCCTTCTTACTGAGAGCACTCTTCCACCTCAACCTAAGGGACAACTCAACTAATCCTAGTAAACTATGTTTACACAAGTGGCTTTACATCTTCTACACCAAGGATACCACTTACACAAAAGACCTAACACTAGGTCTTCTTGTACGCTCAAATACGATGAAATAAATAACAAAATACAACACAAAATGGAGTAATAAATCAAACAATAAAGTATTTAGCTCCACAACAAGATTCCTAGCTTCCTCTTGATGCCTTTGATGGTGAAACTATGAAGGTAGGGTTTTTCCAAGAATTGACGCAATGAAAGCTTGGAATTGATCAAGGATGACTCAATGAAGTGTTAGAGTGATCAAAAGTTGTTAAGGAAGGCTTAGGCTTGGGTATTTATAACCCTCATAAGAAATGGTGCGTCAACGGGCGGCTCAACGGGCAGAAAACTAGCCGTTACTGCCGCTCGATCGGTTGTTGGTCGATCGTCGGTCGAATGACCAATCGACCGTCTAGCGACCGCTGCCCTTCTGTCACTTAATTGGGCTGTTCGGTCGAACGATGGGTCGACCGAATGAGTCACAAGCTCATCAATCCCCAATTCGGTCGACCGAAGCTGTTATGCCAGAGTCGTGATTCTGCGATCCTCAATCCGGTCGACTGAAGCACGTTCTGCCAATTTTTGGCCTTTGTCGATCGACCGAACCTAGATTGGGCAGTTTGGTTACTTGGTTTTCTTTGCTTGTTTGCTCGTTTCTAGTTCCGTCTTCACTAAGTTTACTTATATAACATTTATTAACTTTAAGTTAATAACTTTAAAACATAAATGTTATATAAGGATTACCCCTCATTCCGTCTTCACTAAGTCTACTTATATAACATCTATTAACTTTAAGTTAATAACTTTAAAACATAAATATTATATAAGGATTACCCCCATTTGGATTCAATAAAAATATCTAAAAAATCAAATCCTTAAGAATCAAAATCTTATTTTTGGGGTATAGTACAAGTTTTCAGAAAACGAAATTTTTCTAATCTTTTGGGTCAAATATGGTTAGGCTAAAGACTTCCAATTTTTTTTAAAAAATACCTCGTTATCTAATTTTAACCCAAAGAACAATTACCGCCATTTTTTATGTCAAGAAACTATTTAGGTCATATAGTCCTCTAAGGAGCTCCCTAGGCTTAGTGATTTTCAGGGCGATTCCGGATTTTCATGTTTTGGGGTTCGGGTTAGGTTTTTGGGTTCTTATGCATCATAAAGAGGATTTACAATATAAACTAGACGCCCTAAACCTAAACTCCCCTTCTCAAAGATTCCCGAGAGCCGACGAGCGTCCTTGCCGATTTCTCCGATTTCTTCGATTTTTCCAATCGGGGATGACGTGCGCTAACCGATATGGAACCTGAAATATATCTCATTGAAACATTAGTTCCATGTTTGTTATCATCAAAACCGAGATTAAGACCAAGGTTGAAAACCTTAAGCCAACAAAGGCAACTTTCTCTGATTAATCGTTCAATCTGGCCACGAAGGACCACACATTCTTCAGTGGTGTGTCCATAGGTTCAATGGAGCTCACACATTTTGCTCTTGTCGCCAGATCTTAAATTTTTGGGACGGTCGGGGGGCCTAAGCAGTTGCATATAATATACTTCTTATATGATAGTTTCTCTTGAGGTATTAAGGGGTGTGTACCTTTCAAATCGGGTGCTGGGACAAGGTGAAGACCTCGGTGTTAGGTTGTTGTTCTACTTGGAGAGGTAGCGATCTTTGTCTCTTCTGACTTCCTTTTCGAATTTCTACCTTCGATGGCAGCCTCAAGATTTTTCCAAACAGTCTTTTTGGCTTCTTAGAGTTCTTCTATCTTTATGAAGCTGGCGGCCTTCTCCTGAAACTCGACTATGTCTTTGGGCTCTGTCAGGGTAATTTGGTCGGCGAAGAGTTCGGATTTTAGCCCGAGCTGGATGGAGAAGAGCTCGATCTGTGGGTCAAGATTGGGAATTTTGGCCACTACGACCTGAAACATATTTAGGTATTCTCTTAAGGGCTCATGTTGCCCTTGTCTGAAATAGTGGAGGGCATCTGTCGTCTTGTAATATACCTGTGACGTGGTAAAATGATTGAAGAAGACGTGGGAGAGGTCTTCGAAGGAATGTTTAGATTTCTGTGGGAGAGAGGCAAACCATAACAAGGCGGTCTTTCCCAAGAAGGTTGGAAAGTCTTTGTAGAGTACTGGATCAGTTGCTCCATGATAGAGCATCGTAGTCATGAACGCCGTCAGGTGTAGCGCGGGGTCGCTTGTTCCATTGTAGGGTGTCAAGGTGGTAGCTAGGCAACTCACTCCTCGACGGGAGGCGGATTGTCATGATGTGCTCGGCAAAAGGTCACGCGTCTAGAGGGGGAATTGTGCCAGTCTTCCTGGCCTTGGGACCATCGTCTTTTTCCAGACGGCGGCTGCTAGAGACTTCACCATGGGGGACAGGAACCGATTGCTTCTTGTTGGAGTGGCAACGCTCGTGTTGAGCTGGGGGTTTTCCCTGGGATCGTATTAGCATCTGAATCTGGGTTGTTAGCCATTGGTTTTTAGCCTCCAAATCGTCTATTCGACATTGGTGATCTTTAGGGGGAGGATTAGCCGGTACCGGAGCATTGCTCCTCACTGTTTCAGCACCACCAGGTTGCGGTCGATCGTCGTCGTCGGGTCGTTGTCGTTGGTGTGCGGCGGCGGTCGCTTGGCTCCGGGTTCCAACATTTGTGGGGGAGGTAAGCTTTACTCGTGCCCACGTGGGCGCCAAATGTTCCTACCTGAGAGGTGGAGCCTTCTAGTCTAGTTCGACGCTGGAGGGGGGGGCTGTAAAAGACATTTCGACGCTCAAGTCAGTGGGACTCCAAGATGGAGTTAATGGAAATTAGATTAGGTTACTTGAGGTGCGTCGTGTCTCTATTAATTACAAGTGGAGGTGATGACGCTGCCCGAAAATGTTGCGGTGATGTTACCCAAAATGGGCCAAGGTCTATCCCGAAGATGGTGGGCTCGTAATGACATATCTCTCCTGATAAGGTAAGATGCAAGTATCCTTGTGTAGCCAGGTGGGGTCCCTGAGTAGAGCCACTTATTCTGGCTCGAGTTTGATTCAAGGTTTAGTTGGGCGGAGCCGCCTGGTTCGGCCCAGAATGAATGGTGGGGCGCTGCTAGGTCTGATCCGACCGGACCCAATAGTCATAGTCCAGTCTAGCTAATATTCTACATGTATGATTATTGAGGTCTATTAATTAATCATGTTTTCCACTAATTTTTGTGATTCCCAAATAACCCTCCGGTTGGGAAGCGGGAAGCTCTCATCGGTAGACTTTCTTAGGGGAAGATGAAACTCCACTTCTCCTACTCGGGTCTCGCATGTAACACGACCAACCCTAATAGGTCAATGAGTAGGTAACTCTTTACCGATCACATTGCTATGTGACACCCATCGATTTATGCCTCTAGGGTAACTATGGCATTGTGTGTGCACAACAAATAACATTACCCTAGTTGATTCGGACCTATCATTCTTATACTCCAGTGAGAAAACACCCACCCTTAAGTGTAGCTCAACAAGGTAAGTCACGTTCAAGCCGATAGTAGAGACACATCTAATGTGCCATATGAGGTGCATCATGTCTATTAGCACAAAATGCCTTGTGTGTGCACAACAAACCCGTTGTGACAACAGCACACTCTATGCCCCATAACGATGGAAGACATAATTGGTATTCTAAATACCTTAGTCATTCAGACTCAATATTAATGGAGGAATTCTTCATGCAATTATAATTATCTAGGTTATCCATAATTGAAGCAAGAGCAATAAATAAAAGCATAAGGTAAATAAGGATGATTATAAACGATCTAAGGAATCCACCCGAGCCACCGGGTGAATTAAGGTCATCATCCTAGGGTTTTTGGAAGCACCGTCTCTCCAAGGTGTTGCCCAAAAATATCTTATAGGTTGTCGGTTCCATTAGTGTCTTTTCGGGGTTCAAATCGTCATCAACATGGACCCGAACACCTCCTTTCCAAGCGTGCACCAAAATGGGGCAACAAACGTGCTCATTGTGGATCTGCCAGTAAACTTCTAATTTTACAAAACTAAAAGTAGAAGACCCCAAACAACCCTTGGGAAAAGGTTTAAGGAGAGAGAGAAGTGAAATGCAACCAGATTTCTCAAGAGGAAGGCAGGAGCACGCATGCCCTATTTAAAAGATACAGTGCTAAAATTTCAATAATTTACAAGCAATCAACACAACCATGATTACAAACAATCATACGCACAAAGGGCTCATTAATCATCCTTTCATGCATCTCATAATATAATAAAAAGAAAGGAAAAAATAGAATTGGAAACATGCTAATCGGGTTACAGTTCCACACAAAACAGTCCGTACAACACATGTTGAAATTTTGCTTTTTAGGGTTGTTCAACCATGAACCCATGGGGCTTTTGAGTTGACAATCTGTCCGAGATAGGTTTGGACAGTAGGCTATCACCTCAGTTCATCACATGAGCCATGGAGCCAAGAGAACAACTCAAAAACCCACAGAAACAAAAATCGGCATGACGTTTATGGAGCGAACAATTCGTAAACGCAATAATAACGCAAAAATATAAAAATTCCAAAAATCACTAAAGGTGGCTCTAATACCCCTGTTGGGGTATGAAAGGAAAACACAGTGGAAAAGCAATTTAAAAAAAAATCAAACATCCCAAAAACAACAATCTACTTTTGCGATATTAAGGAATTCAGTAGGAGATGATGAGCAAAATTTATACCTTACGTCGTTATTTGTAATTGATGCTCCAATCCCTAATTGTGAGACGCACATGTGTCCATCCTCCAATTATAGTCCACACCAAGCCCCACGTAACAAAAGGGCAACAACCTCTAGGTTCGCAGTGGCTCAACAGACAACATCCTCAATCTCGATCTCCACCCAATAGGGGCCGACCCTTCCACCAAGAATCGGGCAGCAAAGAGAAGGGGAAGAACGATGAGAAAACACTGGAACCAATTCACAAAGTAAAGAATACCTTGCTGTGATTTTTGGGCTCCTCCAAAAATATGAGCGATGGTGCAATTCCAACGAGAAAATATTCCAGCGGAGCTTTACCAAGCTTGTGGAAGACGAGGACTCTATGGGGGGCAGCCACTTATTGGAGAGGGAGCATCAAAATATGATGAAGATTATCATCTCACCAAGGGGGTGATTGGCCACCGCCTATTTATGCTCATGGGGGCCGCTATAAAATTGGGAGTTTCCCCTTTGTTCAAATTTTGAACACACTCGAAATTCAAAATTCTAGGATTTATCTGTAAGATAAAAATCAATGAGATAATGGTTCTTGAAATTAATTTCAAGTTAATTCTCAATTAAATTTGAATTTTATTCACCAAAGGGGTGTTCAACTAACACCTCCTTAATTATCTCATTGTGGTTCAAATTTATACTCATCTTAGAATTCAAAATTCTATGATTTATCTCCAACCTCTTCTCTATCTAATAGGTAGTTGAATTAATCATATTAATTCATCTCTCTATTAAAAGGGAGTCAAACAACTAACCTCCCCATTAAATAGGGAGGCTAGGCGCATGAGAAAAAACAAAGTTTTCCACCCTGGTTCGATTTCAAATTCAAGCCATAATAAAATTTGAATTTATCTCTTATATTTAGCTGACCCACCTTGACCCCTGGGTCTAGTCAACATAATGTCTTGTCCAAGGTAAACACTTTGACTTTGACTAGGGGTCGGGTTGACCTCATTGTACGCCAAACCCTACAAGTTGGGGTTACAAGGATTCCCTTCCTCGGATGCTCATAATTTGCCCAATTAGGAAACACTGACATTTTCTATTTTGTCCATGAATGAGATCCGTGATCATGTTGTAGCATGTCCATTCTAATAGACGTCAGGTGATGTATTCAAGCTTTATCCCATAAAGCTCGTTAAGAGGGTAGCATGTTTTTTGTGTAACCCATTGGGCCTCACACTAATCTAGCAGTGAGTTTTGCAGAACAGATAGACGAATTTGATATAACACTTTCTATTTGAACCTCACAAGCCTACACTAAACCCCTTTAGTGTGGTCGTGTGAGACTCCACTCACAAGTCAAGATTGACGTCTAGCAACGTGTCATGACTGCCCCGATAGTGTGAGGTTCAATCTACAAGGTTACGAAAGAAGTGTCAAACCTTAATATCCATTCATATCTATTCCACCCGCCTAGTTGTTGTTTTAATAATGAAACATCATAAACTTCTTTCTCACTTTCATGTCTACTCTGGCCAGAGATTCCCGAGTCGACACTTGTAAGGGTACATAGGACATTATCTCTTCTCACTATGAGTAACTAATTTCATGTTGGTTGCTCACCTACATCCATGAATGCTTTCCCATGCCAAATAATACTCGGCACATGATTTTGCAAGGCACGTAGGGATAAAACCAAAGCGATGAATTATCAAACACAAGGTAACTATGACAACCTCAGGTCCAAGGATTGCTTGTACCTACTATCACCTGAGGAACATCCTACTAACACTCAAGTAAGGATTTCATTCGGTGTTTCTCATGCGGGTCCATTCAGTGAACTCATTTCCTAATGAGCACTTGTACTTGTACATTAATGAAGGTTTATTAGTAACTGTGAGATCAGTTACCCCTATCATAAAGGGCATGTACCAAGTGCATTAGTCCTACCGAAATCACCAATCTCCTAATTGGTGATCCAACGACTAGAAACATTTAGAACGGGGGCATCTGGATTCCAAGTCTCACTAGCATGATCTCATCATGCCTTGGAATCATTTACTCGAGTTCATAGGGTTCATCACAATCTTATAAACAAAAATAAAGATATAGTATATGATGAAAGTTTGCCTCATATATTCATTAACCAAAAATAGTTTCATACACATCGATATGTGATTGGCTCAAGTGCACTATTTTTTTCAATCTCCTAGTTGCACTTGTAGCCAATCACTACGATATCTAATACTCATACAATTTAAGTGGTGATCGAACTGTTGTTGTGCTAATGACTTTGTGAAAGGATCTGCAATATTATCTTTTGTGTCGACGCGTTCGACATTTATATCACCTCTTCCAACGATCTTTCTGATCAGGTGATACCGCCTTAGGATATGTTTTAATTTATGTGGGATCTAGGTTCCTTTACTTGAGTAACAGCCCCAACTCAGTGATAAACTTTTGGTTAAAGATCAAAAATCATTTTTAAAAATAATTTTTCTCAACAAACAATTAGAACGATATCAAAAGTAAAATAAAAATATCATAATTGAAGTCTCATTTGAAAATTTTGACCAAAATCCAAAGTATCAAAAAATGAACACTAGGAAGAACTTCAAAAAAAACATATCAAATTGGATTATTAATTAACATTGTTGAAATTTTAACACCACAAATTAGATTTTTCAAAGAAAATGCAGATTCAAGAATCATCTCAAAATTAATTTTCTATATTATTCTACGAGTCGCTAATTTTAGTGTCATTCTTGTAATTTTGAAAGAAAAAAAATCATTCAATTTCAGTTTGTCAATAATATTGTGGTATGTTTGTTTCATTGGATATAATAGGATTGGATTGAATAATAAATGGGAGAGGATTGGATATAAATTTTTTAAATCCGGTGAACATCGGATACAATATCAATTATATATTCTTATATTCCCATTTTTTTGGCTTAATTATGTTTTTGGTCCCCCAAAATATCATATTTTTAAAAAGTTTCTATTTAGTCCCTCAATAATTATTTTCATTTCTGTTTGGTTCCTCCGTTAACTTTTGATGTTAAGTGCCAACATGGAATGCTGACATGGACTAAAGAGGTACTAAATGAAAAAAAATAAGATATTTTAAGGAACTAGATGGAAAAATATATATTTTAATAACTTAAAATATAACAATATACATTTTAATAACCTAAAGCATAACAATATATAATTATATTTTAAATTATTAAAATATATATTTTTTCCATTTAGTTCCTTAAAATATATTATTTTTTTCGTTTGGTCCCTCTTTAGTCCATGTTAGCATTCCATCTTGGCACTTAACATTAAAAGTTAACGGAAAGTTAACGAATGTACCAAACGAAAACGAAAATAATTTTTGAGGCACTAAACGAAAACTTTTTAAAAAGAAGAGCTAGACCAAGCGAAAAAAATATGATATTTTGGTGACCAAAAATATAATTAAGCTAATTAGATATTCAAAATGATTTCCAAGATTTTCAAAATGATTAAGCAGGAGCAGTCGAAAATCAATCTTGGATTCACGGGCACAATTAGGGGTGAGCAACAGTTCGGTTCGGTTAATAACCAAACCGAACCATTAGTTAACTGAACCAAAATTTCAATTTATCCATTAACCATTTACCGAACCGAAAAATTCGATTAATTTGGTTCAGTTAACCGAATTTTTCGGTTCGATTCGATTAATTTACTGAAAAAATAGTGAAAAATATATATATCAATACTTTATCAAGATTCAAACTTTGGATCACTCAAATACATATATGTCACCTCAACCACTCAAACAAACATTGTTATTTGATATAAATCTTACAACCAAAATTATTATATCTATAATGATCAAAATAAAATAAATATTATGCCTAACCAAGATTCAAACTTAGGTCGATCAAACATAATTTTAGCATCTTAACCACCAAAGCAAATCATAACCTATGATATATAATCTTTATTTTTTATATATTAAAATTGATTTTGATTAATCGGTAAATTAATCAAACCATTCGGTTAATTTACTGGTTTGGTTAATTTACCGAACCGAAAACTGAATTTTCAAAAAAAATTAACCGTTAACCGAACCAAATTTTTTTGATTAATTCGATTTCGGTTCGATCAATTTTTTAGTTTTTTCATTGAATCGATAAATTTTACTCAACCCCGGGCACAACAAAGTAAACGTCAACGGAAAAAAAAAATTCATTAGGAAGTAGAGTACCACTTGTGTTTAGAACTTGACGTGCGTAGTTGTTGGGGGATCCATCCACCAAATTTGAGATCTGAAACATGTACTTGAAATAAAATTTTATTTCCAGAAACTTCTTTACAGAGAAAGTCAAACATCCCCCTGCTTGCAACTGCTTTGCTTTTCTAATGATATAAGAGGCATCTCCATCTCATTCAATACAGGCTGTGTTATCCTTCGAGTCGTCAATCATATTTTCCGGTTCATGTTATTCTCTCAATCATAAATCTTCTGACGCCCTTTTCTCGCGCGTCCTCCTTCGTGGATAATTTTTTCTTGGACCACTGAAATTTCTTCTCGAGGTACTTAACATATATCATCGATCCTTGTAATGTTTTGTTTTGAGAAGAATATTTAGTCCTTACATCGTCATTTTGTCTTTCTTGTTCCTGCAATATCTTTATGTATTCTGTCATGGTTCTGGATTCATGTATCCATTTTCAGTAGATTAGACATTCGTTCTTTTGTTTTCTTTTCTCTTTTGTGCCAGAAACATCATCAGCTAAAAGCAGAACAAGTCAGGATTAGACATACATTCAAACCCTCACCTTTGCCAGCCTTTTCTTTCACCATTCATCTTCGTCAGCCATACATATCCTGCCAAATACAATGGATTTTATCTTCTATATTCTTATTCCTAAAAAAATTTTCGTCTACATTATTTCACAAATCTGGACCTTTTTAGAGGGTCATTTATGGACCTTTCTGAAGGATTATTTAAAGAATTTCTTCTTTCAATCATTTGGTTATATCATTTCCTATAAGAGCAAGATCGACTCCTTGCATAACGAGTTGGATAAAATCCGAAATATACGGGATAATATTTGGAGTAATGCTGAAGCAGCTGAAATTAGAACAGGTTCCCAGGTCAAGAGAGAAGTGTTGAGGTGGAAGGCAAATGTAGATAGGTTTGTAAAAGAAGCAGAAGAAACAATTAAGGAGGAGGAGGAATATCAAAGGAGGAGGCGTAGTAATTACTCTCATGTGAATGTATGGTCTACTTACCAGCTTGGCAAAAGAGCAGAGAAAGCTATTACACGGGCTCGCCAGTTAAAGAATATGCAACCAGATTTTGACAACCTGACCGATGATCTTCTTCCAGTTCGTTTTGTGAAGGTGCAAAATCCAGATACCGTAGGGATGGACAATGTTATTAAGAAGCTCGAAAGGTGTGTAAAAGATGACACTGTCAGCATCATCGGAATCCATGGGATGGGTGGTGTCGGCAAGACCGCACTCTTGAGAAGACTCAACAATCATCTCCAAAGTATAGAAGATATAGACATTATTATCTTTATTGAGTTATCAACAAAAGATTCCAATTCCATGGTGGAAGAGCTTCAAAATTCTCTAGGCAGTCGTTTGAAATTGACTTGGCAACAGGACATGACAGAGAGGGACAAAGAAGCTGAAATACGTCATGTTCTCAGTAATACGAAATTTGTATTACTGTTAGATAACTTGTGGGAGCCCTTCCGTTTTCAGCAGGTGGGAATTCCGACTGCTACGGAATCACAGCCAAACTTCAACTCAAAGATCATCTTCACAACCCGGATGAAGGACGTCTGTAGTCGTATGGGTGCAGAGAATACAATCCAAGTGAAATGCTTAAAAGAGAACGACGCCTGGAACCTCTTCAGACGCAAAGCGTGGGTAGATCGTTTCAATCCCAATGCAGAAGTAGTCGATCAGGCTCGAGTGTTGGCCAAGAAGTGCGGCGGCTTGCCTGTGGCTCTCATCACTTTGGCCCAGGTAATGGGACACAAAAAGCATTTCAGAGAATGGATGTACGCCGTCAGCATAATGAATGACGCTCGCCTTCTTCATTCGGACATGGCAAAATATGTTTTTGAGCCTCTCAAACTCAGTTATGATTGTTTGCCTGAAGACAACAATTTACGAGAATGCGCCGTGTATTTGTCACTGTCCAAGGAAAAACACAAATTTGGAAACAAGGATCTTCGGAATTATTTGATCAGTGAAGTTGAATTCGAGCACCTGTCACAAGCCGAAGACGGGACAGTGTACAGGATCGGACAACTAACTGAGGCGTCTTTGGTCGAAAGAGCCGACGATAATGAATTCTTCGAGATACATCCTATGGCTCGTGCAATGACATTGTGGGTTAAACGCAATTGTGGGGAGGAAGAAGACAAATGGTTGGTGCGTTATGGAGATGAGAGGGTGGACGCGCCTCCAGTAGACAAGTGGAGAGTTGCAGAGGTGATATCACTCGGTGAGAAGGTAGATGCTCATCCGGAGGCACCTGATTGTCCTCTCCTCTCCTTCTTGAATCTCAGTCTGAACCGAATACCGGACGACTTCTTCCGTCGTATGCCGATCCTCAAGTTCCTGAAACTGCAACACTATCAGATACGAAGATTTCCACCGGGGATCGACAATCTACTGCAGCTGCAGTATCTTGATCTATCCGGCACCAGCATCGAATCTCTGCCTTTGGAGCTCCGAGCTTTGACAAAACTCAAGTGTTTGGTATTGGCATCGATGACCAATTTGACGCACATTCCTGACGAAGTAATATCAAATCTTCAGCAACTGTGGTGTCTTGACATGTACAACAGTTACAGTGGATGGAGGGTGCAACCAATCGAGGAAGAAGGAGTGCGTTTTGAAGAGCTGGAAAGATTGCCGAGGTTGAAGGTTCTTGGCATCACCGTCGGCACAATTGCTGCTATCGAAAGACTCCGTCAATCAGCGAGGTTGGCTGCGTCAACGCAGTGCCTCCAGGTGAAAGGCTGCCCAGGAATGACGGAATTCGACCTTCTGTCGGTCAATTTTCGTAAGATGCACAATTTGTTACAGGTCATACTGCACAAGATGAATGAGCTGAGAGCTGTAAGACTTGGTGGCGAAGCAGCAGCAGCAGCAGCAGAGAGCCCTGCTCCTTACAAACTAGAGTATCTTCATCTGTCGAGACTCCCAAGAGCTGAAATCATCTGTAGGACATCGATGCGCCTCGAAGGTCTTCGTAGCTTAAGGATTGAAGACTGCGGGACAATAGAAAGGCTGATAAAATTGGAGGGGGAGGTCGGAAATGATTGTGAGACTATCATTCTATTCCCCAATCTCAAAGTAATAGTGCTCGGGCAGCTACCGAGGTTGAGGAGTCTTGCTCCTAGCGACCGGAGAAAGTTGGCATTTCCTTCGTTGGAGACCATCGAGGTGGAGGCCTGTCTCAATTTAAGAAAGCTGGAGCTGGTTGCGCCGAAGCTGAAAGCGGTGAAATGCAAGTTATCATGGTGGCAGCAGCTGGAATGGAATAGTATCGCTGATGCCAATGCAAATTACCACCTCTTGATCAGGTCGCCGAATTAGCTTCTAAACTCCGATCAGTTGCCTTCATTTATGGTCAACTATACGGATCTTCTATCTTTCGCTTCCTCGAAATTATTAATTGTTTTTCTTGTAGTGGTGTACTGTTGAGAAAGCACACTGAAGAGGGATTTGAATCAATGATTCGAGCATTATTTCACTGATTTCATTTAAATTTTCTACACAATAAATGTAGCTTTAGACTTGATGTAGATTTACATTTCAGTACATATCAATAAGCATAGAATACAAGGGATATTTAGTCTTTTCATGTTATCTGTTGCGCTGTAATATATAATGCAACGAATATTCGAATCATCTATAAGTTTTCAGATATTTTTTCTGTAGCCCTCTTTTCCAATTAGTTCTGTGGCTGCTGAATAAAATGTTCTGGAGTTCTTTCTCCCTTTCTTTTTCGTCTTCGTCTTCTTGAATCAGATACACTCAACGTCTTCTTCATGTACTTTTGCATTCTTCCGTCCATCTCAAACTAATTGTTTTTCTATATTTGTTATGTGTGCTTTCTTATCAATGAACTGTTTACAGGCCAGGAATCACAAATGTCAGCTCATATGCGGAGAAAACTACAACTGACAAAATCTCTATAGTAGACCTTAAAGTAAGTGAACCTGACAAAATCTCCATAGTAGACCTTAAACAAAGTGAAATATAGCTCGTCTATTGTCCAAGTTCAGCACTCTCATATTTATCCACTAATTATTCTTTTACATTCACTTATGGTCTACGTTAGAAGCTATCGCCATAAATACCTATTTTCTCTCACATAATATTATAACTTGTAAAGCAAAGGAGAAAATAAAACCATTTAGAAGATACCTTTTAGACATTTATGTATCTTAAAATGATAAAAGATAAAATTGCATGCACATATATCTTTGTCACGCCTCTCGTAGGGACATTCCCCTTTAAGGCGAATAACTACTAAAAGAACGCACGACCAGGATAATAACAAAGATCAATAAAATAAAAGATCAAACAAATGCTTAAATAATATTTACAACTTTTTTATACAAAAGAATAATGTAGAAGAAATAAAACAATCAAACACTAGTACGTAATAGAAGAATTGTGTAAGAGTGTTCATCCTTTACTTTAACTAACTAGTCCTCTTTAGCTACTAACTCATACCTGTGAATCAAAATCAATTACAAAGAAACTAGCGGAATGGTAAGTAAGATTATGCCAATATGTTAAATACTAATTAAGATAAACATAATAGATTCACTATGATTTATGTTTGAGGAAAGAAAAAGAAAAAGAGAATGAGAATAAGAATAAGAGGAAAGAAGAAGACCCAAGATGTTATGGACAGAACTAGCACTTTGAAATTAGCCGGATTAGGCCAAGAAGCGCCCCAATCATAAATCAAACTCAAGTGAAACCACACACTAACCCACTCGGAGGCTCCACCCGGCTATACAATGACACTTGTATCCTCATTAAATACAAGGGATTCGTCAATTATGAACACGATTATGACCACATCCCTACGACATTCCGGGAGGCACTATCGTCAGACATCCCTTATCCTACACTATATACACATCAGGTAAAGGGGTGAACCTCTTATTCTAATTTTCATACCCATATTTGGGATTTTTTTTTACTTGAGCGTCAGAGTGTCTTTGTAGGTCCCCATGCCAGAGTCGCACTGGACCAAAAGACGTGCAGGACTGTATCGCTCCAGCTTCATGCAACAACATTTTGCGTCCACCGTGGGACCGAGTAAATTTTACTTGATCCATCATATGGGTCCTGCATCGCTCCGGCTTCATGCAACAACATTTTGCGCCCACCGTGAGACCGAGTAAATTTTACTTGATCCATCATATGGTAGGCGTCTGGAGTCAGACGAACACCACCACACATAGGCATCATCCTAGTAGTACATTTCCCTCACTACTTGGAGACGCTAACACGACGAGGAGTGATGCTCCTATCGGTACTCACCAACCCCTCACTAGAAGTACCGTGTCACATGGTCGTTGATCTCCAGACGCAAAACCAAAGGTTAACAGTCCAGATCGCGGCTTTGAAGCAACCATAGGAACAACACCCGGTTGGGCGTGATCATCACTGCTCGGAGCACAATGAAGACAACCACATGGAGAGATCCGGGAGGTCGACCTCTGCCTCTTGGGACAAGGTCTCTCGCGCACACCATCAAAGAGAAGAGGAGGAAACCAGGGTCACGGAGATCGTTCCTCCCCCCACTACGGCATCTCAGTCTTTTGCGGTGCACTCACTGACCCTGCCTGCCGAGACGCCCCAGGTCCTGAGCCTCCACAGCCCCTGAAACTACTGTGCCCTCTACTTGGTTGATGATCTGCCGCCACAATGGTCCCCTCAGAATGCAAAAGCTGACTTCCAGATCCCTAAGGCCGAAACTTCTTCTTTGGAAGCCCATCATGTTTCTCAAACGGCACCAACGCCTTCTTCCGGAGTGCCTCATCCACCACCTATGCGAAAGTAGTGTCCTCGGTGTAATGAATGGGCCTGCTGATCTGCACTCTTAGCCCCTCGACAAATCTCTTGACCCTGGAGGTCTCAGTCGCCACCAAGTTAGGGTAGTACTTCGAAAGTCGAGTGAACTCCATCTCATAATCTAGCACCGTCATGCCACCAGTCTGACGTAGTAACTCAAACACCTTTGTTCGTCTATTGTGGATGCTCCTCGGCATATACCGCTCCACAATAGCGGCCTTGAACTCCTCCCAAGTAGGGGGTGGCGCACCTACCCCCCCCCCCCCCCCCCTACGATCTCTCCAGGTATATATGAAGCCACTCCTTGGTCGGTCCTCTCATCTGTAGTCCAATCATACGAGCAGTCGCCTCAGAGGAACACCCAAGCTCTGCACAAAGCTCGTAGTAGTCGTCAAGGAAACTGGTGACCTCCACCTGTTAATCTGTCCCAGTGAACTCCGGCGGCCTCAGTCTGACGAAATCCGTGTATGTGGCTGCCCCGAGAACTCTGCCCGTCGGCATGACTGGCTCGGCCACCTCCTGTACCACAGGGGCCATCAATACCGACTGCGGCTGCTGCTGTCTCAGCTCTTGCTCTCTGCGGAGTGCCCAATCAACTCGACCACTTGGGCCTGCAACTCCGCAACTATGGGATCCTGTCCCACATCCTCTTGCGCCTGTGGTTTTCTCTCACGGCCTCGGCCCTGTCACTCTTTGGAATTACTATCACTGCCGCTCAATGCAGCATTACAAGTCTCCATCACACTGACATTTTAAGAAAAGAGACATCATCAATATCAAATAATTTATTCATAAACTTTTAAATTACTAACCACATGACGCGCTCAGGTGCAAATTTGGCCACCTGATCTCGTAACACAACCACACCGTATGTCGACATGCTAGCTATGCCTCATACGGTACCCAGACTCTAAGTCGTAGTCAAGACCTAATCACATGCTCGAATACCACTTTATAACGCCCCAACTCAGGGTCACGTGACCGACCAAGATATGTGTCAATACCCTGAAGCCTAACTCATGCATTCAAACCACGCAGATAATGTATGACAATGAGACTGAACATGTAAAGAAAATAAGTCCACTAAAATGAAACAAGTACTCTATTCAAAGGACTACAGACTCCAAATGTCACTAACAACATAACTCAATGCATGAAAAGAAACTACTACACGACTACGACTCTCTATCTCAACCTGCTACGAGATCAACGGTGTCATTTGCCCATCTAGCTGCGCCATGTCCAACTAGCCAATACCTCACTAGCTGGTCGGGCTCTGCAAAATAAAATAAAATAAATCGTGAGTCCATGAGGAACTCAGTGAGTGGTTCTACCGAACCTCCACCTAAATCCCAAATATATAATTAAGCATGTTTAACATCAAATAAATACTCAGACAAAACTTTGGGATTTAGCATATCACATGGCCAATAGGCCAACCCATATACATGACATAATTCGGCCATACCCGGCCTAGCACATTATATATCAATCGGCCACTATTGGCCCTGCACAGCACAAGTACCTCTCGATCGGCCACAACCGACCTACACAGCATGAGAACACCCGGCCATAATCGGCCTAAATAACATGAATAACACTCGGTCGTAACCTGCCTAATACAGTCATGCAAATTTATATAGTCACAGTGTGTATATTTCAGTGTGCTCCGCATAAAGCGATCAAAATCCCCGGGTCCTTCACCAAGGATGGCTAACTAGTTTTCTGGTACCCCATCGGGTTGGGAATGGCTCATCCCACCCAAATCCACTCGGGTGTAACGTCAGCGTGGCCCATTGATGCAATCTCAAGACCTCCGCCACTCGGGTCTAACACTAGCTTGGCTCACTAGTGTAATCTCAAGACCCTGCAACTACTCGCTAAGTCGGGCAATAGCCATGCTGGGTAGAGACGCTCCTCAGCCCAGCCATCACAAACACAGTACAAAATGCATAGTGCACGTCAAATTCAACTAGTCACTAGACACGTCCCGAGCATGCGCCCATACCCAGCCCTACCCTGGGCTCTCTCAGTTTGATATCTAAGTGTTACCCTTTCCTAGGGTACTAAAGTGTAGCTGTCATGATTATGGTTAACCATTTAAACTACATAACATGATCACGTCCCTCTACTCGTAATGTCTCTAGTGAGCTAGATTTCACAGTCTCTATGTTCATACCACAGAATTTTGCTATTTAATTTATAACAGTTTTCGTCATCTACTAGAAGAGTTTCATACCATATTTTTATGCCCATATTGCTAAACAATTTCCTCTAATATTTATCTACAATGGTTCATGATAAATATAATATCCACACATCTATCTTTAGCACTACTCAAAGATAATTATTGCATTTAATATTTAAATCACAGCATACTAAAGATAAGACAACTTAGCAATATAATCACATCAATTATTCATTTATTTCCAGCAATTAAATACTTATTTTTTGCATTTAAATATTTAATTTCAACATGCTAAATTTAATCCCAGCAAGAGCATAATAATGTAGGAACCAAAATAAGCATGTTTTCTATGCAAGAAAAATGATTTACTAGCAAAATAAAATTCTATTCATTGATGTATCTCAACCTACATTTCCTACCTTATGTTACCAACCATATAATGAAATAAGTGCCACTACCAAACCACGAGTACCTTGCTCGACCAACCATAACATCAATTACCCCCTTGTAGGGCATTTGGCCGAGCGTATTTACTTCATCACACTATGGTTTCTCTTCAATCAACGCATTGGTTTCACTGTACATGTCGATTACCTAGGAAACATATATATTTCCTAATCTAAATCTCCTCTTACCCCACTCAGCCGAACCCTAGCATTAGGGAATACACCATGCGGCCGGCCCTTAGGGGTTTAGGAAAATAATTTTCCCCATGTTTTATGTTCTTCTTGATCCCTAAGGTGTTCATATACATAGTACAATCAATTCTACATGTTCTAAGCACTCGAGGATTTAGGGAAAATTTTTGGCATGATCTCCCCTCTTTTTCCTCAATTCGGCCGGCCCCAACATTCAAAGAAACATCACAATAAAACCCAAGAAAACACATCAACAATCATGAGGGAGAATCAAGAACAAGAAACCACAAGATTTGTCAAAGAATCATCAAGGAAACCACGACAATCACAATTATAAGGGTTAGGCCAAGGGCCTTACCCTACACCTAATGTTCAACCACTCACCTTTGATTTGAAGGGAAGAAGACGAGATGAAGACAACTCCTCGCCTCCTAATTACGGCGACGACTCGAGCTAGCGCCACCCCTTTTCTCCCTTTCTCCCACATCGGTGTGCGTGCAGCTCTTCTTGAGCCGTATGGCAGCTGGGGTGGGGTTTATATTTTTTTATTTTTTTATTTTACAAGATTGCCCTCCTCACTTAAATTTCTGTACCCGATTCAACCCGCATCCAAATCGAGCTCTGATTGAACCCGCGAACTCGGTTCTACCCTAGCATGAACCCAACATCCAAATTAATTAAGTACCCGGCCATACCTTCTAATCATGACGATCTCGCGACTCATCTCGGCGCGTCTCCAAATCGGCTCGCTAAATCAAACAAAAATTCAAAATAGAATTTTTGGGTATTACATGAAACTTATCAAATACTCCACCAATGTCAGAAAACAAAAGCTGATGCCTAACGCTGATATAAGCAAGAAGTGTGCATTCCACGATACATATGGACGCACTACCGAGGATTGTGTAATGCTCGAAGATCAACATGAAGAATTTGTAATATCCTAGATATTAATGTTTTTGTTTCTATTATTGTTTATGATTGTCAGCCTAGCGGGCTAGTTCGAGGTCGAGCTGAGTCGACTCATGGTTCGGTGCGAGCTTGCGAGCTCGGGTAAGTAGAAATATGAATTATGCGATTTCTTTTCCTACGTAGATAAATTTATTTAATTATTATATTGCGTGTGTTTGATTTATTAAATTATATTGCATGGGTGTGCATGGGTGTGATGTTTATGTGGGGCATGGGGTTAGATTGAGTTAATTAAGCTTAGTCGGGTTAGCGAGTTTGGATTCGGCTCGAGGCGGATGCGGGTTTGCTAAGAGGGTTAATGAATTTAGGTTTGAAGAAGGGAGTATAACCCCCCCCCCCCCCCCCCCCCCCCCTCTCTTTGGCATGTGGTTCCCTATTGGAGCCGCACAAGCCGCTTGGAGAGAAGAGCAGCCGAGCCTCCCCTCTCCCCTATCTTGGAGCCACCACCCTCAAGCAGCCAGTTGCCGAGCCTCTTCCTCTTTCCCCTCTTCTTCCCCTTCCCTTGGAGGCCAAGCCGCCGGCTTGGTGCAGCCGAGTCGCCCCCTCTCTTGAAGCTTAGAGCCGCCACCCCTTCCTCCTTTGTTTGAGCCGACCACCACCCTTTGAGACTGGATTCGGAGGCCACCGCTTGAAAGTTTTTCTTGTTGGGTGAAATGGCACACTAGAGGGGGGGGGGTGAATAGTGTGTTATCTAAACTTATCGTCTAATTCCGGTTTTAATCGTTTGTTAAATTATTTAGGCAAATCGCAATTTATCGATTAGATGCAGAAGCAAAAATAAACCAATTAAGTACAAACAAAGAAAATAATGCTAACACAGAGATTTATAGTGGTTCGGCCCCAATGTCTACTCCACTACCTAAGCACCCCGCTTAGAATTTCCAAACTAGGTTTACTAGATTAAATTTATTCACTTACACAGAGGACTTTGACTCGAAGAGTCTCACTCTCAATCTAAGACACTTCCACACCTGAAAGTCTCCGCCTTCTTACCGAGAGCACTCTTCCACCTCAACCCTAAGGGACAACTCAACTAATCATAGTAAACTACATTTACACAAGTGGCTTTACATCTTATGCACCAAGGATACCACTCAATCACAAGACCTAACACTAGGTCTACTTACACGTTCAAATACGAAGAAATAAATCACAAAATACACAAATAATGGAGCAAATAAATAATACAATAAATACTTAGCTCCAAACACGAGTCCTAGTTCCTCTTGATACCTCAATGATGAATCGATCAAAGCTTGAAGGCAAGATCAAGGATGTATCATGGAAACTAGGGCTTATCAAAGGAATGACTCAAGAAAAGCTTTAGAATGATCAAGAATTGGCTCAATGGAAGCTTGGATCAATTGTTAAGAACGGTTAATGAAGGATGGAGAGGAGTATTTATAACCCCTCAATGAAACGGCAGCTCAACGGGCGAAAAACTAGCTGTTTCCATCGTTCGGTCGCTTGCCACCTCAACTTGCGACTCATTCGATCAACCGCTCGCGATCGCTGCTTTAATTACTCTGTTCGGTCGACCAACGGTTCGATCGAATGAGTCGCGAGTTGAGCGATCCGCAATCCGGTCGATCGATCGGTCGATCGAAGCACCTTCTGCCAATTTTTGACAAACTTTGGTCGACCGACCGGTCGACCGAATTGCCTACTGCCAGTTTTTGGCAGCATTCGATCGACCGATCGGTCGATCGAACTCGGACTGGACTAGGCAGTTTGGTTTTGTTTGTTCATTTTTTGGTTCCATCTTCACTAAGTCTACTTATATAACATTTATTAACTTTAAGTTGATAACTTTAAAATATAAATGTTTTATAAGAATTACCCCCCATTTGGATTCAATAAAAATATCTAAAAAATCAAAATCCTTAAGAATCAAAATCTAGTTTTTGGGGTCTAGTAAGGGTAGGCTAAAGGCTTCCAAAAATTCCTAAAAAATACCTCATTATCTAATTTTAACCCAAGGAACAATTACCGCCATTTTTTTATGACAAGAAACTATCTAGGTCATATAGCCCTCCAAGGAGCTCCCTAGGTTTAGTGAGTTTCAGGGCGGTTTTCGGGTTTTCATATTTTGGGATTCGGGAATGGTTTTTGTGTTCTTATGCATCATAAAGATGATTTACAATATAAACTAAACACCCTAAAGTTAGACTCTAACTTCTCGAAGAATCCGAGCGTGTCGACCAATGTCCTTCCGATTTCCCTATTTCTTCGATATTTCCGATCGAGGACGTCGTGCGCTAACCGATACAGAACCTGAAAGATATCTCAATGAAACATTAGTTCTATGTTTGTTATCATCAAAATCGAGATTAAGACCAAGGTTAAAAACCTTAAGCCAACATTTCTCTATTCCTTCTTCCTAATCAAGTGAGTGGTTTTACCCTTCCTTCTCTTGGGTTTTCCTCATGTTCTTGAGCCGGTTTGGGTGTTGAGCGTTTCTCATCGATTTTGTTTTTGATCGCCGAAATCTTGTGTCATCTTGTGGGAGGGAACCCGAGGTTTCCCCTTTGTGGCTCGGCAGCCCTAGGAATACCCTAGGGGTGCTCGGCCAAGGTGGAAGAAGGGGTGCCCTCTAGATGTTTGATGAAATGCCTAAGAGATGACTCTTGTGAATTTTTGAGATCTATGCCTTCAATTGCTTATCAATTTAGGTTCCTTTATGTTAATTTATGCCTTGTGATTAATCTGTGATTTTTGGATAGTATTCATGTTTTACAAAGTTAAGGTTTTGATCTTGATGCCATGTGTGTTCTTGATGTTGAAGCTTGATTCTTGTTTGAAGATGTTCATGATGTTTGTTAATCTTGTTTAATAAACATGAATGTTGTGAGATTTATCTCAAATATTAGAATTCTATTTTGATAGTAATTAATGCTCTAATTTCTGAGAATTTCGGATTAATTACCATGATATGCTGAAAACTTAATCTTGCTGAAAATTTTATGCTGAATTGTTGATTCAAGGCTGATTTTGAAAATATTATTGTGATGTGTATAGTTTACTGAACATAGTCGTGTAACCTATCATTTTGACCAGAAAACATAGTTTGGATCCATAGGTCACATTTTGAAAGTCAGATTCGACGTGGGTACACCAGTTTCAGGCTCAACAGTAAACTGAAAATAAAACCCTAATTTTGGCAAATGAAAATTTTAATTGCATAATTAAAATCCGAGGGGCAACATAATCTGTTAAGAATCAATAAATTAAGTTTTGTGCATGAAATAAAACCTTATGGGTTTATGATGTTACGGATCTAGGAGTTGGGATCGGGTATTGGGTGTTGTAGCGTTCCCAATAAAGACATCCTTAAGACACTGTAGGAGACACTTGACTTAGGTCATGTTGTGTCATATCTTTATGAATGTCGGAGAGGCTCAGCTAGGAGCCAGATTGCGGGCTTGGCCCGGAAGGTTGGATGGTTAATTCCCAACCTGTGTTTAAAGGAATAAGTTCGGATAAGTGAATCCTGATTATTCCTACGTTATCTCTTTGGAACAAGTTCGGATGGGTGAATCCCGATTATTCTTACGTTATCTCTTTGGAACAAGTTCAGATGGGCAAATCCCGATTGTTCTTGTGTTTTCTCGTGGAACAAGTTCGGATGAGCAAATCCCAAGTTCCCGAGTTTCTTTTAGGGAATAAGTTTGGACAGACAAATCTCGATTATTCCTGTGATATCTTTAAGGGACAAGTTCGGACAAACGAATCTCGATTGTTCCTTTGCGTCTCGTGGAGCAAGTTCGAACGGGCAAATTTTGATTGCTCTCGAGTTTCTTTATTATAGGATAAGCTCGGATGGGTCAATCCCGATTATTCTAGTAACCCTTGAGTATGATTTGTTGCCTTAGGGCATGGTAGGCATGTTATACTTCACTGCTAGAGTGTTGGATGCCTTCGGGCATGTGGTGGCCAAATGGCCTAATAGCTAGTCACTCCCTTGTGACTTTATTCTTGTCTGAGATAGGTGTTTTATCATTTGCTATATCTCTGTGTTTGGTTTCTCATGAGGGTTGGTAGAACCGCTCACTGAGTTCTTTTGAACTCACACATTGTCGTTTTGTTTTTTTTGCAGAGCCTGACCGATGAGGTGTGCTGGAGCACTTAACGCGTCTGGAGGGCAGAGAAGCCACATTGATCTCATAGCAGTCCTAGTTAAGGGTCGTAGTCGAGTCTTTGGTAGTTTGTCATGCACCTGTGTTTTAGTATTTTGGAGTTGTAGTCCCTTGGGGACATTCATGTCTTTTATTTCAAATTTCATTTGTAAATGAACCAATGAACTTTGATTTATTATTTTTGCACTTTACTGTTTTGCTAAACTTGTCACTAATGAATTCTGAATTGGTTTTCCTTTTCATTGAAAATAAAACTGATCAAACCCTGCACGACCCGATCATAATCTTTTTGATTGCAGAAAACATCATTGTCAAAAAGTTCTTGTCGACCAAGGCAGTTCGATCGACATCCTTTTCTACTCTACCTTTGAGAAATGCAATTAACAGGAGCCTCGCTTACACCCTACAAAGGAGACCTAGTAGTAGGCTTCTCAGGAGAAAGAGTTGGCGTTCGCGGAGCCATATGGCTAAGGACGACATTCAACTCCCAGCCAAGGGCGAAAATTATGTGAAATGTCAAATACTAAGATATATGTAATCTGAATAATTCGCCACATAAATAATTTATGTGGGAGGAAAGAAAAGAAAAAGAAGAAGAGAATGAGAGGAAAGAAGAAGACCCAAGATGTTATGAACTGGACTAACACTTTGGGCCCGGCCGAATTAGGCCCAGAAGCGCTCACACTCATAAATTAGACTCAAATCAAGCCAGATACTTTCCGGCCCGGGGCTCCACCCGACTATACAAGGACACTTGTGTCTTCATTAAATACAAGAGATTCATCAATTATGAACTCGACATCTCCGAGATTAGCCTTGATCCATTCTGAGCACATCCCTATGAGATTCCGGGAGGCATTACCATCAAACATCCATTATCTTGCACTATATACACATCAAGTAAAGGGGTTAACTTCTGATTCTGATTTCCATACCCACATTTGAGATTCTTTCTTACTTTAGCGTCAGATTATCTTTGCAGGTCTCCATATCGGAGTCGCATCAGATCGGAGATGTGTAGGACAGTATCACCTCGGCTTCAGGCAAGAACATTTGACGCCCATTGTGGGGTCCAATAAATCTTACCTACCCACCATGGTTGGTACCTGAAGTCAGGTGAACGTCGCCGCACATAGGCAACATCCTAGCAGTAGCGTTCCCCCGTTACCTGGAGACACTAACACGACGAGGAGTGATGCTTCGGTACCCGCCAACCCCCTCACCAGAAGAGCTGTGTCACATGTTCACAGATCTCCAAACGCATAACCAAAGGTTAGCAGCTTTGAAGCAACTGGGGGAGAAACACCCGGTCGAGCATGGTCATCACCGCTCGAAGCACGATGAAGACAACCACATGGAGAGATCTGGGAGGCTGGCCTTTGCCTCTCGTGACGAGGTATCCCGCACACACCATCGAAGAGAAGAGGAGGAAACCACGATCACGAAGACTACTCCTCCCCCACTGTCAACTTGGGACCCTTCGTCGGGCAAATCATGACAGTTTGTCTCCCCGACAAATTCAAACTATCAACCACTAGGTGTGTGCATGGGTACGGGTAGATCCGGCCCGGGTAGACCCATATTAAGTTCGGATAGGATCCGAGATAAAAATTAAGAAATTAGTTAAAATCGATTCCAAGTCCAACACATCGAATATCCAGAACCGAAACTGGAACTAGTACCCGAAACCTGTACCTTGGAACTTGTTCATTACAAGTTCCAGAGTACAAGTTCTAACATGGTATCATGTTGGAACATATACGTTTACAGGTTCTAGAACAGGTTCCAATAGGGTACTCGGAATCAGAATCGGAACTTGTGGTTCCAGGTTCCAACAGGGTAGGGTCTGGTTCTAAAACTAGGAACCAATCATATACATGGTAGAATTCGAGTATCATGAAAAATATAGGATACCCGAACCCGCTCACCACTATCAACCACACTTCAGTCGTACGATGGAATAGGTGATCCGATCACTCACCTAACGATGTTCATATCAATATGATGCTCCTCGACGGTGCAACCGACTCTGTCCTCTGCCAAGCATTTCCAACTTTTTTGGAAAATATCGCGCTATCGTGGTTCACATAATATTTTTACATAATATATTTAACAAATGTAAAATATATAAATAATTTATTTCAACTAATTTTAAACATATTATGTTATAATAATATTATATTCATTTTGATACTATTAAATTAAAATTATTTAATTAAATAAGAATTACATTTCTCGTATTCTTAAATTAATATTTTATTTTTAAAAACTCAATTAAAATATTCATATCTTTATTATGTTACTATGAATTAGAATAAATTACAATATTCATAGAAAGATAAATGAACAATATCATGTGAATAAAATATAGAGCGAATAAATTATAAATTAGTATAAACATTTAATATCACTAAGAATAATATTTTGTCATTTTATTCTTCTTCATATACATTTCTTATGCTTACTTTATATACATTTCTTATGCTAACCAAACAAAAAAATAATTATTCTTGATCTATTCCTAATGCCAATTAAACAAACGAAATAACTATTTAATTTCTCATCTATTATTATTCCTTATTTATTTTATTTCTTGTTTATTTCAACAACAAATAGTTTTATTTTGTGGATCATTGTTCAATTTGGCTCAAATTGTTTTATCCCACTTCTTATGGATAACTCATTGTTCGTATAATAATTTTTTATCCATAAAAAGTAAAAGTTAAAACTCCATCGAATAGGTAAATATAAATTATGGTCCATGGAAGCAAAAGTGTAAATTAATCTTGTAAAAGTAAAAATAAAATAAAATTCATAAAATTTATAAAATTAATGGACCTATGATGTATTATAATTGAGGAAAGTTAAATCAAATAGACATTTTGGAAATTTTGTTAGATAATAAAATAAATAATAATTTCCTGGAATCGGAATTTCCTCAATGGAAATTCCCGGTTCCGGATAAGGGAATGCTAAATTCCCAGAACCGGAATGCATCTTTTCAAAATCTCAAAATACCCTTAACTAAATTGGTTCCACCACCAGCTCCCCGATTGCACCTTTCCAGCCGGTTACCAATTTTCCCCCGCTCCCCGCCCGGTCAAAAATTTTTTCCCCTCCCCTTCTTACCTTTTTACAATGAGCCCTAGATTTTACCGCGATTTTATTCGCCACCGGCAAACGTCGCAATTCTCATCCGACACTCTCCTCCCCTCGGCCAACTTCCTCAACTCGATGATAGGTTCGAAGCTCTCCATTATACTCGAGCCCTAGAAGTTACTGCTTTCCATTATACTCGCCACCGGCGGCCCTGCGACACTCTCGTCGACCAACTTCCTCCTCTCGACGACAAGTTCGGATGCTCTCTCCTTCAATGTCCCTAGCATTAGGAACCCTAGTAATGATGTTTCCTTGAGTAGACTATAGTTGTTCATTGAGTTCAATTCTTGCTAAAAATTTTATGTAGTTGTTCATTGAATAGATTATTTGGATAGTAGACTATTTGTGTAGTGTTTGACAGTAGATTAATATATGTTTGAGAGTTATGGCTAAATTCTCTAATGAGTTAGAGACTTTGGCCAAAACTATTTGTTAGTAGTCTAATTTTTAAAACATGTATCATTGGCTCTCTATAGTATTGTGCATAAAATATAATTATTTAGTAGTATAATTTTAATAGTTTTATAGCGTAATGTGGAAATTCTCAAACTCATTAGAGACTTTTCCCAACACTGTTTAAAGTGAGTTTTTCTATCTTATTAGTATTGTAAACATAATGTGCATAGTATTTCCACCATAATAGCAAGTAAATTCTATACTGGAGACTATTTGAAAAAGTCTATAATTAGTTAGAGACTTTATCAAAACTCTCTAGTTCTTTATTTGATACCTAACTAGTGTGTTTCTTTATCATTATTGTAGTTATCATATATTATATCTTGGTGATTGAAACATTAAAATTGATTTAGCGGTGTGAAATCTTGATATATTCGTCATGGGTAGAAAAAGGAAGTGTTCAAGTTTGATGTTTATATTGTGTGCATTTGCTTTAATTTCATTTTTTGGATGTTAAATGTAATAAGTCCCCTTATTTATATATTATAGCTAAGCCAGAAAAAAAGGAAAAAAATCATATAAAGATGACAAGTCTCAGTTGGTTCAATGGACATATTTTGTCCATCGCTTCCGCAAGTTTATTTCCATTGGAGTAGATAAAAATTGGGGTGGCTTTTTACAATCGATTCACATTCAAGATACCCAAAGAGAGATAATTGAGAAAACTCCATTTGGAGTATTCCTGAGAATGCAAGACTTCTCTGCCCTAAGAAATGTGATTTGCTTGATCATGAATCACTGGGTTAGGGAAACCACTTTCAGATTTAAAGGTGTTAGGGTAATTAATTTTTTTGCCAAACGATGTTTCACTGCTACTTGGCATTCCAGATAATGGAATTATTATCCCAATGCCCTCATCTGTTGTTGAACCAAGTGGAGAAAGCTACATAAAGTCAAACAAAATTTATGATGGTAATCCATGCAACCGATCTGCAATCAAAGACTATATATTGCGGTTACACACATCAAATGATCCGGAGGACATTATGGACTTATGTAGATTATTCATATTGTATGTTTTTTATTGTATTTTGTTTTGTACCTCAGCCTACACTGTTCCATTATTTATGTTGCCTTATGTAGACAACTTAGAAAACATATATAATTATAATTGGACAAGATGTATATATTCTTACTTCTCTGCGCAACTCCCCTCAATTGGGGAGAAAATGAGAGCTGCCAGGAAGAATTCAGGACAAATTCAGTCAGCAACCTACAAGAGAGGTTGCATCATTCTACTAATTGTAAGTATTATACTATCAAATTTATTTTATGTTTGAAATTTAAAATATTTTATTATATTTTATACTTCATAATTTGTAGGGATGGTTCTTTGAACATGTTCATATTATGGAACCTAAGAAGCCAGAAACTCTCTCTCGAATCCTTAGGTGGGAGTTAAAAAATTGGCAGAGCAAGACCCTCCAAGCCCTATAGAAATTCTTGGACCAAAACTCTATAAGTAGACTTGTATTAATTATTAAATATATAGATTCTCAATACATATGATTTGTTGTATAGGTTATCAAATATTTAGAGCCCCAGGAGGGTGAAGAGGAGTTAAAGCAATATGACCCTAGAAATGATCTTGCAAAGGTTTGTAATTTCAGTTTTTTATGAATTGATTAGACAATGTTAGTCAACTAAGATTTATTTTTCTTGTCTTCAGGATAAATCTGATATTTTTAGAGTTCTTGATGATTTTGTTGTTGTATATGTTAATAAACATATTAAAGAATGTCTACAAATGGAACTTTCTGAAGATGACACCTCCCTTGTCAATGTCTCTACTCCTATATATCAGGAGTACTGTCCTTCCCCTGCCCCTACCCATGTTGTAAATCAGTTTTCACCTCATATTCTAAAGAGTATTGCGAGAAGTATTGTCAGATCCTCTATTTCAACTGTAAGGCACTGTGTTAAGAAACCTAACCACATGTATGCATTGAGGGACTGAATAGGTACTCCATTGTGGGTGAAGGTTTATATGAAGAACAAGAAAAAGAAGAAGAAAATTCAACTCATAGTCGCTGAAGATTTATAGCAGCAAGAAAAAAATAAGAAAAAGAACGACAGAAGGCCCATGAAATAAGTTCAAAAGGAGAAAATCAAATACTTGAAAGAAATAGAGGAAGACAAGGACCAAGAGAAAGAGAATGAAAAAGAGAAAAAGAAGAAAAAGAAAGAGAAGGAGAAAGAGAAGGAGAAGGAACTACTTGAAGATTTGAGACTTTAGGATTATGAGCCTATAGCAACTTACAAAAGTAGAAGATCAAGATGTGTAAAACATTTAAAGCAAGAAAAACAAATTGAAGATTTGACTGTACAGGACAAACAAAGAGAAGAACGGGAAAAAATAGCAATTCAAAAGAGGAATGAATTGTTGTTGAAAGAAAACAAGGGTAAAATGAATCAAATAATTCACAAGGTATTTTTTTTACTAAATCAAATACAATTTCTTATACTTGCAATACATGGAAATTAATGTGATTTATTTTGATGCAGGTTAAATCTTCACCTGAGCTTGATGCAGCAACCATAATAATGTCTCTCAATAAGATTGAGTGAGTGTGTTAACTTATTTTATGAATAACTGTCGACAACTATAAAACATATTATTTAAACGGAGTTATTGTATTGATGTTTGACTATAGCATCCAATGTTGTTGAGCCAATATTTTCAATAGTTCTAAAAACGAATTTAACCATTTCGATTGAAGTCTTTCAACCAATGAAGACTTGACCTCAGCTTGGAAAATAGTCTAACCCCTTCAAGAGTTTTGGGTGAAAAGTCTATAAATATTTATAGAATTTTTTAGTCTATAAACTTTTAGAGACTTTTAAAAGTCTTTAAATCTTTAAAGAGTTTATAAATATACTAACTTTATTTTGTTTAATTTTGTAGCCTAACCATGGAGTATTTATGGTCTGATGGGCTGATATCTTTGCCGGTTAGAAATTTGTTGAACATTGTTGACTTTGACGCATTAACTGAGGATGATTCAATTGATGCATATGCGTCTATTTTATTGAGAAAAGCAAGCCAGTCTACCGCAAACTACATCTACATGGGAACAATATTTGAGGTAAATTATCTATGCAAGTGATGTTTTTAAATTTAGAGAATATTTTTATGCAAGTGATGTTTTTAAATTGTTTGTAGAGACACTATCGAACGATGGGGAAATCTGCGTTAATGCAATTAAGTAAGTCATCCCTTGTTGCATTGGAGATTAAATATATTTCCGTTCCAATTTCTAGTAGTAGGATGAGACATACCAACCCTCGAAATGACACGGGTGGACATTGGCATTTGATGGTGATTGAAACTAAGCAAAAAATATTCTTCCATTACGATTCATTTAGTACCTATGTAAACTCCAAATGAGACTTTGAGGAGGCTGTAAGTGTTTGAAATTTAATTTTTTGATATTGAGCTTTAATAATGTTGATGATCCAATATCCATTTTTCATACAGTACTTGCTAGGGAGACTATGGAACCCAAGGATTTGAATATGATCAGCCCAGGCTTAAACTTCAAGAGCCCTAGTTGGAGTCGAGTTGTGGTAAATTATCCTGAACAGGGTCCTTCTATAGATTGTGGAATATTCATAATGAAATACATGGAATACATATTGGAAGATAGACAAATGAACTGGTCCCAGGCAGATATGAAAAAATTTAGAATAGATATTGGGCATCGCTTCATGGATGACATTTATTCTCTTGTTAATCAATGAATGGAGATGTGCTACTGCTGACTAATGTTGTGTGGTTAAACTAATGTTATGGTAACAACATCATCTGATGTAGTTTATTCATATTTGGTAGTTTACTAATGTTGATGTATTATATTGAGCTATTATTTGGTGTTAATATACTGACTTAGAATAGATGTTGAGGTATTAACATCATCTGGTGTAGTTTATTCATAAGGTGTCGTTTATATTAAGGTTATAGACTTTTGCAGTTCTTGAACAAAAAAATTCATATACTGCTGTATATTATTCCAATTAAAAACTTAATGTTTATGGACATGAATTAACATCATCTGGGATCTATTCGATTGAAAATATAATTTTATTTCAACAAAAATAGCGGGTTATACAAAAGTCTCTAACGAGTTAGAGAGTTTCGTAGTTCTTGAACAAAAAAATTGATTTGGTGATGTATAATATTCCAATTTCAAACATAATATTTGTGGACATGAATTAACATCATCTAGGATCTATTCGATCAAAAATATCATTTTATTTCAACCAAAATACCGGGTTATACGAAAGTCTCTAACCGGTTAGAGACTTTCGTTGTTCTTTAACAAAAAAATTCATATGGTGATCTATATTATTCCAATTTCAAAGATAATGTTTGTGGGCATAAATTAACATCATCTGGGATCTATTCGGCCGAAAATATTATTTTACTCCAACCAAAATACCAGGTTATACGAAAGTCTCTAACCGGTTAGAGACTTTCGTAGTTCTTGAACAAAAAAATTGATATGGTGATGTATATTATTCCAATTTCAAACATAATATTTTTGGACATGAATTAACATCATCTGGAATCTATTTGACCAAAAATATTATTTTACTTCAACCAAAATACCAGGTTATACGAAAGTCTCTAACCGGTTAGAGACTTTCGTTGTTCTTTAACAAAAAAATTCATATGGTGATCTATATTATTCCAATTTCAAAGATAATATTTGTGGGCATGAATTAACATCATCTGGGATCTATTCGACCGAAAATATTATTTTACTTCAACCAAAATACCGGGTTATACGAAAGTCTCTAACCAGTTAGAGACTTTCGTAGTTCTTGAACAAAAAAATTGATATGGTGATTTATATTATTTCAATTTCAAACATAATATTTGCGGGCATGAATTAACATCATCTGGGATCTATTCGACCAAAAATATCATTTTATTTCAACCAAAATAGTGGGTTATACGAAAGTCTCTAACCAGTTAGAGACTTTCGTAGTTCTTGAACAAAAAAATTGATATGGTGATGTATATTATTCCAATTTCAAACATAATGTTTGTGGACATGAATTAACATCATCTGGGATCTATTCGACCGAAAATATTATTTTACTTCAACCAAAATAGCAGGTTATACGAAAGTCTCTAACCGGTTAGAGACTTTTGCAGTTCTTGAACAAAAAAATTGATATGGTGATGTATATTATTTAAATTTCAAACATAATTATTTTGGACATGAATTAACATCATCTGGGATCTATTCGACCGAACATATTATTTTACTTCAACTAAAATAGCAGGTTATATGAAAGTCTCTAACCGGTTAGAGACTTTCGTAGTTCTTGAACAAAAAAATTGATATGATGATGTATATTATTCCAATTTCAAACATAATATTTGTGGACATGAATTAACATCATCTTGGATCTATTCGACCAAAAATATTATTTTACTTCAACCAAAATAGCAGGTTATACGAAAGTCTCTAACCGGTTAGAGAGTTTCGTAGTTCTTGAACAAAAAAATAGGAGGAAAGAGGCAAGGCTTTGACAGATCCGCTGAAAAAGGATCGGGGCCAGTCTGAAGCTTGTCAAGAGGCTTTTGACGGTTTGAAGATGGCGATGGTGATTGAGCTGGTGCTGAAATTGCCTGAGTTTGATAAGCCATTTTCGGAAGAAAAAAAACTTCTGGCAGAGACCTTGACAGGCTGAGCACTTGACCATATTCGACCGAAAATATTATTTTACTTCAACCAAAATAGCAGGTTATATGAAAGTCTCTAACCGGTTAGAGAGTTTCGTAGTTCTTGAACAAAAAAATTGATATGATGATGTATATTATTCCAATTTCAAACATAATGTTTGTGGACATGAATTAACATCATCTGGGATCTATTCGATCGAAAATATTATTTTACTTCAACCAAAATAGCAGGTTATACGAAAGTCTCAAACCGGTTAGAGACTTTCGCAGTTCTTAAACAAAAAAATTCATATGGTGATGTATATTATTCCAATTTCAAACTTAATATTTTTGGACATGAATTAACATCATCTGGGATATACAACCAAAATATAATATACATAGAAGAAGTAGGGGGGCCAACTGTCAAACTATTTATAATATACAAAATCTGGGTTCTATATATAATATACAAAAAAGAGTTCTTTGAAAAATATACCGAGTGTTATCTAACTATTTGTTATGGCCAATCTGCCATATCAAAAAGTAGGGGGCGGAGCTTTACATGACCGTTTGTTATGACCAAACTGTTTGCATATACCACACTTTTTTGGCACTTTAGCATTATGACGAGATTCTCTTCGATTCTTCCTCTTCCGACCTGCTTGTGCGGTTTTACCAAAGGATCAAAGGATTCTCGACGCCAATATTGCTTCCTTCTGGTAGGAAATATTTTGTTTTCATATATTTTCTTGTACGTTTCGACGGTAAATTAATACTCACAAAAAGGATAAGTATCTAGACTACAATAACCAATAACCGCCATAACATGCGAGCATGGAATACCAAATATTTGAAACTTATTGCAAGAACACGATCGGTGGGGTAAATCAACAAGAGCAAATACCCAAAACCATATTTTCCTCTCCTCTTTTTCCCAAATCCATAACTTTCAATTGGATATTCCCAAAACCATAACTTAAAGTTCATTTTTCTGATTTTACCCCTGGCGATTGGTTTGGACGCTGACCGACTGGTTCAACAAGGTTTGAACCACTTCAACAGGGTTTAAGGAAAAAAACCGGTTCAACAGGGTTTTAACTAATGGACGTGGAACTTGGAGCACGTAACTTCTTCTTCACTTCTTCTCCCGCCGGCGTTAGAACGTCTGGAGACTCAATGTTTTCTCCTTGCCACCTTGCTTTGTTGACGTCGCATTTGCTCTTCCCTGTGCTCGGACGTGTCGTTTGGTCAACTTCTGCTCAATCGTTTGCTCTTCCCCGTGCTCTTCCCCATATTAGCAAGCTCGACCTTGTTGCTATGGGTGGCTTGCTTTGTTGACGCTGAGGTTTTCTCTTCATTCCTCCATGACCTCGACTAATACCTTGGCTGTTATATACTTTCAGAAAAGTCTGGAATTTGGCAAAGTCACAAGTTTGTACCTACTATTTCACTTATTTTTTGGTTTATTATGTAGAAAAATTCCATATTAGTGAACAAATCTCTAATGATGTACTCTTTTTTACTTGATTCAATACTTTTATGAAAGTATCTAATGCCCTAGTTTTTGAATACTTAGCGGCATTTCATACACATACAGTTCCATTAGTAAAGTTTCTTCATCATTAGCCACTTCTCAAACAAGAATGGTTGTTACACTCTATTTAACAAGAACCCTAGTTGTAACTTGGGAGTTGTTTCAAAACTTTCGCAAAAGTCTGTAAGTACATCCACCCAGGTTTGTATCATCAGTGTCCTTGGTTTTTTGTTTAATTTAGTAGAATCATTCTATATTAGTAATGATAAAAATAATGATATTATCTTTTTTGATCAATTCCATACTTTTCTGAAATTATGGAATTCTATAGTCTATTCCATACTCATTCTGATTTAATTTGGTTATAGGTGTATGTATAATGGCTGATGCACATAGTTTTATGGTGCAAGATTCTGATATTGATAATATCTTGTGAATTATTGAATTATATGTCATTCATCCTCACTTATTGTTAACTACAGATAAATAAATAATTATCAACTTATATCATTGTAGATCGTAACATCTTGACAATGATGCCTTTATTGTGCCTGATACATATGCCAATGTACAAACTTCTACATAACAAGCATCAAACCAGGTTGAAACTATAATTGACACTGTCATTGTAGCTCAAGAGGCTCAAGAAAATATAAGTCAAACATTTTTAGATCTGAACTTCCCTTTGACATTTGATGATGATGAGTATGACTACATTAAGGAAGAGTTTGCTGAGGAGATGATAAGAGAAGAAGTGGAGGCAATTGAGGAATTTCCAAATTTAATTTTTACTTCTAGTGATGTAATTGGAAGATATTTTCCATTGGATGAATATATGTACGAGAGTAAAGGAGCAGGTGAGGGTATGGAGAATATCCACACAAGCGATGAGGAGACTGAAACATATGTGAACAATGATGAAGATGACATTCCTTCTGAATCCTATGATGTTTTCGCTTCTGGAGATGTCAATTGCATTGATTTTGACTTCACTGATGGTCAGTATGACATAGGGGATCATGATTTTCAAGTCGAAGAAGAAGAAGATGACACCCTAGTAAACTCCATGAATATTTATCCAATTGATGATGATTCACAGACTTCAGAATTGTATCTACATCAGGTAATTCATTTGAAAATAGAAAGGTGTCTTCCATACTTTTCTGAAAGTATTGAACTAGAGGAAATAGTAGTTTTGTTGTCTATAATGTATACTTGTATATGTTACCCTCTGTAAAACTACAATAATCATACCAGTATAAGGCATTCCATACTTTCACAAAAGTATAAAACTTGAGAAAATACCATTCCAGGTATATTTTTTTTATACCAATCTAATAGATACCATTTATAATTATTATATTTGAATTCTGTATGAGTCCATATAATAGTCGTATTCATTGATAGACATTCCATACTTTTGTAAAAGTATGAAATTATATAAAATATCAGTCTATTTATCATTTATTGGATATCAGTCTAATAAATACCAGTCTTGTATTAATTTCAGGTATTTTTTGATAGAGATAGTTTCAGGAGAGCTCTTACCACTTATTGCATCAAGCAAAATTTTGAATTGAGACGCATCCAAAGCAATAGTCACTATATCAAAGTCGGATGCAAAGAGCCCAATTGTTGTTGGACGTTGTCAGCAACCGGCAGGGATAAATTTCAAATAGTGACTTTTGTCAATGAGCATAATTGTACTGCTAAACTTAGACCATCGACAATGCACTGCCACTTTTGTTGCGAATCACATAAAGGAGCATCTTTTGGGCAATGAGAAAATCAATAGTAGTTTCGTTATCTCTGATATAAGAAAGGTATTTTGAGTGTGTATATCTTATAAGAAAGCATACAATGCACTCCAAATTGCTCTCATTTTCGTTCGTGGTGACTATGATTAATGCTACAAAAATTTGCTAGCATATCTTAGGGAATTAAGGATTCATGACTTTGAATCAAAAGTTAAATTGATGAGTTGTTCCTCGACCAACCATTTTCGACGTATGTTCTGGGCTTTCGGTGCAAGCTTATGTTGATTTAGAGAATATATGCGTCCAATATTATGTATTGATGCAACACATCTAAAAGGTAAATACCTAGGTGTTCTTATGATTGCAACTTCTATTGATGCAGAAAATAGGCTTTTTCTGTGGCATTTGCTGTGACTGAAATTGAAAAAACAAAAACATGGGAGTGGTTTTTGGATGAACTTTTTAGATGTATCCCCGATTATAGGGGATTAAGTATTATGAGTGATCGGAACCCAGGGAGTGTTCTTATTGTTGATTTAGCTAATAGATCATGCTCCTGCAGAAAGTTTTAACTTTATAGTATTCCCTGTTCACATGCCATGGCTGCTGTCGGTTATTGTAGTCTTGACCCTTACGAGTATTATGAGCGTTATTTCACTGTTGAGACTTATAAAAAAATATATAATGATAAAATTTATCCGACAAGAAGCAAGCAATATTGGCATAAAGAACCTTATGATACCGAACTGAAACCACCCCAATCTTTAGCACAACCTGGTAGAAAAAGAAAAAATAGAAAAAAATCAAGACATAGTGGCAGACTTCAGAGAAAGTGCTCAAGATGCAAGCAAGTAGGGCACAACAAACGTTCATGCAGAGCTCCCCCACCCAGCTGACAACACACTTCATTTCTGTTAATATTTTTGTTGGATAAAATTTTGAGAGTATATATCATATTTTGGATACCATTTGATGTATAACCATACTTCATTTTTGAATTCTGTATAAGTTAAGCTCAGAAGAAGGAATTCCATACTTTCGTGAGCTTAAATCATACAGAATTCACTGGTGAAAGTACTAATTTTGGACTCTGTATCATAATTACTATTTGTTAATATATTATTAGATATCCTTTCTAAAGTCTGTAAGTAACTTCTGTATGAATTAAGCTCAGAAGAAGGCATTCCATACTTTCATGAAAGTATGGAACTGGTGAAAATACTAGTTTTTTTCTGTCAAAATGCCAATTAGCCATATTAGATATTCTTTCTAAAGTTTGTAAGTTGAATTATGTATGAATTAAGCTCAGAAGAAGGCATTCCATACTTTCATGAAAGTATAGAACTGGTGAAAATACTAGTGTTTTTCTATCAAAATGCCAATTAGCCATATCGGATATTCTTTATAAAGTCTGTAAGTTGAATTCTGTATGAATTAAGCTTAGAAGAAGGCATTATGGAACTGGTGAAAATACTAGTTTTTTACTGTCAAAATGCCAACAAGCAAATTAAATAACTTAGAATTTCAATTAACCAACTAGTTTTTGTCATAAAACTCGAAAGAATTTTGGAGTATGATAAAATACAAATTAAACTCTGTACAATTATATTACACTGTGATAATCCTCTATTAAATAGGGGATTATAAATAGTTTTTATTTCAACATTTGCAGTATCGTACGTTACAACTTGACATTTGAATAAGAGTCATTCAAGAAAGTTGTTGCAAGCTCCAGCCAAAATCTTTTCATATTCGATTGATTCCAGTCCATTGGTTCTGATCTGATCAAATATTCAATATACTTCATCGGAAAGATACCACAATCAACACTCAAATTTTATTGAGGACATTCAAACATTTCTTTTCTCCAACCTTCCGATTTCATCTGGATGCTAAGGTTGGGGCATATGGCATCCAAATGTTCATTTGGCATTGATTGAAGCATTGAAACATTATCCTCAAAATCTTGGGATGAGCCATGGTAGGACCACATTGAATTTAGATGAAAGAATAATTTTTGCTCAATGTCCACCACAAGGAGATGCCAATGTCCTCCGGTATCTTTTTCTTGATTTGAATGACGGGGGCGACTACTATTAATGGACATAAAAATATATTTAGGAATAGAAGACACGAATGATGAGCTTTGAATGGAATTTAATGCAGCAGCCCCTTGGCTTCTATAGTATCTCTAGAAAAAGAAATAACTTTTTTTAGTCTAAAAGTGCAAAAGTAATGAATCTATACTTTATCAAAATTATACAATGCCATTAATACACAAAAAAACCCAACTTCCATACTCTGAAAGTGCAAAAGTAATGATTCCATACTTTGAGAAAACTCTAGAATTTTAATAAATAATCCATTAACCAAATTCCATACTTTATCTAAACTATAGAATGTTATTAATACACAGAAAAACCCAACATCCATACTCTGAAAGTGGAAAAATAATGATTCCATACTTTAAAAAAACTCTAGAATTCCAAGAAATAAGCCTTTAATCAAATTCCACACTTTATCAAAACTATATAATGTCATTAATGCACAAAAAAACCTAACTTTCATACTTTTGAAGTGCAAAAGTAATGATTCCATACTTTGATAAAACTCTAAAATTCTAAGAAATAATCCATTAACCAAATTCCACACTTTATCAAAACTATAGAATGTCATTAATACACAGAAAAACCCAACTTCCACACTCTGGAAGTGCAAAAGTAATGATTTCATACTTTGTCAAAACTCTAGAATTCCAAGAAATAAATCATTAACCAAATTTCATATTTTATCAAAACTATAGAATGCTATTAATACATAGAAAAAAATCCAACTTTCATACTCTGGAAATGCAAAAGTAATGATTCCATACTTTGAGAAAACTCTAGAATTTTAAAATTTTACAAAATAAATGATAAATTTACCTCAAAAATTATGCCCAAATATATATGATTAGTTGGGCTGCTACAAGTATTCCTTAATAAGATTAACGCGTAGCCATCAATCGTGTCGTCGTCTATGAGCGCATCGAAGTCTAGTATATTCCATAAACATTCCAAGTTTAAAAAGTAGTACCCACATCTCCAAATATAATCATTGCTCAACCTAATCAAATAAAAAATACTAATAAGTATTCAATCTACTACATCATTCCAGCATATTCAATCTAATTTGTTGTCCCGCAATAAATACTAGACTCACTCTAATTTCTAATGTATTCACTCATAAATACAATTATTATCCCGCAATAACATTTAAAATTATAATAACACTCACTCTAATTTATTCAAAGTTAGAAGTAAATTGGCAATATCCTCCTCCACATCTTTGAATTCATTTCTTATCTGCACCAAAAATAAGAAGAGAATTATTGTCATTATAGTTATTTCACTGCATCCTTATACACTTCGAAGAATTCAATTTTTACCTTTCGAAGAATTTTTCCTTTTGCGGCTGCATGCTTTTTAATAACTTTAGTTTTCTCATCTTTTTTTCTCCTCATCTTCATCATCCAGACTTAAATTCAATGGAAAAATTGATGTGGTATCTTTTGTCTCTTGTTTTAACCTCTTAGTGTATCTTTTTGCAACAGCTTTTTTCTTTCTTTTGGTTGGCTCCGGGCTTGCAACAGTAATGATGGTTGGTTCTGGGCTTGCAACAACAACTTTGGTTGGTTTCGGGCTTGGGACAATAATTTCTTCAGCCTTCTTCTAAAATTTTTTGGGTTTTTTGCCATTTGTTTTCTGCCACAGGGGGGTTCCCCTCCTTTCCCTCAGATTATATTTATTCTTTTGAATTCATTTCCTCCTAACAATAGTCCTATATACAATGCTGGGGGTGAGAGGGCATGCATCAACGGTAGATCTTTTCTTCTGCCTTATTTTTTCTTTCATTTGCTTTCGCAAATATCTATTTATGTGTTCTTGGAAGTATTCTGTTACAAAATCAATCAACAAATCTTCGGTCGTCTGAAAAAAATTACATAATAAAAAGTCATTTCATAGTTTGATGAAAGTATGGAATTAGAGAAAATACTATTGAACTAAAATAGATATGTAACTTCAATATGTAACTTCATACCCTAGTGCGTAGCCGGAATAAAAAGTTGTTCTTCGGCTAAAGGAATAAGATTTTCAACAACTTCAAAATGGGTCACAAACTCTCATTTAGACTCGAGGGTTCTTGTTTGCCAGTTTATAATAACTCATTTCCACAATCTGGGCTTATTTGGTATGGCTCTGGGAACCAAAATGGGAATATGTTCAAAAAACCAACCCTTTCAAAGAAAATATAATCCATAAAACACGTTATTAATAATATAAAATAAAATATTGACATAAAAAATATCATACTGACCAGCAAAAGAATAACACAACCACGCATATAGGTGGCAACTGGGTTAGCTTGCTGTTGTTCAACTATTAATCTGATTCTTTCCCCAATGGAGGGGATTTGTCCAGCTACGAATGAATATATACAATTGGACCAATTGTACTTACAAATGTCATTCAAGTTATCTACATAACCCAACAAATAACCCGGTACACGATATCCGAGAGTACAAAACAATATACATGAAAATACATATAAAATGTACAAACGACAAAAATCCTCTATATCTTGAGGATTGTTGGAGCCATGCACTTGAATCATTAGGTCTTCAATTTGTGTCCTACTAGATGCTGCTCCATCAGGAAAAAATTTGGCCTTCATTTGTGTCCTACTAGGTACTTACTAGGTGCTGCTCTCCTCTGGTGTTGGAATTATTTCTCCATGATTAGGCAGGCCTAAGAGGAGAGTCACGTTAGATTCCGAAAACGTCACCTCCTTTCCTTTGAAGTTAAAAATTAGGTCTTTCACCTACTACTTCATAATTAAGAGAAGCAAATTCTTAAACATTGAGAATTCTCCTATGTCCAGGAATATTCCAAAAGGGGTGGTCTATATCAGAGCTTTCTCTTGTGGACTTATGTGAATGCTTTGCAGGTTGCCCCAATTATGCTTTGAACCTAGTCGGAGGAACCTTCTGAATCTATCTACATAGCAAGTCCATTGAAGGACATATCCATGTCCTTTTACCACTCTTGAGGGTGGTGCATAAGAGGGTTTTGCTAACTGTGTTCCACAACCTTCATCTTGTTGATTTGGAGCTTGATAACTTCTATCATCAATTGGGTCTGCAACATAAGTAGTTTATTGTTTAAAAAACAAGATAAGATCTAATCGTTAATAAATAAAGAAAACAACAGACTCATACCTGCAAAACTAACCTTGCGAGTGCTATGTCGGATCCTCATTTTCCAAATGTAATTCTAAAAAAACTAAGCACCACATTTTATTGAAAATAAATGAATCATTGGATAAATGACATATAGAAGTCTATATAAGCCTTAATGTTTCAATATTGGACTAATTTATGACCCATATATGACCATTCCATACTTTTCCAAAAGTGTGGAAAGGAACTGAATTTATAATATTTCAAAAATATTTTAATAAATTTTCTAATAAACTATATATAGAAGTCAACATTAAGTTAATTAATGCAATATTACCCTAATTTATGGCAATTCCATACTTTTGCAAAAGTATGGAATTGCATTTACATTATACTATTTCATAAGTTTATCAACTTATATGTCTGTAATAGGGTCATATAAAACCAAATAGTATTTGGACTCAAATAAAACTAAATAGTACTCAATAAAATAGTATTCCATACTTCTTTAAAAGTTTATAACTAACCAAAAAAAACTAGATTTTTTTCAAAATATGGAATCAATATATACATGCATATATAAGTCTATATAAAGCTAATTATTGCAATATTACCTTAATTATTGACAAATCCATACTTTTGCAAAAGTATGGAATCACATTAAAATCATACTATTTAATTTATATAAATCTTGAAAATTTAAAATTAGAGCACAAGCTCATAAAGGACTCAAATATAATTAAATAGTATTCAATAAAACAGTATTCCATACTTTCGCAAAAGTATGAAATTGCATTGAAATTAGATGAGCTATTCTTAAACAATAAACAACAAAATATGTAATGTGTAATAATTAAAGGTAATAAATAAAAACTAAAGATGTAGTTAATAAAAGTTGGAATTTATACCACTTGGATTTGGAAAATTAGGGCATACCATCAAAGTTATAGTGAGGAGCTTACATGCGGGGTTAGGAGCTTTAAAGAACTTGTCCGGAGAATGGGGCGGTAACACTGTGTATGATGCGGCGATTGGAGCGATTTGGGAGGCAACAGAGGACGCGAGAACACAGGGTGGCGGTTTGCTTCAAGGGCTTTGTGCGGGATGCGAGAACACAGGGTCGTGGTTTCCTTCCAGGGATTCGGCCGAAGAAAACAACAGAGGACGGCGGTTTCCTTCCGGCGATTCAAGCGGCGACAACGGCGACAAAGGAAGACGAAAGGGTGATCGGTAAAAATGTAAAAAGTAAGGTCAAGCGGTAAAAAGTAGTAGAGATGAGCGGGAAACCCTATGAACTAGTTTTTTTCCTTAAACCTTATTGAATCGGTTCAAACTTTGTTGAACCGATCGGCCAGCGTCCAAACCAATCGCCAAGGGTAAAACTGGAAAAATGAACTTTAAGTTATGGTTTTGGGAATATCCAATTGAAAGTTATGGATTTGGGAAAAAGAGGAGAGGAAAATATGGTTTTGAGTATTTGCTCAATCAACAATGATAATTTGATTTGATGTGTGTACTTGGTAGCAATGGTCCGTATGAGGATGGACTGAATACCAACGGCACTTGCTCCTATTTTCAACAAGGATATCTTCAGCTCTTTTTGTTAGAATTCCAAATAATTTGAGTGACACTTTACAGCGCTTATAGAACCATCAGCAACTTTGCCTCTCGTCAGTTCATTTAAACTATTCCAAAGATGCTCTGATTTCAATTAATGTTTATGTCTCTTTGATCTTCTGGAGTGAAATCAAGCAGGCTATCAAGGTCATCATTGTTGACAATAGTTTCATTCTCTTCATCACTGCAATAACCAACCTCTGTATGATGAGCTTCATACATAGATTGATTTAATGTAATTATACATCCAACTACATCATGTGAAGTGAACATATCAAATGGCAAATTCTCAACTTGCTCCACTTCTTCTCTAATCCTCTCATTAGTCAATTCCTCCTCCACTATATCATATGTATCATCCTCAAATATAAGTGACATATTAAGGGCAATCGGAAAATGAATTCTATCTCCATTGTCAACTAGATTAGAACCATATTGTGTTGATATAGATGAAATATTATTCTGGCTCTCAATATCATCAATATATGTAAGGACTTCTTCAGGAATATGCTCTAACATAATGTTTTCAGCAACACTATCAGTAGTCATCTCCTTCATTTTGTCAACCATCACAACTTTCAAATCATAAACCTAAATAAAGTATATAAAATAGATAAATAGCCAGAATTACTAGAGATTTTCATATTGGCTGTAACAAAAGTAGTTATTCAAAATATTTGGGCAGAGTCTCTAACTGATTAGAGACTTTCAAAAAGGCTGTAACATTTTACAAAAAAATATTTGTGGCGACTTTAGGACCTTTATTCTATGATATAAAATAGATGTCATGGATCATCTTTGCACTAGAGTACCTCTTACACACATATGGGCAAAGTCTCTAACTGGTTAGAGACTTTCACATAAGGTGATTATTTTTACCAATAATTATTGTTTAGGGACCATACGACCTCTATTTGATCGTATAATATACATATCATGCCTCTAATACAAAATTTTCACACTAAAGTACATATTCAGTGCTTTCGGTCAAAAGTCTATGACAGCTTAGAGACTTTTATCAAAACGCATGAAATCTAAGATTAATTATGACGTGTATGTTAGTAAATTTATTGTGACATAGTAATTACATTTCCTCCATCAGGTAATGCAATTAAAGATTTTGTACGAACTCTATAATGGATTAGAGATTTTTGCAAAATTTATCCTGCTGCTTATTACAGTCTCTAATGGTTCATTTCTCAGCCATACCATATGTTTTACAAGATCAAAAAAAAAAATGAGATTTCAAGAAATAATAATTAATCAAACATTATTATCTACTCTGTAATTAAATGACTCGCGATGTAGGATGAGGAATGAGATAGGATTGTATAGGATTCTGCAATCTGAGCAGAACCACGGGAAGTCGATCACTAAGATCCTTCACCGTCGAACAGCAACGACTTGGGGCGGTAATCAACAAGGAGCTTCCTGTCGATGACGAATAGAGTGCAGATGACAGAGAGAATGCAGATGACGGAGAGAGTGCAGATGACAGAGGCCTTCTAGATGACGGAGGGTTTTTACAATTTTACCAGAAGCACAGGAACATTCACCGTCGAACAGATGACAGGCGGTACTTCCTATCGATGACGGAGAGAGTGCAGATGACGAAGGGCTTCTACAATTTCACCAGAAGCACAGGAACATTCACCGTCGAACAGATGACGGTGCGATAATCGACATGCTTTCGTGACGGAAATAGAACTAGGGAAGTATACCAAATGCAACGATGAGAGAGGTGGTGGAAATATTACATGCTTCTGTGACTGGGTAATCGAGTTGCACGTACGGTTTCATTTTTCATTGTTCATTTTTTACTACCTGCTGCTAACCGATTAAATTGAGGGTATTTGGGGTTTTGACTTTTGAAAAGATGCATTCCGATTCTGGAAATTTAGCATTCCCTTATCCGGAACCAGAAAATTCCATTGAGGAAATTTCGGTTCCGGAAAATTGCCTTAAAATAAATATTTTAACTGATAATTTGGGGAAACTGCTCAAATTAATTTGGTGCGTGACATTAGGCGTTGGGCCTTCCACGTCGGCAGTTGATCGCGTCCGCACGCGGGCCTCAAATCTTCACCTTCTACCTTCACGTATACTCAAAAGCAAACCTCACTTGTGATTCCGTTCTCCTTCCCTCCAATTCCCGAATGCCATCTTCGCTCCTCCTCTTTCGCGTCCTCTTCGCAAGAACTGCCGTGCTTCCGCTCTCTTCTCGGCCGCAATTAGCCCCGACGATGCCGGTCGCGAGGCACGCTTCGCGATCCCTTTCGTCCGAGGCGACAAGCTCCAACTTGGAGCCCACTCCGGGTCGGTGTTCTTACCACACAGCCTATCTTTTCCCCTCGCATTTTGTTTACTGCGGTTTTTCATTTTAAAGATGTGTCATTTTGATCGTTGGTTAGAGGTGAAAAAACTTTCACCAATTTGAAATTTTAGTATTCGAACCCGAAAAGTAGGTTTTGGTTTATGTGTTTGTGAGAGTTGTAAAAGAGAGTCTTTACTGATCCATTGGGGAGAACGTGATGCGTGTGTTCGAAATTTGTGAAAGCTTTATCAAATCAAATCAATTTTTTAAGTTAAAAAGAGAAGATTTTATGCTGTCTTTTCCGCAGGTGGGAGGTCCGATCGACAAGAGGTTGTTTATACAAAGAAGAAGAGGGCGAAAAGGACTGTAGATAAAGCTAGCACAAAGGAAGCTGCTGATCAAAATGTACTTATTCCTGTCACAATCTGGAACTAGTTGTTTTTGGTTGCTTCTTATTGAATTTAATCCTATAAGGACATTTCTTTTAAAAGTAGGGGTGAGAAAAAAAACCATAACTGAAAACTGGTCCAAAACTGAATCGAATTTTTCGGTTAACCAATTCGACAGTTTCAATTTTGGTTTTATTTTTTTAATTTTCGGTTTTCGATTTTGATTTCAGTTTTGAGTCTCGGTTAAAAGTTAGTCCACGGTTAACTGGTTCATATATATAACATTTTAATTTTTGTACCTCCAAGGTTTTTCTTTTTATATTTTTCTACTCTAAAACTTATATAAAGTAATACATTGAAGTATATCTAAATTATATATTTCATTCTCCAAATTTGACCAATTATATAAATATATATATATATATATATATATATATATATATATATATATATATATATATATATAGGTTTAAATATGAACAAATATTATGATACACAACAATAAATATATGATTAAAACAAGAAGAAGACAATTCAAATCTAAAATATTATAATACATATTTTACTAAACAAAGATTTGAATTGTCTTCTTCTTGTTTTAATCATATATATATTTATTGTTGTGTGTATAATTGACACATTATTGGTAATTTTATGTTGAACATATCCAATTCTTGCAATTATTTATGAGGATGTTATCCTTCTTTTGATTTTTTTTATTTATGAGTAGTATGTTTGGGTTGTATTTTGTTGAAGTACTTTCAACAATTGAAATGGACTTTGCAATTTGTATAATTTTATTATTTTTATATGTTAAAATTTTTTATTGGTTAACCGAATCGCAAAAAACGAAATCGTAGTACCGGTTAATCGAAGTTAATGGACTAGTTTATGGTTAATGATTTTGAAAAAATGATTTTGAAAAACTAATGTTAATGGACCGGTTAAAAAAATTGTTAATGGACCGGTTAACTCATCCATGCTCACCCCTATTTAAAAGATATGAGGAGCTTCATTCATCTTTTTTGGTATAGTTTCAAAGTTACTGCTCTCTTTTGAGGTTCCTCAAAGTTTCACGTCAATTTTCAGTTTACACAGTTAAATTGCTCAATTTTCTCTGCTTTTAAGACTGCTTTTATTTGACTTATGACAATGGATCAGCCCAACTCACAGGGGATTGACATGATTGACATTGAAGATATTGGATTTGGTAAGATCAACTAATCTTTAACCTTCATGACGCCTGATGTACATTTCAAATCTTATGAAATGAAGCGTGTGGCCTAGGCCTCACATTTTTACCTCAAAAAAACTAATCTTTGACCTTCACTTGGGCACCTATATTATCTTAACCTTCACATGTGTGCTATCTGAATACACTGCATAATTTGACAACTTCATTGGTTTGGCATCTCTTGGTCATATTAATCATGAGGATTGGTTATTGGGTATAATTGTTTGATTGGCACACCTCCATGCACTAGAAAGAAATGTTTATGACATTCCTGCAGCAGAAATAAGAAAAGCAAAGGGCCATTACATTTCTAAAAAGTTTAAGCAACTTTTATCTGTAAGAGCTACTACTTGTAAATTATTTGTTAGTTTGATTGCATAGTCATAGATTGTATTATACTTTGATGCGAGCAAACGTAGTGGCCTTATACTCTATATCCATCTTTTTCTTCTACTAATTGTGTCTAAATAATCCTGAAGGTAATGCAAAGCCAACCTCTTTGTTCCTGACTAATAAGAAGAGAAGTACACACCTATATGGTGAGGCTAAAGGTACATGATCAAAAGCATATAAGGTGAATTTGCTACTGATGGTAAAAAAGACATTTCGTTCTTCAATTATGCAGTGGATCCAGTATAAGCTGTCAACATTTTAAGGAGAACGGCTAATTTTCATTGTTCTTTTTCCTAATTTTAATGATGATTCAACTTAACGTTCGCTTTTTGTAGTTAATGCACCAGCAAATTGGGAAGAGATTCTGTATGGGATTAGAAAAATGAGGTCTGCCGAGGATGCTCCATTAGAAACTATGGGATGTGAAAGACCATACAGTCTATTACCACCAAAGGTAAATTTGTTTCCGGTTAAGACCATACAGTCTATTACCACCAAAGGTAAATTTGTTTCCAGTTAATTAGGTTGGGAGTCTTCAACTTTTTGACTAGTAAAATTAAACTTCTTGAAAAGAATGCAACTTCTGGTCTTTATTTTCAAGACATAGTCAAAATATTTTATTGAAACTACACTACTCTTTTTCATAAGCAATTTTTAGGTAGAGAAAGAGAATATGCTGAGTAGTTACAAATTTGACTTCCTTAGAGCTATGTTTTGTTAGAAAATGCAGGCACTGTTACCATGCATTTCAATATGAGCTTGATGGGAATTTCTGTTTGACCACACATAATGGTTCTAATTTGAGTTCATATTGTGGAAGGACAATCTTTTGATTTTTGATATAGTTGTATTGGACACTTTACCTGAAACTATTTTGTTCTGATGGTTCTATTTTGAGTTCATATTGTGGAAAGACAATCTTTTGGTTTTTGATATAGTTGTATTGGACACTTTACCTCTAACTATTTTGTTCTGAACCAATTCAAAAATCAGAAATGTCTGTAAATTTCAAGCAGAAATCAGCTACACAACCATACACCTGAATTTTACGGTATTTCACCAGTGAATAGTTTAATAGTTGATGTTAAACCCGTATGCAAACTGACCTCACATCATCTTCAGAGCATCTAAGTATGAAATTGAAGCTGGTCAGTTGACAGGATATAATTCACTAACAATAAGCCAAATATGCCAGCAGACCTACTATGCCTTGCGTAATTGAATAACCTCTGAGTAAAGAAGCTATCAGACCTCTCATTACAACATGGACTGTGCTAATGTGTATTGTGATATCACCTTTATTGTCATTTGTATGTCCTTTATACTCTCTTTTTTTCTGATTTTCCTATTTGTTATACCCTTAGCTAGATTTCATGTGTTGGGAAAATTCAACACATTGGGGCAAAATGATACATGCACCTCATTCAAAATAAGATGTTAGGGCTTTTCATGGATTATTGATTTTTTCCTGCGTCATATACTTGATTTTATTTTCTACCCTTACAAATCATCTGGATGTCACTGATACCAAGAAAATGTTGCTCATCTTGTCATTAGATGGTTTTTATTAAGTTTGGCATCATAAAATTTTTCTATCCTTGTATTAGGAAAAAAGATTTGCAATCTTGGTGTCCTCCCTTCTGTCGAGCCAAACTAAGGAAGCAGTCACAGAGGGCAAGTTCTGATATATCTCATTTCTCTGGATCCACAATAGTCAAATGTGATAATACAAGATCAAGTTTATATTTTGAGAAGTGAAATATTTCGCAAAACCTAATGGTATGTTCCCTTGGTGACTAAACTAGGAGTTCAGGTGCTGTAGAGCGTCTCTCTGAGAAGGGTTTATTGAATGCTGATGCGATTCTCAGAACTGATGAAGCTACAATTGCAGGCTTGATTAAACCAGTATATCCTTTAACATAATCTGGCTATGTTGTCATTCATTTCTTAATACTCTTTTATGGATTTTTTAGCATTAGACTGAAATGAATTCACCTGTTAGATGCATAGTCTTAAATGTTCATTCTATTAAAATTTCTGCCATTTATTTCATTTTATAATAGTTGCAACTTACAACTGTTGTCCTTTTTCATCACTGTGAGAAGCTTACAAGTATTTAATTAGAATGTTGCCACAAATTTAACCACATCTCTCAAGCACATAAATACACAGCTCAACTTTTTTAGTAGGTTGATGATATTCCTGTCATAGTTTAAAATCTCGCCCGGTACGGTACAGTAAACCCGGTATTTACCGGTTTTTTAGGTTTCCGGTATACGATATACCCGGTATTTGAAAAAACCGGGTATATTGGGTATACCGGGCGGTATATGGCGGTATATGCCTCATACCGCCCGGTATGGGCGGTATGAGGCCTTAGTACCGTTGGGCCAGCCAACGGCGCTGAGCGCCGTTGGACAGGGCTATCAGCCACTTGTTTCGGGTTCATACCGCCCGGTTTGGGCGGTATATATCAAATACCGCCCGATATGGGGTGGTATTATATGCATACCGGGCGGTATACCACCCGGTATGGAGATTTGGAATTATTTCTAATATAAAAAAATAAAATAAAAAAACCGCCAGTATGCATTTTTTGTACCGAACCGTACTGTGTGTCGGTACCGGTACCGGCCGGTGACCGAAATCGGTACCGGTACCGAGATTTTAAACCATGATTCCTGTCATTTGACATTTTCTTTCATATAATCATTTTTTGTTTCATAATATTTTACATCTTTTCAAGCATTGGAAGCATAGATTTCCCACGTATTCATTTCACATACCAATATCTAGAAGAGCAGTGCAAAAGAGCAGCTTTTCAAAGAAGTCTAAAAGACCTCACTATCTGCAAGAAAATACCCATACCAGGGTATTACAAGAGGGAAAAGAAATATGGCCTAAGAAAGGCCAAAACGTATAAAGGAAAACCACATGATACGCATGTCAGAATTTTCAAGAGAAAACATGCTGACAAAGTAAGAAGATGCAAGTGCTTCATATGTGGAGAAGAAGGACATTTTGCCCGTGAGTGCCGTAAGAAGCAGGGCAATATTGCAAGAGCCGCAATAATAGAGAATCTAGAACTATCTGATAACTGGGATGTGGTCTCAGTTGAACAAGACGAACCAGATAGTGATGCAATATGTTCATTCTCCGAGGGAGAAATAGGGATGGCACAAACCCTCGCAGCTGAAATAAGGGATATGCCATACGAAACTGCATTCGTAATCATTTCAGAAGAAAAATCTGAAGATGAACAACCCCACACCTGGAGATCCAGAGTAACGTTACCAGATAAGATGAATAGTTGCGTACACGCGTGGGAAGATAACAACCCAGAAATAACTAAGGGTTGTGAAAGGTGTACCTACTGTAAAGAACCCACCAACTCAAGGATGAGAGCACATTGCAGGAATTGCCTGCTTACAGTATGCCCGATGTGTTCAAGATTCAACCTGGGCAGAAAAATTATAATCAAGAGGGCAAACTTCATGCCCTATGATGACAAGGACAATCTCATCAAGGAATTACTCGACTACACAATATACCTTTTAGCTGAGAATCAGAGGCTAAAAGAAGAAATAGATGAACTGAGATTGAGCCAAGATATGGCTGACCTGGAGGGAGAGTTTAATAATTTAAAACTCAACCAAGAAAAAGGAAATAAAGGAAAATCTCCAGTAAAGGAAGAAGTCTCTACCAGCAGAAGAGAACAACAAACAGGTATAATTTTCAAAGAGATTGTTAACATCCTGTCAGAAGAGACTACTCTGTTCGAGGACGCAGCAGCACACTCTATATTTCCTGACCCTAAGAAAGGGAGGAGAGTACTGAATAGATTATACAACATGGAGATATTTATGGAAATACCAGGAATTAAAAACTTCAAAGTCCAGGCCATCCTGGATACAGGAGCTACGGTATGTTGTATAGACCAGGACTCCATACCAGTAGAAGCACTAGAACCAAGTGCTTACCCGATCCTTATAAACGGAGTAAATTCGCAACAAACTGCGAGACTGAAGCTGAAAAATGGGCAGATGTCCATAGAAGACAATAAGTTCAAGATTCCGTTCACTTATGCCTTTCCCATGGGAAAAAGGGACGGCATACAAATGCTAATAGGATGTAACTTTATAAGAGCTATGCAAGGAGGAGTTCGCATAGAGGAGCAAACAGTTACATTTTACAAGAAAGTGACGACGATCAATACAAGGATAGATACAGAAGTAACTGCAACAGCTGCCATAGACGAATTGAGTCTATCTGAAGAGGAGTATCTAGAAGTTAAGAGCGCAGTAACTTATGATCACTTCCAAGAATCTGAAAAGTTCAAAGTAAAGTTCAACCCACTTCTCAGAAGGTTGAAGGAACAGGGATTTATTGGGGAAAACCCGGCTCAACACTGGGCCAAAAATCAAGTAACCTGCAAGCTTGATATTATCAATCCTGACCTCACAATTCAGAACAAGCCATTGAAGCACGTTACCCCTATAATGAAGGAGCAATTTGATAGACACATTAAGGCTCTGTTAAAAATCGGTGCTATAAGACCAAGCACGAGTCGCCATAGGACAATGGCAATCATGGTAAATTCGGGTACCAGCATAGACCCGATATCAAAGAAAGAAATCAAAGGCAAAGAAAGGATGGTCTTTAATTATAAGACCTTAAACGACAATACCCACAAAGACCAGTATAGTCTGCCGGGTATAAATACAATCTTGATGAAGATAGGAAACAGCAAGATTTTCTCGAAGTTCGACTTGAAGAGCGGCTTTCATCAAGTCGCGATGGATCCTAGTTCCATACCCTGGACAGCCTTTATTGTACCAGGAGGACTGTACGAATGGCTGGTGATGTCGTTTGGTCTGAAGAACGCGCCAGTAGTATTTCAAAGGAAGATGGATCAGTGTTTCCAGGGAACAGAGGAATTCATAGCAGTTTACATCGACGACATCCTAATATTCTCTGAAACAGAAGAGCAACACGCCAAGCATTTAGAAATAATGCTGAAGATATGCGAAAAATGGGGATTAGTCTTATCCCCCACAAAAATGAAGATCGCCACTAAAGAGATCGAGTTTCTCGGAGCTATAATTGGGAATAGTAAAATCAAGCTCCAGCCGCACATAATCAAGAAGATAGTCAGCTTTGATGAGAAAAACTAAAGAGCAAGGCAGGGCTGAGATCATGGTTAGGCATATTAAATTATGCCAGGTCCTATATTCCCAACTTGGGAACCCTTCTTGGACCGCTATACTCAAAAACTAGCCCGCATGGCGACAAACGTATCAAGCAGTCAGACCAACAACTGATTGCAAAGATCAAGAATTTGGTACAAGATCTTCCCGATTTAGAGTTGCCTCCATCAGATGCCTACATAATCTTGGAAACAGATGGGTGTATGGAAGGATGGGGAGGTGTGTGCAAATGGAAGAATAAGAAGTATGACCCTAGGAGCACAGAGAAAATATGTGCTTATGTCAGTGGAAAGTTTCCTGTTGTGAAATCCACTATCGATGCGGAAATTTACGCATGCATGGAAACAATGAGGGCTCTCAAAATACACTACTTGGACAAGAATGAAATCACCCTCAGAACAGATTGCCAAGCAATCATAAGTTTCCACAACAAGTCTGCACAAAATAAACCATCCAGGGTCAGGTGGATAAACTTTGTTGATTTTATCACAGGAACAGGTATCCAAGTTAATTTTGAGCATATAGAAGGCAAGCTTAACACACTAGCCATTCGTTGTCAAGGTTAACAGCTAATCTTGTGCAAGTATATGAACCAGACTGTGTTACTGAACACCTGAAAGACATAGAGGAAGCATTAAAAGAAGCAGAACAGGCTCCCCCGACAATAGTCCAACAACTGTGTTTAGCTATCAGTAAGATCGATAGCTTATTGACTTATGAAGACAGGGAGAGAAATTCAGCCCTCATGGCAGCAACTTCTTGGGATGAAGAATATGAGGTAAACAACGTAGATGATCCGGGAGTCATAAGCGAAATAATGACAATTGGAAGAACAATAAGAGGCATGAATGATGACAATCCACCTCCATTATGGGATAGTGTGCCTTATTGGGATGATTATGATGAAGTTGAAGGGATCATCCGCGAGCTATGTGTCACAGGCAAAGAGCCTACGGACCCCAAAGAAATTCAAGATGAAGAGCATAAGGACATAACTCAAGACATTACGGAACCAGAACCAGAGCCAGAGTTCTACCTCGATGGCTATGACAACAATAATTACGAACAACCAGAAAGTTCAAATGCAAGAAGTGCCCTCTACACCTGGGAGGTCACAAATCAAGGGTGGACTGAACCACTCTCCTATGAAAAGGATGAAGATGAAGGAGGAGATCCAATCTCTGACATCTTGCTGGATTACGATAACTTGAGAAAAGGGAAATATCCAGCCCGTGATGATTACTACAGCTAAACAGGTTCAAGAGGGGAAGCGGAGACCCCTTCAAAAATATCCGTAGTTATTTAATATTAATAAGTTTGTTAATTTTACAGATTTTACGCTGAAACCAGGATGATTATGGATGAGCTCAAGAAACTCATGACGATTCACCGTGATACATCACCAAAAACAAGGAAAGATATCACAACTGCTCAATACTGGGCAGTACTCAGTGGAGCAACTGGCCTTGAAGACCTGGAGCGCCTAACCGGAAAGCTTTTGTTTAAGTACCCGAGAACATTAGACAAAAGTCATAAATGGGCGAAAGAAGTCTACAGCATCCACCATGCCCAAACCCTGAGGACAATTGATGAAGTAGGAAAACTCCTTGCCATGGTCTATCTCCAAAAGGCCAGATTGGAACAAATGGCAACAAAGGATAACTGGGCGACAGACGCACTTGGACCCGTGAACCATCATTTCAAAAACTTGGTCCAGTGTCACAAGATGCTCTGCAGCAGTAGACAAAGTAACATCCACTAGGCCAAGGGATAAGTATCAGATCCCATCATGTACCCAAAGGCAATAATTCACCGTGATGTCTTTTCAACAGGCTATTAGTAAGCTGTAAAGTAATAGCTAGTACAATAATTGCATGTTATCACTATCAAGTTTGTCGGAAGGAATCTTTCCTACTGTGGAAAGCCAATAATTCAGTGGACGATGGGGCCCAATGAGCACCCGCATTGAATTATTGAGCTTCCTCTGGAAGCTACCTTCGTGCCTATATAAGGTACTCGTTTTGGAGTTGCAGAACACACTTGACTCACAAGCAGTTCTACTCTCCTACTCTAAAAAACATTTTCTACTCTGAATATTATAAGCTTTCAAGCTTTCCTCTTTTCATTCCCGTGTTCTTCGTAACCTGCGATTGAATTGAGACGCGCGCTTCCGCCCCTATTCTGGTATCAGAGCTTGGTTTACAGGTATTCTTGTTATCTTAAGCTTGTATTTGGCTTCATACTGCTTAAGCTAGATTAAATTAAGATTGTGCATCTAGGAGACGTGTACTTAAGGTAGGCGATAAAGAAGGGAAAATACTCGAGGAAGAGTAAGAATTCCCGTTACATTTGTAATCTTAAGAAGGCACCTAGAGAAACAATCGTGATTTATTTCTTGCTGAAAGTAGTTACAAAGCTTAAATACACCCTTAGGACACCAAGAACTTTGCCAAGTCTCTATGCTTTTATGAGTGATTGGCGATTAACAGCAGCGAGTACTCCATACGTACAAGCCCTAAAGGCTACTGAGTCTCTTGGGCAACCTGCTGAAGGATTTGTAAAACCTTCTAGTGTCACACAGAAGTTCTCTGAAACTTTATTTAAGCAGTTGAATACTTTGATCCAACTCACAGTCAAGATCAAAGAAGAGTTAGACGACCTAAAGGAGGAAGTCAAAACTCTAAAAGAGGCAAACAAGACTGCTAAACCAGACGAACTTGCTAGTTCTATAGACAGTTTAACCAAGGATCTACAAAAACTTCAACTAGGAGAACCGTCAACCTCCAAAGTTCCTAAGATCCAGGGAAAACTTTTCGTTTTCAAGAATCCCCAGGAAATTTTTAACAAAGAAAAAGAGAAAGCAACATGACTTCTACAAGAACTGAAGTAGTTGCTCCTAGACCATCAATGTCGGGAAGGGAAAGCAACCTTCATCCGACAATTGATGACCAGATCCGCGGCTACAGACTAAGCAGCCGCCTGCGACATGAAGCTCAAAGAAGACTGCCGAACAGAGGCAGAACCAACTTCCGGAGAAGTGTGGAATCACAGCTCAACCCTGAAGCTGAGCTTACAGTGTCCCAATATCAGAGGGCACAACAAATACCTGCTGAGACACTCTATCAGACAGGCTGGTCTGAAAGACAGCACCGTGTTTACCAACACTACTCAGGCGAGAGGATATTCGTTATTGAAGGGGCACAAGTGGAGCTCCCCTTTATCACTGATCAAAGCTACAACCTTCTAGTGCAAGAAGGATTACAGCACCTTCACATCGGCATGATAATGGTACGCTTACATACTCTGCACAGAAGAAGTGCAGGAGTCAACGCTCTAGTATTACTAAGAGATACTAGATGGATGGATGACAGAGCTGTCATAAGCTCTATGGAGATAGACCTAACCACAGGCACACAGTTGGCCTACACAGCACCTGACATAACCTTGAGCATACACGACTTCAGAGAGCACATACAACTGGTTTTGCAAACTCATGGTTATCAAGGCTGGCAGGGAGGAGAAAGCAATCTCCTTCTCTCAAGATCGTTGATCGGAAGATTGTCTAACAGCAGCCATACCAACTTTCGGTATAACGTCCAGCACATTGCCGACCACCTAGCTAGCAGAGGAATCCGAGCGATTCCTGGACAGATCAGATCTACAGTAAGTCTACAAGGAAGACAATGGGTCATAAGACCCGCCATACTTACCAATACTCAAAATCCGCAAACATCAAGAATCAGGTCAAGGACGGATGGAACTCTTACAGTCCAATTTGCTGATTATACCCTGACCACAGACACATCAAGATCCGAGCAGTCGGATAATGATGAAGCAATTGAGCACGAATTAGTCATGATGATGACTTGTGACGATTCAAAAGCGCTCTATGATTCTGAATCAGAAGACGAAGACGAGGACCTTGAGGTCTTGAGGCACCTCATGTCACTACAACTCGGTGATCAACCAGCTGAGTGTAGCTACTACATGGGTGATGAGGAAGAAGACCTACCATCACTTCCAAAATGGGACACGTCCGACGATTCAGATGAAAATGGGTGGAACCCATTTTTTTTTATATGGTTTCATATTACACCATTTATGTTGTAATAGTGCCATCCAACTTTCCAAGTCACATTGTTGTTAATGTTAAGAAATAGGCACTGGTTGTGTAGTTCTTTCTTCCTGGTTTGTGTTTGTGTTTTGTTAACATAATTGCTGCACTCACAGATCAGTATTAATTAGGCCAAATATTTATTGAAGAAACTCCTCTAATTTTTGGCTTGGAATCCCAAAGCTAGATTTGAGTTTCCTATTGATTGAAAGTAAAAGTAAAAACTAGAAAGGGACAGAATTGAACAATTAGGAACCCATTTTTTTGGTGAGGAAAAGGTGAACTCCAATCAGTTTGACAGGACAGTGTGGAAACTGCCCAATTTTTTTCTCTTTATTGACATTAGCTGAAGCTGTTGAAGCAATGTTTGAACTATATAAACCACAATACTGAAAATTGAGATACTTTGTTTCTTATGGGTAAGTGGGCAAGCCCACAATATTCTACTTCCTTGTAGGTGACCATTCATTCATATATATATTTGGACAGGTTGCATTCTACTCAAGAAAGGCCCATTACATGAAACAAGTTGCTGAAATTTGTATACGAAAGTATGAAGGAGACATTCCTTCTTCTGTAAATGAACTGCTTGCAGTCCCTGGAGTAGGTCCTAAAATAGCCCACTTGGTATGGATTGCTCTTGCCTTGAAACTTGAAACTACTGTTATCTGTTCTCTCATTTTTCTTTGAACATGTGTAGGTCATGATTGTTGGATGGAATAATATTCAAGGGATATGTGTTGATACTCATGTGCATCGAATTTGTAATCGATTAGGATGGGTATCATGTCCAGGCACAAGACAGGTAAGTTTGATGCATGATATGATCTTTAACCTAGCATCTTCTAGAAGTTATGGTTCTATAATATCTATGCCGATGTCGTTCACTAGAAAACTTCAACACCAGAGGAAACTAGGGTGTCTCTGGAAACATGGCTGCCAAAGGATTTATGGGACCCGATCAATCTCCTACTGGTATGATGTTCATATTAGATAGATTTTTTTTTTAACAAAGATAGAAAGTCATAATAAGTGACCATACTAGGGATCGAATCCTAGATCTCTAGGCAACATACATGTTGCCACCAACTGTGCTACTCACAGTTGGCTGTTCATATTAGATAGATTACTTATCTTTTAGTTGTGAAAGTCACGATAAGTGACCATACTAGGGATCGAACCCTAGATCTCTAGACAACATACATGTTGCCACCAACTGTGCTACCGACAGTTGGCTGTTCATATTAGATAGATTACTTATCTTTTAGTTGTGTTAGTCCACCATCTAATGTAGCGGACCAGAATCATGTGATTTTTCTATATAAGTTTGTCAATGTGCAATCTGGGTGCTGTGTGCAATTGTGTATATGGATATGAATTTAGACTTCATTTCACAGCATACATTTTGGGTTTGACCTTCAACTTGGATGCTTTGAGAATACACTAACTTTTTGGAAACACCTACTCATTCAGAACCATCTCTGTCTCAATCAGGTTGGATTCGGTCGGACAGTATGTACTGCTCCCAGACCCCGATGTGACATCTGCACTGTGAACCATCTCTGCCCCTCTGCTTTCAAGGAAGCTACAAAAGGTCCAAATTCAAAGACTAAAAGATCACCAAAGTGAATGAGTTACTGATTGTTAGTCATTGTTTTCAAATCCTTTTTTGGGTCTTCGTTTCCCTGATTGTAAAAACAGTTTGGATCAAAATTTCACTACTATTTTGTGTCGGATACATGATTTTCTCTCAGTAAGATTCATTCTTTGGGAGTTGTACACTTTCTGGTGATTATATCAATAAAAAAGTTGAAATCCACTGAACTTATTGCAGCTTGTGAGTAATATTACGCAAAATAATATCGTCCTCTGATAATGACTTCATTCACATTCAGAAATCTCTTGAATAGTGGTGGTTTTGACGTTTTGTAGATGATCCTTGAGAAGCTTCACAAGTATTGCTACAGCTTCTCAATAGAAGATCGAGCGTTCATTAAGGAGGAATTTAATTTCCCTTAATCACAATGCGGATCCCACTTGGAGCCCGGATGTCAAAACTTGCACCACAATGGCCCGATCCGAATCCGACAATGCCATCCGAGTTGATTTCGGTCCACACAGCTAGAGATGGCAATGGTTCGATTAATCGTCTTGTTGGTGATTAACCAAAATCGACACCGAGTAAGAAACCTAAAATCATTTGATTTCAAAAACCAATATCCGAAATCGAAACCGGTTCATTATCGGTTATCCGTCGAATAACCGAAACTGGGTTTCGAGTAAATGAGTTTTGGGCTTTGGGTTAAGAATATATATAATCGGGTAAACAGGTAGTGGGTTTCGGGTAGCGGGTTTAGGATTTTGGGATTAAGAATATATATAATAAGTTATTACTAGTTTCGGTTACTAGTTAATCAAGGATAATCGGTAATCGAAATCGAAATATATAGTTGGATTTGATTACCGATTTATCCACGACCCGATAACCGAAATTGAACCGATTAAAATCGATTTTTGGATTTTACTAACCGGAACCGAAACCGAATCGCAAATCCACTATCCGAAATCGGATTTTGCTGTTCGGTTAACCGATTCCAATTGCCACCCCTACACACATCTAGTAATTATCACATTAATTTCATATTAGATAATATATCTTTTTAATTAAAAAAAACACCAATAAAAGTTTTGTTTGGGGTTTTGTGCAATTATTTGGACTCTGCAACAATAATAACCGTTAAATAAAGGCATTGCCACCTCGATGGTTTGTTAATTTAGGCTTTTAGCTAATAATGACGCCGGAGAGGAATTAACGGTCGAAATTAACGGGGAAGCGCCGGAAGAAACAAAGAAAAGAAGTCCTCTTTCTTTCTTCTTCCTCCTCGAGAGGAGAGTAGAAAGAGGGAGGAAGACAGCACGCAGGGTGGCAGCGAAAACCGGCGAGGCAGCAGATGGGGAACTGCTGCACCGCCCAATTATCCAAGGGCGCCTACGACAAGTCCGGCGAACTCCGCTGCCTCTCTGCCATTTCCGACTGCAACAAATATGGCGACCACCAACAACACGCCTCCGTCCACCGCATCTCCTTCGCGCCGCCCGATGCGGTGATCCTCGACCCGAAGCCCCGCAACGATCTCCTCCGGGAGTACCAGCTCGGGATGGAGCTCGGCCGCGGCGAGTTCGGTGTGACGGTGCGGTGCACGGAGGTGGCCACGGGGGCGATGTTCGCGTGCAAGTCCATCTCGAAGCACCGGCTGCGGAGCAGCGTGGACGTGGAGGACGTGCGGCGGGAGGTGGAGATCATGCGCGGGATGCCGGAGCACCCGAACGTGGTGCGGCTGCACGACGTCTTCGAGGACAACGGGGCGGTGCACCTCGTCATGGAGATCTGCGAGGGCGGCGAGCTCTTCGACCAGATCGTCGCCAGGGGCCACTACACCGAGCGGGCCGCCGCCAACGTCATGAAGACCATCATTGAGGTCGTCCAGGTAATTAATCAACTCCACCTCCACGCTTCCCCTTTTATTTATTCCTTCTTACAAACATTATTTAGATGAATAAATCCTAAAAGACAAGACGAAATGTAGCATGAGATCTCAAATACAATCATGAGTAGGTAAAATCAATAGAGCCTTTTAATAATGATATATTTCTTTCATGTGTTCCGGATTTTGTAATGGTGGCAATTCAAATGTTAGAGAAGTCATTTTATCCTTTCAATTTCCTCATTTTTTTTCTCTCTCTTTTGATAGAAGAGAAAAAAGAAGATTAAATATCATTGTGTAAGACACATTTTCTTCTTAGATTTGTATATTCAACCCCTAAAAAAACTGAACATTCTGAAACATCCAACCTGCATTATGGCCTTTTGCAATTTTCTTTCTTGCTTCCTACTTTTGCCATTATAATTCTGCAGCAAAACTTTGAATTTACTATAATCATATTTCTGACAGCATTGCCACAAGAATGGGGTAATCCATCGCGACCTGAAGCCGGAAAACTTCCTCTTTGCAAATTCCTCAGAGAACTCTCCGCTGAAAGTAATTGATTTCGGCCTCTCTGTACTCTTCAAGCCTGGTAATTCTATGCAATCATGTTTGTTCTCCTTCTTGTACTCGTTACGGTAAAATTTGATAATAGTTTTGCTATCAACTAAACTAAATGATACTGAATTGTGCAAGTTCAGGTGAAACCTTCAGTGAGATTGTTGGAAGTCCATATTACATGGCCCCAGAGGTCCTGAAGAGACACTATGGACCAGAAGTTGATATATGGAGTGCCGGAGTTATCCTCTACATATTACTGTGTGGAGTCCCTCCTTTTTGGGCAGGTACTCATTTTCCAACTAATTAATCAGCACAGATATAATCATATAACTGCTAAGAGTATTTATCATTGAAGAAGAGAATACTAACAGAAAGTTGCATATATATATTCCAATTCATATAGTTCAAAAGGAGTTTATTAAGCTATACATTGTAGTTTGTCTTAAACTAATTGCTAACGAGGTATTGTCTTTTAATTGTGCATTTAGAAACTGATGAAGGGATTGCAAAGGCAATTATCAAATCAGTTCTCGATCTCAAAAGGGAGCCATGGCCAAAAATTTCAGAAAATGCAAAGGATCTTGTGAAAAACATGCTTGATCCCAACCCTCATACTCGGCTCACAGCTCAACAAGTTCTCGGTATTCCTCCATCTCTTGTCGCTGCACATTTATGCATAGATTAGATAAAACATATGTTTGCAGTTTGACATCCTATTTCTGAATAGAGAATTTATGTCCATAGTTCTTGATCTTTATATTCTTCCAAAGTAATAAGTTGTTTTGTATAAGTTAAGAAGTATTTCCTTTTCTCCATCAACTAATTACTATGTTTTAAACCTTTGTGAAGAACATCCATGGTTGCAGAATTCTAGCAACGCTCCGAACATTCCACTAGGCGATGCAGTTAGATCGCGGTTGAAGCAGTTTTCAGTTATGAACAAGTTCAAGAAGAAAGCCTTGCTGGTAAGTTGAATGCCCGGCGCTCAAATGGAGAACAAGATGGAATAGTTATGTTTTTAAGTGAAAAGTGATTCCATTTATTCATACTTCAGTTTCACTTTGAAGGTGGTAACTGAGCACCTGCCGGTGGAAGAGGTAGACTCCCTCAGGCAGATGTTTGACATGATGGACACCGATAAGAATGGCAGCTTGACACTCGAGGAACTCAAGAAGGGTTTCAACTTGATTGGCCATCCAGTTCAAGATGTAGACGTCCAGATGCTGATGGAAGCAGTAAGTATATGTTCTTTTTAGTTCTCTTGAGTCCTCTTCTTTGGATCATATTGAAGTTGTGCAAGGCTAATCATAGGTTTCTGATATACTTAGAACCAAGTGGAACCAGCATTGAAGCTTAATTAATTGTTTTACAGGCAGATATTGATGGAGATGGCACTGTCAACCGTGAAGAGTTTGTCGCAGTCTCTGTTCACTTGAAGAGGATTGATAGCGAAGAGCACCTTCCGAAAGCTTTCAGCTTCTTTGACAAGAACCAGAGTGGCTTTATTGAGATTGAGGAGTTGAGAGAAGCACTGGGAGAGGATCAAGAAGTGGGTGCCAATGAGCAAGTCATCTTAGATATCTTCTCCGATGTCGACAAGGACAAGGTCAATTAATTTACTCATTATATTTAATCCCACTTCTTCTTCTTGAGATGAAAAACTTTATATGATCATTAAAGCAAAATCTAGAATGCATACTAACATGATTGAGATGGACTAATGGATGCAGGACGGTCGTATAAGCTATGAAGAATTTGAGATGATGATGAAGGCTGGAACGGACTGGAGGAACTCATCGCGCCAGTACTCGCGAGCCATGTACAATACCCTCAGCCACAAAATGTTCAAAGATGGATCTTTAAAGATAGAAGAAGTATACTGATGATCAAAGCAACACGAAGAGTAATGGAGAGCTTGTCAGGAAATAAATCTATATTTAACCAAATCATTCATTCATTGTTCTTAATTCTTGGTTGATATTTATATGCTTTGAGCCTTTGATTGTATCTAATTTTAACTTCCTTCAGATGATTGCATGATCCTGCCCTGTTTCTTGGAAAATTTTGTCAATGCAATGGAGTCATGGAGATGTCTTATTTTTCTCCTCCCAAAATCATACTCTTTTTGCAAAATAAAAACATAAATTCAAAGTGAAAATTTGAAACAAGAAAATGTCAAACGATGCCTCGGTTACTGAATTTGCAATCCTCTAGTTAATAATTTGCTCTTGTGGAGTAGTAACAATTTGACATCATTAATATATATATGTTGTGATAATTGTGACCATATTCCATTAATTAGTAGTGACTTTCAATGTTAACCTTTGCTTAAAGTTGGGTGGTTATAACATCTTTGTATGCCAGATTTTTTCTACTTGTGTCTTTTGGATTCATTAAAGTTGGGGGTTGAAATTTTTAATTTGTTTATACAAGTTTTTATTTTAAAAAATATAAAGATACATGTCATAATTAGACTTGACTAAGAGATAAAATATGTATAGGGACCCTTTGGTAATGGTACCATAAAATGGGAATAAAGGTATTGGGATGAAAATATAGGGATCAAGATAGAATTGTATCAATGAGAATAACTTTCTAGAATGAGAATTGTAAATTCCCTTTAATATAATAGAAGAAATTTTTTGATATCAGTAATAACTAATAATTTTAATTCCTTCACATTCTCACCATCTTTCATAAAAATAGAAATTCATTATTATAATTTGTGAATCCACTTGTGCTCAAGTGGTAGTAGCATCTAAATATGTTGTCTACGTCTTGAGTTCAATATCTAGTTGTAGCGTTTTGTGCGTCTTTTTCACGTCTTTGTATGTCTTGTAATACGCTTTGTGCGTATATTATCGCGTTTGCGATTTGTAATAACTGTGTTATTAAACTACTTTTTATAATAATAAAAAAAGAAATTCATTATTATAATTTAATTGTCATTCTAATATCTTTATTCTTGCATCCAAACTTCTTTAAATTAAAAGCCATCCTCCCAATTCCTTTCCACCATCCTCATTTCATGTTCCCAGATAAGATCATTTAATATAACTTAAAATAAAACCTACACAAATTCATTTTCTGAAAAAAAAAACAAAATTAAAATTAAAATACTGAAAGAAAAGGGTTATATTTTTCCTTCCAATTGGATTGCATCTCAATTTGTTCATCTTTTTGAGAAAATATAGATGGAGTAAGATTTGTTCTCTCAAATCTGATTCAATCTAATTTTATATTTACATTTATATTTCCATAATTTAAAAGAAACAGCGTGAAATCCATTAATTTCATATTTTCCCTGGAATGTTCTTAAAATAAATAAATAGTTCTTCCCCAGTCGGTTAATATAATTAAATAAGTATATAAATACAGTAATGTTTCAGATCCATTGATAACTGCCAACGACTCATATTCCTCCCCACTCTCCCTTCTCTGCGGATTACCACCCACCACCTCTTCCCTTCCGAAGCAGCTTCAACCCCTCTTCATTCCCCCAATCCCCAATCCCCAATCCTTGCCGCAATCCTGAAACCACAGCGATGATGGTCAACGAAGGTAATCGATCAATGTTTTTGTCTATATTGTGGATTTCAATTTCATCAACATTTCAATCCTGGTAACAGATCCGGAACACGTCGAGGATGGCCAAAGAGTTGGGCATGAGAGCAGCAGCACGATGGATCTCCCGGTCCCCGATCCCACACCGGTGAAGGAAGCCGCGCCCCTCTTCTGCTGCAACCAATGCGACAAGGAGATGGTCCACAAGCTCGCCCAACTTCTCTACCCGGGACTCGCCGCCGCCTGCATTGACAACACCACCGGTCTCTTCCGGAGCCCCGCCTCCGTCGCTGTCCCCTTCCGCAAGGAGATGGTCGATTACCTCACCCAGCGCAGCGAGACCTACGTCGCCGAGACCATGGCCCAGAACGACGGCATCGCCGATCCCGCAGAGGAAACCTCCGACGACCCGGCCGACATCGTCTCGGACCTCCTCGACGAATTCGCTCGCTCCAAGCGTAACTTCTTCAGCCGCGTCTCCGCCTGGATCCTGAGCGACAGCCGCGAGGACAAGATCGACGACTTCGTTCAGGAGATGGAGACCAACGCGTTCTGGCCGATCGAGCGCCGGGAGACCGTCGCCGAGACGCTGCTCCGAAACGTGGACTTCAAGAACGGCTTCCACTGCGACATGAAGTTGGACTCGGAGCGGCTTCTGGAGGAGCACCGGGACAGCTGCGGGTACAGGATGATGGAGTGCGAGAACAGTGGGTGCATGGTGAAGTTCTCGGCAGCACAAGCGGAGAAGCACGACGGCGAGTGCCCGTACAAGATCATCCCCTGCGAGCAGAAGTGCCCGGCGAGCATATTGAGGACGGAGATGGATCGGCATTGCATCACAGTTTGCCCGATGAAGCTGACGAATTGTCCCTTCTATCAGATCGGGTGTCAGACGACGATCCCGAAGTGCACGCTGGAGAAGCACTGTGCGGAGGTCCTGCAAACGCATTTGGTTTGCGTGCTGCAGGTGATTCACAAGGAGCTCTCCGAGGATGAGATCGAGCAGAGGGCGAAGCTCCTCGAAAAGGTTAGTATTTACTATTTAGTTTATGGTAATTGTTTGCGCTCAACAAGTAGAACAGTAGATAATACCCTAATTGCGCTTATCTCCCCTATGCAAAATACTTATTAGGTTAATTGAATTATCTCCTTAATAATTCAATTAGTGCTTCCTAATATCATTTTATGAAGAAAAATAAAGTATTTTGAGACAATGTGGTGTATAATTGGTCCTAAATAGAGAGAAGATTTGGTGCAATTTATTATTATGTTAATCATTTGTCCACTTCTTTATAAAAAAAAAACAGTACAATCATTTCGTCAAAATTAATCTTGAATCTTCGTTCTCTTTGTATCAAACTCATAATAACGTTAATCATGAATTAACTCCCATTTTAATTTTACACTAGTTTGAGTAATTTTGAGTGAGGGGTTTTGAAAATTTTTGAAAGAGTTTAAAAAATTTTGTTTGGTTAGACTTCGTAAGGTGTTTGGAGAGATTTAAAAGGATTTGATAGACTATTATACTCTCATTTATAATAATAACTTTTATTTTTTAGGAACAATTTTGTATTTTTTTTTTATTCACTAATCTTTTTCGTCCCTCTAAAATTCATTAATTTCTCGAAATTAGAAATATAAAAATAAAATCCGTGAGAAATTTGAAGGTATTTTAAATCCTTCCAAACCCCTTCAAATTCTTCCAAATTTCAAATAAAAATACTTAAATAAAATGTTTTGAATTCCTCGTTCTTCAAACATCTTCACACCCTTCAATCCAAACAAGAACGTGAATGTAGGCATGTCCATTATTTGGTTCACACCGAACCGAACCAAAAAACCGAACCGAATTATTTGGTTCGATTTGATTTCAACGCTATGGGGTTTGGTTCTTGACCCGAACCGAATCCGAATAGTGCTATTTGGTTCGGGTTCGGTTCCCAAATTTTGGGAATCGACCCGAATCAAAAACCGAATAACTAAAAATATTATTTTATTTTTTTTTTCAGATTTCGGGTTCAGGTCGAGGAGTTAGAGTAAGTGAGTTAGGCCCGTTAGGATTAATATATTGTTTGGATAAAATTTTGATTTTTTCGGATTGAAATCGAATCGAATAATTTCGGTTCGGGTTAGATCGATTTAGGTATGATTCGGTTCGGGTTCGAGTTAGAATATTAGTATAAATTTTTTTTTGATTTGATTTAATTTAATTTGATTCGATTTGAATCGAATGAACAACCCTGCGTGAATGGACAAGTAAAAGAAGTTAGAGAATAAGATCCTCCCTCGCTGTATATAGTTGAAAGTGATTGTGTTTATTTTATTTTATTTTATTTTTAAAATGATTGTTTAATTATATTTTGCAGTCGGAATGTAAAAGTAAACTATGTGAAGCCTTGGACGTGCGATCTCTCACCAATGCAGTGAAGGAGCAAGAGTCAAAGCTCAAGCTCGACCAGGGACTCGGTACAGTTCTAGAATAACTACTAGATAAAAGAGCATATTAACAGTATTTTGGGTGTCTACTTCTATCGAGTGTTAGAAACAGAAACAAAAAACAAAGTAATTTTGTTTAACATTATCCTTTTTATTCACTGGAAAAGTAAAGTTAAAGCAATTACTCGGTCCTTTCCTTTGAATACAAGTACAACTACTAATCTTTTCTCGTCAATTTGATGATTTAGTCCATGGAACCGTCCATAAACTATTTCCTTGGTTTGATTTGATTCATCAAGGAAATTTTCACGAGTACTTAAGTAAAGGTACACGCCGGTTCGGTACCTACTAAAATCAATTTTGAGTATACTATGATAGAATTAGAATTTGAGCTATCTACTGCAGGGACGATAACAGTTTGATTATATTGTTGTTAACTAAAAATTGAAACCAATTTTTAAATCCGTTAATCAAAATTATTCAATTTCAAAAATTACTATTCAAAATTATTATATATATATATATATATATATATAAAACTATTATCGATTTCAGTTACCGATTATCCGTGATCCGGTAACCGAAATCGAACATATTTTAATCAATTTTTAGATTTTACTAAGCGAAATTAAAATCGAACCGCAAATCCACTATCTGAAATTAGGTTTTGCAGTTCGATTAACCGATTTCAATTGCACCCCTAATCTACAGTGCTATCCCTCGATACTCCGCAAATCAATCAAACTAAGATTGAACCCAAATGAAAAAGTCCAACCATCTTAAAAAAACTCTTTGAGAATTAGACCTATCCAAGCTCCCACTGTCTTTGTTTTTATTCTTTTCTTATATACATTACTTTGGAGGTTGAGGTTCGTGGGCTCGGTCACTGTGAGAGAGAGAGAGAGAGAGAGAGAGAGAGAGAGAGAGAGAGAGAGAGAGAGAGAGAGAGAGAGAGAGAGAGAGATATGGTGTAGTATTTTTTAGTGAAATGTGAGACCAAAATGGCCACACGGGATTCACTTCAAGAGGGCTGAAATACCACGAGTAGATAGAGACGGTGTAGTTATGATTAAATGGGTCGTTAAATTTTATGCTGAAAATTAGATGCAAGCTAAGAGAAATGCGAGAAGACAAGTTTGTTATGTTTATAAATTTTCCAATCAATTAAGAACCATACTCCTAGTCCTGGCATCTAACAATTTTAAGAACTATTCGAAGATGGTCTTTAGAACAATAAGTCCAGGGGCCTCAAATTTAGAACAAGAATTAAATTGTCATGCTATACGACAATTGAAAAAAAAATACAATTACCAGATATTGTAAAGGCTTGGTTTCCTCTTCATTTACTATATATATTTTTTATATATATAAGATCGTTTGTCACATTCAATAATAAAAGCAATCTTGGCCACTTGAAACGGCTCACACCTCTCTAGAACTACGAAAACCACTCTCATTAATAGTGTCTTATCCAGTCAAACAACCTACACCTTTTCAGTGCCAGCCTAGGTCATTAAACAGATGGACAAAAGAAGAAAAAATTTCCTTTGAACCGAAAGTAGAGGGAATAGCCTCCATAGAAAATGCATTGTTAACTAGGGAAAAGTTACAATGACCAAAGCATATGACGGTCTTGGCTTGTTAAATTTACATCTTTATAATCGTGCTCGCTTGGGTAAATGGCTTTGAAAACTCACTATCGAGAGTGACTTGGGATGAAGAAAATTCCTCATTCATAAGCACCACTCCTTCACTTTCTTACTCAACTCCCCGAGCTCTAGCTTATCCCCAGTATGGAAGGATATCTCCAGAGATAAGAATTTGCTTAGGGTCTCATTCAGTTACAATGTCGACTGTGGGCATCTATTTGGTTCTAGCTTGATCCTTGGTATTTTGGGCAGAAATTAAGCAACCTTTTCCCTGAGCTTTTTGTGGATTTGGCTTGTCCCTTCAACATTATAAGGGACTCTAAACGATCTTGGCGACATCTCGGGGTGGAATATTTCTTTCAACATGCAGGTTCCCATAAACTCCATTCATCATTTGATTAGTTGCATTAACTCCTTCCTTCATCATGATGGTGAGGATAGTACCTTTGGAAATGGAATAGTAGTGGTCAATTCTCCACAAGCTCATACTATAGCATGTTGGCCTTCTATGGAATTTCAGATCCCGCTGCAAAATTTATTTGGCAAATCTCTTGCCCTGAAGGCATCTCCATCATGAACGGGATTGTCTTAAATTAGAGGCTCCTAACTAAAGACCGTCTTCAACTGCGGGGTTTGCAGGTAGATCAATTGTCCTCTCTACAAAACCTACAACGAAACGCATTGTCATCTATTCAAGGATTGTCTTTACACCATTCAAGGCTGGTTGACCATGCTCAACTTGGGGAACTTCATTGCTTTCCCCTTGAATTTCCAGCCTTGCAAGATTCGACCATTTCCACTGCTGTAAACCAGAAGAAATATCGACTCATTATGATATGACGGTGGAAAATCTTGCATGAACGAAATTTACGACGCTTTGATGGATCTGAGAGGTCCTTCGTATAACTCGCTATTGGATGCGCAAATCTTATCTACTTATGCTCCACATAGCTCCGACGGAGGATTTTGTTTTCCTTTTATATATAGCTACTTCTACCTTGTAACTATTCTCCTCCCCACTTTTACTTGTATTCTTCAAGTCTATTGATATCAATTCAAGTTTCTCTTTTTCAAAAATATAATAAAAGCAATCAATCTAATTATATTTAAAAAATTGTTTGAAATTTTGGATCTTTGATTGAGGTCTCATATTTTCTTCTTTTTGACCTATTGGAAAAAATAAATTTTATCTTAAATATGGTCTGATAGCAAATTTGATAAATATACATGCAAAAATCGATGGAACACTACCAAATTTACTAAATTTTAAGCAACTCAATAGATTTTATTTATTTATATTTCATCAAACTGAACCTAGCTCACTTAACTCATATAGTTATGAGCCGCAATAAAATTAAGGGTTTAATTACATTATATATCCAGAACTTTAAAGGTCTTCCCAATTTTGACCCGAACTTTTATTTGTATCAATAGTATACTCATATTTTCAATCTGTATCAATAATATCCCCCCATTAAGTAAGCGTGAGTCTTGTCGTTTGACTATTGATGTGGCATTGCTACGTGTACCAACATTCATAAAGTTTGAATAAAAAAAGAACCAACGGCCAAGTCATTCTACCACGTCAGCGATCTGGTCCTGCTTGTTGAGAAAGACCACCATGTTGGGCACGCGGACCTGCTTGGCGAGGAGGCATCGAAGATACCAGGCTCTTCGGCTCTTCGCCTTGCTAAAAGCATAATTGTTAAAAAAAACTAAGAAAAATCCCAATCCCAAAATCCATGCCCTTCTCTTATCGCTGAATAGGGATAAGAAGAGTACACTGCTGCCCTCATCGTCTTCCCTCTCTCCCAATCTCTAATGGCCTTTGTCACCACCATATTTGGAGCTCAAAAGGTCCTCCTTTCTCCCTCTTCCTCCAAATCTCCTTCCCTCTCTCCCTCCCGCTCCGTCGCCAAGCTACTTTCCTCTTCCTTCTCCTTCTCCACCACCAAATGATGTTGCCCCACCACCGCCCCTCACCTTAGCCTCCTATGCCCCCGTCACCGCCCCGGCTTGCTCGTCGTCCACGCCGCCCACGACAAGTTCGAGCGCAAGAAGTCGCACGTTAACATCGGTACCATCCGGCCATGTCGACAACGACAAAACCACCCTCACCATGGCTCTCGCCGTCGTCGATGGTTCCACTCCGAAGAAATATGACGAGATCGACACCATCCTTGTCGTCTCCGATGCCGACGGCCGATGCCCCAAACCAAGGAGCACATTCTCCTCGCCAAGCAGGTCGGCGTGCCCAACATGGTGGTCTTTCTCAACAAGCAGGACCAGTTGCTGATGTGTAACTTTTTAATTTTTAATTTAGCTTTAATTTTTTTTTGCTGACATGGCACGATGACTTGGTAGTGGATTCATTTTTTATAAACTTTTATGAATGTCGGTACATATATGCAATACCACGTCAGCAGTCAAACGGTAAAACTCACGCTTACTTAACGAGGGATATTATTGATACAAATTGAAAATATGAGTACACTATTGATACAAATAAAGTTCGGGTCAAAATTGGAAAGATTCCTAAAGTTCGGAATATATAATGTAATTAACCCTAAAATTAACTAAGATTGTGTTTAGTAGCTAGTAATTTATTTGAATTATTGATAACATTGGCTTAAATTACTTTAGCCCGTATGATTATCATGTTTGATTAGGACACAATATAAGCAATTGATAATCCATGTTACCACTAAACTAACAATATAGATAGTCACCCGTGACTGTCTACATGAATTACCAAAATGGCAATGCTCAATCTTTTTTAAACAAAAATACATTTATCAAACCCTAACCTCTTCTACATCTCACCACCTCCTATACACCTTCTCCACATCCACCTCCTCCCTGCCACCAATCGCCGACAATGGCACATCACCCATCACCAACGAATGGGTCAATGATTAGCTTGGGCATCATGGGCATCGAGCACAATAGATATCTGATATCACATTGTTATATGATTATGATTATTTAAATTTATTTGGGAATATTTTAGTAAAAGACTCATGTCCAATAATATTGTTATAATACCCACGAATGGTAAACTCACATTACCCAAAAGATGACCAATACAATATCAAACATTACAATATATTATATAAGTCATAGATATAATTCAATACAATTACTATAATGTTTATATGACAACTGATACAATATATACACATGATTATTGGATAACTTATGAAATATAAATATTTTAACAATAAAAATTAATATTTTAAAAAAATATAAAAACATACTCATTCCATGTATGGCCAGCAAAAATTAACACGACATATTGACACAACACCAAGTTAATCATGTTATCAAAAATTAAAATCAACAAATATTATTAGGGAAAAAATAGGTCTTTGGTTTCAAAAATTCAAACGTCAAAAATAAAAAAATACCAAAATGAATAAATTCAAAAAATACAAAAAATATCAAAATTTACGTGGTTCGGCCCGACGGAGTACCTGACCTACTCCACGAAAAGAAGACACTGATTTTATTAGAGAGAGGAGAAAATACGGCCAGTATAAGAGAATCAGAATAAAATTGATAACTAAACTGTAAAAGAAAAATATTGACTGGACTCGAATATTTTTCTGCACCCCAAAATGTAGATTCCTGCTTTTGCCTGAAAACTGTGGATGCGGCATCCTTGATTTTCTTGCTTCTGTTTGAGACAGTGTGAAGGGGAAGAGAACCGCTAGAAAAAAATCTTGCTTAAGAAACAGAGTAGATGGGATGAATCTTGGAACTACAAATTAGATCCTCTTTTATAATGGAGTTTAGAGCCAACTTAAAACCTGGTTCGGTGGAGAAAGCTTTGGCAAAATATTTGGAGAAGCGTCTGATTTAATCCTGCGGCTGCAACGTTGTGTTAACCAAACAAATCGGAATAATGTTGAGCGAGAATTGTGGAATTGAGGCGGTGAGATTGATTTCGAGTTCTGTGCAAGGAACTCAATCAACAAGGTTGAGGCGGTGATGTGCGCCGCCAAAAAAACATCGCAGCTGCACGCGAGCGCCAGCTGTTGCTGGGTGTGCACTACACGCAGCAGCACGTGCAGCTAGGGGTGAGCAAAAAAAACCGGTTTTCCGGTTAACCGAAAAACCGGTCCGAAACCGAACCGGTTTTCCGGTTAACCGAAAAACCGGTCCGAAACCGAACCGGTTTTTCCGGTTAACCGAACCGATTTTTTCGGTTTCGGTTTTTTTTTTTGGAAAAATCAGTTTTCGGTTTCGATTTTGGTTCGAGAGGTAAAAAGTCCACCGGTTTCGGTTAACCGACCGGTTGGATATAATTTATTAATTTTTAATTATATATATATATAATAATAATTTATAAATTATAAAAAATTATAAAAAATTACAGAAAATTATAAAAAAATTATAAAAAAATAAAAAAAATAAAAAAAATTTAAAAAAAATTTAAAAAATTTAAAAAATGTTAAAAAATATTAAAAAAATATTAAAAAATATTAAAAAAATATTAAAAAATATTTAAAAAGTATTTAAAAATATTAAAAATATTAAAAAATCAAAAAAATATTTAAAATATTTAAAAAAAATCAAAAAATATTTTTAAAAATAAAAATAAAAATATTAGTTTTTGTAGAACATTATCTTGGTTCAATGATTTCACTTTTTTTTTTCTTTTTTCTCAATGAGAATTTGCTATTTATTTAGATTTTTCTCCATGATTTGCATAATATTATTATGTTTGTAGGTTAAAAAAATTTATTGGTTAACCGAAAATTATCGATTAACCGAACCGATAAAACCGAAACCGAAATAACGGTTAACCGAAGTTAATGGACCGATTTACGGTTAATGATTTTGAAAAACCGAAGTTAATGGACCGGTTTTTTTTTTTGCCAATGGACCGATTAACCGTTCCATGCTCACCCCTACGTGCAGCGCACGCGGGGCGCAGGTTGTGCTGGGCTCGACCTAGTAGTTTGGCCCGCCCGAGTTGGGCCGAGCCCAGAGTGGTTGTAGCCCCCTTTTTTCTGCTTTTCTGGATCCAACTATGTAATCTAGCCCAATTTCAAAATGGATTCGGGTCAAATTGAATCAACCCTCATAATTTCCTCCTTTGATGAGATTTAAGCCTGACGTGGCCTTCTCCTTTTCTCCCAAGAACCATGTAGGGCTAACTTGTGCCTTGAATCAGTCTGACCAAGTTCAAGCAGTGATCAAACTTGGCCGTCGGTAGAACTTTAGTCAGTATATCTACAGGATTGAGTAGTGTCGATTTTATGAAGCTTTATTTCTCCTTTTGAAATAATATCCCTGATGAAATGAAATTTGACATCGATGTGCTTCGTCCTTTCATGGAACATTTGATCTTTTGACAAATAAATTGCACTCTGACTGCAGAACTATGTCCCCATTTTGAGAAGTTAGTTCTTTTATCAGGTTCCCAAGCCAGATTGCTTCTTTAATGGCTTCTGTAATAGCCATGTATTCCGCTTCGGTGATGGAGAGTGCGATAATGGGTTGTAGGTCGGCCTTCCAACTTACTCCAGTTCCGGCTATAGTGAAGGTATGGGCGACGATTGATCTCCTCTTATCAAGGTCATCGGCATAGTCTGAGTCTGAATATCCTACAAATGATTCATTAGTTCTACCGAAAACAAGATTGGCTTTAGAAGTACCTTGTAAGTAGCACATAATCCATTTAACTGTCTCCCAATGTATTTTTCCCGAATTTGTCATGTACCGACTCACAACACTAACTGCATGTGCTATGTCTGGGCGGGTACATATCATGGCGTACATAAGACTGCCAACTGCGCTTGCATAGGGTACTTGTAATATATCAATTATTTCTTTTTCATCTTTCGAGCATAGCAACTCTGACAATTTGAAGTGAGTGACGAGAGGCGTTTTGACGATTTTTGCTTCTTGCATGCCAAAGCGCTCAACCACCTGATTTACATAAGTCTCCTGTGTTAGGTATAGCTTTCTTGCTTTGCAATCGCGCTTTATCTCCATACCAAAGATTTTTCTTGCAGCCCCAACGTCCTTCATGTCAAATTCTCCCTAAAGGTGTTTCTTAAGCCTGTCTATTTCAGTAATATCTATTGCCGCGATATGCATATCTTCAACATAAATGAGTAGATAAATCATAGAAGTAACTGATTTCTTTAAATAAACACAACTGTCAAAAGATCTACTAAAACCAATACTAAGCATAAACTAATCAAACCTTTTATACCATTGTCTAGGAGATTGCTTGAGGCCATAGAGTGACTTCTTTAGGAGGCAGACGTGATCAACTTTGTTTCTCTCTTCATACCCTTCTAGTTTTGTCATGTAGATCTGTTCTTCTAAGTCACCGTGTAGGAAAGATATCTTTACGTCAAGTTGTTCTAACTTCAAATCTTGCATGACTACTAATGCTAGAAGAACACAAATAGAAGTATGCTTAACCACAGGAGAAAAAATATCTTTATAGTCAATACTTTCATTTTGATTGTATCCCTTTGCTACAAACCGAGCTTTATAGATACCGCCTTCTTTGAGTTTGTAGATCCACTTGCACCCAACAAGTTTCTTGTGCGGTGAAGGTTTCACAAGTTCCTAAGTATTATTTTTCTGCAAAAATTTGAATTCTTTTGTCATAGCTTAATGGCACTTTCTTGAATTTGTCCGATTTAGGGCTTCTTTATAGGAGGCTGATTCTTCAATGCATGGTGTTTCTTCAGCCACTGCTAGAGCATAAGTAGTAACATTTGCATACCTAGGATTAAGACGTGGTGTTCGCCTTGGTCGATTGAGGGCGATGGAATAAGGATTCTCCTCCTCAACTTGATATTGCTCATCCTCAACCTGCTATGGCTCCTCCTGGACCTGAACATGTTCTTCAGTGGTCTGTTCTAATAAGGCAATGTCATTGGCTTCTGCGGAAGGTGATCGAGGCACAGGTGTAGGGAACCAGAATTCTTGGGTAGCAGGCCGATGTGGTGTTTCTCCTTGTGGCACTGTAGGTTCCTATGAGTCCTCTTCTTAGTTCTCATTTTTCATTTTCAAGAGTACATGTTCATCAAAAATCACATCTCTATGGATTTCTGTTTTACAATTATTTAGACACCACACTTTATAGCCTTTCACTCCGCTAGGATATCTTATGAAAATATATTTCTTTGATCTATGTTCTAATTTTCCTTCATTCACCCTGACATAGACAACACTCCTAAAAATTTTAAGATGATCATAAGAAACTGACGACCCGATCCATTTTTTCTCAAGAGTCTTGAATTCAATTGATGAAGATGGAGATCGATTTATTAGGTAGCAAGCGGTGGATGCAGCCTCTGTCCAAAAACTTTTAGAAATGTTAGCATTAGAAAGCATACATCTTACCCTTTCTATGATTGTGCGGTTCATCCTTTCTGCTACTTTGTTCTGCTGAGGTGTGTGGGGAACTGTGTGATACCGTATGATCTCTTCCATAGAGCAAAAGTCTTTAAATTCCTCACTCCAAAATTCTATGCCATTGTCGGTTCGTAGGGTCCGGACATATCTAACGGTTTACTTCTCGATCATTGTCTTCCAAGACTGAAATTTAGAGCTTCATATTTATTTTTAATAAAATAAGCTCATTCCCAGAGTAATCATCAATAAATATGAGTATATATCGAGCTCCTCCTTGAGATTCAATCGGTGATGGCCCTCATAGATCAGAGTGGATGTAGTCTAATTTTTCTTTAGCATAGTATTGCCCTGTGGAGAATGAGACTTTTTTCTATTTTCCATAGATGCAATATTCACATAAATCAAGTTTAGCCAATTTATGCTTTCCAAGTAGTCTGTTTTGTTCAAGTATTGACATGCTCCTTTCATTTATATGTCATAATCTCATATGCCATAATTTAGTACATTCATCATCAGCGTGTTCAGAGATTACCATAATCGCACCACTTGTTATTGTTGTGTCTTGCAGAATGTAAATTTGATTTACCTATAGTGCTTTCATTACTGTTAAGGACCCCTTCGTGACTCTGAAAACTCTGTCTTGGTCTGTATGCTTGTATCCAAGTGCATCTAGAGAAGATAAAGAAATTAAATTTCTTTTAAGACCTGGAACATGTCATACTTCAGTTAGAATCCTTGTAATGTCATCATGTATTTTAATTTTTACTGAGTCAATTCCTACTATTTGACATAATGAGTTATTTCCCATTAGCACTTCCTTTCCATTAGCATGTTCATATGTGGTAAACCAATCTCGGTGCGGTGTCATATGAAAAGAGTAATATGAATCTAAAATCCATTCATCTTGAGATCTAGCATAACAAGCAAAAATAGTAAGTACCTCTACTTTTTCATCTTCATCAGCATAGGATGCTTCATCGTTCTGATTTTGTTCCTCATGTCTTCGTTTCAGTTTACGGCATTCTGATTTCATGTGTCCCATCTTTTTGCAATAATAGCACTGTATATTTTTGGATATGTAATAGAACAAAAAATGCTAATATGAGTTTTAACAGAAGTGTCATCAATCATGCGTAAAAAATATAATTTATGTCTAAGTGTCATCTTACTTGTCAAAATTTTTCCATACATCTGCAGCGGTCTTTTCTGTTGCAACTTCTCATAGTGCCTCGTCACAGACGCTCATGTACAAGGTTGCTTTAGCACTTTCATCGGCCCGGATCTTTTTCCCTTTAAGTGCCTTCCATCTCCTCTCGTCCATGAATAGTGTCATGTAGGTTCTCCTTAACCAATATTGATTTCATCTTCAAAGCCCATAATGAGTAGTTGACATTATGATCCAATTTCTGAATTTCGTATTTTGCCCCTGATATTGTGGATTGTTGGCTCTAATACCAATACCAAAACTGTTAGGAGAAAACGGATCTTCCTGCAATGATCCAAAAATCCAAATGTCAAAAGCAAAAAATATCAAAACAAATAAATCCAAAAAACACAAAGAACACCAAAATTTACGTGGTTCGACCCGGCGAGGTACCGGGCCTACTCCACGGGGAGAAGAGAGCACTAATTTTATTAGAGATAGAAGGAAACACGGTCAGTACAAGAGACTCAGAATAAAACTAATAACTAAACTATAAAAGAAAAAAATTATCTGGACTAGGATATTTTTTTTACACCCCGAAATCTGGATTCCTCTTCTGCCTGAAAACTATGAATGTGGCGTCCTTGATCTTCTTGCTTCTGCTTGAGACGGTGTGAAGAGGAAGAGAACCGCCAGAAAGGAATCTTGTTTGAGAAACGGAGTAGATAGGATGATTCTTGAAACTACAAATTAGATTCTCTTTTATAATGGAGTTTAGAGCCGACTTAAAACCTGGTTCGGTGGAGAAAGCTTTGGCAAAATATTTGGAGAAGCGTCTAATTTAATCATGCGGCTGCAACGTTGTGTTGACCAAACAAATCGGAACAATATTGACCAAGAATTATGGAATTGAGGCGGTGAGATTTGATTTCAAGTTCCATGCAAGGAACTCAATCAACAAGGTTGAGGCGGTGTTGTGCACTGCCAAAAAAACATCGCAGCTGGCGTTGCGCATGCGCTGCACGCGAGCACCAACTGCTGCTGGGTGTGCGTTGCACGCAGCAGCGTGTGCAACGCACGTGGGGCGAGCAACCTGCGCCAAGCGCGTGCGCTACACGCACGTGCAGCGTGAGCACGAGCTGTGCTGGGCTCGGCCCAGTACTTTGGCCCGCTTGGGCCGGGCCACACCCAAAGTGGCTGCAGCCCCCTTTTTTCTTTTTTTCTTTTTGCTTTTTTGGATCCAATTATGTAATCTAACCCAATTTCAAAATGAATTCGGGTTAAATTGAATCAACCCTCGCAAATATTTTGAAAACTATCACAGAAACCCTTATTTTGCCTCCAAGGGTAACCATAGCAAATTACTACGGCTGGATGCAAATATTGAAACGATCTTAATTCACTAGTTGTATAAAATACCAGAACAAAACAAAAAAGCATGCATTTATAAGAGTACGTAGTTGAATCTCAAATTAAGGAATTCTAGCTTAAACAATAACTTGCCAAACTGCATGTAAAGGAATCGTGTCAGCAAAACAATAAATCAATAAACACAGAATGAAATCATAATGATATTAACATACAGTTACTGTTGGAATTTTAAAACTGATGTTTCACATAAGCAGTTCCAAAGGGATGATAATGTCTAATGTCTCCACCCTTTTGAGAAGCCTTCTTCAGTATACGGTTCCAAAAATCCAATGAACTGAAAAGAGCAAGGGGAAAGAAAGGGAAGCAAGACAGAAAAAACCATGTAGGAAAAAAAATCTACGAAACTAAGATGGAACCGCACCATAAAAGATAATTTATTGATTCTTGATAGTATTTATAGAGTAAGGGGATAATGATTCTTTTATACAACAAGATTCTTCACATGTTCCCCTCCTATATATAAATCACAATTAGGTTAAAAACAAACCAACGAAATCAAATTTATAAAACCAAACTGAACAAACCAAAGTAAACAGAAAATGTGAAATTCTTAAAGTTGGAATAAGATAAAACATTATCAGTTCATTGGAGTCTGAAACTACAAGACAGGGAGATTCCAACCCTAGTGAGCCTACACAAGACATACTTTAAGAACTAAACTGATTTTATGTTTTTGTAATTTTGCTTTTCAGGTTCACTGCACAGCATGTAATTATGTTGTTACAGAGACCAGTGAAGGGACATAACCAAAATAACTACTGAAGGAAAAGTTGAGATTTTAGGTCAAATCAGAAGTTGAAGTCTTACATCTACTCGGTTTTCCTATTTAATTAATTTGTCTGGTAAACAAATTTTATTTCCACATATTAGAAAGAGTAGATAGAGATATCAATTAGTCTAACAATCCAACTCATGAGGACAGTGCTTAAAAAAGCAAACTACCTTTAAGCCATCATGAGACCAGCGTGCACCATAACCATCAAGAACTCTTATCTCAAAGACGCATCCATGAGGTTGAATTATGTGGGCATTCATCCAACAGCAATCATTCAACAACCGGTAAATCATTTGTAGTGCCAACCTGTTCTTGTTAAAATCTGAAGTGGAAAGGAATCAGCAAATAACTACAGCAACAAATAGGAGGATTACTCTGACAAGTTAACCTCTAAAGGAGAACTTGTGTCTCAATGGACAACCAGATTAGATATCCATACCACTCCCAGAGAGAACACCCCACCATCCATCACTGCTCCTGTTAGCATGTTTGGCCAATGCCCTTGCAGCATCAGTTAATGAACAACCAGTGACCTCCAGCAAATATGATGTCAAGATAGTCAAATGACTATGCTTATGTTTGTGCATCTTATTGTGCAAATGAAAGCATAAAAGGGCATAGAAGAGCATGGCATCTTGTAGAATATCTACCACTAACAAAAACACATTTAAATTGCTCATTACTACATTAAACATGAACTTCTTTCATGTTCTAAAAGAATGCCATCAGATAGTTGTCACAAGCCAATAGGGATTCAGGGTTGATCATCTAAAAAATATATCCAGAACAGTTTCTTCACAAGATATATCAAGATAAGAAATTCATTAAACTGCTGATTGCTAATGGCATTACCGAAAAATGCAGCTGCAGAAACATGATATTCTCTACTAGGAAAAAGAGAATAATGACTCACATTTGGCCTAGTGGGTTTCGTAGATGATGATATTAGAAATGATCTTGGAGGAGGTAATGCATCTGCAACTGTCCCAATAGTGTGTGCCATACCAAGAAGACTAGCAATGCCATCGTAGCTCAATACCTGAACAAGATACAAAAAGCTGTGTGAAGGTGAATCCATCAGCTTGCAAACTTCATGAAGAAGGCAGTACTATCAAAAGTATACATGGTAATAGTTGCTATATATGAAATATGGAATCACCAAGATAAAGAGGGTACATTTGGGATAATGCTTATTCTTTGGAGGATAGGGGACACTAAGAAGGTAAAAATCAAAGATAAAATAGTGGATCACAAAAACCGTCCACAGATGTTAGGAACCATTCAGAAAATATAGATTGCATAAGAGAGGGAAGATTTGAGTAGCTTGCAAGAAGAATGGATTTCAGACTATAGAAGAGTAATGTGAAAGAATATCCTTCAAGTTTGCATGCAGCACTTTGAAGTTGGAACATAAGAAAGATGGAGAATAAGTTTTGTTCTCAGGAAAAAAAAAAGGAAGATCCAATTCAATTTTGCTTCCTAAACCAACAAAGTGCATTTTTGAAAAAATCAGTTTTGAAATGCATCCTCTTGCATTTGGAAAATGACTATTGGAAAGATGATGCATTGGACTAAGACTCAGTTTGCATTTGTCAACATTTATTTTTCCTTTAAGCGCTCTGGGGAAAGTGTTTTCATACCCAGCTATATAAGCAGATAGGTGTCATATTAGCTTTATGACAATTAAGTATTTCGTTGTGATCTCATTGTTAAATTTGACTGCATGACCAACTTTTGTAAAAGCTCAAGATGTTAGAAAAGAGATTAATCTATACATTTATATTCTTAACATTCCTCTCACATGTGGGCTGGTAAACTTGAAGGGATTGGCCCAAGCCCAACACGCAAATCGACTTAGTTGAGGTGGGTTTTTTTAAAAAAAAAAATTGATGCTAGGACGATTTGAACTCAGGACATGTTAAATTAAATTGGATGAACAACTTTCTCAAAAATTTAAACTATTAAGAAAGATAGCAATCTATGCATTTATATTCTTAAAACTCATGAACATATCCTTGCTCGAGAAAAGCTTAATATACAGGTATTTACCAAGCATTTATATTCCTATATCGCCTGAGACGCAAGGCGCAAAAAAAGCGCGCACTTGACTAAAGCAAGGCGCACTTTTTTAAAAATATTATCTATGCTATTCTCAAACAATAAAAAATATGGTATGCAATTTAAGAATTAGATTATATGCATAAAAAATGAAAGAAGACCAAGAACAGTGACAACAGTAGGCTACAGTCGGCTGAAGAATGAAGGAAGACCAAGAAAAAATATAGAGAAGGGCAGTGAGGCAGTCGAGAAGGGCAGTGATGCAATGGGCTCAAAAAAAAAGAAGAATGAACAGGAAAAAGAATGAAGAGATCAGGGATGAAAAAATAATGAAGAAGAGAAGAAATGAAAAAAAAATAAGGAACTTACTTGAAGAAAGGCAGCCGGCTGAAAAGAAGGGCGGCTGGGCGGCACTCGGCAGCTAAAAGAGAAGAATAAAAAGAAGTGGCGGTGGTGAAAGGGAAGGGGAAAGAGAAGTATTTGGCTGAAACCCTAGAAGTTGTTTTTTTTAAAAAAAGTTACAATAAGTGGTGATCCCCCAACTAACAAAAAAAAATAACAAGTTTGAACCAAGCACATAAGGCGCAGCTAAGGTGCCTAGAGCTTAAAAAAAAAAGCCCCCAGGTGCGCACCTGGGTGAAGTCGTTGCGCCTTGGCTTGGCCAAGGCGCAGGACTCATTTTGCGCCGCGCCTGGCCTAGGCATGCCTTTGACAACACAGGTATTTGCATGTTGGTCTTTGTCAATAATAAAGGAATCAATTCCACAAAGATTCCATTTAAGTAATAAATTGAATGGGCCCAATAAACCATACTCACAGAAAGAAGCTCAGCCAAAGCATCATATGGTTGAGAAGCTGATTTTGAAACAGAGATAGCCAGGACACCATTGGACTTTTCCTTCTCTTCTGTATAAAACTTCCGATAGATTTGGACTCCTGAAATGAAAACAAGACATCGCTTAATTAGGATAAATGGTTATATGGATCTAGAATTCAAATTTGAAAATGTAGTCAAACAATGTGTATGCTTAACACACATTTATTGTATGACTACTCATCATGCTAGAATATAACTTATTTATAAGAAATGGAAGGAGACTGATGACTCTGAAAGCCTTAAAATCTAAAAGAGACTTAAAAACTATGGAAAAGTGTAGGAAACCAAGGGTACTTGAGCAAGAATGGAAAAGTTTGCAAAGTAGATGTTGTCAACTAGTAGCAAATCCCCATACTCAGTGTGTTCACAACTTCAATTTATTAGTAACATGATTAAAATCACTTACAATCAAGACTTCAGTACTGCAAAAGAACCACAGTTAATGTAAATTGAAAATATGGTCAGGATTTGAAATTACAACTTGCAAGTACTTTTTATGTGGTCCAGATTTAGAATGTGCCAATAACCATGGTTTCAAATACCGTACCGTACCGGGCGATACGGCCGGTATTTACCGATTTTTGGAAAAACCGGTATACGAGATACCCGGTATGAGCGGTATTTATCAAATATCGGGCAGTATTTGCTGTCATACCGGGCGATACCGCCCGGTATGACCTAACGGCTCTTTTTAAGAGTTGTTGGGTTAATGTAGCAACAGCCCCAAACGGCTATAGAGCCGTTTGGGGGCAGTTTTGGCTGGTTTTGGGGGTTATATAAAGCCCTCAAAACACCTCTTTACTCCCACTCACCCCTCTACTCATCTAAACTCTTTAAACTCTCAGTCTCTCTCAATCTTTCTCAAACTCTCTCTCTCTCTAATCTCTACTTTCTTAATTTCCATGTCGAAACTCTAGTGAAATGGCGCCGAAATCTCAAGCCGACCCCGCATGGCAGCACGGAGTTCGGTTGGGGAAGGCTAACGACTGGCATTGCATCCACTATAACATGATTTGTCGTGGTGGAGGCGTCACTCGATTGAAGGCACACTTGGTCGAAACATCCGACGACGTCGTCAAATGCACCAAAGCACAGCCGGAAGTCTGACAAATGTTTAAAGATATGCTTATCAACAAGGAGCAGTGTCTTAAGAATGCAACTCAACAAGCCGAGTTCGACCGACGAGCTACCCAAGAAGTCGGCGATGACCATTACGAGGCTCGGGGTGGCGGTGACGACGAGGATCCGAAACTTGAAGCCGACATCTGAGCTTCATTGGAGCACGCTGCATTCGAACGAGATCGGATGTACTACCCAGGATCTCATTTTGAGTATGGCGGCGGCAGTGGCAACGGTGGCACAAGCAGTGCCGGCTCGACTTCGGCTGCCGGATCAATGGACCGAAGTGGTTCAATTCCCTCCGGTCCTCAAATTGGTCGGAGTTCTAGCATGAGGGTACCTCAAAGCAGAGGAGGCAATAGAGGAGGCATTCGTGGATTCTTCACAAACCTCGGACCAAGTGGTAGGAAAACTAATGTTGATGTTTCTGATGTTAATGTTTCTGATCTTGATCCCAGGGCATTTCCTCCTCCATCAGCGAAGCAACAGCGCATAGACGATGCTTGGGGCAAGACGAAGAAATGGGAGTTGGGGAGAGCCATCTCCAAATGGTTCCACTTCAGTCGGATTCCCGCAAATACAGCCAACAATAAATACTATCGAACCATGGTGTCTACCATCCAAAAGGTAGGCCCAGGTATTGCCCCTCCAACTCCCTATGAAATTTCAGGTCCTTACCTTGAAGCGGAGGTCGATGAAATAAAGCAATGGATCGACGAAATCAAGCAGCAATAGGAGGAGTACGGATGCAGTTTGATGTGCGATAGCTGGACCGGGCCAACCCGAATGAGCATCATCAACTTCCTCATCTATTGCAGCAAGAGGGTTGTTTATCAAAGTCGGTGAACTCGTCCGATGAAATCCATGACGCTTACTACATCTCGAAGCTGATGACGGAGGTGATTGAGGAGATTGGACCGCAGAACGTTGTTCAAATTATAACCGACAACGGAGCCAATTTCAAAAAGGCAGGTGAGATAATTGAACATAATTATCCTCACATATGTTGGACTCCACGTGCAGCCCATTGTGTAGACCTAATGATGAAAGATATCGGTGATATACCGATGGTGAAGTCGACAGTAAAGAAGGCGCAACAAATTACTCGCTTCATCTACAACTACACATGGGTACATGCCCTAATGAAAAAATCTACGAAATGTAATTTATTAATTTTTAAATAATTTACAATATTTATTTATTAATTAGTTTATCATAAATAATTACTAATGATAATTCCATATTTTAGGTGAAATTCTTTGACCGGGAGCGACTCGTTTTGCAACTGACTTCATCACATTAAGGTCGCTCCAACAAGAAAAGGCGGCTCTTAGAACCATGTTTACAAGTGAGGAATGGACTTTATCAAGATATGCCGAAAAAACCGATGGAAAACAAACAGAGAAGTACATCCTCAACACACGCATATGGGATTGCATCGCAGACATAATCCTCATCGTAGGTGGATATGGAAAAGACACCTCAAATGAGTCATCTCTACCACTACATCCACCAAGTACAAGAAGAAATCAAGAGGGTTATGATTTCTACTGCCAAGTATAAGCACTTCATTGAAATTATCTCCCGGGGATGGGATAATCAAATGGGCCGTGACATACACGTCACAAGTATTTTTTATTTAATATTCAAAAATTATTTAAATTTAAATCGTTATGCTTAATTACTTATTCATTATGCTTAATTTTTTATAAGATATTATTTAATTCCTGCATACCAATACAAATATAATCTTGGAATGGTCGATAGATTGTTATATCCCCTCCGCAAGGTCATACAACGAATGTCGGGATACAACCGAGAAGCGGCACAAGCTCTCAATGAATTAAAATGGTTCCGAGATGCAACTGGCAATTTCGGAGATTCATTTGCAATCTCCATCCGAGATACTATGGATCCAGGTAGATAGAATTTTTTTGCCAATTTATTTATCAAAGAAAAAATCCCGTTACTAATATTAATTTTAAATTTGTTGCAGTCGAATGGTGGTTGCAATTTGGAATCGGAACTCCAACTCTTCGAAAGATTGCAACACGCATCCTCTCGCAAACCACATCATCAAGTGGATGCGAGAGGAATTGGTCGACCTTCGCCTTGATTCATACAAAGCCGCGCAACCGCCTTTTGCACGCTCGATTAGAGAAGCTCGTATATGTTCATTACAACATGCGACTTCGGATGCGGGCGTTACAAAACGAAGATAGAGATATTCTATGTTGAAAATCAGCCTTGGACCTAACTCCACCCCAAAAGCTAGCTCCTGATACCATGTTAGAAAATCAGCCTTCGGGGTGAGTTAGGCCTACTAATTTCTTAACATGGTATCAGAGCCAAACCTGTGGTTGATATTGTGCCACCCGCAGATGTCCAGCCCTACAAAACTCCACGCTCCAGATGTCCAATCCTGGGCGTGAGGGAGGTGTGTTAAAGTCCCACATTGGCTAAAAATATGGCCAAGGTAGCCTTTAAATAGTTTAGGCAATCCTCTCCTCAAGAGCTAGCTTTTGGGGTGAGTTAGGCCTACTAATTTCTTAACATTCTACATGTAGATCCGTTCGATGTCGAGTTCGTCCAAAGCGATGCGGACCCAATAATTGATTGGTGGAGTGCAATAGAGACTGACCTGCCTCTTCTTGATGAACCAAGCGAACCACCTCGGCCTTCACCAATTATATTTGATGTTGTTGAGTCTGAGAGCCAACCAGAAGACACAAACAGTCAAGCTCTTGAGAGGGACATGACCTTTGCTCCCTTGGACTCTCAACGAGTTCGACAAATAAGACGACGACCCACATCCGACTCTCCATCTTCATAATCAAAGGGAAAGAAGAAGACAGCACCTTCACCTTCGAAGACAAAAGGCAAAGGGAAACGACCAATTGTTCTTTTGGACGCGATTGCAGAAGCGGAAGAGGACGAAGAAGACGAGCCCTCGGTTCATAGCAGTAGCAGCACAAAAGACGGAGGAGATGATGATGGGGGAGAAGACACCGTCGTACCATCAACACCGGCACCTACCGATCTGTGGACGAATGAGCAATACTTCGACCACTCCACCCAAGATCAGGATCACGGTGCTAGAACCAGAGGAACAACTCGGGTGTACGAGAAGAGAGGCCGGCGTCGAGGAGATGGACCGACAGCTTTGCAAGATTACCACCACGATATGATGAGTAGCTTGCAAAAAGTTTCTGAATCAACCTACTCTGTATCAAGTACCTACTCAACTGATGATACAGGGACTAGTTCTTGGACTGCCAACAAAGAAACACTGATGGGTATGTGGTATAATGGATACCAAGGCATGATGACATGGAATTATTTCCAGATATGGGCATTGGAGATTTAAGGTGTTGACCTTAGTCGTGTATGTCCCCAAGATATGTACGAGTACAACGGACGTCATTCGTCCGCATTTTAAGCATTGTATTCATGTATTTGATATTTGAATCTTAAATTTAAGTATTTCTTGATCAATTATGTATTATTGGAGTTATTTTTAGCAGCAAAATCAAAAAAAAAAAAAAAGTTCAGTATGCATTTTTCGTACCGAACCGTACCGTGTGTCGGTACAGTACAGTACCGGTACATACCGGTACCGGTCAACAACCAAGATCGGTACCGGTATTTTAAACCCTGCCAATAACATGATTTGCTCATGTTAAATATGGAAATTTGAATTAATTTTTTACTTCATTGTGAATAAGAAAAAAAACATATATAAATATTAATCTTTTCATAAGTAATTGTTTCTCAATATCGGATTTTTCATTGTGTGATAGAATCCAAATTTCAAAGTTTTGCTAATTAATATCATTAATAAGGGTGGCATTTGTTTCCATACAGAGGTGCATGTTTGTTTTATTGTTTTCATGTTATTGACTTATTTATGTTTACTACTAATATGCAATGATTCAATCTGTAACTACAATAAATTATGTTACTATTGATTTGTTTGATTGGATAAAATATTGCTTAAGGCTACCACGAAACATTTTCATGTCAATCATATTATTTATTCTCTCATATATGGCCTTGATCTTGCATGTTTTTCCTAAACATTTGATGTTGATCTATCTTTGGTGGACACTTTGGAGTTTGGACTATATATTCCTTGATCATGTTTAGATCATATAGTCTAAGTTAGATTTAGAACTAAATAGCACGGGCAATTCTATCATTCTAGCAAAGGTAAAGATGACTTGATGGCCTTTGCCTGGTTTACATCCACATGCCAACACTCAATTACCAGCGGGTCAAGGATAGGTTAGTTCTTATGGGTCTGATTGGAATTTAATTGAGATTAACATTCAATTTTATTTTGTTTTTTACCGTATTTAACCATGCCAAGTACTAACTCTGATTTGACCAAAAATTATAAGATTACCAGAGTAAATTGTTATTATTCTTACTGACCATCATCTGTTTTTTATTCTAACTTAGACTATATGTCAAAACATGATCAAAATATATATAAGTCCAAAGTATCCACCAAAGATAGATCAATATCAAATGTTTAGGAAAAACATCCAAGATCGAGGCCATATATGAGAGAAAAAAATATATGATCCACATGAAACTATTCCATGGTAACATCAAGGAATATTTCATCCAACCAAACAAATTATTAGTAACTTTATTTATTGTAGAATCATAATGAATCATTGCATAAAAGTAGCAAAAATATATAAAGTCGTGTTTAGGTGTCAAACTACCGATAACATGAAAACAATGAAAGAAACATGTGCACCGCAAGAAAGAGTAGGAGAACAACCTACCAAGATTTAGTTATGACAAATCTCCTTGTTGATCAATTTCATTGATACTAAATCCATTTATTCACCTCTCCATACACATCTCACCCTATAGTAATCTTTAAATCCAAACCCAGAGAGGTGTTGTGGAGGAGAAGACATGAGAGGGGAAGAAGAGAATTGATTAAATAATTTATTGAGGGGGTAAGATTATTAACATAGTATTTGTAACCAATCAAAGTAAGGAATTATAATAGTAGGTAATAAATGAGATTAATTAGCAAAAGTTTGCAATTTGAATTCTATCCAAAAACAAGAATATAATATTTGAAAACAATTACCTATGAAACTAAGTGATGAATTAAGTGATAAATTAAGAGGAACTTTTCAAGACCATAACAACAAAGTTGGATATTCCTAAAAACATAATATGAAAGTTTTTTCCCAAAATCATAACCTAAAAACTTGAATAGCTAGAATGCTCTCCAAATTAAATTTTCCTTCACTTTTGCATCTAGTTCCCGCCATTTTGAACCACTTCTTTTGAGGACTTTTGCTTAAAAGTCTTTAAGTGACTCAAAATGGACTCATTTTCGGGTGTTTCTATCAATCATATCAGTATTTTAGTATTTCTTTAGTGGCTAAAATTATTGCTTACTTAGTTTTTTCGGCAATTAAAACACATTGGAGAAAAGGTCTTTAAGTAGCTGGAAATGTCTTTAAGTGGCTAAAATGTTTATAATTTTGACTTTTGAAGTTATTTGTGAGAAGAAAATTATGTTTGGGTAGTAGAGCTAATGGGTTCCTTAATTTTTTAGGCACTTAAAAGACTTTGGAGCAAAAGTCTTTAAGTGACTTAAAATGGGATATTTTTATTATGCATAACATGAATTTGTTTTTAGCATCCATATCAGTATTTTTGTTTCTTTAGTGGCAAAAGTTACTAATTTAATTTTGAGGGCATTTTGGGTATTCAAGTTTTTAGGTTATGATTTTGGGAAAAAAAAAAGGTTTCATATTATGCTGTTGGGAATTTCCAGCTTTGTTGTTATGGTTTTGAGAAATTCTTCACAAATTAAATTTTCCAGCTTCGTATATAACAGCCAGTGAGCCTGACAGGAATTTGTCACAAATTGTGGTACATTATATATGTATTCATAACTATAAGCTAAGATCAACTTTAAGGTGCATTTTCAATATTGTCGAACACATCAAAGAGATCACCTGCAAATATTTCTACAAATTTTAATAGAGACAACAAGACTTATTACCATGTTCTATTGTCTCAACCCCAGGGAGGACTTTAGCAAGAGTCTCTACTTGCAGCATTTCAGAGAACGAACTGTAGTGGTTAACATGCTGCAAAAGAAAAATATAAATTTACAACATGGCAAAGATAATAGAAATGTTTTTTTCCTCTAAAGTGCAACAATTGATATACTTTCAAAACACGAGCCTTTTTTTACTTGCTTTTTATAATGCATTGTTGTACATCACCAAGGAGTGCAATAAAATAAACATAATCCAAAATGAAGCAGCAAGCCCTCTTAATGTAATATCATGGATAAAGCAACAAGTGATTTTTTTTATTCAATAAAAATCAAATAAAAAAGGTAAATAGAAAGGCGACATCATTATTCTTGTGTAACTGCCAAATTTAACAAGGCCACGTTTGAATTGAAGCAACACCAATTAGAGTTAACAAACTAACTGATGACATGCAAACTCCTGTTGATTCCGACAAGCATCAGGACATTGGTTTCATGCAGATAAGTATACCTAGTCACCCAAAGTGTTTGATCACTCAATTAAATCAATAGCCACAGTTAAGTTTAAGTTCATATGATGTGAGTTTCAGGCTTTCAGCAAATAAAATTGACATTGCAAATCAATGGCCGCACTTATTGACATTGCAAATAAGATTATGATGATTGCATGGTACAAGAAACCTCTTGATAGTAATATGACAAATCAGCAAGAAATACCTGAACTTCAAGCAAGAGGCATTTGTTGCAAAGAATCAAAGAACCACGTTCAATTCTGGCCAAAACAAACAAAATAGATTGAATCACGAGAAAGACAAATTTGCTTTGGAAAGACTGATTAGCAAGCATCATTTTCCAGTTAGGACTTAGGAGAAATATAAAAGACGAAAAAATTCTTATATTTTCATGATGAGGTCACTTATGTGACATGCATAGTTTATTGGAAATTTTGCAGCTTAGAGAACTCGGAATAAACTAACAACAAAATAAATGTGAATCACTATAGGGAGAACCTGCTAATCCCTAAGGGAATCACTCACTATACACTACTAGTTAGTCTTACCCCAACTGGGAGGCCCGAAACATAATTCATAGATGCTTGATATGTGACTGATTGATGTAAACAATATTGATATCACTTTTATTTCATTAAGGAACATATGGTATAAGGGTAAGAGGATTGAGGTGTGTAGTAGAGTAGAGATCAAAGGTTCAAATCTTAGCTAAACATAACCACCCTTATCCTTGTCATTCAATATGATATTCAAATCAATTAATTTATATTTTTGGTTTTGCCAAGACTTCAATACCATGTTTTTCTTAGATCTCATAGCCTAAGATCCTTTTGTACAAATATGAAACTTTAAATTATATTATCTAATACTTAATCTACATTTCCTTATTTTGTACAATTTCAAGCACTGAGCTCTTTACAAATTGGGTTGGGTACCACATATGAATCTTATCTTCTATAAATCCTTCAAACCTAAAATTGCCCCTCCAATTTACCTATGAAGTGTTTTAAATAGCAGGAAAGGTGACATCCTATAGGTCAAATAAATGAAAAGAGGAACTAATGGAGAAGAATTGAAACATTATGGTCATTATCTATGGTACTAAGATGAAAACTTTCATTACTCTTACCGGTTATAGTCACCAATGGCGCACCTGCCTTCAACTGTTTTTAGGCCAGCTGCAGATGTATTATAGTCAGTCCAAATACATAGTAAGAACACCAAAGTTGGAAAGTTAACTGTAATTGGGAAAAGGTAGTCTAACACCAAAGTTGCTAAATTTTGCTAAATGCCAAATGCAACAACCAAACAGGGCACTCCAGTAGTTCAGAGCATAAAAAGTTATGCTAGTCGAAAACATAGTAGAACAATAGTATTTCAGTAATTCCTATTATCATGAAAGAAAATAGCTCCAATAAGTAATACTAGTGTTCCTGGACTTGCAGTTACACCTAAAAGTAAGGTTTTACCTTCGATAAAGAAAGAAAATATATGCATATAAGAACTGCAAGTAAATCGAAACTGATCAGTATTTAAAGAAGCTCTTTTTGGTCTCAACTATTTATGACTAGCTACAAGGATGTTTCCCACATTGCTTTCAATTGAGGAAAATATTATAGATAAACTAAGAGATATAAGATCTCTTCCTTATGTTTAAAATAAATTTTTAACTAGGTTTTCTTCTACATATTTCTGTAGGCCTTCCTACAAGTCTCCTTTGAAGAACGTTTATGTCATCCTAATTTTGCCCTTGGTCAGAACTATTCCTAATTGCTCACATTGTCACATGCAAATAATTCTTATGTCACTTTTTAAATGAGTAGAACAATTGATCATTCATCCTGTCTAATCACAATCTATGGGCCTCCTTTGAATATTTCTATGCGAACTGGTGGTTTATCCTCTGCCAAGGCTACACCTAGTTGCTAGCTAATGATAAGAGAGCCACATGACTATAATATATAAAACCTCAAAAGATCCTTAATGTTACTGTCATTGCAAAAATTTTAGACATACAAAAGATTAGTTTATTCTTTGAAGAAAGCAACCTGTGTTCACTATGAACCAGAAATAAGTTAATTAGAATACAAGAGAATGGATGACTAAAGTATACAGTAACTAAATTTTCACAGTTCAAAAGGATGATCAGTTTATTTTTTAAAGAGTGTGAACTGTGCTCCTTACTCATCAGAAACAAGTTAAAAGCATATTGCAATGTTCTTCTCATTCCAAAGTGACCAGGAACTTAAGATTAGAGAAGCTTAAGCCCATGATTGATGGGTATCCAATATTAGTATGTTTGCATATTACAACTTTAAAACCAAGTGTGATTTCTGAAAATAACCTTTTTTGCTGTCCAAACCAAATTGCAACAAAAATGAATATAACTGCACTAAGGGGGAAAACTAATCAACTTTTCATATCAATTCATATAAATTGATCGTAGTTAAACATTACCTTTTGTGCTTCCATAGAAGGATCGCACATAGAAGCAGATGTTCTACCATGCAATTATCTGTATGATAATAGGATCAGGGGATGACATGAAACACAAACAGCTTATGATCCACGGTTTGCTTGTCATGTCAATAAACTCAAGACCAACACTATCACCAAAAGACCAATAAACAATATAGTTGCATGCATGTAGAAAACATCTTGTAGTAACATTCAGTCAGGCTCAATATTTATCAATAAGTCTCATTATATCCAACTTTAGTCAAATGCATTAGGATATCCAAAGAGGAGCACAGAGTGGAAAATGGAAACAGCTACCTCTCAATTGTGAGAAAAAAGGCTCCTGAACATGGAGTTCAAAATCCACAGCCTTAAGCATCTTGCAAATAGTGCCAACAAAAGAGAAGGCAATCAAGTATGGAATAAAATAGGTAACAGCAATAAGTATATATCACAAATCCACTTTTTCATAGCTTACATTTGTCAGTTCTGATCCCTTATCCAAAATCACATTGTCCCATTCACTCTCTTTGAGCTTCGCTGCCTCGTATAGTGAGATCGAATGCATGGTGATGCACATCGACCTGGAAAAACTCCCGGACTCGATGCATCGTCGTATTGCTCGTGCCAGGTGTTTGTACAAAGGATATGCAGGTACTCCTCCACAAGCATCCGCACAACCATCTTAGAAAAAACAATTACAAGAAAACCGATTTAAGTCAGTAAAATTATTAGGGTTATTGCTCAACAGAGATATAAGGGAGAGAAATGAAACGCCTATACCGAGGGGAAGGAGGGAAGAAGGTTCAGGCTGCAGAAGGCGCGAACAGTAGTCCGGGGAGAGGGAAAGGGCGAGGGAGAATGGGGGTCCATTGGTGCCGAGGGAGAGGGTGAAGCGGATGAGCTCCTCCACGAGGTCGTCGGACAGGCCGATCGGGGCGAGAGCCGGAGATGGCGGCGAATTTCGCTGCCCCGTGGCCTCATCGGTTCCTACTTCTCCTTCCATGTCCACGCTCCTCCTCTTCCACCGGCACCGTGCCGCCTTGTTCACTATTCAACTGCCCGTTGACGGCAGCGGAGTACGCGTAATACCTTCACACTGTTAGCTTGCGTCACCAGACGTAATAATAATAATAGTATAATGATAAATTGCGCCCATCTCCTCAGTTATAAATCAGCCCCGGTAAATTTAAAGGGATAACGCATCACTCAAATATAATAGAATTTTTATAGTAATTTTTTAAAAAGAACTCAGTCAATATAATTTTTCTAAAATATGACTCGAACAAAATAGTCGAATTGACTCGAGCAAAATAACTTGGATAAAAAAATCATTGACTCGGACTATTTTGCCCGAGTCATATTTTAGATGAACCACATTGATCGAATTTTTTTTAAGGATTATTATGAAAATTCGACTATATTTGAAGGAGCAAATTATGCGTTATCCCTCGTTTAAAAAATAAATAAATAAAATAATATATTTAGTAATTAAGAACGTTTGCATCATACATAATAAAATATGTTTGATTTTATAATAAAATGATTAATTTAAAATATATTGTAAATGTGTGCATATAAAAAAAAAGTTTGAGTATTTGTCGATATATTGGTAAAAAAAAAGTATTTGTTGTTATATTAATACAATATTCAGTATTTAAATTTTTTATATTTTAACCACTAATAAAGTTATAATTTTCAATCGTTTATATGTCAATTTATATATCTATATATTTTTTCTTAAAGTAATTTTTCTAAATCATAATATGAATTAAAAAAATTCTCATATTCATAACAAGGATTCGAAAATTCTCAAATCCATATTTTTTTCTCAAAATCACTGAAATATAATCGAGTTCAATCTGGTATTCGATTCCATATTTTTATAAAAGTTTAAAACCTACTAGTTTTACACTTTTATAAAAGTCTTTAACCTACTATGTTGATGTGCTTCAAAATGTTGCCTAAAAATTCACCGAGTCCAATTCAAGTTTAATCGTGTGTTCTAAGGCCAAGAATCTTGGTGCAACGAGTTTCAAATTTGTTACCATACCTGAGTGCATGAGTTTAGGTGGTGAAACACTCGAAACGAGCTAATTGGATATCTCAATGAAGATCAGTCGTGTTTTGAGTGAATTTCCTATGTTACCTTTGAAATCAACAAGGATGCTAGTAATTAATGTTTGAAGTCTTTGTGCTTTTCATTAAGTTTTCTCTTGCATTTTCCTAATAGTTCTTTTTCCTATGTCTAGAAAATAGCTATCGTTAAGTATCTTTTTATTTCCAATATAGTTCTCTTTTCTATGCTAGGAAATAGTTATCATTACGTACTTTTTTATTTTCCTAGATAGTTATTTTTTCTATGCCTAAAAAATAGCTAGCTTAACTTTTAGTTATTCTAAGAATGTTCTGCAAGTTGTAAATAGCATTATATAAGCTCTGTATGATAAGTTTATGGTATTGAATATATTAAAAATAAAATATGCTCTTATACATTTTTCTATATTTCTTATCTAAACAATCCAAATGTTTAGTGGCGAAAACCCCCTCGATTCTTATCGTTCATTCTTGAGTGTGGTGATTTATTTTATCACTTATGGTGATTTATCTTATCAAGTGAATCTGGTTGCTTCTACCTCTACCCTCCTTCCTTCTTCATTTTGTAGACTAGAGTTTACCATCTGGTTATTTGGTTCGAAGCTCATCATTTGGTATCAGAACAAATGTTTTCTTCCTTCGAGTGTCGTGTGTAAACCTGAGAGTTTCGGAGAAAAATTCCAAGAGGTCTTACTTTTGAAGATACGCCTAGTTCATGGGTTTCCAATGAAGACAAGAACAGTTATTTGATCGGCTGGATCGAGTCACCCAAGCGCTTAAAAAGGTTGGCATTGCCGCCACCTCCACCGCCACGAGCGCAACCTGCCCCAAGAAGGAATGTTCTTGTAGAGAATAAAGTCATGAACAAAAAATGACTCTCTAATAAAGAAGATCAGTCGGTACCACAACGGCAACAGAGGGGCCTTGGCATCAATCTCAAGTTGAAGATTCCACCGTTCAAAGGCACTAGTTCCCCGAAAGAGTACATTGAATGGGTGCAACGTGTCGAGAAGGTATTTGAGTATTATGAGTATTCTGAAGTTCAAAAGTGTAAACTTGTTGCTCTCGAGTTCAGTGGTGATGCTAATCTCTGGTGGGAAAGTTTGAAAGCACAACGAAGGAGATATAGGGAGGATGAGATTCATAGTTGGCGGGAGATGAAGCGACTTACGCATATAAGATTTGTACATGATTACTAGCTATAAGAAAGCAAGAATTGTACCTGGAGTATTAGGCAAGGTGGCATGTCGGTGGAAGATTATGTCCAGGAGTTTGAGATGTTGTCCATGATATGTGAATTAAAAGAGGCCGGAGAGCAAACCATTGCTCGTTTTCTCAGAGGCTTGAACAAGGAGATTACGAATACTGTGGAATTGCGGCCCTATGGGTTTTTGGAGGATATGATTAAGCTAGCAATCAAGGTGGAACGGCAACACAAACGCAGCAAGGTGACCTCGACACAGGTGTTCAGTTCAAAACTCGTGGTTGCTGGTTCTACATCCCAAGGGTCCTTCTCGAAAGGGAGTGAACAACGAAAGGAAGTTTGGGGCTCTCATAAGCCTCAAGCTTATTTGACCAAGGGAAAGGAGAAGGCTAATCCACAACCCCCAGTTCAAAGCCAAGACATCAAGTGCTTCAAACGTCTTGGTTACGACAATATTGTCGTTGAATGTCCCAATCGAATGGTGATGACCATCTAGAACACTTAAGGTCATGAGTGAAGATGAAGAGGTGATTGAAGAGGATTCTAGAGTTGCCCACAAAGAGAATGTGGAATTTGTTGATGAAGGTGAGGTGCTCATGATTCGGTGAATATTAAGTTCTGAAGTAAAGGTGAAAGAAGAATAGCAGGAGAATCTCTTCTGAACTAAGATGCATCATCCACAACAAGATGTGTGGAGTTATTATTGATTGTGGGAGTTGTTAGAGATATAGTTGATATGTCTTAGATCTAATCTCACGTGTAATAATTTGAATACATTTTGATCAATGTTATTTTAATCTATAGCATTTGTAACTTTTTTATTATATTTATTATTAATTATTGATTTATATAATAAAGTCCTTGATTAAATTTTCAGACTTGACATCATGATTGAGATCATGATAATGAAAGTCGAGTTTCTATAGGATGGATATTGGTTGATCTCATTAACTAAGTCACATATATTAGGGGTGTGCATGGGTACTGGGTAGATCCGAAATCGGTTAGAACCGGCCCGATTAGGTAGGTTCCGGGTAGACCTGAATTAAATTCGGATAGGATCCGGGATAAAAATTTAGGAATCGGTACCCGGAACCTGTTCATTTACAGGTTCCAGAACAGATTTCAATAGGGTACCTGAAATCGAAATCGAAACTTGTGATTTCGGGAATGGTCTGATTCCAAGTTCCAACAGGGTAGTGTCTGATTCCAAAACTTATGAACCAATCCTATACATTGTAGGGTCCGGGTATCATGAAAAATACATGGTAGGGTCCGGGTATCATGAAAAATACATGGTACTCGAACTTGCTCACCCCTAACATATATAAATGATGCATATAGAGATATGATCATTGAATTGACTCATCGGAGAATTCCCTATGGTTAAATTACCATAAACTTTCAATAGGACATTATCTTGAAAATGTGATGTAGGAGTTTCCTTTGACTTGAGATCATCGTAGTAATTAAACAGTTATTTATTGTGCTTTGATACTAGACACCTATTGTCATAGGACGATAGTTGAAAAGATATTGGGTATGATTAAATGCTTGTAGAATTAATGTCTGATCAAGATAGAATTTATCAACTATTGGTAACGAGTTTAAGCTCTATGTTGTTATTGATTATAAATGACTAAATTAAGATCTTGGCTAGGGCGATTGAATGAAAGAAGAAAAGAGTTTATTAAGTCATACATTGGTCGATTATAATTGGCATGAAGTTTTAGTTGATCGCCTAGCTATAGGGATGAAAATAGACCATGCTTGTATAGTAAAAAATTGGTCTGAGCCTGGCCTATGACCTATTATAGGCTAATTTTTCGGCCTGAGCCTGGTTTGTTCATAGGCCTGGCCTGACATGCGGCATATTTATAAAGCCTGCTAAAATCTGAAACATGTTTATAAAATCTACTTTCAAATTCTAATACAAAAATGATAACAACAAATTTAAACATAACAACAATAGTTGTTATTTTATTAAATTAAAATATATATTTTATTATATATAATGTAAATGTATAATAAAATAATAATATTATATATTTATTATTTATTATATATACTACCTTAATAGGCCCAGACCGACCTATCAGGCTCAATAGGCCTTACAGTGAGCCTAGTCTGGCCTGATAAGGAAAATAGGCCTAGAAATAAGTTTGGATCTAGGTTTTTTAAAAAAATAGGCCAGACCACAGGCCCCTAACAAGTCGTCTGACCTATTTCTACCCCTAGTTGCCTATTAGGATTTGACAATTAAATCATATCCTAAGGTGACCTGGAGTTATAAAGACAAAAAGAAATATTATAGTATTCTTCTACGGTTTCTGAGAGTATTTGAATACTTCATGATATCTGATCGTCAATGAGTGTTGATAGAAGTCAACCTTGATTGGTAAATTGGTCTGACCAATTTATTACCAACTTAGTATTGAACCTATGGGGTCACACACTAACGAGTGTTTTGGTCTTTGCTAGAAAATTAATTATTTTATTATTTGATGATTAAGTTGAAGAATTTAATTAATTAATTAAACTTAATTCAAATGAAATATTATTATATTCTTTGCTAGCACATAAAATATAATTGATATTAAATGATAAATTGAATTTTTCTATTTGGAATAAAAAAAATTAAAATTAAATCTCTTTTGTTAATTAATATTTATTTATATATAAAGATATATATATATATATATATATATATATATATATATATATATATATATATATATATATATATATATATATATGCAAATACTGATGAAAGACTTATTTATTAAATTAATTAAGAATTAATTAATCAATATGCAATTATAAGTTTTTTCCTAAATAAAATTTTGATGGTGCATTAATTTCCTTCGCATATGATCAGAAGGGTATGAAAATAGAATTAAAATCAACATTTGAATTGTTGACTTTTTCAAAAAGAATTAATTAGCATTTTTTTTTTCACTCCAATTGGATTTGAAATTTTTAATGGACTTTAAACGGTGGCTATTCTTTCCGATTTCAATTTTGGATATTGCCTTTTTTTTCTCTTCGTGATTCATGATTGACAATATAAAGTGGTGCGCCTGTGATGAGATATAGGGTGATATGAGAAAGGATTAAAAATATTTTAATATTGAGTTGAAATTTTTGAGAAAAAAATTAGCATAATTTTTTTCAATCAATTTGTTCACGAGTTCAATTGATCAAGAAATTGATAGCAAAAATCAATCTCGATGTGGATACTCATAAAGTCTTCGCACTATCGAAGAATTTTTTGAAAATAAGTACTCGCATCAAAATATGTTTTAGATATGATCTTTTACAAATAAAATAAATTTTTAAACACAAATAAATTTATTTTTTATTATTTTTATCTTCCGCCAAGTGTTATGAATATAGAAACAATCAATCAGGAGTTGCAAAAATGTGACTTGTACTGCCATGGTGGAGAAGCTAAACCTAACCACAACAATGCACATGTTTTCCTATAAGCTGAGATGGTTCAATGACATGGTTGAATGACCAAGGTGAGGTGTGTCACTTAGCAAGTTTGTATTCCATTTCAATTGGTAATATATATATAATGATAATTACCTGAATATATTTTGAATTATATATTTTATCTCATTTGTGATTAATTTTAAAATATTACTAAATTGTATCTCGAATTTTAACATTTGTCTCAATTACATCCTCCCGTCACCTCTTCGTCAGCAGCACCGTTAAGGCGATGTGGTGGTCTAACGTAGATTAAAATAATATTTTTATTTTAAAAATATAAAAAAATACTTTAATTTATATTAAATAATATAAATAAATATTTTTATTTTATATTAAAGAATCACTCCAAGCCATGTCGAGGATGAACATGAATTGATTTTTTAATATAAAATATAAAATAATATTTTGTATTATTTAATATAAATTTACATAATTTTTTAAATATTTTTTAAATATTTTTTAAATAAAAAAATATTATTTTAATCCACGTTAGAGCATCACGTCATCGCCTTAACGGTGCTACTGATAGAGAGTTGACGGAAGGATGTAATTGAGACAAATGTCAAAGTTCGGAATATAATTTGATAATATTTTAAAATTGACCATAAATAAGATAAAATGCATAGTTCAAAATATATTTAGATAATTAAGATGAGGTACTGTTATATGATGTGGTTCCTATGAGTGCAAGTTATCTTCTCTTGGGAAGGTCGTGGCAGTATGATAGAAAGGCCTTGCATGATTAATAACACTTATTCATTCATCAAAGAGGGGAAGAACATTGTTCTAGCCCACTAAGTCCTCAACAAGTACCAAAGGACCAGAATGTGAGGTTGAATGACCCAAAAAAAGGAGAACTTGATGGTGACTTTTGGAGAGCTAGAGAAGACTTTGTTGAACTTCAACTTAGTTCTCATTTTGTTCGTAAAGGAAGCAACATCGGTAGAGGAGCTATCTCTTCCTCCTCAATTCATTGCATTGATCCAAGAGTTCATTGATGTATTTCTGGAAGAATTACCTAAGGGGCTGCCTCCAATTAAAAGGATTGAGCATCAAATTGATCTCATTCCTAATGCTGCTTTGCTTAATCAACCTACATATAGGTGCAATCCCGAGGAGGCCAAGGAGTTGTAGCGACAAGTAAATGAATTGATTGAAAGGGGTTATGTGCAGGAATCCATGGGCCCATGTTCTGTACTAGCTCTATTGGTGTCAAAGAAGGATGAATCGATGAAGATGTCTGTTGACAACCGAGCCATCAATAAGATTTCGATAAAATATTATTATCCTATACCTCGGTTGGATGATATGCTTGATGAATTGAATGGTTCCAAGGTGTTTTCAAAGATCGACCTGAAGAGTGGATACCATCAAATCCGCGTGAAAGAAGATGACGAGTGGAAGACAACTTTCAAGACCAAGCATGGTCTTTATGAGTGGATGATTATGTCATTCAGATTGTCCAATGCTCCTAGCACCTTCATGAGATTGATGAACCATGTGCTGCAAAATTTCATTGGTTAGTTGTTGTTTACTTTGACGATATTCTGATCTATAGCGGGAATCTTGAAGAGCATGTTGGGCATCTTAAGGGTGTATTTAAAGTTCTTCGAATGGAGAAGTGTCGATTTTTCCAAGACAAAGTGACAAGAAGATCAAGGTCATCCAAGATTGTTCTACCCCTTCAACAATATTTGAGGGACAGTCCAAGTGGAATGAGGCAGCACAAAGTAGTTTTGAGCTCATTAAGGAGAAACTATGTGTTGCCCCAATCTTAGTTTTGATGCTTGTAGAGTGGGAATTGGAGCTATGCTTATGCAAGACATGCACCCAATATCTTATTTCAGTGAGAAGTTAAGCGGTGCAAGTATGGACTCTTAACATACGACAAGGAGTTCTATGCTTTGATTTGAGCTCTTGAGATGTGGCAACACTATCTACTTGCTGAGGAGTTTGTGATTCATACTAATCATGAGTCCTTGTGGGCAAAGCTTGGTACTAAGTTATTCTTCATCATAACTTGTCATCCACAAATAGACGGGCAAATTGAAGTGGTAAATCATACTCTTTCTTCTTTACTTAGAGCTGTTGTGAATAAGAATGTGAAGAAATGGGATGATTGCCTAGCTCTTGTTGAATTCTCTTACAATCGAAGAGTGAATAGTTCAACGAGGACTTCTTTTGAAGTGGTTTATTGTCACACCCCAAACTCGATATGATCGGCCAAAATACGTCACGTACCCCGAAGCCTAACTCAACTCAAACAAAACAACAATAACCTGAATAGTGGGAGATTTTTTTTTTGAAAAAAATAAACATGACATCACAAACCAACCCAAACCAAAACTCAATACGAACACACCGAACAAGTTATTAAAAAGGAGTTCAAATAAATAAACAAGACTCCCCAAATAAAAATGAAATGCGAAAACCATAATATGAGTCAACATGACTCAACAACTTAAAGAGACACTAAAATGACTCAGGTATCCTCCTCGATCACGACATGTCACGAGACCTATTGCCCTACCGCCACCAGTCGCGCTACTGCACCTCGGTTCCTCTCTGATCTAACTCAGGAGCTGCAAAACAATAGTAATGAGGGGTAAGTCCAACTATAACTTAGTGAGTAGATCAGTCCTCAATTTACCAAATCAATCATCATGCATAAAAACACAAATAGTCGATATAAATAACATATTAACAACAACGTCAAAAGAAATAAGCAATAATATATCCATAGCTCTATGCATGAAATCAACATTCGTCAACAAGTATAAAATATCTTTTTAAAAATGACAGAACAAGCATCAGTAACACATCCGCTACCCTACTCATATCCACAACATTAAGTATAAACATCCATCAATAAGTATAAACATATCCACAACAATAAATTAGAATGAATGCAACACCTCAATTATATGCATGCAATGCAACACCCCAATCATATGCATGCTCCCCGAACCCGTCGGTCCCACATAGCCACATAGGGTAGGTAGACGTGTGACCGTCGGACTACCACCCAGCTCAGTGTCGTCTCTTTGTGGCATGCCCTACCCTCATCGGCACTAGCTCTTCCCGAGCTAGCCTGTTGGGGCATAGGTTTTCCTCACCTGCTCAGGTCTCCGGACTATCTCTTTGGGGTATGATCTCCCCTCACCAGTCGGACTTCCGAAATAAGGCCAATGTTGTCTCTTTGGGGCATACCCTCCCCTCACCAGCAAGGCCTTCGGGAAATGCAGCAAGCACATCACAACACCACACACGCAAGTATATAATTATAAACAAGACGTGCTATCAACAAGTAATAAAGGGGATGTCAAGTGCTTAACTCATCCTCCACCTCCTCCTGCCATACATCACAATCACATACAGATATATATGTAGAAATAATGCTCATAAATCATGAAGGCTCAACACAAACAAACAATCATAAATTAGAATTATAGCACTGTAAGAAAGGATATGATGCACGTGTATCATGAAAGCAGTGCAAAAAGAAACTCCAACTGTAAATCAATAGACTAGAACATTATAAAATAACTCGTCATAGAAATCACTGATCTAGGATAAAATTCACCTCATTAACTACTATATCCATGAATTATCTCAAATCGAATCATAAAAATGTATAAAATATAATTTTTCAGCCTAGCACGCAAAAATGAGGCGACGCTCGGCTATTATTTTCAAAATCCGAAGGTCTGATGGCAAAAAAAACCTCACCAATGAATCCGGAATGTCGATTAGGTGAAAATTCATATATAACATGAATGATTTTGCTAACTTTAAGGCCTCCAAATAATTATTTAGAATAATGAAAGAAATATCTTAATTTATTTAATAAATCACTGCTGAGAATAAATATAACAGTGTTACAATCAATAATCAGTAATGAAATCTCCGCCCTTCATCTAAACAGGATCACATCACAGTCTTCTATCTAATATGATGCAATCACAGTCCTCTATTTAACATGATGCAATCTCAGCCTTACATCTAACCAGATGCAATTACCACCCTCCATCTACATGATGAAATTATAGCCTTACATCTAATCAGATGCAGTCACAACCCTCCATCTAACCAGATGCAACCACAGCTCTCCATCTACATGATGCAACCACAACCTTACATCTAACCAGATGCAATAATAGCTCTCCATTTACATGATGCAACCACAACCTTACATCTAACCAGATGCAATCACAGCCCTCCATCTAACCAGATGCAATCACAACTCTCCATCTAACCTGATGCAATCTCGGCCTTCCATCTAACATGATGTAATCTCAGTCTTCCATCTAACATGATGCATCCACAGCCTTACATCTATCCTGATGCAATCTCATCCCTCCATCTACATGGTGAAATCATAACCTTATATCTACACCTGATCAAATCTCTGCCTTTCATTTCAATTAGTTCAATCCAGCCCTCCATCTCACCCAAACCAATCTCAGCCCTTCATTTCATCTCCCCACCTAGGTCATCTTCATATCCTCCTCCTATCCACCTGACGCCGCCGCCGGGCCGCCAGAGACGATGGCGCCGACGCCGGCCCATGTCGGCGCGCCGCCGCCACCACGCGACGCCATGCCGGGCGCCGCTACTCGCCGGGCACTGCCTCCCCCGCAGTGCCTCGCCGGCGCACCTGCCGTCGCGGCGCCTCACCGGGCGCCACCTCCTGGTGCGGCCGACACCGACCAACAAGATGAATAGGAAGGGTAGAAAAAGAAAAAGAAAAAAAAAGAAAATTTTATTCTAAAAAGAGTAAACAATATAATTCACTTAAGAAATGACTGATCTGACTTCCAATCCGATACAAAAAAATGCGTCGAAAATCGACGAAAAACCCCGAAACATAAGAACAGCAACATGAATCAAGAATTGGAGAAAAGAATGTCTAAATCCACTCACCGGACGGAGAGAAAATGAAAGAAAAAGACGTGTATGATCTTCCCCCGATCGACATCGATAAATTCGCAAAAATCTGACTTCGACAGCTCCTCCTCCTCGACGGCGCCCTCTCTCTCCTATCTCTTTGCCTCGGGTGGCGTGCGGCTCGAAACCCCTAGCTGCACACCCCAGGGTCTAATTTATAGACATCGATTGGGTCCAAATGATCAAAATATCCCTACCTAAGCTATCCGACTTAAACAACTAATAACTCACTTGATCTAACTCCGATTTGAGATCCGATTGCACCCCGAGATCCTCTATCACCCTAGCATGCTAAATCACAGAGATAAGACAAATAAAATTTCCCTTAACTTTTTTATACATTAAATACTTAGTCGGGTCTAATCCCGAAGCTATCCGCCAATCCGTGCTAACTATGGCCCACGATCCCCCTCTCAAGAATAAAATATTATTATTAAGATTTTTTGATATTACATTTATGGCTTTAATCTAGTCACACCCCTTGATTTGGCACCATTACCCGCCATAGATAGAGTGGCAAGAAGCGAGCTGAGCATATCAAAGCCTTGCTTGAGCAAGTGCATAGGCAAATTGAAAAGAAGAATGAGGCCTATGCTCAGGCTTCGAATAAGGGAAGAAAAAAAATACAATTCAAGCCTTGTGATCTTGTGTGGATTCACCTTTAGAATAAGAGATTCCTCAATAAGCGAAAGAGTAAGTTAATGCCCTGAGCTGAAGGTCCATTTCGTGTCAAAGAGAAGGTGAATGACAACACCTATAAGATTATCAAGATTATGCTACATTCAATATAATGGACTTGACACCGTACTTGGAGGATAGTGAATATATGGATTTAAGGACAAATTCTTCCCACTCGGGAGGGGATGATGTGCTTCAAGATGTTGCTCAAGAATTCACCGAGTCCAATTCAGGTTCAATCACGTGTTCTAAGGCCAAGAAACCTGGTGCAACGAGTTCTGGACTTGTTACCATACTTGAGTGCACGAGTTTAGGTGGTGAAACACTCGAAACAAGCTAATTGGATATCCCAATGAAGATCAATCGTGTTTTGGCCGAATTTCCTATGTGATACACTTGAAATATACAAAGGAGGCTAATAATTAATATTTGAAGACATTTGTGTCTTTCGTTAAGTTTTTTTTTTCATTTTCCTAGATAGTTCTCTTTCCTATGTCTAGGAAATAGCTATCAATTAAGTATTTTTCTATTCTCTCTTTTCTAAATTAAGTGTTGTTTAAGGTATTGACACAAAGATTAAGATGTCTATTTAATATCCTAATTTTTATCAAAAAAAATTATTTGACTAAATTACTCATGGTGTGACCCCTACATTCAAAGAATTAATGTTGAACTCTTTAACTACTCAACCTATATATTTTTTACTGCTTTTTAAGAGCAGCAATTTCCCAGATCTGGATTTTGAGGAGGAAAAATTCTCAAAATCGGATTTGAAGATTGGAAATTCTCAAAATCGGAATTGAGTGGATCGGATATCCATTATACCCCTGGGCCAAAGTCTCTAACCAATTAAAGACTTTGGTTAAAAATTAAAAAAAAAACTAAAAAAATTAAAAAATAATTTTAATTTATAAAAAAAATACTTATAATAAAAAAATGAGGGGTAAGAGTCTAAAAATTATATTTTCAAACTCTTTAAATCATTAGAGAGTTTTGCACAAAATTTATAAATCTAAGTTTAAATTAAAAATTATGAAATATTTTTGACAAAAAATATTTTTTTGAATAACAACACATCTTTTACATTTTAAAAAAATTATTATTAATTAATTTTTTTAATATAAAATTATTATAGACTTTGGGCAAATTAAGTCTCTAATTCAAAGTCTATAAAGCTAATTTTTAATTAAAAATAGTAAAATATTTTTTGTCCAAAATATTTTGATAGACTCTAGCACATCTTTTATATCACATATACATTTTTTGTGAATTAAATTTTATTTTTTATGATTAAAAATTATTATAAACAGAAGTCTCTAACTCATTAGAGACTTTTGTGCAAAGTCTATAATAGCTTCATAATTTTTAAAAAATATATTTGAATTCATAAAATAATTTTTTAATGATATAAAAGATGTACTATGATCCAAAAAAATATTTTACATCAAAATATTTCACTTTTTAATTTAAATTTAAATTTATAGACTTTGTGCAAAAGTCTTTAATACATTAAAGAGTTTGAAAAATATATTTTTTATTCTCTAATATTTTATTTTTATCATAAAAAATATTTTATAAATTTAAATTATTTTTTTAATATTATATATATATATATATATATATATATTAATTTTTGATCAAAGTCTCTAATTAGCCAATGGTAAAATGTGTATCTGATCGACTCAATTCCGATTTTGGAAATTTTCAATCTTTAAATCAAATTTTGACAATTTCTCATTCTCAGAATCCGAATATGAAAAATTACTATTTTAAGAGGGAAGAGAGTGAGAGATAAAGAAACACCTAGAATTTACTTAGTTCTATTAGTTAAGGTGAGCTCTATTTTTCATCTTTTATAAATGTTGATTACGTTCCTATACAATTACCAATACGAGACAGAGCAACTACATGCATGACTTCATTATCTTCTTTCTCGCCCTATTTTACCCTTCCCTATTTAATCTTTCATTTTCCCTCCCTCTCCAAAGTCTAATCTTAAGTTCTTCTATCTCTTTTCATTAATCTGGCAATATGAATTTCTTCCACCAAAATCTAAAACTTAAAATTTTTATTCATCAACTACATTTTTTCAATATAATTTTTTTTTTTAATTTCCCCACAAAAATTTCTTTATAAAACCAAATTTAAAACTCAAAATTTTATTCATCCACTAAAAAAAAAAATTAATATAAAATTACAATTTTTTATGATTTTTCCACCAAAATTTATTTATGAAACAATGAGCTTAACTTTATTCTTCAACCTAGCTTAGATATTGATTTAGTTCCTGACCTTAATCTCAATTCAAATTCTTCAATAATTCTTAACCCCAATCTTGATGTTGATCATGTGAATTTAATTTCCGACCTCAATCTCAATCCAAATTCTCCAAGAATTGAAATGCATTCGATTAGTTTCTTGGACTTAAATAAGGAGTCATTTGCAGAATATGAAGCACATTTGAAAAGGGATCACAAACATCACATGAATTGGGCTTCGATATAGGTATCTGATTTTCTTTCCATTTTTTTTATTTTTTTATTTCTACATGCTTATTTGCCGTAGCAAAAATATCAATGTTTTTTCTTGTTGTATTTCTATATATTTTTTTTATAGATGAAAATATCAATGATGACAACGCAAATAAAGAGGTATCACAACCATCAAGTCACATGAGGAATTGAAAAATTTTAAGAAATGATCAACGTAATGATATACTATTACAGAAAAGTGTTGATGAAAAATTGAAAAGATGAGTGACAAAAATAGTTGTTTCACAATATTCAGTTTCTATAAGAACAATTCAACGCATTTGAAAATAGTCAAAAAAAATAGTGGTACAAGTGCATATATATATATATATATATATATATATATATATATATATATATATATATCATAAAAGGATACGAAATTATGATCATAAGAGAATCCAAATTAACTTTGATGATATTCACGAGATCCCTTTACACAAACGGACAACTCTAGAATCTTTATATTGTTCCTTGAATAGGAGTAAGACCACATTGTTCAGGCATTTAAAGTCAATAGATATACATCGATATTCAAATGCTACAAAGCCATTTCTAGAGGAGGAAAAATAAAAAATTTAGATTGCAATTTTGCATATCAATGCTTGATGGTGGTATCATACCTCAAAATCCCATTTTCCTTGGTATGTATAATATTGTCCATAATGATGCGAAGTGGTTCTACATGACAAAAATGTCAGAGAATTACTACTTGCTACAATAAGAAGAAGATGCAATATGCACTTATAAAAGCAATAATATTACTGGAGAAGTCATGTTTCTAGTTGCTACAACTCGTCCAATTTGATGCACAATGAAATGAACTTTTTTAGGAAAGTTTAAAGTATTCCCTTTTTGTCACACAAGAGCCAGCTAAAATGACAAGTGTCAATAGAATTGCATGCACAATGAAGACAAAACCAACGACTTCAATAAAAAAAAAGAAATTATAAGATCATATTTAATTGAAAAAGTTATATTAGCTATCAAGAAAAAATGGCCAAGAGAAAGACTCAAGATATCCAATATTTGTTCAACAAGACAATGCAAGAGCACACATTAATCATAATGATGTTAAATTTTATCGAGTAACTACACAAGATGGATTTGATATTCGTTTGATGTGTCAAACCTCCAAACTCGATTTGAATGTTTTGGATCTTGAGTTTTTTAGTGTTATTCAATCCTTGCAATATAAGGAGTCACATAAAAATATTGACGAGCTTGTTAATGCTATTGTAAAGTCATTTGAAGTTTTTTCGACGAAAAAGTCTAATCACATATTCTTAACATTACAATTTTGCATGATTGAAGTCATGCGAGCAAAAGGTTCTCAGAAGTATAAGATTTCACATGCTAAGAAAGCAATGTTGGAAAGGGAGGGCCATCTTCCTACTCAATTGAAATGTGATACTGAATTGGTACAATAAGTTCTTAGTTATTTAAGTTAAATTTTATTTCTAGTGTATGCTTACGGTGACAACGATGTGGTCATTTAATTAGTACTCCTATGTTATCTTAAATTTAATAATTAGTACAAATGCATGAGTATGAATGAATACAAGTAATTTCATGGAATAAATAACTCACATTAGGATAGATTAGCAAACTTCTAGAATGCAATCAACAAAAACTTGCTCAATTTTAAACATAGGCGTGAGCCATCTCTTCATAAAAGTTAGGAAGATAAATTTTTATCATAATTCTAACAACTTCTCGAACTTCTTCTTCCTTTGAAGTTTCTTCTCCTTCATTTGACACTTGTTCAAATCAAACCCACAATCTATAGGTATATTTAGATCAAAATCTTGTGTAGCTTTCTTGTTTGAAAGTATTGTCGAAAAAGCTTCAGAATCTAAATTCATGGAGTCTTCCGTTGAATCTTCAACTCTCTCTTCAACGTTAAGTGAATCTTCAATTTTCATTTGTAAAAAATTGAAATTGAGTACCCCTCATTTCATTGTTTATGCTCTTTCTCTAATCACTATTTGACTCTTAATATGTCATTAACTATTTTTTGAAAAAATAACTTTTGGTACATAATTTTTGGAACTTGAGCTTTTAATGGAGTCTAAAACATACCCGATTCCAAAAAATTAAGCTTTTAAACTCCATTATCTAATCACTTTAGACTCAACTACTGAACTAATGGAATCTTTGATAAATATTTTAAAAGCTTTTAATATTCTTAAAATTTGAGCTTTCAATGAAGACTCCCTTTAATATTCACATTGAAGATTATAAATTTTTTTAATAGAGGTTAAAATCGGTAAAAAATAATAATATTACATTAAAATTTTAAAACAACATTTAATATGAAATAAAGAAATCTAAAACCACACTTAATTTGGAATGGAAGGAGTAGTTTCTGTTGGTGAAATGATCACACTAGATGGGGGATGAATAATGTGTTAACTAAATTTTATCGTCTAATTTCGATTTTAATCATTTCTTACAACTTAGGCAATTCACAATTATAATATTAAATGTGGAAGCAATAAGTAAGGCAATTAAGCAAACATAAAAGAGACAATGCTAACATAATTATTTATAGTGGTTCGGCCCCAATGCCTACTCCACTACCTAAGCACCATGCTTAGGATTTCACACCCAAATTCACTAAATTATGAGTAGCTTATAATTGAGGACTTTACACCAGAAATACCCTACACTCACCTCGAAGGCACTTCCACACCCGAAAGTATCCCGTCTTCCTACCGAGTGAGCTTTCCCACCTCAATTCCTAAGACCTACTCCTAACCTATTTTACACAAATAACTTTACACCTTATACACCAAGGTAACTACTTACACACAAGACCACACACTAGGTCTTCTTACAAACTCAAGTAAATTAATTCAAAACAAAATAAAAATACTTTAATAACAAGAAGAGAGTACAGATGACTTATCACAATAAGAACACATCTTCTTCTTGAGCCTAGCACCCTTGATGAGCCCTCCAATGAAGAACACTTGAAGAAGAGGGATCAAGAGGATTTGATTAATGAGGAGCTTAGAGGATGCTAAAAATCACTCTTTGAGGTTTATGGGCATCATTAAGAGCTTGGGAGAGAGTTTGGGGTGAGTATTTATAACCCCCCAAACAAAGGGCTCATCAACGGGCATATTTTTGTCCATTGCCGACGCTCGATCGCTTGTCGATAGATCATCGACCGATCGATGGATCGATCGCCCAAGCGACCGTGGCATTCTACCGCTTCTGGGCAAACTTCGGTCGATCGATCGATCGATCGAATTGGTTACTGCTAATTTTTTGTCGCATTCAGTCGATCGAATTGGCTACTGCCAATTCTTCACTATATTCGATCGATCGATCGATCGACCAAACCTAGGCTGAACTTGATTTTTTTCAGCATTCTTCTTGCGCGCTTCGTATCTAAGTTCCGTCCTTCAACGTGCGTCAACTTGGAGAGCTTTCCATGTGATCTTTAGACTCGTCAAATACGTCTTTGGTGCACACGTCGAACTTCGAGAAATTTTTACGACGAATCCGAGCGCGTCGACCCATGTCCTTCCGATATTTCCGATCGAGGACATCGAGTGCTAACCGATATGAAACCTGAAAATATTTCTTAATGAAATTATTAGTTCCATATTTGTTATAATCAAACCCAAGATTAAGATCAAGATAAAAAATCTTAGGCCAATAATTTTCTAGATAGTTCTCTTTCATATGTATAGGAAATAGCTACCATTAAGTACTTTTTTATTTTCCTAGATAATTCTATTTTCTATGCATGGAAATTAGCTAGCTTAACATAACAAATTTTAACAAATAAAAACTTTTACTTGATAGCAGTTTTTAACATAAGTATTATATTGATACTAGTTTTTGCTTTATTTTTTAGATTTTCTTAAAGATCCTTTTAATTTGATTTAAGAAATGTATTTGTCCATTAAAGCCTTTTGGGGGCAATTAGGGGAAAAAACGAACAACGATATTTTTATTTCCATAATTTTTAAAAGTTATTCTGATTTTCAATTACTTTTAAATATTTAATTTTGGTTCTGAAAAGTTGCCCATTATTATTATGAAACATTGGATTTTCATCTCAATAAATATTTTGTTTTTAATTATAATAATTCAAAATTAAGAAAAAAAAGAGAAATAATAAAATAATGGTAAAACCATCTTTATAATATTTTATGCTTTTTTGGATAAAAGGAAGGATGGGTGAGAAGGGATGGAGAGGAGAAGAGTAAATAGAGGTGAAGAAAAATTGAAAAGAATAAAGAGAGATGAAATAAAGATTTAGTGTGGTACGGAGGAATTTTTAATCACCTCCAAATTCTCTCTTTCTAAAATTAAAAGTTAATTATGAAATAATTATCAACACAACTAATTTAGAATGAATTAAAAGTTAAAGAACTACCATTGACAATATAAGGTAATGTTTGATTAGCGAAAATAATTTTTTAGTTTGATTTCGTGAAAATAAAAATTAGGTTTGGAAAAAGTTATTTCGGTCTCTAATTTTTATTATTCTGAGTCTATAATTTTTATTATTTTGAAAACACGTTTGGTTAACCGATTTTAATACTTATCTGGTTATGGAACATAATATTAATTGCCGTTAAATAATTTTAGTAGTAATTTAATATTGAATAAACCAAATAGATTGATTCATGTGTATAATTCATAAAATTTAATATGATTGTAAAAAAAAATCATATAATAATAAAAGTAAAAGGAATCATTATCCAACACTATAATTTGAACTATAATCAACTAATATAAATTTGTTCAAAACTAAAATATGAATTTTCGTATTTATTTGTAAAAGAAATTGAAATTTAATCTATTAAAAAAATAAATAATTTTGGTGATCAATGTTATAACTAAACTATTAAAAAGATGAGAAAAAAAAGAACTTTGTAGATTTATAAAATATTAATGGAGGAAGTGCAATACAAGTCTTATCAGTTTTAATTTGTTTGGACTTCAGTTCTATAAGTTTCATTTAGTATTTCTAGTCATATATTTTACTCTGTAGCACAAATTTAGTTATATCCGTGATAATTCGTTAACTCTGCCTATATGGACATAACACCGTTTATTTTTTCGTGAATGGAAAGTTAGTCGACCGTCATGGGTATGACCAAATATGTGCTACAAAGCAAATATAGAGGACTGCAAATTTTAAAATGAAATTTATATGATCAAATCTTTCAACATGTATGAACGACGTTATCTCCACGTAGACGAAGAGTTAACAGACCGTCGCGGATAAGATCAAATATGTGCTCCGGAGCAAACATATAGGACTGAAAATACCAAAACGAAACTTGTAGAACTAAAGTCCAAAAAAATTAAAACTTATAGAACTTCTTCCTAATATTAATTGTGTATTTGTAGTTAGTTTATAAAATTACTATTTGCTAATATGGTTGTAAAATATTCGTAAGATTTAATTAAATTATTGATAATTTAAGATTTTTTATTCAATTAGATACGAAATAAATTAATAAATATTACAAAAATTCAAAAAAAATAATTTTAATGATTTAAAATTAGTTTTGATTAAATTATAGATAGTTTGACTTTTAAAAATTTGAGTTATTTTGATTTAGCTTAATTAAACATAAATTGGTTCATTAATTATCAATTTAAGATAATAATTTCAGTTGAAAACTATGGTTTTTATTTTTATAAATTAAATATAATATAATTTAATTATAAATTAATTAATTTCATAAAAAAATATTTACGATTAAAAAGTTATAAAAATATCTATATAATTTGTCATGGGTCCAAATTCCCAATTGCCCCGCCCGGCCCAAGTACATGAGCCCATGCTCTTCTCTCAAGGTTAATTCAGTCATTGTAATATTAAACCCAGATGCAAAACTAGGGTTAGGGTTTCTCTCCTCCGGCTCTATATATTTCAGCGGCTCTTCGTCGTTCACCACCAAAGTTGGCGACGTCTCCATTTTCTCTTCTTTTCTTGCTTTCTTTAATTTTTGATCTGCTTTTAGAATTCAAATCCGATGCGCAATAAACCATCGCAGCAGTTTCTTCTCCTTTCCCCCCTATTATTCTGGATCCGTTCGTCTCGGTTAAGTTAGGAAATTATAATCAATGGAAAAGAAAGCCAATTTGCAGAGCGGAGGCGGCCTGATTCAAGTGGCGACCTCTGCATTGAAGGTTGGCGAGAGCGAATCATTTGCAGTTCTCCGTGCCTCTCAAATTCTCCTGTTTTGATGATGGCCTCGAACAAGCTGCTACATTCCATTAATCAAACTCCATTGATTTCATCAATGACCATTTTTCGTCTTTCTACTGAATCTGGATTCGCTGGGCTTTTGAAAGTTGTCTCCTTTTTTTTCTTCTTGGTTGGGGTTTCAGGACATCAATCTCTTTTTTTTTTTTGAAAAAATAAGATTACTTAGGTTGATAACTAATATGTTTGTCTTCGGATCGTTGTTTATTGTGAAAAGTTTATGTTTTGTTTTTTATGTATAGTTTATTCTTTGATTTTTTTTTTTTTTTTTTATTTTTTTAAAAAGCTAAGAAAAAAAATCAAAAACCACAAAAACTATTTCGATTTTTTTAAAAGCATTAGACTCCTAGAAATTTTACATCAAAAACCTTTTAAGTTCATGTATATGAAAATGAAATGAAAGGGGAGGCAATTAATCCAAATCGTGCTTCATAATGGTTTTTTTCCCAATCGCATAACCTAAAAATTTGGGGAAAATTCTTGTGCGTTGTCTCGATTAAAAATTGAGACATCCTAAGAAAATTTAGGATTTTTATGGCTTTGCTCAATTTATTATATAAATAATATTAATTATATAATATTAATTTTTAAGCTATTATTTTTATTTTATAGAAAAATAATATTAATAAATTCAAAATGAACCGGTCATGTCATATCTAGAAAAATTTGGGATGGGACAGGAATATACTAAATCTCAGCTCGGCTCGAACTCGTCCCTAATCATGATTGAGGAAGTATATTGCACAAAACACAATTTTGAGAAACATTAAAATTCAACTAATTCATACACATGAGTAAGAAGCTGATCATGAAATAGTTCCATAAGAAAAAATTTACCTTCGAAGTAATAGGTAGCCTCTCTATAGTCTAACTCAAATGAAATTTTCACTAAACTAAATCCTCTAAACCGAATCCTGGCATTTCAAAAAACCAAAATGTTGGGGATGAGGTGTCCTTAGAGTTTTCATAAGTCCAAGTCATTTTTGATTAATCATTATATGATTGGCAATTGTAATAGAATTAATCATGCTTGACTAGTCAATTGTAATAAATGATGGTTTCAGCTGTTTTATTGAAATCAAAATTATTTACTAAAATGTGTTTAGTTTAATATTTTTATGAAACTGAATCAAAATTATAATAGAAATAAAATTAATTTTCTTAATAAAAAATATTAAAATATTATTTTCTGTGTTTTCAGAGTGTTATCAAAATGTTAACTTTCTAATTATAAATATATTTTTTATAAAATTAATTAATTTAAATTAAATTAAATTATGTTTAATTTTTAAAAATAAAAATAATTATTTTCAACTCAAATTATTATCTTAAAATTATAAATTAATTAAATTATTTTATATCTAATTGATTCAAATCTAAATTTTAAGATAACTTAATTTTTTAAAAATTAATCTATTTATAATTTAATTAAAATTAATTTTAGATCATTGAATTTATTTTTTTTGAAATTTTATAATAACTATTAATTCATTTTTATATCTAATTAAATAAAAAAAATTTAAATTACCAATAATTTATTAATTAAATCATATAAATATTTTATAATTATATTAGTAAATATTTAATTTTGTAAACTAACTAAATATTTAATTATTATTAAAAATATTCAAGAAAAATTAATATTAGTTTTTTATAATCAAATAAATATTTACTAGTTTCAAACAGCACCTCAATGATCCAATTAGAGTTGTTCATGGGTCAAACCTGACCCAATGAACTCGAGAAATCGACCCGGCCTGATTGAATATCAATGATCCAATTAGGGTTGTTCATAGGTCAAACCCGATCCAATGAATTCGAGAAACCGATTGTGTTTTCAAAAAATTAAAAACTTGAAATCAAAATCAAGTTTTCGAAATCAATTTCATTGAAATCAAATTAGAAAATAATTTCGCTAATCAAACAGCACCTCAATGATCCAATTAGAGTTGTTCATGGGTCAAACCTGACCCAATGAACTCGAGAAATCGACCCGGCCTGATTGAATATCAATGATCCAATTAGGGTTGTTCATAGGTCAAACCCGACCCAATGAATTTGAGAAACCGACTGTGTTTTCAAAAAATTAAAAACTTGAAATCAAAATTAAGTTTTCGAAATCAATTTCACTGAAATCAAATTAGAAAATAGTTTTCGCCAATCAAATAACACCTCAATGATCCAATTAGAGTTGTTCATGGGTCAAATCTGACCCAATGAACTCGAGAAATCGACCTGGCCCGATTGAATATCAATGATCCAATTAGGGTTGTTCATAGGTCAAACTCGACCCATGAATTCGAGAAATTGACTCGACACGAATCAATTGGGCCGGGTTGGGTTCAAATGTTTGAAACTTGATTAGTTGAATTATTTATATCTTTTTCAAAAATTTTAGAGTAAATATTAAAAAAAATTACGAATTTTGAGCATTTTCTCATTTTTAGCATAAATTTTTTTCGTTTGCAAGAAAATATATGATCTATTATTCTGTTACCTTGTTTAGCACGCCCCGTCATTTTTGACAAATTTTGCTGGTGTGGCACACTAACTGCGACAACATGGTAAATATTTGTCATATATAAATTATTATTATTATTATTATTATTATTATTATTATTATTATTATTATTATTATTATTATTTATTAAAAAAAGTTTTTTTTGTCCTGCCTTCCTAACGGCTGTTCGCATTCTTCTCCACGCTCGTAGGCACAATCTGGTCAGGCTAGACCGGTGGGTTAGGTCAGACGAGGATCCATGACGACTCTGTAGTCGACTCTTGCTTCTTCGATAGGGGCAAGGGAGATTTCGGGAGAAGGCGCAGGGCTCGCGGCAGAGTAAAAAGACGAAGATGACGCCAAGGCATCGCCTTCTTTGCTCCTCCATGACTCAGGGTCTTCACGGCCATTTCTTTTCTGCTGCTGTAGCTCGAGGACCAATTCCTCGAGCCTCTGCACGAACTTTTCCTCCTCGTTATCTGCCACAACATCCCATGGCTGCAATCGCGTCCTCTCTCTGCAGCATCCAGTGGCTACCACGAACTCTCCTCTGCACGAACTCCTCGTGGATTGCACGTCCTTCACCACTACAAAGGCTGATACAACACATGAACACCATCACCATTACAGTTAGTTGATTAAACTAACGAAAATGCTCTGCTCTAAAACCTACACATTTACTAATTAATACTATTATTACACGCACAACAAATACATTTCAAGGAACCACCAACACACGGGTCACCGACTCCACCCACCGCCAACTCGCTCCAGGCTCTCGGCCACGGCCCGCATGCGGAGGGAGATGTAGCTCCGGGTCTGCCTTAGTGCACCCGAGTGCCACGTGGAACACCGCCAAAACCTCCCGCTTGGCGTGCACCTCGTGCAATAGCACCGGGTCCACCACCTTCGACAGCAACCACTCCTCCCGGAACGCCTACCGCACCTACAAATAGAACTTGTATGAGCGGGCCGCTCATCGTCCGCCACGTGTATTATTTCGAATCTTGATGACATCAAGAATTAAATTCCATCTGCAATTTCTATTCTCCATCACTCGTACCCGAAATCCAATCTCTCAAAATGCATACCCGAAATTTGGATCCATACCCGAAATTATTTCTGAAACCCCGCCTTCCCAAAATACCTATTTTGAAACCCCGCATCTCCGGATCGTCAGTATGAGTGGGGCGACTAAAGTCCGGCGAGCTCAGAACGACTGAAGTCCAGTAGGCTTATTTCCCAGCTACCTCGCCGGAGCTGGTGGAGTTTTCCGGCCTGCTAATATCCACGGCGAGCTCACGGTGACTCTGCAAATGTCGGTTGACCTTCCCACTTAAGTGAGTGGGGCGACTGAAGTCCGGCGAGCTCAGAGCGACTGAAGTCCAGCAGGCTTATTTCCCAGCTACCTCGCCGGAGCTGGTGGAGTTGTCCGGCCTGCTAATATCCACGGCGAGCTCACGACGACTTCCAGGAGGCAGAATTAGGTCGCATATATTGTCGACGACGGAGCGGTCGAGCGATAACTTTTTCCCTCCACATCCATCCAGTTTTAGCGTATGGTCATCTTTTTAAACCTTATATCCATCCAGTTTGTCTGATGTAGTTAATTAAAAAACTAGGTCAATGGCATGTCCTGCTGATTTCAGGACGTAAGGTTGTGATAACATTGTTGCATTGTGATGACATGTAGGCTAATTACATCATGTTTTCATGTCTTCTTCGTTATAAGCAAATCTTATTTTATCATGACATCATGTTTATAAAGCTTCGAATTGCATTTGTCCTCCTACCTACTGGAGAAGGACTAAACTGAGACAGTATGATGGAAGGGCAAAGTCAATCAGAAGAACTTGCATTTGATTCAACAGAAGGTCCAAATCAAACGGAAGAAAATACAAGCGCTTCATTAGATGGTATATTATTTACTTGTTTTTTATATATTTGTTTATTTGATGTATTTATGTATTTGATTGTATAAAATTGTTCCATCATCATTATGTTTCCCACAATAATTGCAGAAAATTCTCAACATGAACCCAAACCTGGAATGACATTTACATCAGAAATAGATGCATATGACTTCTACAATAGTTATGCTAAGAAACACGGCTTTAGCGTTAGGAAGTCTCAAGTTGAACGTCGAAGTGATGGTACTATGAGAAGCAAAAAATTTGTATGTAGCAAACAAGGGACAAGAGAAATTCATCGAACGCATGTTACGAAAAAGTCAAAACCTATTAAAAGAACAAATTGCAAGGCTCTGATTGAATTCAAAATAAATACCAACAATGTGTGGAGTGTATCAAAAGTTGAGCTGAATCACAATCATCAGTTGGCAAGCCCAAATAAAGTTCACATGCTTCGATCACATCAGAAACTACTACCATATCAGAAGGAATTAATTGATCACATGGATAAGGCTGGGTTTAGACCTCATCAAATTTTCAATTTCTTTGAAGCTGCAGTTTCTAAGCCTGAATTGGTTGGATTCATTCGAAAGGACACAAACAATTACATAAGCCAACAGAGAATGATGAAGTTGAAAGCAGGTGACATTCAAACATTATTACATTATTTAAAGAGTAAACAAGTAGAGGATCCGTCCTTTTTTTATGCCTTGCAAGTTCATGAGACAGGAGAAATAGCCAATTTCTTTTGGGCTGATGGGAGAGCAATTATTGATTATAGTTATTTTGGTGATGTTGTATCATTCGATACCACTTTTCAAACAAACAAGTATGAAATGCCTTTTGCTCCTCTCCTTGGGATGAATAATCATAAACAAACAGTTTTATTTGGTGCGGCATTATTGTTTGATGAAACAGTGGACTCATTTGTTTGGTTATTTCAAACTTTCATGGCTGTAATGGGAGGAAAGCAGTCATCTACAATCTTTACTGATCAATCAGCTGCTATATCCAAAGCCATTCAGATTGTGTTCCCAAATACTTGTCATCGATTATGTTTATGGCATATTTTTCAAAATGTTGCTACTAATTTATCATAAGTGATTCATGATCATCCTAAATTTTTGCAAGAGTTTAGAAGTTGCATATATGATTCGTCTTCCGTGCAAATCTTTGAAGAGAAATGGGTTAAAATGATGGACACTTATAATTTGGTTGATAATTGTTGGCTACAAAACTTTTACAAGCTGAAGGAGAAGTGGGCAACAGTATATAGACGAGAATCATTTTGCGCTGATATGACAACCACCCAACGAAGTGAGAGTATGAATGCACAGTTTAAAAGGTTTTTTTAAAAAAAACTCTCCCTTTCAGAGTTTATAGACCAATATCATCGAGCTTTGAAGCTATTCCGGGAGAAGGAATTATTCGAAGATTACAAATCAAGACATTCAAAACCTGCTGGACTACCATTGATGCCTATGCTCACTGATGCTGCTAATGCATATTCTAGAGTGATATATGCTGAATTTGAACAAGAGTTCAATAAGTCATTATGTTGTCTTTGTCAAATGATAAAATTGAATGAGACAATGCATACATATAAAGTATCTCAACTTGGAAAGGAAGACCTTGCGGTTAATGTCACTTTCGATTCAGATGATTTAATGGTGATATGCTCATGTCGAAAGTTTGAAGCTGAAGGAATATTATGCATGCATTGTATCAAAGTTTTTTTAAATAATAATGTGCTACATTTGCCTCGTGTCTATATTTTGAAAAGATGGACAAAATATGCTAAAGAGGGGATTGGTTTCAGTATCCAATGTCCAATAGTTAGTGAAGATGAAAAAGAAGAATTGTGTTCCATGTACACTCGTATATGTCAAAAAATTTATTCACTTTCTATAAAAAGTTCAACTTGCAGGGCTGCACTTGAACTGTTGGACAAAAATGTTGATCAATTGATTGAAGAAGTTGATCAATTGCTACAGAATGTCATTATTGAAGATTATACAAATCAAACAGTTGAGGATTCTCCGAGGAATGACATGATAAATTCTTTAACACCGACACATAATGACAAAGTTTGTGACATTAATAATGTAACAATAAAGCCTCCACCATTAAAGAAAGGCCCCAGAGCCAAGAGGATTACAAGTGTGTTGGAAAGGAGAAGAAAAAAAAACAAAAAAAGTAAAAATGACAATCCAACACCCAGTAAGTATGATATATAAGTTATTGCTTTCACATTCATTATTTACAATATCATTTTTATTTTAATGAATGACATTTCCTAGGACAAGAAGAAGTTATAAGCCAAAGTTTTACGATTGTGGGGAGTCCTAAACATACTCAAAGTTTTATGGTTGAAAGTCAAGTTCAAAATGAAGTATGTGCTGAATTAGCATGCATATATCTTTTTTACCAAACTATTTGTATGCACATATCTAATTTATTTTAATTTGGTGTTATGCAGGACTATGCATCCGAACATATCCCATTCACAAGATTATTGCAAGCGGTTTGTCCACCAAGAAAGTTAGATTTTGAGGAATCACATTTCTTTTCATGAGTTGGTGCATAGTAAACTGAATGGATATGAACTCAAACTGTGGATATACAATTAAACTGGATGGATATGATCTCAAACAAAGTGAACTGATAGTGTTTGATAGCACATAGTGAACTTGTATTTTGGTTTGCTGTTGATAAGTTTGTATAGCACATAGTAAACTTATATTTTGGTTTGCTGTTGATAAGCTTGTATAGCACATAGTGAATTTGTATTTTGGTTTGCTGTTGATAAGTTGTATAGCACATAGTGAACTTGTATTTTGGTATATTGTTGATAATCTTGTATAACACACAGTGAACTTATATTTTGGTTTGCTGTTGATAATCTTGTATAGCACATAGTGAACTTATATTTTGGTTTGTTGTTGATAAACATTATAGCATATAGTAAACTTGTATCTTATTTAAAATGAAGTCTGTGTGGCTATATTTGGATGCATTAAAGACAATGGATATGCATTTAAACTGGATGGATATGCATATCAACTGGATGAATATGAACTGAAATAGAATGAATATAAATTTAAATTGGATGAATATGTACTAAAATAGAATATGCACTGAAACAGAATGGATATATATTTAAACTGGGTGGATATAGACTAAAACATAATGGATATACATTTAAACTAGGTGGATATAAACTGAAATAGAATGAAGATACATTTAAACTAGGTGGATATAGACTGAAATAGAATGGAGATATATTTAAACTGGATGGATATGGACCAGAACATAATGGATATACATTTAAACTAAGTGAATATAGCCAGAAACAGAATGAAGATACGTTTAAACTGAGAGGATATAGACTGAAACAGAATGAAGATATATTTAAACTGGATGAATATGAACTAAAACATAATGGATATACATTTAAACTAGGTGGATATAGATTGAAACATAATAGAGATACTTTTCAATTGGGTGGATATGCACAGAAACAGAATGGATATGTATGTCAACTGGGTGGATATAGACTGAAACATAATGAATATGCATTTCAACTGGGTGGATATATACTAAAACAGACTGAAACATAATGAATATGCATTTCAACTGGCTTTTTTGGGATGCATTGAAGACTATGTGACATTCCAATTGAACTGGATGGTTACAGACTGAAACAAAATGGATATGCATTTGAACTGAATGGATATGGACTGAAACATAATGGATATGCATTTCAACTGAGTGGATATGTATTAAAACAGAATGGATATATATTTAAACTTGGTGGATGTAAACTGAAACATAATCATATGCATTTCACACTCATTCATAAGATTACAATTTTACACTTGACAATATCGATATTCAGTGAACTTGTCCATTCATTATAAGTATTCACAAAATCTATATAGTTCAACCATCCATTAGTTTCACACACAAATTTACATGTATATCACAGTCAAAATTACATACAGCTTCATATGTCCTGTTTGCCAACCTCAACCATTTTGGACAAGAGAATATTCTCAGTGTCTTCGTATGGATTTTCCCTTCAATCGACGTCTACTTTTTACATCCCTAACCAAACTAGACAAGAGAATATTCTCAGCTTCTTCTATTTCACTGGACTGTTGCTGCTGAAGCTTTGAATTGCCACTATGACTCACTTACATTGCACTAGGTTGAGCTTGGAATATTGGAGTGATGGGGCTATCACTTTGTTCTTGGCCATGACAAGCAAAGTCCTCAATTCCATGACTTGTTAACACATTACGTAATCGTTGATTTTCAAGTATTAAGTCATGAACTGTTTTATCTAAACAACTTAATTTTGCTCGCACATCAACCAACTCAGCTTCAATCTTTTCTATTCGACAACTTTGTTCCTAAAGAATATTCAAATAGACCATAATTTATCAGTGCATGATTAAAATAAATATACCTTAAATGAATTAATCTCAAAGCAATAATATTATACCTGTAAAGAGTTTTGTTGTGAATATGTTTCTTTGATGAGATGGGACTCATGAGCATTTGGGTGAAGCACTTCAATTATCTAAGTAATACAATCATTTAAAGGATATTAAAAATTCAATTCCACAATTTACTATATAGGTATCATTCAAATAAATTTCAATTTAAATTCACCTCAGACAACTTTAATTTATCCACAACTCTTAAATGAGTGACTTTTTGTTTAAAAGATACTTTCACCCAATGGAATAATCTTGGTGAATTTAAGTCAACATCAATAAGAGTTTCATAATGAGGTTTCATATGCTCGAAGAACCAAACCTGTATTCAAAAATAATTAATGTGATAAAGATAAAATGTAACAAACATATATAAAATTATTGAAGCTTAAAACTTACATTTAAGATGATGGAGAATCCTCCTATTGTGATCTCTTTGATCCTGTTTGGTTGTTCTATTTTCTTGTGAGCCGAATCAATATGCTTAACCAAAAAGGAATGTATAGCTTGTGACCAATTATAATCACCTAAATGCTCCAAATTTTCCGTATACTTCACAAGACCTTCTGGCACCGAATAATTTTTTTGTGCAAAAAAAGGGTGCTAAACAGATACAAAATAACCAATCTAACAAACAATCTTGTTGTAGTCTCATCATCAATATCTTCGAGATCTACTAACATTGTCTCCAATAAATTTCTTGTTATTGGCTTACTATCAAACATCTGAACTTGAAAGTCACTTTTTCCTTCTTTGTTTTGAAAATTAACCACATCACCATAACATTTTAGTCCTGTTATTAATGATACATCCTCCACAGTAAATGAGATTTTTTTCCCCTTTATATCAAAAGCATTAGTGGTTGTATCCCATTGGCGAATCAAATAATCTAATAAAGATGAGTCAATCTTAATTTGTGGGATTCTTGAGTAACAATAGAAAGGAGTTTGTTGGAGAAGAGCCTCCTGGGTTTCATTTAGCTCTATTGTTTGTGCAAAAAAAGTTGAAACTCTTGTTGGATAACAACGACCAATGATTAATTTAGATAATGTTTCCATTTCTTGTGATATCCCTACAATAAAAAACCAAATAAATAGTTTATAACTTTCATTTTCAACGAATCATAATTAGGATACTAATGGAACATGAAAAGTAACAGGAATAGTGGATTGAAATAAAAAGAAAACTATAGCTTAGTTGATAAATGTAGAATTCTAAACAAAAGCAAACATATAAGTAGCTAACTAAGTAATTTGAAATAAAAGCAAACAAAAGAAATTCTCAAAATATATCCTTAATTGCCTCATTCTTTATTGTCTATTTAAGATGATGAAGGATGTTAAATCTTCTCATGTTTCATAGTTGATATCAAGAGAATATATAAGCAAACTAAATAAACAAACAATATATTACATGTTCTTAACTACTATGATTTATTGCAGTCATAAAGAATGTGATAGAGAAATGTTCATATATGAAGTAAGCAATCCAACATCTCATTGGAGTGAAAAAAATCAAAACAATGATCTTTGTAAATTTGATATTGTCAATTATAAATTCTGGAAGGATTCATTGATCAGTTTTTTTTTTGCGTTTTACTTCTTTCCAATTAAGAGTTGCATGAATGTAAACTCCCTTGACAAGCAAATTGCAATGAATTGAACAACATGAATATAAACAGTTGTATTGCATGAATTGAACAGCATGGAACAGGGTACACTTACTTATATCTGTCTATGTTATATATATATATAGTGATGGCATTAATTAACAAATGTTAGTTAATTAAATGACAACAACAAAGAAAGGATCAAATTCACGGATAAGACAGATGGTTTTTTAATTAAAGAGCAAAAGTAATATAAATCTCTTATTTTAAACCTAGAGAGCCTGCAACTGGTGAACCTAGAACAATTCTTATACGAAAAAGTTTCTAGCTTGTTCTAGCTTTCAATTCTTATAACAGTTGATCAGCAAAAGTAATATAAATCTCAAAAAATTGCTAACCGAACAATGAAAGGGGCAGATTATGATTTTTTGAGCTTCTACGGAAAGAACAATCATACACAGCGGCGAGGAGATGTTTTGGGGCGGGAGGGAAAAGCAGCGGGTCTAGAAGCTGCGACGAGTGGATCCGGCGGAGAAACAGCGGCGAGCAACGAGCAACGAGCAACGAGTGGATCCGGCGGCGAAGCAGCGGCGAGAAATTTCCCAACAGTAAAGAAGCAGCGGCGATTGAGTGTATGAGCGGCGAGGAGATGTTTTGAGGCGGGATGTATGAGCAGCGGCGAGGAGATATTTTGGGGCGGGAGAGAGAAGCAGCGGGCGAGGAAGGAGCAGGTCGAGAAGCAGCGACGAGTTGATCCGGCGGAGAAACAGCGGCGAGCAGCGAGCAACGAGTGGATCCGGCAGAGCAGCAGCGGCGAGCGATTTCCCAACAGCAGAGAAGCAGCGGCGATTGAGTGTATGAGCAGCGAGGAGATGCGGGGTTTCAAAATAGGTATTTTGGGAAGGCGGGGTTTCAGAAATAATTTCGGGTATGGATCCTCATTTCGGGTATGCGTTTTGAGAGATTGGATTTCGGGTACGAGTGACGGAGAATAGAAATTGCAGATGGGATTTAATTCTTGATGTCATCAAGATTCGGAATAATACACGTGGCGGACGATGAGCGGCCCGCTCATACAAACTCGTATGAGCAGGCCGCTCATACAAGTTCTATTCTGCACCTACGCCTCCAGCTCCGTCGACGCCTCCCACCCTATCACCACCTCCAACGCAACTATCTTGAAGGCGTACACGTCTGCCCTCTGCGACACCACCCCATCATTGTCGTGCGCCTCCGGGGCCAGGTACCCCACAGCTCTCGTCGTCGGTTTCTTGATGGCCGACTGCACCAAGAGACGGGCGAGGCCGAAGCCGAAGATGTCTTGGTGGAGTTCGTCATCGAGGAGGATCTTGGACGAGGTGATGCCGTCGTGGGCGTGCTTGCGGGGACTGAACTTGTGGAGGTAAGCTAAAAATAAAAATAATAAAATAATTCATACAGGACAAATATTTGTCATGTTGTCGCCGTTAACGCATCACATCAGCAAAATCCGTCAAAAATGATGGGGGCGTGCTAAACGGGATAACGGAATGATAGTTCGTGTATTTTCTTGCTAATGAAAAAAGTTTATGCTAAAAATAGAAAAATATCCAAAGTTTATATTTTTTTTGGTATTTACTTAAAATTTTATTAAAACTAACTCGGGAAGACGCGGAACTGCGTCTTCCCGAGAATACGCGGCCCACGTGGCCACGTTTTCACGAGAATATTCCCAATGTTACGCATCCTGCGTGGTCGCATCTTCCCGAGAAGAGGCGGCCACGTCTCTTCTCGGGGAGAAGAAGCGGCACGCGGCCTGTCTTTCGAGACGTGCGTGTCTCATTCAAGTTTTTTTTAATGGGTACCCGATTACCCGACCCGATCCGATTTTGGGCGGATCGGTTCAGGCCAGGTTCAAAAAAAAAAATCTTCAAACCCGACCTGGCCCGTTTGTTTGTTGATTGGGTCGGACTGATTTTTTCTCCAAATCCGATCTGACCCGATCTATGACAGCCCTGAAACCAATGGTCAAGTAAGAAAGAAGTATCATTTTCAAATCCAGTCAACTGATGAAAGCCAAAATGGAGTTTGGAAAAGGCATTCAGAAATAGTCTCCAAACCCATGAGGCTTTAGGAGGGGTTGACACGTTGATACTTGGTTTTGATAATTTAGACCTATAGTGAATTGTGGTTGTTTAAATATTGTTAAACCCTCTTTGCATGTAATGCAGAGCCTTAGTACAAAGGACCTGGATACCCAAGCCATTCGAGGGTTTGGGGAGGATAATGATGTCCCATTGTCCCAGTTAAATGAAATATAATATTTTGTTTTTTTGAAATTTTGACAAATAATTTTATTTTTAGAAAAGTCCTCGTACAAAAAACACCACTAGCTTAACACATAATAAATGGATTTAACGATGTGTAGATTAATTTTATGTTTTTAATGTGAAGCAGTGTAAATGATTAGATAACAAAATAAATTTATGTTTAATTTTTCAAAGCAAATGCAATTATAATACACAATACATTTTATAATATGTAATTAGATTTTTCCTCTAAATTCATTTGATTGGCTGCGTTCGAAGCCAATAATTTCATAAGTAGAATGAATTAATTGTGTAAATAGAAGAAAAAAACTACACACCAAACGTCACTCTGTCAACCAAAGGGTTATTAGAATTCGGAAACTTGAAAAAGGATAATTCTCAATTTCTATCTAAAATTCTAAAAGCTTCAAAATACTGTTTATATGCTATTTTTATTGTACATAATAGATATAAATGTTGAATCTATTTTAAATATACTGCTTGTTGTGGTTTGGTATTTCATTTCAACTACTTTACAAGTTTGGTATTTCATTTCAAATTTGTCCTTGATTTTTATTTATTTCTATATTGCAACTGTTATATCCCTTCTAAGATCAATATGGTATCATCTAAACGAACTACTAGTTAACAAGAAAACAACTCTAAATAACAACGATAAATCAAAAATAAAATATTAGAGTTTATAAGGAAACGATCAAGAATGCCAACTGTGGGTAGTATAGTTGATGACAACATGTTGTATGTTGCTTAGAGATCTAAAGTTCGATCCCCTAATATGATCACATGTTGTAACCTTTTATCTTTGTTAAAAAAGAGAAACGACCAAGAATTCTAAATAACACAACCCAGATTTAATTTATAGTGTAGTTCTAAATAACTCTCCAAGCAGCTGAGTATGATAACAATACAAATCAACTAAAAGCTAAGTATGAAATTTCAATATGCCAAATAAAAACAATAATACTGTGACAACTACCGTAGGATAAAAAAAATGATTGAATCATGCACCTAATCAACATGCATCACCTATCAAATCAAGAACATAGTTGGATATTTGTGTTTCCTCGCATTCTCGCACATTGAGAGTGAGACTTACCTAAGTTCACTCTAGCAAGAGATATGATCATTCTAAAGAATGCTCCGCAACTAGAGGTGAGCATTGATCGGGTCAAATTTTAACCCGACCCGAATAATCCGAACTCGAATAAGGTGTCTCCTACACAACCTGACCCTATCAGATTAAGAATTCAGAGCCCGACCCGAATAACCCGAATAAAATCGGGCCCCGACCCGAATAATCCGAAAAAAAATAAAAAATTGTATTAAAAATATAACTCTACTAGGATTTGAACTTAAGACCTCTAGATTTCATTTTTAACCCTCTAATCACCAATCTAACATCAACTTTTATGACTATAAAATACATAAATATATATTTAAGTACATTTTGGGTCGAGTCGAGTATATCAAAGTTTTCACCTGACCCGACCCGAATAAGGAGTTGAAAATTTTAAAATTCCAACCCGACCCAAATTAAAATTTTGGGTCGATTTTTTCAAGTTATTCGGGTCGGTTTGGGTTTGGCTCACTCCTACCCGCAACCTTAGATCTTACACCCCCACACTCGGAAAGTTGAGTGTAGCCAAATGACCACATATGTCAATAGTAGTATTTTAAGGTCCAATAATGTATCTATTAGGCTGAAGCCTTTAAGTTAGGGCTAAAGCCCATATTTAATCCAGGGTTGTTCATTGGGTTAGGTATACCCAATGAACATGAGAACCCAACCCAATCCAATTAGTTTGGGTTGGATTGGGTCGGGTAATCGGGTTCGTTAGGGTAAAATCAGACCAAACTCGATCATAACTGAGTTGATTCTCGAGCTCCAAATTTTATGACATGTCCAAATATGCAACAAAAGTTCAAGAAATTTTAGAAGTAATAACAAATAAATGAAACAAAAGGTGATTTTTTTATTTCCCCCAATGATGACTCATCGGCTACAATGAAATCGATCCGCAAACCCAATCTAACGTTACTTATTTCCAAACTTTAATTTAATTTATAATCTCAATTAATCATTTAATAATTAGATTAACTCCATAAACTTAATTATTAAACATTTATAACAACTCAAAATTCCTTATTTTTCTTCTCCTTCCCTGATTATTCTATTCTCTTCATGCCGTCACTTCTCGCCAAACTAAAGCCTTTACTAGTCAGTCCTCTGAGTGTCGGTACCATTATCCTCTCCACCAAACCTCAACCCTGGCCTGGTCAGCTCTCTCTCTAGTCGTTGGACCGGCTACGAAGAGGTACACGAGCCACATGCAACCAACTAGGTTCCACGCGTGCACAACGTGGTGTGATCACACAGCCTATACGTCCAGGAGGTTGTTGCCCACCTCCCCCCTCCAATGCTTCACACGGCAAGCTCCGCCACCATAACGAATCCATCTCACCGAGCTATCAATCAATAAAAACAACGAAGAACATAGGAGGAAGTGGATGTGACAATAGGCCATGCTCGAGCAAACCCATTATCCACAGGCCATTCTTAAGTGAGCGGCCCAACCTAGCACGTAGCTTGCCATTTCGAGCTCAAGCCGACTCGCTTGCCTTAGAAAAGAAGATAGCTCACCTAACATCCCAAGGCCTCTTGGGAAGGTGGGTGGCATGCATGCAGACGAACAAGCCCAAACCACCCCTTGGGCATGACCAAGATGTGTTCGGGTTGACCCAAATTTTGACCGGTTCATGCCACACCTAACTCAAACTGGGTCGGGTTTGTGTCGTTGATGGTCTGACCCGATCCATTGTCATCTCTAGGAGGAAGATAAATCCTACCTAAAAGAAGACTTCAATCACTCATCGCGCTGCCGCCATCTATCACTAGTAAGTACCTCGATCCTAACTTGCTTTTCACTCTCTCTCACATCTACGCTCGAAGGACTCCTATTTATTTGCTCGATTCCTTCGAGGTGAACAAAGAAACAATCCGAGAAGATAAATTTGCAATATGGCCCTCATAAAATTAAATTTACAGCTAAGTCCAAGGAATAGCATGGATACTATACATGGGCAATGCCCAATCAACCATTATATCAAAAAAAAAAATATCCACCTAGCTAACGTCCAGGTTGTGGATTTTTTAAAAATTAGGATTGCTTATGTGCAATCAAGTTGCATATGACATTGTACAAATTTTCTACATGACGACTGATTGAATATATCTATGTTAGCAACATAAAAGGAGAGTTGACGATATCTACTTGTGGATAGATTTGGCGAAAACAATAAACTTTCAGCAATACAATATAATTTTTCCAGAACCTAATAATGAAAAGAATGCCTGGATATTCTAAACATGAAAGAAAAGCACTAGCAAAACCAGAAATAACAGCATAAATTCACAATGTGATCATGTAAAAGACTTCAGAATTATTGACCAATCCAAATTATTGGAGTCACTAAAATGTAACAGGCAGCGAAAATTGAAAAGAGAGAAACAGTTGTTATAGTTCTCTTATAAATTGAGTGAGAGTGCATTAGCTTCTATTGACTACAATACATCACAAAGTGATTAATAAAGTAGAAACTTTGCAGTTTATGAGACAATAAGAATGAATCGTTTCAGAACACACATACATTATGTAGATAGATATACCAGACACAGGCAATCCCCCTCTTTCTTAAATCTTTACTCAAAACGCAAATTTGACAAACCAAATAGATTAGCATTTGCCTGCAAGTAAAAGCATCTTTGTAAGAATACTTAAAGTTTGCTTAAATTTATCTATGTACCCAAAATGTAAAAGATCATCCAATTTCATTTGAAACTCTCCTAACATTATACAACAGAAACGATCAGTAGATAACAAAATAAACCTTCACACAGTCCGTTGCTTTTAGCTATCGTCTTTATCCATAATCAACTTACATTGCAATCAATCAGGTTGCATTTGATTCATACATTTCCACAATAACAGTTGTTGCAATTAGAAGTACTTGAATAAAGGTCCAAATTAATTACCACTATCAAATTGCAGGCCATCATCTTCTCATCCGTTCTCCAACCTCTAAAATAAAATTGTCAGCCATTGAGTTGTTACCCTGAATCATATATTCTCCAACAGCAGAAACAATGCATCATATGTTAGGCAATCTTAACCTATATACCAAATTGTCTAACAGTAAGTGTTACCCTGAATCAAACTCCCAATATTAAGCTTCATGAACAGACATACACGAAGTCTCATTGCAATACTTCCATCATCCTAAAAAAGATGGATGCCAATCAACACTAATCACTAAGCTTTGGCCTCCATTTCCTTCAACCTATTCTCTGAAACCAAAATGGCAAGCCCCTCCTTCATATCCTCTTTTCCCACCGGTTGCCGCGTGTGCTTCAAGTACAACGGATTTGATGTCAAAATCCTCAATTGGACGCCGTTTTTTATCTCCAAAACCTCGGGCAGCCCATTACCGCACCCCTTCGACAACCCGACATCGACTCGGAGCGCCCTGTCCTCGCACACCCCGTTGATTCCCTCTTCCTGTATGGTGTGTCCCATCACCATCCTCCTCGCGCCTGGGATCATCGCAAGCACCTCTTCGAGGTGCGCGCAGTCGCAATTCGATCCACGTGAGAACCTCCGCAGCCACACCACCGCATTCCGGTCCCTCAGATAGAGCGGCGATTGCCTCCCGCTTTGCCCCATTATCCAGTCCTTGACTTCCTGGTTGATCTTTTCGAGCCCATATTCGATATGTTCCTGGATTAGCCCGCCGTGGACGAACACCGAATCTCCGATTACTAGGACAGTTTGGTTTCCAGAGAGGAAGCGGGCGGCAATCGGGCCGTTCGGCCGCAATGCGGCAATCCGGGCGCGGATCCCCTCCCAATACTCCTGCTTCACCCCGGGAAAAGATTTGGGAACGCCCTTGAAAGGGTCTCGCGGGGTTTCAAGGCCGCCACAGAGGCGTTTCATGGAGAGACCGGAGCGGTACCAGAAAGACCAGCTCCTGAACTCGTCGAGGCCAGCGGGGGTGACGAAGCGGAAGTCTCCTTCGGCGTTCATGATCTCGTGGTTGCCGTGGAGGGTGAGGAGGGAACCGCCGGCGCGTGCGGCATCGATCTTGAGGCGTTGGAGGAGATAAAGGAGACGAAGCTCATCGCCACCGCGGTCGAGGACGTCGCCAACCTGGACGGCAACGGCAGAGCCACCGGTCCAGCGGGCGGAGAAGGGGTCGACGAGGCCAGCGAGGGAGAGGGTCTGGAGGGTCTTGGGAAGGTCACCATGGAGGTCGCCGATGGCTACGAGTCGAGCGGGGGCGGGGATGCGGGTGGGGAGGGGGGCGGGATCGGGGTTAGGGCTAGGATTGGAGGGGAAGAAGAGGCCGGAGACGGAGAAATCGACGAAGGCGTCAACGAAGGAGGAGAGGATCGGAGGGAGTTTCTCGCAAGCCGGGTCGGACGACTCCATTCTTTGACCTCGCTTATTGGAAGATGGAGTTGATTTGTGTGTGTGTGTATGTATTTGATTCGGGCCGCGTGTAATTCTAATTGCTTTGATTTATTTATTTAATTCAGTTTAGAAAAAAATATTTTATTTTTTTAAAAGATAACTTTATAACATAATTATTACATAACATAAAAATAATATTTTAAAATACATACAAAAATAGAAATGTGCGGTTAATGACGATATATTATAAGTTACCAGAAGATTTAAGGTCCGAACTCTATTATGATAACATATTGTAGTTGATGATAATATATTGTAAGTTACCTAAAGATCTAGGATCCGAACTCTAGTATGATCACTTATTGTAGTTGATGATAATATATTGTAAGTTACTTAAAGATCTAGGGTCTGAACTCTAGTATGATCATTTATTATGATTTTTTATTTTTATTTTAAAAAAATAAATATGAAAAAGTACTTAAAACACTATTTTATAACTTACTAACGAAAAGTATTTTTTTTACAAATTTTAAGTAATTTTTAAAAATCATAATATGAATTTGAAAAATTCTCAAATTCATAGTAAAAATATAAGAATTCCTAAATTCATAATTTTTTTTCGAATTCATCAAAGTACCCTCAAGTTTAGGTCTGGTACTAGATTTTAGACTTTTGCAAAAGTCTCAAAAATAGTATATTCCAGACTTTTTCAAAAGTGTGGAACCGAAATAAATTCATCATTTTTTTAATAATTATAACGATGATTACAATATATATAATATTTTCAATTAGTTTATTTCATATATTATTGATAATATTTAGAATTTTTGAAAATATAGTAGGTTCCAAACTTTTTTAAAAGTATGAAACTAGTATATTTCAAATTTTTGTAAAAGTTTGAATTTGAGAACTGGGGGCATTTCAGGGATTTGGAGAAAACATTTATGAATCTAAAAATTTTAGAATCCTTGTTATGAATTTGAGAATTTCTCTCATCCATATAATGGTTTTGGAAAATTACTCTTTAATTTTTATCATCTGGATTGTGATAATTTCACAAAAAAAATCATGCACAAGTTTTATTTGAAACTAGTATAAGACCCGCGCGATGCACGGCGATCTTAATTCACGTTAGATCAAATAAATTTGCTATTAATATATATTAATATTTAAAAAATAATAGTGTGCATAAATCATATATAATATAAAAATGAAAGTTTTATAAATTACGAAAAACTTCTTGGTATACAATATTTGTAGTTTCTTTTTCAATATGATCTTCTAAATTACAAATCAAAATCTTCAAATTTTTCCTATTGGTCACCCTAGACACTGCGACATAAAGTTGTTCATGAGTGAAGACATGTTTCTTAAGAAAAATTCTGACATTTGAAAGTGATCGTCCCTGACTTTTATTGATAGTCATCGCATAACAAATCATAATAGGAAATTGTCTCATTTGAAATTTAATTGGTAGTCTTGGATCTGATGGTGTCAACGATATACGTGGAATGAATATCTTTTCTCCACAATTAGTTCCAGAAATAATCTTGGCTTCAAGGACTCGGTTCCCAAGTCTTGTTAATACCAATCGTGTTCCATTACACAATCCGGCAGATGGATCGATATTTCTTAACAAAATAATAGGAGTCTCAACTTTTAATGTCAAAGAATGATTAGGAACATCAGAACATTTGATGCAGTTCAAGAAGTCTGATGTGTGGATCTGATCCAACAAACTCCCTCCAGAATCTGATAAGCATGTGTTATTTGAGTTCAAAAATATCATTGACTCTTTTTTATTTAGAGAAATCATATAGTCATTAATCATCTCAACCATATTAAGAGTGGGAGCTAATATAGCTCTTTGTTGCAAATATTATAAATTATTAACATTTGTTATAAGCTCAGGATAAATTGCATCAACAATCGCATTAATATGGTCACTTGCATCCAAAATTAAGTTATCATCTAGAATTCGGACTACGCCATAACCATCACCAGGATCACCTATCTTTCCATCACCGATCGATAATATCCAATCCGAAAAACTTTTCAAATCATCTGTATTATCATCGGAGTTATTTATAGTGAGACGCATATTTTTCGTTAACTTCAACACTTCACAGTCGTCCCATAAGTAAGACAAATTAAGTGCTGTATTAACAATATCTTGTCTGCTTCCCTTAGGAATGACATGTAAAATTTGTCTGAAGTCTCTCCCAAATACTACAGTCTTACCTCCAAAAGGATGATCATTGCTGTTTGGATTCTTAAAACGTATATTGTTAATGCACCAAAACAATATTACCCGCGCATCGCACAATGATCTTAATTCAAATTAGATCTAATAATTTTGTTATTAATATATATCAATATTTGAAAAATAATATTATGTAGAAATAAAAAATATTTTTTAACAAATTACAGAAAACTTCTTGGTATACAACATATGTAATTTCTTTTTCAATATGATCTTCTGAATTACAAATCAAAGTATGGTATATAGATATGATCCAATAAACTCCCTCCAGAATTTGATAAGCACGTGATATTTTAGCTCAAAAATATTGTTGACTCTTTTTTATTTAGAGAAATTATGTAGTTATTAATCGTTTCAATTATATTCAGAGTGGGAGCTAATATAACTATTTCTTGCAAATATTAGCATTTATTATAAGTTCAAGATAAATTGCATCAACAATCGCAGCAATATGGTCATGCTTGCATTCAAAATCAAGTTACCATCTAGAATTTGGACTACCCCATAACCATCACCAAGATCATCTATCTTTTCGTCACCAATCGACAATATTCAATTCGAAAAACTTTTCAAATCATTTGTATTGTCATCAGAGTTGTTTACAGTGGGACACAAATTTTTCATTAGCTCTAAATCTTCATAGTCGTCTCATATGTAAGATGAATTAAGTGCCACTAACATCCATCACACGACAATGAACTTTGAACCTTTAATGATACATTATGTCAATTACGCCAAAAATAACATACAATATATCAAATAAAATAGATAATAACAATAACAACAACAATAAAATACATCGGAGTCCCCACAAAATCAAATATATCACACTTGGTACAATAATATTTTCCTCCAACTTTCTCCAATCCTTTAGGACATCTCTTGCAACCAACGTAATACCAACCCTTCTCACATTCCACCTCCACTATTGTTCCCACAATCCAATGTGTTTCCTCCTTTAGAAATTTTTTAAAGTTAAAGAACCATATTATTAAACATAATAAGCAATAATATAAAAATTTATATAAAGTATACATGAATTTCTTACCTCTGGATTTGCAATGAGATCCTCAATACTAATAACATTAGTAACATCATGGAAAACTTCTTGAGAAATAGATAAACCTAGATGAGAACTTATTTAGCTGATCACATTTGATGATGATTCTCCTTTGTCCAAACATCTAAAATAAAATTGAATCTTAAGATAGTCACAACTTTATAAATGCTTGAAACAACTTACAATAATCATTGAGAGTATTATATAGCTAACCCTTTCTTGAAGTCTTGGATTTCTAAAATATCAACATTAACAAAGAGCTTTGACACAAAAGTTATTCCTCACATACACTTTGTCTGTATCAACATGAGTAGTTAATTGTAATTGAAGAGGAAAAGAAGTAGAAAATAGATGGATTATTGACCTTGATATTTTTTTGTCTTTGACCATGTGAATAATTATTATCACTAGACCAGAAATTGTATCTTGCTTTAAAAAATCTTGCACCTTATTTACAAAATCCTCTCATAATGTGCATTTGATATGATTCATGCTGCATCTGATTATACTTTTACAGAATACCTTTATTACCTTATTTATAAAATCCCCCCATAATTATTGTTAATACATAATTATTTATATAGTAGTAATGTGCAATTGTTTAAGATTATACTTTTACAGAATACCTCAAATCTTGCAGATCGACTTTTATAGCCGCAGACCATCTACCACGTGCATTGTGCCTTTTAGGTTGATCCATACGAATTATCTCCCCAATTACATCTGATTAATGAATAAAAATAGAGAAGCGAACAAAAAAAAGGAATAATTTTTTTAGTAATTAATTTGCATACCATAAATAGCATAAAAATATAGTAAATGAATTAAAGAATAGATCATAAATAATAGTCTCACGATTGTTAATTTTCCATCATCCTAATTGATTACTTATGTACGATTGTTGCGAACTACTGGATATAATACTTATCACATGGACAAAGAATAAACAAAATGTCTTTCTTTCGTGCAATATTGAATAATCTATAAAGAAGAGGATTTTTAATGTTCTTTTAATGATTAATTTATTCAACTAAGTTGAAGAACTATGTCCATTTGTCGATAATGATGAGTTGTAAAGTTGTTTCTTTTGATGACTTATTTTTTATATTCGCATGTAGCAAATTTAAGTTATATACTCTTCCAAGTTCGAAGCATCTTCCTTTCTATTTTCCATTATTATTATTATTAATTAATTTGCATTAAAAATACGAATAGTTAATTGGCATTAAGAATAAAAATCATTAATTTGCATTAAGAATGAAAACAGTTAATTCATTAACAAATATAATAAAGAGAAGCAAAGAAAAAAACGAATGAATTAATTATTTTATTAGTTAATTTGCATTAAGGATAGACTTAAATAACACTAAAATATAGTAAATGAATTAAAGAATAGACAATATATAGATAACAACTTCATTAGTATATATAATAACAAAGTGTGATAATATTTTCTAATAAATTACTCACCAAAAAACTCATGTTGATCAATTGCTTCTGCAGCTACCATATTCTCAAATGAACGAAAATTGAACAGCTTCATTGAAAATTGAGGATCACTTATTGCATTTACGGTAGTTTTGTTGAAAAATTTTAACTGAAAATTATGATGAGTGTATTTTATCCATGTATTGACTGCAACAACGAAATTCTTCATCACATAGGGCTCGTTTGGTTCGCAAACTGCTCATCACAGGACACTAGACAGGGACAAGGACAGGACATCAGGTGTCTTGGGATAGTAGTTATACCGTGTTTGGTTCGCTAAGAACAGGACACGATATCTAGTCTCGTCTTGCGTTTGGTTCATTAAAATAGAGTCCTGTACAAGACAATATGACCAAAATACCCTTATAAATTTTTAATGCTCAAATTTAATTTTAAACATAAAAGTCTTCCTACTTAGTCTTAAATTTTAAAAAATAATTACATTTTATTGAGAATTATTGAGCGTGAATCTGAATGGTGATGCTCAAAATCAAATAATAGTGATGCTTGTACAGGTCATATGGTGGAAGAAGTAATCAAATAATTTATATACCGTTCCAAGAATCAAAGAAGCTTCAATCAACACAGGGAAGACCAAACACAGGGAAAAATTTCTTGCTTAAGAATGTGATTTGCGATAGATCATAGAAGCCAAGTTCAAGTAAGAAAATCTCATAACTAAATGAAGCAGCAGTTTATGTCCAGAAACAATAAATAAATCCGACAACAAGCATTTGAGTATTTGACTAACTATTGCATAATGCAATGCCATCTGGAACTACAATTTGAGAATCTATTTACTGGTCTTGAACAGTTTTAGCTAAACTTCAGAATCCAGATACATATGATCCGATCAGCGGATCAGGCACAACCAGAATATTTACAACATAAAATAAGGGCAGACTTCAAGAATATAGGTAAAAGTCAGACAACAATCAAACTCATGGTTATGCAGAAACCAGAATGAGGTTACAGTATACTAAACAGGAATATGACAATTAAAACTTGTTAATTCATACAAAGCCAAACAGTGAGCAGACACCCAACTACAAAATGATTTAACAAAGCCAAACTTGTTAAAACATGATTGAATGGTACAATATTCAATCAAAACTACAGTAAACACAATTCAAAAATAAAATTTGGAACACCTCCAACTACAAAATGATAAAATATTTATCTACCACAATTCCAAAATAACAAAGTGTTCAACTACATCCTCATAATTGACTTCACAAAAGTCAACCTTCTACTTTCATCCATCCTCATGAAAATTATCGCGTAGTGAGTATTTTCTGCAAATTTTTTCAGTACATTCATTTCCTCCATCTATGTTATTCTCAATTTATGCACTTCATCAACCAACGTTGACATCTCCATATGCTCTCTCATTTTTGTCATCTCAATAGCCACTGTGTGCATATCACGAGCAGCCGAACTCATTTGAGTTTCCCACACCTCAATGAATTTATCTGCCACTTCATTCATGCGGCCTCGTTTTTTTTTTGGCTCACTTCCTTCGAATTGACTACCAATGTTGGAGGTTGGAGATTCTCGCCTTGTTGACATTGGAGATTCAGGTTGTTGTGAGGATTGTGTTTCCATCATATTTTCTCATTCAGGTTGTAAGGATTGTGTTTCTATCACATCAGCTGGTGTCTCTGCACCGTGGCCAGTGGCACGATCCTTTCCAAAGATGACATGCAGTCTTTCAAACTCTTTAAATTCTTTATTCGCATGGTTTGCGGATTTTGGATGCTTCTGTTACACAAGGAAAAAATACAAGTATTATCAATGATGCAATAATATTAAATAATACATGCTTCTGTTGACAATAAAAAATCAATATTAAATAATTACCTTCAAATATTCCTCCAACACTTGTGGATTGTCAACCACCACACACTTACGCATATCGTCCCATCCAAATCCGCTTGTGTTCATCATATCAAGTGCTTCAGATAGTTTAAGTGACCATCTTTTCATTTTGTTAACTATCTGTTGCACTGTTAAGTTAATGCCAAGAACTCGTATCAACATTCTTTTCAAAGCTTCCTCAAGAGTTCCTGCTTTAAAAGTTCCATTCTCCCCCCTATGTCCCTCCACAACCAATTCTTCTAAAATAGTCAACAAAGTTTCATCTTCCTCTTGTGTCCATGAGCGTCTACCTCTTTTTTGAACTTCCATGACTACAAATAAGACATAACCAAACCATTAACAACTAAAAATAGTCAAAGGGCGCTCCGTGTAATTCTCTCTAGTGCTTGCTTAATTCTATTTCTCCAACATGCTATGAGTATTGGAATTAATTAATTATTCTGGAATGTTCCATACTTAAATAGCATGGCAGAGTCATGGAAATGGAAGAATGTTCCATACTTTTGAGCTGGGATTTTTCAACTAACTACATGGACTGCCACAGAAATGTTGTTAAAAGCATGTATATTTCACACAACGAGGTTGGAACTAGAAAGGTCAAAATTGTGCATGATGGAGTAGAATCTAAAACTTTTCTAGTGGAGATGAGTTCTTATTTCCTTTTAATAGGAGGTAAACCAGCTGCATATCTATAATTATACTATTAGTCATTGGAAAATTGGATTGCATAATGGGTCATCGGACTCAAAGCTGATTCATATAGAAGTTTTCTATTCAACAGAAGAGACATAGCATAACATGCATAAAATTAATGAAGATCAATTTTAAACAACCAAATAAATGTTATGGCAAGAGCAAGTTAAAATGAATTGGATAATTGGACATCACATACCTATCTTCCACCTAGATAATAGAATAGGATGATACAAAAACACTCATGTCTATATCAAGATCTCGCATAAACTAACCTTAAAAGAAACAGTAGAGACTGGAAAAGGAGGAAACAGGTTTGCAGTCTTGTCTCTTAAAATTTGCTGTTAGAAACATCAATAACTGTGAGACCAAACCAGAGTAAGTCACAAGTGTGCTTCCTTAATCCTTCTACAGTCTTGTCTCTTAAAATTTGCTGGTTATCCTACATTTGTTGCACATACGGCATCATGAAAAACCAAATGACTTTCTTTTTCTCAGTACTTGTTTGAATTTTACACTTTTAGCATGTTATCGGAATTAAATTAACTAAAATCTAAAATATTTCAAATCTTATCAATAAGCTCAACACTATACTGAAATGTTTACCAACTGCATGTGACAGGAAATATATCATATTCACTCAGTGAAAAAAAACTCCAAACATGTATCTCTATTCATTATGTAATAGAGTCCTCCGTTGACCAATAAAATTAATGAGCTTAATGAGTTGATAAAATCTATCCATGATGAGAAGGAAGCTGCTGTTGAGCAACTTGCCTCCCATACAGGGACCATTGCAAAGTTGACTGATCAACAGTCAAGAGGCTTGGAGCTCCACTTTGCAACTGAATCTCTTCTCAAAGAAAATGAAGCTCAACTGCATGAAGCTATTAAGCAACATAATCAGAAAGACTTGGAAACCAAAGAGCTCCAACAGAAGCTGATTTCACTTGAAACTAAACTAAGCTGATTTCACTTGAAACTAAACTAAACTAAACTAAATCGAAATTACCTTCACTGAATACCTGGATCTGTCTTCCTTACTCCTATAATGCTAATATCAACTAGTTAATCCAGAATTTCTAACAGCCATGATTTAAATTGTATTGTTTCATTGGCAAACTTTCATGTTTCTTGAGTGCTAGTGCTTATGCATATGCCAAATATGACTAATTAACTAGAAAAGTACATTGATTTCATTAAAATCCAAATCATTAAAAAGTACATAATCATAACTGATTCAATATAAAAGTACATTGAATTACATAACCAAACCATAATAAAAGTACACAAGTACATTTATTCAATTTTTTGCTCTCCATTCGTCCCACATTTGTTGTGCTAAGTTGTCTCTCGATTGAGTCCATTCATTACTAGGCTCAACGGTGCTGATTATGTTGATAGGTTCTTCTCCTATTGGTAGTTCATCATCTGTGATGGTAGCAAACTCCAACGGATCAATTTCCATGTTCATCCGAATAAAGTTATGAAGTAAACCACAAGCAAGAATAATACGACATTGGGTTTTTATCGGATAAAAGGATGGTGATCGAAGAATAGCCCATCTTTTCTTTAAAAGACCAAAACATCTCTCGATTACATTTCTTGCTCGTGCATGTCTGTAGTTAAACAGTTCCTCACGATTTTGGGCTGTTCCTCGACTATTGCCCCACTCTTGAATATGATATCGTCTACCGCGATATGGTGCAAGGAATCCATCCCCATTTGTGTATCCACCATCCACAAGATAGTAGTTACCTATCGACAAAATTATTATACGAATTTTAGTTCTTATTATGGTAAGTCAATTATTATAATATAGTTTATGTATGACATACCAACTGGGACGTTCAATCCATTGGGTCTCGTAACTGCATCACGCAGTACTCTAGAATCAGAAGCTGACCCCTCCCAGCCTGATAACACATATATGAAATTCATTTCTGGTGTACATACTCCTAACACATTTGTTGCAATACCTCCTTTCCTTGTCCTGTATCTAGGTCTGTCTGTAGCAGGTGGTGTAACAGCTATATATGTACCATCTAATGCTCCTAAACACCCCTACACAAAATTTAAACCGAATATTAATTGACGTTCTAAATACAATAACAACTATGATATCAATGATATATAGCTTACCTTGAACCACTTCCATCTCTCATCGGTGCAATCTTGTGGCACAGGTTCTGGCTTTGCTAATAAGACATCATGCAATCTAACAACAGCATGTAACACATGATGGCAATATCTACTAATGGTTTCTCCCGATCTTTTGAACCTAACTCGGATTGTTCTATTTTTTGTGTGATGAGCTAGAATGTTTACAAAAATAGCAACTTGCTCCTCCACGGTCACCCTCCCATCACCCGTTAACCCACCCCGAACAATCAATAGCTCACAAAGTCTTGCGAAAGCATTTCTAGACATTCTCAACTCCCAAATACAATTATTATCGCTTTCCCTAATAATGGAATCCAAAACATCCATGCGAGTCATATTTCTAACAAGAGTTCTATCATCTACCCCTCTCCTCTCATACTCATCACGCATTATAAATTTTATAAAAAAATATCCAACTGCAGACATAGCAAGCAAATGGATATACATTCTTCGTGTAGCAGCGTATAACATGAATGACAACTCATCCATTATTCACTAAAAACAATAAACAAAAAATCAGAAAAAAAAAGAAATTATTAGCTAAGGATATTTGACCTATATCAGAAAAAAGAAATTGACAAAGCAAAAGGATAGGGCAAGGAATAGGAAAACAGTTAACTTCTATAATTATATTGGAAGTCTTCTTGTCCAAATTACAGTTGTAATACTAGTTAACCATGAAAATAACTCTCAGGTGACCATGGTTCTCCTTGAAACCCTGAGACGATATGGACCTGTGGTTCAATTGGCAAGAAAGGCAGGAAGAGATATGAGATTAGGGAACATAAGCATACCGAAAGATACTTCACTAATAATACCCATAATGATGATGCATAGAAGCAAGGAGATTTGGGGTGCTGATGCCAATGAGTTCAATCCTTTGAGATTTAAGAATGGAATCTCAAAGGCTGCTGCACACCCTAATGCATTGCTCGCATTCTCAATGGGACCAAGAGTATGCATAGGCCAGAACTTTGCAATGTTGGAGGCGAAGACTGTGATTGCCATGATCCTTCAGAGGTTTTCATTCTCTCTATCACCCAAATACATACATGCTCCTATTGAAGCATTGACACTGCAGCCCCAGTATGGACTTCAGATTATTTTCAGTCCCTTGCATGTCTAACATTATGAATCCATGTGTTGATTATTTTCAAGTAATTTCTTTTACCTTGGTCCTTGGAGTTGGAACCTAGTCATGTTCTTCTAGTTTTTCCCCCCTTCTTTCTTATTTTTCTAATACTTCAGAACCTGCTTAATTAGATCACTCAAATATTATTCTTCTCTAGTCATAAGCTTGCATTCACTGTATGGGTAAAGTACATAATTGCTTGCATTCACTGAATCTTGAGAGATATATGCATGGTTTCCCTACCAATCAAAATATTGAATCTCGTTATCTTATTGACACATACACTGCCCTGTAATTCTTAAAGAAGCAAAAAATCAACACACAGGCGAGAGAGGCATACAGTGAGGCATACAGAGAGGATTTGCAATTTCTGTAATTGAAGCAGAAAATCAACACACGAACAACAATAAAGAAGCAGAAAATTCAACTGGGGCCACAAAATACAGTGAGGCGAGAGAGGCATACAGTGAGGCCACAAAATCAACACACAGGCGAGAATCGAGAGGCAAGAAACAACTGAACTGGAGATGCGAGAGAGGCATACCTGAGGAAAGAGAGAGGCGATAGGCGAGTGCAAAGGGCGTCGGGCGTCGGACGAGAGAGCAGCGTCGGGTGTCGAGCGAGAGGTGAGAGCAGCGTCGGGCGAGAGAGTCGCGAGAGCAAATGCGTCGGGCGAGAGCAGATGCGTCGGGCGAGAGAGTCGCGAGAGATATGTCGGCTAGGGTTGGAGAGAGACCCCGTGACAAGTGAGGGCAATGAGGTCTTTTTCCCTCGTTGTCCTCCGCCCAGATTTGGTGTACCGAGAATTTTCTCGGTACACCAATTTGGCTCAAAATCCTATCCCGAACAGGAATTAAAATCCAGTCCCTCCCACTTTTTGCAAAACAAACGGGGGACAAGAGCCAAAATCTAGTCCAGTCCCCCGTTTTTTAACGAACCAAACGGGCCCATAGAGGTTGCTTTCAACAATAAGCAGTTTAAATTGTGCCATAAGCAATTTTCTAACAGTCGCATGGATTCGTGATCCCTTCTCAAAAAAACAAAAAATATTACATAAGATAATCAAGTTAAGAAATAAATATAGATTTAACAAAAATAAATAAAAATCTTACCTTGGCATCCTGTAGAATCATTTCAAAACTATTAATATCATCAGCATTGTCCCTCATAAGCATATCCCATGCTCTGACTACAATCACCTTCAAAATATAATTTAATTTATTATTCTTAATAGTGTCAATCATATCAAACTTCACCTGAGAAGTCATTGATATGAAAAAAAAGAACAATGTCTATTACTTGAGGCAAATAAATAATGACGCACATGTGGTGAATTTATAATATTACCACATGCACACATTCTTAATATTTCATTAAATTGATATAATGACGTGGATCATTTTAGAAATTAATAAATATTGATATTAAATGTGACGTGCTTATATTAAATATTAAATATTAAATAATTAAGAAATATATTATTACATGATTAAGAAGATATAATTTTAGATATTAATAAATATTATTATTAAATATGGTGGGCTCACGTTCAAAAAATTTAATGTTTTACTAAAGTATTGCAAGGTGACTTGTATAGAAAAAAATAATATTAAATTTAATTCTATATCTATATATATCAATGCATTTTTTATAAATATAGCAATTGGAATTTTTATTATATCAATATCAATATCTTGATTTTTTATATCAATATTCTATATCAACACAGGTAACGAGGACTTCCTTATTTTTTGGGTCTTTTTCCCTCTCTAATTGCTTTAATGAGTCATTAATTAGTAAGATTTTTATATTATACTTATATATTATTTTTTTATTAGAAGTATCCCAAGAGTACATATGTTTCTAATAATGAATTTATTATATAGATCACGCATAAATGATAATTGCTACATTAGTACATTGCCAACTCAAGTGATGTGACATATAATTTATCTTTTATTTAAATATATATACTTAATGTCTTTCGAACTAAAGGAATATGCTACATCAGCGCATTACGTGGCCACATTAATTAGTTTTTAATAGAGAGTTATTTGCTTTCTATTTAAATAGATAGTAATATTATTTAATATATATTATCTCTTTCAATTAAACCAACATACCATTAAATATATATTTAATTTACTCAGCAGTAGAGGAATTTTGTTCTATTCGCGTCATTTAGGGATTGAATGTTGGTTTGATCCGTTTTGATTAAAAACAATTAAGTATATACAAATCGATTATAAATAGAAATAAATATTTGGTAGCAAAAAATAGAAAGTAAATGCATTCAATTTAAATAGAAATAAATAAAAATGCAAACCGATTATATACTTTAATACTTTCTATAATTATATGTATCCAAAAATAAATTTTGAATATTAATATATAATAATTATATGTATCCTTAACTTTCTATTTAAAACTAATTAATTAAATATTAAATATTTAAAAAATATAATATTACATCATTAAAAGAGATAATAATATTATATATCAGCTAAGATAACTAATTTTAAGAGAGATAATATAACCTGTCATAAAAAATTAATGCAATGAATATATATTTCTTTTCTGAAAGCATTTACATTAATATACTAAATTATTATATATTAATATTCAAAATTTATTTTTGGATACAAATAATTATAGAAAGTATTAAAATATTTATATTTAGTATAAGACACTTATCATGGTTCTTATCATGACACTTGGCACGATAAGAAGTCTAAAGTGTATTATATACCATCTAAGATAACTAATATTAAGAGAGATAATATTAGCTGCCATAAAAAAATCAATGCAATGAATATATATTCATTTTCTAAAAGCATTTACATTAATATTGTAAATTATTATATATTAATATTGAAAATTATTATATATTAATATTGAAAATTATTTTTGGATACAACTAATTATAGAAAGTATTAAAGTATTTATATTTAGTATAAGACACTTGGCATAGTTTTTATCATGACATTTAGCATGATAAAAAATTTAAAGTGTTTTCTTTTATATATATATATATATATTTGAAACAATTTGTTCGTGACCCGGCTTTTATTTTGAAGGAATGATTATCTAATCATCAATAAATAATAAATTTGATGTATCTTTTCTGCTTTCACCGTTTTAAAATTTGCATCTTCTAAATCTAACTGTTGAAATCATTTTAGATGACTTTTGTAGAAAACTCCTCTTAATATAAAATTTTAGTACTAAAAAAAATAAAGTTGAAATGTGAACTTGAAAATACAATTAATTATTTGGTAACTTAGGTAGACCAATTATAAATATTTTTAAGAAAAAATAATAATGTATCTATCCAAACTATAGGTCTTATAATAAATTTGTCTTACTTTTTAATTTGTCACAAATCTCTTTCACATAATTGAATTAACATCAATTATATCCCATCACTAAGTACTCGTTGCCTCAAATGCTATTTGCTGACATGGCGTCACAATCAACATAGTAAATATTAGTTTTTTATTATCTTATATCATGTCAGCATTCCCAATATCATATGAAAATGGTTGTTTTAAAAAATTTGAAACCTAACCATAATACTTCAATTCCACTCGACATTGTCCCCACGTCGATTTTATTGCTCGCCAGCAGCATATGCACATAGGTAAATGGGGGACATTTTGTCCCCTATTTTTGCCCATATTTTTTCAAAAAAAATCAAATATTGTGATCTCGTTTCATATTCAAAATAACATGAAGATAGATTTTGGTAGTCTTATTATTTATTATGCATATTACTTAATTAATAAATTTGTCAACAAAATACAATTAGAATTACATTCCATATTGGAATTGGTTAAAACTATTTTTTTTTGTTTTCAAATCTACTGGATTATTGCTTTCTTTATCCCAATAGTCTTGAAAAGAAGAATGAATAATGTGTTTTTTTCTTTTGGACTGCATCAGAGCTACTGAAAAAAAAAATCTTTTACTGATGATGCTATCATTAGTCGTTTTCAAAATATGAGAAGTCGTAGAGGACAATTGTGAGATGTAGTAGGTCGCTTCTCATTCACTAAATTATGTAATTCAGCTATTTTGATGAATTATTTCTTTTTGTTTTCTTTTGTAGAATTATATATTTTGTTTCTCATTTGTTGATTTATGTATTTTGATTGTCTTATATTAAATGTACTTTTATACAATTATATTATACCGTACCGCAGGGGTAAGCCCCCGTACCCCCAAATTATACATCCTAATTTTAATTTTAAATTTCTCTATGTCCCCCATTTTTAAAATCCTGCATACGCCCCTGTTGCTAGCACAAAGTCCATATCAATAATCGTCATTCTTTTCGTCGGCAATCATGAGACTATTATCACTAAGAGATTCTCGCCCGCTGAAGATTCTCAACACCCTTCAGGTTGCATGCGACACTCGACCTTCCGACGAGCAAAAATCTTTGGATGACAAGAGTTCGACGATCGCCAACACGAAGAACGACGACTAGCGACAAGCACTTCCCGCGAGCAACAGACTTTGATGTGTGGGCAATGTCAGGTGAAATTGGGTGTTAGGATGAGGTTTCTGATTTTCTAAATTTTCTTCAAATAATCATTTCATATGATGTGAGGAATGTTGGCATGACATCGGATAATAAAAAAATTAATATTTAATGTTTGCGATAACATGTATCTAAGGTGGGATATAGTTAATGTCAATTAAATAGTATGAGATAGATTTATGGCAAAGTTTAAAAATGTGATAGACTTGTTATAAGATCTATAGTTTGGGATAAATACATTAATTTTTTATATTTTAATATAATTATTAGGAGCAATATATAATTTAAGGTTGATTTTATTTTGGTCACTAAAATTTAAAATTTTAGTTCTTTTTCAAAAAAATAATCACCACATATGAGTTGAATTCCTTTCTTGCCGGAGGAAGATTACGAATTAGCTCATAAGATGTGCACCTAATCACTATGCTCAAAAGATCCTTGTCCCCACATGAGATAGCTTTATTCAAAAAATTCTAAGTTATCTTTACAAAAAATTTGTAGCATCTCTGCATCACACCAATCCCCTCCGCTTCTCCGTCACCCTATCACATTTCTACTACACGCAAATTTGGCAGCACAATAAGCTACTATATATATATATATATATATTAAAAGTCAACAACGGCTTGCATCAAAATAATCATAGAACAAAATCGCCTCCGGCTGTGGAGGGCGAATAGATGATCAGACAAAACGATCTTTCAAAACGCGAGCTTGATTTGCTGCTCAATGGGCAGCTTTATTTTTCTCTCATCTACAGAAATTAAAACTAATACAATCACTCAATGAGGATAAGTGCAAAATATCGATCACCAAAGTATGAATGCTCCAAGGAATGAAACGAGGAGTCATTCCTTGAATTTGAAGACTATACCGCATCTAATTTCAACCATATTCCAATACTTCTTGAGTCATCTAGGTGCATCAAGAAGTATTTTGCAATCAAACTCAATCACAAAGGGCCCAAGCCCCAAAATCGAAGCCCTCACGAGAGCTTCCCGGACAGCATGCACTTCGAAAATTAGAGAGGTGTCACCCACCATGTACAAGCCTGCAGCCTCCAAACATAAACCATTACTATCCTTAATGGCAATGCCCAAGCACAGTTACAAGAGCTTCTGCTATTGTCCTCAGCCGAATTACCCCAAGTCAAAGGGCTAATGAAAGCCATGATTTGGTTCATAAGACATCTAGGGGTAGGCTGCCAAGCCTCGTATAACGCGCGATTCCTTGCGTCTTAGATGAAGCAACAAGAAATAGCTATTATGGAAGGGCCATCTAGGAAGGTCGACTGACCTAAGGAAGACCCAATAACCCACACTACTGGAATAATATGCATCAGCAACGGCTGAAGTCATTGCTGAAAACCATCAATAACGGCTTGCAATGGCCCGACCCGTTGCAACGGAGCTGTGGCAAAAACACACATTGCTGATAACTTAGCAACGGATCAGCAACGGCCGATCGGACCGTAGCTAATAATAATATCAACAACGATTCTGCCACGAATGAGGGGCCGTTGTAGATATGAACATCAGCAACGGCCCTGCGGTCATGGCAAGACCGTTAGTGAAAGCCCGTTGCTAAGCTGTTGCTGTAGGTCATCAGTAACGGCTTACGATACAATTTTAGTAACGGCTTTCCCACGGATGACCGTAGGAAAGTCGTTGCTAATTATGTAAACCTGCAATCGAAATTTTTTAAAATTTTAAATTTCCATTAATACATTGATACATTATCTGATACATAACTCACACACCCATACACCCATAAACACATCCATTCACATACACATCACAGATACACCCAGATATACATCAAAATAATTATACTTAGATTTATAATTATCCACAATCATATAAAAACTATTCAAATTCAAAACTAGAGTATCAATATCCAAACAAAATAAGTTAATCAAGTATATAGTATCCAAGTAACAAAGTCAATATCCAAACAAAATAATAAAATCTCACGACGACGATGGAGGATGGTCTGGATCATATGGCGAGGTCTGAAGTGCTTAGGTGTACACCGGCGTGGACTGACTTGATGACGATGGATCAAATGATGCCGAAGGGATGCCTACTCTGGTATGACCTGACATGTTGCGTAGCATAGCATGGATCTCCGTTATTATCTGACTCTGACACTCCATCATCTCATTCTGATGCGCGACCGTCTCCTCCAGTGTCCTTATCCTGTTACTCTAATTATAACTAGACCTGGAGGTGGACGGCCGTTCACCAGCGACCGGAGGGGTCGGTGCCCCAAGTGGCCCTAGCACGGCTCGCGCATGACCACTATATGCAAATCCATATACGCGGTCATGGTCCCAGCCATCTGCAGCATCGACCCGCGCTCCTACGTCAAAGTCCTCGGGGGTGCCCCCACGCTGCATCACCGTCTAAGTGTAGGTTTCCTACCCGAGTTTGAATTTTTGTTTCATATTTTTTCTAAAACTTAAATTATAAATAAATAATGAATAATTTAAACAAATATACTTACCATAATGTATGCAGCGCGATTGTCAATGTACTCCCCCGTCCTATGTACTCGATGGTGAGTCCACTCGAACACCGCCATCGGGGAGGGTCACTGGACAGTCTTGTCGTCCATCACCGTCATCTACATTTACAAAACAAATACATTAATTAGTTCACAGAGTAACAAATAAAATATATAATTAAAAGTAAGGTATAATATTTACCATATGACTCGCGTGCACTGCAAATGAAATAGAGCCGCCAGTTTGACGCGCTCCTCCCCCCGACATGCGGTTTCTAGCCGCAGTCCTAGAAATCTCCTCCCATCGATCTGTCGACCATGATGCCACGAGCTGGTCCTATATATCCGGAGTAATCCAATCGGGGTTGTATCCTCGAGTCTCCACGATATTTGTGGTCCCAGCTCGGGCCATCGCCTGGGATCGGGCCTGCCCCAGCTGATCGTTGTACCTCTGCCGAGAAATAGCCTCCCAAGCAAAGTAAATGAAGGACCTCTGGTCCTCATCCCATGTATAGCAAGCCTGCAAAACAATAATATCAATACCAATATTAGTCATCATGTATAAAAAATATTTTAATACATGTCTCAAACTCGCGCCATAGCATGTCGACGTGCTCACTAGGCACGTGAGACCATGTGGGCCATGCCCCATGCATGTATCGTCGAATGGTAGAAGATATCATCTTGGGCACTTCTTCTTGCTCGAACCTGCACAATAAAAATAAAGTTCAATATTATATTATGATATAATGAATTTATAATAATTCATAATTCATGATATATTATCGCTACCTAATCACACTAATGAATCTGCGTGACTCTATGGCTGGTGGAGGCTGCCACCTGTTCGGCCTGCGTGGACGCCTGCGTCTGGATGAACTAGCCTCAGCAGTATCATCGGCAGGAGGATTAGCAGAATGACCAAGTGCTGGAATCTAACCGATCGGAGACTCCGAAGCTCTTGTGCGATAATAACCACGACCAGACATATCTATCGAATAAGCATATAATTAGATTATATATATAGTAGAGATATATTTAATATAAGATATACTTTATAATTATTCCTCATCATCTGAGTAATAGTCTTCAAATTCTTCCTCTTCTTTCCCTTCTTCATCTTCTTCATCTCCAGCTTCCTCAATTTCATGATCGTCGTCATCAACATATTCAACTTCTAATTGAATTGACGTTGTGTCTGCATCCTTGAGTATTGGAATAATACGGTATACAACAGGAGGATCATCTTCTTGATAGAAATCATATGTCACATCAGGTATCGACTCATTTTCTCCCGCTATCGGATCAATTCTTCCTCTAGCTTTAGTCTTACAGACTACACGCCAATCTGTTCTATCTTTATTTCGAGATGGATATTTCGTGTAATATACTTGTTCGGCTTGTGATGCCAATATAAAAGGCTCATTTGTTGCCAATTTTGATTTGTAATTAACCTTAACAAGTTTGTATTTTGGATGAACTTTCATACCCCTTTCTGTTATATCAAACCAATGACATCTAAATAGAAAAACTGATTTCAAGCCGAAGTAGTGCAACTCTATCACTTCTTCCACCAGTCCATAAAAATCCATATCACATTCAACACACGTTGTCCCTTTCACGCAGACCCCGACATTCATCGTCTTATTTGTAAATGCATATTCAACCGTGTGAAATTTATACACATTAACAAAATATCCGCTATAACAAGACACTAGTCGCGACGGTCCACTAACAAACTCAAATATCCTTTCATCTATTTCAGCTCTGTGATCTTTGCTGTAAGCCCGAATCCAAGTAGGGAAATCACATTTCTCTAATCTTTTCAATTCTTGATCGTTGTGAATAGTATATTTTTGCACCATTTCAATGTCAAATATTTCAATGAATTGTTCAATCTCTGGACAATTGAGTAATACGTATAATTGTGTCAAATGATACTCTTCGTCGCTTAAGTGTCAAGATGGACGAGAACCAAAAGCACGACCAGAGTGAAAAAATATATTTAAACTTTCATTTGAATATCGAACTACCCCGTCGTCGTTATGTGGAAGACGATCAAATCTTGTCTGTATTGTCGATTCAAAGTAAAATGAGCATGATGTTGAAATTTCTTGGATGATATACGATTCAGATATTGATCATTCAACAACTGCGGTCTTCTTTACTTTTTTCTTCACACGATTCATGTACCTTTCAAATAAGTAAATCCACTGGTATTGAACAAGACCACCAACTCATGCCTCGTATGCCAAGTGTATCGGTAGATGTTCCATCGACTCAAAGAAGGCAGGAGGTAAAAACTGTTCCAGCTTGCATATAATTTCAATAATATTATTTTTAAGTACTGACATATCTTCGACTCGAAGGACATTTGCACAAATGTTTTTAAAAAACATACTTAATTCAGTCAACGAACCCCAAATATTATCAGGTAGAAGATCTGAGAATGCGATAGAAAGCAATCTCTGCATGAATACAAGACAATCATGAATCTTCATCCCTGATATTTTGCAATCATCGACGTTCACACATCGAGATATGTTTGAAGCATATCCATCGAGTAATCTGAGTTCTTTAATCCATTGACAAACATCTTTGATCTGTTGTTTATTTAACACATACGGGGCCTTCGGCTTCAGATATCGTCTGTTGATCTCTTGTAACTCCAACTCCGGTATCTTACAAAGTATTTTCAGATTATGTCGGGCTTTGACATTATCTTTAGTTTTTCCGGAAACATCCATCAAAGTGTTGAAAATATTAGCAAACACATTTTTTTCAATATGCATGATGTCCAAATTATGCCGAATCAGTAATGAACTTCAATACGGTAATTCCCAAAAGATATCTTTCTTCACCCAGTTATGTGTTTAACCAAAGCCCGACACTCTTTCATTCCAACCAAACACTATCTCTGGAAATGCTGAAACATGTGCTAACATTTGTTCACCAGACAACATCGGTGGTGGCTCATCTCTTTCGACTTTGTCCTTAGTAAATTTATTATGATTCCTTCAATACTGATGGTTAGGCAATAGGAATCGACGATGACAATAATGATTCCTTCATTTATTAGGGGTCTGAGAAATACGTCAATTTCTTTTCGCGGACTATTAGGACCCGAAATAATCATCGAAAGATAAATAAATTCATTTTTCATACACATTAACCGCGACAAATTATAAATCATTAGCAGCACTGGCCAAACTGAATAAGGAGTTGCAGAATGACCAAATAGATTAAAACCATCTGTGCACAATCTCAATCTGATATTTCTAGTATCTCTAGCAAATGAAGGATAACAAGTATCCAAATATTTCCATGCTTCACTATCGGATAGGTGAGTCATTATTGTATCATCACGACTTATTGCATGCCAACTCATATAGGGGGCGTCTTTTCCGACATGAATAATCTTTGAAACCTCGGTGTTAGTGGAAAATACCGAAGCACCTTAAACGAGATATTTTTCTATCGGGCCGATTTCTTCTCCTTGTAACGAGGATATTGACATGCAGGGCATTTATCCAACTGCACATTTTCTTTATAATATAAAATGCAGTTATTTTGACATGCGTGTATTTTTTTGTACCCAAACCCTAATTTTCTCATCAACTTTTTAGTCTTATAAAAAGTTGGCTCAAACTGGTTATCAGTAGGCAGCATTCCATTAATCAATCCTACAATCCGATCAAACGCAACCCCGCTGATATTACAATCGGCCTTGATGTTTAGGAGTTGCGTCATTGTCGAAAACCTAGTGTATTTAGGACAATTCTCATACAAAGGTTCATCGGCAGCTTTCAACATCTCATAAAATTCTGCAGCTTCTTTATTCAGCAATTCAATCTCAGTATCTGGTGGCACTGACGTCTCTGTAACTAACAAATCGATATTATCATTCAGGTGGAATTGACCCCCAAGACTATCAAGTATCATAGTTCTATAGGGATTAGATGGACTGGATGAAGAAACACCATTAGAGGAAGATTCACCATGTGTCTGAACGACATGATTGCTCGACGTCCCGACTTCACGTGATTCCCCGTGACAAGTCCATAGAAAATATCTTGGTGCAAATTCTTTGCTATATAGATGCAGAGTGAAAGTTTCTCGATCCAAAAATCATCCATTCAAGCAAATGTGGCACGGACATCGGATTTTATCACCGACGCTAACGAATTTCTGATTCGAATAGGCGAAATTTAGGAAGTAAGTTATGCCTAATCAAAACTCATTCGTTAAAGCTCCATGATCAAGACGTCGATACATCCAACTTCGATCGCCCGACATGTTCTGTCAAAAAGTTGACAATATCTTTAGGTAATGTCTTTATGTGGGATAGTCATATTCCATTCGGGATTCATGTTATTCATATTCCACTAAGTATTTCTTTTAATCGCTAACTTCATTCTAAATTTTGGCAGCATCTCCTTTTTGTTCTCCGAATACGCATATCATTTGGGCACGTATCGGAGAACAAGAGAGATGCTGCCGAAATTTAGAATGAGTTAACGGTTAAAAGAAAAAAATTAAGTGCAATACAAATAACTATATTCCCAAATTTTCCAATCAGGGACAATTCAAGGGTTGTACGTCGTTAAAAGATCACCTACTTCATACTAATTAATATTTTAACTAATTAATAGTAATCTAAACATTAATCTAAAACATCAAATTAATCTAAAACATCAAATTAATCTAAAACATAACATTAATCTATACATTAATCTAAGACATAACATTAATCTATACATTAACCTAAATAGATTAATCTAAACCCCTAACAATTAATCTAAAAATTAATCTAAACCCTAAAAAGTAATCTAACAATTAATCTATAAATTAAACAATTAATCTAAAAAATATTATTTTATTCAATTTTCGGTGCCGGAGTCCATCGGACTCCGGTGCCGGCGTCCAATGTCCGGACACTGGACAATGATTCGGTCGGTGGCCAGTCGGCCACTAGCCAAAACCCTACATATAGGGTTTCAACCGGATCTACATTGAATGGAGAGGATAGCCGGCAGGAGACTTACCTGGATCAATAGAAGACGACGGCAGCCGGATTCGACGGGCGAGGACGGGGCGGCGGCGTCGGCAGCGGCAACAGGCGGCGGCAACAGAGGAAGATGAAGAAGGAGGAAGGGGTGGGCGCAAACCCTCGGCCTATATAAACTTATCAGCAACGGCTTTGTTACGACTCACTCATCTGTTAGAAAGTCGTTGCTGATAAGTACATCATCAGCAACGACTCACTTGTCCGTTAGAACACTGTTGCTAATAAGTATTTTATTTTCGCGTCGTGAGCGCGCGATCGGCTCAAGAGTGACAGATGTCGTAGCCGTAACTAAGTCATTGCTGATGTTATTATATATCTACAATGGCTCGAGCGGCCGTAACAAAGCCATTGCATATACACCACATCTGCAACGGCTTGAGCGATCGTAAGAACGTCGTTGCAAATTGCAACGGCTTGAGCGGCCGTTGCTGAAGAACCTATTTCTAGTAGTGCCAGTCCCCTGAGATCCAACTCAAACAGTCGATAAGGTTAAGGCCAGATCTAGAGGAAAGTAAATATAAATATCTCGAGCCAAAGGGCAATAAAAAAAAAAGATGCTCGATAAATTCAGACACCCTAGAGCAAAGAAGACAAAAGCCAGGGTCAAGAGTCCAAGTCTATCAAGGCGATCCCGTGTAGGAAGGCACTTGTGTAGGAGTCTCCAGCAAAAAACCTTAACCTTAGGACGGATGGATAGGTTCCACAAGGATTTCCAAAAAGGAGCATGGATCAAGTCTTGTAGTTCATGGCTTCTAAAGAAGCGATATGCTAACTTAGTGGTAACACTACCCTAGAGGAGTCCTCCCAAATGTAAGCATCATCATCGATGAGCATAGGCAAGTGTCACTAATTAATGGATTCCCCCAACAGCGGACCAAAAGCCTCCAAGCATAACTGTGAATTCCAAGAGCGGTCAATAATAAGTTCATTAACCAGAGCATTCACAGAAATTAAATTAATATCAATAATAAAGGACTATTCATTGTACTGTTTTGTACAATCTTATATTATATTTGTTACACCCCACCTAGGTTTATCCTTATATAAGAGACATCACCCATGAGAAGTGCAACTAGCAACAGAACAATAATTAACAAAGCTATAGCAATCCATCTAAACAAAAGGAGATCAAAGTTCAGTCCAAAATTCTATACAAGTCCAATAGTTAATAAAGTTTAACCGTTCAACTGAGGGGATAAGAAACTAAGATAACATGCTTTAGACGTCTCCTCCTTCAAAACTCTAGCTACCCATAAGGAACTGTCGTCATACCTGATGATCTGAGGCAAAAATAACAAACATCAGTAGAAGGCTGAGTAAGATTTCAACAATATGTTATGATGCCATGTATACAACGAAAGATACAATTCAACAATTTATTTAATGCTCATACACCAATCAACTATGTCAACTATTATCTATATGAGTACATGATCATAGACCAAATCAAGAGCGTATTGGACATTGGGTTTCCCCAGCACTCTCACACCTCCGAGAGTGGCACCTTAAGCCCGCTCCAGCTAGAGATGCGATTATCTAAAAGATAGCCCGTCAACGTCTAACACCTTGACACCGCACACGCACCCGTGTGGTAAATAGGTGATCATCGGTGTCACTTGCCCTACACCTCGGGCAATAATATTGTCCATGGCCATTGCCCAATAGTAGATCAATTGTATATGCATCATGTCAACAACTTATACTAGTGCAACTCAACTAATATAGAATGCTAGTAATCATGACATTATGTATGAATTAATACATAAACAACTGCATAATGATGTTATCAACAGATAAGACATGCAACATCTATACTAGTATTCTGAAATATTAAGCATATGCAAATCTCATGCTTCCAGCATGTATCAATAAATATACATAGAGAACTTCAATATAATAGATATCAAATTTAACGGAATAGAACAACAAGATCATATTTCGACATAGGGTAACATTCGATTTAGGATGAGATTTACCTTATCAACTAATATAATAATAAAATAACTCAGATTGAAACCATAAAAACAATTAAAATAATATTTTCCGACTCGGCATACAAAATGAGGCAATGAACACCTAGTATTTTCAAAATATCAAAGTCAGACGGCGAAATGGACCCTACCAACGAATTTGGGGCGTCGAGTAGATACAAATTCATATATAATATAACTATTTTTTACCAACTATAAGGCCTCAAAATAATATTTAGGATAAATAGTAGAAATACCATAAATATTAATTAATAAGTCACTAATAATATAACAGTGCTGCCCATCTATTATTACTGCTACGACCCAATGTTACTCACAACAACATATAACATTGCTACAAATAATATAACACGATTATATTAAACATTTCATCTCCTCCCCTCCAACTAGGATTCATGCAACATTTCCATTGCTGCCGCCATACCCGCCCGCCCTCTTCGGCCGATCGGGTTGCCGAGAAGCCCGACGTCGGCGTCGACGATGACGCTGAGGACTCGCCATCGCCACCACGCGACGGTGGTGGCCGCCTGCGCGCGTGGCAGCGACGCCTCGCTGGGCGCCTCAGTCTGTCGCGGTCGACGCCGATCAAGACCCGACCACGAGCTGCGACGTGACACGGAAGCTAGCACTTCCCAAAAATAGTGTCGACCGGCACTGTTGTCGACCGGCACTGTTGCCGACGGCAGCGAGTCGAGCACGAAGAAGATGACACCAAAAATGACGACGAACGACAAGATTCAACCATGAACGCCAGCGGCTCGATCTACGAACAGTCCGTCGGAAAATCGACAAAAATACAAGATCTGGAAACGAGAAATCAGATCCGAAATTTCAGAATACAAGAACACATCGATGCTCGGAAAACTATAAAAATATTTTCAGATCTACAAATCGGCAAAAAATCTACGCGAATCTCATCCTACATCGAGTTTACCCTACACGAAAAGGAAAAAGAGTAGAACGGGAATCCTACCTCGAGGTCCACCAACTTCAGATAATTTTTCGGATTCTTCAAAGTCTTACATCGCTGCTACGATCCGCCACGTGCTCACGATCTCCCCGGTCCACGTCGACAGCAACTACGAGACAAAAAAGGGTTAGAACGACTTAAATAAGTGATTAGTCCTCACTTTACGAAAATATCCCCGAACGACTAATTAATTACAAAACAACCCCAATTAATAATATTAATTATTTTTTAAAAAAAATCAGGGGATAACAATATTGACCGATCTTAATTATAATGTTATGGATAATCTAAGAAGTGAATAGTTCTCTTCCTAATTCTTGGTCGTATTCTTTTGCCTCGCTCATCCATTCATCCCTTCGCCCATCTTTGAATTTGAACCCTATATCTAATCTAATTTCAACCATATTCCAATACCTTGCCTACCCCAAGCCAATTTTCATACGAATAATTTCACTCTTTGGCATTCTCATTCTCCACAAATTTTCTCAATTATTTCTTTTTCCTTCGAGTAGCAATAAGCTCTTTTTGTTGCTAATAATCCAAAATAATTCAAAATAGAAAGCAGAGTAAATTTCACGTGCAAAAAAAATAGATTTTTAAAATAAATATTTTATTTGTTCAATGGATCTAAGTATAATTACTGTTAAATTTAAAATTATTCCAAAAAGTGTATAATTAAGTGTTTGCAAGGAGTATCTATTTAATTTATTTATTAGAATATCAGAAGTTAGAATTATTGTCATTTTTATAGTTAAATTATTTTAAAATATTTTTCTTTACACTTTACCCATTATTTAAAATTTGGAAAAAGGTACAAATATGCCCCCGATATTTTCTCGTGAGTACTAAAATACTCTTAATATTTTTTTTGGATCAAAAATATCTCTCACGTTATTAATTGGGTACAAAAATGCCCCTATAGGCAAACAGTATTAGTTGAGAGATAACAGAGCTGACGTGGCTGATGATTGAGACTGATGATGTGGACATCTGACGCGCATGCGGGCCAGGACGTTTTCTCACAGGTACTAAAATGTCGTTGACGTTTTCTCACGGGTACTAAAATGTCCTTAATATTTTCTCACATGTACAAAAATATCCCTAACATTTTCTCACGAGTACTAAAATACCCTTAATATTTGTTTTGGACCTAAAATGCCCTTAAGTTTATTGAAAATGATATAAAAATGACATCAGACTAACTTTTGTTAGGTGAGACTTAACAGAGATGTCATGAATCCTGACAAAGATATTGACTTTACACGTGTCGCATATGTAGAGAGCAACTTGCCGCACAATCGTATGAGTGAATAAAAAAAAATCAAAATTTTGATTAATTAAAAAATCGATTTGAAATCGAACCAAATTTTGCAGTTTTCGATTTATTATGTGTCGCTTACGTGGCAAGTGATTCTCTGCATATGTGTCACGTGTAAATTCAACATCTTTATAAGCATCCATGACATCTCCGTTAAATCTCACATAACAAAAGTTATTCTGGTGTCATTTTTGTACCATTTTCAATAACCTCAGGAGTATTTTAGATCCAAAACAAATATTAGGAATATTTTAGTACTCGTGAGAAAATGTTAGGGGTATTTTTGTACCTGCGAGAAAACGTTATGGACATTTTAGTACCCGTGAGAAAATGTCATGGGCATTTTAGTACCCGTGAGAAAACGTCTTGACCCGCATGCACGTCAGATGTTCACATCATCAGTCCTAGTCATCGGTCACGTCAGTTCCGTTATCTCTTAACTAATATTGTTTGCCTATAGGAGTATTTTTGTACCCAATTCATAACGTGAGAATATTTTTTATCCCAAAAAAATATTATGGGTATTTTAATACCCACGAAAAAAGTATCGGGGGCAGTTTTTGTAACTTTTCCCTTAAAATTTTAAAAATAACTAGCAACCTAGGATCCGCTGCAGGAATTGGATCCACTTTCTGTCCTTATTGCCTTCATTTTACAAACAAAACAACACGTTATTCCTCTGCTTTGCTCCGTTTAGAATTTTAAAGTATCATCACGTGAAAAGCCAACATAGTCTCACTTTTAATGATTTATATTTTGTACGAAACCCTGAATGGAATGGCCAAATTACCCTCTTATTATTTTTCTCTTTTAACTGTGGTTGTCACATAAATGTTCTGACTCTTAGATTTCAAAATCTTATAACTGAGATTAAAATTATCCCTTTCATAATTAATTTGGTCTAAACATAAAAAAGTACAATTTAAAAATTGTTTACTTCAAATATTATATTTATAAATTTTTATCTTCAAATTTTAACCCATATCATTGTTTGATAAAGACTATTTTATCCCTCTTTTATAGATGCAACTCCACCGGGGATCGAACCTAAAATCTTTGGTTTCATAGACCAGCGCCTCATGTCTATATGAATAAAGTAAACATATTAGTAAGTTATGTTTACGAAACAACGACGTTTTCAACTTGTGAGCTGTGAATATGAGTTTTGTTATATCATCCTAAAAATCAGTCCAATAATTCTACTAATCATTTGTAATGACATGAGTAGTAATTTCATCAATAATCATGGGTACTCACATATATTAGCAAATAGCAAAAATATATATGGTTGTGAGTGGTTAGGAAGATTATTAGGTTGATTTTTAGGAGAATATAGCAAAACTTCAAAGAGAATAATAATTTTAGTCCATATAGTTTACAAAGTTGGTCCCCACAAGTCCACGTAAGCAATGTCCAGTCAGCATCTGTTAAATCGACGCCCAACTATAAGGACCAACTTTGTAAATTATAGAGACTAAAACTAAAATTTTGTAAACTATAGGGACTCACTACTAGAAATATAATCTTCAGCAACGACTATCAACAACGACCGCCCAAGCTGTTGCAATTTCCCATGACGTTCTTACGGCCGCTCGCGCTGTTGAAGATATGTTGTATCTGCAACGGCTTTGTTACGACCGCTCGAGCTATTGCAAATGTATAATCACATTAGCAACGACTTAGTTACAGCTATGACATTTGTCGCTCTTGAGCCGATCGCGCGCCCGCAACGCGAAAATAAAATACTTATTAGCAACAGTTTTCTAACGGACAAGTGAGCCATTGCAAATGATGTTACTTATCAGCAACGGCTTTCTAACGGACGAGTGAGCCGTTGCTGATAAGTTTATATAGGTCGAGTGATCGCGCCCACCCCTTCCTCCTTCTTCTTCCTCTTCCTGCTGCTGCCGCCGCCGACGTCGTCGCCCCGTCCTTGACCGTCGAATCCAGTCACCGCCGTCATTGCTTGCTCCAGGTAAATCTCGCGCCACCCTCGATCTCCATTCACTGTAGATCCGGCCAAAACCCTATATTTAGGGTTTTGCCCGGAGCATTGTCCAGTGTTCGAACACTGGACGTCGGCGCCGGAGTTCGTTGTATTGTAGGAAATCCGACACTAGAAGAGGGGGTTAAATAGTGTCTGCCCCCTTATAGATTTACTCAAATTTTCTTTTTACTCAATTTAACTTTAATCAAATGCAAGTGTATCTTAACAATAGAAGTGATCAAATGTCAATGTCAAGAACAATAATGAGCAAATATTGAAAGCAATGCAGACAAGACGAATTATACTGGTTCGGTCAACTACCTACTCCACTACCTTGGCTCATCACCAAGGATTTCTAATCACAACTTTATAGACATTGTGTTTCCCTTTGAATATAATTGAGGACACTCTTCTCACATCTTTGAGAACCTCTCAAACTTATTCACCTAGGCAAAACACAACTCTACAAAGTTTTCCCTAAGTGTTTCCCTAGCACACCTAGCAGCTATTACAGATTGAAATCGAATTTAAATAAAATTTCAAATACAATGTAAAATAACTTAAGAATAGAAAGAAAAACCAAAGCTCTTTTCCCAAGCCTTCACTCCTTCAACTTGTCAGATGATAGACTCGAGTTGTGGCAGAGTTGAGGAAAACAGGCGCTTGAAGCGAATTTTGATAGAAATTTAGAGCGCAACAAAATGATCACTTTGAAGGCTTTTAATCGCTTGTATGATTGCTGAATAAATTCTCTAAGAAGCTTTTAAGAAGGTAGGTGAGGGGTATTTATAACTCCTCAGCTGAACGACAACTCAACGGTTAGAAAAATAGCCGTTATAGCCCATTCGGTCGATCGTCGATCGACCGACCAATCGACCGCTACCCTTTCTGTGTATTTTTAGCGTTGTTCGGTCGACCGAATGGGTCGCTGCTTCCTAATCCCAGATCCGGTCGACTAAATCGATCAACTGATGTAGGGAAGGCAGGCGCGTGATCTGCAATCTTTAATTCAGTCGATCGATCGGTCGACTAACGCGCCTTTTGCCAATTTTTGGCTTTGGTCGATCGACCGACCGATCGACCGACGCAGCCTTCTACGATTTCTTCACCAACTTCTTTTTCACAATATTCGGTCGACCGACCGGTCGACCGAATTGGCTGCTGCCAAAGATCTGCCTTGTTCAGTCGACCGACTGGTCGACCGAACTCAGGCTGAGGCTGATTTTTACATTGAATTTATTACATGTTTTTTCATGAGTTTAGTTATCAAGTTCTAACTTGGATAACTTTACAATTAGGCTTGGGATAAGATCGTCCTAGCGGTATATTATAAGATATCTATTTAATTTATACCCGAGCCTTTCTTTGATGTTCTTTTCTTATCGTTTCTTGACGATCTTTACTTTCGTTTCTCCGAACGAAGTTAGCATGCTTATTGCAACCTCAATCTGAACTCCAAACTTCACACATAGATTAAATACATATTTGTTATCATCAAAATGAAGATGGAAGCTTAAGAGAGACCCTTAAGCCAACACAGTGGACTCCGGCGCCGGAAATAGATTAATTGGTAGATTTTTAGATTAATGGTTTAATTTTTAGATTAATTGTTAGATTTAATTTTTAGGGTTTAGATTAATTTTTAGATTAAATGTTAGAGTTTAGATTAATTTTTAGATTAATCTATTTAGATTAATGTTATGTTTTAAATTAATTTGATGTTTTAGATTAATGTATATATTAATGGTATGTTAATTAGTTAAAATAAATGCTATGTTTTAGATTAATGTTTAGATTAATATTAATTAGTTAAAATGTTAATAAGTCCAGAGTCGTCCTCAGTGGACTTGCGCTGGAATCGTCCACTTCGGACTCGCGCGCGAAATCGTCCACTTTGGACTCGCGTCGGAATTGTCCACTATGGACTCGAACTAACTCGAAATATTTAGTAAATAATCATCCCTCCAACGAGTTGATACGTTTCACGTACGCATCGACGAGTCGAATATGATTTAGCAAAATCTTAAATCCGTTCGGGGGTTGTATGTTAGTGTAAAAGAAGTAGATGATCTTTTATACGACGTACAACCCTTGAATTGTCCCTGATTGGACAATTTGGAAATATAGTTATTTGTATTGCATTTAGTTTTTTCTTTTAACTGTTAACTCATTCTAAATTTCAGCAGCATCTCTCTTGTTCTCCAATACACGCCCAGATGATATGTGTATTCGGAGAACTGTAGGGAGATGCTGCCAAAATTTAGAATGAAGTTAGCGATTAATAAAAATACTTAGTGCAATATGAATAACATGAATCCTGAATGGAATAAGATCATCTCACCTAAAGGCATTAACTGAAGAAATTGTCATTGATTGACAGAATCATGTCGGACGATCGAAGTTGGATGTATCGACGTCTTGATCGTGCAGCTTTAACGAATGAGTTTCGATTAGGCGTAACTTACTTCCTAAATTTCGCCTATTCGAATTAAAAATTCGTTAGCGTCGGTGATAAAATCTGATGTCCGTGTCATATTTGCTTGAATGAACGATTTTTGGATCGGGAAACTGTCACTCTGCATCTATATAGCAAAAGATTTGCACCAAGATATTTTCTATAGAGTTGTCACGGGGAGTCACGTGAAGTCGGGACGTCGAGTAATCCTGTCGTTCAGACACATGGTGAATCTTCCTCTGCTGGTGTTTCTTCATCTAGTCCATCTAATCCCTATAGAACTATGATACTTGATAGTCTTGGGGGTCAATTCCACCTAAATGATAATATCGATCGGCCAGTTACTGAGATGTCAGTGCCACCAGATACTAAAGGTGTTGATATCACAGAAGTACAAACTGCGGTAGAGATTGAATTGCCGAATAAAGAAGCTGCAGAATTTTACGAGATGTTGAAAGCTATCGATGAACCTTTGTATGAGAATTATCCTAAATATACTAGGTTTTCGACAATGACACAGCTCCTAAACATCAAGGCCGATTGTAATATCGGCGGGGTTGCGTTTGATCGGATTGCAGGATTGATTAATGGAATGTTGTATACTGATAACAAGTTTGAGCCAACTTTTTATAAGACTAAAATGTTGATAAAAAAATTAGGGCTTGGGTACAAAAAAATACACGCATGCCAAAATAATTGCATTTTATATTATAAAAAAAATGTGTAGTTGGATAAATGTCCTGTATGTCAACATCCTTGTTACAAGGAGAAGAAATCGGTCCGACAGAAAAATATCTCGTTTAAGGTGCTTCGGTATTTTCCACTAACACTGGAGCGTCAGAGTCAGATGATAACGGATATCCATGCTATGTTGCGCAACATGTCAGCTCATACCGGAGCAAGCATCCTTCGGCATCATCAGATCCATCGTCCTTGAGTCAGTCCACGCCGGTGTACACCCAAGCACTCCAGACCCCGCCATATAATGATCCAGACCATCCTCCATCGTCGTCGTGAGATTTGTTATTTTGTTTAGATATTGACTTTGTTGCTTGGATACTATACTTGATTAACTTGTTTTGTTTGGATATTGATACGATAGTTTTGAATTTGATTAGTTTTTATATGATTGTGGATAATTATAAATATAAGTATAACTGTTTTGATGTATATCTGGGTGTATCTGTGATGTGTATGTGAATGAATGTGTGTATGAATGTGTGAGTTATGTATCAGGTTAAATATATCAATGTATTAATGGAAATTAGAAATTTTAAAAATTTCCAGTTACAAGTTAACATCATCAGCAACAGCTTTCCCACGGCTATCTGTGGGAAAGCCATTACTGAAAGTTTATCGTATTTTCTGGGCAAAGTCGTTGCTAATGACCTACAGTAACGGGCTTTCACTAACGGCCTTGCCACGGCTGTAGAGCCGTTGCTGATGTAAATATCTACAACGACCCCGCAACCTGTTATTAAAAATGGCCGTTGCGGATCCTTGCTAAGTTATCAGCAATGCGAGTTTCTGCAACGACCGCGTTGCAACGGGCTGGGCCGTTGCAAGCCGTTGCTGATGCTTATTATTCCAGTAGTGACTAAAACCAAAATTCAAGTAAACTATAGGGATCAAAATTATCATATTTCTTAATATATATATATATATATATATATATATATATATATATAAGCATAAGATATTTTTAAATAATTATAATATTTAAAAATATTAAAATTGAACCTATTACGATAGTTTACGTTAATTTGGATGGATTTAAATCGATGTCGTCATTAGGCATTAATTTTTATCCGTTAATTACTCTAATTTAGCGTGAATTCCGCAGTGATTGCAGAATTTAAAAACATACTCTCCCGATCTGCTCATCTCTTCACTGATCACCTCATCACCTTCATTTTGATCCTAAATTTGGTGCATTCAAAGCGATTTAAGTTAGATTTCAAATGTCAAAAGTGTTGACTTTCACTCTAATAAATGTCGATTTTTCATTCATTTGTTGTAGTGGCAACACCATAATACAATGTTGTTGTTACGATTTTGTAGGCATTGTTAAGGGATATTCATGAAAAATCGATATTTATTAAAGTGAAAATCAATATTTTTTGACGTTCGAAATCTAATTTAAATCGGTTTGAATGCGCTAAACTTAGGATCAAAATGGAGGTGAAGAGGTGATCAGTGAAGAGATGAGTAGATCGGGAGAGCAGGTTTTCGAATTCTGCAATCACTACGGAATTCACGCCTAATGACAGTGTTAGTTTAAATCCACTCAAATTAATGTAAATAATTGTAGTTTGCTCAATTTTAATATTTTTAAATATTATAATTATTTACAAATAAATTTAAAAATATCTTGTGATTTTTAATATTTTTTTAAAAAAAATAATAATTTTATTCCCTATAATTTACTTGAATTTTGGTTTTAGTCCTCATTGTTTATAAAGTTAGTCTTTGCAGGTCCACGTCGGCAATATTCAATCAGCATCTATTATCCACGTCATCTCCATTTAGGTCTCATGTGATGGTAGGGACCAAATTCTAAACGAAAATAAAGTGTGATGACTAAAATTAAAATTTTAAAATTACGATGATTAAAAAGTATGATTTTTTCTATATTTTATTCATAATTTAGAGAGAATATTAAATTGATTATGGCAGTTACTATCAAAATGCATAAATGAAGTACAGAGAAAAAACAACTAGTATTAAATAAAGGCTTTTCATCTTTCTATTATAAAAAATGACAATAAATAATATTTTCCTTTTGAGAATCTAATTGCATTATCATCAAAAGATATAAACATTTCCTAAATGCCATTACAGTAATTCCCAAAGAAATTCAACAAAACATAATTACTAATAATTCATTTGAATAAAAATAAGTATATATAATTACTAAAAATACCTTATTAAATGCACTTATGACGAAATTATTTATTAGTTGGCACTATGCTGAGGTAAAGCAGCCTATGCCAAAATGAAATGGACGTAAAAATAATCAAAAGCAAGATATTGAAACTACATTTATATTAGAATTGATTTGAGTAATTACCCAAAATTATCTAATATGGATCAGAAAAAATTTTAAACCCATAATAAATATATGAAAATTCTCAAATTCATAATTTTTTTCTCCAAAATTATCAAAATACCATCAAGTTCATGTCTGGTATTTGGTTCCAAAAATTTGAATTTAAAATTTTTCAAAAGTGTGGAATCGAAATAAATAAGATAAATTCATCTTTTTTAGGTAACTATAACGAGAATTATAATATATACAATATTTTTAATGAGTTTATTTCGTATATTATTGATAACATTTAGAACTTTTTAAAAATATAGTAGATTCCAGAGTCCATACTTTTGTAAAAATTTGAAATCTATTAGTTCCAGACTTTTAAAAAAGTCTAGAGAGGATATTTTAAGAATTTGGAGAAAAAAATTATGAATCTAAGAATTTTTGAATCTTTGTTATGAATCCAAAAAAATTTCTAGTTCATATTATGATTTTGAATCATTGCTCAATTGACTTGGTAGAGAGGAGGAGACAAATTCCTTCTCAAGCTTTTTATAATGTACTTGTCTTTTATACCCTCATTTATAAAAGAGCAATTACTCATATTCATAATATGGACATGAGAATTTTTTCATATCCATAATATAAATTTGAATTTTTTTAAATTCATAATTAAATGACAAAAATTTTAATTTTATCCTTCATTTTAAAGTATAATTTTTTTTACTAATTAATTTTTTTAAAAAAAAAATTAAATGACTCAAAATAAATAAATTTTTTATTATTCATAATATATATTTTTTAGCAATTTATATTAATATTATAATAGATATTAGTTTTTATTTTTATTTATAATAATTTTGCACTAAAAAATAAATAAATTATTTTTGACTACTAATAAATTTTGTAGACACTAAAAAAAGAATACTACAAAATTATTAAAAAAATAATTTATATTGTATTTTACTTAACAAGTACATAATTTAAGTATTTAAAGATTTTTAAAAAATATTTTAAATATTTTAGAAAAGTTTTAAATTTTTTTAAAAAAATTTAATTAGTAAAAAAAAATTACATTTTAAAATAAATGGCGAAATCGAAATTTTAACCATTTAATCATGAATTAAAAAAATTCCAAATCTTCACGTGTCCAAATTATGAGTTGGGATAATTGCTCTTTATAAAATAATGTTAAGCTTTATTCTCATTGTTCAAATCCTACATTAGTTGCTATAACAAGCCAATCTATTGGTGACCCAACTTTGGGATGTCCCACCAAATGCATGTCATGTGAAGGAATAAATAGGCAGAACAAGATTCCCTTGTGACTTGGCAATCATTTCCCTATTCATGGCACTTAATAATTGACTATTGATTCCCACCATCCCCATGGGCCATTGTCTATCAACATTCTTTTGTAGGGTTGATGAATTATTATTATTATTATTATTATTATTGCCCATAAATGCACCAATTAAAACTATAGATTATATTAAAATGAGTTTGAAAATTATAGGAGTAATATCAAAACTGAATTTTTGAAAGTGTAGGAGATCAAATTGATGAAAAATTAACTATATATTAATTGTTTTAGAATATTTTTTAAGTTTTTTTAAAATAAAAAGAATCATTTATTAATTATTCATGTCAACAAACAACTGATGTTTAACAACCGTTGAGAGAATTTTTATCTAATTTTTTGACTCGTTGTTTTTAACATAAACAACGAGTAGATCAACCACTTTATTACGGCTACGAGGGATAAATCTACTCTCAAACGGTTGAAATTCTGAAGCTACATCAAATTTGAAATTGAATCTTGGATGTATTTGTAGATTAGCTTTGCATCATCTTCAATAATTATTTGGTTGCATTGCAGCTGTCATGAGAATAATTAATTTTTAAGTTATTAATATACAAAAGCCTTGTTGTGTGGAGTTTATATATATATATATATATATATATATATATATATATATATATATATATATATATATTTTACGTTCAAGTCAATTTAAAATTTGATTTCTACACAATTTGAGTTAACTTTATCAAATTGACTTATGAGTTGAGTTGCTCCTTGTTGACCTGATTGACCAAGCAATCCCACTAGCTTTTTCTTTCTATTGATTTTTTAATTTTGTGTTTGAATTAATTAAACTGCTAACAATAGATCAGTTCCTAAGTTAATAAATTAATCCACTCCATATTTCCATTCAGAGTTTAGTCCGGAATTAAAAACATTGCCCATGTTTGGTGCACTGTTTTTTCTCCAGAGTCCAGAGTCCAGAGTCCACAGAGAAGATGACACCTCCCATGTCTGTGCATTGGAACAAGAGTCCCCCTTTCTCTTTGAATCCTGACAAGGCTATAAAACTCTTGCAGAAAAAGGCCCCATTGTCATCCCTTTCAAACCTGACCCCCTTCCTCAGTTCAAACAGGCATCCCTACAAAGATCATCACCTACACTTGATGTCAATTCACCAGCTGCCTCATCACCTTCACTCATGAGCAGTAGACATAGTAGCCACTCATGGCAGCAGCATTGACCCCACTTCACTTTCATACATGTTTTCTCAATCTTTTCTTCACAGCTGCTTCCTTGGAGAGAGAGGAGAAGCAACTTTTTTATCTGCCTTTGTCCAAGTAAAAAACCCTGCATTTTCTATCTTCTAGTGGAAACGCCACCATAAAAGCCTGCTCCAACCTTATAAAACATCACTGTTTCCCAAGTAGAGAAGCGCGTCATGTCACATTAACTATTTTGAAAACTCCATGCAGATTGCAGTCTCTACTTCCTTCCAAAATTTATCATATAAAATTACACAATATGGTTTGTAAGAGCTCTCCTTCTTCCATCACATTGTCTGTCACTCTCTTGAGCTCAAGAACAGTGACAATGTCACTGTTTGCTTTCTTCTTGTTCTTTCTCAGCTGCACTCGACTCCGTTTCCCTCACTATACTTCTTCTACTACTACTACTGCAAGTATAATCCACAACAGGAGAACTCTGCATCAACCCTTCTTTCCGCTGACCTCTTCTTCCTTCCCTCCAGCGCAACCTCCTTCTGCTTCCTTCCCCAAGTATCCCTCTGCGTCGTCTTCTTCCGCAAGCTTTCGCCCATTCTTCCCGTTGTACACCTCCCCGCCGCCGCCGCCGCATTCTACTACCGCCGTCACCCTCCCCACCTTCCCCGCCAATATCTCCTCTGTTGGCTCCTCCCCGTCCCGGCATTCCCGTCCCAGGCTCGTCCCCGCCGTCGCCTCCCCGCTCCTCGCCCTCGCCTTCCTCGGCATCTCGCTTGCTCTGTTTGTCCACCTCCGCCGCCGTCGCGGAGGCGACGACAAGGACGCCAGGTCCGACAGCCTCCGCTTCTTCCCGCCCGACACTACCGCCTCTGATGGGCGGAAGCTCTCCGCCACCGCCTCCTCTTCCGCCGCTGCCTCCGGACCCCCCGGCTCGGAGTTCCTGTACCTGGGGACCCTTGTCAGCTCCCGTGGCCGCGGGAATGAGACCTCCACCGTTGGAGGCGGCTCTCCGTACCGGAAACTCGGCTCCCCGGAGCTCCGACCGCTCCCGCCGCTGCCTCGCCAGTTCAGGGATGCAGAGGGTGGACGCTTGTCGTCAGAAGAAGGGTACTACTCGCCGAAGGACTCTCCTGTCGAAAAGGGAAGCCCCCCCGCCGCCGCCGCCGCTCCTACGTCGAGCTCAAAGAAAGCAGCTTTGGGCGTGGAGATGGAGAGATGCGGGTCACAGAGCTCGACGCTGAGCACTCCCACGAACATTTCTTCTAATGTGGTTTCTTCTCCCTCCCATTCGTCTCCCACCACTTCGTCGCCACCGCCACTAAGGCCTCCACCTCTGCTGCGGCCGCCGACACCGTCGCCTCCAAAAAGGCGACCACCTTCCCACTCTCCGCCATCTTCGCCGCCAGAGCTTAACTGCGACAGAAAGGTGGAAACTTTGCAATCTTCCGGCCAGAACTTGCGGTCGCCGAGAAAAATAGGGGATTTCGCCAGAAACTCATTTGATGTTGGGCAAAACCCACTACCGCCGCCGCCGCCGCCACCATTTGAATGCCAAGAAGATCAGAACGAGAAGAAGCCCACTTTCCAGCCGCCAGTTCTTATACCTCCCCGACCGCCTGCTGGGTGGAGCTTCCCAGTACCCCCGGAGAATTCCAACACCACCCAGATGCAGGAGGAGAACCCTCGCCCAAAGTTGAAGCCTCTGCACTGGGACAAAGTTCGAGCAAGCTCCGACCGAGCAATGGCGTGGGATCAGCTGAAGTCAGGCTCATTCCAGTGAGTCATTTTTGCTCATGTCTCAAATCTTTTCTCCATATGCACATCGGCGTGTCTCTTATCTATTTTAGTTGATTCATTGAACAGGCTAAATGAGGAGATGATTGAGAGTTTGTTTGGTAGCAACACAAGCATAACATCAAAAGACAAGTTTGGTGGTCATACTGATCCTTCATTAAACAAAGATAGCAGGATTCTTGATCCTAAAAAGTCTCAGAACATTGCAATTCTGCTCAAGGCCCTGAATGTGACCAAGGAGGAAGTTTGCAAGGCTCTTTTGGAAGGTATTTTGCCTCGTACCCATTTTGGTATTAATATATCAGCTTATGATGATTTCTTGAAGGAGCATGATTCATCTGCTTATGCTTTATATCAAGAATTTGGTTATTGGTATAATTAATTGCATGTAGCTCCATTTTACTTATACACCACTGGGAATTGCATTATCGATTCAGATGTTTTCTTGTTAATCATATTTTGCTGTGTGTCGTTCGATTGCCGTTGAGAAGTTCGTGCTGTAGTTGGATCCAAGAACTACAGTTAATGAATAATTTGCATATATAGAATTCCTCTATCATTACTTAAATAACACAGATTGTGGTATTTGTCTGAAAAAGGGCAAGCGGATAGCTTGAAAAATGATACTCTGGAGGCACTTACGAAAATGGTACCGAGCAAAGAGGAAGAACATAAACTGAAAGAATACAAAGATGATGTCCCATTCAAGCTTGGTCCAGCCGAAAGCTTCCTGAAGGCAATGCTTGATGTTCCATTTGCATTCAAAAGAATCAATGCGATGCTCTACATTGCCAATTTTGACTCGGAGGTCAATCACTTAAGGAATTTGTTTATGACTCTTGAGGTAAGTCTATTAATTTGTTCTGCTATTCATACTGAACATATATCACCAAATAAGAAACACCATGAACTGAATTTTATTTAGTATTTATTAAAAAAGTTTATAAATATTGGAAACTAATTGAAATACTAAAATATGGCTCCCTGGCCAGCCAGTGGAACTTAGGATTCATTTCATTCATCTAATGTTCAAGAACTGAAATGCTTCTGAAGGTGGATTTGAAAACATAAGCTTTCATGTTATTCATTATGCTAACACAATTCAAACATCTGAGATCTTAGGATTGAGTCTTGAGTTCTCTAGTTTCCTGACCTGACCCAACCCACAACACATGTTTCCCCCTAAACTTGAGACCAAATCCCTATTTTGATAAACATGTCTAATATTGACCCTAAACTGGCAAGGGATGATTTAGTAGATTTCATTTAAAATTTGACCTGAAACTTGACAAACCTTATTTTACCAAGATGGGTTGAGTCTCGGTTTTGGATCCAAACTATGGAGTTGAAATTTTGGATCAGGTCCGATTTGGGCAAAACCCGAAGCGGACCTGAGAATGAACACCCTTACTTTCTAGTGAGCTGTACGTTTATTTTTGGGACATGCTTATACCATTGCTGTCCATGTCTCAGGCTGCCTGTGAAGAGCTGAGGAACAGCAAGATATTCCACAAGATTCTTGGTGCAGTCTTAAAGACTGGGAATCGGATGAATGTTGGTACCAACCGTGGCGAGGCACATGCCTTCAAGCTTGATGCCCTCCTCAAGCTAGTTGATGTCAGAGGAACAGATGGCAAGACCACCCTCTTGCATTTTGTTGTCCAGGAAATAAGTCGGGCTGAAGGATCACGTCTTTCCGCTGTCAATTCTCCAGCAGTTAAAGCCCAGCCAAACACACTAGCAGATGTTGGGTACTGCAAACTTGGAATACAAGTTGTGTCCAATCTCGGTGTTGAGCTAAGTAATGTCAAGAAGGCTGCTGCAATGGACTTGGATATGCTTAGCTTCTATGTTGCAAAGCTTGGTGGAGGGCTTGGGAAGATCCAAGAAGTACTGCAGCTAAACAATTCATTTCCCAGTGATAGTGGTCGTCATTTCCACGATGCGATGATCGGGTTCTTGAGAAAGGCTGAAGATGAAATCCTAGATATCCAAGCCCAAGAGAGCTTTGTCTTGGCGACGGTGAAGGGAATTACGGAGTACTTCCACGGGGATTCGGCCAAAGAGGAGGCTCATCCATTTAGAATCTTCATGGTGGTAAGAGACTTTCTCGCAGTTCTTGATCAGGTTTGCAGAGAAGTTGAGAAGATCAACGAGCATAACATTATCATCTCAGAACATCATTTGCCAGTCACTGGGAACCAAGCATCAAATCCAGTCTTCCCCAGTTTTCTTCCTTCCCGGCCTGGTTGGACTGATGATGAGAGTTCATTATCATCTTAGTATGTCAAATTTTGAAGGTTTTTTATGGCTTCCTTGTCCAGATCAGGTTTTCAACTGTGTATTGATATTTTCTGGTTTCTTCCTTTTGATGTTTGTAGAACTTAATCAAGATATGTTTTTTTGACTCATTATGGCTGTGTAAATGATACTAGTGGAAGCCAGATGTAGACTCCATTGATGAGGGGAACTTTGGTTCATTGAGTCAGTTGAAGCTTAAAACTTTTCCAGAGAATGAAAGGTCAAATTTCTGAGACAGTGGAAAGCAAAGCAAATCCATGCTAAAATTTGGCTCCATCGATTGTTTTGATTCTTCTTAAACAAACTATGACATGAATATTAGTTATTTGCTAGGAGAATTATCCTCTTTGTGATCTTTGCTTTTGAATGGTGGAATCAACAAGCAGATTGTCCATTAGCAATCTTCAGTAATAACTCTATCAGCTGCATCTAGTGCATTTGCATCAAATAAGGTCCTATTTGGTATCAATATTTAATGGTTTCAATAATAAATGAGAGTATTGGATTCTTTGTTACCTAATTAAAGAGGGGTTGAGTGCCCATTTCTTTTAGGTTGATGGTTTGATTTGAATTGATTTCAATGGACTGGTTAACTTAAAATATAGAAAAAATTAGGTTAAATCATAATGGATGATGATGATGATGATAATTAATGAGTTTCTTGTGGAAGCAGACTTTTAAGTTTTAATATGAAGGTTCACATGACAAGAGGGCCAAAAATGAGGACTTGGGCGTCTGAGCCACCATGTCAGGTGTTCAGAGAAAGCCAGTTGCAGGCTACAGGATTGCCATTTCGGCTGCTGCGTGATTCTTGGTGTTCATGGCATGTAGTACTAATACCTCGGCTACACTAGATTCTCAAGATCTATGCCTCCTTGTGGCCCACACATATCATTGCCTTGACAACATTGTCATAAATACTATATACGATAAATTCACGGGTTAAAAATGATTTTTATGCAGAAATTATCAAATTATTAAAAATAGAATAAAAATATCTTTAAATTCTTATTTGATTGATTTTTATTTTTAAATAAATAAAAATAATTGAAAAATATTCTCGAATTATTAGAAATGAGTAAAAATACTCATAAACTTATTTTTTGATTAAATTTTTACTCTTAAACAAACGAAAATAATTAAAAGATACTAATATTTTTACTCATTTCTAAGAAAAAAAACTCTTTCTATCTTTAGATATGGGAAAAAAATTAGTATTTTTTAATTATTTTCGTTTGTCTAAGAGTAAAAAATTTATTTAAATATTTTTATTCATTTTTAATAGTTCGAGGATATTTTTCAACCGTTTTCGTTCGTTTAAAGGTAAAAATTAATTAAAAAAGAGTTTAAAAATATTTTTATTCTATTTTTAAAAATTTGAGGACAAAAATCACCCTTTAATCCTAAATTTACTTAGGTAAATTTGTGCAAAACATATCTAAAAAGATAATTTCATCTGAGTATATATGTTAGGTATGAACAATCAAACATTAAAGTTTATGGGTTTGATAAGGCATCATTAGGTAGCAATCAGAACTTGGTTCAATGAAAAAAAATAGAAATTGTTTCAAAAATCTTTAGTGATTTTTTTTTTTTCTTAATTAACTTAAGAATAAATAGTAAATGCTGTAATAGGGGTTCATATGCTATTTTAGTTTTTTATAAGAATGTTACTTTGAAGACAATTAAAACCCAAGGAGGATTGCACTTAACATTCGTAGTTTATAATACATACAAGTTTTTTCCAACTTATATTAGATTGCATATATAAAATGAGAAAATTAATGAATCTAACTTAAATTACGACGAAATTAACTCATCTAACTCAACTTTTAATTTATATTAATTCTAATATAAAGTTTTAAATTAACACCAATTATATCCTACCATTAAGTTATCGTTAATAAAATCGTTAATTGCTGATGTGGTATCGCAGTCAGCAACTAATATATTCATTTTTAATACTTATATGCCCAAGTCAGCTGTTGAAATTATTAAAAAAATATAAAATCCTAACTCGAGATTCATCCCCACCCGAACTCATCTACTACATGCTTACTAATATGACTTGACAATATGATGTGACGTCCCAGTCAACAACTATAGCAAGTTGTTAAGTCATATTACTAAGTGGGTAGTACGAGAGTTCGAGTGGGGATGAATGTCTGGTTAAAATTTTGTGTATTTTTTTAATTTTTAACTGCTTACTTGTGTATATGAGTATTAAAAATTAATATATTGGTTGTTGACTAGGATGTCACGTCAGCAACTAACGGTTTCATTAACGACAACTTAACGGTAGAATATAATTGGTGTTAATTTGAATTTTCAGATTAGATTTAATGCAAATTAAAAATTAGGCTAGATTTATTAATTTCGCTATAATTTAAATTAGATTTATTAAAAAAATTTATAAACTTAATTTTCATAAGCATAGTGGCACGAATGGACAAAGTAAAAGAATCCTACCTCGGCCTCAAATTTCATTCCCATTCCATATGAATAGAGGTAGGTCCCTCCAATGCATATTAATTTTTATCCTATAAGGAAGCTTTTCACAATTAGTCAAGAATGAGATAGCTTTAATGAAGACCTCGTTTGATTGACACAATTTTTTGTAGAAAATTATACTTTTACACTATGTTTGGATAACTTTGAATAAGGGGTTTGGAGGGGGAGGGGTTTGAAGGGTTTTGGAGGGGGGGGGTTTGGAGGTTTTTGAAAGGGTTTTAAAAATCTTGTTTGGTTAAACTTCATAAAGGGTTTGGAAGGATTTGATAGACCGATATGCCTTCATTTATAATAATATATATATATTTTATTCTAATGATATTTTTGTAATTTAACTATTTTTAATTCATTAACTCTTCAAACCCCTCAAAAGCCCCCCATTTTGGGGGGTTTTGAAAATGAGTTCTAGGAGGGGTTTGGAGGGATTTGAAATCCCTCCAAACTCCTTAAAAAAATTATCCAAACAGGATATTTTAAATCCCTCCAAACTCCTCCCCCTCCAAACCCCTCTGAAATCTTTCGAAACCCTCAATCCAAACATAGTGTTAGGAAATAGCCAAAAGATCTTTTGTTTGGCTGACATATTTCTTACATTTTGTAGGAAGTACAATTTCCTTAATAAGTACAACTTTGAAAGTAACTTACCTAGGGAGTCCTAAGTAAGTTGCACTTCTTGCATTATATTTGAAAAAAAAAGAGCCAATATTGACCTCACATTTGCATTTAATGTCAAATTTATTATTTATGTTATAACATTATGAGATTAGATAATCCTTGAATTCTTCGCATATTTATTTTATTTTAATTTTTTAGCAAAATATGTAATTTTTTATATTAATTACAAATAAAAATTATTTTTTATATATAACAAAGTATATATTATATTAATTATATATGGAAAAAATTATATTACATTATATATATATATATATATATATATATTACAATATTAATTTACAAATAATATTTATTTTTTTCATATATACTATACATATAAATGAAAAAATTAATTTATAAAAAAACTATATTGGTCATTTCGTATGTACTTCATAAGAAATACTCATGTCAACCAAATATGTTATAAGTGAGAAATTACATTTCTATGAATTAATTTTTTGTTAACTAAATACTTTTTGAATACTTCACGAAAAATACACATGCAAAATTAATTCATGAAAATTACTTCACATGTTAACCAAACGAAACCTAAATATACTCCAAAGATGATTCAAATCTATCATTGAATCAATCACCAGAATTCCAATTTTCCAAAGGAAAAAGATCAATAAGTGGTAAAAGAGGTTCCAGATTTGAGTTACAAAGGATGTGAGAATTGAAGTAAGCAAAGGCATTTCATGACTAATGAAATCTTTTTGTCTTTCTGTAAATACAAATTATTATCTAGTATTTGAAAATTCAAATAACAAGATTGAAGTTTAATTAAGAGTTCATTCTCTCATCTTCAGAACAAAGAGCTGCCTTTATTGATATGAAATAGTCCTTATTTAGTAGATATAAACAATGTTACATTCACAAATTACAACATAATCTATATGATCATAAACAGGTCTTTAAATGAAAAACCTCAGCTGAAAGCCAAAAGGTAAACATACAGAAAATTAAGGTTTATTCATGCATTATTTGCTTGAACAACCACCAAGGCAACTCTACCATGAACAAACACATACTGGTGTTACAACACATCTGCCATGAGCCGACATATCCCCTAATTATTTCCTGCAAAACATGGAGAAGTTTGATTCAAAATATATGAAAACAAATATACATCATATAAGGTTTAGTCCAAAGCATAACATGTTTTGGATAACATGTTTACAAGAAGGAGAAGGATTAAATTTTATATGAACCCTGCTAGCCTTTTAATTTTTTAGAATATAATTTTAATATTAGTTATAAAATTACAACTAACATTAGGAACAAAGCTACAATTATGTGTAACATGAATTATATGACTCAATGCGAACAAAGAAATATTTTTTTTTTGAAGAAACATATTCAACAACAAAACCTCATTACATATGCTAGTGTTCTTTTGATGGTGGTATCGTAGAAATTTACATACCAAAAAATCTTAAGGTTGTCTCTCCATCGACTTTGCTTTGAACAATTCTCATACATTTTGTCCAGCCGCATAATTATGTCCAAAAAAGTTGGTCGCACCGCAGGCTGTGGATTCCAGCATTCTTCAATTAACCTGAATAAATTACATCACTAAAATGTGATTCATTCCACAGAGGAAGTTCTTCTTTATTGCAATATAATAAGCAAAATAGTTGAGCTCCAACTGAAATAAAAAGCCTATATTTTATGGCAATGTAAACATGTCCATGAACAAAAATACAGCAGAGTTCAAAAGTGAGATAATGTTGCTCGCCCCATCATAACATTTTTAGACCTAGAGAGTCTTATTTGAAAAAAAAAAACTTATACGGTGCCGGGCGCCATAAGTAATTCTTACGGAGCCTGATCTGTCTTTAGAATCTTAAAGCATGATGAATCAAATTTTTAATTCACCGTTACATACCAAAGGTTTAGTCTTTCACAAAATAAGTTCTCTCGCAACCACTTTAGGTTAACTCTTGATAACAAAAGGTTTATCTAAATAATCAAAGGTTGACAGATATAACCCCATGAACCTTCTGTGCAAATTTTTATTTTAAGATAAATAAAAAAAATTATTCACTCTTTTACAACAGACATTCACTCCCAGCCACATTAGATTCACTCCTAATAACAAAAAAAACATTATTAATAAAGGTTTATATTAAGTTCACTCTTGCACAACACAAGTTCATTTTCACTTTAGCTTAAGTATTAATAAATAAAGGTTGTTCACTTCCTGGTAGGTTCACTCCATAAAAATCAACCCACTGGGTAGAAAATAAAAAAAAAATTCAGTCAGCAGAGCCGGTTTGGCTGGACTAGTTTTTACTCCATAAAACTGATTTTATCGTCTTTGAACTGTTTGAGACCACACTTGTTTTGGGGCAATTAGCCTGGATATACAAATTTCCAAAAACTGCTAATATTAATACAAATATCAACCTGAGTATTAAGAGAAAAACAAAATGTACATCCAAAACAACCAAGCCCTTGTCCTAAGAGCTTTAGAGTTACTCAACTTCAAAATTAGCCTATAATATGAAATGAAATAGAGGTATTGGGAACTCATCTGAGTCATCTAAGTCATTGATTCAGGTGGTGTGTCAATATCTGTACCAAATAGGTATTTTTTTAATGACAATGAAGGGGCTGCCCATGGAAGTGTACACACAATTTTAAAACTCGGAGGGGGTACATGGGATTCATCTCAAGAAGATATTAACTTAGTATGCTAGCTTGCAAAATTATTGGCAATGGTCAATCCTCTTCAGAAGAATTTAGTTCAAGATCTGATGTGAAGATAAATAATAAAGGAGCAATATAAATCATATAATACACTGATGCGCAGACTCTCTAAAGACCTTTGAGAAGCATTAAATAAAAGACGTCCTCAATTCGCTGAGTTTTTATGCATAGTCAAAAGTACTAGGATAACTATTTTTATCGTACTTTTGCTCAAGCATGTATTATCTAAAAGCACATGTAATTCTTTTACTATCATAGATAAGACGTGCAATTTTGAACAAATGCACCTGAAATCTATTTTACTTGGGAAGAAAGACATACTCATTAAGATCAGGAGGATAAGTCTTAAATCTGGTCTTTAATGCTGGTCTGACTCCTTCCAAGCAAATCATTTTAGCAACATCTTCAGGAACCTTGGGGTGGAAAGGTGGGACTCCTTCAATCATCTAAGTTCACAGGAGAGGATATTTGGTCATTTAATATAAATATGTTGTGGACAACACAATTACAACAGTATAAGCTATCTGATAAAGAAAATGAAACTAATAACTAGTAGACAAAAAACATATGAGAGATGCAAGGTATGGATTTATCTTTTATTATACATACTACATAGTTCAAATTTTATTCCTGTCCTTTTTGGTTAACTTCTAAGTGAATACTTGTAACCTACTAATAGAAATAAAAGGAAAAAAAAGAAGAGAGAATGATCTAAAAACCTCATAAAGAATGAGACTGAAAGAGAACACATCAACACTTTTATCAAATGTTTCATTCTTGTACAATTCTGGTGCTATGTATGGACCTGCAAATGAGAAAAACCATCATAAATTGCATGGATTATTACATTAAGTAAGAGCTAATACTAAATGTAAGAGATTCCAAGTTGTCATTTGTTTGATTGTCATCTGCCTCCATACAATCTATAGGTGGCAATGGGTCGTGCCTGGCACAGGGCAGACATTTTTCAAGTTGTGTTTGACACGATCCAGATTTTTAAAGAAACAGCCCAGCCCGGCATGCGGCCCGCCCCTTCGGGCTCAAGCTGGATCCATGTTGAGCTCGGGCAGGCCCACTTGCCTTGGGAAGGCAAGCAGGCGGGCACCTTCCCAAGGCAGCCCCGCTCACCTTCCCAATGCTTAGGGAATGTGGGCAGGCGTAGGATTGCTGTGCTCAAGCCATGCTGAACCCATAGCTCGTGCTGAGTTGGGCACAACCCATGTGCTTAGGGGACGAGCCTAGCTTATTCCATGTGCATTACCGAGGCATGCTCAGCCCGACATGAATTTTGGCTAGATTGTACCAGAGTCGGCTCGAACCAGACCAAGTTTTGTGTCGCCCATGGGCTGACCAATCCCATTGCCATCTTTAATACAATCTCCAAAAAAATATCTTGGAAATATGTTTCTAGAGCATCCAAATCTTTATTGACTTAATATTCCAGCAGACTGCAGTTACATCTTGCAAAAAAAATTGCATTTAATCTTCTCACAAAAAAGACTTTAATCTACTTCGAAATAACCATTCAAAGAACACACATCTTGATCATTAACTCTTGCAAAATAAGATACATTTTCAAGGATGATATCATCTAATTAGAAGACAGAAATTAATACCATATACAAGACAATCCCAAATTAACATGAATCAGCACGGGTCTTTAAGGTCGAAATTCACATGCAGAAGTGTAGGCACCTTTTAGAACATCATTCTTTTAAAAGAGAAAAGATATGGATATTTTATTTAAATTTCCACCAGAAAGTTTCAAAAGATTACTTTCTTCACAGTGATGCAGCGCCAGACCCTAGAAGAGATAGAGAAAGGGAGAAAGAGATAGAATAGAGGAGAGAAGAGGGAGAATAGAGAGGAGAAAAGGAAGAATAGAAAAGATATTAATAATAATTCTGTTGCAAGTTATTCTTTAATGCCCAAGGAGTTACAAACATATAGCTTATAATTCTTAGCCTTAATAGGAACCTGTTAAGAAATTAGTGGGCCTAACTCCACCCCAAAAGCTAGCTGATAGGGAGAGGATTGCCCAAACTATTTAAAGGTTATCTTGACCATATTTTAAGCAATGTGGGACTTTAACACACCCCCCTCACACCCATGATTGGATATCTGGAGCATGGAGTTTGCAAGACTGGACATCTACGGGTGGCACAATATCAACCACAGGATAAGCTCTCATACCATGTTAAAAAATTAGTTAGCCTAACTCCATCCCAAAAGCTAGCTGATGGGGAGAGGATTGTCCAAACTATTTAAAGGTTATCTTGACCATATTTTTAAGCAATGTGGGACTTTAACATAACCAAATAAAAGAAACATCAAATTAAAGGAAAGAAACATTAATTATCCTAAATTATGGCCTAAAATCAATACCTTATAGGAGCTAACATGAGAAAGAAACAACATAGGTTCCTAATTAGGGTGGTGGCTACATTATACTCTCACTCGAAAAAACTTGACTTTACGTCTGGCCCATACATCATCCAAGTTGTCCCTTTGGTGAGGAAGATACTATTGGTAATTTCCCAAGTTAATACACAATGCAATGCAATGCCATGCAGATCCTGGAACTGACAGCAAGAAGAAGGTGATTCTTCACGAGCTGATCTATTGCTAGAGTAAGAAGAAGGTGGTTGTTCACCATGATCTACTATCGAAGCAAGAAGATGGTTGTTCACGAGCTAATCTATTGCCGGAGGAAGGTGAACCCAAAATATAGGATGGGTCTGGTCATTGAGCAGGCAGGTAAATCGGGTTTGGTCAGGCTGTTACTTTTCGTAGTTGAGGAGTGGCTGCGATGATCTAGTTGAGAGCAACGACAAAGAAGTTGATCCGCAGCTTCAACGTGTTTCCAAGCGGAGATGATCAAGGAGGTGGTGAGCAGGCAGAGGGAAAGAAAGGAGGAAAAAAGTTATGATATGACATCAATTAAGACGCAGCACCAACCCTACAAGAGAGAGAAAGAGAAGCGGTAGAATAGAGAGGAGGAGAAGAAGAAGAATACAGAAAATATCAGTAAGATGCAATAATTCAGTAAACTCGGTAAAAAAGTTAGATTGCTCATTTTCATATTGTTGGCAGTGTAATAAAACCTATGTTTTATGACGTCCAAAACTATGCTTTGAAAGTAACATTGGATAAGAGAGAAATTTTGATAGTTAAAATTTGATTTTGCACTTACTTAGTTATCATTAGAAAATAACAATAAGCTGACGAGAAATCCATACACACTTTAAGCTGGTGGCTTGACAAGAATGGTCAGCAAGAGAAATATAACAGCAAATCACCAGTCTATTTGAATGAAAATATGAATGTGTCATATAGCATTCCATCAATAACCTTACAACAAGAATGCAACCTTACAACCAAAACAAAGATTCTGATTCTTAAAAGTAGATATCTAAAATTTACCATATTCTTTAAGGGATGCAAATTGACTGGCAAGACCAATAAACCAAAATAGACTAGCTGTGTGCTATTTGGCATGAAATTATCTTATGTTAATAGCGCAAGAGTGGGTTTATATTTGGTATACAGTAAAATGCAACTTACTGACAGCATGATGAGCAATGGGCTGGGCTAACTTGTATCTATCAGGAGATAGTTTTGTCATCTTAGTCAAGCCAAAGCCTGCCACCTTCAACTGGCCACCATCATCTAGCAAAACAGTTCTGGCACCTTACCAAAAATCTTAATCATATAGTAGATAACTGAATAGTTAAATTTGAAGCATTGAGCAAGACTATGACATTATCAAATTTCAGATATTGGATCATCTTACTTTGGTCTTAAATCACAGTGGAGTATTGGATCTGGTTTGCACTCATGAAGGTAATTCAAGCCCCTGAATTAGAGGGAAAAATGAATAATTTGTCAAGAATTTCCATGTAACTGAAAAAAAAAAGAGGTAGTTATATTGGTCTGCACCTTGTTGATGTCATCAGTGAATATGATATTAAAAGTCAACTTGAACATAAATATGAGTGTATATTTGCACAATACAAATGTGAACAGGATTCATTAAAAATAAAGACAAGCTACAAATTGATGATGTGCATGATAAGAAGAATAACCAAGAGAATCTGTAATTAGGTGATTTCAAGAGAAATTTGTTTGGATAAACAAGAATCAGCAACAGAACCTAAAGCTAGCAAAATTTTACCACAAAAGCAACAATTCCATATTAGGGTCAAATGTAATTGTTAACTAGTTTGAGTCCAACAATGAATTTCTTTGTTTAGCAATAAGTTAAATATATACTTCCACTATGATTCTTTCCACTATGAATCTTTCTACAAGAGTACAAGTGAAGTTCTAATAAGGTTGTTCTTGTACCTTTGTTAGAGCCAAGGATCCAATCTGTGGCATTCACTTAAGATTAATTATGAATCAAAACAATGAGTTTTCTTGGGTAGCTATCTTACTTTTCATTTCCCCTACTTCTCATCCCATTCTCTACTGCAACTTCTACCTTGATTCTGGGGTTTGCATAATGATGTAACCAAGTAAAAATATTCATTGTTATGTATCAGGGAAACAAAGAACTTAGGGCCTCACAGATGGAAGCAAATTCAGACCTTATAGTTTGGACCAAAATTTGGGTTCTCAAGACCACCTACCACCTTCAACCACTTATCCAAAGGCTGGGTTCCGGGGGAAGGGCCAAAATTATTACTTTATATTCCTTATAGTCCCCTTACATGTGGGAAAGGACACTCTACTTGCAAACTGCATGATAATACATGGAGTGACTTAACCAGGGGTATCTGTATATATGAATTAATATATCAGAGGTATATGACTTATTTAGGATTCAAAGACACGACCTCAAGGTCTTTCTCTAAAACAATGTTAAGTTTGATTTGGTGACCACCCTTAACGGTCTTTCTCTACAATTTTAAGAAAAACCACCAATCTAAATTTGATCCAGCTACAGTAGCCACTATAAAAATTATCAAAACTGAACTATTATATGTTATTCCATTGAGCATTCCAATTCCACACAAATAAAATGTTAAAACTGAACTATTATATGTTGTTCCATGGAGCTTTACAACTCTATGAATGCAAATGACAAAAGACGTATAGAAAGATGATGTCAAATTTGGTGTTTGGTTAACTATCACTAATCATTATAAGGTGCAAGGTTCTCAGATCACAGCAACAAACATGCAAGAGGATATATCTTAATTGTTACCATAAAATAATGTGTCTACCTAACAAAAGATGAGTATAAGAAAGAAATTGGCATTGTCAAATGCACATTCAGACTAAGATAAATCTAGAGGAAAGAGCAGGGCTCAAGCAAGCAACTTAGAAAAAGAATAAATAACTTATTTTTCTCTGTCAACGATGAAGCTAAGGGAGGAGGACATCGAGTAAGCACATCAAGAATCAACATTTAAAATCCCTCTACACCACATGACTTCTCATAGTAAAATAAGAAAAATAAAGTGACTATTTATAGAGTTTTTTTCTTAAAAAAAGAAGAAGAAGTTAGGCTGACAGGAATAATCATTACCAAATTGAGTTCAATCAGTATCAGCTTAATACATACCTGGCAATATCAAGGGAAAAACGAAGAGCTTTATGCAATTTAAGGCGTCCTTTCTTTTCAAGATAACTTTGTAAATCACCCTGAGTTTTAAAACAAAAAAGAATAATTGGCAGATCAGTCATGATTTTAGTTATGAAATTGCAAAACCATAATCAATTTACTAATGAGATCACTATTCTGAGTTCCATTAGGTTCAACAGGATTCAGTGAAATAACTAGCTAGAGTAGCTTTGTGCTAAAAATCAAGAGTGTACATTATGAAAGAAACTAACTTTTGGAAGGTACTCATAGACAATCATCATGGGTATGTTTTGAGTAACAGCTCCAACAAACTGAACCACATTTGGATGTCGAACCTTCTGCATCAAGGTCAGCTCATTCTTGAAAACATTTCTGCAGACAGAAATAGGAAATTACAAATCAATGACTATAACAAGAAATTAAACAAATCTGTATGATAACTTAAATATAGAATCAAGGCCATGAACTGGATTAATTGTTAATTCACTTCAATCAAGTGCCAAATAAGTACATGGTATCTGGATCCGAGTATGCATTTTGGTCCAGCATCTTCACGGAGACTTTTGTACCATTCCACTTAGCCACTTGATATTTTTCCTATGAACTCAAACAATGACATATCATCAAGATAAACACATAAACTAAGTATTTTAAATATGATGCAAGCAATAGAACAACATATCTCAAACAAAAACACAGGCGAATTGCAAAAGACTAATTAAATGAAACAACTCCTAAGCATACCTTAAATAACTCGTCACCCTGCCGGAAGTAAAGCTCTGCTGGATTCAGCTCATACTCCGGAACTTCTAGGGGGTTTGAAACGGCCATTGGGGTTTTCCTTGTTTTCTGTGAACCCAGAACTGATTTCAGAGAAGAAAATAGACTTGGAAACAAAGCGCTTTTTTTGAAAAGTTTATTATTTTTCTGTTTACCGGAGTTTTGGCCCCTTTAGCTTTCAAGATATTGTATATTTCATCATTGCCATAGTACTTAGCATCTGCAGCTGCCTGCATTGAGAAAATTTGAGAGTCAAATCAGTAATAGTATAGCAGACTAGTAGAAGTTACATGATTTCTAGCAAATAATATTAACACACGGACTAGATTCCATAAAGAGCAACTCTTTGAGGAAATTGTTTGAATGCCATACCGTGCTCCCCCAACGATCTCTAGTATCAATGTTGACCTTCCAACTCAGCAACAGCCGGACGACATCCACGTGCCCCTCGCAGGCGGCGATGTGCAAAGCCGTCCGGCCGTCAAAATCGATGCTGTTCACATCCACGCCGTCCTTGAGGAGGTCCTCCATCCCTCTGGCGTCCCCTTGGCACGCCATGAATAGGAGCTGCATGGTTGCGTCCAGATTCTCCGGCACCCCTAGCTCCCCCTTCGCGGGGCTCCGCCGGTTGGGATCGAGCGACGACTGTCGCCCGAAGGCGAACCGGCTCGCGTTGGCAAGCTTCGGGTCGAGCGACGCGAGCCGTCCGAAGCTGAATCGACTCTTCGACAGAGAGCTCGAGAGCTTTCGCGAGACGCCCCGCTTGAGCCTCGCCACTACGTCCATTTCCGCAAGGCTCAGGGCTCGGTATCGAACCAACCTTCAATCCCTAACCCACCGGCGGAGGCAATATCGAAACTTTGAGCCAGAAAACGATCAGACTATAAAATCCCTGCTTTCATCAACGAAAATTAGCGACAAACACCAGAGATTGGGAGCTCGAAATGGAGCATTCCCGAAGAAAAACCAGGAAGAGTCCGAGATCCCACTAGGGTATTGCACATCAAATATCAAAGCGGAGATCTCCGCGACTCCAAAAGAAGATTTGGCGAAAGATTCGAACCCCTTTCTTGCGGGAGCGAGAAAGGCGTCAGTTTTATTCTATTGAAGTCTTCAAGAGTGAGCATGGTCGCGTGCACTGAAAAAAAGAGAGATGAGGGAAGAATGTTCGGGATTCTCTCCAATGAAGTGTCTAATTGATAATTTTCCAATTCTCAAATCCCTACCTTCCATAGAAGTACTCCGCCGATCTTTCATGTGATCTTCCATTACCCGTTGACAAAATCTTAAATTTGTACAATAGTTGGAGAGGATCCCAACTAGAAGTTAATGGTGGTGGGGACCGCGGGGCGAAGGAAGAATCGATCACAAAAATGAAGAGATAAAAAGGAAAGCGTCGAGAATAGTCGTTGTACTTTCGCCGACTATGAAATGAGTGGATGGAAAATGTGTTAAATGAAATAATTATATATATTACATTAAGGAAAGGGTAATTTCTCGTAATCGAATTTGGAGAATTAGAAATTTTCAAATTTAGATTCGAAGATGGATAATTCTCAAATTAGAATTTGAGTGAATTCAATACAAATTTTATCTCTAATTAATTAGAGACTTTGATCAAAAATAAAAAATATATATATATATAAAAATTAATTTATAAAATACTTTTTATGATAAAAATAAAATATTAAAGAATAAAAAAAATATTTTTCAAATTCTCTAATGTATTAAAAAAATTTGTATAAAGTCTATAAATTTAAATTTAAATTAAAAATATAAAATATTTTGATGTAAAATATTTTTTTAAATCATAATTCCTCTTTGTATCGTTAAAAAATTATTTTATGAATTCAAATATTTTATTAAAAAAATTATAAAATTATTATAGACTTTGCATAAAAATTTATAATGAATTAGAGACATTTATTTATAGTAATTTTATAATTATAAAAAATAAAATTTAATTCATAAAAAAATATATGTGATATAAAAAATATGCTAGAGTCTATCAAAATATTTGGGACAAAAAATATTTCACTAACATCATAATTAAAAATAATTTAATGCATTAGAGACTTTTGCCCAAAATCTATAATATCAAAAATATTTTATAATTTTTAATTTAAATTTGAATTTATAGACTTTGTGCAAAACTCTCTAATGATTTAGAGAGTTTGAAAATATATATTTTAAATTCTAACACCTCATGTCTATATCATTAGGGAGTTTGAAAATATATTTCTTAGAATTTAACATCTCATTTCTATTATACCTCTTTTTTTATAAATTAAAATTATTTTTTATATTTTTATATATATATTTTTTAATTTTTAACCAAAATCTCTAACTTATTAGAGAGTTTAAAAATATATTTTTTAAAATCTAACACCTCATTTCTATTATACCCTTTTATATATAAAAATTAAAATTATTTTGTATTTTGTATTTTTATTTTATTTTATTTTTAACCAAAGTCCGATTAGAGACTTTGGCTAGGGGCAAAATCGGTATTGAATCCACTCAAACTCGGATCTGAGAATTATCAATCTTCAGATTCAAATTTGGGAATTTCTCATTTCCCAAATCCGAATTTGGGAAATTGCCCTTAAGGAAAATCATATTTTTGGTGCTACAATTTATCTTAATTTTTGTTTTAGTCCTCGTAACTTTAAAATTTTGATTTTAATCCTCGTACTTTATTTTTGTTTAGGATTTGATCCCTACCGTCACATGAGGCATAAATGAAGCTGACATGGTAACAGGTGCTGAGTGGACATTGCTGACGTGGAGCCTGCAGGGATCAACTTTGTAAACTATGGAGACTAAAATTAAAATTCGAATAAACTATGGAGACCAAATTCTTAAAAAATATAAAAAATCATAGGATTTTTTTAATTTATTTATAAATAATTATAATATTTAAAAATATTAAAATTAAGCACACCACAGTAATTTACGTTAATTTGGGTAGATTTAAATCGACATCGTCATTAGGCGTCAGTTTTTATATGTTAATTATTCGGGTTTATGATGAATTTTGCAGTAGCTGCATAATTTGAAAACTTGCTCTCCTCATCTGCTCAATATTGATTTATTTTTTATTTAAGACACAAATATCTAGTTTAGTATTCTTGCATTAAACACATTAATTGAACGGGAAACACATTAATATTTGTAGTATGTTCTGTAACTCTAAATATCCATTAACGATGCCAATGAAATCGTAGCAATAATATTATATTATGGTGTTGCCACTATAGCAAATGCATGAAAAATCGACGTTTATTAAAGTAAAAAAATCGACATTTTTTTACATTCGAAATTTAATTTTAATCGCTTTGAATGCGCCAAATTTAGGATCAAAATAAAGGTGATGAGGTGATCAGTGAAGAGATGAGCAGATCGAGAGAACAGATTTTTGAATTCTGCAGTCACTACGAAATTTATCCTAAATCAGGGTAATTAACGAATAAAAATTGACGTCTAATGACGACGTCGATTTAAATCCACCAAAAGTAACATAAATTACTATAGTGTGCTCAATTTTAATATTTTAATATATTATAATTATTTATAAATAAATTAAAAAATATCAGATAATTTTTTCTCTAAAAATAATTTTGATCTTCATAGTTTATAAAATTTTAATTTTAGTTCTCATAATTTACAAAGTTGATCCATGTAGGCTCCACGTCAGTAGTATCAAGTCAGCACCTATTATCCACATCTGCTCCGTTTATGCCTCATTTGACGGTAGTGACTAAATCTTAAACGGAAATAAAATACGAGGATTAAAATTTAAAATTTAAAATTATGGGGACTAAAACTAAAATTATAATAAATTTTGGGATCAAAACTAAATATAATGCATTTAGTGCAAATTAATTAATCATTTTAAATATCAAAATAATAATATGACGCAATAAAATTATGAAAATTAATTAAACAAGTTGGCTCGCTTATATGGGTAAATGAAATTTATTTATTACGTGAGTGATTTTTTTCTAGCATAAATAAAAAAATAAATATTAAACATATCCCAAGGTAATAAATGAGCAGAATGCAAAAAAGTTAGAGTAAATTTCAAATATCGTTCCTTCCTGAACTTAACGTATCTTAATTATTATATCATTCATTTTTATTTTATAAATCAAAACATCTTAAACTTTGTAAAATATATTTGATAAATCCATGTGACATGCTAATGCAGGTTTCTTTCGATTATTCATGACGGGACAGCCATATCATCTTTGCAAATTTTCATAGATGATTTCTGAACGTGGCATCTCTTAATTACTATATCTTTTATCTTCACTTTATAAGCTAAAATCGAAAAAAAAATTACAAAATATACACAACATATACAAATAAAAATATCACAACATCTACACATCTGGATCGAAAAAATTCGTGTCTAACCCGGTCCAAAAAATTTCGTGTCTGGCCCGGTCCAAACAAATTTCTGCAACCCGACCCGAAAAAATTCATGTCCGACTCGGCCCGAAAATTTTCGTGCCCGGCCCGACCCAAAAAAATTTGTGTCTGGCCTGGCCCGGAAAAATTCTTGCCCGGCAAGGTCGGAAAAAATTTGTGCTCCGCCCGGCCCGAAAAAATTCGTGCATTGCCCAGCTTGTCCCGGCCTGACTTGAAAAACAATTCGTGCCCAGCCCAAAAAAAATTGTGCCCGGCCCAGCCTTGCTAGGAAAAATTTGTGCATTGCCCAGCATGTCCCGGCCCAAAAAAATTTGTGTCCGACCTGATCCGAAAAAATTCTTATCCGGCCATGCTAGGAAAAATTCGTGCTCGGTCTGGCCTGTAAAAATTCGTGCATTGCCCAGCTTGTCCCGGCCCAATCCGAAAAAAAAATCATGCCCAGCCCAACCTTGTCCGGAAAAATTCGTGCATTTCCCAGCCTGTCCTGGCCCGGCTAATGCCGACCCGAAAAAATTTGTGCCCGGCCCGGCCCCAAAAAAATCGTGCATGACCCGACCCGAAAAGTTCGTGCCCAGCCCTACCCGAAAAAGTTCATGCCCGGCCCTGCCCGAAAAAGTCTGTACCCGACCTGGCCTGGAAAAATTCTTGCCCGACCAGGCCGGGAAAAATACTTGCTCGGCCCGGCCTGAAAAAATTCTTGCATTGCCCAGCCTGTCCCATTCCGACCCGAAAAAAAAATCGTGCCCAGCCCAGCCTTGCCCGGAAAAATTCGTGCATTGCCCAGCCTGTCCTGGCCCGGCTCGAGTCGACCCGAAAAAATTCGTGCCCGGTCCGGCCCAAAAAATTTGTGTCTGGCCTGACCCGAAGAAATTCTTGCCCGACCAAGTCGGGAAAAATTCATGCTCGGCCCGGCCTGAAAAAATTCATGCATTGCCCAGCTTGTCCCGACTCGGCCCAAAAAATTTCGTGCACGATACGGCCCGAAAAAGTTCGTGCCCGACCCTGCTCGAAAAAGTTCATGATCGGCCCGGCAAGAACTTACAAATGTAATTACAACTTCCATTTGCGGCCAACCAAATGCTTGCAAATAGAAGTTGTAACTCTACTTGCAGGCAATCACACGGTAGGCTGCAAAATTTATTTACGATTATTTATTTTTGTATGCAAATAGATTTTATAATATTTGTACTTGCGGGCAATCAAACGCCCCCAAGATAATTTTCAAAGATGATGTGACTGTCACATCATCAACAATCTAAATAAACCTACCTTATCAAGTTATAGGAATTTATTAGATATATTTTATAAAGTTTAATAGATTTTGATTTATAAAATGAATGAAAAATATAATAATTAAAATTTTGCCAAGTTGACGATCATACGTCAAATTTACTTCAAAAAATTATAATAACACTCAATTTTGGACTCATTCACCAACATGCAGTACCTACTTAAATTATCCTAAAAATAAGGCAAACAAAGGTCCCTTGGGCACATGTTGTTGTCAATTGGCTCACAAGTGACCCTTTAATTGGGAGGTAGGTGAGGCATTAAAGAGGGAAAAAGGATTATCTAATTATCATATTTAATATATATTTTGTGATGGGAGAACCATACTTCATGTCACAACTTAATTAAGTCAGCTTAAAGATCTGGTTCATGTATAGCATCTGCACTAACACAGCTAGCTAGTGCAAGACAGCAAGAGTTATTTGGCATTTACTAATTCATCAAGTCCATCCAATCCAATCATGAAGATAATATTTTGAGAATATATATTTAAGCATTTTCTTCTCATCTTCTTTTATGTTTTAAAAAATATTTTCAGTTAAATTCACATTAATATCTTAGTTTCATATTTTTTCACTGTAATTTTTCTTTATAGAACTCTATCTTGATTGCTAAACGATGATGTCTAATTTCAATAATCATCCTAGCATGTATTGGACGATGGATTGCCCCACCAGTCGATCGATCGAATGGGAGTTGAACCTAAGCGATCCCAATCAAACATTTGGAAAAGAACTTACAAGGAATTCATTCTTTAATAATTAGGGGTGAGCGAGTATCCTGTATATGACTGATTTCTAGGTTTTGAATTTAGACACTATTCTATTGGGAGCTGAAATCGGATTCCACTCGGAACATGTGGTGCAATATAGATTCGTGGTATCCTATTGAAAATCGTTCATTTCTTCTTCCGAAACTTGTACCACATCATATGTTTCGGGTACCATGTCGGAATTTATTTCTTTATTTCTTTTTTTTCATATATTGTAATTCAATAAATAAATAAATAACACTAAAAATATAAAGTTGAAACATAAAAATAAATAACATAAAATACCGGGTTAACGAATTTTGAATAATGGTCCTAGTGGATAATTTAGAATCGGGTAAACTATATTTCACTTAACTGGTCTCGATTCCTATTCCGAGTACTTGACATATTGTAATCAAAATTGGAATCATTTTTAACTGACTCCTAAATTTTTTATTAAGATCCTACGTCACGCCCCAAATGCAAGGTCACGTGATCGGCCAGAGTATACGTACCTATACCCCGGCCCGCAGTCTAACTCATGCACATGCAAATAATAAAAGTAAATAACAGTTTTTAATAATAAAAGAACCAAAACAAATTTTCATTTCAAAACAACAAGATTTTAAATACATATCTCAAGTGCGAAAATAAATCGAAGAGCAACAGTTCTTTTAATAAATAAAATTGAATAAAACGTGAATATCCCCACGGGACTACAACTCCAAATACCAAAACAAAAGTGCATGACAATCTACTACAGACTCGACTACGATCTATAACTAGGACTGTTATGAGATCATGTGGCTCCTCTGCCCTCCAGCTGCGCCAAGTGCTCCAGCCCACCTCACCGGTCAGACTCTGCAAAATAAAATAAAACAAAACAATGACAACGGATGAGTTCAAAAACTCAGTGAGCAGTTTTACCAACCCCTACAAATCAACATCACAGAGATAACAAGAATATACCTATCCCTACATAGACAGTGTCACAAAGGTGTGACTAGCTACCAGGCCAATAAGCCACCCATGCCCACGACATCTAACTCTCAAAGAGGTGCATCAGGTCGAAGTCCTACCATGCCCAAAGACAACATCACCATCAAATAGGTGCATCGGGTCGATGCCCTACTATGCCTAGAGGCAACATCACAGTCAAGAGGTGCATCGGGTCGAATCCCTACCATACCTAAAGGTAACATCACCATCAAGAGGTGCATCGGATCGAATCCCTACCATGCCCAAAGGCAACATCACCATCAAGAGGTGCATCAAGTCGAATCCCTACCATGCCTAGATGCAGCCGCACATACTAGGATAATCGGGGCCCTCCGAACTTATCTTGCAGGTTGGGAATTTGGTGTCCAACCACTCGGGCGTAGCCCGTAACCCGACTCCTAATTGAGCTGCTCCGCCATTCCCAAGGATATGACACATCAAGACCTAAGTCAAGATTCTCCTACGGTGCCCTAGGGGTGTCCTCATTATGAAGCGTCTCAACACTCCAAACCCAACCTCTATCCCTTAGACCCGTAATGTCATGAACCCGTGTGGTTTTATTTCATGAATACCTTATAAGTTGGTTCATAACAGATTATGCTCACCCTTAACCCAATTTTAATTATATAATTGAAATTTAGATCATCTCAATTAGGATTTTATTTTAGGTTATTGTTCTGCTTAGAACTGCTGTCTTTAACCCGAATCTAGTCTCCAAAGTGTGTTCTATGTTTCCAAACTATATTTTTCTGGTCGAAACGATATGTTACACGACTATATTCATACATACACACACATCACAACAAATAAATTAAAATCAGCACAGATTCATCATCTCAGCGTATTATCCTATTGGGATCTGAAATCGGATTCTACTCGAAACATGTGGTGCAGTATAGATTCGCGGTATCCCGTTGGAAATCGTTCATTTCTTCTTCCGAAACTTGTACCACACCATATGTTCCGGGTACCATGTCAGAACATGTTTCTTTATTCTTATTTTTTCATATATTATAATTCAATAAATAAATAAATAAACATATGAAATTGAAACTTAGAAATAAATAACATAAAATACTGGGTTAACGAATTTTGAATAATGGTCCTAGTGGATAATTTAGAATCGGGTAAACTATATTTCACTTAACTGGTCTCAGTTCTTATTTCGAGTACCTGATATATTGTAATCGAAATTAGAATCATTTTAACTGGTTCCTTAATTTTTTATTAGGACTCTATCCGAATTTAATTTGGATTTATCGAGAACCTATCTAATCGAGTAGATTTCAATTAGTTATGGGCAAAGCCTGTAGATGTGCACAACCCCTACTAATAAATAAGCTAGATTGAAGAGATCGAGTTAATTTTGTCATAGATTATAATTTTAAGATTAATTTGTGTTTATCAATTGAAAGATAAAATATGTACTCGTCATCTTTCCTTTATGTTATATATATATAAGTAAAATTCAAAGAAATCATGTGGCATTTCCTATAAAAAATTTACTAACATTCAAAAAAATTATCTTTTTAATTTCAAATTTAAATTTTTTAACATTTTAATTAATATTTTCTCTCATTGACTTTTTTATTAACACCACTCTCTCATTTAATTTTTCATTCATCTCCTCTTTCTCTCATTTATGCACCGCACTTTTTCCTATTTCATATTCTATTTCTCATTTAATTTTTCATTAATTCTCTCGTCTAATGCTTTTGATTCTCTCTCTCTCTCTTCTATTAAAGTGCATGCATAGCACTCTCCCTTCTTCTTATTCTATTTCTCATTTAATTTTTCATTAACCTCTTGTCTCCTCCCCCTCTCTCTCTCTCTCTCTCTCTCTCTCTCTCTCTCTCTCTCTCTCTCTCTCAATATCTAATTTCTAAATCTTTTTCTCTCCCTCCTCCATTAAACCGCACTCTCCCTATTCTTCGGTTTATTCTAAGCTAAATGCGAGTCCACTTGACTCGCACCATATTATGTGTCTTTTTCTTTCTATCTCTTCATTAAATATGTAATTTCGAAATCTCTCTCCTCCATTAAACCACACACTCTTTCTCTAATCTTTTTTTTCACTCCCCCTTCTTTATATTCTCTCTCGTTTAATTTTTCATTAATCTCGTCTCTCTCCCCCCTCTCTCTCTCATTAAATGTAAACTATATCTTCTATATCTAGATATAAAATCAAGATTCAAAATGCCGCCAAGTAGGATCTCCTTTGTATGAATTTTTCACCTTGTGTGTAACTCATTTTCTTTGACAAAAAAAAAGATTCAAAATGTCAGGTGGCACTTTCACGTTCAAATTTGGCTGATGCGACAAACTTAGATATTTTTTTTTTCACAATTTAAATTTTAATTAACATCAACTCTCCCATTTTCTCTCTCATTCTTTTTCTTATTTGAATGTAATTTAATTTTCCATTAACATCTTCTCTCTCATTCTCTTTTTTATTTAAATGTGATTTAATTTTTCATTAACATCCTCTCTCTCTCATTTAATTTTTATTTAATTTTTTTATTCCACGTTTGCTGATGTAAAAAAAATATAGATTTTTTTCATTATTTAATTTTTAATTAACATTCTTATTCTCTCGCTTTCTCTCTCTATCACGCATTTAATTAATTAATTTTTATTTATTTACTTTTTTGTTTAGGTACGTGAATATTATCGTTTACTAATATTTTTCATTTTTCTGTTCCTTATTAATGTTATCAATTAAATTTCTAATTAATGTTATCGATTTAATTCTATACAAATTACATTGCATAAATCAATTTGATGTTGCATAAAATGTATTTACTATGATATAATCAATTTGAACGGTTAATAATATTATTCAAATATCATATCTTTCAATAATCTTAGAATATGAATTATGTCGGCACCTAATATTTTAAAAATGAATTGTGATGCTTCGTGGGATATTTCTACAGGTGGTACTGGTTTTATTGTCCGGTCCTCGGATGGGATATTTCGTGGTGAATGATCCTTCTTCTGCTAAGCAAATTTCATTTTGATTTTAGAAGCTTTGGCTGTTTATGATGGGCTTCGGTTTGCAATTAAGCATGCACTTTTAAATTTTGTGATCGAGTTTGATTCAAAAATTCTAATTTATGTTCTTAACAACGCGATTCTCATACCTTAGGAAATTGACTCCATTATTAGAGACATCTTAGTGTTAAAGGTAAATTGTAATTGTTTGAAATTTATATTTTATTTTAGATCGGCAAACAAAGCTGCCCATTAGACAGCAAATAGGGCTAGAGTTTGTAAGGACTAAGGATCATCTTATTTGGCCTTATGTTCGGTCTCCAGAGCTTGAGGGCATTTTGCTCTCTTATTTCGTAGGAACCTAATTTCTTAATAAAGGTTTCTTATATTTTTTTGGCAAAAAAAAAATATACAATAGTAACTAAATCTTTTTCTCCTCCACAAGATTTCTTTTGCATTAACTTCGTGAGAAAGAAAGAGAGAGGAAAGGACGGTCGACAGATTATATTAATTAAAAATTAAATTAAATCACATTTTATACGCAATACGTTAGTTTTCGACTAGTTATTAATTGTTTTGACAGCATTATTAATTTTCTCAAAACTTGACCAAAATAAAAAAGAAACGATCAAAATCAGAATTTAAGTTCCGAATTGACCAAAAGTTCAAAAACAAAATTATTTTAGTTCCGAAATCACAAAAAAAATTGTAAAAAACTATAACTAATTTCGTCAATGTACTATTAAATGCCTTTGCATATTATTTTATTATTTTTTAATAGAATAATATATTAAACATATTAAATTTGCAAGTTCATTTTGTTGTCTCCACTCTTATTTTCTATTGTTGTTAGTGTTTTGGGAGCACATCGTGGTCACTAATCTCAACGATTAGAACACCTTAGTTTCTTTTCTTCTCTCTGATTTTATATTCCACTACCACATATGCTTTAAGGACTTTTGAGACGACAAAAACATTACAACTCTAATTTCCTCTCGGAACGAGGCTATGGTTTAGAAGAGAGAGAAATGCTAAAGAAGAGTATCAATGTTTCATTTCAAATCAGGCTAATAAGAAAAACGTGACAAGGAGAAAGAGAAAGATGCTGCATAGCATTCCGGATATAAATAAATTATATCTTTTTTATGTTTAATATGTGTTAAGATAAAAATATCTTATTTTATCAAAATAACTCAATGGAATTTAAGATATATAAAAAAACTTTTTTTTACTGTTTCTCTTTTGGTGAATCTAAAACTTATAGTTTTCTTTTCGATCAATTCATGTTATTTTCTAGCAAATTAATTAAAACATTAATTACTATGATTTTTTTAATGAAAGTTTTTTGTTTGCCAATAAATAAATAAATTATATTACTTCTTTAAATAAGTTGGATCATTAATGTCCCGATGTACAATATTCAGAAGGTCAAGAGGTCTACTAACTGAATGGTAGTGACTTTTTTTTTTTGTTGCTCAGAGGACAACTTCATTATACTCCTTATAAATAAATTGATACAATACCAAGTTACAACATAAAGCTACCGTTTCAATAGTGTGAATAATAAGCTTCATAGAAAAGGGGACAAGGAGGATTTTGTTGAGAATATCTATAAGCAGCTTGCTATCAAATTCAATAATAACATGGTTGAAGCCCTACACAGTTGCAAAAGAAAGAATAATCCAAATTGCATATACCTCACATAAGAGCACAGATTTGTCAAATAAATAAGAGGAAGCATTCTGAATAATACTACCAGAATTGTTTCTAGCAACAAAGCTTGCACCACAATCAAGATTCAAAACTAAACCATCACAATTAAATTTCATCCAAGGGTCGAGAGGAGGAGACCATTTGAGATTGATTGAGTTAGTTTTAAACTTTCCATCAGATTTTAAATTATTCATGTAATTTCGAGTGAACGCAATGATTGAAATCATGAGACTTTTGGGGGAGAACTACCTAGCTACATTCACGCAATTTCAAATTTATAGCATATCAAAGGAACCAGAAGGTATTGGCAATAGTGGCTTTGTAAAGGAAGGAAGAGGAAGAGTTTGAATTAAGATAAAGTCAAGAGCCAAATACCCAATCATCATACACTACTAGAAAAATGGGCATCAGCAACGGCTGAGGCCGTTGCTGAGCCGTTGCTGAAGAGCATCAGCAACGGCCGAGCCGTTGCAATAGAGCCGTGACAGAAAGTCGCGTTGCTGATGACTTAGCAACGGATCAGCAACGGCCGCTCGGGCCGTCGCTCAAAACATTATCAGCAACGGCCGCTCGGGTCGTTGCTAAAAATATTATCAGCAACGGTTTTACCACGGACCCGGAGCCGTTGCTGATAACATTAATAGCAACGGCCTCGAGTCCGTAGCAACGCCGTTAGTAAAACCCCGTCGCTAAGCCGTTGCTGTAGGTCATCAGCAACGGCTGTCGATACACTTTTAGCAACGGCTTTCCCACGGACGGCCGTGGGAAAGCCGTTGCTGATGACCTATACCTGCAAGCAGAAAAATTTCAAATTTCAAATTTCCATTGATACATTGATACATTGATACATTTATCTGATACATAACTCACACACCCATACCCTCATACACACATTCATTCACACATCACAAACACACCAAGATATACATCAAAACAATTATATTTATATTGATAATTATCCACGATAGTATAAAAACAATTCAAATGCAAAATTGAAGTATCAATATCCAAACAAAATAAGTTAAACAAGTTCAATATCTTAGTAACAAGTTCAATATCCAAACAAAAAATCTCACGATAACGATGGAGGATGGTCTGGATCATATGGCGGGGTCTGGAGTGCTTGAGTGTACACCGGCGTGGACTGACTCGAGGACGATGGATTAGATGATGCCGAAGAGATGCCTGCTGCGGGATGACCTGACATGTTGCGTAGCATAGCATGCATCTCCTCCATCATCTGAGTCTGACGCGCGACCGTCTCCTCTAGAGTCCTTATTCTGCTACTATGATCATAACTGGATCTAGAGGTGGACGGCCGCTCACCAGCGACCGGAGGGGTCGGTGCCCCAAGTGGCCCTAGCACGGCTCGCGCATGACCACTATCTGCGAAGCCATATACGCGGCCATGATCCCAGCCACCTGCGGCCTCGACCCACGATGCTGCGTCAAAGTCCTCGGGGGTACCCCCGCGCTGCACCACCCTCTGGCTGTACGTCTCCTACTCGAGTTTGATTTTTTGTTTAATATTTATCATAAAACTTAAATTATAAATATATAATGAATAATTTAAACAAATATATAATTACCACAATGTATGCAGCGCGGTTGTCGATGTACTCCCCCGTCCCATGTGCTCGACGGTGAGTCCGCTCAAACACCGCCATCGGGGAGGGTCGCTGGACAGTCCCGTCATCCGACACCGTCGTCTACATTTACAAAACAAATACATTAATTAGTACACATAATAACAAATAAAATATATAATTAAACGATATACTTACCATACGGTTTGCGTGCACTGCAAATGCAACAGAGCCGCCGGTGTGACGCGCTGCTCCCCCCGACATGCGATTTCTAGCCGCATTCTGAGAAACCTCCTGCCATCGATCCGTCGACCATATCCCCACGAGCTGGTCCCATATATCCGGAGTAATCCAACTGGGGCCGTATCCCCGAGTCTCCGCGATGTTAGTGGTCCCAGCTCGGGCCATCGCTCGGGACCGAGCCTGCCCCAGCTGCCCGTTGTACCTTGCCCGGGAAATAGACTCCCAGGCAGCGTAAATGAAGGACCTCTGGTCCTCGGCCCATGTATAGCGAGCCTGCAAAATAATAATATCAGTACCAATTCTTAATATATCATCATGCATGTAAAAAAAAATAATACGTGCCTCAAACTCGCGCCATAACATGTCGACGTGCTCGCTAGGCACGTGAGACCACGTAGGCCATGCCCCGTGCATGTATCGTCGAATAGTAGAAGAAATGCTCCTCGGCACTTCTTCTTGCTCGAACCTGCACAACAAAAATAAATTTTAATATTATATTATGATATAATGAATTTGTAATGATTCATAATTCATGATATATTACCGCTCCCCAATCACGCTGATCAATCTACGTGACTCTGTGGCTGGTGGAGGCTGCCACCTGTTCGGCCTGCGTGGCCGCCTGCGTCTGGATGTACTAGCCTCGGCAGTATCATCCTCATGAGGATCAGCAACAGGAGGATCAGCAGCATGAGTAAGTGCTGGAGTCTCACCGATCGGAGACTCCGAAGCTCTCCTGCGTCGATAACCACGACCAGACATATCTGTCGAACAGACATATAATCAGATTATTGTATAAATAGTAGAGATATATTTAATAAAATATATATACTTTACAATTATTCCTCATCATCTGAATAATAGTCTTCGAATTCTTCTTTTTCTTCCTCTTCTTCCTCTTCGTCATCTTCTTCATCTCCAGCTTCCTCAATTTCATGATCGTCATCATCAGCATATTCAACTTCTAATTGAATTGACGTTGTGTCTGCATCCTCGAGTATTGGAATAATACGATCCACAGCAGGAAGATCATCTTCTTGATAGAAACCAGGAGGATCATTTTCTCCTACTATCGGATCAATTTTTCCTCTACCTTTTGTCTTACAGACTACACGCCAATCTGCTCTATCTTTATTTTGAGCCGGATACTTCGCGTAATATACTTGTTCGGCTTGTGATGCCAATATAAATGGCTCATTTGCTGCCAATTTCGATTTGTAATTAACCTCACAGATAAATTTATTACGATTCCTTCGATACTGGTGACGAACCGGTAGGAATCGACGATGACAATCAAAGAATGAGATTTTTCGTCCGTTCTGAAGACTGATTGATTTAGAGTGTTCCATACAATACGGGCAAGAGAGTCGGTCGTGAGTGCTCCAACCCGACAACATGCCGTACGCGGGGAAATCATTGATTGTCCACAAGACCGCGGCCTTTAAATTGAAGTTTTGCTTCCGATGACAATCATAAGTGACAGCTCCCTCAGTCCACAATGTTTTCAATTCATCTATCAAGGGTCTGAGAAATATGTCAATTTCTTTTCGCGGACCCTTAGGACCCGGAATAATCATCGAAAGATAAATAAATTCATCTTTCATGCACATTGACGGTGACAAATTATAAACTGTCAGCAACACTGGCCAAACTGAATAAGGAGTTGCAGAATGGTCAAACGGATTAAAACCATCTGTGCACAATCCCAATCTGATATTTCTAGTATCCATAACAAATGAAGGAAACATGTATCCAAATGTTTCCATGCTTCACTGTCAGATGGATGAGTCATTACTGTATCATCACGACTTCTTGCATGCCAACTCATGTAGGGGGCTGTCTTTTCCGACATGAATAATCTTTGAAGCCTCGGTGTTAGTGGAAAATACCGAAGCACCTTAAACGGGATATTTTTCTGTCAGACCGATTTCTTCTCCTTGTAACGAGGGTGTTGACATACAGGGCATTTATCCAACTGCACATTTTCTTTATAATATAAAATGCAGTTATTTTGGCACGCGTGTATTTTTTCGTACCCAAGCCCCAATTTTCTCATTAGCTTTTTAGTCTTATAAAAAGTAGGCTCAAACTTGTTATCAGTAGGCAGCATTCCATTAATCAATCCAGCAATCCGATCATACGCAACTCCGCTGATATTACAATCGGCCTTGATGTTTAAGAGCTGTGTCATTGCTGAAAACCTAGTGTATTTAGGACAATTCTCATACAAAGGTTCATCGGCAGCTTTCAACATCTCGTAAAATTCTGCAGCTTCTTTATTCGGTAATTCAATCTCTACCGCAGCCCCTACTTCTGTGATATCAACCGCTGTAGTATCTGGTGGGACTGATGTCTGAAGAACTGGCCGATCAACATTATCATTCAGGCGGAATTGACCCCCAAGACTATCAAGTATCATAGTTCTATAGGGATTACATTGACCGGATGAAGAAGCACCAGCAGAGGAAGATTCACCATATGTCTGAAGGACAGGATTGCTCGACGTCCCGACTTCGCGTGACTCCCCGTGACAAGTCCATAGAAAATATCTTGGTGCAAATCCTTTGGTATATAGATGCAGAGTGACAGTCTCCCGATCCAAAAATCGTCCATTCGAACAAATGCGGCACGGACATCGGATTTGATCACCCATGCTAACGAAATTCCGATTCGAATAGGCGAAATTTAGGAAGTACGTTACGCCTAATCGAAACTCATTCGTTAAAGCTCCACGATCAAGACGTCGGTACATCCAACTTCGATCAGCCGACATGATTCTGTCAATCAATGACAATTTCTTTGGTTAATGTCTTTAGGTGAGATTGTCCTATTCCATTCGGGATTTATGTTATTCGTACTGCACTTACGTTTTTATTTTAACTGTTAACTAATTATTCTAAATTTCGACAGCATCTCCCTACAGTTCTCCGAATACGCATATCATCTGGGCGCGTATCGGAGAACAAGAGAGATGTTGCCGAAATTTAGAATAATTAGTTAACAGTTAAAATAAAAACGTAAGTGCAGTACAAATAACTATATTCCCAAATTGTCCAATCAGGGACAATTCAAGAATTGTACGTCGTATAAAAGATCATCTACTTCTTTTACACGAACATACAATCCCCGAACGGATCTAAGGTTTTGCTAAATCATATCCGATTCGTCGATGCGTACGTGAAACATATCAACTCGTCGGATGGATGATTATTTTCTAAATGTTTCGAGACAGTTCGAGTCCATATTGGACGATTTCGGCGCGCGTCCGAAGTGGACGATTTCGGTGCGAGTCCGAAGTGGACGATTCCGGCGCGAGTCCGAATTGGACGATTCCGGCGCACGTCCGAAGTGGACGATTCCGGCGCGAGTCCGAATTGAACGATTCCGGCGCGCGTCCGAAGTGGACGATTCCGGCGCGAGTCCGAATTGGACGATTCCGGCACGCGTCCGAAGTGGACGATTCCGGCGCGCGTCCGAAATTAATCTAAACCCTAATAATTAATCTAATAAATTAAACAATTAATCTAAACAATTAATTAACATTTATAAAATAATTAATTATCAATTTCAAAACAATAAATATATATATATATATTCCGGCGCCGGAGTCCACCCTCCGGCGCCGGCGTACAGTGGCCGAACACACTGTCCGGCCACTGTAGAAGGTCCGGCGGCGGCCATAGTCCGACCGCCGCCGGCCGAAACCCTAGAAATAGGGTTTCGATCGGATTTTAACATCTCCGGCCGAAACGGTATAGGCCGGCCGATCAACATACCGGCAGTAGCGGCAGCGGCGCGGCGGCGAGAGGCGTCGGCGTCGGCAGCAGCGGCAGCAGCGGCGAGCGGTGTCGGCAGGAGCGACGGCAGCAGCAGCGGGAGGAAGAAGGGTCGGGCGCGGCTGCGTGCCCTATATAAACTTATCAGCAACGGCTCACTCGCCCGTTAGAAAGCCGTTGCTGATAATTTATTATCAACAACGGCTCACTTATCCGTTAGCAAGCCGTTGCTGAAAATTAAAACATCAGCAACGGCTCGCCTATCCGTATGAACGCCGTTGCTTATAATTAAAATAATCAGCAACGGCTCGGTTTTCCGTTAGAACGCCGTTGCAGATATAGATATCTGCAACGGCTCGGGCGGCCGTAAGAAAGCCGTTGCAAATAGCAACGGCTTGAGCGGCCGTTGCTGATAGCCGTTGCTGAAGACCAAGTTTCTAGTAGTGATATTAGAAAGATCAAACTGCAGTATTTGTTCAATAAGCAGCCAAACTATGGTGTGCATGGGTATCGAGTACACTCAAAATTGATTGGAACCTACCCGATCGGGTAGGTTCCGGATAGACCCCAAAAAATTCGGATGAGTATTTTATAATATTTTCAGAGGGGTAATTTAATTCATTTATGTAGTAAAATACTTATATATATATATGTGTGTGTGTATTATGGGAGACCAAGAGGGGGGGGGGCAATTGCCCACTCTAACATCGTGCTGGCTCCACCCTTGGTCTGGATAATAAATCAGGGAATCGATTAAATTCGATTCCGATTTCGATTCTACCATTTCGGGTCTCGAAGTCGAAATTGGTATCTGAAATCGATATTGGAATATGTACTGGAACTTGTACTGGAATCTATTGAAACCTACTTCGGAACATATTTTGAAAATTATTGGAACCTATTCTGGAATCTATTGGAATCTGTTGGAACATGTTCTGAACCCTGTTGGACCATGTCAGAACTTATTCTGGAACCCAATAAGATATTCAGAATTGAAACATGTGATTTCGGGTATGATTCATTTTTAAAATTTAGGAATCAATCATATATAAAATATGATTCGAATATCATAAAAAATACAAAGTACTCGGACCTGGCCGAACCCAAACATGAGAAGTAAGAGTGCATTTCAAGAAAAAAATGAACCACGGATTAAGAGTGGTTAAGAAATTCAATAATGAAAGTTAATGATTTGATATGGCATTAGATTCCATCTTCCAAAATCAAATAGAATCACAATTTTAGAAGATGTGACGTGATGTGACACGAAGCAATCTCAACGTGTGGCTGTCAAGAATGCTACCATGTCGGCATCCAACGACGACACCAATTGATCGAAGATCGTGAGGATAATTGAGTTGTTTGTACGGATCTATCTGCTCGTAAATATTAGGAATGCATTTATTTATTTATTTATTAAAGAATTAATTTTTTTATTTTTTTATTCTCCTCGCATATTCCATAAAACAAACATGATACGATTAATTTCATTAGCCTACTTATGTATAGAACCGATTTTTAAATTTTGGACTCGGATCATACTCTATTAAGACTTAAAATCGAATCATACCCGAATATGGTGTAGCACAGCTTTCGAGTACCTCGTTTCAACATATTCATTTACAGATTCTATGATACATATTTTTGGTTATGATTTTGAGTACCTGATGTGTTGGATCGGAACCGAAATCTATTTTAACTAATTTCTTAATTTTTATTTTGGACTCTATCCGAATTTAATTCAAGTCTATTCAAAATCTATCCGATTAGGTTGATTTCAATCGATTTCGAATCTACCTGATACTACTCCACATTCCTAACTTTGTCATCTTAAATCTACTTTGATTTTTTACTTTAGCATTCAAAATTTTAAATAAAATTCATTTTAGTCTATTATATTAATTTTTATTTTATTTTAATCGATTAAATTAATTTTTATTTTATTTTTATTCAAAAAGTATTAACTAGTTGACCTCGTCTTTATATTATTTGTGTGCCATGTTTCATTAATTGATATCAATTAATTTTCCACTTGTGCATTGGCAACAAAACTAACAATGTTCATAATCATTATGATTAAGACATTTATTTTCCTTCATCAAACATATTTATTTTCACCCATTACTATAAAGACTTGGGTGTTAGCAAAAAATAATACAATATTAATATATTTTTGCCCGTAGTCTTCATCGAATATATATATAAGCTCCATATATTAGGTCTTATATTAATATTTTTCGGAAAAAGAAACTTAATAATGGAATAGATTAGAATAAAACCTCCAATCTCATGATAGGTTCGCTAAAAGTAAAATATTGAAGATTTGAAATTGAAATAGAACTAGATCTAAAAGTTAAATAATAGATTATCAACGATGAACAGCTCCATCGTGCATTGACTAAAAAGTCCTTGGTTTTTGAAAAGGGTCAAATTTCTAATAATTATTTGCCCACTAGGAAAAGAAAATCCCAACTGAGCACGTGCTATTTATAGTTGTGTGTGAATCAATGCTACTAAACCCAAGGATGAGAGATAAATAACACATGATCCACATATTAAATTATTATTGTGTGTGATTAAGACGGTGACATCATGCCTTCCTATCTTTCAATTTGGACTTACTTTGATCGATTGATTGATCAAATCTACAAAAATGTATTGCTATTTATTGACGAACTATAGGCTTCCCATGCTTTTTAAAATAATAGAAAAAAAAAGTTAGTGCGGTAGGCCTAACATTTCGCCATCCATTACCACTAACGGCCAATTATTTTTAATTTCAGCTTTTGGAATAAAACATAAAGAAAGGATTACATAATATTCTTCAGAACTGATTAATTATGGAACTCTTTTAAGGGATAAAAATAAAAAATTCGACTTCACTGGGGATCGAACCCAGAATCTCTGGTTCCGTAGACCAGCGCCTTATCCATTGGGCCATGAAGTCGTTGTATTTCATTTCAACAAGTAAGTCTATTTGTCTGAAACAGAACACAACAAAATAATGAAAGTTGCAAATTAAATATGCAATGAAAAAAAAAGATCCGGTAAGTTAATACTGGGTCGAAGAAATCGGGATCGAAGATTAGATTAGGGCCTTCACAAAGTTATTTTTCTATAATTGGGGTCCTTTGCCATTCAGGAGAGAATATGTCAGTTTGGGCACATATTCATAAGCTCTGCCGCTACAATGGAAATCTTCAGTCATTCGTATTCATGAATATCTCAAAAACATTTTCATAGGATAATTGTCTTCTAAACATGTATTCTTTTAGGGATGGCAATGAGTTTGTATAAATGAGTATTTACCCATCTCAGACCCTGATAGGTCATTAGCGGGTTTTGCCCGTTGGGTCGTAGGACGGGTATAGGATTTTGAGGTAAAAACCCTGTAGGGTCTGGGACGGGTCCAAGATTTTAGTCTAAAACCCGTCCCAAACCCGTTAGGGGTAAAATTACTTAAATACCCTTCATATTATCTAATATATACTTATATAGGGATAATTATGTCTTTTTACTTATACCCTAATTCCTAACCCATTATATAATATAAATAAATTAATAATATATTATTTTAATTCACCCGATTCACCCAGTCACCCGATGCCTCACTGCCTCAGCCATCTGCCCGATTGCCCTCACGTCCGCTCGCCGCCTCGCTGCCCCTCCTTTCACTAAATCGCCCTCTCGCCGCTCCTCAATCACACGACCGCTTCTCTCGTGACCGCCGCTCAATCTCGACGCCTCTCAACAACAGTCGATCGCCTCTCAACAGAGCCGGCCGCCAATCGATGTACTTCTCCGACGATTGCTTCTCCCGACATCTCTCAACAGCAACCGGTCGCCTCGATCTACTTCTCCCGACAGACCCGACGCCGCGATCTGCTCCGACGACTGCTTCTCCCGACGCCTCTCAACACAATCGACCGCCTCGATTTACTTCTCCCGATGAACCCAATGTCGTGATCTGCTCTGATGATTGCTTCTCCTGACGGACCCAACACCGCGATCTGCTTCTCCTGACGCTGCGACGCAGACGCCGGACGCCCCTTGATCTGATTCTTAAGTTTTTTTCTTTTTTTTTTTACTTTTTTCTTACCTGCCGCCTACAATTATTTATTGTTGATTTTTGCATGAAAGAAGCTATTTTTCTTGCTTATTTTCTAATTGTTACCTACCACCTGCTCCTATTGATTCTTTGCATGAAAGAAGTCATTTTTTCTTCAGATAATTGATAGTCTTTACTAGCTCTCGATAGTCATTGATACTAGCTCAAATAATTGATTTCATTATTTAAATTAGCTTACTGTTTATATGATTTATGTCTAAATATTGTGATATGTAAATTGTAAATATATATATATATATATATATATAATTTGTTAACGGGCGAAAAGCGAATTCCCAGTGAGTACCCGTTAAATTAGTGGGATGAATTTGAAAATCACCCTTCAAAATACTAACGGGTTTGGAACGAGTTTAGGATTGAATTTTCTTAATGGGTTTGGGATAGGATTGGCTTTGCCGTCCCAAACTCGCCCCAGTGACATCCCTATATTCTTTATATAATTTATTTCAACATTCGCCCGTTTGAACTAAAATCTTAATTTTGTACGTATGATCAAAATTCAACCTTAACGTTTCCTATAAAGTATCATTTAGTAGGAGTCCTAGTAAACTCAGAATTAAAAAGAACATTCCAATAGTTCTACTCTACACAGTTCTTCTAATCTTGCTAGAAATTAAAGCGTTATAACAACTTTTACGTGCTTTTGAACATTCTCGTCCAGTATAACAGCGAAATAGAATGATGTTTTGTCTGCACCCGATATTAATATTAATTTTACATTTTTTTATTACAGGAAGGCATGTATTTTATGAATCCAAATTAGTCTGCACCCGATATTAATATTAATTTTACATTTTTTTTAAATTTATGCACTAAATAAATAATAAATATATAAACACGTCCTAATTGACTTGAATTTGATAAATAAGGTTGTATAATAAATACTTTTTTAGAATCAAGCTAACCTGACCTAACACGGACAATAGATGATCGCCCAACCGGAATAAGATTTCTAATAAACTCGTGCAAAATAAGAATGAAAAAGAGCTGCAATTCTAGAAAGCCATTGACATCGATAAAAGTTGGTGGCGATGTGGTCAAAGCATTTGATAGGCACAGCGGACCCCAATTACAACAAAGAATGAAACGGGGAACTAGAAATCCCACCTTTTCTTGACTCGAAACATCAACACTGACTGACTGATACCATCCTGCGGTACCTGAAGCATAAACTGGACTTTCGTCTTCATAGGAGCCGTCTTCGCTTTGCCATCTTCATCTCCAACCTAAACAACAATTCGAGTCCAAAAAGCCCATCAACTCCTTTAAATGAAAATCTAGACATCAAAAACTAGGAACTATTTTCAGAAGCTGTACCAGGAAAATCTAGTTTGTAAATTTCCCATCATAATTATAATTACATATGCATGAAGCTTAGATATAAGCACAAAGTGTGAAATAACAGCAGAACTGTCAGCATGAAGTTTGGACAATACACAACTTTCACACGATTAAAAGTATGATGGCAAGAAAATTGGTATTCTGCTTTTGTCTGTTGTACTTCAGGGCAGTCTAAAAACAAGTGACTTGTGAATTTGAACTTACCCAAAGAGATGCCCATCCCAAACGCACCTCTGAATCATAACCAGCTTTAAACTTCAGGTCCTTACCAACAGTGTGCTTGTACACCATGCTCCATTGACTAGAGTCAAAATGGTACCAGTAGCTAGGGAAAAAATGAGATAATGCAGTTACAAGGAAGAGCAGTGTGAGCAGTACATCAGAAAGCAAGGATGAGAAGCATACATAAGACACTAAATTAACAGAAGAAAAACCCTTTTCCGACCATTTCACCCACATGAATAACTCTACACAATTTAGTCTTCAAATCAGCAGCATGGTATACAAACTAGGAGAATTTACTATTGAGAAGGTTCATTGAGGCATCACTTGTCATGTTTCTCATGAGCATAATAACTAGGTACTACGACAGAAATATTAAAGTTTGATAAAATTGAATAGGCATCAATTTGTCATATTTCTCATGGGATTATTTTCTCTGTACTAGCAATAGTGGTAGCAAATTTCTGAATAATTAGTTTGCACACAACAAAAAGATCCTACGATCAGCAATCTCATAATCTTACACAATAAATATAAAACCCTGTGGGTCACTGTGACATGATAAATGGCAATATAATTTCAGCAACTGAAAGCACAACATCAACAAACAGTACATAGACAATAACTACTTCAGGTGATACCGTGATAACAAGCATGAATAGATGAAAAAAAAACATTTTCATCATACAACAAAGATATCTAAGGGTATAGATGCCTTAGAACCATAGCTGCAGCAATTTCATAACTCAGCGTACTGAATGATCTAGGCCACATATAATCACAACTATAGAATCCATCGATAAACCTCTACTATAGAATCACTCTGAGAAATGTAATACCCAATACTCCTGGTGTTGTAAATCAGGAATTTCAATCAAAGCAAATGTTCAATGTATTGTGGCATGTGGTACTGGCAGGAAAGATTTCTGTTCTTATCATTTAATTATATGCATTTAGTCTATCAATTGAAATAATGGAGGCAAGTATATGAACGGTAAAAACTAAATAACAAGGACAAATATTTTACCTCAACTTGTCTGCGGGACTGAAACGACGTTTGAATGCCAAGGAGACTGCATTTGAAGGTAAAGAGATGCTAGGTATGAATGACATCTCCTCATCCTACAATCATAATGACTGAACAACATTATGCTTCAACTGGGAAAATGGGAGGAAACATAATCATTGGCATAATACAAAGCAAAGGGAGAGTGTAAACTCTGATCACCTTGTAGGAGTATCTTAGATTAAGATCCTCATCCTTGTATGATGCAGTACATACTCCATTCAGCAATTGACCTTTCAAAATCCCATTTATGGATAAAACTTTCTCAGCTTCCAGATCTTTTCTCTCCTCCACAGATACTTCACCAAGGGGAAAGCGGACAGTTGCTCTTGGCTGCAAGTTCTTTGTAAATTAATGTAATCCGCTCCTTAATGTAAATTGTCTTAGGTAAGCATAACAAATGATACGCCAAGTATATAGACACTAGAAATAATAATAGTATTTTCTATTTTCTAGGGCTGCATGAGCTGAGCCGAGCTAAGCTTTGCAAAAATCTAGTTGGAGACCAACTCGTTACTCGTTCAAATTTCGTCAAACTCAATCTCAACTCAAGCTCGGCTCATCTTGGCTAGTTTACATAGCTAAACGAGCTCCGGAGCTCAAACTCAAGCTTAGCTCTCCTTGGCTCTTTTATGTTGCTAATGAGCTAAAGCTGAGAAGCTCACCTTGCAATCAAGGAAATATAATAACATTTAAATAAATATAAATAAACTTAGACCAAATTATAACTATATTAAATATAATTAAGCTAATTTAGATTAATTTGTCATTTATTTAAATTGTAAATATGATTAAGTTATATATAACTTTGAACAGAGGGTGTTCGCACTTCAGAAGCCTTGACAAGCTGAGCTTAGCATTGTTCAATCTCAGCTCATTCAAACACTAATGCTAAACTAAAGTTCAAGCTTGGCTTGTTTAATAGTTTAGGGATTGAGCTATAAGCTAGAATGACCTTTTATGGAGTCACTCATAAATAGCTTGACTCCTTTACAACCCTAGCATTTTCTAGAAGTAAACTGTAGTAAATGGTTAAAAAATGAGATAACATATCAATGGGATACCAGGGCATATGCTAACAAGCATTAGTAGCTCAGTATGGATAAGTTGACAGTTGTGCCCCAATTTTACACCGAGAGCTGCAAAGCCCTGTGTTAAGTTGAACCTTATGCTCTTGAGAAACCTTTTTATTTTATTTTATTGAGGATCTTGGACTGTAGCTTGTGCAAGATATGCAGACTTGAATGTAATGTTAAATAAATGAAGTGTCCTCAAATATCATCCTCAAATAGATGAGATGGAAAATTAAATGAGTCATCGCTACTGGACCTGATTCAGAATAAACCCAATAGAAAATTTCCAAATCAAGGAAAAACAAACTAAACTTTTTACAGCAGTACCTACAAACTTACTGGGCAAACAGATGGAACAAGCGAAGACACTTCCAGTTTATATGATGGATTCAACAAGCTTGCTATCATTGTAACTTCTCCTTGTTGCTCCTGATAGAAAAAATTGAAAGAAAGATACCAAATGAACACACTAATAAAAGCAAACATTGAGCAGTACGGGGGTTTGAATGCAGCATGGATTAAAGGAGGGCTTTAGTTCAACATAAATTAACTACTAACCAGAAAAATAGAAAGCATATATACAAAGTTCAAAGAAATGGCAGTTTCAAGTTGTAAGACCTATAGCACAAGATTAAAAAGATATATTAAACCAATTAATTAAGGATGCTAAGTTATAGTTTTGCAAAGTAAATTCCAAAGATGAATTCCTCACAAGCTCGTGAATTAGAGGCTGAATTCTTGAAAAACAAGAAATCCATGTAATTAGAAGAAAAAAAATGGGAGAAAATATCCTCTTCCAATAAGCCTCTTGAATGAATAATCTTTAGACAGGATGCTTTTAGATATAAGTGGTTGGCTTCTAATGATAATTAGACAACTTGTAAGTTATCGGTGAGGTTGCTCAAGTAAAAGGACTCTTAGCTAAGAAAAAAAAAAGAAATACTTCTTAGAATCTATACTTAGGACTGTCTCTCCTGTTGAGTATTAATATAATTAAACACGCATAAAATTAGTAAGTGATAAGAGCTAGAGGTTTTCTTAATGCAATGAAGTAAGTCTACTGTCCACCAACATGAGAGATGTAAGGCTGCACCATAGTGAATCTCAGTATCATATTTCTTCTGTCAATCTTTTCTTCATAAGAACCTCTGGTTGTATCAACTTCTAAATCCTTTTATTACTTATTGGTATTTTTATAAATTTTGGGATTGACAAGCTTAAAAACTATAACACTTCATTTGCTAATGCATTAATAATTAAACCAACAATCAATCAGAGTTTCTCCCTACACTTGGAGAAGTCTAATGAAGAGGGAAGTTAAACTTTTTAGCCAATTGTTGCTCAATAAGTAAACTACGAATTAATAAAAAACAACCAAGCTCCTCAAATAATTATTTAATTCCAAATAAATATTGCACCTGTTTGAATGTCCACATAAGCAAAAGATTTAGCATGATAATCAAGTGAATCACACAGATGTTAAACCATTGATATCTATTATTGCTAAACCCAAGAAAAAACTAACCTAACAGTTTAGGTAGCTATTGCTTTTAGATGTCATATCACAATTGGTAATCATGGTATCTGCCATAAATTATAAAGACAGATAAGCACGCACCTCTCTGTGGTGATACTTGAATAGGAAGACACTACCGAAATGGAAGCAAGAAATAATAGACTTGTTATTTTCACATGTGCATGAAACAGATAAAGACTTTGTTGATAATCCTACATGAACAGAATTTGGATCTCCAATCTGACCAGGCTGAAACATGAGCAATCTTATAAACTAACGATAAGAAAAAGATTATCCTTTAATTATCAAGCTAAGATTGGATTCAATATAAATATGGCATGGAGAATACAAGACAACAAAAACTATCTAGCCATATATTAGATTACGTGTGTTGCATCACCCAATTACTTCTGTATGCAATAAGTACTGTTAGTCCATGCCAACATGCATGTAAAATCTACGCCTAAAATACCTACTTGTGTAAAGGACCAAACAGTACTTAAAACATCAATGGGCACCACAACTGTTGCAGGACAGTTTGATCACCAGCTTACTAACTTATTCCTGACCTATTATTAGTAAGCGAGTAAGTATGGGGATCCAAATGACTACAGAAATTGGTGGATGAGTGGATTAATATCACAGATCAATAAGAATAAGATCCCTCTAACTTATAAAATATATTTTGTTGACACATTCTCTTATCAACACATGTATTGATCAACATTAAATATCATGCTAACAAATGAAATGCACAAAGCTACAAGAACAGATGAACACTTGTTCAGTAGTGTAGTAGCTTCAGAAAAGTCATTATATAGATGCTAGTCACAAGAGTGAACAGATTTATCATATACAGCAATTTCCAGCATCTCCCCAAGTGAAACTGAGGAACCAACAAATTATTATTGGGAATCGGAAAAGATCAGAGCAATTGATTACGATAGATCAAGAGGGAACCCCAAAGTTGGGTTAACTAGGTCAGATCAGCTAATAGAATAGTGAACTAGTTGTCCAAACTAGACATATACTCCAATTTATAATCGCTAAGGTTTAACTACTTATTAGGTTTAGGATTGACCCAATGGTGAACAATTTGCTTTCAGTCAAGTCATCATAAAACGTCATTTCTCTCTACATTGAGTATCTGCTATGACACAGTAAGTTCCAACTTTAATTCCCTACTTCTGAGGCATCCAAATATCAACAACTCAACGTACCCATAAATTCAAACTCCTTAAGACAATTACATTGCCGAAGCACAACGCCAACCAACAATCAACTGAAAAAATAAGGAAAGCATAACGATCCAGATCCGCAGGATCAGTACCGTGGAAAGATCGCACCACTCTCAGGAAAGGATCAAAAACCGGACCTTGACATCGTGGGTGGCGCGGACTTGGAGAACGTCGCCGACGTCAAACGATCCCTTGAGAAGAGCATTGCGCGACTCGATGTCGTAGAGGGCGGAGAAGTGCTTGGTGATGAAACCCAGCTGTGGGTACGCGATCTTCCCATTGCGGTCGTTCTGGAAGGAGACCTTGAGCTTGGCGAGGCTATCGAAGATCTTGCAGGAGACCTTGTGGAAGAACACGGAGCTGTCGCTGTCGAACTCCGAGGTCACCCGCACGGGCGGCCGACGGGAGGAGAAGAAGCAGCGGCCGGGGCCATCTACGGGGACGGCGGCGCCGTCGTGGCAAGTAGGGGACGGCGGCGGGGGAGGACTAGGAGGGGAGAGTGGCGGTGGGGGAGGAAGAGGGAGAGACAGTGGGAAAGGGGGGAATTTCGGGTTAGGGTTTGGGGGGGCGGAGTCGGCCATGGCGGAGAGGACGCGAGGAGAAGAGAGAAGGGAGGGATTAAAATTTCGAGGGAGAGATCGAGTGCGGGTATTTAATTGTGTGGAGGAAGGAGAGGTTTGGGTTTTTGGAGGCTTCGTTGAAACCGATGGGCGGGGAGCGAGGACAAAACAAATGGAGGTCTTTGGGGAGAAGTTGTAACAGTTTGTAATTAGGCCATTGCTATTTTTTAATATTCCAGAAAAATAAAAGAAGTTCCTATTTGAGTTACAAGTGCTCTCTTTGTCAATGTGGGACAATTTCTGTTACTCTTTATGTAGATGATGATTAAATTGAATACGTGTCAGAATTTAATTGATTTAAACGAACAAAAATTGAATTTATGTAGATGATGATTATTTATATAAAATCCAATTTTAGCTCTATCTGAATAGAAGAGAAGTGATGAGAAGATAAAGAGGAATTATTTCTTTCCCTTATTTGATAGGAAAAGAAAATGATGAACTGATTATTTCCAAAATAAGAAATGTATAGAGATAGAAAGTTTGATCAAATCCGACGGCCATAAAGTTGGATAGAAAATGAAGTATTAAATTTAAATTATTATTGGAATATAATAAATACTAAATTGAAAAACAATTGTGCATGTTGCACCTCTATGCAAGCGAAATTATTTTTGTTCTTTTGAAAATTGCTCGATCAGATAACATATATTATTTTGAAGTGAGATGAGCGCGAAACCTCCAATGAGTCGTGGCAACGACGGGAACCGCGAGATCAAATCGCTGCCGATCTCTTCCTCCAAGCTGGGAAGATCGCCTCATCCAGGGATCCTAGATGCCAAGGTCTCGATTCAACAAGGTTATTCTGGAGCAAAAGCTTTGCCTGATCTCTCGGCTCGTTCAGGTATCAATCCCGCTTACCCCAAGATTGGGAACTCTGCTGCTTCTGGATTTATGTTTCCTGCTGGTTCTTCTAGGAATGCTAATATGATAGAATCATCGAAAACAATCCCTGAGCCTGCTTCTCATTCATCTGAATCTCCTATTCTGTTGAAGTCCTCCCCAATCCTAAACATGCACAAAAAGCTGGGTTCCTGGGCAGCCCTCTTTAGGGAAGCTAATTTGCTTGATAATTTGAGTGACAGAAACAAGGTGAATGAAAAGATTAAATCAATTCAGATGAATTCTTCAGATGTAATCAATATTGATGAAGATTTAATTGGCGTAGCAAGATCCTTTTGGGTTATTAGCCTATACGGGAAGTTTTATGGGAGAACTTCACCCTTAAATTTTGTCCAAAATATTATGCCCAAGATATGGAAATTGAAATGTAGTATCCAAATCATAGATATGGCTTCAGGATACTTTTGCTTCAAATTTGCGAACAAAGATGATATAGATTCTGTTCTAGTTGGAGGACCCTAGTTTTTGGGAGGTCAGGTGTTGCTACTCACTCCCTGGAAAGAAAATTTCCAGCCTATGATTGAACATCTAGAAACTATTCCTATTTGGGTACAATTCCCAAGACTCCCCATAGAATATATTCAGAGGGAAATTCTCATCAGCATGGCCTCTTTCCTAGGTCATCCTATCAAAATTGATGAAGTTACACTGAGGGATCAAAGAGCAAGGTTTGCTCGGGTTTGCGTGTTATGGAACCTATCGAAAGTAGTCCCAAATGGATTCTGGATCAGTTGTGCAGGATTTAAATTTTGGCAGCCAGTTGCTTTTGAAAACGTGCCAAAACTTTGCTTCTCCTATGGAAGGATGGGCCACTCCTCATAACAATGTTCCTCCACTCAAACAAATGAAAATGTGATGGTATTACCAGTCAAGGAAGCCAGTGTTGGTACAGGAGGGGATGAACCCTCTCAAGCTACTAACCAAAATGTTCCAGTTCCTGATATTCATGGTCCATGGCAAGTAATTAACAGAAGGAAGAAATATGCAGGAAAGAAAAAAGCAGAAACATATGTTAAGACAACAAATGGTTTTGGTATTCTTGAATTAGCTATGGCAGAAAACATAGAGCCTTCTGTTGGGGTGACTGATAGTGTTCATTTTAATATAGAAGGTAACAGAAGACAGTCTTTTGGTCAGTCAAATTAGAACTCATTTAGTAAAAAAGGGAAAAGCATAATGGATAGTAGTCCTACTAATGAAATAGAAATGGCTGAGTTTGATGCCAATGCCTCAAAACCAATTGATGTGCCTATCAACTTTGAAAAGAAGGTTGACGAGTTGCATAAAAAAACTCACTGATATATTCTCCATTGTAGTGAATAAAGTGATCATGAATGAAGACATCAGTAATGAAGGAATTGATATGAATCTGCAAGCCAATTCTACTGTTAAAGGAACAAGAATGAGGAAGTTTATATCTCAAATCATTCACCATAACAGTTTCCCTCTCAACCTGAAACAAAGTAGGGCTAAAAAGAAAAAGTTTTCATGTGAATCAAATGCAATTGAATCTGATGGAGACCCAAAAGCATTCCTGGGCAGTGATAACTCAAAAATGGATCAAGGATGAAGTTGCTTAGCTGGAACATAAGAGGTGACCTTAAAACTTCACGCTGGGACTACCTCAAAATCCTCGAAAAAAAACACAATATGGACATGATACTTCTGCTGGAAACTCATTTAGATGAGAACAATTCTGAATTTTGTATTAGCAAATTTGGCAGGAACTGGTCTGGCACTTTTGTTCCTAGAAATGGGAGGGCTGGCGGTATAATTTTTGTATGAAAAAAATATATTTTTGAGGTAAAAAGTACCTACCGCTGCAATCAAGCAATACACTTGTCTATTAATAAGAAAGGCCATAGTCTTTGGCTTTTCTCAGGCATCTATGCAAGCACCAAGTCTAGAAAAAGAACAGAACTATGGGATTTTTTGGGTAACATGGACTTCAACAATACACATTGGTTATTAGCTGGAGATTTCAATTGTATTGACAGTCAAGATGACAAACTGGGGGGCAGACCTTTAATATATGGCAATGCGTTTAAGGCTTTCAAGGATTTTTGTTCTTCTTCTGGTCTCATGGATCTCAAATAGGGGTGGCAATTTTATCCGCATCCGCTAACTAAAAATCGCATCCGCACCGTATCCGATCCATATCCACAAGTAAAAATGAATATGGATACGGATACAGATTTAGAAAACTTATATCCGCGCGAATATGGTGCGGATACGGATATGACTATGAATTCGCACCATATCCGCACCGTATCCACACCGTTTATCCGTGTCTTTGAAGTTATAAGTTATTAATATATATATACGAGCTCTATGGTAATTTCATGTCAAGATGAATTTTAAAGTATATTATATATTTATTTTGGATCAATGAATTGGTAATTTATTGATTTTTTTAATTAAATATATTATTTTAATATATTTTTATTAAATACGGTGCGGATATTCGTATTTGAAGCGGTGCGGATATGGATATCCATATTCACATCCGTAGCGGATACGGTGCGGATACGGATAGGCGAATATGGGGTGCGGTGCGGATACGAATAATCCAGTATCCGCACCGTATCTGATCCGTTACCAGCCCTAATATTCTCAAATTCAAAGGGACAAGATTCACATGGTCTAACAACAGGATTGGAGCTAAAAAAGTTTTAGCTAGGCTTGATAGAGCATATGCTAATGATAGCTGGCTATCTCTTTTCAGCAATACTCTGGTATATCACTTAAGCAGATTAGCTTCTAATCATAAGCTCATCTTAATCAATACTAGACCTGGTAATTTCCCAACCAAATTCAAAAATAAATTTACCTTTGAATTGTACTGGCTAGAGTATGGGAAATTCAGTCTTTAATTCAAGATACATGGGGAAACAACACTAGCAGCAGTAAATCCATGGCTCATTTTAGAAAGAATCTGAAAAAGCTAAGCAGGGAACTCATACACTGGAGTTCATTAGAACTTGGCTTTAGAAAAAAAGTTTAAAGTTGTTACACAAGAAATTGAAATACTTGAAGATATTGAAGCCCATGGTCAATATAATGAGCAAGATGACCTAAAGCTTATGTGCTTATCTAATGAAGCTATGGCCTTGAGCAGGCAAATTCATATCAAATGGTGGACTAAGGCTAGAACAACATGGATTGAGCATAATGATAAAAATACTAAATATTTTCATAATTTAGTGAAATTCAAAAGAATGAAAAATAGCATTTTGGAATTGACAGTCAATAACACTTCTTTGCATCTCACAAAGGATATTGCTGAGGCTTTTGCTGGCTAGTACAGTGATTTATGGAGTAGAGAGGAGACCCCTATTGCTGACTGGAGAGGTTTTCCTAACCTTGTATGGAAAAAATACCAAAAAATAAGCATGCTAACTTAACAAAGCGTTTCTCTCTTCAGGAAGTTAGGAATACTATAAATAGTTTGGGTTGGGGTAAAACCCCTAGCCTAGATGGTTTCATTCTTGAATTTTATATCAATTACTGAGATTTAATCAAGGAGCCTCTACTTGCAGCTTTTAATGAATTCTATCACGGTGCCTCCATTCCTTATTCCTGGGGTTAGACTTCATTGACTTTTATACCAAAAAGGGACAATCCTAAGGTCATTACTGACTTTAGGCCAATTGCCCTTTGTAATGTCTCATATAGAATTTTGTCAAATGTATTAGTCAATAGAGCCAAGCCTTTTATAAAACATCTGGTTTCTGATGAACAGACAACTTTTGTGGAATCAAGGAAACTTCATGATAATGTTATTCTGGTTTCTGAGATTGTCAACATTATTAGCTCCTCTAAGAGGAAAAAGCCTTATTGCATTCTCAAATTGGACCTAGAAAAGGCATTCGATATGATTTCTTGGGATGCTTTATATCTTATTCTGGAAAAAATGAACTTCCCCAACTTATTCAGAAAATGGTTGATGGCTTGTCTAAATTTTGCAACCTACAAGTGCAATATTAATGGGGAATACCCTTCATGCTTCAAAGGGTTCAAGGGCGTAAGGCAAAGAGACCCCTGTCTCCTTACATTTTCATCATATGACAAGAGCTTCTTTCTTTGCTAATTAAAGACTCAGTGGAAATGAGACAAGTTATTGATTTTAAATACAAAAACATAAAGATTTCCTATTTGTTTTTTGCGGATGATATACTAATTATCATCAAGTGTTGCAGGAATTCATGCTCCATTATGCAGAAGATTCTAAGCTTGTATTGTGATGCCACCAATCAGAAGATCAATAAAAGTAAATCAAAAATATTCTTCCCAGGGAGCTGCCATGAAAGCATTAGAAAAGATGTCTGCAAAGTCTTTGGTGTTAAAGAAGGTTCTTTTCCAATAAAATATCTTGGAGCATTCATTGACAAGAAAAGGGTATCAAATAATTATCAGAATCAACTAGGTGAGAAGGCACTGAATAAATTAGATACTTGGGCTGGCAAGATAATCTCTCAAGCGGGAAGAGTCACACTTATTAACTTTGTGATGAACTCTATCCCCACTCATACTCTAGCTACTACCAATGTGAATGACAAAGTGATTGAGAAGTACAAAACTGTCACAAAAAAATTCTTATGGAACTCAAATGGCAAGAAGAGTGGCATTCATCTAGTTAAATGGAAAAGGATTACACTAAGCAAAATCAATGGAGGTCTAGGGATAAGAGACCTGTCCATTATTAAGTCCTTTATCCATGCTTGCATAGTGCTGCCACTCTTAAATAAAGATAAATTGCCTTGGTCTAAGCTTTTATCAGCAAGATACCCTGATTTGCATCCCTGGAAAGGTAGTAATTAAAAGAAAAAATCTTGGATCTTCAGAAGCTTACAATCCTCTGAGGAAAAGCTCAAATTGAGGTTACTGAAAAAGGTGGGTGATGGCAAAAAGACTGACTTAATGTGGGATCCATGGATTGACAATGTTCCTCTTGCCAAATGGCCAACTTTTCTTAACATCCAGAAGTTGCAAAGTCTTAGCTCTGTTGCTGAACTTATTAATGATGGGAAGTAGTCAGTTATCACATTGACTGATTGCTTTGGTGACTCATTGAAGGAAAAAATTCAAAACATCTATCTGCCAATTCAAGCTGGGGAAGATAAATGGATATGGAGCCATAATGACAAAGGATGCTTGAGCTCAAAAATAGCTTACAACTTCCTAAAGGGAAAGGGAAATTTTCAAACTCCATGTACACTCAAATGGGAGACAGTATGGAAGGCCACCGTAACATCTAAAGCAAAGATCTTTGCTTGGAAATTCTTGCTGGGTAGGTTACCTACTACCTGTTACTTATCCAGTTTCACAAAAATTGATAGCAGTCACTATTTTGTATGCAAAGATCATGCTGATAGTTGGGATCATATCTTCTATAAATGTGAGGCTGCTAATGAATTCTGAAATGATGCTGAAACTAGAATCAATTTTAAGTTTCAATTTCGAAACTCCTGGACTAATGGTAGCTGACTGGAAGAGGGAAATGACCTTGATAAATCAATGAGAAATGCTTTAATTGGGTTCGTTATTGCTGGTCATTGGCATATTTAGAAAAACGGGAATGATGGTGCTTTAAAGGGAAAGATTCTTGCTGCAAAATTTTCTTTTGGAGAGCAATGTCAGAAATCAGTCATCCTAAGCTACTGCATGATTGCAATATCTTTGACTGCAATGAGTCATCTCAAATCTCATATAATTCTACCTCTGGTAATCATCAGAGTTGTTTCAACGTTTACTGTGATGCCTCCTGGCAAGATGATGATATGGCCACTGGTACTGGTTTTCTTATATATGATTGTAATCAGCAAGTATTAATGAAGAGTGTTTACTTTGGTTATTCAAAATTTTCCCTTGTAGTTGAAACATGGGTCATTTGGATGAGTATATTGAATGCGAAATTACTTGGTATCAAACACATCAAGGTCTTCTCATATTGTTTAAGACTTATAAACATCCTGGAGGGCAAGCTCAATCCTCCTTGATATCTTAAAGATTTAATTTCTGACATAAGAATGATTGCAAAGGAGCTCATAGTTCAGGACTGGTTTCACATTAATAGAGAATGCAACACTTCTACTCACATTCTAGCAAAAAAGGATTTATCATATGGCAGGAATAAATCAATCGCTAAGGGAGATATTCACATTTGGAGATTAGATGAGACTTCTTATAAGCAGAATTCTACCTTCTGTTTTGATAATCTTGTTGGTTTTAAGCATGCATCATTCTCTTATTCTTCCATTCTTATGACTTTTAAAGACAATGTAAACTTTGAAGTTCTTAATAATTTGATCTATCCTGATAAGTATCAGGGTTCTGGTACGTTAGGTAGACCCTGATCTCACTCATGAGTTAAAAAAAAGTGTGAGGGTGAATAGAGCTTAAATTAAATTATTCATTATTTATTTTTTAGGAAAGATAACTAATAGTTCTACCCCTAGTTTATTTCATGATAATGTATGATTTTACTTACATGGTGCAGTATGGTTCAATTTCTTATTTGGGAAGACTTTTGATGATAATAATTTTATGATTTGAAAATCATATATTTTGCCTAATTTATTGAACTATTAATTTAGTGGTTTTCATAGTTTAATGAGGTTTTATTTTTAAAATAACTTTAATTAATTTCTCTTATGCTTTTTATTCATTTTTATTAAATTAGATTTTTTTTGTTATTCTTCATTAGCCCAATCAAGACGTCATTTTCCTCCATAACTACTATCTATATTTTATTATAAATTTATAATTTTATCAATTTTAGATTAATAAATAATTTGATATGCATTTCGTGGGATTTTAATATAAAAAAATATTATGTCTTTCTATTTTATTTTGATATGCATTCTAGCCATTTTATTATTTGTTGAATCGTGTCATACCATAAAATTAAATAAAAATATACTATTTAATCATATCATATCATATTATCTTCTCAGACAAGATAACAATAATTATGATACTATATCATACATTACTAAATCATATTGTACCTCATTCAAAGACTGTGATAGTCTTTCAACTCTACCTAATATTAAAAAATGACAACATATTATCAAAATACCTCATTGCATTTTGTGAGATTTTAATATAAAAAATATTATATCTTTCTATTTTATTATGATATGCATTCTAGCCATTTTATTATTTGTTGAACCATGTCATACCATATAATTAAATAAAAATATATTATTTGATCATGTCATATTATATCATATCATATTCTCAGTCAAGGTAACAATAATTATGGTATTATATCATACAATATCATACATTAGTAAATTATGTTGCACCTCATTCAAAAAATGTGATAGATTTTCAACTCTATCTAATATTAAAACAAATGACAACATGTTATCAAAAGACCTCATAAATCCTCACCATAATCCCTAATAGATAGAATCTCAAATGCTTTCCACGCTAGTAGATAGTGTCTCCCGATTTTGTGCTATGAAACATTAAAGTAAAGACCCCAATCTCATCCCGTCTTAGTAGACATAAGAAACATCTTTTCAGTAGAAGTCGTGTTCTTACACTATTGTATCAAAGATAAGTAGACAACATGTAGATCGTAGAATGTGATATGTCTCGGAGGGCTTGTAATAATCCTACTGTTTTTTGAATAAATTGGATTAACTTTGTTGAAAAAAATTTGAGTCCGAAATAAAAATTATAAATTTTCAAAATTAGAATAAAAATACTATTTTTTTACAAAAAAATATTATAACATTATATTTTTATTACATTTTTAATAAATTATTAAAACTCTTTCAAAAAAAAATTCACCAAACTCTTTAAGATACACAAAAGTTTGTAAGTTGCTTACAATATAATAGAAAGTGAAGGAAAACCAACCGCGAGAGAAGGCATCAACTAAAAATCGGTGCTAAAAATGCTTGGACGTAGGTTTCAAGCCATGGTTAAAATTGGCGTCGATATGCATGCACTAATTTTTAAAAATCGATGCTCATAGACTAAAGAGCCATCAGCTTCTAGTTGAAAATCGACTAATTAATTCAATATCAACTAATTTTTTAAGCATTATTCACTCTTATAAATAATTCATAAATGATTTATTAATCATTAAATAATTCTTAAAATTTTGAAGCGAGACACGTCAATTTTTTTATTCTTCTTTTAAGTGACATTAGCACTAGGGAGGGTAGAAATGGGCACGACACGATAATTATGTGCTTGGGTCGGGGAGTTCAGGCCATAAGCTTATCGGGTCGGGCCGACTAGACACGATAAAAATGCGTACTGAAGTGGGCCAACCCTTATCGTGTCGGGCCGGCCCGTCGGTCATCTAATTACTAAAAAAAATGAATTGAATATGTCATTTGAGAAGATTGGTGTGTGTTATTTGAGAAGATAACAGTGGGATTGATGTGGGTCCGTCGACACTTCTTATTAACAATGGAATTAGTATGTGTAATGTTATTTGAGAAGACATAATATTAAAAAAAAACATAATAGTATTTATGGGCTCGCAGACTATGTCGGGTGGCCTATAAAATTGTGTGGGCCGTGTTAGACCGTTTCTCGATCCACGCAATTAGCGGGTCGGGCCAACCCAGAACGATACCTTATCGTGACGGTCAACTCATTTTGCCACCTCTAATTGGCATTTTTAAATTTTTTAAACAATTGTTATCCAAAATCTTTAATACTAATTATTATTATTATTATTTTACAAAATATATTTTTATATAAAAAAAATATTTATGACATGAAATTTATTTATTTAATTAAAATTGTATTTTAAATGAATTTTCGATACACCGAATTTCTTTATGTATTCTAAAACCACACTACGCAAGATAATGAATGAAGAGGTGTGCTGAAAGCTTGTTGAGCATAGATTAAGTTTGGGAATGAAAAATCGCATCAACCACATCGAATTAAGATAAAAATGTTTCAATTCATGACAATACTTTCTATACAACACGCAATGATCTGTGAATGAATCAGTAGGATCAGAAGAATCCAAGTGCATCTCAGCAAAATTCGAGACCAAAGAGATCATCATAAGCACTGCGATTATCGCGCCGGGAGAAGAAAATCTATCTTTTCGCCTTGTCTTTTTTCTTTACTTCGAAGATTGGCACTTCACTCCACTCCCCCTTCAGACACCTATGGCGAACCCACAGAGCGGTACCATTAGGAGTATGAATTTCCTCCTTTCAAACAAATTGCCCACTCAAACTCATAGGATCAAATTTTGTTTACACCTAATTTAGAATTGTTATAACATAGTAATTCTTGGAATCATCCGCAAAATAAGCAGAAAAATTACAAGCATACCAAATCCTCTTATCTTATAAAGCTTTATTAGTATATGCTTCATATCAGGAAGATCGAACATAGAATATAATAAATTGTTACCAACACTGATACCCAAACATCTTTGACTTGTTTCTTCCTTACTTGTCCCTTTAAAACTGTCGCTAGTGAACAGTAAAACACGCTAATATAATATGACACACCGTATACAAGATCAATTCGTGCACATTGATGGATAACGGCCACTATTAAGATACAGAATGAAAACCAATGCAATGAACAAGCGCACCAAAAAAAAGGTTCTTTTAGACAGTACTTATGGGTCTCCCTCGACCTAAGGTGAATCCCCTCGTACCATCAGGCATGCGAGGACCCGGAGGTTGCTTATTAGCTACACCCTGCTCACGGTCAGGATGGACCAGATGGCTAGAAGGTGGAGTGCCAACTGTGTGGTTTCCACTTCGGTTATTATTCTGATGATGATGCTGGCCACGCCCTCGTCCTCTCCCTCCACGGCCTCGACCCCTCCCTCGCCGTGATGCTCCATCCTTGTCAGCAAAACTCTCTTCACTCTGCCCAATGTCAGCATATATGTAAAATATACTTAGGAACAACTGACCAATCTCAATCAGACGGCATTGCTTGTCTTGTACATAATCAGATTTAGTTGAGAGAAAAGCTTTCTTACCTCATGCTCATGCAAGACTTCAGACGGGTGATAGCCATCCTCGATCTGCTTGTCGTGTGATTGGTTGGACGAGGAGGTATCCTCCTCTCCGTTGAGATCAGTTTCATGCCCTTTTCTTCCCCGCCCTTGCCCATGCTTTGTCTGGATTAAAACAAAAAGAGGATAAAAATATCAATAAACAAAAAACCTTCATATTGGTGTAATCTAAGCACCTGCTTGGCTTGAACAGGTATATACAGCTTTTCAGAAGCTGAGTGAAAACAAGTGGGCGTAAGGAAAACTTAAAGCCATATGCATGATATTTACCGCCGGTTTAGGAAATAAACGGACTCTGAGTCCACTCCTCCAGTTTTTTTCATCGTTGAGTTCAACAACCTGCACACCAACAAAAAGACATATATCATCAGGACTTCAACCTAGAGAGAACAAAAAGAAATCAACTCACACGACTGATAAAACTTACTGCTTTTTCAGCATCTTCGACAGTCTCATACTCCACAAATGCATGCAACTACACAAGAAATAGTTAAATCAAATATTGACGTATTAGTGGTTTTATTCCATAGTTCCTATGGAAAATCTAATGATGATTCACTTTGCGTTGTCATACAACATTGCCAAACAATATAAGAACAATGATTATACCAACAATTAGATCTACAAAAAGTACCAATTGCTTAATCAAAACAATAGACAGGAATACATACTCTATTGCCAAAGAATATGTCGAGTTTTGTTGCCCTATTAGTTGCAGAAGCTGTTCCATTGGGAGGCTGTGTTGGATAACATGTACGGATTGTGTTTACACTGCAGAACAAAACTATTCTAGTTATTTAGGTCACCAACTTCATGCACATGCAGCATTTAATAATGACAAGAAACTTTACCCCCCAACAGCTGAGAAAATCTTCATAAGATTCTGATAGCAATGATCCTCAGGAAGATTTTCTGCCACGACAATGCGAGACTAGAGGAAAAACAAGCATGAATCATAAGACCATATAAGATTGATGAAATAACCTCAATAAACTACTAATGGAAACTCACTTGTAACTCTTCCACATCTGATTCAGTAAAAGGTTGTTGACGCCTAACCCTCTTCCCATCATCACTCACAACCTGTAATTTATAACTCAAATCAGACAAACAATGACAACAAAGGATGTAATTAATGTAGCAACAGCAGCAGCAGTGACAACCGCAACCGCACAAGCTTGTGGTGGCAGCGAAGGTTGCATAGGTGCAACAGCTGCTACCATTTTGGATAATGAAAGAAATATCAGCAGTTCCAGTAACAGCAATAGTGTGAAATAGCAGTAGTAAAGAAAATCAGAGTTGATGGTGGCAGTGCTGCAGCTCCTGCAGCTCCCATAGTAACTGAAACACATAATCCCCAGTGGCTGATAGTGGTAGCAAGAAAATATCATAATGGCAAGATACACAAATCAATCATTTTTTTTTCATTTACGAGAACAGAGTTGTAGTTGTGAAGGTGGTACTAACAATGGCATCGGTTGGTTAAGAAAGAGATCTTATCAAAAACCCTTTTCAGGGACATTTTGTGTTCATCTTTTAATGTCCCGATAATGGGATTATGGGAATAGAAAAGAAAATTCAGAGTACTTGAAATTGGAAACCCTGGTCGATGGAAATCTATTGTATTTGTGTTTCCAAAACATGAGCACTGTTATGTTCTCATAGGATGGCACTACAAATTTTACCAAGTGGAAGTTTTAACAATTGCTAGACAAATCAAAATCAGTGTTGATAACAGAAGTTGAAACAACAAGATAGTGACCAGATCAAAATCAATCAGGAATTTAGCGATGTAAAATTTTAATTGGAAAAGAGAAGGAAAATAAATAACGAAACTAATTGGTTTTTACTTTTACAAGAAGCCTTCATGAAAATGTGATACTAACCTAATAGAAAGAAGCATGAACGAGATGAGATACATAATGCATAAAGGGTTGCAAGAACTCACAAGTTTTGTTGACGTACGAAGTGCCATAGCAAGCTGTGAATTGTTGTGGACTAAGGCCTTGATCTTCTTAAAAGCTGCAACCACAGATATGGGTACTGCACAGGAAAATTAATTTTAATTAAATAATGAGGCAATATCTATCTGAACTAGACTTTCAACTTCTTCCCAATGTCTCAGAAAATGACAAAAATATCATAGAAATATGTGTTGCTTCTTGCAGAATCAATCAAGCGAAGCCACAGTTGATGAGAAGCAAATAACTTTCAGCCCAACATGATAATTTAGCAATTGATTTCAAAAATACTGTAACTTAACAATCCGATTATGTTGGGTATAGATTTAATACATTTCTAGGAAACCAAGAATATTCACAATATAGCGAGCAAGACATAAGAATGCGAGTTTCAGTTAGTACTGGCAATTCCTACTTGAACATGAACCATCAAAGGGTACAAAATCTCCTATACTAGAAGGCAGAAACTACTGTATGACTAAATCTTGAACTGTTACCTAGACCTTGTTCCTATGGACAGCATATGATTATACGCAAGACCCCACTGTATATAAGAATTTGAACAATAGTCTATTATAATTCTTCTAGTAAGCACTAGGATCATGTGGAAAACTCTAGAATAACTTACACATATTCCCCATTGAATATAATGTTATAAACACTATTTGTCATCAACGGGCAACACCCTACCCTCAACTTCAGATTCATATGAATAAGCTCCTGGTGAAGTACGAGCACTGTGCAAATGAATTGGTGACCTCCAAAACTAATAAAATTACTATCATCGTGAAAGAGTTTCTCTAGCAGAATTATCTATGATACCTATCCGTCCCGCTTGGGAATGGGGGAACCACTCAGCTCCCGAACGATCCGACACGAGGGAGCGAGGCGGATTTCCGCTGGGGGCTTTGGGGACAATGACCTTCACCATCCCCATGGATGGCGAACCGATCAACATCTGACAGTGTTATAGGTTTGATATATAAACCATTATAATCATTTTTATGTATTTAATTAACAGTGTTATAGGTTTTATAGCAATGTTAATTTCAATGTGATATTGCTATAGATTTGTAACAATATTTTCTGTACATAACAATGCTATAAAATACACCAGTGTTATATTCATTTTCATATATTTTATTAAATATGAATGTGGTAATGTTCTTTTTAATTATTTTGACAGCTTTCGATATATATATATATATACATTTTCATATATTTTATTAAATATGAATGTGGTAATGTTCTTTTTAATTATTTTCACAGCTTTCGATATACATATATATGAAATATTATATAATCAACATTTTGTATTGATTGGTAGAATTTATTTCCTCAAAAAGAGAAATCTGGTTTGTTGTTCAAAACAATGTTCAACATGTCACTTTAATATTCATGTTATATTTCAAATGGAGATCTAAAATTTCTTATTGAGTTATTTAGAGTTATGTTCTTAGAAAAGCTACACCCACACCTAAATACATGTATCATTACTCTAATTGAAGTGTTGCTTATTTTCCTCATTTCTTTTGTATAGCTTCCACTATTTTTTCGAATTCCATCATTTTTTTTTCTTTGATTGTTACATGAAATATATGAAAGCATGAGAGAGCTTAGCATTCATCAATATTAGTGTTAAAAAAACATGTGCTTATTCAATTAGTAGAGATTATTGGTATATTATTGCATTTAGGTTGATCTTATTGCAGGCCCTTGGCCTTTTGGATTATTGGCGAGAACATGTTGCGGTCCATTGAACCTTCACGAGTTCTTTAGCAGAGATACAAGTAATCAATTGATATGCTACAACGTGAGGTCACCAACATGGTAGCTACAGGCTATCTAATGGTAGTAATCCTCCTTGAGTGGACAAGAACGTGTTAGGAGAGAGCTATCAAGTTTTCTACTAGTACTAGTTCCATTAATCGAGGGTCTAGGTGAGCATGGTAGCTACAGGCTATCTAACGGTAGCCATCCCCCTTGAGTGGACAAGAACATGTTAGGAGAGAGCTATCAAGTATTCTACTAGTACTAGTTCCATTAATCGAGGATCTAGGTGAGCATGGTTAGTCTCAAAGTAACCCACTGACCAAGCAACGATAAATAGAGGTGCTTGTGGAGTTGTAGGGGAAGAGCAAAGCTTTTCGATGGTTTGTAGTAGGGCAGCATCGAGCGGGTCGGGTCAATACACAACCCGACCCGATCAGGTATTAACCCAAAATTTTCAAAAAATTTAGACCCAGCCCGATTTTTTAATCGGGGCCCGACCCGATTAACCCGAATTCAATTTAGAAAAAAAAAAAAAAAAATCATCTTGAAAATGGTGATAAAAAAGGTGAAGAATTGTATTAAAATTATAACCCAAATAGGACTTGAACTCAAGACCTCCTAAACTCTCCACCCTTCTAACCACAAAGCCAACACCATCTTTTATCAATATATATAACATAAGCATGTATTAAACTTAAAATTGGGTCGGGTCGGGTTTAACAGGGTTTTCACCCAAACCCAACTCGAAATAGTAGATGAAAATTTTAAAAATATCACCCGATATACCCGAATAACCCGACCCAAATTTTCGGGTCAATTTTCGGATTTTTCGGGTCGGATCGGGTTTTGCTCAGCCCTAGTTTGTAGCTGAGTATGTGCAGGACAAGCTACCTGTGGGACCACTCAACGAGGCCAAGGTTGTAGTGGGGCCCACAGCAAAAGGAGAGCGAGTCAAACAAAGAAATTAGAGGCGAAGACCATTGATACTATTTCCGAGGAGTTGAAAGTAATGTACCCGCTGAAGATGGCAAAGGTAGTGTGTGATACAACATACTGAGGAGCTTGCAGCTACAATTCCTGAGCAACCCAAGGTCAATATGTGATGCTGGCGTCAGATAAGAGAGCAATTCTATAGCAGCATCCCAGTATAGTCTAATTACGACAATTCTAGGACCTGAGCTTGAACAAATTTATGTTTCGAGAAAAACCATACCAAGATGTAGCTCAAGAGTGATTAGCAGCAATAGAGTGTCTTCAAGATTACACAACCTTGTGATGATGAGAAGGTTAATTTTGCAACCTAAGCATTCATGGTCGACCAAAGACTAGTAAAGAGTCAAGTGCATTGCACTTGGTGGAGAACTGGAGATAGAGTCATCTGGTAGGTGTTTGTGAATGTTTTCACTTGAGTACTGACACTTGTAAATGAAAGAAGCAACAGAAATTATTATTGATACAACCTGCTCAATGGAACTGACCCATCAACTTGATAAGCCAGAACCAATGGGCTAATTAAAATGTTCAAGTTGAAGCGAATCATCCTCGCTTGAGTCTCGATGTTGTTGGCAAGACCCAAGTTGGGATGTCATTGTTAAGATCCAAGTTGAATTAGTGTATAGCACAGAATCATACACACTAGACCCACCTTATTAATTAACACAACATTCAGTATACTTCTCGTCCCGATACTTCTCATGTGGGACTAAAGTACTACAATCTCCGCCAGTTATGACAGCCTCATTAAGACTCGACTCAAGTCTAACATATAACTCAAAATTGCACCCAAATTAGGGGCATGTGAAGCCTAGCCTAATAGCGGCTCCATCCTATCTCCGAATAGCCCTTTCTCACATATGCTCCATCACCGTGCCTAACAGTAGGGCGTGCTCTAATACCATTTGTTACAACTTACTCAATGAATAACTGCCAATCAATTTTATTGACTCAAACCATTGGCCTAATTAAAATGCTTACGGTTAATCATCCTCACTTGATTTTTAATGTCATTGTCAAGACCCAAATTTAAATTGATAGTAGTACAACCATTTAGTCTTATCAACCAATGCAACATCCAATATACTCTTGATGTAGGACTAAGCCGAACGGGATTGCAACCTAGAGTACACTTTTCGAGTAGTGTATATCATCATCATCCAAACAAGGACCAGTCAAGGAATAGCAATACCAAGATGAACTTCCTAAATCACATGTTGAGGCACTAATGCATAATTTAATTAGTGTCAATCTAAACTAGATGATGATAAAACAAACTCCCAAATGGTCTAAATTAAAAATTCACAACAAATAAAACCACTATGAATATCACAAGTACAACTGGTCCGTTATTGAGAATGTGTTAGTAGAAGAAGGCCATCAATTTATCAATCTTAATTTTGGGATTTCCTAGTAGTGTAATGAAGTAAATATTCATATTGAAAATAGCAACATTATATTACAGCACCGCTATGGTCATTTACAAAACACCAGGTGTTTTTCTTTACACCTGCCTATTTTGCTACTAAGCTAGGTTTCTCCTATACACTAACATCATTCCGTAGAAGTACATCAAAGGCATTCAGCAAAAAGCATTTAATAATATGGCAATAAGCTGATAATAAGAATCACTCCGTAGAAGTACATCAAAGGCATTCAGCAAAAAACATTTAATAATATGGCAATAAGATGATAATAAGAAATAGAAAGGCCACCACATTAATAACAATGCTGTTAGTTTGCAAGTGTTGTATTGAGTAGTATCCACATTGAGCTCAATATTTTGCAAGTGTGGGTTATATCTCCAATCTAGTAGACATGTCTAACAACACATGCAGATATCACTATCCTGAACCCTATAAAAACCATTACCATAAGAAAGAAGAAAGAACAGGATTACAAGAATAAGTTAGTCCATACAAACTCATTGTAGCTAATCAAGGAAATATAATACAAAACTAAAACTTAAGGCTCATTTGGAGCCAAACATCCCTTAGCCCACCAGATAGATTTGGGGCCCTGGTGACATTCAAGCAACCAGATAGGTTGCATCCCTACTTGAAATCTTAGAATAGCCAGACCTAGTTCTACATAGAACAGTGTTTATTCAAAGTCCTACTTAAGACTTAATAACCCTAAAAATTGCACATGCCAAGTTACTTTTCTTTAATATAACATACTTAGAGATGACATGTTATTATTGAAGAAAAGATATCTGAAAATTGTAAAATAATTGATTTTGAATAAAAGCAAAAGAGGCAAAAAAAATTAAGTGTTCAATATGTATATATTTACCAAATCCCTCTGGATCTTTAGTAATAAACCTCATCAAGTGTTCAGTCGTAGCAAGGTTTGCATCACTGAAATAATACTCAACCTGTGCATTTTAAAATTGCAAGATTCAATTAAGCTACAAAATAAGAGAGTAAACATAATGCATGTAGCATAAGTATATCTCTATGAATAATGTAAGGGAATAAGAAGGTGCAAAGTCTATTAAAAAAACATGATAATTCCACTATCATCTGCTCAAACTAATAAAACTTTTCTGATTGACAAAGACATTCATTGGATGGGCTATGGAACATAAATATTTAAAGAGAAAAAAGTATAGAGTGCAAAGGACTAAATGGTTGGGACAATCATAAGTAACTTTTCAATTTCGAGGACAATGATGAATGATCTTATAATAAGCAAGTTGATAGAGGTTCAAGCAAAAAAATGATTGAAGCAAATTTCATGTTTACAGAAAACATATAAAGAAAATGGCGTAACACAAATATCTTTGGACATGCTAAAAACTTAGATTTGAGATGGATTGAGAATGTTTAAACTTCCTTGTGATGATAAATTGCTAGAAAGAAACATGTTGAAACAATTCTACATACAATTCAATAAAAGGCTACATACACGTGCCTGTAAAAACCAACTATTGAAATGACAATATTAACAGTATCATCCCAAGCAAAGGACTCGCCCCACAGCAGGACTTGTACGCTCAGCTCAAGACACTCTCTCGCTCACCAAATGCATGAGCTGCTGCTGGCTGGAGGCAACAAAGTGGACTTGACCGGGTTCAAGTCGCAACCAGACTCGAGTTCGCGGACCCAACATCAGTTGCGGAAGTTCCCAGAAGTTGGGACAGTTGCTGGGCGGTTTCCTGGTGGTTGTAACTGCTGTTTGGATGATCTTTTGATCCAAGGGCTGTGATCCCTTGGGGCTGCTCGAGTTGTACCCTTTATATAGTGGCCTTGGTTGTATGTTTAAGGGTTGGCTGTGTGTTGGCTGGTCCTGGTTGCGACTTGAACCCGAAGTCTTCTCATTGTAATGGATGAATAAAAGGTCATGTTATAATTCACTGAAGATCATAAATATGACTGCAACATACTGCTTGTTTGAAGGTCATAAATTATTCAAGAAAAAAATCCTCAACTATGAAATGTGAATAATGGAACGACCATCAATCTACAAGGACAAAACAATTTCAACAACCTTTACTTCCTGCAAAACAATATCCAATCTAATTGCATTGTTAAGTGTATTTATTAAGAACCAACATGAGAGGAAGAGAAATATATTTTGTAGTCTAATTACTTACAAAATAACAGAGAATCGCCTTCAATGAGATAGAAGATATCACAGGAGGCATGTTGCACAATCACACTATGTATTCAGGATATAACACTTGGGTGTTTAGACATAACTACCAGTATGTCATCTAGAGTGCCCAGACTGTAGAAATTATGATGAGTATAGTGACAACTGAAAATAAAAAAGCCCTGAAGAGGAAATTGGCAATATATTTAGAGTTACAAAAAGTGGTCCTTCTTCCAATCCATCATTTTCATCCCTCTAAATCCCAAGGCATATGTGCATAAAGCAGGGCAAACAATTGATTTTTCCTATTGCTATGTTACAGATAGTTGGCTTGAATCGATCGTTTTATATGCTGATATCATAAGACAACCCTCCGATCATGACACCATTAAAAACCAACTGCGACTCAGAGTACTTCAAACAGAACGTATCGTTAAGAAAGCCTCGGTCAATCGATCAGTTCATCTATAAGATTCCAAAAAAATCTCCGTCTCGGCTATCTGTACTACTAAAAAATCATTAATTAAAGAATTTCGAGCACATCACGATAAATGGAGAAAAAGCTCTACAAAAGCACAGACCTGCTTCGTGATCTTATGGACGACATCATCCGACAGCCCATCCCTGGCTGGAAGACCTGTATCGGGATCATCAGTCCCATGTCCCCCATCGTGCTCCCCAAACCCACCGGCGGCCCCACCCGCGTGGTACTCGAACGAACTCGGCACCGGGCCGAAGTACGTCGGGCTTGGCGGCGCCTGGTGGAAGACCTGCATCACGGGATGCGCCACAGGGGCGTGTCCATGGCGTATGGGCGCCGGAGCACCGGGCTGAGCCGCGCGGGGTACGAACTCGGCGGCCCCCGCATTGAGACGGCTAGAGGACAGCACCCGGGTGAGGGCAGGATCGGAGGATTCCGTCGAGGTAGTAGATGGGGTGCGATCGTCGGGGATTTCTACGGATTGGTCCACCGTATCTTGGGCCATTAGGGTTTGGAAGAGCCCGGTGCGGGCGGAGACGTAAATTTCTCGAAGAAGGCGTGGTTAGTAATGGGCGCGATATTTATAGGCCACCTCGAAGCGTCGCCGAAACCGGTTGAGTTAAGAGTATGGGCCGAGATTTTCGTGATATTTACATTGGAACCACGCTTGCATAGGGTATAGTACGGTTGTGCTCTTACATGGCAAATGGTCAGTGGTTGGGTGGCATGTGGCGGCTCAACAGCGTCGGTTTTAATCATGTGTTTAGCGCGTGATATTTTGGGAGGCAGTCTACTTTAGTGTGTTTTATTATCAACGTTTAGGGCGCATTTGATTTTGAATTTTTTTCGAATTTTTATTTGGTAAAAATTGAAATTAATTTTTAAGTTTTAAAATTTTAGTTTTAATTTTTTTATCCGACAAAAATGTATTTATTTGATATGTTTAATTTTTATATTTCGCAAAAAAAAAATTATTTTGTGTTGATTTCGATGATAATTTTCATGACGAAAATTGAAACATACGAGAGTAATGAATATGACTCGCATATTTGTTCCAAATCAATAATAATTCATCCAAAGTCAAATATCCAAAATTCAAAAGTTAAAACTTCAAAAATAACACACAATTCAAATTTCAAAAGTATTACAAAGTTTAAACTTTAAAAACATTAAATCTAAAAGTCTAAGAAATAACATTATATCATTGATTTGATCCTTAGTCAAGAAAAGATTTTTTTCATTTTCTTTTGTATTTAAAATATCATAGGTGGCTTCTTTAAACTCCGCAACAGTTTCTATAAAATTTGTATTAAAATGAAATAAATCAAATAAGAAAAAATATTATCAAAAAAACAAAAATAAACTATAAAAACATTGCAAAACTACAAACTTTCCTTATTCTTCATAAATCTAATAATTTAAACTGAGTAATGCTGCAGAATCAAGAACCCTACCTGATTCGCAATCCCACACTACGACAACGACCCGGTCAATGATATGTCTTCGACACGTGCTCCCCTTCTCCGTGATTCTCGTCGACTGCAACTACGAGGGAAAAGAGGATTAGGGTATATTATAAAAGTGTTTAGCATGCACTTTTACAAATTAGTTCATCGAAGAAAATTCTAATATTTCAAGGCTTAACACTAGTAGTCCTGAATGCAAAGTATATAAATGGAGCTTTGATGCTTGATAAGTAGGTTGGATGGAGTAAAACTTGTTGGCTTAAGAGTTCCCCTTAAACTTTGATCCTTATTTTGATGATAACAAATAAGTATTTAATCTATGTGTGAAGTTTTGAGTTCAGGTTGAGGTTACGATAAGCATGCGAACTTCGGTGAACTTCGCTCGAATAAACGAAAGAAAAGAACGTCAAGAAAGGCTTGGGTGTAGGTTGAGTAGATATCTTGTAATATAGTCCTAAGATCTCATCCCAAGCCTAATTATAAAGTTATCCAAGTTAAAACTTGGTAACTAAACCCATAAAAAAATATGCATCAAAGACAAGTTAAAAATCAATCTCAGCATAAGTTCGGTCGACCGATCGATCGACCGAACAAGGCAGAAAAATGGCAGTAGCCACTTCAATCGACCGAACAGATGAAAAAATCGGCAGTGGCTACTTCGGTCGACTGATCGGTCGATCGACCGAGGCCAAAAACTGGCAGTGCTTGCTTCGATCAACCGATCGATCGACCGGATAGCAGAGGAGCAGAATCGCGACTCAGTCGATCGACCCTCCGATCGACCGACAAGCGACCAACGGGCGAAGAAAAGCTTGTTGAAGAGCCGTTCGGTTGAGGGGTTATAAATACCCCTTACCTAACTTCTTTAATACCTCTTGACAACTAAATTAAGCATTCAAGAGAGAGATTTGTGCCTTCTAGAGATCAATTGCTTGCGCTCGCTTCTCCGATCAACGTCATCTCAAGCGCTCATCTTCCCTCAACTCGGGCTTCGATTCGAGCTCAACAACTTGGCGAGTTGAAGGCTTGGAAAAGAGCATTGGTTCTTGGTTTTATTTCTTAGCTCTTTTCATTATAATTTTAAGTGTTGTTTAAACTTGTTTTAATTGGATTAGTTTGCTAGGTGTGCTAGGTGTGCTAGGTGTGCTAGGTGTGCTAGGTGTGCTAGGTGTGCTAGTGTAAACACTTAGGATTTACTTTGTAGAATTATGTTTTGCCTATGTGAGTAGGTTTGAGGAGTTCTCAAAGAAGTGAGAATCGAGTCTTCGGTTGTATTCAAAGGGAAACACAAGTTCTATAAAATAGTTGGTTAGAAATTCTTGGTGTGGAGCCAAGGTAGTGGAGTAGGCGGTTGGCCGAACTACTATATTTTCTCGTGTTAGCATTGACATGCTTGTTTGTTTATTATTGTGCTTCATATTTGATAACGAACCTTATTTAGTTGCACTTGCATTTGGTTGAAGTTAAAATTGGCTATAAAAAAAATGAAGTAAATTTAAAAAGAACACACACTATTCAACCCCCTCTTCTTGTGTGGAATTTCGCTTAATATTTGGTATCAGAGCAAGGTCGTAGGATTAGATTTAACTATCTTCCCTACAAGTTAAAATGACTAGTGAAATCCAACTAGCTCAATGGTCATCTACTCATACTCCACCATTGTTCGATGGTAATAACTATGCCTACTGGAAGATTCATATGAATGGTTTCCTACAATCACTAGGCATGGATGTATGGAGAATGATACAAGTAGAGTATAAGCAACCAACTAAGGATATGGATGAGTGGGACCAAGAAGAGATTAAACTCTTTAATGCAAATGCAAAGGTCGTCAATGCATTATATTGTGGCATATCAATTAATGAGTTCAATATGATTTCTACTTATAAGTCCGCATATGAACTTTGGAAAGTCCTAGAGACTACACATGAAAGTACTTCACAAGTTAAGTAATCTAAAATAAACCTACTCACGCATTATTATAAAATGTTTAAAATGTTATCCGTATGAATCCATTGATACCATGTATGCTAGATTTCAACAAATTACAAATAGATTAGCTAACCTTGGCAGAGAGATAAGGGAAGAGGAGAATGTAAGAAAGCTCATTCGTTCTCTTCTAAAAGCTTGGGAGCCCAAGGTCATCACAATCATGGAAGCGAAGGATACGAGCACCTTGAAGATCACCGAGCTCATTGGGTCTCTCATGACACATGAGACCCGTATGAAATAATACAAGGAGGAATATGCTCCCAAAGGCAAGACCATTGCTTTAAAAGCATCACACCGAGGAGAAAAATCCTCATCATCTGAGGAAGAGACGGATGACTTTGAGGAAATGACGATGTTGGCAAGAAGATTCATGAGCTTCATGAGAGGAGAGCTTTCTTTCATGCTTGGTCTCCAAATCAAGCAAACCAACAAATGAATCTTCATCAATCAAGCCAAGTACACAAAGGAGCTCATCAAAAGGTTTGGGATGAATGAAACCAAGATATCTTCTACACCAATGAGCACATCCATCAAACTTGACAAAGATGAAGATGGTGTCAAAGTAGACGAAAAACGATATCGAGGTATGATTGGTAGTCTTCTTTACTTAACTACAAGTAGACCCGATATCATGTTTAGTGTTTGTGCATGTGCTAGGTTTCAATCTTGTCCTAAAATATCTCACTTAAGTGCGATCAAACGCATATTGAGATATTTGAAGGGCACGGTTGACTTAGGACTTTGGTATCCATGTAATGTATCTTTTGAATTAATCAGTTTTTCAGACGCGGATTTTGTCGGGTGTAAAGTAGATAGAAAAAGCACTAGTGGGTGTTGTCAATTCCTAAGAGTGAGTCTTGTCTCTTGGTTTTCAAAGAAACAAAACTCAGTTGCATTTTCAACTACCGAAGCGGAATACATCGTTGCGGCTAGTTGTTGTGCACAAGTCCTATGGATGAAACAAACCCTTTTGGATTATGGACTTAAGTATTCTTGCATGCCTATACATTGTGATAACACTAGTGTAATCAATTTAACAAAAAATCTTATTTTACACTCTAGGACTAAGCATATTGATCTAAGGCACCATTTTCTTAGGGATAATGTAGACAAGGAAAATATATCGGTGGAATTTGTATCCACGAACAAACAACTTGCCGATATATTTACAAAACCCTTGAGTGAGGAAAGCTTTACAAATTTAAGAATGCAATTAGGAATTTGTATTTTTCCAAGTGGTTAAAGTTTTGTTTTAAAACATACATGATTTTAAAATTACATTTTACAATGTATCATCACACTTATGTATTGCCTTGTAATGGAGCTTTGCGACTTATTGATGTTTGTCTTCTATAGGCTTACATTAATATGAATGACTATAGTGGTAGATGATACTTGATTTTATGGCTTTCTTGGTTTTCATGATGGAACTCATTAATTGTACCTTAGCTCTTGCCCTTTTTGATTGATGTCAAAAGGCGGAGAAAAAGTAATGTCACACTTATTTTATGATGCATATAGACAGGAGGAGTTACAAGCATATTATGCACATTGATAGGGGGAGCATATGTTCAGTTATGTATTATGTATGCTTTAACTCAAACTCACAAAGAATACTTATTGTTCTCTTCAAATTCCATGTTATGTTTATCATCATCAAAAAGGGGGAGATTATTGGCTTAAAGGTTTCCCTTAAGCTTTGATCCTCGTTTTAATTACAACAAACAAGTATTTAATCTATGTGTGAAGTTTTGAGTTCAGGTTGAGGTTGCGATAAGCATGCGAACTTCGGCGAACTTCGCTCGAAGAAATGAAAAAAAAGAACGTCAAGAAAGGCTCGGGTATAGGTTGAGTATATATCTTATAATATACCCCTAGGATCTCATCCCAAGCCTAATTATAAAGTTATCCAAGTTAAAACTTGGCAACTAAATTCATATAAAAAACATGCATCAAATATAAGTTAAAAATCAGCCTCAGCCTAAGTTCGGTCGATTGATCGATTGATCGATCGACCGAACAAGGCAAAAAAATGGTAGTAGCCACTTCAGTCGATCAGCCGGTCGATCGAACAGATGCAAAAAATTGACAGTGGCTACTTCGGTTGATCGGTTGGTCGATCGATCGAGGCCAAAAATTGACAGTGCCTACTTCGGTCGACTGGATAGCATAGGAGCAGAATCGTGACTCGGTCGGTCGATCGGACAGAGTGGCAGAAGCGAGAATTGTCAGCGGTCGCTGGGCGATCGATCGGTCGATCGACCGAACGATGTCCAACAGGAGAAAAAAAGCCCGTTGAAGAGTCGTTCGGTTGAGGGGTTATAAATACCCCTCACCTAACTCCTTTAATACCTCTTGACAACTAAATTAAGCATTCAAGAGAGAGATTTGTGCCTTATAGAGATCAATTGTTTGCGTTCGCTTCTCCGATCAACGTCATCTCAAGCGCTCATCTTCCCTCAACTCAGGCTTTGATTCAAGCTCAACGACTTGGCGAGTTGAAGGCTTGAAGGCTTGGAAAAGAGCATTGGTTCTTGGTTTTATTTCTTAGCTATTTTCATTGTAATTTTGAGTGTTGTTTAAACTTGTTTTAATTGGATTAGCTTGCTAGGTGTGCTAGTGTAAATACTTAGGGTTTACTTTGTAGAATTATATTTTGCCTACGTGAATAGGTTTGAGGAGTTCTCAAAGAAGTGAGAATTGAGTCCTCGATTGTATTTAAAGGGAAACACAAGTTTTATAAAGTAGCTGGTTAAAAATCCTTGGTGTGGAGCCTCTACCTAGTGGAGTAGGCGGTTGGTCAAACCACTATATTTCCTCGTGTTAGCATTGCCTTGCTTGTTTGTTTATTATTGTGCTTCATATTTGATAACGAATATTATTTAGTTGCACTTACATTTGGTTGAAGTTAAAATTGGCTAAAAAGAAAATTAAATTAAATTGAAAAAAGACACACACTATTCAACCCCCTTTCTAGTGTGGAATTTCACTTAACAAAACTTTCCTAACAAAATCATTCAATATTGCTTGAGAATGTAGGTAGATTGAGGTTTTTCTCCTCCATCACTTTTGTCCTACTCTATAATTAGTTCTAATATATAACAAGAATAATTAAAGTATATTTCCTATATGCTGTTAATTTCTGATGTATATAACAAGAATTTATACTCTGTTTTATATTCTTGATCATTATAGCATCCCAAAGATTGGAATGGGAATGTTGTAGTTCATACTCTTTCAAATCCTTCATCTTAAAAGATTGGAAGAGAACTTCTGGCATGAATAATAGAGCAGAAATCATCAAGTATAGCATTGACACACACACACACATAGATAGATAGATAGATAGATTGCGTGAGGGAGAGGAATTTGAGATTGACATTATATGAAAATAGATTGGAGATCACATGAGGGAGGAGGAAGATCGATGATTGCACCGGAGGCGGAGGCGATGTCCAGTAATGGAGGACGCCCGTTTTTTCTCATCATGCATGAACACCCCCATGACGAGAGATGATCGCACCACCAGAGAAAGAGAGGCTTCCAATAGATTGAAGATTGCATGCGGGAGAGGGATTTGTAACTGACATTATATGGAAATAGATTGGAGATTGCATGAGGGAGGAGGAAGATGGTTGCATTGGAGGCGGAGGCGATGTGTAGTAATGGAGAACGCTCTCATCATGCACGAACACCCCCATGACGAGAGATGATTGCACCACCGGAGAATAAAGAAGTGATGAAGAGAAATGATTGTACCATAGTTGAGTAGAGAAAGGAGAAGCAAGAGACTATAGGAGAAAGAGAGAGAAGAGAGGGCTTCGTTACCTGAGAATGACGACCACAATGTCGCAGGTGAGAGACGAAGACAATGAGTCGCACGAGAGAAGACTTGGCGTACAGATACCCAAGTGAATGATTGAAGGATAAAATTTGTCTATTTTTTATAACAACACATGAATTATAACTTACCTAGGTCCCTAGATAAGCTACTTTCTGTATTTTGTATAAAGATGTATTTTCTAAGAAAGCTGCACTTCCTGCAAAATATAAGAAGTGCGACAACCAAAGAAGATAAAAAAAAAATACAACTTCTTGAGAAATACAATTTCTTGTAGAAAGTTGTGTCAACCAAACGACACTTAATTTTAGAAAATGATAAAATCGTTTGGAATTTATGAATGCACATTCACATCATTTGTTGCTTCCTACGTGGTCATGTTTGGATTAGAACTCTTTATCTATATGCATGCATGATGTATTCTAGCTTTTATTTTAAAAACAATCTTTATTCAGAAATACCCCAATTGCACACCTTCGACATTTATCTTAGCTCATAAATATTGATATCAAAGTGGCTAATTGCACACAACCACTTTTGATTCTTTCTTTTTTTATGTTATATGATCTAAATTATATAGCATTAGTATGAACTAATTATTTTTTTATAGACAACCACTTTTGTTTGATTCTTTCTTTTTCCCGATTCTATCTTTCATTCTTTTGGGCAACATTTTTAAGTATTGATTTCTTTTTTGTAAATTATTTGAGACTAATAAATGGCAAAATGAAATGAAATTGAAACTAGTGGAACTCAAGTTGGAAGTGCTTCCACTCCAACAAGTAGTGACATGCATGGAACCACATACTTCATCACAAGCTCCACCAGGACCACCACAAGATCCAACACATGTTGGAATCCAATAAATTACGTCACAAGAAAAAGATTCTCAATCATCAGTAAAAGAGGCATTGAAAAGAAAATCAAGTAGACCTTATGATACTTGAATCATTTACCAGAGAAAATAATAGGACTATATACAATTATTGTAAGAAAACATATGCATGCAATGTTGCTTGTCATGAAACCACAAACTCGTTAAAGCATTTGAAGACTTGTGAGAAAAAATAATTATTCTTAGCAAGCAATGTGAGGTGACCCTTACTATTGTTAGCATGAAACTTGTTGAATTTAATCAAGATAACTCTCGGGTTGCACTTGCGAAGATGACAATTATTGATGAACTTTCTTTTAGATTTGTTGAGAATCAATGATTTAGAGAGTTCACGTCTAAAACACAATCATTTAAAATTTCTTCTCTTGTCACTATTGTGCATGAAATTGTTTATAAAGGAGAACGAGAGGTTGAAAAATATATTGTCTAAAAATCATCAAATGATTTCACTTACAAGTGATACTTGGACTTCAATTTAGGATATGAATTATATACGTGTAATTGCTCATTATGTTGATGACGAGTGAAAATTAAATAAGAAAATCTTGAGTTTTGGTTTAATTGCAAACCACAAAGGTGAAATCATAGGAACATTTTAGAAAAATGCTTGAAAGATTGAGGGATTTAATTTGAAAAGTTATTGTGTTATCGTCAATAATGCATGTGCTAACAATTAATTTGGCTATTGCATGTTTAACTAGAGGCATGAGTGATTAGAATGATCTTACTTTGTTAAATGCACGTATTTTAAACTTAATTGTTAATGGTGGGATAAAAGAATTTGGTAATCGTGTTAGTAAGACAATGACTTCTTATAAGTATGTTAAGTCATCTTCAACTACATTAGCCACTTTCAAGAGGTGTGAGAAGAGGCAAATATAATTAGTAAGACAATGCTTACACTTGATATGCCAACTAGACATAATTCAACTTATATGATGTTAGATATCGCTAAAAGATTCGAAAAATCATTCATGTGTTTTGAATTTGATGATCGTTTCTTATATGATAGCTCTTGATAATAAAGGAGGACCTCCTACTTGTGGTGATTGGAGTCGTGACATGTGTCTTTGTGAAATTTAATTTTTTTATATGAGATGAGTCTTTCTTTTTATGGGTTATTACATGTTACATCTAATACTTTTTTCCATAAGCTTTATAACATTCGAAAGCAATTAAGTAAAGGCAAAACAATGATAAGATGCTACAAAGTATGTCAAAAAATATGAAAGTTAAGTTTAATGTATATTGGGAAAATGATAGGAATATGAACTATCTCTTATTTGTGTCTGCTTTTCTTGATTCACGTTACAAGTTAGATTATATTGAGTATTGTTTTCAATGGATGCATGAAATTGATAAGTGCAAGCAGATATTGACAAAATTGAAGGAACACTTTTATAAATTGTTTGAGCATTACATTGTGTTGCACCACATTTCTATTGATAGTGTTGATTCCAGTAGTTTAGTATCGAGTGTTACCTTACTATTTCATATCAATAATGAGGATTAAGTTGACGATGGTTGGGAAAATGAATTTAGATTGAAAGTGAAGGAAAAAATAATGCTAGGGGGAGATACATGAAGGATGGTGTTAAAGATAATTTTGATGATTTTGAAATTTTAAAATGGTGGAGAGTGAAAAGAGTGAAGTACCATATCATGTATGACTAAGGATATATTGGTTATTCCAATTTCTATTGTATTGTAGGAGTTTGCATTTAGCACCAAAGGTTGAGTTCTTCATCCATTTCGTAGTTCTTTACATCCTTCCACCGTTGAGGCTTTGATTTGCACTCAAAATTGGTAGAGAAATTCTTCAAAAGAAATGGATATACGAGTTGCACCAACATCAGGTATAAACACTTAACTTCAAATCTATAAAAAAATTTACTCATTGTCATACTTGTTATTTTTTTATTAATATTTCTACTTTTATTTTTTTTAGAGTTGGCGAAAATTCAGAATTAGCTTCGCCCTTAATGTGTTTCACCCTTTATTATTGAAGCTTGACTTGAGAATTGAGCGTTGTTTTGTAGTTAAAAGTAACATATTAACATTAGCATTATTCATTTTAGAATGTAATATGTTTTATTCTAACCTTTTGCTTTGATTATTGCAGGATGAAGATGAAGCTTAGATGAAGAATGCAATTTTTATTGGATAAAGAATGTAATTTCCATGATTTGTTCTGCTTTTCTTGTGGTTGACGGAGCTTTGAATAATATTTTGCTTGTAGATATATTATGACAATCCTTAAGAATCTATTTATTGATTGTAGTTTTTATGCATATAATTTTTTTTAAAAAAATCATCATTGATCAAACTTCACAAAAGAATCAATAAATAGGTACACCCGACTATCCAACCCAAGCCGACCTAGTTTGGGTTGGGTTGGGTCAAATTTGAGAGGTGAAATATTCTGAACCCGATCCAACCCAGCCCGAATACTTTTGATAAGGTTGGGTCATTTTTCTTCTAAACTCGATCGTGAACAACCCTAATTTTGATGATAACAAACAAAGTCTAATGATGTGCTTAAGTATGAAAATTTTAGGTTAAAGTCAACAATGAAACATGCGTGTGATGTGAATTAAAAACTCGTCATTTCTACATTTTTATTAGATAAAATTTATAGATAAATTTTTATTAATTGATAGGAATATTTTTATAGACTTATTGTAACTTGTTAATTTGGACAAGTTTCTAAGGGTAATGGAGTTCATCCCGATCGCAATCTGACTTGAAAACTAAAAATCAGTAATCATTGCAAATTATCAAGTTTTAGTCGATCGAACTTTGATCGACGCCTCAGCGTATAACCATTGAACAACTACCAAGCCCGAACATTTCTCTTGATTAGCTTATATATACCTCAATAATGTCTTTCACGGTGAACTATTGATGTACTAAGCCATTCTTGAGCTATATATCTTTTGCATTCCTTAAACCTTATAAAGATATATCTTATTTGAGCATTTCTTGACCATATTTTTTATTAAAACTTCTCGATTCCTCAAATTTGAAGTGTATTCACCTTTGATGACCGTTCAAGCTCGCTAGGATTCTAGGAACAAGGGGATTAGTTGTTCTTCGTTGCTAAGAATTTTTTGCTCTTTAATTGCCATTTAAGTTATTTTTTGATTTTGTTTTGTTTAACCTTGTCATTGTTTTGAGACATAGGTTGGTATTGTGATTGGCTGTTTGGTAACCTTGAGTGATAATGTATAAAACTAAGCGTGTAAGAACATTTTGATTAATGGATGTGTGGAAATCCTATGTGAGAGTTTAGGTATTGAATGTAGGCTGGGTTAAAAGCTATTCGCTCTAAAACGATATTCACATTATTGCTCTATTTCCATGTGTAGTTTAATTAAATCATTTGCTTCACATGAGCGTTTTTTGGTTGCTTGTAAAGAAGTTTATATGGATTAGATTTGCAACATTTTATTTTAATTATTGTTTGGTTGAATGTAATTAATATAATTGTATGATTAAGATGTTACAATATTTATTTTTGTAGGCTGCAAATTAGATTGCAATAAAAAAACTTGCAAGCTTATTTTACAACACGTAAAAGGTTGAAATCGACCCGAATGGGCACAGTGCAACAATCGAACCCAAATAGAACTATTTAACAATATTGGGTTGAGAAACCCATTCTAGGCCATAAATCAAACAATGTCTCAACATTAATAAGGTTTGATTTAATTAAATAAATCATGTTGGGTTCAACTTGGTTTAATCAAGTTAGAAATTGATTTAACTAGGGGTGGCAATTCGTGTCGTGTTATGTCTTGTTTAAACGTGTCTCATGTTGTAAAAGGCTAAATCTGAACCCGACCCATTTATTAATAGACCATTTTATTTCTGGGTTGACACGACACAACACACTTAACTCATTTAAGCAAACATGTCTAAACGTGTACATGTGTACACCTATACGATATAACATGATAAATACAATTTCAATAATGAACAAAATGAAAGGTACTAAAATTAAAAATTAAACACAGTAAAAATACTATCAATAACAAGACATACCTAATATCCATAACTTTTTACTTTATATATATATATATATATCCTTATAAACGGGTAGATGGATTAAATAGGTTCAGTAACACGATTAAACACGTTTAGTTAAATGAGTTTAATCGTGTTTATACGGGTTACACGGGTTCAACCCAGATTAACACGATTATTCAATCGTATTAATCTGGGGTTGAACCCGTTTAATCAAAACACGCGTTTAGCCAAACTCGAATCCGCTTAACTCTGTGTCGTGTCGTGTCGGGTTATCATCTTGTGTCAGAAATTGCCAGCCCTATATTTAACTATATCTTGATCAAATCAATTCTGATTCGAGTATTGTCATGATCATTGGATTCAGTTCGAATCCAATTTGAGTCAATTCTCAACATAATATAATTATATATCATATCATATAACATTATAATATATTACAATTAAATCATTATATTATGATTATACTATAATGTTATAATTATAGTATTATATTATATTATAATGCTACGTGGGATTACTTTGTGCACTAAAGAGGCGTTTGATATGAGATAATCTAAATAGATTATTGATAATCTTAATTAAAATTATCGGGTCCCGTCAGATTATCGCGTTTGGTTGAAATAGATTACTGATAATCTGGATGCCCATGGTAATCTACATTATCACTCAAGTGATAATCTACATTACCACTCAAGTGATAATCTACGTTACCAAGGAAGGGGGTGGCTATGTGGATTACTAGTAAGGTGATAATATTATTTTTTTATTTTTGATAAAAATACCTTCAACTAAAATATCTTCTATTGACATAGAAAAAAATCATGACATCATCTCATAGTAAATTGGTAATCTCTATTTTTTTAAAATATTATTTTTTTTTATTTTTTATTTGAGGATAATTTAATTAAAAATATAAGTTTCATAATAATTTTTTTTATACCAAATAAGATAACGTAGATTACTAGTGATATTACCGGTACATACCAAATATGGTAATATAATATTATCGATAATTTTAAAAATAATAATTTATCTGAGTGATAATTTAGACTCGTAAGATATCAAACACCCCGTAATGTTAATCTTGGTAAAACTTTCAATATATTTTTATGCTGAATATTAAATATGATTTTGAAATTATATGAAATAAATTATTCTGGATAAAATATTTTAGAATATTTTTTTTTTGAATAAATTGAATTTCGAACTGTTTTGATGAATTGTCATAAATCATTCGCCGACGTAACCCTATTTCCATTGGATAATAATACAAATAAAATAATGACAGGAGAAGAATAAAAATGCGCTCTTTATTCCTCCGTCAACCCTTTGGCGGTAAAAATCCCACTCCAAATCCAATTCCTCTTCGAAATCGTCCGCCGATCTCCTCTTTGATGGAAACACGCGCCCGAAGAAGGAAGGGAAACGCCCTAATGGAGAATAATACCGAGAAGAAAACCGCGAATAGGCCGCGAAGAGCAGCAAAGGAGGAAGAGGAGAAGGGCGAGAAGACGAAGAGAACAAGAGGACGCCAACGAGAAGCTCAAGAACTCGATAGCAACACTGTTGGAGACATAGAGGACTTCTTCCCAGAGGAAGCCCAGCGGATTCGGACCGCCCTCCTCGGCTGGTACGACTCCAACTGCCGCGTCTTGCCGTGGCGGACGGCGAGCAGTGGCAGCGCTTGCGGCGTTCACGGGAGTGGCAAGGATGAGTGTGATGTCGAGCAGGAAAGGGCCTATGCCGTCTGGGTGTCGGAGGTGATGCTGCAGCAGACTAGGGTGTCGACGGTCATATCTTACTACAATCGCTGGATGGACAAGTGGCCGACCATCCACCACCTCGCGGCCGCCTCTCAAGAGGTTTTGTTCTTTCACCAGGAATGGCGTCCTCTGTTTTTGAATGCCCAGAAGGCAGAAGGTGAAGAGGACGAATAAAGCTGGCTCCTCATCGTTTATTTGGTTGCTTTTTGCAGGAGGTGAATGAAATGTGGGCTGGTTTAGGGTACTACCGGAGGGCTCGCTTTCTTTTGGAGGTGCATCCTATACTAGATCATCTTATTTTTTTGATTTTTCTATTCTGTTGACGAGAAGAAAATAAGGAAAATGTCAAAAATCGATGGCGTTAAGAGTTTTGCTATGTTCATTTCATTGCTAGAAGAAAGTGAGGATTAATATGCTTTTGGTTGATTATTATTTTTGGGATATAAAACTCAAAAGTTTCCCATGGGATTAATTTATTTTACTTTCCCAATTTTATTGTTGAGCTATTAATCATGCTTTGCTTCCAATGGTGCATTTATTATTTTATGTTTCTCAACTTTATCTTTGATTAACTTGTTTTATTTCTCAAGTTTTTGTATTTTAATTGGAGGTGGTGGACTAGATGAGGCTTGATCCCATAAAAGGACAGTCTTTCTCCCATTTATGAAAACCTATGATTACTCAACATTCTCCCTTTTTGTTTATTTTATTTTCCTTTCTATCGCTCTAGATTGAAATGGCCTGTGATAGAACTCTTAGTTATTGTCCCAAGAAGAGGAGGTATTGCATTGTATTGTCCTTTGGGGCCGTAAGACTGGACATCGCCCGCACGTTCAGCCAACAATCGCCTTAGGATTAGAGTTTTGACATGCCATTGGGCTACATTTTTTAACATATTCTTTATCTGTTCAAGTATTATGTATGTCACGTTCATCTCATTTTTTGTTTAATCCAAAAGTAATAGTAAAATATCTAATAGTTCATTAAGGAACACTAGAATGCTAGATTATTTATTAATTCATTATTATTTTTTGGATTGGACAAGAAATAAGATGAACATTCCTATACTTGCAAAAAGAAGAAATTCATAAATAGAATCCAGAGGCTAGTTAAAGCTCTCATCCTAAGGTGAAGATCGACCCAACATGTGAGAGATATATGGTCTTATAGCTATGAGGATACAATCATGCAATACCTCCTCTTTTGGCACAACAATAAGGAGGCATGTTTTGTAGGCTTTATAAATCTAGAGTAGAAAGGAAAACACTAGTTGTATGGTGGAACAAAAATAGGCAAGGAATGAAGTAGACAAAGAATAATATTTCATTGTTTGGTCGACATGAGGAATAGACTAGGGATAACTATTCCTTAATTTGATAAACATAATGAAGAGATCAAAATATCGTTGTTAACAATTTTGAATATTATACTCAAAATAACATATTGAATTATAGTTCATTTTAATTAATAGCAACATATTAAAAATATGGATTATTGTAAAATAGTTTTTAAAAATCAAATGTTAATTTGAAAAGATAACATATATAAATTAATTTTGAATTCATGATAATAATTTATTAATTTTAAACAATAAAAACTATCATTGATTTTCTTATCATTGGTTAAGATAGCAAAAATTAGGTTTTGATGTATTTAATTGATATAATTATAATATATCTTGATGGGTAGTCTTGGAAAAAGCCATCGTGAATGGGTGAAGAATAATATTATTGGAGTTGAACTGTTGAAGTAAGGAGCATGGTTTAAAATCTCGGTACCGTACCGTACTGACACATGGTACAGTTCGGTACGAAAATTGCATACTGGCGGGTTTTTATTATTTATTTTTAGAAATAACTCCAAATCTCCATACCGGACGGTATACATATAATACTGCCCGATTTGGGCGGTATATATCAAATACAAGTGTCCGACAGTCCTGTCCAACGACGCTCAGCGCCGTTGGCTAGCCCAACGGTACTAAGGCCTCATACCGCCCATACCGGGCGATATATGACAAAATACCGCCATATACCGTCCGGTATACCCAATATACCCGGTTTTTTCAAATACCGGTATATCGTATACCGAAAACCTAAAAAACCAGTAAATACCGGGCTTACCGTACCGTACCGGGCGAGATTTTAAACTATGGTAAGGAGTAATATTTCCTATCCATTAAAAATAGTGTTCCTTGTCTATATCTTATACCCTACGTCATGGTTTTAAATATTGTATCGTATTGCCCCGTACGGTATTGATTTGTTGAAAAACCGGTATTGGTACACCCCAGTATCGGCTGATAATACCGTTGCTGCCCGGTACCGGCTTGTCTGTATCAATTTTGAGATTTTTAGTAGATTGTGTGTTTTGGAGCTTAAGACCATGTTTTGAAACTTATTTTAAAAATAAAAATCTCAAGACAGGACGAAACCTGCTTGTTTGTATTGGCCCGGACTAAGTGTTAGTGCAGTACCGGTACGTACTAGTACTGGCCTCAAAACCGTGATCCGTACCGGCACAAGATTTTAACCATAGCCCACCTATTGCTTGTCAAAAATATGTAATCAAATAAGGGAATAGATGGGCACGAGGAATATTAAAAGCTCAAAAATAAAATTGGGAAAGTAAAATATTAATGTCATGGAAAACTTTTGGTTTTCTATCCCAACATTGTTCTGGTTTCTTTTTACTATTTATAATGATTATATGGAGATATGAATCTGACTATTATATTTTGGATTAGGGTGCAAAGTCGATTGTTCGAGAAGGAAAGTTACCTCGAACAGCTTCTGAGCTTCGAAAGGTTCGAGGAATTGGAGATTACACAGCTGGAGCCATTGCTTCTATAGCTTTCAATGAGGTGTCCTTTCACTAACCCTTTTGATTTCTTCTCTTCTCTAATAAATAATCTACATAATACTGATGTTCTTATTAATGGGCTAATATCCAGTTAAATGATAATCTTCCTAGGCAGTGCCTGTAGTTGATGGAAATGTAGTTAGGGTGATCAGTAGGCTGAAGGCCATATCTGCTAACCCAAAGAAATCATCATCAGTGAAGGGTATCTGGTATGTTTCTTTGAGTCTATATGGATCTATGGATGTTAAAAGTGCAATATAGGAAGAAACTTCGCCCCCTTAAAGTTCTATTTACTGGTAGTCATCAAAATCAATTGCAATGGCATCAATACGTTTGCTCAGTGTTTGCAATCACCATTGGCCAGTAGAGATAAATCTGATTCTTGATTCATACTATCTGCAATTATTATAACTTTCCTTGATCAATAGTATTTTACCTTTGGGTAGTCTAGTTTCGTAAGTGAAGATTTCAGATTTGAATGCGACATGAATTGTAATAGTCTTATCCTTTGGCTCAAAATTGCACCATATTTGGCTGTTGTAGTTCTAAATCAATAATTTATGCTGTAGGAAGCTAGCTGCACAGTTAGTTGATCCTTCAAGACCTGGGGATTTCAATCAAGCCATGATGGAATTAGGGGCAACCTTGTGCAGTACTACAAATCCTGGTTGTTCTGCATGCCCAATTTCAGACAATTGTCTTGCACTTTCACTCTCCAGGAATAGTGGATCAATTAGAGTAACTGATTATCCAACAAAGGTGGTAAAAGCAAAACAGCGTCATGATTATGTTGCCGTCTGTGTTGTTCAGTTAACTGAAGGAACTGATGAAGAATCCCTAAAGAATATCAATGACAAGGATGTGTTGCTTCTGGTTAAAAGGCCAGAAGAAGGATTACTTGCTGGCCTGTGGGAGTTCCCAACTGTTCCATTGGATGGAGAAAAAGTAGATGTGACTACGAGGAGAAGAAGTACAGACAAGTATTTAAAAGAATTGTTTCACATCAACATAAGTGATAACTGTAATGTGGTCTTAAGAAAAGATGTGGGGGAACATATTCATATTTTTTCTCATATCCAACTCCATATGCATGTGGAGCTTTTGATTTTGAAACTGAAAGGTAAGAATATGCTATCCCTGTGACATGATCCTTTGCATATAATTTTGATGGGACCAAAGTTTTATTGTCTTCTTTGAAGGTGGTTGGAGTCAAATTTCTAAAAACAATGAATGCAAAATTTCATGGAAGTTTGTTGATGGAAAGTCGATCAAGACCATGGGATTGACTTCTGGAGTACGAAAGGTATGAGCTTCAAATGTTGATGTGACATTTTTTGCATTGCCTTTGTGATCAAGTTAGATAGGAGAAAAAGTAGTCTCATAGAGTTCATCTCGCTCTCGTCTGTTGGTTTGCTAGACATTCATCATTGAATTTTTTCCATGCAGGTTTACAATATGATTCAGGATTTTAAGAAGCAGCAGTTTTTGCAGCATCCTACTCGGGCACCAAGAAAGAAGTGCAAAAGCTCAATTTAAGGGGTCAAACAGCTAACTTACATTCTGTCAAACTGATTGAAGCTTCTCTGTTCTACTGTGCAATTTGTGCATTGTTTACTGCTAGATGTGGTAGGCTATCTTGTTCATTCTCTTTAATCTTAGACCATCTGATATATATTGTTTTTAACTTCAAGGTAGATATTAATAGTTAATGTGGTTGCCATATCATGTGTTTCTTGTTTCCGGTTATAAATCACCTTTTTTTTTGTTCCAATCTTTAAATTACATATTTGGATACTTCACAAAATTTGTCCCCTTAAATAAATTACCACGTCTTGAAATTCAGATGGTAAGACAAATTTTTTTCCTTGAGACAGATAACTCAGATTTTAGGGGCTCTTACTTTAGCAAACTGAGCATCATAAGGTTATAAAAGCACAAGAATAAATGCATACTCTTTCAGCAAGAGAATGTTTATTTCCATTGGTTCACAGTAGAAACTGGATAGTTAAAACCTACAAATATTTACTTATCCTTTATCAGAAAGAATGATACTTAATTTGGCTGATTAATGCAAATTAGCTGCTACTTGTTGGACCTAATATGGACACTGGACAGTACAGGGCAAGCGCGGATCTGCTGAGCCTAGGCCAGGCATTGCCTGCTAAAAGCTGGCCCTAAATACTACCTTGTTGACATGGCTGCTGATAAGTTTGATATCCATCACCAATCCATGAATAGCATTAACCAAAACTGCTGTTTTACTTGATTATATATTATAAATTGAGCCATCTCTTTCCAAAATATCTTTACCTATAATGTTTTATTTATCAATACACAGCTAGTTGTTTTTGCTGCATCCTTAGTCTTAATATTATGCTTTGGGCAATTGATGTTGGGTTTTAGCTTTAAATAAACCCACAATACGGTGAAAAGCAAAAGAGTGGCATTTTTAAGCTTAGTTGTTTTTATTGGATTTAAAAGTGAATTTTACAGTAGTATCTGATACGTGCTAGGATTTAGGAAGACGAGAAAAACAGCAAACAAGGCTGTTGAATTTGAGTTTAACCAAGATTCTTATGAGATATTTTGTATTTATTTGAAATATGGAGAACTAGCGAAGGTTGTTTTTGATGTTGAGAAAGAGGGAGGTGGACATGGTGAAAGGGAGATGTCTTCCATTTGAAAAGATTACCCCCAGCGATTCTGCTCTTATATTTGTATATATTCTTCCTTGTTATTCCTGATGGTATTGTAATGATAATTGATAGGTTAGAAATAGATTCCCCTTTGACATCAGACTAAGAATGAGTGAAGATGTATTTTGGTGAAGTTGAACATAGTTTGTATTAGAAACTACTTTTGGATTCTTGGGATTTCTCTATGTAAGAGAAAGAATACACCTTTAATGAAAACGATAATGAAATTATTCACATATTGGTACGTGGGAACACTACAAGATTTAATTGAAAAATTGGCACTATTTTAAAGGAAAAAACAAACACTCAATTGGTGTTCAAATTAGAATTTCAACCCTTTTAAATCCGACAAAATTGGAGTCAGGAATCAATAGGGAATGAATAAGGATACCGGTGCCTATTATGGGTGTTGGTATCTAAATATTGGTGCCTACATATAGGTGCTGGTATCCAAGCAGAGATTCGATGTTGGATTTTTTTAATTTAAAAAGTGAGGTTTATTTTTGAAAAAAATCTAGTGTTAAGATCAATACTAAGATTGATTAAGCAAAGAAGTAATGTATGATTAATGAATCATTCAACAGTTATTTATAGTAATAGTTAAGGAGCGGGTTTCAAGGAGATACATTTACTACTTTTTGTTGTAGTGGAATGGGATTATTGGAATGGTGTTAAAAGGAGATCATTGGCTAATTACTCCAACTGAAAAATGCTTGAGCTTATAGTCAGACTTTAGGAAGGTTATGATGATGATTAGTGATATATGGACATGCTGATGCTACTGTAATTAGCGATCAAATAAGAACAAGAATAGACATCGAATGAGAAGGATGGTGTGGATGGACTTTCTGAGCTTTTTGGTTTCTAGAACTTGGTCTAGAATTGTTTTAGACCTAATTTGTCTAAAGAATGACAATGTTCTTGTCTTTAGACCTAGTCTGATCTTTCGTTTATATGTATCTCTATATCTAATTTATTTATTTTCTTATTCTTTATTTTTTTTGCATATTGAAGATGAAGAGGGTGCAAGTTTCCTGATCCTTCTTTCCTGACAAGAAAGAATGCTTTCTAATTTACTTGCTGAAGGACTGCCCACTATCAATCTGAGTTGACACACTGGCAGGTTAGGCTTTGCCAAAACTAGCTCTCTGCTGAATTAATGTATTCTATGATGCAACTTCAGTTCCACAAAACTTGTATTCATTTACGGCACTAATGATATGATATCACTGCATGTAATGGTTACATAACAAGTTAGTTTATATCAAAATATTCGAAACAATCTTCTTAGAATTTCTCAGTCATCCTCTTTTGATTATTAAATCTTATCAAATTATTATTATAGTTCTTTGAAAGCTCACCAAAATCCATACATTATGGAAGTAAGCAGAATCTGGAATAGGGGCAGACAAGCAATTATACCACCCCCACCATGAACAAAACAAGTGATAATTGTTAAGAGTATCAGGTATATGTAAAGCTATTGGGTATATAGGGGCATTAGGTAGTGAGCATTAGGCATATGTGATTAGAAAATTATTTAATTTTCTTTTCTCTTAAATTTCTTTCCTTCCCTGTTTGCTTATCTGCTATTCTATCATATCATATTATGGTTTATTTTTATTTTGTTAAGTTTTTTTGTCAATTGGATGATTGTTTTTTTTTTTTGTTTTCAGAAAATGACACAATTGCATATGCATTTTTTTAAAGTTTTGATTGATAATGCTGAATGCTCTAAGCAAATTCTGAATTAAAAGATCTAAAAAATTGCATTGGTAAATAGTAGCAATATAATAGGACGCATTTGTACAAGCACCTGGGCGACTGACACATCCTTATCCAACCTTTTATTGTTTGGACTGTGTAAATTGTTCTAAATGCGGGTGTAGGACCACAAGAGGTGATTCAAACTCTATGAGTTCGTGATTAACTTGAACTACTCCACGCAAACCTTATGCGGCCCAATTAATACATGGAAGAGAGTTGGAAGAATTGGACTCTTGACTTATTAGGTGGCAAAAGTATTTTGGCAGAAAATGTACTCATTCGGCACCTATGTTTTGACTTAGAAATTGCACAATTTGCCTTCAACTTTTTTTTAATAAAAAAAACATATTATTTTATCTAAAAAACCAAAAAAATCAAAACTATACTTTGTGATGAATAAACAGGATGCTACGCAATTTGCAGCACTTTTGTGTTCAAGGCAGAGATGAATGAAAATAGTCTTTGCCCCACAGCCCTGGTTCCCAAAAAAATACATTATGATGTTTTATTCATCTATTGATTTTGGTTCACGTTGAACAAGTTGAAATTGATGCAATTTTCTTGATTTTAAACATCAAAAAACAATTTTTTTTTATAATTATAATGTTGATTTTATTTTTTTGGAGAATATTAACTGGAATTGCTACAGAATATTAATAATATAAATTCAGTCGCAGCCAAGTTAAATCACTTGGTTTTTTCTAAATTTAATTTGCACCAAATTTATCAAAAAATAATTTAGAAGCTGCTTGATTAGAGAGTTTGATATTATAAAAAAAATGGCATCGCCCGGGCTCGAACCGGAGACCTTCAGTGTGTTAGACTGACGTGATAACCAACTACACCACGACACCATTTGCGAATGTATGAGGTTTCGCTAGTTATTTAACAATAGCTATCCTCTCAATTCAATACTTCTTGTCTAAATTAGAATATTCAAATTTATAAAAATTTTATTTTAAGATACTTGCTAGAACAACCTGGCCTCCAGACTTAAACGACTATTATTATATCATATATATGAGTAAAATCTAAAACAATAAATATATTGAAATATGCTACATAAATAGGAATTGAATGCAAACATATTTAATATCATCAAATAAAAAATTTCCATATTTCTACATATAACATAGACTCTCCTTTTTTTCTTTTGCAAAGTGGTGACAATTCATCGTATCAAGTGACACCTCACGGTGGCTCTTCCATTAACTCTAATTAGGAATTGACCATAGCATATTATATATTAATATTAGTAAGAAATGGAATCCTCGAGTAACAACGTGTGGCACATCGATCTACAAAATGAGTTGCATGTCTAATTAGAAGTAGGCCAATATTTGGAAAGGAGATGATGCGTGAGCACTTGGGATGTGATCAAGAATATTATTTGAATCTACTTCCAAAATTAATCATTCGTTAGCCATCCTTATCCAAATTGAATTATATTTTTTAGGCTTTCTCAAATTTTTGTAGAAAGATATATATAGTGAGAAAATATCACATTTTCTATATTTTTTTTGAGGCAATTTAAGAATCACGTGATGTAAGATAAAGTAATAATATAAAAGTCTGAAAAGAAAAAAAATGGGTCAATACTTTTAATTTGGGTTAATTTGATTTTGGCTCTGAATTTAAAAAATTATCATGCCCCTTGATTTTAGAGAACGACAATTTGACTCAGAAGTTTTTAATTTGATTTTGATTTTACTTTCAAAGTTTCCCATTTTAATTCAACTTTGATTTTTTTTTTAAATAACTTTATAACACAGTCATAGGCGTATTACAAGATGTACAAAGACGTGAAAAAAACGCACAAAATATTATAACTAAGGATTGAACTCATGACCTAAATAATATACCCGGATGCTACTACCACTTGAGCACGAGTGGATTCATAATTTTGATCTTTTTGACTAGAAGAATTCTATTATTCCTCTATTATTGATCATGTGTGATACATTTTATTATTTAGAGAAATTAGAAAAAGAAAATCATAATTAGTTTAATTATATTTTGCAAAACCTTAAAAACATATGGTATTTGACAAAACTATAAATGTTTGTCAAGTATTCAAATTACCTATTATTTTAAATAATCCAATCAATACTTAGACAATTTTTTTTAATGATTTTGTCAAATATTCAAATGTTTTTATGGTTTTACCAAATATAATTAAATTATTTATGATTTTCCCAAATTTCTCTATTAAAATATATTTTCACACGTGCTAGCAACCGAACCGATGTAGTACATTATAACAACGAGATGACGATAAACGGAATATATCAATTTCAATGTTAATGCTTGCAAAAAGATATAAAATAACACACCTTTTGCATAATAAAATAAAATATATAATTTTAAAATTTGCTGAGTGTTTTTAAGGATGAAATTGTTAAATTGAAATGAAATTAAAATGTGAAAACTAAATTTGATACTTTTTAAGTTTTGGATCAAATTAATAAAATTTTAAAATTTTGCGGCACAATTAAAATGAACCCTTTTAATTTTGCATTATTTATGGACTAGTTTTTGAAAAAGAAATTAATCTTGTTGAGCTTGACTCCAACAAGTTCCTGTTCCAACATATAGATGGATTCGATCACATTTATTTGTGACTTGAGTTGAATATATATATTTCTCAATGATAAAAAGTCTTAACTTATTAATTTATATTTCATTCTGAACTTAACTTTATATTTAAATATTACATGTGAGATGCTAGAAGAAAAGAAAAATATGCCCACAAGATGATAAATTATGATTCAAACTCATGACCTCATAATGTCTTACCACTAATTCTAAGTGGGTTGACCTTCACCAATTAGTAATTAATAATATGAATTTATATATAATTCCTCCAAATTCTCAAAAAGAAATATGGAGGCGTGTGCTTGAATTGTGACAAATTTCTTGGATCCTTCTTGTTTTTTGACGAAGGCGACGTTCTTTTTTTCATTCTTCTATTTTTTTAATATAAATTAATATTGTGACATGTTTAATAAATGCAAGGAAAAGGATTTGGATGATGACGATACGATGACGTGTATGTACTACGCCCACCTTGTTTGCCTTTTGAGTTTTGACTTCTCACTTCCCATTTTCCACCACCAAACTGAAAACAAAACGTGCCGGTTTGGATTTGATGAGTCCTTGTCAACCCCTAAAGTTATAATGAGTCTAGAATTCGAATATCTTATATTTTTTTTATAATATTTAAATTTTATTTAATATAGAATCGATTCTTAAATTTTGAATTCGAACTCTATCCTATTAGAATCTGAAATCGGATCTTACATGGAACCTATGTTGTAGTACAAATTTCAAATTAGTACAAATTTCGTGTACTAATTCACGTTCCAATTCCGATTTTAAGTATTCGATGTGTTAAACTCAGAACCAAAATCAATTTTAATTAATTCTTTATTTTTTTATCCGAGACCCTATCTAAATTTAAATAGGGTATATTCAAAACCTACTCGTTCCCCATCTTTCCGATACGCATGCACACCCCTGTTATCCGGTGTCGTTGATGCAATTCATTTGTCCGTTCAAAGCAATCACGAGCAATGCACATGGCCAATTTGATCTCTTTTAATATGGATAATATTGAGAATCAAATTAAGAATTGACGTTGGAAAAGCAAATTGAAGCGGATCACGTGATGAATTGAGCACGATAACGTAGATGATTCGAATCAAGTAATTTATCCGTTGGATTGAAATATGCAAATTATGAATAGATGACCAATAAAGATTTCTCCGAAGAAAATTATTCTCATTTCATCCTGTTATGTCTTCTAATAATTAATATCATGAGTTAATTACTAAAAATAATTCACAATTTATAAATTCGAGATTTATTATTTATTTATTTTCATCAAATTAATTTCTAGAATAAAATTCGAACCGAAATCCAAAATATAAATTCTCTTTTTCGGTCGGTGCAAATTAAGTGTTTTCAACGCTGTGTCAAAATGCGAATTTTTGAGCTTTGACCGGCGGTAGAAAGCGGAAAGGGACAGCTGACGAAGAAGACAAGCAACAGCTGGTGACCAGGGGAGAAGAACTGCACGCGACATCGTCCTCCTTCATCACCCCACAAAGCGAAATAAAAGGGAAAGAAAAATGTGATCAATATATTGCCCAATTTGCATGTTGAAAAATGTGGAATGAATACAGTGTATCTGCTGCACGCTCAGATCCATTCTCACATGCATCAGACTTCCCCCAATATAAAAGTGCCCACAACACCAACAGCATCATCCAAGATATCAATACTATATTTCCTTCTCTCAAGCATAATTCTCAAGATATATATATCTCTCTCTCCCTTGTGCCAACTTCTGTCTTCTCCTTTTGCCTTTCTTGTGTGTTCCTTTCTCATATCTTGGTGTTCGGGAAGAAGTTGATTTCCAGCCTGCAGAGAGATAACACCAAAGGTATTGTTTGCATCTCTATCTCAATTCTCAATCAATGAAGATATCTATAAGATATTAGCTTTATTTTTGAGTCATGAAATCTCACCGTCATTGCTAATTTTGCCAGGCAACTCTTGGTCCTGTTCCTGGAAGGTAGCCTCTTTACGTCTCATCCAAAGTTTGCGTTGCTCGTTTAAATTCCTCCCAGAATCAACAAAGCTCTCAAGGTAGTCAAACATCTCAAGGGTTTACAGGAGCATTTCATCAAGACGGATTTGTTGGTATCTCAATGCACTTTGAGATACTGAGCTCTCAAGCAGGTGTTCCAAGCAATCAGATTGGTTCTCGAGCTCATTGGGGTGGATCCATGGAAGGCAGGACGAGGAGGAACGCAACAAATGTTGACTGCATGAGAGCTCTACAGGATGAGTCAGAGCACAGATCTTCTCATCCTTCAGCCCATTTCAGCTTGGAGTTATTTCTGCTGCTCCTATTTTTCACTGCATCATTGTTGATACTTCCACTCGTACTGCCTCCATTGCCTCCTCCCCCTTCCATGTTGCTGCTGCTTCCTATTGCTCTCCTTGCTGTGCTTCTGCTCTTGGCTTTCATGCCTTCAGACATAAGAAAGATCACAACCTCCTACTTGTAGATATCTTCTGGGAGTTCATCAAATGATGGGTGATTTATATATGTATCTCATTTATTCATTTTATTGACACCTAAAAAAAATCTCTTGCAAATTGATATACACTTAAACTTTACCCTTCGTTTCTTCACAAGTAGTTAAAGCTTCAGTACTTTCCTTTGGAGGATTTCAGTATCATCTCAATTGGGATCAAGTAATGGAAATTTGAGAGTAAGCTGAACCTTCTTCTCTGCACAACCTTTACAGAGCAGCAAAAAGCTAGTTAGGGCACTTTGTATTTTTAGATAAGATGAGTTATATATTCTTATGGATGACATCGGTAAAGATTGAGAAACATGTATCGAGTTCAAGAAAGGAATCTTGAAAGAAATTGCATATCCTTGTGTTATTTGAGCTTGAGGATTAACTTGATCATGATCTCAACAAAAATGATTCTAAGAGGACTTTGATGCATACTTGTGAGAAAAGAATTGTTGTGTTCATACCATGGTTATCATGATTGAGCTCTTGCAATTACAGTTAACAGCATTTCCCTCTTCAACCAAGCACTCCATGGCCCTGATCTTACAGTAGTGAGAGGCAAAGACAAGTCCAAGATCAACTTCAATGTCCAAACTATTCCTCTCAGCAATCTGAACCAAAAACAAAATATATTTATGAAACCATAAAGTAAAACATATTCATGCTAAAGAACATGTGAATCAAATTCTGGTTAGGTTGTACAGACTAGAGAACAAACATATTCATGCTAAGGCAGTTCATCCTGACATGAAAGAAGCTAGAAAATAAAAATTGATTATCTTCTGCTGTATAAATTTTGTTATCAAAAGAGACAACAAAAGTTTGAGATGTCTAGCCATCCATCTCCACCTAGTGACAAGTAGATATAATTCATACAAACACCATATGTACTCATAATGCAGTTTCATAGTCATTAGTCAATATATTTAAGTGAAATCTTTCTCTTGAATGGAATTTAGAAAAAAATTGTGCATAAATACTTTTTGTTTTTTTGCCAAAGCCACAAACTCAATCACAATATTATCAAAACCACATTTTTTTTTTAAAAAAATGCAAAGTCTGTAAATGCCCCTGAAATTTTTTTCTCCCAGACCATAAACCTATTTTCAGATTTCACTTGGGGACTTTGGCCAAAAATCTCTAATGTGTTTAATCTAAATGTCTTAATGTCTTATTGGTGCATTTCACATTCTTCTTGAGTATTCAAAACAATATTTTTTATTGGAAAACCTAGATTAATGCCACTGAAATGTTCTTTTTTCTCTTAAATAATAAAATTCATTAAGTGAAATCATTTATACGCCATTGATTAAAAAAATATTTCTACTAGTTAGGGAAAAGAATCTAGATGTGTTATTGTTGCATTTCAATTTTTTTTGTTTTCTTTTTGCTTGAGTGTATAAAATGATCAAACAAAGGTCTTCAACAAACTTATATATGAGGTTAGGGACTTTGCCCAAAAGTCCCAAAGTTGTTCAATTTGGATGTTTAGGATACATTTGTCCAAAATCGCTAACTATGATTAATATTTGTTGGGGTGAGACAATGCATTTATTGTTTAGGAGAAATTTTTTTATTTCATGGGTATTTTGGGATTATGCATAAAAAATTATGGTTTCGCCAATATTACAATTGAATTATGGTTTCGGCAATCAACCAAAAAGTATTTTTGCTTTTGGTAATTTGCTCAAAATTGTGTATCACAATGGATTCACACAACAAAAATGTATATGGGATTCTGGGTTCTACTTTCTAGGTTTCAAACCCTGAGATCTATACAAAATTCCTAATATTGTGATATAGGGAGCATTAGTTCCAATAATTTTAAAACCAGCTGATACTAATTGAGGATGTCAAGATATTGCAGGCACTCTGGGTCTTCCAAATATTTTGGTCTTTGACCAATGTTCAGATCAGTTGCAATTTGGCAAATCTGAGTGATATTAGAAATAAATATCTGAATTACCACCAGCCTCAGTTTATTTCTAGTTTATCATAAGTTTCATGATTTTTCATAATTTCATCATTACCCAACTTCATAATTTAAAATTCTTATTTAGCCCTCTGATCACCTGCTAGATAATGAGCTCATTTATTGCAATCCTGATTCAAATCCAAATCCAAGCACATTTCTAACTTTAGTTTGCTTAAAGTAAGTTATGTACTTCTTTTTTGAATAAAAGTGAGACCTTGGTCCCATGCTATCATTTTAATAGTCATGTATAATTGCTGTCTACATCTTGCTATATCCATTCTTTAGTCCCTTTTCTTGAATAAAGTTACTGAAGGATCTAAGAAGAATCCAACTTTATCTAATCTGCATCCCAAATTTTTTTAGACAGACTAACCTGATCTTTTTTTCTAAAGTTTGATTTGTTTATATGTATGTTGTATAACTTTGCTAGATATTGTTATATTCATTCTAACCATCTTTTCTTCTTGATGAGTTTGTGGAAGAGTAGAAGGTACCCTTTCCAAGGGAGAAGAGTCATAAACCATAACATCCATTAAAGAAAATAACAATATGAACAGCATTATAGCATATTCTGAAGTATGCATTCTTGTAAATACCAATGTAAACAGCTTGAGGACAGCTTGTTCAACACACCTTTTATGAAGCCTCTAGGTGCTAGCTTGTATGGTTTATTGATTTATGGAAATTAGATAATTAAAAATTGATCATGAATTGACTCACTAATGCTTGGAGACGCTGCCTATTCGTTACCATGAAAACTAAGAAAACCTGAAGGAAACTCAGATGCTTGGCTAAAGTGTTCTCAAAGTTCTTATGATTAAATAAGTGCATTATTCAAGTAAAGCAGATATGGACTAGTGTTCCTTAAGTATATTAGTTGTGCAGATTAACATATCAAAATAAATTGAGTTCTAAGAAAGGAAAAAATCTCAGCAGTCATTTAAAATAAACCTTTGAACTTTAACCTAATGCCAATGCATTTAATGAACTATGATTTTTTGATGTCCTATATGCCGTTGAACAAAGCACAAAGATATTCTGAACCAAATGGAGTGCTGAATTGTGCATCCAAGCTTTGTTCAAGAGATGGAGGTTTCAGATGTTCCATTTAGTCTTTTTGGCATGGAAGATTTCTAATCCCATCATCGCATGTCTTCAATGGCATTCTATGAATCCTATGTTTGGTAACCACAATGAGAGAATTTGCAATCACACTAAGAGAATTTGGGGTGAGTGTGGGATTACAATTTCCATGTTGAAGATGGGATTACAAATGAAAACATAATTATATCATGATAATATAATTATAATATTAATATATTGTTATATATTATCATGTTTTAACATGAGGGTATAAAGGTCATTGCAAGTCATAATCCTATGGTATAGCAAACAAGATTTTGGAAGAATCCTAGGGATCTATCCTGGGATTACTAATCCAATCTAGATAAGACATGAAGCCTTAGTAGATGATGTATAATGTTCTAATTTCATTTGCCAATCTAAATGCTTGGCTCAAAATCCAGAACAAAAATAGAACAACAGTACACTGTATGTAAGCCAATTCACTGTTAAAGTGTGGTAATGCGAAAAAAAAAACTATTTTTTAATGAGGATTGTAGGGGGCACAACAATTTTGAAACACAGAGGAGCAAATGCCCATGAAAATTTCCTATCATATATGAGGAGGACTGCATTTAAGAGGTGAGACTGCAAGTTATGCTGTTATTTATGAATTATTTGCATGTCTAAGTTAATTGGCTTATAGTCCCAATTTCCAACCAAGTTTCAGAGCATCCTAAAGATTCAAAAATAACATCCTAAATGGAAATTCTATGTACTTTGTTCGATCTAAAAGACGATTATCAAACATATGAATGATAAGAAGAAAGAAAAAACAAGTAAAATTGGCAACTACAGCAAGCTTTGACCACATTAAGAAAACAAAGGATGACATATAATGTTTCCACTATTATAATAACACACCAAAGGCTCCACATTCAATGATGCATGTGCATACTTAACATTTCAAGCTAGAAGGAACAAATTTCAACATGTTGGAAATGGACAATATATATGTAATTATGTGTAGTTCTGGATAATGAACATGAGGCAGGGACAAAGGAACAAGAAGTTCTAGACAATAATGATACCGAGGATAAGTTGAAACAAAAACAACAATATTCTTATATTCTTAATCGTAAGAGTTACTCAAATGGATTTTTTAAAACTATTGAGCATTCCAATCTTAAAAGAGTTCCCTGTTATCAGCTTTGCATAAATCAGTCAATAGGTAATGATTAAGTAATGACTAACCGAAAGAATAAGCAGGATATGTGCAATTTAACATACAATATGTATAGATCCAAATCTTTGAATCAACTCACTAACTCAGTGATAGTGCTTCATTCAACATTTTAATAATGCTTCATTGAACATTTTAATAACCAGGAAATGTTTGAAGATGTAACTCCTAACATGTTAGCAAAGAAACCTAAAGTATTAAGTGGGCAACTTTCTTCTTTTGTGCTATGCAAATATATCCAAACATAACAAAATTATCATACTTTTCCCCTTGCAACTTCTTCCTAAAAAGAAACAGTGCAGGAGACAGAAACATCCCTGAAAAAAGTTCGTGTAGAATTCAGAAGTTGTTCTTCCAGAGAGACAACTTGGAGGATTTGAACATACTAGCATCACAAAAGTGCAAAGAGCAAACCCCACCCTCCAAAAGAAAATCCCTATCCTCATGTACTTTCTTCTTCTATAAGATTAGTTTACATCTTTATATTAAGGTTAATAGAAGCTAGCATATAACCAACTCTAATATTATGAAAATGACAAGCAGTAATCAGATACTTCAAATAATCTAAAAGTTAAGCTGTATGCGAAGAGGCAAACGTCCAATATTTAATTTATTTTGACCTATGAAGCATGAACACGGACACGGGACACACCAACTTCAAAAATTTACATGAGACGAACACGTCATATATATATATATATATATATATATATATTAACAATCTCCTATTAACCTATTAATATTAATATTACCAATCCCCTATTAACCTATTTGATTTGTCAGTTCCAGAACAGTCAATATGTAACAGCAATAAAATTTGACAATTTTCCATCCTTAATTTGAGAAGACAACCTAAGATACCACCTACAGGATCAAGAATCCGATTCTTCAAGAATGAGCCCCAAAATGCTAGGAACTTTACCTTTGCGCCATGACACTCACTGCATCAGCAAAATTCTTCATATTGTTTTGACAGGCAAAAACACACGAGGCCAGGAATGATGTCCTAAGGATGGCTCTCGTAAAATCATTTGCACCGTTGAAAACAATCTTCTTAATCAGTTCACCGATGCCACTCAGTTCTTCCCGTGTGGTGAAAAACCACAAAGAGTCCAATGCTATACCGAGCAATTCGTTGAGACCTGATCGCTCACTGTCTCCTAAAATAGTCGCCGATGGCGCCTACTTAGCTTCCTCTTGTGCCTCTCCTTTTGGATAACCGATTCCTCCAGTGAATCGGAGGTCCTAGATCTAACCTTCTTATCATTGCAATGCAGCGGTCCAGCTCCACCATTTTCGTCCACTTCCATATACTCCATTTCCTCCCGATTCATCGTGATCGTGCTGCTTTTTCCAATGCTAGCGAAGGGAATGAACACTTTCTTCTGATAAAAAAACTGCTCTTTTCCGATATTTGCAAACAACAAACAAATAAAATAAAACCAACAAGCTCATGCAAACAAATCGATCACTTCCATCATTACCATTTAGCACCACGAATATGAGCCTTATCGGCCGCTATCAGAATAACTCAAGAAGTTTCATTGTCAATCATCAGTACGAAAAGATTCAAAATGCTCCAAAAAGCCGACCTTCAGAAGATTCTTCGCTCTCCACCGCCAAGGTCTCAATCATCCATACAAACCCTCGGTTGTACCGTCAGGGGGAAAAGGGAGAAATTCTATAAATGAGGACCGGCAAGCTCTAGAGCCCTAGGTTCTTGTCAATCCGCAAGCGAAATCAATAAGCTGGACCTGCAAACAACTGGCTTAGAACTGAGTGAACCGATAGAAAAGAGGGAACTTTACCAAGGGAAAAGGCAAGATGAGAGCACCAGTATATTTCAATGTAGAAATTCTCAATTCACGATTGAGAATTTTTCTTCAATACAATAACTATTTCAGATTATGAACAGAAAGGAGTGGAGAATAATTGATGGCTATACGTTTAATATAATATTAAGATTCCTCCTCAATGATTACGAAATCTTTTAGATTGGTTGGAGATTAATATTTTAAGCACTGACTGAATTAATTAATTTCTCATCAAGACAACGTTTAAGATTTATAGAAACTAATTTGTCTGCTTCTTCTGCATTGAAAAGTTCAAGAGACATAATATAGGATTAACGAAGAATTTATAATGATTTCAAATTTGCAAGGATTCCTCAATAGGTTTATTAATTAAGGATTAACGAAAAAGTCAATTGTTTATATAGATATTTTGTCAAGGTTTATTAATTTGTCTTTAACTTATTTTTTTACCATTTTTAATAATTTCGAAAATATTTTAACTTCAAAATAAACGATAAAAGTATTTTAGTACCGGATGAAAATTATGAATGATATTTTAGTATATTTTTTCCTAAAAATATATTTTTTAGAATCAATAATAAAGCTAATGTTACACTAAAAAATTATGATTGATAAATACTTTTTTTTTTCTATTTTGCTATTAATAGTTGCTAAAAAAAAATCCTCATAAATCAATGTACGAAAGAAACACATAATTACTAAAAAAAAATCACGTTACAAAAGATATGTCGACCAAAAAAAGCCGAAAGAATCACCCAATAAGAAAAAATCACAAAAATATCATCATCTTTAAAAAAACTAACAAAAAAATTAGAATGTGACATTAACTTACCACTTAGTTGAACATTACTCACTTATCACTTGAAAAACAATAACAAAAAAACACATAATTTATCACTGATACAAATGCCTTAAATAAAGTGAGGATTAATTAATATATCTAGTTCAAATTATAGCTCTTTCGTAAATTTGATATGATTTTTAATTTGTATCAATTACATCTCAAACTATCAAATTGATATCAATTCTAGTCCGACGTCAGATGTCCGTCATTGCAACAGTTAGATGTTGACGTGACATCTGACTCAACAAATTAAAAAATATTTTTTTATCACTTGTGTCACGTCAGTATGTAATAAAAAATATAATATTATATAAATATAAAAAATTAATGTATTTATCCTAAACTTTAGCCTTATAACAAATCTATCATAACATTTAATATTTCTTCCTAATCTATCCCAAACTTTGTGATTGGCAATAATTGTATCGCTTGAAAATTAAATTTGAAATTTAGATTATATTACAATTGTATATAATCAATCCAAAAATTTGAATTATATTTCTCCCTATTATATAAAAAAAATTAAAACTTGGAACAAAACTTATATTTTTTTAGTTTTTATTTTTTTACTCGATTCGATTATTGCATTTTATAAAAAATTCAAAACTTCCAATTAAATGAAGACCTTTTTACTTATATTATTATTTATTAAATATTTAATATTATGATTATATTTTATTTAGTGTCTAACAAAATTTGATATTTTAAATTTAATTTTTTAGTTTTGTGTTGATTTTTTCATTCAATTTGATTATAGTATTTTAGAAAATAAAAATAAAAATTTGAACCAAATCAATATATTTTACTGATAATATTATTATATATCATACATTTAATATTATTTATATTGTATTTAATTTGGTTTAGTATTTATTTTTTTTCATAAAATATCTTTAGTTTACTATAAAGTTTTATTTTAAAAAAATACAAAATTTGAAATGAAATTTTTATACAAGAACTATAGATTAATTTTGATAAAATTAGACGTCGGATTCTTGGAGGTATTAAAAGATTTTTCGTATTATTTTTTTTAAAGGAAAAAGAATTTGGTGAATTTTGATACAAAATTATGGAATAAAATGAGAGTTTTGATTTATTTTAAAAAATTATTTATCTTCAAGAATTATAATTTTTGTCAATCCCAAAGTTTGAATATATTAGGGTGAAAGATTAAACGTCATGCTAGAATTGATATCATTCTGATAGTCCAAGATGTAATTGATATAAATTAAAGATCATGCTAAATTTGTAAAAAAGTCATAGTTTGAGCTACATATATTAATTAACAATATTTTTTATTACATGCTGATGTGGCATAAGTGATAATAAAAAAATATTTTTATTTATTGAGTCAGATGCCACGACAGAACCGAATGATTGTATTGACGGACATTTGATGTCGGGCTAGAATTCATATTAATCTGATAGTTCAAAATATAATTAATACAAATTAAAGATCAGACTAAATTTGTGAAAAAAATCATAATTTATGCTAGATACATCAATTAATCCATAAAATAATATAAAAATTGAGAGGAAAAGCAAGACTAAAAAAAAGAAGAAGAATAAAAACATTAAAAGATCAATTCGTGGGAAAATAACAAACAATGAAATATCAATCTCTAAATTTTGCATGGGAGGACCAATGACCTCTTGACTTGTTAGAAATTGTTAAGATTATACTATTGATTAATTAATATATATTTTTAATTAAAAAATATCAATCTTTAAATTACCAACCAAGAAAGAACATCAACAAGGAGAAAGAAAGATAGAGAAACTTAAGCACCTACCTCATCAATGAGAATCGAAAAGGTTGGGAAGTAACCTAATTATCCTATGCAAACAAAATTTCACTTATATTGTTGTTGATTGAATTGCATAATCTTATATGAGAGTCAGTCAACTCAATGTAGAGATGAAAAATTGAGGGGAAGAACATGTTAGGACCCACATAAGTAGGGGCGGACCTACGTTAAGACCAAGAGGGGAATTGACCCCTCTCCCCCTTAATTTTTTTTTAAAAAAATAAATATTAAAAATAATTTGATAACTTCTAAAAGGATATAAGATGAAATTTGATAATAATTTATAAATAATCTATCCATAGCCTTGTGGTTAGATGTTTGGATATTTAGTTTATAGATCTTACATTCAAATTTCTAGTATTTTATATGTATTATTTATTTATTTTATAATTTTTTTTAGCAAAGATAGTGTATAGTGGGGTTTGAACTCCGGATTTTTAGGAAACATCCAAGATAGTGTATTTTTTTCGTAATTTCTATATATCAAGTTGGTTTTTTTTTATATTAAAAATACTTCAAAATATTTTTTAAATTAATTTCTAACTTAAGTTCAAAATTAACTTTCTAACTTAAATCCAAAATTTTCTCCATTAACTTTTTACCTGAAACTCTTATGTTGATTTCATTCTTAATACAAAATTTTCTTAATTAATTTTTAACCCAAATCCAATTTTTTCTTTTACCTTAAACTCTCGTATTGGTTTCATTCTTAATACAAAAATTTCTTGATTAATTTCTAACCAAAATCCATTTTTTCTACATTAACTTTTTATTTCTAAAACTCTCTTGATTTTATTCCTAATAGTATATTATCATTCATTCTCATATTATTGAGTTGTCTGAACTTTTGTAGATGAGTTATTCAATATGATCGAATAATTAGTATGTTCAACAATCACTCAAATTTTTTTTTATAAAAAATGAATAAAAGATATCTTATACTTCAATGATTGTGAATTTTAATTTAATTGAGAACTTCAATATAAAAATAATAAGTTTTATTAATTATCTAATTAATTATATAAATACATTTTAATGATGAATAAGATTTAATTTTTACAACATGAATTGTACATTCAAGTTACTTTTTCTATTTTTATTGTAATATTAAGTATTATTAATGCATTAAAGAATAATTATTTTTCTGTATGTACTTGTAATTTCATCATTAATCTCTTACTAGTTCTTTTAATTTTTTTCACATAGTATGTTTCATAAAGATGATCCTCGAGATGGACAAGCATTGCTTGTATCACGTTAGAACTACATGTGATAATTTTATCTGCATCCGTTAATTAAAAACTGCATCTGCACCGTATTCGATCTATATCTGCAAGTAAAAATGGATATCCGTTGACTGTGGATCCGCACAATATTGGCACCGCCTATTCACGTCTTTGAATTACTATTTTACCCATATAATTTATTAACATATATAATACTATATGAAAATTTCATGTCAAGTATATGTTAAATTGTGGATCAATGAATTGATAATTTATTGATTTTTTTGATTAAATATATTATTTTAATATTTTTTATTAAGTACGGTGCAGATACAGATGCGGTGTGGATATCCACATTTGAAGCTGTGCAAATATGAATATCCATAACAAATACGGTACGAATATAGATGTGCGGATATGAGGTGCCAAGCGGACACCGAAAATGTGATATTCGCACCGTATCTGATTCGTTGCCACCCCTAGATAGAACTTACTTTGAAAAATTGAAATGAAAGAATATATTTTTAAAGAATATTTTTATTTTTATTATTTTTATTTTGAAGACTTGAACAATATTTTCAATGTATAAAAATATATTTAAAAAATTGTACTAGTTTTAAGTTGCAATTTTGATTAAAAATATGAACTTGAGTAATTAAGGTTTTTATATTATAAATTGGATCACCTCAGTTAAATTTATGCACCCGCCATTATATATAAGAACAAATAATTATAATATATATTGTCGACAACTTATTATATATTGTCTAGAAATTTAAGATTCGATCTTTAATATGATCATCTATTATGATTTTTTATCTTTGTTAAAAAAAATATAATATATATTAAACATCGTTAATCATTGGAAAATCCAATAACATGACGGAAAAGAATTTGAATTTTAAGACAATAATTGACACAGTTGTACCTTTCATGAATATTTTGTCTTTTAACCATCCATTAAGAAAGAAGACGGAAATAGGCTATAGCAAATATGAAAAAATAGAGAATAAATTGATTTGATGAGAATGTTATTTTTAAAGACCAAGAAAATATCTGCTTGCGATACTCTCTAAATTTATATAAAAGTACACAAAAATATTCTTAACATGTTGCAATTCTTAATTTAAATCCTTTTGCATGCGTAAAAATTCTCCATAATATAACTTGCAAAACCCTACACACTCGAGTCAAAACATTTTAATATACAAATATCGTAATATGTACTTGAATAGAAAAAAAAATACATACCATAATTAAGAAAAACTTAAAAATACCTACTATATTTAAATATTTTTCTTTGCAAAACCCTAAATAGAATATCATTACATAAACTAGGGCTGTTCACGGGTCGAGTCGGGTCGGGTTTGGAGAAAAAATCGGCCCGACCCAACTAAAAACAATCGGTTTGGGTTTGAAAGTAAAATTTTTTTGAACCCGACCCGACCCACCCAAAATCGGATCAGATCGGGTTGGGTAGTCGGGTTACCCGTTAAAAAATAAAATATAATTTTTTTTTCCAAAAAAGATTGACTTCACGCGCCAGACGTGCAACAAGAAGCAGCGTCCCGCGTGGGACACTACTTGTTGGGAAGACGCGATTGCGTGGCTGCATCTCGTTGGAAGACGTGGCCACGCGGGTCGCAGCGCCTCGGGAAGACGCGCCGCCCGCGTCTTCCCGAATGTTTTAATTAATAAATATTAATAATATATATTATTAATAATAATGAATATAATTAATCGGATAATCGGGTCGGGTCTCGGGTAATCAAGTTCCGAATCTTAACACCCGAGACCTGACTTGATTAGAGTCGGCTTTGAAAAAACTGAACCCGGCCCGGCCCGATTTGTTCGGGTCGGGTCGATTTCTTTGGTTCATTGGGTCGAACCCGACCCATGAACAGCCCTAACATAAACACATTTTATTCAACTTTCATATTAACTCTAGGAAAACTTTTGAGTAATTAAAGAAAAAAAATTGTACAAAAACAAAGATGTTAACATAAAATATAAATAATATTAATGAAGGATAAAATTTTAAATTTATTATTTTCAAATTTTATTTATATACTAATGCATGATTTCAATATAAATATTTATCATTTTTAATAGTAGAAAATCCTAACATTGACATGAAAATGCTTTTATGTCAAATTTTTTAAAAATACACGTATAGCAACATAAAAGAAAACTTTTTTTATAAAAAAAACCCTACTATTTTGATAAATATATTATATCAACATTATCACATTTCCCATGATTGAAATAGCTTAGATCACATGTTTTTTTTTTAACAAAAATAAAAAGTCACAATATGTGATCATACAATAACTACCCTCAGTTGGCCGCTTAGATCACATGTTTCTATAAATGCAATCAAGTTGTATAATAGGTATAATCAGTGTTGTCAAACTCAAGAGTTAACTCGTAAACTCGTCCGAGTTTACGATCCCAAGTATCAAAATCGAGCTGACTCGCACCCAAACTCGTTTCTGGGTAAACTCGATAAACTCGATCAAACTCGCGAGTAAACTCGATCAGATTCGTCGGTAAACTCGGATGAACTCAATTTAATGATAATTATTATAAATTGAACTTGTACTTTTATATTTTATGTTTGAATCATTGTGTGTGCTTTATTATAGACTTAGAATACTTCATTATTTATATAGTAAACTTATACTTATATATTTTATCTTTATATATACTTTATTAGGAAGTTAAACTATATCTTAATTATGATTTTTGAATTATATTAAATTATATTTTTATAGTATAATATTTTTTTAATATAAACTCTTACGAGTTTACGAGTCGAATTTACGAAAATTCCCCGAGTTTAAGTACCTTGGATAAAAAATCAGTTAATAAAAGAAAATTAATTGAGTGACCACTAAATAAGATAACAAATATTATATATATATATATGTAAAAATCTACAAAAAGACTAGTGAGTAACAAATATCCAAGCAAGGCAGTTGCCTTTTTTTGTTGGATCCGCCGGCCTGGTTGGTCGCCTTTCAGGCTTTCAGTATATGTAACGAAACCATCGTGCTTGAAACTACAGTCAACGGACCCGACCAGAAACATATGGAGACATCAAGAGCACTTCTACTAATTTTGTTGCTTTAACAGAAATAAAATTAGCATAAAACAGAAAAAAGGCAGCAAAAGAAGGTCGCACAAGTTCAGTAATTTCTCCCAACTACATGGGATATTTGAGTTCACCTTTAAAATCTATGAAACTATTTGCAAACTCAAAAATGACAGAAAGAACTCGATGTAGATAAAAAGATAGCCTACAGCCTCCTCCCTCTTCGTCCGCCCTTTCTGCGGGTACTGTCTGTTGGAATGGGAGTTACATCCTCTGCAGAAAGAGCAAAGAGATAAACATCGGATGTTAAAATAATATCAGGCAAATGAATACAAACAGAAAATATGCAGAATAATTTCTTGATTGAAGAATCAAGATTTTATGGCTGACTAAGTAAATAAGACTTCCATTTATCCATCTCATCAGGATAAAAGACCTAACATAAGAAATCTCACCTACCCAATTTCACTAACATACCTCATCGACAAAAAGAATATATGCTAGAACATGTTGGAAAGTTATCAAGATGGTGTGAAAAGAAATAATTAAGAGTCCAGGACTCTGATTTACATTTATAGTGCATTCATTATATGTTAAGACTTGATAACTATAATGCTAGTAAATATCTATGTAGAAGAGACAACCCAAAAAGACAACACTTACCAATACGACCTATTTTCATCCCAGAGCGAGCAAGTGCCCGGAGAGCAGATTGAGCACCAGGACCAGGTGTCTTTGTCTTATTTCCACCAATAGCTCGCAACTTTATATGTAAAGCTGTAATCCCTAGTTCCTAAATGAATAAAGTTGATATACATAAGTGGTTCTAGCAAATGAAAGCACAGCTATCAGGGAGAGCTGAAAATTAGCAGACCTTGCATCTCTGTGCAACATCTTGTGCTGCAAGCATGGCCGCATAAGGAGATGATTCATCCCTATCAGCTTTAACCTTCATACCACCTGAAAGTAGAAATACAGGTTTGCTAAAGAATAAGCAATATGTTTATGATAGTGCTTAGTGAGCGAGCAAGTGCCCGGAAAACTAAAATTTTTAACATCAAATTGTTATACCTATATAGAATTCATCATTCCAACCTAAAACACAAATATCGAAAGATCACCTTGATAGAAGTGCATATTATAAATTGGTATATTATTACACAACCAACCTTCGATGGGAAGTTAGCTCTATCAATAAGTATAAATTTAAAATTTTCACAGTACCATATAAATTAATGCAGTACATGGCACACGATTCATAGTTTGAAAACCATAGAAAATTCAATTTCTAACTGAATGTATTCCTCTTCCGAGAACTAGGCATTTCACAAGAGCACTGGCAAGAGATACCTCTGAACAAAAGATGAGCAACAAAAGGAACTGCTGCTCAAGACTAGTGTTCATATTTGAGGAAAATCAAATGCCAATTAAAGAAAGCCTAGAAGTTAAAAGAATGAAGGAAAGGTTTCAAAGAAAAACACTTTGAAACCATGACTTAAATATTGCATGGCAATGACTCAAAACGCTTCCATAAAGTTACAGGAAGGCGATCTTAAGGGCCATGCAAAGAAAACCATAACCAAGCATCAAAATTCATAAAAAAAATTAAAAAGAGGACAAAAAAACAAGCATGTGCTCATCCTGAGATGGTAACGTACCTACCCCAACAGGGCCCATAATTATATACTTGTTAGTGAAGAGAATACACTCTCCTGAATTAAAGGACATATAAACAGGCTTGACAAAAGGACAACCGGCATAACGGGGCAAGAAGTCAAAGATCCAGTACGCCATAGCAGCACAAGGGTGGGGGGACAGAAGTCATATCTAATTAGTGATGGGAATGGAGCAGGAAACGTGAACCAAGAAAATTATACGGATTAAGAGGAAACCTGTAATGCGAACAAGTGTTTCCCTCCCCGATAGATCAGTTACATGCTGCAAAATCAACAAGTAAAGCAGGAGTCATTTATTATACAGATCGAATCGCATGCCTCGTACAAATTATTTGCTGGGAAAGAAGGCATTGTAACTCACGATGAAGGTGTCATTAAATGATGCAAAAATGTGAGCGACACCAAACACTTGCTCGCCTTCTCGAACTGTTGGTCCAAGCGTAACATTTTCTTCCTTTGGCTCCCTAGTCTTCTTCCTTCCAGACTGAATATCCATAAAAGATAGGCAACATACTTAATTATACGCTACCTTACACAATGAAACTAAAATTATATTTAATTGATAGAAACATCACGAGCATATCCAGATTCACAAGTGAAAAAATCCTTCTTTAAATCTCAAACTCCAAAAAGGATATATATTTCAAAAAGCAAAATGCTTTTCGAGAGAATTCGACACAGTAGATCTAGAAGGCATACGATGGCACATAAATCACTGAGGAGAGTGGTAATAACAGCAAAAGAAGAATGCGATGTGAATGCTAGGATCGCTCACCATGGTTAACGAGGGTGAACGACGAGCGACGGCGTGATATGTATTATTTCGCTCGGGGATGCAAAAAATGAAACCCTAAAGCGCCGCGCGGCTCCTCGTCCAGCGGTCGAATTTATAGTGCTCCCGGTTACCTTCCTTTAGTTTAAAATTACTGTAATAGCCCCGTCAATTGTACTAAAATTACTGGAATTTCACTAATTTGCTAAAATCATAAAAATTTTAGAAAAACCAAAACTCATAATATGTCAAAAAAAAAAAATTAATAGTTAATTTTTAGAATTATAGAATTTATATTATGTGAATTTAAATAAAGAATGGTTGCTATTTTTAAAAGTAATTAATTTTTATATATAAAGTACTAAAATTATAAAATTAAGCAAATTAAGTTAAAATGTATAGTTTCTCACGTAATTATACAAAATTAGTTTATATGAATGAATTGAAGTAAAAACTAATAAAATTGATAAAATTAAATGCAAAATAAACAGTTATCATGAATACATGAGAAATATATATTTTCACTCAATATTTAATTCATCTTCGATCATATGTAAATAGGGATGTCCATTTTTTCGGTTCACACCGAACCGAAAAATCGAACCGAATTTTTCAGTTCAGTTCGATTTCAATCGTTGTAGGTTCGGTTATTTGACCCGAACCGAAACGAAATTTAGATTTCAGTTAGGATTCGATTCCCGAAATTTGGGAACCGATCCGAACCGAAAACCGAATTAATTAAAAAATAATATTTTTTAATTTTTAACCGAATTAATTAAATAGGTATTAAGCAATTATTTTTATTTTTTAATTTTAAATCAAATTAATTAAAATTTCGGTTTTCGGGTTGAAAACCGAACCGAACCGAATAATTTCGGTTCGGGTTAAATCGGGTTAGAAATTATTCGGTTCGAGTTCGGGTTGAAGTTTGGACAAAGAAAAAAATTCGATTTGGCCAAATTCGATTCGGTTCGAACCGAACGGACAACCCTATATGTAAAGAGTTAATTTGGATATTTGATTCCAAATGACTTGAAATTTAATATATAACTAAAATTATGGAGGTAGATGCCCAATAATAATGCACCTCACTCAAATGATTCTATGTCATCATGAAAAACGTTTCTAGCTCAGAATACCTCTCCTCATTGAGAGGAGCACGATGGGTTGCTGCCACAAACGACGCCAGCTTATACCATATCAAGATAGTGGAAAATTATTATTATTTTAAAATTTTCGATTCTCCTATTACATTCAATCATTGTCTTTATTATACACGATATATTTGAAAGTGGTAACTTCCTAACATGGAAAGTGCAGCACGACTTACTTTTTTTGGGCTATGACCTTATTTCATACATCAACTGAACATTTCCTTACCCCCCCACCTCAAACCCAAGGAGAAAAGTATGGTTCCGACAAGATGGTCTTATAAGACACGCTATTATGACATTCGTTGACCCAACTATTGCACCTCTCATTGCTATTGCACCAACAGCTTACGCTGCATGGCAATGTCTCACTCGACAGTTCGCCAACAAATCACAATCGCGTGTGTATGGCCATCAAGACAACTCTCTCGCTTAACAAAGGGAAGTAAAACTAGCCAAATATTTCAATGAAATCCGTTCAATAACTGATGAGCTGGCAATTGTAGGCACACTTTTAAATGATTCGACACTTACCATAAAAATTCTCAACGGCTTGGGACCCGAATATAATGACATTAGTGTCGTTATCCACTCAAGGAATATGCTCATCTCCCTTGAAGAATTGTTCGACAAATTAAGCAGTCATGAAGTATTCTTACTTCATCGACATCAGTCACATGCAATCACTACTCAGTTTACCCAAAATCAGAATCAACAATGTCCAAATAATGAAAGATTGCAAGTTACCTAAAACACTAATACTCATTGGAACACACATCCCTTTAATTCAAACAACCGGTTTCAATCTTTGGCCAACAACAATCGATAAACAAACTGGCGATCACCGCCCTTCAAACAATGTATTCAGTGCCAACTATGCGACAAATTTGGGCACATAGCTCATGTGTTGCTCTCGTTCTCACAACCACGAAGAAGCTCAAGCCATTTTTTCCTCTCGACAACATAACTGGATTTTAGACACCAGAGCTTCTCACCACATTACAAGCAATACTGATGGCATTCAAGCATTTCTAGATTACACTGGTTCGGATGATGTCACAATAGGCGATGGTAATAGCATCACAATAACACATACTAGTGACACACTTCTACTTAGTCATTATTATATCTTCAAATTAGATAATGTTTTATGTGCTCCACCAATACATAAGAATTTGATCACAATCTCAAAGTTCTACAAGCAAAATAATACTTCTATTGAGTTCTTTCCAAATCATTTTATTGTGAAGGATATGGAAACATGAGCTCTTCTTGATCAATGCCCGAATAAATCAAATCTTTGCGAATGGAATGAAGATTCCCCAGCTACGTTCTTTTCTTCCCGCACAAATCAATCCTCATTTTCTATTTGGCATCAACATTTTGGCCACCCACATTTCAAAACAAGCTTCATGATTTTAAGATTCCATTTACCAATTTCTAGTCAATCTTCCAAAATCTTTCATTGTAATTCTTGTTTATGCAATAAAAGTCACAAACTCACATTCAATCAATCCACTCTCAAGAGCTCAAGACCTCTAGACCCGCTATACACAAATGTTTGGGTCCTTCTCCCATTACTTCTAATGAAGGATATCATTTTTGCATAATATTTGTTGATCAGTTCACGAAGCATACTTGGTTTTTTCTTATGAAAAAGAAACCAGACATCAATGAAATATTTCTGACCTTTAAACAGCTTGTGGAAAAATATTTCAATACTTTAATCTTAAACATATACTTGGATGGTGGAGGTGAATATATCGGCCTATCAAAAACTCCATTTGACTCTGGAATACAACAATATGTATCCCCTCCATACACACCGCAAATAGTCAACTCTATTGAACAATGACATCATCACATAATGAAAACAACACTGACTCTCACGCATTATGCTTCCATTCTATTAATATATTGGCCCTATACATGTTCTAATGTTTGTTTACCTTATCAACATACTCACAACTCCAATCGTGAAAGATAAATCATCATTCCATCTACTATTTAATGAACTACCAAATTACACTACACTTCATACCTCGGCTACTTATGTTACCCGTGGCTGCGACCACACACCCATCACAAACTTGACCAAAAATCCAAACCTACATATTCTTCGGCTATTCCATAAAATATCACCGCTACAAATGTTTTGATCCATCAAGCTGCAAAATATTTTATCCAAACATGTTGGATTCATCAAAGATAACTTCCCATACGCCAATATATCACTCAATCTGGATCGCATAATAGATTTCACATTGGATTCTTGGATGAATATCTTACCTACAAATCAACAAAGTCCTCCATTCACAACACCCACTACTATACCATCAACTGAGATAGTGCCACCACCAACATTGACTATAACAACAACTACATCCTCAACATCAGAATCTACATCACCCAACTCTCCAAATAGGGGCCCTTCAAACTTGTCAGACAATAAAGGAATAAAAACTCCTCTTGCCTTATCTACTGCACTCAAACTTGATGATGGTAGCTCTCCTGCTGATCAGAAATTGTATCGACATGTAGTAGGGGCCCTTCAATACCTTTCCTTTACAAAACTAAATATCTCCTCTGTTGTAAACAAACTCTCTTAACTTATGCATCAACCATCTCGCACTTATTGGTAGGTCTGCAAGAGAGTCATGTGATACCTCAATGCGACGCAAACACTTGGCCTACATCTCGCACCAAGAAAACAACTAAATCTGATAGTTTTCTCATATTCAGACTATTGGGAATAGATCTAGCGCAATAGACAAGAAATGAGAAGAAAATGAAATATACACAAGAACACACAAGATTTAGCGGGACCGTCGAAAACTCTGCGTAACGCAACATAAAAGAATTTGGGCAGATCAATCGTCACACATCCCAACACAGACTGACGAGGAGACACAGATGATAGATGCTCAACATGAGCATTCATTTTATTCCTTGGTGGATCTCCAATAAGTTGGTCTTCCAAAAGCAACAAAATGTCGCTCAATCATCAATAGAGGCTGAGTATAAAGCAATTATGAATGCAACTGGGTTATAAACTTTTTGCGTGAGCTTCACATATCCATTTCAACACCACTGATCATCAAGTGTGATAATCTAGGTGCTACCCTTTTATCTCAAAATTCGGTCTTCCATAGCAGGATTAAACACCTAGCACTAGATTATCGCTTTATCAGACAACAAGTCAATGAAAAAATACTTCTAATCCAGCATATACATGCTGCATCTCAACTTGTTGACTCTCTCACAAAGGTAGTTCCTGCTACAATTTTTCTTCAACACCGGTTCAAGATAGGTGTTGACAAGTCACCGTCTATCTTGAGGGGGCATAATAATGCACCTCACTCAAATGATTCCACGTCACCTCTGCTGACTCGCCACTCATCATGCAAAACGTCTCCAACTCAAAACACCTCTCCTCATTTAGTGGAGCACGACCAACTACTGCCACAAACGACGCCAACTTATACCATATCAAGATATTGAAAAATTATTATTATTTTGATTCATGCTCGATTCTTCAGTTACATTCAATTATTGTCTTTATTATACACGAAACCTGTGTATAAATATATACACTCAGTATATAATGAGACATCATTTCAATATTCTTCTCCCTATCAGCAATCTCTATTACCCAAGTCCTCTCTCCATCAAATTCTTATTTACAAGAACCTTCAAACTTTGCATATTCATTTATGACCTAATCCATGGAGGTTGCACATTATCTCCGTTGTGACCTAAATATTTGTTAATACAAAATTCTAATGTGAGATAAACCATAATTTTTTCTTATTAACTTCTTCCTCTTAGAAGTATTAACTTAAATCCTGAAATTACTGTTTAGGGAAAGTTCATTTATTTATATAAAAGAAATAGAATAATTCTGAGGGATTGTGTAAATAAATTAATTAATTTGAGGCATTGGCGTATAAAAAATGGATGGACAATCCGGTTTGTAAGGATTGGCATCTCAAATGCCTCACTCCATTCTCCTTTCTCTTTACCACCTACTCTATCTTGATCCAACTACATGTTGCTGTTTTTTTTCTCGATATACATCTGTTTGATCATAGTTTTAAAATTCGTACCGTACCGAACAATATGCCCGATATTTACCAATATTTTGTCTTTTCGGTATATGAGATACCCGATATGGGAGAAATACCAGGTATCTCGGTCATACCGAGCGGTATTTATCATATACCGCCCGGTATGGGCAATATGATTGCATAGAGCCGTTGGTTGGGGCCCAACGACACTTGAGCCCGTCGGTCACCTCCTTTGGTTTAATACCGCCCAAATTGGGCGGTATTGTGTGTTATACCGGGTAGTATATCGCTCGGTATGATGAACAGTATCCCCAAAAGGCTATAGAGCCGTTTAGGGCCGGGTTTGGCTTATTTTGGGGACTATATAAAGCCCTCCAAACACTCCTTTCACCCTCACTCACCCCTCTACCCATCTAAACTCTCTCTCTCTCTCTCTCATCTTTTTATTATTATTATTAATTTTTACGTCGAAATTCTGTCGAAATGGCGCCGAAATCTCAAGCCGACCCCGCATGGCAGAACGGTTGTCGGTTGGAGAAGGCTCACTGGCAATGCCTCCACTATGATATGATTTCACGTGGTGGAGGCATCACTCGATTGAAGCAACACTTGGCCGAAGGATATGACGACGTCGTCAATTGCCCCAAAGTACCGACTGAAGTCCGAAAGATGTTCAAAGCGCAACTCAATAACAAGAAGGAGCAACGTCTTAAGAATGATGCTCAATAAGCCGAGTTCGACCGACAAGCTATCCAAGATGTCGGCGGTGGCCATTATGAGGCTCGGGTGGCCATTATGATGCTCGGGGTGGCGATGACAACTTGAAGCCGGCATCCGAGCTTCATTAGAGCATGCTGCATTCGAACGAGATCAGATGTATTATCCTGGATCTCAATTCGAGTATGGCGGCGACAGTGACAGCGGTGGCCCAAGCAGCGTCGGCTCAACTTCGGCTACCGGAGCAATATATGGACCGAAGCGGTTCAATTTCCTCTGGTCCTTATATTGGTCGAAGTTCTAGCATGAGAGCACCTCAAACTCAGAGCAGAGGAGGCATTCGTGGATTCTTCACAAACCTCGGATCAAGTGGTAAGAAAATTAATATTAATATTTCTGATCTTGATCCCAGGGCATTTCCTCCTCCATCATCAAAGCAACCGCGCATAGACGATGCTTGGGCCAAGAACAAAAAGTGGGAGTTGGGGAGAGTGATCTCCAAATGGTTCCACTTCAGTCGGATTCCCACAAATGCAGCTAACAACCTATATTATCGAACTATGGTGTCTACAATCCAAAAGGTAGGCCCAGGTATTGCCCCTCCAACTCCGTATGAAATTTTAGGACCTTACCTTGAAGAAGAGGTCAATGAAATAAAATAATGGATCGACGAAATAAAGCGACAATGGGTGGACTACGGATGCAACTTAATGTGCGATAGTTGGACCGGGCCAATCCGGATGAGCATCATCAACTTCCTCATTTATTGTAACAAGAGGGTTGTTTATCATAAGTCGGTTAACTCTTTTGATTAAATCCATGACGCCTACTACATTTCGAAGTTGATGACGGACGTGATCGAGGAGATTGGATCTCATAACATTTTTCAAGTTGTAATCGACAATGGAGCCAATTTCAAAAAGGCATGTGAGATAATTGAACAAGATTATCCTCATATATGTTGGACTCCATGTGCATCCCATTGTGTAGACCTCATTAGAGGTGGCAACGGGCTGGGCCAGCCCATGGGCGGCACGGGTCCGGCACGATTGTGCCCAGAAGACGGGCCGGGCTCGCCTTCTGGGCACGTGGGTCGTGCTAGGCATTGCCCGCAGTCGGACCGTGCTAGGCATTGCCCGCAGTCGGACCGTGCTAGGCACTGCCCGCAGTCGGACCATGCTCGGCACGGCACGCGGGCCGACCACGGTCCGCGTGCTCGTGCTCTGGGCGAGCACGGGAAGCCTGGCGTGCGCCAGGTCTAGGTTGGCACTGCCAGGTCTAGGTCTGGCAGCACCAAACCAATCCTGGCGCGCGCTAGACGTAGGTCGGCCCGAGCCAGGTCTGGCTTGGGCCGACGAATCCATTATTATATATATAAAAATAAATCCTATAAATACCCCCTCTCCTTCTTCATTTCTTCTATCTTCATCTTCAACTCTTTCTCTCAATCCTTAACTCTCAACTCTCTTATACTCTTACTCTCAACAATCGAAGTTCATTTACAATCATTCTCAACAACATTTTAAGCTCATCGAGAAGACAAGGATTCAAGATTGTTGTTAATTTTTTTTAATCTCTTCAATTTATTTCATTGATTAGAATATTTATATTTTTTATATTTTTAATTTTTACTAATGGCGGATGGAGATTTTCCAGGTTATAATACTCCACAAACTAGATCAAATATGTTAGAAGAAATGTCTCCTGCTACTCTTACCACTCCTACCACTCAACAAAATCAAAACATAGAGATAAGTACATCTATTAATTTATGTCCATCAGGTAGAAAAAAAAGTATGGTTTGGGAATATTTTGAGAAAATTATTGAACCTGATGGCACCATAACAACAACCCAGTGCAAAAAATGTCAAAAAATTCTTTCAGCTTCAACAACCGAAGGAACTGGTCATTTATTACGTCATGAAAATGGTTATGACACTAAGGTTGCACAAGCTCAACAAATTCTTAATTTATCTTCTTCTGGTTTAACAGCTTTTTCGTATGATCATGATTTTCAACATCAAGAACTTGCAAAATTAATTGTTCAAATTGAATCTCCTTTTAGTTTTGTTGATCAACCAAGATTTTCTAGTTGGATTCAAAATACTTTACAACCAAAATATAAAAAAATTACTCGAAATACAATGAAAAGTGATGCTTTAAAATTATTTTTTATATATAGAGAAAATATAATGACTAGTTTTCAAAATAATAAATCAAAAATTTCTTTAACATCTGATGTTTGGTCTAGTCAACGTACTACTAATTCTTACATTTGTGTTACAACACATTGGATTGATGAAAATTTTATTTTGCAAAAAAAATAATTAGTTTTAAAATTTTTGAATATTCACACACTTCTATTGTCATTTTTTCTACTATTAGATTTGTAACATCTTTCTATAATATAAATGATAAAAAAAATTTAATTAGTTTTGATAATGCTAGTAATAATGATGCTGCTATTCCTCCCCTTATACAGCTATTTAAACCAGTATTAGATGGTGAATTATTTCATGTTCGTTGTGTTTGTCATGTTCTTAATTTATGTGTACAAAATGGTTTAAAACAAGTAAATATACATGTAGAAAAATTAAGATATGTTATTAGATATATGCGTTCTTTAAAAGCAAGAACACAAGAATTTAAAAAATTAGGGTAAATTACACTGACCTCCCCTGAGGTTTAGTGAAATTACACTGACCCCCCTCTATTTGTCCAAGTTACAATCACCTCCCCTAAGTAATGTTTGAGTAATTTTTTTAGGGGAGGTTTGTGTAATCTTATTTCGTAATAGGGGAGGTTTGTGTAATCTTTTACAAAACTCAGGGGGGTTACAAGATAATATTATAAATAGAGGGGAGGTTAGTGTAATTTCACTAAACCTCAGGGGAGGTCAGTGTAATTTATCCAAAAAATTATGTCAATCTTTTAATAAACCATTTAAAAAATTTAATGGTGATGTTATTACTAGATGGAATTCAACATATCATATGCTTATGTCTACTATAAGATATCAAGATATCCTTACAATGTTTTACAATCAAAATATACCTGGTGATCCAATTAATAATAATGATTGGTTAGTTGCTGGGCATATTACTCAAATTTTAGAACTTTTTAATAAAGCTACCGAACAACTTTTCGGTGTTTATTATCCTACATGTAATTTAACTCTTTTACATATAGTTCGTATTAGTGAAGTATTTTCTTCATATAGACATCATCCTTTATTTGCACAAATTATTTCTTAATGAAATCTAAATTTAAAAATTATTGGTCAGATGTACCTACTTTATTTTGTTTAGCAATATGTTTAGATCATAGAATGAAAATTGATGGTTTAAATATGTTGTTAGATGATTATTATAACAATATGGAATTAGATAATGTTGAAGAAAAAAAAATTAAAATTTCGAATTTATTAAATTCTATGTTTGTATTTTACGCTTCAAAATTTGTTGATACAATTACAAATAAGACAACATCTTCTTCTAGATTAAGAGAAGATTGTGGAAATAGTATTAATTATCAACTTGGTCGTAGAATAAAAAAAACTAAATCTACTAATTTTAATGAATTACTTTTTTTTCTAGATCATAATCATTCTGAAAAAATAGATGATAATGAAATTTTAGCATGGTGGAAAAAAAAGAAAATACGTATCATATTATTTTCATCATGACACGTGATATACTAACTGTTCCTGTGTCTATAGTAGCTTTCGAGTCTTGTTTTAGTGCAGGAAATAAAATTCTCGACGAAAAAAGGAGCCGAGTGAGTGAAGAAACGGTTGAAATGTGCATTTGCTTGAAAGACTGGTTGGATGCTGAAGATAGATTACAAGATAAGGGATGACACAACACTTTATCATCGGGAGAGGAGGAAGCTCAAACAAGCGAAACTGGTGCTGCTGGTCCAAGTACTAGTTAAATCACCGGGACTACGGGTGATTAAAAATGTAAAAAGAACTACGTAGACTTGATTCTTCTATAGTTAATCATTGGAGAGTACAAGTTTAGCTATAGAATGTACGTAGGCAACCTTTTAAGGTGCGGTCTATTATAATATTAAAAAAAAATATTTTATCATTAGATGAATATTTTTGTATTAAAGATAAACAAAAATTTAATTATAATTTGATTTTTTAAAAAATATTTTTATTAATTGTACTGCGTTACATATAAAAAATATGTTAAAAAATATATAATAAAATTTAGTACAATGATTAATAAAATTAGATGTTCAAGTTCAAAACTAACCCGTAATCATTAATTTTTAAAATTAAATTTTAAACCTTTAAAAATTTAAATTTAAAAATTTAAATTAAAAATATAAAAATATAAATTAAAAATATAAAAATTTAAATTAAATAATTAATTTTCGGGCTGGGCTTGGCTGCCAATTGTTCGGACCGTGCCAGGCACGGCCCGTTGCCACCTCTAGACCTCATGATGAATAATATCGGTGATATACCGATGGTGAAGTCGACGGTGAAGAGGGTGCAACAAATTACGCGCTTCATATACAATCACACATGGGTACACGCCCTTATGAGAAAATTTATAGAAGGTATATTTTTAAAAAATAATTTATAGTATTTATTTATTAATTAGTTTAGGTGATAATTACTAATAATAATTTCATATTTTAGGTGAAATTCTTTGACCGGGATCGACTCATTTTGCAACAAACTTCACCGCATTAAGGTCGCTCCAACAACGTAAGGCGGGCCTTCGATCAATGTTTACAAGTGAGGAATGGTCTACATCAAGATATGCCAGAAAAATTGATGGAAAGCAAATCGAGAAGAACGTTCTCAACACGCGCTTCTGGGATTGCATCGCGGAGATAATTATCGTCGTAGAACCATTGTACAAGGTTCTATGACAGGTGGATATGGAAAAGACGCCTCAAATGGGTCATATCTACCACTACATCCACTAAGCACAAGAAGAAATTAAGAGGGTTATGATTTCTCCAACCAAGTATAAACCCTTCATCGGCATTATCTCCCAGAGGTGGGAAAATCAAATGGGTGGTGACATACATATCGCGGGTAATTTTTTATTTAATTTTAATTCATTATGCTAAATTACTTATTAAATTTATAATTTTTATAGGGTATTATTTAAATCCCGCATACCGGTATCGATATGATCTTGGAACGACGAATAGTTTATTATATCTGCTTCGCAAGGTCATACAACGAATGTCGACATCAACCAGAGAAGCGACACAAGCTCTAAATGAATCAAGATATTTCCGAGATTCAAGTGGCAATTTCGGAGACCCATTTGCAATGTCGTGCTGAGATTCTATGGATCCAGATAGATATAATTTTTTTTCAATTTATTTATTAATGATAAAATTGGTAATCTCGTTACTAATATTAATTTTAAATCTATTGCAGTTGAATGATGGTTGCAATTTGGAATCGAAGCTCCAATTCTTTGAAAGATTGCAACACGCATCCTCTCGCAAACCACATCATCAAGTGGATACGAGAGGAATTGGTTGACCTTCGCCTTGATTCATACCAAGCCGAGCAACCGACTTTTATATGCTCGATTAGAGAAGCTAGTATATGTTCATTATAACATGCGGCTTCGATTGTGGGCATTACAAAACGAAGATAAAGAGATTCAACATGTAGATCCGTTCGATGTCGAGTTCGTCCATGGCGATGCAGACCCGATAATTGATTGGTGGAGTGCAATGGAGAGCGACCAACCTCTTCTTGATGAACTAGGCGAACCACCTCGGCCTTCACCAATTTTATTAGATGCACTTGAGTCTAAGAGCCAACCAGAAGACACGGTCATTACTCCTTGAACTCTCAACGAATTCGGCAAGCAAGACGCCGATCCAAGTCAGACTCTCCATCTTCCCAATCAAAGGGAAAAAAGAAGGCAACACCTTCAATGGCAAAAGGCAAAGCCAAAGGTAAACGACCAATTGATCATTTGGATGCGATTGCAGAAGCAGAAGAGGACGAAGAAGACGAGCCAGCCGTTCATAGCAGTAGTAGCACACAAGATGAAGGAGATGATGATGATGATGGAGCTGGTGGAGAAGACATTGTCGTGCCATCAACACTAACACCTATTGATCTGTGGACAAATGAGCAATACTTCGATCACACTACCCAAGATGAGGACCATGGTGCTAAAACCAGAGGATCAACTGGGATCAGGGTGTACGAGAAGAGAGGCCGGCGTCGAGGTGGACCGACATCATTGCAAGATTACCATCATGATATGATGAGTAGTTTGCAAGAGGTTTTTGAATCAACATACTCTGTATCCAATACATACTATACTAGGTCTAGTTCTTGGAATCCCAACAAAGAAACGCTAATGTCAATGTGGTATAATGGATACCAAGGCATTATGCCATGAGAAAATTTTCAAATATAGACATTAGAGACCTACGGTGTTGACCTTAGTCGTGTATGTCACCAAGCCCAAGATACGTATGTGTACGTCGAACGTCATTCGTCCGCATTTTAAACATTGTATTCATGTATTTGACATTTGAATATTGATTTTAAGCATTTCTTCATCAATTATATGTTATTGAAGACTTAGAGTTATTTTTAACAAAAAAAATCCGATCGGTATGCTTTTTCATACCGGACCGTACCGTGTGTCGATACGGTACGATACCAGTATATCGGTCACCGATCGAAATCGATACCGGTATTTTAAATCATGTGTTTTGATGTTGGACAACACATCTCACTATATTAACAGACAACGTATGTTGGAAAAATTAACAAAGTCAAGAAATCTTTATTTAAATGAACGAGGTTGATTTTTTATTTTTCCTTACAAAAAAGAGAGGATAAGGTGACGTTTCAAGTTTTTTAGTTCATTGAATCTTCAATAGACATCAAAGTAATTAATTCCCTCTTTAATTATAGTGCAACAATGAGTGAATTCAGATAAAGCCTATTTAGTTTTAAGCTGATTTAAGTCCCAAGCAAAGCAACCACATAAAATTACTAGAAGTTACAATAAAAAACTACAAGAGTTCATTGTTAAAGATAAGTTGGACTTTTCCGGGCAAAATGACCAAAATAAAGTCAAATCCAGGTTTTCTGGAATTTTTGGGTGTCTAAACAGATTAGAATAGCTGAGGTTCAATATCATGCAGCATCTGCATTGTGCCAACCTCTTGTGCAAGGAGGTATGCTGAGGAACTCATCGAACTCCTTCACATGAATGTCACAGCATTTCCACTGCATAAAGGAAAGAAGACGAGTTTAAGAAAAAGAATAACAGAGGGAGTTAAATGATTATTTGACCACTGAAAACTTGAGCAACTGCAAAGTAAACAAAAAAAACATACCCCTCTCAGCCTGTCATGGAAAACTGCTGGCCCTGGATGATATTCACATGCAGTTTCATGGTTATCCTTCTCCTTGAAGGTTTTGCCGCATGCTTTATTTCTGCACACCTGAGGTTCGTTTATCCCTACTTTTTTCTTAACTGGTGCAGGAGTGTTTTCAACTTGGTTGTCTGCTGTACTCACAACCACAGCTGGTTTTGAAGACCTCCCTTGCGATCCTGAAGGACATCAAACAGTACCTTTGTAATTTCAAATAAAGTTATGCCTAAAGTCGTTACAAGGAAAAGAATAATAGTGAAATCATCAGCACAGCTCGTGGAGTAATTGATAAGAGCATGAATTAAGACAAAGAATTAAGGAACTCCAAATATTAACCATATCAGGCTATAGTTCAAAACTAAGGTGTCAAAAAGATAAATAAAAAATATTTGATGACACACAAGACTTTCCAGCAAGTGATCTCATAAAGATTACAAGACCATTTCATATCAGAAACAACATACCATGATCAGAGCAAAAGAAACCTTGGCGGCACCTTGAACAAGAATCATCATTTTTCTTATTCTGATCAGGAGATCGAACAGGCACTGGTTTTTTTTGAGCACTAGAAGACACAATCTTGGTCACTGGTTTCTCAGTTGTATGTTTACCTGTCTTACATCTTCAAGAAAGGAAGGAACAATTAAAGGTATAAGTTATTTAGCAAGTAGACATTAGGTTTACTCTAACTGATACACAGAGACACCATAGGTAAAAGAAAGGCATTGCTTTTATGATGCTATGTACTACCTTAACCAATAGGGAAATAATCTTTCATAAATTTAAAAAGAAATATAGTAAAATAATCATACAAAGCATTGCTTTTCCAAATCAACATGCAGTTAACCAAGTAAGCTAAGGGAACGGCATACCCTGGAATGGCCAAAAATAAGCTGAAATCATGACTTCTTTGCTTGCAACAACTCCATTCTTTCATACCATCATGAAATAAGGGCTGGAAAGTTTGCAGAATACTTGCAATAAGAGCTGTTATAGTATATACTACCCAAACATACACGGCAAACATTGAATTGACTTACCCCCTGATAAAGAAAAAACATCAGAGGTCAAGTGTTGATGAGGTTGTAAGTAAATAAGTAACAAAAAAAAAGAAAATGAAGAACCACCAACCATGACCTCTAGATAGAGATGAATCAATCACATATGAGAATAAAATTTGCAACTCAAGACTTGATACTAAATGTGTAAATAGAACGTATAGTGAGAATTTGAACTAAAAACAAGCAATTTGCACCCAGTGGTTATGAAAACAAATCATAAAGCCAAGAAGTTGAGCTAAAGAAAGAATAAAATAGATTTACTTTTTGTAATGATTGGTTCAATCAATGAGGGTGGCTTTGGTGTAACGATAAAGTTACCCCACTTGTGACCTAGAGGTCACTCCGCAGAGCCCACAAAAGTAAGATTGCTTTGTGCACTAGGACACCCTTTCTAATGATTGGTTGAATCAATTTTCTTAAGAAACAAAGTATAAATTGGGACCAGAGTATCTACTTAAGCTTTTGGGAAAAATAGTGAATGGCAATCCAATAAATCTTTACTATGGCATCAGAAGATTCAGAACCACATCTCACAAGTATGAAAGCTGCTCCTTTTATTTTTAATTCTTTGCTTAATTGCTTGTGTGTTGGCTTATTTGTGCATAAAGGATAAAGCCCATGAATCTTTAGCCTACTTTCTCTTATAGTTGTACTCTTTTGTAATTCCCTCCATAGTTTAAATTATCATCTTGCTTGATGGCCAGGGGGACGCTAGAATATAAAGTAGCTCAAGGTTTTGGGGTAAGCCAGACACCAACTCGAACTTCAATAAAATTTTAACCTAGATAACAGAGGAATACCTATTTGGTTCAGCTCAGTTTTTTTATCAGTCATCCACAAAAACAATATATGATCATCATTTCATAAATGCAACATTTTATGCTCATCATAAAATAATTATTGATTGTTGTTCATTTACTTCACTCTCACACTTTATGCCCATCGATTTCACACTTCAGGTAAGCTACAAACAGATAACAGATTATTCCCTGAAGATGTGTGTTCAACTACCTTATCATCTCTCCTATTTGAAGTTAAACTAGTCCTTGACATGAGCAGGAGTTGTCAATGGCAAGAAAACAAGTCCTGCATCCTAAAATGCAAGAATATTTATGACCATTCACCAGACAACCTGTGAGAAGGGTGTTACACACATGCAGTGAAATCTGCCATATTAACATTATGTGACCATTTATTGACTTCATCTTATTTCTTCTGCCAATTTGGTAGTTTCATTACATGCCTCTTCTGATGATCTGTAATCCTTAACATTGTTTCTTTGTATTACACATCTTACAAAATAAATATATGGCATTTCCACCTTTCTTTAAAATTAGATAACCACCTTTCCATCCTAGAAAGGAGCCAACAAAGTACATGTGACAGCTTATAGACTCACCAGTCTCCCTATAAATTAATCTTCCATGCCATCAGAATTATACTACCAGCACTCTCTAAATGTTCTCCAAATCTTTTGTCCTGTCATGTCTCAAGCCTGAACAACAATTTTTATGTGGGATAAAGGCTGAGAGGAAGCTCTCATCCACTATCTTCGTTTTCCAAGGAAAGGATAGCTGGTTTCTTGCTAAGAAGACACAACTAAAACATACATTAGACTGCTTCACGGGCCAATGAATATTAAGCTGAGAAGTTTGATGTAGAGATAATAATCAAACTAACTTTTCCTAATGCAGAAAGTTGTAAGAAAATCAGGCAACATATGCTATCACCTACACCTCCTCTATAGCAGATAAACTTATGTAAAATAATCAGTCAACATCCATAATCAACAAAAGTTTTACCCCAACAAGCAAGAACTTATTATAAAAAATTTCTAACAGCTTTTGTCAGATGAACTTGGATACTCAATTAACTTACAGGATACATTGTTGCTAAGATCCAAACTACTTTTGTCAGCAAAATTATGATCCATACATTGGATGGATTAGAAACATTAAAGTTGCACCTTAATGTAGCACGTGACAAGATCAGTTTACTCTAATATTCTGCATAAAAAACTAAAAAGCACCCATTTCTTTAAGTTCTAGCTTTTAACCTCCCTATTCTTTAAGTTCGATTTGACAGTTCCATTTTAGTGAATAGTGAGTGCATCCATAATTAGTTATGGAAATGGTAGAGTGAAATTCAACTGGCATGCCTTTTTCATGAATTTCTACAATTCAGGTTTTCGAACTATAGAAAGCGAAATGCTAGTCTCGTGTTGGGCATTTAGGATAGGTATGGCCTTCTTCGTCCTTTTGCTCCTTCACTTTTAAGCTCCAAAGGTTTTGATCATTCATCAAACGCATAGAAGAGTTGTTTTAGACCATCACTCAAGCCTCAGCATTCCAATCTTTAAGAATAATAAGAGAAATTGGTGCTGTTCTTTTACTTGCAATTTAATTAATTATGCATAGTTCAGATTAACGAAACATGCTATATCTAGATTAGAAAAGTTTCATATGCAATCCACAAGACCAAATGGACATCATAAAACAACCAAAAAGAATAAAGATTTAACGCACGCCAATCAAAAGCTGCACGCACGATAGAGAGTAAATCAAACCAAGTGAAAAAATCCACCGAGCTACAAGTTCTTCTTAAAGTGAACATGCTACAATTTTTACAATAGATCAACACTCACGGAACCAAAGCACTAGAGGGAAACAAATAAATCCACAGAGAAGGGTAATAGAAGCGGCGATCTAAAGAACACCGATGGATCGAGAACGATTATGTGGAAGCATAGATAACGAGCAAACTGCGGATCAAAAAAAGGGGAACAAGGATTGGGGGAAAAGGACGCTTTCAATCATCATATTTCTTACAGAATCGTGGTATCGGCAGGAGCCTTCGACGTTGTCTTCTTCAGTGAACATGGCGTCGCATCCAATCCTTTGGCATCGAACAGCGCCATCGCCGGCACCCGCCATTGTTGTCTTCCTCGAGCCGCTTCGACTTCTCCAGAAAAAAGAATAGGCGTAGGATGGATAAAAGCAGGACGACGATACTTTAATAGCGGATTCGGGTGTTTAGCTCCGTTACATGCCACAGTCAAATAGTCAATGGCCTTATCGGATCCAGTTTCCTGTCAAAGGATGTAGGATCATATCAGACTAGAGTTCGTCGGAATCAAAATTGCTTAAAAAATGCATTTGATTCGATGAAATTGAATCAAAACTAAAAAGAAAATAAATTATAATAAAATTAATTGATTTTTAAAAAAAAATAAAAATACTAAAAAGTTATTTTTTAAGTTTTGAGACTGCCAATTTTGTAATATCAAAATGAAATGATAAATTTATAATTATAAATATCTTTTATATAATTGATTAATTTATAAATAAAATAAACTATATAGTTTTATAAAAATTTAAATAAAATCATCAATTCAACCAAATTATTTTTTAATTGATAAATTTTATATCTAATTAAATCAAACCTAATTTCTAAAGTGATTCAAATTTATTAAAGTTAATCTATTTATAATTTAATCAAAATTAATTATAGATCATTTAACTCAATTTTTTTTTAAATTATAATTTTTATAAACTAATTTTATATCTAACTGAACAAAGTACAATTTTAAATTAGCAATAATCTAATTAAATTTTACAAATATTTTTTTTAACCATACTAGCAAAAAAATTTACTTTAGAAACGTACCAAGAAAAACATAAAATTTCTTCTCAAATTAGCAATGTAATTAAAAAGTCAAAAAATATTTTAAAAATTGTGTAAGGTAATTTTTTGACGGCTAAAAATTAGTAACAAACTAAAAAACCAGAAGCTGATGAGTTCACTTTCTTTAGGAAGGTCTACTCTACGAAGGTCATGTCTTAAGCCTATATTTCTTCCCGTGCTCTTGTTAGTGATAACAAAGGAGCAAATTAGTGAATGGCACCTTCGTCGTTTAGGAATCTTGCGTGCATATTACTATATTACGGTAAGTCGAATTAGGATTTATGATGTCTTTTCTATAGAATATGAAGATATCATAGAGCAACACAAGTTAGGAAAAAATCATTAAAACCATCACAACTTCTCTTTTGCCTCGTCAAACTCTCCACTTCTTGAAGGAGCAAAAAGCCATCCAAAGGAAGAGAGAGGTTTTGCTGCGGCAAAATATCACTATCTTGGGGTTCTTGAGAAAGAGATCTAGCGGGACTTCTTTAGCTACTACATACTTTTAGAGTTTTAGGTAAGTCGACAATGGTTGCACTTCTTGGAAATCATCATCCTCTAGGTTCGCAACAAGATAATCGACCTTTGATAAAATCTAGATTTGATAACCCTATTACTTCTAAAGCAAGCCCTAAGCATGGATCTATTTCTTGGATGAATCTTTTTTAAGTTGAAAGAGCTTGACACTACAAGTTTTTCTTCATTCAAGATTTCCTCGATTAAAGTTTTGGTCAATGACTTTGTTGAGTTTGATGAATTGAACTCAATGACATGTGCAAACCTTGGTTTGCATCCTTAATCGTCGATTTCGTCTTAGATCTCGCTTCATTCCCACTTAATAAAATGGGCATTTCATATATGGTCTAGTTTAATTTTGTAAATATTATTGATTTGAGAAATGAGTGTTTTTCTTTTTCGCTTTGATTTGGAAGAAGATGCTCTTAAAGTTCTTTTGGTGGGTCTCTGGGCTTGTGGAGGTGATATTATTAAGTTGAGAGCTTGGAAACCAAATTTAAAAACCCCTGTTTGAGGACATTTTCTTGACCCATCATGTGGGTTCAATTTCTAAATTTACCTATGGATTACTAGAATGATAATAGTTTGTTTAAGATTGCTAATATGATAGGTAAACCTCTTAAAATTGATAAAAACTCATTCATCTAGGAGCGATGTAAGCTTGTCAGAATGTGTATTGAGTTAAGCTTCTCTAAACCTATCAAACAAGGAGTTTGAGTAGGGAAGCCGGGAGTTGGTTTTTTCCAATCACCATGTATGAACAACTCTCTACTTTCTTTTTTAAGTGTGGTTAGGTCATCAAATTAGTAAGTGTAATAAATTGTTCGTTGCAACTTGCAGGATGCACGCTTGCCGATCATCTCGACCACCATTCGACTGACCATAGGGCCGGGAGGGGGGCCAAAGGTGAGAGGAGATGACGGTGGAGACTGGCCATCGGAGGGTCAACTGGTGGAGATTGGCGGTCTACGAGTGAGGACTAGGGTAAGGGGGGAGGGGACTATAGGAGATTGAGAGAGGAGGAGGGGAATTGGTCAAAAAGGGAGAGGGTTATCTATTTTAATAATTATAATATATAATTAAATTATAATTTAATTAACTAAAAATTAATTTATTCAAATGAACAGTACAAGTGTTTGAAATTAAATTATTTGGTGAACCTAGAGTTGTCGGTTGAAATTGAGGTAAAAAACAAAGATATAGATTTTCACGTACCGAACGGGATAGTGAGGCCGATTTCGCTAAAAAACATTGTTAATGCACTCTTGTTGTAGGTTAATTGTTGAGGTGTTTAAATGATAATAATGTATTAGATTGAAAATATATTTATTTTGGTTAATTAATTAGTGTGAAATAATTATAGTTTGGTGAGTGATTTGTGCAAGCGAGTTAATCGTTCCTTGTCCTTTGTTGATTTGTCGATGTTTAAAAAATAAAAGTTGATGTAAGTCGAATGACCTACACTAGAGGTGGGTGGGGGGGGGATAGTGTGTTAACTAAAATCTTAATCTAAATTTCGATTTTAATCATTTCTTGATTACTTAGGTATACACAATTCAACTACTAGATGCGAAAGCGATAATAAAATAATTAATCACACACAAGAGTATCAATACTAAAAGTCGATTTGTAGTGGTTCGATCATAATGTCTACTCCACTACCTAAGCACCCCCACTTAGAATTTTCAAACTTAACTTTACTATATTATGAATGTTTCCCTTACAATGAGGATCTTTTACCCGAAAAGTCTCCGCTCTCACACCTAAGACACTTGCATACCCAGAAGTATTCGTCTTCTTACCGAGAGTACTCTTTCACCTCAAACCCTAAATGATAACAATCACTAATCCCAACAAACTAAGTTTATACCGATGAATTTAAGTCTTAACACTAAGGCAACCACCAACCATTCAAGACCAAACAACATAGGTCTTACACAAGTTCAAACACAAGAAATAAAGCACAAAATAAAATATAAATGGAGAAAGTGAACAAACAAATAATACGTAGCTTCAAAATGAATTCCTTAGTCCTCTTGATGCCTTTGAATGGTGAAGCAATGCCTTTGAATGGTGAAGCAATGAAGAACAAAAGCTAAATCAAGGTTTCAACTAAAAACTAGGGTTTGTTTAAAGAATAGCTCAAGAAGGCTTAACAAATATGAATGATTGTTTTAATGAAGCATTAGATAGGTAAGTGTTGGCTTTAGGTTTTTAACCTTAGTCTTAATCTTAGTTTTGATGATAAGAAACATGAGACTAATGATTTCATTGAGAATATCTCCAGGTTCCATATCAGTAGCGTTCGATGTCCTCAATCGAAAAAATTAGAGAAATCAGAAATCGGAAGAACATTGATCGTCGCGCTTGGGTTCGTCGCGAAAGTTTCTCGAAGATCGATGAGTGCACCAAAGTCATCTTGGACAAGTTCAAAGATCACATGAAAGCTCTCCAAGTTGATGGTTGTTGAAAGCCGAAACCCGGAAACAAAGCGCGAAAGAAAATAGACTAAAAAATCAAATTCAGCCTAGGTTCGATCGACCGGGCGATCAACCGAATGTAGGTAAAAAGGGGCAGTAGTCGTTCAGTCGACCCGTCGGTCGACCAAACATAGGGAAGAAAGAGCAGCAGAGCTACTTCGGTCGACCGGGCGATCGACTGATCGAAGCCCAAATTGGGCAGTAGCTCTGTCTGTCGACCAACCGATTGACCGACCTGCGTTTGCTGAAGACTCAAGATCGCATCGGTCGAACGACTGGTCGACTGAAGGCGGGATCAATGGTTTTGCATCTGGGCGGTCGACCCGTCGGTCGACCGACCATAGAGAGATGTGCAGCGATCGAATGACCGGTCGATCTGTCGATCGACCGATCAATCGATCGGCGGCCTGCAACGGATAGAAAACTATCTGTTGAGCTGTTGTTTCTTCAGGAGGGTATAAATATACCTCCTCTACTCCTTCTAATACTCTTCCTGGAATATAATAGATTTGAGTGAGCATTCAAAGGGAAGATCTAAGCCTTCTAAACGATCAACGCTTGCGCTCTGTTTCTTTACGCGAACAATCTTCTTCAAGCACACAAGCTGGGCTCAACTCGAGTTTTGATCAAGCTCTACCTCTTGACGAGTTGAAGGTGCCAAAGGCTTGAAAAGGAGCTTTTACTATTGGTTTTATTCTTAGCTCTTTTGATTGTAAATTTTACATGTTATTTGAACGTTTTATTTAAGCTGGGTTTGTAAGACCTAGGTTGTTAGGTCTTGTGTGTGAAATGGTATTCTTGGTGTAGAAGGAGTAAAGCCACTTGTGTAAACTTAGTGTTTACTAGGAATAGTTTAGTTGTCCCTTAGGGTTGAGGTGGAAGAGTGCTCTCGATAAGAAGGCGGAGACTTCCGGGTGTGGAAGTACTTTAGGTCGAGAGTGAGACTCTTCAAGTGAAAAGTCCTCTGTGTAAGGGAAACGTAAATTAATCTAGTAAAACTAGTTTGGAAATCCTAAGCGGGGGGTGCTTAGGTAGTGGAGTAGGCATTGGGGCCGAACCACTATAAATTAACGTGTTTACATTGCTTTATTGTTTGTTTTAATTGCTTGATTATTTATCGCTTTCGCATCCAATTATTAAATCGCAAATTGCCTAAACTAATCAAGAAACGATTAAATTGGAATTTAGACTAATTGATTTAGTAAACACACTATTCATCCCCCCTCTAGTGTCGTCATTTCGCCTTCAGTAAGGAAGCCACTCTTGGGAGTATTTATAAAGATCCCAAGGATAGAGGCTTAATAAGAGCCGTTCAACAGATCTAAATAGATTTGTTGGGCTTTTCGGTTGACCGTCGATCAACCCTCAGGTGGATGAGGGTCAGCCGTACAGGTTCTCGAAACTTTCTAGAACTTTTTAATTAATCAATCCTCGAGCGATCATTGGTCAGCCGAGGATTGACTGAGGTTCGACCGATAACTGGGCATTTCAGCTGATTTTTATGGTTTGTTGAGTTTTGGATTTCGAGTTTCGGGATTAGGTTTTTAGGTTTTTTTTGCATCACAAAGAGGATTTACAACACATGCTAGACACCCTAAACCTAAACTCTATCTTCGTGACGAAATCCAAGTGTCGACGATCATCCTTTTGATTTCTCCGATTTTTGCGATCGCTGATGTCGTGTGCAAACCAATATGGAACCTGAAAATATTTCTTGCCCAAATATTAGTTCTATGTTTGTTATCATCAAAACCAAAATTAGGACCAATGTTGAAAACCTTAGGCCAACAGTTGCAATTGTACTTGCAACTTTTATTTGCGGCCAACCAAACACATGCAAATAAAAGTTACAAGTCTACTTGCGACAACCAAACGATAGGTTGCAAATTTTATTTGTAGATAATTTGCTTTTGTATGCAAATGCTTTTTGCAGCATTTGCACTTGTCGACAATCAAACACTCTATGGAAATCCTAAGTTGGAATTACGAGGGTCCTATATACGAGGAAATTTGTACAAGACTATGCCCTCAAGATATCTATTTGGAGGACCAATGCCTCTCCTTTGTTAAAACTCTTGGCAAAAAATGGAAAGACTATGCCTTTAGTTCTATGGGGGCTTCTAGTGAGCTTCTAATGGATTGGAAAAAATCTTCATAATATATATAGGTTGTATCTAAATTTAAACATCTAATTAATGCTATCATTCAAAATCTTGATAATCCTTTTGTTTTTTTACTAGTATTTTACTAATACTAATCTTGTTATTCATAGTCTTATGAAAAGTTATTGGGTATATGGATTTTGGTGATATATGTTCCTTGGCTATTAACAAGTGATTTAATTGTATTCTCAACCAAAATGATAAATTTGGTGGTACTTTTTTTTTTAACTTCGCAATGATAATGTATGTCTTAGTTTTTCATAAATACATTTTTTTGCTGTGGTTTTGTAGATTATGTTTTGTTATACCTAGGTACACTTGGTTTAATAATTGGAGAAATGACCATGAGATTCTCGTTAGAATAGATAGAGCATTCACAAATGCTTCTTGGCTTAATATCTTTTGTAATTCTAAAGGGCTTCATCTTAACCAAATATTAGTATCACCATGACCGGTAATATTAGGGCAATGCATGTTGAAATTTCAAAATTAATGAATTGAATATCCCCAAATAGTTGAATTTGTAGAGAATATTTGGTCTACTTATAACTCTAATTTCTCTTTTACGACGTAAACTTCTAAAAATCTTGCAAATCTTAGAGGAAAATTATCCTTCTATAATAGAAACTACCTTGGTAAATAAGAAGACTATCTCAATAGAGTTAATGCTATTACTAAGGACTTTGAAAATTATATGGTAATTTTATTGAGTATAATATTTCAAAACTTGTGAGTCTATGGAACACAAATGCGTTAACTAGACAGCTTAATCTCAAAAAGTCTTAGCTAAGGAGAAATGGATTAAAGATTGTGATAAAAATATAAGATATTGTCAAAAATTAATCATGGTTAGAAAAAGTACAAATATAAAAAAAATACTCATGCTAAGATTTGGTTTAATAAAATGATTATTATTAGTGATAAAAATATAAGATATTGTCGGGAATTAGTCATGGTTGAAAAAAGTACAAATATAAAAAGAAATTACTCATGCTAAAATTTGGTTTAATTAATAAAATGATTATTATCAAGTTCGATTGAAAAATTGTTATTTCAATGTCCAATAATCAAATAGATAGTTTTTGGCATGTTAAAGATATTGATAATGATAGAAAAAAAAATCGTACTTAGTTCTGTTAAATTGGGAGAGAATGGAACAAAATTTCATATTCACTGACAAATTATGCTAGGAAAATGAAAAGAACTTTACATGAGAGGATAATTGACATTCGAACATGATTAACATTATAATTACTGACGCTGCATTATATTTATAATTTGCAATAATTTTTTATTTGAAAAAAATATTTTCGAATGCGATCAGAAGACGTAAGGTAAGTGAAGATGAAAAATATAATAGAAAAGCCAAAGCACAAGAAGTTCTCCATGCCACCATTAGCATCATCTAAAACCCTCTATCTCAAAATCTAAACGAAAATTTTAGCCTTGTCAAGATTCTTGAAGCAAAATGTTCTCCACATAATAAAAAGTAATTAATTCCCCAAATCCAATGGAGGAAATCTAGCAAAAAGAAAAATATTAGAATGAGCTGTTCGAGTCTTCTTCACTTTACTAATAGTGGGTGCGAGTCATCCTCAGAGCACCAACCCCTCTTGTGTAGTGCGGGCTCATCTACTTCTCATACGTTAGGATCACACTACTACTGTGGAAGCCAAGCTTGCAGAGTCAAGAAGACACATGGACGAATAAACAAGATTGCTCAAAGAAATGCAATTTTTTTTTGCTCAAATGGCATCTCATAGGGACATCGCGTGGTGTATAGTCCTAGCGAGCCCTCCTCACACCCAGTCCATCGACCTTTCACTGAGGGCCGACTCAAGACCTCCAATTGCTGCCTCTACCACCTTCCTTGATAAATTCCTTCCTTGATCAATTAGTATATATATATTGATTATATTTGAATTTGATTTCATTGTTTGTGATGTAAATATAAATTTACATGTGCATTAATCAATTTTTGATATATATATTGATTACATTACATGTGTTTATATGAATTTTGATATCTCATAGATTGTGTATTCAATGTATGGATGTAAATATTAAATGTTAATGATTAATTGTTATTTTTAAATTGTAAACATGATTTTCAAATATTTAAGGGCATAATGGAAAAAACTCCAAACTACGGTGCCTTTCTCACAATTAGTTGTCACATAAAGCTTATCAAACTATGTATCTCCATCACATGTGAGTCTGAATATAGGTGTATCACTATCACTGATGTCTTCAATGATGATTGGGTCGTGACAAAATCATCACTAAATGATCGCATACAAGTTTTTTTATTTATTTATTGTATAATCTAATAAATAAAACAACTGCCACTAATGCTTTTAGCAATGACGTTGTGAAGGTGTAGTCGACAATGCAACATCATTACTAATATACAACATATGAGATGGCTAGATAACCGTTGCTAATAATGTTATCTATCTGCAATGATTATGGTTGGCCTTTGCAAATAACATTATCTGCAACAGCCGCTACTATCATTGAAACTCGCTAGCTAGTTGTCGTTGATGGTCATCACCGATGATGTTGCGATGGTTTTAGCCGTTAGTGATGATAGCGGTATTTTGTAAAAAGACATTTAGTCCCGCCACTATAATATAAAATGAATAATGAAAAAGGTGAAGTTATCACTGATCTTGTAATGGCATGTGCCCAATTAAACATTCAAAAATATCTTTTCTCTCGTTTGGACAGGAACGAAGAGAAGGGAAGAGAAAAAGAAAATCCATCTTCCTCTTGTGTTTGGATATATAAAGATAAAAGAAAATAGAACAAAATTTTTCCTATTTGAAAAGAAAATAAGAAGATAATTAAGCGGAAAGAAGAGAAGACAACTCACTCCTCTCAATTGTAGTATATTTTTTTTCTTCTAACTTTTACTAAGAAGTGCATGGAGAGAAGAGAAAGATCAAAAATCACATGCCAAATCTTTCAAGACTTGTATCTTTCTTTCTGTATATATTTCCTAGTATTAAAATCCATTGAGAGGAGATAAGCATACAATAGCTGATTCCAAGTATCAGGCACTCCGGGAAGGCACCAGTGGCTGCAGTCTTGAGGAGCACCTGCCGGCGTACCCGATTCGCGATGTTTTGAAGGATGCGCATCGTTTCTAAACCCAGTGAGATATGTAATGTTGATCAGTTGTGCCTTTCTTCCGCTATCCTTCATCTCTTCGACCATATCGGCAATGACCCGATTGTTCCACGGCTCCGGTTCAAGTTCGGTCGGATTTTTTTTCGGCTCGGTGTAGGCTGAGCATGATCCACCTTCATCCCAAGTTCCATTGCTGCAAAGCACAATTACAGTGTATTTTTTTGATTTCATATATATTAATTTCATGGGCCTTAAACTCATAATATATATCTACTAACAAGATAATGATCAGATTAGGGAAAATTATGATCGACTTGCCTGAAATGAATTGGAGAGTGATTTCTAAAGAACACAATACTCTTGTCCATATCCAGGTTCTTCAAGGTCCACAATTTCAGAGTCTCAAGTGTTCTTCCAAATGCTTCCTTCACATCCATGCTCATGTTTAGGCTTTCACCAACCTGAAAATACATTCCCCTGAACCATATTAAAGTTCCGTAATTAGGGATAAATTAAATTTCCATGACTCATAGCTAGCTTCAAACAAGTATATTGTTACTCGATCATCTCTGATCAGGCTTCAGTTGAGTTGCAAGTATATAACTCACAAATAAAAGATCTTTTATTCTTACATAAGAGCTGAAACTCATTAGGCTCGTTGCAATAAAACTATAGGACCTATATATATATATATAAGACCTAGCTTGCATACGTTGATGAGCAAATAGATGTCATAATGTGTCTAAGTTAGCCTCTTATGAAGTATGTAACGCAGACATGTCTTGGTCAGAGACTCAGAGGCCCTTATAACGCAGACATGCAAGAAGAATATATAACATGACAACGATCAAAAGCAAAAGACACGTACGATCCCATGGTTTTCTTGTGGTTCCACCAGTGGCCGGCGTTGAGGATGAGGACGTCGGCGTCGACCCAGTGCTTAGATTGCCAGTAGAGGGCATCGAGGTGGATGGCACTGCGGACGTGGCTTGGAGCACCCGGCGGCGGGCGGCCGACCGCGGCCAGGAAAGGGGCACGGTAGTACTCCAAGGTGAAGTTGTAGTCATGGAAGACGATGGAAAGGAAGCCCTTGTGCTTGGTTATGGGGTTCCCATACTTCTCATAGATGGCGGATTGGTTCTTGATTGCTTTGGACAGCATGCACACAAGGGACTCCCATTGATTTCTCCCAATTGAGTCCCCTGCAAATATGATCTTCCCGTTCCTGCTCCTCTCCAGCATCTCAGATGCATTAAATCTACAGGGATTTATGCAAATTAATTAGAGAATCAATATGAGCAAACATATATAAATGATGAGAATATTGGTGCAATTATACTGAGTTATTTTATATAATATGCGAACCTTGGGAGGTCGCAGGAATTTGGTTGCCATCTCCAATAAAGGTATCTGGAATCGCTGCGACCATTGCGGCGGCACTGGAAGCCCGGGTCGAGGAAGGGGCAGTCATCGGCGTAGGCCTCGCCCCGGAGACTCTCATCCCAAACCCATCTCCCGGCGGTGTAGTCGCAGGCCTTCTTCTCGTCGAGCTTGTAGCCGCGGAGGAGAATAAGGGGCTGGAACGGCGTCAGCAGGTGGAGGAGAAGGAGGAGGAAGGAGAGGAAGAGGACGAGGAAGGAGAAGGTATACGCGGCGTTCTTGTCTCTCTTCCACAGGTGTGGCTGCAGGTCCATCCGAAGTGAGGGGATCGAGGAGGAGGAAGGGGAGAGGAGGAGGAGATGGACTCGTAACACTCGTTCCTCCACTCGATCGATCGCTTATATGGTATATCACATATATATGGTATATATATGTGAGCCATATCAGTTATGGTATATTGTTGTGATTTTATTACACATCATAAATAAATGATATGCAATTTTTATATCCGATTTTATTATAAAACATAAGCACCTTGGTGAGGTTTATCACAAGACAAAAAATTATTTTTAACTATTAAAAGTAATATAACATGGTCAACCAAATTCGATTATTTAAAGAAAAAAAACTCAAATCAATTTCAGCCAACGTGATAATTGATAAATTCAAACGGACACGCTTATTTATTTATTTTTTTGTATAATTAGCTGTCATCTAACACTACAAGAAAATATGGTATTACCAACGGACCAAATCCGTCGATAATACTCAAAAATCCGTCGATAATACTCAAAAATCCGTCGGTAATATTGTTACCAACGGAGTGTCTGTCGATAAAATCCGTCGGTAAAAGACTTCTCGGTAATACCGATGAATTTTAATTAATCTGTCGGTATTACCGACAGATATTTTATTTTGTTGGTAATACTGACGGATACATATATTCGTTGGTATTATCAACAGATATATATCCGTTGGTATTACCAACGGATATATATCTGTTGATAATACCAACGGATAAATATCTGCCGGCATTACCAACGAAAACCTATATGTTGGTAATACCAACAGATATATGTATATGTCGGTAATACCAATAATATCACCAAAAAATAATTTTTGTTGGTAATCCGTTAGAATTACCAACAGAATCCAATTGCACATTATTGTGTACATGAACAATCCCCAAATAATGAAATCACATATAAGATAATTTGATAATTCACACGAAATCTAAAAAATAATTTTTGAATCACACATTATTAAAATCCACACACATAAGAAACCATTGTATACCAGTAATTTTGAAATACATTGTGTTATTCAAATATTTACAAAATTTCAAAGTTTCAAAAATACATAAGATAAGTTTTCCCAAAAAGTTGATCCTTGCACTTCATCCTTTTACCTGCATGCAAAAACAAAAAAATAATGAGACAATGAAATGAGGAATACCAAGTTTGTAACTCAATGCAAAATAATAAACTGACACTCTGAAGTTGTAAATAAAGTTTGTAACTCAATGAAATGAGGAATACCCAACAATCACTACTAGGAAAATGGGCATCAGCAACGGCTGATGCCGTTGCTGAGCCGTTGCTGAAGAGCATCAGCAACGGCCAAGCCGTTGCAATAGAGCCGTGACAAAAACTCGCGTTGCTGATAACTTAGCGACGGATCAACAACGGCCGCTCGGGCCGTCGCTAACAATATTATCAGCAACGGTGTTGCCACGGACACGGAGCCGTTGTTGATAACATTAATAGCAACGGCGCGCCGCTGAGTCCGTAGCAACGCCGTTAGTAAAAGCCCGTCGCTAAGCCGTTGCTGTAGGTCATCAGCAACGGCTTTCGATACACTTTTAGCAACGGCTTTCCCACGGACGGCCGTGGGAAAGCCGTTGCTGATGATGTGAACCTGGTTACGAAAAAATTTTAAATTTTAAATTTCCATTGATACATTGATACATTATCTGATACATAACTCACACACCCATACACTCATACACACATTCATTCACACATCACAAACACACCAAGATATACATCAAAATAATTATATTTATATTGATAATTATCCACGATAGTATAAAAACAATTCAAATGCAAAATTGAAGTATCAATATCCAAACAAAATAAGTTAAACAAGTTAAATATCTCAGTAACAAAGTCAATATAAAAAAATCTCACGATGACGATGGAGGATGGCCTGGATCATATGGCGGGGTCTGGAGTGCTTGAGTGTACACCGGCGTGGACTGACTCGAGGACGATGGATTAGATGATGCCGAAGAGATGCCTGCTTCGGGATGACCTGACATGTTGCGTAGCATAGCTTGTATATCCGCCATCATCTGACTCTGACGCTCCATCAACTCAGTCTGACGCGCGACCGTGTCCTCTAGAGTCCTTATTCTGCTACTATGATCATAACTGGATCTAGAGGTGGACGGCCGCTCACCAGCGACCGGAGGGGTCGGTGCCCCAAGTGGCCCTAGTACGGCTCGCGCATGACCACAATCTGCGAAGCCATATGCGCGGCCATGGTCCCAACCACCTGCGGCCTCGACCCACGATGCCGCGTCAAAGTCCTCGGGGGTACCCCCGCGCTACACCACCGTCTGGCTGTAGGTCTCCTACTCGAGTTTGATTTTTTGTTTAATATTTATCATAAAACTTAAATTATAAATATATAATGAATCATTTAAACAAATATATAATTACCATAATGTATGCAGCGCGGTTGTGGATGTACTCCCCCGTCCCATGTGCTCAACGGTGAGTCCGCTCAAACACCGCCATCGGGGAGGGTCGCTGGACAGTCCCGTCATCCGACACTGTCGTCTACATTTACAAAACAAATACATTAATTAGTACACATAGTAACAAATAAAATATATAATTAAAAGATATACTTACCATACGGTTCGCGTGCACTGCAAATGCAACAGAGCCGCCGGTGTGACACGCTGCTCCCCCCGACATGGGATTTTTAGCCGCATTCCGAGAAACCTCCTTCCATCGATCCGTTGACCATATTCCCACGAGCTGGTCCCATATATCTGGAGTAATCCAACCGGGGACGTATCCCCGAGTCTCCGCAATGTTAGTGGTCCCAGCTCGGGCCATCGCTTGGGACCGAGCCTGCCCCAGCTGCCCGAGAAATAGCCTCCCAGGCAGCGTAAATGAAGGGCCTTTGGTCCTCGGCCCATGTATAGCGAGCCTGCAAAATAATAATATCAGTACCAATATTAATCATCATGCATGTAAAAAAAATAATAATACGTGCCTCAAACTCGCGCCATAACATGTCGACGTGCTCGCTAGGCACGTGAGACCACGTAGGCCATGCCCCGTGCATGTATCGTCGAATAGTAGAAGAAATGCTCCTCGTCACTTCTTCTTGCTCAAACCTGCACAACAAAAATAAATTTTAATATTATATTATGATATAATGAATTTGTAATGATTCATAATTCATGATATATTACCGCTCCCCAATCACGCTAATCAATTTACGTGACTCTGTGGCTGGTGGAGGCAGCCACCTGTTCGGCCCGCGTGGCCGCCTGCGTCTGGATGTACTAGCCTCGGCAGTATCATCGGCATGAGGATCAGCAACAGGAGGATCAGCAGCATGAGTAAGTGCTGGAGTCTCATCGATCGGAGACTCCGAAGCTCTCCTGCGTCGATAACCACGACCAGACATATCTGTCGAACAGACATATAATCAGATTATTGTATAAATAGTAGAGATATATTTAATACGTCGGTACATCCAACTTCGATCAGCCGACATGATCCTGTCAATCAATGACAATTTCTTTAGTTAATGTCTTTAGGTGAGATTGTCCTATTTCATTCGGGATTTATGTTATTTGTACCGCACTTACGTTTTTATTTTAACTGTTAACTAATTATTCTAAATTTCGGCAGCACCTCCCTACAGTTCTCCGAATACGCATATCATCTGGGCGCGTATCGGAGAACAAGAGAGATGTTGCCGAAATTTAGAATAATTAGTTAACAGTTAAAATAAAAAACGTAAGTGCGGTACAAATAAAAACGTAAGGGTTATCGAAAATTAGAGCACATCAGATCAATCGCTTTGAAGGCTTTTAATCACTTCTTTAATGCTCAATAATTTCACTAAGAAGCTTTTAAGAAGGTGGGTGAGGGGTATTTATAACCCCTCGGCTGAACGATGACTCAACGAGTAGAAAAATAGCCGTTACAGCCCGTTCGATCGATCGTCGGTCGACCGACCGATCGACCGCTACCCTTTTTGTGGGTTTTTAGCTCTGTTCGGTCAACCGAAGGAGTCACAATTTCACCATCCTGAATTCGATCGACCGATGCAATGAAGCCGGGGACGCGACTTTGTGATTTTTGATCCAGTCGGCCGATCTGTCGACTGATGACCATTCTGCCAAATTTTGGCTTCGGTCAATCAACCGACACAGCCTTTTGTGTTTTCGTCACCAACTTCGATCAACTGATAGGTCGACCGAATGGCTACTGCCATTTTTCCGCAACATTCGATCGACCGAATAGGCTGCTGCCAAAGATCTACCTTGTTCGGTCGACCGATTGATCGATCGAACTCAAGTTGAGGCTGACTTCTACTTGATTTTTGTTACATGTCTTTTTATGGGTTTAGTTACCAAGTTTCAACTTGGATAATTTTACAATGTGACTTGGGGTAAAATCATCCTAGGGGTATATTATATGATTTCTACTTGATTTAAGCCCGAGCCTTTCTTTGACGTTTTCTACTTCCGTTTCTTTAAGAATCTCTCCTTTTGTTTCGTTTGAACGAACTTGGCATGCTTATCGCAACCTCAACCTGAACTCAAAATTTTACATATAGATTATATACTTGTTTGTTATAATCAAAATAAAGGTCGAGACTTAAGAGAGACTCTTAAGCCAAGACCTACACCAACGGTATGTATAACTGTTGGCTCAAGTCCTGTTAGTATAGGGATTAGCCAACAGATTATTTGTTCGTTGGTAAAGACTTGCACATGTGCTAACGAACTAGCAATATTGTTAGTATTGTCATTCCGTTAGTATATGAGTTACTATACTAACGAAGAGTTTATCTGTTAGGAGAAAAAATTCGTTGGTAGAAAGACTAAAAATCCAACAATTATTTCCATTAGCATATGTAAATTGTACTCTAACGAATGACATTTTCGTTGCAATAGGAGATTTATGATAATGATTATAATCGTTGAATGTGCGACACTGTGCTAACAATAATTTCCATTAGAATTGGTTAAAAATAATACTAACGAATGAAAAGTTGTTGGCACGCCAATTTTATACCAACATGCATTTATCAATGTATATATATATATATACACGTACGCATATATATGCTAGAAATATCATTCATAGAAATTGTTAGTATAGAAGTCAACATTCGTAATCCAATTAATAAATAAATAAAATACCATAAAATTGATACAATATATATAGAAAAATGGCCTAAATTTATTGATTTATTTATTCAATTCATATGAAATTAAAAAAATATCAAAAGAATATCCAATAAAAATTCTAGAACTGTGTTTACAAAAACAATTCCATCATTTACACTCTCTCTATTGTCTAAATCAATACTAAATTTTAAAAGCTCTCCCTTGATTGATAACCGGCAAGCTTCCTAATTACGATCCGTAAAATAAAAAAATAAAAGCAATAAATATATTTCCTAAACAAAAGTATAAAATCATAAAAGATTCCAATATGAAAAAGAAGTTAAAAAATAAAGTGTAATACAAAATGTATTTTACCATTATGATTTGAGTCATGACGACTTGATGAGGATGAACATGGCAAAATTATTTGGAGAGTTGTTGGGATCAGTAATGGCTTCTGGTACCTATATAATATATATATTAACTAGACGGTTCATAAAACATAATCAAAACTCGCAAAAAACATATATACCTCTTTATTGAAAAGTTGATTAGCGGCATTTGCAATATTAGCAACATCTTCATCAGCAAATCGACTTTGAAGCACCGACAATACACCATTAAATAATCCTTCTAACCCTTTGAGCCGCTCCCTCAACTCTTGGTTCTCTTGATGCACTTCGGATGCTGGAGGATTTTTTGTCTTAGAGGATGTAATGCTACAATATGGACCAGATGGGATTAGCAGTATAATCACGGTACATGGTGATCCTCTATAGGACAAAATCTATTAATCACGTAAAACCTAGTTGATTACCATTGACAACCACGGTACAATAATCAATCCAAAATGAGTGAAGAGAAAGTTAAAGAAGAGCTTATGAGACTTATAATTTCCGCTTTGTGACCACGATTTGGGAATCGATCGGCGCCAAAGATAGCCCTTCTAAATGAGGCGGGAGACCATGATTTGGGAGGGAAGAAAATATATCGAATCCGATTGATACACATTTTCCTTTCCTTTTACAACATTTGGCGGTGAATATCTGGTGGGATTTTGGGATATTCGCGCCATTTGATTTGATGAAAATTCAATTTTATTTTCAGCCCTTGATCGCAGAAGATTTTCTATTTAACATAAATATTTTATTTTGTTAATTAATTTTTAATTAAAATTAAAAGAAAAAAAAATAAGGGCAAGGGCTACCGGGTGGGGCTAGGCCTGCCACGCGGTAACCCTTGATTGGGGAGGCGTCGTCTCCCTGCTGAGAGACGCTGCTCCTCTAGCAGCGTCCGTCTCTCGCTCCTTACGGAGGGCTTTGAGCTTCTTCGCCGCCATCTGCTGGGAAGAAGCACGACCACAAGCAACAAGCGGCAGGTGGCGCCGCCACAAGCAACATTGTAGGGGCTGCAGAGAGACGCCGCGATCTCTGAAAGCCACAAGCAAGCTCGGCGAAGAGCACAACGACTCTGGTTTCGAACGAAGCGGCAAAGAGAAGCCGATGTATTCTGGTCTCAGACAAGCACGACCATTCTGGTCTCTCTCTATTCGATCCGGTGGCGATTGAGGTTTTATTTTTTGGAGGATGGCAGATGGTTGACTGTATTTGACGAGGGTTTTGGGAGGATGACAGGTGGCGGAGTGAATTGATGTGTGTGGTTTCGCTTTATTTTTTAATGTTGACAGGTGAATTAAACATTTGGCTGTGCTTTCTACCATTTTGTTATAAAATTTTAAAAAGGTAGACGAGTGAATTGATGTGGTTGGAGGATTGAGGTTTGATGTGGTTGTAGTTTTTTTTAAAATAACGATAGAAAGTCACAATAGATGATCATACTAGGGTTCGAATCCTAAATCTCTAAGCAACATATAATATGTTGCCAAACTGTGCTAGCTATAGTTGATTGTAGCTTTATTTTTCTTAATTGTGGAATAATATGAGAGATAATATTGCACTGGTTTCAAACTCAATACCTAGGTTTTAATTTCAAAAGAAATTGATAAATTTACTTTTTCTTCCTCCTATTTTTATAATTATAAAATTATATATATAGTAATTTAAGAGCCTAAATCTATCAAATATCTTTAAGTTGGGTAGTAATTTAGGTTCTTAATTAGATCAATTTAAATTTTAAGTGAAATTTAAAATTTAATTGTGCTTTAAAAATCATTTGCAATATATAATCATATAATTTGAAATTAAAACTCTACGAATGATATATACTTATTATTTGCAATATGTAATAATATAATTGGTAAAACAATTGCCAAATAAACGAAAATCTTAATTTTGGAATAGAATGCGATGTACTAATGAAAACTTCATTAGTAACAGTTAATGATGATTAGAAGAGATCTTTCCTTAGTTAACATTATATTATGTGTTTGTGCATCAAAAGATCACTAACAAATAAAAAATATTTATGCTATCTTGAATAATGATATAAAATATTATTAGTGGAAGGGGTGCTCTACTAACAAATTATACAATATATTGGTATATTTTACTAACGGATGCGAAAATCTATTGTCATTGCTAAAGATTTACTAATGAATGATATTATATGTTAGTATATAACTGACTTTTAGTAACGATACTTCTTTTCATTAGTGTAAATTATATTTTCTAACAATTTTGTTTAATATTAGTGTTATTGTTTGTTAGTAGATGATAATTTTATTGTAGTGACACATATGCCGAGATCTAATTAGCTCGCCTTCCTCATGTATTGGAACCTCTATTAGGTGGATCTTGTGATTTTTTCCTTCTTTTAGAAGAACTTTCCCTTATTTGTAGTTTGATTGATCTCATAAGTTATTTTATAATTGCTAGTTGCTATTTTTGTCTCGCTCGTATTCTTCTTCAAATCGTGTCAGGTTCTGATATATGTTCTATTAATTGAACCCTATACCTTCTCGATCGGACACTTCATAGTAAGACTTAATTCTATACTAACCTTGTTGGACATGGGTTAATCCCCAATTAGACTTATATGATATCTATATATAAAGCTCGATCCTGATATGCTAACTTTGCAGGGAATCTTCTATAGCTAAACCAAAGTTTAGAGCAAAAACTTATAGTTATCACTAGAGATGACAATTTTATCTGCATCCGTCAATTAAAAATCATATTTGCACATATTCGATCCATGTCTGCAAATAAAAATGCAGATGGATGTATGAATTAAAAGAAATCTATCTGTGCGGATGCAATGCAGATACAGATTTAGATATAGATCCGCACCATATCCGCATATAAAAAATTATCATTTTACTCATATATAACTTACTTAATATTATATATATATATATAGATTTTATGATAAATTATATCTGAAAATCCTAATAAGTTACTAATTATTATGAATTTTAATAATGTAAAAATTATTATTTTTATTAAATATATTATTTTTAAATTTTTTATCATATGTGGTGCGGATGCGGATGCGGTGCGGATATATATCTGCATCTAAATAAGGTGCAGATATGGATATCCATATTCGCAGCAGATACGGTGTCGATGCGGATAATACAGTATTCGCACCGTATTCGATCCGTTGTCATCCCTAGTTATCACAACATTTTGGATACATTTCGGATATATATATATATATATATATATATATATATTAATGCAACCCTCGTATACGATGCCTTTATATCCCTGGCCTTGGTTTATGCAGGTATTAAATGAGTTTAGGGGCTGTCAATACTTATAATTGCACAATCTATTAATTAGAGGAAGGTTCCCGGCACATGGTCAGGTTTATTAATTTGTTTAATATACAGCAGACAGGATATCTTTAGCCTGATCGATATGTTTCTATTAATTATCCAACTATGTCTCTTTCGGATGCATCTGCCTTCGCAGGAATTAATACATTAATTATTTATTGCTTGTACTATATATTCACAGCATATGGCATTACTTTATGTCTTTCTCTGTATATATTACATAACTGTGATCTTCAATGCAATTATCACAATTATTTTGCCTATATAATTCAAATTAATTAGGGAAAATGTACATAAATATCCCTGATATTTTTTCGCGGGTATAAAAATATCCAAAATATTTTTTTAGGATCAAAAATACCTCTCACGTTATGAATTGGGTACAAAAATACCCCTATAGGTAAACGGTGTTAATTAGTTGAGAAATAACGGAGCTGACGTGACTGATGACGTAAACTGATGACGTGGCTAAGATATTTTCTCACGGGTACTAAAATGCCCCTGACGTTTTCTCACGGGTACAAAAATGCCCCTGACGTTTTCTCGCGGGTACAAAAATGTCTCTAATATTTTCTCACGGGTACAAAAATATCTCTAATATTTTCTCACAGATACAAAAATACCTCTAACGTTTGTTTTGGACCTAAAATACCCCTAAGGTTATTGAAAATGATACAAAAATAACATCGGGCTGCAAAATTCGTGCCCGGCCTAGCCGGCTTGGCCAGACCCAAAAAAATTGTGCCCAGTCCGGCTTTCGTGTCTAGCCCAGCCCGAAAAAAAATCGTACCCTGCCCCGCCCATCCTGAAAAATTCGTGCACGGCCCTGTTCGGCTCGACCTAAAAAAAAATCGTGCTCGACTCGGCCCGAAAAATTCGTGTCTGGCCCGGCCCAAAAAATTCGTGCCCGGCCCGGCCGAAAAATTCATCCCCGGCCAGGCTAGAAAAAATTCATGCACGGAACACCCTGGATCGGCCCGATCACCCGAAAAAATTTGTACACATATCGGCCCGGCCCGATTCGAAAAAATTTGTGCCCAGCCCGCCCTGGCTTGAAAAAAATTCGTGCACGACCCTGTTCGACCCGACCTGAAAAAATTCGTGCCCGGCCCGGCCCGAAAAAATTCGTACACGAACCTGCTCGGCCTGGTCCGAAAAAATTCGTGCACTGTCCGGCTCGGCCCGACCCGAAAAAAATCGTGTCCGACTCGACCCAAAAAAATTCCTGCACTGCCCTGTTCGGCCTGACCCGAAAAAAAATCGTGCCCGACTCGGCCAAAAAAAATTCGTGCCCGGCCCGAAAAAATTTGTACACTGACCGACCTGGCCTGGTCTGAAAAAAATTTATGCACGGCCCTATTCGACCTGACCCGAAAAAAAAATCGTGTCCGACTCGGCCCGAAAAAATTTCGGGCACGAATTTTTCCGGGTCGGGCCAATCCGGGGCGTTCCGTGCACGAATTTTTCCAGGCCTGCCCGAGAATGAATTTTTAGGCCGGGTCGGGCACGAATTTTTTGGGCTGTGCCGGGCACGAATTTTTTGGGCTGTGCAGGGTACGAATTTTTTTGGGTCGAGTCGGGCACGATATTTTTTTAGGTCAGGCCGAACAGGGTTGTGCACGAATTTTTTCAGGCTGGGCCGGGCAGGGTACGAATTTTTTTCAGGCTGGGCCGGACACGAAAGTCGGACTGGGAACAATTTTTTTGGGTCAGGCCGAGCCGGCTGGGCCGGGCACGAATTTTGCAGCATGATGTTATTTTTGTATCATTTCCAATAATCTTAGGGGTATTTTAGGTCTAAAACAAACGTTCAAGGTATTTTTGTATCTGTGAGAAAATATTAGGGGTATTTTTGTACCAGTGAGAAAATGTTAGAGACATTTTTGTACCCGTGAGAAAATGTTAGGGGCATTTTTGTACCCGTAGAAAATATCTTGGCCACATCATCAGTCTTAATCATCAACTACGTCAGTTCCGTTATCTCTCAACTAACATCGTTTATCTATAAGGATATTTTTGTACCCAATTCATAACGTGAGGGATATTTTTGATCCCAAAAAATATTATGAATATTTTTATACCTGCGAGAAAATAACTATTCATCTCGCAGGTATAAAAATACTCCTAACATTTTTATACTTCTGTTGATTATTACATCGAACACATATAATTATATTGCTGCAGTGGCATCCATCTTAAACTTGCTGTTGCTGGGGTCTGGATATATATATAGAGAGAGAGAGAGAGAGAGAGAGAGAGAGAGAGAGAGAGAGAGAGAGAGAGAGAGAGAGAGAGAGAGAGAGAGAGAGAGAGAGAGAGAGAGAGGTCAATCTATGCAATCATAATTTAAGACCTTATTTTACTTTTGAGAACATTTTTAGACTTTAATATTTCTCTAGCTAGCTAGCTTGCCACCCATTATTCCACTAACTATTCATCTCGACCATATATAATTAATATATCTTTACTTTTTCTGATACTGAAAGGATCGGAATGTAATGATAATGAAATAAACTATTATTTAGATTAAAGCATTCAAGTGTCCTTTCTATATATGATCTAATATATACTTGCGATCCTACGTTCATGCATCCAATTAACTTGCCATCTTTTTAATATAAGCATTCATCTAAGTAAGACTTTGATCAGTTAAGTTTGTAATTAAATAATTAATACAACATGCATTAATTAATTATAGCCAGTCGAAAGCTTAATAGTTATGTGAGTTATTTCTCTCCATTTCTTTAAATATGAATATTATATCTAATTGAGTACAAGTAAAATAATAATAAGATTTTAAAGATTTTTTTCTTCATATATTTAGATTTAATTTATAATTATTTTAATGGCTAGTTATAAATTATTTAACTGCAATTGGTCGTGTATATATATATATATGGTAATCAAATAGGGGTTAATGGTACTTTAATTGCAAGTGAATAAACAGCTTGTAAATCACGACACAAGATATATATATATATATAATTTACTGCAAATGAAATTGCAATTAAACTATATTGAGATAGTAATTGATTGAAGTGCAATATATGTTATAAATGGGGAGAGGGATAGAACTGAGGCCCATTCTCCATCTCATCTACTACATCTCAGTCTGATATGTTTACAGAAATTAACTCATCTTCAACCACTGTAGAGTGTAATACCTGAATTCTGAAATAATTTGAGAGAGAGAGAGTGAAGCACGGAAAACTAGATAGGGGCTGCTTCTTCCCAGCAGCTGCATGCTTTTTTCCTCTGCTTGCCTCCTCTTTCAATGCTTGTTGGGCCCTCTACAACTCAAAAGTCAATCATAGCTCCACCTCTCTTTCCTTGATCCAAGCAATTTAATTATACTGTCCACATGCAGACCATATATATATCTACTTAAATTAAGAGCAAAGAATATACATGATACTTCTATGCATTGTATCAATGACTAACCTAATTAAAGTTGAGAGGAAGAGGCACTTGATGGCGTGAACTGGAGTGCGCCATGGCTGAAGAACCATGAGGTTGTTGCCGTCGGCTCTGGCTGCGGCTCCATCTCCGGCTGGAAGTCAAAGTCAACGCCGAAGAGTCTAAACTGCTTTGATTTAGCTGGTGCTGATATCTCATTCTGCACTTCTTCTTCCCTCTGCTCTCCTGTAAAAATAGATACAAACTTGAGAATAATGACCCTTCTTCAGAGAACAATAACTGAATTGTTGGGTCCTTTTGACTTGTTGTCGTAGCGACCATATATAATTCTATTCTAATGATGAATTAAAAAGTAAATAAGTGCTCTTACTATATACTTTGGAACAATTGGGTCTCTAATTTATTTTGCGACAAGATTTTCAATAGAAATTCCTTTTTGATATATATTTTTAATACTACCCAAGGATACCTTCATGAAAGAGATGGCCTTGTGATATTGAAGTAGCAGTGTGGTGGTACACCAGTGGCCTTGCAGCATTATTCACCCTGGTCACCTCATGTTCCGGTGGCGGTGGGCTTTCATTCACTCGGCGGCACTTGCAACCGATGTAGAGCCGGTTAAAACCCCGGCGCTCAAATAGGACGACGTCGCCGGTATTCAATTTCTTCTCCTTCACAAACCGGCTCCACCCTTTCGTAAGCACGTAGCTCTGGCTACTGCTCCAGTAAGAGTACCGGAACCGCCACATCCTGCCCGATTCGTCCTCGAAGCTCATCAGAAGGCCTCGCTCGGCCGACTCGCCGTCGAGGGGGAAATACTTCTCGGCATGCTGCTTCGGAATGACGAGCCTGTTGAGCTTGCCTACATCGCTTGGGGTCAGGAGCTTCTCAAACATGTGTTCTTTCTCATTGTTCTCTTCTTCCGGCATTACTTGGTAGAAGTGATGGTAATGCTGGTGCAGATTCACGGCTGGTTCCCAAGACCATGCCATATGTGTGATGTGGGGGAAGACTGGAAGACTGTGGAAATTAATTAAGTTGGTGGATGAGAGGATTGTAGATGTTATTAGCATGCATTTATAGTACATGTAGTCATGTAGAGAGAGAAAGAGATGGCTGGTTGAAGTGCAAACTGTGCAATGTATCAGAAAACTAGTACAGGATCTAGTCTGAGTTGTATCAGAAAACCAAGGTGCATGATCAAACTTAATTAGTGGAAACTCGATTGAGTTGAACCAAATTTTTATGCATTTTCAAATTTTCAAATCTAATTTGGATTGGCTCAACAGTTGAACCGTGGCTTATCCGAGTGAAAAGATATATTGTTGAAGTGAGCATGTGAGGGAGTAGTTGGGGTGGAATTTTATAACAAGAAAGGATATGAAGAATCAAAAGTTGAAAGTTCCCAAGTTGCTGAATTTTAGTGAGGTGATGAGGAATGATCAGGTGATGGCATATATTGAAGTGGGGGAGGGCATTGTGGCCTATTCAGAGCCATCCAGTGGGAGCCTCAGGCAATAATATACCATGTGCTGTGTTTGGGGTTGCAATTTTAACTGGAGGACATCTGTTCTACAAATTAATATAGCTGGACAGGGTTGTCTCTGTTGCAAGACATCATTTGTCCATTTGTCTAAGTGGGTGGCCTGCATGCATGCTCTTGTTAAGAGTTAATCTGAGAGAGAAACCTATACAATGATGTTCTGATTATTCTTAGGGTTCTAGTTAATCACTGTTGAGTGTCTGACAATTACTCTGAGAAAAATGGCATCTCTTATTGATTTCCTTGCAGGTCTTTCTACCATTTTTTAAAATTGCACCTTGAGTGAATAAATTGAATTGGTCCCTAGTTTTCAGTATGATATCTCCAAAGTGTTCTATAGGTATATGCCAAAAGTGGATATTTCAGCTTGACTGTATGGATTTGTTTTTTTGTGTTAATACATAAAGCCTCAAGTCAACTTTTAGTTAGACCAGTAAGTCCAATAGTCAATTTTCTTTTAGAACTAGTAGGGACAGCCTCTTGATAAAAAACTCTATTAACATAAGCTTTGAATGAATGAACACGGCAATGCGTGAGCGAATATTGATATTCACTAATTTTCTACTCATGTTCACTCGTTCATGCATTTTGAATGGAGGCACTACTCTCTCATAGAAGTTTCACTCCTTTTGGCTTTGCATTGTGTTCATAATTGTTGGGAGCCAATTCAACAATATTGAGTAGAGGGGAAAAAGAAGACAAGGATTAGACAAAATCTGATATGATCTCATTTTCCAACAACGTGGACAAGAAGATAATAAAAAGAGTAATCAACACCTTTTGCTGCAGGCATGTACAAAACCTGCCCCCACAATTCCTTCATCTCTCCAATCATCCCTCCTCCTCTCCTGCTGTTGTGTGTAATATTCTCTCATGCATCATCTTCTCTATCTCCTCCACACATCCTCATCATGCAACCCACCTGCCTCCTTTTCTACTAAATAATGCTGCAACACTTGTAGGCTGAGGGCAAACCCACATCTACTCCACTTCATTAACTATCTTTCCTTCATGTGCAGATAGAATAAGTGGTACCACTTGAGGTCAGGAATGCAAGATGCTGTATGTGTTAGTCGTCCTTGCATGTGTTGCAGGAAAATTATATGAGGAAGGAGATAAGAAAACACATGGGGGTGTGCTTGAACACGAGGACATGTAATATACTGTGAAATCCAGGGAGCTGTACGGAATTGTGTTGTTTTTTTGTTGAGGGAGATGAGGAACAAGAATTAAGAATTTTATAAGATCTCGATTGGAAGTAACTTTATGCAGAAAGTTATAATTCACATGAATTAATTTTTTATATGTATTTTCCGGAAAGTATCTAAAAAGTATTTGATTGATAAAAAATTAATTCATAGAAAGTGCAACTTTCCTTCTAGAACATATTTGGTTGGCATGAGTACACTACAACACATCGTTGGAATTCTGACGACAGATTATAAAAAAATTTTGACGTCGGAGGGAGTAAATATATGCATTCTGACGGCAGTGAATCCGTCGAAAACGCGTGTCAAAAACCTTCCGCTTAATTTTAAATATTGACGTCTATCCTGGCGTAAAGATTTAAATTTCGACGGCTTGTGCGGTCGAAACGAGACGTCAGTATCCGAGGACGTTATGCTTAGCATATTGACGTCTAAACAGGCGTCAATATGCTAATTAACCATTTTTTTCGTTTTTTTAAATAAATTTTACTCTAATCAATAATTAATATATTAATTAGCTAATTAATTTAAAATTAATCAAATTATCATGAAAATTCACAATTTTATTTAATTGGAACAGTAATACAAAATTTAATTTAAACAGTACTCAGTAATTTTATTTACAAATAAAATTAAATAATTTAATCTTCATCATCGTCCATATTCTCCTGCTCCTCCTCGTCTTCTTGATCTTCCTCGTCGTCTTCTCTATACGGATCAACATCTCTATCTGTACATTTATATCAATTATAAGCATATAAATTTTAATATTATTAATTAAAATATTCAGTATGACAATATATAAATTACTTACAGTTTAGAAATGGATCTTTACTTGTACCTTCTCCGAGATTAGCCGACGGTATTTCATGAGGAAGACTTTCAGGAACATACAATCGATCCTGTTAAAAAATATATTTAATTAATTACAATGCTAAAAATATCAACTACAAATAAATTAAATAAATACATACATTATCAATTGGGGAGGAAAACATATTAGCTTGATTAATAATTGGTTTTAGTCCCTGTGACGATGAATTATTAAATTGTTGTTGAAACCACATCTGCTCCATTCTGTTCAGTTTTTGCTGAACCTCCCTCATCTCAGCATCATGTTTTTGCTGCATTTCTTTCATTGCAGCCTCTTGTTGCCGCCGAAGCTCGTCATATGTTGCATCGTGGGAAGATGCAACAGAAGATTGTCGATGACGTTCATAAAATTGACTTGGTGTGACTCCAATCCCTTGTAGGCGAACTCGAGAATGATGTTCGGGACCAGATATTTTCCGATATACTTGGTTCTCGAGTTGAACTCGCTCTGTTGTTGGATTAGTCTCAAGTCGTTCATTAAGTGTTTGTTCGGCGGTGGCCTACATTTCAAAAAATAGATTATAAATTTAAAAAATATTAATTTAATTCATTCGTAGATGTGTTATACCATAAATTGAGCAGCTTCTTCGCGTACATATCCTCGTCCACTTCTACGAAGATGTGTTGTTCTATACACTTCGAGCTCACTGGGCTCTCTATTATGCGTACGTCGCTTCACACAATATAAATAAAAATTAATTATTTAAAAGATATTAAAAATAAAAACAAATAAATTATAAATTATTTACTAAACTACTTACAAAATCAGCACGTCTTTGAATGTAAGGGGTCGCACCGCTAGTATGTATGCAATCTTGAGTTGCACTTCTTGCCCTTCGACCCCGTTCAGACGCAGCCTGTCATATTTAATTATAATTATAAAATAAATATTACAAGTATCAAAATATAATTTTTTACCTGACTAGCCGAAGAATGCCAATAATCGACCATTCTTATCCATGATTCTCTACTAACATTTCGTGGTCGACGTGAGTAGTTTTCCTCTTTTGACTCTTCAATTTTAAAATATTTTTTTTTAATATAAGTTTATAATTTTTAAATTTTCTGTCGAAGGCTGCCATAGTAGTGCGATAAATATGATCCATGTTCTCAGTAGGGATCAAAAAATATCTCTGCATTTATAAATGATATTAGTTTGACCCCAAAATATATATTTAATATATAATTTCACGCAACTAAATAATGCAATCTAACATAAATTCATATAAATTCATAACATACCAATAATTGCTCCCATAATCCATTCTTATATATGGAAGAAATTTGATTCCAAGGGTCAGGCGTCAATGGTAAGAATGTAGAATCACGCACAAGTAACCCCATAAAACGTGAGTATAATCTGTGGCCGCCATCATGACTTTGACCCCAATCAGAAAATTTGACCATAATTAACTGGTCGGAATTAAGTGTATACACAGAAGAAGCTGTAAAATATGGAGACCCTTCATGTTGCATTTGTGTTGTAGTGTCTGTTTTTAAATTACATCAGAAAATATTAATATCAATTTGATTAAATAAATAATGTTCACATGTATAATGATATAAAAACTAACTCCAAATGTAGAAAGGTCTGTGAATTCGTCCTTGTGACGACCCAGGACGATCACTCTCGGGGCTAAGCTCATGCACCCTCCTCGCGAGTCTCAGCATCTGAATCAATTATTCTTGATCTTGACATCCTGTATAATAACATAATATTATATATTGATAAATACATAAAGATTAACAAATTATATAAATAATATTGATAAATAATAAGTCATTTACCGATGTCATATAAATCTCTAGGATATACATTTATGACATGCGACCACTCATTATTCTTCGGATCTGACATATAAAATACTTGTTTTGCTTGTGATGAAAACACATACGGGTCATCTTTTAGAAATGCACCGGTATGAAATAATCGAGAAAAATTAACTAATGTGAATCCATTCTCATCCACTCGTAAACCCCGTGAATTTCTTATATCAACCCATTCAGCACGAAAAAGAACTACCTTGAATACCCCACGATAGTCCAATTCAATTACATCCGTTAGAACTCCATAATATTGACGATTGTCAGCCTCAACCATTAAACCATTATTTTGTGTTTTACGCAATCTTTCTCGTTGCTTGGTATGAAATCTATAACCATTTATAATCAATCCATCGTATTTTTTAATTACAGATACTGGATCTCGAGCTAACGCAAGTAGTGAAGCATCACAATCATTTTGTATCATTTTCGATACTTTATCTTGTAACCACAATGCGAATCTCTCTATGATCCACCTTTGTTGTTGAGCATTTGATGGAACTGATAAATTATTTATATGACATTGTTCTTCAAGAAATTGCCTGAGACAATAAAATAAAAATTACACCAATAATCTTAAAATAACTTAAAATATGGAGACATTTAATAACAATTGATACCTTTTGTATGGTTCAATCATTGGAGTATGCAACAAGACATATCTGTGCATTGGTGCATACGCATTTAAATCCAACGTACTAATGCGAGCTTTGCCAATAAATCGACCACCATAAGAAAATAAGTAGTTTTCAATATTTTCAACTTCATAATTTCTTTGCGGTCGATTGAACACCGTTTCAATATTATTTAAATATCAAGAACAAAATGTAAGACATTCATCAGCAATATATCCTTCAGCGATGGATCCCTCTGGTTGTGCTTTATTTCGAACATGAGATTTATATCTCATAAATAACCTATGAACACGAGACAAATTCATGTTGGAAGGTGAATCATGCGGACCACGAGACAAATATAAATAAAACAAACCTTTCAATTGGGTACATCCAACGGTAATGAACAGGACCACCAAGTTTCACCTCTGTTGGAAGGTGAATCATCAAATGCACCATAATAGTGAAAAAACTCGGTGGAAATATTTGCTCCATTTTACATAAGAGCAAAGGCACACGTGATTGCAAATCGTCCAGGGCACAATGGTCTAAATTGGCACTGCATAACTTTTTGAAAAATGCAGAAATCTCTTTAACAATGAGGAGAACATCTTTATGCACAATTCCTCGTAATGCATGCGGAAAAACATCTTGAAGCAGTATATGTGAATCATGACTCTTCAAGTTTTGTAATCTATGATCTTTGAGATTCACACATCTAGAAATATTTGATGAATATCCATCGGACACTTTCATATTTTTGATACATGTCAGCATGAGATCCTTTTCAATAGTGGACATTGAATAAATTGCCAAGGGTATATCATATCTGCCATTTGGTAATAATATTGGATGTAAATGATGTCTTATATTCATGTCTTGTAAATCTAATCGTGCATTTAAATTATCTTTCCCTTTTCCATCAATATCCAATATAGTACCAATCAGATTATCACATATTTTTTTTTCAATATGCATAACATCCAAATTATGGCGCAATGGATTATGCTGCCAATATGGTAATTCAAAAAATATACTTTTCTTTTTCCATAATCCAAAATCGGTCCTCTGAAAACTTTGCTGAGTTTGTGTGTCTGCATTAATACCTTCTGACTCACTACCCAAATTATTTCGAGTGCGCTTTTTACTTGTGTTGGTAGTTTTGCCATAAACATGTTTAATGTGTTGAATCTGCTCGTAAATAATTTTTGAATCAACTGACACTGGTGCATTATCATTTTCTATTGTCCCGTCAAATAATTCAGTGTCCTGACGAAACGGATGTTCTTGTGACAACCATCTACGATGGCCTAAATAACAATGTTTTTTTTCCGTATTTAAGCCAACGAGAATCTGTCTTATCACCGCATATGGGACATGCATATCGTCCTTTAGTGCTCCAATCTGATAACATTGCATATGCTGGAAAATCATTAATGGTCCACATTAAAGCTGCACGCAGAGTAAATTATTCGCCGGAGATACTATCAAATGCTGTTACTCCGCTCCACAATAGCTTCAATTCTGAAATGAGAGGTTGTAAGTACACATCAATGTCATTTCCTGGTCCCTTAGCGCCTGGAATTAACATTGATAACATGATTGAAGATCTCTTCATACATGCCCACGGTTCCATATTATAAGGTATCAATACAACAGGCCAAGTGCTATAAGTTGTGCTCATTGATCGAAATGGATTAAATCCATCACTTGCAAGACCCAATCTAACATTACGTGAATCAACAGCGAAGTCTGGATATCTTCTGTCAAAAGCTTGCCAAGCTTCTGCATCAGCAGGATGTCGTATGATTCCATCTTTGGTGCGTCTTTCAGAATGCCATCTCATCGAGCTTGCTGTCTTCGATGACATATATAAACGAGTCAGTCTTGGAATAAGTGGAAAATATCGTAACACTTTTGCAGGTTTTTTTTTCCGTTCTAACTGACTTGTTGATTCATCATTAGTTGAAGAGGAAGTCCATCGAGACAATCCACAAATGTTGCATGTTGATGCTTCCGCAGTTTCATCCATGTATAAAATGCAATCATTTGGACAAGCATGTATCTTTTGATAGAATAAACCCAAATCTTTCACATATTTTTTTGCTTGATAACACGTTGATGGAAGTGTATTGCCTTCTGGAAAAGCTTCTTTCAATAATTCTAACAACATTGAGAACGACTTTCCAGACCAACCATTAAGAACCTTTATATGATATAATTGAATGATAAATGATGCTTTACTGTATTTTACACAATTTGGATACAGAGGAACATCAAGATCATCCATCATAGAATGTTGGGAAGATTCTTGTGGCGGTTCGAATGCATTTGGAGCTTCATCAAGATTAACGTTTGATGTTTCATCATTGACATCAATTGGTGTTTCATCATTGACATCAATTGGTGTTTCATCATTGTGAGAATGTAGTTGATGGGATGCTTCAGCTCTGTTTGATATATCAAGTTGTGCTTCTGTTGTCGGATATAAAGGTTCACCATGGTAATACCAAATGGTATATCTCGGTAAAATTCCATTCCATATTAAGTGTCTTTCAACATCTTCTGGTTTATGATATTTCCTATTGATGCATTTTTTGCACGGACAATTCATTGTGCCATCTTCATCCAATCCATTATCAATTGCGAACTGCATAAAATTTTTCAGTCCTCTCGCATAGGCTTTAGATGATTGAGGTGCTGACATCCAAGTTTTATCCATCTTTGACTACATTTGTGAATTTCAATGTTATTATAAAGGGTATAGTCATATAGGTGGGTTGGTCCTATCCCATTCAGCAACACATTATTAATATCGCACTTATAATCTCATTTAATCACAACAAGTCACTGAAAATTTCGGCAGCATCTCTTTTTAGTTCTCCAAGTACGCAAAACTTCTGAAGCGTACCGGAGAACAAAAGAGATGCAACCGATATTTCATTGACATGTGTGATAAAATGAAATTAAATTTGCGATATTAATAATTGTGTTGCTAAACTGTCCAATAAGGGACAATTCAAGATTTATTATTTGAAAAATATAAATTTTATTGATATTATTTAGTAAAATATTAAGTAGAATACGTATTCCTCCATATCGAAATAAGTATTCAACTTAATATTACAACTAAATTTTATCAATAAAATTTATAAAATCAAAAAATATTTCTCGAACGGGTCTAAGCTCTGGGTAGAAAATTATAAAAATATCAAATTGAGAAGTTTAAATAAAAAGTTCATTGTTGGAAGCAAGAAATTTAGTCCATCAAGATAAGATTAATGAATTCTAAATTTAATTATTCTAATTAATTATATACTCTAATATAAGTTTAAATAATAATAATAATATTATTATTTAGTAATATATTTAATAATAATAATAATATAGTATTTATAATAATAATAATAATTAGTAATAATTATAATATTAATTGGCAATATTAATTAAATAATAATAATAATAATATAGTATTTATAATAATAATATAGTATTAATGTCAATAATATTAATATAGTAATAATAATAATAAATAATATAGTAATAATAATAATAATAATAATAATAATAATAATAATAATAATATAGTATTTATAATAATAACAGTAATAATAATAATATTAATTAGTGATAATAATTAAATAATAATAATATTATTATTAATTCAGTTATACTAATAATAATAATAATAATATTAATTAGTGATAATAATTAATTAATAATAATAATATAGTATTTATAATAATAACAGTAATAATAATAATAATAATATAGTATTTATAATAATAAATAATAATAATAAAAATAATAATAATAACAATAATAATAATAATAATAATAACAGTAATAATAATAATATTAATTAGTGATAATAATTAAATAATAATATTATTATTAATTCAGTTATACTAATAATAATAATAATAACAACAATAATAATAATAATTAATTATTAATAATAATATAGTATTTCTAATAATATCAGTAATAATAATAATAATAATATAGTATTTATAATAAATAATAATAATAATAATAATAATAATTAGTGATCATAATTAAATAATAATAATATTATTATTAATTCAGTTATACTAATATTAATAATAATAACAACAACAACAATAATAATAATAATTAGTGATATTAATTAAATAATAATAATAATATAGTATTTATAATAATAGCAGTAATAATAATAATAAATAATAACAATAATAATAATAATAATAACAGTAATAATAATAATAATAATTATTAAATAATAATAATAATAATTAATTAGTTGTATTAATAATAATAATAATAATAATAATAATAATAACAGTAATAATAATAATAATATTATTATTATTAATTAGTGATAATAATTATATAATAATAATAATAATAATAATAATAATAATAATAATAATAATAATAATAATAATAATAATAATAATATAGTATTTATTAATTAGTAACTATATAATATCTAACTAAAGATAGCAGTAATTCTAACTAAAGATAGCAGTAATAATATAACATGATAGCATAGTTAGCAGTAATATCTAAAGCATAATATCTAAATTAACATGCATAATATCTAAATTAATATCTAAAGCAGTAACATGCATAATATAACATGATAAAGCAGTAAAGCATGATAGCATAGTTTAAAAAAAATTAAACAAGATAACAGATCTTAAATCTAAAGATATATGCATAACATCAAATTTATACTAACTTGAGAATAAGAGCCGGATCTCGAGCTGATTCGATGAGCAAAATTTACGGCCGCCGGTTGCTTCGTCGAGATGAACAGAAAAAAAAAAAAAATTAGTTAATTACGGATTCGTCGACGTGAGAAGAAGAAGAAGAAAAAAAAAAAAACCAGCAGCAGCGACGGAAGAAGAAAGAAGAAGAAAAAAAAAAACAAAAAAAACCAGCAGCAGCGACGGAAGAAGAAAGAAGAAGAAAAAAAAAAAAAACAGCAGCAGCGACGGAAGAAGAAAGAAGAAAAAAAAAAAAAAAAACCAGCAGCAGCGACGGAAGAAGAAAGAAGAAGAAAAAAAAAACAAAAAAAACCAGCAGCAGCGACGGAAGAAGAAAGAAGAAGAAGAAAAAAAAAAAACCAGCAGCAGCGACGGAAGAAGAAAGAAGAAGAAGAAAAAAAAAAAAACCAGCAGCAGCAGCGACGGAAGAAGAAAGAAGAAGGAAAAAAAAAACAGAGCAGCAGCGACGGAAGAAGAAAGAAGAAAAAAAAAAAACAGCAGCGACGGAAGAAGAAATCGGACGGAAGAAATTACCTGTTGATTCAACGACGGAAGAAATCGGACGAAGAAATCGATCGGCAGCAGCGATGAGACGAAGGAAGAAGAAGAAGTAGGCGCGCGGGAGGAACAAATTTGGGCGGTGAACGTGAAATTTATAGGCAAATTTTATATTTTTTTAGTTAAAGAACTGTAGCAATATTTAAAAAAATTATATATATATATATAATTTCGTACGTTCGGCAGCTGAAATGAAATTTCAGCTGCTTACCGTACGCTCACGGGTTGAAATTTTTCAACCCGTGATACTTGCTTCGACGACCGCGCGTTGGCGCGGGAAAATATTTCGACGCCACCATTTCGACGCAGGTGGCGTCAAAATATTTCGACGCCAGCTGCGTCGGAACGCTGGCGTCGAAATATTTCGACGCTGCCTTTTCGACGAAAAAACGCCATATTTCCCGTTTTACATATCGACGTCTAATATAGACGTCGATATTTTTAAACTTTTTCGCATCCGTCCTTAAACATTTCGACGCTTCTTCGGACGTCAAAAAATAAACGTCGTTATTTCTAAATTTTCTTGTTGTGGTACTTCCTAGGAAGTACATATCAAATGACAAATATACCCTTTTTAAAACATCTTTATAAAATAATATTTTAATTTATATGCATTAGTATATATATATATATGTAAAAAAATAAATTTATTTATAAATTAATATTTTAACAAATATATATATAAATATGTAAAATATAATATAATTTTTGCATATATAATTAATATAATATATACTTTATTATATATGAAAAATTAATTTTTATTTATAGTTAATACGAAAGAATTACGTATTTTTGTTAAAAACAAATAAAATTAAAATAAATATGTAAAGAATTCAAGGATTATCTAATCTATAATGTTGGGAATATAAATTATAAATTATGTACTAAATGCAAATGTGAGTGTGAAATTAATTTTTTCCTTCAAATACAATGCAGGAAGTGTAACTTACCTAGGGGGCCTAGGTAAGTACTTCTTGCATTTTGCAGAAAGTTGCACTTACTCAAGAAGTTATACTTCCTGCAAAATGCAGGAAGTGTACGTGTCAACCAAACATGAACTCTTTTTCCTACTTTCTGATAAGTACAATTTTCTGTAAAAAATAGTGTCAACCAAACGAGGCCTAAGTTAAGGTGCATGAACTGAGACCCTGGCCCCTTGGGACTTCCACTAATCCCTTGTCAATTTTACCTTTGGATTCTCTATCATTTCATTTTCCTTCCCCAACGTTGATCTAAATAGAAGTCTCTTTTGAGTAATTAAAATGTTGCCATATTTGCTTTTTCTTAACTAATCTTGAGTACATCTAGCTTTTGAAATTGGTGTAAAATATGTTTTCTAATCATTTTTCAGTTTTGTATATATAAATATGAGAGTGCAATATATATAAGATGTTTGTAATCAGTACTTATCTTCTTAGTGTTAGAGAACATCTCAAGTGCAATATATATAAAGATGTTAGTAAGCAAACACTTTGGTTCAGTGTGATGAACATATATTTCAAGTGCACAAGTACATGCACAATTGCTTGTATCTGATTATTTGGGGCATGATACTAGCTAGTGGTATTTCTGACTTGAAGGAACCATGAGGAAATTAACTTTACTGAGTTGGTACAATTTCAGAGATGAAAAGAGCCCAACTACATGGGTTAGATGCAGCTCATGTACGTCATGCTTGTGAATATTCATTTCAAAATGAACTTTTCTTCTTTGACTTTGTAACATATATTCAAAAAGGAATAGCTAAATATGATGTTCTTACGGAGTTTTGGGTTCTTTAACGGGGATGGATCATGGAAGATATTAGTCAGATGGAGTAGTCACTATAAGCATTAATTTCTTTGGAGGTTTCAGAAACCAAAACTACACTATAAAGATGGCAGAGATTTCTGTACACTTTTCACCCATGATACTCATTTGCATATTCTTCATGTGAGTACTGGGGATAGTATTCCTAAAGGTTTCAGCTTCCAAATAAAGTTTATTTTAATTGATAAACTTAGAGAGGACGGCTTGGTGTAACGGTGAAGTTATCCACTTGTGACTTAGAGGTCATGTGTTTGAGCCATAGAAATAACATTTTTAAAGAAAAAACGAGGAGAAAGCTACATACATCAATCCCTTTCTTTTTTAAACTTAGTGAACGAGTTATACAACCTTAGTCACTTATTACCCATAGCTTGGTTTTTATATTTATGGAAAAAGTTGTATAGTTCAGAAACTAAACTAACCAAAAGTACTTTCTCAACTTAAATTATAAGAACTTTTATGAGACAATTCTAGTATCCAATTTATGTTGTGACTTAAAAAATAATAATCTATCAGCAATAGTACCTTAGTTGTCGCTTACCAATCAAATCATCAATAAAGGAATAACAATAGTGATAACCAAAGTAATTGTCATGAAAATATATACTTACATCACTGATGGTCCAAATATTTGTCACCAATGACTAATGGCTACATCCATAAAATGCGCAATGGCTTAAATAGAGCTATTGGTGATGCATCCATATTATTGATCATCGCATACCTGACCTCTAGAGATGTCCATGGGTCATGTTTCGGCTCGGCTCGATCAAATTGTGTCGAGCCATGCATGATCCGACCATATTTTGAAATTTGTCGAGCACGACCTAAATAGTAATTTTAGGGGCGGCCCAGCACGACCTGCGACTCGACCTTTCAGACTCGTGTTGGGTTGAGTTGTGCTTAAGATGGTTCGACCAATTTAGTTTTTAATTTTTATTTCAATTTTGAAATTTAAAAATTCAAAAAAAGTTGTCTATGTACCTTCCGTTAAAACTTAGAATGATCATGTCTACAAAGTTTTCTTACAATTTATTTTACAAATATTTTACAATCAATTTTGGTATATTTTCTTTTTCTTACTATAACCAAAAGAGAGAACTTCTATAAGAGCCTAATCTAGATGATGAAAAAGATGTTGATTAATTTAAACTATCATTTTTTTAATTATAAATACTATACATATTATATATTAAATTTGAGTTTCTTTTCCTCAACATCATTATTTAATTCCATTTATTCATAATATTTTTCTAATATATATTATTTCTGCACCATAGAGAGTGTGGCTTGTCGCTATTTAATTTCTACATCATTTAATTTCATTCTAAAATCTAAGCATGAAGCTAAACAATAAATTTACTTTCAATTGGAGCAGAGTCGGGCCAGGCCCGTGCCGCCCACAAGAGGGTTCGGCCCATTGCCACCTCTACTCGAAAGGTGCATGTGTAATTTTACTAAAAATACTTAAGTTCGCAAAGATAATTAACTAATCATATTCACTAATTGCTTAATCAAGCATTTTTTGTTGTAAAGAGGAGTAACATATTGGACACGTAAACTAAGTACATGACAAGCACAAAAGATAAAAAACTGAATAATCAAATATATGATTATGCATTTGTTTAGGAGAAGGAATAACATAATCACTATTACTAGTATTATTAAAATTAATTGAATTTATTTTTTTCATTTAAACCATAAGAGTAAGCAATAGAGATAATGACTTTACAAATAGTAATAAAATTACATCGAAATTCAAAAATTTTAAAATTATTTTTTTTGAAAAAGGAAATCATCATCAATACAATGCAGTAACACAAATATAAAAAATCAAAAGAATGTTCACTTAGACCAAAAATCATATATTTATATAAATTTTGACAAATTGGTTTGAAAAACTCTTAATTATATTATCTCTCTAAATATATGAAATATTTCTAAAGCATTAATTTTCATTGTATTTTGAAAGTAAAAGAAGTTTGTATAAAATACTCAAGAGTTGAATTTTTGGCTAAAGTAAAAGGGAATTCACTTTTAATAATAATATATAAAAATATCATTAAAAAATGATGAAGTTAAATTAAGAAATCGTTGAGCTTTGCTTACCTTAGTCTCATGTTATTTGCATGAAGTTGAAGATGACCGATTCCCTTGTTGTTTGAGTCGAATTTTTTTGTTGTATCTTTTGCATTGAGCTTCTTTAATAATGTTATTCGCTTTTTTGAATTTTATCAAAAAAATCTTATACATGTCTTTCCTCCCTCAACGTCCGTTATCAATGGTGGGCATGGCTGATAAGTATTAGAACCAACTTCTTGAGAGTTAGGAATATAAACCTCTCGCTCCACCATTATTAAATAAATAACAAATAAAATTATAAAATATAAAAATAAATTACAATAATGAGAAAGATTAGGGAGAAAAGAGTCTGGACACTTAAGAGAGCTTAGAGAGATTTTTGTTAGCTTGAAAGATATAAAGAGCTTTTTTGGTAAAAAATGAGGAATGAGAGGGTATTTTGTAAGAGGGATTAATATCAAATAATAAAGTTGCCATCAAAATTAGTTATTTTATAGCCATTGGGATGGTTTAATAGGTAAAAGATCGATTTATTTTAAAAGGGGGTAAAATGGGATAGATACACCAAGCCCCTCCCTCAATGCCCCAATGGTTGATTGTACCAGAGCAACGATTGGCTACATTTCACCATTTATCACTATTTGAGTGCAAGGCATTAATGATCAGGCCGGGATGGGCATGGCACATGCCAACAAGGGCAACCTAGCCCGACCCTATTGAATGACATGGGTTAAGCTAGGCTAGGCCCAGCTCGAAAACTTACCGAGTATGTGTTATAGGCGAATTGGCTTTGACCCCATTGCTATCTCTATTGATTTGATCTCCATCTCGATAGATTCTCTCACAAGAGACTATTGGGTGCTAGTCGTCTTTAATAATTTATTTATTACTATCAATGACCCAATGATGATTTATTGATGTCATTGGTGGTTTTATTTTATATTCCTTATAAATTATAGATAACCCTTCAGTGATGACTTTGGTGATGAATGCACTTTTGAATTCTCATGTCATGTTCTTTTGTATAGTGTTGTATTTTGAGTTTTGACAGTACTAGAGAACATATATCCAAAAGGTTTGTTACTGAGTTAAAGATGTGTAAATAAGTACTGCATGTGGTTGCTGAGAAATATAAAAAACAATTAATGTAACATGTTTTTTTTATAAGATAAAAGGGATAGGATAATATTAAGACACACAAGAATAATTTGAATGGAAACATCCTATCGTTCTCCATGGCAACTCAAACCAGTAGTGATGTCATATCATTAACATAATTATCTTGTACTGTTTTTTGATATGTTTGTTTTTATTTCCCTGTTGTTAGTTTCGATTCTGATTCATTTTCTAGGTAGTGCCTTCTATGTATAAATATCAATGACTTTATCAGAAATGAGAATGTTCTGTTCTCACCATTCTCTAAGCTCCAATATAGTGTCAGAGCGCTCATCTGCTCTTGCGAGCGATTGTCGTTCCTCTTTCCTTTTTTCTTCTTTCTTTTTTCTCTTCATAATGGAAACCAATCAGACTGTTTTAGCTCCATAGATTCCTGCGGTGTTCAACTCGATCGCTAATGAGAATTTCATTATGATTAATCCGACAACGCAGCTACCCATAAAACTTTCTAAGAGCTTAAATTTTCTCACATGGAAGGCTCATGTTGATCATTTACCGCTTGGTTATGATCTGGCTGGCTTCATAGATGGTACTATCTCTCCTTCAGTCCTCCCTCTACCTCTAATCCTACATATAAATCCTGGTTGTAAGCGTGTGCTAAGGTATGTGCTAAGGTATCTGAAAGCAACTCAGACTTTTGAAATTCTTCTGGAGCCTGATTGCAATTTGCTAATCACTGCCTTCTCCTTCTCTGACTCTAACTGGGGAGGTGACCCAGATGATAGGTGCTCCACTAGAGTGTCATACCCCAAACACTAGGTCACGTGATCGGCCAGAGTGTAGCCAAGCACCCCGAAGCCTAACCCATTACATAAGCAACTAAATAGGTACAACTTGAAAATAAAGTTTTTATAACATAACTAAGAAATTGTTGATAGCAACTAAGTGACTAAAACATAATCCACGTGACAGATATTTCATAAAGACAATTCAATCAAAAGTTTAAACAACTCTAGAACACTCTAAGGGCTATAATGTCTCAGTTCTCAACATAGACTCGATTCAACTTGACTCAACTACGCCAACTAGTTCACGAGATCGCTATCAAAGCCCGCCGTCATCAGCTGCGTTGTACCTCAGAATCATGCTTTGCAAAACAAACACAGAAATAAAGGTGAGTATAAAACTCAGTGAATGGTCTCCTAACCCTCACCAAATAGAATCCAGTAATAACAATGTATAATATGTCAAGTGAGTGCGGATGTCAAATTAATCATGTTGGTGAAATGACCACACTAATTTTTTTGTGAAAAGTGTGTTTACTAATTTTTTTGCCTAAATCGATTTTAATCGTTTACTTGATTACTTAGGCAATCACAAATCGAGTAGTAAGTAGAAGCAAGATATAAATGATAAGCAATAAGAAATGCACGATAATCAATGCTAACACAATTATTTATAGTGGTTTGGCCCCAATAACTACTCCACTACCTAAGCACTTCGCTTAGGATTTCCAAACTAAACTTTACTAGATTAATATTATTTTTCTTACAACGAGGACTTTGACCCGAAAAGTCTCGCTCTCAACCTAAGGTACTTCCACACCCGAAAGTCTTCGCCTTCTTACCGAGAGCACTCTTCCATCTCAACCATAAGGGACAACTCAACTAATATTAGTAAACTATGTTTACACCGGTGGAATTAAGCCTCAAACACAAAGGCAACCACCCAATTTATCAAATCTAGCAACCTAGGTTTACACAAGTTCAAATACAATGAAATAAACATCATAATATAAGTAATTGAGCAAAAATACAACAACACAAATACTTAGCTCCAACACAATAAATCCTAGCTCCTCTTGATGTCTTGATGTCTTGATGATGAATCAAATGAAGCTTGAAGGCAAACTCGAGAAAGAAGGTTCAATGCTAGGGTGTTTGCAAATGATGGATCAATCAAAGGCTCAAAGCTTAGATGGTGTAAGGAGTGTCTCAATAGGCTCAACAACACCTGAGGAAAGCTCTCTTGGCTTCTATTTATAAGCCATGAAGAGTTGGCATGAAACAACCAACTCGACGGTTAGAAAACTAGTCATTTTCGTCGTCCGGTCGCAGGTCCGATCGATCGTCGATCGACCGAGTGACCGTATGCCTACTGCCAATTGCTGGCAATATTCGGTCGACTGAAACTAGGCAGACTGCTTGGTTTGGTTGATTTTTTTGCTCGTTAGTTAAATAACTTATATAACATTTCTTAACTTTAAGTTAAAAAACTTTAAACATAAATGTTATATAAGGATTACCCCACATTTGGATTCAATAAAAATATCTAAAAAATCAAAATCATTAAGAATCAAAATCTAATTTTTAGGGTCTAGTACAAATTTCCGAAAACCAAAACTTTTATAATCTCCCGGGTCAAATATGGGTAGGCTAAAGCTTCTAAAAAATTCTTAAAAATATCTCGTTATCTAATTTTTACCTAAGGAACAATTACCGGCACTTTTAGTGTCAAGAAAATGTCTAGGTTATATAGCCCTCCAAGGAGCTCCCTAGGCATAGTGAATTTCAGGGTTTAATCCAATTTTTCGTGTTTTTATGTTTTGGGGTTCGGGGTTTGGTTTTGGGATTTCTTTGCATTATCACGAGGATTTACAATACATTCTAGACACCCTAAACCTAAACTCTATCTTCCTAAAAAATTTGAGCGATCGACCAACGTCCTTCCGATTTTCTGATTTCTCTGATATTTTCGATCGTGGACGTCGTGCGCTAACCGATATGGAACTTGAAAATAATTCTCCATGAAATATTAGTTCTAAATTTGTTATCATCAAAACCGAGATTAAGACCAAGGTAAAAAACCTTAGGCCAACAAATCATATAAGGATTGTGCTCTCATCCGACTCTACGAAAAGTGCTCTCTAATTTTTGAATCACAATTAAACACTTTTCTTAGTTTCACTGATCTAGAAAGATCATCTAGACTCAGTGTCCAACTGACTCTCCCCTCGGGCTCATTGGTCTAGGAAAGCCCTTTAGAACCAGTACCCAACTATATTTCTGCTCGGGTTCACTAGTCTAGGAAGGCCCTCTAGAACCAGTACCCACTGTGTCTCCGCTCGGGTTCACTGGTCTAGGAAGGCCCTCTAGAACCAGTACCCACTCGGTCGGGAAGGCCCTCCGACCCATAATCGCTTGTATGCTGTGCGTACCACTCGGTCTGCATGCGGCCTATAGTCATCACATGCACTACGCACACTACTCGACCTATCCGCCCCAATGTCATCTCGTGCACAGAGTACACCACTCGGCCTAATAAGGCTCATAAATATCTCGTGCGTCATGCGCACCAATCGGCCCACTATTGCCCAAATAACTACTCGAGGGTCATACCCTCATGTCAACACACCTAAAGTTCATTTATCTATGGTATCAAGCTAAAATCCCAATTATTTATAACGGATTAGGAATGTCCTACCGAGCCTGCAACCCGGCTCGATTAACATGCACTACGAAAATTTCTAGCCTACTGAAATCATCAATTTTCTATCCACACATTATTGTTCAGGTCACCTAAGTACTTTCTATGTTCTCAAAATATATTTTACAAGAAAATCGATAGGTTACATCGGTACTTTTCGCATTGAACTGATTACCTAAACTGCTAAATCAATTCAGCATGAATTTGACTAAATTTTCAGCACATCACATTTTCAGCTTCAATTATGTGTATCATTTCAGCATCATATCAAATAAATTTCAGCATCACATTACATGAAATTTAAGCCTCAAACATAAGAAATTTCAGCAACATTAACTATGAAATTTTCAGCATCAAGACTATGCAATTTCAGCATAAAAACTATGTGATTGCAGCATCAAACTTAGGGAATTTTTGCACTATATATACTAAAGTAAATTCGTGCTTCTATACATCAATTTCAACATGAAGTTTCAGCATCAACAATTTGTAAATTTCAACAATAGTAAATCAAGCAAATTCAATGTTTGGAAATCAATAACATAGCACTCATATCAATATGTATAACATCAACACTTATGCATTTTATATCTAGAAATTAATCTACCAGAAACTCATGTAAAAGTCGATCACCATAAGCACCTCCACTTCCATGGCCGACCAGCCCTAGGGAATACCTAGGGCTGCCGTACATCACAAGGGGAGCGCTTTTGCCTCCCTCCTTCACTAATCTAACAAATATGATTTAATCAAAATAATACTTTCTTACCAGCATTCACAGATTCCTCCAAATTTCCCCATGAGAGGGGCGGCACAAAGAGGAAGAAAGGGAGAAGAGGAGAGGGGAGATCCACTCACAAGAAGAAGAAAGAACGGAAAGAAGACGAGAGCCTTGCGAAATCCGGTGTCCAATCTCCGATTTCCCACGAATCCGGCGTTTGTTCTCCTCTTCACCAAGCCCACTCGTCGCCCTTCTCCAACTAGCGTCTCGGGTTCCATGTGGTTGTAGCAGCCGTACGTCGCCCCACTTTATATATATATTATCGAAATGACCAAAACACCCCTCTCTTAGGTGACTCACCAAACCGTCCATATCTCACTCGATTCTAATCCGAATCCGGATCCGATTACATGGAGTGTATATAACCTTCTTTGGAGGATAAGCAATAAGCTTGTCCATGAAGAAGCAAAAAATTAGTCGCGCGCTCGTCGACTGAAGCAGAGTACAAGTCGTTGGCCAATACTGCAACTGAAATTAAATGGATTTTAAATCTACTTAATTAGTGAGCTTCAGTTCAAGCCTTCTCAAACTCCTACCATTTATTGTGATTATTTAAGTGCAACTACAGTCACGCCGAGTCCGACTCATCATAGTCGGAGGAAACATCTCTCTGTTGATTTCTACTTCATTCAGGAATTGGTTCAAGCCAACACTCTTCATGTTAAATATATTCCAGCTCCCTTGCAGTTGGCAAACGACACTAATGGCATCCAATCACAAGCCGATACGTAGGACGCCAAATGACACTCTCTCTCAGTCAGCAATAAATAATTAAAAACTAAATTATATTTCTAACGTGACAATATATATATATATATTTTAAAAATATGTCCCTAATTTCTTTCTCCCCTAAAACGAAAATTCAGAAAATCAACTCCTCCTCCATAGCCCTACCACAACTTGTTGCTGAAACTAAGAGGTTTTGTCACTATATTAGAGGCAATTAGGCTAATTTCGAAATCTGCTCCTAATCCAAGCAAGGTGTATTACAAATGCATAAAGTTCGAGGTAAGTAGTGTTTAGTTAATGTGTTTTTGTCGGTTTTTTTTTGCTTTATTTTTTATTAGGAGCAGAATATGTAAGCGATTTAGGGTTTATGTGTGTTAGGGCTATGGAAGTATTATTCTTGCCATGTTATTATAATTTAGGAGCACATTTTTTTTTGTTGAAATTTTTGTCACGTCAAAAATGTAATTTAGTTATTATTATTATTTATTGCTGACTGAGAGAGAGTGTGTGTGTCATCTGACGTATTATGTGTTAGCTTGTGATTGGACGCTGTTAGTGACGTTTGCCATATGACACGTAAGACGCTAATGACATTTTTAGTTCTGCAATGGTATCCATTTAATTGTCCAAGGGTAAAAACCGATCAAGAAAAGTTTAGATGTATTTTTATCTCATTTCCAATAGTTCAAGGGCAAAAATCGTCATTAACCCTTTTTATTATTTATTGCTGACCGGGAGAGAGAGTGACATCTGGCGTCCTATGTGTCGGCTTGTGATTTGACACCGTTAGTGTCGTTTGTCAACTGGATATTTTGTCCAAAATAAGGATATTTTTCAATAGTTTCCGTTTGTTTAAGGGTAAAAATCGATCAAAACAAAGTCTAGAGGCATTTGCACCCATTTCCAATAATTCGAGGGCAAAATCACTCTTAAACCTATTATGAATTATACTAAAATACAATATCATGTATTATTTTTATCGTTTTGTCATTTATTTTTATTGTTTTAGAATAAACTATAATATTATTAAAATAAAAATATAATATCAATTGTGGGTAGCACAATTGTACGGTGACAATATATTATATGTTGTTTAGAGATCTAATGTTCAAAATTGTACGGTGGCAACATATTATATTGTGATTTTTTATTTTTATTAAAAAAAAATAAAAAAATAAAAATAATGTGTTAATAAATTATAAATTAGCATAAAAAATATTAAAAATAATTCTTTTATTTTATTTCTTATCGTTTTCTTGTGCTAATCAAATAATAAAATAACTATTTTTGATGTGTTCATGATGTCAATGCAACAAGCGAATAACTATTTTATTCATCCTATATTTATGTTTTTTTATCTAATCATATTCTTTATTATTTCATTCATCATTTATTTTAACGACCAAACATCTCATAAGGAATGAAAAATAAATGTTATCATATAACTAAGCAAAATTTTATTATATTTCGTAAGAATAATATATACTTTAAGTTTTATTTTTTTTGTATAGGGTTCAAATCCTAGTATGATCATCTATTGTCACTTTAAAAAAAAAAAATTCTGTATAAGGATTTATCCAGGGGAGTGTATAAAAAATATTTGACCCAATTCATATTATCATATACCACTCGAACCGACTTGAAATTTTGATTTATGTTCCAATTTTGATCGGCTTTTGGATTTTAATATTAATATATATTTCGGATCGGGTCGGGCTTTTAGAACCCATAAGCTGACTCGACTCGAGTATAATATCGATATATAAGTTTAGGGTAAATTATACTGACCTTCCCTGAGATTTAGTGAAATTACACTGATCCCCTTCTATTTGTCCAGGTTACATTCATCTCCCCTGAGTAATTTTTGAGTAATTTTTTTAGGAGAGATTTGTGTAATATTTTACAAAACTCAGGGGAGGTCTGTGTAATTTTATTTCGTAATAGGGGAGGTTTGTGTAATTTTTTATAAAACTAAGGAGGATTATAAGATAAAATTATAAATAGAGAAAAGATAAGTGTAATTTCACTAAATCAGTGTAATTTACCAATAAGTTTAACTTTATACCCTTTACCCGTAATCCTGTAACTGACCCACTAACCTAACAAGCTTTGCTATTTGCTAATAGTGACTCAGTGCACCTCTCAGTCTCACTTTCTCGGTGTCGGCCGCTCTCTCAATCCCGCGCCGAGCCTCCCGACCTCTCCCTCAGTAACCCTCCCGATCTCGCCGACGCTCGTCGGTGCGTCCCACGGCCAGTGGGCACTCTCGACCCAGTTACGGTCACCCACGCGGCAGGCGGCCGCGCCTCTCCCGATCTCGCCGTCGCCAACAATCTTCATCCGCATTTGCCAGATCTCCAATCTCCACTAGTGAGCCTTTTCTTCATTTTATAATTAATACTATTGCTAAAATAATGCTTTTAATTTGAAATGTTGAAAATTGTGATCTGGTTGAGCTTCTTTCGAACATTAGTCACATTACATATTTATCTCTTTTGAGTCAAATAAGATACGGGGCAATTTGTTGAGTGGTTTTAGTTCAAAGCTAAAGTTTATTATGTATGAATTGACTTTTTAGTTCTAGAATAAAAATTTGTCATACTTAATGCGAAATTACAATATGCTTGTGAGTCTATTTTTAGGTATACCAAGGAATCCGTTTTTCATCTAAAAGAAAATTATTTGAAAAGTCTTGTGATTTAGGCACCTTCCAGTGTTAATCGGACCAAAGCATCATGATAATTTTGTGCGCAGCATTGTTTGTTTGGATGTCAAATTTTAAATTCTATAATTGTTCTCTTGTTTCTTCAGTAAGATTAAATGAATATTCCTGGAAATTTAAAGTTGTGCTGAAATTATTACTGGAGGAAGCTATTATCAATTCAATTTACCATTGAGTTTCCTTGGTCACAGTGGTGATTAATTGCTTATACCCCAAAACCCAACCCAAAAATCGATATGAACTGAATTGATCCTAAAAACTCGTGAATCAAATGAACCTAACCAAAAATAGTGGCGCCAGTTTTTATTTATTTATTTTAAAGGCTCCATTTGGTGTACTTGATAGGATAATGCTTGATACTGTAAACTATGCTAGGATAAAGATGAATATGATATTTGGTACATCATTGTAAGGCCTGATAGGATAATACCTACCCTATAATTATGGTTTTGTGCACCATCATATAAGTCTTAATTTTGGACAAAAAATATTCTAATATTTAATTTTGGGAAAGAATATTCTAATACGTCAGTTTGGGCAAAAATTTCCTAATATATTAATTTTGGACAAAAATTTTTAAAAACCTTTTTGATCACTAGTATGAAAATCAATGATTCTTTTTCCACCACATAGAATTAATTTTTAATTCTAATATATCATTTATGAAAAGACATAATAAGAAAAAATATCATAAGAAATAATAACCAAATTGTCATATACGATATTTGTTTTTTTATTTGGTGCTTGCCCATGGCTTTCTTATCAGCTGGTATACAATGTTTTTATCCCATACAAATTATACATCAATAGCCATATAAGACTCTAACATCATATAAGCTATGCAATACAATGTGATCATATGATGCCTTATATGATATACCAAATGGGGCCTTAAAATTTGGGATGGGGATGGAACTTTTTTCCTTAACTCAAGAGTTTGGGTTTTTAGTTAACCCAATCCAATCCAATTTGTTGAAACCCAAGATCTATGTGATAATTTAAAAATTAAAATTACTGCGACAAATATGCAATTTTGTCTATTATTTCTTCTTTATTCATGTCTCGTCTCTCGTTTTAGTTTTCCCAGACACGGTTCGCGGTCGAAACCCTAGAAATTGTCAACTAGGGGAGATGATGCTGAGGGCCGTGGGAAGAAGGCTACCTGTGCTCTCATGGCGGCAAACCCAGGCTTCCTTTTCACTCTTATCGCAGAACCCCATCCATGGCATGATGGACTCGAAGGAGCAAGATCATCATGGGCCACTGAAGGGAATTACTTATGGGAATTTGGAAAGATCAGCTTTTAAAAGTCAACAATGCGGATGCTCTGCACTGTACTCTCGCACTGCTGTGGCTTTCTTGTCTTCAATGACAAGTAAAGATAATGGTGAACCTACAGGTTTTCTTCTTTCTATCTTCATATATTTACATTAATATACTATTCACTTGTGATAGGTTAAAATTGTTGTGATATCATCTACATGTGTTAATTCTTTAGGAAGTTTATTCACTAGTTCAAGGAAGACACTATTATCCTTCAAGGAAAATAGGAAATGTTGGTGAATAGGAAAATACTGTTAAAAAAATAAGAAAGAAGCTTATGACTTGCACCTTTCCTCCTATTTCAAGAAATAATGGTGGTCTTAGATGGTTTCAACTTTCAAGTGTCTTTTATGTCATTATGTGTTCTTGTAGAACTTATCATAAAGGGATTGCACAGTCTTGATCTCTTCTCACAGAAGATTGGTCATATTTATATAGTAGAACTCTGCATAAATAGATGCATAAATTCAGTGGCTTGTTTTTGAAAGGCTACTCATGCTTGTTCAAAATCTTGTACACTTTTTTATTTTCTTGCAGAAATTGTAGAGGAATTATACAAGAAAATGCTGAAATCTGTTGAAGCTCGAACCATGCCTCCAAATGCTTTGTTGTGGTCTCTAATCAGTAATTGTTCAAATAGAGCAGACATCAAGCTTCTATTCCACATATTGCAGCAACTTCGGATATTTGTAAGATCTGTTAATTACTTTAATAATTTAATATCTCTCTCCGCTCACCTTCAATGCTTCTGGTAGACTGGTATGTTGCTCTAGTTTCTAGAATTGTATACTTCTGAGTATGGGCTTAAATTGCTTTGGACAACAAAGATCTCAGAATGGGCATGATCATTATTTAACTATGATTACCAAAGGATGTTGCTATTCAGGTGGACTGAGTCACTCTTGAAAACATTCAGTCAGGGTTGATGAAAGTCTCTCACTAAACTGATAAGCTTTGTGGATCCAAGGCTCCATGTCTCTGGCTTCATCTTCCCTAATGATTTTTGGAGACAATTTACTCCACCTAAATCGCATATTTTTTAATAAAAAGAACAAATTCCAAATCTTTATCTTTGTTCATAAATAGAGATGACAATACTGATGGACTTTCTACAGAAATGACATGTGGTTTAAGACTTTAAAAATGACACATGGAGTAGTTGATACAACATGCTGTCTTTTGGTTTCAGAGGCTATCCAACCTTCGTATTCATTCAAATTTCAATTGTCATCTTTGTTTGAGGATTTCTGAGGCGTGTGCTCGTGCAAATGCCCCTGACTATGGTATGTTATTATACAAACTTACGCCTGACATTCGCTGTATTTCTTTTGCTCCTTTTGTTTTGCAAATAAGAATTATTACCTCAGTCAGCATTTCTGAAAGTTTTGCTTGTTAAAGAGAGAAACGTTGGAACCTACAATAAGAACTATACACATTGTAAACTTTGTAACTGATTTTTTGTTTTCATATTTTTTTCTTTGTTTTCTAAATTCTACATAAATTAATATGACAGAGTCAGAGACACCTAGAGTACAGAAGTAGAAATTTCCTCCAGTTTGGAGTACCTCTTGAAGGCGATTAAAATTGGATTGAAGTTTCTACATTTACCTGGCAACATTTTAAACTTGAATCTGTATGCCCAACTACATAGTTTGAAAAATTGGCAAATTTTGAATCCAATCTACTGAGTTGGATTGGGATTGATGTGTCAATCCAATTTTCATTGAGCAGTCAGATTGTCATCCAGTAATTTTGTAAATAGTTCAATCTAACTGATTATAGCTAATATACAACAGAAATTGTTGGTTGCATAAGGAAATTGATGACAAATACAACCAAACAAAGAAGAAAAAGAGGAATATGAGTTATAGGCGTTGGAAGTGAGAAGACAAGGGAGAGAAGATAATGGAATAGATCTACTTGTTGGACTTTCTATTTATTGCTTCAAATTTCGAGGTTGTTCCAAACAAAGAAGAAAAAGAGGAATATGAGATCTAGGCGTCCGAAGTGAGAAAGCGAGGGAGAGAAGATAATAAATGAGATCTACTTGGTGCCGGTGGACCTTCTATTTATTGCTTCAATTTTGGAGGTTGTTGCATTTACCGCCATAGCACCACATCTGAAAGGGTTCACCTTTGGTACAACACACAGTAGGAAGGTTAATAAATGAGGGTGTTTTGAGTTTTTTTAACTCATAGTTAAATGCACTGTTGGTTGATGATAGCCAATGAAAATGATCGAAACAGGAATTTGTTCAGTTTAGAGGGTTGTATTATATATCTAGAACTTTGGAGTGATAATTGTGATATTTTAGTATATCCATGGTTAATAGTTATAGGGAAATGCCCCATTTATCTATATTATCTTGTAGACTAGGTATTTGGGTGGGTATCATGGTAATGTAATTTTAAAAGAGAGACATTGTATTTATATGTATTCTTCTAATTCTAAGCAAGTATTTTTGTATTCTCTTTTACTTGGTAAGTGCAGGGCTAAAGGCTTTATGGAAACACAATATGTATGGTTTAACCCCGAGTATTGGTTCTGCACATTATTTGCTGGTACCTTATCCTCTTAAATTGTTGGTTTTCATTAGTTTTTTTTATTGCTTGACAAATTTTTTTCTTCTGCAGTCATATGCCAAGGAGCACAATGATAGTAAACTCATGGTAAAGATTATGCAGATCCTCGAAAGGAATTGGTTGCCACTTCAACCCGGTACAGCAGACATAGTCTTCGGGTATGCTAGAACTCAAAATTTTACTTGCCATTCCGGGTTCAAATGACATGTTTAAGCCATGCTGCAATTAGTCACATATTGGTCTTCTTATTTCTTAAAGGTATAATCCTTGCAAATAAATCTGTCACAGCCATTATTTTGACTTGGTTGACTTGCTTGTAAGATGCAAAAGTGTCACATGCATTATCTCCACAAATGATTGCAAAGTGACCAATGTTTGCCAAAACTGAACTATTAATGATCTGAACCAGAGTTTATCTTTTTTAATTAGGATTTTATGATCCAATTGAACCTCGAAGGACTGATTATCCGTTGATGGATTGTGGCATTTTGCAACCAAAATTGCAAATTGTTTTGCGCAAAGGACCAATCAATTCAGGCCATCTGAATACGTAGCAGGGAGGGGGAGATAGAGACCACCATTGCTGCTAAAGATTTTAGACAGCAAAATCATTATTCCTTAGCTACTTTTGATCTCATTCAGTAGGTTCTCTAAATGAGGTTTTAGAGCACCTGCATGACAACTTGTGCACACATTAGATCCCGTAGTAACTGTTTTAAACAGGATTTGATAATATGTTGAATATGATTATAGATTAAATGAATAATTGAGAAGAAGATGGGACAGAATAATGATTAAATTCAACAATATATTTTTACTTCAACATAGGATCAGAAATTGATAATCTAAAATAGAAGTAATTTTGAAGTGAAAATTTTGAAAAACATAATTAGTCTAGGTCCATATCTTATGCTTATTTAAGGAGAAAAGCTACCTGAGGCAACTAGCTAAGTTTTTTTTTACACACTCATCGATTTTGCACTGTTTCTCTAATTTGTTATATGCAATTTTAAGAAATGTTAGAACTTTTGTTGCACTTGAAACTCTTTTATGATTATGACCTGATTCAATACAGTTCTACACTCCTACTTAAAGTTTACACTGTATATGATCCGACTGTGGTATTGACAGTGTTGAAGATACATCTAGCTTTGTAGCATCCTTTGAGATGCTTCACTGGGCAAGCTTTTCATGTTGCTTCCATACTGAAATTCTAGAAACTCATCTTGCCTTTGCAAATGTTCTTCTTTCTTTCATCATAATTGCAGTTGTTTTAGCTAAAAGAATATTCTTATATGGGCGTTGCACTTGCACATCAGATACTATGACAAAAATGCAATCTCTACACTCTGTTAATTAATTTTCAAGACTCGTGTAACTGATTTCCCATCTCAATTAAGGCTCCACTATGGCTATGGTATACGAAGAAATGATGATGGTGGTTTGCAAAAACAGTGCAACTTATGACAAGCTTTTGAAACATGCTGATTTTGTTCAATTGAAGAATTAAGGAGATACAAAGAATGAACAACTAGTTTGCATATTGGTGCAAACTTAGATCTAATGCTTTTAAAAAAAGTATTTTATTACCCTTAATTTAATGTGGGAACTATCATGCTGAAGGAATTCATGATCAAATGAAAATGTGGCATCAGATTTTTGTTTCTGAATAGTTGAAACCTCTCTAGAGGAATAAGCTTGCTGTATATTGGTTTATGGTTTAATTGAAAGGTGGCACATAATTAGTATGTAACTGAAAGAGGGACAAGCCAACTAGATTTTATTAATGTACATAGAGTAGAAATTAACATAACATTGGTAACATTCTAGAGGTAGATGCATCTAGGAAGTAGGAAATTGTTTGCACAGGTGTAGAGGTGTTATTAAAAATGCGGTTGTTTCTTTCCTTCCACACAGACCAAAGCCAGTCATAGTAGGTACTAAAACACATATGCTCAGGGGGAGTTAGGACTGGCTTTGATCTTGAAGAGCATTCTTTGCAATGTGGTGAGGAGCAGTAGGTTCCATCCATATTTGGAGAAATTTCATTTGCGCTAGAATCTCATCTTTGTTATTACAAAGAATGCAAGTGCATTTGATGTTGTCTTTTGAAGGCAATCTTGGTATGGACTCAATGGTGAAGGAGAATCCATATGAAGAAGATAACCCTTGGAGGTGTGCCAACTCTGCCGACAGTTCAACATTGCTTGCGAGGTTGATGTATATCCCACCATAATTGATGATGCAGTAAAGTGATTTAGTTGTATAGTTGTTAGTACAAAGGTCCCTTGGAGCTATAGCGCATAGCGCAGCGCGAAGCGTGCGCTTTATTGAAATAAAGCGCAAAATAAAAACATGGTTATATATTTTATTTATACATAAAAAATATCAATAGATTCCAACTGTCATAAAGAATAACAACTAAATGTTAAAAAATGATGAAGACCAAATGTATAAAAAGAAACCATGTTTATAAGATAAAGATAAGCCAAGCAAAACCTTGTAAATCAACCATAAGGGATAAGTAGCAAAACAAAGTTTTAAAATCTAGAATTCAGAATTCAAGCTCCAAAATTTCCTCAAGACCCCAACTTTATTCATCACCGTCGAGATTTTCATCCTCAAGGTTAATCTCATCATCCACATCAAGACCATGAGAGCCATAGCCTTCACAGTCCTTCTCCTCTTCCTCCTCCGTATAAGTTGGTTGGCTCTAAATTCTTCCTCCTTATCATTTTCTCGAATTTCTATCAACTTGCCTTCCAAAAAAACCCTTGTCCTTCCAAAGAAGAAAAAGACTGAAGCTAAAGAAACAAAATGCCTTCAGCGTACTTCAGTGTAGCGCGCTTTTTGCTGCACTATAGCGCAGATAGCGCTGCGTAGCTCGCTACGCTGAGGTCTATTGCGTATAGCGTAGCGAAGCGCACATGGTGCGCCATAGCGCGCTATTGCCAACTATGGTTAGTAGCAGTAAGTGTCCAACAACTGCCATTTGTTTCATTTCTGATGCCATGGTTGAAGTAAGGATAGAAGACAATGATTCAGACAGAGGGGCACTTTAGGAGTAATTGCGAATCCAATTCCTGGGTCAACCATACCCTGGACAGTAGTACAGTATTTTGTAATTGCAATGAAGAAGGTAGGATAAGTATCATATAGTGACTAGCTACACCATTTATCTCTCAGGAATAATGTTTTAGTTGTTGCATTCACATTTAGTAGAAGGCCAAAAATAGTATACCTAACTATAACAAGGTCTTTCCAGAGGTGAGAGTACTTTGTTATTGGCTCTAAACTTGATCCAGTGAGTAATGGCCAAATACCAGATTTTAAATAGCTTTACCAAAGACTCATCAACGTTGCTTAGTAATTTCACCACTATTTTCTAGGAGCTGAAGGATTGTGAGGCCCCTTCCTGTTTGAATTGGAAAATGGCCATCCACTGAAGTTTACAGTTGAAGCCCTCATGTTTTTTCGGCTCCATTCTGCAACAATGCTCTACGAAGTGAGTCAATATGGTCAATACCCATTTAGGAAGTTTGAATATGCCCATATAATATGCGGGTTTTCTGAAGGGCCAAGAGCTATTGACAATTAGAAGAAATAAATATGGAGAAGTGGATTCCCTTTTCTCATTCCATGTTTACATTTGAATCAGCAGTCCCCAATACCATTGAGGAGAACTTTGGATCTGCTTGATTCCAGAAGATTTTTAGTCCATGAGCAGTTGAGCACTTGAACACTTGAGCATCATTTGGCAGGACTTCCACGACACTTCATGGGCCACTTTAACTGAAAAAATCGAAAGATAATTGTGTTAGAATATAATTAAAATTTTAATTCTCAGATTATGAAAGTTTTGCAAAAACAAGTAGAATGTAATGAATAATTCTATTATGATTACTGTGGCAAGAAAAGTTCATGAGATTAGGGTTTGATAGTTTATGGAATATGGATAGTGAGATACTGCCTTTCTGTTCAAAGGTTGACATTTCCCAAAGCTATGGATATTTCTTGTTACAGCTCATCACTTCCAATATTTGGTTGAGGAAACCTTTCTTTTTAAACTCAAGGAGTGTTGGTTTCTTTTTATATCTCAGCTACTATGATTTTCAACATACATTTCCACAATTGATGTTTTGGATTTCTTTTTTTTTTCTTTTCTTTTCAACACTTAGGAATTTTCTATCTTCCTTTCTATGCTCCATGCTTGGCATGCTGAATGCACTGGAAGTACTATGCTTTGAATCTGATGTCATGTGTTTCCATATTCACAAATTTAGCAATTGTGTTTTGAGATTCACCTATATTCTTAGTTTGAACAGAACTTCTGATGAACTTCTGCAGCATCTGTTACAACACTGATAAATGGGATCTGATCTCCAAGTATTCAGCAAAGTTTCTGAAGGCTGGAGTAAAGCTTCATCGAACAGCATTTGATATTTGGATGGAGTTTGCTGCAAAAATTGGTAGTGCATCTAATTTATTTGTTTAATTATCTTTAATATGTTTCCCCAACACTATCATGAATTGCCTCTATCTGTGGCCCTATTATGCATCAGGTAGGTTTTTTATTCCATAAAATGATGTCAGAATACCATTGGAAGAATTATTAACATGAAGGAAAAGGGATCTGTTTAAGAGTTTTACCTTATTATGATTTTTTGTATTTCACTGATGTCTACTAGTTGGTGGCTATCATTCGTTTTATGGATGAACGATGATGCATTTTGACCATTTTTTACAATTACCTGGATTGACCAATTATAAAAACTATGTTATGGACACTCTATGCTCTTTATCATTAATATAATTTTCTTCCATATATTGGTTTTGTTTGGTAATATGGGGGATGGAGGAATAGATGGGGATTAAAGGATGAGTAATAGCTGTGGAGGAACAGGCAACAATTGTTGGAGGTGTGGTGGAAGAGAGAGAAATAGAGATTGATTGAACTGGCAGGTTCAAGATAAACATTTTTGTCTATGAGGATAGATATGTATATACAGTTCATATGCCTATGTTGCCTATATTCTTTATTATTGTTGTCATCTGGTGATGGGGATTACCTTTGAAATTAGTAGAATATCTATCTATTTTCTCCATTTGATGGGTAAAACAATTAGATACTTGTTATATTTAGGCGATGAAGTGACTGCAACTATTTCTTTGACTAATCAGTCACTAGTCACTTTGTTTCTCCATAATTGCCATCTGCTAGTACGATACAATTATATCTACTAATTCCTGTTATTGTCAGCAAACCAATAAATGATGGGGTTAAGAAGTCAGAGTTGCAGTTTTATATTGGGTTTTTGAGTTTTGATCTAAAATTTCCTGTGCAAAAAAGTGACTTGCAGTTCAAATGCTCGTATGATTCCTATAATATTTCTCTTCTCTAGAAATACATGTCCTGTGACATGGGTGCTTGTTACTTTAAAATCATTTTGGTGTATTTACATTAGGTGAGATCGTTTTCTTTGTGTGTGTGTGTGTGGTTGTCTGTGTGCTAACTGCCTTTGAGTTTGATTGCACAGGAGATGCTCAATCTATTTGGAAAATTGAGAAGTTGAGAGCAAAATCTGTGAAGCAGACAACAGTTTCATGTGGATTTTCATGTGCTAAGGTAATCATTTATGGAATAGCAGATACCTTTGACTCATAGGTGGCATTTGGTTCACAAAATGTAAGATCCGCTAATAAAATCACATTTCTAGGCATGTGATTCCGATAAATAAAATTTCTAGCATGATAGATTGTGATGTTTGGTTTGGATGAGAATATATGGTTAATTGGCACACATTTATGACTCCCTTATTTGGTTGAACAAAGCATATTCTTGTTTTAGTTTCTAATATAGCCATGTTTCTATAAATAAACTAATTATTTATTACTATTTTATATGATAAATTATCACAAATACAATATAAATTATAAGTCAAACTAGGTGTAAAAGTTTGGGAACAGAGGAGTTTTTTATAAACATGTGGACAAAAGTGAAACTAAAGTTGCAGTGGAAATTTTCCATAGACTTATAATGTTGCTTTATCAATGTATTGAAAGAAATGAAATGTAAATTTTATTTTATGATTATTATTTATAAATACTGTACTAATATAAAAATATAATATTTTTAAATTAGCATTTCATAATTTATTACTTAATGATATTTTATACTACAAATATTTATTATTTTCTAATATAATTTTACATAAAATGCAAACATTTATTTAGCAAGTATGTATAAGATAATATAAGGGTAATTTAATTCTTTAAATTTTAGTTAAAGATTCTCCTGTGGTCGTAATCTAGTGGTCACTACTTTTGGGGAATCACATCCCTATGTTTTATGGGCAAGTGATTTTCATGGACAAGTTAAATGTCTATGTGAATGGCTGAATACAAATCCAACCAAATATGTGGATATGACATTCTCAAGTTCACATCCTCCAGAATCTTGTAAGATTATAATGAACCAAACACACTCTGATGACTAGTAGTTTTATGCTTGCAATATAGTATTATTGGTTTCGGTCAGCATCTAAATGTGCTGATAATAATTTTTCATTTTTCGTATTTATATGATACTTTAATCATCTGAGTATTTACATGCTTCCTATAATTTATTTGTAAGTTGTATTTAAGTATTTCCATCATGTTCTGGATATAGTCAAATACCTGGATGCCATGACAGCATTTTGGAAGACATCTGCATCACTATCAATAACCCCCTCTGTCATCAATATTTGGTAAATTATCAATGGTTTACTTATTCCATTTGTGGTATATATTCATCAGCCCATCAAATTTTGGATGTTATTCTCAAACATCATATCATTCTAGAATCAAAAGTTGATGAGTCTCTTAAATGACATTTGAGAATCACAAGAACACCTTACTCAATGGAAATCTATCGTGGACATTGTTGGTTGACATTACCGAGTCTTAAGAAAAGGAGTAATTGCATGGCTCATTGTTGTCAAAATTGTCTGATGACATGAAGTCTCTGATCCATATTGCTATTGCACAAGGCTAAATTTTGGTCTTATTTCAGAAATAGGTAGGAATTTGTAGGAAAATCAGAAGTTGGTTGGTTTGGTAAATTTTAGCTTAAATCTGACAGAGGAATTTGTTGCAATCATGGTTTGAAATACCAGTATCGGCACTAATCTCGGTCATTGGCCGGTACCCGTATGTGTACCGACACACGGTACGGGCCAGTACAAAAACCTAATACCGAGTGATTTTTTTTTATTATTATTTTTTTATTTGTTATGTTGTTTTAATAGTGTTGTTGCACCCTGTCATTTTTTTGACATCACTGTGCTGTCATTTTTTTGACAGCTGTGCTGTCAAAAAAAGCTATGATACCGGACGGTATTTGATAAATACCGCCCATACCCGGCGGTATTAACCGAGATACCCGGTATCGCCCAATACCGGGTATCTCGTATACTGATTTTTTAAAAAAACTAGTAAATACCGGCCGTACCGGGCGGTACGGTACGGTATTTTAAACCATGGTTGCAATCATTGCATTCAAAATCTACTTTAATTGTGGTAACTCAAGCCCATTACTGAATTAGCAAGAAAGGAATGAAAATGTGGAGGTGGAGAATGGAGAATAACTTTTAAGTTCAGAACTCTTAAGAAAATAGAGATGCTGCCACACAGAATGGTATATTAACCGATTTGAAACAAAATTAAGAGCTTTAGATCTCGTGAACAAATTTTTCAGTACTTAAACTCCATGATGATTTTAGATGCACTAGGACCACACAAATCAATTGTTTCCAAACTATAATGGATAATGGATCAATAAATTTGCTGAGTTTATCAATAATAAATATAGCACAGCAAGTTAGTTTTTATTATTTTTCAAGTTTCATTTTAGATAGTTGATATCTGATGAAATAAGAAGATATAAGAATTATTTGATATATTCTTTTATTAAATTTTATTTTATATATATATATATCTTATTTTTCCTTTTCATATTTTTTGATTGTATAATGTATTTTTTAGTAGCTCATATTTTACATATCTGTTCCAGCTGATTATGAGTGTCCTTATTGTATATCCCTAGCAGGATGCCTTTCTTGGGAACCACAGGTTACTTTTTATTGGAAACAGAAACTGCTTCATCATATGACTTCACTAATCTTGCTACTAATAAATAATTGCATTTGTTTGTCATATAATTTCTTTCCTTATTCAGAAAGATGTTTTTCAATTAAACTTCAGCTTTTTCTTAATTTTTCGTTGGAATATTACAGGGATATTTACTTGAACATAACCCAGAGACTGCTGCTGCTACCATTCATCTCCTCTACGAGGTATGGCCTAGTTTAGATCCCTTTTATTGTTGCAGGAGATAAAGTGTAGAAAAATTGATTATCTATGCACTTGCATTTATTTTTTCAGCCGAAGTTAATCAAGTGGTTGAAAACTTGAAATACTTATTTGTTCTTTACCATGGGGCGCTATCTGGCTATGCTATCCATTCTATGTAACAAAGTCTTGTTTCACAATGTACCTTGATAAGAGAGTAACTAAGACATCATATTTCACTACATATATATGGATGGTGCATGATGTGTTCTGTTGGATGTGCTTCTAAAATATTTTATCAAGTATATTTATTTAGGAAAAAATTGCATGGAATGTTTTAGTTCCTTTTAATGTTTACTTGGTTAATAACTATATATATGGATGGTACATGATGTGTTCTGTTGGATGTGCTTCTAAAATATTTTATTAAGTTTATTTATTTAGGAAAAATTTGAATGGAAGGTTTTAGTTCTTTTTAATGTTTACTTGGTTAATGGTTATTCATTGGTAGCGCACATCCTGGATCATTACAGGATTTGTTCTTTGTTTGTCAAAGTAGCATTAACTTTTTATTTCTCAGAGTTCAAGTTGAGCTTTTATTGAAACTAATACACAGGATTAAAACTTTTGAGAAAAATCCCAATTAGTTGGTTCAGGGAATGCATCAGTAGCTCATCATGAATTTTTTGGTTTAGTTTTAAGTTTGTTTCTCTTTTCATTTCTTGGAGGATAGAATTCAATGCAATACTAAGCGTCTTCATGGGTTGCATGTGATGTACAGAACCTACCCGACAAGATGAAGCCACAAGTAGCAGATGAGTTGCAGAAAATGGTTAGTCAATGGCCACTGGACGTTATAAAGAGACAGAAAAAGGGAAACAAAGAGGTAATTGCAGAAGAATTCATATTTTTATAGGCTAATAAAGATCTTACCTCTAAGCTCACAAGTTAATGGACATTTGACCTCTGATTGCATCCGAACATGGGTAACACCTCCACAATATTGTTGGGCCTGGTTTGATTGTCAAATGGTATTATTCTACGTTTTATGTAATGATCAGCAATTTGGTGGAACTGCCACTTTACTATGTCAGCATAGCATTTCTTGTATGAAGTATCTGCAAAAAGAAACAATAAACATGTCCTTAAAATTATACAAGGCTATATCAATTCCCTGACATATACATGACATTTTAATACTGAAATATTAGGAATTCCAATACTGGAAACTGGAATAAGATCCTATGATCAGTTTCTAGATATGAAACTGTTGAATTTGGTTGGATGATCTCTTTTTCTAAACGCTTAAGCCCATAAGAAAAGTGAAAAGGCCAATTCAAACATTTATATGCTTAACACTCCCCTCAAACATCAGTGGGCAAACTGGACACTTAACAGGGGCTGTACATATTTTAATTACTGGCCACTTGCTTCAATGCTATGTTGAATTTGAGTGGATGACCAAATTTTAGAACTTGTAAACCTAGTTTTTAGTAGTTCTCAAGTAATGAGTTATCTAGGAGCTTCATTTAGTAGATGCTGATATAGTTTTCATTTGACAGCTTTTACATTTGATGCTCTTTTACACTCTATCTTTCATTAGTTGCAAATTTAGGAACCATTGAATTCTGCAGTTTCATTCCTGAACCAAAAGAAACTATTGGAAGTACGTAGTCATTGTTTTTTCTCCTTTTGCAACAATTTTTAACAAGGATTTTGTCTTCCATATTTACAGATAATATGGTCTTTTACCGAAACATCTTTTACATCTTACTAGTGGCTAGGTTAAGACACTATCATTATCTTCTTCTTCTACATCTTTTCTGCTTGTTTGAGGTCATTTGGTTGCTTGCAAGTAGCTTAGTTGTTGGTGTGAATGGCTATACGCATCAAATAATAATATTAAACTTTTGTAAAAGTATGATTCTGTTAAAATTTAAAAATGTTATATTTAGCATTAATTATTTTTCTGCAAATAAAATAATGATAATATACCTACATTTGCAATCATTTAAATGATTGTTATTTAAAATTACAGATTACACATGCAACCATTTAGACAAAGTAACTTATAAATGCTACTTGTAAATTTATATACATTTTTAATTGTTGACAATCAAAACCCCCCTTTATACTAATGGCTGTATGCATTGTTCACTTTTATGCCTTAACCACTTCGTCTTTTGCTTGTACTCTAAACTATTAAATTGTGGCAACTAGGCCCTAGCTGAATCTTTGAAGAGAGATATCCCTGCAATGGTGGATGCCTTGGTAAAGTTGGGGCTAGATGTTTCTGTTGACCTAAATCAACTGGGCAAACAAGAAGCGTGAACTACATATTTGGATCAGTGGGGATGTGATGAAGACCTGCATCGACAGCCTGTGCTGATCCAATGTGAGACGCAGATCTACATGGACAACTCGGAGATCTAATAAAATATTTCTGTATCCAATTTTTGCAAAGAAAAAGCTTCTACAGGTCTCTACAATTTGCATAGAGATTGGAATTTGGTTTTCATGTCTACTTGACCGAGATATGAATTTGTTTCTTGTTATATTTCTATCTGAAATTATTGGTTTTAAAAGGTGTAGCAATACATCAATCTTGTACAAGGACATTACGTAGCTTTGCTGCTTCGTGAGTCCAAGGATAAGAACTCCATATTCATTCTCTTTCAATCATAAACATGTTTTAAGTGCAATTTTGTTGCTTTATTGATAGGTCATTATTTGAGTGGATTTAGCATAATATTTTTTATTTTTTAACTAATAAAGGCTGTACTACATATGGTAGTCCTAGCGGAGCTAAGTATTATGTGAATGGGAATTTTTTTTAATTATTATTATTTAAAAAGTAATAAAAAATTAATATTGAAGTTAAAGAATTCAATTTCTAATTTTATTCTCATTCTTTTTTTTTTTTTAAAAAAATCCAACGTTATTTGAGTTGCCTTATCTCTGTGCTTATACTGCCAATGTGTTGTCGTAGTCTGTTTAATTTTTTCTATTTTATTAAATTTATATTTTTAATTATTCAAAAATTTTAGAACATATATATTTTAGAAATAATAAATAAAAAGTAGTAAAAATAATATGTATTTTACATTTAACTTATTTATCTTAGATATATATTATATATTTTTTTCTTCGAAATTATTTTACTAATGTGACAATCAAGCAGTTGTCCTAACTAAAATTCTGGGTGAGTTTTTTTTGTACGTGGAAAGTTTTTTTAGCTCCTTCCTTTCTTATGTTTCTTATGTACCAAATATACTAATCAATTTAGTTTCTAAGTTATATGATTTTGTTTTGAGTTTATTAACTTTTTAATGTGAAATTTTTCTAAATCATAACACGGGGATCCCACAATTTTGGATTCATAACTTTTTCTCAAATTCCAAAATAGCCTTAAGTTAGGTCTCGTATTTGATTCTAAACTTTTGTAAAAAATATGAGAACTTCTATTTTCTTTAAAATTTATTATTATGATTGTAAATAATACACAACAGATTACATGATGAATTGATCTTATTTATTTCAGCTCCACGCTTTTAAGAAAGTATGAAATCTATTAGATTCTCAAAAAAAATATAGATGTTATCAACAATATACAAAAGAAATTCATGAAAAATATTGTATATATTGTATCTATCATTGTATTTATCAAAAAATAATGAATTGGTCTTACTTATTCCAATTCTACCCTTTTGAAAAAGTGGGACACCTATTATTTTTCGAACATTTACAAAAGTATGGAACCAAATACCAGACGGAACTTGAGGGCATTTCGACGATTTTGAGAAAAAAAATTATGGATCCGAAATTTTCAGATCCACATGATGTGAATATGAGAATTTTCTCGATCCATGTTATGGTTTAGGAAAATCACTCATTTTTTATTTGTTTCACTTGAACTCATCAATTTGTGAATGATGAATTTATTAACGCCCTAACGTGTTCATCCAAAAAAATATTAATACAATTGGCTTGGAAAATGATGCAGCCTCAAATAAAATACTTTTTAATCAACAAAAACACCGCGCAAACATTTAGGCCATTTTTGCTTCGTAGGATAAGGATGAATAGGAGGAGGGTGTATTGATATCCACTGTTTGTTTAGTGCATGAATTTTAAAAAAAAGTAAATAAAATAATATATAAAATTGATATTATATTTGATGTACATCGAATTTAAAAAATTCATATTCAATCATTCATCATTTATTATCCAATTCAATTTTATTCTATCAAATGAAGTAATCATATCATTAGTGGGGTGGGTTGAAGTTAAGGGGCCATAGGTATTTTTGAAATAAAAAATGATACATTTACTTTAAGATATTTAGAGTAATGATTTGTCTATTTTTCTTTAAATTTCATGTTTATAATTAAGGATGTATCTAGGTGTCAAAAAGAGTTATAAAATATTGTCTCAACTCATAAATCATTTTGAGCCAACTTGAAAGTTTAATGTTATTTTCCAATTCAAATCGCTCTTTTCAAATTTTTTCTAATTGATTAATATTTTATTGGTTAGGTTAGATTTTTAGTACCATAAACTGATGTGACATGAATATAATATACGCTACTAAAAATTAAGTGATGACAAAATAATCATCACAAATGTGTCAACAATGAGATAGTAAAAATTCATCGTCACACAGTAGTGATGGCTTTGCAATGATTACTTTAGCTATCATAGAATATTTATTTCGCAACGGTGATCGCCCTATGATAGTTTTTAGCGACCGCTAGTAGCCATCATATTGTCGTTAGAGATTCACTATTTTACCACCACCTGCAGCAATTGTCGCACCACTACCACTAGTAGTTGTCGTACAACCACCACTAGCAGCCGACACACTGTAGTAACAGTCGCTACATCAGCCCTAAAGGTTAGAAGATAACATAGGCCCCGCATGCCTAATAGAGTCACTCTTATATCATTGTTTGTCAACTTACGACCACGAATTACTTTGAACAATCTAAAGTACATATAATATTTGTGGGAAATATCATCTAATATCCTCCTCATGCTCCCAAGTGGCCTATGTATTCGAATGATGCTGTCAACCTACCTTGACTAACGAGACCACCCTGTTGCGAAGTCGATGTTCTTTCCTGTCAAGGATCCTTAGTGGTAACTCTTCATAATTGATATCCTCTCTAATTTGCAAAGCTGGCTCATATAATATATGGGAAGGATCTGGCACGTACTTCCTCAATATAGAGATATGAAAGACGTTATGCATTTATGCCAATGATTGTGGCAATGCTAGCCGATAAGCAACAAGTCCAACTATTTCCAGGATCTCGAAAGGACCAATGTATCGCGGTGCAAGTTTCCCTTTCTTGCCAAACCATATTACACCCTTAGTCGGGGGCACTTTGAGAAACACATGATCCCCAACCGAGAGCTCCGAGTCCCTCCGTCGTCGATCTGCATAGCTCTTCTGTTGACTCTGAGCTAGTAAGCAACCTTTTCCTAATCATCTGGATCAACTCGACGTCACGTTGGACCATCTCCAGTCCCAAAAGACGCCGCTCACCCACCTCATCCCAATGCACCAAGGACCTACACATTCGTCCATAAAGAGTCTCAAATGGAGCCATCTGAATAGCTGAATGATAGCTATTATTATAAGCAAACTCCACGAAATGTAGACGACTATCCCAATTGCCCCCAAAGTCCAAAACACAAGCACGCAAAAGATCCTCCAACGTTTGAATAGTGCGTTTGGATTGTCCATCAGTATGTGGATGGAATGATGTACTAAATTGGAGCTCGGTACCCAAAGCCCTCTATAGATTGCAAAAACTGTGAAGTGAATCGAGGGTCCATGTTTGAAATGATGCTAGCAAGTACACTGTACAACCTCACTATCTCCATATAGTACAACTAGGCTAACCTATCCAACGAATAAGACTTCTTAATCGAGAAAAAGTGAGCCGACTTCGCCAATCGATCCACAATCACCTAAATCGAGTCATGCCACTTATGTGTTCTCGGAACCTCGATACAAAGTCTATAACGATGTGCTCTCATTTCCACTCAAGAATAGGGAGGTTCTAGAGCTTCTATGTCGGTCTATGATGCTCGGCCTTTATCTGCTGACAAACTAAACATCTCGCCATATAATCAACAACATCTCTCTTCATCCCACGCCACCAATAAGACTTTGGCGGGTCCCTATACATCCTCGAATTGCCTAGTTGCATATCAAAATGAGACCTGTGAGCCTCCTTTAACAACTCCTTCACTGGGTGCTTCTCAGGAACATACAACCTGCCACGAAACCACAAGGTACCATCACTATCCTGTGAACGGTCTAGTCAAGTGCCTCGCTCCACCTCTTGTGCAATGACCGGGAGGTGACGATCCTCCATTTGACACTGTCGAATCTGGTCCACTATCGACGACTATGCAATCAACTATGCAAGCATTCTCACTACTGGAATAACGAGCATCAGCAATGGTTCCATCCGTTACTGAGCCGTTGCTGAAAGACATCAGTAACGGCTTGCAACGGCCCGGCCTAATGCAACACGGCCGTGGCAAAAAATCGCGTTGCTGATAACTAACAACAAATTAGCAACGACCGTTGTGGCCGTTGGTAATAATATTATTAGCAACAATTCTGCCACAACTGCTGGGCCATTGTAGATATGTACATCAGCAACGGTCCGGTGGCCGTGGCAAGGCCGTTAGTGAAAGCCCGTTCCTAAGCCGTTGTTGTAGGTCATCAACAACAGCTTTGAGGTTGCGGCCCAGAAAATACGATACACTTTCAATAACGACTTTCCCACTAACAGCCGTGGGAAAGCCGTTGCTAATGATGTTAATCTGTATCTGAAAAATTTTAAAATTTCTAATTTACATTAATACATTGATACATTTAACCTGATACATAACTCACACACCCATTAATACATTAATACACCCATACATAATATACACATCACATATACCCAGATATACATCAAAACAATTATACTTATGTTTATAATTATCCACAATCATATAAAAACTATTCAAATTCAAAACTATCGTATCAATATCCAAACAAAACAAGTCAATCAAGTATAATATCCAAGTAACAAAGTCAATATACAAACAAAATGATAAATCTCACGACGACGGCGGAGGAAGGTCTGGATCATAATATGGCGGGGTTTGGAGTGCTTGGGTGTACACCGGCATGGACTAGCTCGAGGATGATGGATCTGATGATGCTGAATGGATGCCTGCTCCGGTATGAGCTGAGATGTTGCATAGCATAGCATGCATCTCCGCCATCATCTGACTCTGACGTTCCATTATCTCACTCTTACGCGCGACCATCTCCTCCAGTGTCCTTATACTACTACTCTAATCATAATTAGTCCTGGAGGTGGATGGCCACTCACCAGCGACCGGAGGGGTCGATGCCCCAAGTGGCCCGAGCACGGGTCGGACATGACCACTATCTGTAAAGCCATATACGCGATCGTGATCCCAGCCACCTGCAGCCTCGACCCATGCTCCTGCGTCAAAGTCCTCGGGGTTGCCCCCGCGCTGCATCACCGTCTGAGTGTAGGCCTCCTACTCGAGTTTGATTTTTTGTTTAATATTTTTCCTAAAACTTAAATTATAAATAAATAATAAATAATAAATAATTTAAACAAATATACTTACCATAATGATTGCAGTGCGGATGTCGATGTACTCCCCCATCCCATGTCCTCGACGGTGAGTCCGCTCAAACACCTCCATCGGGGAGGGTCGCTGGACTGTCCCGTCGTCCATCATCGTCGTCTACATTTATAAAATAAATACATTATTTATTACACAGAGTAACAAATAAAATATATGATTGAATTTAAGGTATAATACTTACCATACAACGACAGTGCATTACAAATGATATTGAGCTGCCGATATGACGCGCTCCTCCCCTGGACATGCGGTTTCTAGTCGCAGTCCTAGAAATCTCCTGCCATCGATCCATCGACCATAACGCCACGAGCTGGTCCTATATATCCAGAGTAATCCAATCGGGGTTGTATCACCGAGTCTCCGCGATGTTTGTGGTCCTAGCTCGGGCCATCGCCTGGGACCGGGTCTGCCCCAGCTGGCCGTTGTACCTCTGCCGTATAAAATAGCCTCCCAGGCAGTGTAAATGAAGGACCTATGGTCATCAGCCCATGTATAGCAAACCTGCAAAATAATAATATCAGTACCAATATTAAACACAATGTATAAAAAAAATTTAATATGTGCCTCAAACTCGCGCCACAGCATGTCGACATGCTCACTAGGCACGTGAGATCACGTGGGCCATGCCCCATGCATGTATCGTCGGATCGTAGAAGATATGGTCCTCATCACATCCTCCTGCTCGAACCTGCACAATAAAAATAAAGTTCAATACTACATTATGATATAATGAATTTGTAATAATTCATAATTCATAATATATTACCGCTCCCCAATCACACTAATGAATCTACATGACTCTGTGGCTGGCGGAGGTTGCGACCTGTTCGGCCTGCGTGGCCGCCTGCGTCTCGATGAACTAGCCTTGCCGGTATGAGGATCAACGACAGGAGTATCATCGGCAGGAGGATCAGCAGGAGGAGGAAGTGCTGGAGTCTGACCGATCGAAGACTCCGAAGCTCTCGTCCGACGACAACCACGACCCGACATATCTGTCGAATAATCATATAACTAGATTGTATATATAGTAGAGACATATTTAATATAAGATATATTTTATAATTATTCCTCATCATCTGAGTAAAAGTCTTCAAATTCTTTCTCTTCTTCCTCTTCTTCATCTTCTTCATATCCAGCTTCCTCAACTTTATGATCGTCATAATCAACATATTCAACTTCTAATTGAACTAACGCTGTGTCGGCATCCTCGAGTATTGGAATAATACGATCTACAATAGGAGGATCATCTTCTTGATAGAAATCATCTATCACATCAGGTATCAGCTCATTTTCTCTTGCTATCAGATCAATTCTTCATCTACCTTTAGTCTTACAGACTACACGCCAATCTGTTCTATCTTTATTTCGAGCCGAATAATTCGCGTAATATACTTGTTCGACTTATGATGCCAATATAAAAGGCTCATTTGCTGCCAATTTTGATTTATAATTAACCTCAACAAGTTTGTATTTTGGATGAACTTTCATGCCCCTTTCTATTGTATCGAACCAATGACATTTAAGTAGGATAACTGATTTCAAGCTGAAGTAGTGCAATTCTATCACTTCTTCCACCAGTCCATAAAAATCCATATCACATTCAACATACGTTGTCCCTTTCACGCAGACCCCGGCATTCATCGTCTTCTTTGTAAATGCATATTCAACAGTGTGAAATTTATACCCATTAACAAAATATCCGCTATAATACGACACTAGTCGCAACGGTCCACTAACAAACTCAAATATTCTTTCATCTATTCCAGCTCTGTGATATTTGCTGTAAGCCCGAATCCAAGTAGGGAAATCACGATATCGTAATCTCTCAATTTCTTCATCGTTGTGAATAGAGTATTTTTGCACCATCTCAATGTCAAATATTTCAATGAATTGTTCAATTTCTAGGCAATTGAGTAATGCGTACAATTGTGTCAAATGATATTCTTCGTCGCTTAAGTGTCGAGACGGACGAGAACCAAAAGCACGACCAGAGTGACAGAATATAATTAAACGTCTATATGAATGTCGAACTTGTTGGACGAAATGGCCACACTAGAGGGGGGGTGAATAGTGTGTTTACTAATTCTTATTGCCTAAATCTGATTTTAATCGTTTCTTCGGTTACTTAGGCAAATTACAATTTATCGACTAGGTGCGGAAGCGATAAATGATAAAGCAATTAATGCAAACAAGATATCAAAGCAAACACAAGAATTTATAATGGTTCGGCCCCAATGTCTACTCCACTACCTAAGCACCCCGCTTAGGATTTCCAAACTTAGTTTACTAGATTAAATCGTTTCCCTTACAAAGAGGACTTTGACCCGAAGAGTCTCAGTCTCAACCTAAGGCACTTCCACACCCGGAAGTCTCCGTCTTCTTACCGAGAGCACTCATCCACCTCAACCCTAAGGGATAACTCAACTAATCATAGTAAACTATATTTACACAAGTGGCTTTACACCTTCTACACCAAGGATACCACTCAATCACAAGACCTAACACTAGGTCTTCTTAAATGCTCAAATATAATGAAATAAATCACAAAAATACACAAGTAATGGAGCAAATAAATAATACAATAAATACTTAGCTCCAAACACGAGTCCTAGTTCCTCTTGATGCCTCAATGATGAATTATTCAAGGCTTGAAGGCAAGATCAATGATATATCATTGAAACTAAGATTGTCAAAGGGATGACTCAAGAAATACTTTGAGAATGATAAAAAATGGCTCTATGGAAGCTTGGATCAGATGTTGAGAGAGGTTAAAGAAGGTAGATGAAAGGTATTTATAACCCCTCAACCGAACGGCTCCTCAACGGACGTTTTTTCGCTCGTTGAACGACTTTCGGTTGCTTGCCGATCGATCATCGATCGATTGACCGATCGACCGCCCAGCGATCGCTGGCAATTCTTGCATCTGCCGTTCTGTCCGGTCGGCCGAATGAGTCACGATCAAGCTCTCTGCTATTTGGTAGACCGATCGGTCGATCGAAGTAGCCACTGCCAATTTTTGGCACACTTCGGTCGACCAAATTGGCTATTGCCGATTTTTAACACCATTTGGTCGACCGAACCTGGACTGGGCAGTTTGGTTAGGCTTTGTTTGTTCGTTTTCTAGTTCCATCTTCGCTAAGTCTACTTATATAATATTTATTAACTTTAAAACATAAATGTTATATAAGGATTACCCCCATTTGGATTCAATAAAAATATCTAAAAAATCAAAATCCTTAAGAATCAAAATCTAGTTTTTGGGGTCTAGTACAAATTTTCAGAAAACATAAATTTTCTAATCTTTCGGGTCAAATATGGGTAGGCTAAAGGCTTCCAAATTTTTTTAAAAAATACCTCGTTATCTAATTTCTACCCAAGGAACAATCATCACCATTTTTTATGTCAAGTAAATATCTAGGTCATATAGCCCTCCAATGAGCTCCCTAGGCTTAGTGAGTTTCAAGGTACGTGGTTTCCGAGTTTTCATGTTTTGGGGTTCGGGATAGGTTTTGGATTTCTTTGCATCATCATGAGGATTTACAATTTATCTAGACACCCTAAACCTAAACTCTAACTTCCCAAAGAATCGGAGCGCGACGACCAACATCCTTTCGATTTCCCGATTTCTTCGATATTTCTGATTGAGGATGTCGTGCGATATCCGATATGGAACCAGAAAGATTTCTCAATGAAACATTAGTTCCATGTTTGTTATCATCAAAACCGAGATTAAGACCAAGGTAGAAAATCTTAGGCCAACAGAAATCCCTCCTCGTCGTTACGTGGAAGACGATCAAATTTTGTCTGCACTGTCGATTCAAAGTAAAATGAGTAGAATGTTGAAATTTCTTGCATGATATACGATTCAGATATTGATCCTTCAACAGCTGCGGTGTTCTTTACTTTTTTCTTCAGACGATTCATGTATCTTTCAAATAAGTACATCCACCGGTATTGAACGGGACCACCAACTCGTACCTCGTACGCCAAGTGTATCGGTAGATGCTCCATCGAGTCAAAGAAGGCGGGAGGGAAAAACTACTCCAGCTTGCATATAATTTCAATAATATTACTTTCAAGTGCTGACATCTCTTCGACTCGAAGGACATTTGCATAAATATTTCTAAAAAACATACTTAATTCAGTCAACGGACCCCAAATATTATCAACTAGAAGATTTCGGAATACGATCGGAAGCAATCTCTACATGAATACATGACAATCATGGCTCTTCATCCTTGATATTTGGCAATCATCGACGTTCACACATCGAGATAAGTTTGAGGCATATCCATCGGGTAATATGAGTTCTTTGATCCATTGACAAATATCTTTCATCTGTTGTTTATTTAACACGTACGAGGCCTTCAGCTTCAGATATATTCCGTTGACCTCTCGTAACTCTAACTTCGGTCTCTTACAAAGTATTTTCAGACCATGTCGGTCCTTGACATTATCTTTAGTTTTTCTGGGAACATCCATCAAAGTGTTAAAAATATTATCAAATATATTTTTCTCAATGTGCATGACGTCTAAATTATGCCGAATCAGTAATGAACTCTAATACGACAATTCCCAAAATATACTTTTTTCACCCAGTTATATGTTTGACCAACGCCCGACATTCTTTCATTCCGACCAAACACTATCTCTGGAAGTGCTGAAACACGTGCTAACATTTGTTCACCAGACATCATCGGTGGTGGCTCATCCCTTTAGACTCCGCCCTTAGTAAATTTATTATGATTAATTCATTCGATACTGATGGTTAGCTGGTAGGAATCGACGATGACAACCAAAGAATGATATTTTTCGTTCATTCTGAAGACTGAATGATTTAGAGTGTTCCATACAATACAGACAAGAGAGTCGGTCGTGAGTGCTCCAACCAAACAACATGCCGTAGGCCGGGAAATCATTAATTGTCCACAAGACCACGGCCTTTAAATTAAAGTTTTGCTTCCGATGACAATCATAAGTGACAACTCCCTCAGTCCACAATATTTTCAATTCATTTATTAGGGATCTGAGAAATACGTCAATTTCTTTTCACGAACCCTTAGGACCCGGAATAATCATCAAAAGCTAAATAAATTCATCTTTCATACACATTAACAGCGGTAAATTATAAACCGTTAGCAGCACTGACCAAACTGAATAAGGAGTTGTAGAATGACCAAACGGATTAAATTCATCCGTGCATAATCCCAATTTGATATTTCTAGTATCCCTAGCAAATGAAGGATAACACCTATCCAAATGTTTCCATGCTTCACCGTCGGATGGATGAGTCATTACTATATCATCATGACTTCTTGCATGTCAACTCATGTAGGGGGCCGTGTTTTCCGACATGAATAATCTTTGAAGCCTCGGTGTTAGTGAAACATACCGAAGCACCTTAAACAGGATATTTTACTATCGGACCGATTTCTCACTACTACAAACTTGGTCTTCAGCAACGGCTATCAGCAACGGCCGCTCAAGCCGTTGCTATTTGCAACGGCGTTCTTACGGTCGCTCGAGCCGTTGCAGATATATGTATCTGCAACGGCTTTCTAACGGACAACCGAGCCGTTGCGGATTATTTTAATTATCAGCAACGGCTTTCTGACGGAAAGGCTAGCCGTTGCTGATTATTTAATCTTCAGCGACGGCTTGCTAACGGATAAGTGAGCCGTTGCTGATGATAACTTATCAGCAACGGCTTTCTAACGGGCGAGTGAGCCGTTGCTGATAAGTTTATATAGGGCACGCTCTCGCGCCCGACCCTTCTTCCTCCCGCTTCTGCCGCCGCCGCTCCTGCCGACCTTCGCCGCTGCTGCCGTTGCTGCCGACGCCGACGCCTCTCGCCGACGCCTCTCGCCGCCGCGCCGCTGCCGCTGCCGCTGCTGCCGGTATGTTGATCGGCCGGAGATGCTAAAATCCGACCGAAACCCTATTTCTAGGGTTTCGGCCGGCGGCGGTCGGCCTATGGCCGCCGCCGAACCTTCTACAGTGGCCGGACAGTGTGTCCGGCCACTGTACGCCGGCGCCGGAGGGTGGACTCCGGCGCCGGAATATATATATATATATATATATATATATATATATTATTGTTTTGAAATTGTTAATTAATTATTTTATAAATGTTAATTAATTGTTTAGATTAATTGTTTAATTTGTTAGATTAATTATTAGGGTTTAGATTAATTTCGGACGCGCGCCGGAATCGTCCACTTCGGACGCGCGCCGGAATCGTCCAATTCGGACTCGCACCGGAATCGTCCAATTCGGACTCGCGCCGGAATCGTCCACTTCGGACGCGCGCCGGAATCGTCCAATTCGGACTCGCGCCGGAATCGTCCACTTCGGACGCGCGCCGGAATCGTCCACTTCGGACGCGCGCCGAAATCGTCCAATATGGACTCGAACTGTCTCGAAACATTTAGAAAATAATCATCCATCCGACGAGTTGATATGTTTCACGTACGCATCGACGAATCGGATATGATTTAGCAAAACCTTAGATCCGTTCGGGGATTGTATGTTCGTGTAAAAGAAGTAGATGATCTTTTATACGACGTACAATTCTTGAATTGTCCCTGATTGGACAATTTGGGAATATAGTTATTTGTACTGCACTTACGTTTTTATTTTAACTGTTAACTAATTATTCTAAAATTCGACAACATCTCTCTTGTTCTCCGATACGCGCCCAGATGATATGCGTATTCGGAGAACTGTAGGGAGATGCTGTCGAAATTTAGAATAATTAGTTAACAGTTAAAATAAAAACGTAAGTGCATTACGAATAACATAAATCCCGAATGGAATAGGACAATCTCACCTAAAGACATTAACCAAAGAAATTGTCATTGATTGACAGAATCATGTCGGCTGATCGAAGTTGGATGTACCGACGTTTTGATCGTGGAGCTTTAACGAATGAGTTTCGATTAGGCGTAACGTACTTCCTAAATTTCGCCTATTCGAATCGGAATTTCGTTAGCATGGGTGATCAAATCCGATGTCCGTGCCGCATTTGTTCGTTAGCATGGGTGATCAAATCCGATATTTGACATTGAGATGGTGCAAAAATACTCTATTCACAACGATCAAGAATTGGAGACATTACGGAATCGTGATTTCCCTTCTTGGATTCAGACTTACAGCAAAGATCACAGAGCTGAAATAGATGAAAAAATATTTGAGTTTGTTAGTGGACCGTCGCGACTTGTGTCGTGCTATAGCGGATATTTTGTTAACGGGTATAAATTTCACACGGTTGAATATTCATCTACAAAAAAGACGATGAATGCTGGGGTCTGCGTGAAAGGGACAACCTATGTTGAATGTGATATGGATTTCTATGGACTAGTGGAAGAAGTGATAGAGTTGCACTACTTCGGCTTGAAATCAGTGTTCCTATTTAGATGTCATTGGTTCGATACAACAGAAAGGGGCATGAAAGTTCATCAAAAATACAAACTTGTTGAGGTTAATTACAAATCGAAATTGGCAGCAAATGAGCCATTTATATTGGCATCACAAGCCGAACAAGTATATTACGCGAAGTATCCGGCTCGAAATAAAGATAGAGCAGATTGGCGTGTAGTCTGTAAGACAAAAGGTAGAGGAAAAATTGATCCGATAGTAGGAGAAAATGATCCTCCTGGTTTCTATCAAGAAGATGATCTTCCTGCTGTGGATCGTATTATTCCAATACTCGAGGATGCAGACACAACGTCAATTCAATTAGAAGTTGAATATGCTGATGATGACGATCATGAAATTGAGGAAGCTGGAGATGAAGAAGATGACGAAGAGGAAGAAGAGGAAGAAGAAGAAGAATTCGAAGACTATTATTCAGATGATGAGGAATAATTGTAAAGTATATATATTTTATTAAATATATCTCTACTATTTATACAATAATCTGATTATATGTCTGTTCGACAGATATGTCTGGTCGTGGTTATCGACGCAGGAGAGCTTCGGAGTCTCCGATCGGTGAGACTCCAGCACTTACTCATGCTGCTGATCCTCCTGTTGCTGATCCTCATGAGGATGATACTGCCGAGGCTAGTACATCCAGACGCAGGCGGCCACGCGGGCCGAACAGGTGGCAGCCTCCACCAGCCACAGAGTCACGTAGATTGATCAGCGTGATTGGGGAGCGGTAATATATCATGAATTATGAATCATTACAAATTCATTATATCATAATATAATATTAAAATTTATTTTTGTTGTGCAGGTTCGAGCAAGAAGAAGTGCCGAGGAGCATTTCTTCTACTATTCGACGATACATGCACGGGGCATGGCCTACGTGGTCTCACGTGCCTAGCGAGCACGTCGACATGTTATGGCGCGAGTTTGAGGCACGTATTATTTTTTTTTTTACATGCATGATGATATATTAAGAATTGGTACTGATATTATTATTTTGCAGGCTCGCTATACATGGGCCGAGGACCAGAGGTCCTTCATTTACGCTGCCTGGGAGTCTATTTCCCGGGCAAGGTACAACGGGCAGCTGGGGCAGGCTCGGTCCCGAGCGATGGCCCGAGCTGGGACCACTAACATCGCGGAGACTCGGGGATACGGCCCCAGTTGGATTACTCCGGATATATGGGACCAGCTCGTGGGGATATGGTCGACGGATTGATGGCAGGAGGTTTCTCAGAATGCGGCTAGAAATCGCATGTCGGGGGGAGCAGCGCGTCACACCGGCGGCTCTGTTGCATTTGCAGTGCACGCAAACCGTATGGTAAGTATATCGTTTAATTATATATTTTATTTGTTATTATGTGTACTAATTAATGTATTTGTTTTGTAAATGTAGACGACGGTGTCGGATGACGGGACTGTCCAGCGACCCTCCCCGATGGCGGTGTTTGAGCGGACTCACCGTCGAGCACATGGGACGGGGGAGTACATCCACAACCGCGCTGCATACATTGTGGTAATTATATATTTGTTTAAATTATTCATTATATATTTATAATTTAAGTTTTATGATAAATATTAAACAAAAAATCAAACTCGAGTAGGAGACGTACAGCCAGAGGGTGGTGCAGCGCGGGGGTACCCCCGAGGACTTTGACGCAGCATCGTGGGTCGAGGCCGCAGGTGGCTGGGATCATGGCCGCGTATATGGCTTCGCAGATAGTGGTCATGCGCGAGCCGTGCTAGGGCCACTTGGGGCACCGACCCCTCCGGTCGCTGGTGAGCGGCCGTCCACCTCTAGATCCAGTTATGATCATAGTAGCAGAATAAGGACTCTAGAGGAGACGGTCGCGCGTCAGAGTCAGATGATGGAGGAGATGCATGCTATGCTACGCAACATGTCAGGTCATCCCGCAGCAGGCATCTCTTCGGCATCATCTAATCCATCGTCCTCGAGTCAGTCCACGCCGGTGTACACTCAAGCACTCCAGACCCCGCCATATGATCCAGACCATCCTCCATCGTCATCGTGAGATTTTTTGTTTGGATATTGAACTTGTTACTAAGATATTGAACTTGTTTAACTTATTTTGTTTGGATATTGATACTTCAATTTTGCATTTGAATTGTTTTTATACTATCGTGGATAATTATCAATATAAATATAATTGTTTTGATGTATATCTTGGTGTGTTTGTGATGTGTGAATGAATGTGTGTATGAGGGTATGGGTGTGTGAGTTATGTATCAGATAAATGTATCAATGTATCAATGGAAATTAGGAATTTGAAATTTTGCTGGTTGCAGGTATAGGTCATCAGCAACGGCTTTCCCACGGCCGTCCGTGGGAAAGCCGTTGCTAAAAGTGTATCGACAGCCGTTGCTGATGACCTACAGCAACGGCTTAGCGACGGGGTTTTACTAACGGCGTTGCTACGGACTCGAGGCCGTTGCTATTAACGTTATCAGCAACGGCTCCGGGTCCGTGGTAAAACCGTTGCGGATAATATTTTTAGCAACGGCCCGATCGGCCGTTGCTGATAATGTTTTGAGCGACGGCCCGAGCGGTCGTTGCTGATCCGTTGCTAAGTCATCAGCAACGCGACTTTCTGTCACGGCTCTATTGCAACGGCTCGGCCGTTGCTGATGCTCTTCAGCAACGGCTCAGCAACGGCATCAGCCGTTGCTGATGCCCATTATTCTAGTAGTGTCTTCTCCTTATAACGAGGATGTTCACATACAGGGCATTTGTCCAACTGCACATTTTTTTTATAATATAAAATGCAGTTATTTTGGCACACGTGTATTTTTTCATACCCAAACCCTAATTTTCTCATCAATCTTTTAGTCTTATAAAAAGTTGGCTCAAACTTGTTATCAGTAGGCAACATTCCATTAATCAATCTTGCAATTCGATCAAACGCAACCTTGTTGATATTACAATCAGCGTTGATGTTCAGGAGTTGCGTTATTGCCGAAAACTAGTGTATTTAATTAGGACAATTCTTACAAAGGTTCATCGGCAGCTTTCAACAACTAATAAAATTCTGCGACTTCTTTATTCAGCAATTCAATCTCTACCGCAGATTGTACTTCTAATGACAATTCTGTGACATCAACACCTGTAGTATCTGGTGGTACTGATGTCTCAGTAACTGGCTGATGGACATTATCATTCAATTGGAATTGACCCCCAAGACTATCAAGTATCATAGTTCTATACTGATTAGATGGACTGGATAAAGAAACACCAGCAGAGGAAAATTCACCATGTGTCTGAACGACAAGATTGCCCGACGTTCCGACTTCACGTGACTCCTCATGACAAGTCCAAATAAAATATCTTGGTGCAAATCCTTTGTTATACAGATGCAGAGTGATAGTTTTTCGATCCAAAAATCGTGCATTCATGCAAATGCGGCACAGACATCGGATTTTATCACCGACGCTAACAAATTTTTTATTCGAATAGGCAAAATTTAGGAAGTAAGTTACGCCTAAGTGAAACTCATTCGTTAAAGCTCTACGATCAAAACATCGGTACATCCAACTTCGATCGCCCGACATGATTCTGTCAATCAATGACAATATCTTCAATCAATATCTTTATAGGTGAGATGGTCATATTCCATTCGAAATTCATGTTATTCATATTGCACTAAGTATTTCTTTTAACCGCTAACTTCATTCTAAATTTCGGCAGCATCTCCCTACAGTTCTCCAAATATGAATATCATCTGGGCGCGTATCGGAGAACAAGAGAGATGCTGCCGAAATTTAGAATGAGTCAACGGTTAAAATAAAAAACTAAGTGCAATAGAAATAACTATGTTCCTAAATTGTCCAATTAGGGATAATTCAAGGGTTGTATGTCGTATAAAAGTTCATCTACTTCTTTTACACGAACATACAACCCCCGAACGGATCTAAGTTTTGCTAAATCATATCTGACTCGTCGATGATACGTGAAATGTATCAACTCGTCGGATGAATGATTATTTTCTAAATTTTTCGATGTCGGTTCGAGTCCACGGTGGACGATTCCGACACGAGTCCAAAGCGGACGATTCGAGTGCGAGTCCAAAGTGGACGATTCTAATTAATCTAAATCTAAATATTAATATTAAAATTAATCTAAACTAAAATTAATCAACAGATATAATCTAAAACTAAATCTAAACCTAAACATTAAATATTAAACATTTAACCTAGATTAATCTAAACATGAAAAATTAACCTAAAACATAAAAAATTAACCTAAAATAGTGTTACAGCGCCATTGTCCAGTGTCCGACATTGGACACTGGATGGTTTTGCGTTCGGAGACCGATGGCCGATCGAAACCCTAATATTTAGGGTTTTGGCCGGCCCTAGTAAAGGAGAAGAGAAGAGGGGATCGAGCTTATAATACATAGAAATGGAAGATGGCAGCAGGCGTCGGTGGCGTCAGGCGCGATGAAGACGACAACAGGCGTCGGTGGCGTCAGGCGCAATGAAGACGACAATAGGCGTCGGCAACAGGCGTCGGTGGCATCGGCAGAGGAAGAAGAAGAAGTAGGGAAGAAGGGGTTTAGACGCGATTGTGAGTTAAATAAACTCATCAACAACAGCTCACTTAGCCGTTGCAAAGCCGTTGCTAATAAATATAACTCATAACTAACGACTCACTTATCCGTTGCAAAGCCGTTGCTGATAAGTATTTTATTTTTGCGCTGCGCGCGCCAGCTTGACTAAAAAGCAATAGATACAAAAATCGTAAGTAAGTCATTGCTAATGTGATAATATCATTAGCAACAGCTAACGTGGTCGTACGTAAGCCGTTGCTGATGAATTATTTCATTTGCGCATAGTCTTCGCACCATGTACTTGTTGGCAACGGCCCGAGCGATCGTACGTAGGCCGTTGTAGATGTGATATATCTACAACGGTTGCAGCGGCCGTTGGTAAGCCTTTAGTGATTGCAACAGCTTGGGTGGCCGTTGCTGAAAATCATTATTCTAGTAGTGTCTGCTCTGAGTCTGACCCCTTCAACTTGTGGCTCGACTGCATCACATCACCTGACGTTGTGAGTACAGATAAACCACTCCCTAAGTGTAGGCTCTCTCCCTAATTTAGCAACCATGATCAAAGATATAAAATAATGGGTGCTACCAGTATCTATCAATGCATGAGCAGGTAAATCAAAAACTAAAATAATAGTACCTCAGACCACTGATCCTAACGCCCAACATGCCTCCTCATGTGAATGTAAAAACTCGGGCATGAGTTTGACTAGTTTGCATCTGCTGACTGGTCCTTCTCTAATGACTGGTCGGCCTTATCCCTGACTCTATCTACTTAGTTTGTTGTTGTGAAGTCCCCTGTGTCCCCTTGACTGAAAAACTTCTACTGATATGGTCAGGCTGCTTGCAATGATAGCACACACTACCGCCTCTAGGACAGTCCCTCGCAAAGTGTTAATTGTCTCTACATCTGAAGTAGTGGTTGGACTTGACTCCTATCCGATCTTCAAGTCCGACAGTGACCCCTGATATTTGATCTCGAGCTGCCTGTGAAGGCTAGAACGATCCTTGTGCTTGAGAGTTGTCTTTGGCTTCTTCTGTGGCATGGAAAAACCACTAATAGACCCACTCAGGGATGGCTGAGCCTGAGCTCTATGACCTCCTTAGTCATTATCCTGTCCTCTTGCAGTTAGTCGAAATGGTGGTCGACCATGACGATCCTTTTGCATCTATTGTGTGATCCTTGAGTGAATACCTCTCAACTAAAAGTGCTCGAGTCACAACCCGACTATAGTTTCCCAGATCGTCATTACTGGACATCTGATCATGAATATCAAAATTCATCTCTTTGAAGAAATGTTCTACCTTGTCGATCCTCCTCAGAGGTCATCATTTGCGGACAAAACTCTAACAGTTTATCAAATTCTGCCTCGTACTTTGCCACGGTACAACTCCCCTGTCATAGGTCAAGGAACTTCTGCTTCTTCTGCTTACAGAAGGTCACTGAAAAGTATTTATGAAAGAATGCAGCTCTGAATTTTGCCCACGAAATATCAACTCCACCTCTAGCAGCAACCTGTGCCCTCCATCGCTCCCTGGCTCCATTAATCATGCAAAAGGTTGCCAACTCGACCTTTTTTTCCTCCTTGAACCTAAGTGTCTTAAAGGTATCCTCCACCCATGCCAATCATCTCCTAGCCACCATTAGATCTGTATTGCCTTCAAAACTATCGAAACGCTCTCGATCAGCTGCTGGAACTTTAGCATGCAAGACTCCCATGATTATGCTCTAGCAAAGACTCCTTTTGGTCCCAATACAAGCATCACATAATTAATTACTATCTTATGTTATTATAATTATGTTGTTGGTTTGAGCAAGACAACATCACAAGAGGCATCTTTAGCATCATAAAAAGATTCTTTCAAGAGTAGTGGTAGTCGTGGACCTACGTGCTAAGTAGTATAGAGATATGTTAGGGTCAGAGTTTCAAGTATAATATTTTTGATATTTTTAATTAAATTAATATTAATTAAAAGGTTTGTATAACCTAACTTTTGTTTTGTATGTGACCTATACTTAGGATTCTGCTACTGAGGTCGAGGTGGAGGCATGGAAGCCATATTCAAAGAAGCTATTCAAGGATATATATCCTCTATTGGCCGTCAAGAGGTGAAGTCAATGACAAGGGAATGCCTATTCTATTGTTGGACCATGGATAAGACATTCATGGTGACAGATATGTTAGACTAGTTGATCAATATATGGTTATAGGAAGAAGATAAGCGAGGTGCCTCCAGCATGGCTCACCAAAAATGGCTGATGTGAGTCGATGGATCATGGATCCATTTCCTTTATCAGTCATGAACGTTGATTTACTTATACACTAGATGGTTATATGATATTTATACTTGATTTACTTATACATTTATATTGGATGTGAGATTATTTTGATATCTTAACATTTTGGTGTATATAATATGGCATTTTAATTATTATTAGTAGTGCATTAGATATTTAATTACGGTTGATGACATTTTAATTAAGTGTTGTTAGTAGAGAATAAAATGTTTAATTAGTGTAATTGTTGATTATATATTTTTAATTAAAAATGACGTAGAAATAATATTTTTTATTTCAATTTTATTTTAAAAGTATAATTTTGTTGACAATATGTGATGGCTAGTTGTCGTAAAAAAACTTATTGAAAAGTCTATCATCAAGCGTATCACCGATCACCTAATCCATACTAACCATCCAAGATGCCTCTACCACGGGTGGTCATTGTCACGGTAGCCCTATCAAATGACAAGTGTGTTGCGACGACTCTGACCACCATCACAATGTATCTATGGCCAACTCTTCCGCGATCGACTTTTGCAATGGCTTCGAGCTGCCGCAAATTAGAAAGGCTTTGGAGACTATGGCATTGGGATGACTGAAGTCATCCAACAAGCCCAATCTTTTTTAGTGATAGATACTCATTTCGTTTCATAATAAGTGACTTTTTAGATTTTGACACATAGATTAAGAATACTATTTAATAGCCTAATTTTTAATAATTTTTTTCTTTCTTTTTACTAAATTACCCATAGTGTGACTTTTAAATTTTATGCTTTTATTATTGTACTCCATTGATGGAAGAAACTTTTATTAGAGATTAAAATTGGTAAAAAAATAATTAATACTACATTGGAAGTCTAAAGTGTCACTTAATATGAAATTTTAAAAAAAAACCCTAAAAAGTCACTTGTTATTATGGAACGAAAGGAGTATATAATAATATAATTAATGTTTAATTGATGTCGTACACATTTAATTTTCTGCCTCTAATTAATCAACTAAGCATCTTCAATCAATGCTTACAAATTGTTTAGTCCCTTCCACCATTAATCTCCCCATTAATCAATCAATGCTTACAAATTGTTTAGTCCCTTCCACCATTAATCTCCCCGTTAATCTCCTTAAGACTTGTGTAAACATAATGGATAGCACGTGGTGTGAGTATTAATCCCCCCAAACTATATCCTTTGGTAATGAGGACGGCTTGTAGGTCAAGAACTAGTTGTACTGCATGCTTTAAATGAATCGTGATGGATAATGGGATTAATTAAGCATCTAAATTTGAACTCAAAAGTTTTTGACTTAATTAAATATGGATTCGCCACCTTAATTTTCTTTTATTAATTAGCAAGTAATTATTATTTAAGAGGAGCACGAATGCTCCACTTTTTTGTAAGCAACGGCTAATTCGACCTTTAAATATGTTAAAACGACGTCCTCATGTAATTAATGTGACTAATTAAATTTAATTTGGTTATTAAATTTGATCGCGTACAGTTATAATTCTCCACTTGATGATGATTCAGTTCGAATTATATGATAATTATAAATATTATATTAATAATCTATTTTTTTTGGGAAAACATAATAATAATAAATATTATATTAAATATATACGTCTAGGTTTCTAAAAATAGAATTATAAATTAAACTCAGTTTTCTATAATAAAACGAGTTTTATAGTTTTCGATTTTGCAAAAACATATACTATTTTCATTAATTAAATACGTTTTCAAAAAACAAAAATATCAAAATAAAAAATAGAAAATCAAAAAATCATTTTCATTTTCTTCGTAATGAAACCACAGAATATTTTTCCTTAACCAAACTCATCCTAAGCAATCAACTTTGACTTTTCTTTAATTAAATCGGTTATAGGCTATAAGCCTCTCTATATACATATGCAAGTTAATTAAATGAGTTGGTCAACCTTTGTGCTGCCCTAATCTCACTGATATTAATTAATTTGTGATTCAATTCTTCATATTTATATATTTGCTTCAATCGGCTGTCATAAAAGTTTTATTAATTAAGTCACAGTGATAATATTTTGTATGTTTTTTTAAAAAATTTAGAGTTCAAATTCTAGTATAATTATATACGGAATCTTTTTATTTTTGTTAATTTTTTTTATTAATTAAACAATGGATTACATCTTAATTAGAGGAAAAAATCAAAAAAATTATATATATTACTACTTAGACTTAATTAATTATCCCGCGTTAAAATTAAAAGATGATGAGAAATTTGAAAAAAAACCACAAAAAATTGCTTATATTTATGAAAATTAATCTTAAATATATTTCAATTTTTTTTAAAAAAAAGCTTAACCTTTTTGGTCAACTCGGCCCCTAAATTAACCCTTAATTTCGACAATTCAATTGGTTCATCTAAAAAACAATTTATTAAGAAGCCATTTTTTTTTTCTCATCAGGTTTAATCTCAATTCGGTTCAACAATTGATTATTTAGCGTGAAACTAATTTTTGTATAAAATGAACATATTATCCCTGACACATGAAATAAGTAACTCAGATATTGTGGAACCAAACAAGAAAAAAATTTAAACCAGTTTCGTGGGTGCACTAATTAATTGGGTTATTGAAATTAAGAGATGATCGATTTGGGGAGTTGACCAAAATAATTATGATTTTTTTTAAAAAAAATTAGAATATATTTATGATTTTTACAGATATAGGTATTTTTAAAAACTTCTCAAAAATTAATGATTAGAATTTACAATTTGCATATTTTTGCAGAAATTAAAATAGGAAAATAATTAAAATGGTATTAATTGCATGAAGCTTGAGCCTTGAGCACGTCGACAGCCCGTTGCACACGAATCGAGATCATAAATAATCAAACCTAATTAAGTCAAGTGTGCTTTAATTTCATCCATATATAAAATAACAGATCATGATCATAAAGAACTCACGAAACAAGAGAAGAGGAGAATTATTTAAACCCCGCACGCTCAACCCCGAGAGAGTTTACCTCTGTTTGCCTTCGCAATCTTTATTTTAATAATTACTGTGGTTTAATGTGTGTGTGTGTGAGAAAGAGAGAGAGAGAGAGAGAGAGAGAGAGAGAGAGAGAGAGAGAGAGAGAGAGAGGTGAAGCTCTTGTTGCTTTCAAACTATATATAAAGGCATTGGAAGCTGTAGAATTGGGGCAAGACTTGAGCTTGTTTTCTTCTTCTTCTTGATCATCTAAAGCCACTTTCTTCGACGACGAATGATGAGCAGGAACAATAACCGAAAGAGCCAGAAGCTGGACCTGAAGCTGAACCTTTCGCTGCTGCCGCCGAGGTTGGCGGGCGACGAGGCCTCCCCTCACGGGGGCGGCTACGCGTCGTCGCCATCAGCGAGCTCGTGCCTGTCGACAGAGCCGGATCTCGGGCTGAGATCCCCGATGAGCCCGGAATTGACGTCGTCGATGGTGCTCGCCGGCTGCTCGCGCTGCCTCATGTACGTCATGCTGTCGGAGAATGACATGAAGTGCCCCAAGTGTGGCAGCACCGTCCTCCTTGACTTCTTCCATGGCGGCAGCGGCAGCGGGGCTGCTGCCGCCCGAAGCAACAAGCACAGCAACAAGAAAACCAGGATGAGCTAATTTTCCTTCTTTAGTTGTAGGCTTATAATTATTAGGGTTTTTTTTCCTTCTCTTAATTAATGTTGGTGTTAGTGATCTTAAAAATTAATTAGGGGATTAGTCTTTTTCTGGTGAAGGGAATGCAAAAGGGTCGGTGGTTGGTCGTCGTTTAATTTGTAAAAGGGAAAGCTTTGAGCAATTAATAGTAAGTTTTTTATCTTTTCCTCTAATAATAATATATTATATAATGATGACGTTGCAACGGTGAAAATTAGTCGTTGTAAATTAAGAACGACTTTGCAACGAAAAGTGCTGTCTTCGATTTTCTCTCACCCACTTCGCCTCTTTATATTTTTTCCTCGTCTCATCCTCCCGGCTCTGTAACTTCGCCCTCACCGTTCCCTCCGACCTCTCGCCCCAACTCCACCCATTTTGTCTTAGGCCTTGCCCTCTTCGCCTCGACCATAGTCCATAGAGAAGGCGGAGGCTCTGCCTCCTCATTGTAAGAGGGTGCTGCTCAACACCGCCTCCTCTTGCTAGGTAAAGGAGGCGAAGTAGACTTCGCCTCTTCATGAGGCTCTTCAAGGGTAGACCGGTAGAGGAGGCACGATGCCACCCCCTACTCAAGGGCAGATCCGCAGAGGAGGTGAATTAGTCGATAAGCTTATCAGGCTGAACTCCTCAGCCCAAGCACACAATTATCGTGCCGTGCCCATTTCTGCCGCCCCTAGAATTAAGTACGTAGTGACGACAAGACAATCGCGTCGGGACTGCCACTAAGTACAAGGCGGTGGAGTCGACAGCGACTGGGTCGAGGAGGACGACGACTGCGATACCATCGGTAGAAGGCCTGAGTGAGATGCAATCTGAGTGAGGAGGGCCTGCATGTATAGCATCGTCTGTCTCAACTCGTCATTCATGCGTCTCTACTCCTCCATCGCATGTCGCTGCTCCTCCATCGCATGTCGCTGCTCCTCCATCGCCTGTCTCTGTTCCTCTATCATCGCTCTCTGCTGTGTTAGCTCGGACTCCAATGCCACTATCCGACTCTGGTCCTGCGTCCGCGATGTCGAGGGTCTCTCACCCGCAGCGGGAGGGGTCGGTGCCCCAAGTGGCACTAACACGGCGCAGCCACCTGCGGCCTTGACCCATGCACCCGCGTCAATCTCCTCTAGCATGCCTCCACGCTCGATCACAGCCCTTGTGTAGGTCTCCTACACTCGTTTATATATATATATATATATATATATATATATATATATATATATAAACTATAAATAAAAATTGTGTAAATCAAATAGACATAAATAATTACCATGATGATCGAGGCCTCGCTATAGACGTAGTCCCCCGCTCTTCGTCGCCAACGGTGAATGCGCTCAAACACCTACATCAGCGAGGGGCATTGGACGGTGTCATCCTCCGCAACTCGCGTCTTATATTAGAAAATAAATACATTAGTACCATTATACACAATTAATATATAATATTTTAATTAAAAGTAAGGAAATTATATATACCACACGACACTCATGCATCGCCAAAGACACGGAGCCACCAGTGTGGCGTGCCCCCGTGCCGTCCCCCCGAATATGCGGTTTCTCGGCGTTGTCTGGGAGACCTCCTGCCATTCAGGTGTGTCCCACCGCTCAACAAGTTGGTCCCACACAGGTCCAGGAATCCACTCGGGGGCGTGTCCCCGTGTTTGCCCAATCTGTGTGGCTCCCAGCTATCTCATCACGGTCTTACGGGCCTGCTGAAGCAGCCCGTTGTAGCGAGCGTGGGCAACGCGTTCCCACACACCCTCCACAAAAGGAGTTTGGTCCTCCGGCCATGTATAAAGAGCATGCAAAAAAATAAATTTATTATTACCGATCAATATTTACCATTAACATTAATTTAATAAACATACTTACCGAGAACTCTTGCCATAGTAAATTCATATGCTCACGGGGAATGTGAGACCACGTAGGTCACGCCCCGTGCATAAACTTTTGAATCGTCCCCGCTATTGTGAGTGGGACGTCCTCCTGCTCAAACCTGCACCAAATATATAGTATAATTCTATATTATGATATATTGAATTATAAATAAATTATAAGGAATAATTAATGCATTTATTTACCTTCTATCGTGCACACTAACCAATCTACGTGACTCTCCCTCGAGTGGTGGAGGGAGAATTCTGTTAGGCCCTCGTGGCCTACGTCTCGATGTTTGGATCGACTGAAGGGATGGTGGTTGGAGGTGGGGGGATGGTGGCTAGATCAGTTGGGGGGATGGTGGACGGATCAGGTGGGAGAATGGTGGACGGATCAGGTGGGAGAATAATGGATGGATCAGGTGGGGGAATGGTGGGTACAGGGGTGGCAGGTGGTAATCGTCGGGGGGTAATCCTTCGAGGAATGCCTCCTCGAGCAAGCACTTCTCGAACCATAGCTGTCAAATGTGAATATAATTAGTAATTTGTATACATATATAATAGATTAATAGATACATTTAATAATTGAAGATATATACTTCACATTTACAATTATTCGTCATCGTCAATATCATCGTCTGTGTAATACTCTTCTTCTTGTTCTTCCGTATCTAAATTTTTGAATTCTTCTTCTTCTCCCTCATCATCATTCAGTCCTTCTTCCTCAAGAAGGTTATCATCGTTATCAACATATTTTATTTCCAATTGAACTAACTCTGTATCATCACCATCCTCGAGTATTGGACTAACTCGCTCCACTTCGGCATGATCCTCTTCTTGATAGAAGTTATATGTTGGCTCATTCTCTCCAACTACCGGGTCAATTGTTCTTCTGACTTTAGTCTTACAGACTACACGCCAATCTGCCCTATCTTTCTTTCGAGACGGATACATACTGCATATAATATACTTGTTCAACTTGAGATGACAATATAAATGACTTATTTGAAGCCAATTATGATTTGTAATTGACCTCGACGAGTTTATACTTTGGATGAACTCTCTTGCCCCTATCGCTTGTATCGAACCACTGGCATTTAAAAATAGCAATTGATTTCCATCTGAAAAATTGCAATTATATGACATCTTCCAACAGTCCGTAAAAGTCAACATCACATTCAGCGTACGTGTTCCTTTGACGCAGACACTGACATTCATAGTCTTCTTTGTAGATGAATATTCAAGTGTGTGAAATTTATATCCATTAATAAAATAACCGTTATAACACTGTATAAGTCGTGTCGGTCCGCTTGCAAACTCAAATAATTGGTTATCTATTTTGCCTATGTGTTTTGTACAGTAAGCTCGAAACCAATTAGGGAACTCACGATTGCGTAATCTCTCTAATTTCTCATCGATGTAAATTGAGTATTTTGTCACCATCTCGACGTCAAATATTTCAATGAACTTTTCAATCTCTGGACAGTTTAGTAAAATATACAAGTAGGCCAAATGGTACGCTTCGTCGTTTAAGAATCGAGACGGACGAGAACCAAAAGCACAACTAGGGTAACAAAAGATATTTAAACAACCATATGATGATCGAGATCCCCCGTCTGATGGTCGAGATCCCCCGTCGTCATTCCGTGGAAGACGATTAAGTCATGTCTTGATGGTTGATTCAAAATAGAATGAGCAGAATGTTGAAATTTCTCGAATTATATATGTTTCTGATATGGAACCTTCAACTGCAGCTGTGTTCTTTACTTTTCTCGTGCCTCGTATGCCAAGTGTATCGGTAGATGCTCCATCGAGTCAAAAAATGAAGGAGGGAAAAACTCCTCCAGCTTGCATATGATTTCAATAATATTATTTTCAAGTGCTGACATATCTTCAACTCGAAGGATATTTGCACAAATGTTTTTGAAAAACATACTTAATTCTGTCAACGGACCCCAAATCTTATCATGTAGATGATCTCGAAATGCGACCGGAAGTAATCTCTGCATGAATACATGACAATTGTGGCTCTTCAACCCCAATATTTTGCCTTCATCGACGTTCACACATCGAGATAAGTTTGAGGCATATCCATCGGGTAATCTGAGTTCTTTGATCCATTGATACACATCTTTCATCTGTTGTTTATTTAACACATACAGTGACTTTGGCTTATGAAGTCGTCCGTTGACCTCTTGCAACTCTAACCCAGGCCTCTTACAAAGTATTTTCACATCTTGTCGGGTCATCAAATTATCTTTAGTTTTGCCGGGAATATCTATCACAATGTTAAAGATATTATCAAACACATTTTTTTCAATGTGCATGACGTCTAAATTATGCTGAATCAGTAATGAACTCCAATACGGCAATTCCCAAAAGATACTTTTTTTCACCCAATTATGTGTTTGACCAAAGCCTGAAATTCTTACATTTTGACCAAAAGTAATCTCTGGAAGCAATTCAACACGTGCTAACATCTGTTCACCAGACAACATTGGTGGTGGCTCATCTCTTTCGACTCTACCCTTGGTAAATTTATCACGATTCCTTCGATACTAATGGTTAGACGGTAGGAACCGGCGATGACAATCAAAAAAGGAAATTTTTTGACCGTTCTCAAGACTGAAGGCTTTTAACTGTTCCATGCAATACAGACAAGAGAGTCGCCCATGCGTGCTCCAACCAGGCAATATACCATAGGCCGGGAAATCATTGATTGTCCACAATATAGCAGCTCGTAAAGTGAAGTTTTGCTTTCGGTGACAATCATAAGTGATAACTCCTTCAGTCCACAATGTTTTCAGTTCATCAACCTGGGGTCGGAGAAACACTTCAATTTCTTTCTGAGGACCCCTAGGACCCGGAATAATCATCGAAAGATAGATAAATTCATCTTTCAAACACATTGAGGGCGGCAAATTATAAATTATTAACAGCACTAGCCATACTAAATACAGAGTTGCCGAATTACCAAATGGATTAAAACCATCCGTGCACAATCCCAACCTGATATTTCTAGTATCCCTGGCAAATGAATGATATCATCTATCCAAATGTTTCTATGCTTCACTGTTGGATGGATTAGTCATTACTGTATCATCACGAGTTCTTACATGCCAACTCATATAGAGGGTAGTCTTTTCCGACATGAAGAACCTTTGAAGTCTCGGTGTTAGTGGAAAATACCGAAGCACTTTAACGGGGGTATTGTTTTGTCGGACCGATTTCTTCTCCTTGTAACGAGGATGTTCACATACCGGGCATTGCTCCAACTGTGCATTTTTCTTTATAATATAAAATGCAGTTATTTGGGCACGCGTGTATCTTTTCGTACCCAATGCCCAATTTGCTCATCAACTTTTTTTGTCTTATAAAAAGTTGGCTCAAACTTGTTATCTAGAGGTACACACCATTGATAAAGCCTGCAATCCGATCAAACGCAACCCCACTGATATTATAATCGGACTTGATGTTCAGGAGTTACGTCATTGCCGAAAATCTTGTATATTTAGGACAATTCTCATACAACGATTCATCGACAGCTTTCAACATCTCGTAAAATTCTGCAACCTCCTTATTCGGTAATTCAATCTGTATTGCAGGTTGTTCTTCAGTGACTTCAACTATCGTAGTATGTTGTAGTTGTACCGTCTCAGTCACTGACTCAACATTGTCATTTAAATGGAATTGTCCGCCAAGACTATCTAGAATCACTGTTATCTAAGAATTATGTGGATTGGAAGAAGAAACAACCACAGTAGAGGATTCACCATGAGTTTGAATAATAGGATTGCTCGACATCCCGACTTGACGTGACTCCCCGTGATAATTTCGTACAAAATATCTTGGTGTGAATTCTTTTGTATACAGATGCATTGTGACAGTTTCCTGATCCAAAAATCTTATGTTCGAATATTTTCGGGATAAACATCGGATTTTATCACCACTAAGGAATTTTTTATTCGAATAGGCGAAATTTAAGAAGTAAGTTACACCCATGGTTTCAAATATCGTACCGAACCATCCGGTACGACTGATATTTATCGATTTTTGGAAAAAATGGTATACGAGATACCTGGTATTGGGCGATACCAGATATCTCGGTAAATACCACCCGATATCGATGGTATTTATCAAATATCACCCATACCGGGCGGTATTTGATGTCATACCGGGTGATACCGCCCGGTATGACCCAACGACTCTTAAAAAAATCCGTTGGGTACTGTAGCAACAGTCCCAAATGGCTATAAAGCCATTTGGGGCCGGGTTTGGCTGGTTTTAAGGGCTATATAAAGCCCCAAAATATCTATTTTACCCCCACTCACCCCTCTACTCATCTAAACTGTCTAAACTATCAATCTGTCTCAATCTTTCTTAAACTCTCTCTCTCTAATCTATACTTTCTTCATCTCCACCCCGAAACTCTACTAAAATAGTGCCGAAATCTCAAGCCGATCTCGCATGGCAGCACAATGTTCGGTTGGAGAAGGCTAACCACTGGCAATGCATTCACTGTAATATGATTTGTCGTGGTGGAGGCGTCACTCGATTGAAGACACACTTGGCCGGAACATCCGACGACGTCGTCAAATGCACCAAAGCACCGCCGAAAGTCCGATAGATGTTCAACGATATGCTCACCAACAAGAAGGAGCAACGTCTTAAGAATGCAGCTCAACAAGCCGAGTTTGACCGACAAGCTACCCAAGAAGTCGATGGTGACCATTACGACGCTCGGGGTGGTGAGGACGACGAGGATCCAGAACTTGAAGCCGGCATCCGAGCTTCATTGGAGCACACTGCATTCGAACGAGATCGAATGTACTATCTTGGATCTCATTTTGAGTATGGCGGCGGCAGTGGCAACGATGGCACAAGCAGAGGTCGATGAAATAAAGCAATGGATCGACGGAATCAAGCGGCAATGGGGGGAGTACGAATGCAGTTTGATGTGCGATAGTTGGACCAAGCCAACCCGAATGAGCATCATCAACTTCTTCATCTATTGTAACAAGAGTGTTGTTCATCACAAGTCGTTGAACTCGTCTGATGAAATCCATGACGCTTACTACATCTCGAAGCTGATGACGGAGATGATCAAGGAGATTGGACCCCAGAACATTGTACAAGTTATAACCGACAACAGAGCCAATTTCAAAAGGACAGGTGAGATAATTGAATAGGATTATCCTCACATATGTTGGACTCTATGTGCAACCCATTGTGTAGACCTAATGATGAAAGATATCGGTGATATACAGATGGTGAAGTCGACGGTAAAGAAGGCGCAACAAATTATCCGCTTCATCTACAACCACACATGGGTACATGCCCTAATGAAAAAAATTACAGAATGTAATTTATTAATTTTTAAATAATTTATAATATTTATTTATTAATTAGTTTATCATAAATAATTACTAATGATAATTCCATATTTTAGGTGAAATAGTTCGACCGGGAGCGACTCATTTTTCAACCAACTTCATCGCATTAAGGTCGCTCCAACAAAAAAAGGCGGCTCTTAGAACCATGTTTACAAGTGAGGAATGGACTTCATCAAGTAATGCCGGAAAAACAAATGGAAAAAAAACAAAGAAGTACATCCTCAACACACGCTTCTGGGATTGCATCATAGAAATAATCGTTGCCTCAAATGAGCCATCTCTACCACTACATCCACCAAGCACAAGAAGAAATCAAGAGGGTTATGATTTCTCCTGCCAAGTATGAGCACTTCATCGAAATTATCTCCCGGAGATGGGATAATCAAATGGGTCGTGACATACACATCGCAGGTATTTTTTATTTAATATTTGGAAATTATTTAAATTTAATTCATTATGCTTAATTACTTATTCATTATGCTTAATTTTTTATAGGGTATTATTTAAATCTTGCATACCAATACAAATTTGATCTTGGAACGGTCGATAGTTTGTTATATCCCCTCCGGAAGGTCATACAATGAATGTCGGAGAAGCTCTCAATGAATCAAAATGGTTCCGAGATGCAATTGGCAATTTCGGAGATTCATTTGCAATCTCCATCCGAGATACTATGGATCCAGGTAGATACATTTTTTTTTTGCCAATTTATTAATCAAAGATAAAATCTCATTACTAATATTAATTTTAAATTTGTTGCAGTCGAATGGTGGTTGCAATTTGGAACCGAAACTCTAACTCTTCGAAAGATTGCAACACGCATCCTCTCACGAACCACATCATTAAGTGGATGCGAGAGGAATTGGTCGACCTTCGCCTTGATTCAAACGAAGCCATGCAACCGCCTTTCGTACGCCCTATTAGAGAAGCTCGTATATGTTCATTACAACATGCGACTTCGAATGCAAGTGTTATAAAACGAAGATAGAGATATTCCACATGTAGATCCGTTCGATGTCGAGTTCGTCCAAGGCGATACAGACCCAATAATTGATTGGTGGAGTGCAATGGAGACTGACCTCTTCTTCTTGATGAACCAGGCGAACCACCTCGGCCTTCACCAATTATATCTGATGTTGTTGAGTCTGAGAGCCAACCAGAAGACACAGACAGTCAAGCTCTTGAGAGGGACATGACCTTTTCTCCCTTGGACTCTCAACGAGTTCGACACGTAAGACGATGATCCACGTCCGACTCTCCATCTTCACAATCAAAGGGAAAGAAGAAGGCAACACCTTCACCTTCAAAGGCAAAAGGCAAAGGCAAAGGGAAACGACCAATTGATCCTTTGGACGCGATTGCAGAAGCGGAAGAGGACGAAGAAGACGAGCCCTCGGTTCATAGCAGTAGCAGCACAGAAGACGAAGGAGATGATGATGATGATGATGGAGCTGGGGGAGAAGACACCGTCGTGCCATCAATACCGACACCTACAGATCTATGGACGAATGAGCAATACTTCGACCACTGCACCCAACATCAGGACCATGGTGCTAGAATCGGAGGAACAATTCAGGTGTACGAGAAGAGAGGCCGGCGTCGAGGAGGTGGACCGACAACTTTGCAAGATTACCACCACGATATGATGAGTAGCTTGCAAGAAGTTTCTGAATCAACCTACTTTGTATCAAGTACCTACTCAACTGATATTACATGGACTAGTTCTTGGACTGCCAACAAAGAAACACTGATGGATATGTGGTATAATGGATACCAAGGTATGATGGCATGGGTTCATTTCCAGATATGGGCATTGGAGACTTACGGTGTTGACCTTAGTCGTGTATGCCCCCAAGATATGTACAAGTACGACGGACGTCATTCGTCCTCATTTTAATCATTGTATTCATGTATTTGACATTTGAATATTAAATTTAAGTATTTGTTGATCAATTATGTGTTATTGAAGTTATTTTTAACAGCAAAATCTAAAAAAAAATTGTTCGGTATGCATTTTTCGTACTGGCTCGTATCGTGTGTCGGTACGGAATGGTACAGTACCAGTACATATCAGTACCGGTCAAAGACCGAGATCGGTACTGGTATCGGTATTTTAAACCATGGTTACGCCTACTCAAAATTCATCCGTTATAGCTCCACGATGAATTCATCGGTACATCCAACTTCGATCGTCCGACATGTTCGGTCAAAAAGTTGGCAATATCTTTAGGTAATGTCTTTAGGTGGGATGGTCATATTCCATTCGGGATTCATGATATTTATATTGCACTTAGAATTTTTTTTAGTCAGTAATTTGATTGTAAATTTTGGCAGCATCTCCGTACAGATCTCCGAATACGCATATCATCTGGGCGCGTATCGGAGAACAAGGGAGATACAAGCCAAAATTTAAAAATGAATAATGACTAAAAGAAATAAACTAAGTGCAATATAAATAAGGGAAAATTGAAAAATCTAACTCATACTTTGACGAAATTAACAAATCTAACACATATTTTAATTTGCATCAATTATAATCCGTACTTATGAATTTACATCAATTCTAACGTCACACCTACTTGTTGTTAATCGCCCCGTTAGTTGTTGACGTGACATCCTAATCAGTAACTTAGTTTATATTTTTTTAACCTGAACTTGCCACATCAGCCTATTCCAAAAGAATTAAAAAAATATAAACTAAGTTGGATTTTTTTAATCCGAACTTGCCACGTCAGCCTATTGGTGTGTGGCTAGAGCCACTAGCACCATGACCACCCCAAGCGGTGTGCCGGGGCACTTTCGCTTCCCAGCGCTGAAGGCCAAGATCTTGAAGTCAAACCCGTGGCTTATTTCCACTCTGTGCTACTCGCCTTCACCCTCCATTGGCAGCAAGTGCCACTCAGATCAAAACTCGCTCGTCGATGTCGCCTTCACCCTACACGCGCAACGCCGACATCGATGAGTTCCAATCGGAGCGACACTTGCTGCCGACGAAGGGTGACAGCGAGTAGCAGAGAGTGGAAATAAGCCATGGGCCTGACTTTAAGATCTTGGCCTTCAGCGCCGGGAAGCGGAAGTGCCCCGGCGCACCGCTGGGGGTGGTCATGGTGTTGGTGGCTCTAGCCACACACCAATAGGCTGACGTGGCAAGTTCAGATTAAAAAAAATCTACTTAGTTTATATTTTTTTATTCTTTTGGAATAAAATGACAAGTTTAGGTTAAAAAAATATAAACTAAGTTGCTGATTAGGATGCCACATCAACAACTAACGGGGCGATTAACAGTAAGTAGACGAGAGGTTAGAATTGATGTAAATTCATAAGTACATGTTATAATTGATGCAAATTAAAAGGCAGGTTAGATTTGTTAATTTCGTCAAAGTATGAGTTAGATTTGTCAATTTTAAAATCAACTTAGTTTATATTTTTTAATATTCTTTTGTAATAGGCTGACGTGAAAAGTTCGGGTTAAAAAAATATAAACTAAGTTGCTGACTAGGATGCCACGTCAGCAACTAACGGGGCGATTAACAACAAGTAGACGAGAGGTTAGAATTGATGTAAATGTGTAAGTACGGGTTATAATTGATGCAAATTAAAATGCGGGTTAGATTTGTTAATTTCGTCAAAATATGGGTTAGATTTGTCAATTTTCCCTATAAATAACTATGTTTCCAAATTATCCAATTAGGGATAATTCAAGAGTTGTACATCGTATAAAAGATCATTTACTTCGTTTACACGAAAATACAACCCCCGAACGGATCTAAGATTTTGCAAAATTAAAACATGACTCGTCGATGCCTACATGAAACATATCAACTCGCCTAAACCTAGGATTTCGGCCACTGCCGGCCAGACGGGGGGAAGAAGAATTACCTGAATGGCGAGGAGGCACCGGCGAGTGAAGAAGCAGTGGCCGGTGACGGCGATCAAGCGGAGAAGCTCGCAGAGCAGGCGTCGGGCGTCAGGCGATGAGCCGACGGACGACGATGGAAGCGTCGGGGTTCGAGCTAAGTCAAAGGCAGCGAGAGGCGGCGAGGGTTTGAGTGCTAAAAGAAAGCGAGGGAAGAAGAGGGGCCGAGCGCGAACACAAATACAAACCTTCTATACCGACAGCTGGATAGCCGTCGGTAAATCGTAGATCTTTATTTACTATATCACCGATGATCAAAGCGGCCATCTCTGAGCCGTCGGTGATTTTATTTTATTTTTACGCCGAGTGCGCGCCATCACTTTATCACTGACGGCCTCTCCTAGCTGTCGCTAATTACTAAATAATATAATCGACGACTACAATAGCCCTATCTAAGTCGTGGCTGATAAGGTTTTTCATTTTGCGTGTCGTGTGCGCCATTGGATATGAGCAACGGTTGAAGGCGGCCGTGTGAGAATCGTGGCTGATGGTGTTATATCAGCCACGACTTGTACGACCGTCGGTGAGCCCCGTGGCTGATAGCCAATATTCTAGTAGTGAACGACTTCGCGAGGGCCACGTGGGCTGTCGATGACTTAATAATTCAATAGTAGCGACTAACTTACAGCTTCTAGATCCGTCCTTCGCGCCTTCTCCCCGCTGTTGCTGCCGGTTTCCACCCCTCCTCCTCCCGGTTTCTGTCCCTTCTCCACCTCCAGGTAATCCTCCGCCCCTCGATCTCTGGCCTCCTTCGCTTGCCTATGTTACTGTCATGTTGGGGCCGAAACGCCAAGGTTTCGGCGTCCAACGTCCAATGTCCATCCAGTTTGCGATAACGGACACTAGACTTCGGTGCCGAAGTCCAATGGACTTCGTTGCCGGAGTCTAATGGACTTCAGCACTAGATTTGGGGCCGAAGCCCCATTAATCCAACTGTAGCTGGCTGCTGCCGGCTACTGTGGTAGGGTATTATTAGGGTTTATTTAAACCATAATCATATTTTGATTCGGGTTTAATTAAATCCTAACATTTTTCTAATAAATAGTTTTTTAATTAATTTTTTAATAATGTTTATTATTTAATATTGTTTAATAAGGTATAATGTTGTATGTTTAATATTGTATAATTAGGTATTGTATGTTTAATATTGTATAATTAGGTATTGTATGTTTAATATTGTTTAATTAGGTATAGTGTTGTATGTTTAATGTTGTTTAATTAGGTTTATTGTTTATTATTATTTATTGTTGAATTGGTATATTAATTGGTATAATGTTGTTTAATTAGGTTTATTGTTTAGGGTATATTGAACTTAAAATTTAGATTACGTTACAATTATAATCAATCCAAAAGTTTGAATTATGTTTCTCCCTATTTTTTTAATTAAATTCGACTATTACATTAAAAAAAATTAAAACTTGGAATAAAACTCATATCTTTTTCATATATTCTTATTATTTATTAAATTTTTAAAAATTTGAAAATAATTTTATAATTATCTATTGAAATTGTATTTTAAAAAGTTTGATTCAAAATTTGATTTTCTTATTAATTTTTGATTTAATTATATTATTGCATTTCAGAGAAAATCAAAATGTCCAAATTAAACCAATAATTTTTTATATACTATTATTATTTATCAAAATTTTATTTTTTTAGTTTTTATTTTTTGATTCTATTCGACTATTGCATTTTATAAATAATTCAAAACTTCTAATCAAATCAAGACTTTTTTGCTTATATTATTATTTATTAAATATTTAACATTATGGTTATATTTTATTTAGTGTCTAACAAAATTTGGCATTTTAAATTTGATTTTTTAGTTTTGTGTTGATTTTTTTATTCAATTCGATTATAGCATCTTAGAAAAAAAATTAAAAATTTGAACCAAATCAATATATTTTACTCGTAATATCATTATATATCATACATTTAATATTATTTATATTGTATTTAATTTTCTTCATAAAATTTCTGTATTTTACTATAAATTTTTATTTTTAAAAAATATAAAATCTGAAATGAAATTTATATATAATGACCATAAATTAAATTTGGTAAAATTAGAGGTGTTAAAAGATTTTTAGTGTAATTATTTTAAAGGAAAAAAAATTTGGTGAAATCATATACGTAATTATAGGATAAAATGAGAGTTTTGATGAATTTTAAAATATCATTTGTCTTGAAGAATTATAATTGTTGTCAATCCCAAAGTTTGGGATAGATTAGGGAGAAAGATTAAAGGTTGGGATAGATTTATTACAATGATCAAAGTTTGGGATAGATACATTAATTTTTTCTATTTATATAATATTATAATATTTTTTATTACATGCCGACGTTGCATAAGTGATAAAAAAAAAAATTAATTTGCTGAGTCAGATGCCATGTCAGCACCTAACGGTTACATTGACGGGTATTTGACGTTGAGCTAGAATTGATATCAATATGATAGTTCGAAATGTAATTGATACAAATTAAAAATCGGACTAGATTTGTGAAAAGGGTCATAGTTTGGGCTAGATACATTAATTAACCCTTATTTATATTGTACTTTGTTGTTTCTTTTAACCGTTAACCTATTTATAAATTTTGGCTACTATATATCTCTCTTGTTCTCCTATACGCGCCCAGATGATATGTGTATTCGGAGTACTGTAGGAAGATGTTGCCGAAGTTTAGACTGAAGTTAACAACTAAAAGAAATACTTAACATGAATTTTGAATGGAATATGATCATCCCACCTAAAGACATTAACGGAAGATATTTCCATTTATTGATAGAATCATGTCGGACGATCGAAGTTGGATGTACGTATGTTTTGATCTAGAGTTTTAACGAATGAGTTTCGATTAGGCATAACTTACTTCCTAAATATCGCCTATTCGAATCAAAAATCCGTTAGTGGTGATAAAATCCGATGTCCGTGTCGCAATTACACAAACGCAAGATTTTTGGATTCGAAAACTATCACTCTGCATCTGTATACCAAAGGATTTGCACTAATATATTATGTATGGACTTGTCACGAGGAGTCATGTAAAGTCGGAACGCCGAGCAAATCTGTCGTTCAAACTCATGGTGAATCTTCTTCTGTTGGTAGTCCATCTAATCCATATAGAATAATGATACTTGATAATCTCGGCGGTCAATTCCACTTGAATGATAATGTCGAGCGACTAGTTATTCAGACGTCAGTGCCACAAGATACTACAGGTGTTGATGTCACAGAAGTACAACATGCGGTAGAGATTCAAAAGTCAAATAAAGAAGCCGTTGAATTTTACAAGATGTTGAAAACTACCGATGAACCTTTATATGAGAATTGTCCTAAATACACTAGATTTTCGGCAATGATGCAACTCCTAGTCATCAAGTCTGATTGTAATATCAGCGGGGTTGCAGTTTGATCGGATTGCAGGCTTTATTAATGGAATGCTACGTACTAATAACAAGTTTGAGCCAACTTTTTATAAGACTAAAAACTTGATAAGAAAATTAGGACTTGAGTACAAAAAGATACACGCGTGCCCAAATAACTGCATTTTATATTATAAAGAAAATGCACAATTGGATAAATGCCCAACATATGAACATCCTCGTTACAAGGAGAAGAAATCGACCCGACAGAAAATATCGCGTTTAAGGTACTTCGATATTTTTCACTAACACCGAGGCTTCAAAGATTATTCATGTCGAAAAAGACTTCCCCCAACATTAGTTGGCATGCAAGAAGTCGTGATGATACATTAATGACTCATCCATCCGACAGTGAAACATAGAAATATTTGGATAGATATTATCCTTCATTTGCTAGGGATACTAGAAATAACAGATTGGGATTATGCACGAATGATTTTAATCTGTTTGGTCATTCGGCAACTCCTTATTCAGTTTCACTAGTAGAATTAAGACCTTCACCGACGGCCGTGTCCGTTGGAAGCCGTTGGTGAAGACCATCACCAACGGCGAGTGGCGGCCCGTCCCGTTGCAACAACATCATGGCCGATAACAGCGTCGGTAATAACTTAGCAACAACGGCACCCGACCATTGCTATTAACATATTAGTAACGACCATGTCGGTCATTGTTAATATCGTTATCAGCAACGGCTCTGCAATGACCCAAATGATGTTGCTCATATTGTTATCAGCGACAGCCCAATGATCGAGGTAAAGCCGTTGATGAAGGGTTGTTGTTGAGCCGTTGCTATAGGTCATCAGCAACGACTTTAAGGTTGCGGCCCAGGAATTACGATGAGCTTTCAATGATAGCTTTCAAACGGATGACCGTGGGTAAGCCAACGCTCATGATGTTAACATGTAATTGAAAAAAATAAAAATTAGAAATTTTCATTGATACATTTATTTAACCTGATGCATAACTCACACACCCACACACACATCCATTCAAATACACATACATTCACAACATCATATATACACCCAGACATACACCTATCTTTCGATGATTATTCCGTTTATAATTTGCTAACTGTGTTGCTAACCGTTTATAATTTGTTGTTGTAAATGTGTATGAAAGAAGAATTTATCTATCTTTCGATGATTATTTCGGGTCCTAAGGGCCCGCGAAAAAAATTAACGTATTTCTCAGACCCCTAATTGATGAATTAAAAATATTGTGGACTGAAGGAGTTATCACTTATGATTGTCACGGAAGCAAAACATCACTTTAAAAGGTGTTGTCTTGTGGACAATCAATTATTTCCCGGCCTACAGCATGTTGTTTGGTTGGAGCACGCACGGACGACTCTATTATCCGTATTGTATAGAACACTCTAAATCATTCAGTCTTCAGAACGGACGGAAAATTTCATTCTTTGATTGTCATCGTCGATTCCTACCGACTAACCATTAGTATTGAAGAAATCGTAATAAATTTACCAAGGACATAGTCGAAAGGGATAAGCAACCACAGTCATTGTCTGGTGAATAGATGTTAGCACGTGTTTCAGCACTTCAATAGATAGTGTTTGATTGGAATGAAAGAGTGTGAGACTTTGGTCAAACACATAATTGGGTCAAAAAAGTATCTTTTGGAGATTATCGTATTGTAGTTCAAAATTGATTCGACATAATTTGGAAATCATGCACATTGAGAAAAATGTGTTTGATAATATTTTTAACACTTTGATGGATGTTTCTGGAGAAAATAAAGATAATGTGAAAGCTCGACATGATCTGAAAAATATATTATAAGAGGTCAGAGTTGGAGTTACAAAAGGTCAACAGACGATATTTTAAGCCGTCGGCCCCGTATGTGTTAAATAAATAATAGATAAATGATGTTTGTCAATGGATCGAGAACTCAGATTAGTTCCGATCACATTTCGAGATCTTCTACCAAATAATATTTGGGGTCGATCCTCCTGTCGCCGAGGCTAGTTCATCGAGACGCAGGCGGCCACACAAGCCTAATAGGGCACACAAATTGATTAGTGCAAGGACAGAGATAATATATTATTAATTATTATTTATATATAATTCATTATATCATAATATAACATTGTACTTTATTTTTATTGTGCTTTTTCAAGCAGGAGGAGGTCCCCAAGACTATACGGGGATGATTAGACAGTACATGCGCGGGGCATGGCCCACGTGGTCTCACGTGCCTCGTGAGCATACCGACATGCTATATGGCAGGATTAGAGCTGGATAGCAGCATTGGAAGAGAAGGTCGCACGTCACAGCGGATGATAGATGAGATGCATGCCATGTTGAGGCATATCACAGCTTAATCCAGTGTTGGCATCCCACTGACATCAGATCCATTGTCCTCAACCCAATTCACGCCACTCTACACCCAAGCACTGTAGACACCACCACATGATCCCGACCAACCTCCACTGTAGTCGTGAGACTTTATGTAATTGTGTTTATGATCACTTCACTTACGATATACATGTGTTTATGACTTGACTCCTATATTTGTGTTTTGATGTTTATGTTAATACGATAGTTTTGATTCGTATCGTGTTGATACGATAGTTTTGATTCATATCGTGTTGATAAATAGTTTTTTTACGATTGTTGATAATTATAATTGTAAATATAATTATTTTGATGTGTATCTGTGTCTATCTGTGATGTGTATTAGTGTGTATGGTGGGTGTGTGAGTTATGTATCAGGGGTTATAAATATATCAATAGAAATTTTTAATTTTTAAAATTTTCAATTTCAGATTAATAGTATCAACAACGACTTACCAACAGTCATCCGTTCGAAAGCCATCGCTGAAAGCTTATTGTAACACTTGGGTCGCATCCTTAAAGCCGTTGTTGATAACCTATAGCAACAGCTCAGCAACAGGTCATCAGCAACACTACTAGAAAAATGGTCATCAGCAACGGCTGATGCCGTTGCTGAGCCGTTGCAATAGCGCCGTGAGAGAAAGTTGCGTTGCTGATGACTTAGCAACGGCTCAGCAACGGCCGCTCGGGCCGTCGCTCAAAACATTATCAGCAACGGCCGCTGGGCCGTCGCTAAAAATATTATCAGCAACGGCTTTGCCACAGACCCGCAGCCGTTGCTGATACCATTAATAGCAACGGCCGCTGAGTCCATAGCAACACCGTTAGTAAAACTCCGTCGCTAAGCCGTTGCTGTAGGTCATCAGCAACGGCTTTCGATACACTTTTAGCAACGGCTTTCCCACGGACGCCCGTGGGAAAGCCGTTGCTGATGACCTAGGCCTGCAACCAGAAAATTTGTAAATTTCAAATTTCCATTGATACATTGATACATTTATCTGATACATAACTCACACACCCATACCCTCATACACACATTCATTCACACATCACAAACATCTCATACACATTCATTCACACATCACAAACACACCAAGATATACATCAAAACAATTATATTTATATTCATAATTATCCACGATAGTATAAACACAATTCAAATGCAAAATTGAAGTATCAACATCTCAGTAACATAGTCAATATAAATTAAACAAGTTCAATATGTCAGTAACAAAGTCAATATAAACAAAATCTCACGATGACGATGGAGGATGGCCTGGATCATATGGCGGGGTCTGGAGTGCTTGAGTGTACACCGGCGTGGACTGACTCGAGGATGATGGATTAGATGATGCCGAAGAGATGCCTGCTTCGGGATGACCCGACAAGTTGCGTAGCATAGCTTCTATATTCGCCATCGTCTGACTCTGGCGCTCCATCAACTCAGTCTGACGCGCGATCGTCTCCTCTAGTGTCCTTATCCTATTACTATGATCATAACTGGATCTGGAGGTGGACGGCCGCTCACCAGCGACCGGAGGGGTCGGTGCCCCAAGTGGCCCTAGTACGGCTCGCGCATGACCACTATCTGCGAAGCCATATACGCGGCCATGGTCCCAGCCACCTGCGGCCTCGACCCACGATGCTGCGTCAAAGTCCTCGGGGGTACCCCCACGCTGCACCACCGTCTGGCTGTAGGTCTCCTACTCGAGTTTGATTTTTTGTTTAATATTTATCATAAAACTTAAATTATAAATATATAATGAATAATTTAAACAAATATATAATTACCATAATGTATGCAGCGCGGTTGTGGATGTACTCCCCAGTCCCATGTGCTCGACGGTGAGTCCGCTCAAACACCGCCATCGGGGAGGGTCGCTGGACACTCCCGTCATCCGACACCGTCGTCTACATTTACAAAACAAATACATTAATTAGTACACATAATAACAAATAAAATATATAATTAAAAGATATACTTACCATACGGTTTGCGTGCACTGCAAATGCAACAGAGCCGCCGGTGTGACGCGCTGCTCCCCCCGACATGCGATTTCTAGCCGCATTCCAAGAAACCTCCTGCCATCGATCCGTCGACCATATCCCCACAAGCTGGTCCCATATATCCGGAGTAATCCAACCGGGGTCGTATCCCCGAGTCTCCGCGATGTTAGTGGTCCCAGCTCGGGCCATCGCCTGGGACCGAGACTGCCCCAGCTGCCCGTTGTACCTTGCCCGGGAAATAGCCTCCCAGGCAGCGTAAATGAAGGGCCTCTGGTCCTCGGCCCATGTATAGCGAGCCTGCAAAATAATAATATCAGTACCAATATTAATATATCATGCATGTAAAAAAAATATTAATACGTGCCTCAAACTCGCGCCATAACATGTCGACGTGCTCGCTAGGCACGTGAGACCACGTAGGCCATGCCCCGTGCATGTATCGTCGAATAGTAGAAGAAATGCTCCTCGGCACTTCTTCTTGCTCGAACCTGCACAACAAAAATAAATTTTAATATTATATTATGATATAATGAATTTGTAATGATTCATAATTCATGATATATTACGTACCGCTCCCCAATCACGCTAATCAATCTACGTGACTCTGTGGCTGGTGGAGGCTGCCACCTGTTCGGCCCGCGTGGCCGCCTACGTCTGGATGTACTAGCCTCGGCAGTATCATCCTCATGAGGATCAGCAACAGGAGGATCAGCAGCATGAGTAAGTGCTGGAGTCTCACCGATCGGAGACTACGAAACTCTCCTGCGTCGATAACCACGACCAGACATATCTGTCGAACAGACATATAATCAGATTATTGTATAAATAGTAGAGATATATTTAATAAAATATATACTTTACAATTATTCTTCATCATCTGAATAATAGTCTTCGAATTCTTCTTCTTCTTCCTCTTCTTCCTCTTCTTCATCTTCTTCATCTCCAGCTTCCTCAATTTCATGATCGTCATCATCAGCATATTCAACTTCTAATTGGATTGATGTTGTGTCTGCATCCTCGAGTATTGGAATAATACGATCCTTAAACGGTGTTAGTGGAAAATACCGAAGCACCTTAAACGGGATATTTTTCTGTCGGACCGATTTCTTCTCCTTGTAACGAGGGTGTTGACATACAGGGCATTTATCCAACTGCACATTTTCTTTATAATATAAAATGCAGTTATTTTGGCACGCGTGTATTTTTTCGTACCCAAGCCCCAATTTTCTCATTAGCTTTTTAGTCTTATAAAAAGTAGGCTCAAACTTGTTATCAGTAGGCAGCATTCCATTAATCAATCCAGCAATCCGATCATACGCAACTCCGCTGATATTACAATCGGCCTTGATGCTTAAGAGCTGTGTCATTGCTGAAAACCTAGTGTATTTAGGACAATTCTCATACAAAGGTTCATCGGCAGCTTTCAACATCTCGTAAAATTCTGCAGCTTCTTTATTCGGTAATTCAATCTCTACCGCAGCCCCTACTTCTGTGATATCAACCGCTGTAGTATCTGGTGGGACTGATGTCTGAAGAACTGGCCGATCAACATTATCATTCAGGCGGAATTGACCCCCAAGACTATCAAGTATCATAGTTCTATAGGGATTACATTGACCGGATGAAGAAGCACCAGCAGAGGAAGATTCACCATATGTCTGAACGACAGGATTGCTCGACGTCCCGACTTCGCGTGACTCCCCGTGACAAGTCCATAGAAAATATCTCGGTGCAAATCCTTTGGTATATAGATGCAGAGTGACAGTCTCCCGATCCAAAAATCGTCCATTTGAACAAATGCGGCACGGACATCGGATTTGATCACCCATGCTAACGAAATTCCGATTCGAATAGGCGAAATTTAGGAAGTACGTTACGCCTAATCGAAACTCATTTGTTAAAGCTCCACGATCAAGACGTCGGTACATCCAACTTCGATCAGCCGACATGATTCTGTCAATCAATGACAATTTCTTTGGTTAATGTCTTTAGGTGAGATTGTCCTATTCCATTCGGGATTTATGTTATTCGTACTGCACTTACGTTTTTATTTTAACTGTTAACTAATTATTCTAAATTTCGACAGCATCTCCCTACAGTTCTCCGAATACGCATATCATCTGGGCGCGTATCGGAGAACAAGAGAGATGTTGCCGAAATTTAGAATAATTAGTTAACAGTTAAAATAAAAACGTAAGTGCAGTACAAATAACTATATTCCCAAATTGTCCAATCAGGGACAATTCAAGAATTGTACGTCGTATAAAAGATCATCTACTTCTTTTACACGAACATACAATTCCCGAACGGATCTAAGGTTTTGCTAAATCATATCCGATCGTCGATGCGTACGTGAAACATATCAACTCGTCGGAGGATGATTATTTTCTAAATGTTTCGAGACAGTTCGAGTCCATATTGGAAGATTTCGGCGCGCGTCCGAAGTGGACGATTCCGGCGCGAGTCCGAAGTGGACGATTCCGACGCGAGTCCGAATTGGACGATTCCGGCGCGCGTCCGAAGTGGACGATTCCGGCGCGAGTCCGAATTGGACGATACCGGCGCGCGTCCGAAGTGGACGATTCCGGCGCGCGTCCGAAATTAATCTAACAAATTAAACAATTAATCTAAACAATTAATTAACAATTATTAAATAATTAATTAACAAATATAAAATAATATAAACTATATATATATTATAAATTCCGGCGCCGGAGTCCACCCTCCGGCGCCGGCGTACAGTGGCCGGACACACTGTCCGGCCACTGCAGAAGGTCGGGTGATTTCCGCCGGCCGCAGGGAAGAGACGGCAGCAGGGAAGAGACTTACCTGAACAAGTCGGCAGCAGCGGTCGGCGTCGTCGGCGTCGTCGGCGTCGGCAGGAGCGGCGGCGGCAGCAGCGGGAGGAAGAAGAGTCGGGCGCGAGAGCGTGCCCTATATAAACTTATCAGCAACGGCTCACTTATCCGTTAGCAAGCCGTTGCTGAATATTAAAAAATCAGCAACGGCTCGCCTTTCCGTCCGAAAGCCGTTGCTGATAATTAAAATAATCAGCAACGGCTCGGTTTTCCGTTAGAACACCGTTGCAGATACAGTTTTTTGCAACGGCTCGAGCGGCCGTAAGAATGCCGTTGCAAATAGCAACGGCTTGAGCGGCCGTCGCTGATAGCCGTTGCTGAAGACGAAGTTTCTAGTAGTGCAATGGCTTTACCTCGGGCCGTAAGGCTGTCACTGATAACGATATCAGCAACAGCCGAAGGGCCATTGCTATTTATCTATCAGGTCATTGCTGATATATAAATAGCAACGGCTACGCCAGTCATTGCTAAGTTATCAACAATGATGTTATTTGCAACGGATTGGGTCGTCGCACGCCATTGGTGATGGTGTTCACTGACTGCTTACAAATGGAGTGAGCCATCAGTGAAGGTCATGACAGCTTTCTACGACAGCTAATGAAGCAATCACAGATGCGATAGTTCTACGACTGCTGAGAATATATGATTGTCGCACAGTCGAAATAGTTGTGATGGCACAACGACCATGAAATCGATCGTCACGGAATTAAGTACGTAGCGACGGCAGGACGACCGCGTCGCGATTGCCGCTAGCTGTCGCAAAGTCTTCAAAGATCGAATACTTCAACCTGCGCATGATCCATCGTCCCCATTTTTCTCTCTCTCTCTCTCGGGAAAGAAACCCATGTGAAAAAAAATTAGGTTTAGGGCATGGGGTGAAGCCGTTACTAGGCTAGACCTCACATGCTGCTGACTTGGATGTGATTTTAGACTATTTGTTAGACTTGAGTTGGATCTTAACAAGAACGTCAAGACATAAGTGTGAGAGATTATAATACTCCGATTTAGTCCCACATCAGGAGTATATTGGATGTTGTGTTGGTTTGTAAGGCTTGATGGACGGACTACTATAAACTTTTGCTTAAACATTTTAATAGGTGAATGATTTGGGCCTACGAAGTTGATGAGCCAGTTATCCCATCAAGTGGATCATAATACTTTTGGTTGTCACAAAAGGTCTTCTACGATGACTTTGCGATGGTGAGAGCCATCAAAGACGAATTTTTTTTAGTAATGAGATAATTGATTGATATATTTCGAGTATCATTCCAATAACTCAAAGAAGGAACCAAATAACAAGTGTCATCATATAAAGTAAAATTCAGGCAACATATCAAATGAAATAGTAGAAAGCAAATTATCTAACTCCAGATAAAGATACTACATTAGAGCGTATGAAACAAGCATAAAATTGAAGTAGTGGAAAGCTAAGAAGATTTTATGCTAATATGTTAAACACTACGACATTAACTCAATATGTATAACGATTCATAAAACATGCACACTAATCCACTAATTAACTCATAACATTAATACTATATTGTGATGCACCAAAGGTAACACCTAGTCATGTAATTTAATTTATTTCACGAACTCTAGATTATTTTATATTAATCAAGAGCGAGGTGGATAAGTGTGTTCCCCTTACACTCTCTCAAGCAACTAGGAGAAGAACTTAAGGTTTCGCAAATAAAATAAAATACGTTCATATATTCTATTACTATCAATTATATATTGATAAACTCAATAGGCATATCACATGCATTCATAAATAATTCTACCTCATCTCATTTTTATACTATAAGATATGCATTTTATAGATACTACTAAAAAAACATACTATATAGCACGTGATGATTCAAGATGCTCATGAATCAATGAATAATGACGGAATTCCAATAATAGCATAAAAACAATAAGGTAAGCTTAAATTATGGTAGTAGCATATGCACAAAAATAGGATTTCGTATTCTCTATAACACTAACAAACTTGGAAATCAATATTAAACTGGTATTACATAAACTCTTATGTAATAATCTACTGTAAAAGACTAATTAATTAAATGAACAAGACCTATTTTATTGAGGAAATGAACCCTGCCATTGAGTTCAAAACATCTTTTCATACGTAGCTCGGTCTCATTCAACATTCATAAAACCTTCTAAATGAATTATCGAAGAATAACATATATTTATTACATTTATAATTCTAAATGAGTATTCACATGTGATTTTGAAAAAAACACTCCTTGCAATTATAAAATTAATAAGTGTGTCCATTAAATTAATAAATTGTAATATTTTAAAGATAAGCCTTTTGAAATATATCAATAATAAAATATAACACAAAATCTCTAAAACTCTGACAACACATCTGACCACCTCTCCGGCCCCCTCCCACTTACAATTGTCAAAACCCGACCATCAATCGTCATCAACCTACTAGAGACGAATATCGTCTTCACAATACAAAACCCCAACGAGACCAACTCAATAGTCTCACGACAACCCTAATTGCATTGGGCGATGCCGCACTAGAGCTTGGCAATGTCACACCAGGGCTTCGGTACGTGGCACATTAATGGTCGTGTGGGGTGCAACCTCGCTTCATTTATATACGCGAACCTCCACTGTGTGCCAAGGTCGCACGATGCAACAACCAGGATATAGCAATGGCCTATATATATTTGCCCTCAACCGCATGACACGTGACATTTGCGAGTCTCACATTGCAACTATAACACAACACAATATGGCCACACGAAAGTGCTACAACTACCACGCCATCCGCTTTGATGATTTTCCCACTCACAACATAATAGAGCCATGACAAAGAAGACTAGGATGAGAATCCTACCTTGATTGACAACGACCTCCTCTCGTGAATGCCCTCAATACCCTTCTATGCTCACGTGGCCGCCTTTCCTCCCTTGAGCATGATCGCAAAAAATTCCATCAAATATTGAATTTTTTTATTACATACCCAATTTCAAATAAATTTCAAATGTTCAGAAAAATAATTAAGACCAGCATTCAAGTTTTTTTACCAGAAAAAAATACTTATATTAAAATTTGACAAAAGCCAACAGCAAAAGGTCATTGGACGGAATGACCTTTAATTCAAGAGGGCGAATAGATGATCCTATCAGACGATCCTTACATATATATGCCCTATTTGCTACCCCAATGAGCATCTTTGTTTTCATCATGATTACAAAAGTCAAACAGAATACAATTGCTAAGACTCTTCAAAAGAAAAATATCCAAAAATGCTCCAAGGTACATGTCTCCAAGTTTAAGGCACAGATAAATATTCAAGTACACATTTACATGTTTGATTTAAATTTGAACCAAAACAAGATTTAATATATAATTTAGGCTAAATACCAAAAAAAAATACGAACTTTGGATCTTTTCTTATTTTTAGCATAAACTTTTTCCGTTAGCAAGAAAATACACGAACTTTGATTCCGTCACCCCGTTAAGCACGCATCGTCTTTTCTGACGAATTTTGCTGACATGGACGTTAACGGCGACGATGTGATAAGTTACTTTGCCAACATGACACATAATTCAACGGACAAGTAAAGGGTAACATAAAATTACGAAACTACCCACCCCCGATGCTAATGTTTTTTGAAATGGGGACATGCAAAATGGTAATTTTCCCGTCGTCTTCAAGTTGGGTGCGCTCGATGCCCTAGTTCTTATTTTACCTGCTCGCCTACTCGAACACTGCGAAGAGGGGGATTGTTGTCGCATTTGTCGCTGGATTAGGGCAAGTCTTTGTCGTCGGATTAGGGCACGAAGGGACGATCATATCAGGAAGGGAAATCATGGGACGAATGGAGGAATCTTCAGTGAATTCATGACAGGTTGTTGTTTCGCACTGCTGCCAAAACGTGCGAGTTGTTTTGTTCACCGCATGGAGCCAAAGAAATCTCGGAAGAAGGTTTTGGGGATGCAGACATTGGAATGTATGATCTATTGTAATCACCTCACCCTAAAGTCAAATCTTTATCGTAATCACTCACTCCTATCTTTTGACAAGAGAATGATTGTCACTTCTTTGCGTGACATGATCCTGACGATCACGACCACACAAAGGTATTCTGCGAGGTTTGATTGAGGAAAAAAAAAATCTTCTCGAGAAACTGAAGCTAATGGAAGAAATGATAGAAATGAGCAAGACAAAAGAAAAAACATTTGAAGATAAGATAGCTCAATTCAGGAATGACAAAAAATAAGTCAATTTAAGGAAGGGTAGTGTGTGTATGGTGTTTTTTGTTGTATGTATCGTATTTTTTAGTATGTTATTTGGGGGTGGGAACAAAGATAATAGCCTAAAGTTACTACCATGAAGTATTTTGGTTTATGTATTTTGATGTTATCCTCCCATGTATATTTGAAGATAATATATTTTAGTATGTTTCAATCTATTAGTAAACTGTGCACCAAAAAATACATGAACTTTCACATTTTTGGCAAAAAATACATGAACTTTTCCATTTTAGCCTAAAAAACATGAACTTTAGACCTTTTAATGTAAAAATACATGAACTTTGCCAATTTTAACGTAAAAATACATGAACTTTGCCACTTTTAACGTAAAAATACATGAACTTTGTTACTTTTAACCATAAAATACATGAACTTTGTCATTTATAGCACATCTATTTATTGCACAGTACGCAATTCAACTAGTACACATCATTTCACATACATAAAATTTAGAATTTCACATGCCACATATATAAAACTTAGAATGACACATAATTCATACAAAATCACGTAATGGTTACTACATATAATCCACATATCAATCCATATCAATCCACATATAATCCATAAATATATCAATCCACATACAATCCATGACTGATCCACATACAATCCATAAATATATCAATCCACATATTAATCCAAATACAATCCACATACAATCCACATACGATCTACATACAATCCATATCAATCCACATCAATCCTAACACTTGAAGATGACTGATTATCTGGCTTCTTTTTTTCCTTGAGTCTGTTGCTGCTCCTTATTGAGGTGGTGTTCCTGCTCCTTACTAAGGTGGTGCTCCTGCTCCTTACTGAGGTAGAGCTCTGTTGAGTGCCTTGGGTGGGTTGGGTGCCTTGAGTGGGTTGGCTCATCTGGGTGCCTTGAGGATGGACAAACTGCCCTCCTCCAAATCTTCTTTTATTGAGTATTCTAATTTTTGTATTAGGCATCTACATGAAACTTAGAATTAGATAACTAAAATCTATAATTTTTAACTGGAATTAAATAACTTACATGCACATATGTATTTCCTGTTTCAGTGCCAATTGTTACTCCAAATCCCATTGCTGTCGTAGCCCTCTCCTTGTGCACAAGCTTCTCATAACTTACATGCACATATGTATTTCCTGGTCTCTTTGCAGGTGACTGCACACCCTGGTTCTCCAAATTGATTTGCACATCTTGGTTCTCCAAATTAATTTGTACACCTTGGTTCTCTAAATTGAATTGCGCACCCTGGTTCTTATGTGGTCTCCCCTTTTTCTTCCTCTGTTTCAAAATAGATTTGTTAGAAAATAGATTGTAAAAAATAGATTTGTTAGTAAACATGTACGAACAAATATTAAGTTACCTGACTAGATGATGGTTGACTTGATACTGGTTTTTTATCCTTATTTTTGCATGACCTTTTGTTATGACCATATGTACTGCACTGTGTATATTTCATCTGCACCCCCTTCTTACTCACCTTTGTTGTATTTGTTTCTTCCTTCTCGTTCTCACTAATATCCTTGTTCCTTGCTCTTTTTGGTCTCCCTGTTTGTCTCCTCACAATGGGAGGTAAGATAGGTTCAGACTCAACCTTTGCCCATATTTTTTTCACATTTAATGGCTGAATAAGATGCTCATATGCCCTTAAGTATGTGGACTTCTTAAAATATTCATGAACATATTCTGTGGGATCCTCTCCCAATCAATGAATTGATAAAATGACACGAGGACAAGGGATGCCACTAAGTTCCCACATCCTGCATGAGCAACTATTTTGTTCTAGCTCTACAACATAGTTGTTATCCATGTGTTTAACCTCAAACTTTTTATATCCAACATGTGTTGATGATATGCAGAAGCCACTAACAACTTTGTTCTCTTCTACTTTTTCCTTAATTTTAGGGCATATGGTATCATCATTTTTCATTATCATCTCCCTCTTATCTGCCATCCTTTTCATTATTGTCCTTCTAATGTCTTCTAACATGTCAATCAAAAGTCTATTTCTTGCTCTCAAAATGTATCCATTAAAATATTCAGACATGTTATAGTCAATTATCTCATATTTTGGCAATGTACTGATTTTAAACATACAGAACTTGTCTGGATCAATTTTAATGAAATCATCATGTGCAACTTGAGAAAGTACTTTCATCTCATACATGTGTTCATTGAATTGAGCTTCTGTGGTGCTCTTTGCAGCCTTCCAAAAAAGGTTCTTCAAAGCATAACTCATGTGCTTCTTCTTACAGTTAGAATATAAATGTCTTGCACAGTTTCTATGTTCTCCATTATGCATAAAAGCCCTAACTGCATTTTGAAGACCTTATAAGAGACAAACAAACATAAGTAAAGTATACATACATGAGATAAAAAAACAAAGTCTAAGTGTTCACTTATACCTTTTTCTGATCACTTATAATTGTCCATCCAAAATCATCTACAATGCTTAAGTGTTCAGTTAATATTATCAAAAACCACAGCCCAACATACTGGAAACATCTGATTATTTTCATCCCTACCAACTGCAGACAGTAGTTGGCCACCAGCTTCTGACTTCAAAAGGCACTCATCCAATGAAATCACGGGCCTACAATCACCCAAAAACTCTTCTTTCAATGCATCAAAACCATCAAACATTCTCTTGAATCTGTTATGACCCTCAACCATTGTGAAAAATAGCTCATATTTGTACACCTTCTTCAGTTCTGCTACATAAGATGACAACATCTTATAATGATCAGTCAATAAGCCTGATAAAGCTTTCAATGCCCTTGCTCTAGCTCTATAATATACATTCTTAGTGACTAATATGGCAAATTTTTTGTCAATATCCCTTTGCATTTCAAGTACATTCCAGTCTAGTTTTTCCCTAAAAGTTTCCATGTAGTGCATTGCAAGCCATTTAGATGAGGCTTGCTTGTTTCTTGCTGGTCTAGAGCATTTATGCTCTGAATCATATATCTTAATCATAAATGTTTCATTCCTTCGTGTTAAGCTTCCATAAATCCTACAATGACATTTGGCACTACACCTAGCCTCTATATTTTTCTCACCAGACCTAGTAAACTTAATAGCCTTCTCATTCTTCAAAGCATAGTCTTGAACAGCTTGCCTGAACTGTCCTACTGACTCAAACCTCATGTTAAGATAAAATTCTTCAAATTATTTGCCCCTAAATCATTTACCCTTCGATTTTCTTATTTTTTTTATATCTTCATCATCACTACTATTAGGTGTCTGCACTCATTCAGTTGAAGTATCACTTGATGATTCATCAAAACTTGATGAATCATTGTTCACACCCTCAACTTTCCTGTGCTGATATATCTCCTCCACCACTGGTATATTGCTCATCTTTACTGTGCTGATCTCTTCTATCATTGATATCTTGCTCATCTTCCCTGTGCTCATCTCCTCCACCACTAGTACCTTGCTAATCATTATTCTGTATTCCTCATCATCCTCATCACTTGTGTCATCATCTCCATCAAAATCAGTATGTTCAAGAGCCTCATCCTGGTTAACTCCTTCATGATCAAGCTCTAAATTCTCATTCTGGTTCTGATTTTTGAGAGCATCTTCTAGTTTATTTTTTCTCAATGCGTAGTCTCTAACTCCTTCTGAATAGAAGTGTATAGACCCATAACTTATCGTCAATTTACACATCTCATTAACTTCAATTTTTGTCTTTATCTCCACCAGTCCAGAAGATAAGGACTTCTTAGGGTCTTTGTACCACAATTTAGTTCGAGAGTAACCTAATGTCTCTACCAAGAGTCTCATGTCAAACAATGTAACTATATTTGAAATCATATCAGATGTCTCTGACTAAGAGCAGTTTACCCCCCACATAGCGTACATGGGGTTCAAAAATCATTTGACCATCATGATGTATTACAATCTCAAAATTTTTCATCCTACATGAAAATGAATATGCGACAGATGACAAAGAGTGAAAAAATAATGAAAAAAATGAATTCACATGTATATTAAGACCACAACATATGGATTTTAAAAAAAAGATTGCATATGCGAAAGAAACCAAAAATATACATGTTGTTTTTGGATAGCTTCGCAATGTTCCTACCGCTCGTCCCTTCGTGCCCTAATCCGGCGACAAAGGCGACAAAAATCTTCCTCTTCGCAGTCTTCGAGCAGGCGAGCATGTAAAATAAGGACTAAGGCATCGAGCACGCCCAATTTAGAGAGGAGAACATTATCATTTTGTCCGTCATCGTTTCAAAAAATATTAGCATCGGAGCTGGATAATTTCGTAATTTTATGTTATCCTTTACTCGTCCGTTGAAATTATATGCCACGTTGGCAAAGTAACTTGTCACGTCGTCGTCGTTAATGATCATGTTAGCAAAAATCGTCAGAAATGACGGTGCGTGCTAAACAGGATGACGGAATCAAAGTTTGTGTATTTTTTTATTAACAGAAAAAGTTTATGCTAAAAATGAGAAAATATCCGAAGTTCGTATTTTTTTGGGGATATTTAACTCTATAATTTATATATTAATGAAACTTTAAATGATGTTTTTTATATATATTTAAGATGTATTACGTTTAAGTATTTAATACTTAACATGCGTCTGCGGCCTTTTAAAATTATTATTGTTGTTGTTTTCCCAACAAACGATTGGAGCTAAAAGTCTATTTTCTATACTTCATATTATAGTCTATTGTTGTTGTTTTCCCAACAAACGTACATGCATCTTCCTCCTCCTGGATATTAACATGTTTAAAACACCGCACGGAACGTTGAATCAGATTAGGATCGATGGAAATGAAGAATGCGTTGGTGTGATTTTTAATAGCATAGAAACACAAGTACACTGACGAATTTGTATCAGACTATAACATTTCAACGAGGACGTCCCTGAATATAAGTTAATATTGCAGGGAGTTGTATATATGTTTTAAAAAAAATGAATGAAGTTTTTCAAAAAAATTTAAAACGTGAGGCGTGTTTTTGTAATTTGCCTTTATTGTTGTAAGATGAAAATTAGGCTTAGTTAATTATTTATTAAGTAGTATTTTTTTTAACAAAAATATAAAATCACAGGATGTGATTATACTAGAGATAATCGAGTTAAAAAATATGATTTAATACTTTAATTAATTGATAATGAGATGATATGTAAGATGTGACGTATACATTGAAATTCCTGTACGTAGTTGGATGACCAGACAAACACACGTTGTGTGGTTATGTTTATGGGTGAGCGAGTTCGGATATTCTGTATTTTTTATAATACCCGAATCTTATCATGTATAGGACTGATTCTCAAATTTTGAAATCGGATCCTACCATGTTGGAATCTAGAATGGGATCCTACTCGAAATCACATTCAGATTCTGAGTACTCTATTGGAACTTGTAAATGAATACGTTCCAGTGTACAGATTTCAGAACAGATTCTAAAACAAGTTCCAGAGGTTATTAACTGGACTAAGACTATTGGGTCTGATCAGATTAGACCCAGTAGCGCCCCACCATCTTATTTCAGGCCAAACTAAGCGGCTCCACCGAGTGGGCTCCACCCAACTATGCCCCTGAATCAGAATCTGAGTCAGACCAAGCGACTCTACCCTGGGACCCCACTTGTAAGGATGGCTGTAGGCGAAATGGCGACACTAGAGGGGGGTGAATAGTGTGTTTACTAATAACAATCGCCTAAATTCGATTTTAATCGTTTGATAACTTGTTTAGGCAATTTGCGATTCAATGATTATATGTGGAAGCAATAAATGATTAAGCAATTAAAGCATAGCAAAATGAAACAAAGCAAACACAAGTATTTATAGTGGTTCGGCCTCAATGCCTACTCCACTATCTAAGCATCCCGCTTAGGATTTCCAAATTAGTTTTACTAGATTAACTTACGTTTCCCTTACACAGAGGACTTTTCACCGAAGAGACGCACTCTCGACCTAAGGCACTTCCACACCCGGAAGTCACTGCCTTCTTATCGAGAGTCCTCTTCCACCTCAACCCTAAGGGACAACTAAGCTAATCCTAGTAAATACTAAATTTACAAAAGTGGTTTTACACCTAACATCAAGTAACCACTTATATACTCAAGACCAAACACCTGGTCTTCACACGCACAAATAAAAACAAATACAAATAATAGTTAAAATACAATTGAAAAGTGCTTGAAATGAAACCAAGAAATCGTGCTCTTTTCCAAGCCTTGGAACCTCCAACTCGCCTAGTAGTAGAGCTTGAGTTGAAGCCCGAGTTGAGGAGCAGAGTGTGCGCAAGAATTTGACGCCAAAAAATTGACCGCAAGCACTAATCCCTTTTGGAAGGCTTTTATCTCTCTCTTGGATGCTCAAAAATTTCTATAAGAATGAGAGAAGAAGGTTAAATGAAGTATATGAGGGTATATTTATATCCTACAGAAGAAACTGCAACTCAACGGATAGTTTTCTATCCGTTGCAGGCCGCCGGTCGATTGGTCGATCGGTCGCTGCACTTCTGTCTGTGGTCGGTCGACCGACGGGTCGACCGCCCAGACGCGACTGTTCATTCCCTCAATTCGGTCGACCCATCGGTCGACCGACGCAAGGAAGCCAAGATCGCGCGCCGCGTGATTTTTTTACTCTTGTCGATCGATCGGTCGACCGCTACGGCTACTGCCCATTTTAGGCCTTTGTCGGTCGACCGAAGTAGCCACTGCCTGTTTTATGCAGAGTTCGATCAACCGACAAGGCTACTGTTCGCGCTTCGTTTTCGGGTTCTAGTTTTCAATGAGCATCAACATGGAGAGCTTTCATGTGATCTTTAAGCCCGTCCAATACGACTTTGGTGCACTCGTCGATCTTCGAGAAACTTCCGCGACGAACCCGAGCGCGAGGATCAATGTCCTTCCGATTTTCGATTTCTCCTATTTTTCCGATCGAGGACATCGAACGCTACTGATATGGAACCTGAAGATATTCTCAATGAAATCATTAGTCTCATGTTTGTTATCATCAAAATCATCAAAACCGAGATTAAGACTAAGGTTGAAAATCTAAAGCCAACAATGGCAACGGTTCGGTTAACCGCACTTTTGGAGGTTAACCGAAACCGAAATCGATTTCCAAACCCGCTAATCGAAACCGGTTGGTTTCAAAAGCCTAAATCTAAAACCGAAACCGGCTCGATTTCGATTATCTGTGGATAACCAAAATTGAATTTTTCGATTCGGATAAAACCGATTATCTGTTTACTAATCGGTTAATCGGTAGTAAACAGATAACTGATTCAAAGATTAATAACAAAACCAGTTTCGAATACCGGTTAATCGTAAAAAATCGATAGTAAACGGATAACTGGTTCAAAGATTAAAAACAAAATCGGTTTCGGATATCGATTAATCGTAAAAAAATGGTAACCGAAACCGAATATATAACCGGTTTCGATTACCGGTTAACCGAGACTCGATAACCGAAACCGAACCGATTTTAAATGGTTTTTGGTTTTTACTATTCGAAACTGAAACCGAATCGCAAATCCACTATCCAAAATCGGATTTTGCGGTTCGGTTAATCGGTTAACCGATTTGAATTGTCATCCCTACCCACTTGGCTATATAAGGATACTCACATCCTACCTTATCAGGAGAGATGCGCCATTACGAGCATGTCATCTCCGGGATCAACCTCGACCCATTCTAGAGAATATCACCATGAGATATTCGGACGATGTCATCACCTCCACCTGCAATAAATATAGATACGGCGCACCTTAGGTAACTCTAATTCCAATTTCCATTACCTCCACCTTGGAGTCTCACTGACTTGACGTCGGAGTGTCTTTTATAGGTCCTCCCTCCCTCCCCTCCGGCGTCAAACTAGATACGGAGAGACACCGAACCGGACCAAAAGGCCCCAACCCTCAAGCATGAACAGATTCCAACATGTTCCAAAATATATTCCAGAACAGATTCCAACATGATACCTTGTTGTAACCTATAAATGAACATGTTCCAAGGTACAAGTTTGGGGTACCGGTTCCGATTCTCGGTACCCGATGTGTTCGACCCGGAATCAATTTTAATCGATTTCTTAATTTTTATTCCGGACCCTATCTGAATTTAATTCGGATCTATTCGAAATCTACCCGATCAGGTATGTTCCAATCAATTCCAGATCTATCCGGTACTCATGCATACCCCTAGTTATGTTAGAGTGAGATGAAGCAATTAATATATGGTGAATTTTCTAGCTCTGCCATCGATCACCATATTCTTCTGATCATGAAAATTGCCTGGATATATCAGATCATTTCATTTTCGACATCTTCAATATTTGTTCCACATTAATACTAATTGAATGTTGAATCAGAGCCATCAGTTGATGATGATTCTTGATAACCACTGCACATAGATCATGTTTTGGTTGACATGAAAAATAATGTTTTGATTGCAACTTCCTTCATGTGTTATACCAATCAAATAAGAAAGACAAATTCTACTCGGTAATAAATGGATACAAGAAAGCGAAGCTAATGTAATATTTATTAATTTCACAAGTTCCCTCAATGCATTTAATATTGTAGTGACGTACAAGAAAGCGGTCACCTTCTCAGGGACTGCAAAAATTGTCTTCCTCTTCCAGATTAATTGGTCAAAATGACTGCACTCACTTCCAACCTAAAAGAATTGGCCTAACACTTTAGCAACATATTTAAATTTATCTTAATAAATCATAAAACCCACGTGGACGGCTCGTAGAGCTGCTCGGTCCGGTCCAATCAACTCAGTTAGGCCGAAAAGATCCAAAAATGTGGAATGAACTATGTATGAGTTCTCACAACAATTATGTAGTAGAAATTTGGCAGCATCACAATTACCATAAATATTCCAAACTATGTGTGACTTGTTATTATAGTGTAAAATAATCATGCCTAAATTTCGACAAACTTGTCTAATTGTCATAAAATAAATAAATAAATGTAAATTATTTGCCTAAATTATAAATATAAATATAATTTCTCTAAATTCTAAATTCAGTTCCCTCAATTCAATGAGATGTATTTAATACCCAATGCAAATCCCCAACCCTACAATTAATGCTCACATGACTGTCCCTCTCTCTCTCTCTCTCTCTCTCTCTCTCCCCAAACTAGTGCCTTCAAATTATTCTCCCCTCCATTAATGCATGCCACACCCCGCAACGGACGATTTCAAAACTCCCCCTCCTCTCTCTCGAGCTAAGAGGAGATACACGATGGGCAAGAAGAAGCTCGGCTTGTCCTCCTTCTTGTTCAAACCAAAGCCTTCCTTTTACCCTTCATGGCCGTGGCCTGCCTGCAACAACCCGAAGACCGACTCCTTCCGCCACGTCGACGGCGGCCACGCTCTCTACAAGACCGTCAACTCGGCCTACTTCGACTCCGCCGAGTCCTGCTTCACCTACTCGTCCGAGGACCACGAGAGCTTCTCCACGGTGTCCGACGACTCCGCCGCCGCCCGGGCCTCGCTGGAGACGGTGGTGCGCCGGCAGCAGTCTGACCGGCTCTTCTTCGACGAGCCCGGGGCCGGAAGCACCAGCTCGATACTCGAGCAGGCGAAGGCGGGCGCTGCCGGCGCCGCTGGCGCCGGCTCCGAGGTGGTCCCCTTCGAGGACAGCATGGTGCTGTCGCTGGAGTCGGAGGACCCGTACCGCGACTTCCTGCGGTCGATGGAGGAGATGGTGGAGGCGCATGGGCTGAGGGAATGGGAGAAGCTGGAGGAGCTGCTGCTTTGGTATCTGAGGGTGAACGGGAAGAAGACGCATGGTTTCATAGTGGGAGCCTTCGCGGATCTGCTCGTGGGCATTTCTTCTCCTTCTCCGCTTGATCCATCTTCTTCGTCTTCTTCGAATTCAGTTGGGATTGAGGAAGGAAGTGAGTCGAGTTAACTCGCTGAGTTCAAGAAGACATATGTATTATTATCATGTATGGTCTTTTTCTATGTAAGTACAGATATAGAATTGATATTGTATAGTTAATTCCTTCAGCCTGAGGGTGTGTTATATATACTTCAAAATCGATAAACATTTTCTCTTAAATCTTCCTCCCTCCATATACACCACAAAATTAATAAAGTCCAAGGAAGAGTATATATGTTTTCTTTTTTAGCAATTTTCTGAAAAAAAATTATTTAAGAAAAATCAAAAGTGAGATGAAGAAAAAGAGTTTGAAATCATTTTTTCCATTGTTTAGGAAAAAGAAAAAAAGACTTTTATAGATAATAAAAAAGTTAACTTCCTTTCATTCTATTGTTAATTTCCTGTATGTAAAATTGCACCCTTTTAATGAAGTAGATATTGGAGATATAATACAATGTCATGCTGTTTATATTAGTGGAGCAAGGACATGAATTAGATAGCACAGTTGATATCTTTTCCATTCAATGAATGAAAAGTCAGCTTGGTGTGTCCTCTTATAGATATAGAGGGCAGCCACATAACAGTTGTGCCCAAATTATAGATGCTATATCCCCCATGACAAGTAATAATTCTAGTAGAGGAAGCCAAATGGACACTTGAGCTTTGGACCAGATCATGACAGCAATTGGCACAGCTTGTAGTCTAATTAACTGTACATCTCAGCCACAGGTGGGATGATGCATCACATCATTGTAATTGGCTCACATCCTTCTCAATGGTTGCTGGATAAATGCATATTATTTAATTTTCTTGATGTACTATATTATATTATCAGTACTTACAAAAAATGAAAGGATAGAGATGCTTGAGATTTATCTTCACAATAAAAACCAGGATAATTAATCAGTTGCAATTTACCACCCATTTAATTAATATGTCAATTTTAAATCTCCCTTTGTATGATCATATGTTAAAATATGATTGTCTTCTTAATTTGGTTGGGGATTGGTGAAAAATGCCTCTAATGGAATTTTTAATTAATTGTTGAAAAAGTAGTATATTGAATGTTGCTATAGTTAATATACTAAGTCTGTCCACTTTGCCTTGTTTTCATGAGAAGCTGGGCAATTGGATGTCAATGATATTGTCAGTGACCATGATTAGGGAACCTTAAACAAGAAAAGTGATCTGAAATGTGACTGACACTTGGAAATGCTGATGGATGATGCATGAGATGAGAGGAGCCTTAAATGATAGATAGATGGAAGCAACTTGACAAAGCTTGGTGAATTATTGTGAGCAAGACTAGAGCATGTGGAACAATGAGGGGTGGGCAAGGACAATTAGGCCAATGTGCAAGTTAGGTTCTTGTCTGCATGTTCATGGGAAGCTTCTAAATCCATCTTGTCTTATATATTTGCACAAACAGTTATTTCCCTGTGCAATTAAATACTTAATGGGCCAACTATGTATCTCCATAGTCCACATCAATCTCATTGGGGACAACTATCTTTATTTCATATCTTAGTTGATAAAGAAAGAAAGCCAACTCTCACCACTATTTATATATATATATATATTTGCAATTTATAATTGATTGTTGAATTCATATAATCACTCATTGGTTCTTTTTTTTTAAAAAAAAAATCCTTTTGAAAAACTATTCATTCCAATATATTCCCAAGAAAGTAATTAACATTGAAATATCCTCTCACTACATCATAATCTGGAGGACTTCCTGTATGCTGTAATTAAGAACAAAAACAAAATATGTACTAAACTGTTATATATATATAGCTTCTTTTAAATTTGAGAACGTATCATCAGCCAGTGAATTTTTCACACGTGACGCTAGGTGGGACAGGATCCCAATTCTTCTCGGTCTCTGAATTGGATGCCTTCTGCCACCCACGGTCAACGACAGCGGTGGGGTGTGGAAACGGAAGTAGAGGCGGCGGCGGAGGAGCCGGAGGCCGAGAAGAGGACGCGGTAGACCCGAGAGAAGGCCCGGAAGATGACGTGATGGTAACGAGGCGCGTTTAGGGTGAGGAAGCGATGCAGGAGGTCGCAGAGATCCTCCCACGCGTAGATCTCCATCTCCACGACCATCTGCAGCATCGAATCCCGGAAGTCGACGTACGGATCCGACGACTCGATCGCCACCGCCACGCTCCCCTCCAGCGCACCCTTCCTCGCCCCAGATGCCGCGCTGTGATTACTCGTCGCGGTCTCCGGCGGGTAGAGTTCAGGGGACAGCGAGGACGTGTAGTTTCCGTTTCGGGACGAGGAGGAGGAGGAGGAGGAGGAGTTTGCGGTGGCGACGGAGGCGCGGCTGCTTTCCCAAGTGGTGGTGGAAGGGGAACGGAGGCTGGGGGGCCCGGGGTGGTTGGGTTTCGGCGACGGGGAGAAGAAAGACGGAAGCTTTGGCCTTCGGCAGCTGCAGCCAACGTCGACCGCCGCAGGGCTCTGCGCCGCGAGCTTGCTCCGCTGGGTTGACATGGGCAGAGGAAAAGGTAGCTTATGGAACTCAGTAATGGCGTTTATGGCATCAAAAAGAAGTCTTGTAATTTTGAGAAAGATGGTACTTCAAATCTTTAACATTCCTGGGGGTATTGAATTTGAAACAGGTGGAGTAGGAGAAAGGAAATTTGAATTGACAATGAGCAGAGCAGTGAGGGAGAAGGAGAGAATTTGGGTTGATTCTGCCAGCCAAAGCCCGAAATAGATTGCATCAAGGAGGTACAAGACTTGGAGAAACTAGCCATGTGGCGATTGTGGTGCTATCAATGAGGTTGATGGCTGGGCAAACAAGGAGGTGCTGTGGTTTCCTGTGATTTGAAATTGATGAATTCAATGCTGAGTTTTGAATCCTGGAATTGCATCGGGGTTAAGAAACATTTGCTTTCAATGTCTTATTTAATGAGGGTGAGAGGGAGAGCCGCTTTGAACTACTGACAAGCTCTATTAATGATATTTATGGTTGGAGATGGTGAGCGTATCCTTTCACACCAAGCATCTTGAAAGAATTGCTGCATCCTGAAAGCATGGTTCCAATATCTGTTAGTATTTTTGGTAAAAATATTCAAACAATATTCCCTCACACATGGTATTCAAAAACATTTTACTTATTTTATTTAGAGATGATTAAATTAAATAATTTGGTTCAAACAAACTTACACTAATATTTAGATATTTAGATATTTAAATTAAATTGACTTAAACAACCATGATGAATAAGAGTGATGTGACACATTGTCATTATTTATTAATTGGTATACAATCTCAATCAAGTTGAATTAGATTAATCATCTGATGGATTTATATTTGTTGGACTTAACCACTTTAAAATTTCAATCAAAGACAAAATGAATATAATTCTACTTGATGGATTCCATCTAAATGACACAACACCAAAGACAAATTGAAGATAATTCTACTTTATGGATTCCATCTAAATGATACAATATCAAAGACAAAAAAACATTTATAACAAAGATAGAAAATCACGATATGTGATCATACTAGAGATTGAACCATAGATTTTTAAGTAACATATAACATATTATCACCAACTGTGTTATCCATAGTTGGCTAAATTGAAGATAACTCGACTTTATGGATTCCATCTAAATGATACAATTTAGACTATGTCACAGGAATTATCAAGGGGCGTTTGGTTGCCCGTAAGTGCAAATGCTGCAGCTAGAGAGTTGCAGCATTTAGATAACAAATTTATTTGGTTGGCTGCAAAAGTATTTTGCAGCATTTACTAGTTGCAACTTGTATTTCTAATATCATTTGCGAGCCGCAAGTCGAATTGCAGCCCAAAAAGTTCGCAATACAAGATTGCGGATTGCAAATGTAATAATTTAAGTACTAAAAAAATTAATTTTGACGACTTAGAGTTGTCGGATGGAGACAAGATAAATATCAAAGTTGTAGATTTTCGCGCGCTGAATGCGATGGTGGTGTCATATTTTACATCTGATGTCGTTTGATAGATTTTTTAAATATATTTTCAGTATTATACAAAAAATAAAAATTATTATTTTATTATACTAGATCTGACAAATCATGTCATGCCTAAGTTTTCGGCCTGGCCCGAAAAAATTCATCTCAGGCTCAGCCCGAAAAATTTATGCCCGACCCAGCCCCGAAAAATTTCGTGCCCAGGCTTGGCCCAAAAAATTTGTTCCCGACCCGACACGAAAAATTTGTGCCCGACCCGGCCTGAAAACTTTCGTGCCCAACCCGGCTTGAAAATTTTCGTGCCCGGCTAGGCCCGAAAAAATTTGTTCTCGGCCCGGCCCTGCCCAAAAAAATTAGTGGTCAGCCCGGCCCGGCCCTGCCCGAAAAAATTAGTGGTCGGCCCGGCCCTGCCCGGAAAAATTCGTGCCACGGCCCGGCCTGAAAAAATCCGTGCCCGACCCGGATAAAAAAATCTGTGCCCGAAAAAATTCGTGGTCGGCCCAGCCCTGCTTGAAAAATTTCGTGCACTGCTCGGCCTATCCCGCCCAGGCTCAGGCCGACTCGAAAAAATTCGTGTTTGGCCTAGCCCAAAAAAATTCGTGCACGTCCCGACCTGAAAAAATCTGTGCCGGACCCGGCCCAAAAAATTCGTGCTTGGCTCGGCCCCAAAAATTTCTTGGTCTACTCAGCCCTGCCCGAAAAATTCAAGCCCCGACCCGGCTAGAAAAAAAATTCGTGCCCGACCCCAAAAAAATTGTGCCCGGCGCTGCCCGAAAAAGTTTGTGTCTGGCCCGAAAAACATCGTGCTCGGCCCGGCCCTGGGAAATTTGTCCATGACCCGGCCCTGGGAAATTTGTCCATGACCCGGCCCGTATAAATTCGTGCACGCCCGGCCCGTCCCAACCCTGCTCAGTCTAACCCGAAAAAATTTGTGCCCGGCTCGGCCAGAAAAATTTCGTAAGATGCAAGTTGCATGTGTAATTGCAACTTTCATTTGCGGCCAACCAAACGCTTGCAAATAGAAGTTGTAACTCTACTTGCGGGCAACCAAACGCTTGCAAATAGAAGTTGTAACTCTACTTGCGGGCAACCAAATGTTAGACTGCAAAATCTCTTTGCGGGCATTTGCTTTTGCAGGCAATTAAATTTTGCAGCATTTGCACTTGCGGGCAACCAAATTTCCTCTAAATGAAAGCAGAAAATTTTTCAAAATCGAAATAATTTTAAGTAATATTCTTTAAAATAGAATAAATCATGTTTATTCAAAAATGAAAAATATGTAATACCTTGTTTATCCTTTCATATTCCTTAACGAAAGTATTTAAGCTATTTAAAGTTTTTTTGTTTGAAAATCTATAACAATAAAAGTTTTTTTGTATTGATTATAATATGATTTTTTTTTAAAATTATATGTGATTATTTTCCTATAACTATAATATTAAAATATTATAATTTTTGTACTCATTATAACATAAAATTGATATTTAATTATATATGGTTATTTTCTTGTAACTTAAAATTATGTTATTTATTAAAAATTAGCTTTTTAATAAGTTTTTGAGGCTCCTAAAGATTTTTGGACAAAGTCTTTAAGCATTTTAAAGATTTTTTCATAAAAGTGTAAAACATTAAATAATATGTAGGATCTTTTCTAATTATAATATGAAATTATTTTTTCCGGAGGCATGTGATGATTTTCTTATAACATATAAACATTTTATTTATTAAAAATTATCATTTTAATGAGTTTTTAGGCTTGAAAATCCAAAAGTCTTTAAATTACTTAAAAGACTTTTCCTAAAACTTTTAACACTAAAAGTTTTGTATAGTTTTTGTTTTAAGGATAATTATCTGAATATATTTTGAATTTTTGACTTTGTCTCAAATATATCTTGAATTTTTATTTTTCCAAATTACATCCTAAACTGTCATATTTGTATCAATTGTATTCCTTCGTCAAAATTTCATCAGCTACCCCGTTAATCGTGTGACATGGCATGCACACGTTGATTAAAAAAATATTTTTTATTCAAAACTCATTAGAAAATCATTTTTTTCAAAACTTATTTGATGTCCACGTGTGCTACACACGTGGAATAAAAAAAATAATTTTTCACCAACATGATTAAAAAATTATTTTTTTAAAACTAGATGCCGATCTATACTTACCCACCCGGATCTGAGTTTTGCCCTAAATCCCCCATGAGCCCCTCATGCCCTAAAGCCCCGACAAGAGGAGGAACCCCTAAACCGAAGATGAAGAAGTTTCTCACTGACCATATCCTCTACGAGCAGCTCTCCCGAGTGCTAAATCGTCGACGAACCAGCTCCCTCGAGCTCTTATTCATCGACGAAGCATCTCCTCAAATCCCTAAGTCGCCCTCGGCTTGTTTTGGTGAGCTAGTCTTCTATCGCCGACGGCTTAGTTTGGTTCACTGGGTAAGTGTTGGCTTAAGGGTTTCTCTCAAGCTTTGATCTTCATTTTGATGATAACAAGCATATATTTAATATATGTGTGAAGTTTTGAGTTTAGGTTGATGTTGCGATAAGCATGCAAACTTCGTTCGAAGAAACAAAATAAACGATCGTCAAGAATCGATAGAAAAATAACGTCAAAGAAAGGCTCAGACGTAGATTAAGTAGATGTCTTGTAATATACTCCTAGGACGATATTATCCCAAGTCTAATTATAAAGTTATCCAAGTTAGAACTTTCTAACTAAATCTATGAAAAGCATGTAACAAATATAAAGAAAAACTCAGCCTCAGCCTGAGTTCGATCGACCGATCGATCGATCGAACAAGGCAGAAGATTTGGCAGTAGCCTTGTCCTTTTGTAGATGAAGAAGCATCCTCAAGCAAGTAGAAGCACTTAGATATTGGATAGTGGTTGCTCAAAGCACATGACGGGTGATATCAACTTATTTATAACCCTATCAAGCAAAGATGGTAGACATGTAATATTTGGAGACAATGACAAAGGTAAGATTGTTGGCATTGGTGATATAGGTATTCTTCCTTACCCATACATTAAGAATATTTTATTAGTTGATGGGTTAAAATATAACTTGATTAGCATATCACAATTGGGTGACAATGAATACATAATTATCTTTGAAGCATCTAAATGTATCATTAGGAGTGCACCATCTAATGATATCATATTTATTGGAAATAGACAAGAAAATGTCTACACATTAGATTTAAATGTCTTGCCTAATTCCCATGTTAGATGCTTAGTTGCCATGTAGAATGACTCTTGGTTGTGACATAGAAGGCTAGGACATGCTAGCATGAGCCTCATCCAAGAAATATCTAAGAATGAATTAGTTAAATGATTACCCAAGATAAAATTTGAAAAGGACAAACTTTGTGATGCATGTCAACTAGGTAAGCAAGTTAAATCTTCATTTCATAGCATTAATTTAGTTAGTACATCTAGAATTCTTGAGCTTGTGCACATGGATCTTTTTGGTTCATGTCATGTAGTTAGTCTAGGTGAAAAGTTATAACTTTACATGACATTAATTAAGTTAGTACATCTAAATTTTTTTTTTTAGCTAAGAAAAATAAAATTTTTGAGTTTTTCAAAAAGTTTACTAAGAAAACTACAAATGAGAAAGAAGTTTCAATTTTAAAATTTTGAAGTGATAATGGAGGAGAGTTTAAAAATAAAAAATTTGCCGAATTTTATGATGATTTAGGTATTAAACATACATTTTATTTCCCTAGGACCCATCAACAAAATGAGATAGTTGAGATGAAGAATAGAACTTTACAAGAGATGGCTAGGATCATGCTATGTGAAAATAATTTGCCTAAGTATTTTTGGGCCGAAGCCATAAATACCTCTTGTTATGTGCTTAATCACATTTTATTAAGACCTAAAATTAAGAAAATACATTTTGAGCTTTGGAATGGTAAAATCCCAAATGTGGGATATTTTCATATTTTTGGATGCAAATATTTCATCTTAAACACTAAGGAGCATTTAGAAAATTTTGATTCTAAATCCGATGAAGGGATTTTCCTAGGTTACTCCATTAATTCTAAGGCATATAGAGTATACAATCGTAGAATCATGATTGTTGAAGAATCTATGCATGTCACATTTAATGAAACTAATAATTCTTCTAGAAATGTAAAGATTATAAATATAGGTGAGGAACTTGAGGACCTCACACTTCTTGACAAAGAGGTGGAGGATGGAGATAATGAGGAAATACAACATGAAAAACCATCATCCACAACTCTACCTCAAGTTGAAGATGAGGAAGAAGAAGCTCTACTATCTCTCCCCAAAGGATATCGGTTGATAAGGGATCATCCAATGGATCAAGTCATTGGAGAACCATCAACTCGAGTGATAACGCGCTCTAAACTCAAGGATATTTGTCAATATGTAGCATTTATATCTCAAGTAGAGCCTAAGAACATTAGGGAAGCAATAGAAGATGAGTTTTGGGTACTAGCTATGCAATAAGAACTCAACCAATTTGCTAGAAATGATGTATGAGACTTAGTACCTAGACCTAGCGAACAAACTATAATTGAGACTAAATGGGTATTTAGAAATAAATTTGATGAAGGATGATTAGTCATTAGAAACAAAGCTAGGTTAGTGGCACAAGGGTACAATCAACAAGAAGGGATAAATTATAATGGAACTTATGCTCTAGTAGCTAGATTAGAAGCAATTCGAATGCTTTTCGCATATGCTAGTTTTAAATGTTTTAAACTTTTTCAAATTGATGTTAAAAGTGTATTCTTAAATGGTTTCATCAATGAAGAAGTATATGTTGAACAACCTCCCGGATTTGAAAGTTTTGAGCTTCCAAACCATGTTTTCAAACTTAAAAAGGCATTATATGGTTTAAAACATGCCCATATGGCTTGGTATGACAGGCTTTCAAATTTTTTAATTGAACAAGATTTTAACGTTGGAAAAAACGATATTTTACTTTTTATTAAACATCATGAAAATGATATTTTATTAGTTCAAATTTATGTTGATGACATGATTTTTGATGCTACTAATGAAACTCTTTATAAGTGGTTTGCTAAGTGTATGCAAGATGAGTTTGATCGAGATGAGCATGATGGGAGAGCTCTCCTTCATGCTTGGTCTCCAAATCAAGCAAACCAACAAAGGCATCTTCATCAATCAAGCCAAGTACACAAAGGAGCTCATCAAAATATTTGGGATGAATGAAGCCAATATACCTTCTACACCAATGAGCATATCTATCAAGCTTGACAAAAATGAAGATGGTGTCAAAGTCAACGAAAAACGATATCGAGGTATGATTGGTAGTCTTCTTTACTTAACCGCAAGTAGACCCGATATCATGTTTAGCGTTTGTGCATGTGCTAGGTTTCAATCTTGCCCTAGAATGTCTCATTTAAGTGCGGTCAAACGCATATTGAGATATTGAAAGGACACGGTTGACTTAGGATTATGGTATACATATCATACATCTTTTGATTTAATCGGTTTTTCGGACGCAAATTTTACCGGGTGTAAAGTAGATAGAAAAAGCACTAGTATGTGTTGTCAATTCTTAGGAGCGAGTCTTGTTTCTTGTTTCTCAATGAAATAAAACTCAGTTGCACTTTCAACTATCGAAGTGGAAGACATCGCTGCGGCTAGTTGTTGTGCACAAGTCCTATGGATGAAACAAACTCTTTTAGATTATGGACTTAAGTATTCTCGCATACATATTCATTGTGACAATACTAGTGCAATAAATTTAACAAAGAATCATATTTTACACTCTAGGACTAAGCATATTGATCTAAGGCACAATTTTCTTAGAGATAATATGACTAAGAAAAATATATCGGTAGAATTTGTATCCACCGACAAACAACTTGCCTATATATTTACAAAACTCTTGGTTGAAAAAAGCTTTACAAACCTAAGGATGCAATTAGAAATTTGTGCTTTTTCTAATTGGTTAAAATGCTCTTTTTCAAAACATATATGGTTTCAAAAAATTGTATTCTAGAAAGTGTCATCACACTTATATATTGCTCTGTAGTGGAGCTTTGCGACTTATTGATGTTTGTCTTTCTATAGGCTTACATTAATATGAAGGACTATAGTGATAGATGATACTTGGTTTTATGGCTTTCTTGATTTTCATGATGACACTCATTAATTGTACCTTAATTCTTACCTTTTTTATGGATATTAAAAGGGGAGAAAAAATAAGGTCATACTTATTTTTATGATGCATATAGTTAGGGGGAGTTTACAACAAAAATGATATGCACATTGATAGGGAGAGCATATGTTGAGTTATATATATTTTTGTATTTGTTGAGTTTTATATCTTGTATACCTTAACTCATGTATGCCTTAACTCAAACTCACAAAAATATGCATATGCTTTCTTTAAATTCTATGTTATGTTTGTCATCATAAAAAAAAAAGAGATTGTTGGCTTAAGGGTTTCTCTCAAGCTTCGATCTTTATTTTGATGATAACAAACATATATTTAATCTATGTGTGAAGTTTTGAGTTCATGTTGAGGTTGCGATAAGCATGCAAACTTCGTTCGAAGAAACGAAATAAACGATCGTCAAGAATCGATAGAAAAAGAACGTCAAAGAAAGGCTCGAGCAAAGACTAAGTAGATGTCTTGTAATATACCCCTAGGACGATCTTATCTCAAGCCTAATTGTAAGGTTATCCAAGTTAGAACTTGATAACTAAATCTATGAAAAAGCTTGTAACAAATATAAAGAAAAAATTAGCCTCAGCCTGAGTTCAGTCCACCGGTCGATCGACTGAACAAGGCAGAAGATTTGGCAGTAGCCTTGTCGATCCTAAAGTAAATGTTGAACATCAATAATTTGGTTAACCAAATTCATATTAAAGTAAGTAGACTTGATAGTAAAATGCATGTCCAAAGTCCAGTTGTCACTTAAGAATGAGGTTCTATTACCTGAACCAATAACAGACTTAAAGCCTAAGTGAAGCTTGTTGAAAGCTATTAAAAAAAGCTTCCAATCATAAGAAGCTTTAAAATGGCAGCAACGGTTGAAGGAATTAATAGAAGGGTACTTGATTTTAACTAACTAAACTCAAATAGAGTTATGATTGCAAAGATTCTACCTGCTTGCAAATAAATACTCTTGGTTTTAAGGTCCTGAATACCAAGACCCCCCCCTCTGTCTTTGGGTAAAGTGATGGTATCCCAATTAACTAAATGCAAGCCTCTCCTATCAGAGGAGTTACTCCAAAGAAAATTTTTAATCGTAGATTCAATTTTATTAGTAAGCTCGAAATTTATCCCGGTGAAAGAAATAGAATAGGTAGGTATAGAGTTGAGAACATATTTTATCAAAATAAACTTACCAGCCTGAGATAGTAAGTTAACCTTCCAATTTTAACTTGACATCAATACTAGTAAGGATATGCTCATAAGTTTTGGGAGGGGATCTTCTAGGTGAAATTATAACACCTAATTATTTAATTAGAAAAAAATATTTTTTCATGCTATAGGATTGGATTGAATAATAAATAGTGATGATTGAATATAATTTTTTTAATTTGATGTACATCAAATACAATATTAATTTTATATTTTTTTATTCTTATATTCTTCTAGTCGGTGCACTAAAGTAAATATTGGATATTAATATATCCCTAATTCTATCCTCCCTTACACTATTAAATAAATATGTGATACAAACTATTATTTTACTTTTAGAAATCTCCGATAAAATTATTTTTATTTAGAAAAATTACTCAATCAAAAGCATTACTAATTGTTGAATGAATTTTATGCGATAAAGTTTATTCATGGAGTGGCCGCCCAAGTTGCCACTTCTTCTTTAATTCTTTATTTATGGTAATCTTTTGAAACGAAAAAGTATAGTGATCTCCAGTGGATTGATTCACGAATCAGATTCCATCTTTAAATAATTGAACAGAGATAAGTCAACGGCGTTGACATTTGTCCTCCCGTGCAAGCGATGCCACGCGGAATCGTGATCAAACGTCGCTTGTCGGCAGACAGATTGACACGTCACATCGATGACGATGACTAAATATAGCGTCCTGCGTACACAATGAAATGAGTGATCTGTCTTTCTAATATTTATGTATTAATTGATTAATAACTTAGTTTTCTAGAAATCCCATTGATAAATTTACCTCTTTATCCTCGTCATATTCGGCGGCTCATGGGCTGGAAAGTTAGCGGGCTGGGCTTGGGCCAATTGCTAAATGTCAAAAATACCCTCATTAAAATGCTGAAGCAATTTAATTAAGAATTAATTTCAGTATAAAGGGCTTTAGGATTCCGGATGATGACAAATATTAGCTTGCTCTAACAATTTAAGTATTTTAATTATCGTCAATTAATATTTGATTAATTCTGACCTAAAAATGACGAGTTAGTCATATTAGGCTCAAAAGCACAAGTCTAATTATGACCACGGATAATAAGTGTTTGTCACGTTGAGCATTCCTTAATATTCAAATATTTCTGCTGATTAATTTTAGATGAAATAATTATATGCAAAGGAATGAAACTTTCATTCCGAAATTGTAACAATTAATTAAGTAATAGATTAATCGGCATAACTTATGAAGGCAAATCATAATTTTCAGTGTATAAATTAAATGTCATTCTTATTTATTTTTATTTACAAAATATTTTTATAAAAGTTTGGTAAATATAATTATTTTAGTGTATAAACTCACGCAATTTCATATTTTTAACGTACCAAAAGAACTAAGGGAGGCGTTTGGTACATTATCACTAAATTTTTTGGAGATCTAGATTACTACTCAAATGGATTATTATTTTTAAAATTATCGATAATGTTACATCATCATGTTTGGCATGTACTGGTAGTCTCGCCAGTAATTCGTATTACCTTGTTTGGTATAAAAAATATTAATGAAAAATTTATATCTTTAATTAAAATACCCTCAAATAAAAAAATAAACTAAACAGAATTAAAAAAAAAATAGGGATTATCACTTTACTATGAGATGAGGCAAAAAAAAAATTCTATGTTAATAGATGATATTTTAGTAGGAAGTAATTTTGTCAAAAAATAAAAAATTAACATTATTATTTTACTGGTAATCCACATATATAGTCACCCTCTCTCTTGGTAATATGAATTACTAATTGAGTGGTAATGTAAATTATCATGGGTTTCAACCAAACACGATAATTTGATGAGTTCAAGTATAATTTTAATTAAGATTAGCGACCATAACTTTACATTGAATTAGTTTATATATATCATCAATTTATACTGTTGTGATGAAATCAAATATATATAAATCGCCATGAATTAATCACTATCCAAGCCATTTAAGAAGGTATCCTATTCCTGCTCAAAGATGTCATCCCACAAGTGAGGGTGATATAAACATGGAATGAAGAATATATATAAAAGAGAGGATATATAGCGTATGAAGTAGGAATTGTGGAAGTGGGATTATGATTAATTAGCTGATCATATAACAAAAACTAATAAAACTGGAGAACAAGTGAGACTTAAATATTATGTATATATAAAATATATGGCAGCATGCAGTCTCAATCAAGGTGAGAAGAATATTGGAACGAAATCTGGAGGAGATCTTAGACAAAATGGAGAACAAAACATATATAGAGAATTGCTGCATGTCTTTGACTCACCAAGCATTACTGATAATGACTAATTATATATAATGATAACAATAATAAAATAATATCATTCAGATGAGATCAAAAAGCTTCATTCTTCCAAGTAAAGAAACTACCTGCTCCATTCCAAATTGAGTTTAAATTAACAAAGGTATAGAGATAGAAAGATAGATAGCTAGTAATAATATATAATTAAATAATTAATGGTCAACCGTATAGCTTAACAATGTGGGAATTAGGTTAAGTTGATAGATATTGTAATTAATTGAGTAGATTTTGATGCATGCACTTTGACGTTCCTTTTGTTATATAGATAGATAAGCCAATAATTGATATACCATGCATATTGAATATTTGAGTGCTCAATTGATGGATATATATAGGGGGCGTTTGGTTGCCCGCAAATACAAATGCTGCAACTCTAGTTGCAGCATTTAGATAACAAATTTGTTTGGTTGGCTGTAAAATCATTTTGCAGTATTTACTAGTTGCAAATTGTATTTCAAATATTATTTACGGACCGCAAGTGGAATTGCAGCCCAAAAAACCCGCAATACAAGATTGCGGGCTGCAAATGCAATAATTTAAGTATTGAAAAATAATTAATTTTGACGACGTAGAGTCGTCAGATGAAGACGAGAAAAATATCAAAGTTGTAGGTTTTTGCGCGCTGAACCTGATGGTAGTGTCAGATTTTACATCTGATGTCATTTGATAGATTTTTTAATATATTTTCAGTATTATACAAAAATTAAAAATTATTAATTTGTCAGACAAATCGTGTCGGGCCTAAGTTTTTAGCCTGGCCCGAAAAAAATTGTCCCGGGCTCGACCCAAAAAATTTATGCCCGATCCGGCCTGAAAAAGTTCGTGTCCAGCCTGGCTCGAAAAAATTTGTGCCCGGCCCGGCCCGAAAAAATTCATGTCCATCCCGCCCCAAAAAAATTTGTGTCCGCCCGGCCCAAAAATTTGTGCCCGACCCAGCACGAAAAACTTGTGCCCGACTCGGCCCAAAAAAATTTGTGTCCGACCCGACCCAAAAAATTCGTGCATTGCACGGCCCGTCCCAGCCCAGCTCGGTCCGAAAAAATTCGTGCCCAACCCGGCCTGAAAAATTTCGTGCCTGGCTTAGCCCGAAAAAATTCGTGCTCAGCCTGGCTCGAAAAAATTCACTATCGGCCCGGCCCTGCCCAAAAAAAATTCGTACCTCGGCCCGGCCCGAAAAAATTCATGCCCGACCCAAAAAAATTCGTACCCAACCCAGCCCTGCCCAAAAAAATTTATGCACTGCCCGACTCGTGCCGACCCGAAAAAATTCGTGCCTTGCCCGGCCCAAAATTATTCATGCACGGCCCAACCCCAAAAAATTCGTGCCCAACCCGGCCCAAAATATTTTGTGCTCGGCCCGCCCCAAAAAAATTCGTGCCCGGTCTGGCCCTTTGTCTGGCCCTGCCCGAAAAAATTCATGGTCGGCCCTGCCCAAAAAAATTCGTGTCCCGACCCGACCCAAAAAATTTCATGCCCAGCCCGACCTAACACGAAAAGAAATTCATGCCCAGTCCGAAATATTCGCATCGGGCCCAACCTTGCCTGGAAAAATTCGTGCACTGCCCATCTTGACTCGGCTCGGCCCGGCCCGAAAAAATTCCTGCCCGACCCGGCCTGAAAAAATTCATTTCCCGGCCCAGCTCAAAAAAATTCATGCCCGGCCCGGCCTGACCAGAAAAAAAATTCGTGCCCAGCCCGAAAAAAAAATTGTGTTCGGCCCACCCTTGCCCGAAAAAATTCGTGCACTGCCCAACCTGTCCCGGTCTGGCTCGGGCCGACTCGAAAAAATTCGTGTCCGGCCCGGCCCAAAAAGATTTGTGCACGACCCGACCCAAAAAGTTCGTGCCCGACCCTGCCCGAAAAAGTTTGTACCCTGCCCGAATAAATTCGTGCATGCTCGGCCCGTCCCGTCCCGGCCCGGCTCAGCCCGACTTGAGAAAATTCGTGCCCGACCCGATCCGAAAAATTTCGTAAGATGCAAGTTGCATGTTGCAAGTTGCAAGTGTAATTACAACTTCCATTTGCGGCCAACCAAATGCTTGCAAATAGAAGTTGCAACTCTACTTGCGGGCAACCAAACGGTAGGCTGCAAAATCTATTTGCGGGCATTTGCTTTTGCATGCAAATAGATTTTGCAGCATTTACACTTTCGGGTAACCAAACTCCCCGCAAGTGTAATCGTCAATGAAGATTATATTTTTAGTAGTAGCTACTAGCTATATAGGAGAGGTATATAGGAGAGGCAAAGAACGTGAATAAGAAATGGAGGAAACTAACTGCGTCGCAAGGTGAAGATAAATTTATCATATGAACGATTAAGGTCGATCATCACTAAGTCGTTATAGGATGTTGTTCATATTTAGTTATGTAATCGGCAACTACCAATTATTACTAAGTGATTGTCGATAAATCAAGACATGCACTCAACCTAATTTATAGTAATATAATAAAATCTTACAAATTGTAAAGTTCTCCCGGGAATTTGAGAATTTGACACATTATTGGATGAACAAGATCTAATAATTAAATAAATGACACAAGCTCAAAGAATCCGATACTCGGCTTGTTCGCATCCCTAGGCTCAATAATAGAGTTTAATCTCGATCTTAAGAATTCAAGCTTGATTGAGTTGAAGCTTTAGGGTCGAGTTTAAAAACATAATACTTGACTCGATTGTTTAAAAACACGTTATTATAGGATTAAAAACACTTATCTACAATATAACACGGTTACATTGAATATATCACTCACTCTTACAAAAATGTGACAGTGATATATCCATTTTCTTTTTCTTTTCTTTTCGCTTTCATTCTTTTTGAAAAATATCATAATTCTTAGGGCATCTCTTTCCCAATTTCCCTAGGGCCAACGACCATCGCTATTGTTCAGGGCGAGGGCTCATATCAGGATGATGATTTTTGTTTGTTTGTAATTTAATTTATTCACGTTAATTTTATTAAAATTAACAAAAATTAATGAAAATATTCTAAACTTTAGCGTTTTTAACAAATATGTCATGTACTTTTATTTGAAATAATTAAGTATTCTAACTTTTAAAATTGTAACAATTATATTCTCTCGTTAATTGGCCGTTAATATATCTGTTATATGATGAAGTGGAATGCCATGTCACATCAAAATATATTTGTTTATCCAAATTGTCACATCATCAAAATTGATGTTGGAATAATTTTTTTTTATTTAATCGAATTGCGATGTTAGCAGACATGCTCTTGTAACAAATCTATCTCAAACTTTGACCCTTAACAAATTTGTTCCGAACTTTGGCCATTGTAATAAATCTATCACAATCTTTAATTTATCTCTAATCTATCTCAAATTTTAAATTTTAAAATAAAATTCATATATTTTCTAGATATTGTTATTATTTATTAAATACTTAAAATTTTGAAAATAACTTTACAATTATCTATTGAAACTTCATTTTTTTTAATTTGATTCAAATTTTGAGTTTCTTATTATTATTGCATTTTAGAGAAAATCGAAATATCCAAATTAAATCAATAACTTTCCATATAGTATTATTATTTATCCAAATTATTTTTTCTTAATTTTTATTTATTATTTACCAAAATTTAATATTTACGAAAAGTAATATTTTTTAATTATATTACAAAGAATGAAAAAAATAAAGCTTATAAATAAATAATATACAATACATGGAAAATGTTTATTTAGAAATAAAATAGATATAAAAAGGTTAAAAGAAAAAACATTGATATAACATATACTTATCTTTAGATCTATATTTATAAAGCATAAAAATAAATGTAATAAATAAAAAATAAAATAAAAAAATATTAATTTGGCTTAAAATTTTAATTTTTCTCTGAAATGTGATAAACACATCGAATAAAATATTAATTAAAAATATTAAATTTTGATAAATAATAAATAAAAATTAAAAAATATTTTGGTAAATAATAATAATATTATATGAAAAGCTATTGATTTAATTTGAATATTTTGATTTTCTCTAAAATGAAATAATATAATTAAATATAAAAATAACAGGAAACTCAAAATTTGAACCAAATTTAAAAAAATAAAATTACATCTAAAATTTCAAATTTTAATAATTTGACCTGACCTCTGTAGTCACCTACTTGAGACCGACCTCCAAGGCCATTTACAAAGTTGATTGGTATTGAAAATGAGAAAATGTTACAAAAAATAGTTTGTGAAGTTGTCCGGTCATTTACATGTAGAATATAATTTTTAAAAATGATAAAGTGTTAATTTTACATCTTCAAAATGCGAAAAATCTTTAAAATATTATGAGTATAATTTCATAATGCATGTTGTTGATTTTTGAATATATTATTTGGAAATAATAAATAATATATGGATACATGGAGGGGGAGCCAATGCATTAGGGGCAATTGTTCCATTTGAAATTGGTCCACTTGGTACAACTATATTACTATATTATATATATATGAGTATATTATATTATTTGTCTCTCTTAAAAATATTTTTTATCTATATAATTATCTTCTTAGGTGTGGTTTTCTATTTTACCCCAAAGTAATTTTCTAGCTTCTTCCCTGGTACATAATTTCCAATTTCAACTCCAAACACCCCTCCTATTAAAATTGTTATTATAATATAGAAGAGTAGAATATTTTAGGGCATCTTAATTGGTTGAAAATTCTAAAAGGTTGTCAGGTAGTCTTTCTGCATATTTATCTAATTCTGATTATTAATTAAAATGAAAAGAGCATCATGCACGCATGACATTATATTATTTTTCTAGATGGTGGAGCATATCTTATTTATATTCGTCATTCTATGAATAATCTTTAGGCATGTGAATAGAATTAGGGTTTGGCACCCTACTTTAAATATTTTTAGTAAAAAAGATTATCATCTCTATATTCAGAAATAAAACTTTGTACTTTGTAATTTTAAATGAAATTAGATCAATTCATGAATTAATTTAATTTAAATTATAAGCAATCTTGTAAATAATAAAAACTTCATACAAGGTGTAAATCACTAACTAATTTATATAAAAAAATATCCATTTTACAAGTATTTTTAAAACATAGATTTAAACTTAAAATTTAAAATTAAAACAATAATTTTAAAATATTTTATTTGCTAAATTAACACAATTACAAAGTCACGAGTATATATCACAAATATAACATATATATACTAATTTATTTGTGTCCATTTATTTTGAGTTATATATGTATATAAAGAAACTCGAAAATTATTTGAAATTCGAACTTATAGTACCTCGATTTAGGCGAGTAAAAAATTTTGTAATAAAAAATATATAACGATTGATTGACGGCAACAATAATCTATGATTGACGGTAACAAAATTTTGGAGTAAAAAATATATAATACCCCGAACTTATAGGATCAAATTTTGGAGTAAAAAATAAAAATTATATATCATGTCACATATTATAACGATTGATCGACGGCAGCAACAACAACGCAAGCTATACTTTAATTTTATATAGGTGACTTGCACTGCTCAAATTACCTTTTCTTGATTGAATTAGTAGATTAATTAATCTATCAAGAGTTATGTATGTACGAAGAAGAAAAGAGAGGCTTTAATTGACTTGTTGATATTTATATATTTAAAATTCTATGTCACAAAGTTGAAGTTACCTTCTGAGCCGTTGAATCTTGTCGTGTCACTTTCATGGAATTACACCATCTCGGTTGTTGATGATGCTAACTTTGATTGCCAAGTCTTGGAGTGATGACGGCGCCTGGAATTATTAGATTATTTTCTCTTGCGACAAAGACAAAGGTGATGATATGTTTGATTAATTTAGGACTAATTAATAATTAATTAGTTGCGTTTGAGAGCAAGCTAGAAATATATTAATCAACGGTTGTTATCATCATTATTAATTAAACAATATTTAAAGCATGAATTTTAATCGTTTGTAGCAAAAAAATTAAAGTAATGTAAAACATATATAGTAATAGAAAATTAAAATACCTATATGGATATGTAAGAAAAGAAATTTATTTATAAGTTAAGAATGTTTTTATGTTATTTATTCATTCATGTTCTTCCATAACAAATACAGTGAATTAGGTAAAAATGCCTAAAATCTTATTTATGATACTTTCTCGTGCCCATCAATTTCCTACAACCAAGACCCCTCTTATTCTGAACATAAATTTTATTCCCAAAGTACTTTCTACATAATCCCAATATCATGCTGCAAATACACGTAAAAAAAAATGCTCTACATCAACCTCGATTCCCTCTGTTACATACAATTAATACACTTTTGCTACTTCTTCCTTTAATATTCTTGCAAACCATCCATGTACAGGCAACTTCTTCCAAATAAGAAACTAGAATATGTTAATGCTTATCCACTACTAGAATTATCACATTCACCGGTGCCCAATCCGTTGGAAAGCCGTTGGGGAAGACCATCATTGTACCAACGACGAGCGACAACCCAGCCCGTTGCAACAAAGCCGTGGCAGATAACAGCTTCGCTGATAACTTAACAACAATGGCACCCCGATCATTGTTGTTAACATATCAGCAACGGCCATGTCGATTGTTGCTGATATCTAGCTTTATTAGCGACGGCTCCACAACGGCCCAAATGTTGTTGCTGATATTGTTACACTACTAGAATTGTCGTTGTCACTGACGGCTAATGTCGTGGCTGAACCGTCGGTGAAAACTATCACGGACGGCGGGCACCGTGGCAAAAGGCCGTCACTAATGTGTGTGTCTCAGATAAGTTGTGACGGCCGACCTCTACCGTCACAAGTAACCATCAGCGACAGCGCGCGTCGTTGTCGCTGATTTAAACACATCATTGACGGCCCTTGGCGGCTGTCGCTGATTTAAACACATCAGCTGCAGATATGAGCTGTCAGTGATATTATTAGCAACCGTGATATTTGGTGCTGCCCAGGCAATCAGCTATTTACGATACGCTTTCAGCCACGGCTTAGTGACGGGCAGCTGTGGGTAAGTCGTGGTTGAAGTTATATCTTGTAACTGAAAAAAAATTAAATTTTAGAAAATTCATGTATATACAATGATATCATCAATCACATATTACAACTATACATTTTCAATCATAGATTACAACCACAAAACCTCATACACATACATTTTCAATCAACCATACAAGTTTTACTTAAATATCATCAATCTAAGCATCAAACGGGAGGCAAACAAGTATCAAAATATCATATATGTACAACTATAAGTATATAAACAACTATAAGCCTCAAATTGGAGGCAAACAAGTATCAAAATAAGAAATGTAAAGTATAAACATCTATATCAAGTATCTAAGCCTCAAACGAAGGCTAACAAGTATCAAAATACAATAAACCAAAATCTCACGGCTGCGCTGGAGGCGGTGGAGTCAATAGCGACTGGGTCGGGAGCGTCGACTGGGTCGAGGAGGAGGACGGATGCGACATCATCGGTAGAAGGCCCTTGTGAGATGCAGTCTGAGTGAGGATGACATGCATATTCTGCATCGTCTGTCTCAACTTGTCATTCGTGTGTCTCTGCTCCTCCATTGTTTGTCTCTGCTTCTCCATCACTTGTCTCTGCTCCTCTATCGTCGCTCCCTACTGTGTTAACTCGGACTCCAAGGCCGCTATCCGGCTCTGGTCCTACGTCCGCGATGTCGAGGGCCTCTCACCCACAGCGGGAGGGGTCGGTGCCCCAAGTGGCACTAACACCCACAGCCTCTCACCCACTATATGTAAAGCCATAAACATGGTCGTGCTCCCAGCCACCTGCTGCCTCGACCCATGCACCTGAGTCAAACTCCTCCGGCGTGACTCCGCGCTCGATCACGGTCCTTGTGTAGGTTTCCTAAATTCGTTTATATTTCAAATAATACATATATATGAACTATAAATAAAAATTATGTAAATCAAATAGACATAAATAGTTACCATGATGATCGAGGCCCTACTATCGACGTAGTCCCCCGCTCTTCGTCGCCAACGGTGAGTGCGCTCAAACACCTGCATCAACGAGGGGGGTTGGACGGTGCCATCCTCCGTAACTCGCGTCTTACATTAGAAAACAAATATATTAGTACAATTATACATAATATATAATATTTTAATTAAAAGAGATGGAACCCAAAAAAAAAAAAAAGAGATGGAACCAAAAAAAAAGTTGAGTATTAAAAATAGAATTTGATATAATACTTTTGGTAGAATGTGTAAGTAATAAATATTGCCTAGGACAGTCATACATAATTAATAGTTGTCCTAAATTGTATTAAAAACTTCAAGATAATTTTTTTGAAAAATAATGAAAAGATTTGGATGTTAGCTCTTTGAATTCGACTGTTTTACTAATTTTCGAGGAATTGTCTAATATCTGTTATATAAAAAAACCTAATGCATAAAAGTGAGAGCGATGGATTAGACAAGTGAATTTTTATCCCGTGGAATAACTTGGGATAGACCCTCGAGTATTGTATACCCTTGGACAATACCCTCGAGTATTCAGTTCCTTTCTCATAGCCACTCTCATCATTCTCATCACCATCTGATCTCATCACCATCTCTAGAGGGTCATGGGCGTGTGGTTTGTGAGAAAGATCATGATGAGACCCAAGAAATATGTGCAATATTGATACATTTGCAACTTTTATATGCTTGATAGACCCTCTTGGAGCATTATATATTCTTATTAGAGTAGTAATTACACTCTTGTTTGTGTTTGATATATTGTTATTAGAGTAGTAATTTGGTATATTATTATTTTTCTTGTTTAAAGAATGCTACGAATAATATTTTTGTTTAATATATTTACTATTGTAGCATTATATACTCATTTTGTTTTATTTGTGTTTTATGATATAAGAAGTGATTTATGCAAAACTTGGCTCTTTGGTTAACCATGACACAAAAAAGTATTATGTTGTGTTCAAATTTTGTGTAAAGGAAATTATACAAAATCGGCTTGATTGCCACAAGAGTGCCTAATGATGCTCTATTTAAAGCACACGATACATTTACCAAAATAGAGACACCATTTATGTTGTACGATAAGAGGAACCCTAGAGTTCCTGTAGTTGAGGGTTGAGGCCAAGAAATCGGATTCAACTTCGTATTCAAATGAAAATAAAGTTTTTGACTTGCATCAACGAAAATTTGAGCAGGTTTATAAATCTCAAAACAGCTAAATATGAACAACAATGAATTTAGGGGTCATGATCAAAATTATGACCAATCATACAATGAACAACATAATCAATTAATCTAGTTGTGATGATAAATTTAATAAATTATAAACATATTGATCAAATTTATTATGTATTATAATAATTATGGATGAACCAACTTATTGTATTTGTAGTAATTACGAATGAATTAAAGTGTTGTTTTTATAATATAATTATTTAATCATATAAAATTACAATACATTGCATTTTAAACATAATATAGCAATATTATATTATTAACATTCTTATAATTATTATTTTTTCAATTATAATAATATATTGTATGTTGCTCAACACTCTTTTCATAACCATTCAAATATGGGAAGATACAAAGGATATTATGGTTACTTTGTCTTGTCTTGCATCATGATAAGATGAAATAAATGCAAGAGAACACTAATTTTGAAGACTGGTGTCATAGAAAATAAATATGAGATAAGTCCACATTTAATATTATGTTATTATGTACGGTTTGTGAAATGAACAAACCCTATATAAAAATGGATTTGCATTTCACATTGAGTATTTCATTAATTTACTTTCATATGGACAAATTAAAACATAAATTATGACTTTGTTATCTATTTATTCTTAAGGTGGTTGATGTCGGTAAAAATAGATAGTCAATTGGCATGCAACACGTGGCACCCAAAAAACTCAACGCATGGTTGGTAAGGAAGAATTATCATTACTCTGCACCAAACCACTGAAATATCTCCACCCATGAAATATTCCAATCAGCACATGTTAAAACCTCAACGCACAACAAGAATTCCACAATCTTCACAAATAGCACGTTGATGCATATGCGTATGTTTTTACTTATTCCGTCTTTTCGGACCCACATTTTCCCATGCCTTACTAGTACAAAAGAGAGTTAAGTGACAACGGTAAATGGTAGACATTAAACCCCGATTATAAGATTTTTATAATTCTTATTTGTAGTAGGTTCTACCTTTAATGTAGAAGGATTTTAATTAACATTTAGGTATTCTTCTACAAGTTATTCAATTGGACTCTATGCACCTTACTTAATTGAAAAGTGTCCAAAGTGCTAGGACACAAGCATATTAGGGATCATGTTGAATCCAACAAATCCAACTTTAACGATCAAACTTTGTCTTTAATAGATTGGTGCTTTCATAGATTTGCTAAGATTGACGATTTGCCAATTTGCAAAGTAGCAGAACTCCATCACACCACAAGAAGATAGTGGATAGAAGTCTTAGCATTGCTACTACACTAGCGAGGCTAGTGTAAGTCGAATGACCTACACTACACTACATGGGGAAATAGTGTATTCATTAAAACTTAAATCCTAATATCAATTTTCACGTTTCTTGAATTACTTAAGCAAATCACAAGACAATCACAATATATACATGCGGAAGATAAGTAGTAAGCAAGAGCAAGCTAATCACATATGAATCAATTCAATGTTAACACTTTGATTTATAGTGGTTCAGCGTCAATGCCTACTCCATTACTAAAGCACCCCGCTTAGGATTTCATTTGCAATCCACTAGATTAAAGTTTCTTACAATGAGGACTTTTCCACAAAGAGTCTTCGCTCTCACACCGAAGGCACTTCCACACCTGGAGGTCCCTGACTTTCTACTAAGAGCACTCTCACACCTCACTCTCTCTTAAGAATACTCTAATCCTATATTACAAGGGTGAACTTATGTCTTACAATCAAGACTACCACCACACTCAACAAACCTAGCACCCTAGGTTTACAGACTTTGAGACACGAGCAAATAAGTACCAAAATACAAATAAATGGAGCTATAAATACAATGATACAAATACTTAGCTCCAGCAATGAATCCTAGCTTCTTGTTGATGCCTTCGACGATGAAACAATGAAGACAATGCTCAATCGAGGGTTTTAGACTCCAAGCTATGGTTTTTCACAAAGAATGCTCAATGAGGCTTAAGGATGATCAATAAGGTTAAGAGTGATCAAGAATAGTGAAGGAAGACTGGGAGGACCATTTTATAGGGAGCCAAAAGATAACTCATGGGTTAACCCACCCAACGGCTCAAAAAAGAGTCGTTGGCTCTCCGTCGGTCGGGGGTCGGTCGGGGATCGACCGATAAACTATTTAAATAAAATTAAAACTATTTAAATGGTTTAAACAATCTTGTTCTGGGACTTGTACACACTCATTTTCATTTATCCAAGTTGTGGGCCTCATTTCATTCAGCAAATTTGAATTTCTATGATTTTTTTGATAATTTTATGATGCATTTTCAAGCTTAAATGACATATTTAAATTGTTCCACTCAAAAAAATGAAATTGTTTAAATAATTTAAACTATTTTATTTTGGGACTTGTACACACTCATTTTTATTGATCCAAGTTGTGGACCTCATTTCATTCAGTAAATTAGAATTTACGTGATTTTTGATGATTTTTTGATGCATTTCCGAGCTTAAATGACTAATTTAAATAGTTTCAATGAATGTGTTTAAATGGTTTAATGGTGGGACGTGAAATGGGTTTAAATGACCCGTTACATCAGGGTTAATGGGGTTAATGCGGTATAGGCGTCAACCCCATTTATGAAGGGTGTTGTGGTAATATTTTGAATTTTATCTGATTTTGAAAAATAACTCATCTCTTTCTCCGCTTTTGGGAATAAGTAGAATTTATATTCTGCTTTGTGAGAACCGTTGAACTTACATTGGTCCTGCTAGGGTAGCTCCTAAGTAATAGGATATCTTAGCGGAAAAAGTTCTTAGAATAATTGTTTGCACGCTGGGAAGTGTACCCTTGTAAATTATATCATCAATTCTATCCCAGTATCATGCATGGTTGAATTAATAATGCACAAATATTTTTTCGGAATAAGGCACAAAGTAAAAAAATTGATGTTTTTAATTACCTGAGATAAAATTACGAACTGCAAGAGAGTATGGGTGGCCTTGGTGTTAGAAATTTATTCATTATGAACAAAGCTGTCATGGCCAGGAGAGTTTTACCTCTTTAAACAAAGAAGAAAATGTGTGGTCTTCTATCATCAAAGCAAAATATTGTGATCTAAATATACCCTTAGAAGGTTTTCAATTGCAAAAAGGGAATGTCTTCTTTTAAGAGCCGGCCTGCTTAACACTATTAATGCTCTCAAGCATGGCTTAATTTGTATAGGTGATGGGTGTGGTACCAGTCTCATGCATGGTTGATCCTTGGCGAAGCTCAATTTCCCATTCTTATTGGCCAACAATGTTCAATGTCGAAGGTTTGGTAGGTTGGAGAAGTTGTCTAACATTGTCTGTAATCAAAATTGGAATTCTAACTCTTTAGAAGCTCCTTTAAATCCTCTTTTATATGAGCAAATACTACTCATTCACTTATCTGAAGCTCCTTGTGATGAAAAAGCAATGGCAAGCTTACTTCCAAAAATGCTCATTTTTACAGAAAGGAAACATGTATTTATCATGAGTTTTGAGAAATACAAGTCAAAAGGGGAAGGAAGAGGGGAAAAGAGAAGAAAATACATTACCATAAAAGAGCGAGGAGGCTATCAAGAGCCCTTGCTCGAACCAAACCAAAAACAAAAACAAAAACAGTAACCAACATTCAATGTGAGTTTAAAAAATGAAGCCCCTTCAATTGCAAGGTCAAAAGAATTAATCTTCGTGTCTTCAAAGCATATGTTATTTCTTACATTTCATATCTTTCATCACCAAATTATTACCGTTCTGAATTTCTTCTATCTATCGATTCGAGCAACGGGAGACGGGTGGTCCCACGGGGAGAAGGAGAGCGGGAAAGGAGCAATAATGATGCTCATTTATTTGAAATCTAGGAGGATAATGATGTTGTCACTTACTTCAATTGGAACTTAGAAATCTCCCAAAGTGAAATTTTGGAAGCTTATGTGGGGTAAACACTAAACTTCCACTTCAAAGTGGTTATGTAGCTTTGGTAAGATCCAAAGGGCCGATTGCTTCATTTGTAAGGAGACTAGGAGTTGCATGAGGGTGATCCTCATATATTTTTTGATTGGTATTTGGCTGTCAGATATTGGAGATTCTTGGAGTTGAAGTTAAATATCATGTTGAGGCACTTCAATGAATGGAAGTCTAATGGTTCGCTTAAAGAAGGTGATTATCATGGCAATTACATGGCTTCTAAAATGTCGACTATATTAGCAAACTCCTTTTGGATTCTATGGAAGAGCATAACAATGCTTGCTTTAGCAACATTATCTATGGTTTGGATTCAATTTTTACCGGAGCTATGACATTCATTTGCAATGGGTTATTCTAACAATTCTGCTAAAATACTCTATATAGTGATTTCCTTAAGTGTAACCACGGCTGAATTGAGGAATGACGGACAATTTGAATTCAAGATGAGATTCGTTTTAAATAGTAAAGGTGGTGTTTGGAAGTTTAGAGGCCATGCGTTTAATGGATGTCTATCTCCTTTGGCTACGGAACTTTACAATATATGCTATGGCTTCAATGATGTTAGGAAGTGAAATCTAAATGACTTTGCTAGAACTCTAGGAATTTTGTCCAAGACATTTTGAAACTTGCTGGAAGTTGTGCTATAAGGAAATGGATGCATGTTGGCAGGGATTTTAATTTACAAGCTCTTCTTGTTGCTAAATATGTTCATGAAAATTGCTTCACTAGTGAGGTTATCAAGGAGGATGGTAATGAAATTCATTGTAGAGAGATGAGTTGTGAGGATTTGTACATGAGAGGCATATGTGAATTTTGTATTGGGAACTTTCCTTTGCTTCCTCAGTAACCATGAATCGGTTTGGGCCTACCACAAACGAGGCGATGTCACCTTCTTGATCAAGGTCGACTTCCTTAAGGCCTTTGACTCTGACAGTTGGGACTTTATCCTCCATATGCTAGAGGCTCGTGGTTTTCCTCGTCGTTGGCTCCGACGGATTGAGCACCTTCTCCGTACGGATTCCACTATTCTGGTTAATGGTGACTTGTCCCAAGCGTTCCATCATCGGAGGGGGGTGCGGCAAGAAAACCCCATACCCCCCCATCTCTTCATCCTTTCCATTGATCGCTTGTTTGTGCTCATCGACAGGGCTGTCAACAACAACCTACTAGAGGGTGGCTGGAGGTGTCACCCACACCCTCATCGCAGACGACCTAGTGCTTCTCAGATCCAACAACCCTACCAGCCTACATAACCTTCGCTTGTTGTTGCATTGCTTCGTCCTAACCACCGAGCTCTAGGCTAACCCCAACAAGACATGTTTGGTACAACTTCAGGGTAACTTGTCCATGGCGCAGAAAATGGCTATTATCTTTGGTTGATCGGCAGGCTCCCTCCCGCTTAAATATATAGGCATTCCTTTGCATCTTGGTAATCCTTCCTGAGATGGTGGGGCGATAGTGCAACGTATTGACGGAAAGTTGTCCTCCTAGAAGGGGCAACTCCTATCCTGGGCGGGGCACTTGACTCTCATAAATAGCACCATTACTAGTAACTCAGGATATGCTTTGTCATTGTTCCAAGCTCCGGCATGGGTTATTAAAAAGATTGACGGGCGGTGCCAAACCTTCTTTTGGGCTGGGGCAAATTCTAACTCTTATCAAGAAAATATCTAGTTCGATGGGACCTACTCACCTCTCTGAGGCAAGATGGGGGGCTCGGGATTTTGGATCTACATGCCCTCAACCGAACTCGCCTAGGACTATGCTGTGGAAATACATTACTCGCTCCGATCTTAAGTGGGTTGACTTCATTAAAGGCACCCATGTGGCCCTATGACTTGGTTCGAGTGATGGCAACTGAGATACATCTCCCCAATATGGTGAAACATTATGAACTTGCAATAGGTCTTCTTTGGATGTCTCTCTTATGAAGTTGGCTCAGGTGCATCAGTTCGGCTCTAGCGTGAACCGTGGTGCGACAACCTTCCACTAGTTGAGAAGTTTCCTCACCTTTTCAGATTCGCTTTTGATCCCCTTATCTCTATCCATGATGTTAGGATGGAAGAAGAAGCACAGCGGAAAAAGTGATTTTAAAAAAATACAAACCATTCCAAAACCAACGATCAACTTTAGCAATCTTTAAGGAATTCAATCTATGAGTAGAAGGAGATGATATACATTATACCGCGGATGGTAAGGCTGCTCCTATCCTCGTTTCAAGACGTCCAAGCACACATCCTCCAAGGAAGGTTCACACCAAACGCCTCGCAACCAAGGGACAGCGAACACCAAGACCCATTGTGGCTCAACAGATAGGGAAAGTCAACCCCGAAACGCACCAAGGTGAAGTCGGCCCTTCCACCAAGAACCGAGCATTAAAAGGAAGGAAGATGGGATGAGAAAACCACGGAACTAGGAGGAAGATGAAGGAATATCTCGCTGTCATCCTTGGACTCCTCCAAGAAGATGAAGGAGATGACACACACAAGAGGAAGAGACCTCCAAATCGGCTTCACAAACCCGAGAAGGAGGAGCTTGATGGCCGACCACCCATGGAGATCAAGAGGAGCTCTTTGGAGTCTTGGTCTTCAAGAAGCTTCTCAAGAATCTAAGCCTTTGCTCCTCTCTAAGATCTCTAACCAATTTGCTTAACCCATTTCAAAGGAGATTAGACCATTTATTTATAAGGGGAGTAGGTGGCACCCATGGTAGACCCGACCCCCCTTTTTTAAATCCTCTCCCCGTAATTCAAAATTCAAGGGTTTACCTTCAAAATAGTAATTTATATTTAATAGATTTATAATTAATTAAATTCAACTAAATATAAACTTTAATTTATCTATATAAATTAAATTCTTATTGATTAGGATTTATCATGTGCCAATCTGTATAATTTAGGGATGCTCTAGAAATTAGGGTTACCGAGGAACTCCTTCCTCGTGTATTCATTCCTATAGGAAACATCTTTCCTATCATGTCCATAAATGAGATCCGTGATCGTGATGCCACATATCCATACTAGTAGATATATAGTGCCGCATTCGGGCTTTATCTCATGAGGTCCATTACGAGGTTAGCCTATTGTGTGTGATCCATTGGGCCCCACACTAAGCCAGTAGTGAGTTGTGCATAACAGAGAGTCGAATCCGATAGAACGATTTCTATTCGAATCTTACGAGCCGCCACTAAAATTCCTTTAGTGTGGTCGTGAGAGACTCCACTCACAAGCCAAGATTGACGTCTAGCAACGTGTCATGACTACTCGGATAATGTGAGGTTCAATCTACAGGGATCGAACATTCATGCACAATCTCAACCAGATATTTCTAGTATCCCTAGCAAATGAAGGATAACATCTATCTAAATATTTCTATGTTTCACTATCGGGTGGATGAGTCATTACTGTATCATCACGATTTCTTGCATGCCAACTCATATAGGGGGCAGTATTTTCTAACATGAATAATCTTTGAAGCCTCTGTGTCAGTGGAAAATACCAAAGCACCTTAACGAGGATATTTTTTATTGGACCGATTTCTTCTTCTTGTAACCAGGATGTTCACATACCGGGCATTGCTTTAACTGTGCATTTTCTTTATAATATAAAATGTAGTTATTTGGATACGCGTGTATCTTTTCATACCCAAGCCCTAATTTCCTCATCAACTTTCTTGTCTTATAAAAAGTTGGATCAAACTTGTTATTTAGAGGTCGCATACCATTGATAAAGCATGCAATCCGATCAAACATAACCTCGCTGATATTACAATCGGACTTGATGTTTAGGAGTTGCGTCATTGCTGAAAATCTTGTATATTTAGGACAATTCTCATACAAAGGTTCATCGGCAGCTTTCAACATCTCGTAAAATTCTACAGCCTCCTTATTCGGCAATTCAATCTGTATAGCAGGTTGTTCTTCAGTGACTTCAACTATCGTAGTATTTGATAGTTGTACCGTTTCAGTCACTGACTCAACATTCTCATTTAAATAGAATTTTCCGTCAAGAGTATCCAGAATCATTGTTCTATAAGGATTATGTGGATTGGAAGAAGAAACAACTACAGTAGATTATTCACCATGAGTTTGGACAAGAGATTGCTCGACGTCCCGACCTGACGTGACTCCCAGTGAAAATTCCATATAAAATATCTTGGTGTGAATTATTTTGTATACAAATGCATTGTGACAGTTTCCTTATCCAAAAATCTTATGTTCGAACATTTTCGGCACAGACATCGGATTTTATCATCACTAAGAAAAAATTTATTCGAGAAGACAAAATTTAAGAAGTAAGTTACGCCTACTCGAAATTCGTCTGTTATAGCTCCAAGATGAATTCGTCGATACATCCAACTTCGATCGCCCGACATGTTTTGTCAAAAAGTTGGCAATATCTTTAGGTAATTTCTTTAGGTGCGATGGTCCTATTCCATTCGGGATTCATATTATTTATATTGCACTTAGTATTTTTTTAGTCATTAACTTCATTCTAAATTTTGGCAACATCTCCCTACAGTTCTCCAAATATGCATATCATCTAAGCGCGTATCGGAGAACAAGGGAGATACAAGCCAAAATTTAAAAATGAATAATGAGTAAAAAAATAAACTAAGTCCAATATAAATAACTATATTCCCAAAGTATCCAATTAGGGACAATTCAAAGGTTGTACGTCGTATAAAAGATCAATTACTTCGTTTACACGAACATACAACCCCCGAACGGATCTAAGGATTTGCAAAATTAAAACTTGACTCGTCGATGCGTACGTGAAATGTATTAACTCGTAATGATTATTTTCTAAATTTGTGGATGCCGGTGCGAGTCCACAGTGGACGATTCCGCAAGACTCTAAAGTGGATGATTCTGACGCAAGTCCAAAGTGGACGATTCCAACGCGAGTCCACAGTGGACAATTTCGGCGCACACGAGTCCAAAGTGTACGATTCCGACGCGCACGAGTCCAATGTGGACGATTTTAAAATTATAATTACACCCCAACTAAAATTAATCCTAACATTTATTCTACCCTTGATTAACTAACCCTAAAACTAACCTAAATTTAATATAACATAAAATAAACTTAATTAATCTACAATTAACATATAAAATCTACAATTAACACATAATAAATCTACAATTAACAAATAATTAATCTAAAATTAATCTAAAACTAGTCTATATTCAATAAATTCTACAAATAACATATAATAAATAAATCTAAAAAAAGATAAAAACCTAAGATTAGGGGTTAAACCCCTAATCAAATAGTAGTCGGCAGCTACTATCGTCTACTGTTCATCTGGTTGGGGCCGAGGGATTCAGCCCCAAACCTGGCGTACGACGTCTACACATCGGCGCCGTTCACCACTGTTGGCGTTCGGCATGTAGACGCCAATAGTGGTGGCGACCAGATCAAAAAGGGGGCGGAGAATACCTAGCTCATGGAGAAGAAGGGGCCAGCGTCGCCGGCAGTGGCGACACACGGGAGAGAAGGAGAGAAGCAGAAGAGGAAGGGTCGAGTGCGAACACAAATAAAAGATTTATCACCGACAGCCCAACAGTCATCGATAAACCGTGGACTCCTACTAAAAATATCATCGACAACCAACGTGGCCCACACTAACCCGTCGGTGAAGAGTATTTTATTTTCGTGCCACATTCGCACCATCAATTAATAAGCGACGACCGATGCTAGCTGTGGCTAATGACATATTTTATATTACTGACAGCTCGGGGCCCCCGCTAAATCATCACTGCAAAGTTATTTCATTTCGCGCCTGGTGCACGACATCAGCTATGAGCGACGACCTTAGGTGATCGTATGCGAGCCGCGACTGATTTGGTTACATCAGCCATTGTCGTTGCAGTCGTTGAAAAGCCGCGAAAAGTTCTGACGGCCTAGGCGGCCGTCGGTGAGCCTCGTGGCTGATAGGCAATATTCTAGTAGTGTTATTAACGACAACTAGATAACTGAGGTAAAGCCGATGTTGAAGGGCTGTTGCTGAGCCGTTGGTGATGACCTACATCAATGACTTTAAGGTTGGGGGCCAAGAATTACGATATGCTTTCAACGACGGCTTTCAAAGTGGCCCGAGCACGACTTGCGCATGACCACTATCAGCAAAGCCATAGACGCGGCCGTGGTCCCAATCACCTACAACCTCGACCAACGCTGCTGCGTCAAAGTCCTCGGGGGTGCCCCCGCGTTGCGTCACCGTCTGAGTGTAGGTCTCCTACATGAGTTTGGTGTTTGTTTTTCCTAAAACTTAAATTATAAATAAATAATGCATAATTGAAACAAATATACTCACTATGATGACTGCAGCGCAGGTGTCGATGTACTCCGCCGCCCCATGTCCTCGATGGTGAGTCCGCTCGAACACCTCCATTGGGGAGGGTCGCTGGACAGACCCATCAAGCAACATCGTCGTCTACAATTACAAAAAAATATATTAATTAGTATACAAAGTAACAAAAAAATATATAATTCAAATTAAGGTATAATACTTATCATATGACTCACGTGCACTGCAAATGAAATAGTGCCACCAGTGTGACATGCTCCTCCCCCCGACATGCGATTTCTAGTCGCAGTTCGTAATACCTCCTGCCACCACTTGGTCGACCATATCGACATGAGCTGATCTCAAATATCTGGAGTAATTAATCCAATCGGGGTCGTATCCCCGAGTCTCCGCTATGGTTGTGGCCCCAGCTCGAGCCATCGCCTGTGCTCGGGCTTGCCCCAGCTGACAGTTGTACCTCTACCTGGAAATGGCCTCCCACGCATTGTAAATGAATGGCCTCTGCTCCTCTGACCATGTATAGCGAGGCTACAAAACAATAATATCATTACCAATAATAATCATCATGTATATAAAAATTTTAAATACGTACCTCAAACTCACGCCAGAGCATGTCCACGTGCTCACGGGGCACGTGAGACCAAATAGGTCAGGCCCCATGCATATATCATCGGATTATCCCCGATATAGTCTTGGGGACATCCTCTTGCTCGAACCTGCACAACAAAAATAAAATACAATATTGTATTATGATATAATGAATTATATATAATTCATAATTCATAATACATTACGACTCGTCAATCACAAAAATAAGTCGGTGTTGTTTCGCGACTTGCAGAGGCTGAATCATGTTCGGCCCGCGTGCCCGTCTGCATCTCGTTGAACTACCCTCGGCGGTAAGAGGATCAGCGACAGGAGCAAATACGGTTGAATCTTCGCGTAATATACTTGTTCGGCTTGTGATCCCAATATAAAAGGTTCATTTGCTGCCAATTTCGATTTGTAATTAACTTCAACAAGTTTGTATTTTTGATGAACTTTCATGCCCTTATCTGTTGTATCGAACCAATGACATTTAAATAGGATAACTGATTTCAAGCCGAAGTAGTGCAATTATATCACTTCTTCCAACAGTTCATAAAAATCCATATCACATTCAACATACGTTGTCCCTTTCACGCAAACCCCCGGCATTCATCGTCTTCTTTGTAAATGCATATTCAACTGTGTGAAATTTATACTCATTAACAAAATATCCGCTATAACACGACACTAGTCGCGACGGTCCACTAACAAACTCAAATATTTTTTCATTTATTTCAACTCTATGATCTTTGTTGTAAGCCCGAATCCAAGTAGGGAAATCACGATTCTGTAATCTCTCCAATTCTTGATCGTTGAGAATAGAGTATTTTTGCACCATCTCAATGTCAAATATTTAAATGAATTGTTCAATCTCTGGACAATTGAGTAATACATACAATTGTGCCAAATGATACTCTTCGTCGCTTAAGTGTCGAGACGGATGAGAACCAAAAGCACGACCAGAGTGACATAATATATTTAAACATCCATCTAGATGTCGAACTCCCCCATCATCATTATGTGAAAAACGATCAAATCTTGTCTAAATTGCATTGTCGATTCAAAGTAAAATGAGCAGAATGTCAAAAAAATTTCGATGATATACGATTCAGATATTGATCCTTCAACAGTTGCTGTGTTATTTACTTTTTTCTTGAGATGATTCATGTATCTTTCAAATAAGTACATCCATCGGTATTGAACGGGGCCACCAACTCATGCCTCTTATGCCAAGTGTATCAGTAGATGTTTCATCGAGTCAAAAAATGCAGGAGGGATCGGAAGCAATCTCTGCATAAATACATGACAATCATGCTTCTTCATCCCTGATATTTTGCAATCATCAACGTTCACACATCAAGATAAGTTTGAGACATATCCATCGGGTAATCTGTGTTCTTTGATCCGTTGACAAATATCTTTCATCTGTTGTTTATTTAACACATACGGGGCCTTCGACTTCAGATATCGTCCGTTGACCTCTTGTAACTCCAACTCTGGCTCCTTATAAAGTATTTTTCAGATCATGTTGGGCCTTGACATTATCTTTAGTTTTTCCGAGAACATCCATCAAAGTGTTAAAAATATTATCAAACACATTTTTCTCAATGTACATGACATCTAAATTATGTCGAATCAGTAATGAACTCCAATATGGCAATTCCCAAAAGAAACTTTTTTCACCCAATTATGTGTTTGATCAAAGTCTGATACTCTTTCATTTCGACCAAACACTATCCCTGGAAGTGCTGAAATACGTGCTAATATTTGTTCACCAAACAACATCGGTGGTGGCTCATCTCTTTCGACTCTGCCCTTAGTAAATTAATTACGATTCCTTCGATATTGATGGTTAGCCGGCAAGAATCGATGATGACAATGAAAGAATGAGATTTTTCGTTCGTCATGAAGATTGAATGATTTAGAGTGTTCCATACAATACAGACAAGAGAGTCGATGGTGAGTACTCCAACCAGACAACATGTCGTAGGCCGAAAAATCATTGATTGTCCACAAGATCGCGGCCTTTAAATTAAAGTTTTGCTTCCGATGACAATCATAAGTGACAACTCCATCATTCCACAATATTTTCAATTCATTTATTAGGGGTCTAAGAAATACGTCAATTTCTTTTCGCGGATCCTTATGACCCGTAATAATCATTGAAAGATAAATAAATTCATCTTTCATACACAATAACGGCGGCAAATTATAAACTGTTAGCAGCACTGATCAAACTGAATAAGGAGTTGCAGAATGACCAAACAGATTAAAACCATCCATGCACAATCACAATTTGATATTTATAGTATCCATAGCAAATGAACGATAACATGTATCCTAATGTTTTCATGCTTCACTGTCGGATGGATTATTGTATCATCACGACTTATTGCATGCCAACTCATGTAGAGGGTCGTCTTTTTCGACATGAATAATCTTTGAAGCCTCGATGTTAGTAGAAAATACCGAAGCACCTTAAACTGGATATTTTTCTATCGGATCGATTTCTTGTCCTTGTAACGAGGATGTTCACATACAAGGCATTTATCCAACTGCGTATTTTTTTTTATAATATAAAATATAATTATTTTGGCACGCGTGTATTTTTTCATACCCAAATCCTAATTTTCTCATCAATTTTTTAATCTTATAAAAAGTTGGCTCAAACTTGTTATCAGTAGCCAATATTTCATTAATCAATCCTGCAATCCGATCAAACGTAAAGGTCGCCGATATTACAATCGACATTGATGTTCAGGAGTTGCTTCATTGCCGAAAATCTAGTGTATTTAGGACAATTCTCATACAAAGGTTCATCGGCATCTTTTAACATCTCGTAAAATTCTGCGGCTTCTTTATTCAGCAATTCAATCTCTATCGCATGATGCACTTCTGGTGGAAATTCTGTAACATCAACACCCGTAGTATCTGGTGGCACTGACATCTCAGTAACTAGCCGGTCGATATTATCATTCAGCTGGAATTGAACCCCAAGACTATCAAGTATCATAGTTCTATATGGATTAGATGGACTGGATGAAGAAACACCAGCAAAGGAAGATTCACCATGTGTCTGAACGACTGGATTGCTCGACGACCCGACTTCATGGGACTCCCCGTGACATGTCCATATAAAATGTATTGGTGCAAATCCTTTGCTATACATATGCAGAGTCATAGTTTCCCTATCCAAAAATCATGCATTCAAGCAAATACGGCACAAACATCAGATTTTATCACCGGCGCTAACGAATTTTTGATTCGAATAGGCAAAATTTAATAAGTAAGTTACGCCTAATCGAAACTCATTCATTAACGCTCCACGATCAAGTCATCGGTACATCCAACTTCGATCGTCCGATATGATTTTGTCAATCAATGATAATATCTTCAGTTAATATCTTTATGTGAGATAATACTATTCCATTCGATATTAATATTATTAATATTGCACTAAGTATTTCTTTTAACCATTAACTTCATTCTAAATTTCGACAGTATCTCCCTATAGTTCTCCGAATACGCATATCGTCTGGGTGCCTATCGAAGAACAAGAGAGATACAATAACCAAAATTTTAGAATGAGTTAATGGTTAAAAGAAAAAACTAAGTGCAATACAAATAATATGTTCCCAAGTTGTCTAATTAGGGATAATTCAAGGGTTGTACGTCGTATAAAAGATCATCTACTTTTTTTACACGAACATACAACCCCCGAACGGATATAAGGTTTTGCTAAATCATATCCGACTCGCCGATGCATACGTGAAACGTATCAATTCGTTGGATAGATGATTATTTTCTAAATTTGTGGATGCCGATTCGAGTCCACAATGGACGAATCCGGCACGAGTCCAAATTGGACGATTCGAGCGCGAGTCCAAAGTAGACAATTCTAATTAATCTAAATCTAAAAATTAATAATAAAATTAATCTAATTATTCTAAACTAAACTTAATTAACAAATATAATAATAAAATTATTCTATAATCTAAACTTGCATTAAACATTTAACCTAAAAAAAGCATTAAATATTAATCTAAACATTAATCAAATTAAAATTAAAAATATATTAAATATTAATCTAATATACACATTAAATATTTAATCAACTTAGATTTGAGTTTAATCTAAACCGATTTAATTAGATTAATAAAAAAAATCAGGGTTTAAAGAAACCCTAACTCACTGTTCAGGATTCCGGCGCCGGCGTCTAGTGTCCGACATATGTGGACACTGGACAATGCTCCGGGGGCCGACGGCCGGCCCTAGTATAGGAGGAAGAGAAGGGGGCGCTGAAATTACCTTGAGAGGGTTCGACGGCGGGCGTCATCGAGGGGCGCGTTGGCGGGCGATGACGGCTGGCGGAGATTGGCAGGCGACTACGTCGGCAAAAGCAAGAAAGAAGAAGAAGAAGAAGAAGAAGAAGAAGAAGAAGCAAAGGGAAAGGGGCGGGCGCGATTGGGATCGAGTTAAATAAATTTATCAGCAACGGCTCACTTATTCGTTAGAACGTCGTTGCTGATGATACGACGTTGCTGACAAGTAATATCATCAGCAACGGCTACGCGACATTTGCAACGCCTTTGCTGCTAAGTATTTTATTTTCGCGCCGCGAACGCGCTATCGGCTAAAGAGTGACGAATGCAGTAGCCGTAAATAAGCCGTTGCTAATGTGATAATATCATTAGCAACGACATTTAGTAAACCATTGCAAATAAGTTATTTCATTTACGCGCCGCGTTCGCGTCATCCATTTGTTAGCAATGGCTCGAGCGATTGTAAAGAAGCCGTTGCAGATATATCACATCTGCAACGGTCCGAGCGATCGTAAGAACGTCGTTAGCCATTGCAACGGCTTGAGCGATCGTTCTTGATCGTTATTACTGTATAATATATTTCTAGTGTTTTATAAAAAATTTATTAAGTATTTCTTAAAGAATACAAAATGTTTATCCTCTTTAAATACGCACGTTGGCTCAAGATAAAAAGTAATCAAAAACAAAATCAATTGCAATTAATTATTATTATCATTATAATTATTATATTTGGATTATTACAGCTATCAATGGGAGATATCAAATTGTATGGGAATTCTCTCGTTCTCTCTCTCTCTTTTTTTAAAAGCAAACTAGCATAAGACCCGCACATCATTATCTCAATTCATATTAAATTTAATAAATTTATTATTAATATATATTAATATTTTAAAAATAGTATTGTGCAAAAATCATAAATAGTATTAAAAATATTTTTTTATAAATTATGAAAAACTTCTTAGTATATAATTGTAGTTTTTTTTTTAATATAAATTTTTGAATTATAAATCAAAATATTTAAACTTTTACTATTGATCACCCTAGACACTGCGACATAAAATTATTCATAAGTGAATACATATTTTTTGAGAAAAATGCCGACATTTGATAGTCCTGACTATTATTGATAGTCATCGCATAAGAAATCATAACATGAAATTATCTTTGGAAATTAAACTGGTAGTATTGGATCTGATGATGCCAACGACATACATGTAATGAATATTTTTTCTCTGTAATTAGTTTCAAAAATAATTTTGGCTTCATGGACTCGATTTCCAAATCTTGTTAACATCAATCGTGTTCTGCTATATAATTCGGCAGATGAATTAATTATTTTTAATAAAATAATAAAAGTTCTAACTTTTATTATTATATTTGAATTATTACGGTTTCAAATCGTATGGCAACTCTCTCTCTCTCTCTCCTTTTAAAAACAAATGAAATGAAACCGTTGGCCACCCCACAAAATGCCACAATTAGCCAATTCCAAAAACAAATGAAATGAAACCATTGGCCACCCCTTAAAATGCCACAATTAGCCAATTCCAAAAAGGCTATCAGAGTTGTCATGCTCTATTATTTGAACTCTTAAATCACTCAAATTAATACAATCAATAAAAAAATAATTTTTTTGAAAAAAATAAAAAATCATAATAAATGATTATACTATGATTCAAATTAGTATCTCAAATTATGCATGCATTTTTTATATTTTTTCTTCGACTGAGATTAGTTTGTTAAGTTTCGTTATTTCTCCAACTATGTTTACATTTCAACCGTCGTTACTCTGGCAAATTAATCGAGAAATTTAACAGCTAATTAATCCTCCTCTCCAAAAGGCATAAACTACTCACTCTCCACTCTCGATCTTATCTCTTGTTCAAATTATCTTTTTATCCTCCACTAAAAATAGTCTCTACATTCAACTCAGCATCAATACTTTCTCAAACTACACATGCACACAAATCTTCCTTTAGACGTCATGGAATCCATTTTCATTTATTTGCTCGACAATATCAAATCAGAGATCAATAATCCTTCTAAAATAGTCAGTGGCAATTAATCATTATCCAGAAATATTCTAGAGAGGGCCAAAAGTAAAATAACAAGAAAGAGGAGAGTTTGAAACGAAAGGCAAAGCGTCGCAGCTGCAGACATGTGAACTTTTTAAGCTTTAAAGCCTTTACGTTGAATCGTGCTCCCTCCCACGGGAAGCAACCGCGGCGACCGGTCAACGCCGTAAGACCGTGCGTTTAACCTATGGGCAAAACCGTCATTTAATTCTGAATCTAAATATATTGTATATAATAGCATGGTCAGGTCATCTGCTATATATGCAAATGACAGGCTCATCTCGCCCTCTTTCCCCTGAGACAACCCTCGCCTTGCCTTCTCCCCTCCTGCGGCATCCGCCAACGCACATCCAGCGACATGCGAACGAGGACGGGCATCTGCTACCCCAGTGTGCAACGGAAGGCCCAATGGCCGGCAGCGAAGGAGGGAGATGAGAGCAGAAGATGTAGGAAGAGGAGGCGGCAGCTCCTTAACGGAGGAGCAGCTGGGGGAGGGGAGGACTCCGGCCCCACTCTGGACTTCTTCGATGGACTCCCTGACGACCTTGTGGTTTCCATTCTCTGCAAGCTCAGCGCCTCCGCCGCTTCGCCTTCCGATCTCACTGGCGTGCTCATGACGTACGGTTTGTTCCGCTATTTCTTTCGTGCTTGTTTTTGGTGTTCCATTCATTTGTTTCGATTTTGGTGTTAAAATATCGTATCTTGTTTGGTTAGATGCAAGAGGCTCAAACGATTGGGAACGAGTCCCTTGGTTCTTTCGAAGGCGTCGGCGAAATCGCTCGCAGTGAAAGCCAAGAAGTGGTCGGAATCCGCGCACAGGTTCTTGAAGCGGTGCGCTGACGCCGGAAACCTCGAAGCTTGCTATATCCTGGGAATGGTAAGCACGGTCTTCTCCCCTGTTCTATTTCTTCGATAAAGCAGAGTTTTTTGAGAAGGATTAGAGGATTTGAAACACTTTGATATGGTTTTGCAGATCCTTTTCTACTGCCTGCAGAACCGGAGCAGCGGCGCGTCGCTGATGGCGCGAGCGGCGATAGGTTCCCACGCGGCGGCGCTTTATTCTCTCGCAGTGATCCAATTCAATGGCAGCGGCGGCTCAAAGGGAGACAAGGACCTCCGCGCGGGGGTTGCCCTCTGCGCCCGCGCAGCCTTCCTCGGTCACGTCGACGCGCTGCGGGAGCTCGGCCACTGTCTCCAGGATGGCTACGGCGTTCGCCGGAACATCGCCGAGGGCCGCCGCTTCCTCGTCCAGGCCAACGCCCGCGAGCTCGCCGCCGTTCTCAAATCCTCCTCCTCCGCTCCCTCTGCCGCGTCCGCGTGGCACCACCACGGGAGCCACGCGTCGGCTCCTGGCTGCTCCCTGCTCAGCGATTACGGCTGCAACATACCGGCCCCCGAGGCGCACCCGGCCAACCAGTTCATGGTGGAGTGGTTCGCAGCTAGGGGCGTCGGCGGCGGGTCGGGGGAGGAGGGGCTGAGGCTCTGCTCCCACAGCGGCTGCGGGCGGCCAGAGACCCGGCGCCACGAGTTCCGGCGGTGCTCCGTGTGCGGCGCTGTGAACTACTGCTCGAGGGCGTGCCAGGCTCTCCACTGGAAGCTGGCGCACAAGGTCGAATGCGCTCCAATGGAGCGGTGGCTCGACGCGGCCGCCGGAGCTCCGCAGGAGTAGGTAGAGACCTCCAAATGGCCGACCTTTTGTCTTCTCCAATTTTTGTACAGCGGCCAAAAATGCTTTCCTTTTTGTTCGTACAAGTTTTTGTTTTTGTTCAACAGAGAAAATCAAGAAAAAACACCAAGTCCCGAAACATTTTGTCTCATTCTTCTCAATGCTTCTGCAGCTGTGCATCTAAAACAGTAACCACAGAATGTTTATGAAAAGAATAAAATTTAATCACAATAGAGTTGACTGTTCTCAGCTTATCCTCTCTGCGAACACTTGTCCACTTACGTTACTAGTTAATTAAGCGTTGGCTTCGCACTACATATCGAGGAAGACGAAGACAAAGAGCAAGAAGAGAAAAGAATGCAGACAAGGCATTGCAGGAATAGTTAATAATGATGATTGCAGGCTGGAGAAGCAATTACGCACATAAACAAGACAAGGAACGGCTGGAATTGGCTTTGTAGAGCGGAAAGTAAAAACAACAAGACATGGTGAAAGCGAGGGAAAGAGAAAATAAAAGGGAGGTGGCGTGCGTGACTTGTGAGCAGCTTTATCTTTTTAATATAATAATAATAATAATAATAATAATCAATTAATTATTATTGTATTGGGGGATACTTTGTGTGTATTGTTTCTTGTGACCAAACTTTTTCACTCACACGCGGTGGACCAGGTTAAATCCGCTTTGCGTTGGGGTTAAGCTTGTTCTACCTCTGCCTCGAATAAAGTGCTCCGTTTCTCTCTACAATATATATATATATATATATATATATATATATATATATATATATATATATATATATATATATATATGTGTGTGCTTTTATTAATAATTAATATTTAGGGTTTAGGGTTTCTTTTTTTTTCATCATCTTAATTATCATCAAGCTGAATTGGGCAAGGAATCACAGGATGAAGCATTCGATTGTTTATAGGAAGAAAGTTTATTTTACAATATATTTTTTACTGCTAATTTTCATATTTTATAATTGTTATTTTATTTTTTTTGGAAATATATAAAAACCTAAACATTTTTATTGGTATGTAATTGAATGAAATAAATTGTTAGCTTTTATAAGTGTTCATATATTTAATTTTTTAAATAGTTATATTATATTTTTATGAAATTGGTGTAACTAAGATATTTTAGAAATAATAATAATATAAATATTCAGAATAATTTTTCTTTAAAATATATTTTTGTAAGACGAAAAATTAAAAGCGACAACCTTATGTTTAATATATATAATCATCTTGGAAAATAAAATATTAGCCAATGTAATTTTATTTTATTTTATAATTTTAGAGATATATTTTATCTTAATTTACTCTGATATTATTTACAAGTTGCTTTTAAGTAACTTTTACAACTACAAAATTTCTCACAGCATTCTTTTTCATTAAATTAATATTGTGAAATTTTTAAATTCATATTGAAACAAATTTTAATTAACTCCATTGATGATATGAATGAGCAAAATAAAATAAATACAATTGCTTAATTAATAAAGTCATCTGTGGGTAGCACAGTTGATGATAACATATTGTATGTTGTCTAGATATCTACGATTCGATCCCTAATACAATCATCTATTGTGACTTTTTATCTTTGTTAAAAAAAATTATTTAATTAATAAAAATTAAGGAGACATGAAATTAACCTCAAACATGAAACACGAACATGATTTTATAAATTAAATTTGTTATTGCCTGAAGTTAGAATGATGTAGTCCTGTGCGTCTCTTGATCTAAGTAAGAAAGAATTTCAGATGATGGGTATGAAATTAAAATTGAGAGTGTACCTGATGTGCGTCGTGTATGTATATAATGCAAGATTAGAGATGACTCGGACGATGATATCTCTTTGAATCTCGTGAAGATATACTCAGAATAGGTTGAGAATAATCTTATAGATGTCGTGTTCATTACTATCAAATTCTTGATAATTAATCAGAACGTAAGTGTTATTGTATAGTCGGATGTAACATCTCGAGCTAAGTAGTATCTGACTTGATTTGACTTGACAGCGGGAACTGAAATGCTAATGATTGAAAATTTGAAAACTCAAATGATCATATTTTTAATTGATGGATTAAAATAAAAAATAAGTAATAGTTGAATGACTAAATAAGATCTTTCCCTAAATAAATAATGTAGCTTAATTTTGGTTAAGAAAACAAAACCATACTATATCAAATTTTAATTTATCAAAGAAATCAAAGAGAAGTTGCACAGCGACTTAATTAATATGAGGTGAGGCTGCACGCATGGGTCACTTTCTGCGACGTCTTTTTTGAACTGTCTGAGATCTTCCTCGCCTGGTCTGGATTGTGCCTACACACATCATAACGTTGACTAAGACCTGTTGGATTCTGTCTTCCAATGAAAACGTAATAAAAATCTTATCTGATCCTTGCCGTAACTTGTAGTCTCCATTGGGACATATGTCCCAAGCCGGAACATCCTCTCATCATGTGGCCGCATGCAACTTAAGGGTAAGACGTAAGCCATCCTGCAACTCTCAATTATCTAATTCCCTCAGCCATATCCATGCAGTGCGACTTGCACCCCAAGGGATAAGGTTTAGGACACCAATTAAGGGCCGGTATTCTACGTGTGCGATAGGCCACAGGGGGAATCCATGGAGTTGGTTCAACTCACGTCACGTGCATGCAATCGTCCAAAATTGGAGATAGCAAGCTGTTAAGCCTGTTATGCGTACGTACGTGGAGCGCTCGTGTTATTTTTTGTATCCGTCCGCGTACGTTTCGGTTTTGTGCGCCCTCTTTTTCTTTTCCTGTGGGAACAAGACCGACAGCTAGCGGATGCCGCCCGGGTTTGGGACTCGGCGCTGGAGTTGGGATCCCCGGATCGCCACACGTGCCGAGGTGAGCGACACGTGCGGAGCGTGCAGAGAGAGGGTGGGATGGGCGAAATTTGATTGCACGTGCCGCAGTGTGCTGGTGGAGGATTTTAATTAATTGATAATTAGTTTCAGTCTTGACCGTTGATGTTTGTCAATTTTACTACTTTAATTTCTTATTATCGGGAGTCGGGTTAAATTTATATATATACGGTGTTAATTTCGAATTGTGTTTAATTTCGACCCCTTTAATTTGCTCATTTCTAACGAGGGAATAGGACAAAAAATATGACATTTTAAAGCAGCTGTAATTAATGGCTTTTGTTTATCTATGTGAACTGCCGTTCTCTTTTTTTTTATCCTTCTCATTTTATGTTTCTTTTCTCAGCTCCTCGTTCACGTGCAAATCCCAAATTCATTTCTTCACCCACTTTGGTTGTCAACTCAGGCCTAGTTTGATGGACACAATTTTTTATAAAAAAATATACTTTATAAAAATCTAAAGAGTTTTTATTTAATTGATATACTCTCTACATTTTGCAAAAATATAATTTTCTTACTAAGTGCAACTAGAGGTGGCAATGAACCGAGCCCGCCCGTGGAGGGTATGGGCCCGGCCCACATATGTCCAAGGGGCGGGTTGGGCTCACCCCTTGGGCACGTGGGTCGTGCCGAGCCCAGCACGCATGCCAAGCCCGGTATGGGCCTGGTCAGGCCAGCCCTTGCACCTGTAGGCTAGCTTGGTCTGCACCTAGGTTTAGCTTAGTATTCTGTGCTGAGCATGAGCAATAGATACTTTACTCAGTGATATTATATATATACATATAAATTTTTTTGGTGTGGTAGTTAGTTCACCACAAATGAAGTTAAAGGTTGGCAGTTTGAGTCTCACCTCCGGCCTTTATAATTTCAATTTTAAATATTTCTGGCCGGCCCGAGCCCGGGCTGGGCCTCCCCATTAAGGTGTCAGGCCGAGCCTGCCCGAGCTTGGGCTGGCCCAGGCACGACCTATTATCACCTCTAAGTGCAATTTTTTTGCAAAACACATGAAATACTTCCTGCATTGTAATTGAAAGAAAAATCAATATTATTCACACATTTACATTTAATGCAGAACTTATAATTTATATTATCAACATTATGAGATTAAATAATTTTTAAATTCTTCACGTATTTTATTTTATTTTTAATAAAATACAAAAAAATTTGTATTAACTACGAATAAAAGTTAGTTTTATCTGTATAATAAAGTATATATTATATTAATTATATATTAAAAAAATATTATATTTTACGTATATAGGTTACAATATTTATTTATAAATAAAATTTATTATATATATATATACTAATATATATAAATTAAAATATTATTTTATAAAAATAACGATATATTGGTCATTTCATATGTACTTCCTAGTAAGTACTCATATCAACCAAATATATTGTAGGTGAAAAATTATACTTTCTATTAATTAATTTTTGTCAATCAAATACTTTTTAGGTATTTTCTAAAAAATACACATGGGAAATTAATTCATGAGAATTATAACTTTTTGTAGATAACTACTTCTCATGTCAACCAAACGAGATCTTAGTTTATTTTGAGGTAATGGCTTCATGTACTTTTCAGAAAATTCATGATCGATTTTGACCAACCTTTATGATTAGCGAAAATTATTATTTAATTTAATTTAAATAAAAAATGAAAATTTAATTTTGTAAATTTGATATTAATTTTTAGTTTTTATTTTTTTTAAACACGCATTTGGTTAATAAAAAATAATATTAATTTTAATCAGTTAAAATTAATAAATATTTATTTAATTATAAAAAATAATATTAACGTTCATTAAATAATTTTATTAGTAATCTAATTTTGATTAAATAGTAAATTAATTCATATGAAATAGTGCATAAAACTTAATATAATTATAGAAAAAAATTACATATTAATAAAAATAAAAAAATCACTATTTAACATAATAATTTGGACTATAAATAACTAAAATAATTTTTTTAAAAATTAAAATATGAATATTCGTATTCATTTTAAAATAAGTTGAAATTTGATCAATTCAAAAGAATGAATAACTATAATGATCAATGTTATTAACTTCTCAGCATAATTATCAATTTTATTTTATAATCGTCGTAAGGATGAATAAGAGAATTTTATATATTTATAAAATATTAATTATATATTTGTAGTTAATTATTTTATAATTTTAATTTTTAATATTTCTGGCCGGCCCGAGCTCGAGCTGGGCCTCCCCATTAAGGTGTCAGACCGAGCCTGCCCGGGCTTGGGCTGGCCCAGGCACGACCCATTTCCATCTCTAAGTGTAATTTTTTGCAAAACACATGAAATACTTCCTGCATTGTAATTGAAAGAAAAGTCAATATTATTCACACATTTACATTTAATGCAGAACTTATAATTTATATTATCAACATTAGATCAAATAATTTTTAAATTCTTCACGTATTTTATTTTATTTTATTTTATTTTTAATAAAATACGAAATTTTTCGTATTAACTACGAATAAAAGTTAGTTTTATCTGTATAATAAAGTATATATTATATTAATTATATATTAAAAAAAGATTATATTTTACGTATATAGGTTATAATATTTATTTATAAATAAAATTTATTATATATATATATACTAATATATATACTAATATATATAAATTAAAATATTATTTTATAAAAATAAGGGTATATTGGTCATTTCATATGTACTTCCTAGTAAGTACTCATATCAACCAAATATATTGTAGGTGAAAAACTATACTTTCTATGAATTAACTTTTTGTCAATCAAATACTTTTTATGTATTTTCTGAAAAATACACATGAAAAATTAATTCATGAGAATTATAATTTTTTGTAGAAAGCTACTTCTCATGTCAACCAAACGAGACCTTAGTTTATTTTGAGGTAATGGCTTCATGTACTTTTCAGAAAGTTCATGATCGATTTTGACCGACCTTTATGATTAGCGAAAATTATTATTTAATTTAATTTTAATAAAAAATAAAAATTTAATTTTGTAAATTTGATATTAATTTTTAGTTTTTAGTTTTTTTAAAACACGCATTTGGTTAATAAAAAACAATATCAATTTTAGTTAGTTAAAATTAATAAATACTTATTTAATTATAAAAAATAATATTAATGTTCATTAAATAATTTTACTAGTAATCTAATTTTAATTAATTAGTAAACTAATTCATATGAAATAGTGCATAAAACTTAATATAATTATAGAAGAAAATTACATATTAATAAATAAAAAAATCACTATTTAACACAATAATTTGGACTATAAATAACTAAAATAAATTTTCTAAAAATTAAAATATGAATATTCGTATTCATTTTAAAATAAGTTGAAATTTGATCAATTCAAAAGAATGAATAACTATAATGATCAATGTTATTAAATTCTCAGTATAATTATCAATTTTATTTTATAATCATCGTAAGGATGAAAAAGAGAATTTTATATATTTATAAAATATTAATTATATATTTGTAGTTAATTTATAAAATTATTATTTGCTAATATGATTGTAAAAAATATTTATAATATTTAATTACGTTATTGGTAGTTTAAATTTTTTTGTTCAATTAGATATAAAATTAATTAATAAATATTACAATTTTTTTTAAAAAAAATAAGTTCAATGTTTTAAAATTAGTTTTGATTAATTTATAAATAAATCGACTTAAAAAAAATTAGGTTATTTTAAAAATTAGGTTAGGCTCAATTAGATATAAATTCATTTAATTAATTTATCAATTTAAGATAATAATTTTAGTTAAAAATGATGATTTTTATTTTTTTATAAATTTGATATTTATAATTACAAGTTTGCCACTGTATTTTGATATTGAAACAGAGAATCTTGAAACTGCAAAAAATAATCTTTAAACATTTTTATTTTTATTAAGAAAATTGGTTTCATCGAAACCCGCTTTCATTCTGATTTTGATTCAGTTTTATGAAAACGTCGAACTAAACATATTTTCATAAGTAGTTTTGATTTCATTAAAATCGAAATCATGAAAATATACTTGGTTTCGCTAACTAAATAGGTCCTTATCCTTCGAAGTGGGTATTGGTGAAAGGATCCGACTTTGGCACGACCCGTGGCTAATGAACCAAAGGCTTAAGGAAAGATACAGTAGCCTCTTCCCACACGCCACCAACTAAAACACACTCATTGAGGAAGCCAAACAATGCAACCCGTTAGGAGAGGTAACCATATGGCAAATCTCTTTTTCCAATTTTGTTTCTTCCCAGGACATCCTACAACTAGCAAAAGATTTGGATCTATACCTTCACTCAATCGAGGAGGACAAAATTACATGGAGATGCACAAGACATGACGACTTCACTACCAACTTACCCTACAACCTGCTAAACTTTCAAAGGGTGAAAGATCAGACAACCCGTTTCATATGGAGTCAGCCTTTTCCCAATGCGGTCTCAATCATGAAATGGTTAGCATTCCAGCGCAGGCTCCCCACTAAAAATAGATTCCAGGCTTGGAACATTCATGTCAACCCCACTTTCTCTTTATGCACCAGAGACAACGAGAACTATAATCACCTATTCCTACACTGTGGGTACACAAATGTAGGTTGGGAGGAACTCCTTAAACTTTACAAATTGAAGCACTTCTCTCTAAGCTACTCACCGTGGATACAAGATAGTCAAGACGAATACAAGACGAAGCTGCACAAACTCTAACTTCCTATGTTGTGAAGACGAAAAATTTGGCATGGTCGAATTCAACTTTCTCCCCCCTTCAAGAAGGCTCGGTTGAACATGTTACTCTTTCTTAGGGTTCAGCCGAGTGGAGAGGAGCGTGGATTCGATTAAATATGTTGATTACTTCTTTTAGGGACTATGTTCGTCGATTGAAATTGTAGATTAAACGATTGATGAGTGGATTGTTGATATTAGTAGATGAATTTTAAAATTGTAGAAGGATATCTTCTTGAATGCGCATATATGGCTAAAATTATGTATGATATATGATTCGTGAAATTTTCTTCATCGAATTACTAATGCTAATATTGAAATTACCATGCTAGATCAAATATTATCTTGCTGAAATTTATTGACTAAATGTAGAATTTAATTACTTTATTGTTTCAATCATGCGATTATTTATGGTAGTAGCTGTAGAATAAGTTCCTTATAATTTATGTGACGTGACATATTTGTATTTGGACATTTCTACACTTATGACATGTAGTTTACACTTAAGGAATGTGGCGAATAACGCTAGATGGTTATAAGAAAATTATAGGATGTTTAATTTGCCGAAAAAACTTGAATGTGGACAAGCTAGGTTTCACACCTAGAAAACAATCAACAGGCACTAGTGTGCGGCTGGTAGGGCTCGAAATGAGGGGGCAAATACGAGTGAATGCCTTGGGTTTAAATAAGGACATGTTTCATATTTCATTGTTCTATAGGAAACTATAGAACACTCTACTTGTGTATTGTGATTGAGATGGTCGGGCTGAGGAGCATTGATAGTGGAAGCGGCTAATATTCAACTCAGCAGGGTGATTAGGGTCTTGAGATTGCACCAGCGGGCCACACTAGGTGTTAGACTCGAGTGGCGGAGGGTCTTGAGATTCTGTTAGTGGGCCACGTTGACGATAGACCCGAGTTGGGTGGGACTAGCTATCCCTAATCTGGTGGGTTCTGAGACTAGCTAGCTAGTTGACCATCCTAGTTGACGGATATCCATTTTTTATATCCGCGGGGAATAAACGGGTAGCGAGTACTCGTTTATTTCGCGGGGCAGGTAGCGAGTAGGCATCCCCCCTACCCGCCCCGCCGCGTTGACATCTCTAGTCGTGGTCGTGTTGAGTAGTGTCGTTGTACATGCACTGAGTTGACTTTGTAAAACCTTGAGTTATTGTTTTAAAAACTTTTAAATATTTCTTTAAAACTTGGAGTGATTACTTTAACTCAGATTTGTTAAACCTATTTTTAAACATCTAATGAAGTTTGGTGTTGGTTCTTTTGCTTATGACTTTATCTGTTATTTCGTTTGTATTTTCACGTGTTATAGTTAGTGCATGTGGTAGGCTTCGAGGTACCGACACATACCTTGGCCGATCACGCGACCCTGAGTTGGGGCGTGACAATATATATATGTTCAAACTTTGTTTTAATGGAGTTTGTATGCATAAATGAAAAAAAGAGAGGTCAATACTATACATTGGTTTTTAGTAGCTTATATACACTTGCCGAGTTATAAACGACAAGGAAAAAGAATAATGAATCAGAACGAATAACAACGGCAATGATCGGATCAAATAACAACAAAAATGATTTGAATAAAAAATAGCTTCCACAACATTTGTTGGAAAGTAGATAATTTACATTTTTGAAAAGTTGAAATTCATTACAAGTGCAAATACTACAACTCTAGTTGCAGCATTTAGATAACAAATTTATTTGGTTGGCCGCAAAAATATTTTGCAGCATTTACTAGTTGCAACTTGTAATTCTAATATCATTTGCGCGCCGCAAATGGAATTGCAGCCCAAAAAACCCGCAATACAAGATTGCGGGCTGCAAATGTAATAATTTAAGTATTAAAAAATAATTAATTTGGGCGACTTAGAGTCGTCGGATGGAGACGAGATAAATATCAAAGTGGTAGGTTTCCGCGCGCTGAACGCGAAGGTAGTGTCAAATTTTAGATCTGATGTCGTTTGACAGATTATATATATATATTCAATATTATACAAAAAATTAAAATTATTAATTTATCAGAGAATGTCTGACAAATCGTGTCGGACCTAAGTTTTCGACCTAGCCCGAAAAAATTCGTGTAAGGCCCGGCCCAAAAAAATTCGTGCAAGGCCCGACCCGACCCGAAAAAAATCATGCCCGGTTCGGCCCGAAAAAATTAGTACTCGGACTGGCCCAAAAAAATTCATGCCCAGCACGACCATACCCGAAAAAATTCGTGCACGGCCCGGCTTGGCCAAACCCGAAAAAATTCGTGCCCGCCTACCCTAAAAAATTCGTGCCCGGCCAGGCCCGTTAAAATTTGTGCCCGCCCGGCCAGAAAAAATTCATGCCCACCTGTCTAGAAAGAATTCGTGCTCGACCCGGTCCGAAAAAATTCGTGTCCGGTCTGACTCGAAAAAATTCATGCCCAGCCCGTCCCAAAAAATTTGTGCCCTGCTCGACCCGGGAAAATCTGTGCCCGACCCAAAAAAATTTATGTTCGGCTCGGTCCGACACGATAAAATTCATGCCCGGCCTGGCTCGGCACGGCCCAGCCCGGCCTGGCTCGGCTCGCCCCAAAAAAATTCGTGCCCGGCCCAGCGCAAAAAACTTCGTGCCCGGCCCAATTTGAAAAAATTCATGCATGTCCAAGCCCGAAAAAAATTCGTGGCTAGGCCAGTCCGACCCGATAAAATTCATGAAGGACTCAGCTCGGCCCGACCCGAAAAAATTCGTGTCCGGTCCTGCTCGAAAAAATTTGTGCTCGGCCCAACTCGAAAAAATTTGTGCACGGCCTGACTCGAAAAAGTTTTTGCCTGGCCCAACCCGAAAAAATTCGCGCATGGCCTGGCCTAGCCCGGATCGGCCCGACTTGAAAATATTCGTGCTTGACTCGTCCCAAAAAAATTTGTGCTCGGCCCGACCTGAAAAAATTTGTGCCCGTCCCGACCCAAAAAAATTCGTGCACGGCCCGTCCCGGCCCGAACCATATCCATTTGAAAATCAAAACCTTGGGTGGTGGGGTGTTGGGATGGAAGAAGAAGCACAACAGAAAAAATGATTTAAAAAAATACAAACCATTCCAAAATCAACGATCAACTTTAGCAATCTTTAAGGAACTCAATCTACGAGTAGAAGACGATGATATACCTTATACCGCGGATGGTAAAGCTGCTCCTATCCCCGTTTCAAGACATCCAAGTGCACGTCCTCCAAGGAAGGTCCACACCAAATGTCTCACAACCAAGGGACAGCGAACACCAAGACCCGTTGTGGCTCAATGGAGAGGGAAACTCAACCCCTAAACGCACCAAGGTGAAGCCGGCCCTTCCACCAAGAACTGAGCACCAAAGGAAGGAAGAGAGAGTGAGAAAACCACTGAACGAGGAGGAAGATGAAAGAATACCTCGCTGTCCTCTTTGGACTCCTCCAAGAAGATGAACGAGATGACACACCTAAGAGGAAGAGACATCCAAATCGGCTTCACAAACCCAAGAAGGAGGAGCTTGATGGCCGGCCACCCATGGAGATCAAGTGGAGCTCTTTGGAGTCTTGGTCATCAAGAAGCTTCTCAAGAATCCAAGCATTTGTTCCTCTCCAAGATCTCTAACCAGTTTGCTTAACTCATCCCAAAGGAGGTTAGGCCACCTATTTATAAGGTGAGTAGGTGGCCCCCATGGTGGACCCGACCCCCTCTGTTTAAATTCTCTCACTGTAATTCAAAATTCCAGGGTTTGCCTCCAAAATTCCAGGGTTTGCCAACTAAATATAAACTTTAAATTATCTCTATAAATTAAATTCTTATTGATTAGGATTTATCATGTGTCAATCCGTATAATTTAGGGATGTCCTACAAATTAGGGTTACCGAGGAACTCATTCCTTGTGTATTCGTTCCTATAGGAAATATCTTTCCTATCATGTCCATAAACGAGATCCGTGATCGTGATGTTGCATGTCCATGCTAGTAGACATATAGTGCCACATTCGGACTTTATCTCATGAGGTCCATTACAAGGTTAACCTGTTGTGTGTGACCCATTGGGCCCCACACTAAACCAACAGTGAGTTGTGCATAACAGAGAGTCGGATCCAATAGAATGACTTCTATTCGAATCTTACGAGCTACCACTAAAACTCATTTAGTGTAGTCGTGAGAGACTCCACTTACAAGTCAAGATTGAAGTCTAGCAACGTGTCATGACTAGTCGGATAGTGTGAGGTTAAATCTACAAGGATCGAACATCCTTTGCTGACCAATTACCGTGCAACTAAGTCCCTCGGTTACAACGTCCCGAAGTTGGCTAGGGTACGGAGGAAGAGTGAAACCCTAATACCAATTCATATGTATTCCATTTGCCAAGATGTCGTCTCAATAATGAAACGTCAAAAACATCTTCCTGAATTTCATGTCTACTCTAGCCAGAGATTCCCGAGTCACTAGGAGTAATTGATTCCATGTTGGTTGCTCACTACCTCCGAGAATGTTTCGCATACCCAGTAATATCCGGCACATAACACTGAGGGCCATGTAGAGATAAAACCAAGGCAATTGGTTGTCACTCACAAGGTAATCATGACAACCTCATGTCTAAGGACTGCTTGCACCTAATATCATCCGAGGAACATCCCATTGACACTCATATAAGGATTCCATTCTGTGTTCCTCGTGCAGGTCCATTTAGTGAACTCATTCCCTAAAGAGCACTTGCACTTGTACATTAATGACGGCTCATAGGTAACTGTGAGATCAGCTACCCCTTATCGTATAAGGCATGTACCAAGTGCGCCAGTCTATTCGGAATCATCAATCCCCTAATTGGTGATCCTACGACTGGGAAGATTTAGAACAGAAGCATCTGGATTTCAAGTCTCACTGGCATGATCTCATCATGACCTTAGAATCAGTTGCCCGAGTTCATGGGGTTCATCACAATCTAATATATAAAAAATATAGATGCAACATATGATGAAAAGATACCTCATATTATTCATTAACCATAAATAGTTTTCTACACATCAATATGTGATTAACTCAAGGACATTGTGTTTGAGAGCTAAGTTTATATTGTTTATTATTTGCTCTCATTATTATTGTATTTTGGTGTTTATTTTATTGTATTTTTATTTGTGTAAACCTAGAGTGCTAAGTTGATTGAGTTGGTGATTGCCTTTGTGTTTGAGGTTTAATTACATTCGTGTAAACTTAGTTTACTAAGATTAATTGAGTTGTCCTTAGGTTGAGGGGGGAGAGTGCTCTCGGTAGGAAGGCAGGATACTTCCGGGTGTGGAAGTACATTCGGTTTGAGAGCGGAGACTTTCCGTTGAAAAGTTCTCATTGTAAGGAAACTAATTAATCTAGCTAAACTAGTTTGGAAATCCTAAGCGGGGTGCTTAGGTAGTGGAGTAGGCATTGGGGCCAAACCACTATAAATTCTTGTGTTTGCATTGATATATTGTTTGTATTTATTGCTTTATCATTTATCGTTTCTGCATTTAGTTATTCAATCGTGAATTGCCTAAGTGATCTAAGAAAATGATTAAAATCGAAATTAGACGAATTGATTTAGATAACACACTATTCACCCCCCCCCCCTCTAGTGTAGGCCATTTCACCCAACACACGCTAGAGCCGAACTGATGCACCTGAGCCAACTTCATAAGAGAGACATCCAAAGAAGACCTATTGCAAGTTCATAATGTTTCACCATATAGGAGAGATGTATCTCAGTTGCCATCACTCGTACCAAGTCATAGGGCCACATGGGTGCCTTTAGTGAAGTCAACCCACTTAAGATCGGAGCAAGTAATGTATTTCCACAACCATAGTCCTAGGCGAGTTCGGTTGAGGGCATGTAGATCCAAAATCTTGAGCCCCCATCTTGCCTCAGAGAGGTGAGTAGGTCCCATCGAACTAGATATTTTCTTGATTAGAGTTGGAATTTTCCCCAGCCCAAAAGAATGTTTGGCACCGCCCATCAATCTTTTTAATAACTCATGCCGGAGCTTTGACAAAGCATATCCCGAGTTACTAGTAATGGTGCTATTTATAAGAGTCAAGCGCCCTGCCCAGGATAGGAGTCGCCCCTTCTAGGAACATAACTTTCTGTCAATGCATTGCACTATAGCCCCATCATCTCAGGAAGGATTACCAAGATGCAAAGGAAGGCCTAGATATTTAAGCGGGAGGGAGCCTGCCGATGAACCAAAGATAATAGCCAATTCCTGCGCCATGGACAAGTTACCCTAAAGGTGTACCAAACATGTCTTGTTGGGGTTAGCCTAGAGCTCGGTGGCTAGGATGAAGCAATGCAACAACAAGCGAAGGTTATGTAGGTTGGTAGGGTTGTTGGCTCTGAAAAGCACCAGGTCATCTGCGACGAGGGTGTAGGTGACACCTCCAGCCACCCTCTGGTAGATTATTGTTGACAGCCCTGTCGATGAGCACAAACAAGCGATCAATGGAAAGGTTGAAGAGATGGGGGGGGATATGGGGTTTTCTTGCCGCACCCCCCTCCGATGATGGAACGCTTGGGACAAGTCACACTACTAGAAATATGGTCTTCAGCAACGGCTATCAGCAACGGCCGCTCAAGCCGTTGCTATTTGCAACGGCATTCATACGGCCGCTCGAGCCGTTGCAGATATGAGGTATCTGCAACGGCTTTCTAACGGACACGCGAGCCGTTGCTGATGATGTTAATTATCAGCAACGGCTTTCTAACGGACAAGTGAGCCGTTGCTGATGATAACTTATTAGCAACGGCTTTCTAACGGGCGAGTGAGCCGTTGCTGATAAGTTTATATAGGGCACGCAGTCGCGCCCGACCCTTCTTCCTCCCGCTGCTGCCGCCGCCGCTTCTGCTCTCGCCTCTCGCCGCCGCTGCCGCTGCTGCCGACGCCGACGACGCCTCTTCCTCCTCCCGCTGCTGCCGACTTGTTCAGGTATGCTTCGCCGGCCGGCCGTCTCTTCCTGTTGCGGCCGGCGGGAAATCCGACCGAAACCCTATTTCTAGGGTTTCGGCCGGCGGCGGTCGGCCGATGGACTCAGCGAAGGAGAACCGGACGAGCGAAGCCCTCGAGAACTGCAAGGAGCTGCTCGACTACGCCATCGGCGAGCTCAGGAACTCGGTCGACAAGTTGGCTCCTCCATGACCAAAGCCCTGAACAGCTCCTCCATGCTGACGAGCAACACGTTGGCGATCGTCGACCAGATGTCGACGGTGCTCACCTCGTTCCAGCTGCCGTCCCTTAGCCGGCGATTGCTCTCGGAGAATGAAGTCATATCGGAGGTGTTGCGAGTGGACGTTGGCGACGGGTTCATCGGGAAGGACTTCGGGGTGGAGAACTCGGCCGGGGCGGAGAAGCACCAGGCGGTGGCGTTGCGAGTGCAGGGCCGTAAGGACCGACACGAGGCGACCGGCCTCATCCTCCACAACTGCACCATCAGCGCCGATGCATCGCTGGTGCCGGCGCAGGCCACGGCATCGAAAGCCATTGTTATTAATGTTATCAGCAACGGCGTTGCGACGGCCCGAGCCGTTGCTGATAATATTTTTAGCGACGGCCCGAGCGGCCGTTGCTGATAATCATCAGCAACGCGCGTTTCTGTCACGGCTTTATTGCAACGGCTCGGCCGTTGCTGATGCTCTTCAGCAACGGCCCAGCAACGGCACCAGCCGTTGCTGATACTCATAATTCTAGTAGTGTCACCATTAACCATAATAGTGGAATTTGTACGGAGAAGGTGCTCAATCCATCGGAGCCAACGACGAGGAAAACCACGAGCCTCTAGCATCTGGACGATAAAGTCCCAACTGACAGAGTCAAATGCCTTAAGGAAGTCGACCTTGATCAAGAAGGTGACATCGCCTCGTTTGTGGCAGGCCCAGACCGATTCATGGTTAGTGAGGAAGCAAAGGAAAGTTCCCAGTACAAAATTCACAGATGCCTCTCATGTACAAATCCTCACAACTCATCTCTCTACAATGAATTTCATTACCATCCTCCTTGATAACCTCACTAGTGAAGCAAATTTCATGAACATATTTAGCAACAAGAAGAGCTTGTAAATTAAAATCCCTGCCAACATGCATCCATTTCCTTATAGCACAACTCCCAGTAAGTTTCAAGATATCTTGGACCAAATTCCTCGAGTTCTAGCAAAATTATTTAGATTTCACTTCCTAACATCATTGAAGCCATAGCATATATTGTAAAGTTCCGCAGCCAAAGGAGATAGACATCCATTAAACACATGGCCTCTAAACTTCCAAACACCACCTTTACCGCATTATACCGCATTAACCCCATTAACCCTGATGTAACGGGTCATTTAAACCCATTTCACGTCCCATCATTAAATCATTTAAACACATTCATTGAAACTATTTAAATTAGTCATTTAAGCTCGGATATGCATCAAAAAATCATCAAAAATCACGTAAATTCTAATTTACTAAATGAAATGAGGTCCAAAACTTGGATCAATGAAAATGAGAGTGTACAAGTCCCAAAATGAAATTGTTTAAATTATTTAAATAATTTTAATTTTTTGAGTGGAAGAATTTAAATATGTCATTTAAGCTTGAAAATGCATAATAAAATCACCAAAAAAATCATAGAAATTCAAAATTACTGAATGAAATGAGGTTCACAACTTGGATAAATGAAAATGAGTGTTTACAAGTCCCAAAATAAAATTGTTTAAAATATTTAAATAGTTTTAATTTTATTTAAACAGTTTATCGGTCGATCTCCGGCCGACCCCCGACCGACGGAGAGCCAACGACTCTTTTTTGAGCCATTGGGTGGGTTAACCCAGGAGTTATCTTTTGGCTCCCTATAAAATGGTCCTCCCAGTCTTCCTTCACTATTCTTGATCACTCTTAACCTTATTGACCATCCCTAAGCCCCATTGAGCATTCTTTGTGAAAAACCATAGCTTGGAGTCTAAAAGCCTCGATTGAGCATTGTCTTCATTGTTTCATCGTCGAAGGCATCAACAAGAAGCTAGGATTCATTGCTGGAGCTAAGTATTTGTGTCATTGTATTTATAGCTCCATTTATTTGTATTTTGGTACTTATTTGCTTGTGTCTCAAAGTCTGCAAACCTAGGGTGCTAGGTTTGTTGAGTGTGGTGGTAGCCTTGATTGTAAGACATAAGTCCATCCTTGTAATCTAGGATTAGAGTATTCTTAAGAGAAAGTGAGGTGAGAGAGTGCTCTTAGTAGAAAGTCGGAGACTTCCAGATTTGGAAGTGTCTTCGGTGTGAGAGCGAAGACTCTCCGTGGAAAAGTCCTCATTGTAAGAAACTTTAATCTAGTGGATTGCAAGTGAAATCCTAAGCGGGGTGCTTTAGTAGTGGAGTAGGCATTGAGGCTGAACCATTATAAATCAAAATGTTAACATTGAATTGATTCATATGTGATTAGCTTGCTCTTGCTTACTACTTATCTTTATTGCTTATGCATGTATATATTGTGATTGTCTTGTGATTTGCTTAAGTAATTCAAGCAACGTGAAAATTTACATTAGGATTTAAGTTTTATTGAACACACTATTTCCCCCTCTAGTGTAGGTCATTCGACTTACACTAGCCTTGCTAGTGTAGTAGCAATGCTAAGACTTCTATCCACTATCTTCTTGTGGTGTGATGGAGTTCTGCTACTTTGCAGATTGGCAAATCGTCCATCTTAGCAAATCTATGAAAGCACCAATCTATTAAGAACAAAGTTTGATCGTTGAAGTTGGATTTGTTGGAGTCAACATGATCTCTAATATGCTTGTGTCCTAGCACCTTGGACACTTTTCAGTTAAGGAAGGTGCATAGAGACCAATTGAATCACTTGTATAAGAATACCTAAATGTTAAAATCTTAAAATTTTCTTCTACATTAAAGGTAGAACCTACTACAAATAAGAATTAAAAAAATCTTATAATCGGGATTTAATGTCTATCATTTACCATTGTCACTTAACTCTCTTTTGTACTTGTAAGGAATGGAAAAATGTGGGCCCGAAAAGACAAAAATAGTAAAAACATACGCATATGCATCAATGTGCTATTTGTGGAGATTGTGGAATTCTTGTTGTGCGTTGAGGTTTTAACATGTGCTAATTGAAATATTTCATGGGTCGGTTTGGTGCAAAGTAATGATAATTCTTCCTTACCAATCATGTGTTGAGTTTTTTGGGTGCCACGTGTTGTATGTCAATTGACTATCTATTTTTATCGACATCAACTACCTTAAGAATAAACGGATAATAAAGTCATAATTTATGTTTTAATTTGTCCATATGAAAGTAAATTAATGAAATACTCGATGTGAAATGCAAATCCATTTTTATATAGGGTTTGTTCATTTCACAAACCAACCGTACAAAATAACATAATATTAAATGTGGACTTATCTCATATTTATTTTGTATGACATCAGACATCAAAATTAGTGTTGTCTTGCATTTATTTAATCTTATCATGATGGAAGACAAGACAAAGTAACCCTAATACCCTTTGTATCTTCCCATGTTTGAATGATTATGAAAAGAGTGTTGGGCAACATACAATATATTATTATAATTATAAAACAATAATTATAAGAATGTTAATAATATAATATTACTATATTATGTTTAAAATGCAATGCATTGTAATTTTATATGATTAAATAATTATATTATAAAAACAACACTTTAATTCATTTGTAATTACTACAAATACAATAAGTTGGTTCATCCATAATTACTATAATACATAATAAATTTGATCAATATGTTTATATTTTATTAAATTTATCATCACAGCTAGATTAATTGATTAAGTTGTTCATCGTATGATTGGTCATAATTTCGATCATGACCCCTAAATTCATTGTTGTGCATATTTAGCTGCTTTGAGACTTATAAACTTGCTCAAATTTTCGTTGATGCAAGTCAAAAGCTTTATTTTCATTTGAATACGAAGTTGAACCCGATTTCTTAGCCTCAACACTCAACTACAAGAACTCTCTCTTATCATACAACATAAATGGTGTTTCTATTTTGGTAAATGTATCGTATGCTTTAAATAGAGCATCATTAGGCACTCTTGTGGCAATCAAGCCAATTTTGTATAATTTCCTTTACACAAAATTTGAACACAACATAATACTCTTTTGTGTCATGGTTAATCAAAGAGCCAAGTTTTGCATAAATCACTTCTTATATCATAAAACACAAATGAAACAAAATGAGTATATAATGCTACAATAGTAAATGTCTTAAACAAAAATATTATTCGTAGCATTCTTTTAAACAAGAAAAACAATAATATTCCAAATTACTAGTCTAATAACAATGTATCAAACACAAACAAGAGTGTAATTACTACTTGAATAAAAATATATAATGCTCCAAGAGGATCTATCAAGCATATAAAAGTTACAAATGTATCAATATTGCACATATATATTTCTTGGGTCTCATCTTGATCTTTCTCACAAACCACACGCCCATGACCCTCTAGAGATGGTGATGAGAATGATGAGAATGGCTATGAGAAAGGAACTGAATACTCGAGGGTATTGTCCAAGGGTATACAATACTCTAGGGTCTATCCCAAGTTATTCCGCGGGACAAAAAAATCACTTGTCTAATCCATCGCTCTCACTTTTATGCCTTAGGGTTTTTTATATAACAGATATTAGATAATTCCTCAAAAATTAGTAAAACGATCGAACTCAATGAGTTAACATTCAAATCTTTTCATTATTTTTCAAAAAAAAATATCTTAAAGTTTTTAATACAATTTAGGATAACTATTAATTATATATGACTGTCCTGGGCAATATTTATTACTTACACATTTTACCAAAAGTATTATATCAAATTCTATTTTTAAAACTCAACTTTTTTTTTGTTCCATCTCTTTTTTTTTCAAGAAAAATAAATTAATTGACTATGTCAGGATTAGGAGCATCCCTACAAAAAATTACATCTAGTTGAGGAGATCTAACAAGGGTCCAAACAGTAGACTCTTTGTTCCTCCAAGCACAATGGGCAATTTTATTGGCATCTCTATTAACAAAAGAGATAATTACATGATTTAAAATATATTTCTAAATAAATTTCTAAATAAATTTTTATGATCCCAGGGAAAGTTGTTCATGTTATTAATGAGGTCCACAATGTGCTTGCAGTCTGATTCAATAATAATATGATCCAATCCCCTGTACAGGATTAAATTCAAAGCTTAAAAGATATCTAAGGTGCTGTATTGGTTAGCGAAAATTACTTTTTGATTTGATTTCAATGAAATTGAAAACTTGGTTTCGAAAACTTGATTTTGGTTTTTAGTTTTCAGTTTTTTGAAAATGCGTTTGATTAATAAAAATAACATCAGTTTTAGTTAGTTGAAACCATTAAATATCTATTTGTTTATAAAAAATAATATTAATTTTTCTTGAACATTTTTAGTAGTAATTAAATGTTTAGTTACTTTACAAAATTAAATATTTGCTGATATGGTTATAAAATATTTATATGATTTAATTAATTAAGTTATTGTTAATTTAAGATTTTTTATTCAATTAGATATAAAAGTTATTAATAATTATTATAATTTTTTTAAAAAAATAAGTCCAATAGTCTAAAATTAGTTTTGATTAAATTATAAATAGATCAACTTTAAGAAAATTGAGTTATTCAAAATTTAGATTTGAATCAATTAGATGTAAATTGTTTTAATTAATTTGTAAATTTAAGATAATAGTTTGAGTTGAAAATGATTATTTTTATTTTTATTTATAAAAATTAGATATAATTTGATTTATTTTTAAATTAATTATTTTTATAAAAAAATATTTATAATTATAATGTTGCCACTACATTTTGATAACGAAACCGACAGTCTCGAAACCACAGAAAATAATATTCTGGTATTTTCATTTTTATTAAAAAGGATTGGTTTAATTTTTATTCTGGTTTTGATTCAGCTTCATGAAAACGCTGAACCAAACACGTTTTTGTAAGTAATTTTGATTTCAGTGAAATCGAAATCATGAAAACAGACTTGGTTTCGCTAACCAAATAGACCCTAAAGCATTCAAATAATAATTGGAATTTAAAGAAAAGTATAGGGCAGAAGCATAGAGACACTCCCCTTTAGAATCTCGAAGGATGAGACCAGCAGCTCTATGAGGGTTAGAGTAAGCACCATCACAATTAAGTTTAAACAAGTTAGTATGAGGTGGAAATCAAGCACAAGCATTGATATTATTCATAACAGAGCCCTCCGGTATGTGTGCCTTGATATAATCTAGGGAGAAGGCAGCAATACGCATGACAACATTATTAATGTTATTTCACCATACATTAATAATTCAAAAATACTAGATGAATCACATGACATTAACAACAATGGCTTTGGAATTATAATTCAAAGAAGAATTCAAACTCAACAAAAGCCAGTTACCAGAATGCCACATCAAGCTACTAGCAAAATCCATATTAAGATATTGACCAAGAGCATACCAGAAATCAGAGATAAATTTACAAGCACAAAACAGGTGATATAAGTTTTATTCATCCAAATTACAGAATGTGCATTTACTATCAGACGAAATACCCAGATAATGAAGTCTGGACTTAGTTAATAGGCGGCCATGAAAAACTTTTCAAAAAAAAATTTACCTTGGGGGGAGAGGTTAATTTCCAGATCTGTCCCCAATTAGGAGTAATACCAGTAGCTTGATGGTTCAAGGATTTTAAAAATAGGTATGCAGAGGATGCAGGGCCTTTCCATTAATTTGATCAATCCAGACAACACAATCATCATAGGAATGGGATGAAATTTCAATGCTTTAGATAGATTTTCATAAATCAACATTACACGTCGTTAAACCAATAAAATGAGACATATTATTTTCATGTATTAAATGATTAACATGAGTTAACTGATTAGCTAAATTAATATTAAAGAAGCTAGATTTTAAAGCAAGGGGAAGATCTAAAGTCTAGTAATCATTTTTAAAAAAAAATTGAACTACCATTGCTAACAATAGCTTTAAATCCGAAGTGCAACTTAGAGAAAGCAAGAACAAAAAGCTTCCAAGCCCAAGAAGAGTTCTTAGGAGGAATAATATTTACACAAGAGACTTTAAAATATTTAGCATTAACAACTTTAACCCAAAGAGAGTTATCGTTATTCATATAAGCTTGAATATATTCTCTTTGCTTGGAGAGCAAAACTTTTAGTTATCATGTCTTGAAGACCAAGTCCACCAACGGTTTTAGAGAGGGTAATAGTCCTCCAATTAATCAGGTGGATGCTTTTCTTATTGCGGTCATGGTTCCAAAGAAAATTCATCATTTTTTAATTCTATTTTGTCACAAATATCTTGAGTAAGCCAAGTAACATAAATAGAATGAGTAGGAATGAAATTCAAAACAGATTTGATTAAAACAAGTTTTTCAGCTCGAGATAAAAGAGAAGTCTTCTAGTTACAAAGCTTGGATTCAATCTAATTAATGACATAGTCATGGGTTCTAGGAGGAGGTCTCCTATGGGATATCATAACACCAATATATTTAAATGAGAAAGACCCCATTTTAATTCCAAGAAATCGAGAAAATCTAAGTTTCACACTAGGATTGACATTCCTAGGAAAATAAGTTTCAGACTTAGAGCAGTTAATCTTTTGACCAGTCAAAGTCTCATATTGAGCAAAGATAAAAATAACAGAATTCATGTTCTTTGAATTAACTTTAAAAATCAAAATTATGTCATCAGCAAATATAAGGTGACTTATAAAAATATTATTTTTCAGCTTAAAAGGAGTAAGGGCATTATTGTCTACAATATTATTAATGAGATTGGTAAGTAATTGAGCCACGCGAATATACAAAAAAAGGTGAAATATTATCACCTTGTCTGATGCCTTTATGAGAGGGAAAAAAATTAGAGAGTTGAGCATTTATTAGACAAGCAAAAGAAGGGAAAGAAATACATGCAGAAATCCACTAAATAAATTTATCAAAAAACTTGTAAATGTTTAAAACTTTAAAAATGACATCTCTACTGATGGAATCAAAAACTTTCTCAACATCTATTTTAACAATAATATAAGGAGAAGAACTTTTAGAACTATAAAAGGAATGCACAATTTCTTGAACAATTAGAATATTATCTTGGATATTTCTACTCTTAACAAAGACAGATTATTCACAGCTAATGAGAGAAGAAATACAACCTTTCAATCTATTAGCAAGCAATTTGAATAAAATACGATAAGAGACATTACAAAGGATTATAGATCTATAGTCCGTAACAGTCTTAGGACATTTGGTTTTGGGAATAAAAGTAAGAATAGTTATATTCCAATTATCAAGTAAAATTGCAGTGTGATAAAAGCTTTGAATATAATTAAATAAACCGTTAGAAATAGTATCCCAATAATTTTTATAGAATTCAATTGTAAAGCCATCATATCCTGAGCTCTTACCATTCTTAAAAGAATTGATAATACCTTTGAGTTCAAGCATAGTAAAAGGAGCAATCAAAGAATCAGCTAAAGAAGTATCAACATGCATAGAAACCGGCCAATCAAAACTTGTAGAATGAATGACATTAAGAGAGCTCCAAAGGTTCTGATAATGATGCACAAATCCTAAGAGAATGCCTTGATTATCAGAAATATTAACATTAAAAGGATTAAGGATGGAAGAAATATAATTGATTCGTCTACGCATGGTGACAACACGATGATATAAAGCAGTGTTCTGATCTCCATCATGGGTCCTATTAAACTTGGATTTAGATTATCATTTGAGACAAATCTGCCTTTGAATGACAGCATACTTATTATGAAGGCATTTAATTAAGCTTTTCATCTAAATCAGGGGGAGCATGAGGCATGCCTTCTAAAGATTCAAGTAAATGTAAAATTTAGATTTGATTCACGGTTACCAAAGATGTTTTTATTCCAATGAGACAAAGCACCTCGTAATTTTATTAAGTCTAATATTAAAGGCAGGATTAGTATTAAGAGAATTGGGAGCAAACCAAGTATTTCGCACAATATTATGGGTCTCATCATATTTTAACCAAATTTTTTTAAATTTGAACATTTTATTTCTACCTCGTTTATGAACAAGAATAATGCAAAGAAGTGGATTAATATTGCAATGACCAAAGAAATATAATCAAGAAGCATTTATAGATTAAAATTTTAGCTAAATATTTATGATTATTCGACCATGTAAATTTATTATCAAAAAAATCAAGGTCTAGTAAACTTAAATGTTCAACAAAAAGATTAAAAACTTGGACAGATTTGGAGTATTTAAATGGCTGACCTCCAAGTTTATCTTCCGAAGAATACAATTAAATCTCAATTAATAAAATAGTTGAAGGGTCAATGCCAGACAAGTTATAGTAGTAAATATCGATAAAATGGTCAATGGTCGATGACAGGGAAATGAATCCCTGAAAATATGAATGGATTGAAAAAAATTATGATTTTGGATAAATTTAGATATTTAACCATTTAATATATAAATTGAAAGAAAATTGTGACAAATAGTATTTAGATATCTTTAAGCGGGCGTTTGATTGCCCATAAATGCAAATGCTGTAAAATCTATTTGCATGCAAAAGCAAATGCTCGCAAATAGATTTTGCAGCCTATCATTTGGTTGTCAGTAAGTAGAGTTGCAACTTCTATTTGCAAATATTTGGTTGGCCATAAATTGAAGTTGCAATTACACTTGCAACTTGCAACTTACATCTTACGAATTTTTTGAGCCGAGTCGGGCACAAATTTTTTCGGGTCGGGCCATACACAAATTTTTTCGAGCCGGGCACGAATTTTTTCGGGTCAGGCGGGACATGAATTTTTTCGTACCGGGCCAGACACAAATTTTTTCGGGTCGGGCCGAGTCGAGCTAAGCACGAATTTTTTCGGGTTGGGCCGAGTCGGGTCGGGTCGTGCATGAATTTTTTTCGAGTCGGGTTGAGCCGAGTCGGGCCGGCACAGGCCTGGGACAGCCAGGACAAGCCGGGCCGGGCAGGCATAGACCGGATCGGGATGGGCCATGTATGAATTTTTCGAGCAGGGCTAAGCCAGACACAAACTTTTTTGGGCCGGGCAGGGCACGAATTTTTTCGAGCCTGGCACAATTTTTTTTGGGTCGGGCCAAAAATTTAGGCCCGGCACGATTTGCCATGCGTAGTCGGATAAATTAATAATTTTAAATTTTTGTATAATATTAAAAATATATTTAAAAAAATCTATCAAACGACGTCAGATCTAAAATCTGACACTATCATCGTGTTCAAAAAGCGAAAATCTACAACTTTGATATTTATCTCGTCTCCATCTGATGACTCTATGCAGCCAAAATTAATTATTTTTTAATATTTAAATTATTGCATTTGCAATCCACAATTTTGTATTGCAAATTTTTTGGGCTGCAATTTTATTTGCGTCTCACAAATAATATTAGAAATACAAATTATAACTAGTAAATACGGTAAAATAATTTTATAATTAATCAAATAAATTTATTATCTAAATGCTGCGATTAGGTTTCAGCAACCAAACGATCGATAAGTCAATCAAATACACGTGTAAGTTTGCTACGTGCCCAAGTAAAATGTATACCCGGTGATTAAATTATGTAAAATTCAGCCAATCAAATAGCGGGTAGTATTCGGGTATGACAATAATAGAAAATTAGTACAGCTCAGGTGTGACCCATAAGCGTCTCCATAGTTTATCGAATCAAATAGCAGGGTGGAGTACGGGTAGACACAAGTAATAATCCTTTCTTTTCGAGTGCTGACAAAGACACCTGCTTCTCCGTGTATATCCACTAAGGAGAGAGAGAGAGAGAGAGAGAGAGAGAGAGAATGGACAGTCCAGTGGGGAGATCGCCGCGGAGCCCGGAGGCGGAGATCGGACACCGGTTGGAAGACCTGTGGGACGTGCAGCAGCCGCAGCTCAGTCCTTCCGAGAAGCTTAACTCCTGCTTCGAGGACGTTCCCGTCTCCTCCTTCCCGCGCGCCCCGCCATCCCAAGGTCCCAATTCCCAAACCCCCACCTTTTTCTTCTTTGTTTCACTGACTGCAGTTCAAAATACACTTCCTCATTTATTTCCTATCTATACCTTCTTCCGTTACTTAACAAACTTGATTCGTTCTTTTGCTTTGATTAGCATGGGATGATGACTTACCATGGGTTGACTTTAGTTGACAAATTCAATAAAAACACCTCATTGGAATACCTAGCTAGCTTTGGTTAAAGTTCTAATGTTTGATTTGAATTAACTGGAAGAGAGCAGATACTGGTTAGTGTGCAGGACTTAATTTTCTACTGATAATAGATAAGTACTTAATTCCTGTTGACTGAATGAGAAGAATACAAAGAAGAACAGCTGATAGAATTGGAAATCACAGCTCGGCTATTGGTTAGCTTCATTGAATCAAAGAAGAGGGAATCCTTTACAATCCATACTCTGATCGAGTCCGAAGAACTCGATCAGTCGAGAGGGAAAAAACGCAAGGAACTAGCTGTTTCAATTAACAGCTTAGGTTCCTTTTATATGACTCAGCAACAATTCAAAAAAGGTGAAATTACATTTGTACCCTTTTCTAATACCATCAACCATCTATCATTAAGCCCTTTATTGTCTTTCCTTAACTAACAGTTACTGCAAACTCCTTCTCTTCATTCAAACTTCTGTCAACACTCCCCTGGCAAGTTGGTAGAATGGAGAAGGGATTCTCCATTCCCAACTTGGAGCACAATTTCTGGTGTTGAGGAATTGCCAAAGCTTTGGTCATGATGTCGGCTGGTTGTTCATCACTGGAGATGTGTATGGGATCCACTTCTTTAGTTTGATACTTCTCACGAACGAAGTAACAATCAATTTCTAGATGTTTAGTTCGTTCGTGGAAGACAGGATTGTGGGTGATGTGGAGAGCACTTTGCGAATCACAAAACAAGGGTGTTGCTTCCCTCTGTTCAATACCCAGCTCAGTTAAAATTTTCCTCATCCAAACTAGCTCTGCCGTAGTGCTCGATAACGCCCTTAGTTCACTTTCTGCGCTTGAGCGGCTGACAGTAGCTTGTTTTTTACATTTCCAGTTGACAATTGAAGTCCCTAATTTGATGATATAACCAGTTGTTGATCTTCTATCCTGAGCACAAGATCCCCAGTCAGCATCTGAGAATCCGACCAGGTTCATCTTGGCTCTTGCTGAATAAAAAAGGCCCATCCCTATAGTGCCTTTTAGATACTTCAGAATCCTCAAAGCTCCTTGATAATGCTCCATTAAGGGGTTCTCAACATGTTGACTTAACCTATGAACACTATACATAATGTCCGGCCTTGTTATGGTGAGGTATAATAGTTTCCCAATGAGTTTCCTGTAGGCTGTGTTGTTACTGAAAGGCTTCTCAGCATCACCTATCAATTCCCTGTGTTTTCTATTCACTGCCATTGGAGTAGGCTTGGGTTTACAATCTTTCAATTTCATATCTGACAAAAGATCAATTATGTATTTCCGTTGACATATGTGAATTCCTTCTTTGTCTCTTTGTATTTCAAGGCCTAAGAAATATCTTAAGTATCCCAAGTCCTTTATTTTGAACCTCTGGTTCAAATGCAGTTTCAGTTCTCTTATTCCTTCAGTATCCGACCCTGTGATGATTATATCATCAACATAAACTAGGGCCAATACTTCCTTATCATCTTTTCTCTTGATGAATAGGCATGGGTCACCATTGCATTGCATGTATCCTTCTTCTTTTATGCTGTTCGAAAGCTTTGAAAACCACTGCCTACCAGCCTGCTTCAATCCATAAATGGATTTGTTTAACTTGCAAACTCTTTTATCTCCTGCTTCTCCATACCCGGGTGGCAACTTCATGTACACTTCTTCCTCTAAATCCCCATGTAGGTATGCATTGTTCACATCTAGCTGATGCAGTGACCACTTGAAGGCTGATGCTATGGCCAAAACAATTCTCACTGTGGCCATCTTTGAAACTGGCGCAAAGGTATCAGAATGATCTATTCCTTCTACCTGAGTGTAGCCCTTTGCTACTAGCCGGGACTTGTGTCTATCGACAGTTCCATCTTGATTGTATTTGAGTTTATAAACCCATTTACAACCAACAGGATTCTTTCCTTCAGGTAACTGGCATAAACTCCAAGTATTAGTCTTCTCTAGAGCATTCAATTCATCTTTCATAGAGTTTCTCCAAATCGGATCAGCCATGGCTTCCTCATATGAATTGGGTTCACTTAATACATCAATGTTGGCTATAAATCTTTTATGAGCCTCTGAGATACATGTGAAACTCATATATTTGTTCAGTTGATGTGGTGCAGATTTAGGAACCTGAATTTTTCTCTGAGCTGGCAAGGTTTTTAGCTGGTTGCAAACATAATCTTGCAGCCTGATGGGTTTCCTCACGACCCTTTTTTCTCTTTGAGCAAATGGTTGAAGTGCTTCATCATTTGTCCCTTGTCTAGTGCCATGATTGCCTATCTCTGTTTGTTCAGTCGAACCATCTATCAGGTCTTCTTCCTCTATTGTTTCAGTTTGTGTGGGCATTTTACTGATGAGTTTTGAGTCACTGAATCTGAGGTTGTGATCATTTTCTTGTCCCACTAGGTCATATGGACTGTATATACCATCAGTTCCAATGTGACTAACAGGCAATGGAGGTTGTGTAACTTCTTCTTTCCATGGTTCCTTAAATGGAAAAATATGTTCAATGAACACTACATCTCTAGATATTGTGATATCTTGAGATTTCAAATCATACATCTTGTACCCCTTTTTCCCATGTGGATATCCAATGAAGATGGACTCTCTACCCCTGGCATCAAATTTCGATCTGCCTTGTCTCAATGTGCTTGCATAGCATAAGCATCCGAACACCCTTAGATGACTGAATGAAGGTGGAACCTTGTTCATCATTTCATAAGGGCTTTTGTTAGACAGCTTTATACTTGGCATTCTATTGATCAAGTATGTGGCAGTCAAAATACATTCTCCCCAAAAATTTTCTGGTAGGTGAGCTTGAAACCTTAGACTCCTAGCAACCTCCAACAGATGTTTATGCTTTCTCTCCACTACAGCATTCTGCTGAGGAGTCTCTACACATGAACTATGATGCACAATCCCTTGGTCATTCAAGAAATCCTTCACAGCAGTGTTAAAAAACTCAGTTCCATTATCAGTTCTGATTATCTTCACACTGCTGTCAAACTGAGTTTTAACCATCCTGATAAAATTAATCAGTATACTTGGGACTTGACTCTTGAAGGAGAATAGGTAAGTCCAAACAGCCCTTGTATGGTCATCAACTATTGTTAGGAAGTAGGAACAACCATCATGTGTCTTTACCCTGTGAGGGCCCCAAACATCCAAGTGTATGAGTTCAAAACAAGAAGCAGCTTTATTCATACTTTGTGAAAAAGGAAGTCTACATAGTTTGGCAATTGGACAAATATTGCAAAACATATCATGATTACAATTCAAATCAGGAATGTATTCTGATAAGAGTCTCATTCTCTCGGTAGGCATATGCCCAAGTCTAAAATGCCATAAAGAACATGTGTCAAGCTTTACATTCATGACTCTGGTTTCACCTTCTGATATTTTCTCTTTCCCGGACTCCTTCAAGATGTAGAGTCCATTCACTTCCTCACCAATACCCATCACCTTCTTCGAGGTTAGGTCCTGTATGATAAAATTGGAAGGATTAAAAATTATGGAGCATCCCAATTCCCTAGTCAATCTACTAACAGATAGTAGGTTGCATTTGAAAGCTGAGACTGCTAGTGTATTGTGCAATTGAATGTGATCATTCACTCACACTGTGCCAATTCCTGTTATTGGCACTGAAGTGCCATTCGGCAGTGAAACCTTGTCCTTGCTAGAAGCTCTACTTGTTCTCAACATATCAACTTCACTAGAGGTTATATGGTCAGTGGCACCACTGTCCATAATCCACCTCCTTTCATACATATTAAATCTGTAGTTAGGAAACTCACCAGCCATATTGACTATAGCACTTGTCCCTTTACTGCTAAGCAAGCTTAGTAAAGTCTGGTATTGTTTCTCTGTGAAGCCACCATGGTCCTCCTCTTCTCCTTTTCTGTTGGAGCATTCAGGTTTGTCCTCTGATTTCATCTCAGCTTTGTCTGCGACTGCATTATTAGCCTGTCTATCAGCATACTGATTTGAATACTTCTGTTTTCCCTTAAAATTTTTATTCCCGGATGGATAGCCATGCAATTTGTAACAATCTTCCCTTGTATGTCCTGGCCTTTTGCAATAATCACAGAATTTTCTTTGATGAAATCCATCATTGCCTTTCTCATTCCTGAAACCTTGATTTTGAGACTGCTTGTAAGTGTTCAAAGCCACACTGTCAACTGAAGAATTGCTTAGCATCCTTAATTTCCTCTGCGATTCCTCTTGGCCTAACAGTGAATAGGCTTGATTCACATCAGGTAAAGGTCTCATTAACGGTATCTGTCCCCTTACATGCATGTAAATATCATTAAGACCCATAAGAAACTGCCTTAATCTCATCCTTTCTGTTTTGTTCCTCCCTCTTGCTGTTTCACTGTCCAAATCTACATCTACTGCGTCAAGTTCATCCCACAAGGATTTCAATTTGGTGAAGTATGCAGCAATCGACAAATTTCCTTGCCTCAAAGTATATATCTGGACTTCTAACTCAAAAATCCTTGGCTCATTGCTCTTCCCGAACCGATTTTCTAAGTCAAGCCACATTTTATGAGCTGTCTTCGCATAGATTACACTTGTAGTGAGTTCAGGAGCAATTGATTGTACGATCCATGATCGCACTAGATCATTGCATCTCTTCCCGATGCTAAACATCGGAGAGTTTACCTCAGGCATGGGAAGGGTACCATCAATGAAGGCCAATTTGTTCTTCGCCGACAGTGAAATGGTCATGGATTCACGCCATGGAAGATAGTTCTCTTGCCCACTTAATTTGACTGAGACGAGGAAAATACCTGGAGCATCACTGCCATGGATTAGGTATGGATCATTGTCGTATCCACTCACATCCGATGTAGTTCTGATCTCCTCCTGGCTTGCAGATTCGCCCACTACCGATCGAGTCGATTGGGTCCTTCGATTCCTCGCCATCTCAGCAAATTGGGGAAGAACACGCCCTAAGCGGATCTGCGATTTCGCCTAATTCGATAGCTCTGATACCATGTTGACTGAATGAGAAGAATACAAAGAAGAACAGCTGATAGAATTGGAAATCACAGCTCGACTATTGGTTAGCTTCATTGAATCAAAGAAGAGGGAATCCTTTACAATCCATACTCTGATCGAGTCCGAAGAACTCGAGCAGTCGAGAGGGAAAAAACGCAAGGAACTAGCTATTTCAATTAACAGCTTAGGTTCCTTTTATATGACTCAGCAACAATTCAAAAAAGGTGAAATTACATTTGTACCCTTTTCTAATACCATCAACCATCTATCATTAAGCCCTTTATTGTCTTTCCTTAACTAACAGTTACTGCAAACTCCTTCTCTTCATTCGAACTTCTGTCAACAATTCCCTAAACGGTATTCAATGTCTTTGGAAGATTGAGCTTGATCTGACCAAAGAGATGGTTCATTAATGTGATGACTGAGAAATTTGATCATGACCCAGAGCGCAAATAGCTCGAGTATTCATGATGGATTCTTTTCATAACTATTCACTATAACTTTTCTTTATTGGATTGCTGATTCTTCCAAATTGATTGGTTATGAGATACATGTTCTGATTAATAATTTGGAAGATCAATAGTGGCATTTTGAACTTGTTCTTTGTCTTAGATGTTTCACTTGCTTATGACTTGTATACAATGATTATTCTTGCTTAACAGAATTCTGTTAGTACATGTTTGTGCATCACATATTTCTTTTTGGTCATTGTCTTCCTTCAGCATTTTCTTGTTCGATTCCTAACCATTTGCAAAATGGTATTACTGAATATAAAATGGCAACAGAAGTTCCTAACATTGTCTTCCTATGGTTCATATCGTTAAACATGTTCTATTTTCTGGAAATATAAATGAAAAATTAGATGGTAACAATAACATTGATATTGATCTCTTGGAAGTTTTTTATTTTTCAGTAGTTGAGATACCTTCAGATGCAAGTCTAGCCGATGTCGTTGAAGTTTTATCCAAACACAAGATGTTAAGTGCACCTGTCAGGAATGTGGACGCACCAGAAGATGCAAGTTGGATAGATAGGTACATTGGCATTGTAGAGTTTCCTGGAATTGCTGTATGGCTTCTACATCAGGTATGAAGCTAGAATATCCAGCATTCTGTTTCAAAAAATCAATTTAGATGACTCCCATTTACTTTCATAAACTTTATAAAATTAGTTGATGGGAAGTATCAAATATCTCCAATCATGACCATTTGAATAACTGCTCGTGTTTACAATTTCTTTTGAAATCTGAAGGATTTTGATGAATATTTGAACTAGTGCTTTGTAAAAATTTTATGTATTGGTACAGTTACAGTGATTAATAATTCATTCATTATTGTGACTAATGTAAGAGAAGGTACATTTTCTCTTCAGAAATGCCCTAAACTCTTCTAAATTGCCATCAAGCTATGTTACTAAATAAGTTTGTAATCATCAGATAATTCACATAATTGTACTTTCCCACTCATGAGAATCATAATTAAGTCATTAAATGACTTATTTAATTCATAATAGTTCCAATTTTAGCTTTAAACTAATACCTTTTTAGAACTGTTGTTGAGATAAACAGTGCCATTTAGGGGGGAAGGGGGGGGGGGGGGGGATTGTTCCAACAAACTGAGCGGAAGTGAAAAATTGAGCCATATTAGAGTTCCAAAAATACAAAAAAGAGAGAAAACTATATGCTAATTAAAAGTCAGTCGATGTCAAAATTTGATGAAGCATGTTATGCCCCAAGATCAGATAAATAATTAATCACATAACTAAGTGTAACATTGGGTCAGACTTCCAGTAAAACCTCCATATGGTTTCTCTATGCATCTCTAGCAGCAACTTTTAAGTCCATTTGAACTATGTTCTTCCTGCTAATGTCATTGGAGATTGCTCCCCTTAGTCTGATACATGTCTAGAATGTTATCTTAGCTTCTTATGTTCCAATGTAGTAAATTAGAGAGTGAATATAAATGCAGGTCTTTCTTGTTTAATGATCACTAATATTTAGGTTCAGACAATATGCATGCTAAATTATAGTATTTGTTATTTACTCTTTACCATTGGCCAGCAAGTAGGTGAGCCAAACTTTCAAGTGAGGACTCTATTCTGATTTTAGTTTGGAAATGGTGCTTTCTTCACAACTGAAGATTTAGTTTGCTACTATGCTACATGAGTTTCATAATGAGAGGCTGGTTTTGATGTTTGAGCGATCTAGTATATGATATTTTACTATTTTTTAACACAGTTACAATAGGTTATAATATTGGAAGATCTCTGTATCTTTTGCTTTGAACATTTAGTTGGGCTTCTGACTTATGCATCATTTGTTTATTTTTGTAGTCTGAGGTTGCAGCCCATGGGATGGTGACTGGTTCTATTGTGACAGGACAAGCTGTAGGTAGATCATCAACTGCAGTTGGTGCAACAGCTTCAGAAGATGGCAGTACTAATGCTATGATGCCAACAAATTCAATACCAGAAACTGCTGCATCAATGAGTGGAAGCTTTTTTGAAACTCTCACTTCTTCAGAATTTTACAAGAATACAAAGGTCACATTCTTTTTAATTTTCAGAAGGCATTTTCCTTCTGAACTGTTTATATATGTCTAATCTTGAAATAACATTTAATTCCTCTGTAGGTTCAAGACATTGCAGGGTCTTTTCGCTGGGCACCATTTCTTGCCTTGCAGAACTCTGACTCTTTCCTGACCATGTTGTTATTGCTATCCAAGTATAGAATGAAGAGCCTTCCTGTAGTAGATATTGGTGAAGGGAAAATTGAAAATATTATCACACAGTCTGCAGTAGTTCACATGTTGGCTGAATGTGTTGGGCTTCACTGGTTTGAGAATTGGGGATCTAAAAAGTTATATGAGTTGGGCCTTCCTATGATGAAGCCTAATAGACTTATCAAGGTCATCTTCTATATTATTCATAGACCACATTTTGATTATCCAACCATGCTAAGCATATGCATTTTCTTAAAAAGTGAGTAAATAGCATACTTGTATTCTTGTTGAAGCTTTCACTGCCACTTTGTCTCGGAGATTCTCTTTTATTGTTATAATGTTCCAATTATCTTAGCATTAATTGTTTTTTCTTCTATCTTTTTCTTTATTTATGTTTTTGCAATAAACTCACAACCAAAGTTTGTTCTACACTACAAACACAGTCCAAAAAAGAAGTAATAGGGTAGGTCTTGCAGTTAAAAGTTATCCGCAATGAACTTTTAATTTTTCTTGTTTTCAAGCAAGTTAAACAATAGAGAAATATGTTTCTTCCAGGTGTCATGACATCTCCTATCTGCCTTTCATTCTCTACAGGTGAGTGAGGAGGAGCCAGTTCTGAAAGCTTTTCAATTGATGAGAAAAAAAGGAGTTGGAGGGCTTCCAGTTGTTGATACAAGTGGGAAGAAGGGAATAGGAAATATAAGCATCAGAGATGTTCACTATCTTCTAACTGCTCCTGAGATTTACAAAGACTACAGGTGTTTGTTACATTTTTGCCTAGTTTTCTTCGTTAAAAAGTTCAGAAACTTTCATTGATATGTGTCAGTTCTTTATTATAATACTTGTGTTTTCGTTTATTTCTTGAAAATGCATGAATACCAGAAAGTATTTATACAGTCTTGAATCCCTAAAATGTGTGCTTAAGCAAGTATCAGTCACTTCCTTTCCAGAAGTCAGATACCAGTATAGGACATATATGATTACAGGGTGAAACGGAAAGGAAAGAGAGGAACAGATAAAATCCAAAGAAAAAACAAGTATATTTAGAAGATATTGTCAATTCTTGCTGATTCTGTTCGAAAATCTATTAATAGGCTAGACATGGGGAATCCAACATGTAATTTTAATTTTTTTGGTAGAAGTCATTGATTTATATCTTTGGTTATTTACTAAATCTATCTCAAGGTTTACAGTTATTTTTCCACAAATCTATTGCATACCTTGTTTTTTAACTAATCTACTTGAGGTTTCAGTTTCTTTTCAAATTTATCCTCATAATTCATAAATCTCGAGTTACTCCCCTATTAAGTTGATGACACGAACATGCCTAGTCAATCATTACATTGACAAGACATGCTACATCATATGCCACCTAGCTACACATGTAACAGAAACTCCTGAGACCCGCCAAATCTCCTCATGATTCCAAGTTCCAACAACATTGCCCATCTGCCACTGTTGCTCAAGTGGAACATTGGATATTAGAGTTTCTCCAGAAATGTATAAAATAACATGTCACATGCCCGGACTCGTCCACATGATGATGGACTAGCCGTATCCACATCAACAACTTAACAAGTCAATGAAGAATTTGATGAGAATAGATTTGAAGTAAAATTCCAATCTTTGGGATAGACTTTTTAGAAGATAACTTAATAAAACATAAGATAGAGAGTGATTTCAAACGAGATTTGCTGGTGATTATTTATCACGAATCTAGGTCTTGGTATCAATCTATTGAAAGCTTTGTGAATTCTCAAGGAAAACATTACATATAAATGGAAATGTGACATTTTGCATGCTTGTGCAGGTCAATCACAGCTAAAAATTTCCTTACTGCGGTACGAAATTACTTGGAGGAACACCATGAGGCCTCACCGTTGTTGCGTGCTCTAGTTACATGCAAAAGAGACGAGACACTTGAAGATATCATTCTCAGGCTGGACAAAGAGAAGATACACCGGATCTACGTTGTCGATGATGAAGAGAACTTGCAAGGAGTAATCACACTTCGGGACATTATCTCCAAATTAGTCCATGAGCCACATGGTTATTTCGGAGATTTCTTTTACGGAGTTGTTCCATTACCAGAGAATAGCAGGGTGTAATTTTCAATTGGACTGCTTCCTACTGGTTCATGGTTGTACATTCCATGTTTGTTCTTGAACATCATAAATTTCCAAGCTCATCAACTATGTGCTTATCAGGAGATCTATTATCAAGTTTTTCCATTGTTTAGGAATGCAGGGATCGATCGCCGATTCGCGGGGTAACTGGTTGTTTGGAATTGCAGGGATTGATAGCCGTCTAATGCAAGAATCCAAACCAGTGGTCAGACTTTGGTTTCTTTTCTCCATCTTGATGTAAGTTGTACACCATTGTTCACATAACTCGCTTTACTTTGTTGTGGTTTCTCCTTATGCAAAACCCAATTGTCTGCTTAGATTATCATCAGCTATTAGTTGAATTGCCTACATGATCTTCTCTTGGTAGACTTCTATTTTATCCCTTTTGTAATAATTTTATTTTCTATTATTTCTGCCATAAAAAAAGATGGGGATTTGTAGAAATATAGCTCAGAAGATTCTGTTTACTTTTTTTCTAAAAAAGAAACTGTTCCTTGTGTGGATAGTTGTTCTCGTGAAGATGTAGAATAAAGTTCGGGCGAACTAAATTAAATTGATTTTTTGAATTCCCGAAACTAAAGTCGAACTTCGAAATTAAATTTTGCGGTTGGGTTTGATTAACCGCTAACCGCAGTTAATCGATTTTCAATTGTCATCCCTAGTTGTAACCGCGGACTAGGAAGGACATATCTGGTTCCGAGACAATTTAAGTAGAAAAATTAATTAGAAAGCTAAGAAAGGTTCATGTTCACCTTCGAGGATTGTTAATAAATGTTTGGTCCTAACCGTTGATTAGGACACATCAAGTGCCGACATGGGGTGATCGAGCCTACTTTTCTAGGCCGCCCAATGGGCTTGAGATATAAAAGCCCATTAGAGAGAATACATTCGGCTGTTGCAATTCTAAATACTCTCGTGAATAATTAAAATACTAGATCATAGACATTATTGCATGAAAGCACAATGTTATACTTAAAACCAAAAAGAAATGATCGTGTGCCTTCTTTTGCATTAAGGGGTGTTTCGTTGCTCATGATTCATGCTCATGAGTTAAATTGCTTGTAAATAGCATTTGCATGTGTTGAGTTTGAGCATGCAGCAGAAGCAAGATGGATGTAAATCAAGAAGAAAATAAGAAAGGCAATAAATAACACAAACTTTAACGTGAAAAATCCAATTCGGGAAAAATCATGAGCAACGACGAGCAAAGAATTCACTATGTAGAAGGTAGACTACGATCAAATCCTCGACAGACTCCGATGAAGCAACGAGGACAAAGTGAAATATAATTTTTCACATTGCCTCTCTCCCTCAAAATAATAATAATAATAATAATATCTTTTTCTACAAAAAATGGAGCCATAAAATGGGCAGAAAACTGACCCAAACGTGCAAGAAACATGCACCCAAAAAAACTCCAACTGCAACCCATTACTTTACATTTTCAGGAAGTCAAACAGCAGTAACAATTAAAAAAATTGAGGCAATCTCAACAATCTTCACCTTGGCCAAATGTTGTGAATCAAGTGTTGTGAACATCAACCAAATTCAAACAATGTTTGAACTTAGCAATAGGAAGTGGCTTAGTAAGCATATTCGTAGGATTCTCCAAAGTGTGAATTTTCTTAACCACGATCTTTTCTACAACAAATGTATCTCAAATATAATGGTATTGATATGCTTGGTCTTAGAATGATAAGCATTGGTTTTGGTGAGATGAATAACACTCCGATTATTTGAAAACACAATAGTAGTATCTTATGAAACACCAAGCTCGAGAACAAGACCACACAACCATATAACCTCCTTCACACCTTCAGTAGCTGCAACATACTCCGCTTCTGTGGTGGATAGAGCAACAGTAGATTACAAAGATGCTTTCCAACTGATAACACCCGAACATAAAGTAAAGATGTACCCGGAGAGAGACCTATGCCTATCAAGATCACCACCATAATCAGAATCAACGAACCCAACAACATTATTAGACGTCACCTTGCTCCTATCAAAAACCAAGCCAAGATCAACAGTACCCTTCAAGTAACGAAAGATCCACTTCACTGCATTCCAATGATACTTGCCATGATTGTACATATACCAACTCACCATACTCACAACATATGCAAGATCAGGTCTAGTGCAAATCATGACATACATGAGACTGCCAACTGCACTAGAGTAGGGAGTACTAGACATCCTCTCAACCGCTTCCTTTGATTTCAGGCAAAACTCAGAAGACGGTTTAAAGTAAGCAGCAAGAGGAGTAGAAACAGGCTTGCTCTCACTCATATTGAATTTGTTCAGAACTATCTCAATGTACTTTTTTTGAGACAAGTAGAGCTTACCAGCTTGTGGATCCCTACGAATCTCCATGCCGAGAATCTTCTTTGTTGCACCAAGGTTTTTCATCTCAAACTCATTACTAAGTTGAGACTTCAACTTGTTGATCAAATTTTGTTGAGGGAAATTTTGTTGTTTGGTCGTCTATTCGACCTCCTGATTTGGAGGAGATTTTGCTCGACGATCTTTTGTATCTGCTCAGGCCAAGTAGTTCTTTTTAATAGAATTTCTTTTCGGTAAAAAAAAAAACTTGTTGATCAAAGACATGTCTTTTGAAGCAATCAACATGCCATCCACATATAACAACAAGTAGATAAAAGAATCATTTGAGGACTGTTTAAAATACACACAATTATCATATTGACCCGTGTGTAATCTACTCCAATCATAAAAGCATCAAACCGCTTGTATCACTGTCTGGGAGCTTGTTTAAAACCATACAAGGATCTCTTCAAACAACAAATACATTACTCCTTGCTAGGAACAACAAAGCCCTCGGGTTGCTTCATATAGATTTCTTCTTCCAATTATCTGTGTAGAAAAGCAATTTTAACGTCTAGCTGCTCCAACTCCAAATTAAATAGTGCAACCAATGCAAGAAGCATTCTAATAGAGGTATGACGAACAACAAGGGAGACAATTTCATTGAAGTCAATACCTTCCTTTTGATCAAAGCCTCGAACAACTAAACGAGCTTTCCATCTTGCGTCTTCAACCCCAGGAATTCCTTCTTTCCATTTGTAGATCCATTTGCAACTCAATGCACGTCGACCTTTAGGAAGCTCACATAAATCCCATGTTCCATTCTTATTCAAACTTTTAATTTCTTCTTGCATTGCTACAAGCCATTGTGTTGGATTAGGACTAAAAATAGTCTCAGAATATGAAGTAAGCTCAATCCCCTTCAGAAATCTCTTGTGCAATCACTAGTGCATAGGCAACGAGACCATCATCATCATTGTATCTGACAAGTTTTCTAATAACTATTCTTGGTCTATCATGAGCAATTGAATAATCATTAGTGGATTGTGGCTTAACTGGACTAGTGGTACTCGAGTCATGTTCATCAACGTGAACCTCACCGCTAGACTGTGGAACTATGGAAGAGGTAGAATCAACCTCTGGAGCTTTAGCTCTCACTTCTAACTCCACATTCTCACTAACACCTTGTTGATCACTTGTACTCGGAAAAGAAACAAAATACTTTTTCCTAGGGGTGAGAAAAAAAAACTGGTTTTTCGGTTAATCGAAAACCGGTCCGAAACCGAATCGGTTTTTCCGGTTAACCGAACCGATTTTTTTTGTTTCGGTTTTTTTTGTGTGGAAAAATCGGTTTTCGGTTTCGGTTTCAGTCCGAGAGGTAAAAAGTCCATCAGTTTCGGTTAACCGACCGGTTGGATATAATTTATTAATTTTTAATTATATATATATATAATAATAATGTATAAATTATAAAAAATTATAAAAAATTATAAAAAATTATAAAAAATTATAAAAAATTATAAAATATTAAAAATATTTAAAAAATATTTAAAAAATATTTAAAAAAATCAAAAAATATATTTAAAATATTTAAAAAAATCAAAAAATATTTAAAAAAATAAAAATATTAGTTTTTGTAGAACATTATCTTGGTTCAATGGTTTCACTTTTTTTTTCTTTTTTGTCAATGAGAATTTGCTATTTATTTAGATTTTTCTCCATGATTTGCATAATATTATTATGTTTGTAGGTTAAAAAAATTTATTGGTTAACCGAACCGAAAAAACCGAAACCGAAATAGCGGTTAACCGAAGTTAATGGACCGGTTTACGGTTAATGATTTTGAAAAACCGAAGTTAATGGACCAGATTTTTTTTTTGCTAATGGACCGATTAACCGGTCCATGCTCACCCTTACTTTTTCCCAAAAGATAACAATGCATTTTCATTGAAGGTAATAACTCTTTTTAAAATGATCTTCCTAAATTCAGGACACCATAAACGATACCCCTTAGACTCAAAAGCATAACCAAGAAATATGCATTTAACAACCCTAGGAGCTAACTTTCCATCATTAACATGGGCAAAAACAAGACATCCAAAAACTCTTAAATTAGATTAGTCAACAGGATTACCTGACCAATCTTCTTCTGGAATTTTGAAGTCAATATATGAGTGTGGATATCGGTTGACAAGATAACAAGCTGTGGAAACAGCCTCAGCCCATAAATCACAACGATGCTAGAGTCCAGCATTTGAGAGCATACAATAAGCTCTCTTAAGAAGAGTCATATTAAGACGTTCTGTAACTCCATTTTGTTGGGCTTACCAACAAGAGTCTTGTGTCTAGCAATAACATGACTTGCGCAAAACTCGTTGAAATTCAACTCACAGAATTTCAAGCCATTATCAGTCCTGAGCTTCTTTATCTTTTTCCAGTCTGGTTCTCAACAAGAGCCTTAAAGTTCTTGAACTTCGAAAAAGCTTCATTCTTATGTCTCAAGAAAAAAACCCAGACTTTGCGAGAGAAATCATCAATAAGGGTCATCAGCGTTTTCCTCCAAGAGAAGTGACCCTTGAAGGCCCCCATAAATCAGAATGAATGTAATCAAGAATACCTTGCGTACGATGTGTGGTTGTAGAAAAATTGACTCTTTTTTGTTTCCCAAATATGCAATGTTCATAAAAATCCAATTTTCTCGTACCTTGGCTACCAATAAGACCTCTTTTGCTCAGAAGACTCATACCTTTCTCACTCATATGACCCAAGCGCATATGTCATAAACGAGTGAGATCACCATCAGATAAGGAAGTGGAAAATGATGCAAACCCTGTCACAGTTGAACCCTACAAGAAATAAAGACACTCATATCTTTTACCTTTCATCAAGACCAAAGCACCTCTAGAAACCTTTAGAACTCCACTTTCAGTTGAATACTTGCACCCAAGAGATTCAAGAGTGCCCAAAGAAATCAAGTTATGTTTCAAGTCAGGAATATGGCGAACACTGGTCAAAGTCCAAATAACACCAACATGGGTCCTAATTTGAACAGTACCAATGCCAATAAGTTTGCATTGGGTATCATTTACCATTAGAACAACACCAAAGTCAACTTTCTCATAGGTTGAAAACCAATCCCTATGAGGACACATACGATATGTACATCCAGTATCAAGAACCCATCCAGAAGAGCTTCTCTTATCAATAGAGACAGCCAACAAAACGTCACCTTCAGAATCATTTTCAACCACTCCAGCCTCAACAATTTTCTACAGTTATTTGTTATTTTCTTCCTTTTTTATTTTTCAATTTATAACATTAAAAAATCTCATGCCCTGATTTCTTGCAATAACGATAGGTTTTGTTGAAATTACGTCCTTTAAATCTAGATTTGAATTTTTTGATATTTGTACTCTCTTTATCTTGTGATCTACCTCTAACAGACAAGCCCTCAGCTTTATTCTCAGAACGAGCTTCAAGATCAATTTTTTCTTTGGACAACAAATTAGATTTAATGCCCTCATAAGCCAAAGTATCATTGTTTTCATATAACATAATCTCCTTAAAGTGTTTATAGGTAGATGGTAAAGAGACAACAAACAACACAACTTTATCTTCATCCTCAATTTTAACTTCTAAATTTTTCAAATCAATTAAAATTGAATTAAACACATCAAGGTGAGATTGAATCGGAGTACCCTCAGCCATATGAAGTATGTACAGACGCTCTTTGAGACGAATTTTGTTGGCAAGACTTTTGGTCATGGAGAGAGACTCAAGCTTCAACCAAAGACCCCAGCAGTAGTCTCATGAACAACCCCCAAGTAGAACCTCCTTGGAAAGGCAAAGTTAAATTGTTGAAAGTGCCTTTTCATCAAACTCTTCCCATTGTTCATCGGTCATAGACTCAACTTCTTTGTTCATCGGTCATAGACTCAACTTCTTTGACTTATCATCTAAAACCTTCTTCAATCCATTCTGTGTGAGAACGACCTTCATCTGAATCTTCTGGATGCTAAAGCTAATCTTGTCATCAAACTTCTCGATATCAAACTGTATAGTAGACATCCTTGAAGTATGCTTTTATACTCTGCTACCATTTGTTGAGTTTGAGCATATAGCAGAAGCAAGATGGATGTAAAACAATCAAGAAGTAAATTAGAAAGACAATAGAGAACACACAAATTTTAACATAGAAAACCCAATTCGAAAAAACCACGAGCAACGACGAGCAAAGAATTCACTGTGTAGAAGGTAGAGTACAATCATATCCTCAAGAGGCTCCAATAAAGCAACGAGGACAAAGGAAAATATAATTTCCTACATTGCCTCTCTCCTTCAAATAAATAATAATAATATCTTTTTTTTTAAAAAAATAGAGCCACAAAAATATGTAAAAAATTGTCCCAAACGTGGAAGTAAAATGCAATAAAAACCTCCCACTGTAATCCATTACTGTGCATCTCAAGAAGTCAATAACAGTGACAATTAAAAAATTTCAGGCAACCTCAACAACATTATATGAAATAACGTATTATTTGATCAATAACGTAATATTTATTTTATGAAATTTCAAAACTTTATGTGAGATTATTAAAATTATATGAAAAAATCAAAATTCCACGAAACCAAACTTTGTAAGTGACACTGGCTGTATGTATTTTGACCAAATGTATCCCCTCTTAGTCTTTGCTTCAATTTCTTGGTGTTGCATCTTTTATTCTACTGAGTAGGCCTGTTGATGTGAGTCATGCTGTCAACATTTGACTCAATCTAGCGTTAACTTATTTTTTCTTTAGGATATGTTTGGATACGATTCATTAAGAAAAAACAAAGGAAGAAGAGGAGAATGAGGTAGGGTTGGCAATTGATCGAATACGATATAAATATTAAATTATTCATATCCGCACCGTACCTTATATTCGCATATCCGTGTCCGCATCATATCCGCTACAGATATAAATATGAATATCCATATTCGCACATATTCAAATGCGGATATCCACACCGCATTCGTATCCGCACCGTATTTAATAAAAAATATTAAAATAATATATTTAATTAAAAAAATTAATAAATTATCAATTCATTAATCCAAAATAAATATATAATATACTTCAAAATTCATCTTGACATGAAATTACCATAGAGTTCTTATATATATTAATAACTTATATGGGCAAAATAGTAATTTAAATACGCGGATAGACGGTGCGAATACGATATAGATCCACAGTCATATCTGTATCTGTATCTGTATCGTATTCGCGCGGATATAAGTTTTCTATTTTTGTATCCGTATTCATATCCATTTTTACTTGCGGATATAAATTAGATACGATGTGGATGTGATTTTTAGTTAGCAGATGCGAATAAAATTATCACATCTAGAATGGAGGGTAAAAATTAGTCTTGTTTAGAATCTTTGGATATAGCTTAACAAGCGGAAGGAAACGAGAGGGAAGAAAAAAATTATAGAAAAACTCCGCGTGATTTCTTAATTTTTTGGTACTTTTTGTTTTAGATTCTACGTTGGTTTTGCTATTTGATCGCAAAAAAGTGTTTTATTAATCAAAACTATATAGGATAGATTTGTTAAAAAGCTTAATATATATTATATAGATATTTTTTCAAAAAGTACATGATATGATAGACGTAGATATTAATTCTATTTATAATCATTCTATCTTTGACATGGACTTGTACCATTTTGAACTCAAGGTTCAAGTGGGGTTCATTGGAGTCAACCATTTTTTTACCAGAAATTGAATTAGACAAATTTGATTGTTTTATTATTGGGTTAATTATTAGCCAAATATATTTTCTAATTTGACGAAATTTTTAGTTATGCTCTATCATTTCATTGATCTCAATTTTATGTAATAAGTTTATAGTATGTTATATATATTTCATTAATTAGTTTATTAAGTTGTTGGCGTGATAATACAAAATATATAAAATAATATTTTTGTATCACATCATATCTTCGACAATGAGAAGGTACGTTGATCCCCAAAGAGAGAGAGAGAGAGCAATCGTTATTGGGGCGCCATCCTTGCCATCTCCCTTAGCGCCCCCGCTTGCACCGCCGCAGACCTCTAAGCTGTATCGCGATCTTTACGTCGCCATCATCATCGCGATAATGATGCGACACAAAAATTATTATTTTATACATTTTGAATTGTCATATTAGCAGCTTAGCAGACTAGTTAACAAAATACGTACGACATGACATAATTGGCACCAATATTAAATGTGATGCATACAATTGAAACCAATAAAATGATTGAACACAATTTAAAATTTCATCAAAGTTGGGATATTGACTAATAACCTTATATTATTTTCACATGATCTCATTCATGTCTAATTTATAGTTTCTCTTGTGGAGTTGAATGTAAAATTAATTTGATTGAGTTCACCGTCCCACTTATTTTAGTACTCTAATTAGGGAAATTTGTACCTTGGAAATTTCAAGCAATATAATTATTATTCTCTCCAAATTTATGATTATATTAACTTAAAACTAATTATTTTGACCAATTAAATCACTAATGATTTATTTGGTTTAATGGGTATGATAAGATAAGTTTAGTCTTTTAGATAATATTTTTTAAAATTCGGCGTATATCGAATCAATATATTTTATTTTCTTCTAATGGATGTATTATAAATAAATAATAGATATAAATTCATTTTTATCTTATCTCTTTATCCTAAGCAAATATGTTTTAATGTTTTTTCGATTTTTTTATATACTGTAATCAGGACTCAATTTTAAGATTTATGTAAAATTTTATCATTCAAATTATAATTATGCTATTTAATTATCAGTCAGAAGAATCAATAAGATTGAATTAACTATTAAAAATTAGTTTAATAAAATTTTGCCCACTAAAAAAAAATTCTATATATTTTTAAAAGAGTAATTGGATTCCTCGATGAAGCAATTTGTTGACTAACAACTGTGATTATAATTAGTAAGGAATGTCAGCATAATATATGAACAAATTTTAATCTTTAAAGTATTACAAATTAATAATTAATATGCAGAAAAAATCCATATAATTTGATTCACCTTTAATCTGTTGTTCCGACTTCCGGCAACTTCTTTTCGCGTTTGGTTTGTATCTATTGTTCTTTTTCTTACACCGATTTGACGATCTATTTCCAGTTAACTGAGTGATTCAGACCTAATTTGTTCATTTTCAAATTAATTAAAATTTTACCAATGTCGTGATACTGTAATTGTTATAAGTTTCAAAATAAAATATGGAATATAACACTAAACATATATCTTAATAAACTTTAAATTTTATACTCAAGGTAACTACGGTGGGAAAAACTAACCGTGACTAGCACAATTAATAGCAACATATTGAATATTACTTAGAGATCTAAAATTTGAACCATAACATAATTACTTATTATGATTTTTTATCTTTGTTAAAAAAAATTACGGTAGAAAAAAAAAAAAATCGGGCAGGGCGAAAAATAAAAGAAATAGTGTAAAGCTCTTAAGTCGGAAGAAAGTGACACTAATGTGCAAAATTTAGATCCATCATATCATCTCTCATCTGTTGGAAATTGACGTACTGTTAGTAGAAATTTTTCCGCATGTGATTAGCAAGATTATAATACATATTGTCGGGATCACAAATCACAATACATGTATTATGATTTTCTTATTAATTATTAATAATAATAATAATAATAAATAATAGTATTTCGAAAGTTTTTTAGGCAAAAATGAAAAGAAGGAGATGCGATGTGATAGGTGAATTTTGGAAACTTTTGTAAAAAATGTAGGATAGAAGAAAGAAAAAGGCTAGAAAAGAAAAGAAAAGAACCCCCGCTCAAAACCCTCTTTGGCAAATCACATAAAAAGTATATACTTGCCCTTGTACTGTAGAGCGTCTGCCCCCGAAGAAGGGCATCTCGTCGTAGCCGCAGTCGAGCCATGTTCGGAACTCTGTCGTCGTCCTCCGCTCCGTCGTTCGGCACTCCTTCCCCCACTCCAGCGTTTGGCACCCCTTCCTCCACCCCGCCGTTCGGCACGCCTTCCTCCACCCCCGCGTTCGGCACCCCTTCATCCACGCCGGCATTCGGCACGCCTTCGTCCACTCCGGCCTTCGGTACGCCTTCATCCACGCTGGCCTTCGGAGCGCCTTCCTCGAGCCCCGCATTCGGCACGCCGTCTCCTTCCCCTTTCTTCCAACAGCAGCAGCAGCAGTTACAGCCTTTTGGGTTTCAGCCGGCCCCCTCGCTCTTTGGAAATGCTCAGATCACGACTCAGATGGCTCCCGTCGCTCCCCTCCAGCTTCCCCTCGCCGACCGTGACATCCATGTCAGTTCTATTCTTTGATCCTACCCAGAACCCTAAATCTTCCAGTGGAACGACTAATTCTGTTTCAAGTGTCACGAAGATAAAATCTCCAACAAAATACTAAATATAGCATTTGATGTTTGTAGGCCATAATCGACGCTTACCGGGAGGAGCCTGGTAACCCTAAGTACTCGTTTAGGGTCTGTTTCTTTTATCTTTTCTTCTTCATATTTAAAGTTGACTTAATAGTGACCCTTCTTTTCTTGGGGTTCTGGTGTTTCATGATTTTTTTAATTTTCTTTTTTACAGCATTTGCTGTTAAGCGTCACAGATCCTGGCGTACGGGTGAAGCCGGTTGGTGCATCAGATGTGAGCTTCTCTTTCTTGTTCAGTTTATTCACTTTTCTTTGAGGTCCTTGGAGAAACCCACATTTTGCTCATTTTAATAGAAATTCTTCATTTGGAAGTGCAGATCATGTGGGCAGAGGCAATGGCAAAGCTGGAGGGAATGGATAGTTCAGACAGAGATAGATTGTGGCCTCAGCTTGTGCAGGGTTTTAAAGATCTATCTGATCGCCTCAAGGTGCTATGATCCACTCGTTGCAGTTATGATCATTTTTATGAAGGATGATAAATTATCACTAAACTGAGACCACATTGATATAATTATATATGTTCAAGTGTGAATACCAGTTTGTCATGAGATTTAAGTTGTTCCTTGCTAAATGACGCAAATAGGAAACACATCCATTAGAATAGACGAGATACAAGCTAATGATGTTGTGGTGGACCTTGTAGTAGAGTCATGGTGTTGTTTAATAGTGAGGAAATGCATGCCTTTAGGTTTAGTTGCAAAAAACCTCCAGGTTAGGAATTCTTCATATGGTGTTGGATGATTACTTTAAGAACAGTATGTGTTTGTTAAGGGTAAACTTACTTTTACATGGAATAATGGAATATAGTCTGATTATATGACATCATTGTAAGAAGAGCTTTTACTTTTATAAGTACTTTCAATCTGCAAACTTTATTGAAGTGACACCATAAAGTTACCATATTTTCTTAAAACCATATATATTTTTTAATTGACTTCCTACTGACTGATGTTTAAGGAAATTATATATGTTGTTTGCCAAGATGATAGTTGGAAATAGAATTTGATTGCAGGTGATACATATGTTAGGATAATTGACTTTTGGAGATAATGAGACACATGTACTAAAACCTCCAGGCTTGTCGGTAATTTCTACAATACACAATTAGAATTTATATACATGCAAAGAATAAAGATGGCAATGGGCTTTGAACCAGCCTTGAGCTGAATGTTATTTTGTTCTCTCTTTAGATACTCACTCACACACCCTTACATCCTTTGTTATATGCTGTGTCCTTTTCTTCTCATTTCCCTTCCAAGTCTTGCTTTCTGTTCCACCCATTTCATCCCTCCATTATTTGCCAGTAAATTATCATTATCCTCAATGCGTTGTACCCTATCCCACCCAAATTGCTAAAAATTATCATTATCATTATCATTACCAAAATTATCCTGATTTAGAACAATGCTTTCTTTATCGAGTCTCTTCTTATGGGAATCTCACAACCTGCATTGAGATCCTCATATTCACATCTTAGGTGTGGGAGTAGAAATAACAAAATATTCTGAGTTGTCTAATTTCCTCAATTATATACATATATTCATAAAAATCAAAATTTTGTTCTTTTGGAAGTTGAAACCATCATAACCTTGTTTTTTTCGTAAATAGCAAGAATGCTACATTTCATATGATTTGCCTTTTCTCTTTATATTTCCTTTGAGTAATAGAATTGAAGAATAACTGTTGGACCTTCAATTGGTTCCTGTGCTGCCTCCTTACATCTCTAATTTCTTGCCTTTATATACAGGTTAGTGAAGTAGGAAAAAACAACTAGGAAAATTAGCCCATCTATGACCTCTAATGCATGTCTAAAAAGCATAATTGAAAGAGAGATCAAGCTGGACGTCAACATTCAGAGATGACTTGATTATATATTTTTGTTTGTCCTATTTAGTGATCTTGAAGTTATAGTGTATTACAATTCAAATATCACTAAACCCAATAGCCCCAAATATCATCTATATTTATCTTTAAGACTCCGTACAATATGCTGTCTTTTAGCTTTTTTAACTTCTAATGCAAGTTGAGAAGTGAGCTTCTATTGACTAATATGTGGCTTATATAATTGTGAGTGGAAGATATAGCACATGCCGTTCTCAGTCATGTTCTTAATACCTAAATAATAGTGAGAGTTTTCTACTATGCTTTCGAGAGAGAACTTTTCTTTGTACCTTGTCAACTTGTCCCTCGTGTACCTGACTGTTATAGCATTTGTATGCCATACCTATTGTCTAAACTCATTCTATGCATGCCATTGTGCTTAAAACAACTGATTTCAGCTTGGATAGTCTTATCCAGAGTAAGTTGAAGTGCATCCATTATTCATCAAGAAATTTGGTACGAGTTAGATGTATTTAGAAATTGTTAGTTATTGACAACCATAGTTTCAAAAGCTGTTCATGCGTCTGCATATGCGTATGCTGACCTGTGTAGTTAAAAGTGCTCGCCTGGTCGCCTAGGCGCACCAGGCGAGGCGACCACAGGCCTTAGGTGAGGCGTGGGCCTGGGCTGCGCTTTTGCGCTTTTTTTTAAGCCCCAGGCGCGCGCTTTGTGTGCCTGGGTGAAGTCCTTGGGGGGCCTTTAGTGATGATGAAGGTGGCTTGACATGGGGTGTTATAGCTACAGCAACTAGGGCCGAGAACCCACTAGATTTACTAGAAAACAAGCTATGCCAGCTTGTAGAAAGTCAAGCTCTAGTGTTGATAGTTCAAAAGGCTCCACTGAGCGTGACTTTGAAGAGAGTGAGGCAGATTCATTTGAAATAGAAGATGAAGTTGAAGGATACAAGTCAGTTGGGGGGGATGATGAAACTGATAATAATTTTAGTGATGGGGACTCCGGGGATGATGTATGAGTAGGGATGTGGGTGACTAACTTTGTGTTAAATATGCGATGTTTTAATTATTCGTTGAAATGGTTGATGTTATAGGTGCAATGATGTGCATATAATTTAATTCTTACATTGCATATGCTATTCTTATTGCTTGATAATAGTATAGATACTATTTTTAAAAATGTACGCCTTGCTTCGTTCAGGCGCACACTTTTTTTGCGCCTTGCGCCTTTGGCGATTATGGGACCTTTGCGCCTTGAGTGCGCCTAGCGCCTTTGACATCCTTGATGCTGACCTAGATTGTATATACAATATGCAGAATGAAAATGCAGGCTGTCCACATAAGCTGTTCAGGCAGCTGCATAAATCAGGTCAACACAAAATAAGTGCATTTCTGTTGCATCAAAAATAGGTGATACTGCAAATTATGGCTCCTAGAGTTAGAAAATCTATCACATGATTATTTAGTCCAACTAGTTATTCTACTTGTGGATTTTGTAGCTCTAGACCTAGTGTTAATAATATATCAATGCTAATGTTATGGATGTTAAATGTATTAAAACTTGTAGTTTCTTGGGTTTTCCCTCACTTTCTTGCTATACTTCAGATGGTATAACTCTTACAATCATTGGACTTATGCATGCAACCTCTGTATTGCTATTTGATTGATTGTTCATCATCTATTTATTGGCCCTGCATGCCGTCTGAGTAAATGGCCACATCATTGTGTTTATTGTAACTTATGTCTGGGCCTATTGGACAAAACATAATTGATTTTGTTCATAGTTTTTCTTAATCCATGGTTGATACACTCTAATATTCACATCCCAGTTTTACATGGTTTTCCCCCTATATTTATTAGTTGTTACTCTTGTTTACGTTTCCCCACTGGCTGTTGGGTCTCAGCAGAATGTTAAAGAAACAAAATCTTCAAGATGATGAAGAATTTTTTTAGTTATTTTTCATATTTTTGACAAATGATTTTTATTTGTACTTCAATTTGTAAATTATATATGAATAGGCTAACTTATGCATGCTTGCCAGGTTGGCCAGTTGTGAACTAAATAAGTCAAATCTTGAGTTGATTGTCAACCTAAAGTTTAGCTGATTTCTTGACCTAAATCGCTGGGTCCTCTACTACCTTACTACATTGCTTTTTGAACTTGGAAGTTGAAAAGTTAATTGCTTTCATTTATGAGATTTCTTTTGAAGACTATATGGACCGACTGATGCTTGTTTGACGGTTGTAGTCTGCATGACAGTTCTACAAGTTGTTTGAATGCTGAATGGGTTTACCTATCTTAACCTATTTCTAATTTTTCTTGATTTTTTTTGTTGTGGAATCAAATTTACTTGTGTGTGTCTTGCATGTTAAGAATATAAATGCATAAATTGGTCTTTTTCCTAACAACTTAAGTTTTTGGGAAAGTTGGTCATTGATTTAACATGAGAACATGACTGTGTTCAAATCCTCCTAGCATCAATATTTAAAGGGTAAATTACACTGACCTCCCATGAGATTTAGTGAAATTACACTGACTCCCCTCTATTTGTCCAGGTTACAATCACCTCTCTTGAGTAATCTTTGAGTAAGTTTTTTAGGGGAGGTTTGTGTAATCTTATACAAAACTCAGGGGGTTATAAGATAAAATTACAAATAGAGGGGAGGTCAGTGTAATTTCACTAAACCTCAGGGGAGGTCAAAAAAAAAATCTCATTTCAATGGTTTGCTATTAAGTCGATCCATGTGTTGGGCTTGGGTTAGTCACTAAAGTTTACCGGCGACACACGAGGGGAAATGTTAAGAAGATAAATGCATTGATTTGTCTCTTTTCTAACAACTTAATATTTTGATAAGATCATTCAATTAAATTTAAACATTTAAGCTTTTGATAAGATCATTCAATTAGATTTAACATATGTTATTCCTTAGCACCGAAAATGAAGAATTGTAAATTGCTTACTATGAGAATTGACTCTACATTAAGATGAGAAAAAGTAACAAGGAACTAAACTTTTACTAAATCTGTGTGCCTGTATTTGCTCATTACTACCATTGTTGTCCTTCAGCTCCAGGATGAAGTTCTTGCTTCCGATGCTGAGAGGATTAAGATGACCCAGGCTAATGTCAAGATGGTTCGTCTCTCTTAAATATTTTACCTCAAGTGGTGCAATTACTTGTTGACCTAAATTCTTACTTATTTCAGCTTCAAAGACATTTTCAAGCTGATACACTTCAGTGGATCCAAAGATTGAAACAGAAAGAACAAGTGCTTCTAAGGCGTCTTTTGAGGGTGAGCAATGTTATTGTTGTAGAAGCTAATCAAATGGTATTTACGACTACACTTTTCTAACATTTTTTGTCAAAAAGGTCATGAGGATAGTCGAAGCCCTAGAGAGCAAGGGTTATAGGATGCCTTTGATGAAAGATGAAGCCGAACTGGCTGAAAAGTTGGCCACAATAGCAAGACAGGTTAGCCTTCTATCTGCATCTGATCTCTTCAGCCTTATATGATTGTTGAATTTGTCGTTTATGTTGCACTTTTAGCTAAAAGGGCCTGGAGCAGAGTTGTCGAGGAAGGTTCATAATCTTCTTTCTCTATCTCGTGCGCGTGCTAATAGTGGTGAACTCAATGGCTCTATCTATATTCCTGGGTCAGCAAAGATACGGGAGCAAAGCCTCTCTGACTTGCAAGAGGTAGGGAAAAGCCAGCATTATTAAGATAATTTTAAGTTCTATTATGGTGGTGAACCTGCTTCCTTCTCATATATTCCACATTTGATTATTAGGTCCTACAACAAGAAACCGAAGCGATTGCCAGATTGGGGAATGTCTTGAAGCGGGATATGAGAGACTTAGAGATAATCATGTCCGAGAGCACAGACACGGTAGAAGACGGTGTGCGGAGTTTCAAGAGCCAATAATTGCACGCAATAACAAGGATGTATCTTTGCACATTGCAATTGCTCTGAACCCTGGAAGGAAATGGGGCATAAATGGAAGTCGGACTGTATAGTAATGCAGAGGATGAAACTTAGTCAAATTCAACATGAACTAATATCTTGTATTTTTAGAAAAGAATTTACTTAATTTGGGATGGTTAGAATGTGCTTTTTAAATGTTTGAACGTACCATTGCATGATGAACTTTATAGGCTTTTCCCAGCATTATCTATTCAGAAGATCTGGCGCACGCTTCTTATATTCCACGGTGGAATTGATAGTCAATTGGAACATTTTGAGTTCTGTTTGCAGTTGGTTTTCTTATAAAAGTGAATTCCTTCAGTTTCAAGAAATATAAACTATGCCCTTAAAAATTTAAAGTTCTAAAATGTTAAATGACTTAGATAAGTCATTCGAATTTAACTCAAGTTCCTTGGATTAGGGGTAAGTTCGGACTAGGACGGGCCGAGATTTGGTATGTTTTGATTTTGTTTCGATTTTGAGTTGGGACGCATATTTGTGTCCCGGTCCTTGAAGGGGGAGTAGCATAAGAAGATCGTTAACCGTCGGGGGACATCGAGGAGCGATTCGGGGGAGTTGACCATTTAGGAGTGATTGGGGGAGAAGATTTTTGGTTTTTGGTAGAGCTTGGTTACTATAGGAACTGAGAATTCTTTGCTATATTATCTCAAGTTAACGTGAGAAATGAAGCTCTTTAGTTATTCATTATTATCAACATGATGAAAGACATTTAATTCTATCAGACCACACAATATAGTTGAGCACCGTATGCGAGAAAGTGAGACTGTTTAATAGTATAGAATTTATTTAACTAAGCATAAATTGCATTCTTTTGTTTAATAATATTTGTTACTTATGTTACGTGGCACATCATGTGTCAGACGTGGTAGTTTAAATAATGTTAAATGCCACGTCACATGCTAACATGGATGTATTCTATAATATAAATTGACATGTCAGACTTCGACATTATTGCTTTACTAGTAGTTTAGTATATATCTACGTTTAAGTCAAATAATTGTATCCAACAAGGTATATCATTGGATAGATACATTACAGAGTTGTTATTACTAATTGAAGGTATTTTAACATTGTGACAGACATGCTATTAATAGAATATATCGAAGGGTAAATATTAAAAGCCCTCTTTAGCGGATCATGCATGATAGTCATGTGCATCCTAAAAAGCCCTAAAATGAACCGGCCTACCGGGTCTCTTCTCCTTAGAACGAAACCCGCAAAGTTCTCTTCCGACTTCATACGGCCCCTTCGAATCCCTAAATCTCACACCATTCCTCCCCTTTCTCTTTTGTCCGTCACGAAGGTCTGCCCGCCTTCGTCCTCGCCTGCATAACCCTATTTCTCCCCTGCAATTCTTCTACGTTATTTCTGTCTTAGTTCATCGGCGGACGACACGAGATGTACGCGGATCAGATAACAGCGGGGCGCAAGCGATCCATCAAAGAACGCCTAGACGGCGATTTAGGCGGAGAGGTTGGCCGCCCCAGTATAGCTTCGGCGAAAAGGTGTGGTCATCTCTTCTTAATTATTCATCATCTCAGCTGCAAGTGAGCGCTCCTGTTTTGCCTGTCACCTTAGAATTTCCATTCATTATTCACACTTTGGGTTACGGCAAGTAGGTTTGACGCTTAATGTTCGAATTCATGTGTGATAAAATCAATAAACGTGTGCGTTCTGAAAGAAATAGATTTTGGTTGCACGGTGATTCTTTACTAGGGCAAAAAAATTATGGTCTTGATTGCATTTATTTTAGAACTTATAAGCAGTGGAAAAAAAGATGATAACGGGCCGTATCTTGCACGAGGTTTTGTTGTCAGCTGACAGTGCTCTGCAAGAGGAATGTGCAATTATATCTTCTGAGATCTGCTATGTGGTCCATAGTATACAAGTCTTTCAACCTTTTGTGAACTGATCAGGCAAGGTATTCTTGTGAGTGTGGTATTCAAGTAACGATGCACAATTTTGGTGCGTAATGATTTTTTCTAATTAAGTTGTAGAAGCACCTTCAATTATATCTTAAGTGTTGTATTTATGTGAGCAAGTTCAGTGCAATTTTTTGACTGGTGCACTGAAAACAAGCTAGTGTGATCAACAGGAGGACTTGAACCAAGCCCATTTGTTTAGTCCTATAAAAGAATAAGCATGTTAGTAATGACATGTGAAACTTATTCCAATTAGTGCTATAAGTAAATTCATTGGAACTGATGTCTAATCATCATTACCGTACTTGATACAGTATTTGAGGACAGACAATAGCTGAAAGACTGAACAGATACATATATCTAAATAATTGTTCTCATAGTTTAGATAGTGGTTTGTGTAGATAAGTTTGTAGTGTCTCCATTTTGTTTCCATTTCCTCTCTACGTGACGCAGACTCGCAATCCTTCAAAGCCTTCATCTCATTTGGTTATGTTAAGCTTGATTTCTTCTAGCCTAAATTTCTTTTTTTTTTGGAATATCTAAGGTATCATAAAATCAACATCTGTTTTAAGATATTTATATATTATGTATCAGAATTAAGATTTTGTACTGACAAAGCAAGAATACTCGATAGATCAATCAGAATAGACTCATGGGATTACAAGGTGACATAGACTCATGGGATTACAAAGTGACCTATTATTCTTCGGTAATATATTTCTTAAACGTAAAAAAATATTTATTAAACTTGAATATATTTTCTAACAGGTCCCTTTATTTTCCTATTCATAAGGTGACTAAACATTTGTTAAATTTAAAACAAAATCATTAATAAAGAATATTAAAACAATTTATATGTCATTATTAAATAATTTAAAAATAAGGGTTATTATCTACATATATTCTCAACAAGCCCTTGCTTTTCTTCTTTGTACCGTCTTCATATGTTGCCACTTTGCGTACTCGGCCTCCATCAACCCGGAGTCGCACGTTGCCCTTGTTCGGGCTGCCATGGACACTTTCATTGAGGAACTCATCCTTCAAAACTGATTGATAATCCATCTCTGCCTCCACTGGAAATGAGACCCCTCTCGCATGCCGTTGCCATGATGCTGCCTAGAATTCTCGGATATGTCAGCGAGCAAAGAGGAGATCGTCGCGGAGAAGTACTCTAAAGGCAGCGAGCAGTAGTGGCGTCAATATCAGCTGAGCATGGTGGCCCCGTTTTTGAGAGCCTTGTGAAGAAGCTCATAGGCCACCAGGAGAGCCTCCATCAGAAGTTGTTGGAGGTGATGGAGAGCGGACCAGCCACAACGTGTGTTGGAACAAGCAAGCCCGCCGCAAGAGAGCAAGAGCGCACTCTCGCCTACTCCTGGGAGGCCGCGATCGTCTCCTTCATCGAAAAGATAATCGGCGAGAGCCTAAGCCTCCTTTCCAAACCCCAAATTGTTGACTCCGACACTAACAAGGACGACAACACCACTAACAACCTCCAAATTGAACCTTACTCCGAGTCTTTCAACAATAATGGGGAGCCACATAGCAACAAGGTGGTGTTCAAGATGAGCCGGTGGCCAAAGGCGGAGGTGCAGATGTTGATCCGAGTTTGGAGCATACTCGAGTGTAGGTTCCAGGAGCCGCAGTTGAAGGGGGCACTATGGGAGGAGGCAAGCACGAAAATGGGTGGTAATGGCCTACCATCGAAGTGCAAAGTCGTGCAAGGAGAAGGATAAAACAGTGATGGATAAAACCTTTAGAAGCTCCACCAGCTCCCTCCTCCAGGATCAACTCCGTCAACTCCAGCTCGATCTCACCCTCACCAACATCGAGCTCTCTATGTTTTGTGAGCAGTTTGGCACCATAGTGGCCGCTGGGAGCGGGTCCATCAACTTCAACTGCTCAACGGGCTTTGAGATCAAGCAGTTTGATTTCTCTCTGTTGATGTTGAAGATGCTTAAAGGAAGATGAGGACGAGACAACTAAGGTGACATGGCAAATATATTATTCTATACATTTTTGGATCAACACGTTAGCAAGTTAACATATGAAGTGATAGACTACTAATGAGAGGATATAATTGATATCAATTTTAAACTTTTTGTATAGAGACCAATCAAAAGATTGGTCATAATTGAAAATTTTCTCAAAGTTTGAGAATATATTTGGCTGATAACCCTGAAAACAATCACCTTGTAGAGAGATAGTGTAATTGTACTAAGTATTGAATAATGAATACTTCATACAAAAAGATTCTAAATTTATCTAAGTTATAGCTTTAAAGTGGTAATTTATCTTTAATCGCCATACTCACATAAAAACAAGTAATGAATAATAATATTTTTGGGATTAATTAAAGAATATTTGGGATTAAATTCAAATCCTGTTACTTCTTGATATCATGTGACATCTTAATGTGTCTCTATTTACTCTTTATTATTTATTTTCTTCTTCCTATTAAAAAAATTATCATGAATGATTTATATTTTATAGCTTAGATGACAGTACTGGTGGTAGATAGTAAATGTGATGTTTGTGATAAAGAATAACTTGAGGTTGCTTTCTTTATTTTTTAATCTATATCGTCTTACATTTTGGTCACCTTCTCATGCTGTCATGCATCTTATCCTGTTGCTCAACTTGGACAGATTAGCTAGTTCTTATTGAGTTTGATTGATTCTAGAACATTTCTACTGTTTTCCAATGATATGGTTACAGCCCTGTATGAAAAATTTATCATCTCTTGAAGAAAATTTTACTTCACTTGGGTTTCATGGAGATTGTAATTAGATAAATTGAACTACTTATGCCATTGCTGGTCTAAAGAAAAAAAAAAAATCTTATGATATTTCATAATTAATAGTTTAGTTGACCTCTATGCTGTTAGAAAGAGCATTGATGGTGCTGATGTCAGCTTTCAAGCTCTCTTCAGTGCAATAAATATTTGTACCATGGTTTAAAAATACCGTACCGTACCGCCTGGTACAGCCGGTATTTACCGGTTTTTCAAAAAGCCGATATACGAGATACCCGGTATTGGGTGATACCAGGTATCTCGGTTAATACCGCCCGGTATGGGCGGTATTTATCAAATACCGTCCATACTGGGTAGTATTTGATGTCATACCGGGCGATACCGCCCGGTATGACACAACGGCTCTTTTTAAGAGCCGTTGCTACAGTACCGTCAGCACCCCAAACGACTATATAGCCATTTGGGGCCGGGATTAAGGCTGTTTGGGGTCTTTATAAAGACCCCAAACAATTATGTGTTATTGGAGTTATTTTTAACAGCAAAAAAAAAAATTTCATTGGCAGGTATGCCTTTTTCGTACCGGCCCGTACCGTGTACTGGTACGGTACCGGTACCGGTCACTGACCGAGATCGGTACCGGTACCGGTATTTTAAATCATGATTTGTACATTAACATTATTATTCTTTCATATTTTTTATCTTCTCTTGTTAATTTCTCTGTGAATCTTCACCACAATAATTTCAGTTCTTATAGAAAATAATGTGTCTTTTTTACATCACTTGGGTTTCATGGAGATTGTAATTAGACAAATTGAACTAGTTTTACCGTTGCTGGTCTAAAGAAAAAAATAAAAAAAATCTTATGATATTTCATAATTAATATTTTAGTTGACCCCTATGCTTAGAAAGAGCATTGGTGGTGCTGATGTCAGCTTTCAAGCTGTCTTCAATCCAATAAATATTTGTACATTAACATTACTATTCTTTCATGTTTTTTATCTTACTGTTGTTATTTTCTCTGTGAATCTTCAGCCCAATGATTTCTGTTCTTATAGAAAATAATGTGTCTTTTTTATGATATTATGGACACAGCTGTATTTGTTTTAAAATCACTTTGCACTAGCTATTAAACTAGCTCTTGTTCCCTTTTTGCAGGCAACGACAAAGTGATGACAAATGGAAGCATGATCTTTATGAGGATGATGCAAAATCTAAAACTTCAAGTACAAAATTCTACCTACCAAAATTTGCAACCATTAATTCCCCATTTTCCTGCATATCACCTTTTTAATGATATCTACCCTGGTTTGTATCTTTAGAATCTGTTGATCCCAGTGATCTCAGATGGAAGCTTCAGAGAAAAGGTTCTCAACAAGCTCACCAAAGTGGAAAGGTTTCTGCAGTTCGGGATCTGCGTGACAAATTATCCGGTATAATGCACGTACAGCCTCCAAATACAGACCCTTCAAAGGCTAAACGAGTATCGGAAATTTCTGAAACCATCAAGAAAAATCTCAGACGTGATCCACCTGTTCAAGAAACCAAAAAAGTGACCAACCCAACGACTAGAAAGACATCTCACCAAAAGGTTTACTTCTCTTTCATTTTTGGCACTTGTTAAACAGAGTTACCAAGTGATGCTGTGTGAAATTTGGTCTTATATATGTGACAAATGCTTAATCTTGTAGCAATACATGTTTAGCTATTTTTGCCAAGTTCATATTTTTCCAAGTGCTATTCCTTCAATAATTTCTTCTATGTATACTGTGACTTCATTCAGGTGGTGATTGGTTACTTTTCCTGTTACACTTTTCTAATTTTATTGTTTCTGTACTTCAGTTCTTGATTTCCTATTATTGCCACTATATTTTCTTCTATATATACTGTGACTTCATTCAGGTGGTGATTGGTTACTTTTTCCCTTTAATTTTTGGTAGATTTTTGAACTTCAATTCCTGTTACACTTTTCTAATTTTATTGTCGCTGTAGTTCAGTTCTTGATCTCCTATTATTGCCACTATAACATTTCTTTTGCTTGTAACACTCATTATTTTGCAGTCTGAGTTGGCAGTAGATGGTTTCTTGCACTCCTTGGGTCTAGAAAAATATCTAATCACATTCCAAGCAGAGGAGGTATTGTATTTGGTCACTCTTTTTCATAATCATAGATGTGGGGCTTTTAAGTAATGCTTTCTATAACGACCTGTAGGTTGACATGGCAGCTCTCAAGCATATGAATGATGAAGATCTTAGGGCTCTAGGAATTCCAATGGTATGTCCCATTGTCCATGATTTGAAGTTTCCTTCAATGTTTGTTACTATTTTCTTAATTATTATTTTGAAGGCAGTTGATATTAAATGAGCATAAGAATAAGTTTGACAGTATAATGTATTATAGTTTTCTAGCTAAAATTAGTGACTAAATTAATTTCTATTTCTTTTCTTGAATTCATTGCAAATATGTATTACTCATTCTTGACTGATTACCCTTGTATGATGCAGCTCAAGTCATTTTTTAGCCCTCTGATTTTGTTTGCTTTCCTAATTTATTTATTTGGTGGTCACAGGGTCCAAGAAAAAAGATATTGTTGGCCTTGGTATCCAAAGCATAAGATGGTGGGAATCAATCTGCTGGCAATGAAAAATGTGTTCCTTGTTGGTCAAAGTTATGGTAGCTCTATGTTACCTTCTACACAATTATTCGCGGAATGTGCTTCATTCCCTTTATCCGATCTATCCAACTTTGTTATTGCATTTCTTAGTAATAGGTCTGTTTCGCGTTTTCTGCTAACTGAATGTTGGTACATTGTAAAGTGCTTGCAGCGAATACATAGAACAGAACCTATGTGGCTGGAGATTCATGATAATCTAATTCCAAGCTGCCTTCTATTCCTTTTATTTGCTACTTTATCTTGCCAAACTAAGTTGATTGTGGAATTAACCATCACTTCTCTACTTGACTTGTATTTTGTCGTTTGATTTTGCTATGATGTTAAATGCATTATGCATACAGATAAGCAGCAGCCAGTTGTATGCAACTGATGACGGTCCAAAGTCTTAACTTGGATTTTAGTTCAACCATAACTTTTGATACGAATTGTTTAACTGATATAGTAGTCCACCGCTCTGCATTATAGTAGCTTTCCCCCCCTCTTGTTTGATCTTGTTGCTTTATCATACTGTATTATTTGGCAAAGCCATCAATACCTTTCTTCCTAGGAAGTTTGGATAAGAAATAGGTTTATTGGAATGATATTTCTCTTCCTCTTCACAACAATTTCCATACCTTGCCTTTGTGGCAAGAATGTAATTAGGTGAGGTGTCATTGGCTGCACTCTCCTATTTCATCCTCTTTGGTGCCATTTCAAATCTTTGGAATGGATACTCATACACTTTTCTGGCTGCGGCTGTTTAATTTATAAATTTTCCTTATTTGTTTCTAATATAATTTAGTTGTGCTAAGAATGATATTGTTTTTACTCTGTAGTACTCTTAGCAATATAAGCTGGGATTGATCTGGTTGGAGCATCATTGTTTAACTAAAATGTTTGGAGTTTCAATTCTTCTCGTTTAAATTTGTTTGCTCTGAGCATGAAGAAGAATGAGTTTGATATCAAAAGCTCACCTACAACAAAATAAGTTTGTATAGAGTACATTTAAAATAATCAATATATTCTCCGCTTCTAAATATATAAATTTCAACGATATTATGGTAATCCAATATAATATTAGAATTTTATTATGATAATACTATAATATAAATAATATAATATGTAAGTTTATATATAATAGTTGTATTATGATAATATTTATATTAATATGTTCATTATATATAATGGGGTAAATAGCAAAAAAATACGGATTTTGACGATTTTAGCACAAACTATTTCTGTTAGCATATATTGCTTAGGATCAGTTATCACGTTTGGCATAACCCGTCAATGTTAACATAAATGACTAATTTGTCACATTAACAGCGACGATGTGTAAGGATGGCAATATTATCCGTTTAGACGGGTACCCGCAGGTATTTACCCGTTTATGACGGGTATGGGGAGTAGTTTTTTACTCGCGGAGATTTCGCGGGTAATTTTTCTTACCCGTTTATTATATGGGGCAGGTACGGGTATTGTAGTACCCGTATCCGCGGGTACCCGTTACCCGCGAGAATTAGCAAATTACAATATTACCCTCGGTACATACTAAAAAAATCTCAACTTAATTCAATACCTATATACTTTATGTTTTAAAACCTTATGATGATGTTATCAAAATATTGTGTGTTTATCAAAATGAAGTTGTTATACTTGAAATTGTTATTAAAATACTTGAAGAGTTGAAGTATTATTAAAATATTGTGATGGGTACTGGCCAATACCCGTGGGTATTCGTCCCCCCGCGGGTAATTAAATGGGTACCCATTTTTGATACCCGCGGGGTATAAACGGGTAGCGGGTACCCGTTTATTTCGCGGGACGGGTAGCGGGTAGGCACCCCCTCGCCCCGCCCCGTTGACATCCCTAACGATGTGGCATGCATTTGTCCTAGCTGGCATTGCACCCACCGGCAGAGCGGGGTTTTCAAACTAAATTACCAATTTTCTCGTCGGCAATCGCTCATGTATGTTAATCAAGGACATGCAAATTGGTAATTCCAGGCCGTCTTTAATTTAGGGCTGTAATGTGAAATGGGAAGCCAAATCTTATATGCCACTCTGTCGGTCCCAAACAATGCGATTCACTTTCGTCGAGTAATCATTCGTCAAAGAGAGAGATTGCTGATTACGACACGAAGGGACGATCATTGGGGAGAGATTGCATAGTTGTGGTCCCAAATAAGCAAGTTGAAGACAAAGGTACTCATCTCTTTTTCGCATGTGCTGGTTATTTTAGTACGGGAATATTTAAGTTGTGGTCCCAAATGTTGCATTTGCATGTGCATGTTGTAGGATGGATAAAAGTTTGAGCTTTTACTACATCACGATGGGAAGATGATATTTGAACATCATGTCCGTTATGTGGGCGATGAATTGATCTTGGTGGCAGAGGATGATTATGATGAAATCTCATGGTTTGAGCTCAAACACATGCTAACAACCTTAGGTTACAATTGACCTAAGAAAATGTGGTACAAAGTTCCTACGAGACTCATCTCTTCTGGGTTGGTTGAGATAAAGACAAATTCTGAAGTTATTGAGATGACTGAACTTGGGATTGAACATGGATATATTCACGTTTATGCAAAAGGAGATAGGGATGGTAAAGTTTATGAGAATGTTGAGGCTCATGATGAAGATGATAAAGTTGATAACATAGAAGTCCATGAGATTAAAACTGAGAAAGTTTATGAGAATGTGGAGACTCATGATGAAGGAGATGATGAAATTAAGAATGTGGAAGTCCATGATAATAAAATTGATAAAGATGAGAGTGTGGAAGTCCATGATGAAGGAGCTGGTAAAGTTGATGAGACTATGATTGCTTCGGCTAAAAAACATACTAATTTGGATGATCGAGTTAGATGAAGATAGACAAATAAGTGATGAAGATGATGAAGAATATACTGCAGCCTTGAGAAATAAGATGAGTTATAATTTGAGAAAGGGAACAGGTGAAGGGACAGTGAGGAACTGAGCAGGTTAAGGATTATGATCCTAGGGAAGAAGATATGTTTGAGAGTGATAATGTTTCATCCAGTGATGATGTGCTAACACTGTGAACACCTGACACTAGTGAGGATGTAGGTGGAAAAAGAAAGAGAAACAAAGAGAAGACATATAAGGGCAAGGAAAATGATGAATTATGCCTTAACATGATTTTTTGAGTCAGCAAAATAATTCAAGCAAGTTGTGCAAGATTATGCATTGAAGAATGAAAAGACTATTAGGTGGGCTAGGTCTCGTGAGAAGAATGCATAGGTTATGTGTGCTGAGAAATGTCCTTGGATAATATATGAAAGCTTGACACAGAAGAAGAAAACATTTGTGGTGAAAGTTTATGATTCAGAGCAAAGGTGCTCTAGACTTAGAAGGAGCAGGCAAGCCTCATTGATAATCAACGACCAAGGTTGGCCCTTCCATTAGGCCCATAAGGCAATGGCCTTAGGCCCCAAATTGATGAAGAAGTTAAGTGATTATTCCAAAACATAATAAAAATGAAAGTGAGGAGGAGATGCACATATGGATTTTGAACGGTAACACTAAAGGTTGCCTTCTTTCTTTTTTGGGAAAATTAATGAAAATATCTCGAACTATTGAGTTTTTAACAAATCCGACCCATACTTTTATTTGTAACTAATTTATACTCGAACTTTCATTTTGGTATCAATTGTATACTCCCGTTAGCTGGTGTTAAAGTAGTCGTTATATGCTGACGTGGACTGTACAGTCTGCATAAATAAAATAATTTTTTATTCAAAATTGCCTCATCATCAAATGATCCACGTAAGCAAAATCAGTTTAAAAAAATATTTAAAAACTCTTCAATGCCACATTAGCCATACCTTAAACAAAAGGAAAAAACAATTGAAGAGTTTTTTTATTTTTAAAAAAAATTAGTCTTGCTGATGTGGATCATTTGATGACGAGGTAATTTTGAATAAAAAATTATTTTATTTATGCTGACTGTGCAGTCCACGTCATCATATAATGGCTACTTTAACACCCAACTGACGGGAGTATACAATTGATACCAAAATAAAAGTTCGAGTATAAATTAGTTATAAATAAAAGTATGAGTCAGATTTGTTAAAAACTTAATAGTTCAAAATATTTTCATTAATTTTTTCTTTTTTTTTTTTAATTTCATATACGGCAATTTTGCTGCCTTTTTCTTTCTGATTTTTTTTTAAAAAATTGAGAAGGGACAACACTGTCAGTTTTACTTTTATTTTATATATCAAATTTTTTCTTCCACAATTTTTTAAGGTTTTTAATTTTCAAATTTCTTAATTTTTTGCTTTTTGATTTTTCAATTTACTTTTATTTTATATATCAATTTTTTTCAAAGTATTAGTATTATGAATTGAACTTTTTCTAATTTTTTTTATTCCGTGATTCATGCACTAGAACTTTTCTAGTTGATGAAGAAATTGAAGTAATTATTTTCCTATACTCTTGTTGACATGCAATTATTTGCAAGATTCAGAGAACCAATCGACGACTTCCACATTCCAATTACTCATCATGTCAACTTGATGCGCTCATCAAAATTTTTAGTTACAGTCTATTAACATAATATATTTTAGTTTTTTTATTAATTTATATTATTACGTGGAATTTTTTATTTTAATTTTAATATGGCCCATCTGTCCTCAATCTCTTATGATTCAGAGTAAGTCCTGTTCATTATGCGTACTTTTTTGCGTAATTTTTTAATGGCAGATGAGTCTTTTTAATTGACAAGTCAAATTAGTATTAAATTATTTGGATGATAACGCGAAATTAATTTTTTATGACTAATTTATAATATTTATATTATAAATATTAATTTAAAATTAGTTTACATAATTTGAAAAATATGAATAATATTTACATAAAAGTTTGTATTTATTTTATTGAATAAATTATAATGTTCTGATATTGAATCAAAAAGAGCTGTGGAGGAAGAAAGCTAACCGAATAAAAGGAGTCGAAGATAACAGAAGATAAAAGTCACTTCATAATAATGCATTTACAACATTTATATACAGTCACGAATAAATGAAAAATTACACTTTTGCCATTACTGAAAACATATAAAGTACTATAGAAAGTAAATGTATAATATTCTACATCCCCCCTCAAGTTGAGACCTGATAACAATAAAAAAGGCTCAACTTGGAGATCAATTGATGAAACATTAGGGCACTAAGAGACCTAGTGAATGAATTGCAAGTTGAGAAGAAGAAGATACATGTTGTGGTTGAATGAACCCCTTTTTGAAATGCTCTCTCACAACATGACAATCAATATTCAGATGTTTAGTACGTTCATGGAAAACATGATTAGCAGCTATGTGTAATGCTGCCTGATTATCACAGAATAATGGAATTGGTGTAGAAATTTTGATCTGAAAATCCTCAAGTAAGAAAGCCATTTTAATTCACAAATAGTCATTATCATACTTCTATACTCAGCTTCCACAGATGATTTTGAAACAGTAGTTTGTTTCTTAGTTTTCCAAGAAACAAGAGAAGTTCCCAGAAAAATATAATACCCTGTCAATGATCATCTAGTATCAGAGCATGAAGCCTAGTCAGCATCACAAAAGGCTTCTAATTTCAAGGTGTTTGATGCTGGAAAGAATAAACCCAAGGATGGACACCCTTTAAGATATCTAAGAACATGTAAAAGTGCTTTGAAATGTACATCAGTAGGAGAATGTATAAATTGACTTAGCTGTTGAGTTGCATATGTCAAATCAACTCTAGTGAATCCCAAGTATAGAAGCCCGCCCACCAATCTGTGGTAGTTTTGTGCTAATTCATATGTTAATTTTTCACCATGATCTAGTGCAAGTTTAAGACCTTTATCCCGCACTTTGTATAATATCAAGAGCATATTTTCTTTGATTAATATAATTTTTTTGTTCAGATCTAGATATCTCTAAGCCAAGAAAATATTTAGCTGTCTTTAGGTCTTTTATAGTGAAATTCTGATCAAGGAATAATTTGACTTGAACAATAGCATCACTTGAATTGCTTGCTATAAGTATATCATCTACATATACTAGTAAAGCAAGGAAAACATCCCCTTTGTTGAATATGAACAAATAGTTATCAGTAACAAGTTGTTGAAAGCCAAAACTCTGTAACTGAGTTGTTAATCTTGTGTTCCATTGTCTAGAAGCCAATTTTAAGCCATATAAAGACCTATTTAGTTTGCAAACTTTTCCTGTCATAGCTTTATCATACCCCATTAGAGGTATCATATACACTTCTTCATCTAAAAAATCATAAAGAAATGCATTGTTTATATCCATTTGTTCTATCTGCCACCCATGAGCTGCATATAAAGTAAGAAAATTCTAACAGTGACAACTTTATCAACAGGTGAAAAACTATCATGAAAATCTGCACCTTCTATTTGGTTATAGCTCTTAGCCACCAATCTAGCTTTAAATCTGTCTATTGTTCCATCTGAATTTGTTTTGATTTTATAAACTCATTTACATCCAATAGGTTTCTTATTTGGAGGTAAATCAGTAATCTCCCATGTTTGATTTTTCTTTAATGCTTCATGTTCATCGTGCATTGCCTTAAACCCATTCAGGATTCACCCTTGCTTGTAAATAAGAATGATGCTCTTTTATAGCTGATATGTTTGCAATAAAATCCATTTATCCTGAACTAAAATGTTGAGGTGAAACATATGGATAAGTGGAAGGACTATATGATGAAGAATTATAATCAGAATGATTCTGATTAATATTGCTCTTCATATTATGATGCATAGTGTTCGAAACATAATCATTCATCTAAACTGGTATCCTTTTAAGCCTACTACTTCTCCTAGGAACCATATTGTTGTTTTGTGAAGAAATATCAGAAACATGTATTATAGTTGTCACTTCTAGCTCCATATTATAAGTATCATGTAGTGTAGAGAACTGATTGGGTGAATTACTAGGTTAATCACTAAACTCATCACTAGGTTTATCACTATTGTTTTGGGAAATAGGCACAGGAGGTAAAGGTACGTAATGAAGTGGATATATCAAAATTTTCCACATAAGGAAAAATGTGTTCGTTAAGTAGTTCTTTGCATTCTTTACTCAAAAATTATGTACCATTATCTGGTCTTATATTCTTGACAGTTTTTCAAACTGATTCTCTATCATAAGCAAAAACATTTACTATAGTCAAGTAAATCCAAGTGTTTGAACTACTTGAAGTTTGTTTTGCATCAAGTAAATCCGAGTACATTTACTTTAGTCATCAACCAATGTGAGAAAATAATGAGCTCCAGATATACTAGATTGACTATAGGGTCCCCAAATATCCATATGTATCCATTCAAAAGTACACAATGAAATAGTTTTACTAATTGGAAACATGCTTTTGGTTTGCTTTGCTAAAGGGCAGATTTTACATCATTTGCTACAAACAATTTGACCTGAATCAATTGTTTTAATATGTTTCATAATAGTGTCTAAAGGATGTCCTAATCTCTGTTGTCATACAAAGGCTTGATCATCAGATACTTTATTTATGAAATCGGAATTATTAACATCAGAATGGAAAGACAAACTATTGTTATACTGTATACTCTGTGCTGGAAAGGACTTATCTTCAAGAATATAGAGATTTCCAAGCATTCTTCCAACTGTTATTCTTCTTTCAATCTTCAGGTCCTGTATAACACATAATTCTTGGTGAAAAATATATTTTACAAAATTTTCTCTAGTCAATTTGTTGACTGATAACAGATTGTATCTAAATGCAGGGATGAAAAGAACATCATGTATCACTAGATCATTGTGTATCTTGATATTTCCTATGAATTCAACATCCTTGACTGAACCATCAGGTAAGTACACTGTTATTTTGTCAAATACAGGTTTCATACTAATGAAAATATCATTGAATGGTGAAATATGATTAGTAGCTCCTGTATCAATAATCTAGTAATCACTATTGTTTTTCTTTTCAGCTAGAATTTTCAACTTGGAGTTACCTGCAAATTCTCCAATTTGCGCAAAGTTAACACTATCACTTATGCTTGTTTGCTTTCTTTCATGTACTTAAGCACTTCCTGTTGAATCAATTTTGACATAGTTGCAGTATTCCATTGTGCATTTGAACCTCCTGTATCTTTATATGTACTCTATATGTTTTCAGTAATGGCAGAAGTGTAATTTTTCATTTATTCATGACTATATATAAATACTGTAAATGCATTATTATAAAGTGACTTTTACCTTCTGTTATCTTCATATGTACTCTCATCAAGTGGATTGTTTGCCATGTTAACTTGCACCTTAATAGTTCCTGTATTCTCTTCTGTTGTTTCAATTGCTTAAACCAATCTGGATACCCATGTATCTTGAAACATGTATCTTTCACATGTCCTACTCCTTTGCAAAATTCACAAATTCTATCATCCTTTCTATTATTTTTTCTTTTATTGTTGAAATTTCCTCTGTTTTCTGTTGTTTGAGTATTCCTGGTTCCTTTAATGAACATTGTGAAGATGAAATGACAACACTAGAGGGGGGGGGGTTGAATAGTGTGTTAACTAAATTAATTAGCCTAAATTCAATTTTAGTCATTTCTCAAATCGTTTAGGCAATTTACGATTGAATGATTTGATGCGGAAGCGATATAAACAATTAAGCATAAGCAACAATAAATAACAATGTTAACACAGTAATTTATAGTGGTTCGGCCCCAATGCCTACTCCACTACCTAAGCACCCTGCTTAGGATTTCCAAACTAGGTTTACTAGATTAATTCTTGTTTCTCTTACAATGAGGACTTTGACTCGAAGAGTCGCACTCTCGACCTAAGGTACTTCTACACCCGGAAGTATTCGTCTTCTTATCGAGAGCACTCTTCCACCTCAACCCTAAGGGACAACTCGACTAATCCTAGTAAAACTAAGTTTACACAAGTGGCTTTACACCTTCACAACAAGGTAACCACTTATACACACAAGATCTAACAACCTAGGTCTTACAAACTCAACTTCAAAGAAAACATTCAAATAACAGTTAAAATACAATCAAAATAGCTAAAACGATAAACCAAGATTAAAATCTCTTTTCAATCCTTCAAAACCTCCAACTCTCCAAGTAGTATATCTTGAATTGAAATCCGAGTTGGAGTAGAGTATGCGCTTGAAGAAGTTGTCGGCGGAAGAACCAAGCGCAGGCGATTAATCTTGTGGAAGACTTAGATCTCTCTTTTTGATGCTCAATAATTTATGTAAGAGTGAGATCGGGGGGTTAAAATGGGTTAGATGAAGAATATTTATACCCTCATGAAGAAACGACAGCTCAACGAATAGAAAACTATCCGTTGCAGACGTCTGGTCGATTGGTCGGTCGATCGACCGACCGATCGATCGCTCATTCAATCGCCACCCTCTTCTCTCTGGTCGGTCGACCGACGGGTCGACCGCTAGACGCAACTGAGCGTTCCCTGAATCCGATCGACCCATCGGTCGACCAACGCAGGGGAAGCAGACGCGCGATCGCGTGATCCTCACTTCGGTCGATCGATGAGCATTCTGCTCATTTTAGGCCTTTATTGGTCGACCGACCGGTCGACCGAAGTAGCCACTGCCAGTTTTTGGCAGTGTTCGATAGACCGACCGATCGACCGAATTGGCTACTGCCAATTTCTTACCCTGTTCGGTCGATTGAGCGGTCGACCGAACTTAGGTTGAATTTGATTTCTTCAGCCTTTTTCTTTCGCACTTCATTTTCGGGTTTCGGCTTTCAATGAGCATCAACTTGGAGAGCTTTTCATTTGATCTTTGGACTCGTCCAATGCGACTTTGGTGCACTCGTCGAGCTTCGAGAAATTCCCGCGAAGAACCCGAGCGCGACGATCAATGTCCTTCTGATTTTCCGATTTCTTCTAATTTTTCCGATCGATGACATCGAACGCTAATCGATATGGAACCTGAAAGATTTCTCGATGAAATATTAGTTCCATGTTTGTTATCATCAAAACCGAGATTGAGAGATTAAGACCAAGGTTAAAAACCTAAAGCCAACACATTGCACTACCTTCAGTATTTTTAGCAAAATTCATATGAACTGATCTTTGTCTCTCAACACTCAGAATCATGTAGTAGGCTTTACTGACTGAAGGTAAAGGATCTAGTACCAGGATTTGGTTCTTAATATTGTCATACGAAGTGTTCAACCCCATCAAGAATTGCATCAGTTTACTTTGTGAGCTGAGATTTATCATGCTAACTAGGGGTGTAATCGAGCCGAGCCGAGCTTGCTTGTGCTCAAGCTCTGCTCATTTAAGAAATGTAGAGCTCGAGCTCGAACTCAAGCTAGATCGAGCTTCAATATTCAGGCTCGAGATCGGCTCGAGCTCGGCTCGTTTAAGCTCGTTTAGGCTCGTTTATTTTTCTCAAGCGTGATCGAGCTCATTCAAGCTCGATTAAGCTCAGCTCGACTCGGTTTTATGCTCAACCCATATGAAATATTAATATTTATATAATTATATATCAATATATGAAGCTCAATTAGGCTCGCGAGCCGCTCGAGTCGAGTATTACTTAGTTTGAGCTCGAGTTTTCATCGAGTCGATCTCGAGTAGCTCACGAGCTGCTCGGCTCACTTACACCCCTAATGCTAACAATGCATTACAGGTATAATATGGTAAAGGTTGTAAAACATTTAATTCATCCCATAATTTCTTCAATTGATTGTAGTATACAATCACTAAATTATTTCCCTATTCCATTGTAGTTATTTTTCTTTGAATCTGATATATTTGTGGTCCATTACTAACCCCAAACTGTTCTTCAAGATCTAACCACAATGTTCGAGCTGATGAAGTGTAAATGAAGGTTTCTGCTATATCCTTTGACATTGAATTAATAATCCATGAACAAACCATCTCATCAACTCTCTTCCATTTGTCATAGTATCTATCATTTTTATCTAGTTCCTGAATACTCCCATTTATGAACCCTAATTTATTCTTTGCTGCTAGGGCTCTTTTAATATATCTACTCCATATCAAGAAATTGCAATCTGTTAAAGGTACAATAACAAGAATCATACCAGGATTGTCGGATGTTTGTAAAATGAAAGAATCATCATTATTTTGTACTCTATTAGCAGTATGATTTGGATCAACAACTCCTTGTATCCCAATTGGATCGTCTTCCATTTTTGGTGATGGAAATGAAGCCTTCAATAGCAGCTAATTGCTTTGCAAAATTGCCAATCTCAGTCCAGTAGAGTATGTTGACGCAGTAATCTTTTGCTTCTGGATTAAATATGGAAGAATCGCCCAATCTCTTCTCAAGATCTAATTCCCGATGAAGATCCCTGCATCTCCTCGGTCTTCTTCACAGAATGACTCCTCTGATGATTAAAGAAGAAAAGCTAGCAATCAACCTTTCGATCGCATGGCTCTGATACCATGTTCTGATATTGAATCAAGATGAGCTGTGGAGGAAGAAAGCTAACAGAAAAAAAAGGAGTCGAAGATAACAGAAGGTAAAAGTCACTTCATAATAATGCATTTACAGTATTTATATACAGTCATGAATGAATGAAAAATTACACTTCTTCCATTACTGAAAACATATAGAGTACTATAGAAAATAAATGTATAATATTTTACAAAGGCATCATCTTAAAATTTCACCTTATGCCACAATATCTCTTGGGCCGCCTTTGTTAGCGACGATGCTAGAGGTCGTCGCTACGCCGCCACTAATTATGTCGCATTAGCAACGGCTGAAGCGGTCTATGCTAAGTCATTGCTGTTAGCGACAGCTTTATCGGTCGTCGCTAATAGTCCGTAGCAATTGAGCTAAATTCTAATAGTGAAAGTGAATATATTTTTATTAAGATTGTACCTAGTATGACTAAGACTAATTCAAAGTAAGAGCGAGTATGTGCTTTGAAAAAATAACTTTAGGTTCAATCTTCATGATGTTATGTTCACTCTTAATAATGTTAGATTTATTTGTAGGGTTATTAGACTAAAAAACCAAAAGATTTGAAAAAATTCTTCGTTCTACTCGCGTTTTCAAAATTCGCCGGTAAATGCACAAACTTTACATTCGTTGATGTCATCTACCAAATCATCAAGCGTCATCTCAACTTAGCTGACGTGGAGGTAAACGACACTCACCTGGCCTGACGGCTTTCTACGTGGCTGATGGCCCCACCTCCCTCTCTCTCTCTCTCTCTCTCTCTCTCTCTCTCTCTCTCTCTCTCTCTCTCTCTCTCTCTCTCTCTCTCTCTCTCTCCCAGCTGCTACCACCTTTTTCCATTTCTTCTTCTTCTTCTTCTTGATGCACTCGAGCTGCCTCGCCTTGAGATGCTTGTCGACGGGCTTGTTTAGCCAGTTGAGATGTCGCTCCCCCTCCCCCCCCCTCCGCCTTCTGCCCCATCCACCCTGGCTACCCCATCTGAGGACGCAAAGCACCACATCATCGCCGACCTTCATGTACAAGTTCGGGTTCTCCTCGTCAACCTGCTGCGCGATGCTCGACTCCAAGCTCTTGTGGGTCAGCACCACTCCCTTTGGCAGCCCCGTCGTACTCGACGAGAACGGTAGTGCCACCGGGTCCTTCGGATCATTGGTGGTGGTGGTGACAGCCCTGAGAATCTTAGCCCTCCTCACCATTCTTGTGAATCTCAGCCCCGATACCACTTAATTATCATATTAAATTTACGTGATTTCTTCTTCAGCCTCGGCGAGCGAGGCAAGAACTCGCCGACGGAGGAAGAAGACAAAGGGAGGCGAAGACGCGTCACGCATGCATGTACACCCCTCCAACTAAGTCAAACTTGATTCGAAGCTGGTGGTGCATCAGGAACAACAGGAACGCGTAGTAGTAATCTGCTAAAAATACTACATATTTCTTTATACTATGCCTTCCTCAATTCAATATTTCTTCCCTTTGCTCACTATTACAATGAACACTAAGGGATGAACTTGCTAATTAAGATGGTGGCACAACTAGTTCATCTTCTTTTACATGTAACTTTTACAAACGGAAACAACAGTTGTTGCTGAAAGTCATACCCTATACCAACGAACAAGCTTTATCATTGGTATAGAGCAAACTAATGCTAACAGATTATGTATCCGTTAGTAAAGTTTCTAACAAATTTTATGGATCGTTAGTAAAACATCTTCTATACTAACGAATTTTATGGGCCGTTAGTAAAGGTGCTAAACGAAATTGCATCATTTAGCGAAATATCTTCTATACTAACGAATGAACCGTTAAGATAAATTTCAGCTCGTCCCAATAGCTCGGTAAGGGGTGAGAAAAATTCATCAATTAATCAAAAAATCGATTAATCGACTAAACTAAAACCTAATTAACCAAACCGATTTGTCCAAATGATTTTCGGTTCAGTTAATAATTAAAAATTTAAAGATTTTCAATTTTCGATTTGGTCTAAATTAACCAAAATATAGTTTAAGTAAATAAAAATAAAAATACATATTAAATGTTATAGCTTGCTTGAGTGGTTAAAATGAAACATTTTTCTCCCACTAAACAAAGTTCAAATCATAATATGGTCATATAACCATCAATTAATTATACTAATATATATTTTTTCTAACAAGGTCAATAATTGTTAGTTTTGGGTCATCTATACTAACAAATTTTTCTTCTAATGATATCAATAACTGTTAGTATAAGGATCTCTATACTAATGGATTTTTCTTCTAACGAGATCAATAACTGTTAGTATAGAGACTTTTATACTAATGGTAGGTCTCTACTAATCGTGTTAATCATTCGTTAGAATATGTGCATCACTATACCAACGACCCCAACATCCGTTGGTACAAGTCTATACTATCGCAACTTCTACCAACGGGTGCATATGCCCTTGGTATAGGATGTACTAATGGTTTTTGAGGTTGTAGTAACAAAAATAATCCGTTAGTAAATGACATTTTTCTTGTAGTGCTTGTTTCACCCTCATTGCTCAACTCAACCATTACCATTGTTGGCGATGTAGTCGCTCTTCTATCCTTCAAGTCTCTGCTATCAGATCCCAACTAAATCTTATCATCATGGAGCAATCGAATCGAGGTTGATGTTTCAATTGGTGTGGTGTGACGTGCAATGGTGCTAAGAGAATCACAGACCTAAGGCTTGACTGCCTAGGCTTTGCTGGCCGGATATCATCCTCCATCACCCACCTCACTTCCCTTGAGATTCTTCACTTAGCAGGTAACTGTTTCTTTTCCTCCTTGATCATCAATAAGGTGGTAATAAGACCTTATGAGGGTTACACTTCATATGCAGGTAACCAGTCCTGTGAGGTCGGCCAAGACTGGTGGCTGGGAGGAGGAGGATAAAGGGGGGCAAGGGTGGAGGGGGCGGTGTGTTCGGATGGGGCAGCCAGGGTGGACGGGGCAGCCAGGGTGGATGGGGCAGAAGGCGGAGGGAGGGGGAGCGACATCTCAAGCGGCTAAACAAGCCCACCGTCAAGCATCACAAGGCGAGGCAGCTTGAGCGCGTTAAGACGTGATCGGAGGAGGAGGAGGAGGAGGAGGAGGAGGAGAAGAAGAAGAAGAAGAAGAAGAAGAAGAAGAAGAAGAAGAAGAAGAAGAAATGGAAAAAGGTGACATCAGCTAGGAGGAAGAAGAGAAGAGAGAGAGAAAAATATGAGACCATCAACCACGTAGGAAGCCGTCAGGTTAGGCGAGCGCCATTTACCTAGGGGTGGCAAAACGGGCCGGCCCGCAGTTAACGGGCCAAGCCGGCCCGACACGATAAGGTGGCGTGCCGGCCCAGCCCGGCCCGCTAACTCAGTGGGCCGGAAATTCCCGGCCCGGCCCGGCCCGCGAGCCCTCTTATTAACTAAAAAATTTTTAAAAAAATTGTAAAAAAAATAATTTAAAATATTTAAGAGACTAAATAAGCATCAAATATGATATTTCACATGAAAAACTCCATAGATTAACTTCACATTCAATTTTAAAGCACTAAACAAGCCCTAATCTAGACTTAATTTTTATATATATGTGTAGCGGGCCAAACGGGCCGGCCCGGCCCGATAAGAGCCGGCCCGGCCCGATAAGCTTATCGGGCCAAATTTTTCAGCCCGGCCCGCAGTTATCGTGCCGTGCTATCGTGTCGTGCCTATTTTTGCCACCCCTACATTTACCTCTACGTCAAGTCGTCAACTAAGTTGAGACGACGCTTGACGATTTGGTAGATGCCATCAACGGATGTAAAGATTGTGCATTTACATGCGAATTTTAAAAATGCAGGTAGAACGAAGAATTTTTTTCAAATCTTATGATTTTTTAGTCTAATAACCCTTATTTATATGTGGAGCTCTATAAAATATTCTATAGAGCCCGTCTATAGATATTTTTTTTCACAGATGTAAATTGTGTGAATTTTGATCTTTCCATTCATAATATAATGTACATTTTTTTGCCAAATAATATAATATAGGCAAACGGGTACACAAAATCTTTCACGGTCGGGTCGCGTCTTACGAGATCCATAGAGAAGCCGATATATATGACAAGTAGGTACACGTCACGACTCATGTATTCTGCAAACATCAATTTCCCAAAATCGGATTTTGGGAGTGAGAAATTCTCAGATTCGGATTTTGGGAATCAAAATTCTCAAAATCGAAACCTAGTGGATTGGATACCCGTTTTACCCCTGGGCCAAAGTCTCTAACTGATTAGAGACTTTGGTCAAAAATTAAATAAAAAATAATATATATATATATATATAAACAATTTAAATTTATAAAATGTTTTTTATGATAAAAATGAGATATTAGAGTATAAAAAATATATTTTCAAACTCTCTAATGCATTAAAGATTTTTGTACAGAGTCTATAAATAAAAATTAAAAATAAAAATTATGAAATATTTTAATGTAAAATATTTTTTTGGGTCATAGTAGATATTTTGTATCATTAAATAATTATTTCATGAATTCAAATATTTTTTTAAAAAAATATAAAATTATTATAGACTTTGCACAAAAGTCTCTAACTTTATAATAATTTTTTAATTATAAAAAATAGTATTTAATTTATAAAAAATATATATATGTGATATAAAAGATGTGCTGGAGTCTATGAAAATATTTTGGACAAAAAATATTTTAATATTTTTACTTTAAATTTAGTTTTATAGACTTTGGGTGAAAGTCTCTAATATATTAGAGACTTTTGCCCAAAGTTTATAGTACATTTATAATTTAAAAAAATAATTTTAATTAATGTAATATTTTTTTGAAATACAAAAATGTGTTATTGTTCAAAAAAATATTTTTCATCAAAATATTTCATAATTTTTAATTTAAATTTAGTTTTATAAATTTTTGCAAAAGTCTCTAATAAATTAAAGAGTTTGAAAATATATTTTTTAGACTTTAACACATCAATTCTGTTATAATTTTTTTTATAAATTAATTTTTTAAAATATTTTATATATATATTTTTTAAAATTTTTAACTGACCCAAGGTAAAATGGATATTCGATCCACTCAATTTTAAAATTTTAAAATTTTAAATTCGATTTTAAAATTTTTTCATTTTCAAAATTCTAATTTGGGAAATTGGTCCTGCTTTCTCGTAGTTATATTGAAAGGTAAAGGTCAATTCGGCACCGTCATTGCCCACTATTTTTGTCCGGAAGCGGAACACGTTTCGATCTCTGAATCGCCTAGAGACCGTGTCCCGTCCTCCATTGCCGCACAACGCATCAACGCTTAAAATCTCCCGAAGTTTAATCACTCGAGACATACCACCCAATGATGTACCTTCAAAAAAATATGGGCCCCACAAAATTAGTACACAACCTTGACGTGTGCTGCCTTTTTTTCGTATTTTGTTAGACGTACACTCTCTCAGCTCTTTATCCGCTATTGTTTTTGTTATTCCTATCTATTTCTTTTTGACTTTTTCAATTCATATATCTTAATTTACTTCCTCTGTTACAGTACACCCACCATGCTCAAAGGGAAGACAAGTGTTCAGAGAAGTGGACGGCTCTATCTCTTCTTCGTTTCGTCGTCTTCTACAGTTGTGATGCATTCTTTACTTTCCATTTATTATTAGGGAAATCTAGTTTGAGTTTTACCTCCGATTCTTCTTTTGGATTCATTTTCCGGCCAAGAAGTTCGTCATGGTTTGAGGGTTTCGATCGTCTTCCGGTGCTTTCGCGGCTGAGTTTTCCGGATTTCGAGCTGCCATCTCCGTGCTGTATCCGCCTTTTCATCGTTTTCGTGATGGATTCTCTTTTGCTTCTTAATCCTTGAATCAAGGAGGTGGATGCCGCAGCGGATCACGTGTTTGTTTGATTGCTTGTGTTTATGCTTCTCGCAGATGATCGCATGGTTGGTTGACGACGAGAGAGAGCACGCCGGTCCGCAATCATGCCGGCGAACATGGCTGTGTGTGCCAGCGTGCTCTTTCTCGCTGTCATCCAGGTTGCTCTCCTTCGTGATTAGTAGCCTCTTCAGTTCTTGAAAGCCCCTCCAGGTTTATTTAATTATTTGTTTTTGCTATAATCTATTTCTCAGTGCAAATTTATATTTTTCTTATAGTCAAATAGGTTGCTCGTTTGGACAAAGCTTGGGATCAGTTACGTTGCCCTCTTTTGTAGATGTTCTATGGATATTATTAAGCAACACAATATGCCTGTCTGCTTGATACTCTTATAAAATTCTTTCAAGCCTTCTTTAATAACCTTGTCTTTATAGGTTTTTAGCTCTAATAATGTTCCATGAAGATATATGGTTTATGTAATTATGTTGAAGTTAATAGTTAGCTAGCGTTGAACTTGGTATCAAGTTTCGTTCTCTATCTTAACTAGTTGCTGGTTCCATGCTAGCTAGGTTATTGAATTCGGTTCATGCATTTTACACTCTCCATTTTTGGTCAGCCAGCTTATAATTTAATTAGATGGGTCATAATAGGTTCATGTAATTCTAAATATTTTATGCTCAAATCCACGGATACTCAGATCTCTCGGCCTTCCAGCACCAATTATTCCACCTATAACTAACATGAAGAGGCTCTATGGTGGATGGTTTGGTTGTATTGATTTTATGGTTTGTTTGGATACAAAAGGGGAGGAGGGGATAAGGATAAGGAGGGGTGGGGAAGGGAGGGATGAGGAATGGTAGTTAATTTCATATTTGGATAGGGTAATTAAAAGATGGGTGGGGAAGGGAGGGATGGGGAATGGTAGTTAATCCCATATTTGGATAGGGTAATTAAAAGATGAGTGGGGAAGGGTGGGATAATATAACCCTCTTCTTGTTTGGGTAGAAATTTTAAAGGTGGGTGGGGAAGGATAATTTTAATGAAAAGACTCTTTCAGCATTCTATTTATATTTACATATAAATGAAAGTTAACTTGTTCATATCCTTTAATGATTTGTTAAAAATAATTAATTAAAACTAAAAAAACATAAATTTTCATAACCAAACTTGAAAAATTACCAACAAATGTTAAAATAGAAATAGAAATAAAAAAACATGTACAAATTTTTTTAGAAAAAAATAAGAGAAATTTTTTGCTCCCATGGAGGGCAAAATGGTATTTTTGATAACATTAGAATATTCTTAATTTTTTAATCTCCCTATTCGTACCAAAATGGTAGAATAAAGATTTGAGGAGTTTGGTAGGGTTTGGAGGGAGTTTCTAACACCTCCAAACTTCTTTCTCTCATTTTAAAATTAAAAGCCAAACATGGGATAATTAACCCCTCTCTATTCCACAATTCAAACAAAGCATTGGCTTCAAGTGTGTGGTGAGTCTATATCCAATTTTCCAAACTAATTTTGTGGTTACCCAACTGACCCATTAAAGTACCTCATTTATATATACTTGATGGCTCATGCAGTTTGTAGCTTAAGTCAGGATTTCTGAACTTTATCCAATTAATCATAATCTCTCTTGTTTTGGGTGTTCTTTAACGGCTTTCAGGTTATGTGGTATGGATGCTGCATTAGCAAATGTTTTTGCATTCATGGAAGTGTGGTCGGTTGGAGAAGAAGACATGAGATAAAGAAGTATGATGTGTATAATATGTACTTGCTAAAGATTTAGGACTAAAGCAACCCATAATATAGGAAGTAGTGGATGGTGATTGCAATGTGGACAAAGGAGACATCCATGATAATTGTTTGTGGTTAGACGCATTAACTTGATGACAATATTTGTTGCCCAATAGTTGGCTTTGAACCATGCGGTGGCAAGCGGCAAGGTGGCTTTGATGCATGAGACTTAATGCATTTTAGGTATTGAGTTTACCTGTCTCAGCTTGAGACCTATCTATTTTAATTTAGTAATTAAGCTTCCTTTGATTCATATATTAGCTGCTCCAAAAGCTAAGATGTGGTTATTGAGTTTGCTTAAGGATCTAAGGAACACCCTAGTATGTCATCCAAAGCCTAAATGCCATGCCTTATTCTCGGAGGAGCTTCATTTAAGAGATCTACTTGATTGTAGACAAGGAAGTTGTATCCTCTTGTACCCCATTTTAGAACACCATGTTTCACAAAGAGAGATAGATGGATGGAGTAGGGTTGGTTCTGTAGTACCCAGTTTAGTCTCATATCGGGAGTATATTGGATGTGGTGTTGGCATATAAGGCTTGATGAGTGTGCTGCCCATCAACTTCAGATTGAGCATTTTAATTATGCTAATAGGTTGGCCTATGAAGTTGATGGGTCAGTTGCGGGTCGTAACAAATGATATAGTGCATAACCTAGTCCTAAGTATGGTGAGGGAGCCTATGTGAGGAAGGGCTGCTCAGGAGCTGTGGTGGAGTCGTTACTAGGCTAGGTTGATGGGTCAGTTATCCCATCAAGCGGGTCGTAACAGGTTCAACCTTGACGTTGGTTTTTAAATGGAAATATAAATAAAGGGAAAAATGATTGATGAGATTAGGTAGTCTAAAAGTATTTGCCATAAATGAAATGGTAAGATCCGGAGGCTTCTTATCTTAGAGAAAAAACAGGTTTCAACAAAAAATATTTTCTAATTGACAACTGTCTTTCTGCAGTAGGAAAGGAAATATATAGATAGTTTTGCATTAGAGGAAGTAAGCTCACATGTTTTCTTCTTGTAAGTTGTATCATTTTTTGGTTTTATTTTGTCTAGTTCTATAATCTTTACCATGAAGCTAATTAATTTGTATATGCAAATAATAGGTTTTTGAAAGACATTATATTTTTTAGTTCAATGAACGCTGGTTAGGTATTTGTCAATTTGGTATGTACTTGGTATCTCCAACTTCTACATGAGCGTCCAAAAACTACCCAAATAGGTGATTTGCAAAGACAAGTGCATTGGAGTCTAGTTTGCAAAGACATGTGTTCAGGAGGTTTGACAGTTATCATGTTGAGCTCCATAACTTTTTTTTGCCAAATGGTGGTGGAAATTTGAATGGAACTTTAAGCCCCTTGGAAAAACATCATCTACATACTTGTTTTAATAGAACCTTATGGAACCTTGCTTCTCCAGATCGATCTTCCTTGGATCCTTAAAAAGTGTTGAAAGCTCAGGAGATCACATCCTTCTACGGTTCTACCCGTCATCAAGATTAAATTGGGGAACTGTTCCTACACCCACTTTGGGACAGACAACTGGTATGTGACCATTGTCTTATAGACATCTTTCCTGAAATGATCTGCCAGGCTTATGCTTACTCATTTGCCTTGTTCGAGACTATACATGTTGGAAATTTAATAACAGAAATTTAACCTATGTCTAGAATCATACATATTAAATCATTGAAAAAAATTAGATGCGGAAGCGTACCTAAATCCATTGCTAAATTTGAGAGATGAGAGTAGTCTTCCAAGTCTATGCACCGACCACAAGACGTCTCTGAATAAAGGGGCTTTTGAGACTGGAACCAAGTGCATGATTCAGGGACCATAACCCCTCTATTTATAGGAAAAACCTAAGGTAATGGTAATTCTAATTTTGCCCATTAGAAAATCAGAAAATTACCCCTAATAGTATCTGTACAATTAAATCATATATATTATTGAGATATCACAGGCCCATAGATAAATAATAGTTAGATCACTTAAGATCTGGGCCATTAATTTTTGATAGCGACGGATGTACGCCTATTGATATGTGTTGGCCCACATAAGGTTATTAAAATTAATCTAACAATCTCCCACTTGGGCCACCAAACGTATCAACGTATAGCTATGGATGCTAACTTTATGAGCTCGTCATCACTATTATTATCAATCATCTCCAACAATCTGGTCCATCAATTATACTAACAACGAACCAAAGCGACTTTCGTGACATTTATCGTGACTAAATCCATCAATGATCATAATGTTAATATTCTCGACGACATAGATCATATATGGGTGCACAACATGAAAATTACATGCAATGTGATCCTAATATGCCTATTTCCAACTGGTCCTATTGTATTGAAATCAAATAATATATTCAGAGTGTAAAATAAGAAAGCTTTATTCTGCAGAAAAATGTCCATAAAGCATGGTAACAGATTATAAACTCCCACTAAAGCATCATATCAATACATGATGTAACACCCAAATGAGCATCATGCTCATGAAAGACCATGGGTGGAAAATTTTTAGTAAGCGGATCCGCCCTCGTGGAAGTTGTACTGATGTGCTCTATGGTCACTCTGAATTCTTTCTTTAACAACCAGGAACTTCACGTCGATATGCTAAGATTTTGAAGAGTTCCTATTGTTATTGGAATATAACACTGCTGATTTATTATCACAAAATAATTTTAGTAGTCTTTCAATTCAATTTACAATGTGCAGCCAAGTGACAAAGTTTCGCAGTCACATTCCAAGATTGTATACCTCATAACAGGTTATGAACTTTGCTTCCACATTTGAAGCTGCAGTGAGTGTCTGCTTAGCACTTCTCCGATAAACAGCTCTGCTGGCAAACAGAAAAACATAACCAGAAGTGGATCTTCAACTATTTAGGCATCCAGCAAAATCAGAATAAAAAATATCCAATGATCTCCTGCTGATCTGATTTTCTGTATGTAATGCTTTATTCTATGTAGATACCACATAACCCGTTTGGTTGTTTTCTAATGATCCATTCTGAGATTACTTAAACATCTGCCTAATATTCCTTCAGTGTACGCAATATCTGGATGCGTACTCTCTTGAGCATACATCAGACTCCCAATAGTAGATCCATATGGAATCTTCTGCATTTCCTTCTGCTCAAACTTTTCTTGGGGCACAAGTTGAGACTAAATTTTCCTCCTTCAGCAATAGGGGTATTTAGGGAAATGTACTTGCTCCCACTGAACTGATGGTATCTGCATTCATCATTCGCATTTATCTCAAAACCAAATGAGATAACAACTTGATAAATTTATGATACCAATAACGGTAAGCATTTTGTTCTTGAGGTCATTGAGTTTGTACTTCATGGGTAGATTCCTCAATTGTTAATTCTCCTTATCTCCCCCAAACTCAATATTCTCAATGAACCGGGCATTTCCTATATCAAAGAATGTCCTATTCATGGGATCATTAAATGTATACCCCTTAGACCAATTAAAGTACCCAATAAAGTAGCAGCTGACTATTCTGGAGTCCAGTGATTCTTGCTTTGACCAATATAGCCTAGTCTTAGCTGGACAACCCCAAATATTTAGTTTGGGCTTCTTGCCCGTCCATAATACACAAGTGGTTTTATGCACGACTTTAGATGGTATTCTATTCAGAATGTAAGCCGTAGTCTTAAAAACTAATCACATCCAATGATTAATAGGGGTGAGAAAAAAAAATCAGTTTTCGGTTTTGGTTTCGGTCCAAGAGGTAAAAAGTCCACCGATTTCGGTTAACCGATCGGTTCGATATAATTTATTGATTTTTAATAATATATATTAAATAATAATTTATAAATTATAAGAAATTACAGAAAATTATATAAAAAATTATAAAAAATATAAAAAAATCAAATGATCAAAAAATTTAAAAAAAATATTAGTTTTTGTAGAACATTATCTTGGTTCAAGTGATTTCACTTTTTTTTCTTTTTTCTCAATGAGAATTCGGTATTTGTTTGGATTTTTCTCCATGATTTGCATAATATTATTATGTTTGTAGGTTAAAAAATTTTATTGGTTAATCGAAAATTATCGGTTAACTGAACCGAAAAAATTAAAACCGAAATAACGGTTAACCGAAGTTAATGGACCGGTTAACCGGTCCATGCTCACCCCTAGTGATTAAGGCCCTGTTTGTTAAGGCCTGTTTCGGGTTTTGGTTTCGTTAAGCCCCCGAAATCTCGTTTGTTTACGAAAACGGGTAGGAATTTGAAATCTGTTTTGCGAAACACGGTTTTCGTGAAACATTATTTTGTGCATCAGGACGAATTCTACTCGGAGTAGAATTCACGTTTTCACGAAACCCATCCGAAACAGGTAGTGGCATACTTGTAATTAAATCAAATTTTTCGCCCGTTTCGCCAAAAATGATCAAAACACGTGTTTACTCGCATTAGGGCATCCCACCCCCGAGTTCGAGTGAGCCCTCTTTCTTCGGCGACAACAGGCGACAAGTTGTCGATGATCCCATTTCGCCGATGGATCACCGACATTCCACTTCGCCGACGGTTCACCGACCTCGCCTTCACATCTACCGAACACAGCACAAAGTGAGGTATGATTTTTTGCTTAGGTTGTTGGTTATTTCACCGTTCGCTCGATCTAGGGTTTCTTCTTGGTGCCGTGTTCGAGTCGCATTCTTTTCGTTCCATGTTCCTCTTTGTTCATCTTCAAGTTCTCGGCTCGATCTAGGGTTTACTATTGAGTGGTTTTCATCACATCTAGGTTTTCTTCTTCGATTTAGGGTTTTTATATGTGTTGTATTAATTGGTTGTGGTTCTAGTCAGCTGCTTCTACAGGGCTATTTTTGGTTCTCGGATCTAGGGTTTCGCCTTAAGTATACTTGCTATTGATCCTCGGATCTAGGGTTTCACCCTAAGTATACTTGCTATTGTTATATTGTTCTTCGATCAAAGTTCTGGTTTTCTCCAATATATCTGGTTATAGGAACACTGCATTCTAATATCTAGTTTTCTATTACTGCATTCAAAGTGATTTTATCAATTCACTCACTCTACTGGACTTATGATGTTCTGTTAATTACTGTAGCATGGATCTGTTCTGTTACTTGCATTTGGGTTAACAATTATCAATAAATCATGTAATGATGTTTTGTTACTTCGATGTTATGTTACTTTGATCTCAATTATCAGTTGCATGTGTATAATCTTGTTATCAGTTTTAAAAAGTTATCTGTTATTTGTTATCAGTTTTTGTTATATGCTATAAGTTTTCATGTGTATCAGTGTATCAGTTATCAGTGTATAATTAGTTTGCATGTTTATCCTTACCCAAATGCATGAATTTATGTAATCTTTTATCAGTTTCTTTTATCTATTATTTGTTATCAATTTTTGTTATATGTTATAAGTTTGTATGTGTAACAGTATATCAGTTATGAGTGAATCAATTATTAGTATATCAATTATCAGTGCATCAGTTATCAGTGTATCAGTTTGCATGTTTATCCTTACCCAAATGCAGTATCAGTTATGTGTACCCAAATGCATGAAGTTTCTGTTACTGCATTCAAAGTGGTAGATTGGTTAAGGTATGCATCATTGTTTTAGATGTCAAATTATGAATCCGTGGCAAATGGGTTGCTTTTTTTGGTTATGCTATCGAATAATATGACATTTATATGCATGCCTTCAAAGTGCTTAAAGCCAATTACAAAGACTTGAGGATGAAGTCATGAACTAACTACTTTTTCATCTGGTTACCTTAGTTGGTAGAAATTCATTTACTAACCAATCTACTCATTGGATCAATATCACGCATTTGCTACTAATATAGATGGATTGTTAAACTTTTATTCTATTTTTATTTTTAATACTATAATAAGTATTGCTTATCTAAGATCATTCCTCCAAATAATTTTTGTTAATATCTGCTACTAATTTTTTTATTCATGGTATTAGTATTTTTTTTTAAAAATCATCTATGCTTCATTTTGCAAAGGTTTCCACACTACTAGCTAGCAAGTGAAACATGTGGATGGCACTATGACCATCTTAATGTTATCTTTAACTTAACTATATCAATATTTAATTACCTTCATTATTTCTATATACTTGGGATATATATACGATTGAACTTAGTCAAGAATCTTTGGATATTATTTAATTACCTTCTTTTATCTATTATTTGTTATCAGTTTTTGTTATATGTTATAAGTTTGTATGTGTATCAGTATATCAGTTATGAGTGAATCAATTATTAGTGTATCAATTATCAGTATATCAGTTATCAGTGTATCAGTTTGCATGTTTATCCTTACCCAAATGAAGTTTCTGTAATATGTCAATAGGAGGTAAATTTAACTCAACGTAATCACTTCCTTAGTGTTGATTTGGTTTTAATAGAAATTTTTCTTTCGAATTGGTAGATGAATTTTACGTGGTTGATGCGGGATATCTGAACGTATCTCGATTTTTGGCACCTTATTGTGGTGAATGGTACCATAGATTAGATTATCGTAGGCGAGACCCCTCAACAAAAAGAGAATTGTTCAACCAACGGCATTCCTTCGTTCGGAACATAATCGAACGATGTTTTGGACTATTGAAAGCATGTTTTTCGATATTAAAGATGATGTTGAATTATCCGCTAGCAAGACAAAATAATATCGTATGAGCGTGTTGTACAATTCATAACTTCATTATTAAATATCGTAATTCGGATGAATTAATCGATATTTGAAACAATGAATAAGTTATTATTGATGATGAAGAACAATCTTCACCCCCAATTGAATCATCAGTAGGTGAATCTTCTTCAACTCAAAATATTATGCATGACATTCGAGAAGAGATTGCAAATTAGCTTTGGGCACATCGACATTGATTGCCCTTCCATATTTTAATTAGGTTTAAACATGTAATAGAATTTTATGCCTTGGACTTGTAATAGACTTAATTGTTACTTAGATTTATTTTTGATAGTGCATGTTACCAACAATATACTAATTTTAGTTTCATTAAATAGTATGGCAGCTTCTTCATCCCGAATAAGTGAAACGTATTTGAGATATCAAAACAGATAATATTTTTGCGGTTTGCGAGCTGCAGTAAGGATAAGTGAAAGTGAGAAAAATCCCGACCGATTATATGCGGCTTGCATAAATAGAGGCAAAATTGACATTCCCAGTAGTCAATTCTTCTGATGGGTCACTCCCATTGCAATGACAATACGCGATGAGGAAGAAGAAGTGAACCAAAGTAGTAGGGATCTCTTTTCACTTGAGGCAAAAATGGACAAGCTCCTTGATATGGGTTGCAAGGGGTTGATAGTACTTATTTTCATTGCAATTATTTTTTTGTTTAAATATGTTAGATAACTTTAATGATGTAAACCTAAATACTTTATTAGACTACTAATGAAATTTGACTACTTTATCTTATTATTGGATTAACTTAGTTTTATATTGGCGGGGAATTGGAGGCGATAACCAATCAATGGTTATGCGCACTTTCCTCCTAAGGTCGTAAATTAATGTTGCCCATTATCAGTTATGGTTTTATATAAATGCATGGTTGTGCTTATATATTTCATTATTTGGTTGTACTTATATAAATGTATGGTTGTGCTTATATATTTCATTGTTTGGTTGTGCTTATATAAATGTGTGGTTATGCTTATATATTTCATTGTTTAGTTGTGCTTATACAAATCTGTGGTTGATTTTATACTCTGGTTGTTCTAAGATAATGGGCAAATTATATTTTGGTGGACTATGAATTGGAGGCGATCACCAACTAATGGTGATACGCATTTTCCTTCATTGTCCTACATTCATAAGATGGATTTTTTACCGTCATAATTGATGTCGTGAGGATTGTTGATGGACAAGGTAAAAAATCAAACATAGTTGATTTTTTCATTCTATTCCATCAATGATCCTCACTGACAACAGTAATGACTGTAATGTGATATGTGATAATGTTGTGATGGTGCTTGGCTGATGTGTTCTAAATTGACTGCTGTGTTCTGAATTGGTTGTAATTTGAATTGAATAATATGTTCTGTTGCTTTTGTGGTGTAACTTCTGTTGCTTCTTCGGGTGTACTGTGGTGTGGCTAATGTTGTTTTTGTGGTGTAACTTCTGTTGCTTTTGTGGTGTAATGTGGTGTAACTGTTGTTGCTTACGTAGAAGCTCAATTAATGGTGGATTATGTGGTGTAATTGTTGGGTTGTAATTATTATGTAAGTGTTGTGGTGTAACTGTTGTTATATATATATATATTCTGTGATTGAATTCAATATAAATGTAACTATGGTTATATTCTATCTAATTGAAATTGAGACTTAGATGTATTAAATTATATGTTGTATGCTGTTATATGTTACTAGATGGAGCTACTTTATTAGCAGTTGCAAAATATGAAACGACGATATATTAAATTACTGTGTTGATGTTCTGAATTGAAGCTACTTTGTATAGCTACTAGATGTTCTGAATTGAACGTATTACTGTGTTGGTTGATATATTAAATTATATGTCAAATATGAAACAACGATATGCCAAACGATAACAAAAATAGATAACGTATGAAACGATAATATGCCAAAAGATAATCTATTAAACGGCAATAATCGGGTGTATGAAAAAAAATTACATGTATGAACAAAAAAAAAGTTATATACTTACATTTACTCAACATTATGTTGATGACTTATCCTATACTTAACATGTTTATGATTTATATTATACTCAATTTATTTATGACTTATCCTATATACATACCATAATAATTTGAACATGAACTTATATTGGAATGACAAATATATTCATAGAATGCATACCATATATCATTTAAATCATTAATAAATAATTTTTATAATATATTTTTTATCCTCGTGTTCAATTTATATTCGTTAATTCATAATTTTTGTATTTATTAATAATTATTAATAATTAGTAAATAAGATTAAAATAAATTATTATATTTATTTGGTAAAATATTTTTAAACTCAAATAGTTATAATAAATAAGGTTAGTACTTAATAATAATTAATTTTAATATTTATTCATAAATAAAATAATACAAATTTTAAAATTGAAATCGAGTTTGTTTTTAATAAACAAACATAGTTTCAGTTTTCGTCCCGAAAACTATCACTGAAATTAACACAAAACAAATATATTTTCGCTGATTTTATTTCGTGAAACATGAAATTTGGACATGTCAAACAAACACATTTTCGCCAAACAAAAAAATCGAAACTAAAATTCCGAAACTCGAAAATCCATTTCGATTTTCACGAAACGAAAAGTTGAAAAATATTTTCGCAAACAAATGCGCCCAAGACTTCTCACTAATTGGATATATGTACTCGTATATGGAGTAATCATGTATGAACATAATATAGTATAGTTTGATCATTCCAAGAAGTCATAGAGAAATGTCCACAAACATCCGTATAATTATGTTCCAAGACGTTTGAACTCCTATTAATACCTGATCTATAATGTTTGTTTGTTTCCCCTTACACTATGTTTGGATTGAGGGTTTCAAAAGATTTTGGAGGGGTTTGAAGGGGGAGGATTTTGGAGGGGTTTAAACATCCTATTTGGATAACCCCTCCAAACCTCACCTAGAACCCATTTTCAAAACTCCTCAAAATGAGAGGTTTTGAAGGGGTTTGAAGAGTTAATGAATTAAAAATAGTTAAATTATAAAAATATCCATAGAATAAAAAAAAAATATTATTATAAATAAGGGCATAGTGGTCTACCAAATTCCTCCAAACCCTTTATGAAATTTAACCAAATAAGGTTTTTAAAACCCTTTCAAAAACCTTCAAATCTCTCCCCCTCTAAAACTCTTCAAACTTCTTCAAACTCTTCCCCCTCCAAATCTCTTACTCAAACTTATCCAAACATAATGTTAATGCACTCAATATAGACCTCAAAATCCGTAGCATCAGGGACAACGAGAATCCCATTAGACACAAGCCTATTATCCTATACTTAGATATATCTGAAGCCTAAGCGCTTGTGCCACAATATGACAGAATTCTTATCAACTAATTTTTATTTTGTACTATGTAAACTGATATGCAGGATTTCATTAGGGGGCTGTTTGGTTGCATGCAATTGGATTGCAGGCAACTGGTTGACTTTTATGTTTGGTTACCTGTAAATATATTATTTGCATAATTTAGATCTTACAGCCTGCAAATGCAGGCTGCAAAACCGGGTGCAGGCTGCATTAGTGGCTCTTTTAAGCCCGACTTCCCCGACCCTCTCCATCGACCATCTCTTCGCCGAGCCTCCACCCTCCGCTCTGCTCGACCCTCTTTGCCGTCCTCCGATCACCATAAGTCGCGAGCTCGCCCTCCCCCTCTCCTCTCGCCAGCGAGGGAATTGGATCAGCAGGGATACCTCTCAACATGCTTCTCCGCCGATCCCATAGGGGGTGTGGTGGTCGCATGCGTCACTGGCGGCGATGGCATCCCTGTTGCTAGGGGTCTTGATGGCCCTGATGCTCGGCGGTTCCGTCAGGTTCGTGCTCTGATTCATGTTGATGCCTTGGTTTCGTGCTCAGATTCACGTTTCTGATTCCTGAGTACACCTCGTTTCTTGCACTTCCCCGTGTTCATCATTGAACCTTGTTGTTATTTCAGAGGTCCAAAATGATCAGCTGTTGCAGTAGTCAATTACCTTTTTTTCTGCTGTAATCAGTAGGCGAGGCAACATAGAGTGAAGTGTGTGCTTTCTTCTTGTCCCATAGCAAGGAAGGTAAAGACCCAAAGGTGGTAGGCTGGTAGAAGGGAAGAACAGTGCTATTTATGTAGAAACCATAGTTACTCTATGTAGTCAAGCTCTGGCTTCGAGAGTATCCTTATTCCAAGTTATGGTCTCCCAAACAAACAGAGATTAGTGATGTTGGTCAAACTTGAGTCAAAACTGGCTCCAATTCACTTCTAGAAAATAGTACTTTTTTGCTCCAGCTAAAAAGTTGCCCTGATGTTGAATTGAGTTGAGTTCACCGAAATTAGATTGATCAGTAAAATTTTGAGTTGAATCAAATTATTAAAGGATACAAAGAGGAGAAAACTCAAATCTAACTCAACCTCGGATACAAAAAGAAAATAAAATTATTAAAGGATATTTTGGAAAGACAGATTTTTTTTTGGCCCAGCAATGAATGAATTCTCTTCCTTTTTTTTCTTTTTTTTCTTTTTTATACGGTTAAGGAAATTTTTATCTTCTTTCTCATCTATTCCTAAACAAATAGGGGGAAAAGTGAAGTTATCACCAGCTTGACCTTCATGATTGCAAGACCAATTTGCAGAGTAAATCCTGCCATGAGACAGGGATAGCTAGAAACTTCATTGACATCACATGCATCTGCATGCCTTCTCCTGTTTTCCAACCAGACCAAAGTTAAAATATAATTTAAGAGATCTTCATATAAGTATAACCTCATCCCCCTTCAGTTGTTCCATGATTTTTTAAAATATAATTCTTCATTTGCAGCTATAACCAAAGTTACAGAATCGTCAAAAGTTAGTTACGATGGTATAACTTAGTTTTAATATTTATTTATTTGTTTTTAGTATTAATTAATTTATTATTTTCAAGTTAATCCAAGTTGTAATTTTATTTGCGGTCAATCAAACGCCCGCAAATAGAAATTGCAAATTGCAAGTGTAATTACAACTTTCATTTGCGGTCAACCAAACGCCCGCAAATAGAAGTTGCAACTCTACTTACGGGCAACCAAACGATAGGCTGCAAAATCTATTTGCGGGCATTTACTTTTGCATGCAAATAGATTTTGCAGCATTTGCACTTGCGGGCAACCAAACTCACCCTAGATGAAGCAATTACATCAAGCATATAAAGGGTTATTGAAATAGGATAAAAAATGGTACCAACAATATTAGAATTAAGATAAAGACTAAACTTTTCATTTTCAAATGAACAAGAATAACTATATTGGTTCAAAAACAGAGATAGAAATCAAATTCCGTCTAAAGACGGTACTATAAAAGTCTCTCTCAAATACTAAATAACATTCAATCCTAAGCAATAACCTAAATGTGTCTATAGCTTCAACTTTAGCTGATTTGTCATCGCCCACAAAGAAGAATCTTTCAGCATCACTCAGCAGTTGGCAACTCAGGTAATCCTGCATAAACACACTTATGTGAGTAGAAACACCGAGATCTATCCACCAAGTGTCTATATGTACAAAATTTAAATTAACTTCAGAACAAACCAAAGTGAGAAATGTACATTTCTTATCATGTCAAGCGTGATACTTGGTACAATCTTTCTTTACGTGCTCACTTTTCTTGCAAAAGAAATAGGTAGAAACCTTAATCTGATCCTTTTGCTTTTTCTTTTGTGGAGCATCTGCAGCTTCTGTAGTCTTAGGTCTTTTCTTGTCCTTATCTTTAGAGGCTACAGCCAAATGAGCAATTTCGATCTTATCTAGCTTTAGTCTTTCTTCCTCTTGCTCACAATGAGATATAAGCTCATTAAGAGTCTACTTTTCTTTTTGACAATTATAACTGATTTTAAAACGATTGAATTGTGTCGAAAGAGAGATCAAAACTAAATGCACCAATAAGTCCTCAGGGAGGTCTAATTTCAGTGTTTTTAATCTAGAGACAAGATTTGACATCTCCATAATGTACTCCCTTATGTTCAATTTGCCTTTATACTTCATTGAGACCAAACTTGTTAACAACATACTTGTCTCAACCTTTTTATTTTTCTCAAAACGTTTTTCAATAGCATCTAGGAACAATTTGACATTAGTCTCTTCATATATAGCGGCCCTAAAATAATATGATATTGCTCGTCTCATAATCATAAGACTTATGCAATTGGATTATTTCCACTACTCATATATTCTCTTATCATCAATAGAACTTTCATTGTAAGAGGAGTAGGCTCAGTCATCCGAAGTGCCAAGTCTAGATCCATGCAACCGAGAATAATCATAATATTTTCTTTCCAAGCTTTGAAATTCGTGCCAGTCAGCACAGGGATATAATTCAGAGTGGCAGTAATATTTAATGAAGCGAAAATATTAGCTGAACAGAGAATAAAACAAAATAATAATATAATTAGCTCAACAAATTGATTAAAGCAAAAGAAATAAATAATTAGCATGTCCCATTACAAGATACCAAGCACAACATTGACATTTCATCTTTGGACAAAAATATCAACTTGCAAACAGTACTCTCATTGCAGTAATTAAATACTAACAATCAGTCCTGTCAAACAAGAAGCCTTTCTTTGGACAGAGTCTTGTCCACATGGAAAACCTTATAACTAAAAGCAAAATGGCGACACTAGAGGGAGGGTGAATAGTGTGTTTACTAGTTCGATTAGCCTAAATTCCGGTTTAATTGATTCTTAGATTATTTAGACAATTTGCGATCTTATGATTAGATGCGGAATTAAGCGATATAAAGATAAAACAATTATGATAAACAATAAAGCAATGCAAACACGATATTTATAGTGGTTCGGCCCCAATGCCTACTCCACTACCTAAGCACCCCGCTTAGGATTTTCAAACTAGTTTTACTAGATTAATTTAAGTTTCCCTTACAACGAGGGCTTTTCCCCGGAAAGTCTTCGCTCTCCAACCGAAGGTACTTCCACACCCGGAAGTATCCCACTTTCCTACCGAGAGTACTTTCCCACCTCAACCTAAGGGATAACTAGAACTAATCCCAATAAGCTCTAAATTTACACACACAAGTGGCTTTACACCTTACAAGGTAACCACTTAAACAACAAGACCTATCACAAGGTCTTCTACACGTTCAGCTCAAAACCGATTTCAAACAATGATTAAAATTACAATTGAAAAGAGCTAAAGAATGAAACCAAATATCAATGCTCTTTTCAGGCCTTGGAACCTTCAACTCGCCAAGAAGTGGAGCTTGGACAACACCCGAGTTGAGAGGCAACAACTGCTGGCGCTTGAAGGATGAACTCGGTAGGGAAGCAGAGCACAAGCTTTAAATCTTTTGGAAGGCTTTGAATCTTCCTCTTGATGGCTCAATAAACTCTGTAAGAATGAAGGAAGAAAATTAAAAGAATCATATGATGGTATATTTATACCCTCGTGAAGAAACGACTGTTCAACGGATAGAAAACTATCCGTTATAGCCGCCGGTCGAAGCGCCAGTTGAAGCATCGGTCGACCGGTCATTCGATCGCTGTAATTTTCCCTGTGGTCGATCGAACGCAAATCGCGCGATCCGCGATCTTCGGTCGACTCGTCGGTCGATCGAAGCGATTGTGTCTTAGGCTTATACGTAGGTCGGTCGACCGCCAAGCCTACTGCCCATTTTGGGCTTCGGTCGGTCGACCGAACCTGAGCTGAAGAAGGCAGACAGCTTATGTTCTGCCCGGTTCTTCTGGTTCCGTTTTCACCACTACATCTACTTATATAACATTTATGTTTTAAAGTTATCATGTTATAAATGTTATATAAGGATTATACCCCATTTGAGTTCAATAAAAATATCTAAAAAATCAAAATCCCTAAGGATCAAAATCTAGTTCTTGGGATCTAATATAAAACAGAAATTTCCTAATCTTTCAGGTCAAATAAGGATATGCTAAAGGCTTCCAAAAAATCCTAAAAAATACCTCGTTATCTAGTTTTGACCCAACGAACAATTATCGTCATTTTTTATTTCAAGAAAAGATCTAGGACATATAGCTCTTCAAGGAGCTCCCTAGCCTTAGTGAGTTTCAGGGTGGTTCGGGAATTTCATGTTTAGGAGTTCGGGATAGGTTTTTTTGGTTTCTTATGCATCATCATGAGGATTACATTAATTTCTAGACACCATAAACCTAAACTCCTTTTCTTGAAGATTCCCGAGCGCCGACGAGCATCCTTGTCGATTTCTCCGATCGCGGACGTCGTGCTAACCGATATGAAAACTGAAAGATATTCTCAATGAAATCATTAGTCTCATGTTTGTTATCATCAAAACCATCAAGATCGAGATTAAGGCTAATGTTGAAAACCTAAAGCCAACAATAATCGTCACATATTTATTACCACAGGCACGTAAGGAATCTGGCCAAGTAAGAACCTTCCTTTGGGCTGATCACTACCCGCATGAATTTCAAATATGCAAACATTTTTTATGTTCTAAAATATGCTAATTCTACACAAGAGAGCTCGTTTTGACGAGATGTTATTTCAAATCAACATATTTCAAAATATTACACATTATGGGCTATTATTTTATTTCAAGTTAAATTGGTCAAACTACAATAAAGCGATCAAAATTATGCTGAACCAATGTTAATTGAGCTGATTAATGCTAAATTAGGTCGATCCTAATACTAATTGTATTGAACCGATTGAAATTATGCTAAACCAAATGCTAATTTTAGTGAACTAATTAAGAAACCTAATGAACCGCTTATCAATTGCACTGAATCGACCTAAGTTAACCTGAACCAGTGTTGAACCGGTAAAATTAGACCTAAATCAGTGCTGAACCGAACCTAAATGCATTGAACCAAATCTAATTTCATTGAATCGGACATAATTTTAGTGAACCAGACCCAAAATAATTAAATCAGAACCTAATTTGACCTACCAGACCTTAATTGGGCCAAGATCAAATCAAATTCAAGTGAACTGGTTCAATTGAGAAATTGAACCGAGTCGGAATCAAATAAACCAACTGAAATTGGAATGAACCGGATCCAAATTAAATTAAATCGGTTTAATTGTTTGGATGAACCAGTCTAATTATTAATAAACCGGGTCGATTTTTTTCTTCTTTATTATTATTGATGGATCTGGTTACACCCGATGGATCTGGACTTATTGCATTAAAAAAACGGATTGGGTTTAAATCAGAAATCGGGTCGGGTTTTTATTCCAAATGGATCCGGATCTAACCGGATCTAGATCTTAAACATAACCCATCTACCCAATGAATAAACTCTAACACTATGTTTGGATAACTTTGAGTAAGGGGTTTGGAGGGGGAGGGGTTTGAAAGAGTTTGAAGGAGTTTGAAGGGTTTTGGAGGGGGAGGAGTTTGGAGGTTTTTGAAAGAGTTTTAACAATCTTGTTTGGTTAAACTTCATAAAGGGTTTGGAGGGGTTTGAAGGGATTTGATAGACCGCTATGCCCTCGTTTATAATAATATATATTTTTGTTCTAAGGATACTTTTGTAATTTAACTATTTTTAATTCATTAACTCTTCAAACCCCTCCAAAACCCCCCATTTTGGGAGGTTTTGAAAATGGGTTCTAGGAGGGGTTTGAAGGGGTTTGAAACCCCTCCAAACCCCTTAAAAAAGTTATCCAAACAGGGTGTTTTAAACCCCTTCAAAACCCTTCCCCTCCAAACCCCTCCGAAACCTTCCGAAACCCTCAATCCAAACATAGTGTAAGGCTTCGTTTGCTTCGATCGATTAAGGAAGTGGATTCGATTTTAAAATCCAATCCATTGTTTGCTGCAGCAATGGATATGAATCGGGTCAGATATTGGGTGGATTTATTTTGGCCCAAATATATCCATTGCTGACCTAATTTAGAAATCCTAGAGATGGGTGGGTTTAGGGCCCAAATTTACAAGATATAAATTTTCATATTTTATCTATGCTTCTTATCCTATGCCAAAACAAACATATGATAGGATTTCAAAAAATCCTCTTAGATTTTTATCACATTCTTATTCATCTTAAATTTTATCTCATTCAAATCATATCTTGCAAAGCAAACATGACCTAACTTCTTTAGCCTAACTCCTCCTCTCCTTGCATGATCCAATCGCCGCCTCCCTCTTTCCTCACGACGACGCAACGCCCACCTGATTTCACCCTTCCTGGGATGCCGACGAACCTTGCTCCGGCGTCAAGCGGCGATGAGAAGACGAATCGGCCAACCTCTATAGGTCGACAGCGGCTGGTGTTAGCTGTCAGCGTCTATCCGACTAGAGAAGGACTACATGCAGTGATTCCCGGACAGGAAATAGCGCATGAGAAGATCGACGGCATCCACTTCCTTCGACCGGAAATAACCCAACAATCATGACGTCCCTCTCTATACGGCGGAAGCAAAGCAACACTAATGGGATGCATGCCAAACAATCGACCAATGAGATGGAGCTCGGCGTGCCATCTTCCCCCTCCCACGGCCGAGATCTTGAAGCCGTGAGCCTGATGAAGGGGATGGCAAGTCGATTGATTGCATGTGGTGGCCAATTCTCTGCACGCAGGATGGCTGCCTCCTCCGGCAGCCATGAAGGCTGTTGCAGCCATGAAGGCTGTTGCAGCCATCAATTTTATTTTGTTTAAAACATGTAAACAGTAGATTCATGAAAAGAAGCATGGTGTTAGACTTTCTTCAACCAAGGCAACATCATCACAAGCCTGGAGAAGAAAGTGTATGATAATCTTAACGTAGAAAAATTACAGTTCTCAAAACCAGGGGAAATCATGAATATATATACATAAGAACACAATCACGAACAGTTTTATATATTCATGCACAATGCTCAATCATGAATCTTGGCAAATATAAACAGTAGATATAAATCCAAACATAAGGAAAAATATTCTCAATGATCTAACATCGTAGAGGCTCTGATACCAATTTATGAAAATTTAATAAGAGAAATTTAACCTATGCCTAGAATCATACATGTCAAATCATTGAGAAAAATTAAATGCGAAAACGTACCTGAATTCATTGCTAAATTTGAGAGATTAGGGTGGTCTTCCAAGTCTATGCACCGACCACGAGACGTATCTGAATAATGAGACTTTTGAGACCGGAACCAAGTGCATGACCCATGGACCATAACCCCTTTATTTATAGGAAAAACCTAAGATAATGGTAATTCCAATTTTGCCCATCATAAAATCAAAAAATTACCCCTAATGGTATCTATACAATTAAATCTCATATATTATTGAGATGTCACGGGCCCACAGATAAATAACAGTTAGATCACTTAAGATCTGGACCGTTAATTTTTGATAACGACGGATGCACGTCTATTGATATGTGTTGACCCACGTGAGGTTATTAAAATTAATCTAACAATACATTCAATACATAACAATAATACTCAGCACTAGAACATCCCCTTGAGATTTGATCTTCCATTGTGATAGAACACAGCTTTCTACTCTCAACAGTGCTAGGCAGAACATCCCCTAGAGATTTCATCTCCCATTATGATAGATCACCACGTTCTACGCTTTTTGGTTCCCCTACCGTCAATGATCAGGAGGACTTCCCACCTATCCTTCATGGTATTTCCTTGCTATAAGATTCAAAGTTAATTTCGATGGAATCCTCACACACTAGGAAGTGTTAGCGTAAATAAAAGCTTAAGCTTGTGACTTGGTCACATCATGGCCACATCATCCTCTGTTTCTCCACCACAGCATAACAGACGCATGATAGCTTAATATGATGTTATTGCTGTTATTATTCGCTTCTTTAGCACTACTTTCATTCTCTATAAATACCTTCATAAGCTATAACCTTTTAATCAAGTTTTTAATGAATACATTACATTTTCCACTTCGCTTCCTGTTTCCCATTATGGTATCAGAGCCTTCAATGTCTCACGAAGACTCTTGATCTTTTCTCTACCTCGTTTTCTTTCTTCATTCATTCATCTGCTATGTCTACCAGAGAGGCACAAGCAGCAGAAGTAGTCAATCCTACCACCATGGGAGGACCGATCATTACAATAAATTCGGCTGCTCAATTTCGATCAAACTCGTCAGCAGCAGCAACTATGTGATCTGGAGGACTCATATCGAACTTCTGCTACATGGGTATGATTTATTAGCTTTTATTGATGGCACTTCATCTTGTACTTATGTTAATGATCCTCTTTAGAACCACTGGCAAAGGCAAGATAACTTGATTCGGCATGCCATCATGGCATCAGTCGATCAAGCCATTGCATCTACAGTTGCTATTGTATCATCCTCATATGATGCTTGGCTCAAACTTGCGTCTCAATACGCTAATAAGTCTCAATCTCGTATTTTTGGACTACAAGGTTCTCTCGCCAGATTAAAAAAAGGAAACAAAATAATAGCAGAGTATTTTAATGAAATCAAAACCATTGCTAATGAACTGGCGATAGCAGATTCTCCTGTTAACAATGATGCTCTAATAATTAAGATTCTGAGTGGACTCGGATCCGAATACAATGATATTAGTGCCGCTATAAGATCGAGAGACACATCTATTTCTCTCGAAGAACTGTATGATAAACTTGCTGGGCATGAGACATTTTTGAAATACCGAAATGATAATAATGCAAACATAGCCATTCATCATTTACAACGACAACAAAATCACATTAAGAAGCAGCATTGGGAAAATAAGAAGGGTTCAAATCAGAACAATACCTTCAAATTAACCTTCCTATTCTAATAATCAAAGGCAGATGAGGCCCACTAATAATAATTTTCAAAACAAGCCAAGAATTCAGTGTCAGATCTATGCCAAGTTTGGATACTCAGCAAAAAAATTTCGATTTCGATTTCACACTGATAACTCTTCAAGTGATCGAGCTCCTCAGCTTCATTTTTCTGAACAAAATCAGAAGCCATCTCCACCCTGGATATTAAACTCCGGGGCCACTCATCATGTGACAACGATAATTTAATATGTTGTTATTGTTATTATTATTCACTTCTTTAGAACTGCTTTCATTCTCCAAGTTGTAACCTTTGAATCAAGTTTTTAATGAATACATTATATTTTTCACTTCGCTTCCTGTTTCCCATTAGCCAAACAAATACAAGAGTACGTCTCGGTTGGATTATCATCAAAGTTCTTCACACCAAATCATTTCTTATATACCCAGGCGTCGACATCGATGACCCATGCATCATATATATGTGACCAAGCACAGAAACTACCAGTCACACCCTCTTCAAATACTAATTTGCAACTCTATGGCCGGAAGAATATAGAATATCTTCTCCCAAGACCCTACTGTGAAAGCCATATATAACATTGCAATTCGGCCAGCCAAATGGAGGGTCAGGGGTCATTTGTGTACTTTATTTGAAGAGAACGAAACAATCACATAGTCAATAGTCTTGAGTCAAGCCAAAAGCGTTCCGAGTCAAGTATTTTTTGAGTCTACGTACTTTGTGGTTTTTATCTTTCCTTTTTGTATATGTACTATGTAGTTTTTTCTGTTATTCTTTTTATTTTTTTAGTTTCCTTCTTTTCTCTCCTCTCCTCTTGGTGTAATTAAATATACCTTCTTTATGATTAATAAAAAAAATCGTTGGTGTTTCCCTTCCGTTTTTCATTATTAATTTTTTAGTGATAGCTGCACAACATAACACTGCTGGAGTCTTGCTATCCTAATGTGTTTTGGTAAAGTGTGGAAACGAGCATGTGAGAGTTGAATCATTTTTAAATCCGATCCAAATTTAAAATGGGCCAACTGGATCAAAGAAAAGAAAAGAAAAGAAAAAACATCATCTGTTCTGGGCTCGGCCCGGCCCAGGTAGGCCGGACATCTGGGTCGAGCTCAACCCTCTGATCACGCCAGAAATTGCTGGCGTTACTACGTGCACGCACGCAGCGTGAGCAAAATTGTCTCAATCAACCCACCTTTTTTGACTTTTTCCTTCACCCTATTACAAATTGAAGGATTGAAGTTTTCGATTGAGGTTTTTCGCCGCAGCACATATTTCGATCAATTGTCCTATTTATTTGGTCAAAACATATCCTATTTGCTGTCAGATTAAATCCAATGCCTCAGCATTTTTCTTGCCGAACGAGATGCATAAGTCGGCTCCCGTACCATTATATAAAGGGGTTCCAATGTGCAGTTTCAAAGACATCCCAACATCCCAGAGCATTCCATCTATTCTGTTTCTCAAGCAGGATTCTTTTATAGCGGCTCTCTTCCCCTTCATACCGTCTTAGGCAGAAGCAAGAAGATCAAGGACGCCGCATCCATAGTTTTCAGGCAGAAGCAGGAATTCAAATTCCGGGGTGCAGAAAAATATCCGAGTATAGACAATATTTCTCTCTTTATAGTTTAGTTATCATTTGTATTCAGATTCTCTTGTATTGGCCGTGTTTTCTCCTTCTTCTAATAAAATCAAGTGTCCTCTTCTCCCCGTGGAGTAGGCCCAGTACGCCGCCGGGCTGAACCATGTAAATTTTGGTGTTCTTTGTGTTTTCTGGATTTATTCGTTTTGGTATTTTTTCTTTTGGCGTTTGGATTTTTGGATCCTTGCAGGAAGACCCATTTTCTTCCTAACAGTTGTGGTATCAGAGCCAATAATCCATAATGTCAAGGGCAAAATATGAAATCCATAAATTGGACCATAATGTCAACCACTCAACTCATTATGGGTTTTGAAGATGAAAGCAATTTTGATTAAAGAGAACCTTCAGGACATTATTCGTGGGCGAGATGCGATGGAAGACACTGAAAGGGAAAAGGACCGGGCCGATGAAAGTGCTAAATCCACTTTGTACATGAGCGTCTGCGACGAGACACTACGAGAATTTGCATCAGAAAAGATCGCCGCAGATCTATGGAAAAAGCTTGCTACAATCTATCAGGATAAAACTCTTATAAGTAAGATGACACTTAGACAGAAATTATATTTTTTACATATGACTGATGGCACTTCTGTTAAAAATCATATTAGCACTTTCTGTTCTATTCTTACTGATCTTGAGGATATGGGAGTTACATTTGAGGAAGAAGATAATGCTTTTATTCTTCTAATTACTCTCCCTACTTCTTTTAAAAAATTTCGTGAAAATTTATTGTATGACAAGAATACTATTACTCTGGATGAAGTGACAACAATGTTAGTATCCAAGGAGGTTGTCGACTCTCAACTTACCACAGGATCCTCTAGAAGCCGTGGAGAAGCCCTGAACACTAGAGGATGAAACAGGTCAAGGGACAAAAGCTGGGGTAAGTTCATATCTAAATCCAGGTCCAAAAACGTGCAGTGCTATTATTACAAAAAGATGGGACACATCATATTAGAATGTCATAAGCTGAAACGGAGACATGAGGCACAAAATCAGAACGGGGAAGCATCTTATACTGATGAGGATGAAAAAGTAGAGGTACTTACTATTTCTGCTTGTTATGCTAAATCTCAAGATGAATGAATTTTAGATTCAGGTTGCTCTTATCATATGACACCTCGCCGAGATTGGTTTACCATCTATGAACATGCTAATGAAAAGGAAGTGCTAATGGGAAATGACTCATCATGTCAAGTAGCAGGTGTTGGCTCAGTAAAAATTAAAATGCACGATGACATTACAATGACTCTAACTCAGGTATGACACATTTCAGGTCTTAAAAGAAATTTAATTTCTTTATCTTCTCTAGATGCACTTGGATACAAGTATTCAGGCCAAGACGGAGTTTTCAGAGTCACAAAGGGATCCTTAACAATAATGAAAGCACTAAAAGTAAACCAACTCTACATCCTGCAATGCACAATGGTAACAAGTGGTGTAGCTATGGTAACCTCTGAACACTCTGATGATGATATTGCTAAATTATGACATATGAGATTATGACATATTAATGAGAGAATCATGCTAATACTTGAACAAAAGGGACTACTTGGAAAACAAAAATTGGCTAAACTAAATTTATGTGAATATTGCATCTATGACAAACAGAAAAGAGTCTCATTCTCCTAAGGGCAATACTATGCTAAAGAAAAATTAGACTACATTCACTCTGATCTATGGGGGGCGTCACCGGTTGAATCTCAAGGAGGAGCTCGATATATGCTCATATTTATTAATGATTACTCCAAGAAGGTATGAGATTATTTTATTAAAAATAAATCCGATGTCTTCTCTAAATTTCAGTCTTGGAAGGTAATGATTAAGAAGCAAACCGATAGATATGTTCGGACTCTGCGAACCGACAATGGCCTAGAATTTTGCAGTGGAGAATTTAAAGATTTTTGCTTCAGTGAAGGGATCATAAGACATCACATAGTTCCCCACACACCTCAGCAGAACGGAGTATCATAAAGGATGAACCGCACCATCATAAAAAGGGTAAGATGTATGCTTTCTAATGCTAACCTTTCTAAAAGCTTTTGGGCAGAGGCTGCATCCACCACTTGCTACCTGATAAATCGATCTCCTTCTTCATCTATTGAATTCAAGACGCCTGAGAAAAAATGGACCGGGTCGCCAGCCTCTTATGACCATCTTAAAATTTTTGGGAGCATTGTCTCTGTCAGAGTGAATGAAGGAAAATTAGAACCTAGATCAAAGAAATATATTTTCTTAGGATATCCTAATGGAGTGAAAGGCTATAAAGTGTGGTGCATAAATAATTGTAAAGTAGAAATCCATAGAGATGTAATTTTTGATGAACATGTACTCTTGAAAATGAAAAAGGAGAACCAAGAAGAGGAGGACTCACATGAACCTACAGTGCCACCAGAAGAAACACCACCTCAACATGCTACCCAAGAATTCTAGTTCCCTACACCTGCGCTTCAACCACCTTCGACAGAAGCCAATGACATTGCTTCATTAGAACATGCCACTGAAGAACATGTTCAGGTCCAGGAGGAGCAATATCAAGTTGAGGAGGAGAATCCTTACTCCATCGCCCTCAACCGACCTAGGCGAGCACTACATCCTAATCCTAGGTTTGCAAATGTTGCTACATATGCTCTAGCAGTGGCAGAAGAAACTCCGTGCACTAAAGAACCAGCCTCCTATAAAGAAGCCCTAAATCGGACAGATTCAAGAAAGTGGCATGAAGCTATGACAGAAGAATTCAAGTCCTTGCAGAAAAATAATACTTGAGAACTTGTGAAGCCTCCACCGCACAAGAAACTTGTTGGATGCAAATGGATCTACAAACTCAAAGAATGTGATATCTATAAAGGTCGGTTGGTGGCAAAGGGGTATAGTCAAAAGGAAGGTATAGACTACAAAGATATTTTCTCTCCTGTTGTTAAGCATACCTCTATTCGTGTTCTTCTAGCATTAGTAGTCATGCAAGACTTGGAGTTAGAACAGTTTGACATAAAGACAGCTTTCCTACAGCCATACTCATATATTTCGCCTTTGTACTAGATCTAGAAAATGTAGACCTCCGATCATCAGGATCAGAGCTCCAATCTAAATCACAAATATCCAGAGTAGGAGACTTCTTGAGATGCAACCCATGATCCAATATTCCACTCAAGTAACGCAAAATACGTTTTGTTGTCTTCCAATGAGAATCAAGAGGATAATGCATACCAATGAGAATCAAGAGGACAATGCATAAATCGACTAATTTTATTGATAGAATATACTATTTCAAGCTTAGTAACGGTTGCATACTGAAGTCCTCCTACAATATATCTATACAACAGACAATTTTAAACTTGTTGTCATAAGTGTTTTCATACTTCTAATGTTGCTCATTCCTACTTTAGCTAACAAATCAGATATATACTTGGCTTGTGACAAATGTAGCCCTCCATCTAAAGTCTTACGAGCTTGAATCTCAAGAAAATGAATAATTGGACTAAGATCTTTTAAGGCAAACTTAGAATTCAGAAGATCAATCAGATATGATATCACATCTTAAAGGTTCAAGTAATCTAAAATAAATATAACAACATAATATCCAAAAGGTTCAAATCATCTAAAATAAATTTAACAACATAACATCCAAAAGGTTCAAGTCATCTAAAATAAAGTTAACAAGATAACAACAAAAAGGTTCAAGTGATCTAAAATAAAGTTAATAACATAACATCAGAAAAGTTCAAGTCATTATATAACGAGAGTCATTACATCCAAAAGATTTAACTAGAAATACTTTAATACTTTGTTGAAAAGATTTTAAGTCATTCAAGACAATACTCCAGCTGAAGTTGTAAGAACACACATTGCATTGGTCAATCAGGAAGTTTAACGAATGCCCTCAACTTCTGTTGAATTGATAGTCCTTCCACTTCATCAAGAACTTTATTAAATTTAAACACTTTGTTACACCCTGCCTAGGCTTATCCTTATATAAGGGACCTCACCTAGGAGAAGTGCAACTAGCAACAAAACAACAATTAACAAGTGGACGGAATTTAAATTGCAACCAGATTCATAACTCAATTTCCAAGCAAATGTCCAACATAATAACAAACCATGAAAGTCCAACAGTCCATCTATGACAAGGAGATCAAAGTTCAGTCAAAAAGTCTAAACACGTCTAATAATGAATAGAGTTTAACAGTTCAACTAAGGGAATAAGAACTAAGATAACATGTGGAAGACGTCTCCTCCTCCAGTACTCTAGCTACCCCATAAGGAAATGCCGTCATATTTGAGGATCTGAGGTAAGAAAAACAACAATCAACAGAAGACTGAGTAGGATTTCAACAATATGCTATGATGTCGTGGTATTCAACAAAAGATATGATTCAACAAATATGTCAATTATATATTATCTACATGTGTGCACCGTCATAGACCCAATCAAGAGCATAGTGGATATTGGGTTTCCCCCGCACTCTTGCACCTCCGAGAGTGGCACCTCAAGCCCACTCCAGCTAGAGATGCAACTATCCAAAAAGGTAGTCCGTCGACATCTAACACCTTGACGCCGCACACGCACCCGTGTGATAAATAGGTGATCACTGGTGTCACTTGTCCTACACCTCGGGCAATAATATTATCCAGGGCCATCGCCCAATAGTAGATCACCAATGCAACATGTCAACAACTTACACTAGTACAACTCAACAAATGTAGAATGCTAGTAATCATGACATCATATATGAACTAATATATAAACGACTACAAAATGATGTTACCAATAGATACAACATGCAACTATCTCTACTAGCATTCTCAACTAATAAACATATGAAAATATCATGCTTTCAACATGTCTCAATAAATATACATAAAGAATTTCAACGACAATAGATATCAATTTTCAGTATGAGAGAACAACAAGGTAATATTTCGGCATAGGGTAACAACCGATCTAGGATGAGATTTACCTTATCAACAATAATACAACAAAACAACTCAGATTTGAAACATTAAAATAATTAAAATATTATTTTCCGACTCGGCATGCAAAATGAGGCAATAAACACTCACTGTTTTCAAAATCTAAAAGTCAAATGGCGAAACAGACCGCACCAATGAATTCAGGGCATTGAGTAGGTACAAATTTATATATAATATGATTATTTTTGACCAACTATAAGGCCTCAAAATAATATTTTCAAATATCAACAATATTCTAAAATACTAATTAAATAGGTTCCTGCTACAATATTCGTAACAGTGTTATAATCCATAAATCACTGCTACAACTGCAGTGATACCAACCACCTTACATAAAGTCAACTCATCATATATAACAGTGTTATTTATCTAAAACAGTCATCAAATAATAATCACATGATATATTTAAAGATAATATTGTTACAAAGTATATAACGCTGATATATCCTACTCCTTCACCTATTCACCCAACCTAGGTTCATACGACACTTCTATCAGCTGCCGCCTCTACTAGCCGCCGCCGCCTCCATCCCTATTACTTCGGCCGATCGGGTCGCCGGGGAGCCCGCCGACGCCGACGACTCGCTGCCGCCACCCTGCGGCGGTGGCAGCCCCTCCGCCTCGCACGACGGCCCTAAATGGGCTATCGCGCCTGACGGTGGCCGCCTGTGCGCATGGCAGCGATTCCTCGTCGGGCGCCATAGCCCGTTGCGGCCAGCACCGACCAAGACCCGACCATGGGTGGTCGACACTATTGCTGACAGTAGCAAGTCGAACATGAAGAAGACGACACCAAAAACAACGACAAACAACAAGATTCAACCATGAAACAACGTGTTGGCGGAATGGCGACACTAGAGGAGGGGTGAATCGTGTGTTTACTAATTCGATTAGCCTAAATCCAATTTTAAACAATTACTTAGATCGATTAGGCGATTTGCAATTCAATGCGATTTAATGCGGAAGCTTATAAATGATTAAGCAATTTAAGCACAACAAAATGAAAGCAATGCAAACACGCAATTTATAGTGGTTCGACCCCAATGCCTACTCCACTACCTAAGCACCCCGCTTAGGATTTTCAAACTAGGTTTTACTAGATTAATTAGAGTTTCCCTTACAACGAGGACTTTGCACCGGAAAGTCTCCGCTCTCTACCCGAAGGCACTTCCACACCCGGAAGTATCCCGCCTTCCTACCGAGAGCACTTTCCCACCTCAACTTAAGGGACAACTAGAACTAATCCTAGTAATCACTAAGTATACACAAGTGGCTTTACTCCTTCTATACCAAGGATACCACTTCACACAACAAGATCTAACAGCCCTAGGTCTTTACACAGACACAAATCCAAAAATAGTTTAAATAACATATAAAATTTACAATTGAAAAGAGCTTAAAATGAAACCAAGATTTCGTGCTCTTTTGCAATCCTTCAATCCTTCAACTCGTCAAGTAGTGGAGCTTGAATCAACACTCGAGTTGAGGAGCAGAGCTTGTACGCTTGAAGAAAATGTCGCAGACAGAGAAGCAACGCAAGCTTTTTTGGAAGGCTTCAAATCTTCCTCTTAGAATGCTAAATGAATACTGTAGAAGTCAAGGAAGAAGGTTGAATAAAGTATATGAGGGTGTATTTATACCCTCATGAAGAAACGGCTGTTCAACGGATAGAAAACTATCTGTTACAGGCCGCCGGTCTAATAGTCGGTCGACCGACTGGTCGACCGGTCGTTCGACCGCTTCTCTTCTGTTTGTGGTTGGTCAACTGATGGGTCGACCGCCCAGACACGATTATTCATCCCCGACCTTCGGTTGACCAGTCGATCGACCGACGGGATCTCGCGTCTTCAGCTTTCAGCAGGTCGGTCGACCGCCAAGCCTACTGCTCAAAACCAACCACTATCGGTCGACCGACTGGTCGACTGAAGTGCCCACTACCATTTTTCGACAGTGTTCGATCGACCGAAATGACTGGGCCATTCTTTCTTACCCTATTCGGTCGACCGCCTGGTCGACCGAACATAGGCTGAAATTGCATTTTCAGCCTATTTCAATTCTTCCGCGCTTGGTTTTTGGATTCCGGCTTTCAACGAGCATCATCTTGGAGAGCTTTTGACTTGATCTTTGGACTCATCCAAGTGACTTTGGTGCACTCGTCGATCTTCGATAAACTTCCGCGACGAACCTAAGCGCGATGATCAATGTCCTTCTGATTTTTGATTTCTCTGATTTTTCCGATCGAGGACATCGAACGCTAATTGATATGGAACCTGAAACATATTCTCAATGAAATCATTAGTCTCATGTTTGTTATCATCAAAACTATCAAAACCGAGATTAAGGCTAAGGTTGAAAACCTAAAGCCAACACAACGGATCCGATCGTGTACGATGATTGTCTCCTCGTCGTGGCTCGGACTACGAACAGTCCGCCGGAAAATCTTCGAAAATACAAGATTCGGCAACGAGAAATTAGATCCGAAATTTCAGAATACAAGAACACCTTAATCTCGAAAATCACACGAGAACACAAATATGTAAGTCTACAAAACATCTACGCGAAATCTCATCCCAAACCGAGGTTACCCTACACGAAAAGAAATGAGTAGGACGGGAATCCTACCTCAAGGTCCACCAACTCCGGATAATTTTCCGAATTCTTCAAAGTCGCACACCGCCGCTACGATCCGCCACGTGCTCACGATCTCCGCAGTCCACGTCGGCAACAACTACGAGACAAAAAGGGGGTTAGAGCGACATAAATAAGCGATTAGTCGCTCACTTTATGAAAATACCCCTGAACGACCTATTAATTACAACACAACCCCGATTAATAATATTAATTATTTAATAAAAAAATTTCAAGGCATAACAATCCTCCTCGCTTATAGGAATTTGGTCCCCCAAATTCGAGTACCTGTCTCAAAAAGGTGAGGGTAGAGCGCTCGAATATTCTCCTCTCGCTCCCAAGTGGCCTCCAAATCAAAATGATGCCACCTTGACGAGAGATATCACCTTATTGCAAAGCCGATGCCCCTTCCTATTAAGAATCCGAACAGGCTGCTCCTCGAAGCTAAAGTCAGACTGAAGTTGAAATGACTGTTGCTCCAAGATGTGAGTAAGATTTGGCACGTACTTCCTCAACATGGAAACATGGAAGACGTCATGCACATCAGCTAATGACGGAGGCAAGGCTAGCCGATAAGCTATCGCTCCCACTCTCTTGAAGATCTCGAATGGGCCAATATAACGGGGTGTGAGCTTTCCTTTTTTGCCAAACTGCATAACAACTCTGGTAGGGGACACTCTAAGGAATACATGGTCTCCAACTGAGAACTCCAAGTCTCTCCTACGCCGATCCGCATAACTCTTCTGGAGGCTCTGGGCTGTCAGTAATCTCTGCCTGATCATATGTGTCAGCTCTATGTCCCGCTGAACCATCTCTAGTCCCAAAAGACATCGCTCGCCAGCCTCATCCCAATGCACTGGTGATCTGATCTCCAGCCATAAAGAGTCTCAAACGGTGTCATCTGAATAGTCGAATGGTAGCTGTTATTATATGAAAAATCCACCAGATGAAGGTGATCCTCCAAGCTACCTCCGAAGTCCAACACGCAAGCATGCAGGAGATCCTCAAGAGTCTGGATCGTGCACTCCGACTAGCCGTCAGTCTGAGGGTGATAGGCGGTGCTGAACCGAAGTTGCGTACCCAAGGCCTGCTGGAGACTCTTCCAAAAATGCGAAGCAAATCGCGGATCTCTATATGAGATGATGCTGGCGGGTACACCATGCAGCCGAACAATCTCTCGACAATATAGAGCTACCAATCGGCTAAGGGAGAAAGTCTTCTTCATCGGCAAGAAGTGGGCAGACTTGGTAAGTCGATCAACGATCACCCAAATCGAGTCATGCCCTCTCTGCGATCTCGGAAGTCCAGTAACAAAATACATCGTGATATGCTCCCATTTCCACTCTAGAATAGGAATGTTCTGAAGCTTCCCTGCTGGTCGCTGATACTCCACCTTGATCTGCTGACAGATCAAGCACTTAGCCACGAACTCTGCTACATCATTTTTCATCCCTCGCCACCAATATGATTGCTTCAGGTCCCAATACATCCGAGAACTTCCAGGATGTACTACAAATCGAGATCTATGAGCTTCGGCCAACAGTTCTTCCTTTACCGGGTGCCCCTCAGGCACGCACAACCTATCTCTAAATCTGATGATACCATCTGCAATCTCTGGAGAAGTCGAGCTTCCGCCCCTATTCTATCTCCTCAATCATAGCCTAAAGATGACAATCCTCAATCTAATTCTCCTGAGTACTCCTCTCACAGTAGTGCGAATCACATCCAAACTCAGCTGAAAACTGCTTAATTAGTTCAGACGCTGCAACTCTGAGGTGAACCAACATCCCAACTGATTTCTTTCTTAAGGCATCTGCCACCACATTAGCCTTACCAGGATGACAGTTAATGGAGCAATCATAGTCTTTCAGAAAATCCATCCATCTATGCTGCATCATGTTCAGTTCCTTATGAGTGAAAAAGTATTTCAAAGCTCTTATGATCTGTGAAGATCTCAAAAGCCGCTCCATACAAGTAATGCCGCCAAATCATCAATGCAAAGATGATCGATGCTAGCTCCAAGTCATGCACTGGATAGTTCTTCTCATGCTCCTTTAATTGTCGAGAAGCATAAGCAGCTACTCTCTCATGCTACATCAAAATAGCTTCAAGTCCCTAAATAGAGGCGTCTGTAAACAACACAAACCCGTCACATCTAGATGGAACTACCAAAACGGGTGCACTAGTGATCCCCTCTTGAGCTCATGGAAGCTCGCCTCGCACTGGTCGTCCCAAATAAATTTCACCCCTTTCTTTGTCAATCTAGTCAAGGGTGAGGCAATCTTTGAGAAACCTTCAACAAATCGCCGATAGTAGCCTTCTAGTCCAAAGAAACTCCGAATCTCGTGGACTGTCCTAAGCCTTTGCCACTCAGTCATTGCATTAATTTTTTGGGGATCTATTGAAATATCAGCTCCAGATATCACATGACCAAGGAAGCTAACTTCCTTCAACCAGAAAGCGCACTTGCTGAATTTGGCATACAACTGCTCTTTCCTCAACACACCAAGCGCCATCCTCAAGTGCTCCTCATGCTCTGCCTCACTGCAAGAGTACACCAAGATATCGTCGATGAATACCACGATGAACCGATTAAGAAAGTCCATAAATATATGGTTCATCAAGTCCATAAATGCTGCAGGTGCGTTGGTCAGCCCAAACGGCATAACCAAGAACTCGTAGTGCCCATAGCGAGTCCTGAATGCAGTCTTCTGAACATCCTCATATCTAACTCTGAGCTGGTGGTAGCCTGATCTCAAATCAATCTTGGAGTACACGCTCGTCCCTTGCAACTGATCAAATAGATCGTCGATCCCGGGAAGAGGGTATCTATTCTTTATGTCACTGAGTTCAGTTGCCTGTAATGAATGCAAAGTCTCATAGAGCCATCCTTTTTCTTCACAAACAGCACTGGAGCTCCCCAGGGTAAGACACTGGGTCGGATGAATCCTTTATCCAACAGTTCCTACATCTGCTCATTCAGCTCGTCCAACTCCTTAGGCGTCATTCTGTATCTATTCTTTATAGTCACTGAGTTCAACTGCCTGTAATCAATGCAAAGTCTCATAGAGCCATCCTTTTTCTTCACAAACAGCACTGGAGCTCCCCAGGGTAAGACACTGGGTCGGATGAACCCTTTATCCAACAGTTCCTACAGCTGCTTATTCAGCTCGTCCAACTCCTTAGGCGCCATTCTGTATGGTGTCTTCGAAATAGGAGCAGTACCAGGATGCAAGTCAATGGTGAAGTCAGTCTGACACACCAGCGGTAATCCTGGTAACTCCCCCGGGAATACATCTGAAAAATCACATTCCACAGGTAAATCCTCAAGCCGACTCTGACTGCTTTTGAAAGTGCCCGCCAATGAAGCAATAAAACCAAGGCACCCCTGAGCTAATAATCGTCGGGCATGCAGTGCTGAAATTAGGGGAGTCATGGCTTCTCTCACTCCCAAGAACTCAAATGAAGGCAATCTTGGAGGTGATATTGTCACAGCCTTCTCATGGCAGCCAACTTTAGCATGGTTGGCAGAAAGCCAATCCATACCCAGAATAACATCAAACTCAGAGAATTCTAACACCAACAAATTAGCTAAGTAAACATGGCCACCAAAGTCGAGTCTACACCCACTCAACTGTAACTCTGACACTAGCACATCCTCAGACGGTGTATGCACGGCGAGGCTCGTTTCGCTAGGTGTAGGCTCTAAGTTCAATTTTTCAACCATATGAGGAGCAATAAAAGAATGTGTAAAACTTGTATCAAATAGCAAGGATGCATGAATACTTAAAATCTAAATTATACCTCTCACAACTGTACTAGAAGCCTCCTGGGCCTGCTGTTGGGTAAGTGCGGACACTCTGGCAGACTGCTCGGGTACTTTACTGCGGGCCCCTCTGCCGCTGCTGCTGAGAGATTTGATGCCCTGCCTGCTATCTGGTCGGACACTCTCTACTAATGTGGTCTGGCTGCTTACAGTTAAAGTAGATACTCTATGCATGTGGGTAGTCCCTGGCAGCGTGGGAAGCATCCCCACACTTAAAGTAGTGAAACTGGCCTCTGCCCGTCTGACCTCCCGACTAATGTGAGGGTCACGAAGATGCCTGAGACTGGGCTGGTGCTAATCTGGCCCTCTTGGGCTGTGGCTGTGCAAACCCCCTGCCACCATCTCTGCGTCCTCTGCGATGTCTGGAGTGAGACTGTCCCGACTGTCCCTGTCCTCTGCCACCCTGACTCTGTGCTTGAGCTGGCTGGCTGGCCTCCACCTGCTGACAGTCTAGAAACATCTCAGCATAAGTCGCCTCTACTCGCAATGTCCGCCTCAGAACTCTGTCGTACTTTCCCAGCTCCTCACTAGCCATCAACCCCTTAATGGAGTTGTTCAGCCCACTAAAGAGGAACTTTGCCCGCCTACTATCAGTGGAAGGCTCCCCAACAGACAACTCAAAGGATGTATCCACACTGCGTGTTGAGTCTGTCCTCCCACTCGGCCACCCAGAGTGCTACTCTGGCTAGGCCTACGGCTAGAGCGTGCCCGACGCTAAAACTATGCTAGAGAACATCATCTGCCAATTATGTCTCAACTCGGGTCGGAACTGGATCGACCCGCTGAGTCTGCATAGACTACCTACCGCCTCGACCTTGGCGTCCACCTCTGAAGGCAGTCCTGACACCCGCGTTACCTCTAGCCTATATACTTCATAAAAGGAAAGAACAACTCAGGTTTCAATTTCAATCAATATCCAAACAATTTAACAATCAACTTACCAACTTAAAGTAAGGTTGAATCTCATCCTTAGACCTAAACACCTAACCTTAAATCCTATGGAGGAGGACGATCCTAGCCTATGATACCAAATTGTTATACCCCGCCTAGGCTTATCCCTATATAAGGGACCTCACCCAGGAGAAGTGCAACTATCAACATAACAATAATTAACAAGTGGACGAAATTTAAATTACAACCACATTCATAACTCAATTTCCAAGCAAATGTCCAACATAATAACAAACCATGAAAGTCCAACCGTCCATATAAGATAAGGAGATCAAAGTTCAGTCAAAAAGTCTAAACAAGTCTAATAGTGAATAGAGTTTAATAGTTCAACTAAGGGAATAAGAACTAAGATAACATGCGGAAGACATCTCCTCCTCCAGTACTCTAGCTTCCCCATAAGGAAATATCTTCATACCCGAGGATCTAAGGCAAAAACAACAACAATCAGCAGAAGGTTGAGTAGGATTTCAACAATATGCTATGATATCGTGGTATTCAAAAGAAGTTATGATTAAACAAATATGTCAATTATTATCTACATGTGTGCACAGTCGTAGACCCAATCAAGAGCGTAGTGGACATTGGTTTCCCCCGCACTCTCGCACCTCCGAGAGTGGCACCTTAAGCCCGCTCCAGCTAGAGATGCAACTATCCAAAAAGGTAGTCCGCCGACGTTTAACACCTCGACACCGCACACACACCTGTGTGATAAATAGGTGATCACCGGTGTCACTTGCCCTACACCTCGGGCAATAATATTATCCAGGGCCATCGCCCAATAGTAGATCACCAATGCAACATGTCAACAACTTACACTAGTACAACTCAATAAATGTAGAATGCTAGTAATCATGACATCATATATGAACTAATATATAAACGACTACAAAATGATGTTACCAATAGATACAACATGCAACTATCTCTACTAGTATTCTCAACTAATAAACATATGAAAATGTCATGCTTTCAACATGTCTCAATAAATATACATAAAGAATTTCAACGAGAATAGATATCAATTTTCAGTATGAGAGAACAACAAGGTAATATTTCGGCATAGGGTAACAACCGATCTAGGATGAGATTTACCTTATCAACAATAATACAACAACTCAGATTTGAAACATTAAAATAATTAAAATATTATTTTCCGACTCGGCATGCAAAACGAGGCAATAAACACTCACTGTTTTCAAAATCTAAAAGTCAGATGGCGAAACAGACCCCACCAATGAATTCAGGGCATTGAGTAGGTACAAATTTATATATAATATGATTGTTTTTGACCAACTATAAGGCCTCAAAATAATATTTTCAAATATCAACAATATTCTAAAATACTAATTAAATAGGTTCCTGCTACAATATTCGTAACAGTGTTATAATCCATAAATCACTGCTACAACTGCAGTGATACCAACCACCTTACATAAAGTCAACTCATCATATATAACAGTGTTATTTATCTAAAATAGTCACCAAATAATAATAACATGATATATTTAAAGATAACACTATTACAAAGTATATAATGCCGATATAACCTACTCCTTCCAATTCACCTCTTCACCCAACCTAGGTTCATACGACACTTCTATCAGCTGTCACCTCTACCAGCCGCCGCTGCCTCCATCCCGATTAATTACTCTGGCCGATCGGGTCGCTGGGGAGCCCGCCGCCGACGACTTGCCGCCGCCACCCCGCTGTTAGGGACATTTGGGGTTGTCAAGTCCTGTATGTGTCATGACGGTCCCTAACGTGCATTGTAAATATTGCATCATGAGCATCCATATAAATATGCATTGTAAAATGCGTCCGCCCACCGCCCACCGCTCTTGCTCATGCCTAGGCAAACAGCCTCGTTTGCCTAGGCGTGGCATGGACGGTGGGGGTGTGCGAATATAGGAATTTTGTCATGCTCCTCGTGCTTTTGAGAACCTTCGGGGTGACACTTGGGGGTTAGGCTCCACAAGTATAGTACACAGGTATAGCCTGAGCACACTCTAGTCTTTCGTTCTAGCTTTCGTTCAAGCATTTTCCAGCATTTTCATGCAATCGACCATTTGGCCTAACAATATTTTTGCGTCCAAACACTTAGAGGTTCCGACCCACGCGAAGTGAGAGCCCACGACTTTTTGACATTGGCCAATCAGATTGGCTTAAGGCTGATTCCTCGCACGGGAAATGAGGGAGTTGCACGGACATTTTCCGCCCAAACAATTAGTCCGTGATAGTTGCTATCAGAGCGAGGCGAGCTCGCAAAGCTTTGGTGCAAGCACTCGACGCAAACCATCATCAGACTCGTGCCTTCGTTGTTGGAGATAAACGATGTTGGGGCACTCAGCAATCTCGCAAGACAATCGGTGAAATGAGTGGTGTCATCGATGCGATGATGATCGTTCCAGAGAAAGCGTTGGTGGAAGAGCCAACGCAAACACAACCAGTCAGGCAGACCATAACGACTGTCCAACGACTTGGAGAATTTGAGAGAATTTGTGATGCTCACGCGGCCGACATGGTCCTAGTCGGCAAGATAGCCGACGCGCAAGAAAACTTGGAGTCAGGGCTAGAGGGACTCCATGATGACACTCAAGATGTAGTCAAACATCTGCAAGATGAGATTGCAGAGCTAAAGGCTACAGTCAGATTTCTAATCCGAGAGATCCACTTGGGCGATGACAGTTCACGGAAAAATGAGGCGCCACAACACCACCTCAGAGCACCTGAACCAAAGCCTTACAATGGGGCCCCGGATGCCAAAGCGGTGGAGAACTTCCTCTTCGACTTGGAGCAGTACTTCAAGGTCACAAGGACAGTAGATGATGATATGATAGTGTCCATTGCAACCATGTATTTGTCTGAGGATGCAAAACTTTGGTGGCGGACCAAGTATGACGAAATTCAAAAGGGGCAAGCCAAGATTGACACTTGGGATGAGCTCAAGCGCGAACTGGAAGCATAATTCTTCCCCGAGAATGTGGAGTTCATCGCCCGACTGAAGTTGTGACAACTCCATTAAGATAATTCAATTTGGGAGTATGTGAAGAAGTTCTCGACTATCATGCTGGATATTACGGACATGGTCGAGACTGATCAACTGTTTACCTTCCTGGAAGGACTGCAACCATGGGCACAACAGGAACTCTCTAGGAGAAACATTAAGAGTTTGTCGGAAGCAAAGATCGCAGCGGAATGACTCACCGACTATAATCCAGAGGAGAATACGACTAAGGTAACACCTTAGACACCAGGATTTTAGGGACCCAACAACTCTAATGGCTATAGCTCAGAGGTGAATATGGATAAGACGACATCCTTGAAACCAAGATTTGGGGGGTTCAATAACTCTAATGACAAAAGAATCGCTGGCGATACAAGGTGGAGGAATCACACCCACAAACCCTACACCCCCAAGAGAGCATTCTCAGAGGGGGTCCCCTCCGAGGAGGGACCATTCGACAGTTCTGCATATTTGTGTATGGTGTAAAGGGTCTCACCCAAACTTCAGATGTCCTCGATGACAATCCTTGAATGCCATGATAACAAGGGTTGTGGAGGAGACCTTGTCTAACACCTCTGCGAAGAAAGATAAGGGCAAAGGGAAAGCAGTTGCCTCATCGAGTCACGGTGGGGGGTTATCGAGCTATCACTCCAGCGAAGACGAGTACACTGGGAGAACCAACATGGGAGCAGTACGACTGCTCAATGCTCTCAAGGCTCAAGTGGGGGAGCGAAACCCCATGAAGCGTCCAGAAGCGACACATGAATTGATGTTCATCGACATTAGGCTGAACAGCAGAACGACCCGAGCGATGGTGGACTCGGGAGCAACTCACAACTTTATTGCCAAGGAAGAGGCAAAGCGACTTGGACTCAAACTAGGGAAAAGTTCGAGTCAAGTCAAAGCAGTGAATTTCGCAACTCGGAAGATCGACGGCATCGCAAGAGACGTTCCGTTGAAAGTTGGAGGATGGCAAGGGCAGACCAACCTGATAGTTGTACCCCTCGATGACTAGCAAGTCATTCTAGGGATGGAGTTCCTCAAATTGGCAAAGGCAGTACCCATGCCCTTCCTCGACACGATATGCTTGATGGGGGAGGACAACCCTGGTATTGTTCCAACAGTGCGTTCAGCACCAAGAAACCAGAACAAACTCTTTTTCGCCATACAAGTGAAGGGAGAAGTCCGACAAGGCAAATTCACAAAGGTGGCTGCAATAAAACTGAAAGTCCATCCTGGTTGCGCATGGCAGATGACCTCTAAGTCGTAATATTTGTGTGCATAGCAGATGACTCGTAAGACACCCGCGCAGGGTAGATGGCTCGTAAGACGCAGCGCGAACCCACAACATGGATTGGAGAGCTAGCCCCATATCGACCTCCTTACATAAGGGCCCCACCAGGGTTGGCGGACTTCGTAGTTGGAGGCATTTGCAAGCAGGAAGGACATTCCACCTCTTACAAGAGTCGAATGTCGAATGACACGGAGCGACGATACCCAGTCCGCAAGATGAAGAAATAGAAGATCAATAATCAAGAGCTCTCCAATGCCTTGAAGAAACCAGTCGACGAGGGTGTCGACTTCGTAAGTGGGAGAGAATGTTAGGTAGGGGTGAGCAAACTTCACCGATTCACCGAAACCGAATCGAAACCGATCGAACCGAAATCGATTTAACCGAACCGAATTAACCGAATTAATTTCGGTTCGGTTTTCGGTTAAAGAAATTTTTGGGTTCGGTTTTCGGTTCGGTTCGGTAAATTAACCGACGGTTCGGTTAATTTACCGAATTAACCGAATATATATGTATATATATATGTATATGTATATGTATATATATATATAATAATAGATATTTTAGATCTTGACATTTGTCTTGGTGGTTAAGTCTTAGATTTAGTTTTCCGCCGCCCGGGTTCGAATCCTATGTTGTGCAACAATATTTATTTAACATTTGATATATATATAATAGGTGTTAGTTATATATAAATTGATAGTAATGTTTGCTAAGATGGTTAGAAGGTAAAAATTAAAATATAACTTTCATTGGGCCGAGTTCGAGTCCTTGTGCATTTGTTAATTATTATTTTTTATATATTTTCGGTTAACCGAACCAAATTAACCGAACCGAACCGAAAATTCGGTTAACCGAATTGAACCGAAAATTCGGTTAACCGAACCGAATTAACCGAATTTTTTCGGTTCGGTAAACGGTTAATTTTTTTTCTTTGGTTCGGTTCGGTTAACCGAATTTTCGGTTCGGTTTTTAATCGAACCGAACCGATGCTCACCCCTAATGTTAGGGACCTTCGGGGTTATCAAGTCCTATATGTGTCATGACGGTCTCTAACGTGCATTGTAAATATTGCATCATGAGCATCCATGTAAATATGCATTGTAAAACGCGTCCGCGCACCGCTCTTGCTCACGCCTAGGCAAATGACCTTGTTTGCCTAGGTGTGGCATGGACGGTGGGGGTGTGCGAACATAAAATTTTTGTCATGCTCCTCATGCTTTTGGGAACCTTGGGGGTGGCACTTGGGGGTTAGGCTCCATAAGTATAGTACCCAAGTATAGCCTAGGCGCACTCTAGTCTTTTGTTCTAGCTTTCGTTCAAGTATTTTCCAGCATTTTCATGCAATCGGCCATTTGGCCCAACAACGTTTTTGCGTCCAAGCACTCAAAGGTTCCGACCCACACGAAGTGAGAGCCCGCGACTTTTCGACATTGGCCAAGCATATTGGATTAAGGTTGATTCCTCGCACGGGAAGCGAGGGAGTCGCACAGATATTTTTCGCCCAAACAGTTAGTCCGTGACACCGCGGCGGTGGCAGCCCCTCCGCCTCGCACGACGGCCCTCAATGGGCTGTTGCGCCTGGCGGTGGCCGCCTGCACGCATGGCAGCGATGACACCGACAAAGACCCGACCACGGGCGACCAATACTATTGCCGATGGTAGCAAGTCGAGCATGAAGAAGACGATACCAAAAATGACGACAAACGACAAGATTCAACTATGAAACAACGGATTCGATCGTGTACGGTGATCGTCTCCTCGCCGACGGCTCGGACTACGAACAGTCTACCGAAAAAATCTTCGAAAATACAAGATTCGGCAATGAGAAATCAGATCCAAAATTTCAGAATACAAGAACACCTTAATCTCAAAAATCACACGATAACACATATCTGTAAATCTACAAAACATCTACGTGAAATCTCATCCCAAACCGAGGTTAGCCTACACGAAAAGAAAGGAGTAGGAGGGGAATCCTACCTCAAGGTCCACCAACTCTGGATAATTTTCTGGATTCTTCAAAGTCGCACACCACCGCTACGATCCGCCACATGCTCATGATCTCCGCGGTCCACGTCGGCAACAACTACGAGACAAAAAGGGGTTAGAGCGACTTGAATAAGCGATTAGTCGCTCACTTTACGAAAATACCTCCGAACGACCAATTAATTACAAAACAGCCTCGATTAATAATATTAATTATTTAATAAAAAATTTACATGGCATAACAAACTTGGTATTGCATTTCATCTAAATCGAAATACTTACCTATATCTTTTCTTATTTCTGTTAAATGAGTGTCCAATGCATCTGTAAAATTTTGAAATATCTTTTCATCCAATCTTGATCAACCCTTCTTTTTGAAGATTATGAAGTGTCACCTCTAGTTGCTTCTTGTGATAGTTGCGCAATAAAATTATCTTGAGATGTAAAAGATTTCAATATTTCATTTTAATTTGGAAGTCTATTTTTATTTGGAAGCTCATTTTCATGTCTACTTTCCTAATCCAAATTTTGTAAAATGTCTTCCACTATTTGAGCATCTTGATATTGACCTGTTGCATAATCTTTTGCATAAATGTGAGTCAATTCCTCAAAAAATAGAAAAGCTCGCTTCTTAAATGAAACAACATCCTCATGATACTTTGTCACGAGACAAACAAATTTTTTGATCAATACTAAAATATAATAGTTATGAATAGTAAATAAATGCTTATAATCAAATATGCATCCAAAACTTTATTTTCTACAACAACAACCTTCCTTATATAATCTCATCCAAAGCTACTTGCATGTGGCCCATAGATGATATCGTAAACTATGCTATTAATCCTTGATTTAATATATGACATTGCTTTTAAGCCATAATTCGGTAACTTCACATCAATCATTTTTTGGAGCTCTCCTAAGTAACTTGCTTTAAATTCAGTATCAACATTATGTGTGCCTTTTTGATATAACTCAACCATAGAAATAACTCAACGTGGAAAATGACACGTGGCAATTATGTATATATATATATATATATATATGTTTTTGCCAACTGTGAGTAGCAATATGTTGTATGTTGCCTAGAGATTTAGAGTTCGATCCTAGTATGGTTACTTATTGTGACTTTCTATCTTTGTTTTAAAAAAGAGAGACAAGTATGGCCCAAAACATATTTAAGGGGCAAATTTGCACATTTTCAATACTTTAGGGGAATATTTGCACCATTTTCAATACTTTATGGGCAAATTTAATTATTTTTTCGTTTATTTATTATTATCATTAATGTGGTTCTAATTAAAACTATAAGAATGATGTTGATATCATCTTTACCAAAATCAAGAAAATATAAACTTGATAATTATACTTTGTGTTGTAACTGAATTATTTACTCAAATATATGAATTATCAACTTTAGTCACTTGTCATTGTAATAAGAAATCAACCAACATATATAGTAGGGGTGAGTTCGGGTCAGGATGAGTCGAGATTTGGTATGTCTTGGTCCCGTCCTAATTTTGAGTCGGGACGCAAATATGTGTCCCAATCTTGGTTCCGAATATGAAGCATCCTGATTTTGTTCCAATCCCGTCCCGATTTTGAACTGGGATGAGATTCTCCCCGAACTTTCGGGTTGGGCCGGACCAGTTACCAATAATTAAATTTAATCATATTTTTATATGGTGCAATGACCATTTTTCCTTGAATAAAATCTATATGATGCCTCAGCCAACGTGTTTTATGTCCATTGCACGATTTCTGCAAGTTTGACATCTACCTTATAATTTCTTGAAAAATATAAATTTTAAAGATGAAACAAAAACAATATTAAAAAAAATATATCATGATTACTAAAATAAAAACTTATTAAATTTAATTATTAGTAACCAGATCGACCCGACCCGAAAGTTCGGGGAGAATCCCGTCCTAGTTCAAAATCGAGACGGGACTAGAACAAAATCAGGGTGCTTTATATTCGTGACCGAGGCTGAGACACATATTTGCGTCCCGACTCAAAATTGGAACGAGATCGAGACATACCAAATCTCGACCCATCTTGACTCGAACTCACCCCTACTTTGTTGGTTGATTTCTTATTACAATGACAAGTGACTAAGCTGATAATTCATATCTTTGAGTAAATAATTCAGTTACAACACACAATATAATTGTCAAACTTATATTTTCTTGATTTTGGTAAAGATAATATAAACATCATTCTTATAGTATTAATTAGAACCACATTAGTGATAATAATATATAAAAGAAAAAATTATTAAATTTATCACTGAAGTATTAAAAAGGGTGCAAACTTGCCCCTAAAATATTAAAAAATATGCAAATTTGCTATTTAAATATATTTTGGGTCAAAATTACCACGTGTCATTTTCCACCGTGACATCTTATGTGGCCGAGCTTTACTTGTTACGTTGGCTTTCATTTATTGATGTGGACTTCCGTTAAGAAAAATAACAAAATTGATCTAATTATGTAACATCGAGCAATTTTTGTTTAAAAAAATATTAATGAATAAATTTGTACTTTTTTAAATAATTCAAGGGCAAATTTGATTCTTTTCCATAACAGTATTAAAGTGAGTATTAAAGTGAGGTGTCTTTAAAAAAGGTCCAAATTGAAATTTGTGGTTGATTTTAACTCCATAAGTTTAAGAATTACAACAGATTCGTCCATGTACTATGTTCTATGGGTTCCCGATTGGAAGTTTGGACCGTTTATTCTCACGTGCAGTGCACGTGAGACTGCTTCCGAAATCGGAAGTAAAAGAAAGCTGATGATCTCAGTAGCCCAATAATTATGGGTTTCCGATTCTCCAATCTCGCCGCCTTCCGCCGGCCCCGCCACGCATATCTTCACCATCTCCCGTCGATCGATCAGCTCACCGCCTCATTCTTTCCGTCACCTCCGTCGGCGGCGTCGGAGAAACGCAACCACTCCCATACCGCCCTACGGTGGCACGGGGGAGGTCACTGCCACCACCACCAAAACGGCGGCCATAAGGGAGAGGGATCTGAAAGAATCTTTCGGCTGGGCCTCGCTGGCGACGTCGCCCTCTCCGTAGGAAAGGCACTCACTGGCTACCTCACTGGCAGCACCGCCATCGTTGCCGATGCCGCCCATTCCGTCTCCGACATCGTACGCGGCCTATCCTATTAGACCCTTCCTTGATTCTATTCTCTACTTGAGTGGAACCATTGTTTTTCATTTCATGATGTCACGCGATTTTTGTAACGTCTTAGATTGAAGCTCAATTGAGGTTTCCTTTGTTTTTGTGGTGGTATAGGTTCTTAGTGGTGTGGCTTGGTGGTCGTACAGAGCAGCAAAGGCTCCCAAGGACGAGGAACATCCTTATGGTTAGTCTTTCGGTCCAAGCAGGAGGCTATAATCTGTTTTCGTTATTTATTTATTTTATTTTCGTTTGTTCAAAGTCATTGTCATCTTACTGCTTTAGAGAATTTATCGCTTGATGTTATTATGTTTCTGAGTTGCACCAATGTTACGTGTGTTCCTTGTTTCCCAATCTTTTATATGACAGATTTTGTGGTATAAATTAACAATGATTTGGTTCAAAGTATTCATGGGAACATTAAAGAGATGAACATGCAGGTTGATACTAATTTTTTCTCCCACTCTTTCAAAATCGATTTTACATTTGTCTAAGCCCATGGAAGTAGTGTACTGAAAATGGAAGGCATCGTTGTTTAAGTTGATGTGGAATTTAAGTATTGGTAACGTACATTTGTGTTCTCCACACTGCTAATTAAATGAATAAAAACTTGCCTTTCTTTCCAAAAACAAAAACATGTCTATTCTAACTGAAACTTGCAATGAAGTGACTTAAAAAGTGGGCGTATTGTCTTGCTTGCTTGTTAGTGTTAGCAGTCATGTAGGACAACGGGTACTACATGACATCCAAGTACAATTATTTGATGCACTCATTACTGCAAATGACAGAGACCCCTATCCGCCTATTTGTGCATTGCCTTTTCTCCTCAGGACAATCCAAATTCTCAATAAGCTCTGGTTTATGTATAACTTGGTTGACTCATCATGTCAACTGCTATATCATCTTATTTGTGCTGATACACTATAACATGGTTTTATAGTATATGATTAAACCATGAATATTGATGCTTTCGTAATATTATGATTGAACAAAATTGATGGTGGATCTGTAACAGCATTGGAATGCAACCAAAGACAAATAAGGATGTGTAATTGAAAAGATTACCCAAGACAAAATGCATTTGGCAAACACTGCTGCATTTTCTGACTTGTAACTAGTTATGAATGAAGGGAAGCTAGCATCTGCATGTTTCCAGTAAGGTATATAGGGCCTATGTAGGCATAACATAACATAACATGGTAGGGTATGCCTCAACATGTGTACAGTAAATAATAATTTATAATATAGTACTTGATTGTAATTGACACACTATATAGCTAAATCCTTGAGTGAAACTTTGTGCAATTATAAATTGTTAATAGAAGTTATCTGAGGTGATAGTCACCCTATGAGACATGATCATTTAAGTTATTCCGAGTCATTATGACGGAATTACATTGTCTTTCTTTGATAAAGCCAGTCAAGGTGTTTATGATGATTTCAGAGAAAAGTTAATAGGATAATTATTTTCCGTCCTTATTAACCTACAATGTATGCATGAGTGAATGGGTCATCTTGTACTTTGTGATCATATGTTTCATTCTGAATATGGTATACTATCTGTGACAGATTTGAAGTATCTAGAATGTTGGTGTTGGCTACTGGAGGAACTTAATGCTTTAACATGAAATATATGAAAGTGCATATTGCTGCTTTTCGACCATTTCTTAGCTAGCTAAGAAACTATGTGATGCAACATCAAACAGGGAGGCGATAGTGAAAGGAAGAAAGAGGGAGAATAGAGAAGAAGGAAGAAGGGGGAAGAAAGTTTTGACTCTGTTAGCAATTGATGCAGCACCAAACCAGGAGGAGAGAAGAGGGAGAGTTGAGAAAGAAGAGAAAAAAAAAAAATTCTATTCTACTGAAAGTTGCTCTATAATGCCCCAAGGTCTACAAATGTATAACCTAGAATTCCTAACCCTAGTAGGAAGTAGAATCAAAATAAAGTGAAACACTGATTAAAGGAAAGCAACATTAATTGTCCCAAAATTAAGGCCTTATTGAATTGTAAATTGTGGAGAAAATAAAGGCACTGACTAGTTGCCTAATTTAGATTTTTGACGGCATCGCTTTGTTTATTTGGTTTCACAAATATGTAGAAATCAACTCTTCTCTTCTGGATAAAGAAAATTTAGTAATATTCAGTCTTCCTTTTGTCTATAACTTTCTTCTTCAATGTTGAAACTTTTCTGTTATCCTTTTACTTTAGGACACGGAAAGTTTGAGACTATCGGAACTCTTGGAATTTCTGGTATGCTCTTGATTACAGCAGGTGGGATTGCCTGGCATGCAATTGATGTTCTACAGGTACCTGCTATTTTTCATCCTGGTAATGTCTGTTTAGATCTCAATATATGACATCACTATTGGGATTTGACAAGTGGACAGTTTTTTAAAGATAGTGCTCATACAGAATAGATTGTGCAGTTCTTAATTTTGTGAATCTGTATACTGGGTGTTCTATGTGTAATTTAGTCACAAATTGCATACTTCCTAATTCTAATTTCAAAACTACTAGCTACATGTCTGTTCACACAGATTTGTCTTATCATTCTCAGGGGCTTCTGGCATCAACTCCAGATATGACCTCCCTCAGTCTGAATCATGTTGGTCATGATCACGGTAGTGGAGGCCATCACCATGGAGTAGACTTGGATCACCCAGTTCTAGCATTGAGCATGACAACTATATCAATATGTGTCAAAGAAGGGTATGTATGTCATTGTTTGGAAGAGGGTTATCTAGACCAATCATCAGAAGTAAAATAGCTATGATGATAAATAATCAACTAATACTCAGGAGTTGAGAGGATCAACCCATTTTTTTACTACACTTTTTTATTTGTTAGATACTTTGATTACCTTGAAAAGTAGAACATTTATCTGCTGCAGTATGACTGACTTGCTTGAGCTATAGAAATAGGATGGTCACCTGTTTTTAATGTTAGAGTTGGTTGCATAATCTTAATTGGTCACATATACATTGTTTCTAAAAGACATAAATGAAGCATTTGCTTAATGGCTGACTTTATTGGGCACAGGAATAGGATGGTCACTTGTTATTGGTGATGTAACAGTCGGTTGAATATCTTAACTGATTACATATAAGTTAAGTGTCTTTTACAAAGATAAATCAAGAATTCTTCTTAGTGAAATGTCCTTTCATATTATTTCCTTGAACCAACAATGGTTGTGAATAGTTCTATGTCATACCAAATTTGCTAAAGTTTCGGATATATTCTTACCATGAGCCCTTTCCTCTTGTGAGAACAGACTCTACTGGATGACCAAAAGAGCTGGAGAAAAGGAAGGAAGTGAATTGTTGAAGGCAAATGCATGGCACCACCGTTCTGATGCTGTGTCTTCTGTTGTCGCTCTTATTGGGGTTGGTGAGAATTTTCTAACATTGACACAACATTAATGTTTGAAATAGATAACTTTTTCCATCATTTTCCTCCCATAGCTCCTGAGTACTAATCCATTACTTCTTTTACTCTTATATTTATTCAAAAATTCCAATTACTAGAAATTCTTTGTTAAGTTTAAGCAAAATCTGAGTTGGATGAGATGGTCTGGTTGAAAATCTTTAACATTATAGTAATGTTACCACAATTTTCTAATTTGGATGAGTAGTCATTTAAATTGATATTTGATTTCAGTTTTCTAACACTTACTTTTGATCCTAGGGCATTTTAAATTTTGTATTGTGACTTGATGCAGGTGGTACCATAATGGGGTTACCTTTCCTAGATCCACTTGCTGGGTTTCTTGTATCTGGAATGATCTGGAAAGCTGGATTTCAGACTGGTTACCAGAGGTAAAAACGTCTTTCTTCCATTTTAACCTTTTAAGTATTTTCTTTCAAATATTCACTTATTTGCTTGATCCCAATTTTATTTCGCAATATACAAATATGATCATGATGGCTGAGTTTCTCTTTTGCCATTTTACGTCTATAAAGTGTTCTTGAAAGTTGAAAAAATATATAATTAATTTGGCCCCTTGAATCAAGGGTGAATTACCTAAAAATTTCCCAATTTAAAAATTTATAGGCCCTTATTTTTAGAAAAGAAAATTATACTGGAAAGGGCTTCTACTTTTTATGATAATCACTCTATTTCTCCCTTCTCAAGACTATGATACTGACTTTCCAGAACTGTCAAAAAATGATGGGTTTTCTTCCCTATCAAAAATCTAAAAGGTCTCATGAGGATGGTATTATTAAGGGACCTGGACGTATATATTCTTTCTTGTATTTATGTGTAAATCATTTTCTTTATACAAAGTATGGAAGAGGGGTATCAAGGTTTAGGTTTTCCCCATATTCTTCACATGGTATCAAAGCCTATCTTTTGATCTGCACGCACAGCTTATTGGGTTGGCATTGTTGGCAGCTACCCTCTTCAATCGGCTGTAAGAGCCCCTTCCTCTCGACGAGCCTCAATCATCACTGTGTACAACCGGTTGTGCGAGTGAATCACTTGCACCACCTTTTTTTTTCATGCGGACACAAATAACCCATGTACTCATTCCTGTTTCATGTGGAAGCAAATTACCTATTTCCCCGTCCCTGCTTTACGCGAATCAAACACTTGTCTGCCTGCTCGTTTTGCCTCTTGTTCTTGCTCCACGCGTAGGCCTCGTTCTGCCCGCCCGCCCGTTCGTTCGTTCCTGCTTCATGCGAATCGACCACCTGCCCGCCCGCCCGTGTGCTCTTGTCCGCACGATTGATTCTTTTGCCCTCATCTCTTGTTCCACGCGAGCAGCTTCTCTGCTCGTCGCCTGATTGTAGTGCCTCACGCGAGTCCAGCGAGTTGCTCCTCACACGTGATCCACTTGGGCATAAGTGAAGAAGGCAGTTCTGTATCCTGAACTCTGCATAAGTGAAGAAGGCAGTTCTGTATCCTGAACTCTGCATATTTTTCTACCAGTTCATCTCAGTTGTTGCCTATTCTTCTAAGTGAAGAAGGCAGTGCCTCTTTCAAGCCGTAAAGATATGTGGCCATGAAAAAGGAATTAAGTGGAGCACGATTGGAACAATTTATGGGGGCAATGACAGTTGGATCATCTATCCAAGAAATCTTCATATATTGATGAGGCTAATAGGGCTGCAAGGGAGAAACTCATGCTCAACTTCTCACACTCTTATGGGAGTCCATTAATCATTTACTTATAGGTATTTTGAGGAGAATTAGAATATGTTGTGCAATATGGGAGTATGCTCGGAGTTTGTACATAGGTGACTTATCCCTTTCTTATGATGTGATTGGTAGACTCTATTAGTTACAACAAGTAGATGAGAACATGATTACCCATGTTGGTCGCTATCAAGTTGTGACAACTGAGTTTTGTGATTCATGATGTCAAAGTCATGCGCAAGCGCATTGACAAGTTCCTCATTATTTTCTTCTGCCATATGATAGAGTATGCCATGAGCATGAGTCAGTAAAGCAACAAATTCTCGGAGGAACTACCCTACTTACTCTTGATGTAACCTATGCGAGGATGACAAGTGCTACTACTATTCCTCTATCGTCAGGAGAGCCAGGGGATGATAGATATGCTCTTGCTGCACAGTCTCCAACCTTTGCCTACTTCTTAGCATGGATTGGAGAAGATCATGGTGGAGGTAGTGACAGACGTAGGCGTGGCCATGGTTTTGGTTAAGGTCACCCCAAATGTACTCATTGCGGGAAGAAAGGTCATGTGAAGGATTACTCCTTACATTGCTATCCTCTTAGTCATCCATTCTATATTGCTCTTTTGGCACACTTTGAGTAGCCTTCTTCTCGGGGTATTATGGGCAGTTAGCCACAACATCCTAGATCAACGACTAGTATTTTTTGTTATTATTTTTTGCAAATGAATATTATGTCCAAAACATTTGAATAACTATTATTTTTTCTGGATTTTCTAGTATTTTCTAAATTTTATTTGGGGTTAAAAGACCTATTTGTAAAACTTAATTATTGGAGGGCATTTTTGCAAAATTACCTAAACCTATATTATATATACCCTAAACCTAGTTTTATTTGTGGTTTTCATCAAAGAGGGGGCAGCCGTCGTCGTGTCAGGGGACAAGTCGAGACGGTCGATCGTCGAAGAGGGGGAGTTCGCAAAAGAGGTAGGATTCTTTCTCGATCTTTTTGCCATAAATCGTTATGTAAATAGCTTGGATTTGGGTGTTAAGATCACAATGATCGCTAGATTCTTGATTTGGAGTTTTGTGATGATCGTAGGTAGTATTTTGGTTGAATTTATACGATGTTTTCATTGATTTTTGAGGTGCTCATTTTGATCGTTGTGTTCAAACCTTGGGAGGGGTAACAGAGCCTAGGGGTCGCTGTCTCATGTTCGATGACGTTGCTGCTCCAAGCACTAGCGGGCACCGCTCCACGTGGTGGCGGGTGCCTCTGCCATTGCTTTGTGCAGCATCGGGTGCCACTGCTTGGGTAGTGGTGAGCGGCTGAGCGCCACCACGAGCAGTGGCAGGCGCCACTACGCGGGCGACGACATGGGATGCCCCGCGTGGTGTTGTGTGGTGCCGCTGCGACACCTCTTGGCAGTGTCGATCGGGCATTGCTAGGCCTGATTGGGTGCTGCCATAAAACAACCTCGGGCGCTGCCGGCCAAATCCATAGCACCAGGGGCAGGGGGGAAGAAGGGAGGGTTGCCTCTTGGAGGAGTTAGGGTCAACCACCCTTGAGGAAGGTGGGGGAGAAGTTAGGGCCGACGGGTGCAAGAGAAGGAGGAGGGAGAAGAGGAAGGAAAGAAGAAGGAAAAGGGGAAGGAAGGAAAAGGAGAGGAGGAAAGAAAGTAAAGAAAGAGAAATAAGAAAGAAGGAAAGTAAGAAGGATGGGAGAAAAGGGAAGGAGAGAAGGAAAGAAAAAAAAGGAAAGAGAATTCTTCATGTTAAAAATAATATGTTTCTTTTGGTATGTTGTTTTATTTTTGAAAAGTTTAATTTAGGATGTTATGGTGTTTGTAGAGGTGCTGTAAGAATTTAATTAAATCAAATTATGAATTAAAATATCTATTTTTGATTTATCAAATGGTGTTTTTGAAAAATTCATTAACAAGGTTCGCAATAGTCGAATTAAATCATATTATATATGAAATTCTAAGTTCTTGATATTCTGGACATAATGGTGGGGTCTATTTTCCTATATGGATTGTGAATCATCAATATTTGGTGCATTTTGCGTACTGTTTATTCTTTTTAATTACTTACTAATCAAGTAAATAGAGCTTTCTTTTGAATTAATTTCGAGAGTTTTTGGTAGTTAAATATTGACATATTATATATGATTTTTATTCATCTCGGTGTTCTGGATTTAATGGTGGAGCCCATGGTTTAAAATACCGGACGGTACGGACGATATTTATCGATTTTTCAGAAAATTGATATATGGTACACCAGTCGGTACCGGGTGTACCGATATATACCGCTTGGTACATGCGGTATTTGATAAATACCGCCCATACCGGGCGGTATTTTTGAAATACCAGGCGGTAACAGCTCGGTATGATAGCTGCCGGTGAACAACACTGTGTAAGCACAATATTTTTTTTTACTTCCGGTATGGGTTTTTTTACTGGCCCGTACCGTGTGTCGGTACGGTACCAATATATACCGGTACCGGCCGGTGACCAAAATCGGTACCGGTACCGGTATTTTAAACCATGGTGGAGCCCATTCTCCTAGGTGGAGTTTGGTTTTACAGAGTTTACGGAGAAGTGCTATTTCTAGAGCTATTGTATTTAGTTAAATGAATGACCAGGTTTAATCATGCTAGAGTTGGTTTCGGGAGCGATTATTATTATGGAGATATGGAAATGAAATTAAATAAACAATTCTTGAAGTTAATTGGGATAGAGTTGGTACTAGGAGCGAATTCGATCACCTATATCCATATGTTATTTTCATAATTAGTGCTATTACTCTATCTATTTCCTTTGGTGTTTGAATTCATTTCCTTTTGAGCTCTCTTACGCATGTTATTGATTTATGAGCATATTGGCATTGTAACTGGATTATGATACATGCGCTATTGTAGATAATTGCATGAGTTATGTTTATAGTGTTATAATTGTTAGAATACGTATATTGCTATTTATGGATGATTGATATATCTGATATATTTGATTATTAGTGCTACATGGTGTTAGATTATTCATATGATGTTGGTCTAATATCTTGGTTCATGATTATATGATATAGTGTTCATTTGGATTAGATGTATGAGCTAACATTACTATGCATATGTCGGTATAATCAAAAGTGTTAAAAAGTTATTGATGGTGTTAGGACTTAGGATGCATGTCGGTGTTATTTGAGCTATAAGAAGTATTACGGTGCTATAGTGCTATGGCATGAAGTGCGGATCTATTTGCGGCCCTTAGCCATCGAGCTATTGGGCGAGGATACATTTACGGCTCATTAAACCCGAGAGAGTTATTGGGCAAGGATACCGATGATCCAAGGATGCGCTGCGGTGTGGAGACATATGCACAGCGCCTACATGCTATCTTTAGATAGTCGTTCTTCCCAAATGAGCAGACGAGGAGGCCCACTCCCGGGGTGCGAGAGTGGATAGGGAACCCCATGGAACTTGTGTCAACTTTATACTCTCGATTAGTAAAGGCGGTTACATAATTCATGTAGAGTTTGTTTATTAACTCGTGATTTGAGTTAAGGTGCTATTGTTTTGTAACACATGTAAAGTAGTAGTTTGGTGTACAAGATGTTTACACACTGAATTGCATGTTATGGTGTTAATCCCTTGATGCATTATAAGAATTTGGTGTTTATACACTGAATTTATGTTATGATGTTAATCCCTTGAGGCATAGTAACATTTGTGGTAGTAGTTTGGTGTTTATATATTAATTGCATGTTGTGGTGTTGGATCATTTGATACATTATAGGAGTTATGTGTTGTGTTCATTCAACTTGGGTCTTGATAATAATCATCATTCAAGTGAGGACGATTAACTAGCTTAAGCTTTAGCTAGTGCTTAAGGTCTATGAAGTGGTAATTGGTATTAAAGCAAGATCTAGTTCTCGATTTGGTGATGCAGCCTATGTGAGAAAGGGCTGCCCACGTTGGAGTGGAGCTGCTATTGGGCTAGGCCCCACATGTTGTTGACTAAGTTGTGTATGGTTTTGTGCTATTTGTTGATTTGACTTGGGTCTTGATATTGACATCAAGATTAAGTGGAGATGATTAACTTTAGCTTAAGCATTTTAATTAGTAGTTCAGGCTTATGAAGTTGATGGCCCAGTTATCCCATCAAGTGGGTCGTAACAAATATTCTTGATTTCTTAAGTATCAGTTCACTCAGAGTTCTTAGCCACAGTCGACCATTTCTACTTTTGTTCATGGAGGTAATTTTGTCGCATGCTTGACTCACACTTCTGGTGCTCACCTTTGGATTCCAGACAAAGGCACATTCTCCAAAAAACTCACTCACTTATCGACTAATATCACTCTTGCTCATGGGTCCTCCTTATTAGTAAAGGGCATTGGTCTCATCTCACTCGCACCATATGACATACTTAAACATGCCTTTTATATTCCTCAGTTTCCCTTGAATTTACTTTCTAGTAGTAAACTTACTCAAGATTTACATTTACTCTTGTCACATTTACATCTGACTCTATTATTATCTAGGATTCTCAAACTGGCAGGGTGATTGGCACAAGGCATAAGTCTAGAGGGCTGTACTAGCTAGCTGTGCCACATTGTGCTTTAGTAGTTGACTCATCTCCATTTCAAATCCATAGCCGATTGGGGCATCCTCACTTACAAAACCAGAAGAAGATGTGTTCTCATCCTTTCTCCATTTCGAGTCTTAGTGTGAATCTTGTCAACTAGGTAAATATTCCCGGTCTCTTTTTTATATAGTATCAATAAACGTGCTTTAGCCCCTTTCCCCATGTTTATTATGATGCTTGGGGTCCTAGTCATGTGTCTTCGAGACTAAGGTTCATATACTTTGTTACTTCTATAGACGACTACTCTTGTATGACGTGATTATTCTTAATGAAAGATAGATCTCAAATTTTTTATGTCTTCTCTAAAATTTATGGCGAAATAAAAACTCAATTTGATGTTTCTATTGATGTACTACGAAGTGATAATGCAAAAGAGTATTTGTCACATGCCTTTAAATCCTTTTTTTACTCATGTTCTATGACGTCTCCTTCATCAATCTTCATGTCCTCATGCACCTCAGTAGTATGGACTTGTAAAATTAAAGAATTGGCATCTCATTGAGATGACAAGTACCCTTCTACTGTATATGGGTGTACTGTTGTAGTTCTAGGATGAAGCTGTTCACATTAACAGATTACCTCATTAACAGAATGTCATCTTCCATTCTTCATGACCAAGTTTCCTTTATTGTCCTATTTTCAAGAGATCTTTTATATGGTCTTCCACCTTGTGTGTTTGCATGGACTTGTTTTGTTCATCATCTTTTGCCAAACAAAGACAAGTTATCTCCAAAGTCCATCAAGTGTGTCTTTCTTGGTATTCACGTCTCCTAAAAGCGTACCATTGCTATTCACTTGAGTTGGGCCAGGTCTTTGTTTCAACTGATGTTACATTCTTTGAATTCACATCATTGTTTTCGAGTTAGTCTATTACACCTACATTTGTTATTTAGGTCCTTTCTGATTATGTTCCACTATCCTTTGCTAAGGACACATTTTCTCATATTGTAGGTGACTCATTGCCGCCTTAATGTGAACCTATTAGGTTCTTTACTCTACGCATTCCTTTCGAGGCACCACCTATTCCCCCTTTGACTCCGCTGCCTAAGCAGATGTTGTGCGAGTCTCAAATCCTTCTCTACCATCTGATTTCGCTCTTGATCTCTCTATCACTTTCAGGGAAGGTATTTGTAACTTGTAAGTGCTCCATTTTTTATCATATCTCATGCTGCCTTATCTCTTGACTCTTGAGTATTATACTTTTCTTGCTTCCATTTCCACTATATCTATTCCTTAGACTATTTGAACTTTTGAAGTGCCCTATCTAATCCGAGGTGGCGGCATGCCATGATTGATGAGATGACTGCACTCCATTATAATGGCACATGGGAGCTTGTTTCCTTCCAACTAGGAAAATCATTGTTGGGCGTAAGTGGGTGTTCACTATAAAAACCATTCCTAATAGTTATGTTGTTCGACTTAAGGCTCGGTTGGTAGCCAAAGGATATATACAACAACAATACGATGTGGATTATTTGTATATCTTCTCCATGGTTGTTAAGATTGTCTTTGTTCGCCTCCTTACTCTAGCAACGATTTTTGGCTATTGACTCCATCAACTTAACATCAAGAACGCCTTTCCACATGGTGATCTTGATGAGGAGATTTATATAGAGTAACCCTTGGGGTTTGTTGCTTATGGGGAGTCAACCTTAGTTTGCAAGTTGAAGAAGTCCCTTTATGGCCTCTACCCTCAAGCAAGTCTCATGTGCCTGGTATAACAAGTTTAGTTCCGCTATTACTTAAATTGGTATGACTAAGAGCATCTCAGATCACTCGGTCTTTTGCACTTCCTCCACTGTAAAGCATGTGATCCTTATCGTTTATGTAGATGATATCATTAGATGATACAGATGGAATACAAAAGTTAAAGTCTCGTTTACATCAGCAATTTCGAACAAATTTTTTTGGTGATTTAAAGTACTTCCTCAGCATTGAAGTAGCTCGGTCGAGGGCAGTCATCTATATTTCTCAGAGAAAGTAATGTACTTGATATGCTACGGGAGGCAAGTGAAGCTCGACCGTTAGACACTCTGGATTCAAATGTAAAGCTACTACCACAACATGAAGCACTTAACGCACTTAGCTTATCTAAGTTTTTACCGCAGATCGATAGACAAATTGAACTATCTTTTGTTGTTAATGTACTCATTGGTTCCTTGAGTCACCGTGTGATAGTCATTGGGAAGGAGCATTGAGAGTTTTTTTTGTTATCTTAAGACAACTTTAGGAAAACGACTTTTATATCATGATATGGGCCATCTACAGGTGACAGATTATTGGGTTGATTGACGATCCACTTTAGGATATTGTGTGATGCTTGGTGGTAGTCTCATCTCATGGAAAAGTAAGAAGCGGAATGTGGTAACTAAGTCTAGTGCAGAGGGAGAATACACGGATCAATTGTTTAGTGTGAAAGAATCCGTGCGACACCCTTGCTTCCCGTGCAAGGGGTTAGCCTTAAGCCAATCTGCTTGGCCAATGTCGAAAAGTCGCGGGCTCCCACTTCGCATGGGTCGAAGCCTCTGAGTGCTTGGACGCAAAAACGTTGTTGGGCCAAATGGCCGATTGCATGAAAATGCTAGGAAATGCTTGAATGAAAGACTAGAGTGTGCCCAGGCTATACTTGGGTACTATACTTGTGGAGCCTAACCCCCAAGTGCTACCCTCAAGGTTCCCAAAAGCACGAGGAGCATGACAAAATTCCTATGTTCACACACCCCCACCATCTATGCCACGCCTAGGCAAACGAGGCCGTTTACATGGATGCTCATGATGCATATTTTACAATGCACGTTAGGGACCGTCATGACACAATCATACATGCATACAGGACTTGACAATCTCGAAGGTCCCTAACATTCTCCCCCACTTACGAAGTCGACGCCCTCGTCGACTTGTTTCTTTGAAGGCGTTGGAGAGGTCTTGACTCTTGATCTTCCATTTCTTCATCTTGCGGACTGGGTATCGTCGCTCCGTGTCGTTCAGCTTTCGACTCTCGTAAGCGGTGAAATGTCCTTCCTGCTTGCAAATGCCTCCAACTGCGATGTTCGCCAACTCTAGTGGGGCCCTTCTGTAAGGAGGTCGATATGGGGCTTGCTCCCCGGTCCCTACTGTGGGTTCGCGCTGCGCGCTGCGTCTTACGAGCCATCTGTCCTGCGTGGGTGTCTTACGAGTCATTTGCTCTGCACACAAATTTTGTGACTTAGAGGCCATCTGCCATGCGCACAAGCCTTGCGTCTTATGAGCCATCTGTTCAGCGCACAAATATTGCGACTTATAGGCCATCTGCCATGTGCACTCTTGCGTCTTATGAGCCATCTGCTTTGCGCACACCCGAGGCACTCCTTCCTTCACTTGTATGGCACTGTTGGAACGATACTAGGGTTGTCCTCCCCCATCAAGCATATCGTGTCGAGGAAGGGCATGGGTACCACCTTTGCCGATTTGAGGAACTCTATTCCTAGAATGACTTGATGGTCATCGAGGGGCATGACCATCAAGTTGATCGGCCCTTTCTATCCTCCAACTTTCAACGGAATGTCTCTTGCGATGCCGTCGATCTTCCGTGTTTTGGAATTCACTGCTTTGACACGACTCGAACTTTTTCCTAGTTGGAGTCCAATTCGCTTTGCCTCCTCTCTGGCAATAAAATTATGAGTTGCTCCCAAGTCTACCATCGCTCGGGTGGTTCTGCCGTTTGGCTTGAGGTCGATGAACATCAGCTCATTCGTCGCTTCAGGATGCTTTGTCGTGGGTTTCCGCTCCCCCACTTGAGTCTTGAGAGCATTGAGCAGTCGTACTGCTCCCATGTTGGTTCTCCCATTGTACTCGTCTTCGCTGGAGTGGTCGCTCGATGACCCCTCGCTATGACTCGCTGAGGCAACTGCTTTTCCTTTGCCCTTATATTTCTTTGCGGAGAGGTTGGACATTGTCTCCAGTCTCCACCACGGTTTCTGCTATCAGGGCGCTCAAGGCTTGTCGTTCTGGACATCCTTGGGTTAAGTGAGGCCCTTTACACAATGCATAAGTAGGCGAAACTGTTGAATGGTTCCCTCTCGGAGGGGAACCCCTTTGAGGATGTTCTCTCGGGATGTTTGGTATATGGGTATGATTCCTCCACCTTGTATCGCCTACGAATCCTTTGCCTTGAGAGTTGTCGGGCCCCAATACCTCGGTTTGAAGGGCGTCGCTTTAGTCGTATTCACCTTTGAGCTGTAGCCATTGGAGTTGTTGGGTCCCCAAAATCTCGGCTTGGAAGGTGCCACCTTAGCCGTATTCTCCTTTGGGCTATACTCGGCGAGTCGTTCTGAATGTTCCTCCTAGAGAGTTCCTGCTGTGCCCACGGCTGCAGTCCTTCAAGGAAGATAAACATTTGATCAGTCTCGGCCATGTCTGAAATGTCCAACATGATAGTCGAGAACTTCTTCACATACTCCCGAACCGAATTGTCTTGACGAAGTTGTCGTAACTTTCGTCGAGCGATAAACTCCACATTCTCGGGGAAGAATTGCGCTTTCAGTTCGCGCTTGAGTTCATCCTAAGTGTCAATTTTGGCTTGCCCCTTCTGAATTTCATCATACTTGGTCCGTCCCAAAGTTTTGCATCTTCAGACAGATGCATGGTTGCAACAGACACTTTCATATCATTATCAACTGTCATCGTGACCTTGAAGTACCTCTCCAAGTCGAAGAGGAAGTTCTCCACCGCTTTGGCATCTCGGGCCCTAAAGCTTTGGTTCAGGAGCTCTGAGGTGGTGTTGTTGCGCCTCGTTCTGCCGTGAACTGCCACCGCCCGAGTGAATCTCTCGGATTAGAAATTTGACTGTAGCCTTTAGCTCTGCAATCTCATCTTGCAGATGTTTGACTGCATCTTGAGTGTCATCATGGAGTCCATCTAGCCTTGACTCCAAGATTTCTTGCGCGTCGACTATCTTGCCGACTAGGGCCATGCCGGCCTCGTGAGCATCACACATTTTCTCCAACTCTCCGAGTCATTGGACAATCGTTCTGGTTTGCCTGACTGGTTGTGTTTGCGTTTGCGTTGGCTCTTCCACCAACACTTCCTCCGGAATGGTCGTCATCGCGTCGACGACGCCACTAGTTTCACCAATTGTCTTGCGACCCATGATTGGTCACGAAAATTTCTCCTGCGAGATTGCTGAGTGCCCCAATGTCGTTTGTCTCCAACGACGAAGGCACGAGTCTGTTGACGGTTTGCATCGATTGCTTGCACCAAAGTTTTGCGAGCTTGCCTCGCTCTGATACCAACTGTCACGGATCAATTGTCTAGTGCGGAAGAATCCGTGCGGCACCCTTGCTTCCCGTGCAAGGTGTTAGCCTTAAGCCAATTTGCTTGGCCAATGTCGAAAAGTCGCGGGCTCCCACTTCGCGTGGGTCGAAGCCTCTGAGTGCTTGGACGCAAAAACGTTGTTGGGCCAAATGGCCGATTGCATGAAAATGCTAGAAAATGCTTGAATGAAAGCTAGAACGAAAGACTATAGTGTGCCCAGGCTATACCTGGGTACTATACTTGTGGAGCCTAACCCCCAAGTGCCACCCTCAAGGTTCCCAAAAGCACGAGGAGCATGACAAAATTCCTATGTTCGCACACCCCCACCATCTATGCCACACCTAGGCAAACGAGGCCGTTTGCCTAGGCATGCGCAAGAGCGGTGGGTGGTGCGCGAGCGCGTTTTACAATGCATATTTACATGGATGCTCATGATGCAATATTTACAATGCACGTTAGGGACCGTCATGACACGTACAAGACTTGACAACCCCGAAGGTCCCTAACAGTAGATTGATAGGCAAATTGAACTATCTTTTGTTGTTAATGTACTCATTGGTTCCTTGAGTCACCATGTGAGAGTCATTGGGAAGGAGCATTGAGAGTTATTTTTGTTATCTTAAGACAACATTAGGAAAACGACTTTTATATCGTGATATGGGCCATCATCTACAGGTGACACAGATTATTGGGTTGATTGACGATCCACTTTAGGACATTGTGTGATGCTAACCCAATAACAATCCACTTTAGGACATTGTGTGATGCTTGGTGGTAGTCTCATCTCATGGAAAAGTAAGAAGTGGAATGTGGTAACTAAGTCTAGTGCAGAGGGAGAATACCCGACAAAGGTTCTTGTGACATGTAAGTTGATATAACTAAAGTAGTTAATGGGAGAGCTTGACATCATCCACAAAAGTTGCTCTGTGATGACCAAGCCGCTATACTTATTGCCTCTAATTCAATTTTCCATGAGAGGAAAAGAAACATAGAGATTCACTGTCATTTGGGAGTTTTAGTGATTAGTTGGCCCATATGTTAACTAAATCCTCGAGAGGTCCAAGAATAACTTAAATTTGTAACAAGTTGGATTTACAGAATATTTCTGCTACGACTTGAGGGGGACTGTTAAGGGACCTGGACGGCTGGACCTAAATATTCTTTCTTGTATTTATGTGTAAATCATATTCTTTATACAAAGTATGGAAGAGGGGTACCAAGGTTTAGGTTTTGCCCATATTCTTCAATTTGTATAAATAAGCACACTTATTAGTCAAATTTGGGAAATCATAGCTATGTGGCTTTTAAGCAATTAGTTCAGTTATATTGTTCGAAGAAATGATGCAATTGTACTATGGGTTGCCAAATTGGTTCTTAAAAAAACTGGGGGCTTCCTGATGTAAAAAGTGGAAATGGTGGTTCTCTGCATCTAAAAGCTCTAAGGTGTGTTTGGTTGGATAGAGTGAATTCATAAGGAATAGGAATATACAAGGAATGAAATAGACAATGAATAGTATTATCTTGTTTGGTTGACATTATAAATAAGCCAAAAATAAGATTACTTTGTTTGGTTAACATAAGGAATAGAAAGTTAAATGACCAAAATATCATTTTTAATAAAATTAAATATATTTACTTTTTGCTTAACATTAGGTATAGACAATGAATTAAGAGGAAAATGACTAAAATGTCCTTCTAAAAATATAATAAATTATATTCTAATTTATTCTAATTAATAACAACATAATAAAAATATAGATTAATATAAAATAATTTATTAATTTAAAATAATAATAAATTATTATTTATTTTATTTTCATAAAAAGATAATTGAATATTTGAATGTTCAAAAATAATTATTAAAATAGTATTTAATAATAAGAAATAATTATTTATTTAAGATATGCAATTATTAAAATAAATTTAACAATTTAATTTTTATATTCTTATTATAAATATTGAAGGACAATATAAGAAAATGATCAAAATACTCTTCAAAAAATATAATAAATTATATTATAATTTATTTTAATTAATAAAAACATAATAAAAATATGTATTAATGTAAAATAATATATTAATTTAAAATAATAAAAACTATCATTTATTTTATTTTCATAAAAAAACTAAGTCTTCAAAAAAATAATTATTAAAATAATATTTAATAAAATAAAATAATAATTATCTATTTAAGATATGTAATTATTAAAATTAATTCAATAAATTGATTTTTTGTATTCTTATGTAATATTATAAATATTGAATGGACAATATAGAAAATGTCATAAGGAATAGATAGGGAATAACGTGTTGCTACCCGCATTGTTCCATAGCAACTAGAAAGAGATTCTTTAACCAGAAAGAATTCAGTTCAGATGTAAGATACATATCCAAAAGTTTTTGCAACTCAACTATGTATGATGGAATCATCAAAGATTTGATATTTTCTAACTCTGTCCGTAACTTACGAAATACTATTCCTTGGGTTGAGGTAAGGAATAGTATTCCTCATTCATGGAGAATAGTATTCTCCTTTTCTATTCCTTATGATCCACCTGTTCCTTGTCAATAAGTTGCAACCAAACAAGGGGATAAGTGAGACATAAGGAATAGTATTACATTCCCCATCTATTCAATTCAACCATACACTACTGGGCTCTTTGTGGTTTAGGTAAGTTTAAATCTCACCTGAATCCCACATATTTTACGACACGGCCAAATAATATAACAGGAAAGGAATTATTATAGATGAAAGATTATTCATTTAAACTCATTTATAAATTTATTTAACATTATTTTAAATATTTGTATGCAAATAAAGAATTCCTAGATTGATAAAGAACCTTGGGAAAAAATCACTCCTAAATGTTTATTGTCTTATCTAAATTTGTACTTCTGATAATATGCTTTAACCTTTTAGATATGTTCTAAGATCAAATGATATTAATTCATTTTTAGTGCAGGAAATTTATACTTAGTTGCTTGTTCAAAAAGTTAAAATTTCTCATTAAAATGTTGTTTCCTTTGTTTCTTACTTAACATTTTAATTTTAAGGTATCATTTTTTTAGTTTTACTTAACATTTTAAGGGTTTTTTTGTTTTTAATTTTTCTACTTTAGCATATTTAATTATTCTTGTGCAATTTTGTTCCCATCTATTCAATTCACCAATCTTTTTGGACCAATCCCTTTTCGCTGTTGATCTTTATTTTGATTCTTTCATTCTCAATATTTTCTTTTAAGAAGTTTTCCTTTTTATCTTATGATTATGAATTTTGTTGTTTTGAATTATGTAAGTTATTTACTCTTCTAATTCAATTACATTGTTCTAATTTCTTGAGTCTTGACATTTCACCACTGATGTTCCCATTTTTATGTAGGTTATAGTAACTGTTGGTGAAATGACCACACTAGAGGGGGGTGAATAGTGTGTTTACTAATCTTTTCCCTAATTCCGATTTTAATCGTTTCTTAAATTATATAGGCAAAATTGCAATTTATTGACTAGATGCGGAAGCAAAAATAAACCAGTTAAGCACAAAAAAAGATAACAATGCTAACACGGAGATTTATAGTGGTTCGGCCCCAATGCCTACTCCACTACCTAAGCACCCCGCTTAGGATTTCCAAACTAAGTTTACTAGATTAAATTATTTCCCTTACACAGAGGACTTTGACCCGAAGTGTCTCACTTTCAACCTAAGGCACTACCACATTCGGAAGTCTCTGCCTTCTTACCGAGAGCCAAGGTTTAAAATCTCGGTACCGGTACATACCGGTACCGTACCGACACACGGTACGGTCCGGTATGGAAAATGCATACCGGCCGGTTGTTTTTTTTTTTTTTTTTTTTTTTTAAGAACTAACTCTAATTCTCCAATAACACATAACTGATGAAGAAATGCTTAAAATTAATATTCAAATGTCAAATACATGAATACAATTTTTAAAATGCGGACGAATGACGTCCGTCGTACCCATACATATCTTCAGCTTCGGGACATACACGGCTAAGGTCAACACTGTAGTTCTCTAATGCCCATATTTGGAAATTTTCCCATGGCATAATGCCTTGGTATCCATTATACCACATTGACATTAGCGTTTCTTTGTTGGGTTTCCAAGAATTAGACCCTGTATCATCAGTTGAGTAGGTACTGGATACAGAGTAGGTGGATTCAGAAACCTCTTGCAAACTACTCATCATATCGTGATGGTAATCTTGCAAAGCTGTCGGTCCACCTCTTCGACGCGAGCCTTTCTTCTTGTACACCTGAGTTGTTTGTCCGGTACTAGCACCACAGTCATCATCTTGGGTGGCGTGATCGAAGTATTGCTCATTTGTCCATGGATCATCATATGGCAATGTTGATGGCACGACGGTGTCTTCTCCACCAGCTCCATCATCATCATCATCTCCTACTGCTATGAATGGAGGGCTCGTCTTCTTCGTCCTCTTCTGCTTCTGCAATTGCTTCCAAAGAATCAATTGGTCGTTTACCTTTGGCTTTGCCTTTTGCCTTTGAAGGTGTTGCCTTCTTTTTTCCCTTTGATCGGGAAGATGGAGAGTCTGATTTGGATCGGCGTCTTGCTTGCCGAATTCGTTGAGAGTCCAAGGGAGTAATGGCTATGTCTTCTGGTTGGCTCTCAGACTCAAGTGCATCAGATATAATTGGTGAAGGCTGAGGTGGTTCGCCTGGTTCATCAAGAAGAGGCTGGTCGCTCTCCATTGCACTCCACCAATCAATTATCGGGTCCGTATCGTCTTGGACGAACTCAACATCGAACGGATCTACATGTCGAATATCTTCGTTTTGTAATGTCCGCATTCGAAGCCGCATGTTGTAATGAACATATACTAGCTTCTCTAATCGGGCATATGAAAGCCGATTGCGCGGCTTGATATGAATTAAGGAGAAGGTCGACCAATTTCTCTCGCATCCACTTGCTGATGTGGTTTGCGAGAGGATACATGTTGCAATCTTCCGAAGAGTTGGAGCTTCGATTCCAAATTGCAACCACTATTCAACTGCAATAATTTTAAAATTGATTTTAGTAACGAGATTACCAATTTTATAATTAATAAATAAATTGAAAAAAATTATATCTACCTGGATCCATAGAATCTCGGCACGATATTGCAAATGGATCTCCGAAATTGCCACTTGAATCTCGAAAATATTTTGATTCATTTAGAGCTTGTGCCGCTTCTCTGGTTGTTGCCGACATTCGTTGTATGACCTTGCGAAGCGGATATAAGAAACTATCCGTCGTTCCAAGATCATATCGATATTGGTATGCGGGATTTAAATAATACGCTACAAAAAATTATCAATTTAATAAGTAATTTAGCATAATGAATTAAAATTAAATAAATTTTAGAAAATTAAATAAAAAATTACCCGCGATGTGTATGTCACGACCCATTTGATCCTCCCACCTCTGGGAGATAATGTCGATGAAGGGTTTATACTTGGTCTCCGAAATCAACACCCTCTTGATTTCTTCTTGTGCTTGATGGATGTAGTAGTAGAGATGACCCATTTGAGGCGTCTTTTCCATCTCCACCTGTTGTAGAACCTTGTACAATGGTTCTACGGCGACGACTATCTCCGCAATGCGATCCCAGAACCGCGTGTTGAGGACGTTCTTCTCGGTTTGCTTTCCATCATTAGTTCCGACATATCTTGATGTAGACCATTCCTCACTTGTAAACATTGATCGAAGGCCCGCCTTACGTTGTTGGAGCGACCTTAATGCGATGAAATTGGTTGCAAAACGAGTGGCTCCCGGTCGAAGAATTTCACCTAAAATATGAAATTATTATTAGTAATTATCACCTAAACTAATTAATAAATAAATTATTTTAAAAAAATACATTCTGTAAATTTTCTCATAAGGGCGTGTACCCATGTGTGGTTGTATATGAAGCGCGTAATTTGTTGCCCCATTTTTACCGTCTTATTCACCATCGATATATCACCGATATCTTTCATCATTAGGTCTACACAATGCGCTGCACATGGAGTCCAATATATGTGAGAATAATTCATTTCAATTATCTCACCAGCCCTTTTGAAATTAGCTCCGTTGTCGGTTATAATTTGAACAAAGTCCATTCTCCTCGATCACCTCCTTCATCAGCTTCGAGATGTAGAGAGAACTATGGACTTCATCGGATGCGTTCACCGACTTGTGATAGATAACCCTCCTGTTGCAATAGATGAGGAAGTTGATGATGCTCATTCGGGTTGGACCGGTCCAACTATCGCACATCAAAGTGCATCCGTAATCCCCCCATTGCTGCTTGATTCTGTCGATCCATTGATTTATTTCCTTGACCTCTTCTTCAAGGAAAGGTCCTGAAATTTCATACGGAGTTGGAGGGGTAATATTTGGGCCTACCTTTTGGATGGTAGACACCATAGTTCGGTAGTACGGGTTGTTGGCTACATTTGCGGGAATCCGGCTGAAGTGGAACCATTTGGAGATGGCTTTTCCCAACTCCCACTTCTTCGACTTGCTGTACATATCGTCTATGAGTTGTTGCTTTGCCGATGAAGGAGGAAATGCCCTGGGATCAAGATCAGAAATATCAACATTAGTTCTCCTACCACTTGCTCCGATGTTTGTGAAGAATCCACGAAGGCCTCCTCTGCTGCTTCCTCTGCTCTGAGTTTGAGGTGCTCTCATGCTAGAACTCCGGCCAATATAAGGACCGGAGGGAATTGGACCGCTTCGGTCCATTGCTCCGGCAGCCGAAGTTGAGCCGACGCTGCTTATCCCACCGCTGCCACTGCCACCGCCATATTCGAATTGAGATCCGGGATAATACATCCGTTCTCGTTCGAATTCAGCATGCTCCAATGAAGCTCGGATGCCGGCTTCAAGTTCCGGATCCTCGTCGTTATCGCCACCTCGAGCCTCATAATGGCCACCGCTGACATCTTGGGTAGCTCGTCGGTCGAACTCGGCTTGTTGAGCTGCAGTCTTAAGACGTTCCTCCTTCTTGTTGTTGAGTTGCGCTTTGAACATCTTCCGGACTTCGGGCGGTACTTTGGGGCAATTGACGACGTCGCCATATCCTCCGGCCAAGTGTTGTTTCAATCGAGTGATGCCTCCACCACGTGAAATCATATTACAATGCTGGCATTGCCAGTGATGAGCCTTCTCCAACCGAGTACCGTGCTGCCATGCGGGGTCGGGTTGAGATTTCGGCGCCATTTCGATAGAATTTCGACGTAGAAATTAATAAAGAGAGAGATTGAGAGTTTAGATGGGTAGAGGGGTGAGTGAGGATGAAAGAAGTATTTTGGGGGCTATAGAGCCGTTTGGGGTCACTATTTATCATACCGGGCGGTATACCGCCCGGTTTGGGCGGTATATATCAAATACCGCCCGATATCGGGCGGTATGATTCCCCATGTGGCCGACAGCCCTGTTGGGCTGTCGGCCACAGAGCCGTTGGCAACGCCAACGGCATTGGCGTGACATACCGCCCGGTATCGCCCATACCGGGCGGTATGAGCATATACCGCCCATACCGGGCGGTATATCGCATCATACCGCTATATACCGCCCGGTATACACAATATACCCGGTTTTTTTCAAAACCGGGTATATCGAATACCGGAAATCTCAAAAACCGGTATATACTGGCCGGTATATACCGTTTCGGGCGGTATTTTAAACCTTACTGAGAGCACTCTTCCACCTCAACCCTAAGGGACAACTCAACTAATCCTAGGGCCCGTTTGGTTTGCTAAAAAACGGAGGACTGGACTGGACATCCGCCCATGTCCCCCGTTTGATTTGCAAAAGAAGCTTCGGGACAAGGACTTCTCCTTGTCCGGGACAGGATTTCCACCCATTTTGGTGTACCGAGAAATTTCTCGGTACACCGAAATCGGGCGGAGGACAAGGGCTGTAATTGTCAAAATTACCCCTTCCTTTGATCGTAGAATCATCGGATCGAGTCGAGGTGAATACCAAAGTTGTAAATTTTCGCGTGCTGAACGCGATGGTGGTGTCAGATTTCAGATTGGAAATCGTTTGGTATGATTTTTATATTTTTCGATATTATCCCATTGTTATACTTTTAGGTTAATTGAAAATTAGTTGAACACTTATTAGTTAAACTAAAACTTCTTATTGTATTAAAGTATTTGATACTATATATTAATATTTTTTTACATATTAATTAATTTTAAGACTAATTTACAAGGGTATTTTAGTCATTTGTCGTATATAACACTTTGTTATAGCGAAATAAACGCAGGACAGAACGGAATATCGTGTCCTGTTCTTGACGAAACAAACACGGTATAGCTATTGTTCCAGGACATCTGATGTCCTATCATTGTCCTTGTCTGGTGTCCTGTGATGAGCAGTTTGCGAACCAAACGGGCCACTAGTAAACTATGTTTACACAAGTGGCTTTACACCTTCTACACCAAGGTAACTACTTACATACAAGACCTAACATTAGGTCTTCTTACAAGCTCAAATACAAAGAAATAAACAAAAAAATACAACACTAAATGGAGCAATAGATAATACAATAAGATACTTAGCTCCACAATAAACTCCCTAGTCCTCTTGATGCCTCAAGGCGATGAATCGATGAAGCTTTGAAGGCTATACCAAGGAATGAGAGATCAAACTAGGGTTTTTCCAAGTAATGGCTCAATGGAAGCTTGAAATTGATCAAGGATGGTTCAATGAAGTATAGGAGTGATCAAAAGTGTCAAAGGAAGGCTTAGGCTTAGGTATTTATAGAGCCAAGAAAAAAACTCAGGTGTTTTCCGCTCAACGGCAAGAAATCTAGCTGTTTTCCGCCGTTCGGTTGATTGTCGGTCGATCGTTGATCGACTGCCCAACGATCGCTAGCATTCTGCGCTTCTACCGCTCTATTCGGTCGACCGACTTAATCGCGCTTCAGCTCCTCTGCTATCCGGTCAACCGCTCGGTCGACCGAAGCAAACACTGCTAGATTTTGACACACTTCGGTCGACCGAATTGGCTACTGCCAGTTTTTGGCAGCATTCAGTCGACCGAAATTGGGCAGACTACTAGTTTGCTTGTTTGCTCGTTTCTGGTTCCGTCTTCACTAAGTCTACTTATATAACATTTCTTAACTTCAAGTTAATAACTTTAAAACATAAATGTTATATAAGGATTACCCCTCATTTGGATTCAATAAAAATATCTAAAAAATCAAAATCCTAAACCTCCATTTTAGGATTTTTTGCCCAAGGAACAATTACCGTCATTTTTTGTGTCAAGAAAATGTCTAGGTCATATAGCCCTCCAAGGAGCTCCCTAGTCTTAGTGAATTTCAGGACGGTTTCCGAGTTTTCATGTTTTGGGGTTCAGGTATGGTTTTTGGATTCTTTGCATCAAAAAGAGGATTACTTTACATTCTAGACACCCTAAACTTAAAATCTAACTTCCCGAAGAATCCCGAGCGTCGACGAGCGTCCTTGCCGATTTTTTCGATTTTTCTGATCGGGGACGACATGCGCTAACCGACTTGGAACCTGAAAGATTTCTCAATGAAACATTAGTTCCATGTTTGTTATCATCAAAACCGAGATTAAGACCAAGGTAGAAAACATTAGGCTAACAGTAACGACCTACAAAATGAATGGTAACATGACTCCACATTGTTAAGTTCAAGATATCTATATACTTTTTTTTACCTTAAAAAATAACGAAACAATTATATATGCAATTTAAAGTAAGGTATTTAAGAAGATGTGTTAGTTTCACACTCAATATACTCTAACCAGTAATTAAGTTATATTTGGTTAAAGAGCTCCTTCAATGCTTGAATTATGCTATTATACATGATGGTGAAATTCTTTTCTTAAAGGAACTCTATAACAGGGTTATCATCTCGTCGCTATCTCGTCGAGATAGCGACGAGATATCGCTGTCTCGGTGGATTTGCCTGTATCGTCTGGACGATACAGGCGATCCCGAGATAGGCGGTACAAGAAAATCCCTGGCCCGCGCGGTGGACCGGAAAGGTTCCACCGCTGGGCCAGGGGTTTTTTTTGCGATTTTTTTCATCCAACTTAGTGATAAGGATATCTAAATTATTGATTTTTTTTTAAAAAAAACCTAACTTAAACCCTCCGACGCCTGTATCTTCTATTCTTCTTCAATCTTCTTCCTCTCTCGCATCCCGTCGGCGACTCTCTCGGAAGCTTCCTCGCATCCCGTCGGCGCCTCACTTCTCCGGCGAAACTTTTCTATTTTTCGGCCAGGTATGTTCCGGCGATCTTCTCTCCACGGCTCGGCACGTCTGCATTTCCATTTTCCGCCATTTTTTTTTTCCGACATAGCTGCTGCAAATTCCAGAACAGCCTTAAGCTGTTCTTGATTCAAGAAGAGCTTTAAGGAATCAAGAACAGCTTAAGGCTGTTCTGGAATTTGATTCGATTCCAAAACAGCTTTAAGCTGTTCTTGATTCCAAAACAGCTTTAAGCTGTTCTTGAATCAAGAACAGCTTAGCTGTTCTGGTTTTGATTTCAGAACAGCTTAAGCTGTTCTGGTTATTCCAGAACAGCTAAGCTAGTTAGTTGTTCTGGAATCAGTTTGATTCCTTGTTTATGCTTGATAAAATGATAAGTTGATAGTATATTTGCATTGTCCTTGTTTAGCTGTGTGCTTGTGTGCCTGTGTTCATTTTGTATTGTGTATTTGTGTGCAACATTGTTTATATTGTGCAGTAAATTATGGAGGGAAATACCGGTGAAACGCCTTATGATCCTTCTAAAGATCCTAAACGGAAACCGAACTCGAAAGATATTGGTTGGAGATATGGATATTGGCCGGATTTAAACAAAAGACAATTGATTGCATGTTCACTTTGTGGCAACCAATTGAATGGGGGAATCACAAGACTTAAACAACATTTGGCGGGTGGTTATGGAGACGTGAAAAAATGTGATAAAACCACAACGCTGATAATGAGAGAAATGCATGATGCCCTTGCAGCTAAGAGAAAGACACCATTCAGTTTGGATGATGAACAAGAAGCAGTGGCACCAGTAGACCTATCTACAGCTTCCAACTCCGTGCCAAGCTCGGGAACAATTTACAAGAAGAAGAAAAAAGAGGCTGCTATTCAGTTTGCAGTAATGTCACAAGTGTCACACTCACAATCCACATCACAAACCAAGATTGGTGGATTGCTACAGAGAACTCCAGAAGAAATTGTGGATGAAAGACACTCCAAAGGTCCTAGCCAACAGACCATTGAAAGGTCTTTGAAGACAAAAGAGGCTATTGAAAAAGTTAACATGTATGTAGCCAACTTCTTCTATGAGAATGCCATTCCTTTCAATGCGGCAAACTCAAGAAGCTATGAGTTGATGGTTGAAGGCATAGCACAAATTGGATCGGTCTACAAACCACCCACATATCATGAGTTGCGGGTTCCTTTATTGAAAAAGGCAAAAGAACAAACAGAAGATTTAAAGCGCAAACAAGAAGAGGTTTGGGAAAGAGATGGGTGTACTCTTATGTCAGATGGGTGGACAGACAGAAGAGGGAGACAGTTGATAAATTTTCTTGTAAATAGTCCGCAAGGGACTATTTTTCTTGGCTCTGTTGATGCTTCAAGTCAGTGTCATGATGCTCAGATGTTGGCTGACTTACTTGAGACCAAGATTGAAGAAATTGGTCCAAGTAATGTTGTTCAAGTTATCACAGATAATGGCGCCAACTATAAGGCAGCGGGGAGATTGTTGGAGCAAAGGTTTCCTACACTGTTTTGGACCCCTTGTGCCGCACATTGCTTGGACCTTATGTTGGAAGATGTGGGAAAAATGAAAGAATTCAAGCCTACAATCGCAAGAGCAAGATCATTGACCACATTCATTTATAGACATGGTCGCCTTCTTGATGTGATGAGGGAGCACACTAACGGACATGATCTTGTTAGACCCGGGGCTACTAGATTTGCGACTGCATTTCTAACATTGTCATGTTTGAGGAAATTTAAACAAGAGTTGCAGCAGTTGTTTGTAAGTCAAGATTGGTTTGATTCAAAATTGTGCAAGACCGAAGCGGGAAAGAAAATTTATGAATTAATCCATGCGGTTAAATTTTGGGAGGCAGTTGAAGATTGCATTAGAGCATCACAGCCTCTACTTGTGGTTTTGAGGATAGCGGATGGTGATGAAAAACCCGCTATGACGGAATTAGCCGCGGCAATGGGTGAAGCTAAGAGGAGGATCAAACAAGTCTTGGCCCACAAATCCACTTTGTGCAAGAAAATCATTGATATCATTGAAAGTCGATGGGAGCGTCAAATGGAGACACCATTATATGGTGCGGCTCTATTTCTCAATCCGGGCAAGTATTTTGACATCAAGAAAAATGATGTCGTGTACTCGGGGAAACTACGTGAAGACTTCAATGATGTACTTGAGAAATTAGTGTTGGATGATACAATGCGATCCAAGATACTTCTAGATGCCGATATGTATGATGAAGATCGAGGACCTTTTGCAAGAGAGATGGTGATTAGAGAGCGCTCAAATAGGATTCCTCGTAAGTATATTGTGTATTATTTTATTTATTAATATTTATTGTCTTTACATATTTTTGAATTTTAATATTTTATATTTTTAATGTTAGTTGAATGGTGGAAATCCTTCGGTGGACGTACTCCCGAGTTTTCAAAGTTTGCAAAGCGCATTGTTAGTCTTTGTTGTTCGTCCTCCGGGTGTGAACGAAATTGGAGCACTTTTGAGTTTGTAAGTAATTAAGTATTTTATGCTTTTTTAGTACTTTCTTGTTAGTTATTACTTATTATTTTTATTTAATTACTTTTCTTTTGTATAGATTCACACCAAGAAAAGAAATAGATTGTTGCACCAAAGATTGAATGATTTGGTGTATGTCCAATACAATCGAAAGATTGCCACGAGATTTCAAAAAGTTCGTGAATGTGGCAAAAACTATGATCCACTAGTACTTGACGATTTTGATTGGGGGACAAATGCGTGGTTCAACAATGATGATGAAGAGGATGATAGAATTCCTTTTGAGCTTGTTGATGAAGCCATTGGTGCTTCAAATGCCCTTGAGGGTCGTAATTTTCCAAGGAGGCGTGGAGTTAATGAGCTTGTCACTTATAATCGACGTCATCGTGGTTCTACTTCTACTTCTACTTCAAGATTGATGGATGAAAATACAAGTGATGAAGGAGAAGAAGAGATATTTCCAAATGATGATGAAGACATTGAAGATGATTTCGGGCTCAAACCAACTCCTCCAATGGATAATACCCCTAATGAAGACATTGAAGATGATTTTGATAATCTTTTTTAGATTGGACTATTGGAGATTTGGTGATTGTGATGACTTTAGCTACTTGATGTTTATTGTTCATGCTATGTGAATTGAATTTTTGTATATTCTATGTTTGCTACTTTGCTACTTTGCTACTTTGCTACTTTATGTGGGTGATTTTTGTATATTTTATGGTTCATAACAGTTATGTTTATTACTTTGCTATGTGCAATGTCACAAGTGATGACTTTCAATGCTATTATTATTTATATATATTTTTTATAATTTATATTTATAATATATATTATATTGTCGATATATCGCGACGCGGACGATATATCGGTCGCGAAACGATATATCGATATCAAGGTTCGCAACCGCGAAATTTTTTTGGTCGCGATAATAAGCTTGCTCTATAAACATATACTAGTATTATACTAAGTTTTTCTTAAACTTATTCAAGGAATGGCTTGAAATGATTAATTTTGACATTTTGAGAAAGGATGCATACAAAATAGATTTAACTTGTAAGATGCATTTGCAAACGGTTAGTACTTTATTGTAAGGATCCTCTAAGCTCTTATGTCAAAATTGTATAATTATTAGCATAAATTGTTTCATTGTCTGAATCTTAAACAATTGTGCAAGGAAAACAAAATCTTAGCTGCTTAATTTCTTTTTCTTAGTACCACAATCTCCTTGATTATTTGTTTTCTTTATTTATTTTTAGTGTCTTGGAATTGGTTGATGCTGCTGTCGATCAATCTGTATTAGTGCCCATCAAGCAGACAATAACTCAAGTTGAAGGAGTCAAGGTAGACTTCAGGTTTTTCTCCAAACTTCAATGGCCTTTAATTGTAGTAATGGATATTTTTTCCATGTATATTCAAATGCCATATTATGATCATATTGTCACTAGATAGTATTCTGGCTGGATATTCTAGAAGATAGTTAAAGCACCTTCTTCATTACATCGTAATTTCCCTTTTGTGGAAGAATTAGATCAACCACTAGCCATTAGGAGGTAGAGGGGGAAATGACCCACTATTTATACCACACAAAGTCCTATTGAAACTTGCGGCGTCACTGCTAATACTAGTATTGCCATTTAATGAAATTACATTGTCCAATATTACGAGATGGGTATTAAATAAACAGAAAGAAAGAAAGAAGTTGATAGGGAAATTGGACAGCCTATATGGCTATTTACATCATTGTATACAAACAAGATTACTTGAGCTACTTTACATAGTGGAACTTGTAGCAGCTTTAATATCTAGAGAATGGGATTCATGGTTGGGGATTCTTCTATTATGCCTCCATTCTAGTACTTCCAACTTCCAAGTCATTAGCCATAAGTTTGATATCTGAACTCAAGCCCTCCAACTCCAAGTACTTGCAGTCACTTGGCTATGCTGCAAGAAGAGGGCATACAAGGAGGATTTAGACCCGCTCTGGTACCAAGTTAGAAATATTAAGCGAAATGAAGCCTCAACGGCTTGAGCTGCCTCTGGCAAGGCAACTTCAACTAGGGGTAGCAGTTTTCGGCCCGACTCGATAGCCTGGCCCAGCCCAGTACGAAAAAATCAGGTTCGGGCCGGCTCTTATCGGGTTCGGGCCATTATCGGGCCGGCCCGATAAGGCCCTGATCCCTTATCGTGCCGGGTCGGGCCTAGTGTTATCGGGCCGGATAGCATGATAAACACTTCGGATCGGGGTATTAGCGAGTTTAAAATCCGTTAATTATCGGGTTTAAACCCGATTTTATATATATATATATTTTTTAGTGTTATCGGGGCTAAACGGGCCGGGCCGGTGTTTCCAAGCCCGAAATTTTTTCGGGCCGGGCCGGGCCGGCCCCGGCACGATTTGCCAGGCCTAACTTCAACAAGTAACCTACCTTCTTTCGCACCTTCTTATTTTTGCTTCCAACCTGCAAAATGTGTAGTTTTTCCTTTTTCTTCCTTTTTCCCCTCAGGTCGGCAGCATGTAGCTTTAATTTTTGTTAAGAAATTAGTGGGCCTAACTCATCCCACAAGCTAGCTCATGAGGAGCGGATTGCCCAAACTATTTAAAGACTATCTTGGTCATATTTTTAACCAATGTGGGACTTTAACACCCCCCTCACGCCCAGGATTGGACATCTGGAGCGTGGAGTTTTGCAGGACTGAACATCTGCGGGTGGCACAATATCAACCACACAATTGGCTCTGATACCATGTTAGAAAATCAGCCTTGAACCTAAAATACTTAAATTCCCACATTGGTTAAAAATATGGCCAAGATAGTCTTTAAATAGTTTGGACAATCCTCTCCTCATGAGCTAGCTTTTGGGATGAGTTAAGCCCACTAATTTCTTAACATGGTATCAGAGCCTATCCCGTGGTTGATATTGTGTCACCCGCAGATGTCCAGTCCTGCAAAACTCCACGCTCCAGATGTGGATCCTGGGTGTGAGGGGGGTGTGTTAAAGTCCCACATTGCTTGAGGTTGTGATCTAGATAGTCTTTAAATAGATTGGACAATCCTCCCTCTTTGAGCTAGCTTTTGGGGTGGAGTTAGGTTGAAGGCTGATTTTCTAACAATTTTCTTTCCTCATTTTGCTGCAGGTAATTATATCATTCTTAATTTTATTTACAAAATAACAACTTACACAACAAGATAGAAAACTAATTACTATCTTAGAAACATAACACTAAGATAAGAAACTAGAAGAATACATCTGGTTTCAAGATGTGTAACATATTCTTTTATTGATGGGATGACGAGGTGATAATCATAGCTAAACAAAAAACCAAGTGACAAGTGCATAAAACTAAGTGATTATAAAGGCGGTGGACTTAGTAATATTTTTGGCCATTGACTGCCATTTATTATGCTATTAAACGTGAAATAGTATAAAATGGATAAGATTGTAATTTCTGAATTAACTTTATTAGCTTCATGTGAGTTCACATAGTTTTGTTGTATTAGTGGATGCGGCACAGTCAGTGTTTTTTTCCACATTTGTAGGTGAAATTTGTTGCTCAAGTTGTTGTGGTTGGAGAAAATAAATAAAATTCAACCAACTCTTATTCTGTTTCTGCATGTTTGATGGGGCTCTCCCCTATGTCTAAACGTCTTTTTACATCATAGGAATGGTATGCCATCTTTATCATTGTTGGCCTTGTTCTTAGTTGGTAGTTATCATGTGTCTCCACACATGAGGACATGTATACATATATAAATGAATATGACAAATTGATGAAGCAAATACTTGAACTTATGCAAATCTTGAGAAGAGGAATTAGGCAAAGAACTTTCTGAGGCTCTCTTGCTTTACGCATTATTGCTAGATGGAATTTCTGAACTCAACTGCACCTATACATCTGTAGAAGGTGCAGGGGTTGGTGTTCCGTTTGCAGCTACAAATTGCATGTTTGCAGATTTGTCGGATAATAGATCTACTTCTATTTATTACTGAACATCTGTAGATATTAAATTTCTGTGCTACTGCTGTTGGTATAGGGATGCCACCAGTTGAGGGGAAGAAAAGCCGGGTCATTTTTATATCTTGATGTACACATTGAGGTATGATGGTTCACTATTATTCCTGTTGTCAAATCTGATTAAGTTATCCTACTTCCTGCAAAATCCTACCTTAGAGAAACCATGGATCAATTAGGAAACCCTTAAGCATTACAGAGGATTCAATTAGGTAACAAATTTTTTTTGCTTCATTTGGGGCACTTCAATGAATATGTTGCATAAAATTTAAGTTTTTTTGGCACATTGAAGGTTTCCTTGTTTAAGTCTCCAATATATTAAATTCTGTTCCTCTCTAATGCTTCAGGATTTCCCATTGACCCATGCTTTATTAATATTTTTTTCGTAATTGTCTTGCATAGTTCCTGGTGATATACCTTCACTTAGGCTTGATCTTGAAGTATGTTTGCAATCAAACTTATTTAAGGTTTTTAAATATTGGAGGCATTTAATTGATATAAGGAGTGCCACTTTGTAATTAGTCAATTTGTGGAATTTTGGATATTGAGCATATGAGCTGAGAACTGCTTCACATACTCGTATAGGAGAGGTGTGTTTGAGACGCCATAACTTCCAACCAGTTATCTCTATATTCTCTAGTATGAACATTGCCCTCATTTCTATCTTCAAGCCCTCCCAATTTTCCACCATTCACTATCAATTCTCCACCTCCCCATACTGAGTATGCCATTAGAGTTTGGCATCATCCATGAGGTACTTCGTGGCGATTAACACTCATTTAAATTAGGCCAAGTTGCTTGGAAACAATTAGATACAATCAATACAATTTGGAAAATTCAGGTCATAATTAGATACAATTGGGAGTTCTAGCGTTAAATATTACTATTTGCGAAGTTGGGACCATATTTAGTAATTAACCTTTTTATAGTTGTTGAGCACTTGAGCCCCAGCAAAAGTTATTGATTAATAAGATTGAAGGCCTATATATAAGCCTAGAAACATGATATGTTAAGCCTGAGGGACAACGTAAGTTATCCTGTACCAACAATAAATACTACAGCAAAACTAATATATTTAACACTCCCCCTTAAGCTGGAGCATAGATATCGATCATGCCCAGCTTGTCACATAATAATTTGAACCAAGTTGAGTTGAGAGCTTTAGTGGAGATGTCAGCAATTTGGTCCTGAGAGGAGACATGAGGCGTGATAATTTTCTTGGAAAGAACATCCCGAATAAAATGACAGTCGACTTCAATATGTTTTGTCCTTTCGTGGAAGACCGGGTTCTTGGCAATATGAATGACAGATTGGTTATCATAGTGCATGACTATAGGCTTATAAAAACAGAGCCTAAGTTCTCCCACTTTTGACCCACATTAGTTCGCATGTGGTATGAGTTATACTGTTATAGTCCTATACTCAGCTTCGGCACTTGAGCGAGCTACCACATTGTGCTTCTTACTCCTCCAAGTGACCAAGTTTCTTCCTACATAAGTGCGGTACCTTGAGATGGATCTTCTATCACAGATGGACCCGACATAATCTGCATCAGCATACCCCTTTATTTTTATGTGGGCATTTTTTCTCAGCCACATGCCTTTACAGGTATACTGGCTGGTTTGCATCTAAGCATGTCTACCGAGATCCATAGCATATTTCCTTCGCGAAAGTACCATGTTATACCCGCGATTTTTCTAATTTAATTAAATTGTTTTTAGCGGGAAAATTTGGATGTGCATCGAAGCGGGCCGGGGAAAATGCCGGATGATATAATTTAAGGTAAGACCCTTTGCACGTATAGTATTTTATTTCTTTGTTGAATTAGTGGGTTGAGGTCGAGTGGGGTTTGAGTCGAGTTCAACAGTTCGATCGGAGTTCGACTTAGATAAGAATTGATTGAGTTAAGTGGGGAATCAGGTTATGTTAGGGGTAAAATTGGAAAATAAAAAAATAGATATAGGCGCTGGACCGTATGGTTCTTGGGAAAAGAGCCGCACGAGTCCCAAGAACATCGTAGGCGAGAGCAGTGGCGGATCCAGAAAATTTTATTAGTGGGGGCAAACTAATATTGATAGTCGACCTCGACGAGTCTTCATATTTTGAAAACGTTGCAAAATTTTTTCGTTATCAATATTGTCAAATATTTATTTCTCAATGTATGTAACCAAACAATCATTTAACTATTCATCTCCAATCCGATTACGTAGTTTATTTTTTATAAAATTCATTGTAGAAAAAGTTCTTTCAACACTTGTTGTTGCCACAGGAAGAATCAATACTAGCTTCAAAAGTAAATAAATCAATGGGTAGACTATTGAAATAATTAATAAAGCTAAAAATATAAAAATTAATAATACTGAAATAAAAATTAATGCTAAAAAAATTAATAATGTTGTAATAAAAATATCAGTCTTACCACCCGAAGAAAGTAAAAAAATAAATAAACTAAAAATACCGTATGATGTCGGTAGCCCGGCGGAGATTGAAGGCGATCCGACGAGCGACAGCGGCAGCGGCGCTAGCGTCGAGCGGCAGCCGACAACGGCTGTTACAGGTGGAAGCGGCGCGGCAGTGGCAGTTGCCGACAGCCCCGACATTGATCAATCCCGGAAGGCGGCAGCGGGGTAACGACAGCGAACGTTGAGCGGGGCAGCGGCAGCGGCAGCCGACAACGGCTGTTACAGGTGGAAGTGGCGCGGCAGCGGCAGTTGCCGACAGCCCCGACATTGATCAATCCCGGAAGGCGGCAGCGGGGTAACGACAGCGAACGTCGAGCGTCGAGCGGCAGCGGCAGCGGCAGCGAGCGTCGAGCGTCGAGCGGCAGCTGCAGCGGCAGCGAGCGTCGAGCGGCAACGGCAGCGAGCGGCAGCGGCAGCGGCAGCGGCATCAAGCAGCGAGCAGCGAGCGGCAGCGGCAGCGAGCGGCAGCGGCAGCGAGCAACGAGCAGCGAGCGGCAGCGGCAGCGAGCATCGAGCATTGAGCGGCAGCAGCAGCGGCAGCGAGCGTCGAGCGGCAGCGGTAGTTGCAGGCAGCAGCGGCAGTTGCAGGTGGCAGCGGCGGCAGTTGCATGCGGCAGCAACAGCGAGCAGTGGCAGCTCGAGTGCTCGACGGCAGGCGGCAGGTGCAGCTCGATTGCTCGACGGACGACGGCAGGCGGTAGCCCGCAGCCGGCGGGCGTTGCAGCCTGCAGTCAGACAACAGCAGGCAGTAGGAGGCAGGCGGCAAGCCGGCAACCCAGCGGACAGCGGTAGCCGGTAGGCCGTAGGCGGTAGCCCGGCAACAAGCGGCAAGCGGCAGCCCGACGACGAGCGGCAGCCGGCAGCAAGCAGCAGGTGGGGCGAGCGATTGAGATTTGAGAGAGAGATCGAGAGAGGAACGACGAGCGAGACTGTGAGAGAGAGGAATGACGAGCGAGAGCCGAGAGAGAAGGCGGGGAGGAGTGAAATTTTAGCAGTTTAATAGCTATTAAATAATAATTAATTACACCGTTTGTTTACTAAAGGTAAACGCGCAACATTAAATGTCAAGATTTATTTAGATTTCGATGGGTACGCTGCGCAGCGTGCGCGGTGCGCCCGTGCCATTGTAACCATCTGCAGGTGGGCGTATGATTCATTGATTTTTGAGTGGGGGCCAATAAAATTTTTTCCAAAAAATAAAATTTCTCAGTGGGGGCCACTGCCCCCACTGGGCCTGCAGTGGATCCGCCACTGGGCGAGAGAGGAGGGGAGGCACAAGTTCCAAGAGTGAATTCGTCGTCGCTGGTGATCGTTGGCGCGAGGGGACGGAGGGTCATCTTCTTCCTTTGTTCTTCGTTCCAGTGAGTGGTTTGCCCTTGTAAATTTGAGGTTTTCTTTTCTCTTTAGCCGCCCCTCTCCATGAAGAAAAATTTAAAATTTCTTGGTGATTCGTTGGTTCTTTCTTCGATTGATTCGTTGTTATGTTTTGTAAGTGGATTTTCTCTTGCAAATTAAGGGTTTTAAGGCATAATTGGTTTTGGGAACAAGGAAACCTAAGTAGGAAATTTTCTTCCTCTTTGTAGCCGCCTACTGTAGGTGGAGAAACTTTGAGAATTTCTATGTATAAGTGTACGTCTTCTCAATTGAAATTGATGGTATGATTCATAGGTGGATTTCCTCTTTAAATTGGATGTTAGAAGACACGGGTGATGGTGAAGTTAAAACCCTAAACATTAAGACTTCTCCCTACTGTAGCCACCCCTTTGTAATTGACATACATGCTGGAATTTCTTGGTCGATTGGGTTTCCTCGTTGAATCGATTCATGTTGGTAGATTTTGGAATAAAAAAAATGAAGCCTTGGGTGAAGGGTATGTTGCGGCAGTCCTAAAGGGTACCCTACACCACTAGGGCCGACTGAGTGGAGTGTAAGGGAAAGGACTTGCATAAAATCTAGGTTCCGATTGGATGACATTAAGTTCATTATATTGAGACATTATATACTGTCCGTAGAGCATGCTTTAGACATGTAGAGCCTGATAATTTTTCTCACATGCAACATAGTCTTCTCTCCATAGATTTGCACCTTTACTTTAGATGGTTTGCAGTGTTGCACCGAAATCACGTTTATCTAAATCCGCATCCTTATCACCAGTTTAGGTGTTAAACAATATATGCTTAGAGGCTATAAAGCTTGATTTCAATTTATGATTGTTTACTAAATTGAGTGCACATATTAAGTTGTGTAGTTTTGTTTAAAGAAATAGCTATCTATCATCAACTTATACCATGGCAGTGTAGTAAGAGTTCTTCTTTCTCTTCTTTCTCAATTTCTTTGAGTTATTCCGATATGCTATTAAAATCTTATCATGTTTTAGAAGTAATTGACGGCTTTTTGTGTACTAGATTTGCTTATAGACATGTTCATTTTTGGTTTCTTGATGGAATGATATTGGAAACATTTGAGTTGAATGAAATAAATATGGTATGCTTTAACTATTAAATTGGATGTGTTTGCGCATTGAGACTTAGATACGGTCAGGCTGATCAACAGATGAGATATGGACCGGGAACCTCGCCAGTGAGCCACGCTTAAGACGGACCCGGAGTAGCACTGGTTGGAGGACTTTCCCAATCAAACTGGTTAGTGAGACTAGAGGGCCTACCTAGCTCAAGAACCGTGGGCGGGAAGCTCACTTGGCATGACCTAGTGACGACTCGTATTTGCTTGGATGTATGCATGTATTGACATGTGGTTTCCTTTCTTTATTATTTAATTGTGGATTGGATTGGTAGGTATAGTATTGAAGTATTTATTTGCTTCCTTATAATATGATTTAATCACTAGGCTATAATGTTGGTTGATTATATTTTTGGATATTGGTTATTATACCGTTATCATGCTTAATATATATATGGAGCGTGGAGGGCTCAGGATCAAATCACTCGCTAAGTCTAACGTGGACTTACTTTTCCTTTTAATTCCTTGTAGCATCAGGTCACAACCAGTAGAGGTATTGGAGTACTGAGTAGCGCGGCGGGGAGCAGCAGGTTTGGGGCAGATCTTGTGACATGTCAAAGTTAGAGTCGGAGTCGTGGTCTGAGTTAGATAGAGTCGTAGTTAAATTTACAAGTTACTTTCTATTTTCATTTCTTATTTCAAATATTGTTAAACTCAATTTTGCTATGGATTTTCATGTTTTTGCATTTCTTTTAAAAGTGGATTGAAGTTGTTTGGTTTTTATTACTCATTTGGGTTGTTCGTGTTTGATTCGTTGTTGTTTGTTTATATGGTTATCTGGTATGTGAGTTAGGCTTCGGGGTACAGACATGTACTTTGGCCAATCACACTGCTCTAGTTTTGGGGTGTGACAAAGTGGTATTAGAGCATTTGGTTTAGGTCCTGACTTCGATAATAGGGCATTGGGTACTGTATGGGGCATTGCTAGCGTGGCAGCATACAGTAGGTCCTAGTCACAAGATCGGGGGACTGAGCCTGCGCACTAGAGGCGGTACATATAACATTTTAATTATTCATTGTTTAAGTTATTAAACTATTATTGGTTGCTATTCCTTTTAGTGATGGAGGCCATTAATGATGTTGTGTTGAGCGGTAGTGAAAGTAATTCCATAGGTGGATGCAGTCGTGGCTGTGGTCGGGGCCGGGGCCGGGGCCGGGGCCGTGGTGGTAGGCAGCCCGCTCGTGAGGATGTTGGACAAGATCCTAGAGTGGCACTGCTAGAGGCCCATGTGGCCGAATTGACTAAGGAGCTCCGTAGGGAGCGGGAGTTGAGGCAACAACTTCCTCAACCACTACCGCTAGTAGCACCTGTGGCACAGGGGGCAGCGGAGCCTGCGCCCAATCGCCAGGAGACGGATAGATGGGAGGCAGTGATGGGCAGCGTGGCATATTTAGATTTTGTCAGATTGAGGCCGTCGGAGTTTACGGGCACGGATCCTAGCGTGGAGGTGATGAGCTTTCTGAATGACTGCCAGGAGTTATGTGAGGTGTTAGGTTGCTCGTGAGTGGTTATGGTGCAAATGGTGGGATTATAGCTGAGGGGACCGCCAAGGAATGGTTCTACTCTTGGAGGTCCTGTAGGGGAGTTATGCACCGCCCCCTACATGGGTGGAATTCCGGGAAGCTATTATTGAGAGATATTTACCTGGAGTGCGCGTGAGAAGAGGGCAAAAGAATGTGAACAGCTTAAGCAGATCGACGGAATGACGATGGCAGAGTACGAGGTGGAGTTCACTCGACTATCCCGGTACCACCCTTTGTTGGTATCGACTTAGGCGTCCAGAGTCAGGCGATTCATAGAGGGGTTGAGGGTTCAGATCGGCAGGCTGATTCATTTCACGGAGGACACCACTTTCGCCCAGGTGGTAGATGAGGCATTGCGGAAGGAGTCGATGGTACCGGCTGATCGTTAGGATGGGCCAGCAAGGAAGAGATTCAAGCTACATGGACCTAGAGAGCGGCAGGCATGTTCTGAGGGTGTTGTGATTGGGGCAGCTTGTCCGCTGGGACGGGGGCAGGGTAGTTTCAGAGGTCGCCCCGATGCAGGGCCGGTGGCCCCTAGAGGACCGTAGTGTTTGAGGCGCAGAGGAGGTCCGAGGTACCACAGTGTGGGTGCGGGAGGAGACACACCGGGATATGTTTCGGCAGTACAGATGCTTGCTTTGGGTGCGGACAGCCGGGTCACATTAGGATGGTCAGAGTGCAGTGTAGCCGAGAGGGACAGCACCAGTATAGCTACTGTTGCAAAGAGGAGTCAGCCTCATGGCTTAGGGCAGCAGCGTGCGGGTGGATCTGGAAGAGCCCTTGCGCGACTGTTTACTATGACTCGGGAGGATGCAGAGGCGTCAAAGACCATGGTGACAGTTATCCTTGCAGTTTGTTCTTTACTAGCATTTGTTTTGTTTGATTCTGGAGCCACAAACTTTTATTTCTCATAGTTTTGCATTGAAACTTGGTAAAGAAAAAGATTCTCTTATGGTACTCTTAGTAGTGTCAACGCCTACGAGCCATAGTGTCCTTGTCTCCTCAAAGATCCCATTAATCACCGGTGTCTCCTCCACCTCCCTAGTCGAATCTCCAATCTACTCAGCCACATATACAAAAGCCAAATATGGCTGGCAACCACTAACAAGCAACTTCCGGGCCTTGAGGGCTAAAATAACCCTGAAAGAACCCCTCTGCCTTCACCCTTGAAGGTGAACGACGACAAATCAGACTTATTAAAAGTAACAGCCTTCGCCCTACAATCCAGCGAGGCATAATGAGAGGATAGTCAGTCCATGCCTAAGACCACATCTGGTTCCAGGTTGGCAAGACTACCAATTCAGCTTCCAAGGCATGCCCACAGATAGACACCTCACATCCCCAAACGACTATCTCCACAAGGACAGTATGGCCCGTAGGCGTTGACACTACTAAGGGTACCCATAAGAGAATTTTTTTTCTTTACCAAGTTTCAATGCAAAACTATGAGAAATAAAAGAGTGTGTGGCTCCAGAATCGAACAAAACAAATGCTGGTAAAGAACAAACTGTAAGGATACCTGTCACCACGGTCTTTAACGCCTCTGCATCCTCCCGGGTCATAGTAAACACTCGCGCAGGGTCTCTCCCAGATCCAGCCACACGCTGTTGCCCTGAGCCATGAGGCTAACTCCTTTGTGCCACAGAAGCTACTGATACTGGTGTCTTCCCTCTAGACTGCACTGCACTCTTATCACCCCAGACTGGGCAGCCCTTCCTGATGTCACCCGACTGTCTGCACCCAAAGCAAGCATCTATACGGCCAAAACATATCCCGGTGTATCTCCTCCCGCACTACCCACACTGCAGTACCTCAGACCTCCTCTGCGCCTCAGATACTATGGTCCTCTGGGTGGCCACCAACCCTGCACCTGGGCGACCCCCGTCCCAGCGAACGAGCTGCCGCAGTCACAACACCCTCAGAAAATGTCTGTCGCTCACTTGAATATCTTCCTTGCATGCCCATCCTTACGATCAGTTGGTACCATCCACTCCTTCCGCAGCGCCTTATCCACCACCTGGGCGAAAGTGGTGTCCTCCGTCAAATGAATCAGCCTGCCGATCTGAACCCTCAGCCCCTCTACAAACCGCCTGACTCTGGCCGCCTAAGTCGATACCAATAAAGGGTGGTACCATGATAGTCGAGTGAACCCCACCTCGTACTCTGCCACCGTCATACTGCGAGTCAGCTTAAGCTGTTTAAATTCTTTTGCCCTCTTCTCACGCACACTCCGGTGTAAATATCTCTCAATAATAGCTTCTCGGAATTCCTCCCATGCACGGGGCGGTGCATCAACCCCCCTACGGGACCTCCAAGAGTGGAACCATTCCTTGGCGGGTCCCCTCAACGAGCAATCCCACCATATAACTCATGGCAATCATTCAGAAATGTCTTCACCTCTGCTAGGATTCATGCCCATAAACTCCGGCAGCCTCGATCTAACAAAATCTGAATATGTGACGCTGCCTGTCACTGCCTCCCGTCTATCCATCTCCTGGCGACTGGCGCACAGGCTCCGCTGCCCCCCGCACCACATGTGCTACTGGCGGCACTGGTTGAGGCTGCTACTGCCTTAACTCTCGCTCCTTACGAAGCTCTTCAGTCAATTCGGCCACCTGGGCCTCTAACAGTGCTACTCTAGGATCGTGTCCAACCTCCTCCTGAGCGGCCTGCCCGCCACTACGGCTCCAGCCCTGACCACGGCCACGACTACCTGTAGAATTACTTCCACTACCGTTCAACACAACATCGTTAATGGCCTCCATTACTAAAAGGAATAGCAACCGATAATAGTTTAATAACTTAAACAATGAATAATTAAAATGCTATACGTACCATCGCTAGTGCGCAAGCTCAGTCCCCCTAATCTCGTGACTAGGACACACCTTATGCTGACACACTAGCAATGCCCCATACAGTACGCAATGCCCTATTATCGAAGTCAAATCCTCTGATACCACTTTGTCACACTCCAAAACTAGAGGAGCGTGACCGGCCAAAGTATATCTCCGTACCCCGAAGCCTAACTCAGATACTAGAGAACCATGTAAACAAACAAGAACGAATCAAACACTAACAACCCAAATAAATAATAAAAACCAAACAACTTCAATCCACTTTTAAAAGAAATGCTAAAACATGAGCATCCATACCAAAAGTAAGTTTAACAATATCTGAAATAAGAAATGAAAATAAAAAGTAACTTGTAAATTCAACTACAAGACTCTATCTAACTCTAACCACAACTCCGGCTCTAACTCAGACATGTCACGAGATCTGCCTTGAACTTGCTGCTCCAAGTCGCGCTACCCAGTACTCCAATACCTCTACTGGTTCTGACCTAGTGCTACAAGGAATTAAAAGGAAACAATAAATCCACGTTGGACTTAATGAGTGACTCCGTCCTGAGCCCTCCATGGTCCACATGATAACGGTATAATAAACAATATCCAAAAATATAATCAACCAACATTATAGCCTAGTGATTAAATCATATTATAAGGAAGCAAATAAATACTGACAAGGTTCCCGGTCCATATCCCATCCGTTGATCAGGCGATCAGCCCAACCGTATCCCAGTCTTAATGCACAAGCACATCCAATTTAATAGTTAAAGCATACCATATTTATTTCATTCAACTCAAATGTTTCCAATACCATTCCATCAAGAAATCAAAAATGAACATGTTTAGTTAGCAAATCTAGTACACAATAAGTCGTCAATTACTTCTAGGACATGATAAGATTTTAATAGCATCCGAATAACTCAAAGAAATTGAGAAAGAAGAGCTCTTACTACACTGCCATGGGTATAAGTTGATGATAGATAGCTAGTTCTTTAAACAAATTTACACAACTTAATATGTGCACTCAATTTAGTAAACAATCATAAATTGAAACCAAGCTTTATAGGCCTTCAAGCATATATAGTTTAACACCTAAAATGGTGATAAGGATGCAGATTTAGATAAAGGTGACATGTCTAAAGCATGCTCTACGGACAGTATATAATGTCTCAATATAATGAACTTAATGTCATCTATTCGGAACTGTTAAGAAATTAGTAGGCCTAACTCACTCCAAAAGCTAGCTCATGAGGAAAGGATTGCCCAAACTATTTAAAGGCTACCTTGGCCATATTTTTAACCAATGTGAGACTTTAACACACCCCCCTCACGCCTAGGATTGGAGATCTGGAGCGTGGAGTTTTGCAGGATTGGACGTCTGCAGGTGGCACAATATCAACCACACATTTGGCTCTGATACCATGTTAAGAAATTAGTAGGCCTAACTCACCCCAAAAGCTAGCTCATGATGAGAGGATTGCCCAAACTATTTAAAGGTTACTTTGGCCATATTTTTAACCAATGTGTGACTTTAACAGGAACCTAGATTTTATGCAAGTCCTTTCCCTTACACTCCACTCTGATAGGGACCCTCGGGTTTGTCATGTCTTATACGTGTCGTGACAGTCCCTAACGTGTATTGTAACTATCGCATCTATGCATTCATGTAAAACGTTCGCGCACCGCCCACCGCTCTTGCCCGCCGACTAGGAAACGACCCTCGTTTGCTAGCCGCGGCATTGCCGGTGGGGTGTGCGGATCATGTAATTATGCATTGTAAAAGTGCTCGCGCACCGCCCACCGCTCTCGCGCACGACTAGGTAACGCCCCTCGTTTCCTAGTCGTGGCATGGCCGGTGGGGGTGTGCGGCTATAGAAAATTTTGTCATGCTCCTCGTGCTTTTGGTATCCTTGGGGGTTAGGCTCCACAAGTATAATACTCAGGTATAGCCTGAGCACACTCTAGTCATTCACTCTTGCATTCGTTCAAGCATTTGTAAGCATTTTCCATACAATCGGTCATTTGGCCCAAACGTTTTTGCCTCCAAGTGCACAGAGGCTTGAAGACGAACGAATTGGGAGTTTGTGATTTTTCGATATTGGCAAAGCGGTCTTTGCCTAAGGCTCATGCCTTGCACGAGAGCAAGGGAGCCGCACGGACGTTTTTCGCCCAAAACAGTTAGTCTGTGACAACTCGACCAGGCCTAGTGGTGTAGGGTACCCTTTAGGACTGCCGTACCATACCCTTCACCCAAGGCTTCATTTTTTTTTTACTCCAAAATTTACCAACATGAAACGATCAACGAGGAAATCCAATCAACCAAGAACTTCCAACATGTATGTCAATTACAAAGGGGTAGCTACAGTAAGGAGAAGTCTTAATGCCTTCTAACATCCAATTTAAAGAGGAAATCCACCTATGAAATATGAATCATACCATCAAGTTCAATCTAGAAGTACACTTATATATAGAAACTCTGAAAGTTTCTCCACCTACAGTAGGCAGCTATAAAGAGGAAGAAATTTCCTACTTAGGTCTCTTTGTTCCCAAAACCAATCATGCGTTAAAACCCATAATTTCCAAGAGAAAATCCGCTTACAAAACATAACAACGAATCAATCGAAGAAAGAACCAACGAATCACCAAGAAATTTCAAATTTTTCCTCATGGTGCGGGGCGGCCAAAGAGAAAAGAAAACCTAAAATTTACAAGGGCAAACCACTCACCGGAACGAAGAACAAAGGAAGAAGATGACCCTCCGTCCCCTCACGCCGACAATCACCGGCGATGACGAATTCGCTCTTGGAACTTGTGCCTCCCCTCCTCTCTCGCCTACAATGTTCTTGGGACTCGTGCGGCTCTTTTCCCAAGAGCCATACGGTCCAGCGCTTATATCTATTTTTTTATTTTCCAATTTTACCCCTAACTTAACCTGATTCCCCACTTAACTCAATCAATTCTTATCCAAATCGAACTCCAATCGAACCGTTGAACTCGACTCAAACCCCACTCGACCTCAACCCACTAATTCAACAAAGAAATAAAATACTATACGTGCAAAGGGTCTTACCTTAAATTACATCATCCGACATTTCCCCCGGCCCGCTCCGATGCGCATCCAAATTTTCCCGCCGAAAACAATTTAATTAAATTAGAAAAATCGCGGGTATAATATGGTACTTTCACGGAGGAAATATGTTGGATGATTGGTTCTTCCACAATATATGCACGGAGGAAAGGAATTTGTGCCTCGCCCTCTTTAGTTCTGCCACCACCACGACCCTGGTGGCCTCTATCTCCGACTATGAGCACTGAGTTATCTGCCGTTGGGAAAGAGACAGGAGTAGGATTGAGTTTAGTAACTCTCAGTATTTTGGCCATGGCACTTCTGAGATCAGGAATAGTATTATCTGCCATGAGTTGGGACTTGACGTGATGGAGTGACTGGTAGGGCGAATAGAAACCTTGCCTCAAGAAATTCCTCTCTTTGCTTCCTTTGAATTGATACATCAACTGTGAAGATATGATATTCAGTTAGTTCATCTGCTTTCCCTTCAAGGTGGCGTAAACGTCCTGAATAGATGCACCCTCCTCAAGTTTCATATTAAATATATCAGAATACAAGGTGTAAATCCTGGAGATGTTTGCATCTTGAAAGTAGGTCATTTTGAGAGAATCTCACATGCTTTTGGTTGTGTTACGAAAAATAATTGTAGAGGTAATTTGCGGCTCCAGGCTATTGAGCATCCAACAGCATAATCGTTTGCCTTCTAATCACAATATTTTTCAATGTCGGCCGAATCACGAGGATCATCATCAAGGTGTCTAGTCTTCTTTTGTGAACCACAGAAAACACGGAAAGCACGAGACCAGAGAAGATAATTTGTGCCATTAAGTTTAATAGAAGTACCAAGGGTTGCAATTTTGGGATCCACCATCGAGTTTGACATACTTAAAGTAAAGCAGCACTAAATGGAATAGTAGAAAAAATATTCTAAGTTGGAACCAAAAACCTAGAGTGCTAATAAAATTCCTACGGGAAGTCGAGTAGCAGTGCTGAAAACGTTGAGAACCGTGCAGGGAGCGGGTAGTGTGGCACTTGGGTCGAGAAGAGTTGTGAGAGGAGCGGCACTTGGAGAAGGAGCCCAACAGCTTGGAGGAGAACAGTGCGCCGCTTGGAGGAGATCAGTGCATCGTGTGAAGAGCCAGCTTGAGAAGTCACAGCTAGAGATGGCACCCGTGAAGGAGGGCCGGAAGCCGCGGCGCGTGAGAAAGTTTCTCACGGCGCGTGAGATGGCAGTGAAAGATGGCTCGAACGACGAGGAGTTTTCCTCTCTCTTTTTTTCTTTACTTCACGCGATGGGTAGGCGCCAACGACGAGACCGGCACCTTCTTTTTATCTTTTTATTTTATTTTTCTCTTTCTTTGGATTGAGATGGCACGAACGACAAGGATTTTTTTCCTCTTTCTCTGGATTGGGATGGCATGAACGACGAGGAGAAGATGGCGTTCTGCGTTGAGGTGGGGCACGGTCAACGAGCCCTCTTTTTTTTTCTCTTTCTCGGAGAAGTTGCACAGCGACGAGGACGAGGCCGCGCTGCGTAGATACACGGCGCAGCGTGGAGACGCGGCGCAGAAAGCAGGAGAGTTGTGTCGCACACCGTACGAGGCATCGGCGCGGGGACACGGAAAAAAAAGATAGGGAAAATATTTGTGGAGAAAAAAACCCTAGGGCTCTAATATAATGTTGAGCCCCAACAAAAGTTATTGATTAATAAGAGAAAAGACCCATATATAAGCCTAGAACATGATATGCTAAGCCTGAGGGACAACATAAGTTATCCCATACCAACAATAAATACTACAACAAAACTAATATATTTAACAATAGTGATGTATTTTTGGTATATAATCTACATGGAAGACAATAATTTAGGTAGGTATCATAAGAATCAGCTTTGGACCAGGCTGAAAATGAAATTAGACTGAAATTTCGTACTTGGTCAGTTGGTCACAACACTAATTTTTATCACTACTAGCAAAATTCTCGTAACCTTAGTATGAGCAATCTAGGATGGTTGTCACTTTTTCCAGTCTCTATGTTTTCTTTGTTTTTATAACTTCCTCCTTGATATCATTGTCAGACTAGGCTCTGCCAGGAGAGGAACTTGCAGGATTTTAATTTTACAAATAACCCATGAATTGCAGTTAAAATTTAGAATGATAACAATGGGACTATTATTTTATCTGTTAAGCTGTTAATGTTCTCCAAAGTTTCTGAATATTTTTTCTTCAGATCAACTCAGATGAAAATTCAGAAGTAAACTGGCAATTTACTAGTCTATGTGACAAACACCCTATATTAGAAGTTGTGCTTTTTAGTGTTATATTACTTATGTATAAAGTGTTTGTATCCACAATTCCACATACTCATAATAATACATGCTTTTCAGTTTGCTTGATTTTCTCTTTTTTGAAAATTTTATCATGTTACACCCACTTCAGGAATTTTCATGTTCTTTTTTTGCATTGATTTTGGAGTTGACAAGGCATTTTGGATTGATTTTCTTTGTTGATACTTACATAGAAGTGTTATATTGTTTTTCTGGAGACAGTGATCTTAAGTTATGTTTTACAGGTAGATCCTTTCCTGAGTGTGAGTGCTGCTCATGACATTGGTGAAAGTGTTCGTCATCAAATACACAAGTACCATAGTCAAGTTGCTGAAGTTTTCATTCATATTGGCAAGTAACTATATATTCTTTGTATGGAAGAATTATTATATAATCAAAATGATGAAAATGTAAAAAGTAAAGAAAAGCGGTCTGAAGAAGATACTAATTAGGGTAAATTTCATGGACATGCCCTCCCCCCACTCCGTCTCTTCTACTTAGAGTCGTTATGGTGACACATTACCATTTATCTGGCAGATCAATTGGTAAAGCCTCAACCTTGACTTCACACATCACTGTATTCCACATATGCGAAGCTGAATAAATATTATTCAATGAAATATGCCTGGCTGGAGGTGCTGACTGCAAATAGAGATAGACATGTAATTTTGAAATTTTGGGGAGTATGCATGGAATTAATCTTAACTGAAAGAGTGCTCGTGCAATTTACCCAACTCATAATTTTATTGCTTTCTTTATACAAACTCAAGATTAAGGCTTACATTTAGAGAATTAACCAAAATTAGAAATTCTGGTTAATGCCATCGTGATGTAACCTAGGCTTACAAATGAAGAATGAATCAAAATTCAGAAATTCTGGTTATTTTCAGCATGATGTAACCTATTAACTTTAGATTTCTTAATTATTTGATGAAATGAGCTGCATTTAGTTTTGAGATGGTGATGTTTGTGTTTTCTCATGCTGGTATACAGCTACTTTAACACATGCCATCTTTTGTGTAGATCTATTTGCCTGTTTTTTGCATCTTGTTTTAACCTTATTGATTAAATTTGGAAACTCAGATCCATCAGACTGCTCTAGTGTGGAAACTAGAAATAATGCAAAGGCCGTAGAAAGTAGAAAGTCCAACATTTTTTCCAGGCAACAAGAAGCTGAAGCCATTGTTTCTGATGTTCTGTCAACACGATTCTCTAAGGTATTATTTTTTTGCTTTAACTTGAAGAGATAACTTTTATACTTTTTAGAATATGAAGAGTTTCTCACATCCTTCCAGAGGTCCTGACTGTCTGAACTCATCCTCAAAGACATGATTCTAACTATATATAATATTTCAGCATTAACAAGATAAAATATAGGTTGCGTGCTGAGTATAGAGGACTCCTTGATAAATTTTCTCCGAGGAATTGAGGATGCACCTTATTCAATTTGAATATTTTGGCATATGCTTGAGAAATCTAATGAAAAATATACAATCTAATTGTTTTATAAAATGGCACATCTTGAGAAATGGCTGTTTAGATGCTAAGAATTTCATTTCCAAGCTTTTGTCTATTTGCAAGAATAGTAATAGGATACTAACGGAACTGCAGAGTTATTTCTCAGATTTGGTCAAAATGATGATATAATTCCTAGGATCCGTTCAAAATTGATTTGGCCCTACATAAGATCATTCACATATTTCTTTATTCTTCTATTACTTATTTGTTTTTTTTCCTTTTCTTTGGCCTTGTGAGTCAGAAAAATACTCTTTTCAAGTCCTTTTACTACCTTTGGAACAAAGGATACATTAGAAGGAATTGTATGCAGTATAGGAATTAAGATCCTAGAAGCATGATTTATCAGAGTAACTCAAAGATCAGTAGTGTTGCTTGCCAAAAATTTTTACAAAAATTCAAAACAAGTTATCAACTTGAGAACAATTATAAACTCTAAAATTTCAAAAATATGTTTCTTGCATACATTTTAATAGACATCAAACTTTAACGATTATCGTAATGAAACTACTAATGTTCTAACCTAATCAGTGCAGCATCCATGAAGATCCAACTATCCAACAAGATCTGGGATTTTGTTGGAATTTTCAGGACCTTAAACTAGTAGTTTTGGAGGTACCCAGGTGCATTAGTATTGTGGAGCGTGGTTAAGTCATTTATAGTTCTTGAATGTAAATCCTATGGCCCAATGTGCCTGTTCTTGGTGACTCATTGTTCATTTTCTTGAGTCAGGTGCTTCTTTTACATGGTCATTAGTGTTTTTTACACCATGCTCATGTTTTCATTGCTAGACTTAATTGCAAGGATTGAAAACCAGCGTTACCATATTTTAGTCCAACTGTATTTATTGGTCCGAGGAACATCTGGTATTGATGCTGAACCAGTCTAACCAATCCTAACTACTTTTTTAATATAAATGCATAGAAGTATTGATTGGTTAATGACGAACTTACCAAGTACCAGAACTAGACCATTTTTTAAATCATTTCTCAATCATACATTGCCTTTTGTTCAATTACTAAACAAAGCAATGCAGTGGGATTCCCAGCATGTTTTATTTTAGGTGAATATCCCTATTTTCGTGTAGAAGAATGTATAATATAAAAATGCATTTACTTGTCTTACGGTTTGCTACACCTTTTTTGCTCTAGCAAATGTCTCTTGAACGCATTACACTCCACTCATTGCAAGGGAAGGTGTTGGTTCAGACTCTTGTCACAATGCCTTCTGATTTACTGATCAGGTAATCCATTGGGCACAATAATGTCTTGTAGGAGACATAAAATCTCCTATTTGAATGTCATCTAAAAGTATTTGTTCATTTGTAGGGAGGCAAATGATATAGCTAAAAAGGCAGAAATTGAGATCTTGGCAGCTACTTCCAATATCAACCAAGTCAGCATTCAACTGAGACTGGGCAGAAAAGAAGAAATAGAACATTAGCTTTGCTACAAGACTATGTTTTCTGCATCTCAAATTCTCTATGCAAGCTTTGGCTGGCAAAGCCATTGTTCAATCATGAGCTGATTCAGATCATGTATCTACCATTTAAGGACAAGGTTAACCTACACCTGCTATAGTTTCCTCTTCAGTTCATTATGCACGGCATTGCGGCATGATACACATTTTAATTACATGCTTTTAAAAGTTAAAACTCAGAGATTTAGCATTTCCCTCTTAAGCAACACTCGGAGCAAAGGAAAAGGAAATTTCTCATGTGAGATAATAAGTTTGTAAACTATACAAAAGGATCACAAAGGTAATAAAGTGTAATGAGTTTTCTCATTGTTCTTCCATTTGTTAGTTAACATATATATGAAGTATTTGTTCAGAGCTTGGCAGCATGATGTGGGTTATTCGAGCAGATATTATTATGATTATTATTTATTTACATGTACCTTAAATGAAGGAACAAGAATAAGATAATTTTTTACTCCACCGGCTCCTGACAATAGGATGCCCGAGAATTGGCCTCACTAGATGTGCCTGTTGCATCCAACATTCATGTCTTATAAGTAATTTTTAAGGCAGGTGACCAAGATAAAGGGTTTGGAGATGAAGCTATAAGCTATGAGTAAGGCGACATAGAAAGGAAATCTTTCCCTGTCCACCCCCATCTTCACAACGATCACCTCCTGCTGCTTGGGGGTGAGCAAAAAAAATTGGTTTTTCGATTAATCGGGAAACCGGTCCAAAATCGAATCGGTTTTTGCGGTTAACCGACGTTTGTGTGGTTTCAGCTTGCATTTTTAAAATTTTCGATTTTCAGATTCGGGTTCGGATCGGGGTTTAAAAAGTCCACCAGTTTCGGTTAACCGACTGGTGAACATATATTTTATATTATATATATTATATAATACTTTTTAATAAAAAAATAAATAATAAGTTAATAATTTAATACTTATAAACTTAGAAACCCTAAGTTTTACTTTTATCCATTTTCCCTCGTTGGCCCATTGCCCACTCACCCCGTTGCCCCGATACTCCTCTTCCTCTCTCGGCAAGTCGGCGCTCTCCGCTTGGCGAGTCGCCCCGATACTCCTTGCGAAGTCGTCGGCCTTCACTCGCATCCACTGCTCTTCTCTCTCCATCGGTCTTCACGATTTCTTTGGCAAATCTTGAGTCGGCGCACTACCGCACTATCTCTCTCCGCCTCTCCGACATTGGGTATGTATCGCAGAGTTTTCTTAGAGATCTTGTACATCCACGGAGATTTTATGCATTATCACCAACAGTGAACATAATGCATTTTGGTTATTAGGCTTATTGAGTTATTGACAAATTCATTCTCTAGAAGTGTATACCAGAGAAGGAGCAATAAAAAATTTTCATATGTAGAACTTCTCAAGGGAGTTAATGCTTATGGTGCATTTGTCCATTGTCAAGCATAATAATGATGATCAAGGGAGTGAAGAAATATTGAAGAACTTCATATAAGAACATCATTTTATCATTGCATGATCAATTAGGTCATTAGACTGATCAACCTCCAGTTTGTGGAGCCAAACCTGACAAAATGCTAGGATATGAGGATCAAGAAAGTCAAAAGCAACCATGAGTTTCAAGGTGCAGGAGAACATTTGAAATGCATAGATATGATAATATTGTGCCAGAAATCAATAGCTATTAAACTAAACATCTAATCAGAGACAGATGATCATCATCAAATACATGATGCACCACTCTTCTAGTGTTAAAATCTTCATGTCAAGCAAAGTTTCTCTTTTTGCTTTAAACAACACCGCATATATGAAACAGTGGATTCATATGCTAGCTGATACAATAAATATCATGCAATATTACTGCCTGACAAATGGCTCAATATGGATCAATACATTTGTTTTCTTATTTTTTTAGTTGATACCAGCCTAAAGCTGGCATGTTTATTATGGTACATTTTATTATGCTTGAGAAGTTCTACATTTTATTATGCTTGGTAAGTTAGGTACTTACTTACTTGTTGTAATTATATTTGCATTTAATTAAATTGTGGCAAAAAATCTAATTAATTTATTGGTTAACCAAACCGAAAAACCGAAACCGAAGTGACGGTTAACCGAAGTTAATAGACCGATTTACGGTTAATATTTTTGAAAAACCGAAGTTAATGGACATTTTTTTTGCTAATGGACCGGTTAACCGGTCCATGCTCACCCCTACTTTTGCTTGACAAACCAATGCCACCGCCGCCATCACAACCTCCCCAAACAACTTTTGGCACACCTCCATCCCCTCCCCCCACTGCTGTGCCATCCTCTTTTTCCTCTAGCGGCTCTTAATCTAAATTCATTTCTTCAGCTCGAATTCTTAAGGACATCAATCCTGTGGGTACAACTTCTGTCTATCTTCACCCTGAAGCACATCTAGGCCCAAGCCTCTGATGGTGTTCATTTCTCGCAACTTCAGATCTGGTGCAAACCATAGTCTTCTAGTCTCATTGAAAATTAAATTCCTTTTAACATTTAATTTTCCCTACAAAATCATAAATCATAAAAAATTTGGAGAAGAAGAGAGATTGCTAAGACAAAATCATAAAATAAAAAAAATGATAAAAGAAATAGCAAAGTGCAATATAAATAACTATTCTATAATTCAAAGGTTATATATCGTGTAAAAGTGCATATATTTCTTTTAGATGAATATAAAACCCTCATACAAATCTAAAGTATTATATAATCATGACTGACTCGTTGACACATACTTGACAGGTTTCAACGCATACACATAAATGACAATTAGCATAATATTGACAACTAGTTTTTTTTTTAATTTTAGCAAATATAGAAAAATGTTTCATGGAAAGTAAGCTATATTAATTTAGGGTATTAAGGTGCAACATATACTAAAGTTTAAAACTCATTAAATGCAATATTATACAATTGAAATACATATGCAAATGTCTTCACTTTGATCAATCGATCACTCACTAAATGCAATATTGTAAAATTGAAAGAACCTATTCCTCTCATCTTTTTTAGCTACCTTGGGGTCTTCACTTTGGTCAATCTAAGTAATTATTTGTTATTCTTCATATTTTTGTCTATCTTTCTATTATTAATATCCAAATAACATTTTCAGCATTTTCTTTGTATTTTATCTCTCCTTCTGTTATCGTATTGGAATAACATTTTAAGCAATTTCTTCATATTTTTGTCTCTCTTTTTGTTATTGATGTCAGCATTTTATAATATATATTGACCTTTGCATCTCTTAGATTATATTCCAAGGCAACAAGCAGCCTTCACATTTTTTTAGTTCAAAGTTGTAGAAGGTAACTCTCATGACAAAAATAAGTTTTTTTTTTCATTTTAGTTTTATTTGTTTTCTTTTTATGATACCCGATAATTTATTTATTACTTTGATGGTTTACATGCAGTTGTCTTAGTAAAAGAAATAAGCAAAATATAAGTTTTGCTAGAAGAAAGTATTGATTACTTACTTTTTGTAATTCTTTTGATTGGTGGTGAAAGAACTTCAATTCGTCAAGGATCAATTTTTGATCTCTTAATTATATTGTTTTTATCATACAACTAGTTTCGGTACCCATACTTTGCACGATAACCTATGATTTAAAAAAATTGAAATAAAATTTTATATTTTAATATATTATTATATAAATAGAATAGTCTATATATAAAAAAGTTGGTATTTTTCATATTTCATAACATAATTTTAATTTTAAAATTTTAAAATTTATATTTAAAATTAATCTTTATGATTTTAGAAAAAAATGGTTATTTTAAACTTCAACTGCAAGTTAATTTTTAAATTAAATTTTTTAATATTTTTAATAATTTAAATTAAATACTTTTATACCTAAATTTTCAGAAATAAGTTATCATATTATTAACATATCATAAAAGGATTGTAATTTTAAGAATAAAACCTTTAGTAAGATTAAAAAATTACCTAGAATATATTTTAAAAATAAATAAATTTTATAGTTTTAAAAAATAAAAAAAACTCATCTAAGAATCTTATTAATCCTATGTATTTTAACTATTTTAATAAATTTAAATCTAAGTTACCCTATAAAAAAATTGTTGTGATTAGATTAGGGACTCAAATGTGTAGAAAATTTTGGGTGAGCTTGAAAATATGGTGATTATATTAGGGATTTAGGAGGGGGTAAAAATAAGAAATAATATTTAAAAAGCAAGGGTAAGCCGAAGATCAAAGAAAAAATTTGGATAAAAAAAATTTGGACAGAGAAAATTTAGATGAGCTTGATATATGTGTGTGTATATATACACATATATAGTCGAGCATTTAATTATAAGTCCAAAGCTAGAATAGTTAGCATAATTTTTAATATTTTATTTTAATTAAAAATTATAATTAAGTTATTTAATAATAAAAAATATAAAAATTTCCTTTGTTTATATACTCATTTATATATTAACCTGTATTTTGTCATTAAAATATTACATTTTTGTTTAATTTAAAAATACGAATTTATTATTAATTTTATATAGTTTCAACTTATTTGGATTTTTCATATATATGCTTACCTTTGATTTTTTTTTCCTTAGTTTTTAAAGTTTACTAAATTAATTTTTAATTATTGAACTTCTATATATTTTTTGTTATATTGATTTTTATATTAGTGCATTACATTGATTTTATTTTTTTATTTTTTATATAATTAAAAAATCACTTTTACTACTTAATATTTATTTTATTTTAAAATATGTATTGATTTATTTATTATTAACTTTGATTCTTTTTCTATACAGGACTAATCTTCTTAATTTAATTTTCAAACTAACATTTTTATAACTGATAATCCATATAATTTGTAATTACTTAAATTTGCATTGTTTTAATTAACCATCTTTTAATTACAAATATATTTTAATTCATGTACAAAAAAAATACTCGGTGCACTTCGGGAGATCATTTCTTGATAGAAGTTATCCATCAAATCATGTATTAGTTCATTAATTCTCTCCAAATATTGGATTAATTCTTCCTCTTGCTTTAGTTTTACAAACTACGCGTTAATCTTCTCTATCTTTTTTTCATCATTTTCTCCTTCTTCTACTTTGTTATCATCGTCATCAACATATTCTACTTCTCATTGAGGATGTACATCGTTGTCCTCATCCTTAAGTATTGGACTAACTCGGTGCACTTCTAGAGGATCCTCTTCGATCTTGATAGCAATCATCTGCGAAATTATGTATTGGCTCATTTGCTCAAGATACTAGATCAATTCTTCCTCTTTCTTTACAGATCACACGTCAATCTACTCTATATTTTTTTCGAGATGGATACTGAGTATAATATAATTGTTAGGCTTATGCTGTTAATACAAAAGGCGTATTTGAATCCAATTTTGATTTGTAATTGATCTCGACAAGTTTATACTTTGGATGAACTCTCGTGCCCCTATCACTTATATGGAACAAGTGACATTTAAAAATGACAATTGGTCTGCAGCCAAAGAGATGCAATTCTAATACTTCTTCTAACAATATATAAAAATCGATATCACATTAAGCGTATGTTGTCCTGGTCTACTAGCAAACTCAAATATTTTGTCATCTATTTTGGCTCTATGTTCACTGGTATAAGATTGAAGCCAATTAGGGAAATCATGATTGTATAGTCTCTCCAATTCCTGGTTGCTACAAGTTGAGTATTGTTATACCATTTGTATGTCAAATATTTGAATGGACTGTTCAATTTTTGGACAATTGAGTAATATATGCAAATGTGTCAAAATGGTACTCTTTATCGCTTAAGTATCGAGATGAATAAGAAGCCAAAGCACGATCTGGATAATAAAAGATATTTAAACAGTCGTTTGAATATTGTTGAACTCCCCCATCGTCGTTCTATGGAAGACGATTAAATCTTGTTTGAATGGTCGATTCAAAATAAAATGAACATAATGTTGATATTTACTGAATGATATATGCTTGACATATTGAACCTTCAACAACAACAGTGCTTCTTACTTTTTTCTTGAGACGATTCATGTATCTCTCGAATAGGTACATCCACCGATATTGAACGAGGCCACCAACTCGTGCCAATACAAATAGGTTCGCTAGAGAAAAAAAATGCAATACAAATAACTATGTTCTCGAACTATCCAATTATGGACAATTCAAGGGTTGTACATTATGTAAAAGATCATCTATTCCGTTTACATGAGTATACAACCCCAGAACGGATCTACGGTATTGTGTAATCACGCTCGACTTGTCGATATGTATGTGATACATATCAACTCGCTAGTCATGATTAATTTCAATTTAGTCATACGTCGATACAAACGAGACACATCAATAGGGGTGAGCACAGGTCGGGATGTCTAGGTCGTCCTGGCCTAGACCTGAAAATTCGGGAAAAATATTATCTCGGTTCAAAATCAGGATGGGACTGGGATAAATATTTTCGTCCCGATTAAAAACCAAGATGGGACCGGAACAACATAAAAAAATCGGGATTGTCGCGGCCCGGTCCGGCCCGGTTTATGGTATAAGTAATATTAGTTATGTAATATTAAATTTTTAGGATGCGGTAATACAATGCACTATTGATTATCTAATGTAGATATTATTTTTATTTTGTAGAAAAAAATAATATTAACAAATTCGGGATGTCCCAGTTCCGTCCCAAAAAAATCGGGACGGGACAAAATCGGGATGCTTCATATTCGGGACCGGGACCGGGATGCATATTTGCGTCCCGACTAAAAATCGGGACGGGACCGAGACATACCAAATCCCGAGCCGTCCTGGCCCAAACTCACCCCTACACGTCGATACGAACGTGACACACCGATATGAAGTACGTATACACATAACTATATGTTCCAATCATCTCTCAAATAGATCCACTAGAAAAAATTAAGTGCAATTCAAATAACTATGTTCTCAAATTGTCCAATTAGGGATAATTCAATGGTTGTACATCGTGTAAAAGATCATCTACTTTATTTACACGAACATACAACCCCCGAACGGATCTAAGGTATTGTGTAATCATGCCCAACTCATTGATACGTACATGACACGTATCGACTCGCTCGTCATGATTAATTTCGATTTAGTTATACATCGATACGAACGAGACATGTTGATATTTTGACTTGTCTTTTCACCTATATGTTTTATAATTTAGTTATGTAAATATATATATAATTTCAGAAATACAAATAGATAATTATTCATATTATACATATAATTTTGTATTATATATATATAATTTTTTATAAATTAATTTATAATTCCTTATAATAAATTATTTATATAATTTGTTCTTGTCTGAAGTTGGGTGATGCGGTCCGGTGCGTCTCCTGGTCAGGTGCGACTCCAACGAGAGGACGTGCAAAAGCTAGACACTAATTTGGCGCTCAAGTAATTATGAAAGAATTCCATACGAGGTTAGTAGAAATTGGAATCTAGATGAACTTGTGGAGCATATAGTGCAAGATGAGGGATCGATGTCGGGTGATAATGTCTCATCGTAATCTCGTAGGGATGTGCTAACAATGGGCTGAGACTGATCCCGAATATATCGGGTTCTTAATTAGCGAATCTTTTATAATTGATGAGGATGTAAGTGCTCATGTATGACTGGATGGAGCCCCTAGACTAAGTCATGTCTAACTTGACTTGAGTCTAGTTCATGAGTGTGATCACTTTTGGGTCTAATCCGATCGGCTCAGAGTGCTAGTCTAGTCCATATTTATAATTCTCATTATAGTTATTTTTTAGTTTAGGATTTGATATAATATAATTATGCAATTTCAGTAAAACAAAATAATAAAATTACTATATATATATATATGGTTCGAATCCTAGATCTCTATGCAATGTTGATATAAATATAATTTAGTTATAAGAAAAGAAATAATTTAATTGGATAATAAATAAGAGATGATTAAATATAAATTTTGAATATGAATTTTATCCGGTGGTACATGAACTAGCATCTCTTGTATATTCTACATTTATAACACCAACATTGTATCGGAAAGTTACATCGATCGATCGCATAGAAATTAGAAACTATCTACGTTCTTCATCGATCGATCCCAGCCAAAAACACAAAGCTGCACCACCATTACACTATTTAATTAACAGATTAGAACAACCAATAAAAGAATCAGATTAACAAAACCAATTAAGATTTAAGATGGAGATGAAGATTAACAGAAGGTATCAGCGTTCGTGTTGTTGGCCGGCGGGATCCTGAAGTGCCATATCCGTCCTGTGCCGGCCACCCGATACTTCTCGCACAGGAACTCCTTGGCGTACGCCTTCTCCACCGGCCGGTCTACGTCATGCAAAAACACGTCCGTCTCCCCCTCCCCTCGCCGCCCCCGCGCCATCACCGCCGCCGAGTAGATAGCCCCCATCCGCCCCGGCGCCTCCGGGAAGTACCCCTTGGGCGCATCGATCATCAGTACGTCCCACTCCCGGTCATAGATCTCCGTGGGCAGCCCCACCAGCGCCAGTCGACACCTCCCGTTCCGCTGCAGCCCCTTCGCCCCCACCGCTCCCCCCGGTCGGCACGCGGCCTCCTGACGGTAGTTGCGGAGGAGCTCATCGGACTCCGACAAGTGCGTCCTGTACTTGACGTGGTGAGCTCGTAACCACGGGGAGGCCTTCAGCACCATCGAGTACCACACGGGGTCCTCCTCCAGAAAGATGGTGGTGCCGCCGGCATTGAAGGCCGCCCACATTTGGGAGTCGCGTCCGAGGCCGAAGACCAGGAAGTTGCAGGGCGAGCGGCGGCGGAGGACATCGAAAGACAATCGAACCTCTTCTCGAGATTGCTGCGGCACCTCAGTGGTGGTGGCGTAGTAGAGGAGTGCTTCGGCCATCTGCGACGTGGGGTCGGAGATGCGGTCGGAGGCGGGCGAAAGGGAGTAGCGCAAGCCATTGTCGACGAGGAAGCTGGAGACGAGGAATGCGCCGGCGACGAGAGCTGCTGCGGCAGCGACGGCGAGCAGAGGCCTCTCTGGCAGCATGCGAATCGCCTCATTGGCCAACCTTCTGCCCATGCCAATATATATTTTTCTTTTTCTCTCTCTAGTCTCTACTATAACTTGTTATAATGTTCTTCAATTCTTCTACTACTACGTACTTGTTGTTTCCCTCGACGACATTTTATGGAGAAGACAAGCGCGAGGGTGAGATTTGGTCAAATTAATCTTGTTGATGCGAAAAGATGGCAATTAGAGGGAAGAAAATTAAAGCATGAAGCCGGGTCGTAGGGGTTGTTTATTTGTAGACGTGTACCTACTGAGACTGGCCGGATAGTGTGGTTAATTCGTTAAGTATTTAATTATCATCATCAATCATATATCGTCGATCTTGAACAAATCTTAAATCTCAATGAATACTTAAAATTAAGAGAAAGATTATATATTAATTCTCATATACTTAATTAAAAAACAGAATACTACTATTGCACGTATTGAGCTTATATATTATATATTATATATCAGTACGTATTGAGCTTATATATTAAAAAACAGAAAGATTATATATTATATATATATATATATATATATATCAGTACGTATTGAGCTTATATATTACTTATTGCACGCTTAAAAAAAATAAATGTACTCCTAAATTTTGTGAAAATAAGAATTAATGAGTGTATGTATAGTTTCACATCGTACGACGAATCATAACGATTTTGTTGAAAATTATATGCACAATAGAAGTACATATTATGAATTTTTAGGACATATTTACTTGATAAGAAAAGATATAATAAGTAATAGATTAATATCATTTGTTTATTTAGTACATGAATGACTAAGAAGAAAATAAGAATAGAAAAATATGAAATTAATATTATATATGATGTACATCAAATTTAAAAAAATCATATATAATCCTCTCAATCTAATCATATCATATCCAATAAAGTAAACATACTATTAGTTCGAACAGAATTATGATAATGTATGGACATATATTTAATTATATATATATATATTGGAGTAGTTGTCAAACCCATATTAACTATATATCATGAAATCTTTTTTTTAGACTATACAACCATATCTTTTCTTCTTTAATTCGTTATTCCATGAATTCCTTAAAAAATGGGTGACGTTCATCAAAATAAAAATCTAATAACTACTTATTGAAACGATTAAATTAACTATTTTTTGGCTCCTAAATATCCAAATGAGGCAAGTGCATGAATACATTAATTAGAGGTGTTAATGGATCACATCCACCCATAGGCGATATGATTCTAGCCCGAAAAAACTTTAGGCCAAGTCAGGCACGACATGTCAATGCCTAAGGGACAAGCTGGGCTCGCCCCTTGGGCGCACATGTCGTGCTTAGAACAACCTAGGTGCTAGGCACGACATGCAGGCTTCTGCTAGCACAGGCCTGCGCCCAATGCCCAACTTACGCGCGTTAGGCGCTCATTTTGGTAGGCTTGAGCCCGAAGGGTCAGGCCATGTGCCTTGCTGGGCCGCCACTTCAGGCATATGGGTCGTGCCAAGCACGACCCGTTAGGCAATAAATTAACTTACTTGGGATCGGGTATGTGCTGACACAACCACAACCCATAGAGATTATGTCGCAACTAGCCTACATTGGAAGTTGGAACAATAATAAAAACATAAACGAGAGAATAAACGATATAATTGATATAATTAATCAAGCATGCACGCACATATAAAGGGTTTTTATCATTGTTCCAACTTTCGATGTAGGCTAGTTGCGACGTAATCTCAACTATTTATCAGTTATATTGTTTTAATTGATTTAAAAATTGTTTCAGAACAATTTTTTAATCAATTTATTGTAGCTTAACCTTTTTAATCAATTAATGATTTTGTGAAAATGGTAAGTCCAAATTATATAAAAGTTTTAAATGTTGAGTAGGAATTCTAGGAGTGAGCGGGTTCAAGTACCCTATATAGGATCGATTCTTAGGTTTTGAAATCGGATCCTACTTTGTTGGGACTTGGAATCGGAGCTCAGACCCTGTTGGAACTTAGAACCGGAGCCCACTCGGAACCACAGGTTCCGATTCTGAGTACCGTATTGGAACATGTTCATTTATAGGTTCACTACTAGAAAAATGGGCATCGGCTACGGCTGGCGCCGTTGCAATGCAGCTGTGGCAGAAAATCACGTTGCTGATAACTTAGCAACGGATTCGCAACGGCCGCTCAAGCCGTTGCTAAAAATATTATCAGCAACGGTTTTGCCACGGACGCGGAGCCGTTGCTGATAACATTAATAGCAACGGCCGGTGAGCCCGTAGCAACGCCGTTAGTAAAAGCCCGTTGCTAAGCCGTTGCTGTAGGTCATCAGCAACGGCTTTCGATAAACTTTTAGCAACGGCTTTCCTACGGATGGTCGTGGGAAAGCCGTTGCTGATGATGTGAACCTGGTAATGAAAAAATTTCAAATTTCAAATTTCCATTGATACATTGATACATTATCTGATACATAACTCACACACCCATACACTCATACACACATTCATTCACACATCACAAATACACTAAGATATACATCAAAACAATTATATTTATATTGATAATTATCCACAATAGTATAAAAAATATTCAAATGCAAATTTGAAGTATCAATATCCAAACAAAATAAATTAAACAAGTCCAATATCTCAGTAACAAAGTCAATATAAAAAAAATCTCACGATGACGATGGAGGATGGCTTGGATCATATGGCGGGGTCTGGAGTGCTTGAGTGTACACCGGCGTGGACTGACTCGAGGACGATGGATGAGATGATGCTGAAGAGATGCCTGCTTCGGGATGACCTGACATGTTGCGTAGCATAGCATGCATCTCCGCCATCATCTGACTCTGACGCGCGACCGTCTTCTCTAGAGTCCTTATTCTGCTACTATGATCATAACTGGATCTGGAGGTGGACGACCGCTCACCAGCGACCGGAGGGGTCGGTGCCCCAAGTGGCCCTAGTACGGCTCGTGCATGACCACTATCTGCAAAGCCATATACGCGGCCATGGTCCCAGCCACCTGTGGCCTCGACCCACGTTGCTGCGTCAAAGTCCTCGGGGGTGCCCCCGCGCTGCACCACCGTCTGGCTGTAGGTCTCCTACTCGAGTTTGATTTTTTGTTTAATATTTATCATAAAACTTAAATTTTAAATATATAATGAATAATTTAAACAAATATATAGTTACCATAATGTATGCAGCGCGGTTGTCGATGTACTCCCCCGTCCCATGTGCTCGACGGTGAGTCCGCTCAAACACCGCCATCGGGGAGGGTCGCTGGACAGTCCCGTCATCCGACACCGTCGTCTACATTTACAAAACAAATACATTAATTAGTACACATAGTAACAAATAAAATATATAATTAAAAGGTATACTTACCATACGGTTCGCGTGCACTGCAAATGCAACAGAGCCGCCGGTGTGACGCGCTGCTCCCCCCGACATGCGATTTCTAGCCACATTCCGAGAAACCTCCTGCCATCGATCCATCGACCATATTCCCACAAGCTGGTCCCATATATCCGGAGTAATCCAATCGGGACCGTATCCCCGAGTCTCCGCAATGTTAGTAGTTCCAGCTCGTGCCATCGCCTGGGACCGGGCCTGCCCCAGCTGCCCGTTGTACCTTGCCCGGGAAATAGCCTCCCAGGCAGCGTAAATGAAGGGTCATTGGTGCTCAGCCCATGTATAGCGAGCCTGCAGAATAATAATATCAGTACCAATATTAATCATCATGCATGTAAAAATAATAATAATACGTGTCTCAAACTTGCGTCATAACATGTCGACATGCTCGCTAGTCACGTGAGACCACGTAGGCCATGCCCCGTACATGTATCGTCGAATAGTAGAAGAAATGCTCCTCGACACTTCTTCTTGCTCGAACCTGCACAATAAAAATAAATTTTAATATTATATTATGATATAATGAATTTGTAATGATTCATAATTCATGATATATTACCGCTCCCCAATCACGCTAATAAATCTACGTGACTCTGTGGCTAGTGGAGGCTGCCACCTGTTCGGCCCGCGTAGCCGCCTGCGTCTGGATGTACTAGCCTCGGCAATATCATCGGCATGAGGATCAGCAACAGGAGGATCAGCAGCATGAGTAAGTGTAGGAGTCTCACCGATCGGAGACTCTGAAGCTCTCTTGCGACGATAACTACGACCAGACATATCTGTCGAATAGACATATAATCAGATTATTGTATAAATAGTAGAGATATATTTAATAAAATATATACTTTACAATTATTCCTCATCATCTGAATAATAGTCTTCGAATTCTTCCTCTTCTTCATCTTCTTCATCTTCAGCTTCCTCAATTTCATGATCGTCATCATCAGCATATTCAACTTCTAATTGAATTGACGTTGTGTCTGCATCCTCGAGTATTGGAATAATATGATCTACAGCAGGAGGATCATCTTCTTGATAGAAACCATGTGTCATATCAGGTATCAGCTCATTTTCTCCTACTATCAGATCAATTTTTCCTCTACCTTTTGTCTTACAGACTACACGCCAGTCTGCTCTATCTTTATTTCGAGCCGGATACTTCGCGTAATATACTTGTTCGGCTTGTGATGCCAATATAAAAGGATCATTTGCTGTCAATTTAGATTTGTAATTAACCTTAACAAGTTTGTATTTTGGATGAACTTTCATGCCCCATTCTGTTGTATCGAACCAATGACATCTAAATAGAATAACTGATTTCAAGCCGAAGTAATGCAACTTTATCACTTCTTCCACCAGTCCATAAAAATTCATATCACATTCAACATAGGTTGTCCCTTTCACACAAACCCCAGCATTCATCGTCTTCTTTGTAAATGCATATTCAACCGTGTGAAATTTATACCCATTAACAAAATATCCGCTATAGCACGACACAAGTCGCGACGGTCCACTAACAAACTCAAATATTCTTTCATCTATTTCAGCTATGTGATCTTTGCTGTAAGTCTGAATCCAAGTAGGGAAATCACGATTTCGTAATCTCTCCAATTCTTCATCGTTGTGAATAGAGTATTTTTGCACCATCTCAATGTCAAATATTTCAATGAATTGTTCAATCTCTGGACAATTGAGTAATACATACAAGTGTGCCAAATGATACTCTTCCTCGCTTAAGTGTCGAGATGGACGAGAACCAAAAGCACGACCAGAGTGATAAAATATATTTAAACGTCCATCTGAATGTCGAACACCCCCGTTGTCGTTACGTGGAAGACGATCAAATCTTGTATGTACTATCGATTCAAAGTAAAAATGAGCAGAATGTTGAAATTTCTTGGATGATATACGATTCAGATATTGATCCTTCAACAACTGCGGTGTTCTTTACTTTTTTCTTCAGACGATTCATGTATCTTTCAAATAAGTACATCCACCGATATTGAACGGGGCCACCAACTCGTGCCTCGTATGCCAAGTGTATCGGTAGATGCTCCATCGAGTCAAAAAATGCAGGAGGGAAAAAATGCTCCAGCTTGCATATGATTTCAACAATATTATTTTCAAGTGTTGACATATCTTCGACTCGAAGGACATTTGCACAGATGTTTCTAAAAAACATACTTAATTCAGTCAACGGACCCCAAATATTATCAGGTAGAAGATCTCGAAATGCGATCGGAAGTAATCTCTGCATGAATACATGACAATCATGGCTCTTCATCCCTGATATTTTGCAATCATCGACGTTCACACATCGAGATAAGTTTGAAGCATATCCATCGGGTAATCTGAGTTCTTTTACCCATTGACAAACATCTTTGATCTTTTGTTTATTTAACACATATAGGGCCTTCGATTTTAGATATCGTTCGTTGACCTCTTGTAACTCAAACTCTGGTCTTTTACAAAGTATTTTCATATCATGTCGGGCTTTGACATTATCTTTAGTTTTTCCGGAAATATCCATCAAAGTGTTGAAAATATTATCAAACATATTTTTTTCAATGTCCATGACATCTAAATTATGTCGAATCAATAATGAACTCCAATAGGGTCATTCCCAAAAGATACTTTTTTTCACCTAGTTATGTGTTTGGCCAAAACCTGACACTCTTTCATTGCGACCAAATACTATATCTGGAAGTGCTGAAACACGTGCTAACATTTGTTCACCAGACAACATCGGTGGTGGCCCATCTCTTTCGACTTTTCCCTTAGTAAATTTATTACGATTCCTTCGATACTGATGATTAGCCGGTAGGAATCGACGATGACAATCAAAGAATGAGATTTTTCGTCTGTTCTGAAGACTGATTGATTTAGAGCGTTCCATACAATACGAACAAGAGAGTCGGCCGTGAGTGCTCCAACCAGACAACATGCCGTACGCCGGGAAATCATTGATTGTCCACAAGACCGCGGCCTTTAAATTGAAGTTTTGCTTCCGATGACAATCATAAGTGACAGCTCCCCCAGTCCACAATGTTTTCAATTCATCTATCAAGGGTCTAAGAAATATGTCAATTTCTTTTCGCGGACCCTTAGGACCCGGAATAATCATCGAAAGATAAATAAATTCATCTTTCATGCACATTGACGGTGGCAAATTATAAACTGTCAGCAGCACTGGCCAAACTGAATAAGGAGTTGCAGAATGTCCAAACGGATTAAAACCATCTGTGCACAATCCCAATCTGATATTTCTAGTATCCCTAGCAAATGAAGGATAACATGTATCCAAATGTTTCCATGCTTCACTGTCGGATGGATGAGTCATTACTGTATCATCACGACTTCTTGCATGCCAACTCATGTAGGGGGCTGTCTTTTTCGACATGAATAATCTTTGAAGCCTCGGTGTTAGTGGAAAATACCGAAGCACCTTAAACGGGATATTTTTCTGTCGGACCGATTTCTTCTCCTTGTAACGAGGATGTTGACATATAGAGCATTTATCCAACTGCACATTTTCTTTATAATATAAACTGCAGTTATTTTGGCACGCGTGTATTTTTTCGTACCCAAGCCCCAATTTTCTCAATAGCTTTTTAGTCTTATAAAAAGTTGGCTCAAACTTGTTATCAGTAAGCAGCATTCCATTAATCAATCCAGCAATCCGATCATACGCAACCCCGCTGATATTACAATCGGCCTTGATGTTTAGGAGCTGTGTCATTGCTGAAAACCTAGTGTATTTAGGACAATTCTCATACAAAGGTTCATCGGCAGCTTTCAACATCTCGTAAAATTCTGCAGCTTCTTTATTCGGTAATTCAATCTCTACCGCAGTTTGTACTTCTGTGATATCAATCGCTGTAGTATCTGGTGGGACTGATGTCTGAAGAACTGGCCGATCAACATTATCATTCAGGTGAAATTGACCCTCAAGACTATCAAGTATCATAGTTCTATAAGGATTAGATTGACTAGATGAAGAAGCACCAGCAGAGGAAGATTCACCATATATCTGAAAGACATGATTACTCGACATCCCGACTTCACGTGACTCCCCGTGACAAGTCCATAGAAAATATGTTGGTGCAAATCCTTTGCTATATAAATGCAGAGTGACAGTCTCCCGATCCAAAAATCGTCCATTCAAACAAATGCGGCACAGACATCGGATTTGATCACCGATACTAACGAAATTCCAATTCGAATATGCGAAATTTAGGAAGTACGTTACGCCTAATCGAAACTCATTCGTTAAAGCTCCACGATCAAGACGCCGGTACATCCAACTTCGATCAGCCGACATGATTCTGTCAATCAATGACAATTTCTTTGGTTAATGTCTTTAGGTGAGATTGTCCTATTCCATTCGGGATTTATGTTATTTATATTGCACTAAGTACTTATTTTAACCGCTAACTTCATTCTAAATTTTGGCAGTATCTCCCTACAGTTCTCCGAATACGCATATCATCTGGGCACGTATCGGAGAACAAGAGAGATGTTGTCGAAATTTAGAATAATTAGTTAACAGTTAAAATAAAAACGTAAGTGCAATACAAATAACTATATTTCCAAATTGTCCAATCAGGGACAATTCAAGAATTGTACGTCGTATAAAAGATCATCTACTTCTTTTACACGAACATACAATCCCCGAACGGATCTAAGGTTTTGCTAAATCATATCTGACTCGTCGATGCGTACGTGAAACATATCAACTCGTCGGATGGATGATTATTTTCTAAATATTTCGAGACAGTTCGAGTCCATATTGGATAATTCCGACATGAGTCCAAATTAGACGATTCCGGCAGGAGTCCGAAGTGGACGATTCCGGCGCGCGTCCGAAGTGGACGATTTCGGCGCGCGTCCGAAGTGGACAATTCCGGCGCGCGTCTGAAGTGGACGATTCCGGCACAATGCCGAAGTGGATAATTCCGAAATTAATCTAAACCCTAAAAATTAATCTAACAAATTAAACAATTAATCTAAATAATTAATTAACATATAAATAAAAAAATAAAAAATAATTAATCTACTCTTTTCGGCGCCGGAGTACAGTGTCCGGACAATGTGTCCGGACACTGTACAAGATCCGGCGGCGGCCATCGGCCGACCGCCGCTGGCCGAAACCCTAAAAATAGGGTTTCGGTCGAATTCAACAGGAAGAGACGGTCGGGCGGCGATGAATACCTGAAATCGGCGGTCGAGGACGGACGACAACGTCGGCAGCGATGGCGAGAGGCAGGAGGAGGAGGCGACGGCGGCAGCAACGGGAGGAAGAAGGGTCGGGCTCGATCTGCGACCTATATAAACTTATCAGCAACGGCTTACTCGCCCGTTAGAAAGCCGTTGCTAATAAGTTATCATCAGCAACGGCTCACTTGTCCGTTAGAAAGCCGTTGCTGATAATTAAAATCATCAGCAACGGCTAGCGTGTCCGTTAGAAAGCCGTTGCTAATACAACATATCTGCAACGGCTTGAGCGGCCGTTGCTAATAGCCGTTGCTGAAGACTCAATTTCTAGTAGTGGTTCCAGAATACAGATTTCAAGTACCTTGTTGGAATCCCTATACCCTCGAACTTGCAAATGAACATGTTCCAACATAGTACCCTATTGAATAGGTTCCAACAGGGGACCCTGTTAGAACCTGTACAATTATAGGTTCTACGGTACATGTTTCAGGTACCAATTTTGATTCTGATTTCGAGTACCTAATATGTTAGATCCGAAATCGGAAACGCTTTTAATCGATTCCTTAATTTTTGTCCCGGATCCTACTCGAATTTAATTTGAGTATACTCGGAACCTACCCGATCAAGATAATTCCAACTAGTTCTGGGTCTATTTGGTATCCCTGCACAACCTTAAGGAGTTCAGCCATTACAATGACATATTAATACAATAATAGAAGTTATAATTTAATGTGGTGCGAAAGAAATATATGAACAGACGTGAATTATCATATTGATGATAGTTTAATTTGCCAAACAGAAATGTGATAAAAAACCAAACTTGATACATATTAGACGTCACAGTTGATAAATAAAAAAGTTATATATGAAAATTGATAATTTTGTAAAAAAACTGAACTAAGACTATATAAAAATCGTTTAAGGCCGGAATGAAATAGTATTTCGCCCTACTTATTATCTTTACTGTAATTTATTGGAAAAAAATAAATGAGATAATTGAAAGGAATAAATAAAAAATATTATTTTTCATAATAGGAGAATATTATCTCATGTAGGGGTGTGCATGGGTAAAGAGTAGACCCGAAATTAGTTGAAACTTATCCAATCGAGTAGGTTCCGAGTAAATTTGAATTAAATTTGGATAGGGTCCGAGATAAAAATTAAGCAATCGGTTAAAATCAGTTCCGGTTCCGGGTCCAACAGATCGAGTACTCGCATTCGGAACCGGAACCGGTATCCAGAACCTATTTTGGAACTTGTTTTCGCAATATGTTAGAACTTATATCGGAACCTATTGGAATATGTTTCAGAACCTATTGGAACTTGTTCCGACACCTGTTGGAATCTGTAAATGATCATATTCCAATAGGGTACTCGGAATCGAAACCATAGGTTTCGAGTAGGGTCCGATTTCATATATATTTCAATCGGGTAGGATTCAGTTCCAAAATTTAGAAATAAATCTTATACAAAATAGAATTCGAATATCATGATAAATATAAGATATCTGAACCTTGGATCCGCTCACCCCTAATCTCATGGAGAAGAAATAAGCCAAATCATCGTATCTTTCAAGACAAGGTGCAGAGCTTGCTGCTACATTCAGTTACTGGAAAAGCAAAATGGAGTGAGAAAAACCATTTGGTTTGACTCCGTGGATTTTATTGCACTACGTAGGAAGTCCACGTAGCAAACTGAGAACTTGCATGCACTGTGATTCTTTATCTATTGTCAATGATTTTTTTTCAATATCTTTCTTCAATATTTATAATAATTATATAAGAATACAAAAACAATTTATTAAATTAATTTTATTGATTATATATTAAACATAAAATGCTACATATACAATAAGAAATTCTAATCTTGATTATTATTGTTGTTTTATGAAGATTTAATTGATTTTTAATGAGAAGAAATGAATGATAATTTTTATTGTTTTTAAAAATAATAAATTATTTGCTAATTAATATTTATTTTTATTTTTAAAAAAATCATATTATATTATGTCATGGAAGCGTGTATTACGGTGTGTCCTCTTAAATGAATTTTAAATGATTATATTCACGGTAAGGAGACAAATTTCTTATTTTTAAAATTTTAATCAAACAAGGCATTACAAAAAAAGTCGGTCAAAACATTGTGGATGTTTTTTGTTGGCTTTTTCCTGGTAGAATGCTCGCTCGATCGTTCGTGTTTGCTTCATAGATATCATCTCATATGATACAAAGATGATTCGATGAAGCTGTAATTTCAATATTTTATACCCTCTTCTTAATATTTATATAATAATATAATAACTTCCTTCATCAGAGCATATATTTAATAATAGTTTAGTGGTCGAAAATCGATGTTAAAGGGAAAAAACTATATGCAATCTGTATCCAATTCAATTTTTATACGCAAACCACACTGCATATTTTTATGCGGAGAAGCGGAAGAGGTGAAAGCTTAGGGATTGCAGGAGGAGGAGAGTTGATCGTGCTGGGGCCAGAAGGAATGGGAGATGGGACAAATCCAAGGATCTGCTTCCCTTGTTTTTGGCTTTTCTTTCTTTGTTCCTCCTTTCTCGTCTACATCGATGTCCAATCGTCGTTGTTCTCTTTTATATCTCTCCCCTGCCTTCCGAGGTGGGCCGCAATGCAAATCGTCTTCGTTTCCTATTCCGCATGCCTGCCTCGTGGCGAATGTGTGTTTGAGCATGGTTCTCGGCCAAAGCCGTAGTCTTGCTGTGGAAACCCCCGAGAAACCCAGCCGGCGAAGCGTTTGTTGGTCGCGAGACCTTCTGTATACATCCAGAGTCTGCTCTTGAGGTGTGTTGCTTTCTTCCATCAAGCCGACGCTCATGTACGATTGCATGCTTTAACTCTGTAAGCTCATAGTTACAGTTGTGACCCTTAGCGGAAGCTTTGAGATTTTATTATGTTATAAATTTCTTTTTTTTCAATGCTGGAACTTAGTATTTAATTTTAAATAGGTCGACTTTCTAGGGTCTTGAGACAATTATCTCAACTAAAATCCAATCATGGCATCAAACCAATTCATGTTTCCCATTTTTGTTGAGGTTAAGTGAGGGAGATTACCCCCAAGTCCCACCTTAAATTTATGAGAAGTAATGAAAGAATGCACTACAAATGTTATACTACATGCATTGGTCGCTTTTCTGAGTACTAAACATTTCAGATGACAGGCCAATAGATATCTAGATGTTGGTTAGAGTTGAAAATTAGATGCAAGTAATGCAATCTTTAAAAAATTGCATCTCATATTTATCAGGGAACTGAAATATGCTATTGGCTAACTTCAAATTTAGTAAATAGACTTATCTGATTTGCTCTCTTTCTCCCAAATTATTACTGCAGAGTATTTAGTACCGAAGCTAACGGATAAAATGGTTATTTTTTGAATATGTGAAACATGTATCAATAAACTTAGTATTTCAGTGTGTTTAAATTGATAATGAGTGACCATTTGGTCGTTCCTGTGATATATGAACTTAGAAAAGAGCTCACTCAAAGTTTTAAATTACAGAGAAACCCTAGCTACCCAGATGCCAGTTATGGAAAAAGACTCAAGACAGAATAGGTCTCATGATCAGCCTTCATTTGGACGCAAGAAAAGTGGTTATGAACCATCAGACACAGAATCAGAATGGCAGGAAAGCCCTTGGCATGATGGGCAACTAACCTCACGCAGGCCAATAACTCCTTTGAATCATGCTAGAACCATAAATTCCTTCAATAATATTCAGACACAATTTTTGAATGAAGATAACAGTCAAGAACCGGTACATGTTTCTAGAACCAGTTCCACCTCCAGAAGACACAGTAAATCCCCTTATAAATTGGTCAGAAATGTTCATGATGGTAACTTTCCATCAGGAGGTTCTAGTTTGAGGAAGAATACTAGTCCTCTGAAGGCCTCAGATCATTACAGACAAGTTTCTCCTTACAGGTTCAAGTATGAAGAAACTAATAATCAAAATAATGACAATCATAACTCAGTCCTAAAGATGAGCAACAAAACACCACCCAGGTCTCACAAGTTCAGTGATGGTAATACCCATTCGCAATTTCAAGAAGTTTCTAGGGCGAGCAGTAGATCCATTCATAGTAGGAGTAGGTCAATATCTGCACCAAAACCAAGAGGAATAGGAAAGGAGCTGCATGTTAGCACTGGTCCGATTGCTGCAGGACAGAGCTGCTCACCACAAATCAAATCCATAATTCAAGATCAAATAGACCATGCAAATGCAAGAGAGCCTTCTATAGTTATGGTCAACGATATGATTGGTAATAAGAAGTTAGCTAAATCTCCCTCTTATAATGCTTATGACCTAAAGAGCGTGGACTCCATATCGCCTGGTGATATCTTCTTTTCCAAGGACCATATGATTTTGACACAGAAAAGTTCTGCTACTGATATGGGAAATAATGCACAGCATTTAACCCCCAAAATGCATGTGATTTCGGAGAATAGTTTTGCTGATCATCAGCTCTCTAAAGGGACTAGTTTCTCTAGTCGAACTTCTCGAGGCATTTCAGTCCGCAGAGTATTGTCACGAACAAGCACTAACTCCAGTTCTGCTATTAGTCAGCTTAGTACTGGCAGAACAAGTACAAATTCCATGTCTGCTTCTACTCACCCTAGTAGGGGTGGGATCAGTAATGATAGCAGTAAGTTTAGTGATGACAGTGGAAAGTCTGCTGGAGGCTTTATTAAATTTGCTAATAACAGACAGAAAAACAAAACAGATGCATGGTTTTCATGTGTGAAGGTAGTTTCATGCGGGAAGTCAAAACCTCCAGAATATAAGGCAATTGATGAAGCTTCTTTGATTGAGAAGGCATTCGTGGTGGAAGAACTCAGACTATTTTGGGCTGATAAGAATTGTCCAAGGTCACTGGATGGATTCATCTGCCATAGACAGGAAGCAAAACAGCTTAAACAACTGGTAAATTTTTAATCTTCCTATCTTCTTTTCTTGATGCACTGTAGTTGAATCACATATTTATAAAGATAAGAAGTTTCTTCAACTCTTGGATGTGATTGTTTCGGGTAGTCGTGTATAGCTAAATACCTGAATGTTTTAAGTCTTGAGAAGAATAGTAATTTCTTACGCGTTTGTTAGTCTGCTGCTTCATTTTGTGGCTTTTGCACCAATTTTGTTTAAACTGCATGAGAACTAATAAATCCTAGCATTCTTATGAATTGTCTCTTGTTACCAATTTCACTGTTATTTTTTATTGGTCCCTTCAAACATGTGAGTTGATCTCAAGAAGCTGCCTTTATGGCAAAATCTAATCCTACCACCTATCTATATTAAAAGGAATTTTCACATGTTTACCCTTTCAAAATATGGAAATTGCTTATTCATCCTTGTAAAACGTAATATTTCATATATAACATATATATAATTCTTGCACAAATGTCATCAAGGTCAATATTCTTTAGTAAGCTCTAGTTAAGTTTACCTATATGTTTAACAATGATAATGTAAATAAGTTTAATACATAAAATTATTTAAAACCTAAAATACCCTTGTTTGTAATCATGTTTGACACTTTCTAGTTTTTTATTATTTTCTTTTCATATATGGATAACTTTCTTTAAGTTTCCCCATCCAAATATAATGTTACTGTATTAATCCACAAACATTATTAAAATTCATTATATTAATTGTTGCAATTAATCAAGTAATTTGAATTGTATATATTATGAAACAATCACAATTGCAACTTTATTATATTGATTACATTATTTTTTATTGAACTATATTAATTTTTTTTTTCAATGGACATTCAAATATTATTCTATAACGCATGTAATAATCATAATTATAATTAATGATTATAATTTCTATATTAAAACACGCATAATATAAATATAAAAAATGTAACATAATTAATACTGTCATACATGTAAATTCTGTAGTTTTGCAATTATATATATATGAAAATTTAAATTTAGAAGGATATGTATGAAAATTATCAATGTATTTTAAGAGGGTAACAATGTCAAGTTCTATTTTTCTTTCATCATATTAATGGCAAAGTAAGAAGTTAACTCTAGTGAAATGTATGCAAATTTTTGATATTTACAAGGCATATACGCAAAGCTAAATTTTATAGGGTAAATGTGAAATCAATATATTTGGAGGGATATATATGCAATTTTTTCTTATTGAAATATATGATGACTGTTATGCAGTAGTTCTTGTCATTGTTTTATTTTAAAAGAGGTGTCTCTTTGTTACCAACAAAAGTTAATGAAAATAGGCACCCTGTATTGTAAAACCTTAAAAAAAAGGGTCCTCTACGGGGCTTATCTTTTTATTACATATAAATGCAATTTCAAACACATTGTTGCTTTAGGACCCAAACTGTAATATTTTGCTCCATGTTTCTTGCCTTGAATGTGTTTAATTTCCTTCTTTAGGTATCCTATAACAGGTGTCCTCATATTCTTTTCAAAGGACCTACAGGCTCTGGAAAGAAATCATTGTGTATGGCTTTACTACATGAACTGTTTGGTGACTCATCTTCAAAAGTATGTAGCGAGTGAATAATTCCACAAAATTCTTTATGAACTTTTTAAAATTATACTGAACATGCTGACTAACATTGATCAACTTTGCAGGTGTCTCATGACTTAAAATATTACAATGTCCAGGTAAGCATTTAAAAATTACACAACTTCTCATTAATTTGTTGGTTTGGAATCATGACATACAAAGAAATCATGGTTTCTGAGTCCTAGATGAAGTTTTGAGGTGAAGTTCTGAACCTGACAGGTGCTTGTTGATCTGACTTATGCATGCATATTACTGCTGTGAAATTCCATTGTGACAACTACATCCCTTCAAATTTCACATTGACAGAATTTTCAAAAACCAGTTCTAGGCTCTAAGCCAGCATTTACTATGTCAAGCCATCATCTGTTTTGGGCTCAAAATAAAATAAATAGTGATACTGAAAGCAGAAAATTGTCTTATTAATTGAAAAGTTCCTGTGTGTTCACCTTTGACTACCTTTTCCATGTCCCATTCAAGTCTGGTACATACTAGAGAGCCTTCTTGTGTGTGTTGACAGGTACCTTTGCTGAATTCTGTAACTTGCCATTCTGTTCTAGTTCTTTGACATACTATGGGACAATGATTTCTTTTGCTGTATCTATTACATTAGTTTAATTCTTAGGTTTGCTTCACCGGAAAGTTAAGTGTTTTGATATACTAATCTCCTCTGTAGGAGTCCAGCCCAATGCCAATTGTATTCCCTGTAACTTCAAGTTCTTACCATGTGGAACTCAATTTGAAGTCACTAGCAAAGAATGCTAGACACGCTTTAATGGCTGTTATCAAGGAGATAGCTACGAATCATGCATATGTTCCTGAAGTTAGTGATGCAAGTTTCAAGATGGACTTTAAAGGTCCATATTTTGTCATTCATTTTCTTTCTAATATATTCTGAATACATGTGGTATACTATCTATGTTTTCATTGTTACAGTGATCGTTCTTTATGAGGTTGATAAAGTTACAGAAAATGTTCAGCACTTGATAAAGTGGATAATGGACTGTTATAGTCATGCATGCAAGATCGTGATCTGTTGTGATGACGATCTTAATATCATTGATTCCATCAAGAACCGTTGCAAAATTATCAGTGTTGATCCACCAGTTACTCATGAGGTAACCTTCTTTTCAATTGTGCTAATACATAGAAAGATTACTAGTTTTCCTCTGAGAGTTACGGATTATTTTACATGCAATGTGATAGGGTCCAGTAGATTCAGCAATAAGGATCATAATATTTGATAGGATTAATTTCAAGGTATAGCATAGTCCTGGAAATTACTCAACAGCAAGAAATAAAACAGAAAAGAAGAACACAACCACTAGCCTATCGAGGGGCTAGATCCTCCAGCAACAGACACTATTCCAGTCCCAAAATTACCCCCTGCCACCATCTAAGGCAGGGTCTATTTATTTGTAGAATAGAACTTCCTCAAATGCCCTCCTGCCATTTGTCTACTTCACCTTTTACTTCTCTATTTTTGGGCTTGAGACACAACTGGTTTACCTTTCTTGGGTTTGCGTTTGTAAACACGACGGATAACGGGTCTATCACAATGAAACAAGGATGTCAGTTTAACTATATAATTTCCTTGTTTGCATTTAAGAATCTTCATAAATTCACTTTTATATTGTTAAATAGCACATGATTATGATTATGATGAAACATTTAATCATTTGAGATGATATGTTAAATCGGGAAGGTAGAAACTTTGTTCTTTAGGAATACCTAGTAAGGATTTAGTGATACCATGTTTCCTTACAACTTTTTTGTAGATCACAAGAATAAACATTTAGATTTTTCGTCCACATCTTGTTGCTTAGTTTTTTTTAACATCATTCTAACACAATGTTAAGTGTAGGGCCTTACTAAAATCTAATTAAAATTTCCAATCTGTCTCATTTTTCAGATAATTGAGGTTTTAAATCAGATTGCAACAAAGGAAAGTTTTGAATTGCCTGCAAACTTTGCAGTCAGAATTGCAAGTAAATGCAAGCAGAACCTGAGGAGAGCAATTATGGCTCTTGAAGCATGCAAAGCACATAAGTGGGTCTATTTTGCTCTCATAGCTTAGACCTATATTAATTCAAATGTCATTTCTAATATGTGTAGCATAACTGCAGCTATCCATTTATTGATGAACAACCTATAGCGATTGGTTGGGAAGAGGTTTTGATTGAAATTGCAAGGGAGATTTTAGATGATCCATCACCTAAAAGGTAAACATCGTTGGCACTGAAATTTTCATTTATAATTCCTTACTGTTAGAAATTTTGCAGGATTCACATTTTTCACTTTCTTAGTTGTCATGTTGTTTTGAGTCTCATTGACTTACCATTTCCTGTTATTGTTCTCAATTTTGTAAATCCATGCAAGCTTAACTACCATCTAGACAATTAGAAATGTGTAAGCAAGGTTCAGAGTACTGGTCTCTAGACTAGTCTAGATACCAAGCTGACCAGTGTGAGTACCAGACTGTACGAACTGCAGCATAATGTACAATAACTAGAATCTAAGCAATTAGAAATGTCTTGTTGAGTGTTGATTATATGTATATTAAATTTTTCTTGTGCTATTTACGTAAAACACCATGCACATTGTTTAGAATATAAATGATAAGTTGTGATTCATCTGGTTGTTTACTATTTTAGATGATCTTATAACAAGAGAACTGTTTTTGAATCTAGTATAAGTTCTGTATTAAAAAATGCACCCATTCACTCACTCACTCACTCACATATGGGAGAGAGTGTTGAGAATATAAATATCATTTTACATCGCTTAAGCTTCTAAAAGAATTATGATTAATTAAAAACTTACAATTATAGCAAAGTAGGAGGTCTTGTGTTTGAATCCTTTAGATCATGTATATAAAAAAACCACTGCCAATTACAAGTCCATGTGTTAGGGTTGTTCAATACAGTTCATCATTGGTTCCCACATGAGGAGAAAGACTAATGTAGATCATGTATGATTTAATAACTTAGCTTTTAGATGAAATGATGTTGTGTTAGGAACCAAACATTGAAGGTTTAGAGGAGATTTGAACATGGAAAATGGAAGAGAAATTAGAGGAAGAATGAGTCCAGAATTCAGTCAGCACTTGTAGCCGGCACTTATTCTTTTTCTTGCATTTGTTTACCTTTTTGCGCTTTCTTGAGTAGAGATATAATAATTAATCATCGAGGGGTAAAGTAGACATTTATGTAACTGAATGAGGTATATAAGGTTGAGAAACTGAATTGTACGGAGTGGAACAAACTTGATTATAATAACAGTTTTGATTTCTTCTTTCCCTCTTCGCTCTTCTTTTCCAGGGGGAATTCTGCTCCGAATCTTGATCGATTCAAGTATAATTTCTTAAGTGAGACCGCTGCTAATAAATTACAAATGTCCATCTCCCAAGACAAAAGAATGAAAGTCCAGTTAGCTAATGGAAACCAACTACTTCGTAAGGGCTGGTGTCCACAGGTTCCTTTATGGATGGGGCAGGAGTTAATATGATGGAGTCTTAGGGGTAAATTGGTTAAGTACCCTAGGCCCCATTTGTTGGGATTTTCAGTATATGAAGATGACCTTCCAGAAGGAAGAGAGGCAGATTTACTTATATTCTTTGATGATATCTTAGTGTCCAGAGCTTCTTGGAAGGATCATTTAAATCACCTGAGAAAAGTATTCAAAATATTCAACTTAAGTCTATTTTGGATAAGAGATGGATAGGTGATCAGTGGGAGTACTTAATTCATTGCTCTGGTTGTTCACCAACAAATGCTTCGTGGGAAAAAGAAAAGGAGCTGCAACAATCCTTCCCTGCTTTTAGGCTTGAGGACAAGCCTTCTCTTGAAGAGGGGGGTGATGTTAGGAACCAAACATTGTTAGATCCACCAAAATTGAAGGTTAGGAGATTTGAACATGGGAAATGGAAGAGAAATTAGAAGAAGAATGAGTCCAGAATTCAGTCAGCACTTGTAGCCGGCACTTGTTCTTTTTCTTGCATTTGTTTACCTTTTTTTCCTTTCTCAAGTAGAGATATAATAATTAGTCATTGGAGGGGTAAAGTAGACATTTTCTTTGTGTAACTGAATGAGGTATATAAGGTTGGGAAACTGAACTGTGTGGGAGTGGAACAAACTTGATTCTAATAACAGTTTTGATTTCTTCTTTCCCTCTTCTCTTTTCCTTTTCTTGTTCTGTTCTTCATCAAAAAATCACCATAGGCAAGAAGAAAGTTAAGGATCTTTGACTGGGTGTGAGGAGGTTTCAGATTTGGGATCAATTGACATTGATCCCAACTATTTGAGACCTTGGACCAGGTCTCAACTGAAGAACTCTGATATGTTGATAAAAAAAACTATTCAAGCAAGAGCAGGAAGTCTTGTATTTGAATCTTGTCAAACATGTATTAAAAAGTATATGCCCTCAAGTGTTTTTTTTTAATGATTGGCATTGACATGATCAGGACACAATACCTTTAGCTTTGATAGCATTCCTTCTAAAAGCTTAGACTGTTAGATGAGAAATGATGCTTTCATTTATATTTTTAGCATATATTATAAGTTAATACCTATTACTTGTCTATATTGTTGAATTACTAGGCCAAAGCTTAGATATGTAGTTAATTATTTGTTCTTGTTTTACTCCTCTCCCTTTTTGTCTTTTTTCCTTCCTCCCCCCTAAAGAACTCCTAGACAAGCCTAAAGGAATAACTTTAAAACATAAATGTAAATAAGGAACACAAATTTTGGATTCAATAAAAATATCAGAAAAATCAAAATCCAAATTTTGGGTTCCAATAGAAATTTGTGAAAATCGGAAAATTTAAAATCTCCGGGTCAAATATGGATGGGTTAAGAGTTACCAAAAATTCCTTAAAAATTAGTCTTTAACTTATTTTTCATCCAAGGAACAATTATTGGGACTTTGGGTGCCAAGAAGATGCATAAATCATATAGCTCTCCAAGGAGCTCCCTAATATAAACTTTGAAAGTTCCTAGGCCCGAAATGATAGAAAAATCACAATTCTCACATGAACGGCTCAAATAATCATTCTTACACATAATTTGGTTAAAACACATCACAACACTAAGGAATGGCTCCCCCAAGGTAAATCTCAAAGGCTCGATGTACCGTGGATTGAGCTTCTCTTTCTTCTCAAATCTCATAACTCTTTTCATAGGAGAAACTCTAAGAAATACATGGTCACCCACCAGAAACTCCATGTCTCGTCTCCTATGATCAACATAAGCCTTTTGCCTACTTTGAGCAGCCAACAATCGTGTTTTGATCAAGTGATGGGTACTCTGGGGATGATGTCTAGGGAGTAGGGATGAGGAGGGTTACAAACTTTGTGTTAAAACTTAAAAGCTTTGGTGTTTTTCATGTTTGATTTGGATTGTGAAAAATTTATGTTTGTCTTTAAAAACTCTTAGTCTTTAAATTTTTTTATTGTTTGTCTCTTTAATTAGATTCATGATATGCGATGTTTTAATTTTTCGTTGGAATTGTTGATGTTATATGTGCAATGGTGCATATAATTTAATTGGTGCGCCTTGCTTCGATCAGACCGCGTGCTTTTTTTGCACCTTGCGCCTCAGGCGATATGAGACTTTTGCGCCTAGCGCCTTTGACAAGCTTGAGCCACTTTTGTGTTATTTAAGTGTACCTCGAAAATTTTAAGAAATGTATTGAGTAAGAACATATTATCATACGGAAATATAGCAATATATCTTTGGAGTAGATGAATTGAAGTTCACGTCCTTTATACAATGTCATGATATTTTATTTTCGTTAGTGCACAGCATGAGTTGCTTGTTTACATGTCTTAACATCATCAGTTTTTCTTTCTTAGCAATCTAATGATCCATCAAGACTTACATTATGTTATCAAATCATCTATATAAAGTATATTGCTGATTTTTTATGGAAAAATGGTAAGTAGATTGCAAAATAAAATAATGAACGTACAAGTAAAGTTCAATGTATCAGCATTATAGAAACTATAGTGCTCTTCTTTGCATAAAATAAAATGATGTTGAATGTTGTTTCTGTTCCTAATGTAGGTTGGTTTTGGCACGAGGGAAAATTCAGAAGTTGCTTGTGGAATTCGTGCATCCAAACTTGATTCTCCAGGTAAATGTCTTTTCCCCTTCTTGTAGAAGTTTGCCATAACCTTATCAGAAGGTCTTGACCTCAGGGTTCTAGGAATGACGTATGAACATTTGGCATAGCGATATGATATATCAGATGTAGTTTTCACTCTGAATGCAGAAACTTGTGGAAGAGTTCCTCAAGGGAATAGAAGGTCGTCTAAAAAGGGAGCTTTACTATTGGCATGCATACTATGTGAGTTTCTCTTTGCTTAAGTAGTTATTTAGGTGGAACTTTCAATGGAAGAGAACATATTAGGGATTCACTACTTGATCAAAATTTGCAGAATAAGCGATTGCCTGTTGGAACAAGTGCCGTGATGAAATTAGAAGGTAAATGCAGTAATTTGATTTTTTTATTTTTTTATTATTTGTCAATCAGGTATCTTACAAATGGCATGAAGCAAATGTTAAAATCTATGGGGGTGATAGGTTCCATTTTTCACTTGTAGTCATTAGCTAGAAATGAGGGTTGTGTGTACCATCTTTCCTCGTAATCTATATATCCAGGTGATGCAAATGGAGGGTGATAGGTTCTATTTTTCACTTGTGATCATTAGTTAGAAATGAGGGATATGTACCATCTTTCCTCCTAATCTATATGGTCTAGGTGATAAAAGTTGAGGGTGGCTGCCCGAAGCGAGTCAGAACCCAGCTCAACAAAAGATCAATTAAACTCCACTTATCCATGCTATAATGCCATATGAAATATATGAGTTTGATTCTTAGATTAGTCCATCTCAAACAATCATCCACGTTTTAGTCAATCATAATCATTGTTAAAGTCCCACATTACTTAGAGATATGGTCAAGATAATCTTTATCTAGTTTGGGTAGTCCTCCTCCTATGAGCTAGCTTTTGGGTGGAGTTAGGCCCACTAATTTTTTAACATGGTATGAGAGCCTATCCTGCAAACTCCACGCTTCATATGTTCGATCTTGGGCGTGAGGGGTGTGTGTTAAAGTTCCACATTGCTTAGAGATATGGTCAAAATAGTTTTTATCTAGTTTGGGTATGGCTTGTTACACCACGCGCTATAATGCTTTATGAAATAAATGCTTTGTGGATTTGAACCCAATCTTCTTCTAAGAGGCTTTGAGGTTTCCATTTGATATGTATATATTACCAGATATGGCACGCTGACTGTTCATGTTGTTTGACTTGTTGCAGAGTTTGTAGCTAAGATCATGAGCATCCACAGAAAGAGCTTGTCAGCTTTCAAAGTATAAACTTAAATTGTTTCAAGACATTAGCACATAATATATAATTTGTCTTCATTCCAAATAATGCAATTTTCGTCATGATCTTGCAAATGTATAATTATACTTTCTAATTAATATTTGGCTACTCTTCTAAGTAAAACCTCTGGTAATAGCAAAGTTAGTTACTTCTTCATGAGCAGTAAATTTTATCTTTATCTTCCCTGCAGTAAAAGATTCCTTAATTTACTAAAGAAAAATTCTCCAATTTCCTAAATCAAAGACCTTTATGGTTGCCAATGCTGCAAAAAATTTACTGCCATTTTTACATGTATTCCTACACCCTATCGTCATGGATCAATTGTTTTATGCGGAAGAACTCGTGCGGTACCATTGCATTCCGTGCAAGGGATAAATTTATCATCTTGAATTTGTCCCGAATTGGACTTCCCGACTTAACATCGCGGGAGATATGTTGGTTCATGTGCCAACCTCGTGTTTCATATCCGCGCCCCCAAAAGACTATGTTGGCCGAATGGTATTGAAGGTGTAAAATAAAACAACATTATAAGGCTATGAACGCAAGAAAATATAAAATCGGGTGTAGGACGAGCTCCACAATTATCTTGGGGGAAGATCAACATGTCACATGCCCATATGGGCCACTTATTCGTCTCCGCCCAAGGCAATCGCTTTGTTTGCCAACGCTCTTCTACATTATACATGAGACTCCTAATCCCCAAGTGTCACTCCCAAGGTTCTCAAAAGCATGAGGAGCATACAAAATCGTGGTCATTTGAGATGGTGATTTTCCATGGCCATGACCATGACGAATGCACGCAAAGTGCTCCGCTTAGTCGTAACGCACGCACCAAGCGTCGAATGACCTCGAAATGCATCCAATTCGCACCGTGGGTCCTCGGGGATCGTACAAAGAATTTTACAAGTACCAACTACAATAAAAGCCAAAATTATATAGACACGAAAACATATTTATAAATATGTAGGAAATATTCTGTCATGATTCGTCGTTGCTCGAGCACATCGAAAAGTCCCTAACATCCTCCCCTACTTCAAGCTTCGACGTTCTCATTGAACTCGCCTCATCCGCACCGCCTTTCTGACATAGGCTGCAATTGCTGAAGTGAATTCTTCACAAGCAGTCGAAGGGAACACCGCCTGAGTAACGACACGCCGTAGTGGGGCTGCAACATGCCGAGTTTCGCCGTGAAGTCCGTCACCAAGAAATGACTACTTGGAACATCATTGAGTTTCATCATCTCCTGTTGTTGCGAGAAAGGGCTTTGAGATTCCCACTCGTTGCTGGGCAATGAAAGTCCCAAACTTGTGGAGCAAACGAGTGCAATTGAGCAACGCTCGCTTGAAGGGGCACCAGCGCTGTTGAGCAATGCTCGCTTGAATGGACACCGAGAAATAGCTATTGGGTTCACCAAGTCTCGATGTTGCTGGGCTATGAGGGTCCCAGACTTTGTGGGGGCACACGAGCGCCGTTGAGCAACGCTCGCATGAAGGAATTCGAGAAATGGTTACTCAATTCACCAAGTCCCGTTTTTGTTGGGCAGTGAAAAGTCCAGACTTAATGAGCATACGAGCAACGCTCGTCTCGGATAACATCTGGGTGTCGTTGTGCAACACCCAAGTGATGAGTAGATATGTGGCCGCACCACACTAGAGTATTGCCTCCACCGCGGCTTTGAGTCGATCATTGCTTGCTCACTCGCCCCCCACAAGAGTCATGGCGCCCTCCTCCGAGCCCATCTCAACGAGTTTTAAGTCTTACGGATCACTGCTTGCTCACTCGCCCCCTGCAGAGGTCATGACGCCCTCCTCCGAGCCTATCTCAACGAGCTTCAAGTCTTACGCTGCTCCTCGAATCACGACTTGAGGAATTTTCTCCAATCGGGTCACAACGTCCGCGAACTCTCCGCACCAAGAGCATTGCTGCCACACCATAGCTGTTCTTCACTAGTGCTTGGTTCAGACCTACCAATCTTGCGTCTTAAGAGCCATCTGCTCTGCGCACAAATCTTGCGTCTTAAAGGCCATCTTGCCATGCGCACCAACCTTGCGACTTAGGGGACATAAGCCCCGCGCACCATCCTTGCGTCTTATTAGAGAGTCTACTTTTCGCATAATGTGCGTCTTACTAGAGATCTGCTCCGCGCAGGACTTTGCGTCTTATGAGAGAGTCTGCTATGCGCACCACCGTGCGTCTTATGAGAGATCTGCTCTGCGTGCATGACTTAAGAGTCATCTGCTCTGCGTGCAAACGACTTTGCGTCTTAGGGGCCCATCTGCCCTGCACAAAAACCACAATCTTTATATCAATCAATGAATGCTTGCCTTCCCGAATACAATAGTCGGAAAGGTTCATCGATTGGGTTCACTGCATCAACAACTCGAGCGCCACAGACGGGATGTACGTCGGCTATGTCTGCATTGAGGGCTTTCTCAGTTGGAGGCTTGCAATTCTTGCTCTGATACCAACTGTCACGGGCCAATTATTTTGTGCGAAAAAACTCGTGCGACACCCTTGCATCCCGTACAAGGGATAAGCCTATCATCCTAAATTCGTCCCAAATTGGACTTTCCGACTTAACATCGCGGGGCATATGTTGGTCCACGTGCCAACCTCACGCTCCATATCCGCGCCCCCAAAAGATCATGTTGGCCAAATGGTATTGAAGACGTAAAGTAAAACAACTTTACATGACTATGGACGTAAGAAAACATAAAATCGGATGTAGGACGAGCTCCGCAATTGTTTTGGGTGAAGATCGACATGTCGTATGCCCATATAGGTCACTCGTTCGTCTCTGCACAAGGCAACCGCTTTGTTTACCAACACTCCTACATTATACATGAGACTCCTAACCCCCAAGTGCTACCCCCAAGGTTCCTAAAAGTACGAGGAGCATGACAAAATCATGATCATGCGACATGGTGATTTTCCATGGTCACGACCATGACGAATGCACGCAAAGTGCTCCGCTTAGCCATAACGCACGCACCAAGCGTCGAATGACCTCGAAATGTATCCAACTCGTACCGTGGGCTCTCGGGGATCGCACAAAGAATTTTACAAATACCAACTACAATAAAAGCCAAAATTACATAGGCGCAAAAACCATGGTTTAAAATCTCGGTACCGGTACCGGTACCGGTTTCGGTCACCGGTACCGATTTCGGTCACCGGCCGGTACCAGTATATACCGGTACCGTACCGTACCGTATCGTACCGACACACGGTACGGACCGGTATGAAAATGCATACCGGCCGGGTTTTTTTTTTCTTGACATACCGCCATATACCGCCCGGTATACATAATATACCCGATTTTTTCAAATACCGGATATATCGTATACCGAAAACCTAAAAAACCGATAAATATCGGACTTACCGTACCGTACCGATCGAGATTTTAAACCATAGCGAAAACATATTTACAAATATGTACGTAACATTCCGTCATGATTCATCATTGCTCGGGCACATCGAAAAGTCCCTAACACTACGGTGGCTGACTGACTTGTTATATTGCGTCTTGTTGTGGACAAATGGCGAATTTGCCTAGTTTCTTTTCTTAATTGAATTATTATGATTTCTCATTCTAAAATTTACATATCAGGTATTACCAATCTTAATGATCTGCAAAAAAAGACATTTACCAATCAACAACAGTACAAGTAATGCCAAAAGCACAAACTTATAGACATTTACCAAAAACCAAACCTATTTTATGTACATTCTTCTAAGCAGAATGATCGAAGATATTTAAGTGGAATACATGTGGACGAACACAACATCCCACCTATGTAATTCCTCCAAAAAATGCATCACTTTACACAGGTCAGACCAAGGAATATGTACAAGAATAGTACCTCAGGTTCTGTCAACAAGGAGTCAAGGATTTCGGTTTTGAGAAGAATCTTAACTTCTTAAGGAAACCAGTTGATTTGGAAATTGGTTGTTTGTTTGTAGAATGGCCAGCAATGGCACTCACTTCTGGTTCAGCTGTAGACTCGGGCTTGATATATGAAATAAAGCGGTCGCTGCTCCTGACATCTCTGAGAAGATGGAGCAACTTCTTAGAAATCTCCTTGCCCTTGGCATTCCCGTTAACAGAAATATCAACTAGAGGTGGAATCACGCCCTCGTCCAAGATCAATAGACAATTTTCATAACTCCCTGAACAGATAGAATGGACGATAGCTACTGCATGTTCTTGTTCTTCATGGCTGCCAGTTTCGAGCACCTCCACGATAGAAGCAAGGCAGGCATTGGATTTGGCTACCAACAGGGCACCCTCTTCATTGTCACTTATGTTCTGAATGAGTTTCAAACATAGATCTACTAGTTTTCCGTCCAATAAAAAGGAAGCCAGCTTTGTTATCAATCCAGATGATGAAACAAAAGATTTTATGCTATCAGATGATAAATCAAGAAGAATTTTCAGAGATAGTTCAAGAGACTCCAAGTCTTCTGAGTCTAAAATATTTATGATTGAAATCACAACATCAGATGCTGCAGTTTTGGGTCCATAACTTGGATGCTGAACTAATTTCTGCAGCAGCACTAAAGCATCCTTGGTTAGCTCAGAATCAAGAAAAGATAGAAATAACTGCTTAGCATCTTCAGTCAAGAATGAGATATCGATCCTGCGCAATTGTTACAGTCAATTCAAGTATTATTATAAATTGAAATGAAAGCATATAAAGATAGTTATCTAGGATAGAGAGAATGAAACAGAAATATGTATATTTTTTGTGATTAAGGGAAAGGAATATAACAAATGGATGACGAGAAATCACCTGTTCAAACTCAGCAAAGCAAGAAACAACTTTGTTCCTGTTTTCATTGCTGGTATATTGGAAATTTCAAGAGCATTCTTCATCACACTAATTAATGCTTCAGCAAAACCATTAGTGAGCATAACATAAGAAATCTCCTCATCGCTCTCTAGAAGAACTTTCACATCCTCTACTGCTCTGCCTTGGACATCAGATGGAAGTTCCAACAGTCTATGAAAGAATCTCAGAAACATTTCATGACTAAAGTTGGAAAATGACTGACATTGTTGATAATCATCACACCATGAGAACAAGAAGTTATGATTAATCTCTGAGTTCTCAGTGAAATTCACGTGGGATGAATCTGAACAGTAGCTAGCATCAGATGAGATAAATGATACGTTGCTGCTATCATTTTGAAGAAAATAGGGCCCAATACTCCCATCTAAAAGAGCTGCAGAAACATTCTTCAGACTTGATATTGAATAACTATGTGAAGCTTCCCAGTGGCAATATTCTGCAGGACTGAATCCAGTGCATGGTTCTGGAACGTTAACACCATGTTTCTTGCACCAGTTGACAATAAGATCCTTCATGCAGGCATTTGGAACTATAGAAAGGTTTGCCAACTTCCCTCGAGTCTTTGGACATGTATTGTGTCCATCATGAAACCACTTCTCTATATACACCCTTTCATAGGTTTGTCCAGAGGCTATAACTACTGGGTCATACATTAGTCTGGATGAAATAGGACAACAAAATTCCTCTGGAGGTACAGTAGCTTGACATACATCAATTGGAGCGGCAGAAGTACGAGAAGAGTTCATATGTGCTTTAAAATTCTTACTACCGGCATCACCATTCTCTTTGTGCTCATGACTATCCTGGCTAACATTCTTACCATGCTTCTTCAGGAGATACAGAAAATAGTTCACAATCTTCTCTTTTTTTGTATCAAGCTCATTCAATTTATCGAGTAGTTTGTTCAAGGATCTTCTCTCTAATAAAATGGCCTTGGGAGATGTCAGCTTCAATCTTGATGCAGCAATCTGAAATGCCTCAAACTCTAAAGCTTCAGTGGAGTCTGTTTGGCGAAGCAGACCTAGCAAAGCTCTGCCAGCCTCCTCTTCTGAAGAATCTAATCTAAACTTTGCAACTCTAAGGTAGTCAAGAACTTCAGACACCTGTCAAAATATAGAATGATCAGCTCATAAAAATCTGATATCCTTATATCTTGCGAAAGTAAATAATAATCATGGTGATAAGCACATAACAAAGTTATTCTTCTATGGAGGAAGGTATAACCACACAATGGTCTAAGAAACATATAGCTACATCAATTCAACCTCAGTACTTTGCCAAAAACTCCAAATTTAATCAGATGGGCATATAAATAACAGTCAACATTATCCAAATGCCAATTTTATATATACTGCAAACTATAGGCCAAGTAATCAGAGTGTTGATTGGACATAAAATGGCCCAAAAACAACTTTATTGAACACAGCTTCATGACCATCGGTTCTATAACAAGAAAAATGAGATGTCTTGGGAAAGATGCAAATTCTTTTGGAGGAGACAATGGGAATAATCACGTACACTTAACAAGTGCTGCAGATTAAGGACCTACTTCAGATAATAAATTGCAACTATTGTCGCATGCATGAATATTTCAGATAATCTTGAAGCCAAACATGTTTACTGAAGAACCATCTTGCACACATTTCAGATAATTCTAGATTTATAGTAAATGGATTATCATAAAACCTAGAATTGATCACATGAGAACATTCATGGCTATGTTAATAGTCTTAATATATAATTGACCACAAGCACAGTTACAGTGGTTCAAAAGAAAAAAATATTTCTGCAAGATGTTACTAAGTTAAAACAATGTTTAAAGATCAGGATCGAGTCCCTGTGACTCCTGATCACTAACTATTCAGGAATATGACTGAAAAATAGCTAATAGTGCAAAAATGTCAAACATGTACACCTCTAAGCCTGACAAACCTTAGATTCCAATGGTGGAGGGACCATATTCTGAATTTGGCATAGACTGTTAATTAATGAGCTCTTTATCCTTTCACATCTAGATAAAGTTGCTTCCCTTGTTATTGCCTGCAAATTTTTTAAAATGTGAAAAGGCAACAAAAGAAGAAATAGTTTATGATATTCTGTAAAAGGATAGATGAATTTAATAAAAGAAAGTAGGAGGAATTGCATGAGTGCTCATTGCTAGTGAATTGAACTATTGAGAATAACAAACAATTAGTTCGAGTTGGAAAAACTAACACATGCATAAAAGATAGTCCTAATAGTAGATTTCACGAACAAACATAAAAGGAAATGCCCCTAATGTCGAACACACAATCGTGTTTCTTCCAGCTGGTTGGGATAAGCTCTATAATCCTATCTCATTGTACCCCTCCTACCCCACCATGATCTTGTGATTATGTTTGATTTTGTGTCTTTTAATTTTCATTAATATCATTCATTTGATGAGTCATATGCAACTATTTCTCAACACTAGCATTAAGTTGAAGCATCTTCAATCCACATTTCCAAATGAAATTCTCTCAAGTTCCACTTCATTAACAATGCTAAAATAATTGTTTGTGAGAGATGCAGTATTTTTTTAAGACTGAATAAATAATCTCAACTAAAATACAACACAAAGAAACACAAGTTTTGCTGCCAAATGAGCAACTAGTGGGCATCAAGTGACCACTCTCAATCAACATAACACATAAACCAGATAGTTATTTCCTTGCCAATAATGTAATTATCAGAGATCCTACAAAATTGAAGTGATTGGACATCACATGATTACGATATTAATAAAACAGATATCCTGAAATAACATACTACAAGAATAATTCAAAATTGTTGCATCCGAATGTTTCATGCATATTAAAATGACAGTCATGAGAAGACCCAAATACAATTCATTATTAATGTAGAGATAAACTATGATCAGAAAAGATAATTGTAGTAAAACATGAATCTCCTAGCTGCATCTAAATGCTTAAGTATATTACCAATCCAAAATCTCCAATACATAACATCAAGGTTTTAAATCTCGTACCGTACCGCCCGTAGCGGGTGTTACGTACCAATATGGGCGGTACGTACCGGTTTTTTAAGAAACCGGTATTCGGTACACCCAATACCAGTCAGTACCGGGTGTACCGGTAGATACCAGGCAGTACCGGCAAAAATTGGGCGTACCACCTGGTATTTACTCTGTACCGCCCTTACCGGGCGGTACACTAACCGATACTGAGGCGGTACCGCCCGTTATGGGAGCAACATCGCTGCATTATGGTGCAGCAGCAGTTCCATGCTCTGGTACTCAGTGGTGCTGTAGCACAACATGGTGCTGGTACCGATATCATTTTTCGATAGGTACCATGTGTCGGTACGGTACATGTACTGACATTTAAAACCTTGCTTAACATAATTGAGAATTTTATTTAATGATTTTAAAAATGAGCTAAAAAATTTAAAAAAATGTTCAAAGTTCATATTAAGTAAAATTCTCTTACAGAAAATAAAAAAATAAAAATACCAAGTAGAGCTTGCTGGAGTCAGTGCAGTGCTGAAGAAGAAGTTTGGCTTTGTCAATTGAATTGTTTAAGCAACATAATTCCTGTATCCCAGAATTAAATCCTGGATGAACTGATTCAATTGCAGGAAGAATGGAATGAATTTTATCCAGTATCTTTGTAAGTTCCAAACATATTGAACTGTTGACCTGAATTACAAAAACAGTGAAAATTAGAAGGTTTGGTATTTCATATATTCTAGATTTGCTAATTAGTAACAAACAACAGCATCAAAGCATACAACAATCTGTAGACCTCAAAGCACCTAAAATGAGAATATGAATATGATTATGATCTCACAACTTCCTTGAAAGTCAGTCAAAATCAGTGGCAAGATTTTGCCCAATCTATCATATGAACAATGTTGTATTGATAACAATTTTTTCCAATCTAACTGAAAATGCATCACATCATCTCAATAATCTTATTATTTACGTTATGCAAATATCACAGGCTTAGAGATTTCAATTTTTTGGTACAGTTGTAACAAAGACCGGATAAAGTTAACTCACTAAACTTTCGAACATTAAGAGGACAAATCCACAACATAAAATCTAGGAGAAGAAAATATGAGCTTACAACAAGATGGAAATATATGTATACCTTGAATTCAATATGTTTCTTTGAGTCTTTCACAACTCTTGGTACACCAGTCCCCATACAATAAGAACTTGTATTGGTCTGCATAATAATACAAAATTAGAAGAGATTTTCATATTTCTGAAGAGATAGAGCAACACAAAATATTGCAGCATGATTACTCATAGGAATAACAATAGTCCTGATTTCCTCAATATTCGTTGTGTTACTGTAAATCACATAAATGTTGGTATACTACATATTACAGATACAACAATATGGGAAAAGGCATCACAAAATATTCCTATGATTTTCCTTTTCGAAATTGATGCCTACCTAATCACCTAAAAGCCCAACCAAACTCCTAACTACGCATTGATCAATCCAGAGAGAAGGCTTGGGTAAATAATTAGCGAACCTGAGACACCATGGGTGTATAACCATACGAGTTACCTTTACCAAATTTAATTTTCTACTTCAGTTCACCAAATTATGCGTCCCAGTTATTTCGATAATTGTGCTCAAGAACAGTATTCTTCTTCTTTGTGCTTATGTGGTGCAAAACAAGCCAAACCACATCTGCCAATAATTTTATAAAAGTAGCATAATCAACTCATATGAACCATATTAGGCCAAAAAACGAGAAAAAGAAAGAAGTAGAAGAGCCAAAACGAATCAGACTTCCAGAAACCGGAGCTTTTAAAACATACAATTCAGCACAAGATAGGGCATAGAGCAACCAAAAAGAACAAAATATCTATATAATAATAAAAATAAAGAAAAATCGACCAAAAATATGTCCCCGATTTGATCACGAGATATGCAACGCAGATGGAGTATTCACCACAAAAACTTGTACAGAAGAAGATGATGACCTCCAAAAGATAAAAGACTCGTCCAAGATGATCGTTTGACCCTGACCTCCTGCTACTTCGTCATGACAGAACGGCCTCTGAACTCGAAAGAACGCGTCCTGAGACGGGGTTAGGGTTCCCGGACGGCGTCGAATGAACAGCAAGTAGCAACCAACAGTCAACCAAATAAGAAGCGGAAAACGCGAGAGAGATCCCCGGCACAGACCGCAGGGAGATGTCCGCGAGACGAAGACGAAGGAGGAGAGAAGAATGGGTAAGGATTTGGGGAAGAAGCGCTTGACTAACTTTGAGGCGGGGACGACTCGCAGAGATATAGAGAGAGATTGAGAGAGAGAGAGAGGCGACAGGTGTAGATGGCGGGAGCGGTCAGTCGTCGTTGGCGGGCGACCCAAGTACACTATAAAGTAGGGCTGAGCAAAATTCGATCCGACGTAAAACATCCGATAAAATTAATTCGAAAACTCAATTCGGATCGGATTATTCGGGTATAACGGGTCGGGTCGGGTCAAAAATTTCAAAATTTTAAGTAAATTTTCGGGTCAGGTCGAGTTCGGATGAAAACCCTGTTTAACCCGACCCGCTCGATTGTAAATAATCGCCTGACTACGAACGGGTGCTAACCCGCATTGATGATCCGACCCGCACCTCGTTCGCTGCTTCCGCACCCATTGAGGCGAGTGAGCATTGACCATTTGAGTCATGGTCAATGTCTCAAATCTCAATTACTCAATTGGTCATTTAAGCTGAGGCGACTCCCCTCTATCGAGTCTCGACTCGACGATTCCCCTCTCTCGTAGTCTCGCCACCCGCCCGCCGCGCCTATGCCCTAAGTCCCTAACTCCAGTAGATAGTCGCCACTCGCCAGTCGTCGTTGTCGATCCCGACTCTCGGGCGAGGACTCAATCGCCGTCGCAGGTGGCGACGACGCGCGCGAAGCTGGGGGCGATCAGGAAGAGCGTCGTCACTTACCCCGAGTTCGTGCGGATTTGCTACGAGGTGACCCAATGCTGAGCAGGGGATGGAGATATCATGCCGAGCAGGGATGATATTTTCGGGTTAATTGGGTTAAACGGGTCGGGGCCCGAATTTTTCGAGTTATTCTGGTCGGGCCCCGATTTAAAAATTGGGTCGGTTCTAGTTTTTTTTTTTTTTTGAATTTTTCGAGTATTAACCCGATCGGGTCGGGTCGGGTATTGATCCGACCCGTTCGATGCTCAGCCCTACTATAAAGCAGAGTTGGGGAGGAGGAGAAATCCCTCCTCGTGGCGAACACCACCCACGGTTCCGCACAAATGAGAATATGCCACGTCATTCTTATTGAGCTTGACCTCAAATTTTGGTGAGGTCAAGCTTCAGCACAATTGCTTATCATCCGTATCGAATATTTGACTTGGATTTCTTCTTTCCTCCACATGAACAAGAGGACAAAAAATTGCAGCCTAATGAGAAAAAGAAAAAAAATCAACCTCGAAACAGAGTAAAATATTAAAATTAAGTCAAGTTGCAAAAATTGGTACATTCTTACTTAGTTGAGATATGCGTGTCAAACTGAACTGTTCAAGTTCAAGAGGTAGATGGGTTAGAAATCTTAGAAGGCGTTGAATCACTCAACACCTTGGCTAGACAACCTTGAATAATTCAAAACCAATGGTGGAGCTTTTTATTTTAATTTCCTCAATTAACATCCGAAGGTTCACGAGTCAAGCTCAAACTCGTGATTCGGTCATATAAACCATGATTGCGACTAATCCGGAAAATAATAAAATGAAATTTGAAGTTATATATTTATAGCAGTGCTAAATGAACAATTTGGTGCAGCAATAATTGTTACTATCAAACTGTCATCCCACTCATCCAATCATAACGATCATGTAACGGCCAGTTTTGCTCCATCTCAAAAACTACTCGTAACCGCTCACACGAGGCAGACCACTATAGTAGGTATGATCATGATATTTTGCAACTCATACATCATATAATTTATTGAGATAATCCCAATAAATTAATAATTCAACTCGTCTTGTTCACCTAGAAGGGAAAAGGGAAAAGGGAAAAGGGAAACAGAAAGTTGAGCTAACTAGGAAAGTTGACTTGGACAAGGCGCGGACCATTTCGACCAATCTGATCGAATCATTTTAATGGCAATGTGTAATTATGTAACCTAACCCACCTTAACGACTAAAATAATTAATGTGTCCCGTAGAATACAGCACGCCGCCTCTTTTTTGCTCGAGGAAAGTGAAGATGTTTTCAACTGTGTGTGCGCAGTTGACCATTTTGGTTCTAGACTTCAATGTGATCTTTAAAGACACATTAATTCTCTGCATTAATTATTTTGGATTAAGTGGTGGGATGCTTCTTTAATTCTCCTCACTATATGCTGAAATGCAAAGAAGCATATGAGCTATATCTATACAGTGAAGCAAAATACTACTCACTCGGATGAGCTGGGGGAGGTAAATATGTACCTAAGATAGATTCTATTAAGACAAAACTGTCGATCAAAACAGATTCTATACACAACGTATACTAAAAACTCTCTTATTATATATATGCAGATATATTTATGAAGAAATTATTTAGCAGCATATGAGTCAGTGGACTACATTGTGCTTGAATACTTTTAAGCTTGCTTAGAATTTGAGTAAATTGTATATGAATTATGAAATTAATGATTTTGAAGAGTTTTTGGATCCTAATTTATTTATCAAAAGTTATATGACATATATATTTAAGATTTAATCTCACATTATATACTCGATTCCGCTAGTTAGTTAAGCTGATTATTGGGCACAGGTCATCTATTTTTATGTAATTGCAATATTTATCTTTTTCGTATTTAATAATTCTTTTACTTAATGTAGAATATATGCTAATTAAATCTAATAAAAATTATATAAAAATTAAAATTCATAGACGACAGAAAAAAGGGTCTATATATGCGAAAAATGACTTCATATACATGACACTTAGAAAATTGCCTAATCCATTTTTTTGTGTGCTTATTTTGCTATTTTTTTTATATTTTTGTTAAAAATATTATGTTATATTTTAAATCAAAAATTAGTTTATTCGCAGATAGTGGTGGGGTGTGAAAAATGTAAAAAAATAAAATATTTATATTAAGAAAGAGAAGCTTTCGTTGAGTGGAAATCAAGGACATATTAGGAAAAAAAATAAATATCAAAGAAAGAGAAGCATTAAATAATTACACGAGACCAATGCTTTGTAATCCTTGGGTCTTTAGAAGGATTATTAGGCTGAAGTTTTAGGAGAATACAACAGTTCTCTTTTACCAAACTTGGGCACTATAAGGTCCAAAATGATAAAATTCGAAATTGCAAAAAAATTACCAAAACTAAAACCAATTTTGACAGGATACTCTCAATGCCTTTATATGTTGTTTGAACAAAAATTGATTATTTTGTTTTGTTAAAACAACATATTTAACACAAGAAAAAATTTCTAACTTTTTTCTCTCCTCTCCTCTTTAATTCCCCTCATCGTCGCCTCGTCGGTGCCTTGTGAATACACCATTGCCACTAACCTCGATAGACAAAACACTTATTCATCCTCTCTTATTTTTCCCCTTTACTAGTGCCTTGAGGATTTTCGGAATTCTTTTCCTTGTCATAAGATCCTATATGCATTTTTATGAATCCATGGAAGCTAAGATTTGGAGAAGAAAAAAAGGAAGAGGAGATAAAATAAGTCATGTCACATCGTGCTTTTGATTTATACATTTAAAAGAAGAAAAAAATACCTCCTTAGGCGGAAAAGATATCATAGAATTAAGTACAATTGTGTTTATAATTTATATGTATTTATTCAAATTTATGAGATTATACGAAAAGAAATGAATAAGAGACGAAAATCCTTCGCTACTTGACTTAATTAATTATTATCACTACAAAAAATGTCACTTTTCGTGACCATTATTAATGGGGGTCGCGTGTTGCCCTTAGCAAAACATAGTTTTCCTAAGGGCCAGAAGTTGGCCCCCAAGGAAAACATAATTTTTCTGAGGGCCAGGATCTAGCCCCCAAGAAAATATAGTTTTCTCGAGAGCCAAACGCATCATTAAAATTTTCCCCTAAGGATATAGTTTTCCTGACATACGAAAAATTCTAGTACTCGTCGGTCGAACTTCAGTCGACCGGAGATCAGTTGGGGATCGAATGAATCTTAGGTTCATGGCTGATAATGAATTTTTTGGATTTTGGATTTCGATTTGGGTTTACAACTCCATCAAGCATCTTAAGGATAATATAAAACCCCTAAACCTATGTCTTCGAATCTTCTTTGTCTTCCAAGCATCAATAAACGTCTTTGAGTTTTTCTTATTTTAATTAGAGTTGAGTATACAATTATAAATTATTTTAATTAATAAAGGTTTCAAAAATATTTTACACCTACACACTACACCCTAACAAGTAACACCCTAACCCAAGTTTCGATTTGGGTTTACAACTCCATCATCAAGCATCTTAAGAATAATATAAAACCCCTAAACCTATGTCTTCGAATCTTCTTTGTCTTCCAAGCATCAATAAACGTCTTTGAGTTTTTCTTTGATTTCGCATCAATATTCCGATCATGGACGTTGCATTCTTATCGACTTTGAACCTGAAAATATTTTTCAATGAAACATTAGTTCCTAATTTGTTATCATCAAATCTAAGACTGAGATAAAGGTTAAAAATAGGGGTGACGTGGGTTTGTGTAAATGGGTATTTCACCTGTCCCAAACCCTGATAGGTCATTAGCTGATTTTGCCTGTTGGGTCGTGAGAAGGGTATAGAATTTTGAGGTAAAAACATGTAGGTTTGGGAAGAATTCAGGATTTTAGTCTAAAACACATCTCAAACCTATTATGTATAAAGTTACTAAAATACCCCTTATACTATCCATATATGCAGAATAATTTTATCTTTTTAATTATGGTTCAATATTTTTTTATCTTATTTTAATTAGAGCCGAGTATACAACTATAAATTATTTTAATTAATAAGGGTTTCAAAAAATATTTTACACCTACACACTACACCCTAACAAGTAACACATAGTCACCAATTAACTCACCCGCCGCCCATCCCCATCGCCCGACGCCCATTTACAGTTCTACTCCTTTGTCTCCCTCACACTGTCACATGGCAGCCACACCGCCGTAGACTTCCAGCTCTCCGCTCTCCGCCTCAACCTCCACTAGCACACGATTATTCCTCCTCTCACCGACGCCGATCAACTTTCTCTGTCTCTCTCACACTATCACACGGCAGCCGTACCGCCACAGACCTCCGGCTCTCCGCTCTCCACCTCTCTCCCACGAGCACAATTTGCTCCTCTCGTTCCTCTCTCACACAAATCTTTTTTACACGTATGGTGATTTTTTTTACCTGTTTTCTTGCTCCTCTCCTTCCGCTCTCTCATGCTTCCACTGTAACACGGTTTTTGGAGCAGGTGGAAGCGTTGCTAATTCATTCTCAATTTTTTTTATAAATTTTGTTAACGCGGGTACCCAATGGATACCCGCTAAATTAGTGGGAAAAGTTTGAGAATTTACCTTCAAAATAGTAACGGATTTGAGATTGAGTTTCCTTAATGGGTATGAGTATAGGATGGACTCCATCGTCGCAAATCCTCTCCGGTCCATCCTTAGTTAAAGACCTTAGGACAATATCAACATTCTATCATTGTGAAACAACATATATCAAAATCATGTACAATAACAAAAATCTTTTTGTTCACTCGTTTCTCCCTATTTGCATCAAATATCATTTATTTTGCAAGAAAATAAATATTTGGGAGCATTATAGTCCCAAACCTGTATATGCCTCCCTCGACTTGGTCTAGATTTTTTTCCTTTGCTATTTCTTACTCTATATAATCATATTCTTCATTGAGATCAAAATTGAAAACTGATTCTAAATCCATGATTGCGGTCCTTTGGCTATCTGAGAGAATGTTCGAAACTATTCGTATTATTGGTGAAAACAAACTATTGGTTTTATTTTATTGAATTTGTTTTTCCACAGGAATATGATGTTTTAGTTACGCTTTTAGTTTTTTTTTTCTCAAAGTTATTAGGTACAAATAAAGTGCAATTTTTATCCTTTTAAAAATTAAAAAGAAGAGAAGTGGACCCTCCAATTGTATGAATGGAATTAATGAACAAAGCATATGATTGTTTTTTTTTTAAATTTAAGACTAAGTGGGCCAGATTGCACAATGGAGAAACAATCATATCCAAGTATGAATGAATGATCGTGTGTGTATATATATATTCTCATCAAAAGACATAAAATATAGTGGTGCTTGTCTTGTTAATTAATGACTGCCAGTTGGTGTATACACGACTTTGGCTCTTGTGGTCTTCTCCGGGCAATTCAAGTCTTGGCGGTGACATCACATGGATGATTTTGTTTTCATCTAATTATCCACCATAAAACAACGTAAAGATTTCTCGGATTAAGTTCTTCACAAATTGGTTTGATTTGATTTGATTTGATCTAATTATGTTATTTGTTCGTTTAATTAACTCACAATTTAATTCCTCAAATATAATCGAGTTTTTAAAGTGATCCCGCAAAAAAAAACTCGATTGATATGATCTCTCTAAAATATGACTCGAGCAAAATAGTCGGATTGACTCGGGCAAAAGCTCTTGAATTGAACAATTTTGCTCGAATCATATTCTATAGAGATTACATTGATCAAGTTTTTCTTGAGGAACTATATCACGCCCCATCCTAGGGTCACGTGACCGACCAGGATGTATTTGTCTATACTCTGAAGCCTATCTCATACACATGCTAACTCAACATGATATACAACGGAAATCAAAGCAAGTAAGTAAATAACATTTTTATCTGAGAAATTGAATAAAAGTTTTGCTTTGAAAAGAAAATCACAAACAAAAGTAACGTCCATAGTAAATAATTTTAAAGGTTAACAATTTTAGAAATATAAATCTCAAATGAACATAACTGACTGTCCCAAAATGGCTACAACTCAAATAAATGTCAAGTGCATTTTAATAAGATGCATTTCGAGTTTTTGAGATCCGTTTAAACCATAAATGGTTCTCAAAAACTTGCACAAACAAGAAGCTTTCTTTATATATGGATATGGGACATTTTGTATAGAATTTATGGTTTCCATTGGTGCAAATCCAATCACCTAGATTTGAGGTGAAAAGCATTTATGTAATTTATTCAATAATTTTTTTGTGTAGTTTGTTCAAGTAGATGTTAATGTGAATGAACCATAACTATGTAAACCTATCCCTAATAGATTTATTCCAAAATAGCATATCCAAATTATAAGAAATCCTATAGAAGCCACAAGTGCGAAATTCGTACCTTACAAACTTCGACTTGTTCTAGTATGTAAATAAATCTCAAATGAACACGACTGTCCCAAAATGGCTACAACTCAAATAAATGTCAAATATATCAATGTGCATGATCAACTACTAGCAAGACTCGACTACGACCCCTAAACTCGGACTCTCATGAGATCAATGATGCTCCTCTGCCCTTCAGCCACGCCAAATGCTCCAGCCCATACCTCACTGATCGGGCTTTGTTGCGATTTTCAGATGATCAATTGGAGGCTTTGATAGTGTAGTCAATATCCTTAAGGAATTTATGCGCCCCCACTATTTTGCTTCTGGGTTGATGGCGAATTTCCTCCAGGATTTTACAAAGTCAACATAGAAATTTCGGACAACAAGATCCAAAATTTCCCATAAGAATACGTTAGAGAAAAATTATATTTTCCATTTGGAAGAAGCAAGTATTTATAATACCTTAAGCACACTTTATGAAAAGTTATGACTTTTAGAAAATAGTAGTTAAAGTGCCTTTTCGAAAAAAATATATATTTAAATATCTTTTTGAGAATAACTGTTTGAATTATAAAATTAATAAATATATGTATATCTAATTAATTTTTCGGGCCAAGCCCAAGTGCCCCAAGTGTCATCTTTATTTGACTATTATAATATTAATTAATAGTCATAATTTGTATACCTCCAAATTCCATCAAAACTTCTCATCAAGTAGAGGTGTATAACATATGTATATATACACTTCTAACTTTTGAAAATTATCTGACTTTCAAGTAGAGGTGATTAAAATACTTGACTTAATCATTTATGCATATAATAGGTGTCTTTCAACTTGAACCTACCACTTGTATAAATTTTCAAATCTTATCGAAATTGATGGTTAGATAATAATCTATTAAACCATAATTTTTTTATTGACAAGACGAAAAATTTATACTCATAAAATCATAAATCAAGTCAAACTCTTAACGTGTCCACCATAAGCTTTAGCACCATATTATGATCTTGTGCTACCTCCTGAAATCATAAACACTTACAAAATTTTATGTCCCAAACTTTGATTGAAGCGGCACCACTTCTTGTGTTTACTTAGGTGAAGATTTAACCAAGTCCTTTGTTTTGGATTAACTTAGTTCTCAATCTGAACTCTGTTTCTTCATTAAGAGTAATTTATACTCACCCTCCTTTTCTTAAGTACTATAAGATTTCTAGTACTTGCTAACTATCACAAGCTATAACTTGTTATTACCTTTTGAACCTTTAGAATTGCTAAACAATAAGAAAGGTAAGGTTCTCGTTACTAGTGACAAGTTATAATGCCTTTAGACCCATTATACTTGTAATACTTATTATCTTATTTCTTGAGAGTCCTTTAGTCAATGGGTCAGCAAGGTTGTCTTTAGATCTTACATAGACAATTGTGATAATACTATCAGAAATCAGTTGTCTTATGTATTTATGTCTTAAAGCAATATGTCTAGATTTGCCATTGTAAATCTTGCTAAATGCTCTAGACATAGTTGCTTGACTATCACAATGCAAGAGGACAGCTGGCATCGATTGTGGCTACAACTTTATATCTAGTAATAAATTTCTCAGCCATTCTGCCTCTTTACTCGTTGCTGCTAAAGCAACAAACTTAGATTCCATTGTGGAGTGAGTTATGCACGTCTGTTTCTTAGAAGCCCATGAAATAGCTCCTCCACCTAAAGTGAAAATCCAACCAAACGTTGATTTGTTATCATTTACACCAGTTATCCAACTAGCGTCACAATATCCCTCCAATACTGAAGTATATTTATTGTAAAATAATGTATAGGTCTTTGTCCTTTTACGATAACCAAGGATTCTTCCTATTGCTCTCCAATGATCTTGGATTGTCTGTAAATCTTGAAAGTTTACGTACTGCAAAGGCAATATCATGCCTAGCGCAATGCATGACATATATCAAGCTGTCAATTGCACTAGCATAATCTAATTGACTCATAGCTCTTCCAAAATTTTCAATCAACTTATTAGAAGCATCAAATGAAGTATTAAATTCTTTAATACCCAAATGATTAAATTTTGAAAGAACCTTATCAATGTAGTGAGATTGGCATAAAGCAAAGCCCCCACTACATTTTTTAACTTTGATTCCAAAGATAGTATCAACTTCTTTCAAATCTTTCATTTTAAATTGAGAAGCTAAATACTTCTTAGTGTCTGTTATACCTTGCATATTGGTTCTTATAATTAGCATGTTATCAACATAAAGACATACTATTACACCATAATCCTTTGTGAACTTAGAGTAAATGCATTTATCTACTCTATTGTGCTCAAAATCATTTGATAAAATCACGGTGTCAAATTTTTCATGCCACTATTTAGGAGCTTACTTTAATCCATACAATGATTTGACCAGTTTACAAATTTTCTTTTCATTGCCAAGAAGCACAAACCCTTCAGGTTGTTCCATATATATTTATTCATCAAGATTGTTGTTTAAGAATGTTGTTTTTATATCCATTTGATGGACATATAAGTCATAAATTGATGCTAATGCAAACAACACTCTTATTGATGTAATTCTTGCTACAGGAGCATAAGTATCAAAATAGTCTACTCCTTCTTTTTGTCTAAATTCCTTAGCAACTAGTCTAGCTTTGAAGGTTTGTAGAGTGTATTTCCTTCTAAATACCCATTTACATCCAATGGGTTTAGAAGTAGGAGGTAAATCGGTCAATACCCATGTGTCATTTGATAGAAGAGAATCTATTTCATCATTTATAGCCTCTTTCCAGAAGGCAAAATCTCTTGAAGCCATTGCTTCATTATAAGTTTTCGGATCTTCTTCTAAATTCAATACAATAGGTATTTTATTTAACACCTCATCTCTATTTCCTTCAACTAAGAAGACTATTGCTTGAGAAGAAATAAAATCAGAATCAAAGTTCTTTTGTTTTCTTGGCCTTTGACTCCTCCTGGATTCAATAGGAGAATCAACGCCCTTTCTTTTATTGTTTGAAACGGGATTCAAAGTAGTGTTCAGTGATACTGTAGTATCATTTTGGGTCACTATAAGATTGTCATTTGTCACTGTAGTATCATCTAGAGTTACTGTACTGTTGGTAATTTTCGTATTATCATGTGCGCTAATATTTGAATCACCAATAAATTTTGTTTTTAGGAACTCAACATCTTTAAACTCTATAATAACATTAGACTCAACATCTAATAATCTGTATGCTTTTGAGTTCTCAGCATAACCCATAAAAATACTTTTAATTCCTCTGTCCTAATTTTGTTCTGTTAGGATCTGGAGTTCTGTAATAGGCTAAACAGCCCCATACCCTCAAGAAATTTAAGTTGAATTTTCTTCCTTTCCATATCTCATATGGTGAAACCTTAAATTTCTTTGAAGGTATTCCATTGTGTACAAAGCACGTTGTTAACAGAGCCTCTCCCCATAGATTCATTGGTAATTTTGCATGCATGAGCATGACATTAATCATATCTATCAATGTTCTATTTTTTCTCTCGGCTAGGCCAATTTGTTATGGGGTATATGGTGCACTTGCTTGGTGAATCAAATCATTTTCTTCACAAAATACAAAAAATTCATTGGAAAAATATTCACCTCCTTGATCACTTCTTAGGATTTTAATTTTTTTTTCCAATTGATTTTCAACTAATGCTTTGTAACTCTTAAACATATCAAAAGCTTGATCTTTTGTTCTCATTAAATAAACATATGTAAATCTAGAAAGATCATCTATAAAAGTAATAAAATATCTATTACCACCTCTACTTAAATGACCATTTAATTCACAAATATCAGAGTGCACCAGTTTAAGCAATTCAGTAGTTTTTTTATTGCTTGAAAATGGCTTCTTAGTCATTTTAGCTTGTATACAAATTTCACTTTTTCTATCATGCTTATTCACATAAGAAATTAGTCCATGTTTAGACATAAACTTAATAGACATATAATTAACATGTGATAGTCTAGCATGCCATAAGTCAAAGGATGATTCAACTATATAAATAGAAAGATCAACTTTATTTATACTTAATTTAAACATGCCATCACAGGAGTATACTTGTCCAACAAATACATCATTTTTAGAAAATATAACTTTTTCAGCCTCTATCACAGCCTTAATACCTTTCTTACATAACAAGTGAGCAAAATTTAAATTCTTTCTAATATCAGGAACATGAAAAACATTCATTAATATTAGCTTCTTTCCAGAAGTGAATTGAAGCTCTACTGTTCCTCTTCCAAGGATATTGGCAGTGTCATGATTTCCCATTAGAACTTTCTCATCACTTGCTGCAACTTCATAATGTTTGAAGAAGTTTCTGTTGTTGCATATGTGAACAATAGCACCGAAGTCATACCACCAATCTGCAGATTTTTCAGTTGTTGCCATATTGCATTCGATCACCATACTGATTTTTAAAGTTGTACCTATAGCAATAATTTCTGATGGGAAAGCTTTATGTTCAACAACATTTGCCTTTTTCTGTTCAACATTCCCTTCTAGTTTCAGTTTCTTGAAAAACCTGCATTCCTTTTTGAAATGCCCTTTTTTGCCACAGAAAAAACAACTCTTGTTGTTCTTGTTGATAGAAGCATTGTCACTTGAAATTTCACCAAGTCTTCTTTTATTTTCAGACTTGTAAACATTATTTTCGAAATTACTATTTGTTTTCTTAGGCTCAACATAGTTCACTTTATGACCAGACTCTAAAGCAAATTTATTTTCACGAAAACGAATTTCCTCTTCAATTCGTATGTGCTTTACGAGTTGGTCTATAGTGAAATCTTCATATGCGTGCATCAGTTTCTTTCTATAATCATTCCAAGTGGTTGGTAATTATGCAATTACAGCAGCCACTTGAAGAGAATCAGATACATCCACCTTTAAATCTTTGAGTTTGGAAATCATCAATAGTAATTCATCAACTTGATCCATGACAGATTTTCCATCTATCATTTGAAATTCAAATAATTTCATACTAAGAAATCTGTCAGTGTCTTGTTTTTCAGAAGTATATTTATTTTCCAAGGCTTTCCAAATTTCTTGTGGTGATTTGATAGGACGAAATAAATCATACAAGCGATCAGAGAGAGAGTTTAAAATGAAACCTCTACATCGAACTTCATCCTCTTCACGCCTTCTGCGAGATGTCTTGATCTCATCAGTGTCCTCCTCCGTCTTCTGCTAAGTTCGGATCTTCCTGCAATTCCAAAACTTGTATGATTTCATTTTAAACTCTCTCTCGGATCTTCCTGCAATTCCGAACTTAGCAGGTATGCAATTCCAAGTTCAGTGAGCATGAACAATAACTTGTCTTTCCAGCGAGTGAAGTTGTTGCCATCAAATCGATCCAGTTTGAACATCTCCGGATTGAACATCTTGTTAGAGCCAGTAGCCTCCATTGTGGTCTTAAATTTCTTAAGATTGTTGGGATTTTTAGATGATCAATTGGAGGCTTTGATAGTGTAGTTACTATCCTTAAGGAATTTATGCGCCCCCACTATTTTGCTTATGGGTTGATGACGAATTTCCTCCAAGATTTTACAAAGCCAACACAGAAATTTCGGACAGCAAAATCCGAAATTTCCCACAAGAACACGTTAGAGAAAAATCATATTTTTCATTTAGAAGAAGTAGGTATTTATAATACCTTAAGCACACTTTACGAAAAGTTATGACTTTTCGAAAATAGCAGTTAAAGTGCCTTTTCAATCTAAAAACGATTAAATATCTTTTCGAGAATAACTGTTTGAATTATAAAATTAATATATATATATATATATATATATATATATATATATTTTCGGGCCAAGGCCAAGTGCCCCAAGTGCCATCTTTATTTGACTATTATAATATTAATTAATAGTCATAAATTGTATACCTCCAAATTCCATGAAAACTTCTCATCAAGTAGAGGTGTATAACATATGTATATATACACTTCTAACTTTTGAAAATTACCTGATGTGGGACTAAATCACTAACTAATATAATAGGCTTTGCAAAAATAGAAAAGAAAATAAGGATGAGTCCAAAGGAGCTCACTGAGCGGTTCTACCAACCCCCACAATCAAAACCAACCACAAATATGAACAATGCGTCTTCCCCATACGGAATATAAAGATCTGGGGGTATGACTTTCATCAGGCCACTCGGCCAATACATGCCCAAGGGCATCACATATCATGAAATATACATATAACGATGGGATTCGCCCATCCAACCAGATCGGGATTCACCCATCCAATCGGGTCGGGATTCGTCCATCCGACCTTATTCAATAAATCAATGGTCGGGATTTGACCATCCAACCAAATTAATATCAAGGTTGGGATTCACCCATCCAATCTAAGTAATCATATAACGGTTGGGATTCGACCATCCAACCATAACAATAAAATCACATGTTGGGATTCGCCCATCCAACCATTCGGGCTCCTCCCTTCCAACAGCTTGTGCGGCTCCAAAGTGGAGCCGCACGGCTCAAGGGGGGATTTTATAATCCCTTCCCCAAAATATTTTTTAATTTTACAACCCTACTCATCTAGTTAAACCGCATCCAAATCAAGCCCGAATCCAACCCGTGAACTCGGCTCAGCCCCAATATAACCCAATGCTAAAACATGACACATGTATCATAATTAATTAAGAAAAGGACATACAATTTACATAATTACTCACCTGGGCTCTCAAGCTAGCGTCAGATCGTGACTCGACTCCGAATCAACCCGCTAAACTAACAATACAAATAATCAATAATTTTATATAAAAAAAATATTCGGATTTTACAATCTCCCCCGCCCCCTTTAAGAAAAATTTGTCCTCGAATTTTTGTAAAACTTAGGGACTTACCATATCCTCAAATAATGAGGGGTACCACTCTATCATATCCTGCTCCACCTCCAAAGTGGCTTCCTGCCCGGAATGATACTCCCATCTGACCTTTATCAGAGAAATCTCCTTGGACCTCAATTTCCTAATTTGACGGTCTAGCACCTCAATCGGTCTCTCCTCATAAGAAACTGCCGAATCCACCTCAACTGTGGTAGGCTCAATCACATGCGACTCGTCCCGAACATACTTATTTAACATGGACACGTGGAACATTGGATGCACTCGGTCCATATCGATCCATAAAGCCAACTCATATGTCACTGCTCCCCTTCGTTTGAGAATAAGGAACGACCTAATGAACCTAGGGCTTAGCTTCCCCCTTTTCCCAAACCTTACCACCCCTTTCATAGGGGATACCTTAAGGAAGACTATGTCCCCCTCAGCAAACTCTATCTCCCTAGCCTTTTCCATCTGCATACATCTCCTGACGACTCTGAGCTGCCAACAACCTTTTCCTGATTAGCTTCACTTTTTCCACTGTCTCCTCAACCAGGTTGGGTCCCATCATAAGGGAATCTCTCGCCTCAAACTAACCCACAGGCGACCTGCATCGCCACTCATATAATGCCTCAAAAGGAGTCATCCCGATGCTACTATGATAACTGTTATTGTAGGCAAACTCAATCGGGGGTAAGTATTTCTCCCAATTGCCCTCCAAGTCTAGCACACATGCCCTCGGCATGTCCTCCAATGTCTGAATATGGAAGAACTGTCAGAATCGAGTTGTGAACTGAGTGAAGAAGAGATGTGATACGTGAGAATGCTTAACAGGAAGGTAATAGCTTTGAGAAGGCAAATATAAATAAAATAGTGGTCCAAGTCTTGAAACAAATGGGTGGAAGAAGAGGAGATAAAAATACTAAGTACTTCCACAATCTAGTCAAAATGAAGAGGAGATGTAGTAGAACTATTGAGCTGATACTAGACAATAAAATTGTTACATATGACAATGAGATGGTAGAGGCTTTTGCTTACTACTACGAGGACCTATGGAAAAGGAAAAGTGTGGAGGAGTTGAATCTAGAGTTACTGTATAAGCTGGAATGGAAAACCATTAATGAAGAAAAGAGGAAGAGATTAAGCATGAAGTTATTTATGGAGGAAACTTGGGAAGCAGTGAATGGTTTGGGAAGGGGTAAGAGCCCTGGATTAGATGATTACATTGCAAAAATTTTCATTCACAACTGGGAATGCTTGAAGGAAACAATAAAAGAGGAAATAGAATGTATCTTTAAATACAATAGAATGCGTCAAGGGTGGAATGACACAAAGTTGGTGCTGATACCAAAGAAAGGCAAAGCAAAACTAACACAGGAGTTCAGGCCAATAGCAGTTTGCAATGTTATTTATAAGATTGTGACAAAAATCCTAGCTAATTGGATAAGGAGTGTTCTGGATAAAGTAATTAGTAAGGAACATGTGGCTTTTGTACCTAAAAGATACATACATGAAAATATCTTTGCAGTATCAAAAATGGTGAATTCATTCTACAATTCCAAAGCAAGCAACCCAAACATCATTCTCAAACTGGATCTGAAAAAGGCATATGACTGGACTAAGTGTTACACTTACAAAGTTCTAAGCCTGATGGGATTCTCTGAAGTTATGATCAAGTGGATAAAATGTTGTATTGAAGAGGTCATGTTGTTTCATTGGTGTGACCTCTAGATCTTTTAAAAATTTTAGAGGAATAAGACAAGGAGATTCATTATCTCCATATATCTTCATTATAATGAAGGAGGTAATATTAGCTATGACTAGAGATTTCAGTAACAAAGAAAGAATTATTTTTTATCACATAAAGCAAACCAGTATCACCAGCTTTGCTGATGACATTGTATTTGCAATGGACTGAAAGATCATGTAAAGGAATGAAGAAAATACTGGAGAATTATTATGCAGCTACAAGACAGAAGATTAATAGAGAGATATTTGTGCAAAATGTCAGCCAGATAAAAAGCATAAGATTTGCAACTTTTTTGATATGAAGGAAGGCAAGTTCCCTATGCACTATTTGGGAACCTTCATTAATCCTAGAAGGTTCAGTTCTAATCATCAAAATGCACTATTGGGCAAAGCATTTGATTTCACAAGCAGGAAACAGTACATTGCTAAATTCTGTAGTGAGTTCAATGTCAATTTATTCACTTTCTATCTCATGGGTCAGTGATAATGTAGTGAGGAAAATCTCTAAGGCTTCTAGGGATTTTTTCTGGAGGGCTGACAATAATAAAAAATCTGCTAAATTAATTAGTTGGAGCACATTAACAGCTAATAAATCAGTAGGTGGACTGGGGATGAGGGACATTGTTGGGATGAAAAAGGTGATGCTTATCAAGAGAGTTTTCTTAGGTCTGAATGCAAACAAGAGACTTTGGGTTAATATTTACAAGAGCAAATATGAAGTATGAGATATGGGAAGCTGGAATGGCTCTTACAAATGCATGATGAAAAGGAGAGAAGGAATGAGGAAGAAAATAGTTAATGAGAAGAATACTATGATTTGGAGAGATCCCTAGGTGAATAATCTTTCATTAGAGCAACGTCCTACATATATTGACCGTGTAGAATTGGAAAATCTCTTATATGTGCAGGAACTTTTTAAGGAGTCCGGATGGAATCAGAAACTGTTGGGGAAGTATTTTGGTGATGATCTAAGAAGTAAAACTAAGATACTACAAATTGATATGGAAGGAGGAGATGTGTCTTGGGTCGGGAGCGATAGTAGACATGGAGGAGCTTCAGTGAGGAGTGCTTACTGGTTCCTAAAGAGCAAATAAGAGTTGAATGAAGGGCCTATTGTTGACTGGAAGAGCATTTGGAACCTAAAGATTCCACAAAATGCTAAGATGTTTATTTGGAAGCTAATATGGAGAAGACTACCAGTATCAACTTGGTTTGCAAAATTCAAAGATGAGGAAACAGAAAAATGGCATGTTTGTAATAGTGAAGAAGATCAAATAAATCATATTATTTTTAGATGTCCAACAGCAGTGCACTATTGGAACTTGGTGGAGACAATGCTGGGGATAAGTTTTAGATTCAGAGACACTTGAAAGGAGGGGGCATGGATATTGGAGGGAGAAGGTTATGAGAAAGAGTTAGCAGTGAAACTAAGAGCACTTCCAGCTTTCTCTCAATGTTGCCCAGGCTATTTTTATTCCAGTCCTTCAAAACATCTGCTATTCGTTTTTGTTTTTCCATAATAGTTTCGCTTCCATTATTCTTAGCCTTCCAATTTTCTCTGACAATTTCAGCAAATTTCTTATTTTCAAACAAAAAATGTTCAATTATAAATGGTTTTTCCTTAAATCTCTCTTCTTTCCTTTTCACAAAATAACAGTAATGGTCTGTGGTCCAAGTCCACTTTTTGCATATGTCTCACCTTGATTTCTACATTTTTGTTTAGCCACTCATTATTGTAAAGCACCATATCCAACCTTGCATGTATTCTAGCTTTACCTTTTCTGTTATTTGTCCAGGTGAATTTAGGACCAGTAAAATCTGCTTCCAATAGACCATTCTCTTCAATAAAATTAGTGAAGTCCTTCACTGCCTTTGAATACAAAAAGTTTCTTCCTCGTGATTTTTCCTTCTCTCCCCTTATGCAATTCATATCCCCTGCTAATATCCATGGCAGCTGTTCTATATTTACTTCACCGAAAATATCCCATAACCTCTTCCTTTTATAATGATTATTGCTTGCATAAATTCCAGATGTTAGAAACTCTTCACCATTATTCTGTTTTACCAGACTGCTTTTGTTCTGATCATCTTTATATACTGTCTTTACATCAATTCTGCTCCTTCTCCATAATACCATAATTCTTCCAGATCTACCAATACTAGAAACAAAATCTCCTCGCCAATTTCTCTTATATTTGAGTAAGAATTTTTCAGCTTCATCTTGTAACATATGAGTTTCTTGCAGTATTGTCATATCAATGTTCTGCTGCTTAACATAACTTTTGGTCCTCGCTTTTTGAGCTCCTCTAATATATGTTTCATGATATAACTTTCATTATGAAATTTTGGTGTTACTTTCCTCCAATTTTTCATTTTCATTAGGATCACCATCATCCTCCAATGCTCCACATTCCTTAGAACATATTCTCTTCTTAATTTTGACACTCTTGTATTCAACATGTATATCAATTAATTGTTTATCAAAGTGATCCTTCTTCTATTTTTTGGTCCTTCTTGCTTGCTTTCTCTTGATAATTCTGGACATAATTATGCCTCCAAAAAATCATATTTTGCATATTTGTTTTTTAAAATCATTTTGAATGAATCTGATAATTTTTCTGTCAATCTTTCCATTTTATCTTTTTCCTTGTTTTTCATCTATTTCTCCCCAATTTGTAGTTCTTTATTGTTTTCTGCTTTAAATGTAAAGCTTTCCTCTACCTCCATATTCTTGTTTCCATTCTTATCTTCCACTAAGACTTCTGCATTTGTTTTCCCTTTCTTTCCCACGTACTGAAACTTCTTTTCCATCACATAGCTTTTGACACTTCTTTTGTTTCCATTCTCCTTGTCTACCTCCATATTGTCCAGTGTCTTCTTTTCATTCAAAAGCATCCTATTATCTTGCTTGTTCTCTACATTCAGTGTGAATCTTCCATCCTCTTCAAAAGCTAGATTGTTTAGTATTTTGAAAGGATTACTGATAATACTTCTATTTTTTTTATGGTTCAGTGGAGCTCTCTTTCTTCTTTGTACCTATACCCAAGGTCCTAAATTCCTTCCCTCTCCTTTAGAATAGTTTTCTCACTAGCATTGCATATACCTTCTTCATATCCTACCAGTCCACATTTGAAATAGGTTGTAGGCAGAATTTCATAAGCCACTGATTGAAAAAACTCTTCGAATCTCTACCAATCCAGAATCTTTGTTGAATTGGCTCTCTTATATTCAGTAAAACACATACTCGCGCAAATTTTCCTCTCACACCATTCTGTGTATAGCTATCATTTTTTAGTGGCTTTCCGATAATTGCAACTACTTGAGGAAGGATGTTGCTGCTCAAATACTCATATGGTATTCCTGGTAGTTGAATCCAGACTGGTATTACTTCAATTTTCTCTCTAAAAGGCTAAAAATTATCTTTCCACTGCATCGGTGACAAAGCTTGCCCCCTTAAGAACCACAGACCCTCCAAAAATACATCCAAGTAATCCTTAGAATTTTTAAATTTAAAGGCAAAAAATCCGGCAGATAAATCAATAACATTGCAACCAGATTTAATTTTCCAAATCTTCAGAAAACTAGTTTTAACAACTTCAAGAGGGGTAGTTCTACCAAAGAACTTACTGTATAGCATCAAATCGTTTCCTCTTCTTACTTCATTTAGGTCATCTTCTCCAATCATAACTTTGCCCTTCGCACTGCTATGGATCTTGTTTATCTTCTCCGTCATTTCCTTCGATTCCATCCAATTAGAGTTTAGATCGGATCGCCTGAAGAGAGTCGCCCAAGAATTCAGACTTCTTCCGCAGCTTCGATCTTTTGCTTTCCCAACATCTTCTCCATTCAAACCCTTCTGCGAAGGTTTCTCAACATTATGAGTGCTAGATTCCTGCTCTATGACACGATCAGGAGGCTTTTTTTTCCTCGGGAGCAAAATCCCTTTTAATGAGGAAGTTGTCGCCATGCTACTGCCCATGTTTCGATTTATAAGTATGATTAATTAATTAGTGGGTTGCTTGAAATTTTGTATCATACTCTAATTATGCCATTTTTAAAAAATTCAAGATTTATAAAATTTCAAATCAACTAAAAAAAATCATCCCAATTGAATTTGGAAATTTTCATTTGAGTTCGGCGTCCCATTAAATTTCAAGTTAGTTTAAGTATTGACCGTCCTAATTTATATATATAGTAATTCATGTTAATTTATTGTAGATTTGGTAACATTATTAATTTTACCAAAATATTTATTTTTAACAACTTACCATCATTTTATTATATTGGTATATTTATATATGTGTTGGGTTAGGCTCCCTTCTTATGTGGAGAAAAAATCCAAAAATCAAATGTAAGCCTAATGGTTATTCTCATTTATGGGTGGTGAATATTTAGGACTAGGTTAAGAATTATTTTCGAGGGTTAAGAGTTTTTAGAATGAGAAGAAGGACAACAGATTTCGCCTACCCTCGGTTGCAATTTTTTGGTTTGTACAATTTTGATCAAACTAACGATCGGAGGGTCATCTGTGGTTCGATCGAGCTGAAATTTGGTCAGCATATTAGGGACACCTTGTTCTTCATTCTGAACGGTAGGATTGTTGAAAACATTCTCCAAACTCCAGAAGTAGTGGTCGCAATAGCAGTTCTATTTTGGAGAAATTTCTTATCTCTTTTCTTCATATTTGTCATAAAATATTGCTTGATCTTATTGTTGGTTTTTGTGATCATTCAAGGTTGAAACTTGAAGATTGTAAACAACTCTTAATCATAGTAGATTCTTGCTAGTTGGACTGTCAAGTCCCGTAGTTTTTACCTCTCACATTGAGGGGATTTTCCACGTTAAAAATATTGGTGCCTTGTGTTATTTTAGCATTTGCTATTTACTGCTGTTGTTTTGTGTATATTGTTGCTCCTCATATTCTTGCAAGGAGGGAATTGTGTTCTTTCATTCCCAACAATTGGTATCAAAGTCAAGTTCTTGGCAGTATTGGATATAGCTTGCTTGAATGATGAAGGCAAATACAAGTAGAATGGTGTGTTTGAATGATTCTAACTATCATCTATGGAAAGGCAAGATGAAAGATCTGTTGTTTGTCAAAAACTTGCATTTGCCCGTGTTTGCTACGCAAAAACTAGATTCAAAAACTGATGAAGAATAGGAGTTTCAACATCAGCAAGTTTGTGGTTTTATTCGGTAATGGGTGGAAGATAATGTTTACAATCACATTGCTAATGAGACTCATGCTAGAACTATGTGGGAGAAGATTGAATCCTTGTATGCTTCAAAGTCGGGGAACAATAAGTTGTACTTGTTGAATGTGTTGATAAATTTAAGATACAAGGAAGGGTCCTTCGTATCCGACCACTTGAATGAGTTTCAATGAGTTTTAGATCAATTGTCAGGCATGGGGATCAAGTTTGAAGATGAGGTTCAAGGACTTTGATTGCTAAATACTCTACCGAATTCTTGGGAGATATTTCGGGTCTCACTTACTAATTCTGCTCTTAATGGTGTGGTAACTATGCAACTTGTTAAAGGTGGTGTTCTAAATGAGGAAGTGAGAAGGAAGACTCAAGGTTCTTCATCTCAATCATATATGTTGGTTACAGAAAACAGGGGGAGAAATCAGGGTAAAGGTCCAAAGGGTAGAGGCAATAATAGAAGCAAATCGAGGTCAAGATACAAGAATGTTGAATGTAATCATTTTCATAAAATGGGACACATCAAGAAGTATTGCTATCTTTGGAAAAGGAAGAACAAATGTAAGTAAGAAAAGAAAGAAAATGGTGATCATCGTGTGTCTACTACTACTTCAGATAATCTTATCATTGTGGGTGATGAGAATATGATTAATATTACATCAAATGGATCTAGTTGGGTAATTGACAGTGGTGCCTCATTACATGTTACTCCAAGGAAAGAATTCTTCACATCTTACACTTCAGGTGACTTTTGAGTGCTTAAGATGTGAAATAATAGCTTGGCCAATGTGATTGGTATAGGAAATATTTGCCTAGAGACAAATAGCGAAATGAAGTTGTTGCTCAAGGATGTTAGATATGCTCCAGATGTCCGCTTAAACCTGATTTCAGTTAGAAAGCTTGATGAAGATGGCTTTTGTAATAGTTTTGGCCTGGGACAATGGAAGCTCACTAAAAGCAGTTTGGTTGTGACTCGAGGAAAGAATACTTCAAGTCTGTATGTAATGCAAACTACAGTTTTAAAAGACAATGTGAATGTGATTGAGAGCAAAGAGGCTTCTAGTTTGTGGCATAGAAGGCTTAGTCATATTAGTGAAAAGGGATTCAATTATTTGGCTAAAAAAGATGTACTTTATGGTTTAAAGAATGCAGAGTTGGAGAAATATTCTCATTGCATTGCTGGAAAACAAAGAAAATTATCCTTCAAGAAGCATCCTCCATCAAGGAAATCAAATTTTCTAGAGTTGGTGCACTCTGATGTTTGTGATCCTTTAAAAGAAAAGTCTTTTGATGATTGTCTCTATTTTGTGACATTTATTGATGATCACTCATGGAAGCTTTGGGCTTATGCTTTGAAGACAAAGAACCAAGTGTTGGAGAAGTTTAAACAATTCCAAATTTTGGTTGAAAGGCAAACAGGCAAGAAGCTTAAATGCATTCATACTGATAATGGTGGTGAGTATTGTGGGCCATTTGATGAGTATTGCAAACAACAAGGCATTAGGCTTGAAAAGACATCTCTTAAAACACCTTAGCTGAATGGTCTAGCAGAGAGGATGAACAGGACATTGATTGAGAGAGTTAGGTGTATGCTTATTGAAGCTAAGCTACCTAAATCCTTCTGGGGAGAAACATTGTATGCAGTTGCTCTGGGGAGAAGCATTGTATGCAGCAGTGCATGTAATTAATCTGAGTCCTGCAGTTGCTCTGGATAGTGATGTTCCAGATAATGTTTGGTTTGGCAAGAATATCTCTTATGATCACTTGAGAGTTTTTGGATGCAAAGCATTTGTTCATGTTCCAAAGGATGAAAGATCTAAGTTGAATGTAAAGACCAAACAGTGCATCTTTACTGGGTATGGTCGGGATGAGCTTGGCTACAGGTTTTATGATCCGATTGATAAGAAACTTAGGAGAAGCTGAGATGTAGTATTTATAAAAGACTAGACTATTGAAGACATTGAGAAGACACAGAAGAGTGAATCTCACAAGAGTGGTGACTTAACTAATATAGATCCAGTTCAACTATCGCCTACACCAGAACTAGCAGAGAATCATGCCCAAGATCATATGCAGCAAAATGACCATTGGGTTCCTGATGACCAGCAGATCATTTAGATGTTCCAAGTGATGATGTTGTTGATCAGCAACAGGAGATACCTGCATATCCAGTAGTTGTCCAACCCAGGAGGTCTACTAGAGAGAGACGACCTTCAACAAGGTATTCTTCTGATGAATATGTGACCTTGACTGATGCGGGAGAGCCTGAATGTTATGAGGAGGTTATGGCAAAAATGGGTTGATGCAATGCAAGATGAGATATAGTCATTGTATGATAATCAAACATTTGAACTTGTGAAATTGCCTAATGGCAAGAAAGCTTTGCAAAATAGGTGGACATACAGAAACATGAAGGAAATTCTTTATCTCCGAGGTATAAGGTCAGATTAGTGGTAAAGGCTTTAGGCAGAAAAAATGGATTAATTTTGATGAGATTTTTTCACCGGTTGTGAAGATGTCTTCTATCAGGACTATTTTGAGTTTGGCTGCAAGTCTAGATTTAGAGATAGAGCAAATGGATGTAAAAATTGTTTTCCTCCATGGTGATCTTGAGGAGAAAATTTAAATGGAACAACCAGAGGATTTCAAGGTGAAAGGGAAAGAAGATCATGTTTGCAAACTGAAGAAAAGCTTATATGGCTTGAAGCAAGCTCTAAGGCAATGGTATAAGAAGTTTGAGTCTGTTGTGGGAGAGCAAGGCTACAAGAAGACTACTTGTGATCATTGTGTCTTTGCTAAATAGTTTGATAATTTTATTATCCTTCTGTTATATGTTGATGACATGCTTATTATTGGTCAAAATGCTTTTAGGATTGACATGTTAACTGAAAAAGCAACTTGGGATGTCATTTGCAATGAAGGATCTCGGACTAGCAAAGCAAATTCTTGGTATAAGAATCATCTGTGATAGAAAGGCGAAGAAACTTTGGCTGTCACAAAAGAAATACATTGAAACTACTACAATACAACTGACCTATAGAGGCACATAATTAGAGATAAATTAGATTTTTGTTTCTAAATCTTCACATTTAGAGACTAATAAACACAAAATTTATCCCTAATTAGCCTCTAAAGATAGCTTTAGAGTCAAATCAATTAAGTAATTCTGTTGTTGGTGTTTCTATAGCTTAGAGTCAAATCAATTAAGTGACTCTATTGTTGTTATTTATATAGATTTTTAAAGGCTAATTATGAGCAAATTTTGTGTCTATTAGTATCTAAATATGAAGATTTAGAAATAAAAATATATTTTATCTCTAATTTTATGTCTCTATAGGTCAATTGTGTTGTAGTGAACGGTGCTGCAAATGTTTCAGATGGAGAAAGATAAGGCTGTTAACACTCCTCTTGCTACACACTTCAAATTGAGTTGCAAGCAGAGTCCATCAAATGAATATGAGAAGAAATACATGGAGAGAGTTCTATATGCTTCAGCCGTGGGTAGTTTGATGTATGTTATATGGTGTGCACTAGACCGAACATAGCTCATGTTGTTGGTAGTGTTAGTCGTTTTCTTACAAACTCGGGAAGAGAGCACTGGAATGCAGTGAAGTGGATTATGAAATATCTTTATGGTACTTCTAGCTTGAAGTTATGTTTTGAAAATGAGAAGCTCATTCTAGTTGGCTATACTGACTCGGACATGGCAGGAGATGTTGACTCCAGAAGGTCTACCTCAGGCTATATGATCACATTTGGAGGTGGCGCTGTAGCTTGGCAATCTAAGTTACAAAAGTGTGTCGCTTTGTCTACTACAAAGGCTGAGTTTATTGCTATTACTGAAGCATGCAAGGAGATGCTTTGGACAAAAAAGTTCTTGCAAGAGCTTGGCTTTACTCAAGAGAGATGTGTTATTTTGAGATAGTCAAAGTGCTATACATCTTGGTAAAAACACAATTTTTCATTCGAGGTCCAAACACATTGATGTGATCATTGGATACGTGATGTTTTGGATGTTAAGTTGTTGGAACTTGAAAAGGTTCACATTGATGAGAATGGTTTAGATATGATGATAAAATCTTTGCCAAGATGAAAGTTTAAAGCTTGTTTCTTAATCATTGGATTAGCAGTTACCTCCACATAGTCGTGAGGGGAAGATTTGTTGGGTTGAGCTCCCTTCCTATGTGGAGAAAATGCCTAAAAATCATGTTCAAGCTCAATGGTTATTCTCACTTATGGGTGGTGAATGTTTAGGGCTAGATTAAGAATCAATTTTGAGGGTTAAGAGTTTTTAGAAGGAGAAGAAGGGCAGAGGATTTCGTCCACCCTCGGCTGCAGTTTTTTGGTTTGTGCAGTTTTGATCAAACTGATGATCGGAGGGTCATCCGTGGTCCGATCGAGCTGAAATTTTGTCAGCATATTCGGGACACTTGTTCTTCAATCTGAACGGTAGGATTGTTGAAATAATTCTCCAAACTCCAGAATTAGTGGTCGCAATAGCAGCTCTATTTTGAAAAGTTTCTCATCTTTTCTCTTCATATTTGTTAAGTTTATTGCTTGATCTTGCTGTTGGTTTTTGTGACCATTGAAGGCTGAAACTTGGAGATTGTAAACAACTATTAATCATAGTAGATTCTTGCCGATTGGACTGTCAAGTCCCGTAGTTTTTACCTCTCACATTGAGGGGATTTTCCATGTTAAAAATTTTGGTGTCTTGTGTTATTTTAGCATTTGCTATTTACTAGTCATTATTTTGTGTATATTGTTGCTTCTCATATTCTTGTAAGCAGAAAATTGTGAGCTTTCATTCCCAACAATATGCATGTGATGTATTTGTGATAAAATATCTTAAGAAATAATAATATGTTTTCTGGAAAAAAAGAAGAAGAAGCATATTACATTGAAAATTAGCTTGGATCCAAAGTCTGAAAGTAATCATGGAATCAACTTAAATATATATTCAAGGTTGTCAAGCAACAAAACATGAATTGATTACCCGTCCATATATAGTTAACACAAATGATGTCAATTCTTTAGCACTCACAAGAACAAGGACCTTTATCTTATCCTTAACAAAGATATAAACTTTATTTATAAGAGAAAGAAAATTTTAAGAGTCCTAATCATGAGGATACTCATATCTTATCTCCAGCAGCATCTTTATGAGAATTGATTAATTAATGCATGACATAACCAAAAAGAAACTTCATAGATGGACACTTCTCTACCAAGCAAATGATCAATAATTGGCCCTAGCCCTTGTGATTGATCCATAAACCACACAAATGGTATCCATTTGGCAGTCCTTTTGCTAGGATTCTCAACCCCCTTTTCATTTGCAAGCTAAATATCTTATAATGACAGTTGAGTTGATGGGTTTAATTTATCATCCCTGCCCAAGGCAATTGTACTATCTCTTCTAGCTTAAGTGGTTGTTTTATAAGGGCTTCCTTCATAATTGCAGTCCAAAAATTATTTTATGGTTATAACATTAAGTAAAAAACATACTTTTTAAAAGTGTTCTATACCCTTGAAAACTATAGACCTGATTTTTTTAAAAAAACAAGTGAAAGAATGCTTTTTTTTTCAAAAAAAAAATTGTAAAAAATAAAATAAAATCTAATATATATATAAATCAACACAATATCTAATATTTTTTCAATGTGAAATTAAACCAAGATACTATAATCTCTCACACTTATATCTTGGCGTCATCATCAAGACCCAACTCAAGCCTAATAAATAGTCTAGAATCGCATCCAAATCGGTGCCATGTGAGGTTTAGCCTAGTACTCAGTGACACCAATCAATCTCTGGATTAGAGGTGGCAAAACGAGTCGACCCGGCACGATAAGGTAGCGTGTTCGGCTGGGCCGGCTCGCTAACTCCGTGGGTCGAAAATTCCCTGTCCAGCACGGCCCACGAACCCGCATAATTTCACAGAATTATATTTTTTATCCGCATTCATAGATTTCACAGAGTCAAGGAGGATAGAATTATATTTTTATCCTCATTCACATAATCATATTTTTGTCCTCATTCAAAATGATGTTCAAATCAAACATCATTTGCTTAATAAAATAACAAAATAAGTCAATCATATATTTTTTTAATACTTACCGGACCAAACGGGCCGACCTGGCATGATAAGAGCCGGCCCACGTCGGCCCGTAATATTATCGTATCGTCCCGACCTGACTGATAATTAAGCTTATCAGGCTAAATTTTCTAACATGGCCCGTAGTTATCGTGTCGTGCTATCGTGTCGTGCCTATTTTCGTCGCCCCCTACTTTGGATAGCTCTTTATCATATATATTCTCTCATCGTGCTTAGGACTAGATCATGCTTTGATATCATTTTGTTACAATCTGCTCGATATGATAATTGACATATCAAATTAATCCGCTCGATATTTTGTTTCACCGACCTAATTAAAATACTTAAGTTGAAGTCGATAACAATACGTCCATCAAGTTTTATTAACCAATAAAATATTCAATATATTGTTGACTATGGTATTTAATCGCACAACAACAAACAAAATCATAAAAATAAGTAGATCTCATAGTTTTCTATTATTAAGTTTGGTCCAAACAAAACAATAAAAAATTTGCCTCACAGGAACAAACCATCAAAATGCACCAAAGCTTTAGCTTGAAGGCATAACATACACAAAACTTAATTTTATGGAAACTTATCTGTATATATTCAATTCCTTCAAAAATTTTGAATTTTTTTTTTTTTCTGATGTGGCACGATTCCTTGTAAAAATATAAAACTTACACAATAGATATGATCACTACAATGAAATGTTGATCTTGCAATTTCATTGACCCCAATATATGCAACTTGGACACAAGCTACAAGCTGAGTGGAAGGAGACCTTGTACCTCTTACTGAGTTACTGTTGCAGCCTCAGAATTTGCTTTATTGAAGTGGACAATCGGAACATAGAATATCTAATGCAAGGACCATTTAGTAAACTTTCCTGCCAATGTCTGTCAGCTCATGTTTGTAGGATTTGCTGTACTCCTGGTTACAATTTCAAGTCTAGTGAATCACTTTTCAAGGATTGGAACATGCCACACCTTGGGAAAGTGAACTAGTGCTCCACTGCTGATTTGAATGCTCACAAAAGTAGATGTAAATGGTTAAAATTTTGATATTAAATTAAGGGTAATTACTTTAATATATTTTGAATTATAAATTTTATCTCAAATTGTATCATGAATTATCAGATTTGTATCAATTGCATTCTTCCGTCAAAATTCCGTCAGCGTTAATCCTGTGACGTGACATGTACATGTGTATTAAAAATTATTATTATTATTTAAATTTTAATTAAAAATTTACCTTTTTCAAAAGTTATTTGATGTTCATGTGCATCAAATCTATTAGGTCATGTTTGCTTTGCAGGATATGATTTGGATGAGATATGATTTAAGATAGATAATGATTGAATAGAAATCTAAGAGAATTTCTTGAAATCCTATCATATATTTATTTTGACATAGGATAAAAAGCATGAATAGGATATGAAAATTCATATACTATAGATTTGGGCCCTAAACCCACCCCCTCCCTAGAATTTCTAAATCAGACCAGTGGTGTATTTGGGTCAAAATAAATCTATCCAATATCTGATCCGATTCATATCCATTGCTGCAGCAAACAATAGATTGGATTTTAAAATCCAATCCACCTCATTAATCCATCAAAGCAAACGAGGCCTTAGTATATACCCTTCTACCACGTGGACACTCAACTAATATGACCCACACTATTCCTTTGACCTTTGACCTTTGTCTTCTTCTTCTTTCTTGTTCAGCAAGTCTGTCGTCCGCGTCCACGTATGCATCTCCCCCACCAAATCATCGACGCCTGCGTCCACCACGAGCGTAGCAAGCCTGCCGCCTCATACAAATCATCTCATCCTCTTCCTCTCTCTCTCTCTCTCTCTCACACACACACACACACACAATCGCTGTGAGTTTCTCATCCCTCCACTTCGTCGAAAGACTTCATCTTTCACCTACGCCGACGATGTCGACGCCCAAGTTGGACATCACTCCTCCTCCTCCTCTTGCTCCCCCGCACAGCCCTCTCCCTCATCCTCCTCGTGGCCCTCACTACCTTCTCTGTCCTCTAGTTCTTCCCCGGCGATCTACTTCGTCTTCCTCGGCGGTCTCGTGTGGGCACCCACGTCCGCTCCATTCCGGGCCTGTCGGGCTTCGTCTCCCAGCTCCGCCGCCCACCGCGTGCTCACGGGGCTCGCCCACTCACTCAACGTCGTTGACTTAATGGCATTCTCCATCGGCTTCACCCGGTTCGTCGTGTCGAGCCACCCTGACATGGCAAAGGAGATCCTCAACAGTTCGACCTTCGCTGACCGCCCTATCAAGGAGACCGCCTACGAGCTTCTCTTCCATCACGCCATGGGCTTCGCCCCCTTCCGCGAGTACTGGAGAAACCTACGGAGGATCTCCTCCACCTACCTGTTTAGCCCGCGGAGGATTGCCGCGTTCGGTGAGCACTGGAGGCTGGTCGGGGAGCAAATGGTGGCCGACGTCCGCGATCTCATGGCGAAACACGACGTGGGGGAAGTGAAGAAAGTGCTGCATTTTGGGTCACTCAACAATGTTATGATAAGCCTGATGAAGCCGATGCTGCTGACGACGTCGACTACAAGGAGCGAGCTCAGTGGCTCCGCGCCGCATTGCTCGTTGCCAATGACGGCCTCGTCTTCGTTGCCTCCCTCATGGTCGGCGTGGGCGTCATGAACCTGAGGCGATGACGACGACGGCGGCAGGGGCGAAAGCATGGAGGAGGAGGAGGTCGCGGCGGCGGTGACAGGGGCGGAGGAGGAGTGTTGATTAATTTGTGACGACAAAGGAGAGCGTCGTAGGCAAAGGTCAAAGTCAGAAATAGTGGGGGCCACATTAGTTGGGTGTCTACGTGGCAGGATAGTATATACTAATAAATAATTTTTGAAAATAATAATTTTTTTAATTAATTTTAAATAAAAAATATTTTTTTAATCCACATGTGCATGCCACGTCACACGGTTAATGGGGTAGCTGACGGAATTTTGACGGAGGGATGCAATTTATACAAATCTGATAGTTGAGGATGCAATTTGAAGAAGTCAAAGTTTATGATAGATTTAAGACAAAGTTCATAGTTTATGATATATTCAGATAATTACCCTTTTATCTTCAAGTAACATATAGATTCTGCTTCTATTATTTATTTATTCATTTAATATATATATATAGTTGGTCATGGTCTGATACCCTCTCATTCCCTAAGAAAACATATTATGCTTGAATCATATAGCATGGGTGCAATGCCTAAAGTTAATAAGTTATATTGAGAAAGGTGTTGGGCATCTTATCTAGAAAGTTCGGTGGCTACCTCAACCTAAAATTTAATAAAAAAAATGCCGAGATAGATTTTAAAAAACCATAATACTCGAGATATATTATGTAGTTAATCTTATAAGAGATGACGTGATATTTTTAAAACTTTTTTATTATATTGAGAGATTTTAACGTGACACTTCAGCATTGTCATATCATTGTCCAAACGATTTATTTCACATTTGTTTGATAGTAGAATGGTATTGAAATAAATGGAAAGTTTAAGTATATTATCGGTAATAATGAAATATTAGGATAAATTTGGAAAAAATCTGAAAATTGAGATATATTATATATGTAATTAACCCTTTAATGAAATATAATAATGATAATTTCGTAGTGGCATTGTAATTTCAGTTTTTTTCCTTTTTATCAACATATCTAGCTAGCTAGCTTCTTACTATTTTTTTCTAAATTTCAATTTGATTCATAGATTTTCAGATTTTGGTCGAGTACTAATTAATTATTTGACTGCTTACTTAGATCATACAACTTTCAAATCCTACTTCTGATATGCAAAAATGCAAAGGGAAAATATCAGTAGGATTGAAAAGCATTTGCAAAAGGGTAAAAAAGTTCATGGTGTTCAGTTGGTGGTGTCCGGCATGCTTCGATTTTGCTCATTGTAATATTGTGTGAGCTTCCCGGGCGTTTAGGTTGTCCGGCTCCACGGTTTGGCGGTTGTTTTTCTAGGTTTTATTTTTTGGGTTTTTTAAATCCCCCTCTCCTCACTTGTACTCTACATATTCATGTTTCTTGAATATTAATGCAAGTTGCTTTCTTTCAAAAAAAAAAAAAAAAATTAAAAAAGTTGGGATATGAAGCTGATATGATCTAACTTTGCTGATCAAATGATTATTTTTTCCTCCGAGTTTGCTCCAAATGATTACTTGCAATATATGCTATGAAATTTAATTGATGGACGTCTAAAATTAACTCAAATTGGTTTGGGCACACTTAACTCATGCCAAGTTAATTATTGGAATAATATCTGCTCAAGAACCAGAACTTCACACCTCATTTATGGCTACCAGAACATAGAATTTTGGAACAATTAAAGCATCAAAGAAGAACCAACCCAAGAGTCTCAAAGCAAGGAATAAGTTGGGCATAAGTACCCTCTCTTTACAAGATGAACAATGACATCTTGATCCTTCAATTATATGCCCCACTTATCTTGACATCAAATCTGCTCGGTGTTGCAACTCATGGATTTCCCAAGAGAAGAAAGTAAAGTAGTTCCAACAAAGTAGATGAAAGGAGGGGGGTATCGTCCCAATCCTAATCCACACCACAACTTTCCTAGAAAGAGATGGAAAACTAATTTATCTCAATGCAAAGATTCAGGATTAGAATTTCATTCCATTCCTTGAAGTATCTAAGTTTTGCTTAATACATAAGTCACAAGCACAGTAGAAAACTGAACAAGTCATGTCCACAGCTACTGGAAAATTGTAATCACTACTAAGATAAAATAAATCCACAAGTGTTTGATAGGAGGGGACAGCTAGTCTCCGCAGGAGGAAAGTTTTATGGAAGGATGTGATTATTTTGTTCATTCCAGGTTCAATGGAGGTTCATTTCAAGCAAAGATGATCTTCTTCTTTCACATAATTAAGTGGTGGATAATTAAAGATGACTCAAATGATACCCCTATACAGAAAAATGAGAGTACAAAAAGAGCGATTACATATATATACATATATTAGAGTCCTGGTTAGCAAAACAGCATCGAAAAACTGAGTTCCCATCCACTTGCGTCGACAAACATGAATTCAGTGGCGGAGCCAGAAATTAGAATAAGGGGGGCAGACTCTATTATATCATCAAATAATCAAGATCTTAAAGATCAAGGTAGGCAACTGCTCCAACGGCCAATTGGGGTTAAGGATCTTGGTTGGAGGGAAAATCTTTAATTTGTGGGAGTAAAGTGACTTTTCATCTTATAAGTAGAAAATTTTTAATTTTGAGGGGGGCAAAATGACTAGCAGTTGCCCCCCCCCTCCCAATAATGTGCCTCCGCCCCTGCGTGAATTCCCAAGGAACAAACAACTAAAGAAGGGGGCTGAAATTTCAAAGTAGCTTTAATCTCCTTGTTTGGTTGAAGCTCGATTGTCCAAACTTGTATTTCGGTTGATCAAGATTCGTCCGGCTAGAGTGAACTCATGCTTCACAACCAGTTGCTATGCGAAATCGATACGGTTGCCTCCACTCTACACCTACAAACGAATGACGACGGAGAGCCCTCGAGACCAAATAGTTTTGCAAATGTCATCATGAGCGGTGAGGAAAGGAAAGGTCTACAAGGGGCACCAACAAAAGACAAATAAGGAATTGATGTAGGCTACTTTCTTCATGATTTTTGGATACCTGATATGCTGTGAATTTTATTTGTCTAATTATACTTAGCTCAGGTTGTAGGCTTGGTGGGCTTGATACTTGTGTAGTGATACAGCCGTTCTACTATTTTTTGTTGGTTTGTAATAATTTTTCTTGTAATATATTCTTTCTTGCCATTGTGCAAAAGAAAAGGAAATGAAAAAGGCATGATATCAGAATCTAGCTAAACTGATTTCAATTGCGTCAAGTGAACTATCACTGCTCTGACTGCAGAGAGACCAAAATGAAAAAAAAAAGGTTCTTGAACTTCAATTTGATTCCCCACTTTACACACAGCAATGCGGTTCTTGCTGTCTATCCTCTACACCATCTTGTGTGGCTCTCAAACAAATTAATTAGATATTCTATCTCTTTTCTGAAGCATTATTCTTCAATTTGGTTCCACTTCTCTCTCTCTCTCTCTCTCTCTCTCTCTTCTCCCTATAACTACCCTCTCTTGCTTTAGTTTACCTGCACCACTCCACCGTTCAGTAAACAAGCAATCCTACTTTGCTTCTTCTCCAATACATTCAGTACTACTTCTCCCATCCTACTTTGCTTCTTCTCCAATACATTCAGTTCTCCCTTCTCCACTACTACTCCATAAGCTTGACCGGAGCTCCGTCGTGTAAAATGGCATCGGAATCACTCTCGCGAAGCATGGGTTCGATATGGACCCCCAAGCAAAACAAGCTCTTTGAGAGAGCTCTAGCAGTGTATGACAAGGACACGACCGACCGCTGGCAGAATGTTGCACGAGCTGTTGGGGGCAAAACCGCCGAGGAGGTGAAGAAACACTATGAACTTCTTGTGGAGGATGTCAAGCACATTGAGTCAGGCCTGGTGCCATATCCTAACTACAAGGCATCTGGTGGTAGAGGCAATGAGGAGCAAAGGTAATTAAACAATTCATCTTCATGCACTTAATTCTCATTTATACTATGGCACTAATAGAATGACTTAACAACCAATTATAATTTTTTGATGATTCTTCATATTCTTTTTCTTGTTCTCTGAAAAAGGAACTTCTTGTTGCAACACTTGGTGGAAGTTCTGGGCTTTGATAGCTGATCTAGGAAGAATCTTTCTTAATTTTCTTTTCTTATATATCTTTTTTTCTTCCGTTAATTTGAAGATGGCGATACATCTTAATCTTCTTTTATATTGCAAGAAAGCTACAATCCAAAGATTAAAAAGTGCTCCCAGCCTATCTCATTGGTAAAGTTGAGCTTAAGATTGATAGTTGCTTTCAGTGGGCCAAAAGGCTAAGAAAAGATAAGCAAACTGGATACCATGTTTCAACTTTCTCTTTCTTTCTTTCTTTCTTTCTTTTTTTGAGTTAAAAGATCTTTATCCACTCTAAAAATCAGTTTTGATTCAAATTGAATTGTTCTCCATCAATCCCAGCCATTTATCATCTTTTCTTCTCTCCTATAGTCTTTATATATATATATATATATATATATATATCTTGTTGGTTTGTTGGTTTTCTTTCCATATTTCCATAGTCTTCAATCTTTCATAGAATACAGGTACAGTAATCAATTCTGTTCTTATCTTCGAACTAATTTTTCCTTGCAAATTAATTTTGCAGGCTTAGGTACTTAAAGCTCCAATGAAGGAAATCAAACTAGTGATCATGTGTGCATTAGATTCACACCAATGTGTAGTATGGAAAAAAGTTTTAGATGATTTCAAGAGCAGGAAACCACTCAAATTGTTTGGTTTAGTCTCAGTCTAAATGCTTGTACTTATTTCCTACTCAAAAAACAAGTCAAAAACATGTAATTAATTGCTCATTATATACCAGTGTCTGCTGAAAAGAGAGTCAGCCGTGTTATTAGGGAAGAGGTTCACAACGTCACTCCTCAAGTTGGAACATATATAGAAGAAAAGATGAATTAAGCTAAGAAATTTGGTGAAGATCTCTGCTATCTTCTGAGTTCATAGAAACACGACAGTCACATTAATTATTTCCACATGCTTGGTAAATGGTATATGCTTATGAAAAATAGGAGATATATAGAAATTTGGGATTGCCCTGGAAATTGGAATTTGCCCTTAGATTAGATGGGCCGAGATTATTCCTTGAAGGCCTTACATCAGATTGGGAAACATTGTCTAGGTGCCAAAAGTTACGAATACCTAATCTGAATCCTTTTGCATTGAAAAGGGAAATTAACCAGGTGGACTCGCTTTTTTTTCTAATCACTCAAAACCCTTTTATTAAGAAGCAAATGTACAAGGTCAAGCTTGAATATACAAGATGGCAAATTAAAAAAAAATGAATCAATGAGTACAAATAGTAATACACTAGGAAGAAGGCAAATGGTGGGGGACATGTAAAAGATGAGTGAAATGGTGATGGTTCAGGTAGAGGCATCATGAGAGTTGGTCGGAATGCATCCAACCAGCACAGCTCAAGCTACAACAGCCCGGTAGGGAGTTGCTTATTCTCTGCCCTGCTAACGAACTCCGAGAACGAACCGAACAAGGTGAGAAATGAGTGGCGAGGACCCAGGTGAGTGGTCGACGGTCTCCTACAAGCGGAGGATCAAGCATGTTTCTTTCAGGACAGCTCCTCCTCCCTCTTTCGCTTCGTAGGTTCCTTCCTCTTCTTTTGTGGACGTGGTGAAGATCTTTCGACCTCCGATGGCTCGTGCTTCTATCAAGTCTGTTCTCCCCTCCTCTCGTCGGGCTTTCTCTGACCGCTCTTCTGATGTTGTGTCTTTGTTCGTCCATCTTCGCAAGAGTGGACGGTGTTTCAATTGTTGTGGTCGTGGCCATCGTAGTTTTGACTGCAGGGCGCGTCCGGTCTGCCTCGTCTGTCATCGCAGCGGCCATAAGGCGCGGAACTGCCGTCAATCTGAGATGCATTATGTTCGCAAGGTGGCCGCCGCCTCCTCCTCTGTTGAGACTACTTATGCTTCTGATCGCGGCAAAGTGGTGATTTGTGACTCCTCTCCCCCGAAGTTGGTGGATAAGCGCTCTCCTCTTCCTGCTTCATGCTCTTCTCCCCCAAAGTTGGCGGATATGCACTCACCTCTTCCTGCTTCGAGCCCTACAATTGTGGACTCTGGTTGTGATGTTTTTCTGCCTCCTTCTGGGTCCACCCTCAATAGGGTTGGATTTCTTGCAGAGCGGTGTGTCGTCATCTCTGTCTTGGGGAAACTAAATCGTGGTGCTGACATCGCCGGCTTCTTGGCCTCTTGCTTCAGTGATGAGGCCGCTCTCTAACGGCAGTGGCGTCAACGACTACTTCCCAATGGTCGTTTTCTGATTTCTACTCGTCCGGGGCATGATTCTTACTACAAGCGCTCCTTAATCGATCACGGTCATTTTCGTTGGCGGGAGGTTTATCTGAAGGTTGAGGACTGGAGTGAAGACGACGTCTTCAAGTTCGTCCCTTCTCTAGAATACTGCGTGGGGATCGAGCTTTATGGTCTTCTGCTGGAATTCTAGAATGATGTCGCTCTATCATCGCTGGTTTGCAACTTTGGTGCTTATGATGCTATCAACAAGCGCTCGCTCCGTTGGGATGATCTCTCGATGTGTCGAGTTCATTTAAGGGTGCGTGCAATGAACCTCACTCCATGCTTCATCTTAATTTGTTGTCTTAGAGAAATGCAGGTATAAGATCAGAGTTGAAGTGTCATGGTTTCGCTGGTTGTTTGGAGAAGAACCCCATCCACTGAATGACTTTGTGGCTGGTTCTGACTCTGGAGGAAGCTTCGACGGGGGGAGGGGGGAGGGGAGGGATAATCACCCCTTCCCTCCGACTGATCCATCTTCTCCCCTTGATGTCGTTGTTGGACCTCCTTTGTTATCTTCTGGCAGCGATGGAGTTGTTAACTCGTGTGTGGAGCAAGCCTGTGTTGCCGAGTCTTCTTGCAAGTTAGCCCTTTCTGTTTCTGTTCAAGAACCGATTCTTGAGGCTCCTCTCTCGACTTCGCCAGTGGGAGTCGGGGCTGATTCCGGCGGGTGTTTGGTCCTGAGAGATTTGGGTCCTTCGGGGGTCAATGGTGGTACATTGGCTTCAGAGGCTTCTGCTCCACCTTCTCTGCTTCATTTCCGTTCTAGGACTCCCTGCACTCCTCGACGCTCACTCCCCTCTGATCCCTTTCCTCTTCCGTTTTTGGCTCTTTGGGATGACGAGACTGAAACTGCTTGGCGTTTTCTTCAAAATAGCTTCCTTCCTCTTCTAGCGAACCTACTCCTGCCTTCGGAGAAGATCGCCCTTGAGTTCCTTCTATTCTTGGCGTGTGCTCTGGTGGGGAAGCATTTTGTCAATGCCTCGTTCTCTTTGCATCAGCTGGTGGCCCCCTTTTGCTCGGTTGATGTGAGTTGTTATGATGTTTCTAAGTTCCTTCGAGCTGGTGCCCACTTACCCGACCCGTTAGCGCTGCCTGCTCCTTCTTCTCTACCCGATCCGACTTCTTCTCTACCCAATCGATCAACTAGCTTTTTGGAGGATCCGGTGTCTGGCTTAGTGGAGGTTCCTCTTGCTTCTTTGGAGATTCTAGAGCATGTTGGGGTCTCGGCACCCGCCTCCTCCTCCTTGTCGAGTGAGGAGCAGAGTTCTTGACAGCGTTTCATCTTCTCCTATGCGAGGCGCCATCGTCTCTCTCCCCCGATCTTAAGGGTACGGCGAAGTCGCAGGCTGCTTCTTTCAGGGGCTTCTTCTGATAGTTCTCTGTCGAGGGCTTTAGCTCGCAAGGCTTCCTTGAATGGGGATCTGCCCCTTGCCCCTCCGTCCGGGATTGCTTCTGATCGCGTGGATGATCGTTCACTTATGGGTTCATTTTTGTCTCCGGCCCTTCGTTCTTTCTCTTCCTTGCCGATCGATGATCATGTTAGAAGCTTGGGTTTCTCTATTTCTGGTCCTGTTTCTGATGTTGCCAGTGCTCTTCGTGATTTCCGGGTGGATGCGAGTTCATCTTGATCTCGTGTTCTTGTGTCTTGGTGTTCTATTTTTTTGTGGTGATTCTCTGTTTCTATGTCTGAACACAATTTCGTTTCTTTATTTTGGAACGTGCGTGGGGTGAATCGGCTCTCTAAACGATTCATGATCAAGTCGACGGTTAAGGACTGCAATTGTTCAGTAATTGGCCTTTAGGAGACTAAGTTGGTTTCGGCCTCTTCAAGATATGTTAAACAATTATGTGGTTTTAGGCATTCTTCTTTCATTGCTCTTGATGTTGTTGGTTTGGCCAGAGGTATGCTCCTTATCTAGAACGATGATGTTTGGAATTTTATCTCCTCTCATATCGGTTCTTTCCTTCTTGTGGCCAAGCTTGATAATAAAAGATCCAAACTATGTTTCTCTTTTGTCAATATCTATGGTCCTTCACGTAGATCTGGTAGAGCCGATTTCTTTAGGGAGTTGGATAGCTTGCTGAGCAACTCTAGTGACAATTTCATAATCGGTGGAGACTTCAACGTTACTCGCTTCGACCATGAGCGTGCTAACTGCTTTGGCTCTACGAGGGATTCGGATAGGTTCTCACAATTGATCAATGATAACTGTTTGCTTGATTTGTCGATTAAGGGAAAGAATTTTACATGGCCTAATAATCAGCAGCCTCCGTGCTTTGCCAAATTAGATCGAGTCCTAATCTCTCTACCTTCGGCTTTGATACTTCCCCTTGCTAGTGTGTTAGGAGGTGACAGTAAGCTCTCGGACCATGCAACTCTAATTTTCCTTGCTTCGCCTCCCTGCACTAGACGACCTCCTTGTTTTCGGCTAGAGAACTTCTGGTTCAAATATGATAGTTTCTCTAATATTATTCATAGTTCTTGGCCAGACTCGGCTTCTGTTGGATCGGCTGTAGCCAGGTGGATTATGAAATGGAAACTCATTAGAAAAATTATTTCCCAATGGGCTCTCAATCTCAAAAAGAAACAACGAGAAAGTAGAGTTTTACTTGAACACCAAGTTGAATCTCTTAATTGCAAAGCTCAATCGGGTGGCTTGGTTGACTCGGAGTTTGCGGCTCTAAAGTTGGCTAAAATTGAGCTTGATGATCTCTACAAAAATAAAGACTCTTTTTGGCAGCAAAGAGCGAAGAAACAGTGGGTCAAGGAAGGAGACCTCAATACCCGTTTCTTTCACCAATGTGCCTCCGTTAGGAAGAAAACAAATTGGATTCATAAGATTTCTACGGACCATGGGGACTTCACAAATGATGCGGATATTGCCCTCCATTTGCGGAATCATTTCCTGCTTTTACTTGGTTCTCCTGAGAGGCCTTTACTCAAAGTTAATTGGAGAGATGTTCTTTTGCATTCTCTTCCTGTTTCATTGGTTTTAGACTCTCCTTTCACCCTTGAGGAGATGAAGGCTGCTATCTTTCAGTTGCGGTCATTCAAATCCCCCGGTCCTGATGGCCTCACCCCAGAATTCTATCGCGCTTATTGGGATTACATCAAGACGGACCTACTTCAGATCCTCAATGATATTTACTCCCGTCCGAATACGCTTAGAAGATTTAATCGAGGGCACATTATTTTGATTCCAAAGTGTGATGGGGCCTCGCGAGTCACGGACTTTCGGCCTATTAGCCTCGAAAATAGCATCGTGGAAATTTTCTCAATGATTTTTGCGAATCATTTTAAGCCGTGCATGAGCGACCTTGTGGACTATTCTCAAAGTGCTTACTTGGCAGGCCGAGGAACGCTTAATTGTTTTATGGGAGTTCATGAAACAGTTTGGGCTTGCAAGCGAACTAGGGAGGATGGTTTACTTTTGAAGGTGGACTTTGCTAAGGCTTTTGACACTATCGTATGGGAGTTCATTCAGGACATGTTGATTGCTAGAGGCTTCTCCTCTAAATGGTGCTCTTGGATTTTGCATTTACTCTCCACCGAATCAGCCATAATCATTAATGGCAAAGTTGGAGATTTCTTCCATCACAAATGCGGGATTAGACAAGGAAACCATTTATCTCCTTTTATTTTCAACCTTGCTATGGATGACCTTTCTCGCCTCATCAACCTAGCTTCGAATAATGGTCTCATCAGAGGCATTCTAAATCATGTGGTGCCAGGGGGAATCTCTCATTTTCTATTTGCCGATGATGTAATTCTGTTCTACAAAAATGATGGTTTCAACTTAAAAAAACCTTCTTTTTCTGCTTCGTTGCTTTGAGCTTGCGACTGGTTTGAAAGTCAATTTAAACAAGACTTCTATTCTTTGCTTGAATGGCAACCTCGATTCCTCTCAGAGGTTTGCATATGAGATACATTGTTTGCATATTGGATAGCTAAAATTGATGCTACACTTAGCTCTTGGCAAGGGCGTCTACTTTCACGAGCGGGGCGCCTCACTTTACTCAACAGCACTTTAAGCAGTTCTGTGGCCTATCCTCTCTCCATTTTTAAGGCCCCAAAGTGGGTTCTTAAGATGCTTAATAAAAGGAGAAAGAATTTTTTTTGGGTTGGCCCTATCTCAGTATCTCTTCGTGGAAAATGCCTTGCGGAGTGAAGTCTTCTCACTTGTGTTAAGGACGAGAGGGGGCTTGGAATCATCGACTTGCACGCTCATAATCTTGCTCGCCTTGGTTCTTGGCAGTGGAAACTAATTCAGAGATGCAAAGTTCAATGTGTTGAGATAATTTGGCTTCTCTATGGAGATTTTCGCTTGTGAAATTCTAAGAGTTTTTAGAGGATTGCTTCTCCTATTTGGAAGGACCTTCACTGTATTCTTGACCTTTTCCTCAGTTGTGTTCATTGACAAGTGGGCTCGGGTTCTTTTTTCAAGCTTTGGACTGACAAGTGGTCGAATGGGAAATGTCTTGCTTCCAAATTTCTCTCTCCCCCGGAGCAACCAGACATCTCTATATCTAATGCCAGAATCGTCAATGAGGATGATTTATTTGTGAATTGGAATCTCAACTTCTCTTCCCTAGTCAGTTATGATTGCCTGCTTGGTTTGGCTAGGGAACTTAAAACTGTTCAATCTTCTTCTGGCGATGACCGTCTTGTTTGGAAATGGATGAATAATGGGCAGTTCTCTACCAAAAGCCTTTACGTTCTATTGAACTTTTGGGGTATTCTAGATCGCTTTGCTAAGTTTCTTTGGCAACGTGGACTCCCCCACAAGATTTCTATCTTCGGTTGGTTGAGGTTTAGAAAAAGACTTCTAACTCGTGATCTCTTGGTCTCTTGGGGCTTCACTACTGTTGATACTTGCCCCTTCTGTAACCTTGAGAGAGAATCTCATTCTCATCTGTTTATTTCTTGCTCCTATACTATTCATGGTTGGAATTTCTTTCTCTTGGAGGTGAATCATTGTTTCTTTCCCCTTGAGGTGCAACCTTGGAACGAGTCTTTTTCTAGGGATTTGAAGAGTAGAAGAACTAGAACTAGACTCTTGTTAATTTGGAGTTTGATGATTTGGTTTGAAAGAAATCCAAGGATCTTCCAAGGAATGTCTGATTCTCCTCGTTCCAAAGCTATCTCTGCTGCGGCATTCTTCTCGTCAACTATGGGTTGAGTCTTTTTCCATGTTGTTTCTTTGTGGTTGTGTACTGTAGCTCTTCTTTCTTTTATTTTGTTCTGTTTTTAATTGTTTTGGGTACCCCTTTACTCTCTTCCCTACCTTTACATGTAACTATTTTCAATGCTCTTGAATATATTACAGGTTTCTTTTGCTCAAAAAAAGATAATAATACACTAATTAAGTACAAGTTACCTCACGGATCCCCTATTTGCGTAGCGAGAGCACTCTTAAAAATTATTAAAACCACAATTCTAAAATTCAATATGAAAAATATGATGATTCCTTTCATACATTAGTTGTGGCGATTCACACTATGACAATTGTTAGATTTCAAAGTTAACTATTTACCGTTCTTCCTCTTCTTAGGAAGATCTTAGTATGTGTTTATGGCATGTTTTTCTTTGTTTTCTCTATTTTTTCTCTGTTTTTTCTCTGTTTTTTTGGCTGGTCAAATATTGAACTTCTATCTATGTATCTATTCTTCTGTATTTGTTTTATTTCACCTATCAATGAAATGAAATGGTGGAGCCTCTCTTAGGTTGTTAGAAAATCAGCCTTGGATCTAATTCCACCCCAAAATTTAGCTCCTGAGACGAGGATTGTCCAATCTATTTAAAGACCATCTAGACCACAACCTCAACCAATGTGGAACTTTAACATAGGTTTCACTTTTATCTTAGAAAAAAAACATGAAAAGTTAACTATTTATCGTTCTTAAGCAACGAAGTCCATCCTACTATAGATATAGCATTAGAGGTATCAATAGGTTGGGTCTACTACGAGCAGCATGAACCTGACCAAAAAATGGTCATGCTTGACTTATCCCCAAAAATTTCGATCGATCCAAGCACGACACGCTGGTGCCTTGTCCCTTGAGCACGGGGGCCGTGCCGAGCCTAGGTCGTGTGCGTGTCGTGCTCGGCACAACACGGGGCGCTAGGCCTGCGGGCCAGCGTTGGAGTGAAAGCGTTTTAGCATACTAGAGGGGGTGAATAGTATAAATCTATGATGATTTACTTCAAGTAAATTTTAACCCAAACTAGTTCTATTATAACCTTGTTCAATGTGCTATATGATGAAGGTGTTGTTCGCCTACAATTTTTAACCTTGGGCTTAATCTTAGTTTTGATAATAACAAACATGAAACTAATATTTGAGCAAGAAATATTTTTAGATTTCATATCGGTTTGCGTTCAACATCCCCGATCGAAAAAATCAAAGAAATCAAAGAAATTGACAAGGACGCTCGTCAACGCTTTGGATTCATTGGGAAGGTTGAGTCTAGGTCTAGAGTGTCTAGGTTATATGTATATCCTCTATTTGATGCATAAGAACCCAAAAACCAAAACCCGAACCTCGAAAACTTGAAAACCAGAAAAAAATTAAAAAATGGCCCAAAAATTTTCGAAGTCTAGGGAGCTCATCGGAGGGCTACATGATTTAGACATTTTCTTGGCGCCAAAAATCCCGATAATTGTTCCTTGGCTAAAAATAAGTTAAAGATTTTTAAACTTTTAACATATCCATATTTGACTAGGGAGATTTTAAAATTACTATAATCCAAAATTTGGATTTTTGATCTTTAAGGATTTTAATTTTTTTTAATATTTTTATTGAATCCAAATGGGGGTATTTCCTTATTTAACATTTATGTTTTAAAGTTAATGAAGAATAAAAATAAGGCTTGTGAAAAATCAGCAACCTACCTTAACAATAGGTTATCGGTCGACCCTCGATCGATCGTCGGGTGATCAAGGGTCGATCGGAGATCAACCGACGGAAGGCAACGATTCTATTTTGAGCTGTTGTGTGTGGTTTACCTGAGCCTACCCTTTGTCTCTCTATAAATGCTTCATCTCACCATTCTTTCTTGATCTTAACTATTCTTGAGACATTATATGTGATATTAAAGCTTTGATTGAGCCATTTTTATTCCAAACCCTAGTTTCATCATCTATCTTTGATTGAGCCTTGTTTTTTCATCGATTCATCAATTTGAGGCATCAAGATGAATAGGGGTTCGGTATTGGAGCTAAGTACAATTTGTTTGGTTTATTGCTTCATTTATACTTGTATTTTCTTGTTTATTTCATTGTACTTGAAGTTGTGAAAACCTAGGTTTTTAGGTTGTTTGGTTGGGTGGTTGTCTTGGTTGTAAGACTTAAGTCCACCAGTTTAGTTAGTTTACTAGGATTGAATTTATTGTCCTTTGGGTTATGAGGTGGGAGAGTGCTTTCGGTAGGAAGGCGGAGAACCGGAAGTGGAAATGTCTTCAGGTTGAGAGCGGAGATTCTCTGGTGTAAATTCCTCATTGTAAGAAAATAAATTAATCTAGTAAAGCTAAGTTAAAAATCCTAAGCGGGATGCTTAGGTAATGGAGTGGGCATTGGGGTCGAACCACTATAAATCTCTTTGTTTGCATTGTCTTTAATTGTGTTTGCTCAAGTGTCATATTTACTTTACTTTTGCATTCATCTAGTTCATTTGAGCACATGCCTAAGTAATCAAGAATTAATTAAAACCGAATTTATGTTAAGTTTTTAGTAAACACACTATTCATCCTCCTCTAGTGTAGGTTATTCGACTTACAGATGTATTTCAATCAAACTTAGAATGAACACAATTTAGATGACTAATTGAAACGCCACAACAGCAATGCTAACAATGAGATTTTAGAGTGGTTCGGAAACCTTTCATACTCCATCTTGGTTCACCACCAAGGATTTCCAACACTTCACTTATGTTAAATTTGTTTTTCCTACAATGAAGGTCAAGCAAGGGCTTACCTCTCCACACGGGAGAGTGTCTCTACCTCAATTAATCCTAAGAAAACAAATTTAAACCTAGGTGTGTCACCCACACCTTCTTACCCACACAAGTAGAGTATTAAATGAAACAATAAGAAAAAACAAGTAAAAAACAATAAGAGAAGCTACAAAGAGTATCCAAACACTTGTGAAGCTTCCCCTTGCTGCCTCCTAGAGCTCCAAAGCCTTAAATTGATGTCCTCAACAAGTTTTGAAGGCTTGAGATTTGAATGAATGTTTGAAGAGTGGAAATGAGGAATAGGGCAAGAAAACTCGCTCTTAGGCTCAAGAACTTAAGTAGATCATCAATGAACAATAGTAGACCCGAGGAAGAGAGTTTTTGGTGTATTTATAGAGTTGATATTCGGGTATGAGAAAAAAGAGTCGTTCAACGATTTAAAAAAGATATGTTGGGGGCAGTTTGGTAGTTTACATATTTCTGGTTTCAAGCCTTATGTACATTTCTTAATTTTAAGTTATTGTCTCTATTTATTTTTATTCTCCATTAACTTTAACATAAATGTAAATAAGGAAATACCCACTTTTGGGTTCAATAAAAATATCAAAAAAAAAAATTAAAATCCTTAAGGGTCAAAATCCAAATTTTGGGTTCTAGTAAAACAATGCGAAAACAATAAATTTTAAAATCTTTCGGATCAAATATGGGTGGGTTAAGGGATCCCAAAAATTCTTTTAAAATCGGTCTTTAACTTGTTTCAACCCAAAGAACAATTATCGAGACTTTTGGTGCCAAGAAAATGTCTAAATCATGTAGCCTTCCAATGAGCTCCCTAGACTGAAAATTTCTGGGTTGTTTTCTAATTTTTCGGGTTTGGTTTTTGACTTAGGAACTCAATGAGGATATCAAACTAAGGCTTAGGAACATTTACAATAAAAGAAACTAACTCCTAAACTAATTTTAACACGCTTGACTCTAAAGCCTCCGATTCTTGATTTTTTGTGATTTCTCCGACGAACTTCGGACGTGTATCGTATGTCCAACATAAGATCAAATCTTGATAAAAACTACTAAAATCATGTTTGTTATCATCAAAACTAAGAGTATTGTCAATGCTGAATCATTGGGCCAACATGGAGCACGCCTAGGCATGCAACCCTATGCCAATGCCCGCCTAGCAGCGCTTACGCTAGATCCTTGTCGGCCTGGCCTGAGCCGAAGGGGTGGGCCTTGTGCCAGGCTGGGCTGCCCCTTCGGCAACCCTGGTCGTGCTTGGCGTAACCCGGATTTTACTCTGATCGTGTCAGGCACGACCCGACGGGCAATGGGCCTGTTCAAGCACGACCTATTGCCACCCCTATCTAGCATATTCTCCAAACAGATGGTTTGCTCATCTATTTAGTCCGAGGTTAAGAGAGTAAATGCCTGCAAACCAAGTTAGTTTTCTTTGAACTATATTTTTGGGCAAAAAAAATAATTTGAATAAAAAGTGTCAAATCAATTCTAAGGAAACAACCAAATTTAAACCTAGGTGTGATATCCACATCTTCTTACACACACAAGTAGAGTATTAAATGAAACAATAAGAAAAAACAAGTAAAGAACAATAAGAGAAGCTACGAAGAGTATCTAAACACTTGTGAAGCTTCCCCTTGCTGCCTCCTAGAGCTCCAAAGCCTTAAATTGATGTCCTCAACAAGTTTTAAAGGCTTAAGATTTGAATAGATGTTTGAAGAGTGGAAATAAGGATTAGGGCAAGAAAACTTTCTCTCTTAGGCTCAAGAACTTAAGTAGATCATCAATGAACAATAGTAGACCCAAGGAAGAGAGTTTTGAGTGTATTTATAGAGTTGATATTCGAGTATGGGAAAAAAGAGTCGTTCAACGATTTAAAAAAGATATGTTGGGGGCAGTTTGGTAGTTTACATATTTCTGGTTTCAAGCCTTATGTACATTTCTTAATTTTAAGTTATTGTCTATATTTATTTTTATTCTCCATTAACTTTAACATAAATGTAAATAAGGAAATACCCCTCATTTGGGTTCAATAAAAATATCAAAAAAAAAATTAAAATCCTTAAGGGTCAAAATCCAAATTTTGGATTCTAGTAAAAAATTGCGAAAATAAAAATTTTAAAATCTTTCGGGTCAAATATGGGTGGGTTAAGGGATCTCAAAAATTCTTTAAAAATCGGTCTTTAACTTGTTTCTACCCAAAGAACAATTATCAAGACTTTTGGTGCCAAGAAAAGGTCTAAATCATGTAGCCCTCTAAGGAGCTCCCTAGACTTCGAAAATTTCTGGGTCGTTTTCTAATTTTTCTGGTTTTTCAATTTTTCGGGCTTGGTTTTTGACTTGGGAACTCAATGAGGACATCAAACTAAGGCTTAGAAACATTTACAATAAAAGAAACTAAGTCCTAAACTAATTTTGATACGCTTGACTCCGAAGCCTACGATTCTTGATTTTTTGCGATTTCTCCGACGAACTTCGGACGTGTATCGTATGTCCAACATAAGATCAAATCTTGATAAAACTACTAAAATCATGTTTGTTATCATCAAAACTAAGAGTATTGTCAATGTTGAATCATTGGGCCAATATGGAGCAGGCCTAGGCATGCAACCCTATGCCAATGCCCGCCTAGCAGCGCTTACGCTAGATCCCTGCCGGCCTGGCCTGAGCCGAAGGGGCGGGCCTTGTTCCAGGCTGGGCTGCCCCTTCGGCAACCCTAGTCGTGCTTGGCATAACCCGAATTTTACTCTGATCGTGTCAGGCACGACCCGATGGGCAATGGGCCTACTCGGGCAAGACCTATTGCCACCCCTATCTAGCATATTCTCCAAATAGATGGTTTGCTCATCTATTTAGTCAGAGGTTAAGAGAGTAAATGTCTGCAAACCAAGTTAGTTTTTCTTTGAACTACATTTTTTGGCAAAGAAAATAATTTAAATAAAAAGTGTCAAATCAATTCAAGTTTGGATTGGGCGAGCAAGTATATTTCCCAAGCCGGCAAGATTGTTCTTATAAATTTGATGATTAATTCCGTGCTGATTTATAATATGACGACTGCATGGATGAGTGATAAAGTTACAAATAAGATCACAGAAATTAAAAGAGAGTTTCTCTGGACAAATAGCAAAAGAACAAGTATCAGTGGAACAAAATGACAAATATAAAAAGAGATGGTCGTTTGGGTATTTGAGATGTTGATATTATGAAAAAAATCTATGATGGCAAAAAGGGTTTTACCCTTACTTAATGAGGAAGATGTGGGATGGGTAAGACCGTACAAAGCTAAGTATGGTTCAGCCCATCCATAGGAAGCTAGAATTGGAAAAGGTAAGTCTGAACAATATAAAATTGTGTTACATTGTTTGGAAAATACAAGAGAATGGTTGGGAATCATGTTAGCAGGTGGAAGAAAGACCAAAGTTGGTCAGATCCTTGGCTCCATGAAGTACCAATAAGTTTATGGCCGACCTTTGTGGATATCAATGAGCTGCAAAAAATTGAGAAGGTGGCTGAATTGTTGATTGGGGAAGTTTGGAATGAAGAAGTTATTGAATATTGATAGGTGTTTCAATAAGTATCTGAAACAAAAAATACTTGCTATTCAGGTTGATGTGGAAGGGGTAGAAGATAAATGGGTGTGAAGAGAAAATGTGGATGGTATGTTATCACTTAAAAGAGCTTACCATTTCCTGAAACAAAAATGCTCTTAGATGAAGAAACTGATTTTAATTTTTGAGATTTATGGGCTCTAAAGGTGTCAGAAATGGTTAAAATATTTGTGTGGAAATCTGTCTGGGGAAGGCTACCAACATCAAAATGGTTCGGTAAATTTTCGGGGACAGGGATTCATAATATTCTTTTTCATTATAAATTTGTCACTGAGTATTGGGACTATGTTGAGAACAAGCTGAACATAAAATTCAAGTTCATAAATAATTGGAGCAGAGGATATTGGATGAAAGAAGCTGATAATTTTGATGTAGATTCGACTGCTAAATTGAAGACTTTTATAGCTAATTCAATATGGTTACTTACGAAAGATAGAAACAATATGAAGTATATGGTTACTAACGGAAGATAGAAACAATATGAAGTATGAGTCTAAAAGATTGAGAGTACTTTTTTTTGTTTTATAAAGCTTATAATGATACAATGAATTTCATCTCTGAGAAGAAAGAGGAGGTTGAAAAGAAAGGAAAAGAAAGGAAAACAAAGGGTTCATATTGAAATCAGCAATAGTCATAATCAAGAGCATGCTCTGATTTATTGTGATGCAGCCTGGAAAATGGAAAGTTCAGAATTCAAAACTGGGTGTGGTTTTGTTGTCTATAAAGATGGTGGAATTTTATATGAAGTAAGTGGTATTGAATATGCCTCAGACCCTCTACAAGTTGAGATGAAGGCCATTTGGTTTGGCCTTGACAAGGTAAGGAAAAGAACTTTAGAAAGGTAGCAGTAGTGTATGATTGTGAAAAGGCAATCAGAATCCTAGCAGGGAATTTAAAGACACCATGGCATTTGGAAGGCTTAAGAAACATGATAAGGAGATTAGTAGAGGAGGTTTTAGTGGAGCAGGGGTTCATGTCAAAAGAAACTATAATAGAAAGACTCATTTTTTTAGTTGTAAGAGTTTGTTTACTGAAGCTGAGAATAGCTTGTATGAAACTTGTAGAAACTTGCTACCCTCTTTTAAGGAAATGAATTTTTATGGGGAGTACTTGCTGAATCTGGAATCACACTTTGATCCCAGTTTCTAGCGGGGATGTGGCTTAATTTTTTTTGTTTTGGGAAAATTTTATTTTTAGTCATCATAGTTTATTCGAATTTTGATTTTACTCTTTATAGTTTAAAATTTTGGTTTTAGTCCCCACAATGTATTTTTGTTTAGGATTTGATCATTGCCGCCACTTGAGTTATAAACGGAGCTGACGTGGATAACGATTGCTGATTGGACATTGCTGACCTGAAGTCTGCAGGATCAACTCCTAATAGAAAATATAGTATGGTGACAAAAATCAAAATTTTATAAATTATGGGGGCTAAAACTAAAATTTTGTAAACTATTGGGACTAAAATCATAATTCGAGTAAACTATGGAGAGCAAAATTCGAGTAAACCAAAATACAATGTTATTGCTACAATTTCGTGGGCATTATTAAGATTATTGCTCATGATTGTTTGATGAAGCATGAACCAATGTTATGGTCAAAGCCCCATTTAATTTTTTGAATGGAGAAAATATGAAGCCCCCAAATGTGATCCCCTTCTCAACAAGCTTCTCTATAACATGTTGTATGATTTTCTCTTTTGTTTTAAAAAAAATCGAAGTTTGGGTTGGATTTGAAGGTTGAATTTCAAGTTCTTCCAATTGAGTTAGATTCATTTAAAAAATTTAATCAAAACTCGTCGCTACATTGAGTTGAAAAATTAGTGCATGATAGATACTTAAATGCAAATTTAGACAATTTTTGAAATGTCTAAATTTGTGCCTGTAGCAAAGTGGAAAAGTATCTGGATACTGGCATCCATCATTATTTCTTATTTAATCAGCTTAAAGAAAAATTGTTCTATATTAATATTGATTAATGTTGCAAAATTTATAGATTTACTGTATTAATCAATCACTTAAATAGATTGATGCTAGTTTTTTTTAAAAATAAAATATCCATGTGGGATATAAAAGTGGAAATAGACACACGAATAACTTCCAAAGTTTGTTTCAGGGGATATGAGACTAAACATATGATTAAAATTTAAAGCAAAAGATGAGTAATTATGTCGAGCTAAGTCGAGTCGCGATCCGGCGCTAGCTTGAGAGCCCAGATGAGTAATTATGTAAATTGTATGCCCTTTTCTTAATTAATTATGATGCATGTGTCATGTTTGAGCATTAGATTATTTTGGGACCGAGCCGAGTTCGCATGTTGGATCTGGGCTAGATTTGGATGCAGTTTAACTAGAGGGGTAGGATTGTAAAATTAAAAAATATTTTGGGGAAGGAATTATAAAATCCCCCCTTGATCCGTGCGGCTCCACTTTGGAGCCGCACAAGCTGTTGGAAGGGAGGAGGAGCCGAGCCCCCCCCCCTCCCCGGAGCCGAGCCGCCAAGCCACCGCCTTCCAAGAGTGCGAGCCGTCGTCCAAGATTCCTTTCCTTTCCTCTCCTTTGCACGTGAGTGGATTCTTTCTCCCCCCTTTCTTTCTTTCCTTTCTTGAGCCGCCCTCCTATTCTTGAATTCTTGTCTATTTGTGGTTTAATTCGTTGTTTGGCGTTGATTTCTCGTGTTGGCATGAAAGAGAAGGCCTATGAATCCTCTTTTGTGGTGCGGCAGCCCTAGGATTGCCCTAGGGATGCTCGGCCAAGATAGGAAGAAGGTGTCTTCAAGGTATTTGTGAAATTGCTTGAATGAACCTTCATGTGTTGGCTGATTTCTTGTTCTTGATTATGAATCTTTTGGGGTTCTAATGATAGTAGATCATGATTGATGCCAATTTTATCATCCTCACATGTTGAATTATTGATATGGATTGTAAATCTTAATCTTGGTGATGGTATGAAAATATACTCTTGATATTTCTTGAATTATGATATTGAAGCTTGATGAATAATCTTGATGCATGAAAAATATAATTTTGATGGTGAATTTTTTATCTATCTAATGTTGATTTTGATGGGTGTAATCTGGTTTATGATAAAAATTTATGAGGTTTATTGCTGTATTTTCTGTTTATTTTTATAAGCATGCTGAAAATTTCATTGTGCTGGAATTTGTGCTGAATCATAAATCTTGATGCTAAAATTTAAATTCTATGTTGTAGTTCGTAATGTTCACTAAACATAGCGATGTAACCTATCAATTTGACCGAAAAATATAATTTGAAACTATAGGACACACTATGAAAATCAAATTCGGCATGAATGCACCAGAATTAGGCTCAACAGTAGGCTGAAATTCTTAATTTCAGAATTAAAACTTAACTTTAGGAATTAAATTTTAATTTGCAGAATTAAAATTTAAGGTACAAAAATAAAAATATTAGAGTCGAGAAATTATAAATTTTATGAATTAAAACCCTATTGGTAGAAGATTCTTCGGGTCTAGATTGCCGGGAGCGGGTATGTGTTGATGAGACGGTTCCCAGTAAGGACGTTCTTAGGACACTGCTTCTACACTTGACATAGGTCATGTCCTGGCGCCATATCTTTCATGAATGGCGGATAGACTCGGGAATGAGTCGGGTTACGGGCTTAGGCCCGGATGGTTGGATGGGCGAATCTCAACTGTTATATGATTACTTAGGTTGGATGGGCGAATCCCAACCTTGACATTAATTTGGTTGGATGTCCAAATCCCAACCATTGATTTATTGAATAAGGTCGGATGGGCAAATCTCGACCTGGTTGGATGGGCGAATCCCAACCGTTATATATACATTTCATGATATGTGATGCCCTTGGGCATGTATTGGTCTAATGGCCTAATGAAAGTCATACCCCCAGATCTTTATATTCCGTATGGGGCAGACACATTGTTCATATCTGTGGTTGGTTTTGGTTGTGGGGGTTGGTAGACCACTCACTGAGTTCCTTTGGACTCACCTTTTTTTTTCTCTATTTTTGCAAAGCCCGATCAGTGAGGTATGGGCTGGAGCACTTAGCACGGTTGGATGGCAGAGGAGCACCATTGATCTCTTGACAGTCCGAGTTTAGGAGTCGTAGTCGAGTCATGTTAGTGGTTGATCATGCACATTGATGTATTTGATATTTATTTGAGTTGTAGCCCTTTTGGGGTAGGGGTTCATTTGAGATTTATATTTCTAAAACTATTAACCTTTAAAATTGTTTACTATGGACGTTACTTTGGTTTGTTGGTTTTCTTTTCAAAGCAAAACTTTTATTTGATTTCTCAGATAAAAATGTTATTTATTTACTTGCTTTGATTTTCGTTGTATATCATGTTGAGTTAGCATATGCATGGGATAGGCTTCAGGGTATAGGCACATATACCCTGGCCGGTCCCTTGACCCTAGGATGGGACGTGGCAATATGGTATCAGAGCATGTGGTTCGATCTGACTACGACCTAGAGTTGAATATCGTGTGGGGCATTGCTAGCGTGTCAGCATACAATATGGTTGTGTTATGAGATCAATGGGCTAAGTCTGCACCCCAGCGCGACTTGTGGTTAGTAATTTAAATTTCATGGGTAAATTAATTAATATTGATGATTTTTCCTTTTCTGATGGTTCTAGTGTGATGAAGACTTTTAACGCCGCATGGAGTGGTAGTGGCAGTAACTCCACAGAGCGCCAAGGCCGAGGTCGAGGCTGTGGGAGAGCATAGTAGGCTCGAGAGGATGTGGGATAGGATCCCATGATTGTGCAGTTGTAGGACCAATTGGCTGAGTTGACTGAGGCACTCCGTAGAGAGCAAGAACTGAGGCGGCAGCAACAACAATCGATGCCGACAACACTCGTGGTACCGGAGGTGGTCGAGCTAGTGGCACCAGTGACACCAGTTGTTAGAGTTCCCGGGACACCCACGTATGTGGAGCTCTCGCGGTATGCAGATTTTGTCAAATTCAGATCACCGGAGTTTACGGGGACAGATCAGTGGGTGGAGGTCACCAACTTCCTTGGGGATTGCTATGAGCTGTGTGTGGAGCTCGGTTGTTCTTCTGAGATGGCTGCTCCGATGATCGGGCTACAACTGAGAGGATCGGCCAATGATTGGCTTTACACCTGGCGAGATCGTAGGGCGGCAGGTGCACCACCCCCTACATGGGGGGAGTTCAAAACCGCTATGATGGAGCGGTACTAGCCGATGAGCGTCCGGGATAAGCGGGCAAGAGAGTTCGAGCTGTTGTGCCAAACGGGCAGTATGTCAGTGATGGATTACGAGATAGAGTTCACCTGACTCTCAAAGTACCATCCCACTTTGGTAGCCACAAAGACCGTCAGGGTCAAGAGGTTTGTTGAGGGGCTGAGGCCGCAGATCGCCAGACTTATTCACTATACAGAGGACACCTCTTTTGCTCGGGTAGTTGATGAGGCGTTCCGGAATGAAGCATTGGTATCGACCGACAGGCACGATGGACCCCAGAAGAAAAAGTTTCGGCCCCAGCACTCGAGGGGTCGGCTAGCTCACTCTGAGGGGACCCACACAACAGTGGATCCACAACAGGGCAGGGGACATAATAGTTTCAGAAGCCGCATGGGTCCAGGACCAGGGGCGTCATCAGGAGGCTCGCAGCAGAGGCCCAAGCCACAATAGTGTGGTCATTGTCACATGAATCATTGGGGAGCTTGTTTTGGCCGCTCCAAGACATATTTTGGATACGGGCAGGTTAGGCACTTTAGGAAGGATTGTCTTGGTAGGGGCAGTCAGCAGCCTAAGCAGTCTAGAAGGAAGGCACCGATGTCAGTGGATTCTGTAGCTCAGAGGGGTCAGACTCAGGGCGGAGGTCAGCGAGCCGATAGTTCAGAGAGGCCTACTGCACGGGTGTTTGTTTTGAACCGAGAAGGCGCTGAGGCATCCAGGGCAGTAGTGACAGGTAACCTTACTATTGGTCCCTCTATTGCTTTTGTATTATTTGATCCAGGTGCTACACATTCCTTTATATCTATTTTATTTGCTACTAAATTGTCGGGGAAACCCTCTTTGCTTGATTTACCTCTTGTGGTGTCCACGTCTACGGGCGATGTTGTGCTGACAGAGTCAGCCTTTCGAGGCTGCGAGGTGGTCATTTGTGGGCATGTGTTGATAGCTGAGTTGACACTCCTGTCGATGCTAGAGCTTGATGTCATATTGGGCATGGACTGGTTGGCGGACCATTTCGCCTCAGTGGATTGCAGGGCCAAAACTAGTACCTTCAGTAAGCCCGGATTGCCCTAGTTTACCTTCCAGGGTGAGGGAAGAGGAGACTCATTGGGGGCTATTTCAACTCTCAAGGCTCAGAAGTTACTCCTAGGCGATTGCCAATCCTTATTAGCCTTTGTGTTCGTACGTGGCAGAGGAGAGCGGAGGTGCGGCAAGGGGTATCGAGGGGACACCAATGGTTTACGGGTTCTCTGATGTTTTTCCTGAAGAATTGCTAGGTTTGTCGCCAGAATGGGAGATTGAGTTTTGTATTGATTTGCAGCCTGGGATAAAGTCGATCTTCATTCCACCTTATCGGATGGCACCGGTCGAGTTGAGAGAATTGAAGTCTCAGTTGCAGGAGCTGCTTGATTTGGGCTTCATACGCTCGAGTGTTTTGCCATAGGACACTCCAGTGCTCTTTGTGAATAAAAAGAAGGACGAGGCCTTGCGAATGTGCATTGATTACAGGCAGCTTAACAAGGTGACAATGAAAAATCGTTACCCGCCACCCAAGATTAATGACCTATTCGATCAGCTCCAGAGGGCTCAGTGGTTTTCTAAAATTGATCTGCGGTTCGGGTACCACCAGTTGAGGATCCGGGATAGTGATATCCCTAAAAATACTTTCAAGTCAAGATATGGCCACATTGAGTTCTTGGTCATGTCCTTCGGACTAACGAATGCACCAACAGCTTTCATGGACATGATTAATCGGGTGTTCAGGGAGTACCTGGATGGATTTGTGATTGTGTTCATTGATGGCATCCTGATTTATTCCAGAAGCAGGGAGGAGCGTGTTGAGCACTTGAGGACGGTTTTAGAAATTCTCAGGGAGCACAGGTTGTATGTCAAATTCTCTACGTACGAGTTCTGGCTGGAGAGTGTAGGATTCCTTGGCCATGTGGTGTCGAGGGAAGGGGTGAAGGTGGACCCCGCAAAGGTAGAGGCAATTCAGAATTGGAAGCGACCGACTAATGTTACTAAGATTCGTAGTTTCATGTGGTTGGTTGGCTATTACAGGAAGTTTATGGAAAACTTTTCCAGGATTACGGCACTATTGATCCGCCCGACTCAGATGAAAGTTAAGTTCATCTGGGACAGTAAGTACGAGGAGAGCTTTTAAAAGCTCATGGAGGGAGGCCGGTTTGTTGTTTACTGTGAAGCCTCTCAAGTCGGCTTGGGTTGTGTTTTGATGCAGAATGATATGGTGATAGTTTATGCATCCCGTCAGTTGAAGGTCCACGAGAAGAATTATCCAACTCATGATATGGAGTTGGCAGCGATGGTGTTTGCATACTACCTTTATGGCGTCACTACCTTTATGGCGAGGCCTGTGAGATATACACTGATCATAGGAGCCTTCAGTATTTGCTTACCCAGAAGGAACTGAATTTGAGGCAGAGAAGGTGGCTTGAGCTCTTGAAGGACTATGATTGCACAATCATGTACCATCCGGAGAAGGCTAATGTAGTGGTAGATGTCTTGAGCAGAAAATCCATGGGCAGTCTAGTGCACTTGGCAGTTAGGAGGAGGTCGTTGGCTCAGGAATTGGCCATGTGTTTGGATGGCGGGGCAGTTCTAACTGTGACGGACTCTAGGGCATTGGTGGCTCACCTAAGGGTGCAGTCCACGTTAGTAGACATGCTGCGAGCAGTACAGGAAGAAGATGTCTTTTGTGCACTGACTAAGGATCTGGTCAGGAGAGATGATGTTGATAATGGCTTTGGGATTAGTTCTGAGGATGTTATGAGGTTTAGGAACATAATGGTAGTGCCTGACATAGCCGAGGTCCGCAAATGGGTGCTAGAGGTGGCTCACCGATCCACACACACCATGCACCCGGGGGCCACAAAGATGTAACATGATCTGAGACAGAATTATTGGTGGAAATATATGCATGAAGAGAGAGGTGACCGAATTTGTGTCTAAATATCTGGTATGTCAGCAGGTGAAGGCCGAACACTTAAAGCCGGCAGGGTTACTCCAGAACTTAGAGGTACTGAAATAGAAATGGGAGAAGATAACTATGGATTTTAACTATGGATTTTGTGACATGGTTATCGAGGTCTGGGAAGGGCAATGATTCTATTTGGGTGGTAGTGGATCGCCTAACCAAGATGACACATATCATATCGGTCAAGATGACCTTTTCAGCTGAGTAATATGCAAGATTGTTTTTGGATCGGATCGTGGCATATCACAGTGTCCCTGTTATGATCATCTTAGATCGGGGTACACAGTTCACATTTAATTATTGATTGTTTGTATTGTCAGTCTAGCGAGCTGATTCAGGGTCGAGCTGAGTCGAGTCGCGGTCCAGCGCTAGCTTGAGAGCCTAGGTGAGTAATTATGTAAATTGTATGCCATTTTCTTAATTAATTATGATGCATGTGTAATGTTTGAGCATTGGGTTATTTTGGGCTGAGCCGAGTTCGCGGGTTGTATCCGGGCTTGATTTGGATGTGGTTTAACTAGAGGGGTAGGGTTGTGAAATTAAAATATCATTTTGGGGAAGGGATTATAAACCCTCCTGGAGCCAAGCCGCCGCCTTCTGTGAGTGCGAGCCGTCGTTCGGGATTCCTTTCCTCTCCTTTGCACGTGAGTGGATTATTCCTTCCCCTTTTCTTTCTTTCCTTTCTTGAGTCGTCCCCCTATTCCTGAATTCTTGTCGATTTGTGGTTTGATTCGTTGTTTGGCGTTGATTTCTCGTGTTGGCATGAAAGAGGAGACCTATGAATCCTCCTTTGTGGTGTGGCAGCCCTAGGATTTTAGATCATGATTGATGCCAATTTTATCGTCCTCGCGTGTTGAATTATTGATATGGATTGTAAATCTTAATCTTGGTGATGGTATGAAAATATACTCTTGATGTTTCTTGAATTATGATCTTGATGCTTGATGAATAATCATGATGCATGAAAAATATAATTTTGATGGTGAATTTTTGATCTATCTAATGTTGATTTTGATGGGTGTAATCTGGTTTATGATAAAAATTTATGAGTATTATTATTGTATTTTTTGTTTATTTTTATAAGCATGCTGAAAATTTCATTGTGCTGGAATTTGTGTTGAATCATGAATCTTGATGCTGAAATCTAAATCTTATGTTGTAGTTTGTTAATGTTCACTAAACATAGCGATGTAATCTATCAATTTGACCAAAAAATATAGTTTAGAATCATATGACACACTCTGGAAATCAAATTCGGCATGAATGCACCAGAATCGGGCTCAATAGTAGGCTGAAATTCTTAATTTCATAATTAAAACATAATTTTAGGAATTAAATTTTAATTTGCAGAATTAAAATTTAAGGTACAGAAATAAAACTATTAGAGCGGAGAAATTATAAATTTTATGAATTAAAACCCTATGGGTAGAAGATGCTTCAGGTCTAGATCGTCGGGAGCGGGTATGTGTTGATGAGACGGTTCCCAATAAGAACGTTCTACACTTGACATAGGTCAGGTCCTGGCATCATATCTTTCATGAATGACAGATAGACTCGGGAATGAGTTGGGTTACGGGCCTAGGCCCGGATGGTTGGATGGACGAATCCCAACTGTTATATGATTACTTAGGTTGGATGGGCGAATTCCAACCTTGACATTAATTTGGTTGGATGGCCAAATCCCAACCATTGATTTAGAATAAGGTCGGATGGGCGAATCCTAACCCGGTTGGATGGGCGAATCCCAACCGTTATATATACATTTTATGATATATGATGCCCTCGGGCATGTATTGATCGAGTGGTCTGATGAAAGTCATACCCCCAGATCTTTATATTCCGTATGGGGCAAACGCATTATTCATATATGTGGTTGATTTTGGTTGTGGGGATTGGTAGAACCGCTCACTGAGTTCCTTTGGACTCACCCTTGTTTTCTTTTTTATTTTTGCAGAGCCCGATCAGTAAGATATGGGCTGAAGCACTTGGCGCGGCTGGAGGGCAAAGGAGCACCATTGATCTCATAACAGTCCGAGTTTAGGGGTCGTAGTCGAGTCTTGTTAGTGGATGATCATGCACATTGATGTATTTGACATTTATTTGAGTTGTAGCCGTTTTGGGGCAGTTAGTCATGTTCATTTGAGATTTATATTTCTAAATCTATTAACCTTTAAATTTGTTTACTATGGACGTTACTTTGGTTTGTTGGTTTTCTTTTCAAAGCAAAACCTTTATTCAATTTCTCTGATAAAAATATTATTAATTTACTTGTTTTGATTTCTGTTGTATATCATGTTGAGTTAGCATGTGCATGGGATAGGCTTCGGAGTATAGGCACGTATATCCTGGCCGGTCACGTGACCCTAGGATGGGGCGTGACACTTTTCCAATAACATTCTTATTACAATCCTCAGGGAGCTCCTTAAGATCATTCTCCACCAAATTGTCATTGTTGTTGTTTTTGTTCATCCAAAAGTTCCTAACCACTTTATCCTTCAACCATGAATGTTCAAAGGTAAAATTCTTCTTCCTTTTTAAATGCATTCTGTTATCAGAACATGAAGTGACGAGAGGCCTATGGTATGATCCTATTATTCTCATTTGCTCAACTTCTATTCTAAAATTCCATTATATCCACTTGACATTAAAGAGTACTCTATCCAGCCTAGTAACAATCTTTCCTTCATCTTTTCTATTGTTATTCTATGTAAACCGTGGACTAGGGGTGTAAGTGAGCCGAGCAGCTCGTGAGCTACTCGAGATCGACTCGATGAAAACTCGAGCTCAAGCTAAGTAATACTCGACTCGAGCGGCTCGCGAGCCTAATCGAGCTTCATATATTTATATATAATTATATGAATATTAATATTTCATATGGGGTTGAGCATAAACCCAAGTCGAGCCGAGCTTAATCAAGCTTGAACGAGCTTGGTCACGTTTGAGAAAAATAAACGAGCCTAAACGAGCTTAAATGATCCAAGCTCGAGTTACTTGAGTCGAGCTCGAGCCGATCTTGAGCTTGGATATTGAAGCTCGATCTAGCTCGAGTTCGAGCTCGAGCTCGACATTTCTTAAACGAGCAGAGCTTGAGCACAAGGAAGCTCGGCTCGGCTCGGCTCGATTACACCCCTACCGTGGACCCTCAAAACCAGCATCTTGAAGTCCCGTGCTATTCATAAATTCCAAAAAATCCAGAATAGACTTCTTCATTTGAAAAGGTCTTCCTTCTCTTTTCTCCCCAGCTTTATTGTTGTACGTAATTGAGGTCTCTCATTATCATCCATGGTATATTTGAGAGTTCTAATTCACTTATGGTATATTTGCTTCACTGGATATGATAGAATTTGATTGGATAATAAATGAGGATAGATTGGATATGAATTTTTTAAATGATAATTATTTAAATATATCATGAACTATGCACTTTGTCTCATTTGTGGCCAATTCTAAAATATTACCAAATTGTATCCCGAACTTTGACATTTGTCTCAATTACACCCTCCTGTCAGCAGCACCATTAAGACGATGATATGGCCTCTGACGTGGATTAAAATAATATTTTTTATTTAAAAAATATAAAAAAATTATGTTAAATTATATTAAATAATAAAATTATTATTTTATATTTTATATTAAAAAAATCACTCCATGTTCACCCCCGACATGGCTCGGAGTGATTCTTTAATATAAAATATAAAATATTATTTTATATTATTTAATATAAATTAAAGTGATTTTTTATATTTTTTATATTTTTTAAATAAAAAATATTATTTTAATCCACGTCAAAGCGCCACATCATCGCCTTAACGGTGCCACTGATGGAGAGTTGACGGAAGAATATAATTGAGACAAATGTCAAAGTTAGGATCCAATTTGATAATATTTTAGAATTTGCCACAAAGACAAAGTGCATAGTTCAGGATATATTTAAGTAATTATCTTTTTTTAAAATTCGGATTGGATAATAAATATTATCAATTTTATATTTTTCTATTCACATTTTCTTCTAATCTATGCACTAAACAAACAATAGATATTAATTCATCCTTTATCCTATCCTCATTTATCCTATGAAGCAAATATGACCTTAGTATCTTCCATAGAAGTTTTCTTTTTCTAACATAAGTACTAGCATAAATCCTTGATATCAAACCGTGCTTGCCTTTCTTCAATTCAATTGGAGCATTAATTGACTGATCATCTTTATGAACAACGACAGTATTTATTCTATCCTTTTTCCACGGCATCATCATCCCTCCTCTACCAATATTACTCACAAAGTCACCTTCCCAATATCTTCTTCTCCTCTTCAAGAAAGTTTTGTTCTCATTCTCCTCCATATGAGTTTCACCCAGAAACACTAAATCAATTTTGTGAATTTTCACAAGTGACCAAAGGTATTTATTGGCTTCCCTTTTTTCAACTCCTCTAGTATTCCATGTTAGTATCTTCATGTTGAACAATGTTGATTTAGTTCGCATTCCTTTTCTTGATTCATAGGATCCCCATCATCTCCATTAGCACTGGTATCATTTGTAAATCTCTCTTTTTTTTCACTTTCAAATTCCTATAACCAATAGGAACATTAATCAGATGGGTTCTACTCTTGTCTCCTCTTCTCACTTTTTGACTGCTACCGTCAGGCTTCTAGAGGATTCATGGTCAACTCCTTCCGCCAAAAAGTCCTCTTTGGCAAATTCATTGTCCAGGATTTTAGAAAAGGATAAGGTGAGCTTTTTTAGATAACTCTTCAAGTGTTTTGTTGTTCTTCTTTTGTTCTTCCTCCTTCCTCATTTTTGAAACATTAGTTTTCTTTTTTCTTTAGCCTCAAATACAACCTTCTCCTTCCCTTTATACTTTAAAATCATTTCTATTTCCATATCATCCCCCCATTTTGGTTCTTTTTGCTATTTTCAGCCTCCCTTCTTATTTCAAGTTCCTTTTTTAACTGCATATCTACCTTCAAGCTCCCTTTGTTAGATATCTGCCTATTGTTGCATACTATATATATATATCTTCCCTTTGTTTACTTCAGTCTTTGCTGGATTAACTGAAAATCTACCCATATCCCTATCAATTGTGATATTTCCTCCTGCCTTGCCATTTTGATTCAGAACCTTGAAAGCATTATTTTTTGCTACACCAGTTCTCATATAATTTCTCCCAAATCTCCTTCCTTTCTTCCGTACCTATATCGGCCCATTAAGCCTTCATCATCTTTCACAATTGTTTTATCTTTACTTGAAGATGCCCTCATTAGCTGCAATATAATTGTCATTCCTCCTTTCTTGTTAAACACTTCTCCTCTCTATGGCCAATCTTTCCACAAGCATAGTAAATTATAGGAACACATTTTGGTGTAAAACTGACCACTAAAGAATTAAAATGGAATTTCTAACACAATTTAAAAGGAAAAATAGGTTTCAGAATTCTAATTCTATATATGTCGATATTCAAATACCGACACAAATATATATGTGTCAGAATTAGAATTTCGATTCTTTTAAATCTTATAATATAAGATTATAATATTTTTATAATATATAAAATTTATATTAAAATAACATAGATTTTTATAATATAATAATAATAATATATTACTTATACTTTACAATGTTTTAGAAAATTTATAGAAAATGATAAAATAATAAATTTTAAGGTTCAAGGAGATATTAATTTATAAAATTTAATGGAATTAGGGAAAATATTTAGTCCATATAGGACTAAAAAAAGATATTTATAATGGTTGAGAATGGTTAGAAAAGTAGTATTAAACTATTAACCGATGTGGGATGTCTAGCTAAAGAAAAAAAAAAGCTAGCTTCGTTATAAAAAAAAAATCGAGAATCGACACCACTTTGGCACCGATATTATAAAACTGGCGTCACTTTAGTGTCGGCTTCTGGCCAAAGCCGATGCTAGAGTGACGCCTATTTGCTAGAAGTCGACGCGCCCCCAGCCGACGCCTAGTGCCGATTTCGGTGCCAATTTTATATTTTTTTTAATTTTTTAAAACATATGTATAATACTGGTTTTTTGGATTATTTTTTTTGTGAACTCTAACATGATCAAAAGAATTTTGATCAAATTGAAGTAAAATTATTAAATTAATAACATAGTAAATTGGAATGTTTAAATTTTAAGGAGCCAAACTATATGTGAGAAAGAGGTTTTATTTGGAGCCAACCATAAATTATATATAGAAAATAATCGATAAAACTAATTAGATATATACCTGTCATATACTTCAAAGGTCACTAATAGTTTAGTTGCTTCACTAGAGATACTATAGGATACCAAATGAAAAATAGAATTGAATAGAATTTTCAAATCCAACGTTGAATGGATATTATAATATCAATTTTATATTTTTCAATCTTTTTTTTTTTAAATTTATGCACTAAACAAAATAGCTGATAAAAAATCATATTTTTTCAATCTTATTTTAATTGCCTAGACAATGCATGCCAGCATGTTGATCATATATACATCGTCTTTTTTATCGCTTGATGGCTGATGCGAGTATACATAATTACATATATAGAAGATGGGCCAATGCTCTAGATCAATTTCTCGGTTGGATAATTCTTCATGACAAGTTGTACCAAATTAATTAAGGTATTATGACTCGATCACCAGCACATCCTTAATTGTTGTCCCCGTTTGTCTTATGTGTAATGAATGACATACTAAAAATAACCCCACGGGTAGTACTAATCACCTGCCATTGCGCTCTTTCGAGATAGCATCTCCATTTTTCCGGCCTCCTCCCTTCTCTCTCCACGAAGGTTCTTACTTGCCCTATCATCTTAAGCGTGGAGAAGACGAAGGTGAGAACCCTAGGAATTATCATACTTGGCCGAGCTAATTAAACTTGGAGAAGGACTCATTTACGTCAATCGCAAGTAGTCGATTCGTTCGTCCGGCCACATTGTAAGTTTATCCATCTCTGTCTCTCGACTCTCGATAATATGCAATTGACGTGGGGTCAGATATCCTATTTATCTAATTAAAAACTGTCAAATTAAGTATGTGTATATATGCATAATAGGGATCATAATTAAGGGACCTACAAAATCTAACAACAAACAATTAATAACCAACAAATTAAGAATGAGACAACTGATTAAAGAAGAAGGAAGAAACAATTAAATAAGGGGAAAAGAAATTCCTTGCAAATAACTAGTTAACAATGCATGCATCTCTCTTTGCTGTAGAGGTATCATGCTGTGTCGCCTATTTAAATCGATGCTTTCCCCACTTCCTTTGCAGCGCAGTCCTCTCGATCATCCCATTGTTAATCGGAAAGGCAAGCACAAGGATATGGCTGATGTCCAAGCAAAGGGCTTCACATCAATAGTCCTCCTCCTTTTATTTGTTTTTTTATGCTTACCAATTAATTCAAGAGGCAGGCAACTGACAACAACAACAAATCCTACTACCTTCTTCGTATCAAGAAAAATAGACATTGTCGGAACGCAAAACCCAAGCCCAACCATAAATCCAACCGCGAGTACACCTCCCTCTCCAGTTTCAAGTCCTTCAGTTCCAACTTCAACAAATCCGACTCCACCTCCCTCTCCAGTTTCAAGCCCTATTCCTTCAATTCCAACTCCAGCAAATCCGCCTCCACCTCCCTCTCCACCAGCTTCGCTGGGAAACACATTTGATGTGCGAGATTATGGAGCCAAGGGAGATGGCGTTACCGATGACACCAAGGTAATGATTTGTTAGATGATGCATGCATGTATATATATGCAGGCATGAACTAATGCATGCAGGCATTCCAAGCTACATGGGCAGCTGCTTGTAACGCAGAGGCTTCCAAGGTTGTTGTTGTTCCTCTAGGTTTTCAGTTTCTAGTTGGACCCATCTCATTTTCAGGCGTAAACTGCAAGCCCGACATTGTCTTCCAGGTGAAGAATTAATAAATATAATTAATTAATTGCAAACTATTAGGAAGAAATTCCCATAAACTAATGTTAATCAATGCAGTTGGATGGCACAATAATTGCACCAACAAGTGCCGCTGCTTGGGGTTCCGGCACATTACATTGGCTTGAGTTCACAAAGCTTCGAGGAATAACAATTCAAGGCCAAGGAACCATCGAAGGTCGTGGTAGTGTCTGGTGGGGGAGCAGTACAGGCGATGATTCCACGGTAATTAATTCGATCATATATTCATCATTTAATTAATGCTGCTCATCTTAAAATTAATGCTTAATTATCTTCACAGTCAAACACGGAGAACAGTGGACGAATGCCGCATGCCAAACCCACTGTAAGAGATCATATATAAGCTTTTTAGTTATACATTAACCGAGTAATATTTCATCTTTAGTCCATAATGTATATATCTCGTCAACGATTAATTAATAGGCCTTGAGAATCTACGGGAGTTCCAATGTGATTGCCACAGGCATCATGCTTAAGAACTCACCTCAGTGCCATCTCAAGTTTGACAGCTGCAACGCAGTGGAGGTATCCAATGTCACTGTCTCTTCTCCTGCTGACAGTCCCAACACAGACGGAATACACCTCCAAGACTCTGAAGATGTCTCAATCCATAACACAAACTTGGCCTGCGGTACGTATATATAATTAATGCTAACATTCACATGATGCAACTTCTTCATGTATACATTTCATCAGACATCACATAATGCTGCTCAACAGGAGATGACTGTGTCTCCATCCAAACTGGGTGCTCCAACGTCCGCATACACGACGTCAACTGCGGACCAGGACATGGGATCAGCATAGGTGGGTTGGGGAAGGGCAACACACAGGCTGTCGTATCCGACGTCAGTGTCCAAGATGTCAGCATGGTTGGCACATTGACTGGAGTTAGAATTAAAACATGGCAGGGTGGATCGGGCTCAGTCAAGAATGTAATGTTCTCGAATGTGAATGTAAATGGAGTAGAAACGCCCATCATGATCGATCAGTTCTACTGCGACCAGAAAAAGGCCTGCAACAACCAAACAGCAGCAGTGGCTTTGTCTGACATCACATACCGAAACATCAAAGGGACATACACAGTTGAGCCTGTTCATTTAGCATGCAGTGATAGCAATCCCTGCTCCAACATTCACTTGAGTGACATACAACTCATGAAAGCAGGCTCCCAGACGAATGATCCCTTTTGTTGGGGAGCCTTCGGAGACTTGCAAGGCACTATCGAACCACCCATCACCTGCTTGCAGCATCGCACCAGCATCAACTTGAACATAACCATAGACATACACCTATAGGAATAGGCAACACACGGGCACAGCACATGCAAGAAGATTTGCTATTTTAATTGTGATTTTATTCGCTTCTCTTTTGCATATATACTTCTCTTTTATCAAACAAGGCTTAATCAGTGTAGTGTATTTCAATGGACAACTTTGAACAAAAGAATGAGAGGAGGAACCAATGTTTTCTTGGGAAAAATAGAGGAGAAACAGACTTGTTTTCTTTCATTTTATGTGAATTCGAGCCATTCTGAATTCAGGAGAATCGAGTAAAACCATTACTTGCTTAATATTTACTATATATTTAGGCATATTGTCATGAGTTTAATTCTTGATTTGGCGTCTTATAGATGTCCTTTCTTTTATTTATGGCATTTTCGCATAGGCCATGTAATGACTTAAAAATTCATTTTAAGAAATTAAATATAAATTGAAAAGAGAAGGAAAACTAATTGAAAAGTGAAAATATATATATTAACTAGTAGCTACCTCTGATATTTCCTTCTGGTTGCACCTCTCCTCGTTCACGAGTTGATTTGATCTCCGACCGTGATCACACCATCAAGAATGGGCTTAAATCACAATGGTTACGAAAGTGACAGGTGTTGAACGATTATTGGTTGTGATGTCCAATCAATCTTTAACTAGTCGAGAATCCGCGCGTTGTGCAAATATATTTAAATAACTATAATTTTAATAAAATAATGAAAAAATAGTGATAAGAAAAAATTGATGACATTAACATGAATTAATATATAAAAACAAATATGTTTGATAGCGAACTTGTAAAATTGAAAATTTGAACATATATATTATTGTCTATTATACCACATAAATACTTCACAATATTCACATATATATGTCAATTGTCCAAAGTTTAAGGAAAGTTAATTTTGTTTGATAACTCCTAAATATCATCATCTTTATTTTCTTCATTCTCATATATCATAGTAATTTTTCTCTTTCCGAGACTTTTTTCTAAATTTTTTGTAACATAAACTTCATCTTGAGATTTCTCTTCAACTTGTTGTTGTGATTCATTGGCCAATCCTATCTTCATTTTGAGTTTTTTGTTTTCCTATTAAAAAAAATGAGAACAAAGAAGTTATACAATTATAAAATGTAAAGTAAATGTATATAAAAATATTAATTTATACATATTTACTTGCTTTGTTGGAGTGTTGATGTTTTGAAAATTTGGATCAACCTTTGTATCATTTTGTTGTATGCCTTCAATATGGTCATTAACCTTCAAAACAGTGAAGATTTCTTTTTGTTGTTTGAAATTATAATCAGTAATCTTATTGTAAATAAAAATTCTTTATCACAAAGAGCTTCTATTTGATTTGAAATTTTTTTCATGTCATTACTATTTAAAGAAAGTAAGTCTTTGGCTGATATGTCCAGTAGTCTTTCGCTTTCGTTGTCTAGAACTACAAATGTGGCTTCAGAATCTTCATCAACAACATGCAGATCAATTCTATATCTGCATCATACATCACATAATAATATATAAAATATAAATAATAACTTAAATAAATTGAAGTAAATAAAGTTAAACATATATACCTTGCAACCGAGGAACTTGAATTTTCTTTGCAACCATTGCAAAAAAAAAGTATCATTTTCTTTTCATATTTTTTTTTGTATTTTTGGCAACCTACGTAGCATCATCCAAATTTATTTTCGATATACATCACTTTTGCTACAATTGTGAAAGTTGTTTCCTGAATCCGGTAATACAAAGAGATATAAATTATATATTAAAAATATATATTAATAGGTAGATGTCTCACCTCAAAATGATTAAGGGACTTCATTTGAATTATTTCATGAAGTCTTTTCCTCGATGGATTACTATTGATTTTTGGCATTGAACTTTGTTTGACCATCAAATCATCAACGGTTGGATTATCATATCTTTCACTAAGAAAAATTTAATAATAATATTAGAAACAATATAAAATGAATGCAAAGATGTAGGATAGTATAAAGTTCAATTAATCTTTTAAAACTTTACATATAAAAAATATATGTACTGTTTACCTGAGTATGTTTTTGATGTTTTCAACGCCTTCAATATTAATATATATTTTTGTTGAACTAGTTGTTGATAGATAAGTTTTTCCTGAAAATTATAATCAATTAAAAACACTGTCAATACAATAAAGTTTAACAAATATATTTGCATGAAAGAAGAAATAAAATATTACTTAAGAAATTTTTGACAACTAATCCCGTAAAGAATATTATAAATGGTCCTGTCTGATGCTTCTGTAAAGAGTTGTCGAACTTTTGAACATTTGTTGACCATAGCGTGACTTTCGTTATTTCATTTCTAAAAAAAATATAATTAGTTACAATGAAATAGAAAAAATAATAAATTTTGTTAAAAAATTTAATGGTTAAAAAGAATTCTTACTCGAGTAGCATTAACTCAATGTCACGTTTCGTAACAAAGTTAGTTTTGCATTTTACTTCTTGTATAGGATTGATTGCTATTAAACGTCCAAATATATCTACAATGAATAAAAATAAGTTAGATATTTTTATTGTAAAACTATAATGTGAATTTGGTATATAATATATAAGAATGTACGATATCTGTCAAAGTAGTTGGATCATCTGTTCGCTTTCTTATGGTATCAAGATTTGCAATATGGAATTTGAACTTGAGAATATTACATACCTCATCTTCAAACTTGATAATAGTATTTATCAAGAAAATAATTTTTAAATCATTAACAGTAGGACAATATTGTCCGGTAGTATTAACAACTTTGAAATTTTTGAATGTATAAACAGAACCTTCGGTTAACAAAAGTCGAAATTTGGCAAGTTGCATTTTCCTAATTATTGCATGTATGTCATTTTCCTGTAATTTAAATAGAAAATATTTATGAGTATTCATTATTAAAAATGTAAATGCGATAAATAAATGCATAAAAATTACACTTTACCTTTTCATCCACGAAGATCATGTCTAAACTGATGAGGTCATTATTTTTGAAATTAATAGCCTCCCACATTCTTACAACTCTAATCTTGATTGTCCAATCTTCTTTTTCACAGCTAATTTTATTAATGAAAATGTATTCCATTTTTGATGTTAACCCTGCAAATATAAATGAAGTAATGAAATTATAATATTTATATAAAGAAAAACTTATTTTAAAAAATATATGAACTATAATTAAGGATCAAACATTGAAAAGATTATTCATGAAAAAATCTTGTTATAAACAATGTTCTTGATCTCTTTTGAAGGATTTTTCTGATCATCTAATGTTAGAATCTTTAAACCACTTCTACTTGTAACTCTTGACACAACAACATATAATTGTCCATGTGTGAACACTTATCTTTCGAGAAATAATCCAACTTTTTCTAGATATTGTCCTTGGCTTTTGTTAATTATCATTGCAAAGCACGATGGTATTGGATATTGTCTTCTTTTGAGTACAAAAGGTCATTTGTTTTCATTTGGTGATAGTACAATTCTTGGCAATAAAACTTTTTCACCGACGTTAGTTCCTGTAATTATTTCTGCTTCAATAAACCATTTACACAACCTTGTTAGAATTAGTCTTGTTCCATTGCACAGTCCCAAACTTTAGTTGATGTTTCAAAGTAGAATAATTAGAATTCCAACTTTCAATTTTAATTTATGATCCGGAATACCAGGAAACTTCAGGCTATTCAGAAACTCTGTTGGATATAAAAGATGAGGATCTTCATAATGAGACTTTGTATTTGAAATTGAGTCTGAACTATAATAAATCATCTCTTCATCTTCAATAAAATTCATGATAAAATTGTTTATTTTGTCAATAATTTCATGATGAGGAGCTAAAATAGTTGTATTCTTTAAGGAATTATTATTTTTGTAATTTTCCTTTAAATTAGGAAATGTTATTTCTACAACACTACTAGAAATTGAGTCTTCAGCAACACCTATCAGCAACGGCCACTCAAGCCGTTGCTATTTGCAACGGCATTCTTATGGCCGCTCAAGTCATTGCAGATATGTTGTATCTGTAATGGCTTTCTAATGGACACGCGAGCCGTTGCTGAAGATTTTAATTATCAGCAACAGCTTTCTAACGGACAAGTAAGTTGTTGCTGATGATAACTTATTAGCAATGGCTTTCTAACGGGTGAGTGAGCCGTTGCTGATAAGTTTATATATGTCACAGATCGCGCCCGTCCCTTCTTCCTTCCGCTGCTGCCGCCGCCTCCTCCTCCCGCCTCACGCCGACGCTGCCGTCCGTCCTCGACCGCAGATTTCATGTATTCATCGCCGCCCGACCATCTCTTCCCGTTGCGGCCGGCGGGAAATCCGACCGAAACCCTATTTTTAGGGTTTCAGCCGACGGCGGACGGCCAATGGCCGCCGCCGAATCTTGTACAGTGTCCGAACACACTGTCCGGACACTGTACTCCGGCGCCGGAAATTGTAGATTAATTTTTATTTATTTGTTAATTAATTATTTAATTAATTATTTAGATTAATTGTTTATTTTGTTAGATTAATTTTTAGGGTTTAGATTAATTTTTGGAGTTTATATTAATTTTCAGTTTAATTTAGTTAGATTAATATTTAATAATGATAGGTTAATTATTTAAATTAATGAAAATGATGTAGATTAATATTAATTAATTAGTTAAAATATTGTTAATTAGTCCAAAGTTGTCCTCAGTGGACTCTCGTCGGAATTGTCCACTTCGGCATTGTGCCGGAATCGTCCACTTCGGACGCGCGCCGGAATCGTCCACTTCGGACGCGCGCCATAATAGTTCATTTTGGACTCCTGCCGGAATCATCTAATTTGGACTCATGTCGGAATTGTCCAATATGGACTCGAACTGACTCGAAATATTTAGAAAATAATCATCCATCCGACGAGTTGATATGTTTCACGTACGCATCGACGAGTCGGATATGATTTAGCAAAACCTTAGATCCGTTCGGGGATTGTATGTTCGTGTAAAAGAAATAGATGATCTTTTACACGACGTACAATTCTTGAATTGTCCCTGATTGGATAATTTGGGAATATAGTTATTTGTACTGCACTTACGTTTTTATTTTAACTATTAACTAATTATTCTAAATTTCGGCAGCATCTCTCTTGTTCTCCGATACGCGCCCAGATGATATGCGTATTCGGAGAACTATAGGGAGATGCTGCCGAAATTTAGAATGAAGTTAGCGGTTAAAATAAGTACTTAGTGTAATATAAATAACATAAATCCCGAAGGGAATAGGACAATGTCACCTAAAGACATTAACCAAAAAAATTGTCATTGATTGACAGAATCATGTCGGCTGATCGAAGTTGGATGTACCGACGTCTTGATCGTGGAGCTTTAACGAATGAGTTTCGATTAGGCGTAACGTACTTCCTAAATTTTGCCTATTTGAATCGGAATTTCGTTAGCATCGGTGATCAAATCCGATGTTCGTGCTGCATTTGTTTGAATGGATGATTTTTGGATCGAGAGACTGTCACTCTGCATCTATATAGCAAAGGATTTGCGCCAAGATATTTTCTATGGACTTATCACGGGGAGTCACGTGAAGTCGGGACGTCGAGTAATCCTGTCGTTCAGACATATGGTGAATCTTCCTCTGCTGGTGCTTCTTCATCTAGTCAATCTAATCCCTATAGAACTATGATACTTGATAGTCTTGGGGTCAATTTCACCTGAATGATAATGTTGATCGGCCAGTTCTTCAGACATCAGTCCCACCAGATACTACAGCGATTGATATCACAGAAGTACAAACTGCGGTAGAGATTGAATTACCGAATAAAGAAGCTGCAGAATTTTACGAGATGCTGAAAGTTGCCGATGAACCTTTGTATGAGAATTGTCCTAAATACACTAGGTTTTCAGCAATGACATAGCTCCTAAACATCAAAACCAATATATTGTAATATCAGCGGGGTTGCGTATGATCGGATTGCAGGATTGATTAATGGAATGCTACCTACTGATAACAAGTTTGAGCCAACTTTTTATAAGACTAAAAAGCTAATGAGAAAATTAGGGCTTGGGTACGAAAAAATACACGCGTGCCAAAATAATTGTATTTTATATTATAAAGAAAATGTGCAGTTGGATAAATGCCCTGTATGTCAACATCCTCGTTACAAAGAGAAGAAATCGGTCTGACGGAAAAATATCTCGTTTAAGGTGCTTCGGTATTTTCCATTAACACCGAAGCTTCAAAGATTATTCATGTCGGAAAAGACAGCCCCCTACATGAGTTGGCATGCAAGAAGTCGTGATGATACAGTAATGACTCATCCATCCGACAGTGAAGCATGGAAATATTTGGATACATATTATCCTTCATTTGCTAGGGATACTAGAAATATAAGATTGGGATTGTGCACAGATGCTTTTAATTCGTTTGGACATTCTGCAACTCCTTATTCAGTTTGGCCAGTGCTGCTGACAGTTTATAATTTGCCACCGTCAATGTGTATGAAAGATGAATTTATTTATCTTTCAATGATTATTCCGGGTCCTAAGGGTCCGCGAAAAGAAATTGACATATTCCTCAGATCCTTGATAGATGAATTGAAAACATTGTGGACTGAGGGAGCTGTCACTTATGATTGTCATCGGAAGCAAAACTTCAATTTAAAGGCTGCGGTCTTGTGGACAATCAATGATTTCCCGGCGTACGGCATGTTGTCTGGTTGGAGCACTCATGGCCGACTCTCTTGTCTGTATTGTATGGAACACTCTAAATCAATCAGTCTTCAGAACGGATGAAAAATCTCATTCTTTGATTGTCATCGTCGATTCCTACCGGCTAATCATCAGTATCGAAGGAATCGTAATAAATTTACTAAGGGCAGAGTCGAAAGAGATGGGCCACCACCGATGTTGTCTGGTGAACAAATGTTAGCACGTGTTTCAGCCCTTCCAGATATAGTATTTGGTCGCAATGAAAGAGTGACAGGTTTTGGCCAAACACATAACTGGGTGAAAAAAAATATCTTTTGGGAATTGCCCTATTGGAGTTCATTATTGATTCGACATAGTTTAGATGTCATGCACATTGAAAAAAATGTGTTTGATAATATTTTCAACACTTTGATGGATATTTTCGAAAAAACTAAAGATAATGTCAAAGCCCGACATGATATGAAAATACTTTGTAAAAGACCAGAGTTGGAGTTACAAGAGGTCAACGGACAATATCTGAAACCGAATGCCCTATATGTGTTAAATAAACAACAGATCAAAGATGTTTGTCAATGGGTAAAAGAACTCAGATTATCCGATGGATATGCTTCAAACTTATCTCGATGTGTGAACGTCGATGATTGCAAAATATCAGGGATGAAGAGTCATGATTGTCATGTATTCATGCAGAGATTACTTCCGATCGCATTTCGAGATCTTCTACCTGATAATATTTGGGGTCCATTGACTGAATTAAGTATGTTTTTTAGAAATATATGTGCAAATGTCCTTAGAGTCAAAGATATGTCAACACTTGAAAATAATATTGTTGAAATCATATGCAAGATGGAGCAGTTTTTCCCTCCTGTATTTTTTGACTCGATGGAGTATCTACCGATACACTTGGCATACGAGGCACGAGTTGGTGGCCCCGTTCAATATCGGTGGATGTACTTATTTGAAATATACATAAATCGTCTGAAGAAAAAAGTAAAGAACACCGCAGTTGTTGAAGGATCAATATCTGAATCGTATATCATCCAAGAAATTTCAACATTCTGCTCATTTAATTTGAATCGACAGTACAGACAAGATTTGATCGTCTTCCACGTAATGACGACGAGGGTGTTCGACATTCAGATGGACGTTTAAATATATTTTATCACTCTGGTCGTGCTTTTGATTCTCGTCCATCTCGACACTTAAGCGAGGAAGAGTATCATTTGGCATACTTGTATGTATTACTCAATTATCCAGAGATTGAATAATTCATTGAAATATTTGACACTGAGATGGTGCAAAAATACTCTATTCACAACGATGAAGAATTGGAGAGATTACGGAATTGTGATTTCCCTACTTGGATTCAGACTTACAGCAAAGATCACAGAGCTGAAATATATGAAAGAATATTTGAGTTTGTTAGTGGACCGTCGCGACTTGTGTCGTGCTATAGCGGATATTTTGTTAATGGGTATAAATTTCACACGGTTGAATATGCATTTACAAAGAAGACGATGAATGCGGGGTCTGTGTGAAAGGGACAACCTATGTTGAATGTGATATGGATTTTTATGGACTGGTGGAAGAAGTGATAGAGTTGCACTACTTCGGCTTGAAATCAGTTATTCTATTTAGATGTCATTGTTTCGATACAACAGAAAGGGGCATGAAAGTTCATCCAAAATACAAACTTGTTGGGGTTAATTACAAATCTAAATTGGCAGGAAATGAGCCTTTTATATTGGCATCACAAGCCGAACAAGTATATTACGCGAAGTATCCGGCTCGAAATAAAGATAGAGCAGATTGGCGTGTAGTTTGTAAGACAAAAGATAGAGGAAAAAATGATCCGATAGTAGAAGAAAATGAGCTGATACCTGATATGACAGATGGTTTCTATCAAGAAGATGATCCTCCTGCTGTAGATCGTATTATTCCAATACTCGAGGATGCAGACACAACGTCAATTCAATTAGAAGTTGAATATGCTGATGATGACGATCATGAAATTGAGGAAGCTGGAGATGAAGAAGATGAAGAAGAGGAAGAATTCGAAGACTATTATTCAGATGATGAGGAATAGTTGTAAAGTATATATTTTATTAAATATATCTCTACTATTTATACAATAATCTGATTATATATCTATTCGACAGATATGTCTGGTCGTGGTTATCGTCGCAGGAGAGTTTCGGAGTCTCCGATCGGTGAGACTCCTACACTTACTCATGCTGCTGATCCTCCTGTTGCTGATCCTCATGCCGATGATACTGCCGAGGCTAGTACATTCAAACGCAGGCGGCCACACGGGCCGAACAGGTGGCAGCCTCCACCAACCACAGAGTCACGTAGATTTATTAGCGTGATTGGGGAGCGGAAATATATCATGAATTATGAATCATTACAAATTCATTATATCATAATATAATATTAAAATTTATTTTTGTTGTGCAGGTTCGAGCAAGAAGAAGTGCCGATGAGCATTTCTTCTACTATTCGACGATACATGCACGGGGCATGGCCTACGTGGTCTCACGTGCCTAGCGAGCACGTCGACATGTTATGGCGCGAGTTTGAGGCACATTTTTTTTTTTTACATGCATGATGATTAATATTGGTACTGATATTATTATTCTGCAGACTCCTTATACATGGGCTGAGGATCAAAGGCCCTTCATTTACGCTGCCTGAGAGGCTATTTCTCGAGCAAGGTACAACGGGCAGCTGGGGCAGGCCCGGTCTCAGGCGATGGCACGAGCTGAGACTACTAACATCGCGGAGACTCGGGGATACGGCCCCGATTGGATTACTCCGGATATATGGGACCAGCTCGTGGGAATATGGTCGACGGATCGATGGCAGGAGGTTTCTAGGAATGCGGCTAGAAATCGCATGTCGGGGGAGCAGCGCGTCACACCGGCGGCTCTATTGCATTTGCAGTGCACGCGAACCGTAAGGTAAGTATACATTTTAATTATATATTTTATTTGTTACTATATGTACTAATTAATGTATTTGTTTTGTAAATGTAGATGACGGTGTCGGATGACGGGACTGTCCAGCGACCCTCCCCGACGGTGGTGTTTGAGCGGACTCACCGTCGAGCACATGGGACGGGGGAGTACATCGACAACCGCGTTGCATACATTATGGTAACTATATATTTGTTTAAATTATTCATTATATATTTATAATTTAAGTTTTATGATAAATATTAAACAAAAAATCAAACTCGAGTAGGACACCTACAACCAGACGGTGGTGCAGCGCGGGGGCACCCTCGAGGACTTTGACACAGCAACGTGGGTCGAGGCCGCAGGTGGCTGGAACCATGGCCTCGTATATGGCTTTGCAGATAGTGGTCATGCGCGAGCCGTACTAGGGCCACTTGGGGCACCGACCCCTCCGATCGCTGGTGAGCGGCCGTCCACCTCTAGATCCAGTTATGATCATAGTAGCAGAATAATGACTCTAGAGGAGACGATCGCGCATCAGACTGAGATGATGGAGCGCTAGAGTCAGATGATGGCGGAGATGCATGCTATGCTACGCAGCATGTCAGGTCATCTCGAAGTAGGCATCTCTTCGGCATCATCTCATCCATCGTCCTTGAGTCAATCCACGCCGGTGTACACTCAATCACTCCAGACCCCGCCAAATGATCCAGGCCTTCCTCCATCGTCATCGTGAGATTTTTTTTATATTGACTTTGTTACTGAGATATTATACTTGTTTAATTTATTTTGTTTGGATATTGATACTTCAATTTTGCATTTGAATAGTTTTTATACTATTATGGATAATTATCAATATAAATATAATTGTTTTGATGTATATCTTGGTGTATTTGTGATGTGTGAATGAATGTGTGTATGAGTGTATGGGTGTGTGAGTTATATATCAGATAATGTATCAATGTATCAATGAAAATTTGAAATTTTAATTTTTTTTGTTACCAGGTTCACATCATCAACAATGGCTTTCTCACGGCCATCCATGGGAAAGCCGTTGCTAAAAGTTTATCGAAAGTCGTTGCTGATGACCTACAACAACGGGCTTTTACTAACGGCGTTGCTACGGGCTCACCAGCCGTTGCTATTAATGTTATCAGTAACGGCTCTGCGTCCGTGGCAAAACCGTTGCTGATAATATTTTTAGCAACGGCCCGAGCGGTCGTTGCTAATCCGTTGCTAAGTTATCAGCAACGCAATTTTCTGCCATGGATCCATTGCAACGGCGCCAGTCGTTGCACGTCGTTGTTGATGATTTTCAGCAACGGCATCAGCTGTTGCTGATGCCCATTTTTCTAGTAGTGCAACTAGCTTTATAGGATCACCATTATACTATATTAGAATATCATTTGGTACAGTTATCGAAACTTCTCCATCAATTGAACAACCAATATCATTTCCTATACGTAATATTCAATCTGCAAAATCTCTAAGTTCTTTAATTTGTCTTTGTGTTAAGTCATTTGATTGTAAACGCATATTTTTAGTAAGAAAAATAACTTCAAAATAATTCCATACATATGACTTTTTCATTGAAACATTTATAATATTTGCTCGTCTTCCTTTTAGTACTACAGGGAGTATTTGTCGGAAATCTCCTCCTAATACAACTGTTATTCCTCCAAAAAGTTTGTTCTCACTATTTCTAAATCTAGTTTGCAGTATATCTCTAAACGTTCTATCTAATGCTTCAACACAACACTTATTTGTCATTGGAGCCTTATCCCAAATAATAAGAGATGTTTTATTAATTAATAGATCCTTGTTTGATATCACATGTCGTCGTGTTTGAAATTTCAATGGGTATTCGAAATCTTGAGTGAGCTGTTCGACCTCCTGGTAGTAGCAATGAAGCAATTTCAAACGAAGCAACCAATAAAACTATTTTATCTTCAAATCTGAGTTTTGCAGTAATAGTTTTCCATAGGTATATTTTTTCAGTTCCACCATAACCATCAATAAAAAATAATTTCCTTCATTTCTATACGTAGACTCCAATATTTTTTCAAATGCCAATTTTTGTTGACTATTGAGTTCTGTGTACAATTTTTGAAATTCCATGTCCAAATCATTTACTGTAATTCATCTCCTCGATTAACAATTTATTGTGCATTTCTCCCATCATAAGTCCATTAGGAAATCCAATTCTGTCAAAATCTGTTAAACTTCTTCCATTTTTTTTGAATATTTTTTCAATTTCTAATAAAGCATAATTTTTTATCTGGGATGTAGTCAATGATATGTTTGGAAATTGTAATAGCTTCCGACATAAATATAATATATCTTCACTAAGAATCTCCCAATTTCGTGACCAAAGAAAAGCAGGATCTTAGACTTCATAGTGCATAATAATAGTTGAAAAAAGATTTCTTAATTGAGATGCAGATGCCCATACAGAAGCGTCGTTCAAACAATCATCTTATTCCTTATCATCATTCAGAAAACCTAATGCATAACATGCTGCCTTGAAAGTTGGATATATCACATTGTTCACAGTTCTAATGCTGTCAAATGATGTACATCCTTTGACAGAATTGAGTAACATTCTTAGATAATATTATTCTGCACTCGTAGGATGTGCATAATATATTCTGCCAACACATTTGCATTTTTTTTCTTGTCCACGTAATTTTTTTTTTATTCCAAACCCATTTCGAAGGAAAATCAACATATGTAAGCTCTTGAGCATCCGGATATATATCATTGGTGTTCATCCACTCTGTGAACATTATCTTATGTGTTGTTGGTCTATCAACTAATTCTTCTAAATCATCTGAATCTTTATAAACTATTGTTTGTTCATTTGGGAGATGAAAACTTAAACGTTCTACTGCAGGTTGTCTATGATGAATGTCAAACTGAAATATTCTCCAACATGTTTCCATTGCAGAGATATAACGACAATCTAAATAAGCTTTGATTTCATCTTTTTGAGATTGTCTCGTAGTACTATGATCATTTGATGAGTCATTATAATTATTGTCATCTTGAATCGTAGCAATTGCTCTATCTGAGTTTTTATTAATGTATTTGAAAAGATATTTAATTGACCTTAAAAGAAAATATTAGATAACATAATTGCATATTCTAATTTTGAAGTTTATATTATGAACTAATATATATGGTAGCGGTAGACCTTGTATTAAATTTAGGAAAAATTAATAAAAATATCTTGAATTATTAAGTTTTTAACAAATTTGACTCGTACTTTTATTTGTAACTAATTTATACTCGAACTTTCATTTTAATATCAATTGTATACTCCCGTCAGCTGGATGTTAAAGTAGTTGTTATTAATTTGCTGACGTGGACTGTACAGTCAGTATAAATAAATTATTTTTTATTCAAAGTTGCCCCGTCAGCATGACCACATCAGCTTTGTTGAAAAAAATTGAAAAATTAATGAAAATATCCTGAACTATTGAGTTTTTAACAATTCTGGCTCATACTTTTATTTGTAACTAATTTATACTTGAATTTTTATTTTGGTATCAATTATATACTCCTGTTAGTTGAGTGTTAAAGTGACTGTTATATGCTGACGTGGACTGCACAATCAGCATAAATAAATTAATTTTTTATTCAAAGTTATCTCGTCATCAAATAATCCACGTCAGCAAGACCAATTTTAAAAAATATTAAAAACCTCTTCAATTGTTGTTTTTTCTTTTTTTTTAAGATATGGCTGACATGGCATTGAAGAGATTTTTAATATATATTTTTTAACTAATCTTGCAGACATGGATCATTTGATAACGAGGAAACTTTGAATAAAAAATTGACTGTGCAGTCCACATCAGCATATAACAGCTACTTTAACATCCAACTGACGGGAGTATACAATTGATATTAAAATAAAAGTTCGAGTATAAATTAGTTACAAAGAAAAGTACGGGGCGAATTTGTTAAAAACTTAATAGTTTGAGATATTTTCATTAATTTTCCATTTTTAAAACTGGTCATGCTGACGTGGCAACTTTGAATAAAAAATAATTTATTTATGCTGACTGTGCAATCTACGTCAGCAAATAACGACTACTTTAACACCCAGCTGATGGAAGTATATAATTGATATCAAAATGAAAGTTCGAGTATAAATTAGTTACAAATAAAAGTATAAGTCAGATTTGTTAAAAACTCAATAGTTCGAGATATTTTTATTAATTTTTCATAATTTAAATTATCAGTTTCATGAATCATGGATACATATTGAGAGAAATATATTGCCAGCTCCTCTTGATAATTTAAATTATCAGCTTCATGATAATTATTCATATATTTTAGTATAACATTGTTCTTCCGTCATTTTCTTCTTACCCTCTCATATTCACATAATTTTTTTAAATTTATCATCACTTTTATAATTTTAAAATCAAATAATTTGTTAATATTATGTCAAATGATGTACATCCTTTGACAGAATTGAGTAACATTCTTAGATAATATTTTTCTGCACTCGTAGGATGTGCATAATATATTCTGCCAACACATTTGCATTTTTTTTCTTGTCCACATAATTTTTTTTTTATTCCAAACCCATTTCGAAGGAAAATCAACATATGTAAGCTTTTGAGCATCCGAATATTATATCATTGGTGTTCATCCACTCTGTGAACATTGTCTTATGTGTTGTTGGTCTATCAACTAATTCTTCTAAATCGTCTGAATCTTTATAAACTATTGCTTGTTCATTTGGGAGATGAAAACTTAAACGTTCTACTGCAGGTTGTCTATGATGAATGTCAAACTGAAATATTCTCCAACATGCTTCCATTGCAGAGATATAACGACAATCTAAATAAGCTTTGATTTCATCTTTTTGAGATTGTCTCATAGTACTACGATCATTTGATGAGTCATTATAATTATTGTCATCTTGAATCGTAGCAATTGCTCTATCTGAGTTTTTATTAATGTATTTGAAAAGATATTTAATTGACCTTAAAAGAAAATATTAGATAACATAATTGCATATTCTAATTTTGAAGTTTAGTTGTGCATTTACTCTATTGGAGACCTCATTGTCTGTGTCATATATGTATAGTTGTGCAAATTGTGGCTTGCATCCAACCGAAGATAATAAGGAACCAATGAGATGATGATTCTGTCCATTTAAACGAAAAACATCTGCACCATTGCCATTGTTAATTGAGTTGCCAATACGGTCTCCCATGGAAGTGAAAGCAAACATTGAGTTGTATATTCTAATATTGTGATTAAAATTTTGAAAATCCTCTAAAATTTTTTATTGAAGGAGTCTTTGTAGAAAGGATGGTGGTTCCTTTAATAATGGTAACTGCACTTTGCCTTCCATACAACAAAGGGTAAACTTTGGGTTTTGAACATCTCGAGTTTTGATAGTTCTCTTCTCATACCACATCAAAGCTCCACAATATTCACATGTACATGATGGATGTCCAAAATTCCAAGGTTGAAGCTCAATAGTATGAGGACTATTTATAAAGATGTCCATCATGGGTAATATCATATGAGTATTACTATGATACTTTTCATAAATAGATCTTGTGGACGATTCTCCAACTTTATATACCTGACTTTGTGAAGTTGTGACACTTGAATTAAAAGAAGCACCATAAATATTTGTTCTTCTAATAATTACCATAGTTTTCTTCCTTTGAATTATTGCTTCTTTTGCACACAATCTTCTTGTAATTATTTCGTTATAATTCAAATTTATACCACTATATCTCCAACCATGAAGATTTGTTTTGTCAATAGAATACTTGGATTTTTTTTCTCCCGTATAATCATTCTCCTATGATGTCGGGCAAATCTAGCAACTTCTTTTCTATCCATTCTATATGAAAAAATAGTGAGGAATGATTTTTTTTTTAACATTTGATAATTAAATTCAATATTGAAAGTATTAAACAATAACAATAATGTAATAGTAAAATTAGCATTTCTAAAAATGATTATTTTTGAATAATAAAAAATATAATAGTATATTTAGCATTTCTAAGATGATTACCTCACACGTGAATAGTAGAATGAGGCAAAATTTTAACTTTGCAGTATTTGTTTGTTGACCGGAGTTGATATATTAAGATAACAAAGACAATTAAAATTTAAAAATATAAATATATATAACAAATTTAATAGAATAAAAAATTATCATGTATTTATTTTTATTAGAATAGAAATATAGTTAATTTATTAACCTTGAACAGTAATTGACAGTATTAATTAATAATTAAAATACTAATCATTATAAATATATTATTTGTTATTTTTATTTTTCAAAATAAATTTAGATAAATTAAAATTGATACTGTACATTTTTTTTAAAATAATAGTTTTTAAAATAAATTTTCACTTTAATTATTAAAGTATACTTTTATTAATAATTAATGATTATATTTATATTATTATTTTTTAAATTTTAAAATATAAAGAATTTGTTTTAATATTTAATTAAAAATTGGATGAAATAAAACTCATACTATAATCATTATACTAAATAATATGAAAATATATTAATAATTTTTAGAATATTGAAATTTGAACAATTAATTTGTATTGAACAAATAAAAATTAAATTATTAACTTTGAACAATAATTTACATGATAGGTTAATTATATATATATATATATAATTGATAATTAAATTTATTGAAAGTATTAAACAATAACAATAATATAATAGTAAAATTAGCATTTCTAAAAATGGTTATTTGTGAATAATAAAAAATGCAATATTATATTTAGCATTTTTAAAATGATTACCTCACACAGGAATGACAAAATGAGTCAGAACTTTAACTTTGCAGTATTTGTTTGTTGACTGAAGCTGATATATTAAGATAACAAATATAAATTGAAAAGAGAAGAAAAACTAATTGGAAAGTGAAATATATATATTAACTAGTAGCTACCTCTAATATTTCCTTCTTGTCGCTCCTCTCCTCGTTTGCGAGTTGATTCGATCTTTGATCGTGATCACACCATCAAGAATGGACTTAAATCACAATGGTTACGAAAGTGACAAGTGTTGAAGGTTTATTGGTTGTGATGTCCGATCAATCTTTAATGAGTAAGAAGGTTATTATTCCTTTGGTAGATGTTGTCAATCATGCAATGCATGATTATATATGTTTTTTCTTAATTTATTTTTGATATTAATTAATTGTGAACAAATTGAGATTTTCTTAATAATTCTATTCAAATAAAAAATTATTATTTACTATTTCTTGTTTTATATTGATTAAGTAAATTTATATTTTCTTAATATTTTTATCCAAATAAAATTATTATTTGCTTTTTTGTTTTATATATTGGTTAGATAAATTAATTTAATGATTGAGATGTAATTGTAAATAAGATAAACATCCATTAAAAGATTATATATTATATTATTATTAATTGCGAAAATCAAAATATAAATGATGAATATTATACTAATACAAATAATAAACACTTAAAAAGTTCATTATTTACACTTAAAATTTTAAATTAATTAATATATTGTAAAATTAGGCACATAGGTAAATAGAAAATTGCACATAATTAATTTACACTGCCATTTTTATTTTAATTACTGAAAAAATCAATTTAAATATTAATAGCATCTACCTTCAAAATTATGAAATATATCAAATTTTATATCATAGTAAATGTATATTGTCAATATTAATATTTAATAATTAAGATATAAATCATGAGAAAATTTTAATTTTGTATTTAATTTTAAAAATACAACTTGCAAATAAAACTAATGAGTGTGATGTGGCATTTCTAAGTTCTAACTTACCAATTATTTTGTTATATATAGATATATAAATTAGTCAATGGTAATAGTAATTAGTTTGGCCAATTGTGGATAGCACAGTTGGTGGTAATATGTTGTAAATTATCTGGAGATCTAAGATTTGATCCCTAGTATAGTTATCTATTAGACTTCTTATCTTTGTTATAAAAAAAATAGTAATTAGTTTGATTATTTGAAAGGTTAGAGAAGCGATTGTAAATAAGATTATATAAATTAACACAAAGATTTAAAAAACATAAAATTATTTTTAATTATAGATTTAAGAACATAGATGATCACTAATATACTATTTTAAATAAGAAAAAAATTAAAATTTTATTTAAAATTAATTAATTTGTTATAAAACGTGCATATTATGTATGGATAAATAAGAAAAAGTTGAATACAAATTTATTTAGAATGGTATTTTATTTTAAGGTAAAAGGGCTAAATTTATTCTCAAAGTATTGGAAAAAGTATAAATTTGTCCTTTAACTATGTTTTTAACTAAAATTATCCTCGTTGATATATAATTGGATCAATTTTATATTTTTTCTTAACGGAAGTCTACGTCAGCGAACGGAAATCAACATGGCAAGGAAAGCTCAATCACATAAGATGCCACGGTGGAAAATGTCACATGATAATTATGTACTGACAAGGATAATTTTGATCCAAAACATATTTAATGGGCAAATTTGCATATTTTTTAATATTTTAGGGACAATTTTGAACATTTTTCAATAATTCAGTAGCATATTTAACTTTTTATTTTTTTTAGTTTATAGTTTCTTATAGTTACTATTGCAGGCTCTGTTGTACGGGTGGGCACGAGTCGGGATGTCCCGATCTGGTCCGGTTCGGCCTGACCTGAAAGTTCGAGAAAAATCTCGTCCTAGTTCAAAATCGAGACAGAATCGAGATAAAATTGAGATGCTTCATATTCGAAAATTGAAACTGAGACACATATTTGCGTCCCGACTCGAACTCACCCCTACTATGTTGGTTGATTTCTTATTATAGTGACAAGTGACTAAAGCTGATACTTCATATATTTGAGTAAATAAGTAAGAAATAATATCATTCTTACAACACAAAGTATAATTGTCAAGCTTATATTTTCTTGATTTTGATAAATATGATATCAACATTAATTATTATAGTGTTAATTAGAACCACATTAATGATAATAATATATAAAATAAAAAATAATTAAATTTGCCCTTGAAATAATATGTAAATTTGCTTCGAAAGTATTGAAAAATATTAAATTTACCTTTAAAATATTGAAAAATATGCAAATTTACCCCTTAAATATATTTTAGGCCAAAATTACCCCTTATATTAATTAGAAAATATACCACTTAAAATAAAACTTTAAATTTTAATTGCATTTGTCTTCAAAAATTTCAATATATTAAAATCACGTAGATTCATTTTATTAATATAAATATTTAATAATTAAGTTATAATTAATGTACAGACATTTAATATTATAATTATATATTAATTAGAAAATATACCACTTAAAATAAAACTTAAATTTTAATCGCATTTGTCTTCAAAAATTTCAATATATTAAAATCACGTAGATTCATTTTATTAATATAAATATTTAATAATTAAGTTATAATTAATGTACAGGCATTTAATATTATAATTATATTTTTCATGTGGTATCCTTAACTTTTTTTATAAAAAAAATCTTTTCTATATTATCTTTGTATGAAATTATTATACAACTAATATTTTTGTATCATATTATCTTTTAGGGAAAATCATACTTTTGGTCCCCACAGTTTATTCCAATTTTGATTTTAGTCCTACCTTATAGTTTCAAAATTTTAGTTTTAGTCCCCACACTTTATTTTCGTTTAGGATTTCATCAGTACCGTCACATGAGACCTAAACGGAGCTGACGTGGATACCAAATGATGATTGGACATTGCTGGCGTGGAGCCTATAGGGATCAACTTTGTAAACTGCGGTGACTAAAACCAAAATTTTGTAAACTATGATGATCAAAACTAAAATTTTATAAACTATAAGGACTAAAACTAAAATTCAAGTAATTATTTTTCCTAATAAATACAAAAAACTCACAGCATATTTTTTAAATTTATTTATAAATAATTATGATATTTAAAATATTAAAATTGGGCAAATTTTTTTTACTGATTAAGATGATTAATTTTGGATTTTATTTTAAAAAATATGATGCAGATCAGTTTATATATTTAGAAGATTAATTTAATATTTGCAAGATTAATTTATTTTCTATTTAAGATACAAACATCTGATGTCGTATTTCTTGCATTTAGCACATTAATTGAACAGGTAATATATTAATATTTTGTAGTATGTTCTGCATATCTGAATATCCCTTAACAATGCCCACGAAATTATAGCAATAATCTTGTATTATGATGTTCGAAATCTAATTTAAACCGCTTTGAATGCACCAAATTAATTATGATCAAAATGGATGTGATGAGGTGACCAATGAAGAGATGAATAGATTAGGATAACTATTGGCCTAAGGTTTTATACATTGGTCTTAATCTCGATTTTGATGATAACAAACATGAAACTAATATTTCTTTGAGAAATCTTTCAGTTCCATATCGGTTAGCGCATGACGTCCTCGATCAAAAATGTCGAAAAAAATGGGAAATCAGAAAGACGTGGGTAGACGCGCTGGAATTCGTTGGGAAGATAGAGTTTAGGTTTAAGGTATCTAATTTATATTATAAATCCTCATGATAATGCATAAGAACCAAAAAAATCAATCCCGAACCCCAAAACATGAAACTCGAAACCATCCTGAAATTAACTAAGCCTAGGGAGCTCCTTGAAGGGCTATATGACCTAGCTAGATATTTTCTTGACATAAAAAATGGCGGCAATTGTTCCTTGCGTAGAATCTAGATAATGAGATATTTTTAAGGATTTTTTGGAAGCCTTTAGCCTACCCATTCTTGACTTGAAATATTAGAATATTTTCGTTTTCCGAAAATTTGTACTAAACCCTAAAAATTATATTTTGATTCTTAAAGATTTTAATTTTTTAGATATTTTTATTGAATCCAAATGAGGGGTAATTCTTATATAACATTTATATTTTAAAGTTATTAACTTAAAGTTAATAAATATTATATAAGTAGGTTTAGCGAATACGGAACCCAAACAAACAAAAAAATAAAGCAAAGAAAACTGCCCTGCCCAGGTTCAGTCGACCGATTGGCCGACCGAATGATTTTAAAAATCGACAGTAGCCAATTCAGTCGATCGAATGAGGCGAAAAATTGGTAGTAGCCAATTCGATCGATCGAAGTTGGCCTAGAAGCGACATTCTGTCGCGGTCGATTGGGCGATCGATCCGTCGATCGACCGGGCGTCGCCAACGGGCAAAAGCGCGCTAGTTGACGAGCTATTTCTTATGGGGGGTTATAAATAACCATCCCAATTTTTCTTCTAGCTGATTATTAATGCTTCTAAACCCGTTAACGTCCTCATTGTAAAGGAATCAATATAATCTAGTAAACTTAGTTTCGAAATCATAAGTAGGGTGCTTAGGTAGTGGAGTAGGCATTGTGGCCAAACCACTATAAACAATTGTGTTAGCATTGTTCTATTTATGTATTCATTGTTTATCTTTATTACTCGTTTTCACATTTAGTCGTCAAATTATAAATTGCCTAAGTAGTTTAAGAAAAAAATTAAAATTGGAATTTAGGCTAATTGATTAGTTAACACACTATTCACCCCCCTCTAGTATGGTCATTTCACCCAACAATAATATGTTTTCAAATTCTACAACTACTGTGGAATTTACGCTAAATCGGGGGTAATTAACGGATAAAAACCGATGACGTTATTAGACATCGGTTTAAATTCATCCAAATTAACATGAATTATTGTAGTGGGCTCAATTTTAATATTTTTAAATATTATAATTATTTATAAATATATTTAAAAATATATTATGATTATATATATTAAAAATAATAATTTTGATCCTTATAATTTACTTGAATTTTGATTTTAGTCATCGTAGTTTATAAAATTTTGATTTTAGCCATCATAATTTATAAAATTGATCCCTGCAGATCCATGTCAGTAATGTCTAGTTAGCATCTGTTATCCACGTTAGTTTCGTTTAGGGCTCATGTGATGGTAGGGATCAAATTCTAAATGAAAATAAAATATGTGGATTAAAAATAAAATTTTAAAATTACGAAGATTAAAATCAAAATTCGAGCCAAATATAAAGATCAAAACTATAATTTTCTCTATTTTTTAATATAATTTCTCTCTTCCTTCCCTCCTCTCTCGGTCCTTTTTCTTTTTAAATCATTTCTCTCTATCTCTTTGTAATATTTAATGCATCCTCTCTCTCCTCTCATAAGTTCTGTACCTCTTCTCTTCTCTCTCTCTTAATGATTTCTTTTCTTTTCTTTTAATATCTCTTTCTTCCCTCTCTCTCAACTTTTTCACTTTTTTAATAATTTCTTTCTCAATTATTCCTTATTATTTTATTTTTTATATTTAATCCATAAATAATAATAAAATATTAGGTTATTTATTTAGTATTAGTTATTGTTTTATTTATTATTTTATATTTATTATTTTTCCAATATGCTTATTTAGATTGTATTTGGGAGAGTATTTTCATGAAATTATTATTTTATATTAATTTAATTTAATTATTCATTGTTATTTAATAAAATTATATTTATTTATATTTATTCTCTTTTAATTAGTATTACTTATTGTTTTGTTCTTTTTAATATTTATTCCATAAATAATAATTAAATATTTGGTTATTTAATTATTATATTTATTCTCTTTTAATAATAGTTAAATATTCAGCTATTACATAAATAATAATAATTATATTTATTTGACTATATGTATATATATATATATTAGTTATTATTTTATTTATATTTTTATATTTATTCTATCAATAATAATTAAATATTAAGTTATTTGATTATCAATATATATATATATAAAAGTTATTATTATATTTATATTTTCATATTTATTCTATCAATAATAATTGAATATTAAGTTATTTGATTATTGATATATATATATATACAATGCGACGTGGAATTTTTCAAAAATTTTAACTTTAATTAATTTTTATATATTCTTTTACTAGAGATAGAGATGTATTCTCTAATATTTTTATATTTTAAATTTTTAAATCTATATGAATTTATTATAATTGCTTTGATTTTTTTATGCAAAAATATCATTACTTAAAATATTTTTATTAAAAATTACTCTCCAAAAATAAATATATTATAAAATAAATGTATACAATAATATAGAAGTACTTTTATGTATTGAGCTCAAAAATTATATTTAGTGTGGATTCTAGATTTATATTTTATTAGTATTTTACTTATTTATTATATATATATATATATATATATATATATATATATAAATTAAATTAATATTTATTCTTTTTCTCTATCATTATATTTTTTCATATATGATATTTGTTATTATTTTTAGTTATTTGGGGTATGAATATTATAATTTAAATTAGCATAATTTTAATTTTATCACATTTTTTTAATGATTTAAATTTAAATGATATGTACATATAATTATACAATGCGTGAATTTTCGACTAGTTAAATTAAATATCTGTTGCCTAAAATTAAATGCCAGGTATTTTAGAGATATCCAAATATTTGGATCTGATTTTTCTAATTTTTGAAACCTTATTTGGATTTCCTGTTTTTATCAAAATAGCATAATGAAATTGGATCGAGTTTTTGATTTGGCTGTTGTTATTTTCAGTCGCCCTACATTAAATACTCACCATCAAAATTAAATGCCGGGGTATTTTAGAGATATCAAAATATTTGGTTCTGGTTTTTATAATTTCTGGATCAATATTTTGGTTTTTTAATTTTTGAAACTCCAGTTCAGCAAACAACTGATTATTATATACGGTTTAAATAATAAATATAATATTTCTCATCAAAATGTTTTATACATAAATCGGTAATATTGGAAACTAAAATATTTTGAGTAATTACCCAAATTCATAATTTGGATATGAGATTTTCTTAAATCTATAATATGGATTTGGATTTTTTTAAATTTATAACTAAATGACCAAAGTTTCGATTTTGCCATTCATTTCAAAATATAGTTTTCTTTTACTAATTAAAAACTTTTCTACAAATTAAATTTTTTTCTAATTTTATTTTAAATTTTTTTAAATACTTAAATTATGCACTTGTAAGAAAAATGCAACATAAATTAATTTTTTTAATAATCATTGAAGTATTTTTTTTAGTATCTAAAAAAATTATTAGTAGCCAAAATTATAATTATTTTATTTTTTAATATAAAATTATTATAAATAAAAATATATTATTTGGCACTAAAATAAATTTTTATCTATTATAATATTAATATAAATTACTAAATATATATATATTATTAAAAAAATTATTTATTTTGAGTTACTTAAAAAATTTTAAAAAAATATTTAATTAGTAAAAAGAAATTATATTTTTAAATGAAAGGCAAAATTAGAATTTTGGTACTCAGAAATTTTTTGGCGTCGATGTTATGAATACGGGCAATTCTCAAATGTTTTAACTTCTGCGCTAATTTCGACATTTATATTGACGGGAGACGCAACGAAAACCCTCGAGAAATTTATCGGCTTTATTCATCTCTTTGGATTCTTCAGAAACTTGATCTCCCTCTTCTTCGTCTCCGGTGATCGCGGTAGTGACCTTCACCTCTCCGCTGCCAGCGCCGTATTCGATCTCTCCGACGGCCTACCCTGAATTCCTGTCCGGAACTGAGAGTCTTCTCTACCACCTCTTGCGCTCTAGAGTTCTGTTCAATATTTTATTTCCATAAACATCCTTTGGGTTTTTACAATATGCTTCTCTTATTCCAATTCAACATCCCCCTACCTGTTCGGTGATATTAGGCACTTTTTTCCTGCCCCTACGCGGACCACTCCATCTAGTCATCAATATGGGAGGGAACGAGTTTCGCTTTTTCCTTTCTTGTGATATAAATCTCCCAGTGACCTTCCGGATCGAGAGGCTTGAGGGCAATCTGCCAAATTCTACAATTCCTGGTACTACGCTTATCTCCGAGTATTTTTATTTTCACCATGCATGGTTTCTGTTTCAACTTTTAGATTAAGTGTCATTTTGATATTTGAACCATTTAGTGACATTAAGCCCAATTCACTGGCTGCAAGAGATCCATGCGATTCACCCAGTAATCCTAAATAGTTGAGACTTTACCGTTTATTGTTGTTGTAGTGACATTAAGCTTAGTAGAAATCAATTGTGAGCATGGATCCATGTATTCTGTCCCTTTACATAAGTAGCTATAGCTTGTCTTCTGAGGATTAATTGCACACGAAAGTCATGAGTAATTCTTCTTGGGCTTAGTAACTTAAGTAGGATAATACTTGTTGGTTTATAGTTTCCTTGCACATGATTATGTTTTTAGATATCTCATTTCAATTTTACTCAGGAATTGATTCATCAAGTGGGAACAGAAATCCTGAGCTTTTCGTTGAGTGCACCTTATACATTGATGGGGCTCCTTTTGGGCTGTCAACAAAGACAAGGTTTTCCCTAATATTTTACTCCACATGTATATGTTCCACCCTATTTTTTTACCACAAAACTATCTAGTTGGCTACGGATCTTATTTCCTGCTATTTAATACCATTTGAATCTTATACATTATATGATTTAAGACGAGTTCTGGTATGCCAGGTTGGAATCATCAGGACATCCATATTGCTGGAATGAACTTATTACATTGAGCACCAAGTATCGGGACCTAACTTCACGATCACAACTTGCTTTTTCTGTAAGTTGGACAGACCAATTTTCATATATATGTATATATGTGTGTGTTGGTGTGTATCTAGTGACTCTAGTGGTCGGCATGTTCTTCCCTTCAATGATACTAAGAAATTGATACATTAGAATATGCATAATTCCCTTATCAGAAAAGTAATTTCTGCACTTGATTCCAGTTCTGACTTCTTTATACTAATGAAATTAAACTGGATACATGTTACTAAATAAGTTATCCTAGATGTGCTTGTTCTTCTCTTTTTATCATCTTACTTTCTCTAACACATATACCCACTGTACAACAATTTATTTAGCATATTTTCAACCCTACGAAACTTATAACTTGCCAACAAACTAAATTGAGGATTTATAAGTATCCCTTGATGATTTTGTTTATGAGCCTCTATTGTGGTGCATATCCAAGGGAGAGAAATAAGGCTAGGGATAGCGCACTTCTCAACATGTGCCACTGCGTTAAGTTGAGCATTGAGTTGTTGTACACAAAATTTCTTTACTTTTATAAGTACTTATGCTTACTTACCAGATACATTATGAAACTAAAAGCTATTAGATCTTTCCAAAGGGCAGAGTATGATTTGGGAAATCTATATGTTTTATAGTTGCTACAGAATTTGACTCAAAGAGTAGCAAGGAGCTTTATGAGAAAGGAAGATGGGAACCTTTCTACTAATTGTTGAATATATGCAATTGTATGTTTATTTTAATGAAAACTTAATAGATAAATGTTGGATATTTTCCTTGGTGTTATATTGTTTCTTGTGTACCATTGTGTCCCGAAGAAAGCCTATAGCTATTTTGCATATATCCATATAGTTTGATGTAAACTTATAGTAGTTTATTCATAATTTGAGGTCTCAAAGTAGTTGTTCCTAACTTCATGAGAAATTTTACTTGATTCCTAAATGATAACTTGACAACATGTGAAACCAAGTTTGAACTTCAAAACATAATGATCTACAATATTTGTTTCTGTATCAGATCTGTTTTGCATGTCAGTGGTTTTGTTTTAATTGATTACATGGAACACAATTGTTTTTGTATTTCAAATGTTTTTACTCTATTTTAATTAATGCCTTCAGCTATTGGCGAGCTTGACTATTTTTAAAGGTTGGTTTTGTCTCTCTTTTCCTTTCCTGTAGGTTTGGGATGTCTCATGCGATAACGATAATGGTTTAGTTGGTGGAGCAACTGTTTTTCTTTTTAATAGTAAAAAACAACTGAAAACAGGGAGGCAAAAACTTCGTCTTTGGCCTAGAAAAGAAGCAGATGGAACAATTCCTAGTACTACACCAGGAAAGGTTATTGTCAGGTTATAGCTAAATTCTTTCATTCATGTAACATAGAATGTAATGCTCAATAAACCCCTATCCGATCATCACTTTGTTACTTGAAGTTAACCTTCATTACATATGCCATTTATCATCTACCTAGTCAAACTTCTACAAATTAACAGGTTGCTAAGCACGAGCGTGGTGAGATAGAACGATTGGAGAGGCTTGTAAACAAGTACGAAAGGGGCCAGATACAACGAATTGATTGGCTAGATCGTCTTACTTTTAAAACTGTGGATAAAATTAAGGATAGAGAAAGCCAGACTGGTGGCTGTTCTCACCTTAGCTTGGTTGTCAACTTTTGCAGCTTTGAGCATAGGGTTGTTTTCCAGGTTTGTTCTACATCTACAAGAATTTCATAGTGGTAGCTTATATTTGATTTCTAAGAAATAAAATTCTGAATTGTTTGCGTCATACTTCTAGTCTTGTTGCATTTTATACTGAACTACTGATCTCAGAAAACATTTTCATTAATTTTTTCATTTGGTTGCTAAATGCTTCTAATTTAAATTGTGGGAGTTGAACTTGTGAATTGATTAAAGAGCTCATAGGTGGTTTATAATCTGTATGAGATTTTGAATTAGTTGTTTTACTTTTGGGCATGTAGATGAATCATGAATCAATCATGGTCATGCATACTTCTGTATCCGATTTGATGTACAACTACTCATTTCACTTAATTATGCTGATTTCCTTAGGATTTATTTCTAAACTCTCATTTTATTTGGTTCAGGAATTCATCTAATAATCTATATTTAATCATTTGGTTTAGGTTCAGGGAATATAGTCTCTGAAATGGTGCCTTAACATATAACTGCAAGTTATTCTTTTTCTGGTTAGATACCATATTAGGAATGGAATTGTTCTTGAGATGTATATATATTAATGTTGAAGTTGACCTCATTTTGTTTATGCATTCTGGTCATGAATTATTATGAGTTTAATTTCATGTGCTTGACATGCTGTAGGAGTCTGGAGCTACCTTCTTTGCACCATCCCCGGTGTCATCAACAAATGAGCTTGTTACTGTATGGGATCCTGAAGTTGGAAGGAGTAATCTTTCAGAGCACAAGCAGTTAAAGCTTGCTAGAAGCTTGACTCGTGGAATCATAGATAGGGATCTCAAACCAAGTTCTGTTGAAAGAAAGTAAGTTTAAACTTGGATAGTTGGATTATTGAAATTTGTTATTTCATTTCGCATTTCTATACCTTTGCTACATGATCTTTATCTATTTTTCCATTATTTTGATACCTGACCTTTACACCTGTAAAAATGAATATTGTATTGATAAATTGATCTTAGTAGCCAACACATTGACCTATTATATAGGCAATAAGTCAATAACAATTACTACCTAAGGAAACATCCCTAATGGAAAGACCAAATAAAGCAAGAACTAATAACGGAAACCTAAAAGGGAACTACCTAGAAAGAAATCAATTTAATTGATTCCTTTATTACATTATTCCCACTCAATATTCTCAACACCACCTTTAGTATTGTTATTTACATGACAGTACTTTCTTTTTCTTCCCACAATTCTCATAAAGCTTGTTGTGCTCTGAATTTGAACCTTTATATTAAGAAAAAATTGTCAAGGTACTCAGGCAACTACTTGATTTGTCATTATGTCCAGTAACTAGTGCCATGCCTTTTGACCATTTTTCTTCTTTCTCGCCTGCATGGTTTGCAGCAAATCAGAAGTCCAAGATTGTTAATTAAATTTGAACCATAATACTTTCTTTATCCGGTTTCATTCTCCTAACTAAACTTCACTTATGCTTATTCTTACAAGAAATTGGTTTTACACGATGACCATTAATTTATTGTAAAAAATTAATTTGTATTCTTAAAAAATGCACAAGATATCTTAGCATAAAATTTAACCTAAATGAATTAGTCAAGTATTTGATCACAATCAATGTTATATCTTTTTGGTGAATGTTCTTTGACCTTATTATATATTATTTTTATGTAAGAAGAAGAAATCTGAAGCACACAGCTAGATTTCAAGCATCTTGATTATGTAGGATGTACTGGATTTCATTTGTTACATGCCTAATGCGTGTAGGTTATGATGCTTGCTTACATGAAAGCTTTGTATATTCAAAAAAAGTATTGCTACCTTTTCCTTTTGACTTATGTTAACATTCAACCTGACTTGAAGGTCAATACAAGGAATCCTGAAGTATCCTCCAACACGGACACTGACTGGAGATGAAAGACAATTATTATGGAAATTTCGTTTCTCTTTGATGTCAGAGAAGAAGGCTCTTACTAAATTTCTTCGCTGTGTTGAATGGAGTGATATTCAGGTTAGGATCTTATAGTTTGCTCTAACACAACTCCATTTGCACATTGTTTTTCTTTTTGAATTTGATGAGCTTCTTACGTTGTGTCAAAGCCTTGTTCTGTAAATTGATATTGTTACTCATTAGCAAGTTTCATATTGAGCACATGCTGCTTCTTTAAATCATTCACTTATGTTTTTGGTAGGATATTGTTATTTTTTAACTTAACTGTCATCTGAGCTGTGATTAATGTTTCACAGGAAACAAAGCAGGCAATTGAATTGATGGGAAGGTGGGAAACCATTGATGTAACTGATGCGCTAGAGCTTCTTTCACCTGTTTTTGAAAGTGAAGAAGTGAGTTTTGACAAAGATTTTCTTGTTTCCTTATGGCGTTTAGCATATATATATTCCATTGCGAGTAAGACTTGGCCAAATGTTAGTTCAAATTTAGTAAACAGTATCTGGTACTTTTGTTGTTGTAATGATATTTAGGTCCTAAGATGCCACTCATTTTTAATTGTATATTGATTGTTTACTGACTTGATGAACCAACTAGTTCAATAACTTGAACAGCATAAACATTGTTTGTCTCACTTAGATTTGCTGTCCTTGTCAAGGTGCGACAAGTATATGTCTTAGAATCATTCTGTAGTAAGTGACATTTGTAACACATGTAATCATGCATCTTAAGTCTTGATGTGTCCCTTGAACTGTTCAAGATTATTCCTCTGTTAGTGCCAACTGTTACCCAGAAAAGCACCGTGGATTTATGTATAGAACCTTTTATACTTTTAAATCTTAACTTGAAACTCTTTCTTGAAATGACCAAGATATGACAGTCCCCTTTTACCGACCTTTCAGTTTATCCATAAGAATAATTTTTAACTGAAAACAGACAATTTAATTTATCTATACCATAGTAATTGTTGACGTTTGGTCATGATATCAATATGTTTCAGTTTTGGATGGGCTATTTGTAGAGTTGGTTTCGCTTTCCCTTATTGCATTAATTCTGATGATGATTAGAATGAAAATGTACTTATAATTTTTTTGTAATCTTAGACTCCTATCCATAATCCATGTTTCCATGCCTCTTCATGATAGATGAGAAGTTGACATGATAAGACGTTAAGTAGCTAGGGTACATAAAAAATTTTTAGTTGTCATGAGCAACTTCAAACAGAATGCATTCAATTTCTGATATGATACCTCTTGTTGATAAGTTTAAGATAATTTCCTTTTGTTAATGTGTATTCAGGTTCGTGCATATGCTGTCAGTGTTCTTGAGAAGGCTGATGATGAGGAGCTTCAATGTTATTTACTTCAGCTGGTTCAAGCTCTTCGTTTTGAGAGATATGATAAGTCTCGCTTGGCACAATTTCTTGTGCAACGATGTATGTCTTTGACCCAGTAATTAGAGTTACACTTTCTCTGAATTTCAAATAAGCAAACTATTGAGTTTGGGACTTTTCTGCTTTTTGTTTGTGAAATGGATAAAATTTATAGAAATAAGGTGATGCAGAACATACTTGTTGATAGCCTTTTGTCATACACTTTGCTTTCTTGACTAATACTGGTAAGTTTAAGTTTTGATATTGACTGGTGCAATTTGGACATATGACATAGTAATATAAGATGCAGTTGCTGAGTATTGTACTTATATGTGCGTCCATTGCGGGTAAATGGTTCTTTTGCCTTTGAGAAAGAATGGGGATATACTTACAGATAGGTTAGGCATGGACCAAGATCTCCTTGTTGGGGCCATAGTTTTAAATGATGCACTGAATCAAGAAGTTTGGTTGTTATTTACCATATCAATAATGATAGAAAGTTGGTATCCGTGTGTATTCTGATGTTAGCCATTTTGCATGGTACCAAATGTTAGAGACCTGGTACTAGTCTGTACCAATTGGTACAGGCCCCATATGGGGTTACAGGGTCAGCAGTGAAAAAAAAGTTAGCTAGCTATTGGGCACTGTTCAATGCTATATAATGGCAATTTCAGCCATTCAAGTAGATTTTGAGGTGTTTGGAAGCCATATAAACACCTTAAATGCATCCATTTTCTTCCTACTCCCCTTTCTCAAAACTCTCTAATTTTCTCTAAACTTTCAACTATCTCATCAAAGAATGCTGCCAAAGTCAAATGATGATCCCACTTGGGAGCATGCTGTTTATTCAAGTCATTTGAGTTTGTGGCTTATTTAAAGTCAAATTAGGCTATAAACAAACTTTCTTTTTTTAGGAAAACATAAAAAAATATTTTTGTGAGAATAGTTTTGGCCAGTTTCTACTTTGTACAGCCTCTTTGTTATTGGATTTTATCATTTGTCAATATGGTATACCGACCACACACCAGTATTGATACTATGAGATTTTAAACCATGGCTTAGGTTAACGATTTTTGTATTATATCCATTTCTATGTTACTGTGAGCGTACGAATTATGGTAATCTCAAATACTGAAATTGCTGGGTGCATTTGTGAGAGGGTGAGCCCTGGTGCACCAATAAATATATTGCTACTTGGAATACCAATGAGTAATGAAAACTACCTCTTTGCTTTTTCGCTGTTGGGAAATCCTATAATCTAAAGAACTTATTATAAGGAATGAAGGTTTGTTTATTTGAATAATACTGAGGAAGAATTGCATTTTCTTAAAGCCCTAAAATAAAGGTAGGAATATTTGAATCTTGTCCCTCTCTTTCTTAATTAACATTGTGTTGAACATGACATCATTTTATTATTAAACCAGGTTTTGGACAAAAAAACCACATATTGTTGGGAATTCTTGCTACAAGTAGCTTTGATATGCCTTAAGATTTCTGACATACATATTAATTTGCATGTCTTCGAATTTCTGGAATTGTTATATCTATCTCTTGCTGATGGAGCAAGTTAAGAAATTTTGTTGTCCTCCATTTGTCTTGCTACCTCTTTAATCTACAAGTTTGTATCTGATGAAGAATCAAAATAAGCTCACATGAAAATAACCTTTGTTCATTTTTAACTACTTATTTTACCTGCTTAATAATTGATAACATTCTTTCATATCACTCTGCTATGATGCTCTTGCTTTGTTGCCTTCTACCAGTAATGTCATATTTTCTTAATTTTTGTCATATTCATGGGGTTTTATATGTCAATATTTCCTAATCATTCACATATGCTACTTCCTTTTACCTGTTTAATTTATTTATTTTGATAACTATGCAGCTTTATCAAATATTGAGATAGCTAGCTTCCTCCGTTGGTATGTAGCAGTGGAGCTTCATGATCCTGCATATGCAAAGCGTTACTATTGTACTTATGAAATGCTACAAGATAGTATGATGAGGGTATGATTTTAAATTTCACATCAGATGGTTTGCCTCAGAACTTTGCATCTAATTTTAGTAAAATTTTAAATTGTTATTATAAAAGTGCATCTTTTCTTTCTTAACCAACAATAAAAATATTTAATTTAATTATCCATTTCATATGAATAGTGCATGACTTTTTATGAAATTTTCTCCCTTCTAAAATCGCAAGTACATTCATTCACTTCTTCATTGTCTCTAAATAGTTGGAAGCTGGTTTAAATCGAGATGAAGATGGATTTAAGTTATGGCAAAGTTTGGTCCGTCAGACAGAACTGACAGCTCAATTGTGCTCTATTACACGGGATGTTAGAAATGTACGTGGTGGAACACAAAAGAAAATAGAAAAACTAAGGCAGCTTCTTACAGGACTTCTTAGTGAGCTTACCTATTTTGATGAGGTAGCTGGTTTTGCTTCAAATTTTACCTTCTAGTTAAGATTTCAATCTATGCTATATTTCTGTCTCCTGTGTATATTATGCTTTCTTTTCCAAACTGTGTTAACTATTGTGCTTATGTGTTTCAGCCTATTCGATCACCTCTAGCTCCTGGCACACTTATAACTGGAATTGTGCCATCTGAATCATCCATTTTCAAAAGTGCACTACATCCTCTACGTCTTACTTTTAGGACAGCTAGTGGTGGAACTTGCAAGATTATATTTAAAAAGGGTGATGATCTCCGCCAAGATCAGTTGGTAGGTCTTTTATGTGTTTTTCTTAAAATGGCCAGCTTTGTACTTTTAAGACTTGTGTTTTGGTTTGCTAAAAATATCCACTTCTTGTTTGGAAAGACCTTTTTGTGTTGTAAGATTCATTTTCTTTAAGCATGTGATGTCCTAGCAAATGTATAACAATATAACTGGTGCATCAACTGACCTTGTCTGGTAAGCTAAGTCATTCATATCTATCATTTTAGTCTTGGCTACACTACACTACATATTGACATTATAAGTGATAACAATTCTTGCTCTTAGTAAAAGCATGGTTTTAAAATACCATAATATACCAAGTGGTATGGGGCCATGGATAGTATTTTAGCTGTTGGGACCAGATTTTGAGCTACTTGGAGCCTATATGAACTTCTAAATGCAGCCATTTTCTCACAGCACTTGTCTCCCCTCATGTACTCTTGGACTCTCCAATGCTTATGTACTATTGTTTTTTACTTTGTTTGTAAAGTAAATAATTCAAAACAAGCTTTTTGGGAATGAACCAGAGGACCACATCAGTTCAAAACTACTATACAGTCTTATCCATGCTGCAATTGTACAATGTGTCAAGATGGTTGAGTATGGTATGATTCCCCGACCATATAAATTTACCTTCAAGCAAAGTCTGTTATCCATGCTAGTACAAGATTTTAAATCATGCTACTAGGGACAGTCTCATGAGTAATGGATTGAACCATGCTGTCATAGACTAACTGTTTGGGCGAAAAATGTCCGTGCGGCTCCCTCGCTTCCCGTGCGAGGAATCAGCCTTAAGCTAATCTGCTTGGCCAATGTCAAAAAGTCGCGGGCTCCCACTTCGCGTGGGTCGGAACCTTTGAGTGCTTGGACGCAAAAATGTTGTTGGGCCAAATGGCCGATTGCATGAAAATGCTGGAAAATGCTTGAACGAAAGCTAGAATGAAAGACTGGAGTGTGCCCAGGCTATACCTGGGTACTATACTAGTGGAGCCTAACCCCCAAGTGCCACCCCCAAAGTTCCCAAAAGCACGAGCATGACAAAATTCCTATGTTCGCACACCCCCACCGTCCATGCCACGCCTAGGCAAACGAGGCCGTTTGCCTAGGCGTGAGCAAGAGCGGTGGGCGGACGCATTTTACAATGCATATTTACATGGATGCTCATGATGTAATATTTACAATGTACGTTAGGGACCGTCATAACACATACAGGACTTGACAACCCCGAAGGTCCCTAACATTCTCCCCCACTTACGAAGTCGACGCCCTCGTCGACTTGTTTCTTGAAGGCGTTGGAGAGCTCTTGATTCTTGATCTTCCATTTCTTCATCTTGTGGACTGGGTACCGTCGCTCCGTGTCGTTCGGCATTCGACTCTCGTAAGCTGTGGAATGTCCTTCTTGCTTGCAAATACCTCCAGCTGCAAAGTCCACCAACTCTGGTGGGGCCCTTCTGTAAGGAGGTTGATATGGGGCTTGCTCCCTTATCCCTGTTGGGGTTTGCGCTGCACGTTGTGTCTTATGAGCCATCTGCCCTGTGCGGGTGTCTTACGAGTCATCTGCTTTGCACACAAATATTGCGACTTAAAGGTCATCTGCCATGCGCACAAGCCTTGCATCTTATGAGCCATCTGCTATGCGCAAATATTGCGACTTAGAGGCCATCTGCCATGCGCACTCTTGTGTCTTACGAGCCATCTGTTCTGCGCGCACATGTGTCTTATGAGCCATCTGCTCTGCGCGCACTTGTCGGACTCCTTTGTTCACTTGTATGGCAGAAAGAAGTTTGTTCTGGTTTCTTGGTGCGGAATGCACTATTGGAACGATACTAGGGTTATCCTCCCTCATCAAGCATATCGTGTCGAGGAAGGACATGGGTACCGCCTTTGCCGATTGAGGAACTCTATCCCTAGAATAACTTGATAGTCATCGAGGGGCATGGCCATCAGGTTGATCTGCCATTTCCATCCTCCAACTTTCAACGGAACGTCTCTTGCGATGCCGTAGATCTTTTGTGTTTAAGAATTTACTGTTTTGTGTTTAAGAATTTACTGCTTTGACATGACTCGAACTTCTTCCTAGTTTCAGTCCAATTCGCTTTGCCTCCTCTATGGTAATAAAATTATGAGTTGCTCCCGAGTCTACCATCGCTCGGGTGGTTCTACCGTTCAGCTTGATGTCGATGAACATCAGCTCATTCGTCGCTTTTGGACGCTTTGTCGTGGGTGCCCCCCCCCCCACTTGAGTCTTGAGAGCATTGAGCAGTCGTACTGCTCCCATGTTAGTTCTCCCATTGTACTCGTCTTCGCTGGAGTGGTCGTTCGATGACCCCCCACTGTGGCTCGCTAAGGCAACTGCTTTTCCTTTGCCCTTATCTTTCTTCGCTGAGACGTTGGACATTGTCTTCACCACGGTTTCTACTATCATGGTGCTCAAGGCTTGTCGTTCTGGACATCCTTGGGCTAAGTGAGGCCCTTTACACAATGCACAAGTAGGCGAAACTGTCGAATGGTTCCCTCTTGGAGGGGACCCCTTTAAGGATGTTCTCTCGGGATGTATGGTCTGTGGGTATGATTCCTCCACCTTGTATCTCCTACGAATCCTTTGCCTTGAGAGTTATCGAGCCCCCAATACTTCGGTTTGAAGGGCGTCGCTTTAGTCGTATTCACCTCTGAGCTATAGCCATTGGAGTTGTTGGGTCCCCAAAATCTCGGCTTGTAAGGTGCCACCTTAGACGTATTCTCCTCTGGGCTATAGTAAGTGCGTTGTTCTGCTGCGATCTTTGTTTTCGACAAACTCTAAATGTTCCTCCTGGAGAGTTCCTACTGTGCCCACGGTTGCAGTCCTTCCAAGAAGGTAAACAGTTGATCAGTCTCAGCCATGTCTGAAATGTCCAACATGATAGTCGAGAACTTCTTCACATACTCCCGAACTGAATTGTCTTGACGAAGTTGTCGTAACTTCCGTCGGGCGATAAACTCCACATTCTCGGGGAAGAATTGCGCTTCTAGTTCGCGCTTGAGTTCATCCCAAGTGTCAATCTTGGCTTGCCCCTTCTGAATTTCATCATACCTGGTCCGCCACCAAAGTTTTGCATCTTCAGACAAATACATGGTTGCAACGGACACTTTCATATCATCATCAACTGTCCTCGTGACCTTGAAGTACTGCTCCAAGTCGAAGAGGAAGTTCTCCACCGTTTTGGCATCCCGGGCCCCATTGTAAGGCTTTGGTTTGGGTTCTCTGAGGTGGTGTTGTGGCGTCTCGTTCTGCCGTGAACCGCCACCGCCCGAGTGGATCTCTCGGATTAGAAATTTGACTATAGCCTTTAGCTCTGCAATCTCATCTTGCAGATGTTAGACTACATCTTGAGTGTCATCATGGAGTCCCTCTAGCCTTGACTCCAAGTTTTCTTGCGCGTCGACTATCTTGTCGACTAGGGCCATGCCGGCCGCGTGAGCATCACAAATTCTCTCCAATTCTCCAAGTCGTTGGACAGTCGTTCTGGTTTGTCCGACTGGTTGTGTTCGCGTTGGCTCTTCCACCAACGCTTCCTCCGTAACGGTCGTCATCGCGTTGACGACGCCACTCGATTCACCGATTGTCTTGCGACCCATGATTGGTCACAAAAATCTCTCCTGCGAGATTGCTGAGTGCTCCAATGTCGTTTGTCTTCAACGACGAAGGCACGAGTCTGTTGACGGTTTGCGTCGATTGCTTGCACCAAAGCTTTGCGAACTTGCCTCGCTCTGATACCAAACTGTCACGGACTAACTGTTTGGGCAGAAAATGTCCGTGTGGCTCCCTCGCTTCCCGTGCGAGGAATCAGCCTTAAGCCAATCTGCTTGGCCAATGTCGAAAAGTCGCGAGCTCCCACTTCGCGTGGGTTGGAACCTCTGAGTGCTTGGACGCAAAAACGTTGTTGGGCCAAATGGCCGATTGCATGAAAATGCTGGAAAATGCTTGAAGGAAAGCTAGAACGAAAGACTAGAGTGTGCCCAGGCTATACTTGGGTACTATACTAGTGGAGCCTAACCCCCAAGTGCCACCCCCAAGGTTCCCAAAAGCACGAGGAGCATGACAAAATTCCTATGTTCGCACACCCTCACCGTCCATGCCACGCCTAGATAAACAAGGCCGTTTGCCTAGGCGTGAGCAAGAGCGGTGGGCGGTGCGTGGACACGTTTTACAATGCATATTTACATGGATGCTCATGATGCAATATTTACAATGCACGTTAGGGACCGTAAAAACGCATACAGGACTTGACAACCCTGAAGGTCCCTAACAGTGCTGTGGTGTGGTATTGGCACTGTACCACTCTGAGAAAAGATATCTATTGTTAAAGTTGATTGGGTGACCATCTTTCTCAAAAGCTTTAGTTGTTAGGGCCAAACCTATACATTTATATTTTTACCACTTGCCCATTTATATTCATAACACTAGTCCTCATGTGTGAATGAGCAAACTTCATTAGATTGGCCTAGACCTAACACGTGGACCCGTTCAACTAAATTGGCGGTATCTTTTGAAAAAATGCCGATGTTGCAGGATTTAAACTTAGGCTTCTTTCTGTGATACCATGTTAATGTTTATGGGGATACCATCTTTCCCAAATGCTTAAGTTATTAACATGGAGCTCAATCTATAAATTTATATTCTTAGTAGTTATCAACGATTTTAAACCATGAGTAAAGTAAGCTGCATATTGAGACTAAAGTTAAATGGTTCCAAAAATAGGAGCTATTAACTGCATGGCTGTTACAAAGTTATTATTTTCATTTATTTGTTTCCTTTTTTGTTTAACATTGATTTTCATGATGCTGATTAGAGAAATTATCACATGGTATACAAATTTTATTGCATTGATGCAGGTTATCCAAATGGTTTCTCTTATGGATCGGTTGCTTAAGTTGGAGAATCTTGACTTACAGTTAACTCCATATAAAGTCCTTGCTACTGGGCAAGATGAAGGGATGTTAGAATTTATACCTTCCAGCTCTCTGGCACAGGTAACCTAAGTTCTGACAAAATGTAGACAATTAAGTCGACAAGTTTTTACGAATTGCAATAGTTTGGTTAATGGTGTAACTAGTCCTTTATAATTGGAAATCATATTGGTTGTACACAATGGACAGTAGTATTTGGTTGCGTGAAGGAATGTTTTCTGTTTTTTAAAATCCTTGATGAGTTCTAGTTTTGCCTGTCTGCTGCCTACTCTCCAATAGTTGAGGGCAGGTGATTGGATGGAACAGAAGGAAAATTGGGACACACTGGCTGGCCTTGCAGCTGCCTCTTCTTAACCCAGCAGGAAATGGATAAAAGTGGATCCCCTTATGAATAGTCATCATTATATATGTTTACCAGAAGCTAAAACAATCATAATATTCTGGGTTGGTTTTTGAATGACTATATAAGGTGACAGCAGATCATGCATGTTGGATATAAAGAAAAGGATTAATCAAAATCAACTTGTTAAGAATAAATAACTGTTTCTCCATAAATCTGCTACCATTATCCTAAAGCTACAGACATTAACAACTCACTAGTGGGACCATTAGGCTGAGAATTTGCACGAATGATCTTCAATTACAATGCGATCCCTTCAGTATTATAACTTGTTAGAAGAAAACTGAGAGTTATTTGATTTTGATGGTTACTATCTAACAGCATATTGCTGGAAATAGCATTTGATTCGTCATCCTGCACTTTGCTCATGAATAATAGGTCTTCCTAATGTCCAATCTAGTAGCTATTATGTAGATAGTTAAGGTACATATGTAGAATGCAGTCATATGTGCTGTGTAATATATAAATAAGTACAAAAAAAATATTCTACCTATTAAATTACCATACAACATGTACACTGTTCATATCTAAATATGCAGCCCGTTAATCCAAAATCTTACAACAAATTGTTGTGATCTCCCAAACACCTAGCCTATGAAAAAAATTCTTATAATAAAAGTAGTCAATCTTTGAAATGCAAAAATGGTCTGAGAAGATTGCTTCAATGCAAGATGTTGTAATGTAATCTGAAATGCCAAAAATTGAAGTATCTAGCATATAAGTATTAGCAGTTTAAGAATTTAAATGGTGGCCAACAAATTAAGGGTTCACATAATGCACAACAAAATCCAGTATACCATTGCATCAGAAAATATGGTAGACCTTTGACAGACATTTTATCATGCCAGTTCAGTTTAGATATGAATCTTGCATCAAATTATATTTTGATTCAGTTAATATACATGGTCTATAATTTTGTTTATGCGGTGGATTCAATAATGCATTGACTGGGCGATATTATCGTAGATTCTGTCGGAACACCGAAGTATTGTGAGCTATCTTCAGAAGTTTCACCCTGATGAAGATGGGCCATTTGGCATAACTGCTCAATGCCTTGAAACATTTATCAAAAGTTGCGCAGGCTACTCAGTTATCACATACATATTGGGTATAGGAGACAGGTCAGGCTGCTACTTTGATTTTGTTTTGTTCTTTCATCTGTAGTCTTCTCTTCTAGATGTGTTTTTGCAAAATTTCAGTTACAGTAGAATTTGCATTTGCATTTGCATTTGTGATTTGAGTAAATATAGGTATTGCATGGTCCATGGTTTGGAACTGCAACTGTATATTTGAGTATCTTGACCATTTCTCTGCTTACTTTTATTTATAAAATATCATTGTCAGTATTTTCATCAAGAAACTTCAATTGATTTTAAATGGGAATAATTGTCAGATGCTTTAGTGCATCTAGAAGATACCTTGTATTATAAATACGATTGTCATGACTAAAACTAAGGTTTGATTTGTTTGAAGTCTCTTAGGCTCATTCTAAATTTTAAATATTGTTATACTGCTGATTCCAAACTTTCAAGAATGGACTACTGTGGTTACTATGATATCCATCAGTATACCAATATCCACCTGGTAATCACTAATAACATGTTAGTCTGCTGTTGATGCTTGATTGGACCAGAAAATACTGCTCAATCCGTACCCATTTTATCATTGAACTGAATGGACAAACGCCATTAGTGATGAAAGAATGTTGGAGAAAGTGGTTAGAAGATTTCACCAGAAATCTAAAGGAGTTTGAACAAATACTTCCCTGGTTTCTTCACAACATTATGCCATGATATGTTGGTTTCAACATTGTTACTTTTTGGACGATAACTTTGATATTCATGCTGATACTGCATCATTTTCTCTTTTTGAGTCATCAATATATTCTAGGCAAATATGTAAATTTCAATTTCTTTAAGATACTGAAACAAAGTGTTAATCATGGCTAGGCATCTGGATAACCTTCTTCTCAGAGATGATGGTCGCCTGTTTCATGTGGATTTTGGCTATATATTGGGTCGAGATCCCAAGCCTTTTCCACCACCAATGAAACTCTGCAAAGAAATGGTTGAGGCCATGGGTGGAGCAGAGAGGTATGTCGATAGTGCTTGCATGTTATTTCTTCTTTTGGGGAGTGAAGGGGGCAGCAGGTCCCCAGAGATGATTTATTAAAAGTTGCTAGCCTGATTTGTTATTCTTCACATTTTTATTCAATATAGTTCAAATGGTAATCATGCTGATCTTTCCAATGCCATGTTCGAGTGAAATGCGTTTTGACATATCCTTGGCATTGTCCCTGCTGCCAGTTAATATGTTTCTCTTTATATAAAAACCAAATTCTTGCTTGCTGCTAATTCTGGGGCCAGTATAGATTTATTTTATGCTAGTAAATTTGTCACATGAATACCTAAGCACACTGAATATTGCACACCATCATCCAAACTGTGCTTATTCAAATTGTTTCAATTGTTTTGTATGCCATGGTAGCATTTCTAATTCAAGTAGTTTAATCCAGTGTTCTAGATACCAGATATACTGTAGAGCTGGCTTTTTACCAGTCTCACTTCACCCCTTGAAGGGGGGAGCTACTGGTAAAACTTTGTCATTCTCATGCACACATGTAGAAATACAAAACATCACTGCCATAGTCAACAAATGCATGTGCTGCTGCTTGTGGTGTTCTTATTAAAAACCAGACCCTTTCTCATGCACACATATCTAAATACTAACACATCACCTCCACAGTGACAAATGCATGTGCTGCTGGTTGTAGTATTCTTATTAAAATCCAGACCCTGACAGTACAAGTTGATACCCATTCTACTGTGTTTTAGAAATAAAATGTTTCAAGGTCAGTCTTTTAGATAATAGTTCACTCTTATATTATCAAAGATGTGCTATTTAGGTTAAAGCAGGAGCCCTGTATGCAAAATGTTTGCTCAAATTGCATCCTAATTTAGTCTTTTAGATTTTGTTATAGAATAACCTATTTATTTAGGTTTCTAAGACTTTAAAAGCTAATACTCTTGTCATAATTTGGTTCTTTCTTCCATTGCAGCCAATATTATACAAGATTCAAATCTTATTGTTGTGAAGCATACAACATTCTTCGGAAGTCAAGCAACCTTATTTTGAATCTTTTTCATCTGATAGCTGGTTCTAACATCCCCGACATAGCTTCTGATCCTGAAAAAGGCATTCTCAAGGTGCTTATATATACATATACATATTTTTTTTTTCCGTCCTTCGAATAAAAGGTGTTTTAAAGGGTCATCTTTGTTCTTAGGTACAAGAAAAGTTCCGTTTGGATTTGGACGATGAGGATGCTATTCATTTTTTTCAAGATCTCATAACTGACAGTGTTAGTGCATTATTTCCTCAAATGGTTGAGACCATTCATCGATGGGCTCAATATTGGCGTTGACTAAAGTTTTCTTGGTGGATCGCTAATTTCGACAAGTATAACAAGTTAAGTTGACATATGCTTGTTTTGTCTCTCATTTTCATTTTACATAAGCCTAAATACCCCTTTGGACAAGCCAATTGGTATCTTTCTCAACATGCTACTTCTCTAAATTATATAGCAGATTTTTTTTTGTAATGATTACAGCTGGAATTAGTTAATCCTTGTAAATTGGTTCTTATGTTCCAGTTGATAATTCCCTTGGACAAGTCCATTTTTTCCATATAAACCCATGGCCCTCCTTTTTGCTTTTGCTGGAAGTGCAATCTTTAGTTTGGGTTTCTTGAGTATGAGAAGTATGAGAAAACTAAGCCCTCAATCAACTAAAACAAGGTGAGGAAAAACCATAAAAAGAAATAAAGACTTGCAGTAAAAAACCTCCTGCCTGGTTCTTGTTTACTTTTTTATAAAAAAATGATTCTAGGCCTCAATTCCTTTCGTGGGAAATGAAGTAGAGAATAGCTAGTAATGAGAAGGTAATTTTCAAGCGCTTTCTTGCCACCATCCTAAACAGATCTATTCATCTATATTATTCTCAGAATTCATCTTCTCAGGCTTATTTATTCTAAGAACACTTTCTTGGGGGTTTAAATTAAACCTAGATATAAAACAAACCCTAGTACTTCAACATGATAATGCTGACTACTTTGGTAGCCATAGGATAACTCCTAAAGTTGAAGGGTTTTCTATTTGCAGGTATGCTATCTGGAATCACCTGCAGCTTTTTAGGTTCTCTTTAATGATTACAAGAAGTTGGTTCTGTTGAGATTGTAAATTAACTACTCCCTCACAGATATTGTAAATTAAACTAACTTAACTATATACTTGCCGATGCAGTCATCAGGGAAGATTGTGTTAATTAACTATAGCAATAGAAGCGTCCGTTACTACATATAAAGTTCTCCTGTCCCATTGTTAAATGTTCTTCTAATGTGATGGTTCATGAGCCAAAGTTACTTTTCAATTGTATGAATTTTGTCCAAGTTGTTTATCCAATCCGCTTAAATTAAGTTAATATGTTTGTTATTATTATACTTGAAATGCGTTGGAGTAATAAATTAAGAACTAATCGTGTGATTGGCTAAAGCTGGATTTGAGCTATTAAGCAAAAGTTATGGTATCCGACTGAATGTTTTATATATAATGACCTCATGAGGGCGCTCATGAGTTTATGTCCATTGATCTAAGCTTTGGATAGTTAAAATTTTATGAGCATCAAATCCACTAGCATTTCTTCTTGGATTGGCAAACAAGTGCTCAAACCTGATGAGAATTGATCAGAAATAAATTATTATATTCTCGGTATTTATCTTGTTAACTAAGTTCGACCCATATAACCCAAGTTATAAGTAGGTGGTCCTACTGGTTCAAAGTTCACGAGCATTTGCTGCATTTCAAGTCATCAGTTCCCATCAATCTGACGCAGGAGCATCCATCAAGACTTGTGCTAGAGTAAGAAAAGTGTGGAAGCAAACAGTGAGTAGATAGGTAGCCTATATTTATTACCGGCTTTCATCTCAAGGTCACTAATTGCAGGCCCTTTTTTAAGCATGTCAGTGAGTCCTATCTCCGTCCCTCATTTCTTAATGAGAAAGGTGTTTGAAAGTTAAGACACACTGAGGTACCCGTTGTTCCTCAACTTGGAATTTCTTGTAGACAATAATATCCAACAATTGTAGTCGCTGTCTGTTTGCATCCAATTCAAATGACATGAAAATCTCATCAACCATTACTTTTGTGCGACGGTGTAATTTTTTAGTAAAATGGAGGGTCGAACCAGGCCACCAGTGTCATTTTATTTCAGATGGAATTTCTTATGTCAATTATTATGCAGGTAAAATGGAGTTTGCTTTCACAATGGAGGAATTATGAAGTCCTAAGAATGACAATGAATTTTTCACTTTAAAAGAATAAGTTGGGTTCTAATCATTATGATTTTGATCAATATAATCAGGGTTTAATTGTTTGGTTTGAAGACTTTGAAGGAAAAAATAAAATAAAATGAGAATTATTCAATCTCTTAGATTTTTTTAAGAGAGGGTCCTCATTGCACTTTTTTTTTCAATTATTCCAAATTAGGGTATCAAAGAGATGAAGAGATACTATTTACTATACAGTATAACTTTGCCTATTCCAATACTCCGGAAATTAACCTTTTGATTCTATTCCTTTAATTTTCTCAAACTCATTCACCTAAACATGTTGATTCATCTGCACCATATATCCATGAAATGCATGTATGAATATAATAACAATTCTTCTATATGCTTATAGACTTAATTAACATCCTAACTCTAATTGATTGCTCCAAACTAAAGTATGTGATTCAAACCTTTGTGCAATCTGCTGATCGATGTCCACCCACTGCTTATAGTGTAAGACTAATGATAGCCTAACATGATGGTTCAAACCAAGATACTTAAATCATAGTGCGGCACCTCATGTCCGCATACTATTTTGTGTGGGTCTCTATACCATCACCTTAAAAATCAAAGTGTATTTCTAAATATATATCAACATTCGTTACTAAAGGTTGTGATTCTATAGGGTGCAAGACCACTTAAACTACTGTCGGGGATTATTCCTTTACAATAATAATAATAATAATAATAATAATAATAATAATAATAATAATAATAATATTTACCTCGTTCTTTGGTCAATGGAAATACAGATATATTTCCACTTCCTACCATCTTTCCTTTTACATTATTTCCCACTAGAAGTTTACAGACAATTATGTGGTGTCTAGGCAACTAGGCCGTCTTTGTGGGAAAAAAACTTCGTACAGTGGTTGTTGCACTGAAGCACGTACTCCCCTAATCAAGGGGAGCCATGAGACCCTCCAGGGACGTCGGGCATGGCGACCCGTGGACTAGGGGAGGGTCCTAGCTAGCTAGCTCACGGCTCCCTTGATTGAGGAAGCACGTGCTTCAGCGCAGCAGCGGTTGCACCGAAGTTTTGTCTGTCTTTGTGGAGCAGTGCAAATGTATATACTCACTTTACTATACATACACTTATTTTATTTAGGTACATTCATGAATTTTATATATACTCACATTACATATACTCATTTTATATTTTATCTATATTTAGTTTTTATAAATATACTAAAGTGAGTATATTAAAGTGTATAAATCTAAAATAATATGAGCATATATGAATAAAAAATGAGTGTATTTATAAAAGTATATTTATATTGTTTCACCAAGAGTACTGTTATGGTGCCTAAGCATCATGGAAATTTTGTCCCTATAATTTAGGACGTATCATATTGAGTCATAAGCAACCAATTTTGCATTTTCTTGATTTCTTGATTTGTTAATTTGCACTATTTGTTAATTTTATATATACTCACTCCTAGCTTTGATGCATAATATGGTGTATACCATATATAGCAATCATGTGAATAATGAGAAACAACGTTATAATATTCTTCCACGTGTGAAAGTGGTGTTGGATGTTTATCCAATCATGTACTTTATTGTACTCTTAATTCTAGTTCTAGAAATGAACTCGCTATTTTGACATATATATTAGGTTAATGCCTTACGTTCATCTTGGCTTAACGGCTGCTGCTACAATCCATATTTGCTTCTGCAATCTCTTCAATAATTAATCTTCTGCCAAAATCAACACGCACATATATAGATCATTAGATCAATCATCTCTGGAAAGTAAAACTCATCGATACTTCAACTTCAAACCTTCCCAAGATCCTCCAGATCAATAAAAAAGACCCAAAAAATATATAAAAGAAATTAAGCAAGGAACGTCAACACATAATTTTTAGGGTTCATAAAAAGGATGCCACATTAATTTGTTGGAGACTTCCAAATTAAGGATCACATTTCATAATCTAGTAACCCATGATCCGATCGAGGCCGCCGCCATCGGCTCGCGCCCGACATCTGCGCCGCACTGCTCTTGCCACCCCAGCGATAGAATTCTCTCACCGGGCTTCACCGCCTCTGCATTCGCATCCATGGAAAGCCCAAGCATGCTCATGCCCCCTACCGGGAACCCCCCGAGCTGGTTCGCCGCTTCAAATCCCACGTCTCCTTCGTTCATGAAGAGGAGGCTCCTCGAGCTGATCCCTTGCACGAGATCAGGACCGGCGTCGGAGGAGCGCTCGAGTACGGAGCTGTACTTGCAATCCATAAAGTTCAGGTCGACGCGAGGAACATCCATAAATGAGGCCAAATTATACTGCGGCTGCAGTTGCAGCCCGGCGAAGGCTGGCTGCACATAGTGTGGCTCGGCCGCCTTCTTGCTCCCCGCGCGCTGCTGCTTGTTCTTCCGGCAGCCACCGCCGACGGGCACGTTCCGAAGCGTCCCGCCTTTGGTCCAATACCTCCGGCACGTCTTGCAGAAGTACCGCGGCTGGGAGAGGCTGTAGTTGTTGTAGTAGCAGAACTTGGTGTGAGTTGAGTCGCACCGGGGGCACTTGAGCGCCTGCTCCTGCTGCGGCCGCAGCCTTCTCTCTGCGACCGACGCCGGCCTCGAGCACGGGATCAGTTCGGCGGAGGTCGTCATCGCCGAGGAGTAGTAGTCCATGCTGCTGTCCTCCGGATCCGGAACGATGATGCCCTGCATGGATATATATTTAAGTGAGTAAAAATGGAAAGAAGATTAATTATCAGAATAAGTGCATTTGTTTCAGTGCCAAGAAAGAATTAAAAGGAAAAGTTGGCAATTGATTGAGCTTTTATTATATGATATTCAAATGGACAAAAGAGATGCTAAAACTTGTAAAATCATGTACTTTTTGTTTTTGCTTTTGTACTTCTTTTTTGTTCAGACTCCGACTCATCACAATTCTGCTTCAAAAACCCGACATTAACTGGTACTTCCAACGAAGCTTTTAAAGGAACAAAATCACTGATATTATATGAAATCAAGTGAACAAAATCATTGATTTGGTGCAGTTGATTAATTACCTTTAGCCAGTCGGAGGTGTCCATGCAAATCTGCATTGGAGGAAGACCAAAACTTTGTAGCAGAAGGAGGGGTCTTGAGTGCGAGGAAGAATGAAAGCATATATAGAGAAAGTGAGAGGAAGAGATGGGAATGGGAAGAGTGAGTTGGGTTGGTGAACGAGGAAGATGTGAATAAGAAGGGCTAAGAAAAGGTGGCGGTGTCGCAACTCAGCACTCCTTCACTGACTTCCTTGTGGGGCCCCCACCTTCATCTTGTCGGAAGAAGACACCTACATTTTGCTCTCTTCCAACTTGTGGCTGGCTTTTAATCATCTCAGCCGCTATGCATCTATATGCTGCAGTAAAAAAATTATATACTGCGGAGTTCAATTATATATATATTGATCATCTGAGTCAAACTTATAATTTATTGACCAGGTAGATCTAAAATTCTGTATGAACTCAAATTAAGTGTTTGAAGTACAGCTCAGTTGGACTCCACTCAAGGCTGAAGCTAGCTTGTATTGCAATAATCTTTCGTAATTGACCAATATATATCTGAACTTTAATTATTTGGTTCACATTTCACAATGCTAAATGCGTGAAGAAAACAAAAGTATCCTTTTTTAAAAAGGAAATCTTAGAATTCTAGTTCTGGCATAATAGCATTAGTGTTGAAGGAATTAATTAACCAGTTAGAATTCTACTCCGAGCATCAAAACTTGGAACAGAGATTTCAGGGGTAATCTTAATTTGTGGAAGAACAGCTAGTACGATCGAGTACATGCGTTGCCTCATCTCGAATGCAACTCCCGCACGCCGGAGCTAGCAAAGAGGACGGAGCCGCCGCCGCCGACACGATGGACGACTGGAGCCGTCGGATGGAAGAATCGGAACACGTGTCGGGGGATGCGGCGTGATGATGTGACTGTACGTTGGAATATTTGGGAGCTCGTGAAAGCCGCAAGAAAGCCGAAAGTTGATCATCTCTTCTTCTCTATGCGATTCTCTTTTGCTTTCTTTTATGATTACTTTCTCCGTCGCCTCTTCCCTGAAGCAAAGTATCAATTCCTGCCGTCCCGCCCCCCGGCACGTGACATCCGCGTGAGATTTGGTGGTTTGCTCTTGTTTGGGCTTCGCGTGTGCGCGCGATCGAACGTGGAGCACGCGTGTCGGCAAGGATTTGTGCGGTCGAGATTGCGTTTGGCGTCGTCCTCCACGGCCACGCGTGATGTGAAAGTGAACGAAGGAGGTAGGTCGAGTCAGTATTGCGTCAGATTCCGGCCGCCTGTTGTGTTGTCTCTTGTGATGGTTGATGTCGCTCTCCAGGCTGAGCTCGATCTCGGAAGACAATTAAAATGATTCCTTCGCGGGGGTTGGTCTAGCTAGAATAAATGAATTTGAGTGTGCAATTTGATATTGATAGTGTAAAAATTTATGAACTAATGAACATGAGTTTAAGTGATTGAATATAAATAAAAAATAAATAAATATAAATATTAAAAAAATTAAATATATTTATATTTATTTATTTTTTATTTATATTCAATCGTTTAAAGTTCATATCTACTCGTTCGTAAAAATTTATATGAGCAAATTGTTCGTATAATTTTTTTTTTTTTCGAAATTTGATTGTTGGATCGTCTTTCAACTCTTGTTCTCCCATGGATCTCTGATTCATTTATCTTTTTCTTGACTTAGATGATCTCCATCTTTATTGACTGATCAGAGATATAATCCAACGAAAATAATATATTTGCCTCTCTAGCTTGATCGATCTGACTCATTGCCAACTGCTCGACACCAATGTTGCTTCCCCTAAAGTGGATTTTGTCGAGATTTTTTCCATATCAGTTACTAAAGTGAATAATATTTTTATTGAAAAAGCAAAATTTATATCATCCATCTTACTTCACTCTTATTATTACACTCTCATATATCCTATCAACTACAAGTAATCGACCCTCTCCCATCTCTTGATTATTTTAATCATATATTTCATCACATCATCATAAGTTGATGACATAGATTATTATATGTTTTTAATAAAATGTTATTCAATGAGAAATTAAAAATTTCTAAAATATAATTTTAGTATTGTGTTAGATTTTAATAATTAATTTCTATTAGTTTTAAATCTATTAACATTAAAAATATTTTTATTAAAAACATAATAATCCGTATTATGAAATTATGATGGTGTGGTAAAATTTATTATTAAAATAGTCAAAAGGGTGGGATGAGTCATAGTGGAGGGGTGTGAGTGTAATTTTATCTTATTATTATATAACGTTATAGGTAAGCATGGTTATATAATCTCAATATATATAAAAATTAGAATAAATAGTAAAAATCTTCCCTGAATTATGACAATCATCTTAGTTATATTTGAAGATCATCTTAATTATAAATGAATCTAATTTGTACAAGCGTATAAATAATCCACTGCTCACAAACATATGGAGTAGCAAAAGGTCCAAACAGGTGTTGGAAAATAAAAGACCAGGGAGAAAGCAACGGTAATTCGAACATCCTGGTCAACCCTAACGACTTTCTAGGCGCCAAAATTTGCTGTCAGAAATAGCATACAAAGAGGAAGCAATATATATACACATTTGAGCTCAATTAATTCTACTACCAACACAATCAATCAAATACCGAGTAGTTTATATATATCCATGGCGATGATGCATCACAACTCTCCTCTCCCTCCTTTCCTTTCCCTCTTCCTCCTTGCTTTACTCCTCCTGGCCTCGATCCTTGCCACCGATGCCCATTACAAGGCAGTTTGCCATTGCTACAAGCAACCCGTGCACAACTACTCCGGCCATGACGACAAGGGTGGGCAATCTGGTGATGATACCAGTGGCGACAACTCTTCCGGATCTGATAGCGATAGCTCATCCTCTTCATCGTCCCCGTCATCATCGTTTGCCTCGTCGCCGTCCTCCTCATCAGACGATAACACTGGAACTAGCGATCATAGCTCCTCATCCTTCACGTCTTCACCACCACCATCGTCCTCGTCATCCAGTAGTACTGGAACGGGTAACCAAGGTTCCTCTTCATCCTCATCTCTACCATCACCTTCTTCATCCTCATCCGATACAAATAGCGGAACTGACTCCTCCTCTACGACATTACCACCATCATCCTCTCCATCCTCATCCAATACCGGAACTGACTCCTCTACGACATTACCACCATCATCCTCTCCATCCTCATCCAATACCGGAACTGACTCCTCTATGACATTACCACCATCATCCTCTCCATCCTCATCCAATACCGGAACTGACTCCTCTACGACATTACCACCATCATCCTCTCCATCCTCATCCAGTACTGGAACTGACTCCTCTACGACATCGTCACCACCATCCTCATCATCATCATCATCATCATCATCATCATCATCATCATCACCATCATCCAATATTGATACTGGAACTGACTCCTCCACGACGTCGTCACCATCATCCTCTTCATCATCATCCAATACCGGAACTGGATCCTCATCCACGACGTCGCCACCATCATCCTCATCCAACACCGGAACTGGCTCTTCCTCTGCAACATTGCCACCATCATCCTCATCCAACACCGGAACTGGCTCCTCCTCTACAACGCCGCCATCATCCTCTTCATCCTCATCCAGTACCAATACCGGAAGTGATAACCAAAACTCATCTTCCTCGTCTCCTCCATCTTCGTCCTCATCGGCTGGAAACAAAGATTCAGGAGGTGACAATGATATTTCCTCATCTCCGCCATCACCATCCTCATCCTCATCCTCGGACTCCTCCTCTACTACATCACCGCCATCATCCTCTTCATCCTCATCTAGTACCAAAACCGGTAGTGGCGATCAAAACTCCTCTTCCTCATCCCCTCCATCATCGTCCTCATCAGATGGAAACAAAAGTTCAGGAGGTGGCGATGACACCTCATCGTCTTTGCCGTCATCATCCTCATCTGGTTCCAACAATAACACCTCTCAATCATCCTCATCCGGTGGCAAAAACAATCGCGGTCATGTTGGTGTGTGCTTCGGCCAAGCCGGAGAAAAGCTCCCCCCACCATCCTTCATCGTCGAACTCCTCAAATCGCATGGCATCACCAAGGTTCGCCTCTTCATCCCCATTCCCTCCGTCCTCAATGCCTTGAACGGCACCGGAATCAAGATCATGGTGGGCGTGCCCAACAACAACATCGCCCACCTCTCCACGGGCGGCGTCGACACCAACCTCCGATGGCTCAAGTCCAATATCCTCGCCTTCGTGGACCCCAATCAGGTCACCTATCTTGCTGTTGACAATGAGATCCTTATTAAGGAGACTGGAATTATGCAACACCTCGTGCCGGCCATGAACAACCTTTACAAGGCATTGCAGTCGCTGGGCCTTCAGACCACTATCAAGCTCTCTTCGCCATGCGGCTCACAAATTCTTAGTACTGTGATGCCTCCCTCGGCCGGAGCATTCTCTTCGAACTATCTCGAGGTCATCCGACCACTGCTTAAGTTTCTATCAGACACCGAAGCGTCTATCATGGTGAACTTGTACCCATTCCTCAACTTCATCCAAGATCCGAAGAACGTTCCCTTAAACTTCTGTCTCTTCAAAGAGAATGCGAAGAAGGTGCTGGACAATGGGATGAGTTATTTCGGCATGTTCGACGTGATGGTGGATGCTCTACTGGTGGCAATAGAGAAGGAGGGCTTCTCGGGGATTTCGGTGATGGTGACGGGCACAGGATGGCCGACTGCCGGAAACTTCGCGGCGACGACTGCACATGCATCAGATTATATAATGGGAGTGATGGAGCGGGTGTTGAATGGGGAGGGCACGCCAAAGAGGCCGAATCAACCAGTTGAGGTATACTTGTCGAGTCTATTCAATGCCAACATTGGCGAGCAAGAGTATGAAAAGCACTATGGCCTATTCAATTTCGATGGCAGCCTGGCTGTCCAGGTTAATGTCTCCTTCTAGATTTGTGCACTCAAAGCTTGGATTGCTAGGCTGCTTATGATTTATGAATCATGTAGATGAGTCTCGCAAGAGATTTTTTTTTGTTTTCTTATTTTCATTTAGTTTATTGATCAGAGTCCCTCACTGTTTCATTCAGGTAAGTGGAAGGAGACTTATAAATATAATGTAATATATACTCTTTATACTAGAGAAAATTAGATTTTATAAAAAATGATCTGGATCTTGCTTCAAAGTATTTTGAAGAGAAGATCAAAATGAGAGTATTGTTGGATTCTCAAAATTCTATTAGACCTTGATCTCATCTTAACAAGGCTGGGAATATTTAATGCACTCTTATCTTCTTGATTAAATCAAAGTACTAAGAGGAAAATCCATACTTCATACCACCACTTGCCTATTTTGGTACACAAGCTTTGTCAGCTCTAAGTTCGTTAGTAAAATCTTCGTCAGACTACATGACAGAGTGTAGAAAAAGCTTCAGATCATCAAAGTTTCCAGAACTACTTAGTCGCCAACTAGTGAATGTAAACAAAGCAAGACCAAGGGGCCGGAAAAGAATCTCATAGGTACGTACTAATAATATGTCAAAAAACTGAGAATATGATGTAGTGGTCGCTTGTGCTATGTTTAGGATGGCACCCTTGTATTTAACTTGAACCACTTCATAGTAAATCATCCTTAGTAAAATCTATTGAATCCCAAACCGATATTTGCAGCACCTCTGCCAACTTACTCTATATCCAACAAGAACAAGAACAACAAGAACCAACCAACTTTAGAGGGGTGGTGGATGGACATTTTCCCCCATTGAGCAATGAACACCATAGCCCCTGACAACTCTAAACCATAAAAGTGAAAGAGCAAATAAGAAGATATAACACTCACTTTTATTCCGAAAAGTCAACAAGCATTACAATAGAATTTTGCAATAATGCATCAGTTTTCTACATGGTACACCATGGATAAGGGTTAAGAAATTCGCTACTGTGCTTAAAGAAGAGCTAACATTAAATTACCTATCTCAAACAAGTGTCACAAGATCCAATTCTCATCACAACCCTTTCCATCATTATGTTATTACAAAAGGAGATGAATAAAAACATATATAGTTTAGTTAGCTAGGAACTGAAGTGTTAACGTGTTAAGCAATGATAAAGTTATGTACTTGTTTGTTAAGTTTTGAAACATGAACCAGTGAACTAGTGAAACCTTGTAAGGTTCATGTACCAATTTTGTTCTTTACCCACATATTTGAGCTCCTATCAAGGAATAATAATTTAGCCCAAATTATAGAACTTGATATATAATGAGGTCCGCTTTTACAACAATTCGAGAGATGACATGGCTTGGTTGCCAATCTAGCGAGGCTGAGCTGAAGTCGAGCCCAACCAGCACTTGTGGAAGTGTCATCTGAGGGTTGGGCCATTAATTAGAGACGCCCTCCAATAGTCAAGTTAGTATATGAATGAATGGTCGGGTCAAGTGATGGGATCGATCATCTCGTTTGAAAGAGACAAACTAGGAATAGAAAGAGAGCAGGAGAGTATATACATCTTGAAGGGCAATTCGATTATTTTGCCGAGGGGTTTTCATCCTTTCAGAGCATTGTGGTGCAGTTTGGTTCATGTGTTCTGCACATGCCCAATTAGGCTTGATGGGTTGGTCACTCAAAGTGGCCCGATTGGTGGGTGGCCAACTCGATGAATTGGATGGACCCGTTGAGAGCCCGATTTTCCTCATAGTTCCCCAAGCGTTGCTGCATTCAAAGAACGAGCCGGCGGCCATTACCAAGCTTGAAATGTTCGTGGGGGCATTTAATGTCAGATGCAATTGAAGTCTAGAGCATTGTCTCGTTGAGGCACCATGGCGAGACTCTTGTCGGCTTCAAGTGACGCAGTCGACCTCTTTGTCGTGTTCGTGGGCTCATGCCTGGGGTGCGTCGATATTTGGTGTTGTGCAGTCAAGGGGCGTCGAACCAATTGACCAATCGAGGTTTTGTCTTGTCAGCTCACAGAGGGGTCACGTTGAGGGCATTGGATTGTCATTGATTGTTTCTCTTGGTACAGTTTTAGGATCAATGGATGGTCACAACAGTCAAGGCTTCTTGGTGACTTAATGATCGAGCTACTTATCCTTAGGTTAGGGAGAGTGGGGGTGTCATTTGGGCGCCTCTTGTAGCTTTCTCCAAGGCTAGGGTTAATCAAGCTAATCGAAGACTCATCCTAGTCGACTAAGCGGGTAGCTTTATCGACCCAGCGTGTCGAGGCTTCTAATCATTATCAATTCACTAGATGGCACTCATCAAGGTATTGGCAATATCTTCCTTGATCTTGTTGTCTCGACCATTTGCTCCAGTTTGATGGAGTACGTAGTCTTTTGGCTAGCCCAACTGAATGACTTTTTGCCTAATGCTTGCCTAGGTTTCTCTAGCTTTGGCCCATGAATTGGCCCTTTGTCTCTTGCTCCGGTGGTGACTTAGAATTGGTATTTCGTAGCCAGATGCAAGATCAGCATGCTTGTCTCCCTGAGTTTTTGGACTGGGTATTGGAGTCCGAGTGTCAATGGTCAATAATTACCCTATATTAGAGGTTACTGTTTGGTAAATTGTATGTGAGAATAGGCTTGTGCATATGGTGTTGGGTGTAGGTGGTGACCTGATGACAAGTCATGGTCGTTTCCTGTGTCAGTAGGAGGCTATCCTTGTTCCTGCAGGCCAAAACGTGCAGGTCTATTAGACCGCAGAAAAGGCGGCTAAGTAGGCTGATGTCGCTCGAGAATCATGTGTGCGCCAACAAGGTGTGCGCCTGGTCAAGCTTGAACTAGCTTGGGCTCTCGACATGTCATAACATTCTCTTTGTACCTAGTGCCCGACTAGTTGTGAGTTAACAATCCTTGTCAGTAGAGCAATTGGGGATGATTCGTTGAGCTCAAGCCAACAAGAAAGTGGGACCTTTTAACCTATTTAGAGAGTTAGTATTCTCATCAATTGCCTTAGAGTGATCAAGGCTTTTGAATGGGGAGTTCTCCTCGTTATCATGCTAGGTAGCCTTAGATCTCGGGCTTGTATGAAGGGTTCTCAATATGTCGAAGGAGCTAGTCGTCCAAGCTCACGTACAGGCAATTTGAAAATTTCTAACACCTATGAGAGAGGAGACACCTCGGCCTTATCCGGCGCAACAGGAGCTTCCCCCTCTGGAACGCCATCATTCGGAGAAGGCAGACACCACCGGGAAACTACCGATAGTGACCTCTCATCGGAAAAATCAAGAATCTCCTACTCGGTCTCGGGATTCACAAGAGCGCCATCCCTCACTTCCTTGAGAAGATCAACCACAGAGAAATCAACTTCAAGAGCGAAAAACTGAGTCTGCTCTATCGCCCTGCGAAAACCCTCGACATACATATCAAGTGCGGCATCACGGAAGCGATCCACCTCGCCCTCAAGGCCTCACGCCGATAACCTCCACTTTTTCGCCTCAACTCTAGCCGCCTCAGTCTCGGCTTGCAAACGAGAACTTTCTGTCGTGGCTCTAGCTAAATCCTGATAGAGTCTTGCCAGCTCCGCCTTGGATTGGCCTTCCACCTCCTTATCCGAGCATTCAAACAATCAATCTCACCAGCCTAAGAGTACTCCAAGGCTTTCCTCAATGGCTTGATCTCACTTTTCGACACCCTCGACAAAGACCTCCTTAGGCCGCCCGTCAGGCCAAAAAGCCGAGTCTAGAAAAACTCCCACGAGTTCCACCCCCTTGGGAAAGTCCACCTGACCACTAAGACAAATGTGCTTACCTCCGTGAAAAGGTGCAGCCGGCTGCAGAGACGCAAGCGGAAGGTTCTCCGTCACTACCCCTGGTACAACGACATCACCCTCCATCCAAAGCACAGTTGTTCGAGGGCTCAAACCCTCACTAGCACCCCTAACCCTCTTTCGCCACTTCAAAGATGATCCCGGAGGAGTCGGGGATCTTGAAGGCGCAAATCGCCCGACTCCCTCTGGGGCAAGAAGTACTGAGGTCCCTGGAGCTCGAGACCCTATAGTCCTTACAGGCTTCAGCAAACTATATATCTACTGCTTGGACGCTCCTCTGCATCTCCGCCAGCTGCGCGCGAACTCCAAGAGCTTTTAACAGCGAAGACATCTTACTTGTGCAAACAAAAAATAATCGAATAAGTGTGTTCCAAGCGAATGAGGCAACAAATACCCCGCACCTCGAACCCACCTACATACTCCAAAACCAAAGACTCGTCACAACTCCGCTCGAGTATCTCCTTTGGAGAGAGAGGGACATGAGGGCAATTTCGCTCCAAAAAAGCAACCGTGTCATTGTCCCTAGGGGGAATACCTCCATCTTCAAAATACTGGATCAAACGGGGCTCCGACCTCCAAGATAAAAGGAATTGAACCTCTCCATGCAGAAAGGCTCCTCCAAGAAAAATAGTCAAATGCCCTCTCGCGACTTAACCCTAAAAAAGTGGGCCTTGAAGTTCTTATATGAACTCTTGTACAAACCAAAGAGTTTTCTCCCGGGGATACCATTGAATGACACCCAGAATCCCTTTTGTGCCCCATTTGCTTGGAAGAGAGAAAAGAACACAAAAGGGCTCGACTTGATCCCAAGACACTCTATCACAATTTCAAAACAACGAACAAAGGCCCATCTGTTTGGGTGTAATTGAGTGGGAGAGACATTCGCCAAGTTCAGAACGATGTGCTCAAAATCAGTAAAAGGAAGACACACCCCCAACTCATAGAAAAGAGTCCAGTACGCGTAGACAAACTCTGAATTAGTGCAGTACACTCGGTCCGATGACGAGCACAGAAGGCATTCATAGTCCTCCTCAGCACTGTCGCGAGCAATGGACACATTCTCCTAAAAAGATAAGATGCTATTTAGGTCAGTCATTACCGGACCTTGCAACTTTATCTCCTCTTGAACCTAGAAATAGGAATTCGGGTCCTCCCCTGACAACCCAAACTCTGACTTTACGACAACGCTTCTCTTCGCCATCGGCCCAACAAGGATTGCAAATACCCTAAAATGGGGATAAGTCAACCTAAGATCGGACCTACAAAACCCGAAGCAAGACATTAGAAAACTCACCATAGGAAAATGAGGGCGATGACAGTTGAAGAGATGATCAACAAAACTAGAAGAAGACCTTTAAGGCACCAAGCACCAAAAGTGCGAGAAAAATTCGAAAATAGAAATGAGAAAATTGTTTTATAGGCGGACAAGCGATAAACCCCCCAGCAAATGGCCATTAGTCACTCCCCAAATTAATCCGAGCCGGCCAACCTGCCAAACAACGGTTCCCTAGAAAACAACAAACACATGCAAACACTTTCTCCATCATGATTGCTTTTCAAAACGAAAAGACAAGCACCAATCAGGAGCCGCCACAGGAGAGGAAAAACCGCATTACTAAGCCGCCACATTGGGCACAGAAGTAAAGGAGATACAAAATGGCACAAGGAAGATACGTCAGTCTGATCCACCCCGAATCAAAACAAAGTCACCATACGTCAACATATAAGCCGACCTCGGCTTATGCGGCAACTTGATGCCTGAAACAACTCGGCAAAACACTCTAGAGTCCAACCGACATGACAAACCAAGATTGTAGATCAACATCACTTAGAGCTCGACATGTAGTCCTCCAGACTTCGGTCGAGCTCGGGGGTTATGGACTGGACTAGTACTATTAGGCTCGGCCAAATTCGACCTAGCAACGCCCGCACTTTTGAACCCGGTTCAAGCCAAAGCAAATGGCTCCACCGGGGGCTCTACTCAGCCATACAAGGACATCCACATCCTCCTTAATTACGAGGGATACACCATTACAAGCTCGATATCTTCGGGATCAGACTTGACCCACTTCGAGTAATATCCCCGCGAAATTACCCAACAACGTCATTACTTCCACTTGCAATAAATACAAACACATCACGTCTCAGGTAACCTAAGTTCTAATTTCCATTACCTCCACCTCGAATACCTATTGACTTGAGTGTCGGAGTGTCTTTTGTAGGTCCCTCCGCTGGAGTTGCACCTGACTAGGAGAGACATCGAACTGGACCAGACTGCTCCGATCCTCAAGCAGGAACACATGCATATAGATAGGGGAAGTTATACTATATAGTGTTTCTGCCTAAGGACTAGAGTAATTAATCTGGTATGGTTTGGTGTCTCTCCTGGTCAGGTTCAACGCCAGTGGGGAGGGGGTCGGGGGACCTGCAAAAGACACTCTGACACTCAAGTCAATGAGACTCCAAGGTGGAGGTAATGAAATTGGAACTTAGGTAATCATGAGGTGTGTGTGCGTATGTATTTATTGCAGGTGGCCGAAAGTGATGACGTCGTCCGATAATCTCGCGGGGATATTGCTCAAAATAAATCGAGGCCGATCTCCGAGATGACGGGCCTGTAATGACATATCTATTGTGATAAGGGAGGACGTGAATGTCCTTGTTTGGTCGGATGGAGCTCCCGGGCAGAGCCGTTTAATCTGGCTCGAGTCAAGTCCAAGAATATCACTACAATAGATCAGTCTTATAGCCATAAATCTTTATCCACGAAACGTATTTTTATGACAATAAATTACTTTGTACTCACATTCTACATGTTCGTGGCAATTGATTTCTCTTTTCTCATGAATATTTAGCATCACGGCAACAAAGCATGCAATTAGCCACGAAGCGCATATTAGTTACCACCAACAACCTCTCGTGGATATACATTTACCGCCAAAGCATTTTTTTTTGGCGCCATTTATATATTTTGTAACGAAGCAAAATATTGTGGCAAATGTGTATTTAATACCCACAAGTTACTCGTGGTTAATAATTCGCAATCATTTGTTGGTTAATTAATTGCGACGAATGGATCGTGGTTAGTAATTCACATATATGGAGAATAAATATATTATTTGCCCCAACTATTTGTTCATGGCTATATATTTACCGCCAAAGAATATTTATTTGGCGTCATTTTATATTCTTGTGATGATAATAGTATATGCGGCTACTGATGTAGTCACTAGCCACGAATGTCTCGTGGTTATTAGTTCCCAAGATTGTTACCATAATAATTATTTCATGGCTATATATTTATCGCCAAATGATGTTTATTTGACGTCATTCTATATTCTTATGTCGATAATAATACATATGATTATTGATTTACTAGCCACGAGCAGTTTGTGATTAGTGGTATATAATAATTGTCTCGATTGTATATTTGTGGGAAGAAATATATTCTTTGTCACAATCATATTTCGTGGCTATATTTACATAAACTATAGTCATATTAAATATCATGTTAATTTCATAGTTGAACGGTTTCTATTCCTTAATTCGGTTCCGGAGTTTTAAAAAGTAACACGGTGAGAATCTTATCTTTTACCTTCCATATTTTCAAAATATTATAATATCAATTGTACCAAAATTGTATATTTTTACTTACTTTATAATATATATACTACTAGAAAATCAATAATTTGCGATGCAATTTTTGTGACGGTGAAATAACGATATCAATTGCTATTATTTTGCGACTATTGTGAATTGTCGTCGCCACTTAGCGACAGTATTGCGACCGTTCGAATTGCCGTCGCAGAATATCAATTTTGCTACGGATTAACAATAGCTTTGCGATCATGTTTTGCGACGATCAATTTTTTTTCACCACCCTCCAATTTTTTTCTTTTCCCACTGCCCCGATCGTAAAATCTTAAACCGCAAAATCCTTTTTCTCCCGCCGCCCCAGTCGTGAAACCCTAGATCTGCTCGCTCTTTTTTCTCCCCCCTCTCTCAACCTCTCCCCGCCCCCACGTCCCCCACTCGACCGCTATTTTTATCCTTCGTCGATGACCCCCCTTTGCCGTCAGTCGTCGTCTCCCTTTTTTTGTGCACTTTTCGTTATGTGGTGTGGGCCGTAATGAAGCTGGAGGATAGAAGAACAGAGAAGAGAAATGGCGAGAAAAACCAGATGAACTTTATTCATTACTGCTGAGGGTATTTATACAAGCAAACGATGAACAACAACCATTGATCTAAAACAGTAAGGTACTAACAACCTGACACGTGTCTTGGGATTTGAAGAAGAGGCTAAACAAATCATCGTACATATCTTAGTGACAAATGACTCTGTAACCTCTGTTAAAGCCTAATACTAAATTAACATGGGTTAGGATTTTAATCCTTTATATGCCCCCTCAAGATAGGTGGTAACATCTGTTAGACCTATCTTGGATCGATGATCAAGAAATATCTTTGACGAAACTACCTTTATAAGCGAATCTGCGAGTTGCTGGTTAGACGGAACATAGATAATTTGAAGAGTTTTGTCACGAACCTGTTCTCTTACAAAATGATAGTCAATGTGTAAGTGTTTGATTCTGCTGTTAAACGCAGGATTGTTGGATAAAAATGTTGGTCCGACATTGTCACAGAGAACACTCGAAAGCAAATTTTGGACCCAGTTAACTTCTGCAGCGGCATTGGCCAATGCTCGGTATTCAGCCTCGGTTGAAGACCTGGCAACCGTGCGCTGCTTCTTTGATGACCAGCTGATTGGAGTGTTACCAAGAAAGGTGATGTATGCCCCTGTAGAACATCGGTCTTCAATATTACCGCCCCAGTCTGAATCCGAAAACACTTTTAATGACAAAGGCAGACTTGGTGAAATGCAAAGACCAAGATCTTGTGTGGCTTTGAGATATCTCAACACCCGTTTACATGCCTGCCAATGAGATTCTCTCGGACAATGCATGAATTGAGACAGGCGATTGACCACAAAGCAGATGTCGGGTCTTGTGAAGCTCAAATACTGAAGAGCTCCAACTGCACTTCTGTATCGAAGTTGTGTTGTAGGTTCAGAAGTGTCATTTAACAGAAGGGTAGCTTTGGAAGCTTGAGGAGTCTTGACTCCTTTTGCATCAGCCATTTGAAACTTATGTAATATATCAGAGATATATTTTTTTTGTGATAAAAACAGACCTTTGGAAGACTGAAGAACCTGTATTCCTAGAAAATAGGATAATGACTGCAAGTCTTTGAGAGAGAACCTGAATGATAAGGCCTGATAGACTTCTTGAATCTTGGTTTCAGAACTGCCTGTCAAGATAATATCATCTACATACATGAGCAAGTAAATTTTGACAGTTGAAGTGAGTAACATAAAGAGAGAGCTGTCTGACTTCGATTCCTGAAAGCCAATCGAGCAGATGTAGTTTTTAAATTCATTGAACCAGGCTCTCGGAGCTTGTTTTAAGCCATAGATGGCTTTGTTCAGCTTACAAACATATAAAGGATGTTCCTTGCTAATGAAACCTGGTGGTTGTGACATGTATATATCATCTTCCAAAGTGCCATGTAAGAAGGCATTGTTCACATCAATCTGATAAAGAGGCCACTTGTTTGTTGTTGCAATTGTGAGTAATATTCTAATAGTTGTGGGTTTTACAAAAGGACTGAATGTGAGATTGAAATCAATACCTGGCCTTTGATTAAACCCCTTGGCAACCAACCGGCCCTTATACCTTTCAACAGCACCATTTGCTTGTTGTTTGACTTTAAAAATCCACTTACACCCGATTACATTCTGAGAGGGATGAGGGGGAACTAGTGTCCAAGTTTTGTTTTGAGTGAGTGCATCAAATTCATCCATCATAGCTTGTCTCCACTGATCACTTTTTAATGTCTGTTTCACTGTCACTGGAGTGTCAATTAAAGTGAATAATGCACTGTAGTCCAGAGGCTTTCGAGGCTTAAAAATGTTATGTTGAGACCTGGTTGTCATTTTAGTTGGTTGCTCAACTTGAGGTGGCAGATGAGGACTCTTCTCAGGAGGACTAATGCTCGAGGTAGAACAACTATCAGGACTTGGAGAGCTAGGTAAGTTTATTGAAGGTAATGGTGGATTTTGAGGAGAAGTAGTTGATGAAGGTGGAGGTGTAGCAATGTCATAAGTAACAGTATGAGGTGTATTTGAGGATGTAGCTAAGTCAGTATTGACTTCATACCAATTGTCAACATTTGATAGTGCTCGAGGAAGATGAAGGTCATTAACTTTGAAGGGAAAAATGTTCTCATGAAATAGAACATGTCGAGAGGTGAATACCTTGGAAGAGGAGATGTCCAAGCATTGATATGAATGATATTTGATGGAGTAACCAAGAAAAATGCAGGGCTTGGATTTGGGATCAAGCTTGCTTGTGGAATAAGGTTTAAGCCATGGATAACAGAGACATCCAAAGCTTTTCATGGAATTGTAGTTAGGGATATTATGGAATAGCTTTTGATAAGGTGAGATACCTTGTAACACAGGTGTTGGTAACCTGTTGATTAAGAATGTAGCTGTTGCATATGCATAAGGCCAAAGTTTCAGAGGTAAAGAAGCATGATGCAGTAAAGATGTGGCCGTTTCAAGTATGTGACGATGTCGTCTTTCAACTGGACTAATTCTTTGTGGAGTATAAGGTGGAGAGATTAGATGTTGAATACCACTTTTCACAAAGATATCAGTTAAAGCTATAAACTCTCCTCCTCCATCAGAGTAGAAATTGAGAATAGGAGTGTTAAATTGTTTTTCTACCAGAGTTTTGAAATTGACAAATACACTCACAACTTCTGACTTAGCTTTGAGAGGAAAAAGCCATATATATTTGGTGAAATGATCCACTATTAACAGATAGTATTTGAAACTATCATCAGATACAATTGGGGAGGGACCCCAGACATTGGAAAACAACAGTTCTAAAGGTTTACTGCTGCGTAAAGTGAATTTAACAAAAGGAAGTCTATGACTCTTATTACATGAACAAGCATCACATTGTAGATGTATAGACTTAGAAATTGGTAAATGAAATGTGGAAATGAGATACTTGAGTGTTCTGGGATTAGGATGACCAAGTCTGTGATGCCAAATGTGGAGGGAAGCTTTATTTGGTGTTGAAGCAAAGTTGACTGAAGGAGGTATATCACCAGCCCATTCATAGATGTTCGATTTATTCAGACCTCGAGCAAGAATCACACCTGTTTGAAGATCCTTCACAATGAAATAAGTGGGAAAGAATTCAGTAGACACATTATTTTGAGTGCAAAACTGAGCTACAGAAATTAGATTTCTGTGTATATGAGGAGCACAAACAACATTATTCAGAACAAACTTATTCCCAGAGTTAGTTAATACTGATTTACCCGTATGGCTTATACTGATAGTCTTACCATCTCCTACTGTAAGACCTTCTTCGCCAGAGTATTCAGAAGCAAAATGAAGATTCTCGGTGTCACTTGTTACATGATGAGAAGCTCCGGAATCCATTACCCAGTTTCCTTGATTGTTCTGCCGACTGATGTGGTAAGCTTGTGCTTCTTCATGGTTGTGTGACTTGGATCTACAGGTTTTCGCAGAGTGTCCTATTTTGTCACACAATTGACACTGTAACCTGATCCTGTTGTTTTGAGGAGGACCAGGAGGCCTCCAATTGTTTTGTCTTGAATTGTTAGCAGGAGATCTGCGCAAATTTGAGGTTTGATTGTAATTTTGTTTCTGACTGAACTGCTTCTTATTTTGATTAGAGTTTGATTCTTGTTTCTGTGTGAATTGAGCAGTCACGGAAACTTTGTTGGATCTGTGCATCAAAAAAGCCTCATGTCCACACAATTTGTCATACAACTCTTCTAGAGATATTGCAGTGTCACGCGATCTAATCGCTGCACTGATATCATTGTACTCGGAGCCTAGTCCTCCAAGAATTTTTATTACAAGTGCAGCATCATTAATCGGTGATCCAGCCAGTGCCAGTTCATTCACAATAGATCTTATGTCATTGAAGTAATCAGAAATTGACCTACTGTCTTTGTTAATTCTAGATAATGAATCCTGTAAAGCATACACTCTTGACTGTGACTTATTCGCAAATTGTAATGTAAGTTTGTTCCAAGCTATACACGCAGTAGTGGAAGTGGCAATCACAGTAACAATGGCAGGTTCAACAGAAGCTATGATCGCATGCCTGATCAGACTGTCTTGCCTGATCCAGGTTTTACGATCTGGACTGTCGATCGGAGGACAAGGAAACGATCCATCTATATACGAGGTTAGATCATACCCGAGTAATAGAAGTTTGTGCTGAGTCTTCCAGTTTAGGTAATTGCTAGCGCCAACAAGCTTGATCGGCAACTGCGCCGCTGGATTGATCGTGATGACCTGAGTGGTTTGAGTGATCGGATTGATCACTCCTTGTCCGCCCATTGCCTCATTTGTCACCATGACAACTCTTGAGGAGGATCGGAAAAAAAAAACTCGGTGGAGTACTATAGCTCTGATACCATAATGAAGCTGGAGGATAGAAGAACAGAGAAGAGAAATGGCGAGAAAAACCAGATGAACTTTTTTCATTACTGCTGAGGGTATTTATACAAGCAAACGATGAACAACAATCATTGATCTAAAACAGTAAGGTACTAACAACCTGACACGTGTTTTGGGATTTGAAGAAGAGGCTAAATAAATCATCGTACATATCTCAGTGACAAATGACTCTGTAACCTCTGTTAAAGCCTAATACTAAATTAACATGGGTTAGGATTTTAATCCTTTATAGGCCGTGTGGCATAGAGAGGTACGAGGTCATTCGGGTTTGCTGCTTGGAGAAGGACCTGGAGATCATGGAGTTTGGAGACCAGACTGGCATCAGAGAAAGGGGAACCAACATCAGCGGCGGGCAAAATCAATGCATTCAGCTCGCCAGAGCAGTCTACCAGGACTGCGATATCTACCTCCTCTATTTGGCAGCGAGATCGGAGAAAGGGGAATCATCCTAGATACGTCTCTATTTGGAATCTTCCCAATCACTCCGCATATGATCTGCCTACAAGGTTGGTCGATTGATCTCTCTGATCCTTTTTTCTTCCACCGTCCTTTTTTTTCGATCGATGCATTATGTGGTTCCTTGATCACATTTTGGTTTTCCTCCCAAAATCTCTTAGCTTTCATGCATCGAATCGGCTCAATGCTTTTGTATTTCTAGAAAAAATAAAATCTCTGCGATCAACTCAATCCTTGAAATATAAACTAATGTTATTTTTTTCACTTATAATTGTCCTACATTATTTAATATGGATTTATGTTCCTCTTTTTTACTTTGTATCTATCTACTTCAGGAGAAATATGGTCCAAAAGGCCAGGCAAAGGCTTCACGAAATGCACAAGCTAAGCCTGACAAGCCTAAGCTAAATGCAGATGTTGATGTCAATGTTGGTTTATCATCTCGTCCTCATTGGTTCTGTAGGTATGTTAATTATCACTGATCAAGACACAAGGCATCAACTGTGTGTTAATATTACTGATTAACGAATTCTAGAAGCTAAAAATCTATTTTGTAGCTGAAGGCACGATTTTGGATCCAGACGGACAAACACACCTGCTGCATGCTAAAGATGCTTTAAGCATATACTATGTTAAATCTGGAATATAACCAGTTTAACTGCTGCAAAGGAGTGCACCTAGGTGGTATGTACTCTAACGTGCTGATACCTTTTTTTGGCAGATGTACATGTTGCTCAATATGTCACATACAAGGGACGCAATTCTTTACTCCAATGTGAAGCTGGACTGTTCTCAAATGTATTGATGAATCTCAATAGCCTTTTGGACCATACTACCGGGCAAGCTTTTTTCCCCATATATCATGCTTTTTAGCTACGGTTGGATAATTATTTCACTCTTGTATAAGCTACTCTCATCTGACAAATCAATGTTGGTTTGTTCTTGGATCATATCCAGAGCTATGCATTGGTTTTTTATCCCAGCCCTGCTTGTAGCATAAGCATCACCAGAATTTAATTTTACTGTAACCTGACCAGCACTACCATGGAGATGTCAAAATTTGAATATTCTGGAAAGAACATTTCCTGTGTTAATGTCAGCTTAACTTAATTGATTCTTTTTCAATAAAAAATATTGTTCTCAATTCTTATGATTATGTTCCTTGATTAATTCTGTTGGCAAAGATATCCTACTGGATGTTTATTGTTTCTACAATGGTGATGCACTTTTCTTGGTAAGGAATGAGGCCATTTTCAAGTTATCTTGTTGTTTGGCCATTGCCCTTTTTGATTGGGAAACCTGTTTATATTTTAATAACATGATGTTGATTGTTGAGGAATTCACATTTTAATTTTTATTTGTAGGGGAGTGGAAATCAAGCATAAGGTTCTGGGAGAGCTAGACGAGGTGCGGCAGCTCGAGCTATGCAGGCATGGCACACTCAACGGCTACTTGATAGTGGCGAGATTGGAGATTTAACTGTTGGTTTTAACAAGTTGTAAATAAGTGCTATGCATGATTTTTCCAGCAATTTATTTACATATTTTCCCCCTTTTGCAGGACAAGAAGGATAAACAACTAAAAAACATTGGTGTGCTTACTATTTACCAGTATCCTCTTGCTTAATAAAAATAGATTTATCATTTTCTCACTTGTTTCAAATTTCTTTAGCTACATTGAAGAAGAGAAAAGCTTCAAGCATGGAGCATGCAGTAAAAGTTGCAAAGACAGACAAATCACAGTTAAGCTCCTTTACAAGAATTAATGCCATTTATTTATTGGTGCAAGACTAAATTTTCTGCATATTTAACTTCACAAGGTATTGTTTATTGTATGTATTCTACAAAAGCTTGTGAACTCCAGATATCTATTTGGCTATCACCTTGGCAAAATTATAGAAAAACTGAATAACGAGTGCATTATTTCTCTGTCAATTAATTGCCTCTAAGTTGAACAAGAAAGCTAATTTTGTTTGTAGTATGGTTCATTGTCACGCCTTAAGTGCTTCTATTACCTGACCGATTTGAGTTGATCATTGCATATGATTATTGGACTGATGGACTCGTTGTTTAGAGTTTCTCTGCTGCAAATATTTATATTCTCAAAATTTCCAGCTATGTTTGACATTAGTCTATGTATAAGATTTTATCTTTTAGCATTTTGTTACCTTTTACCATTAATTCTTCATGACTGTTTATTATATGCTATGCTGCACGTTTTACAAGAAACCTGATGTCTCCCTAGTATCTAATCTATTGAAACTTGTACATAAGCTTCTTAGCAGCCAAATGGCTTAATATGACCAATCACAGATTCACAGCCTTAAAGTTGGTCAATCTCTTGGTGCTATCATATGTGATGCCTGATGCCAATAAATAATATGATAAATTGCATAACGAAACCTTCTACTTCCACACGACATCCTTTTCTCAATAAAATTATATTTATAAAACTAAGACATTTTACATTAGATTCATCAAAACTTATACAGGTTTAAATATAAATTTGAATTTAAACTAACATGGTTATCAAGGTTTAAGTTTAGATTTTAACCAATATAAGTTTAGGTTCGACATTAGTTTTGATAGATATGATGTGGTTATATATATAAGTGAAAATAGAAGGGGTGGACATGCAATTTTGAAACTTGGAGGGGGTGGACATTCAATTAAAGCAAAGTAGAGGTGGTGGACATGTAATTTACCCTAAATTATATATATATTTCTGTAAAACTAGAATTCTAGAACCTGGAGAGACATGAAAACCTGGAATTTGGAGAATAGACTGAATTAAACTGATCTACTAATCATCTCAGTTGTCTCATTACATTTGTGTAGGTTTTTATGAAGAGTTAGGGTGTTACACAATTCAGCATGCTCCTAGAAATTTTTATATGAAGATGATAGTTGGCAGATTTTTATATGAACATTAAGACTGAAGTAATATATATAGATATCTATGTTTTGTACTGTAATATTATATCATATTATGATAGGAATACTTATTTGATTTGTTTACTTAAATATTAACATGTAATTCTGTAGGTCCTTTCTACTTGATCATTTTGATGAGATAGGTGCAAGAGGAGTTAATGACGGAAGATGACATGTTAGAATCTTTTGTTGGTGTGAGAAACTTGTTTTAGGCATATGAACTATTTCTTAAAACTTTTAACTCTTTTGATGTTCAGAATATTTTGTCAATCAAGTTTTGGTGTTTTCTTCTTGACAAGGAATTGATAATTGTTACTTATGAGACTAAATTTTTATTTGAGCTTCTAAGAAATAACATGTGAAGTAGTATTATATTTTAGTTTTATTATGGTTGCGACGGTAGAATATCCACCATTAATTACGAATTGTGATTGTTAATGCTTCTATCATTTACCATGATTTAGTTTGTTAGGAAAAGCATATAGGTATTATAGACAAAATTATCGTGACAAATGCTGTATTATTATTTAGAACAAAATTTCTTAATTGTCACGAAATGTTCATTATATTGTATCATCAATTGCGGTAATATTATTGTAGGAATAAACTTAACATTTTCCATGATCAATACTATTAATTATTTATAAAACTAATATACAACAGTAATGAACTTGCTCGTCGCTACTCTTAAAATATTATTAATGTAAGTTATAAATAGCCACTAACACATTATTATTCATGAAAATATATCAATAATATTCACGATTGTGTTGTAGTAGTATTTGTTGTACAATGTGCTATTCACGATATTTAATATTGAATTATACATGTGGTAATTACCACGAAATGTGGTATTATTCACATTCATATATAACAAATAATAATAATATCATTCGTGACAAGTGCTATATATTATTGCCACGAACACTAATGTTTGTGGCTATTGATTAGTTGCCACACCATCAATACCCATGAGTTAGTAACGACGATTGTTGCGTGACTAAAACACAAAAGCCACGATTGTAGAACAATTAGTCACGAAAATGATTGCGGTAAATGATCATATTTGTTGTAGTGTATAGTCGGACGAAACTCCTGGGCGGAGCCGTCTGGTTCAGTTTGAAGTAAGTTGTGGGCGCTATTGGGTCTAATTTGACCAGACCTAATAGTTCTAGTCCAGTCCATATAGATATGCATGTTGATAGAGGGAGAAATCCCTAAGTTGATACTCTTTATACCTTAATCTCAGTTTTGATGATAATCAACATGGAACTAATGGTTTCATGGAGAATATTTCCATGTTCCAAGTCGAATAGCACACGACGTCTGCGAAATGATGAAATCGGCAAAAATTGGAAGGACGCTCATCGACACTCGATTTTCATTGGGAAGTTAGAGTATATGTTTAGGGTGTTTAGAATTCACGTATATCCTCTTTATGATACGAAAGAACCCTAAAACCATAAACCAAAACCAAAATCCAGATCGAAGATCGAAGCACGCTGAAACTTCACACTGTGCAGTTATTGGTCGCAACTTTGGTCGACCGACGTGCGACCGAACGGGCCAATGCCTCGTTTTTTAGTCGTTTCCACCCGTTAGACCCAAGCCTTGCCTAGCTTTTGGCCTATAAAAATTGGTCACCTGCGTTCATATAAACCTCCAATGATACTTGAGACATTCTTTTATCTCTCTAAGTTTTGGTTGAGCCATTTTCTTGAGAAACTCTAGTTTGGAGCTCTCACATTCATTTGGCTTTTGCTCTATCAAGAGGACTAGAGAACTTGTGTTGGAGCTAAATAAATTTGTTTGGTTTATTTTATCCAATTGTTGTATTTTATAGTTTATTTTCATTGTGTTTGAAAGTGTCATTGACCTAGTATGTTAGGTCAAAAGTTTGGTGGTTGCCTTGGTGTAGAGCCATAAGTCCACATGTGTGAACTTAGTTTGCTGTAGTTAGTTGTGTAGTCCTTGGGAGAAGAGGTGTTAGAGGTACTCTCGTGTAGAGGGTAACCCTCAGGGATGGGTGAGAGCCTTAGCTTGTAAATCCTCTTGTATGATACACTTTTAACTAGTAAACTATAGCTTGAAATTCTAAGCGAGGTGGTTAGGTAGTGGAGTAGACGGTGTTACTGAACCACTATAAATCAGTTGTGTTAGCATTGATACTTTTGTGTGTATTTACTTTTTATTTATCTTGCTTTGGCTTGCTCATTTAAACTTGTGATTGCCTAAACTGGAAGTAACCAATTAGAATTGAACTTAGGTTAAAGATTAGTATAACACACTATTCATTCCCCTCTAGTGTTGCCATTTGCCCAACACAAGATTCATCAGGATATTTCATGTCATCATAAATATTGAATTTTATAATTTCCTTGTCAAATTCCATAGTGAGCGTATACCATTGTGCACATCTATTTTTGTCCTAGTCGTACCAAGGAAAGATCTTCCTAGTAAAATTTTTTATGCATTGGAAGATTTATCTTTGTCCATATGAAGCACAAAAAAATCAACAGGAAAAACTAATCCATTAACTTGAACTAAGACATCTTCTAACATCCCTTTAGGGTAAACAACCGACCTATGAGCTAGTTGAATTACTACACTTGTTTTCTTCAACAAACGATCATTTAAAGATGAGTTATTTTCTTCAATACACTAGTTGAATTACTACACTTGTTTTCTTCAATATACAATGGAATAACGTTTATCGATGCTCCTAGATCACACATGACTCTTTTTCTCCAACATTACCTATTTTACAAGAGATACGAACATACCTTGGTCATTGCTTTTGGAAGGTAATTTCCTTTGAAGTACAATAGAAATATTTTTTTTCACACTTACCTTTTCATTATTAGTCAGCTTCTTCTTGTTGGTACACAATTCTTTAAGAAACTTAGAATATCGAGACACTTGCTTAATTGCATCAAGTAAAGAGATATTTTTCTCAACCTTGCGAAAAGTCTTAAGAATTTCCTTCTCTTCCTTTTCCTTCTTGGATTTAGCAAATCTTTCAGGGAAGGGGGGTTTGATTACCTATCTCTTTGGCTGTTCAGGTTTAGATCCTTCGGGCTGTTTGGTTTGTTGCTAGTGAACAGTAACCTCTTTCCTGACTCTTCTTCTAAGCTGCGCCCACATCTCGTTTGACTGGGTATCACCAATTCTTTTTCATTTCTCAAGGTAATTGCACTCACGTTTTGTTTTAGGTTAACAACAGTTTGAGAAGTCATTTTCCTTTGAGATTCCAACATGCTTAGAGATGACGCCAATTTGTTCATTTGATTCTCCAAATTCTGAATGCTTATTCTTGTTTCCTGTTGAAATTATTGTGTGTTAGTCGCAAGTGATTTGATAATTTCTTCAAGAGATATACATGATTTCAAAGAATTTTGTTGTGATATGGCAGGTGGCTTAGTTTAAAATTGTTGGAAATTTGGTGGCTATGCTCCATAGCTTAAATTCGAATGATCCCCCCATCTTGGAGTAGTGTCGTGCAGTCATGCATGTATTTTGCACATGCTTGATTAGGCTTGATGGGTATATATATATATATATGCAAAAATGAGATGTTGGTGAGAAATGACAATTTCATTTGCCCAAATTAGGATTTGCTGTAACCTTATCTTAATATGAAGACATCGCTAGAAATGGCAAGTTTGTATGTTGTAATTGGCCATATAATGAAATGATAATTACATTGTCTTTCTTACATTGTTTAGTATTTATTGGAACTTGTCATTCTTGTCATTTTGCCTAGGATTTTTTTGGTCATTTTAGAGTAGTGTCGTGCAGTGCTGATTGGGCTTGATGGGTTGGTCATTTGGAGTGGTTCGTTTAGCGAGCAGCTAGCCCGATGAATTGGACTGGCCCGTTGGGGACCCGTTTTCCTCCCATCAATGGGATGTTGATGATGAATGACAATTTGATCTACCTAGATTAAGATTCGCTCTAACTTAATATTACTATGGAGACCTCGCTAGAAATGGCAATTTTGCTTGTTATAATTGACCCTTTAATGTAATGAAATGATGATTTCATTGTCTTTCTTATATTGTTTAGTATGTGTTGGTGTTTGAAATAATAATTAGAAAGTAACCAAATTTGACTAAGAATCTTATTTCTATTCTATTCGACGTTCGATGTTTGGATGGAATGGGTCATTATATTTTGTAATAAAAAACTTTCTTTCAATGCTATCGTCGAATCTAAATGTGAATATCAATTAATAATTAATATAATATTTTTAGGAAAAAAAATACTTCGGAGCAATGTAAACTATATCACTTGTCATGTATTGATACTTAAAGAAAATTTTGTAACTAATAGGTACCCAACGATATCAACGTCTAATGCATTACTACAATCATTATAATGTCACAGCTTTGCCGATGGAAAATGCCGATATGGAGCAGCCATGTTAGCATTTTTAGTGAGAAATGTCATGTCTTCCACGATATTACTGAATTTATTTTCATTTTTACTGTCACATCATTGAGTGTTGTAATAAAATATTATTTAAAAATAAAGATACTATACTAAGAATCAAACCTAAGCATTTTAATGCTCAAGTCACCTTTACTCATTCTTAATAACCAATATAACACAACTATTATATCATAATTTAAATTAAATATATTATACACAATTCAAACATGCCTTAGTTAAATAATTTTTTTAATTTTTAGTTTATATATACAAATAATATGATATTTAAAATATAAATAACAATTAATAAAGATAATTAAATATCATCATATTATTTTTACATATAAACTTAAAATAAGTAAACTTCTTTAACCAAGTTAGGTTCGAAGTGTATATATTATAATGATTTAGATTAACAATAGCTGTTGTTACAGTGGTTATTGAAAATGGTTCAAGATTATTTGGGCTTAGATTGCTCATTCATTCGAAATTTGGCACCATCTTTAATTCTTAAATAATATTTTATTATAATATTAAATAATATGGTAGTAAAAATAAATAAATATTATTTTTCCAATTAAAATATGCGGCAAGCGAGATATTATACTTTTTGCTAAAAATACGAGCATGGAGTGTTCATGACAGGACTTTTTGTTGACCAAGCTACTGCATCATGTAACATGTTAAACAATGATAACATTAGTTACAAAATTTTCTATAGGTATCAAAATATTGGTAAAGCATAGTTTATGTACCAAATTTACCGTTTACTCTAGTTTTATCTAATATTATAATATAATTCAATATCAGAATATCTTTGATGTTATAAATAAAATAAATATATTATATTAGTATTATTAGTTATAGTATAATAGATGATATTGTATGATATAGTATTAATGTATAATACAATAATATTAATATTAATATAATAACATTGAAATTAATAGAAAAATATAAATTATCATTCAATTCCATATTTAGATTTCAAAATATATAAAATTTGAGAAATAAGATGATATTTTTATTTTTATTTTCATTTCATCATAGCATAATAGATAAAGTGAGAGAAACGAAATTATGACCACTAGCTAGCACAACTGCACCCAACCCAACACATCAGTCGTTTAAAATCTTTAAATTCAATTATTTTTCAGCAATTTATTGGAACTGAAACTTCGATTTTGGTAAAATTACAAGATCTTGACCAAATGTTCTAATCATTCTAAAATACCCTCGACATTTAATTTAGGGCGCCTGAAACCCAGCAACAACCTAACCAAAAACGGGTATGGTTCAATATGATGTTTCACCAAACATCATATTGAATAACATGTTGTTTTGGTGAACAACATACCGAACAAAAAAAAATGATCGTCTTTGCTTTGCCTACATCAACATCCACCTCTTGATTTTTTGATTCTTCCTTCACGTCGATTTCAGACCAATCCAAGTCGAAAAGAAACTCCAAAACTCTTCTTCAACATTTTTCTCTCATCTTCTCTTCTCTCACTTCTAACTTCTCCAAATCCTAGCCTCCATGGATTTATAAAAAAAACTGCACCTAGGATCTTATAAGAAGGAGGAATTAAAAGGATGCCAAAGGTTCTAAAAGCAGTACTATTGACAACTAAAAATAAGAGGGGAGAGGTGTTTTTATCTTATTAAGGTTGGTGGCGATGGTCGGCTCACAAGACACCCACAACGGTGGGGAAGAAGGAAGGAGAGAAGAGAAAATGAGCTGCAACTTTTTTTGTATTTAGAGTTGGTGAAATGACCACACTAGAGGGGGGCGTGAATAGTATATTATCTAATTTTTTTTGCCTAATTCGATTTTAAACGTTTCTTAGATTACTTAGGCAATTCACAATTCAACGACTAAATGCGGAAGCGAGTAATAAAGATAAACAATGCAATACACAAAGAAAATAATGTTAACATAAGTATTTATAGTGGTTCGGCTCCAATGCATACTCCACTACCTAAGCACCCCGCTTAGGATGTCTAAACTTAGATTTACTAGATTATATCGTTTCTCTTACAAAGATGACTTTGCACCGGAAAGTCTCCGCTCTCAAACCGAAGGCACTTTCACACCCGGAAGTATCCCGCCTTCCTACCGAGAGCACTCTCCCACCTTAACCTAAGGGATAACTCAATTAATACTAGTAAACTACGTTTACATTGCTGGATTTAAACCTCAAACACCAAGGCTACCACCCAATTTCAAAACCTACACTCTAGGTCTTACACAAACTCAAATACAAAGAAATAAACAAGAAAATACAACACTAAATGGAGTAATAAATCAAACAATAAAATACTTAGCTCCAAAACAAGATTCCTAGCTTCCTCTTGATGCCTTTGATGGTTAATCAATGAAGGAGTGAAGACAAGATCAAGGTTTTTGCTCAAGCTAGGGTTTTCACAAGATTGGCTCAATGAGGGCGTATGATTGATCAAAAGGATGGCTCAAGGAGATTAGGAGTGATCAACATAACGGACGAAGGCTCTCATGGCTTCATATTTATAAGTCATGAAGAAAAGAGAGAGCTCCCCTCTTATCAACGGGCGGATTTTTGCTCGTTATCGACTGTCGGTCGCTTGCCGATCGATCGTCGGTTGAGCAACCGAGCGACCGAAGGCTTTCTGCTGCTTCCTGGCAACCTTCAGTCAACTGAGCGGTCGACCGAACCTAGGCTGAGCTTGATTTTTTTAGCCTTCTTCTTGTGCGCTTCATTTCCGGGTTTCGGCCTTCAATGTGCGACAACTTGGAGAGCTTTCCATGTGTTCTTTAGAGTTTTCCAAGACGTCTTTGGTGCACACGTCGAACTTCGAGAAACCTCCGCGACGAACCCGCACGCATTAACCAATGTCCTTCAGATTTTTCGATTTCTTCGATATTTCCGATCGAGGACATCGAGTGCTAATCGATATGGAACCTGAAAGTAATTCTCCATAAAACATTAGTTCCATGTTTGTTATAATCAAAACCGAGATTAAGACCAAGGTAGAAAACCTTAGACCAACAATCTCCTCCCTTTTGATGATGACAAATATTCTTAAGAAAATATTTACAATTAAGCATAGAGGATATCAAATATGGGATTTCTCCCCTATCAACATGCATATCTATGAAAATAAACTCTCCCTATCTATATGCATGGTTTTCTTATATTTTCCTCCCCTTTACCTATATTTTTCTCCCCCTTTTGATATCACTCAAAAAGGGCAAGAAAAGTCAATCAAAAGTCAAAGTTGAAACTCTAAAAGAACTGTGAAAGTCTCAACTAAAGGGATGAAAGACAAACATCGAATAAGAGACTAAGTTATACATGATATCGTGAAATGATAAATGAGATCCAAAACCAAGAATCATATAGTAACTTAAGTATCGATATTTTCAAGTATCGATCAAATAATCAAAAATCACCTTAGAAATGATTTTTCTCATCAAATGAGTAGAACGATACCATAAGTGAATTTAAAATATCATACTTTAAGGGGGCGTTTGGTTACCCGCAAGTGTAAATGCTGCAAAATCTATTTGCATGCAAAAGCAAATGCCCGCAAATAGATTTTGCAGCCTACCGTTTGGTTGCCCGCAAGTAGAGTTGCAACTTCTATTTGCAAGCATTTGGTTGGCCGCAAATGGAAGTTGTAATTACACTTGCAACTTGCAACGTGCAACTTGCATCTTACGAAATTTTTCGGGTCGGGTCGGGCACGAATTTTTTCAAGTCGGGCTAAGCCGGGCCGGCATGGGATGGGCCGAGCATGCACGAATTTATCCGGGCCGGGTACAAACTTTTTCGGGCAGGGCCGGGCACAAACTTTTCGGGTCGGGTCGTGCACAAATCTTCTTGGGCCGGGCCGGACACGAATTTTTTCGAGTCGGCCCGAGCCGGACCGGGACAGGTTGGGCAGTGCACGAATTTTTTCGGGCAAGGCTGGGCCGAACACAATTTTTTTTTCGGGCTGGGCACGAATTTTTTTCTGGTCAGGCCGGGCCGGGCATGATTTTTTTTGAGCTGGGCCGGGAAACGAATTTTTTCAGGCCGGGTCGGGCAGGAATTTTTTCGGGCCGGGCCGAGCACAAAATTTTTTTGGCCGGGAACAAATTTTCTCATGCGGGGTCGGGCATAAATTTTTTGGGCTGAGCCGAGTCAAGATGGGCAGTGCACGAATTTTTTCGGGCAAGGTTGGGCCCGATGCGAATATTTCGGACTGGGCATGAATTTCTTTTCGTGTTAGGTCGGGCTGGGCATAAAATTTTTCGGGTCGGGTCGAGACACGAATTTTTTTGGGCAGGGCTGACCACGAATATTTTTGGGCAGGGCCAGGCAAGAATTTTTTCGGTCCAGACCGGGCACGAATTTTTTTGGGGCGGGCCGAGCACAAAATATTTTGGGCCGGGTTGGGCACGAATTTTTTGGGGTTGGGCCGTGCACGAATAATTTTGGGCCGGGCAAGGCACGAATTTTTTCGGGTCGGCACAAGTCGGGCAGTGCATAAATTTTTTCGGGCAGGGCTGGGTTGGGCACGAATATTTTTGGGTCGGGCATGAATTTTTTCGGGCCGGGCCGAGGTACGAATTTTTTTTGGGCAGGGCCGGGCCGACAGTGAATTTTTTCGAGCCAGGCTGAGCACGAATTTTTTCGAGCCTGCCCGAGCACAAATTTTTTCGGGCTAGGCCAGGCACGAAATTTTTGAGTCGGGCTGGGCACGAAATTTTTCAGGCCAGGTTGGGCACGAATTTTTTCGGACCGAGCCGGGCTGGGACGGGCCGTGCAGTGCACGAATTTTTTGGGTCGGGACAGACACGAATTTTTTCGGGCCGGGCCCGGCATAAATTTTTTCTGGCCAGGCTGGACACGAACTTTTTTGGGCCGGGTCGGGCATAAATTTTTTGGGTCGAGCCTGGGACAAATTTTTTCGGGCCAGACTAAAAACTTAGGCCCGACACGATTTGTCTGACAAATTAATAATTTTTAATTTTTGTATAATACTAAAAATATATTAAAAAATCTATCAAATGAAATCAGATGTAAAATCTGACACTACCATCAGGTTCAGCACGCAAAAATCTACAACTTTGATATTTATCTCGTCTTCATCCGACGACTCTACGTCGCCAAAATTAATTATTTTTTAATACTTAAATTATTGCATTTGCAGCCCGCAATCTTGTATTGCGGGCTTTTTGGGCTGCAATTCCACTTGCGGCCCGCAAATGATATTTGAAATACAAGTTGCAACTAGTAAATGCTGCAAAATAATTTTGCAGCCAACCAAACAAATTTGTTATCTAAATGCTGCAATTAGAGTTGCAGCATTTGTACTTGCGGGCAACCAAACGCCCCCTAAGTCTTGATCAAAGATTTCGACGAAAATCCAAAGTATCCAAAAAAATGAGTAAGTCGAGAAGAGTGATACTTTAGTGGCATTTTCATAAAAAAGTGAATCTTTCATGACATTTCTATATTTCATTCAAACTTTTAAAATATCAGGTTATGATCATGTAAATCATGTATATTAAGTTTGAAGTGAAAATAATGTCATTTACCTAATGTTTTCACTTAGCATGATTTCAATCAGAAAAAAATAAGCATGTTAACATGAAATTGCTAAGTATCAATTTTTATCCTTTACTCATGGTTTTTTAAACAGACACTTAGACACCTTACATGAGTAAATCTAAACATGTTTGTGAAGTTTGGACTCAAAATGTATATCAACTTTTTCAACTTTGAGTCCCCTAAGATGATATACATATCACTTTGATGATCTACACAAGAATTTTCTACTATAGACACCTAGAAGGCATGTCATGTGTATATCTAAACATGTTTCATGAGTTTGGCTTAAAAAGGAAGTCTCTAATGACAAATTCTAACCTAGGGCAATTTTACTCAATGAAAAAATTACCCAAGTATTAAGAGTTTTCCTACTCATGAGATTTCAATCATTTTTCATATTATTTCAATCATGAGTATAGAGACGTCAATCAAATATAAAAATTGAGATATTAGACTAGAAATATGCAATAACCAAAAAACATACCTCATCCATGTGAATTTAGCCAAACTTCATTTTATTTTCTATTTTCCTTAGAATATCCTCCCATTCAATTTTTTGATGGCTTGCAAGCAATCTTCATTAGTAGAAAATGAAACCAAAGCTACATGCAAGCGATCAAACTAATTAGCAAAGTGAAAAATCAAGTATCATTTCCCAAATTCAACTTCACTAAATAACATAGATTCATTTTCAAATAAATCATTCTTGATAATAAAATGAATCAAGAGATCTTAAAATATGAAATATTTGATAAATAAGATCTCCAAACCTTCATATTGGTTGAAAACCGAAAGGCTACAATGAGCCTACGATTTAGAACCGTAAGGTCGATTGAGCCCGTTATAGGCTACATAGGTCTCCGAAGAGACCGGGAAACCAAAAATCAAAAATTATTTTAATAAAATCATATTAAGAGCGGATAAGATCAATTCAAATCAATCAAGTATCATAAAACTCCAACTCAAATGAATTCAAATAAAGTAAAGGAGATGATACCAAGTTTACTTAGATGCCAATTTTCATTCTTAAGGCATCATGATGACTTGAAGTTGCAACCTTGAGGTGATGTATCCTTCAAGCCCTCAAGCAACTTCAATCGACCAACTTCATCTCACTCATGTGTGGTAGCTCCCCCTACAATAGAAGATGAGATATTTGGTACTCAAATGACTTTGGGTCTTTGGGGATTAGATGGCCTAGGAATCCAAAGTGTCCTAGCTACACTTATTTTTTTTTTAAATGCACAATCATATATAGAGTGGCCATAGATACCACAACAAAAACAATTTCCATGAAAGTTTTTATTTTCATTTATCTTTTGAACATGAGGTTTAAAGGTAGAATGCCTAACATGAGATTTAACATGAGCATGAACATTCTTTTTTGAAAAATTATTTCTACTAAAATTCTTAAGTGAGAAAGTATTTTTCATTTCATTCACTTTCTTGTTTAGGTTTAGAACCTCATTTTTCAAATCAATCATGGGGTTATGTAAAACATGCATTTGAGATTTCAACATATAATTTTCCTTTTTGATTTTTGAGTTTTCATTTTTCAAAATCTCATTCTCAATTTTGGAACCAATTTTTAAATTTTCATTTTCAAGTTTTAAGTCCTTAAGCTCAAGTTTTAATGTATCATGATTAGGATCAAATGAGCTAGATTTTAATTTCTCATTTTCTAATTCTAGAGCATGCAAATGTGAACTAATTCTAGAATTCTCCTTTTTGATCTTCTTGTTTTCCTTATCCTTTTTCCAGAGCAAGACATATAATTTCTTTCTTCTAATAATTCTTTATATAACATTTTAAGAGAACATGAAGAACTATTATCACTACTACTATCAAAATCTTTAATATGACTTAAAGAGGAAGAGTGTACCTCATCATTGGTACTCATGAAGTAAACTTTTAAAGTGACTTCATCGTCATGTCTAGAAGAGGCTTCACTTGATTGAGATATGGATGGAGAAGTACACTTCTTTTTGGATTTCTTCTTCAATAGAGGACAATTCATCTTGTTATGTCTCGTCTCTTGGCAAAGGAAGCACCTAAGATTCATCGAACCTAGGAGGTGAAGACGCTACCAACTCTAGTGTCATTTTAAGATCGAGACAAATTGTAAAAGAGATGGTAAAATCTCAATCTACGATCCGCTCTGATACAAATTGTTGGTGAAATAGCCACACTAGAGGGGGGTGAATAGTATGTTATCTAAGTCTTTTTGTCTAATTCGATTTTAAATGTTTCTTAGATTACTTAGGCAATTCACAATTCAACGACTAAATACGGAAGCGAGTAATAAAGATAAACAATGTAATACACAAAGAAAATAATGCTAACACAAGTATTTATAGTGGTTCGGCTCCAATGCCTACTCCACTACCTAAGCACCCTGCTTATGATATCTAAACTTAGCTTTACTAGATTATATCGTTTCCCTTACAAAGAGGACTTTACACCGGAAAGTCTCCGCTCTCAAAATAAAGGCACTTCCACATCCGGAAGTATCTCACCTTCCTACCGAGAGCACTCTCCCACCATAACCTAAGGGACAACTCAACTAATACTAGTAAACTATGTTTACACTGGTGGATTTAAACCTCAAACACCAAGGCTACCACCCAATTTCAAGACCTACCCTCTAGGTCTTACACAAACTCAAATACAAAGAAATAAACAAGAAAATATAACACTAAATGGAGCAATAAACCAAACAATAAAATATTTAGCTCCAAAACAAGATTCCTAGCTTCCTCTTGATGCCTTTGATGGTTAATCAATGAAGGAGTGAAGGCAATATCAAGGTTTTTGGCTTAATGTGGGCTTAGGATTGATCAAAAGGATGGCTCAAGGAGGCCAGGAGTGATCAACATAATGGAGGAAGGCTCTCATGGCTTCCTATTTATAAGCCATGAAGAGAAGAGAGAGCTTCCCTCTTCTCAACGGGTGAATTTTTGCCCGTTACCGACCGTCGGTCGCTTGCTGATTGATCGACCGAGCTGTTGACCGAATTGGCTACTGCCAATTTTTTTACTACATTTGGTCGACCGAACCTAAGCTGAGCTTGATTTTTTCAGCCTTCTTCTTGCGCACTTCATTTTCGAGTTCCGGCCTTCAACGTGCGATAACTTGGAGAGCTTTCCATGTGTTCTTTAGACTTGTCCAAGACGTCTTTAGTGCACACGTCGAACTTCGAGAAACCTCCGCGATGAACCCGAACACGTCGACTAATGTCCTTCCGATTTTTTGATTTCTTTGATATTTCCAATGGAGGACATCGAGTGTTAATCGATATGGAACTTGAAAGTAATTCTCCATAAAATATTAGTTCCATGTTTGTTATTATCAAAACCGAGATTAAGACAAAGGTAGAAAATCTTAGGCCAACATTTAGTATGTTGTTTCACCAAAATAGCCTATTATTCAATATGTTGTTTCACCAAAATAACATATTGAATTAGATCCGATTTTTTGTTTTACTGCTATTGGATTTTGAGCCGTCCTAAATTAAATGCCAAAGACATTTAGGCCATGTTTGCTTTGCAGGATATGATTTGGATGAGATAAGATTTAAGGTGGATAAGGGTGGGATAGAATGTAATACCCCAGTTTAATCCCACATCGGGAGTATATTGGATGTGATGTTGGCTTATAAAGTTTGATGGGTGTGCTACCATCAACTTTTGCTTAAGCATTGGTCTATGAAGTTGATGGGTGGTTATCCCATCAAGCGGATCATAACATAGAAATCCAAGAGGATTTCTTGAAATCGTATCCTATGTTTGTTTTGATATAGGAGAAAAAGCATGGATAAGATATGAAATTCATATCTTATAGATTTGGGTCCTAAACCCACCCCTCCCCAGGTTTTCTAAATCGGACCAGTGATGGATCTGGATTTTAAATTTTCAGTCTGATTCTTATCCATTGCTACAACAAGCAGTTGATTGGATTTTAAATCCAACCCACCTCCTTAATCCGGCAAAGCAAACGAGGCCTTAAAGTTTGGTTCCGGATCAGGTTTTTGTGATTATCGAAATCAAGAACTTTTTTTTTTGAGAAAATGAAAACTTGTATATATCAAGAGTGTTGAGAAATACAAATAAGTAGCTAGGGAGAATAGAATGACAAGATATACAATACGTTGGAAGGTACTGATAATACATCATTACAACAAAGTAAGCTTAAAAAGATTGTTTCCCTCAAAAGCAATTTCATTACAAGACTTTCTCGAATCCTTAAAACACTTACTATTTCTTTCATTACAAATCTTCCACCGCCAAATCATGATAAGTCTAAACTTATTCAAGGTCATCGTACTAGAGTCGTTGCGTAGTCTAGACCAAGGTTTCAAGTTGAGAGAAAAGGGGGCAAACCCACATAGACTACGCAAAGTAAGCTAACCCTGTTTAGTGAAAACACAATCTCTGAACAGATGAAGATGAGATTCTATTGCCAAACTGCAAAGAGGACAAGTTGGATCGAGTTGTAGGTTTCTAGCAATTAACCTATCTTTTGTACGAATCTTATTTTTGTAAGCAAACCCATTCATGATTGAAATGCTAGGTGGGCACTTCTGCTGTCATATAAAGAGTGCTTGGGGATCAGAAATACCTCTCTAGTTTAGCAAGGAGTATAAGGGCCGAGTTGAAAAAGTTCCATCCAAAGTCCACTTCCATAAGAATGCATCATCCCCAGATTTTGAAAGAATATCCGCCAAAATATGATTCACTCATGATAATGGTTAGCGAAACAAAATTCAAGAAAGGAATATCCCAACTGGACGGAGCTCCATGAGTATCAAACACTTCCGCGTCCATAATACGAACATTAGGGAATGAAGCCAGACCAAAAAGCTCAGGAAAACAATCTTTCAGAGCATAAACCCACCAACACAAGGGTCATGCCAAAGACTAAGTTTGCAACCATCACCAACACAAAACGACGTAGACAACCAAACAATATCAATCATAGAAAAAATCCCCTTTTAGATACGAGAGAAGTTGAGGATATTTCTATTACTAGAGCCCAATGAGAAGACGTGTAGTGAAGACACAAGGTCGGTCCAAAGCAGATCATTTCTCGACCAAATCTTCCAAATCCAACCCCCCAAGTGAGCCTTGTTCTGAAGAGCCACATTAAGAAGATCGATACCTCCATCAAGTTTTGAGCCAATAAGAGTCTCCCAATTAATCAAGCATTTTCCTTGGCAACTGGCTTCTCTTGGGCCACACACGAAAAAAAAAATCATCTGTCTGTGCTCCAACTGCTTTGTGACCCACTTGGGGCCATCAAAAATGGACATCATATGTGAAGCTTGACTAGTTAGCGTACTATTGATCATCGTTTATCTACCGGCCCTGGACAAGTTCAGACCTTGCCAAGCAACAAGCAATTTATCGTACTTTAATATAAGCCTTAGCCAGTCCTCTTTTAGAAGCTTTCCAATACGCAGGGGTAATCCTAGATAGGTAATTGGAAAATTACTGACAGAACACCCAATAATCTCCGCAAGACTCTGAGCAAGAACCTTATTACCACTAATATGAATGACCCTTGTTTTGCTAACATTGATATGGAGCCCCAACGATAACTCAAAGCACTTTAGAAGAAGTTTGATCCACCTGAAAGTTGTAGAGCAAGACTTTGCAGAAAGAATTTGGTCATCCGCAAAAAGAGCATACAAAATTCCAAGGGGTAATAGATTCTCAAGCACCCCATGAATCAACCTGTTCTAGACAGCCTTAGAAATCAATCTTGAAAGCGAATCAGCCACTAGATTAAAAATCAACGGTGAAAAGGTGTTGTCTTGTCGTATGCCTCTTTTATGCTTGAAGGGGGAACCTTGGGAACCATTAATCAGGATGGAAGATGAGGAAAAACTCAGTAAGGTACAAACCCAAGAGATCTATGTGGGAGGAAAACCTCTTGCAAAAAGTAGTTGCTCGATAAATTGCCAATTAATTGAGTCAAAAGCTCTTTCAAAGTCTGCTTTGATTACACAAGAGTTCAGATCAAAGGAATTACAAGCCCAAACAATTTATGACGCAGTCATGAAACTATCAAGAGTACTTTTTCTTGGGGTGAAGGCCCCTTGATTTTTGTCAATCAGTTTATCCATAACTGGCATAAGCCTATTGGTCAAGAGTTTAGAAACTTTTTTCACTAAATTGGTGTCTAGACTAATGGGTCTAAAATCTCTAGTAGTATCAGCACCTTCTTTCTTAGGAATAAGAGTGATCAACACATAATTAATGGCTCACAAAACCCCAGGCTGGCTTAGTAGATCATTCAAAATTTTGACCACACTCGGACCCAACAGGTCCCAAAACTCTTTGTATAACTCCATGGGAATGCCATCTGGACTGTGTGATTTAAAGTTCTTCATCTTTTGAATTACAGATTTGATATCTGACTCATGAAAAGGAGTAATCAACTCTCCGAGGAAAGAAGATCCCGAAGAATAGATAGATTGCAATTGAATAGTAAGGAGCGGAGGAACACCAACTCCCAAAATGGACTAATATAAATTCTTGAACTCACAAGCAATATCCTGCTGAGAAGAGACTACTCCCAAAGTGGTATTAATTGAGGAGATCCAATTACCTTTCCGGCGAATCGAAGCACATTGATGAAAATACCGAGTGTTGCGATCACTCTATTTAATCCATCTCTTTTTAGCCCTCAGATGTCAATAAAAATCTTCTTCTTTATAAAGTTTATCAAGAGATGATTTCGCACATTTATGCGCGTCAACGTCAGAGTGAATGTTGTTGCCAGAATCGAATTTTGAATTAAGCTCATGGATCGTGACCTCCAACTGTTAACAACTGCGGGACCACTGTTTGCGACGAAGCTGACCCCACTCTTTAAGTATACGTCTAAGCTCCTTCTAAGATCTGATCCAGCAATGGAGGGTCTCACCCGTCCTTAGGTTACAAAGGGGCAAGTCACTTGTTTGTATTAATTATGTGAATGTTGGCTATATTTGGCAAAAACATTTTTTCCAGAGTTATTCTTAGGTTTCAATTGTGAAGACTCGGTCTTAACTGCTTATATTCTTAAAAAGGAATTTTGGTTGGGCTAGATGATACGATCTTGATGACTGATAGACTTCTGGTTTAATGATGATTTTGTTTAACTAATTCTGGACATTTAAATCAACATTATTTTTCCTGAACAGTTTAGTTTCGAAGAGTTTTCTCTTCACTTATTTCTTAGGCGTTTATTATTTACATAAATGATCTTTTGTAACAACGCCTAAGTTATGATGACGATTTCTATTGAAGAGGGTGGTGATTAAATATGATTGAAGTCAACATTTATTTAGATCTTCCAGTGATACTTATAAATACTGGAGAAGAAATCTATTATCGACAACTCCATTGCGCGGAAACGTTGTTACCACATATAGAGGAGTTGGAACTATTGAGTGCAGACTGCCGAGTGCAGAAGAGACAACAACCTTTTATCTTCGAGGAGAAGATTGGATATCAGGCGGATAGCTCACTACAACACGAGGTTGTGTGGAGGATAAAACTCTGTGACTGTGATGCCATAGAGAGGCAAGTTGGTTTTACTTGTAATAGTAAATATGTTTTTGTTATTTTTGATTCACTGTAGTACTAGTAGTCGGACTTCGAGTGTGAAATCTAGAGGACTTATATTGTACTTATAGAGAGTGAATTAAGCATTTGTTCGTTGAGTGCCCCGAAGATTAGGTGACTGATTTATCACTGAACCGCGTAAATAAATCTATTGTGTTAGCATTGTCTTTTTTTGTTTTGATTCTTACTTTGCTAAAATAAGCTAATATCAAAGCAGTTGCAACTTCCTAAGCAACTGTCCTTTACAGAAATTTTCTAAGAGACCTATATACATTATCATTTGGTATCAGAGCGGTTGTGCTAACCTTTACCTACACAAGATTCTTGGTGTGTCTCTTATCTTTCGGGCTCCAGATGGAAGGAATGCCAATGAAAAATTATGTCAATGTTCCTCCACTTCTTATTGGAATAATCTATGCTTATTGGAAGACTCGGATGAGAGCATTCATCAAGTCCATAGATGATCATTGTTGAAATACTATAGAAGATCGCTATACTCCTCCTTCACTTGGGACTGAGAAGAAGTCAAAGAATCTATATATGAAAGCAGAAGTTGTTGCTGCTAACTATGACAACAAATCTCTTAATGCCATTTTCAGTGGTGTGGATCCCTCTTAGTTTAAACTCATCTCTGCTTGCACCTTTGCAAATCAAGCATGAAAGATTTTGGAAACAAATCATGAAGGATCCTTTACTCTTCGTAAGTCAAAAGTTGAAATTCTCAACACCATATTTAAGAATATGAAAATGGGCGAAGATGAAAGCATCCAAGACTTTCATGAGCGTATCAAAGACTTGATGAACCATGCATCTAACCTTAGAGAACCATTCTCTAAAGAAAATATGGTAAGAAAAGTTTTAAGATCCATGCCTATAAAATTTGATATGAAGGCTGCTGCTATAGGAGAAGTTCATGATCCGTCCTCTATTACTCTTGACACCTTGATGGGAAAATTGAAAACTTATGAGTTGGAATTATCTGAGAAGTACTCTCTCAAAGAGAAAAGGACAAATTTTGCTTTCAATACTACTGAAGATAAGAACAAGTCTGAAGATTGTTCGGAAGAAGAATTGGATGTAGCATATGCTCTTATGACAAAGAATTTCAGAAGATTTCTAAGAGCCAAGAATAAGCAGAATCAGAATGTGTAGTTCACACAGCAGTCTCAACCGTCTAGTTCTATCATATCCAAAACAAGTTCATCTTTTGGAAAAAATAAAAGAAATCAATCTTCTGTTGATAGATCTGATCTTAAGCAGAAGTTCAAGGGTGTTCAGTGTTTTGAATGTGAAGGATATAGACATGTGATATCTGAATGTCCAAATGTATAGAGAAATCTCAAGAAGTCTTTCACAACCACCTGGAGTGATGATGTTGAAGAAGATAAAATAGAAGAATCTGAACAAGGAAACTATAGAGCTTTTGCTGCCTGCATTGTCAACATCGTTCAGGCCAGTTGTATTCCAGACACTAAGAATGAGGATAACAAGATTCAATTTGTTGACAGTCGTGAAGAGGCCTATCAGGAGATGTTTGATAAATGAGTTGAAGTGACAACTTTCAACAAGACCCTTCGAAATCAAAATAAATTTTTCATTGAACAAAAGAAGAAACTCGAGGAGGAAGTCAAAACTTGCTAAAGTCAGATTGCTGAGAAATCTAACAAAGAATCCAGGTTGATTTCTAAACTTGAAAAGGTAAAGAAAGAGGTCAAAATGATAAATTCCACTAGTACTCTAAATGAAATTTTGAGTGCATGAAAATCCAAGTCTAACCATGCTGGGCTTGGATACATAAGTTCGGGACAGTCAAAACTCTAGTTTCAACTACCCGTGAAGAATTTTTTTAAGGATTTCTCAAAACATCAAAGGTTCACTACTTGGAAGAGAAGAAAAGTGCTCATATGTTTCTACTGCAAGTGTAGAGGACATATAATTGCAAATTGTTTCAAGCTTGCCCACAAGCTGAAGAGAAAGGAACATGGAAACTCTTCTAAACAAAAGTTCAAACAAGTTTGGGTAAGAAAAGTTGAACTTAATTGTAAAGTTACTTTTAAATCAAAGACTATTTCTTCTCTTAGATCATGGTATTTCGACAATAGTTGTTCTCAGCATATGATAGGGAGTTTAGAAAATCTGAAAAATATTCAGGAACATGAATGTGCAACTGTAACATTTGGAGATAGAAGACATGAAAATATCTTAGGAGTTGGAATTCTAAATGTTTCAGTAATTCCCAAGTTAAAAGATGTTTTGCTAGTGGATGGTATAAAAGCAAATCTTGTGAGTATCAGTCAATTATGTGACCAGAATCTAGATGTCAAATTCAACAAAGACAGTTGCAAAGTCTTTGATAAAAATGGTGATTATATTCTTGAAGGAAGTAGATCTAGACACAATTGCTATAGGATTATTTTCTCATCCATTTGTCTTTCTGTTGTTTTCTCTGATATAAACTTGTGGCACAAAAAATTAGGTCATGTAAATTACTAGGACCTAAAGAACCTGGTTAGTGCTGGAGCTGTGAGAGGAATTCCTAAACTCATTGGAGAACCTGAGTTGGTGTGTGGCTCCTGCCAAGAAGGAAAGCAGACAAGACAATCTCATAAGCAGTTGCAACTGGTGGCAACTTCAAAACCTCTAGAACTTCTTCACATGGGTTTGGTTGGTCGATGCAAGTTGAAAGCATTGGAGGTAAAAAAAAAAAATGTCTATGTCTGTGTAGATGATTACTCACGATTCACTTAGACAGAGTTTCTAAGAAAAAAGTCCAATGCCTTCAGCAACTTCAAATCCTTATGCCTAAGACTCCAGAATGAACAAGAACTTCCTATTCTTAAAGTAATTAGAATAAGAAGTGATCATGGAAGAGAGTCTGAAAAACATATATTTTTCTGAATTCTGTGATGATAATGGTATTCTTTATGAATTCTCTGCTCCAAAGACTCCTCAACAGAATAGTATTGTTGAAAGAAAAAATCGTACTATTCAAGAGATGGGTCGGGTCATGCTAAATTCCAAGAAGATCTCTGAAAGATTTTGGGCTGGAGTTATCAATACTACTTGCTACATTATAAATAGAGCATATCTCAGACCAAAGACTACAAAAACTCTTTTCTAGGAAACCTAACCTTACACATTTTCATATCTTTGGTAGTAGGTGTTATGTACTAAATGATAGGGAATACTTTGGAAAGATGCAAAACAAAAGTGATGAAGCAATATTCCTTGGATATTCAACAAATAGTAAAGCCTATAGAGTCTACAATAAGCGCACTCAAACTGTTATATAGTCACCAAATGTGAAAGTTGATGACTCACAAATTTACTAGAATCTAACTACTGATGAAGAGGCAAATACAACTGTTGACAAGATTGTCCAGAGTCCTTCTAAGACGGCAGAACAGATTGTTGAAAATGTCAATACAATAGACTCTAAGACTGACACTGATCAAGAAAAGGAATGCGCTACTAAGAAGTCTGTAAGAACTCTCAAGAATCATCATTTGAAGAATGTTATTGATGATGTTCATGAAGGACTCAAGACTAGAAATCAGTCCAAGAAGAATGATTAAGACATGATCAGATACTCTAGCTATACCTTAACTGTTGAACCCAACAATATTAAGGAAGCTCTAAACGATGAATTCTGTATCATGACTATGCAAGAAGAGCTGCAATAATTTGTCAGAAATGATGTTTGAGAATTGGTTCCAAGACCTAAAAGTGTCAATATAAATGGAACCAAGTGGGTTTTCAAAAACAAGACTGATGAAACAGGAAATATCACAAGAAACAAGGCCAAACTTGTTGCTAAAGGCTACAATCAAGTTGAATGTCTGGATTATGGTGAAACTATTCCACCTGTTGCAAGATTGGAGTCTATCAAGTTACTTCTTGCCCTATCTTGTTGTTTGAAATTCAAATTTTTTCAAACGAATGTTAAGATAGTCTTTTTGAATAGGATTCTAAATGAGGAGGTCTATATTGAACAACCAAAATGGTTTGAAGATTTTACTCATCCTGACCATGTGTATAGGCTGAAGAAAGCCTTGTATGGTCTCAAGCAGACACCTAGAGCTTGGTATGAAAGACTGACTCAATTTCTGCTCATGAAAGGTTATAAAAGAGGAATAACTGATCAAACTTTATTTATCAAGAAAAGGGAATCTCAATTGGTAATTGTTCAGATTTATGTTGATGATATTGTCTTTGGTTCAACTTCTAAATTTCTTGGTAAACAATTTATGGATGACATGAAATCCAAATTTGAGATGAGCATGATTGAAGAGATGATCTATTTTCTCAGTCTACAGGTCAAGCAATCTGAAAAATGAATATTCATTTCATAAAGTAAGTATGCTAAGAATCTAGTTCACAAATTTGTGTTGGCTTAAGGTTTTTCAACCTTGGTCTTAATCTCGGTTTTGATGATAACAAACATGGAACTAATGATTTCATGAAGAATTATTTTCAAGTTCCATATCGGTTAGCGCGCGACGTCTGCGATCGAAAAATCGAAGAAATCAGAGAAATCGGCAAGGACGCTCGTCGGCGCTCGGATTCGTCGAGAAGTTAAAGTTTAGGTCTAGGGTATCTAGTTTACATTATAATTCCTCATGATGATGCATATGACCCCAAAAATCTATCCCGAATCACAAAATATGAAAACCCGAAAACAGCCCTGAAATCACTAAGCCTAGGGAGCTCCTTGGAGGGCTATATCACCTAGACATTATCTTGACATAAAAAATGGCGGTAATTGTTCCTTGGGTAGAAACTAGATAACGATGTATTTTTTAGGATTTTTTGAAAGCCTTTAGCCTACCTATTCTTGACTCGGGAAGTTAGGAAATTTTCGTTTTCTAAAAATTTGCACTAGACCCCAAGAACTAGATTTTGATTCATAAGGATTTTAATTTTTTAGATATTTTTATTGAATCCAAATGGGGGGTAATCCTTATATAACATTTATGTTTTAGGCAGCCTTGCCCAACTTCGGTCGACCGACTGGTCGACCGACCAAAGGAGAAGGCAGTTCGATCGATCGAACATTGCCAAAAATTGGCAGTAGCTGCATCGGTCGACCGGATTGCAGATCGCAAGTCACAACCCTGACATCTCTACTTCGGTCGACCGATCGGTCGATCGGATTGTGGATTGACGATGTCGCGACTCATTTGGTCGACCGAACAACACGAATATTGCACAAAAAGCCAGCGGTCGATCGGTCGGTCGACCGACGATCGATCGGGCATCGTCAACGGTCAAAAATATACCCATTGACGCCCTGTTTCAGCTGGGGAGTTATAAATACTCATCCCAATCCTTCTTCAAGCCTTTTAACAATGCTTCCAAGCCTAAAAGAGTGATCCTTAGCATTTCTACAAGCCTTCATTGAGCAATCCTTTCAAGAACCCTAGTTTTGATCTACACACCTTGATTTAGCCTTCAAGATTTACCGATTCATCATCTCAATGCATCAAGAGGACTAGGGAGTTTGTTTTGGAGCTAAGTAACTATTGTTTGATTTATTGCTCCAATTACTATTGTATTTTGTTATTTATTTCATTGTAATTGAACTTGTGTAAACCTAGGTTCCTAGGTTTAATTGAGTTGGTGGTTGCCTTAGTGTTAAGGCTTAAATCCACCGTTGTAAAAGTAGTTTACTAGGATTAGTTCTAGTTGTCCCTTAGGTTGAGGTGGGAGAGTGCTCTCGATAGGACGGCGGGATACTTCTGGGTGTGGAAGTGCCTTCGGTTGGAGAGCGGAGACTTTCCTGTGAGTCCTCATTGTAAGGGAAATTTGATATAATCTAGTAAAGCTAAGTTTGGAAATCCTAAGCGGGGTTGCTTAGGTAGTGGAGTAGGCATTGGGGCCGAACCACTATAAATCAGTGTGTTTGCATTGATACTTGTTTGTTTTAATTGCTTTATCATTTATCGCTTCCGCATTTAGTCGTAAAATTACAATTTGCCTAAGTAATCAAAGAAATGATTAAAACCGAAATTAGGCAAATAGATTTAGATAACACAATATTCACTCCCCCTCTAGTGTGTCATTTCACCCAACAATTTAGACTAGACAGTTCTAAAGCAATTAGAACTCCTATCTCTACCCATGAGAAACTATGCAAGGATGATGAAGAAAAGAGTGTTGATCCCACTCTCTACGGAAGCATAATTGGTATCTTATTATATTTGACAGCTAACAGACCTGACTTATGCTTTAGTGTTGGATTGTGTGTCAGATATCAAGCAAATTCAAAGGAGTCTCACCTTCAAGTTGTTAAGAAAATTCTCAAAAATGTTAAAGGTAGTTTGGATTTTAGTCTTTGGTATTCTGTTGATTGTAATCCTTTTCTAGTTGGATTTTCATATGCAAATTGAGCTGAAAATATTGATGACACAAAGAGTACATCAGTGGTTGTTATTATATTGGAATAAATCTTGTGGTCTGGTTAAGCAAAAAATAAAATTCTATTTCTCTCTCTTCAGTAGAGGTAGAATATTTGACAACAGAGAGTTGCAGTATGTAGTTAATCTGGATGAAGAGTATGTTACTTGAATATGATTTCAATCAAGAAGAAAAGATATTTTATTGTGATACAATGACTACTATCAAAACTTCAAGGATTCTATTGTGCATTCACATGCTAAACTCCTTGATGTAAGATCAAGGTTCCAATTGAAATGAAGCAGTTGCAACATGTATCCACTGCAACTGAGAATAGAATCTCTAAATGGGGATTCTAAATGATGATTGATAAAGTAAGTAAGAAACTCTTCTTTTAAGTTCGTACGTGGCCTTTCTTCTCAAAGGCCATTAATTCAGCGTAGTCAAGTTACTTTTTGCCCAAGGACCTAGTGTCGAGATATTTAAAGAATCTCTAAATCTTCCTTGGATAGTGTGTTCATGATGCATAAATTGGTTTTCAAAAATGTATTCTATCACATAATCAATTTTTTTAGCTGGCATTTCTCGTGTAACTGTAACTTCTCCATTGAGTTTTTCGACGGAGATTGTACTTTAATGCGAATGTGATCAAATATGTCATCATTTATGTCCTTTATGCGCTGCAACTCGGTTTAATTTCTTGAGAACTTAATCGACGATCTCAATCTTCCTTTATTCTACAATCTATTTAAGCCAAAGTTCAATTACAAAGCAACAAAAAGGGTAAAACAATGAGCTCAGAGAAAGAGATGGAAGCTTCCTTAGCAAAAGAGATTGTGTTGTCAAATCCTGCTGAAATTGTCGACATACAAAATCCAGCACCATTCATTGATAGAAGATCATCTCCGTCCACCCCTCATGGTCAAAAGCAGAGAAAGAGATCCAAAGGAAAAAACTACAAAAAGCTATGGTATAGGTATTGTATTGGTAACCCTCACATCACTTTCTATTTTTCCTAGTTCTGAAGAAGAGATATCTTTTGAGGGGGAGATTTTTCTTTGAGGGGGAGGATAAAGAAGCAAATAATTTTCTTCTGAATCTGTTCTTATAACTAACAAGCACTTTGACTTATTTCCAGTACAACCACGTTGTAGGGATGAGTGGATTGCAATAAGACCTGATGCAATTTTAACCACTGATATGAGAGAAATTCGTGATGATTTGCATCAATTGCAAATGTCTTTAGCTAAGCTTCATCTGCAGGTATTAACTATTGAGCAGAAGTTTTTTGAATATTTCACTACTAGCACTACAACTTGGCCTATTGAAGAAGACATCGGTTCAACTGATCCAGACTGTGCAAAGTAATTGCTTTTCTCTCCTTTGGCTTATTCGGCCAAAAAGGGGGTGATATGTGGTGTGGTGTTTTGAATAAATGGGTTCTGATCTTGTTATGGTTCGGTTAAGATAAAGTGGTCTGAGGTAAAGTCTGAACCAATTTATGATATCTGTTTGTTGGTTGTGGTATGTGGTGATTTTTTGGTACTATACTATAATTGCCCTGTGATGCTTGAATATGAACTCTATGATGGTAATGGTTCTTTTTCTAGAACAATCTTAATCTCTGTGTGGGCTCAAGTTTGAAAAATTATTTAATTTTAACCGAATATATGGTTACATCTGTGAAAAAGACTCTTATGTTATTATGCTCTCTTTATAGCATTATTTATGACAGATTGAGTTTTTACCAAATAAGCCAAAGGAGGAGATTATTAGTATTGATTATGTGAATGTTGGCTATATTTGGCAAAAACATTTTTGTCAGAGTTATTCTCAGGTTTCAACTGTGAAGACGTAGTCTTAACTGCTTATAGTCTTAAAAGGGAATTTTGGTTGGGTTGGCTGATACGGTCTTGATGACTGATAGATTTTTGGTTTAATGATGGTTTTGTTTAACTGATTCTGGACATTTAAATCATTATTATTTTTCCTGAACAGTTTAGTTTCGAAGAGTTTTCTCTTCACTTATTTCTTAGGCATTTCTTATTTACATAAATGATCTTTTGTAAAAATGCCTAAGTTATGCTGACGATTTTTATTGAAGAGTGTAGTGATTAAATATGATTGAAGTCAGCATTTATTTAGATCTTTCAGTAATCTTCCACACCTATAAATACTAGAGAAGAAATCTATTGTCGACAACTCCATTACGCGGAAACGTTGTTACCACATATAGAGGAGTTGGAACTACCGAGTGCAGACTGCCGAGTGCAGAAGATCACAACAACTTTTTATCTTCGAGGAGAAGATTGGATATAAGGCGAATAACTCACTACAACACGAGGCTATGTGGAGGACATAACTATGTGACTGTGATACCATAGAGAGACAAGTTGATTTTACTTGTAATAGCAAATATGTTGTTGTTATTTCTGATTCACTGTAGTACTGGTTGTCGGATTTCGGGTGTGAAATCCAGATGACTTATATTGTACTTATTGAGAGTGAATTGGACATCTGTCCGATGAGTGCCCCGTAGATTAGGTGACTGATTTATCACTGAATTACGTAAATAAATCTTCTGTATTAGCAGTATCTTTTTTTGTTTTGATTATTACTTTGCTAAAATAGGTTAGTATTAAAGCAATTGTAATTTCCTAAGCAACTCGACTTGAATGATGAATGAAATTCAGAGAGCTTTAACCAATTGATCTCCGTTCTAAAAGGCCGATTACATGAATATTCTGGGGGGGGGATCAAATTTCAAGAACAAAGGAGAATGATCTGAAAACTTTTTAGAATCCCTCAAACATCAAGTATACAATGTCTGAAGAGAATACGGTCTAACTTTGCGGAGGTGATGCTTGATTATTCGTCCCAAGTGAAAAAAGCAACCATTAGTAGGTAACTCCATAAGACCACTATCTGTGATAACTCTGGAAAAGCGTCTAGAATCAGAGGTAGCTCCGTGACAATTTGAGCGTTCACTGTCTAACTTGGAATAAAACTAGTATGGAGCTAGTTTTATTCATAACTTGGTTGTGGTAAATTGTTGATTTTTTAAAGTTATAACGTCATGTCTTTACAAGCTGAAGTCGTCATTGCTTTTGCACGAGACAAAAACCATCACGCGGATGAATTAATTAGCTTATGCAGCACGGATATTAACATTGAATTAGTCAACATTCTCGATTATTTTAAGAGTAAAATTAATGCAATCAAGTATTTGAATCCAGAATATTTTAAACAGGTCCTCGATCTCTTTCTTGTGTTCCAATCAACTGATCAACACTTCCTTTGCAGGTGACCAGTTTGATTTTGAATTTGAAATGAATTTGTTTGTTTTTTCCCCCAAATTTTTAGCACTTGTACCAATATATTCGTTGCGACTTAAATTTTCCCAAATTCAATTACTTTTGTGTTTTGAGATGTGAAATTTTAAATTACAAATTCCAATAAATTAAATTATAAAAGTAAAAAATAATTAAGGAAATGAAACCGTATTTATTGTATATTCCACGATCAACGGTTCAACGCTACTCTTCCTTCACAAGAAAGCTAGAAACTTCATCTACTTAGACATAGCAATAACTAATCAATTACGCGTCTCTAATTATTTATTATTCTGCCTCACACTATAAATATATATACTATTATTACACCAACATGCTACCTGAAGCAATCAATTACACACTCCATGACGGTCCCGGAACGCCAAGAGAACCCCTCCCTCACGCTCTCTGCCAGCTTCGGCGTCGCCAACGCCACTGCCGGCGCCGACGAACGCTCTCCTCCTCCCACCTCCTCCGTCCAACTACAGTCTCACCCCCACAATTCCAATGACGACCACGACGTTGCCGAAGATGATTTCGAGTTCACCTTCGTCCTTGGCTGCACCGACGGCACGCCTACCTCCGTCACAGCCGACGAGCTCTTCTCCCACGGCCGCATCCTTCCCGCCTACCCTGTATTCGACCGCACCCTGCTCCTCCCCCCGTCGGAGGACAACGAGGTCGAGGGGCCTCACCCGGAGATCCCCATGAGGAGGCTTCTCATCGAGGAGGCGGCCTCCCCATCGGGGTCGATCTCCTCCTCCTCCTCGGAGGCAGATGACATGGGATCGGTCACGGCGAGGAAGCACTTCACGTGGATGACGAGGTCGGCGCCGCAGTCGCCGGACCGGTGCAGGAAGAGCGCGTCAGCGGGGACGGAGCGACGTCGATCGAGGCTTCAAGACCTTTTCCTCGGCGGTCGGAGCCACAGCGACGGCAAGGAGAAGTCGGTGCTCCTGGAGGCGTCTCCGGCGAGGGGGAAGAGCCCAAGCGCAAAAAGTAGCAGGGCTAAAGCGGCAGCCGGCGGAGGAGTGGGGGCGAGCAGAGTCTCCTACGGCAACGGGCAGGCGGTGACGGGACCACGGCGGTCATTCTTACCGTACCGACTGCAGCTGTTCGGATTGTTCACCGCCCGCCGCTCGGACGCATTCCACTTTCTTTAAATTCCTCATTTTATTTATTCATTATTAATTATTCGTATTATTAATTTATTACGTTCTCCTCTTCCTATTTCCTCACGAAGCAAAAAAAGAAAAAGAATAAGTATAATGTTTATATAAAATTGTCAAATATAATAAAATTTCCTTTGACATGTGAAAGCTTCAACATGTTGCTGCGTCTTTTCCAACTCATCCAGATGGTCTACTTAGGAAAAAGTCAACTTACGAAATTTTCATGCAACGTGAGGACAAATAAACAATCAATCATAGAGATTTAATTTTATCATTAATACAAATGAAAACTTAATTATTTTCTTAAAAAAATAGAGCTGCTCACTTTGTACTTGTCCACTAGGAAGCCTTTTATCCTAGTTTACATAAGATGTACATAGATAATTACCCCAACTCAAAAGATGATAATCCTAAGATAAATCTAATCGTTGAGTATCCTGCTCCTTCTCCCAAGGAGACCCCCACTTGTCTCGCCACCCATACTCATACTGGCTCTGAAAAACCTATCTTTGACCCCTAGATTCAAGTTGTCAGGAGAAAAAAAAACCTAAGGCCCCTATTCAAAAAAGAGCAATCCTTCAAACTAAAAGTCATCCTAAAATTTCCAATGATCAGCATAGAGAAAACTTTAATCAAAATCCCTTTTTAGATAGATCAAACAACAATAAGAAAGATAACCCTAGGTCTTCCCAGAAAATTTATCCTAAAGAACCTAGGAAAAAAACCCCTATTGCTAAGAAAAATGCTAAAAATGAAGGCCTTACCCCCTTTGTGAAAGATTCTCACTCTGTTAAAACTCACCTAGACTCCTCCAAGGTGAGACATAACAATGAGAGCAGTAAACATCATAAAGATAGTCTTCAAAAATTCTTTGACCAAACGGTCCATGAAGTTTCTCTAATATTTAATGCTCAACCTTCTTCCAATAGTAAATCCAATACCAAGCAAGGTAAACAAGTAATTAAGACATCTGAGAAAAATCTAGGTGATGATCCTTACTCCCTACCTGCTGGCCCTTCCTCTAGTAAAAGACCTAGGGCTAATGTCCCCAATGTGGCTCCCCCTGATATTGAGATGGGGCCGTCAAACAACCTTGCATTAGTTATCCATGGAAGTGATTAATTGGAATGTAAGGGGTGTCATGAGAAAGCCTGTTTTAGATATGATCTTTTCCTTTATAAAATTTTATCATGTTAGCTTACTTTTTTTACAAGAAACTCATGTTTCTTATTCTTTTATCAATAAACTTGGTAAGAACTAGAAAGGGATTTGATCTCCCTCTAATGGTGCCTCTGGGGGTATCATTCTATCTTGGAATACTGATATTGTTAATGCTAAAGCTCTTTCAATTCAAGTTGATGTTATTTATGCCCTTGTTGCTTTTAATAACTCTATGCCTTTCATAATCTCTTCTACTTATGCTAACACAATTCCCTCATTGAGAAATGTTCTTTGGCATAAACTGTCTAATATAGATTTAAATGCTTATCCCAGATTGTTAATAGGGGACTTCAATGGTATTTTAAACCAAGATGATAAGAAAGATAGCCTTCCCTTTAGACTTACTCATCACATAAAGGAATTTAGAAATTTCATTACTCATGCCAATCTTATTGATCTTGGATTTAGTGGTCCCAAATTTACTTGGTGTAATAATATGAAAGATGATGCTAGAATCCTGTCTAGGTTAGATAGGGTTTTTTCTAAACTTGCTTGGTTAAATTCTTATGGTAAGTCATCAGTCAAACACTTAGTTAGGACTGCCTAGCTCTAATCATAACCCTCTGCAGATTAGTTTAAATCCTAATGTGACTAGAAACAATAAAATAATCAAATTTCAAAACTTTTGGGTTGAGTACCCTAATTCCAAGAACATTGTTCATCAAGCTTGGTGTAAGCCTATTAATACCCTTAATCCTCAATCCAAGCTTCATGTGCAGCTCTTTGCTACTAGACATGTTTTATCTAAATGGAATAGAGAAGTACTAGGAAACTTCAAGGCTAATCTTAAGATCACTCAGGGGCTTATCAATAATTTAGAAATCAAGGAAGCTAGTAATAACCTCTCCATCCATGAGCAAGATAACCTCTCTTCCCTAATTAATAAGGCCACTGCAATCCAAAGGCAGATTAGCCTCAAATGGTGGGCTAAGGCTAAATTAAAATGGTACCTAGATGGAGATAGGAACATGACATATTTCCATCGCATGGTCACTTCTTGTGTCCATGCATCCATATTTTTCTTAGGTTCAATATATTTGATTTTTATCATATTAAATACACCTAAACCTTGAGTCTTTAGAAAAGTGTACATCCTAGATTTCCATAGACCAAAGTTCGAGGCATCGAACCTAGGAGGTGTAGACGCTACCGACTCTAGAGCCATTTCGAGATCGAGACAAGGTGTAGAAGAGGTGGTGAAATCTCAAGCTACGAACCCGCTCTGATATCAATTGTTGGCGAAATGACAACACTAGAGGGGGGGATGAATAGTGTGTTTACTAATTCGATTAGTCTAAATTCGATTTTGATCATTTTCTTAGATTAGTTAGATAATTTACAATTGAATGCGGAAGCAAGATAAATGATAAAGCAATTAAGCACGAAATTAAGAATCAATGCAAACACTGAGATTTTATAGTAGTTCGGCCCCAATGCCTACTCCACTACCTAAGCACACCGCTTAGGATTTCCAAACTAGGTTTTACTAGATTAATTAAAGTTTCCCTTACAACGAGGACTTTGCACCGGAAAGTCTCCGCTCTCTAATCGAAGGCACTTCCACACCCAGAAGTATCCCGCCTTCCTACCGATAGCACTTTCCCACCTCAACCTAAGGGACAACTAGAATTAATCCTAGTAATACTCCGTTTACACAAGTGACTTTACTCCTACACCAAGGATACCACTTCACCCATTCAAGACCTAACACTCGGTCTTACAAACTCAAATTAAACAAACAGTTAAAATAACAGATAAAATACAATCAAAAGAGCTAAATAATAAAACCAATGTTTGCAAGCTCCTTTCACGGCCTTGGAACCTCCAACTCGCCAAGGGGATGAGCTCGAGTCAGTTTTCGAGTTGAGGCAGCAGCTGGCGCTTGAAGAATGAACTCGACGGAGAAGCAGAGCGCAAGCTTTAAATCTTTTGGAAGGCTCTAAATCTTCCTTTTGAATACTCAATGAACTCTGTTAGAATCAAGGAAGAATCTTAAATGATGTATATGAGGGTGTATTTATGCCCTCGTGAAGAAACGACTGCTCAACGGATAGAAAACTATCCATTGCAGACCGTCGGTCGAATGGTTGGTTGACCGGTCATTCGACCGCTTTCTTTTTTCTTGTGGTTGGTCGACCGACGAGTCGACTACCCAGACGCAAAAACATCAATCTCGATCTTAGGTCGATCGACGTGATCTGCGTCTTCGGGTATCAGTAGGTCGGTCGACCGATGGGTCGATCGCCCGAGCTACTGCCCATTTTGTGCTTCCATCGGTCGACTGCCCGATCGATCGAAGTAGCTCTGCTACTTTTTACCTTCATTCGGTCGATCGCTCGGTCGACCGAACCTAGGCTGAAGTTTATTTCTTCAGCCTATTTCTTCAGCGCTTTGTTTCTGGGTTTCGGCTTTCAACGACCATCAACTTGGAGAGCTTTCAAGTGATCTTTAAGCCCGTCCAATACGTCTTTGGTGCACGCGTCGCTCTTCGAGAAGTTTCCGCGATGAACCCGAGCGCGACGATCAATGTCCTTCCGATTTCCGATTTCTCCGATTTTTCGATCGAGGATATCGAACGCTAATTGATATGGAACCTGAAAGATATTCTCAATGAAATCATTAGTTTCATTCTTGTTATCATCAAAACTATCAAAACCGAGATTAAGACTAAGGTTGAAAACCTAAAGCCAACAGGAACTTGGCAAACCAAGTACTTATCCCAAGCTGGTAGGGTGACTTTAATTAAATATGTCCTTACTTCTGTTCCTATTCTCTCTTGTCTGATTCTTGGTTATCTAAATTTAACTTGGATAAAATGAATTCTTTAATTAGTAATTTTCTTTGGCACAACAGTAAGGAGAAAAGAGGCATGCATTTGATTTCCTGGAATAACACTACTCTTCCTAAGGACATAGATGGCTTAGGCATTAAAAATATGTACCTCCAAAGTCTTGCCTTTCAAGCTAAGATAATTGATGCTTATTTAAGTAATATGGATATTTTGTGGGTAAAATTGATTAAATCAAAACACCCTATGATTAACTCTCTTAATCATTCTCCTCATACTCAATGTTCTTGGTCCTGGAGGCTGTTCCTTGATGCTTTTACTCACTTACATGTTGGTTTTAAGAAAATCATTAACTCGGGCATTAATTCATCTATCTTGATTGATAATTGGTGTCTAGATGTTCCTCTATGCTTGAAACATGCTTTATTTAATATTGATGTTGCTACTATAAACACTCTTGTTTCATCTTTAATTAGTAATTAGCATTGGAATCATAGTATGGGCTTGTCCATGTTTGATAATAAACTGTGGGAACAGATAACTACACTCGGGTATTGACTGATAGTTCTAGGAGTAGAGTTACCACTGTTGTAGCTTACTCATTCCTCCTTTAGCCTTTTATTCCTAATCATCGTACTATCCTTAGATGGAATTCTATTTGGAAGTTGGATTTACCTGAAAAAATCAAAATCTTTCTTTGGAAAATTGCTCATGGGAGACTTCTTACTAGGACTAGATTATCTGCCATGGGTTTATCTCATAACAGTAATTGTATTCTCTGTGATCTTCATCCTGAAATTTATGAACATTTATTTGGTTCATGTACTTACACTACTACTATTATCCACCTCTTCAAAAACAACTTCTTACCTAACCTTCCTACTGATAGTACCACTTGGATACTTGGTAGTAACCTCCTATTTTTGAATGATACATTGACTAGTCATCAAAATAGAAGGTCGATTGTCGCATCCTTGTGGTTTATTTGATTTTCCCGAAATGAAAAGCTGCATCAGGCGAGGCAGCTCTCCCGCAATAACTTGATGAGAAGAATTGTGGCCTTCCTCAAGGCCTATGATCATACCCAAGTTCCTGAGGGAATCCATAATAAAAAATTGTCTACTCTCTGCAGTTGAAATTCCCCTCCACCTAATGTCATTAAAATCAATTGTGATGCCTTAGTGAATGGTAATGAAACGGGTATTGGATTTGTTATTAGAAATCATATGAAAATTCCATTATTTACTTCTTGTAAGTTTTTCAATAATATCTCTAATATTTTATATGGTGAGGCTTTGTTTGTGAAGGAAGCTTTAACTTTTGCTGCTCGGGAAAGCTTCACTGATATCATCATTGAATCGAATTCCAAGACGTTGATGGATGGTCTTATGCAAAAAATCTGCTTGGATTGGAGAATTCAGGCCATTACCCTTGGTATTTTAGACTTTATGTCAAAGTTTAATTCAATAGAATTCAATTTTGTATTTCAAGAATATAATAAAGCAACCCATTGGGATGCAAACTATGCTTGGACTGGTCGTTCCTCTCAGGTTTGGTCATTTGTTTGACCTTCTGAATTGGACCAGACTTTTGTAAGGGATCATTATGGTTCTGGTTATCTTAGAGTAATATAATATTTATATTTTCTGCAAAAAAAAATTATACACTTGCAAACAGGGAAAAGATAATGGACTGAATTAGTATTATTGTATCATATCAGATTAGACTCAGCAGTGCCCAACAACCCAACTCGAGTCAAACCTGGGGGCTCCACCTAGCCATACTACTCAAACCCGACTCGAGCCAGACCAGACGGCTCCACCTGGGGGCTTCACCCAGCTATATAAGGACATTCACGTGCTTCCTTATCACGGGATATGCCATTACAGACTCGTTTTCTTCGGGACCAGCCTCGACTCATTTTGAGCAATATTCGCGCGAGATTACCGAGCGACGTCATCACCTCCACTTGCAATAAATACAGACACGACACACCTCAGGTAACCTAAGTTATATTTTCTATTACCTCAACATTGGAGTGGATCCCACTAACTTGCATTGAGCGCCAGAGTATCCTTTGCAGGTCCCCCCCCTCCCGCCAAAGTTCTACCTGATTAGGAGAGACACCGAGCCGGATCGGTCTACTCTGATCCTCGGGCAGAAACATTTGATGCCCATCATGGAGCCGAGTAAAGCTTACCTCCCCCACAATGGTTGGAACCCGGAGCCAAGTGACCGCCGCCGCACGCCAACGGCGACGATCATCCGCAACCCAATGACGCCGAAATAGCGAGGAGCGACGCTCCGACACTAATATATCCAACTTTCTCCAGAAGAATCCTAGCATCGGATAAACGACCTAGAGAAGAAAAGCAATTGAGCAATGGGGAGTGATCCATCTGTTCATGCGAATAATCATGACATTATCATAAAAATAAAGAAAAGCAGCATTTGAAAAAGTCCTATCTAATCTGGTTTGTATCTTATGGACCCCTTGTCTATTACTTGAGCAAGTAAAGGGATTCCCAGAATAATCAAGATCTACTAAACCATTAGCATGAATAAAATCACGAAATACACGAAACATAGTGACAAATTTATTAAAAGAGGAAGGAAGACCACCACCCTTCTTATCCTCGGTCGAAAAAATACAGCTAAAATTAATCACCACACAAAATCCAAGGATACGTAGAAAAGTCTAGATTAGAAAAACTATTCTAAAAGTTCATTCTAATGTTAGGGTTTGTACTAGCATAAATACTTAAAATAAAAAAGGGATGAAAACCCTCCAAACTCACAACATCATAGATACATTGAGCATTTAAAATAGAAGAATCTCACGCAAATATAAGACCTCCTGAGGCTCCCTCAAAAGATTACACAGAACTTTTCCATCTTCTTCCTAAAGATTTGATAAATCTAATAGCTTTAGCCTCATTTAAGTGGGTCTCCTACAGAACCAGTAAAGAAATAGCATTTTGCCTAATATGGGTAAAAAGATAATATCTAGTCTGCCTTCTCTAGGCCCCTCTAACATTCCAACATAGCAAATTCATTAGGAAACAATATGAGAATGATCTAAATCAATATTACCATGTAGCACCTATGCTAATGAAGCCTCGGTAGAAGACCTAAGCCTTTTGGGATTTTTAGAATCAGAACAGACCATAGTAATGTTAGGCCGTTTAGGAGGTTTAGGGGTCTTACGAATATGCCTATTTAGAATCTTTTGCTGATAAGATTGCTTCTGAGCTTCAAAAACAAGACTTAAATCTTGAGCAAATTGTTTTGTAGTACGTTGTGGATACTCATTGGAACCAGAAGACTAACCCTAACTTACTTGTGAAGAGGGCCCCACTTGCTTACTAGCACCCAGATTCGAAGCCGCAACATTCTCCTTTCTCATTATAGCTCCATCAAGAGCGTGAGATTTAGGCAAATCTGCATTCAATCCGAAAGGATCAGAGGTAAAAAAATTTGGGAAGTACCTTGAGAATTCAACGAAGAAAAAGGCATAGCATTATCACAAAGATTTGACACGATCCCAAGTTCCAAATATGCGTTGGAAGCCACGTGCTTGTTATGTTGGGCCGAATTCCCTCGATGCCACCTCGAACCAGGCACAGGATCAGACTAAGAATCCTCATCCACTCTTCGGCGGTTCCGACGACGTCTAGAAACTTGGACCCAAGGGACCACAAAAAGGCTCCATCTACAAATCTTTCACCCGATGATCAGGACAACTATTCAAAGGAATTTGACTACTAGACTCCACATTTAAATATGGTATCACATAAGAACGAGCGACAGTATTGCTAGAATCAAGAACCATGGAGTCATTAACAACAGAAAGCTTTTCATTAGAAACAACACCCACCGAACTCCTTACAGGACAACCGACCTCACGATGGCTAATCATGCAACAGGAATAACACATGGACGGAATATTTTCATAGGAAACGAGATGAAAAAATTCATTGTCGGGTTCCCCAATCCACACTCCTTGCTGAAGAGGATGGGCCAAATCGAGTTCAACACAATTGCTAATGTAACGCCCACGTTAAAATGAAAAGATCGATTGTCGGTAGAAGGCAGAAAGGTCTTTCCCAAAAGCTTGCGCAATTAGGGTAACTGAGTCGGGGTTCTAAAGTTTCAAAGGAAGCCCGACCAGCTGAATCCAAACCAGAGCAGAAGAAAAAGAATCAACCCATGGACGAATAAAGGATCTCCACGGAATGAGACGAATAGTCGATCCACGAAGAAAATATGACCCTCCGATGAGGGCTTGAGTTGCTAAAACAGAGTCACAAAAATGAAATACAAAATAGCCCTCCTCTAAATCAAGAATCAAAAGAAAACTCAAATGCGACTTGATACGCTTCGCCCAATCATTAACAACAAAAAGCGGAGAGGGTTTGCCGAAGAACTTCTGAACTAAGTCGATTTCCCATGTTGGCCCCAAGATCGGAGTTATTCCGGTAAAAAGTTGACTTTATCCGAAGTCACCACTTGAATCTTCTGCAATGTAGGGTTCGGGCGTTCTTGAGAAGAGCCATAGCCCTCTCCCCGCAACAGCTGCGCCTAAGAGATGGGCGGAATCAATTTTTTGCCCTTATCTGCGGGTTCCTTCATAGAAGAAGAAGAATCATCAGCAGAGGACTTTGACCCCAGAAAAGAAATCTTATCCGAGGGAAGTGAAGAAGGAAGCTCAAAAGGAGCGCCTTCATCACGAGGGAGCATCGGGAAGGTGAATCACCGCCCCGATCAGAACAAAGAATCGCCTCGGTTAGAGCCACCTTTCTCACCTTCTCCGCTTTAAGAATATTATTGTTGATGGAAAATTGGTGAGCACATACAAAGTATTTTTAAGTTGAAAAATAAAATTTTAATTTAAATAGCCATGCATAATTTTGTTCTCGATAACTAATAATAGAATGTTGTCATTATTCACTGTAATGGATATTACTAATTAATAATAGAAAGATGTAAAATATGTATTAGGGATTGTTCACTACTAGAATAATGGTTTTCAGCAACGGTCGCTCAAGCCGTTGCAATCACTAACGGCCGTTGCGACCGTTGCAGATATATCATATTTACAACGGTCTACTTACGGTCGCTCGGGCCATTGCCAACAAGTAGATGGAGCGAACGTGATGCGCAAATGAAATAATTCATCAGCAACGACTTACTTATGGTCGCGTCGGCCGTTGCTAATGATATTATCACATTAGCAACGGCTTACTTACGGTTTTTGTATCCGTTGCTCTTTAGTCGATGGTGCGCTCACTGTGCGAAAATAAAATACTTATCAGCAATGGCTTTGCAACGGATAAGTGAGCCGTTGGTGATGAGTTGTATTTATTAGCAACGGCTTTGCAACGGTTAAGTGAGTCGTTGCTGATGAGTTTATTTAACTCACGATCGCGCCCGACCCCTTTCTTCCCCGCTTCCTTCTTCCTTCTCTGCCGACGCCGCTCGTCGCGCCCTTCAACGTCGAACCATTTCCTAGTATTAGCTCCCCTCTTCTCTTCTCCTTTACTAGGGCCGGTGAAAACCCTAAATATTAGGGTTTCGGTCGACCACCGGATGTCGAACCAATGTCTAGTGTCCAATGTCGGACATTGGACAACGGCGCCGAAACACTGTTGGTTAGGGTTTTATTAAACCCTGATCAAAAGTTTATTAGGGTTTAATTAAACCCTAATAAAATTTGATTAGGGTTTAATAATCTATGTTAATTGTTTACTGTTTAAATAAAATTATTATATTTTAGATTAATTTTTTATGTTTAGATTAACCTAGGTTAAATGTTTAGATTAATGTATTTTAATGTTAATTAGATTTAGTTTTAGATTATATCTGTTAATTAATTTTAGTTTAGATTAATTTTAATATTAATATTTAGATTTAGATTAATTAGAATCGTCCACTTTGGACTCGTGCTCGAATCGTCCACTTTGGACTCGTGTCGAAATCGTCCACCATAGACTTGAACCGGCATCGAAAAATTTAGAACATAATCATCCATCCGATGAGTTGATATGTTTCATGTACGCATCGATGAGTCGGATATGATTTAGCAAAACCTTAGATCCGTTCGGGGGTTGTATGTTCGTGTAAAAGAAGTAGATGATCTTTTATATGACGTACAATCCTTGAATTATCCCTAATTGGACAATTTGGGAACATAGTTATTTGTATTGCACTTAGTTTTTTTCTTTTAACTGTTAACTCATTCTTAAATTTTAGCTATTGTATTTCTCTTCTTCTACGACACGCGCCCAGATGATATGCGTATTCGGAAAACTGTAGGGAAATGCTGCCAAAATTTAGAATGAAGTTAGTGGTTAAAAAAAATACTTAGTGCAATATGAATAACATGAATCTCGAATGGAATAGTACCATCTCACCTATAAAGACATTGACTGAAGATATTGTCATTGATTGACATAATCATGTCGAGCGATCAAAGTTGGATGTACCGACCTTTTGATCGTGGAGCTTTAACAAATGAGTTTCGCTTAGGCGTAACTTACTCACTAAATTTTGCATATTTGAATCGGAAATTTGTTAGCGCCGGTGATAAAATCCAATATCCGTGCCGCATTTGCATGAATGCACGATTTTTGGATCGGGAAACTATCACTCTGCATTTGTATAGAAAAGGATTTGTACCAAGATATTTTATATGGACTTGTCATGGGAAGTCACGTGAAGTCGAGACGTCGAGCAATCCTGTCCTTCAGACACATGGTGAATCTTCATTTGCTGGTGTTTCTTTATCTAGTCCATCTAATCCGTATAGAACTATGATACTTGATAGTGTTGGGGGTTAATTCCAACTGAATGATAATATCCATCAGCCAGTTACTGAGACGTCAGTGCCCCCAGATACTACAGGTGTTGATGTCACAAAATTACCATCAGAAGTACAACATGCAGTAGAGATTGAATTATCGAATAAAGAAGCCGCAGAATTTTACGAGATGTTGAAAGCTATCGATGAACCTTTGTATGAGACTTGTCCTAAATACACTAGGTTTTCGGCAATAACGCAACTCCTGAACATCAAAGTCGATTGTAATATCAGCGGAGTTGTGTTTGATCGAATTGCGGGATTGATTAATGGAATGCTGCATACTGATAATAAGTTTGAGCCAACTTTTTATAAGACAATTTCCCAACAGAGGTACAACGGCCAGCTGGGGCAGACCCGGTCCCAAGCGATGGCCCGAGCTGGGACCACAAATATTGCGTAGACTCGATCGGGGATACGGCCCCGATTGGATTACTCCAGATATATGGGACCAGCTTGTGGCATTATGGTCGACGGATCGATGGTAGGTGATTTCTAGGACTGCGGCTAGAAATCGCATGTCCGGGGGAAGAGCGCGTCACACTGGCGGCTCAATATCATTTGTAGTGCATGGTCATCGTATGGTAAGTATTATACCTTAAATTTAATTATATATTTTATTTGTTACTATGTATAATAAATAATGTATTTGTTTTGTAAATGTAGACGACGGTAATGGATAACGGGACTGTCTAGCGACCCTCCCCGATGGAGGTGTTTGAGCGGACTCACCGTCGAGGACATGGGGCGGGGGAGTACATCGACACCCGCGCTGTAATCATTATGGTAAGTATATTTTTCTAAATTATTCATTATTTATTTATAATTTAAGTTTTAGGAAAAATATGAAACAAAAAATTAAACTCGAGTAGCAGATCTACACTCAAACGGTGATGCAGCGCGGGGGCACCCCCGAGGACTTTGACGCAGGAGCGTGGGTCGAGGCTGCAGGTGGCTGGGACCACAATCGCGTATATGGATTTGCAGACAATGGTCTTGCGCGAGCCGTGCTTGGGCCACTTGGGGCACCGACCCCTCCGGTCGTTGGTGAGCAGCCGTCCACATCTAGGACTAATTATGATTATAGTTGCAAGATAAGGACACTGGAGGAGATGGGCGCGTGTTAGAGTGAGATGATGACGGAGATACATGCTATGTTACGCAACATCTCAGCTCATACCAGAGTAGGCATCCCTTCGGCATCATCAGACCCATCGTCCTCGAGCCAGTCCACGCCGGTGTACACCCAAGCACTCCAGACCCCGCCATACTATGATCCAGACCTTCCTCCGCCGTCGTCGTAAGGTTTATTGTTTTGTTTGCATATTGACTTTGTTATTTGGATACTACTTGATTGACTTATTTTGTTTGGCTATTGATACGATAGTTTTGAATTTAAATAATTTTTATATGATTGTGGATAATTATAAATATAAGTATAATTATTTTGATGTATATCTGGGTGTATCTATGATGTGTATGTGAATGGATGTGTGTATGGGTGTGTGAGTTATGTATCAGGTTAAATGTATCAATGTATTAGTGGAAATTAGAAATTTTAAAACTTTTCAGTTACAGGTTAACATCATCAGCAACGGGCTTTCCCACGGCTGTCCGTGGGAAAGCCGTTACTAAAAATGTATCGTATTTTCTAGGCCGCCTCAAAACCGTTGCTGATGACCTATAACAACGGCTTAGCAACGGGCTTTCACTAACGGCCTTGCCACGACCGCTCCCGCCGTTGCTGATCCGTTGCTAAGTTATCAGCAACGCGACTTTTTGCCACGGCTGCATTGCAATGGGTCGGGCCGTTGCACGTCGTTGCTGATGGCTTTCAGCAACGGTTGGAGCCGTTACTGATGCTTGTTATTCCAGTAGTGGTTAATTAAGTAGACATTCTATACAAGTAGTTGCATACTTAAATAAGAATTAATTTGCCGGTGATTTTATGGTCAATTTTAAATTTACTGAAATAAAAGCCAATTTATTAATTTTGCACGTGATGTAAATAATAATTTGCGGCAACTTGTGTCCCCCCTTGTGAGATGAGGGAGGGTACCGTAAGTTGCTCTATCATTATCCAACCAAGTGGATCAAGATATGCTTGTCTTTCTATGATCAAGTCATTGCAGTGATACAACCATTTCAGGACTTTTGATATTCTTTATCCATTGATTAAGGTATTTCATTATTTGAATCACATCCTCACTCCATAATCCTGTCCAGAATAGCCTCCTCAATCAGCGCTTGTCTATACAAGGTAGGTCAAAATAGTCAAACCAAACCACAGTAAACTACAAACTTGGTTCAGAATTGATTGCCTCACTCAAACTTGTACTTTAGAAGAGTTAATGCCTCCATGAAACGTTGAAACTTTTACTAGGTAAACCATATATAGTTGTTGATTTGTTCTTATGGATTCTATATAAAACATTCTTTTCATGTGTCAATTAAAACTCGGAACCTATCTTTTACAAGAAATTCAGATATTTTTTATTGATGGTATATCTGACTATCTCTAGTTGGAGGGCAAAATGGCAGATTGCAAAACAAATTCTAATTAAACGTAGAACACTTAAAATGCAATGTAGATAAATAATCGGCAAGGTAGTTTAGTACAAGATGCTTAATGGAACTACGTATTTAACAAGAATATCATACAAATAGTAGATACTAATATCGGTGTGTCTACTATAATAGAGTCAAGCGGGAAGCAATTTACATGTCAATGAAGCATATGAAGTTTCTTGATATGGTAATCAAATAAATAAAATATTATATTGAGAAGACTGAGTATTTTTTGCAAAATGAATGGAGTTATTTCTGAGTCATTTACTGGACACAAAGGAGTGAGACAAGATGATTCCATATCACCTTATCTATTTTTTATGATGAAAGAAATGCTCTCAGTTATTCTCAAACATTTTGTGAGCATTGAAAAAATAAAACCTTTTAAGATTAATGATTTTGAATTAAGTATTTTATGCTTTGCAGATGACTTAATAATTTCAATTAAAGGATGTAAGAAATCAGTTAAAGGGTTGAAGGAGGCTTTGAGCTTGTACTGTGAATTATTTGGGCAGAAGATATATGAAAAAATTAGAAATTTTCTTTCCAAAAAAGTGTAAAGTAGACATAAAGCATAGAATATGCCAAATGTTAAACATGAACGAAAGCTCATTCCCAATGCAGTATCTAGGTACATAGATGTCTCCTAGGAGGATGAATATAAGAAATCAGAATAAAATTTTTGAGAAAATTGGAAGAAGAATGAAAGGATGGGCAAAAAATTAAATTTCTGGCTGACTTTGATAAACTTTGTGACTAATGCAATACGTACCACAATATGATGACATCTTGGGTAGGAGAAAAGACAATAAAGAAAATACAGAGTGTGACCATAAATTTTTTTGGGGAGACAGTGAGAAAAGAAGTGCTAAAGTCATAAGCTGGAAATAGGTGACTAATTACAAAAGCCTAGGAGGTGCAGGCATAAGAAATTTGGCAATTATGAAGAATACTTTGATGGCAAAGAGAATATTATCTATACTAATGAAGAAAGCAATGTTTGGAGCAAATTGTATATTTGCAAATATGACACCTTTCATCCTTGGGTCAGAAATGCAAAGAAAAAACCTTCAAACCAGGTCAAGACAATCAAGAGCAATATGGAAAATTTAAAATGTGGATTAATAAAGAAATTAGCAAATGATAAGGATACCGATATTTGGGAGGACCCATGACTGATTGTGATTCCTATCAATTGGTGGGCAACTCTCATCAATGTAGAAGAGCTATGTAAGTATAAAAAGGTGGATGAATTGCTAATAAGAGGGATGTGGAACTGGAGTATCCTGGATGAGTGTTTAGGCACTGAATCGTAACTTGTGATTGCAACACAACTCAACTAAACATGAATGGATTGAAAGATAAATGTGCATGGAAGAATAGTATGAAGGGCAGATTATCGGTCAAAGAGGTTTATGCATTTCTAAAATAAAAGGAGGTTGAAATTGATAAATTTGCTTTCGATTAGAGGAAAATATGAAAGCTAAAAGACCCTAAGAAGGTGAAATTATTTTGTTGGAAAGTAATACGACATAGACTGTCAATCTCAAACTGGTTCAGTAAGTTTACAGGGAATGACATTGATGTATGTTCCTTGTATAATGAAGAGAAAGAATCAGAATATATGCTCTTTAAATGTAAAGTTGCAAGTGAATACTGGAGTCTGGCACAGGAAAAATTGAATATTTCATTTCAGCACAAGCAAGACTGGACTAAAGGAAAATGATTTCTAAAAGCTGATTTCTATGAGTCTAGCTATTGGGCAATTAATGGCCTTCATTGAAAACTCAATAGGACTAATATGAAAGAAATAAAATGAGATTTGAGAAGAAGAAAATGGGGCTGGTTTCTTAGGCAATGGTTTAAACTTTGAATGAGATGCGGAAGAAAAAGAAATTAAGACTAATAACAAAGCAAGACAAATATTAAACATAGAAGATGATGAAATGGATGGTACTTTGTTATATGTTGTTGCTGCATGAAAAACACATTGCAGGATGAGGGTGTGATTTTGTATTAGAAGAGAAAGAAATTAAAATATGGGAAGGAGAATGATTGAGTTTTGCTAGAAGCCCATTACAAGCAAGAAGCTATGATCATTTGGTTTGATTTGGATAATGCGAGAAAGAGGAGTAAAAGGAATGCTGCGGTGAGTAGCTGGAGATGGAATTGTGAAAATCTGGATACATATTGCGAGGAAGGAAAATCATAAAGCAAACGACTTGGCGAGAAGAAGCTCACAGAATGAAATTGTAATAGATGAACAGTTACTAGAGTGTGAGAATTACTGTCACATATTGCATGGGGGCATGGGCCTTGTCACAACCAATCATTTGCCCAACATCTTACTGGAGGCCCCCTCCATTAATATTTGATTCAAATTTCATCGGATTGGTTCGAATCAAGACAAGGAAATTATTAGGACGTCAATTTGTCGGCCATGAGAAAAGATGGTAACAACGCGGAGGAGAAAGTCTAAATCTAAATCAACTGAAATGACTTTAAATTGAAGCCAATTGGGAGTAGTAGGAGAAGGAGGTGCATCAACCATCCCTCTCTTGTCTCATTGTCTCTCTCTACATCTCGTCAACTCTCCAAATTCATCCAACATTCCACGTGCCAAAAGTCTTCCACTCAATATGGTAACAAGTCAAAGCACCGCATCCATGCTATCAATGAGTAGTAGATATATATATGGAATTATATATTTTATATTTATAGTGAGTATTTATATTTTATTATGAAAAATAATTTAATTTATCTTTATCCGTTGACCATCATAATTCTTTTCTAATAGTCAACTTTTCCTTCTCATAATATTATATATATCCTGTACGATCTACGATTTGTGTCAAGCATACTCATAATTTTATTATACGTAAGGGACTACGTAAGCGCATCGAACAACTTTTTATATTAATTTAATATAGTGCTTGAATATTCAAAAATTATTTATCAAAAAGCGCCTTACGTACTTATGTGAATTTCTCAGAAACTCTCTCTTTCGTCAGCATATACTCGGAAGATTCTCAAAGACTGGCAATGTCTTAGGTCAAAAAAATAAGCCAACCCTAATAGAATTCCACACATTACAAGACCGCAATAGCTAGGAAAGAAGACCTTCTAAAATAGTGATAAAAAAAAGGGGGTGATGAGAATAAATTGCACGATTAAAAGGCATGAAATTAAATCCAACGTGATGTTTAAAGAATTTGATTTGAACATTTTGAGAAAAAGGTATGAATGAATCTCTTTCACTTTGCAACTTTTGCTCTCTTGTCTGCTGTGAGTGCCGTCTTAATCATCTTTCTTTTCATTTCCCAATATTGCACATTGCACATTGCTTGCTAGTGGTGTTGGTTGAACATCAATTCGGAGGAATGGATTAAGGCCACCAATTAATTAACCTAACCCTTGGGTCTAATAAGGTTAATGCGTGAAGGGTGTATGGTTGTTCCACTTTTCATGAATGAATAGAAAATTAAATGTGCCTCATTAATCTACTTTAGTTGAATAAACTGAAATTATACTAATTAATTGCATAAGAGGAATTAGAGAGTTCTCGAGATAGAACACCACACAAGATTTGGAGGGTATTGTTCCTTAACGCTGTAGAGACATGACGTTGACTTTTGCTTTTGTAGCTACCAAGTCAGATTTGTTTGTTTGGTTCGACAAATAGATCGTCCAGTTTAGCTACCTTGTTGTTGACTAAAGTATTTGAATCAGATTTGGTAGTTGATCGATCGATTAGAAAGCATGTGGACTGATGAGATGTCGATGGGTCATCAATTAAATTACCATTGATGCAAATGTAATTAAATTCAATATCAAACAAGTGATGTTTATGTTTCTAGGTCGGCAATTTAATTAATTACTCAATCATTTGAGAATGATTTTTATTGAGCAATTATTCAAAATTATAATTTGACCTGAGATTTTCTCAGAATGATTCGGATTTTCTCGATTTCATAATTAATGGCTAAAGTTATAAATTTGTCCTCCATTTCAAAATATGATTTCTCTTTTACTAATTAAAGATTTTTTTAAAAGTTTTTAAATGATCCAAAATAAAATATTTTTAAATTATTCATAATATATTTTTTTCAACAATTCATGTTAATATTATAGTAGATAAAATTTATTTTAGTGATTAATAATAATATTATTTTGTTTTTAAAATATTTAAAATACTTTTCAAAAATCTTTAACATGCGCCGATTTTCCTAATTCGGGCGCCGGCTCCTAGCTAGCGCTCGAATTAACCAACGCTAGCCTTAAGCTGGCACCCCGAATTAGAGAAATCGACGCCTAAACACGCGTTGGTTTCTCATTTTTCAGTGCTTGTTGGTATCAGGCATCAATTTCAAATGAGCACCTGACTGTTTTTGATTTTTTTGTTGTGAATACTAATAACATAACGTATAAACTCCTTGAAATCCCGAATCACACAAACAAACAGAGATACCAAGAAGGAGTGTTTTGTATTTATCCCAAGTTGTTGACTTCACTGGAGGATTGTCCCGGGTTGTCTTGGGTTGCCGATACCTAAAGCGGGGTTTGTTATTTTTGTTCCTTGTTGTTGGCATATTGACGAATTATTCCAAGAATGGGTGGCAATTGAAATTGATTAAGCACGGTTAACTAGTTAACTGAAATTGATGATAGTTAATTATTATATATATTAAAAATTATATATGTTAAGTAATTATATATTTGAAATTTATTGATCGATTATCTGTTTACTAACCTGTTAAATCAGTTAGTATCCAAATCGAATTCACCATTTTGATAATTAACATATTTCGATTTCAAATACTAAATTTTGAAAACAAGTAATTTTATTTTTAGTGGATTTAAAAATCGATTTCGATTTTGGTTAATCATCAAAAGTGCGATTAATCGCACCGTTGACATTCATAGTTTGAGGATTGTTCCAGGTTGGTGATATTTGGACGGATTATTAAAACAGATATAATTTTTGTGGACAAGTACACAATTAATTTCCGCATTTTAATCAACCAGAAACCAACCGGATTTCGACCTTAACTTGCTTCAATTTCAAATAAAAATTTAGGAAAAAATAATTTGCTAGTTAATTGCTTGATTTCCACCTTAATAATTAATTACATTTTTAATTATTTAATGAGTAGGTCGATCCAAAATATCTAATTGGTGGGGTCGTTCTTAAAAATATCTAATCACTGGGGTCCCGCCTTCTTTATTATCAGTGATTTATTGATAGCTTGATTTCCACCTTTATTATCAGTGATTTATTGTCAGAATCCAGAGGCATTAATTGTACGTGGTTGTCTTCGAACTTTAAATCTCGGGCTACGGAGGCAGGCATTGTGGACCCGCTTGCGACTTGCGAGTCCAATCTGTCAAAACAAAACCCGACCCGATAAAGAACGCGGTGGGCTTCTTCTTGAGTCTCAATCTGATTCGGACACGCGCCCACACTTATCCACTGGGCTCGAGATTATAATCTGTCAGCCGCATCGGAACGCGTTTCACGTGCGCGATCACATGGAATTTGTACCGCCGACCCGGCAGCCGCCGCACTAATTGCCGGTCTGGTTCGGTTTTAGGCTTTTAGCTAAGCCGAATCGAAGTCGATTTTTCTTAAAATGGTGCCGGGCTGGGTGCATATTTTGTGGATGGCGAAGAAATTAAATTAATTAAAAGCGATGGAGGAAAAGAGAGTTTGTGGCAAGTAGGACTGTCCATTCTATTCAAATCAGATTGAATTGAATCAAATTAAATTAAATCAATTTTTTTATACCAAAATTTTAACACGAACTCGAACCGAATTATGCTTAAATCGATCTAACCTAAACCAAAATTATTCGGTTTGGTTCGGTTTCCAATTCGAAAACCGAAATTTTAATTAATTTGGTTAGAAATTAAAAATTATTATCCAATACTCATTTACTTACCTCGATTAAAAATTAAAAATATATATTATTTTTTAATTAATTCGATTTTCGGTTTGGATTCGGTTCTCAAAAATATTATTTTTTTAATTAATTCAATTTTCAGTTCGGGTCGGTTCCCGAATTCTGGGAATCGAATCCGAACCGAAACCCAAAATTCGGATTCGATTCGGGTCAAGAACTGAACCTGCAACTGCTGAAATCGAACCGAACCAAAAAATTTGATTCGGTTCGGTGTGAACCGAACAATGGATACCCCTAGTGGCAGGGGCTGGAGGGTCTAGATATCTTATATTTTTTATGATATTTAAATTTTATCAGGTATATAATTGGTTCCTAAATTTTGGAATCAAATCGTATTTTGTTTAAATCTCGAATCGAACTTTATCCGGAATCATAAGTTTTGGTTTCAATTTCGGATACCTTATTGGAACATGTTCATTTATGACGTGTTTGTTTCACAAGATAAGATTTCAAACGGATAAGAATTCAGTTGGAATTAACTAGGATAAAAATCGTGTGGAATAAGCTTATATCGTATCAATCGTTTGTTGAAATCTTAGATAAGAAGATCGGAAAAGATAAGATTTTGACATTCTATGTTTGTGTTGGCTCTGGATAAAGGAGTCGGATACTAATAATTTAATATTTAAATTTAATTTTACCAATTTTTATTTTTAAAATTATGAAATTTCATTTAAATAATTACTTTTTAAGATAATAATAATAATTGACAAAATATTTTTAAAATTTAAATTACAATTGACATATCACGAATATTCAACTTAAATCACAAGAAAAGAAAAATATTTAAGAATTTTAATTTCCAACCCCCGAGAGGATATATATATTCAATTAGAACTGAATTTGAATTCAGTCATATCCAACTTAAATGATATCCGAACCTCGTAGCAAACAACAAATATGATTTGACAGATCCTATCCACCGGTCATATTCCATGAAACAAACATGTTATAATAAGTTTCAAAGTACATATTTCGAGTATCTTATTGGAATCTGTTTTGGAATCTATTTCGTGTATCGATTTTAGTTTCGATTCTTGGTACTCGATGTGATGTTGGATCCGAAATCAGAATTAATTTTAATTAATTTCTTAATTTTTATTTCGAATCCTATTTAAATTTATTTAAATAAATTTTAAATTATTTTGAGTCTAGCCGGTACTCACGCGCATCCTTGTTTGTGGGGTCAGAAAGTTTGATATTTTGGAAGGTGAGAGAGCGACATGGATATAATTGAGATGGGGCTTGAACTCGCTTCTCGTCAACGCATGCGGGAGATACGAAAAGGTAAAGATTCTTTGATAAGATTGAAGTAGTTGGGGATGAATTCATTGCATTTTAGGGTTGATGACAAGTCATCAATAATTAGCTACTTGGGGAAATCTGGAAGCAAGCTAATTAGTAAGATGCTGTTGATTTGTAGATGGGAAAATTGAAATCTCTAATAGACTAATAGCATTCCATGCCTATTAAATAAGGCATCTGAATTTCGATTGATGTTTATAAATTTTTTCAACCGATTGCCTATGAAAATCTTTCAATAATTTGTTTTCAATGCGGAGTAGTAGAGCACCGGGATTTAAACTGCCCTATTACGACTAAAAAAATGATTCTTCCCAAAATAATGTTTCTATCGATTCTTCGAATGTTTATGCCCTTTTTGAAATTTCCGATTTAAATAAATCTTCTCATTCGAATTCGGATGCCCCTGTGTCTGGTTCTTCGATACCAAACCCTGTATGTGGCCTATGGATTCAAGTCCAACGTCGTAGCTTTGCATGATGGAGCCCTCGTAGTGCGCAAGTTCCCTCGGGGGACTTCCGTGCTCGGGCTAGTGAGCAGGACTTATCCAAGCACAAGCAACCTCGAAAATCCTCTGGCGTCTCTCAAAGAAGCAGATCATCCCCTGCTCCTCCACCGGATAAGGGTAACTTTCCTTCAAACTCTCTGCCTCACTCAAATACTGCTTCTTCTAAGAATAAAACAATTTGGAATGCAAAACAGTCTAATATTTCTGATAAAAATATTTCATTAAACAACTCTTTATCTGACCTTGCTTTAAATATAGATGCTATAGATGTTCCTGCTATTGCTGAAAATATGGATATTATCAATGTTCCTATTTCTCCTGATAAGAATTCTATATCTGTAAATGAAAATCAAAATACTAGATTTGCTTTTAATCCTCCTATGACTAAATCTTTAGATGAATTAGCCAGTCATGTGGATAGTATTTTTAATTCTTCTGAAGTCTCTAGTGTAAATGCTCCATCCTCTTCCCACCTTAGGAAAAAAACACCTAAACATGCTAAGGCCAAAATTCATCTTGGCCCAAAAGTTGAAAAAACTAGTAAATTCAAAAGGCAGAAGCCTCAGAATAACAATGACTCAAATGCTCATGAAGGAAATAACTCCCTATCTGAGTTTCAAACTTCCAACCCCTTTACATTATTAAATGAATATACTTAATTGGAATATTATGGGGGCGGGTAGAAAACCAGCCAAGGAATTTTTATTTCTTTAAATTAAAAATTCAAATGTAAAGGTAACCTCTCTCCATAAGACTCACCTTGATGAATCCCAAGCTAAGAAACTAGTTAGAACCTTTGGCCGTTCTTGACAGGCTGTTATTCAGCCTAGTTCAGGAGCTTCTGGAGGTATTCTTGTTGTCTCAGACTCTAGTATTATCAAAACTAAATTGATTTCTACTTTTGCTCAAATAATCAATCTTGTCATTCAATTGGATAAATATGAGCCTTTCCTCCTTTCTAGTATTTATGCTATCACTGATCCTAGGATTAAGAATACTTTATGGAATTCTTTTTCTAATACTGATTGCTCTAGCTTTCCATGGTTAGTCATGGGTGATTTTAACTGCATATTGAATGCTGAGGATAAATTTGGTGGCTTTCCTTTCAAATTTACAAAACTCATTCTTGATTTCTCTGCTTTTATTATGCATGCTGGTTTAATTGACCTTGGCTTTTCGGGTCGAAAATATACTTGGTCAAATAATCGTAAGGATGCCGCTAGGATTTTAATTAGGCTTGATAGATATTTTGCAAATGCAGCATGACTTTATTTTTTGGAAATTGTTTTATCAATCATTTAAATAGAGGTATCTCAAACCATAACCCTTTATCCATCTTTATTCCCTCTTTCCCTCAAGCTAGAAATATTTTTTTTAAGTTCCAAAGTTTATGGTTTGAGTACGAAGAGAGTCATGACATTGTTAAAAGGGCTTGGTCCCCTTACCCTCTCAAAACCTTGACTCTCCTTTCAATCTAAAACTAAAAAATACTAGAGGTGCTCTAGCTCATTGGAATAAACTAATTGTTAAAACTTAGAATCCCAACTTCAAAGCACTGCTAGTGATATCTTCCTCCTTGAATCTTTAGATGATTCTCCCTCTAGACTTGCCAATCTAGACATCAAACTTAGGGAATTAAACAATAGATTTATTGCACTGAATAGACAAATTTGCCTCAAGTGGTGGATTAAATCTAAAGTTAAATGGTCTTCTGAGGGTGACCTTAATACTGCTTATTTCCATCATGTAGTCACCACTAGAAGAATTAATTATGTTCATTCTATCATCAATTCTGATAATTCTGTTATTACTGATACAAAAGATATCATGCTTATTTTTGTTAATCATTATGCCAATCTTTGGAGTGAAAATGTTACTATATCTAATGTCCAAAATAATTGGCCTTCTATTAATCATATTGATGATCACACAGTTTCTTCTCTTATTAATCATGTTTTCATGAACGAGCTTTGGGAGACTATTAAGTTATTTAAAAATGGAAAAAGCCCTGATTTTGATGATTTCACCGTAGAATTATATAAAAACTATTGAAATACTATTTTAAATGATTTTTACAACTCCATTCTCTATTTCTTTAATCACTCTTCTCTCCCAAATGATTGGAATAAAACTCTTCTTACCTTCATTCCTAAAGTAAAGAATCCCAAAACTGTTAGAGATTATAGACCCACTGTCCTTTGCAATATCTCTTATAGAATTTTAGCTAAACTTCTTGCAAACAGACTCAAATAGTGCCTCCTCTCATTAATCTCTTGTGAGCAATCTACCTTTGTAAAAGGCAGAAGCATTCATGATAATATCTTGATTGTTCAAGAGCTAGTTCACTCATTCTATGATTCTAAAAGTAAATCTCCCTTTATCATTGTGAAAATTGATCTAGAAAAAGCTTTTGAAATGATAAATAGAAATACTATCATTGATGTTATTAAGCTTTACAAAATTCCTGATCAATTCATTCAATGGATTAATACTTGTATATCCTCTCCTACTTTTGCTTGCTTAGTAAACTAGCTCTCAAATATCAGATTTCTTTCCATCTCATAAAGGAATTAGACATTGAGACTATCTCTCCCCTTTCTTATACATTTTAGTTGCCCAAATTCTTACCCATCTAATAAATAAAGCTGTCAACCTCAATAAACTTACCCCTTTCAATTTTAAAAATAATCTTAAAGTAAGTCATCTCATGTTTGCAGATGACATCATTCTAGTGTTCAAAGCAAACTCCAAAAGTATAACATCTGTTAAAAATATCTTTGCTTCCTATGAATCTCTTACTGGTCAGAAGATAAATTTTACAAAATCTGAAATCTTCTTCCCAAAGCATACCTCTCCCTCTATTAAGCATAATATTTTCTCCAATCTAGGTATGAAGGCTGATACTTTTCCTTTTAAATACCTTAGAGTTATGATGTCTCCAAGAAGACCTCCCTCCTCCACTAATTCTCATATTCTTACCCAAATGGAATCTAAACTCTCCAATTGGAAAGCCAATCTTCTCTCTTAAGCTTAGAGACTTGTTCTTATTAAATTTGTCCTAAATTCTATCCATACTCACTCTATCTCAGTTACCTGGTTAAGTAGTGACCTTAGCAATGAAATTGATAAAACTATTAGAAATTTTCTTTGGAATCACAACTCTACCAAAAATAATATACATCTCCTCAACTGGGATACTGTTACCCTTCCAAAGAAACTGAGGGGTCTAGGTATCCAAGACATTACATCAAAAAACATAGCCCTTCAGGCAAAAAGAGTGCATGCTTATCTAAACAACTCCAATTCTTTGTGAGTTAAAATTGTTAAAGCAAAGTACCATTTAATTTCTTCCTCTAATCTCCTTCCTCCTTCAAGTCCTCTTGGAGCTAGAAACTATTATGTAAAGCCTATTCCAAGCTATTTTTTGGCTTCAAAAATATCATTGGTAATGATAATAATACCTCTATTCTCACAGACTTTTGGATTCTTGACCTTCCCTTAGCTTTGAAGCCTACCTTCATTAATATGAACCTTATTAACACTGTCACTCAAGTTAATCATTTAATGTATAATTATACTTGGTCTGACTTTTTGGATTTATCTTTCTGCAGTGCTGAATTGTGGAAGACCATTTCTAACATTGAGATTGTGGATTATCCCAATGATGATATTATAGTTTGGACACCTAGTGATAATGGTATGACAATCGCATCATCAGCGTACTTGTTTTTGAAATCAAATAACCTGCTTTCTGATAGTATTAATCCAATTTGGAATTTGACCTGGAAACTTCCTATTGCTCCAAAAATTAAACTATTTTTATGGAAACTTTTTCATGGCAGATTGCTTACTAAATCCAGGTTATTGAGTTTTGGTTTATCAACAAATTCTTTATGTGTTTTCTGTAATAATGATGTGGAAACTATTTTGCATCTTTTTCTTGACTGTCCTTTTTGTTTCGAATATTTGGTCTTCTCTAGGTCAAAATCTCAATTTAGATTTTTCTATTAGAAATGGATGACACTTGGGTAGCTGGCTTAAGCCTCATATTAACTCAAACTTGAGTTTAGAGACTAAATCTATTGTTGCCAATGCCTTATGGTATATTTGGTATTTTAGAAATAGTATGACTCATGGTGAAGGACGGCCTGCTATTTCAACAGCTGTTATGAGAATTTTAACTTTTTCTATGAATAACAAGATCTATATTTCTCCTAAGGGCAATATTCCAAATATCATAAATGTTATGAAATGGTCTCTTCCTCCTTCCGGATGGCATAAAATCAATAGCGATGGTGCATTTTTAAATCTAGACGGTGGTGCTGGTTTTATAGTAAGAAATGATGAAGATAATTGTATTTATATTTCAGCACATTACTTTAACTCTTCTTCAGTTTTATTTTCGGAATGTACTGCTATTTTGAATGCTATTTGTTGGGCAACTTCAACAAAGCTGGATAATATCATTGTTGAGACGGATAGAAAAGTTCTGGTGGACATGATTAATGGGAAATCCTCTCCCCCATGGTAGATTCGGAATCTCTTTAATCTCATTTGTAATCGCATCAAATGCTTTCATCATTTTTCTTGTAATTTTATAAATAAAACAGTGAATGAAGCTGCCCATTGGGCAACAAACTATGCTAGGAGACGTAAGGAATCCATTATTTGGACGTCCATATGATCTCCTGGGCTAGAAAATAAGGATGCACAACATCATATTAGCTAAGTAATTTATTTTTCTATTTTGGTAAAAAAGAAAGAAAGACTAATAGCGTCCTTGAGTGATATAGACCTATCATTTCACATCCAATTAAGTGGTTGGGAAAATATATCTTTTAGTGCGTAGGTTCTTTCTCTAAGCTCTAATTACTATTTTCTCTAAGTTGTTGACTTTGATAATAATAATAATAATAATAATAATAATAATAATAATAATAATAATAATAATAATAATAATAAAGTGATGAATATTATTTCTATTCGCAAGGTTGGACTCACTTGATGATCGTATACCTTATAAAATAGAAAGTTGCAAAAGGATATGTTTGACTTTGTATAGCAAAAATATTTTATTAGTTCAAATAAAAAAAAGAAATACGAGAAACATATAATTATTTTAAAATAAAAAATAAAAAAATAATTAAAATACATGTGAAGCGAAAAATATCTTTATCAAGAAGGTTGTTTTACCTCGATTAATAGTACATAATCTTGGCTCTGTCATATATATATATTCTATTTTGATTGCACTAAAATAGATAATTAAAGCATGTGATCACAAGCGACGAAATTTTTTTGGGAACATAAAAGAAAAGCATTTAGGTTTAGTGTTAATTTGGTAGATTGGGACAAAGTGACTAATTTTTGCAAGAATAGTGATCAGGGATGACAATGGATCAAATATAACGTAGATAAATCATATTCATACTTTAGTATCTTCACCAAATTTGTCGTGACTATGAATATGTTGATTAATCATATCTGCACCGCATGTAGATGCAAATATTTGTATTGCCTCTTTAATTAATGCACCATGTATGTAAGATATAATATAAAAAATAAATCACTAAATAACATAAATAAATTGTTAGCTTGGTAAGTATATGAAAAGTATTTAAGATTTTAATGATTTTACTATATTGCATATATATATATATATAAGAGTTATTATAGGTAATAGGTTAACTATAATTAAATATGTGAATATGTACGTGGATGGGAATGCAAATTACATATGGTGCATACACTTTCAAAATCATATCTACTTAACATTTGTGTGGATACTAATACAGTTATAAATTTATATTTATTTTTTGAAAAAAAAAATCAACACAATGCATTACTATCTAGCGGATGCAAGTATGATTGCCATCCTAATGTGGCTAGGGATCATCAATCTTGACGAGCTTAACAAGGTCAAGTTAAGGTTATAAGGATTTTATTAGCAACAATGATTACTCAGGAAATCAAGTTTTGCTAGTTTAGCACAAATGAAAGCTCTCAAATCAGTGCAGTAAATTGAAAGAAAGATACATTGATCGCACTATTCTATTGCAAATAGTTTAGGACTCGTTTGGTTAGCAAAAAATAATATAGAAAATTTTGCTTTCTATAGAGTATAACTTTTCAATACATGGGCAAGTAGATTTTCACCTAGTCCCTGCTCCTTCTCGGCGGACCAACATTTTCAATCAATCATTGTAGTAATACGACTCCATGTCTTTGGTGAGTTAGCTAATAAAGATGGATAATCACGATTGCATAATAATAATTTCTTGGCCAATTGCTTGAAAATTCTCGATTACACGCAGGACTTGGATGGTGAGCACACTACTAGAATTGTCGTCATCACTGACGGCTCAAACCGTGAATGAACCGTTGGTGATAATTATCACGGAAGACGTCAGCCGTGACAAAACACCGTCACTGATGTGCGTGTCTCAGATAATTTGTGACGGCTGAGAGACGCTATTACAAGTAATCATCAGCGACAGCCGCGGGGACTATCGCTAATTTAAACACATCAGTGACGGCTGTAGGCGACTATCACTGATACTAACACATCAGCCACGATCTCGAGCCGTCGGTGATACTATTAGCAATCGTGATATTTGGTGCTGCCCATGCCATCAGTCATTTACGATAAGCTTTCAGCCACGGCTTAGTGACGGTCGACCGTGGGTAAGCCGTGGCTAAAGATATATCCTGCAATTGAAAAAATGAAAATTTTATAAATTCCTGTATACAATGATATTTATAGATTATAATTTATTTTCAATCATAGATTACAATAAAAAATTATCATACACATGCATTTAAAATCGAACATACAAATTTTACATAAATATCATCAATCTAAGCCTCAAACCGGAGGTAAATAATTATCAAAATATCATATATATACAACCATAAGTATATAAATAGCTTTCAGTATACAAACAAGTATCAAAATATAAATAAAATATAATAAACCAAAATCTCACGACTGCGGTGGAGGCAGTGGAGTCGACAACGACTGGGTCGGGAGCGTCGACTGGGTCGAGGAGAACGACGGCTGCGACATCATCGGTAGAAGACCAGAGTGAGACATAATCTGAGTGAGGAGTGCCTGCATGTTCTACATCGTTTGTCTCAACTCTTTATTCGTCCGTCTTTGCTCCTCCATCGCATGTCCCTACTAGGTGAGCTCCGACTCCAAGGCCACTATCCGGCTCTGGTCCTGCGCTCGGGATGTCGAGGTTCGCTCACCCCGCAGTTGGAGGGATCGGTGCCCCAAGTGGCCCGAGCACGACGCGTGCATGACCACTGTCTAGAAAGCTATAAACACAATCGTGCTCCCATCCACCTGCGGCCTCCACCCAAGCTGCTGCGTTGAACTCCTCCGGTGTGCCTCCACGCTCAATCACAGTCCTCGCGTATGTTTCATACACATGTTTATATTTTAAATGGGGAAAAGATCTAAAATGGTCCCTAAACTATTTCAGAATTTTCACATTGGTCTCACAACTTTTTTTCGACTCAATTGAGTCCCTAAAAATTTATAATTGTCACTTTAGTCCCTGGTCGTGACCCTGCCGTTAAAAACACCAACTTTTTTTTGCCCGAAGATGCACTTGATTGGCCAGCTAGGGTCAGGATAGGGATCGACGCTGCTCGTGGTCTCGTGCAGACTATGGGAACGTTAGCCACGTAGGTATTTTTTTAATGGCAGGATCATGACCAGGGACTAAAGTGATAATTACAAATCTTTAGGGACCCAATTGAGCCGAAAAAAAATTATGGGACCAATGTAAAAATTTTGAAATAATTTATGGACCATTTTAGACCTTTTCCCTTTTAAATATATATAAACTATAAATAAATATTGTGTAAATCAAATAGACATAAATACTTACCATTATGATCGAGGCTCTGCTATCAACGTAGTCCCCCGCTCCTCGTCGACGACGGTGGGTGCGCTTAAACACCTCCATCATCGACAAGCATTAGACGGTGCCGTCCTCCGCCACGCGCGTCTTACATTAGAAAATAAATACATCAGTATCATTATACATAATATATAATTTAATTAAAAAGAATTAAATTATACATACCATGCGACGTGCATGAACCGCAAAGGACATGGAGCAACCAGTGTGGCGCGCCCCCGTACCATCCCCCTGGACATTCGGTTTCTCGACGTAGTCCGGGAGACCTCTTGCCACTCAGGCGTATCCCGTCGCTCAACGAGCTGGTCCTACACAGGGTCGTAAATCCACTCCGGGGGTGTCCCTGAGTCTGCCCTATCTGTGTGGCCCCCAGCCGTCTCATCATGGTCTGACAGTCCTACTGAAGTAGCTCGTTATACCGAGCGCGGGCAACATGCTCCCATTCAACCTCAACAAAAGTGGTTTGGTCCTCCGACCATGTATAATGAGCCTGCAATATATATATATATATATATATATATATATATTATTACTGATCAATATTTAATATTAATATTAATTTAATAAAAATAAATATACTTACCGAGAACTCTCGCCACAATAAATTCATATGTTCACGGGCATGTGAGACCAAATATAAATTCATATTACGATATTTTGAATTATAAATTAATTATAAAAAATAATTAATGCATATACTTACCGTCTTCCGTGCACACTAACTGCTCTGCGTAGTTCTCCCTCGGGTGGTGGAGGGAGAATTCTGTTAGGCCATCGTGGCCTACATTTGGAAGACGATGGTCCTGGATTTGTGGAGGGTGGCGGAGGGATGGTAGCCGGAGGTGAGGGGATGATGGACAGATCAGGTGAGGGAACGATGGATGGATCATGTGGGGGGATGGTGTCTGGAGGTAGGGGGATGGTGGTGGAAGACGAAGGGTCAGTCGGTATAAGTGTGGCAGGTGATAATCATCGGGGGGTCCTACGAGGAATGCCTCCTCGAGAATTGATATCTCGAACCATAGCTGTAAAAATTTAATATAATTAGATTATATATAATAAATTAATAGATATATTTAATAATTGAATATATACTTCACATTTACAATTATTCGTCACCATCATTATCATCATCATCCGTGTAATACTCTTCTTCTTGTTCTTCTGTATCGAAAATTTGAAATTCTTCTTCTTCTCCCTCATCATCATTCTATCCTTCCTAAACTTCATTATCATCGTCATCAATGTATTCTATTTCCAATTGAACTAACTCTGTGTCATCATCATCGAGTATTGGACTAACTCATTCCACTTCGGAAGGATCCTCTTCTTGATAGAAGTCATTTGCTGGCTCATTCTCTCGAACTACCGGGTTAATTTTTCCTCTGGCTTTAGTCTTACAGACTACATGCCAATCTGTCATATCTTTCTTTCGAGATGGATACTGCATATAATATACTTGTTCAGCTGGAGATGCCAATATAAATGGCTCATTTGAAGCTAATTTTGATTTATAATTGACCTCGATCAGCTATTTATACTTTGGATGAATTTTCATGCTCCTATCGCTTGTATCAGACCAATGACATTTAAAATGAGCAACTGATTTACATATGAAAAATTACAATTCTATGACTTCTTCCAATAGTCCGTAAAAATCGACATCACATTCAGGATACATTGTTCCGTTGACGCAGACCCCGACATTCATAGTCTTTTTTGTAGATGAATATTCAAGTGTGTGAAATTTATATCCATTAACAAAATAATTGTTATAACACTGTACAAGTCGTGCCGGTCAGCTAGCAAACTCAAAGATTTGGTTATCTATTTCGCCTCTATATTTTGTGCTGTAAGATTGAAACCAATTAGAGAACTTACGATTTCGTAATTTTTCTAATTCCTCGTCGCTGTAAATTGAGTATTTTGTCATCATCTCAATGTCAAATATTTCAATGAACTTTTCAATCTCTGGATAATTTAGTAAAACATACAAGTAGGTCAAATCACTACTAGAAATAGGTTCTTCAGCAACGGCTATCAGCAACGGCTATCAGCAACGACCGCTCAAGTCGTTGTAATTTACAATAGCGTTCTTACGGTCACTCGAGCCGTTGCAGATTGTTGTATATGCAACGGCTTTGTTACGGTCGCTTGAGCCGTTGCATATATATTATCACATTAGCAACGGCTTAGTTACGACTACGACATCCGTCACTCTTGAGCCGGTCGCGCGCTCGTGGCTCGAAAATAAAATACTTATTAGCAACGACGGGCTAACGAACGTGTGAGCTGTTGCTGATGATGTTACTTATCAAAAATGGCTTTCTAACCGACAAGTGAGCCATTGCTGATAAGTTTATATAGGTCGATAGATCGTGCCCGCCCCCTTCCTCCTCCTTCTTCCTCTTCCTGCTGCTACCGTCACCGTCGATCGCTGCTGCCGCCGCCCCGTCCTCGACCGCCAAAGCTAGTCGCTGCCTTCATCGCTTGCTCTAGGTAAGTCTCACCGTCTTACACGATCTCCATTCACTGTAGATCCGGCTAATTGCCGGATCATTGTCCAGTGTCCGGACACTGGACATAGGACACTAGACGCCGGCACCGGAATCCACCAAAAATATATTAATGGTTTAATTTTTAGATTAATTGTTAGGGTTTAGATTAATTTTTAGATTGATTGTTAGGGTTTAGATTAATTTTTAGATTAATCTATTTAGATTAATGTTATGTTTTAGATTAATTTGATGTTAAATTAATGGTATGTTAATTAGTTAAAATAAATGCTATGTTTTAGATTAATATTAATTAGTTAAAATGTTAATTAGTCCGGAGTCGTCTTCAGTGGAATAGCGCCGGAATCGTCCACTTTGGACTCGCGTCGGAATCTTCTACTTTGGACTCGCGTCAGAATTATCCACTATGGACTCAAACTGATTCGAAACATTTAGAAAATAATCATCCCTCCGACGAGTTGATACGTTTCACGTACTCATCGATGAGTCTAATATGATTTAGCAAAACCTTAGATCTGTTCGGGGATTGTATGTTCGTGTAAAAGAAGTAGATGATCTTTTATATGACGTACAATCCATGAATTGTCACTGATTGGATAATTTAGGAATATAGTTATTTGTATTGCACTTAGTTTTTTTTTTAACTGTTAACTAATTCTAAATTTCGGCAATATCTCTCTTGTTCTCCGATATGCACCCAGATGATAATCGTATTCGGAGAACTGTAGGGAGATGCTACCGAAATTTAGAATAAAATTAGCGATTAAAAGAAATACTTAGTGCAATATGAATAACATGAATCCCGAATGGAATAGGACCATCTCACCTAAAGGCATTAACTGAAGAAATTATCATTGATTGATAGAATTATGTCGGACGATAGAAGTTGGATGTACCGACGTCTTGATCGTGGAGCTTTAACGAATGAGTTTCGATTTAGCGAAACTTACTTCCTAAATTTTGCCTATTCGAATCGAAAATTCGTTAGCGTTGGTGATAAAATCCGATGTTCGTGCCATATTTGCTTCAATGGATGATTTTTGGATCGGAAAATTGTCACTCTGCATCTATATAGCAAAAGATTTGCACCAAGATATTTTTTATGGACTTTTCACGGGGAGTTACGTGAAGTCGGGACATCGAGCAATCCTGTCGTTCAGACACATGGTGAATTTTCCTCTGCTGGTGTTTCTTCAACCAATTCACATAATCCCTATAGAACTATGATACTCGATAGTCTTGGGGGTCAAATCCACCAGAATGATGATGTCAATCGGCCAGTTACTGAGACATCAATGCCACCAGATACTACAGGTGTTGATATCACAGAAGTACAAAGTGTGTTAGATATTGAATTGTCGAATAAAGAAGCTGCAGAATTTTACGAGATGTTGAAAGCTGTCGATGAACTTTTGTATGAGAATTGTCCTAAATACACTAGGTTTTCGGCAATGACGCAGCTCCTAAACATCAAGGCCGATCGTAATATCATCGGGGTTACGTTTGATCGGATTGCAGGATTGATTAATAGAATGCTGCCTACTGATAACAAGTTTGAGCCAACTTTTTATAAGACTAAAAAATTGATGAGAAAATTAGGGCTTGGGTACAAAAAAATACACGCATGCCAAAATAACTATATTTTATATCATAAAGAAAATGTGCAGTTGGATAAATGCCCTATATGCCAACATCCTCGTTACAAGGAGAAGAAATCGGTTCGACAAAAAAATATCCCATTTAAGGTGCTTCGATATTTTCTACTAACACCGAGGCTTCAAAGATTATTCATGTCAGAAAAGATGGCCTCCTACATGAGTTGGCATGCAAGAAGTCGTGATGATATAGTAATGACTCATCCATCCGATAGTGAAGTATGGAAATATTTGGATACATGTTATCCTTCATTTGCTAGGGATAATATATAGAAATATCATATTGTGATTGTGCACGAATGATTTTAATCCGTTTGGTCATTCTGTAACTCCTTATTTAGTTTGGCCAGTGCTGTTAACAGTTTATAATTTGCCACCGTCAATGTGCATGAAAGATGAATTTATTTATCTTTCGATGATTATTCCGGGTCCTAAGTGTCCACGTAAAGAAATAGACGTGTTTCTCAAACCCTTGATAGATGAATTGAAAATATTGTAGACTGGGGGAGCTGTCACTTATGATTGTAATCGGAAGCAAAACTTCAATTTAAAGGCCGCGATCATATGGACAAACAATGATTTCCCGGCATACGACATGTTGTCTGGTTGGAGCACTCACGGCCGACTCTCTTGCCCGTATTGTATGAAACACTCTAAATCATCCAGTCTTCAGAACGGACGAAAAATCCCATTCTTTGATTATCATCGTCGATTCCTACCGGCTAACCATCAGTATCGAAGGAATCATAATAAATTTTCTAAAAGTAGAGTCGAAAGAGATGAGCCACCACCGATGTTGTCTGGTGAACAAATATTAGCACGTGTTTGAGCACTTCCAGTGATAGTGTTTGGTCGGAATGAAAGAGTGTTAGTCTTTGGTCAAACACATAATTGGGTGAAAAAAAGTATCTTTTGAAAATTGCCGTATTGTAGTTCATTACTGATCCGACATAATTTAGACGTCATGCACATTGAGAAAACTAATATTTTTAACACTTTGATGGATGTTCCCGAGAAAACTAAAGATAATGTCAAAGCCCGACATGATCTAAAAATACTTTGTAAGAGACCGGAGTTGGAGTTACAAGAGGTCAACAGACGATATCTGAAGCCGAAGGCCCCGTATGTGTTAAATAAACAATAGATCAAAGATGTTTGTCAATGGATAAAAGAACTCAGATTACCCGATAGATATGCCTCAAACATATCTCGATATGTGAACGTCGATGATTGCAAAATATCAGGGATGAAGAGCCATGATTGTCATGTATTCATGTAGAGATTGCTTCTGATCGCATTCCGAGATCTTCTACCTGATAATATTTGGTGTTCGTTGACTGAATTAAGTATATTTTTTAGAAACATTTGTGCAAATATCCTTCGAGTCGAAGATATGTCAGCATTTGAAAGTAATATTGTTGAAATTATATGCAATATGGAGCAGTTTTTCCCTCCTGTCTTCTTTAACTCGATGGAGCATCTACCGATGATTGCAAAAGTTGGTGACCTCATTCAATACTGGTGGATGTACTTATTTGAAAGATACATGAATCGTCTAAAGAAAAAGGTAAAAAAATACCGCAGCTGTTGAAGGATCAATATCTGAATCGTATATCATCCAAGAAATTTCAACATTCTGCTAATTTTACTTTGAATTGACAGTACAGACAAGATTTGATCGTCTTCCACGTAACGACGACGAAAGAGTTCGACATTCAGATGAGCGTTTAAATATATTTTGTCACTCTGGTCGTGTTTTTGGTTCTCGTCCATCTCAACACTTAGGTGACGAAGTGTATCATTTGACACAATTGTACGTATTACTCAATTGACCAGAGATGGAATAATTCATTGAAATATTTGACATTGAGATGGTGCAAAAATACTCTATTTACAACAATCAAGAATTGGAGAGATTACGGAATCGTGATTTTCCTACTTGGATTCGGGCTTACAGCAAAGATCATAGAACTAAAATAGATGAAATAATATTTGAGTTTATTAGTGAACCGTCACGACTAGTGTCGTGTTATAACAGATATTTTGTTAATGGGTATAAATTTCATACGGTTGAATATGCATTTACATAGAAGACGATGAATGTCGGGGTCAGCGTGAAAGGGACAACGTATGTTGAATGTGATATGGATTTTTATGGACTGGTGGAAGTAGTGATAGAGTTGCACTACTTCGGCTTGAAATCAGTTATCCTATTTAGATGTCATTGGTTCGATACAACAGAAAGGGGCATGAAAGTTCATCCAAAATATAAATTTGTTGAGGTTAATTACAAATTGAAATTGGCAGCAAATGAGCCTTTTATATTGGCATCACAAGCCGAACAAGTATATTACACGAAGTATCCGGCTCAAAATAAAGATTAAGCAGATTGACGTGTAGTCTGTAAGACTAAAGGTAGAGGAAGAATTGATCCGATAGCGGGAGAAAATGAGCTGATACCTGATGTGACAAATGATTTCTATCAAGAAGATGATCCTCTTGCTGTATATCGTATTATTCCAATACTCGGGGATGCATACAAAACGTTAGTTCAATTAGAAGTTGAATATGTTGATGATGACGATCATGAAGTTGGGGAAGCTGGAGATGAAGAAGATGAAGAAGAGGAAGAAGAGGAAGAATTCGAAGACTATTACTCAGATGATGAGGAATAATTGTAAAGTATATCTTATATTAAATATATCTCTACTATATATATAATCTAATTAAATGCTTATTCGATAGATATGTCGGGTTATGATTATCGCTGGACAAGAGCTTCGGAGTCTTCGATCGATCAGACTCCAGCACTTACTCCTTCTGTTGATCCTCCTGCCGCTGATCCTCTTGCTGATGATACTGCTGAGGCTAGTTCATCGTGACGCAGGGCGGCCACGCGGGCCGAATAGGTGGCAACCTCCACCAGCGATAGCGTTACGTAGATTCATTAGTGTGATTGGGGAGCGGTAATATATCATGAATTATGAATTATTACAAATTCATTATATCATAATATACTATTGAACTTTATTTTTGTTGTGCGGGTTCGAGCAAGAGGATGTGCCCAAGACCATATCTTCTACAATCCGACGATACATGCATGGGGCATGGCCCACGTGGTCTCACGTGCCCAGCGATCATGTCGACATGCTATGGCGCGAGTTTGAGGCACGTATTATTTTATATATATATATATATACATGATGATTAATATTGGTACTGATATTATTATTTTGCAGACTCGCTATACATGGGCTGAGGACCAAAGGTCCTTCATTTACGCTGCCTAGGAGGCTATTTCTCGGCAGAGGTACAACGGTCAGATGGGGCGGGCCCGGTCCCAGGCGATGGCCCGAGCTGAGACCACAAACATCGCGGAGACTCGGGGATATGGCCCCGATTGGATTACTCCAGATATATGAGACCATCTTGTTGCATTATGGTCGACGGTTCGATGGCAGGAGGTTTCTAGGACTGCGGCTAGAAACTGCATGTCGGGGGGAGGAGCGTGTCACACTGGCGGCTCTATTTCATTTATAGTGCACGCGAGTCGTATGGTAAGTATTATACCTTACTTTTAATTATATATTTTATTTGTTACTCTGTGTACTAATTAATGTATTTATTTTGTAAATGTAGACGACGGTGATGGACGACGGGACTGTCTAGCGACCCTCCCCGATTGAGATATTTGAGTGGACTCACCGTCGAGTACATGGGACGGGGGAGTACATTGACAACCGCGTTGCATACATATAGGTAAGTATATTTGTTTAAATTATTCATTATTTATTTATAATTTAAGTTTTAGGAAAAATATGAAAAAAAAAATCAAACTCGAGTAGGAGACCTACAGTCAGACGGTGATAAAGCGTGGGGGCACTCTCGAGGACTTTGACGCAGCAGCGTGGGTCGAGGCTGCAGGTGGCTGGGACCACGGCCGCGTATATGGCCTTGCAGATAGTGATCATGCGCGAGTCGTGCTAGGGCCACTTGGGGCACCGACCCCCTCCGATCGCTGGTGAGTGGCCGTCCACCTCGAGTTCTAGTTATGATCAGAGTAGCAGGATAAGGACACTAGAGGAGACGGTCGCGCGTCAGAGTGAGAAGATGGAGCGTCAGAGTCAGATGATGGCGGAGATGCATGCTATGCTACGCAACATCTCAGCTTATACCGGAGTAGGCATCCCTTCGGCATCATCAGATCCATCGTCCTCGAGTTAGTCCATGCTGGTGTACACCCAAGCACTCCAGACCCCGCCATATTATGATCCAGACCATCCTCCACCGTCGTAAGATTTATTATTATTTTTGGATATTGACTTTTTTACTTGGATACTATACTTGATTAACTTATTTTGTTTGGATATTGATACTCTAGTTTTGAATTTGAATAGTTTTTATATGATTGTGAATAATTATAAATATAAGTATAATTATTTTGATGTATATCTGGGTGTATCTGTGATGTATATGTGAATAGATGTTTGTATGGTTGTATGGATGTGTGAGTTATGTATTAGATAATGTATCAATGTATTAATGGAAATTTGAAATTTTAAAATTTTTCAGTTGCAAGTTTACATCATCAGCAACGGCTTTCCCACGGCCGTCCGTGGGAAAGCCATTACTGAAAGTGTATTGTAAGCCGTTGCTGATGGCCTACAACAACGGCTTAGCAACGGGCTTTCACTAACGGTCTTGCCACGGCTGCAGGGCCGTTGCTAATGTTCATATCTACAACGGCCCCGCATTTGTGGTAGAACCGTTGCTGATAATATTATTAGCAACGGGCCGAGCGACTGTTGTTGATCCGTTGCTAAGTTATCAGCAATGCGTGTTTCTGCCACGGCTCTGTTGCAACGGGCTGGGCCATTGCAAGCCGTTATTGATGCCTATTATTCCAGTAGTGAATGGTACTCTTCGTCGTTTAAGAATCGAGACGGACGAGAACTCAAAGCACGATCGGGGTAACAAAAGATATTTAAACAACCATCTGATGGTCGAGCTCCCCCGTCGCCGTTCCGCGGAAGACGATTAAGTCTTGTCTTGATTGTTGATTCAAAATAAAATGAGCAGAATGTTGAATTTTTTTAACTTATATATGCTTCTGATATGGAGCCTTCAACTGTGACAGCGTTCTTTACTTTTTTCTTTAGACGATTCATTTATCTTTCAAATAAGTACATCCACCGGTATTGAACGGGGCCACCAACTCGTGCCTCGTAAGCCAAGTGTATCGGTAGATGCTCCATCGAGTCAAAAAATACAGGAGAGAAAAACTGCTCCAGCTTGCATATGATTTCAACAATATTATTTTCAAGTGCTGACATATCTTCGACTCAAAGTACATTTGCATAAATATTTCTAAAAAACATACTTAATTCTATCAACAGATCCCAAATCTTATCGTGTAGTTGATCTCGAAACGCGATCGGAAGCAATCTCTTCATGAATACATGACAATCGTGGCTCTTCATCCCCGATATTTTGCATTCATCGACGTTTATACATCGAGATAATTTTAAGGCATATCCATCGGGTAATCTGAGTTCTTTGATCTATTGATACACATCTTTCAGCTGTTGTTAATTTAACACATACGACGTGTTTGGCTTATGAAGCGTCCATTGACCTCTTGCAATTGTAACTCAGGCTTCTTACAAAGTATTTTCACATCATGTCGGGCCTTCACATTATCTTTAGTTTTATCGAAAATATCCATCACAATGTTAAAAATATTATCAAACACATTTTTTTCAATGTGGATAACGTCCAAATTATGTCAAATCAGTAATAAACTGTAATACGGCAATTCCCAAAAGATACCCTTTTTCACCCAGTTATGTGTTTGACCAAAGCTTGAAATTCTTACTTTCCGACCAAAAGTAATCTCTGGAAGCAATTGAACACGTGCTAACATCTGTTCACCAAACAAAATCGGTGGCGGCTCATCTCTTTCGACTCTACCCTTGGTAACTTTATCACGATTCCTTCGATACTGATGGTTAGATGGTAGGAACCGATGATGATAATCAAAGAAGGAAATTTTTTGATCGTTCTCAAGACTGAATGATTTTGAGTGTTCCATGCAATACGGGCAAGAAAGTTGCCCATGCGTGCTCCAACCAAATAATATGTCATAGGCCGAGAAATCTTTGATTGTCCACAATATAGCAGCTCGTAAAGGAAAGTTTTGCTTCCGGTGACAATCATGTGACAACTCCCTCAACCCTCAATATTTTCAGTTCATCAATTAGGGGTCGGAGAAATACGTCAATTTCTTTGCGAGGACCCCTAGGACTTGAAATAATCATCGAAAGATAGATAAATTCATCTTTCATACACATTAAGGGAGACAAATTATAAACTGTTAATAACACTGGCCATACTGAATATGGAGTTGCCGAATTACCAAACAGATTAAAACCATCTGTGTACAATCCCAACTTGATATTTCTAGTATCCATAACAAATGAAGGATAACACATATTCAAATATTTTCATGCTTCACTATCGGATGGATGAGTCATTACTGTATCATCACGATTTTTTACATGCCAACTCATATCACTACAACAAAATCCTTGTATATCGACGTTAAATCTTTGACGCTTATTATAAGCGTCGAAACGTAAAACAATTAAAATATTTTAATATGATAAATTTCGACGTCTCTCACAGGCGTCGAAATTTTTCGACGTCTATTTTGACGTTAACTCAAAGACGTTGGAGCATTTCGACGTCTGAGAATAGACGTCGAAATCTTTCGACGACGATTCTGACGTCAACGTCTATTTTAATATTATATATTTTGACGCCTGAGAGTAGACGTCAAAAAATTTCGACGTCTGCTCTCAGACGTCGAAATGCCACAGCAGACGTGGAGTACTGGAGTGAGCGGGTGAGCGCATTTTGACGCCTGAGAGTAGACGTCAAAAAATTTCGACGTCTGCTCTCAGACGTCGAAATGCCACAGCAGTGGAGTGAGCGGATGAGCGCATTTTGACGCCTGAGAGTAGACGTCAAAAAATTTCGACGTCTGCTCTCAGACGTCGAAATGCCACAGGAGAGTGAGCGGGTGAGCGCGTGTGGCGCGCTTGCCCGCCCAGGCAAGAGGCGGGAAATCTCCCGCCTCTGCTTTTTTTTTTTTTTGATTAAAAAAAAATCACTATGCTGACGTGGAGTGCTCCCGCTGCAGTTCTTCTTCTTCTTCTTCTTCGTGCCGCCGCCGTTCGTCTCCTCTTCTTCTTCTTCTTCTTCTTCTTCTTCTTCTTCTTCTTCTTCTTCTTCTTCTTCTTCTTCTTCTTCTTCTTCTTCTTCTTCTTCTTCTTCTTCTTCTTCTTCTTCGTGCCGCCGCCGTTCGACGCCAAGGAGACAAAGGCGATCGACTCGCGGATATAGTGGAGTGCGTCCCGCTGCCGTCCTGCGCCATCACGTACTGCTGCCGTCCTGCGCCATCACCGCTGCCGTCCTGCGCCATCACCGCCGTCGGCATGAATCTCCTATGGCGAGGCCACCACCGCTGTCGTCCCGCTGCCGTCCAGGCTCGAGCCTCCGGTCTCCCGCCGACAGCCACTCGGGGAACCCACCGTCGACCGACAGCAGCTTTCAGTTGCCGACGACGCTTCCCCATGCGGCAGCGACCATCTTGTGCAGCAGCTTGAGGCAGTCCTCGACGCCGGAGGGCGACCGTGTGCCGAAAGGGGACTTCTGGGTGCCCAACACGTACGCCACCTAGGCCGCGCTGGGCAACGACGGGAGGGGACGGCGCGAGCGGGGAGTGCTGGGAGATGCTCACGCCATCAAGCCGCGCTGGTGATGCGACGCGCAGCGGCGGCTCAATTTTTTTTTTTTTTTTTTTTTTGTGCATATCGACGCCTGTGGAGGCGTCAATATGCTAAACATATTGACGTCAAAGGCGTCAATATGTTGGCGTCAATATTGACGTCTCGTTTCGACCGTAAACGTCGTCGAAATTTAAATATTAACGTCTCTTTTTTTTTGACGGTAGGAGACGTCGAATTTTAAATATTGACGCCTGCATAGACGTCAATATTTAAAATTAAGCGGAAGGTTTTTGACACGCGTTTTCGACGGATTCACTGCCGTCAGAATGCAAATATTTACTCCCTCCGACGTCAAAATTTCTTTATAATTTGCCGTCAAAATTCCAACGATGTGTTGTAGTGTATAGGGGGCAGTCTTTTCTGACATGAATAACCTTTGAAGCCTCAGTGTTAGTGGAAAATACCGAAGCACCTTAAAAGGGATATTTTTTTGTCGGACTAAATTTTTCTCCTTATAGCGAGGATGTTCACATACCGGGCATTGCTCTAACTGTGTATTTTCTTTATAATATAAAATGTAGTTATTTGGGCACGCGTGTATTTTTTCGTACCTAAGCCTTAATTTCCTCATCAATTTTTTTTGTCTTATAAAAAGTTGGCTCAAACTTGTTTTTTAGAGGTAGCATACCATTGATAAAGCTTGCAATCCAATCAAACGCAACCCCGCTGATATTACAATCGGACTTGATGTTCAAGAGTTGTGTCATTGTCGAAAATCTTGTATAATTAGGACAATTCTCATACAAAGGTTCATCGGCAGCTTTGAACATCTCGTAAAAATCTGCAGCCTCCTCATTCGACAATTCAATATGTATCGCAGGTTGTTCTTTAGTGACTTCAACTGTCGTAGTATCTGGTGGCACTACCATCTCAGTAACTAACTCAATATTATCATTTAAATGGAATTATCCTCCAAGACTATTCAAAATTATTGTTCTGCAAGGATTAGATGGATTGGAAGAAGAAACACCAGTAGAAGAAGATTCACCATGAGTTTGGACAACAAGATTGCTCGATGTCCCGACTTGACGTGACTCTCCGTGATAATTTCATAGAAAATATTTTGGTGTTAATCCTTTTGTGTACAGATGCATTGTGACAGTTTTCCGATCCAAAAATCTTATGTTCAAAAATTTTCGGCACGGACATCAGATTTTATCACCACTAAGGAATTTTTGATTCGAGTAGGCGAAATTTAAGAAGTAAGTTACACCTACTCGAAATTCGTCCGTTATAGCTCCACGATGAATTCGTCCGTACATCCAACTTTGATCACCTGACATGTTCTGTCAAAAAGTTGACAATATCTTTAGGTAATGTCTTTAGGTGGGATGGTCCTTTTCCATTCGAAATTCATGTTATTTATATTGCACTCAAAATTTCTTTTAGTCATTAACTTTATTCTAAATTTCGGCAGCATCTCCCTATAGTTCTCCGAATACGCATATCATCTGGGCGCGTATCAGAGAACAAGGGAGATACAAGCCAAAATTTAAAAATGAATAATGATTAAAAGAAATAAATTAAGTGCAATATAAATAATTATGTTCCCAAATTATCCAATTAGGGACAATTCAATGGTTGTATGTCGTATAAAAGATAAATTACTTCGTTTACACGAACAAACAACCCCCGAACGGATCTAGGGTTTTATAAAATTAAAACTTGACTCGTCGATGCGTACGTGAAACATATCAACTTGTCATGATTATTTTCTAAATTTGTGGACGATTCTGCGTGAGTCCAAAGTGGACGATTCTGGCGCGAGTCCAAAGTGGACGATTAACATAATTAATCTATAATTAACACCTAATAAATCTATAATTAACAAATAATTAATCTAAAATTAATCTAAAATTAGTCTACATCGAACACATAAATTCTACAAATAACAGATAATAAATAAATCTAAAAAAAATAAAACCTAATATTAGGGGTTAAACCCCTAATCAAACAATAGCCGGCAGTAGCTGCCAGCTACTGTTCATCTGGTTGGGGACGAGGGATTCGACCCCAAACCTGGCGCCGATATCTACACGCTGACACTATTCGCCATTATCGGCGTCTGGTGTATAGACGCCGACAGTGGTGGCGACTGCATCAAAAAGGGGGCGGCGGATACCTAGGTCAAGGAGAAGAAGGGGCTGATGACGAGGGCAACAGCGATAGGCGACGATGGCTGCTGCAATACACGGAAGAGAAGAAGAGAAGCAGAAGAGGAAGGATCGGGCGCGAATGCAAATAAAAAAGATTTTCACCGACGGCTCGCCAATCGTCGAAAAACCGTGGATTCGTAATTTTAATATCACCGACGGTTCACCCTCTCTAAGCCATCGGTGAAGAGTGTTTTATCTTCGTGCTGCGTTCGCGCCATTAATTAATAAGCGATGACCGCTTTTAGCCATGGCTAATGAGTTATTAATATCACCAACAGCTCCTGTGCCCCCGCTAAGTTGTGACTAATAAATTATTTTATTTCGCATCATGTGCGTGCCATCAACTATGAGCGACGGCCCTATGAGGTCGTATGCGAGCCGTGGCTTATTTGCTTACATCAACCACGGCCACAGCGGCCGTCGAAATACTGTGAATGATTCTGACGGCCGTGACGATCGTCAGTGATTCTCGTGGCTGATGTGGTATATTCTAGTAATGGCAAAAACAACCGATCATGCATAACAAAGGCAAGATGAAAGGCAACAAGGACACATTTGCTTGTGACTGAAGGAAGTAGGGCTCCTATTAAACTTTTCTATACATGGGTGCCAGCAAGTTTTCACCTAGTCCCTGCTCCTCCCGGCCCAGAAGGGCCAACCAACATTTTCAATCAATCATTACAGTAATGTGACTCCATGTCTCTAATGATTTGGTAGGAGGAAAGAGGCAATACTAATTTGACAAATCCCCTTAAAAGGATTAGGGCTAGTGTGAAGCTTGTCAACAACCTTTTGACAATTTGAAGTTAGTCGAAGATATTTATATTTTTGTTATGGAAGGAAAGAGGAGAGTTGGGGGATAAAGATGGACAATCATGATTGCATAATAATAATTTGTCGGCTAATTGCTCGAATATTCTCGATTATATGCAGGTCTGAATTGGATGGTGAGCAAAAATAATCGATCATCAACAAAGGCAAGATGAAAGACAACAAAGACTAATTTGCTTGTGACTGAAGGAAGTATGTCTCATATTAACACCATCCCACCCCCTCAAACATATAAAAAGTGAACAGTGCAAAACCTACTGATTGATAGCTTATCTTATAGGCATTGCATATTATGAGCAACACGTTAGTAGAATAAGTATTTTAGAGCAGAGAGAGCATATCACCTTTGATAGTTGTCATCCTGTAATCGGTCCTAAAGAGTCCAATAGTTCTATCTGATATTGAATAGAACTATATGCTTGAAGTGCTTCACTAGAGGGAGGTTCAGAACTTCCTCGCAAGGTAAGATTTGAAAACCTACCCATAGTGTAGGTTTTTGTTCTGTCAAGATAGGTTGGTTTGCTCCTTTGCCCTCCTCTGCTAAAATAATAAAGACTTAGCACTGATCTTTTTTTTGCAAGACAATAGGTGTTGTTTTCTTTGACAAATAAGTGAGGAAAATGTAAGAAGTAGTTTACCTAGCCCATGATAAGTTACACTTTTTTTTTATATATATAAATATTTTTACCCCTAACATTTTTGGAAGATATCATTATTTTATAAAAATAAAATATTTTGACATTCCAAAAGCTTTTTATGATAATTGTGTATTACAATTATTAATAATTGATAATAATATTATTTATCTTATATTTTTTATATATAAATTTACTATATCCATTTATAATAGTTGATATAATATTATTTATTTTATAAATTTTTTTATTATATGAAATATAATGTGTCATTATATAATTGTATATGTATTAGGATAATTTATCTATGTTACAAATAAAAAGTATGTTTGGTCATTTCATCTGTATTTTTTGAAAAGTACATAATTTAACCAAATAAATTATCAAAAATTAATATATGAAAAAAATACAGTTCCTATCCATTAAACATTTTTTTGTACTTCCTACAATATGAAATTATACTTCTAGTTAATTCATGAGTATATTTTTATGTAGAAAATTGCTTATCATACCAATCAAAGGAGACCTAGATTTTCATTTGAGGTCGAGGGTTGGACAAATAATGGTAGATTTGAAGATCGTTTGCCTTGAGTTATACATAGCTAGTGCATAAAAAAAATGCAAATATCCACAATCTAATCAGAACAATAAAATTGATTGGCATCTTGAGTTTAAGGAGAATATAAAGCTGAAGCACTTTTTTAAAATAAAGATAAAAATCATAATATATTATCATACTAGGAATCGAAATTTAGATCTCTAAGCAACATACAACATGTTGTCACCAACTGTACTACCCGCAGTTGGCTCAAATTCAAAGTTATGGAGCAATTGCATGAACTTGTAGTGATGATTCCCAATAACGCTTTAGCGGGTATAGGTTTATGAGTAGCTCCTCTATATAAAATATACAATTAAGTAAATATGAGTATAAAATTAATGAATATAGTACAATGAATGAATGAATAATATTCATTATTCACTCGTTGCAATTGTTTATTCTTTCAAAGCTCATGTTCAATTGTTTACAAAAATTTCTTAAAAAAATTGCCCATATTAATTTTTCGCTCCATTGCTCATAGACAAAGTCTATATGGTAAAGATATTGTGGCCCACCCTATTCAAGATGTTAACTACTACATCTAGAATGTCAAAATGCTAACCACTCTATTTCCCAAGGAAAGGTTGATTACAATGGGTTTAATGTGAGAACTACACGTTATGCAACAAGCAAATTGAGAACTGCAATCATCTTTTTTTATGAATGCAATTACACACAAATTAAGTGCACTACTAAAAAATCGACTTTCTACATCAGATGTCGCTCAAGCTCTACTACGATGGTCACAAAAGTCGATCGCAGAATCCACCAAATTTGTGATAGTGACTAAGCACCACATATTCGATCGTAAACCATGCATCAGGCTGGGGCAGCCGAGAGAGGGGAGACGCGTTACTGGTGTCATCAGTGGGGTTTAGAGAGGATTGGAAGAGACCGTTAAGAGATTGGTGTTGAGAGATTGATCGAAGCTGGAGCAAAAAGATTGTGCGAGGAGAGGCTGAACGTGGAAGAGAAAAAGGTTTGTTGGTGATTGAAATATTATGTTTTCTGACGATTTTATGATGACTAGTGGCTAGCTATCGTAGATTATAATCGCAAAATGGTCAATTTGTCATCAAACATTTATTATTCTACGACCATTAAACCATTGGCCACAATGTAGTTGGTGATGTCAAAGCATGATGATCCGTTACATTTGCTATTGTTATTTTGCCATCATAAAATGGCCAAATATCTAGCACTTGACATCAATATGAATTACATAACGTGGAATTAATATGATCGAGATGGAATTTGTGATTATACGAACAGCCTGATGCATGGTTTTTGAATGCATCAAACGCAAGAGGAAGCGGCATCAAGATTTATCTAGCAATTCTATTCAAACTTTTACCCACGGTTTGCTACCAATTGAAAGGCAAAAATTAATTATGTGGCCATGGTAGCTTTTAATTTTAAACCATGCATGGAGTACTTTTTCTAGACCCATCTCTTCTCTCGTTGATTATTCTTTCAAATACAATATTGTCGGTTAGTGCATGAACTTTATAGGGCAATGTGTTCAAAATCGATCAATATCCTACGTTATCAATATTATATCTCACTAATTAAGAAATATGTAACTTTCTAAAAAATATTTTCCAATGTGTTGATCGAGTTTATTTATACTTTGAAACTTGATCAATTTTTAGCGATTTCTTAACACGTTCACATATAGAAGTCAACAAACCCTGCAGCGTGTTTGGAAACCGAAAACGCAAGGCAGGATTAGATCAACGTACGAATGAATAAATTAATTTGTGGCAGGAACATTGATATCTAGAGTCTCTTCAAAAATAAATAAATAAATAAATAAATCTCTCTTCAACACTCGCTCGTTGAATATATATATATATATATATATATATATATAAAAAAGCAATTTTTTAGATTCGAGTTTTAGAAAAGATAAATTCTCAAAATCAGATTTGAAGATAAAAAAAATTTAAAATCGAAATTGAATGAATCAGATACCTATTTTATCCATGATCAAAATCTCTTTAAAAATATAAAAAAATATAAAAAAATATAAAAAAATAATTTTAATTTATAAAAAAATATTTATAATAAAAATGAAGGATTAGAGTCTAAAAAAATATATTTTCAAACTCTCTAAATCATTAAAGAGTTTTGAATAAAATCTATAAATCTAAAATTAAATTAAAAATTATAAAATATTTTTTATGAAAAATATTTTTTTTGAATCACAACACATCTTTTATATTTTTTTAAAAAATATTTTATTAATTATTTTTTTAATTATAAAATATTATAGACTTTGGACAAAAGTCTCTAATGCATTAGAGACTTTTGTCAAAAGTTTATAAAACTAATTTTTAATTAGAAATAGTGAAATATTTTTTGTCCAAAATATTTTGATAGACTCTAGCACATTTTTTGTATCACATATATTTTTTATGAATTATATTTTATTTTTTATAACTATAAAATTATTATAAACAAAAGTACTCTCTAATTTTCATTAAAGACTTTTATGCAAAGTCTATAATATCTTGATAATTTTTTTAAAAAAATATTAAAATTCATAAAATAATTTTTTAATGATATAAAAGAGGTATTATGATCTAGAAAAATATTTTACATTAAAATATTTCATAAATTTAAATTTATAAACTTTGTGCAAAAAAAATTAATACATTAGAGAGTTTGAAAAATATATTTTTTATTTTCTAATATTTTATTTTTATCATAAAAAATATTTTATAAATTTAAATTATTTTAAATTATTTTTTAAAATTTTTATCCAAAGTCTCTAACTAGTTAAAGATTGATTTTGGCCGAGGATAAAATAAGTATATGAGTCATCCATTTTTTATTTTGAAATTTTTTTATCTTCGAATCTTTATCTTTTTCAAAATTCAGATTTGGGAAAATATATAAATATATTTATTTCATTCGTACGTCGTTAGCTTCACTTTTGACTTTTGTATTTAGTGCGACACTTGTCCGACGTCCTATGTTTGCAAATTGTAATCCTCGATGATAATCTTGCATTTTCTTTAAATAATAATTAAAATTAAGCTAGAGTGGCTTTCTAGTTGCTTCAACGCTTCCATTGATTGCCATTAATTATATTAATGTCGTTAATTAGTAGGGTTAATCAACTGTCCCACTCGCTGCCACCTCGTGAGCCGATGCATGCATCAACAAGGCAAGTGTATGTGTCTTCGATCTTGCTTCCGTCAAAGGGAACGCTGGTCGCTCTGAGCTCAAAACTTAATTTAATCCAATATATTCAAATTAATTTACCATTCGGTCAAATATATTAACTCGGACCCACACCAATTATACTTGCTAGGTTGATCAGTTCTCTTCATATATATATTTGGAGCATATTAGACCAGGTGGCTTTTGGAATGATCAACAAGTCACTAATGAAGTTGCACTTTTCGTGAATTACAACTTCAAACATCAAATGCAATTCCATTATAATTATAATATATATTTTATACAATATTATAAATACATAATTATAATTATTAATATTATAATATAAATTATGGTTAATAATATAATTTATTAATATATACTACATTTATGATAGGGGGATTCCTCTCCTGTCGTTTAAAAAATGACTCCGCATATATAATATTTTCTCTTCTCTAATTTTTTTTATTATGTGAAATAATTTAAAAATTAATAATTAATGTTATAGAATTTATTCCTGCATGAGGATCGGAATAGTTCGATCCAGCTCAATGTCACAGAATAAAAGTGTAAAAGAATTCGCATGCATAAGAACTTCAAAACCCAAAGAGATTTCTTTTATCTTGGAGATCGAAGCCCATTCCATTCCGTATTTTGAGGATGAAGGTGTTCTCCCTAGGGACAAGGTTGTGATTATTTTTTCGTCACAAAATTATTCTTTTGTCCCTCTCGCTCCGTAGTTGATACTTGAGTGGAGTTATGGTAAGTTTTTAGTTTTGGAGTACATAGGTGGGTTCGTAGTACGGGGTATTTGTTGATTCCTTCGCTTGGAACATACTCATTTGATTCTTTTTGCTTCGTACATGAAGAATGTCTTTGTTGTTGAAGGCTTCGGACGCTCACACACGATTGACGGCGATAAAGAGGAGTGATCACCCTAACAATAAGGAGAAGAGTCCCTTGGCGGAGGAGTTTATTGAAGTAAGTGAAGACCATAAGGTCTCAGGCTCTGAGGTCTTCAATGCCTCATGCTTAGAGGCAGTCGGACAGTTCATGCCTTCAGACTCCCCAACACTCCCAGGATCACCTCTAAGACATTGGAAGAGGGTTAGGGGTGCGGGTGAGGGTCCAGGCTCCGAACAGTTGTGCTCCCGGTGGGGGGTGATGCTGCTGCACCCATGGTGGTGATGGGAAATCGTATGCCGACGTCGCTTCAACTGGCTGCACTTTCTGCTGGTGGCAAGCACGTTCGGGTCGAGTTATTCGGGTTATTCGATTGTAATATTAGCGGAATTGCGTTTGATCAAATTGCAGATTTTATCAATGGTATGCTACCTCCAAATAATAAGTTTGAGCTAACTTTTTATAAGACAAAAAAAATAATGAGAAAATTAGGGCTTGGGTATGAAAAGATACACACGTGCCCAAATAACTGCATTTTATATTATAAAGAAAAATACACAGTTGGAGCAATGCTCGGAATGTGAACTTTCTCGTTACAAGGAGAAGAAATCGGTCCGATAAATTTTTTATTATTAATCTATTATATATAATCTAATTATATTAATTTTTTACAGCTATGGTTCGAGATATTAGTTCCCGAGGAGGCATTCCTCGTATGACCCCTCGACGATTACCACCCGCCCCACATGTACGCACTGACCCTTCGCCTTCCACCACCATCCCCCCACCTCCGACCACCATCCCCCACCTAATTCGTCCATCGTTCCCCCACCTGATCTGGCCACCATCCCCTCACCTCCGTCTATCATCTCTCTGCCACCCTCCGCAGATCTAGGACCATCATCTTCCAAACGTAGGTCACGAGGGCCTAACAGAATTCTCCCTCCGCCACTCGAGGGAGAACCATGCAGAGCAGTTAGTGTGCGCAGAAGACGATAAGTATATGCATTAATTATTTTTTATAATTTATTTATAATTCAAAATATTATAATATGAATTTATATTTGGTGCAGATTTGAGCAGGAGGACGTCCCCCGCACGATAACGGGGACGATCCGAAAGTTTATGCACGGGGCATGGCCTACATGATCTCATGTGCCCCGTGAGCATATGGATTTATTATGGCGAGAGTTCTCGGTAAGTATATTTATTAAATTAATATTAACGTTAAATATTGATCGGTAATAATATTTTTTTTTTGCAAGTTCATTATACATGGCTGGAGGATCAAACCTCTTAATTCTGTTGAGGCTGCATGGGAGCGTATTGCTCGCGCTCGCTATAACGAGCTACTTTAGTGGGCCGTCAGACCGTGATGAGACAGTTGGAGGCCACACAAATAGGATAAACTCGGGGACATGCCCCCGAGTGGATTCATGGCCCTATGTGGGACCAGCTCGTTGAGCGGTGGGCCATGCCTGAGTGGCAGGAGGTCTCCCGAACTGCGTCGAGAAATCGTATGTTCGGGGGGGGGGGGGGGATGGCACGGGGGGCGTGCCACACTGGTAGGTCCGTGTCTTTTGCGGTTCATGAGCGTCATATGGTATGTATAATTTAATTATTTTTAATTAAATTATATATTGTGTATAATGATACTAATGTATTTGTTTTCTAATGTAAGACACGCGTGGCGGAGGACGGCACCGTCCAACACCCGATCGACGATGGAGGTGTTTGAGCGCACTCACCGTCATCGACGAGGAGCGAGGGACTACGTTGATATCAGAGCCTCGATCATAATGGTAAATATTTATGTCTATTTGATTTACACAATTTTTATTTATAGTTTATATATATTTAAAATATAAACACGTGTAGGAAACATACACGAGGACTGTGATCGAGCGTGGAGGCACACCGGAGGAGTTTGACGTAGGAGCTTGGGTGGAGGACGCAGGTGGCTGGGAGCACAGTCGTGTTTATGGCTTAGGCCACTTGGGGTACCGATCCCTCCGGGTGCAGGTGAGCGACCCTCGACATCCTAGGCGCAGGACCAGAGCTGGATAGCGGCCTTGGAGTCGGAGCTCACTTAGCAGAGACAAGCGATGGAGGAGCAGAGGCCGACGATGGAGGAGCCGAGACGGACGAACGAAGAGTTGAGATAGATGATGCAGAACATGCATACACTCCTCACTCAAAATGTGTCTCACTTTGGCCTTCTACCGATGATGTCGCAGCCGTCCTCCTCCTCGACCTAGTCGACGCTTTCGACCCAGTCGCTATCGGCTCCATCGACTCCACCGCAGCCGTGAGATTTTCGTTTATTGTATTTTGTTTATATTTTGATACTTGTTTGTATATTGATAGTTGTTTATATACTTATGGTTGCATATATATGATATTTTGATAATTATTTGCCTCCGGTTTGAGGCTTAGATTGATGATATTTATGTAAAACTTGAATATTTGGTTTCAAATGCATGTGTATGATGTTTTCTGATTGTAATCTGTGATTGAAAATAGATTATAATCTATAAATATCATTGTATACAGGAATTTACATAATTTTTATTTTTTTCAGTTACAGGCTATACCTTCAGTCACGGCTTACCCACGGTCGACCGTCACTAAGCCATGGCTAAAAGCTTATCGTAAATGGCTAATGACCTGGGCAACACCAAATATCATGGTTGCTAATAGTATCACCGACGGCCCGAAGCCGAGGCTGATGTGTTTGTATTAGTGACAGCCGCCTATAGCCACCACTAATGTGTTTAAATCAGCGACAGCGCCCGTGGCTGTTGCTGATGATTACTTGTGACGGCTGGGAGAGGCCGTCACAACTTATTTGAGACGTGTACACCAGTGACAACGTTTTGCCATGGGTAACGCCGTCCGTGATAGTTGTCATCAACGGTTCATCCACGTCATCCACGGCTTGAGCCGTTGGTGATGACAATAATTCTAGTAGTGTAAGTCAAAAAAATTGACCTGAATAACCCGAAAAAACCGACCCTGAAATTCAATTCAGGTTGGGTCGGGTTTGAATTTTAAAAATTTCAAACTCTTATTCGGGTCGGGTGAAAACCTTGATATACCTGACTCGTCCCAAAATTTAAGTTAAATATATATTTATGTATATTGTAATTATAAGAGTTGATGTTGGTTTGATGGTTAGAGGGTTGAAAATTAAATTTAAGAAGTCTTGAATTCAATTCCTAACTATACAACGTGCTTTAATAATTGAGATGAAAGATAGAAAAATTCTCATTTAGGAGTGCAATTATATATATTATTTTGAAGATTTTAATAATATTTTTTTTAATATGAACATGACTAAATAAATTTTACTAGTTATAAATTATAATTTAATTAAAAATTAAATTAAATGATTAAAATAATATATATTAAATTTGATATATTTTAAATTGAGCCTTCAGTTAAAATTTTGCCCGCCGCCGAGTTGATACTGGTGACAGTGTCCGCCACTGGCTGAGTTGATACTGGTGAGTGGTGACAGTGGGATGAGTTTAGAACATAATGGATGCAGGAGTTGTTGTTGATGTAAAGTCAAAATAGAGAGGCGTTGTTGTTGTAAAGTCAATATAGAGAGTAGCGGAGAGGACCATTGGCCTGGGTGTAGATGTAGAGAGATAAGTGTAATGCCAATTGACAAATAATATTATTGTAAATTTTCTCATTTCTGACATTATTGTAGGGGGAGGATACGCCTGACTTCGCATAGGGTCCGAAGACTGCAATTTGTATGGGCAGACTATTCATTAAAAAAAACTTAATGAATGAATATGAATTTTAGGGTCCGAAGACTGCAATTTTTATGGGTTTTTAAAAAAATAAAAAAATTGCTTTGCTTTGGCTTAATACAATGGAAGATTATTACTCCAGTCCTCGAGATAATTGTTTATTATCTCATGTGCCTGAAATGCGTTTCTAGTTTCTAGTTAAATAAATTTGAGCAGATTAATTTGTCTTTCCAAGAAGGTCGGTAGGACGTTGGTTTTCTGATGTCAATCGTAGAACGCCCGCCCCTGCCTGCCTATAAATCCCACACAAGGAAGATAAGACTCAGAGCCAATCTCTCCAACAATCCTCCTGCAAATTTATTCTCCCCCAATTCAACCCATCCCGTCGCCCGTCGCCCGTCGCACGTCGCCGCGTGGTGTCGGTTGTTTATATCTAAAGTCTAGACTAAACTAAAATTTATGGAGTTTTGCTTGTAACACCATCGTCTTCCCTTTTGCTTCTGCCTACGTTTTCTTCTCTTTCTCTCTGGGTAAGTTGGAAAGGAAGAGAAAATTACAAGTACGAACAGCGGAGAAGATGAAGGGAAGAGGAGTGTTCCATATGTCGCCGGTGCGGCTGATGTGCGGCCACGAGTTGGAGCGAGAGCTGTCGAGGGACGGCAGCCATTTCAGTCTCTCGAGCGGAATTCTTCCTTCCCTCGGCGCTAGGAGCAATCGCAAGCTCAAGCTCCGAAGGTTCATAATTTCCCCCTACGACCGCAGATACAGGTTCTTCTTCTTCTTCTCCTCCTCCTCCTCTTCCTATTAGAGATGCACACTCGAAGCAGATTCCCCTGCTTCTTTACTTCTTGTTGCTGGTTGCAAAATAAATGTTTCGTCTTCCTTTTTTGTTTTCTTCTTCTTCTTCTTCTTCTTCCGAGGCGTTTAATTGTGTTTCACTTTTTTTTGGATGTCTGGAAGACTGGAAGCTTATTTGAGAACTGATGGTTTGGTTCTTTATTTCTTATTCTAATATTCTTGGAATCTCCAAGCAAAATAATTGATTCTACCTCCGGTTATTGATTATTTCTAGCTTTTTTTATACAGCGGTGGGAGTTTGCTTTAAGAAAATATTCATGATTGCTCTTTCTTTCCTTTTTAACATAAAAAACAAGCTCAGATCGTGAGGATCTATGAAAAGTCTTTGTTCAATACCTTTTTATTTTGTTTTAGCACAAATATGTGAGGTTGGAAATTGTAATTTTCTATATACAGAGCGTGGGAGACATTTCTCGTGATTCTGGTGGTTTACATAGCTTGGGTATCTCCATTTGAGTTCGGATTCCTGGAGAAGTCAAAGGGGGTTCTGGCTCTGCTCGACAACATCGTCAACGCATTCTTCGCAGTCGACATCTTTTTGACCTTCTTCGTAGCTTATCTTGACAGAACAACTTACCTTCTCGTAGACAACCGCAAGCAGATAGCCTGGAAGTACTTGTCCACTTGGTTCATCCTCGATTTCATTTCCACCATCCCTTCCGAAATCGAGCGGCGGATGCTTCCTCACAAATTCGGTTCATATGGATTCTTCAACATGCTTCGCCTGTGGCGGCTCCGCAGAGTGAGCTCGCTTTTTGCTAGGTATTTAAAATCGCAAAAAATTATATATCTTGTTAATTAAAACAAATCCTTAGGAATTAATCATCTCTAACAATTAATCTTCGATCTACAGATTAGAGAAAGATAGGAGCTTCAACTACTTCTGGGTTCGCTGCGCCAAGCTCATTTGTGTAAGTAGATAGTGACGGCCGGCTTCCTGTTTAGTTTTCCACTCTTGAGCTGCAGATTTGACATCGTTGGTCTCCTCCTCAGGTGACGCTCTTTGCAGTGCATTGCGCGGGCTGCTTCTACTATCTCATTGCAGCAAGGTATCACGATCCGAGCAAGACATGGATTGGGGCATCGATGCCGGATTTCCACGAGCAGAGCATGTGGGTTCGCTACGTCACATCCTTGTACTGGTCGATCACTACCCTCACCACCGTCGGCTACGGGGACCTGCACGCTGAGAACACAACGGAGATGGTGTTCGACATTGTTTACATGCTCTTCAATCTGGGCCTGACTGCGTATTTGATCGGGAACATGACGAACTTGGTCGTGCACGGCACCAGCAGAACTAGAAAATATGTAATAATTCTCTTGTTCATCAAACACGAAGTTGGATTTTATATGAACGCACTGGGCACTGGATTTTAACTCGTGTTTTTGGCTGATGAAACATAGAGGGATACCATTCAAGCTGCGACGGGATTCGCTCAACGAAATGGTCTTCCTGTTCGTCTGCAAGAGCAGATGATATCGCATCTCAGTTTAAAGTACAGAACGGATTCAGAAGGGCTTCAGCAGCAGGAAACACTCGATGCGCTCCCGAAAGCCATTCGCTCCAGCATTTCACACTACTTGTTCTATAATCTCGTCACCAGTGTCTACTTGTTTCGAGGGATTTCCAACGATATGCTCTTCCAACTGGTAACTCTTTAACTTTGACTGCTAGTCTTAGTTCAATTAACAGCTGCTGCCCGTGAATTGCTTTCTCATTCACTCCTGGGAAATACTTAAAGGTCTCGGAAATGAAGGCTGAATACTTTCCGCCCCGGGAAGACGTGATCTTGCAGAATGAAGCGCCCACCGACTTCTACATACTTGTCACTGGTTCTGTGGATCTAATAGACCACAGAAGTGGGACAGAACAGGTAATTTGAGTGGGTTTAAATAACAATTTAATTATAGAGAGAGAAAGATTATGTCTAGCTACATATATATAATCTAAATAAGATTCAACGATACAGAAGGTTCGAGTGGCGAAGGCAGGTGATCTTGTCGGGGAGATGGGAGTTCTTTGTTACAGACCGCAACTGTTCACAGCGCGAACCAGATCATTGTGCCAATTGTTACGGTTAAATCGCGCTACGTTCCTGAGCATCATTCAGTCAAATGTTGGAGACGGCACCATTATCATAAACAATCTGCTTCAGGTTCTTACACTGCACTTTGATGCTCTGCAGAAATGACCGATTCTCAATAATTATCTCTGTTCTCATGTAGCTTTCTTTGTGTTTGGCGCGCACAGTATCTGAGGGAGCAGAAGGATAATCCAGTAATGGAAGGAGTGTTGAGGGAGATCGAGAACATGTTGGCTCGGGGCCAATTGGATTTGCCTCTTACTCTATGTTTTGCTGTCATTAGAGGCGATGATCTTCTTCTGCATCAGCTTCTGAGGCGCGGCTTGGATCCGGACGAATCCGACAACAACGGCCACACTGCCCTGGTGTGGAATCTATTTATATGCTACGAAGTCTGGCTAATTCATAATCTCCTCAAATATAGAACTCTAATTTGACTTGTTTAATTTTGCATGTATTTATGATAAATAGCACATAGCAGCATCAAAGGGAAATGAGCACTGTGTTCGTCTCTTGCTGGACTACGGAGCAGATCCCAATTGTAAAGGTACCTCTTCATCTATTAGATGAGTGTACGTAATAAAATCTATAGAAAAAGGATCTAGTAAATTGGATTTTAAATTGAATTAATGTCGGCGAGCAGATTCAGACGGCGTAGTTCCCTTGTGGGAGGCCATTGTTGGGAAGCACGAGGACGTGGTCAGCTTGCTGATAGAAAACGGCGCTCATCTCTCGTCCGGCGACATGGGCTTCTTCGCCTGCACGGCCGCAGAGCAGAACAGCTTGGAGCTGCTCGAGGAGATCATCCGCAGCGGAGGAAGCGTGACGGCGCCGAGGAAAGACGGGACCACTGCGCTTCACCTCGCCGTCTGCGAGGGCAACGCCCAAATCGTCGAGTTCTTGCTCGAGCAAGGAGCCGACATCGACAAACCAGATTGCCAGGGATGGACTCCCCGAACCCTAGCAGACCAGCAGGGGCACGATGAGATCAAAGCCCTCTTCGAAGCCAAGAAAGCCCATGATTCCACTGCTCCACCGAACGGCGCCGCCTCCCATCGCGTCACGAGATATAGCAGCGCGCCGGCGATTCCACATGCCAAAGACGACGACTTCTCTTGGTCGAAACGTGATCAGAGGAGGAGCAAGACGAACTTCCATAACTCGCTCTTCGGAGTGATATCGGCGGCTCGACATGTGAACAAGCAAAGCCAGAACCACAGTGGAATGCCGCTGCTGCGGGTAACGATTAGCTGCCCGGAGAAAGGAAACACAGCGGGGAAGCTCGTTCTGATGCCGGATTCATTGAGGGAGCTGCTCGACATTGGCTCCAAGAAATTTGGGTTCGTGCCGAGTAAAGTGCTGACGAAAGAAGGAGCGGAGGTGGATGATGTGAAGCTAATTAGGGATGGGGATCATCTTCTTCTTGTCAGTGATGCCTGGAAGGAAGGTGGTGTAAATTTATGAGGGAGATGACGGTAATTTTTGAATTTGCTCACTGCAAGAAAGGAGTGGTGGCATTTCAATTAATTGCTTGAAATTGAATCATTGCCATTGTAACATGTAAAGTATTTTTTGTTCTTTTAAGATAAACATTAAGCAATTTTACTACTTGACCTAACCTGGAACAAATCCAAAATGACCTCCAAATCTCGTGGACCGAGCCCCTACATATGACTTTTGATGGCCCTTGCAATATTTTTTTTTTTTTTTTTTTTTTTTTTGCTGTCGAGTGAACAGTTTTGTTATATTGTCTGATTATATAAAAAAACTACAGAAGCACAATATTTCAAAATGAAATTGTTATAGGAAATCGTAGCTTGAATCTTCCATGGAGGTTTATTAAATTGGAGAATTTCAATGACTTCTTTTGAATCTATTCAATAATGGCTTGAGAGGTATTTGAATCTTTAATAAATTGAAGGGCGACCAAAATAGCTTTAGACATTTAGGCCCGTTTAGTATCTTGTATAAATCTCATGTACAGTATTAGAATAATACTATACAATATTTGAGAAGAATATTAACTAATTCATGGACTAAAAATAGTACATCATAAACTGTCATAATTTGTGTTAGTAATACACATCCAAATCTCTTCATTAGTCTGCACTAGAATTTTTAATATTTTGGATACTCATTTTACCTCCGGTCAAAAATTAAAAAATATTTAAAAAATAATTTTAATTTATGAAATAATTTTAATGATGAAATATATTATTTAATTTTTTATATTATATTATATTATATTATATTATATTATATTATATTATATTACATTATATTATATTATATTATATTATATATCATATATTTATATTATATTATATTATATTATTATAATATATTATATATAATATCATATTATAGTGTATATTATATTATATTATACAAGTTAGTCCATACAGACTAGTACTATATGTTGTGTGAAATTCGACACTAGAAGAAAATGTTGAATAGTGTCTATCCCATTTTTCAATTCTTTTCTTTTTGTTCAATTTTTTTCTTCACTTAGGTGCAAGTGTTTCTTAGCAAGAGATGTGATCAAATATTAATAGCAATGACAAAAGCAAGTAAGCAATGCAAACAAGATTAATTATAGTAGTTGGGAACCCTAGATGACTGGAGTAGGGAGGTGGCTGGGAACCCTAGATTTTGGGTGAGGGAGATGAGATGAAATGGAGGGCTGAGATTGATTTGGATGAGATGAAGGGCTGGATTGAATTGGTTAAGATGAAGGGCAGGGGTTTGATCTTGTGTAGATGTAAGACTTAGATTGCATCATGTATATGGAGGGATGAGATTGCATTTTGATAGATGTAAGGTTGTGGTTGCATCATATAGATGAAGGGCCGTGATTGCATCTGGTTAGATGTAAGGATGTGATTTCATCATGTTGATGGAGAATTGTGATTGCATCTGATTAGATGTAAGGCTGTGATTGCATCATATTAGATGGAAAACTATGATTTGATCCTGTTTAAATGAAGAGCTGAGATTTCATTACCGAGTTATTGATTGTAACACTATTATATTCGTTCGTAACAGTGATTTATTAAATAAATTAAGATATTTCTTTCATTATTCTAAATAATTATTTCGAGACTTTAAAGTTAGCAAAAATATTCATGTTATATATGAATTTTCACCTAATCGATGTTCTGGATTCATTGGCGAGATTTGTTTCGCCATCAAACTTTCGGATTTTGAAAATAGTAGCGGGTGTCGCCTCGTTTTGCGTGTCAAGCTAAAAAAATCATATTTTATATATTTTTATGGTTCGATCTGAGATGATTCATGGATATAGTAGTCAATGAGGTGAATCTTATCCTAGATCAGTGATTTTTATGACGAGTTATTTTATCATGTTCTAGTCCATTAATTTATAATTGGAGTTTGCTTTTGCACTACTTTCATGATACACATGTATCCTTTCTATTTGTGGTTGTTTATTTGTGCTGAGAATTCAAGATTTATGAGCATTATTTCTACATATATATCTGTATGTAATTGTGATATATGGCAGGAGGAGGTGGAGGATGAGGTATGCACTTGACATACCCTTTATTACATGTTGATAGCACATCTTGTTTTTGCTCATATACTTGCGTGTGTGGTGTTGTGATGTGTTTGTTGTATTTCCCAGAAGCCTCGTTGGTGAGGGGAGGGTATGCCCCAAAGAGACAGCGTTGGCCTTATTCCGAAAGTCTTGCTGAGGAGGGGATATCTTACCCCAAAGAGATAATTCGGAGACCCGTGCAGGTGAGGGGAACGTATGCCCCAACAGGCTAGCTCGAAAGAGCTAGTGCCAGTGAGGGGAGGGCATGCCCCAAAGAGACGACACTGAGCTGGGTGGTAGTTTGGCGGCCACCCATCTACCTACCCTATGTGGCTGTGTGGGACCGACGGGTTTGGGGAGCATGCATATGATTGAGGTGTTGCATTCTTCCTATTTTATTGTTGTAGATATTTTATACTTGTTGACGGATGTTGATTTCATGCATAGAGTTGTGGATATATTATTGCTTATCTTCTAACGTTGCTGTTACGTTATTTATATCTGCTATTTGTATTTTTATGCATGATGATTAATTTGGTGAATTGAGGACTGATCTGCTCACTAAGTCCTAGTTGGACTTACCCCTCATTACTGTTGTTTTGCAGCACCTGAGCTAGATCAGAGAGGTACCGAGGTGCAGTAGCGCAGCTGGTGGCGGCAGGGCAGCGGGTCTCGTGACATGTCGTGATCAAGGAGGATACTTGAGTCGTTTTAGTGTCTATTTGAGTTGTTGAGTCATGTTGACTCGGGTTTTGGTTTCCGCATTTTATTTTTATCTTAGGAGTCCTGTTTATTTATTTGAACTCTTTTTTTTATAACTTGTTCAGTGTATTCATATTGAGTTTTGGTTTGGTTTGGTACGTGATATAATGTCTATTCTTTTCAACAAAAAAAAAATCTCCCACTGTTCATGTTATTGCTGTTGTGTTTAAGTTGGGTTAGGCTTCGGGGTACGTGACGTATCCTGGACGGTCATACCGGATTTGGGGTGTGACAGCTTCGTAATATATGATTTTTGTTATGTTTAGTATTTAGACAACAAAGTATGCAAAGAAATAAAAAAGAAGTCTCCTTGCACGTTTTTAAAATTTGAAAATAAAAAAAAAAGCTGGACTTGGTTGCCCCTGCATTAGGCGTGCCCACGCCTTAATGAAGATACATGTGACACAATTAAAAATTACCATATTCATGGCTTAAATTTTATTTCCAATTTCCATACGAATTTGGACTCTCCTTTTGTGTCTAAAATATTAAAACAAGATATTTGGTTGTTAATTTATTACCTTGTTGGATTGATTTGATTTTTCTTTCTACTTTAGTTAGGTTTATGAGTTCTCCTATAAGAGGAGAAGAGTTGTAATGAACAAATATGCTTGATTTTGATCTTTTGTTTTCAATTTGGATTTAGGTTTTAAATATAGTAGCAATATTTTAGAACGGGGATGTTTGTCTTTGCGATGTGTGGTTAAATTCCTTCCATCTAACTAAAAGACGTTCGACATTTCGGTTCTACGAATTGTGAGATCTTACCATGCTTAACTTCTCTTGCTTTCTAGTATTCGTTTATTTCCTGTAGTAATTTATCTATTGTTGTTTTTTAATCGTTGGTATGTTATCGAGTTATTAGGACAATAATCCACCTTCTGGTATGGCTGTTCCATGCCGGAGTTAGAAGCAATTAGTTGAGGTTGTTGTTCAATCCATAGTAAGGAAATTTATGAATTAATTTGACATCTGAGATTATTGTTCAATTCATATTAGTCTATTAAAATCGGTGATCCTGAAAATTTTAGCTATTGATAGTTCCTTAGAGTGTCTCTAGAATTACTAATCAATAAGGGTCTAATCACAATGCTTGTTTGGATTAACCAAAGGTTTAAAGAAGATATCGATTGTTAGCGCTTGTCTACGACCAAACCAATCTGCTAGAAAACAAGGAACTCATCCTTTATATCCATGATTGATCTTACCAATCGAAACTGAGAACGTACCTTTAGCTAGACTTTTCTCTCATTGATTTCTTTTCAACTTTGATTACTGTCTTTTTTTTAATTACTATTTTTAATTATTATTTTTGTGCATTTAACAAACCCTCTTTTTTCCCTTTCTTTTAATTTCTAGTTTAAAAAGGACCCTACTCATCATGACTACAAATCTCAAGGAAGTAGGAATTGTTTTTGGTGCATTCAACACTATAGCAAAACTAGTGGAGATTTGAGGATAAGAGATTTACATGTAGTAAAAAAGGCTGCCATGGCTAAGAGAAATCTTTCTCTGTTGAATAAGGAGAATTTCGTCGATGTAACATTCTTAATGAGAAGTGCAAAAGATGACATCCATGGATGAAATGCAAAGGCAAGGATCTTACCTGGAATGGAACATCTTAGCTGAGAGTATGTCTATCCTCAAAGATGGTTTAAAGATATCCATTGGAGATGGAAATGGAATTAACCTGTGGATTGATCCATCAATATTAGGTTTATCTTTATGTAAATGACCTACCTTTGTGAATGTTCAGGAACTGTACAAATTTCAAAAGGTAAGTGATTTGCTAAAGGATGGTGTTTGGTGTAGAGACTTACTGGATATGTGCTATGGGAAGGAGCTAATATATTTGATTGAAGACAATGTTAGTTGTGTGGGGAGTAGAGATAAGTGGGGGTGGACTCCTTGGTTGAATGACAAGCTTACAACCAAAAGATCTTATTGTTTCATCAAAAAAGAGCTGGAGAATTAAGAGAAGATAGACATGGACTGGAGAGCAATCTGTTGGTTGAGAATTCATGAAAGGGTAAAACTTTTCGTTTGGAAGTTAAGGTGGAAAAGACTACCTACTGCATATTGGTTTAATAGGTTCATTGGACTTGATATTACAAGTTGTCATGTTTGCAATTCTGGAGAGGATGAAAGTAATCATATCTTCTTTGATTGCCAATATGAGATGACTATTGAAAGTTAGTGGAAGGAAGATTGAGAGTTAAATTCAATTCAAAATATGAATGGATTCAAGGAGGATGGGTAAAGGAAGTTGATAAATTTGAAAAAGAATCGAGTGTAAAACTGATTGCTTTCATAGCTATGTCTTATGGTCGCTATGCAAAAATAGATGCCAAGTTAAATACAAAGGCAAGAAAGATGGTTTGAATAACTTATTTGTTAAAGCTTTCAATGATACCATGGAATATAATTATATCAGTGAAAGAAAGATTGTTAAAGGAAATAAGGAAACAATCACTTCTAAAGAAGGGGAATTGAAAATAATTTGCAGATTGCTTCATGGAATTGAAAATAATTTGCAGATTGCTTAATGGATCAGTGGTTGGTATGGGATTTGTTTCGTCTGATCAAAACAAATGGAAACTAATAGGTGAAAATGTCTATACTGCTAGCAATCCATTGAAGGGCAGAGTTATTTGCTATATGATATGAATTGGATAACGTGAGGAAGAAAAATCTCAGTGTTGACAAAGTATGCTTTGATTGTTGTAAGGCTATCAAAATCCTAAGGAAGGAACTTGATTGTCCATGGGACTTGATGAACTTGGTGGACAGTATCTCAAAGCTAGGCAATGAAGCTAGTGTCAAAGAAAGGATTCATATAAGTAGAAGAGGGAATAATGCTAGACTTATTTTGAATAAGGAATCATGATGTAGAGGATGTTGAGTATTCTTGTAATGAACTCTTTCATCATTTTTTGAATAAAATTGTGTCAGATGAGTAAGAATGGAAGAGGGAAGATATCCTTCAAACCTTCTACAATGGATGACTAGCTCTATCTGATTACTGAGCCTTTTTTGAAAAAAAAAAAATCAACTATTACGTTGAGTCTCATGTGAATATGGCTTATATATCCCTTGAACTTTAAAAGACCCATTATAATTTTGCTCAAACATGACACTATGACAGTATGTTAGTAAGCATATACAATTCATAGCTATAGTTATTATATTTTTATTTTGTGAAAAGGAACCATTTGCCTAATCACGGACGGTTTTCAATTAATTATTTCTTTAAAAAATTATGCTCTTATATTGGTTCTTCCCATATCAAGCATATAGAACACCAAAAATTGGGTTTCTATAAGATTTTGTGAAGTCTGTGTTGGTTTTAGGTTTTCAACCTTAGTCTTAATCTCGATCTTGATGGTTTTGAGTATAACAAACATGAAACTAATGATTTCATTGAGAATATCTTTCAGATTCCATATAAACTAGCGTTCGATGTCCTCGATCGGATAAATCGGAGAAATCGCGAAATCGGAAGGACATTGATCGTCGCGCTCGGGTTCGTCACGGAAATTTTTCGAAGATCGATGAGTGCACCCAAGTCGCTTGGATGAGTCTAAAGATCAAGTCAAAAGCTTTCCAAGATGATGCTCGTTGAAAGCCGAAACCCGAAAACGAAGCGCGGAAGAAAAAGGCTGAAGGAAACAATCTTAGCCAAGGTAATCGGTCGACCGGACTGAGGCTAGCTGTAGACGCATCTTGCGTCGGTCGACCGAAGAAAGAAAACACAAGATTCTTACGTCGGGCGGTCGATCGAATCATGACAGAATCTACCCGAAGCTGGTGGTCGAACAATCGGTTGACCGACCTGCTGAATGCTGTGACGCGAGATCGTGTCGGTCGACAGACGAGTCGACCGAAGATCGCGGATCGCGCGATCCGCATCTGGCGGTCGACCAGTTGGTCGACCGACCACAGGGAGAATTACAGCGGTCGAATGACCGATCAACTGATGCTTCGACCGGCGCTTCGACCGACGCTCTGCAACGGATAATTTTCTATTCGTTGAGTGTCGTTTCATTACCAGGGTATAAATATACCCTCAAATGATTCTTTTAACATTCTTCCTCATTCTTACAGAGATTATTGAGCCATTAATAGGAAGAGTTAAGCCATCCAAAAAGGATTAGCGTTGCGCTCTGTTCTTCCGCCAAATTCTTCAAGCGCAAGCTCTGCTGCCTCATCTCGGGATTGATTCGAGTTCAACCTCCGGAAGAGTTGAAGGCTTCAAGGCTTAGAAAAGAGCACGACATCTTGGTTTCATTTTAAGCTCTTTTTCAATTATAATTTTATCTGTTATTGAACGTTTAATTTATATGTGCGGGTAGAAGACCAGGTGTTTTGGTCTTGTGTGTAGAAGTGGTATCTTGGTATAAGAGTAAAGCCACTTGTGTAAACTTAGTGTTTACTAGGATTAGTTTAGTTGTTCCTTAGGGTTGAGGTGGAAGAGGACTCTCGATAAGAAGTCGGAGACTTCCGGGTGTGGAAGTGACTTATGTCGAGAGTACGTCTCTTCGGTGAAAAGTCCTCGTGTGTAAGGGAAACATAAATTAATCTAGTAAAACTAGTTTTGAAATCCTAAGCGGGGTGCTTAGGTAGTGGAGTAGGCATTGGGGCCGAACCACTATAAATATCCGTGTTTGCATTGCTCTTTATCTTTGCTTTAATTGCTTAAATCATTTGTATTGCTTCCGCATTGAATCGATAAATCGTAATTTGCCTAACGAACTAAGAAGACGATTAAATTGGAAATTAAGCTAAACGATTTAGTAAACACATTATTCACCCCCCTCTAGTGTCGTCATTTTGCCAACAATTGGTATCAGAGCAGGTTCGTAGTTTGGGGTTTCACCATCTCGTCTACACCTAATCTCAATCCTGAAATGGCTCTAGAGAGTGTAGCGTCTTCTCTTCCTAGGTTCGATGAATCAAACTTAGATCTATGAAAATCTAGGATGTATACATTTTTTAAGACCAAAGGTTTTGGTGTATTTAACATGTTACATTGGGAATTTATTGAACCTAAGGTTGATATGCATGCATAAAGTGAAATGGACAAGAAAATGTTTAAGTTTAATGGAGATGCCATGAATTGCATACTTTGCACATTACCAAATAACATACTAGAAAAAGTCATGCATTGTTCTTCGGCTCGTGATTTATGGGCTAGTTTAAATATTTTATACGATCATGCCAAAACCAAAGAGATTGGCATTTTTAATGAAGGTGGTGATGACAATGGTCACTCACCTACTACTAATATTGGTTTTGATGTACATAGCTCTTCTAGTCAAAGAAGTAGCACCAAGAGCCGAAAAACAAAAGTAATCTATCATGCTTGCAAAGAAAAGGGGCATGTGAAGAAAAATTGCCCAAATATGAAGAACAAAGAAAGGAAGAGGTCAAGTGCTTCTACCTCCACCTCTACCTCATTTGAAGCACCCTCTAGCAATGACTACGAAGCTATTTCAAAAGGTTGCCTCATGAGTACCAATGATGAGGTACACTCTTTTCCTTCTAGTCATAATAATAAAAATATTAGTACTAGCTCTTCTAGTTCATTCAATATGTCATATGAAGAACTAGTTGATGAATGTCAAAAAATGCATGCATTGCTAGTTAAAAAAGATAAAGAAAATAAAAAATTGAAGAAAGAAAACTCAAATCTTAGCTCTCAATTACATGATGTAAAATTAGAAAACGAGAAGCTAAGAATTAGTGTCAACAATCCATGCCATGATAATTTAAGTATTGACACTAAGGATTTGAAAAATGAAAATGACATATTGAAGAATGAAAATAGCATGTTGAAAACTCAATTGCATGCTATTCATAAATCAATGAATGATTTGAAAAATGAGGTTCAAAACCTAAACAAGAAAATGAATGAAATAAAAAATATTTCCTCATTTAAGAATTTTAGTAGAAATGATTTTTCAAAAAGGAATGTTCATGCTAATGTTAAATCTCATGTTAAACATTCCACTCTTAAACCTCATGTTCAAAACAAAAAGGTTTCATCTAAGAATGCCCATGTTCATCATGCCTCCTATGTTAAGCATTCTAATATTAAATCTCATGTCCCTGCTAAAAATGAAAAGAAGAGATTTAATGAACATTATTTTTATTGTGGTGTTTATGGGCATGCTATACATGAGTGTGCCTTTAAAATGAACTCAAGTGTTGTGAAAACACTTTTGGTAGCTAAGCCCACTAACCCCCAAGGACCCAAAGTCATTTGAGTACCAAAAATTTCTTCTCTTATAGGGGGAGTCACCACACAACGGTAAAGAGAATTGAAGAATTGAAGTTGACCAATGAATTGAAGGAATGATCCCTACATGGTTGCAACTTCAAAGTCTTCATCTACATTAGATGCCTATGATAAATTTGGCATCAAACTCTTTGGTATCATCTCCTTATTTTGATTTGCCTTATTTAAGTTGGAGTCATGATACATGCTTTAAATTGATTGTTTTTCCCGCTCTTGCCAAAAGAGTTCGTTTCAAATACGTTTTTTATTTTGATTTTCCGGTCTCCTTGGAGACCCCGGTGGCCTGTAATGGGCCTAAGCGACCTTGCGGTTCTAAATCGTAGGCTACTTGTGGGTTTCGGTTTTCAACTAATAGGAAGGGTTGTTGATTTTATGTTTTAAAATTTTATATTTTGAGATCTCTTTATTCATTTTGTTATCATAAAAATTTTCTTGAAAATGAATCCATGCTATTTAGTGAAGTGGAATTTGATAAATGATACTTAGTTTTTCTCATCATTATTTAGTTTGATAGCTTGCATGTAGATATAATTTCATATTCTACTTATAAAGCATACTTGCAAGTTATAAACATTAAGGAAGACTAAATTAGGAAGAAAAAGATTAATTTGGCTAAATTTTCATGTATAAGGTATAATCTCAATTAATTCAAAATCCTAGTGTTATACTTCATTGGTTAAGCTTAAACTATGTCTCTATACTCATGATAGTAATTGCATGTTAAAATTCTTGATTTCTCATGAGTAGGTAGAATTATGACACTTAGGCAAACTTCATTAAATGAAACTTGCTCTAAGTTAGAACTTATCATTAGAGACATTCCTTTTAAGTCCAAACTAGTTTAATATAGGTAGAGATCTTATTCTTTAAATGTTTCACATATTAGGATCTCTTAGATTCATTTAGATATCATGGTAAAATCTTTTTTAAATGAATCTTAACTATCTAGCTTAGGTTAAGCTTTTAAATGAAACTTTGTATTAAACCCTTCTCTAGTTAGTAAGTTAACTTGCTAGTTGACATATTATTTCATTATGATACTAATGATGTCCACTTGCAAGTTAAGAAAAAGGTAAACATTGAAAGGTATGCTATCTAGAAGAAAATGAAAAAGGAAATATAAAAGTTGGGCAAATTTCTAAAAATAAGGTATGATTTTATTTTGCAAAAATCTTTTAAAAAATAATAATTGAATTTTCATGTTTAATGATGTCTCTATGCTCATGATTGATTATGCATGATGAATATTTGATCTTTCATGAGTTAAAAATAATTTGATAACTTAGGCAAAATTCATGATAATCTTGATTAAATGAAACTTGCTCTAGGTTAAAATTTTTGTTAGAGATCTCATTTTAAGTTAAAATTTGATGAACATATTTAGATACACATATCACATAATTCTAGAAAATTAAAATTAAAAATTCTTGTCTAGATGAACAATGTGATATCTATATCACTTTAGAGGACTTAAGCTTGAAAAGCTTGGTCCAAGTCAACAAACCACAATTGGTATCAATTGACTTGGTCATTTCATTTTAAGTCCAAATCTTCATAAACATGTTTAGGAATAGGTATGACATGTTTCCATGCACTTAGAATGGAAATTCTTATGGATATGGATAAAATGACAATTGAGGTTAATTCATGAAAACCTTTTTTGAACCTTGTTGATCCAAGTCAACAAGTTAACTTAAGGGTCTCATTCATGATTCATATTTGAGAAACATGTTTATATTTACTCATGTTAGGTATTCATAGGTTTAAACTTGAAAAATCATGAGTAAATGTTAAGATTGAAAGTTGGCCAGTTTCATGAAAATTAGTTTAGTTTTGAATGAAACCATGCTAGATTGATATCTTGACTTAAGGACAAAATTTTCATTTCAAACATGACATATACTCTTGACATGACCATCATGTGGTGTCATGAAAGTTTGAATGAAAATTGAAAAAGTTTTAAGAAAAACTGAAATTTACAAAAATACCATTTCAACCCACATTTAGTATAAATTTTAATTATTTTTAGAAAAATATAGAAAAATCTTTTTTAGGTGATTCTTGAAACTACACCTTCATTGAAAAATCTAGTTTCTTAAGTAAATATTTCAAAACATTTCATCAAGAATCTAATTTATAATGAATTTTTGAAGTTGAATTTCAAAACTCAAAGTATCATCCTTAATTGAAATATCAATCTTCTATACTTTGATTTTTCTTCAAAAAATTCAATAAAAACTCATGTACATCATTTAGATTCTAATCCAAATATCATTCACACATTTTCATGAGTAAAATCATCACTAGGAATGATTTTGATATTTTTGGTGATAGCTAGGATCCATTTGTTTATTTGAAAATAATAGGATGAAAAATGGACTTTGATTTTTAAATTCATTTTGAGTTCAAATTTGATACATGCATTTCAAATGTCTATTCAATAATTGATATCAAAATTTTCATCCCACAATTGGTATCAAAATGAGCATTCTATATTTGGTATCAAAAATCGTCATCCAAAAATTGATACCAAATTTTTCATTGAAAATATGGTTTATGTATAAACTTAAAAGTTTGATTTTTGAAAATTTGAAATATAGGTTGACCTAAGTCAACAAAATACCTTAAAAAATTTCATCTTAAACCCTAACTTGATTCATAGACTTACACTATCTCATGTTTGATGTCTTAATGCATAAATATGAGAAAACATGAGTAGATAGCAAAATTTGAGACTTAACATTTTTCATGTTTTCATGCTTATTTCAAATGAAAATATGCTAAGTTCATAATTTGGATTCAATGACATTAGGTTCTATTCAAACTTGATAATTTATGAGTTAAAATAATCATATCTTGGTTCTTTGAAAGTTTGAATGAAATTTAAAAATGTCATAAAAAAGATATGAGCGCATTCATACTTGAGTGCATACATGCTTTACTTTTGAATTGTATCTATCTTTTCTTCTATCATGTATGAATTTTGTTTTCATATCAAATATTATTTTCCATCCCTTTGATTGAAACCTTCATGTTTTATGTTAAATACTTTCTTGGGTCTCATCTCCCTGAAAAATTAATTGTGCTTCATCTCTTTAAGTAGATAGTCTCTCTTGCCCTTTTTGATTGATGTCAAAAGGGGGAGAAGAGTATAGGTCAAAAGGGGGATACGTGTATAAGTAAAAGGAGGAGAAAAATATAGGAAATTCATGCATACAGATAGAGGGAGTTTATCTCATAGATATGCATGTTGATAGGGGGAGAAATTCCTTAGTCGATATCCTTATGCTTTAATGATATATTTTCTTAAGGATGTTTGTCATCATCAAAAAGGAGGAGATTGTTGGCTTTAGGTTTTCAACCTTAGCCTTAATCTCGATCTTAATGGTTTTGATGATAAGAAACATGAAACTAATGATTTTATTGAGAATATCTTTCAGGTTCTATATCGACTAGCGTTCTTGATGTCAACCTTAGACTTAATCTCGATCTTGATGTCCTCGATCGAATAAATCGGAGAAATCGCGAAATCAGAAGGACATTGATCGTCACGCTTGGGTTCGTCGTGGAAGTTTCTCGAAGATCGACGAGTGCACCCAAGTCGCTTGGATGAGTCCAAAGATCAAGTCAAAAGCTCTCCAAGATGATGCTCGTTGAAAGCCGAAACCCGAAAACGAAGCGTGGAAGAAAAAGGCTGAAGGAAACAATCTCAGCCAAGGTTCAGTCGACCGATTGTAGGTAAAATGGGGAAGTAGCCCTATTGGTCGACCGATCGGTCGATCAAAGAAAGAAAACGCAAGATTCTTGCGTTAGGCGGTCGACCGAATCACGACAGAATCTGCCCGAAGCTGGCTGTCAACCAATTGATCGACCGACCTACTGACTGTCACGACGCGAGATCGCGTCGGTCAATCAGTCGATCAACCGACCACAGGGAGAATTGCAGCGGTCGAATGACTGGTCGACTGATGCTTCGATCGGCGCTTCGACCGGCACTCTACAACGGATAGTTTTCTATCCGTCGAGTGTCGTTTCTTCACCAGTGTATAAATATACTCTCATATGATTCTTTTAATATTCTTCCTCATTCTTATAGAGATTATTGAGCCATTAAGAGGAAGAGTTCAGCCATCCAAAAAGGATTAGCCTTGCGCTATGTTCTTCCGCCAAATTCTTCAAGCGCAAGCTCTGCTGCCTCAACTCGGGATTGATTCGAGTTCTACCTCCTGAAGAGTTGAAGGCTTCAAGGCTTGGAAAAGAGCACGACTTCTTGGTTTCATTTTAAGCTCTTTTTCAATTGTAATTTTATTTGTTATTGAACGTTTAATTTATATGTGCGGGTAGAAGACCAGGTGTTTTGGTCTTGTGTGTAGAAGTGGTATCTTGGTATAAGAGTAAAGTCACTTGTGTAAACTTAGTGTTTACTAGGATTAGTTTAGTTGTCCCTTAGGGTTGAGGTGGAAGAGGATTCTCGATAAGAAGTCGGAGACTTCCGGGTGTGGAAATGACTTAGGTCGGGAGTGCGTCTCTTCGGTGAAAAGTCCTCGTGTGTAAGGGAAACATAAATTAATCTAGTAAAACTAGTTTAGAAATCGTAAGCGGGGTACTTAGGTTGTGGAGTAGGCATTGGGGCCGAACCACTATAAATATCTGTGTTTGCATTGCTCTTTATCTTTGCTTTAATTGCTTAAATCATTTGTATTGCTTCCGCATTGAATCGATAAATCGTAATTTGCCTAACGAACTAAGAATATGATTAAATTGGAAATTAGGCTAAACGATTTAGTAAACACACTATTCACCCTCCCTCTAGTGTCGCCATTTTGCCAACAGTCTGAAGTTCATGTAATACTTTATATATATCAAACATTTGAAATAGTACTTCCTGGTTATAGATGAGCTTATAAAATGATTGTGTGGAGAATTCACCCTCCATTAATTAATTACTAGCGTGTAGCTTATAAACTAATGTTTTTCCAATATATATAATTCAGTACGCTAAATTCTGGCCGCACCAATGACATGAGGGAACCAGTTGGTTCTCTTGACAACGCGCCAGCTACGATGTTGAGCTTTCCCGATCGATACTTGACGTTGAAGTCATATCCCATGAGCTTGATGATCCACCTCTGTTGTTCAAGCATTTGGATGTTTGTTTCGTCATCTCTTTGAGGGATTGTTGGTCGGTAGTGATCACAAATCTTCTCCCCAACAGATATTGGCGCCACTTGCTGATAGCCTGTGTAGCAACATACATCTCCTATTGATATGTAGATGCACCTTGCATTCGCGGCGTGAGTTTTTGCCTAAAATAAGCTATTGGACGCCCACGCTGAGTCAATACGGCGCCTATTCCCAATCCTGAAACATTTGTCTTCACTTAAAATGGTTCATCAAAATTTGGCAGCGTCAGGACAGGTGCATAACTGAGCAATTCTTTAAGTTGCTCAAAGGCCAATTGAGCAACTTCAGTCCAACTAAAAGCGTCCTTGCGCAATAGGCCTGAAAGAGGAGCACTTATATTGGCGAATCCTCTAATAAAATGTCGATAGTATCCAGCTAGTCCCAGAAAGTCGCGGACTTGTTTGATGTTCTTGGGTGTTGACCATGAGCGGATTGCTATCACCTTTATTGTCTAGGTCGACCTACAACTCTCCGGCTGATAGGAAGTGCCCGAGGTATTCAATCGTAGAACACCCGGATGAGCATTTTGTTTTCTTGGCCACCAGTTTATTTTCCTGAAGTAAACTCAGCACAATCTCCAGATTCCTTAACTATTCCTCCAATGTACCACTGTAAACTAAGATATCATTGAAAAATACCAACACAAATTTGCGGATACAAGGTTGGAATATCTGATTCATTGTAGATTGAAAGGTCGAGGGCGCATTCGTCAAACCAAACGACATGACGAGGAACTCATAATGTCCTTCATGAGTTCGAAATGTTCATCGATGAGAGTCTTGGGTATATCTTGAGCGCTTACTCGAATTTGATGATAACCAGACAGTAAATCTAATTTGGAAAACACTCTTGCCTTGCCCAACTCTTCGAAGAGTTCATCGGCAGTTGGTATCGAGAATCGATCTTTAACAGTGGCAGCATTCAGAGCTCTGTAGTCGACACAGAACTACCACGTCCCGTCTTTTTTCTTCACCAGCAGCACCGGCGAGGAGAAGGGACTGTTGATGCATCGTATTATTCCATCTCCCAGCATTTGTTGTATTTGCCGCTCGATCTCTTCCTTCCAGAAGTGTGGATATCATTATGGCCTCACATTCACTGGTGCTTGTCCTAGTTCCAAATGTATTTGATGGTCGGATGCTCACGCCCGAGGCAAGCCTAGCTGTTTATTAAACACGAACGCATATCTTTCTAATAGGATTTGCAAATCTCTGGGTTCCTCCTTTATCTTTCCTTTAGCATGCGGTAGCAGCTCCAACTGGTACAGCTCCACCACCGATTGTGTTCCATATGGTCATTTCAGAGTGTGACATTGTATTTGCTCAATTGTATTGCCTTGCTCTCCCTTCCATACATGTCACTGCCCCTTGAATAGAAACTCGAAGGTGAGCTGATCGTAGTCCATTATAATCGAGCCGAGAGTAGCCATCAAGGCCACCCCGAGGACAATCTCGGAACCTTGTATAGGGAGAACATAAAAATCAGTATCAATGTTTGTACCCTGCACTAGCACCATGAACTTTTTGATTATGTTGGCTTAAGGGTCTCTCTTAAGCCTCGATCTTTATTTTGATGATAACAAACATATATTTAATTCTAGTATGAAGTTTTGAGTTCAGGTTGAGGTTGCGATACTTATGCCAAATCCGTTTAATCAAGACGATGGAAAACAATCAAGACGACGGAAAAGATCGTCGAAGAAACGGAAGAAGAAGACGATGAAGAAAGACTCGGGGATTAAGTCAAGTAGACTCAATGTAATATATCCTTAAGATAGTTTATCCCAAGCCTAAAATGTAAGGTTATCCAAGTTGAAACTTGGTAACCAAACCCTTAGAAATGGCATGTAAAAATGTAAGGAACTAAACATCCTCAGCCTGGGTTCGGTCGATCGAACGAGGCATTAGAATGGCGCAGCAGCCTATTCGGTCGACCGACTGGTCGATCGAAGATCGCTAGAACTTGGCCGAGGCATTCGGTCGACCAGTCGATCGATCGAAGGTGGCAACGATAGAATAAATAGGTTGCGTCGGTCGACTGATAGAGGCAAAAAAATGCCCGAGAGTAGCGGTCGACCAACCGGTCGACCGATCATGTGTTAGCGTGAATCGCTGCAGCCAATCGATCGACCGGGTGATGGAAGAATTGTTGGCGGTCGACCCATCGGTCGACCGGCCTCTCTTAGCTGCGAGCGGTCGCACTTGCGGTCAATCCGTCGGTCGATCGACTGATCGACCGACCTTGCAACCGAACGGCTTCAACAGTCAATTTTTTATCCGTTGAAGGACCGTTCGTCTAAGGGGTTATAAATACCCCTCACCTACCTTCTTTAAATCTTCTTAGAAATTTTATTAAGCATTTAAAGAAGTTCTCCAAGCCTTCATACGATCAAAGCACTCGCGCACTCTCTGCTCCCAATCTCAACATCTTCCAGGCGCTTCTCTCTGCTTCAACTGTGCTGCATTCATTGAAGTCATCATCCATTTGCAAGTTGAAGAAAAGAAGCTTGGTTCAATTTTTCTTTCATTAGCTCTTTCATTGTATTTAATCTTTATTGAAACTTGTTTTCTCATTAAGATAGCTTGTTAGGTGTGCTAGGAAACATGTTCCAGATTCACTGCTCAGCCATGTCAACTTCGAGATTCACTACGCCAGTCTCATGTTCCAGGCCGGTCTTCCTCTCCAGGATCGTCCATACGTTCATCATCCATCATGAAGAGTTAAGGAGTCTTACAGCGATGTCCCCAAGCAAATTTTTCATCACAATAGTAACAAAGGCCTTGTGCTTTTCTTTGTTGAGCTTCGGCGGGCATGATTTGCTTGGGCGAAGATCGATTTCCTCGAGCTGGGTTACTAATCGCAGCGGGTGGTGAAGCCATGGTCCTATTTGGTGTGGGTAGAATTGTCGGGCTCCTCTAAGATCCCAAGGGTCCCTAAAATCGGCGAGTAGCGTTTATCTTGGCCTCATGTCGCTTGGCTAACATCACAGCCTCGTGCATAGACTCAGGTTGTCGCGTGAGAACCTCTATTTTAATATCAGTGCGTAACCTAGAGATGAAGCAATTGATTAAGAAGGTCTCCGGTAGCTGAGTTGTTCAGAGGGCCATCTCTTCAAAGTGGTCTTCATATTCCTCTACAGTCGAGATCTGAACTAGCTTGGTCAACATTCCTTCTGGAGATTCGAGATCCGTTGGCTCGAACCTTCGACGAATGGTATCGACGAGGTGACGCCACCCAGCCAACTGTTTGCGTCTCTGCATCCATCAGATCCATTTTCTTGCGATGCCCTCCACGCGGAATGAAGCCATCATCACTCTGTGCTAATCTTCTGTCGCATAAAAATTAAAAAATCTTTGGCGAACGCAATCCAATCATCGGCGTTGCTGCCATTGAAGATCAAAAGTTCTACTTGCGGTGGCTTAGGAGGAAATGGAAATCTTTTGTCCTCATCATCAGTTCATGCCATCATTTTGCCTCGGATGTTACTTGTTCCTCTCGATCCGGGAGGCTCGGGTTTAACATTTGCAATACTAGTTCTAAACCCGTGCTTTGCACGGGTTGTTTAGAATATTTATAGACATAATAAAGTAGTATGAGCATAATAATATATTTAAATATATAAGATAATATATATACACATTTCTTTGATATGAATTTATCATAATAACATATTTTCAAAAGAGAATTTCATATCAAACTTGATCTTAAAGTACCTCAATTTATTTTTGCCATAAGTAGTTAATCTTTCTTAGTTCTACACAATATACAATTGAAATGATAAATTGTATTCAAATTATCTATTTGAATGAAAATTATGAATCACAACTTCGTAAATATTAGATCAAGTTGTCATGAATAATACTTGTGAGTTAATGGCTAATGTAAATCACATAGTGAAAATTTAGTCATCAAGAGTGATGACATATTTATTTTCCATCTTTTGATGCTTATTTTCATGCTAAATTCAAATTAAATACTTCCTAAAATGTGTTTATTGTTTTATTTAACTTTTAGGCAACAAATGATGAAAAAAATTCGAAAAGAAGCATCCATATACGTTTTTGAAAGTTGGAAATTGTAATACAAGCTGAATTTGGTCGCACTACCTTGGACGTGCCCACGCCTTAACAAAGATGCATGTGACAGATCCAGAATTTACCATGTTAAAGGCTGAAATTTTACTTTCAAGTTGCCATACGAATTTGGACTATCCTTTTGTGTCTAAAACATTAAGCCAAAATATTTGGTTGTTAGTTTATTACTATGTATGGTTGATTTGATTTTTATTTTTATTTTAGTTAGGTTTGGAATTCTCCTATAATAGGAGAAGAGTTGTAATGAACAAGGGCTGGTTTTTAGTTTTAGTTTTTAGGGGGGCATTTTTCTTAGCTTTAGCCTCCTTTTATATTTTGTTCCTTTAAGTTTTCAGCAGTATTTTATTTTTGAAAATAAAATTGTGTGAATTTTCAATGTGTGGCTGATCCATTTCTTTCTAGCTAAAGGGCGATTCGACGTTTCGGTTCTACGGATTGTGAGATTCTTCTATGCTTAAAATCTTTGTTTTCTAGTATTTTTTTTATTTCCTGCGGAATTTATTCTATTATTTCTTTTTAATTGTCGGTATTTACCAGATTATTAGAACAATAGCTAGTCTATCAGTATTGATTGTTCCATGCCGAATTTAGAGACAAATTAGTCGAGGTTGCTGTTCAATCCGAACTAATGAAATATTTGAATTAATATGACTTGTGAGATTGATATTCAATTCACAAAAGTCTATTAAATTGCTAGAAATAAAGAAATCCATCCTTAGTGTCTATGATCAATCCTACGATCCGAAATTGAGAACGTACCTTTATCTAGACTGTCCTCTAATTGATTTCTCCTTAATTTTAATCACTATTTTTTATTTCAGTTTGCATCTAATCAAAATCCCCCCTCTTTTTAATTCCTCCTTTTTAATTTCTGATTTTGAAAGAATTTAAAACTAATCAGTCTTTGTGGATTCGACCCTACTTCTCACGACTACAAAATCTCAAGAAGTAGGTATTTATTTTTGGTGCATTCGACACCCATCAAAGAGATGTGCAATACATGCTCATTCACTTATACCTTTTGCTTATCCTTTGCTTACTTGTTGACAAAACTCTTGAGAATTTGAAAGGTGGCTGACTGATGTCAATTAAAAAAGTAAGACACATCATGATTTTAGCATAACATTTCATGGATGTGATGACTAAATGGGTTCTACAATAAACAAATATTTGCAAAAAATTGATTATTGAACTATTAGTATGAACTTACAACAATATTGTTTCAAGATTTCACGGTGTAGAAAAAAAATCATAAAATAACAACTCACATCTTTCATATTGTAATCAATATAATTAAACCTAAAGTATATCAAAATGAGAATAGACTCGTTACATATTATATATATATATCATCTATGTTGTTCTTCTAAAATATATCGTTTGGTGCTTTAAAATAATTAACATCATTGTCATATACCAAACAATATCAATCAAACTTTTCTTGTTTAATTAGTCTAATTGTTTTAGTGCAGGGCATTTGTGGAGTTGTCTTCTAACCTAGGCTGATCAATTGAAAGGTTTGGAAAGCTTCTTTTAGTAGGAGTCACACTATCAAGATAATTATCACAGTTAACAAAATCAGTTTCCTGCATTATAGTTTATGCAATCCATTAGGTTGTTATATGAATATTCCCTCCATCAATAATGAATAACATTAAATATCATAAGGAAATCATACTTACACTTTGTGTAGGAGCAATGTTGTCATTGGACACACTATCACTTCTTACATGATGCTGACTTTAATTTTGACTCCTGACCACAACAACAATTTAATAAAAAATGAGCTAGGAGTTTAGATAAAGTAAACTACATTCATAAGTTAACATCAATTTAATTAAAAATGACCAGATTCAATTTTGCTACTACACCTTCACCCTGCATTTCATCTCAAACCATCTACCAATTTTGTCTTACCAAGTAAATCTAGCTAACAAATCAGGTTTCCTATTGGCAAAGTGAATAATTTTGTTACCTTTGTGCATGTATATAGCCATCACCTTGCTTATCATCTAGTTATCATCTATAAATTTTGTAATCCATGAATGGCTTCTCAAATGTGAAGTTCTAAAATGATGAGTTATTGATGAGTTATTGATTTGAAAATAGTACCAATATAGTGTGGCCTTGGTCTTTTGGTTGGATTTTTTTTTATGATTTAGATCATATTTGCTTTGCAGTATATGATTTGGATGAGATATGATTTAAGGTGGATAAGGGTAGGATAGAAATCCAAGAGGATTTCTTGAAATCCTATCCTTTGTTTGTTTTGGCATAGGATAAGAAGCATGGATAGAATATGAAAATTCATATCCTATGGATTTGGGCCCTAAACTCACCCTCTCCTTAGGATTTCTAAATCAGGCCAGCGGTAGATTTGGGCCAAAATAAATCCATCCAATATCCGACCCGATTCTTATCCATTGCTGCAGCAAACAATGGATTGAATTTTAAAATCCAATCCATCAAAGCAAACGAGGCCTTAGTATTTTTTGGATCAAACCTTTGTGGAGGGCTATGACATGTTCTCATCTCCTATGATTTGTTATTACATAATATAGCTGGAAAAGAGAGGACCATAGCAATTATTTTGATGGGTAAAAATAGTGCTCAATGTTGGTTATTATATAAGTCATCATGTCAGTTTTTGGAGAGAAAGGAAAAGGAATATATCATGGTCAATCCTGTCATTTTTAGAAGGCCATTTTGGATTTGAGAAACACATTCTTGCATACATGTAGTTAGGGGTGAGCTCGGGCCGGGACGGGATTTGGTATGTCCCAGTCCCGTCCCGATTTTGAGTTGGGACGCAAATATGCGTCCCGATCTCGGTCCCGAATACGAAGCATCCCGATTTTGTCCCGCTCCGAAAAATTCAGGACGGGACTGGGACGTTCCGAATTTATTAAAATAAAATAAATAATATATCCATTAAAATAATTAATATTTTTTCCAAAAAAATAATATTATATATTTAATATTACTTATATTATAAACCGGGCCAGGATGGGACAATCCCAATTTTTTTTATCGTCCCGATCCTGTCCCGGTTTTTAATCGGGACAGACATATTTGTCCCGGTCCTGTCCCGATTTTGAACCGGGACGGGATTTGTCCCGACTTTTTGGGTTGGGCCGGATCGGGATGGCCGGGACGTCCCGACCTGTGCTCACCCCTATATGTAGTAGCATGGTAGAAAGAAAGGCTTTTTTGGGAATGGCTGCTTTGGGCTTAAAATATTTGTGCAAGATTCTTAAACCGTCAAAAATTAATTTTAGCTTAGAACTCTAGAGTATATAATATTATTTCAGAAAACAAAAAATTAGTCAACATAAGTTAATACCAAAAATATGATCTCCATAATTAATCGGCATTTATCTTTTATTACCACTATTTTTGCATTTACCTATAACTAAATCATATTTATTTGTTTCATTCCAGATTCAATACTCAAACAACCTCAGAAATAACCTTAGAAATACTCAAACAATAATCGGAAAAAAAATACTAACAAAGTGAAATACATTACCTCTAAATTAATAGCTCCAAGCGAATGAAAGTTTTTTGTCTTCAAGAGAAACAACTTCAAGAGAATAGAAGCTCCAAGCAGTTGTGACTTGTACTTATGGTGGAAAGAGCAAGGGGAAAAATAGGGGATTTGCAAAGAAGTGCTGCAGAGAGGTGAAATAGAACTTGGTCAAGTCAAATCCAGCTAGAGTTTCCTCTACTATGACTACTGCAACAACAAAATCAAAAAGAGGTATTCAAAACTTACCTCTATCATGTTAGTTGACAACAATAAATTATTCTAAATAAAACTTACCTCTATTCAAAGCTTAACTATTTGCTCCACCACGCTCGATGCAGAAAGGAGTATTGAAAACTTCTCCAAATTAATTTGAGTATTCAGAACGTAAACCCTTGTTGTTTTCGAGAAATGGTCAAGACATGACTCCACATTTAGTTGAGTCTCAACATTAATGTCTACCGCTGTCAATAAACTATATATAAAATGTAATAAACTCAATTTGAGTTATAATAAAGTTCACGAAATTACGCACCGCAGTTCAGTGCTTGGAGGAGAAGGTGATGGAGCTATAGATCCCACTGCTTTGTTTTGCCACATCCCACGAAATTGAGCTCTAACACATCCTTTATTTTGCCCCAGTAAAGTTCGTCTGGACAAGTCTTGTAGCCTTCGAATGAGCCTGGACCGCCATGATCCTCCACACTGAGAAAGGATGGAGGTGAGGGCATCAATAGGAAACGAATTAGATTTCTCTGCTTCCCGACATCAGCATTGTGATGTGTGAGTTGTTTAGTGCCAACAATGATAAAGATAAAAAGCTCAACGGGGTAAAGTTCATATTTTCCCTGCAACTGTTTGACAGAATGTGTCAAAGAGAAAATTTGGTTTGGAAAACAACAATCAACCAACATAATTGAGGGTAAAATTGTAGTTATTTTTAAAGTTAAGGATATAATTGGAACAACAAAAAAATACTACAAACAACTATCAACCAACATAATTGAGGGTAAAATTGTAGTTAAGTTTAAAGTTAAGGATATAATTGGAATAACAAAAAAACACTACAAAGAGCCACTTGTCAAGCTTAGAAATGGAGTTAAAAAAAATATGACTGCTTTTATAATTTAATTGATGAACAATTTGTGTATTGAGTAACGAGATTTGGGAATTTAAAGCGTGTAGCATCTTTTGTTGCGCTTCCATGGTCTGACGCTGTAGATCCAGTGCTTGTTGTTGCTCCTCCAAGGTCTTCTGTAATGATCCAAACATCTGATCATGGCGAGTACTCGCGTCATGTAGAAGCTTCGATGATTCCGTCAACGCCTAGTTTTGAGTCTTCAATCATGCTCTTCCGTTGGCAGACGCTCTCAATGAAAACACCAATGTTACCACGGGTAATTGGTAATATGAGTCGAAGATCGAGGATTCAATGAGTCGGGGAAGAGAAGAAGGTGAAGGATAGGAGCGGAGCTAATGTATTGACAGGGGGCAATTGTCCCCCAACATTGGTCCCCCCATAACATTGGTCCCCCCTAAAAATTAATATATACTAGTATTTACTTATATTTGCACCTCTTAAAAATCTTATAAAAATATTATAATTGCTCCTATGATGTGTAATTTTATATTTTACTCCATCCGAGAAAGAAAAGAAGAGTAGAGAAGAGATGGGAGAAATACAAATATCTTCTTATTACCCGGCCCATATTCCGTTGAAACTTCAATTTATACCTTCCTCCTCTCTACGACTCACATTGAGTCTACTACATAACGAAATCAGCATACTTGCGCGGCATCACGATCGCACGACGTTGTAGTTGTGCGGGTTGCATTGCCACATTTCCTTCTTCAACACGTTGCTGGTGTTCGTTCATGTGAATTGCACGGTCCGTCATCGTCCACGTGGCTTCCTTTCCGAACGCCGATCGATCAAGCGTTTCATCTTCGCCGGTAACACATTACTTCATTGGATAGGAGACTAAGCTCCTAGCATGGAAGGCTACTATCTAAAGGAGGTCTTCTTGTCTTGTTAAACATCACACTAACTGCAGTCCCTTCATACGCCCTCTGATCCTCTCTGTTCACTTACTTCCTATTTGGGTTAAATGCATTGATAAGCGTAGACGGAACTACTTCTAGACCAGAGGAAATTACACTAACACCGGGGGTAAAGGATTGGAAGTCCTAGATTGGACGTCGTTAGTATTATTTATTAGCTAGGTATTTTATCCAAAATAAAGAATATTTTTTAACGGTTCTATTTATCTAATTAAGGATAAAAATTAATCAAAATAATATTTAGGGATATTTTTACTTCATTTCTAATAATTGTTCGATGATAAAAATTATTCTTAACCCTAAATTAAATTGGAGCAATGCTTGACACCTTTGTCTTCTTGCACCGCTATCTAAATAATATATATATATTAAAGAGTCATGCATTATTAACTAATCAAAAAGAAGATTAAAGCATGAATAATCAACCATATGCTTGCACTGTGTTGAAGTTAATTACTTAGATATAAAATTGCATTAATTATTAACTAAGAGAGATTGGTTACAAGAAGTACACGACGTACGGACCTAATTAACCTCGACGAAATCTCAACAGGGAAGCTAAGACATACCCAAAACTGGACATATCAGTACTCATGAGAGACTAACTACAACTACAACTATAACTACATGACTGCTAGCTAGCTACATGCACCTCTTCCATATATCATGGAATTTAAGGAGCACCCTGATGACGTCCCTCCTCCTAATTAAATATCATTAGGCAGCCGGGGCGCAGTCAAAATCCCCATCGTCATCGTCGTCACCATCCTCGGTCGACTCCACCCTTGCGCAATTAAAATACCAGCAACCCCCGTCGCCGCCATGACTTCCCACCGTCATCGGTCGTCGGAGGTCGTCCTCATTCCTAACGATGGCCATCTCCACTTCAACTTAATGCTTCCTTTGACTCGGTCTTCGTTGACGAAGAAAAGAAAGGCGAGAGGGAGGGGAATATATAGCAGGAGCTTAACGTGGCGAGCTCGTTGGCTGCTGAGGCTCGCCACGCGTGGCGCGTGTCACGGTGAGCACTCCACGGGACGCGGACGAAATGTGGCGACGCGGCGGACGGTCCACGTCTCCTCAACAGCACGCTCGGCACGAGAAGGAGCGTGGAGGAACAACAACTCCGTCGTCCACCGTTGGTTTCGATGTTCGACGGGAGAGATCAGAAAGAATAAAAGCCATGGAGACAGCCATGGCTAGCTTATCCTGGCCGTTCATTCAGAACATGAGGTGAGACTTCTTCCACGCACAGATACGCAACAATCTAAAGATTTCAAGAGGAGGCATTGTGGCAACTTTTTGCGAGTGGAGTGCAGCGAAGAAGGGTTATGCGGCTCCTGTGACATTCGATGGGGCAGATACTCTGATGGATTCTCCTGCCTGTCCCATGGAAATATGGAATCATGAAAGAGAGCCGACAGTGGAGAAGCTTCCCTCTCCATGCTGAGTGTGCTGCCGGGCGAGGACACGTGGAAGCACCATGGCGTGGCCACTGGCCACATCTCACCTGCGACTCGTGCGGCGCGCGGCCGAGGACACGCTCAGCACGTGGCCGGCCTCAGCTTTGCACATTGCTTTCTTCCTATATATCTCCTTGAGTTACCCCGTACCCTCCACTTCACACCGAGCTCAACCCACTCCCCAGTATACAGTAGTACTTCAAGTAACAGAGAACACTTCTTCTTCTCTTCTTTCAACGAAGAAGAAAGAGAAGATGGTTTCCCAAGTTAGGGATGACGAGGTAGACCGACGAGAAATGAACAGGAGACATGGCAGCTTCTGCGATTTTAACGATGCAGGGGTAATGGAGTCGACGAAGGCGGATGGTGACGATGACGATGATGGAGATTACGACTGCGCCCCAGCTGCTTGACACATTATTGAATCAATTAGGCAAACTCTTCGCATGAATAATTAGATATATATAACCTAAGTAGATGATCGTCATGTAGCAGGCTTAACCTTTGATATGTTAGATATATTAACTATTACTTAAGTTTTTAGTTCCATGCAAGTATGCAACGATCGAATACGTACGTACGTCGGCTTGTATGACGTGCATGGTGTAGTCGGTCAAGAGATTTCGTGGATTTAATTAGGCGTTGTTAATTTTGCACCTGATGTCATGTAGGTATTATTAATTACCTTGTTGAATAAATTAATATTGCTATGATGATGAAGCCGCCAATTGTGGTGATGGTGATGGAAACCCGGGCAACGTTTGAATGTGATATTTAGTTATTTACTAGTTTAACTGGAAATATTTTATTATTGCAATAGCAAGAGGGTGATCTCGTAGTAGAGTAATCTCCTACTACCTGTTAGGATTGAGGTTAAAGGAAGGAAAAAATTCTCAGTATTTGATTTTATGATTTTGATGGAGGAGAAAAAAAATTAAGAGAAATTATTTATCTTGATCCCCTACAAATTTTAATTTTCTTTCAACTCCGATTTGGGGATTGAATGAAGGTGAATATAGATGACAATATTATTCGTTTAGGCGAGTACCCGCGGATATTTGTCCGTTTATGACAGGTATGGGGGTAGTTTCTATCCGTGGAAATTTCGCAAATAATTTTTCTTACTCGTTTATTATATGGGACGGGTATTGTTATTATAGTACCCATACCCGCGGGTACTCGTTACCCGCAAGAATTAATAAATTATAATATTACCCTCGGTACATATACTAAAATAACTCTAACCTAATTCAATACTCATATATTTTATATTTTAAAATTTTATGATGATGTTACTATCAAAATATCGTGTGTTTATCAAAATGAAGTTTTTATCAAAATACTTGAAGAGTTAAAGTGTTATTAAAATATTATAATTTACATTTTTTGAATGTGTCATTGGTACTCGTCAATACCCGTGGGTATCCGTCCCTCGAGGGTAATTAAATGGGTACCAATTTTTGATACCCGCGAAGAATAAATAGATAGTGAGTACTCATTTATTTCGCGGGACGGGTAGCGGGCAAGCATCCCCCGTACCGCCCTGCCCCGTGGGCATCCCTAGAGGTGAATATAATTATTTAAAAGAAATTCTAAAATAAATTTACGAAATTACCCTTATTATTCTCATAAATTTACAAGATATTTATTAAACTCTAGTTGCATCTTCATATCCCTATTATTAGGGGTGTTCACGGGTCGGGTCGGGTCAGATTTAGGGAAAAAAATCGATCTGATCCAACCAAGTGTAATCGGGTTGGGTCGGGTTGGGTTGAAAATTTTTCACCTCTCAAATCCGACCCTACCCAACCCGACCTAGTTCGCGTCGGGTCAAGTCAGGTAGTCGGGTTTACCCGTTTAAGTAAAAAATAAGTTTTTAACAATATTTTACAAAAAAAAATTTAAAAATAAATATTTTTTTAACATAAATATTTTAAAAATGATTAAAACATGTAAATAATCGAGTCATCGGGTAAGGTCTCGGGTCATCGGATTTCAAATTCCAAAACCCGAGACCCGACCCGATTATGATCAGGTTTGGTCAAATTGTACCCGACCCAACCCAAATAGGTCGGGTCGGGTCGGGTTGGGTTCTGGGTTTTTTGGGTCGTGTCGACCCAATGAACAACCCTACCTATTATATTGGTCGGGCTTACTCTTTTATGATCAATTTCAATTTTGTCTTGAAGCATCACATATAACACATACATAAAAAAAGTATAATTGTCTATTAAATTTTAAAAAAATATTCCCCTTCTTTCCCCTTACAAGATACATCCAAATAAGATTAACTTTTCCCTTCCCTTCGATCTCTTCCATTTTCTTTATTAAACTATATCCAAACAAAGTTAAGTTTTACCTTGCCTTTCGCCCCCCTCCCGTCTCTTTCCTTTCCTTCCCCCTTAGGCCTTGTTTGGATGAGATACAACATGGTTTAGTAATACATGATATGGTATGATATTATATGGTATGGTATGATACTATAATTACTCTTATCCTTTTTGGGAAGATTATATATATGATATGGTTAAATGATAGCAACTCGGAGGAGATCACATAGTCTTGGCTAAGCCGATCAAGAACAATAAGTAAGAATCTAATCTGATATGGGTAAACAAAAGGTATAAGAGGAATTGTAAATTTTGATTGAGAGTATTTTAGAAATAAAATTTCATTAAACCATGAGAAACTGTCAAATCCATGATTTAAAAACTTGGCAAAAATTTATAGTTTTCAAACTATGAGATTACCATCATAAATCATGATAATCCTTTGAAAGTCTTCCCAAATAAAAAATTGAACAATACCATACTATGTAAAATTATACTTTATGAAACAAACAAGGCCTCAATGAACCATATCCCAATAGACCCTAAAGAAATATTGCTTTATCATTATTAATATATAAATATATTATTGAATGCTCTTAATTAGTAAAGGAAATAATTGTTTCATTATAAGTTTAACCTATCTAATTAGTACTTTTGTTTGCTAAATTTTAAATGAAAGTTTTAAGTCAAATTAAGAATTGAATATTCAACGTAACATTCAACTAGGGTGAGTAAAAAAATTGAAAATTCGGCTAACCGAAAAATCAGTCCAAATTGAATCAAATTTTTTAGTTAATCGGTTTCACGATTTCCATTTTGGTTTTTATTTTTTAAACTTTCGATTTTCGGTTTTGGTTTCGATTTTTGAGTATCAATTAATCGTTGACTATCGGTTAACCAGTTCACATATATAATATTTTAATTTTTATACTCCCAATTTTTTTAAATCTTTTTTTCTCTAAAACTTATATAAAGTAATATATTAAAGTATATTTAAATTATATTTCATTCTCCAATATTTGATCAATTATATATATTTTTAAATATGAATAAATATTATGATATCATATTTTTACTAAACAAAGATATTTAGCTCTCTAAATATTGATAAATAAGTCTCTAAAATATTATAAGACATATTTTTACTAAACAACTATGTGAATTTCATATTGAACATATTCAATTATTGTAATTGTTTGTGAGGATGTTATTCTTCTTTTGACTTTTTATTTTTGAATATTATGTTTGGTTTGCATTTTTTATATTGAAGTACATTCAACATTTAAAATGGACTTTGCAATTTGTATAATTTTATTATTTTTATATATTAAATTTTTTATTAGTTAATTAAAAATTATTGGTTAATCGAACCGCAAAAATCGAAATCAAAGTACCGATTAACTGAAGTCAATAAACTAGTTTATGATTAATAATTTTGAAAAACCGATGTTAATAAATTAGTTTAAAAATTTATTAATGAACCGTTTAATCAGTTCATGCTCACCCCTACTTTCAACCGTGAGAATACTATTTGCATTTTTATAAAAGAATTGGTAGTTTTAATTAATTAATATTAGTGAAACTCTTCCATGAATCTTTCACCGAATTTATGAATAGTATTCTTTTTAATTAACTGTTAATTATATTTTTTAACTTTTAAGTGCAGTACAAAATTAATTCTAAATAAGTTTAAAACTTTTTTTTATCAAAGTGGATATGTATTGAAAAGACAAACTCAATAAAAAGATCTAAGATAAGAGAAGATGATTGATTGGAACCTTCTAAATTCACTTGAAAGATTTGTGATCATGACTTAAATTTTCTTATGAGATATGTTTTTATTCTCCAAGACTTTAGCATTTGGTGCAAGTCATATCCTCCGAAGAATGAAAGCAATCAAAGTTATATTCACATGACCATTAACCTCAATTAGAATGAAGCTGACCCTCTACCAAATATGTACAATCTCAGGACATAACAAGAAGTAGCGATGAATTGACTCCCTCTTCGCATTGCATCGTGGGCAAGAAGTCATAACCTGAGGAAAGCGTTCATGTAACCTGTCTTGATGGAACATAATTATGCATTAATTTTCAAATAATTTTTTTTATTTTTGTACGGACTTTAACATCCCAAACTGACTTCCACAGCTTAGTGTTTGTCAAAATAGTCGATCCCATATTAGCATGTGGATGGAAGAACTGAAAAAGCAACCTTATAACCAGATGCCACAGAGTAAACATCAGACTTTGTTAAAACCCATGTTAACTGATCATTCTGAAGAGTCGTTACTATATGGAGGATAGAATCAGCCACCTCAGGAGTGAAAGATCGCCTAACTAGTGTCTCATTCCAATTTCTATCAGAAGTCAAAAGCCGTCGTACCAACAAAAGACTAAGGTCTACACAAGCACTTGGATCTACTGTAAAAGGATAGGAGTGAGATAACCAAGGGTCACCTTGAATGCGAACTACGGCCTCTATTCCAATCTGTCATTTTAAATCTTTTTCTACCACTTTCCTATCTTCCAATAGACTCCATCATGCCCAGGATGGGTTAGCCCCTACTGTCTACTGAAGCTTCCATAAATGAATTATGACGAAAATATTTGTCTTTGAATATTTTATGGAATAGAGAATGCTCTTTAGTAAGAAGTCTCCAAGCTTGTTTCCCTAGCATGACCAAGTTAAAAGCTTTCAGATCTTTGAAACCCATGCCTCCTTCTGACTTTACTCTGCATAAAGTAGTCCAGTTTATCCAGTGCATTATCCTTTCAGCCCCTCTCTGATCCCACCAAAAAGATAGCATGGCTTTTTGAATCTCATCTAGTAGCGTGTCAGGAAGTTTGAAACAACTCAGAGAATACAGAGGGATGATTGTACCCACTGCTTTAATGAGTACATTCCTACCACTTGTTGACAATAGAGAACGCTTCTAGTGATGGAGTTTTTGAGTCACCCTGCCTACCAAAGATGGGAGTCCTAAGTATTTATCATGAATCCCAACATGAGGAACCTGTAATATGGCTGCTAACTGATCTCTACTATGTTGTGGCGTATTTTTGCTAAAGAATATTGAGGATTTATTTAAGTTGATTCACTGACCACTGAGAACCCCCACAATTGTGCAATATATCAAGCAGATTTCTACAATGAGATTCACTAGCTCTACAAAACATAATGGAATCATCTGCAAATAAGAAGTGGGTGATTGAAGGACATGTGCTATGAAGCTTCACCCCACACACCTGATTGAGTTGTTCCCCATTATAAAGCAAGTGTGAGAGTCCCTATACACAAAATAGGAAAAGATATGGTGATAGAGGATTCCCCTGATGGAGTCCTCTAGATGGTCTATAAAACCCAAAAGGTTGTCCTTTAACTAAAGATGAGTACGAGACGGTAGTGACACATTCTTTGATCCAATTCATCCACCGAGCACAAAATCTCAACTTCTCCATAATATACCACACAAAAGACCATTCCATCATATCATATGTCTTACTCATATCAAGTTTAATAGCTAAATTGGAGGCGCCATAGTGTTTCGTTTTGAGGTAGTGTATGCAATTATGAGCTACCAAAATGTTATCACTGATGAGCCTTCCTTTGATAAAGGCACTTTGATTTGAGCTTATGAGGCGATTCATGTAAGGCTGTAGTCTGTGCATCAAAACTTTTGTGATAATCTTATAAAATATTATACAAAGACTGATTGGTCTAATTTGGTCTATTGAAACCGCATCCTTGAATTTTGGAATTAGGCATATCTGGGTGTGGTTGAAACTCTTTAACATTCATCCTCCTGAGAAAAAACTTTGAACAGCTTTACAAACATCCCGCTGAATGATGTCCCCGTAAAATTGGTAGAACTTTGTAGTGAACCTGAAATCACCGGGAGCAACACTCAAATCAAGGGAAAACACTACAAATTTCACTTCCCCTTCTGAAAATGTTTAGTCAGGCTTCTATTCATTGTATTTGTAACCTTGCCTCTAAGATTCTCAAAGTGACCAGAAGGATCCATAGGTGTACTAGAAGTAAAGAGATCTTGAAAGTATTCTTGAGCCTTCAACCCAATACTCTCAATAGAGGTACAGCAACCCTCGTTGTCATCTTCTAGTCTTCATATTTTATTATACCTGTTTCGAATATGAAATTTAGAATGGAAAAACTTTGTATTCTAATCTCCCCATTGAAGTCATTTGATTCTGGATTTTTCCTCCAATATCGTTCTTCTATCTCATAACCATCTACTAATGCCTATTCAAGCTGTAATATTGTATATCTGTTTGTGCCATTATGGTTTGATTTTAGAATGGATAATTTTTCTTGAATTCTACTAATTTCAGCCCTTGAGTTAGTAGCACTCCTCTGCTGCCATGAGACTAAAGCATGTCTATATTTTTTCAACTTAGTGAACAACTTAAACATAGGAGATCCAAAAACATCCACAGTCCATACATCAGAGATGATGTTTCTGACAATGTCACTACTGCACCAACGCTCTTGAAACTTAAATCGGCGCCGTCGTGAGTTAGTAAACGGGTTAGAGATCAGAAGCAGAGGGCAATGATCATACCCACTATCATCCAAATGGTGTATGGATGCCATTGGATATATATAATTATCTTCATGTGCTCGAAAGTAAACCCCGATCCAATCTTTCCTTGATAAGGGACATGTCAAAACTTCTATTAGTCCAAGTAAACTTGTGCCCAGAGAAACCCAAGTCCACTAAACGACCGCTATTTATGAAGTCGATAAATCCATTGATAGAAGATTGAGGTTTCAAGCGGCCGCCTTCTTTTTCATCCACAGAAAAATAATATTAAAATCCTCAATTACCAAAGAAAAATCATCAGAGCCACCCAATAACGTCAAGACACGACTATATTGGAGGTGTCTGATCATGTCCTCACCGTGGAATTGAACAACTATGACATCCCGGTAAACATGATGAACTGGATCTTTCCATTTGAAGAGGATAAAGAAATTATCACTTGCAGTAATACTAATATCTGCCAAACCATTCTGTTCAACTGCTAATCCACCAGATAGGTCTCCAGGGTCAACAGAGAAAGAATAATTGAATTAACACAGAAAGAATAATTGAACCCACACTTCTTTATTAGATCTAAAACAAAAGTGTTACTATTTTTAGTCTCACAAAGAAAAATAACCTTTGGGGGATGAAATTTGCATATTCTTTTTAAACCTTAGAGATTTCTTCAAACTCTGACAATTTCAAACAAGCATCTTCCTGTATCATTGGGTGCCACAATGGGGTCAGCACCCATGGCCACTTTACATTGCTCTTTTACAAAACATTGATTTTTAATTGTTCCATCAGCCAAGTCCCCCGAGGGTCGACGCTTTGCATTCATAATTCAAGATATAATCATATTTGATTATATGGTGCCATGTAATAGATGTTATCCTTTTTTAAAAGAAATGAGGATATTTGTCGCTCACTCCTCGCCCCACGAATATATGATTCACATGAAGGATTAAAATTTGTCAAATAATATAATATATAGATTAATTAATTAATATATATTTGATGTTTTTCACAAATGTATCGCAATATTTGATTTCACTAATATAAGTCTTTCGCTTTCAATTTATATCAATTATATATTATCATCAATTAACCGTCATGAATTTTAGTCAACTGTGGGAAACACAATTAGTGATAATAGATTATATGTTGCCTAGATATCTAGAATTTGAACCTTAGTATAGTCACATAGTATCACTTTCTATTTTTCTTTTAAAAAATAAAATAAAATTATGAATAGTAAGACGTGTCAAAAATTCAATCAGCATTCCAACACGTACTTTTAATAATGGGAGAAGTGCATATTTGGTCCTATAAATTTTTAATTTTTTGAACTTTGGTATTATAAGTTTTATTTTGGTATTTTCAATTCTATAAGTTTGCTCTGTAGTATAGATTTGGTCTGATCTGTGACAATCCGTTAACTCTCCGTCAAAATGGACTAACGTTGTTCATACACGTTGATATATTTGATCCTATAAGTTTTATTTCTAAATTTTTAGTCCTATATGTTTGTCCCGTATAACAGATTTGATCATATATATTTGCCCTGTAGCACAGATTTAGTCTTATCCGCGATGGTCCATTAACTCTTCGTCCACGAAAAAATAAACGACATTATGTCCATATTGGCGGGGTTAATAGACCGTCGTGGATATGAATAAATTTATATGACGGACCGGATAGATTTGATCCGCAACATAGATTTGATCTGTAACATATATAAGTTTATTTCGTAACATAGATTTGGTTCTATTTATGACAGTCCATTAACTCCGTCAATATGAACATAACACCGTTTATTTTTTCGTGAATAGAGAGTTAACAGATTATCACAGATATGATCAAATTTGTATTATGAGACAAATATATTAGACCAAATTTGTGCTACGGGGTAAATATATATGACCAAATCTGTCAACATGTATGAACGACGTTAGTCCACGCTGACGGAGAGTTAACAGACCGTTACGAATAAGACTAAATTTGTATTATAAGAATAAATTTATAGAATCGAAAATATCAAAATAAAATTTATAGAATCAAATATGCACATTCTGCCGTTTAATAATTAACATTATATACATTTTGCTTCTCCTCATAAATTCCTAACTCTGAAGCCGAGAAGGGTGTTCTGTTTCGTGGGTTTAAAAATGGTGTGATATTTTATTAATGAAATTGTATTTTGGGATTCTAACACTCAAGTTGACAAGTCAAAAACCTAATTGGAGAAAAAAATGACCCAATGACTAGATCCATCGTGTCGAGAACGGCTGATTTCTATTGTTGTTGGCTGAATTTATGATATTAGAGCATGGCTGAATTTGAATCATTTTATGATTGAGTTTGAACTATTTTTCAATTAGTTCATGATTTAGTTGTTATTGTTCAATTATATATCGATGTTGTTGATTGTTATTGGTGGCTATTATTGCTCAATTCTATATCGTTCGTTGTTGGTGGTGACTGTTGTTGGTGACTGCTTTTGTGATTAGTTTTTTTTCAAATGTTTCGACTTTAGATTGACTTGAAAATGATTATAAATATGATCCGTTTGTTGAATCATTTTTGAACATTGCGAATGGTTTTGATTCTTTACTTTATATTCCTTAATTTGGTTAAATCAAAAATGAGTTAGAAAGATGAGTAGCTTTTTTTGAACCATTTTTTATTTCTGTTATTGTTGTATCTGCTTCTGTGATTAGCTTTTTTCAGCTGTTTCAACTTTAGATTGACTTGAAAATGACTATAAATATGATTTAATATTGTTGAACCATTTTTGAACCTTGCATATGGTTTTGATTCTTTACTTCATAATTTCTAAATTTGGCTAACTCAAAAATGAGTTAGAAAGATGAATAGCTTTTTTTGAACCATTTTTTGTTTATGTTATTGTTACATTTGCTTCTGTGATTAGCTAATCAATAATGATTAGCTTTTTGAATTTGTTGTTGACTTAGTTCATAGCTCTCAGTTGTTGAATTTATTGTTTACTAAGTTCATGGGTGAGTTGTTTATAGTAGTGCTGATTTGTTTCATGATTTAAGTAATTGATTTCATTTCAATATTAGTGAGCTGCTATATGTTCATTTTAAAAGTATAGATTATAATGAGATGCTATTTTGGTTTTTAAAGTATAGATTACAGTGAGCTGCTATTTTTAAAGTATTGATACATTGTGAACTATTATTCTCTTTTGGTTTTACAGTATGTCATGGTCAGGGCTGATTTGATTCATAATTTAAGTATAATTTACAGTATGTAACTACTTTGATTTTAAAGTATAATTTGCATCAAGAAATCAGTCATACATTAATAAAATGTATGACTTTTATTTTTAAATAATTAATTTTTAATTTAATTTGAAATAAATATAAGACTATCAAATATATATATATATATATATATATATATATAATATTTTTGAGTTTGTTGATAATTTTTTTTTGGTTTTTTTAATTTTATTAGTATTTTTCATATATCAAAGTCATACATGAGGTTTAAAATTGGAGAAGCCTTCTCATTTTTTAATAGAGATGTGCAATATTCAAACAACCTTATATTTTATTCACTAACAAGATGATCTCGCAACTAAAAGTGAAGATGCGACAAGAGGGGATCAAGATTATTGTTTCATGTATCATTTTAAATTTGTAACTAATGAAAGATTTGTTATATCATATGGAATATTTTTATAATTTTTTGTATCTTTCTGTACTTGTATATGATAATTTTTTAAATAAAATTTATTTGAGATATTCATTCTTATCAAACTTTGTACCTGACATATTAGTTTCATTTTAATTCTTCAAATTGAGATATACTTATACTTATTTCAATATTATTTTAAATAATTGAGAATTTTTTTAAACACTTGCATTCATAAAAAAATATATAATTAAAAATAATATAATAAATATCTAATTAGATTTTTTATTACTTTTTTTAATATTTTTTAATATTTATAATATTTTTATACATTTTAAATTAGTATAATAAATATCTAATTAGATTTTTTATTACTTTAAAATATTATATTTAATATTTTTAAATATTTATAATATTTTTTATACATTTTAAATTAATATAATAAATTGTATAATAAATATCTAATTAGATTTTTTATTAGTTTAAATATTATATTTAATATTTTTAAATGCTATAATATTGACAATGTACAAATAACTTATATAAAATATTTTAATATTTAATTTAAAATATAATATTTATTTTCAAAACAAATTCATTATTTTGGTAAACTAAATAAGTTTTCATGTTTTCAACTGAAAAATACTCCTGAAAATCAATATTATTTTGTATAACCAAATAAGTTTTCATAGTTTCCAATTTCATGAAAATATATTTTGTTTTCGTTAACCAAACGTGTTTCAGAAAATAAAAACATCAAAACAGAAAATAAAAAAATCGAAAATCATTTTCGTTTTCTTCAAAATGAAAATACAAAACAATTTTCGCTAACCAAACGTACCCATAATGATTTATAAAAGAATAACTTTAAATTATATATATATATATATATATATATATTAAAACACTTATTTAATTGCTGTAAAATGTGACAGATCATTTGAAATGGGAATTAAAGAAATTGTAATGTTATAAAAAATATTGGGAATACTAAAATATAAAAATACTCTAATATTTTTGGGAATACTAAGAAATTCATAATATTTTCTCACGAATACTAAAATACTCTAAGATTTTTTTTGGATCAAAAATAGCTCTGACGTTATGAAATTGAGTATAAAAATATTCATAAAGGTAAACAACGTTAATGGAGGGATAACAGAGCTGACATGGCTGATGACTGTGACCGATGACGTGGACATATTGCGCGTATGCAAACCAAGACATTTTCTCTCACCTTCAGCTACTAAAATACCCATAACGTTTTCTCACGGGTACTAAAATGTCTCTAACATATATTTTCTCACATGTGCTAAAATACTCCTAACGTTTTCTCACGAGTACTAAAATGCCCCTAGCATTTGTTTTGAAACTAATATACCCCTATGGTTATTGAAAATGACACCAAGCTAACTTCTGTTAGGTGAGACTTAATGGAGATGTCATAGATGCAGATAGAGATGTTGACTTTACACGTGATGCACATGTAGAGAAGTAACTTGCCACGCAAGCGACACATAAGATGCAACGTAGGGGTGAGCAAAAAAAATTAAAAATTCGGTTAATCAAAAAATCGGTTGGAAACCAAACCAAATTTTTTGATTAACCAATCTGATGGTTTCAGTTTCAGTTTTTATTTTCTAAATTTTCGGTTTTTTATTTCGATTTCGGTTTTTTACATGTCGCTTGTGTGGCAAGTTGCTCTCTGCATGTACGCCATGTGTAAAGTCGATATCTTTGTCAGCATCCACGACATCTCCATTAAGTCCCACCTAAAAAAAGTTAGTTTGATGTCATTTTTTAACCATTCTCAATAACCTTAGGAGTATTTTTAGCTCCAAAATAAATATTATGGGCATTTTAGTAACCATGAGAAAATGATAAGGGCATTTTAGTATCAGTGAGAAAATATCAAGAGTATTTTAGTACCTATGAGAAAATATCTTGGCCTGCATGCGCACCACATGTCCACATCATCAGTCAAGTCATCAACAACGTCAGCTCTATTATCCCTCAATTAACGCCGTTTACCTATAAGTGCATTTTTGTACTCAATTCCATAACGTAAGGAGTATTTTTGATCCTCAAAAAATATTAAGAATATTTTAGTATCCATCAAAAAATTTTAGGGGCATTTTTATACATTTTCCCAAAAATATTTAATAACTTATATCCCCTCTCTTGATTTTTTTACCTAACAAAAGCTACTATTATTAATACAAAAAGAGAGTCTACATGATTGAAAGATCTTGAACTAATTTTTTTTTCCAAACTAGGAGGTCTAATAATGGACTTAACATGATTGACCCTAAGAGCTCTAGCTATGTTTGTTGACCAATAAGCAACTTTATTAGCCTCCTTAAAATAAAAATTAAATTCCACAATTTTATATCCATTATCTTCGTTAAATGATACTAAATTAGTGTTTAATCTCTTTATCTCCATATCTAATATCTTCTCCTTTTTACCATCGTCGAAACCCTCCCTTCTGTTAGGAAAATATGGTGCAACACAGCAAAACTAATAAATAATATCTTAAAACTAAAATGCACAAAGACAACCACAAGTGCATACACAATTTTTAACGTTCAAACCCCTCTCAAGGTGACGGGTAAAAATCACGAGACCTAGTCCAGATCAACAATCCACTATAATAATAAATGAGTGTACAAAAGAGTCTCTAGCACCCCTAGAATCTCAAATAATCACTGCTCATCATCAACAAAGTGGAAATAATGCAATAGCATACCAAATAACCATCAAACAACAACAAGATAACAAGGATTGATGATAGAGACCATCAGGATAGCTACTGTTCTTGAAATCGGACAAGGTTCTGGTTCTCCAAATAAAATTGCCACCATTCAGATAAAGAACAATGAGTCATGAACAAGCTCACCAAATGTCTTCCCGATCGGACCACAGATGACTGCTCGATCGTTGCGATGATGAAACTCATCGTTGCAAAGAATACCCAGAGAAAATTCTGGTTGCTGTAGCAAAATCCCAGCTTACAGACCTCCAAACACGATCACCACCGTTCAGAATAAAGAACTCAATGTCCTCTACCTCTCCATCAAAAATCAGCTCAATCAAAGTCCGACTCACTATCCGATCGCCGAAAAAAATAAATTGGACAAGTTGGGACACTTCCCTAAAATCTCCTTTTCTTTATTGATGATTTTGCCAATTAAAACGGTGGTAGCTACTTCTGTGTGTGGCTGCCTAAAAACCCTTTTAGCATAAAATGACCAAAATAATCCCAATGGGTTCAAACATGGGTTTTACCACATAGGAGGAAACTCAAACCCAATAACTCTCTCCCTTCCCGACTATGTGAGGAGTTTGCCAAACTGACAATCACCCAACATACTTTAAACTTCCCTTTTGGTAGAGACTTTGTCATCATGTCTGAACCATTGTCATCTATGTGAATCTTTTCAAGTTCAAGCAACTTAGAGTCCAGAACATCACGTATCCAATGATACCTCACATCAATATGTTTAGATCTACCATGGAAAGTATGATTCTTGCTCAAGTGAATAGAACTCTGACTATCACAAAGAACATAAAGAACATACCTCTTTTGTGTAGAACCAAGTTCACTAATAAAGTTCTTCATCCAAAGCAACTCTTTGCAAGCCTCAATACTTGCCATAAACTCAGCCTCAATGGTAGACAATGTAACACACTTTTGTAGCTTGGATTGTCATGCCACAGTTGCCCCTCCAAAGGTAATCAGCTAACCAAGCTTCTTACTATCTTTCAATATTCGAGATTCTATCTTGGGTTTCCAGTGAAATAAACAACAGAATGAAAACCTTGTTTCAGACTAGAAATAGAACTTCTGAAATTAGACGGAAATACTTGGTAAATTGGGAAACAATTATCGGTAGGAAAAGCGAGGGAGGTCTAGGCAGACTCAACATAGCAGATCACAACACGGCCAAATTGGGGTCATGACTTCGGAAACTCATCCAAAGCAATGGTGTTGGCGTAAGATTTTCAACACTGGTCTTAATCTCAATTTTTATGATAACAAAATATGGAACTAATGATTTTATAAAGAATTATTTTCAGGTTCCATATCAGTTAAAGCACTACGTCCCCGATCAAAAAAATCAAAGTAATCGAAGAAATCGACAAGGACGCTCGTCGACGCTCAGGATTCTTCGGAAAGATTGAGTGTAGGTTCAGGATGTCTAAAATAATTATGTAATCCTCTTATATGATGCAAAACTCAAAAACCGAAACTCAAACCCCAAAATATGTAAACTCAAAAAATCATAAAACGACCCAAAAATTCTCTAAGCCTAGGGAGCTCCTTGGAGGGCTATATGACCTAGATATTTTTTTGGCATCAAAAGTTTCGGTAATTGTTTCTTAGGTAGAAACAAGTTAACAACCTATTTTAAGGAATTTTTGAAAGCTTTTAACATATCCATATTTGACCCGAGAAATTATAAAATTTTTAGTTTTCACAAAATTGTTCTAGAGCCTAAAAATTAGATTTTGATTTTTTATATATTTTTATTGAATCCAAATGGTGGATAATCATTATATAATATTTATATTTTAAAGTTAAGAAATGATATATAATGCTTGGGGAAGACTAGACCTTGCTGAAACTACTCTTATAGTAGTTTTGGTCGAATGGTTGGTCGAATGGACGGTCGATCGACAAGAGGCAAAAACCCACAGTGGATGTTTGGTCGACGGTCTGGTCGATGGTCCGATCGACCGACAGATCAACTGGCAGGCTAACGGCTCAAAAAATAATCATTTATTTATGTTGAGCCTGATCACCACTTGATGTTCTACCTATAAGAAAGCCTTCTAAGCCTTACTATGAACTTCTGGAATCTATTGTGACATCTTATGATCATCTATTAGCCTCATTGAGCCATCTTTATTGAAACCCTAGTCTTCTACCTTGTCTTTCTTGAGTTTTCCTTCAAACTTGATTTGATTCATCATCAAGGCATCAAGAGGAGCTAGGGTTTATTGTTTGATAGCTAAGTTTGTGTTATTTATTATTTTCTCTCTATTACTTGTGTATTTTATTATTTATTTATTGTATTTCTCAAGTTGTGTAAATATCTAGTGTGTAGATTTTGAGTTGGGTGGTTGCCTTGGTTGTAAGAGTTAAATCCACCTGTGTAAACTTAGTTTTCTATGATAAGTGATTGTTGTCCCTTAAGTTTAATTTGAGGTTGAAGAGTGCTCTCGGTAGGATGATGAAAACTTTCGGGTGTGAAAGTCCTTTAGTGTGAGAGCAAAAACTCTTTAGGTGAAAGGTCCTCATTGTAAGGAAAATGATATAATCTAGTAAAGTTAAATTTGGAAATCCTAAGCGGTGTTCTTAGGTAGTGAAGTAGGCATTGGGGTCGAATCACTATAAATTATTGTGTTAGCATTGATATTTTGTTTGTATTTAATTGTTTTATTAATTGCTTTCGCGTTTAGTCTTTGAATTGTGAATTGCCTAAGTAATCAAGAATTGATTAAACCGGAGTTAGGTTAAAGTTTTAGATAACACACTATTCATCCCCCTCTAGTGTAGGACATTTCACTAACAAATGAGACGGTCTGGACCAACTTGTTGGTAACCTTGTATCCTACCTTACTCAAATTATTAGTAGCTAACTTTAGTGGGATTTTTGCGATCCGAAAAGGCATCCTAAAAGGTCGGGATATCTTTCATGTATCTCTAAATTTCCAGGTGAATGATGGGCATTCCAATAGGCTATAGAATGACCCATGGTTAAACAAATAGAGACTAGCAGACATCTTCCCAAACTTATTTCTTATCGCATATTAGCCTGACATCACTATTGCAAAAGCTAACGAGTATGTTGGACATGACGCAATATATGGATAGAACATCTCATTCTCCAACTACGTACTGATGCATAGGCTCGCGGAGCTTGCGTGCACTATCTACCCATTGCTCAATCGTATCAAGGATAATCTGATTTCTTGGAAATGGACCAGTAATGGGCAGTTCACCATGGGCTCGTTATATGAGATTCTTTCTTTTTAGGGCATCAAAGATTTGTGTATACCTTTTTTTTGCCATCGAAGCTGCCTAAAATCACTTTCGATATTTAACTAGCTGGTATTAGAAAAAGACTAACATCTAAAGATAGATTGATTAGATAGAATCTGCAACTGCACCCTCATTGTGTCTTGTGTCGATCCGCTGATAAATGACATGACCACATGTTTCTTCATTGTAGCTACACTAAACAAGGTTACGAGACTTGTGCTAAGACAATGCAATTTCCCATTTATTCGACTCAAATTTTGCCTGTGGCAAAGCAGGGAGAGGTCAAGTACTCAAACGAAAAAAAAAAATGGTCATGATGATTTGGAAAGAAAAGATTTGGATGGAACGAAACAATAGTCAATAACTCGAGCACACATTGTCTCAAACTCGTAATAGAAGGGGGCGATTTTTTTAAAACTGCCATTTCTATGTAATTTCTTCTTGTCCTCCTTGGTCGACGCCTTCTAGGCATGAGATCTTTCATTTTTATTGCTTTCCTCATCTCACCCTCTCCACTTGTATTTATCACACTCTAAGATAAATACAAGTCTTCTCTTATAAAAAAAACTCATTTAGAAACCATGTCAATTCTGAACGAGATTAATCGAACCGTTTACTGGTAGATTAAATTCAGCTTTCGAAACATGACAGCCCAAATAGCAACAAAAGCCCAAAATTGTTTATGAGTAGTAAATGCATATATAATTAGGGTTTGCGTGCATGGATGGATAGAAGTATCGAATTAATACGAGTCAAATATTTAGCCTCTCGTATGAGCTGCCGCTCACGATATTACTAAATATTTTAAAAAATGTGGTCCTTTGAGTATGACTAACGACTCACATAATAAATTTGTTAATCACAAGTTGACCCTCGCTTCTGAAGAAAATAGTAATTGACTTTAATTAGCAATCGGTCGGCATTTCACCCCGATCCAAGTTTGGAATACAAACTAGACTGGATTTCATTAGCGGGAATGTCTTAAATTTAATGGTGCACATAGATCAAGGTGAAATCAATAAATTAACAATGGTGAAGTCAATAGTCTTCCTCACCTAATTACTTATCGGGTGGCGGTGCACTAAAACATAGGTAGCGCATTTCACTCTTCTCCAGAGTCCAGTGAAATCTAATGGTGATCAGATTCAATTAATCAGAACATGATCGAGAGCACAAAACAACAAACAGATGGAAATACTTATACGTGAGCAGCACGTATTCTCTGACTTTGAATATGGTCACTAGTTTGCACTTTACAGTTGATTATATTTAAATATCTAGTGATTCCCTATATATATATATATTCATGTTATGTGAAGCGGCTTTCTCTCCGTCAAGGACGTGTTCTTGTCAACGGGATCCAATCTGACAATTAATCAAGTTAACTGCTCGAACGACGAACAATTAACTAAAATCCAAATGTCAAAATCACTGCAGGTTTTGGATAGAATTTGACCAAACCACCTTCCATAAAATCCCAATTGAACCCCCACTCGGTCGACCCGATTGAAGCAGGTTTTCAAACACTACCTAAATTGGAGGCAGATTTACCTAACTTGGCTGGTCTCAATCTACATCCCTCCACCTAATTGATTTATTTGGAATCCTTCTTATTATGTTATTTAATTAATGCATGCCATAGCCATGTGGTTATATTATTTACTGAACAATATTCTCTCAAACTCCATATATATAAAATCTTCCTCTTGCAAATTTGCTAGAGAGAGAGAGAGACGATGGCAGGAGTTGCAGCCGATGCACCTAAACTGCCGCCGCCGCCGTACTTCACGACGGCCGGGCTGGTCATCGGATACTCCCTCTCCTCCAGCCTACTCGCCATCATCAACAAGTACGCCATCACCGAGTTCAGCTACCCCGGCCTCCTCACCGCGCTCCAGTACCTCACCTCCACGCTCGGCGTCTGGGTCCTCGGCAAGTTCGGCGTCCTCTACCATGACCCCTTCACCCTCGACAACGCGAAGAAGTTCCTCCCCGCCGCCCTCGTCTTCTACCTCGCCATCTTCACCAACACCAACCTCCTCCGCAACGCCAACGTCGACACCTTCATCGTCTTCCGCTCCCTCACGCCGCTCCTCGTCGCCATCGCCGACACCGTCTTCCGCAACCAGCCCTGCCCCTCCAAGCTCACATTCCTCTCCCTCCTCATCATCCTCAGCGGCGCCGTCGGCTACGTCGCCACCGACTCCGCCTTCTCCCTCACCGCCTACTCCTGGGCGGCCGCCTACCTGGTGACCATCACGACGGAGATGGTCTACATCAAGCACATGGTGACCAACCTCGGCCTCAGCACCTGGGGCTTCGTGTTCTACAACAACCTTCTCTCCCTGTTGATGTCGCCTATGTTCTGGATCGCCACCGGCGAGTACGCCGACGTCTTCGCCGCCGCCAAGATGAACCCAGAGGGGTGGTGGAATCTGAGCGCCTTCGTGGCAGTGTCGCTCTCCTGCGTCTTCGGGTTGAGCATCAGCTTCTTCGGGTTCGCCACGCGGAAGGCGATATCGGCGACGGCGTTCACGGTGACCGGCGTGGTGAACAAGTTTCTGACGGTGGCCGTGAACGTGATGGTGTGGGATAAGCACGCGAGCGCGGTGGGGTTGGGATGCCTGTTGTCGACTCTGGTTGGGGGAGTTGTGTATCAGCAATCGGTCACTGGGGGCTCTTCTCCATTGCCGAAGCAGAGCTCTTCTGAGACGACGAAGCTCATAGATAATTATAAGAATGGGGGAGGAGAAGAAGAAGAAGATTGTGAAAGGATTAATGTGAATGATGTAGAGATGGCTGCAGGAAATAAGAAGCCTTAAATTGCTCTCCGATTGTATTGCTTCTTCCTCTTCGTCTTCTCAATTTGTATTGCTTTTGCATCGCATCTCATCAATTAAATGTTTCTGCGAGAGATGGAATGATCGATGTGAAATACAGTTAAGACTTTTTTTTCAAAAGAAAAATATATATTTAGCAGTCAAAAATACAAATAGGAAGTTCCTTCATTTTGTTTATTTGTTTATTGTTAATTAAATTTTACTTATGTTTGATCTGTAAAGTAATTAAAGTTTATATATCCATCTCTTGATAAATAAACCAAAACAATGGTTTTTTTTTGCAAGAAAAGAAATTAATTAACTAGGCTGGATGACAAGCATTCTTAAAAAAAATTATATCTAATTTAGGAGGTCTAACCAGGTCCAAACAGTTGACATCTTGTTCCTTCTAGCATAATTTGTTATAGGGCAACTTTATTTGCATCTCTATTAACAAAAGAGATGTTTACATGGCTGAGAGTATTTAAAAGATTACAAATATTAAGAAATAAATTTCTATGATCCCAGGGAAAGCTACTTCAGTTATTGATGAGATCCACAATATATTTGCAGTCTGATTCGATAATAACATGTTTCGGATCTAAAAGATTACAAATATTAAGAAATAAATTTCTATGATCCCAGGGAAAGCTACTTCTGTTATTGATGAGATCCACAATATATTTGCAGTCTGATTCGATAATAACATGTTTCGAGCTCCTGGACATGATAAAATTTAAAGCATGAAAAATAGCAAAAGATTCATAATGATAACTAGAGTTGGAAGGAAAGTAAATTGACAAAGTATAAAGACACTCCCCTTTAGAGTCTCATAGATAAGGCCAGCTGTACCAATAGGACTAGAGAAGGCTCCATCACAATTAAATTTAAAATAGTTAGTAGGTGGTGGAAATGAGGTATAAGCATTGAAGGTCTTCTCTACAGAGCCCTCGGGTATGTGTGCGCGCCTTGTTATAGCTTAAAGAGAAGGCAACAATACACATTATAGCGTTATTAATGGAAGGCCTTCCTTCACCATGCATAATGTTGTTCCGAAAATACCATATGAACCACACGACATTAGCAACAATAGCCTTGGAGTTAGAATTCAAAGAGGAGTTCAAACTCAACAAGTGCCAACTACCAGAATGTCATATCAAGCTACTAGTTAATTAAGTCCAAATTGAGGTAACGTCCAAGAGCAGTCCAGATAGAAGAAGAAAAATGGCAAGTAGAGAAAAGATTATGTAAATTTTCCTCACCCAGATTACAAAGAGTAAATTTATTGTCAGTAGAGATGCCCAAATAGTGAAGTTTGGATTTAGTTAATAGTCGTCCATGAAAAGCTTTCCAAAGAAAGAATTTTACTTTGGGTGGGCAAGATAATTTCTAAATTTGATCCCAATTTGGGCTAATATTAGTAGCTTGATGGTTCACAGTTTTTAGAAACATATAAGAAGAGGATGTGGTTGCCTTTCCATTAATTTCATCAGTCCAGACAACACAATCATCATAGGGGCACAACTAGAATTGTCGTCATCACCGACGGCTGAAGTCGTGGCTGAACCGTCGGTGATAACTATCACGGACGGTGCCAGCCGTGGCGAAATGCCATCACTGATGTGAGCGTCTCAGAAAAAATATGACAGCGTCTCTCGGTCGTCACAAGTAATCATCTACAACAGTCGCGGGCGCTGCCGCTAATTTAAACACATCAGTGACGGCTATAGGCGGCTATCACTGATACCAACACATCAACCACGCCCCAGGGCTGTCGATTATACTATTAGCAACCGTGATATTTGATGCTGCCCAGGCCATCAGCCATTTACGATAAGCTTTCAGCCATGACGTGGTGACGGTCGACCATGGGTAAGCCGTGGCTAAAGGTATATCCTGTAACTGATTAAAATAAAAAAATTATAAATTCCTGTATACAATATTATTTATAGATTAGAATCTATTTTCAATCACATATTACAATCAGAAAACATCATACACATGCATTTGAAAACAAACATACAAGTTTTACATTAATATCATCAATCTAAGTCTCAAACCGGAGGCAAACAATTATCAAAATATCATATATATACAACCATAAGTATATAAACAACTATTTGTATACAAAAGAGTATCAAAATATAAACAAAATACAATAAATCAAAATCTCACGGCTGTGGTTGAGGCGGTGGAGTCGACAACGACGACTGGGTCGGGAGCATCGACTGGTCGAGGAGGATGACGGGTGCGACATCATCGGTAGAAGGCCAGAGTGAGACGCAATCTGGGTGAGGAGTGCATGCATGTTCTGCATCATCTGTCTCAGCTCTTCATTCTTCCGTCTCTGCTCCTCCATCGCCAGCCTCTGCTCCTCCATCGCATGTCTCTGCTGGGTGAGCTCTGACTCCAAGGCGGCTATCCGGCTTTAGTCCTACGCCCGGGATGTTGAGGGTCGCTCACCCGCAGCCAGAGGGGTCAGTGCCCCAAGTGGCCCAAGCACGGCGCGTGCATGGCCACTGTCTGCAAAGCCATAAACACGACCGTGCTCCTAGCCACCTACGGCCTCCACCCAAGCTGCTGCGTGAACTCTTCTGGTATGCCTCCACGCTCGATCATAGTCCTCGTGTAAGTTTCCTACATGTGTTTATATTTTAAATATATATAAACTATAAATAAAAATTATGTAAATCAAATAGACATATATAAATAATTACCATTATGATCGAGGCTCTGCTATCAATGTAGCCCCACGCTCCTCATCGACGACGGTGGGTGCGCTCAAACACCTCCATCATCAACGAGCGTTGGACGGTGCCGTCCTCCGCCACACGTATCTTACATTAGAAAATTAACAAGTACATTAATATCATTATACACAATATATAATTTAATTAAAAATAATTAATTTACACATACCATGCGACGCGCATGAACCGCAAAAGATATGGAGCCACCAGTGTGGTGCGCCCCCGTGCTGTCCCCCCCCCCCCCCCCCCCCCGGACATGCGGTTTCTCGACACAGTCCGGGAGATCTCCTGCCACTCAGGCATGTCCCACCGGTCAACGAGCCAGTCCCACACAGGGCCAGGAATCCAATCGAGAGCATATCCCCGAGTCTGCCCTATCTGTGTGGCCCCCAATCGTCTCATCACGGTCTGACGGGCCTGCTGAAGCAGCCCGTTATAGCGAGCGCGGGCAACACGCTCCCTTGCAGCCTCAATAAAAGTGGTCTGGTCCTCCGGCCACGTATAATGAGCCTGTAAAAAAAAATTATTATTACCGATCAATATTTAACATTAACATTAATTTAATAAATATACTTACCGTGAACTCTCACCAAAATAAATCCATATGCTCACGGGGCACGTCAGACCATATAGGCCACACCCTGTGTATAAACTTCTGGATAGTGCCCGCTATCGTGCGGGGGACGTCCTCCTACTCAAATCTGCACCAAATGTAAATTCATATTATGATATTTAGAATTATAAATAAATTATAAGAAATAATTGATGTATATACTTATCGTCTTCCGCGCACACTAACTGCTCTGCGCAGTTCTCCCTCGGGTGGCGGAGGGAGAATTATGTTAGGCCCTTGTGGCCTACATCTCGAAGACAACGATCTTGCATCTGTGGAGGGTGGCGAAGGGATGGTAGCCGGAGGTGAGTGGATGGTAGCCAGATCAGGTGAGGGAACGATGGACGGATCATGTGGGGGGATGGTGGCTAGAGGTGGGGCGATGGTGGTGGAAGGCGAAGGGTCAGTGGGTACAGATATGGCGGGTGGTAATCGTCGGGGGGTCCTACGAGGAATGCTTCCTCGAAAACTGATATCTCGAACCATGGCTGTAAAAATTTAATATAATTAAATTATATATAATAGATTAATAAATATATTTAATAATTGAATATATACTTCACATTTACCATTATTCGTCATCGTCATTATCATCATCCGTGTAATACTCTTCTTCTTGTTCTTCTGTATCGGAATCTTGAAATTCTTCTTTTTCTTCCTCACCATCATTATGTCCTTCCTCAACTTCATTATCGTCGTCATCAACGTATTCTATTTCCAATTGAACAAACTTTGTGTCATCATCCTCGAGTATTGGACTAACTCGTTCCATTTCAGAAGAATCTTCTTCTTGATAAGAGTCATTTGCTGGCTCATTCTCTCCAACTACCGGGTCAATTTTTTCCTTTGGCTTTAGTCTTACAGACTACACGCCAATCTACCCTATCTGGCTCAATCTCTCCAACTACCGGGTTAAAACTTGACTCGTCGATGCGTACGTGAAACGTATCAACTCGTCTTGATTATTTTCTAAATTTGTGGATGCCGGTATGAGTACCCAGCAGATGATTTTGCGCGAGTCGAAAGTACGTGAACGATTCCGACACGCGAGTCCAAGGTGTACGATTCCGGCATGAGTCCAAAGTGGACGATTTCGCACGAATCAAAAGTGGATGATTCCAACATGCGCAAGTCCAAAGTGAATGATTTTAAAATTATAATTACACCCAACTAAAATTAACCATAGCATTTATTCTACCCTTGATTAAGGGTTAAACATTAAAACTAGCCTAAATTTATTTAATCTAACAGCAAAAAAACTTAATTAATCTACAATTAACACATAATAAATCTACAATTAACAGATAATTAATCTAAAATTAATCTACACTCAACACATAAATTCTATAAATAACAAATAATAAATAAATCTAAAAAAATTAAAACCTAATTAGGGGTTAAACCCCTAATCAAACAATAGTCGGCAACTACTGCCAGCTACTGTTCATCTGGTTGGGCCGAGGGATTAGGCCCCAAACCCGGCACCAGCGTCTACACGTCTGCACCGTTCGCCAGTGTCGGCGTCCGGCGGGTAGACGCCGACAGTGGTGGCGATGAAAAAAGGGCGCACACGGTAGAGGGAGGCGGTGAATACCTCACGGGGAAAAAGGGGCGACGGGCCAGCTGCGGAGGGTCAGAATCGACAGCAGGCAGCAATGGACGGCAAGGGCAGCGATGAGGGAGAAGGCGGCGAGGGAGATTGGGGCCGGCCGGTGCGCGCCGTGTTGGGGTAGATGGGGCTCAATTTGCGAGGGCGAGGGTGGTGTCTCCGTCGATGATGGCTCGATAGCGAACTCAATGGCGAGAAGGCGAAGTCGATGGCGCACGAAGTCAGCGTCGGCGACGGCGACAACTCGATCGGCGGCAGAGAGCGAAGATAGTGGGGGAAAGAGGAAGGATCGGGCGCGAAAGCAAATAAAAAGGATTTTCACCGACGGCTTGCTAGCCGTCGAAAAACTATGGATTCGTAATTTTATTATCACTGACGGCTCTCCTAGTCGTCGATAAAGAGTGTTTTAATTTTCATACTGCGTTCGCGTCATTAATTAATAAGCGACGGCCGATTCTAACCGTGACTAATGACTTATTCATATCACCAACGGCTCTAGCGCCCCCGCTAAGCCGTGGCTAATAACTTATCTTATTTCGCGCCCCGTGCACGCCATCAACTATGAGCGACGGCCCTAGGCAGCCGTATGCGAGCCATGGCTGATTTGGTTACATCAGCCACGATCGCTACGGCCGTCGCAAAGTCGTGAATTATTCTAACGGCCAAGGTGGTCGTCAATCATTTCCATGGCTGATGTGGTATATTCTAGTAGTGGGGTGTGAGGATCATTCAATGCTTGAGATAGAGCTCCGCAAATCAACATTACATATAGTTAAACCAATAAAAGAATACCAACGGTTATCAAGCAACAAGTGATTAACATGAGTAAGTTGGTAAATTAAATTAACATTAAAAAAGCTAGGTTTCAAAGCAAGGGGGAGTTCTAAAATCTAGTTATCATTCACAAAAGAAATAGAGATACCATTGCCAATAATAGTCTTAAAACCAAGATGCAGTTTAGAGAAAGCATATACAAAAAGTTTTCAAGCCCAAGAAGAGTTCTTGGGAGGGCTAATATTAACACAAGAAACATGAGGATATTTAGCTTTAACAACTTTAACAACTTTAGCACAAAAGAAATTTTTATTATTCATATAAGCTTGAATTCTCTTTGCTTGGAGAGCAAAGCTTTTAGTTCTCATGTCTTGAAGGTCAAGACCACCAAAAGTTTTAGGGAGAGTAACAGTTTCCCAATTAACTAAATGGATGCCATTTTTATTGGGATCATGATTCCAAAGAAAATTTCTCATTTTTAATTCTATTTTATCACAAATGTCTTGAGAAATCCGAATAACAAAAATAGAGTAAGTGATGATGGAATTCAAAACAGATTTAATTAGAACAAGTTTTTCAACTTGAGATAAAAGTAAAGCCTTCCCATTGCTAAGTTTAGAATCAATTTGATTAAGAATGTAGTCATGGGTTCTATGAGTAGGTCTCCTAGGAGTAATCATGACACCAATGTACTTGAATGGAAAGGATCCCATCTTCATACCAAGGAAAAGAGAGATTCTAAGTTTAACACTAGGATTAATATTTCTAGAAAAATAAATTTTAGATTTAGACAATTGATTTTTTGGTCAATTAAAGCCTCATAGTGAGCGAAAATAGAGATAACAGAATTCATGCTTTTGGAATTAGCTTTAAAACCCAAAATGGTGTCATCCGCAAACATAGGTGACTAATTAAAACATCATTTTTCAGTTTAAAATGAGTGAGGGCATTATTGTCCACAATTTATTTATAAGAATAGTAAGGATTTGAGCCACAAGAATATACAGAAAAGGTGAAATGGGATCACCCTGTCTGATTCCTCTATAGGAGGAAAAAAAGATATATAGTTGAGCATTAATGAGACAGGCAAAAGTAGGGATGGAAATGCAAGCAAAAATCCAATGTATAAACTTATCAGGAAATTTATAAAGACTTAAAACCATAAGAATGTCATCTCTATTAATAGAAAAACACTACTAGAATAGTGGTCATCAGCGACAGCTGATACCGTGGCTGAACCGTCGGTGATGAATATCACGGACGACTTAAACCGTGGCAAACGACCGTCGCTAATGTGTTCGTCTCAGATGTGTTGTGACGGCCACACACGGTCGTCACACGTAATTATCAGCGACAGCTTCGTGGACTGTCGCTGATTTAAAATCATCAGTGACGGCTATTGGAGCTGTCACTGATACCAACACATCAGCCTCAGCTTCGAGCCATCGGTGATACTATTAACACTACTAGAAAAATGGGCATCAGCAACGGCCGGAGCCGTTGCAATGGAGCCCTGGCAGAAAATCGCGTTGCTGATAACTTAGCAACGGATCAGCAACGGCCGCTCGGGCCGTTGCTAAAAATATTATCAGCAACGGTTTTCCCACGGACCCGGAGCCGTTGCGGATAACATTAATAGCAACGGCCGGTGAGCCCGTACCAACGCCGTTAGTAAAATCCCGTCGCTAAGTCGTTGCAGTAGGTCATCAGCAACGGCTTTCGATACACTTTTAGCAACGGCTTTCCCACAAACGGTCGTGGGAAAGCCGTTGCTGATGATGTGAACCTGGTAACAAAAAAATTTAAAATTTAAAATTTCCATTGATACATTGATACATTCTGATACATAACTCACACACCCATACACTCATACACACATTCATTCACACATCACAAATACACCAAGATATACATCAAAACAATTATATTTATATTGATAATTATCCACAATAGTATAAAAATTATTCAAATGCAAAATTGAAGTATCAATATCCAAATAAAATAAATTAAACAAGTCCAATATCTCAGTAACAAAGTCAATATAAAAAAATCTCACGATGACGATAGAGGATGGTCTGGATCATATGGCGGGGTCTGGAGTGCTTGAGTGTACACCGGCGTGGACTGACTCGAGGACGATGGATTAGATGATGCCGAAGAGATGCCTGCTTCGGGATGACCTGACATATTACGTAGCATAGCTTGTATATCCACCATCATCTGACTCTGGCGCTCCATTATCTCAGTCTGACGCGCGATCGTGTCCTCTAGAGTTCTTATTCTGCTACTATGATCATAACTGGATCTAGAGGTGGACGGCCGCTCACCAACGACTGGAGGGGTCGGTGCCCCAAGTGGCCATAGTACGGCTCGCGCATGACCACTATCTGTAAAGTCATATACGCGGCCATGGTCCCAGCCACCTGCGGCCTCGACCCACGTTGCTGCGTCAAAGTCCTCGGGGGTGCCCTCGCGCTGCACCATCGTCTGGCTGTAGGTCTCCTACTCGAGTTTGATTTTTTGTTTAATATTTATCACAAAACTTAAATTATAAATATATAATGAATAATTTAAACAAATATATAGTTACCATAATGTATGCAGCGCGGTTGTCGATGTACTCCTCCGTCCCATGTGCTCGACGGTGAGTCCACTCAAACACTGCCATCGGGGAGGATCGCTGGACGGTCCCGTCATCCGACAACGTCGTCTACATTTACAAAACAAATACATTAATTAGTTCACATAGTAACAAATAAAATATATAATTAAAAGGTATACTTACCATACGGTTCGCGTGCACTGCAAATGCAACAGAGCCGCCGGTGTGACGCGCTGCTCCCCCCGACATGCGATTTCTAGCCGCATTCCGAGAAACCTCCTGCCATCGATCCGTCGACCATATTCCCACGAGCTGGTCCCATATATCCGGAGTAATCCAATCGGGGCCGTATCCCCGAGTCTCCGCGATGTTAGTGGTCCCAGCTCGGGCCATCGCCTGGGACCGAGCCTGCCCCAGCTGCCCGTTGTACCTCGCACGGGAAATAGCCTCCCAGACAGCATAAATGAATGGTCTCTGGTCCTCGGCCCATGTAAAGCGAGCCTGCAAAATAATAATATCAGTACCAATATTAATCATCATGCATGTAAAAATAATAATAATACGTGCCTCAAACTCGCGCCATAATAAGTCGACGTGCTCGCTAGGCACGTGAGACCACGTAGGCCATGCCCCGTGCATGTATCGCCGAATAGTAGAAGAAATGCTCCTCGGCACTTCTTCTTGCTCGAACCTGCACAACAAAAATAAATTTTAATAGTTATATTATGATATAATGAATTTGTAATTATTCATAATTCATGATATATTACCGCTCCCCAATCACGCTAATAAATCTACGTGACTCTGTGGCTGGTGGAGGCTGCCACCTGTTCGGCCCGCGTGGCCGCCTGCTTCTGGATGTACTAGCCTCGGCAGTATCATCGGCATGAGGATCAACAACAGGAGGATCAGCAGCATGAGTGAGTGTATGAGTCTCACCGATCGGAGACTCCGAAGCTCTCCTGCGACGATAACCAGGACCAGGCATATCTGTCGAATAGACATATAATCAGATTATTGTATAAATAGTAGAGATATATTTAATAAAATATATACTTTATAATTATTCATCATCATCTGAATAATAGTCTTCAAATTCCGGCACAATGCCGAAGTGGACAATTCCAAAATTAATCTAAACCCTAATAATTAATCTAACAAATCAAACAATTAATCTAAATAATTAATTAATATATAAATAAATAAAAAAGTATAAATCTACTCTTTTCGGCGCCAGAGTCCGGTGGACTCTGACGCCGGCGTACAGTGTCCGGACAGTGTGTCCGAACACTGTACAAGCTCCGGCGGCGGCCATCGGCCAACTACCGCCGGCCGAAACCCTAAAAATAGGGTTTCGGTCGAATTTCCCATCGGCCGCAACTGGAAGAGACGGTCGGGCGGCGATGAATACCTGAAATTGGCGGTCGAGGGGGGTGGCAGCATCGGCAGCGGTAGCTCGGCGTCGTCGGCGTCGGCAGCGGTGGCGAGAGGCGGGAGGAGGAGGCGGCAGCAGCGGGAGGAGGAGGCGGCAACAGCGGGAGGAAGAAGGGTCGGGCGCGATCTGCGACCTATATAAACTTATCAGCAACGGCTCACTCGCCCGTTAGAAAGCCGTTGCTAATAAGTTATCATCAGCAACGGCTCACTTGTCCGTTAGAAAGCCGTTGCAGATACAATATATCTGCAACGGCTTGAGCAGCCGTAAGAATGTCGTTGCAAATAGCAACGGCTTGAGCGGCCGTTGCTAATAGTCGTTGCTAATAGCCGTTGCTGAAGACTCAATTTCTAGTAGTGTAACAATCGTGATATTTGGTCCTACCGAGGGCATCAGCCATTTACGATAGGCTTTCAGCCACGGCTTAGTGACAGTGGACCGTGGGTAAGCCGTGGCTAAAGGTGTATCCACGGCTTAGTGACGATACGATAGGCATCAGCCACGACAACGATTGGATCGGGAGCGTCGATTGGGTCGAGGAGGATGACGGCTACAACATCATAGGTAGAAGGCCGGACTGAGACGCAATCTGAGTGAGAAGTGTCTGCGTGTTCTGGATCGTCTGTCTCAACTCGTCATTCGACCGTCTCTGCTCCTACATCTGCTCCTCCATCGTCAGTCTCTGCTCCTGCATCCTCTCCTCCATCGCGTGCCTCTGCTCCTCCATCGCCTGTCTCTGTTGGGTGAGCTCCAACTCCATGGCCGCTATCCAGCTCTGGTCCTGTGCTCGGGATGACGAGGGCCGCTCACCCGCAGTCGGAGGGGTCGGTGTCCCAAGTGGCCCGAGCACGGCGCGTGCATGGCCACTGTCTGCAAAGCCATAAACATGACCGTGCTCTCAGCCACCAGCGGCCTCCACCCAAGCTCCTACGTCGAACTCCTCCGGTGTCCCTCCATGCTCGATCACAGTCCTCGAATAAATTTCCTACACATGTTTATATTTTAAATATATATAAACTATAAATAAAAATTGTGTAAATCAAATAGACATATATAAATACTTACCATTATGATCGAGGCTCTGCTATCAACGTAGTCCTCCGTTCCTCGTCGACGACGATGGTTGCGTTCAAACACCTCCATCATCGACGGGCGTTAGATGATACCGTCCTCCGTCATGCGCGTCTTACATTAGAAAACAAATACATTAGTACCATTATACACAATATATAATTTAATTAAAAGTAAGGAAATTATATATACCATACGACGCTCATGCACCACAAAAGACACTGAGCCACCAGTGTGGCGCGCCCCCGTGCCGTCCCCCCCGGACATGCGATTTCTCGACGCAGTACGGGAGACCTCCTGCCACAATGGAGTGTCCCACCGCTCAACGAGCTGGTCCCACACGGGGCCAAGAATCCACTCGGGGGCGTGTCCCCGAGTCTGCCCTATCTGTGTGGCCCCCAGCCGTCTCATCACGGTCTGACGGGCCTGCTGAAGCAACCCGTTATAGCGAGCGCGGGCAACACGCTCCCATGCAGCCTCCACAAAAGTGGTCTAGTCCTCCGGCCATGTATAATGACCCTGCAAAAAAAATTATTATTACCGATGAATATTTAACATCAACAATAATTTAATAAATATACTTACCATGAACTCTCACCACAATAAATCCATATGCTCACGGGGCACGTGAGACCATGTAGGCCACGCCCCGTGCATAAACTTTCGGATCGTCCCTGCTATCGTGCGGGGGACGTCCTCCTGCTCAAATCTCCACCAAATATAAATCCATATTATGATATTTTGAATTATAAATAAATTATAAGAAATAACTAATGCATATACATACCTTCTTCCGTACATAGTAATTGCTCTGCGCAGTTGTCCCTCGGGTGGCGGAGGGACAATTATGTTAGGCCCTCGTGGCCTACGTCTCGATGTCGACGGGCCTAGATCGGCCAAAGGGAAGGTGGTTAGAGGTGGGGGGATGGTGACCATATCAGCTGGGGGAATGGTGGCCGGAGGTGGGGGGATGGTGGTGGAAGACGAAGGGTCAGTAGGTACAGGTGGGGCGGGTGGTAATCGTCGGGGGTCCTACGAGGAATGCCTCCTCGAGAACAGATATCTCAAACCATAGCTGCAAAAATTTAATATGATTAGATTATATATAATAGATTAATAGATATATTTAATAATTGAATATATACTTCACATTTATAATTATTCATCATCGTCATTATCATCATCCGTATAATACTCTTCTTCTTGTTCTTCTGTATCTGAATCTTGAAATTCTTCTTCGTCTCCCTCATCTTCATTATGTCCTTCCTCAACTTCATTATCGTCCTCATCAATGTATTCTATTTCCAATTGAACTAACTCTGTGTCATCATCCTCGAGTATTAGACTAACTCGTTCCACTTCGGAAGGATCTTCTTCTTGATAGAAGTCATATGCTGGCTCATTATCTCCAACTATCGGATCAATTTTTCCTCTGGCTTTAGTCTTACAGACTACACGCCAATCTGCCATGTCTTTCTTTCAAGATGAATATTGCATATAATATACTTGTTCAGCTTGAGATGTCAATATAAATGGCTCATTTGAAGCCAATTTTGATTTGTAATTGACCTCGACCTGCTGTTTATACTTTGGATGAACTCTCATGCCCCTATCGCTTGTATCAGACCAATGACATTTAAAAAGGGCAACTGATTTACATCCGAAAAATTATAATTCAATCACTTCTTCCAATAGTCCGTAAAAGTCAACATCACATTCAGCATATGTTGTCCCTTTGACGCAGACCCCGGCATTCATAGTTTTTTTTGTAGATGAATATTCAAGTGAGTGAAATTTATATCCATTGACAAAATAACCATTATAACACTGTACAAGTCGTGTCGGTCCGCTAGGAAACTCAAAGATTTGGTTATCTATTTCGCATTTGTGTTCTGTGCTGTAAGCTTGAAACCAATTAGGGAACTCACGATTCCGTAATTTTTCTAATTCCTCATCGTTGTAAATTGAATATCTTATCACCATCTCAATGTCAAATATTTCAATGAACTTCTCAATCTCTGGACAATTTAGTAAAACGTACAAGTAGGCCAAATGGTACTCTTCATCGTTTAAGAATCGAGACGAACGAGAACCCAAAGCACGACCGGGGTAACAAAAGATATTTAAACGACCATCTGATGGTCCAGCTCCCCCGTCCGATGGTCGAGCTCCCCCGTCGTCGTTCCGTGGAATACAACTAAGTCTTGTCTTGATGGTTGATTGAAAATAAAATGAGCAGAAAGTTGAAATTTCTTGAATTATATATGCTTCTGATATGGAACCTTCAACTGCGGCGGTGTTCTTTGCTTTTTTCTTGAGACGATTCAAGTATCTTTCAAATAAGTACATCCAACGGTATTGAACGGGGCCACCAACTCGTCCCTCGTATGCCAAATGTATCGGTAGATGCTCCATCGAGTCAAAAAATGCAGGAGAAAAAAACTGCTCCAGCTTGCATATGATTTCAACAATATTATTTTCAAGTGCTGTTATATTTTTGACTCGAAGTACATTTGCACAAATGTTTCTGAAAAACATACTTAACTCTATCAACGGACCTCAAATCTTATCATGTAGACGATTTGGCCGCGAGTCTAAAGTGGACGATTCCGGCGTGCGCGAGTCCATCCTTTATTGACGATTTTAGCGCGAGTCCAAAGTGGACGATTTCATAGCGCGCGAGTCCAAAGTGGATGATTTCATAATTATAATTACACCCAACTAAAATTAATCCTAACATTTATTCTACCCTAATTAAATCTAATTGAAAACTAATTAATCTAATTTTTAAAAAAATTAACACTAATTTACTAATTAAATCTAAAACTAACCCTAACTAATCTCTAATAACAGTAATTAATAGTAAATAAATCTAATCAATCACTAATAACAGTAATTAACACTAATTATATATATATAATATTGATCGGCGCCGGTCGGAACCTTAGGGTTTCGATCGGTGCCGGACCGGAGAGGGGAAGGGGGATGAACTCAGTTGGTGGTGGCGGAGAGGGGACAGGGATCGGCGGCGAGGGCGAGGGAACAGGTCGGCGGCGACACGCGTGGGTGGCGGAGATCGAGGGGGCCGGGCGAGGGGCGGCGGTTTGGGTGAGAGAGAGGGGGAGAGGGCCGGGGAGGCGACGCGGTGAGGGCGAGGGAGCAGGCGGCACAGCGAGGGTGCAGCGCGGTGACGATCGGCGGTGACAAATCGTCGGCAACGGCAGAGAGAGAAGACATCGGGGGAAAGAGGAAGGGTCGGGCGCGAAGACAAATAAAAACTATTTTCACCCACGGTTCGCTAGCCGTCGAAAAACCGTGGATTCATAATTTTAATATCTCCGACGGCTGACCCTCTCTAAGCCGTTGGTTCATAGTGTTTTAGTTTTCGTGCTGCATTCGTACCATTCATTAATAAGCGACGGCCGCTTCTAGCCGTGGCTAATGATTTATCCATATCACCAACGGCTCTCGCGCCCTCGCTAAGCCGTGGCTAATAACTTATTTTATTTCGCGCCCCGTGCGCGCCATCAACTATGAGCGACGGCTATAAGCGGCCGTATGTGAGCCGCGGCTGATTTGGTTACATCAGCCACGGTCACTACGGCCGTCGAAAAGTCGTGACTGATTCTGACGGCCGAGGCGGCCGTCGGTGATTCCCATGGCTGATATGGTATATTCTAGTAGTGAAAGCATTTTCAACATCTATTTTAACAATAATGTAAGGGGATGAACTTTTAGGATTATAAAAGAATGCACAATTTCCTGCACAATAAGAATATTATCATGAATATTTATGCCTTTAATAAAGGCAGATTATTCACTGCTAATGAGAGAAGAAATGCTACTTTTCAATCTATTAGTAAGCAACTTTGATAAAATACGATAAAAAACATTACAAAGGGCTATGGGTCAAAAATCTTTAACTGTTTTAGGAGAGTTGGTTTTGGGGATAAAAGTTAAAATAATTTTATTTCAGTTATCAGGTAAGGTTGTAGTATGGCAAAAATATAGAATAGAATCAAACAAACTGCTAGAAATAGTATCCCAATAACTTTTATAAAACTCAATAGTAAAACCATCATAATCGAGTCTCTTGCCATTGTTAAAAGAATTGATGGTATCTTTAAGTTCAAGCATTGTAAATGGAGTAATTAAAGAATCGGCCACATGGAAATCAATATGCATGGTACTAGGCCAATCTAAATTGTTAGAATTTAAAACATTATGAGAGCTCCAAAGGTTATGATAGTGATGCATAAATTCCAAAAGAATGCTATGATTATCAGAGATAGTATCATTATGATTATTAAGAATGTAAGAGATATAATTGATACGTCTACGCATGTTGACAACACAATGGTAGAAAGCAGTGTTCTAATCTCCATCATGAATCCAATTAAACTTAGGCTTAGACCACCATTTGAGACAAATTTGCCTTTGAAGGGCAACATGTTTATTTTGCAGACATTTGAGTTTGGCATCTCAATCAGGAGGCGCATGAGGTAATCCTTCTAAAGATTCTAGTAAAAGAATATCATTAACAGTGGAATCCAAATTAGACTCAAGTTTGCCAAGGGTGTTTTTATTCCAAAATGAAAGGGCACCCCTAGTATTATTAAGTCTAGAATAATAGGGTTTCCTTGACAAACTAGGGTTTTCAACCATGGGGTTGAGGGGACGACAGGGGAGGGGGTTGTTGGCCTAAGATTTTCAACTTTGGTCTTAATCTCGATTTTGATTATTAAGTCTAGAACTAGGGTTTCCTTGACGAAGTAACTGACCCCACGATAGGGGCTTTTGGGATCCCGAAGGGGAAGCAGGTTGAAAACCAGATGATTTGGAGGCGGTGGGCACCAGCGATCGTTGAGATTCGTCAGGGGGAGCCAAGGGGTTGAGGGGGCGGTACGGGAGAGGGCTGTTGGCCTAAAGTTTTCAACCTTGGTATAAATCTCGGTTTTGATGATAACAAATATGGAAATAATGATTTCATGAAGAGTTTTTTTTAGGTTCCATATCGGTTAGCGCACGAAGTCCCCGATCGGAAAAATCGAAGAAATGGGCAAGGACGCTCATTGTTGCTCGGGATTCTTCAGGAAGTTAGAGTTTAGGTTTATGGTGTCTAGAATATGTTGTAAATCCTCATGATGATGCAAAAAACTCCAAAAACTAAACTCGAACCCCAAAATACGAAAATCCAAAAATTAGAAAAGACCCTGAAATTCACTAAGCCTAGGGAGCTCCTTTGAGGGCTATATAACCTAGACATTTTCTTAGCACCAAAAGTCCCCGTAATTGTTCTTTAGGTAAAAACTATATAACGATATATTTTTAAGGATTCTTTGAAAGCCTTTAACCTACCCATATTTGACCCTGGAGATTATAGAATTTTCGGTTTACGGAAATTTGTACTAGACCCCAAAAGTTAGATTTTGATTCTTAAGAATTTTGATATTTTAAATATTTTTATTAAATCCAAATGGGGGTAATCCTTATATAATATTTAAGTTTTAAAGTTATTAACTTTAAGAAATATTATATAAGAAGACATAGCAAAGACGGAACCTAGAAATGAACAAACGAGCAAAAAAATCAACAAACTAGGTTGATTTTCCAGTTTCGATCGACCGATCGGTCGATCGAATGGTGCCCGAAATTGGCAGAATACCTTCGATCGATCGATGATCGACTGACGAGCGATCGGGCGTCACCAACGGGCAGAAAAATGCCTGTTGATAAGCCTTGAGAGTTGGGGGTTTATAAATACCAACCTCAATCTCTCACCCTCATGGTTGCTGATGTCTCTAAGCCTCAAAGAGTCACTCCTTGCATATCTACAAGCTTTCTTTGAGCCATCTTTGCAAGATACCTAGTTTTGATCCTCACTCCTTGATTTAGCCTTCAAGCTTCACCGATTCATCATCTTGAGGCACCAAGAGGACTAGGAAGTTTCTTTTGGAGCTAAGTATTTGTTATTTGATTTATTGCTCTATTTAGTATTGTATTTTATTATTTATTTTATTATTTATTTTATTGTATTTGAACTTTTGTAAACCTAGGTTGCTAGGTTTAATTGAGTTGGTGGTTGCCTTGGTGTTAAGGCTTAAATCCATCATTGTAAACTTAATTTATTAGGATTTGTTGAGTTGTCCCCTAGGTTGAGGTGGGAGAGTGCTCTCAGTAGGAAGGCGGGATACTTTCGAGAGTGGAAGTGTCTTCGGTTTGAGAGCGGAGACTTTTCGGTGTAAAGTCCTCTTTGTAAGGGAAACGATATAATCTAGTAAAGCTAGTTTGAAAATCCTAAGCGGGGTGCTTAGGTAGTGAAGTAGGCATTGGGGCCAAACTGCTATAAATAATTATGTTAACATTGCTATATTTTCTTGTGTTTAAATTGTTTTATTATTGCTTCCGCATTTAGTAGATAAATTATAATTTGCCTAAATAGTTTAAAGAAAGGATTAAAACCGGAATTATGCGGTAAGATTTGTAAACACACTATTCACCCCCCTCTAGTGTGGTCATTTCACAAACATTTGGTATCAGAGCAGGTCGTAGATTGAGATTTCACCATCTCCTCTACATCGTCTCTCGATCCGGAAAATGGCACTAGAGAGTTTAGCATTTGTACCACCTAGGTTTGATGAGATAAATTTTGGTGTTTGGAAGAGTATGATGTATACTTTTCTTAAAACACAAAGTTTAGATCTATGGTGCATGCTAAAGAATGAATATATTGAGCCCACTATTGACATAAATGATTGGACTCAAGAACAAGTTAAATTATTTGAATTGAATGCTAAAATAACGCATCTCCTATATTGCTCATTTTCAAATGATATACTTGAAAAGGTTATGTATTATACGTTCTTCCGCTTTTGATATTTGGGCAACTTTAAATATGCTATATGATTATGCAAGATCGAAAAGATTGACACTTCTAATGAATGTGGTGATGACAATAGTCATCCCCCTAGTAGTAACCTCGATTTTAATACCCAAAGCACTTCTAGCCAAAGGAGCACAAGCAAGAATCAAAAACGGAAACTTAGGTGCTTTCTTTGCCAAGAGATGGGGCACAAGAAGATGAATTATCCTTTCTTGAAGAAGAAACTCAAAAGGAAGAAGTATGCTTCTCCATCCACATCTCAATCAAGTGAAACCTCTTCTAGATATGACGATGAAGCTACATCTTACTTTTGCATCATAGGTCTTCAGAATGAGGTATATTTACCATCTTCTAGTCATGATTAAAATAGTGATTCTAGTAGCTCTAAATCCCTTGACATGTCTTATGAAGAACTACTAGACGAATGCAAAAAAATGTATGCCTTTCTTATGAAAAAGAACAAGGAAAATAAAAAACTAAAGAAGAAAAATTTAAGGCATAGTTCTCATGTGCATGAACTAAAAAATGAAAAATTGAATACAAGTACTTGTTTCTTGTCATGATGATTTTAAGCTTGAAATTGAGAATTTAAAAACTGAGGTAAAAGAGTTGACAAATGAAAAATGAAGATTTGAAATCAATGATGAAACTTAGGAGTAATGATTTGAAAAATAATTTCAAACTTGAGAATGAAAAATTGAAAGTTGAGAATTGCATGTTAAAATCTCAACTACATGCATTGCATAAATCTATGAATGAGTTGAAGAATGAGATGTTGGTTTTGAGTAGAAAAGTTAATGCTTCATCTTTTTAGAATTCTACAAATCAAAATATCTCATTTAGGAAACCTCAAAACAAGAATACTTCCTTTAAGAATGCTCATGCACATCATAGTTCACATGTTAAGCATTCTAATGATAGATCTTATATCCATAGCAAAAATGAAAAGAAGTTTAATGGACATTATTTTTGTTGTGGTATCTTTGGCCATGCTATCCATGATTGTGCATTGAAGAGAAATCCAAGTTTTGCTAGAACACTTTGGATTCCTAGGTCATCTAACCCCCAAGGACCTAAAGTCATTTCGATACCAAAAGTTTCATGCTCTCTTGTAAGGGGACCTACCACACAAGACTAAAGAGAAATGGAATGTTGAAGTTGACCTTGGATCCAAACGAGAAATCTCCAAGAGGTTGCAACTTCAAGCCATCATGATGCCAGAGGTATCAAAATTGGCATCAAAGACTTTGGTATCATCTCCTATACCCTCTTGCTTAAATTATATTTGGAGTTATTATATATGCTTAATATTAGTAGATTTTTCACTCTTGATAAATTTCAAAAATATTTTTTATTTTTGGTCTCTTCGGAGACCTTTGTAGCCTATAAAAGGCTCATGCGACCTTGCGGTTCTAAATTATAGGCTCATTGTGGCCTTTCGGGTTTCAACCAAGAGAAAGGGTTGGAGATCTTATTTTTCAAAATTTCACAATTTGAGATCTCTTTGATTGATTTCGGTATCACTTGGACTCATTTATAAATGAATATCTACTACTTAGCAAAGTATGTCTAAGAAAATAATATTTGATCCTCACCTTTGCTATTTAGTATGATAACTTGCTAGTAGATATGATTTGATTACTATTAATGAAGTATACTTGCAAGTTATTGAAAATTGAAGGCTATTATGAAGAAAATGGAAAAGGAAATTAAAAGTTTGGGAAAATTTTCTAGAATGAGGTATGATTTTGGTTTTGCAAAAATCTTAGTATATTAGTTGAATATTCATGCTTTAATGATGTCTCTGTACTCATGATTGATTTTGCATGATAAATCTATTAAATTTTATGAGTAGATAAAATTTTGATACTTAGACAATTTCATGATGTTGATATTGAATGAAATTGGACTAGGTTGAAATTCCTTATTAGAGATCTCAGTTTGTGTAAATACTTGGTGAACATGTTTAGATACACATGTCACATGATTCTAGATATTTAAACTTGAAAATTCATGTGTAGATGAACAATGTGATAAGTAGATCACTTTAAGGGACTTAAACTTGGAAAAGTTTGACCCAAGTCAACAAATCGACTTGGACATTTTATTTTAAGTCCAAACTTCATAAACATATTTAGGAATAGGTATGACATGTTTCCATACATTTAGAATGAAAAAATCATATGAATATGGATAAAATGATATAGAGATCATTTAATGATAACATATTTTGAACGAAGTTGACCCAAGTCAACAAATTAACTTAGATGTCTCGTTTTCAATCCATATTTGAGGAACATGTTTAGATTTACTAATGTTAGGTGTTCATATGTTTAAATTTGAAAAACCATGAGTAAATGATAAGAAAAATACCTAAATATAGCATGTACTTTAATCATTATCTCAATTGTGACATGTACTTTCATTTGTCTCATTTGTGCACATGTACTAAGATATTTTTTTCAATTATGGTCTACTGTCAAATTTTTGATGCCCCGTTATTAATGATGTGGCATGCTGTCATGTATAAAAAACTATTTTTATAATATGTTATTAACTCTGATCGCCATGTTGTGTCTTTGGGTTATTAAAATTGAATCTCACCTTTTTTTTTAATAGTAAAGAGTGGTCCCACCTCTCCATCTCCGTCTCCATCTCCTCTCTCTCTCTCTCTCTCTCTCTCCGCCCAAAAGCATGTTGTGCAACAGATGAATGCAGGTGCAAGCGACACTGGTGAATGCATGCATGGTTGAAGCTAGGCATGGATGAGGCAAATGAGGACTGCGTGGGCATACAGACCGAAGTTTGTGACGCAGTGTCCGATCAGGGTCGAGCGGCAGCTACACGTATTGGTTCACAATCGAGGGGCAGGAGGGGACACTGTGGTGGCAAGCACACAACTCGTGGCTGCGAGCCACCGATTAGGGAGCTCTCATCATCTGCCCCAAGGAGTCATTCCCCTTCGCCAAACCCAAGCAAGAAATCCCTACTATTCTCTCTTTCTCTCAAATCTTCTTTATTAATTAGTTATTCTCTCAAATCTTCTCAGACTGACCGTCCATGATGGGTCAGCATCTGCCGATTCGACTTTGTTCCGTCAGGTAATCGGAGCCTTGCAATACTTAACATTCACTCGGCCTGACATCAGTTATGTTGTAAATAAACTATCTCAGTATATGCACCAACCAACAACAATTCAATGGCAATGCTGCAAGCGTGTCTTGCGATATCTGAAAGGAACATCCAGTTTAGGCATTCTGCTGAACTCCAACCCAACCTTTGATATTGTTGCTTACTCAGACTCCGACTGGGGAGGTGATCTTGACGATCGTAAGTCCACTGGCGCCTATATTGTTTCCCTCGGAGACTCTCCCATCAGCTGGAGCTCCAAGAAACAAAAGAGCATCTCACGATCCTCAACTGAGGCTGAGTACAAAGCTCTTGCCAATGCCACAGCTGAGGTACAGTGGATAACACATCTTTTTCAAGAATTAAACTTTCTTCACATTCCAACTCCCAAAATACTTTGTGATAATCTTGGCGCCACCATACTGACGACACAACCGAGCAGTCACACAAGAATGAAACACGTCGAGTTGGACTATCACTTCGTTCGGAATCAAGTTGCAGCTAAACTCATCTCTGTTCAGCATATACCTGCAGCGCTACAGTTGGCAGACACCTTAACAAAAGCTACGACCGCAGCTACATTCCTCGACCATCGGATCAAGATGGGCGTTATCGAACGGCCCATCTTGCGGGGGGATATTGGAGGAAGAAGTAACTTTGACACCCGCTCCGCATAAGCAACCGGATCCGATTGGCTTTGCTCTCGTAGTCACATCAGCCGAAGGTTACTAGTGCATGCACCATGGCTCGACACGTCAAAAGGATCAGCCACTACCTTTCTGTTCTTTAATCGCGTTTCTATTACAACGCCTTTACTTTTTCTCTCACCCATGTGCTGATGTCTATAAATAGATGTAAATCTTCAGCTAATAAAAAATCATCTCTCTGTTCACGCTTCTGTTCATCTTTATTTCCATTATGGTATCAGAGCCAGTTTCTCTAACGAGAAGGCTCCTCATTTGATCCTTTTTTTTTCTTCTTCTCTCGTCTCAACGTTTTCTTGATGGCTTCAAATAAATCTCAACCTGCTGAAGTCGTGAACCCCTTCACCAATGGAAGCTCGGTTGTTACCATCAACCCCGCTGCTCAGATGCCAATCAAGCTAACCGGCAGCAGCAGCTATAGGATGTGGCGACAACAGCTTGATCTACTTCTAATCGGGTATGATCTTCCTGCGTTTGTTGATGGTAGCCTTCCTTGTCCATCTCCCTCAGATCCAAGCTGTAAATCCTGGTATCGTCAAGACGGGTTGATCTGGCATGCCATGATGGCATCAGTCGATCAGCCGATCAATCGATTGCTCCAATAGTCGGAGATGCTTCCACCGCTCGAGAAGCCTGGCTGCGACTCTCCAACCAGTTTGCGAATAAATCGCAATCACGAATATACAATCTCCAAGATAGACTCTCTAAGCTCTCTAAATGAGGTAAATCCATTTCAGAATACTTCATCGAAGTCAAATCAATTGCTAATGAGTTGTCGATGGCTGATGCTCCTGTACATGTTTGGGCATTAATCATCAAAATTTTAAGCGGCCTTGGGCCAGATTTTAATGACATCAGTGCTGCCATAAGGTCAAGAGACTCCCCTGTCTCACTAGAAGAACTATATGACAAGTTAATAGGACATGAAAACTTTCTTAAGTTGCGTATTGAACAACCTGCTATCGCAGTCCATTATACCCAGCAATCAAACAATAGTAACAGATCACCTTGGCAGTATCCAAAAGGTCAAAGCAAAGAACAAAGAAAACCCAGCTCTTTTAAGCCACCGAATAGTTTCAACTACGGACCTTCAAGGTCCTTCAACAATCGCTCTCGCGTACAGTGTCAGATATGTGATAAATTCGGGCATTTTGCAAAGGTATGCAGGAATCGTTTTGCTAGTGAGAATCAGACACCCCAGTTGCATTTTTGTGAACAAAGCAAGTCAAACAGTAACTGGATGATGGACTCTGGTGCAACACATCACTTAACATCTGAATTAGATACTCTTCAGTCTGCTTCCGCTGTTGGAAGTGACCTGAATGTAAATCTGGGAGATGGCAGCTCTATACCTATTTCTTATTCCGGTATGACTACTCTTCCTCCATCCTTCAAGCTAAATGATATTTTTTATGCTCCGCAAATAAGAAAGAATCTTATCTCAGTTGCAAAGTTTTGTGTTCAAAACAAAGTATCTGTAGAATTCTTTCCTAATCATTTTGAGGTGAAGGATTTGAATACAGGTGCGCTTCTAGCTCGCGGCCGGAATAGGTGCGATCTTTATGAATGGAGTAATTCGATACCATCAACTTGCAACTCACCTCCTTCGGCTCTAGTTTCCATTTCTTCAACTCGGCCTACACTCACTACCTGGCATCGGCGGCTTGGACACCCGCATCTTAAAGTTTTGAAATCCACCTTAAATAAATTTAAGCTTCCTTCTATTTCTACAGAACTTGAACACTGCATTGCCTGTTCATGTAATAAGAGTCATAGAACACCTTTCTTTACTTCAACTATCAAAAGTAGTAGACCTCTAGAATTACTCTATTCTGATGTCGGGGTCCTGCTCCAGTTGTTTCTTATGAAGGGCACAAATACTATGTGATCTTTGTATATCATTTTTCAAAATACACTTGGCTTTTTCCATTGAAAAATAAATCTGATGTTCTGTCTATTTTCTCCAACTTCAAATCCCTTGTTAAGAACTATTTTGGTTTCTCAAATAAAAGTCTTTATACAGACGGCGGTGGTGAATACACTGCTCTTATTCCCTTCTAAATGCCAATGGCATTCAACACTTGTGCAGCCCACCTTACACTCCTCAACGGGTTAGTCTGGCCAAAAGAAAGCATCGACATATAATGGAAACAGCACTAACCTTGTTATCTCAAGCATCTGTTCCTTTACATTTCTGGCACCTTGCTTGTTCAACTGCCGTATATCTGATAAATCGGATGATAACATCCACTTTGAAAAACAAGAGTCCATTCCATTACTTGTTCAATGAAACTCCAAATTACTCAAACCTAAAAAATTTCGGGTGCCTTTGCTTCCCTTGGCTAAAGCCTTATGCTTCGAATAAGTTTGGGCCAAAGTCTAAACCATGTATTTTTCTTGGTTACTCCACAAAACACTACTGCTACATCTGTTTTGAACCCACCAGCAAACAAAAATATTTCTCTCGTCATGTTGAGTTTGTAGAGACCACCTTTCCCTTTACATCCTTGTCATCCGATTCTCCTCGGGTCTCACGTACAGACTCTAATTGCTGGATGAATGTTATTCCTGAGAACAATGCACCCATACCAGTTGATCCAGACTCTAGTCTGGCTGCATCATTCGATATATACATGTCGCCATCCATTCCTTCAAATCAATCCAACACTTCTGTTGCTCCTTCTCAAGATCACGCACCTATGGCTGCAGCAGAAGACACCATACCAGCTACTGTTCCACAGTCAAGTCTTCCTGCACCTGTTTCTAGACGAGTTCATACCAGGTCACAGTCTAATGTTTTCAAACCAAGAGTACCAACAGACTACTCAGCTCTTCTAACCTCAGCTCACTCTGATCCTGTTCCCAACACGTATAAGCGAGCTACAAAATATCCGGAATGGAGACTTGCAATGCAACAGGAATTTGATGCGTTGGTTAAGCAGAACACCTGGTCGTTAGTTCCTGCAAGTAAAGCTCAAAATGTGGTTGGTTGTCGCTGGGTTTTTCGAGTAAAGCAGAAGCAGGATGGCTCGTTGGATCGATTCAAAGGTAGACTTGTGGCAAAAGGCTTCCATCAAAGGCCTGGGATTGACTTCAAATCCACCTTCAGCCCAGTAGTTAAACAAGTCACTGTTCGTCTAATCTTGAGCCTGGCTTCGAAACTAAACTGGGATATGTTCCAGTTGGACGTCAACAACGCGTTCCTCCATGGAACCTTGAGTGAAGAAGTATTCATGCAACAACCACCCGGCTTTATCAGCTCCGACCATCCAACTCATGTGTGTAAATTGCATAAAACCATCTATGGCTTAAGACAAGCACCGCAAGCGTGGTTTAATGAACTGAAATATTATCTCATTTCTATTGGGTTTCACAACTCTGTGTCTGACGCATCCCTATTCATAATGAAGGATCAAGTTGACATCACACTTTTACTACTGTACGTCGACGATGTCATCTTAACAGGCTCCTCCCACAAGAAGATCTCTGATGTTTATTCAAGATTGTCAACCCAGTTTTCTCTCAAGGAGATTCAACCTCTAACCTTTTTTCTAGGAATAGAGGTAAGCAAAACAAATTCGGGTACAGTTTTGTCTCAACAAAAATACATAGCTGATGTTCTACAAAAGTTTGAGATGCATGAATCCAACTGTATTAAGACACCTCTGTCTACCTCTGTCAGACTGACCGTCCATGATGGGTCAGCATCTGCCGATTCCACTTTGTTCCGTCAGGTAATCGGAGCCTTGCAATACTTAACATTCACTCGGCCTGACATCAGTTATGTTGTAAATAAACTATCTCAGTATATGCACCAACCAACAACAATTCAATGGCAATGCTGCAAGCGTGTCTTGCGATATCTGAAAGGAACATCCAGTTTAGGCATTCTGCTGAACTCCAATCCAACCTTTGATATTGTTGCTTACTCAGACTCCGACTGGGGAGGTGATCTTGACGATCGTAAGTCCACTGGCGCCTATATTGTTTCCCTCGGAGACTCTCCCATCAGCTGGAGCTCCAAGAAACAAAAGAGCATCTCACGATCCTCAACTGAGGCTGAGTACAAAGCTCTTGCCAATGCCACAGCTGAGGTACAGTGGATAACACATCTTCTTCAAGAATTAAACTTTCTTCACATTCCAACTCCCAAAATACTTTGTGATAATCTTGGCGCCACCATATTGACGACACAACCGAGCAGTCACACAAGAATGAAACACGTCGAGTTGGACTATCACTTCGTTCGGAATCAAGTTGCAGCTAAACTCATCTCTGTTCAGCATATACCTGCAGCGCTACAGTTGGCAGACACCTTAACAAAAGCTACGACCGCAGCTACATTCCTCGACCATCGGATCAAGATGGGCGTTATCGAACGGCCCATCTTGCGGGGGGATATTGGAGGAAGAAGTAACTCCGACACCCGCTCTGCATAAGCAATCGGATCTGATTGGCTTTGCTCTCGTAGTCACATCAGCCGAAGGTTACTAGTGCATGCACCATGGCTCGACACGTCAAAAGGATCAGCCACTACCTTTCTGTTCTTTAATCGCGTTTCTATTACAACGCCTTTATTTTTTCTCTCACCCATGTGCTGATGTCTATAAATAGATGTAAACCTTCAGCTAATAAAAAATCATCTCTCTGTTCACGCTTCTGTTCATCTTTATTTCCATTACTCAGCACAGGGGACACCGTCTCCTTCGGTCGCGACGTCGACGAAGCGATGCACCACCGGTTCTACATCGACTAAAAGCGATGTCGGCTAGAGAACCGCGAACTAGCCCGGGTTAATATTTCGCTCCCGGGCCATGGATTTTTATCCCGTAGTCGCCGGCCGTGCGCGGGTACAGTTGGTCGGGGTGCGGATTTTGAGCCGACACGGGTGATGGAGAACAACTTCTCTACTACAAATTATCGACCGCGAGGCCGTCGCAAGTGCAACAGGTAAGCAGCCATGAATTCTCTATCGTTCTGAACTCGGTGCCCCAACTTGTTCAAACCCAGGCTGTCGCTACCGCTACTACTAAGAGAGTTAGGCTCTTTGGAGTGAACCTGGACTACCCATAATCTAGGGTTGATGACTCGGGATTACCTGCGAGGACGGCGACTGCACTTTCGCTGCTTCAACCACTATCGGCAGGCTCGTCGTTGTCATCATCGACGAGCAAGGAACAGCAGCACTCACCATTGGACTTGTACTTATGATCGAGGAGGAAGAAGAGATTGATCAAGGTCGCTTTAATTTAAAATTATATATCCTTTGACCAATTGGGGTGATTATTGAACTGAACGCGAGAAAATATTTAAGATGCTTTCCTCTTTGTTCTTTGCAGCTTCCTGATTTCGTTGCTCGATCGAATCAAGGGGCTTCAAATAATAGAATTGGATCGACGTACATCCAAATTATTTTTATTTATGATCCTATAGTTTATTCTCTTACAATTATATTATATAATTACATGGATAGAGAGATCTCCATCTATATTTTATATGTCGATAACATCTTCTAGTATCAGAATTTGTTTGGATACTCTCTCTCTCTCTCTCTCTCTGTCTCTCTCTCTCTCCCTCTCTCTCTCTCTCTCTATATGTGTGTGTGTGTGTGTTTCTTTTCGAGGTCCAACCGTCCATGTATTTGCAGATCGAGTTCTTCACTATCATCTCTTTCTCCGACGACTTCTTCGCTCATCGAATACTGATATCTACAACCCCGATCTAACTATAAAGAGTTTAATTATCTTCCTCCCTCCCACGGCGGTCGTTGCGGCCGTCATCAACGCTTCTGCTACCCCAAGGTGGCCAATCATTCCCCTTTTATCATCTGCTAGCTTAAACTCCTTGAAGTCCACCATCCCGTTGTTGTTGGCGTGTTGGCCTTCTTAGTTGTACAGGCCTATGGGAAATAAGATAGAGTGGAAGGAAGAAAGTAAAGAGAGAAGAGAGGAGATGGTCTTCAAGTGTACCATCTATTTTTTCAATGAAAATATTACATATTTATAGGCTCATAGTACTGACATTTCATCTAAACGTTTCATCACCTAATTGATTGCATTTTTTATACGTTTCTTTATTCATTGCATCATTCATGTATTACATTTACCATTCTTTATTCCCTATTAATTTCTTGAAGATATTTCTCATAGAGCATTGAATGGCAAGATTAATGTCCATCATTTGCCCCCCCCCCCCCCCCCCCTTCCTTAAACTTGTTCCTCCTCAAGCTTTAATGCCAAGTTGTCTCCTCAACTGCTGAAAAATTTCAGCTTTTAGAGCCTTCGTGAGTATATCTGCAACTTCATCGCTTGACTTCACATGCAGCAGCTCAACTTCCTTGCCTTGACATATTCTCGTATGAAGTGAAAACGAGTCTCAATATGCTTTGAACGTTCATGATGGATAGGATTCTTGGCCAGGGCAATAGCTGATTTATTATCCACATAAATCATGGTTGCATCTTCTTGTTGTAACTTTAGTTCTTAGAGCAGTCTCCTCAGCCATAATTGTAACTTTTGTTATCCACATAATTGATTACATTTTTCATATGTTTCTTTATTCATTGCATCACCTAATTCATTGCATCATTCATGTATTACATTTACCATTCTTTATTCACTATTAATTTCTTGAAGACATTTCTCATAGAGCATTGAAGGGCAAGTTTAATGTCCATCATTTGCCCCCCCTTAAATTTGTTCCTCCTCGAGCTTTAATGCCAAGCTGTCTCCTCAAGTGCTGAAAAAATTCAGCTTTCAGAGCCTTCGTGAGTATATCTGCAACTTGATCGCTTGACTTCACATGCAACAGCTCAACTTCCCTTGCCTTGACATATTCTCATATGAAGTGAAAACGAGTATCAATATGCTTTGAACATTCATGATAGTACATGATTCTTGGCCAGAGCAATAGCTGATTTGTTATCCACATAAATCTTAGTTGCATCTTCTTGTTGTAACTTTAGTTCTTAGAGCAGTCTCCTCAGCCAAATGGCATGACACACACAAGAGGCTGCAGCTATATATTCTGCTTCACAAGTTGATAGAGCAATAATTATTTGCTTCTTTGAAGACCAAGTGAATACAGCGTCACCAAAATAAAACACAAATCTTGTAGTGCTTTTGCGATCATCACAACTTTCGGCCCAGTCACTATCACTAAAGCCAGCAAGTTTCATACTTCCTTTAGAAGAATATAACAGTCCATAATCAATCGTACCTTTGATGTATTTAAGGATTCTTTTGGCCGTCGTCAAGTGGGAAGTCTTTGGAGTTTCCATATACCTGCTTACTGGACCAACTCCAAACAATACATCAGGTCGAGTGCAAGTTAAATACCTTAGACAACCCACAAGGCTTTTGTAATACGTCGAATTCATCGGCTTTCCTTCTCCTTCCTTCGTTAATCTGGTGCCGCACTCCACTAGTGTTTCCACCGGCTGGCAATATTTCATTGAGAACTTCTTTAGGATCTCCTTGGCATATATATATTTCTTGTGAAGCAAAGATTCCTTCTTCGTCTTGTCGCACCTCGATCCCCAAGAAGTATTTCATCAATCCCAAATCTGTCATCTCGAATTCCCTCTCCATTGACTGCTTAAACTCTTGTATCATGGAGCTGTTATTGCCTGTGAAGATCAAATCATCCACATATAAACACACCAACAACATATGACCATTTCAGTTGGTCTTTGCATACAAGGAATGCTCATATGGACACTTTGTAAAGACTTGTTGAACAAAATATGCATCAATTCTGGAATTCCGTGCTCTTGGGGCTTGCTTGAGTCCGTAGATGGCTTTCTTCAATTTGTACACCATTTGTTCTTGTCCTTCGACAATGAAGTCGGGTGGTTGTTCGACGTACACTTCTTCTAGATTTTCGTTCAGGAACGCTGACTTCACGTCCATCTGGTATACTTTCCATCTTCTTTGAGCTGCTAGAGAGATAAGCAACCTCACAGTTTCAAGCTGAGCTACTACTGCAAATACTTCTTCATAATCAATCCCATATTTTTGCTTGTATCCCTTCACGACCAGCCTTGCTTTATGCCTCTCTACTTCTCCTTTTGCATTTCTTTTTGTCTTGAATATCCATTTAACACCTATAGCTTGGTGTCCTTGAGGAAGTAAAGTGAGCTTCCAAGTATTGTTCTTCTTTATAGCATGAATCTCTTCCTCCATAGCCTTCCTCCACTTTATTTTCTTGGAAGCTTCTTCATATGTTAGTGGATCAAGTCATGCAAGCATACACATATTATTAAACTCCTCGTCATCATTAATGTCAACACCTTGGCTCGAGTTGTAAATCTCCTGAATGCTCCTTGTCTTTCTCACAATAGAGCTACTTGACTCATTACTGTCAGACTAATTTCGACATGATGGGGTGACGATGCTTCGTTAATATGTTCAGGTGTGTCGTTCTTCAGCTCCAACTCTTCATCAAGAGAGATTTGCTTCGGTTGGTTGTTGTCCTTCCAGTCCCACATTTTCTCCTCATCGAACTCAACATCCCTTGACATCACAATCTTGCGAGTTACAAGATTGTATAATTTATACGTGTTAGAATTTTCGCCATAGCCTAAGAAAATGCACTTTTGGCTTTTATCTTCGAGTTTTGTTCGCTTTTCTTCCTGCACTTTGGCAAAAACAATGCTCCCGGAGATTCTAAGATGGTCGACTTTTGGCTTATGCAAGCTCCAGGCTTCCTTTGGCGTGGTGTCTCCAATGCGCTTTGTTGGAAACCTGTTTAACAAATAAACAGAACAAGCCACAGCATCTCCCCAATATTCTTTTGGAACAATTTTTTATTTTAGCATACATCGAACCATATTAAGAATCGTCCTATTTTTCCTCTCTGAAACACCATTTTGCTGCGGTGTTTGAGGCATCGTGAGCTGGTGTGTAATTCTATTTTCCCTGCAGAAATTATCAAACTCCAATGATGTGTATTCGCCTCCTCGATCAGTCCGCAAATATTTTATTTGGTAGTCACTCTGCTTTTCAACCAGATTTTTATATTCTTTAAATCTGCTAAAAATTTCTCTCTTCTCCTTCAATATATAGACCTATGTTTTTCCACTATAATCATCAGTAAATGTTAAAAGGTACTTATTTCTACCAATGGAGATGGGTTTGATGGGTCCGCACACATCTAAATGCACCAGCTCCAGACGTGTAGATGCTCTTCTTGACTTGTACTTCTTGAAAGGCTTCCTCTGCTGCTTTCCCATGACACATACTTTACACAAATTGCTAGGGGCTTCGATCTTTGGTAGTCTCAGCACCATTCTCTTCTTCTCCAGCAGCTTCAATGCTTCAAAGTTCATATGCCCATAACGAAGATGCCAAAGACTGGAGTCGTCCACGGTTGTTGCCTTCAAGCAGCTCTCACTAACACTTAGCTTTAATGGAAACATCCTATTCTTCATCATTTTCACATGAGTGATAAGCTTGTCATTCTTATCACAAATGCTGAGAGCTAAGTCTTTCATGCTTATATCATAACCTTTTTCCAATAACTGTCAAATGCTTAGGAGATTACTTTTAATATCAGGAACATAATAAACATCAGAGATGCAAAGTTTCTTCCCATTCTGGAGTTCAAATATTACATCACATTTCCCTTCAATCGGCCTCTTCGAGGGATCACCAAATGTGATGTTGCCCAGTTGCATTTCTTAAAGTTTGGCAAAGAAATCTTTTCTTCCACACATGTGATTGGATGCTCCAGTGTCGAGATACACGTAACATGTTGAAGCGGTTCTGGTTCATTGTATGACAACAGCAACACTGGCCCTTCATCACCTTCTTCTTTGTCGACAAGATTTGCTTTTTCTCCTCCATTGTTGGTGTTGTACCAACAATCATAAGACTAATGGCCAAACTTCTTACAAATGAAACATTGTGTTTCAGATTTGTTATAACTTACATTTCTACCGCGTCCGCGACCTCGGCCTCGACCTCTTCCACGGCCATACTCTCTCTGAACATATTCATCTTCATCACCGTGGTTATAATTGGCTTGCTCGAAGTTAGAAGATCGGCCGCCTCGGCTTCGACCTCCACCTCTTCCTCTTCCTCGTTGATAGCCTCCTCTAGATGTTTCATGCTTCTTGAGGGAGAGTTTTGTTTGCAACGCTTGCTCTAAGTTTCTTTCATCTCCTTTCTTCTTTTGTATTCTCTGTTCGTACACTTGCACGGATCCCATGATCTGTTCCTCCACCGTCATCTCCTCCAAGTCTTTAGATTCTTCAATCGTGACGGCCTTGAAGTCGAACTTCGAGTCTAGAGAACGCAAGATTTTCTTTACGACACGAACGTCTTCACCTTCTTGCTATTTCTTCTCATCTGATGGACAATAGAGATAACTCGGGAGAAATAATCAGAGATCATCTCCGAGTTACCTTGTTGTAGTGCTTCAAACTGAGCTCGCAAGGATTGCAAGCGAATCTTCTTTACTTTATCGACTCCATCGTATGCTTTCTTCAATATCTATCATGCTTCTTTTGATGTTTTTGTTGGAGCAATCAACTCGAACGTGGCTTCATCGACTCCCAGATAAATGGTGAATAGCGCCTTCTTGTCTTCGTCCTTGTCGTCGGAGTCGGGTCAGATTCAGTATAGTCGTTCTTCACAATGTCCCATACGTCGAGAGAACCCAAGAGCGTCTTCATTTGGATACTCCACATTCCATAGTTGTCTTTGGTTAATCTGAGTACTTGTGATTGAAAGGAACTGGCTGATGCCATCATTGCTCCGAGTTCTGATACCAGTTGTTGGCCTTCTTAGTTGTACAGGCCAATGGGAAATAAGATAGTGTGGAAGGAAGAAAGTAAAGGGAGAAGAGAGGAGATGGTCTTCAAGTGTACTATCTATTTTTTCAATGAAAATATTACATATTTATAGGCCCATAGTACTGACATTTCATCTAAACGTTTCATCACCTAATTGATTTCATTTTTCATACGTTTCTTTATTCATTGCATCACCTAACTCATTGCATCATTCATGTATTACATTTACCATTCTTTATTCCCTCTTAATTTCTTGAAGGCGTTTCTCATAAAGCATTGAAGGGCAAGTTTAATGTCCATCACGACGTCCACTGTACTTATCATCCTCTTGCAGTCCTCGGTTCTCCGCCCCTGCTTGATGTCGAACGACCGCAACTCCTCCATCGTGATGAACCCATCCCTATTCTGGTCGAACGCTTCACGCATCTCCTCCTCCTCCTCCTCGCCCAGGAGCCCATCCATTATTGCCTGGTACAGCATCACGAACTCATCAACATCGACGGACCTGTCCCCGTCGGCGTCTTTCTTCTTGATCATGGACGCCAGATCCGCGTCGAAAATGCAGATCCTGAGGTTCTCGAGCGAGTCAGTAAGCTCCTTCTTGGTGATGTCATCATCGTCGTTGCGATCGAACATGTGGAAGATGTGCTTGAGCTCGAACGGATCCGTTGTGCCAAAGACAATGCCAGATGCTGACTTACGGAACACCAAGGACTAAGAAGCATGGAGGTAGCGCCGGAGCTGGCGGAGGTGTCCTTACTGGGAGGGGGATGCCAAGATGAAGGCAAGATGAGAGAGAGAGAGAGAGAGAGAGAGAGAGAGAGAGAGAGAGAGAGAGAGAGAGAGAGAGAGAGAGAGAGAGAGAGAGAGAGAGAGGTGGGACCCACTCTTTAATATTAAAAATGGTGGAACCCAATTTTAATAACTCAAAGAGAGATGACATGGCGACTGGGGTTAATAATAGATTAAAAATTATTTTTTTATACAGGTAAACATGCCACATCATCAGCTTAACGGTGCGCCCGACGAAAATTTGACGGTATGCCACAATTGAAATAAATGTCTTAGTACATACACAAATGAGATAAATGAAAGTACATGCCACAATTAATACAAAGGTCAAAGTACATACTATACTTTGGTATTTTCCCTAAATGATAAGATTGACACTTAGCAAGTTTCATGATAACTAGCCTAGTTTTGAATGAAACCATGCTAGGTACGTTGATATCTTGACTTAAGACATATTTTTTATTCCAAACTTGATATACACTCTTTATATGATCATTATGTGGTCTCATAAAAGTTTGAATAAAAACTGAGCATATTTTGAAAAATGATTAAAAATTATGAAAATATCATTGAAATTTCAATATTTTCAATCAATCTTGGAAAAATGTAGAAAATTAATTTTGCGATGATTCTTGAAACTGCACTTTCATTGAAAAATCTAGTTTGTTGTGTAAAAAATTCAAAACTTTTCATAAAAAATCTGATATATAATGGAATATTGAAGTTGGATTTCGGAAATACAAATTATCACTTACTTGAAATACTCATTTTTCCGATACTTTAATTTTTTTATCAAAAACTTCAAATGAAAACTCATGTATACCATTTTGATTCCATTTCTAATATCATTCACATCATTGCTTGAGTAAAATCATTTCTATGAATTATTTTGATACATAGCTAGAAATATTAATTTTTCATTGAAATCAAGATAGGATAAAAAATAAACTTAGATAATTCACTTTAAGCTCAAACTTGACACACACATCTTAAATGATCATTCAGCGATGTCTGAAAAATTTGATTTTTGTAAACTTGAAATATACTTTGACCTAAGTCAACAAAGTGACTTAGAAATCTCATTTTGAATTCAAACTTGACTCATATATTTAGATTCACTCATGTTAGATGTCTAGATGCCTAAGTTAGAGAAAACATGATCAGTAGATAGTAAAATTTAATACTTGGCATTTTCATATTTTCAAGCCTACTTTAAATGAAATCGTGTTAAGTTCATATTTTAATCAAACGATATTATTTTCACTTCAAACTTGAAAACCATACTTTAGATGACCATATCTTGATATCTAAAAAGTTTGAATGAAATTTGGAATATTTTGAAAAATTCCAACTATTTACGAAAATACTAATAGAACTTAGTGAATTTTAGATAAATGCAAAAAAATGATTCTTGGTTGATTCTTGAATCTGCATCTTCCTTGAAAAATCTAGTTTATGGCATAAAAAATTTCAAAACTCATGAGTATAAATATGATTTGCTATGGATTTTTGAAATTGAATTTCAAATTTTTAAAGTATCGTTCTTGGAAAGTGCTCATTTCTCGATACTTTGTATTTTCGTTGAAATTTTCAAATGAGACTTCAAGTATGATATAATAATTCTATTCTTGGTATCGTTCTCATCATTGTTTGAGAAAAATTATTTCTAAAATAATTTTTGATATTTTGATCGATACGTGAAAATATCAATACTTGAGTTTATACATGATTTTTGAATTTGTATTTTAGTTATCATTCCTTGCTATCATATATGATTTAGTCTCATATTAAATATTTGATTTTCATCCATTTGGTTGAGATCTTCATGCTTCATCCATTTGTTTGACTTTTGATTGACTTTTCTTGTTCTTTTCGAGTGATGTCAAAAGGGGGAGAAAAGTATAGGTAAAAAAGGAAGAAAATATAGAAAAATCATGCATATAGATAGGGGGAGCTCTATTATATAGATATGCATGTTGATAGACGAAGAAATTCCATATTTGATATCTTTTATGCTTAATTGAATATATTTTCTTAATGATGTTTTTCATCATCAAAAGGGGGAGATTGTTGGCCTAAGATTTTCAACATTGGTCTTAATCTCAATTTTGATGATAACAAATATGGAACTAATGATTTCATGGAGATTTATTTTTAGGTTCCATATCGGTTAGCGCACGATGTCCCCGATCAAAAAAATCAAAGAAATCGAAGAAATCCGCAATGACGTTCGTCGTCACTTGGGATTCTTCGGGAAGTTAGAGTTTAGGTTTAGAGTGTCTAGCATGTGTTGTAAATCCTCATGATGATGCAAAAAAATCCAAAAATCAAACCCGAACCCCAAAATACGAAAACCCAAAAAATTAAAAAATGCTCTGAAATTCACTAAGTCTATGGAGCTCCTCGGAGGACTATATAACCTAGATATTTTCTTAGCACCAAAAGTCATAATAATTGTTTTTTAGGTAAAAACTAGATAACGAGATATTTTTAAGGATTTTTTGGAAGTCTTTAGCCTACCCATATTTGACCCGGGAGATTATAAAATTTTTAATTTTCGGAAATTTGTACTAGACCTTAAAAGTTAGACCTTGGTTCTTAAGGATTTTGATGTTTTAGATATTTTTATTGAATCTAAATGGGGGTAATCCTTATATAACATTTCTTAACTTTAAGAAATATTATATAAGAGGACATAGCGAAGACGGAACCTAGAAATAAATAAACGAGTAGAAAAATCAACAAACTGGCCTGATTTCCTAGTTTCGGTCGATCGATCGATCAACCGAATGGTGCCTGAAATTGGCAGAATACCTTCGGTCGCTCGGTTGGTTGACCGACGATCGACCCCCAAGGAATCGAGCGTCGGCAACGAGCAGAAAAATGTTCATTGACGAGCCTTGAGAGTTGGGGGTTATAAATACCCACCCCAATATCTCTCCCTTATGGTTGTTGATGCCTCTAAGCCTCAAAGAGTCACTACTTGCATCTCTACAAGCTTTCTTTGAGTCATCTTTGCAAGATCCCTAGTTTTGATCCTCATTCCTTGATTTAGCCTTCAAGCTTCATTGATTCATCATCTTGAGGTGCCAAGAGAACTAGGAAGTTTCTTTTGGAGCTAAGTATTTGTTGTTTGATTTATTGTTTTATTTAGTGTTGTATTTTATTATTTATTTCATTGTATTTGAACTTAGTATAAATCTAGGTTGCTAGGTTTGATTGAGTTGGTGGTTGTCTTACTGTTAAGGCTTAAATTCATCATTATAAATTTAGTTTACTATGATTATTTGAGTTGTCCCTTAGGTTGAGGTGGGAGAGTGCTGTCGGTAGGAAGGCGAGATACTTCCGGGTGTTGAAGTGCCTCCGTTTTGAGAGCGAGGACTTTTTGATATAAAGTCCTCTTTGTAAGGGAGACTTTTCAATATAAAGTCATCTTTTCGGTAGGAATGCGGGATACTTCCGGGTGTTGAAGTGCATCCGTTTTGAGAGCGGAGACTTTTCGATATAAAGTCCTCTTTGTAAGGGAAACGATATAATCTAGTAAAGCTAGTTTGAAAATTCTAAGCATGGTGCTTAGATAGTGGAGTAGGTATTGAGGCCGAACCACTATAATAATTGTGTTAGCATTGCTATTTTTGTTTGTGTTTAAATTATTTTATTATTGTTTTCGCATTTAGTCGATAAATTACAATTTACCTAAGTAGTTTAAAGAAAAGATTAAAATCAGAATTAGACGATAAGATTAGTAAACATAGTATTCACCCCCCCCCCCCCCTCCCCTTTAGTATGATCATTTCACAAACCGAGGCGAGGGTTTCGGCAGAGAGGAGTCGCACATCGCGAGAAGTTTTTTAAAAAATTAGTAATGGGTTGTCAACCTAGCTCATGGTACACTAGATTAATGTTGGTTCTATTAATAAATGTTGCAAGTGTAGTAGCGTTTACTTTGAAATTTGGATTTTCTTAAAAATAAATAGATTAAAAAAGAAAAAATATTTATTTTTCCCCGACTATGCAAAAAATAAAATTAAGTAAAAATCATTAAATAAGATCTTAATCGTAATACTTTTAGAAGTGAATAAGAACAATATATTTTGTTTATTTGTATTCAAAGTATATAGTACATAAAACTTCAAGAAATATATACAGGCACTTTTAGTTACTATTTCTATTTTTAAAGATTAAGAAATTTCATCAACTAATGACCAAAAATTCAACCATGTAGTGATCTATTATTGGGACGTGGCTTCGACTGTGTGATCCATACATAACTAAGATTTGTCACTCAGCAACACCTTTTGTGGCGGTTGCAACGATTGGGAGTAAGTATTGATTGGTTCAATTAATTAACTGAATCAAACTCTCGATTAACTGAATTGGAATAGAAATTATTTATTAATTGTTTATCAAATCGAAATATTTCAATTAATTTATCGAATTTTAAAAAATAATTAGTTAAAAATAATCACTTAAATAGATATATATATATAGGTCATATTATACGGAATCTCTTTCAACCACTCAAGCAAACCATATTATTTATGATAAATTGTACGGAATCTCCTTCAACTATAAGTCATGTGCGCAAAATCTACCTTGATTACAAAGTATACTGAGAATCCCCCTCCACTATATTAGTTGTTCGAATAAGCCTCCGTTAGTTCTTCGTTAGTCCTCTGTCAAAACAAGATCCACATGGCAAATGATACTTGAAGCATGACAACCATCAATACATTGTCTGAGCCTTCTTCCTCAAGTACCAGCTCCCCAACGAGGACCTTGACTCCCTCATCTATGTTTCCACCGACGGGACCTGGATAACATGGTCAAGGAGTACGACTGAATCCTCGCCTCCGCTGCTGCTGCCCCTGTCGGCTCTTGCTACTCCCGTCTTCGTCTTTTTCTCTTTCCATCGAAGCTGGAGACGACATTTATGTCGTCGATCAGATTGCTTCTGGATGACTCCAAGTCGGAAACTTGGTTCCTGGACGCGCTCAATGGCATCATGAGGATCGATAGAACCCCCCCCACCCCACCCCCGCGGCCTCTTCGCCAAGCATACCTCCATTAACTGCCTTCGCAGCCTCGAAGATGACCCCTCCATCCACCCACATCACGGCGCCGCAATCATCACCGCAGGAAGCAGCGACGGCGACCACTCAGAGCGGGCCGAGCAACTCGTCCTACCTCACATAGGAGGTACATCAAACGGAAACGATGAGAGCGGAGAATATAAGGGCGGCGCCTAGAAGGATGATGACATTTATGTTTTAAAGTTATTAACTTAAAGTTAAGAAATGTTATATAATATTTATGTTTTAAAGTTAAGAAATGTTATATAAGTAGACTTAGCAAAGACGGAACCAGAAAATGAGCAAACAAACAAAGAAATCTGCCCTACTCAGCTTCGGTCGACCGACCGAAGGAGAAGGCATTTCGGGCGATCAATCGATTGACCGAAAGATGCCAAAATTTGGTAGTAGCCAATTTGGTCGACCGAAGTGTGCCCAAAAGTGATAGAATGTCGCGGTCGCTTGGGCAGTCGATCCATCGGTAGACCGATGATCGACCGGCAAGCGACCGGGAGTCGGCAACGGGCAAAAATACGCCTGTTGACGAGCCATTTCGTTTGGGCATTATAAATATCCACCCCAAACTCTCTTCCAAGCCTTCAATGATGCATCTAAGCTTCCATTGAGCCATATTTGATCATCTCTAAAGGATTTTTTGAGTCATCTCTTTGCAATCCCTAGTTTCCATGATAAAACTTTGATCTAGCCTTTGAACCTTCAAGATTCATATTCTCGAGGCATCAAGAGGACTATGGAGTTTCTTTTGGAACTAAGTATAGTTTGATTTGTTTATTGCTCCAATTGTTATTGTATTTTCTTGGTTATTTTCATTGTATACCATTTGTGTAAACCTAGGTTGCTAGGTTTGATTGAGTTGATTATTGCCTTGGTGTTAAGGCTTAAACCCACCATTGTAAACTTAGTTTGCTAGGATTAGTTGAGTTGTCCTTAGGTTGAGGTGGGAGAGTGCTCTCGGTAGGAAGGCGGGATACTTCCGGGTGTGGAAGTGTCTTCGGTTTGATAGCAGAGACTTTTTGGTGTAAAGTCCTCATTGTAAGGAAACTAATTTATCTAGTTAAACTAGTTTGGAAATCCTAAGCGGAGTGCTTAGGTAGTGAAGTTGGCATTGGGGTCGAACCACTATAAATCATTGTGTTAGCGTTGTCTCTCTTGTGCTTGCTTAATTGTCTTATTTATTGTTTCTGCTTGCTATTCTAATTTGTGAATTGCCTAAGTAAGCAAGTAAAATATTAAAATCAGAATTATGCGATAAGATTAGTTAACACACTATTCATCCCCCTCCGTGTGGCCATTTCACCAACACTCGCAACGGAGCTCTTTGCAGTTCTCATTTTCCCAAGACAACCAGATCAAATCGGGCGGGACCGAGCAGGATCGCTTCCCTCTCCTCCACCCTTCCACTGCCACTAAAAAGCTACTTAGTGGCAGAATCAGTCCGCCACTGATGGGTCTCCGTGCGGCCATCACCATGGTCATCGATTGAGCTCAAGACGTAAACAGTTCCTAGACGTGTTTGACTCGGACAGTGTATTGATGGTTGTCATGCTTCAAGTATCATCTATCACGTGGCCTTGTCTCGACGGGGGGGAGGGGGCGGGGTTAACAAAGGGCTAACGAAGGTGGCTTATTCGAACAACTGATGTAGTTGAGAGGGGTTCTAAGTACACTTTGTAGTCAAGATAGGTCTTGCCCACATGGCCTATAGTCGAAGGGGATTTCATATAATTTACCCTATTATTTTATATAATTGTTACTAACTTAAACTATATCTATAATCATAAAATAAAATAACTATTATACCTCACTGGGATAAAATCATGTCATGGTTAGGCAAACCATAATATATAATATAAGTTTTTATTTTATTTAACTCAAATTAGAATTTGGTTAATTCGGTAAATTAACTAAAGCATGCGGTTAATTTATCGAACTGGTCCAAAAACAAAAACAAAAAATTAAAAAGTTGTCGTTGGCCTAATTGAAAATTTATTGGACAAATTCAGTTCGGTTATTTCGGTTTTGGTTCGATCGGTTTATCGATTTTAATACTTAAAATAAAGAGAAAATTAATGTATCTATCCCAAACATTGGTCATTTTAATAAATCTATCATAACATTTAATTTCTCCCTAATTTATTCTAAACTTTAGGATTGACAACAATTGTATTCCTTCGCCAGATGACCACCAATGCAACTATTAGGTGCTGGAGTGGCATCCGAGTCAATAAATAAAAAATGATTTATTATTATCACATATGCCACAACAAAAAATATTACAATATTATGTATAATAAGGAAAATTAATGTATTTATTCCAATTTGGCCCTTGTAACAAATTTATCCCAACCTTTAATTTTTCTTCCTAATCTATCCCAAATTTTGAGATCGATAACAATTGTAATTCTTGATTATATGATTTTTTTTATGAGAAAAGCACATCAAAACTCTCACTTTGTCAATTTCTTCGATAATTTTGTATTCGATTTCATAAATAAAAAAAATTCTTTAAAAAATTACATAGAAAACCTTTTAGCACCTCGTAAGTGGGGATAATGTTAGGGATTATTGGGCTGTCAAGTCCTGTATGTGTCATGACGGTCCCTAACGTGTATTGTAAATATTGAATCATGAGCATCCATGTAAATATGCATTATAAAATTCACTCGCTCACCGTCCACCGCTCTCACTCACGTCTAAACAAACGACTCTTGTTTGCCTAGGCATGGCATGACTGATGGAGGTGTGCAGACATAGAAATTTTATCATGCACCTCGTGTTTTTTGAATCCCTTGGGTGGCACTTAGGGGTTAGGCTCCATAACTATATTGCCAAGGAATAGTCTGAGTACACTCTAGTTCATTCGCTCTAGCTTTCGTTCAAGCATTTATTAGCATTTTCATGCAATCGGCCATTGGCCTAATAATATTTTTGCGTCCAAGCACACAGAGGCTTCGACCCACGCGAAGTCGGAGCCCGCGACTTTTCGACATTGGCAAGCAAACTTGCTTAAGGCAGATTCCTCGCATGGGAAGCGATGGAGTCGCACAAACATTTTTCGCTCAAAACTGTTAGTCTGTGACAATGTTTGATTCCACCCAAATTAATTTATAGTTGTTATATATAGATTTCATTTCAGATTTTGTATTTATCAAAAATAAAAATTTGTAGTAAAAGAAATAAATTTTATGAAAAAAATTAAATACTAAATCAAATTAAATAATAATATAAATAATATTAAATATATGATATATAATAATACTATCAATAAATATATGGATATGTTCTAAATTTTTAATTTTTTTTCTAAAATCCTGTAATCTAATTGAATAACAAAATCAACACATAACTAAATAATAAAATTAAAAAATATTAATTTTTGTAGACAATAAATAAAATATAATCATTATATTAAATATTTAATAAATAAAAATATAAGCATAATCGAATTGAATAACAAAATCAACACATAACTAAATTTAAAAAAAATATCAATTTTTTAGATAATAAATAAAATATAATCATTATATCAAATATTTAGTAAATAAAAATATAAGCAAAAGGACTTAGTTTTATCGGAGCTTTTGACTTTTTTTATAAAATATAATAGCATAAAAATTAAAAAAATAAAATTTTGATAAATAATAATACTATAGGTAAAGTTATTGGCTTAGTTTGGGCATTTCGATTTTCTCTAAAATACAGTAATATAATTAAATAAAATAATAATAGGAAACTCAAATTTTGAAAAAAAAATTAAAAAATAAAATAACATTTCAAGAGATAATCATAAAATTATTTTCAAAATTTTAAGTATTCAATAAATAATAATAATAATAATATAAGAAATAGATATGAATTTTATTCAAAATTTTAATTTTTTAATGCAATAGTCGAATTTAATTTAAAAATTTAGGAAAAAATATAATTCAAAATTTGGGACAAATATAATTTAATTTAAAAGTTAGGGAGAAATATAATTTAATTTTTCAATTAAATTTAAAAAAATAAGTTCTTTAATGCAATAGTATTATTTAATTTAATTTAATTTGGTGGTACATTTTTCTAAATTTATAATGAAGTGTTTTTTTTTAGAAAATGACTTTATAATACCGTCATTATAAAGCGTAAATGCATATTACAAGACGTACAAAGATGTGAAAAATGCGCACAAAGTACTACAATTAGGGATTAAACCCAGCCAAGACCTATGCTACTACCACTTGAGCACAAGTTGGTAAACAAAATTTACAATGAAGTGGATACCATTATAATAACATTAGTAATTATTTTTAATGAAAATAATATTTAAATATTAATTTTAGAGGTTTTCTTGGGTAATACAATTAAACTGCATGCATACAAGTTAATTTAATCAAATGATGGTTGAATTTAAATACTATTTATTTTACACCAAAAATTCATTCTAAATAATTAAATATTATCATGCATGGCACATTTGCCGACTTCAATAATTAGCATCCCTCGTAAAATTGGCAGCTGACTTGAATAATTACTCAAATATATTGAAAAATAAATTAATAAAGTTTACAGACAATAATGATCCATGGTTCTCAAACCTGCCATTAAATAAATGGCCTATCTTCATTAATATGGAGGTTGTCTCTAAGTTCAGTAAGGTTAAGGACTTGATCAGGAATAAGAGCAGGAACTTAGAGCTTGTTTTTGAGCTATTTGGAGGATATCACTATAATAGTGTAGTTCATATCTATATTCCCAAGGAAAAAGTTAGAGACAAGTGAATATGATGTTCTTATGGTGATCTTAATAGTAAAAGTGCCTATAACTTCATTGCTGAAAAAAATAGGAGGTTAAGCATCATAGTTTTAATTGGAATTCTACGTGGTCTCTAAAAATCATTCATAGAGTGAAAAACTTCATCCAGAAGTTTCTCTATGGTAGAATCCCCACATCTAGTTACCTTTCTTCCATAAGTAAAATCTTGTCAAGTTGTTGCTATGTCTGTGGCAAGGAGGAAGATAACATAAAACACATATTTTTCGAATGTGATTATGCCAGGACCTTTTGGAGCAAAATGGAAAAGAAACTTAACTGTTGCTTCAACTATAAGCAAGATTGGTACAAAGGGAAATGGCTGATGGAAAAAATAGCTCATAATGATAAGTTGAACAGATGACTTAAGGAGATAATTGTTGTTTTATTATGGCAGTTCTGGAAAAATAGAAACTCTTGTTACTTTAAGCAGAAAAGATAGGTATGAATTCGAGCAATTGCTATGGACTAAAGATGATATTACTGAAGAGAAGAACACTAAATCAAATGTTGATGCATCTCAAAACTATGACAGCATGGATTATTACACACATTGTGATGCTGCCTGGATTCATAAAGCAAACAATGCAGAATTTGGATTCAGCATCAAAGATGCACAAGGAATTGATTTGAAGGGTTTGATGACTGCAACTTTCACTCTCCTCTTGCAGCTGAAATGTGGGTTATCTGGCAAGGCATTCTAAAGGACAAGGAGTTAGGAATACATAATGTACTTCTGCTATTTGACTGTCAACTTGCAGTAAATATCCTTAAGCAAAAAGCTTCTCCTCCCTGGTATTTACAAAGTCTTACAATTGATATTCGAAAGGCAAGTGAGGAGATTAAGGGGGCGTTTGGTTATCCGCAAGTGTAAATGCTGCAAAATCTATTTGCATGCAAAAGCAAATGCCCACAAATAGATTTTGCAGCCTACCGTTTGGTTGCCCGCAAGTAGAGTTGCAACTTCTATTTGCAAGCATTTGGTTGGCCGCAAATGGAAGTTGTAATTACACTTGCAACTTGCAACGTGCAACTTGCATCTTACGAAATTTTTCGGATCGGGTCGGGCACGAATTTTCTCAAGTCGGGCTGAGCCGGGCCGGGATGGGATGGGCCGAGCATGCACGAATTTATTCGGGCCGGGTACAAACTTTTTCGGGCAGGGCCGGGTACGAACTTTTCCGGTCGGGTCGTGCACAAATCTTTTTGGGCCGGGCCGAACACGAATTTTTTCGAGTCGGCCCAAGCCGGACCGAGACAGGTTGGGCAGTGCACGAATTTTTTCGGGCAAGGCTGGGCCGAACATAATTTTTTTTTCGGGCTGGGCACGAATTTTTTTTCTGGTCAGGCCGGGCCGGGCATGAATTTTTTTGAGCTGGGCCGGGAAACGAATTTTTTCAGGCCGGGTCGGGCAGGAATTTTTTCGGGCCGGGCCGAGCACAAAATTTTTTTGGCCGGGAACGAATTTTCTCATGCGGGATCGGGCATAAATTTTTTGGGCCGAGCCGAGTCAAGATGGGCAGTGCACGAATTTTTTCGGGCAAGGTTGGGCCCGATGCGAATATTTTGGACTGGGCATGAATTTCTTTTCGTGTTAGGTCGGGCTGGGCATAAAATTTTTCGGGTCGGGTCGGGTCGGGTCGGGACACGAATTTTTTTGGGCAGGGCTGACCACGAATTTTTTCGGGCAGGGCCAGGCAAGAATTTTTTCGGTCCAGACCGGACACGAATTTTTTTGGGGCGGGCCGAGCACAAAATATTTTGGGCCGGGTTGGGCACGAATTTTTTGGAGTTGGGCCGTGCACGAATAATTTTGGGCTGGGCAAGGCACGAATTTTTTCGGGTCGGCACGAGTCGGGCAGTGCATAAATTTTTTCGGGCAGGGCTGGGTTGGGCACGAATTTTTTTGGGTCGAGCATGAATTTTTTCGGGCCGGGCCGGGGTGCGAATTTTTTTGGGCAGGGCCGGGCCGACAGTGAATTTTTTCGAGCCAGGCTGAGCACTAATTTTTTCGGGCCTGACCGAGCACAAATTTTTTCGGGCTAGGCCTGGCACGAAATTTTTGAGTCGGGCTGGGCACGAAATTTTTCAGGCCGGGTTGAGCACGAATTTTTTCGGACCGAGCCGGGCTGGGACGGGCCGTGCAGTGCACGAATTTTTTGGGTCGGGTCGGACACAAATTTTTTCGGGGCGGGACGGACACGAATTTTTTCGGGCCGGGCCGGGCACAAATTTTTTCGGGCCAGGCTGGACACGAACTTTTTTGGGTCGGGTCAGGCATAAATTTTTTGGGTCGAGTCTGGGACAAATTTTTTCGGGCCAGGCTAAAAACTTAGGCCCGACATGATTTGTCTGACAAATTAATAATTAATAATTTTTGTATAATACTGAAAATATATTAAAAAATTTATCAAATGACATCAGATGTAAAATCTGACACTACCATCAGGTTCAGCACGCAAAAACCTACAACTTTGATATTTATCTCGTCTTCATCCGACGACTCTACGTCGCCAAAATTAATTATTTTTCAATACTTAAATTATTGCATTTGCAGCCCGCAATTTTGTATTGCGGGCTTTTTGGGCTGCAATTCAACTTGCGGCTCACAAATAATATTTGAAATACAAGTTGCAACTAGTAAATGTTTCAAAATGATTTTGCAGTCAATCAAACAAATTTGTTATCTAAATGCTGCAACTAGAGTTGCAGTATTTGTACTTACGGGCAATTAAACGCCCCTAAATGCAGTTGGAGTCATATTAATAGAATGTTGAAGAGGAAGTTCATTTATTAGCTAAGAAAGACTTTACAGGTTACTCCAAGGATGAAATGAACTAATCTGAGTCTGCAGCTTGCGGAAAGAGCACTAAAACTTGTAGCCTATCGAGTGATATTAAAGCAGTTTTCATGGCCAAGAAAGGTGTCTTAAAATAGCTTTGTAAATAATCCTCTTTGGAAAGAGTAGTTCAAGTAAAAATATTCCGGTAAGGATTTTTTATGATTTTAATAAAGCAGATGGTACTCATAAATGAATATATCATTGCTTTGATGAAGGCAAGGAATACACGATCAACGACCCTCTGTACCGTTCACCCTTTCAGTGAAATGATGAAGGACCTTGCTTGAGTTCTTTTTTAAAAAAAAGTTTGCAAATAATATTATATTAACAATTTTTATTTTATAATTATTTTTTACTAATATAAATAAATTAAATCTTATTACAATTTAATATTTATAATAATTATTATTATTAATATTTATGGTATACATCATATTAATTTTGCTAATTATTATATTGTAAATGAACTAATGAAAAATACATATCATTTTATTATTGTCAATTCTTTTCTTGTATATATATTTTAGAATTGATAGTCAAAAATTTAAGTTGTCTCTAAGGTGGCCTTCGTTCCAACCCTACAGTGAAGTCAAGTGTGTACTACTCTCCCCTATACCTATTGGTAAGAGTGCAGCACCTCCTTCCATCCCTTGCTCTAGCACTCAGGCTCGGTTCCCTCGTCCCTACGATGGCCAGTAGGGCCCGAGAGTACTATAGCTATATATATACAATTTTATTACGTATATAATGTGTTTATATATTTTGAAAATTTGAAATTATCTTTTGAATATTTTATACAAGTTATTTTATTTTATTTTGAATAGATAAATATAGGCCCGAGTAATGTGGACCAATCGTGGGCCGGTATGGATGAAGAATTAATTAAGAGATAAGGCTGCTTTAATTAGTGAAGGTTTAATCGAGCCAACCAATAGCCATAACTGAGTATAGGTTTTGGAGAGACAATTATTTGCCTCCATCATGCATCCTCTCGAAAGATCAAGATACAAACTCAATATTGCATCAAATTATATATATATATATATATATCAATAGAAAAATAAATAAAATATCATTTAATTGAACCAATGTTGACCATCTAGATATAACAAAAATGATGCACCATATGGATTTCGATCGGATTTAATCATCTCGACTTTTGGACCCAGCTCAAATTGGTCTGATTCTGGTTCGCGGTCCCGGCCGGGTTAAATTGTCTGGTCTCGGTCCGTCTGGCAACGGAAAGCCACCTAGTCGAGTCAAGCGACAGGCGACAGCAAATGCCATCCTCATTGTTAAACGACAAAATTTTGGATCCTGTCAATCTTAGCCACCAGACACCAAAAAAAGCAGAAAAAGCTGGTCGGGTTGACCGAATCACTCTCGAGTTCATTTCATGGCTGATCTGGCTATCCACGGACCCCAAATAATGCATCTAACCTGATCTAGTTAATATTTGCAATTCATTGGTTAAAAGAGCAATTACCTAAGTAGGCCGGTGGTGGCGTTGACTTTTATAAGATTGAACGGGATTTTAAGTTACCTTAAAATAGTCAGTTTTCGGTTAATTATTTAATCAAATTCATAATGAGTTCATCACATTTGAGGTACCAACTGCAAGAATCATGCATTCTAATATTTGGTACAATAACATTGTTGTTGTAAAACTATTAAGAATTAAAATCAATGACCAAAACAAGAACTTCAACAAAAAAAAATCACCAATACGGAAACTATTGCAATATACTGTGAATAGTCTTGTACGTCATTATTGAATATGAAAAAAAAAAATCAATCCATTTTTTTATCTTTTCTCTTATTCTTTATTATTGTTGGTGTCTTAGGAGTACATTGTTATCATTATTCTCAACGATCAATACATCTCAGCTTCTATTGTTATCTTTTCTCTCATTCCTTCGTCATAATTCATAGGCGTAGTCATGAACACAATGTTAGAAATTTACGAAAGCTAAAGTTTAAATAATGAGAAAAAGAGAGAAAGAAAAATATTAAAAAATACTGAAATTTTTTGTTGAACTCGACTAATTGAAGAAAGACGATGGAAAAAAAAATCAAAGAACTGTTGCAAAGGGCAGAATTTTTTATATATATCTATTATATCATTTTACTAAAACAAAATTATTTGTTTTATTAAAATAGCACTTGAAGGCATTTAAGGTACTATCTTATTAGTTAACATTTTTATAAAAAGTAACATCTAAGATATTTTCGTGATTAAAAAAAAACATGAAAAAAAGAAAAATATAATATTTTTTTAAAAAAATGCAAAATTATTAAATATACGAATGAATGATGAGTGAAGAAGAAAACACCTAGCCAATTGTGTGTCAATGATAACATCTTGTGTGATGTCTAAAAATTTAAAATTTAAAATTTAGTAGGATAACATATTATAATTTTTTTTAAAAATGCCTAATTAATTGCACCGGTAGATTCCTCTGCATTAATCTGATCCCGTCGTCATAACCCACTCCGTTTGGATTTTATAATTGACGTGCTCCTCCAAGCAAACCATTCTTAACAAGAATAACGATACATCATTTATTCTCTTTTCTTACTCCTTATTTAAATACACAGAAAATGATATCCTTCTACTTCACGCGTGCTACCAATTGTCACCATCTTTCAATAATAAACCCATCCATCTCATTTTCGTTTATTTATTAACATTAATGAATACTAATGTACTGCCACAATCTACCCTATTAATTTGTCCTTTATCCGTCCCCCATGTCATAGTGCCATACCCCCTTTAATCTAATAATAATAACAGCAATCAATATGCAACGCCAATGACAAATATTTCTTACCTTAAAATATACTTTTAATTTTAGGTAAAACCTAAGTGGGCCCACGGGCGACTGCATAATTCAATATGCTTCTTGTGGAGACTAACGTAGGCAAGGCACACCTTAATTTAATTATATCCACTGGCGAATTCGATGTCCCCATAAACTGTGTACGGGCCCGGGCTATCGGATTTTATAAGCTGTGGACGCATTTGCACCGCACCTTTCGGGTTTATGACTTAATGGAGCTGCACACTCATTGCGAGGATATTTGGAGCAATGACCAGTCAACCGCACCATCAAATAGTACGAGACTTCTACCACCAAAATTGAGACCTTTTATGAATTACTTATTTTTTATTAATTTGTTTCCAAAAATTAGAAAACAATATGAAGAAGCAGAAAAAAAAACGTTGCCTAGTGGTCGATGTTTTCGATGCATTTTTGCGTTCTATAAATACCGCATAAACCCCAACTTCCCAACACCAAACTCCAGCTCGCCTACTCCAACTGTCCCAGCGGCGGAGGAATTCATCCTCGCCTTCGCCGCCGCAGTCGGCAAATCGAGTTGCTCTACTGAGGTGCAATCCATCGATGAGCAACGGGAATCTCGGGGCAGCGGCAACTTCCGCAGCGATCGGCTTCTGCCTACTCCCGTCCGAGCTCCTCCAGGAGATCTTCTTACGCCTGGCCCTGCCCGAGCTCCTGCTCCTCCGGTCCGTCTCCAAGGACCTCGGCTCCCTCGTCTCCGGCGGTGACTTCCGCCGCCTCTACGACCTGCGCTCCGGCCGTGGCGGCGGCTGGCTTTTTGTCTACAAGAAGCGCCCCCCGCGTTACTCTGTGCTCCGGGGCTTCAACGACCGTTCCGGTCGCTGGTTCCACTTTCCCGTCGCTGGGATTCTCTCGCCGGCCGTGCCCCCCGGAGAAGACCTCTATTTCCTCGCTGCCTCTGGCGGGTTCTTCCTCTTCGCGTCCAACGGCCGCCGCGAGCTCGTCGCCGTGAACCTGGCCACCCGCGCGGTGCGGCGGATCCCGCCAAGCCCGCTGGGCCCGCGCGGGACCTCCTCGTGGAGGCGGTCCGGCTTGAAACTGGTGGCGGACCCCTCCGGCGCCGATCGCTTCCGGTTCCTCTTCGCGGAGATGGTAAACAATCGCTCTGTGCTACTCGAGTATCGGTCCGATACCGACACGTGGCATCTGGTGGAGGCGGAAGCGGGAGGCGGCGGCGGCGGCGTTGACGGGAGGGCGATCTGCCTCAACCTGGCACACCTCGGAAGCGAGAGCGTCGTGGTCTCGTGCGCCGGCTGGGGAGATGGAGGGGAGGCGCTTCCGGCGCCAGTGGCGCACCGGCCGAGGTTTCCGGAGGGGTTCGAAGGCGGGCCGCCGGTGGGGCTGACGACGAGCGACCGGTTCCACGTGTACGGCGACGGGAACATGGTGGTGGTGCGGTCGGAGGAAGCGAGCGGCACGAGCGTTCGGGCGAGGGTGGTGACGGGGGTGGAGCTGCTGGGGCTGAGCGGGGATGGGAGGGGGTGGGAGCTAACGTCGACGGCGCCGGCGGCGGTGGTGGAGGAGGCGCTGAGGAGGCGGCCGTACGGGGTGATGATGGGGTGCGTGGTGGAGAGGGAGGCGGTGGTGCGGGTGGTGCTGATGTCGAATTGCCGGGGGAATTGGGACCTGGCGTGGCTCTCGTACCACCGCGCACAGGGGAAGTGGCGGTGCGTCCCGGTGCCGGACTGCGGCACCAAGGGCCTCAACATGGCCGGAATCGCCCTCTCCTCCACTTTCTCCCGCTCGCTCTGGCCTTCCTCCTCCTCCTTGTCGAGCAATTAATCGAACAAGTAGACTGCATTAACGATTGCCATCAATGTATGTGTGCACGAAGTTGTTTCGGTGTGAGGTCAATTTCCTCTTCCTAGAAGAAAAAGATTAGAACAGAGCATTTGATGTTTGACAATGCATTATTATTGGAGATTAAGAGCGGGTCCCACATTATAATTGGCTGTAAAAGATGTGTCATGTGAGTGAGCGAGGTAGGTGGGTAGGGGGGAGTCTCACGGGACAAGAGCAGGAGTTGCATCATGTGCCATGTGCCATGTGCCATGTGGAGGAGGAGCATGTATACTATCAGCAGTGATCGGAAGTTGCTGCCTACGCTTCTCCAGCACGTGAATCTGAGTGCTGAGTCATCATGTAAAGTGTACATCTTGTTCGGCTTCTCAGATATTGAAAAGCCTTTCTAGTTCTAGTTTATTAATCCTCTTCTTCGTAATGCCGCCATAATAATACCTGGAGAGACTGACTGAATCAGGCCTGGAAATTGTTCAGGGGTGATGTGGTGTGGATCCCTCGGCAGTGTGCTAATCTAGAAATCTATCTGGTCCGGAGGTCGGCCATAAATTAAAGCAGCAGAGAAAATGGAAATATGTAGTTTATTAAATCCATTCGAGTTAATTTTAGATTTACTGATCGATTAATAAAAATATGACTAGCTATTATGCGATGCACGCAATATCTAGTTAAATCTTGTGCAGATTTTGGTGGATCTTCTCCTTCAACTACTTGCCCACTCTTGAGCGGGACAAGCGGACGCCGACTCTAAATTTCAATTGGCATTTCTGCACAAGATCAAAATATAAAATTATTAATTACCACGACATTATCTTTAATCATTGGAAGTTGGAACCTCCTTTGGAGCCCAATTGCAATGCCTTCTGCTAAATTATTCTGCTGTTCCAATGCGCTCCATTGAATAACTAGTTCATTAATTTTAGGGTTAATTATAAAATATATCTTGATTTTTAACATGTTTTTCAAATCTTTTTCTACTTTTCAATTTTTTCAATTCAATACATCATTTTTTGATTTGTTACAAATCTATCCCACCATCTATCCAGTGTTAATTTTGCCGTCAGGATGCTGACGAGGTGCTGCTGACGTGGCTAATAATCACAGTCAGCATTCAAACACGATTTTTTTTAACTTAATTTTTTTCGGCCCCACCAAACCCAGTCAGCAACATTGTTAATTACAAAATATATCCTGACTTTTGACGTGTTTTCCTAATCTATCCCCACTTTTCAATTTTTTCAACTCAGTACATCACTTTTCGATTTGTTACAAATTTATCCCACCGTCTACCCAGCATCAACTTCGCACGTCTCAATGCTGATGTGGCTAATAATCTCAGTCAGCATTCAGACGCGAATTTTAACTTCTTCTTCTTTCGGCTCCACCAAACCCAGTCAGCAGATCACGACAAGTTAATTTAAAAAATCCACCTTTAAAATCGCCTACTCGCCTCTTCCCCGACCTTGTTGCCTGCTCGCCGCTCGTCTTTCTCTCAATCCCCGACGTCGTCTGCATCTCTTCGTCCTCCCTGTCTTCATCCCCGTCGACTCTGGTATCTCTCTATTAATTTTCACTTGCTCGCTCGCCTTCTCCTTTTCGTCTGGTATGGTTAGTATAAACTCTAAAAATTTTCCATCAATGATGATACTATTAAATGTAGGATTTCATATGATACTGTAAAATTTTCCAACAGTGATGATATTGTTAAATATGATATGTCGTTGTAGGCTTTGTTTTGACAAAAAAAAATCAACAAAAGAGAGATATCTTCTCTCTGTTGAAAATTGCGAAGTTGACACTGGGTAGACGGTGTGATAGATTTGTAACAAATCGAAAAATGGTGTACTGAATTGATAAAATTAAAAAGTGGGGATAGATTAGGGAAACACGTCAAAAGTCGAGATATATTTTGTAATTAACCCTTAAATGGTTACTAACTAGGTTTGGTGGGGCCGAAAAAAAATAAGTTAAAAAAATCACATCTGAATGCTGACTGAGATTATTAGCCACTTCAGCAGCGCCACGTTAGCATTCTGACGACAAAGTTGACGCTAGATAGACAGTCGGATAGATTTGTAAGAAATAAAAAAGTGATGTACTAAATTGGAAAAAATTAGAAAGTGGGGATAGATTTGGAAAACACGTCAAAAGTCGGGATATATTTTGTAATTAACGCTTAATTTTATTGGTCTAAATAATTAGCTTAATTAAAATGTTTTAATTTAAGTGACAATAGTGGTAGTCCACCTATCAAATTTCTAGGGTAAATGAATGTATCTAGCATAAACTTTAATTTGTATCAATTATATTTCAAACTATCATTGATATCAATTCTATCCTGACGTAAGATGTCTGTCAATGCAACTGTTAGGTGCTGACATGACATCTAACTCGGCAAATTAAAAAATAATTTTTATTATCACCGATGTCACGTCAACGTGTAATAAAAAATATTATAATATTATATAAATATGGAAATTAATGTATCTATTCTAAACTTTGGCTCTTATAACAAATCTATCCCAACTTGTAGGCTTTAATGATTTTCCCCAATCTATTCCAAATTTTGAGATTGACAACAATTATCTCATTTGAAATTAAACTTAAAATTTAGATTATATTATAATATTATCAACCCAAAAATTTGAATTACATTTCTCCCTATTTTTTATTAAATTCGACTATTACATTAAGAAATTTAAAATTTAAAATAAAACTCATATATTTTCCATATATTTTTATTATTTATTAAATGTTTAAAAATTTGAAAATAATTTTATAATTATCTAATGAAAATGTATTTTAAAAAATTTGATTCAAAATTTAATTTTCTTATTAGTTTTTTAATTTAATTATACTATTCATTTAAGAGAAAATGAAAATGCCCAAATTAAACCAAACTTTTCATATAGTATTATTATTTATCGAAATTTTATTTCTTTTAATTCAATTCAACTATTGCATTTGATAGAAAATTCAAAATTTTCAATCAAATCAAGATTTTTTTTACTTATATTATTATTTATTAAATATTTAACATTATGATAATATTTTATTTAGTGTCTAACAAAATTTGACATTTTAAATTTGATTTTTTTAGTTTTGTGTTAATTTTTTTATTCAATTCGGTTATAACATTTTAGAAAAAAAAATAAAAACTTGAACCAAATCCATATATTTTACTGGTAATATTATTATATATCATACATTTAACATTATTTATATTGTATTTAATTTGGTTTAGTATTTAATATTTTTTATTTTACTACAAATTTTTGTATTTTAAAAAACAAAATCTAAAATGAAATTTATATATAACAACTATAAATTAATTTTAGATAAATTAGACGTGGAATTCTTCCCGATGTTAATATACTTTTCGTGTAATTTTTTTAAAGGGAAAAGAATTTGGTGAAATCGGATACGAAATTATTGGATAAATTGACAATGTGAGAGTTCCAATGTTTTTTTTATTATTAAATAATCATATGTCTTCAAGAATTATAATTGTTGTCAATCCTAAAGTTTGAGATAGATTAAGGAAAAAAATTAAATGTTGTGATAGATTTATTACAATGACCAAAGTTTATGAGATAGATACATTAATTTTCCCTATTTATATAATATTATAATATTTTTTATTACACACTGACGTGACACAAGTGATAGTACAAAATAATTTTTAATTTGCTGAGTCAGATATCACACCAGCACCTAACGGTTGCATTGACGAGCATCTGACGTCGGGATAGAATTGATATCAATCTAATAGTTTGAGATATAATTGATACAAATAAAAGTTTGTGCTAGATTTGTGAAAATGATCATAGTTTGGACGAGAGACATTAATTTTTCTCAAATTTTATGAACCAATACAATATTTTTTTATATAAAAAATCAACCATCAAGTCAGATTATATCTAAGCAGTGGAAAGAGAAGGTAAATTGTGTAAACTATAAGACCTTGTTTGCTTTGATGGATTAAAGAGATGAATTGGATTTTAAAATTCAATCCATTATTTGTTGCGGCAATGGAAAAGAATTGGGCCGGATATTTGGTGAATTTATTTTGGCTCAAATCCACCGCTGGCCTAATTTATAAATCCAAGGGAGAGGATAGGTTTGGGGCCCAAATTTACAGGATATGAATTCTCATATCCTATCCATGCTTCTTATCCTATGCCAAAACAAACATAGGATAAGATTTTAAAAAATCCTCTTGGATTTTTATCCCATCCTTATTCATCTTAAATCATATCACATCCAAGTCATATCCTGCAAAGCAAACATGGCCCAAGAAGCCAATTTTGAATTCACATATCTACTGATATATTTATAAAGCACCTCCATCTATCTGAATCTGATGTAAGACTTCCATAGCAACCGCATTTTTCAGTATCATTCGAAAATAAATTCATATTCGTTAAACCAGATTTTGCAAGGTAATGTGCCATCGTATTGTTTTCTCTTTTTACACTAGACCAACTTTTGACATTTAATCTTTCTGCCAATTAAAGAATATCTTTTACCAAATCCTTAGCAAACTAAGGTGGCTTTAACATATTGTTCAGGATGTGAAATGCCTTCTCTAAGCCGTCGATGATATAGTTTTCTTCATTTTCGTGCCGCGTGCGTGCCATCGACTCATGAGCAACGGGTCTAGAAGCCATAAGTGAGTCGTTGCTATTGAATTATTAAGTCACTGACGGCCCACGAGGCCCTCGAGAAGCCGTTGCTGATAAGTTTTTTCATTTTTACGCCGCGTGCATGCCATCGACTTATAACCGACAGTGGCGGCAGCCATAAGCAAGCCGTTGCAGATGTTGGCACATCTGAAACGGCCCGAGCGACCATAAGATATTCGTGGCCCGTTCTGACAGCTCCGTCGGCCATTAGTGATAGTCATCGGTGAAAGTCAAAATTCTCGTAATGCATGCCCTCTAGCTAAAATGCATTCTTTTTATTTATTTATTTATTTATTTATTTATTTATTATTATTATTATGGATAAGGACCATATTTGTCCCTAAAGTATTTGAAAATGTACAAATTTGCCCTTAAACTTTTTTTTTTCAAAAATGCCCTCGTCATCGAAATTTTGGGCCAAAAATACCACTACTTGTAACAGTTTGATAAGTCAGTAAACGATTATTTACGTGGCAAGGATAAGTGTCATATTTGCTCCTAAAGTATTCGAAAAGGTAAAAATTTGTCCTTAAACTTTTTATTTTTTGAAAAATATCCTCGCCGTCCAAATTTTGGGCGAAAAATCCCTCGCGCCCTTGAGGGATGAGGTATAAATACTAAAACTCCAATCGTCAAAAGATCAAAGTGTCTTTTAACTTAAGTTTAGTCTAAAACAAGCTATAACTCAACCAAATACTAGTCTTATTCGAGTTCCGCTCGAACTGCGAATTTGTCTCAAACCTAGCAACCCGTCTAAGGACTAATCAAACTTAGATGAATTAATTTCCTCTCGCACAAATGCCAATCTTCAATTCAAGCCTTCCGGCATTTCATTCGGTCCATCCTGACGTGCAATTAAATTATCCCGCTGAAATAATTAAATAAGCATTTTAAAAAATTTCGGGTATTACAAAGAAGTGGTGGGACGTGTTTTTGCAGCACCCCTTAACCGACTAGTTTTTGCAGTCGGCTGGGCTACCTTATTTTTCTTTTCTTATTTTTCCTATCTTTCCAGTTCGTTCAATTTGACGTGTGTTTTAATAACATGTAACTAAAAGCTATGATATATACGAACTCTATATGTCGCCCCCAATTAATTTAGGTTGTGAATATATTGGGTACTACATGTTGGCAGCTTAAAATCCAGTGTGGCTTGATGATATGGTTTATTTTATTTGTCATGTAAGCAATTATTTGCTGACTTATCAAAATATTACAAGCATGATATTTTTGGCCCAAAATTGGACGACAAGGGTATTGTTTTAAAAACAACAAGTTTAAGGGCAAATTTGTACCGTTTCGAATACTTTAGGGGCAAATATAACCCAAAATTTGGACGACGATGATATTTTCAAAAAAAAAAAGTTTAAGGGCAAATTTGTACCATTTTGAATACTTTAGGGGCAAATATGACCATTATCATTACCACGTAAGCAACCATTTGCTAACTTGTCAAATCGTTACATGCAGTGGTATTTTTTACCTAAAATTTGGACGACGATGGTATTTTTGAAAAAAAAGAAAGTTTGAGGATAAATTTGTATATTTTTGAACACTTTAAGGATAAATATGACCCTGGTCCCTTATTATTATTATTATTATTAAATAATTCAAACTCAGCATCTCATTTTATCCTCCTTCCCCATGTTGCTTGAGCTATCTCATCCTCTCACACACATAGTAGCCCCCTCCATGCCCAACCCCCAATGTCTTGACCTCGCGCTCAATAACTCTTGCTATGCTAACACTCTTGTGCTTAACTCTCGATGCCCCGACCTCATATGTAGGCATGTAGCCCTCGGGCGCAGTAGCTTCCACGTTCAATATTCGTTATTACATTTTGTCCCTTTACTCTGTGAACTTTGCCTTACCTATGATTTTGATTTTTAGTTCCACCACTGTTCCAAAGATCTTTTATAAAAATAGAAGATAATTTAGATGACCCATATTTTGCCGAAATTAACATATTGATTATTTGCCAACAATTTGACAACTTCGAGGACGGTCAAGGCTTCACAACGAAAAAGAGGTCACGCATGAACCACTTGGGCTTCAATACGGTAGCCGTTAGGGCCGTCCATAAATAAGGTTACACCAAACTGAATTGAATCGAATTTTCTGGTTCGATTCGGTTTTAGCGATTGCAGGTTTCGGTTCCTAGAATTCAGGAACCGACCCGAATAAAAAATTGAACTAATTAAAATATATATATATATTTTAATATTTAACCCAAGTAAATGGGTATCGGGTAATAAATTTTTTACCCATTTGATTTCACTACTTGACACTAGGTATTGGGTAAAAATTAAACCGAACTAAGTAGATCATTCTAAACTGAACATTTCATATCAATTCGGTTTGGAAATCAAATCGAACCAAATAATTACGATTCGGGTTAAATCGGTTTAAGACCTATTTTCGGGTTCGGGTTGGAATTTCAGGAAAAAAATATTCTATTTAACTTAATTTGATTCGATTTGAACCGAATGGATAGCCCCAGTAGCAGTTGCCCTTTATTTTTATTTTATTCTCGAAGCAATTGCTATATTAGTTTTGTTTTGGTCCGATAATTACGGTAGAAAAATCCGCGTTAAGTTAGGAATAATAAATAGTTTGTTAAGGTATTAATTATATTTCTTAATTATTTAATTAAAATTTATTTTTTAATTGAAATAGGTGAACTATATAAAGGCACCCGATCCCGGCGTGAAGGCTTCTCTCATAACCCCAAACCCTATCGCAACCTTAACCCTAATACTAATGCCCGCGTCCGGCTGCTCCGACTCCACTAGCTTTACGAGCCACCGGAAGCGCAAGGCCGATGATGACCCTGGTGGGGAAGATAAGTCGTCCATCTCAGGCCGGGGGAGGTCCGGCGAGTCTTCCTTCGCCGACGACAATGTCATCATCCTCCGAGCCGCAATCGAGTTTCAGAACCGGACTGGCCTTAACGCGACCAGCAAACCTGGCCAGGCCGCCGTCTACGATGTCGTTAACGGTTCCCTTTCCGTTCCGCTGTCGCAGAAGCAGGTCTACAACAGGCTTCGTACCATTCGCCACAAATTCAATAATTCTGCCGTAGTCGACGATGATGATCTCGTATTCAAGCTCGCCGCGCAGCTCTGGTCCACCGAGGTGCCAAAAAAGAGCCTGAAGGACCAGAAGAAACAAATTTCGAACACCGTCGAGGAGGACGCAAGTGAGGAGGGAAATCTAGTTGAAAAGAGTGGGAATAGATTTGAGGATGCAAGTAGGAAGGGCAAGAAATTGAAGGTTGATCAAGATTCTGCCGCCCTTGAAAAAGAGGAAAAACGAATTCATAATGGGGAAGGATTGGGAATTGAAGCCGAAGATTTTCCTTATTTAACTCATAGTGTGACAAAGCAGTGGAAAGCTCTTGACTTGCCTGATGAATCATTGCAAGAGGTGATGAAACTTGTCAATCCAGCTAAGGCAAAAGCTTTGGAGGACAAGTGGAGTAAGCTTGCGGAAGATAAGATTAAATACGAGATGAATTGGGCGAGTACCTGCAACCAACTCCTTGCTCTTCTGCTAAAGAAACACAAGAGCATGGGTTAGATTTTATTTTCTTCTTTTTGCTAAAGAAGGTACTCTTCCATTTTGTATTTTATGTCTTATGTGAAATTCTTCGATGGGTTGATATATATCTTTGTTTTTTTGTATTAAAAGGCTATTATTTGCCCAAAATGCTTAATATCATGAATTTGTGACTATTGATAGGACTTGCATATATCTGAAAATTTGTATTGATTCGCTTACCATTTTGTATTCTATGTCTGATGATGACTTCTAAAATGAATTGGCATTTTTTACTACTTCAGGGTTTGTATACTTAAATTAATGTAACTTAAGTTTCTATATGACTATATCTATATAGCTGGTTTCCCAAGCTATCTTACATTACGGTCCTGAATGGTAATTGATGATAATACCTCATTCTGTTCTTTCTTTCTTTCTTTCTGTTCTGTTCGTATGTACAAAAATAGAATAGGTGCTTGAGAGTAGTGCACAAAGAACTCTGATGTTACAGACAAACAAGGTTAACTGCATATTTGTGTTTTGCCAAAGTAAGATTGTTGTCCATTTTCGTTTTTTAATCTGATGTAAAATTCTGCTGTTGGGCTTTTGGTGTTTGGGGGTGCAGGGAATTCTACAATGATTGCATGGCAGTTTCCTTGAAATGCTTAAACCTGCATGGATTGACATGAATAAAAAATGAAACAAGTAGTAAGAAAGGGAACATGAGATTGGAGTTGTTCTTTTATCAACTACTAAACCTATTAATCCGTAATGACTGCTGCTGGTCCATCAAGTAGTCAAAGCAAAGATGCCAGAGTAATGGAAAACTATGAACAGAGCCACAAAATGTAGCTTTGCAAATCTGCATTTACAAACTCCATCATCTTTGTATATAAACAAATACAAAAAACATCAAACCCCTAGCAAAACTTGGGTCAAATAAACCATACTGCTGCAGTAATGCCCAATAGTCTTATAGCAAACTGAGACAGTAATAGGAATCAAAACCATCAAAATATATAGTATTTTTCATTTAACCAAAGACAAAATCCGTCAATACCCAATCCTATATTATTCGTCGGGCTATTATGTCGGCCGGCCTGATAGCACTTGACCTGGCTCGGCACGTTAAGGGTTCGGGTCTTATCGAGCTGGGCCGATAATGGCCCGAGCACAATAAATATCAGCCAGAATTCGATTTTATCGGGCTGCCTGAAGCTGCCCTTAGATCCTTATCCCACTTCATCAAGGGTGAGACACTACCATCCAATTAATGCTACCAATTCAGAATAAGGCAAACGTGGGAAGTAAATGCTGTGTTTTTCTTTAAAAAAATCATTATACCACCTTGTTGTATTCATTTTGTTTTAAAAAATGACTTAGGGTTCTTAATGCATATCTCAAATATCTATATATGATGTATGTATTGGTGTATATGCAAAGGTCACATCGTAACGCTATTAAAATATATTTTAGTCAAATTAAAATAGAATAAACTATCAATACCAAATGAATTAAAGAAAAATAGCTTTCTCAAATTTACCCTCTTAAAATGTGAAAATCATGTATTCCCCCCTACAAAAAAACATACTTTGTATATCCTTGCAATTTTTTTTTAACTATCCTTGCAAATATTTCAATATAGTAAATATCAACTAAATTTACCTAATCATAGTAATCAATTATTATTTGAATAATTTCAATAAATACAATTATTTAGTCATTAAAATGCCCTTGTAATCACACATGAACTATTTTGTTCTCATTTTTTTCATAGATGGATAAATTTTCCTTACTTTTTCTCCAATCAAAAATAGTGTTACTATATATAATATTGATCCATAAAGTTCATGATAATTTAGTAATTGCAATTAATTGAGAAATTTTAAAGCATATATTAACAAGAACATAATTATAATTTTATTATATGATATTATTTTTTGTTTAACTATATTACTTTTTCTTGATGGATATTTATATATTATGTGAAAATCAGATCATTTCTTTAATCACACAATACAAAGTTTCAAAAATAATTTACTCTTTGTTGAAATTAATCACATAATCATAACAATGATTATTTATTTATAAATATAAAAATTATTACATAGTCAATAATTGCATATATATAAATTAAAATTTTTATAATTTAGTAAAGATATGTATGGAAATATTAAATAGTATGATATAAATATGTGTGCGTATGAAAATTATGAACTTTATAGATAAATTTGTAATATTTTTAAGAGCATAATGATGTCAACCTGTAATTTTTCATATATATCATGTTAATGGCAAAGTAATGAAAGTTAACACTACTGACATATATATTTGGAGGATATACACAATTTTGTCAACAAGAAACAAGAAAATCTCAAATTAAACTTATGTCTATATTAGCCCTAATTAATAGTATTAACTATTTATATGGTTAAATAGACACCATGTGCATTATAAACAATATATATCATAAAAGGGCAATTACTTGAATATATTCTGAACTTTGGACATTGTCTCATTTGTAGTCAAATTTGAAATATTTTCAAATTACATCATCAACTTTGACATTGATCTCAATTGTATCTTCCAGTCATCTCTCCGTCGTCAGTCTCGTTAACTTCATAATGTGGCATGTCCACGTGGAATAAAATAATATTATGTTTACACATCATTAAAAAATAAAAATAAATTTTTTTAACACAATTCACAAAGCTTAAATCTGGTGTTTCGTTCAACCACCCGCCTTCCGCTACAGTCGTTGCTGACGATGATTGTTGTGCCTCGGCTCCGGAGCCCACCACCGGGCGGCCCCGACTCGAGATGCGGCGGCGACTCGAACACTGCGCAGTGGAAGGAAAAGCCACAAATCATCATCTAAAATAAAACAACAATATTAAAACCAATAATTACAATCCATCAGTCCGATCAAATACAAGATTTAAAAAATATAAAATAGTTCTACATATTACAGCTCCAAAATAACGATATCAATATCAAGAGCTATAAGACGACAAAGCAAACCAAAATACAAAAGCAGTCGCCATCAGAGCTCTACATCTACGACTGACTACTAGCTGCCTAAAAACTATCTACACCTCGATCTACAAATCGACCGCTCACCCCTACAAGTTTGAAGTAAAAACAACGGAGATCAGCGGGTGCTGAGTAGGAGAATCACAGTATGATCAACAAACATCGAGTGTCAACTCAACAATGCATAACAACATGACCTAAGATGTAGTCAAAGGTAATGAACACAACAAATACTCCTCACCTACTCCTAATTAAACAACATCAACTGAATCATCAAGCGCGCGGACTAGTGGGTAAAAACCCCGCACTCTACTACCTGCAGAGTGGCATCAACCGTCCGCTCCAATGGTGATACGACTACCCCCATCAAGCAGGTAACCCGTCAGATGTCGCGTCCGACATCCCCACACCCGAAGGTGCCCAAAGTAACTAGTCAATATCCATACCCTCTCCCATCCCTGGGGGGTACCGCAATAAAATGGTCCTGGACCGAAGTCCTCTCCAAAGTTGTAGCTTCCAGATCGACAACAATCATGCAACTCGACTCCAAGAGTGCAACAAGGTATATCACCATGATCAACAATATAACAACAACTCCAAGTGATAACAAAATGCACAACATGATAATAACATACCATCACCATGATCAATAAAACAACAACTCCAAGTGATTATGACATGATCTACAGGATAATAACATGCTCAACAAGTAACAACACCACATATAACAATATGACATTATGCACACAATGACTAATCCAATGCAATAAATGATTAGCATAACATACTATGATCAATAATACACGTCAATAAGCAACAATAAAATGCAACACATGCAATTTCTCTACATGGCATGCCCAACAATAATGTGCAACGAGAGTTCAATAAATTTTAAGAAGCAAATCAAACATCGGAAGCAAGGGTATTTCCGTAATTTATCTCCGACAACAAATCAACATCAGACAAGGAACGACAGACTTGCAGGCTCAACCCACTCTTCAAACACTCATGCTCAATCCACTCTTTAAACCATAATTATTTCACACTAACTAATCAACTAAATTCTCATACTAATAATTTAATATTATTTAAGCACATCGACAATCTCAACAACTAATCAACTAAAAGAACATCCTAACAATGTCATCTTGGAAAACTGATCCCACCATCGCGTTCAGCACGCGAAAATGATTAAGATTACTATTCACCTCAACTTCAACCGATAACTCGGAGCCTACCAAATAAATTAATTTCAAACATAATTATATCACTAACTTACTAAACAACGTCAAAATACCGAAATATATCAAAAATCATATCAAATGATCTCCAATCAGAAATCTGACACCACCATCGTGTTCAGCACGCGAAAATGATCAAGATTGCTATTCACCTCAACTCGATCCGATGACTCTACGATCAACTACAAAAATACTCTAATAATTCATAAATCAACCTCATTTCATGCGATACAACTATCTTCTCTAAACACCTATTTATTAAATTAAATAAATCTTAAATACCCCTCTCCCTCACTCGTCTCCCACTCGACCTCCCTCCCGACGCCGCCCCCTGCTCCGCTCGAACCCACACCGACCGACCTCCCGGACGCCGGCAGTCTCGCCGACCTCGCCGGGCCTCTCCCGCGGCTCCCGGCTCCGGTGGGACACCCACTTCTCTCTCTCTCTCTCTCTCTCTCTCTCTCTCTCTCTCTCTCTCTCTCTCTCTCTCTCCTCCTCCTCCTCCTCCTCCTCCTCCTCCTCCTCCTCCTTCTTCTTCTTCTTCTCCCGATCTCCCTCTTCTTCTCCGATCACCCGCAGACCCCTCCTCCCCCGGCCTGCCGCCTAGCCATCACTGACTGGCGACTTCACAACCTCCTCGATCCTTCGGCCCCGCTCAATCCCACGATCGATCGAGCGGCGGCCCGGATGGTCCGCACCAGCAGCACCCGACTGCTCGGCGCCGCCATGGCTGCGTGACCTGCGCGTGGCAGCCCTCCAACCACGGCATGGCAGCCCGCAACCATTATACGCGACCGCTGCATGTGACTTCTGCACGCGATCCGCCCGGGGTACAGCGCAACAACCTCCCCCCTTGTCTTTGTCGTTAGATCGGCGGAGATAACAACGGAAGTAAACGACGGAGTGGATGAGATCTCCTACCTCGATCCCGCGACTCCGACGACGATGAGCTCCACCGGTGACACGCGCCGACTCCTCCTCCACATGCAGCATCTCCTCCCTCCTCTTCTCAACCTCTCGCTCTTGCTCACCACTTCCCTCTCTTAAAACCCCTCAACAGCACCTCACCCTCACCCTCATCTGCCACCTGCCACCACCCACTTCTACAACCATCTATTTTTATTTATTATTTATTTATTATTATTTTTTTAACCCGGACATAACAACGATGAGGTATGCATCGAGATTACCTTAGATGTACGCGAGGATGCGGTGATGGTCCACAGCATGAAGCTAGCGTCGTTGCTGGCACGGACGCTAGAGTGGCGATCAACGTCGTTCGGGTCATCAGTGATCTGCACCGCGTCGTCGTGTTTCCAGTAGGTGTCGCAGGAGCTCCGGCGGCTTACGTAGCTCACCAAGCGGCCGGCGTCGGGGAATGCATGCGGCCACCGAAGCCTGTTTGGTGAAAGTGGGAAGTGCATGCATGCGACCATCGAAGCCTTCCGCCCCTTGTTTCTTTCCCTGTTCCTTAAGTCCTTCATGTTGGCTTGTGTTCAATCTTCTTCCTTCTTGTTCTTGGTTCTTTCTTATTCTTCTTCCATATATATACACATCCATAGGCACCCCTCGACTTTGACTCGCCGGACGAGGCGGCACAGCGGGCGTGCGCCGAAGGGGTGAAGGAGGCGGCGACGGAGTGGGGGGTGATGCACATCGTGAACCACGACATCTCCATGGACCTCATCGAGCAACTGCAGAAGGCGGGGAAGGAATTTTATATCTGGTGTTCCGCTCAACCTCCTGCCTTCCGCTACAGCCGCCACTGACGATGATGAGGTATGCGTCGAGATTACCTTAGATGTGTGCGAGGATACGGTGGTTGTCCACAACATGAAGCTGGCGTCGTTGCTGGCGTGGACGCTAGAGTGGCGATCGACGTCGTTCGGGTCGTCGGTGATCCGCACTGCGTCGTCGCGTTTCATGCAGGTGTCGCAGGAGCTTCGGCGGCTTGCGTAGATCACCAAGCGGCCAGCGTCGGGGCATGCATGCGGCCACCGAAGCTTGTTTGGTGAAAGTGGGAAGTGCATGCTTGTGACCATCGAAGCCTTCGCCCCTTGTTTCTTTCCATATTCCTTAAGTCCTTCATGTTGCCATTTGTGTTCAACATTCTTCCTTCTTGTTTTTGGTTCTTTCTTAGTCTTCTTCCATATATATATACACATCCGTAGGCACCCCTCGACTTTGACCCGCTGGACGAGGCAGCGTGGCGGGCGTGTGCGGAGGCAGCGATGGAGTGGGGGGTGATGCACATCGTGAACCACGACATCTCGATGCACTACTAGAAACTTCGTCTTCAGCAACGGCTATCAGCGACAGCCGCTCAAGCCGTTGCTATTTGCAACGGCATTCTTACGGCCGCTCGAGCCGTTGCAGATATCTGTATCTGCAACGGCGTACTAACGGAAAACCGAGCCGTTGCTGATTATTTTAATTATCAGCTACGGCGTTCGGACGGAAAGGCGAGCCGTTGCTGATTTTTTAATATTCAGCAATGGCTTGCTAACGGATAAGTGAGCCGTTGCTGATGATAACTTATCAGCAACGGCGTTCTAACGGGCGGGTGAGCCGTTGCTGATAAGTTTATATAGGGCACGCTCTCGCGCCCCGACTCTTCTTCCTCCCGCTGCTCGCTGCTGCCGCCGCCGCTCCTGCCGACGCCACTCGCCGCCGCTGCCGCTGCTGCCGACGCCGACGACGCCGACGACGCCGACCGCTGCTGCCGACTTGTTCAGGTAAGTCTCTTCCCTGCTGCCGTCTCTTCCCTGCGGCCGGCGGAAATCACCCGACCGAAACCCTATTTCTAGGGTTTCGGCCGGCGGCGGTCCAATATGGACTCGAACTGTCTCGAAACATTTAGAAAATAATCATCCATCCGACGAGTTGATATGTTTCACGTACGCATCGATGAATCGGATATGATTTAGCAAAACCTTAGATCCGTTCGGGAATTGTATGTTCGTGTAAAAGAAGTAGATGATCTTTTATACGACGTACAATTCTTGAATTGTCCCTGATTGGACAATTTGGGAACATAGTTATTTGTACTGCACTTACGTTTTTATTTTAACTATTAACTAATTATTCTAAAATTCGGCAACATCTCTCTTGTTCTCCGATACGCGCCCAGATGATATGCGTATTCGGAGAACTGTAGGGAGATGCTGTCGAAATTTAGAATAATTAGTTAACAGTTAAAATAAAAACGTAAGTGCAGTACGAATAACATAAATCCCGAATGGAATAGGACAATCTCACCTAAAGACATTAACCAAAGAAATTGTCATTGATTGACAGAATCATGTCGGTTGATCGAAGTTGGATGTACCGACGTCTTCATCGTGGAGCTTTAACGAATGAGTTTCGATTAGGCGTAACGTACTTCCTAAATTTCGCCTATTCGAATCGGAATTTCGTTAGCATGGGTGATCAAATCCGATGTCCGTGCCGCATTTGTTCAAATGGACGATTTTTGGATCGGGAGACTGTCACTCTGCATCTATATACCAAAGGATTTGCACCGAGATATTTTCTATGGACTTGTCACAGGGAGTCACGCGAAGTCGGGACGTCGAGCAATCCTGTCGTTCAGACATATGGTGAATCTTCCTCTGCTGGTGCTTCTTCATCCGGTCAATGTAATCCCTATAGAACTATGATACTTGATAGTCTTGGGGGTCAATTCCGCCTGAATGATAATGTTGATCGGCCAGTTCTTCAGACATCAGTCCCACCAGATACTACAGCGGTTGATATCACAGAAGTAGGGGCTGCGGTAGAGATTGAATTACCGAATAAAGAAGCTGCAGAATTTTACGAGATGTTGAAAGCTGCCGATGAACCTTTGTATGAGAATTGTCCTAAATACACTAGGTTTTCAGCAATGACACAGCTCTTAAGCATCAAGGCCGATTGTAATATCAGCGGAGTTGCGTATGATCGGATTGCTGGTTGATTAATGGAATGCTGCCTACTGATAACAAGTTTGAGCCTACTTTTTATAAGACTAAAAAGCTAATGAGAAAATTAGGGCTTGGGTACGAAAAAATACACGCGTGCCAAAATAACTACATTTTATATTATAAAGAAAATGTGCAGTTGGATAAATGCCTTGTATGTCAACACCCTCGTTACAAGGAGAAGAAATCGGTCCGACAGAAAAATATTCCGTTTAAGGTGCTTCGGTATTTTCCACTAACACCGAGGCTTCAAAGATTATTCATGTCGGAAAAGACAGCCCCCTACATGAGTTGGCATGCAAGAAGTCGTGATGATACAGTAATGACTCATCCATCTGACAGTGAAGCATGGAAACATTTGGATACATGTTATCCTTCATTTGCTATGGATACTAGAAATATCAGATTGGGATTGTGCACAAATGGTTTTAATCCGTTTGGACATTCTGCAACTCCTTATTCAGTTTGGCCAGTGCTGCTGACAGTTTATAATTTGCCACCGTCAATGTGCATGAAAGATGAATTTATTTATCTTTCAATGATTATTCCGGGTCCTAAGGGTCTGCGAAAAGAAATTGACATATTTCTCAGACCCTTGATAGATGAATTGAAAACATTGTGGACTGAGGGAGCTGTCACTTATGATTGTCATCGGAAGCAAAACTTCAATTTAAAGGCCGCGGTCTTGTGGACAATCAATGATTTCCCGGCGTACGACATGTTGTCGGGTTGGAGCACTCACGGCCGACTCTCTTGCCCGTATTGTATGGAACACTCTAAATCAATGAGTCTTCAGAACGGACGAAAAATCTCATTCTTTGATTGTCATCGTCGATTCCTACCGGTTCATCACCAGTATCGAAGGAATCGTAATAAATTTACTAAGGGCAGAGTCGAAAGAGATGGGCCACCACCGATGTTGTCTGGTGAACAAATGTTAGCATGTGTTTCAGCACTTCCAGATATAGTATTTGGTCGCAATGAAAGAGTGTCAGGTTTTGGCCAAACACACAACTGGGTGAAAAAAAGTATCTTTTGGGAATTGCCCTATTGGAGTTCATTATTGATTCGACATAATTTAGATGTCATGCACATTGAAAAAAATGTGTTTGATAATATTTTCAACACTGTGATGGATATTTCTGGAAAAACTAAAGATAATGTCAAAGCCCGACATGATCTGAAAATACTTTGTAAAAGACCAGAGTTGGAGTTACAAGAGGTCAACGGACGATATTTGAAACCGAAGGCCCTATATGTGTTAAATAAACAACAGATCAAAGATGTTTGCCAATGGGTAAAAGAACTCAGATTACCCGATGGATATGCTTCAAACTTATCTCGATGTGTGAACGTCGATGATTGCAAAATATCAGGGATGAAGAGCCATGATTGTCATGTATTCATGCAGAGATTACTTCCGATCGCATTTCGAGATCTTCTTCCTAATAATATTTGGGGTCCGTTGACTGAATTAAGTATGTTTTTTAGAAGCATCTGTGCAAATGTCCTTCGAGTCGAAGATATGTCAACACTTGAAAATAATATTGTTGAAATCATATGCAAGCTGGAGCAGTTTTTCCCTCCTGCATTTTTTGACTCGATGGAGCATCTACCGATACACTTGGCATACGAGGCACGAGTTGGTGGCCCCGTTCAATATCGTTGGATGTACTTATTTGAAAGATACATGAATCGTCTGAAGAAAAAAGTAAAGAACATCGCAGCTGTTGAAGGATCAATATCTGAATCGTATATCATCCAAGAAATTTCAACATTCTGCTCATTTTACTTTGACTCGACAGTAAAGACAAGATTTGATCGTCTTCCACGTAACGACGACGGGGGTGTTCGACATTCAGATGGACATTTAAATATATTTTGTCACTCTGGTCGTGCTTTTGGTTCTCGTCCATCTCGACACTTAAGCGATGAAGAGTATCATTTGGCACACTTGTATGTATTACTCAATTGTCCAGAGATTGAACAATTCATTGAAATATTTGACATTGAGATGGTGCAAAAATACTCTATTCACAACGATCAAGAATTGGAGACATTACGGAATCGTGATTTCCCTTCTTGGATTCAGACTTACAGCAAAGATCACAGAGCTGAAATAGATGAAAAAATATTTGAGTTTGTTAGTGGACCGTCGCGACTTGTGTCGTGCTATAACGGATATTTTGTTAACGGGTATAAATTTCACACGGTTGAATATTCATTTGCAAAGAAGACGATGAATGTTGGGGTCTGCGTGAAAGGGACAACCTATGTTGAATGTGATATGGATTTCTATGGACTAGTGGAAGAAGTGATAGAGTTGCACTACTTCGGCTTGAAATCAGTGATCCTATTTAGATGTCATTGGTTCGATACAACAGAAAGGGGCATGAAAGTTCATCCAAAATACAAACTTGTTGAGGTTAATTACAAATCGAAATTGGCAGCAAATGAGCCTTTTATATTGGCATCACAAGCCGAACAAGTATATTACGCGAAGTATCCGGCTCGAAATAAAGATAGAGCAGATTGGCGTGTAGTCTGTAAGACAAAAGGTAGAGGAAAAATTGATCCAATAGTAGGAGAAAATGATCCTCCTGGTTTCTATCAAGAAGATGATCTTCCTGCTGTGGATCGTATTATTCCAATACTCGAGGATGCAGACACAACGTCAATTCAATTAGAAGTTGAATATGCTGATGATGACGATCATGAAATTGAGGAAGCTGGAGATGAAGAAGATGAAGAAGAGGAAGAAGAGGAAGAAGAAGAAGAATTCGAAGACTATTATTCAGATGATGAAGAATAATTGTAAAGTATATATTTTATTAAATATATCTCTACTATTTATACAATAATCTGATTATATGTCTGTTCGACAGATATGTCTGGTCGTGGTTATCGACGCAGGAGAGTTTCGGAGTCTCCGATCGGTGAGACTCCAGCACTTACTCATGCTGCTGATCCTCCTGTTGCTGATCCTCATGAGGATGATACTGCCGAGGCTAGTACATCCAGACGTAGGCGGCCACGCGGGCCGAACAGGTGGCATCCTCCACCAGCCACATAGTCACGTAGATTGATTAGCGTGATTGGGGAGCGGTACGTTATATATCATGAATTATGAATCATTACAAATTCATTATATCATAATATAATATTAAAATTTATTTTTGTTGTGCAGGTTCGAGCAAGAAGAAGTGCCGAGGAGCATTTCTTCTACTATTCGACGATACATGCACGGGGCATGGCCTACGTGGTCTCACGTGCCTAGCGAGCACGTCGACATGTTATGGCGCGAGTTTGAGGCACGTATTATTATTTTTTTTACATGCATGATGATATATTAATATTGGTACTGATATTATTATTTTGCAGGCTCGCTATACATGGGCCGAGGACCAGAGGCCCTTCATTTACGCTGCCTGGGAGGCTATTTCCCGGGCAAGGTACAACGGGCAGCTGGGGCAGGCTCGGTCCCAGGCGATGGCCCGAGCTGGGACCACTAACATCGCGGAGACTCGGGGATACGGCCCCGGTTGGATTACTCCGGATATATGGGACCAGCTCGTGGGGATATGGTCGACGGATCGATGGCAGGAGGTTTCCCGGAATGCGGCTAGAAATCGCATGTCGGGGGGAGCAGCGCGTCACACCGGCGGCTCTGTTGCATTTGCAGTGCACGCAAACCGTATGGTAAGTATATCTTTTAATTATATATTTTATTTGTTATTATGCGTACTAATTAATGTATTTGTTTTGTAAATGTAGACGACGGTGTCGGATGACGGGAGTGTCCAGCGACCCTCCCCGATGGCGGTGTTTGAGCGGACTCACCGTCGAGCACATGGGACTGGGGAGTACATCCACAACCGCGCTGCATACATTATGGTAATTATATATTTGTTTAAGTTATTCATTATATATTTATAATTTAAGTTTTATGATAAATATTAAACAAAAAATCAAACTCGAGTAGGAGACCTACAGCCAGACGGTGGTGCAGCGCGGGGGTACCCCCGAGGACTTTGACGCAGCATCGTGGGTCGAGGCCGCAGGTGGCTGGGACCATGGTCGCGTATATGGCTTCGCAGATAGTGGTCATGCGCGAGCCGTGCTAGGGCCACTTGGGGCACCGACCCCTCCGGTCGCTGGTGAGCGGCCGTCCACCTCTAGATCCAGTTATGATCATAGTAGCAGAATAAGGACTCTAGAGGAGACGGTCGCGCGTCAGAGTCAGATGATGGAGGAGATGCATGCTATGCTACGCAACATGTCAGGTCATCCCGCAGCAGGCATCTCTTCGGCATCATCTAATCCATCGTCCTCGACTTAGTCCACGCCGGTGTACACTCAAACACTCCAGAACCCGCCATATGATCCAGACCATCCTCCATCGTGATCGTGAGATTTTTTGTTTGGATATTGAACTTGTTACTGAGATATTGAACTGGTTTAACTTATTTTGTTTGGATATTGATACTTCAATTTTGCATTTGAATTGTTTTTATACTATCGTGGATAATTATCAATATAAATATAATTGTTTTGATGTATATCTTGGTGTGTTTGTGATGTGTGAATGAATGTGTGTATGAGAGTATGGGTGTGTGAGTTATGTATCAGATAATGTTGATATGTATCAATGAAAATTAGAAATTTTAAATGTTTCTGTCCCCAGGTGGAAGTCATCAGCAACGGCTTTCCCACGGCTGTCCGTGGGAAAGCCGTTGCTAAAAGTGTATCGAAAGTCGTTGCTGATGACCTACAGCAACGGCTTAGCGACGGGGTTTACTAACGGCGTTGCTACGGACTCGTGGCCGTTGCTATTAATGTTATCAGCAACGGCTCCGGGTCTGTGGCAAAACCGTCGCTGATAATGTTTTTAGCGACGGCCCGAGCGGCCGTTGCTGATAATGTTTTGAGCGACGGCCCGAGCGGCCGTTGCTGATAATGTTTTGAGCGACGGCCCGAGCGGCCGTTGCTGATCCGTTGTTAAGTCATCAGCAACGCGACTTTCTGTCACGGCGCTATTGCAACGGCTCAGCAACGGCATCAGCCGTTGCTGATGACCATTTTTCTAGTAGTGATGGACCTCATCGAGCAGCTGCGGAAGGCGGGGAAGGAATTCTTCGACCTGCCCATGGAACAAAAGGAGTAGTACGCCAACGACTAGTCGGTGGGCAAGATATGAGGTTACGACAAGCAAGGAGAGTATATAATGTTAACTACATGTTAACTAACGCCCGTCGAAGTGAGGTGAGGAAGGAGTTCGGCAAGCAGCAGAGAGTGGTGGTGACGAAGATACTGGAGATTCTTTCGATGGGGCTGGGACTAGGGGTGAAAACAGGCCAGACCAGGCCCGACCTTCACCTTAACAGGCCATGCTTGTATAGTAAAAAATAGGTCTGAGCCTGGCCTGTGGTCTATTATAGGCTATTTTATTGGCTTGAGCATGACTTGTTCATAGGCCTGACCTAGCCTATGACCTGTTTATATAGCCTGCTAAAATCTGAAACATGTTTATAAAACTTACTTTTAAATTCCAATATATAAATGATAACAATAAATTTAAACATAACAACAATAGTTGTTGTTTTATTAAATTAAAATATATATTTTATTATATATAATGTAAATATATAATAAACTAATAAAATTATATATTTATTGTATATTATATATACTACCTTAACAGGTACAAGTCGGTCTATCAGGCTCAATATGCCTTATAGTGAGCCTGAGCTTGGCCTGATAAAGAAAACATACCTAGAAATAAACTTAGGCTTGATTTTTTTTAAAGAGGGCAGACCACAGTCCCCTGACTGACCGTTTGGCCTATTTCCACCCCTAGTTGGGACTAGAAAAGGGGAAGCTGGAAGAGGAGCTCGGCGGAACGGAGGACCTTCTTCTCCAGTTGAAGATAAACTACTACCCGATATGCTTGGCTGAGTTCAGATCAGCTGGTCGCGAGGCTGGAGTCGGTCAGATCAGTTGAGTTCTTGATGCATAGCGACTCCAAGCGGCCACAAAGCGCTTGATGCGGGCGATGGTCGCAAGCTTGGACCGGTGATCGCAGCAGCGTCTTCCTTGGCGTCAGAGTCTTCACCAGCGAGGGAGAGGGTGGCATGATCGACGAGGTGGAGGAGGGAGAGCCGAGGGCAGTTGGTTGTGAGGGCGACGAGGGCGTCATCGCCCACGAACTCGATGCAGCGAGGATTGAACACGCAGGTGCGAGGAGGTGGGTGAGGTTGGGGCAGGCTACGGCGATGTCGGCGAGCTCGGAGGAACAGAAGCCTTCGTTGGTGAAGATGACGTGGAATGAGTGCAAAGGAGGTTTTCTAAATAATATATATAAATAATATTATTTTATTCCACGTGGGCATACCACGTCACGAAGTTAACGGGGCTGGCGACGGAGAGATGACGAGAGGATACAATTGAGATCAATGTCAAAGTTGAGGATGTAATTTGAAAATATTTCGAATTTAGCTACAAATGAAACACTGTCCAAAGCTCATGATGTATTCAGATAATTACCCTATCCTAAAACAAAAAATATATATAAAATGAATGAAATTGAAACAATTCTTAACTAAGTGTTCCTATGGAGTGTATTAGTTACATATATTTTTGCATGAAGGCAAAGTAATTAATATATATATATATAATTAACAATCTAATATGGCTTTGAGACCTGCTTTCTGTTCCGCTGTCAATTTCGAAGGAAACATCACCTCAAACATGATCCTCAAATTCCCCTTCCTTCCCAGCTCCTTCACTATCGGCATCCCTTCCTTGGCAATCACAAGCTCAAATCCCGGTCTCACTATGTCATTCACAGGGATGGTCAAGCTGCGCCCGTCGAGCGTGGTGAGCTCCGCCGTCGTCCCTGCAAGCGCCTCCGCCAGCGACACCTTCTGGTTCACAATGAGATCATTGCCATCTCGCTTATACACCTCGTGCGGCTTCTCATCGATGACGAAGACAAGGTCTGCCGGCAATTGCCCCAACTGTTCGTTTCCCTTCTCGGGAAAGGTTATCTTCGTTCCCCTTTTCCACCCGGGCTTCACATCAACGGTCAATATTTCCGATTCGGGCACTAATCTTCTGTAAAATTAGAAGAAAAATAATGGCGATGAATATATTACAATTCAAATGCAAACTTAATTTCCTATGTATTACCCAGAATTAGGATTGATCACGTTTCGAGAAATCTTCATCTTTCTGGTTGAACCAGTGTAGAGCTCTTCCAGGCTGCACGCCAGCTTGCTCTCCACAGCCGGTGCTTTCCGTCCGCCGCCGCCACTGGCGTCCGGGTACGGTCGAATGGTTCTGTCGAATCCCCCGAAGAAGCCGCCATCTGATCGAAACCGCACCGACTTTGCGCGCCCCATCGATCCAAACGCGCCGAATGGGCTGCTGCCGAAGAACTCGGCAAATATGTCTTCGGCATTGCGAGGATGGAACTGGAAGTCACCGCCTCTTGCGCTCGAGCATTGAGGGGGCATGTTGTCTTTCAGTCCCTCTTCTCCGTATTGATCGTAGATTGCTCTCTTTTGCGGATCGCTCAACACCTGATGCAAATTCAAGCATTATATATCTCAAGTTGCTTAATAATTAGGAAAAGAGTAGATATATAATAGCGCACTTCGTATGCTTCGGAGATTTGCTTGAATTTGGATTCGGCTTCTTTCTTGTTGGATGGATTCTTATCAGGGTGCCATTTCATCGCCAGTTTTCGATATGCCTTCTTGAGTTCCTCATCGGAAGCATTTCTACCCACCTTCAAGATACTGTAGTAGTCAACATCCATCTCTAAGAAGAAGAATATATCGAAGAAGAAGAAGAAGAAGAAGAAGAAGAAGATATAATTGAAACGATGTATGTATGTTGGAGGAGAGGAAGCGGAGAGCCTCTCGTTGTACCGTGCGCAATAGCAGGAGAAAGAAATGGAAGAGAAAATTGTCAAAATATAAATTTTTTTGGTACAAATTTATTAAAAATATAAATATTTTTGGCAAATGGTCAAAATCATAACATTTTTTTGAAAAGTTTCAAAATGTCACAACCCTCCTAGCTAAGATCATTCCCATCTATGTGAATATCCTCGAGGAGAGCACACAATAGAAACGCTAAGAAATATGAAACATCAAAGGATCAAAATTAAGAACACTATAAAACTAGAAGCGAAAATAGATACAATATTTTTATGCAAGGAACAAAAATAAAAGAAAAGAATTGTTACAACACTAGAAAAAAGTAATTAGCATCAGAATATGCCTCATCTACTCTATCTAACTAGACATCTTAGCTACTAACTCGTACCGGTAGATCTAAGACAAAAATAACAAAATCAGTGGAGTGCTAAATAGGATATTATTTTATGTTTAACTCCTTGCTAATAGGCTTGCCACCCTTATTCCGGACCTGGTAGATGATAATTAAGCAAGGGGTTTTTATCAGTGGGAAAAATAGCTTGGACTGCTACATGACTATTCCTGAGACCATTTGGGCTACCAAGAAATTAAAGCAGAATGTCTATTTGATAAGGTTCGACTTCGAAAAAGTTTTTGACGATACTATCAATTGGAATTTCATCTCTGCATGTTTGAAGCCAGTGGTTTCCCACCGAACTAAAGACACACTACAACATAATTGACCTATAGAGACATAAAATTAGAGATAAATTATATTTTTATTTCTAAATCTTCACATTTAGAGACTAATAGACACAAAATTTATTCATAATTAGCCTCTAAAGATCTATAGAAACAATAACATGGTCACTTAATTGATTTGACTATTAGATATATATAGAAACACTATCAACATAGTCACTTAATTGATCTAACTCTAAAGCTATTTTTAGAGGCTAATTAGGAATACATTTTGTATTTTTAGAGACTAATTAGGAGTAAATTTTGTATTTATTAGTCTCTAAATGTGAAGATTTAGAAATAAAAAATTAATTTATCTCTAATTATGTGTCTCTATAGGTCGATTGTGTTATAGTGACATTAGATTAGAAGTTTACTGGAATCTTCGGAGTTGTCACTGCTAAAGGATCCTTAAGCCGCCCCTTGGCCTACAAATGAGGACTCGGGTAGGATAATTCTATCTCTCCTTTGATATTCAATCTTGTGGTTGACTCCCTCTTCAGACAAATCACCAAGGCCGCGACTCTGAGAAAAGTAACTATCGCCCTTCACCTGCATATTGCGAGAGAAATCACCCACATATTCTATGCAGATGACCTTGTCACGTTCAGCAGTACAGATAATGCTTTGAGCTCAGCACATGGCTCAAGGTCAACGTGAAGAAAATCAAGATTATCCATCTTCTAAATAACTCTGAGAGCGCGCAGCTTGTGCCAGATCTCCTTGGTTGCCCTCTAAGCAGGTTCCTAATCAACTATTTGGACCTCCCTTAAGAGCTAGTGGGCTTAACAAGGAAGACGGGACGAAAGTTATAACAAAGACATACATCGTGCTTGCTTCCTGGCAGGGCTCTTGGCTTTCTAGAGCCGGGGCGTCTCCCCCCTCATCAACAATGTGCTTTCTAGAGCCGGGCAATCTCACCCTCATCAACGGCGTGCTTACTAGTCAGGCTTCCTATATACTATCTATTTTAAAGCACTTCATTGGGTAATCAAGCAACTTGATAAGTGGAGAAGAACTTTCTCCTGGTTCGGTAAGGGTATTGAACAGTGACATACAAATTGTTTGGTTAGGTGGAACCTTCTAATAGGAAGAAAGGCTGAGGGAGGCTTCTATATTCTTGACTTGCAAAACCATAACTATGCAAGGTTAGGCAAGTGGCTATGGAAACTATTGAACCATGAAAGCTAATGGGAAACAAGGAGAAATGTGGAAGAGGAAGACCAATATTCATTTTCCCTCATCATCTATTATAAGCAGCGTGTATTTATAGAGAAGACTACAGTTCGAGAGCGAATAATAACAGCTCTAACAGCGAATTAGAAAAAGGTGGTGTAGTGGAAATATAATGGATGATGTGGCAAGTGATGTGACCACGTCTGGTTTACACCTTATTAATACTGTTTACGCTAATATCCCCCTGCAAGATGGTCGTCGGATGATGCCCATCTTGTTTCTGTGATCCAGAAATAAAATAGAATTGTTCGCCTTGGTAAGGGAGTCTGCGAGTTGCAACGAAGCTGGTATATGATGAACTTGGATGTTGCATTGTTCAACCTGTTCGCGAACAAAGTGGAAGTCTATTTCCACATGTTTCATTCTGCTGTGTCCAGTGGGGTGCCAAGTCAGTTGGGTAGCACCAAGGTTATCACAGAGTAGTATCGGAGGCAGGTGTCGAACATAGTTTATTTCTTTGAGGAGGCTGGTGATCCAGAGTACCTCCGCCGTTGTATTCGCTAAGGATTTGTACTCGACTTCTGTAGAAGATTGAGCTATTGTTTTTTGTTTTTTTGAGCTCCAGCTAACTGGAGAGTCTCCAATGAAAATTAAATAGGCACCAGTAGATCTCCTGTCATCTTGATCACCACCCCAATCAGAGTCTGAGTAAGCCTTTATTTCAAGATGTTGACTTGAGTTTAGCAGAAGTCCAAGATCAGCAGTCCCCTTTAAATACCATAGCAGTCTTTTGCAGCATTGCCAATGAAACTCCGAAGGTTGATGCATGTATTGTGAGAGTTTATTCACAGTGAATACTATATCCGGTCGAGTAAAGGATAGATACTGGAGAGCATCGACAGCTTGCTTGAATAGTTTCAAATCAACCATTGAGGTGTCATCATGCAACAGAAATTTTGCGGAAGAAGCAACTAGTGTTTTAACCGGATTTGCATCAAGCATTTCAAACTTCTCAAGAATATCAAATATATATTTGTGCTAGGATAGAAACAGACCTTCTTCAGTTCGAAGAACCTCAACTCCCAAAAAATAATTGAGCGGTTGTATATCCTTGAGAGAGAATCGAGCTGCCAATTTGGAATTGATCTCAAGGATTTTAGAGTTAGAATCCTCAGTTAATATTATGTCGTCGACATAGAGTAACAGTAGAGTTACACTCTGTGAATCATGTAGAATGAACAATGATGTGTCTGTTTTGGAGTTGTAAAAGCCGAGTGAGCATAAGAAATTTCTCAGTTCTTGATACCAGGCTTGTGGTGCTTGCTTCAAGCCGTATATGGCTTTGTTAAGTTTGCATACAAAGTTTGGACGTGTGGGATTAGCAAAGCCAGGTGGCTGTTGCATGTAGATTTCTTCATGTAAGCCACCTTGAAGAAACGCGTTATTGACATCCAGTTGATATAGGCTCCAATTGAATTTGGCTGCTAATGTAAGTATAATTCGAATTGATGCTTGCTTGATCACAGGACTGAATGTACTGAAGTAATCAATTCCTTATCTCTAATGGAAGCCTTTGGCCACTAATCTTCCTTTGAACCCGTCAATGGAGCCATTAGATTTATACTTAGTGCGAAAAATTCATTTGCATCCAATGATGTTTTGACCAGGTGAAGCAGGAACTAGGGACCACGTGTTACTTCTGATCAATGCATCATATTCTTGCTGCATTGCATTCCTCCACTCTGGAAATTTACAGACCTGCTTGAATGATTTAGGAATAGGAATAGAAGTAGCAGTGGTGAGTAGGGCTGAGTAATCAATGGGTTTTCTGGGCTTAAAAATGTTGGACTGTGACCTGGTAACCATGCGTCGAGGTTGAGGTGAGGGAGGTAGTGTGTTTGAAGAGGTGTCTTCGGAAGGAAGTGTGGCTTCTGTGACTGCTTCACCTGTAGGCTGTAATGAAGGTGATCTCATGGATATATTAGGAATGGAAATGAAAGCATTTTGTGGTGATAGAATTAGGATTGAACTGGAGGTAGGAGGGCAAATATCTGATACTGTTGAGATGTGTTGTTGTTGTGGAGGGATAGATGTAGAGATAATGGAATCAACATCAGGCACTACATCTAACCATGTATCAGATATTGATTCTTTGACTCGTGTCAAGCTCAAGGAAGTATAAAGAAAGGGAAATTTGTCTTCAACAAACGTAACATGACGAGAAAGGTAAACTTTGTGTGTCAGGATCTAAACACTTGTAGCAGTAGTGTTTTATTGAATACCCAACAAAGACACACAGTTTTGACTTTGAATCCATTTTGTGACTTGCATAGGGTCTCAACCACGGATAGCAGAGACACCCCAAAGATTTTTAAATGGAGGTAATTTGGCTTCTCGTTGAAGAGGCAATGATAAGGAAATTTGTTTTTTAGTGTAGAAGTAGGCATACAGTTTATTAAGTACACTGCTGTTAAACACGCATGTTGCCAATATTGTAAGGGAACAGAAGCTGAAGATAATAAAGTAAGACACGTCTCCATGATGTGTCTGTGTTTTCGTTCAGCTAAACTTACACGTTGAGGTGTATATGGCGGAGAACACAGATGTTGGATTCCGTTCTGAGAAAGAAAAGTAGTGAGAGCAGTAAATTCACCTCCTCCATCAGTGTAACGACTTTTGATGGAGAGGTTAAAATATTTTTCAACCAAAGGTTTGAAAGAAGAGAAAATGTTGACAACATCCGACTTTTGTTTGATTGGAAATAGCCAAGTATATTTGGAATGGTGATCAACAAATATACATAGAACCTATGCCCCTCACTTGATGTTATTGGAGCAGGCCCCCATACATCCGAAAAAATAATTTCTAAGGGCCTACTAGTTTTGATGGAAGAAGTAGGAAATGGAAGACGATGACTTTTATTACATGTGCATGCGTTACAGTGTTCAAACTTAGAGGAAATTGATGGAAGTTTAAAGCTGGACAAAACTGAATGAAGAATTTTACGCTGTGGATGACCCAAGCGTTGATGCCAAGTATTAATACTGGTAGATGGAATGGAAACATTGTATGCAGCTGGGTTGAGTTGGTTCCAAGGATAGAGATCACCTTCACTCCGGCCTTGAGTGAGAACAACACCAGTCACCAGATCCTTAACATAGAAAGAGTCAGGGAAGAACTCAATTGATGTCTACAGAATTTGGCTACTGAAATCAAATTTTTTTTAATCAAAGGAGCATATAGAACATTTCTAAGCTGAAAATTAGGACTTAAGAAGGCCATACCTGAGTGGGGAGCAGAGATCAGATTACCATCACCCAGCGAGATATTTTGATCACCATTAAACGAAGATACTGATTGTAGTGCATCTGAATCAGACGTTACATGGTGCGTTGCTCCCGAGTCTAATAACCAGGGAGCAGGAAACTGAGCAGGAGGCCTCTGATGTTGCTCGGAGAAATGTAATTGTGGATGAAATTGAGGAGGCCGAGCACTGATTGCATTATCAGACAAAAACCTTGAGCGACAAATTTTTGCCGAGTGATCAATCTTGTCACAGATTTGGCACTGTATTCTTGGTCTGATTTGGAGATTATTAAACTTTTGTGGTCTCCAATTGTTGGGGAAAGGAGGTCTAAATGAATTGTTCTGTGAAGGAGCCTTCCTGTTTTTCCAGTTTTTTTGCTTATTGGGAAACTATTGACGCTGGACATATTGAACAGAGACATTGGAACTGTTGTCATTCCGGAATTTTAAGAAGGTTTCATGTCCAACTAATTTATCATATAACTCTTCAATGGAGATCGGTGTATCTCTTGATCTTATAGCAGCACTAATGTCATTGAATTCCGAACCCAGTCCGCTTAAAATTTTTATTATTAAAGCAGCATTGTTAATGGGAGAATCTGCCATCGCCTGTTCATTTGCAATGGCTTTGATCTTATTAAAGTATTCTGCTATTGATTTTGTTCCTTTTTTTAACTTGGTAAGTTTGTCTTGAAGCCCAAAGATGCGAGACTGAGACTTATTGGCGTACTGAGACGCAAGTCTCAGCCAAGCATCATAAGAAGATGAAACAGTAGCTACTGTGGAGGCTATAGTCTGATCCACCGATGCCATGATGGCATGACGAATCAGATTATCTTATCGTTGCCACTGATGCCGAAGGGGATCATCAACAGACGGACAGATTGAAGTGCCATTAATGAAGGCTAATAGATCATACCCATGAAGAAGAAGCTCGATCTGAGTTCTCCAGATGACATAGTTGCTGCTACCGACGAGTTTGATTGGGAGTTGAGCGGCTAGATTAATGGTAATGATCTGTCCTCCTCCAATGGCAGGATTGACGACCTCGGCTACTTGAGTTTCTCTAGTATTCATGATGAAGAAGGAGAAAAAGCGAAAGAAAGGGTGTTGAGTCTATCTAAGACAATGGTGGCTCTGATACCATAATGGGAAACAAGGAGAAATGTGGAAGAGGAAGACCAGTATTCATTTTCCCTCATCACCTATTATAAGCAGCGTGTATTTATAGAGAAGACTACAGTTCGAGAGCGAATAATAACAGCTCTAACAACGAATCAAAAAAAGGTGGTGCGGTGGAAATATAATGGATGACGTGGCAAGTGATGTGACCACGTCTGGTTTACACCTTATTAATACTGTTTACGCTAATAAAAGCAAGTGCTGGTTAAGTATACTCTCCACCATTTACCCACGACTCCTCAGCAGAATCTCGATCCACATCCAAGATCTATCACCCATTTGGAGGATCAATATGGTGAAGTCTCAATAATTAGATTAATAATCCTACTTACTATATAAAATAGAAGGAAAATTACCTAAATATATTATGTACTTTAGGGTTTTTCGTATTTGTGGCTTGTACTTTTATTTGTCTCAATTGAATATTGTACTTCTAAATTTGTTTCAATTGTATCCTACCGTCTAACTTTCGTCAGCAGTCCCGTTAAACTGATGACGTGTAATAAAAAATATTTTTTAATATAAAATATAAAACTAATATTAAAGGTTGTCTCTCTCTCCGCGGCTCAGGCTCCCCCGCAGTCCCACGCGCTCGCCGCCGCCCACGACGCCGACTCTACTAGGAATGCCTCCGCCCCGAGCCACCGCCGCGCCGCCTCGAAGCAGGTGGGTACGACAAGGAAGGTTGCTAGCGTGAGCGGGTTGCTGAGCACGATGAGCGGAACTTGGTGTAGCTGCACCGCTCGGTGAAGAGGCGCATGGAGGCGTGGTTGTCCTTCTCGGTGGCCATGTAAGTGTACTCTGTTCACTTTTCTCTGAAGTCTGAACCAGTCCTCCATGCACTCCACAAGCTTTAACCCTATTTTGTTTCTCATGCTATCCACCATTAAACACATCAAAGAAAGTAAAATAGATGGCAAATGGAGGAAGCTGAGCTGGTGAATTAATTACCTGTGTGAAGGGGACGCGAAGTCGAAGGAGATAGTCGACCTTGGTGCAGACTGGAGCTTCGACGACTTGGGCAAGAGTAAGTTTGGAATTACTCCTGATATATAGAAGCCGCATGAAATAACTGATATATCATATATGCCGCATGCAGAAGAGAAGCTAGCATGAAATGTAGTGATAGAAGCCGTGAAATGGCGAGTTTACGTAAGGAATCGCGGGGGACTCTTTTTCTGGTTCGCTTAGTCTTGGTCTTCATGGCAACGGTGTTGATGCTGCTGAAGTTGTTTTGGCGGATTTAAGAGATGTCATCATTAATTTATCTTGAAAGTACATTCTCAAAGATCCAATGTCATGAGTATACAAAAGTATCAGAATGAAGTACTAAAACAAGATCAAATCGCTAGAATTGGAAGGCAGGAAACTGAGTTGCAGTAGCACAGGAAAATTGAGAATGGTTTCAGGGCTCCAATACTTCAATGCTGCCAAATCGTACACATGAGATGTTGCTTCTTCATCGTCATAAGCTCCTGCATTGGATCGCATCAGCGAATCAAAACATACATATTGATGAGAATATTTGCATTGGATACATGAGTAGTGTAATTAACTCATCTCACCAAGATAAACTGCATCGTCGATCCATGCATCCAGCCACTATAAATCTGCATTCATGCAAATAAATTCATATGCAGTGAGCTCGTGATGATTAAGAACGGAAGCCTGGGCATTGTCGAGGTCCATGGTCGCCATCAGGGCCGAGAGGCGGTCACTCAAGTCGTCAACTTCCCAGTGGAGGCTCTTGATGTGCACGCCTCTTTTAGTAGCTTCGCTGCTGAAGCCTGCAGGATGGACGACTTAATCAGGTCGAAAGCTAGCTCAACAAAAAGAATATAGCTGCTATTATGCTCTATATATATATATATATAGTTTGTCGGTGATACGTCAACGGGTCTCCGGTAGAAGGGATTGAAGCTTGGAGATGAGCTCATTCATCTCCTGACCACAATGCAGGTGCTGCGAGCACCACACTGCGCCACATCGAGCGCCACATTGAGCGCCACCTCCATGCCTGAACTCCCGCACCCGGGCAGGCTCATGCGGAGGCAGAATCGCGCTACGTAGTCATCCAGGTAACGGATGAAATCCCACTTCGAGAGGAACGCCAGCGCCGGAGATTGTTGAGCCACCGGAGACGACAATTCTTTATCATCCTCCTCAGTCCTGTTCGATAAAACAAATCTGATTATAGTAACGATAGAAATAGAGAAGAAAATTTACAGAGGTTTGTTTATTGATCATATTTATAGACTTATACAACCATGTTTCAGAGCCTTCTAGAAATAATACAATAAAGGCATTTTATGTTTCCAATGCTCAGCATGCAGTGACGATTACGTTTCTCTATTACTCCCCCGCAAGCGCAATGGGGAGGAGACAACATTGAGCTTGTACCGAAGAATGGAAAAGCGAGAGCTAGTCAAGCCTTTGGTGAGACAGTCAGCAAGTTGATCTTCAGAGCGGATAAAGCGGACGACTCGCTGCTTGTGTGAGACGCGTTCTCGGACAAAATGATAATCAATCTCAATATGTTTGGTACGTGCATGAAAAACTGGATTGGTTGTGAGATGAATGGCAGAGACATTGTCACACCATAAAGTTGGTGGACAGGTTAATCGAACACCCAATTCTCGTAGAAGAGACTGTAACCAAATAATCTCAGCTGTGGTATTGGCTAAGCTCTTATACTCGGATTCCGTACTTGAACGAGCAACTGTACGCTGCCTCTTGGAACTCCATGATATGAGGTTGGGACCAAGAAAGATTGCAAAGCCACTTACAGAACGATGATCATCAGGATTTCCAGCCCAGTCGGCATCAGAGAAACCATGGAGAGAGGAGATCGAACCTGTTCGTAAAAGAAGACCATGAGTGATTGTGCCCTTAAGGTACCGAAGAATGCGCTTCACGGCTTGCCAATGAGTGATGGTTGGACTGTGCATAAATTGACAAACCAGATGGACAACAAAAGCAATGTCTGGTCTTGTGAGAGTTAAATATTGGAGGCTTCCGACAACACTGCGATAAAGAGAAGGAGCCTCAGAAAAAGCACCATCATGTAGTGATAAGCGAGCACCAGTAGCAACAGGCGAGTTGATAGGTTTGCAATTGAGCATGGAACTTCAGAAAAGGATGTCATGAATATACTTCGCCTGAGTAAGATGAAGGCCATTATTGGTGAAGGTAGCTTCTATGCAGAGGAAATAATGGAGTGGGCCCAAGTCCTTCATCGCAAACTCACGATTAAGTGTGGCCAATAAGGAATCAAATGGAGCTCCTGGAGTCCCTGTAAGAATAATATCATCGACATACACAAGAAGAAACAATGTATATGATTGACCACGCAAAATAAAGAGAGATGTGTATGCACGAGACCCGAAGAAACCCAATTGTTGAAGGAAGGTGCTTAGACGCTGAAACCAAGCTCGAGGAGCCTGCTTTAGGCCATATAGAGATCGTCGTAGACGACAAACAAAATGTGGTCGGGCGGAATCAATAAAGCCAGGAGGCTGACACATGTAAACTTTTTCTTTCAAGTGACCATGAAGAAAGACATTCTTCACATCAAGTTGACGAATAGGCCAATTCTCTGAAACAACGATAGAGAGCAAGGTGCGGATGGTAACTGGCTTGATAACAGGCTAAAGGTTTCATCGAAGTCAACACCTGCTTGTTGATTGAAGTCTTTGGCGACACAGACAAGCCTTGTACCTATCAATCGTGCCATCAGCCTTCTCTTTAATCCTATAAACACATTTACAGCCGATCACGTTCTGCGATGGGGAAGGAGGAACAAGATCCCAAGTATGATTTTGAATGAGTGCTTGGAGTTCTTCTTGCATGGCGGCTTTCCACTTGGGGTCGCGGGAAGCCTTGGAGAAGGACTTCGGCTCCTGTAGGTTAGCAGATACAGAAAATGCCACTAGATGTCTAGTGGTTAGAAATCGGTGAGGAGGTAAAGTACCATCACGTGATCGTGTCATCATTTGATGAGTCCTCTGAGGAGTGGCACTCCCTTGTACCGTCAGATCAATAGACTGATCATTAGCGATGGGGGCTGGTGCAATCATAGTAGTTGTTAGATTAGCAAGTGTGGGAAGATGACTAGCCGATTGAGGAGGTGATGGATCAGGTGGGAGGGGAATGTGCGTAGGAGGTTCAGACACAAGGGTTTGACTAGTGGTGGTGGGAGAAGTAGGACTATCATGTACAAGGTTGGTGGAGGACTCACTAGAACCAACCGAGACAGATACTTTAGTTCTGTAGGGAAAGGACTGTTCATCAAAAACTACCTTAGGTGAGATAAAGATCCGTCTGAAATCAATATCAAGACATTGGTACCCTTGGTAGTGGGAAGGATATCCTAAGAAAACACAAGATCGGGATCGAGAATCCAATTTGTGATGAGTATATGGACGCAAATAAGGAAAACACAAACAACCGAATATTCGTAGGATACTATAATCTGGAGGTTTATTATGAAAAATTTCATATGGGGATTTGAAATTAAGGGATTTTGTTGGTAAACAATTGATTAGAAAAACAACTGTTTCACAGGCATAGTCCCAAAATTTGGAAGGAAGAGATGCATGGAGGAGAAGAGTGAGACCCATGTCAACTATGTGTATGTGTTTATGTTCAGCGGACCCGTTTTGTTGAGGAATATGAGGACAAGAGATGCGATGAAAAATTCCATTGTTTTGGAGCTCATTTTGAAAATCATGCGAGAGAAACTCTTTGGCGCCATTAGATTGAAAATATTTAATTTTGTGGCCAAAGATGTTCTCCACTTGTATCCGAAAAGCACCAAAAATTCGCAAGATGTCAGAATGAATTTTCATCATAAATAGCCATGAATATTTTCTAAAATCATCTAAAAAATGAATGTAGCAGACATGGCTAGAGTGAGAAGTGATAGGAGCCGAACCTTAAATGTCGGTATGAACAAGTTCGAATAAAGTTGTACTTTTATGCATGGTGAGAGAAAAGTGACAATTGACAATCTTGCCTTGCTGACATGCAGAACAAACATAATTCAAATGGTCTTTATCTAATGAGACTAATGGATTGATGGCACGATGAACAATAGAGAAGGCGGGATAACCTAAGTGATGATGCCAAAGTATGCTGGACTGAGAGGTGGAGAGGAGAGCTTGGGGCATGGAGGTGTGTCTGTATCTTGGTTTAATGCAGTAAAGTCCATCTTTAACCGGTCCTCGTAATAGCTCCTGATGTGTTTGTTGGTCCTTGACAACAAAAAAATCAGGATGAAGTTCAAAGAAACACATATTATCACGAGTAAAATTAGAAATAGAAACAAGATTTTTGAAAATTTGTGGGACACACAAAAGATTATGTAAGTATAACGAATGATGCCAAGTACTAAATTTGGAGGAACCAGAGGCAATTACGGGCAAACCTGAACCATCACCAATAAAAATTTGATCTGTGCTAGAGTAATTATCTCGAATATTGAAATTTGCAAGATACGAAGTGACATGGTGTGTAGCCCAGAGTCAATGTACCAATCAAGATCTGAAACGGCTGGATCGAGAGCTTGAGTGTAGTGGGCTTGTGCACTGTAAAAACTATTAAATTGGCAATAAGGAGCTGTGTCCTGGACTATTACAATTTAGGCAGCTAACAGGAGAGTGGGGCCCAAAAAATTGAGCTTGACCAAGAGAATGTTGTTGGCTTGATGCAAACCTCTTGAGAAGAGGTGCTTGGGTTGCAGCAAGCGGACCTGGGTTTGTTGGGCTGAATGAGGTGCAGCTCGGGTCGGATTTGAAAAATTATTACCCGATTGGAAAGAAAACCCACGGGCAGCTTCTTCTTCGTGCTTTCTTCTGAAGCTACTATTGCTGCTAGGTTTGAAGGCGAAACCTCCGCTGACCCGCTCTTTGCCTCTCCCACTGCCACCTCCACGAGATTTGATGTTGGCACCATTGTTCCTTCCACCACGTCCGTTGGTGTAGTGAGCAGCCGCCGGTACGGAGCTGTGAAGACTTGTGAGAGGAGGCAAATATTCCTGTGAAGCCGCGTAGCTCCGTCGAGCTTCATTGTTGAGGAGGAGGGCTGAGAGATCATCGGTGCTCATGGTGGAAAGTGATGGTGAGAGAGCAAGTACGAGTGGTTCCCAATCGGAGCCGAGACCGGTGATTATGCAGCGATTGATTTGTGCTGCAGATTTGGGATTGCCCATTTGGGCAAATCGATTTGCCAATCTTTTCACAGTATTGATGTAATCAATCATGGAGAGGCTGCCTTTCTTGAGATCTCGCCATTGTTGATTGAGAAAGTCCTCCTGAGCCGCTGTTTGAGAGTCGAATAGTGTTGCAAGAGTTTGCCACGCTTCATGCGAAGTTGTGGCACCGAGCAGGTTATAACCAACCTCCTCTGTGACGGCAAGCATCAACAAGGTGAGAGCAAATTTATCTTTGGTGACCCATTTGCGGTATGCGGGGTTTGGTTCATCATTGCCATCTTTGGAAATGACCTTCTCGGGTGCAAGAACTTTGCCCTGGACATAGTCGAGAAGCTCGTAGGCTTCAAGTAGAGGACTCATGACACCTTTCCAGAAGTAATAGTTTTTCCCGTTAAGCTTGACTGGAATAGTAGGAATGGAAGAAGGCAGATTGTTACATTCTGCCATGGTTGGGATGAGATTAGAAACTGAAAAGAGAGGCCAAAGAAGCAAAGTAAATGGCTGTGAAAATATGAAAATGCCCTGTTCTCATGGCTCTGATACCATATAGTAACGATAGAAATAGAGAAGAAGGTCTCTGTTACTTTGCAGAGGTTTGTTTATTGATCATATTTATAGACTTATACAATCATGTTACCGAGCCTTCTAGAAATAATACAATAAAGGCATTTTATGTTTCCAATAAAGGCATAAAACGAATAAGAAGAATATGATATATTAATACCTGCACGACTAGCGAGGTAATTCCATTTGCCCTCGCCATTGGCCGCGATGTAGTTTATGAGAAGGTCTTCGTCGTGGGCGGCGGCGAGCGCGTGGCGGGGCGGGGCAGAGGCGGAGGTGTTCCTAGCAGAGTCGGCGTCGTGGGCGGCGGTGAGCACATGGGATTGCGGGGGAGTGTTCCGTCTGGAGGTGTGAGGCACGTCCCGGCTTCGTCGAGGGGCGGCGATGGCAACGTGAGCCTCGGACAGGGACACGTCGTGGCTGCGGAGAGAGAGGACCTTTAACATTAATTTTAAATTTTATATTAATTTTTTTTTATTACACGTCATTCGCACAGGATTGTCAAGAAAATTAAATAATAAAATACAATTAAAATAAATTAGAAGTACATAATTCAATTGAGTCAAATAAAAATATATATCATAAATATCAAAAATCTTAAAATATATGATATATTTAAGTAATTTTTTAAAATAAAAATACTTAAAAGTCTCAATCAAATGACATCAAATTAGAAAACAGATACCAACGTTGTAACCCTAATGTGAAAATTCACAGCTTTGTTATTCACCTCAATTTCAACCGTTGTTTTTAAGTCATCCAAATAATTTATTTTCTACGCATAATTAATTTTAAGCAAATCTATAAATTACACAGCAATTATTATGAAACATGTTATTTGAATGATATAACTTACCTAATTATTAATTAATATTTAAAAATCAAAAACCCTTTTAATTAAACCTCTAATCCCCCTCTCCCTGCTTCGGTGTCATCATGTTAGAATATTTTTTAATTAAAATATATATATTTTTATTTTTAAATATATATTTTTTGGGCTACGATCAATTATGATTTTTTATTTAAACGGATTAATCTTATGATCCTATTTGAGATGCATATTGACTCATTTAATTTGATCCATGTGACTTGAGCTCGAAACACTTAACATTGATTAATGTGATTAGTCAAGTGTATACCCAATTTATGAAGCCCGTGATGAAGAGAGCTCATTTAATCAATTATAAATAGAGGTTAGGTCCCCTCTACACACATATGACAGAATCATGGATTAAAAAACCTAGCTCATTGTTGCTTTTCTCATCAAAGCAGAGCCTTTTGAGAAAGTGATGTAGATGAAGATCTAGTTATTCCTGGAGACCCAAAAAATTGCTTCCGTTGTATTTTTATTTATCTCTTCAAATAAGATCTTTTCTTACTTCTTTATATTTTGATATTCTTAATTCATGTAATATTTCTTATGATATTAAAATTTGCAACTTAAAACCGGAAGAGGTTGAGACCAGATAAGCCTTTTTCGGCAAGAACAACATTTGAAATAGGAGCAGAGTCTGTCACGTGCAACCTACTCTCTTCGCTCCCCTCCTCTTATCCTTCCTTTCTTTCATAAGGCAAGGCCTTTAGACTAGCCCTCTTCTGGGAAGAGATTCTATAGCACCGGAGTCGTTCAAAGAGCTAGCAATTCCTTCTTTTTATTCTGTTTTGTGCGTGTCTACTATTGATTCTATGCCATCAAACCATGCTAACAGTAGAAATGCAAGTACATACAACAGCGGTAATACCGCATCATTGATAAAGAACCTTGCCTTTCCTAGCTTTGTCCCCTGCTTAAAGTTCATTGGCATATTCCCCTTCCCCTTCTATTCCCAAAAGCGGATTCAATAGGAGCGCATTCTTCCTTTATTGATTCAAAAAGCTTCTTGCTAACCGCCCCGCGACAATATTTGGACACTAAGGTGAGTTTCCATAGGACGAAGCGGGACATGTTCGACCTCATACAATTGGTATCATAGCCAAATTATATAAATTAAGAATTCAAATTTTAATGTAACAATGATTTGTGCCATGTTTAGATAGTGTAAAATAAATTATTACTATCATAATTTTGCCTTTCTTAGATCTTCATGTGTACGATTATTTGTTGTTTTTTTAGATATGTATTTTTTATTTTTCGTACGTGTTCTGCCAGAAAAATATTGATTATTTCCGGAGATAGAAAATATATCTATCTATAGCTTTCGAACATTCACAGTGTTTTTTATCTAATTTTTCCTCAAACTTATTGTATTGCATTGGTGAGCGTCTCTGTCTCAATCTCATGTGCATTTTTCTGAGAGCTTTGTTTTCTGCTCGCCATGCACCATGTCGTGCATTTGATGATTTTTTATTCTGCAATTTCTTCCTATTTTCCCTCAATTTTTGCTTGTCTCGGACATGTGCTTCTCTGCGCCTTCCTTCTTGCCTTTTGCATCTCATGTATCCGCTATCGGTAGAGGCCTCAACGTGGTTGATCACATCCTTATGATCTGGATTCTTTTATGTTTTGATTTTTGCTGTTGAAACATCGATAGTGTCTGCCTCGAATTCTCCTCCCTTTATTGCTAAGCCTTCAAAATTTTTGAGTAAGAAATGTTTATTAAACATTAATTGTGTGTGGTCGGCTGCAAAAGAAAAGTAATTAGAATTCTTTTTAAAGGAACCCTAGTTACGTGAGAATATATATATATATATATATATATATATTAATGGCTGAGATTAAAATATTTAATATGGATGGCTGTGATTGAATTAGAATTTTCTGCATTATCAATTCATTTTTATCATTAATTAAGGCTGAAATATATCTGTTATCATCTTTTTGATGTGCACTCCCAATCAAGTGCTATCTGCTGCAGCTGATCGAGGCGTGTGCTGCTTGCAGCACACGTCAGCCGGCGCGCGCTGCTTGTAGCCCACGCCAGTTTGGTCTTTTGACCATTTTTTAGGAAATAATTGATCATGATTCAGTTTATTTCAAATTTTGCAATCGGTTCAGAAGCTCGTTCATCACTATTTCACCTGTCAATCAATATGGTTTGATTAATTTTTGGCTTGGTTCATTAAGATTTCAGCCGGTTTATTTCGTATTTTCATTTGGTTTACTTGAAATTAGACCGGTTCACGTGTAATTGATTAATTTTAGTTAAAATCACTTATGGATCAGCTCCAATCTATTAAATTTGATCTGAACCAGATCCAATTCAGCATCATTTGAGCTTAATTTTCAATCGGTTCGGCTTAATTTTTACCGATTCAATTTAATTTTCAGTCGGTTCATCATATTTTTGACTGGTTCAGCTTAATTTTTATCGGTTCGCCGGTATTATGTTTAGTTCATCTCAATTATATTTTGTTCATGCTTAATTGATCCTTTTATGATTAGTTCAACTTGATTTATGCTTTTAACCAATTTACTTTAGAATTAGATCATGACATGAAATTTTGAATACAATATTATTATCTACCCACTCATGAGTCTATATGGTCATAGCATAGATTAATTTATCATGCTAATTTTGCTCATATATTTTAATTGACCTTAATGTTTTATTATTGTCAATTTTGTTGTCATTGTCATGCTACATCTATTGTAGGTAGAAATGTGACTAATTGATTTATGCTATTTTTCTACACATTGACATAATTATTTGCTTTTTAATTCTTGCAAATTTTATGAATATCAATTTATTATTGTACATCATAACATATTTTGCCTCATGTGGGGTCATAAAATATTAATTTATTATTTTGTCATTGTACTTCATGTTATGTTATATTTTGCTTCATACGTAACTGATATTATGTTGCTATATGATAAAATTATTACTTATTTTAATACATATGGATTTATTTAGGCCTAATAATGCTTGTGGACAGTTTTTACCAACTTAGTCCATTATTAATGAAAGTATTTTTTGTAGCCTCAATAGTTGTTGAAATATTCAAATTTTAACAGAATTATTTTCTCATTGTATTTATTTTTTGGGAGTCTTGTATATTTATGTGCCAGAATTTTAATCCCAATATGAGTCATATGATTTATCATATTAAATATCATACTATAATTGATCACGTGATTTATTGTCGTCAAATTTATTATATTGCAGTATTTTAAATTTTTAATGTGGCTGCAAAATCCTTCTTATCTTGTGTTGGAACTGAACTGGGCTATTGAATCTTGAATATGGGTCTAATGCTATTAATGGTCCTTTTCCAATTTTTCAGTCCGCTGCTTATAAAAGTTCTAGGCACAATAAATATGCTTATTTTTCTGCTTAATTTAGGCATAATGCAACATTATTATTCAGATATTATAATAATACTGCATAATTGACACAATATAGCTGATTTATTATCATAATTTTGCCAGCATGATTGATTTCATGATTTATTAATGTAAATTTTATTATCATGTTCAAATTTTGCTACATTTGACTTGATGTAGAATCCATGTGATTTATTACTTATATGATAATATTGTTGTACACTTTATGTTATGTGGATTATTTAAAATATATATTAATTCATTATTGTAAATAATGCTGTCATTTTATATATATATGAAACCTAATATATCTACAATTAGGTGTGGATATTGGCATAATTTACAACTACCTAAACATAAATAATAATTTGAAATGGTCATTGATTTAAATTCATTATTAATTACGGTGCTTTATTCTTGTACCAATTTTGCAATATATATTATGAATTTGAATATTTGACATGTGGGCAATTGATTTATGTATAAGGTTTTTCACTGATTATTGCTTGTAATTACTGCCAAAGTGAGATTACTTGTAGTGATTAGTGGTTTTTCTTATCATACGAGGAATACTTCAGATTAATTCATTCAATAGTTTATCCCAAAGGACGATTATTGGATGTTTTAATTAGAAGTTTTGTAATGGAGTTAGAAGAGTGTGCATTGGTCTAGAAATCTGTCTGCCCAAAGGTGATAGATTTTCGAAAATCAGTGTATTCTCATTAGTTAACTCATCGAGGCTTTATTTCGTGATTAAATGTTCTGCCCAAATGTGAATGTGTAATATTTGGTTAGCCTCAATTTTAAGATATGTCTTATAATTTAAACTAATGTATTCTCATTGATTAACTAGTTCTAAAATTACTTGTTGATGAGATAGTGACTTTCACGGGATGTGAAGAAAATAATTGATTAATATATAAATGTGAAGGTCAGTGGGAGGAAAATATTTTTTCTATTAGTATCTAGCTGAATATCAAGCTATCTGACCTAAAAATATTAATATATAACTTCACATTGTAGATCTCATTACAAGACTCCATACATTTAGAATCAAATTTTTGACAGTTAGAGATCTTATAAATAAGGAGACATTATAGTTGAACACATGAAAATAAATTTTTATATTAGCATATTCCTTTCGTCAAGGGACTCTGGCTCATAGTCTTTGAAAGACATATTGAAAATATGAGCATTTTTTGAGTTCTTTTAGTGTGCTTGGTTAGTGGGAGTTTTATGTTTATTTATGCTAATTATTGAACAATTTAATGCATGATTGTTAGATATTATGTTACTGCATGCTTAATAATACATTCATTTTATTTTTTGTTGTCACAATAATACGTTCAACATATTTGAGACTCGGTGTCATATTTAATCAAGTTGTCCCTTGATTGATGTCATATTTGAGTCTAGGGACATGTTGGTTTTGTTTATGCACATGTGTTTAGCATATTTGAGACTTGGTGTCATTTGAATCAAGATGTCCATTGATAGATACCATATTTGAGTCTAGGGCATCATGACTTTATTTATAAATATGTGCAAAACATATTTGAGACTCGGTGTCATATGAATCAAGTTGTCCACTGATTGACACCATATTTGAGTACAAGGACATGATGGTTTTTTGAAAGCATACGCTTTCTCTTGCCGAAAGATATGTATAGAAGAGAAAGTGTGATGACTGACAATGAAAATAGCACTGTTCTTATTGGATCATTTTGAGTGTTGTTTTCATGCTACACTCCACACCAATGACAATTGTCGGCAATGTCAGTGGTATTCGTGACCATGGAAAGTCTTATGTCCAGGAATGACGTAATGACTGCTATAATCCAATATTATTGGTTTGTTGATAAGAGTCATAATAAGTGTTGCATCTTGAGTCATATTTTTTCTTGTGATCACATTTTTGTGATTAACCCGAGAGTCTTTTTATTTTAATGAATATTTTCAAATTATAGTTGTGCAATTGGCTTTGCCCAAGTGGGAGAATGTTAGAATATTTTTTAATTAAAATATATATTTTTTAATTTTTAAATATTCTTTTTGTGGGCTACAGTCAATTGTGGTTTTTGATTTAAACGAGTTAATTTTATGATTCTATTTGAGATGCATATTGACTCATTTAATTTGATCCATGTGACTTGAGCTCGAAACACTTAACATTGATTTGTGTGATTAGTCAAGTGTAGGCCCGATTAATGAAGCCCGTGATAGAGAGAGCTCATTTAATCAATTATAAATAGATGCTAGGTCCCCTCTACACATATATGACAGAATCAGGGATTAGAAACCCTAGCTCATTATTGCTTTTCTCATCAAAGCAGAGCCTTTTGAGAAAGTGATGTAGAGGAAGATCTAGTTATTCCTAGAGATCCAAAAAAATACTTTCGCTGTATTTCTATTTATCTCTTCAAGTAAGATCTTTTCTTATTTCTTTATATTTTGATATTTTTAATTCATGTAATATTTCTTATCACATTAAAAAATTTCTTACACACCATCCTTGGCTCGCCCCAGAACTGCGCTGGGCGGGCCCTGAGCCGTCGACGACCGATCCGACAATATTGTCGCCCCCTCCTGCGGCCTCCAGCACTAGCAGAACACCGGGTCAGCATCGCAGTGGGGCATGGCCGCGACTGCAACATGCTATAGCTACTGCAAAGCCACGAGCAATAGTGTTCACGGCTTTGCAGCCGCTACGGTCGGACATCACGGGCAGCATGCGGCTCGGGCACTATAATCGTAGCCCCATGGCTCGACCAAGCTTCGTCTTCTCTCCGTGATCGGGACATTGCTCCGCTCCAATTCCACCCTTGCTAATTACAATGTCGGGAAACAATGGAAACAAGGAAGGACGAAGGAGGGGAATCCTATTGTTTTTGCATTTTCTACTCTAATCGTCGGTTGAATCCTGTGTTTGCTCCGGTCTCCTTGCTTCTTCGTTTGTCGGCGGCCATTGTAGAGATTAAGGGAGATTGGGGCTATTTAATAGAGTGATTAGGCATTTTGCAAAAATGCCAATTTAAGAAAGAATTTATGATTTAACCTTTCTTCCCAAGAAATCCAAAATAAAATAATAAATATTTTTTTCTAGGTAAAACACAAAATGCCCCATGATTTTAATTTTTTTGGTTAATCAAATTCCAAAGTGCTCAGTTAAAAAACTTTGGACCAAAGACCTAAATTATATTCATGTCATGATCTATAACTATTTATAATTGGGTTATGAATTGTATTTGCATAATGATCAAATAATGAGTCTCTATTATATAGGAAGAAATCGGGACTTTGTACCAAATTATTATAACATGAATATAATTCTAGTTAAATTTTTTGAACCAAGTCTCGAAGAGTTACTCTTTGATCGTTAGATAATAATCAATAAATTAATTAAATTTGAATAATTATACGTTATAACATGTATATGATTCGCTAGAATCATATGATTGAAATTAAGATTTAGTATTTGAATAATTTTTCTAACTAATCCAAACATGAATAATCAAGGGTGAGTCGGAAAATTATTTAGGGAAGGCAAAATATAAAATCTCATGAGGATAATTACATGACAAAAAAAATTTTATAATATTTTTAGAGAAAATAAATATAATTAAATACTAGTAAATGTTCAAGGGGACCAACGTCTTGTCTAGCGGTCTAAGAGGGAATTCCTCTCAGTCTCTCACCCACCCCCGGCCAATACATTGGCTCTGCCCTTATGAATAACTATAATATGATATGAACTTATTAGAGATATTATATCAAAATCTCTAACTACAATCCAAAGTTTCTCACGGTGTAATTTGGGATTTGGTTCAACAAGAAATTTAAAATCAAAAGATATTTTAGAACTTTGTATATAAATATATTTATGCTTTTAAAGTTTTTACCAAAATTATTATGCTCTTGATAATCTCCTCTACAAATAAAATATACACATATTATCTAATGTATAACAAAATAACAAGGGATAAATAAAAATGGGGTTTTCGGATACTCCAAGCAACGGCTGTAGCCTCGCTTATGCTTAGGAGTGTTTAGGATAACCATATAGGCATATACGCATCGGAGGTTGGCTCGGCGGGAAGCAATGGCGGTGGCGGCGGTTCTTCTCTCACCTCCTCCAGCCCTTACCAGTTCCTCTTCGTCCCTTCCCCCAATTCTCCCTACCGCTCGGTGTGTACCAACTCGAATTCCTCCTCCTTCGCCTTTTGCTATGCTGCTGTCCTGACTCAATTTATTGAATTTTTACCTCCGCAGAGGCCGAAGTCGCCCTAATTGTCTGAATAGAACTGGACAACTATCTTTGAGAACCAGCGCTGCTGTTGATTCTTGTCATTCTGCTGCGGCGGCTTCGATGAGCAGCTTTAGCAGGAGGGATTTGTTGTTCTCAGCCCTAACATCTTCCTTTGTTTTCACTCTCCCAATCTCGGGTGAGATATTTACCTAATTGGCTAAAGGCTTTGTGTTATCATGACGATATTTATATATGTATACTTTCGGAAAAGATGGAAATTTGCTTTCCTTCTTACCTCTATTGTATCGCCGCTGTAGATTTGTATGCTGCAGTCGATTTAGATGATGATGTCAAGATGGAATTGCTAGTAGATGACATAAATGCATATTCTTTCATGTACCCTGTCAAATTGCCAGCCAAGAAGTTTGCTTTTAAATGGTAATTTGTTTAGGTGTATCTTTATCTATTAAATTATAACTTTTTTGATATATCAGTTTAATTTGATTTGTATATGCATTTCATTGACAGAACTTATATATGTTGTTACTTCAATTATTAAGTAAATAACTATATCTAGCTTTGCGGACTGACAAGTGCAGTTTCTGATAGTAGATTGTAAGGTGCATGTCAGGTACATGTCTCTACAAGAGCAGAGAGTCCATCATGTTATTGAATTTGTACTATTAGTTTACAGTAACTGAATTCCAACTTATTAAAACAATGGTCATTTATATTTCATTGACAGTTGACGTATGAGCCTTTGTAACTTAAACAAGAATTGCATTACAGACATGATTAGGCACATGCAGATCCATGTTGGCTTATGCTGCACCCTCGTCACATAACACATGGCAGCTCAATTTTAGAAGTCAGCACTAGGAAGATAATAACACGACCTTCTATTAGGAAAGAACTTAATCTATACATTTATGTTTTTAATAAAACTGGTTTGGTGAATGGTATAATGACCAAACGAAAATGACATATTGTATCTAATGAGCTTCCTCACTCTCGCAAAGGAGAATCTCTTACTCTATATTTCTCTAGTCATTATATTTCCCTTCCCCTTAAGCTATTAGGAAAGAACTCAATCTATACATTATGTGCTTAATAAAACTGGTTTGGTGAATGGTATAATGACCCATCGAAAATGACATATTATATCTAATGAGCTTCCTCACTCTCGTAAACGAGAATCTCTTACTCTATATTTCTCTAGTCATTATACCATTCAATATGATTCGGTCGAAGTATGTCATTGATTATCAGGTTACTAAAAAAATTGTAGTAGTTCAACCAAATTAATGAAGTAGGAGTTTGAATGGTTTAGTGTTCTAGTCACCACAAATCTTTATTTCCAAAAAAAAGTTTAGCATTTAAAGTACTTTAGATGTGAATTATATACAATGAAAACCCAGAAATTATAACGTAGCGGACAAGTCGACTTTATACTAAAAAATATTTAGATTAGAGGGGCTAATATATAAAAATACATGGAGAACCATCTTTTTAGCGGAGGTGGCCCGCGTGAGCCACCCTTCCATCCACCACTGATTGCACATACTATGACCACATTCCTTAAGTTTGGTGAATCAACTATTGGTTGTTTGTGTAGTTCTACCTAAAAGTGTTAGGTTGAAGTGAAGGGTTCTTTTACTGATCTTTCCAATGAAAAATACTAAATAATGAGTTAATATGTTTTGCTGCACCCTCTTCACGAAATGTATCTTTAATTTGATCTATATTGGATAAAATTTCTCCTGAAAGGGGTTGTCTCTTTCAGCAATTTGTTTCAGTACATAATAGAAATATCACATATTGTCTTGATGACCTTTCCTTTTGAATATATGACAATTTTCATAAAGATTCTTTTAACATTTTACTCATTTTGAAGGGTAGAATCCAGAAAGCCAGAACGGTATTCTTCTGCTGCACCACTATCACGTGAGTAACATTTAAGTTAAGTTATCAAATCTTTAGCTATGGATATGATAGGTCTTAGCAAATTCTTTTTATTTTACCTAGTGCTAAGCATTTTTTCATTTAATTATTTCATTGCTAACACAAATCCCAGTCACTAATGGCTAAATGTTGTACAGCTGATGCAAGGCAACGCATTGTGTCAGAGCGTGTTGACATGATCAATAACCTAGTCATCTCCGTGTCGGTATATCTGATTGACTATACAAGCTTAAACATAGTTTAGAAAGTATAAGTTTTGCAAATTATCTTTGTATTGTACACCAAACTGCAAATGCTTTTGCTCAATTTTTCTTGTCTGAGTTTTCATCTTTGGCTTAAGGATGTCTCTCACTCTTTTGTGATAATTAGATTCTTATCCAACTTAGATTTTTAAACAAAATGTGTTTTTTGTAGATTGGCCCTCCTAATACACGCTTTTTGGCTTCAAATGATAAGAGTACCTGGAATGCAAGAGATGTAGCCGATTCTATTCTGTCTGACAAGACTGCACTTGTAATTTATTGCTCCCATTTTTATTAGTAATTAAATATTGCATCAACTTCTTTCTTCCTTTTACTCCATAATTATATTTCCGATGTATTCCTTGGTAAAGTTTTGGTTTTATGCTAGGCCACATTCTAGTAGCTTTATTACTAAAGAAGCTCAACTATAGAACTGATGTATTCATGCTTGTTGAGCACTATCATATATAATATTATTTCGAGAGTAAACTGATCTGGCTTGTTCCAAACTTACTCGCACTTTACGTATTCAATTATCTCTTTCGTCCAGGTACATGCATAAACATGCATGTTTTATGTGTTCATATGTGCAAGTTCCATGGCCACATTGTCAGACCTTGAAATACATACAACATGAAAATTCATTTTAGGCAACTGAACACTGAAATTCCAGGTATAATTATTCCAACTTCTGGTACATTGCTGAGGACACTTATATCAAGATTTATTTATAAAATCTGCACCAATCGGAAGAAGGATGTGATGACAGAGGATTTAAGTAACAGGCCAATACTGGTTTCTGACAGTTGTCCACCAGAACATAGTGACATATTGATATCTGTATCAGTTGGCAACTTTTCCATAAATTTAAAATATTATGTAATGACCAGTACCAAACCAAATGACCTATTTCTGGTCCTGGATTGGACCAGTAATTAGCAGTGTACTGTATTGACTGGTATTAATATCCTTGGTGCTAACCAATGAAGACAACAACTCAATATGAGCCGAATAATTAGAGTTGGTTAAGGTGCTATCTCCAACAATATATATTTATTTCTTGTTGGACTTCAATAAAGTAGTTATGACTTTGCTAATTATAATGTATCCCTAGGGAGACAACAAGAAGCCCTTTCCTAGTTCCTTGTGAAGACGTGAAGTGGATGTGGTGACTCATATGTAACATAGGATTTCACTGGACATGATAGCTGCTTGACCTGAAAATTTCGTGATCAAGACTTCAAACTATTTTCTTTACAACAAGTAGCCTAAATTAGTAGAAATAGTAGGACAAGGGCTTTTTTCCCAGTGTTCTACATACTCTAGCACATTAAAAAAATCATTGAACTTGATATCTACTCTAGAGTGGTGAAGCTACTATAATAGTCTAAGTTATTTTAATACAGAAGCCCTGTTTTCAACTATTTTAATTTGGAACATGGAACATTTTTTTTGCTCAGTCATGTTTTCAACAAAATCACACCCCTAGTTACTGTAAGTGCATTTCCAGTTACGCTTCTAAGAATAAGCATTACTTAAACTCACATCTTTATTTCTGCTCCTAAATAACTATGTCTGACATAAAAGAATGATGGGAGTAAAAAATAGTAATTCTAGGTACCTATAATCTACTTAAAAATAAGTTTATTGTTGATAATAGTTTTCACGTTTTTGCTAAATATATTGCTTAAAATTTTGTGCTCATAAATTTATAGAAAAACCATTGTATATGTCTGACAAAGTAGTGCTTATTTAATCTTGAATCATTTATGTTTTTATCTTAGTGCACTTACAGATAAAAATATTCATTTAACTATATATGTTTCTCAACACTCATCTGGAACAGTTGAAACTTAGAAATCATAAAAGTAATTGACATCCATATCTGGTGCACATTTATGCTTATGTTCCGACTTGAAACATAGGTATGCTATAATTTTTTTAATGTTATGTTATGAAGCAAAGGCATGCTTAATTTTCTCTTAGAGAAGTTTCTACTGATTTTGAAATTTTATGTTATGCTGTTACATCTTGCATTATTATATTGTATAATCTTTTCTTTTGCAGCGTGTAACTTCTGGGCAGCGTATGGCTGAGAGTTCTGTTCTTGATTCACATTCTTCAATTGTAAGCTGAGTTTAATTGGAGTGAAGCCTTGTTTCTGCATTTGTTGCTAAAGCAGTAAAGCTCTGCTGTTTTCTGAGGTTAAGAAATGGTGTTAAATTAGATTTCACTTTATGCAGGTTGATGGTGAACCGTACTGGTATTATGAGTATCTTGTTCGAAAGTCACCAACAAAATCTGTGAGTAACATTGCATGGAAATATGGTAAAATTGCAATAATTATTCTCAGAGTATAAATGTTCTGATGAGAATGTATGTTTCCTGTATAATTCATGATCCGTGTCATTCATTTGGTTAAATTTTTTAGCCCCTTGTACCTCTGAAACATTTTTGTGCTTATCTTGGTTCTTAAAATTTTGTCAGGCACCAGAACCAAATCTTTTCAGGCACAATGTGGCTTCAACTGCTGAACGAGATGGTACAGATCCATAATTCAGGAAAATCTGTTAAAACATTCATGTTCTTCCTACCTTTTATATCCATCTATTCCTATTGAATGTTGCTTAAGGTTTAATAATATGACATGGACTAAGAATTGAACTCTTTTGTTGATTTGGTCTTTCTGAAATGTGCTTCTGCTTATATTGGATTTCTTTTAACATTAAATATTAATGAAAAGTGTGTAGATCAAATCAATCTGTTCTTATATGTCCAGTAATTTTTAAAAGTATTTTACTAGATTCTAGGATATTTTTATACTCTACTTTTCAAATTCAAATGACTCTCCCTTTGACTTTACCAGGCTATTTGTACACATTAAATGCTTCAACTCTTAGCAAGCAGTGGGAAAATGTAAGTTCTTACTCCCATTAATTGTTCTACTCTGAGATGTACCATTTTTTTTACTGCTGTCTAGAATTTGACCATAATTCTTTTGAAGAATTTTATTTCTGCACTTTGTTGCAGCTGTTCTAATAAATTGCTTGAATTGTCTCAGTCTGCAAATGCATGTTTATATTTAAACAGAGGGATTTATTGGCATGCAATGTTTTGTTTCATGCTTCTGGATGTAACTTTATTAAGCAATAATGAATAACTAGAATAACAAGGTGAAGTAGATGTGCTGATCATAAATATTCATAATGGAAATCATGACAACATACATAAGGGATGTGGAGAAAGAGGTGGTCATCAACTTAACTGGAAATAAATTGTGATAATAACTGCAAAATCTCACAGAAAGATTTTGATAGCAATTTTTTTGAATTGTTGGTGAACTACAATCCATAAATCTTTGACCTATTACAAAACAACTCATGGGGTTACGACAGACTTCCAACCAAGTTAGAAAAGGCACGTACAAAGAGTTCCTGTAGAGACAAAGGTGGTTCCTTTAATAAGTTTTCCATATTGCAAGAGGATCAAATCTTCAGACATCCATCTTTGAAGAATAAATGAAGCTTTATGTTCTCACGTTCGTATTTCTTAGTTGCTAAGTCGTGTGTATGTGATCATAAGCTATAAATTAGAATCAGACAACGCTAATGCAGTCTATATCAACTGAATTGGTCACATCAGATAGGTAGGATTGGAATATAGAAGGATTAGAAAATAATGAATAAAATGGAGAAGTTCAAAATTAATGATAATTATCCACAAAGCATACAAAAGTTCTATTATGTATTAATTTGAGACATACAAGAATGAGCTGCACATTTTTTTAAAAAAAATTACTCCTAATACTTGAACTTTTGTATCTGATGCAGTTGGGTCCTTTCCTGCAAAAGACTGTGGCTTCGTTTCGCCTTCTTCCTCCTACAGAAAATTATGTTCCTCCATTTAAGGATCCCTGGAGATTTTGGTGAAACAGCACCTATTTGGTATTTATTTCCCAGGTAGTAGAAGTGGTTCTCATCACATTATAATATGATTTGTTTTATATTCTTTTTATTGCCCAGGTCAATGACTTCTCTCTTTTCCTAATCTCCATTTGCAGTGTATAATTTGATGAGTTGGTGTGATTGGTCTTTACTAGTCTTTGAAGTGTGGAAGGCTCATGAGCTGTTGTTCCTTCACCATGCTTTATTTTAGAAGCAACCATAATTTCCAAGAAGAGTTGTGAAGTAAATGGAGAAATGAAAGGCCATCTCTTCCACTGCATATCCTTCTTTTCTTTTCTTTTCTTTCCTTCATATTTTAGGCCTGCTGCTGAAACTGATATTTCTATTTCACTGGTTTTCTTTTAATTACCTTCTTTTGTTAAGATACATTGAAACCTCCAAATTCTCTTGTGATCTTTTAAGTCAGACGACTACATTCCGTCATTCTATGAATGACTTATGGCTTTATTAGCTAAATTAATATTCATTTTAAAGGGAGGATCAAAGGCTGTGTATGAACAGTAATTCTCCATAATATGGGAACATAGCTTAACATATATTGAATAAATCACGTACATTTTCACCCCAAACATTGAACAATAGTTGGACTACAAAGTAACAAGAAGCTCCAAATTTGTTTCTTGCAATCATGCAATCCTGATACTAATGTCATTTGCTTTGGATGTCAACTAATTATATATACCATAAGCTGAAGCATCTATTTATTTGGCCATTTTATTCATCCTTCAATTAACTTGATCATACCTCATTGGCCTTTGTACTAAACCTTCAATCAACTATATCTCTTCTCCTTAGACAAAGGCCTAGTTCGACGACTTCCGGTGCTGACCATTCAGCTCTACCGATTTTCTTTCGATAAATACCTTAAGCCGGCAAAATGGATATCACCCCTTCAACTCCGGTGACTTCTTCCTTAATTCTTGATCCTTGAAGGGCAAAATGGCTTGCAGCAATTGCATCATTCACAGAAAGAAACACCCATTCTTTCCCTATTTTTTCAATATACTTGGAGAATACCAACTTCTCTGCAACCTGTAGCCTTGGATTGGCCAGAGCTATCTGCAGGCAAAGCACAAGCATCTTTAATTATTTCCCCTTTGGTAAGCAAACAACAAGGGAAGGACAACATATAGAGAGTGCAAGTGATCTTCATTAATTTGTATATATCTTGACCTTGATCTGTCTTCTCCCCAGAATTCTGTTGACCTCTAAAAGCATGCTAATTCCAGTATTGTCAATGGAGGTCACTCCTACACGTAGATCACAAGCCAAAAATGAATTTGTGTAAATTTCATTTAAAGTTAATGTAGCTAGGACTAATTAATGATTTGTGTAAAAATTTCAAAGTTATATATTTGAAATAACTTAGGAAGTTGTGTAAAATTTTCAAAGTTATATATTTGAAATAACTTAGGAAGTTGATGTTCTTTTTTCACTGAGGGGGCGATTGGTACATTATAACTTAAGATTATCGAGGATCTAGATTACCATTCAGATAAATTATCATTTTTAAAATTATCACATTATCTTATTTGGTATAAAAAATATTATTGGGAAACTTATATCTTCAACTAAAATATCATCAAATAAAAAAATAAAAAATAAATTAAAAAAGAATAAAAAATAGGGATTACCAATTTACTATGAGATGAGGTGATGATTTTTTTTTTTAAATGTTAACATGGGTATTTTAGTGGGAGCATTTTTGTCAAATATATATATATATATATATATATATATATATTATCACTTTACTAGTAATCCACATAGCCATACCCTCTCTTGGTAACGTGGATTATCAGTTGAGTGATAACGTAGATTACTATAAGCATCTAGATTATCGGTAATCTGTTTCAACTAAACGCGGTAATCTGATGGGCCCAGGTAATTTTAATTCAGATTATCGGTAATCCAGATGGATTACCTCGTACCAAACGCCCATAAATGAAAAGTTCTTTATACAATGGATTTTGGAGAGGGCATAAAGCAATATTATTGTCTAAGCTAGAAGAAAAGACCGGCTTACCACCAATGTCAAGGATAAGATATTGCAAGTCATCTCCGTTCTTCTCGGCAATACTCTCCTCTTCTATCCATCTTAATATCCTAAATTTCATGACGAACCATGGGAGTATTAATACAAGCTTGTGGAAAGCTCAATTAATTATTAAATACACCTTCCACCAATAAATGAAGATCAAATTAAAATTAATTAATAGAAAGTGATATATACCTTTCTCTTAAGTAGCTAGCATTTGCATAGTAAAGAGGTGAACCAAGCATTAAGACAAGAATGTTGGGAATGGCAACTGAGTCAGGATATTGCTCTACATCAACAAATCTATCTGTTCCCGGGAGGTTTCCAAGTTTGCAAGTAGTTGGGCGAGCCACATATAACAATGCTCTTAGTATTGACAAACCTACCTGTCAAATGGATCAAATTAATTGGTTACTGATGCTTGGTTTAAAGTTAATGAAAAGGAAATATAATCAAAGTTCAAAGTTAATTTAGAGTTCTTACTGATAATGCGAGTCCGGTGGTCATGTTAAAGAAAATGACACCAAAGAAGGCAGCCATGCAGATGACAAAGTCAAACTTGTCCACCTTGAAGAGGTGATGAGCCTCTCGGTACTCGATGAGGCCAACCATGGCCACTATGATGATGGCTGAGAGTGCCACCAAAGGAGTGTATTTAAACAGAGGAGCCAAGAACCACAACACCAGCATCATGCAAATTGACATGATGGCATTCGACATGGCCGTCTTACATCCTGCTTCGACATTTACTGCAGATTTCGAAAAAGGGCCTGAAGAAGAAGAAGAAGAAGAAGAAAGATATTTATATATGTCCACCACAAGAATAAAAGAAATTGTGGGGTGAAAATTAAGAAATTAATTACCCGTTGTAAGATAACATGAAAACCAAGAACCCACAATATTCATAATCCCAAAAGCTATCATCTCTTTGTTGCCATCTATTTGTTCATTTTTAATCATTGCCAAGCTCCTTCCCACTGCTATCCCTTCCTGAAATAATAATTATTTATATTACTATGAGGAGTTTAATTCATCCCAAGTTCATAAAAAGAAAGAAGATCGAAAAACTCTACCCAGTTCAGCTTGCAATATACTCCTAATTACTATAAGAAAACGAAAAATGGTAAGCACATATATAAGTAATTAATTGTCTTGTTCTCTCACCGAAAGTGCCAGGATGCCAGAAATCACGCCTGCTTTAAGAACAAGACCAAGATATTTAGACTCAAATTTTAATTGCGATATGGAAATGGGACTCAATCCTTTCTTCAAAGGCCCAACCTGCAACAATATTATATCACTTATCATTATATATAAATAAAACAAAAATCCTGAATTTTAATTAGCTAGAAATAGTTAATTAATTAATTGGCTCAACTATGTGTATTCCGTGCTCCTCTGCATTCACAAGATAAGCAAAAAGACCCCCCAATATGACCACCACCAAAGGAGCAAGAGCTGGCACCCAGAACAATCTTGGAACTTTTACTCTCTGTAAAAATTCATTAAATTACAAAGATGAAACTAAGTAAAAAAATATTATATTTTTATCAAAGAATGTGATGCCAATGTAATTAATTAATACATTAATAGTGACCAGAGAGAGAGAGAGAGAGAGAGAATAATTAGGCATATATGTAGGTAGTTAAATTCCCCACTCACCAGGTGCTTGCTGAGAAACAAGAATCCAACCAAGCATATCCCAAGCACAACACTCTCCCATCTCCACTGAAATTAGTTATAAAGAAATATGTGAATCATCTCATGTGTTATAAAAAATTGTATTCTTTTGGGTGACAAGTAAATTTAAAAAAAAAAGAGTGTGAAAAATTATAATCTCATTCAAAATCCTACACGTAACCTTACAATTAATTATAATATCCCAGAGGATTGGTGAGAAAATAAATCTCCTACCAAACCAGGTTTATATCAAAATCCATTCAAGATCTGCAGAGATGCTAATTAATTAATTACCAACCTCATGCCTGTGGGAGAAGATGGAGTGCAAGACAGAAACCACATCAGTTTTGGCGGTGAAGTGATGCAATCCCAGAACTCCCTTCAGCTGCTGCATTATCACTATGATCGCCGTTCCTCCCATGAATCCGCTGATCGTCGAACGCGACAGAAAGTCCACCAATATCCCAAGCCTGTTATTTTACACATCTTTAATAGTATTTATTGGATTCAAATTAATTAATTAATTTTCCATGCACGAAACGTTGACTCTTAGCACCTGAAGATCCCGAGAGCAGCTTCAAACACCCCGGTGAAGAAGGCGGCGGTGAAGAACAAATACATGTACAATTCCGGGCTCTCCTGCTGCGACACTTCACTTCCGATGATCGACGCAAGCAGCAGCGACGCCGCCGCCACATTCCCCACCGCCAAGTTCTTCGAGCTTCCAAATATGGCGTACACCATCGGCGGCACAAAACTCGAATCTTGATCCCACACGTACGCACCCCCAGATTAATTATATATATCGATCTCAGCACACAGAGATAGAGAGAGAGGGAGATGAAGTCATATATACACGTACAGAGGCCGACTACGGGAGGGAGGTTGGCGAGGCGAGCGTAACTGATGCCTTGCGGAATGGCGAGGCTGGCGATGGTGACGCCGGCGAGGAGGTCGTACCTGAACATGGCGAGGGTGTACCTGGGACCCCATTCCATCGCCGGAACGAAGTACTGCACCACGCTCCACGCGGCGGCCGCGCAACCGCCACCGGCGGATCGGATCTGCTTCATGTGGCGGAAGGGGTCGTCCGGCAGGAACGTTTCCTTGAGGTCGGACCGGAAGGTCGAGAGGAAGGATCTGGATTTGGCGAAGTTGACCTTGGCGGCCGCGTGGCGCAGGTGGTGCACTTCCGGCACCGTTCCCATCGTAGTTAATTAATTAGTCGACGTTGAGGACTGGCCGGGACTGAGATGGGAGGGAGGAAGAAGAAGAGGAAAGAGGAAGAGCGTTACAGATACGTTGGAGAAGTAGCGGGTATATATAGACGTGAATTAGCTACAGAGATCGAGCGGCGGTGAAGACGACGCGACAGGGAACGCGATGACGTGTCTTCATTTTCAGAAGAGGTTGGACGACATGCAACTAACTGTTCCAAATCCGCAAATCGTGTGAAGGTGGAGCAGAATCTTGTTAAATGGATGAAATCCTAATTAACCATTTATTTCTCATATTTAATTGCCCACCATATTTAGATTTTCTGTAATTGTAATTACAATATTAAAATTAACCGTTTCTTTAGCTGCACCTGCAATTAATTAATCTAATTACTAGTTAGAGCTAAGATTTTTTTATAGAAAAAAATTACAACACTTTTTGAGCGAAATAAAATTTTATAATATTAGAAAGATCTAAATGGAAAGTAAAAAACTTTAATTACTTCTAGAAATATTGTTTTCTATATATCAATGAGTACTAGGGGTGAGCGGATTCGAATATCCTATATATATTTTTAATAATATCTGAACTCCTACCTTATATAGAATCGGTTCCTAGATTTTGAACTCGGATCCGACCTACCCTATTGGGACCTGGAATCGAATTCTACCCATAACTTATGGTGCGGTATAGGTTTCGAGTACCATGTTGGAATCTGTCCATTTTAGATTCCATAATACATGTTCCAGGTACCCTGTTGAAATATGTTCATTTACAAGTTCTAGTGTATAGGTTTCGTGTATACCCCTGTTGGAATCTATTCATTTACAGGTTTTGAGGTACGATTTCTAAGATACAGATTTTGGTTTCGGTTCTGGGTACCTTGTTGGAATCTGTTCATTTACAAGTTTTAATGTATAGGTTCCAGTTCCGATTCTAGGTACTTGATGAGTTAGACTCGGAATAGAAACCGATTTATCCGATTCCTTAATTTTTGTCTCAGATCATACCTGAATTTAATTTGGATCTACCCGAAATCTACTCGATCGAGTAGGTTTCAACTAGTTCCAGGTCTATTTAGTACTCATGCACAAGATGTTTAACCAGGTGGAGCCAAAAGTTATCCACATTGTTAAGGTAAGCAGCCATCCTTTTAGCATTAAGGGATAGGCTTTGTTAGAAAACATTGTGGATACCTAGGCCACCACTAGTTTTGGGAGTAGTGATTTGATCCCAAGAGATCAGGTACATCTTTTTATGGTCACTGCTAGAACCCCAAAAGAAGTTACTAATGATGCTATTGATTTTGTTCATAGCTTTCTTAGGCAGCCAAGAGATAGAAATTGTGTGAAGGAGGATGGAGGTAAGGGCAGACTTAACTAGGGTCAATTTACCAGCTTGGGAGAGGTAGTTTGATTGTCATGAGCCAAGCTTGTTGTTGATAGAGTCAAAGAGATAATCATAGGCTTTATCAGGAGGGTTTTGGGGGGATATCATAGTATCAAGGTATTTGAAAGGGAATGTGCCTTCATCATGCTAAGCTTGAGGCAGATGGCTTGCTTAATGTGAGAAGGAGTGTGATTTGGAAAGTATATAAAAGACTTGAGAGGATTAACCTTCTGCCTAGTTAAACTATAGTAATGCTCAAAGATGGTATGAACAGAGTTGAGACACTCTTTATTAGCTTTGAGCATAAGAATGATATCATCAGCAAAAAGAATGTAACTTATTTTAAAAGTCTTTTTGATGGTAAGGGGGGAAAGATTTTACTTTCAACAGTCTAGTTAATTAAGAGGGTAAGGGTTTGGGCTACTAGGATGTAAAAAAAGGAAGAGATGAGATCTCCCTGTCTCACACATCTATTAGCCTGAAAAAACCCAGAGAAACTCCCATTAGCTAAGCAGGAGGAGGCAGTGGACATACAAGCATGGATCCATTGAATGAAAACATGAGGGAAGTTACATGCTTTCATGACAGTAGAGATGGCTTGCCAAGAGACAGAGTCAAAGGCTTTAGCAAGGTCCAATTTAATCAAGATGTAAGGATGTTTGCCTTTAGACTTAAAAATAGAGTGAGCTGCCTCTTGGGCAATGATAATATTTTCATGAATATTTCTGCCCTTAATAAAGGCATATTGCTCCCTAGAAATGAGGAGATGAAGGGTTTCCTTGAGTTTATTGGCCAACATCTTGGATAGAATGCGATAGTTCAAGTTGCATAAGAAGATAGGCCTATAGTCTTTAACCTTAGAAGGGTTTTTGACTTTAGGGATAAAGGTTAGAACAGTTTGGTTCCAAGAAAAGGGAAGGAAGGAAGTGTTTTGAAAATTGATGATGCAATCCAAAAAATCATTTTCAATAATTGGCCAGTAAGCTTTGTAGAACTCAGTTGTAAAGTCATCCACTCCCGGACTTTTCTCATTAGCCATAGTCTTAATAGTGGATCATAGTTTATCCTTAGTGAAGGGCCTGATGAGATTGTCCTTCAAGGAATTGGGAATAGTAGGAAAGTAAGGCTAAAGCTGAATGGAGAAGGGGTTGGTGGAGGTAAATTGTCATAGATTTTGGTAGTAGTTGGCAAAGGCTTGAAGGATGGAGCTATCGTTGGTAAGAATATTATCATTATCATCAGTAATTTTGCTAATAAAGTTTGTTCTTCTCCTAGAGATGACAACTATGTGGAAGTAAGCAGTATTCCTGTCACCATCTAGAAGCAGTATTCCTGTCACCATTCCTGACAGCTGAGGTTAGTAGGCTCGAACACAAATTTTGATAGGAATACTACTTCAGGGTTAGACATCTCTGGATTCAAGGTATTCAGTCCAGAAAATTTGAAATTTAAAAAGGTTGTTTCTGTTGTTAGCCTTAGGGTTTAGCTCAATAATTGTATTCATTATTAAGTTAATATATATGTACAATGCATGCATTCACTTATTACTTAAAGGAAAAATACCTAAATATAGCCTGTATTTTGGATTTTTTCTCAATTATGACCCGTAGTTTACTTTGTCTCAATTATGTACATGTACTAAGACATTTATTTCAATTGTGGTCTGTCGTTTAATTTCCGTCGGACGCTCCGTTAAGCCGTCGACATGGCATGCTGACATGTATAAAAAATTATTTTTTATTATGTTATTAACCCAATCGTCACGTGTTATTAATATTGGGTCCCACTTTTTTATATTAAAGAGTGGGTCCCATCTTTTTAATATTATAGAATGGTCCCACCTCTCTCTCTCTCTCTCTCTCTCTCTCTCTCTGCCCGACCATCTTCTTCTTCCACCGTCATCTCCTCCACCACCACCTTCTTCTTCTTCTTCTTCTTCGTCTTCTTCTTCTTCTTCTTCTTCTTCTTCTTCTTCTTCTTCCCGCCACAGCCACCTGCACCTGGCCACCCCTTCTCTATCGTTCGTCTCAGGACAGGTAGTCGTCGGCGTTGTATCCTTCGTTCCTCCCCTGATAGCTTGGTTTGCTCCCTCACTCACGATCGACGGTGTCGGCGAGCAGGCGCTTCTCGACAGACTTGAGGGCGAACTTCTCCCTCGTCGCTCGTGACTTGCACCACCAGACCTGCACTAGTGTTATCTCTTGCAGGGATCGATTCTGTATCGAGCAATCACAGGGATAACTTTGGAGCAGGCTTGGTGAAGAGCGAAGGACAAATCACTCGACGATAACGTCTGCTCCCCAAGGGCGCGCAGAGCTATGTGTTGCACCAAGACGGTAGCTTTGAGGTGTACCTGAGCGACGAGTGCAAGTTCGAGTTCAAGGTCGCTGGGAGCTACTACTGAGGTACAAGAAGAAGGTCACGAGCACGGTGGGCGTCAGATCGCTGACCAACCTACAAGTCGTCAACGTGTAGGTGCTCTGGTTTTGGTTTCGGGTAAACGAGGTGGTGCGGAACGGAGACGACCTCAAGTTCTACGTCGGCCCTCTCTCAGCGACCTTCGATTTGTCCAGCTTCGAGAAGTGCCCACGATGCAGGATTCCAGTGCTCCGTCTCTGCCATGGTTTCTAATGCATAGGTTACTGACGTTTGAAGAAGGTTGTCGACGATCACAAAGAATCTTTTTAGTGGAGAGAGAGAGAGAGAGAGAGAGAGAGAGAGAGAGGTGGCCGAGTGTAGGTGGCTGTGGCGGGTTGGCGAGAGAGAAGAAGAAGAAGAAGAAGAAGGAGGAGGTGGTGGTGGAGGAGATGACGGTGGAAGAAGAAGATGAGAGAGAGAGAGAGAGAGAGAGAGAGAGAGAGAGAGAGAGAGAGAGAGGTGGCCGGGTGTAGGTGGCTGTGGCGGGTTGGCGAGAGAGAAGAAGAAGAAGAAGGAGGTGGTGGTGGAGGAGATGACGGTGGAAGAAGAAGATGAGATATATATATATATATGGGATCACTTTATAACATTAAAAAGATGGGATCCACTATTTAATGTAAAAAAATTGGGACCCAATATTAATAACACATGACGATTGGATTAATAACATAATAAAAAATAGTTTTTTATATATGTCAACATGCCACGTCATTAGCTTAACGAAGCGTCCGACAAAAATTAAACGGCAGACCACAATTGAAACAAATGTCTTAGTACGTGTATACAATTGAGATAAAATAAATTACGGGTCATTATTGAGAAAAAGTCCAAAGTATATGCTATATTTAGATATTTTCTCTTAGTTAAATATATAATCCATAAATTTGAATGATATTAAATGCAAGATCACTATATCTCGTCTATGCGTTTAGTATACTTAATTATATATAATTATTATGCTTTGAATTGTTTACTAAATACATTCTAACTTTCACACGTACTTTTATTAATTGTATATAGGGCTGACAACGGAGCGGATACGGTGCGGATACTGGATTATCCGTATCCGCACCGCACCCCATATTCGCCCATCCGTATCCGCTACGGGTGTGAATATGGATATCCATATCCGCACCGCTTTAAATACGGATATCCGCACCGCATCCGTATCTGCATCGTATTTAATAAAAAAAAATTAAAATTATATATTTAATTATAAAAATCAATAAATTACCAATTCATTGATGCAAAATAAATATATAATATACTTCAAAATTCATCTTGACATGAAATTACCATAGAGCTCTTATGTATATTAATAACTTATATAGGCAAAATAGTAATTCAAAGACGCGAATAGGCGGTGCGGATACGGTGCGGATCCACAGCCATATCCGTATCCGCGCCATATCCGCGTGGATATAAGTTTTCTAAATCTGTATCCGTATTCATATCCATTTTTATTTACGGATATGGATAGGATACGGTGCGGATGTGATTTTTAGTTAGCGGATGCGGATAAAATTGCCACCCCTAATTGTATATCCAAAATATTAATTTTTATGGATATGTACAACTCTCTCTCTCTCTCTCTATATATATATATATATATATATATATATATATATATATATATATATATATATATACACACACGTGTGTCAGTCAACTTTAGAATTGATCTCAATTATGTTCATTTATTACTGCCTATATGGATTTTTTTAAACAGTTAGCATATAAAATAATTTACTTTGCCAACAATAAAGTCCATGAAAATTATGTCGTTTGGGTTAAGGAATGGAAAAGTACAAAGTTCACAACAATTGTTGGTTGAGTAGTTTTCCTCCACAGCCTTAATCGGGAACAGTTTGACCTAAGTTTCTGCCTTGGGAAGAGCATGATCAGCACTTGACGGAGGAGATATATAATACCAGCGGCGAACGCAAAAAAAATTAATGAGGGGTCCAATTTAAGATATAAAAATTTAATAAATATTATTTTAATTATTTATTTTTAAATTTTTTAATTAAAATCATAACCTATAATAGTATATTATTTTTTCTATTTTTATATTTTGAAAATATTGCTAAAATATCTAAATTAAAAATAATTAAAGTTTTTGTGAAAATTCTTTCATCTAAATCATCCAAAATAAGCTCTACTATGATGAGGTCATCGTCTTACTCATCTCGAATGCCAACTTTATGAAACTATATGAAGAAAACTAAAAAATTAGTAAGAGATTAACAAAATTACAAATACATACAGAAAAATAATTGCTCTTTGTTGCATTAATAGTACTTAATATTACATTAAAAGTAAAACTAACTTGACACCGTGAAGATAGTATCATATAATTAATATAGATGTATTTTAAATTTAGATTCTCAATTAAATAAATTTCACAATCATAGATGAAATATAATATAATTTTTATTCATTTTCTTGGATGCTTGATGAGAAAATTAATTATTCAATCATATATTGAATAACTCATACGCAAAAGTTCACACAATTTTACAGTATGAGCATAGATAATAGCATAGAAAAAAAATATTAGAAATAAATTAAACCAACATTAGAGTTTTAGATGTAAAAAAATTAATTGAGAAAATTTTGGAGTTAAGTGAGAAATTAATAGAGAAAATTTTGTAATTTTTTAATTAAAAAATTAAATTTTATATTTAGCCATTACAAAAAAAGGTAAATAATGAATATAGAAGACAAGAGATGAGATTCGAACCTAAGATCTATAAACAAAAAATTAAAATAACTAACCACTAGACTATAAATACATTAGTAAAAGTAATTGAAATTAACAATACAAATGCAATTTAACTGTATATATTTTTTAAAAATTATCAAATTCCAGGAGGGCCCAGTGACCCTCTTGGCCCTAGTGTGGGTCCGCCCCTGCATAATACAAGGACGATTCAAGTTCATGGTGATATGCAAAGAGCAACACTCGCTCTTTTAAAGAGAAACAAAGAAGCTACCTATGCACCATAACAGTCGCAATTAATTAATCTTGGCAACAAAATTAAACTTAACATTTAATCATCATAAGAAGCTATTAAAATATATACTAACGGATTAAAATTGCATCATAGTTAAAATTAATTAAACATTTATATATTGGTGCTCGTAAGTGAGACCTATGTGCAAAATTCACAAATATTACTTTTAACGATATATGCATACAAGTATTAGCGGTTGCATCTAATTGCATACGTGCGCCCGCATCCCAAAAGGCTACACGTATGCGATTGTATATGGGCACCGGCGTACCTGTATGCAATTGCAATTAACATAAACAAGAATAATAATGCTAACACAATGATTGATAGTGGTTCGGCTCCAATACCTACTCCATTACCTAAGCACCGTACTTAGGATTTCACACACAAATCCACTAAGTTACGAGTAGCTTACAATCGATGACTTTTCACTGGAAAGAACCTATACTAACTTCAAAGGCACTTTCACCTTCACACCGAGTGAGCGTTCCCACCTCAATTCCTAAGACATACTCCTAACTTGGTTTACACAAGTGACTTTATACATTCTATACCAAGGATACCACTCAATCACAAGACCAAATACTAGGTCTTCTTACACACACAAGTAAATCAAAGTAAAATAAATCAAAAACAAATCTATCACAAGAAGATAGTGAAGAGAACTTATCACAATGAAAACACATCTTCTTCTTGAACCTAGCAACCTTGAAGAGCCCTCCAATGAAGAACGATTTAGGTTGAGGGGTCAAGAACTAGGGGTTTAGAGATTTGATCAAGAAAGAGCTTAGGAGATGCTAGAAATCTCTCTTTGAGGTTTAGAAGCATCAACAATAACCTAGGAGAGAGTTTGAGGCGGGTATTTATAACCACCGAAACATAATGGCTCGTCAATGGGCATTTTTCTGCCCGTTAGAGACACCCGATCACTGGCCCGATCGATCATCGATCGATCGGCCAAGTGACCACCCGAGCGACCCAAGCACTCTGTGCATTCCGAGCTCGGTTCGGTCGATCGCCCCTGCGACCGAACCTGTGAAATTAGTTTTTTTGTTGATTTCTTGTCACGTTCTTCGTTTCGGGATTTGGCTTTCGATGTGCATCAACTTTGAGAGATTTCCAAGTGTTTTATATATTCTCTAGACCCTTCCAAAGCATCTTTGGTGCACTCGTTGAACTCCTAGAGATTTCTGCGACGAATTCGAGCGCGTCGACCGACGTCCTTTCGATTTTTTGATTTTTCCGATATTTCCGATCGTGGACGTCGTGCGCTAACCGATATGAAACCTGAAAGTATTTCTCAATGAAACATTAGTTCCATGTTTGTTATCATCAAAACTGGGATTAAGACCAAGGTAGAAAACATTAGGCTAACAATCTCCCCTTTTTTTATGATGACAAACATTCTTAAGAAAATATATATAATAAAGCATAAAGGATATCAACCAAGGGATTTCTCCCCCTATCAACATGCATATCTATGAAAATAAACTTCTCTATCTATATGCATGGTTTTCCTATATTTTATTCTCTTTTTACCTATATTTTTCTCCCCTTTTGACATCACTTAAAAAGAACGAGAGAAGTCAACTTATAGTTAAAGTTGAGACTCTAAAAATTATTTTTCATGAATCAAGAAGATCTCAACTCAAGGGATGAAAACATCAACTTTAATGTGAGACTAAGTAATACATGATGTCAAGAAATGATAAACTCCAAAAACTAGGAATAATGCATTAATCCAAGTATCAATATTTTCAAGTAAGAAGTTAAAAATTATTTTAGAAATTATTTTTCTCACACAAAGAGTAGAACGATACCAAAAAATTAATTATGATATGAAACTTGAAGTCTCGTTTGAAAATTGGACGAAAATTCAAAGTATCAAATTAAAAATAAGCAGTTGGGAAGAACGATACTTCAAGATTTTGAAATTCAATTTTAAAAACCCATAACAAATCATATTCATACTCAAGATTTTTGAAATTTTTATGCCATAAAATAGATTTTTCAAGGAAGATGCAGATTCAAGAATCAACAAAAAAATCATTTTTATACATTTTTTCTAAAATCCATTGAGTTCTAGTGGCATTTTTGTAAATAACTAGAAATTTTTATGACATTTTTAGATTTCATTCAAACTTTCAAAATACCAAGATATGAGCATTTAAAACATGTATGTCATGTTTGAGATGAAAATAATGTCATTTACCTAAGATTTCAACTTAGCATGATTTCAATAAAAAAATAAGTATGATATCATGAAATTGCTAACTATCAAATTTCAACTTTTACTCATGGTTTTTTAAACTTAGACACATATATACCTAACATGAGTAAATCTAAACATGTTTGTGAAGTTTGGACCTTACACTACTAGAAAAATGGTCATCAGCAACGACTGATGCCGTTGCTGAAGAGAATCAGCAACGGCCGCGCCGTTGCAATACAGTCGTGACAGAAAGTCGCGTTGCTGATGACTTAGCAACGGATCAGCAACGGCCGCTCGGGCCGTCGCTCAAAACATTATCAGCAACGGCCGCTCAGGCCGTCGCTAAAAATATTATCAGCAACGGTTTTGCCACAGACACGGAGCCGTTGCTGATAACATTCATAGCAACGGCCGCTGAGTCCGTAGCAAAGTCGTTGTTGTAGGTCATCAGCAACGGCTTTCGATACACTTTTAGCAACGGCTTTCCCACGGAAGGCCGTGGGAAAGCCGTTGCTGATGACGTATACCTGGGAACAGAAAAATTGAAATTTTCAAATTTCCATTGATACATTGATACATTATCTTATACATAACTCACACACCCATACCCTCATACACACATTCATTCACACATCACAAACACACCAAGATATACATCAAAACAATTATATTTATATTGATAATTATCCACGATAGTATAAAAACAATTCAAATGCAAAATTGAAGTATCAATATCCAAACAAAATAAGTTAAACAAGTTCAATATCTCAATAACAAGTTCAATATCCAAACAAAAAATCTCACGATCACGATGGAGGATGGTCTGGATCATATGGCGGGGTCTGGAGTGCTTGAGTGTACACCGGCGTGGACTGACTCGAGGACGATGGATTAGATGATGCCGAAGAGATGCCTGCTTCGGGATGACCTGACATGTTGCGTAGCATAGCTTGTATATTCACCATCATCTGACTCTGGCGCTCCATCATCTCAGTCTGACGCGCGACCGTCTCCTCTAGAGTCCTTATTCTGCTAGTATGATCATAACTGGATCTAGAGGTGGACGGCCGCTCACCAGCGACCGGAGGGGTCGGTGCCCAAGTGGCCCTAGTACGGCTCGCGCATGACCACTATCTGCGGAGCCATATACGCGGCCATGGTCCCAGCCACCTGCGGCCTCGACCCACGATGCTGCGTCAAAGTCCTCGGGGGTACCCCGCGCTGTACCACCGTCTGGCTGTAGGTCTCCTACTCGAGTTTGATTTTTTATTTAATATTTATCATAGAACTTAAATTATAAATATATAATGAATAATTTAAACAAATATATAATTACCATAATGTATGCAGCGCGGTTGTCGATGTACTCCCCCGTCCCATGTGCTCGACGGTGAGTCCGCTCAAACACCGCCATCGGGGAGGGTTGCTGGACACTCCCGTCATCCGACACCGTCGTCTACATTTACAAAACAAATACATTAATTAGTACACATAGTAACAAATAAAAGATATACTTACCATACGGTTCGCGTGCACTGCAAATGCAACAGAGCCGCCGGTGTGACTCGCTGCTCCCCCCGACATGCGATTTCTAGCCGCATTCCAAGAAACCTCCTGTCATCGATCCGTCGACCATATCCCCACGAGCTGGTCCCATATATCCGGAGTAATCCAACCGGGGCCGTATCCCCGAGTCTCCGCGATGTTAGTGGTCCCAGCTCGGGCCATCGCTTGGGACCGAGCCTGCCCCAGCTGCCCATTGTACCTTGCCCGGGAAATAGCCTCCCAGGCAGCGTAAATGAAGGGCCTCTGGTTCTCGGCCCATGTATAGCGAGCCTGCAAAATAATAATATTAGTACCAATATTAATATATCATCATGCATGTAAAAAATAATAATAATACGTGTCTCAAACTCGTGCCATAACATGTCGACGTGCTCGCTAGGCACGTGAGACCACGTAGGCCATGCCCCGTGCATGTATCGTCGAATAGTAGAAGAAATGCTCCTCGGCACTTCTTCTTGCTCGAACCTGCACAACAAAAATAAATTTTAATATTATATTATGATATAATGAATTTGTAATGATTCATAATTCATGATATATTACCGCTCCCCAATCACGCTAATTAATCTACGTGACTCTGTGGCTGGTGGAGGCTGCCACCTGTTCGGCCCGCGTGGCCGCCTGCGTCTGGATGTACTAGCCTCGGCAGTATCATCCTCATGAGGATCAGCAGCATGAGTAAGTGCTGGAGTCTCACCGATCGGAGATTCCGAAGCTCTCCTGCGTCGATAACCACGACCAGACATATCTGTCGAACAGACATATAATCAGATTATTGTATAAATAGTAGAGATATATTTAATAAAATATATATACTTTACAATTATTCCTCATCATCTGAATAATAGTCTTCGAATTCTTCTTCTTCTTCCTCTTCTTCCTCTTCTTCATCTTCTTCATCTCCAGCTTCATCAATTTCTTGATCGTCATCATCAGCATATTCAACTTCTAATTGAATTGACGTTGTGTCTGCATCCTCGAGTATTGGAATAATACGATCCACAGCAGGAAGATCATCTTCTTGATAGAAACCAGGAGGATCATTTTCTCCTACTATCGGATCAATTTTTACTCTACCTTTTGTCTTACAGACTACACGCCAATCTGCTCTATCTTTATTTCGAGCCGAATACTTCGCGTAATATACTTGTTCGGCTTGTGATGCCAATATAAAAGGCTCATTTGCTGCCAATTTCGATTTGTAATTAATCTCAACAAGTTTGTATTTTGGATGAACTTTCATGCCCCTTTCTGTTGTATCGAACCAATGACATCTAAATAGGATCACTGATTTCAAGCCGAAGTAGTGCAACTCTATCACTTCTTCCACCAGTCCATAAAAATCCATATCACATTCAACATAGGTTGTCCCTTTCACGCAGACCCCAGCATTCATCGTCTTCTTTGTAAATGAATATTCAACCGTGTGAAATTTATACCCGTTAACAAAATATCCGCTATAGCACGACACAAGTCGCGATGGTCCACTAACAAACTCAAATATTCTTTCATCTATTTCAGCTCTGTGATCTTTGTTGTAAGTCTGAATCCAAGTAGGGAAATCACGATTCCGTAATCTCTCCAATTCTTGATCGTTGTGAATAGAGTATTTTTGCACCATCTCAATGTCAAATATTTCAATGAATTGTTCAATCTCTGGACAATTGAGTAATACATACAAGTGTGCCAAATGATACTCTTCATCGCTTAAGTGTCGAGATGGACGAGAACCAAAAGCACGACCAGAGTGACAAAATATATTTAAACGTCCATCTGAATGTCGAACACCCCCGTCGTCGTTACGTGGAAGACGATCAAATATTGTCTGTACCGTCGATTCAAAGTAAAATGAGCAGAATGTTGAAATTTCTTGGATGATATACAATTCAGATATTGATCCTTCAACAGCTGCGGTGTTCTTTACTTTTTTCTTCAGACGATTCATGTATCTTTCAAATAAGTACATCCACCGATATTGAACGGGGCCACCAACTCGTGCCTCGTATGCCAAGTGTATCGGTAGATGCTCCATCGAGTCAAAAAATGCAGGAGGGAAAAACTGCTCCAGCTTGCATATGATTTCAACAATATTATTTTCAAGTGTAGACATATCTTCGACTCGAATGACATTTGCACAGATGCTTCTAAAAAACATACTTAATTCAGTCAACGGACCCCAAATATTATCAGGTAGAAGATCTCGAAATGCGATCGGAAGTAATCTCTGCATGAATACATGACAATCATGGCTCTTCTTCCCTGATATTTTGCAATCATCGACGTTCACACATCGAGATAAGTTTGAAGCATATCCATCGGGTAATCTGAGTTCTTTTACCCATTGACAAACATCTTTGATCTGTTGTTTATTTAACACATATAGGGCCTTCGGTTTCAGATATCGTCCGTTGACCTCTTGTAACTCCAACTCTGGTCTTTTACAAAGTATTTTCAGATCATGTCGGGCTTTGACATTATCTTTAGTTTTTCCAGAAATATCCATCAAAGTGTTGAAAATATTATCAAACACATTTTTTTCAATGTGCATGACATCTAAATTATGTCGAATCAATAATGAACTCCAATAGGGCAATTCCCAAAAGATACTTTTTTTCACCCAGTTGTGTGTTTGGCCAAAACCTGACACTCTTTCATTGTGACCAAATACTATATCTGGAAGTGCTGAAACACGTGCTAACATTTGTTCACCAGACAACATCGGTGGTGGCCCATCTCTTTCGACTCTGCCCTTAGTAAATTTATTACGATTCCTTCGATACTGGTGATTAACCGGTAGGAATCGACGATGACAATCAAAGAATGAGATTTTTCGTCCGTTCTGAAGACTGATTGATTTAGAGTGTTCCATACAATACGGGCAAGAGAGTCGGCCGTGAGTGCTCCAACCCGACAACATGCCGTACGCGGGGAAATCATTGATTGTCCACAAGACCGCGGCCTTTAAATTGAAGTTTTGCTTCCGATGACAATCATAAGTGACAGCTCCCTCAGTCCACAATGTTTTCAATTCATCTATCAAGGGTCTGAGAAATATGTCAATTTCTTTTCGCGGACCCTTAGGACCCGGAATAATCATCGAAAGATAAATAAATTCATCTTTCATGCACATTGACGGTGGCAAATTATAAACTGTCAGCAGCACTGGCCAAACTGAATAAGGAGTTGCAGAATGTCCAAACGGATTAAAACCATCTGTGCACAATCCCAATCTGATATTTCTAGTATCCCTAGCAAATGAAGGATAACATGTATCCAAATGTTTCCATGCTTCACTGTCAGATGGATGAGTCATTACTGTATCATCACGACTTCTTGCATGCCAACTCATGTAGGGGCTGTCTTTTCCGACATGAATAATCTTTGAAGCCTCGGTGTTAGTGGAAAATACCGAAGCACCTTAAACGGGATATTTTTCTGTCGGACCGATTTCTTCTCCTTGTAACGAGGGTGTTGACATACAGGGCATTTATCCAACTGCACATTTTCTTTATAATATAAAATGCAGTTATTTTGGCACGCGTGTATTTTTTCGTACCCAAGCCCCAATTTTCTCATTAACTTTTTTGTCTTATAAAAAGTAGGCTCAAACTTGTTATCAGTAGGCAGCATTCCATTAATCAATCCAGCAATCCGATCATACGCAACTCCGCTGATATTACAATCGGCCTTGATGTTTAAGAGCTGTGTCATTGCTGAAAACCTAGTGTATTTAGGACAATTCTCATACAAAGGTTCATCGGCAGCTTTCAACATCTCGTAAAATTCTGCAGCTTCTTTATTCGGTAATTCAATCTCTACCGCAGCCCCTACTTCTGTGATACCAACCGCTGTAGTATCTGGTGGGACTGATGTCTGAAGAACTGGCCGATCAACATTATCATTCAGGCGGAATTGACCCCCAAGACTATCAAGTATCATAGTTCTATAGGGATTACATTGACCGGATGAAGAAGCACCAGCAGAGGAAGATTCACCATATGTCTGAACGACAGGATTGCTCGACGTCCCGACTTCGCGTGACTCCCCGTGACAAGTCCATAGAAAATATCTTGGTGCAAATCCTTTGCTATATAGATGCAGAGTGACAGTCTCCCGATCCAAAAATCGTCCATTTGAACAAATGCGGCACGGACATCGGATTTGATCACCCATGCTAACGAAATTCCGATTCGAATAGGCGAAATTTAGGAAGTACGTTACGCCTAATCGAAACTCATTCGTTAAAGCTCCACGATCAAGACGTCGGTACATCCAACTTCGATCAGCCGACATGATTCTGTCAATCAATGACAATTTCTTTGGTTAATGTCTTTAGGTGAGATTGTCCTATTCCATTCGGGATTTATGTTATTCGTACTGCACTTACGTTTTTATTTTAACTGTTAACTAATTATTCTAAATTTCGACAGCATCTCCCTACAGTTCTCCGAATACGCATATCATCTGGGCGCGTATCGGAGAACAAGAGAGATGTTGCCGAATTTTAGAATAATTAGTTAATAGTTAAAATAAAAACGTAAGTGCAGTACAAATAACTATATTCCCAAATTGTCCAATCAGGGACAATTCAAGAATTGTACGTCGTATAAAAGATCATCTACTTCTTTTACACGAACATACAATTCCCGAACGGATCTAAGGTTTTGCTAAATCATATCCGATTCGTCGATGCGTACGTGAAACATATCAACTCGTCGGATGGATGATTATTTTCTAAATGTTTCGAGACAGTTCGAGTCCATATTGGACGATTTCGGCGCGCGTCCGAAGTGGACGATTCCGGCGCGAGTCCGAATTGGACGATTCCGGTGCGCGTCCGAAGTGGACGATTATGGCGCGAGTCCGAATTGGACGATTTCGGCGCGCGTCCGAAGTGGACGATTCCGGCGCGATTCCGAATTGGACGATTCCGGTGCGCGTCCGAAGTGGACAAACCGGCGCGCGTCCAAAATTAATCTAAACCCTAATAATTAATCTAACAAATTAAATAATTAATCTAAACAATTAATTAACAATTATAAAACAATTAATTGACAATTATAAAACAATATAATATATATATATAATTATAAATTCCGGCGCCGGAGTCCACCCTCCGGCGCCGGCATACAGTGGCCGGACACACTGTCCGACCACTGTAGAAGGTCCGACGGTGGCCATCGGCCGACCGCCGCCGGCCGAAACCCTAGAAATAGGGTTTCGGTCGGATTGATTCCCGCCGGCCGCAACGGGAAGAGACGGCCGGCCGATCAACATACCTGAACAAGTCGGCAGCAGCGGGAGGAGGAAGAGGCGTCGTCGGCGTCGGCAGCAGCGGCGGCGGCAACAGCGGAAGGAAGAAGGGTCGGGCGCGAGAGCGTGCCCTATATAAACTTATCAGCAACGGCTCACTCGCCCGTTAGAAAGCCGTTGCTGATAAGTTATCATCAGCAACGGCTCACTTGTCCGTTAGAAAGCCGTTGCTGATATTTTAATTATCAGCAACGGCTCGCCTTTCCGTTAGAAAGCCGTTACTGATAATTAAAATAATCCGCAACGGCTCGGGTGTCCGTTAGAACGCCGTTGCAGATACAAATATCTGCAACGGCTCGGGCGGCCGTAAGAATGCCGTTGCAAATAGCAACGGCTTGAGCGGCCGTTGCTGATAGCCGTTGCTGAAGACCTAGTTTCTAGTAGTGTTAAATGATGTTTCTAAGTCAATTTGTTGACTTTAGTCAAATCTACTCAAGTTTAGGTCTCTTAAGACCAACTAGTTATCATCTTGTTGATCTACACATGAATTTTCAAATCTAAACACCTAGAAGCATGTCATGTGTATAAGGGATGTCAACGGGGCGGGTTCAGTACGGATAGTGCCACACCCGCACCCGTTTACTAAACTTGTCTCCCGTACGTACCGGCACCCGCACTCGTGATGGGTATCTGTCACCCGTACCCTCGTGGGTAATTGATACCCGCGGATATCCTCGGATACCCATTTAATATATGACAATAATTTTCATTTTATTATAATAGTATACCACCAATGATTCTCATTTCTCCACTATTAATAATTTGATTGAGAAACATTAATTCATAAAATAAACTATGTAACAATTAAATTCTAAATCATAAAATTATCTTAAGAAATAACAATAATCATTTATGCAACATTAAATTTAGAACCAAAATTAAATTTAAAATCAAAGTACGTACTTTCAACTAAAGTTGGAAATTGATATCCTAAAATTAAATATATTATATTTAGATTTATTTTTAAACTTTTCATTAGATATTAATATATAAAGTTATAAATTTAATTTTTCATATATATTGGCGAGTAGCAGGTATCCGCGGGTGTAGATAGTATAGTATCCATACCCGTACCCGTTTATTAAATGGGTAAAAATTTATACCCGTACCCGTACCCGTGGGTATAATATGTTTCTCATACCCGACTCGTGTCAGGTAAATATCCGCAGGTATCCGCGGGTACGGGTAATATTGTCATCCCTATGTGTGTCTCTAAACATGTTGCATGAGTTTGAACTTAGAAAGGAGGTCTCTAATGACAAGTTTTGGTCTAGCATAATTTTCATTCAATGAAATTTGTCTAAGTCCTAAAATTCTTCATACTCATGAAATTTCAAGAATTTAACATGCAATTTCAAGAATTAGTATAGAGGCACCAATAAAATTGAGGTATTAGACTAGATATTTGCAATAACCAAAGACATAACCTCTTCCATGCGAATTTAGCCAAACTTTTTATTTTTCATTGACATAGTCTTCCATTCTTAATTATTCTTATAACTTGCAAGTGAACTTCATTAGTTCTATAATGAAAATACACCAAGCAAGTTATCATACTAATTAGCAAAGAGGAAAAATCACATATCGATATCAAAGTCTACTTTGCTAAATAGTTTCAAATTCGTTTCAAAATGAAATCGAGTTATACCAAAACGAATTTTAAGAGATCACAAATAGAATATAAATGAAAATATGATATCCAACCCTTCCTATTGGTTGAAAACTGAAAGACCACAATGAGCCTATGATTTAGAACCGCAATATCACATTAGCCCGTTATAGGCTACATAGGTCTCCGAAGAGACTGAAAATCAAAAATCAAAAAGCATTTTTGAAACTTATCAAGAGCGGAAAATCTACTAATATTAAGCATATATATCAAATCTCCAGCCATAATTTAAGCAAGTGGGTACATATAGGAGATGATACCAAAGTATTTGATGCAAATTTTCATACCTATGGTATCATGATAGATTGAAGTTTCAACCTCTTGGAGATTTCTCATTTGGATCCAAGGTCAACTTCAATATTTCATTTCTCTTTACCCTTGTGTGGTAGCTCTCCCTATAAGAGAACATGATACTTTTGGTACCCAAATCCCTTTGGGTTCTCGAGGGTTAGTGGGCTTAGGTACCCAAAGTGTCTTAACAACACTAGGGTTCACTTTAAAAGCACAATTATAAATTACATGCTCATATATATATGGCACAACAAAAGCAATTACCATGAAATTCTTTCTTTTAATTTACCATTCTTATGAATATGGGGTCTAATGTTAGAATCCTTGGCATGGAAAACATGATGAGCATGGGCATTCTTAGATGAAACATTTTTCTTTCTAGGATTTCTTAAAGATGAAGCATGTGATAAATTACTAATTTTCCTACTCAAGAAAACAACCTCATTTTTTAAGTTATTAATGAATTTATGTAAAGCTTGTATTTGAGATTTCAACAAGCAATTTTCATTTCCCAAAATATCATGCTCAAATTTGAAATCATTTGTACAATCCTTACCATTGAGATTCACATTATTTTTCGTGTTCTCATTTTCATTTCTAATTTTTGAAATCATAATTAACAACTCATCATTTTCAATTTCTAATTCTTCATTTCTATATTTTAAGTCCTTAATTTCAATTTTTAAAACATCATGGCAAGAATTAAAAGAGCTAGTATTCAATTTTTCATTTTCTAATTCATGCACATAAGAACTAAGCCTTAAATTTTTCTTCTTTAATTTCCTATTTTCCTTATTCTTTTTCATGAGCAATTGTCATACATCTTTTTATATTCTTCTAGTAGTTCTTCATACGACATATCAATGGATTTAGAGCTACTAGAATCACTATCATTAACATTTTGAACATAACTAGAAGATGAAGAATATACCTCATCTCGAAGACCCATGAGGCAAAAGTTTGATGTAGCTTCATCCTCATTTCTAGAGGTTGCTTCACTTGATTTGCATGTGGATGAGGAAGCACAATTCTTCTTTTTAGATTTTTTCTTCAAGAGTGAACAATTCTTCTTCTTGTGTCCCTTCTCTTGGCAAAGGAAGCACCTAAGTTTTCTTTTCCGGTTTTTGATGTTCCTTTGACTAGATGAGCTTTGGGCATCAAAAACTTCATTAGGACTAGAGGTATAACAATTTTCATCACCTCCTTCATTTAAAGTAATAAGCTCCTCGATTTTTGCATAATCATAAAACATGTTTAAAAAAGCCCAAATGTCGAATGCGGATGAACAATGCATAACTTTTTCAAGTATATCATTTGAGAATGAGCAATATAGAAAGTGTGTTGTTTTAGCATTCAATTCAAATAATCTAACTTGTTCTTGAGTCCTACCATTAATGTCAACGATGGGCTCAACATATTCATTCTTTAGCATGCACCGTAGATCTAAACTTTGTGTTTTAAGAAATGTATACATCCCACTCTTCCAAATACCAAAATTTACCTCATCAAACCTAGGTGGTGCAAATGTTATACTCTAGTGTCATTATTTTCAGGATGGAGGCAAGATGTAGACGAGATGAGGAAACCTCAATCCATGACCTGCTCTGATACCAAATGTTGGTGAAATGGCCACACTAGAAGGGGGGGTGAATAGTGTGTTAACTAAATCTTTTCGCCCAATTTCGATTTTAATCTTTTCTTAAACTACTTAGGCAAGTTATCAATTTAACGGCTAAATATGGAAACGATTAATAATAAAGCAATTAACATAAATTAACAAGAATAACAATGCTAACACAATGATTTATAGTAGTTCGGCCCTAATGTCTACTCCACTACCTAAGCACCGTGCTTAGGATTTCACACACAAATCCACTAAGTTACGAGTAGCTTACAATCGAGGACTTTTTATCGGAAAAATCCGACACCCACTTCGAAGGCACTTCTACACCCGAAAGTATCCACCTTCACACCGAGTGAGCTTTCTCACCTCAATTCCTAAGACCTGCTCCTAACTTAGTTTACACAAGTGGTTTTATATCTTCTATATCAAGTATACCACTCAATCACAAGACCAAACACTAGGTCTTCTTACACACACAAGTAAATCAAAGTAAATGAAATCAAAAACAAATCTATCACAAGAAGAGAGTGAAGAGAACTTATCACAATGAGAACTCTTCTTCTTCTTGAGCCTAGCTACCTTGAAGAGCCCTCCAATGAAGAACACTTTAGGATGAGGGATCAAGAGCTATAAGTTTAGAGATTTGATCAAGAAATAGCTTAGGAGATGCTAGAAATGTCTCTTTGAGGTTTAGAAGCATCAACAACAACCTAGGAGAGAGTTTGGGTGGGTATTTTTAACCCCCCCAAACACAATGGCTCGTCAACAGGCATTTTTCTGCCAGATGGCGACCCCTGATCGCTGCGGTCGATCGTCGATCGATCGGCCAAGTGACTGCCTGAGCGACTGGAGCACTCTGTGCATTCTGGGCTCGGTTCGGTCGACCGCCCCTACGATCGAACCAGTGAAATCAGTTTTTTTACTGATTTCTTATCGCGTTCTTCGTTTCCGGGATTTGGCTTTCAACATGCGTCTACTTGGAGAGTTTTCCAGGTGTTTACATGTTCTCTAGACTCTTTCAAAGAGTCTTCGGTGCACTCGTCGAATGTCTAGAGATTTCCGCGATGGGTCCGAGCGCGTCGACCAATGTCCTTCCGATTTTTTTATTTCTCCGATATTTTTGATCGTGGACGTTGTGCGCTAACTGATATGGAACCTGAAAGTATTTCTCAATGAAACATTAGTTCCATGTTTATTATAATCAAAACCGAGATTAAGACCAAGGTAAAAAATCTTAGACCAACAAGCATGTCGACATGATCACAGGGCACGTGAGACCACGTGGGTCGTGCCCCGTGCATGTATCGTCTGGTCGTCCCCGCTATAGTGCGAGCGACGTCCTCTTACTCGAACCTGCACACCACAAATAAAGTAGAATGATATATTATGATATATTGAATTATATATAAATAATAATTAACAATACATTATCTCTGCCCTCGCACATTAATCAATCTACATGCCTTCGCGGTTGGCGATGCCAGAATACTGTTTGGCCCACGTAACCACCTATGTGGTGACGAACTAGCCTCAGTGGCAGGAGGATCGACGACAAGACGAAGTGCGACTGGAGCAGAATCTGAAGTATTTGGAGGATCGGCTAACTATGAAAGTTAGGCTGAGCTCTCTGTATTATTATCATCATCATCTTCCTTCATCAACTTGATGATCGTCCTTATCAACATATTTAACTTCTAATCGAACTAACTCTGTATTCGCATCCTCAAGTATTAAACTAATTCGGTCTACTGCAGGAGGATCATTTTCTTGATATTAGTCATCTGTCACATTAGGTATCAGCTCATTCTCTCCCGCTATCGAATCAATTCTTCCTCTAGCTTTACTCTTACAAACTACACGCCTATTTGCTCTAGCTTTAGTGTATTTACAACAATTCTCGTGCAAAGGTTCATCAGCAGCTTTCAACATATCATAAAATTATGCAGCCTCTTTATTCAAAGATTCAATCTCTATCGCAGGTTGTACTTCTGTGACATCAACATCCGTAGTATCTGGTGGCACTAACGTCTTAGTAACTGGCTCGACATTATCATTCAAGTGGAATTGATTGCCAAGACTATCAAGTATCATTGTTCTATATGGATTAGATGATCTGGATGAAGAAACATCAGCAGAAGAAGATTCACCATGAGTTTGAACAATCGGATTGCTCGACATCCCAACATCATGTGACTCACCATGACAAGTCCATCAAAAATATCCTTGCATGAATCCTTTTGTATACAAATGCAGAGAGATAGTTTCCCGATTAAAAAATCTTGCGTTCGTACAATTAAAGCATAGACATCAAATTTTATCACTACTAACGAATTTGTGATTCGAATAGACGAAATTTAATAAGTAAGTTATGCCTAATCAAAACTCATTCGTTAAAGCTCCACAATCAAAACGTCGATACATCCATCTTCGATCATCCGACATGATTTTGTCAATCATTGACAATATCTTCAATTAATGTCTTTAGGTGTGATGATAATATTCCATTCTGGATTCATGTTATTTATATATTGTACTGAGTATTTTCTTTAGCCTTTTTTTCATTATAAATTTTGGCAGTTATCTCCCTCTAGTTCTCTGAATACGCATATCATTTCGTGTAACGTAGAACAAGGGAGATACAATAGTCAAAATTTATTAATGAAAAAAAGATTAAAATAAACAACTAAGTTCAATAGAAATAACTATGTTCCCAAATTGTTCAACTAAGGATAATTCAAGGGTTGTAGATCGTGTAAAAAATTATTAACTTTGTTTATACGAACATACAACCCCCGAATGGATCTAATGGTACTTTTGCAAATTTATGTGATCTGACTCGTCGATACGTACGTGACACGTATCAAATCAATCTAAGATTAAATCTATATAACCCTAATTACACAATAATTAAATAATAATTAATTAAACATTTACTAATTATTAAACAACCCTAATTAAACATGATAACTACTAATTAAACAAGATTAAAAATCTAATTAATAAGCTTAATTATTAAATCAAGATTAAAGCCTAATTAAAACATTAATCTACCATAATTAAACCTAATTAAACATTATTAAACCTAATTAAACATTATTAAACCTAAAATTCAGCATGGATATTTAAAAATAATAATAATAAAATTATTAAACCTAATTTAAAAAACTCTAATCAAACAGTAGCATTGCTATTGTTTTGATTGGGGTCGAAACCAAGGATTCCGGCCCCAAATCCGACATCGATGTCCACTAGACGCTAGAGTTGGGGCCGAAACCCTAGGTTTCGACCCCAACTTCAAATAGTGGAGAAAGACCCTGAGAGAGGTGCAGAAAAGCGGCGGATGTTACCTCGAGACGAAGAACCAGCGGCAACAACGAGGAGAAGCGGCAACAGTAGGGAGGAAAAAGAAGGAAGTAAGAAGGGGTGCGGGCACGAACACAAATAAAAGACTCTTCATCGACGGCCAAAGCGGTCGTCACTAAATTATAGATATTGAATTATTAAATCACTGACGACCGACGTGGCCCTCTCTAAGCTATCGTTGATTAGTTTTTTCATTTTCGTGCCACGTGCGCACCATCGACTCATAAGCGACGGTCCTAGAGGCCGTAAGAGAGTCGTCACTATAGATTTATTAAATCATCGACGACTGACGCGACCCTCTCTAAGTCGTTGCTGATTAGTTATTCCATTTTCACACTGCGTGCGCGCAATCGACTCATACGCGACGGTCGTGGCGGCCGTAAGGGAGCCATTACAGATGTTGTTACATTTGTAATGGCCTGAGTGGTCGTAAGAAAGTCGTAGCTCTTACTGAAGGCTCAGTCGGCCGTTGGTGATAGCCACTGGTGAAAGTGACAATTCTAGTATTGTTACCCATCATGCTAGACACCCGGAGTCAGGCGAACGCTGCTACACACTTAGCAATAGCGTTCCTTCACTATCGAGAGACGCTAACACGGTGAGCAGTGACGCTCCAGTGTCCGTCGACTTAGAACTATATGAGCTACGACATCTAATCGTCGACCTCGAAGCGCAAAACTAGAGGTTGACAACCCAGATCGACGTGCCAATGCAATCCAAGGAGCAACTTCTGGCTGAGCGCGAGTCTTGTTGGTCGGAGCATGAAGAGGATAGCCACCACGAGAGAATTGGGAGACCGACCTCAGTCTTCAGAGATGAGATCTCCCATATGCAACACCAGGGAGAACGAACTAGGGCTAGGGAGGAACGCTCCCCCTCCCTTCGACTCAAGACCATTCGCGGAACACATCATGGATGCCCATCTCCCAGACAACTTCAAATTGCTGACTACTCTCCAACCTTATGATGGCACGAGTGATCCGACCACCCACCTGACAATCTTCATATCAATGATGATCCTCAACGATGCAACAGACACCATCCTGTGCTGAACTTTCCTCACTTCTTGGAAAAAGCCGCACTGCTATGGTTCTCAACCCTCCCATCTGGGTTAGTACACACCTTTCAGGAGCTATTCAGATCCTTCATCAACCAATTCTCCTCATCCTGGATCTACTCCAAGACCGAGGACTCTCTCCATTACATCAAGCAAGGACAAAATGAGATGCTAAGAGAATATCTGAAGAGATTCAATGTTCTGGCTATAGAGATATCACTAACCTCGACCCTCACGTCGAGTTGTATTCTATTAAGCACGACCTAAAAACTCGAACAAATCGCAGATCGGGTAGCTCTGTCCAGGCCAAAGACTATGGCCGAGTTCTGAGAGCGGGTAGTGTGCTACATAGAGATGGAAGAACTCAGCAGAAAAGGTCGACATGCAAATCGACAAAGACGGAGCTGAAGACAAGATGGACAAAAAGCCCGATAAAAAAGGTGAAGACGAAGATCATCGTGAATGAGATAACAACAAAAGAGGGAGGTCGTTCTCGCGACCTAGCCCCGGATATGGAGAATACACCCTGTTGAACACCAAGAGGGAACCCATTCTCTAAGAGATTTATAACCTACAACTGTTCAGGTATCCCAACAACGTGGGGAAGCAAAAAGCCCCGCCTAATGCCGACAGAAGTAAGAGGTGTGAGTTCCATCCCACCTACGGGCACACCACCAAAGAGTGTGTGATGCTCAAAGACCAAATCGAACATCTGATATGGGAAGACCACCTTGACCGCTACATCGAGCGCATGAGAAGCCACAGCCGGGACCGTCAGGACTACGACTCCCAACACATAAGTCAGAGTAGAACGCCACCCTCGAGGGGCGTTGGGGGCAACTGAGGTGGCAGCAGAGATGGTCAGCAAGCAATGAAATCTGCGGAGTCAGAAGGAGGCGAGACGAGCTTAGCCAGAAAGAAGTTGCTCTGAGCCATCATGGCGATCAACGACACGACCCGCCCGTAGAGGCCTCACGTCAGAACCTCGATAAATATCATTATTTGAATATCATTTTCGGGGGATTAATAAAAAAATTTACAACCCCATCATTTTTCTATAATTGTTGGTGAATTCATTGTCAGGAAAGTCCTAGTGGACATGGCAAGCTCAACCGACATTCTATTCTACTCAACATTCAGAAAGATGCAATTGACTGAAGCTTCGCTCCACCCCTACAACGGGGACTCCATCGGATTCTCGAAAGAATGAGTCAACATCCGAGGCTACATGTGGTTGACGATGACGTTCGGCTCCCCGCCGAAGACTAAATCGACGAATATGCAGTATTTAGTCATCGACTGCCCCAACCCTTATCACATGATCCTGGGGCGACCCCTCGCTAAATAGCTTGGGAGCATTTGTATCAACTCCCCCACCTAACGCTCAAATTCCTCATTTCAAAGATAGAAGTGGGAGTGGTCCACACTGACCAGAAAGAGCCCCCCCCCCCCCCTATGCTACAATGAGTGCTTAAAGCAAAAATTGGCCGAACCGGGAGAGGCGCCGAGTACTTCATCCCTATTGGCTCAATCAATTTTCCATAAAGAATAGTAGCCAAAGATATCTGAATTGGACCCAAGAGAAGATGTCCAAGAGCAGCCCCAGCTCGTCGGTGACCTGGAGCCTATACAAATTGGGGCCTCCCCCGAGCATGTGACCTTCATCGAAGTTCGCCTACCAGCTAAGCTCCAAATTCAACTCGACACTCTACTCATAGACAACATTGACCTATTTGTATGAATGTTTGCTGACATGCCAGGAATAGACCCTAAAGTAATCTACCACAAGCTCGCAATTGACCCTCGGGTTAAACCTATGGTGCAAAAGAAAAAAAAAACTCGGCGCCGTATGTCAACAAGTATCTCTAGAAGAGACCAGGAAACTGCTGAAAAGAAAATTTCACCAGAAAGATCAGATTTACCACATGACTTGCAAACATTATGATGGTAAATAAAAGTTCAGAAAAATTACGGATGTGTGTAGACTTCACCGACTTGAACAAAGCCTGCCCAAAGGGTTCCTACGTGCTCCCGAGAATAGACAAATTTATCGATGACTCCTCGAGATATCAGTACCTGAGCTTCATGGATGAATATCCAGGCTACAACTAGATCTAAATGCACCCCGAAGACGAGGAAAAAATATCCTTCATCACTGAAAATGCCAACTTCTACTACAAGGTGATGCCTTTTGGATTGAAAAACGCAGGTGCTACATACCAACGCTTGATGAATAAAGTTTTTGAACAACAAATAAGTCAGAATCTGGAGGTATATGTGGATGACATGGTCGCCCAAACACCCGCCGTTGGAATACACTGTGACGACTTCACGAAATTCTTCAGCTAGCTCACACGCTACAACATGTGGCTAAATCAAGAAAAGTGTACTTTCGGAGTCCACGACAAGTTCCTCGGATTCATGCTTACCAACCGAGGGATCGAAGCAAATCCGAAGGATTATCGGGCGATTTAAGAAAATGCGCAACCCGAAAACTATTGAAGAGGTGCAACAACTCACAGGAAGAACGATCGCACTGTCGATGTTCCTCTCTAGGTCAGCAAACAGAGCTATCCCCTTCTTTAAGATCCTAAGGAAGAAGCAAGACTTCTAGTGGGACAAGAAATGCAAACATGCATTCGGAAAACTCAAGAGATTCCTCACCAATCCACCAGTTATGGACAAGCCTCAACAGGGGGAAACACTTTTCCTCTACCTTATAGTCACGGAGAACGCCGGCCCTCAACTCGGTACTAGTCTAGGAACAAGGGAAAGATCATAAATTGATCTACTTCGTCAGCAAAGTCCTCCGGGGACCAAAATCAAGATACTAGAGGATAGAGAAGCTTGCATTCGCCTTGGTCGTCTTGGTCAGAAGACTAAGACTATACTTCCAAAGCCACCATATCGTGGTGTGCACCAAACAGTCGATCAGGCAAGTCCTAGCCAAACCCAAGCTCGCCGAGCGAATGATAGCATGGTCAGTAGAGCTCTCTAAATTTAGCATGGAATACCAGCCAAGGAGTCCATCAAGGCTAAGGCGTTGGCAGCCTTTGTCGCCGAGCTCACAGATCGAGAAGGCGACACCAACCATGTTGAAACATGGACGTCATTCATGGACAGTGCCTCAAACGAGAATGGAAAGCGAAGTTGGCATCATCCTCAAGAATGATAAGGAAGTCTCCTTGGAGCAATCCTTCCAATTCCAAATCAAAGCAAGTAATAATCAAGCGGAATATGAAGCCCTGGTCATCGGACTAAAGCTCGTCTATGATGTGGGAGTCTAGAAAGTGATAATCAAAAGCGACTCACAACTTGTCGTAGGATAAGTCAACAATAATTGCCAAGCAAGGGACCCCTCCCTAGGAATGTACATGTCCCTAGTACATTCCTTAATAACTAACTTTTATGATTATGCGATCCAACACATAGATCGGGATGAAAACACCTGAGCCGACATCTTATCTAAGCTCGCTGGCACCAAGAAACCTCAAAACAATATATCGCTCATCCAACAAGTCCTCGATCAACCGAGCATCCAACCGGTCGACACCTCAGTCGAAGTCCAAGCAGTCGAGAGACAACCGACTAGAGGACCTCATACATAGCCTACTTCAGGCAAGGAGAGGTGCCATAGCACATCTCGAATCAAAAGAAATTCTGAGGAGGGCGAGGTACTAGGTCATGAGGAGGCGTCGGCGTAAACCACCAAAGCGGGGGTAGGTCCCACGGTTAGGGCTTCCAAAAGTAAGACAATTGCCTAGCGAGAGCGACGCCCGCTTCATAAGCCCCGCGGTGCAAACCCATCGCGATCCACTAGCTGCAGGTCCCCTGCAAAGGCCTTCTCAGTTACCACAACTAACCTCCTGCCTCCCACCTTCTTCATAAGCCCCGTGGTGCAAACCCACAACAATCATCTCTTACTGTCAGCCCAAGAGTAACTTCTGGAGGAATGAAAACTCGCAGCACTCCCCACTCCATGCAAGAGCTTAAAGACGTAGGAAAAAAGGTGAGGTAGAGGGCTTTTAAAGGCACAAAGGAGCCTACCCATCTAACGGTCGTTAGCCACACCCTGCTAACGGAGCGAGGATCGTCAACTAGTAGCAAGTACTAGAGTACCTCAAAAAAAGACAATCGAATATCCAGTCCATAATTACCCTCATGTTAGAATTAAAGGTTGGGCAAGCGTTGATAGGCGACAGGCACACGAAAAGGCACCCCTTCCCTACTGCGCGCTATCGCCACATTGATCACAAGAATCGAAGAGTCGTAGAGCGACAAAATCGAAGCACACTGAGATCTCCTACTCTAGCAAACTGGCTAAGGAAAGAACATAACATGCACTCATATACTAGCCCGAGTTCAAAAACTCGGCATATACAAAGAGCTCAGGAAACGAAAAGAAATCGACACAGTATTGGAACTCGGCACGAAGTCCTTGGACTCCGACCAAGCTTGGGGGCTGTGGACTCAACTATCTTTGAGCTCGGTCGAACCATGCCTGGATGCGCCCACGCTCATGAATCAGATTCAGATCGTGCCAACTACACCTTAGCTCGGGGGCTCCACCTGGCCAAACAAAAATATTGGCATCCTTCATTAATTACTAGGAATTCGACAGTAATGAGCATGTCATTTCCAGGATAAACTTCGACTCTTTCTAGGCATGTCCCTACAAGATCGTGGGAGGCATCATCGTCAAAAACATCTCCAACCTGCCTCATAAAATAGACACGTACAACGCACATCAGGTCAACTCCGGAGCCGCGTTAGACTAGGAGATGCGAAGGCCTGCATCATCCCGACTTCAAGCAATAACAATTATATATATATAAGCATACTAGTGGCGCTCGTACGTAAATTGAATTCAATGTAATTTTTATTTGAAAATGAATTCAATTCAAAATGGGCATTTAAGGACGATATTGATAATTTTTTGATATTATATTAATAACAATTTCAATGTTGGTATGTAAATTTATTCCGATTAAAATATTTAGGGACGATATTGATATTTTTTGTGCTGATTATATATATATATATGCACTCACATCAATATATTAAGAAAAATACTAAATCCTCCTAATATGGTGTGCTTAATAATCCTCCTAATACTCACACGTAGTAAAGTGTCCATTATTATTGATGAAATTACAGCTTATATTATTGTGGTTAGGAAGATTATTAGACATATTTTTAGGAGAATATAGCAACACTCTATATTAAATAGAAATCACGTCAATATTTCTAAAGTTTAATATCACAGTAGTGAACATTGAGAAAGCCAAGACTTGTGCTATGACTTAATTCATCTTGTTTATCAATTATATTGTTGTTTTATCTCCTCCCTTATGTTTGCTTTTTATCTTCTTCATCCTCCTCTACTTCTTAGCTGGTACAATTTCAGAACTCCTAAGATGAATGCAAGAGTGATTCTTTCTTGAACATACAGCATACAGAAAAGAAAAGTTAACCAATATAATAAACATAGAGAGAGATCTAGCTAGAGAGAAAAAAGATATATAGATGAAGCTAATTAATTGTCTCACTTAGCAAACTAATGGAATCAAGCAACTAATTTAAGAAATAAATAGAATATATGAAGTAACAAAGTTGAAGTTGGGATTCTTCTCATATATATAAAAGAAAGGAACCTAGCTATATATGCATATATATATCCATATTATTAGGATAAATACGTAGAAGTTCAACGTTGTAATCATGGTGATGATTAAATGCCATTTTCTCCCCCCCCACAAACCCCACTACATTTGGAAAGAAGAGGCATTGTATATATATATTCCAAGATATGGTGGACTAATTAATATATATAACTGATACGGGAATTAATTAATTGAAGAGCAAACATGCACTACGTACTCTACTTATGATTAAAATAATATATTAATATGTGGTTATTAGGTTATTATATTCCTCTCCAATATTGAAGGAATATTTGAGAAATCATTACGAGAGAAGAAGAAGCGAGGAAGACAGATGCATGTATACTTTTCCTTTCTTGCCTACCCACTTAATTTGGATAGAATTATATTATAAATGGATCACTCAACGTGCAAAAGATGCCTTAAGACTTAATTTGGAGAAGTGCAAGTCCTTTTAGTTAACTTTTCGAATTGGCACACGTGGATCAATTTGATGCAAAGTTAAATAGAAAAGACCTTCCTCAGTTAATTGCACTTGTCTTTCACCAAATAGACCTCCACATCTTGTATTTACTCAAAAGAAGACTTGCGTTCTTGATGACGTCATCCTTATGACATCCTCGTAGAAGATATGGTTTCGGAGTTGACTAAGTTTATTTTGCAATTTTCAAAATTAATTTTTTTTATAAACTAATATATATATATATAATGATATATAGTTTTTTCATGCATAATTAATATAATATATAATTAATTATATAGAAAAATTATTTTTTTATAGTTAATATGGAAAATTATATCACTACTAAAAACTTCGTCATCTGCGACGGCTAAAGCGGTCGCAGAAGAGCGATTGCGACCACAAAGGCTGTCGCAACAAGTCCGTCGCGGATAGTCTCGTCGCAAAGGCCGTCGCATAGTTTTTTGCAACCGCTTCATGCGATCGTGTGGTGAGCATCTGCGACGGCGGTGACGGTCACAAAACCGTCACAGCAAAATATATATATTTTTTTAAAAAAATAAAAATATATTAATTCATGTTCCAATATTTAATTAAAATACAGACAAAAGAAAGAAGATTATAATATATAGATATCAAATTATTATTTACATCATATCATAACATTATATCAAAAAAGTACATCAATGATCAGGTGCATCAGGCGATGGGGAGAGGGGCTGCGTGGGGAGCACATTAGTCGGCGTCGATGATGATGATGAATCCGATGATGATGTCGCCGCACCGAATGATGGGGGAGGTGGAGGAGCCGGAGCACCAGGTATGAGAGAAGATATATGTGTCAAGTACTGGATCATCTGTGTCATATATATGTTGAGCCATCTGCGCCATATGCTGAGCCATCTGCGTCACAGTATCTCTCATAGCGGCCATGTCGGCGCTGAGGCGTGCCTGAGCAATCTCGATGGCCGCTAATCGATCTTGATCCGCACGTGATGTTGATGGACCAACGACGAAGGAGGTGAAAGCAGATGGCGAGGGCCAGCCCATCCACTAGAACAATAAGGCAATTGCCTTAGGCCCTAGGTGGATGGCCTGATGCCATGCATGTCAATTAATATATGCATGCATGTGAATTAATGCACGTGGAAGAATGAGAGAGGTGAGGCTACGATACCATGAAATTAATGCATGCATGCTTTTAAAGTTTAATTTGAATAAGAAGATTAAGTATTAAAGACAATTGCAATGTGCTTTTGATTAGCACGATATTATATGATTTGATTAATTAATTAATTTGGGGTGTAATTTAATTATTATTTGTCATTGCATTAATTATCTTTAGGTTGTTCTATTATTTACTAATTATTGTTTATGATGAATTTGTGTGCATAATCAATTAATTTTCATCTGTTAGAATTAAATAGACTCAATTCAACCTTATTATTCTGCAAAAAAAAAGTATTTTTATTAGTTCATAAGTTATAGTTCTTTTTTAGAGGATTTTTAATTTTTAGGAAATTAAAAAAAGAAGAAGAAATTAAAGCATGCAAAGAGACGAACATAAGACATGTATTATCTGACAATTGTCAGATAATTGAATTCCGCCAAAGAATTCATTCATCGTTGGAATTAATACGTGGGCTGGGGGTCATGATTCGTGGGGATCATTAGATGTATCATGCTTGAAGTAATTGCATATTATCCGAATGAAATTTTTGCCCTATCTTCGAACTTTTCGTCTTCTTTATATTCATCGGCTCCAAGCGACTAAGCCTCCAATAGTCGGTCGTTCACAATTCCAAATAGAAGCAATATCCGACTTCCTCAAACACTCGTCTCAAAAAGTTAAAAAAAAAATAAAATTTACATTTAAAAATATATTAATTTAATTTATTGAATAAATGAAAGGCCTCATTTTAAAATTTTGCCTTAGGCCACAATATTTCTTGGGCCACCCCTGCAGACGGCCCTGCACCATGTGGTTGCAACAACACCCGTGCGTGGGTCGTTGTGTCAATGCCATATACACAATTGTGGCCGACGCCTGCCACCTGCATCCATGCGTCAGCATCAAGCTAATGCTGCGCAGGATCACCTCCCCGCTGGGTCACCAACTCACTATATGTGACCTTTAAATAAAAGTAAATTAATTAATTAAATTAATTATACATAATAGAATAAGATACTCTTTAAAAAATATTATCTTACCAGTACCGTCTCCGGCCTCTTGCTGATGAACTCACCTTGGCGAGGACCACGCTGGTATTTATGTGTCTCCTCGAAGACCCTTAGAGAATTAGCGGGGATGAGCGTCCCCTTCTCATCTAGCGTCCCCTACAATAAAATTAATATAATTAATTTTTCTATAATAATAAATGAATTATAAAAATAGTTATTAAATTACTTACCAATCGACGCTCGTGGTTGATAAATGGGATGGACCCACAGGTATGTCGGACGACGGATCCCTCGACCAGCGTCATCCAATTTTGGTGCGCCGTCCGGGAGGCACCCTGCCATCCCTCTGATGCCCAAATATCGCATAGCTGATCCCATAGGTACGTCAACCTCCATCCAGATTGGTTCATGTCCCTCGAGCGCATCCATAGGTGTATCTCTGTTACCGCCTATACTCGCACGCGCCTCATCCCGCGCCCGATGGAGGATATCTTTGAAAAGCTTCTTATTGTAAGCTTCCCAAGAATCCTTCACATGAACCTCAATGGCGGGATCACAGGTATATCGGGCCTACAAAAAGAAAACATTAGCTTGAAAAATTATATCCAGTATAGTTTTAGAATGTTAAACATAAAGCATGATAACTACTTACTTTAATATCTTAATAAAAATTGTTTCATATATCCTAAAAGTTACAACTCAAATGAAATCAACATGTGTCCATAAATATATCACTGAATTATCAAAATTCAGAGAATGTACAACTCAAATGAAACAAAGGAAGAAATAAATAAATTAAGAGTCATCCCTAATGGCAAGACTAAATAAAGCAAGAAGTAATAATATAAAACTTTATTTGATTACACGTACAGTCAACTGATCATGCACGTACGTGCCTGTGCTTTTAAACGAAACTTTCCTGACGGATGCTCAACCTGCTTTATTTGGTTACATTTAAAGGCTCATCTCAATACAGCTTATGCTAGTTGTTACAAGCTAGTGTATAGACGACAGAAAAGTACGTAGTTGATAAAAGAATTCATACATCTTCAAATGCTTGAATACGTTGAAAAAGACTCATGATGGGAAGGCTCATCTCAATGTAGATTATACTAGATGGTACAAGACAAGTGTACTAACTATGGTAGTTGATGCGTACATATTCAAGAAATTTAAATATTTTAACTAGTCTCAGAAGGCAAACCACATCCGAAGAATATAGACATGCTCATATTCATCTAATAACATGCTAGTATGGTTGACAGTTGCTAGTACCACGGAAACTCTCGACAAAGTTGCTTGTGAGATATTAATAACAAATCAGGATAAATTTAGGAAAAGAGACCTATTATTTAAAGTATGTCTCAATTCACATAAGTAGAAATATCAATGGACATTTCATCAACACGTTATAGATAATAAATGCCAAGGAAGTAAATTAATCAACTATTTGATGTCTCCCTTAACAAAAGGGTTTCAGGCTAGGTGTTTGCAAAATATGTTGCTCCTGATCTCAACCTTTTTCTCTAAACAAACTCTTTCGATACAGTAATAAAAAATGCCTCAATGTGACTGCTAATTAAGATACAAGATATTCAAGCTATAAAAGCAATATATTCCTTTTGTCTAAAAATGATGAATCACACGAAATTAAGTCATAAACATGAACATGTTATGCCTTCTACAACTCTTCAAGGTTATAATGTGATAAATTATACTCTCACTTTTTTTTTTCTTGGATCAAAATTCCCTTCAAAATATTTAGATTAAGTTATTACCTTTAAAACTAGATAAAGCTTGTCATACCACTATTCAGACACCGTAATTCCATGTCTTCTACCAAATTAATTCCATAGAGGTCCATTATACCACAAAACTTCGATTTTGAAACTATTGAATTTATGCCTCGGCACAATTTTCAAATCTCACCTTCCATCACCACTTCCATAATGAATACCACCACATAAGAGAAAAAATTTATAAAGTTGATTAATGGAGACTGAGATAAGAATGTAGACTGAGATAAAAACTTATAATGTTGAATCTCACCATGAACATTTAAAGGCTCACCTTGAAATAGAATTAATGGAGACTGAGATAAGAATGTAGTGCCGGTTGTAGTGATTTTGTGCATGACAGCTATAAAAATTGTCATCTGGAGGCTAGGGTTTTAAAAGAGAGGGGCAAGTAGCAAGCGAGGTTTTACAATATTACATTTGCTTTTAAAATGTCAAAAAATATAAAAAATATCAAATAAACATACTTTGGTAATAAACTACGTACCTCGAACTCGGACCATGCATAATGAATCTCGATTATGCTGCGGCACGTGGGTCCATGAATGCCACGGCTCCCGAAAGAACCTTTTGATAATAGAGGTGATGTTGCGAGCAACATCGTCCTACTCGAATCTACAACTCAAGTATAACAACATAAGTAGTCATTAATTAATTAATAATTATAAAAAATAAACTTTGATACTTACTTTAGACCGTGCAGCGATATCCGCTGACGTTGGTCGGTCGATGAAGGTGCACGAGCCCCCCGATTAGGCCCACGAGGCCTACGACGACCTCGAGCCTCCGGGGCCGGTGGTTGTGGCGATGGCACTGCAGCGGGCGTGGAAGGTCCCGACATCTTCACTTGTATCGTAAGATTATGACACTATATATTAAACCTGAAATAAAAAAATAAAACTATATAGATTATCAACAAGGAAATTTAATAAAATTTAATGAAATTTAAGATTATGAAATCATTGAACTATATAAACAAACATATGAATTGGGAAGTAAATGAAGGGGGGGATAGGCTGCATCATCTTTCTCTTTATGCTGGAAAAATACTTCACTTCTTTTTCTTTTGGGGATGGAAAAGACTGAGCTTTTAGCTTTTAGCCTTTGTCTTGCTTCTTATTAGTATTTCATGGAGAGAGAGAATTCATGCTGAGCTTTTAGACTTCACTTCTTTCTTCTTCTTTGTCTCTGCATGCACATTAAGGAGAGAGAGAATTCGATTGTGAAGCAGCCTTTCATGGAGTTCAAGGGAGCTAAAGAGGAGGAAGAAGAATAATAATAAGGGGGAGGAGGTGGATCTTTTTTATGGATACTTTCAGAAAAAGAATAATAAGGGGGAGGAGGGTGGACCTTTTCCTATGGCACTGAACCTTCTGAAGGCAGGATAATCATCAATATTTAACCCTTCTTTTTTCCACACTTCTTTTTGGGAAGTTGAAATTTTTCTCACGGAATGAGATCCAATTTTCAGTAAAATCATATGCGAGTGGTATATTAAAATAAATGCTCTTAATTAAGAGTTCTATACAAGTTTGTACACGAGATATCCAAGACATTCTTAGAAATAACCATTGCGGTGTCGTAACAGATTTTAATAGGCAATGCTCATGCAAATCCGTTTTTGCACTTAGGCATGGCACTTCAATTTGATGTAGCACAACTTTAAGATTTTGACCCATTTCAAAATTCTAAAGCCCAGCGTGAGCATGAATTGCCTCCAAGTTTCAAATTAAGATGTTTATCCTCGTAGCTCTTTTCTAATAACTAAATATATTTTTAAAAGAAAACTGGGATTAATCCACTAGCAAATTGAGGTCAGCTCATATCAAACAATATACAGGACAAAAAGTGCTTGATTAGTGTGATGCTTGTTTGTGTACTAGACAGGTCCATATATATGTTCAGATATGAGCTACTCATTTGGTACTTAACAAGGTTAAACCAAACAAGAAAAAGTGTATAGGTAGGGGTTTTGCATCTGCGCGTAGATACTTATATTTTTTTGTATATTCCCTGAAAATTCTGCTTGCATTTGCTTACAAGAATAGCCTGTTCCAATTTGCATCCTAAATTTTATTGCTGAGGTTTCTGAATAACCTTCATTGCACAGCATGATCGCCTAATTCCATGGATACAAATCAAAAACTAAATGGACGAAGGTATAGTGACTATAGTCTTCAACTACTTTAGTGTCTACTTTACAGGCGGGGAGAGCCGGCAGCACTTCCACCTGCCGTCGGCCGAAACCCTAGCAGGCGGCTGCTAGGTTTTCAGCAGCTCAAGGGAGTGAGAGAGAGAGAGAGAAGGGCAGAATACCGGGGACGATAGATGGGCGGCGAGCGGCGGGCGATGAGCGGTGGGTGACGAGTGGCAGAGAAATCAAAGAGAGAGCGAGCGAGTAGGAAAAAAAAAGGGATCGCGCGGGGTTATAGATTTTAATTTTTGACGGCTCTTGCGACGGCACATAGTGATCGCAACAGGTGGTCACAAAACTGTAGTTGTGTTGTCGCCGTGTTGTTAATATTGCGACAGTAACTCATGCGGTCGCAATGCGATCGCCCAAATCACCTCGTTGCGATCCGCTGATGCGTGCAGTCACAGACCCATATCATGATTTCTAGTAATGTATATTATGTTCAAAAATAAATATATCAAGAATTTATAGATTATTTAATCTCATAATATTGACAACATAAATTAAAAATTATATTTTTTTTTCAAATAAAATGTAGAAAGTATAATTTATTTAAGTCTCTCTAGGTACGTTATTTTTTGTTTTTGCAAAAAATTGCATTTTCTTTTTGAAAAAATAGTATTTTTTGTAAAATATAAAAAGTGCGTCAACTAAACAAAATTTCATTTCATTACTTCATGTTAAATACAATTTTTATAGAAATTTATGTCAATCTAATTAACGAAGTCTTAGTAGCTCTTAGTCTCGATAATTGTTCTCGGTGTCGCAGGGTCTAGGTGGGATCTTACCACGTGTTGTCTTGCTATTGGTGAGTGTAGTCGAGGAGGGTTTCCTCAGCTAGCATGCAGTGTTCTCATATTATGTCATGCATGCAGTCTAGGTTTGGTATATATTATATCATGAACGGTATGTATTGTGTTCTCCTTAGGTTTTTTTTGTCTTTTTTTGTTCCGCTTGTCTTTCTTTCCGGCCTTCTTCTTTACTTGTAATATTTAAAAAAAATTTATTAATAGAAGTATTCTTTATTAGAAGAAGTTAAGATATTGAACGAAGATGCGCAGGTGCATGATTCGGACAATTAATCAACCCAAAAAAATATACAGAGACGTTTTGCAGTAAAATATGTTTTTGGTAATTAACTTAATTTCTATACACTTATATATATATATATATATATATATATATATATATATATATATGGCCTGCACCAAACAAACCTGCAGTGGAAGAATCATTTTCTCATTAATTAATTAATTAGCTTTATTCATTTACTGTATGCATGCATGCGCATGTTTGCAAAATTATTGCAGAATGAGTCGACAATTACATGTAACACATTGAATCTGCCATCTCAAATTATAATTTAAGCGCATGCACGTCAAATGTTGAATTTAGTGAAGAAATTGTTGCATAGCATATTAGCGGTGGAAGTATATGTCGATCATTTGCTGCGAAGTGTGTGGTGCAATTTCAAACACAAATTACTGTTTAATTATGACTGCTTTAATTAATGTTTATTCTACGTCAACTTTTTTAATTTAATTTCTGCTACAGAATCTACGGTGGCCTTTTCAATTTTCTTAATGTACACGTGTATAGCATTTACGACGACCAAAATGGACTTCACAAAGCCATGCCCAAATAATTAATTAATTGAGCATGACTCTTGAACATTATTTACATTCGAGCAAAGGTTAGAAGGGGAAAAGTCTTACAACTCACTCAGCCTCATGATTATATTTGATTTGATCAAATTAACTTTACCACAAATTAATTGGATGCGCTCGGAAGGAAGTCTTAGAAGATTTAGCTTTGAATCTTAGGACGTCTAGAATGAATATATATTCTCTTTATGATATAAATGTAACCCAAATTCAAAATCCTAAACCGAGACCCGAAACCTGAAACCTGAGAAAAAATAATCGGGGAAAAATTAAACTTAATATCGGCCAAAACTTGGTCGACCGAACATTAGTCGATGATCGAACGAATTGCCCAACAGCTCTTTTTCTAATCGTTTTAATCCGTTGAGCCCGAGTCAATACAACCATGTTCCCATGTTTCCCTATAAATTAATAAGGGTTGCCAACCTTCCTTACATCCCTTAGTCATTATTGTGCCTATGTATTTCTAACTTTCTCTCTCTTCATTTAATGAAGATATAAACACATATTGATGTGTGAGTCCAGCGGACTCGAGTCTAGCATAGAATAAATCCCTTACAAGCTCGGTAAGTGTTATAGTCATCTCGTAGTGAGGGTCAGTGCATGCACTTGGCGAAAGCATTATTAAATTATATTATACATTATATATTCTATAATATATATATATATATATATATATATATATATATATATATATATATATTCAAGTGATTAATATTTTTTAATATTATTTAGTTATCAAAAGTATTTTGCTAATAATTATGATTCTTGTATTACAATCAAATATGCAAAAAAAAAAATTGGTTGGAATAGGATGCAAATCTCACACCCCATGAAATTCAATATCTGGTTTCAATTTGATTCTCAATTGGCAATCAAATGCACGCTTAATCTCTTTAAAATATTTATGAGTTTATATTTATCATATAATTTTTTGCAAACTACTATACTCCTCGTACAAATATTATATTTTCTCACTCCTTTCCCAATTTACTAATGAGAGAAAAGAAATGGCTAATGTTGTATATTTCTTTCACGCATTTTTTTAATTATGAATCTGTGTATATGTACAAGTCCAGAGTTATACTTGAACACGACATGGTCTTTATAGTAATTATTTGGTTTGATTTCATGAATTAATGCAATTAATGCATTAAAGGGTCTTTATAACAAATATATGATTTGGTTCTATGAGTTAATACAATGCATTCAAGGGTCTTTATAGTAATTATTTAGTTTGATTTCATTAATCAATATATGTAATGCATTCATTGAGATTGACTTCCCATTGTCTAATTGAGACATTGTGATATGTATTCTTTACCCCTCCTCCTCCTCCTCCTCCTCCGCAAGGTTGGTAATGAGATTGAATGAACGTCAAGCTTGTAACGAAAAGTAGTGGAAGAATATTTAGGCGACGTTTTAGTGAACAGATCTTTAATATGGTGAGTTGTAGGCAAGTATCGAAGTTGAAGATCATCCACATCAATTTTTTCCCATAGAAATAATAATCGACTTCAATGTGATTTGATTCGAGCATGAAACATTATAATGTGAGACAAGTGAATGGTACTTTTGTTGTCACAAAGAAGGAAGGGACAATGCTCAATATATGCTCAAATTCTTTTAAGTTTGAGCACTACCAAAATATTGTTTAATAAAGCTTACCAAGTGTGGTTTAAGCAATGCTTTACCCATATGGGTGATGGGTAAAGCTTGCCCATTTCCAACAAGAACTGTGTTAGTGCCAAAATAAGTGCACAAAATAAGGTGTAAGATTTTTTAAGTTACCTCCTTGGTTTGTCATATACGTAGTTGCTCCAAAGTCAGCAAAAAGTTTGGATCATTGCCATCATTGAGACTAAATATTGTCAATGCTTTGGTGGTCATTTTCGACTATTATTGGAATTTGGCGGGACCCTAGAGTTTGAGGCTTGATTATTGTGGTTATTGTTTGGTAGACGTTATATGAAATTGTTTGAGCCACATCCTAAAAAACTCCCTCTATACCTTCACACATATATCTTCCTTTTCATCGGTGACTAAAGAAGGCATGATTATGATCAATTGTGGAATTTTCTTCAACTAGATAATTAAACTTGTTCAAAGTTTGCAAAGACATAATAAATTAAGATATTGAAGGAATTAAATGATGTGGAGGTTTCGATATAACATCAAGCCGAGATCCCTTGTATTTGCTTCCAAGTCCTTTTGCAATTTGAAAAACTTTACCTACATCATAGAGAGATTTGCCAATTGTTGCAAATTCATCCAATGATAGAGTCCCTTTGATGAACCATTATAGAGTCCCTTTTGATGATCATTGAGCCTCACTACCTTCAGTGTTGGGCCAAATTTGGTCATGAATCACACTCCAAATTGAATAGGTTGTATCCCCTTCATAGATCATGCCAAGAGTTTCTCCTTTCATATTGCCAAGAAGTTATGAAGTGAGTAATCCATCATTCAACATTGGTTGCTCTGTATCTATATTTGCTATCTTGTTTCCGTTGAATTGATGACTTCATCAATTGGATTTTGAGAGCTTGTCATGTGATGTTCAAGGCCGAGGCTCCAAATTAATGGTAGGATTTGAGATTTTCAAAGCACGAAATTTATAGTGGACAATTTTGTTGATCTAAGATTTTCAATCTTAGTTTTGATGATAACAAATAAGTTCTAATGTGTTTATCAAGTGTTGATTAAACACGTACCAAGTTCAGTTTCATATTTCAAGAAGGCATTTTTCGAAGAAATCGGTGCTCGGTGCAAAGTCGTAGCAAGAAATAGGTTTACGTTCTAGATTTTTTGTTGTAACTTCTTTTAGGCCTCATTGTGATGTATCTAATTGTTTCAACCCACACTACTAGAAACTTGATCTTCAGCAACGGCCGCTCAAGCCGTTGCTATTTGCAACGGCATTCTTACGGCCGCCCGAGCCGTTGCAGATATTTGTATCTGCAACGGCGTTCTAACGGACACCCGAGCCGTTACGGATTATTTTAATTATCAGCAACGGCTTTCTGACGGAACGCTGAGCCGTTGCTGATAATTAAAATATCAGCAACGGCTTTCTAACGGACAAGTGAGCCGTTGCTGATGATAACTTATCAGCAACGGCTTTCAACGGGCGAGTGAGCCGTTGCTGATAAGTTTATATAGGGCACCAGTAGCGCTCGATCCTTCTTCCTCCCGCTGCTGCCGCCGCCGCTGCCGCTGCTGCCGACGCCGACGACACCAACGACGCCTCTTCCTCCTCCCGCTGCTGCCGACTTGTTCAGGTATGCCTCGCCAGCCGGCCGTCTCTTCCCGTTGCGGCCGGCGGGAATCAATCCGACCGAAACCCTATTTCTAGGGTTTCGGCCGGCGGCGGTCGGCCGATGGCCGCCGCCGGACCTTGTACAGTGACCGGACAGTGTGTCCGGCCACTGTACGCCGGCGCCGGAGGGTGAACTCCGGCGCCGGAATTTATAATTATATATATTTTTTATATTGTTTTATAATTGTTAATTAATTATTTTATAATTGTTAATTAATTGTTTAGATTAATTGTTTAGATTAATTGTTTAATTTGTTAGATTAATTATTAGGGTTTAGATTAATTTCGGACGCGCGCCGGAATCGTCCAATTCGGACTCGCGCCGGAATCGTCAGGCCACTTCGGACGCGCGCCGGAATCGTCCAATTCGGACTCGCGCCGGAATCGTCCACTTCGGACGCGCGCCGAAATCGTCCAATATGGACTCGAACTGTCTCGAAACATTTAGAAAATAATCATCCATCCAACGAGTTGATATGTTTCACGTACGCATCGACGAATCGGATATGATTTAGCAAAACCTTAGATCCGTTCGGGAATTGTATGTTCGTGTAAAAGAAGTAGATGATCTTTTATACGACGTACAATTCTTGAATTGTCCCTGATTGGACAATTTGGGAATATAGTTATTTGTACTGCACTTACGTTTTTATTTTAACTGTTAACTAATTATTCTAAAATTCGGCAACATCTCTCTTGTTCTCCGATACGCGCCCAGATGATATGCGTATTCGGAGAACTGTAGGGAGATGTTGTCGAAATTTAGAATAATTAGTTAACAGTTAAAATAAAAATGTAAGTGCAGTGCGAATAACATAAATCCCGAATGGAGTAGGACAATCTCATCTAAAGACATTAACCAAAGAAATTGTCATTGATTGACAGAATCATGTCGGCTGATCGAAGTTGGATGTACCGACGTCTTGATCGTGGAGCTTTAACGAATGAGTTTCGATTAGGCGTAACGTACTTCCTAAATTTCGTCTATTCGAATCGGAATTTCGTTAGCATGGGTGATCAAATCCGATGTTCGTGCCGCATTTGTTCAAAGGGACGATTTTTGGATCGGGAGACTGTCACTCTGCATCTATATAGCAAAGGATTTGCACCAGGTGGGCCGAACAGGTGGCAGCCTCCACCAGCCACAGAGTCACGTAGATTGATTAGCGTGATTGAGGAGCGGTAATATATCATGAATTATGAATCATTACAAATTCATTATATCATAATATAATATTAAAATTTAATTTTGTTGTGCAGGTTCGAGCAAGAAGAAGTGCCGAGGAGCATTTCTTCTACTATTCGACGATACATGCACGGGGCATGGCCTACGTGGTCTCACGTGCCTAGCGAGCACGTCGACATGTTATGACGCGAGTTTGAGGCACGTATTATTATTATTATTTACATGCATGATGATATATTAATATTGGTACTGATATTATTATTTTGCAGGCTCGCTATACATGGGCCGAGGACCAGAGGCCCTTCATTTACGCTGCCTGGGAGGCTATTTCCCGGGCAAAGTACAACGGGCAGCTGGGGCAGGCTCGGTCCCAAGCGATGGCCCCACTACTAGAAAAATGGCCATCAGCAACGGCTGATGCCGTTGCTGAGCCGTTGCTGAAGTGCATCAGCAACGGCCGAGCCGTTGCAATAGCGCCGTGACAGAAAGTCGCGTTGCTGATGACTTAGCAACGGATCAGCAACGACCGCTCGGGCCGTCGCTCAAAACATTATCAGCAACGACCGCTCGGGCCGTCGCTAAAAATATTATCAGCGACGGTTTTGCCACAGACCCGCAGCCGTTGCTGATAAAATTAATAGCAACGGCCACGAGTCCGTAGCAACGCCGTTAGTAAAACCCCGTCGCTAAGCCGTGGCTGTAGGTCATCAGCAACGACTTTCGATACACTTTTAGCAACGGCTTTCCCACGGACGGCCGTGGGAAAGCCGTTGCAGATGATGTTCACCTGTAAGCAGAAAAATTTACAATTTCTAATTTCCATTGATACATTGATACATTATCTGATACATAACTCACACACCCATACCCTCATACACACATTCATTCACACATCACAAAGCGATGGCTCGGTCCCAAGCAACGGCCCGGCCCGAGCTGGGACCACTAACATCGCGGAGACTCGGGGATACAGCCCCGGTTGGATTACTCCGGATATATGGGACCAGCTCGTGGGGATATGGTCGACGGATCGATGGCAGGAGGTTTCTCGGAATGCGGCTAGAAATCGCATGTCGGGGGGAGCAGCGCGTCACACCGGCGGCTCTGTTGCATTTGCAGTGCACGCAAACCGTATGGTAAGTATATCTTTTAATTATATATTTTATTTGTTATTATGTGTACTAATTAATGTATTTGTTTTGTAAATGTAGACGACGGTGTCGGATGACGGGACTGTCCAGCGACCCTCCCCGATGGCGGTGTTTGAGCGGACTCACCGTCGAGCACATGGGACGGGGGAGTACATCCACAACCGCGCTGCATACATTATGGTAATTATATATTTGTTTAAATTATTCATTATATATTTATAATTTAAGTTTTATGATAAATATTAAACAAAAAATCAAACTCGAGTAGGAGACCTACAGCCAGACGGTGGTGCAGCGCGGGGGTACCCCCGAGGACTTTGACGCAGCATCGTGGGTCGAGGCCGCAGGTGGCTGGGACCATGGCCGCGTATATGGCTTCGCAGATAGTGGTCATGCGCGAGCCGTACTAGGGCCACTTGGGGCATCGACCCCTCCGGTCGCTGGTGAGCGATCGTCTACCTCTAGATCCAGTTATGATCATACTAGCAGAATAAGGACTCTAGAGGACACGGTCGCGCGTCAGACTGAGATGATGGAGCGCCAGAGTCAGATGATGGCGGATATACAAGCTATGATACGCAACATGTCAGGTCATCCCGAAGCAGGCATCTCTTCGGCATCATCTAATCCATCGTCCTCGAGTCAGTCCACGCCGGTGTACACTCAAGCACTCCAGACCCCGCCATATATATGATCCAGACCATCCTCCATCGTGATCGTGAGATTTTTTGTTTGGATATTGAACTTGTTACTGAGATATTGAACTTGTTTAACTTATTTTGATTGGATATTGATACTTCAATTTTGCATTTGAATTGTTTTTATACTATCGTGGATAATTATCAATATAAATATAATTGTTTTGATGTATATCTTGGTGTGTTTGTGATGTGTGAATGAATGTGTGTATCAGGGTATGGGTGTGTGAGTTATGTATCAGATAATGTATCAATGTATCAATGGAAATTTTCAATTTTCAAATTTTCTGTTTCCAGGTACACATCATCAGCAACGGCTTTCCCACGGCCGTCCATGGGAAAGCCGTTGCTAAAAGTGTATCGAAAGCCGTTGCTGATGACCTACAGCAACGGCTTAGCGACGGGCTTTTACTAACGGCGTTGCTACGGACTCAGCGGCCGTTGCTATTAATGTTATCAGCAACGGCTCCGGGTCTGTGGCAAAACCGTTGCTGATAATATTTTTAGCGACGGCCCGAGCGGCCGTTGCTGATCCGTTGCTAAGTTATCAGCAACGCGACTTTCTGTCACGGCTCTATTGCAACGGCGCGGCCGTTGCTGATGCTCTTCAGCAACGGCTCAGCAACGGCTCAGCAACGGCATCGGCCGTTGCTGATGCCCATTTTTCTAGTAGTGCCATTTCAATTTCAATTCAAGCCTAAACCCGCCTGAATTGAGTCATCATCTAATGACTACCACAAGCAATTTCGGTCAATGGTCACTCGATTGATCGACCTTCGATTAGTCTACGACTGACGAGCCAAACAGCTCTTTTTCAGCCCTTAGTCGGGCTCTCCTCTTCATATCTGCTGGCAACAACTATAAACACCCTTGGTTTCATGTTCCCAAGGGTTCTAACACTTCAATTCAATGAGTCCATCCTTCAAATATTGAGCCATAATACTTGAGTTTAAACCTTCATTCTCAATCTACACCATTCTTGAGCCCTCTTCTCATCTCCAAGCCATTCATCATTTTGAGGCTTTGAAGTACTATGAGGCAGCAAGAAAGAGCTTCAACTGAGTTTGCATTATTTAAACCTCTTTTCTCTTGTATTTTGTTTTTATTTGTTCTCATTATTATATGTCTTGGTGATTGATGTATGGGACACACCTTGGTTTAAAATGTAAGACAGGACTGAAGTGTTCAGAAAATTACCTACTGAGGTAGACTTTATCCTTAGTTGTGGGATTCCTAGCTATCCTTCAATATGTCCTTTATCAAGCTACAAGCCAGTCTGCCCGACTTTACACAACAATATGTTGCTACTAGAGATGCAACTGAGGTTGAGTCGTCTTCTACGAATCTTTTATCTTCAGATCTCAATTACAGTCGCTCTTCAGAAGCAAGAGCATCTGTCGAGGAAAGAAAGGGGAAGTGAAGGACGAGGGCAAGTCCCAATTTTAGCAAACACAACTTCGGTGACTTTGGCTCGCAACCGACATCAACTATTTTGTATAGAAAGTTGAGTGGATCAGCCACTTCTGCATAAGTGGAATTATCAGACTATGGGGAGGCAAGTTTGAGTTTCTGCAATAGGGAGTAGAGCAAGTAGGTCTACAGAACGCCACTCTTTCTGAGCTATCACACTCGCTTTCTTTTGTTCCGTTGATATAGGGGTAGAGGCATCCTCAAGGGTTGGGGAAAGTTCTTACGCTCTTAGTGAATTGTGTGGAAATCCTAAGGGATGACCTTAGGTAGTGGATGTAGACTTGATTAGAAGCTGAACCACTCTGAAATCATCGTTTTAGCATTGTGATTTAGCATGTGTTTCTTAGCATTTAATTACTTGTTATATCCTTATCTTGCTAAGTGGTTAATTAAGTTCATTGTGTCTAATTAGTTCGATATTTGAATTAACAAGCCTAAATTTGACAAGTTGACTTTTAAACTTAGGACACGCTATTCAACCCCTCTAGTGGGACTATTTCTATAACAAATTTGATTGAATCTATATATGTTGGAGCAATGGTGAAAGGATTGAATAGAAAGTTGGGGTTCTTTAAAGTATAAGGCATTTGAAGAATTTTGCTTTGATGCCATAACCAGAGAAAAGAGATGGCTAAATATTTTATATTTCTTTCATACATTTTTTTATTATAAGTTTGTGTTCGTATAAATATATACAAGTCCAAAGTTATATTTGGGCACGACGTCAATGGTCATTATAATAATTATTTGGTTTGATTCCACGAATTAATGTGATGCATTCATTCATATTGGCTTCCAATGGTCTTATTGATTTCTCATTATTTGAGACTATAATTGAGACATTGTGATCTAAATTCTTTACATTTACAACTTACTCAACCTGATTATATTCTAAATTCAAGTGGTAGATTAGATTGGATTAGTACTATGATTGGTCCAGTAAGCCCTTAAGAGCTCTCATCCCAACGTGCTTTTTCCTAGCACTCCAGCCAAATTGCCTCTATCCCCGGTCTAGAGGAAAATATGCTCTTTAATTGATTTATTCAATCTCTCTCTGCGTTTTCAAGTGGGAGACGGAAGCCAAATAAGATTATGGGAAGATGTTTGGCATAGTGTCTCCCATCCTTATTCTCGACGGCTCAAAACCCATGTATATTTACAGCAAATGCTAAGGAACTTACTCAAAACGATGACATTATCGGCTGGAACATATCCTTCGATAGCTACGTCCCAACTAACACAATCTGCATGCTAGCAGACATCCCAGAGGGTATTGTACACCGTTTGGACGAGGATAGGATCTTATGAAAGTGGACAAGTTGCAGTAACTTGAGCACCAGCTCTCTCTACGACATTCTCAACTTTAGGGACTTATTGGACCCCAAGTTCGAATTCATCTAGCAGCGACACTATGTGGTTGGCGTATCTTAATTTCATAAACTGGTTGGCTAAATGGAATAGGCTCCGTACAAAGGATAGACTCCTACGTTGGAATATGCAGGTGGATCCGACTTTTCTTCTCTATGGAGCAAATCTCGAAACGCACCTCCACCTCTTCCAGACCTGCCAGGGCCGAGTAATCCTTCTCCAACATTGTGACGTCCCATTCTTTCCCATTTCCTACCAACCCTAGAAGATTAGGACTAGCGGTAGCAAAATAAGTGAAGCAAACCCTCTTTTAGGCTCATTACGATTTGGAGATGGAAGATTTGACGTGAGCGGAACACCAGATGGTTTGATGGGAAACGTCGTTCCGCCATTGAACTTGGAATTGAAGCGGGTCTTCTTGTCGACAACCTTCGGTCTTTGTGACGTGTTTGTTTTTGCGTGTCTACTTTAGCGGTTTTTCTTGTTTGTTTTTTTTTCTTCTTTTTTCTCCTCTTCTCTCCCTCCTTGTATTCCTCAATCCTCTTGATTAATACAAGTTTCCTTTGTTCAAAAAAATATCTACCACTTGAATTCCACTTAGGTGATTAAAGAATAAATATTTGAACTCTTTAGGGGTTAAAACTTACCCCTTTGATCATTAGCATCATCTAAACACATACATGCAAGATCATCAAAAACATAACTTCGGAAACAATTTTCTTTCTTCTTTTTCTTGTATGGAACAAACTTAGTATCATACACATTCTAGAATTGAGAACAAAAATGAAGCTAGAATAACTGATATTTCTTGCTTTTTTCTTTGCAAAAGGCAAATATATGGTGAAAGCTGCAAAAATCTATCCCATATTAATCTTTGCCACCCAAGGCAAATATTTCTTACCAACTAATTAAGCTAACACCTCCTACTATCATACTATTTCTTCCTTATTCTTTGATTCCTGATACGCGAAACGGCACGCTTCGACCGCCTCCTTCACTGAAAGGAAGACCCTCTGCTCCCCTACTAGATCAATGTACCTGGAAATCTTCAACTTCTCTTCAACCCCAATCCTAGGATTTGTTAAAGCAATCTGCAATCAAGTGTGTAAACAACTTTTATCTTATCCAAGTGGATATTTATCAATCTGCTAGATTTGTTTAGCAAATTATGACATACCTTGATTCCTCTTCTTTCAGCATATCTATGAACTTCCAAAAGCATGCTAATTCCAGTATTATCTATCGAGGTCACTCCTACAACACCAAATTAAATACATGAATTTCTAAGGTTAATACTCCTTTTCTCTTAGTTAAAAAAGATAGACTTACCACTCATGTCAAGAACAAGGTAGCGTAGATGTTCTTCAGTGCTCTTCCTAGCAATGGTCTCTTCCTCTTCTATCCACTTCATGATCCTGGTTTCATGGTAGTTAAATGTTTTGGTTAGCATGTAGCAAAGGCTTTGACATAATCTTTTAATTTGATGAAATGCTATTTTACCTTTCTTTGAGATAGCCAGCACTTGCATAGTAGACAGGAGAACCAAGTTGCAAGATCAAAATGTCAGGAGAGAAGATAGAGTTTGGATATTGCTGCACATCGCAATACATTTCAGTTCCTGCTATGTTTCCAAGTTTGCAAGTAGTTGGCCGAGCCACATACAGCAATGCCCTAAGTATTGACAAACCCACCTGTAAAAACTTGACCAGGTCAACCCCACTTTTTGGTGCTTCCGAGCATATATAATCGAAATATATAACAGATGGTTTGATTTTTCAAAGTTTTTTTGGTCCGATCAATGGTCAGACTAGAATGTTATAATTGCTAGAATTAAATCAAACACTTGTGCAATGGAAACCTACTGAACTCAGAAGTCCGACAGTCATGCTGAAAAATACAACACCGAAGAAGGCTGCCATGCAAATCACAAAGTCAAACTTGTCCACCTTGAACAGGTGGTGAGCTTCCTCGTACTCGATGAGCCCAACCATGGCCACAATTATGATTGCTGACAGTGCCACGAGAGGAGTGTATTTAAACAGAGGTGCCAAGAACAGCAAAACAAGCATGATGCACATTGACATGATCACATTTGACATCGCTGTCTTCGATCCAGCATGGTAATTCACTGCTGACTTGGAAAAAGGTCCTGCATGCATGTCAACAAATTATATATTTACATATATACACTCCACTGATATATATTCTTTTCCAATGAATTTAACTTCATGAGAAGACATCAACCTGTGGTGAGGTAGCAAGAAAAGCAAGAGCCAATGACGTTCATGAGGCCAAAAGCTATCATCTCTTTGTTGGCATCTATCTGTTCATTTTTCATGGCTGCTAGACTTCTTCCCACTGCTATTCCTTCCTGAATCAAACGTTTTATTCGAATTATTTAACAAAAAAATGGTATGCACAATAATTTAATTTAATTTAATTTAATTTACCGAGAGTGCTAGGAAACCAGAAATCAAGGCTGCTTTGAGGAGAAGGCTAAAATATCTATACTCGAATTTTAACTGGAATATGGAAATGGGATTTAGTCCTTTATTCACGGGGCCCACCTGCAAGAACCACACATAAATAATTCGTCATTAAGTATGGAATATATATATATACAAAAGTTCAATTAAAATTGAGATCGAAATATATAAAGCAAGTGCAGTGTACTTAACGATAAGGATGCCATGGTCCTCCGCTTGTACATAATAATCAAAAAGAGCTCCCAGTACTACCACCAGCAGAGGACCCACGGCCGGCAACCAGAACAGCCTTGGAAGTTTGGCTCTCTGCATGTATATATATATAATTAATTAATTAATTAATTAATTATTCACAATATATAATAAAAAGTAAATTAATTCGTGACTCACCAGATGCCTAGTGAAGAGCAAAAAGCTAATGAAGCATATTCCAAGAACAGCACTCTCCCATCTCCACTGAAACAACAAGTAATATTCCAGTTCATCTAATTAATTTCCAGTTAACTTGATTTTTTCATATTATAAAGTCGTGAGGTAATGCAAATCGATATGCTGACCTCATCCCTGTGGCAGAAAATAGAAGACATGACGGAGACGACATCGGTTTTGTTGGTGAAATGCTGCATTCCGAGCACTCCCTTGAGCTGCTGCATCATCACCACCATCGCCGTTCCTCCCATGAATCCGGTGATCGTCGACCGTGAGAAAAACTCCACCAGTATTCCCAGCCTAACCATTTATAGATATATATGTACGTATAAGAAATTAACGCACTACTCAGTTATCGATTAATATTTATTGCTTCATTACCTGAAGAGGCCAAGAGCGGCTTCGAAGACTCCGGTGAAGAAGGCGGCGGTGAAGAGCAGACACATGTACAACTCCGGGCTATCGGAGGGCGACACTTCGCTCGAGACGGCCGACCCAAGAAACAGCGACACCGCGGCCGTGTTCCCCACCGCCACGTTGGTCGAGCTACCAAATATGGCATATATCAACGGGGGCACAAAACTCGAATCTATATATATGAATCAATATAATTAAATACAACGCACAAGCAGTACGTAAAGTTCATATGTAGAGTGTGTACGTAGATGTACGTACAGAGGCCGACGATGGGGTGGAGATTGGCGAGGCGGGCGTAGCTGATGCCTTGGGGGACGGCGAGGATGGCGACGGTGACGCCGGCGAGGAGGTCGGCCTGGAACGTCGCCAGGTTGTATCGCGGAGCCCACTCCAGTACGGGAATCATCTTCTGCACGAATCTTCTTGCACCCGACGACGGCGGCAGACCGTCCGCCGGCAAGAACGTCTCCCTAATTAGCTTATCATCCTCCATTATATACTTGATTAATTAACAAATAGATCGTACAACTCCGAATATTTGGGAGGCGATACGATCTAACTTGTTAGTTATTAATTATTACCCAACCTTTAATGGGAATAATTAATTGTACGTATCTCATGTGCATGCAGTATGAGTGTGTGTATATATATATAGATATATATATATATAGAGAGAGAGAGATAGAGAGAGGAAGAGGTAAGAGAAAACGTGCATGGTTTGGGGTTGAGGTTGATGATGAGATGAGAACAACGCCGTCCCCGGTCATCACCTGATCTTGAGCTGAAGATGGAGATGCATCTTGATCTGTCAGAGTCAGTGGTGAAGACAGCATGCAGGTAGACAAGGGGTGTCGGAATGCAATCATATATTTGGGATGACATCAGAAGGTGCGTCTGCCTGCCTCCATTTTGGTCATGGGTTCATTAGTTTTTGAAGATCTTTTGTGGGGGAAGCGGCTACTGGGGGAGGAATGCATCCATTAATTAATTAATTAATAAGGATATATTAAATAAATAAAAAAGATTTGAGCGGATGCATGCGAAGTTGAACACGCAAGTAGGCAGAGACTATTCTATTTTTTAAAAGTAATTAATTAACTTGGGGCTCGTATCTATTTCATAAATCATAATACGTCCAAATTAATTCTTATGATCCATTTAACAATAATAATTTAATAAAATTCTATATCTCTGACCCGACCCGAAATATTATTTAATGAAGAAATAGCTATGTTTTGATTTCAAGTACGTAGGTGGTACGTACGTATTATATATGCGATCGAATAATTCCATATATATTTGACCATGGAGTAAAATATATACTTTGACAAGTAAGAGCCCAGTTTGAGGAGTGTGCAATTTTTATGGGCAAGACTATTCATAAAATAGTTATGAATTAATTAATGAATATGAATAAAAAAAATAAATATGTTCATATTTCTTTTTTTTCTATTTACGTTCGTATACATTTCTTTTTTATTCATATTTAATAAGTTGAATTGAAGTTCTCATCCAACCATTCATAAAGATTTAACAAGCTGTCCATATAAGTTCTTTTTCCAGTTTGAGGATGTAGTGTTAGTGTTAGACACACCCATAGGCAAGAAGGTGGGACCCAGTTCATTCGGTTGGTCAAATTAAGATATGTACTAGGGAGTTTGCTCGATCGGGTCAAGTATTTTTTATAAAAATAATTCGTAATGATCAATAATAATTATGAAAATGGTAATATATATATGAATAAAAAATATATATTAAGATATCTAGAACTTAAATCAAGAAAATAGATATTGATATCTTACAATAATCATGCCTCAAAACCAACAAAAATAGTAAACTTGGATATACTATATAAAGAAAATTAGTAGATATTTAATAAAGACTTAGAATCAGGCTCGAACCATGCTATCGGATTGGATTCGGACGAATCGTGCTATCGGGCTCAAATCGAGCTATCGAAATCGAACTATCAGCCCAAACCGGGCTAGGGTAGGGCCGAAGCTATAGCGCCTGGCCCCGGCCTGACTCGATATTTGTTGGGGCCTTATCGGGGCGGCCCGATAATGGCCCAGGCACAACAAGAATGACCGAAGCTCGATTTTAAGGTGTCGGGTCGAGCCGTGCTATCGGCTCGAGCCAAAAATTACCAACTCTAGTGAAAAATTACTATATAAATTAAATTTAAAAAAATAATTTTATGGATGGCAAAATGATATTTTTTATGACATTAAAATATTTTAAATTTGTTATCCCTCCTTATTTCACCATTTTGGTGATGGTGGAATAAAAGTTTGATAGGGTTTGAAGGGATTTCTAACACCTTCAAATCTCTTCTCATTTCTTTTAAAATTAAAAATCAAACATGAGATAATTAACTTCTTCCTTTCCTATTCCTCCTTATCCCTCCCAATTCCAAGATCCAAACAATTAAAAAAAAAATTATAATAAGATTGAGAAGTTAATTATCATGTTTGGACCGTGCGTAGGTCCATATTATAATAAGCTAGGTCTACATAAAATTTATCATGATATACATTCATCAACAGCTAGGTCTACATGTGAATAACAAGTTCACTGGATGCTTATCAAGTTTAGCTACATACATACCTCAAGATATTTGGAGACCACCATGGTCTACTAGTGACTTGATTGATGTAACAATGAAAAGGAAACTTGCTACAATTCCTGCCTGCCTTCTAATTTGAATAGTAGCTTTGTCTCATTTATGAATACCAAGCCAATTTACCCACTCCTAGCAAATGCACAGTTTAATTCAGGCCACAAATAGTTCGATCAAGTGACTTGTTTTCAACTTCCAATTAAAGAGTACAAACACAACTTATTATGCTCCACATCAGTGATAGAAAAAGATTTGAAATACAAGTACTTCTCTTCAACAGCAAAACCACGCAAGGAGGAGCAATAAGGAGAGTGGAGCTAGGGCACAATAACACGAATTTAATAATTGAGAATTATATGTTTCACGTTTATTTAGAAAAGAAATATATACTCTAGTCTTTCAAATGTCACTATCCTTCGGCCCTGGTCACTATTAATCAAAATCATTCTATAATACATACATAAAATATGGGAGAAGTATAATCGAAGTCGTATAAATTTTAAATTTTTTAAACTTCAGTCTTGTAAGTTTTATTTTAATATTTTCAATCATATATATTTGCTCTGTAGCACATATTTTGGTCCTATTCATAACGGTTCGTTAACTCTATCAATATGTACATAACGTCGTTTATTTTTTCGTGGGTGGAGAATTAACGAACTGTCACGGATATGATCAAATCTGTGCTACGAAATAAATATATATGACTGAAAATTTCAAAATAAAATTTATATGACCAAATCTTTCAACGTGTATGAACGGCATTATGTCCATGTGAACAGAGAATTAACGGACCGTCACGGATATAACCAAATCTGTGCTACGAAATAAACATATAGGACTGAAAATATCAAAATAAAATTTATAAAACTAAATTCCAAAAAATTTAAAATTTATAGGACTTCTGTTGTACTTTTCCCCATAAAATATTTGTATAACAAGGACACTATCTTCAATGAAAAAATTAAATTAAATATATTTATTAATTGACAATTTGACTAGATTCATTTTTAAATAAATAAAATAATAATATTTTCAAGGAGTATGCCGCGTCGCCGCCGCGCAACATACTTTAGACAACATGGAGTACGAAATGAATTATTTTATCTGGTATACACCAAAATATAACATCAATTTTATATTGTTATAAGAGAAATTTGGAAGAAAAAAAATATTAAAGAAATTCATATATGTGAAAAACCATAAATATATTTTAAATTTTTTTAAAAAAAATCATAAATATTTTTGCCATCTCTCCAACTTACCCCTCAATTTTCATAAACCAATTCATTAAAAAACCAATTTTGATTCCAGTTTAAATTATTTTGAATGATTCAATGTAAAATTTAACTATTCACTATTGAATTCAATTTTTGCAACCGATTGTGTTATGAAGATAATTTAGGGAGTTGACCAAAATAGTTATGATTTTCTCAAATTCTGAAAAATATTTATTATTTTCACAAATATGAGAACTTTTTATGATTTTTCCAAACTCCTACTTTCTTTTAATCAAGCAGCGGACAAACAAAAAATTAAAAATAATTTTCTTATTCTATCTTTTTTATCCAATGAAACAAACGTGATATTAAATCAATGTTTTTTTTAAGCAAAGAAAATTTGTATTCTATTCAAGAGCAATGAACAATGGTACAAGTTAGAGGGAGGGGGAGAATAGAAAGACAAAAACAGAACAAAAGTAGTCTACAATCGAGAACAACCACCCTAGAGGGGATCAAAGTAAGAAACGAGCCGCCGCCTCAGAAGCAAGAACAGGAGCCGAACGGGAAACAATATAAGATTGATAGCAATGAAACAATATAAATGGATTAAGTTGCTCTTTATCGCTCAAAAATTCTTCAAGCAAATGCCCTTAAACGAATAGTAGGAAGATTATATGGCGCATGAAAGGCTATTATTTACAAAGAGGCAACAAACATATTTGGCACTAAGCTCCACAAAATGAAGGATACATGGTAACTTGTCATGATAGCTGTGTAGCTGGATTCCCACCAGGACATGGCAACGAAGGGATTGAAGATAGGGATAAAATTAACCATAGATACAAGGTTAAAAAGTGTATTCACAGGCAAAACTTTTTGTGGGAAAGTCTTGCTCCTTTCCCACCTTGTGTTTATTACCAAAAGCTAGACGCCAAATTTGTACTTTGTCAGCCACTGCCTGCACATGTCGACGACTGGCAATGAATTTGCAACAGAAGCCTGCAAGATTGGATGAGCTCACAAAATTAACGTAAACTAAAAGGAGATATAGTAAAAAAGGAACAACTGAATCCGTCTAACACCTTAAGCTAAAGACTTCATAATTCATCAAGCAAAAGAATGTTAAAAATTTATGGGAAAGAACGCAATCAAAAGTGATAACATCACATGGCTGATAGTTCTCACTTTTTAGTCATACACACAAGACAGAAATGGTTCATTCAGAAATTTTTCAGACATCCAGCATCCATGTGACACCAATATTATGCATCTCTTTTCCACTAGTTCACATTTTTTAGGGCGGGTTCCTCATTTCCAAGATTATATTTAAATTTAGTTTAGTATGTAAAAATAGCACAAAGAAAATATCAAGTAAGATGAAATGAAAGAAATAGAAAAGAATCAAAGATGGGAGTGAAAATTAAGCAAGAATATGATATCTATGAGTTCAGTTGTTATGAAGGATAGATAACCTGATGGGCAACATATTCAACATCAGCAATACTTCCACTTCGGGATGCTATCTGGAAAGCACTCTTTAGCCGACCACAGACAACACAGGCCAAGACTTTCCTATAAGAAAAGAGACATCAGCAATAATTAAGTCCAAACGTTAAATATATTTTAGGGACATGCGTAAACATATACATCAGGCGTAATATTTAATCCAGAGAACTTCTTCATTAATATAATATTGAAAATCCATGTTAAAGATAATTATAAATCACCTATACCTTATTTTAATCCACAAACACATTCAAATACTGACCAAGACATAGGGGTAAATTAAGGTTTGCAAGTAAAATAACAACTACAATACAGACACATTTTCTGTATATGTAAATGGTGAGCTAGTCTACCCAATTGCCAAGCACGTGAATTCAGTAATCTTGGTTCTCCAAATATGATTGACACGCTCACTGCTAAGAGCAATACTTTTATATTGCTTAGAAACTGAAGGTCAAAGTGCAAGAAGGTTGATAGGAAAAATGGAATGCTCATGTGACAAACAAGTTCATTTTCTTTCTTGCATGTCATTTTGGGATTTCTTTTCTCCGACTAAAATTTTATATTTCTCCATCCATGTTTACAAGATTGTTATAAGGAGCCAAAAATAAATTGGTTGATATATGTGTGTGTGCTGGATAGCATATGTCAACAAAACCAAAGCACAAAGTTGTAAGAATCAGTCTAAAATTGATGTAATTTATTCCTAATGTCGAATAAACTAGAGTACCAATGTCTGAAAAGGATGATCATCTTGAATTGACTCAGGGGAAGAAGTTTTGTTTATGCATGATGTCCAAGAGATTAAATGGACCATGTAAACCTACAAACCTCTACATCTAACCTGTAACTAACATAGTGTCAATAACAAACTGAATCTTTAAGGAAATAAAGGAATAGACATAAGCATACCTGTGACTGCTAATTAACATGTCAATAAGACGATCAGGTCGTTCCTTGTGCTTAGTAGCATATACATTGATGGCAGCACCAAGAACCTACAACAATTTCAAACAATGAAGAAACCAATTAATCATATTATCAATAGAACCACTCTCAGGTTCTGTCTTTACTATTGTGATAGATATGCAAGTGAGGATTTAACAACTGGTTCTTACTGGATACAAACTCCAGTCAGCTGCTGGTGCAATAACATATAATAAAAAATGTTTGAGGTGTCAGTATGTGTCTGTATAATCAAGTGTGGGACCAGTATATTGGCCAATACAGAATACCTACTGAAAAGATGCAGGAGTGGAACTTTGAAGCCTTAAATTATTTTGGAATAGTAAGGAACTGTTCTTTTAACAAAATCATGAACTGAACATTTACAGTTTATAATACATGTTCTCAATATTTACAAACTACATAATTTACATAAATAATATCTCATTTTGTTGAAATTTTCATCTGAGAAAGGCTCAAAGTTTGTCAATTTAGAGGCCAAGAAGATAAGTTAAAACAGCCCCAATTCGGCCATGTCTTATCAGGTGGAAACCTATGTGCTAGAGAACCCATTCTCAACTCAAACCCATCAATGAAATATAAAATTTGATGAATCCAATAACCATACCACTTCACCTGCATATAAGAATTGAAAATGATATGATTAGTCCCAATGGGGAGTTAATGATACATTGTATTGGTCGGTAAGGCTTGATGAGTCAATTACCATTAACTTTAGCTTAAAATTAATGGATCCATTATCCTATTGACTGTTAAAATTGGTAGTATAGCATACCTACTCCTACACATGGTGAGGGAACCTATGTAGGAAAAGGTCACTTGGAGATGAGACAAAGTTGACTCTGCGGCATGCCTTGACTTGACTTAGGTCTTTGTGAGGATGTCTAAGACTTAATTGAGGGAGATTGTAATATTCGAGTTTAGTATATTGGTTGATAAGACTTGATGAGCTGACCACCATTAACTCTGTTAGAGTTAATAATGGTCATTTTGTAATTACCTTGGGATGTAACTTCACTTAAATTGTTCCCACTACCTATTGTACACCACCACATCCTCTATTATTTCTTAGAGAATGACTAATGTGAATTTGAATGAGGCTTTTCTCTCTTAACAAAGTTCAGCTTAAGCATTTTGGGTTAATAGACCAGTTATCATATTGAGATGGGTCGTGACATGCTAATACTCAAATGGCATATACAAACTTGAGTATTAATTAGGCAATCAAATGTTTTGAGAGCTATCTGATCAATTTTGTAAAACATAATTCAAGTATATTTGTGATCTGCCTCGGCTATCAATTTGAGAACAAACAAATCAATAGCAACATAATCTATATCTCTGAAAATTGAAATCCATACTAATATTCGGTATTGGATTTCTTGAGGTAGTAGAAACTTGGAATTCCATCTAGAGAAGGAAAGAAGAAAAATATGAATAAAAAATTATAGGGTAAATAGCAAAAACCTCCCCTGAACTATGACCCATTTGCAATTATCCCCCATGAACTTTGAAATTAGACAAAAAAAATTAACTAAATTTTATGAAACTAACAAAAACACCCCCTTTGTTAACTCAATGTTATTTATTTAACATGATCTTGTTTAAAATGACACGTGGCAGCTTTTCATTAGTTCAAATATTAAAAGATAAATTAATAAATTAATAAATTAGAAATTATGAAATATTAATTGCTAGGAAAGTTAATTAGGAAATAAATTTGCAATTAATATTTTCTAATTTTTAATTTATTAATTTTTCAATTAACTTTCTTATTTATCTTTTTATTTGGACCAATGAAAAATTGTCACGTGTCATTTAAAAAAAAGATTATGTTAAATAAATAACATTGAGTTAACAGATGGGGTGTTTTTGTTAGTTTCATAAAGTTTAGTCCATTTTTTGTCTAATTTCAAAGTTCATGGGAAGTAATTGCAAATAGATCATAGTTCAGGAGAAGTTTTTGCTATTTACCCAAAATTATATATTATTTTGGCTTCTTATAGCCTAATTACAAAAACGAGTTGCATCAAAGAAGGGTTAGAGTGTTCATGTAAAGGATGATACTGGGTACAAGGACACCATCATGAGTATCTGAATTTACCAGTCTGCCAACAGGTGGAAAAAAAAAAAATTAATCTAGAAAATGGAGATACCAAGAAGCATATTCTAATTTAGAGAAAAAGATATACAGTAGTATGAAAGGAACCTCTCAAAATAGAAGAATTCTGATTTGTTTGAATGCTAATTCAACCAGAAGTTAATCTAACCAGACCCAACTTAGTATATAAAGTTGAACTTTACCTGGTCCCAGTCATCTTCATCTATCGTGCCCTTTATATTCTTCAATAGCTCTGTTAGTTGGCCACCTTTTTTTCTCTCTGCAAGGGATGCTGCTACACCAGCATAGATGTCAACAGCTGTAAGATGGTTGACATGCAGCACAGATCAGTACTGACCAAGGAATAGAACTCAATATTTAAATGAATGGTTCAGAATATAAACATAGAAAACAGGGAAAGATCAAGGTCAAGATGAAAGTCATGTTACATTGTTACTTTGAATGACTTACCTGGGAGGTTAAATTCATAAATAACCTGGAAAGCCAAATCAAAATGCTTTTCAGCGAGTGCCTCAGCAACTTGGCACCTTCTCCTGCAAGGATGAACAAGATAGATAATTAATATGAAAATCGCATCAAAAGATCCCTGAATGCCACTAATCTGATATAATATAATACATCTACGAATCAAGTAAAGAACATCAGAAACTGATCAGGAAGAACTCACATTGTGAAAAATATAACCCTTCAACTAAAAGGATGCAAAAGAAATATGTGATGGCTAATTTATGATTTTATGATTTGGCCCATAACAAAACAAGAAGATTAATAACTAAAATTGCATATAGAGCCATGGCCAATTTATGATTATCCAACAACTAAAGGTTAATGACATGCAGTTCAACAATAAGCAAACCTGAAAGTTTCAGGTTCAGTTGGATTTCCGAAAAGGGAATGCTTCCACTGAGGACCATCTGAATCATTGAGAGACTTCACTACTTCTACCTACAAAATGTTATAGATCATAAACAAGTGAATGCTTAAGTAAACGATAACTAATTAAGGATTTGAGGTATGAAATGGCCAATTTTTGCAGCAACATCAAGCAATCTTGCGTGTGTTATAAGGAATAAAAAATATGTTTGGGTCATGGTTTAAAGTATCATTACATATGTTACATAACCTCTTAATAGAGGTGGTATAATTTATTAATTACAATATTATAATATTATTAACTATTACTAATAATTTTATATTTATCAATATGATCTTACAAACCAAACATGTTGCATTATTATTAATTTTATTAATTATTAAATTATATTGTATTATTAAATTATATACTAGATCTGGATAGTCTCGCTCATAAAGGAAGAGTAGCGCGCTAGTGCGGCTCGCTTCGCTTTTCGACGCGGAGCTCACTGCTGTCGAAGCCAGCTGAAGTAAGGGCGTAAGAGCATAATAATCATTTGATGTGAACTTCATAGGAGGTACATAGTTGAACCCAATAAGACATGGAAAGTTAATTCGGGAGAAGTTGCAATTCCCTTACTACTAGCCAAATATGTTTTTGGTACTTTCCTAGAAGTTTTTATTTATGGGAAGTACAACTTCTCATATGAACCAAACCAGCCCATAGTTTTTCTTTATCAGTACACAAGCCATGCCAATGAAACCCATAACCAATAGTCCTATACAGGTACCTACAGAGAGATCCCAGAATTTAACCTTGGTGTGGATGCTATATAATACAGGCATTAAACAAGGAACCCTTGGTTCCAACTCTTGTTTATGTAATACTCGTATGAAAGGCATTGATGATCGCATCAACCACAAGAGTATTATAATTAGATTAATCTAGTACTTTTCAAACTGTAGTATTTGATAATGAATGTGGTAGTTTTTTGGAAACAATATTTGGCAAATTCATAATAAAACTTAGCAACCTCTAAGATGGATTAATAATAGCTAGGAAGGACGGTGAATGATAGCAGTGGAAGAGAGGGCAGCAACCATGGAAAGGTGGACGGGACAACAAAGGAGAAGCAATATGTAATATAAACTAACTTTCTCATTGCCAATCTCACTTATAAGCCTATTTAGGTTTATGTCATCTAACAGTCAAGTAACATGAAGGAGAAGCACAGTAATAGAACTAACTGTGTTTATCTTGTATAATTTAATTGAGACATTAAAAAGTTAAATCTTCTATTGAGCATGCAAGATAAATTCTGGGTCCAATTTAGTCCAGAAAGAAGCATGTAGATAGTTCACAGCACTGCAATTGTTCAGTTCAATGATGTTATCATCCACACCTGGATAGCTACACGGGCTGAGAACTTCACAAGGCCCTCTTCACTTAATTTTTCGGCGGCACTCTTTCCACGAGCAGACTTAGAAACTACCCTGGTAATCTCACTTGCTGCTCTATGTCGTGCAGATAATCCTTCCTCAAAATGAATCTGCATCCATGGTTAAAACACCAATGACGGGTAATATGTGAAAGCTAATAAGTCTAGAAATTATAACATGAAACCAACTAAAATGATTAGGAATGATATAATGTTAGTCATAGATCTCATTAGTATAATTCTTCAGCACTACATAACTTGCAAACAACAAAAAAGTTATTAGATTGGAACTCAAGGTTTTAAAAACCGACCAGACCCCCGAACCAATGCGGGTTCCGTTCAGTTTGGTTCTGTGTGAACTAGCCGAACCGAGACAAATAGCCTGTTCTGGCCAGAAAAGCCTCCAATAACTGATGTAAAATATCAATAGCTTGTTAAATTATTATAACTTGTTAAACCATGAAAAAAAATAGCATTAGATGGATTGACCATATATGTTCATTGAAAGAACTTAAATAAAAGATTGAAATCATAGAAGAAAAATGATATATTCATCAGATGTTCTTGGTTCACGTATGGATAAGCTTAGGCAGCATGCATCTGCTATATGAAAAAAGAATATTGAGATTCATATACATTTTCCATTTTCCATCAATTGATGACGACTCAAATCAATCCCATAGCTATTCAATGCCCAAATGCCTGCCCATCCCATGTCATTAAGAAACGATAATTTGAGTCCCACCTAAGGTTTAAAAAACTGCCCGAAACGGTATATACCGGCCGGTATATACCGGTTTTTGGGGATTCCGGTATTCAATATACCCGGTATTTGAAAATACCGGGTATATCATGTATACCGGGCGGTATATGGCGGTATATGGCGGTATTTCGCCATATACCGCCCGGTAAGGGCAGTATATGTATTATACCGGGCGGTATTACACGATATCGGTTTTTTTTTTAGAGTTAGATATAATTCTAATAATACAATTGATGAATAAATGCTTAAAATCAATATTCAAATGTCAAATACATGAATACAATGTTTAAAAGTCATTTGGTACTCTATTAGGATTTCTCGATACAAGAGAATTACATTAGAATTAATATAGGGCGACACAGGCCCACAACCCAAAGGGACCGCCGAAGACTCTGCGTAGCGCAACATAAGACGTAGCGCAACATCAACTAAGATGATGAATATCATGAGTTGGTACGTCTTATGTTGCGTACCAACACATGGTATTAATTCTAATGTTATTCTCTTGTATCTATGAAAAATCCTAATAGAGTACCAAATGGCTTTTAAACATTGAATTTATGTATTTGACATTTGAATATTGATTTTAAGCATTTATTCATCAATTATGTATTATTAGAGTTATATCTAACTCTTAAAAATAATAATAATAATAATAAAAAATAAAAAAATAAACGGTATGCTATTTTCCGTACCGGACCGTACCATGTGTCGGTACGGTACGGTACGGTACCGGTTTCGGCCGGTGACCAAAATCGGTACCGGTACCGAGATTTTAAACCTTGGTCCCACCATCCAAGCAAGATGTCAGCATTTACTTGAGCAAATCCTTCAATATTGAAGCACTTCTCAACCTCCTCATATACTCATTGGACATCTCCATTTCTACCAATGTATTCATAATCTTTTGATAGTCGAAGTTATTGTCTTCAAGTTGCCTCTCTTTGCCCATTCTTCAATATGTTAATAACTTTTAGCTTAGTAGACAAGCATTATATCAGTGTCTCAAATACACTAAAAGAAAAGAATAAGAGGGATGTATACTGAGAGAAGGAGAGAAAGTGAGAGAATGGAACCTAGCCATAAAGGATATATTTTTCATTCCTAAGGAACTAAAATAAATTCTCAACTGCAATACAAAAAAATTGTCTGTAGTAGGTGTTGAGTTTGAATCTTGCCAGTTTTTAACTACAAAAATATGTTGGGCTTAGGCTAGTCTAGTTTGGTTTGCCCTTAACACATATGGAGTGTGAAGAATATAAATGAATAAATTGGATCTCTTCCTAATAGCTTAAACAATTTGGAAAGTTGGTCATCCAATCAAATCAAATTTAACAATCTGAAGTGAAAAACAAAGTTCACATTGTGTTACAATAATCTCACATGAGTTATTATTTACTCATTTTATTGTTAAGTGGTGTTTGGCTACCGACACTGGGTACAAACCTGCCTATACCATTTCTTAAAAAAATCATTTTAAGTTCCAAATTCATAATTTAAAATGATAATTCATTAAAATAATAAAAATGCATACATAATCCACTAATAGAGCATAGAAAGATGTCAATCTCGATCTAATAATACGTTTATACACAATACCTTAAAAAGATAATTCAAGTCTTGAAGTTAGAAGGAAAGGACTACAAATTTAAACCTAATATGTTGAAAAGTATCGTCCATCAAAGAAGGTGGACATCTTGACGAGTGCAATACGAATAGATCGATTTCATAGGCCTCCGAAGCCCACATTTGAAATTTTTCCGAGTACATGATGTTTTGGTATTCAGAATATCACATTAATATCAAACTTTCTTTCATGGGTGCCCATGCACTAGTCCCTATCACTAGACTTTGCACAGTGTGCATGAGATCCAATGAAGTAGTAGCTAGTATGAGTATACATGACGGTAATCGTGCAATGGCGTTGGTGTTCCAATTGCTTCTCTTTCCTCCTCTTTTCGTATACTTTGGTAGTCTTGCTCCTCTTGCCATCGTGGTCTTCATTTTGCGTGCAACGATCGAAGCGTTGCTCGTTCATCCAAAGATTTGGAGATGCTCATGTTGATGGAACTACTATTTCTCCTTCATTACGTGCATCACCTCCATCATTGCCATCTCCGCCATCTTCTGTGTTGCATACCGATTTTTGGAAAAACCGGTATACTATCAATACTGGGTGTACCGATACATACCGGGCGGTACCAGTATGCCCATATCTTGATGTATTTGACTACTTAGAATTTTATGGTTGTTTTTCATCGTTTCGTGGTCAAGTATGGTGTTTTGTAGCTTTGATCTCTATTTTAAACTTCAAATTTGAAGATCAAAGTGAAAATTAACAATATTTGAGTTCAAAATTATGTTTTCCAGCTTAAAAATAAAAAGTACTGTTATCCCTTTTCGGCACCGAACCATACAGTGTGTCGGTACGCAACTGGTACCGGCCAAACACCAGTACCAGAACGAAATCCCATATTTTGAGCCTTGCTATGGACAAAGGTCCCTTGTTCTTCATTCATTGCATTGAGAGAATCTATATCTAGTTTTCTTTTTCTTTTGTCTTACGCAGTTAAGTACGAAATCCAAAATTGTGAACCTTGCTATGAACAAAGGTCCCTTGTTCTTCATTGATTGCATTGAGAGAATCTATAGCTAGTTTTTTTTCTTTTGTTTTAAGCAGTTATCTTTGATGGTGATGGTGTTGAGGTCGTCTTCTTCTTCTTGCTCAGTTGGTACCCCGTCTTCTTCTTCTTGCTCAGTTGGTATTCCATTTGCAGCGTCTACAAGTCAAATTTGGCTCTCAACTAAGAATGCGCTCGTTGTGAGGGAACAAGGCTCATTTCCCTCTCAAATCTTGGGTTATTTGTATCTTCTTGCTCGTGCATATCCTCTTATTCTTCTGATTCTATTGTTTTGAATAAGAATCTTGAAAGTAGAGCTAGATCGCATGCTTCGTCCAAAAGTGGTTGATCATTCTCCATTGCGCTCCACCAATCCATCAACGGATCGTCCTTATTTTGGAACAAATCGATGTCAAACGAATCTATCTCCAAATTGGGAGATATTCGTTACTTTCAGCCTGGAAAGCCCAAATTCAAAGTCGTAAGTTGTAGAAATACACCAACTTCTTTAAACATGCTTGTGAGGCATGTGACAGACGATTGCAGGGCTTCGTATGTATTAACGAGAAGGTCGACCATTTCATCTCACATCCGCTTGATGTAGTTTATGAGAGGATTTGTATGGCTATCTTTTGAGGATTTGGAGCTTCAGAGCTAAATTGCAACAACCGTTCCGCTGCACATAAAAATTAAATATGATTTTGAATCAATAAATAACTTCAAAAAGTAAAACGTAATAAGATTTTCGTATACATAGATTTCATGGCGTATCGACAATCGACTGAAAATGAATCGTTTAAATTGTCATATGAATCTCGGAAATATTTAGTTTGGAAATAGCATCAGAAGCTTTAGATGGAAATGCCCTTGGATCAGCAACATCTATGAAGGACCTCCTACCATCATAGCCAAGGGAAGAGAAAAAGCCTCAAATGCCTCTCGAGCACTGAGACAGTCTCATGTTAGAGCTTTGGCCAACTTAAGGACCATGAGTGGTAGAAGTAGCGCCAATGCAAATACTACCACTTCGGTTTATTGTTGCAGCAACCATTGATGAGCCAATGCTACTGGTGTTGCCACTTGCCACTACTGCTGCCGCCAACATACTCAAATAAAGAGCTCGAATACTATGTCGCTCAAATGTTGCATGCTCCAAAGAAGCACATATGGTAGTTTGCAACTCAGGGTCCTCATCCACATCATCTCCACAACCCTGCAGATGATGTAGATGTCCTTCGTAGCTCTTCGATCCAACTTCGCCCTTTGTTCGGCATATCTTGAACTCATTGCACTAGCTTGTTGTTGAGAAGGTCCTTAAAGAGCTTTCCGCCTTCACCCACCTTTGGGCATTTGGACACGTCAAGGTATCAGAGAATGTTGCTTCAAACAAGTGATCCCTCCACCACGAACAATGCAATCATAGTAGATGCATTGTCAATGGTTTCTCTTGTCCAATTGACAATAATGCTCTAATGCGGGATCATTTTGATTCTTGTTTTGGGATGAGATCGAATGAAATTAAGAGAATGAAAAGTATTTGAGAGAAAAAAATGAGAGTTTTGAGAGAGAGAATAAATGAAAGAGATAATATAGGGATCAAAAGAAGTGGTTTGAGAACTTTATATAGCTCTCGAGATACCTTAAAATTTATCCCAACAATTGAAATAGCCATTGGGAACCGATCAAAAAAATCTCCCAGTACCGAGTCTGTATCACCTAATACCAACTCAGTACGAATGGTATAGTAATTATACCGCTCAGTACAATCAGTACAGTTGGTAGTACTGTTTGATATTGAAATTTTGGTATGTACCCGCTTATGAGACAATATAGTACGAGATTTAAATCCATGGTCAAGACTATATATAATTCTATTCTAATTCCCCTTGATCTTTTCCACTTAACATTGAATAAATATGAAACAACAACCTAGACAACACACTTCATCAATTATTATCCATTTTCTCATGAACGTTGTTTAAATCTTTACATACCAAGCTACTGTAGGAAAAACACCTTAGTAAAATGATGTACAAGATTTCTTGAAACTACAATGACCAACCCTGAACATGAAAATAGATCAGGATTGCGAGGGCACTGTATGCTAGCTGCAAAATAACATATATAGGTTTCATATGTATGTGCCTAAAGACAAAGGGAGGGCCAGAGAGCCACAAATCATACCTTGGCATGTTCCAAATGTTTTATTGCTTCCTCTTGTGAGCATGAATTCATGAACAACTGAATACAACATAACCCAGCAGCAACGTGGTCACCCTTAATAACCTGGATTACAGTGTTCAGGTTAGATTCACCTTAAGAACATTGAAACAAATGTTTATGCAAGTGGGCATGAAAACTTTAGATCAACCATACTGGAATTAACATTCAACATAAGTATTTCATATTAGCATTAAGAAAAAGTATTGCAGCTATACAAGAGTGGGAAAAGAACCTCAAAGTTATGGTTCCTAAATAAAGTGGAGCATGAATACATGAATCCAATAGTTCTAAAATCCCACCTTTCTGTCAATAAACCATACAAAAAGGAAAATCACATTGCAACACCTATTAGATATTCTATGATAGCTGGTGTAGGTTCCATATCTGTTACTTGTGCTCCAATTTTTACTCTCTGTTTTAAATTTCTTAGACCTTCTAGAGGTTAAGAAATGTCTACCATCTTTTCAATATTAACAGCTCCTTCAACTTAATATGGATTGCTGAGTCATGAACTGTGGTTTCACAGCATATATATCCACAAATTGCAGACTTGCATGGTCTCAAGACCTGAAAAGGACAAAACTGGCTAAATCAAATATGTTAAATTGAACATGATATGTTTCAAGGTGAGACAAACATGTTTAATTCACCAAGCTAACCCATTTAACTTCTGAATTAGTGTCACTTAATCACAGCCAGCTAATTTATAAGAGGCCTTACTCTTCAAATTAGGTATAAAATTGTTTGAAGACACTGCCCTTAGGGCAAATAAGATAGAAGATCTACGAGAAAAGCTGAGGCCAGAGTAGTTGATGGGTCACGATGGACTAAGCTTGCAGGTGGTCTACAATCATGTTGACACAATCTCTCATTATTAAAGAAGAGAATCTAGGAGCATAAAAGTAGGGATTTGAGGTATGGCAGATCCAAGTTTCAAAGATGAAACACACCCTCAAAGCCCTACACCCCTAAAATCACCTAAAGCGCTAGGCACTGAAAAGGTGCTCACCTAATCTGCAACGTCTTATATTTTCATATAAATAATATGAACAAGAAAAGTTCAAACTTCTTATTATTGTGATTGTGATCCTACAACAGTAATTATCTACCCAAATAATCTTTATTATTAATTGGTAAAAAGAACTATAACTAAGAAATAAATAGCAAATTGCCAAAACCATGACTTATGGTTCATTTCCAGAACCATAAAGAATGGTTCAAAATTGCCAAACCATAACAATTTTAACTAAAAAAATGAGTTTTTAGTTTTCCACCCAATCCCACCATTTTTTCACCCAATATTTTTTTTCACCCTAGTGAAGTGTCATAAATAGGAGATATCCAGATAAGTCTGGTATACAGCACCTAAGGGACAAAGTCCCAAACTTATCATATATGACACAGGTGGAGCCCTTTTAAGGTTAGTAACTAAACCATTAATCCATTATATAAACCAAATATGTGAAATAAACAAACAGATGTCATATTCAGAATGTTAGGGACCAAAGTCCCTAACTCCTCAAATGTGACACTAGGGGACCACTTGTGCAGTCAGCCGGTCACTATGTATTCCTAACAAAGTTTAAAATCGCATACCTATGCTGATCTCAATGAATGGGCAGTACATTAAGGTTTAAAATACCGCCCGAAACGGTATATACCGGCCGGTATATACCGGTTTTTGAGTTTCCCGGTATTCGATATACCCGGTTTTGAAAAAAACCGGGTATACTGTGTATACCGGGCGGTATATAGCGGTATGATGCGATATACCGCCCGGTATGGGCGGTATATGCTCATACCGCCCGGTATGGGCGATACCGGGCGGTATGTCACCGCAATGCCGGGCTGTCGGCCACATGGGGAATCATACCGCCCGGTTTGGGCGGTATTACATACATACCGGGCGGTATACCGCCCGGTATGATCAATAGTGATCCCAAACGGCTATAGAGCCGTTTGGGATACATTTGGGTTGTTTTGGGGCTATATAAAGCCCCCAAAACACCCTTCTTTCATCCTCACTCACCCCTCTAAACTCTCAATCTCTCAATCTCTCAATCTCTCTCTTTATTAATTTCTACGTCGAAATTCTATCGAAATGGCGCCGAAATCTCAACCCGACCCCGCATGGCAACACGGTACTCGGTTGGAGAAGGCTCATCACTGGCAATGCCAGCACTGTAATATGATTTCACGTGGTGGAGGCATCACTCGATTGAAGCAACACTTGGCCGGAGGATATCCCGACGTCGTCAATTGCGCCAAAGTACCGCCCGAAGTCCGGAAGGTGTTCAAAGCGCAACTCAACAACAAGAAGGAGGAACGTCTTAAGACTGCAGCTCAACAAGCCGAGTTCGACCGACGAGCTACCCAAGATGTCAGCGGTGGCCATTATGAGGCTCGAGGTGGCGATAACGACGAGGATCCGGAACTTGAAGCCGGCATCCGAGCTTCATTGGAGCATGCAGAATTCGAACGAGAACGGATGTATTATCCCGGATCTCAATTCGAATATGGCGGCGGCAGTGGCAGCGGTGGGATAAGCAGCGTCGGCTCAACTTCGGCTGCCGGAGCAATGGACCGAAGCGGTCCAATTCCCTCCGGTCCTTATATTGGTCGGAGTTCTAGCATGAGAGCACCTCAAACTCAGAGCAGAGGAAGCAGCAGAGGAAGCAGCAGAGGAGGCCTTCGTGGATTCTTCACAAACCTCGGAGCAAGTGGTAGGAGAACTAATGTTGATATTTCTGATCTTGATCCCAGGGCATTTCCTCCTTCATCGGCAAAGCAACAACGCATAGACGATATGTACAGCAAGTCGAAGAAGTGGGAGTTGGGAAAAGCCATCTCCAAATGGTTCCACTTCAGCCGGATTCCCGCAAATGCAGCCAACAACCCGTACTACCGAACTATGGTGTCTACCATCCAAAAGGTAGGCCCAGGTATTACCCCTCCAACTCCGTATGAAATTTTAGGACCTTTCCTTGAAGAAGAGGTCAAGGAAATAAATCAATGGATCGACAGAATCAAGCGGCAATGGGGGGATTACGGATGCACTTTGATGTGCGATAGTTGGACCGGTCCAACCCGAATGAGCATCATCAACTTCCTCATCTATTGCAACAGAAGGGTTATCTATCACAAGTCGGTGAACGCATCCGATGAAGTCCATAGTTCTCTCTATATCTCGAAGCTGATGAAGGAGGTGATCGAGGAGAATGGACCCGAGAACTTTGTTCAAATTATAACCGACAACGGAGCTAATTTCAAAAGGGCTGGTGATATAATTGAACTGGATTATTCTCACATATATTGGACTCCATGTGCAGCGCATTGTGTAGACCTAATGATGAAAGATATCGGTGATATATCGATGGTCAATAAGACGGTAAAAATGGGGCAACAAATTACGCGCTTCATATACAACCACACATAGGTACACGCCCTTATGAGAAAATTTACATAAGGTATTTTTTTAAAATAATTTATAGTATTTATTTATTAATTAGTTTAGGTGATAATTACTAATAATAATTTCATATTTTAGGTGAAATTCTTCGACCGGGAGCGACTCGTTTTGCAACCAATTTCATCGCATTAAGGTCGCTCCAACAACGTAAGGTGGGCCTTCGATCAATGTTTACAAGTGATGAATGGTCTACATCAAGATATGTCGGAACTAATGATGGAAAGCAAACCGAGAAGAACGTCCTCAACACGCGGTTCTGGGATCGCATTGCGGAGATAGTCGTCGCCGTAGAACCATTGTACAAGGTTCTACAACAGGTGGAGATGGAAAAGACGCCTCAAATGGGTCATCTCTACTACTACATCCATCAAGCACAAGAAGAAATCAAGAGGGTGTTGATTTCGGAGACCAAGTATAAACCCTTCATCGACATTATCTCCCAGAGGTGGGAGGATCAAATGGGTCGTGACATACACATCGCGGGTAATTTTTTATTTAATTTTCTAAAATTTATTTAATTTTAATTCATTATGCTAAATTACTTATTAAATTGATAATTTTTTGTAGCGTATTATTTAAATCCCGCATACCAGTATCGATATGATTTTGGAACGACGGATAGTTTCTTATATCCGCTTCGCAAGGTCATACAACGAATGTCGGCAACAACCAGAGAAGCGGCGCAAGCTCTAAATGAATCAAAATATTTTCGAGATTCAAGTGGCAATTTCGGAGATCCATTTGCAATATCGTGCCGAGATTCTATGGATCCAGGTAGATATAATTTTTTTCAATTTATTTATTAATTATAAAATTGGTAATCTCGTTACTAAAATCAATTTTAAATCTATTGCAGTTGAATGGTGGTTGCAATTTGGAATCGAAGCTCCAACTCTTCGGAAGATTGCAACACGTATCCTCTCACAAACCACATCAGCAAGTGGATGCGAGAGAAATTGGTCGACCTTCTCCTTAATTCATACCAAGCCGCGCAATCGGCTTTCATATGCCCGATTAGAGAAGCTAGTATATGTTCATTACAACATGCGGCTTCGAATGCGGACATTACAAAACGAAGATATTCGACATGTAGATCCGTTCGATGTTGAGTTCGTCCAAGACGATACGGACCCGATAATTGATTGGTGGAGTGCAATGGAGAGCGACCAGCCTCTTCTTGATGAACCAGGCGAACCACCTCAGCCTTCACCAATTATATCTGATGCACTTGAGTCTGAGAGCCAACCAGAAGACATAGGCATTACTCCCTTGGACTCTCAACGAATTCGGCAAGCAAGACGCCGATCCAAATCAGACTCTCCATCTTCCCGATCAAAGGGAAAACAGAAGGCAACACCTTCAACGGCAAAAGGCAAAGCCAAAGGTAAACGACCAATTGATCCTTTGGAAGCGATTGCAGAAGCAGAAGAGGACGAAGAAGACGAACCCTCCATTCATAGCAGTAGCAGCACAAAAGACGGAGGAGATGATGATGATGATGATGGAGCTGGTGGAGAAGACACCGTCGTGCCATCAACATTGCCATATGATGATCCATGGACAAATGAGCAATACTTCGATCACGCCAGCCAATATGATGACCGTGGTGCTAGTACCGGACAAACAACTCAGGTGTACAAGAAAAGAGGCTCGCGTCGAAGAGATGGATCGACAGCTTTGCAAGATTACCATCACGATATGATGAGTAGTTTGCAAGAGGTTTCTGAATCCACCTACTCTGTATCCAGTACCTACTCAACTGATGATACAGGGTCTAGTTCTTGGAAACCCAACAAAGAAACGCTAATGTCAATGTGGTATAATGGATACCAAGGCATTATGCCGTGGGAAAATTTCCAAATATGGGCATTAGAGAACTATAGTGTTGACCTTAGCCGTGTATGTCCCGAAGCCGAAGATATGTATGGGTACGACGGACGTCATTCGTCCGCATTTTAAAAATTGTATTCTTGTATTTGACATTTGAATATTAATTTTAAGCATTTCTTCATCAGTTATGTGTTATTGGAGTTAGTTCTTACAAAAAAAAAAAAAAAAAAAAAAAAAAACCAACCGGCCGGTATGCATTATCCATACCGGACCGTACCGTGTGTCGGTACGGTACCGGTATGTACCGGTACCGGTACCGAGATTTTAAACCTTGCAGTACATATCATATCATACATGCTTAATTTGATTGGATAACCAACTTCCTCAAAAGCTTAAGTTGTTACAAAAGAAATCAGTCTATGCATTTATACTCTCAACACTCCCCCATGTTTGGGCAAGTAAACTTGAGGAGATTGACCCAAACACAACATGTGGAAGTTAATTGAAGTGGAGGCATTTTTAAAAAAATATTGATGTTAGGAGGATTCAAACTCAGGATGCTCTAATACCATGTTAAATTTGATTGGATAACCAACTTTCCCAAAAGCTTAAGCTGTTAGAAAAGAGACCAATCTATGCATTTATATCCTTAACAATACCAACACTTGGTACAATCATATCGTACCAACACTTAGAACCAACCTTGTTTCGAGTATTTTATTTTATTTTATTTTTTTCATCTCACTCTAATCCTTGTTTTCATAAAAAATTAATTAAAACAATGAAACAAGCATAATAAAGCATAATTTGATAACAAATTATAATAAGAGATTTGACCTTCATATAGGTTAAAAACATCCAAAAACTAGCTTCAAAATAGTATTTAAAATAAAATAAATAAATAACCAACGATTATTTCTAGCATGTACCGCCCTGCCCAATACAATGGTAGCAATAGTATTTTCATGTACCGTCCACTAGCAATCTCAGAAAGTTGAAAAAAAAGATAGGTACCACCTATCGAACAAGAGATACATGATTTTAAACCATAGGAAAGTTGCATCTGCGAAGAACAACAAAATGTCATATCCATGATATTATGAACTTCATACCAAATTCCCTAACTTTTGAAATGTGACACTTCGGGGCATGGTTTCAAATACCGTACCGTACCGGGCGGTCCGGTCGGTATTTACCTGCGATACCGATCTGGTACCACCTTTCTAACCGTTGAGGATCTTTTCCTAATGGCTCCAAACGGCTATTAGGATTTGGGACTATACAAACCGCCCATTTCACCCCACCCCCCCCCCCCCCCCCAACCCACATCTCAAACTCTCTCAAATTAACAAAAAACCGAGACAAGCCGGTGCCGACCTATTTGTACCGGTCCGTGTGTCGATACGGTATGGTATGTACCGGTCCGTCACCGAGATCGGCACCAATACTAGTATTTTAAACCATGCTTTGGGGTGTGTTTTCGACTCGCTATGTATAAATCATATGCGGTACAAATTAATGAATAAGAACCAAAAAATGCATATATAACAAAAAAAATTAAGGGGTTTGGGAGGGAAAGGTTGAAAAATCTTAGGGACATTTTTTATCTCGGTGGATATAGTTATGGTTTTGGCAATTTTGAAAATAGTTATGGTTTCAACAATTTGGTCAAAAAAGAAACAAATATAAATATAACTACAAATATAGATAGGTAGCTTAGTTGAGGCACTTATGGCCTTTGGCATCTTATAGCACCTTGGCAAAACTATTGGGTTTTGTTGTCCTTTTTCTATTTTGTTTTATTCTCCAACATGGCAACATGTCAAAAAAATGAATGAAGCAATGTGTATGCAGTACATGGCATGCAAGTTACTATCAGATATTCAAAAGAGTTTAACTGGAAGACTTGTGTCCTCCGTCTTGATAGTGTTCGGGAAAAAGCAATTTCATGTCATGCTAGTGGACCTGCTATAACTTTAACTAGACATGTACCAGCACATAGATTGGCATTAGATGAACACCTTTTAGGCACTACAAGGGGTATTATACCAGCCCAACAGTGAAACAGTACTTGGTTTACAGTATCATCCTATATATAGCAAATCATTTTTTATTTTTTGTGTACATTAAACAATGTTAAGAATCACATATAACACATTTGCATCAGTTCTCTTTAAGCAATTTTAAAATAATTCTACATCGAAGATAACCAGTTCTCTTGTTGTTTGTCTTTTTACTGTACCAGTGGTTCAGTACACTATTAGTACAAGTTTGATTCATGCTAAAAACTGATGATGGTATGTTTTTGACTCACATCAAGATTTATAAGAGTTTAGACCAATGCATACAACAAACAGATACATTTCACCATTTAAATCCTTGGCTTGGGCAACCTAATTCCATGAAGGTGGTCACATTGTATATCATGGCTATGAAAATGATTAAATTTCTAAATCAAATCAAAACTTACACATGCTATTTTGAAGCTTGGCTACTAGAACTTGTTCATCCATTTCAGGAAATCTAATGTTGTAATGGTATATACAAGCAATCCTAGGGTCCATCAGAAATATATATAGCCTAATAAAGTTTGGCAATTCAATGTAAGGCACCATCATTAGAAATATAGACTAATAGAGCTTAGCGATTCATTGCAAGGCACCATCATCAAACAGCAAAAGTGACGTATCAACAAAGAGCAAAAAAAAAAATCAAATATAATTAGTTTTCTATGAGAAGAAAAAGCAAAAATATGCTAGACTATAAATGTAATTTGAGATACCAGAAACTTGTACAGATAATTAAAGTGCCGATGTGTTTCACAGTAGTTGCATATACGAGTTAGTGCAGCTGACATATACTGGCTCCCTGCCACATCTTCTGAAAGCACAGATGCTCTTTCTGAGATGACATCCTGCAAAACAGCCATAGCTCCATACCCAATGCACAAATCACACAAATCATCAATAGATCCATAGTTTGTAGCCAAAGGGTCAGCTCTTTGAGGAGATGATGAAGGAGCTGCTGGAGAATGTGATGAAGGTTGAGAGACTGAAGGTGGAGAATTTGGTGGAAAGAATAGTAAGCAAGCATCCGAATAGTGACCGTGCTTGAACATGAATGCTAGCATTTCTGGACGGGCATACTGAAGACATATATAAGCATGAATTAGATATAAATTCAGCCATGAAAGCTAGTAGTATCAGTTTTAGGTAGCATATCACCAATTTCTACTTATAGTACCTACTTTGAGTTTAAGTGACATTAGGTACATATATTTGATGGAACAATGTTCATGATTGTGCACCCAAAAGAAAACTTGATATCCTGTGAGATTGATGTGATTCATTGTCTTGTTAAAGAAGCAGGCATAACTATTCTTAATGACGACTTCTTGTTCACAGTTCTTTCTTCATTAAGAAACAAGGATATTACTTACTTCTTGTAGATAGTAAATGCATTCAGCATATCTGATGTTGTCAAGATTACTGCGGGGGCCATCTTCAAAATCAGTCAGAAATGATGATGGGTCATTCAAGGATCGAAGAGATCTTCTGGAATGCTCAGAACGTGGAAAAGTTGATGGCATGTACAAAACATTAAGGTAAGAATCAGCAGAAAGAGAATCATCCAAGATTGTTTGTGCACTTTCTGCCAAGTGTTCATACCTGCAGTATAGTCTGACTATCAACTTTTTTGTGACCAACATTAAAACAAGAAAGAAATCTCTGGAATTCACTGAGGTTTTAGTACAAAAATCCAGTGTTAATAACTGAAAATTGTAGAGTGCAAATAAAATAGGCAAGAATGGGGATTCATGAAGTGGGTGTCTACTATATTCCTTCCTCTATTAACTAGCTAATTCAGCTTCCTTTCTTCGTGACAACAAAAATCTAAAGAACAGCACCCACAATCTGAAAAGAAATTCATTTAGTACTACAGTACCACGAAAGACAGTAAGTTGTTCCAGATGCTTTGGGTTCTCAAACGCCACCAGCTAAACTATGAGCGACCTTCCAGAATAAAGAATGGAAAAGCAATACTTATATCAATTCCAAAAAATTCATGCACGATGCATACTTAAGAGAGGGATAAACAAGCCAGTAGTTTATTTCACAGGTCAGAGGATAAAAGGTGTACAGTAAACAACAGTGTTAGCCACTTTCCAGAAGAAAGAGTGGAGTAAGCAATACTTAACTCAATTCAGGGAGACATATATACAAGCCAGTGGTTTATTTCACAAGTCTGTGTAGTAAACTACAGTGTTCTGGATGATATATTTGATACTCATCAAAAGGTAAACAGACAATGTACAGAGAGAGAAACAAGCCAGTGGTTCATTTCACAAGTCTGTATAGTAAACTACAATGTTGTAGACTTGTAGATGATATATTTGATGCTCATACAAAGGGAAAAAGACAAAATCACCATTTTTTCTCACCAACATACACTATCCTAACTTCAGAATTTTTTAGGAACTTCAATTGAGCATTGAGAAAAAATTATGTAATCATTTGGAAGCATTAACCTCTCTTCACAAAAAAGGAAAGCATTGATGAAAGCAAGGATCAAAATCTCAGATTTTGTACCATAAACACCAGGTACTGTACCGACACGGTACAGTACGGTACTGAAAAAGGGTACCAGAATTTTTTATTTTTTATTTTGATCCGGAAAACATAGTTTTGAACTCAAATATTGTTAAATCACTTTGATCTTCAAATTTCAAGTTTAAAATAGAGTTTAAAGCTATAAAACACCATACTTGACCATACTTGACAAGAAAACATCCATAAAATTCTTAACTTAAGTAGTCAAATGCATCAAAGTATGGGCATACTGGACGGTACTGGCCGGTATGGGCGGTACAAACCCAATACAGCTCGGTATATATCGGTACACCTGGTACCATGTACCTGGTACCGACTGGTACCGGGTGTACCATACCAGTTTTTCCAAAAACCGGTATGTACCGCCTATACCGGGCGGTACCGTACGAAATTTTAAACCATGGATAAAAGTCACGAATATTTTGCACTTACATTAAATGTATGGAGGGAACGTCAACTGGAGGACCTCCTTCCACAGTATTAATGATGTCAAGGATAACCTGTGCAGCATCACCTTTATGCAGTTGAAGAGCTTGCCTGGATACAATCAGAGATGTTTAGAGAAAAACTTAATCCAGTATAGCAGCAAGCAAAGGCAAGAGTACTTCTAATGAGATCCTCATCACTTGATGCAAGATACTTTAAACCATCTCTGGACTGGCGTACCCAAAAATATGTAGTCATTCCATATTATACTTACCACCAAAAATAAAGAAACAATAGAAAGCAAAACAAGAACAACCATGCCCTATCACTTGCAACCTGAACCACATATAAACTACACAACTTATAAGGAGTAAAGCTTCAAAAAGCTTTAGTAGAATTGGTGTCAAGTTCGGTTGGTGACCCCTTATCCTAGAAACTTAAAGTTATTAACAACGAACCCCTCACATATGAACAGGCGGAGTAAAATAGATTGACCCAAGCCCGTATACTATTCTCTGTTACGACTCTTGAGCAGGACCATGTCCAGGGCCTGTGTTCTCCCCTTGTTGATGCTTCCGAGTGGATGGTGTGGAGGGAGGGAGGCTTAAACTCAGGTGCCTTGGAAGGGAGAAGAGTCTTCTTCTTCCCACCTATGTTTACGAACTGCGTCGTTGGCAAGAGAAGGCGTGTGTAGAGGGCTGAAACAGAGAAGGAGAGGGAAGGAGAGATAGAAAGCAGAGGAAGAGAGTTTGAGTTTGTAAACACATATCTCATTCATTCTCTTCACTTGTAATTTATACAAGTGTCAAGCTGTTTACAGGACTTATCAAATTGAAAAATTCAAAGCTAAACCCTTGATTTAGATAAGGATAAACCCCTAAACAGATAATGGTAAATAAATACCCAAAAAACAGAGTAAATATGCTGAAAAATTCAAAGCTAAACTCTTGATTTAGATAAGGATAAACCCCTGAACAGATAATGGAAACTTAATACCCGAAAACAGAGCAAAATATGCAGCCACATAATTTAACTCTTCCTCAACCATTTGGGCAGTAGCTTGGACTACTTCTTTCGCCACTTCTTCCGCTCATAATATTTAGACCAGCGGTTGTAATCTTCTCTTGATGCCACCTCATCCAGAGGTGACTGTGTAACATTCTCCTTTCCTATAGGCAAGCAACACTAACCCAAAATGTATAATTATATTTCGTATGCAGTAAGGGTAATAATTTTTAATGTGTCATGTGGAAGATACGAGCACATGACCTTCAGTTTTACAACAACAACAACAGCTAAGCCTCAATCTCGTATCTATGACCTTCAGTTTCAAACTTCTAAAATCATCTTAGGTTTTCAAACGATTTCATTTTATTTAAAAGCCTAAGTGTTATACTAGACAAGACATGATCCACTGATTTATATTTTTAACATATGCCCCATGCAAGGTTATCTTAAATCAAACTCCAATTTCATATAGTCATAAGACTTTTTTTTCTAGATAAAGAGAGATTGCTGACAATCTCTCTACTGACCTTAGACAAACCACAAAAGCAAATTTACTTACTTGAACTTCACACGAGCTTGAGCATAGTGCTCCATCCGAATCAGGGCATGACCCCAAGCACTCCATACTGGAAAAGCATCAATCTAAGAATGGAAATTTTGTCAAGAATTAAGTCATGAAGATTTTAATCATAGTCTAGGGTATACTTCAGTGCTCTTAATACAAGCAGTATCTAGATATGAATATCAAATACTTCAAAGTATAATTTTACACTAGTACGAAAAAGCATGGATATTGTACACCTAGTTAAAATGCATGACTACCTTGCATTTTTTACAAGTATATACAGCCATGCTATAACGTTCATCAAGGATTAATCTGTCACGGAGTTTGGCTGAAGATTCTTTATCAGCAATGTCATCAAGTGAAGCAATTATTCCTGATCCAAGAAGGCTCTGAAGAAGCTCTGCACATCCGAGCCACATATCTGCTTGAGCAAGAAGTTCAGAAAGCTCATCAGGGTACTGGCTACCACTACTTGAGCTGCCAGTTTCTGTAGGTGCATCATCGGCATCCCGATTTTTATCATAGATATTTGCAAATTCACTTGATCCAGCAAGTTTTCTTAATATACTCTTCGCATAAACCAGCGCCTAAGATAGGTACCACAAGTCCACAATTATTTAAAATGGTGAATGGGCAACTTGATCTACAGAAAGAAAATACCTGTACGAAAGTTTCTGTTGCATGATAAGCTTTACTCATAGTTTCCATAGAAGCATTCAGAGTCAAATGTTGGGAGCTTAACACATCCTTCATCTGAGTTATAGACAATTGCAGAGCACCTCTGGCAGAGGCCATCTCATCTGAGCACAAAGAAAGCAATGCCTGAAAATAAATGAAGCAACAACTTAGAAAATCTAAGAATGAAAATTACTTTAGGTATGCAAGGTTAGTTCTACAAGGAGAATAAATAAATAAATATTTTAACTTTTCATAAGACAATTGCGACTTTTTACTGAGAACACGGCAAATGCACATGGAAATTTTATTCAGCATATATGAATTAAAGATTTATGACACTCTTAATCAAACTGACTTCATGATTATTCTTTTCCATGATTCACACTCCAATGGGTAAGAAGAATAACTCCATTATTTTTTCAGGGATAGGACACAGGGAAATGATGAGATATTGTTCAATGAAACTACAGGATAGCTGAGGTAATCATTACGTAATCACTCTGTGCATTAGAGAACACAGATCAAGAATTACAAGCAGTATCAATTGGTTGTAGACTTTCCTGACAACTTTATATGGTGCATGAATGATGAATCAACAAACCAAGAATAAGTAGAAGCTCAAGAACCTTTTGGTGTTGAGGAGCACATTAAACATCATACCTTAAAAAGTGTAATATCTGGAGAAGTTTCATATCTATGAGAGGTGCGAACAGCATTATCTTTATTTAGGTCACCAGTGAGAACCCATTCTTCAGCAATGGGGACAAATGGAAGCCTCTCTTGCCCATCTGCAGAGAACGTTGTGACCTGATCCTCTTGGATGTCTGACATTGCATCCCAAGAGATTCTATCAGAATGCATATATCCAGAACTTTTTCTTTTCCGTTGAACATCCTTTGGAGGAACGTTAGGCGAAGTATTATCACGAGTTGTCCATGAAAAAGCCCGGTAAGCCTCTCTTTGCCAATTGCCAATACTGTTTGCTAAGTTTGACCTAGATGATGTGCTGATTCTAGCTTTTTGTTTTGATTTAGACCCAGAAATGGAGATCCGAGTTTCCCTAGGGGAACTAACATTTACAGCAATAGCTTTAGCAGCATATGTAAGAATTAGGTTGTCATCTCTCAAGGAAGGAAATTCTTTTAATATCTGCAGTCAAACATCACATCTATTAACATTTATACAGAATGCAATTAATCAACCTCACAAAAATATTTGGCTCAGCACACATCTTAAAGACTCGATTAACTTATAGAAAAACTTCCATGGTTACAATAATGCTACAGTAAAAAAGTAAAAACTAAAGTGACCACCAATTTACCAATGAAGCTGACTGCAACTGCTTCATCATCAACAGAACTTCAAGAATCAAATGAGGATGCTCATGCAAAGCTGAACATCGTTGCTGTGATGGCAATGGAAGTAAGGCTAAAACACGAAGACCCAGTGCCCACAAGTTAAGTCGGGTAACTTCAGCGTCAGAAAGGTTCCCAACTCTCCGCTTTAGAAAAAAGTGAACCTGTACATACACCATGTCAGAATCAACAAAAGAGGTAAAAATAAGAATGATGCATTAGGAAAAACCAGTATAAAACAATGTACAAGAAGCTGTTTGGAGCGCAAGTCAGGTAAAAGTTGCATAGCACCAATGGCAACAGGTAGGGCATCATCTGAGTCACGCAATGAAGACAGAAAACGTGAAGCCTCTGCAGGGCCTCCACCACTAAGTGGATCTGTGGTAAGTAACTTAACAAGTTGCCGGCCTTGCAGTTCTCTACGCAACTCAATTGGTAAAGACGCACTTTCAGCAACCTCCAGAGCAGCAGAAACAGCCCCTTTACCAGCCAGCCTAAGTGCTAAACCTTCAGGATCTTGCTTACAATCAGCTTCTACCTTACAGATATAAATACCAGAGTATCAGATAAACAAATATGATGTGAACTATTAAATGCCACTATCAAGATCGAACAATAATTAACATGTCTAATTTACTTTTCATTTGTAAATCATATTTCGTTCAATTCAAACAACATTAAAAAAAACAATAATTAACATGTTTAATTTACTTTTCATTTGGAAATCATATTTCGTCCAATTCAAACAACATAAAAAAAAACAATAATTGACATGTTTAATTTATTTTTCATTTGTAAATCATATTTCGTTCAATTCAAACAACTTATAGTTTTTATGGAGTCTTCTCGACTTTAAGTTGTTGCCCTCTATAGCGCTACCCATATCAGTAGAGGAGAGTGCAGATAAAGAGATGGAGCAAAATGAAGTTCATACCTGTTGCCAACTGTTATAATGGTCATCAGCACTTAAGATGTGACGGTATCTTTGCAAAGCTTGCCTCATATACAAGACCTGAAAAGCACCCCCCCCACCCAAAAAAAAGCCAAAAAGATGTGAGACAAACGTCACAAACATATATGAAAAGCAAAACTTTGACAAAGATACAACAATTACATAAAACATTGAAATTTCATTGAGTAAAATATAAAGTTCTTGATGGATAAATACAGTTACCTCACTTCGAACAGGCTCGTGATGAGGCAAGTGGCAGATGCACATAGTAAGAACATCAATCGCAGAATCTAGATCCCACCTGTGTAAATATCTGAAATTTTTGAACCTGAAGTTAGTGACAGAAATCTTAAGCAGAATGTCCAACAAATACAAGAATATTAGAGCAAGAATAATATGAGTAGTGACCACAGGTTCCCATGCCAGCTGGAACATACAATGTATGTTGGTGTCATCAATAGTTACTCCTAATGGACATGTTATAATTTCAACATTTGGCATCACTGAAAATTTTCATGTGATGATATACACCTAATGGACCAAAGAAGTGCCAGAACATCCATGTATCAAAGGATAGGCAGGTTTAGGTAATGTTGCTCATACAAAAAAATAATGGCCCTAGAAACCCTAAATATAATTATTTAGAAATTTAAAAGTTCCAAAATAACTCAAACTCTTTCGCTTCACAGAATAAAGCTATCAATATCTAGAATGGAAGATCATCTTTTCTTATACACACCATTTACCACAATTCTTGATCTAGTGCACTAGACGAATAAAAGGTAATTCAAACTTCATTTTCAGTATTAAGAGAAGAAATGGTGTTGACCAATTCCCGACTATGAAGGAAAATGCTGAAAGAACAAAACAAGCAACACTTTTACTATCTACATTTCCATCAATATGATGATTGGAAATATAGAATGAGCAGAAGGAAAGAACAGAGATTTAGAAAGGAAGGATAATTAGTAGAAAATATATTTACAAAACAATAAATTGCATGCAGCCCAAATATGTCCATCTATAAAAGTAGTATACACTAACTCCATCAGTGGACTGGGTTGAGACTTTCTTAAATTAATTTTGGCCATAGCTGATTTAACAAGAACTCTTCCTCCAAAGAAGATCAAACTTCCATTTATAGGAATTCCATCTGCTCCAGGCATATGACTCTTTCAATAAGCCTATACTAGGATAGCTGTTATCCCCAAGATTTGAAACCCCTCAACATAGAACATTAGGCAATCAGTTGCAGTCTTATAAATACTAGGGCAATTAGCATCTTAGAGGCTCCTAACTAATTTAAATAACTGAACTCAAATCCATATGAACCCAAAATCACTAAAATGTGACCCTCTTTTAAACCAATTAGACTTGGTGAAGGACACACAGTGATGCAGGCTAAACAAAATGTTGGAAACAATACTTTTCAGCTTAAATTGTCTCGTACATTACCCAAAGTTTTCTGCTTCAAACCCAAGATTCCCTTGTCAAAAAAGAAGTCTCACAACCAGAGTAGTATGTTTCTACTACAGTTGATCCAAAAAACATTGAAATTGTAGCTTCATGCTCGATAATCAATATCATAAAATACTCAATACTCCCCAAATCTGTGGACTTATCAAACAGCATCACATAGATAAATTCTCACAAATAAAGCAACACATATTAAGGTTAGTCCTATACTCCTATCAATTAATCGGGGCTTAGTAATTTCTTTTTTACGGGATGTCTGTTGGATACTATACTTGTTTCATTCCTTGTCAACTCCTCGTGGGAATGAGTGAATGACAATTCCAGTTAGGTTGAAAAGTAGAGCAAGAATTGATTATTTCAAACAAGAATTCTATTCCCTATGAATGCCTCACCTTTTCCCTTGTTTGGATGTAATTTTATGACAAGAGCCATAAGAAATACTATTCCTCATGAATGGGGATTACTATTCCTTACCTCGACCTAAAGAATAGAATTTCCAATCTTTTCCTTTCTCAATATTTTCCTTCAATGTTTATAAAAAATACATAAATATATACCAATAAAGTTATTATATTAACTGTAATAATTAAAAATAAAATGTTATACACACAAATGCTTATTTCTATTATTATTGTTATTTTATGGAAATTCAATTGATTTTATGAAAAGGAAATGAAAGATATTTTTTTGTTGTTTAAAAGTTTAATGAAATATTTTTAATTATTTATTTTTTTAATTTTCCAAATTAATATTTGATTTTTAAAAAGTACTTTCCACCAATCCATATTTTTATTATGTTGTTATATATTAAAATAAATTATTATACAATATATTATTTTGAGTATAAATATTCAATATCGTTAACAAGGCTATTTTGGTCAATTTTTCTCTTTATTCCTTATTCTAACCAAACAAGGAATAGCTATGCATATTCCTAATGTCAACCAAGCAAAGAAATATTATTCCTTGGCTATTCCATTCGTTATCTATTTGTATTCCTTATGATTTCATTTCATCTAACCAAACACTCCTTGGTATTTCAAACTTCTAAAATTATAAAATTACACTAATCAGCCAAAGAAAAATCATGTAAATAAAAACTTTTTAAAAGCTCGTGGGACTATATAAACTAAAGTATATCCTTTATAGCATACTTTAAAGCAAGTCTTGCCGCAACCAGTTTATCCTTCAAGCGCAAACAATACTGCCAACTGGTACTCCCAAAATTCTGGGATACGTAGCTATGAGAGTGCCGGGGAGATGGATTATTCGCCTCCTCTTGTTCGATCAACAACTGAAGTAAGCGATCAGATGCCCCCTCACGTAAACAACGATCAGATAGTGCAAGAGCATCCAGAAGTTTGCCATCATCAATTAGCCTATAAAATTTAAATAGATATAATGACTATCAAATGCAAAAGCATTAGAGTATAAAACCAACAAATGCAAGTATGTAACTATAATCGCATTATCGTAGTAAACAAAGTAACCAACAAAAATATATTTAATTACAGATCAATGCTGGAAACATAAACATATGGATGCATAGTTATCAGAACCAGACCAGAGATCAACCTAATCGAGCAATTGGGTCTTTGGTCAGACTGCATTTATTAAATAATATTGTCAAAAATATATAATATGTAAAATAGGGGAAAAAGTATAATACTAATTTAAAAAATAAGGTAATAAAAATACTTCTCAAATAATAAAATGACCTAACAAATGATATTATTTTCAAATAATTAAATTACAATTTATTGACAATTATAGTAAATATCAAATATTTAAACAAATATTTTTTTTCTCCATGTTACCCTTAAATCATGTCCTAACTTATTATCCTTATATACCATTATGTTTAAACAATATCAACAAGGAGATTATAGCTTGGTGGTAAAAATCTATTTTGATTATGTTTAAACAATATCAACAAGGAGTTAGAAAGGTCACCATTTGAATCTTAGCAAAGGTAAAAATATATTTTCCCATTTATGAAAAACAATATATTTGAACCATCACAGTCAGCTCGTTCATTAAAAACTGGTCAGGTCACAGTGAACCAACGGGTTCAATTACTTAACAGATCTTTCTCGGACCTGAAAGGTGGCTGAAAACGCAGATTAAACCAAGCCAAAATAACCACCTAATAACTCACTATACAATATTTCATTGGATTTGATGGACTTAAAATCAAGTTACAGTCAGTAATCCATAAATGTGTAAAGCTATTACCTAAACCCAACTCCACATCCTGATGACAGTATAAGATTGTCATATGATACTTGCTTAAAATTTTGAAATTGATAGCACTTGTAAAGTTGTAAGTCATTTAGCCAATTTGTTGTGAACTTCTTACAAGTTTAAGATCTTTATCTACCCACTTCTTGTACAGATTTTACCCAACAAGCTCAAAATCTCCAAGAAAACTCCTGGCAAGTATAAACAAAAGCGATCTTTGTAATCATATTGCTGAAGGAAATTGATAGCCAGCAATAGATTGCACTTTCACATGTTTAAAGTAAATACTGTACCTATCAACAGCTTTTCCATAGGGTCCTTCATTCTCCCAATCAAATGAAACATAACAAGTGGGATCAACTTCAATATCATCAGGCACTGCAGAACATTGTGAGGTCTTAGGAAGTGAATGACCATGGGTAGTGAACTCTTGAAATGTTGGACTACTATGTCCAACAACCATGTCATCTATTTCAGATTCAGTGTCACTTTCTGGTTCACGAAGTCGTTTTGTGGAAACTTTGCCATTAGATATATTTGCAACAACCTTGCTATCATTTTTAGATGCTATTGTAGTCTCAGAAATTTTATGAAGGTTAGATTGCAGCTGTATCCAGCGGTTGAGTGTCGGGAACCTGTTACATGTTTAAAATCAAAGAAAGACCTATAATAAGGAGCTGTAGTAAGTTTAGAAAACAACATCCTTGCCTCTCTGACTGGTCAAGAGCAAACTCATAGAATAATCTCTCGGCATCAGGTGCTTGCATAAATGAATCTTTTGAAGTTCTGAAAGAATCTGATGACTCGTTACTGCTAGACAAGATAGTACTCCCAAATACACATGCTAAAACTGCCCTTACTGGTGAGAGCTTAGCTAGATGCTTGACTAAACTCAACTGAAGGGGATAAAGCTGCTTTCCATGTGTTCCTGAGGATGCACTGCAACTACCAGCCTTAGGAGAGGAGATCTTGTCCAAACTCGCTCCAGAAAGAGTAGGTAACAATGGAATGCAAGCCCAACCATGATCAGAACGTGGTGGAAAAACTGGTGGGACACAAGCTGATATAACTTCATGCACAAAGTCAACACCCATGATGTCAGCTATCTTTCCAGCTGCATCTGTGCTCCCCCGCTCAAAGACTAGACGAGTAAGAAGCTGCATGTTAACCAAAGTATTAAGGAACCTGAGCAAGTCCATATTACATCTAAATGTAAATCTAAGTCTGTTAAAATTCCTTTGAAGATAATAGCATATAGCAGTGTTTCAAACTGCATCAGGACAATGTTGATAAGTGCAGTCAATTAATAATGAACATGCAAACAATTCAACATGCAAGCCTACATACGTGTGTTTTGCCTGCCTGTTTTCACTTTGCTAACAATATGGCAGAGTAAGGTCTCATGGACCTAAATGTAAATACTGCAGAAGCCCATGTTTCCCACCAATTGCATCACTTCCTTATTCAAACATGGAAGTCAAGAAGAAAGAAAAAATATATTGTTCAAAACTTCAAAAACACATTTAGACAGACAAATAAGTTGTCAGCAGAAACATAAAAAAACACTACATGCACTTCAAGAGAACATAAATCTGAGCTTGATTATAAGTAGTAGGAAGACAAAAGAAGATATTCAAAATTTCCTTACATCTTTGGGCCACTCGTATACAAGAGAGAAAAAGTTGAAATCATGAGTTGTGTCAACGCCATCAACTATGTCACCAATTGTTGCAATATATATTATAAAAGCTGAAAGATATGTAGACGGCTTGGAAGATACAGGGCCGAAAAACCTTTTCCCAGAATCTTTCATCTCATAATCAGATATCTCAGGAGTACTTTCAGCAGTTCTTGGATTTAAAGATGATGATTTTGAAGCTCTCAGACCGAGTCCAACAACTGCACCCTTCTCAGAATTCAAAAGAGCCATTTTATTGGCACCAGATCCTTCTACTTTTAGATAGTTACTCTCTGCTTCTTCAAGAGCAAGAGCTTTTGCAAGATTGTGGAGCTTACCTGAATTTAGTATCATAAAAGACATTTATGTTTCGAACTGTGATATCAATTAAGAATTTACCACATAAGTTACTACTTAAATTTTAAAAAAATCCATGTAACTACCACTTAGGAATTGCCTCTTTCCTTGATGAGCATCATTAATCATCTGATGCAAGATCACAATAGCTCTTTGCCTTTGTCCTTGTTTGCTAGGTTCATTTGATGGAGAAATGGTTATTTCTTCAGCAAGAATTTCTTGAAGGCTTAAAGACTTTTCCTAGAAAAAGGTAGTAAGAAATTATAGCAGAATAGTATTTAGTCACAGCTCACAAGAATCACTTTCCAATACATCCAACTTAGCAATTGATCAGAATCAGATATGGAAGAAAATAGGAGTTCCAAAGTCCAAAAGAAAATATCAACCAACATGTACATTGGTTTCCAAAATCCTCAAGTTTTGACAAACTTAAGAAATTACGCCAACAATTATGCAAATGAAAATGAAGAGAAAATGAATTGTCTGGGATTTTTCATCATAAAACATTTTTTTAAAAAAAAAAAGCCATTGGTGCTCTCTTGAACTTTAAGATAATATGTACTTCCAGATGAAACCAGGAATGAATGATAGAAATCATTTATTTTGTTCCTATTCCTACTAAATGCAGAAAAATGTGATGGAGGACCATCTAAATTGGAAAGGATTTCTGCAATGTTTATTGTGAATGCATACATAGAAAACAACGGTACACTAGAATTGTAAAAAATGCATTAGAATTTCAAAAGATGTATGGGAATTCCAAGCATGTGTAGGAGTATGGGAATTCCAAGTATGTGTAGAAATCCTAAGAGCTTTTTATAATATCTAATGGTGTATGAGAATTATAAGGATCATTTGAGTCTAAGGGCTAATCTTGCAATTTATGCCATGTATGGAAATTCAAAAATATGTTTTCGTGGCTTCTACAGTAAATTGATTGTGCCAACTGCCAATCCCTTTCTATGTAGTTTGCCATGTACTTGGGCAAGAACGAATTCGAATTGGAATTCAAGTGTTTTCTTTCTCTAACTCTACTTCTACTTCTTCAATCTTCCCTCCTCTCCCATCCTTCTTCCCCTTCTTCTATTACTGTTTTACACCATTATCTGATCTGGTCATGGTTCACTTGTTAAAGTTCAGTTGACTATGATGTTACATAGAAAGGACATGTCAGAAGTCACATGCATAGTTCAATGAGAAATTAACCTGCTCCAACAGATCATACAGACGTTGAAGGATGTGCCTCGTTACTGATATAGTAGCAACTTCTTGTATCTGATCCCAATAAGAAGAACCTAACCTTGGAGAGTTTCCAGGGAAGATCTCAGATAGAACACCCCTAGCCTGTAAATTTCACCTTGTCATCAGACACATCATTACCAGTGAAAACACAATTTATGCCTTGTGACTTTAAAATATCACAATGAAAATTGAAAGATGGCATAGCAAACAAGAAGATATCCTATTGAGAGTAAGCTGATGAGAATAATTTGTTAGTCCTTACCTGGTCGAGAAGTAATTTGCACATATCCACTGACTTTGCAGAAGTTGCCGAAACATCAATACAAAGAAGAATCTGATGCAGAGATTTATGTTCAGAACATATATGCAATTATGATTAAGATTAGATAAAAACAAGATCATTACTTACAGCAGCTAAAGGACCTAGTTGGCTGCGTAAGGATGAAATATCCAACTTCTGAAATGCATTAGCTCTTCCCTCTGCTACACGGGACACGGCATCCTCGATCTGGAAAGAAATGCAATGGAAGTTATATTCTATAGTCCTATACTATTAAATATTAATAGCATTTGGCCATTGCACATGAAAGAAGGAATTGAGTATTTTGCTGGCAGAACCATACTCTAGTACGTGCATTACTAGTCCATCCTAAACCAGTATGAGGGCCCGGACTAAGCCTTAGCAAGCAATTACTGATCCATCAGTAAGCCAATTCCCATTTTAAAACTTCTGTACATTCAAAATGGGATATTTCAGCTACATGGCCACTTATCTGTCCAGTAAAAGCATCTTTCTCCCCTCCAATAGCTTTTTTTCCTTCAACCAACCGTATCTTTTTTGTGATTCCATCAAACTTTCTAACTTCTTGAATCAAACTTCTGAACTTAAATGAAACAAATAAACTTCTCAAAACTAGGAGAATGTACAGCTGCATTTCTCCATTTCATGATTAATGCATTTTGTCATGACATGTTTAATGCTTGTTTTCTATCAGAAGCATGGTTTTAAAATTCGTACCGTACCAGGCGGTTTTACCGGTATTTTGACTTTCCGGTATACGAGATACCCGGTATGGGAGAAATACCGGGTATCTCAGTCATACCGGGCGGTATTTATCACATACCACCCGGTATGGGCGGTATGATGGCTATAGCCGTTGGTTGGGCACTTGGGCAGTACCGGTATACCGGTAAATACAGTACCGACACACGATATTCATCATCTCAGTCGATGTTAAGCCAAGGGTGTGGGGGTGGAGCCCCCGGAGATTTTTTGGACCCTTTGGGTTGTGGACTTGTGTCGCCCTATATAAACTTCAATGTAATGATTCTCTTTTATCTATGAAAAACCCTAATATAGTACCAAACGGCTTTTAAACATTGTATTCATGTATTTGATATTTGAATCTTAAATTTAAGTATTTTTTGATCAATTATGTGTTATTAGAGTTATTTTTAACAGCAAAAAAAAACCCTGTCCGGTATGCATTTTCATACCGGACCGTACCATGTGTCGGTACGGTACGGTACCGGTACCGGTCATCAACCGAGATGATGACCGGTACCGGTATTTTAAACCTTGATCAGAAGTTACGTGATTTATTGAGGTACTACATCTCTTGTTTCATACTCATATTGTCTCCACTCAGTCATGATTTTAGTTAAATCTCTTATTTCATATTTGCTTCCTGTAACAGTCAGATCTAGATGTATCTAGCATAAGTTACTTGAATTTAGGTTGAATTTGCATGGACCTATGTCCTTATTTGGCTGGATCCATGCAGATGTACAATCAATACTAGCAAATTCAACTAGCTTTTGAAGATTTGCTAAAATCCATATAGACTAAAGTAGATCAGTGCATCCATCCTAGATCCATTTAGATCAAGGCTAGGTATATGTAAATTTAGGCTAGATCGTCATGATTGAACCTAGACAGTTTAGATCTAGGTGAATTGGCTACATCTCATGAGTCATCATAACATACACTGAACTAGTAGGGAAATTACCAGGCAAGTATTATGTATCACTATCACCCACTTATATAATTTTGCTTGTAGACAATAAATATTGAAGCTTTAATAATGATTTCAGTTATGATTGGAAAATAAGTATAATGATTTTACAAATTTCCAAAACAGCAATGTTTTACTGGTAGGGTAAATAATAAGTCAGAGAAACCTATAGAATATACAACTGGAATCAAAAAAGCGTAAAAAAGATTAAGGACTGGTCCGAAATTAATATCAGCTGGTTCAGATTTGTTCCATACTTCCATGACATTGTATAGTTTGGTACAAGTAAACATACCTGTCCAACTAAGGACCATCAATGAAATCCAAAAAGAGACTGTTATTTTGTTCTTCTAGACTTTGTAATTCCTCTTCGTCTATATATTGAGGGGGAATGTTATATTGATGAGAATAATTTCTCTCGTTTACCACTTCATATGACTGAAGTTTGTAATTCAAAGTAACCTTAGACACCGATCCCTTTCTTAACATATAAATGAAGAAAAAAATAGATAATGCTGAACCTTAATTTGAGTTTAGTTATCAGTATTGAAAAATCCACTCTGCAATCAGCAGAAGTATCCAAGGATAATACGAAGGATAGTGATTCTTATCTAACAAAAGTAGGAAGACATACTTAAAATTAAAAGCAAATGATTACAAATTGAGTCAAATTTTTTCCACCAACTCTATTACTCTGCTAGCTGGTACAAAATTTAGAGAATTCCAACAACCTTTTGAAGGTGAATTCAATGGTTCTCAAACTATAACAATTCACAACATAACAGTTCTAAAATGATCGAATAGCATAAGACCATTGAGGGAAAAGAGACACTATGCTACTTCCTAACGGTAAACAAAGCTATGATGCATGATATATAGACCAAGGATTAATGTTCAGGTCCAATACCAGGTTTGCATAACCTGTTAGAGCAGTATTTTGTCAGACTGGTAATTCTATCAATCCAGAATTGACAACTATTAAAATCCTTTATACAGACACTCAACAGTCATACAGAAGGTCCTAGCTTCCAATGGACACAGGAGAAAATTTATCTATTTCTCGTAGATACTTTGTACAATTTGGAAAGATTATGGTTCATCACAAGATAACAGCAAACATTCAAAAAAGTACAAAAAATAAAATCTACAGAAAATTGAGAAGTAGAAATATATGACACACCAATACATCATTGCCAGGAATGCCTTGAATTCCCAGGGAGATGATAAGCCTTATGAATATATGGTATACTAAACTAACCTGCCTTCAAGTATTCAAAATGTAGAAGTTCCACATGGACACAACAAACACAGAAGTGATTTCTATGTTCAAATGACAGAATTACTCCAATTCAACCAAAATTATCCAACGATAAGTAATATCCATGTAAACAAATTAAACAGGACATCAATGTTAATTCTTCTGTATAGAAAAAAAAAAGATAACCTTAAAGAGTATCAAAAAAGCAATACCAATGCTCTTCTAGAAGCACTAGCCACCCACTCTGACAGTTCAAGAACGGCTTTGTCTTCAGGAGACAAGGAGAACCGCCGCACAGCTTCTTCGCCAATATCATATTTTGCCCTTTGCATGCAACTGATCATGATTGTCAAATAGTAAACAAAATCATGATGATGTTTCTAGGAAGAAAAAAATCTTTCACCTCAGTCAAATAGCCAGAAATTTTCTAAGTACATCCAGGAAAAGATGTTTAACCAAATCAAGAGAATAGTAACATGCAGTTACCAAAACCCAGACAATATAGATCTGATAAAAAACTACAGATTTTTTGTTGAGAAGCTTATTATATCAGTGCATTAAATATAAGGTCAGCAAAGGGAAAGCTTCAACATGCTAATCAGCTAATGTAAACACTTCAGCTTCCATATCCTATGTACAACTCAACCTTTATGGGTTGATGGAGCTCAGTGTTCCTCTTATACCATTAAGCCAACACATGGATCTTGGAATTCAAAAGATATCTTCTTAATGGATAGAACACCAGTAAAATTGCCAAATACATGAATGATTAACTGATATCAAGTCATACAAGAAAGTAAAAAAAGAAACACTAAAAGGTTTGGTGGTTAAGAAACTAAAAATCAGTATTGTCAGCACCAGAAGCATGATATAAGGAACAGAAGTGGATCTTGACGAGAAAAAAAGAAATAATATATTATCCAGTTCCTAAAGAATACTGATGTGACAAATTGAGCTAGACTTAGTAGCATGCAAAACCACCATACTCTAAGTCAGTCATGCCCCATTAGTGGGCATCTGAATTTCAAAAAACAAATGCACTTAATTCAAGAGTTAACATCAGAAGCATCATGCTGCTTTGCTAAGTTCCAGGAACCTAACAAGGAATATGAAGTGTTCAAATCCAAGGGAATCATCTGATTTGTTTATTAGCATATGTCAGAAAGGAGATTCATGACAGAAACCTACATAAGCCTATTTCCAGATGTGAAGAGAAGATGATGCCCTATATTTGTTGCCTCACCTGCCTTTCAATCCAAAACTACGAACTTGGGGGGTGCCCAAATTGCTGACTCCTTATATAATAGTCTACCTGATCAAACTAAACAAGTCTGCTTACAACAAGTATTGGCCCAACAAAGAAACAAATTGAGCAGCATAACCATAATCCTATGGAGCAATGGAATAATGCTTTAGCTTATATAAGGGAGTTTCAATAACCTAAGCCGGTCATATATAAGAGATTAAGGAAAATCCAAAAAGATTACAGCATATCAGGGTCACCAAAGCTTTCAAAAACAATTATTCTAATATTTACATAATTGAAACAAGTAATGATTCATATAAGAAATGCTTCTTGATTTGAACTCACAGATTTAACAATTTTGAAGGAGCAGCACGGAAAATAACTAATGCCTCTTTCCAACTCCACTGGAATTCAGATAAGGGTTGAAGCTGGTCCAGAATAGACAAACGCCACTCCCAATCTTCAATAAAATGTTTAGATCTCGCAATTCTCCATTCCAGAACCTGTTTTGCTGCAGCTTCTACAGTACTGTTCACCAAGTTCCCTGCTTCATTGATTGTCGCAGGCAGATTTCTCCGTAATATGTCAAGTAGAAGTCCCATAAAAGAAATTAAATTCTTGTCTTGACCATCACATGAAATTTTATCATCAAGATTTCCCATATATCCAGAATGACTTTCCAGCAAGGTGTTCTGTGTCACATTGACAGATATCTCATCCAAATAGAGTAGTGATATCACAATGCTGACCATAAAGATCTGCAACAGAAACAAGCAACAACAAAAATAGTTGACACCAAACGTATAGAATGCTCATAGAGAATGATAAATTTGATAAATATAAATTACAAAACAGTAAGAAAAATCCAATGTTTGCATGAGTATTATCAACAAACATATATCACGGAATTCTATAATCACTATTAAGCAATTTTGCATCACTTACGTACAAATAACAAGTTCCATTCTTTTAACCCTCTTATGTTTATCCATAATGATATAATTCTGGAATATTGCACTGCATATAACATCTTATGTTGAGCCAAAAAAGGTCTTCTCTATTCATTTCATCGACAATATATATAGAGAATGTACATTGTGAGGTATGGATGTGGAATACTTTAAGCTATCCTAGAATAGATATAAGTCATGTCCAGCTTGTCACAAAGAAATTTGAAACGAGTGGAATTAAGTGCTTTTGTAAAGATGCGCGCATTTTGGTCCTAAGATGAAGTATGAAGAGTAACGATCTTCTTAGAGGGAACAGCATATGATTGAGAGTGTTATTAATAGCGGATCACGGCTCATGGCGAAAAGCCAAAAATCCGCCATACAAATATGGCGAATGGCGTTGCGGCCAATGGCAAAAGCATGGCGGCTGAAAATATTTTATATATATATATATATATATATATATCAACAACTAAGCAGTAAGCATTAATAAGTAATAACATATATCAAGAACAAAAAAATTAGAAACATTATAGGAAATAAAATTCACCAAATGTAACATAATTAAAGTAAATAAAATTCAAGAATATACTATAGAACAGATCAAAAGTAAAATAAAAAAGAAAGAAACATAAAAAAAAATATGACTAGAACTATCGGTTGAAATTAAAAAAAAAAAAGAATAGAACAAAACACAACTACAAGTAAAAACACAAGTAAAATAAAAAAGAAACACAAAAAATATGAAGGGCTGTCGGTTGAAATAAAGAAAAAAGAATAGAACATAAAACAAGTAAAAAAAGAAAGAAACAGAAAAAATTCCTTTGTTGAGTGAGTAAATACCTAAAAAAACAAGAAAACTTAAATGAAGTGAGGGAGAGAATTGAATGGGAGAGAAATACATAAACAAAACGACAAAAACTGTTATCTTTATGCTCTTTAGCTCTCTTAAGTCGTCGGAGTGGAGCAGCCGCAGGTAGGAGGGTTCTATGTTTGGAGTTCAGGGCAGCCGCCAACCTTTAGGCCTTAAGGATTTGGGTTTTTTATCCTTAACCCTTTTTAAAAATTTACAAAAACATCCTCCTTTAAGAAAAAAACATGTAAAAGGTGTCATTTCCGCCATTGGCGCCATTTCCGCCATGGCGGATTGCGGACACCATAAAACGCCACGGTTTCTGCGTGGCGGTTTCTCTAAAATCCGCCACGCCATGGCGGAAATTTGACAACACTAAATACGAAATGATAGTCAATTTCAATATGTTTGGTCCTTTCATGGAAGAAACCAAGTTCTCTTAGTAGGCTTTTGACCCAGATCAATTCACATGTTGTGTGAGCCATGGCCCTATATTCAACTTGAGCACTAGAGCGAGTTACCACATTCTGGTTTTTGCTCCTCAAGTAACCAGATTTCCACCTACATAGGTGCAATACCTTGTGGTAGATCTTCTGTCATAAATTGACCCAGCATAATCAACATTAGAATATCCTTCTATTCTTTTGTGTTCATTTTTCTTAAACAACATTCCTTTCCCTGGTGAGCTCTTATTATAGTGTAAAATTTTTAGAAGTGCATTCTAGTGAGAATTTTTAGGTTGATGCATGAATTGCTAACTACACCAACTGCACAGGAAATATTTGATCTAGTAACAGTGAGGTAGATCAATTTGTCTACTAATTTGCGAAACCTCACAAGATCTTCAAAGTCACCGTCTCCTTCAGGCTCAGAGGTGGCATGAGATTCAATGGGTATTTATGCTAGTTTGCATCCTAACATGTTTGCTTTATTAAGAAGATCCATAGCATATTTCCTTTGTAAGGGAACCACTCCTGTAGCATTATAGGCAAATTCAATACCAAAGTCATACTTCGGACGACCTAGGTTTTTTGTCACAAAATGATTTTTTTAAGTGAGCTTTAGCTGTGTCAATTCCTTCATGATCACTGCCAATAAGATATCGTCCACATACACTGCCACAACCACACTCCCAACATAGGTATGCCTTACGAACACAAAGTGGTCAGACTTACATTCTTTGTTTGAGGCCAATGTCAGAGGTTATTTTGCTTAGCTTATCAAACCATGTCCAAGAACTTTGTTTGAGGCTAATGGCTATACATGGCTTTCCTTAATCTGGAGATTAGATTCTCCCCCTGAGCAACATACCCAGGTGGCTGCTCCATAACTGCCCCAATTAGGTCGTCGTCGTAGAGAAAAGCATTTATACATATTCCAACCAAGATTTATGGCAAGAGAGATAAGAATTATGATAGAATTTAAGCGGACCACAGGTGAAAAGGTTTCACAATAATCAACTCCATATTCTTGCGTGAAACCTTTTGCAACAAGACAAACTTTATATCATTCAAAAGACCCATCAGGTTTGGCTCCACGAGGAAAATTAACTAGGTCTAAGTGTGCCTATCTTTAAAGGCAGTCATCTCCTCATCCATAGCATGTTTCAAATTTAGTTCAAGCAGCGCTTCTGGTATGTATGTCTGACCACAGTAGACACAGACAAGGCAAACTAGCGAAACGAGAGTGAAAGCTGAGTGAAGGACATATAATGACTGATGGGATGAGCAATGCAAGTGTGTTTACCTTTGCAAAGTGCTATAAGAAGCTCAAGTTCGCGAGGAGGATCTTGAGACTGAGGTGGCATTGAGGTGTGCTGTCTGGATGGTTCTCTGATACCTTTGTGTCTCCTATAATAAACAAGTAAAGGAGGTCCCTAATAGTAGTGGTAAGTGGAGGATCAACAAGTGGATGCACGGAAGGCGGAAGTGGTGGTGACTCAGATGTAGGGACCCGAGGATTCAAAGAGGAAGTGAAAAGGGTGTATCTTTTTGAAAGGTGACATCAACCGACGTGAAGAGTTTCTCAAAAGACACGAACTTGGGAAGAAGAGACTTGAGCTTCTCAAAAGAGGGATGGCCTAAACGATAGTGCCACACTGCCACTAATAGGTGATTGAGTGATGAGCTATAGGAAAACATGAGGACGGCAGGTAGAATCCTCCAGATTCAGCTCCCCCACCAATCTTCCTCCTCGTCTTTAGATTTAATACAATGAGAAGGAAAGAATGTTAGAGAAGAGTTATGACTCTTGGTGAATTGGCTAGTGGAAAGTAGGTTGACATGAAATTTTGGTAAGTAAAAGACTCTATCCAAGTTTAAGTTGTATGAGGTTGTTATGGAACCTGACCATGCGCAGGTAATATTGAGCTTAGAGAAAAGACTCCTATGACCCTGCGAGCACCATAGTCAAGTATTTGGTGCATACCAAAAGAAACAATGGTTGCAAGCCTAGAGGTGGAGGCCATGGATGAGGATGAAGCAGTAGCTTGCAAAAAAAAAATTGTACTCGAACCTGGAGATGACAAAAGATTCAGATTCAGCTGGTGGATTTAATGTGTCGGAGGGAGTCTGAGTAGAAGTAGCAACTTTGGCCTATGGTGGTCTTCCAAATTTGTACCATCATCTATCATAGGCATGATTGGATCGCCCACAATGCGAAGAAGGTGGAAAAGGGTTCCTTCCTCTTCCACGGTCTCCCGTTCTGCCACCACCATGATCCCTGCCCCAGCAGAGTTTTTGCCTATAGGAGTGGGATTCGGAGCAGGGGTGAGTTCAATGACCCTAAGGACTCTAGCCATGGAGCCACTCAGATCTGGTATGGTGTTATCGGCCATGAGTTGGGTTTTCACCCCTTGGAGGGACGGTGGAAGACCATTCAGAAATTTTACCACAAGAAACTCCTCTCGCTGCCTTTTAAGGAAACATCAAGCAACAAGAGGTGATACTCTGCCAGTTCATCTGCCTTAACCTGTAGTGTAGTGTAGTGTGGCATAATAATCGTGCACTGATCCACTTCCTTCCATCTTAAGATTGAAAATGTTTAAATACAATATATAAATCCTAGATATATTCTATTCCTCATAGCACGTCCTTTTCAGGACATCCCATATGCTCTTAGCATTAGAGTGGAAGACCATGGTGGAAGCAATATGAGGTTCAAGACTGTTCAACAACCATGAGATGTGCAGTCATTTGCTTCCCATTCGGCGTATTCAGTAATATTCACAAATCACAAGATCTGCGGGTCTTGATCGAGATGATGTGCTTTGCGCTCTAACCCACATAGGACCCGGAAGGCCCTTGCCCAAAGAAGATAATTGGCCCCATTAAGTTTGATGGAGGTGCTGAAGGAGGTAATCTTTGGATCCATCATTGAGCTATACATTGTTGGTCTGAATTGACAAGAGTGGCAGCTTAAGTATGAAGAGAGCTTGTGGCTAATCAAGGATGAGATATCTTGATGGAGAGTTGGAGACACTAAAGAATCCGGCAATGAAGGGGGCTGCTGTTTTCTTTTGATGGGGCCCACAAACACCGAAGAGGAGAAGAGAATACCACTTTTCAACTATCAAGAAGAAACCCTAGAGGACTGCTCGCCTGGAGAGGATTGGCGAGAAGAGCCCACTGCCTAGACGCAACGGGTTGCTGTTGTCAAGAAGCCCACCGGGAGAGGATGGGCGAGATCTATCACCTGCTCAGGAGAAGGAGCTTCCAAATGGGCTCAAGTCCCGGAGAGAAGCCCGCCTAGGCCGGCGGACCTTGAAGATTGTCCACCTGGCCAGCGAACTGCAGGTGATGTCCACCTGGGCTGACGGAGTTAGGAGGCTGTGCGCCTGGCCGGCGGACAGAAGATGATTCTGCCTGGCTGGCGAGCATGAGATGATTCTGCCTGGATGGCTGGCGGACAGAAGTAGATGCCCGCCTGAAGGCGGGCAGCAAGTGTTGAGCCGCCAGAAGTCTGGTAGCTGAAACCATAGCTGTCACCGCAGGTGAAGTCTAGAAGGTGAGATGAGGAGAGGAAAAAAACCATGTTGAGCCAAAAAAAGGTCTTTTATATTCATTTCATCAAACATATATATAGAGAATGTACATGGCGAGGTATGGATGTGGAACACTTTAAGCTATCCTATACTAAGATAACAACACCAACAATATAAATCATTTAACATATTAAAACAATACATTTGAGGCCTTAGTTACATGACAATCTATCAAGAAAGAAACAAAACCTCTTGGGCTCTTGGCTTACCCATCAATCTCACAATCTGTCATATAATGTTGTCCAACTCTAGACATCACAAGTATGTTCACCAATCTTCTGTATTGTGCAAATACCTTTTCTGATCCATGTTCATGAGATTTGACAAATATTTTACACTATTTCTCAAAGGTTTAGTACAAGCCTCCACCTTTTTCATCTTTGCTTGTGACCAGTATTGCTAGGAAGACCTAAGAAAACTTTATAAACAATAAAGTTTATATAAAAACATTTAGGACTTCAAGCTTGTTGTTTGTATAAAAACATTTTCTGATATGAACCCAACAAGTGCCTGTATTTGCACATAACAACAACTAAGCTTTAATCTCATGCTAGACAGGATCGGCTATATGGATTCTCTGTCTCCAAATCTCTCCGTCCAAGGCTAGATATATCTAGTAATTGTAGATCCTTAGACACTATTTATCTCCACATGATACTATGTCTACCTCTACCCTTCTTCCTACCTACAAATAAATACTTTCAAATTTAGCACTTGCTAGTTGCTACAGTGATTTTATGTTTTATAGCATTTTGCATCATAAACAGCCCCTGATGCAAATATTTGTTAATAAAGACCTGAGTAAAGAATATGCATATTAAAATGATAGTTTGGTGGTAAAATATTTAGTTGGTAATTTGAACTGTAACTGCAAAAAAAACATGAGCAGACACCCAAATTATCTGTTGGTTAATCCATGGTTTAAAATACCACGGTACGGGACGTTACGAAAAAGACATACCGGCCAGTGATTTTTTTTTTGTTTTTGTTGTTAAAAATAACTCCAATAAAGACCCCAAACAGCCTTAAATCCGGCCCCAACGGCTATACTGTAGCAACGGCTCTTAAAAAGAGTCGTTGATACCGCCCGGTATGACATCAAATACCGCCCATACCGGGCGGTATTAACCAAGATACCTGATATCGCCCAATACCGGGTATCTCGTATACCGATTTTTTGAAAAACTGGTAAATACCGACCGTCTCGGGCAGTTCAGTACGGTATTTTAAACTTTGGGTTAACCACAATTGACATATCAAGCTAATACAAAAGGATCAACATCATATATAATCTAAGATATCCTCCCTCACATGCAAGTATTTAGATAAAGACTAATGTACTTCACCAATGGGTAATCAAAAACTTGCTTAGGTTTTGTCTGATGAATCAAAAACTTTATCAAAGATTAAACAAAAGGGTAATCAGGAATCATACTTGTGAACTATCGTACCTAAATGCATAGTTTGAAATGGCGCGCCATGGCGCGGGGCGCACACAGGCGCAGGCCCCCGCGCCATATTTCCCCCGAGGCGCGCCTCAGCCCAGGCGCGAGGCACGCGCTATGTTAAAACTTAGGACACCCGATTTTTTTTTTTTTGCATTTGCTTCCGCCTTCCACCTTCCGCACGAGATTTCTTCTTATTTTCTCGTCCTCTGGCCGTCCGACGAGCCTCTCCACCGGATTCCGGCGCCTCTCCACCCGATTTTAGCCTCCGCAAGGTATTTTTCTTTTCTTTCTCATTTTCTCTCCTTTTCTCAAATTTCCGTTGTTTTCTTTTACATTTCTTCAGCATGGTGAGTTCTCAACATGCTGGAACTCTCGCATGCTGAAGAAATTCTCAGCATGCCGAGAGTTTCAGCATGCTGAGAGTTTCTTCAGCATGCTGAAAGCATTCTTCTCAAGTTCAGCATGCTGAAAGCATTCTTCTCAAGTTCAGCATGCTGAATTCTCAGCATGCAGCATGATGAATTCATGCTGAATGCTGAATTCAGCATGGTGATTGGTGAATTCAGCATACTGAATTAGCATGCTGAGAAATAGAGACTCTGCAATTCTGCATGCAGAATTCAGCATGCTGAGAGCTGAGAATTCAGCATGCTCAGCAATCAGCATGCAGAATTCAGCATGAGCATGTTTTTTTTAATAATCTTAAACATGTTGTTCTCATGTTCTATAATTATTTTTAATTGTTTTTTTAATGATGTGATTTTATGTATAAAATATATTTTATAATTATATTTTATTTTTGCGCCTCGCCTTGTTATGGCGCGCGCTGTAACCTTGCGCCTTGCGCCATGGCTCCAAGAGCCCTTTGCGCCTTTGTTCGCCTTGCGCCATTTAAAACTATGCCTAAATGGTCAGTTAGCTGACAGCCACTCCCAAAAGCTTAATCTAGCTGGATGAGCTCAATATTCTGTATGAACTCGATCAAGAAACTACTAGTAAACAAAGAACTAAGGGAGTCTTTGATTGGATAGAATGAGATCATAAGAAATATATGAATAGACAAAACATAGGAATAGATAAAGAATGGAATATACAAGGAATAATATTATCTTATTTGTTTGACATTAGGAATAGACAAGATTACCTTGTTTAGTTAATATCAGGAATAGACAAGGAATAATATTAGCTTGTCTGGTTGGCATAATAGACAAGAAATAGAGAAGAAAACAAAAATGACCAAAATATCCTTCTTAACTATATTATAATTTATTTTAATTAATAACAACATAATAAAAATATGGATTAATGTAAAATAATTTTTCAAAATCAAAATTAATTTGAAAATATAACATATAATAATTGATCTTGAATATATTAAAAATAATGTATTAATTTTAAACAATAAAAATTATTATTTATTTTATTTTCATAAAATCAATTGAATCTTCATAAAATAATAATTAAAATATTATTTATTAATAAAATAATTATTATTTGTTTATATGTAATTATCAAAATTTATTTAATAATTTAATTTTTATATTCTTATGTCATATTATAAATACTAAAGGAAAATATTGGAAATGTCATGGAATAGATGGGGAATATTATAAGGAAATAGTATTCTTTATCTATTCCTTATGGCCCACCTATTCCTTGTCAAAAAGTTGCAACCAAACAAGGGAATAGGTGAGTCATAAGGAATACATGAATTCCATCCAGCCAAATGCTCCCTAAAAGCAAAAACAAGTTGTCCGTACAAATAATGCAAGCACGATAAGAAAGTTTAGGTTACATCTATTATTCTAGTTTCAAATTTACCACACGCAGGACTCCAGAAACAAGTACTTGGATGCATGGAGCCATGGACTAATAATCAACTTTCTACAGAAGAGCACTAACCCTACGAGGAGCATTTTTTATGGCATCCATGTGAGTTTGCATATCCCTCAAGTACGACAAAGCTACATGAAGTTGGCAGTCATGTTCAGCAATGCTGCAACGCTCCATGATTCCTAGAGCAAAAATAGCTGACTCAAGAGCATAGCGCATGTGCAAAAGTTCAATATCTTGCATCCTGTCATTTAAAATTTATTAGCAGTCAGCATGTGCAAGAAAATAAGAATCCAGAATAGTCACAGTTCTGATGGATAAGTTATATCAAGTGATTTCTAAGAAGTGAAAAGGCCATCTAAATTGGAATGACTTTGCAAATGAGAACAGCCTGAGTCTATGCAAGTGTTACCTTGCTCAGGCTCGGTTCAATGGATCATTGTCAAGCTTTAGCTCAGTTCACGTTTGCATTAAGCTCAAGCTGAAAAGATCACAAAGATTGATCTCAGGCCCAGATCAAGCTAAAACTTGAGAAGAGCTCAAGCTTGACGGAAGCTTATCCAATTTAGATTAATCTTAATCAATTAGAGTCATCACATACCGGTTTGAGTCAATTTTGACCAATCCAGGATTAATTTTCACCAAGAGTCAACAATTAAATTAAGAAAAGTTATATCAATTTGAATCAATTTAGATCAGTTTAACAGCAATCTGGATCAATTTGAACCGATTGTGATCAATTTGGAATGAAATTGGATAATTTTAAATCAATTTGGATTAACTTGAATTAATTGGGGTTAACTTACCAAACTGTATCATGTTGAATTAATTTAGATCAATCTGGAACCAACTTGAATCAACTTAACTATATAAAAAACATCTATAGATATTAGATCTACTTCAGGTTATGAACGAACTTGTTGCTAAGCACATAAATGGGCTGATTCACAAATCACAATTTCATAAATGAGCATGTTCAATAAATTACAAACAAGCTTGTAGATAAGCCTATTCACATGCTTGGGCACAAAAGATACAAGCTGAAATGAGTAGAATTGTTTAAGCTTAGCCCATCTACAAATCCAGCCTAAAACTAAAAACCGAGCTTGGCTCCTTAACGATTGAGTCTCAAACAAGCTTTCATTACACTGAGCTCCAAGCTGCTCATGAGCAGTTTGGCTCCGTTTGCAGCCCTACATCAAAGTGAGACCTTTACTATAGACTAAAATGCACATCATGGTAATAAGATGATAATGGCAGCATGGTTCCAAATTATATCTCGGGTTCCTGGTAATAAGATGATGATGGCCGATACTGGTCAGCCCCATACGAACAGGCTGGTACTGTCTTGGGTTTCTTTAAAGAAAATTATATCTAAAATACTTGCCATCTGTAAATTTCTTCATAAGGGCATGATTGTAGTCCTTTTTTCACCGTAGACTTCACCATTGGCAAATGATCAATATCCATCGTCATGAAATCTATGCAATGTGCTGCATATGGAGTCCAAAATAGGTGAGGATAATCATCTTCAATTAGCTGATCGACTCGTTTGAAGTTTGTATCATTGTCAATTACAATTTGCACGATATTTTATGGACCAATATTCTCGATCACGTTTTTCCTCGGCTTTAAGATGTAAAGAGTGTCATGGTAATGGTCTTGGTAATGGTCTTGGTAATGATGTGCTTTAAGAGAGCAAGAACTTATTGGATGTACCTTTTTGCACCTTGAGTTGGCATATACTAGCAAGATAAGCAAAAGATTAATAGCGCTGATATTCCATGAACATCAGTCAATCTAAGAGATGAAGCAATGAAGTTAGAATAGCTTGATTGTGTAAATAAAAATAAAGGTATTTGTTTGCACAAGAGATATGAACATAGAAGTTTTATCAACCCTACATCTGGATTTTCTCACTTATCTACATTTAATATTATTCTTGCAGTAATGGACAAGACATTGCAGTTATGCACCTTTTCCATGTTGCAGATGCTGAAGATATTGGCTGCATACTAAGAAGCTTAATTGCATCCTGGAACTTAATCCCTGGGACTACATCAAAGAGCACCTACAAGAAATTAGTACAGACAAAAAATTAATGCACATCCTCCATACAATAGAATGGATTGACTTATTTTTTTAGGAAAATATCTAAAACATTGGTGTCATAGCAATCAATCAATTATTAATGTAGGAACAAGGAACAACATAGGCTATGTGATTAAACATCGTTGAAGTTATCATACAGAAAGGAAATAATTAATAAAATCAAACTTTAAATAAAAAGGTAAATTCATTACTTTCTTTACAAGTTACAAGTAATTGAATCCAAAATCCTTAAGCTTATTCCTCAAATTAACACTAAGCTTCAGAAGCAAAAAACTCACCCTCATGGGAGAATGAACAGCTAGTCTTTCAAGTATGAAGTTTTCTACAAATGGGTCTGAAATCCCACTGTCACTTTCATTTGCAGCCTTATCATTTTGAGAAAATAGCAATGAGTATCTCGTATTCCAGGATCGACCGGAGTTGACACATGTGACATAGTATGCAATATCTAGGTGAAAACATAACACATCACAGAGATACTCCACGCACATTATCTGTCAAGATAAATAACCACAATCATTCAACATGAAAATCGCAAGAATTGTAACAATAGTTAAACATGCATCTGAAATGTGAAATATTAGTATATGAAAGAAGTTTACCTCATCATGTTGCTTCTTATAAAGAGAGAATTCTTCTAGCCTTAGTACCTGAGATTTACTTGTCCAAAGTAGCTGCATTAGTTTTCTTCGCAATGCTGTCTTACCTGACAAAAGATCCCATCCTAAGACAGCAACAAGTGGCTGAAGCAGGGGAAACAGTGATAGAACCTACATAGTCCTCAATCAATCAGTAGAACCAAAACAAAATGACCTGCTAGAAAGCCATGAATTTTGTTCTCAGAGAAAAGAAATATGAAAAAGCAACATTGTTACATTGCATATATGGAAATAATCACGTACATGACCAGCCTCTTCAAGTTGTTCCCTCTTGATTGCAGATAGAGCTGTATCCATAATACATTCCAGGACATGTGTTCCAGATATACGCGCATAATGGTATAGGTCTCTCATGCAAGATTTTATTGCCACACTAGGAGTTTTTCCATCCAAGGTATTAACACTTCCCAAAGATAATGTTTCCAAATATTTCTTAAGAGGAAGAGGAACCAAATCAGAGTCAGAAATTCTGTGAATTTCGATTTCCTCCGAAACCACTTCATCTTGTATTGTCTGTAGAGAAAAATAAAAGGACCTATAAGTCTATAACTCTATAAGTACATGGAATAAGTGAACTCTTTTCAACAAACTAATAATTAAGAAGAGAAGACCTTGCAACCACCATAAACTAAACTTGTACTTTTTATATGTTTGAGGTCTACTACTTTCCAGGATGCAACATGGATGAAATCTCGTACCGTGGTGCTCCATACGAGTGGTATTTACTAGTTTTTGAGAAACCAGTACTGGGCAGTACATGAGAATACTGCATGTACCTAATGTATCATACTAGTACATCTAGTAGAGAGCCCATACCAAGCAGTACCATACCAATGATTGAGAATGACTTGGGAGAAAGTTCTAATGTGAGTTTTGGGAACATATGACATCAACCTCACTCGTGTTCAACATGTCAAGATGGAACCTACAATTTATGATGCATGCCACTATTCAACCTCTTAGACCTATGAGATTGTATTAATTTAGTGTCTTTTAAGTTTTTAACTTGTATTGGAACTTTTAAGTGTCGTATTTCAATTTCTTAGCAAACTATGTTTATCATTCATTTTTTAATCAAATTTTCTATGAAAAGCAAGGCTTAGAGTGTAAAGTGAAAGGAAAAAAATGACACCTCGGTAAAGTCTAGTTTGTACCAAACTATACGTGTTGATATGGTGCACTATTGTATGTACAAACCAATGTCAGTCACTCACCAAGATTGATAGTGACATGAAATCTTAAACCTTAGGTTGCATAAATAAGTATTATTTGCCTCAAATGTGAGGCTTAGATACTTACTCCATTAAACTCGCAAAGGAAATGCAGTGAATGAAAACTTTACAAAGCACTCATCCTTTGATGACCATTTTTCCTTCATCCCCATCTTTAGTACAAGGCTCTATTAAGTTGGTACCAACATAACACCTCGTCACTTTCCCTAATATATATGGCTAGTTTATGTTATGTTTTTTACTATTTGATCTTTCTTTTACCACTTTCCCTAAACCTCTCTATATAAAACACTGTCATGGCATCACCTCCAAGCTCTTCCAACGCTCAAACTCGCTCCATCTCAACTCTTATTTGTCTTTCAACTCCCTAAAAGAATCTCAACTATTTCAACTCTCGCTCTCTGATTATCAATTTCAGTTCTCCTCAAATTCAACTTGGTTGGATACATCTACTAATCGAAGCTAACATATCGGAGAAAAGGTATATCCAATGTTTAATCTAACTCTTTTTCGAGTTAATTATTATTACAAAAGTTAGAGTCATATATGTCAATAGTTGTTAAATATAACCAAACGTTAATGATTTAACAAGCAACTAATGTTAGACAAGGTTTGGATGGAACATCTATTATGTTAAGTATATTACACAATCTTCAGGATTAATTGTTCTAGATGTGAGATTAGTCTTTGGCAATGAATTATTATGTTCCATCTATCTTTTCCTAAATTTGACTAGATCTGGTGGATGTAACAAACAGAAATGGAATGCATAAAAATTGCTCCATTAGAACCACATTCTAAGATTAACACCTTGGTAAAAATCAAAACTTCAAACCCAAACCCACACCTCCATTCAAATAGACTTAAAGTTTGCTAATTTCTTCTATAATATCACAAAGAAGATTTGTGACTGAATCAAATGGAATCTCCTAATTTACTTTGAAATTATGATTTCCATTGTCTCAATTCTCTCTTCCTACCTCTCCTACTTCACTCTGTCAATCTGAATGGACTAGAATCAACCACTTCAAGTTACATTTGATTTATTTAAAAACCAATATCTAACTAAGGCTGAGAAATCAGCCAAAATTTATGTAATCTAATATCTATAAAGAGAGAGTAGTTACAATGTCGTCTAATCAGTGACCATGACTGTCAACAAACAAAAAAGGATGCATTAAAATCTTAAATCCTGAACATTCATCACCTGAATCATCTGCGCAAGCCGAGTGCAATTGGATGAAATAGCTGCATCATACATTAACATCATTCTATCCCTTGAATCATACCAGGACTTCTCATAATAATCACTTTGCGACAAAGCTTTCTTGATGAGATCTTGCAAAGCAGTCCTACAACAAATGATGCAAGGGACATAACATATTACATGAATGAAACCATGCCCTACAAAAAGATCAATATGGTCAAAAAGCAAGAGAGATAGATGCCCAACAAAGTACAGGTTAATTAACCAGGCAAAACTTCCTCCTTACTTTAATAACCCAATTATCATATAAGCATTATCTTCAAAGTTTCAGCATGTAATAAAATATTTATAGAAACTATTAACCTGATGCCAAATGGGTAGACCAAAGTGCCTCTTGAGGGCATCTTTATGCAAGTGAGAGATACTTGCTAACTGTTATACAATGATTATCATAAACTGTCATGACTAAAATGAAATGTAACTTTACCACCAGATGTTCCGCTATTTAGCCAAAATGAATGACAAGGTGCCATAGCAAACAAATAACACCATCATACTGTAACTTTAGGATTGAATAGATAATGTAATATCAATTTCAATTCTCATTGTTGTTAAATCATGTTCCCTTGTTAAATTAGATAACCAGTACAATTCCAAGATTATAGGGATATTGAAGTTCCTAATAAATGTTATCAACCAAAATAAAAAGTTATGTTTGTTGGAAATTAAAGAAAGCCCTGCCCTGTCATCAGAGGAATCTATTCGCACTTCACAGCATATCTCTGAAAAACTGTAGTTCAAGAGCCAGCAATCAGCATATACAAACTATTCAGTACATGACCAGTGGGAAAATGCGATATATTTAGACTTGAGAAGTAAATCTGGCTGCCTGGCTATGGTCAATTATTTCTAATATTGAGGATTCTTCCAGGATTATACTTGTTGCTTTCCAAATTATACATGTCAATCAACAAATCATAATGAGGTGAATAAGATACAGGAAAATCTGTAACGTGATACATTGCGCAGAGTTATGCTTCGGCCAATAGCCTACATAAAATTCTGTCACTCTCTTGTTCTGCACTATACATATAATATTCTAGGCATCTAAAATACCATTAAAGAACTACGGATCTATCGGAATGAATTATCAAATGTATGTGAAACCATTGAACTTTTCATTTTATAAGATATAACCATGTAAGAATTTTCAAGAGGGAGTTGAAAGTCCTAAAATACCAACTTTAAAAGGCCTTACTTGTATAGTTTTTCCTCCAAGCCATGTTCAAGATGAAGAAAGCGAAGATGAGAAAAAGCTCCCTCAAAATCATCAGCTTCCGTGCATTTCTTCAAAGAATCCAAATGTGCCATCTGGACACTCTGTCGCATCTTGGAAAGAGCGTCCAACTCCTCCCACAAGGAACTTGTTCTTCCTTTAGTCTCAACATTCTCATTGATTGCTGGTTGAGAAAGGTAAAGCTCAGATAGCTGCATCTGCCGATGAATATTTCCACATATCGCATCAAAAAGCTTTGCTTGATGAAGGAAAACCTTCCACAAACCCCTCAATCTATCTTCAGATACCGGAGAAACTGATTCAAGAAGGTTCGTGTCATGCCTTATACTACTCCACAATAGCCGTAGGCCAGCGTTGAGAATGTCGTTCAACAATTGCAAAGCATCACCGGGTGCATCAGATGCTTCCCCTTTCTCATTGAGGTCAGCGTCCCCGGATCCATGCTGCAAGACTTCCGAGACGTTGGAGGAGGCCAGTTGAATCAAGAGCAGGAACTCCACCCTCAGTCGGAGAATTTCGGGGTCAACTCCACTGATCGAAGCAGCAGCACTGCCAAACTTGGTGAGCTCTAGGAGGGAGAGCCAGGCCAGATGCGAGGGGGAGGGACAGGTATTCGACCAGAGGACACCATCGACCCGCCCTCCCTCCGACACGATAGACCGTAGGATCTCGATGGCAAGCTCCGGTTTGCGCTTCCGAAGGCTGAGGAGCGACGCCCTGAAGGCTTCGAACTGTCCGAGGAAGAGGTGGTTCGCGACGACTCGGGTGAGCAACGCGATCTCCTTCTCCTGGGCGGAATCCATGGGGGGAGAGCGAGAACGAGAGAGAGAGGTATGGGGATTACGATTTGGAAGTCATGGCTTCAGCGCCGAGACGGGTGGAGAACGGCACACTGACGTGAAGGGGACTCGAAGGTAGGGGGGGCGAAGGTTTCGCAGAAGACTGCGATCCTGCTTCACGGTAGGATGTTCCGCTGGACAATGATTTTTCTAATTACGGTTGCGATTTTCTTTTTAAATAATAAATAATGTTCGACGGTCATCAACTTATCATGCTCATTTCGGTTTATATATATATATATAATATACATAATCTACATTATGAATAATCTAAATGAATGATGTAATCTACGTTACCTCTTAGTGATTCACGTTACCAAATCAGGCGGTGGCTATATGTATTATATATTATTTTTTATTTTTGATAAAAATATCTCTAATTAAAATATTTTTTATTGACATAAAAAAAATCATTCCTCATTTCATTCGTCTCTCTCGTGATAAATTGATAATCTCTATTTTTTTCTTTTTTTCTATTTTTATTTTATTTTATTTTATTTTATTTTTATTTTTTATTTTTTATTTTTTATTTGAAGATATTTTAGTTAAAGATATAAGTTTCCTAGTAATTTTTTATACCAAATAAAATAATATGGATTACTATCGAGATTACCAATACACAGGGGGCGGCCCAAGAAATATTATGGCCTAAGACAAAATCTTAAAATGAGACCTTTCATTTATTTAATAAATTAAATTAATATATTTTTATATAAAATTTATTTTTTAAAGTTTTTTGAGATTAGTGTTTGATCGATGTCGGACATTATTTTTATCTAGACTTGTGAACGATCGACCATTTGAGGCTTAGTCACTTAGAGCCTACGGATATAGAGAAGACGAAGAGTTAAAAGATGGGGCAAAAATTTTATTCGGGTAATCTGCAATTACTTCAAACATGATATATCTAATGACCCTCACATATCAATTTCGCCGAAAAATGAATTCTTCGACGGAATTCAATTATCTAACAATTATCGAATAATACATATCTTTTGTTTGTCTCTTTGTATGCTTTAATTTCTCATTTTTCATTTCCTAAAAATTAAAAGTCATCTAAAAGATGACTATAACTTGTGAACTAATAAGAAGATTGTTATTTTTTTACAAAATAAAAAGATTAAATTGAGCTTATTTAATTTCATCAAATGAAAATTAATTGATTATGCACACAAACTCACTATCGAAAATAAATAATAAATAATAAAGTAGCCCAAGGGTAATTAATGCAATACAAATAATAATTAAATCTTAAATTAATTAATTAACCAAATCATATAATATCACACTCATCAAAATCACCCACTACACTCATTTATTTGCAATAACCTTTAACATTTAATCTCATGCATGCATCAAACTACATGATTTAATCCTCATGCATCAAATTATAAGCAGGAATTGCTCATCCACGTGGGGCCTAATTGGCCTAGTGGATGAGCCGGTCCTCCCAATACATATCAAATATGATAACGTAACATTATCGATAATTTTAAAAGTGATAATCTATTTGGATGGTAATCTAGATTTTCAGTAATCTTAAATGGTAATGTATACCAAACACCTCCTAAATGGTTAATGGTTACTATAGTATGTTATTATCTTTTTTTCAACGGTAGTAATGAGATTTTTCAAAAAATAGTTTTATATATACCGGAAAATTAATAAAAATATCTTGAACTTTAGCATTTTTAACAAATATATCTCATACTTTTATTTGAAACAATTGAGTATTCTAACTTTCAATTTTGTAACAATTATACCCACCTGTTAGCTGGTGTGGAGCGTCATGACAGCATAAAAAATTGATTTTTTTTTAATTCAATACGCCACATCATCAAAAGTTATGTTGGCGAAAAATGAATAAAAATATAAATGAAATTAATGAAAATATCCTAAACTTTAGAATTTTTAATAAATATGTCTCATACTTTTATTTGAAATAATTGGGTATTCTAACTTTTGAATTTGTAACAATTATACCCTCCCCTTAGTTGGCTATTTGTTTACCCATTATATGCTGATGTGGAACGTCATATCAGCATTAAAAAAATTAATTTTTTAATTCAATATGTCACGTCATCAAAAGTCATGTTGGTAGAAAAAAAATAAAAATATATATAACTGTCACATCAGCCGACAATAGATTAAAAAAAATCCAAACCTAATCCCTAAACCCCACACTTTGTCACCCGAAGTTTCTTGTAAATTTCAATTTGTGCTCAAGTTTATCGGTATGCTCATCTCATGGTAAATCCACTGTTGTTTCATTTCAAGTGTACAAATTGAAATGACATTCGGATGATCGTAAGTCGTCGATTTGATTCGAAAGCTTTAAGATTTGGAAGAGGGGGCTTGGGCGGGCAGCAATCACCGGTGATTCTTCAGGCGAGATCAGGCGACTTGAGGCAAGAGCAACAAGAAACTTTGGGCAGCAAAGTGTGGGGTTTAGGGATTAGGTTTAAATTTTCTTAATATATTGTCGGCTTACATGACAGTTATATATTTTTTATTCATTTTCCGCCAACGTGACTATTGATGACGTGATATATTGAATAAAAAAAAATCAATTTTTTATGATGTCATGATGTTCCACGTCAGCATATAACGGATAAACAAATAGCCAGCTAACGGAGAGTATAATTGTTACAAATTCAAAAATTAAAATACTCAATTGTTGCAAATAAAAGTATGTAACATATTTGTTAAAAACGCTAAAGTTCAAGACACATTCATTAATTTTTATCTTATTACAAAAATATTACTAAGCATTTGATCAAAATCAAAATATACTATCAATTAAAGTGCTATAAAATTTCGATGGTCACAATTCCTCCGCCCATGATCCCTCCTTCTCCCCTCCCTTCTCAACGTCCCCTCATCCGCCGGATGGAACATCTCCACCCCCTATTTCATCGATTTTGACTAAACTGAAAACCTTCGTCCCTTCTTCCCCATCACATGAATTCAGAAGTCTATTTCATGGACTCAAATTTTACGTAGTGGAAACCCTAACAACAATTAAGGGGCTTCAGAAAGTTATTCTTCCACCCTCTCCAAGATCATGTCAAAGATCTCGAATAAGGTTTCCTTCTCAGCGAAGGAGGTTCAATTGTGGAGGCAACCATGGGAACAATGTTTAATCGGAAAATTTCTTGGTAAGCCCTCTTCCTTAGACATTATTTGAAGTTGGGCTTCTCGAAATTGATATTTGTTTGGTTTTCAAAACGTCATGGATTTAGATGAATCTTTTTTCGTGTTTCGATTTAATTCGATGGAATCGACTAAAATGGTCCTCACTGGCAGACTGTGGTCTACTCGAGGAGATGTGCTTCGACTTATCCCTTGGAAGCCACTATTTCGGCATTGGGGGGAATCTTTTACTATTGCTCCTATTTGGATTAGATTACAATTGTTGTCGTTGGAATTTTGGAATTATGTTCGATTGTTCTTATTGTACAATGTTTTGGTAATGTTTTTAATGTTGATGATCAAACATTTTCCTTTGAGAGAGGTTGTCATGTGAGTGTTTGTGTTGAGATTAATCTTACCCTACTTATTAGGCCAAGGTCAATGGATTTCAGTTTATAGTACTGAGTTTTTTCAACCTGTTGTTTATGAAAATCTTCCAAGTGTTTATCTTCAATGCGGTGTAATTGGTCATCATGAAAATACTTGTCTGATTTTGCTTCTGAAAAGGAATGTGTCTAATCTTGTCGAATGATCAACTAAAGTGGATTTGAGTCCTTCTAAAAATTATGTGTGTGATGACCCGATGGAATCATCTAATAAAAATGTTCTAATAATTTTGTTACTAATACTGATGATTCTACTAAAAGTTGTGAGTTGATCCGTTCAGATCCTCTGCTTGAGCCGACTTGTGGGTCATGGATTCAAGTCCAATGCAGGCAAAATCGCAAGCAACATCCTCGGAGTGCGCGCTAAGATTCTATTTATAGAGATGATCGTGCTCGGACAATGGACTAATCACGTGAGCCATGTGAGCAAGGCAAGCGGGTAGACGACGATTGTGATAGGGTCGACCCACATCAACATGCAACCTTTCGCACAAGCCATCTTTCCTTAAGCCCATCTCCCTCTCCCTACAACGATTCTAACAAGGATAATTCCATGCATAGTGAACCTTTTAACTATAACCCTCATGTAGGTATTTCTACCAGGGTTTTAACCTTAAATCATCGCTAAATCCCAAACCAAGTGTAAATCAAAACCAACATTTAAATCAATCAAAAAATCTTATATTGGCTTTGATATAATTCTCATTATTTGGATACTACCCCCCCCCCCCCCCCCCCCCACCCACCTCTCGCATTTCTAAATCCCTAAATAAATTAGCCGAGGAACTCGGTGTTGTTGTTGTGTCTAATTCCTCACTTGTTAACACTCCCCCTAAATCTAATTCTTGAGTTTCAAGAATAAAAATAATAAATCTACAAAAGCTCCAACTTTTAATTATGGTCTGCATGATAACCCAAGTAATTATAAATGTCGTAGAGCTTCTCCTGGAATTGAATCAAGATCCCTAGAGCTTCCACAAGCTCGGATGATTTGTGATACCCCTAATCCTTTTACCACTTAATGAATATCCTTAATTGAAATATTAGGATGGCCTAGCGTTGTCATGCAAAGGATTTTATTGCATTACAATTAAAATGATGCTCTCGACCTAAAATCATAGTCTTACAAGAAACACATTTAAATGATAATACATCAAAAAAAAAACTTATTCGATCCTTTGGTTGGAGCTAATGGTGCATCGGGTGGTATCTTCGTAGCATGAGATACCCCTAAATTCTCAGGTAATTTCTATTATTGCTCAAGTTATACATATTGTTGTCTAAATTGAGAATACAACATTTCTTACTTTTTGTTGTATATGCAAGTATTGATCCCCATTTTCGTAATTTATTATGGTAATCTATTATGCATGTTGATCTTGACTTTTACCTTTGGTTAATGATAGGAGATTTTAACTGTATTTTACATCAAGACAATAAACTAGGAGGGCGACCTTTTAGATTTACTAAACCTATTCAGGAATTTAGCGTAAGAATTTTATAGCTCATGCTTATATGACACATTAATGGTCTTTATGCAATATAATGACATAATGAAATTTGCTATATAATGACAATGTCATTTATGGAATAATAATATAATATATGTTATGTGTTGGTTTGTTATTGTTGGACATTGTAAATAGTCAATTGATAGGGAAACGAGTTATCTCTCTACACTCTTCATATTATTGTCTTTCAGGATTCACATCTGTTCTAAATACTAGTGAGATTCAATTTGAAACACGTGACAGAGAGAGAAATTTTATTTCTCACTTACAAATTGATTTCGGCTGCAAATTATGACAAGAATGGAGAAAGGTACGTAAGTTTCTTCATGTTTACTTATATGGATATAAGGAAATCTGCACACTGAGATCCAAGATTTGTTTAGTACATTAATGATGTTTGTCATAAATTGATTTTGATGTTGTTTCATGACTCCAATTTGTTTAGTGCATTAATGATGTTTGTCATAAATTGATTTTGACGTTGTTTCATGACTCCCAAACAGTATAAACAAATCAAAGATTATAGGAAAAATACCTAAATATAACATGTACTTTGACATTTATCTCAATTGTGACATGTATTTTCATTTATCTTATTTGTGTATATGTACTAAGACATTTGTTTTAATTGTGGCCTACCGTCAAATTTTTGTCGGGCGCCCCGTTAAGTTGATGACGTGGCATGCTGAACTGTATAAAAAAAATATTTTTTTTTAATATTAAAATTTTACAAACTAAAAAAATGGTCAATCTCTCAATCTCTCTCTCTCTCTCTCTCTCTCTCTCTCTCTCTCTCCTACTACCATCTCAACAACGGGCCTGTTCGATGGCATTCGCCAGTTCTGAGCTACATGGAAGCCACTCAGTCGGCCAAGGCGGAGGTTCGTGCCCATGCGTCGTCGACAAAACTGAACGAACCAAAGCAGAACAGGTCAACATGAGATCGAAATCGTCGAGAAACGCAACAGAGTGCTACTCCTCAAGCTCTGGCGGCGTGATGAACGCAACAGGAAGTCAGGCCGCTGCTAGGAGTCCCGAGTAGGTGAGATCTAGACGCAACGTGCAGACGACGCGACACAGTACAGGGTACAGCCCTGATTCGATCTCCACATGCTGCTGCCTCTACTGAGGAAAGCCACAGAAGAGCATAAGACTCTCAATCTCCAGGACGTGCTCGAGCGCTTCGCAGCGCAAGCAGGCCAGCTACGAGTTCAGCATCCCTAAGCTAGCCTGCTCGGGCGGCGATGAGTTGCAGACTCATCAGCATACTCGCACAATATCCTCTCTCTCTGGTCTTGCAGCTACTGGCTCCGTGTCAATGCTTGAAGAATTAGATGGCAAATAAGAACGTCCGATGCAAGTCACAAACATGGATTGCTATGTTAAATACCATGTCAGGGAGTTTGAGAGGACTTTAGCCGTCAAGTTGGGAAACTTGTTCAATTACAGCAAAACGACACATTGACCAGAGCACAACTATTATTGATATTCAAGGAGTGGTATGCATGAGATGCCTTAGTTTTCTTTCCAATTTATCAAATTTTCCTGTTTTGATTATAAGTAGTGGAAACATGATTTTACAAAAAAATCATAAGTCGCTTCAGTTATGTTTTCGAAGGATTATTCATTATAGTAAAGCTTATATCTATTGACGTAAATTGACTATAGTGTATAGTCTATCATTAATGCAAGCCAGGGATTCAGATTGCTTTGGAACACTGTAAAGTCCTTCCTTGACCCGAAGACCACTGCCAAGATCCATGTAAGCATTTGTGTCTACATGGAATGCAAAGAGTACAATAGCTTAGGTATCTGATAATAGTTTCTATCAGGTTCTAGGAAATAGGTTACCAGAGCAAGCTGCTTAAAATAATTGATGCAAGGTATCTTTTCCTGGCCAATGGTCATATATTTTTTTTCTCATAATTTTGATATTTCGGAGATGCTATGAAATGAAAAGGCAACCTTAGCTGCCAAAAGTTTTTGAGTAAAGAAATAATCTTTTGGTGCAAAATTATAGTAAGTGGAAAGATCCTTTAGTTGATTATTTGAGCACGATCTAACTTACACTTTTTACAAATGAATTGCCAGAGTTCCTTGGTGGCACTTGCAACTGTGAAGGTGGATGTCTTCCATCAGATAAAGGCCCATGGAATGTACCCTGGAGATCGTTCATCAAGAGAGTACTGCCATGTGGAGATCGAATCCAGGCGGTTGAAGGTGGAAGCAGAGGAGTCCTTCGCATGCAGCCTAACACCTTGTACTACTCTTCTGTGACTTTCCTCAGTAGAGGCAACAACCTGTGGAGATCGAATCAGGGTTGTACCTTGTACTATGGCGCGTCGTCTGCACGTTGCGCCCAGATCCCACCCGGGACACCAAGCGGTGGCCCAACTTCCTGTTGCGTTCATCACGCCACCGGAGCTTGAGGAGTAGCACTTTGTTGTGTTTCCTGATGATTTCGATCTCATGTTGACCCATTCCAGTTTGGTTCATTCTGTTTTGCCAACGCATGGGCACGAACCTTCGCCTTGGCCGACTGAGTGGCTGCCATGTATCTTGGAACTGGCGGATGCCGTCGAACAGGTCCGTTGTTAAGATGGTAGGAGTAGAGTATGGGATTGGCCGAGTTTGTTCTTCCGTAGTCCATCTCGACCGTCTTCTCCGACAAACTATCCATTGCGGCGATGACAATGAAGTAGGCGCTCATCAACTGTGGCGGAGGTGTGCCACCATGCTAGGCCTCGAGCTTCTGCGTAGTAGCGCTTATCATGCTCCGACGACTGCTATTGTTGGAGAGAGAACCTATTTTTTTTAGTTTGAAAAATTTTAATATTAAAAATAATAATATTTTTTTACATGTCAGCATGCCACGTCATCAATTTAATGGGACATCCGACGAAAATTTGACGATGGCCCATAATTGAAATAAATGAGATAAATGAGATAAATGAAAATATAAACAACAATTAAGAGAAAGACAAAGTATAAATTATATTTAGATATTTTCCCAAGATTATATTATCAGATATCAAAGATTATGTCGGTACAAATCAATTAAATAAAAATACTATTAGTAATTTGTATTAGTCTTGGAAATCTCATTTTGCTGATATGGTGATGTAACGAACGGAGAAATGAGTAGTCAAATTATTATTTATTGCATTTATTGAGTTGATGTTGTCATGAAGTGAGAATGTCAAATGCTACTCGTGACTTTCGCTTAAGGTATCATATTTTATTCTAAAGGATAAATGGACAATCTAGTGGTACAAATTTGTCTTCTGCCCACTGGTCACTCTTCAATATTTGCTTTGTTATCTATTTTTAATCACTGCCATGTTTTGGCAACCTCCACAAGAGACAATTTAATTAATTTGCATTAGTTAAATAATTGTAATAATTTGGATGACAATATTTTATGTACATTAGTATAAGACCTGCGTGATGCACGACGATCTTAGTTCATATTAGATCAAATAAATTTACTATTAATATATATCAATATTTGAAAAATAATATTATGCATAAATCACAAATAACTTAATATAAAAATGAATGTTTTATAAATTACGAAAAGTTTTTTGGTATGCAACATTTATAGTTTCTTTTTTAATATGATCTTTTGAATTACAAATCAAAATTTTTAAATCTTTCCTATTTGTCACCCTAGACATTGCGACATAAAGTTGTACATAAGTAAAGACAGATTTTTTGAGAAAAATGCCAACATTTGAAAATGATTAGTCCTAACTTTTATTGATAATCATTGCGTAAGAAATCATAATAGGAAATTATTTTCTTTAAAATTTAACTAGCAATCCTGGATCTGATGGTGTCAACGATATACGTGGAAAGAATATCTTTTCTCCGCAATTAGTTCCAGAAATAATCATGGCTTCAAGAACTTGGTTCCCAAGTCTTGTTAACACCAACCGTGTTTCATTACATAGCCTGATAGATAGATTGATATTTCTTAGCAAAATAATAGAAGTCTCGGCTTTTAATATCAAAGAATGATTAGAAACACCTGAACATTTGATGCAGTTCAAGAAGTCTGATGTGTGGATCTGATCCAACAAACTCCCTCCAGAATCTGATATACATGTGCTATTTGACCTCAAAAATGTCGTTGACTCTTTTTAATTTAGAGAAACCATAGTCATTAATCATCTCAACCATATTCAGAGTGGGAGCTAATAAAATTATTTGTTGAAAATATTGCAAATTATTGGCATTTGTTATAAACTCAAGATAAATTGCATCTGCAGCAATATGGCCACTTGCATCCAAAATCAAGTTATCATTTGGAATTCATACTACCCCATAACCATTACCACGATCACCTATCTTTCCCTCACCGATTGATAATATCTAATTTGAAAAACTTTTCAAATCATCTGTATTATCATCGAAGTTGTTTACAGTGAGACGCATATTTTTCGTTAGCTTCAAAATTTCACAGTTGTCTCATAAGTAAGACGAATTAAAAGTTGCATTAACAATATTTTGTCTGCTTCCCTTAGGAATGACAAGTAAAATTTGTCTGAAGTCTCCCCTAAATACTATCGTGTTACCTCCAAATGGATGATCATTGTTGTTTAGATTTTTTAAATGCATAACATCACGCAATGTTCTATCAAGCGCTTCAAAACAATATCTAAAATTAAGAGAATCAGACTATTAGATTTGTATTGAATGAAATTTAATAAATATATAACTGAATAATACTTATTCATTATTGGAGCTTCGTCCCAAATAATTAAACTTGTTCTCACCAATAAATAAGCCAACGGATAACTTTGTTTAATATTGCAAGTAGAATTCTCATCCAAATTAAGAGGGATCGCAAATCGAGAATGCACTGTTCTTCCACCAGGTAATAGTAAAAATGCTATCTCACTGGAAGCAACTACTAAAATAATTTTCCTTTCGGATCGAAGTGCGGATGCATGAGTTTTTCAAATAAATGTCTTTCCAGTTCCACCATAATCATAAACAAAAAAAAGCACCTCCCTTTTTTATTTTAACATCATCCAATATTTTATCATAAATTTGTCTCTGTTCCGAAGTTAGGTGTTGAACTTATTCTTGATTTTCCTCTCTCAATCTCCTCCGATTGTAGCGCGACTCCTCGGCAATTAAGTGATTATTAATGTTTGTAGATGATCAAGATAATTTTGACATTGTAGGAAAGTCATCCAAACTTTTGTCACATCCTTTTAGAATTAAATTAATTTTCTCCAAACAATCATCTTTGAGTTCATCATCATTAATGACAACATCTGAAATTTTAAAATATATAAATTTAATATATTGATTGGTAAAAAAATAACAATAAATATATATAACAAATATATAACTTTCATACCTTCCGTTTGTAACACTTGCTTTCTCAAATAAGGTTTATCTCCAGTTAATAATTTCTAAGTCTCCTCCCAAATGAATTCTGGTCTAGACATCGAGTTCGATAATAATAATGTAGCAAATAATTTTCTAAGAGAAAAATCTGATCCACATGTACTTGCTTCTTTAATTGCATCTACATATTATTTGTCATCATCAATCAACCCTAAATTATAGCATGCATCTTTGAAAGTTGGGTAAACTTTAGTAGGGAATCAACCCTAAATCAAAAAATCTCTCATTAACCAAAATAAGTTCTTGACTGAAGAAAAGAGAAATTTTTAGTAGGGAATTCAACATCTTAAAACTCATATTGTAGAAAATGAAGATAAAAAATACAAGTTGATTGAAGAATTTGAGAAGGTAAAAAGGGAAGTTAGACTAATGAATTTGTGGTACCATTAATAAAATTTTAAGTATGGGAAAATATCTTTCAATTCACAATGGATTAGGATACACTGGTCTATCCTAGTTAAAACCTTAGTCTCAATTGTCAGTTCAACTGAGTTATATTCCGACGGGTTTCTTCAAGTCGACAATAGTCTACTACAAGAAGAAATCAAAAGGTGCCCATATGCTATTATTTCAAATGCAAAGGGCATATTATAACACATTGTTTCAAACTCGCAAACAAACTGAGAAGAAAAAATCATGTGAAATTCTCAAGGCAGAAAGTTAAGCAAATTAATTTGGGTAAGGAAGGTTGATCTAAATTGTCGTGTTGCATTTTTGTGAAAAATTATTTCTTTTCTTTGTTCGTGATATTTCGACAATGGATGTTCTCAGCACATGACAAGAAGTCCAAACAATCAGAAGGATATTAAAAAATATGGAGGAGCAACTGTTACCTTTGGAGATGGAGGATATGAGAATATTGTAGGAGTTGGAACTCTTAATGTCCCAAGAATTCTGAATATGAAAAATATTGTACTTGTTGAAGGTCTCAATGCTAAGCTTGTAAGTATAAGCCAACTTTGCGATCAAAATTTGAATGTTTTATTTACCAAGAGCAATTGTAAGGTCTTTGATGAGAATAGTGACTGCATCCTTGAAGGGAATATGTCAAAGGACAACTGCTACAAAATAGCCTACTCACTTGTTTGTATTTTTAGCTGTTTCATCTTACATTAATATGTGGCATCGATGGCTAGGCTATGTAAATTACAAAGACCTCAAGAATCTTGTAAAATGGTGGAGCAGTTAGAGGAATTTCTAAATTATTTGGAGAACTTCAAGCTATTTGTGGCCCGTGTCAAGAATGAAAACAAACATGATAGTCATGTCACCAGTTACAACTGGTTGCAACATCAAGACCTTTAGAGCTTCTTCATCTGGACCTAGTTGGTTCTATACAAGTTGAAAGTCTTAGAGGTAAATAATAGAGTAAATACCCAAAAAAATACGAACTTTAGATATTTTCTCATTTTTAGCACAAACTTTTTCCGTTAGCAAAAAAAAACACCAACTTTCATTCTGTTACTCTGTTTAGCATGCACCATCATTTTTTATGGTTTTTGTTGATGTGTCACTTAACAGTGACGACATGATAAATTTTTTATGGTCGCGTGACCTCTCTGCCAGAGAGGTCAGGGCGGAGAGGACGCTTGCCGACCTCTCTGTCACCTCACTAGCGAAGAGGACGCATATCCTCTCCGTCAGAGAGGTCGGGAACTGGCAAAGAGGTCGGCGACCTCTCTGCCGACCTCTTTGGCGGAGAGGATGCGCCAGAGAGGTCAGCGACCTATGTGCTAACCTCTCTGGAGGTCGTGCGAGAGGTCGGCGACCTCTCTGTCGCCTCTCCGCCAGAGAGGTCACGCGACCTCCCTGCCAGAGTCTGTGCGACCTCTCAATTTCTTCGCGGAGAGGTCTGCGACTGCAACGAGCTCGTTCCGGCAATGAGCCGTGGAGTGCAGTTAGCGTTAAGGTCTTTGAGAAGAAGGACCACGTCATTAATAATAATAATTTTTACTAATAAAATTGATTAAAATAATAATCCACGTAGGATAAAATTTACCACATCGTCACCATTAAATGACACATCAGCAAAAATCGTAAAAAATGACGGTGCATGCTAAACTGAGTAACAGAATGAAAGTTGGTGTATTTTCTTGCTAACGAAAAAAGTTTATGCTAAAAAAAAAGAAAAATGTCTAAAGTTCGTATTTTTTTTGTATTTTACCATAAATAATATGTTCTTGTCTGTGTTGATGATTACTCACGTTTTACCTAGACAAAGTTTTTAAGAGTTCGTCAAGTGCCTTCAGCAATTTCAAAACTCTATACTTGAGGCTACAAAATGAAAAGGAACTTCCCATTATGAAGGTGATTAGAATAAGGAGTGATCACGGAAGAAAATTTAAGAATATTTCATTCTCTGAGTTCTGTGATGAGAATGGAATTCTACATGAATTCTGCAAAATGGTGTGGTTGAGAGAAAGAATCGCACAATCCAGGAGATGGTCAGAGTAATGCTCAATTCCAAGCACATTTCTAAGAGATTATGGGCTGAAGCTATCAACACGACTTGCTACATTATCAATAGAGTTTATCTCACACCAAAAACTGCTAAAACTCCTTATGAATTATATAAGGGAAGAAAGCCTAACCTTATTTACTTTCATATTTTTGGTAGTAGGTGCTATGTTCTAAATGACAGGAAGTACCTTGGCAAGATGCAAAACAAGAGTGATGAAGGCATATTTTTGGGCTATTCTACTAATATTAAGGCCTACCGAGTCTACAACAAATGAACACAAACTGTGATGGAGTCCACTAATGTGAAGGTAGATGATTCTCTAATCAGCCAGATTCTGACCGCTGATGAGAAGAGAGTAACAACTATTGACAAAACTAGCCAGAATACTACCAAGGTCACTAATCAATTAGTTGAAACTACAGATCCAATTGTCACTAAGACTGATGCTGAACATGATGATGAAAGTAGTAAATCCATAATTGAAAAGCCTACAAAAGCCCTAGAAAATCATCCCCTACAAAATTTGATTGGAAATGTAAATAATGGAGTGAATACCAAGAATCAATCAAGGAAAAATCATTAGGATATGATCAGGTATTCCTGTTACACTTCCATAGTTGAACAAAAAAATATGAAGGAAGCTTTGAAAGATAAATTTTGGCTTTTTGCTATGCACGAGGAGTTACAATAATTCATCAAGAATGATGTATGAGAACTTGTTTCAAGACCTAAAAGTATTAATATTGTTGGAACTAAATGGATTTTCAAGAACAAAACTGATGAAGCAGGGAACATAACAAGAAATAAAGTCAAACTTGTTGCTCAAGGCTTTAATCAAATTGAAGGACGGGATTATGATGAAATATTTACCCCAGTTGCAAGACTGGAATCTATTCAATTGCTTCTTGCCATATCCTCCTATATGAAGTTCAAACTATTCTAGATGGATGTTAAAACTACTTTCTTGAATGGGTTTCTTGATAAAGAAGTCTTTGTTGAACAACCCAAATGTTTTGAAGATCGTGCTCATTCTAACCATGTATACAGATTGAAGAAAGCTATTTATATGCTTAAACAAGCATCTAGAGCATAGTATGAAAGACTCACCCAGTTCTTACTTTTGAAAGGTTATAAAAGAAGAAGTGCAGACCAAACCTTGTTCATCAAAATGAAGGAGTTTCAACTCGTAATTACTCAAATTTATGTTGATGATATTATTTTTGGCTTAACTTCATAAACTTATGTAAAATAATTTGTGGAAGATATGAATATTAGTTCGAGATGAGCATGGTTAGAGAAATGAATTATTTCCTCAATCTCTGGGTGAAGCAATCTAAAGAAGGGTTATTCATCTCTCAGAGTAAGTATGCCATAAATGTGATTCATAAGTTTGGAATGGACAGTTTTTAACCAGTTAGAACTCCTATCTCAACTTATGAAAAATTGAGCAAAGATGAAGAAGGCAAGAATGTTGATTCTAGTCTCTACAGAAGCATGATTGACAGTCTATTGTATCTGACAGCTAGCAAACCTGATCTAAGTTTTGAGTGTGTGATTATGTGCTAGATATCAAGCTAATCAAAAGGATCGAGTCTAACCTTCAATTAGTTAAAAGGATTATGTAATATGTCAAAGATACTCCCGATTTTGGTCTTTGATATTCTATTGGATCTAACCCTTATCCTGTAGGGTTTATTGATGTAGATTGAGCTCAAGATATTGATGATAGAAAGAGTACTACAGGTGAATGTTTTTATATTGGATCAAATTTGGTGACTTGGTTGAGTAAGAAACAGAATTTTATCTCTCTTTCTTCTGCAGAAGCTGAATATTTGACAACACATAATTGCAATACTCAGTTAATTAATTTGGATGAAAAATATGTTGTTGGACTATAGCTTCAAACATGATGAAATGATATTATACTGTGATAATACAAGTGTCATCAACATTTCAAAGAATTTATTTATGCATTATTGTACAAAATATATCGATATTCAGTTTCACTACATCAAAGAGTTGATTGAAATAAATGAATTATAACTGAAATATATTTCTACATAGAGACAAGTTGGTGACATTTTGACAAAAGCTTTGAATGAATAAAGATTTGAGCAGTTACGATCTCCTATGGGGTTGTGTGTAATATGACACTTTTTTTCTTATATAAAACAATAAAAATAAAAAATGTGGAAATTTGAAAGGTTTTAGGTTACTTATTTCTCCACTTATTTTGTTTCATTGAAGGCTATTGAAGAACTCATTCAATCAAGGGTGGGGGCATTTAATTTCATTATGTTTGCCTTTTGGAGACCCGCATGTGTGGCATTTTTATTGAAAACTCGAAGTAATAACACTCAAATTTATTCTTCTCGACGCTGAAATCTTCTTCAAAACCCTAAAGTTGTAACTGAAGGTCCTTCTTCTCCACTCCTTGACCTCTCAACTATCTCCCTCTTCTTATAAATGGAATAATCCAAGACTGTTGTGGACAAAAGGAACAAAGGATTTGTGCGAAAGGTTTGTGCAAAATTTGTAAAAGGGTGTTATCTTCGACACCAGATGAAATGATCGAATTGCCTCAAAATCCAAAGCCTCTTGAAGAAACTTCTCCTCCACCATCTCAGCGTCACAAAATGAGGGTCAAGTGTGGTCATCGTCCTGCTCACATTCCTCCTCGAAGGAGCAGCCGAGGTAAGGCATCTGTTCTCCCTAATTCTCCGCATAGGGTTTTTATTCTTGAGGGGGAGAGTTGTGTAGATGTCATTCCCTCTTCTTGTATTCGTGTCCATGAAGACCCTATTGAAACTGCCTCCTTTCATGTCAACATTTATGTTTCGACTCCAATGAACACTAGTCCATTATAACTTCTACAAGTTTTGTTCTTGAGGACCAGCATCAAGATCCTACTTTTGTTCCATAGATAACTTCAAAGGACTCAGTACCAAGTCTTTATGCTAATACCACACTAGCTACAACTGTACAAGAACTAATTAAAACTATTAATTTTGTTCCTGAAGCTGATTTTGTTCCTGTCCCTGAGACTGATCTTGGACTTCCTACTCCTTCTGTCACAACTGTTGGGGAAGCAATGTAGTAGACTTCTGTGGTTGCTGTTGAAATGAATAAAAAATCAATCATCACTCATGTCAAGAAGAAATCTGCCATGAGAAAGCAAAAAGAAAGATCTGAACTGAAGAATCAGTCAACTTTTAATCTTGACAGTGACCCAGATGATGAACCTCTGTTAGAAAGAGTTGCTGCTCTAAGAAGAACCAAAAAAAGTAGACCAAATATTGAGATGTATCATTTCTCAAAGACCTTTGGATATTGCTAACTTTAAATTAGAATGCAAACCTGTGTCGGATACTATTGAGAAAATAAATTTGTCATGTTCTTTTATGAATGTCTCTTCTTTCTATAAGCTACTAATTCTTGAGTTTTATTGCAATCTATCTGAAACCATTTCTGACCAAGAAAGTGATCACTTTCAACAAGTTTATGTTAGAGGAAAGTGGTACAAGTTCAATCCAGGGGTTATTAATGAATATCTTGATTTAACCTTCCCTCCTCTTCTGCTGAACAAACTGATGAGTCAAGTGTTGATTTTCTAGTGACAATTATAACAGAGGTATCAAATGGAGATATTACTAACTGGGCAGGAGAACACAATATCAAGTCTTATTCATTGTATACTTTTTATGATGTGCTTTATTTAATTGTCATGTACCATTTGATTCCTACCTCCCATATTACAGTTTTAAGTAAGAAAATAGTGATTATGCTCTTTAAGATCACTAATGGGATTCAATTCAATCTGGGAAGTATGATATTTGATGAGATTATTGCACTTAGATCTCGGCTGACTTCAAAATCCAAGTTGTTTCTTATTTTTCCCAACTTAATTTATGGCATTCTTGAGAAACAAGGTTTTCAATGTAATGCTGAGGATGTTCTAGAGCCAATTGGATTCTATCTTAAAATTCATCAAAAACTCTTGAAGAAGATATGCACTCTTATCAAGTCTACTTCTATCAAGTCCCATCCTGGTTCCAGCTCTACCAAGAAATCTTCTGCAATTCCAGCCAGTGAACATAGTATTCTTGAGATTTTCAATGCCAAGGAAACTATCTCCAAGTTACAACTACAGATTATTTCACTGGAGAAGAAAGTTATTGAACACTTTTCTTACTCATCAGCTCATACATGACCTATTTCTACTTCCTCTGACAGTCCTACAAGTTCCTCAAGTTCAGATTAAGACAGTTATCTACTCCTTTGGCTTCATTTGCCAAAAAGGAGGAGAAACTAGTATAACTCTTGTATGATGGATGTCTGACTAACTGTTTATCTTGTATGTTTGTCTGTGATTCTATAATACTTTGATACCTTGTTTGTGATGTCTATGATGGGTATGATACTTTGCCTATGATGGTTGTGATACTTATGATGACTGTGGTGAGTGTGATGACTATGTTGTTTTGGGATTGTATTTGTGTTTGAATATTATCCTTTGATCTTTGACAATTAAATTGCTCTTTCTTTTACTGGTTTGTGATGAAAGATTGTGTTTTGCCAAATAAGCCAATGGGGAAGATTATTGGTGTTTGACTTATACTGTGTTGGCTATATTTGACAAAAGAAATAACAGTTAAGTTCTCAGTTGTAAGTCAGTTATAATTGCCTTGAATGATGTGGAGTTTATGCTGAAATTAATGTTGATGCGATAATGTTTTTCTATTTGTTAAAATTATTGATGCTTCTTGAGTAATTGTTATTGTCTTAATATTCATCTTTAATCACTTGGTCATTTATGGAAGAAGTGATGTGATTTTTATTGATGAGCTGGGCAATTTTTCTTGAGGCTTTTATGGCCAAAATATTATGATATATTATGGTTGTCTTATGACTTTGAAGCTGATATAGTTAAAGTCTTGTATTAAATGGCTTTTATGCGAGTTGATTGGCTTTCTCTATATATGAGGAAAGAGAAAAGATGGATAAGCAAGTCTCATATGTGCGTAAACAGAGTTGTCAGTTATGTGGGGAGTTGAGATTGTCGAGTGTGTCGATGACAACAAACTACTTCAATTATCTTCAAGTCAAGATGGAATTGGATTGTTAAACTCACTACAACACAGAGAATGTGTAGAGGACAAAACTCTATGATTGAGTTGTCATAGAGAGGCAAGTTGGTTAATACTTGTAATTATAAATAGTTTGTTTGTTATTTCCAATTCATTTTAGTACTCATAGTTAGATTTTAGAGTGTGAAATTCTGAAACTAATATTGTACTTTATTGATAGTGGATTTGGCATCTGTCCGGTGAGAGCCCCGTGGATTAAGTGACAAGTTTGTCACTCAACTGCGTAAATAATTCTTATGTGTTTGTGTGTTTCCTTCTGGTTATTTTTATTTGTTACTCACTTTGTTTTAAAACAGTTACCATAGCAATTGCAATTTGTCGTTTAAGTGTTCATTAACAAAAAGCTCTCTTAGAGACTATCATATTAAATGCTACTTGAATCTTCGCGCATGGTTCCACCTTATGCTCCTCGGCGAGCTCAGCTTGAACCCATGCACGCGTTTCTCAGCCTTTAAAATTGGCCTTAGAGCAGAGCGCTCTACTCAGCGGCCAAACTTCGGATTATAACAGTTTGGCTCGCCGACCTTAATGCCTATTATGGGCTCACGCTCCCAACGACCCGAAGCGCGCTTCTCGCGAGCTCGGTTTTCACTGAGTCTAGTATTCGGCACCTAGAGCCGCAACTTTCGGCCTTAGCACCCTTACACGACCAGGACTCGATATTCACCAGCCTGGCTCGTTGGCTATTACGCCATTACTTTCGGCCTCAAAGCCCTTACTCGATTCCTCGCACGCGATCCTGCCTTATGCTCCTCGGTGAGCTCGGCTTGAACCCCCGAGTACAATCCTCGGCTCCCGGAGCCGCTACTTCCGACGTCAGCGCCCTTACAAGACTAGGACCCAGTTTTCACCAGCCTCTCTTTTTGGCTATCATGTCATTACTTCCGGCCTCAGAGCTCTTACTCAACTTCTCGTGTGCGGTCCTGCCTTATGCTCCTCGGCGAGCTCAGCATAAATCCCTGGGTACAGTCCTCGGCCCCCAGAGTCGCTACTTCTGGTCTCAACGCTCTTATACGACCATGACTCGATTTTCATTGGCCTGGCTCATTGGCTATCACGCCATTACTTTCGGTCTCAGCGCCCTTACACGATCAAGACTCAGTTTTCACCAGCCTGGCTTGTTGGCTATCACGGCATTACTTCTGGCCTTAGAGCTCTTACTCGACTCCTTGCACGTGGTCCCGCGTTACACTCCTCAGCAAGCTTGTCTTGAACCCCCGAGTACAGTCCTCGACCCCTAGAGTCGTTACTTCCGGCCTCAGCGCCCTTACACGACGAGGACTCGGTTTTCACCAGCCTCACCCGTTCACTATCACACCATTATTTCCGATCTCAGATCTCTTACTCGACTCCTTACGTGTGGTCTTGCCTTACGCTCCTCAACGAGCTTCGCTTGAACCCCCGAGTATAGCCCTCGGCCCCTAGAGCCGCTACTTTCAGCTAGAGGTGGAAATAGGCCAGGCGGCCTATTAGGGGTCTGTGGCTTGGCCTGTATTTGGCCTAACATATTTAAAAAAAGAACCCAGACCCAAAGCTTATTTATAGGCTTATTCTCCTTATCAGACCAGGCCTAGGCTCACAGTAAGGCCTATTGAACCTGATAGGCCGGTCGGGTCTGTTAAGGTAGTATATATAATATATAAAAAATATATCTAAATTCAATAAAACAACAACTATTGTTGTTATGTTTAAATTTGTTGTCATTATTTTTGTATTGGAATTTGGAAGTGAGTTTTATAAACATATTTCAGAATTTAGCAGGCTTTATAAACAGGCCACATGCCATGCCAGGCATATGAAGAGGCCAGGCTCAGGTTGAAAAAATAGCCTATAACAAACCACAGGCCAGGCTCAGACCAATTTTTTACTATACAGGTCTGGCTTGTTAAGGCGAAGGCCTGACCTATTTCCACCCCTACTCTAGCCTTAGTGCATTACATGACTAGGACTCGGTTTTCACCAACTCAACTCTTTATCTATCACGCCATTACTTTCGACCTCAGAGCCCTTACTTGACTCCTCGTGTGATCCTGCCTTACGCTCCTCGGCGAGCTCGGCTTGAACCCCTAATTATAGTCCTCGGCCCTTAGAGCCACTACTTTCGTCCTCAGCGCCCTTACACGACCATGACTTAGTTTTACTAGTCTCGATCACTGGCCATCACGTCATTAGTTCCCACCCCACAGCCCTTACTCAACTCCCCGTGCACGATCCTGCTTTACGCTCGTCGACGAGCTCAACTAGGCCCCCCGAATGTAGTACTTAGCACTAGAGCCACTATTCCTAAAATTCATCGTCAATTCGCAATGAGCCACAAATTAGTGCGGGCCTCGGCGGTCGTCGGTAATATAATTTGTAGGCGTCCACGGTTTACCGACGGCTCTCAGGTCGTCAGTGATAAACCTTTTATTTGTGTTCGCGCCCGACTCTTCCTCTTCTACTTCTCTTCTTCTCTCCCCGCTGGTGTCGCCGCTGCCGCGCCTCGTCACCACCAATGTTCCGACCCTTTGTCGATCGTCGTCCCTTCTTCTCGATGAGGTATTTTTCTCCACCACCCGTCGCCCCGGTCCGGCCCCATTTTGATTTTTTGTCGCCCCTTTTGAGTCGCCACCAGTGTCGGTGTCCGGTGTGGACGCCGACACTAGCCAATGGCGTCGGCGTGTAGACGTCGGTGCCAGATTTGGGGCCGAATCTCTCGGCCCCAACTGGATGAACAGTACCCGACAGTAGTTGTCGGCTATTGTTTGATTAGCGATTTAACCCCTAAATCTAATTAGGTCTATTTTTTAAAGATTAATTTATATGTGTTGAATCTAGATTGCTTTTAGATTAATTATTTGTTAATTGTAGATTTATTATATGTTAATTGTAGATTTTATATGTTAATTGTAGACTAATTAAGTTTTTTTTACTATTATTTTAAATTTAGGTTAGTTTTAGGGTTAGTTAATCAAGGGTAGAATAAATATCAGGGTTAATTTTAGTTGAGCGTAATTACAATTTTAAAATCGTCCACTTTGGACTCACGCGCGCCGAAATCGTCCACTTTGGACTCGTGGCCAAATCGTCCGCGATGGACTCGCGCCGAAATCATCCACAACGGATGGACTCGCGCCAAAATCGTCCACTTTGGACTTGCGCAGAATCGTCTACTGTGGACTCGCACTAGCATCCACAAATTTTGAAAATAATCAAGATGAGTTGATATGTTTCACGTACACATCGACGAGTCAAGTTTTAATTTTGCAAAATCTTAGATCCGTTCGGGGGTTGTATGTTCATGTAAACGAAGTAAATGATCTTTTATACGACGTACAACCTTGAATTGTCCCTAATTGGACAATTTGATAACATAGTTATTATATTGCACTTAGTTTATTTATTTTAGTCATTATTTATTTTTAAATTTTGGCTTGTATCTCCATTGTTATCTGATACGTGCCCAGATGATATGCGTTTTCGGAGAACTGTAGGGAGATGCTGCGGAAATTTAGAATGAAATACTAAGTGCAATATAAATAACATGAATCCCGAATGGAATAAGACCATCTCATCTAAAGATATTGCCTAAAGATATTATCAATTTTTTGACAGAACATGTCGAACGATCGAAATTGGATGTACCGACGAATTCATCGTGGAGCTATAATTGACAAATTTTGAGTAGGCATAACTTACTTCTTAAATTTTGCCTACTCGAATCAAAATTTCATTAGTGGTGATAAAATATGATGTCTGTGCCAGGAATGTTCGAATATAAGTTTTTTGAATCGAAAAATTATCACAATGCATCTGTATACAAAAAGATTCACATCAAGATATTTTGTATGAAATTGTGATGAGGAGTCACGTCAAGTTGGGACGTCGAGACAATCCTGTTGTCCAAACTCATGGTGAAGTCATGACCCAGTCGACGCTCCCGACCCAGTCGCTATCGACTCCACCGCCTTGATCGCCTCCACCACAGTCGTAAGATTTTGATTTACTTTATTTTGTTTATATTTTGATATATTGTTAGTCTTCGTTTGAGACTTAGATACTTGATAGATGTTTTCACTTTACATTTCATATTTTGATACTTGTTTTGCCTCCGATTAGAGGCTTATCGTTGTTTATATACTTATAGTTGTATATATGATATTTTGATACTTGTTTGCCTCCGGTTTAAGGCTTAGATTGATGATATTTAAGTAAAACTTGTATGATTGGTTGAAAATGTATGTGTATGAGGTTTTCTGGTTGTAATCTATGATTGAAAATGTGTAGTTATAATATGTGATTGACGATATCATTGTATACATGAATTTTCAAAATTTTAACTTTTTTCAGTTACATGATATAACTTCAGCCACGGCTTACCCACGGCTGCCCGTCACTACGCCGTGACTGGAAATGTATCGTAAATGATTGATGGCCTGGGCAGCACCAAATATCACAGTTGATAATAATATCACCGACGGCTCTCACCCGCAACTGATGTGTTTAAATCAGCGAAAGCCGCCGAGGGTCGTTACTGATGTGTTTAAATCAGCAATAGCATGCGCGGCTGTTATTGATGATTAGTTATGACGGCCGACCTCTGCCGTCACAACTTATCTGAGACACGCTCATTAGTGATGACCTTTTGCCACGGCTCGCATCGTCCGTGATAGTTGTCACTGGCGGTTCAGCCACGGCCTGAGCCGTCGGTGACAACGACAATTCTAGTAGTGAGTATCTCTCCCCAGTACAATATCCACCCACGAAGAAAATGAGCACTGACCCAGAGTCGCGGTTAAAGGTTCTCCTCCAAGGGACCAAGAAATATCCTCCCCACCCTCTGGATTCACCAGAACACCATCTTTGACTTCCTTGAGTAAGTCCATCCCATAAAGGTCAACACTAGGAGTAAGGAGCTTAGCCTGATCTACCGCCCTTACATTGCAAGAGCACGATCTCGAAGACATCTTGCCTCGTCCTCAAGGGTTCGCTTTGCCAAGTTGCACCTCCTAACTTCGGCCTTGGCCTCCTCACCCTCAATTTTTAAACGGGAACCCTCCGCTACCGTCGCGACAAGATCAAGGTAGAGCATTTCCAATTCCGCCTTAGACTTGCTTTCCACCTGCGCTATCCGGGCAGCCAACTCGGAGACAACGATAATTAGGTGTGCGACTTCATCAACCTTCATCGTCAAGACCCTTTCCATTTCAACCATCTTGAACCGCAATGCCTTGAGCTCTCGAGACTGTGCCTCAGAATATCTCGACGTGGACTCCCTCAACTTGCCCATCAGAAGTTGGGTGTGTTCCTAAGGATCCACCCCCTCGGGAAAAACTGATTGATTACTAGGCATAAGACCGAAATAAACCGCTGAACTCCCGCTGACGCACCAGCTACCACCGCCATCTCCGGCAACACGGATTCATCCCCCGCAAGGGAGTGGCCGCCTTAGGAAGCGGGTTTCCCTTGGAACACCTAGCTCTCTTCTGACACCTCATTGGTGAGCCAAGAAAGACCGGAGAATCCGAAGTCGTCGATGACCTAGCCGCATCCGCCCTAGCCCTAAAGACCTTTGGATTCCGAGACTGCGAAGCCCTTATAGGCTTGAGTAAGCTATCCACTAACGGATTTTTCTCCCTCCCGCCTGAAGTGCTCTTGGGCATTTTCGCCAAATGAGTGTGCATGCCTGACACCTTCAACAATGAAGACATCTCACCTGCACGACAAAAGGATTCTTGTCAATTCATCTCAGAAAGCTGTGGAAGAGTACCTAGTAGTCAAGGTACTACTAAATGGACGTGAAGAAGCCAAACCTAAAGCCAACATCAATAATACAAAAATAAAAACAAAACACCAAGAAGACGTACTAAAGGGGTCCGGGACAGAGGATGAATGAAACCAACTAGGAGAACACCAGCAAAAATCTACCAAGGACGAATGCCAAAGAACACGAGAAAGGCTCGAAACAAGGAGGGAAAGAGTCACCTTATATGCCAAAGAATGACAACCCCTATATCTAACAGGCAACAACGAAAATGTGATTAAGTCCCAATCGACTAGCTCATCAATCGATAGTTCTTTAAAATTCCCCAGGACGTGAGCGGACGCTTTTTCCGCCATGATGCCTCCCCCAAAAACGAGGAGGCAAACGCCTGTCAAGAACTGCCACACAATATGAGAAGATCTTCATCATCAAATCGACATGCCAAGCACGGAAGCCGAAAGGACACAAGAACAACACAACAATAATATATTGATTTGACTTATGTTGATGTTTGGCTTATTCTGTGTTGGCTGTATTTGGCAAAAAATATTGCAGCTATTATTATTCAGTTGTTAGTCAGTTGTAACTGCTCTTGGTACCATAGAGATTATGCTGCCGTTAGTCAGCTGTTAGTAAGTAACAACTGCTCTTGTTGCTCTGCAATTGTCAAGTCGTTAGTAAGTTACAATTGCTTTTGCTGCTGTGAAGTTTATGCTGTTGCGATGTTGCTTGAATATTGTTAAGGTTATTGATAATATATTCTGATGATATATATTGTATATATGTATTTATCTATAAATTAACTTTGTGGGCTTGATCGTTTATGGTGACTTTTGGTCTTGATCATTCATTTGCTGGAGTTAATGGTCATTTATGATGCTTAGTGGAGTTATGATTATCATGGACTGATTTATGGCATTGGTCATTCATTTGGTGGAGTTAATGGTTGTCATGGACTACTTTATGGCCTTGGTCATTCATTTGGTGGAGTTAATGGTCATCATGAAGCTAGGAGTGTCCTTGAGTTTCTTTTATGGAGTAATAGCTGAGCTTTGCGGTTGAGCTTTTATGGAGTAATGGCTGTGTCTTATAGGTTGTTTAATTTATTTATAAAAAAAGTGAGAGAATGATTGAGTTGGACATTCACCCCTATGGATCCACTCATGTCCACTCCTACGCGCATAAATTGAGTTGCCAAATCTTATGAGGAGTTACAACTGTCATGTGTGTATGGATCGATGGCAACAAGCTACTACAATCAACTACTTATCATGGTGGATTTGAGTTGTTGAACTCACTACAATACAGAGATTGTGTGGAGGACACAACACTATGATTGAGTTGTCATAGAGAGGCAAGTTGTTAGTACTTGTAATAGCAAATAGTATTTTTGTTATTTTCAATTCATTTTAGTATTGATAGTTGGATTTCGATGTGTGAAATTCTGAAACTTGTATTGTACTTTGTTGATAGTGGATAGGGCATTTGTCCGATGAGGGATCCGCAGATTAGATGACAAGTTTGTCACTAACTTCGTAAACAAATCTTTTTGTGTTTGCGTGATTTTATATTTATTATTTATCTGCTACTAACTCTATTATAAAGCAGTTCCAGTAGTAGTTCCAACTCATATATAACTGTCTCTCAACAGAGAGTTTCCTTAAATATTGTCTTGTCAATTGGTACGATCATAGACAGATTGTACTAACTTCTACCAGCATAGATCCTTGGAATGTCTCTATCTTTTCAACCTAAAGATGGAAGAAATGCCTATAGAAAACTCAGTCAATATTCCACCTTTGCTGATTGGAACAAACTGTGCCTATTAGAAAGCTCGGATGAGAGCTTTCATCAAGTCTCTGAATGACCGTTGTTGGGACACTATTGAGATTGGCTACACAAGACCAACAACGACAAATGGGACTGAGCGTAAGCCTAAAAGTTAGTATATTGAAGCAAAAATCACTGTGCAAACTATAACAATAAAGCCCTTAATGCTATTTTTGAGTGGAGTTGATCCATCTTAGTTCAAATTGATCTCGACTTGTACATTGGCAAAGCAAGCATGGGAAATCTTAGAAATAAATTATGAAGGATCCCTGATACTTTGAAAGTCCAAAGTTGAAATCCTAAACACTAGATATGAGAATCTGAAGATGAGAGATGATGAAAACATTCAAGACTTATATGGACGTGTCAAAGATCTTATGAACAATGCAACTAACCTTGGAGAATCATTTTTAGAATAAAAAGTTATGAGAAAAGTTATTAAATCTATGCCCTCAAAATTTGACATGAAAAATTTAGCCATTAGTAAAGTTCATGATCCATTATTGGCCTAAGGTTTTTAACCTTAGTCTTAATATCAGTTTTGATGATAATATATATGAAACTAATATTTTCATTGATAAATATGTTTAGGTTTCATATCGGTTTGCGTGTGATGTTCTCGATCGAAAATATCGAAAAATCGGAAGGACATTGATCGACACGCTCGAATTCGTCGGGAGGAATAAGTTTAGGTTTAGGGTGTCTAGAATGGTTGTATTAATCCTTATTATGATGCAAAGATCCCTAGAGAACCAAACCTGAAACTCGAACCAGAATAAAGAACCTTGCTGGTTTCGTTGACCAGACTTCAACCGGAATATATCAATACTCTACAGTATTACCAATAGTTTCTAAGTCATAAATAATATTTCGGATGAGATGTTGTAACAACTCTGATGGACAACCCGGAATAACCTGGATGGACAACCCAGAACAACCCGGATAGACAACACAGAACAACCCAAATTGACATTTCGGAATAGCCTGGATAGTACCGGTACACTGCAGTATTTTCAGTATAATTGTCAAAATACCCCCAACGGCTCTATTTTGAATTTCTACCCGTTGAGCTTGTTGGAAACTGAGCACCTACCTTTGGGATCTCTATATAAGACCCCAAACTTACCTTCCAAAGTATCTAACACTTTTTGAGACATATTTTGATCACCATTTAGCTTGATTGAGACATCCTTTGTGCAAACCCTAGCTTGGAGACAAAAATCCTTGATCTTGCATTCAACCTTCAATTGTTTCATCATCAAGGCATCAAGAGGAGCTATAACTTCTTGGTTGAAAGCTAAGTTTATATTGTTTATTATTGCTCTCATTTGCTTGTATTTTCTTGTTGTTTTTTGATCACTCGTGTTTATAAGAAGGTGTGGGTGACACACCTTGGGTTCACTTGTTTGCAACTTTAGGGTTTCTTAGGTTTGTGGTAGAGACACTCTCTAGTGTAAGAGATAAGACCTTGGTAAAAAAGAAATTTGAGAATTTGAGAAGGTAAAAAGGAAAGTTAGAATGATGAATTCTAATGGTACTCTTAATGAAATTTTGAGTGCAGAAAAATATCTTTCAAATCATAATGGAATTGGGATACACTAGTTGAAGGTGGTGGACATGGAAATGTCGTTGGAACTGGAACTCTCCAAGAATTCCAAATTTGGAAAATGTCGTGCTAGTTGAAGGTCTCAATGCTAACCTTGTAAGTGTAAGCCAACTTTGTGACTAAAATTTGAATGTTCAATTTATCATGAGCAGCGGCAAGGTCTTTGATAACATATTCGTCTATTTATTTTTGAGGACATCAATATGTGGCATCGACGACTAGGCCATGTTAATTACAGAGACCTTAAGAAGCTTGTAAATGACGGAGCAATCAGAAGAATTCCTAAACTGTCCGAAGAACCTGAAACTATTTGTGGCCCATGTCAAGAAGACAAACACACAAGATAGTCACATCACCGGTTACAACTGGTTGCAACATCAAGACCTTTAGAGCTTCTTCATCTGGACCTTGTTGGACCTATGCAAGTTGAAAGTCGTTGGGGTAAAAAATATATTGTTGTTTGTGTTGATGATTACTTGTCGCTTGTCGCCTGTTGCTTGCTGTATCAGAAGAAAGAAGTCGAGGTGAGATGCCCTAACATTGAAGAGGTGTGGGTTTTGTTAAAGTTTCAGGCGAAACAAGCGAAAGTGGCATTTTATTTACAAGTATGTCACCGCTCGTTTCGCTAGGTTTTGCGAAAATGCTGAAAACTACCTCGAGTAGTTTTCGCGAATCAGTGAAAAATGGTGTTTCGCGAAAACGAGTGTTTCACGAAACACAATCTGAAATCCGCCCTTGTTTCGATCAACAAATATTGTTGCGGGCCTCATTTTGGTCTCGGGCAAAAATGAAACTTGAAAACGAGGCTAATTACAAACACACCCTCCCTATTGCTTTTCATCGCCAAAGTTGTCGCTTGTGAGAGATGCTATCTTTGCCGAAAGTAGAGTTTCACTCTACTTGATGTGAAGTTGTATTTTTAACCATTACTTTCTAGATCAAAATTGGTGGGTTTATTTTATTTTTCTTTAATTTTATTTCAGCTTCATAAACAAAATTCATTTTTGTTCTGCTTTCCCTCCAAAGTGATATCGTCCCAAATAAACCCTAAAGAAGGTTTGCAGCATATGATCGGCAGAACACGAGCGAAACAAAACACACACCTTTTTTTCCCCTCTCGATTCAATGTCGTTCTCTTGACTCCCTAATCAACAGCACGCACAGTGGCGGGGATTATTCGCTTGTTCGCCTCGTTCACGAACGGCAACCGCGTACGGTGACAATAGCAGCTGAGGTTTTTTCACTTCTGTTCCTCCTCTTAATATCCTCCAAGGCTTCCTCCGTAAATTTCCTTCTTCGTCTTCCTCTCCAAGATGCCGACCTACAAGATTAGAGGGATCAGTGTGGACTTCCCATTCGAAGCGTACGACTGCCAGATCGTTTACATGGAGAAGGTCATCCAATCACTGCAGCAAGTGAGTTTGCCTCGATTTACTTGCCAATCATTCGGTCTTATTCCCCAGGCATAAAAATATCATTTTTTTCACCGATTCACTCGTAGTCTAAGGGGTTTCAAGAACAATCTTCTTTTGAGGGAACGCTTCAATAGCGTTATATAATGTTTAAATGCAAGGACTATGCCTTTCTACTACTATAATTTTACTTACAATCGTGCTTTTCATGCCTCCTTTTTCAATACACTTTACCTGTGTGATTTCTTTAAATAATTACATAAACGGCTTGTTCGTCAAATACTTGGAGTAAATGGAATGGTGCAATTTTGTTCCAAGTATTTATTGTTTTATGGATACTGCCAGGGTTGCAATGCGTTGCTGGAAAGCCCTACAGGAACTGGCAAAACATTATGCCTTCTGTGTGCAACATTGGCCTGGAGGAAAACTTTCGGTGATTTTCTGACTTCTGCAGATGATGAAAAGAGCAACTTTTCTTCGAGTCAGCTCTCTGGCAGTCAATCATCAGGAAATGACCGATCTTATTACCCTGTCATTATATACACATCAAGGACTCACAGCCAGCTTAAGCAAGTAATACGAGAACTGAAAACTAGCAATTACAGGTAAAGGCACTTTGGTTATTTCTTGGACAATGTAGATAAATTTCCCAGTAGCATTCTACTGAACCATGTCACAGAGGGCTTGACTGCAGCATGCCTTTGTGCCAATGACTGGCATCATCCTGATATGTTGCTAAGACAACTCACCCTTGTCAATGGTAAAGAATAAAGTTAGGCATACATTTTGAATATAAAAACTGGCTTGGTTTTATTCAATTCAGGTTGGACCATGGTTTAGAATCTTATGTCGGTACTTATCTCGGTGATTGGTCAGTACCTTTAAATATTAGTATTGTACCGTTCCAATACATGGTATATGCCTGTATAAACTAGATTATAACGGTATTTTTTAAAGAAAATATTTCACATTCTAACACTCCAAATCCTACTTTTTCATAGATACTCTCTTAAGATGCTTGAAAATGTACGTAATAAAGCATACCACATCTAGAAAATAAAATACAACACTTGAAGTTCGAATAAATAGTGTTATCATGTCCCCGTCGATATCTCGTCGAGATATCGACGAGATATCGTTGTCTAGACCAGAAATCCTATCTCGTTCGGACGAGATGAATGGTCTTCGAGATCAAGAAGCGCTGCCAACTCCCTTTCCATATTCACAGGTTTCTTTCTTTCTTTTCTTCTTCTTCTTCTTCTTCTTTTCTTTTCTTTCTTTCCTTCTTCTTCTTTTCTTTCCTTCTTCTTCTTTTCTTTCCTTCTTCTTCTTCTTTTATTTCTTATTTTCTTCTTCATTTTCTGTTGTGGTCTTCTTCTTCATTTTCTGCTTCAGTGGCTGGCTGAGTAGTTTTTCTTCCTTCCAGAGAGTGTTGACTGTTGACTGGTACAAGTAATGCTTAAATATTCATTTGCTTTGCTTCTCAATTCATGCTGTTTTACTGGGTGAAACATTAGCTTGTTGCCTTGTTCAATTGATTTATGGAGATATTTTATACTGTTTTTAATTATTTCCATTTATTTAAACATGTCTTATATTATAAGGTATTTGCTGATTGCTCTGCTATTCCCTCCTAAATTATTCTACTTAATTAGTTATTAGCCATTTGATTTCTATTGTTTCAAGTGAATGCCCCCGTTGAATGATTTATGTTTGGCTGTTTGCTATATATATATAAAATTTTATAATATATATATTGTATTGTCGATATGTCGCGAAGTTCGCGAAAAGATATATCGATATCAAGGTTCGCTACCGCGATTTTTTTTTGGTTGCGATAATAAAGAGATGCAAATTGAAGTCTGAAAAGCTGAAGAATGGTATGTGTCATAATTTCTAGGCGTCATTTTGACAGTGTTTTAGTAGAAAATGAGAGGTTAATAAAAGAGATGTATAGAGACTTTGAGGAAGTAAGAAGATGAAGATGGAGTTATAAGGGGTTTGAAGCATTTATAGTCTTAAAAGACTCTTCAGACCAGTCCAACTACTAAAATAGTCATTGAAGTTTAAAAAACATCCCAACGGCAGGAGAAATAGCTGTTGGTTGTGTACTGCCTAGTACAAGGTTTGTATTGAACTATACTGGTCTGTCATGCCTTAGACACTGGATCAGGCTGTACAGTTGGTATAGTTGGTACATGCGATATTTAAATCACCCAATATGGACCTTGGAAAAGTATTAGAATAGAAGGTACTGCAAGTGTTGGGCAGTACTGCATGAGATTTTAAATCATGGATTGGGCTCAAGAAATCTGGCAAACTAGGAAGTGGAAGTTTTGAAAAAAAGGTGGAACTTTGTTGTTATGATAACTTTGCTACACAGGATATTTTATCTGTGAACTTTTAAAACTCAGAGTTGCAACTTCCACAATTGCCTCCTCTAAAGTTGAGCATATTTAACTCTAGCATAACTCAAGTTTGCAGGCCAAGGATGGCAGTTCTAGGGTCTCGTGAACAGATGTGCATCCATGATGATGTACGTTTACTCCGAGGTAGAGTACAGAACAATGCTTGCCATTATCTATGCAAAAAGCGGTTATGCCCCCATCACATGGGTGTTTCTGGTGAGTGCTATATGTTACTTATTCTATGCCTACTAATTGTAATAATGTCTTTCGTTGTGCTTGTACATATGATCTATTATTCTATTTAAAATAGGGCATCCTCTTTGGATGTCTCGTTTCATTCCTATCTCTGCAAGTAGAGAGGCTTTTTGGTTGTAAACCTTGATAGTTCAGGTCAACAGAAGGAGTATCCTAACCAACATGCCAAGGAGTAACTTGATCACAATAATCTCTATTCACCACCTGTTTGAAGGGAAGCAATCTAAATCTATAGTCTCATGACTCTCACCACATAAACTAAGGTCGGGTTCAGCTTGGATGACTTCAAGCTAATGTATGAAGAGGTTGTAATTAATAAGAAAGTTAAAAGGTAACAGGTGAAAAAGGAAAGAAAAAGCGAATTAGAATAGCATAAAGAAACATTAGAAGGGAACACAGAAGAATTTGTGGGGGTTAACCCTTTTGACCATTTTGATGCACATGACGATGAATTGAAGTGATTATATGATGTATATTTGTGTACCACAACCTATTGGGTAATACCCTTTGCTTGAGTTTTGTTTCATTGAATTTATTTGCATCCAAAATAAAAATTTAAAGTTCAGTGAATTGGAAGTTAGGGAGAATTATTGTTAAATTTGATTGGGTGACCAACTTTCCCAAAAACTTAAGTTGTTAGGAAAGAGGCCAATCTATGCATTTATATTCTTAACAATTATATTTATGGAGAGTAGTTATGTTCCTCACATGGACTGTCTTGCTGTATTTAGCACAAGGAGTTTTCACCATTATTTCATAGAATTTTGGGTCTGTCATCCTATTTGTGGATTAAATCACACCTGTTATTAATCAGTAACAACTAATTGATGATCATTCTAATCAGGGCATAAGCATTTAGTGAGGTCCCATGAGCTTGTTTTGTTGACAAATGAATGAGCTACTGGATTATGACTCCAGCTTATTAATTGCTTTGATACAGCAAATTGAACCTCTCCCCCCTTGCGTTTACTACTTTAAAACTTATCCTCAAAGCAAAAGAACTGATAAGTCAGAACTTCTTGTTGATTCATTTTCCAACTTGAAACGAGCAATTTTCACGCAATTATTTAATTAAGTGGTTTAGAGGATGGCTACTGAAGATTTGTATTTTTAATTAGTCTTGTTTGCAGTAGGTGGTGTTAAATTAAATAAGTTCATGATCTTCACTGTTTAACGTACATGTTTTTCTAATATTTGTAGAGTACATAAAGAATCATCATGATCTTGGATGCGAGCCTTTCGACATAGAAGACTTGGTTAATGTTGGGAGAACCAAGAGGGTGTAGGTTTTTCACTGTCTATGCCATGATTTTATTGTGTTTTTTTCTAAAAGAAGAGCTGCTAATGCATCCAATGAATTTCTTACTTTACAATTATAAAATTGCATACTTCCTTGCAGATGCCCATATTATATATCTAGAGAGCTTCACAAGGCTGTTGATATTCTATTTGCCCCTTACAACTATCTTATTGATCCTGGAAACCGGAAATCTTTATCAGGCATTCAGTGGAGCAATGCGGTGCTTATTTTTGATGAAGCACATAACCTGGTAAAGAATGGAGAGCCTATTCTGATGCTCTTTTCATGTTGAATTGTCTTCTTTTGAGATTCTGAGACCACATTGTTGTCTTACAAAATAGATGGAAGTACTAGCCTCCTGGATTTGGAAATGGACTCTGCTTGTTTTTATTTTTATCCTGCTTAAATTTGTAATATGAATTTGTTTCAACTTTTATTAAGTATGGAGCTGTTGTGACTTGATGTCCAGGAGAGCATATGTGCTGATGCAGCTTCATTTGACCTGCCTTTTGGCCACTTGACCGCTTGCATTTCTGAAGCAAAACAATGCATTGACTTATGCATGAAAAGGAGGGTAGTTGAAAATTCAGCTGATAAGCAGTTTGATCCAGAAAATTATGCTATCCTTAGAGGTACGCCCAGTGTATATGCTGTTTGACTAAAATGTCCCACCAGTCCTGCTTTAGTTGGTTCATGTCACCTTTATCTCTAGGCTGAACTGCACATGCTGTAAACCTCCAGTCTTAGAAGTTCAGAATCATTTCCTAACCTTACTTGGTTATCTGAAAAGTGTGTGATGCTCAACATAGTTGCTTCAAGCCTTCAAGTTTACTGAATTCAGAACAATGATTTCTTTCTTATGTTTTATTGTTTGCGAGATGTCAGATTTATTCAGTTCTTCTGGCTGGTTTAAACATTTAAGTATCTGATGCAATACGAATTGTGTGCCTAGCTTTTAGGACGTCAACCTGCATGCAGCATTGTGAACCCACTCAAGCTGGTAGTTGATGTAGACTTCTGATAGAGACTCTAGCACGATGTCTTATCTTTTTTGCATGCTACTTTTCTTATCAACATGTTCGATACTGTTAACATGTAGATAAAATAAAAAAGTAGTGTTTTCACTATTCTAAGATAAATGTAGCTATTGGAAATGGGTAATCTTGTTTTTATCTACTTATTTGCTAATTGGCCCTCCTATCTATTGAAATAAAAAAGTTGATATTTATATATAATATGGATTGCTCAAATTTTAGTGAACCTCGCATGGTGAAAAATCTAATATCACATGGTTAGGAACTTTTTAACTTTATCGTGCCATATAATTTTTTGTTCCTATTGCCCTTGAAGTCTATGTAAATATGTAGTGTCTTGTCTTGTAAATATTCCCTATCTTATAGGTGTAGGGTCCCCTTCCTAGTCTCAGTGGAATATTGCTCAGTGATGTGATAGTGCCGTGAAGGGGCTTGTTGCTTGTATGTTGCAAGTCAAGTCTAGTCATTTGCACTGTGGTATGCTAATGACTTGGTTTTGGGTAGTTTTGTGTGCATGGCATGGAGTGAAGGGGTCTTCCAGCTGCTCATATGAGTCAGAAGTTTTCTTATGTAAAAAAGAGAGTATAAAATTTAATTTCTCAACACATCAAAACCCTTGGGTGGCACATGGGGAGAATGACTCTTTAGGAACAGTGATTGAGTTCTTAGACTAGCTTCCATGTATTTGTTCATCTGTGAGTTTTGTATTGTAAATACCTCTTTAACGCAATCTAAGGCCAATTGTGATAATACTTTGCTTCCATGGTAGTTGCGATGCACTAACCTCATGGAGTACAGTGGAGTCTTAGTGATTCTTGTAATAAGACTGGATCTCCTGCACATGAAGGTAGGCGGTTATGTAGTATACCAAGTAAGAATGTCAATGCAGATATAAATGAGTGATTGTAAGTAGTTTGATTTGTTGGATGCTCTCTCCATCAAGGCATATGTATGTATCAATTCTACCATACATATATATATGTATGTTTGTATACCAATCCTACAACCTAATTTTTTGGTAAAACATGATCAAGATTTATAAATGCTATACAATCTGATGCCTGATAGAGATTATGAATTTTGCACTATTATGAATAATAGTAATTGGTTTTCAGATTAACATATTATCTTGTTTTTTCTTATAGTTTTTGTTTCACTGGAGTACTTGGAATTTTGTACACATTCATTCACTAACAAAATAATATTGTTGCAGCTCTTTTGCTGAAGCTTGAAACACATATTACCGAGGTTGTTATTGAATCCAGAGATTTGGGTTTTACTCGTCCTGGGAACTACATATATGAGTTTCTCTCTGATCTAAATATCACATATGAGACAGCTAATATGCTTATTGATACAATTGACAATGCTTCTTTGCTTCTTGAGGAGGGTAATGTATTTGTATCTCCTTTTTATATCCACAGTTATATGATGTGGCACAATTTGTATTTTCTCATACTATGCAGTTGTCTTGTGGGTTACAATAAGTTCTTATTTTCTTTCTGCTTGGAAGTGTGCAAGAGGCTCTTGATTAATATTCATAAATATAATTTTTTTTCTCTTGTCCCCCTTAATATCAGGGAATACATCTGAGCCTGGAAAAGGTATAAGAGCAAAGGGAACAGCTTCCAGGTTAGAGAGCATCAGGAATGCACTCAATATTACTTTCCGAGATGGTGGAAAAGATCATGCAAAATTTTATCGTGTAAGCTGGGTTACCTATATATGCATGTGTCAGTGTGCATGCCCTTGTGATTATTGGCTCTTTCTAAAAATTGTTGATTCTTTCTAAAAATTATTGATCTGCTAAATTGCTTACTGATTATCGGAGCTTTGCTACCTAAGTTTCATGTGCAGGAATCTCAAACAGGCATTACTGGTTCACTCAAAGGTATACAACTACCAATTTATGTTTCAATAATCTTTACACTACAAATACACCTGAACTTAATCTTTCAAATAAGTGATTCCGATAAAAAATATAAAATAATTGGACAATTTGTTTTTACTTACAGTTAGAGCATCTCATTCTAGAGTGGATGTCTTTTTCTTTTGTTCCAATAGGTTATCTCAAATCTAACTGTTTGTGGTTTGCCCATATTATATGCAGGCAAGGGGTCAAGAACACTAAGTTGGTGGTGTTTTAACCCAGGACTTGCCATGCAAGAGTTCATAAGGTTGGGAACACGTTCCATCATTCTGACGTCTGGCACTTTGTCTCCTCTGGGCTCATTTGCCTTGGAACTCAACCTGTACGTAGCCTGCAAATCCTTTTATTTTTATACAAACTTTCCTGATGTTAATTATGTTTGCTATTTTTCCTGCAACATCAGAGACTTTCCCGTCAGGTTGGAAAATCCTCATGTTATATCTCCTGATCAAGTTTGGGTTGGAGTTTTGCCAAGTGGCCCATCTGGTCATCCATTTAATTCTTCGTATAGAAATCGTGATTCTCTAGAATATAAGCAAGAACTTGGCAATGCTATAGGTCAGCAAGTAAATTTTTGCAAATATTATATTATGCTGAATCATGTGTTCTGGTTTTATATAGAGAAGTTGTTTTTCCATATGGCTCCACTGCAGTTAATTTTGCTCGTATTGTACCTGACGGATTGCTTGTGTTCTTCCCTTCGTACTATATGATGGATCAGTGCATTGAGTGCTGGAAAGACATGGTATGACACTAATCTTTTTCTGGGCTAATAGTATTTATTGTAAGAGGTCTTTTGATATTCATCAAACATTGTTATTTCAGGGTCATGCTAGCTCAAGAGATTTCAGTACCATATGGGAAAGAATTTGCAAATACAAAAAACCTGTTGTGGAGCCTAAGCAATCATCACTTTTTCCACAAGCAATCCAGGTATAAGCAGCATTGTTTCAGTGTCTTGTTGCTATTTATATCCACATTCCACAAACTAAGGATCATATTTTCAAGTATATATCAATATCTTTGTTGTTTGTGATATGTGCTGGTTTTTTTTCTTTCAGGATTTTGAGTCAAAATTATGCGATAAAACTACTTCTGGAGCCATTTTTTTTGCAGTTTGTCGTGGCAAAGTATGCTCCAGTTCTCATCTAGATATCTACATAAGATTCATCTCACTTTATACTTATCATATTCTTTGTCAATTGTTGTAAATAACCAACGGTTGGGAGTTTATTTGAGATGCTGGAGGGGGATGATTATTTGGTGCTCACAGATAATATATGCTTTTTATTTGCATAAATTCTGCTTTAAGCTGCTTTGTTTTGTGGAAAAGAAATGATGTCCTTTCAATAGACACACGGGCGGTATCATTTTTTCTTTCATAAGATAACTTGATGGTTTCTGCACACTGGCTGTATTAGTTATTTCATTGGGCTTGGAGATCTCTATTGAATATTGTGTTAGAACTTGGACCTATAGTCAATCTATGCTGAACTGCCAATGCCCTTCCACACTATCTGAGTTTTTGTATATGTTCAGGTTAGTGAAGGCCTTGATTTTGCTGACCAGGCTGGGAGAGCTGTGGTAGTTACTGGCATGCCTTTCTCTACAAAGACTGATCCCAAGGTTTGCTTGTTCTCCCATCTTTTAGTCTTCATTCAGGAAGTTAAAGTAGAAAATTTAGAATTAGTTTATACTCGTGTAACACTAAGAAGGTGAGCTTTGTTGGTCGGAAAATTTAAGTTAATTTATTGAATGAAACCAAGAACACTGTGCATACAAGCTAGGTCTTGCTCCTGTTGAAATCAATAACGGACATCTGTTCAATTTTTGGGCTCATCAGTTCCCACCATTGAGCTCATCGTTCTTTTATAGATGATAGGTCATCACTCTAGTTGTCCTTTTAGTTCATAATCTTCAGGTAGATCATGGCTTTTTGAAGAATAATTTCCTCTCTATTGAAGTATGTCTCTTGGATTTCTTTTTTTGAGGATAAACAGAAAGCAACTTGCCTAGTGAGATCTTGATTAGAAGATAAGGTTACAAGGTTGGGATTACATAGTATAGTTTGCTGCCTGGAGTGAGATGTCCCTTGGATTTCTTTATCCAAGACTTGCGTTATGATACTTATTTGTCAATCTTTATTGTTTTACAAAATTACAAATTATGAAAAAATGAAGCTTTTCTAGGTTCTTTTTTGCACTCATTTTTTTCTGTTGCTTTAGAAAAAATGATCCGTGGCAATCTTTTTAGTTATATACAGAAATTTTTGTTGATCAAAACTAATTGGTTGTCTTGATTTAAAACTTCCGGCCTTATTATGAGCTTTGTTATCAATAATAGTTAACTTCTCAACCAGTAGATTATTCACCATCAGTAAAAAGATAATGCTTTTAGAAAGGCTCAATATTCTATATTTATATTACTATCAAATTCTCACTGACGATGCATGAGATAATGATCCTTGCTTTGTCAAGCTGGTTGCTTTAACTGTTACTTTTCAGCTTTCATCAATGTGTTACTTTTCCACTTGAACATGTTTTGTTATAGGTTCGTCTCAAGCGTGATTACTTGGATCGCCAAGCTCTATCTCAGAAGAAAGAATCTAAGGTAAAAGGGCTAATAGAGCTAATCAATAGTACTCTTCTGCATATCCTGATTTTCGGGGAGTGAAGTTTTATGTTTTTGATCTGCATAGATTTCATGCATCTTCTAGATGTATTTGTATATCTTAGCGGTGGTTTTGAGGTCATTGTTGCATTATATGGGAACTAGATCATAGAATTTAATAGCAGTGCTTCTTAAAGTACTTTATAGTTTAAACTGCTTATGTTGTTGTCTTACAGGTTCTTCTAACTGGTGAAGGGTGGTATGTCCAGCAAGCAGCTAGGGCTGTCAATCAGGCTGTTGGTCGTGTCATTAGGCACGGACATGATTACGGAGCAATTATATTTTGTGATGAGAGGTATTCCATGATCATTTGATGATGGATTTTTGTCCCTGATTACTTACATACTCTAAGCTACTGTAGCTAAGGATTTAGCGTGCTGTGGTTGGGGCTAGTCTTAAGTCTCACACAAATGTTGGCCTTTTCGTACCTATTTGTTCGAAAATCAAACTTGGATCTAACTCCACCCCAAAAGCTAGTTCATAGAGGGAGGATTGCCCAATCTATTTAAAGGCTATCTAGACCACGACCTCAACCAATGTGGGACTTTAACATACCCCTCTCCTCACGCCCAAGATCGACCACTGGCGCTGTGGAAGCAGTTCTAGGGTTTTGGCCTTTTGGGGGAGCCGACTTGGAATAAAGAAATAGGGTTCTGGGAAGGGATATTGAGGAAATGGTAGGGTTTTTGTAAGGGAGATGGAACCAGCGGATGAGCTTTTGGGAAGGGGTACGACGAAAAATAATAGGGTTGTTGAGAGGGAGGATGAAGATTACTATTGCATTCCGATCAAGGATACGAGGAACTACGTTGGCATAAAGGTGAATCTATTTGTTTCGGTCAGCATGATTAGCCTGATGAGGCTGAGCAAAGGAACTGACTATGTTATCACACTGAGGATAGTGGACCAGTCTTATTTGGAACCAGGGATTTCTGTGAATTTCTTTGCAGAAGATATTGGAAAGCAACCAGTTGTGAGCTCTGTTGTTAGAATCGTACGATTCACGATTCAAATCGCACGATTCGTGATCCCATCGATTCAGAAATCAGTTTTGAATCGTTTTTGCCTTAGAATCGCATGTGAATCGCTGCGATTGCACGATTCTGAATCTGCGATTCAAGCGATTCACAGTCGCGATTTATAGGTGCCTTCACAGGCACGATTTCAATCCCGACCCTTCCTTTGCCGCGACGGTTGCCCTCCCGCAACTTCACAGACGCACGATTGAATTCTTTCTGCAATCCCCCTTCCCCTGACGCCGCTACTTCACGAAAGAGGCGGCGTCGCTACTTCATGCGAGAGGCGACGCCGCGACTTCACGCGAGAGGCGACGCTACCACTTCACGCGAGAGACGGCGCCGCGACTTCTGCAATCGCTGCTCTCCTGTGTGCCACTTCTTCACGCGAGAGCTACGTATTTCTTTCAGGTTCTAATTTCCAATCGTTGCAATCTATTTTCTAGTTATATAACGTGGCTAAAACTTCTAGAGAGTTGGTGCTCTTTGTTTGGGATGGAACAAATTATAAGCCAACAAGATTACAATTTGACCTTGAGCTTGAAGGGGGAAAGCCATGTCCTCTACATGTCGAAGATGTACCTCTTTCGATAAAGGTTGTGTCCACATTTCCCCGTACCAGCTTTATCTTAAGGGTATTTATTGGAAAGTCTTTTAAAGAGATACCATATCTACGTGATAATGGTCAGTGGGTCATATTGTGTAATATCGTTTGCAAGCTAGCTCACCCTATGGGCTAGCTTTTGGTGTGGAGTTAGGTCCAAGTTTGATTTTCTAACATTTTTTTTTTCCATCTCAAGCTACTGCATAACTTAGAAGCAATATACTATAGTTATCAACTTCAGGCAGCAAATATCATTTAACCATTTAGCAAAACATCGACAACATAATGAAGGCCATTTGCCACTAATATATACAATGTAATTCCACGTGTATTATAAACCATCAAAAGAAAGATGCAATATTTGCATGATTGGTCTATAAAATACTTGTCACCATCCTTGTCATCCAACAAATCTCGTATTAAATATTTGGTATCTTCTGCTTCCTCTAGGATTACGTTTGTCAACATAGTAAGATTTTAAGCCGCACCATATCCATGGTGGATTTCTAGCACCATATGTTATTTCTTGGCCAGCATCATCAGTACCGAGTAGCTTGCTCATCTTGCTTGTTAATACATCCTAGGTTAGATGACCTCCAAAAAATTTCACCCCTTCTTCTGCACAAATGTATCCTTGAATTCTTGCCGTTGGATCTTCCAAGGTAAATCTAACACAATGTCTTTCTCTAGCCACCGAAACAAGGTCCTTACATTTCCGGGGGACCGCCGAAAACTATACGTAGCGTATATCCTCACAATATCCTCAGTAGCATCATATCGTTGGAAATATAAGGACCTTGTTTTTGCGGTTAGAGAAAGATACTGTGTTAGATTTACCTTGGAAGATCCAACAACAAGAATTCAAGCATACATTTGTGCAGAAGAAGGGATGAAATTTTTTGGAGGTCATCTAACCTGGGATGTATTAACAAGCAAGATGAACAAGCTACTTGGTATAACTAATGATGCTGGCCAAGAAAGAACGAATGGTGCTAGAAATCCACCATGGATCTGGTGCAGCTTAAAATCTTATTATCTTGACAAACGTAATCCTAGAGGAAGCAGAAGATACCAAATATTTAATACGAGATTTGTTGGATGATAAGGATGGTGACAAGTATTTTATAGACCAATCATGCAAATATTGCATCTTTCTTTTGCTGGTTTATAATACACGTGGAATTCCATTGTATATATTAGTGGCAAATGGCCTTCATTATGTTGCCGATGCTTTGTTAAATGGTTAAATGATATTTGCTGGCTGAAGTTGATAACTATAGTATATTGCTTCTAAGTTATGCAGTAGCTTGAGATGAAAAAAATGTTAGAAAATCAAACTTGGACCTAACTCCACCCTAAAAGCTAGCTCATAGGGTGAGCTAGCTTACAAATGATATTACGCAATATGACCCACTGACCATTATCACGTAGATGTGGGATATCTTTAAAAGACTTTCCAATAAATACCCTTAAGATAGAGCTGGTACGGGAAATGTGGACATAACCTCTATCGAAAGAGGGATATCTTCGACATGTAGAGGATATGGTTTTTCCCCTTCAAGCTCAAGGTTAAATTGTAAATTTGTTGGCTTATAATTTGTCCCATCCCAGACAAAGAGCACCAACTCTCCTTCAGACGTTTTAGCCACGCGAAGAACCTTGCAAACTATATCAAAAGCAACATCTGTGCTAATACTAGACAACAAGTAAAACCCATGGTTTTTAACTTCAAGTGAACGATCACAGAATCATTTCCTTATTTTTGACAAAAACACACCATCACGTTGAGAAGTACATTATCTCCTAGATGCTTGATAATAATTGACAGCAGTTGTTGTTTTCCCTTTAAACATAGCGAAAGAAGAGTGCTTCTTGTTGTAAACACATTAAGTTTCACCATTGTGAACTTTATCTCAACTCCAGAAAGGCTAATGATATCACCAATTGATCTCAGAACTGGTAGCTTTCCAATATCTTCTGCAAAGAAATTCACAGAAATCCCTTGTTCCAAATAAGACCGGTCCACTATCTTTAGTGTGATAACATAGTTGGTTCCTTTGCTCAGCCTCGCTAGGCCGATAATGCTGACCGAAGTAAATAGATTCACCTTTAAGCCAACGCAGTTCCTCGCATCCTTGATCGGGATGTAATAGTAATCTTCATCCTCCCTCTCAACAGCCCTATTATTTTCCGCCGTACCCCTTCCCGAAAGCCCATCCGTTGGTTCCATCTCCCTTACGAACGCCCTACCCTTTACTTAAAATTACCATAATGACCTCGCCGATTTTATTGTTGTGTTTCTGTCCATTATTAACCGCCGTTTATAACGGAGTTGGGAATTGGGTAACAATGAAACAAAAATTAAACTTTGGGTGCTAAAGTGACACTTTCTGAACTTTGGAGCTCGAAGTGGGAATTTTGATGAAACTTGGGGCCAAAATGAAATCAACCCTTTCTTATCTATGTGAAAGTTTGCTATGTAGAAATTGTTTTGCATTTCTTTACATTGTATGATTTTTTTGGTAATTTTATTATGCTTATGTTTCATTTGCAAATGATAGATTTGTTTTATCTATGATTTGCACTATGTTACAAATTCAGTTGAGATAACCAGGTTTGCTACTCTGTGCTGGACCTGAAGACACTCAATTTTAGCTAATGTGTTTTAGTGATCTTTAAAGATTTGTGCAAGAGTTCAGGATATAATGAATCAATTTTCTTGTGTTTGCGTACACACTATATTTTTGATTGGTCAAATTACTCTTCTTTTTTGTTCTAGGTTTGCTCAACAAAATTGGCAATGCCAAATGTCATACTGGCTCCGGCCTCATGTCAAGGTTCCATGACATTTTTATTTTTCACTTTTTTCTGTTTTGGACATGCCTTGCTGAACCTCATTGTTTTGCAGTGCTACTCCAAGTTTGGGGATGTAGTTTTTACATTGACAAGATTCTTTCGAGACAAAGGCATTGATGATTCTTTGAAACCAAAACTACCTGAAAGCTTTACTACTGGTATTCACTTAGATGAATCCTTATATAGTTCTGAGCTATTTATTTCTATTACTGAAATTCATTTTAGAGGTCTTTTAATAGTTACCTGTGTTTTCTATTCAGGTGACTTACCAGGATATTTCTTTGTGCATTTTGTTTTTTGTTTTGTCCTCATATGTTTTATTCTTGACTCTTGGTCTACTCATCTACTTATCTCTGTAGATTTATTATGAGTTTCCATATGCAGTTAAATCTTACAGCATTTGTCCATTTGGGTACAAACTGCAAACTGTTGTCGTCCTTGATTATTTGTATTGGATATATTGTGGATGCTATGTAAAGCTTTCATTTACTGCAACATATGTTGAAAAAGCATTAACTTTTTTGGCAGAAAAGTCTTTGGTGCCTCACGAGAAGAATTTATCATTGAAGTCTCCCATCTCCTTGGTATATCTTGCCTTTTTAACTAATTATACATGTTTATTACATGCCAGAGGTGCTTGCAAGTTTTTTTTTAAATTTACTGACATTCACCTATTCTCTCTTTCTCCAGGTGCCTAATACTGAACATTGCTCCAAACAGCCAGTATCATCTGTATTCGCCACTAACACAAGTGAATGTTATGATCATTTGAAGCAAATTATTCCTGCCAACCGTGCAACACTTTCTAACAGACTTGAGTTCAGCTCAACCTTGCAACATCCAGTGACTCATTCTTTTCATAACAAAAGGTTACAATCTAATGAAAGAAGATTAAAAAGTATCCAGCATCAGGATAATCTTGTGATTGATTTAACAAGTGATCCATTTAGCGGACAAAAGTCTGAGGACTCACTGGTAGCTCCTTCTGCAAAAAAACCTAAAATATTGGAAGTGGGTTATGATGTTGAATGCAAAAAGGATAGTTCTTCAAAATGGTTGGTTACTTGCTTGAGAGTTGAGACATTAATTTAAGTCTACAATTGATTTTTGACCAAAGGCAGATTGTATTCAATTGTCACAATCTCTAATTGTAGGCTTGCAGATTTTAAGACTACCAGCTATGGTAGGCAGGTACAAGATCCCCAAGTTGAGAAAGCCACTTTTCAACAACCACCTTCAAATAAGGATAAGCAAAACAGTTCTGCACAGGCTGATGGAACAAGTGGTTCTGCTTTTCTATCACAGGTTAGCGTCATGTTTATTCAATTATTAATAATATTTTTAACTGATAAGAGTAAATTATGATTTTGATTGTCTGCTTGGTTCGCACCTAAAAGTTATTTGACTTTGCTACCTACATTAGTTGAGATTTGACATAATAAATTGCTGCGAACTTAATCTTATGGAAGCTGAGAGGGGTAAAAGATTTCCTTATGTTGGTGGATTGGTCCCTGTAAGTATTTGCCATAACATAAAAATATGCATAACTGGTATATCATGGCTTCCAACAGCAGGTGGACCACTGTGCACCAACTAGTATTACCTTAATGGCCCCACCAAAAGTCCAATGCCCTGATCATATATAACTCAAACATGGTAGGTAAATTTTGTTATATATATTTTCAGTGATACTAGGTGACACAAGTTGGTATATAACAACTGACGACTAGAATTTACTTTAATTACTCCACCAGTATGATATGAAATTAAAACTGGTCTTGAATTGGTCTTTTAAAACCTTCTTATAATATTATATATAACTCGAGTTTACATGCATGGAGTTTGTTCTCCTTTCACTTACATTGTTGTTATTAGAAAATATTATCAAGTTGTATATGGTAAAGAGAAATAGAGAATTCAACTCATAGCTGTCTTACAATTTACTGTTTACTAAAAAATTACAACCGATAACAACTATTCCTAATTTGTTTTAGTGGCACGAACTTGTTTACAGATGATTATTTTCTCTCATGTCTAACTTTTTTGCAATAATCCAATTTTGTTCTATATGCTCTAGATGTAACTTATCAAGATACTCATTCTTCTTGCTAATGTTTTTAGCTTTTTATATGCTTCGATCATGGTGTTCTTGTCTCCTTTGTGACATTTGTAATTGTTAAGAAATTAGTGAGCATAACTTCACCCCAAAAGCTAGCTTATGGGGAAAGGATTGCCCAAATTAATTAAAGGCTATATTGATCATATTTTTAAGCAATGTGGGACTTCAATACACCCCTCATGCCCAGGATTAGACATCTAGAGCGTAGAGCTTGCAGGTTTGAAGGAGTTTGTAGGACTGAACATCTGCGGGTGACACAATATGACTCTGATGCCATGTTAAGAAATTAGTGGGCCTAACTCCATCCCAAAAGCTAACTCATGGGGAGAGGATTGCCCAAACTATTTAAAGGCTATCTTGACAATATTTTTAAACAATGTGGGACTTTAATAGTAATTTACAATTCTATGGTGTTGTCACCAGCAGTGTTGTCACCAGACGCTCGGGCGCTCGCCTAGGCTCCCATGCGACGCGAGGCGAGGCTTAAGCGCCTCTTAAAACCTTGAGGCAGACATCTTCAATGAGGCACCGCTTAAGCATGGCTTAATTTGGGCCCTTATTGTTCCCAAATAGTGCCTAGTATAAACAAAAATAAACTTTTGAAGAAGATTTGAACTTTAGCCTTTTGGTGGACCAATAGAGGTCCCACCATAGGCTAATGTTACTTTTTGTTAATTCTAACCATTATATATAATAGCATTCTCTTTATAAATACTTTTAAAAAAATAAAGTTGGACTGAAAGGTCCCAGTTTTTTCCGCCGTACCCTTTCACAAACCTTTCTTTTTTTTACAAAATACCCAACATTAGCCCTCATTTTCTTCCTTGCATCCTACCTTCTTCCTCACCTTACTTCGGCATCGGTGTATCAAATTATTGATGGCAATAAATTTAGGGAATAAGACTATCCTAATTTCTCCTTACTCCTTTGTAGTTTGTCTTCACTCTTCTTTTATTTCTCTTAAAATCCTAATATCCCGAACATGTTATCAACATGCTTTGTTTTTATACCTCTATACCTCTATACCTCTAATAGTTTATTAATATTCTTTGAAATTGGAGGCATGCTATTTTAACTAATTCCATAATTGATTGGCATGGGAGATTATATTATTGATGAATAATTTGATTGTTATTTATATATTATTTTTATTTGTTTTTCTAATATTTATTTTAATAATTTTGTAAATTGTTTAACTATTTTCTTGATTGATTCTGTTTTGGCCAATATATTATTTTTTTCTTCAACTTTCCGACACATATTCCTATTTCTAACTATGCTCAAAACCCTCAAACCAAAGGGCTCTTAAATGAGATACAACTATTAATTTGTATTCTTAACAAACATATTATCTCCTTAAAATAATTGTTTGTGCTTCCAATCCCTATTTCAAAAATTACTTGTGTTTTGATGTGTAATTGTTGCAAGTTAGCCCAATTAGTTCTGTTTGTTGATTTGACAGCCAATTTTATCCATGTAATACTGTTTGATGGCAAAACACAACTTATTCTATCTTCATAAGACTAGTAATGTTGCTTTAAATTTTCTGTTTTACCTCTTATTTCTTTTTTTTTTTTGGCCCTACCTCTTATTTCAGGTGCAAGAAAAGCTTAGTGTTGAAGAATATAAAGATTTTGTAGGTTTCATGAAAGCATTAAAATCTAAGACAATGAAAATTACACCTGTCCTGGAGTCTATTGCAAAATTATTCTCTGGTTATGGGAGATATCATCTTCTTGAGAGGTAACTGCATCTTTTTCTTGTTACCCAAAAACATCATGAAAATAAATTTAATTAGTCTTTTCTGGTGTTAGTTATACATAATGGTTTCCGATGGATGCTTATGAAGTATTATGATTCTTTGTAAGTTAGTTTGACATGGGCTTCAACATGGTAGTGTCTGTTCTATGCACATCTGAATTTCTCCATCTTTTAAAGATAATTCAAGTCTTTTTTCTTCATACAAAATTTTACAATTTGCTTTGAACCTGATGTCAATCCTCTAAACATGACACAAGTTTAGGCAGAAGAGTAGAAAAATATATCATTGATTGTGTTGGGTATAGAGATTAGTTGTCTCTTCTGGGAGAAGCGAAGTTGGCAATTGGGCCTGCACACTCATAAAAATATCATGCCTCACGTGCACTTTGCACCTACAAGAAAAATAGTTCCTTGAGTGACCAAACGTTCAAACGGGTCTCTCTCTGTTGCTCAGGTTGGCACAAGGACTAAAAGAGGTTTCAAAGAGGGGGAGTCACTGATAACATCTAATTTCTTTTGAATCTAGATTTGAAGAAGGTGAGATGTTTCAAAGAGTCATTTTTTGGACTCAGATTCTAAATTGCAAAGTTCACCAGTTACTGAAAACTTATAATTGCTTTTGTATCTTTTTAGTAGTTGTAATGGCCAAAAGAACTATGCTATAAGTGAATAATCAAAATTGCATAGGTTCTTTATGGCGCGTGTTTTCTTGTGAAGCTTCACGCTTATGCTAGATCAAGCAGTGTGGTAAGCATAGTGCCATATGTACACTCAGTTGGAATTCTATATCTTATGATGCATCTATATTGTTGCACGCTTAAGCTTGATCGGCATTTAATTATTATCCTGAGTCCTGAGGCTTATCATTTGAAGCTTCTTTAATCTTGTAACTTTGAGATGTACATTGTTCTTGTCATGAACTTTAGATCCTTGAGACCAAGCAGTGGGGTAAGCATAGTGCTGTACACTCAGTTGGAATTCTATATCTTATGATGCATCTATGTTGTTGCACATTTAGCAAATAACTTGATCCGCATTTAATTATTATCCTAAGGTTTATCATTGGAAGCTTCTTTAATCTTGTAACTTTGAGATGCACATTGTTCTTGTCATGAACTTCAGATCCTTGATGGCAATTTGATAAGGTATTGTTGGACTCTATGTTTATCTTTATAAGGCTTATAAATTTTAAACTGCTTTACAATTGTGCCAACCCGGGTTGATCAACAATGTTCATGTTTTCATGTTCCTTGTCTTTTGCCTCTCATGTTGTTGGTATCTCTTCACATGCATTACTTTATTTTTCCTGGACTACACAAGTTTGAGATGATTTCTATTCATCATGTTCTTCCGCCAAATGGAAATATTGAATCTGGTGAGAAATTCTTTATGAGCCCCTGAATATCAGTGCCCCACCTAGGAGTGGTTAGGTTTTGTTGTTTTATGTCTGCACATTTGTATTCATCACAATGTCTTTATCTCTACTCTTGTTGCTCAACTTTCTTTATACCTTCCTTTTTGGAAAATTCTAAATTCTAAATTATTTATTTCTTGCTTTTTCATTGGTCCTAACAGGTTCAAGGATTTTGTTCCCACAAAATATCATCCCATTTATGAGCGTCTTGTTAGAGTTCATGGCACGAAAGATGATAAATGTAAGACAATTTCACTTGATTTGCTATTTGTCAAGCTATATATTTAATTATAAATAAATCAAATATTCTCATAATTGATTGTTGGTGATGTTCATGGTTCTTTAGATATATTTTCTCAACAACCTGTTGAGATTGATCCAACTATAATATAGTATAGGGTTGGCAATTTGTGCCGGCCCGAAAAAAATATGTACATGGCCCGGCCCGACCTGATAAAAATTCGGGCATGGAATCTCCGGCCCGGTCTGGCACGAAAAAATAACGGGCCGGCACGGCACGACCCGTTTAGCCCGATAACAAAAAATAAAATTGGGTTATCGGGCCCAGATCGTGCTATCGGACGCGAATCGTGCCATTATAACCAGGCTATCGGGCCCATATCAGGTTATTGGGCCGATTTAGGCCCGATAGCCCGATATTTTTGATAATGTATAAATTCCTACACTGCCTAGCCTGGCCCGATAGCGGCCCGAGCACGGTAAGGACCGGCCCGAACCCGATATTTTTTGGGCCATTGGGCTAGGTCATATATTGCCAGCTCTAATATAGTATCTAGAGGAAAAATTGTTTTTAGCTATATAGGTGGTTTGTTAATCTTGTTTTTTGTTTCCCATCTGCCTTTCACAATTGCTTCTGACAATGTCTCATTGATTATGCACCAGAGTTCCATTCTCCTGTACATGAATTGAATGCAATGCATTGATCCGTGCAACCTCAAGACATTTCTCATCCTGTTTAGTCTTCGATTTGATGGAATATTGATTGTCTCCAAACTTTCATAACAAATAGCCCAGGGCAACATTTGTGCAATGCTGGCATCTAGCAAAGGTAAAACGACTTTGGTCACACATTTCAATTGTTATGATCACTTCGATTGTTTTAGATACTTGATTGCCGGTGATTATTATAGGTACACAAGGCGAGCTTCTAAAAGTTTTAATTTTGAAATACTGATGTAAAGGAAAGCGTTGGATCTTGAGACATTGACTCATTCACCACTCATCTTGATTTTTTTTTTTTTAATTGTTCTTTTTTCAGGTGTTTTCTCCCCTAGTTATATTTTGTTGTGTATATATGACTCATGGTCGATGAAAAACTAGTTGATGATCATGTCCTTTGTTTTAGAACGACCCGTAAGTTAAGCAGGTGAAGAGTTAGTTTGATTTATGTATTTAACTGCGCGTCGTGCTCGATTGTTTCTGTCATGAAATGATATAACATATTTAGTATACACATGCTCCATTATACAGTATGTACTCATCTATTTCTACATGACATCATTAATACAACATAAGTTTTCTATCAATAAAAATGAATTTTTAAAAAATTCAACTTGAATAGTAGTATAAAATGATAATAATATATGAAAATAATGTAAAAGAGTTGAGTATAGTAAAATTTAAATTAGTTTAAGTAAATCATTTATACTTAGTGTCCTGCCATAGTCAATTTTTGTCTCGTCTATAAACAATCTATTTGTGGAAAAAGGCAAATACTTTAGACAATTTTTTTAATGTCAAATATAAAGCCATCCATTCAATTAATTGGTACACTCTATGGAGACTATAGGATAACAAAGAACTGGAGAACTATTTAGCTGTCTTCGCTATCCCTGACCTCCTGGCAATCTCTTCAATTTGATCCGCCCTCAAAACTGCTGCATTGCTCTCGAAGTTAGCCTTATCTAGCTGTTCGTGTAGCTGCATCATAACAGATACCGACAAGAGAAATCAAACACAGGCTACAATATTCATGTCATGAATTGGAACAAATTTTATCACATGACATTCTTTATGAGGTTATATATATATATATATATATATATATATATAGAAAGAGAGAGAGAGAGAGAGAGAGAGAGCATACAACTTCAAGAATTGCAGATTGAGTTTCTGGATCATACTTCCGCATTTGTTTGAGCATCTCAAGTTGCTGTAGCATAATCATTAGCCTTTTAATCTCATGACCATATTCTTAGACAACAAGAATTGAAATACAGTTACCTGCTCTTGCAATCTCTGCTGAGTTAGCATTTTTTCTTCAAAGTCACTAGGTTCAAGCTCAGCCTCATCGATGGCTATCTCTTCTCTACCATCAAATTCAAATCAGTGTTAAAAGTTGTTGAACTGAAGATGAGACAGTTCATTTGTTGAATTATTTTCTTCTTTTCTAATTTAGCCAAAAACCAGTCAATGTATTTATCAAGAAAGGAAAAACAACTACTCTGTTGGTAAGTTATACAGCTTCTAAAATATTTTTTTTGTTTTTTTTTTAAAAAATCATTTAGAATTTAATAACTAAAGTTACCAAATCCAACATGTGAATTGCCCCCTCCCCAATTTATTTTTTTCCCACTTATATAGAGAAAAGATAAAATTGCTCACCCCTCTTATATATAATATTCTCCCATATTCTCTCTAAAATAGAATTCTTTTGTATTATTTTTTATTTTCAAAATAATTTAATTAATAACTAATGTTACTAATCCCAATATGTGATTTTATTTCCATTTCTCATTTTTTTCTCTTTCGATGTTGTCTTGTCTCATCTATGTACTAACACCATCACACACTCTTATCCTCGCATCTCTCAGCCCTACCCACACGTGACTACGACCTCGTGAGCAATGCTTGCCGTGCAATATAGTCCGCTAACTCCTACTACACATTTGTAAAGAAAGATATTTTAATATAACTGACAACGAGACTATTATATAATGTTATCGACACTTAAAACTCATCAATAACAATTATAATTTATTTTAAATTTTAATTTAACTTTTATGCTTATGAATTATGTACGAATAATATTTATTAACTTATATATATAATATAATGAATTGTCGTTTGAAAAATATATTATTTTGTCAATTATACTATTGTTGATCATTTATCCATTTGAGTCTTACCCCTGATTTTGATTCTTGGCTCTGCCAAGCACCCAAGCATAATCACAAGTTAGTGCAATAAGTTAGGGTCCATTCCACCCTTACTCAGTGAAGTCATATACTGATATTTTAGTTTATTTCCTATGATGGAAACCCACACATTTTAAATTGGTATTTCTCCTTCATTAGTTTCTCTTGAAAATTAAGCTTCCAGCCTTCTACTACAGAATCTTCTAGATACCAAATGAAAAACTTCAGGAAAAGATAAGTATAAAAATGAACTCTTCTCTGCAGTTTTAAGATGTTATACTGAATTAACTGCAGTAATACCAGTTGCAAACTTCTAATGACTAATTGTTGCCAACGTCAACTAATCAAAGTGGAAAGAATTGCAAATTTTTTTTCTCCAGATGATTTCTGTAAACCAAAAAAGAAAGGAAAAAATGAAGAGAAAACTAGTATTCAACAGTTAGAAAGAGAGGAATCAGAAGAATTCATACTTAGCAACAAATCGATAAAATTGGATCATCAGATCCATGTCACTCTCATACATGGCATTCACTTTCCCCAAACAAGCAATCCCGAATCTTGGATCTGCAACATATGCAACTAACACGTCAGAAGAAACAAAAAGAAGTACGAACACCAATCTGATACTTCTGTATTTGCTAAATAGACAACTTCTGGAAAAACATCATATTGCAATAATCCATTTTGAAGCCCCCCAAAAGAATACCTTTACATGATTCATTGGTTTTAACTGAACTTAGATCACAAAACAGTTAGTTGAAATATATGCACAACAGTGTATTAAATGGTGGAAATATATGCAAGTATGACAGGTGGTGAATTATATGTAATCAGTTAGTTGAGAAATTAAAGAGTCTAAGACCTCAAAGGATATGGAATGTATATCCACAAAATTAAAATGAAAGTAAAAGATAACAAATAAAAATCACATCCCTTTCTGGTATATGGGCACATATTCTAGAATATGACACATATATTAGAATTTTTGTCTTCTAGAATCTAGATAGACTCAGAATGGAATATGGATGAGATTTGTGATCCATTATAATATCATATTTTAGAAATTTGAACTAATAGATGCCGTATTAATACAAAAGAGCAGCATCTTACCAATTCCCATTTCTAGAAGTATGCCCTCTTGGATTGCTGTGGTTATAGCAACAGCCTCCTAAAAAATCATAATGCTAGTTATTTTCTAGTTCATTCCGAGAGTTAAAATGAGATAGACAACAAAGAAGAAAACACAGTTGCAGTCATTTTAATCTAGAAGAGCATAATAAGCAATCCATGGATTTATGCATAATGTGACTCTATATTTCACATTCAATCATGTAAAAGAAAGAACATCTTGCATTATTTTTTTTGAAAAGGTTTTGAAAAGGATACTAATTAAAGTATAAAGAGGTCAAATAAATGGTCCAGATTGAACAATCTAGAGTGGTCAATGATTATAAGGTTCACCAAATGTTGAATAATATATCTTCTAATATTAAAATTCTCAGGCACTGTTTCCTCTAACGAACAATTTGTTCACTCAAAGGATGTCATGTCATGTACACATTTCCTGAAACTCAAACCAATAATTATAGTGGAAACAGAAGGATGTCAAAAGGACCATGAACGAGAGACTAACAAGTTGTTTTTGTTCAGTCATTTGCAAGTGATAAAAAATGATTAAGACCTTTTGGATTGCATTTATCCAGATAGTCAGTTTTTCCTTACCAAAATAACAATTAGGCATCTCCGTTCGAATACAAAAAATAATGAGAACTACCAAGAGAACACTAGTACTTGAATCCATATTCCTCTCAAAAACAACATAATGTGTGTCCTAAAGATATGATTTTGCCAAGCGGTTGGGGATCTGATAGCTTAGAATTCTAGTTATCCTTTTCAGCATGTAGGTTAACAGAAAGTAGGACGGAAAAAATGCTCCCTGGACAGTGCTGAGTTACACAGAGAAAAAAAAAAAAAAATCTAAATCACTCGGATGGTAGGTTGAAGGGATCGAAATCTATACCGGAAACAGTTGCTAAAAGAAAGATAGATCAAAATTGGGACGATTTGGCTTTTCATTCTCGACAATCGTACAAGGTTAGGAAGTAATGGCTTGAAAAAAACATACAAAACTAACAGAAAAAGCAAATTGAAAGGATAAAATATCCGCGCCTGCTTGTCCCTTACAGCATCAGCGATCCGTTTCTTGACATCTGAAGAGACAAAACCAAAAGGTATGAGAAACTAAATGGGATACCGAAAGGGAGATAGAAGAGGGTAGCTCACCAGGTTGGGACGTGAGGGTGGCAAAGCGGGAGAATAGGTGAAGAAGCTGATCTCTGGAGAGCATTCCCGAGCTCTGAAGCGCCATCGCCGGAGCAGTAGAAGCGCTCGCCATGACCGCAGATGTTCGACAAATAGACGGCTTTGCTTCCGTTATTAATTTATGGGTAATTAACCCAATATATTCTAAAATATAGACTTTGTCTCAATTTATCGAACTTTGACTTCTCTAAATTACATCATCAACTATTATATCTGTATCAATTATATTCATTCGTCAAAATTTCGTCAGCTACCCCGTTAATCGTGCCACATGGCATGTACACGTGTATTAAAAAAATTTATTTTTTTATTCGAAACCGAATAAAACGTTTTTTTTTCAAAATCTTTTCTGATGTCCACGTGTGCTGCACACGTGGATTAAAAATTATTATTATTTTCAATAATTTTTTTTTAAAAGGCGTTTGACTTGTCTACGTGTGAAGCACACGTGGACTGTCTTTTTGCCCTAAAGTAAACCTCGACTGCCCCACATCTTGCCCTAAATCTCCTCATCTCGACAGCCTCGACAAAGAATCCCTAAGTCGAGCAGCTCCCCCAGCGCCCTCGAGCGCCAAATCCTCGACGAGCAGCTCCCCCGAGCGCCAAATCCTCGACGTACCAACTCCCCCGAGCTTTTATTCATCGACGAAGCATCACCTTAAATCCCTAAGTCGCCGTCGGTTAGTTTTGGTGAGCTGGTCTTCTATCCCCGACGGCTTGGTTTGGTTCACCTGGTAAGATCCTTTCATTTAGCTCATTGTAATTTATCACTCTTACTGAACCTCACTGTAATTTATCTCAGTGTTAATTATCATTATAAGGAGCTAACTCTATATTATCATTGTAAGGAGCTCATTGTTAATTTAGCTCATTATTGCCTAGAGGAAGCAATGACATCAACAAATAATGAGATAGAGGGAACATCAGTTTCCTCGATTTTAAATAGACCTATGTGCTATCACTCAATTGAAGCTCGGATTTTAATTTCAAAAATAAAAAAAAATCCCGGGAGACAATTTTAGAGATGTGCCCATTGGAAGGTAAGTGTTAAGTGTTGTATTGAAGCATTAAATTTTTGTTCCAATGTATTTATTAAAATACGATGTATTTTTGTAGAAAAGAGAATATGATTGTGGTTATTTTATGTGACATGATGAATATTCTGAGCGCGGGGAATTTACACGGAACCACGATGAGTTACTTACAGAGAAAATCAACTTACTGCAAGAGAAGACAACAGTTCTCAAATATAAAGTGAATAAGTTGGAGAAGCAATATGAAGAATTGGAAATGTCAATCAAGACAATGAAGATGTATATTTATGTTATCATTTGTGCTTAGATGGTTCAAGTGTTCATGTCAAGGGCATGATGTATCTTTTGATGTATTTTGATGTATGTTGATGTCAAATGAATATGTAAGTCTTGAAGTCTTGAAGTCTTGAAGTCTTGAAGTCTTCGGGTGTTAAATAGTTGATGTTATGGTACATGTTATTTTATTATTCTGAGATTCATTGTTAGTTCAGGTTATAAATGACTATTTATTGTGAAATTGGTTATTCATGTCAACCAAAATTCGAATACATATGAGACTAAATTTAAATTGAGGATACATTTGAGACTGAATAAAAACTTTAGGATACATTTGAGACCAAATAAAAATTCAAGATGCATTTGAGATTGAAACCATATCCACTAAATAATGAGACTGAAACCATATCTATTCTAAAATACTGTCAAGACACATTAAAATATTGTTAACACACATTAAAATATTGTCAACACACATTAAAATACTGTCAACACATCAAAATATTGTCAACACATTAAAATACTATCATCTCCTCAAAATACTGTCAACCCATTATACTAGACCGAATAAGTGGAAATATTGTCAACACATACTTATATTAAACACATCAAAATATTGTCAATACATATCCACATTCAAAATATCAAAATACTAAACCAAATATCCACAGTATGACCATTATATTGTCAAAATAGTATATTAAACTAAATAGTATATGCCAAATATCCACATGCTTGTGAATTCTAAGATGCTGTCCAACACATAGTATACTTTTAATCATCTCTTGGTTTTACATTCTGTCCAACATTAGGAGAATTCTGAGATGTTTGTGTTACATTCAAGTCTTCTTGTAAGCACGAACTCTTCGGTTGCGTTCGCGGATGGTTGATCCACTCCATTCTCCTCTTGGTGAACAAATGGAGAAGCCACTGCTGGACATCTGAACAAATTGAACAAGTAAACTGATTAGGAATGAATCTGAACAAATTAAATAATGAATTGAACAGTAAATAAACTGACCCTGTAATAAGTGGTTCCTGTGTCCTCTTCAGTAAACACACCAAATCCTTGTAATGCCATAGCTCTTTCTCTATGCATTGCCTACATATAAAAATGATTAATGTTTATACACTAAGATATTCATTGATATGAATTAGAACATGTTGATACTAGAATGAGATATAAACCATGGAACTTACTGTTGAGGCTCTACCTCTACCTCTGCCACTAGAGGTTGAAGGTACATCTGCCTCTACATGAATTATACTGGATTGTGTTTCTTCATCTCTTCCCCTCCTTCTTCCTCCTCTGGCCCTCCCTCTTCTTCCTCTGCCTCTACTGGGCTGGCTTGTTTGACCCTACAACACATGTTAAATGGATACTTAGATAAATTCAAATTTGATTAGTGAAAGTTAAGCACACAATTGGCAACTTACCTCATCGACATGTGTTGAAGCTCCTTGGGTCCTCAATGAACAACTTCTTCTGTTATGGCCTTCAAGGAAACATATTTGACACTTGATGATTAAATCATGTCTAGAGTATTTTGATATGTGACTATCATCCTCATATAATTCTCTTCTTCTTACTTTCTTTGGTCTCCTCGGCATTTTCTTAACATGTGGTGGCAAAACATGGGGGGGCATCCACAGCCGACCAAGTATCCTTTTCAGTTAATGGTTTCAAAAAGAATTCATAAGTCTTGAGATAAACATCTCTCTTGAAGTAATCACTGATATATGTCTCTGGGTCCTCTTTCATCCAGTTGATGCAAGAAACTGCATGGTTACAAGGTATCCCACTGAGATCCCACCTCCTACATGTGCAAGTCTGATTGCCAAGGTTTGCAACATGTATCTTGTCCATATACTGAACCTCAAATTTCAAATTACCACTTGGTGTAACAATGCAATATCCACTTTCCTATTTACTTTTCTCTAGCTTCCTTCTTATATTAGGACATATATCACCAGACCACTTTGAAACCATCTCTCTCTTCATATACATTCTTTGCATCATCATTCTCCTTGTCTCCTCAAGCATATCTATTATGGGTTTTGACCTTGCCTTTAGAATATAAGCATTGAATGTCTCCGAGATATTGTTGGTCACATTATCAGACTTGCATACTGTACTTACATGGGTCTGACAAAATTTTTTGAGTCCTGTTGCAATCAAAGAATCATGGGCCTGCTGTGAAGTAGCTGCTAACTCAGTCAACACTCTGTTCAGTTCTGATTCCCCCATTGCTCTAACTGCTTTCCAAAATAAGGACTTGAAGTAGTGACTATTATATTTTTTTCTTCCAATTGGCATATATATGTCTAGCATAATTTCTATGCTCCGCGAATGACACACGTTCTAACAGTGCATGCTCTAGTCCCTAAATGATAAGGTAATTGAAACATTAAGTAAATATCAACATTAAGTAAATTGAAAGATAAAGAAATTGAAATATTAAGTAAATATCAACATTAAGGATATCAATAGTAAATTGAAAGATATAGTAAATTGCTTACTTTCTGTTGGTCACTAATAAAAGTCCATCCATATCCTTGTGAAATTTCAAGGTCATCAAAAAATAGCCCTAACAATCATCTCCATGCATCACAATTTTCTCCCTCGACAACTGCCCATGCAATGGAAAAAATTTGATTATTTTCGTCGATACCAATTGCAGACAATAACTGTCTACCCAAAAAAGTTTTCAAAAAGCAACCATCAAATCCAACAATTGGCCAACAACCATGCAAAAACTCATTCTTTAGAGCATCAACCCCAATGTACAACCTTTTAAAAACAAGGGGTGCACCGGTAAACTCCCTGTCACATTCAACCCAGTTGGAGGCAAGTCAGCTCCAACAGAACATGTACTGCCACTGGTATTGCTTCACTTGTATTTGCTTCATTCCAATCACTCCAAGATGAAGATGGATATGCTTCTCTTAAGTTGCCATCCTGAATTTTCTTACCATCTGCAGCTTCTTTGTCAATTGTTCTAGCTTCCATGTATTCCTCATTCGAACCATCTTCAAATTCACTAGACATTAATTTCTCATCAATTTCTAAATCAGAAGGCAAATCTGAATCACTCCAATCTTGAGGAGAATCTGCAATTGGTTCAACAGGTTTTTCTTGAGGAGGATATGCAATTGGTTCAACAGGTTCTTCTTGGGGAGCATATGCCAATGGTATTGCTTGACTTGTACTTGCTTCATTCTAATCACTCCAAGATAAAGATGAATCTGGATCTGCAATTGGTTGAATATGTTCTTCTTCGGGAGCATATGCCATTGTACAAACTGACTTTCCCGTTTGCACAAAGTGATCAGAACTTGAACTACTATTTATCATCTTCATTTGTTTTGATCTTTCTAATCGAACAAACTGATATTGATTTGAACTAGTGCTGCTAGAACCAAAACTAGATGGTTGGTTGCTCATGTGCTTGCCCTTCTGCATTGTGCAAGGTACTGTGCTTCTAGTATAATCAATGCTATCTGAAGAAGAAGTATTGCTACTATCCAAAGCAACCTGATGCTTACATAATTCATACTTAAGAATAACAATAGGATACTAACAGTATGAATACAGAATAAAAAGTAGTATACTAACAGTATGAGTACATAATAAAAAAATAGTATACTAATAATATGAATACAGTAACAGTAGTATACTAACAGGGTATACTAACAGTAGTTAATACAGAATAAAAAATCAACAATAAAGACGACTACATGAACATAAACCAGATTACATCAAAGATAGCTCTTTTATAGCTGTTAATATCCAAATTATGATTTCTATAAACCATAGCAGTAAACACTAAATTTTAGCTGCTAATAGTAAGATTTCAATATAGATTAACAAGTAATATAACAGTAAACACTCGAAAACAAGAAATCTTAAAAGAAATCTCAAAGCCCTAATGACAGATTCAAATAAACCCTAATATTGGTTCAAAACATAAATGTGAATCAAATACACATGTAAATAACAAAATTTGAACTTATAGGGTTTTCTGCAGTCGATTGGTCACGCTTGGGAGGAAGGATGGTCCTGCAATATCGAGTAGAACGACGCAGGGGTTGTTTCCCCCGATCTGCCATTCTGCGAGTAGTGGCCGACTGTTGTAGTCGGGAATTCCTCATCGCCGGAGCCGGAGCAGTCGCCTAGAGAACTGTTATTATCGCCAATCGCCGAAGCTTCGAGCAACGAGTGGGGCGGACGGGGATGTTGATGTCGGGGAACATGTGGGGGCAGTCGGGGTTTATTTTAGGGCAAAAAGATAGTCCACGTGTGCTTCACACGTGGACAAGTCAGAACACCTTTTTTTAAAAAAAAATTGAAAAAATAATTTTTAATCCACGTGTGCAGCACACGTGGACATCAGAAAAGATTTTGAAAAAAAGAATTTTTTATTCGGTTTCGAATAAAAAAATAATTTTTTAATACACGTGTACATGCCACGTGGCAGGGTTAACGAGGTAGCTGACAGAATTTTGACGGAGGGATGCAATTGATACAAATATGATAGTTGGGGATGCAATTTGGAGAAGTCAAAGTTCATGATAGATTTGAGACAAAGTTCATAGTTCAGGATATATTCAAATAATTACCCTTAATTTATTAATTTATTGCCAATCCGGATACACTCTTTTTTCATATTTAATTAATCAATTATTTTATTTTATTTTATTTGTCGTGCAAATCTACCTAGAAAAATTCGTTTTCTATATCACTTCCCAACTTTTTATCCAATGAAGCCTTTCATTCATTACAATAAATAAACTGCTTTTGTTGTTCAAATTAATTGCAAAAAGACAAAAATATCCTAAATAAGTTAATATAATATCTTGTACCAACCCAAACAAACCAACGGTAAGAAGGGGAGCGTTTGGTTGCATGCAAGTATAAAATTTGCATATGTTTGGTTGCTTGGAAAAGGAAATCCTACGGGTTGGATTGCTCGTGTGTCCACGAGACAAACCCCATTTGAAATGGATGATGTGACTTTGTCAATTGCTCGACAAGCCGCTACATTAGCGGTGCATAAACCATGTTCGTCAATCAAGTTTGTTCAGTGGTTGTAACATAATTGGTTAGTGGGGAGGGTCGGGACTCAAAAGAATTTGGTGAAGTGTTTGTTCCTGAATGACGAAAGTTGAAAGACAAACAAGGAGAGACTTTTGATTTTTCATCGCCGAAATTGTACGACGAACCTTCTTGTTCCAGGCGTATGACCCTGAGACGAGATGTAAGTGGAGTTGCAACTTTTATTTGTGAGTGTTTGATTGATCGCAAATAGAAGTTGCAATTAAACTTGCAAATTTCATCTTCATATCTAGGTCTGACAATTTTGATCCGACCTGATTAAGAATGACAACAGGGCAAAACAGGGCGAATAGTTCAATATCCATCCCCGCAAGGGCTGATAATTTTTGACACGACACGATAACCCGACACGACACGACACGAAGTTACACGGGTTCGGGTTTGGCTAAACGTGTGTTTTGATTAAACGGGTTCAACTCAGATTAACATGATTAAATAATCGTGTTAATCCGGGTTGAACCCGTGTAACCCGTATAAACACAATTAAACCCATTTAACTAAATGTGTTTAATCGTGTTACAACCTATTTAATCCATTTACCCGTTTATAAGGATATATATAAAATAAAAAGTAAAAAGTTACGGATGCTAGGTATGTCTTGTTATTAATAGTCTTTCTACCGCGTTTAATTTTTAATTTCAATAGTTTTCATTTTATTCACTATTGAAATTGTGTCTATCATGTTGTATCGTGTAGGTGTACACATGTACACGTTTAGACACGTTTACTTAAACGGGTTAAGTGTGTCGTGTCGTGTCAACTCGGGAATAAAAGGGTCGGGTTCGAGTTTGCATATTCAAACACGTTTAATAAATGAGTTGGGTTCGGGTTTAGCCTTTACAACACGAGACACGTTTAGATATGACAGACACGGATTGCCACCCCTAATCCCCGCTCCCCTCGCCACAATTTAAAGATTCCTCCCCGCCACGCCTCGCGTTCCGGGGCAAGACAGATGGATTTGCGACTGCCCTGTCGCGGGGCGGTGCTGCCGAGAGGAGCCTCTTACAAACCAAGATTATATATATAATTATTAAAATAAAATAACTATTATGTCTCAGCAAGATTCGAACCTACGACATTGGCATAAAACCATAGCATCTTAACCACTTAATTAAACCATAACATGTGATACGCATTTTCATTTTATTTATATTAAAATAAATTTTGATTAATTCAATGATTATTGATTATTAAATTAATCTTTTATATTATACTTTTTTAACACTTACGCGGGGCGGGCGGGGCGGAGCGGATTAGACATGTTATCCATGCCCGCCTTAACCCACCCATAGATACCTATTTTCCACCCATCTTTCCCTATTTTAGCCTTGGGGCAAGTAAAATCTGCCCTGAACAGGGCGGAGCAGAGTAGGTTAGCCATAGTTCGCAACAAAATTACCATCCCTAGGCCCGATAGCCCGACATGATAAAATCATGCTCGAGCCGCCCATTATCGTTCGAGCCAGGGGATGTAGGTCTAGCCTGACCTGATAGCGTCATAACCATAATCAATAAATGGGCGACCTGTTTAGTTTTATGTAATTGTGCTAACGGGCTGAATTGTGACAACCCGTTTAGTTTTTGTGTCATGCCGAGCCCGAGTTCTCATGACCTAAATTTTTATCGGGTCGAGGCAGTACACCATCGAATGAGCTGCCCGAAATATGTGACGAGATAGAGGAGCCTAGATTTGCCGCTTCGAGTGACGACGATCACTCATATAAATGTTTGAAAAGTGCGATCCAGAATTCGTCTCGAGCACAAATCAATCCACGAATCACCAGAGAAGCAAACAAGGGCCGATGAGCGCCGAAAAAACATGTGATCTAGCTAGAAAATGACCCAAAAATTGCCCAAACCGATCCAATAATAATATGCAATAGGAGTTCAACAGAATTTATAAGCAATAACATGCAAATAGAGACAAAATGATAAATCTATCATTTTACCCCAATAATAATTCATCGGCTACAACAGAATCGATTCGATCTAGAATAATATTATTTTATACTTTAAATCATCATTTAATTTAGTACAATATTATTTTATATTATTTAATTATTTATCAAAATAAATTAATAATTTTTAATTACTATATAATACTAAAAAATATAAAAATTCTACAAAAACTACACCGGATCTAAAATCTGACACTACCATTGTGTTCAGCACGTGAAAACCTATAATTTTGGTATTTATCCCGTCTCCATCCAACGACTCTAAGTCGCATAAATTAATTATTTTCTATTACTTAAATTATTGTATTTGCAACTTGCAATCTTGTATTGCGAGTTTTTTGGGCTTCAATTTGTTTTGCAACCTGCAAATGATATTAGAAACATAACTTGTAAATACTAAATGCTGCAAATTTTTTTCCAGCCAACCAAATAAATTTATTGGTTTATTTACCACAGTTAGAGTTCTAGTTGTAGTATTTACACTTACGGGCTATCAAACGCCCCCTAATTGAATCTGTATCAACCCTGAATAACCTTTATTCAGCGTTTGGTGGACAAAACTCGTCTCCTTGAGATACATGTTAAAACATGGATGCCAAAAATATAAGGACAAGAGTGTATGTCATGCAAAAAAAGGGAAAATTGATGAATCTAACCTAAACTGTAGTGAAATTAACGAATCTAATATGAAGTTTTGAATTAACATCAATTATATCCCATCATCAAGTTGTTGTCAATGAAATTATTAGTTGTCAGCAACTAATATATTAATTTTTAATGCTCATATACACAAATCAACAGCTAACAATTAAAAAAACAATCAAACATTCATCCTCACTCGAACTTCCCTACTACTTGCTTAATAATATAAGTTGACAACCCGCTATATATAGTTGCTGATTGGACACCACATCATATTGTCAAGTCATATTAGTAAGCAGGTAATAGGGGAGTTCGAATGGGGATGAATGTCGAGCTAAGATTTTGTATATTTTTTTTTAAATTTTCGACAGTTGACTTGCTATATAAGTATTAAAAATTAATATATAAATTATTAATTGGGATGCCATGTCAGCAACTAATGATTTCATTAACAATAATTTGATGATGAGATATAATTAGTATTACTTTGAAACTTCAGATTTAATTTGATGCAAATTAAAAATTGGATTAGATTCGTTAATTTCATCGTAGTTTGAATTAAATTCTTTAATTTTCCCAAAAAAATAAATTAAAAGGCAAAATATAACTAAGTTTCTTTAAATGATAGTAAAGCATATTGTCAAGCTCCCAGATAAAAAATGCCAATTATGCCCTAAAAACTTATTTACTTGCAAAGTTAAAGATGCATTCATCAAACCGCAGATTTTTGAGAGCATCAAACCCCATAAGCTTCATGTACTTGTGCTCGCCTCTGTTATGGATGTACCAAAAATAAAACTTCAAATGATTGGTTGAAATTCATGGATATCATACATATCTACCATGAGTTACATGGTATAGAATCTCGACCCATGATAGGGTCGAGATTAATTCTTTTATGTCAAAAATTACTTCACATGTAATTGTCGGTTAAATTTGATTGGATGATCAATTTTTTCAAAAAGCTTAAACGGTGAGAAAAGATATCTATTTATATTTTTATATTTTTAATATTTTCTATCAAACTTAAAACTTGCTTGATCAATTTTCATTGCGGTTCACTCATTAGTGTTCTTTGTTTTTTTTCAATTTAGTGATTTTTTTTATGCATTCTGTAAAGTTGTAATGAGCAACTTTGCAGAGTTGGATATAGTTTATACATCTAGATTTCACTTAAATGGTTGATATAAATGTTAGAAAAATGTGACCAATAAAAAATTCACATAAGAAATTGACTTGAAATTTAGGACAAGTATCCAACTGAAAGTTTGATATTCGCTAGATAAAAATTTGTTGGCGATGGCTTCAATTAGGCACTTAAGATTCTGCTTAGATAGATTATTGTTATGACTTGCAAAGATTTAGGACCTTATTATAAATATTTGTTTTGGAGGGTTTTTTTTTGTTGCAAAAGTGCTTAATCCTATTTAATTAGTCCTAATCCACTTTCTAATTCTTTTTTTTTTCTCTCTCTCTTGAAACCTGTAGTAGCGGCGGCCGGCGGAGGAGTGTGACGTGCGACGACAGTAAGAAGACTCCGGTGAATCAGAGTTCGAAGGAGTTGTTAGGTAGGATTCTTGTCCTACTCTTTTATCTGTTCGTGTAGGGTAATCTTGATGTAGGATGAGATTCGCGAAGGTTCTTTCTGTTGATTTGTAGATCGGAGGTTATTTCGTGATTTCTCGAGATTTAGCGTGTTCTTGATTGTCGAAATTTCGGATCTGATTCCTCATTGCTCGATCTTGTGTTTTTGTCGAACTTTCCATCGGATTACTCGCAGTCCGAGCCGCCAACGAGGAGACGATCACAGTACACGATCGAATCTATTATTTGTGGTTGAATCGCGTCGTTTCTTTGTCATTTTTGGTATCATCTTCTTTGCTCGAGTCGTTGCCATCGGTAGCAGTGATGGTCGGCATTGTTTTGGAGAATCTTCCATTGAGCCAGCAGCGGCGCCTGGCTATTTCTCAGTCGGGGCCCGATGCGACGGGCTGTGGCGCCCGGCGAGGTGCCACAGCGAGCAGTGGTGGCTGGCGAGGCATCGCTGCCACTCTCGCAGACGGCCATTGCCAGGCGCGACAGCCGTTGAGAGCTGTCATGCGAGGCGGGTGGGCTGCCATTGCCGCGTGCTGGCGACGGCGTGTCGTCGGCGCCGGCGTCGGGCTTCCCGGGTGACCCGATCTGTCGGAGAGGTCGGGGATGGGGCTGGTAGAGGCGAAGTGTCGCGCATGAGCCCTATTTTGAGTGATGAGGTGGAGTAGGATTATATCAGTGTTATATATTATGTAACAGTGTTATTATTTGGTGACTGTTTTAGATAAATAACACTGATATATATGATGAGTTGATTTTATGTAAGGTAGTTGGTATCACTGTAGTTGTAGCATTGATATATGAATTATAACACTGTTACGAATATTGTAGCAGAGACTTATTTAAATATTATTTTGAAATATAGTTGATATTGAAAATATTATTTTGAGGCTTGTAGTTAGTCAAAAATAATCTTATTGTATATGAAATTGTACCTACTCGGCGCCTCGAATTCATTGGTGGGGTCAGTTTTGTCATTTGGCTTTCAGATGTTGAAATCAATGGGCGTGTATTGCCTCGTTTTGCGTGCCAAGTCGAAAAATATTATTTTTATTCATTTTTGTGGTTTCTATCCAAGTTGTTCTGTTGTTGTAGTTGTTGTCAAGGTGAATCTCATCCTAGATCGGTTGTTATCCTATGTCGAAATATATCTTGTTGTTCTATTCCATTAAAAATTGATGTCTACTGTTGTTGAAACTCCTTATGCATATTTGTTGAAACATGTTGCCAGCATGATGTTTTTATATGCATATTAGTTGAGGATGCTAGTATAAATGTTGCATGCCTTATGCTGTTGTTTATATATTTAATTCATACATGATGACATGACTACTAGCATTATATTAGTTGAGTTGTAGTAGTGCAGTTGTTGACATGATGCATAGTTAATCTTCTGTTGGGCGATAGCCCTGGACACTATTGATATATTGCCCAAGGTGTAGGGCAAGTGAAACCGGTGATCACCTATTTACCACACAGGTGTGTATGCGGCGTCGAGGTGTTAGACGTCGGCAGACTATCATTTTTGGATAGTCGCATCTCTAGCTATAGTGGGGCTTGAGGTGCCACTCTCGGGGTGCGAGAGTGTGGGGGAAACCCAATGTCCACTACGCTCTTGATTGGGTCTATGACCATATATTCATGTAGAGAATAGTTGACATAGTTGTTAGTGTAGGAGCATCAAATAAACTGTTGAATCATATCTTCCATTGTATACATGACATCATAGGATCTTGTTGCAATCCTACCCAGCCTTCTGCTGATGTTTGTTGTTTTTGCCTTAGATCCTCAGGTATGACGACATTTCCTATGGGGTAGCTAGAGTTTTGGAGGAGGAGACGTCTTCCGCACTTTATCTTAGTTTCCTATTTTATTAGTTGAAATGTTCATTCTATTAACTTTGTACTTGTTTGACTCTTTGGCTAGACTTTGGATTTCATTGTTCCTAAATGGACTGTTGAATTTTGATCATTTGTTATCTTGTTGGACCTTTGATTTAGAATCTGGTTGTAAATTAAATTTCAGTCCACTTATTATGTTGTTGTTCTGTTGCTAGTTGCACTTCTCCTAGGTGAGGTCCCTTATATAGGGATAAGCTTGGACGGGGTGTAACAATTATAGTTGCATCAAACAAAAGCTCATATATAATGACCCTAGTTTTATGCATTTGCATATCACTTTCATTGAATACATGAAAATTTTAGGTCTTGTTGGTTGACATATACAGTAACTTCCTGCAAAAAGACGTTGTTCTCGTGAATTAAACTTCCATGTGTATTTTCTAAGAAGCATTAAAAATATATTTGATTGACATAAAATTAATTCAACGGTTTCTTGGAATCAGATTTTCCTCAAGGGAAATTCTTATTCTAGATAAGGAAATGCAAAATTCTCAGATCCGGAATCCCTATTTTCAAAACCCAAAAATATCCCCAACTTAATTAATCGGTGGCACCGAGTGACCCGGTTATCATTTCCCACCCGGTTACCAGTTTCCCCCTCGGTCAAAAATAATATTCACTCGTTCCTTTCTTTTTACAGCTATAGAATTTACTCGAGCCCTAGATTTTACGACGACTCAATTTTACTCGCCATTGGCGGACCTCGGCAAACCTGCGACACTCTCCTCCTCTCGACCAACTTCCTTCTATCGACGATAGGTTTGGAAGCTCTCTCCTTTTTACTACGACTCCATTTACTATGACTCTCTCCTCGACCAACTTCCTCCTCTCGACGACAGGTTTGGAAGCTCCCTCCTTCAATGTCCCTAATATTCGGAACCCTAGTAGTGGTTCCATGTTTGCTTTCAGAAAACATGAATGATGTTTCCTTGAGTAGACTGTAGTGGTTCGTTGAGTTCAATATTCTCTGACATTTTTATGTACGTAGTTGTTCCTTGGGTAGACTATTTGGATAGTAGACTATTTGTGTAGTGTTTGATAGTAGACTATTATATGTTCGAGAGTTATGGCCAAAGTCTCTAACTCATTAGAGACTTTGGCTAAAACTCTCTATTTCTTTATTTAGTAGACTAATTTTAAAAACATGTATCATTGGCATTATATACGCTAAAAACAATTATTTAGTAGTCTAATTTTATTAGTTTTAGAGCTTATCGTGGAAAGTATCTAAATCATTAGATATTTTTTTCAACACTATTTTAAGTGAGTTTTTCTATCTAAATAGTGTTGTAAACATAATGTGCATAGTATTTCCACCATATACATGATAAAAATTCCATCTAGTAGCAAGTAAATTATGTGTTGGAGACTTTTTGGAAAAATCTCTAATGAGTTAGAGACTTTATCAAAACTCTCTAGTTTTTTATTTGATATCTAATCAATGTATTTTTTTTAATCATGATTGTAGTTATCATATATTGTATCTTGGTGATTGAAACATTAAAATTGATTTAACAATGTGAAAACTTGAGATATATTCCTCATGGGTAGAAAAAAGAAGCGAACATGTTTGATTTGTATATTTTATGCATTTGCTTTCCATTTTTTGGATGTTAAATGGAATAATTTATTTATTTATATATATAGCAACTAAGCCAACACAACAGGAAAAAAATACTATAAAGAAGACAAATCCCAATTAGTTCAATGGACATGTTTTGTCCATCGCTTCCGCAAGTTCATATCAATTGGAGTAGATAAAGCCTGGGCTGGGTTCTAACAATCTGTTCATATACAAGACAACCAAAGGGAGATAATTGAAAAAACTCCCTTTGGAGTATTCCTCAGAATCCAAGACTTTCCTGCACTACAAAATGTGATCTGCTTGGTATTGAATCACTGGGTTAGGGATACCAATTTCAGGTTCAAAGGTGTTAGGGTGAATTTTATGCCAAGCGATATTTCCCTTCTGCTTGGGATTTCAGATAAAGGAATTATTATACCAATGCCCTCATCTTCAGTTGAATCGAGTGAGAAGGATATATGAAGTCATTTTTTTATGATGGTTCTCCATGCACCCAATCAGCAATTGAAGACCATATGTTGCGGTTACACAATTCAAATGATCCAGAGGACACAATGGACTTTTGTAGATTATTTATATTGTATGTTTTTTGTTGTATTTTGTTTTGTACATCAGCTTACACTGTTCCATTATTTTTGTTGTCATACGTGGACAACTTAGAAAACATATGTAAGTATAATTGGACAAGATATATATATTCTTACTTCTCTACACAACTCCCTTAGTTGAGGAGAAAATAAGAGCGGCTAGGAAGAATCCAGGAGCAATTCAGTCAGCAACATACGTGAGAGGTTGCATCATTCTACTCATTGTAAGTATTATACTATCAAATTAAGTGTATGTTTTAAATTTAAAATATTTTATTAGATTTATAGGGGTGGTTCTCTGAACATGTGCATATTATGAAACCTAAAAATTCAGAAACTCTCCCTCGAATCCTTAGATGAGAGTTAAAAAATTAGCAGAACAAGATGGTGGTTGACATTAATAAAAAAATATTCTTCCATTACAATTCATTCCCCACCTATGCAAACTACAAGAAAGACTTTGAAGAGGCTGTAAGTGTTTGAAATATATTTCTAGTATTGATATTGTGCTTTAATTTTGTTCATGAGTAAATTTATGATTTTTCATACAGTGCTTGTTTATGGAGATGATGACACCCGACGATTTGAATATGATCAGTCCATGATTAAGCAATCAATTCGAGTGCCTCAGTTGAAAAAAAGTTGTGGTAAATTATCCTGAACAGGGTCCAAGGATAGATTGTGGAATATTCGTAATGAAATACGTGGAATATCTACTGGAAGATAGAGAAATGAATTGGTCTTAGGTAGACATGAAAAAGTTTAGAGTAGATGTTGGGTTGAGCTTCTTGCATGACATTTTTTCTCTTGTTAAACAATGAATGGAGTTGTGGTACTACAACTATGGTTATACTAATGTATTGTGGTAATATACTAACAGAGGTGTAGAATATACTAATGTAATATTTTGATGTATTAGTTGATAAAATAGGGTTCACAACATTTTGAAACTATTTCAATGAAAGTAGCACTTGATTGGGATTTATTTTATGCAAAATAGGAGGTTCAACGAAAGTCTTTAACTTGATAGAGAGACTTTTGCAGTCCTTAAACAAAAAAATTCAAATCGTGCTATATGTTAGTCCAATTTGAAACTTAATGTCTTTAGACATGAATTTATATCATTTGATTTATATTTGACTGAAAAAAATATCTTATTTCATGAAAAATTATGAGTTCTACGAAAGTCTCTAACTGTTTAGGGACTTTCGTAGTTCTTGAAAAAAAAATTCAAATCGTATCATCTGTTAGTCCAATTTGAAATTAATGTCTTTAGACATGAATTTACATCATTTGAGTTATATTTGACCGAAAAAAATATCTTATTTCATGAAAAATTGCGAGTTCTACGAAAGTTTCTAACTGTTTAGAGACTTTCGCAGTTCTTGAAAAAAAAAATTCAAATCGTGCCATATGTTAGTCCAATTTAAAACTTAAAGTCTTTAGATATAAATTTACATCATTTGAGTTATATTTGACTGAAAAATATCTTATTTCATGAAAAATTACGAGTTCTACGAAAGTATCTAACCGTTTAGAGACTTTCGCAGTTCTCAAACAAAAAAATTCAAATCGTGCTATCTGTTAGTCAATTTGAAACTTAATATCTTTAGACATTAATTTACATCATTTGAGATATATTTGACTGAAAAAATATCTTATTTCATGAAAAATTGCGAGTTCTACGAAAGTATCTAACCGTTTAGAGACTTTCGCATTTTTTGAACAAAAAAATTCAAATCGTGTCATCTGTTACTCTAATTTGAAACTTAATGTCTTTAGACATTAATTTACATCATTTGAGATACATTTGACTGGAAAAAAAATTCTTATTTCATGCAAAATTGCGGTTCTACGAAAGTCTCTAACTGTTTAGAGACTTTCACAGTTTTTGAACAAAAAAATTCAAATGTTGCTATATCCCACTCCAATTTAAATCTGAACGTCTCTAGACAAGAATTCACATCATCTAGAATCTATTTGAGTGAAAAAAATATCTTATTTAATAAAAAAATGTGGGTTCTACGAAAGTCTCTAACCGCTTAGAGACTTTCGCAGTTCTTAAACAAAAAAATTCAAATCGTGTTTTATGTTAGTCCAGTTTTAACCGATTTGAATGTTTTAAATGATAATATCTTATTTGAACAAAAAAAATTCAAATCATGCTATCTGTTAGTCAAATATGAAACTTAATATCTTTAGACATTAATTAATTTACATCATTTGAGATATATTTGACTGAAAAAATATCTTATTTCATGAAAAATTGTAAGTTCTACGAAAGTCTCTAATCGTTTAAAGACTTTCGCATTTCTTGAACAAAAAAATTCAAATCGTGCCATCCGTTAGTCCAATTTGAAAGTTAATGTCTTTAGACATTAATTTACATCATTTGAGATACATTTGACTGAAAAAAACTACTTATTTCATGCAAAATTGCGGGTTTTACGAAGGTCTCTAATCGTTTAGAGACTTTCGCAGTTCTTGAACAAAAACATTTAAATGTTGTTATATCCCACTCCAATTTAAACTTCAACGTCCTTAGACAAGAATTCACATCATCTGAAATCTATTTGAGTGAAAAAATATTTTATTTCATTTAAAATATGGGGTTTTATTAAAGTCTCTAAGCTGTTAGAGATTTTCGTAGAACCCCCTATTTTGCATGAAAGTCTCTAACCAAGTGATGATTTCACCGAAATATTGTACTCCTGAAATATACCAATACAAATATTAAAAGATTTCTATAAAATATACAAAAAAGTAATAGTCAGATATCAAATTATCACACGCCCATATCAACATGAGGGGTAGCTTTGCAAAATACACAAAAAATTATAGTGAGTTATCAAATTATCATACTACCATATCAAGAAGCAAGGAGAGCTTTACATGGCCGTTTGTTATGATCAAATTATTTGCATGTACCACACCTTTTTGGCACTTTATCATCGTGACGAGATTCTCTTCGATTTTTTCTCTTTCGATCTGCTTGTGCCACAGCTTGTGGTGGTCTTACCAAAGGATCAAAGGGATCAAACTTTGTGCTGCAGTGTTTGTGATCTAAATTAAGTATTGACACTGTGCATGTATGCTTATTCAGAAAGTTGATATTAGAGATTGACTCAAATTGGGTCCGAATTAAATTCAACGAGCATGATTCGATCCAAATCGAAGTTGATTTGATCAAGATAGAAATCAAATTTATTGAATCATAATTATTAAAAATAAGGCTGCTCAACTGCTGGGGTCGGCCCAACCCAAGTCGACCAAGCGGGTGGGCCTCGCCCAACTCGTGGACGCTGCCACAATTGGCAATTGCTGCATGTTCGAGGCAGCAAAGCAATTCAATCTCCAAATTAAGGCTTTATCAAAAAGCCACGTTGACCGGTCAATATGATGAACTAAAGTACATCCCACGATGCTTCAATTTCAAAGATGCAGGGCGCGAAATTCGAGATTAATTTTGAGACCGCTTCAATTTGGATTTAAATGCATTTAAATGCAAGCTTCGGTCAAAATCTTCACCGCACGCCGTTTCATTAGATCAATAGCAGTAGCATATTTTTGGTCGATTTTGACCGGATCTCAAGCCGACTGCAGCCAATAAGAAGCCCATATTTTTTCAATAATTCCAATTTTTCTCTGAATCAATTCATCCCCTTGAGTATAAATACAAGTAGGTTCCTTGAGGCAAATGAATCTCACAAAAAGAAAATTATGGGAGAGATTTAGGGCGTGTTTTTCAATTTTCGTTTTCGCCCTAAATCGAAAATAGGCTTGAAACATTGTTTGTTGACGACAATATGGGCGTGTTTCAGTTCATATTTCGCGAAAACCTATTTTCACAAAACACCCAAATACACACAAGCTAGCGTGAAAACTACTTGGAATAATTTTTTGCGTTTTCGCGACCCTTTTGGGAAAAAAGTTTTGCGAAACATGAAAACTAGACATGTCAAACAAACATGTTTTCGCCAAACAAAAAATTCGAAATCAAAATACCGAAACTTGAAAACCAATTTCAATTTTTGTGAAACGAAAACTTGAAAAAAATTCTCACAAACAAATGCACCCTTAGAGATCCAGAAAATTAAGAGTGCTCCTTCCATATATTTCAAAGAGTGCCCTTTCTCAGGTCCCGACATACAACATCAGAGTTCATTTTCAAGGTAGATAATACAGAGACAATGTCTCTACTCCATACCGATTTTAGGTTCTATTTATTTGAGATAATTTGCTGTGTTCTGAAAGAGATTGAGTTTATTGCACTCTTATTGTAAAGTTCTTTTTCGGAATTAATAAAACAATCTCCTATTCTCCCCGTGGACGTAGGATCGACACCCTGCTGAGTTCGAACCATGTTAACCCCATGTATCTATTCTTTTTCACATTATTATTATCAAATTTAGTTTTTCGTTTCTCTCGTCGGGTTCGGATTTTATCGATCCTGCAAGAAATTACTCAAAATTTCCTAACAGTTGACAATAGTAAATCTTCCTCTGCCACTTGCAGACAACATCCATGGACAATCACCATGTTTGCATCCAACTTTGATATAACGTAGTCTACTTTCGATGCGTCTCAGCTCAAAGTTACGTTTGATGCAATATGTTCTTAGAGCTCTCATAAATTTCTTCCTATCATCAAATACCTAGATAACATAGTTATAAGAAAAATAAATTAGTATCAATACATTTGGTCATAAATAAATTAGTAATGAGAAACTAAATAAGTGATTCATATCTTATGTTATACCTGATTAGCATACAAATCACTATTTTGTGTTTGATTACAATGAAATGTATTCGGAACAGTGATGATAGTATCATCTTCTTCATCACCCGATGCTTCCTCTGCTCTGTTGTCATACATACATTCATTTAAATCATTGTTTATGTCTATTTGATCTTCTGGAGTGAAATCAAGCAGGTTCTCAAGGTCATCATTGTTGACAATAGTTTCATTCTCTTCATCATTGCAATAACCATCCTCTGTATGATGAGCTTCATACATAGATTGATTTAATGTAATTGTACTTCCAATTATATTATGTGAAGTGAACACATCAAATGGCAAATTCTCAGCTTGCTACAATTCTTCTCTAATCATCTCATTTGCCATTTCCTCCTCCACTATATCATATGTATCATCATCAAATATAAGTGACAAATTAATGTCAATAGGAGAATGAATTCTATCTCCATTGTCAACTATATTAGAACCATGTTTTGTTGATATAGATGAAACATTGTTCTGGCTCTTAATACCATCAATATACGTAAGGACTTCTTTAGGAATAGACTCTAACATAATGTTTTCAACAACAATATCAGTAGTCGTCTCCTTCATTTTGTCAACCATCATAACTTTCAAATCTTAACCCTAAACAAAACATATAAAAGAGATAAATAGTCAGAATTATTAGAGACTTTCATGTTGACTGTAACTAAAGTACATCTTCAAAACATTTGGGCAGAGTCTCTAACTGATTAGAGACTTTTATAAAGGCTGTAACTTTTTACCAAAAAGTTTTTATTGGCGACTTTTGGACCTCTATTTTGTCGTATAAAATAGATATCATGGACTATCTTTGCACTAAAGTACCTCTTCAAAACATTTGGGCAAAGTCTCTAACCGGTTAGAGACTTTCACATAAGGTGATTTTTTTTACCAACAACTATTTTTTGGGGACCCTACAACCTCTATTTAGTCGTATAATATACATATCATGACTCTAATATAATTTTTCACACTAAATCACATATTCAATACTTTCGATAAAAAGTCTATGACAGTTTAGAGACTTTTATCTAAACTCAATAAACCTGAGATTTTTTGACCAACATGCATGTTAGGATAACTTAGTACAATTTTTCTGACGTAGAAATTTCATTTCATGAATTAGGTAATACAATTATAGACTTTTGTACAAACTCTATAATGGATTAGAGACTTCTGCAAAATCAATACTAATGCTTTTTACACCGTCTCTAATAGTTCCTTTCTCAGCCATACATATCAACCACATTTTTTTGCACCATAACAATAAAATAAAATGAGTTTACAAGATAAAACTCAAAGATAATTCTCGTAAGCATGCAAATGACTCACGCCGGAGGAGGAAGAGTGAGATGGGGTTGTAGAGGGCTTGTAGAGGGCTTCTGCAATCTCACCGGAACCACAACCGCGAGCAGAACTTCCACCGTCGATCACTAAGAAACTGGGGCGGTAACCACCAAGACGTCAAAGATAGGAAGTCGAAGAGTGCAGAAGACGGAGAGAGAAGGTGGATAAATATGAGTTATATTGGTGACTGGGCAACCGGGTTGCCCGATTTCAATTTTTTTACAACTTGTTGCTTACCGGTTAAGTTGGGAGTATTTTGGGGTTTTGAAAATAGGAATTCCAGATCTAGAAATTTTGCATTCCCTTATCCGGAATCGGGAATTTCCTTTTAGGAAAATTCGGTTCCGGGAAATCCCTGAAATTAATTTAGGAAAAAGGGCAAAATTTGCTCCTGAAATATTGAAAAAGATGCAAATTTGCCCATTAACTATGTTTTTGACCAAAATTGCCCTCGACGTTACATAATTGGATCAATTTTGCCCTTTTGCTTAATAGAAATCCACGTTAGCTAATAGAAGCCAACGTGGCAAGAGAAGCTCAACCACATAAGATACCACGATGGAAAATGACACATAATAATTAAGTACCGACAAAAGTAATTTTGGCCCAAAATATATTTAAGGGGTAAATTTGTATTTTTTTCAATACTTTAGGGGTAAATTTGGTTCTTTTCCCTTGAATAAAATCTATACGGTGCCCAGCCAAAGTATTCTATGTCCATTGCACGATTTCTGCAAAAGATATATCTTGATTACTAAAATAAAAACTTGATTAAATTTAATTATTTGTAACAGAGTGGTAATGCTTGCGTTTGTAAATCGTGATGACATTGCCTTATTTAGCTAACATCTTGGCTCTTGATATCATTTGTTATTTGTTTTGCTTCTTTTATCTATTTATTAATTTCCCTCTTTTATGTGTTTATTGTAAGGTTCATGAGACTTTTTATTTTTTTTTAATTTGTAGTTTCTCATAGTTAATTACTATCAGGTAATGTTGTAGGGGTGAGCACGGGTCGGGATGTCCCCATAGTCCCAGTCTGGCCTGACCCGATCTGACCCGACCCGTAAGTTCTGGGAGAATCCTATCCCAATTCAAAATCGAGACGAGACTGAGATAAAATCGGGATGCTTCATATTCGGGACCGAGATTGGGACACATATTTGCGTCTTGACTCAAAATCGGGATGGGACTGAAACATACCAAATCTCGACCCGTCCCGACCAAAACTCACCCCTACTATATTGGTTGGTTTCATTTTATAATGACAAGTGACTAAAGTTGATAATTCATATATTTAAGGGTAAATTTCACTAAACCACACTGACCTCCCCCGAGGTTTAGTGAAATTACACTGACCCCCCTCTATATGTCCAGGTTACAATCACATTCCATGAGTAATCTTTGAGTAATTTTTTTTAGGAAATGTTTGTGTAATCTTATTTCGTAATATGGGAGGTTTGTGTAATCTTTTACAAAACTCAGGAGGGTTATAAGATAAAATTATAAATAAAGGGGAGGTCAGTGTAATTTCACTAAACCTCAGGGGAGGTCATTGCAATTTATCCTATATTTAAATAAACAATTAAGTTACAACACAATATAATTGTTAAGCTTATATTTTTTTGATTTTGGTAAAAATGATATCAACATCATTCTTATAGTATTAATTAGAACCACATTAATGATAATATATATATAATTATTAAATTTATCTTTGAAGTATTGAAAATATTATAAATTTGCTCATAAAGTATTGAAAAATATGCAAATTTATTCCTTAAATATGTTTTGAGCCAAAATTGCCTTTGTTAATACATAATTGCCGCGTGTTATTTTCTACAATGACATCTTACGTGGCCAAGCTTCACTTGCCACGTTGACTTTTGTTTGTTGACGTGGACTTTCTTTAAGAAAAAATGTAAAATTGATCGAATTATGTAACGTCGAGAGTAATTTTGGTCAAAAATATAGTTAATGGATAAATTTATATATTTTTCAATATTTCAAGAACAAATTTAATTGAATATTTGTTCACGAAGAACTTGACTGTTTGGTTGACCAAATGAAATCTTAATCCCAATCCAATATTTTTCTCCTCTAATCCCAATCCAATATTTTTCTCTCCTTTAATCCCAATCCAATCATAGTGTTAATGTGAATCAAATGAAATCTTAACTTCGACAAATGTCCGGACGTCGCGTTCAAATACCCCAACAAAACACTACTATTGTCCAGTTGAAAAGCAATACCGTTCCAAGTGTCATTGGGTTTTTATTCTTAAATGAATGCTTACATTGGAAAACTCATTCGACTAAGCTTAAATTTATAAGAAATGAATATATGAGTTGTTTGGGAAAGAGTATTGGATAAAGACAGAGTTGAAAACCTTACATAGGCCTTGGACCTTATTACCTTACACAATCATTTTTGGCCATTATGCTTGAAGCACTCGAATCTCTGTCTTTCTAAGGCTTGAAGTAACATGATTAGACCATTAAGTTACTACCATTGCCCTCAGATTTGCCTAAATTTGTAATTTAAATGAGCCACACATTTAAGAACTTTTAAAAAATTATGTAATATGCAGTGGAAAAGCATCTTAAGTAGTCACCTAAGAGAACAAAGGGGAATTTGATGGAGCTCACTTGGGAGCGCTATAAGAGTTCTGAGGACAAATAGGCAGAAACAAAGTTGACAATGGACATACATAACACAAACATGGTATAGCAACAAGTTTCTATTTTTTCTCACAAGCAGTAAGAATGTTAACTCACAGGTTCGAGGACAACCAATGATGATATTTTCAAGATATCATATTACCAGATTATTCAGTATACCAAATCCTTAGGCGTGGCCAATTAATGTGAGCTTTATCCAGCTCGTCACAAGAAGGAATCTGCCACTAGTCCAGCATAGGTTCCGTAGCCTGGTACTGATATGTGGCATCTTGATGAGCACTGCAAAGCAAGTGCTGAGCATTATCAAGAAGAGCTCGAGCTGTTTCATTGCTGGCGTCACACGACTGTAGCTCCTTGATCTCGTCCTGCCACTTCTCCAATTGCTCCTTGTGAATTCTGTGCCAGTGGGGAGAGGGGTGTTAGTAGATAAAACTTGTTGCGCCACCATAACCCAACTAAAGATGTCGTTCATTTCAAGATAAAAATTAAGACAAACAAAAAGTTGGCTGATACATGGGTAGATAGCAAGAACCACTATCACTCACGAGAGCAAGCGCTCCTCGAATTCGACTGACAGGTTTCTAAACATTGTTCTGCCCGCTTCCAACAGATCCCCCACCTTACATCAAAGATAAATACAGACATTAAGTTTAAGTTACCCACCTAGAATCTAAGATTACACATTTTATCTGAATTTAATCATGCCTGGTGAACTTCTTTGGAGTACCTGTTGAGTGAAGTGCTTAATCTTCTCAAAGATGTGTTGGATGTTTTGTTCAATCTCTTCAGATCCCATGTCAGTTGCCATCTCATCTCCACCACCTTCTCCTCCACCTCCATCACCATCGCTCCCCTCCTAAACAAAGATCAATGCCACAAACAAACACACAGATACAAATGGGACCATCAGAGTAATGCTGGATATGAGATCCCGGATACCAAAAAACTACCGTCATTTTGATGTGCTTCTGCAAAACCTCCATAGCACCTTGATGTGGAACTCCAAGCACCAGATCATCACATATAGGGTGGTCCACTTGCCTAGCACTGATCAGATCCATACATAATGTCATACAAAAGGTATGGACCAAAATTATAAAACCTTGGTAATACCTATTACATAGAGAACTCAAAGATAGCTTTTATTATTATATAAATCTGCGGATGTTTAGTTTTATTAACTACAGCCCTGGTACTAGTTGCTACTAATTTGTTGTTATCAGTATGTACTATGCAAGCTTGTCAAAGGCGCTAGGCACACTCAAGGCGCGAAGGCCCCATATCGCGTGAGGCGTAAGGCGCTAAAAAAGCGCGCGTCTGACCGAAGCAAGGCACACCTTTTTAAAAATATTATCGATACTATTCTCAAACAATAAAAATATGATATGCAATGTAAGAATTAAATTATATGCACCATTGCACCTATAACATCAACAATTCCAACGAAGAATTAAAACATCGTATATCATGAATCTAACTAAAGAGACAAACAATAGAAAATTTTAAAGACTAAGAGTTTTTAAAGACAAACATAAATTTTTAACAATCATAAATTTTTTAAAGACAAACAAAATTTTTTCACAATCCAAATCAAACATGAAAAGCATCAAAGCTTTTAAGTTTTAACACAAATTTTGTGACCCTCCTCATCCCTACTCCCTAGACATCATCCCCGGAGTACCCATCACTTGATCAAAATACGATTATTGGCTGCTCAAAGCAGGTAACATGCTTATGTTGATCATAGGAGAAGAGACCTGGAGTTTCTGGTGGGTGACCATGTATTTCTTCAAGTTTCTCCTATGAAAGGAGTTATGAGATTTGGGAAGAAAGAGAAGCTCAGTCCAGAGTACATTGAGCCTTTGAGATTTACCTTAGGGGAGCAATTCCTTAGTGTTGTGATGTGTTTCAACCAAATTATGTGTAGGAAGGGTTATTTGAGTCGTTCGGGTGAGAACTGTGATTTTTCTATCATTTCGGGCCAAAAATTTCCGAAGACGGTATTAGGGAGCTCCTTGGAGGGCTATATGATTTATGCATTTCTTTGGCATTAAAAGTCCTGGTAATTATTCCTTGGATAGAAGCAAGTTAAAGATCGATCTTTAAGGAATTTTTGGAAACTCTTAACCCATCCATATTTGACCCGGGAGATTTTAAAATTTCTGATTTTCGCAAATTTGTACTAGAAGCCAAAATTGGGATTTTGATCCTTAAGGATTTTGATTTTTCTGATATTTTTATTGAATCCAAATGGGGGGTATTTCCTTATTTACATTTGTGTTTTAAAGTTAATGGAGAATAAAAATGAATAGAGATATTAACTTTGAAACATCATATTTCACCACACTGGAACATGTTGACAGGTTTAGAAAGTCAATCCAGAAGAAGATGAAAAGCACCAACTCTTAGATTAGAAAGAGTCAGACATGCTATTCACAGGAAGGTAATTGCAACGATAGTCAAGGAACAAAAATAAAATTATCACGGAAGAAAGCAAAGGACAGAAGCTGAAAATTCTACACCAAAAAAAAGAGATTCAAGCCTAAAACAGAAATCTTAACCTTGAAGCAAAAAGTAAATACCAGACAATTAAGTAAGAGGGAGTAATAATGCCCACTTCATGATCACAAAAGCAGCACACACAAATCTGGGAAATCTTGTGCACATGTTAAAGAGCTCAAAATATGAAAGTTCTCCATCTAAAATAATTCAGGCTGTAGGATTTGGTTAGTTTATTTTCTATTGATAAAGAACAGATATATAACTTATTAAGTCATTTTCCTTTTTAATAAATGCATTGACTGAAAAATTGGAATTAGTGTAAAAGTCATACTTTGTTTTGTTTTGTTCCTTTTCATGGCGTGAAGCCGTGAATGTTGGAATTCTAGTGCTTTATACTTCGGAGTTAAGACCAAGAAGGTAATTACAAGTAACTGCAACAAGTTAGGGTCCATTTTGCCCTTACCTATTAAAGTCACACTGATATATTAATTTATTTCCTAGGATGGAACCTCACATATTTCATTTAATTTTTATTCCTTCATTAATTTCACTTGTAAAGTAAGATTCCACTACAGAATCTTCTACATACCAAATGAGAAACACCAGGAAAATTGAAGTACAAAAAATCACCTCTTTGCTGCAGTTCTAACATGTTATACTGAATTAAAATGACTGCAATGCATAATTAGTACGATTTTTGTCTATTTTACACTTGCAAACTTGTAATGATTAGTTGTTGCCAATATTAGCTAACAAAAGTGGGAACTAGTCTGAAACCAAAAAAAATTGCTCCACATGACTTCTCTGAAACAAAAAAAAAAAGAGAGTGGAAATAATGAAGAGAAAGTGAGAAACTAGTCTTTAACAGGGAGAAAGAGATGAATTAAAAGAATTCATACTTTGCAACAAATTGATGAAATTGGATCATCAGATCCATGTCACTCTCATACATGGCATTCACCTTTCCCAAGCAAGCAATCCCGAATCTTGGATCTGTGATATATTCAACTAATATGTCAGAAAGAACATCAGAAGAGCACCAACAAGATAAATTTGTCCTTGCTAAATAGCTAATTTTTGGAAAAACATCATATTACAAGAATCCATTTTGAAGCCATCCCAAAAGAATACCTTTACATAGGGAAGGATATGAAATATATCCACAAAAAATAAAATGGAAGAAGAAAAATGACAACGAATAAGAATCAAGTTCCATTCTGGTTTATGGGTACATGTTCTAGAATTCTAGTCTTCTACATGGACCCAGAATGGAGTATGGTTGAGGCCTGAGGGTTTGTAATTCATTATCATATGTTAGTAATTTGAACTCATAGATGCTCTACAAACACAAGAGAGCAGCACCTTACCAATTCCCATTTCAAGAAATATGTCCTCTTGAATTGCTGTGGTTATAGCAATTACCTCCTGAAAAATTAATCATGCTAGTTATTTTCTAGTTTTGCCTGAGAATTCAGATGAGAGTCAACTAAGAAGCAAACAAATTTGCAATCATATTTTAAATTACGAAGAGCATGGCATAATAAGCACGACTGTCTATGGATTTATGCATTACATGGTTGCACTGCATGTTCATGCCCAAACATGTAAAAGGAAGAAACTCTTGTATTATTAATTTTTTTGAAAAGGAAGACTCCTTAAAGTATAACCAAGCATAAGAGGTCAAATAAAGGAAAGCCAGATTCAGAAATCTAGAGCAGTTACAATTATAATTTGTAAGGTTCACTAAATCTTAAACTATATAGCCTCTGATATGAAATATTCTCAGGCAGTGTTTCCTGTAATGGACAATTTATCTACTCACACCAGAGCTCAAACAAATGATGATAGTTGCAATAGAAGGATTCAAAGAGTTAAAGCCAATTTTAGTGGAAACAGAAGGATGTCAGCAGGACCATGAACGAGAGACTAACTAGTTGTTTTCATTCAGCCATTTTGCAAGTGATCTAATATGTTTAAGACCCTTCGAATTGAATTTATCCAGATATTAATCGTTTCTTACAAAATTAACAATTAGTATTCTCCGTTTGAGTGCAAAAAATAATGAGAAGTACCAAGTGAACTATACTACAAAAATCCATATTCCTCTACAAATAAAATAATGTTTACCTAAAAGAACATCAATCTGCTCGCCCAAGCAATTGGCCGATTGGGGATCTTAAAGCCCAAGAATAGTAGTTATCCTATTCAGTAGGTTAACAAGAAGTTCAAGGGCGCAAAAATGGCCCCTAACAATGCTGAGGCTCAGAGGAAAAATAATTCAAAAGTAGTCAGATAATAGGTTGAAAGCATTTAGACCTGCACTGAATATAGTTGTTCAAAGAAAATGTCAAAATCGGAACATATTGGATTTTCATTCTCGACAAAATCGTACAAGGTTAGGAAGTAATGGCTTGCAAAAAATATACAAAAAGAACAGAAAAAACAAATTCAAATGATAGATATTCGCGCCTGCTTGTCCTTTGCAGCATCAGCGATCCGTTTCTTCACATCTGAAGAGACAAATTCAAAATGAATAAGAAACTAAACATGGTACCGAGGGGGAGATATAACTAAAGAAGAGGGGAGCGCACCAGGTTGGGATGTGACGGAGGCGAAGCGGGCGAAGAGGTGAAGAAGATGATCTCTGGAGAGCATTCCTGAGCTCTGGAGCGCCATCGCCGGGGGAGCAGAAGCGCTCGCTATGACCGCAGATGTTCAACAAAAAGCTTATGATATTAATTCACGGGGTTTTAAATTTTAAATTTCTTTTTTTTTTCTTAAATACATTACCGATGTTTTAAACTTCTCAATTGACCTTCGAAATTTACTGAACCGGTCTAATTTGTTGGCCCATCGTGGTTTGCACACATTTCTTTTAGACCCAATCAAATGTTGGGCCGTGCTGAGCACGGCTTCGAGTATCGAGGGTTCGGTCCAGCTCGAGCTTGGGTCGACTTATAATTTGGTCTACATCAATTGGTAATGATGGCCTTATCAAACACACATCAAACCTGCTTCATTAAATTGGACCCTTATTTGCTGCATCGTCAAGAATCCATTGTGCAGAATTACATTGGATGGATTTTTGTTCAGATTAACTCGGTAATCTCGTTTTTATTTTATTGATTGTCGACTTTATTTTGCATGGAATCAAATCTTTTGCGATAAATGAGGGAGTGACATCTTAAAATTAGTAGTCTACCAAAATTGTGATTGAGATAATTTTATTTGTTAGCCTTTTCCTTTGTAGCATCGAATTGGTCGCAAAACCGTCACAGAGATGTTATTTTTGTGAAGTTTTTTTCAGCGATCACAATGCTGTCACAGAAGTTGCGTCTTCGCGACCCCCGCTTGCCGCGGTCGCAGAACCGTTGCATCTGCGATCGCTTCCTAGCATTAGCAAAATGGTCGTAGCAAATTGCATAATTTTTAATAGTGTTGGTACATTCGTAACTGAATCATTGTATGACTTTCCACAAATGACACATAGATATCTAGGTAGGGATTTATGCTAACAGAGTCAAAGTAGATTTATCTTATTTTATATGGCCAATTAATAATTGGCTTACAAAGATTGTAGATTATTTTAAGTGGCACAACATGAGAAACCCAAAACTAGAGGTGGCAAAACGGGCCGGCACGATAAGATAGCGTGCCAACTCGGCCCGGCCCACTAACTCTGTGGGCCGAAAAATCCCGGCCCGACCTAGCCTGTAATATTTTGTGGACCGCCCGGTATGGCCCGCGAGCCTGTTTATCAACTAAAAAATTGTTAAAAACTTGTAAAAAAATTAATTTAAAATGTTTGGGAGACTAAATAAGCACCAAATATGACATTTCACATGAAAAACTACATGGATTAACTTTAACTTTTATTTTAAAACACTAAACATGCATTAAACTATATTTGAAATTATTATTTTTGAATACTTAGCGGGCCAAACGGCCCGGCCCGACCCACAGTTATCGTGCTGTGTTATCGTGTCTATGCCCATTTTTGTCGCCCGTACCCAAAACCCAATTTACTTGAATCTCGCCAAAAGGTTTTGGTTAGGGGAGTGCAAAATAGTTATGCACGTCCAACTAGGAGGACCACGGATCACAATTGAGAAAAAGAAAAAGAAAAATAAGATTTAAGAAGAAATTATCCCTACTTATTTTAAAAATTAATTATTCACTTAATGGATTAATTTAAAACAATCATCTTCGATTGTAATCGAGTACCTTAGTTAATTTGAGGAGTTACAAATGGTCCTCATGGTTTCATGGTTTGACTCTTAATAGGTCCATTCACTGACTTAGGATTAAGATTATGAGAGAAGTCACCGTTCTTGCTCTAGTAACCACTATTGAGGAAGCATTATATGAAGTAGTAAAAATTGAAAAATACCTTAAATCTTCAACTTTAAAACACATGACTTCTTAGACTATGAGTCCCTTTCTAAAAGATTCACCTCTTGAGCAAAAACAATTACCTTTTCTCGTCTTGAAGCAATAACTCAACAGGTAGAGCCAAACTTTGCACTCTACAAAACCAAATGACAAAAGACAGGAGTCCCTGGGCCTTATGCATCAACTTCTACTAAATATCACAATAATAATCATATAGCAATCCAATGTCCACATGGCATTCTTGTGATGGATCCTAAATTGGTAAAGGATAAAACTTCGGTACAATCACGACTGCATTGAGTCCCATGCAACCCCAATCATGGGGCGCCAACGCTGGCCCCCTCTAAAGTCCTAGCACGGCGACCTAGATAGAAGACAAACAATAAGATATTACATCTTTAAATGATGGAAAATGAACCTAAAGGGGAGATTAATAATCAATATCTCGAGGACCATAATGACCTAACACTCAATGAAGTATGCTGCATCCTTGCAACACCCATATTGATGACACAAGAAAATACACTACTATTTTTCACACATTCATCAACAGAAACAAAACATGATTGTAATTGATGGGGCTAGTTGCATTAACGTAATTTAGACGGTAATGCTCAAACGATATGACTCACCCTAGAACCCCCATCCCTACGTACTCCTATGGAGTCGCTTGAGTAGATTGGACTTGCTTGTCAATTACCCAACAGGTGTCTTGTTCCAATATGTTCTACCTATGAATATTGCACACAAATGTTGGTCGCGTTGGCCAAAGGTTTTTAATTTTGATTTTAATCTCGATTTCGATGATAACAAATATGAAATTAATATTTTATTGATAAATAATTTTAAATTTCAAGTCGAGTAGCGTGCGACGTTCGCGATCCAAAGATCCGCGTGAAATCGAAAAAATCGAAAGGATATTGATCGATGTGCTAGGAAGTCAGAGAAGAGTTAGGTTTAAGTTCTTTTTGGCTTAGATATAATATATTTGAGCAAAAAAAATTTAGGTTTGAAGTTGAGTTCACTACAACAAAACCAACCAAATTTCGACGTCAAATCAAGAGTTAATTTTGACGCCTACGTCGATCAAAACGTACATATAGACACATGCAAAAGTGACGAAAGTTAGTGAAAGATGAAGGGAGCCGAATTTGATGTATAGACGCTTGTCAAGGCGTCAAAATGTTAGATATTGACGCTTGTGACAGGCGTCGAAAGAAGCGTCAAAAACTTTTTTAAAAATAATTAATTCTTGCATACCGGCGCCTGCCATAGGAGTCGGTATATAATTTTTTTATTTTTTTTAAAAAAACAATCGAGGAATTTGGATTCCACGACAGCGCCGCACGCGGAATTCGAGCCACACTTGCTCGAATACCGCGTGCGATGTCGGTATTCGACACCACATGCGCGACTCGAATACCGCATGCACCGCACCCGATATTCGAGCTGCGGCTGCTCGATTTCCGCTGTGTGGTGGAAATTGAGCAAGCGTTGTTCCACGCCATTCGATTTCCACCACGCGACGGAAATTGAGCAAGCGTTGTTCCACGCCATTCGATTTTCACCATGCGGCGTGCTTCCTCGCCACTCAATTTCCGTTGTGTGGTAGAAATCGAGCAGGTGCGGTTCCGTGGGCCTGCTCGAATTCGGCGGCACAGAATTCAATTTTTGAATTCCGCGCTGCTGAATTCATTTTAAAATAATTACTTTTAATTAAATATAATTAAATAATAAATTTATTTAAATATATAAATAATTAAATAATTTGATAACTCGAAATAAAATAGAAATAAATTATATGTAAAAAAGTTATATACTAACCTTTGAAATGAATGTGATGGCTTGGAGAATTCTGGTAATCTGAAAATAAAGAAGAAAAATGAGAGTAGAGAAATAAATATGAAGTGAAGAAAATAAACCGAGGAAGAAAAAATGAAGAAGAAAAAATAGAGAAAGAGATAAGAAAGAAGAGAAGGAAGAAAAGAAGAGAGGGGAAAAATGAAAAAGAATGAGTATATTTATAGAAAGAAAAATAATAAAAATTAAAAAAACAAAAAAATTCGGGAGGCGGGAAATCTCTCGCCTCCTGGGCAAGCGCCCCTCGGCGAGCTTGCTGAGGGGCCTCGCTCGCGCGCCCGTCCACGCGGGTTCGCGGGCGCACGAGCCCGCGCTGCACGAATACTGGCGCCGAAACTTTTTCGGTGCCTACTGCCAAGCACCCAATTTTTTTTGATGCTTGCAGCAGGTGTCAAAATTTTTGACATTAGATTATTATTATTGTTACGTTTCGACGCCTGTAACAGACGTCGAAAATTACATATTTTGTTGTAGTGGTTGCACGAAACGTTCACGATTGGGAAATCAACGTGATATCGAAAAAACTGAAAGAACGTTGATCGATGTTTGGAGGTCGATGAAAATGTTTTAGGTTTTTGGGTTTAGATCAAATGTATTATCCTCAAAGAGTGTATTGATGATGAAGAAACCACCAAAACCTGAAATTGATACCCGAAAACTTGGTTTGTGAAATTCAACTTGAAAAGCTAAATTTTGGCCGAACCTAGGCTGATGTTCGGTTGACCCAGGATCAGCCCAGGAACGATCGAAATCACCAATGGCTCTTTTTTGAGCCATTCATTGACGTTGAACCCGACTTTTCATTCTTGTTTTCTATAAATGCTTGGGTTCCCTGCCTTCCACACTCTCTCCAATTATCCTTGAACCATCTATTGAGAATCCTAAGCTTTATTTAAGTCATTTTCTCTCAAACCCTAATTTCTGATACGTAGTTCGAATCTTGATTGAGCCCCACTTGATTGATTCTTCATCTTGAGGCATCAAGAGGAGCCAGGTGACATTTGTTGGAGCTAAGTATTGTTGTTTGTATTTGTGTTCCACTTATTTATATTTTGTAAGTTATTTTCTTTATGTAAAGTGTTAGTTTAAACCTAGGTTGCTAGGTTTGTGTGTGGGTGGTTGCCATGGTGTAGAGGCATAAATTCATCTGTGTAAACTAGGTTTTAAGTGTTCTTAGGGTAAGAGGTGGGAAAGTGACTTCGGTGAGAAGTCGGATACTTTTCAATCAAATCCTCTTTGTGTAAAAACTTAATTATCTAGTGAAGTTGTCTGAAACCATAAGCGGAGTGCTTAAGTAGTGGAGTAGGGAAGGGTCCCAAGAATCACTATAAATTTTTGTATTTGTATTGTTTGAATTGGTGTATGCCTACTTGTTAATTTATCGTTAGCTTCTGCATTTAGTAAGTTGAATTGTGCTTAACCTAAGAATCCAAAAAAATGATTAAAATCGAACTTAGGTTAAATTTAGTATAACACAGTATTTATCCCCTCCTCTATTCTTGGCCATTTGTTCTTAGAAGTTGATCTTGGTTATACAATATATAAATGTAATCAATCATCGGAGGAATAATACTTACATTTTTAAGCATAAGGGAAAAACCATTCTACTACTACCAATCAAGCCAAATTTTAATGATAACAAGACTAATTAAGCAACAACCAAACCCTCTTAAACTTCTACACAATCCAAAGCCTTGTCAACTAAGCACTAATGTTTGCCACAATCTTCAAAGCAATCCCTTCATCTCCTTGGACAATCTTAATTTGAAAAGAAGAAAAAAAAAATTGGATAATTTTAGACTTTGGTATTCTAAGGAATTATTGTTGGAACCTCGTTCAATGAGTTTCCTCCCTTATGATATATTCCTATGTCATTTACTTCATACCATGTTTATAATTACCAAACCTACCACATTATATATTGCATTGCATGAGCCCAAATGAGATAGAAGAATTAAATAGACTAACTAAAACCTTGGTTATAATTCGATAGGAGAGGTTACATAAGGTTACATGTCTATAATCTTTAACACCTATTGGATTCTTACATTTTGAAATAAATGGTAAAATTGTTCTATTCCAGCCCTCAGGTATAGTAGCCGCATTAAAGAAATCATGACAGCATTGCATGAAGCCATCAAATATAATATTCCAATATTATTGTTTATATAACTCTATTATATAAATCATCGCAATCAGAACTTTTTCCATTTGACATAGAAGAAATAGCTAGAGGTGGCAATGGGTCGTGCCTGGGCCGGCCCAGGCCCGGGCTGGCACGGCCCGACAGTTCAAGGGGTAGGCCCAACTCGGGCCTGAGCTCGCCCCTTCATGCTCGGGCCAGGCCGAAACTTTTAAAATTTTAAAAATAATAATATTTTTTTAAAATTAATCAGGTCTAGCTCGACCAGACTCGAGCCAGACCTAGGTCGGCGTGCGCCAAGCCTAGGTCTGCGCGCGCCAGACCTAGGTCGGCGTGCGCCAAGCCTAGGTCTGCGCGCGCCAGACCTAGGTCTGGCGCATGTCAAACCTAGCTTTGACCGGGCCAGCACAACACGGTGCATGTGCCCTGCTTGGCCTACGTGCCCAGGGGGCGAGCCCAGCCCGCCCCTTGGGCACAGACGGATAGGGCCGGATCCGTGCCGCCCATGGGCGGGCTCGGCCCATTGCCACCTCTAGAAATAGCCTTCCAAACTTCTACTTTTGTAAAGTCAACACTAAGGCTATTATGAAAATAGCTGCCCAGAGTACGTAGGAAAGTGGGGCTAGTACCTATGTTCTATATTAGAGCTGGATGCGAACCAAAAAGTTTTGTGGAAGTTAACAAATTCTAGTAAAATGTCATCATCATTAGAAAGAATTTGATTTTGAGTGGTTTGGATTGAATTACCTCGATTTATTCTGCGTCAAGCATTAACCACTATGTGAAAGAATGTTGTGTTAGCATCCTCTTTTTTATCCATCTAGTTTTGAATTTAGCCTATCATTTCAAATTAATCTATTTTTGGAGGGCTAAAACCTTATTAATTATACAATAATTTCAAGGTATCTAGTTGCTCAGTACTTGAGAGCTTGGATAGTGTCTAAGGGCTTGTTTGTTAGGGCCGGTTTCGGGTTTTGGTTTCGTCTGAAACCGAAATCCATCCCGAAAACCTATTTGTTGACCGAAATCGGGTCAGATTTTGGAATCCGTTTTGCGAAACCCAATTTTCGCAAAATCTATTTTTGTACATAAGGCTGAATTCTACTCGGAGTAGAATTCAGATTTTCGTGAAAACTATCCGAAATGGGCGGTGACAAACTTGTAAATAAATCCAACTTTTCCGCCCGTTTTGCGAAATGAACAAAACCCGAATCACTCGCGTTAGGGCATCCCACCACGACTTCAAGTGAGCCCTCTTTCTTCGGCGACAACAGGCGACAAGTTGACGCCGACAACGTCCGAGATCTCTCTCAGTCCTCTCTTCCTTTCTCTTTCTCTCCTCTTCTTTCTCGTACTCCATTGCCCTAACCAGAACTCCTCTATCTTCTCACCCCCAACGACGCCGATCTGAGGCGAGGGACGAGCAATTTGAAACCATAGCCATAACATTGGCCTGAAGCCCTAGCCATGGCGGCGTAGTTGGTCAACAACCCCTACAACATCACAGCCTGACACCGGTGGCGACGCCTACACCTTCCTCGATTTCAGCACCCAAGACGACTTCGACGAATACCCCGAGTTCCAGGAGCTCTCTCAGCCATCCCGATCCCCCGCCGCCGCCCGAGCCCACGCCAGAGTTGCCCGCCTCCGATCTGCAGGCGTTAGTGAAATGATGAATTTGTATCCTACTATGCACACGGTGTTAGTGAAAGTGCTTAACTTCCGATATGGTATCCAAGAAAAGTTAATGAGACATCATCAACTCCTAATAAAAAAGTCCATGCATTTTACAATAGCTTGTCTCCAAGGAATATATGAGATTATAATTTCAAAGAATTTAGCTTCCTTCTTGTCTTGACTATATAATTGATATGTATGTAAGAGCTTTTTTTCTTTATCAACAGAAGATCTGAAATGGGTACCTTCTCTTTATTGGCTACGAGTACAAGCATTTTGCTTTCCACAAAACATTCAGTTATCCAAGCATGTATCTTTTTTACTATTGATTAGAAAAGTATAGGTCCATTGATTAGTGAAATTTTTGGAGGTTATTGCTAATAACAACCAAACTTATTTACAATGGCAAGAAAGGATGACCTATGTTGTGTTTTATTTTCATATTATGGGGAAAAGATCTATTGCTAAGAGTTTGGAGGTTATTGTTGATAACAACCAAACTTATTTACAATGGCAAGAAAGGATGACCTATCCTGTGTTTTATTTTCATATTATGGGGAAAAAAATCTATTGCTAAGAGTTAAGTCCATTCCTGTATCATGGTTTACACTAGCTCTTATTCTTAATTCTAGGAGTTTCTTTTTGTGCCCCTTTGTTTGGGAGCTATTGATTTTTTCATTTATTACAAGATGCAACTAGAGATGTTTCAATACACCATAATTAATGTTTTCGAGAGTATTATTACATTGATGTCATCTCATATATGTATACCATGTCCACATAGGTGCTTCATATCTGCTTTTGATAGGTGGTTCTCTTGTCTTTGAGATTGGTAATAGTGTTTATTCTAGCATATTGTTATTTATTTTTTAATTGGTAGCCTATTCTATGTCAAATGCTAGTTGTTAAGGAAAGGTGGTCATAGAGTACCTTACTTATATTGTATATTTCTGATTATCCTTCAGAATAGTTCACGATCTTTTGTAGGGAATGCTATTGTTGTTTACTTTTTGGTTATACATGGTCACTTGTTCTGCAACAGTTTCCAAGTTCATAGAATGCAAACCATATGCATGGTATTTTGCTAGTTCCTTAGATTACCTTTAAATGTCTACATTAGGCATTCTCTGATCTATTTTTATTTGTTGGCGCCTTTGCATGGATTATTATAATATGATTTATTTTGGTTCCAGAATTAAAGGAATGCTGTGTGCTTGAGTACGTTTACCTCACTAGCTATGTCTTTGCATTATTTTCTTAATATAAGGATATTATTTCACGATCTGCTTTTGAAACTCATTGTAGTTGATTATGGAGAAGCAAGTGCATAGTTTGTTAGCTAGATGCACGAGGTTCTGTGCCATGGAGATGCAAGTGCATAGTTTGGTATAAAGATTTCTCAATCTCACATGAAAAAGCCAACCTTGGTTTAAAAAATTACTTCCTTTATATATGGTGATTAAAAGAGAAATTATATTTTCAGAATATCTCACAGTTTGGTGCTACATATAAAATTAGAAAAAGTGATATCTGATGAGAAAATTGCTCTATGGATGACACTTCAAGATTTCCTGAAGTTCAATGATGATCATTTACAACTACTACATTGTCAAATTTCTGATCCAGTCCTTTTGGGAGAAGGTGCTGGTGTTGGCCGGGTTGATGAAAGGAGTTGATTCCATGACAATGCCCGGAGGTTCTACATTGTATGATCTTATTCAAATTGGGATTGCCTACTCACATTTATTTTTTTTAGTCTGTAATAAATAGCTCAATAGACTGGAAATGAGGAGTTTCACATTTATTTTATTTAGTATGTAATAAACCGCTCAATAGACTGGAAATGAGGAGTTGTTTGTGCTTAGTCTATTCTTCTTCTCAGTTGTTCTGTATTGCTTGTGCCAAGTTGAAATGAATGGATAATTTTATTTTTATTTTTCTTCTCAGTTTTTTTATTATTCTTCTCAGGTGTTCTTAAATTTATTTAATTGAATCGAATAAAAATTTATTCGGGGTTGATTTTATTTGAACATTCTATATCAAATGATGATAATCATCGGCGACCTATATGAACAAATAAGATCACACATGTACGCATAATTATCAAAATACAATATATGCCATACCCTTCGAATAAAAAATACTTTTCATAAATATTTTTTTCAGTTCATGTTAATTTTATATCAGCTAATTGATATTTTTATATTTAATATTCTATTTTCCTATTTTTTTATTTAATAATACATATTTGTAATAATATAATAGTTAATAATAATTAGTTAATAAGATTGAAATTAAATTATTGTTGTTTATTAGTTAAAATATTTCTAACTCAAATAATTGTAATAAATAGATTTATTACTTAATAACAATTAATTTAATAATGTTCATAAACAAAATAATATAAATTCATAAATTGAATCTGACTCTGTTTTTGATAAACAAATATAGTTTCAATTTTCATCCCGAAAATAATCACTGAAATCAACACAAAACAAATAAGTTTTTGTTTGTTTCATTTCACGAAATATGAAATTTGGACATGTCAAACAAACGCATTTCCACCAAACAAAAAAATCGAAACTAAAATTTCGAAACTCAAAAATCTATTTCGGTTTTCATGAAACGAAACTTCGAAAAAAAAATTCGCAAACAAACGCGCCCTAAATGTTCAAGAGTTTGTATGGCATTAAACACCATATCTTCTAGTCTCCCTAGGGAGTGTTTATTTTGGTTAGAAAGGTCAGTCCTAATCTTCTTTAGTTTGTTGGAATATACAGTAAAGGGATCATCAAGAGGATAGTTTCTATTCCAAACATTTTGTACAATCACAACAATTTTATCCTAACTAGTCCAAAATTTTTAAAGAATTTGAATAATTTATTTTTATTCTGCATTTTATTTGGAACCTACGATATATATAGAATAGGACAATGATCAGAATTATAACAAGGTAAGTGATTCACCTTAGCATAACCAAAGAAGTGTACTCAGCAGAATTTGCAAAGCATATATCTAATCTGATAATTAATTCTAGATAATTCTTTTCTATTGTAACTCCAAGTAAAAGCGGGTCCAGAAAATTCGAGGTACACCCGACAATGGCGATAGATCCATGTAGGGTGATAATGTTCTTGGAGGCCATTCGTGATCCCATATTTGTTCTCTCCGGATCTTCTTCTTCACTGCTCGATGCGATGGAACGTTGGATTTGTTTGTTGAATCGATCAATCAGTGGAATTAAGAAATGGAGAGAGAGAGAGAGGATTTTTAAAAAAAATCAGAAGTTGACACATTAACCAACTTTTAGTCTGAAAGTGCCACACGGCATATATATATAATTGTTCAATTTAATTTTGGCCGTACAAATTAATTAGTGAGTTAAATTGATAACATTAATAAATGCAATTAGTTATGTGAAAATAAAAAATAAATAAAAATATTATTAATAGATAATTCTACAATTTTTTTAGAATTTGTCAGGTAGCAATAATTGATTAATACAAATATCACGTGACAACTTTGAATATTTCTTTTATAGATATATAAATAACTTTACGAGATTCCGAAAAAAAAGTTTTGTTCTAACAAAGTTAGTCCATATGGATCATGAAGGTTGTGCGTAGACAATTGAACTCAACCATATGGATCATGAAGGTTGTGCGTAGACAATTGAACTCAACCATAGGAAGTCTCGCGTAGACGAAGTCTGTTTTTGGTTGAATCAAACCCAATCCAAAACTATTGATCTCATATCACTATAATTATGTTTTTGGTCCCTAAAATATTATATATATTTTTCGTTTAGTCTCTCATTTAATTTTAAAAACTTTTCGTTTAGTCCCTCAAAAATTATTTTCGTTTCTGTTTGATCCGTCCGTTAACTTTTGATGTTAAGTGCCAACATGGAATGCTGGCATGGACTAAAGATGGATCAAACGAAAAAAAAATAAAAATAAAGGGACTAGATGGAAAAAAAAATATTTTTTAATAAACTAAAACATAATTTTATATTATTATGCTTTAGGTTATTAAAATGTATATTGTTATGTTTTAGGTTATAAAAATATATATTTTTTTCATCTAGTTTTTTAAAATATTTTATTTTTTATATTTGGTCCCTCTTTAATCCATGTCAGCATTTCATGTTGGCACTTAACATCAAAAGTTAACGGAGGGACCAAACGAAAATAAAAATAATTTTTGAGAGACTAAACGAATTTTTTTAAAAAATAAGCTAGTGACTAGACGGAAAAAATATAATATTTTGAGGAACTAAAAATATAATTAAGCCTAAATTACTAACCAATTAAAGGTGGATCTCCTCCAAGGTATTCATTGCTCATATGAAAGAAAAAAAAAAGTAAAAGAAAAATGCACCAAGCTGGCAATCACAAAATGGAATCATTTTAATATAGATAATAATGCTAATTAATTCATGGATGGAGAAAAATTAAAGAAGCCAGAGAAGAGGAGAAATTAATTAATTAACGAGTTTATTTCTACCAACCGAGACTCAACAGCAATAGAGAACAGGAAGTCCCCACTGTGAATAATACATGGCTGCAGCAGGAGGAGCACTCACTAAACCACCAATCTTATTAGTCGCTGCGTTCAAGTACAATATCTCGCCCCACACATCTCCAACTCTCTTCCTCAGTCCACTCCTCACGCTTGATGATCCCAATCTAATTCTCCTGGCCGACGTCCTCAGCCTCAGCCGCTGCACAAGTCGCAGCTTACCACCGATCTTTCTCAGCCACCGGCTTCGCGGCCGCCATTGTCGATCGGTGTGAGAGCTTCTGCTTGTGAGAGGATGATGAAGCCCCATTGTCGATCGGTGTGAGAGCTTCAAGCCGAGATCGCAATATATAAGAGTGGAGAGAGAGAGAGAGAGAGAGAGAGAGAGAGAGGTGGTTGATCGCATGTGGGAGTATTCCTTTAATTAAAAGCTTGCTAACTGCGGCAGAAGGAATTAATTTCCGCCAATATGCGGAGGGAAGAAGACAAGATTGGCTGCGGTTTGGTTTGGAATTCAACAAACACATGGCTAACTTTACACACCAGCCATCAGCCAACCTCTCTCATCAATATCCGGGTCGAATATAATACCAATAATAAAATAATATAATTTTAAAATATTAATGTGATAATTAAAAGGGTGATAATATTATTTATAAATAAATAGATTATTAATTCAATAAATTTGTTGTTAAAAATATTTTCACAAAATTTAATATATCGGTACGTATAACATTAATTAGATGCTAATCTTCTCTCGTAATTTACATATATAGTTTATTTGTTAGTATTCAGGTAATTTTTTTAAAAAAATAAGTATACATACTTTTCATATATTATTTATTTTGTAAATTTTGAACTCATTTTAAGCAATAATTATATACTATATCAATTAATAAGTATACAATAATGACAATATTTGTCAACTATATATGGGTAACACAGTTGGTGATAATATTTTATAAATTGCCTAGAGATCTAGGATTCGAACTCTAGTATGATCATCTATTGTGACTTTTAATCTTTGTTAATAATAATAATAATAATAATAATAATAATAATAATAATATTTAATAATACAATGAACCAACTTGTAGCACAAGTGATAGGTGTTATTGATCGAGTTCAAACCCAGCATAGTCGCTAAAATGCTACACGAAAGTATACATTATACACATTAGTGCTTATTCATGTCATTAATTTAGTTCATTACATAGTTGTGATTCATGTGCTTACATTGTTTTAAGGGTAAATTACACTGACCTCCTCCGAGGTTTAGTGAAATTACACTGATCCTCCTCTATTTGTTTAGGTTACAATCACCTCCCCTGAGTAATTTTTTTAGGTGAGGTTTGTGTAATATTTTACAAAACTCATGGAAGGTTTGTGTAATCTTATTTCGTAATAGGGAAGATTTGTGTAATCTTTTATAAAATTCAGGAGGATTACAAGATAAAATTACAAATAGATGGGAGGTCAGTATAATTTACCATTATTTTAATGCTACACTTGCCATATCTCATCTATAACGTGCTATATATAGTCTTATTGAACTCATGAATAACCTATTTGTTTTCATGTATAGTTTATTAGTTTTAACCTACATACTATTAGTTTTCATGTTGAATCCATTATTATGATAATCTATTTGCGACCCATTAGTCTTGTACTTCGAGCGATGACATTTTTCAGCGAAATGGACCCCCTATGGAATCCATGAGTAAAAACATCGACATTTGGTAGATACAATATGGCGTGAGGGAATTGCGTAATGTCCACGGGTTATCCTCAGATACTCTTTCACCTTGTACAAGCAAGCTAAGTGAACAACTATCAGGTGTGAGAGTGTGCAAGAGGAAACTCGCATAGCTCTTGTCCATATCATTCTTGATTTATTGACATTAAATATATAAGATTGCATTATTGATGCTTCGTACAACTATTTAGAGATATAAGAGTTGATTGATTAATTATATGGCCGATTATGGTATGCATAATGAGTGTTAATATCATTTTGAGCTACATCCTTGTGTTTGTCATCTTGACATTAAATCTTACTCAATCATCTGTGGATCCTTTTGTTTTTGCCTCATGTTCAGAGATGACACACGTCATAATTAAGTTACTAGATGTATTTGGCTACAATTGATTGAGTTAAAACTTTGATATTGGTTCATGTGATCTGAATGATTTGAATTGTGATAGTTATATAAAATGTCATTACGAACCTATGATTTATTAAGTTTTTCTTTATTTTGCAATTTATTTAACCATTTGCGCTAATTACATGATTTTTTTAATTATATTTCCTTATTATGTTTCCTCTTAGACAATATTCGTCTCATAGGGTGAACCTTGAGAGTAACAATTATATAAATGGGTAAATAGTTTATATATATATATATATATATTATTTTCAACAGTAAAAATTAAAATCATCTTTAAATAAGAGAATTTATAGATATTTGATTTTCAAAGTTACTATTCCATATAGGGTAGAATTAAAATGTCATAATATCTTATTAACAAAAGTGAATAATTATATACATGATGAAATTGCTATAAGTGAATAATTATTTTAGGAACTATATATAATAAAACTCTGCCGTAATGAAACATTATTATTGGATTTTTTTGTCAATAAAATTTATATTAATATTATATTTTATGATATCATACATAAATTATACTTGCATTATATTTTGGAAGAATAAATAAATAAAATTTATACTTTCTTTGGTTGATATATATATATATATGTATGTATGTATAATAATAAATTATAAATTAATTTTATATTTTTAAGGGCCGTTTGGTTAGCAAAATTGAGTTAACGTGATTGATGATTGAGATTGATGACTTGGACACGTCAGCACATGCAGACTAAGACTTGCCACGTCAGCAACACGTCCTGAATTTAACATTGCATCAAACATAAATATTGTCCAACAATTTTGTTGCATTTTGCTAAAATTTTACAGCTATAATTCTACTGTAATTTGGTTGTGATTTAGGAACGAGTGAGATATATATAGATAACGAGAGCATGGATTAAAATTTCGCCCGAAATGGTACGGTAAGCTCGGTATTTATAGGTTTTTCAGGTTTTCTGTATTCGATATATGCGGTATTTGAAAAAACCGGGTATATTATGTATACCGGGTGGTATATGGCGGTATTTTGACATATGCCGCCTGGTATGGGCGGTATATGGCTCGTACCGCCCGATATGGGCGATACCGGGTAGTATCAAGCGGTAATGTCGTTGGCAACGGGTGGCCCACAGTCCGACAGGGCTGTTGACCACATGTTTCGGATTAATACCGCCTGGTTTGGGCGGTATTACATGCATACCGGGCGGTATACCGCCCGGTATGATCAACAGTGACCCCAAACAGCTATAGAGCCATTTGGGGCCGGATTTGGGTTATTTTTGGGACTATATAATCCCATTGGGTATTGTTTGATACTATATTAGGGTTTTTTACAGATACAAGAGAATCATTACATTAGAATTAATATAGGACGACACAGGCCCACAACCCACACCGCTGAAGACTTTGCGTAGTGCAACATAAGACGTAGTGCAACATAAGACCGTACCAACACATGGTATTCATCATCTCAGTTGATCTTGCTCCGTCCCCGAAAATTTTTTAGACCCTTTGGGTTGTGGGCATGTGTCGCCCTATATTAATTCTAATATAATGATTCTCTTGTATCCGTGAAAAACCCTAATATAATACCAAATGGCTTTTAAACATTATATTCATGTATTTGACATTTGAATATTGATTTTAAGCATTTCTTCATCAATTATATGGTTATTGGAGATTTGAAGTTATTTATTTTTTTTTAAAAAAAAAAAAAAACCCAGTATGCAATTTCCGTACCGGCCATTGATCGAAATTGGTACCGGTATCGAGATTTTAAACTATGAACGAGAGAGAGAAATAAGAGTTACACAGAGAGTGAGTTAGGGTACTCGGGCTTACGTGACATCTTACGTGTCGCTCGCGTGACAAGTTGCTCTTTGCATGTGTGCCAAGTGTAAAGTCAACATCTCAGTCAGTATTCACGTCATCTCCGTTAAGTCTTAGTTAACATAAGTTAGCTTGGGTATCATTTTTGTACCATTTTCAATAACCTCAGGGGTATTTTTATTAATTTACCTCTTATCATATTCTTTCTTGTCCTATGAAGCAAACATGCACTAGGAGTATTTTTAGTAACTTTTCCCTAACATATATGTTAGTTTTTGGGAAAAGGTACAAAAATATCTCTAACGTTTTATCGCGAGTATTAAAATGCCCCTAACATTTTTTTGGGATCAAAAATACCCCTCACGTTATGAATTGGGTACAAAAATGCCCCTATAGGTAAACGGTGTTAGTTGAGAGATAACGAAGCTAACGTGGCTGATGACTGGGACTGATCACGTGGACATCTGACACGCATGCGTGCCAAGATATTTTCTCACGGGTACTAAAATGCTCCTGACGTTTTCTCACGGGTACTAAAATGCCCATAACGTTTTCTCACAGGTACAAAAATATCCCTAACATTTTTTCACGGGTACAAAAATACCCCTAACGTTTTGGATCTAAAATACCCCTGAGGTTATTGAAAGTGATATAAAAATGATATCATACTAACTTTTGTTATGTGAGACTTAACGGAGATGTCATGGATGCTAACAAAGATGTTGACTTTACACGTGGCGCATATACAGAGAGTAACTTGCCACACAATCGTAGGGATGAATAAAAAAATTAAAAATTTAGTTAATTAAAAAATTTGATTTGAAACCGAACCAAATTTTACAGTTTTTGATTTATTATGTGTCGCTTACGTGGCAAGTTGCTCTCTGCATATGCGCCACGTGTCAGGTCGGGTGAAAACCTTGATTAACCCGTAAGCGACACATAATAAACCGTGAACCAAACCTCGATTTTTTTATTCACCCCTACGATTGTGTGGCAAGTTGCTCTCTCCATATGTGCCACATATAAAGTCAACATCTTTGTCAGCATTCATAACATCTCCGTTAAGTCCCACCTAACAAAAGTTAGTCTGATGTTATTTTTATATCATTTTCAGTAACCTCAAGGGTATTTTAGGTCCAAAACAAACGTTAGGGGTATGTTTGTACCCGTGAGAAAACGTTAGGGGTATTTTAGTACTCGTGAGAAAATGTTAGGGACATTTTAGTACCCGTGAGAAAACGTCAGGAGCATTTTAGTACCCATGAGAAAACGTCTTGGCTCGCATGCGCGTCAGATGTCCACGTCATCAATCTCAGTCGTCAGCTCTGTTATCTCTCAACTAACACTGTTTACCTATAGGAGCATTTTTGTACCTAATTTATAACGTGAGGAGTATTTTCATCCCAAAAAAATATTATGGACATTTTAGTACCCGCAAGAAAACGTTAGGAGCATTTTTATACATTTTCCCTTAGTTTTTATTTAACATGCAAAAACATATTCTTCTTTACCAGATTTAAATTGTCTCTATCACATGCATTCTCATATTTTTGGAATAGAATGAAATTTTCAAGTGGTAAAGTAAATTTATTTTTCATTTACTTTCTTATATGAGAATGGTTGAATTCTGTATTAGAGTTGGATAAATTGATCACTTTGGAAAGTAGATTGAACTTTAGAAAATTTTACAAGTCATTGAACAAATTTCCAAGGTTGAAGAAATGAAGTATTTCAAGGTGAGACATCTAGGAAAACCTAGAAATTAACTAATTTCCATTGAACTAATTAATATCCATAATTTTGTTCTTATATTAGTTAATTGAATTAAGTTTTGTTTAAGTTAATTTTAATTTTGAAATTGTTATGTAGTATTTTCTTAGGAAAACCTAGATTATAATTATATTATATTTGCTATAATCATTAAAATATGATACCAAATTTATTAATATATCAACTAATTTTTCTATTAACTAGTTATAGTTTAATTATTAATTCTAATGTTGGTAATAACCTGATTTAATTTATAAATTCATGATATAATATTAATAGATTACTATAATAAAAGATTACTAGTATTTGGTTAGTTCTCTCACTACTAAAAAATTGACCTTCTACGATGACTTTGGCGATCGAAAAATCGTTGTTGAAAACCATCAGCAGCGGTGGACATTGATCGCAAAAGTTCATCGCAGAAGTTGTTGTTGCAAATATTCTACAACGGTGGATGCTATCATCGCAAAAGACACCGAAACTACAATAGACACTACGATGGCTCACAATGTTGCACACTCGTTTACGAAACAATAGTGACAAGCATAACAGTTTGTGATGGGCAATACGAGAGTACGTGACCGCTGATACCGAGTTCCATACACCTTCTGCAACGACGTCGCCATCACAACACTTAAATTTGGTTTTTTATAATTTAAAAATAAAATAAAATATCATGTTTATAGCTATATTTAAAATATTAGACAACCAAACAACACATACCATCAAATAACAGCCAAATATACATCAAAACTTAATATTTATATCAAATGTATCAGAATAATATCCACAATGATGAAATGTATATATACATCAATCTATAAAAAATCGAAGTATCAAATAAATACAAAATAAACATACAAAACTATGGTGCAGGATAAGACGGTCGTTGGGGCGAGGCAATAGACTGTGTAGGATCATTTGGTGTCGACAATGATGATGGCTCTGATGCTGGTGTCATCGCGCCAAATGATGGACAGAGTGGAGCCCGTGGCCAGAGAGATACAAGATGTCTCAAATATTGTACCATCTGCGTCATTTAATCTCAAAGAGCATAGATATTGGAGAAGATATGTGCCCGACTAGTCTCCAAATCCGATAATTGATATTTTATTCGCCTAGATGCAGATGATGTTGATGATCTAGCAATGGAGGAGGTGGAGGCAGATGGTCCCACACCGTGTGGCTACAACAATGCCCATGTATGGGCCGTTGTGCTAATGCCATATAGACGATCGTGGTCGACATCAACCACATGCATCCATGCATAGCATCAATATGATGATGCACAAATCACCTGCCTATTGGAATATGATCAGTTTGGATAGTGTAAAAATTATATCCAAACCATGTACACTACATTCCTAGCGGACATGAGTACGTAGATCCATACCTAATTAGATAAAACTTATATAATATATAATATAAGAAATGATATCTTGATAACTATATGGTAAGTATTTAGGATACTAATGAAATTTCGTGTCCGAATGTCTAACCATTAAATTATTAGTGAATCGAGATAGAGAGATTGGGTCGGATAAAAATATCCCTCGTGTGGGTCTGACCCATCTTTGGCGAGGCTGAAAATGGAATTTTCAGAGGAGCAATCAGTGGAGAAATGCAGCAGAGGTGCCTAGTGCTAAAAAATCAAATAAGATAAAATAGTTATTTCTTGAAGTAAAATGCATAAAATTCAAACCCTTGTATCATGATGGCCAACGTGATCAAACTCTTTACAACTTTGGCCACCGGACTTGTATTCCCTTATCCTATGAGGATGTTCCTTTCAAGGTTCACAGTTAATTAAGAACATGTGCAATCATTGCAAACCATGTTAGTTAACAAAGTTAGCCAATTATTCTGTGCATAATATATGAAAGGGAATATAATATTACAAAGGATGTTGACCGGAGATGTAACTGATCATACATACCAGACTTCCTTGGAGAAACAAATAAAAGTTGTTGATTTCTATTCACATGTGCCAGCTAATCCCTTGGCCTTGGGGGGTTACCTTTGTAAAATCTCTTTTTTTTATGTTCTCTTCAAAAAAAAATGCATCTCCTTCACTGATAATGAACATATGCCATAACACTAACATAAATCTCGTGTGCCTTGCTCCTGTTTAATTTCTTTTCGTTGCAATTCTCCATTTATTTTCCTCTTCAATTTAATTAAAATTTCTCATGGGACTTGTTATTTAATATCTTGGAAATCACATGATTTCTCTTTAACCCTAATAAATGTATACAATAGGATAATAAATAAAGGTGGATTGAATATAATTTTTTAAAATCCGATATACACCGAATATAATATCAATTTTATACTCTTTTTTTTTAATTCATGCACTAAATAAACAATAGATATTAATTCATCCACTATTATATTCTTTCTTATCTTACGAAATAAACATGTACTAACAGTAATTATTAGAATATTGTAAAAGCTTTTCATGACAAGAATGTGGAGATGATTATTTAGATGAATATTTGAAAATGGAAAAAAGGACGTGCGCTTACATTATTGCTATTTTGTTGAACAGCTGAAGCAGTGCGATTGGCATATGCAATTTACAATAAGCACAAAATTTAAACCCTAGCAAACATTGAAGATAATCTGGGCAAATGTATTTGTGGGCATATAAACATAGAACTGTGAAAAGTGAGCAATAATATAATACAATAGAAAAGACAAAATTGGCATTGATAAAAAAAGTGCAGATTGCCAAAATTGAAATCCTGGACACATACAAAAAAAAAGAAAAACAAATCAAGAGATGGAAAATAATAATTTTGGCTAGTTCACCTTTCTCCTAGTATCAATGAGATGAAATCTCGTATCCATGATCTGAAAGATCTACTATAATGCTTTCCTGATCTGCCCAAGTCCATCTGCGTAGAAAGAAAGCCTACTGAATCACACACTCGCATCTCCTAAAACTTCCGCCCTCGTATTCCTCATCCGATAGATCGTCATCGCTACAAAATGGTGTCCACATACAATGTGTTAGATCTGTGTAAAAACATGGATGCCAGCATACAAGGTCTAGTGTGTATGTCATGCAGCAGAGCAAAGAAATTTTGAAAGCACAAATTAACTAGATTCTTTAAATGATAGTCAGACATTATCAAGCTCCCCAGATAGAACAACCTATTTGCTTGCAAAGGTAAGGCTGTATTCACCTAACCCCACATTGTTAGGAGAGCCTCATGCACTAGCTATCGCCTTTGTTGTGGAAGCATGAAGATTGAAGAGAACTACCAAAGTTGCTTGAAATTCATAAATGTTTCCTGAACATATCCAGTATGACTGTATGAGTTGCATGGTAGATCTCCGATCCATGCCATGATAACACATTGCATTTTGTCCAGATCTAGCAAGATCATTTCCCAAATGCCAAAAATAAATACACAGATTTTCCGAAATTACTTCACACATAATTGTCCATCAAATGTAAAACCTGCTTGGCCAATTTTGCTTGTGGTTTACTAATATGAACATTATAAAAAAAATCACTTAGGAAATGGATTAGATAAGACTTAAAAAATAGAACCCAGCGGTTTTTATTAAAAACTGCTATTCGCTAGACAAAAATCTAGTGGTCATGCTTCAATTCTGCATTTTGAATTTTAATTAATTTTGGATAGACAAGGATACTGAAATAGATCTTAGTTGCACCAAACACAAGCTCAAACATAACAACCCTAATTCCATGCATCTGCATACTATCGCTCGTATAATTGCATTAAGCAGTTGCACATCTTGGTTTGGACCAATCTAGACTAGGATAAAGGCAGTTTAGTTCTCTATCGTACCCAAACATAATACCACAGTTTAAAATGGCGCGCGGGGCGCACACAGGCGGAAGCCCCCGCACCATATTCCCCTTGAGGCGCTACCCTAGCGCCTCAAGGGACATGGCGCGCGCCTCAGCCCAGGCGCAAGGCGCGCGCCATATGCACCACACATAGGTACGGCGCAGGGTGCACCGAAATTTACATTTCTTTTCTTTTCTTCTTTCCTCATCCGCCGAGCACTCTTCTTTTCTTCCTCTTTTCTTTCCTCCGGCACCTCCGGCGAGTCTGCTTCCCAACTTTCAACTTCGGCGACGGCCTCTCCTCCATCATATTTCTACGGCCAGTCCTCTCCAACGGGTTTTTTTTTCTTCTCTCCTTTCTAAGCAGCATATTTCGGCAGATACTTTCCCTGCTGGCTGAAATATGCTGATATTTTCTTTAGCAGCTGCTGCAGAAAATTTCAGCATGCTTATTAGCGTGCTGAAAATATGAGCATGCTGAAAATATCAGCATGAGTTCCTCTAGTTTTCTATTTCTCATCTTTAACTTCTCATTTCTTTTCTGTTTTTTTTCTCATTTTTCGGTCTTTAGAGTTTATATTGTGGAATCTTCTTCTAGTAGTAATATTTAGTTATTCTTTAACAACTTTGACTTATTATCTTTATTTAGTTAGATGCTAAATAAGATGTTAATTAGGTGATTTTATTTTAGAAATATATATTTTTATGTATAAAATACATTTTATAAATATATTTTATTTTTGCGCCTCGCCTAGTTATGGCGCGCGCCGTAATCTTGCGCCTCGGTGCGCCTTGCGCCATTTACAACTATGCATAATACCAACATGGTTTAAAATCTCGTACCGGTACGATCTTGGTCTGAGGCACTGGTACCGTACCGACACTCGGTACGAGACGGTACAAACATTTCAAGATTTTTTTGTTTTTATTTTTTTTTCAAATATAGTCTCAAAAAATAGTTCTAAGCTTCAAACCATTGTTTTGAGCTCCAAAACACACATAATCTACTAAAAATATCAAAATTGGTATAGAGAGGTACCCGGCAATATAAGTGTTATTACGAGGCGGTCGGGCGCTCACCTAGGCGCCCAGGCGAGGCGAGGCCCGAGCGCCTTAATGGTGGATGAGGCGGGCAACTTCAATGAGGCACTGCCTCGAGCGATGCTTTTTTTTGGGCGTCGTACTATTCCAGGTGGCGCCTAACACTATATGATGTATTAAAACACAGCATGTGGTGTTATTTATTACACTGCATGCAGCGTTATTAACACTTGAATAACCCTGTATACGCATGCACTGCATGGATCATGCACTGCTATTAATAACATTGCACAGAATGGTGCTTTATACTTAAATATGATATATATACACTTAAGTATGATATATATATAAAATCTACTTTAATGCTATTAATTACATAAACTAAATATAATATATATACTTAAATATGATATAATATATACTTAAATATAATATAATATAATTGAATATTACATAAAATGGATATAATTGATTTATCATTGAATAATATATATAATATTATGTATACTTTAATATAAGTACCTCACTTCGCTCGGGCAAGCGCCTAGGCTAGCGCCTCAGGTAATAAAGGACCTTGGCGCTTTGAGGCACCTAACGCCTCGTGACAACACTAGGCGATATAGGCTCGACACTAGGCGGTACATGATCGGTAAGTACAGTACTGCCCAGTACCTTCGGTACACCTCAGTACCGGGTGTATCGATAACAATTTTTTAAAAAATCGATAAATACCGACCGTACCAAGTGGTATGGTACAATATTTAAAACCATGCTAACCAATCCAATAGCATTAACATTCCAAGAATCATTCTTGAACAGTAACATTGGGTTTTAATTTTTTAGTGATTGACTCCACTGGAGTCAAAGCTTTACATTTGAAAAAGGATAAGAATAAGATTAAGTTTATGATCAATCAATAGAAAATAAGATAATTAAGTCAGAATATTAAAGTTTGGGAAAATAGAAATTGTGAGGGGTATTTGATGAAGAAATAACAGTTAAGAAAATCTTATAAAGGCTTAATACCTTACAAAGTCATCTTTGGCCATTGGAGACTAGCTAGTATGAACATTAGGTGTTGTTCGGTTAGCGAAAACTATTTTCTGGTTTGGTTTCAGGGAAATCGAAAACTTAGTTTTGGTTTCTAGTTTTCAGTTTTCTAAAAACGCGTTTGGTTAATGAAAACAACATTAGTTTTAGTTAGTTGAAATCAGTGAATATTTATTTGGCTATAAAAAGTAATATTAATTTTCCTTGAATATTTTTAGTAGTAATTAAATGTTTAGTTTACAAAATTATATGTTTGCTAATATGGTTATAAAATATTTGTAACATTTAATTAACTAAGTTATTTGTGGTTTAAGATTTTTTTGTTCAATTAGATATAAAAATTAATTAATAATTATTATAATATTTCAAAAAAAAAATCCAATAGTCTAAAATTAGTTTTGATTAATTATAAATAAATTAACTTTAAGAAAATTGAGTTATTTTAAAATTTGGGTTTTAGTTAATTAGATATAAATTGATTTAATTAATTTGTAAATTTAAGATAATAGTTTGAGTTAAAAATGATGATTTTTATTTTTTTTAAAAGGAAAAATCATACTTTTAGTCCCCATAATTTCCTCCAATTTTGGTTTTAGTCTCTATAGTTTTAAAATTTTGGTTTTAGTCCCCACACTTTACTTCCGTTTAGGATTTGGTCCCTACCGTCAAATAAAGTTTAAACGGTGCTGACGTGATAATATGTGCTGATTGGACAATGCTGACGTGGAGCCTGCATGGACCAACTTTGTAAACTATAGGGACTAAAACCAAATTTTTATAAACTATAGGGACTAAAACCAAAATTATATAAACTATAGGGACTAAAACCAATATTAAATTAATTATTTTTCTTAATAAATATAAAAAATTACATGATATTTTTTAATTTATTTATAAATAACTATAATATTTAAAAATATTAAAATTGAGCAAACTTTTTACCGATTAAGGTGATTTATTTTGAATTTTATTTTGAAAAGAGTGATGAAATGTTTATATATTTAGTAGGGGTAAGCACGGGTCGAGACATCCCAGTCGTCCCAACCCGAAAAGTCGGGACAAATCCCGTTCAGTTCAAAATCGGGACGGGACCGGGACAAATATGGCCGTCCCGAACCCATCCCGGTTTTGAGTCGGGACGCAAATATGCGTCCCGGTTTCGGCCTCGAATACAAAGCTTCGCAATTTTGTCCCGCTCCGAAAAATTTGAGACCGGACCGGGACGTCCCGAATTTATTAATATTGGTTTTTTTATAAAATAATATTATATATTTAATATTACTTATATTATAAACCGGGCAAGGACGGGACAATCCCGATTTTTTTTGTATCGTCCCGATTTTTAATCGGGACAAACATATTTGTCCCGGTCCCGTCCCAATTTTGAACCGGGACGGGATTTGTCCTGACTTATCGGGTAGGGCCGAACCGGGACGGTCGGGACGTCCCGACCCGTGCTCACCCCTACTAAATATATAAACATGTCATCGCTCTTTTCAAAATAAAGTCAAAAATAAATCACCTTAATCGGTAAAAAGCTTGCTCAATTTTAATATTTTTAAATATTATAGTTATTTATAAATAAATTTAAAAAATATCATGTAATTTTTTATATTTATTACGAAAATTAATTAATTAAATTTTGGTTTTAGTCCCTATAGTTTACAAAATTTTGGTTTTAGTCCCCATAATTTATAAAATTCTGGTTTTAGTCCCTTAGTTTAAAAAGTTGGTCCATGTAGGCTCCACGTCAGCATTGTCCAGTCAGCACATATTATCCACATCAGCACCGTTTAAACCTTATTTGACGGTAGGGACCAAATCCTAAATGGAAGTAAAGTGTGGGGACTAAAACCAAAATTTTGAAACTATAGGGACTAAAACCAAAATTGGAGGAAACTGTGGTGACCAAAAGTATGATTTTCCCTAAAAAAATTAAACATAGTTTGATTTATTTTTAAATTAATTAATTTTATAAAAAAATATTTACAATTACAAAGTTGCCACTGCATTTTGATAACGAAACCGACAGTCTCGAAACCACAGAAAACAACATTCTGACATTTTCATTTTTATTAAGAAAACTAGTTTCATTTTCATTCTAGTTTCAATTCAGTTTCATGAAAGCGCTGAACCAAATACGTTTTCGTAAGTAGTTTTGGTTTCCAAAACCATGAAAACAGACTTGGTTTCGCTAACCAAACAGGCCCTTAGGTTCCTAGCATTACCCTTCCTATTGCCTAAGTTTGGAATTTAAATGACCCACACATAAGAATTAAAAATATATATGTAACATCAAGTGCAAAAGCATCTTAAGTAGTCACCAAAATTTTAAGAGCACAGAAGATAATTTGTTGATGGAGCTCACTTGGGAGAGCTATAAGACTTCTGAGAAGGACAAATAGGCAGGAAGAAGGTTGACAATCTAGGTTACCAGCATGCTATAGCAACAAGTTTGCAAAGGTTCTAGGACAACCAATTATATTTTCCAAGATATCACACTCCCAGGTCAGCATAGGTACCCTTGTGTCTCTATGTCCTGCAATCTTTCATGATCGGTAGCCTGGTTTTGATATGTGGGTACAAATCAGCTTCCCTTTCAAAACAATCAAATAGGTTCTCATAAGGGTATCATGTTCTATGAGCTCAAGCAATGTCAATTGACTACATTCTCCTCATTATCTGTTGCAAGTCAATAGTCCCTATACCTTCTCCAGACTATAGTTCATATTTCCTGTATAGAAGTCTCTAATGAACACATACGGAGAGGGTAGTAACTAATGTTTGTCATGATACTGTTACTAAAACTTACTGATATGGAAAGGCGACGTACATGCTCACATAAAAAAATTTGCCTGACATCATTAAGCGATGCCTAACATACAGATAGGCATTATTACATTGCAAGACAGTATGCACCAAGAATTCAGACGTGCAATAGTTTTGTATAGAAAGACTTCAACTCCAATTATTACTACCAAACTGAAACTGCAGGTTTGAAGAAACTTGAAAGTGCAGTCACTCATCAGGCAGTTCATTCATGCATTTGTGCATGCTATGCACATTCAAACATGTACTTACTTTCCATATAATAGTGATGATGCATGACCAACAACAGTTTGCGAGTTCACATGATTTCATAAACTACTTAAATGTTTCCATATCCCACAAGCATAAAAAAGAAATCAATGTTTGTAAATATCTAATGATATGTGACTAAGACATGAAGCAAAGCAAAGTGGTCGAAATATAGAAAGATGAAAATGCATATATTTTCTTTCTTCAAAAATAATGATCAATAGAGAATCAGAGATGCAGGTTTAATCAGCATGATATGGTGACATCACTACTTATGTTGTTGGTTAATAGATCTGAAACATACCTGACTTCAAACTCTCTTATCTCAGCAAGATCTTTCCCACATTTATCAGTCCATTGAACTTTCCTCCCTACAGTACAGCAAGAGGTCTTGTTTTGTGCGTCTTCCAATAACTCACGAGCATCATCATCTTTAAGCTCCAAGGAGAGATCTTTTGATGGCTTCTTCATATTGCTCTTAAGACTGACCGTTATCTTACCTCTATCAGAACATGAGGATGAATCTGATGACGTTTTAGACATGTGATCAACTTTCCTAATAGATGGTCCATCAAGTCTTCCAGGAGCACATCCAAAGCAGGAAAAAGAAGCACATCTGCAAGAAGCATGATCACTCCTAGAAGTCAACTGAGAACCTGGCTCAACTTCTTGTCCAACCAATCTATATTGATTCCTTGATGAAACTTTTATGGGCTTCTCCTCATTTCTCCGGCCAAGGAGAAGAACTGCAAGGCCATTGCTATAACCTGAAGCTGAAGAAGAAAAAAACCCTCCTCCTTCCACAGCCAAAAGCATATTCGTTGTTAATGTGATCCAGTCAGCTACACTTCTTTTCTAATCAATGAAAGGAAGAATTTTTCTTGGAAATGAGCAACTTTTCCACTTATCCATTACACCGCTCACTTATAGAAGCTGGAAAAGTCAATGATCAAATGTCAGCTATGTTCTAAATACAGGCTACTTTGCAGCACTAATAACTTCCACAAGAGATTAATTACCATTGTAAAATATGAACATAAATATTGTTTTAAAAAAAGTGGAAGTAACTTTAAACCTCTATTTGACATAGTGTTATTGAAAAAAGGCTATCTAAATCATGGTAATAATGCAGTACACTATTTAACATTATAGCACAAAGTTGTTGATGCAAACTATATTGTCAAGAACTGATAATGGGAGCCTGGGAGGTTTCAACAAAACTTCAGATTTTATTGTGAGCTTGAAATATTTCCTACACAAAGTCCAACGAAAAAATATGGTACACGTTCAATCAATAGCAGGAGTTTTTTCCGGTCATGAATAATTTCTTCTCGTGTCAGAGTACAAAAATTGAAAGACAACCAAATCAGGAGAAAAAGAGAAGAAAAAAAATACAATGCAATAAATAATGGTTATTTATATAAGATCTCAACAGAAACCTTTTGCTGAATCTACGACTACGCTGTCAAGTGCAAGGCAATGTGGCAGCATTGGTGCTGCTAAACAAACGACAGTTAGGTTGAATCTCAACGGCATTTATTGGCGAATCAGCAAAGTAGATTATAAAAGAAGAAATAACTCAGATCAACTAAATGATCCAAGAAAAGGGAACAAAGGAATCTTAACGAAAATCATACAGCACAACACAGAAATGGGAATCGAGAACAAAATGCATTGATCTAATGAAGAAGGCTATCGTCAGGACGCCCTAAGCATCCTATTCCTACATTTCCTTCTCTACTTAAATGAGCAAATCTAGGGCTCTCCCACCGTTTACTCCCCAAAAACACCAATCAGAAAGAGCACGCACAAAATCGAAGACCGTGGAAAAGAGGAACGGAACCTTGAATGAATCCTCGAATAAATCGGCGATGACGAGGAGATCTGATGGCGAAGATGTCTGTCCGATTCCGAGGAACCAAATGATCTTTAGGCGGCCGCGGAGAAAGGAAAGCTCTCTCTCTCTCTCTCTCTTCTTTTGCTTTTGCTTATACTGAGTTACTGACTATTAAAGTAAAAAAGAGCGCTAGCAATGTTGAATTTTTATTCTTTTATCAGAAGAAGAAAAATTATAGACCGTCCGATGAGTAGATTTAATTTTTTACTTAGTGTGACAAGTAGAATAATATATGAAAACTATTTGGGTTTTAATATTTCAAAATTTATTTAGCGCTCATTTGTTTGGTGGTAAAAAGTTAATTTGAATATTTAAGGATGAATTTACAGACGAACGTATTTGGGGAGACGAGAAGAGAAACTTTTAATTAAAAAACATTTTAATTTATAAGTAGACTAATGGCCTAATGGGGATGGCCGTTACGTTATGGCAACGGCGGCAACAGTAATAATCAATTTAATAAGGGTTAATTTTAGTTTGGCTTTAAAAGTTCTAAAAATTTATCAATTTAATAACTTACAAAAATATTAATTGGATCCTCAAAAATTTCAATTTTATTTCACTTTGACCTTTTTATGATAAATACATTTACTATATTTAAAATTCTATCATTTTCGACTAAGTACAAACATTTATATTTTTTTTATTTGATAATAATCAAATCAATTTATTTTATGCACCATTTTTTACTTATTTTTGACCAGATCTTTATATTTTTTATTCAATTTAATTGCTATTATTTGTCAAAAACATAAATGTATATGTTCTTATATATAAAAAATAAATATTATGCACATAACTGAAAAAAAGATAGATAAAAAATTATCGTTGTAGTGTGTTTCGAGAGCAAAAAAGTAAAATAAAATAAAATTAAAAATTTTGAGAGTCAAATCAAAATTAAATTTTTTGTGAATCCATTTGTACTCAAGTGATAGTAGCATCTGAATATGTTGTTTAGGTCTTGAATTCAATCTTTAATTGTAGCGTTTTGTGCACCTTTTTCACGTCTTTCTAAGTCTTGTGATACGTCTTGTACGCATATTATTGTGTTTGCGATTTATAATGATTATGTTATAAAGTTACTTTTTTAAAAAAAAAATCAAAATTAAAATTTTTTAAGGTCAAATTGATATTTTTGAAATTTAAGGATCAAATTCATAAAATTTTGAAATGTTGAGGACCAAATCGAAATTAAGCCGTAATTTAATTAATTAATATGCATAACAAAAAAAATTCGAAATAATGTGCCAGCACATCCACATGTGGACAAGCCATTATTAATTAGCATAACATTATTTTGGATGCATCAGATCCAAAATTATTTGCTGAGGCAGCCAACCGAACTTGGCTGGCATGGCCGCCGGTATTAAACAGATATAACTATCAACGATGTCTTTGGAATTTTAAATTTTAATAAAATGATACCGGTAGGTTTCATTTGAAGCTCTTTTCTCCAAATAAATTAAAAGGCGACGGAAATGAATACAACATGATAACTAGTCAAAAAATTCAGCCTGATAATTAAGTTTATCGGGCCGGGGTCGATCGGCACGATAACATTACGGGCCGACGCGGGCCGGCTCTTATTAGACCGGGTCAATCCATTTGGCTCACTAAGTATTTAAAAAAATTAATTTCAAGTCTAGTTTAACGTTTGTTTAGTGCTTTAAAATTGAAGGTGAAATTAATTCATAAAGCTTTTCATATGAAATATCATATTTGGTGCTTACTTAGTCTCTCAAATATTTTAAATTAATTTTTTACATATTTTTAGTAAGTCTTTAGTTGATAAACGGGGTCGCGGGCCGTGCCAAGCCGAAAATTTTCGGCCAACGGAGTTAGCGGGATGTGCCAAGCCAAAAAATTTTGGCCCACAAAGTTAGCGAGTCGGGCCAACACGCTACCTTATCGTGTCAGGATGTCCCGTTTGGGGGTTGGGGGTGGGGGGAGAGAGAAATGATTGACAATAGATCACGATGGCCTGTCAATCGCAAAATTGCATATATTTATTTATTTATTTTAGGTTTGCACTATCCCATAAAACTTAAAAATTGCATATTCTTGTAAAACTCCACGTATGGTTTAATTAGATTTTATTTGTTAATTAGAAAAGCATTACCATTACTTATTATCTTAATATGCAGAGTGAAATTATTATTTATGAGATATTTGTTTTCAATGATAAGAATACGATAAGCGATGGATTAGTATCTATTGTTTATTTAGCGTGGATTAGAAGAAAATAAAAATTGAAAAATGTAAAATTAATATTATATGCTAAGTATATCAAATTTAAAAAAATCATATTCAATCATCCTCATTTATTATCTAATTCAATTTTATCCAACGAAGTAAATATACCATCATATCATCTCTTATCATATAAAGCAAACATGCCTACATTGTAAAATTGTATTGATTCCATAGTTCTTATTTAGATGTCTCTACGACATCGATAGTGAGTCATTTTCTCTATTTCTTTCTCATTTTAATTTTTGTGATGTCGTCTTTTTGAAGTCTATGTTCCATTAATTACTTTATATTTTATGTTGTTTATGTATATTTTATATTTATTATGTATGTTTCTCATTTTATGTTGTTTATTTCATAAATATATTAATTTGATTACCCACGAATTAATACATTTTATAAATAATATTTATATACAGTAACAAATATTGTATACGATAAATGCAACTTATTATTTAACTATTTATAAGTATATTTTTAGCTTACAAATATATATAAGTGATTCGTTGGTCCAAAAAAATATTAATAATAAGGGATTGTGCCTTATTTGTATATATGCATGTTTTTTTGTTGTAACTCTTTTAATTTGTAGCACTTCTACTTTGATTGTCACACGTCTCCTAGGATCATTCCTTTTAAGGTAAATATCGTTTAAGAGAATGTGTGACAAGTACACTATGAAACTTAAGAACTCAAAAGAAATGCGAGAATTCATGTACATACAGCGAAAATAGAGACAATATTTTATACAATGAAAAATATAGAAACAAAGAAATTGATACAACGCAAAGGAATGAACTAGCATCAGAGTGTGTCTCCTCTACTCTATCTAATTAGATTTTCTTTGTTACTAATTTGTACTTGCAAATCTAAATCAAACACAAGTGTCATCAATGAAAGCCTGAAGTCCGATATTGTCAATATGTCAAACACTAATATAGCACAATATGTAGTATGCATCGTATTTTATGTAGTCACATTAACTCATGTCAATAATCACTATAATATAACTCTTAAGATGCACCAAATAATTAGATATCAAGTGACCATATGGGCTCCGTAATGAAATATAATGCATTAACACTATGCATACCCAATTTAGATGCTAACTCTTGTAACATTACTCCTATAACTTGACTCATGCATAAAGAGAACACTGCTACATGACCTAAACTTTTCAAACTCTATAATATTGTTTATCAATCAAGAGCGAATGTGGACAAGAGCTCCGTGAATTTTCTCCTACACTTTTGCACTCAAGAGTGGTCATCCGGGTCTATTCATAGAGGGAGAACGACTATTCGAAGATAGCATGTAGGCATTGCACATGTTCCCCCGCGCCTAGGGATGACAATGATACCCGTTTAAGCGGATACCCATGAGTACTTACCTGTTTATGACGGGTATGGGGGTTAATATCCTATCCGTGAGGATGTTGTGGGTAATTTTTTTTACCCATTTATTATATAGGGCGAGTGCGAATATTATACTCGTATCCGCAGGTACTCGTTACCTGCGAATATAAATATAATTACAAAAGGTACCTTATGTTGTTGTTGATAAATGCTTGAAGACCTTATGTTGTTGATAATGTATTTATCTACTCTTTTTTATCCTAAAACTTATATAGTTGTTGATATTTATTTTATTATTGTGAGTTTGAATTTTAATAAAATATTATAATTTATATTTTTCAAAGTGTCATGGATACCCGTCAATATCCGTGGGGATCCATCCCCCCGAGGAGATTTAAATGGGTATCCATTTTTGATACATTCGGAAAATTAAACGGGTATGAGTATTATATATGTTTCGTGGGGCGGATAGCGGGTAGGCACCCCCGTACTCGCCCTGCCTCGTTGACATCACTACCCACGCCATAATTCATACTTGGATCACTGATGTCCCTACCTAAGAACTCCCTCGGGTTCAATGGGTCATAAACTCTATCAAAAACTTTGTAACAGTTTCAAAGGAAACAAAATAGGCATATAAGCACTAACTCATACATGTAACTCACCTTCACACCATGTTATTCTTGGTCTAAAGTTTTCAACATTGGTCTCAATCTTGATTTTAATGATAATAGACTATGAACTAATATTTTATTTAGAAATAATTTCAAGTTCCAAGTTGATAAGCACTCCACGTCTGTGATTAGAAGATTGATTTAAAATTAAAAATTTCAAAGGACATTAATCGATGCTCAGAAGAGAAAAAAATGAAGACTTAGTTTAGTGGTTTTAGAATGAATATATTATCCTTATGATGCAAATTGATGATGATGAAAACCCAAATCGTTGCATCGAAGCTGTTGGATAAATGGTCACACTAGAGGGGGGTGAATAGTATGTTAACTAAATTCTTTTCGCCTAACTCCGATTTTAATCTTTTCTTAAACTACTTAGGCAATTCACAATTCAACGATTAAATGTGGAAGCGAGTAATAAAGATAAGCAATGCGATAGACAAAAAAAATAATGCTAACACAATTGTCTATAGTGGTTCGACCCCAATGCCTACTCCACTACCTAAGCACCATGCTTAGGATTTCTAAACTAGCTTTAATAGATTATATCATTTTCCTTACAAAGATGACTTTACACCGAAAAGTCTCCGCTCTCAAACCGAAGGCACTTCCACACCCGGAAGTATCCTGTCTTCCTACCGAGAACACTCTCCCACCTCAACCTAAGGGACAACTCAACTAATCCTTGTAAACTAAATTTACAATGGTGGATTTAAGCATTAACACTAAGGCAATTACCTACTCAATCAATCTAGCACTCAAATACAATGAAATAACAAGAAAATACAACACCAAATAAAGCAATAAATCAAATAGTAAAATACATAGCTCCACAACAAGATTCTTAGCTTACTCTTGATGTCTTTAATGATGAAGCAATTAAGTAAATGCTCAATCAAAGAGATGAAAGGTTCAAATTAGGGTTTTCACAAGATTGGCTCAATGAGGTCTTAGAATTGATCAAAAGATAGCTCAAGAAGGTTAGAAGTGATCAACCTCATGGAGGAAGGCTCTCATGGCCTTGTATTTATAGGCCATGAAGAGAAGAGCAACACCTCTCTTCTCAACGGGCAAATTTTTGCCCGTTACTGATTGTCGGTCGCTCGTTGGTCGATCGTCGATCGACCGAGCGAGCGACCGAAGAGCCCTGCCAGTTCTGGGCACTAGTCGATCGACTGAATACCCTATTGCCCATTTTTAGCTTCTGCAGATCGACCAGTCAATCGACCGAACCTGAGCAGACTACTTGGTTTGGCTGATTTTTCTACATGTTTGTTCATTTGGGTTCTGTCTTCGCTAAGTCTACTTATATAATATTTATTAACTTTAAGTGTTATATAAGGATTATCCCCCATTTGGATTCAATAAAAATATCTAAAAAATCAAAATCTAACTTTTGGGGTCTAGTACAAATTTTCGAAAGACGAAAATTTTATGATATTCCGGTTCAAATATGGGTAGGCTAAAGGCTTCCAAAAAATATTTAAAAATATCTCGTTATCTAGTTTTTACGTAAGGAACAATTATCAATATTTTTTTATGTTTTGGTGTTCGAATTTAGTTTTTGGATTCTTATGCATCATCATGAGGATTTACGACACATGCTAAACACCCTACACCTAAACTCTAACTTCCCAAAGAATCCCAAGCGTCGATGAGCATCCTTGTCGATTTCTGCGATTTTTTTTATTTTTTCGATCGAGGACGTCGTGCGCTAACCGATATGGAATCTGAAAATAAATCTTAATGAAATCATTAGTTCCATGTTTATTATCATCAAAATCGAGATTAAGATCAATGTTGAAAACCTTAGGCCAATAGAAGACTAACCTGATATCAAACTCAAACAAAGTCGAAAGTTTTCAATCTTGATCTCAATTTTGGTTTTGATGATGACAAACTAGGAACTAATGTTTCATCAAGAAATAATTTCAGATTCTAAGTTGAGAAGCACACTATGTCTATAATCGGAAGATCGATGTGAAATCGAAAAAAATCAAGGGACATTTATCGATGCTCAGAAGAGAAGAAAATTTAAAGAATTGGTTTAGAGGATCTGGAATGAGTGTATTGTCCTTGGGGTGCAAGTTGATGATGACGCAAATTTGAACCGTTGCATCGAAACATGAACCGACACTCAACTCCGTTGAAACTGCTCATAGTGTAGTTTCGGTCGAAGATTCGATCGACTAGCGGTCAATTGACTTGTCATTGGTCGGTCTTTGACCAACAACACAAAGGGTAGTTTTCCAATCATTGTAACCCGTTGTTCCTGAGCCATATCCTTTTGTTTCCCTATATAATTGGGTTCCTTACCTTTCTTAAGCCTCTTAGAAGCTTAATGGGTCATCTTTTATCCTTGTCTGAGATTCAAATAGTCATTCTTTGATATTATTTATGCTACCCTTCTTGATTGAGCCTCAAACTTAAATTGATTCATCATCAAAAGACATCAAGAGGAGCTAGGAACTTGGTTTTAGAGCCACTACAAGAATATTAAGCATCACCAACGATTTGAACCATCACAGCTGATGCATTGCTATTAACGACGGTTTGAGTTGTTACGCCCCGCCTAGGTTTATCCTTAGACAATGGACAATGCCTAGGAGAAGCACAACCAATAACCAAACAATCCTTCACCAAGCTATATATAAACTAATTGCAACAAAGTCAACATATCACTACAACACAACCGGCTTATAGAGATACAAAATTAGAAACAAGTTAGATTTTTATTTCTAAATCTTCACATTTAGAAACTACTAGATAAAAATTTATTCCAAATTAGCCTCTAAAGATCTATAGAAACAACAACAATAACAACAACAACAGAGTCACTTAGTTGATCCGACTCTAAGCTATAGAAACAGCAGTAATAGAGTCACTTAGTTGATTTGACTCTAAGCTATAGAAGTTCTAAATAAAAACTAAACAAGGTAACAACTGAGTTTAACCATCAAACTAATGACAATTAAAGGAAACTAAGCAGTAGATAACGTCTCTCCTCCAAGACTCTAGCTACCCAACTATCTCGCCATCATACCTGGGGATCTTAGGCAAAAACAACAACATCAGGGGAAAGCTGAATAGGAGTATCAATACGTCAACAATAATATTAAATGAACATGATGCCATGGTACCACCAAATGCAACCGTCTACAACTCTCCAATAAAATACAATATGTCAATGAACTATGCATGTTTACCTATCACCTAATGCAACACATAACCAATCAAGAGCGTAGTAGACAAGTGGGTTCCCCCGCACTCTCGCACCTTGAGAGTTGCACCTCTAGCCCGCTCAAGCAATATGTGTGACTATCCAAAGGAAAGCCCGTCGGCGCCTCACACCCTGACGCTGCACACTAGCACCTTGTGTGAAAATATCGTGATCATTAGTGTCACTGCCCATACACCTCGGGTCAACAATATAAGTATCCATGGGCTTTCGCTTGATAAAAGATCAAATATGCAACATGTTAACTAGATCTCACCATTATAACAAATGTATAAAAATACTACCGACAATGATACTAACATATGAAATGCATATATACGACAACCACAATAGTAATGCAACCACAATAACAACTAGATACAAATGCAATCAAAATAAATCATGATAGCAACATGTAACTCCTCAAAACGATATTCTACGATATGGACCATATTATGATCAAATAAGCATTAATAAATAACAACTAATTAGACATGTAATTTTCAACATGTCATGTCCAAAAAAATAATGCAACAAGAGATCAACAAATTTCAAAAGCAAAACAAACAAGTAGAGGCAAGGGGTAAAATAATCATTTTACCAATTCAACATTCATCAACTACAATAGGAATCACACCACAACACAACACAACTATCTATATTCTAAATCGTTTAGTCTAATTGTCTAATACATCATTACTCTACATTATTTAACTATTTATCAAACTGAACTAATAACTTTTAATTGTTGAATAATACTAAAAAATACAAAAGGCCTATCAAACGATCTCGAATAAAAAATCCAACACCACCATTGTGTGCAGAATGCGAAAAGCTACAATTTTTATGTTCACAAACGATGTCTCTAAGTCTCCAAAACAATTTAATTTCAAATTCAAGGTTCAAAAGCCGATTTCTCCTAATAATACTATAATTTATATATCCAGAAGCTCTTTCTAGAAATACAATTTTCCTAATTATTAATTAATTTATAAAATCCTCCCCTCCCTGTTCCCGAGCCCGGCGCCTGACTCCTCTTCCTCCTCTTGGGTTCACGTCGGGCGGCTCCTCCGGTCGCCGATGATCACCCCGTCGCCCCTTCTCGTGAACCCCGGCGCTAGCGAAACACCGACGACGGACTGAGGAGAGCCACGGCTTTGCTGCAGCATGCTGTGGTCGTTGCCTTGCCACGAGCAACGCCTTGCTGTCGTGGTCGTTGCCTTGCCACGGGCAACACCCTGCTGTCGTGACTTGGCAGCCATGGTCGCAAGCCAATGGTCACGCAATCGGCGTGCAAGTAGCAGCGCGGCCGCCCACGACCACCTCTAGCTCCGGCTCCGCTTAGGGATGTCAACGGGACGGGTTCGGGGCGGATAGTGCCACACCCGCACCCGCACCCATTTACTAAACCCGTCTCCCGTATCCGCACCCGCACCCGCAATGGATATCCATCACCCGCATCCTCACGGGTAATTGATACCCGCGGATATCCGTGGATACTCATTTAATATATGACAAGAATTTTTATTTTATTATAATAGTATACCACCAATGATTCTTATTTCACCACTATTAATAATTTGGTTGAGAAACATTAATCCATAAAATAAACTATGTAACAATTAAATTCTAAATCATAAAATTATCTTAAGAAATATCAATAATCATTTATGAAACATTAAATTTAAAACCAAAATTAAATTTAAAATCAAGGTACTTTCAATTAAAATTAGAAATTGAAATCCCTAAAAATATATTATATTTAGATTTATTTTTAAATTTTCCATTAAATATTAATATATATATATATAATTATAAATTTAATTTTTCATATATATTGACGGGTAGCGGGTATCCGCGGGTGTGGATAGTATAGTATCCATACCCGTACCCGTTTATTAAATGGGTAAAAATTTACACCCGTACCCATACCCGTGGGTATAATATGTTTATCATACCCGACCCGTGTCGGGTAAATATCCGCGGGTATCCGCGGGTACGGGTAATATTGCCATCCCTAGCTCCGCTTGTTCTTCCTCCTCCAATTTCCTAGCCCTATTGTCGCCGATGAATGAAGAAACGAAAATGGAATGAAACAACGAAGAAGAGAGAGTAAGACTCCTATCTCTCTTCAAACCTCTGATTTCTCCTCCGGTCTCCTCAACACCTCTGCGCGTCTCCTGTCTCAACTACTGCAGCGATAGAAAATGAGATTAGGGAGAGGGATTAGGGCTGTTATTACGCATTTTGTGAAAAAAAAACCCTCCAAGATAAGTATTTATAATAAAGCTCTTTTTCTCTTGTTATAACATGAGCCGTGGGTAAGTCGTCAGTAACGACTTTCCCCATTTCTAAAAAAAAAAAATCTTGTTTTCTACTATATATATATATACCAAATGCCACAAAATATGAATCAATTTATATTTGTATAAACCAAAATATTAAGCAACATCGTTATATTCTCAATACAAGTGTTTTTCAAAAGTAATCAAAATAAGTATTTTTCAAAACTAATCAAAACGAGTATTTTCCAAAAGTAATCAAAACAAGTATTCTCTCCGAGAATGCCTTTGGTAAAAAATAACTATGAAAATTGCCTTGCTATAAATTTTTCTTCACCATCGATTTTCCCATTTGGGTTGATCATGGATCATGGTTTTTTCTGTCCATTGCCATCCCTATACATGGCATGTTCAGGATTGGTGATCCTTGTATTGAAGTCATTCTGTTGTCATTGCTAATTGTTGAGGAATTGGGATGGCAACAGGCTGAATGGGAAAGATTGTGGCATGTTGTTCCTCATCCCGAAGGAGATAATTCATGGTGGAAAAAATTGTATAGGGGCCATTTTATTTATTTATTTATTTTTAAAATTATTACCATGAGTAGGAGGTGATGATAAATTAGTTACCTCCATCGAGTTGCCAAGAACTATCCCTACAGAAAATAATTGACTATTCGTTGAATATATGTTGACTATAATGCGAATATACATGCACTTCATACATATATCACATTCATATATTACATTCATACTATCATTTAAGCACTGAGTATTGACTACATCAAATATTCAAATTATATAGGCTTAATTATGTTTTTGGTCCCCCAAAATATCACATTTTTTTCCATTTGATCCCTCGTTTTTAAAAAATTTCTGTTTAATCCCTCAAAAAATATTTTTATTTCCGTTTGGTGTCTCCGTTAACTTTCTGTTAACTTTTGTTGTTAAGTGTCAATGCTTACACGGATTAAAGACAAAATGAGGGATCAAACGAAAAATTAGAGATATTTTAAGGGACTAAATGGAAAAAATATATATTTTAATAACATAAGTTTTGTCATCTTATTCACCAATATAAAATCTCATCAATTTATTTTTTCTTATTTCAAAATATTCACCCCACAAATCAACAATAAATTTATGACTCACGCTCGCGCCACCCTTGCGTCACCACAACTCGCACTCGCGTCGTCCTTGCGTCACCACGACTCATGCTCGAACACCTTTTATTCCCTCGACCCTTCTCTACCACCCTAATTTTTTTATTAATTAATTCCAAAAAATCATGGTGGAAAGAGCGAGGTCGTTGTGGTGTTACATGATGGTGGGCAGTCTCACGGCACGAGTAGCCAGGGGTGGTGCGATTTGTGGTGGCGCAAGGGCGAAGCGAGCGCGAGTCGTGGTGGCACAAGGGGTGCGCGAGCGCGAGTCATAGTGGCACAAGGGTGGCGCAAGCGCAAGTCGTAAATGTATTGTAGATTTATGTGGTGAAGATTTTGAAATAATAATTAAAAATTGATGTGATTTTATATTGGTGAATAAAATGAATATATATATATAGTTATGCTTAAAATATCTCTATTTTTTCGTTTGGTCACTCATTTTATCTTTAATTCATGTAAGCATTGACACTTAACAACAAAAATTAACGAATGAACCAAATGGAAACAAAAATAATGTTTGAGAGACTAAACGAAAAGTTTTTAAAATGAAGAGATCAAACGAAAAAAAGTATAATATTTTGAGGGACCAAAAACATAATTAAACCAACTATATATACTCCTATTCATATAAAACCTTCTCGTTGTCATCCCTACATCAAACATTCAAACTATATATACTCCATTAATTTGTCTCTTAATAGCACAAATGTGCCATCGGATAGTAACTGAACCTAAAATGTTACTTTATATCACAAATTATCATAACAGAAATTCATAAACTATATATGCTCCTATTAATTTGTTTTTGAAGTACTTGCTTTCCATGTGTGTTCATGCTCTAGTATGATCTATGCGTCCTAAGAATCACTAGGAAATCAAGTTTTATGTTTATTCAATAAAAAAGGGAATAAGTTCCAACTGAACTTTTTGCTTGGAATAGGCCTACTACATATGGTTAATGATTTCACTTATAAATACTGAATCCTAAATGGTCATTGTTTGCCACTCAAACTTGTGCTTATAGTTTTTCTCGGAGTGCTTATGTTGGCAACATTAAATTTTGAGACAATCATAGTGGCCACATTTTATTTTGTAAATATTAACTTGGGATTATAGTGACTCTGTTAGTTACTTGACTACTCAAAGTTGAAGTAATTTAGTTAAATTTTATATTGTAATTAAATAATTTTGGATTATTATCTAACATGCAAATTTGTTGCTATTTTGTTGAGACTGACTCACAGGATTTTAATTGCAATGATTGTTCTTTTCCTGTGTAGTATCAGGCATCCAGGTGTTGTATTTGTCAACTAATTGTTTGGGACGCTGTAATACAATGCACTATTGATTATTTAACGTAGATATTATTTTCATTTTGTAGAAAAAACAACATTAACAAATTCAGGATGTTCCGATCTCGTCCCAAAAAAATTCAGGACGAGAGAAAATCGAGATGCCTCATATTCGGGACCGGGATGCATATTTATATCTCGACTCAAAATTGGGACGAGATCAGGACATACCAAATCTCAGCCCGAACTCACTCCTACTAGAGCCTGCAAGTTAAAAATGCATCTGAATCTCATAACTTGAAAATGTTATCCATCAAGAAACAAACAAGAAATTGCTAAAAAAAAGAAACAAACCATGAGATCGAATAATTTACCTGAGATAATACTCTGAAGAAAATTTCCTTGAAGACTGAGCTGAAGGCCGAGGTCGAAGTAGGTTGGCAACCAGTTCATGAGAACATAGAGTGCATAGTGGAAAATTTCCTTGGGATGATCAGAACGAAGCAATTTCCATAAACAAATCCAGAATCTACTATCACGACCATATTACTGAAAATAATTATGAAATCCCAAGCCTACTGCATCAGGTTTTGGAGAGCCCAGCTTTCACCAGTTTCAATGTCAAAAGAGAAGAGAATTAATCCCAATAACAGGAAATATTCAATTTACCGATTTGGGCAATTGTGGTAAACAACTTTACTTTCCACTATGCATTCTATGTTCTCATGAACTGGTTGCCAACCTACTTCGACCTCGGCCTTCAGCTCAGTCTTCAAGGAAATTTTCTTCAGAGTATTATCTCAGGTAAATTATTTGATCTCATGGTTTGTTTCTTTGTTAGCAATTTCTTATTTGTTTCTTGATGGATAACATTTTCAAGTTATGAGAATCGGATGCATTTTTAACTTGCATGCTCTTGTAGGAGTGAGTTCGGGCCGGGATTTGGTATGTTTCGATCCCATCCCAATTTTGAGTCAAGATATAAATATGCATCCCGGTCCCGAATATGAAGCATCTCGATTTTCTCTCGTCCTGAATTTTTTTGAGACGAGATGGGGACGTTCTGAATTTGTTAATGTTATTTTTTCTACAAAATAAAAATAATATCTACATTAAATAATTAATAGTGCATTGTATATACACCGTCCCAAACAATTAATATTACTTATATCATAAATTGGGTCGGGCTAGGATAATCTCGATTTTTTTCGTCATCCTGGTCTCGTCCCGATTTTTAATTGGGACAAACATATTTGTCCCGGTCCTCTCCCGATTTTGAACTGAGACGTGATCTTTTCCGAACTTTCTAGTCAGGCTGAACCGGGATGGCCAGACCTGTGTTCACCCCTAGGCTCTACTAGGTAATTGGAGTTTAGCTAAATTCTATCTTGTGTTCCTCCTGGTCTTCTCTTATAAAAAATCAATCATCGACTGAACTCCCAATTTGTCAGTTGCTCAAGCCATGCATTTAATTAGTAATTGGGTCAGACCAAGGATTGGCAGTAGTGGTTGGGTCTAAGCACATACCTACTATTTTTAATGTTCTTTTTTTCACAATTAACCGGGCAATATATAGGGTCTATAATGGTCCTCGAACAACGACCCTTCTTTATGACAATTAATTTTACATGGTAAATTCTTAAGAGTAATTACCTAAATATATCCTATAATTTATACTTTTTCTCAAATTTATCGAATCCTTTCATTTCACCAAATTGTATCATGTACTACAAATATCTCAATTATATATGCCCGTTATTTTTTCATTGTCAGCCCCAACCTGTTAAACAGGTGATGTGGTAATCTAACGTGGATTAAAATATATTTTTGGTTTCAAAACTTATTTCTAATCCATGTCATGAAGATTCTTTTGTCTTATATCTTCACCTTTGCTCCACCCCACGTGCTCGACTGCCCCACTCGACCTCGACCACCGCGCATAGTGATCGGCGATAAGGAATGGTCCGTCATTTTGGACATCTTCGGACTTCTCCGATGAGTGCTCTGGCGGTGAGGAATCCCTGACTACCCCAGTCGGTAAGTCGCAACTTGGTCGTGCATGGGAAACAACCCATGCGATGTTCGACTCATCGTCGCAACACTACTAAAAATTAAGTAATTTGCAATGACTATTTTGCGACGACAAGGTAGCGATCGCAGATGTGACTGTACTGCGACCGCGGGCAACGGGCTGGGGGTCGGAGAGTCGCCACATCTACGATGGCATTGTGATTGAAACATTGGCCTTAATTTGTAAAATTAAAAACGTCGCGACGACATGGCGACTGGATACCAACCGTCATTTGCCATCGCAAAACCGTCACTGATTAATTAACCCGCCCGTGATACCTTTTTTTCTTCTCTTGCTCGTTCTCTCATCACTCGCACGCACTCTCTCTGCTGCCTGCGCCACCAATTGCTTGCGCTGTGCCAACTTCCCTCGCCACCTCTCTCTCTCTCTCTCTCTCTCTCTGATCACTGCCTTTTTACATTGCAGGAATGCTTGATATGTTTTGGATACAGACTTTAATTTAACTGAAAAGGAATTATACACAAACCGCTCAAGTACTTGACCTTTTCCCATTTATGCTTTTTGTTATGTGCAGCTCTCTGTTTATGTTTCTGATAAGAGTTCCTAGTATTCTTGTGGGAGATCCTGAGAGATTTCGGCAAATAATTACAGACCTAGTTGGCAACTCAGTCAAAGTGAGTATACCATCTTTTCTTCATGTACAATGCACACCCCCTTTCTCTCTCATGTAGGATTTTCAGATAGTTGTGCCAAGATAAAATTTGTACCTGTAGGATGTTGTAATAAGCTCAGCATGAATTTGTACTGTTGTATGTGTATAGTCTGAAAAACTTTGGACTGCATATCAAAACTAGTATATATACTGAATTGGCCCTTGAACTTCTGTCATTGGTTCGTCACAGTCACAGAACGAGGTCATGTTTTTGTGCAAGTTCATGATTTGGCTGAGCATGTGAAAATGATATGATGGATGCAAAAACTGAAACAGGCTTGAATGGGCCTGTCAATGAAGTGAACATTACATGCATCAACCACCATGGTATGGTCTAAATGGAATTAATTCATGCGTTTACATGTATTGATTGTACTGGAAAAATTATAGTCGATCCGTCTTATTAATACTAGTTGGTAAGATTGATATTTTTACGTGGCTAAAACATCTTGTTCATGAACCAGATATCAATATTAACTGCTTCATTGAAAATTATCTAAAGAGGCATAACAGAAACCCTGCGGATTATAGGCCTGATATTATTCACCAGGTTAGCTAATTGCTTTTCTCTCTTCTCTTTCTACAATATATATGATTAGATTTCATAAGATGCACTCAAAATACTTTATGAAGTGGGTGGTCCTAAGGATTTCATAGATCAATAAGTTTTATGGAACTGAATGCCCACCTATTTGAAAGCTCATGTTCTGATTGCTATAGTAAAAACTTTGCTATGAGATAGTAAAGAAGTTGTTTTGAGGGAACTATGCTAAAGTGGAAAATGTGTTATTTCCTTGCTCCAACCCCCGCACAAGTTTTGTTTTATGGATGTCCAGATGCCAGAGATGGATGGGTGTGAATGCAAATCATGTGATAATTTTATTTTTGTTGAATTACTCAAATGTGAATGGCTCATGCTGTAAGGTAATATATATATATATATATATATATATATATATATTGTTGTATTAATATTGTGGTATATATCTTTCTAAATAGATCTAATTATTTATAGCTGGTTGTGTTAGCTTGAGTAATCTTGTAATTTTAATTTTTAAATATAGCTATAAACAAAATAATAATATTTTTTTAAAAAAATAAAATTACTATCTGCTACGGCATTGTGACGGCTAAGCCGTCGCAGAAGATACATCAACCTGCCTAACCACCGTCATTGCAACGGCAGATTGCGATCGCAAAACCATTCGGCGCGAGTCCTTAGATTTTGACCCAAACGCCGGCGCTAGCATCCACTATAGTTTAAGTTTTTCCTCTAATTGAACTAACTCGGTGTCATCGTCTCGAGTATTCGACTAATCCTAATTTTTTTCCTCAATTAATTGAATTAACTAATTAAACTAATTAAAATTAACCCTAAACTAATTAACGCCAAAGGGCGGAGAACGATAGTAAAAAGAGGGGGCAGAGAGAAGGGTGCGACTTACCTAGAGGTGGAGAAGCGGTGGAGACCGGGAGGATGAGGGACGGAGACCGGTGGCAATAGGGAGCGGCAGCGGCGGGGAGAAGGGCACTACAAGAAATTAATATGATGATTTCTGACGGCCATTGTAGTCGAAAGGTGGTCGAAAGTTGGTCGGAAATATTGATTTACCGACCAAATTTCGACTGGTTACCGAGGCTAATATTTGTGTCGGTAAAACCTTGGTCGAAACGAGTACCGATAGTTTGTCGATAAAAAATATTGTCGATAATTACCGACCAACGTTTTAATCGAAAAACCGTCGGTAGTTCCTCGGTGACTACCGACAAAAGTTTTGTCGGTTGCTCTCGATAATTACCGACTACAAGTGTTGTCGAAAACTATGGTCGGTAATTACCGACAACATTTCGTCGGGATTTCGTCGAAAACTCTAAGTTTTTTTTTTAAAAAAAAAGCTAATAAATCGGACTAATAGATTCATATTAAATTAGTTAAAAATACATCCTATTATATTTCACATGATTTATTTATTTCACATGCACGTTGTCATTATAGGATGTCAAAAATTAAACATTATTATTTTTGTAATCAACAAAATTCTGATCTATTCTGCGAGCCGCATACAACAAAAGTTACAATATTTTACAAGAATCTAAAACCACTCATCTCAAGAAGAAAATAAAAATGATGTTATTTATTTTTATACAAGCTTTATGTTGAGCCTTCTCAACCAGACCGAGTGCAGTATCATATGAAACACATCCAACCTTTTCGCCGGCTGGTTCAACACGAAATGCTTCTTCACCGCCTTCAGCCCCTCCCTCAATTTCCTCATCTCCTCCTTCGACACCCCTTCCAATATCTGCCTCAGCCTCAACACCTCCTCCACCTTCACCGCCACCGAGAATGCCTCCCACCGCAACACGTCGCTAAACGGCAGCACGTACCCCTCGACAAGATCACCGGCACGCACTCGACGTAGATGGCCTCCACGATCCTGGGGCTCGCCACCTCGAACCCGCTCGGGCAGAGGCAGAAGCGGGACTGGAGCATGAAGGAGTAGTAGTCGAGGCCCTTGGGGAGGTACTTGAAGACCGGCATGTCGGCGTCCCGACCCTCCTAATGGCGGAGGAGGTGGTGGCGGATGAGGTCGTGGAAGCCGCCGACGAAAAAGGCGAGGTAGGGGTGGGATGGGAAGCTAGGGAGGTGGGCAGAGAGGAGCTGGCTGGGGATGCGGCCGGTGTAGAGGTTGATCTCCGGGATGCTGACATCCTTCCTGGGATTGAAGCCTTCGGAGATGTTAGTGTTGCAGAGTGTGCGTATGGAGTTCTTGTAGAGGTTCGGGTTGGCTTTTGATGCAGTGGAGTGAAGCAGTGAGCACCCCGACGAGAAGTAGAAGTAGAAGCGAAGAAGAAGTGAAGTAGAAATATAATTAAATATAAAATATATTTATTTATTTTTATATATATAAAATCAGGAGGCGGGAGATTTCCCGCCTCCTGCTTGGAATATAGTCATTCTATAAGTGGGTAAGGGGGGAATAAAAATTTCAAAATTATTTATAATTTTTCGACTCATTTTGGTCGAAAATTTTTGTCGGTAACTCTTTTCGACGCAAAAAGTCGTCGGAAATCTAACGAAAATTTTCGACAACATCTTCTCGTCGAAAGTTGTGGTCGATAAATCTAATATTTCGTCGGTAACTCTTTTCGATACTGAAAGTTGTCGGAACTTTAACGAAAATTTTCGACGATGGATTTTCGTCGGAAATTGTGGTCGATAAGTTCAGTATAAAAATATTTCATTAATATTTTCGACGAACTTGCGACTAAAAAGTTTGCCGAAAATTATTTTCGACCAAATTTTCGACGAAAATTCATCGATAATAATATGATAATTTTTCGACACATTTTGGTCGAAAAGTTTTGTCGGTAACTCTTTTCGACGCAAAAAGTCGTCGGAACTCTAACGAAAATTTTCAACAACATCTTCTCGTCGGAAGTTGTGGTCGATAAATCTAAATTTTCTTGTAGTGGGGGCGGCAACAGACGAGAAAGAAGAATAAGGAAGAAGAAAGAAGGGAAGGGTGCAAACACAACTGATTAGTTTTTTTTTAATTTTCGCGCCGCGTGTGCACCATCGACTCATAAGTGACGGTCGCAACAGCCGCAACAAAGTCGTCGCTATTGATTTATTAAATCACTGACGATTGATGCAACCCTCTCTAAGCCGTCATTGATTAGTTATTTCGTTTTCATGCCGCGTGCGCGTCATCGTCTTATACATGACAACCACAGCAGTCGTAAGAGAGCCGTTGCAGATGTTGTTACTTCTGCAACGGCCCTAGTGGCCGCTAGAAAATCGTGGATGGTACCGACTGCCAGGGCGACCGTCGCTGATGCCCATCATTGAAAGTAAGAATTTCAGTAGTGATATGTCAAATGACTTAAGAGCGAAGTTGAGTAAACTCCATCATAATCTTGGTGTAGTCGCTGAGAGTCCTAGTTGAAAGCTGAGGCTGAAGCTGCCCGAGCAAAGGATGAGAAATTCAAGGGAAAGGTGCAAGAGCTCGAGGGCGAGGTTTGCCGTTACCGGGATGCAGTCGTCAAAAGGGCGTTGAAGCCAGTCAAATTCCTTGCCCGGAGGTCCACTTCTCTAAAGTTAGGTGGTTCAAACTAGTCAGGGACGGTACCCTAGTTGACCCTGAGGCGGAGAAGAAAGCTCCTGTACCGGACCAAGGGGGGCCTTAAGTTTCCGTTTTTGTGTCCCCTAGTGGCGGTGGCTGAAGTTTCAAGGGACGACGCCCTTTTGTTTTTGCCCAGGTTTCTCCGATTCTCCATCAGTAGGTCAATGTCTCAGGAATTGTTCGCATGTGGGCCACATGTGAAATTGTGATTGTTTTTTATAGATTGCCACCCTTTGGGGCCCTTTAGACTCCCATCCTTTGAGGGCATCTAACATGGTTGCCCCTACGTGGGTTGGTAATTGCGCCTCCAGTTGTTCTGTTCTCCTGCTGCATTGTTTTGTTTTGTGTTTCTATTGGTTGTGAGTTGAATTTCTTGGCGGGTGTCGCCAATATCACATGCTTGATGGTCACTAGGATTTGAAAATGTTCCGGTGCTCCATAGCCGATGTTGGTTGGTTAGTGATCGCTTCTGGGAGTAGAAATACACTCTTGGATGGAGGTCGAGCTCCTGCCACAAGTAGAGTTAGGATCGAATTTACCTTTCTAGTAGTTGTTGGCAACTAAGGTTGAGGACTGCAGTTGGAATTATTGAGAGCATGGGAGCTCGTTAGCGGCGTTGAGGCCGAGGACTACGCTTGTGATTATTGAGGGTGTGAGAGCTCAAGACCGAGGACTGCACTTGGGATCAAGCCGAGCTCTCTGAGGAGCGTGATGCATGACCGCGCCTGGGATCACTGAGAGCGTGGGAGCTCTTTAGTGGCGCTGAGGCTGAGGTCACGCTTGGGAGTGTTGAGGGCGTGAGAGCCAGAGAGCGGCGATTGAGGTCGAGGATCATTCTTAGGGTCAAGCCGAGCTCACCGAGGAGCATAAGGGAGGACCGCACTTGGGGTCACTCGGAGAATGGGAGCTTGATAGTGGCGCTGAGGCCGAGGACCACGCTTGGGATTGTTGAGGGTGTAGGAGCTCGAGAGCAGCGACTAAGGCCGAGGATCGCACTTGGGGTCAAGCCGAACTCGTCGAGCAGCGTAAGGCGGGACAACGCCTAGGGTCGTTCAGAGCTTGGGAGCTTGTTAGTGGCATTGTTTTTCATTGATCCAAGTTGTAGACATAATTGCATTCAATAAATTAGATTTTTTGTGATTTTTTGGTAATTTTATAATGCATTTCCAAGCTTAAATTGTATATTTAAGTAGTTTCACTCAAACTATTGAAATATTTTCAACAGTTTTGCTCCGAAACTTGTAAACATTCATTTTCACTGATTCAAGTTGTGGACCTAATTGCATTCAATAAATTAGAATTTTCATGATTTTTTGATAATTTTATGATGCATTTCTAAGCTTAAATGACATATTTAAACAGTTTCAATGAAAACTATTTAAATGATTTCAAAAGTTTTGATTTGGGACTTGTACACACCCATTTTCATTGATCCAAGTTGTGGACCTAAATGTATTCAATAAATTAGAATTCCTGTGATTTTTTGATGATTTTTTGATGTGTTTTCAAATATTGTCAAACTTAAATGACTTATTTGAACAGTCTCACTAAAATTGTTTAAATGATTTAACGAATAAGATGTGAAATGAGATTAAGCAAAAAGTGTTAAAATATTAGATGAGAGATATTAACCCCGTTACAACATGAGTTAATAGGATTAACGTGATTAACGATGAGAGAGAGGATATTTTGACTATATTTTGATTTTCGTTTGGGTTCTAGGAATAATAGGTTTCATATTGTTTTTGGGAATAAATAGATATTTTATTTTATTTTGGGGAAATCGCCGAATTATTTTCTATTGCACGATTTGAATGAGATATGTATTATAATGGAACCAAATCTATCTTTGTAAATTCGTAACTTATATATAGTTTGTGCCGTATTAAAGAAATAATTACTTCGAGTGGGAATTGAATTAATATTTATTATTTTATAACTAATCCAAGGATATATAGAAGCTTCCTAGCTATTCGACTAATAAACTAGAAAAGGGAATAAAATATAGAGTCATTTCTCAGATTCGGATTTTGTGAATGAGAAATTCCCAAAATCGGATCTAGAGATGAATAATTCCCAAAATCGGAATTGAGTGGATCGAATACTCATTTTACTCTTGGTCAAAGTCTCTAACAGTTAGAGACTTTGGTCAAAAATTAAAAATAATATAAATTTATAAAATATTTTTTATGATAAAAATAAAATATTAGAGAATAAAAAATATATTTTTCAAACTCTCTAAAGTATTAAAAACTTTTGTACAAAGTCTATAAATTAAAATTAAAATTAAAATTAAAATTTATGAAATATTTTGATGTAAAATATTTTTCTAGATCATAATACCTATTTTGTATCATTAAAAGATTATTTTATGAATTTAAATATTTTTTTAAAAAATATGAAGTTATTATAGACTTTGCACAAAAGTCTCTAATGAGTTAGAGATTTTTGTTTATAGTGATTTTATTATTATAAAAAAATAAAATTTAATTCACAAAAAAAATATGATATAAAAGATGTTCTAGAGTCTATCAATATATTTTGGACAAAAAATATTTTATTATTTTTAATTAAAAATTAGTTTTATAGACTTTGGACAAAAGTCTCTAATGCATTAGAGACTTTTGCCCAAAGCCTATAGTAGTTTTATAATTAAAAAATTAATTAATAAAAATATTTATTAAAATATAAAAGATATGTTGTGGTTCAAAAAATATTTTTTTATCAAAAATATTTCATAATTTTTAATTTAAATTTGAATTTATAGACTTTGTGCAAAACTCTCTAATGATTTAGGGAGTTTGAAAATATATTTTTTAGACTCTAACATCTCATTTTTATTATAAATATTTTTTTATAAATTAAAATTATTTCTTTATATTTCTTTATATATATATTTTAATTTTTAACCTTAGAGAATTTGGCCAAGAATAAAATAAGTATTTGACCTACTCAATTCCGATTTTAAGAATTACTCATCTTCGTATCCGAATTTTGGAAACCAGAAGATTCAATTTTAAGAATTTCTAATTCTCAAAATTTGAATATGAAAAATGACTTTAAAATATATAAAAATCAAGGATAAAACTATAAAAGCAAGGGTGTACGTTGACTTGTGAAGGACAGGATAATCTATTGCCTACCAGTGGTCGGAAAGAACGGTGGAAGCGATGGTCAAAACACTTTAAGGGAGCCTTAATTGATCTTTTTGACGAGCTGGCATTGCAAAAGTGGCTTTGATGTTCGGGATGATGGCATGAAATAATTGAGCATCCGACAAAAGTTGGCGACTGTACGTCTTATTATATTATGCATTCGTATTCTCCAATTTGCTTTTAATATCCTCTTTATATTAATATGTTAGAACTCGAACCAACCTGATTGATCAATCAGCACATTTTATATATTACAATACCTTTCTAAAATTGAAAGAATACATAACAGCTTTTGGATTTATCGTTCTAAAGTATGACTATTATTCATCCGAATCACAGATTCAATTATGTCGGTTAACTTTAAACCGTCACGCGATCCGCATGACTCGCTCAAAACGCGAATAATAGACTAATTATTTTTTTAATCAATAAATCGGACCCTTTTTCTTCATCCGCTCGATTGCAATTCACGTGGAAAAATAAATAAATAAATCGAAAAATTCGAATCCAAGTCAGCGTTTGACCCAAATTCTATCCGGCAGCGGATGTGAATCGGGTTCGTATTCGTGTCATTGGCTTGATAGAGACGGCGAGATATTTTTGGAGTACTTTAATTTATTGGTGGTATAATTTTTCCAAGCATTGTGTTTAATTTATGATATTTGGATGCCCATTTCAAACAGAGGGAATCTTATCTTGTCACAAATATATGAAAATCACATCGCACCGACATCAGCCATCAATTTCTTGGTCGAGACTTTTTACGTGCCTTCGACGTTTTTACTCGATGCCGGGTGGAGCCAAATAATTGGCCAAAGGCTTCCTTTACAACAATGACTTTCGTCGATGACGTGGGCACCCACCAAACTTTTGACTTTTTTGGAGTAATTTGGGAAATATCACTAGTAGGGAACAAAGTGGGACCGAGATTAATTAATTGGCAGTATTGTATATTTATTATTTAATGACTGTAATGGACATGGCACTACGGCAGATAGTTGACTGAAAAATACTCTCTTTCTTTTTAATAATATCACCATTTTTTGCTTTACTGTTCAGATTTTTGAAAGGTCTTGCAAAATGCAAATCCACTTATCACGTGGGATGTCCAAAAAGTTGGACCACTAACCTGACTTATTCGGAATCCTTGCTCGACCAGATTCAAATTAGACTCTTTACGCCGCATCAAATTTGGTATATTTACCATTTTAATTTTAAACGGATTTTACCGAGCGAGCACCCACAGTCCCACATCCGATCTAATTTCGGTAAACGGATTGAGATCGACCGTCTACTATTTTGCCTCCCGCTGCACGTCCCTGGGCCTACTGGGCAAAATTTTATTCGTACACCTGTCCAACAAACAAATAATAGGGGGAGTAAAATTCACGTGAATTAATCGAACTGATTTATTTAATTAATTTTTTTATTTGATTAGTATTTAAAATTTTTAAAATTTTTGATTTTCGATTAGGTAAAATAACCCAATGATTTGGTCAATTTATTGAATTAACTAAATTTTAATTTAACTTAAAATATATATATATATATGATTTGCCTGAATGATTAAGATAAAATAGTTTAAATCCCCTTGATGTATAATAGTTATTTTATTTTATAATTATAGGTATAGTTTATGTTAATAAGGTCTCATATCAAGTAGTATGATTTGCTTAAATAGTTAAAATGACATATTTTTATTTGAGTGATCCAGATTCAAATTTTGGTTCTGTATAAATATAATAATTTTTTTCGATGAATTCGATAAATTAATCGAACCAAACTGAAAAAATTTGAAGCCTGCAAAAATGAAGTTTATGCGTTGGCTTCTAATAAAAAAACAACTCCTGATGAAGAACATGATGATCAACCATGGGACCCTAATAGATCGACGACCCTTTTTGCGTCTTTGGCAAGGAAGCGCTTGAAACTATCTCTTGCTTTTCTTTGAATGTCTTTTTTTCTAAACTCGACGGGCTTGTCTTCCCATGTAAGTTGGGCAAGTCAGCCTTTTAGGTTATTCCTCTTTCTAATTTGAACGTGGATTCTTGGGGCCAAGAGCGTGCCATGCTCGCCATGATATGGTGTTGGAGTATCTGGACCGTGCGAAACAACATCATCTTCCATGGCAAGTCGACGGACTGTCATTCGGTGGTTAATTTGGGCTTTAGGTTATGAGCTAGATTATTTTGAGATGGTAGTAATTTTAGCTTCAGAATTATTTTTTATCTTTTTTTCTGACTTGGCATTTTTGTAATCCCTTGAATAACTAGAACACACTCCGGTACATTTCACTTATGAAATAATCTTTGCATCTTGGCCTTATTTTCTTTCGAAAAAAGAAGAAGAAAAGTTAATTCGATCGGTTAATTTTGGAAAATACCAAAAGACAAAAGTCTACACTAGATAAGTAAAAATAAATATAGAATAGAATGTTGACTAAGAAATAGTTCCTGGAAATATAGGAAGATTAACTTTCCATATTTTCTCTATTTTCTGTCAGACAATAGGAAAAGTTCCCGTGTAATTTTCCTGTATAGCAACATAGATGAGTGGACATAAATAAATATGAATTATTCAGACAACATATATATATGTATATATATAATTTCATCCTCTAATTAAAACTGCTCATCGAAAAACCGACGAATCTATTGGGAAAAATATCTAAATAAGAGGATAAGGATTTGATCAAAAATATATGCTATTTTAAGGATCGAACGCGAAGATAGCGACGAAGTTACAGAGCACTTTAAGACATTGTAATTTGTAAAGCTATTGTGAATTAATGATACTAATTTTAGATCAAACAAAAAAGGTTTGACTGCATAAGTGTACTTTTTACTGTTTTAAGATAATCATCTAAGAAATGGTAAACGACTTCAAAAGATGAACTCACAAATTAAAGATAAATGTTTTAAAAAATAAGGGAAAGTTTTGGTCAAACTAAAATTTCAATTTATTTGCAAAAAAGTCCCAACTGCTCCAAAATAGTACATCACCCTGACGGCCATCCGATAACCCCCATTGCCCGTCCATCTAAAGACACGTGTCCCGGCTATCAATCGCACTTCCCCAGAATAACCTCATGGTCCCACCAAACCGACGTGTCACTCCCTAATCCATCCGATTGCAAGCCGCGTCGCCAAGTTTTCCCCCTTCCTCCTGTTATATGTAACCGACCTCGCCTGCCTCCGCTTCGAAGTCATCGCCCACGCCCACACGAACTTACCAACGTCGACTTGTTGCCTTATTGCCCCCCCCCCCCCCCCCCTCTCTCTCTCTCTCTCTCTCTCGATTGATTGGTTTGGTAGGCCTTGCAATTAAAACGAGCGAGAGATCCTCTCGCTCTATTCCTTTCCTTCCTTCCTGGGAGGAATCTTTGTCTGATTCATCTTCTTAAAGAAGTATTCACCTGTAAAGAAAGACAAGGATCAACTAGTGTAATTATGATGGTGGCGATTGGGATCGAGGATGGTGGTGTCATGGCCGGTGCAAAGGTGGAGCAGCCTGTAGAGAAGGAGGAGATCGAGGTTGTCAGGATTCCCAGGGAGGCGAGGAAGATATTGCTGAGTCTGGCGTCGGGATGGAGCGACGTGGTCGACTCCATGGCGCTGGAGGTGACTCCGCTGAAGGGCGCGATGACCAACGAGGTGTACCAGATCAAGTGGCGATCCGAAGGAACGGAGGGCCCCCGGAAGGTGCTCCTCCGCATCTACGGCGAGGGAGCCGACTTGTTCTTTGATCGCGCCGACGAGATCCGGACCTTCGAGTGCATGTCCCGCCACGGTCAGGGCCCCCGCCTTCTCGGCCGCTTCCACAACGGCCGCGTCGAGGAGTTCATCCACGCCAGGGTATGCCTTCAATCGCGCATGCCGCGGATTAATTGCTTTTTATCATCTTTCGTTTTGTCCTCCAGAGCATATCAGAAAACTGCCTCCTTTGTTGTCTTCTCGACGGTTTTCTTGATTTTTTTGCAGATCGTAACTTTCGATTGAATTACTACTAATCGATTCCTTCGGTTACTTATTATTATTATTATTCTTTTTTTTTTCTTCTTCTTCTTCTTCTTCTTATTATTATTATTAGGTTGTTGGTAGGGTATTTTCTTGGGATGCTTCTCCTACTCCTTGGAAAATCTGATGGCATATAGCACTACTTGCCAGATTCCTGTCACTTTATCACTGTAGGAATTGGCAGCTGGAATCTTTTCACTGTTCTTGAATGTCTTTTACCTTGAATCTCCTAACCAGTGGGTTTAACTGGAGTTGTCAAGATATAGGCTTTTGCCTTTGCTTTCAAACCCTTCAGTCGCCGTTCTTGTGCTAGAGACAGGATTATGTATTATATGAAGGATCCGACATTTCATCAATTTGATTTATTAATATTACAATAAATTCGTTTGCAAAAAAGAAAAGAACAAACCTGTATGATTTATAGAATTTTCATCAGGTTTTACATCAATTGAGGTTTGATATTAAAGAGTCAATGAAAATACTAAACTTAAACTCAGATCAAAACGAAACACTTTTTTTTTCTTTAAAGTGAAAACATTAATAGTGTATTTCTGAGGACGAAATGAAATATTTTAAAGCTTGTTTTTGAGGAAAATGAAATGAGAGCTAATATCATGTTTAGTTACATATGAAAAAGCATGTTAAATTTTCTCTGTTCCTCTATTTCTACAGACAATACTACTTATTAAGGAAATCCTACAAATCCTTCCTATAATATAGTAAAGTACCCAACTCTCTTTCTATTTCATGTCGAAATTATCATTAATTATAACCTCATCATCGTAGCTATTTTAAAAAGCTTTCTTCTCCTTTTATCCACTTCTGGTGATTATAGTAAAAATGTATTTGGGTTGGATACAGTTTTTGAATTCATTCATTTATATATGTTTTCTCAATTGGGATCTTATTAAACTGCATAGAAAATGGAGTTATCAAAATGGGTATTTTACTTCTTCATGCACGATTATTTGGTTTGATATATGAAGAGAACTCTAAGCTGCTTTGATACTATGGATATTGCAGACACTTGCTGCTATCGACCTTCGTGACCCAGATATATCTGCTCTCGTAGCTTCAAAGTTAAGGGAATTCCATGGTCTTGACATGCCTGGTCCCAGAAATGTACTCTTGTGGAACAGAATGAGGTACTGAGGTATTCAGGTTTATGGCTAATATTTTGCCTGTCTCAAATATGTGCACCAATTGACCCCCGACTTTTGTTCTCCATAGGCACTGGCTTAACGTAGCCAAGGGCCTCTGCCCTGCTGAAGAAATCAAAGAATTCTGCTTGAATACATTAGAGAAGGATATTACAACACTGGAGAATGAACTCTCCACAGGAGATCAGAGGATAGGCTTTTGCCATAATGATCTTCAGTACGGAAATATTATGATTGATGAAGAGACTGGAGTAGTTACTATTATAGTAAGTTATTCCTCCCAATCGCCACTACTACATAATTTGGGCAATGATGCTTATGGTCTTTCTCTGTTACTGTTACTCGATGACCATTATAATATGGCGAGTTTGTTTTTTTTTGTTGCCATTTTCAATTGTAGAGATTGAAATATGAGTACGTTGTAGCAAAACTATTGTATCTTGCAATGCCTTCAAATATCTGAATATTGACGGTAGTCTATCATAAACCTCAAGAAATAGTATGTGCAGCATATTATGTTCAAACTGCTACATCATGCAGGACATAACGCCTGTTTGGTATAGTCAGAGGTCGTATAAGGAACTATTAAGGGGCCATACATCTAGGAGATCATATTCCATAAGACCTTTTAAATTCTTTATGGCTCCTGGCTGAACCAATTTTGTTGTGCTTTTTATCCATCATGCTACCTTGGCAGGCGTAGACTAGTAGCCGTGCGTTGTGGATTTTGGTTCTTAATTCTTTAGTTATTTGGCCTAGTTTGTGATTAGTTGTCTTTTTTCTAAAAATATTTAGTTTTGCTCCCTTAGAAACTATATTGTTATAGGTGAGCTTGACATATTATATAGTCGTCAATGCTAATAATTTTTTAGCTTCACATTTTTTCAGTAAATATATCCTTAATTAGTTTTTGAAACTTTTCCACAGTACTCACAGATTATGGCTTTAACTCTCATATACTTGTTTATCTGTCTTTATAATTCTTTTTTCCTTTTTCTAACAGGATTATGAGTATGCAAGTTACAATCCTGTAGCATACGATCTTGCTAATCACTTCTGTGAGATGGCTGCCAATTACCACACTGAAATGCCTCACATATTGGATTATATTAAATATCCAGGTTTGTTTTATTCCACTATTTTTTTTCCTAATTGTATTTAATTCATATTCATTGAAAAAATCCAATTGTAGTGATTCTGCTTTTGCAATTAAATCATCCAACTTGACATTCAATCAAATGCCTAACTTTTCAACTACTTTTATGTCACAGATCTTGAGGAGCGCAAAAGATTTATACAGATATATCTTGGTTCTTCAGGTAATCATAGTTAAAAACCTTCTTGTAACTATTACACTATCTAACTGGTTTTCTATTGTACTAACTTTGTAGTTTTTTATCTTGATAGGTGAGAAACCAGACGATGCTGAAGTTGAGAATTTACTGGTTAACATCGAAAAATATTCTTTGGCAAGCCATCTCTTATGGGGTTTATGGGGAATAATCTCTGTAAGATGCTTCATCTATTTGGTGTTTCTTCTTCATCACTATGTTTTATTATGCATATTTATTTGCGATTTTTGATTGATTTCCTTTCTACGTAGGAACATGTAAATGAAATAGACTTCGATTACATGGAGTACGCAAGACAAAGGTTCCAACAATACTGGTCGAAGAAGTCTGTAACCTTTGATTCCAGCGCGCGCTGATGAACAGTTTCAATCAATAGCATGTTGCCTATATGTTGTCTATTGAACACGTGGTAGAAGTCCGAGTTTGTTTCCTTGTTTAGATGGTAGGCTCGATTGACGAGTGTGTGCTCTGTCTTAATTACTTCTTCGGCAAAGATGTATTAGATGCTCCTTTTGTTGGAAAAGTAGAAAAATCTGTACATAAAATAACTGAACAAGGAAGTCATGCTGTTGTAAATAGATTCTGCTATCTTATATATCAAGTATGCTTAGCTTATCTGTTGAGGAGGACAACGCAGTGGAGTTGGCTAGGCTTTTTTAGAATGATTTTCAAATTTTAAGATGCGTTAATTTGGTACCATAAAAAATATGGTATTGGACAGGACGAATGAATTTATTCCGCATTTTATTCAGTATTTAGTGCGTTAATTTGGTACCACCAAAAATATGCGTTAAGATGAGTTAATTTGGAATTTTGGATAATCTGACCCTATTGCGTTCAAAAATGAAGCACTCTAAAATGAGGATAGATAATTATTTGAAGGCGATATACAAGCTTTTGGGGTGAGGGCACATTACCTCTCAGGCTGCCTCTTGGCCATTGTCTTCTCTATTTTCATGTATTTCTGCAACAGCACACTCCCTTTCGTACAATGGCCCTGTTGATGTGGATGGAGAGTTCGAAATAGATGTTTCTAAAGAGGAGATTGAGGAAGGGGCTAAGCATTGGAAGTTCTCTTTTATGGGATATTTCATCGAGACTCGGTAGTATTTTCTGATTATGAAATCAAAGTTTGAAAATAGGGTAAAGGAAAAAAAAAACACCTCAAGTTTAGTCTAATTAACAAAAAAAAATTCATCAACTCAAAAACATGGAAAAAAAAATCTCATAAATTATTGAAAATTAACAAAAAGCCTCGTGTCATCATCTAGCTGTTAACTTTTTAACAAAATTTCTCATCAGTGCCATGTGTCGACACATTATTTGTCTACGTATAATTTATTTTTCTCATCATATTTAATATATATATATATATCAACTTGCAATGTTGTGCAAAAATCCTCTAAACTTTAATTGTGATGCAAAAAAATTTAACTTTGATTGTGATAAAAAAACCCTATGAACTTTAATTATGATGCAAAAAATTTTGGACTTTTATTATTACATTTCAAACCTATAAGACAGTAGATAAAATGCAACCACAATAGATAATACATACAAGACAATTATAAAATATGCGAAAAATCTTTTCTCACTTTACAATAAAGTTTTGTTGGGGTCGACGCTAATGATAATATCTACCCAATTGCATATGCGATTTGTGGAGATTGAAAATAAAGATTTTTGGGAATGGTTCATTGGCTTATTGTTGAAAGATATTGGTTCTGTGGAGCAAATGAGTTGAACCTTAAGTGGTCATTGGCGTCGACCCCAACGGAACTTTAAGGGCATGTTTGGTTAGCGAAACCAAGTCTGTTTTCATGGTTTCAATTTCACTGAAACCAAAACTACTTACGAAAACGTGTTTGGTTCAGTGTTTTCGTGAAACTGAATCGAAATCAGAATAAAAACGAAACCAATTTTTTTAATAAAAATGAAAACACCAGAATGTTATTTTCTGTGGTTTCGAGACTATCGGTTTTGTTATCAAAATGCAGTGACAACTTTATAATTATAAATATTTTTTTATAAAATTAATTAATTTAAAAATAAATCAAACTATATCTAATTTATTTATTTTTTAAAAAAAAATCATCATTTTCAACTCAAACTTTTATCTTAAATTTATAAAATAATTAAATCAATTTATATTTAATTGACTCAAACCTAAATTTTAAATAACTCAATTTTCTTAAAGTTGATCTATTTATAATTTAATCAAACCTAATTTTAGATCATTGGACTTATTTTTTTTGAAATTTTATAATAATAATTAATTAATTTTTATATCTAATTGAATAAAAAAATCTTAAATTATCAATAACTTAATTAATTAAATCATATAAATATTTTGTAACCATATTAATAAATAATTAATTTTGTAAATTAACTAAATATTTAATTACTACTAAAAATGTTCAAAAAAAATTAATATTATTTTTTATAACCAAATAAATATTTACTAGTTTCAACTAACTAAAACTGATGTTGTTTTTATTAACCAAATGCGTTTTCAGAAAACTGAAAACTAGAAACCAAAATCAAGTTTTATGGATGCAGGTCTTACGAATCCTTCAGCAGGGGAACCAAGAGGTTCTGTGGCTTTAAGGGCTTCTAAATAAACAGTACTTGAAGCGGTAGTATTCCAATCACTCATGTAAGTAAACCAAAGTTCAGTGACTGTAAACTAAGCTTAATCTAGGATTGCGAAGGTATGGGAAATCTTCTCCTTGAGCGGGTACTGTTATCCCCCTTATCGTCTATCCTAGTTTAATATTAGTCTAGAGTATGTGAAATTTAGTTTAAATGACAGAGTGCAGGAATATTAGAGACAGGAAGTACCTTGGATAATATAACACCGCAGTTCCCTAGGAGACGCAACCCAAGACAAAAACGCGGATATATATATAATACTAATTAATTTTCTTTTGTAGATGATCAGAAACCAAGTTTACAGTTTCACTGAAATCAAATCAGAAAATAATTTTCGCTAACCAAACAACACCTAAAGTTCAAAGATTTTTTTGTATCACAATCAAAGTTCAAGGAGTTTTTTGCATCACAATCGAAGTTCAAGAGGTTCTTTAAATTGTAATTAAAGTTTAGGGTTTTTTTTGCACAACATTGCAAGTTGAGAGAGATTTTTTTTTTAATTTTTTTTGGAATATTTATATATATTTTTTAATTTTTTAAAAAAATTATATTAAATATGACGTGAAAAATAAATTACATGTGGACGAATGAGGTGTCGACACATGACACTGATGTGAAATTTTGTTAAAAAGTTAACAAAGAGATGACAGATGACAGTAAAAGGTATTTTTTTGCTAGTTTTCAATAGTTCATGAAATTTTTTATATGCTTTTAAAATTTATGAGATTTTTTGCTAATTAAACTAAAGTTCAAATTACTTTTTGTCCTCAAAATATGTTGAATATACAAGGGGTGCTTGATGTATTGTCACTTCTAACAAGATTTATGGTTTTCAAATTTGTCATGGAGGAGCATGATTTTAAATATCGTACCGTACCACCCAGTACGGTCGGTATTTATCGGTTTTTTGAAAAATCGGTATATGAGATATTCGGTATTGGACGATACCGGGTATCTCGATTAATATCGCCCGGTATGGACGGTATTTGATGTCATATCGAACGATATCACCCGGTATGATGCAACGACTTTTAAAAAGAGCCATTGCTTGAAACACCTTATTTCACCCCCCCCCCCCACTCCCCTCTCATTTCTTAAACTCTCAAATCTCTCTCAATCTTTCTCACTCACCTCTCTCTCTAAACTCTATTTTCTCAATTTCCACGTCGAAACCCTGTCGAAATGGTGCCGAAATCTCAAGTCGACCCCGCATGGTAGTACGGTGTTCGGTTGGAGAAGCCTAATCACTGACAATGCATTCATTGTAATATGATTTATCGTGGTGGAGTTGTCACTCGATTGAAGACACACTTGGCCGGAACATCGAATGACGTCGTCAAAATGCACCAAAGCACCACCGGAAGTTTGAAAGATGTTCAAAGAGATGCTCACCAACAAGAAGGAGCAGCGTCTTAAGAATGCAGATCAACAAGCCGAGTTCGACTGATGAGCTACCCAAGAAGTCGGCGGTGGCCATTATGAGGCTTGGGGTGACGGTGACGACGAGGATCCGGAACTTGAAGCCGACATCCAAGCTTCATTGGAGAGTGCTGCATTCGAACGAGATCGGATGTACTATCCATAATCTCATTTTGAGTATGGCGGCGGTAGTGGCAGCAGTGGCACAAGCAATGTCGGCTCGATTTCGACTGCCGGATCAATGGACCGAAGTGGTTCAATTCTCTCAGGTCCTCATATTGGCCGAAGTTCTAGCATCAGAGTACCTCAAAGCAGAGCAGACATTCAAGGATTCTTCATAAACCTCGGAGCAAGTGGTAGGAAAACTAATGTTGATGTTTCTGATCTTGATCCCAGGGCATTTCCTCCTCCATCAGCAAAGCAACTGCGCATAGACGATGCTTGGGGAAATATGAAGAAGTGGGAGTTGGGGAGAGCCATCTCTAAATGGTTCCACTTCAGTCGGATTTCCGCAAATGCAGCCAATAACCCATACTATCGAACCATGATGTCTACCATACAAAAGGTAGGACCAGGTATTGCCCCTCCAACTCTCTATGAAATTTCAAGTCCTTACCTTGACGCGGTGGTCGATCAAATAAAAACATGGATCGACAGAATCAAGCGACAATGGGGGAATACATATGCAGTTTGATGTGTGATAGATGGACCGGGCCAACCCGAATGAGCATCATCAACTTCCTCATCTATTGCAACAGGAAGGTTATTTATCACAAGTCGGTGAACTCGTTCGATGAAATCCATGATGCTTACTACATCTTGAAGATGATGATGGAGGTGATCGATGAGATTGGACCCCAGAACGTTGTTCAAGTTATAACTGACAACATAGCCAATTTCAAAATGGCAGGTGAGATAATTGAACATGATTATCCTCACATATGTTGGACTCTATGTACAGCCCATTGTCTAGGCCTAATGATGAAAGATATCAGTGATATACTGATGGTGAAGTCGATGGTAAAGAAGGCCCAACAAATTACTCGCTTCATCTACAACCACACATAAGTACATACCCTAATGAAAAAAATTACAAAAGATATTTTATTAATTTTTAACTAATCTACAATATTTATTTATTAATTAGTTTATCATAAATAATTACTAATGACAATTCCATATTTTAAGTGAAATTCTTCGGCTGGGAGCGACTCATTTTGCAACCAACTTCATCGCATTATGGTCGCTCCAACAAGAAAAGGCGGCCCTTAGAACCATGTTTACAAGTGAGGAATGATGTATGCCGGAAAAATCGATGGAAAACAAACAGAGAAGAACATCCTCAACATGTGTTTCTGCGATTGCATTACAGAAATAATCGTCGCCGTAAAACCTTTGTATAAGGTTCTACGACAAGTGGATATGGTAAAAACGCCTCAAATGGGCCATCTCTACCACTACATCCACCGAGCACATGAAGAAATCAAGAGGGTTATGATTTCTCCTGCCAAGTATGAGCACTTTATCGAAATTATATCCCGGAGATGAGATAATCAAATGGGCCATGACATACACATCGCAGGTATTTTTATTTAATATTCAGAAATTATTTAAATTTAATTCATTATGCTTAATTATTTATAGGGTATTATTTAAATCCCGCATACCAATATAAATATGATATTGGAACGGTCGATAGTTTGTTATATTCCCTCCGCAAGGTCATATAATGAATGTCGGGATCCCACCGAGAAGCAACACAAGCTCTCAATGAATCAAAATGGTTGCGAGATGCAACTAACAATTTTGAAAATTCATTTGCAATCTCCATCCGAGATACTTTTGATCCCGGTAGATAGATTTTTTTTGCTAATTTATTTATCAAAAACAAAATCACGTTACTAATATTAATTTTAAATTTATTACAGTCGAATGGTGGTTGCAATTTAGAATCGAAGCTCTAACTCTTCGAAAGATTGCAACACACATCCTCTCGCAAACCACATCATCAAGTGGATGCGAGAGAAATTGGTCAATCTTCGCCTTGATTCATATGAAGCCACGCAACCGCCTTTCGTATGCCCGATTAAAGAAGCTCGTATATGTTCATTACAACATGCGACTTCGATTGCGGGTGATGCAGAACGAAGATAAAGATATTCCACATGTAGATTCGTTCAATGTCGAGTTCGTCCAAGGCGATGCAGACCCGATAATTGATTGGTGGAGTGGAATGGAGACTGACCCGCATCTTCTTGATGAACCAGGTGAACCACTTCAGCCTTCACCAATTATATCTGATGCTATTGAGTCTGAGAGCCAACCAGAAGACACAGATAGCCAAGCTCTTGAGAGGGACATGACCCTTGCTCCCTTTGACTCTCAACGAGTTCAATAAATAAGACGACGATCCACGTCCGACTCTCCATCTTCACAATCAAAGGGAAAGAAGAAGGCATCACCTTCACTTTCAAAGGCAAAAAGCAAAGGCAAAGACAAAGGGAAACGACTAATCGATCCTTTGGACGTGATGGCAGAAGTGGAAGAGGACGAAGAAGACGAGCCCTCGGTTCATAGTAGTAGCAGCACAGAAGATGGAGGAGATGATGATGATGATGATGATGATGATGATGATGGAGCTCAGGGAGAATAAACTGTCGTGCCATCAACACCAGCACCTGTCGATCTGTGGATGAATGAGCAATACTTCGACCACTGCACCCAAGATCAGGATCATGGTGCTAGAACCCAAGGAACAACTCGAGTGTACGAGAAGAGAGGCCGACGTCGAGGAGGTGGACCGACAACTTTGCAAGATTACCATCACGATATAATGAGTAGCTTGCAAGAGGTTTCTGAAGCAACCTACTTTGTATCAAGTACCTACTCAACTGATGATAAATGGACTAGTTCTTGGACTGCCAACAAAGAAACACTGATAGATATGTGGTATAATGGATACCAAGGCATGATGGCATGCATGAGATCATTTCCAGATATGAGCATTGGAGACTTACGGTGTCGACCTTAGTCGTGCATGTCCCCAAGATATGTACGAGTACGACAGACGTCATTTGTTTGCATTTTAAATATTGTATTAATGTATTTGACATATGAATCTTAAATTTAAGTATTTCTTGATCAATTATGTGTTATGGGAGTTATTTTTAACAACAAAAACAAACACAAAAAACAAAAAAAAATTGGCCGATATGCCTTTTTCGTACTGGCCCGTATCATGTGTCGGTACGGTACGATACCGGTACATACTGGTACCATTCACTGACCAAGATCGGTACCAATATTTTAAGCTTATTATGAGATTTTTTTTGCTAATTAGACTAAAGTTGGAAGTACTTTTTGTCCTCAAAATATGTTGAATATACAAGGGGTGCTTGATGTATTGTCAGTTTTAACAAGATTTATGGACTTCAAATTTGTCATGGGGGGAGACATGATGACTGTCCCTAAAAGAGGTATGTGGTATATACAAAATAAGCTTCTTATTCTCAAAAGGTGGACGGAAGGAACAAGGTTAGAAAAGACAACGACCACTCGGAGCCTCATTGGATTTGTTTGGGTGTGCATAGAGGTAAATACTGGTGAAGCCCTAATAAATGGTGCAGTGTAATATGAAACATGAGAAGTATCACATCAGATTTGAGTGTGATTGGTGTTGTATCCAATGTGCTAAGGGTTTGTTTGGTACCATGTATAAGCATCCTATATAGTGTTTGAAAAGGGTATTAACTAATACCTGTTTTAAAAATAGTATCTCATAAGCTGTCATAAGTTGTATTAGTAATACACTCTCAAATCTCTTCATTAGTTTGCACTAGAACATTCAATATTTTGAATAATCATTTTACCTTCGATAAAAAATTATAAAAAAATAAAAGTATATATAAATATTAAAAATAATTTTAATTTATGAAATATTTTTAATGATAGAAGTTATTATATAATTTTTATATTGTATTTTATTATACTATATATTATATTATATTATATTATATTATATTATATATGTGGAAATGATATTTTCGTAAAATAGTTATACAAGCTCATTATACATGTAGTTATACAACCTCACTATACATGTCTGCACCAAACACTGTATAACAATAATACAATAGAAGCTAGTACTACACAGGTTAGTCAATACAGACTAGTACTATACTTGCTAGTACTATACAATGTACCAAACAAACCCTAAATGTTTTACTTTAGGTCACATTGAGCGCTTGAGTGAATGTCTATTGCACCCTACCTGGTAGTAGACGAGTTTGAACTTTATTGTAAACCTTTCTATATAAAATATATTTCACTTGCCTTATCACAAAAAAATATGCTTATCTGTCTATTATATTCACCAGGGATTGAATAAATAAAATACTTTCTATTTGCCAATACATCATTACCGTTATATTACCTATCATAAGCACCGAGATAATTTGTCATCAATGCGCTTTCGTGATATGAGTACCCACAAATTTCATTTAAATTTGAATTGGTTCGATTTCATTTTCGGCGATTTCCCCATACCCGAATAAGGAATACTTTTATTCCCAAATCCTGAATCTGTGTTCACTTTTTTCCGATATCCGAATGTAACTTTCGAAATACCCACACTACCATCACATCTCTTAATGGGGTTAACCCCGTAAACCCCGTCGAAAACTCTCGCCGATATCCCGTTCTGCATGGAACATGGTATATATTTTTTCACGTCCACCTGCTCTTTATACGATGTTTCATCTCCTCCCTCTCAAACACCAGCACTGTTTAGATCATGTTCACATCCGTCGAATCCCGTTGCAACTCCACTATACTTTCCTTCTTAGCCCTTCAAGTCGACGACCGCAGAAGTTCACGTCCACCCTGCTCGTTTGATCTTTTGCACTTCAAGTCGACGACCGTAGAAGTTCTTCCTTCTTCACCAAACCATATTTGGAAGACAATAGGTTAGTAGCTTGTTCATCCAAAACTTAAACTGTTTTGAGGATTGTTAGCCATCGATTTATGTTTATACATTATTTTTGTGTGTCGATTTTGAGCATACCTTTAACCAACCTTCAATCAGTTTAAAATGTCTTCAACAAGTTTAAAATATCTTCAACCAGTTTAAAATTCTAGATAACTAGTTTAAAATATTTTCAACCAGTTTAGAAGTCATTTCCTTGAATATATGGCCCATGTAGTGAATCGATTTAAAATTGTCCGAAGTAGTTTAAAATGTTATATCAATTTCAGTTTGTTAATTTTAAACCCTTATTTTGACTAATTCAAGTTGTTGATCATATTTCACTATGCATAATAGATTTTATTTAAATTTATAGTGATTTTAAAAGCCATTTTCTTGCATATATGGCCTATGTAGTGAACCAGTTTAAAATGATATATCGATTTCAATTTTTTAATTTTAAACACTTATTTTAACTGATACAAGTTGTTGATCACATTTCACAATGGATAATAGATTTTATTTGATTTTATGGTGATATTAGAAGCCATTTCCTTGCATATATAGCTCATTTAGTGGACCAGTTTAAAATATCACGTCAGTTTCAATTTTGTAATTTTAAACACTTATTTTGATTGATACAAGTTGTTGATCATATTTCACTATGCATAATAGATTTTATTTGATTTTATGGTGATTTTAAAAGTCATTTTCTTGAATATATCGCTCATGTAGTGAATCAGTTTAAAATTGCCCGAAGTAGTTTAAAATGCTATGTCAATTTCAGTTTTGTAATTTTATACACTTATTTTGATTGATACAAGTTGTTGATCATATTTCACTATGCATAATAAATTTTATTTGATTTTATGATGATTTTAGAAGTCATTTCCTTGCATACATGACCCATTTAGTGAACCGATTTAAAATTGCCCGAAGTAGTTTAAAATGCTATGTAAGTTTCAGTTTTGTAATTTTAAACACTTATTTTGACTAATCTAAGTTGTTGACCATCACTATGCATAATAAATTTTATTTGATTTTATGATGATTTTAGAAGCCATTTCCTTGCATACATAGCTTATTTAGTGAATCGATTTAAAATTGCCCGAAGCAGTTTAAAATACTATGTCAGTTTTAGTTTTGTAATTTTAAACACTTATTTTGACTAATATAAGTTGTTGATCATATTTCATTACGCATAATAGATTTTATTTGATTTTATGGTAATTTTAGAAGTCATTTCCTTGCATACATGACCCATTTAATGAACCAATTTAAAATTATCCGAAGCGGTTTAAAATGCTATGTCAGTTTCACATTTGGTGATTTTAGAATGTAGCCTAAAACTATTTTTTCTTACATTTGGCTTTAGGTATTTTCAAGCACAACTTCGAATTGAGACACTTGGAAAGTAAGAAGACATATATTAAGGTTGGATGTGTCAAGGTTGATTGTTCCTAGACTTTTTCTACTAGTGGGCAAGGCAAGTTTACAGTGGTGAACTTTGTGAATAACCACACTATACAGTTTCTAGGCTCAATTGGACCACAAGGAATGCACTGCTAAATTTATTGCGAATCAGATCAAGGATCAATTAGTGGGAAACCAAAAGTACACACCGACTATGATCATAACTGAAATTCAAAAATCATTTGGAGTTAGGGTATCTTATAAGCAATCATACAATGCACTTCAGATTGCTCTTATATCTATCTGTGGAGACTTCGATGAAAGCTATAAAGATTTCCCTTCGTACTTAAGAGAAGTAAGGATAGACGACCATGGTACCATAGTAAAATTGCTATGTTGTAATGCAACTCATCGTTTTTGATGTGTTTTATGGTCTTTTGGAGCATCCTTGCATGGGTTTAGACAATATTTATGACCCGTCTTATGTATTGATACCACCTACTTGTGGGGAAAGTATCCTGGACTGCTTATGATAGCTACTACTATTGATTCTGAAAATAGACTTTTTTCCTGTTGCATTTGCGGTGTGTGAGATTAAAGAAAAGAATCATGGAAATAATTCTTAGAAGAATTTGTCAATTGCATCCCCGAATTTAGAGGCTTGAGTATCATGAGTGATAAAAATTCGGGTATTTTAGCAGCCATGAGAACAATATTTCCAAAAGCTTACCATGGTTATTGTATGGTCCACCTAGCAAAGAACTTAGTGCATGATGTCTAAAGCAGGGTTGCTGCTAGATTGTTCTGGACAGCTGCAAGAGCTACAAATCTACACATCTTCAATGAATGCATGTTGAAGATGTTGGAGCTTCATCCGCCAAGATATCAATGGGTTTCACAACTGGATAAGCATAAATGGTCTACATTTTTTTCCCTGGTTGTAGGTATGATGTCATTATGACTAATGTCGTTGAAAGCTTGAATGCTTTATTTAGGTATGTTCGTGAGATTCCAATTACAATATTAATTGAGATGACAAGAAGAAAAGTTGTTGAATAGGTCTATAAGAGGCATAAAGTTTCCTTCCAATTGACCACAGTATTGACCCCTAAATGTGAAAAAGTTATTGCTGAAAATAGGAGCAGATGTCGTTGGTATGCAGTTCATCCTCATACAGACCATTGTTATCAAGTTAGTACATCAACTCTGTTGGCCCAAGGGTTGCCTTTAGGTCTCATTCTCTATTCTGATGATAACAAACATGAAACTAACTCATTTGTGGATTTTTGAGCTCAGGTTGATAGAACGATATGCGTGCGAACCTCGTCTGGAAAAATGCAAAGAATCGTCAAAAAATAGCTTCAACAACGATCGCGTATCTTCCTAGGATTAGAATTAGAAGTTAATGTATATGCCCCTATTTCAACCCAAACCTGATTGTAATAAGTCCCAAGTCAAAACCCGAAGACAAAACCCGAAAACGAAAATTGTGTAGAAAAAAATTAGCAAACTAGCAATTTTATTTGGGTGTCGGTCGATGGCCGATCGACTGACCATTAGCGGCCGACCGATCGCCGAAGGCTCAAAGTAGGCAAAGCCTTGCGATCGGTGGCCGATCGCTTAGTCTATAAAGGATTCGGGGTAGAAATCCTTGGTGTAGAGCAAAGGTAGTGGAGTAGGCGGTTGGCCAAACCACTATAACTCTTGTGTTTGCATTGCTTGTTCTTACTTGCTTTTAATTGCTTCTATCTACTTGTCAAGCATCCATTTCATAAGAACTCTAACTTGCTTGTTGAAAGGGTTAAAATTGAAAAGTGTTAATTGAACTTAGTTTTAGATACACACTATTCAACCCCCCTTATAGTGTGGATATTTGAACAACAAACTCAAACAGTCATTGTTGATTTAAACCAAAGATCTTGTTCTTGTAGTAAATTCCAGATATTTTTTATGCCATGCTCTCATGCGATGACGATAATTGGTTGACGCAGTCTCGATCTGTACCAATATTATGAGCATTATTTTAGGAGAGATACTTACCAAAAAATTAATGAAGACAAAATATTTCATACTAGAAGCAAGCACTACTGGCACAAAGAATCATATGATCCTTTGGTAAAGCCACCACAATCTTTGGCACAACCTGGTAGGAAGAGGAAAAGCATAATAAAATCTCGGCATAATGGAAAAATTCCAAGAAAGCGCCGTCAATGTAAACAAATTGGTCATAATAAAAGGTCATGTAAAAATCCCCCTATTGTTGTTGTGGCAAGTTTGTTATCTCTCAACTTATTTTTGATGCAATCTAAATATTAAGCGGAAGTATTTTATATGTGAATTTCCATTGAAAGTATTATGTATGTGATCCATTTAGAGTGGAATATCAATTTATTTTTACCATTTTAAACTGCTTCACTTATTAGGCCATTTATGCAAGTAAATACATTTTAAAATCCCCATAAATTCATAAAAAAATCTATAATGCTTAAGAAAACGTGATCCATAACTTGGAACATCAAAATAAGTGCTTTGGAGTCAATTTATTTTTACCATTTTAAATTGCTTTACTTATTAGGCCATTTATGCAAGTAAATACATCTTAAAATCCTCATAAATTCAAAACAAATCTATAATGGTTAAGTAAATGTAATTGATAACTTTAATCATCAAAATAGGTGCTTTGGAGTGGAATATAAATTTATTTTTACCATTTTAAACTGTTTTGGCCCATTTTAATTTGCTTTACTTATTAGGCCATTTATGCAAGTAAATACATCTTAAAATCCCCATAAGTTTTAAAAAATATATATATAATGCCTAATTAAATGTGATACATAACTTGGATCATTAAAATAAGTGCTTTAGAGTGGAACATCAATTTATTTTTATCATTTTAAATTGCTTCGGCCCATTCTAAACTGCTTCACTTATTAGACCATTTATGCAAGTAAATGCATCTTAAAATCCCCATAAATTTATAAAAAATCTATAATGTTTAAGTAAATATGATCCATAACTTGGATCATCAAAATAGGTGCTTTAGAGTGGAATATCAAATTATTTTTACCATTTTAAACTATTTCGACCCATTTTAAACTACTTCACTTATTAGTCCATTTATGCAAGTAAATGCATCTTAAAATCCCCATAAGTTTACAAAAAATCTATAATGTTTAAGTAAATGTGATACATAACTTGGATCATCAAAATAAGTGCTTTGGAATGAAATATTAATTTATTTTTATAATTTTAAACTGATTCACTAATTAAGCCATTTATGCAAGTAAATGCATCTTAAAATCCCCATAAATTCATAAAAAATCTATAAAGCTTGAGTAGATGTGATCCATAACTTGGATCATCAAAATGGGTATTGTGGTGTGCTAGGAGGGGTCGATTCAAAGACAATCCCATTGTCTTTGAGATAGTTCAAAAACTCAATGGATAAGTATTCTCCGCCTCGATCCAATCGAAGAGCTTTAATACTTTTCCCTACTTGTTTCTCAACTTTAGCCTTATACCATTTGAACCTTTCAAAAGCATCAAACTTATGTCTGAACAAGTAGATATATCCATACTTCAATACATCATCCGTGAATATTATGAAATACGAATATCCGCCTCTGGCTTGAGTCATCATCGGTCCGCAAATATTTGTGTGGACCAGCTCTAACAACTCAGTGGCCCTTTTACTACGCTTAGTGAATGAAGACATGATTATTTTTCCTTTGAGACAGGATTCACAAGTTGGCATCGATTCATAATCGAATAGGTCAAAGTACCCCTCTTTGTACAACTTGTTTATTTGATTCTTATTTATATGTCATAGTCTCAAATGTCAAAGTAGGTGAAGTTCATTTCATCTCTTTGCCTTTTATGCGTTTGTTCGATATGAAATATATTATCACTAACATTTAAAATCATTAGGTCATTCGAAATGCGTCCAATAGCATATAACTCATCAAAATGATATATGAGGCAACTATTGCCTTTAAAGTCATTTCATAATTATTTCAAGCACCAAAGGAACAAAAATAATATTCTTTATCAATACTAGAACGAAATAACAATTATTAACCTCAATAGTCTTGCCAGAAGGCAAATCTAAACAATAGGTTCCTACGGCTAAAGCTGCAATTCTTGCTCAATGCTCATCCGAAGGTCGTAGACACCTTTGTCCACTCTTCTACTTCTTCTCAGCCCCTGCAACGAATTGCACATGTGAGAACCACAACCAGTATCCAATACCCATGAAATAGAGTTAGTTAATGATAGATTAATTTCAATAACGTACACACCTAAAGAAGCAACTTCAAAAGCTCTCTTTTGCTTTACCTCTGTAATGTACTCCTTGCAGTTTCGCTTCTAGTGATCATCTTTACCATAATGATAGTAGGTGCCTTTGGGAACATCCTTCCCTTTCTTCTTAATATTCTTCTTAAGTTTTAGTCTTGTTCTTCGCTTTGTTCTTAACAGAGCGCTTCTTTGCCTTTCTATTAGAGGCACCTCCCACTAATAAGACTTTACCCTTATGCTTCACAAGGTGGGTCTCAATAGTCTTTAGCACATTAAGGAACTCAAGAAGTGAGACATCCAACTTGTTCATGCAGAAGTTTATAATAAATTAGGAGTATGATTCCTGGAGGGATTAGAGTACTAAGGTCTGACTTAGCTCTCCGTCCATGGAGAAGCCCAACCTCTCTAACTCCTTAATCAAATTGATTAGTTAGAGGACATAGATCTCAACATGAGTGCCTTCCTCCATTTTGGCACGAAAGAGTTGTTTAGACAACTCATACCTAGCAGTCCTGCTATGCTCCCCATAACTCCTTGAGGTGGAGCAGGATAGACTGCGCATCCATCTCTTCATGCTGCCTCTACAATCCATCAAACATGGATGCGAGCATTACTCATTGAACAACAATGCTGTATTCTTTCCATTTCTCTTTTAACTTCTGATAAGCTGCTCTTTCTTCCTTGGTGTAATCTCCTTCCCCAAGGAGTTGTATTGGTCCCCGAGAATCAAGAATGTAGAAGAGTTTCTTCTGAGTGAGGACAATCATCAAATTTTCCAACCAATTAACATAATTTGGTCAAGTTAATTTATTAGCACCAGAATGTTTCGCAACGACACTGATAGTAAAAATGCTACAACGAAAAGAAAGACATAAATAAGCAAATATTCTACATACATGATTATCGAGCTAGGACTTTTAATTAATCATGTCTCGCACTAATTTTTGCGGTTCCCAAATGGCCCTCCGGTTGGGAAACAAGAAGCCCTGTTGGATAGACTCCCTAAGAGCGAAGGAAGGAACCCTGCTTCTCCTACTCAGGTCTCGCATGTAATACGACAAACCCTAATAGGTCCATGGGTAGGTAACTTTTTACCGATCACATCTCATGTGACTTCCATCAAGTATGCCTCTAGGATAACTACGACCTTGTATGTGCACAACAAATCGCAAAACCCTAGTTGAGTCGGACTCATCGTTCTTATACCCCAGCGAGAAATCAACAACCCTTGAGTGTAACTCAACAAGATAAATCGCGTTCAAGTCGGTAGTAGAAACATATCTCATGTGCTATATGAGGTGCATCATGCCAACTTGCACAACGGGTCTTGTGTGTGCACAACAAATCCGCCGCATTCATAGACACACTCTACTCCCCATATCGATGGAAGGCATTACCAATATTCTTAATACCTTAGCCATTCGGACTCAATATTGGTGGAGGGCCTTTTATACAATTATGATTTTGTAGCTAACAACTAATTTGCAGCATCAATAAATAAAAGTATAATACTATAATTCCAAAACTCGTTAAAGGTGGTTTCGATACCACTGTTGGGGTACAGAGAGAAAATGCGGCGGAAAATAGCGGAACAAATTTCAAAAATCTTAAAAGTACCCTGAAACAGCGGCCTACTTTCGCAAAGTAGAGAAATTCAATAGGAGAGCAAGGAGAAGTTTTATACCTTTAGCCAAAAAGGAAGAAGAGCTGCTCTGATCCCAACTTCGAGACACTCACGCACATGTCCTCCAACGATAGTCCACACCAAGCGCCTCACAACAAGGGGGCAGCGACTACACGGGCTCATCGTGGCTCAACGGATGGGCTTCTCAATCTCTAGTTTGTACCAAATAGGGGCCATCCATTCCACATAGAATCGGGCAGTAAACAAAGGGAGAAAGACTATGAGAAACCTCGAAATGAATTAATACAAGATGAAAGTGTCTTACTGGAATTTTTGCACTCCTCCGAATATCCAACTCGGTAGTGATTTATGGCAATGAAAACTCCGATAAAACTTCACCAAGCTTGTGGATATGGAAGAGGTGGGAAGGGGGGTTCGACTAGTGTGGTTGGAGGAGGAGCCGGCCAAGAAATTAGCTTAGGGGGTTTAGCCATAAGCCACCCTCTTTTATAGGTGGTTCTCCAAATCCTAGGTCGGCTAGGGATATCCCATCTAAAATTTCCCAAGGATCGGCTACAGTAGTAGACCCAGAAATAGATGAGGCCCAGAATTCAAATTTCAACCTCATCCTCAACCGACTCCCTAGTAAACAGGGAGTCAAAATTTCGACCCCTGCTAGTTAGGGAGTCAAAAATAGACTCCCTGACTATTAGGGAGTCATAGCCTCATCTTAGACCAAGCCATAAAAGGCTTGGTCTCATGTCTCGAATTCGAATCCGAATTCGAAACCGGGTGGCTATTCAAACTAGTCGCCCACTTTTCCCACCGTTGCTCAACCGACCCAACTCAAGCCATGGCCCGGTTCATCCCATGAACCGGACCAAAGGATTGGTTGAGACGTATCATGTGCCGAGCCCTACTAATTAGGGTTCTGAGGAACTCCTTTTTTGGGTATGTTTAATTTGTTCGAATGGAAAACGTTTTTCTCGATTTTGTCTATATACGAGAATAGTGATCGTGTCTCGGAATGTCCATGCTAGCAAATATTAAGTGCCATGTTCAAGCTTTATCCCATAAAGCTTATTACGATGGATGCTTGTTTATGTGTGACCCATTGGGCCCCACCATAAGCCAGTAGCGAGTTCTGCATAACAGAGACTCGAATTCGATAAAGCACCTTATGTTTGAATTCTCACGAGCAACTAAACCCTTTTAATAAGATCGTGCAAGACTCCACTCACAGGTCAAGATTGACGTCTAGCAAAGTGTCATGACTATCCAAATAGTGCGAGGTTCAATCTATATGGATAGAATACCCTTTGGTGATTAGTTCACATGTAATCAAATTCTTTGATTACACGATGTTCTGAATGCGGCTAGGGTACGAAAGTCGTGTCAAATCCAAATATTGATCTATATATATTTCACTCTCTCAAGTTGTCGTCTCAACCATGAACAGTCAGAAACTATTTTTCAACTTTCATATCTACTATGGTTAGAGAATCCCAAGTCGACACTTGTCGGAGCATATTGGACATTCTCTCATCTTACTAGGAGTAACTGATTCCTTGTTGGTTACTCATCGACCTCCATGAAAGTCTCACTATGCCCGGAGTACCCGACACACGACTGTACGAGCCATGTAGGGAATACACCAAAGTGATAGATCATCAATCACAAGGTGACCGTGACAACCTTATAGGTCCAAGGATTACTTGCACCTACTATCACCAGAGGAACAACATATTGACACTCAAGGTTTTCATTTGGCATTACTCAAGTGGGTCCGTTCAGTGATCATTCTCCATTGAGCACCTACACTTGTACATTAATGAGACTTCATAGGTAACTATGAGATCAACCATCCATACGATAGGGCATGTATCAAGTGCACTAGTTTTGCCGAAGTCACCGATCCTCTACTTGGTGATCCTACGATTATGAACATTTAGAACCGATGCTTCTAGATTCTAAGTCTCACTGGCATGATCTCATCATGACCCTAGAATCATAGCACTAGTTCATGAGGTTCACCATAATCTATTAATAACATAAAGATACAACATATAATGAAAAGTCGTTTCATTATATTCATTACCCTTGAATAGTCCCTCAATACATCGAATTCTTTCAGTCATGTGGTGTATTATTAATTCATCATATTTTATATTCCAGCATTAGTTAATACCTCATTTAAAAACTTTCCAAACGTTAAACATGGCCTATGTACATTGAACTCCAATGATAAGGAATGCTCAGAGGCTCAATAAAAGTTGACCTATTGCTGCCCCAATTTACCTCACTAGGCCGGCCCACTAAATAAACCCATAATCGCGATAAAAATCATGGATAGCAAAATCGGCGTACGTTAGATGTCATCGTCGTTAGTAATCGCAGTAGATAACACGAAGCCGAAGAAATCTCTCTCGCAGGCTTCATTGAGCAAGCGAGGACGAAGCTATGGTGGCGACATTGACGCAGACTACGTCGATGCGAATCCAGTGCCTCCATCCCGTTATCTCGTTCAACAATAAGCTTCCCTCTCTCTCCCCCTCCTTCCTCTCTCTCCCTCAAAAGCCTTTCTTTGGCTGTCTGCGAGCACCTCGCTTCGCTCCTTTCCGTCGTGCGCTCGCCTCCTCCTCCCATGACCCTCCTCCGCCTTCCAGAGAACCCGACCGGGAACTGCTTCTCCACGACAAGCCCTCCCCCATCTCCGTCCCCAGCGACATCGAGGGCCCTCCGGATCCCCCCGACTCCGAAGAGGCTTTGACCCCCTTCTTGAAGTTCTTCAAATCAAAGGATTCCGGCGAGGACTACGGTACCATCTCCGGAGAAGACAGTGACGCCGAGGCGGCCGGCGAGGCCACTGCCGCGAAGGAGGAGAGAGTGAGCGTCCAGTACTATGAGCCCAAGCCCGGAGATCTGGTTGTCGGCGTCGTTGTATCCGGCAATGAGTACAGGCTCGATGTCAATGTCGGGGCTGACTTGCTCGGCACGATGCTAACCAAGGAGGTGCTTCCGCTATACGAAGCAGAATTGCCCTATTTGCTCTGCTATCGGGAGGACGTGGCGGAATTTGCGGTGCCCGGGAAGATAAGGGTTCTGAAGGAAGAAGATGCATTTACTGGGGAAAAGGTTCCAGGGAGGCCCATCGTTGAAGTTGGGACGATTCTTTTCATGGAGGTTCTTGGTCGGACGCTGAGCGGGCGGCCTCTCCTGTCTACAAGAAGGATGTTCCGGCGGGTCGCGTGGCACCGAGTGAGGCAGGTTCTCTACGCTTACTCTTTCTAGAATTTGTGATTGCTTAATAATAGGATTCATGTTATCACATGCTAAATAGCAGAGTATAGAATCTTCTGTTTGTTAGGGATTTGTTGAACTTGAAATATTCGATCTTTATACCACTATACACCATTATTTTTTTCACTCTTTTTGTCAATTTTATTTCATGTTGTTCATAATTGTAACTTCAACCTGCCATTCAGAATATGTCTATCCTCTTGTCGACTCATTTGTGCTTGTGAACGTTTAAAATTCTTTTGAGAGTATGGTAGCCTTTGATGTCGAAAAAAATAGGCATCTAGCTAACATCAAATCAAGCTTCGGCTTGCTACCTTATGCAATTAGGAAGTTATGCACTTATGCTAACTTTTAAGATAGTAATATTGCTTGGGATAACATTGTGCTGATTTTGCAAATAATATATAAGTTTTTGTTTCAACTTTCATATGATGTGAAGATGATTTCATGTTTGGTTTTACAGTTCAGATGTTATGCACATGAGGACACTTAAAGGTGCCCCTGAATGTAAACAGATATTTCTTTCTCATGTGGACAAATGAAGCATACTATAGTTTTGGAATAGGCATAGATACAAGATTATATTTTAAGGCTTATCGTCTCTCCCCTATTACTTGTTTCTGGGATCTCTTCCTTTTGTCAACCAAGGACTGCTACTGGGTGTTGTTTTTTAAAGCAAATTTCATAATTGTAGAGGATATATTTCATAAGAAGAGCATTGTTTATTTTGAATAATAGCTTTAGATGATCTGCACAGATAAAGCAACTGAATGAGCCTATTGAAGTAAAAATTTTTGAGTGGAACACTGGTGGCTTGCTCACCAGAATTGAGGTAAACTTGTGGGTCTTTTACATCGTTGATTACAAATAGTTTATTGTATTAAACCATGATTCTCTATTGATTTTCAGGGCTTGCGAGCATTCCTACCTAAAGCTGAGTTGATGAATAGAATAAAGGGCTTCACAGACTTGAAGGCAAATGTAAGTCAATTTTCTTCTGCAACATAGTTTTCTGAAATACATAAGTATGTTATTTCAACATCTTTTTCTTGCCAGCAAGCCTTGTCTTGAATAGTAGTCTCTATGTGCTAGTGGGTGTCTTGGGTTCAATCTGTATCTTGCATGAACTACAATTTTTTAAGTGTTAGGCTTGAACAGGTTCCCATAGATAGTTGTACTCTTCTTATGGCTTATGATGGTCTTTTGGGCACTTTGATCTGTGTTACATTTGCCCCATTCTCCTAGAAAAGCGGCTTCCTTTCAATTACAAAGTGTGAGCCATAAAGGCAGAGGCTTCCTTTTTTGTTGCAAAGTGTGAGCCATGAAGGCAGGATACCTTTGCTAGCAAAGGCCTTTACTAGCAAAGGCCTTTACTAGCTGACCTTGCTATCCTAGCATCTCTTAAGCAAGAGCTTTCGGAGGCTGATAGGCCCGCTATACGTTATTTCTATAAATGCAAGCCCAAGTAGAGATGCAAGCCGAAAATAGAAAAGACAGAGAACCTGGACAAGTGGCCAGGAAGGAGTGCTTGATTTTGTTTTGAATAAATAGGTTCTGCCAAGAGGTGTAAGCAGTTTTTGTCTTTTGAAAAGTGGTGTCTGTTTTGGAGGTACTAGTCCCTCGATAGACTAGTGGACGTGTTCTTCATTTTCCAATTCATATTTCATTCAATGTTGATTGTATAATCTGGAGTTGATCTTGTTGAGTGCTGTTTGTTCTTCATTTTCAATTGCTGGAACTTATTAGAGGCGCACTTTCCTTTTTATTTCCCCTTCTATCTTTTCCTATTGGATCATCTATAATTGTTGATAATTAAGCTTGCTTTTTGAAAGTAAGGATTCACTGGGCTTGTTTAGGAACATGTTAGTAAGAAAACGTGGAGGGGATAGAAGGGGAAGGAAAGAAGGGCAGGGGAGAGATAATGAATACCCATAATTGGGGGAATTGTACACAATGGAGAGGAATGGAGAGAAACCTTAACCCTGCTTTCATTGAAATCCCTCCATTTCCTTTCCTTCCAAATCCCTCCACTGAAACAAGATAATTATTTTTTTCCCTTGTCTTTTCTTTATGCAGGTTGGCCACAGGATGCATGTGTGCATTAGCAGGATTGATGAAGCAACTAATGACTTGATAATTAGTGAGAGAGAAGCTTGGGTTAGTTCATTATCATTCATAGTTCTGTTTGTAGTTCAAAAGCTTTTAATTCGCTGCAAATATTCTAGTTGAATGGGCCTTTATTATCTTATGCATGCATTTATCTCAAGGATGTACTTTAACTGTATGTCACCTGGAAACAACTTATAAAATTTGATAGAAGTAGAATAGGAGTTAAGGATATTCTTAGAGGTTACGGAGCAAGCAAATGAATTTGATAGTAGACATTCATGTTGCCTCCTTTCTTAGCTGTCTTGGCAGTTATAACTAACAGGAAAGATGAACTCAGCACAGAGTTTCTGGTTTTCACTCTTATGTCATCTAATCTCTTAAGGGGTGTTTGGTTGGATCGAATGAAATTATAAGGAATATGAATAGATAAGGAATAGAATAAACAAGGAATAGTATATCTTATTTTGTTGACATTAGGAATAGACAAAGAATAGAGAGGAAAATTACCAAAATATCATTCTTAACAATATAATAAAAATATGAATAAATGTAACATAATTTATTAATTTAAAATAATAAATATTATCATTTATTTTCATTTCATAAAATCAATTTGAATCTTCATATAATAATAATTAATTAGTTAATAATTAAATAATAAGTAATTATTTAATATATGTAAATATGTAATTATTAAAATTAATCTCTCCTCAACAAATAAAGGCTTGGGCCAACAAAATCTTACCTAATTGGGAGATAGTTGGAGAGGTGACAAAACCCTATACGTTTCACTATAAGACCAAAAACCTGAAAAAGATGGATTGTTTTGTGAAAGAATCTTTGGGCTCATAAAAGTGGAATTTTTGCTTTTAGTAAATTAATTTTTAATATTCTTATATAATATTATAAACATGGAAGGACAATGTTGGAAAATATCATAAGGAATAAATGGTATTCCTATTCCTTGAGTTGAGGTAAGGAATAGTATTCTCCTTCCATGAGAAATAGTATTCCTTATTTATTCCTTATTTCCTTATGGCCCACCTATTTCTTGTCAAAAAGTTGCAACCAAACAAGGGATCACGTGGTCCATAAGGAGTAGCATTTCATTCCTCATTTGTTCATCCAACCAAAAACTCCCTTATTTAAAGAAAGCTAATTGCATGATTTATTTGTTGGTGGTTTCCATAATGCTGTTATATTTGCTCATCAGCGAGTTATTTAAGAATATATGATATATATATTGATGCTTTTAATCACCATGTTTAACTTTTGGAGACAATAAAAGATCTTCAAGTGTTTACTACCCCGTCCCTCTTTCATTCTTCAAACCTGTTATAAAAGTTTGTTTCAGATTCTTTCTAGATCCTTATGCTATGTGCATGTGCCTTCCATTATTTCATATTTTTGGTTTGTCTTCTTCTGTAGGACATGATGAATCTTAAAGAAGGAACTCTTTTAGAAGGAACTGTGCGAAAAATATTTCCTTATGGAGCACTAATTAGGATAGGTGACACAAACCGAAGGTACAAGGGACCTGGACATTCATCATTCTGTAATTTTTCCATTTAGAATTTGGTATTCAATTATCTAATACAGTTGTATAGTTACGATTTCTCGTACTCTGTTCAGTTCTTTCTCCCCTAGAAAATAACAGCTAATAATCTTGTCATTTATTGATGTAAATATGCGAACTTGCTGGAACCCAAAAGTGCTATATAGCAATAAAATTGGTTCCCTTGAGAACAATTGAGTAGTTGAATTATCAGTGAGAAATTCAAGCTATGTTTAATATTCTTGGTTCTGGAGGCTTTAATAACATAACATATTTCTTTACTTAATGCAAAACTGAATACTTATGAAAGTTTCCAAAATGCTTTTAATCCAAGCAGCAAGATATGATTATATAAATATGTGTCAAAACTGATAAAGAACATCTCCTGTATCACGGGTTACATAATTGTTCTGTTCCAAATTCTCTATAGTAGACCACCTTATACAATCTTAATCTGGGACCTTATCTTGTGAGGTAGGAACTTGGTTGTTATGGTAGATTATAATTGATTGTTATGCTTTACTATATTTAAATATTAAAATGTACATAACAAAAACCTCAGTGCATATATTAAGTATCTGGGATAGATCACCTTAATTTTCTTGACAATATACCTCGAAATTTTTGTCTAATGCCCTAGGCTAATATCAGAACGTGTTTCTATTGTATGTTGCCTATGCTTCATACACTGCTATCTCTATTTATCATTTTCTTTGAAGATCCAGAGGTCTGCTAGTCCTTGATGATCTGAAATGTCTTCTTGTTGAGTATATTATCCAAATAAAAGATGATCTTATAAATTGTAGTATTTTTTGCACTCTTATCATAGTTTTCAAGTTATAGTTAAAAAGGATTTGATGGTTGCTCTTTTTGAATATATTACAAATATTGTCTTCTTGCTAAGTATATTATCCAAACAAAAAGATGAACTTATAACTTGTAGTCTGTTTTGTTCTCTTGCCATAGTTTTGAAGCTATAGTTAAAACGGACTTGATGCTTGCTCTTTTTGAATATATTACAAATATTGAATGTTTTTTTAATTCTATAGCAAGTCTAATTGCAGCAAGTTTTTAATTGCAGTGGGTTACTCCATATCTCAAATATAACTCGTGCCCGTGTTGCATCAGTAAGTGACGTACTAAAAGTGGATGAAAAAGTCAAATTTATTGTGGTTAAATCAATGTTCGCAAACAAAATTTCTCTTAGGTAAGTGATTTTCTTCATTATCAATCCTCTACAAGTCCAGAACAACAAATTAGCAATGCTTGTTTGCTTTAATAACAAAAGTTTTCACAGATCATGAAAATACCAAATTCTAATGAGAGGCTGAGAGTTCAATTTGCAATACAATTTATGAAATTGATCTCTACAAATGACTGCAAATATAAAACCATGAAAATTACATTTGAAATTATGTTTCTTACTGAATTCTGATAATCTTGTTTATAGACTAACTATGGAGATTGTTAAAAATTAAAAAGACGAGTATTTTCTTCAGTATTACTAGTAGAAGTTATATACTTCTCTTATATGATTGTGTTCTGGCACAAACAGCATTGCAGATCTTGAAAGTGAGCCTGGACTTTTTCTTTCAGACAAGGAGGTGATATTTCAATTATTTCTTCAAATTCCAGACCTTTTTTTAATTTAGATATGCATACTATTCCTTTAGTTTTGTCCTCTAAACTAATCTTAAATTATCAGAAAGTGTTTTCTGAAGCTGAAGAGATGGCCCAAAAATATAGAAGAAAGCTGCCTGTTATTTCTGCGGCACACAAGACAGACACCCTTCCAGTGGATTCAGTTTCCTTTGATGATGAAGCACAATTGTATGCAAACTGGAAATGGTTCAAATTTCAACAACATACGGAAGCTCAGGATGGAAATGATGCCGTATCCAAAAGTTCAAGTTAGAGATATTGTGGCTTGGTTTCTTGACATTTGCGCTGTCTAGAAATCATTCTTAGGCATCATTTTGACGAGGAAAATAAGCACGTGCCAGAAATTGCCTCCCAAGAAAAATATGTATATTCTATAACTGTAACAATTTTGTTTTAATTTTCTTTCTTCACATTTTTATCTCTCTTGACCGTCAATTCATATCAAGTATGTAATCATTCTCGCCAAAAGGACTAACATATTGTTTCTCTACTTGTGTAGCATCTGCGAAGAAACACATGTACACCTTCCTTTTAAATATTTTATGAATTATTTATTTATGGCTTTGAATTCATTTACCCTAGCTTGATCAGAAGACGTTGGTGTTGTAATCCATTATTTAGTCTTAATTTCATTAGATGTATATTTCAGCTGTTAACTCGTGCATAATATCTTTAGCCCTAACAATTGCCAGATCGCATTTTTTTCCTGGAATGATGCGTGCATTTGACAGCAGCAGATCTTGAGAGCATCTAAAAAAGCATGAAACACTGTAGAAATGTTTGCTCGTTACTTAATATATGTATGGAGTTGACCTTAATTGGTCAAAATTGAATTGGTTGGACTGAATATTTTAGGACAAACTATAGTTGTGATTTAAAGCATAAAGCTACTGAAGGGAAGCTAAATACATCTGAGAATAATCTAATTACTTGCACATTCGAACTTAATCATAATCACATGCAGTCATGCACACAATGTAGGACAATCACAAATTTTACACAGAGATATGACATACTCAATGATCATGTAGAATCTGATCCGAATCTATTACAAATCCAACAGGACCACCACGCAGACCTCTGCGTGAAGCCGCCCGATTCATCGTCGGTTGAACATTTGGTGGTATGTCGGTCTCAGGTGAATGGCCAGATATGCAGAGGGTTCCTGTATCATCCTGTTCCCAGAAAACTTCGACCATCAGGCCTCTTGGATGCTCTTCTGATTCAGTTCCAGGAATTGCAATGAATCTAGCTCCTTTTGGAATCTGTATAATTGGTATTAGTTAGAAATATTCCATATTTTTGGAGGATAAATGATGAAAACAGGATTCAACCCAAGTCCTGCTATGAACAGCAAAAAATACAGGCTGACCTAGCAAACTTCCAATTTTTCTAATGCTGGCAGCTTCAAAAGGGAAGATTTATCATTCTTTAATTATGTAAAGATGGCACTCTATAACTTCTAGTACCATCAAACGTTGTCTCGCAACTTTTAGGGAAGGAATTGAATGCTAGCTGAGTAGCTGATGACACAACAACAACGATTGGATTAACATACCATGTACGGTATTCACTAATATGACAAAATGGCCATACTACCGTACCATGTACAGATTAACAACAACAAATACTACTAAAAGCCTAACACATGTCCAAACCATTTTAAATGACATTCTCTTATTTTGCCCGTGTTAGATGTATCTTCTACCGGATGTATTTATTTCTAATCTTGTCCAATCTTGTATAACCACTCATCCATCTCAACATCCGCATTTTTACCACATTAACCTGCGTATATGTTGAACTTTAGTTGTCCAACACTCACTCCCGTATAGCATGGCGGGTCTATTTGCCCAACACATTCACCTTGAGAAGGTAATCAAGTGTGCTTCCCTTTCCTCAAAGTAAGTGTTGGCCAATACCAAGTCATGAGCTAAAGCAAAACCTAAAATAGCAATTCCTTCCTCATTCCCTTCTTCTGGTGAGAAGGAAGTCTATTTGACTATGGTTATCCCCACTCTTCAAGATGATTAGTGTGATTCTATTTTCTTAAAACAAGTGTTGGCCAATACTAGTTCACGAGCCAAAGCAAAATCTAAAATAGCAACGCATTCCTCATTCCTGCTACCATATCCATATCCTCCATGCACTCGCTCATAGCCATCGCTGAGTCTACCCACATGTCCATTAAGATCTCCCCTGATATAAGGCCCTTGCTCATTAGAGAACTCTTGAAGTACCACATACATATCTTCCTAGAACTTATCCTTAATATCATCGCTTAAGCCTACTTGAGGGGCATATGCACTAACTATGTTGATAGTCTCTTTTTCTAGCACTATTCTCAAATGAATAATCTTAACTCTACTATTTTTACTTCAACCACTTTGTCCTTAAGACCTGGTTCTATAATTATTCCCACACCATTCCTATTTTTAGTTCCTCTGTATTGTCAATCTTTATAGCCATGTTTCCTTCTCCTTTTAGGGTATCTACTAACTCCATTAGTTGCATGTACGGATTAACATTTTTTTTAAAAAATTATTGGTACTAAGTGATCTGGCTCAGTTAACCGCTTGGTATACCAGCTAGGGGTGAGCATCGATCAGGTCAGGTCAAAACCCGACCCGACCTGAATAACCCGAACCCGAATAGGAAGGCTCCTACACCATCCGACCCTACCCGAATAAGATTTCGGGCCCCGACCCGACCCTAATAACCCAAATTCCCTTTAAAAACAAAAAAATCATAATTATAAAAGACAAGAATTCTCTAATTGTGAAAATGGTGAAAAAAACAAGTTGAAAAATGATATTATAAACATAACTCTACTAGGAGTTGAACTCAATACCTCTTAAATTTCATATCTAACCTTCTAACCACTAGGCTAACATCATCTTTTATACCTACAATATACAAAAATATATATTTAACTTACATTTCGGTTTGGGTTGGGTATATCAAGGTTTTCACCCGACCCAAACCAACCCGAATAAGGGGTATGAAATCTCTAAAATTCAAACCCGACCCGACCCGACTTACCCGAATAATCCAACCCGAATTGAACTTTTGGGTCGATTTTTTCGGGTTATTCAGGTTGGTTCGGGTTTTGCTCACCCCTAATACCAGCAAATAGTATTTAGATAAGATACAAGTATCAACAAGAGCTGAAGATGGGGAAGCCTTTGAGAACTATAAGAGGGCAAAGAAAGAGGTCAAGAAAGAGGCCAAGAAAGCGTTAGTGAGGCCTGAGGTAAATTTCTAGCAGATTTGTACCAAAAGTTAGGTACAGGAGAAGGGGAAGCCTTTGAGAACTATAAGAGGGCAAAGAAAGAAGCCAAGAAAGCAGTTAGTGAGGCCCGAGGTAAATTTCTAGTGGATTTGTACCAGAAGTTAGGTACACAAGAAGGTGAGAAGGAAACGTACAAGCTTGCACGGCTAAGAGAGAAAAAGAGGAATGACTTGAATAAAGTTAAGTGAATGGACAAGTCTGAATCCTTTTGCTTTTAGGGTATCTCCTTGTTTCCTGCACTCGCATGTACGAATTAACATTTTTATAAAAAAACAATTATTGGTACTAAGTGGTCTAGCTCAATTAACCACTTGGTATACCACAAATAGTATTCAGATAAGATACAAGTATCAACAAGAGCAGGATTTGAATCCTTGCTTCTCGGTACCATACAATATTTCAATTTTATTTGAATCCGTATTGTCAAAAATCTAGCTAAAGGAACTTAAATGTTTCTTCCCATTTACTGATTTGTAACTTATTATGCAGTACTTTATGTTTGATATTAAGGGTGAACCTTGGCACAATAATAAGGCCTCATTTAGTTGACACAACTTCCCACAGGAAGTTGTACTTCCCACAGGAAGTTGTACTTCCCAAGAAGTAGCCAAAATAGCTCTTATTTGGTTGATACACTTCCTGCATGAAGTACAACTTCCTCAGCAAGTGCAACTTTCTGCAAAATACAGGAAGTAACTTACCTAGGGGGACCTAAGTAAGTTGCACTTCATTGTAATTGAAAGAAAAAGTCAATATTAGCCCCACATTTGCATTTAATGCAAAATTTATAATTTATATTGTCAACATTATGAGATTAAATAATCTTTGAATTCTTCAGATATTTTATTTTATTTTATTTTATTTTTAGTAAAATATGTAATTTTTCATATTAACTATAAATAAAAATTATTTTTTCTATATAATAAAATATATATTATATTACTTATATATGAAAATATTATATTATATTTTACATATATATGTTACAATATTTATTTACAAATAAAATTTATTTTTTTATATATACTAACACATAAATTAAAATATTAATTTATATAAAAGAAGGGTATATTGGTCATTTCATATGTACTTCCTAGGAAGTACTCATGTCAACCAAACATATTGTAGGTGGGAAGTTACCCTTCCTATGAATTAACTTCTTGTCAACCAAATACTTTTTAGGTACTTCCTGGGAAATACACGTTGGAAGTTAATTAATGAGAATTACAACTTTATGTAGAAAGTTACTTCCCATGTCAACCAAACGAGACCTAAGGTTGTTCAATTGCAACATAAGAGCACTAGGGCTTCTATTGCAAAGCTAGCTTTTTGTTGTGTAAGGGTAAAGTCGCATACATCACTCTCTCAAAACCCACATTGGTAGGAGACTTTCACTAGAGACCACCTTTTTTACTTTCATCTTTGTTATTCTAAATTCTATATATCAAGAAGACATGACATTATGCATATATAAGATGTCAATTGTTAAGTCAAATCACAAAGGGGGTGTTTGGTTGCCCGAAAGTGCAAATGTCGCAACTCTAATTGCAACAAATAGACCAATAAATTTGTTTGCTTGGCTGCAAAAATTTCTTGTGACATTTAGTATTTACAAGTTGTGTTTCTAATATCATTTGCAAAAATTGCAGCCCAAAAAGCCCGCAATACAAAATTGCAAGCTGCAAATGCAATAATTTAAATATTAAAATTAATTAATTTGGTCGACTTAGAGTCATCGGATGGAGATGGGATAAATACCAAAGTTGTAGGTTTTTGCATGCCGAATGCGATGGTAGTGTGATTTGATGTTGTTTGGTAGAATTTTTATATTTTTAGTATTATACAATAATTAAAAAATTATTAATTTATTTTGATGATTAAATAAATATAAAATAATATTGCACTAAACTAAATGGTGATTTAGAGTATTTGGGCCGGAGAACCCGAGCTCGGCACGACATGAAAACTAAACGGGTCGTCACAGTCCAACCCGTTAGCACAATTACGAAAAAACTGAACGGGCCGCCCCTTTCTTGACCCCAGGTCGACCTACATCCGCTGGCCCGGCATGATAACAGGCAGCCCGAACACGATTTTATCCTGTCGGGCTATCGGGCTGGACCAAAATTGTCAGACCTAGATATGAAGATGCAAGTTGCAAGTATAATTGCAACTTCCATTTGCGCCAACGAAACGCTTACAAATAGAAGTTGCAACTCTACTTCTGGGCAACCAAACAGTAGGCTACAAGTTCTATTCGTGGGCATTTGCTTTTACATGCAAATGCCTTTGCAGCATTTGCACTTGCGGGCAACCAAACGCCCCTAAAGTGAAAATTGCAGCTATGCAAAAGTATCTTCAAATGCTTTAACTATTAATTCTAACCTGAATGGAGGATCCAGATGACAAGTTCAGCATGACGAGGTTCTCTTCAGCCGAAGAACTTTCCAGTTCTGCTTGTTTTGCTATGTTCAGAAACACTTCTTCCAGTGTTGTTAGACCAAGTTGTATGTCTGTAATGCCAAATTCTCTTTCTCTATCTTGAAGCTCTGCAAAAAAGTTCTGCCATAACAAAAAAAGTTAGATGAGGATCCAGCACATGAGAGAGAGTAGATAAAAAATTACAAAAGGAAGATGAAATTACCGTGAGGAGCTCCTCTTTTTTGTGGGGGATGATGAAAGTCAAAAATGTCTTGTTGTCCTCTGTTGGGTTCACATCAAGTCTCTGTTAATTTCAATCCTTTGTCAGACTATCTTATAACAGAAAACCTTATTAAACAAGTTAGTTAATAGTGTATTGGCCTTACATCTTTGAAGAACTGCTTTACAAGCTCAATGTGAGCATTGTTTGTAGGTGTGGTGCCATAAACACTCGGTGTTTGGCCAGGTGTATTACCAAGGAAACTCACATTAGCAATATAACCAGTTCCAAATCTTGATTTGAGCCGTATGGAAGTTCCTATACACCGCAATTTTCCCTTGGCCATAATGGCTATCCGGTCACTTAAAATATCAGCTTCCTCCATGGAATGGGTTGTTAAAACAATAGCTCGTCCTTTCTTTGCATCCTCTATTATATCCCAAACATGTCTTCGAGTAATAGGATCCATGCCAGTGGTCTGCCCCAAACATAAGGATTCATTTTGAGGGTGCTACAATTAGACTAAATTATAGATTTTGACTAATACAAAACAACAAATTATGGTCATTCAGTTGAAAGTGATGAAAATGCCTAGGCTATTGCTTGTCACCCATCTGTAAGTCCAAAAGCAGTATAAATAAATACAAAATCAAGAATGTCCCCTGATTAAGAAAAGAACTACAGATATTCTATAATGGACAAAGGCAATAGTTAGTAGAGGCGTAGAGCAATACTCATGTTGTTTACATATGATGTCATTCAATTACATATCCATCAGGGCTTGCCATGTAAGCAAAAATATATATTAAATTCACATAATGGTATCTCAGTATCTCCTACTTGTAGTCTAACTTACATAGCCACAGTAAGCTGAATGCATTTGCACAGTGTATATGCATGTTAATTTCTACATGCATGAATGTACATGATGCATAAGCATGTGAGGATCATGGTCAAATAGATATATGTTAATCATTTCATCCCTTGTCTATCATATGCACCTTGTACTGCAGAACTACACAGAAGGAATTGTTTAAAAGACGTATCCTAGTAAACATATCCTAGTATCTAAAAGTTTCCCTTATAAGAAATATGCTGAATAAGATCATTAGATGGTAACAGAGAGAAATAGTATCATTTTTCAAGTACCTCTTTGGTGCATCAGGATCTTCAAGTCTAAAAGTTAACCATAAGGAGAATAAGCCCAACTATTCAGGGCTAGCTACATGAAAGGTATCCATGTTTAAGAATGAGGAGGAGTATTATATTTTTTGAAACTTTTGTCTAACTTTAGTTGAAGGATTTCTGGAACTAATTTCTGCAAATTATAGCACTATAAATAAGACCTTGATGGCCAGTGCATGCAGGCATTCAATTGTTTGTAAGATTAAAAGAATACATAAAACTAAAATCATTTAGGAAAATGAGGCCCCATTTAGTGCACTGTATAAGATAAAACCTAATAAGGTAAGGCATGATAGGATAAGGACTAATTCTGTCTTTGCTGCATCAGACGACCCGATACAATAATATCTATCCTATAATATCTTTCATGCACTACTATATATATGATTTTTTGTGGACAAAATGTCCTTAAGCAAATATTCCCTCATTATTTTCTCAATGAAAATAACTTTTTTTAACTATTACAAAAGTGAAAATCCATGCATTTTTTTCAACATTTTTGAATTATAACTTATCATTAATTAAAAAAAGAACAATAAAAAATAACACAAACATAATAACCAAATTGTCATATACTTCAAATTCAAATATGGAAGGAAGAGATTTAGTTTTTTTGTCTGTGTTTATTGTTTTTCTATAAGCCCCTTATTCAATGTTTCCATTGCATATAAAATTATACGTCAATAGTCGTATAAGACCCTAACGCCGTATAAGCTATATGATACAATGTGATGGTCCAAACACCATGTAAAGCATGATTGTATAAGTCTATCCTGTAATGGAGTAATGCCTTATATGGTGTGCCAAATAGGGCCTAAAGTATAAAAATTCGTGATAAGAAACACATGGCTATCAGAGAAACAAAGATCCAATAATCACATACTGGCTCGTCCAAAAAGACCATTTTTGGATCTCCAATAAGAGCTATTGCAACACTCAACCGACGTTTCATCCCTCCACTATAGCTTCCAGATCTAACACGAGCAGCACTAGTAAGTTTTACCTCAGTTAATGACCTTTCAGCTACCTGCATCATCATAATATATGGTAAGATATTGTTATAAAAAAAATGTATGGTAAGATACACTTTGTATGTTAATTGAAGCATCAATTTATCCTATGTCAGAAAACTTGGTTTAAATAATTAAATTTTAATTATTCGAAGTTATTCTATGCAATCAATTTATTAGAAGTATACCAACTCTTGATGTAGAGATTTCATTTTTGTGTGCAATTGGAAGCGCACATGGAGGAGAAAGGATTGATGTATTGGACGCAAAGAAATTCATTTCAGAAGTACATGTATCTATCAGCAATGGTGATTATAGATATTTTATAGTTAAGGATGAAATCAGAAGGGTCTTGAGCACCTACCGATTTTATAGTAGATGGAGGCAAACCTTTAATACTAGCAAATAGGTGCAAGTGTTCTTGGGCAGATAATTCATCCCATAGGATATCAAACTGCCAAATTGAGAAGTATCACAAATCAGTAGGCAATCAGTTACTATTCCATACAGTAAAAGTATGTAACGATCTGACAAAACTGACGGTGAAGGAAACTGAAGCATACCTGGGGACAAACTCCTATCATCCTTCGAATATTTGACATACCAGCTGAACTACGAGCAGAGTATCCATAAATCAATGCTGCAAGGAATATGAGTTAGTATCGTGATCTTTGTAATCTACAAATGAAATACAAGAAAAATGATGTTTCCACCATCTCCTTCTGTGATTGGTGTAATTCCAGTAAGACAATTGATCACAGTAGTCTTCCCAGCTCCATTGGGTCCAAGAAGGCAAAACAGTTGATCTTTAGCAAGATTAACCCATATTCCCTGAAGATGTCAATTTTCTATTAATAAATGTTCAAGAAGAACATTCATGATATGGAGAAGTCCTAGAGCAAAGTGTCAAGTTGAAAGGACAAAAGCTCAAGCACCTTGACAGCATGATATGGTGAAGACCTTTGGCATTTGCAACAACCAATTTTAGTAGTGCCAGGATATGTTTTTGTTAGGCCACGTATTTGAACTGCAACATCTGGATCAATATTACCAACAGCAGCTTGTTGCTTCACAGCAGTTTCCTCTGCAAGGACATCCTCATCATTTGGAGTAGCATCATCCAATGGTGGGATTGAACCATAGCAGCTGCAGAGACTACCCTCTATGATAAGTGGCACACATATTAGAGAGTCCTATGAATTCATACTAGAAATGAAACAAACTGATTTCCAAATCTGGAAATTGTGTTCTTACCTACCACCCTGTTCCCATCTTTTCCAGTCCAATACGAGGGACTCAAAAAATAAAAAATGGATTTTCTCACGCCATATGAGTTTGGAATAATATTGTCAAAGTAAATAGCCAAAAGAAACCACAAAAGGAATGTTGATATAAGCCATTGATAGATATCTTCCTGTTAATAAGCACAGTGTCAGATTGTGGATAATGTAAAGTAGATTGCTGGGGCAAATTTTCTGAGAATGAGTTCTGAGCATACGATTGTTATCACACAATCTGGTTCATGTGTAGTGCATTTTCCACGCCTTTGCCAACTAATTCCTTCATCTTCATTGGTAGCTGTTGCATTGCCAAGCAAATCAAGAGCTTTGGCGAGAAGATTAGGGGGAAATAGAGACCAGATTGCTCTATATATTTTTGAGAAGTCGTTGTCGTATGGAAACCCAAAGGTTGTAACAAGCTGTTGTGATAAAATATGTTAGTTCATCTGTCAATTTGAGGAACTGCCAGCATTTTCAATCTTATGATCATATGGGAACTTTTACCTGAGTAAGAAAACCTATGATGAATATTGAGAACCCAACAGTAGTGGCTGATGACGACTTGCTAACAAAGGCTGATATCATGAAAGCAAAGCTTAGCTGCAAAAAGGTCATATATTAAGACACCATGAATATTGGCATTCCATGTGGCATAAGGAAAAAATTCAAAAGACAACTCAAAAAGAAAACTAGCCTAACCAATTTTCTTACATATAGCATTCATAAGTGAAAAAGATAGAATATTACTGCTTAGATGTAATTACCATATTAAGTTGGAAGAGGAAGAATAAGAGAAACAGAATAGCAAAGCTATTATGCTTGAAAAAGTTGAACTGAAACATCATGCCAAATAGCACTGTGAAAAGTGCTGCCAACAGTGTCAGAAAAGCTTCCCATGTAAACCAAGAGAACCAATAAGCAGAATCGTACAAGCCCATTATGGACATAGCCTGCATATGCCCAAAATCTCAGAATCATTATATTGTACTTACAGGCAGAAATATTCATAAAAGATAATTCATGATCATACTGAGAATATATTATCACCTGACGAAGTTTAAGTTCTTTTTCTGTAACCAAAGAACTAATCTGAAACACAAAACCAAACATAGCAATTGCAAGAAAAAAGGTCGGTCCTGCACTACCAACAGCAGAAAAGGTTTCTGTGGCTGGGTGAGCAAATTCCTTAAAACTCACAACCCAGCTAAAGTTGGGATCTGAAGAAAAGAAAAAATAGTGAATTAACAGAAACAGCGTTACATAAACTAGATACTAAAATTAGTGAACAATGACAAACAGGCCAGTCAAAGCATCAAGGATAAACATTAAGAAGTTAATGGCAGCATACTGTTTTTGGCACTTTGAATATGCCGTAAATCACGTTCCTGGATATTAGGTTTTATCACAAGAGGATTTCAGAGAAAGGTAAGAAAAATGTGAAACAAAAACAAAGGAAGTATTACTTATGTTGATTAGCTAACTGCTTAGAATCGATACAAACAGGTTCTACTAAGGTTAGGAGTCACAATACATCCTGAAATTGCTAATGAATCTGACCCAACAGATCAACCTGGAGCATTACCCGCTTGTGTCACGCTAGACTCAAGCATACGTTCCTGTTAGCCTGGCCTTTTCCTTCATATATTAAGCATGCAAAAAAAATCGGGCTGCAAAAATCATCGTACCCACGTCCATCCCAACCCAATCTGTCTTTCTGTACAGTTAGTGTAGGTCATCTTGGAGAAGATAACATTCACATTGCATCATCTTATCAGGCTCAATTCAGTCACTCAATGTTCTTATTAACCACCATTGGCTTAACTCATTGTAGTCCTACACACAAAAAATAAGCAAAATATGATGTCTGGTACAAGTTTTCTGAATCCCTGATCCATAGGTTCTACCTACCATTTTTGGGTTCACACTTCACACTAACCTCTAGAGAACTAATAAGCTTCCTCCTCCTGGTAAAGGAAATACTAGCTCTCACAATTCCTTCTCCATCAATCAAAGTACCAGGTAAGTCCAAATCCACATTGGATATCACTAAGTTTTTTTTATCAAGTGAAAGTATATAAATGAGTTCGTCATGACTCATGTGAATATTCACTATCTTATTACAGTTTGCTATAATTGATTAATAAATTTTAGCTACCAAATTATGTAAACCATCCTGAATTTGATAGAGTTGGTTATTGATCATCCTGTAACTACTAGGCATGACTCATCAAACATTCAAACATCAAAAAATAGAAATATCTGCCGTACACACCTCCAAGCAAGGACCTAGAAATTTCTCGCTCTGCAGCAACTTGAAGTGGAATTTGAAATTTGAAAGTAGGGTCTTCATAAGTTCCTCTTTTAGCTACAGGAGTGGAGTTAGTCTGGATCCCATAGCTTATGACTGTGGAATTTCTCTCCACAAAATGCAAGGCACCAGGGCATCGCATAGGATTACTTTCAAGCCATGCATCAACTTCACGAGGAGTGCTAAAAGATTTAACCTGTGATGACCATGAGGAAAATCACTTATTTCAGATGTAGCAGGAAATATGAACAAATTATATGAATTTGTAATTAAATTAACATTTCCTTCAAGTGAGTTGATAGTGTATTCAACAGTTGCAAGCTAACAACACCTACAGAACTCAGATCAAAAATAAATTTGGAAAAGCTTAGCTACAAATATCTGTTGCTTGAGAAGATGAAAACCATACATGCTGGATGTAACTATGGAGAGATGAAACAGGGATAGTCTTTGCAGCTGTAACAGTGCATAATAGCTCGTAACTGTTCAAACCTTTACTCTTCAGAAAGCTGTAACAATGCAGTCGAGCCTTTCGTCACATTGACTACAACACTTTGCAATTTTTACCACGAAAAGCAACCCCTTCATTCATTTCTCAACTCAACTGGGCATGAACATTATAACATAAAATTTCCAACACTAGAATGATCAATGTTCAAACTTTGGAATATGGTTCATCAATCAACTACAACAACGCCACATCTTAAGTCCTGAAATTTACTCTTACAGGATTGGGAACATCAAATGTTAATCAGCTATTGGGAAGGAGGGGGAAGAAATTGATAAAAGAAAAATCCGACGGTAGATTGTCTAGTTTATTCGATCGAACTTACGAAATTCAATAGCACTTTTTTTTCAATGAAACAATTGACTTGCCCACTATAAATTATTGATTTCAAAAAGACCAAGAAGAACACCATTGACGAGTATCTATTTCAAAAAGAAGTCCCTTTCCTGATCCTTGGGAGTTGGAAACCAAGTGAGGATGAGGAAAGTACTGACCTTTTCACCGGGAATCTTCCGGCCAGGGTTGTTCCTCATTATGGCGGAGACGATAGAGGCGACGCGGGTGCTGCCGTTGCCGCTCCAGAGGAAGTCGTAGCATGGAGTGTTGATGAAGAACTTGTCCTCGCAGGGGGGAATGGGGGGTTCAACAATCGGCTTAGGGTCACGGACGTTGCTGTAGGCGGTAGTGGAGGAAAAGCGAGACTTGACAGCCTTGTCGATGCAGAAGATGAGGAAGATGAAGAAAAGGGAAGAGAACAGCTGGAGGGCAGCCGATTTCTTGTGGCGCCACGTCAGGATAACGTTCTTCCTCAGCAGCGCTTCGTACTGCTGCGCCGCAAGGGGAAGCCCGCTCTTGAGCTCCATCGCGGACAGAAGAAGAAGCTCTTCGTTCGGACTTGGGGACTTTGGGGGAGGGCGAAAGGGACGAGGACAAGGCTTTGAAGGAAGTTATCATGGAAGCCATATATATATAGGTCCAATTCATATTTCATTAACTCTTTTGGACCAATTTGAAATTTCCCCGCAACTCATCCGCTAAAAAAATAATAAATGGCAGAATTTCAATGTAATCCCCATGAATTAATGGGGTTTTCAATTTAGTCCTCTTTTAATTTATTTTTAAAATTAAATTTCAATTTATTTATTGCACCAAGTATATATATCATTACTTTAATAGTTTATATTTAACCATAAACACTAACCTAAATTATTATTTCGATAATTTTATATTGATTTTTAATTTATTAGGAATATACAGGCTTGCTATACTAATTTATCCATATTATAATAGGATTACTAATAATTAAAAAAATTAGTAACAAATCAATGGATCCATATATATAATATTAATGAAAATTTATAGTGATATTTTATTTGATTCAACAATGTATTTTCTCGAATATACACATTAATAGTTTACTTGCTTTATTAGATTGGATTGAATTGAATAGCATTAAGACTATTCACGAGTCGGGTCGAGTTTGATGAAAAAATCGATTTTAACTTGGTCGGGTTGGGTTTGAAGATAAAAAAATTTGAACCCGACCCACCCTAAATTGAGTTTGGTCGAGTTAAGTAGATGGGTACCCATTTAAAAAATAAATATAATTTTTGTAAAAAAAATAACAAGAAATTAATTGTGTGTGTGTCGAGACATGTGGGTAGATGCGGCTCCGCGTGGCCGTGTCTTCCCGAAGACATGGCGGCCGCCTGGTAACACCATGTGGGCCACGGTCGCGATTTTGAAACTTTCATTAAAGTTGAACGTAATACTTCGAGAAGGGAAGACGCAGGTCGTGTCTTCACAACGGGGTTTTTTTAATTAATTTTGTTAAATGTATTTTTAAAAATTAAAAATAAATAAATAATCAGATAATCGGGTTGGATCTCGGGTCATCAAATTTCAAATATTGAAACCTGAGGCCCAACTTGATTATGGTCGGGTTTGAATAAATTGAACCCAACTCAGCCCAATTACCCAACCCGACTCGATTACCCGACCCGACCCGATTGGTAGACTCGACCCGACCCAATGAACGCTCCTAGATATGATCGATAACAAATGAAAGGTAAAACTGAATAGGATTTTTAAGTTAAATATTTATTGAATATAATATGGGTTTTATATTCTTTAAGTTTTATTTTTTTCTAATTCATACGTTAAAATAAAAATACATATCTTATCATATATTCTGTACTCTGTTCTACGGAGCAAATAAGTAGTAAATATTGAATATATACATGTATATTATTTGTCCACTAAAAAGGGAGAAAGGTATAATTTTCTTAAAAAAGCAGTCATCGGCAACGTCTCGTTCAAATTAACTCTCAACTGTGGCGCAGGTCAACTCTCTCAAAGTCAACGTGCTTGCGTTGAGCACATTGTTCTTTACCTTTGAATATAATTAGTATATATAAAAAGGATGTTGACACCCACTACCACGTTCTCCTCTTACTTGCGTGTTTGATTTCTTCACCACTAAGCGAATGAATTAGGAATCAAATACCAATGCATGGGTTCTGTTCTGCCCCTTGTGAATTTAACATTGCAAGAAAGACAAAAAATTTAACATATGTAAGAATTAATGCTGACAAAGATTTGTTTGTCGCCTTGTAAGCTCAGACAAAAAATTAACCAGGAGTGTTTGTTCAGAGAATTAATTGGTTAATGAATTCAATTAATTATATGTTTGTGTGCGATTTAATTTGACAGAAATGCAAGTCAGACCCTTCATTTGAAGTTGCAGGGAAGAGTAGGAATCTGACTTGTAGACGCAAATATACCGCGTCACTGTAAACTACTCCGAGCAGTATTCAAAGTCGTAACGTGACTGAAATATAATTACAGATTCAAATTAAATCAAGCTGATGACTCGTTTACAATTACCTGGAAATTAAGAAGAAATTGACGAAGAGACACGCAATTGTTAAATTGCATTGCATCTTCTTTTTCTTCTTTTTTTTCTTTTTTTTTTACTTTGGGAATTGTGTGCAATTAGATATTAGATGAGATTGCATGCGCTGATTCTTTTAAGATAAATATTTTAAAAAATTATCTACGGTGTAACTTTTAGTCAAATATTATATGAATGAATAAAAATATCTTTCACTTTATCTTCTTTTTCTCTTCTGTGATCATTTGCTCATCTGTCTCCTTCTCTTCGTCGGATTCACCACCGGAGATGGCCCCTCGCCACTCTCTCACCCTCTATTCTCACTAATCAACGTGCAATCGTGCATCGTGATTTCATTGATTCATCTTTGATATCCTGCAATCATCTTTGACATGAATCATATTCTCATTTTCCTTATAAGTGATACGTAGCACGAACATAAATCACACAAGCAACATAAACATATATAGTGCAACGCGTTTTGTCTTTGTCCCAGATTGTTGACTCCATCGACGAGTTGTCCCGAGTTGTTGACACACTGAACGGATTATTCCGGGTTGTCCTAGATTGTCGACATCCAAAATAAGGTGTGTTATCTTAATTTGTTCCTTGTTGTTGTTGATATATAGAAGAGTGTTTCTGGATTATCCTAACACTGGCTACTATATGTGATAATCAACAATGGCCACCAACGTCGTTGCAATGACTCATGAGTTGTTGACATCTAATGCGGGGTGTGTTGTCTTTGTCTATTATTTTATTGGCATATGGACGGATTGTCCTAGGTTGTCGACACATGGATGTGTTGTTGAAACAAACATATTTTCATCATATGAGTCAGGTATTAATTAATGATTTAATGAGGATATTTTTTGTCCAAAAAACTATTCTATTGGTTAAATTTTGTTAAACTTATAAAAATGAATCACTTTTTAAAATAAGTTTCCAAAAATATATATATAAAAAAGCGCCCCTAGATATTATTTTAGGATGAACCACTAAATATATCGTATAAAAACACCCGTTGCAATTAATATAAAGTATCAATAAGAAAATAATTAATGACCACCGTATCGTTGCTTAGTGACAAGGGATGGCACCTCAATCAAATTTTGTACTCGCTCATATATATATATAGCACTTTGGGTTCGTCTGGATTAGGCCCAGAAGCGTTCACACTCATGAACCAAGATTTAAGTTGAGTCAGAACACTACTCAGCTCAAGGGTTTCATTCGTCCATACAAAGAACTTGCGTCCTCATTAATTACTAGTGATTCTTCAGTAATGAACCTAAAGTATTCAAAATTGACATCAATCTATTCTAAACATATATATCCTCGCAAGATTCAGGGAGACATCATTGCCCTAAGATATTTAGTATATACAGACACGATGCATATTAGGTATACAATCAATTTCAATTCAATCTATACATCACCTGAATTTTTTTACTTAAGCGTCAAAATATTTTTAAGAGTCCCCGGAGAAGAAGCTAATTAATTCTCACATATTAGCAATTGATCTAGCAAGTAGTTGAACAACGTGTGGACGAAATCAATTAAATATCAAAGTAATTATTAATGATACATCTATGTAAGAAGTTAAGCTAATGAATGTGACGCCAACGGTGGATAGCACAGTTGGTGCAATATGTTATAAGTTACTTAGAAATTTAAAATTCGATCTTTAATATGATCATTTATTATGATTTATTATCTTTAATAATAATAATAATAATAATAATAATAATAATAATAATAATAATAATAATAATAATAATAATAATAATAATAATAATAATAATAATAATAATGTGACACTTATTCAAACTTGGTTATGTTTTCACGCGTACGTAGACATAGGTTAGCATGTGAATTAATGTAGCGTTGACCTCTCTATTAGCTCTTTGTTCTTTTACACGTCTTGTCTATCTTATTGTGTGTTGTAATGATATATTTTAATTAGGATTGACAATATTTTGTATTATTGAGTCATAGATGTATATATGGACATAATTACGATACAAAAAAAAAACGTGGTATGCAAAAAAAAACATGCGTATTATATATGTAGGATTGAATTCGTAATTTGACTTGTAATGATGATGAGATCGTGCATAAGACATTCAATGCTTGGCGACCAAGTTACTGCTGGTCCAACATAAACAAATCACTTTATATGGAAATTTTGCCTTACAATTCTACTAATAATTAAAAATAATAATGAGAGCAATTTGGTGATGCTTCTTTATTTTTGAGCAAAAACTTGGCCGAATTTTCTTGGAAGATCCCCGCAGCTTAATTAATTACACATATTGACTTTTCTCCTCGAAATTTGTGATATGTCGTCGTGTGTAGTTGACCTAAGATTTAAGTAACCTTTTTCTTTTAATTTATTCTTATCCTTGTCAAAGTACAAAAGTACACGGCACAAGGAACAAATCTGTGGGACACGTGGCATTGAAACTACCACTTGGAAAATTAATAAAGAAGGAACATTTCAGTTTAGCCCTTCAAATTTAGATATTATTTGAAATGTGGACGAGATCATCGGGATGAATGACCTGCAGATGAATAGTGAAAAGCCTAATACTTCCAAATATTATGCCACATTTTGACAATTTTGTATGTTTAAAATAAGGTTTCCCTATTTTGCCACATAAGGTATTTCTCAAAATGATTTTTTTATTTCTTTCATTTTGAGATTATTTTTAAGTAGTTTAAAATAAAATATTTTTTATTATGGGTAAATATGAATTTATTTTTAAAAAATAGTATGCGTCATATCCATTCTTCATTCCTTGTTTCCTTCCCCCTAACTATCTAATTCAAAGTTGCCAAAAATTTCCTTGTCGGAGTTGCGTTATAAAGCATCTCGATCTTTCCCTAATCGCCACCACAGTTTTCATTGACAAACTTTCCTTAATTAATCAAGAGATAAAGCAACAGAAGAAGAAGAAGAAGAAGAAGAAGAAGCAGCAGCTGCCAGCAGCAGAGACAGAGGGAGAGAGGATTACTAGATGGAGTCCTCTTCCTCCCGTGCCCCTGCCAGCTTTTCCACCCAAGCCAATGCTCTCCTCCGCAAGAACCTCACCTTTCAGGTTCCTCCTTCCTCTAACCAATCATTCATCTTTGTATTCTCGAATCTCTTAATGCTCTTGAGCAAATTCTTGGTGGATTCATACAAGTAGATATACTGTATTGTGAACGCTGATCTGTTCGCATAAAAAAAATTGAGCAGAAGCGGAACCTGAAGACCAACATTGGGATCGTCGCCTTCCCAATCTTTCTCTGCGTGGTGATCCTTCTAATCCAGCAGGTCGTCAACAACGAGCTCGACAAGGACAAGTATAAATGTGGGTGCCAAAATGGGGTCTGCGGCCTCGAGTTCTCGTCGCTCGACCAGGTCTCAGCGTGCCCTATCCCGAGTCCCCCACAGTGGCCGGCGCTCTTCCAAGCTCCTCGGCCCGAGTACCGTGCCGCGAGGACCGATTTCTATCCCTCCGACGGCTTGCCCAACGAGTCCTGCAAGGCCTCACAATCCTGCCCAGCGGCGGTGCTCCTCACTGGCGGCAACCGGTCCTTCGCGCAAAGTATGGGATCCATTTTTATTTTTATTTTTTTGCATGCCATATGTTTGTTCGAAAGTCATCATAAATGGTTATTAAAATTTGTCCATTCGTTTATAGGTCTGGGGCAGAGTCTGTTGATGAGCTCTTCTTCCTCATCGGATCTCTCGGATTATCTCAGCATTTTGTCCAATTCTATGCTTGTAAGAGTTAGAAAGCCACCGTTTGCTTAGTTTAATGTTACATACTTACATATCATTAAAAAATAGAGGCTCAACTCCCTCTTTTTGGATTTTTCCAGGGGACTGACGCACCAAGTGGGGATACACAGTTCATTGAACCTGCATTCATCTCCGATCGTCCCTTGTATGTGATCCAACCACAGTGTGAATCAAATGACACAAGTCAAATTTCCTTTAAAAATTCCAACAAACAAATTCAGATGGGTAGGATCTTTTTTTGCCTATGCACAGAGCCAATTAGTTTTACTAACTTATTTTCCTTGTATCAATTTATAGTTCCATTTCTTATATGGAACATGGTTTAAAATCTCGGTACCGATACCGGTACCGTACCGTACCGACACACGGTACGGACCGGTATGAAAATGCATACCGGCTGGGTTTTTTTTTTTTCGTGACATACCACCATATACCGCCCATACCGGGCGCTATACCGCCATATACCGCCCATACCGGGCGGTATACCGCCATATACCGCCCATACCGGGCGGTATACCGCCATATACCGCCATATACCGTCCGGTATACACAATATACCCGGTTTTTTCAAATACCGGGTATATCGTATACCGGAAACCTAAAAAACCGGTAAATACCGGACTTACCGTACCGTACCGACCGAGATTTTAAACCTTAATATGGAATATTGGAATTTACTCTTTTATGCTGCAATTTATATTCTCAAGAGTAATTTTTAATGGTATTTTGGCATCTCAACTTAATTGATCTCAATAACCATAAGTATACTGAAGTTCTACTTTGCCCTCTCTTCTGCGAGTAAGAGAAGAATAGTATAACAACACTGAATTTTGGATAAACATGATGTTCATTGTGCCTTGATCGCTTCATCTCCTTGCGTATTTCTTGCATGATTTCTGACTTTTTAAAAATATTAAATAAGAAAGTCATGAACAGGCTTAGAACTATTGAGGTGATATACAGAAAATTCAGATTGATGTGTCTAACTTTAGTATTTGGTGAGTACTGATGATCAACATATTGTCAACCTCCCTAGTCCATTCCAACAACTTAATAAATTATAACATTATTCTATTATCTTCATGCACAGGAAAAGACCAAATTGATTTACTTGCTCCTCCAATGATATGAATGCAAGCATCTTCAATAAGTAGTTTGCACAACCTGAATTTCGTTGTTTGTGATAGGGTGCGCAGATTTTTTTGCACAATGAGATTCATTTTATTCTTTGGAATTGTTGGACTTTATTTGGTTCAATCTCTCTTAAAACATATTCATGGTAACATTATTGAACCCCAAGTTTCAGTTTAAGTGCAGATCAAAATATCAAATATTTGATGTTTTCAAGTAATGTTTTTTTCTTTGGTCCACACACGAAAATGACATAGAAATTAGAGATCAATTAACTTTAGGAGAATTAAACATCAAGGCAATATTGATATGCTGCGTAATTCATTACTGTTTAAGCTACCAATGATGGAGGTATGGTTTGAAAAAAAAATCACCTACACAATCTTTTACAGGCATCTGTTTGTTAACGCCAGAATTATGACAACCTACGAAAGTCATTTTGGAACTAGACCAACTGATTCTATATTTTTCATAAACTTGATGATGCACAAAAGCACACTGGCTACGAATTTTACCTTCTGCATGCTTCTAATATCACTTTGCAGCTTTTATCCAAAATACAAATGTCATGTTCTGAATGTTTAATCTTCCTAACGGAACAGAATTAAAGTGTGTTCAAGGGTTGACTTTGTGGCGTGATAATTCGTCACTTATAAATGATGACTTGTTTAAGGGTTACCGACAAGGAAATTTGGAAAGGAAGATAAATGAGTTCATCGCAGGTGATATTTTTAAAGTGGTTAGGTCTTATTTTATTTTGTTTTATTAATTTTGTGTGGTGAACCTGGCTTCTCATACTAGCTAATTCATTCTCTTGCAGCCTATGACTTCTTGAACTCCAATGAAAATGCTCTTAATCTAAATATATGGTACAACTCAACCTATAATAATGACACCGGTTACGTAAATGTTGCTTTGACGCGTGTTCCTCGCACAGTCAATGTGGTATGTATCTCACATTTGTATACTTTTTGAAATTGCAAATAGTCTACTGGTTTGTTTTGATTTCAATGAAATGATTGACTACTAAACCAGGAATCAGTATGATAACAAATTTCTGTACGTGGTGCCATTTTGATTCAATTTTTTGCTTAACTGTTCATCTTCTTGAGAGTTGAGACTAGTGTTCTATCTCCTGTATAAGTCAAAAGATAAAATAGACTACCTTAAAGTAAATATGATATGATCACCTGCTCAGGCTTCTATTCTATAGATCTTACCCAAGTTGAATAGAGAGAGTAATATGTAAACAGTTCTCCGGGTGTGTCATTTTTCTGTGAAAGTTACTATTTCTTTATTTCTCATTTCTGTATCCTAACCTTATAAGACTACCAGCTTAAGACTTCGTAAGCGCAAGCCAAGTCACCATAAATAATTAAGTCTGAATTTATATTAGTAGACTCCTCTGGCCCAGTAAACAAGACAACTAGCCCCTACCTCCAATGTGGTAATACTCATTGTAAACTCAATAGGATTCTTGCAACTGATCTTCTAACAAAAATGGTTTCATCTGTGACCATGTTTCCATTTAACATTTATTTATTTATTTCTTAAGGTAATAAGAGCTATGTTAAAAGGTACAAGTATTAGTTGTTCCTGGGAGAGATATGAGATCTTTGATGATTGATTAAGATCATGGAACCTCATCTTGAAAATTCCATCTGCGCTGTTGTTTATAGGTGCATATATACATCTTGGAACCAAATGATAATTAAAATGTCCAATGGACTATAATACTCCTACTGTAATGCCCATAAGCAGTAGTACTTTGGAATATTTCTGTAGCTTGAGGCATAATGACTTTTTGTGAAGTTTGTGGTTTCCTATATCTAATGAGCACAGTTCCAACTCCTCAAATTCCAACATGGTGGGTTTAGTTTATGTTATTCTCTTTATTCACTACTGGAGCAAGGTGCCTGGTTGATATTCACCAATAAACAAAACATATCAACTCTAGCTGGCATATGGTCTCCTGGTTTTCTTGCATCAAAGTCTATGTTTGATTTGGCTTTTGTGAAATAATAGCAAGATTCACTTCTTGAGACGTCTTTAAATGAGTACATCTCCCTATTCACATAAATATTAAACACAGTGAGGCTATAAGTTTGAGGGTGACTTCAGTGATCACACTTAAGTATTCTTTTGTTTTATGCTAATATATCTGTATTTCACCAATAAAGTTAAAGGGACTGTTATGTGTCATTTTTTTTTATTTTTTTTCCATGTGCAGGCTTCTAATGCCTATCTGAAGTTACGCAAAGGTCCTGGTGTAATGTCAATGTTTGAATATGTTAAAGAAATGCCAAAAGTTGGAACAAAGCTTAGGCTTGACTTTTCTTCGCTTCTTGGTGCATTATTCTTCACATGGATCATTGAGCTACTTTTCCCCGTAAGTTTAGTGAGACATTATATCCATCCAATAGATATTCTAAATTTACTGTAAAAGTGACAGCAGTATGTTTTGATATAAATAATGGTTCGTTTCATTGTCTTTGCTTGAGTGCTTTTTATGGATAGGTGGAACTGCCTATAGATTGTCTTGACTCTTGAATGGTTCTTGGACCATACCACTAATATTTCATGGAGCTTCAATGCCTAAGCATCTAGCAATTATAATTTTCTTCACCTGAAAGTTGAAACTACTGTAGCATTAACCTTCAAATGTTTTAACTTATTTCTACTTAACCTAGACAAGTTTTTCTTCTCATGTAGGTGATTCTGACATATACTGTCTATGAGAGGCAGCAAAAGTTGAAAATTATGATGAAGATGCATGGGCTGAAGGATGGACCTTATTGGATGATATCTTACATTTACTTTTTCGCTCTATCAGCATTCTACATGATATGTTTTGTGATATTTGGTTCCATAATAGGTAAAAATGAGCTTGAAAACTTATTAATTCACACATGAAAAAAATCAAGACTTTTTTTGATCTGACACTGTCTCATGTACAGGGCTAAAGTTCTTCAGATTGAATAACTATGGCATTCAATTAGTCTTCTATTTTGTATACATAAATTTGCAGATATCTATGGCCTTTTTAGCATCATCTTTCTTTTCAGCTGTGAAAACTGCTACAGGTGATTTTTCTAAATTCTTAAATGATTAAAAAAATAGAAGAAAAACTCTGCTCACAACCTCTTATTGGAGTATATAAATAACATATTTTCATGATGGTAAATCTGATAATGCAGTGATTGGATATATTTACGTATTTGGTTCGGGCTTATTAGGAGAATTCCTTCTGCGTTTCTTTATTGAAGATACTAGCTTTCCAAGTAAGTGCAATCATCGCCAAATTAATTCTCTTGTATGACATGAATAAATTATTTTCTACAATTTATGCTTAATCATATTTCTGAAAAATGTGTATTCCAATCCTTCTCCCACATCCCAGTCAATAAAATAGGATATTCTATTGCTTTCAGGAGGATGGATTATAGTCATGGAGCTCATTCCTGGATTTTCCTTGTACCGTGGGCTATATGAGTTTTCACAATATGCTTTTAGTGGTGATTACATGGGGACTTCTGGTATGAGATGGGAAGATTTAGCTGACAGTGAAAATGGGATGAAAGATGTGTTAATCATAATGTTTCTTGAGTCACTACTACTGTTTCCCATTGCATTCTACTTGGATCAGGTAGTAGGAGGTGGAATCAGGAAGGATCGTCTATTTTTCTTGAACTATTTCCGGAAGAAGTCTTCATCATTATCTCGAAGAAGACCTAGTTTTCAGCGACAAGGGTCCAAAGTTTTTGTTGAAATGGAGAAGCCTGATGTTTCTCAAGAAGTAAGTTGTATTACTTGCCAGATTTATTAGTTCATTGCTTCATGGTGCTGTTTCTTAAAAAGAGCTTTTAGATATCTTACTATAAGCAATGTCTTTTTTCCCTGAGTGTCAATAGAACAAATATATAAAAAGGCCAAGTTCTTAGCTATACTAGTTGCTGATTTCTTAAGTGAAAAGTTTTAACATCTGCTGTTTTCTTAAATGAAATAGACTTGAAATCAGATATTTTTTTGCATTATATTTTTCAACTAATAGCAACTCAAGGATTTGGTGAACCCAGCAATCTTTTAGTTCTAGAACCTGGTGGTATTGAAAGAAGTTGATTTGCTTTCTTAAAAAAAAATTAAGATGTTTATATCTGATTTTAAGATGTAATGCCCTAATTCATTTTCTTATCATAAGCTTCATATTGAACTAATTTCTACCCTTTTCAGTTTCCAATAATTCTTGATTGATTTATATAATTCATTAATGTCTTTATTCATGGCAGCAAGAAGTTGTGAAGCAGCTGCTACTAGAACCCAGCATCAGTCATGCAATCATTTCTGATAACCTCAAAAAAGTTTACCCAGGACGGGATGGAAATCCAGACAAACTTGCAGTTCGAGGATTATCTCTTGCTTTACCCAACGGAGAATGTTTTGGCATGCTTGGCCCTAATGGTGCTGGAAAAACTAGCTTTATCAATATGGTTAGTGTTAAATTTCACTAAATTTCACTGCTGTTTATCTTAATGACTGCATTTCTTCAAGGTTATTTTAATCCTTGAGTCAATGCTTTGGTTTGTCATCTATTCCAAACATGGTTTAAAATCTCGGTACCGGTACCGTACCGACACACGGTACAGTCTGGTACGAAAATTGCATACCGGCGGTTTTTTATATATATATAGAAATAACTCCAAATCTCCATACCGGGCGGTATACCGCCCGGTATGCATATAATACCGCCCGGTTTGGGCGGTATATATCAAACACCGCCCGATATTGAGCGGTATTTGATATATACCGCCCAAACCTGGCGGTATAAACCCGAAACAAGTGGCCGACAACCCTGTTCAGCGCCGTTGGCTGGCCCAACGGTACTAAATCCTCATACCGCCCATACCGGGCGGTATATGACAAAATACCGCCATATACCACCCGGTATACTCAATATACCCAATATACCCGGTTTTTTCAAATACCGGGTATATATACCGGAAACCTAAATAATCGGTAAATACCGGGCTTACCGTACCGTACCAGGCGAGATTTTAAAATTTAAACTATGATTCCAAAGTTATTTGGCACTAATCAGTACATGGGCAATAGAGTCCTAAAAGATAGATCTTAAGAGCTAATCAATGTCCTTTTGATATCTCATACTCTATTAATCAAGTTAATTGATATGGTTCTAACCTATACACAAGTTATCCTAATACTTGTACACACAGATGATAGGGCTTATTACGCCGTCATCTGGCACTGCATATGTTCAGGGAATGGACATAAGGACCAATATGGATGAAATATATACTAGCATGGGTGTATGCCCCCAGCATGAGTAAGACCTCTAAAACTTATGATTCACTTTTTAAACTTTTATCCTCTTCAATTTAAATACTGTGAATCCTAATAACTTTAATTGCAAAATACAGCTTGCTTTGGGAAACATTGACCGGAAGAGAACATCTATTGTTTTATGGCCGACTGAAGAATCTTAAAGGTGCTTCATTGCTGCAGGTATTGCTTGATTAAAAACCTGGTGTGCTAAACTGGAGCTAATATGTGATTTTTATTACTTCCATAGAACAAATAGGATAGTTTACCTAAAAAAAAGGATAGTAGTTGTATCCTAAATACAAAGTTATCTTGAGTACTAAATAGATTAGATAGATTTCCAATTGCACCATGTATAAATCAGCTTATGCATTGATCAACATCGAGGTTTATAATCTTGATCCAGTACCAATGGTCATCTATGCTCAAATTGGTACAGCACTGATGTATACTATCTGGTATATGAAGCTGTATCACCTGGTATACAGCCAGTACCAATTCTTTGATGTACCGGTACAACTGCTCAAAGACAGCGGTATGGTTTTATAGTTTTCCTGGATTTTAACTGACAAATAATGATGGAAAAATATTTCATGAAAAAGATGGTGATACATTAAATATTTATTTCACAATGCGATTGAAATCAACCAATTGCTTCCCTCACAAGCAATCTTAGTTTTCCACCAGGAAGAAGTCCATGTGTCATTAATAACAAGTTCATCTGTTTGATAATGTCAAATAGCTGGGTTGCGAAACATTTGACTTGGCTTATCTAGGAAAAAATTTCATGCTGAATTCAATGCTACTTATATTTTTCATTTTGTTCCAGGCAGTCGAGAACTCCTTGAAAAGCGTGAATCTGTTTTATGGTGGTGTTGGAGATAAGCAAGCTGGGAAATATAGTGGTGGAATGAAAAGAAGGCTTAGTGTTGCAATCTCTCTGATAGGGGATCCTAAAGTACGTATCTTGCTCATGACACTAAACCCAAAATCGTATGAAATAAAACTCCAATCTAAATAATCTTCTCTCAGGTTGTCTACATGGATGAGCCAAGTACTGGACTAGATCCAGCGTCAAGAAACAACTTATGGAATGTTGTGAAACATGCAAAAAGAGACCGCGCAATTATACTCACAAGTATGTATAACCTACTATTGCGTTTCAGCAAGAAAGACCGAAAGATATTTGAATTAATTGAATGTCTACCATGTTATAATGTACTTTTAATGAACTTTTGTGATTTTATTATCTGATTGTTGACATCAATACTAAAGAGATGTAAATGTTTTCAGCGCACTCAATGGAGGAAGCTGAGGTTCTTTGTGATCGTCTCGGCATCTTTGTTGACGGAGGTTTTCAGTGCATAGGAAATCCAAATGAGGTAGGCCAAATGCTGCAAAACATTTCTTTTGAAGTAAAAAAGAAATGATCCTACTTCAGAAAATCTTTTCACCTACTTTAATTTGGTGTTGTGAAGTTCTTGCATTTTAAAATGTTTACATAACAAGGAAGTATGATTTCCATCAATTGGTTTATGATGGCAGCTCAAGGGTAGATATGGGGGATCTTATGTCTTTACAATGACAACTTCTGTAGACAAAGAACAAGAGGTTGAAAGCTTAGTTCAGCGACTGTCACCAAGCGCAAACAAGATCTATCACATCTCAGGAACCCAGAAGTTCGAGTTGCCAAAGCAGGAGGTTCGAGTTGCTGATGTTTTCCGAGCGGTTGAGATAGCAAAGAGCAAATTCACAATCCATGCTTGGGGTCTGGCTGATACCACTTTAGAAGATGTCTTCATCAAAGTTGCCAAGGGAGCACAGTCCTTCAATATGCTTTCCTGATGGTATTCATTCTTCATAGATGCTTTCCAGTCGCGAAAAAAGCTTCTTTCTCATGAAAGAGTAGGACTGCGTATATAGATCCTCCCAAGACTCCATGTTGGCGGGAGCTCCGGTCCCCTTTTTTTAGTTGCAGCAGCTATGTACATTCTGTAGGATAAGTTCATGTATTTCACATCCTCAATATTTAGATTTTGGCTTCCACAAAATTGTAATATTTAGATTCACTATGAAGTTGTTTATTTGTCTATAATGTGTGAATTTGTCTTCCAACGTTACATTTGATAGAAATATTGATCTCTGTATTTCGTAGTTCTTTATACTATGTCATTTTAATCAATAAAGTTGGTGGCATATTTATGCATGTACTTGATTTGATGAGTTATCGTACCAAATCTGCATTTTAATTCAAGTAATGCTAGATAATCACGTAAGATTAATTTCCTGGTAACATCCCCAATCATATTTGACAGGCTTATTTTCTTCAAAGGAGAGATGGATAACGCAAGGGGAGACGAAATTGAGGCTTCCCATGAGCCCTTGCTGACCCCCAATCCTGATTCTGATTCCGGCGAGAAGAACAAGATGCCGGAAGTGGAGGTCCACCTCTTCCGGATGGGGCGAGGGCCGATCGACGTCTTCCGATTGAAGTTGGGCGGTTGGGATCAGGATCGTCTCGAGGTTCAAGATATCCTGGACAAGTACGGTTTCAACTTTCAAGTCCATCTTCGCCTTTAATTCGGAGTCGGGGCGGGGCATCCCTATCCGCTTCAGCCCCCGTAATGGCCGCTCTATTCTGATATCCTCCTATATACCGCCGGATCTGTGGTCTTCATTGATGGAGAACCCAAGGTTATATCCTATTCAGTATTCACCTTTGCTGTTTTCGTATAAATTTCTAGTTGATTACTTAGTATTTGCTTATTTGAAAGAAAAAAAATGAAGTTCCTTGCTAAATTGATTTTTGTTTGTTCTATTGATGAATAATCCACTATGGATGGATGCAAGTTAAACCTATAACGAAGATTGTGGTGGGAGTAGCTGTGGTGACACTTCTAATTGCAATTTTCCTTAAAGAAACCCATGAATTTTTTAAATTCGTCGACGCCGAATTTATGCTCTGCTGGAACATTCCCTCCCTGGGTTCTTGCTTGCATGGTGATTATCTTTACTCGTCTGAGGATGAGAACTAAGGACATTTTGAAAAAGTATGGATGGTGATAAGCGATCACAGGTATCCATTCTGCACAAAATTACTTTATTCTTTCATGTAAATTTTTTCAATCAAATGAAAATTTGGGAGCCTTTGGGTAACAATTATCACACAGTTTTTATGTATTTACTTAAAAGTAAATACCTAAAAAAAAATAGGAACTTTAACATTTTTCAATTTTTAATACAAATTTTTTTTGTTAGCAAGAAAATACATCAATTTTCATTCTGTTACTTCATTTAGCACGCATCGTCATTTTTGACGATTTTGACTGATGTGTCAGTCAACGAAGAATAAGTGATAAATATTTGTGAAATCATATAGGATAAATAATTGACTAAAATATTGACCATCTCCGCCCCATCCTCTCCTTCTTTCCGCCGCCCTCGTCACCATCAGATCTCCTCTTCCTCAGCGCTAACTCGCCCTCCAGCGTCGGTACTGCATCAGGCTCGGCTTTCTCTGTCGTCGGCCCTTCATCGTCGTCGAAGAGGTCGCCCGACACCTGTCGCACAGCCTCAAGGAGCAAGTCGAGGCTTCCTCAGTCTCTAGCGATAGCGGTGATAGGATTGGCGTCACTGCCGAGCTCTTCCAACATCTATCGACCATGGACATCGCAGGGGACAGAGGCACACCTGTCGTATAGCCTCCAAGCTCTTCGCTTCAGTCAAAACGGGCGGCCATATGGCCCGTACGTAATCCCTTAGTTACTTACAAATGCCATTGACCTTATCATGAAGCTACCACTGAAGTTGCTACAGTGATCGCTTACGCAAGTCAAGTATTCATCCTCGGCCAAAGAAAACTGCATTCTCAGCTATCTGTGGGTTTCTCCTCCTCCCGAAGAAGAAGAAGACCCGATTGGGAATTACTAAAATCTCGATCGGGAATAACTTTACCCGATCGAGATTTTGTTTTACCCGATCGGGAGGCTAGCAGCTTGCGCTGCACCCTCGATCACCACCGCGGTGGCGCCGTCCCTACCGTAGGCGATGTTCTCCCGGAGGAGTGCCGGCAAACAATGTCGACTCCTGCCCCACCATGCTTATGTGTTTCGTCAACCACTGGAGGTCGTAGGACTTGATGTCCCTCCCGTCGATCTTTACCGTCTCTTTTAGTGGATCGTAGAATCGTTCGAGAAGGGCGACGTTGGTCGACTTCCCGGTGCCGTTTTGCCCAACCAATGCCATGGACTTACCCGCCTCAATGCTCAGAGAGAATCCCTTGAAGATAACCACGTCGGGGTGTGACGGGTAGGCAAATTCGACCCTGCGCGAATGTCGATGTCATTGTTATGCTTCTCGGGGCGGTGGCCATCTGGGTCATTGGGCTCGATGCAGGTGTACCGGTCAAGCACGGCGAAAATGGAGCCCACTGTGTCGACACCCTTGGCGTGGTGCAGTGGGCGGCCATCGCGACGGTGGAGGGGCGGAAGGAAGCAACAATTTTTTTTAAGAATATAATAATAATAAAATCAATTAAAATAATAACATAATATTCTACGTAGGACAAAAATTACCACGTCGTCATTGTTAATGTTCAAGTCAGCAAAAACCGTCAAAAATAACGTTGCGTGCTAAACGAGATAACAGAATGATGGTTCGTGTATTTTCTTACTAACGGAAAAAATTTATGCTAAAAATGAAAAAAGATTCAAATTTGTGTTTTTTTTTAATTTACTCTTTACTTAAACTAGTGCATTTTTTTATTACTTAAACTACTTGGATCAAGTAGTAGGATGTGGCATTAGATGTGTTTCAAAAGATAAATTTCAGAATATATTTGGTTCCTCAAATCGATCACAGCTCAATTTGCACACTAATATCTCAGCACGAGTTTCCTATCAATAATAAAACTTAATTCAATCTCTCATAAACCATCCCCAACATACGGGTAGCAATTATGATCCACCCTTATACCTCAACATGAGAACCATAACTCAGTGATAAATTTCATATATAGGTACTTGGACTGGACTTGTACTACTGGGTTCGATCGGATTAGACCTAGCAGCACCTTATAAGCCAAATTGAGCCAGACCAGACGGCTCTGCTCGGGGCTCCACCTGACCATACTCTTGAACCTGACTCGAGCTAGACCAAATGGCTCCGTCCGGGACTTCACCTGACCATACAAGGATATCCATGTTCTTCCTTATCATGAGGGATACACCATTACATATTTCCTTATCTCTGAGATCAGCCTCGACTTGAGCAGCGTTATCACCTCCACCTATAATAAATACAAACACAACACGCCTCACGTAACCTAAATTTCAATTTTATTACCTCCATCTTGGAGTCTAACTAACTTGAGCATCAGAGTGTATTTTACAGGTCCCCCCAGCCTTGTCAGAGTTGCACCTGACCAAAAGAGGCATCGCACTGGACCAGACTACTCCGATCCTCGGGCGGGAACATTTGGCGCCCACTGCGGGGTCGAGTAAATCTTACCCCCCTCACAATGATTGGAACCCGGAGCCAGATGACCATCGCCGCATGCCAACGACAATCATCATCCATAACTTAGTGACGTTGAAACAATGAGGAGCGACGCTCCGGCACAAACCCAACTCTAGGGCTGGCAATTTCTGACATGATACGGAGTTATGCGGGTTCGAGTTTGGCTAAATGTTTGTTTTGATTAAACAGGTTTAACCCGGATCAACACGATTAAATAATCGTGTTAATCCGGGTTGAACACGTGAAACCCATATAAATACGATTAAACCTATTTAACTAAACACGTTTAATCGTGTTATTGAACTTATTTAATCCATTTACCCATTTATAAGAATATATTTTTGCTTAGAATTAGTATTTGTATTGGCCTATGGCCAAGTATGGTATGTTATTATCCCGACACTGATCAATTACGGATGTTGGGTATATTTTGTTATTAATACTCTTTCTACTGTGTTTAACTTTAATTTCAGTAGTTTTCATTTTGTTCACTATTGAAATTATCGTGTAGGTGTATACACATGTACACGTTTAGACACATTTACTTAAATGGATTAAGTGTGTCGTGTCGTGTCAACCCAAGAATAAAAGGTTTGCATATTCTGACACGTTTAATAAACGTGTCGTATTCGGATTTAGCTTTCTAAAACACGAGATCGTTTAGACACAACACGTTTAAACACGACACGACAAGGATTGTCACCCCTACCCAACTTCCCCAGAAGCATCCCATCGTCGGATAAACGACCTGGAGGCGGAGAACCAGCGGTTAGCAGCCCAGGTCATGATGCTAACGCGGTCTCGGGAACAACTCTCAACCGATCACAAGCGCCACCACTCAGAACATGAAGAAAGCAACCACTTGGAAAGAAGGAGACCGATTTTCGTCCCCAGAGACGAGATCTCCAGCATGCCTCATCAAGGAAGAGAGAAAGATTCTAAGGCCATGGAGGTTGTGACTGCCCTCCCTATCGACACTGGACCCTTCGCCAAGCACATCATGACAACGGACCTTCCACCCAAGTGCAAGTTGTCAACTACTCTGATGCCCTACGACGGTATGGGCGACCCTACAATACACCTGAAAATGTTCAAGACCATGATGCTCTACAGCAGAACAACCGACCATGCTCTCTACAGAGCTTTCCCAACTTTCCCAGAGAAAACTGCTTTATTGTGGCTTGCTTCCCTCCCACCGAAGTCTATACACTTCTTCGCGGATATCTCCCGCGCCTTCCTCATCGATTTTCCTCATCTCAGGTCTACTACAAAGAGGATCCCCTCCACTATGTCAAGCAAGGGCAACATGAACCCCTAAGGGAATGCATACGTAGGTTTCAAGCTACAGCAGAAATCCCGAATCTCAACCCCCCAACTCGAGCTCTACGTGCACTTGGCGATCACCGACACTTACGGACACACCACCGAAGTACCCTGCTAATGCTAGAAAGCAGAAGTTACCACCTAATGTCGACATGAGCAAAAAATATACTTTCCACGACAATTACGAACACACCATCGAAGACTGTGTAGTACTCGACGATCAACTTGAGGACCGGGTCTGTGTGGGACACCTCAATAGGTACATCCATCACCGAAGAGAACGAGGTCGGAGCAGGAGCCGAGACCATCGACGACGGAGCTAAAGTCAGACGCCTCTAAACCCCCACTCGGGCCAAAAGGAGAGCAACTGAGCTGATCGCTCAACAAAAGAACTTCGAGGAGTTATCGACTACATCATCGGCGAGTTCGCAGGAGGCGGCGGATCAAGCTCGGCCAAAAAGATATCTCTCTGGGTAATCATGGCAGTTGACAACACCACTTGCCCACGCCAACCCATCTTTAAAACCTCGGTAATATCATTTTATAAATTTGATTTCTAGAAAATTGATCAAAACTTGCACGACTCAGCTGTGATTTCTGTGATTGCATGAAATTTTATTGTAAAAAAGGTCATGATAGACCAAGGCAACTCTGTCGATATCCTCTTAAATTCCACTTTCGAGAAAATGCAATTGATTGAAGCCTCACTCACCCCCTGCAAAAGAGATTTAGTAGGCTTTTCGGGAGATAGAGTCGACGTCTGAGGTGCCATATAGCTAAGGACAACGCTTAACTCCTAGCCAAAGGCGAAAATGATTAATGTGCAATACTTGGTCATCAACATCCCTAGTTTGTAGCATATGATTCTAGGGCGACCCTCCTTAGACAATCTGAGAGCAGTTGTATCGACCCCCCATCTAGCACTAAAATTCCTCATTTTAGAAACGAAAGTAGGCATGCTCCACACTGATCAGAAGGAGGCTCGACGATGCTACAACAAGTACCTCACACAAAAGATGGCTGAGCCAAAAAAGGAACCTAATGGCTCGTCGAACCAAGCACCTTCCACAATCATAGGCAAACAACTGACATGAATCCTCGAACAAGACCCAGGTTGAGACGCGTGAAAACGACCCCAACCATGCGTTTAAAATCAAATGATAATTCAAGTCGTACACAGATTGCCCCAGTATGCACAAATAAAGCTCAGACATAGCACTTTCCTATACACACAATTTTCTTTTAGCATTCAATAAAAATCACATTTCTTGCATTTTCTATGTGTGCCCATGAATTCTACGGCCATCTTGTCGCGATCCTGCCTTACGCTCCTTGGCGAGCTCGGCTTGAACCGCCGAGTGCAGTCTTCGACCCCCAAAGCCGCTACTTTCGGCCTCAGAGCCCTTATACGATCAGGACCTGATTTTCACCAGATTGGTTCGTTGGGTATCGTGCTACTACTTTCGGCCTCAGAGTCCTTACATAATCCCTCGTGCCTGAACTCCTGAGTGCGGTCCTCGGCCCTTAGAGCCGCAACTTCTAGCCCCAGAGCCCTTACACGACTAGGACTCGATTTTCACTAGCTTGGCTCGTCGACCATCGTGCCACTACTTTCGGCCTCAAAGCTCATACGACCCCTTGCGTGTGGTCTTGCCTTACGCTTCACGGTGAGCTAGGCTTGAATCCTCGAGTGCGGTCCTCAACCTCCAGAGCCGCTACTTCCACCCTCAGAGCCCTTACACGACCAAGACTCGGTTTTCATCAGCCTAGCTCATTGTCCATCGCGCTACTACTTTCGGCCTCAAAGCCCTTACACGGTCCCTCGTGCGCGGTCGTACCTTATGCTTCTCAGCGAGCTCGCCTTGAACCCCCCGAGTGTGGTCTTCGGCCCCCAAAGATACTATTACTCGGCCCTGGAGCCCCTCACACGACCAGGACTCGATTTTCACCAACCTAGCTCATTAGCTATTGCGCTACTACTTTCGGCCTCAGAGCCTTTACATGGCCCCTTGCGTAGTCTTGCCTTATGCTCCTCGGCGAGCTCGGTTTAACCCCCCGAGCATGGACCTCAACCCCCGAGAGCCGCTTTTCTTGACTTCAGAACCCATACACAAAACTGACCTAACTTCTCAGTCATCATACCGGTATAGTCAGCCCCCACTCGGCCCTATCGGCATTACTCAAACCACTGAGACAACCTCAAACGCCACTATATGAGGCCTAACCTCAAGAAAAGAACTTCTCTTCAAAAAGGCTAAATGTTACTAGCATGAGGAAATACCCTTCAACAAAAAATAAATCACAGGCTACCAAGAAAACATGTGTAAATAAAAGCCCGAAGGCACAAAGTAGACCCACAAATGGCTGATAGTTAAACGCTCTAGAGGCAGTAATTCGTTATAGGCAGTTAGACAGCACACACACAAGCAGTTTAAAGTTTCTAACAATCACGAGACACCCCAGCCCCGGCTGACGCGACGAAAGCTCCCCCCTCCGGAATGCCACTATCTGGTGGACACCACTTGGAAACTATTGAAGATGATGTCTCATTAGGAAAGCTGGGAGTTTCTTCCTCGGCCTCAAGATCCACAAAGATGCTACTCCTTACTTCCTTGGAAAGATTAATCCCAGAGAAGTCAACTCCAGGGGTAAAAAGCTGAGCTTGCTCGATCGCCTTGTGAAAGCCCTCAGCATACACCTCAAGGTTAACATCATGGAAGCGGCCCACCTCGTCCTCAATACCTTGTGCTACAGATCTCCATCTGTTCACCTCAGCTCGAGCCGCCTCGACCTTTGCCTGCAAAGGCGAGCTCTCTGGCATGGCCTTAGCCAAGTCTTTATAAAGCTTAGCTAGCTCCACCCTTGCAGTCGCAGAGTGGCTTTCTACCTCCTTCACCCGAGCGTACAAATGATCAATCTCACTTGTCTTGGACTCTAGGGCTTTCTTCAGTGGCTTGACCTCGCGAGAATAGGCCTTTGACGCCCTTGACAAAAAGCTCCTTAGTCCATTTGTCAGGCCGAAAAGATGGGTATGATAAAACTCCCATGGACCCTCCCCTTCAAGGAACTCCACTTGGGCACTAAGGTGAACACGCTTGCCACCTCCAAAAGGTGCAGCTGGTTGCAGAGATGCCGACGGGCGACTTCCTGTCACCATCGTGGGCACATCAGCATCACCCCGTGCTGGGAGTACAATTGTTTGAGGGCTTGGACCCTCACCAGCACCCCTAACTCTCTTTCGCTATCTCAAAGGAGATCTAGGGGGGATCGAAGAGTCTGAAGGCATGAACCGTTCGACCACCTCCAGGGCAGGAGGTATTGAAGACCTCGGAGCCCGAGACTTCACAGATTTCAGTAAGCTCTCTACCAAGGGAGTCTTCTCCTTACAGCTCTGGTCACTCTCCTTTATCTCCGCCAATTGCGTGCGAGCGCTTGGAGCTTTCAACATCGAAGACATTCTTCCTCTACGAACCAAAAGGAGGCAAGTGAGTATTTTCCAAGTGAAGGAAGTATTGAATACCCCATACTACAAACCTACCTATGTATTCTAGAACCGAGGACTTATCATGACTCCACTCAAGTATCTCCTGCAGAGTGAGAGGGATAGAAGGACAATTCTGTGACAAAAAGACAACCATAACCTTGTCCTCAAGGGGAACACCTTCATCCTCAAAATCCTGAACATAACGGGGCTTTGATATCTAAGACAAAGAAAACCTCTTTGTGTAGAATTGCTCCTCCATAAAGAAAGGCCAAAGGCCCTCTTGGGACCTAACCCTAAAATAATGGGTTTTGAAATCTTTATACGAACTCTTGTACAAGGTAGAGAGCTTCCTCCCATGGATGGCATTGAAAGACACTCTTAGTCCTTTTTATGCCCCTTTTGCTTGGAAAAGGTAGAGGCTCGACTTTTTTTTTAATAAAAAATAAGCGACTATATTAAAACCTGATCAGAACTAGGGCCAAAAAGGTTACAGTACATGATTTTCTCTAATTCGGGAGGACGAATTGAGGACGAAATCATAACATCAAAAGGCTAAAAAGGTCGCGCCCTATTTGTTTCCCAATGAGCATCTTTGTTCGCCTCAAAATAACAAAAAATGAAATTTACAAAATTACATTGAGAAACAAGATAAGAAATGTCCGCAACCACATAACTAATTTCCCACGGAATGTGACATTGTTGGTCAATGTATCTACCAAAATCTTAGAATGAATCTCCACTTGAAAATGCAAGAGGGATTGTTCCAAGGCAAAAAGAAGGTAATATTTTATTGCCAATGCTTCCAAAAAAAGAGCTGTGCTACCTTCCAAGTAAGAACTCACAACAGTGGAGCAAAGTCCTTTAGAGGATCTAATAACAAATCCAATGCCACCTGCTAATTCCAAAAAAGATGCAGCTCTTAAGTATGCCGATTGGTGGAGGAGCTCATTTAATATAGGAAGAATTTGGTAATGAAATTCCCTCGGGCCTAGATTTACTTAAGTAAGTTTCGGTAAAAGAAATAATCTGAGTCACCGGGGGTAGAGGGTAGGCTGCCTAACCTCGTACACCAATAAATTTCTAGTGTGCCAGATGTACCAACATCCATTAGCAAGTAGAACCTGTCGGTAAGCATCTCCTTTAAAGTTTGGGTGGTGAGAGAAAAACCACAGTCCGGGGTCCTAAACAGGGGAGGGTAAAGATTAACTCCAGTTTTGCAATGAAGAAGGTTCCAAATGCTTAAGGCAAAAGGGCATTGCAAAAATAAGTGAAAAATAGTTTCGGGAGAACAGTGGCAGAGCAGACAAGAGTTGACAACATTCAGGCCAAGTGAAGCTAATCTAGACCTAGTTGGAAGTCGTAGATGGAAAAATTTCCAGCAAAAAAGTTTAACCTTAGGCGCGATATTAATTTTCCAAAGGGCATTCCAACAAATATCTAAAGGCTCACTTGATGGCACATGGCTTCTAATAAAAGTGTAGGTAGACTTGGTGGTAACATTACCCCCAGAGATCCTCTTTCAAATAAATTTATCATAATTAGGATTCACCGGCAAACATCAACATTCACAGATGTACTAAGGGGTTGTTTGGTTGCCTGCAATTGGACTTGCAGGCATCTCATTTGTAGCATCTATAACCCTTGCTTGTTTGGTTGCCTGCAATTGAGCCAATTGCAGCATTTCACATTTGCAGGCTGCAAAATCGGTTGCAGGCCCAAAGGCTTGCAACACTTGCTTACAGCCTGCAAGTAAGGGATTTGTTTACATTCTGACTCCTCGAACCCTCGCGCGACACCGACTTCTCTTTCCCGAACCCTCGACAGCTCGACTCTTCCTGCTCGACGCTCCCCCTGGAACTGCTTCCCTCGAGTCCTCGCCTCTTGCTCGACTTCTTTCCCGAGCCCTCAAATCCCCCGAGCTCTCCACTCCTGCTCGCCGCTCCCCTTGCAACTGCTTCCCCCGAGCCCTCGACTCCTCGACGCCCCTGACTTCTTCCCCCAATGCCTCGCCGACGCCCCCTGCATCTGTGATTGGTATGTTAGCAACTACGTCTCGTTTGCTTTGTCTACTTTGGCAACCACCTCGAAAAATTTTCTGAGCTCAACGATCTACTGTCTGCTTTGTCTGAATTTTGTAGTAAATACTCATGACATCCAATTTTTATGATCTTGCTTGAGCTAATTAATTGTCTGTGATTGACATTCTCGAGCCTTGTATTTTATATCTTTCAGCTTCCTTCTGCTTTATCTGAATTTTGAGGTAAATGCTTGTTTTTATAGTTTTGTTGCATACAACTGTGCCCTTACTCATTTCACTACTGCATACAAATGTCCCCTTACTCAAAAAAGTAAATCCATATTCAAAAAAGAAGGTTTAAGGCAAAAAGGTAGATCAAGCGGCCAATTATCCAATATTACAAAAGAGTTGGCACCAGAGTTAACTAATTTTAAATAACCAGGAAAAAGCAAGGAAAAAGATTTTCGGAAAAGACACCAGCTCCAAGAACATTTCTTATCAATAGTGTAAACAACCTTTGGATTTTTATACTTGGTAGAAACCAAATTAACCCACGGAGTTGAATTGCCATTAAGGTAAGCAAACATGCGCTTTGCCTGGAGGGCCAAGCCTTTAGAATGTAGTGAATGCCTATCCCCCAGTCTTTTTGGTTGAGTAATGGTGTCCCAACTTAAAAGGTGCAAACCGCTTTTATCCTTGGATGAAGACAAAGGAATTTTCTAATTATGCTTTCAGTTTTGCTAATGTCACTAGTAGAGAACCAAGACATAGCCATAGAATGGAATGGATTGAATTTAAAACCAAGTTGATTAGCACGACTCTACCAGCCCGGGAAAGGAAGTTATTGTGCTAGGAAGGCTTAATATCGAGACACTCCAGTACAATTTCAAAACACCGGACAAGCCCCCAACTGTTCGGGTGCAACTGAGTGGGAGCAACATTCACCAAATTTAGAACACTATGCTCAAAGTCGGTGAAAGGGAGACAAACCCCTAACTCGTCAAAGAAACTCTGGTACATAAAGACGAATGCTAAGTCGGTGCGATGATACACTCGATCCGATAGCGAGCATGTAACACATTCGTAGTCCTCCTTAGCACCCTCACAGGCAATGGATACTCTATCTTGGAAGGACATAATGCTATCCAGGTCGGTCATCACCAAACCCTATGATTTTTACATCCTCTTGAGTACAGGAGTAGAAATTCGGGTCTTTTCCTGGCGTCCCAAACTCTGATTTCACGACGACACTTCTCTTTGCCATCGGTTCAATAAAAATTGCAAAAACCCTAGAACGGGGACCAGTACAAACCTACGGATCTAAGGAAGGACCTACAAAAGCTAAAATAGGGCATTAGAAAACTCACTGAAGGAGGGAGGAAGACGACAACAGTCACACAAGCAGCCCACGAAGTCATCGTCGAAGAGAACCTTCAAAGCACCAATCACTAGAAACACGAGCAAAAGTTCAAAAACGAAAAGGAGGAAATCATTTTATAGGCATACGGGCAATAAACCCCTCATTGAACGGCCAACGATCACACCAAGAGCAAATCTCAACCGTCCAAACGTGCCAAAACGGTGGTTTCCTAGAAAACTGCAAGGGTCCGTGTGAACACTTCCCCTACCATGATTACTCCAAAACAAGGAGACACGCCAATCAAAAGCTGCCACGCAAGAGGAAGAGATCCCCATTACCGAGCTGCCATGCTAGGCGCAGAAGTCGAAAAGAGGCAAAAATGACACGATAAAAATATATCGATATGATTCACTTCAAGTCAAGACAAGGTTGCCACACACCAACCCGCGGGCCGAGGTCGGCCTCCCTAGTTGCTTGATACAGCTGGGCCTCTATTGTCACTTGACACAGTTCGACCTCCCTGGTCACTTGATTCAGCTCGACCTCTATGGTCACTTAACACAGCTTGACCTCCCTAGTCGCTTGATACAACTCAGCCTCTATGATCACTTGACACAGCTCGGCCTCCCTGGTCACTTGATACAACTCAACTTCTATGGTCACTTGACATAGTTCGACCTCTATGGTAACTAGGCACAACGCAGCAAAAATACTTCTAGAAATTCATCAAAGCCGCAAGAAAGCCAAAGTCGTAAAGCCAACTCTACTTAGAGCTCGTCACGTAGTCCTCCAAACTCCAACCGAGCTCAGGGGATGTTGACTGGACTACTACTATTGGGTCCGATCGAATTAGACCAAGCAGTGCCCTATAAACCAAATCGAGCCAAACCAAACGGCTCCGCCCGAGGGCTCCACCCGGCCATATTCCTGAACCTGACTCGAGCCAAACCAAATGGCTCCACTCAGGGCTCCACCCGGCCATACAAGGACATCCACATCATTCCTTATCACAAGGGATACACCATTACGAGCCCTCTATCTCTGGGAGCAGTCTCGACCCACTCTGAGCAATATTCTCGCGAGATTATCGGGCAGCATCATCACCTCCACTAGCAATAAATACAGACATAACATGTCTCATGTAACCTAAATTCCAATTCCATTACCTCTACATTGGAATCTCACTAACTTGAGCGTCAGAGTGTCTTTTGCAGGTCCTACGCTGGAGTTGCACCTGACAAGATGAGGCACCACGCCAAACCAGACTACTCTGATCCTCAAGCACGAACAATACCCAATACGAGCACCAACTTAAGTATGAATAAATTTGAAATTTATCATCTAGATTCAAAAATTTATAGCACCTATTGATCTGAATTTCAGCATGTATATATGCATATTAAATCTGAAATTTATAGAATCAACAATTCGAATTCTCACATACATCAATGCACAATTAAATCTAAAATATCAGTTCTATATATATGAATTCTAACACAATTAAATTTGAAATTTCAGCTTCCATAAATCTAAATTCTAACATACTTAATTGCTCAATTAAACCCGAAATCCGGTTCTATAAATCTGAATTGTAACACACATAAATGCACAATTAAATCTGGAATTTCACTTCTACAAATCTCAATTAATCATATGTTCCAGAGGTCAACCCTAAGCATAGGGTCGGCTCTAACCTCTATTCTAAACCTTAGGATAAAGCCGTGTGGCTCTAGAGGTTACTTCCTCCCAGCAGTGAGATACACCGATGCTTCCCGTTCATCAACCTACTTCGGGGCTCAACCAAACCTGATAATATGACCATTAACTCAACCCTACCATCATAGGGAAGCCCCCTATTCCTTGTCCCAATATATCATCATATCATCACTTACATATAATATAAATCATGCAAAAATTTAGAATAATAGGGAACTCCAACAAGTATAAAATTCTACTTGATCCATGTCTCGAAAACACATCCAAAAATCCTACAACATAATGGCCGACCCTTCCTTACCCTACACCTCCATTCGATTCACCGAAATTTAAGGATGATCACTTCTTTAAACACCAAGAGAATTCAAAATTTCACATCGCTAGCAAACCAAAACCAAAATTTTTCTATCATACTTCCATATTACAAGGTTCGGCCGGCCCTAAAGGTTTAGAGATAATCTCTAGGGCTGTTGCACCATAACCCCTACATAAGGGTACCAATTCCCCTCCCGAATCAACCGACAATTCAATCAGAAAAGAATTTCATCAAAACTTTCATCAAGAAAGGGGCAGCTAAGCATGGGGAGAATCCTATGAACAAGGGTCCAAACCACTCACCTCGATTCATAGCCCTTGAGGAGAGGAATCTGACGGTCTCCGACGAACATCTATCTCTCGCGCCAGATCTTGTTCTTCAAGGTGTCACCCCTTCTTCCTCCTAGTTCATCCCTAAAACAAACCGTCCAAATCAGATATCCATCGTTCATATGAAGAAACAAGGAGTCTCAGACATGCTCACAAAAATTCCGTCCGATCAGACCCTAGATGGTGTCCTGATCACTTGATTGGATAAAACTTGACGCCGTAGGAATCTGATGAAGGAAACCAAGAACAATGCTTCAGTTTTTTTTTTGTCATAGTCACAAATTATGCCGTCAAAAGACAATCTCCACCAATCCAAATCTAAAACATGAAGTCTAAAACTTACTGAACAAATTTCAACAAGATCCGACCACGGATGCTCCTCAATCGCGAAGTTTGATGAAGTTAATCGCTGAAAGAACGATCTGCCAAGATTACTCTTCCTCCCTCTCCAAGTGTGCGACTCCTCTTAGGGATGCGTGTGCCATCAAGTCCCAAAACTAGCCTCTCTCTCAAGCCTAGGTATTTAATATCAGGTTACACTTAATGTCCAAAGATCGTAATGCCCTCTTACTTTAGTTCGCACCCAAATCGAACCCAAAGCTCTATCGAACCACACCAAAACATCACCGGACCTTACTAAACAAAGCAAGACTAGAAACAACCTATTAAACTTAAATTAATTTGCGCATGAATCGTATCTCCGACCGCGACGTCCGGTAATCTCCCCGACTCACTTCGACCCGCATCCCAACTTCCTGTTGAAGCCAAAATAAAATTAATTAAGTTTTTTCGCGGGTATTACAAATTAAGTGTGAACAAGTGTCATATCAAAAAAGTTTAAGTCATTTAAACAGTTACACTCAAACTATTTAAATAACCCATATCAGCTTGGAATTGTCTTCTAAAAACACCAAAAAATCACAAAAAAATCTAAAATCATGAAGCAAAATCACATAAAGTCTCGTTTTGGATAATTTACTCAAGTCTCAAAGCAAAATAAATCACAAAAATTCTAATTTACTTAGGAGGCATTTGGTTGTCCGCAAATGTAAATGCTGTAACTCTACTTGCAACAAATAAACAAATCAATTTGCTTGGTTGGCTACAAAAATATTTTGCAGCATTTAGTATTTACAAGTTGTGTTTTTAATATTATTTCTAGGCTGTAAAAGTAATTGCAGCCAAAAATTACGCAATACAAGATTACGAGTTGCAAATGCAATAATTTAAGTATTAAAAAATAATTAATTTGGGTGACTTAGAGTCATCGGATGGAGATGAGATAAACACCAAACTTATAGATTTTTGTATGCTGAACGTGATTGTAGTGTCAGATTTTAGACTTGTTGTTTGATAGATTTTTTTATATTTTTCAATTTTATACAATAATTAAAAAATATTAATTTATTTTGATAAATAATTTAATAATATAAAGTAATATTTTACTAAACTAAATGGTGATTTAGAGTATAAAATAATATGATTCTGGGTTGGATCAATTTCATTATAGTCGATGAATTATTGTTGGGTAAAATGATAGATTTATCCTTATGCCTCTATTTGCTTATTATTGCTTCTAAATTTCGTTGAACTCTTATTGAAACCGGCAATTCATCTTTGCAGAAGATATCAAGCTGAGCTGGCCCGACCCGAACAAAAATTATGCTCGACCCAATAAAAGTTCGGGCTCGGGACCCCTAACCCCAGTACGACACGAACAATAAACGGGCTAGCGAGGTTCATTAGCACAATAACAAAAAAACACAAAATTGGGCTATCGAGCCCGAATCGGGCCATTGGAACCAAGTTATTGGGCCCACATCGAGTTGTCAGACCAATTCGGGCCCGCTAGCTCGGTATTCTCGATAATGAATAAAATTATTATTGGGCTATCAGGTCGGGATCCGGCCTAAACTGTGTTGGTCCGATAAGTCCAGTAAAACCTAGGCTTGGCAAATCGTGTCGGGCTGGCCCGACAAAAAAAAATCGTGCCTGGGCCGGCCTGAAAAAAAATTCAGGCATGGAATTATCGGCTTGACATGACACGAAAAATAACGGGCCAACACGGTTCGACCCGTTTAGCTCGATAACATGAATAATAATAATAATTTTAAACTATAACTAATGGGTTTTGAACCTATTAATACCCAATCGAACTGTTTATCGGGCTATCGTGTCAGGCTGGCCCGATAACACTTGGTCCGACCCGACACGATAAGGGAGCGGGCCTTATCAGACCAACCCGATAATGACCTCAGCACGATAAGACCCGACATGAACTCGATTTTTTCGTGTCGGGTCGGGCCGAAAACTACCACCCCTAGTATGACCTTATTTTGTCGGCCCAATAATAGTCTGGGTACGATAACAGACGGTCCAATCACGATTTATTGTGTCGGGCTATCGGACCGAGCCAAATAGAAGTTGCAACTCTAGTTATAGGCAAGCAAATAATATATTGCAAATTTTATTCGCGGACATTTGCTTTTGTATGCAAATACTTTTTGCAGTATTTACACTTGCGGGCAATCAAACTCCCCTTCAACGAAGTTCTAGTTTACAAATATCAATGTTATTTACAAATATTGTTCACTGTACACATTAACATATTTTGACTTACATCCATCATTCAAACGGTACTCAATCAAAAAATCTGATGCACATAGGATATGAAATCTTGGCATACCGTCTTGTGAGAAAATTAAATCAGCATCATTTACTAAGTACTCAAAGTATTTCATCGCAAAAAATTCCGCAGTCCATACTTCCTTCTTGTAGAGGGCATCTGGCTCTGGTCATTGTCCATCCATCTTCTTGAAATACATAGCCCAAGTGAGGGCAAATTAGTTATAGTTCGGCCGTTGACATATTTTTAATTAAGTTGCATTACATCGACATTAATATAATTGGTCAATATAGTATTCAAGAAAGCTAACTAATGAAAATCAAATAATACTTGGTCCATCTTCAAAATCTTTATTGGCCGATACATACGATGGAAGCGAAAATTATAGTGCATAAATATTTTATTTGGAACATCAATGACCAAGAGATGCCAGTGGCCTCCGCGATCATTCATCGGATCATTGTACCTCAGGTTGCTGCTGCAGATAAGCATGAACATATATCCAAAAACAATTTAAATCTTCCCAGTCGCTACCTCAGTTGGATACATGTAAGATTGCATTTTAATATGGTTTTTTAATTAATTGGGTCCCAACTCTCTCTCACCCTCCTTCTTCTTTTAAGAATGGGGTGGCCTCCGACAACCTAACGGGCTTCGTCTACGCCGGCTGCTCTCCGACGACCTGATAGGCTTCATCTACGTTGGCTACTCTCTGACGACCTCACAGGCTTCTTCTACGCCGGCTGCTCGCAGCCCAAGTACACTCCTGTCACGGTTCTTGCGGCGAGTTGACCTTCGCGAAGCCTCCGTGGTGGTTTCCTGTCACGGTTCTAGCGGCGGCTCTTCTCATCATCTTCCTCTATGTTATCTTAACGCTTCTAGTGTGGCGGTGGTGGCGAAGCCAAGACTTTGAACTAAAAAAGTTGGAGACTGACGGTAACCGCGTTTGGGAGGTGCTGATTTTTAGCAAAACTTCATTCACTGCAAAGTAATCTTGACGTCATTCAAGAACGCCAAGGCCGAAGCTGCTAGTAACAATGACGATAGTGGGATATGGGTGACGGAGAGAAAGAGGAGCCACGTACAGTATCAGGAGAAGAGTTGACGGAGAGAAAGAGGAGCCACGTCCACCATTTCGGCGTGCTGCTGGCAGAGTTGTTGATAGGAGACGCCGCGACGACGGCGGTGAGGGCGAAGGGGTGGTAGAGTGGGCTCTCCTCCATCGTGGCCTCGGTGTTCGCCGAGCCGACCACTTCGTCCACCGCCGAGTTCTCCAGCAGCATCACCGAGGAAGACGAAGACATGGCGAATTGTCTTGTGCTCTCTCCCACGGCCGCAACACCAACCTCCCGATGTTGGTGTTGTTGTGGTTGTTACAGCAGCTGCTACTGCTACTGCTACTGCTGTTGTTGAAATCTTTGGTTTCCTCCATTGAATACATCACTCTTCGCCTCTGAGAGAGAGAGTCCACATCCAGCCATGCATGCACCACAAACGGTGGACGGCGGCTTGCTTTTAGAAGGTTAATAATAATGGAGTCGCCACCTCGTCGAGCACAGTGGCTGCAAATTGCCTCGTCAAGGACGGTGGCTGCATCCTTTCCCTTCCCACCTAAAATCGATGATCCTCCGATCCTGAGAACGCCGATGCTCTCCAGTATTCTCTCCCTTTTGATCCGCTTCCGGTCTTGATCCTCTCCTCTCACGTAGCTGGATTCGCCGTCGGTGCTCTTGGTTTTTGAATCAATGGCGTGGTAGTAGAACAGGGAGCTTGCTGAGCTCGCTGTGTCGAGGAGCGAAGCGTTAGGTTCATGTTCGACCACATCAATTCTCTTTCTCTTGGCAGCTGGGAGGACCGAGCTCGCTGCTACCTCTGTTGAAGTTCCAACCATCGGCTCGATTGGTGAATGCCCTGTGCTGGCCTCCTCTTCGCAATACTTGTGGTCAGAGTCCGAATACAAGAGTGCATTAATTTCTTCGGTGTCTTCGTGCATCTCCTCTTCCCCATGGGAGAAAACTTGTATGAGGCCGACTTGTATGAGCGGCCAGCTCATACAAATTTGTATTAGCAGGCCGCTCATCTTCCGTCACGTCAGCTCAGCACGCATCCTGATGCAAAAATTGAATTCGGGATGCAGTCTGGGCTGTTGCTGGGCACACATTCCGAACTCGAATTTTGCATCGGATACGTGCTGAGCTGACGTGGCGGAAGATGAGCGGCCTAGAAATTTGTATGAGCAGACCGCTCATACAAGTCCTATTCTTCCCCATGTCCATTTGATACAGTCTGATTGCTCCCCTAGAAATCCAGGCTTTGGTTGAAAAGATTTCAAAGCTTTAAAGGGCTTGAAAAGATATACCAGTGGCGATCAATCAAATTCAAATGCTATTTCCACAATATTATTGGCTGATATCTCAGATTTATTCAGCAAAGCGATTGATGAAAACAAATCTACGTGACGGGCTTGAGTAGGTGGCGGAAGTACTCAGCCTGCAAGAAAACAAAAAATGATAATTTTAGTAATCACGAAAGAACAAAACAGAGCGAGAGAGAGAGAGAGAGAGAGAGAGACAAAGGGCTGATGAATAGGAAATTAAAAGGATATGAATAGTACCATGTAGGCTTCTTTAGGAGCAGCGTCGACAAGAAGAGCACATGGAGATGGTTTCAAAGAGGGATCATGAGGGCCATGTTGGATTTCCCCATGCACATATGTTTCTTTTTATTCCATGGAAGGCAGTTGTTTGTGTTCCCCTATTTTTGATTCATTTCCACTCTATTTTCGATCTCCACTCTCCATCCAATATTTTCCAGATACCAAAGCGGCACTCAATCAAACACTTGGTGAGCAAACAGTGATAATACTTGTGCGCTAAATCTGACCAATTGCAATGACCATATCATAGTAATTACATGCGTTAGTGAAGCATGGAGGATAACGAGAGAGATCAAGGAGAGACAGGGTGTGTGTGCGCTGAGACAAGCCAAGGATCAAAGCTTTTCAAGCCTCCTCTTTGCAGGTTGGACCACCTCGTCCGCCGTCGAGTCCTCCAGCAGCATCACCGAGGAAGACGAAGACGTGGCAAATTGCTTCGTGCTGTTGATCAAATAGCTATGAATTGCTCTAAAAACATCGACCAGATCTTTCATTCATGGAATCCTTATTACACAAGAATTACATCCGTTCTTGGTAGATCAAGAACATTGTATCTGGAAAACCAAAAGAGGGAAAAAAATAGAGTTCGGGAAAGGAAGAAAGAGTTACCGCGAAAGCTAACTTTTCAGCTATTTATATTTTTTGACTTCAAAAAACATAAAGTGATATTACTCAAATACCCTTCAGTCCACTTCCTACTTCCTACTTTATTACTTGAGTTGCCTTCCATGTCATTTCTCATCCTCTGTTTTGAGCTATTTTTTTTACTTCAAAAAACATAAAGTGATATTACTCAAATACCCATCAGTCCACTTCCTACTTTATTACTTGAGTTGCCTTCCATGTCATTTCTCATCCTCTGTTTTGAGCTGTTTCAGCTTTACTTCATCACTCCCCCCTCAAGTTGGTAGAATGAAGAACAGATTTTTCATTCCCAACTTGAAACATAATTTTTGATGTTGAGCTACTGGCAGTGCTTTCGTCAAAACATCTGCAGTTTGTTCTTTGCTAGGTATATACACAGGCTTGATAATTTTTGCTTGAAACTTTTCTCGGACAAAATAACAATCAACCTCAAGATACTTCGTCCGCTCATGGAACACAGGGTTTTTGGTTATGTGTAGAGCACTCTGTGAATCGCAGAATATTGATACAACATCATCATTCTTAATCCCCATCTCATTTAACAAGTTCAAAGTCCACATTACCTCAGCAGTAGCACTCGAGAGAGCCCTGAGCTCACTCTCGGTGCTTGATCTACTCACTGTGGGTTGTCGTTTGCATTTCCAGTTCACAGTAGATTCACCTATCTTCACCAAGTAACCAGATATGGACTTCCTTGATATGGCGCAGCTACCCCAATCCGCATCTGAATACCCAGTTAATTTGACTCCTTCATTTGAAGGGTAGAATAAACCTAACCCCACAGTACCTTTTAAGTACTTCAAAATCCTCAGCGCAGCTTGGTAATGTAATCTCCTGGGGTTCTGAACAAATTGGCTCAACTGGTGTACTCCATACATGATGTCGGGCCTTGTTACAGTGATGTATAGCAACTTTCCAATCAGAGTTCTGTACCCACTTTGATCCTCAAAGTATTCATCACTTTCAGCTGCCTCCTTCTGCTTTTTATTGTTTTGATCCATAGGTGTCGCCTTAGGTTTACAATCAAGCATCTTCATTTCAGCTAATAAATCAACAACATACTTGCGTTGACTAATATGTATCCCGTTGTCATCTCTTTGAACCACCAGTCCTAGAAAATACGTGAGTCTTCCAAGATCTTTAATCTTGAACTGTCTATCTAAGAACTCTTTCAACTCTTTGATACCCTTTGTATTTGAACCAGTAAGGATTATGTCATCTACGTATACTAGAACAATGACAATTCCTTCACTATCTTTCTTTATAAACAAACAAGGCTCACAATAGCATTGGTTGTATCCTTGACTTTGAATACTAGTGGATAGCTTTGAAAACCATTGTCTTCCCGCTTGTTTTAGCCCATACAAAGACTTTCGCAGTCTGCATACCCTACTGTCATTTTCTTTTCCATATCCGGGAGCTAATGTCATGTAGACCTCCTCTTCTAAATCCCCATGCAGATATGCGTTATTCACATCAAGCTGTGAAAGAGGCCATTTCATAGCCGCTGCAACTGCTAAGATTATTCTTACTGTTGCAAGTTTTGATACAGGCGCAAAAGTGTCCTGGTAATCAATTTCTTCCACTTGAGTATACCCTTTGGCTACAAGCCTTGACTTGTACCTATCTATGGTCCCATCTTGTTTGAATTTTATCTTGTACACCCACTTGCACCCAATTGAATTTTTGCCAAGTGGAAGCTCACACAAACTCCAGGTCTTATTTGCTTCTAGTGCTTTTAGCTCCTCTTGCATTGATTCCTTCCAAATGGGATCAATTTTTGCTTCCTCATAATTTTTTGGTTCCTGATGTGCATCTATGGATGTTATGAAACATTTGTGAATTACTGATATGGCTGATAGACTCAAGTAGTTTGACATTGGGTATGGAGAAGTTTTTCTTCTTTCTCCATCTGAGACTTTTTCAGCATATGAATTACAAATGTAATCCTTGTATTTTCCAGGCATCTTCCTTTCTCTTTTACTTCTTATATTTTGTGATGACTCTGGTAACTCAGGAACACTGTCATATCTCCTCTCCATAATTTCATCAGAGGTTTTCTCTTGTGAAACATTCTGATTAATATTCGATTCAAAAAATCTTTTTCCAGACATACTGTCAAGCTTTTCAGGTGTACTGTCAAGCTTCTGTTCTGAAATTCTTCTATCCTCTCTTTGAACATCTCTTTTGTGTACATTTTCCTTTTCTCCTAGGTTGATTTCATCTGAACTCGTAGGAATAGGAAAGATTGTTTTTTGTTGACTGTGTTGGCTGAAAGGAAAGATATGTTCTATAAAGATAACATCTCTTGTTATAGAGAAGCTCCTGGATTCTGGTTCATATATCTTATACCCCTTTTTGCCACTTGGATAGCCCATAAAGACTGCTTCCTTGCCTCTAGTATCGAATTTTGATCTCCCCTGCCTTAGGGTACTTGCATAACATAAACATCCAAATGCCCTCAAGTGTGTGAGGTTTGGTTGTTTGTTGTACAATACTTCATATGGACTCCTGTTTCCTAGCTTTACACTAGGCATTCTATTTATCAAGTAGGTAGCTGTTTGGATGCATTCCCCCCAAAAATTTAGTGGTATTTGTGATTGAAATTTCAGACATCTTGCAACCTCCAACAAGTGCCTGTGTTTTCTTTCGGCCACTGCATTTTGTTGTGGTGTCTCCACACAAGAGCTTTGGTGAACAATCCCTAGTTCATTTAGGAAACTACTTATCACTGAATTGTAAAATTTTGACTCATTGTCAGTCCTCACAATTTTTACATCACTGTCAAACTATTTCTTAACCATCTTTATGAAGCTAATCAAAATACTTGGCACTTGGCTTTTATATGTGAATAAGAATGTCCAAGTAGCTCTAGAAAAGTCATCAACAATGGTCAAAAAATATGAACAATTGTCATGTGTCCTTTCTTTGTGAGGACCCCACACATCACAATGAATGAGTTCAAAAACTTTAGAAGCTTTATTCATGCTGATATTGAATGGCAGTCTACATATTTTGGCTTTTGGGCATACATTGCAAAACAAATTTGAGGTGTGTTTGGAATGCAATATGAAAGTAATTTCATTTTTTCTGATGGAACATGTCCTAATCTTAGATGCCACAAAGCTTGAACATCTAAAGTAACATTCATAACCTGATTTGTGTCGAATCCAGTGTTGTCTTCACTTGCTGAGCTTCTCAACACATACAGTCCACTTTCTTCATTACCAGTCCCCAAAGTCTTCTTCGAAACCAGGTCCTGGATGATGAAACTTGAAGGATTAAAAGTTATTGAACATCCAAGTTCCTTTGTGAGTCTACTAACAAATAGCAGGTTAAAATAAAATGCTGAGACTGATAATGTATTTTACAACTTTATTGTGTCACTTATATGAGCTGTTCCTACACAAGTCACAGGGACTGATTCACCATTAGGGAGTGATATTCTGTCCCTGCTTGTAGAATTCAGCATGTCTAATAATTTGATATTACTAGTGGCAATATGATTGGTTGCTCCACTATCTAATATCCACTTTTCATTAGACATCTTTCCAATATTACAAAGGTTCTTACCAGCCATATTAACTACTGCAGTGTTATTTTTGCTTCCCAGCAGGCTGAGTAATGTCGAATACTGCTCTTCTGTAAAATCTCCATGATTTCCATCACTCTTCTTGCTGTTAGAACCTTCACTCCTCAGCTCATTTTTCATCTCATTACTCTCAGTAATGGCACTGTTAGCTGACTTTTCACTATACTGATACTTCTGTTTCCCTTTGAATGGTTTATTTCCATTTGGGTAACCATGTATCTTGTAGCAATTATCCTTCGTATGGCCTATCTTCTTGCAGAATTCACAGAATTTTCTAACATAGGGTTCACCATTCTGATTTCTATAACTTGACCTTTCTCCATTCTGACTTCCGGGGTTTTGTTCATACAACTGTTTCATGCTATTCAGGGCTACAGCTTCCACAGTTCCTTTCATCATTGAACCCACCTTTCTCTGGGATTCTTCTTGCTCTAAGAGTGAGTAAGCTTGATTCAAGTTGGGAAGAGGGTTTCATCAATAGGATTTGACCTCTTACATTTGTGTAACTCTCATTCAGTCCCATTAAAAATTACGTCAGTCGATCCTTAACAATGTATTCCCTTCCTTTGCCACAATCACACTTGAAGCCCGACTCAACAGCATCTAGCTCATTCCACAAAGACTTCAGCTTTGTATAGTATACTGCCACTGATTGATTTTCTTGTCTCGTTGTGGTGATTTGTACCTTTAATTCATAGATTTTTGGCTCATTTGTCTTCCCAAATCTATCCTCAAGATCTACCCACATTTCTTGAGCTGTTTGTGAATATATCACGCTGGATGTTAATTCTGGTGCGATAGACTGGAGTATCCATGATCGCACCAAATTATTGCATCTCTTCCAAGCTCGGTATCTGAGTGTGCTGATATTTGGAATCTCAATTGTTCCATCAACAAAACCCTCCTTGTTCTTGGTAGACAACGCAATCAACATGGACTCATGCCATGGTAAATAATTTTCGTGTCCAGTTAATTTCACTGAGACTAGGAGATTACCTGAGCTATCGCTCCCATATATGATGAAGGGATCATCATCGTATTCCTCTTCATCCATGATCGATTGCGCCTCGGTTGAGTTCCCAGAGTCCGCGACAACCGATCGGCTCTGCTGTGATTTACGATTCCTTGCCATTTTGATTAGGGCAAATCTGGATCAATGAAAGATTGGCTTCGATCACTTCATCTGCTCTGATACCATGTTGATCAAATAGCTATGAATTGCTCTAAAAACATCGACCAGATCTTTCATTCATGGAATCCTTATTACACAAGAATTACATCCGTTCTTGGTAGATCAAGAACATTGTATCTGGAAAACCAAAAGAGGGAAAAAAATAGAGTTCGGGAAAGGAAGAAAGAGTTACCGCGAAAGCTAACTTTTCAGCTATTTATATTTTTTGACTTCAAAAAACATAAAGTGATATTACTCAAATACCCTTTAGTCCACTTCCTACTTTATTACTTGAGTTGCCTTCCATGTCATTTCTCATCCTCTGTTTTGAGCTGTTTCAGCTTTACTTCATCACGTGCTTCTCTCCCGCGGCCGCAACGCCAACCTCTCGATGTTGGTATTCTTGTGGTTGTTACAGCAGCTGCTATTGCTATTGTTGTTCTCCATTGAATACACACTCTTCGCCTCAGAGAGAGAGAGAGAGAGAGCTCGGGTAGAAATGGGTGGCAGCGGGAGGAAGAAAAGGAGGAGAGAGAGGTGGGACCCAATTAATTAAAAAGACATATTAAAATACTATCCTACTTGTATTCAGTTGAGGTGGCAAATGAGTTCTCAGCGAAATAACTGACATGTTAATGATTTGCAGACGGCTAGCTATAATTGAATATTGACCCAACGTGTAAGTTCTTATATACAATTGAGATTCATTAAAAAATTGGCCACAATTATGAATTTGGCCAAAGTTGAGGTCATTTTTATCTAATAACCCTATATTAAATGGGTAAGAATTGCGATGATATTTGGATCATCTTGAATGCCCTTGCTATGTCCATGTTGATGTATCTCTACAATAAATAATAAATTTTATACATTAGAATATCATAACTTCGTACCAAAAATTAAAAATCTCTATATTACCTCAAATATTGCCCCAAAGTACACAAAAAGTTATCTGAAAGTGTTGTTCTTCTATATAGCATGGAAACAAAGGAGTCGAGGGTGTCATCATCAATATATGCAGTAGGATCAATTAAGTTGCACAATGCATAAAAGTTTATCTGTTGATCTTCATACCTCCACAAATAATTCTTTTTAGGACTAAATATGCAAAAAAAAAAAATAGTAAGTAAAAAAGTTAAACGAGTTATATATCACATAATCCAAACTGTTAAGTTCATGTGTATAGTTTGAACATTTCAAGAGCTTGGGTGAAACTTTTGAAATCATTTCTATAGTTTGGACATTTCACCCTATTAAAAACACTACCTAATAGGCCAACAATAATTTTCGCACAACCAAATGATAAAAATATATTTTATTAAATGACATTGTTATAACATTTGGTACAACAAACAATTTACAATACAACAAGAAAAACACAATCACACAAGTTTTTTTTATATAGAAAAAGCATTTGTATTAATTCATGAGTAAGAATTGAATACAAAGAGGGGACTAGCACAGTAAAAATAAAAATAGAATGACCGAAAAAAACTAAATAGGATAGGCTACAAGCTTAGATAACTACAAGATTTTATAAACACTGAAGAAGTAAAACAACGAGCTAATGAACTCAGGAACTTCCATCCTAGTATCTTGGAAGCATCTTTAGTTTCTTTCTCCCCAAATGTACCAGCTCCAAGTCAAAAGAATCCTGAACCTCCGTAAGTTAAGGCTGCTTGGGTGATCCCAGAGATTGATGTCTGGTGGCCACGGAATGGAGAAGAAAGAAATTTTCAGCAATATGAGCCATTGTGCCCAAGAATCCAGAGAAAAACTGCACCGACTAAATAGATAAGCATGAGACTCAGTCTGGGAAAGGCATAAAGCACAGGAGGTGTCAATGGCCATGCCCCAACCAGTCAACTTGTCTCTAGTCAGTAGGCGTTGCCAAGTTCATATCCATCCGAAGATAGAGACCTTAGGAGGTAAAGAGGGTTGTCATACCCAACAATTAGAGGGGTCCTCCACCCCTCGAAAGGTGAGAATTCGGTAAAGAGACATGGTGGAGAAGAGTTTATCATTAGACCATCTCCAACAGATTCGATCTTCTCCGTCCAAGAGCTGGATTTTCTCAAGCATTTCGGTCTAAGGCAAGAATGATATTTGAATCCATGAAGGTAGAGAAGGATATGTTAGATAAAAATAAAAATAAAAAATTCAAACACACTCACTCGAGCTTGTTAAATGAAAGAATAATATTTGCAGCATCAAGGTCACTCTTCGTAAACTTCTTAGAAATCTACATCGAAATATAATGTATTCGTTAAACATTATTTTCCATACAACAATAATTTCAAATTGAGATAAATACATTGGTTGCTACTTTATTTCTTCTGACCTCATTTTCGTTCATGACTTTAGCTTCTTCTTTTTTCCACTTTCTTAGCCTTAGCCTCCTCTTCATTTTCCTTTTCTTCCACTTCTAAAAATAGGGGCTTATTTTTTTTCCTTTTCTTGGTTTTCTTGTATACCTAAGAGGGAACAACTTAATAAATCTTGGAAATGCATTTTTACTTCCTCTTCATCTTCCTCTTTTCTTTTTTGGCGCTTTTTCTTTCTCTTCATTTTTCTTTTCCTTCTTCTCCTCCTCCTCTCCTCTTCGTCTCCCTTATCCTTTTGGTTCTCCTCTTCTTTCTTGTCTTCCTCCTGCTTCTCCTTCTCCTTCTCCTTCTCCTTCTCCTTATCCTTCTCTTCCTTCTCCTCCTTCTCTTCTTCCTTTTCCTCTTTCTTCGACACTTCCTTAGTGTTAGCAATAGGCTTCTTCTTTGAAAAAAGTTTCACCCACACGATAGATCCTACCCTCTCCCTTAAGTCATATTTGTGGGTTTTCAAAATAATTTTCTTGGGAAGTATGGATTTTGAAAGCAAATTCCTTTTAATTGATATGCTCTTAATCCTGGGAGTGCAGGGGGAGACCCTATTCATGTTGGTGTTTGGAGTGGAAGGGTATGCTTTCACCATGCTTTTCTCGGATAAATTATAAGTAAAAAATTCTTTAAATAATTTCATTATCTTTTGGGCATCCTAAAAATTAAATTAAAAATATATAATGCAAAATTAATAATCATATCGACCATGTTAAAAAAAATCTTTATACCAAAAAACATATAACTACCTACCGGCTGATTAACATGACAAACAATAGATTCCTGAAATAATTTTAGTATTTTACTCGGATCCTGAAATATATTAAATCAGGTTGTTACACTATATTCAACACTTGATCAATGAAAATGAGCTTATACCAAGCAACATAAAACTACATACCAGCTCCTTGATTAGATCATATGGTGTATTATTAGGCAACAAGACCATTTTCTTATCATTAGGATCCAAAATTGACATAACCTACTCAACATATTAATTATATTCAAAAAAGAAACACGAGAATTAAAATATAACCAACTAACAAGATCATAAATGCTTACAGCAGTAGGTTTTAATTGCTCCCATTTTTTTTTTTCCAAAGTAGGGTTATGCCAAGTGGGTGATTCTCATTTGAAAATTCTGGGATGGATTGATCCAATTCTGGGAGAGTGATCCTAACGTGTTTGAAAAATTATCTCTGTAAATAATCATTCATTTAATAAATGAATTCAAATATGGATGCATATAACTTCATATTCAAATTAATAATTCTTTATCATGAATAAAATTACAGAACCACAAATATAAAAAAATCCATCTTTGGCTTTATCGGCTGCATGATGTTCTTCAATTCTCTTACAAATTGATAGCAGCGGAGAAGTGAAGTATGAATATATACATTGAATCCAATTGCATTTAAACAAATCATCTAAATTCTTCACGTATTTAAGGAGAAATCCAAGCATAGTATGCTCGGAAGTGCAAAATAAAATACATCAAAATACATATAAAGTATATAACCTACAAAAATCCTTGACGTCCTTCTCATTGTCTGACTTAAGAAGTCTAGTCGTATGGTCTTCTAGCATAGACTTGTGAATTGAAGGGGCATCTGCAAAAAAATTCTCTCTCATATAAAGTTCCTCTTTTGATGACGGAGGATGAGAGGAGGTTAGTATGATTTTGCTATAGTGAGTAGTCCCAAGAGTAGTGCAATATCAGTGGAAGTAAAGTCCATTGTGACACCTTTGAAGGAGTATTTTGGATAATTTCCCTATGCTTCATAGGCATGCTTGTAGATTTCATAACTCCCCTCATCTACTTCTCAGATCCAAGACATAAAAAACGTCTGAAGTGTTCTATAAAACATGTAAAAGATAATAGCATGGAGAATTTTTTCTTCTTCTTCATCCGTTTATTGAAATAGTTAGACTTATTTGCAACAACAATACAAAAATTAAATAAGAATGCCAACTATTACCGTATAACAAATTACTTCAAATAAAGTGTTCTAACATGTGCTCTTTCTTTTAGGATATGCTCCATTGAACTATTTCAGCGAAACTATCGAATATGGTCTATTCTCCCTAAAATTGCATTAAAAAATTTGCAAAAAATCACAATAATTCTTACATAATATATGAACAACATTCAATATTTTTGATGAACTAAATCTACTTGTACAAGTGCCAAATCAAAACTATTGAAATGGTTTAAACTAAGTCAATTAAGCTTGTAAATGCATTGTAAATTTAGGGGAAAAATCACACAAATTCTAATTTTATGAATGCAATTACTTATATAATTTGGATGTGTTAGAATTAGTGTGTAGAAGTAAAAGGGCAGAACTGTTGAAACAATTTAAATAGTTTCAGTGTCATTTGAACAATTTCGTGAAACTGTTTAAATAAGTCATTCATCTTGAAAATGCATCATTAATTCACCAAAAAACACAAAAAATATAATTTAATGAATGCAATTAGTTCCACAATTTGGATGAGTGAGAATTAGTATGAACAAGTGCCATAGCAAAACTATTTAATCCGTTTAAACGGTTTCACTTTTCAACTTCGAAATGTCTTCTAAAATTATAAAAATATCACAAAAATTTAAATTTACTCAATGCAATTAGGTCCACACCTCGGATTAGTCAAAATGAGTGTGAACAAGTGCAATATCAAAATTGTTTAAGTCAGTTTCAATAACATTTAAATTGTTTTAGTGAATCGTTTTAAATAGGCATTCAAATAGTCATTTGAGCTTATTAATGCATTATAAAATAACCACAAATGAATGAAATCACAATCATTCTAATTAAACAGTTTCTTCACCAAATCAAAACTGTATATTTGTTCAAATAATTTCATTTGAAATGTACTAAAAAATGATAAAATGCTAGAATAGGAAACTCATTTTCACTTCTACGAATCAAAAATATACATTTTTAACCTACATATCAAAAGAATAAAAGCTAGAATAGTAATGTAGATCAAACCCTACATTTCCAAAAGAAGAAATACCTCTGGGAAATCGGTCAACGTTGCTTTTGCAGGAGTGTTTGTCGAGCATTCATTGCGGAAACAAGTCGCTTCCAAGTGGTCGGATCGCCTGGTCGCTTGTCGCTGGCTTCAAAAAAGCTCATCAATCCTGTTCAGCAAAATGGTAATTCAAAAGATCGGGAGGTGAAACGGGATGGGCAGGAGGTGTTAATGTGTAGATGAGACGTGTTAACCCCGTTAACAAGGTTCACAGGATTAACTGCTTCGTTAACCCCGTCACGAGAATGTGAGCGTATTTCAAGTATGAAATGAATTGGGTTTGGGTTTCGGGAATAAATGGGTTCATGTTATGCTTTTGGGAAAATACATGTTTCTTATTCTTTTTTAGGGAAATCAATATTTTATACATCTAAAATTTTTATTTTTTTATCGAAAATGGTACAAAAATGCCCATAACGTTTACTCACGGGTATTAAAATGCCCTAAGTTTATTTTAGATAAAAAATACTCTGATATTATGAAATTGGGTATAAAAATGCCCCTATAGATAAACAACGTTAATTGAGGGATAACGGAGCTAACGTGGCTGATGACTGAGACTAATGACGTGGACATATGATGCACATGCAAGACAATACATTTTCTCCCCAGTACTAAATACCCCCTAATGTTTTCTCATGGGTACTAAAATATCACTAACATTTTCTCACGGGTACTAAAATACTCCAAACATTTGTTTTGGAGCTAAAATACCCTTGAGGTTATTGAAAATGATACAAAAATGACACTAAACTAACTTTTGCTATGTGGTGAGATTAAACGGAGATGTCGTGGATGTTAATAAAGATTTTGACTTTACACGTGGCGCACATAAAGAGAGCAACTTGACACGTAAGAAATCGAAATGGAAATCGAAACCGAAATCGAAAAATAAAAAATTTAGAAAATAAAATCTAAAATTGAAACCATCGAATCGGTTAATTGATAGATTTGATTTGATTTCGGGCCGATTTTTTGATTAATTAAATTTGTAATTTTTTTGCTCACCCCTACGTTGCATCTTACGTGTCGCTTGTGTGACAAGTTGCTTTCTGCATGTGCGTTATGTGTAAAGTCAACATCTCTATCAGCATCCACGATATCTCCGTTAAGTCTCACATAACAGAAGTTAGCTTGATGTCATTTTTGTATAATTTTCAATAACCACAGGGGTATTTTAGCTTCAAAACAAACGTTAGGGGCATTTTAGTACACATGAGAAAATGTTAGGGGTATTTTAGTACATGTGAGAAAACGTTAGTGATATTTTAGTACCCGTGAGAAAATGTCAAGAACATTTTAGTACTTGGGAGAAAACGTCTTGGCTTGCATGTGTGCCACGTGTCCATGTCACCAGTCCCAATCATCAGTCATGTCAGCTTCGTTATTCCTCCATTAACGTTGTTTACCTATAGGGGCATTTTTGTACCCAATTTCATAACGTCAGAGGTAATTTTGATCTAAAAAAATCTTTGAAATATTTTAGTATCCGTAAGAAAATATTAGAAGTATTTTATACATTTTATAAAATTTTTATCATCTTTTAATGATATAAAAATTACTAAAAAATAATACTAACAAACCTTGTCTATATATATATATATATATATATATATATAAAAGCAAGATTCACTGCCACATGACACTTTCGCATCCCATTTTAGTTGATGCGTCAAATTTAAATTTTTTTCAATTTTCTGGTTTTTTTTTCACTTTTGATTTTTTTTAAAATCAGTACTAAATGTCATTGAACCAATGTTGTTAATGCTATTGAATCAATGTTACGTGCATTAATTGCATGCTATTGAATCAATGTTACGTGCATTAATTGCATGCTATTGAATCAATGTTACGTTCATTAATTGCAAGATATGATTTATAAATATAATTAATTTATTATAATTACAATAAATACGATACATTATTATTTTAATTAGTACGGTGCATTAACGTGCCCCTCACGTAACTGTTTTCTCATTTAAATGTTCTTTTACTTTCCTCTCTCCTATCTCGTAAAGTACACTCGATCCCACTCCCTACGTTCTCTCTCCTCAAGTCTTCTCTCTTTTAATCTTTAATCTGCCATTAAATCTCTCTGCTAATATTTAATTTTTAATTTATGTCCACTCTCACTCCCCCACATTCTCTCTCTCCCCACGTCTTCTCTTTTTTTATTAGATGTAATCTCCCAATTTTGTAATATTTAATCTGTCGTTAAATCTTTGATATTTAATTTTTAATTTAATCTTTCTCCTAATATTTAATTCTGCATGTGATTTGAATGATGTCCTTGATTAAATATATATTTCGACTTATATAGTGTATCATTGACTTAAATAATTAAATGTCCTCCATTTAAATGTGATAAGAGAATATGCTCTGCAACAGTCTGCAGATTTTTCGAAACTTGAGAAGATTAATTCGAAAAAGTTTCATTTTGAGGTAAATTTTTTATTCTTTGGATTAAAAATGTTGTAATTTTTCTCGATTTCTATTGTGATTTTTTCAAAACTTGAAAAGATCGGTTCGGAAAAAATTTACTTTGAGGTAAGTTTTATTTTTCGTCTTTAGATTTAAGGTATGCTAATTAACGATTTCATTTGTGAATTTTTCAGAACTTGAGAAAATTACTTCGAAAATTTTTTACTTTAAGATATTTTTTAATGATTTAATTTATTGTTTCCTGAACGATTTAAATTGTAATATTTTTAGATTTCAATTGTGAATTTCTCCAGAACTTGAAAAGATCAATTCGAAAAAGTTTTATTTTGAGGTAATTTTTTTTTTTATCTTTAGATTTAAAATGTAATTTGGTTAAATTAGTTCTTTTTAAATTTGATTTATTCATTGACTTAAATATGCAACGTCATTTACGTTGCAACCTGCTGATTAAATATATGTGACTTAAATTATGACCTAGATTTAAATTATTTAATTATGTTAATTAACGATTTCTTTTACTTTCCTCTCTCCTATCTCCTAAAGTGCACTCTATAGTCTCTATCCCACTCCCTACGTTCTCTCTCTCCTCAAGTCTTCTCTTTTAATCTTTAATCTGCCATTAAATCTCTCTCATAATATTTAATTTTTAATTAATGTAGACTCTCACCCCCCCCCCCCCCCCCACGGCCCACCCGACATTCTCTCTCTCCCCACGTTTTTCTTTTTTTATTAGATGTAATCTCCCTCTTTTGTAATATTTAATCTATCGTTAAATCTCTTTATTGATATTTAATTTTTAATTTAATCTCTTTCTTAATATTTAATTCTGCATATGATTTAAATTATGTCCTTGATTAAATATATATTTCGACCTATATATTGTACCATTGGCTTAAATAATTAAATGTCCTCCATTTAAATATGGTAAGAGAATTTGCTCTGCAACCGGTCTGCAGATTTTTCGGAACTTGAGATAATTAATTCGAAAAAGTTTTATTTTGAGGTAAGTTTTTAATTCTTTGAATTAAAAATATTGTAATTTTTCCCGATTTCTATTGTGTTTTTTTTAAAACTTGAAAAGATCAGTTCGAAAAAAATTTACTTTGAGGTAAGTTTTATTTTTCATCTTTAGATTTAAGGTCTGCTAATTAAAGATTTCATTTGTGGATTTTTCAGAACTTGAGAAGATTACTTCGAAAAATTTTTATCTTAAGATAATTTTTTAATAATTTACGATTTAAATTATAATATTTTTAGATTTCAATTGTGAATTTCTCGGAACTTGAAAAAATTAGTTCGAAAAAATTATACTAGATAAGTTTTTTTTGTCTTTAGATTTAAAATGTAATTTGGTTAAATTAGTTCTTTTTAAATTTGATTTATTCATTAACTTAAATATGCATTCTGCATGTGACTTAAATTATGTCCTAGATTTAAATTATTTAATTATGCTAATTAACGATTTCTTTTACTTTTCTCTCTCCTATCTCCTAAAGTACACTCCATCCCACTCCCTACGTTCTCTCTCTCCTAAGTCTTCTCTTTTAATCTTTAATCTGTCATTAGATCTCTCTCCTAATATTTAATTTTTAATTAACGTGCACTCTCACTCCCCCACATTCTCTCTCCCCACGTCTTCTCTTTTTTTATTAGATGTAATCTCCTCTTTTGTAATATTTAATCTGTCGTTAAATCTCTTTATTGATATTTAATTTTTAATTTAATCTCTCTCCTAATATTTAATTTTGCATGTGATTTAAATTATGTCCTTCATTAAATATATATTTCAACTTATATATCGTATCGTTGACTTAAATAATTAAATGTCCTCCATTTAAATGTGGTAAAAGAATCTGATCTGCAACAGTCTGCAGATTTTTCGAAACTTGAGGAGATTAATTCGAAAAAGTTTTATTTTAAGGTAAGTTTTTAATTCTTTGGATTAAAAATGTTGTAATTTTTCCCGATTTCTATTGTGATTTTTTCAAAACTTGAAAAGATCAGTTCGGAAAATATTTACTTTGAGGTAAGTTTTATTTTTCGTCTTTATATTTAAGATCTGCTAATTAACGATTTCATTTGTGGATTTTTTAGAACTTGAGAAAATTACTTCGAAAAAGTTTTACTTTAAGATAATTTTTTAATGATTTAATTTATTGTCTCCTGAACGATTTAAATTGTAATATTTTCATATTTCAATTGTGAATTTTTCAGAACTTGAGAAGATCAGTTCAAAAAAGTTTTACTTTGAGGTAAGTTTTTTTTGTCTTTAGATTTAAAATGTAATTTGATTAAATTAGTTCTTTTTAAATTTGATTTATTCATTGACTTAAATATGCAACGTCATTTACGTTGCTATTCGTTCTTTTTTCTCTGACAGATGGTCAGAACTTCATCTGGGTTCGAATCCTATTGAGAGGTCCACTAGAGATCAGAGATTTTTGAAGAAAAAACAAGATGTTTCTTTTGTCCCTTCCAGGCGATCGGAAAATAAGGAAATGGTTGATATATTCAAGATAATTACGTATTTACAAAATACCGTCTCAATTCATCCTATTTCATCAGATCCGGGATGTGATATGGTTCCGAAGGATGAGCCGGATATGGACAGTTCCAATAAGATTTCATTCTTGAACAAAAATCCATTTTTTGATTTATTTCATCTATTCCATGACCGGAACAAAAGGGGATACACGTTACACCACGATTTTGAATCAGAAGAGAGATATCAAGAAATGGCAGATCTATTCACTCTATCAATAACCGAGCCGGATCTGGTGTATCATAGGGGATTTGCCTTTTCTATTGATTCCTACGGGTTGGATCAAAAAAAATTCTTGAATGAGGTATTCAACTCCAGAGATGAATCGAAAAAGAAATAAACCTGCTGATTAAATATGCATTCTGCATGTGACTTAAATTATGTCCTTGATTAAATATATATTTCGACTTATATATTGTATCATTGACTTAAATGATTAAATATCCTCCATTTAAATGTGGTAAGAGAATCTGCTCTGCAATAGTCTGCAGATTTTTTGGAACTTGAGAAGATTAAATCGAAAAAAATTTACTTTGAGGTAAGTTTTTTATTCTTTGGATTAAAAATATAATTTGGTCAAATTTTTAACGATTTAATTTATTGTCTCCTGAACGATTTCAATTGTAATTTTTTGAAATTTCAATTGTGAATTTTTCAAAACTTGAGAAGATCAGTTCGAAAGAGTTTTACTTTGAGGTAAGTTTTCTTTTTGTCTTTATATTTAAAATGCAATTTGGTTAAATTAGTTTTTTTTAAATTTGATTTAAGTTATTTTAATTTTAAAAACTTGAGAAGATCAGTTCCAAAAAAATTTACTTTGAGGTAAGTTTTTTTTTTCGTCTTTAGATTTAACGTGTGCTAATTAACGATTTCATTTGTGGATTTTTTAGAACTTGAGAAGATTACTTCGAAAAAGTTTTACTTTAAGGTAATTTTTTAATGATTTAATTTATTATCTCCTGAATGATTTAAATTGTAATATTTTCAGATTTCAATTATGAATTTTTCAGAACTTGAGAAGATCAGTTCGAAAAAGTTTTACTTTGAGGTAATTTTTTTTTGTCTTTAGATTTAAAATGCAATTTGATTAAATTAGTTCTTTTTAAATTTGATTTATTCATTGACTTAAATATGCAACGTCATTTACGTTGCAACCTGCTGATTAAATATGCATTCTGCATGTGACTTAAATTATGTCCTTGATTAAATATATATTTCGACTTATATATTGTATCATTGACTTAAATGATTAAATGTCCTTCATTTAAATGTGGTAAGAGAATTTGCTCTGCAACCGATCTGCAGATTTTTCGGAACCTGAGATAATTAATTCGAAAAAGTTTTATTTTGAGGTAAGTTTTTAATTCTTTGAATTAAAAATATTGTAATTTTTCCCGATTTCTATTGTGATTTTTTTAAAACTTGAAAAGATCAGTTCAAATTTTTTTTACTTTGAGGTAAGTTTTATTTTTCGTCTTAAGATTTAAGGTCTGCTAATTAAAGATTTCATTTGTGGATTTTTCAGAATTTGAGAAGATTACTTCGAACAAAATTTACCTTAAGATAATTTTTTAATAATTTAATTTATTGTCTGCTGAACGATTTAAATTATAATATTTTTAGATTTCAATTGTGAATTTTTCAGAACTTGAAAAGATCAGTTCGAAAAAATTATACTAGATAAGTTTTTTTGTCTTTAGATTTAAAATATAATTTGGTTAAATTAGTTCTTTTTAAATTTGATTTATTCATTAACTTAAATATGCATTCTGCATGTGACTTAAATTATGTCCTAGATTTAAATTATTTAATTATGCTAATTAACGATTTCTTTTACTTTTCTCTCTCCTATCTCCTAAAGTACACTCCATCCCACTCCCTACGTTCTCTCTCTCCTAAGTCTTCTCTTTTAATCTTTAATCTGTCATTAAATCTCTCTCCTAATATTTAATTTTTAATTAACGTGCACTCTCACTCCCCCACATTCTCTCTCCCCACGTCTTCTCTTTTTTTATTAGATGTAATCTCCCTCTTTTGTAATATTTAATCTGTCGTTAAATCTCTTTATTGATATTTAATTTTTAATTTAATCTCTCTCCTAATATTTAATTTTGCATGTGATTTAAATTATGTCCTTGATTAAATATATATTTCAACTTATATATCGTATCGTTGACTTAAATAATTAAATGTCCTCCATTTAAATATGGTAAGAGAATCTGTTCTGCAACAGTCTGCAGATTTTTCGAAACTTGAGAAGATTAATTAGAAAAAGTTTGATTTTAAGGTAAGTTTTTAATTCTTTGGATTAAAAATGTTGTAATTTTTCCCGATTTCTATTGTGATTTTTTCAAAACTTGAAAAGATCAGTTCGAAAAATATTTACTTTGAGGTAAGTTTTATTTTTCGTCTTTAGATTTAAGATCGGCTAATTAACGATTTCATTTGTGGATTTTTCAGAACTTGAGAAAATTACTTCGAAAAAGTTTTACTTTAAGATAATTTTTTAATGATTTAATTTATTGTCTCCTGAACGATTTAAATTGTAATATTTTCATATTTCAATTGTGAATTTTTCAGAACTTGAGAAGATCAGTTCAAAAAAGTTTTACTTTGAGATAAGTTTTTTTTGTCTTTAGATTTAAAATGTAATTTGATTAAATTAGTTCTTTTTAAATTTGATTTATTCATTGACTTAAATATGCAACGTCATTTACGTTGCAACCTGCTGATTAAATATGCATTCTGCATGTGACTTAAATTATGTCCTTGATTAAATATATATTTCGACTTATATATTGTATCATTGACTTAAATGATTAAATATCCTCCATTTAAATGTGGTAAGAGAATCTGCTCTGCAATAGTCTGCAGATTTTTCGGAACTTGAGAAGATTAAATCGAAAAAGTTTTACTTTGAGGTAAGTTTTTTATTCTTTGGATTAAAAATATAATTTGGTCAAATTTTTAACGATTTAATTTATTGTCTCATGAACGATTTCAATTGTAATTTTTTCAAATTTCAATTGTGAATTTTTCAAAACTTGAGAAGATCAGTTCGAAAGAGTTTTACTTTGAGGTAAGTTTTCTTTTTGTCTTTATATTTAAAATGCAATTTGGTTAAATTAGTTCTTTTTAAATTTGATTTAAGTTATTTTAATTTTAAAAACTTGAGAAGATCAGTTCGAAAAAAATTTACTTTGAGGTAAGTTTTTTTTTTCGTCTTTAGATTTAACGTCTGCTAATTAACGATTTCATTTGTGGATTTTTTAGAACTTGAGAAGATTACTTCGAAAAAGTTTTACTTTAAGGTAATTTTTTAATGATTTAATTTATTATCTCCTGAATGATTTAAATTGTAATATTTTCAGATTTCAATTATGAATTTTTCAGAACTTGAGAAGATCAGTTCGAAAAAGTTTTACTTTGAGGTAATTTTTTTTTGTCTTTAGATTTAAAATGCAATTTGGTTAAATTAGTTCTTTTTAAATTTGATTTATTCATTGACTTAAATATGCAACGTCATTTACGTTGCAACCTGCTGATTAAATATGCATTCTGCATGTGACTTAAATTATGTCCTTGATTAAATATATATTTCGACTTATATATTGTATCATTGACTTAAATGATTAAATGTCCTTCATTTAAATGTGGTAAGAGAATTTGCTCTACAACAGTCTGCAGATTTTCCAGAACTTGAGAAGATTAAATCGAAAAAGTTTTACTTTGAGGTAAGTTTTTTATTCTTTGGATTAAAAATGCAATTTGGTTCAAATTTTTGACAATTTAATTTATTGTCTCCTGAACGATTTCAATTGTAATTTTTTCAGATTTTAATTGTGAATTTTTTAAAACTTGAGAAGATCAGTTCGAAAGAGTTTAATTTGAGGTAAGTTTTTTTTTGTCTTTAGATTTAAAATGCAATTTGGTTAAATTAGTTCTTTTTAAATTTGATTTAAGTTATTTTAATTTTAAAATATTTGTAATTAGATTTGAATTTTGTTTCCCAAGTTATTTTTTATCAAAATCAAAAATAGTATGATTATCTGAATTTTTATTCCTAAAATGTATAAATGAATTTGTAAATACTGTCACCATCCCTCCACCTACCCGTTCGACCTTCCTGCAAATGTCTTCTTGAATTTTAGCAATAAAATTAATTGGCTTGGAAAAGTAGAAATCTAAATCTAGAAAAGGATAGCTATGGAAGAATTTTAAATAATAAGACCCATCTAAGGCTAAGGATGAGGATAAAGTTGAATTCTGAGCTATTTATATATATATTCACATAAGCTACTTATCAACTTAGATGTTGGCAATGTGAGTTGTGAGACAATGCTAATTTACATTTTGTTTAATCATTTAGAAGGGATCAACCTGAATTTGAAGTAGTTTGCTTGTTAAGTGCTCTCTCTTTTGGGGCATGTTCTTCTGTTATGACCCTTTTCCAAGCACAACCTACATGAATACCTTCTTTTAGTGACAAGAATCAGTGGGTTGGATTCAGTGGTAATATTGTATTTGCACATTTTGCAAATTTGTACTTCTGGAACAAATTTATGTTGTTAAAACAGTTATGCTTCATTAATTGCAATGTTTTGATATGTTAATTATATTTATTTCATGTTTTCCTGCTATTTCATTTTTCTTTTTCTTTTCTCATATAGAATGGATAGAAAAGAAATTGCTAGGTTAGCCAGATTTCATCGGAGAATGTGTATACATAAGAAAAAAATATCCCGTGGTTCAAATGAAGGAAGAGATATTCATACAAGAAGTTATTATAGTTTAAATTTGAATTGTGATGAATCAACAATAAAAAGATTGCGCGGAAAAGAAGCAAGATTTCGAAGGAAGTCAATTATGATTAGTAAAAGGAAGATTACTCGAGGTGTTGTTCTAAATTACATTTCAAGTACTTTACCGAGTCACATATATAACAAAGTAGGAGAGTCGTCGTCAAGAAGCCATGCTCATACAACTGAGTTGGAAGCTATGATAACAAAGTATTTCCAAAGCAATGATATATGTAAGTCGATTTATATTGTAATCTATTGAGTTTCTATTGGATAGATATTTATGTTCTTAGAATCAACAAAATTAATTATAAAAATAGTAGACATCTCTTTTACATTTGAAAAATTATTTTTAAAAAAAAGAAAAAAAGAAACTTAGTATTTTAAATAGTAATATTTACTTATTTTAACGAGATACCAATATTAAAAAAAATAGAAAGAAATATTAAATTTTAATGTTATTTTATAAAAGTATTCAATATTCTAATTATACATTTTCACATAAACTTTATCTTTTTCTATTAAACTTAAAATATATATTTTATTTAAGTTTTTAAAATAGCAATCAGTATCTTATATTAACACTTTCAATTTTCAACATAAATCTATTAAATACCCTACTAACACATTCACATAATATTACATTTTGAATATTATATAATAATATGCAGGAAAAACACAATTTTACTTAAGAAGACTATAAAATTTATAATTTTATTCGTTTAAAATATTTTCTTAAAAATGGAACCAAACTATTTATTCTAAAGGTATTTATTTGAAAATTATCTTATTAAATTATTTTTTTCAAAACTATATTTATGTTTCAAATAATTTTAAAATTTTAAAATTAATCAATACAACAATTTATTATAAAACTATTTTTTTTGTAAATTATCTTATTAGAGAAACTCTTTATTTCAAATATTACTATTTAGTTTTTTTAAAACTTTCATTATTTCAATATTTGTATATAAAACCAAATAAATAATAAATTATTAATAATGATTTCCAATTAATGAAAATATAAATTTATTAAAAATATTATAATGTTATTTGAAAATTATATTCGAATGTTCTTATAAAATTTTCATAAAAACTTTTTTTAAAAAATATTTTTTTGAAGTTTTTCAATTTCTTCCCTATTAAGGTCGATATATAACTTTATTTAACAAAACTTCATAATATATAATATGGTATTATTAATAATATTATAATTTTCCATATTCATAAAATATTTTGTTGAATTTTTTTTAATGACTTTGTTTTATTTAACAGTGGAAATTCCAATGATAGAACCGTGGAACTTTGGTCATCCATCATATATATGTGATTATTGTGGAGCTCTGATGTGGTATGAGGAGAGGACAATCAAAACTCGAAATGTTGAAAAGCCGAAATTTACCCTTTGTTGTATGGAAGGCAAAGTAGAGTTGTCATTGTTAAAAGAGGCACCTTCCTTTCTACAAAGACTCATTCGAGTTGAAACGTCAGAGGAATCAAAAAATTTCCTTGCCAATATTAGAATATACAACTCAATGTTTGCTTTTACTTCAATGGGAGGCCGTGTTGACAATTCAATTAACAATGGCAGCGGTGCATATGTATTTCGTTTGAATGGATATAATCATCATCTCATTGGATCCCTGCTACCTTCAATTGGATGCAAGCCACGATTTGCACAACTATACATATATGACACGAACAATGAGGTCTCCAATAGAATTAATGCTCTTCAACCAAATAATAGAAAATCCAATATTAATTATGCAATTGTTGAGGGATTACAATTAATGCTGGATGAAAATAATGTATTAGTACAGTCATTCACATCTATTCGAGATAAATATAAAGAAGATATTATTCATGATTTGAAAATTAAACTTATTTGTAGAAGAGAAAAGGATGCACGAGAATACAACTTGCCAACAAGTTCTGAAGTTGCAGCTTTGGTTGTGAATGATTTGGATGGAACAAATTATGAAAGAGACATAATCATTGAGGACAAAAGTAACGGATTACAAAGGATCAATGAAACCCATCCCAGTTATATGGCATATATTGCAATATCCTCTTTTATTTCCATACGGAGAAGATGGTTATCGACAAGGTATATTGCATCGACATAGAATAGAGGCAAACAGTAACAAAAGGACAAATGTGACAATGAGAGAATTTTTTGCTTTTCGTCTACAAACACGTGAACTTGAAGGACATACCCTTTTATTGGCTGGCAGATTATTCCAACAATATGTTGTTGATGCATACACGTCAATTGAAGCTGAAAGGTTACGATGGGTACGAAATAATCAATCAAAATTAAGAATGGAATTATATCAAGGGTTAATGGATGCAATATGTCAAGGTGATTCCAATGCTACAAATGTTGGAAGAAGAATTATTTTGCCTTCTTCGCATACTGGTAGTCCAAGATATAAAGTTCAAAATTATCATGGTGCAATGGCTATCTATAGATGGGCAGGTTATCCCGATCTCTTCATAACATTCACATGTAATTCCAAATGGCCCGAGATAGAGCAGATGCTAAATACAATTGAAGGCCAAAACTCAGAAAATAGAGCTGATATTATTGTTCGTGTATTCAATATTAAGCTCCAACAACTAATGCGAGATATAAAAAAAGGAGATATATTTGGCCTTCCAATTGCGGGTAAATATTCAATTGTTATTTATTAATTATTTTCATTTTTATATCTATTTATACTTTATATTTACATGTTTTTTTTTTTACATGATTAGATGTTTACACAATCGAGTTTCAAAAAAGAGGCATTCCACATGCTCATATTTTGGTTTTCCTTCATCCAACTCAAAAAAATGTTGACCCAGAAGGTATCAATAAGATTATTTCAGCAGAAATTCCAAATAAAGATGTTGATGTTATTTGCTATGAAAGTGTTAAAAGGTTTATGATGCATGGTCCATGTGGAAACTTAGATCCAAAAGCACCATGCATAAAAAATTTCAAATGCAACAAACATTTCCCCAAACCATTTTGTGATCAAACAACAATTGACGGTGACGGTTTTCCTACCTACCGACGTAGGGATGATGGCCATTCTGTCCTTAAGAAAGGTATTATATTAGACAATCGTTTTGTTGTGCCTTATAACAGAACGTTACTTCTCAAATATCAATCACATATTAACGTTGAATGGTGTAACATATCAAGGTATGTACCTATTGTGTTCATTTTGTTTAAACGCTTTTATTTGTTTATACTTCATGAAATTATATAATATTTGTAGTTATTATTTGTATCATTTTTATAATTTGTCATTATGTTTTTATTTTATGTTTCAATATTATAGTTCACTGTTACATAACATAATGGTATATTTAGAATAATAAATAGGACAATTGCAATAGGGTAGGATAGAAAATCTATAATATTTGTTTTAAGGAGGGGTCAAAACTATAATATGTTACCATTTATTTTTTAAATAATTTCTACACTAATTTATTAAAAATTGGAAGATATATAGTTTAATTTATTCCTTAATATAAAATTCTCTTTTATTAGATATATTTGTCATAAGTTGATCATATAAAGTAATTATGTGATTTAACATCTTAATTTTTAATATATTCTTTGTAGGTCTATTAAATATATTTTCAAATATATTAATAAAAACTCAGATAGAGCCATTGCTGTAATTCAAGATGACAATATTTATAATAACTCTTCAAACCAGCCTCAGAGTACCAGACAATATCAAAGAGATGAAATCAAAGCTTATTTAGATTGTCATTATGTTTCTGCGATGGAAGCGTGCTGGAGAATATTTCAATTTGATATACATCATAGATAACCTGCGGTAGAACGTTTAAGTTTTCATCTCCCAAATGAACAACCAATTATTTACAGAGATTCAGACAATTTGGAAGAATTAGTTGATAGACCGACAACACATAAGACAATATTCACGGAGTGGATGAACACCAACCTACTATATATCGATGCTAAACAACTTACATATGTTGATTTTCCTTCAAAGTGGGTATGGAATAAAAAAGATTTTATCTGGACGAGAAGAAAAAGAGGCAAATGTGTTGGAAGAATATATTATGCACACCAGTGGAGAGAAATATTATCTAAGGATGTTACTCAATACTGTCAAAGGATGTACCTCATTTAAAAGTATTAGAACAGTGAATAATGTGATTTATCCAACTTTCAAGGGAGCATGTTTCGCATTAGGTTTTCTCGATGATGATAAGGAATGGGATGATTGTTTGAATGACGCTTCTGTATGGGCATCAGCTTCTCAATTAAGGAATCTTTTTTCGACCATTATAATGCATTGTGAAGTCTCTAATCCGGCTTCACTCTGGTCACGAAATTGGGAAATACTTAGTGAAGACATTATATTTACGACGAAAGCAATTGCAATTCCCAAACTTATCCTTGACTACATCTCAGATAATTTTTTTTGCATTATTAGAAATAGAGAAAATATTGAAAAAAAATGGAAAAAGTTTGACCGATTTTGAGGAGATTGAAATTCCTAATGGGCTTCTAATAGGAGAAATGCACAACAGATTGTTAGTTGAGGAAATGAATTATAATAAGGATGAATTGATCATCGAATTTGAGATATTGAACGGAAAACTCAATGGTTAACAAAAATTTGCATTTGAAAAAATAATGGAGCCTGCATATAAAGATGAAGGAAAGTTATTTTTCATTGATGGTTATGGTGGAACTGGAAAAACATATTTATGGAATACCATCAGTGCTAAACTCAGATCTGATGAGAAAATTGTTTTATTGGTTGCTTCATCTGGAATTGCTTCGTTACTACTACCAGGAGGTCGAACTGCTCATTCAAGATTTCGGATACCCATCGATGTTTCAAACACATCTACATGTGATATCAAACAAGGATCTCAATTGGCGCAATTAATTCAGAAAATATCTCTTATTATTTGGGATGAGACTCCAATGGCAAACAAGCTAGTATTGTGTGGAAGCATTAGACCGAACACTAAGGGATATACTAAGAATCAAATTTGCAAATGCTGAGAACAAACCATTTGGTGGAATAACAGTTGTATTGGGTGGAGATTTTCGACAAATACTTCCCATGGTACCAAAAGGACGACGAGCTGATATTGTAAATGCATCAATAAAACAATCATATCTTTGGGATTATTTCGAAGTAATTTCTCTTACTGAATATATGCGTTTGCAATCAAATGACTTGACATATGAACAGATTGAAGAACTTAAAGACTTTGTGGATTGGATATTACGTATAGGAATTTGATTGTTCAATTGATGGAGAAGTTTGGATGGATGTACCAAATGATATTCTCATTAAATATAATGGTGATCCAATAAAATCAATTGTAGAGACAACATTTCCTAATTTGAAGGAAAATTACAAAAATAGCAATTGCTTAAAGAATACAGCTATTTTAGCCCCTCATCATGAAATTGTTGACAAAATCAACAATTTCATCATGGATCTTATTGAAGATGAAGAATTGATTTATTATAGTTCAGACTCAGCTTCAAACACAAAGTCGGCTTCCGAAGATCCTCATCTTTTATACCCAACAGAATTTTTGAATAGTCTGAAGTTTCCAGGTATTCCGGATCATCAATTAAAATTGAAAGTTGGGATTCCGATTATTCTGCTTCGAAATATCAACCAAAGTATTGGACTCTGCAACGGTACAAGACTAATTATATTAAGATTGGGTAAATGGTTTATTGAGGCAGAAATAATTACATAAAGTAATATTGGTGACAAGATTTTTTTACCGAGAATTATACTATCGCCAAATGAGAACAAATGGCCTTTTGTACTCAAAAGAAGACAATATCCAATTTCACCGTGTTTTGCGATGACAATTAATAAAAGTCAAGGCCAGTCTCTAGAAAAAGTTGGATTATTCCTAGAAAAATAAGTGTTCACGCATGGACAACTATACGTTGCTGTTTCAAGAGTTACAAGTAGAGGTGGTTTGAAGATTCTAACATTTGATGATCAGAAAAATCCTACGAAAACTATCAAGAACATTGTTTATAACGAAATTTTTTCATAAAAAAATATTTTAAGGTAAACCTCGTAATCATAGTTCATATAATTTTTAATGTTTTTATCATAGTATAAATACTTTAAATTTTTTCCTTTATCTATTTCTACAGGTTTATCGTAAGAAATGGATTACAATTTTATTGATCAAATTAGTTGCGACAAGGAAGATTGGACTCTTAAGGTTAGAATTGTGAGGATGTGGGATGCAATAAATTCAAAAAACAATGACCTCATCAGTGTAGACATGATCTTAGTTGATGAAAATGTAAAATAAAATTTCTATAATTTTATTATGATCATTTACATTATTTATAAAAAAATAATAAATTATTTTTTATTTAATTTGCAGGGAAATGACATACATGCGATGGTCAAAAAAATACATTTTTATAAATTTCGAGTTCTCTTAATTGAAGGCTCAGTTTATTTTTTAAAGTTGTCACTGCTAATGGACAATATTGTCCCACCTCAAATGATTTAAAAATCATCTTCTTAATAAACACAAATATAAAATTAGAAGATGACGTACTTAATATTTCAAAGTTCAAATTTCACTTCGTAACTCTGGAAAGTATAAGAAAGAGAACTGATGATCCAACTTATTTAACAGGTATTTATCATATGTATATATATGTATAAAATTTCAAATATATAATGAAAATATCTAACTTTTTTTTTATGAATTACAGATGTCTTTGGTCGTTTAATGGCAATCCATCCTAAACAAGAAGTGAAATGCAAAAGTCATATGGTTACCAAACGCGACATAGACTTGATGCTACAAGAGTAAGGATTTTTTTAAAATAATTAAGTTTCTATAAATTTTTTTTGTTTTCCTATTTTATTGTAATTAATTCTATTATTTCAGGAATGAAATAATGAGGGTCACATTATGGTCAAATAATGTTCAGAGCTTCGATGAGTCCTTACAAAACCACGACAATGGACCATTCATAATACTTTTAACAGGATTAGTTGTCAAAAAAATTTTAAGTAATTTTTTTTTGCTTTTAATCTCATAACTATATATTTGTTTGGCTTCATAATATTTACATTATTTCTAATTATTAATTTTTCACATGAAAAACTTATCTTTCAACAACCAGTTCAACGAAAATTTATATTAACATGGAATGTGTTAAAGACATCACAAATGTACTCGGGTAAGTAGTAAGTTTTTTTTTCTTAATTATGTCATCTTTTAATGCAAATAAAATTTTAACAATATTGTTTCTAACATGATTTTTTATATTTTCTTAGTGAAAGTTCTGGCAATCCATCGGTAGATGATTTGATGGTGATTCCAAATTCAACACCCAAAAAAAGTTCTGGTGCATCTGCAAAAAAACTTCGTGAGATAATTCAAATGAAGTCTGAGAGTAATTCTGAGGTGAGAAATCTACATATTGTTATGAAAAAAAAATATGCAGACAAATTATACATCCTTTTCAACATTTACAGGTTCAGGAATCAAATTTCACAATCCTAGGAAGAGTATTCTGTATCGAAAATATATTTGGATGGTGCTATTTAGGGTGCCAAAAATGCAAAACAAAATTATGAAAAGACAATGATAGCTTTTTCTGCAATAGTTGCAATGAGAATTCAACTTTTCCGGTGGCAAGGTATATATAATTTTCTTCTTTTTAATGTATAACTCATTTATCAATGTTATATATTTTACTGGGTCACATGTGATGCAGATATAGAATTGAACTGCATGTTGCGGATGAAGATTCTGAAGCAAATTTGTTCTTTTGGACAATGAAAGTGAAAGACTGCTTCAAATATCAGCCGAGGAATTACTATCTACAAATAATTCAGACATGAAAGTGATTCCAAATAAAATAAAAGCTCTTTGTGATAAAGAGTTTTTGTTTACGATCAAGGTTACTGACTATAATCTTAAACAACAAAAAGAAACACTACTAGAAAAATGGGCATCAGCAACGGCTGATGCCGTTGCTGAGCCGTTGCTGAAGAGAATCAGCAACGGCCGAGCCGTTGCAATAGAGCCGTGACAGAAAGTCGCGTTGCTGATGACTTAGCAACGGATCAGCAACGGCCGCTCGGGCCGTCGCTAAAACTATTATCAGCAACGGTTTTGCCACAGACCCGGAGCCATTGCTGATAACATTAATAGTAACGGCCGCTGAGTCCGTAGCAACACCGTTAGTAAAACTCCGTCGCTAAGCCGTTGCTGTAGGTCATCAGCAACGGCTTTCGATACACTTTTAGCAACGGCTTTCCCACGGACAGCCGTGGGAAAGCCGTTGCTGATGACATATACCTGCAAACAGAAAATTTGAAAATTTCAAATTTCCATTAATACATTGATACATTTATCTGATACATAACTCACACACCCATACCCTCATACACACATTCATTCACACATCACAAACACCTCATACACATTCATTCACACATCACAAACACACCAAGATATACATCAAAACAATTATATTTATATTGATAATTATCCACGATAGTATAAAAACAATTCAAATGCAAAATTGAAGTATCAATATCCAAACAAAATAAGTTAAACAAGTTCAATATCCAAACAAAAAATCTCACGATCACGATGGAGGATGGTCTGGATTATATGGCGGGGTCTGGAGCGCTTGAGTGTACACCGGCGTGGACTGACTCGAGGACGATGGATTAGATGATGCCGAAGAGATGACTGCTTCGGGATGACCTGACAAGTTGCGTAGCATAGCTTCTATATTCGCCATCGTCTGACTCTGGCGCTCCATCATCTTAGTCTGACGCGCGACCGTCTCCTCTAGTGTCCTTATCCTATTACTATGATCATAACTGGATCTAGAGGTGGACGGCCGCTCACCAGCGACCGGAGGGGTCGGTGCCCCAAGTGGCCCTAGTACGGCTCGCGCATGACCACTATCTGCGAAGCCATATACGCGGCCATGGTCCCAGCCACCTGCGGCCTCGACCCACGATGCTGCGTCAAAGTCCTCGGGGGTACCCTCGCGCTGCACCACCGTCTGGCTGTAGGTCTCCTACTCGAGTTTGATTTTTTGTTTAATATTTATCATAAAACTTAAATTATAAATATATAATGAATAATTTAAACAAATATATAATTACCATAATGTATGCAGCGCGGTTGTGGATGTACTCCCCCGTCCCATGTGCTCGACGGTGAGTCCGCTCAAACACCGCCATCGGGGAGGGTCGCTGGACACTCCCGTCATCCGACACCGTCGTCTACATTTACAAAACAAATACATTAATTAGTACACATAATAACAAATAAAATATATAATTAAAAGATATACTTACCATACGGTTTGCGTGCACTGCAAATGCAACAGAGCCGCCGGTGTGACGCGCTGCTCCCCCCGACATGCGATTTCTAGCCGCATTCCGAGAAACCTCCTGCCATCGATCCGTCGACCATATCCCCACGAGCTGGTCCCATATATCCGGAGTAATCCAACCGGGGCCGTATCCCCGAGTCTCCGCGATGTTAGTGGTCCCAGCTCGGGCCATCGCTTGGGACCGAGCCTGCCCCAGCTGCCCGTTGTACCTTGCCCGGGAAATAGCCTCCCAGACAGCGTAAATGAAGGTCCGCTGGTCCTCGGCCCATGTATAGCGAGCCTGCAAAATAATAATATCAGTACCAATATTAATATATCATCATGCATGTAAAAAATAATAATAATACGTGCCTCAAACTCGCGCCATAACATGTCGACGTGCTCGCTAGGCACGTGAGACCACGTAGGCCATGCCCCGTGCATGTATCGTCGAATAGTAGAAGAAATGCTCCTCGGCACTTCTTCTTGCTCGAACCTGCACAACAAAAATAAATTTTAATATTATATTATGATATAATGAATTTGTAATGATTCATAATTCATGATATATTACCGCTCCCCAATCACGCTAATCAATCTACGTGACTCTGTGGCTGGTGGAGGCTGCCACCTGTTCGGCCCGCGTGGCCGCCTACGTCTGGATGTACTAGCCTCGGCAGTATCATCCTCATGAGGATCAGCAACAGGAGGATCAGCAGCATGAGTAAGTGCTGGAGTCTCACCGATCGGAGACTCCGAAACTCTCCTGCGTCGATAACCACGACCAGACATATCTGTCGAACAGACATATAATCAGATTATTGTATAAATAGTAGAGATATATTTAATAAAATATATACTTTACAATTATTCTTCATCATCTGAATAATATCAACTCGTCGGATGGATGATTATTTTCTAAATGTTTCGAGACAGTTCGAGTCCATATTGGACGATTTCGGCGCGCGTCCGAAGTGGACGATTCCGGCGCGAGTCCGAAGTAGACGATTCCGGCGCGCGTCCGAAGTGGACGATTCCGGCGCGAATCCGAATTGGACAATTCTGGCGCGCGTCCGAAGTGGACGATTCCGGCGCGAGTCCGAAGTGGACGATTCCGGCGCGAGTCCGAATTGGACGATTCCGGCGCGCGTCCGAAGTGGACGATTCCGGCGCGCGTCCGAAATTAATCTAAACCCTAATAATTAATCTAACAAATTAAACAATTAATCTAAACAATTAATTAACAATTATAAAATAATTAATTAACAATTATAAAACAATATAATATATATATATATATATATATATATATAATTATAAATTCCGGCGCCGGAGTCCACCCTCCGGCGCCGGCGTACAGTGGCCGGACACACTGTCCGACCACTGTAGAAGGTCCGGCGGCGGCCATAGGCCGATCGCCGCCGGTCGAAACCCTAGAAATAGGGTTTCGGTCGGATTTTAATCTCTACTCCGGCCGAAACATAGTGAAGAACCGACCGGCCGATCAACTTACCTGAACAAGACGGCAGCAGCGGCTGCGGCGGAGAGAGGCGTCGGCAGGAGCGGCGGCGGCAGCAGCGGGAGGAAGAAGGGTCGGGCGCGAGAGTGTGCCCTATATAAACTTATCAGCAACGGCTCACTCGCCCGTTAGAAAGCCGTTGCTGATAAGTTATCATCAGCAACGGCTCACTTATCCGTTAGCAAGCCGTTGCTGACAATTAAAAAATCAGCAACGGCTCGCCTTTCCGTCAGAAAGCCGTTGCTGATAATTAAAATAATCAGCAACGACTCGGTTTTCCGTTAGAACGCCGTTGCAGATACAGATATCTGCAACGGCTTGGGCGGCCGTAAGAATGCCGTTGCAAATAGCAACGGCTTGAGCGGCCGTTGCTGATAGCCGTTGTTGAAGATCAAGTTTCTAGTAGTGAAATTTTCACTGTCTTAAAGGTAAATGAACAAAACAAAGAGTTGCAACAAAATGATGCAACAATTGATCAAAGTTTTCAAAATATCACAACTCCAATGAAGCAGGTAAAGATGTACAAATTATTCATTTGACATAAGTTGTTCTTACAATTTTATATTGATACTTTATCTAAAATTTTCTATACAGGAAAAACAAAAACCCAAAATGAAGACTGCAGTATCTGATGAATCTCAAAAGTAAATTGAAGATGAATCTGAAGAACATGTCAAGATTAAAAAGAATTTAGAAAAAATTTGGGAAAAGGAAAATAAATATGATATATGAGAATGAGGAAAATACAGATGGTGATGATATTTACGAATTATTGTCTTCTTATTTAATGACAAACAAGTATTATCAAACATAATTTGCTTCACAAACAAGTATTATCGAACATAATTTTCTTCTACTATTAGTCAGTGTTAATGTTTATTATCAAACATAATTTGCTTCTATTATTAGTATGTTTATATTCCAATTTTTAATCATAGTAATTTGATAATTCTGATATTTTTTTTTAGATAATCTCTATTGTATCATTTTGCATAAATGAATATTTAATATCCTAATATATAATATTATATGCACAAATAATTACTATTAAAACTTATAAATTAAACAAATTATTATGTATAAAATATTTATAATTTATATAATTAATAAAATTATAATTATTTATAAATATTTGCGCAAGGCGCTAATTTTCGACTAGTTATATTATGTATTCCCTCACCGCGTTGATTTGATATGGCTGCAGAGTGCAGGCTGCAGTAAGTTAAGCTTCTTCTGCTTGCGTCGTATCCCTTCTTCCTTCCTATTCAAACTTGCCAAAAATTTCCTTCTCGGAGTTGCGTTATAAAACATCTCGATCAATGTATAAAATAAAATAAAAACATTTCGATCAATCCCTAATCACCACCTTTGCCTCCATCTCTACCATAGATTTCATTGCCAACCTTTGCTTAATTATTCAAAAGAAAAAGTAGCAGAAGAAGAAGCAGCAGCAGAGACAAAGGGAGAGAGGATTACTAGATGGAGTCCTCTTCCTCCCGTGCCCCTGCCAGCTTTTCCACCCAAGCCAATGCTCTCCTCCGCAAGAACCTCACCTTTCAGGTTCCTCCTTCATCTAAACAATCATTCATCTTTATATTCTCGAATCTTTTAATGCTTTTTAGCAAATTCTTGGATTCATACAAGTAGATATACTGTATTGTGAACGCTGATCTGTCCGCATAATAAAATGGGCAGAAGCGGAACCTGAAGACCAACATTGGGATCGTCGCCTTCCCAATCTTTCTCTGCGTGGTGATCATTCTAATCCAGCAGGTCGTCAACAACGAGCTCGACAAGGACAAGTATAAATGTGGGTGCCAAAATGGGGTCTGCGGCCTCGAGTTCTCGTCGCTCAACCAGGTCTCAGCGTGCCCTATCCCGAGTCCCCCACAGTGGCCGGCGCTCTTCCAAGTTCCTCGCCCCGAGTACCGTGCCGCGAGGACCGATTTCTATCCCTCCGACGGCTTGCCCAACGAGTCCTGCAAGGCCTCACAATCCTGCCCAGCGGCGGTGCTCCTCACTGGCGGCAACCGGTCCTTCGCGCAAAGTATGGGATCCATTTTTATTTTTATTTTTTTGCATGCCATATGTTTGTTCGAAAGTGGTGATTAAAATTTGTCCATTCGTTTATAGGTCTGGGGCAGAGTCTGTTGATGAGCTCTTCTTCCTCATCGGATCTCTCGGATTATCTCAGCATTTTGTCCAATTCTATGCTTGTAAGAGTTAGAAAGCCACCGTTTGCTTAGTTTAATGTTACATACTTACATATCATTAAAAAATAGAGGCTCAACTCCCTCTTTTTGGATTTTTCCAGGGGACTGACGCACCAAGTGGGGATACACAGTTCATTGAACCTGCATTCATCTCCGATCGTCCCTTGTATGTGATCCAACCACAGTGTGAATCAAATGACACAAGTCAAATTTCCTTTAAAAATTCCAACAAACAAATTCAGATGGGTAGGATCTTTTTTTGCCTATGCACAGAGCCAATTAGTTTTACTAACTTATTTTCCTTGTATCAATTTATAGTTCCATTTCTTATATGGAATATTGGAATTTACTCTTTTATGCTGCAATTTATATTCTCAAGAGTAATTTTTAATGGTATTTTGGCATCTCAGCTTAATTGATCTCAATAGCCATAAGTATACTCAAGTTCTACTTTGCCCTCGTCTTCTGTGAGTAAGAGAAGAATAGTATAACAGCAGTGTATTTTGTATAAACATGATGTTCATTGTGCCTTGATCACTTCATCTCCTTGTGTATTTCACTATTTCTTGCATGATTTATGAATTTTTTTTAAAATTAAATAAGAAAGTCATGAACAGGCTTAGAACTATTGAGGTGATATACAGAAAATACAGATTGATGTGTCTAACTTTAGTATTTGGTGAGTACTGATGATCAACATATTGTCAACCTCCCTAGTCCATTCCAACAACTTAATAAATTATAACAATATTCTACATTATTCTATTCTCTTCATGCACAGGAAAAGACCAAATTGATTTACTTGCTCCAATGATATGAATACAAGCATCTTCAATAAGTAGTTTGCACAGACTTGAATTTCGTTGTTTGTGATAGGGTGCACAGATTTTTTTGCATAGTGAGATTCATTTTATTCTTTGGAATTGTTGGACTTTATTTGGCTCAATCTCTCTTAAACATATTCATGGTTGCATGGTTTCAAATCTCGTACCGTACCGGGCGGTAAGCTCGGTATATACCGGTTTTTGAAAAAACCGGTATACGAGATACCCGGTATGGGTAAATACCGGGTATCTCGGTAAATACCGCCTGGTATGCCCGGTATTTATGAAATACCGGGCGGTATTTGCTGTCATACCGGGCTATACCGCCCGGTATGACATTGTGTACTGTTGCAACATACCGAGTATTGGAAAATACCGGTATCTCGGTAAATACCGCCCGGTATGCACCGGTATTTAGCAAATACCGAGCGGTATTTGCTGTCATACCGGGCGATACCGCCCAATATGATCCAACAGCTCTTAAAAAGAGCCGTTGGGTATTGTTCGATACTGTATTAGGGTTTTTCATAGATAAAGAGAATCATTACATTAGAATTTATATAGGTCGACACAGGCCCACAACCCAAAGGGCTCAAAAAAATCTTGATATTTTAAACCATGCATGGTTGCATTATTGAACCCCTAGTTTCAGTTTATGTGCAGATCAAATATTTGATGTTTTCAAGTAATGTTTTTTTGTTTGGTCCACACACGAAAATGACATAGAAATTAGAGATCTATTAACTTTAGGAGAATTATACATCAAGGAAATATTGATATGCTGTGTAATTCATTACTGTTTAAGCTACCAATGATGGAGGTATGGTTTGAAAAAAAAATCACCTACACAATATTTTACAGGCATCTGTTCTGTTAATGCCAGAATTATGACAACCTATGAAACACTCATTTTGGAACTAGACCAACTGGTTCTATATTTTTCATAAACTTCATGATGCACAAAAGCACACTGGCTACAAATTTTACCTTTTGCATGCTTCTTATATCCCTTTGCAGCTTTTATCCAAAATACAAATGTCATGCTCTGAATGTTTAATCTTCGAAACGGAACAGAATTAAAGTGTGTTCAAGGGTTGACTTTGTGGCGTGATAATTCGTCACTTATAAATGATGACTTGTTTAAGGGTTACCGACAAGGAAATTTGGAAAGGAAAACAAATGAGTTCATTGCAGGTGATATTTTAAAGTGGTTAGGTCTTATTTTATTTTGTTTTATTAATTTTGTGTGGTGAACCTGGCTTCTCACACTAGCTAATTCTTTCTCTTGCAGCCTATGACTTCTTGAACTCCAACGAAAATGCTCTTAATCTAAATATATGGTACAACTCAACCTATAATAATGACACTGGTTTCGTAAATGTTGCTTTGATGCGTGTTCCTCGCACAGTCAATGTGGTATGTATCTCACATTTGTATACTTTTTGAAATTGCAAATAGTCTACTGGTTTGTCTTGATTTCAATGAAATGATTGACTACTAAACCAGGAATCAGTATGATAACAAATTTCTGTACGTGGTGCCATTTTGATTCAATTTTTTGCTTAACTGTTCATCTTATTGAGACTAGTGTTCTATCTCCTGTATAAGTCAAAAGATAAAATGGACTACCTTAAAGTTAGATATGATATGATCACCTGCTCAGGCTTCTATAAATCTTAACCAAGTTGAGTAGAGAGAGTAATATGTAAGTAGTTCTCCGGGTGTGTCATTTTTCTGTGAAGTTGCCATTTCTTTATTTCTCATTTCTGTTTCCTAACCTTATAAGACTACCAGCTTAAGACTTTGTAAGCGCAAATCAAGTCACCATAAATAATTAAGCCTGAATTTATATTAGTAGACTCCTATGGCCCAGTAAACAAGACAACAAACGCCTACCTCCAATGTGGTAATAATCATTGTCAAACTCAATAGGACTCTTGCAACTGATCTTCTAACAAAAATGGTTTCATCTGTGACCATCTTTCCATTTAACCTTTATTTTTTTTTCTTAAGGTAATAAGAGCTATGTTAAAAGGTATAATATTAGTTGTTCCTGGGAGAGATGGGAGATCTTTGATGATTGATTAAGATCATGGAACCTCATCTTGAAAATTCTCTCTGCACTGTTGTATATAGGTGCATATATACATCTTGGAACCAAATGATAATTGAAATGTTGAATGGATTATAATGCTCCTACTGTAATGCCCATAAGCAGTAGTACTTTGGAATATTTCTGTAGCTTGAGGCACAATGACTTTTTGTTGAAGTTTGTGGTTTTCTATATCTAATGAGCACAGTTCCAAGTCCTCAAATTCCAACATGGTGGATTTAGTTTATGTTATTCTCTTTATTCACTACTGGAGCAAGGTGTCTGGTTGATATTCACCAATAAACAAAACATATCAACTCTAGCTGGCATATGGTCTCCTGGTTTTCTTGCATCAAAGTCTATGTTTGATTTGGCTTTAGTGAAATAATAGCAAGATATCACTTCTTGAAACGACTTTAAATAAGTACCACTCCCTATTCACATAAATATTAAACACGGTGAGGCTATAAGTTTGAGGGTAACTTCAATGATCACATTTAACTATTCTTTTGTTTTCTGCTAATATATCTGTATTTCACCAATAAAGTTAAAGGGATTGGTATATGTCACTTATTTTTATATTTTTTCCCATGTGCAGGCTTCTAATGCCTATCTGAAGTTTCGCAAAGGTTCTGGTGTAATGTCAATGTTTGAATATGTTAAAGAAATGCCAAAACTTGGAACAAAACTTAAGCTTGACTTTTCTTCGCTTCTTGGTGCATTATTCTTCACATGGATCATTGAGCTACTTTTCCCCGTAAGTTTAGTGAGACATTATATCCATCCAATAGATATTCTAAATTTCCTGTAAAAGTGACAGCAGTATGTTTTGATATCAATAATGGTTCTTTTCATAGGTGGAGCAATGAGATTGTGTTGCATGGTTCTTGGACCATACCACTAATCATAGTTTTAAATATCGGTACCTGTGTTTGACCGGTATCCGTACGTATGGTGCGGAGCACCATACTCTCTGCACCATACTGTGCACCGTATTGTTAGGGACCCTCGGGGTTGTCAAGTCCTGGATGTGTCACGACAGTCCCTAACGGGCATTATAAATATCACATTATAAGCATCCATGTAAATATGCATTGTAAAAGTTCTCGCGCACCGCCCACGACTAGGAAACGACCCTCGTTTCCTAGCTGTGGCATGGCCGGTGGGGGTGTGCGGACATAGGAATTTTGTCATGCTCCTCGTGCTTTTGGGAACCCTGCGGGTGGCGCTTGGGGGTTAGGCTCTACAAGTATAGTACCCAGGAATCGATTGGGGACACTCTAGTCAAGCATTTACTTGAATTCTCTCATTTTCAATACAATCGATCATTTGACCCAAACATTTTTGCGTCCAAGCATCGAGAGTCTTTTAGTTGAGCGAATTGGGAGCCCGTGACTTTCGACATTGGCAAAGCAAATTTGTTTAAGGATGATCCCTTGCACGAAAGCAAGAGAGCCGCACAGACATTTGCTGCCCAAATCTGTCCATCCGTGACAGTTGGTACCAGAGCAAGGTCAAGCTCGCAAAGCTTCGGTGCAAGCGAACGACGCAAACCGTCAACAAATTCGTGCTTTCGTTGTTGGAGACGAACGACGTTGGGGCACTCAACAATCTCTCAGGAGAGATTTTCTTAACCAATCATGGTTCACAAAATAGTTGGTGAAACGAGTGGCATCGCCCAAGCGGTAACGACCATTCCAAAAGAAACGTTGGGGGAAGACCCAACGCAAGCTTAACAAGCTAAGCCACGAGAGTTGGATACATTGTGGACCACTCAAGACACGGTATTTTCCCACTTTAAAGCCAGCATAGGTCGAGTCGGCAAGCTGGCCGACGCGCAAGAAGTCCTGGTGTCAAGTTCAGAGTAACTCCAGGACGACACTCAAGAAGCAGTCAAATATCTGCGAGAGAAAATTGCAGAGCTCAGGGCTGCACTCTCATTTCTTACCCGAGAGGTCCACTCGGGCGGTGGCAACTCACGGCGACGCGAGACGCCACAACACCACCTTTAAGCACCCGAACAAAGCCTTACAATGGGGCTCGAGATGCCAAATCAGTGGAAAACTTTCTCTTCGACTTGGAGTAGTACTTCAAGGTCACGAGGACGGTCGACGATGATATAAAAGTGTCCGTTGCAACCATGTATCTGTTCGAGGATGCAAAACTTTGGTGCATGGTTTAAAATATCGGTACCGGTACCGATCTCGGTCACTAGCGGTGCATGGTATGTACTGATACCGTACCGATACACGGTACGGGGCGGTACAAAAAAGCCATACCGATAGTGATTTTTTTTTTGTTTTTGGTGTTAAAAACAACTCCAATAATACATAATTGATCAAGAAATACTTAAAATTAAGATTCAAATGTCAAATACATGGATACAATGTTTAAAATGTGGACGAATGACGTCCGTCGTACCCGTACATATCTTGGGGAGATACACGACTAAGGTCGACACCGCAGGTCTCCAATGTCCATATCTAAAAATTATCCCATAGCATAATGCCTTGGTATCCATTATACCACATTGACATCAGTGTTTCTTTGGTGGGAGTCCAAGAACTAGTCCTTGTCTCCGTATAGTCAGTTGAGTAGGTACTGGATACAAAGTAGGTTGATTCAAAAACCTCTTCCAAGCTACTCATCATATCGTGATGGTAATCTTGCAAAGCTGTCGGTCCACCTCGACACCGACCTCTCTTCTCGTACACTCTAGTTGTTCCTCTAGTTCTAGCACCGTGATCCTCATCTTGGGTGGTGTGGTCGAAGTATTGCTCATTTGTCCACAGATCGGCAGGTGTTGGTGTTAATGGCATGACGGTGTCGTCTCCACCAGCTCCATCATCATCATCTCCTCCGTCTTCTGTGCTGCTACTGCTATGAACCGAGGGCTCGTCTTCTTCGTCCTCTTCCGCTTCTGCAATCGCATCCAAAGGATCAATTGGTCGTTTTCTTATGGCTTTGCCTTTTGCCTTTGAAGGTACTGCTTTCGTCCTCCACCACATGAAATCATCTGACAATGGATGCATTGCCAGTGATTAGCCTTCTCCAACCGATGACCGTGCTGCCGTGCGGGGTCGGCTTGAGATTTCGACGCCATTTCAGCAGAGTTTTGGGGTGAAGATGAAGAAAGTAGAGATTGGAGAGAGAGAGAGTTTGAGAAAGATTGAAAGAGATTGAGAGTTTAGAGAGTTTAGATGAGTAGAGGGGTGAGTGGGGGTGAAAGAGATGTTTTGGGTACTGTAGCCAACGACTCTTAGGTCATACCAGGCGGTATCGCCCAGTATGACATTAATTACCGCTCGGTGCGTGCGGTATGTACCGATACACCCGTTACAGACCCTGCACTGGGTGTATCGTATATCGGTTTTTCAAAAAAATGGTAAATACCGATCGTATCGGGCGGTACGGTATGATATTTTAAACCATGCTTTGGTGGCGGACCATGTATGATGAGATTCAAAAGGGGCAAGCGAAGATCGATACTTTGGATGAACTAAAGTGAGAACTAAAAGCATAATTTTTTCCCGAGAATGTGGAGTTCATCGCCCGACGAAGATTGCGACAACACCGTCACAACAATTCAATTCGGGAGTATGTGAATGAGTTCTCGACCATCATGTCGAGATTGATCAACTGTTCACCTTCCTGGAAGGCTTGAAGCTGTGGGCATAGTAGGAACTCTCTGGGAGGAACATTAAGAATTTGTCGAAAGCGAAGATCGCTGCGGAACGACTCACCGACTATAGCTCAGAGGAGAATACGGCTAAGGTGACACCCCACAAGCCGAGATTTTGGGGACCCGACAACGCTAATGGCTACAACTCAGAGGTGAATACGGCTAAGGTGACGTCCTTCAAGCCGAGATTTTGGGGATCCGATAACTCTAAGGGTAAAAGGATCATAAGCGATACAAGGTGGAGAAATCACACCCAAAGAGCGTACACTCCGAGAGAGCATCCTCAAAGGGAACATTCTCCGAGGGGGCCTCCTCAAAGGGAGTACCCTACGAGAGTGAACCATTTGAGAGTTTTGCCTACTTGCTTATTGTGTAGAGGGCCACACGCAGCCCGAGGATGTCTAGAATGACAAGCCTTGAGCGCCTTGATAAGAGAGACCGTGGTGGAGACAATGTCGAATGTCTCTACGAAGAAAAGGAAGGCAACACCCTCATCGAGTCACAGCAAAGATGAGGACACTGGGAGAACAAACATGTGAACAGTACGATTGCTCAATGCACTTAAGACTCAGGTGGGGGAGCGAAACCCCATGACAAAGCGTCCAGAAGCGACACATGAGCTGATGTTCATCGACATCGAGCTCAATGGTAGAACCACCTGAGCGATGGTAGATTCGGGAGCGACACATAACTTTATTTCCATAGAAGAGGCAAAGCGACTTGGACTCGGACTAGAGAAAAGTTCGAGTCAAGTCAAAGCAGTGAATTCCGAACACGAAAAATCAACGACATTGCAAGAGACGTTCCGTTGAAGATTGAAGGATGGAAAGGGAAGATTGACCTAATGGTCGTGCCCCTCAATGACTATCAAGTCATTCTAGGGATGGAGTTCCTCAAATCGGCGAAGGTGGTACCTATGCCCTTCCTCGACACATTATGCTTGATCGGGGAGAACAACCCCAGCATTGTTCCAACGGTGCGTTCAGCACCAAGAAGCCAGAACAAACTCCTTTCCGCCATACAAGTGAAGAAAGGAGTCCGACAGGGCGAACTCACAATGGTGGTTGTAGTAAAACTGGAAGACCATCTCGATGGGGCAGAGGAGAATCTGCAGCATTGATCAGAGTACTCAAGCTTCTAGACTATGGGAAGCCCTTCGAAGTCCACACTGATTCTTCGAACTTCGCCATTGGAGGCGTCCTCATGTAGGAAAGACATATCGTCGCTTACGAGAGTTGAAAGCTGAACGACACGGAACGACGGTACTTAGCCCGCAAGATGAAGAAGTGGGCTGATGAACGAAGAAGACATCATCAACGCCTTCAAGAATGGGTTGACGAGGGCGTCGACTTCGTAAGTGGGGGAGAATGTTAGGGACCCTCGGGGTTGTCAGTCCTATGTGTCACGACGGTCCCTAACGTGCATTGTAAATATCGCATCATAAACATCCATGTAAATATGCATTGTAAAAACACTCACACACCGTCCACCGCTCTCGCACATGACTAGGAAACAACCCTCATTTCCTAGCTGTAGCATGACCGGTGGGGGTGTGCTAACGTAGGAATTTTGTCATGCTCCTCGTGCTTTTAGGAACCCCGTGGGTTGCACTTGGGGGTTAGGCTCCACAAGTATAGTAGCCAGGAATCGCCTGGGGACACTCTAGTCAAGCATTTATTTGCATTCTTGCATTTTCAATACAATCGGCCATTTGACCCAAACGTTTTTGCGTCCAAGCACCGAGAGGCTTCTAGCCGAGCGAATTGGGAGCCCTTGACTTTCGACATTGGCAAAGCAAACTTGTTTAAGGCTGATCCCTTGCACGGAAGCAAGGGAGCCCCACGGACATTTGCTGCCCAAATCAATCCGTCTGTGACATTATAGTGCAGACCACCACCCCATACCGCGGTATGGCATGTTACCGGGTAAAGTACTGCCCAGAATGGGCGGTTTTATAAAATTTCGGGTAGTACACCCAGTATTTATATACCAAATACCGGAAACTTAAATTTCTAGTACATACTATGGGCGGTTTTATAAAATTCCGGGCGGTACACCCAGTATTTATATACCAAATACCGAAAACTTAAATTTCTGGTACGTACTGCCCGTACCAGGTGGTACGGTACGGTATTTAATACCGTGCCATTAATATTTCATGGAGCTTCAATGCCTAAACATCTACCAATTATAATTTTCTTCACTAGAAAGTTGAAACTTGAAACTATTCTTGCATTAACCTTCAAATGTTTTAACTTATTTCTACTCAACCTAGACAAGTTTTTCTTCTCATGTAGGTGATTCTGACATATACTGTCTATGAGAGGCAGCAAAAGTTGAAAATTATGATGAATATGCATGGGCTGAAGGATGGACCTTATTGGATGATATCTTATATTTACTTTTTCGCTCTATCAGCATTCTACATGATATGTTTTGTGATATTTGGCTCCATAATAGGTAAAAATGAGCTTGAAAACTTATTAATTTGCTCATGAAAAAAATCAAGACTTTTTTGATCTGATACTGTCTCATGTGCAGGGCTAAAATTCTTCAGATTGAATGACTATGGCATTCAACTAGTCTTCTATTTTGTTTACATAAATTTGCAGATTGCTATAGCCTTTTTAGCATCATCTTTCTTTTCAGCTGTGAAAACTGCTACAGGTGATTTTTCTAAATTCTTAAATGATTAAGAAAATAGAAGAAAAACTCTGCTCACAACCTCTTATTGGAGTATATAAGTAACATACTCTCATGATGGTAAATCTGATAATGCAGTGATTGGATATATTTACGTATTTGGTTCGGGCTTATTAGGAGAATTCCTTCTGCGTTTCTTTATTGAAGATACTAGCTTTCCAAGTAAGTGCAATCATCGCCAAATTAATTCTCTTGTATGACATGAATAAATTATTTTCTACAATTTATGCTTAATCATATTTCTGAAAAATGTGTATTCCAATCCTTCTCCCACATCCCAGTCAATAAAATAGGATATTCTATTGCTTTCAGGAGGATGGATTATAGTCATGGAGCTCATTCCTGGATTTTCCTTGTACCGTGGGCTATATGAGTTTTCACAATATGCTTTTAGTGGAAATTACATGGGGACTTCTGGTATGAGATGGAAAGATTTAGGTGACAGTGAAAATGGGATGAAAGATGTGTTAATCATAATGTTTCTTGAGTCACTACTACTGTTTCCCATTGCATTCTACTTGGATCAGGTAGTAGGAGGTGGAATCAGGAAGGATCGTCTATTTTTCTTGAACTATTTCCGGAAGAAGTCTTCATCATTATCTCGAAGAAGACCTAGTTTTCAGCGACAAGGGTCCAGAGTTTTTGTTGAAATGGAGAAGCCTGATGTTTCTCAAGAAGTAAGTTGTATTACTTGCCAGATTTATTAGTTCATTGCTTCATGGTGCTGTTTCTTAAAAAGAGCTTTTAGATATCTTACTATAAGCAATGTCTTTTTTCCCTGACTGTCAATAGGACAAACATATAAAAGCCCATTATTAGTTTAAAGGCCAAGTTCTTAGCTATGCTAGTTGCTGATTTCTTAAGTGAAAAGTTTTAACATCTGCTGATTTCTTAAGTGAAATAGACTTGAAACGTCAGATATTTTTTGCATTATATATGTTTATTTTCAACTAATAGCAACTCAAGGATTAGGTGAACACAAGTACACAACAATTTTTTAGTTCTAGAACCTGGTGGTATTCAAAGAAGTTGATTTGCGTTCTTAAAACAAAATTAAGGTGTTTATATCTGATTTTAAGATGTAATGCCCTGATTTCTTTTCTTATCATAAGCTTCATATTGAACTAATCTCTACCCTCTTCAGTTTCCAATAATTCTTGATTGATTTATATAATTCATTAATGTATTTATTCATGGCAGCGAGAAGTTGTGGAGCAGCTGCTACTAAAACCCAGCATCAGCCATGCAACCATTTCTGATAACCTCAAAAAAGTTTACCCAGGACGGGATGGAAATCCAGACAAACTTGCAGTTCGAGGATTATCTCTCGCTTTACCCAACGGAGAATGTTTTGGCATGCTTGGCCCCAATGGTGCTGGAAAAACTTCCTTTATCAATATGGTTAGTGATAAAATTTCACTGCTGTTTGCCTTAATGACTGCATTTCATCAAGGTTATTTCAATCCTGGAGTCAATGCTTTGGTTTTTCATCTATTCCAAAGTTATTTGGCACTAATCAGTACATGGGCAATAGAGTCCTAAAAGATAGATCTTAAGAGCTAATTAATGTCCTTTTGATATCTCATACTCTACCAATCAAGTTAATTGATATGGTTCTAACATATACACAAGTTGTCCTAATACTTGTATCTACAGATGATAGGACTTATTACACCGTCATCTGGTACTGCATATGTTCAGGGAATGGACATAAGGACCAATATGGATGAAATATATACTAGCATGGGTGTATGCCCCCAGCATGAGTAAAGCCTCTAAAACTTATGATTCACTTTTTGAACTTTTATCCTCTTCAATTAAATACTGTCAAGTGTCAATCCTAATAACTTCAATTGCAAAATACAGCTTGCTTTGGGAAACATTGACTGGAAGAGAACATCTAATGTTTTATGGCCGACTGAAGAATCTTAAAGGTGCTGCATTGCTGCAGGTATTGCATGATTAAAAACCTGGAGCTAATATGCTATTTTTATTACTTCCATAGAACAAAAGGATAGTTTACCTCAAAAAAGGATAGTAGTTGTATCCTATATACAAAGTTATCTTGAGTACTAAATAGATTAAATAGATTTCCAATTGCACCATGTATAAATCAGCTTATGCATTGATCTACATCAAGGTTTAATTATAATCTTGGTCCAGTACTAATGGTCGTCTATGCTCAAATTGGTACAGCATTGATGTTAGAAGGAATACGTTAGTACCAATTCTTTGATGTACCAGTACAACTGCTCAAAGACAGCGGTATGGTTTTATAGTTTTCCTGGATTTTAACTGACAAATAATGATGGAAAAATATTTCCTGAAAAAGATGGTGATACATGTAAATATTAATTTCACACTGTGACTGAAAAGTGATCAACCAATTGCTTGATGCTTCCTCACAAGCAATCTTAGTTTTCCTCCAGAAAGAAGTCCATGTGTCATTAATAACAAGTTTGTCATCTGTTTGACAATGCCAAATTGCTGGGTTTGGAAACATTTGACTTGGCTTATCTAGGAAAAGTTTTCATGCTGAATTCAGTTTTCTGAAAATTCATATACTTGGCATCTATTTATCATTTCAATGCTACTTATATTTTTCATTTTGTTCCAGGCAGTTGAGGACTCCTTGAGAAGTGTGAATCTGTTTTATGGTGGTGTTGGAGATAAGCAAGCTGGGAAATATAGTGGTGGAATGAAAAGAAGGCTTAGTGTTGCAATCTCTCTGATAGGGGATCCTAAAGTACCTATCTTGCTCATGACACTAAACCCAAAATCATATGAAATGCAACTTCAATTTAAATAATCTTCTCTCAGGTTGTCTACATGGATGAGCCAAGTACTGGACTAGATCCAGCGTCAAGAAACAACTTGTGGAATGTTGTGAAACGTGCAAAAAGAGACCGCGCAATTATACTCACAAGTATGTATAACCTACTATTATGTTTCAGCAAGAAAGACTGAAAGATATTTGAATTAATTGAATGTCTACCATGTTATAATGTACTTTTAATGAACTTTTGTGATTTTATTATCTGATTGTTGACATCAATACTTAAGAGATGTAAATGTTTTCAGCGCACTCAATGGAGGAAGCCGAGGTTCTTTGTGATCGTCTCGGCATCTTTGTTGACGGAGGTTTTCAGTGCATAGGAAATCCAAATGAGGTAGGCCAATTGCTGCAAAACATTTCTTTTGAAGTAAAAAAGAAATGATCCTTGTTCAGAAAATCTTTTCACTTACTTTAATTTGGTGTTGTGAAGTTCTTGCATTTTAAAATGTTTACATAACAAGGAAGTATGATTTCCATCAATTGGTTTATGATGGCAGCTCAAGGGTAGATATGGGGGATCTTATGTCTTTACAATGACAACTTCTGTAGACAAAGAACAAGAGGTTGAAAGCTTAGTTCAGCGACTGTCACCAAGTGCAAACAAGATCTATCACATCTCAGGAACCCAGAAGTTCGAGTTGCCAAAGCAGGAGGTTCGAGTTGCTGATGTCTTCCGAGCGGTTGAGATAGCAAAGAGCAAATTCACAGTCCATGCTTGGGGTCTGGCTGATACCACATTGGAAGATGTCTTCATCAAAGTTGCCAAGGGAGCACAGTCCTTCAACGTGCTTTCCTGATTGTGTTCATTCTGCATAGATGCTTTCCAGTCGTGAAAAAAACTTCTTTCACGTGAAAAAAGCTTTCCTGATTGTGTTCATTCTTCAACGTGCTTTCCTGATTGTGTTCAATTCTTCATAGATCCTGATTGTGTTCAACTAGCTTTCCTGATTGTGTTCATTCTTCATAGATGCTTTCCAGTCGTGAAAAAATCTTCTTTCACGTGAAAAAAGCTTTCCTGATTGTGTTCATTCTTCAACGTGCTTTCCTGATTGTGTTCAATTCTTCATAGGTCCTCCCACTCCATTTTGGCGGGAGCTCCGGTCGCCCTTTTTTAGTTGCAGCTGCTATGTACATTCTGTACGATACGTTTATGTATTTGACATCCTCGCAGACTCGACAAATTTTGGCGTCCACAAAATTGTAATATTTAGATTCACTATGAAGTTGTTTATTCGTCAATAGTGTGTGAATTTGTCTTCCAACGTTACATTTGATAGAAATATTGATCTCTGTATTTTGTAGTTCTTTATACTATGTCATTTTTATCAATAAATTGGTGGCATATTTATGCATGTAGTTGATTTGATGATTTATCGTACCAAATCTGCATTTTCGTTCAAGTAATGCTAGATAATCACATAAGATTAATTTCCTGGTAACATCCCCAATCCTATTTGACAGGTTTATTTTCTTAATTTCATTGGTAATATTTTCCTCAGTCATGTATTAATAATTTAAAATAAAATAGAAATTTCGTGTCTGTCTCATCAATTATTTTGGACAATATTTTGCTACTTTGATTTTTGATTAATTTTTAAAAAGAATCTTTATCCTCTTTTTAAATTGATATTTTTATAATTTTTTTGAGGGGGATATTTTTATGATTATCATAATTATCATATTACATAATTTTGTTTTAAAAATAAGTATGCAGCAGACGAGTTAATTTTCCAATTAAATATGCAGTCCAATAAAATAATAGCTCTTCTTCTTTGCCTCTTCGCCCTCTACGTTGTAGAATCGAGAAAAAGGAGAGATGGATAACGCAAGGGGAGACGAAATCGAGGCTTCCCAAGAGCCCTTGCTGACCCCCAACCCTGATTCTGATTCCGGCGAGAAGAACAAGGTGCCGGAAGTGGAGGTCCATCTCTTCCGGCAGGGGCGAGGGCCGATCGACGTCTTCCGATCGAAGCTTGGCGGTTGGGATCAGGATCGTCTCGAGGTTCAAGATATCCTCGACAAGTACGGTTTCAAGTCCATCTTTGCCTTTCATTCGGAGTCGGGGAGGGGCATCCCTATCCGCTTCAGCCCCCGCAATGGCCGTTCTATCCTCCCATATACCGCCGGATCTGTGGTCTTCATTGATGGAGAACCCAAGGTTATATCCTATTGATTACGTAGTATTTGCTTGTTTGGAAGAAAAAAATGAAGTTCCTTGCTAAATTGACTTTTGTTTGTTCTATTGATGAATGATCCACTATGGATGAATGTTCCATTATGTTCTTCAAAATTATGATTTTTTTTTTTGTTTGCAGGATTCATTGGTTAAGCCTATAACAAAGATTGTGGTGGGAGTAGCACTGATGACACTTCTGATAGCGATTTTCCTTAAAGAAACCCCTGAATGGTTTAAGTCGTCGATGCCTAGTTTCTCCTCTGCTGGAACATTCCCTCCCTGGGTTCTTGCTTGCATGGTGATTGTCTTTACTCGCTTGAGGAAGAGAACTAAGGAAATTTTGAAAAAGTTTGGATGGTGATAAGCGATCACAGGTAACCATTCTGCACAAAATTACTTTGCTCTTTCATGCAAATTTTTCAATCAAATGAAAATTTGGGAGCCTTTGGGTAACAACTATCACTCAGTTTTTATATATTTCCTTAAACTAGTGCATTTTTTAAAAAGATTAGTTAAACTACTGCATTGTTTATTCAATGGATGTATGCTTGTAGTATCAAGTCATAAATGATGTGAGCCTATCATAAAATGCTTGCGTGAGAGCTTCTTCATGGTACTTCTAGCTTTTCTCGAGGCTTTGAATGGTTAAAAAATTTCCTGTTGTCCCTAATAAGTTTATATCATATACCATATATGCATATGTGACTAAACAAAATGGTAGTATCTTTCTGATTAATTTTAATTTCTTTTAGAGCTATGTTTGAACTATTAGACATCAAACTTTGGCCGTAAAGCATATTTCTGGTTGTTCAACATGACTTAATTGTTTTATGTCCCATAATGATCCTTTTTGAGTTATAGGTATATTATTGCTTTTATGTGGGAAAAGATATTATGAGGATGAACTTAATTCTTTATATAGATGGTGATGGTTAAGTTTTGCTTCAAATTATGTAAACCCTTAATGTCCCTTTTATCGTAGATGTTGCTTGCCTTCTTAAAGGAGCATTATCCATCCACTGAGCTCACATTATAGTAACAACAACTAAGCCTTAATCCCATGGGTCGGTTATATGGATTCTCCATCTCCAAATTCCTCTGTCCAAGACTAGATCCGCCTCAATATCTAGTAATTGTGAATCCTTAGACACTATTTCTCTCCACGTGATCCTAGGCCTACCTTTACCTTTTTTTCCTACATTCTACTACTAAACTATTAATTTTCAAATCGGGGCACCCGAGGGTCTTCGTAGCACATGTACAAACCATCTTAAACGAAATTCTCTTAATTTGTCTCTAATATGTGTTACATGAACCTTATGTCGGATGTATCCATTTATAATTTTGTCCAATCTTGTATGACCACTCATCCACCTTAGTATTCGTATTTTTGCCACATTCAAGTTGTTCAACTTGTTTATATGTTGAACTTTAGTTGCCCAATACTCGCTCCCGTATAACATGGTTGGCCTAACCTCTATTCTATAAAACTTTCCCTTCACTTTGTTAGGTATCTTTTTATCATATAGTACTTCTTCATTTCAACCATCCTGCTTTCATTTTATGGATTACATCTTCATCTATCATCCCATCTAAGGGTGAGCATCGGTCGGGTCGGGTGAAAACCCGAACCAGAATAACCCGAACCCGATTAAACCACCCCCTACACCACCTGACCCTACCCGAAAAAATTTCGGGGCCCGACCCGAATAACCCGAATTTCTTTTTTTTTTCTGCAACAAGGCAAGTGAAATTAGTATTATGAAGAAGATATGTGTACATGATAGTTCAACATCCTATCACCCTAGGGTAAAAGAGTCTCATAGCTCACCTTCGGCATTGCCATCAGCAAGTTTGAGGCCCAAAAACCTAGGCGTGAAGGTAACCAAATTAAAACACGCGTAAAAAACATCCCACGGCCCTGCGGCAGGCCAACAAAGACAAAAGCCAACACAAACAACATCCCATAGCCCAGGTCAGCCAACAAACCAATATAATCAAACAGATAGACAGATAAAAAAAAACACCAACGCTCTACGTGTTGTCGAGTGGACTTCTTGTTTTCACCTTCCGAATTCCCATTAGAAAAACAAAAAAAATTAAAATTCATCTTGAAAATGGTGATAAAAAAGGTGAACAATTATATTAAAAAAATGACTCCACTAGGAATTGAACTCAAGACCTTCTAAACCTTATTTCTAACTTTTTAACCACAAAGCCAACACCATCTTTAATAAATACATCATACATAAACAAGTATTTAACTACCATTTCGGGTTGGCTTGGGTAAATCAAGGTTTTCACTCGACCCGAAAAAAGTGTATAGAATTCTTAAAATGGAGATCCGACCCATTTTACTCGATTAATTCGACCCGAATTGATTTTTCGGGTCGGTTTTTTCGGGTTATTCGGGTTGATTCGGGTTTTGCTCACCCCTAATCCCATATGTTAAGAAATTAGTAGGCCTAACTCACCCCAAAAGCTAGCTCATGAGGAGAGGATTGCCCAACTATTTAAAGGCTACTTTGGCCATATTTTTAACCAATGTGAGACTTTAACACACCCCTCTCACGCCCAGGATTGGACATTTGGAGCGTGGAGTTTTGCAGGACTGGACATCTGCGGGTGGCACAATATCAACCACGGGACAGACTCTGATACCATGTTAAGAAATTAGTAGGCCTAACTCACCCCAAAAGCTAGCTCATGAGGAGAGGATTGCCCAAACTATTTAAAGGCTACTTTGGTCATATTTTTAACCAATGTGGGACTTTAACACCATCATTTTGGAAAATATAGCATAGATATTTAAAATGACTACACTTAGGCAGTACTACACCATTTAGACTCACTTACCCCCTATACTTCTTACTCGGACTAAAATTATCATGTATATATTCGGTCTTGTTTCTACTTAACTTAAAACCTTTGCTTCCAATGGTGTTTCTCCATACTTCTAACTTATGGTTAACTCAGTCTCTCGTCTCATCAACTAATACTATGTCATTGGCAAACAACATACACCATGGGATATCATATTATTAGTCAACTCATCTATTACCAAAGTAAACAAGTATGGCCTCAAGGCCGAACTCTGGTGTAAACACACTATTATAGGAAACTCTTATGTAACTCCTCCCCTTACTCGCACACTTGTAAGTGCTCCTTTGTACATATCCTTAATGACATTTATATATTTAACATGAATACCTTTCTTCTCCAATGTCCACCAAAGAACTTCTCTCATTACTCTATCGTATGCTTTTTCTAGGTTGATGAAAACTATATGTAGATCCTTCCTCTTCTCTCTATAGATTTTCATCAAGCGCTTCAGTAGAAATATAGCTTTTCTTGTATATTTGCCGGGGCAAATTGGTTCTTCGACACTTTCGTAATGTCCTTGAGTTAATGCTTTATCACCCTTTTCCAAAGTTTCATCGTATGACTCATTAGGAATTTATCGTATGGTACAATTTTGAATATCCCTCTTATTTTTATATATAGGAACTAAAATGCTCTTTCTCCAATCGTTTGACATCTTTCCTTCTCTTAAGATAGAGTTGAATAGCTTGATTAACCATGGTACCCCTACTTCTCCAAGGCACTTCCTCAAAACTCAATTGGGATACCATTTGGACCACGGGCTTTCCCAACCTTTATCTTTTTTAGGGTCTCCTTGATCTCATTAGGTCTGATTCTACGTGTGTACTATGGTTCCTATCTATCATAGATGTAATATCATAGATTCATCAAGATCTATGAAGTTATCTTCATTTCCTGTGATCAAAATATCTTCTCCATCTCTTTTTAATCTCCATATCTCCTGCTAAGGCTTGTTGGGACTCATCTTTAATGCATTTAACTTCATTCAGGTCATTCTTCTTTTTCTCTCTTAGTCGTGCAAGCTTGTACATTTCCTTCTCCCCTTCTCATGTCCTTGCCTTTTGGTACAAATCGACTAAGAATTTATCTCCCCTTTCTTGGCCTCTTTCTTTGCCCTCTTATATTTCTCAAAGGCTTTTCCATCTGCAGTTGTGGGTAGCCTTCTATACTAGTGTCTTTTCTTTTGTATAGCCTTTTTCTACCTTCTCATTCCACCACCACGATTCTTGTGGTCTAGGTCCTAGTCCTTAGACACCCCTAGAATCTCACTAGCTACCTTCTTTATGGTATTCACCATCTCCTTCCATTAGTTGTCTACATCAGCTTCCCTCTCATCGACTCCCTCTTCCCAAAGCTTCTTCTTAAAATCTATTTGGTTAGTGCCATTTAATGTCTACCATCTAATCCTAGGCTTCCTAACACTCCTCTCCTTGTTCGCTCTACTCTTTTTCTTCACATCCAAAACCACCGGCCTATGTTGGATAGTTAGGGCTTCTCCAGGTATAACCTTGCAGTCTTTACATATATACTCGTCCCTTCTTCCGTGAGAGAAAGTGAAGTCTATTCGATTATGGTTACCTCCACTCTTAAAGATAGTCAAGTGTGTTTCCCTTTTCTTAAAGCAAGTGTTGGCAAATCCAGATCATGAGCCAAAGCAAATTCTAAAATAACATTTCCTTCCTCAATCCTGCTATCATATATCCATATCCTGCTATCATATCCATATCCTCCATAAACTCGCTCATAGCCATCCATGAGCCTACCCACATGCCCATTAAGATCTTCCCCAATATAAAGCTCTTGCTCATTAGGGATCTCTTGAACTACCGCATCCATATCTTCCCAGAACTTACCCTTAACATGTTTACTTAAGCCTACTTAAGGGGCATATGCACTAACTATGTTGATCGTCTCTTTTTCTAGCATTATTCTCAAATGAATAATTCTATCTCCTATTCTCTTCACTTCAACCATTTTGTCCTTAAGACCTGACTCTACAATTATTCCTATACCACTCCTATTTTTATCCCCTCTGCAATATCACAATTTATAACCTGTATTACCAATCTCTCTAGCCTTGTTTCATATCCACCTAGTCTCTTGTAAGCACACTATATCAATCTTTCTCCTTTTTAGGGTATCTACTAACTCCATTGGCCTATACTCACATTTGGGCGGTGATGTGATGGAACCCCTTGCTCATTTAACACTACATCCGGGTACCCATGTAGCGCATGCCTAGGCGGGTAGGCCTAGAGGCGGCAATGGGCCGGCCCCCCCTATGGGCGGCACGGGTCCCCCCCACCCCCATGGGCGGCTCGGGTCTATGCCCAAGGGGTGGGCTGGGCCCGTGGGCCGTGCCAAGCATGACATGCGCACTGTGCTGGCCCGAGCACGGCCGGGTCTGACACGCGTCATACCTGGACAGACCTAGGTCTGGCGCGCGTCAGACCCAAAGGCCTGGGGCGCGTTAGACCCAAAGACCTGGCACCCGTTAGACCCAAAGGCCTAGAGCGCGCTGACTTGGGTTTGACACGCGCCAGATTAGGTCTGGCTGACCTGGTTATTTTGTAAAAAAAATATTTATTATTTTATTCTTATAAATCACATGTAAATCACATATAAAAGTTTAACTATAATTTGATTTTTTTAAATCTTTTTATTAATTTGTGCTTCCTTTACTTAGCAAAAATGTAAAAAGAAATAGATAATAAGGCTTGGCACAATCGTTAAGCTATCTCAAATAAAACCAGGGGTCAGCGGTTTGAAACTCATCGCCACCCATTTAATTTCCAGATTTATTTTTAAACTTTTGGGCCGGCCTGAGCCCGGCCCGAGCTCGAAGGGGCGGGCTCAAGCTTGGGCTGGGTCTACCCTTTGAAATGTCGGGCCGTGCCAGGCACGGCCCGGAGGTGGCCGGGCCTGGGCCAACCCAGGCACGGCCCATTGCCACCTCTAGGCAGACCCCAACGTCATATATTAAAGAATCCATATCATAGAGTTTGACCGTTTGACGAATTTTACGTTGGTTGTCAACCTACCACAATCCTCATCCTTTATCCAGGCTTGGGACTGGCTATCCTCGCGCACGCTCACATAGGCAGAGTTAGTTAGCAGAACAAAATTGAATAAAAATTACAAGTAGGTTTCTCAAACCAGTGATTTAATTACCATCATCATTTTTTCATTTATCAGTACAATGTTGGCTACTTCATTTGGTTGGAGGTTTGCCATACCTACACAATCTGATGCATGATATATACATTGGAATTTCACTTGTACACAAGGTAAGTATGAAGATGCTCCAAGTTGGCATCATTCAACTCTCATGGAGCCCATACTGCTTAGTGCTACTTGTGAAGAGGAAAGTCGGCATGTGGTAACTCTTTGCTAATAAAGTAATAATAGACTCTAATCTTTGCGAATACCTAAATGAACCATAAAAATAAGGAGATAGCTTATAAAAGATAGAATTTGAAAGGAAGCTTGCCAATTTCAAGGGTCAGACATGACCAAGTAGAGCAAGGTTGCTGACTAAAAACTCCTCTCTTTGAGTCAATCATAATATTGCTCTTCATGCAGTTCTAATAATCCACTACAGATTTTGAAAGTATTTAGTTGCTTGTATCTTCAATTAACTCGGCTTTAACATCTATGCCTTCAACAACCCCTCCATTGTATGATGGTATAGTAGGATGGGGTGGTCACGTAGGGCTTCAAACATCATGTTGATTAAGTGGTATAAGGTGTAAGGAGAGCACTCTATCCATGACACGAACTTCATCCATGACTTGAGTTCATCACCTATATAATGTTGTCTAAGATACATGAATACATCTTGAGCTCACAATTGAACTATCATGGACCATCAATATGGGGGTAGAATTTGGACCAACATCATTCGAAGAAAAATTCACCATTACTGATGGCACCATTACAATGAAATTCTGGTTTTTGGAGTTATGGAAGTAGCAGCAACACTACTTAGAAGAATCTCTAAAAAAGTTCGCTTTCCTGACAATGCACCTTGACGACAATTTACCGTGAAGGGGCAAGGAGTAATAGAAAATTAGTAATCTGTCATAATTAGGAATATTTAAACTAATCATGAATAAGGAAAGATTGAAAAATTTCTAGTCACCAACAATAAGAAAAGAAAATAATTGACCAGCTAGTTGCCAATTATTGGAGAACATTTTGAGCTGATTTTATTCCTTTGATATAGGGATTTGATTTTATTCGTGCAATTGAAGGATTTGATAAGTTATTTCATGCCAATAATTGGGGAATTCTTGTTATTGTATTATAAATCCTATCAGAACGATACTTTCATTTCATTTTAAAATTTACTTATTTTCCTTGAAGATGATGTTTTCGGGTTTCTGATAGTGTTTGCCTTGTATCCATCTTTTTCCTATTACTTCTGTTCTGTTGATGTGCAAGTGAAAATATATGTATATCATATTTTTCTAGAAAATAAACGAGATGATATGCTGATATCATTATGTTTTATTAGGTTCATGTTGCTGACTTTCTAGGCCATGGACCGTAGCGAAGTTCCACCTCATGGAGGCCAATATCAACTGTTTAGTTGTTTGAATGTCATTGTCAATTCATGTGTGAACCGGAAATGATAGATTTTTCATTACACTTATTGTTTTTACTGTATGTTCATTAAGTGTTTACAAGAGCACATGCCACAGCCTGAAGGAATCCATTTAGACCTAGTTTGGTCGATATTACTTTCCGTAGAAAATTGTACTTCATGGGAAGTAGAAAAAAATGTTCATGTTTGGTTGACACACTTCCTGCATTTTGCAAGAAGTACAATTTCTAAGTGCATCTTTCTGCAAAATGTAGGAAGTAACTTACCTAGGCCTCCATAGGTAAGTTGCACTTCCTGCATTGTATTTGAAGGAAAAAAATTAATTTGGCCCTCACATTTGCATTTAGTACAGAATTTATAATTTATATTCCTAATATTATAAATTAGATAATTCTTGAATTCTTTACGTATTTATTTTATTTTAATTTATTTTTAATAAAAATATATAATTTTGTCATATTAATTATACATAAAAATTATTTTTTCATATATAATAAAATATATATTATATTAATTATATATGCAAAAATTATATTATATATATATATATATTAATTTATAAATAAATTTATTTTTTCATATATATATACTAATGCATATAAATTTAAATATTATTTTATAAAGCGATTTTAAAAAGGGTATATTGGTCATTTGATATGTACTTCTTAAGAAGTACACATGTCAACCAAACATGTTTTAGGAGAAAAGTTGTATTTTTTATGAATTAATTTTTCGTCAACTAAATATTTTTTAGATACTTTTCGAAAAATACATATAAAAAGTTAATTTATGTGAATTGTAATTTTTTGTAGAAAGTTACTTCTCACTCCTGTCAACCAAACGAGATCTTAATTTATCAGAAATATACTTTTCTGAACATGCCTAACCAAGTCAATGAAATGAATTTTCTTTCTTCTTTTCATCGACTCCATTAACAATACAAGTTAGCACAAGCATGCATCTCAAGTTACTTTTGTTCCTTGTAGATACTATGATACTTAGGAGGACAAGGAGTAGCATTTCTCTTTGCAGTGCGCAAACTTGGTGAATTGAAAGGGCGCTAACGAAATTATCAGCAAATACTAAATCCATTTCATAAGTAAAATTATGGGGAGTTTTGTAGTTAGCTACATTTTCTTCTCTTTTAAGCAATTTATTTGGAGCCTACAGCTTGACAAATATTCTTTTGGTTTTGGTTTTGCTTTATTTATATTAAAAAAATTAGAAGCCCTGCTTTATTATATAGAAATGGGAGTAGATATACTTCATATGATTGGGTGACAAATTCAACGTGCTTGCTCATGGGAAAGATTGCTCACCATAGCAACCAAGCCGTATTTCTTAATAGGATTAAGGATGATTTTTATATTCGAACTATTGATAATATGGTAAAAATATTTTTAAATTTTTTTTGGTTGATTTTTACCATTAAACAAAGGAAAATAGTTGAAAAATATCCTCGAATAAAAATATTTCTAAATTTATTTTTTGATAAATTTTTTACTATTAGACAAACGAAAATAGTTGAAAAATATTAATATTTTACTAATTTCTAAGGAAAAAAACTCTTTCTACCTTTAGACATGGGTAAAATTATTGATATTTTTAAAATCATTTTCATTTGTTTAAGGATAAAAAATTTATCAAAAAATAAGTTTAGGAGTATTTTTAATCATTTCTAATAGTTCGAAAGCTTTTTTCAACTGTTCTTGTTTGTTTAAGGGTAAAAGTCAACCAAATAAGAGTTTATGAGTATTTTTACCTTATTTTCAATAGCTCGAGGACAAAAATCACCCTTAACCCTTCTTAATATTACAATGAGTGTAGATTATGTCTCCTACCTAAATTTCACATGTACTGTTAAGTACTACCATATTGGGTGCAATACCTGAGAATTTAAGGGTGATTATTGCCTCCGAACTGTTGATAATAGGGTAAAAATATCCTTAAACTCTTCTTTGGTTGATGTTTATCCTTAAATAAATGAAAAACGATTGAAAAATGCTCTCGAACTATTAGAAATGAGTAAAAATACTCTTAAATTTTTTTTTGATAAATTTTTTACCATTAGACAAACGAAAATAGTTGAAAAATACTAATATTTTTATCCACGTCTAAAGGTAGAAAGAGTTTTTTTTCTTGGAAATGGGTAAAAATACTAGTATTTTTTAAATATTTTCATTTGTCTATTGGTAAAAAATCTACCAAAAAATAAGTTTACGGGTATTTTTACTCATTTTTAATAGTTCGAGAGCATTTTTTAACTATTTTCATTTGTTTATGAGTAAAAATCAATCAAAAAAGAGTTTATGAGTATTTTTATTCTATTTTCAATAGTTCGAGAGCAAAAATCACTCTTAACCCAAATATTAACCTAGAGGAAAATTATACGTTGCCCACACGTTTCAAAAATTATATCAAAAAATTGTAAGGCTCTTAATTCTTTCATTTTTTAAAAAGGCTCTTGTCAAGTCTTCACCTAAAATTTTATTAACTTGCTTGCATAGTAAAATAATAATTTTTTTTTTTTTTCTCTTTCTCGCATCCATCTTTTTCATTAACGATCTCCGCTAGGGATGACAATGGATTTATGTAAATGAATATTTCACCCGTCCCAAATTTTGATAGACCATTAACGGGTTTTTCCCGTTGGGTCGTGAGAAGGATATATAATTTTGAGATGAAAATCCTATAGTGTTTGGAAAAGGTTAAAAAATTTACGCTAAAATTTATCCTAAATTCGTTAAATATGAAGTTACTAAAATATCCTCGTATTATCCATATCTACAAAATAACATTGTCTTATTGTTAATTATTTTTTAGTCTTATTATCTTGATACAGTGGAAGCATTAATGTGTTCTCAAAGTTGGTTATCTTATGAATATTATAATATATGTTTATGTAATAAGTTTTATTCATTTTATTGATTGTTTCTTTGGTTGTCTTTGTTATAGTTGCTAGACTTTTTGATGGATGTAGTGTCACCTATTTCTTCTTCTTCTTATTATTATAATGTATGTTTATGTAATAAGTCTTATTCATTTTATTCTTTGGTTGTCTTTGTTATAGTTGCTAGACTTTTTGATGGATGTAGTGTCACCTATTTCTTCTTATTATTATTATTATAATGTATGTTTATGTAATAAGTCTTATTCATTTTATTCTTTGGTTGTCTTTGTTATAGTTGCTAGACTTTTTGATGACTTTGATGCACTGAAAGAGGACATGGACGATGACTTGAAGATTGTAGATGATTAAAATTTTTCATATTTGATCGAGATTTAGTTACTTTCTTGTATTTGGAAGTTAAATATTTGTGCTACTTGTTTAATATAACGAACTAAGTATTATGATTATTATTTTTTCGAATGATTACTATCATGGAACTTGTGGTTTGTATTTGAGCTAAAACATAATTATATATTGTTATGCTTTAGGTTATTAAAATGTATATTGTTATGTTTTAGATTATTAATATATATATATATATATATTTTTCATCTAGTCTCTTAAAATATTTTATTTTTTTCGTTTAATCCCTCTTTAGTCCATGTAAAATTAACGGAAGAACCAAACGAAAACGAAAATAATTTTTAAGGAACTAAACGAAAAATTTTAAAAAATAAAAGACCAAACGAAAAAATATATAATATTTTGAAGAACCAAAAATATAATTAAGCTTTAATATTATGTCTCATCTACATAGTAAGGCAACAATTATCATAGGCTGATATCCAATAAATCTTCTGTCTTAGAAGATGAATCATTAAACTTCACTAAAATATGGATAAGTCAAATTCTAATATTATTTGTTGAGAAATAGATATATTGAGCCAAATAACCCTACATTAATCGAACCAAATCAAACCTAAAAGCTTAAATCATTTAGATTGAAGATTAATACTTAATGTGTGCTACTTTACTCTCTCAATATTTTTTTCTTATAGGATTATTATTTTATTCCACAACTAATTTAACGTCACACATGAAAGTATACTCAACGTAGTCAATGAGTGTAAATCATTTCTCTAAGGAGCTCATCAAGATTTGAAATAGATCAGACCAAGCTTCGTGCTTGCATAGAAAGATCATCAATAGACGATAAAAAACTTTGCAACAATATTTACAACGTTGCACAATACCTAAATCTTATGGTATCGTTCTGAAGAAACACAACTGTAAGTGAAAGGCTTTTATAAAAGAAGACCACATCATTTTTTGGATATATGTTTGGTTATGTAAAGCAAGCTTCACGCTGCACTTATTCTCCAGCTTTTACCTCATTTGTTATCACCCAAAACTTGTACTGTTAGGTAACACATCACTCCCTTGCTTCACCTGCAATTTACTTCTTTATTCTTGCCTTTCCCTGATAACTTGATAACATAAAACAAATGAACATGGTACAGAAAAAAAAGGCAAGAGAACAATTAAATCAGCCAGCTAATTTAATTAACAGGTGAAATAGTTTACTGAACAAGCTACACCTCATGTTATGATCACCGCGGAAATACATTATAGATAGGAGTACATAGACCGCATTGTCATTTGAAGAAGATGAAATCAGTTTAACATACAGTTGAACAATATTGTTGTGCATATATATTTGTATTTAAGTATCTTCGTGAAAAAGTTAAAACTTAATAGCCATAAATGATATCTTGAAGACATTAAAGTGTCCTGCACAATTCAAAGAAAGATTCTCCACACCTGCCATTGTTTGAACTTTGAAGCACATGCACCAAGAATACATGCTCTCATTCAAAATTACTGATGCACCCTCAGTGTACAAGCATCATATAAAGATAATTTGGTATTAATGAAACGTATTGGTAGGGATGTCAACGGGGCGGGGCGGGGCGGATACGAGGGTGCCTCCCCGCTCTCCACCCCGTTGAAGGATATATGACCCCCGTATTCATTTAATTCCCTGTGCGTATCGGTTATGGATATTCGCCATGGGAAACAGATCCCCGCGGATATTTGCAGATATCCATGAAACATTGAAAATCATAAATTAAAACATTTTATTGAAGTTCAAATTCACAATAACAAAGATAAATCTCAACAACAACACGAGCTCTAAGATTGAAAAAAAGAGTTCAACATAGTTAAATAAGCATTAAAATTTGAAATACAACAAAGAGTACATAAACACATAAAACATATATAAAGTCCAAAGAGTTCTTCACGTCAAGATTTATCAACTTGCACAAAGCTATATTTATAATTACAAATATAAGGGTATATTTGTAACTACAAATATACTAACAAGTAGTTGGTACTTGCAGGTACTAGTACTATGATCTCTGTACCCGCCCCATATATTAAACATGGAGAAAAAAGTACCCATGACATCCCCACGGGTAAAATATTATCCCCCATACCCATCATAAATGGGTAAATACCCGCGAGTACCCACTTAATGGAGTACCATTCCCATCCCTACATATTGGTGGACAAAGCTTTGAGCATCCTTTACTGCTAAAGATCTGGTAAAGCAATTTCTTTGCCAAAAATGTACAAAAAGAAAAGTACTGTAGATGTATTCTCTCCCATGAAATCCTTCTTTCTTGTTGCTTGTATACAGAAATTTCTTTGTAAAAAATTTCCAAAAAGAAAATCACTAGAGATTCGCTCTTATCAAATTATTATAGTCGCTCCTATATTAAACTGCACTTGGCAGGTCACCAGCATCGAGAAACTGTTATCTTCTACTTGCATATATGCATACTGAACTTGATATACCACAAAGAAATAGAAATTAAGAAAAATTTCAATTATGTTCAAAGAAAATATGGCTTCACAATGATGAAGCATTAGAAAATTGCAAGTCCAATAAATTTTTTTTTGACTTATGCATAGAGTTGCTATGCTTACATATGAGAGACTAATCAAATTATTCAGTATGTATTAACGATATAAAATAAGCTAAGGAAGTATCAACATAAGAGACAACAAGATATAATGGTTGGAAGCAAAGGCTTAATTACAGGCACAAATAGTTCATGGCTACTTTTTTTTGCTTCAATAATCAGAATATTTTATGGAAAGTTAAAGTAGTCAAAAAAGTTCAGCCGCAAAACCTGTCTTCTGTTTATAAAAGGTTGAACATGCATCCGTAAGAAGACAGGTCCAGTTAATATCTGGCTCATTGTTTTTTTGCACTAGCCAATATGATAACCCTGACGAATGTCTACCATGTTGTGGAGGCAACGGTGCCACTGTATGTAGCCATGATCCTTGCTTACCTTTCAATCAAATGGTGGAAGCTATTCACACCAGAGCAATGTTCTGGAATTAACAAATTTGTCGCAAAGTTGTCGATTCCTCTACTCTCCTTTCATGTCATCTCGACCAACAATCCCTACCAAATGAACCTTAAACTTGTACTTGCAGACATAATGCAGAAATTGTTAGCCTTGTTGGTATCTGGAATCCTGTGCAGTCTATGCTCTGGAGTGGGCTTGGATTGGCTAATCACTGGTTTCTCTCTGTCCACTCTGCCAAACACCTTGGTTGTAGGTATTCCCTTGTTGAAAGCTATGTACGGGGTTGAAGCTGCCAAATTATTGGGTCAGATAATTGTTTTGCAGAGTTTACTCTGGTATTCCCTCCTGCTATTTCTTTTTGAGTTAAGGGCTGTTAAGACAGCTGCTTCAAGCCAAAACACGAATGGAGGTACGCGCATAAACTTATGTTCTTCAATTGACTGTTCATAAACATGAGAATTGCTCCTGCATCCCAATCAAAGGAACAATGCATGAAGCCTATGCATAAAACTATTTCTAGATCATATTTCGAGTCATAATAACAGTACTGATCCCAATAACCACAATATTAAGAAATACACGTATTTCTTTACAACTCCAAGCAGGAAGTTCTCTACTTACAGCAAGGCACATGCAATTAAGCAGCTAACTCACACTACATCGTTAACATTTGTCTTTCAAAGTATATTAGCATTTTGCATTTAAGAACTTCAGTGGAAGCTAATCTGCTCCATTAACCGTGGCTATCATCCAATCACCATTTCATTTGTGAAAGAGGGGATCACTAATGTGACAGAAAAAACCATCACCTTCTGAAAGCAACATTATTGATATGAGTGCTAGCACAGAGCTCAAAACTATAGTTCTCTCTCAACAGTACCATATGTGCCATACCACGGCATAATCTTAACATTTGAATTAAGTAGGAAGACAATAATATCTTTAGAGTCTATGCACAAAATCCCTTGTCATCCTCTTTCGTGATGTCTTCTCAACCACAAGTCACTAGGTTAAATGTTAAATATATAACATGGAACTATTATGCAAGTACCTCACCACAAGTAATAATGACCCCATAAATCCACCCCCATACAGTGAAAGGGGTTAACATCCAATTTAACATATCCAAAATGGTACACCATTCACCACCAACAAACTATTTGAACTACCCCATCTTTATCTCCTACATTCCACCTCAGTCATTCACTTCATAACCCCCCCCCCACACATACACACACCACCACCACCTTGGAATATGCTTCACCTCCTGTTTCTGATTGACAGTCCTCTTCACCTTTGTATCTTATCACCTATGTCCCAACTCCTTTGAGTGCACACCAAATCCAAAAAGCTCCAAAATATTGCTTGACTCTTTGCTTAACTTCCCTTTAGATATAATAAATGAAGAAGATGATGAAGAAGAATCAATGGCAGGGGAGATGATGAAGGTTGAATTGGGTACTAGAGTGCAGAGAGCATGAAATAAGTGATTTATCTCAAGCAATTATGGACTAGACAAAGATGATTGAAACCTTGGTGACTCATAAAACTTCATAGAGGCCAAAATGAGAATATGACCCCTTTCACTACATTTTCATTTGGTCCAATGCTGAGTACTTATTGGCTTGGACAATCAACAATTATGAACATTGGCAGCGAAAGAAGCATCATTACATGCAATGAAGTCAATTGGTCATTGTTGGATACTTGGAGTATATTTACTTGTGCATAACTATCCATTATCCATTAATTAAAAGGATCAATAATAGCCATTAACCCTTTTACACATACAAATAATAGATATATAGTATATCATTAGAAAATTTCAGCACCATCAGTGTCATGCTGAGTCCATTGGTGAGCCAATACAAACAAACTCTCTTACTAAAGCCAAAAAATTAACCCAAACTAATATTAAAAGGTAAAGAAAACTTTAACAGACAGATTCGATCAATTTCAGAGAATAGTTTTAATCTTTTAACCTAACAAGCTAAGTCTTGATGTTGAAAGAACATTTGCACATGAAGTCAAAGTTCACAAGAGTACTGATGCAATTTGACATTGTGTTTGGTGCTTTGGGATGAAGGCATGACAATAGACAAACCCAGTTAGATTGAGAAAACTGAGAAGCCGTTAACTCCCACAACAATTATGGTACTAAAGCTAATTGGTACAAAATTTGGTTAAAAAAACCAGACCACAAAATCTGGGTCCCTGTCCAAACAGTTTAAATGGTCACTGAATATAGACTCAACATAGTTAAGTTTGTCATATATTCGTTTTGTTATTTTAATAATTCAATATTATTTGTGATATCCTTAATTTGCTTAAGTTGGCACTACATGCAATGGTTTTCGAATAGGTTCTCTAAGAGATGAAATTGCATTTAAATATAAAATCGTTTCAAATATTAATTACATTGGAAACTAAAACCTTGTTCGATATTATGGACTTCATTATGTTAGTTTATGATGTATATGATGAATAACATGTTTTATTGTATTAGTTTGTATTTTGTAACCTATACTTTTGTTGCAAACTTTGTTGTAGTAGTTTATAGTTTATGTTATATTTGAATTGTAACAGGGATTTTACTATGCTTTAATTTGATTACTTAAAAATATGTTTTATATTAAAGTAAGCTTGCTCTTATTTTTTTAATGAAGTTCCAGTTTGACCACAGTTTGACCAAGGTGAACCTCTAACCTATGGTACTATCTTTTCCGGTTTGATGGATGGTCCGGGTTTGAAAATGTTGCACTATAAAGAAGAACAAGACATTCCTGAAGAAGAACAAACCAAACACGAGGAAGAGAAAACAAGAAGCTTCTCTACAAGATTTATTCAGAGCCAAGCAATCCTACTAACTGTGGGGAGAAAGTTTATGACCAACCCTAACACTTATTCCTGTTTAGCTGGCCTCATTTGGGCATTAATCAGCTTTAGGTATGAAAGAATATATGTTTCTTTGTAGATAAACCAGTCCAGTATATTAAACCACATGCTGACATTTTCTGCAGGTGGGGACTAGAGCTACCACCCTTAGTTAGTAATTCCATTACAATATTATCAGATGGTGGGCTTGGCATGGCAATGTTCAGCATAGGTACAGAATGTAAATGCTAGACTTATTCATGGTCTCTAGTAATATGCAATTTGTAAAATTGCAGGCCTTTTCATCGCATCACAGTCAAATATCATAGCTTGCAGGACTCAGTTGATGATCCTACTCATTGGGCTAAGGTTCATCATAGGACCAGCCCTTATGGCAATCCCTTCCTATGTCCTTGGAATAAGAGGGACATTGTTAAATGTAGCAATAGTTCAGGTATGTAGTTGATAATTTCATGTAAGTTATGTGCTAACATTATACAGCATTACAGCCCTTTCAAATGGCACAATCATATTCCTTTTGTTTTCTAATCTGTTACCAAGAACACCCATGATATAAACACCGACATAGAAACAACCTTTACAATTACCTTAGCTTACGCTATACTGTAACTGAAAATCTTATCCAGGCAGCTCTTCCTCAAGGAATTGTACCATTTGTTTTTGCAAAAGAGTACTGTGTCCATCCAGATATACTGAGTACTGGGTATTCACTATTCCTCATTTTCTTAAAGATGCATTCTTTTGGTTAGATTTAGAGGAAAAATTTAACAGCTTTCTTTCTTGTTGTAGGATAATCATTGGCATGATCATAGCATTGCCAGTTGCACTTATCTACTACCTCATATTAGGCCAGCATTAACTCCTTCAGATACAATGACAGCAAAGTTTCATCTTAGAGAAAATCCATAACCAGTTTGCAACAAATTCAGTTTACTCAGCATCAATGGAACTCTCAGGTGTGACAGATGGCATTATAGATATATATTAAGGTAATCATAAATTCTGATGGTAATGTTGAGGTTTTTGTATGGAAATTGCAAGGAATTTATTCTTTCTATTGCCTAATATATGCATGAGCCAAATAAAAGCTATTCTCAAATGATAAGGCCTGGCCACCAAACAAGGATTTAATATGCATTTTTTGAGAGGGCATTACAAATAGTTGTTGGAATACATAAGCTTGTCCAAAGATCCCATATCTGGCAAATTGGACCATGTTTGGGATATTTTTATGTTAAACAGATAGTTGTTTACCTTTCTTTTAGCTTCGCACAATCATTCTTTACATTAACTATTATCGTTAATAACTACTATACTCTGTTAGCAATGTAGCTCAAGTTACTTTTATGCATTAACACTACATATATAATACAAAACTTGTGTTCAACCTAGTTATGTGTTTACGCACATCTCACGAAGACTAACCCCAGTAGATTTTGATGCACTATGCCAAACAGTTACCTCTTAGTGGGATAATAATATAAGCTCATTATTTTGGCATAAAAAGAAGTTTAGTACCTTTTTTTCAAAAGGTAAAAGTTTTTAAAAGAGGCGTCTGCTTAGGAAACGATGTCATCTTGGAGTCATTACCTATCATTTTAAACATCTAGATAGTCTTGCCATTTTCCAGTATACATAAGAAAGTAGAGAAGAATGATTAGGGCGTGGGAAAAAAAAACTATTCCAATCTGTTTTGCTTTTTTATTGGAGAAAAGAAAAATCACTTCAAGGCAATCGCAAGGATCATAGTGCATTTACCATCGATCGCAAAAATCTGCAACCTTAACTCTAGGGCATGCGAAGCCTACCTCTTTTCGAGCAAGTAGAGGGCGGTGAATGTGTGTTTTAACATCCTCTTAGTGCATAGTCCACGAATCTTCAACTGCTTCTGCGTAATCCATGGTTTATCACTGCATGCGAATTCACCGATCGAGAAATCAGCATGTTCTGATGGAAAGGGGCGAACTCAGTGGACTTCTGGATATTCAGAGTCGAGTTTACATTTCTTTTTTCTTTTTCGTATAACTGCGATCAGACTCTCAAAAAAATGCTAATCTTTTTAATTTTTTTAAAAAATTGGAAAATCATAAAAACTAATGGTCAATTTGATGGGCTAAATGTTTGGATAATTTTGAACAAGAAATTTGGAGGGGAGAGATTTGGAGGAGTATGAATGATTTTGAAGAGGAAGGAATTTGAAAGTTTTTGAAATGATTTTAAAAAATTTGTTGGGTTAAGTTTCATAAAAGGTTTGGAGAAATTTGATAGACCACTATGTCTTTGTTTATAATAATATATATTTTTGTTCTATAAATATTTTTTATAATTTAACTAATTTTAATTCATTAACTCTTCAAATAAGAGATTTTGAAAATGAATTTTACGAGGAGTTTGGAGGGATTTCAAATCCCTCCAAACCCCTTTAAAAAATTATCCAAATAGAATATTTTAAATCCCTCTAAAACCCTTCCCCTCCAAACCCCTCCAAAACATTTCGAAATCCTCAATCCAAACATATTTTTACTTTTAAAGATGATTTAGCACAAATGATCACATGAATGATACTAAGCATGAGAATCAAATATCATAAATGGTAAATAACTGAATACATCATGAACTTTGGACATTTTCTCATTTGTGATTAAATTTGAAATAATACCAAATTACATCTTAAACTTTGACATTGATCTCAATTATAGTCTTTCATCATCTCTCCGTCGTCATCTCCGTTAACTGCATGACGTGACATGCTCACATGAAATAAAATATTATTATTTTTTTACACATCATTAAAAAAATTTAAAAAATATTTTTTTTTAAAAAAACTTTATTTATTTATTTAAAATATATACATATATATTTTTTTAAAAAAACTTTATTTAAAACGTGGAAGGTTTTCTTTAAAAAACATTTTTTTTATTTATTTTTAATAATGTATAAAAAATATTAATATTTTATTCCACGTGGGCATGCCACGTCATGCAGTTAACGGAGATGACAACGGAGAAATGACGGAAGGCTATAATTGAGATCAATGTCAAAGTTCAGGATGTAATTTGGTATTATTTCGAATTTGGCCACAAATGAGAAAATGTCCAAAGTTCAGGATGTATTTTGGTATTTACCCTATCATAAACTAGTTTAATTACTAGAATTGTGATTTTTACTAACGGCTATCATCAACGATCGATAGAGTTGTCGGTAAGAGCCACGACTTACTTACGATCGCTCAGAAGATCGTGACAGATATAACAACATCTGTGACGGCTCACTTACGGCCGCTAGGGGCCATCGCATATGAGCCGATGCCACGCACGCAATGCGAAAATAAAACACTAAGCAACGATGGTGTAGAGAGGGACTCGTGGGCCGTTGCCGATTTATTAACTCAATAGGGGCTCTCTTACGACAGTTAGGGCCGTCGCGTATGAGTCGATGGTGCGCACGCGACGCGAAAATGAAAAACTAATTAGTGATAACGTAGAGAGGGCGCGTGGGCCGTTGTTGATTTATTAACTCTGTAGCGGCGACTTAGCGAGGGCCCCTTAGACCGTCGGTGAAGAGTCCTTTATTTGTGTTCCCGCTCGCGACCCTTCTTTCTTCCTTCTTCCTCCCTATCGCGCCGCCGCTACTCCTTCTTCGCCGCTACTGTCGATCACCGCCGTTGCCGGTCGTCGCGCTTCTCTCTTCGCCTGCCGCCGCTACCAATTACTGCTGCGAGGATAGAGGTAATGTATTATTAATTATTATTTATATAAAATTTAATATATCATAATATATTATTGTACTTTATTTGTGTTGTGCATGTTCGAGTAGGAGGACGTCTCCCACACTATAGTAGGGACGATCCGACAATACATGAACGGGGCATGACCCACGTGGTCTCATGTGCCCCGTGAGCACGTTGATATGCTCTGCGCGCGAGTTTGAGGTACATATTAAATATCGCTATACTTGGCCTGACGACTAGAGGCCCTTTGTAGAGAGCACGTGGGACACGGTTTCCCCACCCAGTGTACATTTAAACTTGGATGAACTCCCATATGTCCACCCCCTCAAGAAAGTTCGCTTGGCTACTGAAATGGATATGTTTGCCCTCGTACGAGGCTGCAACCAGCTGCCAAGTTATCAGTGGAGCATTATCCACCACAGTCGCCTCCGGCGTCATGGCCTCATCATCTCCCAAACGTGCAGCCACCCGAGGAAGCAAGCCTTCGCCAATACCTTTGGCCCTCTTCCAATGCCTCAAGGGGTGAATCAGGAGGAGTTGGAGAGTCTGAAGGCGCGATCGATTTAGCTGTCTCCGAAATTCAAGGCCTTGAAGCCACCAAAGTTCGAGATCCCGAGGCTCTCAATAGCTTCAGCAAGTCGTCCACCAACGGCTTCTTACCCTTACCACTCAGAGCACCCCTCCGCATATTCGCAAGTTGGGCAGCAATGGTTCCCCATGATCTCCTCAAGGCACGAATGGACAGCTCACTATGTCATGATTACTAGTCGCATGAATATTAATATTAAAGAGAGGCAAAGGCCAATCAACAGCTCCACGAAGGAGAAAATTCTTCCAACTACGCGATCACCATATGAGGAACGAAAACCGAAGGGTCGCGAAGCGATACAACAAAGATACACTGACCTAAATCTGCCTTGATCAGCCCAAAACAATTAGCACGTGCTCTCCACAAGCTAATCAAAAGTCAAACCTTGTCACCCATAACAGCTCGCCCCTCGCAATACCTCGGCTTGTCCTCAACAATAGTTCAACATGCACACAACCCGGCTAGAAGCCAACAAACTCATGGAACACGACCAACATCTAAGGGCCAAACCCAAGTCAGAAACCTGCGCTACCTAGAGCTTGGCACGAAGTCTTCCAAACTTCGACCAAGCTCGGGGACTGTGGATTGGACTAGTAGTTTGGGTCCGGTCAGATTAGACCCAAAAGCGCCAACACTCATGAACCAGACTTAAGTCAAGCCAGACGGCTTAGCCCGAGGGCTCCACGCGGCCATATGAGGACTCCCATGTCCTCATTAAATACGAGAGATTCGTCATTACGAGCCCAACATCTTCGGGATTAACTTTGACCCATTCTGAGCAACATCCCTATGAGATTACCAAGCTACATCATCGCCAATAATCCCTTACCCTACAATATATACATACACAACACACCCGCACCTCGATCATCTCCTAACTTGGGTGTCAAAGTGTCTTTTGCAGGTCCCCTGTCGGAACTACACCTGATCAGGAGACGCACCGAGCCGGACCGCACCACTTCGACCTTCAGGCAAGAACGCAACCAAATGTGGATTTTTCATTCGAGTCTTGGTCAACTTTAACTCTTCTTCTTTCTCTCAACCTTGTGTAGTAGCTCCCCTACTATAGAGTAAGAAACTTTTGGTACCCAAATGTCTTTGGATCCTTGGGGGTTAGTGGGCTTAGGTACCCAAAGTGTCTTTATAACACTTATGTTCATTTAGAAGACACAATCATATATGACATGTCCATAACCATTACAACAAAAGCAATGTCCATTAAGTTGCTTCTTTTCATTCTTTTTATGAACATGATGTTTAAAACTAGAATGCTTAACATAAGAGACATGATGAGAGTGAGCATTCTTGAATGAAACATTTTTATTTCTAGAATTCTTAAAAGATGAAGCATTTGATAAATCATTAACCTTTCTATTTAAGAACACAATCTCATTTTTTAAAGTATCAATAGATTGATACAATGCATGCAATTGAGATTTTAGCCTACAATTTTCATTCATAATTTTTGAATTCTCTACTTTCAAATTCTTAATCTCAATTTTAGAAATATTTTCCAAATCATTATTTGTAAACTTCAATCTATTTTTCAAATCCTCATTTTTAAGTTTCAAATCCTTAACTTCAAGAGTTAATGTATCATGGCAAGAATCAATCATGCTAGTTTTCAATTTCTCATTTCCAACCTTCAACTCATGCAAATTATTAATAAGCTTCAAGTTTTCTTTCTTGATTTCTTGATTTTCCTTATTTGATTTCATGAGCATGGCATGCATCTTCTTAGATTATCCTCATCATAGGTCATATCTAAAGAATTAGAGCTACTAGCATCATTATCACTATCAAAAAAATTTATCATGATTGGAAGTAGAAGATTTTACCTCATTCCATTGACCCATGAGGCAAAATTGAGATGTGAATTCATGGTCATGACAAGAGGATGCTTCTTGTGATTCGGAGGTGGATGTCTGATGCGTGTCGAACACACCAAAAATAAATCCTACTTTCTTGGTTTGCAGCTGCGCTAAGTAGGGTCGAATCCGCATGGATTGATTAGTTTTTAATTCAATAAAACCAAAATTGATTCTGAATAAAAATGTGGGATTTTGCGCGTATGTGCAGAAATTAAATCAGAGAGAAAATCGATGTAAAATACTCTAGTCAAGGGCTTGTTCTCAGATCCGGTTGTGGGGTTGATCACAGGTTTGAAATGAGTTTCAACACCTTCAACTAGATGATTTGAACTAGATCTGATCGCATGTACCAATCTTGCAAGTTATCTTGGTGGATTGAACAACAACTCACACCACCTTACCTCTTGGCCCCAGATTTGAACATCAATATTTGGAAGGCAACGATCTAAAATCCGAGAACAGCCCAGCGATTAAATATGATGAAATAAAGCAGATAAAAAGCAAGATGTGCAATCAAAGAAGCATGAGTATTCCGATCGAAAATTAAGTTGAAATTGTGCGTAGTCTTCAACAAATAGATTGAACAACAATCTAAAATTTGGTAACATACCAACTATCATTATAAAACCCGAGAATGACTCGATGATAAGATAATCATAATTAAAGTATTCTTAAAGATTAGTGAGGAAGAAGAAGTTAATTCAGAAATTAAATAAAAGAAACCTCACAATTTAGCAACCGAACCTGAAAATTGCCTTTGACAAGAAAAGAGGACTTAGGCGCACATGGTGGTGAACGCCAAGCCGAGTCTTCTACAAAATTTTCTCCACCAAAACTAAGAGTCTAAATTACAAAATGAAAGCTAGAGAAGTGGTAGAAAAGAAGATGCCTTGAGCCATATACAAGGGTCCCTTTTATAGGGAAAGCTTCAAGGCTTAAACAAGAAAATTTAAGAAAGGAATACTTAATTACAAGGAAACAAAATAATGCTCAAATTTTTCATAATAATAGCTGACCAGTCTTTCTTCAAAATAAAGATCTTCAAGTTGTCATTTGCCAGAGATGTGACACCCCTTCCATAGTGTGGAGATTTGATTCTTCCTTTATAAATGTGTCCATACCTCTACTTTGGAGAATTGGAAAGTTTGTGATTAATATTGAGAATCCGGAAAATATTATTGAGATTTCTCCAATATTTTGTAATCAATGTTGACAATCATGTGGAAGGTTTTTGATTCCTCATTCAAATGTGTTCACACTAGGCTTGCATCACCTTATTTTCTCGGATTGATCCAAATTGGCACCTACAAGAAAAAATTAAATTTGTAATTGAATTTTACTACGAAAATATAAAATAAGCTAGATGACATGAAATAAGTATCATTTAACTAAGATAAATCATGAAATTATACTACTAAACATGGTAATCTGGCACGTCATCATAATTCCCCCACACTTAAACCATGCTTGTCCTCAAGCATAATCCAAATCAGAAATTACTCTTGTCAAAATCCCCCAATCATCATATTTTGTCTTCGTGCCTTAATAGTTTGAATTGATAAACAATAAAAAATTGACAAGTACAAGCGTACCCTTCCAATCCATACAAAGAGCAAGGTTCAAATGAGTTTAAAATCACACAAATTGGTTTCAATAAAGATTAAGTCAAAGCACATAAGAATATCACCATACTTGCCAAGACATCATGCTTACCTCATCTAGATTAGGATCAAAGCTGAGGAGCTTCTTTTTTTTTATTATCATTTCCTTAGCTTTTCTCCAACCTTAACGTGAGGGCATACATCGGCCCTCGGTTACTTAGTTGGTTATAAACCCTGATGGCTTGCCTAATGCATCATCCGATATTTTGGCGCGAGGATATACATTGGTGATACATGTACTCGGTTACTCAATCGGTTACATTTCTAGGTGGCTACTAGCTCTACTCATGATCACTTTCTTTTGTATGATCAGTGGAGTAAATTTATTCCTTTTTTTCCTTTTTATTCTTTTCTTTGTGAAGCATTCTCAATTCTTTGTTTGCAAAAATAGAGGCGTGAAAGGTATAAAGGCAAGTATAGGTGAAAATTTCAAAATGCACTTGACAATTAATTAAGCATGAATGAATCTTTGTTCAACTTGGAGATTAAGTCCCCGGCGAACATTGTGTGGAGAGGTAAAAGCAACACTGTAAATCTCGATATCATATCATAGATCAACTCATACTTATCAAAACATCAAAACTTAAATAATTTCAAGAGTGAGCTAGAAATTTTCAAGGAGTTATTAATGATAGGAGTTATAAAAGGCGGTGTGCAAAGATATCTATAAGACAAGGGAAAGCTGAAAATGTCCACATAATGCCAACATAATATTTTCCTCCCCGACACTTAAATCCTACATTGTCCTCAATGTAGCAAAATAAAACACCAAAAATGAGTTAAGTCAAAAAGTGAGGACTTCCCTGAAAATAAGAGGAGGGGGTGCAGTGTGTGTACTGGTGCGGCTACTGGTGAAGGGGTGACTGAAAAAGAAATTACCAAGACTTGTAAAAAATAAAATCAAGTTAGAAAACTCAAAAATGAAAACTACCCACCTTGGGTTGCCTCCCAAGAGCGCTCTTTTTAATATCGTGGGCTCGACATGGCCGTGTGCCAAGTTTCTTTGGGTGGAATCTCCAGGTTGATGTCTTCAATGTCTTGATTTGGAGGTCCCCCATAGAAGGGTTTCAACCGGTATCTGCTTACTTTTATGATCTTGTTGGTCTCCATGTTCTTGATTTCAACTGCGCCATGAGGATAGACATTAGTAACAATGAAAGGACCTACCCATCTTGATTTCAATTTTCTAGGAAATAATCTTAAACCAATCCTAGAATTGTCGTCATCACCGACGACTCAGGCCATGGATGAACCGTCGGTGACAACTATCACGGACGGCACTAGCCGTGGCAAAACAACGTCACTAATGTGCACGTCTCAGATAAGTTGTGACGGCCTCTCCCAGCCGTCACAAGTAATCATTAGCGACGACAGCCACGGGCGTTGTCGCCGATTTAAACACATCAGTGACGGTTGTAGGAGGTTGTCACTGATACAAACATATCAGCCACGGCATCGGGCCGTCGGTGATACTATTAGTAACCGTGATATTTGGTGTTGCCCAAGCCATCAGCCATTTACGATAAGCTTTCAGCCACGGCTTAGTGACAGTCGACCGTGGGTAGGCCGTGGCTGAAGGTATATCCTGTAACTGAAAAAAATAAAATTTTGTAAATTCTTGTATACAATGATATTTATATATTACAATATATTTTCAATCAAATATTACAACAAAAAAATATCATACACATGCATTTGAAACCAAACATACAAGTTTCACAAAAATATCATCAATCTAAGCCTCAAACCGGAGGCAAACAATTATCAAAATATCATATATATATATAACCATAAGTATATAAACAACTATCAGTATACAAACAAGTATCAAAATATAAACAAAATACAATAAACCAATATCTCACGATTGCGGTGGAGGCGATTGAGTTGACATCGACTGGGTCGGGAGCGTCGACTGGGTTGAGGAGGACGACGGCTGCGACATCATCGGTAGAAGGCCAGAGTGAGATGCAATCTGAGTGAGGAGTGCCTGCATGTTCTGCACCGTTTGTCTCAACTCTTCATTTGTTCGTTTCTACTCCTCCATCGCCAGCCTATGCTCCTCCATCGCCTGTCTCTGTTGGGTGAGCTCCGACTCTAAGGCCGCTATCCGGCTCTGGTCCTCCGCCCGGGATGTTGAGGGCCGCTCACCCGCAGCAGGAGGGGTCGGTGCCCCAAGTGGCTCGAGCACGGCGCGTGCATGGCCACTGTCTACAAAGCCATAAATACAATCGTGCTTCCAGCCACCTGCGGCCTCCACCCAAGCTGCTGCGTCGAACTGCTCCGGTGTGCCTCCACGCTCGATCACAATCCTCGTGTATGTTTCCTACATGTGTTTATATTTTAAATATATATAAACTATAAATAAATATTGTGTAAATCAAATAAACATAAATACTTACCATTATGATCGAGGCTCTGCTATCAATGTAGTCCCCTGCTCCTCGTCGACGACGGTGAGTGCGCTCAAACACCTCTATCATCGAAGGCGTTGGACGATGCCGTCCTCCGCCACGCGCGTCTTACATTAGAAAACAAATACATTAGTATTCCAACTGAGAAAGCCCTCGATGCATACATAGCCGATGTACATTCCGTATGTGGTGCTCGAGTTGCTGATGCAGTGAACCCAGTTGATGGACATTCCGACTGTTATATTCGGGGAGGCAAACATTCGATGATCGATGCGAAGACTGTGACTTTTGTGCAGGGCAGATGGGCCCCTAAGACGCAAAGTCATTTGCACGCAGAGCAGATGGTTCTTAAGTCGTGTGCTCATAGTAGATCTCTATTAAGACGCCAAGTTGTGCGCAAAGCAGACTCTCTCATAAGACACAAAGTGGTGCGCATAGCAAATCTCTATTAAGACTTCAAGTTGTGCGCAAAGCAGACTCTCTCATAAGACGCAAAGTTCCACGCAAAGTAAATCTCTATTAAGATGCAAAGTTGTGCGCAAAGCAGACTCTCTCATAAGACCGTGCATAGGGCTGATGTCCTCTAAGTCGCAAGGTTGGTGCGCATGGCAAGACGGTCTTTAAGACGCAAGATTGACAAATCCGAACCAAGCACTAGCAAAGAACAGTTGTGGTGTGGCAGCAATGCTCTTAGTGCAGAGAGAGTTGGCGGATGTCGTGACCCGGTTGGAGAAAATCCCTCAAGTTGTAGTTGGAGGAGCAGCGTAAGACTTGAAGCTCGTTGATATGGGCTCAGGGGAGAGCGCCATGACCTATGCAAGGGGCGAGTGAGCAAGTAGTGATCCGTAAGACTTGAAGCTCGTTGAGATGGGCTCGGAGGTGGGCGCCATGACTCCTGCGAGGGGCGAGTGAGCAAGTAGTGATTGGCTCATGGCGGCGGTGGAGGCAATGCTCTAGTGTGGTGCAGCCACGAAACTACTCATCACTTGGGTGTTGCACAACGACACCCAGATGTTATCCGAGACGAGCGTTGCTCGTATACTCATTAAGTCTGGGACTTTTCATTGTCCGGCAAAACGGAACTTGATGAATTGAGTAACCATTTCTCAGGTTTCTTCACGCGAGTGTTGCTCAACGTCTCTCGTGTGCCTCACAAAGTCTGGGCCCTCATAGCCCAGCAACAACGAAACTTGGTGAACCAAGTAGCTATTTCTCGATGTCCATTCAAGCGAGCGTTGCTCAACGACGCTGGTGTCCCTTCAAGCGAGTGTTGCTCAATGGCACTCGTTTGCTCCACAAGTCTGGGACTTTCATTGCCAAGCAACGAGTTTAGGAATCTCAAAACCCTTTCTTGCAACAATAGGAGAAGATGAAACTCAACGATGTTCCAAGTAGTCATTTCCTGGTGGCGGACTTCACGGTGAAACTCGACATGTTGCAGCCCCACTATGGCGTGTCATTACTCAGACGGTGTTCCATTCGACTACTTGTGAATAATTTACTTCAGCAATTGCAGCCTATGCAAAAAGGTGGTGCGCCCGAGGTGAGTTCGACGAGGACGTCGAAGCTTGAAGTGGGGGAGGATGTTAGGGACTTTTCGATGTGCCCGAGCAACGTCGAATCATGACGGAATGTTCCCTACATATTTGTAAATATATTTTCGTGTCCATATAATTTTGGCTTTTATTATAGTTTGTACTTGTAAAATCCTTTGTGCGATCCCCGAGGGCCCACGGTACGAGTTGGATGCATTTCGAGGTCATTCGACGCTTAGTGTGTGCGCGACGACTAAGCGGAGCAATTTTCCTGCATTCGTCATGGCTGTGGTTGACATGCTCCTCGTGCTTTTGGGAACCTTGGGGGTGGCACTTGGGGGTTAGGGGTCTCTTGTATAATGTAGGAGAGCGTTGGCAAATAAAGCGATTGCCTTGAGCGGAGATGAACGAGCGACCCATATGGGCGTGCGACCAGTCGATCTTCGCCTAAGACAATTGCGGAGCTCGTCCTACACTTGGTTTTATGTTTTCTTGCGTCTATAGTCCTGTAATTGTTGTTTTACTTTATGCCTTTAATACCATTCGGCCAACATAGTCTTTTGGGGGCGCGAATATGGAGCGCGAGGTTGGTACATGGACCAACGCATGCCCCACGATGTTAAGTCGGAAAGCCCAATTCAGGACAGATTCAGGATGATAGGCTTATCCCTTGCATGGGATGCAAGGGTGCACACGGGTTCTTCCGCACAAAACAATTGGCCCGTGACAACGTGGTTTGATTAGAAGTGAGTGGTTTGGCACTGCTGGGTCTAGTCCGAACGGGCCTAATATACACTACTAGAAACTTGATCTTCAGCAACGGCTATCAGCAACGGCTATCAGCAACGGCCGCTCAAGCCGTTGCTATTTGCAACGACATTCTTACGGCCGCCCGAGCCGTTGCAGATATCTGTATCTGCAACGGCGTTCTAACGGAAAACCGAGCCGTTGCGGATTATTTTAATTATCAGCAACGGCTTTCTGACGAAAAGGCGAGCCGTTGCTGATTTTTTAATCGTCAGCAACGGCTTGCTAACGGATAAGTGAGCCGTTGCTGATGATAACTTATCAGCAACGGCGTTCTAACGGGCGAGTGAGCCGTTGCTGATAAGTTTATATAGGGCACGCTCTCGCGCCCGACCCTTCTTCCTCCCGCTGCTGCCGCCGCCGCTCCTGCCGACGCCTCTCGCCGCTGCTGCCGCCGACGCCTCTCGCCGACGCCTCTCGCCGCCGCTGCCGCTGCTGCCGGTATGTTGATCGGCCGGCCGGCTCTCACTATGATTCGGCCGGAGAGGTTAAAATCCGACCGAAACCCTATTTCTAGGGTTTCGGCCGGCGGCGGTCGGCCTATGGCCGCCGCCGGAGGGTGGACTCCGGCGCCGGAATATATATATATATATTATTGTTTTGAAATTGTTAATTAATTATTTTATAATTTTTAATTAATTGTTTAGATAAATTGTTTAATTTGTTAGATTAATTATTAGGGTTTAGATTAATTTCGGACGCGCGCCGGAAACGTCCACTTCGGACGCGCGCCGGAATCGTCCAATTTGGACTCGCGCCGGAATCGTCCACTTCGGACGCGCGCCGGAATCATCCAATTTGGACTCGCGCCGGAATCATCCACTTCGGACGCGCGCCGGAATCGTCCAATTCGGACTCGTGCCGGAATCGTCCACTTCGGACGCGCGCTGGAATCGTCCAATTCGGACTCGCGCCAGAATCGTCCACTTCGGACTCGCGCCGGAATCGTCCACTTCGGACGCGCGCCGAAATCGTCCAATATGGACTCGAACTGTCTCGAAACATTTAGAAAATAATCATCCATCCGACGAGTTGATATGTTTCACGTACGCATCGACGAATCGGATATGATTTAGCAAAACCTTAGATCCGTTCGGGAATTGTATGTTCGTGTAAAAGAAGTAGATGATCTTTTATACGACGTACAATTCTTGAATTGTCCCTGATTGGATAATTTGGGAATATAGTTATTTGTACTGCACTTACGTTTTTATTTTAACTGTTAACTAATTATTCTAAAATTCGGCAACATCTCTCTTGTTCTCCGATACGCGCCCAGATGATATGCGTATTCGGAGAACTGTAGGGAGATGCTGTCGAAATTTAGAATAATTAGTTAACAGTTAAAATAAAAACGTAAGTGCAGTACGAATAACATAAATCCCGAATGGAATAGGACAATCTCACCTAAAGACATTAACCAAAGAAATTGTCATTGATTGACAGAATCATGTCGGCTGATCGAAGTTGGATGTACCGACGTCTTGATCGTGGAGCTTTAACGAATGAGTTTCGATTAGGCGTAACGTACTTCCTAAATTTCACCTATTCGAATCGAAATTTCGTTAGCATGGGTGATCAAATCCGATGTCTGTGCCGCATTTGTTCAAATGGACGATTTTTGGATCGGGAGACTGTCACTCTGCATCTATATACCAAAGGATTTGCACCAAGATATTTTCTATGGACTTGTCACGGGGAGTCACGCGAAGTTGGGACGTCGAGCAATCCTGTCGTTCAGACATATGGTGAATCTTCCTCTGCTGGTGCTTCTTCATCCGGTCAATGTAATCCCTATAGAACTATGATACTTGATAGTCTTGGGGGTCAATTTCGCCTGAATGATAATGTTGATCGGCCAGTTCTTCAGACATCAGTCCCACCAGATACTATAGCGGTTGATATCACAGAAGTAGGGGCTGCGGTAGAGATTGAATTACCGAATAAAGAAGCTGCAGAATTTTACGAGATGTTGAAAGCTGCCGATGAACCTTTGTATGAGAATTGTCCTAAATACACTAGGTTTTCAGCAATGACACAGCTCTTAAACATCAAGGCCGATTGTAATATCAGCGGAGTTGCGTATGATCGGATTGCTGGATTGATTAATGGAATGCTGCCTACTGATAACAAGTTTGAGCCTACTTTTTATAAGACTAAAAAGCTAATGAGAAAATTGGGGCTTGGGTACGAAAAAATACACGCGTGCCAAAATAACTGCATTTTATATTATAAAGAAAATGTGCAGTTGGATAAATGCTCTGTATGTCAACACCCTCGTTACAAGGAGAAGAAATCGGCCCGACAGAAAAATATCCCGTTTAAGGTGCTTCGGTATTTTCCACTAACACCGAGGCTTCAAAGATTATTCATGTCGGAAAAGACAGCCCCCTACATGAGTTGGCATGCAAGAAGTCGTGATGATACAGTAATGACTCATCCATCTGACAGTGAAGCATGGAAACATTTGGATACATGTTATCCTTCATTTGCTAGGGATACTAGAAATATCAGATTGGGATTGTGCACAGATGGTTTTAATCCGTTTGGACATTCTACAACTCCTTATTCAGTTTGGCCAGTGCTGCTGACAGTTTATAATTTGCCACCGTCAATGTGCATGAAAGATGAATTTATTTATCTTTCGATGATTATTCCGGGTCCTAAGGGTCCGCGAAAAGAAATTGACATATTTCTCAGACCCTTGATAGATGAATTGAAAACATTGTGGACTGAGGGAGCTGTCACTTATGATTGTCATCGAAAGCAAAACTTCAATTTAAAGGCCGCGGTCTTGTGGACAATCAATGATTTCCCCGCGTACGGCATGTTGTCGGGTTGGAGCACTCACGGCCGACTCTCTTGCCCGTATTGTATGAACACTCTAAATCAATCAGTCTTCAGAACGGACGAAAAATCTCATTCTTTGATTGTCATCGTCGATTCCTACCGGTTCATCACCAGTATCGAAGGAATCGTAATAAATTTACTAAGGGCAGAGTCGAAAGAGATGGGCCACCACCGATGTTAGCACATGTTTCAGCACTTCCAGATATAGTATTTGGTCGCAATGAAAGAGTGTCAGGTTTTGGCCAAACACACAACTGGGTGAAAAAAAATATCTTTTGGGAATTGCTCTATTGGAGTTCATTATTGATTCGACATAATTTAGATGTCATGCACATTGAAAAAAATGTGTTTGATAATATTTTCAACACTGTGATGGATATTTCTGGAAAAACTAAAGATAATGTCAAAGCCCGACATGATCTGAAAATACTTTGTAAAAGACCAGAGTTTGAGTTACAAGAGGTCAACGGACGATATCTGAAACCGAAGGCCCTATATGTGTTAAATAAACAACAGATCAAAGATGTTTGTCAATGGGTAAAAGAACTCAGATTACCCGATGGATATGCTTCAAACTTATCTCGACGTGTGAACGTCGATGATTGCAAAATATCAGGGATGAAGAGCCATGATTGTCATATACGTATTCATGCAGAGATTACTTCCGATCGCATTTCGAGATCTTCTACCTGATAATATTTGGGGTCCGTTGACTGAATTAAGTATGTTTTTTAGAAGCATCTGTGCAAATGTCCTTCGAGTCGAAGATATGTCAACACTTGAAAATAATATTATTGAAATCATATGCAAGCTGGAGCAGTTTTTCCCTCCTGCATTTTTTGACTCGATGGAGCATCTACCGATACACTTGGCATACGAGGCACGAGTTGGTGGCCCCGTTTAATATCGTTGGATGTACTTATTTGAAAGATACATGAATCGTCTGAAAAAAAAAGTAAAGAACACCGCAGCTGTTGAAGGATCAATATCTGAATCGTATATCATCCAAGAAATTTTAACATTCTGCTCATTTTACTTTGAATCGACAGTACAGATAAGATTTGATCGTCTTCCACGTAACGACGACGGGGGTGTTCGACATTCAGATGGACGTTTAAATATATTTTGTCACTCTGGTCGTGCTTTTGGTTCTCGTCCATCTCGACACTTAAGCGATGAAGAGTATCATTTGGCACACTTGTATGTATTACTCAATTGTCCAGAGATTGAACAATTCATTGAAATATTTGACATTGAGATGGTGCAAAAATACTTTATTCACAACGATCAAGAATTGGAGAGATTACGGAATCGTGATTTCCCTACTTGGATTCAGACTTACAGCAAAGATCACAAAGCTGAAATAGATGAAAGAATATTTGAGTTTGTTAGTGGACCGTCGCGACTTGTGTCGTGCTATAGCGGATATTTTGTTAACGGGTATAAATTTCACACGGTTGAATATTCATTTGCAAAGAAGACGATGAATGCTGGGGTCTGCGTGAAAGGGACAACCTATGTTGAATGTGATATGGATTTTTATGGACTGGTGGAAGAAGTGATAGAGTTGCACTACTTCGGCTTGAAATCAGTGATCCTATTTAGATGTCATTGGTTCGATACAACAGAAAGGGGCATGAAAGTTCATCCAAAATACAAACTTGTTGAGGTTAATTACAAATCGAAATTGGCAGCAAATGAGCCTTTTATATTGGCATCACAAGCCGAACAAGTATATTACGCGAAGTATCCGGCTCGAAATAAAGATAGAGCGGATTGACGTGTAGTCTGTAAGACAAAAGGTAGAGGAAAAATTGATCCGATAGTAGGAGAAAATGATCCTCCTGGTTTCTATCAAGAAGATGATCTTCCTGCTGTGAATCGTATTATTCCAATACTCGAGGATGCAGACACAACGTCAATTCAATTAGAAGTTGAATATGCTGATGATGACGATCATGAAATTGAGGAAGCTGGAGATGAAGAAGATGAAGAAGAGGAAGAAGAGGAAGAAGAAGAAGAATTTGAAGACTATTATTCAGATGATGAGGAATAATTGTAAAGTATATATTTTATTAAATATATCTCTACTATTTATACAATAATCTGATTATATGTATGTTCGACAGATATGTCTGGTCGTGGTTATCGACGCAGGAGAGCTTCGGAGTCTCCGATCGGTGAGACTCCAGCACTTACTCATGCTGTTGATCCTCCTGTTGCTGATCCTCATGAGGATGATACTGCCGAGGCTAGTACATCCAGACGCAGGCAGCCACGCGGCCCGAACAGGTGGCAGCCTCCACCAGCCACAGAGTCACGTAGATTGATTAGCGTGATTGGGGAGCGGTAATATATCATGAATTATGAATCATTACAAATTCATTATATCATAATATAATATTAAAATTTATTTTTGTTGTGCAGGTTCGAGCAAGAAGAAGTGTCGAGGAGCATTTCTTCTACTATTCGACGATACATGCACGGGGCATGGCCTACGTGGTCTCACGTGCCTAGCGAGCACGTCGACATGTTATGGCGCGAGTTTGAGGCACGTATTATTATTATTTTTTACATGCATGATGATATATTAATATTGGTACTGATATTATTATTTTGCAGGCTCGCTATACATGGGCCGAGGACCAGAGGCCCTTCATTTACGCTGCCTGGGAGTCTATTTCCCGGGCAAGGTACAACGGGCAGCTGGGGCAGGCTCGGTCCCAAGCGATGGCCCGAGCTGGGACCACTAACATCGCGGAGACTCGGGGATACGGCCCCGGTTGGATTACTCCGGATATATGGGACCAGCTCGTGGGGATATGGTCGACGGATCGATGGCAGGAGGTTTCTCGGAATGCGGCTAGAAATCGCATGTCGGGGGGAGCAGCGCGTCACACCGGCGGCTCTGTTGCATTTGCAGTGCACGCAAACCGTATGGTAAGTATATCGTTTAATTATATATTTTATTTGTTATTATGTGTACTAATTAATGTATTTGTTTTGTAAATGTAGACGACGGTGTCGGATGACGGGAGTGTCCAGCGACCCTCCCCGATGGCGGTGTTTGAGCGGACTCACCGTCGAGCACATGGGACGGGGGAGTACATCCACAACCGCGCTGCATACATTATGGTAATTATATATTTGTTTAAGTTATTCATTATATATTTATAATTTAAGTTTTATGATAAATATTAAACAAAAAATCAAACTCGAGTAGGAGACCTACAGCCAGACGGTGGTGCAGCGCGGGGGTACCCCCGAGGACTTTGACACAGCATCGTGGGTCGAGGCCGCAGGTGGCTGGGACCATGGCCGCGTATATGGCTTTGCAGATAGTGGTCATGCGCGAGCCGTGCTAGGGCCACTTGGGGCACCGACCCCTCCAGTCGCTGGTGAGCGGCCGTCCACCTCTAGATCCAGTTATGATCATAGTAGCAGAATAAGGACTCTAGAGGAGACGGTCGCGCGTCAGAGTCAGATGATGGAGGAGATGCATGCTATGCTACGCAACATGTCAGGTCATCCCGCAGCAGGCATCTCTTCGGCATCATCTAATCCATCGTCCTCGACTCAGTCCACGTCGGTGTACACTCAAGCACTCCAGACCCCGCCATATGATCCAGACCATCCTCCATCGTGATCGTGAGATTTTTTGTTTGGATATTGAACTTGTTACTGAGATATTGAACTTGTTTAACTTATTTTGTTTGGATATTGATACTTCAATTTTGCATTTGAATTATTTTTATACTATCGTGGATAATTATCAATATAAATATAATTGTTTTGATGTATATCTTGGTGTGTTTGTGATGTGTGAATGAATGTGTGTATGAGGGTATGGGTGTGTGAGTTATGTATCAGATAATGTATCAATGTATCAATGGAAATTAGAAATTGTAAATTTTTCTGCTTGCAGGTGAACATCATCTGCAACGGCTTTCCCACGGCCGTCCGTGGGAAAGTCGTTGCTAAAAGTGTATCGAAAGTCGTTGCTGATGACCTACAGCCACGGCTTAGCGACGGAGTTTTACTAACGGCGTTGCTACGGACTCGTGGCCGTTGCTATTAATTTTATCAGCAACGGCTGCGGGTCTGTGGCAAAACCGTCGCTGATAATATTTTTAGCGACGGCCCGAGCGGCCGTTGTTGATAATCTTTTGAGCGACGGCCCGAGCGGCCGTTGCTGATCCGTTGCTAAGTCATCAGCAACACGACTTTCTATCACGGCGCTATTGCAACGGCTCAGCAACGACATCAGCCGTTGCTGATGGCCATTTTTCTAGTAGTGATAGTTCTAGTCCAATCCAGATAAGATATTATTATTATTATTATTAAAATATTTATTTTAAATAACATAATAATTAAATAAATCTGATTAATATATTATGTTATAATTATATCACAAGTATATTAATTAACTAATATTTTGATACTTTAGAAAATAAAAAATACTAAAATTTTAATGTATAATTGGATTATTAGATCATATTGTGTCGAAACCCATGTTCAATCGAAGAATTTCAAAGAGAAATTTTAATTTGGATCCATTAACTTGTTTTTTTTCTATTTTAAAAAATTAGGATAATGGGATGGGTTTTGACCATATTATTCGGAATGTTGCACCATCGACGTCACACGACCAATAGGTCGCAATGATGAGGAGGCTGCAATGTTGATGTCATGAGGCCAAAATTCCCCTACAAATGCGGCAAGGGATGTTGTAGGTCATGGATCTCACATGGCTAGGGGGGTGCACGGTTGCAGCCAAAGCCACAACTCGACAATGTTATGAACTCCTTGTCTTTGTGACCTCCTTGGTTGTACAACTAATTGACGTCGCCTAATATTGAATGAAGCATTCATGAACCTCATATGCTTCATTGATCGGTATATTTAATAAACTAGTACTTATGAAATAACGATAACGATTTGGGTAATTATTGTCATAATAAATATTTATTTTCTTTCTAAAAAAATTTGACGCGTGATTAAGCTCTACCAATTAGTGCAAAGACTTGTGTATCAATTACTCCATCGTACCGGGACATGACTTATATCTTGTCAGTGGTATTTTTTCAAAAACAAATGATGGACAATAGATATGGATAACTGTGTACCTAAAAATATGTGGAATGAATGAACTTTTAATTATATTGTTGCTTCATTGTTATCCAAAAATTATTAACTAATTGACGTCGCCCTAATATTGAATGAAGCATTCATGAACCTCGTCTACTTCATTGATCGGTATATTTAATAAACTCGTACCTATGGAATAACGATAACGATATTGGTACTTATTGTCATAAGGAGAATATATTTATTTTGTTTGTAAAAAAATGTGACATGAATTAGCTTTACCACTTAGTGAAAAGAATTGTGTACCAGTTACTGCACTATATTGGGACATGACCTATATATTGTCTATGGTATTTTTTCGAAAACAAATGATGGACAATCGATATGGATATCTATTTACCTAAAAACATGCGAAACAAATGAACTCTGAAATATATTCTTGTTTCATCGTTATTCAAAAATTATTAACTAATTGACATCGCCCTAATATTGAATGAAGCACTCATGAACCTCGTATGCTTCATTGAGGGGTATATTAAATAAACTCGTACTTATGGAATAGCGATAACGATATCAATTATTGTCATAATGATAATATATTTATTTTCTTTCTAAAAAAATGCGATGAATGAATAAGCTCTACCAATTAGTGCAAAGACTTGCATACCAATTATTGCACTATACCGGGACATGACTTATATTGTCTGTGGTATTTTTTCAGAAACAAATGATGGACAACGAGTATGGATAACTGTTTAACATTCGAAAAAAATGAACTCTTAAATATATTCTTATTTCATTGTTATCCAAAAATTATAAACTAGTTGACATTGCCCTAATATTGAATGTAGCATTCATGAACTTCGTGTGCTTCATTGATCAGTATATTTAATAACCTCATACTTATGGAATAGCGATAACGATATTGGTAACTATTGTCATAAGGATAATATATTTATTTTTTTTCTAAAAAATATGACGTATGATTAAGATATACCAATTAGTGGAAAGACTTGCGTACCAATTACTACACTGTATATATGTGGACTTGACTTATATCTTGTCCGTTGTATTTTTTCGTAAATGAATGATGGACAACAGATATGGATAATTGTATACCTAAAAATGAACCATTCATGAATCTTGTCTACCTCATTGATGGGCATATTTAATAAACTCGTACTTATGGAATAGCGTTAACAATATTGGTAATTATTGTCATAAGGATAATATATTTATTTTCTTTCTATAAAAATGTGACATGATTAAGCTCTAGCAACTAGTGCAAATACTTGCGTACCAATTACTGCACTATATCGGGACTTGACTTATATCTTGTCTGTGGTATTTTTTTGGAAACGCATGATGGACAACAGATATGGATAGCTATTTACCTAAAACATGCGTAGCGAATGAACTCTTAAATATACTCTTGTTTCATCAATATCCAAAAATTATTAACTAATTGATGTAGCCCTAATATTGAATGAAGCATTCACGAACATCGTCTGCTTCATTGATCGGTATATTTATTAAACTCGTACTTATGGAATAGTGTTAACGATATTGGTAATTATTGTCATACAGATAATATATTTATTTTCTTTCTAAAAAATGTGGCATATGATTAAGCTCTACCAATTAGTGAAAAGACTTGCACGTACTATACCGAGACTTGACTTATATCTTGTCCATGGTATTTTTTTGGAAATGAATGATGGACAACAGATATGGATAATTGTATACCTAAAAATGAAGCATTCATGAACCTCGTCTTCTTCATTGATCAGTATATTTAATAAACTCGTACTTATGGAATAGTGTTAACAATATTGGTAATTTTTGTAATAAAGATAATATATTTATTTTCTTTTAAAAAAATGTGACGTATGATTAAGCTCTATCAAGTAGTGCAAAGACTTGTGTACCAATTACTGCAATGTACCGGGACTTGACACATATCTTGTCCGTGGGATTTTTTCTGAAACGAATTAACTCTTAAATATATTATAGTTTCATCGTTTTCCAAAAATTATTAACTAATTAATGGTGCCCTAATATTGAATGAAGCATTCATGAACCTCGTCAGCTTCATTGATTAGTATATTTAATAAACTCGTACTTATGGAATAGTGTTAACGAAATTGATAATTATTGTCCTAAGGATAATATATTTATTCTCTTTTTAAAAATATGTGACGTGTGAATAAGCTCTACCAATTATTGCAAAGAATTGCATACCAATTACTGCATTTTACCCAGACATGACTTATATCTTCTCCATGATTTTTTTTCGGAAACGAATGATGGACAGCATGTATGGATAACTGTTTACCGAAAAACATGCGAAACAAATGAACTCTTAAAATATATTCTTGTTTCATCGTTATCCAAAAATTATTAACTAATTGACGTTGCCCTAATATTGAATGAAGCATTCATGAACCTCGTTTGCTTCATTGATCGGTATATTTAATGAACTCATACTTATGGAATAGCAATAACGAAATTGGTAATTATTGTCACAAGGATAATATATTTATTTTCTTTCTAAAAAATGTGACGTATGAATAAGCTCTAGCAATTATTGCAAAGACTTGTGTACCAATTACTGCACTGTTCCAAACATTTTTTTTCCCAAACGTGATTTATATCTTCTCTATGGTATTTTTTCGGAAACGAATGATGGAGAACAAGTATGATAACCGTTTACCTAAAAACATGCGAAACGAATGAACTCTTAAACATATTCTTGTTTCACCGTTATCCAAAAATTATTAACTAATTGACGTCGCCCTAATATTATATGAAGCATTCATGAACCTCGTCTACTTCATTGATCGGCATATTTAATAAACTCGTACTTATAGAATAGCGATAACGAAATTGGTAATTATTGTCACAAGGATAATATATTTATTTTCTTTCTAAAAAATGTGACGTATGAATAAGCTCTACCAATTATTGCAAAGACTTGCATACCAATTACTGCACTGTTCCCAAACATAACTTATATCTTCTCAGTGGTATTTTTTCGAAAACAAATGATTGACAACAAGTATGGATAATCGTTTACCTAAAAACATGTGAAATGAATGAACTCATAAATATATTCTTATTTCATCGTTATCCAAAAATTATTAACTAATTGACATTGTCCTAATATTGAACGAAGCATTTATGAACCCCGTTAGCTTTATTGATCGGTATATTTAATAAACTCGTACTTATAGAATAACGATAACGATATTGGTAATTATTGTCGTAAGGATAATATATTGGTAATGAAATCAAAGTAAATTCAAGAGGCTAATGTGAAAAATTTTCAAAGTTTAATCAAAGTGAAACTAAATATGAAATTTGTGGATTTTTTTTTAATTTTAAAAATTAAAATTAAAATCGATATGAAATTTAAATGTCAAAGTAAAATTAAGCATTTTTTTTTCATACGCAATTCATGTATTTCTGGTGAATTTTTAATTTATATCCACGAACTGAAAGAATTTATATCAAAATAAAATAAAATTAGAAAATGTTAAACTCTACGGGACAAAGTTAGAAAACTTGAGGGAATATATATTAGCGGCCAATTAGTTGTAAGAAAATATTGAATGCTGATAACAGCTCACGCACCCAGCATATAACATAGAAAAAGAATCTTCTATCATGCCGTGAGATCCAACGGCTGTGCACGCATGGGAAGAGCTGGACCCTCCACCATCGACGGTCAATACCTCTGTACATCAACATTTTTATATTTATGAAACTTAAAAGAAGTCCAAAAATGAAAAGAGAGGAATAATTAATTGCGCAGGTTTTTCTCCTACATATTTGCCCCCTCTCCCTCCTCATTCTCATCAAGCGCCGTCTCGTCTCCTCCTCTCCATCCTTGCTTGTTCTTTTCTGATCTCGGTCGTGAGAGAATGGGTCCAGGTCTCTACTCCGACATCGGCAAAAAGGCCCGCGGTAATTTTTAGGTTTCCTTAATCTAGTTATTTTGGCTATTGATTTTCAATAGATTTTTATTGGAAACCTTGCTCTTTCCTAGATCTTCTCTACAGGGACTACCAGACGGATCACAAGTTCACTGTCACAACTTGCACCGCTAATGGAGTCGTGAGTGATTCATTTTCCCTCTCCTTTTGGTTTTATTCTTACGTGTTCCTCTTTGTGGTTCAAGTTTCGACGGATTTGATTTTGGTTTGCTGCTGAATTTATTGTTTTGAGATATGGTTGGAGACAATCTAAATATAATTCAGACAAGTTTAGGGCTTCCTACGGTAGATCAACGTGCTACTTGGTTGGGGTCTTTACTTGTTAAAATCGGAAATACAAGGCTGTAAAATGGACATGGGGTTTTCCATTACTTATGTTTCTTTGGCCTCTATGCAAATCGCCAAATCCTTAAAGTTCTAAATTTTACTCAGCCATGTTTGTTCAACTGTAAGCCAGGGCTGGATTTTGACGTTATATTAATGTACCTAAATCTAAAAGTTTTTTCCACTGCGGCAGACAAATGGTTGTGGCATGCCTCTTTTTTTTATTCTATAAATTACGAGGAATGCCAATTCCAAATAGCTGAGACTCAAGTTTGCTTATGTCTTACAGTCTTGGTTGTACATCCACTGTGTTACCACATTTTCTGTTCCAAATAATAAATATGGTTCTTGAAAGTGGACGGTAGGACAAGGGTATAACTTCATATATCTTCAAATGTTGCACAGTTGTTTTGTTTTGATAATTTGGGACTTGTGTCTTGTTACTTTATCATGGTTGTTTATCATAGTCATGTCTTGATTACTTGATGTAGAGTCAAAAATAGGGGTGAGCAAAAAAAAAAAACGAAAAATTTGGTTGATCGGAAAACCGGTCCTAAACTGAATGGGATTTTTTGGTTAACTGATCCGATACTTTTGGTTTTTATTTTTTAAAGTTTTGGTTTTGGTTTTGGTTATTGAGTCTTAGTTAGTTGTTTGTCCATAGTTAACCGGTTCATATATATAACATTTTAATTTTAATACCTCAAAAAAATTTCTTTTTATATTTTTCTCTCTAAAACTTATATAAAATAATATATTGAAGTATATTTAAATGAGAAATTTTGGAAACCATAAAAACTTTATGGTTTATTGACAAAACCATAAATATTTTATGGTATTTGTTAAAACTATAATTTTATTATAATATACCCAAATTGCCCCTATTTCTGTTACATAATTATAATTATATTAGCAGTTAGGGACTTTGGATCAAAGTCCCTAACTCCTTATATACACATTTTATTGCATAAAAAATTTTAGATTTAACATGCTTATGAAATTAATAGACCTAAAAACTTAAAATGAGATGTTAATCGTAGTTATATTGGTTTTTTCCCTAACTGCCAATATAAGTATGATTAACATCTCATTTTAAGTTTTTAGTCTAGTAATTCCATAAGCATGACAAATCTAAAATTTTCTATACCATAAAATGTATATATAAGCAGTTAGGGTATCTAATCCAAAGTCCCTAATTGCTAATATAATTATAATTGCGTAAATGAATAGAATTGGGGGCAATTTGGGTATATTATAAAAAAAGTTATGATTTCGACAAATACCATAAATATTTTGCCAATAAACCATAAGTTTTTATGGTTTTCCCAAACTTCTCTATTTGAATTATATTTCATTCTCCAAATTTTGACCAATTATATATATATATATATGTTTAAATATGAATAAATATTATCACACTCAACTCTTTAAAATATTATAATACATATTTTTACTAAACAAAGATTTGAATTGTCTTCTTGTTTCAATCATATATTTATTGCTATATGTATAATTGATACATTATTGGTAATTTCAAGTTGAACATATCCAATTCTTGCAAGTATTTATGAATTATGATGATATCATTCTTTTGATTTTTTATTTATGAGTATTATGTTTGGTTTGTATTTTTTATTTTGAAGTACTTTCAACCAAGGTTTAAAATCTCGCTATCGGTATTTGATCAGTATCGTGTACCGTACCGACACATGGTACGGTCCAATACCGAAAAATGATATCGGTACCATCACCATGCTGCAGCATCACCATGCTGCAGTATGGTGCTGAGCACCAACAAAATGATGCTGTTGCTGTAGCACCATACTGTAGTGGTGCTGCTCCCATATCGGGTGGTACCGCGGCTATCGCCTGGCATCGATTAGTGTACCGCTCGATAAATATCAGTACACCAGATACCAATTTCTTAAAAAACCAATACGTATTGTCCATACTGGGTGGTTCGAAACGAGATTTAAAACCTTGCTTTCAACAATTGAAATGGACTTTGCAATTTGTATAATTTTATTATTTTTATATGTTAAAGAATTTTATTGGTTCACCTAACCGCAAAAACCGAGACCGAAGTACCAGTTAACTGATGTTAATGGACTGATTTACCGGTCCATGCTCACCCCTAGTCAAAAAGGTGTTTATAGATTTTTTTCAATTGTTTGGACTGAACTGGAAACAAAAAAGACATTTTTAAATATAAGAAACACCCTCATATATTCAGTCATCTAACATAACAATAAGGAAAAAATTTCATATTCATCAAGGGATGCCATGTTTACTGCACAATTCAGAGGTAGGGGAGCACCTTCCTTTACTTAAATGTATAAGGAAAGGAACTATGGAAAATATTAAACAGGAAAAATGCAGGCCCAAGACCTTCTAGAAAGAAGTTCATACATGTTTCTGTAATTTTGCTGTTACTGTATCACATACATGTATGCTTGGAAGGGAAAAACATTATTTTACTTTCAACAATGTGGTTTTAATATCTACTTAGATCTTATCGTCATAATTTATGCCTCATTGTATGGATTATCTCCTTTTCAGCTTTTCTTGTCATGCTTTACAATATCTTTTTGATCTTTTGTCTGCCACAGGCTGTTACTGCTTCAGGTACAAGGAAGAATGATATAGTTTTTGGCGAGATCCAGTCCCAAATAAAAAACAAGAACATCACCTTTGATGTGAAAACAAACTCAGATTCAAATGTATGACTTCTTTTCATCTTATTATTTGTTGCACATGAATGTAACATGCTGTAGTGCATTAGTGTTTAAAGCAGAAGGCTTTTTACATATAATCCCTCAGTTCTGTGACTGCTTAATAAATGTTGATGATGGTGCATACAGATCTGTATGCTTGTTAACTGTTAAGATTAAGAACATGCTTAAAATGCCTATAGTGATAAAAACTATTTGTATAAAATTCCTCTCAAGGAATAGGTTTAAGAACATGCTGTAATATTTACTTCTTTTTTCTAACCATTGATCTGAGATTCAATAATCTTCTATCGAGCTATTTGTTCTATAGCTGGTTATGAAATACATTCCAATCATCTCAAATTCAATGATGGCAGTTAGAGATGTGCTAGATACTTATGGTCCATTTGTTTCACCATGTAGGATAAGATATCATTGCGTATGATAACAAATGAGAGGGTTGGATTTTTATCTGGTGTTTAAGGTTATAATTTCAAATTTATCTTCAACTAATCCATGCATCAAACAAGCAAAGAATGAGCCTCTTATCATATCATCCTTTATCTCATGAAACAATCATGCCCTTAAGGAATCATAGGAGGCCATCATAGGAGGCCTACAGTGTTGGGTTGGTTTTAGAGGAGGATTCTAGAAAGATCTAAGAGGGTTATTAAATGTTCTTTTAGCTTTTGGGTAAATCTTTTTTTAGAGGAAATGGTATATTTGTACTATGATAGCAACCTATTTTTTGTGGTATTTGCTAGGTTACAACAACAGTTACAGTTGATGAACTTGCCACTCCAGGTCTAAAGACACTTATCAGCTTTGTTGTTCCAGACCAAACGTCTGGCAAGGTAAGTGTTTTATTTTATTTTTTGACAATGTGTTTGTCTACTACCATCTCTAACTAAATTGTCTGTTTGCAACTCACCACTTTGTTTGCAGGTTGAGCTTCAATACTTGCATGATTATGCAGGGGTTAATGCAAGCATTGGATTGACAGCTAGTCCTGTGGTTAACCTCTCTGGTGTGGTTGGATCTAAAGCATTTTCAGTTGGGGCTGATGTAGCATTTGATACTGCAACTGGTAATTTCATCAAGTACAATGCTGGTTTGAGCATCATCAATGCAGATCTTATTGCTGCCTTGACTCTGTAAGTGCCTTCTTTGGTGAACTCACCTAACAACTTTCACTAAATAGAGAATCTTCCTTCAAAAATCCATTTCTTGTGTTGAGTGAAGATGTGGATTCTTGGATTTGTTTTCATGCAGGAATAACAAGGGAGACAACTTGACTGCATCTTATTATCACTTGGTTAAACCTTTGTCAAGCACAGCAGTTGGTGCAGAGATGACCCACAGCTTCTCCAGTAATGAGAACACTATTACATTTGGAACTCAGCACGCGCTCGATCATCTGACCACAGTGAAGGCACGCTTCAACAATTACGGCAAGGCTAGTGCACTCATCCAGCACGAGTGGAAGCCCAAGTCGTTCTTGACAATCTCAGGAGAGATTGACACCAGGGCAATCGAGAAGAGCTCGAAGGTGGGCTTGTCCTTGGTGCTCAAGCCATGATATAGAATTTATGGGCATTATTTTCTATTTGCTTCCGTTTCAAAATTGAGTTGAATAGAATAAGTCGTGGAAACTCTATATCCCATTTTGAACAATTCATTTTTCTTGCTGGTACTTGATTTGAAGCTGAAATGGTGGCTTTGGTTGTCCACCTGTTTTAGTAGGACTAATTTATATTGCTGAATTGGAATAGATTCTCCTTCCTGCATATTTTCATTTGCTTCCCAGGTATTTAAACTGGTTTTTAGCAGACACTGATGTGAAACCGTGTTTTTGTTTTGTCCATGGCTTACTCATTAGTCATTCATTTTGTTTTCATTTTATTTGGAAAATTTATGAGTAGTTCATATTGGCAACCATACATAAACTCAGGGTGTATTTAGTTGGATGGAATAAAATAATAAGTAATAGAAATAGACAAGGAATATGAATTGATAAACAATGAAATAGATATAGTTCTTGTTTGGTTGATATTAGGAATAGACAAAGGGTTTGTTAGTTCTGCATTATTTTAAGGTATGGACAACTTCAGTTGTGCAAAAGTTTACCATGGATAGGATTAGAGTAATGCTGCCGGATAGTACACCAAGCTTATTTTTGTTACTCTAATTTGGAGTAACAATGATTTGTTACTTTGGTACAAAGTTAAAAATGATAATAATAATTTTATTTATATTTTTAATATATGTAAAAAATTTCTAAGAATGTTTGATTTTTCTTAAATGGGTATATTTATATTTAAAGATAGTATATTTGAATTAAAAGCAAGTATATTTTTATAGAGAATAAGTATATTTATATATTTAAAGAGAGTAAATTTGTATCAAAAGAAAATATATTTTAGATTGAAAGAAAATATATTTGATAGAAATATGATATATATCTATATTTAGAGAAATTATATTTGGACTAAAAAAGAGTATATATATATATATATATATATATATATAATTTGGATTAAAATAAGGTATATTTGGACTAAAAAAAAGTATATTTTTGATAGAAATTGAGTATATATTTATTTGTAGAGAGAGTATATTTGGATCAAATGATAATATTTTTTGATAGAAATGAGACATCTATTTTTATAGAAGGGAAAATGGTCAAATTTGCTCCTAAAGTATTGAAAAATGTGTAAATTTATTTTGAACTATGTTTTTGATCAAAATTGCCCTCAACGTTACATAATTGGATCATTTTTACTCTTTTTCTTAAAAGGTAAAAGTCAGTAAACAGAATCCCATGTGGCAAGTGTAGCTCAGCCACATAAGATGCAACGATGGAAAATGACACATGACAATTATGGACTGACACGGGCAATTTTGGCCCAAAACATATTTAATGAACAAATTTGCATATTTTTTAATATTTTAGGGGCAAATTTGTACCATTTTTAATACTTCAGGAGCAAATTTGACCATTTTCCCTTGAATAAAATCTATGTGGTGCCTAGCCAATGTGTTTTATGTCAATTATACGATTTCTGCAAGTTTGACTTCTACCTTAGAATTTAAACAAATACTTCAGTAAATTTCATGAGAAATATAAATTTCAAAGATGAAACAAAAATAATATTAAAAAAGATATATCTTGATTACTAAAATAAAAACTTGATTAAATTTAATTATTAGTAACTGGTCCGGCCCGACCCAAAAGTTCGAGGAGAATCCCGTCTCAGTTCAAAATCGGGACGGGACAAGGAAAAAATCGGAATGCTTCATATTCGGGACCGAGATCGAGACACATATTTGCATCTCGATTCAAAATTGGGACGGAATCGAGACATACTAAATCTCCACCCATCCCGACCCGAACTCACCCCTACTATGTTGGTTTATTTCTTATTACAATGGCAAATGACTAAAGCTGATAATTCATATCTTTGAGTAAATAATTCAGTTACAACACAAAGTATAATTGTCAACTTTATATTTTCTTGATTTTGGTAAAGAAAATATCATCATTCTTATAGTGTTAATTAGAATCACATTAATAATAATAATATATAAAAGAAAAAATGATTAAATTTATCCCTGAATTATTGAAAAGGGTATAAATTTACCCCTAAAATATTGAAAAATGTGCATATTTGCCCCTTAAATATATTTTCGGCCAAAATTGCCCTTGTTAGTACATAATTGCAACGTGCCATTTTTCATTGTGACATCTTATGTGACTAAACTTCACTTGCCACGTTGGTTTTCATTTGCTGACGTGGACTTTCGTTAAGAAAAATGGCAAAATTGATCTAATATGTAACGTCGATGGTAATTTTGGTCAAAAACATAGTTAAGGGAAGAATTTGCACATTTTTCAATACTTTAGGGACAAATTTGATCATTTTCCCTTTATAGAAAGTATATTTTGATCAAAAATTAATCTTTAGTCAAATAAAATATTATAATCATATATACTTACTATGCAATTAGGTATACCCACTATATTAGCAAATGTTTGGTATGCTTTATATGACGAAGTGAAAAAGAAAGTTTAAATAATATTTTTGTAAAATTATCTTATCATGTATTGTGATAATACAAAACGAACGCAAAATAATACTAAATTTGATGTTTAGTGCCGTGTGAAACGAATATGAAATTATTTCTTATGTTGTCATGTACAATCTTATATTGTATTGACTAGTTTTGTTCTGTACTAGATAATTTGCGAAATAAACGGACCCAAATAATAATGTTTATTTGTTTATCACAAGGGATAAATAAGCAATTGAGAGGAAAATAACTAAAATATTTTTTAATTTTTTTAAATAAATTATATAATAATTTATTCTAATTAAAACAACACATTAAAAATACACATTAATATAAAATAATTTATTATAGAATAATAATTAATAATATAATAATAATTATCTATTTAAGATATGTAATTATTAAAATTAATTTAATAATTTAATTTTTATATTTTTTATGTAATATTATAACCATTGGAAAATAAAATTGGAAAATGTCTATGGAAAATAATTTAAAAAATAAAATACCTATTCATTGTGGCTCACCTATTCCTTGCCAATAAGATGCAACCAAATAAGTAAATAAGTATGTTATAAGAAATAATTGTACATTCATCATCTATTCCAACGAAACACTCCCTAAGCTTAATATCACCGCAAAGCTGATTGGATTTTGAGCATAGCCACAATCATTCCATCTTCATACGTCACAACAATTTTAATTATCTCATCATCTAGAACATGTCCGCTTCATGGGTTAAAAAAAAAGAGATATTGATTTATATTTATCTTTTGTTTAGTGCATAAATTTAAAAATAGTAAAATTAGAAAAATATAAAATTAATATTTTATTTGGTAAATATCAGACTTAAAAATATTTTATTAAATGTTTTCTTATTTATTATCCTATGTTATCTATTGAAAGTAAACGAATAACTAATGTTACAATCATTATAAAGCTTAGAAGCTTAGTGAACTTCGATAGTAATATTGACAAAAAAAACTTGATCATAAATAACAATAGTAAATTTCATTATATTCATTACATAAAGATAATAAGGTCTCTTCCAAAACTAAAAGGGAATCTACGAGCACAGTTGATAGAAGAATTCATTACATAAAGATAACAAGGTCTCTTCTAAGACTAAAAGGGAATCTACAAGCACAATTGATAGAAGAAATTACACTTAGCACACAGTTTAATTACTTTTTTTAACTCTAAACAAGAAAGACAAAAAAAATTATAAAAACGATAGCAAATTCAAAGAAAATAAATCATACTTGGCTTAAACATGGATATCAGAGATATCAATAATAATTGGATTGTCATATTATAATTATCAACTCGTACTTCTGATATCTTCCATTTTATATGCACTTAGCTTAAACATCTGAGGAAGCTTCCTCAAACATCCACTAAGGCATTCTTTTACAAGCCTTGGCAGAGGCTTTATGCTCGCCCTTTGGAAACACCTACTTAAGGTTAGGATTCTCAAACTTAAACTTTGGTGTCACTCTCGTTGATGACATTGTCAACCCACCTTGCCCTTCTCCAAACATCAGCCATAAGAAAGGGAAGGCCCTCACAAGGGTAGGTGGACAACTAAATAGATAGTTGAGATGTAGTCTACATGAGTCATCGATCTATTCCAAGTATCTTGTCAAAGCTTGATATTTGTGCCTTCACCCACTTGATAGCGAATGCTCGAGACGACGATTGGTTATAGCATTGCTATATCTTTCCAAATCAGAGAGATCCTATGTCCTTCAATGTTCAGACCAAAAGAGAGCGTAAGAGTGAGCATCGATCGGTTCAGTGAATTAATTGAACTGAATTTTTGGTCAACCAAATTGAAATGTGTAATTTTTCGTTAACCATTTGTGAACTGAAATTTTCGATTAACTGATCGAATTAATTGAAAAAATTCAGTTCGATTCAGTTAATTCACCGTTTAACTGAAAAATATTGGGTTGTAAAATAAAATAAATATTTTATCACACTAAGATTCAAACTTGGGCCATTAAGATATAGTTTACTATCTTAACCACTTTGGCAACCATCCTATTTGATATAATTATTTATTTTTATTAACTTAAACTCGATTTCGGTTAATTCAATAAATTAAACAAACCGTTCAGTAAATTAGCCGAACCGAAGCGAAAATCAATTGGACAAATTAGTTTGGTTAATTCAATTTCGGTTCGGTCGGTTAATTGGTGAGATTTTCTCACCCCTAGAAGAGTACCCTTCTAAGAGAGTGGTTACCATGGATATCCAAGGAAGATATCTTTTGTGCGCAAATTTTCATATCCAAGATATGAGCTTGGCTTGGTTGTGGGTGAATACCCAACCAACCAATCGATCCCACAAACCAAGCACTTACTTGATGTTGTGGAGCTATCCAAGCTAGTCCAAAAGAATTTCCTTTGCATGTTGTCAATTGTTATGATTACCCAAAGTGGTGTCTTGAATACAAAGAGCATGTAGGCTGAATATGAGGTGAGAACACTATATATCAATGTTAGTTTGCCTGCCCTGGAGAGAATCTTTCCTTGTTGACTGTTTAGTTGATGATTAATTTTTGAGATAAGCAGTCTCCGGTCGTCTTTGTTGGGGCCACAACGTAAGGGGAGGCCCAAGTAGGTGATAGGAAGTTCACCACCCAAATAGCCAAAGGCATCAACAAGTGTATTAGCTGTGCTAGAGTTTCTTTGCTGGGGCCACAACGTAAGGGGAGGCCGAAGTAGGTTATATCAAGTTCACCACCCAAAAAGTTAAAGGCATCAGCATGTGTATTAGTTGTGCTAGAGTTTCCCCCAAGGTGAACCAGACGTGTCTTTTGCAAATTTATCTTGAGCCCAAAGCTAGTTCAAAGAAATGCAAGAGGCATTGTAGGTTCTGAATGCTAATTATGTCGCATTAACTGAAAAGCACCAAATTGTCTACAAATAGAGAGTTTGTGATGTCTCCTTCAATCCTTTGTTGAAGCACAACCTCAATGAATCTGTTTGTTGTGATCATATAAAAGAAATGAAACGAATAATGAATTGCTAAGTTGAAGAGGTAGGGCGAAAGAGGATTTTCCTATTTTCACGCTTGTGGGGGAAGGGGGTACCAACTTCACCATTAATGATCAAGGAGGATTCTGTACTACTAATGTTAAAGTCGCACATTGGTTAAAAATATGATCAAAGTAGTCTTTAAATAGTTTGGGCAATCCTCTCCTCATGAGCTAATTTTTGAGGTGAGTTAGACTCACTAATTTTTTAACATGGTATAGAGCCAAGTTGTGATTGATATTGTGTCACCCGCAGATGTCCAGTCCTGCAAAACTCCACGCTCCAGATGTCCAATCCTAGATGTACGGGGGTGTGTTAAAGTCCCACATTGGTTAAAAATATGGCCAAAGTAGCCTTTAAATAGTTTGAGCAATCCTCTCCTCATGAGCTAGCTTTTGGGGTGAGTTAGGCCCACTAATTTCTTAACAACTAATAAGGTATCTGATCCAAACCAACCATATGCTTCGGAAGTTAGTATTTTGAATTGTAAACCCGTCCCAAACCCATTAAGAAAATTCAATTGTAAACCCGTCCCGAACCCGTTAGTATTTTGAAGGGTAATTTCCAAACCCATCCCACTAATTTAACGGGTACCCACTGGGAACCCGCTTTTCGCCCGTTAACAAATTATATATATATATATATTACAATTTACATATTACAACATAATTATCACAACATTTAAACATAAATCATATAAATAGTAAGCTAATTTAAACAATGAAATCAATTATTTGAGCTAGTATCAATGACTATCAAGAGCTAGTAAAGACTATCAATTATCTGAAGAAAAAATGATTTCTTTCATGCAAAGAATCAATAGGAGCAGGCGGCAGGTAACAATTAGAAAACAAACAAGAAAAATAGCTTCTTTCATGCAAAAATCAGAGCAGGCGTCCGGCGTCCGCGTCGCAGCGTCAGGAGAAGCAGATCGCAGCGTCGGGTCCGTCGGGAGAAGCAATCATCGGAGCAGATCACGACATTGGGTTCGTCGGGAGAAGTAGATCGAGGCAGCCGACTGCTGTTGAGAGGCGTCGGGAGAAGCAGTCCAATTCTAGACGTCCAGTCCTGCAAAACTCCACGCTCCAGATGTCCAATTCTAGACGTACGGGGGGTGTGTTAAAGTCTCACATTGGTTAAAAATATGACCAACGTAGCCTTTAAATAGTTTGAGCAATCCTCTCCTCATGAGCTAGCTTTTGGGGTGAGTTAGACCCACTAATTTCTTAACAACTAATAAGGTATCTGATCCAAACCAACCATATGCTTCGGAAGTTATGCGCCGCTAACATGCCCATAAGAAAAATTCTAATTAATGGAGTCAATGGCTTTTGCGAAATCCAACTTGATAAGTATACCCTCTTCACTACGTCGTTTGTGCCCATGCAGATTCATAGGAATTCAAGGTGCTTTGACCCGATGGAGAAGCACCCTGACTAGTGCCAATCATATTATCCATTTGGTAAGAAAGACATCTTCCAAGTACCTTGGAGAAGATTCTGATGACAATATGTTCTAAGATGATAGGTCGAAATTCATTGACTATGTTGGCTCTATTGGAATCATCACCCATGCTCACATTCTGTATTGGCGAAGAAAAGTCTAAGGTCTATTTATACCTAACATTACTGAAAAGCAAAATTACAGTACTACCATTTTCAAACACAAAAATACAATATGAAAACATATACTGATACTATCTAATTATACTCCCTTACATGCCCCCGCAAACTCAGAGTGGGACAACACCTCACGCTGAGTTTGTCTCGAAAGGTAAGAAACAGTTTGTTGGAGATAGCCTTTGTCTTTAGTAGAGGACTGCATCTTGTCGTTGACTGTCAAGATAAATCTGATGAAATCAGCGACATATCTGATGAAATCAACAACAGATCTAGTGAAATCAGCTTGTTTATGTAGGATCTAAAGAGGAAATCAACTTGCTTTTGACGAAAGAAATTTGAGATCCCTTCAAATCAATTGATCAATGATGGAAATCACCGTCAAAGATCCCTTCAGATTGTGGTAGGAGAAGATCGAGTTTCTGCGTCGAGCTTTGCTTATCAGATTGGAGCTTGGCCTTGATAGGAGACGATCACCAAAGCTTCTAATAATCACCAGAGATGGAAACACTGTGGGCGCGAAAGTAAGGTCGGAGAACTGGATCATCAAAGCAGGGAGAAGATTAAGATCACATAAAATGATGCTTTGATACCATGTTGGAATCATCACTCATGCTCACATTTTGTATTGGCAGAGAAAAGTCTGAAATCATATTAACCATTACAATTCATTATAGTCTAAGGTAACTCTATTTATACCTAACATTATTGAAAAGCAAAATTACAGTACTGCCCTTTTCAAACACAAAAATGCAAGATGAAAACATATATTGATACTATCTAATTATACTCTCTTATAGGCTCCAGCTTTCTTAGATATTAGAGCAATGATGACCTTGTTGATTTTGTATAGCTCAAAGGGATTGGTATATATTTCGTTGAAGATGGCCAGCAAATCATCTTTGATGGTGCTCCAAAAGGATACGTAGAAGTTGGTAGGCAATCCAGTCGCCTTGAAGGATACCATATCCTTGATTGATGAGTGGATCTCCTCTTAAGCTGAAGAGAGTGTCAAGGTTGAGATTACTTGCTTTCCCTTCGACATTTAGTTTACTCCAATTTAGGCTCAAGCTTGGCTTATGAGGAGTGCCTAAAAGTTCCAAAAAAAATGAGCAGAGGCAAGTATGTATTGCCATGTTAGAAAAGGTGTCTACTCCCCTCCGTATCAAGTCTATCCAATTTTGCCTTGATGGAAGAATAATTATGTGTTGAGATCTTCCAAATTAATCTATTTCTTCTTAGCCCGTTGGCACCAATACGTATATTCATCATGATAAAGTTCGTCAAGCTACCATCTACTAATTTTGAAATCCTCAATCTCGGTTCGAGAAAGGCTTGTAGAGTCTGAGTGAGCAATGAAAGTGAAGACTTGGTTAGACCGCAAATGAAGTAGTTCGACTTATAATTGTCAGGAAAATTAATCCTTCACATATCTTACATTTTCATCTGCAGCACTTCCTCACAAAATGAGAAATGCAAAAAATGTTTGTTAAGTTTGTAAGTAAGATCTCCACTTGTATTCTTTTCATAACTCTTGAATTGCAATACAAGTTCTTTGTTCAAAAAAAATTTTTGTAAGTAAGATGGATTTGTCATACAGCAGAAATAGAACACATATATACTGAATAAAAGTCACATTTTTTTGAAGGTTGCGTAGTATAATAACAGAACAAAGAGAGGATTGCCCGTTGATCTTTCAGCGGCTCTTGTCCGAAAAGGCAAAGAGTTAATTACATATTTGCGTGCACTATATACTGTTATTTAACATTATTTTATTTTCAGCACTATCTCGTTGTCCTAAAGAAAACCAAGCAAGAAATTTCCAACGAAAGAGGACCTACCATTTTGCTAACTGATGTGATGAATAGGATGCCCCCTAGTCAAACGAATACGACGTTCTCTTTTTTTGTTCATGGGAAGGTCAAGAGGTGATATTAGTGCGGTGCATCGTACTGCACAGCGTGTGTGTGCACGAGTGCGGGCGCGATCGCGTCGCTAAGTCGCAATTGGCGCTTTTAGGCGCACTTTGCACTTCGCACATGCGTATCGTCGCTAGGAGCCTCACCCGTAGGGATGGCACTGGGGCGGGTTTGGGACGGCGAAACCAATCCTATCCAAAACCCATTAAGAAAATTCAATTGTAAACCCGTCCCGAACCCGTTAGTATTTTGAAGGGTAATTTCCAAACCCATCCCACTAATTTAACGGGTACCCACTGGGAACCCGCTTTTCGCCCGTTAACAAATTATATATATATATATATATATATTACAATTTACATATTACAACATAATTATCACAATATTTAAACATAAAACATATAAATAGTAAGCTAATTTAAACAATGAAATCAATTATTTGAGCTAGTATCAATGACTATCAAGAGCTAGTAAAGACTATCAATTATCTGAAGAAAAAATGATTTCTTTCATGCAAAGAATCAATAGGAGTAGGCGGCAGGTAATAATTAGAAAACAAGCAAGAAAAATAGCTTCTTTTATGCAAAAATCAGAGCAGGCGTCCGGCGTCCGCGTCGCAGCGTCAGGAGAAGCAGATCGCGGCGTCGGGTCCGTCGGGAGAAGCAATCATCGGAGCAGATCACAACATTGGGTTCGTCGGGAGAAGTAGATCGAGGCAGCCGACTGCTGTTGAGAGGCGTCGGGAGAAGCAGTCCAATTCTAGACGTCCAGTCCTGCAAAACTCCACGCTCCAGATGTCCAATTCTAGACGTACGGGGGGTGTGTTAAAGTCCCACATTTGTTAAAAATATGATCAAAGTAGCCTTTAAATAGTTTGAGCAATCCTCTCCTCATGAGCTAGCTTTTGGGGTGAGTTAGGCCCACTAATTTCTTAACAACTAATAAGGTATCTGATCCAAAACAACCATATGCTTCGGAAGTTATGCGCCGCTAACATGCCCATAAGAAAAATTCTAATTAATGGAGTCAATGGCTTTTGCAAAATCCAACTTGATAAGTATACCCTCTTCACTACGTCGTTTGTGCCCATGCAGATTCATAGGAATTCAAGGTGCTTTGACCCGATGGAGAAGCACCCTGACTAGTGCCAATCATATTATTCATTTGGTAAGAAAGACATCTTCCAAGTACCTTGGAGAAGATTCTGATGACAATATGTTCTAAGATGATAGGTCGAAATTCATTGACTATGTTGGCTCTATTGGAATCATCACCCATGCTCACATTCTGTATTGGCGAAGAAAAGTCTAAGGTCTATTTATACCTAACATTACTGAAAAGCAAAATTACAGTACTACCATTTTCAAACACAAAAATACAATATGAAAACATATACTGATACTATCTAATTATACTCCTTTACATGCCCCCACAAACTCAGAGTGGGACAACACCGCACGCTGAGTTTGTCTCGAAAGGTAAGAAACAGTTTGTTGGAGATAGCCTTTGTCTTTAGTAGAGGACTGCATCTTGTCGTTGAGTGTCAAGATAAATCTGATGAAATCAGCGACATATCTGATGAAATCAACAACAGATCTAGTGAAATCAGCTTGTTTATGCAGGATCTGAAGAGGAAATCAACTTGCTTTTGACGAAAGAAATTTGAGATCCCTTCAAATCAGTTGATCAATGATGGAAATCGCCGTCAAAGATCCCTTCAGATTGTGGTAGGAGAAGATCGAGTTTCTGCGTCGAGCTTTGCTTATCAGATTGGAGCTTGGCCTTGATAGGAGACGATCACCAAAGCTTCTAAGAATCACCAGAGATGGAAACACGGTGGGCGCGAAAGTAAGGTCAGAGAACTGGATCATCAAAGCAGGGAGAAGATTAAGATCACATAAAATGATGCTTTGATACCATGTTGGAATCATCACTCATGCTCACATTTTGTATTGGCAGAGAAAAGTCTGAAATCATATTAACCATTACAATTCATTATAGTCTAAGGTAACTCTATTTATACCTAACATTACTGAAAAGCAAAATTACAGTACTGCCCTTTTCAAACACAAAAATGCAAGTTGAAAACATATATTGATACTATCTAATTATACTCTCTTATAGGCTCCAGCTTTCTTAGATATTAGAGCAATGATGACCTTGTTGATTTTGTATAGCTCAAAGGGATTGGTATATATTTCGTTGAAGATGGCCAGCAAATCATCTTTGATGGTGCTCCAAAAGGATACGTAGAAGTTGGTAGGCAATCCAGTCGCCTTGAAGGATACCATATCCTTGATTGATGAGTGGATCTCCTCTTAAGCTGAAGAGAGTGTCAAGGTTGAGATTACTTGCTTTCCCTTCGACATTTAGGTTACTCCAATTTAGGCTCAAGCTTGGCTTATGAGGAGTGCCTAAAAGTTCCAAAAAAAATGAGCAGAAGCAAGTATGTATTGTCATGTTAGAAAAGGTGTCTACTCCCCTCCGTATCAAGTCTATCCAATTTTGCCTTGATGGAAGAATAATTATGTGTTGAGATCTTCCAAATTAATCTATTTCTTCTTAGCCCGTTGGCACCAATACGTATATTCCTCATGATAGAGTTCGTCAAGCTACCATCTACTAATTTTGAAATCCTCAATCTTGGTTCGGGAAAGGCTTGTAGAGTCTGAGTGAGCAATGAAAGTGAAGACTTGGTTAGACCGCAAATGAAGTAGTTCGACTTATAATTGTCAGGAAAATTAATCCTTCACATATCTTACATTTTCATCTGCAGCACTTCCTCACAAAATGAGAAATGCAAAAAATGTTTGTTAAGTTTGTAAGTAAGATCTCCACTTGTATTCTCTTCATAACTCTTGAATTGCAATACAAGTTATTTGTTCAAAAAAAAATTTTGTAAGTAAGATGGATTTGTCATACAGCAGAAATAGAACACATATATACTGAATAAAAATCACATTTTTTTGAAGGTTGCGTAGTATAATTATAGAGCAAAGAGAGGATTGTCCGTTGATCTTTCAGCGGCTCTTGTCCGAAAAGGCAAAGAGTTAATTACATATTTGTGTGCACTATATACTGATATTTAACATTATTATGTTTTCAGCACTATCTCGTTGTCCTAAAGAAAACCAAGCAGGAAATTTCCAACGAAAGAGGACCTACCATTTTGCTAACTGATGTGATGAATAGGATGCCCCTAGTCAAACGAATACGACGTTCTCTTTTTTTGTTCATGGGAAGGTCAAGAGGTGATATTAGTGCGGTGCATTGTACTGCACAGCGCGTGTGTGCACGAGTGCGGGCGCGATCGCGTCGCTAAGTCGCAATTGGCGCTTTTATGCGCACTTTGCACTTCGCACATGCGTATCGTCGCTAGGAGCCTCACCCGTAGGGATGGCACTCGGGCGGGTTTGGGACGGCGAAACCAATCCTATCCCAAACCCATTAAGAAAATTCAATTGTAAACCCGTCCCGAACCCGTTAGTATTTTGATGGGTAATTTCCAAACTCATCCCACTAATTTAATGGGTACCCACTGGGAACCCGCTTTTCGCCCGTTAACAAATTTTATATATATATATATATATTTACAATTTACATATTACAACATAATTATCACAACATTTAAACATAAATCATATAAATAGTAAGCTAATTTAAAAAACGAAATCAATTATTTGAGCTAGTATCAATGACTATCAAATTATACGTATATTCCTCATGATAGAGTTCGTCAAGCTACCATCTACTAATTTTGAAATCCTCAATCTCTGTTCGGGAAAGGCTTGTAGAGTCTGAGTGAGCAATGAAAGTGAAGACTTGGTTAGACCGCAAATGAAGTAGTTCGACTTATAATTGTCAGGAAAATTAATCCTTCACATATCTTACATTTTCATCTGCAGCACTTCCTCACGAAATGAGAAATGCATAAAATGTTTATTAAGTTTGTAAGTAAGATCTCCACTTGTATTCTCTTCATAACTCTTGAATTGCAATACAAGTTCTTTGTTAGTTTGTAAGTAAGATGGATTTGTCAGACAGCATAAATATAACACATGTATACTGAATAAAAGTCACATTTTTTTGAAGGTTGCGTAGTATAATAACAGAACAAAGAGAGGATTGTCGGTTGATCTTTTAGCGGCTCTTGTCCGAAAAGGCAGAGAGTTAATTACATATTTGCGTGCACTATATACTGATATTTAACCTTATTATGTTTTTAGCACTATCTCGTTGTCCTCAAGAAAACCAAGCAGGAAATTTCCAACGAAAGAGGACCTGCCATTTTGCTAACTGATGTGATGAATAGGATGCCCCCTAGTCAAACGAATACGTCGTTCTCTTTTTTTGTTCATGGGAAGGTCAAGAGGTGACATTAGTGCGGTGCATTGTACTGCACAGCGTGCGTGTGCACGAGTGCGGGCGCGGTCGCGTCGCTAAGTCACAATTGGCGCTTTTAGGCGCACTTTGCACTTCGCAGATGCGTATCGTCGCTAGGAGCCTCACCCGAGCCCACCTTTTTTATGAGTCTGACCTTGGTTCAAAGTTGATTTTGACCGTTGGATTACAATAATTTCTCGTAACAAATGCACTTAATTCTATATCAATAGCAAATTTATTTCGCAAATATCTTGCTCATTACTTATTATAAGCTATTACTATTTTCTCGTAACGAGCATTATATGATAATTAATTTGTATTAATCATTCATTATAAAGCAATTTCGAATTATATTTTGAAATAATATCTCACTCTCCCATTTTCATCTTCCTCTAAACTGTTGCATCTTGTTCTATAAGGGTTTGATATATTCTGGAGGTGTGTTATTACGGGGCAATAAAAATTTTAAAAACAAAAATCACCCGTAGGTTCTTAGATCTTTAATTCTCGAATCCACCTTATCTTCAACCAATGGAAACATGGAAAGATGCAAGTGTCGCCGTTTTCTTCGGACTGTATCTTCCAAGTGTCTTCTTGGTCGAGTTAGAGACAAAATCTATGCGTATGAATTATGATAGTTGACAACGTACAACAAACGCCTTTCCCCTTAGAAAAAGATGATCTTATCTGTATGAGTAGCTTCCGAGAAGGCAAGGTCATAATGGATAGCGGCGTGGTGCGACCAGCTGAGATTTATTTGAGGAAATTGTGGCAGGAAATATTTTCTTCGAGCAAATTGTTTTTTTCGTTAATTACAGTGCAACTCAACTAAGGTGTTAATTATTATATATTTGGTACTCCCCCTCCCTCTACCCCACACATATCACCATATATAATCCATTGGGTCCCACAGTATTTAGAGTAAGTGAATCTTTTTTGCTGAAGTGTGCAGATCACCACTCATCTTGGCGTGCATGTGTCAGCCACTGTCTTATATATACAAATTCAGTTTATGTTGACTTGTATATTTTTCATGGAAGCACTCATCAATAATTGCCGCATTTTTTTGTCGCTTTGAAGTCTCAAGATGTCAATTTCAACTCAACTTTTCTGTTCTGAAAACAGAGTGAGTTTGAAGTATTAATCTATATATAATATAAAAGTAACATTCGAAAGTGCCACATTGCCACACGGCACCTTCGAAAGCTATATTTGCTCACATATCATTTTTTAATATTTTTTTTTAATTTTTCGATTTTTTCTAAATTTTTTTACACGATAAACTACACTGACGCGTTTGTTTCACGAGCTATAACTGATGGATAGAATTTATCAAATTCTATCTGCCGTTTGTTACGAGCATCGGATATCATTTAAGTTGGATATGATCGGATCCAAATCCGATTCGAATGGAATATAGATATCCTCCTGATGGGGGTGGAAATTAAAATTTCCGGATTATTTTTTCTCATGTCATTTAAATTGAATATTTACAATAAGTTAATTTTAATTTAATATTTAAGAATATTTTATAAATTATTATTATTATCATTATGTTAAAATAATTATTTAAAATTAATTTCATAATTTTAAGATAAAAATTTGATAAAATCAAATTTTAAGTATTAAATTATTAATATCCGACTCTTTTATCCAGAGTCAACACAAATATAGGATTTCAAAATCCTATCTTTTTTATCTTCTTATCCGAGAATTCAACAAACACTGGATATGATATAAATTTATCCCACGTATTTTTTATCCTAGTTAATTTCAAGTGACTTCCTATCCGTCTGAAATACTATCTTGCCAAACAAACGCGCCACAAATGTATATTAATTTTATTAAAATTTCATTTAATAACATTTTATCATTTTCTCTCTCTCATTTATGGCAGTTGACTCAAATTATAGTAGTTTCCTTCTGCTGCACGTTCCCTTTTCTCTCAATTTATGTCTCTCATACGTCTCATTAAGGGGGCGTTTGGTTACCCGCAAGTGTAAATGCTGCAAAATTTATTTATATGCAAAAGCAAATGCCCGCAAATAGATTTTACAGCCTACCGTTTGGTTGCCCGCAAGTAGAGTTGCAACTTCTATTTGCAAGCATTTGGTTGGCCGCAAATGAAAGTTGTAATTACACTTGCAACTTGCATCTTACGAAATTTTTCGGGTCGGGTCGGGCACGAATTTTCTCAAGTCGGGCTGAGCCGGGCCGGGATGGGATGGGCCGAGCATGCACGAATTTATCCGGGCCGGGTACAAACTTTTTCGGGCAGGGCCGGGCACGAACTTTTCGGGTCGGGTCGTGCACAAATCTTTTTGGGCCGGGCCGGACACGAATTTTTTCGAGTCGGCCTGAGCCGGACCGGGACAGGTTGGGCAGTGCACGAATTTTTTCGGGCAAGGCTAGGCCGAACACAATTTTTTTTTCGGGATGGGCACGAATTTTTTTTCTGGCCAGGCCGGGCCGGGCATGAATTTTTTTGAGCTGGGCCAGGAAACGAATTTTTTCAGGCCGGGTCGGGCAGGAATTTTTTCGGGCCGGGCCGAGCACAAATTTTTTCGGGCTGGGCCAAGCACGAAATTTTTCAGGCCGGGTTGGGCACGAATTTTTTCGGACCGACAAGGGCTGGGATGGGCCGTGCAGTGCACGAAATTTTTGGGTCGGGTCGGACACAAATTTTTTCGGGGCGGGACTGACACGAATTTTTTCGGGCCGGGCCGGGCACAAATTTTTTCGGGCTAGGCTAAACACGAACTTTTTTGGGCCGGGTCGGGCATAAATTTTTTGGGTCGAGCCTGGGACAAATTTTTTCGGGTCAGGCTAAAAACTTAGGCCCGACATGATTTGTCTGACAAATTAATAATTTTTAATTTTTATATAATACTGAAAATATATTAAAAAATCTATCAAATGACATCAGATGTAAAATCTGACACTACCATCAGGTTCAGCACGCAAAAACCTACAACTTTGATATTTATCTCGTCTTCATCCGACGACTCTACGTCGTCAAAATTAATTATTTTTCAATACTCAAATTATTGCATTTGCAGCCCGCAATCTTGTATTGCGGGCTTTTTGGGCTGCAATTCCACTTGCGGCCCGCAAATGATATTTGAAATACAAGTTGCAACTAGTAAATGCTGCAAAATGATTTTGCAGCCAACCAAACAAATTTGTTATCTAAATGCTACAACTAGAGTTGCAGCATTTGTACTTGCGGGCAACCAAACGCCCCCTAAATTACAACAGTTAATATTCTCTCTCAGTTACTCCCATATTTATCTCTCAATTCCTCCCAAGACTAGTTACGGTTGTTACAATTCTTTCTCAATTACTCCCGCGTCTATTACTTTATCTCTCTCAATTAATTAAAATTCATTTTGGGTATGGATCCAGATACCGGGTGGATCTGAGAGATTGGAGTTGGAATTTAATTTCAAATGTACTTTTTTTTATTGCGTCAAGATTTGGAATCGTTGATGTGGCGGAAGATGAGCGGTCTGCTCGTATAAACTCGTATGAGCAGGCCGCTCATACAAGTTTTATTCATCAACCCCGCAGCCGCTGCCTCCTACGTACGTCCACCTTCTGCTCTTTCATCGGCTCTGCCACTGTCGTTGCCTCCTACGTCCACCCTCTGCTCCTCCATCGGCGCAACATCGATACCGCCGTCACCCTCAACGGGAAGCTCGATATTATGTTAAGCAACGTGCGGTGTTCGAGCCGATGATGGCCACCAATAGTATGTTGTGCTTCGTGGAGTTATTATTCTCTAATTGATTTCTTCAGTTTTTCTTCATCATTTTCTTTTCTTTTATCATTTCATTAGACCTTTTTTTGAGTAAGGATGATTGAATTCACTTAGGGCATCTCATATTCTCATTTGTGGCGCTATACATATTATTGCCTATACTTGTATAAATTTCCTTCACGATGAATAGTTACCAATATCCGGTTCTTGCATGTCTCAAGCTAAGTATTATATACGCTTGCTTCAATTTCAATAACAGAGATCAGAATAATCAATTCATTCATTGAAATTTGATTGGACTCGCCAATTGTATTTTAATTTAATTTGAATTTGAGACCATCACGTAGAAAGGATTTAAATGAAAGAGTTTTAAAAAATTATTCAAAAGGCAACTTCTCAATTCCCTGTATTGGTTGCTAACTAGTTGGAGATGCATGAGAAATTTTTTTTAAGAAAGAGAATTAAGTTGGAGATGCAGGGTTCCAAATAGATGAAGAATGATTCTGATGTGATGTTGTTGAAATTAAACCTCTTTACTGATCACCTCTTTTTGATCCCTCATTTATAGCCGGTAATATCTCTTCATTATTTGAATCCAATAATCTCTCTTCAACTTTAGAGGATTTAAAATGGGGCTTCTGTAAAGTATGCAGAAATGCTCCAATAATCCAAATAATCCCTTATTTGGTCAACTTTAGAGGATCTAAATTAGTACCTGACACAAAGGTGAAGCAAAAGAATTATAGCAGCATTATGACGTGTGCCCAGAAAAATATTGGGAGGTAATTAAACTCATGTTTTCACTCATTAACTCACCATATATTCTCGATATTTATCTTCTCGATCAGAAGAGAAATCTTGCACATGCTCCGCATCTTCTTATTGAATTTGTATTTTGAACTTTATATTTTTAATTTAAAAAATATATATTTTTATTAAACAAAAAAAACTAATTTTTGTTTCTTTTAAAGTCTCGTACAAGTTTTTTCCTCTCTTCGTTCTTGCTTATGTTGGCAAGTAGAGCAAAAAATATACTTAAGTTTTTTTTGTGTTATTATTTTTTATTAGGTTTTACATGTTGTGATTTAATATTTGTAGTTATTATTTTGTTATGATTTTTTTTTTCTTTTACAATTATATAAATTATTACACTAACATTTACTATGTTGTCTACACTTTTATATATATATATATATATATATATATATATATATATATATGAAAAATATTATTACTCTTGATTATTTAGGTATTAATATTATTATTTAAACGTATAATTTAATGTAAAATAATTTTGATAACAATTTTACAATTTATATATACATATATATAATTGTGCAACGCATGAATATATATATTCGAATAAAATATTAATTTTATAAAATTAATAAATTTATACAATACAAATTTATTTGATTATTCATGATTATTAAAATAAAATTATATTTATATATTTGCGCAAACGCGGGTTCTCGACTAGTATATATAAAAACGAAGTTGCAAGGTGCCACGTGTCTTAATCACAAATGGATTTTGCTAACATAATATTATAATATTCAATTTCTTTTATTCTTAATTTTTTCTCTGCATGTAGGGGTGAAAACAGGCATGCCAGGTTTCACCTTAACAGGCCAAATCTATATAGTAACAAATTGATCTGAATCTGACCTGTGACCTATTAAGCTTGGTCTATTCATTAGTTTGACTTAGCCTGTGACTTATTTATAAAGTCTATAATTTAAAATATTTCATATAAGCCAATAGGTTAAAACATTAAACTCTCTAAAAAATTTAAATTTATAAAATAATTTTAATAATAAAAATGAGATATTAAAATCTAAAAAATATATTTTCAAACTTTCTAATCCATTAAATTTTTTTGCACAAAGCATATAAATTTAAATTTAAATTAAAAATTATGAAATATTTTGATGTAAAATATTTTTTGAAACATAGTACCTCTTTTGTATTATTAAAAAATTATTTCATTAATTAAAATAAATTTTTTAAATAGTGAAACTTTTATAGACTTTGCACAAAAGTCTTTAATGAGTTTTGTTTATAATAGTTTTATAATATAAAAAATAAAATTTAATTCATAAAAAATATATATGTGATATAAAAGATGTGATAGAATTTATCAGACTATTTTGGAAAAATAATATTTCACTATTTTTAATTAAAAATTAGTTTTATAGGCTTTGGACAAAAATCTCTAATGAGTTAGAGACTTTTGTTTATAAATATTTTATAATTATAAAAAAATATTTAATTCATAAAATATATATGTGATATAAAAAATATGATAGAGTCTATAAAAAATAATTTGGACAAAAAATATTTTAATATTTTAATTTTAAATTTAATTTTATAGCCTTTAGGTAAAAATCTCTAATGCATTAGTGACTTTTGCTCAAAGTCTAATAGCTTCATAAGTTATTTTTTAAAATACAAAAAAAATGTTGTGATTTAAAAGAATATTTTTTATCAAAATATTTCATAATTTTTAATTTAAATTTTGTTTAATAGACTTTGTGTAAAAGTCTCTAGTGCATTAGAGAGTTTGAAAATATATTTTTTTAGACTTTAACATCTCATTTTTATTATAAAAAATATTTTATAAATTTAAATTATTATTATATATATAGATACACACTAAAGTTTCTAACTGATTAGAGACTTTGGCCCATGAGTAAAATAGATATCCAAAGCACTAGATTCCGAATTTGAAAATTTTAACCCATAAAATTCGGATATGAAAATTTCACGTTCCCAAAATCTGATTTTGAGAAAATCCGGATTAGAAAATTGTATAATAAGGTATACGCAACATAAATAGGGATTGATGACGATTACACGGGCAACTATAGGAGCGGAAAAAGGATGATTGCAAGGGTTTCCTCTGCGAAGGATTAATGCAAGATGGAAATGATATCTTTTGCCCAGTGACCTTCATCTGCCGCTTCGAATACGTTTCCCCCTACCATTCTCGATCTCACATAGTCCATAAGCTAGTGATTTTTGCAGATGTGCCCTAGGTTAGCACTTCGAGGGTTTCAATTGGACCAATAAATCCTCCCAGTATTCTGATAATATCAACTCCAGCGAATTTGATCCTGATCCATCCTTTTATTCTATCTCAATTGATAAGCAAATCCCACCAACAAATTTCTCACAACATGCGACAGTTTAGATATCCACAGCGAAACCTATCTCATGGGCTCAGGATCTCCATACACCTCTACCCCAACTACAATTGCTCATTCTATTCTCAAGAACACAAAGTCCCAATCAATAGGGTATGCCCACTTCACTGTTGAACAATTACAAGTATAGCGACAACCATGGGTGCAAGTCTCACTAGAAAATTCCTTCGTGATCCATCACTGGCAAGAAGAATTTGGTCAAGTTGTGATTTTTGAGTTGATTGTTAATTGATTTAGAAGAAAGTTTCTTTGCGCTTAATTTTGTATTTCTAAACGTGCTACAAGTACTCTTACTAGTGGCCAATGATCATTTAGGGGTGATATTGTATTGATTTCATGAAAACTTTTTTCTTTGTCCTTTGTATGAGAAATTTATGACCACGCCCGTCTGGGTCCGAGTACAAGCATTCATACACATTTGCTAGTCACATGTCCCGTATGCTTTTTAATTCTACGTCCCATATTTCTCAACCTGTTAACCGGGAAAAACTACTATAGTGCTAGGTTCACTCGTGTATGAGTGAACCTAGCATCATTAATACTGAACCTAAAATCGAAGTGCTAGGTTCACTCGTTTGCAATACTATTCATCCTTATTTTAGGTTTAGTCTGAATTATACTATGTTCAATTTTAATAAAATTGGGTCTACTCGTACGAGGGGCTCGATAGAAATTTATATGGAGCCTGGCACCATAGAAGTTGCACTCCCATTAAATCTCGGCTCTTAGTCATGAATGAGAAGATATTACTTATTCTTTATGTGGAGCTTCTAGTGGAGTTGTTACAACCCGCTTGATGGGTGTTAACACTAAAATTTGCTGATTGACTATTAACCAAGTCAGAAAACATGTGAAATGGGTAACAACCGACTCAAGATAGGGAAACATGTGAAATGTGAAATGATTAACCAAATCGGTAATGATTTATCTTCTCCTGTCGTCGGGGCGTTGTCATTGGCGTGCGGCGGCGATCACCTGGCTCCGGGTTCCAACCATTATGGGGCAGGTAAGCTTTACTCGATCACACGGTGGGCACCAAAGGTTACTGCCTGAGGAGCGCATCGGTCTGGTCCGGTTCAGTGCATCTCTTGGTCAGGTGCAACTTCGGCGGGGAACCTATAAAAGATATTCTGACACTTAAGTTGGTAGGTATTCGAGGTGGAAATTGGAACTTGGGTTACGTGAGACGTGTCGTGTCTGTATTTATTACAGGTGGAGGTGACGATGCCACCTGATAATCTATCGGGAATATTGCTCGAAATGAGTCGAGGCTGATGCCGGAGATGTCGGGCTCGTAATGGTGTATCCCTCGTAATTAAGGAGGACGTGGATGTCCTTGTATGGCCAGATGGAGTCCCCGGGTGGAGCCATGCGGTTTGGCTCGAGTCAGATTTAGGAGTGTGGGGTGCTGCTGGATCTGATCCGGCAGGGCACAATAGTACTAGTCCAGTCCATCTTGTGTGTTAGCATTGAACTTATTTGTGTTGATATTTTCATTACTTACTTGCTTCCGCATGCGTTAATTATTGTGTTTGCTTAAAAGTAAAAAAATCGACAAAACCCAAAATTCGGCTAAATTCTAGCATAACACACTACACACTATTCGCCCCCCATAGTGTGGTCATTCACCTCACTCACATTTGGTATCAGTGTGGATTCGTAGCCTTAGATTTCACCATCTCTACTGCATTGAACTCTGATCCAAGAATTGCAGTAGAATCGGTAGTTTCTACACCACCTAGGTTCGACGAGTCTAACTTTGATATTTGGAAGAGTAGAATGCACACTTTCCTAAAGACTCAAGGTTTGGATGCTTTTAACATGGTAAAAACTCATTATGTTGAACCTATGATGGATATGCATGCATGGACTCAAAATGAAATTGACTTGTTTAATTTGAATGCAAAAGCCATGAATTACATATTTTATTCTTTGCAAAATGATATCTTTGACAGTCATGCATTGCACATTCGCTTTTGATGTTTAGGCAATTTTAAATATGTTGTATGATTATGTACAAATCGAAGAATTAATCACTCTTGATGAAGATGGTGATGACAATGGTCATCCTCCTAGTACTAACATAGTTTTTGATGTCCAAAGCACTTTTAGCCAAATGAGCACAAGTAATAATCGTAAACGAAAACTTAGGTACTTTCTTTATCAAGATAATGGGCACAAAATGAAGAATTGGTTCCTCTTGAAGAAGAAATCAAAGAAGGAGAAGTGTGCTTCCCAATCTACTTCGGAATCATGTGGAGCCTCTTCTTGTGATGACTATGAAGCCACATCCAATGTTTGCCTTATGGGTATCTATGATGAGGTACATTTCCCCATTTCTAGTTATGATAGTGATACTAGTTCTTCAAATTCACTTAACATGTTAATTATATGAAGAATGAGTAGAAGAATGTCAAAAAATGTATGTCTGCATTTTTGAAAAAGAATAAAAAAATTAAGAAAATAAAAAAGGACTACTTTAGGCTTATTAGTCATTTGCATGCTCTAGAGTTAGAAAATGAGACATTTAAATTCTTCATATGTTGATTTTCATGATAGTGTTAATGTTTTGAAAACTAGAAATTTACAATTGATAAATGAAATTGGAAAATGAAAAATTGAAAGATAACATGATTAACCCCTTTCATGATGCTTTGAAGCTTGAGGCTAAAAATTTGAGAACAAAAAAATGAGAGCTTGAAAAATAGTTTGAAATTCAAAGGTAAGGATTTGAAAAATGATTTCAAAAATGAAAAATGAGATTTTGAAAATTAAAAATTAAAAAAGAAAATGAAAATTTCTTGTGTCTTGCGTATCTCCATGGATGTATTGAAAAATGAGGTTTTGAATTTAAGTAGGGAGGTAAGAGAATTCAAAAATATTTAGTCTTTCAAAAAATTTGAAAAGAAAAGTATGTACGTCAAGAATGCTCTAACTCTCATGTAAGACATTCTATCTTTAAACCTCATGACAACAAAAAGATGAAAACAATAAAAAAAATTTATAGTCATTGTATTTTGTTGTGGTGTGTTAGGGGTGAGCGGGTCCGAGTACCTTGTATTTTTTATAATATTTGGATCCTACCTTATATAGGACCGGTTTCTAAATTTTAGAACCAGACCCTACCTGTTGGAACCTAGAACCAGACTATACCCGAAATCACAGGTTTCGATTCCGATTCCGAGTACCCTATTGGAACCTGTTCATATACAGGTTCCTGTGTACATGTTCCGGGTACCTTGTTGGAACCTGTTCTGGAACCTGTATGAACAAGTTCCAATAGGTTACCATGTTGGAACCTGTACCCTGGAACCTATAAATGAACATGTTCTAGAGTACAGGTTTCGGGTACCCGATGTGTTGGATTCGAAACCGAAATCGGTTTAAATCGATTCCTAAATTTTTATCCCGGACCCTACCCGAATTTAATTCGGGTCTACCCGGAACCTACCCAATTGGGTCGGTAATGGGTCGGTTCCAACTGATTCCGAATCTACTCGGTATCCATACACACCCTATGGTGTATATGTACATGCAATATATGATTATGCTTTTATGATGAACTCTAGTGTAGTTAAGACACTTTGGGTTTCCAAGCTCATTAACCCCCAAGGGCCCTTAGGCATTTGGGTACTAAAGATATCTTTTTTTTGTAGGGGGAGCCACCACACAAAGGTGAGTTGATCGATGACTGAAGTTGCTTGAGGACATGTGACTGAAGTTGCTTGAGGACATGAAGGATACATATCTCAAGGTTGCAACTTCAAGTCATCATTATGTCTTATGAAAATTGACATCTAAGTAAACTTGGTATCATCTCTTTTACTCCATTTGTCATTTTATAGTTAGAATTATGATACTTGCTTCAGTTGAGTTATTTTATCTGCTCTTAATACACTTTGAAAATGAATTTTTTAATTTTATTTTTGGATTTTTGGTCTCTCCTATAAGGGTCTAAGTAACCTTGTTGTTCTAAACCCAAAGCTACTAATTGGTTTTCTGTTTTCAACCAATTGCGAGGGTTGAGATCTAATTTTTCAAATATTCTATATTTTGTGATATATTTGATTTATTTTTGTATCACTTTGATGTATTTTGAAATGAATCTCTACTATTTAACAAAGTAGGTTTTTGAACATGATACTTAAAGTTCTCTTTGCTATATAGTTTAAATAGCTTGTTAGTAGTTATGTTTTCATTGTATTACTAATGAAGTTTATTTGCAAGTTACGAGAATTCTAAATGGAAGGCTAAATAGAAGAAAATAGAAAAATATCGAAAGTGTTTCAAGAAATGAGGTATGTGTTTCATTTTAGCATATACTTTATTTAACCTCTCATTTTTTTTGCAAACATGTATATTATTCTCATGAATTAATTTGTATCATTTTTATTTTAAATATCATGAGTAAATGAAAAATTGATATTTTGTCAATTCATGATACACACTTGATTTTTGTGTGAAATTGTACTAGGTTAAAAAATCATTCTAAAAACTTTATTCTAAGTCCAAATTATTGGGCGAATAGCTACACTAAGGGAGGGATGAATAATGTGCAAACTAATCTTTAACCTAATTTTGATTTAAAATATTTTCCTGATTACTTAGGTTAATTCTCAATTTCAACTTGATAATGCAAAAGCGAATATAAATCAATCAAACACAAGAATAAGCAATGCTAGCACGATAGATTTATAATGGTTTCAAATCCTTCCCAATTCCACTACCTAAACACCTCCGATTAGGATTTTAAATTCTAGTTTACTAGTTTAAAGTGTATCCTACAAAAAGAATTACAAGCTAAGGCACCAACCCTCACACCCGAGGGTTACTCTCACCCCGAGAGTACCTCCAACACATTTTCTCCCAATGACTACACAATTAACCCTAGCAGATAAGTTTATACATGTGAATTTATGCCTCTACACCAAAGCTACCATCAAACTTACAAGTTAAACACATAAGACAGATCAAGGCTATATATCACCAAGAATAACACAAAATTAGAACACCAAACATTACAAAAATTCTACATGAGACGAATCATAGTGAACATCATTACTCATATTATGCTATCTACATAACTAAAGCATGACGAGAACGAATTACGATATAATCCTACTTCAAATAGACGATAAATTTACTTTTGCTAAGTCCAATCAAATTGTTTTTTTAATTTTAAATAATTAATTTTGGATTGTGTCGGATCATGTTAAGTTTTTATAGTCAAGTTGAGTCAAGCTAGGTTTTACAATTAAATTTGTTTTTTTTTTCTAACTATTTTTCAACAGATGAGGAGCCTCTCCAAAGCCTTGGCCTTGAGAGTGAAGTTGTTCATGCCATCACTAATTGGAGACACACAATGCACGTTTCTAAAAGGGAGGTCTACCCATGACAGTTTCATGGGAACAAACAAAATCATTCATCACAACAAAAGGGCAAGTACAAAAGCTTTCCTTATCAAACTTGACATGACAAAGGCCTTTGACTTGATAAGTTGGGACTTTCTTCTGGAAATCATTCGAAAAAGGGGATTCCCTCACATTTGGTCGAGATGGATTGAGAGCTTGCTTCGATCAGTGAAATCAGCGGTTCTCCTAAATGGAGCATTGGGGAAATGGTTTCGGCATAGAAAAGGCCTGCGATAAGGGGACCCCCTATCGCCATATCAATTTTTGCTTGTAGCGGATATCCTCTCCATGATGATGGTGAAGGCTAACAGAGCGGGGCTAATTTCGGGAATCCACCTGGATTGGGGAAGGGAAGTTGCAAATCTAGAGCTCGCTAATGACTTTGTGATATTCACAAAGGACGTAGAGAGGACATGCGCCACACCAAATTGCTTCTACGCATCTTCGAAATGATGATCGGCCTTAAAGTCAACTTGGTCAAGATGACAGTGATCCACCTCCAAAATGATCTTTCCAAAGCATCTAGGGTGGCAGAATATCTTCCTGCTCAAATACCTGGGTCTGTCGTTGCGAAATGGAAGGCTCTCGAGGGATGCTTGGTCTCAAGTTATCGCCCAAACGGACCGCAAATTGGCTTCTTGGAAAAGTCGCATGTTCTCCAGAGGAGGTTGATTGACTCTCATCAATAGCATCCTTAGCGGCTTATGCAGACACTATTTTGAGATATTTAGAGCACCGAAATGGGTAATAAATCAGATCGACAAATGAAGGAGAAAAGTTTCTATGGAACGGGGGTCCGAGGGGGACCCTAAGTTGTTGGTCTGCTGGGAGGATGTTATTACACCAAGGCACAACGGTGGGCTGGGTATTATCGACCTTGATAATCACAACATCGCCCGACTTTGTAGATGGTGGTGGGCGGTGGCAAATGGAAATAGCCCGCTCTAGGTATACATCGTCAAACAAATCTACTTTCGACGAAAGCCATGGCCAGCGACGTATAACACAAACCCTTGGTCGGCAATTTGAAAGAGAATTTATGCAGCTAAGCAGTTGTTCGCGATGGGTATGGAAACATTGGTTGGGAATAGTCAATTGGTGTTCTTCTGGCTAGACCGATGTTAGGGACTTTTCGATGTGCCCGAGCGACGACGAATCATGACAGATTATTCCCTACATATTTGTAAATATGTTTTCGCGTCCATGTAATTTTGCCTTTATTTCTAGTTCGTACTTGTAAAACCTCTTGTGCAATCCCCGGGGGACCCACGGTATGAGTTGGATGCATTTCGAGTCCATTCGACACTTGGTGCGTGCGTTACGGCTTAGCGGAGCACTTTGTGTGAATTCGTCATGGCCGTGGCCATGGAAAATCCCAATGTCGGATGGCCACGATTTTGTCATGCTCCTCGTGCCAAAAGGAACCTTGGGGGTGGCACTTGGGGGTTAGGGGTCTCATGTATAATGTAGGAGAGCGTTGGCAAACAAAGCGGTTGCCTTGGGCGGAGACGAACGAGTGGCCCATATGGGTATGCGACATGTCGTTCTTCGCCCAAGACAATTGCGGAGCTCGTCCTACACCCGGTTTTATGTTTTTTTGCGTCCATAGTCCTGCAATGTTGTTTTTGCTTTATGCCTTCAAAAACCATTCGACCAACATGGTCTTTTGGGGGCGCGGACATGGAATGCGAGGTTGGCACGTGGTCCAACGTATGCCCCGCGATGTTAAGTCGGGAAGCCCAATTCAGGACGGATTCAGGATTAAGGCTTATCCCTTGCACGGGATGCAAGGGTGCCGCACGGGTTCTTCCGCACAAAAACAATTGGCCCGTGACAGATGGGCCTTCAACACCCGCCTGGCAGATTACTTCCCAAATCTCTTCTTACAAAGTAGTTCAAGGAATGCTTGCATAAGATCGCTAGTGGACGGACAAACAAACATCTGGGCACTAAGTTGGCATGATGGCACTGACCAAGGAGAGATTGACAAGCTATTCTCTTTCGTTGGAAACCCGAAACTCGAATTCGAAGAGGACTCGACTTACTGGCGGTGGCACCCATTGGGCAACTTCTCAACAATCTCCATGTACAAACAACTTGTGAAAAGGGGGGTTTGGGACATAATATCGGAGAAGGGCCTCCTAAAAATGAAGTTCGTTCTCTAGTTGGTTCTCAAGAAGCGGCTACAAACTAAGGATAGGATCCTGAAGCATGGCGCTAACACAATCGACCCAAGATGTGTTTTCTGTCATGATGAGGATGAATCGATTACACATCTCTTTTCAGGATGTAGGTCATGCTCAAGGGAATGGAAGGAACTTCTTCAGCAATTAGGGATCGACTCGTATAGGGTTATCCCTTAAACAGAGAGGGTAATCAAAGCATGGAATAAGGAGCAAACCACTTTGACCATGTTGTGGTGTTGGAGCATATGGACAATTAGAAAAAGAGCGATCTTCAATGATGAACAAGTAGACTGGGGAAAGGCAATACGACTAGGATTCAACTTATGGAACAAATTTAAGGAGTAGGAAGATCGGATTGATAGTTATGTATATATTTGGTTTTTTTAGTCTTTTATTTTCTTTTATTTTCTAGTTGTTATCGGCTTTTGGATTATGGTTCACAGATCTTTTCCATGGTCGTAATCCAAAGTACACTTCAATTCTCTTGAAATGAATCACACGACGTTCTAACCTCATATTTTTTTTAAAAAAAGTTAAATTTTTTAATAAATATTCAAATCACAACTCAAGTCCAAAAATTGTTAATAAAAAAAAACTGAAATTCGACATAATTAGGTCGGATATGGGTCAAATTCGATCGACTTCATCAAGTAGAGGAGACACGTGAGAGGGTTACCCCTCAATTTTTTGTAACATATATATTTAATGTTCTTAGCAATAAGTAGTAGTAGGGAGTTAGGGACTTGCACAAGTAGATTAAATATACGCTGCTCATTAAAGAAAATTTGACAATTTCTCTTTCATAATTTTAATGATATATTAAAGTTCACTTCGCCTTTGCACCTAGGGTGTCCATTCGAATCAATTTAAATCAATTTACCCACTAGTATCTTAGTGGTGAAATATCTAAATATATTACTATTGAATAACGAGTTCTATTTTTAACTCTATAGTTTTATGCATCTACATGTATGTTTTGTAATGCGCTTTGTGTGTATATTATATATCTATGTACGTTTTAATAATTATATTATAAAATTATTTTTTAAAAAAATAATAATTAAAATCGAATTAAAATTTATTGTTTTTCTTAATTAAACTTGCTTAAAAGATCTTAACTAGATCATAAATCAAATCCAGATCCAATTAGATTTAATTCGGTTTTAACAAAAAAAAAATATTTTTTGAATTATTCACAATTTTCATAGGCACGAAAAATAATTGAATTGAAAATTAATATTTTAAACATTAGATGAATCCAAAAAAATTGAAATTCAACCTAGCTAAGACTGATTCAATCCAAAATTTGGAAAAAAAATGTAATTAAACTGGTCCAAGAATTTTAACCTTTATAATTATTGTTGATAAGCTTAAAGAAATTGCACCCTTTAATCTCGGGGAGATCTGGCTGTCATTGGGTTTATATTTTAGATTGGATAAATCTATTTTTTTCCTTTCCTTACCGAAAAGGTTGATCCCCGTCACTTTTGTCTTCTTTGAGAATTTGAGGTGTTGTTTGGTTAGCAAAAATTATTTTCTGGTTTGATTTCAGTGAAATTAAAAACTTGGTTTCGAAAACTTGGTTTTGGTTTCTAGTTTTCAATTTTCTGAAAACGCGTTTAGTTAATAAAAACAACATCAGTTTTAGTTAGTTGAAACCAGTAAATATTTATTTTATTATAAAAAATATTAATTTTTCTTGAACATTTTTAGTAGTAATTAAATGTTTAGTTAGTTTACAAAATTAAATATTTGTTAATATGGTTACAAAATATTTAAATGATTTAATTAATTAAGTTATTGGTAATTTAAGATTTTTTTGTTCAATTAGATATAAAAATTAATTAATAGTTATTATAAAATTTCAAAAAAAAACAAGTCCAATGATCTAAAATTAGGTTTGATTAAATTATAAATAGACCAACTTTAAGAAAATTGAGTTATTTAAAATTTGGGTTTGAGTCAATTAGATATAAATTGGTTTAATTATTTTATAAATTTCAGATAAAAGTTTGAGTTAAAAATGATGATTTTTTTTATTTTTAAAAATTCGATATAGTTTGATTTATTTTTAAATTAATTAATTTTATAAAAAAAATTTATAATTACAAAGTTGTCACAGCATTTTGATAACGAAACTGACCGTCTCGAAACCACAGAAAACAACATTCTGTTGTTTTTATTTTTATTAAGAAAACTGATTTCGTTTTCATTCTGGTTTCGATTCAGTTTCACGAAAACATTAAACCAAACACGTTTTCGTAAGCAGTTTTGGTTTCAGTGAAACTGAAACCATGAAAATAGACTTGGTTTCGCTAACTAAATAGGCCCTGAGGGTTGTATTTTTGGGCTGAAATAATAGAGGTGAGATGGTCCGAATATCTTATATTTTTCATAATATTCGAATCCTAGCTATCGTGTATAGAATCGATTCCTAAGTTTTGAAATTGAATCCTACCCTATTGAAAATCTAGAATCAGATCATATCCGAAACTACAAGTTCCGATTCCGATTCTAGAAATAGAAAAAGATGTCGAGAGAAGAAAAAAAAGATTAGGGCATAATCTACCCTAATTAGCTATTAATAACAATAATTAGCAGTTTTACATAAAGACTCATATAACTAAATATTACAATTAGATCCAAAATATACCAAAACTCATCCTAAAAATGGTGCATATATATCATATGAACACATCTTGTGAATACATATATGAAAGAAATAAACTACTGCTAAGATCTTTTGTAAGAACATCGGCAAGTTCTTCTAATGATTGAACAAATGGAATACAAATTACTCCTTACTCCAATTTTTCTTTGATGAAATGACGATCGAGTTCAATGTGTTTAGTTTTATCATGCTGAACTGAATTATTTGCAATTTCGATCGTAGCTTTGTTATCACAGATTAACTGAATAGGTCCCACTGGATATAGAAGCAATTCGAATAGAAGATTTTTCAACCACAATACCTCATATATCCCTTAAGCCATAGCACGATACTCCGCTTCAGCACTTGAATGAGCCACAACGGCTTATTTTTTACTTCTCCATGAAACTAAGTTTCCACCAATAGAAGTGCAATAATTAGATGTGGAATGACGATCTTCTATTGATATTGCCCAATTAGCATCTGTATATCCATCTATTTTAAAGTTACCATGCTTAGAGAAAAGCAAGCCACGTCCAGGACACCCCTTGAGATATCTTAGAATTCGATACACAGCATCCATGTGGTGCTCACGAGGATCATGCATGTATCTACTCACCACACTTACAACAAAGGTAATATCAGGTCTTGTGTGAGAAATAAATTAACTTCCCCACTAGTTTTTGATATCTTTCACGATTAACTAAGAGACTGGCATCATTAGCCAAATGGTGAATCTGATTAATAGGAATTGTTACTGGTTTGCAACCAAGCATCCCTGACTCAGACAACAAGTCTAGTACATACTTTCGCTGAGACAAAAAAATGTCATGCGCTGAATAGACAACTTCAATTCTTAAAAAATATCGAAGTTCTCCCAAATCTTTCACTTCAAACACTTGTGCTAGTTTGCCCTTTAAACGTTCAGCCTCTTCTGTATCATCTCCTGTGACAATGATATCATCCACATAGACTATCAAAATGACTACTTTCCCTTGATGATGCTTGAAAAATAAGGTATGATCAGCATTACACTGAGTATAGCCCATTGATACCACTGCTTTGTGAAATCTATCAAACCAAGCTCTCGGTGATTGTGTTAATCCATATAAAGATCATCGCAGATAACACACCATACCAGTTGTATCAGCACTTTGAAAACCAGACGGTATTTCCATGTACACCTCTTCCTGTAGATCTCCATGAAGAAACTCATTCTTCACATCTAATTGATGAAGTTTCTACCCACAATTCACGACACATGAGATAAGTGTGCAAATGGAGTTCATCTTCGCCACGGGTGCAAAAGTCTCATCATAATCAATATCATATGTTTGAGTATAGTCTTTTGCCACCAACTGAGCTTTAAATCGACCAATTTTGCCTTCAGGTGTTTGCTTTACTATGTACACCCATTTACATCCGACGATTTCTTTCCTTCAGACCATGGTTTAAAATATCGGAACCGATCTCGGTCAGTGATCGGTACCAATATGTATCGGTACTGTATCATACCGACACACGATACGGGCCGGTACGAAAAAGACATACCGGCTAGTGATTTTTTTTTTTGTTAAAAATAACTCCAATAACACATAATTGTATGAGCTATAGTACCCGACAGCACCCCAAACAGTCTTAAATCCAGCCCATACCGGGTACTATAGCCATTTGGGGTGTTGTCGGGTACTATAGCTCATACCGAGCGGTATCGCCCGGCATGACATCAAATACCGCCCGATATGGGTGGTATTTGATAAATACTACCCATACCGGGCTGTATTAACTGAAATACTAGGTATCACCCAATACCGGGTATCTAATATATCAGTTTTTTGAAAAATCGATAAATACCGATCGTACCGGGTGATACGGTACAGTAGTGTAAATCATGCTTCAGGCAGAGGTACAATTTCTCATGTGTTATTTTTTGCTAAGACTTTCATCTCTTCTATCATTGCTTCTTTCCACTTAGGGTCCGCGATGACAACCTTCCAATTAGAGGGAATAGAGATAGAAGATAGAGCTGAAATAAAACATTTATAGGTAGAGGACAAGTGATCATAGGAAACATATTGAGAAATATCATAACGGTAATGAGATGGAAGTATAGAAGAACGAGTACTCTTCCGAAGAGAAATAGGAAGGTCTAAAGTAGAAGAAGCATGAGGGATGTTACTGTTAGATGTATATGAAGCCCCAATAGGAGAAGACTCTAGGATTCTGGAGGGATGCAAAATGGTCTCAGTATCACTATGTGAGAGACTAAGTTCCTCTCGCTGAGTTGATTCTTCCTCGTGTTGAGTTGGATCTTCCTCCTCTTGCTCATGACCTGTCTCATTAGAACCTTTCAATGTCCCATTAGGAATTTTTGGCTCTGGTGCAGTCTCCCCCTCACGATGAGTCCAACTACGAATTGGAGAGAGAAGAAAGTCATCAACCTCTGAGGTAGATATGGAATTTGATGAAGGTGACAAATTTTTTTCACTCAGGCGGGTAGTAACACTTGTATCCCTTTTGTGTGGCTGAATAGCCAATAAATATGCACTTGAAAGAGTAGGGATCCAATTTGTCAAGAGAGGGATTGTGATCCCGCACAAAATGTACACATCCAAAGACCTTTGGAGGCACAATAAACTCAGCGGCTCCGATAAGACACTCCAAGGGTGACTGATAATCCAAGGTGTGAAGTGGCATTCGATTAATCAAATGACAGACTGTCAGAACTACTTCACCCCATAGATACTTTGTCACATTCATTGAAAACAGAAGTGATCGAGTGACCTCGAGTAGATGACGATTCTTCCTTTCAGCTACCCCATTCTGAGCCGGTGTATTAACACATGTTGTTTGATGAAGAATACCATGCTCCACCAAGTAGGCCCAAAATTCCCTGTGGGTGTATTCAGTATCATTGTCTGAGTGAAGAATCTTAACCTGAGCATTGAGCTGGGTACTAATCATCTTATATATAGAACTCTTGGAAGCACCGAAAGACTTCATTTTTCTATTTAAGAAGATATACCCAAGTTGTACGATTGAAACAATCAATAAAGATAACAAATCATCAGTGTCTAGAAATGATAGTAGTACGACAAGGACCCCAAACATCACTATGAACTATCAGAAAAGGATTAGTACTTTTATTACCAGAATAAGAATAAACATTGCATGTATATTTTGTTGGCGAAATGGCGGCACTAGATGGGGGTGAATACTGTGTTTACTATACGATTTGCCTAAATCTAATTTTAATCGATTGCTTAGATTACTTAGGCGAATTACAATTATGCGATTTAAATGCGGAAGCAAAATAAAGCAATATAGCTCAAACAATTTAAATCAGCAAACACAAGATTTATAGTGGTTCGGCCCCAATGCCTACTCCACTACCTAAGTACCCCGCTTAGGATTTTCAAACTAAGTTTTACTAAATTAATTAGTTTCCCTTACAATAAGGACTTTTCACCGAAAAGACTCGCTCTTCAACCGAAGACACTTCCACACCCGGAAGTATCCCGCCTTCCTACTGAGAGCTCTTTCCCACCTTAACCTAAGAGACAACTAGAATTAATCCTAGTAACAACTAAGTTTACACAAGTGGCTTTACTCTTATACCAAGATACCACTTCACACACAGCAAGACCTAACACCCTAGGTCTTCACACAAATAAATCAAACAGTTAAAATAACAGTAAAATTATAATTGAAAAGACCTAAAGGATAAACCAAGCATTAGTGCTCTTCTCAAGCCTTCAATGCCTCCAACTCGTCAAGACAAACTGCTCGATTTAATTCTCGAGTTGAGGAAGAACTTGCGCTTGAAGTGGAACTCGCTAGAGAAGCAGAGCGCGCGCGATTAGTCCTTGGAAGGCTTTAAATCTCCCTTAGAATGCTCAATGATCACTGTAAGATTGGGAGAAGAAGATTAGATGAAGTATCAGATGGTGTATTTATACCCTCGTGAAGCAACGGCTGTTCAACGGGTAGAAAACTATCTGTTACAGACCGCCGGTCGAAGCATCGGTCGACCGATCATTCGACCGCTGGAACTTTCCCTATGGTCGGTCGACCGACGGGTCGACCGCCAGACGCAGATCGCGCGATCTGCGATCTTCGGTTGACCCGTCGATCTACCGACACGATATTGCATCGCGGCTCATATGCAGGTCGATCGACCGATTGGTCGACCGCCAACCTCGGCCAATTTCTTTCGCCATTCGGTCGACCCGTCAGTCGACCGACGCGATCTTGCGTCGCAGATATCAGCAGGTCGGTCGACCGACTGGTCGATCACTGCTCTCTGCCCATTTCAGGCCTCTGTCGATCGACCGAAGTAGCCAGCGGTCGATCGACTGGTCGATCGGCTGAGTTTATTTTCTCAGCCGATTTTCTTCTGCACTTCGTTTTCGGGTTCCGGCTCTCAACGAGCATCTTCTGCACTTCGTTTTCGGGTTCCGATTTTATTGCGATAAAGAGAATGAAACAATTTTGCTAGGACAGAAAAAGTCAAATGACCAAGTCTCTGATGTTGCAAAATCATATTCATCTATTGCTTTATTTAAAAAGGAAGCTACCAATCCTGTGCTATTATTTGGAGTCACCATGCTCTCAAGGTGATAAAGACCATCATGCATTCTACCCGCTCCAATCGTCTTCCCTGTCGACAGCTCCTGAAAAAGACAATTAGTTGGAAAGAAAGTCACTTTACAGTTGAGAGACTTAGTGATAGAGCTAATAAAGAGAAGATTCATAGGAAAGCTAGGAACATTGAGCATAAATGAGAGGCAAAGGGAAGGTGAAATGCTAACAACACCTTTACCAGACATAGACGTAAAGTAACCATCAGCAATGCGAACCTTATCTTTACCTGATCATGGAAAATAAGACACATATGAGTTTGATGACCTAATCATGTGATTAGAGGCTCCCGAGTCTATGACCCAAGAAGAGATAGAAGTAGGCTTACTGTGTAATGCATTTAGTGAATAGTAAGAGATAGCTTTGCCATCAATTGCTTGATTGTCTAAAGTACCTCTATTGATGCATCATTGGAGGAGGCAGGAGTGATAGATTGCACATCTAAATTATGGTCAGAGTAGTGAGCCTGCCCTGCTGGAAATCCTCGATTGCTACCTCTGCCGCCTCCACACCGGTTATCACGTCCTCCACCCCTAGTAGGTCTGCCATGAAGCTGCCAACATGTATCCTTGATATGACCAATCTTGTGACAATAATCACACTGTAGTTGTTCTTTATCACTTTTGGGGCATGGTTGGACTATAAGTGCATATCGAGAAGTATCGCCGATATCAATCATAACTCGTCTTCGAGTTTCTTCACTTTGTGCAATAGACAACGTCTGCTGTAGAGATGATAGTGTATCTCCTCGTCCGAGAATCTGCACCCGTATGGAGTCAAATTCTAGATTAAGTCCAGCGAGGAAGTCGAATAAACGTTCCTCCTCAACATATTTCTTGTGAATAACAGCATCCTCTGCGTGAACTGCTTTAAATGGATGATAGAAGTCTAGTTCAATCCACAATCATCGAAGTTCTACAACATAAGCTATGACAGACATGTCACCTTGACGAACACAACGTATTTGGCATTGGATTTCATATGCCTGAGGAGAATTTTCTTTCTGGGAGAAAGTTTGAGCAGCTGCCTCCCAAATTTCGCTAGTTGTTTCAAAGAAGGAAAAACCTTGACTGACTGTAGGTGTCATTGAGTGTAGTAGCCAACATATGACTAAAGAATTCTCAGAAATCCATAACATCTAAGTTAGGTCTCCATCTATCGGTTTAACTTTAGCGCCAGTGAGATACCCCTCCAAACCGCGAGCCCGAACAAATAACTGTACGCTACGAGACCACATAAGATAGGAGGATAGTCCATCAAGTCGAACATGACTAATCTACAAAGATGGATTCTCCATTGAGATTCCCAACTTAATATTTGAAGATTGGATCACCTCCTTTGAAACAAGCTCACTATCATCTCTCACACCTTCGGTCATCAAAAACTTCACACAAAAGAAAAAACTTCACATAAAATTAATTATCTGAACATATCTAGAAGTGTATGTGGACGTTACAAACAGAGGGTCAGAATTGATCGATCTGAAGATCTACATCGGGAATGTGGATAGCACTTGAAAAAAAATGGCGATGGTGTCGCTACAGTGACGTTGACGTCATTGGCAGTGCCTCCAACATCGCGGGCGTCGTTGGCTGCTCCTCGCGCCTGCGGCGTTGTCGGCGTCTAGTGTTAGGGGTGATGTCCCCTATTGCCTCAAACCGGCGACTTGCGGCTAGAATGCAGGTTGGTCGCCTGCTGAGATGCCGCCCGCCCGTGTGATGAGGCGGGTGGCTATCGCCCGCGTCTGGAGGCGGGTGGTTGTCGCCTGCTTAGCGGTCGACTGTGAAGGTGGAACGGCGACGATGAGGCAGGGAAGGAGGGAGGAGGTGGCGGTACCTGCGCTCTGATACCAAGTAGAAAAAGATGTCGAGAGAAGAAAAAAAAGGGTTAGGGCATAATCTGCCATAATTAGCTAATAATAATAATAATTAGCAATTTTACATAAAGATCCTCTTATAACTAAATATTACAATTAGGTCCAAAATATACCAAGGCTGGGTACTTTGTTTGAATTTGTTAATTTACAAGTTTCAGAATAAATTCCAGCGGATTTTAGAATAAGTTCTAACATATTTTTGAACAAATTTCAACAAATTCTAGTACAGGCTCCAGAATAAATTTTAACATATTTCAGAACAGATTTTGAAATATATTCCAATAGATTTTAAGAATATATAAATTCCGATTTCAAATAACCGATATATTAAATAATTTTTATTTTGAATTTATTCAAATTTAATTCAGATCTAATCAAAATTTATCCGATGCATTTCATCGGATTCTGAGACTAGTTAGTACCCCCGCACACCTACGTAAAACAGCCGCCGCCTCGTTTCATTGCTATCCCAAACGTATGTCTCCATAAAGCAAGTAGGTTTGACTCAAACACTTTCCGACTGCAATTCTCTGGATCGTCATCCCCGTACATAAATCCAATTCCAAGATGACGCACTCCATGCCAGATGTCAACCACCTGGAAATTTCCTAGTGGAGATTCCATGCACGGTTCTCGTCTTCCATCACCCAAACTAAACCGAACCGGACCGATTCGAAACCCCAACGGCCCAAGGCTGCGCCTAATTGCAGCACGCCGGCAGAACGAAAGCAGCAGCTCGGAAGCTTCCATTCCATATTCGAGCAGTTAAGGCAGCTCAGTAGGAAGCCGGTAACATCAGCAAAAGGAAGCTCAGTGGAAACGTCTGCCAATTGCACCCCATTTCATACTTCGGTGCCGCGATCTCGTTCACTAATTTGCTGCCGATGTATAAATACAGGCGCACGTTTCCATATATGTCGATCGATCATATACATGGCGGCAGTCGGAGTTCCATTTCACGCCACCTCCGCCGCCGCCGCCGCCACCAGTAGCATGGCCTACGAGTTCGTCCCTTCACAGAGCCACGGGAGCAGCTCCTCCACCAGCTCACTCCTCGACGACATCCCCGGCTTCGATATCTCCGACTTCATCACGTTCGACCAGCCCGATCAGTTCGCGCCCGCAGCTGCTCACCAGTCACCGCCGCGGGCGATGGATGCCGGCGGCTACTTCGGCAATTTCAGCAATGACAACACTCATACCCTGAGGTACGTACTAAATATAAATCCTTGCTTATCACACGTCCGCTGCTCTTCATTGAATTGCACCACCGCAAACCTTCACTAAACTGGGAATCTACGCATTTGGGAATGTAGGAACATTACTGGAGTTGAATCAGGAGGGGGAAGAAGGGACGAAACATCAAGGATTGCGTTCAGGATGAAATCGGAGGTGGAGACTCTTGACGATGGATATAAGTGGAGGAAGTACGGGAAGAAATCAGTCAAGAACAGCCCCAATCCGAGGTACGTAATTATAATTTAGCATGCATTATCTCTATTCGAAGATACATATATGTAATGATCGATCGAGATGAAGTGCAAATTTTGATGTATATCTATCTTGGGTGGATTGGTTGAACAGGAACTACTATCGATGCTCGACGGAGGGTTGCTCGGTGAAGAAGAGGGTGGAGAGAGACAGAGAAGATCCCAGCTATGTCATAACGACGTACGAGGGAACTCACAATCACTTGAGCCCAGGCGTTGTTTACTACGCATCGCAAGACACCGTCTCCGGCCGCTATTACGTCGCCGGGTGCCAAATGCCTCATCCGGCTGCTGCTTCTTCTTCCTCTTCTTGACTGCATGCACGCGTTCTCCAGCCGTGCATCGGAGGAATGCAGTAATTTGCTACTTGTTAGCGAGCGAGATAGTGCGAGTAATTTGGCGAAGCTTTTTAAAAAACTCTGTTTCCTCTTTTCCGTGCTTTGTATGTGTATATACATAAATATATCCTTTGCAATATATTGCCGTGCAATCATCTCTCAGTTCTGAGCTCATTTAACCTGAAGAAGAACGAAATAAACTTCATTTACTTGATCGAGCAGATTCAGTACATCGATGACGACACAGCGTCACTCCTTTCGTGCATCATCCATCAATGACAGTTTTGAAAACGAAGTATGCTACAGAAGCGATAAAAGGCATTTCAATTTCAGTTAATTAAAAAGAAAAGGGAAGTCAATTAGTAATCGATCCACTCAAATAAGTCATAATTAATGTATTAGTTTGTTTCAGATGAAGTCGACCTAAATCAATATGCTATTTGTCCGTGTCACAATCGATCGATCAAGAATCAAGATGATGTGATAAAACTTCAGGAACAGAGTCTGATGAGAGGGTTTCCACCGAGGTTCCTTTCCAGGAATTGCAAGAATTCTAGAGGATAAGTGGCGCATAATCTGAAGTTCTGAACATTGGATGGTTTGGCTCCACTAAAAAGTACAACCTTTGATGGTGACTCGGAAGCCGAGAGGAAGGTAGTGGAAAAATTGACTTCTTGGCATTTACCAGATTATGTGCACAATCTCCCCAGCTTAAAATTGGACTTTGAACTTGAATTTTGACTTCAATTCTAAAATTGTGTGCATCGGTTCATACAATTAAGTTATATTGCAAGCAGGAGGTCAATTAAGTTACAATATCAAACACATGCTTTCTACCTTTGAATATGCAACTTTATTTGAAAATTACATATTTGCATTCACAGAGTTCAATGTTACACACGTGTGTGTGTATATATATATATATATATATACACCATAATAAGGACCGACGGATAAAAGAAGTAATAGAGTTCAATGTTACACACATATATATATATATATATATATACACCATAATAAGGACCGACGGATAAAAGAAGTAATAGAGTTCAATGTTACACACACACACATATATATATATATACCATAATAAGGACCGACGGATAAAAGAAATATATGAAAAATTGATGGGTATTTTAGGTATTAAAATTTGGTAATCATGGGAAACCGCCGAATTGGTGGTTTCAAAAATCTTTCAAAATTCATTATTTTAAAATTATGAGATTACCATACCATACTATATCATGGTTTTAAAAGTTTTCCCAAACATAAAATCATATCATACCATGTCATGGTAAACCATACTCTATCATGAAACAAACAAGACCTTATTCTCTTTGCTTATTGCATCTTTTCGCTGATGAAAGGTTAAGTTCAGAACAAGAAATCAAGTACAAGAAATTTTCTAGATAGTCAGAGAAATTTGATCGGTTGAATAGGACGAAGAAAATGGAATGGAATTCTGATGATCTTATCTAAACTAGAAACAAAGAACAATATTTGGATCCCTCTTTTTATCTACATTCAAGTTGAAGTTGTTGCTGATATATCAAATGCTAATGTTTTCATCTTTTCTCCCTTGGCATTATTATACGCCTTATTAATCTTCATCCTATTAATAAATTGATAGATCTCTCAAAACGCATATGCTACAAATTAATATCTTTAACAAGAAAAATATTTAATAAGATCGTCAATCTGAATGTTGTTCTCTATTGCTTTGAGATTTGTGCTGGATTGAAGATCATCTGTGATAAGTCTAGCATCATATTTCATTGGACGAGACCAAGCGAAAGGCTAAACCATCATGCTAGCGCAGTAAAAAGTCCAAAAACTACTTGCGACCAGGCACTCTCTGTCATTTTTACCTTTCCAATCAACAATAGTTTGGGTGTCAAGAAAATAAATAAGCTTTATAAGGACTTCTTTTGGCTCTAACAGGACCTCAGAACTACCCTACTGAATTCCATAAAATGTTCACTGGTTAGGAGTAAGTTATTCATCATAACAAAATTTTGAAAAGAGCGATGGGAGATTGGATCACCTCTAGTTACACATCTAATGATTTGTATTCAGCTTGTCAAGACAAACAATATCACTATTTCGCATGTTGGTCCAGAAGCTCTATGCCTCAACATCATTTTCACCCTTCCTATAGACGCCGAATATCTGGAATATCTGCACTGTTATGTGCTGTTTGTCATCTGTTGTATTTATAGTGTCAAATATAGATGGAGCCACAAAGACAATTTCTCAATCACCTTGGTTTCCTCCGTAGTCAACTATGGCAGCATATATACTGAAATAGTAAGTACAATTTGGAAACCCTCCACCATGTAAAAATTAAGTTGTCTGCTAGCTTATAGTGAAGAACAAGCTCAATACCAAAGGAAAATTGCATAGAGGATGAATTTTACTACCATATAGAAGACAAATTTCTCTCCGTTGAGTAATTTCATGTTTCGATTGAATATTATATTGGAAATCACTTTAACTAAGGCAAGGAATAAGTATAATATATCAGCCAGGATTTCTATATCAGCCAGGAGTTAATATAATCTTCTCATCTTACCTACATTCAACTACTACCATTTTACACATCACAACTTCACTCAAATTTTCACATCTTCTCATCTTACCTACAACTACCACCACTTCACACGTCACAACTTCACTTAAAATTTCCTTTCCTCTTGTATAAAATGCCATAAATCCATTGAGTATCATCTTCTACCTGTCCATTTTTAGGGATCATGTGTATTTTTCAGTAGTATCCACAAAGGAGATTTTGTTAATATTGTCCATCTCAAAACTCCCAGACATTTTGAGACATCCACGAACATGTAACATGTTTTAAGTGCCAACAAAATAAAGAAGCATGTTGTACGTAGCAGACTTGTTGACCACTACAAACAAATGTGTTCTTAAACAAATTCGACCAGTTGAACAATAACATGCCAATAGTCCTATGAGGGTGAGGCACCAAAACACAAACGGTTAGGAAGAAAACGGATCTTCGTGCAAGAATCCAAAAATCCAAACGCAAAAAAACATAGCCAAAATGAATAAATCCGGAAAGAGAAAAACATCAAGAACTTACATGGTTCGGCCCGGCGAGGTACCGGTCCTACATCCACGGGGAGAAGAGGGCACTGATCTTTATTAATAAGGGAGAGAATCCGGTCAGTACAAGTGAATCAGAATAAAAAAAATTGATGACTAAACAATAAAAGAAAAATACAATTTGAAATTAGAAATATATTTTTCTACATCCCAAAATCTGATTTTCTGTTTTTGCTTGAAACTGCAAAAGAGAGTTGTGGATGCCGCGTCCTGCACTTTGATCTTCTTGCTTTTGCCTGAGACGGTGTGAAGGAGAAGAGTGCCACCGGAAAGGAACATCGCTTGGAAACAAGGTTTTCGGGATGATATGGAACCTTGGTATTCTGCCTCTTCTATACTACAAAGGGAGCCGACGTTTTGCGTGCAATTAGCGTCGATTGCAAAATTCCCATGAAGAGGCCGCTGCTGATTGGGTGGCCTCTTCAATTTTGACCAACAAATCAGGGAGGTTGAACGAAGTTTGTGCTGAATTCGTAATAAAAAACAACCGCCTGAAATTGCGTGCGAGACAAAAGCTCCTCCATCTATTTTTCCTTTGACCGGTCAACTGCATAATGCTTCAATTCAATTTAAGGTAATGTAATGCTACCTCGAATTGCGTGCAGCAATTGAGGCAGCGACTGCACATGGTGCCAATTGGAATAGGTGGGCTCGACCCACATGCTTGGCCCACCTAGGCCGGGCCGAGCCTAGTGAATAGTAGCAGTATATATTTTTTTCTTGCTCCAGCTTTGTGAAATTTGGCCCATTTCGAATTTGGGTCGGGTTTAAATTAAATCAATCATCACAATTTTCTCTTTTGATGAGATTTGAACCCAACCCAAATTCAAAATGGACCAGATTTTACAAAGCTGGATCAAAAAAAAAAACTATGCTATTACTATTCACTAGGATCGGCTCGGCCCAGGTGGGCAAGGCCGCCAAGCATGTGGGCTGAGCGGCCCGAGCCCACCTATTCCAATTAGCACCATGTGCATTGCACATGGTGCTGCCGCCACTGCATTACATTAAATTGAATTGAGGCATTATGCAGTTGACCGGTCAAAGGAAAAATGGATGGAGGAGCTTTGTCGCACGCAGTTCGAGGCGTTTGTTTTTTATTACAAATCAGCACAAACTTCGTTCAACTTCCCTGATTTCTTGGTCAAAATTGAAGAGGCCACCCAATCAGCAGCGGCCTCTTCATGGGAATTTTGCAATCAACGTTAATCGCACGCAGAACGTCAGCTCCCTTTGCAGTATGGAAGAGGCAGAATACCAAGGTTCCATATCATCCCGAAAACCTTGTTTCCAAGCGGTGTTCCTTTCCGACGGCACTCTTCTTCTTCATATCGTCTCAAGCAGAAGCAGGAAGATCAAAGTGCAGGATGCGACATCCACAACTCTCTTTCGCAGTTTCATGCGGAAGCAGGAAATCAGATTCATGCAGTATTTTTCTTTTATTGTTTAGTCATCAGTTTTTTTATTCAGATTCACTTGTATTGGCCTGATTCCCTCTATTATTAATAAAGATCAGTGTCTTCTTCTCCCCGTGGATGTAGGACCGGTATTCCGCCGTGCCGAACCACGTAAATTGTTGGTGTTTTTCTCTTTCCGAATTTATTCATTTTGGCTATTTTGTTTTTTGACGTTTGGATTTTTGGATCCTTGTAGGAAGATCTGTTTTCTTCCTAACACAAACCATATCCTCGAAAGCAGTTTATGAAAGCTACTCCCATTTTATGCCATATAAATGAATATGACCTTTCTATATTGGGGACTTCAGTAAGCTCCTTAGTTCAAGATTTTTATTGACAGTTCACATCCTACAACTTTTGATGACCCAAAAACAAAGTCTTGACTGTTTAGTAAATGTTGACATGGTGGCCAGATTCTGATCTTCAAGGACTCTTGATGGCTTCATACTTGTGAATATAATTCTTACGTACAGCTCCCAACTTGAAGCCATATTTCGGAAATATAAGCAGCAATGTATTTGTTAATAGTTCCTTTTATAAGGCAAAGAATCTCAATGCATAGTATACTACTAGGTGAAGAGGATTTCCCACACCTTTTGGTAGCCTGGTAGGTACCAAAGAGTACACTCCACGAGTATTCAAAATCACATCTGCAGTTGGTAAGGGATTCACTTCTATGTAGAAAGCGGGATATGCGTAGATGAACAATAGGGACATATGAATTTCTCATGGATGACGGGACCAGTATATATGAGGATTTGTTTTACACTTCCAGTTAGCTCATTGTCCATGTCTATGATCATATTTGATTTCAAATTCCTTCTGCTCCAATTATTGATGTTATCCAGTGGATGATAAGAAATTCTTCCCCCAACGATGTGCCTGAATACTTGACGTGGTGGGTTGAATCCTTTAAGGCCTTATTTGCTCATAGTTGAAGGTTACTGTTCAATGTTTCTTTATGAAATTGCCATCCTGCACTTGGAAATGATTAAGAATGTTAGCTGTTGCTGGTAGATTTTGTTACTCGGGATACATCATCTTCTATTCAAGATATCCATATTGATACTTTGAGGTATGCATTAATTTGCATGATTAAAAGTGTGGCACAGTGGACAATATGTGCATCTGAGTTTGTGTCGTAAATGAATATATTGAGCCTTTAATTCAGATGGTTTTTTTATCATCTTTGAGACCGTTCTTTAATCAATGTTTTTTTCCCAAATGCATTAAATTTACTGAGTTCTTTTTGGCAGCAGACAGATCCAAAGCCTATAGGAAGCGGTTGAATTTTTCTATTTTAAAAGCTGTGAATTTCTAGCAAAACCCATCAGCTTGACAAAATTCTGAATTGGATGGAAATTTAAAATGTATTTCCTATCAAGGTGAACCATAAGTCATGTTCCCTTCAAGTAGCTCATGGCATCTTTAGGTTATCATGATCCAAAATTATCTCTATAGTGCTTCTAGCCTTTCGAATTCCATGTTGTATAATGTTTGGTTAATTGGTATTTTTCATTTTATATCACACATTGGAAGTCTTCAGAATATTTGGAGGTACGTCCCAGTGGATGAATTATATAGTTTGGTTCTTTTTGGACAGAGAAAATAGCATACAGAAAGTGATGTTTTTCTTCATTTTTAAACTCTTTAAGTTTCTAGTTGTGTGACAAAGAAGAAAGAGTCTTGTCGAAGGATTGAATGCTGAAATAGAATTACCTTCTCAAGGTTAAAAACACTTGAATCTTCACTATATAACAATATAACATATTGTAGAGTCCATAGATTGAACGACTGATTGAAGAACATTAGTAATGCGATTGAGAGTCCCATTTATGAGGTTGGGTTGCATCCTATGAGATCACAAGATCATTGATCAAATGTTGCATTCTCAAATGTTTCATCTGAAATATTGGGATTTCTTGCTTACTTATATATTTCAGCTAATGTTCCAAATGTATTAAAGCTCATCTCTTCAGATGGAAGATACTAAGATCATGTTGTTTGGAATTTTTTGAGGAAATGAATTGCCATAGGAAATGAATTGTCCATTACAAACCTTTCTTAAGTTGATATCTCATTATTCCTTTTGTCATTTGTTTTGTGTTCATACTTCATCGTGCCTATGGATGAAAGAAATGTTGCAACCTACTAGGTTAGACAATTTGACGGTGGCATGATTGAGAGAGATTTGCTATTATTCCAATTTCTAAAGAAAACACTTTCTTTTGTCTTATGAAACGATGTTCATTTTTAGGGTTTTGAATTTGTTTAAGCCATATATTAATTCTATAATAGGCTATTATCTTCATCGCTGATAGTCTCTCACAAATAGTTAGTTGGTACATATGGATAATGCTTAAGAAAAAAAATGCCGTTCTTGATACATATGTAGACGATGGCTATACAAATACTTCACTGGCAAGTTTGTCTAATTATCTCAACTGTGTGGATATTGATAAAATTAACTTTGACCATGTTCAAATTTATGGACATGTCTGAACTCGCAAGACTATCTGGAATTAATTTGCTTGAACTGCTATAATGATTACTGATTTAGTGATTTGGAAGTGCTTATTGATCAACTAATTACAAAGGAAAAACTTGACAACAGTTTTTCAGAAATTCTAAGGTGTAGATTATATTTTATATTTTACAATTGCAATGCTTGCTTAATTATGTTTTATTAGCTACTTAATAACTCTTTAAATGACAGTACGTAAAGGTGTAGCTTGATTCACTTTCTAAAGTTTTTTTTATCATTGATACTTTAAAAGATAGCCTCAGAATTACAGTTCAAGTTGAAAAGACCTCATTATTATGAACTTAATGACAATTTACCTAATTTACTTAGTTGTAAGTTTTAGAAAATTATGCAATTGGTGCCCATATTTTTTAACTGTTATCACAATGACCCCTTTGGGAGGATATTCATTTTCTTGAGCATATTGTTCATTTTTAGAAGTTTTCCCAAAATTTTCCCATAGTAAATATCTGCATTATATATATATATATATATATATATATATATGAATTTGACATATCGACACAATTGATATATGGAGTACGTTTTGTCCGTTTTCATAAATTCTAATGCTTTATTAACAAAATGCATGTCAAAAATGCATGATTAAATAAATATTGAAGAACTTCGATCAGTACCTTGGCTAAGTTTAGATGATTATCCCTTTGGCTATATCATTTTTAATGTGTTTTTTTTTTCGTTTGTTCAATGTGATTTAATGAACATATATTTCAAAGAAAAATGACTATATTATACTTTTACATTCTTATAGCATTCCCTTTGTCACATGATTAGTCATGGGAAACAAATTAAATTAAACTAACTTTGCAAAATATTTGGTTAATAAGAAAATAATTTTGATCGAAGTCAAAAAAATAATCTTAGTTTAAAAAACATTTTCTCTTACAAAACAAGAGACTTTGTAAAATCTTGTGAATATAATATAAGTACCACATAAAAATATATACAAAAGTTTTAATTAATTATACATATAAAATTATTTTTTATCTTCAATGACAATAACCGATTAAGGTTCATATTATATATATATATATAATAGATTAAGGTAAAAAATAATTTTTGTTTTATTTCTAAATATACAGTCAAACGAAAGAAACTTTCGAGAATTTTTTTTTGAAAATTCTTGCAAAAGATTTAGTTAAATAAATTAAGCCTTAAAAGCTCGAGCATTCAGAGGAGCTTTTTATTATATTTTTAGAAAAAAATACTTAATAAATCTTGAACTTTAGTGGTTTTTTTAATTATATCATATTTGTTTAATTGTGTCAATTTTATCATAGATTTTAACATTTGATTCAATATTTGATTGTCACTTTCTTTCAAGATAAATATATGACATGACAAATCTACATGGATATTTTTAAATTAGCTATTTACTGGTTTTAGTGATTGCATAATTCAGAATTTGGTTCGAAAATTACAAGATCTTGAACCTCCAATGTTCCGATCTTATTGAGATGCCCTCAGTATTTAATTCAGGATGATTGAAATATAACAACAATCAAATCTAAATTGTCGTTTCCCAAAACAGCATATTGAATATATTATTTTGGTCAATAATATATTGAACACACAAAAAAATTACAGCCTCTTTTTTCTTCTCTCATTTCTTTCCCACTGCCGTTGGTGTCTTGTGAGCCGACCATCACCACCAACTTCGATAGATAAAAATATTGACCCTTTCTCTCTTATTTTTCATTATCACCAGTGCTTTGAGGACTTTTGAAATTCCTTTTCTTCTTATGAGATCGTAGATGCAATTGTAGAAATTCGCGAAAGCAAGGGTTTGGAGAAGAAAGAAGAAAGAAGAGAGGAGAGAAAAATATTGAATAAGAGTTTTGGAATTTCATTTCGATTTGGAGTGGTCCAAAATTGATACGAAGAAGAAAGAAAAAGATGTCAACTGATGGATGTTGGCGCAGGCAAAGCAGAGACTATCAGAAAAAAAAAAAAAAAAAAAAAAAGATTGTGTTCAGTATGTTATTTTGGTGAAACAACATATTGAACCGAATTTGGTGATGTTGATTTTCAGCCCCCCTAAATCAAATGTGCATTTCGGAGAAATCGAAACATTTAGTTTTGAATCTAGTAATTTTTATACCAAATTTTGAATTACTTAATTATTGGAATCGAAATTTCGGTTTTGATAAATTGCTATATTTAAATAAATATAATATAAAAATTAAAAAAACTATATATGTCACACCATTAATATTCTTTTTCCTTCCATGTTGTTTCCCTCAACCTTCATCATTGTCCCTGATCAAATTTCTCTTCTATGTTTTTGCTGTGTTATGGATAAAGTGAAAGTTTGGTTGAAGGGGTATTTTTTTCCCTTCCCTCATTCTACTTCTCACTTCACCGAGACCATAGTCCCCTTCCTCAAATCCTCCCTCTCTTGCCCTATATTGCTTCTATATGGCTTCTACTCTCTTTTGAGATTTTTTTTTAAAAAAAGTTATGAATCTCATCGTGCTCAATAAGCTTGGACTCTTTTATTTAATAATGAAGGTCGGTCCTCTGGTGAATGAAAAGCTATGTAGAAGCTAATTAAGGAATAAAAAAAACATGTAGTGAGGATTTTTTTATAAAAAAAAGCATGTTCTATACTTCTATACAGAAAGTATGTGTATACAACATGAGACATTGAGACATACTAAATCCCAATATGCAATATAAATACACTGGCATGTTCTACATATTAATTTACAGGTGTCCACAGCATCGCCCTACCATTATCTTTATAACTTCATCGGAATTTGCAGTCACCGGCTAATTACACTGGCCCTCTATTACTCTATCGTCCCTTCTTCTATTTTATTTTTATAGAAGGATTCCTTTTATTTTTTTATAAAAAATATAGTTGCCCACAGCTGGAGCCTGGAGGAGACTTCCTGCCTCTGGAAAATGGAAATGACAATCTCGCCATCAAAAGATGATAGCATTCACCTTTTTCATTAGGCTAATTTGTCCATTTTTAAGATTGATGAAACCAAGGGATTTGTAGTTCTTGAGGAAAATAATCTTTTTTTATTTTTTATTTTTTTTTCATTATTTTCTAATGAGAAATGCAGACTACCTACCTGCTCACCAAAACGATAAGGCTTACACAAAAACAAAAAAGCACGGCTTAAATTCACAGTTTCAGACCTTGGATGGCTTGTCCGAGTTTTTTTTGGTGTCATCCTCGTTCTCATAGACAAATAAAGCGTAAAAGCCGCCGCAGGTGGTGGCCGCGGCCAACCCCCAGACCAGCATCGCCACGGGCAGCGGCATGATGGCCGCGACGCGGTGGGTGAACATCACGATTAGGATGGCGGATAAAACCCACACCCACATCTTAAGGGGGCCCCGGGACGCCTCCGACGGCGCCGTCTCGAAGAGGCGGAGGCAGTAGAAGAGAGCCAGCAGAACGGCGTAGGAAAGCACGACAAAGGCGGCGTTCCATGGGTCGTCCATTGAACGGTAGAGGGCCAGGGTGGAGTTGAAAGTGAGGAAGAGGAACGCCAGCACCTGCAGCCACGAGAAGCCCCCGCCATTATTCCCGTTCGCGGCCTCCTCCCGGTGCTGGCCGCCGGGGCTGTCCTCGGCCGCTGGCGGCATGAGGAATCAAGGTCGGAGAGACCCTTTATTAGAATTATCCAGACTCAAGAGGCGGATAAGCAACTCATTGAGAATGAAAAGGACGAGACGATCAAACTCTTGGCTTTGATGTCTGCTACAACTTAATACTTCCTCACTATATATAATAAGATGGACGTGAATATGACGTTGTTTCTTTTAAGTTCTTACAATAAAATTCCATTGTTGTCTTTTTGTTTTAATAGAACAATATAGTACTTCGATTTAATCAAATTAAATCATACCAAAATTAAATAATTATATATAATTTGAACAATATAGTACAAATTAAATAATTGTCAAGAATACATAAAAACCAAAATTGAAAAGTTTTATAAAAATATATTGTTAATAGTGATTCCCATCCCAGAATTAATTATTTATATAGTAGTAGCCATCATGATGCCACTTGATCCAATATTTCTAGTCACTTTCAACGAAATAATTCAAAGTCTCGTTCCAATATTTCGCACTTGATCCTGCACCAGCATCCCCAGCCATTTTTTAATTAAGAATGGAATGAAAAATTACTAATTTTATGGAACGGAGTATTAAGAAGTGTAAGTCGACTTTATGCGAAGTAAGGTTTTGAAAAATAATTACAAAAGAATCATAATTCAGGAGTTTTTTACACTTTATCCTTATTATTAAATATTAGTAGGGAGCAACTTTAGATGAATGTTGAACTCTTTATTTTAAGAGTCGGTTGTAGTCTTTGTTGGCGTAGTTTTGTTAAGAGGTTCGTAGGGATGAGATTAACGCAGGAAGTTTCCCAGGAAATTTCGTGCGTTGTCGTGTTGTGCGGATTGTCAAATGTCCATTTATCTTTGCCCGCCTTTTTGTCGTGGAAAAATACTGATACCTATCTATTAATGATGACTTTTTATCAAAATTTTTAAATTTACATTGACTTTTCATTTATTTTAAATATAGACTTCAATTCTCTATTCATTTCACTCCCGAATTAAATTTTACTTAAAATTATTAATCTATTCATTTCAATCAATCATTAATTTAATATAAAAAAATAAATAAAATGACATGTATTAATAAATACAAGAGTTCAATAAATAATCAAAACACTGTGCTTATTAATACACGTCAACTTATCTATTTTTTATATTAAATTAATAATTGATACGTCATCAATGTTAGATCAACAATTTAACAAAAAAATTTAATTTGAATCTAACGGTGAGATACAATTAAAATGAATTAAGAATTAAAGTTTGTATTCAAAACAAATGAAATGTTACTATAAATTTAAAATTTTGGATAAAAATCACTATATATTTATTAATTAACTCTTTATTTTATTGACCTCGATGCTGCTTTTCAAATAGACGAAAACATAAGCATACAAGTCTTATTTGATAAGATGTAGATTTTAGACGATTTTTTTTTTTCCGGACCTAATACAAGTCTTTCTCTGCAATTATTTCTAATGGCTCTGGGTTTTTACCGAGAAAACAGAGAGAACACGCGGCGAATAGTGTAGAAAGGGGAGAACTGCAATCGAAATTCTATCAATTTTAAATTTTTTGAATTTTAAAACTATAAATTTTATTTTAATATTTTGAATCCTATATATTTACTTTACATGTTTGATTCTATACATAATGATTCATTTAAATCTTCAATATTAATATAACATCATTTATTTTTTCATGAACGAAGAATTAACGAACGATCACGAATAGGATCAAATCTGTGCTACGGAGCAAATATATGAAACTAAAAATTTTGAAATAAAATTTATAGGACCAAATCTTTCAACGTGTATGAACGTATTATATCCATGTGGACAGAGAGTTAATGAATATTTACGGATATGATCAAATTTATACTACGAAGCAAATATATATATGATTAAAAATATCAAAATAAAATTTAAGATTTAAAAAATTTAAAATTTATAAGACTTCTATTGCAATTCTTCCGTGTGCAAAGGATCTAGTCAATTTAAACGCCGCTCAACGAGTTTTCATTTAGGGGTGTAAGTGAGCCGAGCAGCTCGTGAGCTACTCGAGATCGACTCGATGAAAACTCGAGCTCGACCTAAGTAATACTCGACTCGAGAGGCTCGTGAGCCTAATCGAGCTTCATATATTTATATATAATTATATAAATATTAATATTTCATATGGGATTGAGCATAAACCCTAGTCGAGCCGAGCTTAATCGAGCTTGAATGAGCTCGATCACGCTTGAGAAAAATAAACGAGCCTATACGAGCTTAAACGAGCCGAGCTCGAGTTACTTGAGACAAGCTTGAGCCAATCTCAAGCCTAGATATTGAAGCTCGATCCAGCTTGAGTTCGAGCTCGAGCTCGACATTTCTTAAACGAGCCAAGCTTGAGCACAAGCAAGCTCGGCTCGGCTCGGCTCGATTACACCCCTATTTTCATTTGTGGGCTCCATTACATTACACATACATTGATTTTGTTTTAGTCAACACAAGTCAACCAGTTGGAGTGTTCATTGAGTCGGATTGACCAATCAATCTGAGAATCTGATTCTACTTGAATTAATTGGGTTAGGTAAACGAACTAGGTAGGATTCAATTTAATTAAACTCGATCATAATAATCAGATCGGGTCGCAGATTTTAATATTTTAAATCAGATAATCGGAGATCCGATGACCCGATATTTTTATTTTTTTAAAAAAAAAATCAAAAACAAATATATTTTAAAAAAATTAAAATTTGTGGCTGGGTAACGAAAAACAATCTAATTAATTGATTGATCGGTTCTACTAATGAATTGGTGACTCACATCCAGCCGTCACGAATTGGATAACAAGTTGCTGGAATTTTTATGAGGAATTTTTGTGTTTTAGTAGACAGAAAAATATAGACCGGCAAAAATAGTACTGAATTCTGCAATTAATTTTGTTTGTTTTTAACAAAATTAGGCTACACGTTGTTTGAAAAATCAGACTATATTGTTGATTATTTACAGTTGTCGTGCTTAAAGATAATTTTTACCCTTGAATTATTAAAATTGAGATAAAAATATTTTTAAATTCTTCTTTGATTAATTTTTTATCAAATAAACAAACAAAAATAATTAAAAAATACTCTTGAACTATTAGAAATGAGTAAAAATACTTTCAAAATTATTTTTTTGATAAATTTTTTATTTTTAGAGAAACGAAAATAATTAAAAAATAGCAATATTTTTATATATGTCTAAAATTAAAAAGGATTTTTTTTTTCTTAAAAATAGATTAAAATACTAGTATTTTTTAACTATTTTCGTTTGTCTAAAAATAAAAAATTATCAAAAAAATTAGTTTAGAAATATTTTTACTCATTTCTAATAGTTCAAGATTATTTTTTAATTATTTTCGTTTGTTTAAATGTAAAAATGAATCAAAAAAAAGTTTAAAAATATTTTTATCTTATTTTTAATAGTTCGAAAGTAAAAATCACTCTTAACCTATTAATTATTCTGTCGAGAAAAATTTGGAGCCAACAATCTCTTGAATATAGAAGAAGAGTACAAGACTAGTATGATTAGTAAGGTAATGGTTGGTGATAGATCGATTCCACTTTTTAGCCTTTTTAGGATTTGGTAAGACTTATGCATAAATAGACGTATAATGGGCTGCTGGAAGCTCATTGTCAACTTGATTGGGTTAGAGTTAAGCCATTTCCCAAAACAAATTTGTAGGCCCACTTTAAAACAAAATTTAAACACATTGAGCTAGTCAAGGGTCTGATTGTTTGGATGAGAAAGAGGGAGGAAGAAAAAGAGGATGGGAAGGAAACTATAGTCTTCTTTGATTGACATACAAGTAATTTTTTGTGAAAAACTATAATTCTCATAAATTAATTTTTAATCGTATATTTTTCGAAAAGTACCAAAAATATATTTGATTGACAAAAAAAAAAATTGATAGGAAGTGTAATTTTCTATTTGGAAATTATTTGCTTGCTAATGTGGACAATAAGCATGTATTTTTCTTACTAACTGGATTGTTGATCCACATCAGCAATATCGCGTCAACTATTAAACGGTAAAACTAACATTGAGTTGACGATGAGATATTATTGAAACAAAATTAATGTTGGAGTATATTATTGATACAAAATAAAAATTCATAATATAATTGAGAAAAGCTCCAAAGGTTGAGATATACATAGTGTAATTAAGTCTTTTAAGTTTTTAATTATTTATTTATTGATATTTTAAGTTTATTAGTATATTTTTTAATTAGTTGTTTAATTTTTAAATTAATTTTAATTATTTTCAGTCGACCAAAGTTCAAGTGCTCAAGCTGTGGGTCATGCCAAGCATGGTTCGAATGATGATGGCCCAAGCTGGGACCCGGCCTAGCTGGCTCGAGCTCTGCCCATTTTGCCACTTATGCATACCTTAAGTTTTATTAATTGACCATAAAAATTTACCTTCTTTCGTGTTAATCTCGGTTGGAGAAATCATTTCGTTGCTCCAGTCAAACTTTTGTTGCTGCAGCATGGTTAATTTCTTCTTAGCGTTAACTCTCATGATATATTTGCTTCGTTGATAAGATAGAATAAGATTGAATAATAAATTAAAAAGTATTAGATAAGAACTTTTTAAATTCGATCTACAAATATAATATCATTTGTATATTCTTTCATTCTTATTTTCTTCTGATTTATACATTAAATAACATAACAAATATTAATTCATCTATTATTATATTTTTTTATTCTACGAATAAAAATGCTCTTATATTTGACATAAAGCACAGCTACTTGATAAAAGATGTTGTAATATTTTCTTTAACTAACATATTGTTTGGACCCTCGTGACTATGCATATCAAAAACTATATATATTAGGTTACGGAGAACATCAACTCTGTTGAAGGAACTTCATATATATATATATATATATATAACTTTCGGTGATTAATCAGTCATTATGTACAAACTTCAAACAGATTCCAATAAATTGAGAGAGTTATATATATGCATTCCAGCGTGGAGAGATGGCAATCAAGTATAGAACCAAAGGACGGTTGAATCAGAAAATGGAAAATAAAATTCATCTACTATTGACTGTTTCAGCTCATTTAAAATCTAATTCCATTGAAATTAAAATAATTTATTGAGAACAGTGAAATTTTTAGCAAGTTTCAGCTCAATAAGAACCTAATTGAAGACTTCTTCCTTCTAAAATTTATGTCTTTTGTTTATTTTGTGTTTGTTGATTTGTTTATCTCCTCACCAAGCAATCCTTTTTGCAACAGTAAACACTAATAAACAATTAAGCGTTTCAAAATTTTAAGTTAATTAATTCATTTATGTGCTTTCTGACCATGTTGAAGAACTAAAGCCAATTGTGATGGATCATCATAAGTAGACCATGGAGGTGCTGGCTTTATTGGTAAGAGAGAGCTATGGGTGTTTATTGCATGTTGGATTGTTCTATATTCCAAATGGCTTGGTTTTGTAAGTCTTGGCATTTCTGATGGGGTCTCATATATGTTAAGCATAACTATCTTGTTTCGTTGATGATTGATTCAGAGTGTTGATGGACATTCGCAAAGTGTTGATTGATAGATATTTCTGATATGCAACATCAAGAGTATGTTTATTTCTTAGGATAAAAAGATCAAATAATGAATAAATTTATATCTATTATTTATTTAGTACATGAATTAAAAAAATATAAAATTAATATTATGTCGAATGTATTACCGAATTTGAATTATTCAATATTTTCTTATTTAATATTCTATCATATCCTATCGGGTGAGCAAACATACCACGAGTCCGAGAATGTAACAAGGCTGCCCATTGGACAGCAAATAGGGGCCGATTATGTAAGGATGGACGGGTGTGGTCCACTATTAGGCCTCCAAAGTTGAAGGATATTTTATTGTCTGACTTTTTTGTTGCTGGCTTGTAGTCATGCTTTAATATAGTTATTTCTTTCTGGTAAAAAAAAAACATACCATGAGTCTTGCAGCTTCAACGCTTAATAAAGGAAATTAAAAATTTATGTCATTATTGTAATAATCTTCGTTTGAATTTTACCTTTCATGAGTATAATCAAGCCTTCTTCAAGAATCCAAAATCTAAAGTCTTTTTAGACCACTCGATCTTGTTGAGAACGTCAATGGTCCTAATTATCTTAGATAATAAGATATGTAGCTTCTATCTTTTGCAAAAATAAATAATAATAAAAATCAAACCACCTAAATTTGGTCAAATTAGACCGTATTGAGTTCAAAGTTCAAACTCAGCCAAGTTTGAAATGATCTTTTTCAATGGAATTTTATTCCAATTTATTTTAAACCAAAATTAATATGAACATGAAAATTATAATATTAATATATGATATTAATTACTTGCCCATAATTGATTATATTAAATGAAAACATTGCAATTTATGCATATAACAATATTATAATAAGAAATCAAGAGATTAGACAAGGTGCACCAATTAATAATTAGGACAATGACGATAAAAGTATTGTACAAACAGAAAAGACAACTATGATCTTCCATTAAATTGGAAGTTTCAACAGAAAAAAAAAATTGACAAATAAAAAGGCACAACCATATGACTGCAAGAATTGCAGACAATGTCCACCCAAATACAGCCCAACTATTCATGAAAATTTTCTTCTTAGAATGTAATCCAAAGAGTCCTGTAAGTAGAAGGCTATCTGGACAAACTATCAATGAGTCAAGTTTGTGTACATCAATCTCGGTTCCAATAAACATGATGAGAATGAGAAAGCAAAATCAATTGGAAAGCCTATATTGTATATGAAACAAGATAATATTCTTGCTTCTTATTGCTGCTTCTGCATTCATTCACATACAACAGGATTGCTCGCTAAAGTATCTTCGAAATCCATCCTCTAAGCCTAGCAGCACAAGCAGTAGCTAGAACTTCTAAACGAGATATACTGATCATGCTTCTCTCTCCAACTACGAGAACTTGGTTTCTAGGGCATCTACAGAACAAACCCTGGGTAGACAAAAATTATTTTGAACCGAGTCACTTAACTACAAAAAGTAGTCAGGAGTTTTGCGAGTAGTGTCAGGCTCAATCTGTCTTGGTGCGGGATCAAATTGAAGGAAGTTCTGATCCATGTTTTCCCCAATTTCCAATATAGCTGCCATGTTACCGCACCGGTAACAGTAGTTTGGTGCACTAAATACTGTGACAACATTTTTGTCCTGCAGCCATGTCAAATACATGCAACAAGTATATATCAGGTTAGTGACTATTAGGTGTAATATAAGGAAACATAATTTGAAGGATTGCTATGTGCTGCAGAAGAAAGTCAATTGACGTATAAAATGCTTAGAATCTCTAGAAAAGCCGATTAACACATTCCAAGTAATTGACTCCAGAATTAAACAAGTATATAAGTATTGATCAAAATAGCCAAGATGATTTTTCAGGAAGAAAAAAAAAATACCAAAGCCAATGTGCAATCTCACAGAACCTTTCCTTTTGAAAGATGCCACAAGCTATTAGGATTGGCACTACCAAAGAGGCAAAGACAACACAACATGCTATTTAATTATCATGCATGGAGGAATGCAGAGAGAACAAGTCAATCTGGCTATCCTTAGTACCCCAGCTTAAAAAGAATGAAGAATATACTAAACAAAAAGGATGATGATAATAAAACCTTTGCAAGAGGACCAAGGAAGCAAAAAAAATCAATCTGGATAATGTATAGAATGCTAAAATGTGATTTTAAAAGCAAAAGCATGAATGAAGATGCTAATATGAAATTAAAAAAATATAGAATGCTTATTCTAGCAAATTTAGATAATAATATTGTCTTATATTGTAATTTCTTTTAGATAACATATGCATTTGCAGCCAATTTCAACATGATTTTAGGACTTTTTCTGTTTAGTGATATCAATAACTTTTTTAATCATTCGTCACTCCATTATCAATCACATGCTGCAGACACTGTGGAAGTTTTTTTCTTTTTTTTGAAAGTAAGCGTGGGACAAAAAGCCCACGTCCCAAAAAGCCCACGAGGAGACATTGTGGAAGTTAAGCAATAGAATCTTACAAAAATGATATTTCACTGACATTTCAACCCACCTGGCACCAATTGAAACCTTCCATGACAAGTTGATGGGCTCTTGCAATGAGAGAGAGACCATTATTATGATTAAATTGCTGGGCAATGTCTTGTCCAAATGTGTATCCTGCTCCCCTTGGTGATATTCCCCATCCACATCGATCATCAGGATCAGACCAGAGTAGATCGCACATAGGTCCTTCATGAGGAACCTAGAGCAAATGGGTATTGGGGTTAGTGAAGACAACTATGAAAATAAATAATGAGGATAAACTATTTCTGTTTTTTAGGTCTACGAAATACCAATTTGTGTGTGATCACTTTAAAATCAATAACCAAACCATAACTTTTGAACGATGGAGGCGGTTAGCCATTGAGGCATTTCTGATGATCACTCAGCAATTTGTTGCTGAGTGTACAAGCTATTTGCTAAAGAACTTCTCGCATCGACATGTCAGAGCTAACCTAACAATAATCTCGTCCTTCAAATTGTTCTGACATTGGTTCTGGAATTAATGTTGGTATGAACAAAAACAACATATTTAGAACAGAAGCCATTCTCTGGAGCAAAACAAATGGATCTTGTGTTGCTTAAAAACATGATGGAGCCTGGTAATTAAAGAATATTTCAACAGACAACCCATCTCATGGATCCAGCTCAATAGTAGTGGAAGGTGTGAGAGAAGGCTGCATTCGTCTGTTTCTATCAGCTGGAAGGTTTTGTTTTAATAATAACTAGAGTATCTGGCCACTTGGATTCATTAACCAATCCCACCAAGCAGTAACTATTTCAAATATAAAAAGGATTATTTACTAGTTTAATCTGGATTTCTAAAAGCAATTACAATGACTTCAAAAATCTTAAATGAGCCAAGTCAAGAATTCACAAAGAAGAGCTCTTGAATAAACTATGATATTAGGGGAAATATAAAGAGGAAAAAACAAAAGTCAGAGACCGCTCAGTCAAAGATTTGAAATAAGTTAAGACAATTCTCCATATAGGTGCCTAAAGGGTAAGAAATATTTAGTTTTAACTTTCAAAAAATGTTGGAAAGTCACAAGTGCTACAGTCCATTCACTAAAACAATGTACATAACACTACATGCAAGCACTGAAAAAAAAAGATAATGACAAGAAATAACAAACTAAGCGAAAATTGTAAAGCATGACATTGGAACTAAATAAAGGCACAATATAAGACAGATGGGATACAATGGGCAAAGACATGCCTCACTAAAATGAGGCAGACAAATTATAATAACATATGTAAATAGTCAAAGAAGATGTAATCCATAAAATCAAAGCATGATAGTTGAAATGGAAGTGCCACAGGCGTGCTATGTGATAGGAAGATACTTAACAAAGTGAAGAGAAAGTTTTATGGAACAACGGTTAGACCAGTCATGTTATACGGGAGCGAGTGTTGGGCAACTAAAATTCAACATATAAATAGGTTGAATGTAGCAGATACGTGGATGCTAAGGTGGATGAGTGGACATAAAAGATTGGACAAGATTAAAAATGAATACATCCGATAGAAGGTTCATATAGCACATATTGAAGATGAATTAAGAGAAGATCGTTTAAGATGGTTTGGGCATGTACTACGAAGACCATAGAGGTCACGGGGAGAGAAATTATGCCTAAGGATATTCAGTTACTAGACATTGAGACGGATCTAGCCTTGGACAGAAAGATTTGAAGACAAAGAACCATTATAGACGACCCCACCTAGCATGGAATTAGGGCTTAGTTGTTGTATATGTAAATAACCAAACAATGGAACAAACCAGAGTGAATATTTACAGCAAGCATAGAGGAAAGGTAACATTGGAAAAGATAAGTGGCAAGTAAGAAATGATTTAAAAAACATAAAGAAGTTGGAAACACAACAACCAAACAAACATAGCAGAAGAAAGCATCATACAAACAAAAAAGATTAAGTGAAAAAAAGGTCTAAAATCTCATACCAGTACTCAATAAATGGTTGGATGCTACCAAACAATATTGACACTCAGTACAATCTGGTATATGAGGGTTCAAGTACAAAAGGGTGTATACCAAGAAACAAAAATGGCAGAAAAGCTTTTTTCCAATTTTGCACCCATAAAACTTGCTTTTGAAGTCTAAACATAGGTATACATAAATTTTGATGAGAACTTGATTAAAGGGAGAGACAAACTCAAATAACTTCAATAAAAAACCATACATTTTTAGAAAATTCAAATGCGGTGCTTAAACTAAGAACTAACTAGGAAAGACTAGTTAAAATACAAGAGTCAGAACTAAGTAACTTAGACTAGTAAAAATCATAGTTTCATATTATAAATCCAAGAAAAAGAGAAATGCACCACACATCAGTAGTGATAGCCTTTGGACATTTGGACACATCGGGATCTCCTCGGATTAAATGTTGCTTTGATCATGTGATCCCTCCACTACGAGCAATTGCAATGCACATTTGCCAATTGTTGCATTTTTCCGTTCACCAAGCATGCTGGTAAACAGGATGATTGTACGACTTTGGTGGCATGTCATGAGAGATTGAGAAGAAATTGGAGATTCTTTTGAGAGTTTTTGAGAAGTATGATGCATATAAAGAAGAAACAAATGTTTGAGGTTTTTTATATCCTTAAAACCAGTCAAAATAACTGTAGAAGACTTAGATCAGTGCTCTGACAAATGTTTTTTGGATCATTGGACCTGTACCTGCCTGATATAGCCTGACCACTAGGTACACTCAATACAAGCAAGTCTTTATCCAGCTTGTACTAGTATTGGTTTTTAAATTACAGTAAATACCGACCATACTGCCCAAAGGAACACAAAGAAAGAGAATACCAACTGCAATATGAGAGCATCATGAGGAAAGGACTAACTTGAGACTTGCAAGTTGAAAGATCTTTTTTTCTGCATGTTGCTATTTAAGTTTTTATTCTTGCTTTTTATTCATTTTGTTCTTCGAGTAAGAGAAAGGCATACATGTTTGAGGTTTATAGGAAACTAGGGATTGCAAGAGAACGTAAGAGAATTATGAGAAGCCTGAAGTATTAGCTAAAATTACTGCCTAGCCTTGCATCGCAGACAAAAGTCATGTCTCACTTGTGCCTTGAGCTCGAGGTGCATACCTCAAATAAACCTGATTGAAGACCATAAGCCTCAAGCAAGAGAAGCCAGGCTTCAGAGGTTCATGCCATTTTATACCTAGACATGCCTCGAAAGTTCCATTCAAAACATTGGGCAAGTTTGTTTCCAAATGTTTGCTCTACTGTAACTGGAAATAAGCATTCCAATTGCATGGGAGTAGAACTGCATGTATTAAGAGCAGGGAAGTTGGGGAGTATAACTGCATATGCATCTTTCCTAGAGCTTGAATTGAAAAGTGATGGCTGCATGCACTGACCCTCTTGTAGAGGAAAGGCTGCATACATTGATCCTCGTCAAACACTGGACTGATGGGAGCCTCTGCCTTAGTGCAGTGCATCCGACATCCTTCTACTGAAGTTTTAAATAGTTGACTACATAGACAAAGTACACAAATCGATAGTAGAATTTATAAGCACACCTCCTGTATACGATTGAGAGAACGGATATTATCTAATGTATCCAATGATGGGGAAAGACCTCCGTGCAAACAGAATATCTGCAACAGGAAATAATGTGTCCTTGTCAAAATATGACAGTGGCTAAATAAGAGAATATAAAAACTAGGTAAGCAAGAGCAGGAAATAGACCTGATTCTCAACGAGAGCTGTCAGTGGCAGATAATCAAATAGATCAGTAAAATACTTCCACACATTTGCATTCCCATACTTTCTCAAGCACTCGTCATAAAAGCCATATCTGAGATCAAAATCCCACTATATATGAACATGTAATAGGTGTTTATATATAGAGCACAACATATCCAGGATAAAATCCACTACTAACAGTTTGAAATCACTGCACTCTCACCATTGCATAATAAAATATTTAATTTTTTTGAAAAATTCATAATACATTTCTACTCGCTGACCTGCTACAGAAAAGGCTTAATAGAGGATGTTATCAAAGGCATAATATTCAAAATTACAATGAATGTGACTTAAAAGCAACTTGAAAAATTAAGGTTTTTTTGTTTACTCACAAACATATAGCTAATGATTTTCATAGAAGAAAACCGGCAAAGCTTAAAATATATTCGGCAAAACCTTCCAAAAGTAGTAATGAAAAAGAAAAAGAATATCCAAAGGACTAACAACGGCAATATGCTTACACTTGAATAGATTGTCCTATATGATATTTGTTTCTTCTGTTGACAACCATGGAACTGGTGATCACTCTCTTTCAAGTGTTCGTTATCACTTTGGGTAACTATAGTGCATCATTTTCTGCATCTTATGAAGGATTGAATGTAAGTTGCTATGCAAGACCAATACTTGGACTAGTCTTTAGTGTTATCAGCAGGAATTTCACTTCCTTAACAAGGAAAATGTCAGGACTGCATAAGGACAGAATTATAAGAAAATAAATGAAAAGCAGAGAGAAATAGCAAAGGTGATATTGGGATTGAAGCAATTGAAGTACTAGGTAAATTCATGCTCTTCTTAACCCCCATAATTCCTCCTAGTTTGATTGGATTAACAGTGGAAAATAAGAATGAAAAAAATTCAATATTCCAGATAATTTCTAGGAGTTCAATTGAGTTGAATGGGTTCTATGATGTAGATGCACCAATTGATTGATTTTTTGGCTTGTATAATTCAAATTAATCAACTTAATATAGTAATTATTTGGGTCTACCAATGGGTTGATATAGGAACGACTTACAAAAAGTTAGCTTATGCCTATTCAACTACACTTATTCCCTATCCTAACAAGGATCATCACTACAGCTCGCATGCACCACTTTCATTCGGTAAAGAATTCCTCAGATCTTACGGCTTTGTTCTCTTTTAGTTGATTAATTTGTAAATAGCATTACGTTCTTCTACCTAGGCCCATAATTATTCATCTCTAAGTGGTGTCTCAAGGTAATAAGCATGAGCAGTTTTAGTGAGATGCACCAACTGGAAATACTAATCCATCTGTAAGTTGGATCTTGTTTAAGAATATAAATGCATAGATTGGTCTCTTTCCTAACAACTTAAGCTTTGGGGAAAGTTGGTCATCCAATCAAATTTAACATGGTATGAGAGCGGAGGTCCTGAGTTCGAATCCTCCTAGTATCAATATTAAAAAAAAAATATCCCCCACCTCAATTAAGTCAATCCACTTGTTGGGCTTGGGTCAATCTCCTCAAGTTCACCTGCCCACAAGTGAGGGGGAGTGTTAAGAATATAAATGCATAGATTGGTCTCTTTCCTAACAACTTAAGCTTTTGGAAAAGTTAGTCATCCAATCAAATTTAACAGGGTACATAGAGAGCCTAATGACACACCCCGATTACGTGATTAGCTAGCTTATACTAATGGCATGGATCATGCCATATAACTAGTATTCAATCAACCATTTCCCATGTCATAAAACAAAGAGATTTTTGAATGATAATTTAAATTGGTACTGAACCATCAACATTACACTGGACAAAAGAAAATAATCAGAAAACCACCTACATGTTCAGCCTTGCATTCTGCAAAAATACCAAATTTTACAAATTCTTACCAAAATGGTAAATATTTCTGACCATAAATGAACTTCTTAAAAAGAATTAGTCACACACTTACACTTGAGTTATTTGCCGGCTCTCATGATTTCCTCTAAGAATTGTGATTCTATCTCTGTAGCGAACTTTTAAAGCCACTAAAAGTGTGACAGTCTCAACGGAGTAATAGCCACGATCTACATCAAACATAACAGGCAATGAAGCATAGATTTTTTAATATCTAATGGAATCCACAAAAGAATATGATACGGCTGAACAGCTCCACAATAGGGTCGGTCAACCTTCTACTCCAATTGCCACATCAGCAAGTCAAGACACCACAATTCTAAACCAGCAGGACAACACTCTTCTTTGGAAACACAAGTATCAACGGAGATCTCGAGCAATCTAAGAGCAACCCAGCAACAATCAATTCAGCAAATAAATTACATGGGAAAACTTCCAAAATCAAGTACTAGAAATGTAACTTATTTGCTGAATTGATTGTTGTTGGATTGCTCTTTGATTGCTCCAGATCTCCTTTGGTACTTGTGCTTCCAACGAAGAGTGTTGTCATGCTGGTTTAGAATTGTGGTGTCTTGACTTGCTGATGTGGCGGTTGGCGTAGAAGGCTGACCGACCCTGTTGTGGAGGTGTTCAGCTGTAGCAGAATAGAACATGCCAATCACAGATTAATTTATAGTTGATATAAAGCAAAGATATTTTGAGTATCTAATGGAATCTTCAAAAGACCAAAACCAAGTCCAATTTTTTATTTAAAGAACTGTAGATAAATAGTAGAAAAAGTAAGATATTTAACTATTGCATTTATAAACATAGACCAAGAGTTAATAGCTCGCTGAAGTAGCCTTCCGTCATTTGTATTGAGAATGAAGAAATAGAAAAGCAACACCAGTGTGCAGACTGCAGAAAACACTGAAAAAAGCTGCCCCAGGTGAGCAGAAGTACAACAAATGTAATGGAAGGCGCATAAGAGTTGATGAATTGTATGCTCATTTAATTCTGTGAAAAAAGTTAGATTCATCGCATCTAATGAGGTCAAACTTCTCATTAAATGGTTTATAACAAGGAAGCTAGCAATTGTGTTAGTTATCTTGCTTCAAATAGACCATAGTAAAGTTGTGAAAGTAGTTTCTAAAACTATTTTAAAAAAACTGTTTGGGTGTTAATTTATTACTAATAGGACATGTGTCCGTATAAAGACCCAAAGCACACTTGTCCATGCAATCGATTGGAATGCTCTTAATCCAAGACCTGCATGCTTCCCAAATCATATAAATACATACTACTTTGCTAACTCCATATTAGGGAGGACCAAATAAATGTACAGTTTTCACAACACTAACTATGAAGACTAATATATTCCTCTATTACATGAAGAAATGAAGGAACAGTTTTCACATAATTATATACGTCAGTTGTCTTAAAGAAAAGTTTGAACATCCTACAATGATTTCAATTATATAATGAAGCTGTAAAGAATCGTGAGATACAGGATTAGTGGAACAAACTCTGTAATGGCTATTTGTGGTTTTAGTTTTTCCACTTGATATTTCTTTCCTTAGTTACTAGCATTTTCCTCATACCAAAATTTCTGAAGTATTTCTCACTGCTTCCATAAAAGTGCTTCTACTTTCTTGATTTTCAAAGCAGTTGAAAGTTTGAAACTCCTTGTTGGACAAGAAGGAGCTTATAGCTTCATACATACAAGAGCGGAAATCAGCAATGAAAAGCACTAGTTTTACTCATGAACAAGCATGCCATAACTTAATTGTTGTAAACAGAACACAAGTGATATCTTCCAGATCAACTGAAATAACTTGAGCCTTCCCTGTTAAACTTTTTGTTCAAACTATACACACTAATGCAAGTGAAGCACAGATTGTGCAATTGTACTAAAAGACTTCCAGCTAATACTGATTACATTGACATTCAAGTCAACTTGCACTGCTTTCAACTTGTCCAGCTAAACACCAAAAATCTCACAACTGAATCCAAAGGTTGGCAAGTGTTATTAGAGTCGTGTGACACTTTAACACTCCCTTTATTCCATCCTTCCATGTGCATCAAATGCATTCTCTACCTGCTCATTATGAGCTTCTGTTTCCTTCATAGAGATTACTATATAAACCACCAAACAAGGTACTTAATTACAAAATTCACCAGACATACTGTTCAATTAAAGAAGAAATGTAACTGAAATAACTAAATTAAGACATTTATTACATCTTGATTATCTTTTCTTGCAATCTTTTTACAGAATATGCTAGCCAAACTAATTGCTACTCCTTTACATATGAAAGCAGCCCTGTAAAGAAACTCCAAATCCATATTATTCTATCTCCCATCCTAAGTTGAATGAAATAGTTCATTGAAAAGTTTCATCCCAGTATTTTCAGAATCAATTTAACAATCAAGAGTATTAACTTGGAAAAGGCAAGCTATAAGGTAATGCCAACTGACAAGTGAAGCCACTCTTAACTAGTTGGTTAAGTCGTTGTGGCATGTTGCCTTAGGTCAAGAGTTTGATACTTGCTTGTAGCATCTTGCATGCATGATTTATTTTACTTGTAGGATCGTTGTACACATGAACTATAATGCAGTGGCTTAATATAAATATTTTATGAAAAAGATTTGCTAATACCAGTCAACCAACATAGTTGACAGAAAACACTTCTCAAATGCCTAAGCAGCTTACAACATGTTTTGATGGCAATTTACACTGCTAACAAATCATATCAACCATTACAGTTTCGTTCTTGTATCATTTTTCTTCAAAGCTTTTCATATTAGACTTATGGCGCACTCGTACTCATGTAGAATAATTGTTTCGGTTATATTAAAATTCGTGCCATGCTATCTCAACTCCCACTAAAAGAACACAAGGAAATCGCTTCCATATGAGATAACCATCTACTGTTAACTAACGAAAATATGAAATAACATAAAAGCAACCGTCGTTCAAAGAGCAAGACAAACAAAATCAAATCCACTCAAAGATAAGACGGAAGAAGAAAAAGGTACTTTTTTAGAATGTACAGCCCTAAAGACTGACCTACATAGTCCCCCATAAAGAGGTAATTGGTATCGGGCGCCTCGCCACCGATCCGGAAGAGCTCGACGAGATCGTAGAATTGCCCATGGATATCGCCACAGACGGTGACCGGGCACCTCACTGGCTGGACGTTCCACTCCTCAACCAGGACAGCCCGCGCCTGCTCGCAGAGAGCCTTCACCTCCGCCTCTGGCAAGCACTTGCATTCCTTGAGCTGCTCGATCTGGCGATCCAGGTCTGCGTATGACGGCATATTCCTCCCCCTGCCTATCTGATCTGCTTTGTATCACAAGCGATCTGCACGGGAGGAATTCAGCCGGAGAAGCGGCGACGAACTCGGTCAGGCGAGGGGTAGGGATGGAAGCGTCAAGGAGAGGGATTCAAGCCAAGCGTTAGGGTTAGGAGCTTGGGATTAGCGAATCAACGGAGAGAGGGGGAGAGGAGAAAAGGGCGGCGACGATGGAGAGGGAGTCGCCTTTGTTGGCACCATTTCTCGCAGGCTCCGTTCTCTTCTTTTCTTTCTTTTTCTTATTTTTTTAAATATTTGTTTTTTTCTATCGATGTGGAAGGGACTGCCGAGAGCCCGAGACGAAGTCGTGCTGAGTTTTACAGAAGCTCATCTGTCTCATTCAAAACAGGAAACATGACTTTCGCTCGTCCAAGTCCAGTACGTGTCATTGCCTAGTGCCTACTTCACACAACTAAGCAAAGGTGCGTTTTATCCAAGAAATGGAAGCCTGCAATCTGTTTGTTACGACATAGGCGATGAATAATATTGAAATGGTTTGTTTTTTAATTGCCTCTTTTATATTTTTAAAGACTCGGAGAAAAGAAAATTGCAGATTGAGAATAATTGAGCTTTGCATGGGAGCTTAGGTGGAGCTCATTCACTGGCTCAATTGAGCTCAATCGAACTCGAACCCACCTCCATGACTCCATCTAGAATCAAGCTTAATCGGGCTTATTCACGAGCTCACTCAAGTTTGAAAAAATTAACCAACCTAATGAGCCGAGCTTGAATTGCTCGAGTGTAGCTTGAGCCCGACTCGAGTTAATTGAGATCAAAGTTAGACCAAGCTAGAGTTCAACATTTTCAAATGGGTCGACCTAAGCTTGTCAGTACTCGAGTTCGGCTCGACTCGATTACAACCCTCGGCTCGTGAGCTTCTCGAGCCGAGTATTGGTTAGCTCGAGCTCAAGCTCGGCTTGCTCACATGTAAAGCTCAGTTTGAGCTCAATAAAATTGATTCTCGTTCGAGTTTTTAGTCGATTCCAAATAGTTCACGAGCGACTCGACTCACTTGCAGTGCTCATCAAGATCGTGAGAGTTAGAAAATAAAATTGATGGGTCGTTATTTTGACCCGCGGACTGCACTGATGAATCGGTAGGTTAGCATTGTAAATGATGAAAGATAAACAAGGAATTCGGCGGGATTGAAACGAAGCTTGAGATTCACACACATGCGGATCCATGAATCACGACCGTCCGCGGAAACAATTATAGTTTCCTCTAAGTAGATATGTCATTAGTTAATGCTATTTTTATATCATAATCTATCAAAAATATAAATAAATTAAAAAAAATAGAATGTTAATAATTTAGACAGCGGTGAGAAAATTTTAGAGATGATAAGCTTTTTATACAATATTCTAACTAATTGAGACATATCAATTATTCAAAGCATCCAAGGGAGCCTTTTTCTCATTTTTACATTAGCAAGAAACAAGAAATTTTGGGGAAAATAATCCAAATTCATAAAATAAGTGTTAATTAATTACATTCTAAATTTGGCAGCAGCATCGTTGCGATAATATTTAATAACTATAGAATTTCACTTAAAATAATGCCTATAAATTAAGTTGAAATGTGTCTTTTTTATAACCATCAATCTCTTCTCCTATGAATAAGAGTTATCATATAAGATCTTTTTTTACTAAACACAAGAAAAAACTTATATTAAAGCTAAAGAAAGACAAAACAGATATACAATCTTGTACGAGAATAGTATTAAGCTCTAGAGATCGAATAAAAATTTAGATTTTAGACTATTTTCAAATTCGAACTCTATTTACTGCCCAATATGCGGCTTCATTTGCTTGAAATGGTACAAATTGAACCACAACATTAGAAAATTTACAAAGTGCATATTGAATATTAATAACAAGATTCCTAATTTCCCAAGGAAGATGAGTTTTCTTGTTAACAACATTCATCAAAATTTTGCATATTCATCTTACAGCAATCTGCAAAATCCACAGCAAGAGAAAGAACAGTACCCTCGCAATGTAAACTAAAATAAATTTAAAAAAAATTAGTGATAACACGAAGACAATCTCCATTGAACGGAGTGAACGAAAAATTATATTATCTTATTATTGTAACTCACATTGTACAATTATTTACTTAATACTAAAAAAATAATTGGAAATGGCATTTGAAAACTAGCATCTGATACTAAAAATTAAACGTCGGTAAATACTAGGAAACTAGCACCCTATTCTAGCATTGGATTGGAAAAATCGACGCCATAGCTACACAGGTGCCAATATTCAAAGAATTGATGTTGTTAGCTGATTTGCACCAATTTTTTTCATTAATCTCACATCAGTAATTAAAATTTCCTTTTCCTTAATCAAAGTTCATAAATATTTTCACGTATAAAATTATTGTTAAGTGAGATTTAAGTACATTAATTCAAATCAAAGTTAAATAATATTTGTTTCCCATCAATGATTTAAATCTCACATCTTACAAGAAAAAGATGTAATCAAAATTTTGATATTAATGCCAACAGCGGAAGCACTAGTATTTAATTTGGGGCTTGTTTGGTATAATACTAGCCTGTATTGATTAACCTATAGGGCTCATTTGGTACATCATATAGTATTAGCCTGTATAGTACTAGTCTGTATTAACTAACATATATAGTACTAGTCTGTATTGTACTATTATTATACAATATTTGGTACACACATGTACTAGCCTGTATAGTACTAGTATGTATTGACTAATCTGTATAATATAATATAATATAATATAATATTTATATTTGTATTATATTATATTATATTATTATAATATAATATAATATAATGTAATATATATTTTATATATTATATTATATATTATATATTATATATTATATAATGTAATATAATATAAAAAATTATATAATATCTTTTATCATTAAAAATATTTCATAAATTAAAATTATTTTTATAATATATTTTTAAATTTTTGGTCGGAGGTAAAATGAGTATCCAAAATACTAAAAGTTCTAGTGCAGACTAATGAAAAGCTTTGAGAGTGTATTACTAATACACCTTATCGCAGCTTTTAGGGTACTATTTTTAAGGCAGATATTAGTTAATACCTTCTCAAATACTGTATAGTATTATCCTAATACTATACATGATGCTTATACAGGGTACCAAACGTCCAAACATGCACGTATAGTACTTGCATGTATTGTACTATTATTATATAGTATTTGGTGCACACATGTACTAGCATGTATAATACTAGTATGTATTGACTAATCTGTATAATATAATATAATATAATATAATATAATATAATATAATGTAATGTAATATATAAAATATAACATAACTTAATATATATAATATATATAATATAACATAATATAATATATATAATATATATATTATATTATATTATTTATAACGTAACATAATATAATATAATATAATATAATATATAATAGCTATAATATTATATTATATGTAATATATTATTATAATATAATATATTTTGTCATTAAAAATATTTCATAAATTAAAATTATTTTATTATTATTTTTTATATATTTTTAAATTTTTGACCAGAGATAAAATAAGTATCAAAAATATTAAAAGTTTTAGTATAGGCTAATGAAGAGTTTTGAGAGTGTATTGTTAATACACATTATGCCAACTTATGGGGTACTATTTTTAGTACATGTATTAGTTAATATTCTTCCCAAATACTATATAATACTATTCTAATACTATACAGAAGACTTATATAGGGTACCAAATAAGCCCTTGAAAGCTTAAAAAGATGTGGATATGGGATATCAATGTTAGTATCTAGCGCAGTTTACAATTTTATTCATTGTATCATTTTTACCGTTAACCTCATACATTAAGATAACATCTAAATTTATATTTAGATATTAAACTAAAGTCATTTTTTAAATTAAATCAGACGCTGGTAAACCATTATTTACCATAGTGGAATAAAACTTTTATGGAGTGGTCAATCCATAATATTTGAGTGAACATATGTGGTGAGTGAGTAAACATGCGTAATGAGTGAATGAATATAAGTATCACTTATTATCCATGTTAACTCACTCATTGTCTTAATAGGATTTCTATGCAAATGTCATTCTACAGTGGCACATTTATTTCACAAGATATGATTGGTGGATAAGATTTGTCTATCTCTTACTATGGGCTTCAGATATCATTTAAGTTAGATATGACTGGATTCAAATCCGATTCTAATGAGATATATATATCATCTCAAGGGTTGGGAATTCAAATCTTCGTATTTTAATTCAATTTTTAAGAATATTTTATCAATATTTTATTATTATTATTATTATTATTATTATTATTTTAAAATAATTATTTAGATTTAATTTCATAATTTAAAAATAAAAATTTAGTAAAATTAAATTTAAGTATTAGATTATTAATATATGACTCCTTTATCCGGAGCCAACACAAACATAGATTTCAAAATTCTATCTTTTCTAAATTCTTATTCGAGATTAATATTCAACAAACACTGAATATGATATATGCTTATCCCACGTGATTTTTATCCTAGTTAATTTCAATTGAATTCCTATCTTTTTGAAATTCCATCATGTGAAACAAATATGTCATAGAAGTTTTGTTCCTACTTGAGTATCAAAGTAAAGACCTATCGAAGCATGCCCTATGCAAAAAATAAGAAAAACAAGTTGCGTCAACCTAATTGAATGCAAGGATAACACTAGTCCGACAGACCCAATTTAGACTAGTCAAAAGTCCTCTTCACTAAAGACCTCAACTTATATCTTTGAACAACTAATTTTAACAACGTACCTATGACGAACGCATAAATTTAACTAGGGAGGCACAATTTAGAATATTTTTAAAAATAATAATAATAAAGATCATTTCAACTATTCAACTTTAAATTTTTAATTAAAACCGCAACTTATAATGAGTAGATTCTTTTCATTTATTTTCATATTTTAAAAATATTGCTAGTCCTTGAAACTAAAATAATTAAAATCATGTCAAGAGAGTTTTATCTCAAATATCCCATTTAATAATGCAAGATTATTTTTCAAAAGACGAAAATGAATATTCAATACCATCACACGTGATGTCTAAACAATGAGTTTAATATAAGAAGAAAGATTCATATCTAAAAGAAATAATTCACATTGTAGACTATGCTTTTAAGAAGGATAACATAGTCGAACTTGTCAACCATTTCAGCATCATACTTCTTGCAGAAGACAATGATGTTGAAATTGAAAGGTGTTAAGGCACACTAGAGCGGGGGTGGGGGGGGTGAATAGTGTGAGTCTAAGATGATTGACTTCAATCAAGTTTAAACACAACTAATTCAAGTTCCACCCCTAGGTTACTATGTTATGATGAATGGTTAATTCAATTATGATTGATAGTGAGATCGAGAGCAAGTAATATAGCTAAGCAATTTAAAAGCACACAATAATCATTGCTAACAAGGTGTTTAGAGTGGTTCGAGAACATTTTTTACTCAACTACCTTAGTTCACCACCAAGGATTTCACAATCACATGTATTAACTTTCTTTTTCTACAAATGAGGGTCTACCAAGACCTTATCTCTCCACAGTGAGAGTGTCTCTACTTCAAACATAAGGAACTCTAAAATTATAACACATGTGAAACCCAAGGTGTATCACTCACACCTTCTTATAAACTGATTTTGAGATTAGAAACTTAAACAACAAAGTAACAAGAAAAAAAAAGGAGTAAAGCTTAAATAAATTGCACAAACACTTTGTGAAGCCTTTCCTTGATTCCTCCTAGAACTCCAAGCCTTAGAATGATGTCCACACCAAATTTGAGGGCTTGAGAGTAAAGGAACATTTGAGAGGATGAAAAACTAGGGTTAGGCTCTTAGAATCACTCTTTAAGGCTCAAAGGTATACTTGATAGCTCAATGGAATAGTAGTGAGTGTTTATCAATTGAAAATATGAGTCTTTAAATATAATCACTCTAAATAGATATGTTGCCACTTTCGGTCAACCGCCGACGACTCTCGGTCAGTTGAGATTCGGCCGAGCGTCAGTCGAAAAGTGTTCTGGAAATTCCAAAATAATTTTGGTTGATCCTCAGGCGACCTTCGATCGGCCGAGGGTTGGCCAATATCAGTATCAGTATGCTGATATTTATTTTTCCTGATTTTTGCACTCGGGACTTGGTTTTGGGTCTCGTATTGGGTTTTTGGATTTGGTAACTCAACATGGACATCATGATAAGGCTTAGAATCATTTACAATGAAAGAAACTAAGTCCTAAACTAATGTCGATGTGCTCGACTCCGAAGCCTTCGATTCTTAACTTTTCGTGATTTCTCCGACGAACTCCGGACGTGTATCATGTGTCCAACCTAAGACTGAAACTTCATGAAACTATTAGAATCATGTTTGTTATTATTAAAACTAAGAGTGTTGCCAAGGTTGAACCCTTGGGCCAACAGAAACCCTTAAATTATTATGTAATTCCTAAGGTCTCCTTTATGAAATAGACGCTGCCCAAGAGGAGATGTAACTATGGAATATGATATCATAACATGACCAAGTAACCAACCATAATAAATAAATAAATTGCAACGGGAAGTAAAGTTCAATAATAAAAATGATAACAAAATCCATACTCCAAATTGAAAACATAATAATATCATAAGTAATTTGAATGATAAAGTGAAACACCAAAGTAGCTACCAAGGTTCAAACACTAGAACCGGTACCAGAGCAACTCCACTAACTCAAACTACTAAATCTGCTAACTCCAGACGTGTCACACATGTGGATCTAAGGCAAAAGTAAAAGAAAATTAACAGAAAACTGAGTAGGATTCAATATCAATATGTCAAACACCAAGATAACAACTCAAAATGTCATAAACTCCAATTAATGCAAATATCACTCTAATATTAACTTTAATAGCTCTATGTGCACAAATGCAACCCTACGTGCATTATGTCAATAAATCAAGAGCGGTGTGGATAAGAGCTGCATGAGTTTTCCCCTACACTATCGCACCCGAGAGTGGTTCTCCTCGTCCGCTCGTACAAAGAGAACGAATATTCGAAGATAGCCCGGGGCACTATGAAATGCGCGCCCCCACGCCATAATGTATCAACTAAACACTAGTGTTCTTGGTCGTGGACTCCCACAGGTCCAGTGGATCGTAATATGTTCCCGCCCAAAATACGAGACTAGCAGGCCACAAATAGATCATCATAATCTACATATATAGATGTCATTAACGTTGGGAAGAATATCACTAAAAAAATGCAAGTAATATCATGATTATGTCATAAATATCACTATAATACGTATACAATAAATGCATAAAGAAATACAACTCTATATCAGCATGGAATGTATTATATTATGTAAACTCTTATGAGCACCAAAAATTAACACATGACATGTCCAATATAGTTATATGTGATAAGACTCTAAGATAAGCACATGTATAATGACTTATGAGCACTACATGTCATGTACCAAGAAAATCATGTAAGGATTTTCAAAAATAATAATGGAAGGAAAGTTCGATAAATAAGAGTATAATAAGGACAATGTCACCTAGTGTAGGGTCCACAGGAGTTTAGGAGAGGATTTATCCAATATCGACAGCTAAATAGTTATAATTATTATAATATGAATTTTAAAATATCATAATGGCTAGCACGAAAAGGAAAACACAAAAAATTAAGCACCGTTCGAATGATACAAGCCACATTTAGGAAATTCGATTTCACCAATTAGTCTAGAGCACCGATTACATAAAGATTTATGTATAATATCTCCAAATCCAACTTATGAAAACTCCAAAAATAATTTTCGAAGAAAAAACCTTATTTTCGCTAAACTAAATATAGATATAATCAATATACATTGCTATCAAGTTATATCACGCCCCAAATTTAGGATCGTTTGACCGGCCGATAATACCAACATGTACCCCAAAGCCTATCACACACCATGCATGAAACATGAAAAAAGGGAAGCAATATATAAAATGAGTTTAACATGCCAAATACAATAAGGACAACATTTGTGAACAAACCGACACTCTCCGAAGAGTTCAAACACAAAATGCAGACTCGACAACTGACTCTCCTATGACTACGAAATGAGACGGGTTGATGAGCTTGCATCTCCAGCTACAACATCCAGGTACTAGCGTACCTCTATTGAGCGGAGCCTGGGGCAATAAAAGAAAGTGGTGAGTTTAGAATAACTTAGTGAGTGGCTCAGACCGAGCCCCGCTAAGCCAAAACATACGATAAATATGCAGTGAATATAAGAAGCATAAATATATTAATGACCAAGTAATATGGTTCTTGCATACATGCAAGCCAATGACAACAATAATGTAGTGAGCATGAAGTAAACAATCACACGGGCCAGTCGCTAGGATGGCTCCCTAGCGAGCTTCTCGTCTCGGGCCTTCCGAGCTAAGATGATCGACTAGCCTTGGTGCCCCATCTGGTTGGAAATATCCATCCAACCAATGTCACTCTGGGTCGATCGTTAGTGTGGCTCTCTGATGAGCTCCCCGACCCAAAAACCATACTCCTCGAGTCGGGCATTGGTTTAGCATACTAACGCGCTTCTCGGCCTAGTCATCCATCAATCAAGCACAATCATAGTGAGATGATAACATGAATGCAAGCTCATAATAAAGTCAACTCAAGTGGTTGTGGCATTCTGTCAAACACTTCGGGTGCGTGTGTCTAGGTGCGCTCGTAGACACACCCAACTTGATCCTCCCTCGGGCTCCAAATCCTTGGCCACACACCACACTACCCCAAGTCAAGCCAGCAATTTTCAGATTTGACCACTTAGCAAAAATCAATAATAATTGGAAAGTTTCAGCAACCTAGAAATTTCAGCTTTCAACAACTTAGTTTCACTAATTTCTTGGCTTCAATAAATATGCTCTTGGTCGAACTTTTTAGCGACCAACTATCTGAAACATAACTACAAGTGTCTAGGTTCTAACGCTCAATAAACAACACTAATTCAAGTTCATTTCATCCATAAAAATCATAAAAGTTCCACTATGCAAAATCATACCACGCTGAAAATTTCAGCAATGTTGCAGGGCCTTTTTCACCGAAATTTTAGTATACGTTAAGCTTCTAAAACCATAGAACCTTAACACTAAATTAGCATCATATTTCAATCATGGAAATCGTCTAAACAAATTCAGCAACATGCATCATAAAAACCAGCTACAACATTACAATTTCAGCCTAAAAATATTTAGGCATGAGATCGCTAAGTACTCAACTTATAAACCTCTTTGTCGATAGCAAAACAAAGCACACAAAACCATACTTCAATTATACAAACCATCAAAGAAAATTCAGCCAAAATGGTCCAAGATTTCTCTCAAGAAAAATTCAGCAAGGTCTATGTCGATCCTGACACAACTACACCAAAACATTCGCGAAACCAGTTGACAATTCCAGATAATTTCAAAATCGATTCATACAACTAAATCAGAATTTAGCCAATCCTTATCAAGGAAAAGAATTCGTCCACAAGAATCCTTAAAACGACATTAAACTTTTAGCGTCTAAAACCGTAGTTCAGAATCCAAATTTGTTATTCGTTCGTGCGAAAATTCATTAACAAGAACCAGTATTCAAACCACAAACAAAATGAACCATGGTCGGCTCAACTACTAACCTAAACTTGGGGTTTACAACCGATAAGACATAAGAAATATGCCCTTCGCATCAATTCATACTCAACGTAAACCAATCGAATCTAATTAAAATTTTCATAACAAATTTTTAACACCCAAACTCTATCAGCACGTAGTCTAAGGACAACCCTAGTTGTGTCCTAATACTGCCCCATTTCAACCGAAGTATAAAGGGAACATATCCTTCCCATTACAATGCCCATATGTAGGGAAACAAGCAAGAAGACATGGGGAGAAATTATTTCTGCAGCCAAGGATTCAGACAACACAATCTAGGGAATACCAACCTAGAAATTTCAAAATCTAAAACCACTCAACTCGAATCGAAGTACGGATAACGCTTGCAGAGAGGATTCTGACGACTGCTTGCGATCACAAACCTCTGCGATTTCACCCTCAGCTCCACGCTCGGCTCGCACGTCTCTTCCCCTAGGTGTTCCGTATGGTAGCTTCTTCTCTCTTTTCATTTTATTTATTTTATTTTTATTTATTTACTTAGGCTGAAATTTCCATATTATCCATAGCTTGAGTCTAAACATAAATTGGCTCATGGTTCAACCAGATCATACCCAATGCGCGCGACCCTTGGACTCGACTCGAACCCAAATGCAAAATCCAACCAAAAATGAAGAATTTCACATGCGTAAGGGTCAACCTTCGATCACAACTTCCTATGATCCACTCGACCCGCTCCGACGTGCATCCCTGGTTTCTCGCTGAAATTTAAATATAAATAAAATCAGTGCGGATATTACAAGTTAATACTATTATAATCATAAATAATGCCCACTTATATAAATTATTATATCAACACATATATAACACTATTATTTTTTAATACAACTCTCGTTTTATAAAAAAATTAACAATATACATATCACTATTACAAAGTTTGTAACAGTGACATAAGGGTAAGGGAAGTTACCCTAACTTCCCATTCCCCTTTCCTAGGTCAGCGTTGCGATCGTTGCCTTGAGCCCCCGAAACGGGGATGCGTCTGCCACACAAGGTGGAGCGGCCAACATCGTGTTAGTAGTGTGCCCTAGGTCAATGAAATAATATTATCATTGTAGTTTTCTTTTTGAATAAATGAACACTTATTTTATCTTGTTATTCATTATGAGCATGTTTGACTTTATAATAGACTCCTTGAATAGTTAATTCCGCCTAATGATCATCAAGTACGAGACTTGATAGTAAAACCCTAAGTCAAGTTGGAATCCTATTCTAAACAGTCCCTAGTCGGTCATTGTCTTGAAGACTAGTATGTAGTTTGACTAATAATGATCATGTTTTATTGGTCATAGATATGTGATATCAAAGTCAGATAATAAACACATGTTGGAGAACATGATGTCAGACAGACCCACTGTGAGAATACTACGTGGATTATATCATTAGTATCTCATAATGGTAGTGATATGTCAGTCCTCCGACCTGATGTCACTATGGATTCCTACATGAGGAATTCTGTATTTTGACCTAGTCTAATTAACATCACCTTTAACCAGGCGGTAATAAGGACTACAGTTGAACATGGAATAAATCATGCAGATGAATATGTGTAGTCGTGAGGAAATTTGTCCCTCTTGTATATAAGAGAGATATCTCTAGGCCCCTTGATGAGTGTGACTGAGAAAATGCATAGTCATGCTCAAATGAATTGATAGATGTATCAATGTCATTTGTTAAGTTAGTCTACTCAGGAATCAATGCCAGATTGAGCAATATAAGGATGATGCAATCCATGCCTTATGCTCGATTCAGATATCGCGTGACAAAAGAACATAGTATCATATTGTGAGTTAGGTTGCTCGGATCACCGACCACACTTGACTTGGGTAGTCATAATATCTTGCTAGAGGCCACTTATAATTTGTGGGTTGCAAATATAATTTAAATCCACTGCCAACGTTAAGTCACCCTACAGGGTCGCACACATAGGGCGAACCGAATTGGGCTCAGGGTTATGATTCCTCGGATTGGATCTGCATGACCAAACCCGTAATTCTCTCTTGGTAATTTTGAAGATTAATTTCGAATTTGAAAAGGAGTTTAGGTAATGTATCTTTGATAATCGTTATCAAAGGATACATTATTTTCAACATCTTGAATTTAGGAAATTCATCATTGATAATTATTATTAAGGATATATTTTATTTGGGTATTAAGATTGTTTTAAGATTTCGGATATAGCTTTGAATTAATCAACGGATGAGAAGACTCGATCAATATGATTGACACGTCTATAAATACCCGCCTATGGCTTAGACAGGTAGGTGATCATCTCCTCAAAGGCTGCCGACCTCTTTTTGAAGGAAGTCGAGCTCCCTTTGTCGTAGCCGACCTCCACCAAATAGAGAGAGAGAGAGAGAGAGAGAGAGAGAGAGAGGAGCGCAGAAGGAGTTCCATGCTCATGCAAATCGAGAGGAATTTCGATAGAGCCGAGCTAGCACTTGGCAGTCGCCCCGTTCGCCCCGTTCGTCCATGTGCTAATCGTAGAGGGTGTTCGTCGCTTGGCAGCACATTGGATCCGAAGCAAGATCGTGATCTTGGATTCGCAGAGCAGAAGATGGTGTTCGATCTTCAAATGTATAATCCTCAACATAGTATCGATTTAACTGAGATGTATGGATCTAAATTGGGTAGGAGGATTAGTTTTCATATTTCCGCTGCGTGTAATAAAATTTTTGTTACTTGCCTCGTCCTCCATGACCCAACACATCACACCAACTAGGGTGGTGTCGCACCACCTTGGCTCCTTTGATCGGAGTTGGGCCTCCACCGATGGGGGCCGCAACAGCCCCATATGGGGCTGCTGTGACACCGATCAAGCACCACCTCCTGATCGGGGCATTGATCATCCTCAAATCGGGCAGGACCACCTGATCGGAGGCACCACCCCCTTCTACCAACATCCCGGCGACACCTAGGGCAGGTGCCAATGCCGCTGTCACGCGCCCAACATCATTGGTGAAGTCTGGCGTGGGGGCTGGATTGGTTTATCAAGTAGTTTGTCAGCATCTATGCCACCCGAGCTTTCAATTCATCGGAAAACTCCTAAAAAGGACAACGATCGTAGGAAAAACTCAAAGAAAAGCAAAATTCACTGGAAAAACGCTAAGACCACCAAAAACTCTGACAAAATCGGATATTGAGCATCGAACATGGTAAATCATCTCAATTTACAAGTTAACCTACATCAAGGACTTGAAGGAAAAAAATAGGGGAAGAATCTTACATCTGAACATGAAATCCCTCTCGACTTGCAAGCACTCCGCCTCCTCATGTCACAACCTTTTTGTTCTGAAATCACCAATCCCATAAGATGTGAGTGTCACAATGAGACAAGGGTTGTATTTATAAACGATAAGCTATAGTTTTTTACAGGAAGCCCCTCAAGTATAAAGTTCCAAAAACTTTAATTTTTTTAGCAATATTTAAATTTCTAAAATTGGGAGGAAAATATGGATATAAATTTTAGCAATAATTAAATTTCTAAAATTGGAAGGAAAATGTGGATATTTATGTGTTAGACTCGCATGATGGGATAACCGACCCATCAACTTCTTAGACCTAAACGATTGGCCTAATTAAAATGCTTAAGCGGAATTGAAAATAGCACACCCATCAAGTATTATAAACCAACATAATTCCAATTAATATACTCCCCTACTTATGCTTTGACGTCATCATCAAGACCCAACTAAAGTCTAACACATAGCTCATAATGCATAATCATTTCTAGGAGGCTCTTTTACCATGCATTAGACTAGATTCTACTCTGATATCATGCTTAAGCAGACGTTTATCGTCCCACTTGAGCCTTGATTTTACTATCAATAACCAAGTTGAACTAGCACATGCATAAGATCAAACCATACACATGTAGCACCAATTAACATCTATCAACTTCCTAAGCCTTAACTATTGGTCTAATGCTTAAGCAAGAGTTGATGATATCACATCCATTAAGTCATATAAATCAACTCAACATTCAATATACTTTCGATGTGGGACTAAACATAGGTATTATAATTCTATCACAATGCAGACTCCGTGTTGCTCGCTTTGAGGACTAACTTTACATGGCCTATCATCTGAAGAAAACTAAAACATAAGTAACAGATTGACAAAATTATAAGTACATGAAGAAAAATAACTACTTTTTGGTGCAGTAATAATACTTGATATTATATCAAGAGAAAAATCTAACTTGAATGTATAATTAATATTAAAAATAAATCTCACGCACTATGAAGATGTAAAATATAATTAATATAGATTATTAATAAATTTCATTATTTTTTAGATTTGAGTTGTTAATTAAGTAAAATTCACAACCATGAATGAACATACAAAAAAATATTTCAATTCATTTTCCAAGTTGTTTTTGAGTTCTTGATAAATAAATAAAATTTTTAATTATATATTAAATAACTCACGCATAAAAGTACACACAACTTAATAAAATCAACATTAATGAAAATATACAAAGACATATTAGACTTAGAGGTGAGAAATTCACGAATAGAAAAGAATTTGTACTTAGGTTAAAAATTAATGAAAAAATATTTGGACTTACGTTGAAAATGAATGGAGAATAATCTCAACTTTTTTAAAAAAAGAGAAGGAAGTTGACTTTACCTATTACAATAAAGAAAAATAATTGCATACAAAATTCTAAAACTAGGATTTGATTTGAACTAGAATCTATACTCAAAACACTCAAATATCTTACCACCAATATATGATTGGATTAATAAAAAAAATTGGACTTAAATAAACTTAAAATACTTAAAATCTAATATATGACCATAATAATACTTAAAATGAATATCGCAGTACATAAAATGTACAAAATTACGTAAACCAAAGCTCCCACCGTTGGGTTTGAAATACCAAAACAAATAAAATTTATATATACCATGGGAACATTTGACCATAAGAAACTCTCAAAATTAATTTAAAAAGAAAATATTATTTTATTTATTTCAATCAAATAATTAAAATGAATATAACACTATACAAAATACCCTGAAACTAAATAAATGATAGCTCGTTTAGGAAAATGGACCCGACCCATTGGGTCCGCAATATCGAGACGGACAATCTATATATAATATGTCAATATTTAATTATCTAAGCTCTCAAAATTGGTTATAAAGATTACTTCAAAATATTTATTAAAATAAATCATGTATTAAATGTAACACTGTTATAAATGTTTGTATCACAGCGACAAACCAAATACCATTAAATAAATAAGGTACTTTGTATTTGATATAACACTATTACATTTCGTTATAATTAGTATAATTATGTTACATTAAGATGCAAAATACCAAAATGTCCTTCACCTCTCCTCACCCACGATCCTCTTAAAGCAAACTCCGTTCACAATGATTGATTCACTCATACTTTTACATATATTCTCGAACCCTTGATCTCTTCATCGCCACCACAATCTCTCCCAAATCATAACACTGTGGCTTTAAATAGACTTGGGTTTGTAAGATTTTACGAAAAATGCCATCAAAATAATTAATTTTGGCAACTAAGCCCTTAGACTTAAATAAAGCTCCAAAAAATATTTGAGAAAAAAATTAGTAAATTAATAAAAATTCTATATTTTCGGGGACATTATTGGCTCCAAAAACTCGATCAACAGTGATTATTTTGGGAAAGAAACTATAGAATATACGCTAAATAGAAATAATTACTTTTCACCGAAATAAGCAAGTCAATTCGCACGTGCCAAATAATCCACGATACAAATAAAAAAAATACAAACTAAGAGTTGTCAATTGCATAAATAGAATATTAGATCTCACCAAATGCATAGATGCCGAATAATGAGTCTCGCCAAAGAAAATTAAGATTATATAAATTCAAAGTGGAATTAATTAGGGATGCGCGTGAGTACCGAATAGATCCGAAATCGATTAAAATTTACCTGATCGAATAAATTTCGAATAGACTCGAATTAAATTTGGGTAAAATTCGAAACAAAAATTAAATAACAAGTTAAAACATATTTCAGTTCTGAATCCAACATATAGGATATTCGGAATCAAAATTAGAATCGGTACCTAAAATCTATTCATTTACAAGTTACAGGATATAAATTCTAACAAGGTACCTTATTGAGACATGTACATTTATAGATTTCATGACAGATTTTGCCAGAGTACAACTTATTTATTTATAAGTTTCAGAACATATTTCAACAAGATATCCTATTGAAACTTGTACTTTGAAACATATAAATGTACAGATTCCAACAAAATATCCGAAACTTATATCCTAAAATTTATAAATAAATATATTTTAATAGTGTACCCCAAATCAAAACTAAAAACATATAGTTTCGGATAAGATTCAATTTCAAGTTCTAACAGAGTATAATTCAGTTCTAAAATTTAGGAATCGATTCTATACGTAATAGAATTTGAATATCTTAAAAAATACATAATACCAGATTCGCTCACCCATAGAAAAAAAATATTAATTCGCACAATTTACTCATGCCAAATAATCCAGCCGGTTGGCAGGCAATTTTTTTTAAAAAAAGGAAGCTAAGAGTGGAATCAATTGCATAAAAAAAACAATATTTATTCCCACCGGATAAACAAATGCCACATAATCCAACAGTTTAATTCCCATCAAATTCACGCATGCCATTGCATTAAATAAAACAGGACGCGCTCTCATATCGCACCAACCAATCAATTTATCAATTTTGGCGGTCAAACTAATCAAACTGTTCCACCCTCCCCTTCCGGTCTCCCTCATTTCGTAGTTCGTACAAATCCACGACAACGACAACTTCCATCAAACAATTCCGGTTCCTTTCTTGATACTTATCCCATTTTTTAATTCTCCGCGGCACACTATTAAAATAAACCGGTCCGCGTAGCAGACCAAAACGGAACTTTGATCCGCACTTGATGAACCCGCGAGCTCACTTGTTTAATCTACGCCTACCGGTGAAACGTCACGGTTACGTCACCCATGTAAAATAATGACTTAACCTTATCGTACTCCGTTCACATCCTTCCAATACTTCTACCGCGTGAGCCGCGGTTTACAGAACCTTCCGAGGAAGGCTCCCAAACCGCGTTCACACGGCCGGATTTCTCTGTAACATATTTAAACACCCCGCTCTTCTCTTCTCCGCTCCACCGTTCACATTTGTTGCCCTTTTCCGCCGCTGCTGCCGCCGCCTCTACTTCTCTTGTTCTCTTTCTCAGGCAAGCCATTGATTGATCCATACTTAGATAGACTTGATTAGCACCTATGAGTAGTTTCCAGGCCGCCGCCGCCACCGCCGACTACTACTCCAGCCAATCTCACCTCGACGAAGACTACTCCTCCTATTTTTCCTTCTTCCAGGAGGCCGCCGCTCCCACCATCTCTGGCAGTCCTCCCCTTCAGTCGGGGATGCCGAATCGACGCCGGATACTGGATGGCAATGTTGATGTCGCCGGAGGAGATTTGAAGAGGAGGAAGCCAACACCGATCGCCAAGTTACTGACCTCCAGTGCCAGCATCGATGCCCAGGAGGAGGCCAACCTCCGAGAGTCGGCCGAGGCCTCCCGCCGTGAGATCTCTCTCCTTGAGGAAAACCGCAAACGTGATGCGGCGATCATGCTCGACCACTACTCCCAATTCCAGGATCACTTCTCTGCCGTCGAAGATGAGGACAGTAGTTTTCGCTCCAAGCGCGTTCGCCTCGCCACTAACGCCGCCGCCGCCGCCGCAGTTTCTGATGGCGAGGACGGTTCCGCCTCTTCCGTTGCAGAAGGAAGAGTAAGAGGTGGCAACCAGCAGCGTCGGCTTTGGGTGAAGGAACGGTCCGGAGCGTGGTGGGATCGATGCGACGACCCGAACTTCCCAGAGGGCGAGTTCCGGCGAGCATTTCGGATGAGCCGCGCCACATTCGACATGATCTGCGAGGAGCTCGGATCGGCGGTGCAGAAAGCGGACACCACGCTCCGCACTGCCGTCCCTGTCCGGAAGCGGGTGGCCGTGTGCATCTGGCGACTGGCCACCGGCGAGCCGCTCCGCGATGTATCGGCGCGGTTCGGGCTCGGCATCTCCACCTGTCACAAGCTCGTTTTTGAGGTCTGCACCGCCATCAAGACCCTGCTCATGCCGCGCTTCGTCCAGTGGCCGGAAGGCGCCGCCGCCGCGGACGCAAAATCCCGCTTTGAGGCCGCGTCCAGGATCCCCAATGTCGTCGGTTCCATGTACACCACCCACATCCCCATTATCGCCCCCAAGGTCAGCGTCGCCGCCTACTTCAACCGCCGGCACACGGAGCGCAACCAGAAGACGTCCTACTCTGTCACCGTGCAGGGGGTGGTCAACCCCGATGGCATGTTCAGCGATGTCTGCATTGGATGGCCGGGCTCGATGCCTGACGACGAGGTTCTCGAGAAATCGGCTCTGTACAAGAGGGCGGCCGCAGGGGCGCTGCAGAACGCATGGATCGTGGGCGGCTCCGGTTATCCGCTGACGGACTGGGTACTGGTGCCGTACACTCACCAGAACTTGACATGGACGCAGCACGCCTTCAATGAGAAGATTGGGGAGGTGCAGCGGGTTGCTCGAGAGGCATTTGCGAAATTGAAGGGGCGGTGGACTTGCTTACAGAAGCGAACGGAGGTGAAGCTGCAGGACTTGCCGGTGTTCATCGCGGCTTGCTGCACGCTGCACAACATCTGCGAAATGAACAAGGAGGAGATGGACGAGGATATGAAGTACGAGTTGATGGACGATGAGATGATGCCGGAGAACAGCATACGGTCGGCGAGCGCGTCGAATGCGAGGGATAAAATTGCCCACAATTTGTTGCATCAGGGTCTGGCCGGCACGGGGTTCTTTTGACAAGATCAATTGAACTTGTTTCTTTTTGTTTGTCATTTTGTCAAACACTGGAGTGGCAGATTAGGATTTAAATGTAGGCGTCTCCAATTTGATTGAGATTGATTGTTAGTTTTACTAAATTCGGGAAAATTAAATTTCTCGGTATAGAGATTAGATTTTGAATTGGTTGAGTTATCTATTTTAAATTGATTAACCATATCTTCCACTTACGTAAAAACAATATATATGTATCCAGTATGATAAATAAAATGGTATCTTATCTTTTGAATAGAAGAATTGATGTTCAAGTTTTGGAATTTTATTCTTGTCAAGGAATGGAACAATGATTTTTCTGTCAAAATAGGATAGTAGAGATTAGCCGTTAGCGTACAGACCCATGCCCAGCGAATAGCGACCACATATGTCAAGATTAATGAGACCTGGAATCTTTATGCTCCCTTTTCTCAAGGAATAAGACAGAAGAATAAAATAGAATAACAACTGATACGAAGAATTAAATAGAATTTATTAATTCAGTGTACATTTATCATAACATTAATTTTATTCTTCTTTATCCCACGAAGAAAATATTGTCCTTAATGACTTATCTGTTGTCGCCTGAAGTCGGAGTGCTGCAAGCATTTGAAAGATACTCTAACGCTTAAGTGAGAGAGAATCTCAGATGATGAATATGAAAATTGGAACCAAGAGTACATCTGATATGCATCGTGTCTGTTTTATGCGGCATGTCTGGGTGTTCGATGATGATGTCTTCAGAATCTTGCGAGGATATATCCTGAATGAGTCGATCGTTATCCCTTAGATCACGAGTTCATTACTGCCGAAACCCTAGTGATAAATGAAGAACATTGATATTCTTGTTTGGTCGGGTAGAGTCTCCGGGATAAGTTGTAGTTGGTTCCACTTGAATCTGATTCATGAGTAGAGGTTCTTTTGGCCCGATCTAATCTAGTCCAAAAAGCTAGTCCAGTCCACAGCCCCCGAGCTTGGTCGGAGTGTGAGGACTTCGTGCCGAGCTCTAATAGTGTGTCGACTTCTATTTGTCTGTCGAGCTCTTCGTATGTTTCAAACATCTGACCTCAGTCGAACTTCGGTATGTGAGCACGTGCTAGCTAGGTTTTGCCTTTAGTTGAATCACCGAGGTAGGTGGGATCAGTTATCTTGGTCTTGTCATTTTGCGACTTTTTGGTCTCTGCGCTCAGTATGGTGTCTACGAGAAGAATGAGTACATTTTCCACGCATCCACCTCCTGTTAGTGCTTGCTCTTCCAACATTTAATTATGGTGCGGAGATCTGGCCGTCCATCTTTGAGGCGTTTGGGTGTCCGATGTTGATCAAGTGATCAGCTAGGATTCATTTTGCTATCTAAGTGTGATTGTCGATCGTTCGATGAGGAAATTGTCGCTTCTCAGGCTTTAAAACTCCCCCCTTTCATTCATTTTGAGCTTTCTTTCATTCTAAGTTCTTGTCTTTCATTGTTTATCGCGGGTGGCGACGTCGTCTGGCCAGCAAACACTCCCAGAGCTAAGCATGGCACTCAGGGCTGCTTTGCCTTAGTTCTCGCCGATAGTTGTTCAAGATGAAGGGTGTTTTGGCGCCTCTTTGGCCAATGTCAGGTAGTTGGTAGCTACTTCTTAGGATTGCAGACCTCCTTTAGATATTTAGGCTAAGGCTGAAGTCCTATCAAAGCTATGCCTAGGACCGAGCTTAGCTCTTTGGTAGTTGTTCATAGGGTTGATGGCCGTTTAGGTTCTATCTTCATCGAAGTTGTTCGTGTCTGGAGTTGGGAGTCGTCAGGGAGCCACATTTGGGATTTTAGAGGGCATTGAGGACGCCACAACTGATCTCGCTTGGAGTCAGAGATTGCGTTCTACGACGAAGAAGACACTGGGGATGCCGAGGTCTTCAAGGGTGTTGAGATCGTAAGTACTGGCGTTGAGGCCGAGGATCGAGCTTGGGTCAAGCCGAGTTCACGGGAAGCGTAAGGCAAGACCACACATGAGGTCGTGCTAATTTAGAGCGTAAGGCAAGACCATATGAATTTTTCATTCTAAATGCATGAAAACATGTTATACCTATTCCTAAACATGTTTATTGGGTGTTTACTCAAAATGAGATCTCTAATAAGGAATTTCAACATAGTCCAATTTCATTCAATATCAATATCATGAAATTATCTAGTTATCATGATTTTTTCTACTCATGAAAATTCAAACATTTATCGTGCAAAATCAATCAGAAGTATATAGAGACATCATTAAAGCATGAATATTCAAGTATTATATTAAGATTTTTGCAATAACGAACTCATACCTTATTCTTAGAAATTTTGCCAAATTTGTCTTTTTACTTTTTAATTTTCTTCATGATAGCATAGCCTTCCATTAACATTCTCAACTTACAAGTAGACTTCATTAGTAGATTTAATAAAACTAAAGCTACTAGCAAGCAACCCAAACCAAATAGCAAAGAGAAAAATTAAGTATCATTTTCAAAATCCACTTTGCTAAATAGTTTGAAATCCGTTTCAAATAAAATCAAGTGATACCAAAATGAATTTTAAGAGATCACAAAAATAATAAATATAAAAATATGATATCCAACCCTTCCTATTGGTTGAAAATCGAAAGGCCACAATGAGTCTACGATTTAGAATTGCAAGGTCGCATGTGCCCGTTATAGGCTACATAGGTCTCCGAAAAGACCGGAAATCAAAAAATCAAAAATCATTTAAAATATATTAAGAGCGGGGAAAATCAATCAATTTTAAGCATGTATCATAAACACCAACTTCAAACATACAAATAGAGAAAAGGCGACGATACCAAGTGATTTAGATGCCAATTTTTAAACCTAAGACATCTAGTTTAGGTGAAGACTTTGAAGTTGCAACCATGTAAGGATCATTTCTTCAATTTCTTGGTCAACTTCAACTCTTCACTTTCCATTACCCTTGTGTGGTGGCTCCCCCTACAAAAGAGCATGAAACTTTTGGTATCTAAATAACTTTGGGTCCTTAGGGGTTAGATGGCCTAGGAATCCAAAATGTCCTAGCCACTCTTAGATTTTTCTTGAATGCACAATCATAAATAGTATGATCATATATACCACAACAAAAGCAATGTCTATGAAATTCTTTCTTTTTACTATTCATATGAACATGAGGTCTAATGTTAGAATGCTTGGCATAAGAAGCATGATGAGCATGAGCATTCTTACAAGAAATATTTTTCTTCATAAGATTTCTAAAAGATGAAGCATGTGATAAACTACTAGTTTTCCTACTCAAGAAATTAATCTCATTTTTCAAATCATTAATTGATTTATGTAAGGTTTGCATTTGAGATTTCATCATACTATTTTTATTTTTAATTTTCATATTTTCTACTTTCAAATTCTCAATCTTAACTTTTGAGATATTTTTTAATTCAATTTTTTAATCATCATTTTTATTTTTCAAATCAATATTCTCACTTTTTAAGTCCTCAATTTCAATTATCAATTGTGAATTACTACTTTTCAAACCATCAATACTATCATGGCAATCAACACTTGAGGAACTTAAATTTGCCTTTAAATTTTCATTTTCTAACTCTAGATCATGCAAATCCTTAGTTATCCTAGAGTTATCCTTTTTAATTTTCTTGATTTCTTTACTACTTTTCAAAAGCATGACACATATATTTTGACATTCTTCTACTAAATTTTCATTAGACATGTCAAGAGATTTTGAGCTACTAGAATCACTATTTTAATCATGACTAAAAGGTGGTAAATATACCTCATTCCGAAGACCCATGAGGCAGAAGTTCGATGTAGCTTCATCGTCATGTCTATAAGAGGCTTCACTTGATTGAGATGTGGATGGAGAAGCACACTTCTTTTTGGATTTCTTCTTCAAGAGAGGATAATTCATCTTCTTGTGTCTCGTCTCTTGGCAAAGGAAGCACCTAAGTTTCCGTTTCCGATTCTTGCTTGTGTTTCTTTAGCTAGAAGTGCTTTGGACATCAAAACCAAGATCAGTACTAGGGGGATGACCATAGTCATCACTACCTTCATTAGAAGTGTCAATCTCTTCGATCTTGGTATAATCATATAGCATATTTAATGTTGCCCAAATATCAAAAGCCAAAGTACAATGCATGACTTTTTCAAGGATGCTATTAGGTAAGGTACAAAATATGGAATACATAGCATCTCCATTAGATTGAAACATTTTCTTGTCAAGTTCACTCCAATCATGCATGTCAACCTTAGGTTCAATGTAATCTAATTTAATCATGTTATAAACATTAAAACCTCTAGTATTTAAGTAAGTGTACATCCTAGACTTCCAAAGACCAAAGTTCAATTTTATTGAACCTAGGAGGTGTGAAAACAACCAACTCTAGCGCCATTTCCGGATCGAAATAAAGTATAGGAGAGATGGTAAAATCTCAATCTACGACCCGCTCTGATACCAATTATTGGTGAAATAGCCACATTAGAGGGGGTGAATAGTGTGTTAACCAGGGGCGAAGCCATAAAATTATCTTAGGATGGGCAAAATATAAAATTGCATCTTATGAGAATAATTATATGATAAAAAAATATATTTAGGGGAGGGCAAATATAGTTAAATATTAATATATATAATAATATATATGTAATGGGGGGGACCAATGTGAGGGGGGTCAATTGCCCCCTCTACCAAAATATTGGCTTCGCCCTTAGTGTTAACTAATCAATTAGCCTAAATTCGGTTTTAATTATTTATTTGGTTATTTAGACAATTCACAATTAACAACTAAATACGGAAGCGACTAATAAAGATAATCAATACGATACACAAAAAAAAACAATGCTAACACAAATATTTATAGTGGTTTGGCCCCAATGCATACTCCACTACCTAAGCACCCCGCTTAGGATTTCCAAACTTAGCTTTACTAGATTATATCGTTTCCCTTACAAGGAGGACTTTACACCGAAAAGTCTCCGCTCTCAAATCGAAGGCACTTTCACACCCGGAAGTATCTCGCCTTCCTACCGATAGCACTCTCCCATCTCAACCTAAGGGACAACTCAACTAATCCTAGTAAACTAAGTTTACAATGGTGGATTTAAGCCTTAACACCAAGGCAACCACCAACTCAATCAACCTAGCTCTCTAGGGTTACACAAACTCACATATAATGAAATAACAAGAAAATACAATATAAAATGGAGCAATAAATCAAATAATAAAGTACTTAGCTCCACAACAAGATTTCTAGCTTCCTCTTGATGCCTTTGATGATGAAACAATGAAGGTAAGGCTCAATCAAAGAGATGAAATGTTCAAGCTAGGGTTTTCACAAGATTGACTCAATGAGGGCTTAGGATTGATCAAAAGAATGTCTCAAAGGTAGTAGAAGTGATCAAGATAATAAAGGAAGGCTCTCATGGCTTTCTATTTATAAGCCATGAAGAGAAGAGAGAGCTATCTCTTCTAAACGGACGATTTTTTGCTGTTACAGCCCACCGGTCGCTTGTCCAATCGATCGTCGGTCGACCGACCGAGCGATCGAAGGCAATCTGCCACTTTTGGGCAATGTTTGGTCTACCGAACTTGTGCAGGGCAGACTACTTGTTTGCTTGGTTTTTTTTTTGCTTGTTTGCTCGTTTTTGATTTATCTTCGCTAGGTCTACTTATATAACATTTCTTAACTTTAAGTTAATAACTTTAAAATATAAATGTTATATAAGGATTACCCCTCATTTAGATTCAATAAAAATATCTAAAAAATCAAAATTCTTAAGAATAAAAATCTAGTTTTTGGGGTCTAGTACAAATTTCTGAAAAACAAAAATTTTCTAATCTCCCGGGTCAAATATGGGTATGCTAAAGGCTTCTAATTGTTTTTTTAAAATACCTCGTTATCTATTTTTTACCCAAGGAATAATTACCGCCATTTTTTGTATCAAGAAAATGTCTAGGTCATATAGCCCTCCAAGGAGCTCCCTAGGCTTAGTGAATTTCAAGACAATTTTTGGGTTTTCATATTTTGGAGTTTGGGTTTAGTTTTTGAGTTCTTTGTATCATAAAAGAGGATTACAACACATGCTAGACACCCTAAACCTAAATTCTAACTTTTCGAAGAATCCCGAGCGCGTCGACCATCGTCCTTCTGATTTTCTGATTTCTCCAATATTTCCAATCGAGGACATCAAGCGCTAACCGACTTGGAACCTGAAAGTTTTCTCAATGAAATATTAGTTCTAGTTATCATCAAAACCGAGATTAAGACCAAGGTAGAAAACCTTAGGCCAACACGCGCTTGGGCTCAAGCTGAGCACGCGAGGAGCGTAAGACAAGACCACGCATGGGGTTGTGCTCATTTAGAGCGGGACCACAATCCAGGCCCAGGTCTTCAAGGGAGCTAAGGTCGTAATTAGTGGCGTTGAAGGTGAGGGCCATGCTTGGGGTCAAGCTGAGCTCACGGGGAGCATAAGGCAAGACCACGCCTACAGTCGTGCTCATTTAGAGCAGGGCCGCAATTCGAGCCCAGGTCTTTAAGGGTGCTAAGGCCATAAGTATAGGAGCTAAGGCCGAGGATCGCGCTTGGGGTCAAAGCCGAGCTCGCGAGGAGCGTAAGGCAAGATCACGCTTGGGGTCATGCTCATTTAGTGGGGGGTTGTAATCCGGGCCCAAGTCTTCAAGGGTGTTGAGATCGTAAGTAGTGACGTTGAGGCCGAGGACCACGGTTCGGATCAAGTCGAGCTCGTGGGGAGAGTTAGGTAAGACCATGCTTGGGGTCGTGCTTATTTAAAGCGGGGCCGCAATCCAAGCCCAGGTCTTCAAGGGCACTGAGGCCGTAAGTAGTGGCGTTGAGGTTGAGGCCGACGCCCGCGCTTGTGGTCAAGCCGAGCTCAGGAGGAGCATAAGGCATGACTGTGCTTGGGGTCGCTAAGGTCTTCAAGGGCATTGAGGCCGAGGATCGCGCTTGGGGTCAAGCCGAGTTCGCCGATAGTATAAAGCAAGACCACGCCTGGGGTCATGCTCATTTAGAGCACGACCACAATCCAAGCCCAATTCTTCAAGGGTGTTAAGGCCAAGGACCACGTTTGGGGTCAAGCTAAGCTCGTGGGGAGCATAAGGCAAGACCACGCTTGTGGTCGTGCTCTTTTAGAGCGAGGTTGCAGTCCGGGCCTAAGTCTTCAAGGGTGCCGAGGTCGTAAATAGTGGCGTTGAGGTCGAGGACCGCACTTGGGGTCAAGTCGAGCTCATGGGAGTGTAAGGCAGGATCGCGCTTGGGGTCGCTGATGTCTTTAATGGTGTTGAGGCCATATGTAGTGGCGCCGAGGCCGAGGACCGCACTTGGTGTCAAGCTGAGGCCGAGGACCGTGCTTGGTGTCAAGCCGAGGCCGAGGACCGCGCTTGGTGTCAAGCTGAGCTCGCGCGGGAGCGCAAGGCAAGACCACGCCTGGGGTCTTGCTCATTTAGAGTGGGGCCGCAATCCGGGCCTAGGTCTTCAAGGGCGTTGAGGCCGAGGACCACGCTTGGGGTCAAGCCGAGCTTGCAAGGAGCATAAAGTAGGACCGAGTATAGGATTGCTGAGGTCTTTAAGGGCGTTAAGGCCGTAAGTAGTGACACTGAGGCCAAGAACTGCAGTTGGGGTCAAGCCAAGCTCGCAGGGAGCATAAGGCAAGACCACGCCTAGGGTTGTGCTCATTTAGAGCGAGACCACAATCCAGGTCCACGTCTTCAAGGGCGTTGAGGTCGTAAATAGTTTCGAGCTCATTTAGAGGTGAGACGGTCTCATTTAGAGCTGTGAGCTCCATTTAGGGCTAAGAACCACGCTTGAGATCAAGAAGGATAGATGTGCCGCACATAAGAGAGGTTGTTATCATCATAGGGTAGCGTTCCTGTTGCGAGATCGTAGGGATTCCTTCGTCGTATGCTATGAGATAGTTGTAAGTTACTTGGATGCACACACATATATGTGAAGAAAGAAAACAATCTTTATTGAATGAAAGGAGATTGATAGTACATTGGGTCCCACCAAGAGCACTCGCCTACGCATGGTTATGCCTAGTTAAAAAACCTCCAAAGCGAAAAACCTTTTGGGAAAAAATCTCAATGAAGGTAAAAGAGTGCAATGATCATTTGTAGTTAAAAAGGGGATGTTGCTTCTTCCCTGAGTTGGGCAAGCTTTTGTTCTTCCTTAACGAGGTCAAGTTCGTTCTTAAGGGCTTCTGAGTTGTTTCTCTCATTGAGGGTTGTCCTTGGGAAGCTAGGCTCTGCAATCTCTGATGGGACCATGGCTTCGGTTATGAAGGCGAGCACATATGGAGTTTCTGGAGTATATGACTGCACAGTCGCATTATAGCCCCATAGCTCTTCGGGCCAGTGTCCTTTAACTTGGTTAAGCTTCTTTCTGAGTCGTGTTAGGATGACTTTGTTGGTAATCTAAGCCAAGGTGTTGGTTAGGTAGGGAGTCTTGCGGTCGGTTGCCTGCTCGGTTGTTTGGACCCGATTGAGGTGTCAGTTAGTTGGATGCTCTGTCGGTCATGGGCTTTTTGAACAACCGACGTGTTGTTTGTGACTTCCTGATGTGATGAATTTGGATGACCGGTTGTCTAGGGTGCTTTCTTTCTGAGGTATGTGCTGAATTGCAGAGTTATCATCGTTAGTTATCAACGAATGGACTGAGGATAAATACCTTTCTAGGGAGGGGTCCCTTGCTTGGGAGTCATCGTTAATTTGTGTTATGACAAGTTGTGAGTTTCGTCTTCCCTGCATTTGATTCCTATGATGAGGTAGGAGTCCTTCAGGTCGGCTCAATTTAGGTTGGTGAAGCTTACACGCAGATGCCACTTGCTTGAACTTTCTTTGACCCACACGACGTTCATGAGCCATGTGGTGACTTTGATTTCCCTGGTGAACTCCAGTTTCGGTGATTCTTTGGTCTCTTATGGGGACGCTTGCTGGTGCTTGACTCCGAGTCTGTGCCATAGATTTGACTCAAGGGCTGGTGATGAGCTCATGACGGATGGCTTTGGGTCTATCCTCAACATGTCGACGGGCTTCCATGTGAACATGTCGGCGTTGTTTTTTAGTAGAGCACCGAGTTGAGTTTTGAGATCAGTTGGGAGGCGAGCTCTAATGAACGCCACCTGCTTGGGCGATGCTCTCTAGGTCGTCGACTGGTTGGGGCTGGTCTTGAACATCTCCATTCGGGTCCAACTCGGATGTTCTCAATTGTTGTTCTGTGTGAGACACCGAGAGCACTTGCTGGGGTGGAGTGCTTGGCATTTCTCCTGGTTTAGCTCATTTTTGCTTTAAACATTCGTTGTAGTACTGACGGTAGGGGTGTAATCGAGCCGAGTCGAGCTTGCTTGTGCTCAAGCTCTGCTCGTTTAAGAAATGTCAAGCTCGAGCTCGAACTCGAGCTAGATTGAGCTTCAATATCCAGGCTCGAGATCGGCTCGAGCTCGACTCAAGTAACTCGAGCTTGACTCGTTTAAGCTCGTTTAGGCTCGTTTATTTTTCTCAAGCGTGACCGAGCTCGTTTAAGCTCGATTAAGCTCGGCTCGACTCGAGTTTATGCTCAACCCCATATGAAATATTAATATTTATATAATTATATATAAATATATGAAGCTTGATTAGGCTCGTGAGCCACTCGAGTCGAGTATTACTTAGCTCGAGCTCGAGTTTTCATCGAGTCGATCTCGAGTAGCTCACGAGCTGCTAGGCTCACTTACACTCCTAACTGACGGGCTTCTTTTTGGTCAGCGTGGGCCACCCAATATACCTAGATGACAATTTCCATACCTATGACATCATGATGACTTGAAGTTTTAATTTTGAATTTATGTGGCTATGAGTCGTCATGCAACTCTCATCATCAACTCATCCTTGTGTAATTGTTCCCCTACAAGAGAACATGAGATCTTTGGTACCAAAATTACTTTGGTTCCTTGGGGGTGAGTCGGTATAGGAATTCAAAGTATCCTAATAACACTTAGATTTCTCTTGAAGGAACAATCATGGATAGAATGACCATAGATACCACAACAAAAGTAATTTTCATGAAACATTTTGTTTTGGACATAAGGTTTAAAGGAGGAATGCTTAACATGAAGATGATGATGAGTATTGTCATTCTTACTTGAAATATTTATATTTCTAGAATTCTTAGAGAATGAATTACTAGATAAATTATTAGAAAAATAACCTCATTTTTCAAATCGTTCATGGATTTATGAATATCATGCAATTGGATTTTCAACATATTATTTTTATTATTTAAAATGTCAATTTTGTTTTTCAAATCCTTACACAATGTTTGGATAACTTTGAGTAAGGGGTTTGGAGGTTTTTGAAAGGGTTTTAAAAATCTTATATGGTTAGACTTCATAAGGGGTTTGGAGAGATTTGGTAGACCACTATGTCATCGTTTATAATAATATATTTTTATTTTAGAGATATTTTTGTAATTTAAGTTTTTTAAAACAATTTATAAACCTTCCAAACCTCTCCAAAACCCCCTAAAATAAGAGGTTTTGAAAATGAATTCTAGGAGGGGTTTGGAACCCCTCCAAACCCCTTAAAAAAATATATTCAAACATGGTGTTTTAAACCCCTCAAAACCTCTCCCCCTCCAAAACCATCAATCTAAACATAGTGTTAGTGTCAATACTTAAAACATCATGGCATGGATTAGAGACATTTATTTTTAGCTTCTCATTTTCTAATTTTGCTTCATATAAATGAGAGCTAAGACTAAATTTTTTCTTTTTTAATTTTTTATTTTCTTTATCCTTTTTAACAAACAAGACATACATATTTTTACATTCATCTATTAATTCATCATAAAGCATGCCATGAGAACTAGATGAGTTAATATTACCATTATTGTTATCATGACTAGAAGAAGAGTGTACCTCATCATTAGCATTCATGAGACAATCGTTTGAACTAGCTTCATAGCCATGGCAAGATGATGCTTCACTTGAGTGAGATAAGGATGTGGAAGCATTTGACCTCCTTTTTACCTTATTTTTCATGGGCAATTCTTCTTCACATACCCTTTTTCTTTACATAGGTGACAAATCATATTTCTTTTCCGGCTTTTTGTACTCCTTTGACTAGATACACTATGGGCTTCAAAAACTTCATTAGAACTAGGAGTATGACAATTGTTATCAACTCCCTCATTTAAAGTGATAAGCTATTCGGTTTTAGCATAATCATAGAGCATATTCAAACAAGCCCAAATATCAAATGCGGAAGTACAATGTATGACTTTTTCAAAGATAACATTTTCTAAGGAACAAAATATGCAATTAATCACATTAGCATTTGACTCAAACATATCTATTTGTTCTTGGGTCTATGCATTCATGTTTTCCTTAGGTTCAATGTTTTTAGTCTTTACTATGTTAACCACACCTAAATCTTGCATCTTTAGGAATGTGTATATTCTACATTTCAAAGCCCAAAGATAGACTCGTCGAACCTAGATGGTATAGACGCTACCAACTCTAGTGCATTTTTTCGGATCGAGACTAGATGTAGAGGAGATGGTAAAATCTCAATCTACGACTCATTCTGATATCAAATGTTAGTGAAATGGTCACACTAGGGGGGTAAATAGTGTGTTATCTAATCTTTTAGCCTAATTTCGATTTAAATCGTTTATTGAATTCAAGCAATAAGATGCAATGATAAATACAACAATTAAATACAAACACAATAGCCAATGCAAACACAAAGATTTATAGTGATTCAGCAACACCGCATACTCCACTACCTAAGCACCGTGCTTAGGATTTCACTCAAAATCTACTAAGTTAAGAGTAGCTTACAATCGAGGACTTTTCACCGGAAAGATCTTACACTCACTTTGAAGACACTTCCACACCCGGAAGTATCCACCTTCATACCGAGTGAGTTTTCCCACCTTAATTCCTAAGTAACACTCCTAACCTAGCTTACACAAGTGGATTTATACCTTCTATACCAAGATAACCACCAAATCACAAGACCACACACTAGGTCTTCTTATACACTTGAGTATTCAATTTAAAACAAAACCAAAAACACATTTAAGACAAGAAGAGAGTATAGAGAACTTATATCACAACAAGAACAATTCCTCTTCTTGAGCCTAGCAACCTTGAATAGCCCTCCAATGATGATGCACTTTTGGAATGAGGGATCAAGAGCTAGAAATGAAGGATTAGGTCAAACTGAAAGCTTGGGGATGCAAAGATCAACTCAATATAGGCTTAGGGCATCAGTGGTGTCTAAGGAGAGAGTTTTGAGGGAGTTTTATAGGCTGTAGAAAAGTAGGGATCGAGTGTAGATCGCCCAACGGGCGAATTTTTTTGCCCGTTATACGCCCGATCGATCATCGACTGATGGCCGGTCGACCGCCCGAGTGACCGACCATCGACCGCAAGGCCATTGCCCTTTTTTGGCCTATGGCGATCGGTATTCGATCGACCGGCCAGCAATCGGTGCTCATTGAGGTTGAGTTTTTTATCGTTTCGGGTTTTGGCTTTCGGGTTTCTAAGTTTTGCGAAGTACATGCATCTTGGAGACCTACCCAAGTATTTTTACATTCACTCTAAGCACTTCCTAAATTACTTTGGTGCACTCGTTGAGGATTTAGGAAATGACACAAAGACTTGTCGTATCGAGACAATGCCGCGTGCGACGATATCGATTTCAACCTGCGATTTTCATGCTTAAAACTTATTAAACATAATTTGTTATCATCAAAACAATTATTGAGAGAATTAGAGCGCAAGGGTGAAACCCTCGGCCAACAATAACCAGTTCGTACCATGTAAGTCGCCATCTATTATTTCGGGGGTTGACGAGATCCGCGATTGAGACCAATCTATTTCTTGAGATCGAAAATAGGCCTCAGAATGGGACATCCATCCTGGAATTGGCTGACCATCGGTCCACCCAGAAACTAGTGGAAACACCATTCCCGAGGCAAGTTTCCAAATCGATCGAGAACATCTCCCTGGCTGCAAGAAGTCCCTTCCATACACTAGACCAGTTTGTGGAGCAGTGTGCGCGATTCCAAAATTTCCTATGGAAATAGGTTTGCAAGATGATCTCCTGCCATATGTGACCACAGTTTTGAACGAGGTCCCACCACCATTTCTCCAAACTCGCGATATTATGAATTTCCAAATTTAAGACACCCAATCCCCCATTATGACGGAGGCTGGTTGTATCCTCCCAGTTGATGTGGGTCATCCCGGATGCTCTATTTGCTGAGCCATGCCAGAGGAAATTTCTTCTACGTGGATCGATGCTTTTGATAACCCATTTAGGAGCCTTGAAAATGGACAAGTAGTGACCCAGGGTGCAACTGAGGACGTTGTTGATAAGAGTGAGGCACCCCTCACGTGAGAGAAGACGACCCTTTTGAGAAGATAATTTTCGGTCCGTGCACTGAACGACCCTAGCCCAGTCCTCCCTCAACAGCGACTATGGCACTGCACCCCAGAGAGAGGCAACATCGGACGCCTTATTTAAATCACCAAGGACATGAACCACCGTAGACTTAGAGTAATTTACCTGAAGGCTCGTCATCGCCTCAAAAGGCAAGAGCAACAATCTCATGTTAATGATATCATCTTGCTTGCCCGTAGTGAAAATCAGAAAGTCATAAGCATATCCCAGGTTCATAATCTCCCTCCCATTCGGTAGCTTGATACCAGAGATGAGCGTAGATCTGTTAGCTTCATGTATCATTTTGGAGAATATATTAGCGACCATGATGAAGAGATAAGAGGATATTGGATCCCCCTGACGAAGGCCCCGACGATGTCTGATCCACTTTCCCGGTGTACCATTAATCAACACCGCCGACTCGCTAGAATGAAGAATACGTGAGACCCATCTGATCCAATCCGTAGGGAAACCCCGCTCATGAAGGAATATCGAGAGAAAATCCCACCAACACTATCAAATGCCCTGGCGAGGTCAAGTTTGATGAGGAATGCTTCGGCTCTAGTCTTCTTACAATGATATATGAGTTCATGTGCAACCATAAAACAGTCATGCGTAGATCGCCTACCAAGAATGCACATTGAGTGAAATCCACGAGATAAGACAATTTTGTTTTGAGTCTGGATGCCACGATCTTAGAGAAGATTTTTATCTTCCTGGAGATAAGACTGATGGGTCGGAAAATATCCTCAGCCCCCTCTGACTTAGGGATGAGGACAATGAATGACTTATTTAATCTCTGGAGGTTTGCAGATCCGAACATAATATCATCCAATAGTAACTTCAAATATGATCCAATTATGTCTTAAGTAGCAAGATAAAATTTTGCGGTAAGGCCATCCGGTCCAGAAGTCTTATCCTTGCCGAGGAGACGAACATTCATGTGAATTTCCTCTAGGCTAACCAGTGCAGATAGGTCGACCAATTCAGTGTCCAAGGAAGGGAACAGACGAAGCCAGTCTGGAACAAGGTCGCAACTTATAGAGGTGCCAATCATATCGCGGAAGAAAGACTTGCAAACCCTCATGATCCCACTCGGAGAGTTTTCATTTTGTCCATTTGCCAAGAGAGAGAGAGAGAGAGAGAGAGAGAGAGAGAGTTGATTCAATTTCTTTGTTTTATGCCAAAGGCGACACGGTGAAAGAATTTTGTGTTCCTGTCCTCGTCCTTCAGCCAACGAGCCTTCGTGCGCTGACGCCAGAGAGTATTTTTGGCCGAATAACAATCGTCAAGGTAGTGTCTAGCAAGTTTGATATACTCTCGTCAAGATAACTCGATATTATCCTCGTTAGAAGTCAAACTCTCTAAGGACCTGTTTGGTTCACAAACTGCCCATCCCAGGACAGTAGACAGGGACAAGGATATAACACCGGGTATCATGGGACAACAACTATACCATATTTATTTCGTCAATAGCAGAACATGATATCTAGTCCCATCCTGCGTTTGTTTCGTTATAATACAATCATGTACAAGACAAAATGACAAAAACACCATTTCATATTTTTAATGGCTAAATTGAATTTTATATATTTCTTAATATATAAAAATCTTAAAATTCCTTATACAAAATTCCCTTAACACAATGTATTTCTTATACAAAAGTCAAACATCAATACACCTAGAACGTAATGCAGAGATGTATTTCACAATAAAAAATCTACTCTTTCATCAAGGCTAGGCTGTGGGTATTGGTGGCTTAGCCTCTCTTGGCCCTGACATGAGTGTAATCATCCTTTGAAGAATCAACATCCTAAGAGTCTTTGGCAGTTTCAATAGTTGTTCTATGGTTGCTGCTACTTGGGCTCAATTCATTCTTTTGTTTCATCTTCCATCAATTCATGCTTGATAAAGGAAAGGAGCTATGTCTTCATGAGATTTTCTGTTGAGTTGAATTAAATATCAACTTGCTCCCCTGATGAAGAAGAAGACCAGGCAAGTCAAGTTCAATATGAGAAGCATTACTTCTACCTCAGCTTCACACAGGCAAGAAGCTAATCTATTGCCCTGATAATTTGCAAGTTTGCAAAAATGGAAGGAATTTGGCGCATTTGCCAATCCATTCAAATAATATCCAAATCTAAGTAAAAGAGCACAATTACAAACTATCAAACCATCGAGATGACAATCGTACAATCTATCCAAACAATTAAACAAGAAAATAAGGATTTCAAAAGTGAATTATGAAGCCTCAAGGCCTATCGGCGTAAATACATAATAAAACATTAAAGATTAACAATAGAAGACTGTGAAACATAAAGTAAAATTAATTCTAACTGTGCCATGAGAATATTCTTGTGAGATGGTTGTAAAGTGCTTGTCAATATTAAAAAGAGTAAATTATACCGACCTCCCTTAAGGTTTAGTGAAATTATACTGATCTCCTATCTATTTGTAATTTTATCTTGTAATCTCCTTGAGTTTTGTAAAAAATTACACAGACCTCTCCTACTAACGAAAACTGTTAGTTGAGTGTCTGTCATGTGCATTGCACATGCTTACTAATTGTATTTTTGAAATATTTACATTTTTTTCTTATTTTAAATGACAAAAATACCCTTATGTCATTTTTATTTCTATCAAAATTTGTATTCAAAAAATATTTTTAAAATAAAATAATTCATTTCAAATTTTTATTTCTAAAATATTTATTCAATTATTTTATGCATGTATTTTAATGATTTTTCAACAATGGGCATAAGAGAGAAATCACATTACTAACGAACTTCATTTAACACCGTTAGCTATATGGGAGGTGAGTGTCACCTGGACAAATAGAGGAGATGTCGGTGTAATTTCACTAAATCTCAGGGGAAATCAGTGTAATTTACCCTATTAAAAACTACCTCAATGGCTTTTACTGCCAGTATGAGAACAATAATTTTCTCAGATAACCTTTGTCGTTCCTCTTCATTATTTGCCACATGCCTCCGGTATGAGAAATTATAGAAGGAAGCCCTAATGTCCTTTAGCCTAGCTTTGGCCATAGTGAGTTCACAGAGGCAGCGAAGAACCTCAGATCGACGAGTCAGATGAGCCCTGAAAGTCATAGCTCCTTCCTTTGACCCCTTTCACACCTTCTGTAATATCCTTCCAACATCCACAAAGGTAAAGTAGTATCAATATGTAGTCATCAATAACTATATTCAAATAAACAAATTCTCAAAGATGAAATCCATGGCAGACAATCCTTGGGGTGAAAGAGGATCAACCTCCAACTCAAACCTACGTGCAACATGTATTTGGTTTTCTCATCACCAAAAACCTACACTAGTGATTTCTCAAAGTTCTATTCCTACTTGCAACCAATGTCTAAATCCAAAACTAGCAGAAATGCAAAACAAAGATGTTACACATGCAGAATAATAGGGTGACATCAAAGAACAAAGAAGAAACCAAAGCAATGTGTGAGTATCTAAGCTGAGAAGAGAAAGCTACTAGGAGGAAAAAGAAGACGGAGGATTGGGGCTTTGCCTCTTGGGGGACTTCACATCCGGCACAGTGAGACGATAGGCGATGACGGGGGAAGGGAACACGACGAAGGTCGACCATACTGCCAGCCGCGACAGTAGCGGCTCTACTCACATCAACGACACCGCCATCGATCTTTCGCTCGACCTCTTTGCACGACTTTAATTCGACGCCATTGTCTCACAAAAAATCTATACTTGACAAAGCACCCTCTTAGAAGATAAAAGGGGAAATATTAGAAGATAAAAAAAACTTGCTGCTTGAGATTGACCAACTCCTTGCACGAGTCTTTGAAGAGTGCGAGGAGCTCCTCCACCGCGAGGAACATCGGGTCCCCATCCCCTACGGACCTCGCAGGTTCCCATTTGGAAAGGAGTCCAGTCCACCCGTTCCATTCGCCGCATCCGCATCATCCCCTTCACCGCAAAACACCCTCCCCCTCATCGCTCGGGGGAAGCGAACCCCTTCGAGATCTTACCTGGACGGCGATGACGAGAAGAGAGCACCCCACGCAAAAGAGAAGAGAGCGTAGCAGCCGCAACAGTGTCACACGAGAGACCCCTCAAATTTGGTTTTCTTTGAGGGTAAAGGCATCATTTTGTAGCCGTGTCCTCCGCCTTATTTCGGTGTACCAAGAAATTTCTCGGTACACCAAAGTGGGTAGTTATCCTGTCCTGAAATCGATTGTTATCATGTCCCGGGGCCGATTTTTCAAAACAAACGGAGGAGACAGGCCGATGTCCTGTCCAATGCCCATTTTTTGCAAAACAAATAGGCCCTAAGTGTTCTTCAACCTCTTCGATGTGACTCCTTCGGGCTGAAAGGATACCACGGCTCCAATTGCAGAGAGCCGCTCGAAATCTTCTACATTTTATAATCCAAGCGTCGATCCCAAATGCGCCCGAGGGAATCAGTCTCGTCCAGCAAGAGTGGACCACATCCCAAAAAGAAGGTTGCGATAGCCAGAAATGTTCAAAACGAAAGATACGAGAGCCAGAGTGACATGAACCATAGAGTTTACAAAACTAGTGTCGAAACGGTCCGCCCTGGTAATACACTTAATCCAAGACTCGTTGCCACATTTCAGCTTGGTTTCTTATAAGCAAAAAATAGAACAATGATATTTTTCGGATAAAAGATTTTTTCATGTAGTGCTTGCTAGGCCTACCCATGCCCCTAACATTCCAAACAGAGATTGATATCATGACAAAAGAGAAAACCACACTACATATCCGGCACACGACCCACTATTGACCTAGTCAACCTTCCCACTGCGACGAGCAATGTCGTGAGTCTTCGGCGCATCACAGATGGAGTCTTACGGATCCATGAAGCCCGGGCGTAAGAGACGATCCTTGAGTTCTTCACTGTCAAGGTCGGAGAGGGTGACCGGAGCAATTGGGCGGCCGCCCGAAGGTTCAGGAGCGGGATTAGGACGATACTGATCGATTTGACGACATATGGTTATGAAGCGCTTTCTTGTGCATCGCCGACCAAAGCGTCAACACCCGATGACCCACGGAGAAGAAGTTGCAGGCTGCGACGTATCTAAGGCGCCGAGTTCGACAGTAAAGGGGCAATAGTATACTCTTGGCTGGAGGAAACATCTGAAGTGGCTGGAGGATCACCAATCTCCTGAAGACGAGCCGACGTAGGAGGAGAGACATGAAATTGTCGCAGCAAAGGAGATCCCCCCGTCAACGCAATTGACCCCGCCATGGGGGCCAGCTGAGTTGAGATGCTCCCAAGTAGGTGAAAACGATGGAGGGCCCTAGCTGATATGCAAATAGGGAGAACCATGCCTAGACCCGAACCCATCAGCACAGGCAGTCCCACCACAGGATCTAGATAATTTAGATTTGCCAGGGCCAATAGTGCCCCTCCCAGCCCACCCGGGGGGCCATCAAACGTGTTGAAATTGGACGGCTTCAGATGGCAGGAGAGTCGACTCCTCATGCTTAAATCTAATAGTGTTAAGCAGGTAAGAGGCGATTTGAAATGAGGCAACGGGAAACCTTGGATAGCTCGAAGGAAAGAAAGGAGATGTGAATCCAACGTAACCTATGGATTAATGGACAAGACAGAGACCATTTGAGTGAAAAGGACGTCCGCAAGCAACAGTGGGGCGGCGTGACAGGCAGAGGTGATGGCTAGGGACAGGACGAGCGCTCTGGTGAGAGAGGGAGAGCCCTGATCGGACAGATAGCCGCCACAGTCGGTGGGGACGATAATGCAGACGAGTCTGATGGAATACCCGACTGAGGAGAGTAACATGGTTGCATATAAGGGATGAAACCATCCGACACGGCGGAAGACGAGGAAGCATTCCTTGTCGAGGCATCATCACCTTTAGAATCCCCAGGGAACTCCCTATCGCGTGGAACATTGCCCAGACCACCGTCAGCGCTGGGAAGAGTGCCTTCCCAACGACTCCAACCGATGTCGACCTAGACAATGAAGACACGATCAAAAGCATGCACAGTGATATACTTATGAAATTATTAGATCTAACAATTTAACATGAGATAATAATTATAGTTATACCAACAGTTAGGGACTTTGAACAATTAGGTCTATTAAAAATCATATTTTAGAATTTTAGGTTTGTTAAGATCACACATACGTGAAATTTAAAGTTTCCTACGTAATAAAATATTTAAATAAGTGGTTAGAAAATTTTCACCAAAGTTCCTAACCGTCAATATAAATGCGATTAACATCTCATTTTAGGTTGTTAGATCTATTAATTTTATAAGTATATCAAATTTAAAATTTTATCTGCAGTAAAATGTTTATATAAGTCGTTATGGACTTTAATTAAGGATGAGCAGGTCCGAGTACCTTGTATTTTTTATGATACCAGAATCTTATCCTGTATAGGACCAGTTCCTAGATTTTGGACCCGGACCTTATCATGTTGAAACCTGGAACCGAATCCTATTCAGAATCTGTGATGTAATACAGGTTTGGTACCTTGTTGGAACATGTTCATTTACAAGTTTCGATCACCTTATTAGAACTTGTTCATTTACGAGTTCCAATGTACAAATTCCTATACTAATTTCGGGTATCGGTTCCAGTTCTGGGTACTTGATGTGTCAGACCCAAAATCAGAACCGATTTTAATTGGTTCCTTAATTTTTATCTCGGATCCTACCCAAATTTAATTCGGGTTTACTCAGGATCGAGTAGATTCTAACCGATTCCGAGTCTATCCGATATGCATGCACATCTCTAACGTTAATCAAAGTCCTTAACTATAAATATAATTATAATAAAGTAAATGAATAGAAATGGAAAATAATTTGAGTATATTATAAAAATAATTATGGTTTTGATAAATGTAGTAAATATTTTATGATTTCGATAATAAATTATAATTTTTTTATAATTTCCCCAGATTTTTCTTCTTTTTTTTAATACTGAAAAGGAAAATACTCTCTACATTCTGTATGCATTATCTGTCAACAGCGCTAATAAGGATGGTTTGAAGTTTGAGAAGATATGCCAATAAATTAAAAAGCTATGCATGCGTGGAGTCAACAAGTAAAAGAGAAAGACAGCGACTCCATCATCAATCGCTGTTCAACTCTTCCGTTCCTCGCGAATTCGTTCGCCGATTGGAAGCGACGACCTGCGGCTTCGCTTCAAGAGTTCTTCCTACAACGAACCCTAGAATTTTCCCGATCCTTCTCACGGTGGATCCCCTTTCGTCGACGGAGGCGAGCGGAACGACGGCCGATCGGGGGCCGGAGAAGGCGCGCTCAGGCCTCGGATCAGGGTTCCGCTACATTACCGGGGTCGCCGGCGGCTGGTGGGATAAGTGGATGGTAATGGGGGCAGCCGGCTCCAAGCTTGAGAAGGCCCTAGGCGACCAATTCCCTGAAGGCGAGCGCTACTTCGGCTTCGAGAACTTTGGCAATACCTGCTATTGCAACAGCGTCTTGCAGGTTATCCGCTTTTAATTGATCATAATAGCTTGATGATAGTTGGCAGTCTCAGCTACTAGAAGTTTGCTTCTTCAATTGAAGAAACAATAAGAATGATTTTCCCAAAAAGATACTGTTTCCTCATCAATTTAGATTTTTTTTAATCTGAAATTAAGCACGTTTCTTTTGTGTGGTTTCTGTTGCGCCGAATCTTTTTCTATTTTCTTTTGAGATAAATAAACGTGTGTTGTTTTGAATGAATTGGTCTTGATAGCAAGGGAGTAACTTGGATGTGTTTGTTATATCGAGGGAAGACGATTATGTTGGTTGAATAAATTTTATTTGTTTATTTTATTGTAAAACCTCTTAATCTAGCTCTTATTGTATGTGTTTCTTGTGGAAGGGTGAAAGGTTGAGAACTTCTTTATATGCATGTAAGAAAATTTTCGCAGATATTTTTCTTCTTTCATCAGACATTGAAAATAGTTGTTAGTTGTGATTCTTCATTTTCCCTCTGACATCAGTAATTCATTGATATGCATAAGGAAAGGGGAAAATGATCAATTGTCATCCTTTGCGATTTGGCAAACCTAATAATCAGAAAGAATTATTGCTTGGTTGATTAGAAAGAATGATCCAATTATTGGGTAGTACCTTATTTAACTGTGTAATTGAGAGACAGCTAAAGTTGATTAGTATATTGAATATGACACACAAAATGTGGCAAACATGATAAAGAATTTGGTGGTTGACAAAGTTTTTACAGGTATTAACCATCGAGTGGAAACCCTGTATACTTAACTTATTTGTATAGTAAGATACTGAAGATTATTTATTATTATTACTTTTTTTGTGGGTGGGTGGGGGGGAGGGGACATAAACTGGTAGGGAGGGCTTTTTGTGTGATGTAGTGGTTTTATTACCTCTATTACTCTCCTTGTTGGTGGTATCATTCTGCAATTTGTGGGAAGTGTTAATCCAACCACCAACATGTTTCCTAACTATTTTTTTCACTCTCTATAAACTATACCTCTCTTTTTCCTGCTCGTTTTGACTTCCCATTTCCCAGCAGCCAGTCATGTCTCTCCTTCCTCAAACCCTAATTCTTCCCTCTTCTTTTTCCTCCTCAACTTTGATTTTTTTTTTAAAAATAAATCATTGAAGTTGTATTTTCATTTAGACTACTATGATATCATGTAATAAAACATAGTTCTTGAATATTTTCTTCAATATCCATAACGAGAAAGGTTTTCCATTATAATCTTTTCTATATATTATAACTATATATTTATTCTTATCTTATGTTGTTAAACCATCAATAAATAAACAATCATTGGCAAACAACATAACCAAATGGAATTTCACCTTTAGAATTCTTATCTCCATGAGAAGAAGAACAAGTTAGGGTTAGGTTGGTGGTAGTGAAAGTCAATGGTCTCATATCCTATTTTAACACTAGTTACTTCTATACCAATATGCCTAATTTTATTTAGGTAATTTTAGATTTATTAGATGTTCATAGATGGAAAGGACGAATCTTAGTTCCTATGATAAATTTGTTTTTCGGGTGCTGATTATGATTTGGCTCATCAAAACAACCTCAATGCTTGTAGGAGATAAGGTTGTGTATATTGTTCTTTTCCAGCATTGGCAGGAGCCTCATGAAATGGGTGCATTGGGTTGCCTGCTTCTCATAAGGATGTTCGTAGAAATAGGTGTAATTTTTGTTAGCATAACAGAAATTGATGTGTTGCATTAAGCAGCAAATGTTTTGTTAGGTAACTTTAAGACTTTTCCCCCTTGAGTTTTTCATAGCCTATGGCAAAATCATTGTAATTACCTTTTTTTCTTTCTCATCCCATACTGGCATCCTTCTGCATTTCATTTTGAAATCTTTATTCATGGTACTTGGATTTTGAAAGAAAAATGTTTGACTCTGGATTGTTATGTATGCTTTGCCTCATTCACTTTTAAAGTGGATGCTCATCTTGTAACTATAAACTCATTTTTTACTTCTTAATTATGTGATAAACAGGCTCTTTATTTTTGCATTCCTTTTCGGGAACAATTACTAGATTATTATGCAAATAACAAGAACCTGGGAGATGCTGAGGAGAACCTTCTGACATGTTTGGCAGATCTATTTACTCAGGTAAATAATCTTTTCATTAACTTTAGTTGTCAATAGTATCACATTATTATAATAAGTTTTATGAGACTTCTACGCAGAGATTATTCCTGGCCATATTTTTCTGACAGTAAAATGTGTGGCTCTTGTTTTGGCACAATATGCGATTTGTGTGCTTAAGTTACTATCATTTGATATATTAACTTTGAACTAATGTATGAGGACTAAGCACTTCCATATTGGATTTATGCTGGAGGTTTTTGGTGTTAAACAAAAGTGAGCAGAAAAAAATATAACCTTATTCCAAGAGGTATATGAATTAGATTGATAATCCAATCAATGTGATCCTTGTCATGAGTGCATAGAAAGACTTATGAATTACATTTTAACATTATGATTCTTAGTTAATCAATAACCTTGAATCCTAATTCTCTTTGGCAGATTTAGTCATTGACATAACAGTCTGACAATTTGAATCTTGCCTTTTGATGAAAGCTTTGCTAATTAAGAGTTATTTGAGATGCACATTGGATAACTAGGTGGTACATTAAAAAAAGACTTGTTGCTGTGTTCACTTTATAAATATTTTCACATTTAGTTTAATTTCAGCATTGGCATCATGTTGTAGTTTGTCTCAACAAGCTGGTCATGCTTACCAATGCCCACTTATCATGGAGAAGGTTACAATGATGCTTTATTGCAAAAAAAAATTTCCTTATGGGTGACTCATGGTTGTTATGAAAATACGTTTTCTTATTTCTTTCTAAATAGTACTGATTTAGCTTTGTCATGCATGTTTTATGTCGTAAGAAACTAATGACTTGGCGGTATTTTGAGGCTTAAGCAGATTAGTTCCCAAAAGAAAAAAACAGGTGTTATTGCTCCAAAGCGCTTTGTGCAGAGAGTGAAAAAGCAGAATGAGTATTTCCGCAGCTACATGCACCAGGTAATTTAAATTCAATTGATAATTTGTTACTGAACAGAAGCATTAATGGAACATCAGTTGCTTAGGGAACATGCTTTCTACCAACAACCTTGGCATGTGAGACTGCTTGATTCTATACTCTGGAATCTTTTTCATTGTGAATATAATGAAAATTTTCATACTTCAAACTAATTAAGTTTCATTTCTCAAGCATTGTTGCTAATCATTGCCCATTTGTTTTTATTCTCATCAATTTTCTTCTACCAGGCTGTCCATCTAGACCAGGACATGTGCAGCTGTTGTCCATTGTAATCATGTGATAAATTGCATCTTGAGCTTTAATTCATCTGCAAAATCTTTCTATTGTCTCTACATTATTGTTGACAGAACCTCTCTGTATTTTATTGCTTTTCTGTGGACATCTTTCAGTTCGTATCATATATATCCTATGACAAGTAATATAATTATTTGAAATTTTTATCATATCTCTGGAGGACTTCCTTCTCTAATGTCTTGACTCTCCACTTTCCTATTATCTTAAGTTGCATAATGCCCATAGCTTTTATTGTTACATCTTTTAGCATTGTGGTCTTGCTAGATTATCTGATGCCAAAATGATCATCTTTTGGCTTCTCTAGGATGCTCATGAATTTTTGAACTACTTGCTGAATGAGCTTGCCGATATTCTTGAAAAAGAGTCAAATGCTGCAAAGAGTACAACGGATACCTCATCATCTGAAAAGATTGCAAATGGACCAAGCCATCCTGTAGAAAATGGTGTGCAAAAAGAGCCATTTGTTACATGGGTCCACAAGAATTTTCAGGTGACCAAGTAGCATATTTCTTTATCCATCCTCTGTTTAAAACGACATGCATAAAGCTAATAAGAGATGCTCAATGATGCTAACGTAAAGTTAATTCTTGTCTATAGGGAATATTGACTAATGAAACAAGATGCTTACGTTGTGAAACTGTCACGGCAAGGGATGAGACATTCTTTGACTTGAGCCTTGATATTGAGCAGAATAGTTCATTAACAAGTTGCCTCAAAAACTTTAGTTCGACGGAGACTTTAAATGCCGAGGACAAGTTTTTCTGTGATAAATGCTGCAGGTGTCTTATTGGCTTATTTTTTTGGTTCATAATATTGTTGGCCAATAATCTTAAATTTAGTTAATAAGAAATCAGCCTCTCTGCTTTAATGTGGTATGTGAAGTTTTTACTGAATGTAATTTCCCTTATCTACTGACTATAGATGACTGCCTTTTTACTTCTGTCTGTAACATGCAAGTATTACTAGTCTTTTGTGTCTCTTCAAAGAGTCTGGATACCTTTCTGCAGACAGACTTGCATGCCACAAATTGTATCTTTTCCTAAACCAATCCTTAGGTTGCCCAATGTCATATATTAGAATTTTATTAACATATTGATGAAACCTTGGCCCATGACTGCAATTCATTAATGCTCATTTAATAATTGTAATAATATTAACTATTACGGTCATAAGAAGGTAACTCATCTTTCTAAAATATTGTCTGGAACCGTCCATTAGCACTTTCATGTTCCTGTGCATTAACCCTTGTTTCATTGCAATTATTTGGTGCCTGCAATATGTAATATTGTTTCCCTGTGCAGTTTGCAGGAAGCACAGAAGAGAATGAAGATAAAGAAGCCACCACATATCCTTGTGATCCACCTTAAGCGCTTTAAGTACATGGAGCAGCTCAGTCGACACAAGAAGCTCTCCTACCGTGTTGTGTTTCCTATGGAGTTGAAACTTAACAACACAGTTGATCATGCAGACTCGGAATACTCGCTCTTTGCTGTCGTGGTCCATGTGGGGAGTGGTCCGAACCATGGCCACTATGTCAGCCTTGTCAAAAGCCACACCCACTGGTTGTTATTTGATGATGAAAACGCTGAAATGATAGAGGAGTCAACTGTGCAAACATTTTTTGGGTCCTCTCAGGAGTATGCAGGCAACACTGATCATGGATATATCTTGTTTTATGAAAGTCTTGGTGGAAAGAGTTGAAAAGCTTGCTTATTAACAGTTAGAATCTTTTCACTATATTCCTCCTTTACTAGCTTTTAGGATTTTCTGAGGTGAGTGAGAGTATGCGTTATTTTGGGTGGATGCAGTGTACAGAGAATTGGTGGAAACACACTGCCTGATTTGTTTAAGAATAAAGCAGAAACTTTACCTGGTTGTAAAAGCTTTAGGAATAAATTTTCTTGTATTCGTCCCTTTTGAACATCTATATACGAAATTCCATTAATTTCTGGCTGCTACAAATACAATTTTGGATATTGGCAATTCATATACACATTGCAGTTTGTTTGGCAAAACACTTAAAGGCGTGGACTGATGTTGGATCTGATTTATTTCTGTTGTCTGCCAATTCATCCGTTCTGCTTTTTATCATTTATTCAAATGCATTGTATACTTGTGCGTATCAGAATCGTACGTTAAATTGAAGGATAACTTATCTCTAACATTGGCTCTCTTATTTTTCTTTCCTTCTGTTCTACTTTTGTCTAATATTTAACATTGTTGCTTTCAAGGAGTTATTTTATATTCCAGAAAGAAATAAAGAAAAAGATCCTAATTCTTGATATTGCACGGAATTCAACATTTTGTGGATATCATAGAACAAGGAAATCGTCCAATGGGTATTCGGCAACTATTCACAGAATCACGGAGCGGCGAGAATAACTAGGATTTTATAAATTATAACAAGAATCTGCTTATTTTGTTAACTTTTTATTTTTAAATTAACACAACTAGATTACTTATTTGACCTTGTTAAGCACTTTGCAATAAATTAATCATGAACTTGTACCTGATTTTCTCATACTAGATTATCGTTCAAATGAAATCAATATCAAACAAACATGGTTCTTGTAGTCTTCACTATTCTCTGTGTTTTCCAAGGTTGGTGAGGTTTTGCTCCGCAAGAATACTCGTCAACTGGTAATGGTATTATTATATATTCTGTACATTATAAATTAGTTGATATGTTAAACTTTGATATAAAGATAGTGAAGTAGCTGGGTAACCTGAAACACATATCCTGCTTCTTGTTAGTGTTTTTTAAGATGACACAGGTGCTTCATTCCTCCCCTGAGATCCGTTCTGGAACTCCCTCAGCAAACCACATACCCAAAACAGAAGTAAATTACTACAGTCAGGATGAACCTCACATTATCACCTCAAAGAAGGATGAACCTGAGATTCGGAGCACCACCCCATCATATGCCCAAAAGGCAAGCTTTCTCTTCTTCTATACTTCCTGAATACTGTTCTCTCTAGGCTTACAATGTTTTGTTCTTCAGTTTTCTTCTCCGCTCTTTGTTTATCTCTGGGGTTTAGGAAGGGCCAACATTAACTGTTGCTTAATTAGTACATCTTACATTTGGCTATTGCGAATTAATTTTTCATATTTGATTTGATTTGATTTAGGAGAATCATCTCATAGATTAAGAAAGTCTATTAATCTCTTATAGAGATAGGATGCAATGTCCAACCTTGATACATCTTATTTAGTGTCTATGGCTTATTGACTTATCTCTTGTTTCTTTTTGGTGGTTATTATTCCCCTCCACTCTATTAATTCTATCTTTCATAACAAGGAGGCTATTTTTGCAACTCAAACCTCAGCATGTAACAGAACAATTTTACCATTGCTAAGGATCAGAGTCTAGCTTAAAGCTAATAATAAAGATCATACACTTGATCATCAAATCTGATGCGCATCTAGCAGTCTGGCACTAACTCTAGCTACTTCTACTTGCTTTCGTACACAGATTGCAGCAGAGTTTATTGGGACATATGTTTTAGTTTTCATAGGTTGTGGATCGGCCTTCATAGCCCACAGAGGTGACACAGATTTGCTTGGTGTTGCCTTTACATGGGGATTGGTTGTGACGGCCATGATTTACACATTTGGTCACATATCTGGTGCCCATATCAATTCTGCCGTCACAGTTGCCTTCGCCACCGCCGGCAAATTCCCCTGGAAAGATGTATCATTCAGAGCAGTCTCAGTTCTACCAGCAAAACAGCTCAACTTGGCTATGTTTCTATTTAGATTAGTGTTTTATATAGTCATAACCTTTTCAGGTTCCATTATATGTGGTGGCTCAGTTGGCGGGATCAGTTCTTGCTAGTTTCAGTCTCCGGTGGCTGTTCGATGGAGAGCCATCGGCAGTGATGCTTACACTTCCTTCTCCGGCTACTACAAGTAATGTGAATGTCATTGCATGGGAGATTACCTTGACATTTTTCTTGATGCTTGTGATAAGTGGTGCTGCTGCCGATAGTAGAGGGGTATATATTAATCATATATGGCTTCAGAAAAGAATTCTGAGTTCATTTGGAGATAAATTCTCGGTTGCAATTTGTAAATTTGCAGATCAAAGAACTCTCGGGACTTGCAGTTGGAGCGACGGTTTTCTTTAATGCGCTCGTTGGTGGGTAAGTCAACTTTTTGATGTGGTAGTAAACCAACAAATCATCTAATGAACTGCTCAAAGCTTGGTACAACATTTTAGGCTCGGATAAACGAAGAGCATGAAACATGAGTGAGTGAACTCAGATCACTTACATTTGTAAACAGTCATTTATTATGTTTGGTGGTTTGCAGTAAAATCACCGGCGCTTCCATGAATCCAGCAAGGAGCATCGGTCCGGCAATTGTAGTGCACAGGTTTCACAAGCTCTGGATGTATATAGTCGCCCCGGTGATCGGTGCAGTTGCCGGAGCAACCCTGTACAACTTCCTCAGTGTGCAGGAGCAATTGAGCATGAAGAACGCAGGGATCAAACCGGACCGAATTAAGAGCAAGATTAATGCAACTTGCTAAAGTTGACCCTTGTAATGAGGTTGCATTTTCTTGGCTCATATTTTACACATACCTCTGATGTCTTGTATTTTTAGGGAAAAAACACAACTTGTTACATCACCAATATATACATACACAGGTAACAGGTTCAAGAAGATTGATAACCCAACCCATTTAAAACTAAACAATTGTCTTCCTCTTTTTATTTTAAAGAAAAGGATAAGAACCATTTAGCTTAATTTATCAAAAATAACAAAGGAACAGCCACATTAAAATGAAAGAAAAAAATATATATCAAATAGACAACTTATTACCTGGGGAGGGTATATGTATGCAATGTTTCTCTTGCATGGCAAAGAGGCTGCTTCCCAACTCAGACCTTGGTTTTTTAATATTGCTTTTTGGGCTCTTTTTTAAAAAACCAAGAGAACATGAAAATTAGGTGATACTTGAAGTGAAACTGACATATGCTATAAGTTGAGAACTTGAAAAGGAATAATCAAGGCGATTGAGTAGAAAAGGATCTTGGAAACAAATAAGCAGACATTGCAACTTAATTTAGATTCAAAAGAATTACACAAATTAATTTGAGTTGGATGCTGAAATGAAGGACAAACCAAACAGTAAGTAACTTAATGATGTACATTCCATAGAATACAATGGTGTTGTCATAACATGAATGAGGAAGCAATGAAACTGTTTTACCATATATACCTGCGGAAAGTGGGATTCAAATCTTTGCAACATCCAGAATAGATTACTATGTGTCCATATCATGCTATTATATCACTTGCAGATCATACAATGTGGAAAACTACAACCTGAATTCTCATCTTGAGTTCAGTTAAAAGAATAACATACAATATACATTATTTAGCAAAAATCTATATTATTTACTGAGGATACAACCCTACTGGAAAACTATACAATACAAGTACTATAAGATTAATTTTGCACACAAATCTAACACTCCTAAGGTAGAGACCCATATGCATGCAAATATGCTACCACGAGTCATGGATAGAGATAATTTACATAGATACTAGCTTTTCCATGTAGTCTAGCCCATAGATGCTTTTCCATGTAGTCTAGCCGATAGTGTTTGGCTGCAGAACATTTTCCACCTTCCAACTTCTTCTCCTGCTATTGATAGTTGTCAAAAATCAGAATAATAGCATGTAGATAATCATAGAAGAAATTTAGATTCGAACTTCGAACAAGAAAATTAGATGTAGTCGACTAACGTTGTTATGAAAGATGCCACCAATTCATCAATTGGCGAGATGTGGATGCCTCTCTAGATAATTACCACTTGCGATGCTTGAATCCTCAGCTGCAAAGAACCCTGAGCAACTAGAAGTTGCAGGAGGGGACCAAACAGGAACATTACTGCTGTCTCGTTCCCTCCAACTACTGGATGAATGTTGTATGGAATAAACAGAAGGTTCCTGCATTGTTGGGATGAATTGTTGAGTTGCATTATTGAAGACTGTCGGAGTGGTAACTTGATTGGTAGGAGCTATCTGTGGTTGCACGTTGTAAATGATATGTGATGGTACTTCTGCTCTGGTATCAGCAGAATTTCCAGAAGCAGCAGAAACTTCCTCCTCTTCGACTCGGACTAGTGAAGACGTCATGCTAGGAACCATCTGATCTGTGTGTTTTCTGCCTGCTCCTGGAGAACTATTAATCCTAAATTGTTCCTGTTCCAATTCCATGTGTACCTCCTCAGGAGAATCTACTGGGGGTAGTTCATATGAGTCACCAAGGCCTTCCTCAGTTCCATTCTCTAGTGCAGCTCTAGAAGCAGCCTCAAGTTGCCACATCTGGGCAAGAGCTTCTTGCAGTCTGGATTTAGCTGCAGCAATTTCAACAATAGGGATGGGGTAGTTGGAACCAAGTTCAACCCCTGCAGCTTGTAGTACTGATTCAGGTGCATCCCATGGATGGTGTATCCACTGAGTTGGTAAGCGGGCGAGCTCAGGAAGCCATCGTCGTACATATTCTCCGTTTGGATCAAACTTGTAGCCTTCAAACTGCATATCCAAACAGCAAGATGCAAATAAAAAAAGTAGTATAAAGTTAGTGAAGATTTGCACTTTTGAAGCCTTACAACTAAACTTGTCAACATGTACTGTTTTCCTTATCTAGGATTAACTCAAGAAACTTTAACACCAAAAACAAAGGAAATAGAAGTACTAATGAAAATATTAGCCAAAATACACTCATGGGAGAGATAAGAGTTGCTATATTGCCATGGTGATTGTATTACTTTTGCAGATAGAGGTAGAAGAATGCAGTAACACCATGAAACTTGAAACTGATTTGCAACACAGGCTCTGATATATACCTGAGGGTTATCAATAAGATCCAACTCACGACTGTCAGGAAGAGAACCGGAGATGTACTGCCAACCCAAAGCATCACTTTCAAGATCAGCATCTAATAAAGTGTCCCAGAAGTACTTCATTCCCCATCTCCAAGGAAGTTGCAAGACCTTGACAAAGAAGCTAGCTACAACAACGCGTATTCGATCGTGTAGCCAGCCAGTTGCCCAAAGCTCTCTCATACCAGCATCTACAAGAGGATAACCAGTTCTACCTTGTCTCCAAGCTTTAAAATAATCTTCATCTATCACCCAAGGAAAGAATCTAAGGTGGGCCAACAGAGGCCTCTCATGGCTGCAAGGGTAGTTGAAACACAAGTATCTGGAGTACTCCCGAAGACCAATAGATCTTAGGAACAAGTCGCAGCTTTCTTCACCTGCTTTATTCCCCTCATTAGACCACACAAGCTGCTTCATTCGAACAAGTTGAAAAACTTTGCGGACACTTAGCTCCCCAAAATGCAAATAAGGTGAAAGTAACGATGTGGATGTGCTATCTGCTTTCCTTCTATTTGTGGAGTATCCAATCAAAGGCCCATTAATAAAATGAGTCAAAGATTTGTCTGCATTGCGCCATCCTGGTGACCATGCTCGGGCAAGGAGAGCATTGCTTCCTTTCTCAGAGTCATCCTCAAAAATCAGAACATCCGAAGGGCATTTAGATACATCACCTGATAAAGCCAGCATAATGAAATTAATACTATGAAGAAGAAGCACGGAATAGTTGATCATGAGTTTGTGGTAACAAGTAACAGTTGGCTTTCCTTTCTTTTCTAATAAAAGAAAATCTATGAGGTTCAACCAAATAATCCTAAACTTGCATGTTATTAACCAGCATAGTATCAAATGTCTGAGTACTTACTGTGACACTATTCTTGAGAAACATGCCACTAATACCTATAATACAATTAGAATTGGTGGAAATACTAACATGCCTAGATATTAACCAGTAAGATTCAACATACTAGGAAATATGAAAAGCTTAGATTATGATGATCCAAATAGTGGGTAGATGCAAGAATATTTAGCAGAAAAGCTAAAGAGTCAATGCTAAAAGTACCTGATATTATTCTTTTGGGTGGCAATAAAGGTGCAGCTGGATCATAAGGCATACTAAGGCACTTGTTCCAGAAGGGCGCAAAAGTTGTAAATGGGCGATCATTTTCATCATTGATTTCCCATGGTTCATAGAGCAAATCAGCATTAAATGAATGAACATTTATTCCCTGAGCTGTCAGGATCTCCTTCAGCCGATGGTCCCTAACAAGAGAAAGAGGATCTACAAGAAGAAGTGAATAAATTGATCTAAGAACCACAATGCTTGTTGATGCTATTAGTTGAATCTAATGAACATTTTCCTTTTCTTTTTTCTTTTACTTCCTTGAGATACTATATTGTTGTTCTTTAGTTACTTCTTTTATGTTTTGTCCTCTATACCCCTACCCCTACTTGTATCCATTTCATAGCTCTTGAATTGAATACAAGTTTCTTTGTTCAAAAAAAAGTTGAATCTTCAGTAATACCATAATATGACAAGTTAATATGATTGAGAGGTTTAAAAAAGGTAAAAATAGTCCCTGATAATTCTGACATATCTTTTTTTTTTGCAAAATTTATATACAGATATCCCATGATAACAAACTAAGATAAAAGATTGAATATGTAGTCTCAAAATGACGAGTTCACTCCAACATTCAAGATAAATCAAAGGCAACTCAGAAACCACAGAAAACAAAGAAAAGAACTCAATAACAAATAAAGCACAAAATTTGCCTATTTAAGAGTGTATATATATCTTAATACTTGCCTAAAAGTCACTAGAATTTTCAGACATAAAAGCAAATTGTCATACGTAGATGTTAAGTGAAAATGCTCATTTGTAAAGCTAGAATATGCACATGCCTTTGATACAACATTCAGGACAAAGCAAATTCACACTTAAAGTATACATGAACCTGAAATCAATGAGAAGAAAGAGGATCACGCACAAAACTCGGCAAGGAGAGACAAGTGACATAGGCAAGAGATATAAGAACCAAAATTTGAAAGTTAAATAAATAGTTTGAACTCAATGGAAAAATAGACCAAACTCCAATTAGTTAAATCTTATAAGTAGCAGAACGATAACTGAAGGGTATGCTCAATAGAACCAATTAGCGGTAGGAAATCAAAATACTCAAAATAGGAATTCAATAAACAAAATCAGAAAATGATCTCAAAGTATTCAAACAATTGTAAGAAGCCACAGTAATAGGAAAATGATAAAGAAAAATCCAGACTCATCCAAAAGCAAGAAGAGACACAATAAAGGTATGAAAAAATTATATTAAGAAGAAAGCTAGGTTAAAACAAACATAAAACTACACACACCCAATACAAGTAATGACAAAGAAGAAGGAAGAGTGGGATGCTGACCAAAGAGATGGTTGAAGAAGAGGCTGGTGGCACCAGTGGAGTGAACAATTTCAAGCAGGGTGGAGGCAGTGTCCAAGGACCTCTTGGTGATGAGAGGGGTTCCAAGGCCCCTGAGGGAGGAGTCCAAGTGGTGGAGGCTCTGGTTGAGCCACCACCTGGAAACCCTCCCTGGGTAGAAAGGCCCTTCCTCCTCAGGAGCCCATATATACACAGCCACCACAGCTCCTGCCCTAACCCCAGCTGCCAGGGCCGGGTTGTCCTCCACCCTCAAGTCTCTTCTGAACCATACTATGCTGGTCTGGTTTCTACTGTTCTTGTTGTTGCTGCTGCTGCTCCCACCAGACATCAATCAATCTCTGACTTGCTATATCTTGCACTTGTTTCGTGTTACAGGATTCATTCACCTGAAATCAAGATGGAGAGGGAAGAAGGGAAAGTTGCAGCATATGCCAGCAGCAGCATCAAGCAATCAAGCATGCATATGGTAGGTGGGCTGTTGGGAGAAATCTTTTGTACCCTTTTCCTCTCAATTATGATGGGGGTGGGGGGGGGGACAGACAGATAGAGCTTGGGCGAATGGATGTGGGAGAATTTAGATTTGATATGAATGGCATTGGATTTTCTCTCTTTTTTACTTTTCCATGATTGAGATGGCATTATTTTTCTTTGGTCAATGTTTACACCCATTTTTAAAATTCCTTATATATGAAATTACAAAATATTATGCAGGTTTATCCTTCCTCATCACTATTACTACCAGGAATCTAGGATTATTCTTTTTACATTCCGATACCTTGATATCAAAAGAAATAAACTTCTCTAATCACATTCCAAGTAAAAAAAAAAACACATAGCAATTGCTTTCAACATCGATTGGGCACGCATTGACTTCCCACCACAAATATATGTATAAATATTTCTAATTCAGTTAAACGTACATCAAATTGTGACTAGTCCTCAGTTATCTTGCCGCTGTGGGGGATTAAGATGTGGATATGGCCATGAAGAGTCGCCGCCATATATGCATGTGTTCTCAATTCTAGTGAGATCCATTTAGGTTGATGAAGAAATGCCAAACATGAGAAGCTCCTAGTGATTTGTCTCTCCACTCCATCTTATCGTCTTTTAATTAGATGATGACTTTTTTTTGCCCGTCTTAATATATATATATATATATATATATAATCGGCATTCATTTTTTTTTAAAAAAAGAACATATTAATTTTGAGATAATGTTAATGTCTTAATCATCTGTGGAAGGTGTTACTTTGTTAAGTTCACAGTGCATTTCATTTTCAGAATATATTGACTTAAATTTAAAAGAGAATTCTTATAGATATACTCCACGAAGTATAATGCTGATAAACTCTGTGTTGTCGCTCAAATCATCCTGCTTGGTAGAGTGTTTCTGCAGGAACCTGTTGAGCCCTTTGGTACTGAGATATTGTCAGTTCTGCTTCTGGGTTTAGTTGTGACTCCCGGCTTCGCCTGAAGCCGGCTCTTCTCTGTCTGGTTGTTAGTCGTCTTTGTGCTTCGTGACGCAGTCTGCTACTTAAGCGGTATCCTCTGATCTGATCATCTATGGTGGGTTGTTGATTGTTCTGATTTGAAATTGAAGGTCTAGATCCAATAACTTCTGCTCTTGTTGAAGTCATCTTGCCTTCTTTTGTTCTTCAGTGAATATCTCTCTAGGATTTTTGTAAACAAATAATTGTCCCTTGAGTTTGGGTACAGTTTGCTTAGCTGGTTCTCCTAGCTGTAGTTTTTGCAGATCTTTTGTCAAAGAGTCTATGGAGCTTGCTAACTCGTTTGGGTTAGCTAGATCTCTAGCCTTTGCCTCTTTTAAGCTTTTGACTTCTGCTTTTAAGACCTCAAGATCCTCCTTGATCTTGACTGTTAACTGAATAAGAGTATTTAGCTGCTTGAATAATGTTTCAGAATATTTCTGAGTTATCGCTGTTGGCCTTATAAATCTTTCGGCTAGTTGCCCAAGGGATTCAGTAGCCTTCAGAGCTTGCACATAAACAGTACTGGCAGCCGTTTGGCGCCAGTCACTCATAGAAAGATTAGTATGACTATGTATTTCCTTAGTATAATATCAGGCCGGTTGTTTCCTATTCTTGGTAAATTGAGATTGTTGTCTAAGAAACTTCTTAAGATTACGAATGTAACGGGTATCTTCCTCTTATCTGTGTACTCTGCCCTCTTTATCGCCTATCTTAAGTTATTTTTAGCAATGCAATCTTAACTTGCCAGAGATTAGGTATACAGTTCAGCTTGAGTAAAATACTAGGGTGATAGTAATCATACCTTGAAGGTAGTAGAATCGTTTTAATAAGAAGGCTCTGATACCAAGTATGGGGGCGGAAGCGCGCGTCTCAAACTGGTCGCTGGTTACTAAGAACGCGGGAACAGAATGAGGAAATTTAGAGGTGAAAAAGGATGAAAGATTAAATTATCTCAAAGCTCGTGTACAAACGAGAGAAGTAGAACTCCTTGGATCTCAAGTGTGTTCTGCAACTCAAACTAAGTGTCCTTATATAGGCGAGGGGGTAGCTTCCAGAAGAAGCTCAATAATTGCAATGCGGGTGCTCATTGGGCCCCATCGTCCATTGAATTATTGGCTGCCCACAGTAGGAAAGATTCCCTTCTTAATTATTGTACTTGCCATTTACTTTCTAGCTAACACACCATACTGGCTACCTTACTTTACAGCTATTTTGAAAAGACATGACAGTTGAATTATTGTCCTGGAGATTCGCCCTTATCACTAGGCTAGTGGATGTTGCTGCTCCTACTGCTGCAGAGCATCTTGTGGCACTGGACTAGGTTACTGATGTGATGGTCTACAGGTCCTAGTGCATCCTCTGCCCAGTTATCCTTTGTTGCTGCCTGTTCCAACCTAGCTTTCTGGAGATAAGCTATAGCAAGCAACTTGCCCACCTCGTCAATTGCCTTCAGGGTTTGGGCATGGTGGACGTCATAGGATTACCCAATGATCTGTCAATTGTCAAAGAAGACTGAGGAAAAAACGGAATCAACATTTTCAACAGCAGAATCATCTTTCACAAGGTTACCAAAGGAACCAATAATGGGACCTGCACAATACCCTCCAGGCCCCACTTCAAGACCACAAACAGGTAACATACCCGTGATAAATTCAAGAGTAAGTAACCTGAGAGGAGGATACTCCAAGCAATACAGTGAGAGATTTAACCTGCCATCAGCACAAGCGAATACTGGTGCAATACTAGTCCTACCAGAACATTTAGGACAGTATAGTGATGTAATCTCCAGATGGGAGTCAATCACGCTAAATCTGATCAATGAGCGCAATTGGACAGACAATAAATCAAAGATGTGCTACATTGAGAACCTATTGGGAGAGACAGAAAAGAAAACGTGGATACAGTGGAGAATGGCTTTTCCCACAGAATATGATGAGGTAACCAACATAGCAGATGATCCACAAAATATTTTATCCCAAATCCGAAGGATGTTCCTACTGGAAGACCCAACAACCGGATCTACAGAGGAACAAACCAGAGCTTATGAAGATCTGGAAAGATTATCCTGCCATAATGTAAAGGACTTGTTCAACTACATCAATGATTACAAGATCCTAGCAGCCAGATCAGGAAGAATGTATGTTTCCCCGGAATTGTCAGAAAAATTCTTCCGGAAAATGCCTCCTATTATAGAAAAAGAACTGGAAATGGCATTTGCTGAAAAACACCCTGGGAATACCGTCGGAATATTTTCCAGGATCCACTTTACATATCAATACCTGGAAGAGCAGTGCAAAAGAGCTGCATTTCAAAGAAGCCTGAAAGACCTATCCATTTGTTCGAAAATACCCATACCTGGATACTACAAAAGGGAGAAGAAATATGGCTTAAGAAAAGCAAAAACGTATAAAGGAAAGCCACATGATACGCATGTCCGTATCTTTAAGAGAAAGCATGCAGATAAAGTCAGAAGATGCAAATGTTTTATCTGCGGAGAAGAAGGGCATTTTGCCCGCGATTGCAAAAGAAAGCAGGGTAATATTGCAAGAGCCGCAATCATTGAAAATCTGGAATTATCCGATGATTGGGACGTAGTGTCAGTAGAGCAAGATGAACCAGATAGTGAGGCTATTTGTTCATTCTCCGAAGGAGAATCAGGTATGGTCAATACACTCTCGACTGACATGCCATATGAGACAGCGTTCGTAATTATTACAAATGAAAAAACCGAGAAAGAAAATTCCTGGAGAACGAAGATAACCCTGCCAAGCAAGATGAATGAATGTCCTCATAAATGGGAAGACAACAACCAAGAAATAACAAAAGGCTGTGAAAGGTGCACCATCTGTAAGGAGATAACCAATCCTATGATGAGAGCACATTGTAGGGACTGCCTACTAACTGTATGCCCTATGTGTTCAAGGTTCAATCTGGGCAGAAAAATAATCATCAAAAAGGCTGCTTTTAGACCCTATGATGATAAGGATAGTCTTATCAGGGAATTATTGGGCCTTGGAGGAAGCCAAGAAGGCACCCCCCAAAATAGTACAGCACCTTTGCACTGCTGTCACAAGAATAAATGAGCAAATCAACACTCACGCTCTGATGAGAGTCACTACATGGGATGATGAGTGGCAAGAAATATGGGAGGACAATGAAACGGCTATAGGATGGATCTTCGAAGCAGGAAGAAGGATAGAGACGCCAGAAGAAAATTCGCCCCCTTATTGGGACGAAATCCCCTATTGGGACGAGTTCGAGGAAGTCGAACAAATCCTCAGGAGAATGGCGCAATTTGAGGAAGAACAAGGGTACAACTTACTGATTAAAGACGATCCAGAAGAAAAGAGCACCACAGTTCCACCTAAAGAGCTTGAAGAGAAGGGCAAAATAGAAGCTAGCTCTTTATATTCCCGCACGCTCATACACCCATATTTATGAGCCAGCCGAATGTTCAAACGCAAGGGCTAAACTTCATAATTGGGAAGAATCAGAGCAAAGGTATGAAGAACCAAGTTATGAAGATTATGAACAAGGCCAAAAGGAATGGGAACTTGACCCAGAAGAAACTCCGCTGGACTAAGAATCCCTAAGAAAAGGGAAGTATCCGGCCCGTGACCACAAGTAACGAAGAAGAACAGCAAAGGGGAAGTGGAAACCCCTCTAAAAATATCCACACTAATTATTTATTAATCTTTTGTTTTCTTTCAGATGATACTGGATAACCTGAAGGAGTTACTGAGGAACCACCTGACAGCACCTAACGCAAAGAAAGATGTAACTACAGCCCAATACTGGGCAGTATTGAGCACATCCACAGGCCTCGAGGAACTGGAGCGCCTTACTGGTAAAGTAATGTTCAAATTTCCAAGAACGATGGACAAGCAACATGAATGGGCAAAAAGAATCTATGACATCCACCATGCCCAAACCCTGAAGGCAATTGACGAGGTGGGCAAGCTGCTTTCTATAGCTTATCTCCAGAAAGCCAGGCTGGAACAGGCAGCAACAAAGGATAATTGGGCAGAGGATGCACTAGGACCTGTAGACCATCACAACAGTAACCTGGTCCATTGCCACAAGATGCTCTGCAGCAGTAGGAGCAGCAACATCCACTAGCCTAGTGATAAGGGCGAATCTCCAGGACAATAATTCAGCTGTCATGTCTTTTCAAAATAGCTGTAAAGTAAGGTAGCCAGTATGGTGTGTTAGCTAGAAAGTAAATGGCAAGTACAATAATTAAGAAGAGAATCTTTCCTACTGTGGACAGCCAATAATTCAATGAACGATGGGGTCCAATGAGCACCCGCATTGCAATTATTGGGCTTATTCTGGAAGCTACCCCCTCGCCTATATAAGGACACTTAGTTTGAGTTGCAGAACACACTTGAGATCCAAGGAATTCTACTTCTCTCGTTTGTACACCAGCTTTGAGATAATTTAAGCTTTCATCCTTTTTCACCTCTAAATTTCCTCATTCTGTTCCCGCGTTCTTAGTAACCAGCGACCAGTTTGAGACGCGCGCTTCCGCCCCCATACTTGGTATCAGAGCCTTCTTATTAAAACGATTCTACTACCTTCAAGGTATGATTACTATCACCCTAGTATTTTACTCAAGCTGAACTGTATACCTAATCTCTGGCAAGTTAAGATTGCATTGCTAAAAACAACTTAAGATAGGCGATAAAGAGGGCAGAGTACTCAGATAAGAGGAAGATACCCGTTACATTCGTAATCTTAAGAAGTTTCTTAGACAACAATCTCAATTTACCAAGAATAGGAAACAACCGGCCTGATATTATACTAAGGAAATACATAGTCATACTAATCTTTCTATGAGTGATTGGCGCCAAACGGCTATCAGTACTGTTTATGTGCAAGCTCTGAAGGCTACTGAATCCCTTGGGCAACCAGCCGAAGGATTTATAAGGCCAACAGCGATAACTCAGAAATATTCTGAAACATTATTCAAGCAGCTAAATACTCTTATTCAGTTAACAGTCAAGGTCAAGGAGGATCTTGAGGTCTTAAAAGCAGAAGTCAAAAGCTTAAAAGAGGCAAAGGCTAGAGATCTGGCTAACCCAAACGAGTTAGCAAGCTCCATAGACTCTTTGACAAAAGATCTGCAAAAACTACAACTAGGAGAACCAGCTAAGCAAACTGTACCCAAACTCAAGGGACAATTATTTGTTTACAAAAATCCTAGAGAGATATTCACTGAAGAACAAAAGAAGGCAAGATGACTTCAACAAGAGCAGAAGTTATTGGATCTAGACCTTCAATTTCAAATCAGAACAATCAACAACCCACCATAGATGACCAGATCAGAGGATAGATCAAGACTCAATTCCAGCAGAAGCATTAGAACCCAGTGCTTACCCCATCATAATCAACGGGGTAAACTCTCAACAGACTGCACGGTTAAGACTCAAAGGCGGATTGATGTCAATCGAGGAAAATAAATTTAAGATTCCATTCACCTACGCGTTCCCAATGGGAAAACGGGACGACATCCAGATGCTAATTGGATGCAACTTTATCCGAGCAATGCAAGGAGATGTTCGGATCGAAGAACAGATCGTGACATTTTACAAGAAAGTCACCACTTTCACCACCAGAATAGACACTGAGGTTATGTCCACCGCTGCTATTGACGAACTAAATCTCTCGAAAGAGGAATACTTAGAGGTAAAGAATCCTTGGATCTCAAGTTTGTTCTGCAACTCAAACTAAGTGTCCTTATATAGGCGAGGGGGTAGCTTCCAGAAGAAGCTCAATAATTGCAATGCGGGTGCTCATTGGGCCCCATCGTCCATTGAATTATTGGCTGTCCACAGTAGGAAAGATTCCCTTCTTAATTATTGTACTTGCCATTTACTTTCTAGCTAACACACCATACTGGTTACCTTACTTTACAGCTATTTTGAAAAGACATGACAGCTGAATTATTGTCCTGGAGATTCGCCCTTATCACTAGGCTAGTGGATGTTGCTGCTCCTACTGCTGCAGAGCATCTTGTGGCACTGGACCAGACGCAGTCTGCTACTTAAGCGGTATCCTTTGATCTGGTCATCTATGGTGGGTTGTTGATTGTTCTGATTTGAAATTGAAGGTCTAGATCCAATAACTTCTGCTCTTGTTGAAGTCATCTTGCCTTCTTTTGTTCTTCAGTGAATATCTCTCTAGGATTTTTGTAAACAAATAATTGTCCCTTGAGTTTGGGTGCAAATCTTGTCCAAATTCAAGAACCAGAAGGAATTATCTCTTCCTATCTGAAAGACTTGGAAGGGGCCTTGGAGGAAGCCAAGAAGGCACCCCCCCAAAATAGTACAGCACCTTTGCACTGTTGTCACAAGAATAAATGAGCAAATAAGCACTCACACTCTGATGACAGTCACTACATGGGACGATGAGTGGCAAGAAATATGGGAGGACAATGAAACGGCTATAGGATGGATCTTCGAAGCAGGAAGAAACATTGATGGCAAACACAATTCGCTAGCAGATGCGCTGTCAAGGCTTACTGCAAATCTTGTCCAAATTCAAGAACCAGAAGGAATTATCTCTTCCTATCTTAAAGACTTGGAAGGGGCCTTGGAGGAAGCCAAGAAGGCACCCCCCAAAATATAACACCAGCTTTGAGATAATTTAAGCTTTCATCCTTTTTCACCTCTAAATTTCCTCATTCTGTTCCCGCGTTCTTAGTAACCAGCGACCAGTTTGAGACGCGCGCTTCCGCCCCCAGTGCTTTGCAGGCACAGAAGAGTTTATTGTGGTATATATTGATGACATACTAGTCTTTTCGGAGGATGAGCGAAAGCATGCTATGCATCTGAAAAGAATGCTTAAAATCTGCGAGAAATGAGGATTAGTTTTATCCCCTACAAAAAAAATTGAAGGTCTAGATCCAATAACTTCTGCTCTTGTTGAAATCATCTTGCCTTCTTTTGTTCTTCAGTGAATATAATTAAGGACATGTTTGGTATAATACTATATAATATTTGGGAAGGGTATTAACTAATATATGCACTAAAAATAGTACATCATAAGTTGTCATATGGTGTATTAGTAATACACTCTCAAAGCTTTTCATTAGCCTACACTAAAATTTTCAATATTTTAAATACTCATTTTACCTCCGGCCAAAAGTAAAAAATATTTAAAAAATAATTTTAATTTATAAAATATTTAAAAAATATTTTTAATTTAAAAAATATTTAAAAAATATTTTTAATTTATAAAATATTTTTAATGACAAAATATACTATATAATTTTTATATTTTATATTATATTATATTATATTATATATTTTATATATTACATTATATTATATTATATTATATTATATATATTATATTATATAATTATAATATAATACATATAATATAATATTATAGTGTATATTATATTATATTATATTATATTATATTATACAGATTAGTCAATACAGACTAGTACTATACATGCTAGTACATGTGTGCATCAAACACTGTATAATAATAGTACAATACAGGCTAGTCAATACAAATTAGTACTATACAAGTTAGTATTATACGATGTACCAAACGAGCCCTTAGTGTTCACCATGTTAGTTCCCCATCATGCAAGATATTGATAAAACAGGTATATTGATATTGATGGTTCATATTGCATACATATATAATAAGGAAATTACTGGAATTAATCATAATATTTATATTCAACTATTATCTGGAAGTTGTCATCATGGTAAATCTAACTATTTTTTTTATTAGGCAGCAAATGATAGTGACGCATCTCAAAGCAAACTTATTCACTAAGAGGACGTTTGGTTGCCTGCAAGTACAAATATTGTAACTCTAGTTGCAATATTTAGACAATAAATTTCTTTGGTTGATTGCAAAAGCATTTTACAGTATTTACTAGTTGTAACTTGTATTTTTAATATCATTTGCATGCCGCAAATGAAATTGTTGTGCAAAAAGCCCACAATACAAGATTGCGGATGAAGACATGATAAATATCAAAGTTGTATATTTTCGCATGCCAAACGCGATGGTGGTGTCAGATTTTAGATCTGGTGCCATTTAATAGATTTTTTATATATATTTTCAGTATTATACAAAAATTAAAAATTATTAATTTGTTTTGATAAATAATTAAATAATGTAAAACATATTTTACCCCAGCTCAGCACGGGGTCGTCGCTTCGGGCTCGGGCTATAAGGTCGGATCGAACCTACATCCCTTGGCTCGACACGATAATGAGTTCCCTAATCATGATTTTATCGTGTCAGGCTATCAAACTAGGCCTAACAAATGGTGTCGGGCCTAAGTTTTCAGTTTGGCCTAAAAAATTTTGTGATCGATCCGGCCTGAAAAAATTTGTGCCCGATCTGGCCCGAAACAATTCGTGCCCAGCCCGGCGCGAAAAAATTCGTGCCCGGCCCGGCGCGAAAAAATTCATGCCCGACCCGAAAATGATTAAACTGAATAATTCACTATGTGACAAGATATACCCACTATGTTGCTTGGTATACTCTTTAAGAACTATCTCAAATAGAATGTGTTTGTTTTGAAAAAAAAATGAGAGAATGTACCGCTGGAGAAGCCCTCTTGTCTAGGACAAAACCCTTTTGCGAATGAATCATATTTGATTTCTCCCTTTCAACCGCTACTCTCTCTCTCTCTCTCTCCCCCCCCCCCTTAGGCTCATGTTCTTCAACATTGTCCTAAGTACTGCTCCGTATTCTCCAACAAGTTGTAGCCATAGAGGATCCCAACTTGGGCCTCAACCAAGGCATGTAACAAAGGGACATCCCAACTCGGGCCTACACCAAGGCACGTAACAAAGTGGTACCAAAGCTAGCAATGAGAGAATCCTTTCAAGAGCATGCCATAGCCTTCATGCGAGAAATGATTGAGTCAAGCCTAAGATCACGCTAAAAGACAACTTGAACACATGGAAAGGGGATAAATTATGGCCCAAACAATAGCACTTTCTAAAGAGGTGGAGGTGCTTCACACACCAACAAGTGTAGATAAAGGTAGTACATTCACCCGTATTGATAGGAATTCTTCTCAGCACCGAGAGTTACTCCATACCCTCCATTGGCTATCGACAAGAGTGGAATCCTCGGCGATGTCTCTTGAGGTTATGAACACGACTAAGGAATCCCACCACAAGAATACACTGGTATGATGTTGCCCCTCCATCAACACTCGCCCCACTGAGTTTCCTAGCTAGGATGGGTCAGTCAACTACTCGTTGTCATGGCTATCTTGGTATGACCCATACTTCTTCCACCAAATACCTGAAGAATCGAGGGTACGCAGTGATTCCAGGTTACCACATGATTGATGATGCACAATTGTGGGCACTCAAATATATTAGTGAGAGTTCTAGGACCACTGCCACAAGCGCTTCGGTCTACCCAATCGCGGGCAACAAATTAGGAGAATTGGACAACATCAATCAAACACTATCAAACACAATTGGTGATTGATTATCAATTATCGTTCTAAACCTTCTCTAATGTGCTAGCTAGAGACAGAGCTATTTCTAAGAGGTCTCAACCACAACCTTCAACTCATGGTAGAGACGATCAATCTGTGTGATCTCACGAAAGCCATGTGACTTGCTCGCCTATATGAGCAGCTAGCATGGAGCTGGCTCCCCAAGGCACCTCTGGTCACCCCCACTTCCCCGTGGCGAACCAAGAGGCGTCCTCCCCTCACTTCCCTCCCACACTACCGCGAAACCCACCCATGCAGTTTACGCCAAACTCCCCAATTTCACGTTAGCCGCACGGGGGACTAAAGTGTGACTTTCGAACCCACCGCCTTATTCACGCAGAGGCCACAGCTCGTTGTAGGAAAGATTTATGCCTTCATTGTGACGATGAATGAACCCCCAATCACAGGTGCACACAACTGTTCTTCCTCGAAGTAGCATCAGATTCGGACACCAAAGACACAACTCCTCCTCGCGGCCTTTGGGTGGTCGCTAGATCTAGATCATCTCGCCCCCTTTCTCCTGGTTGATTGCGCTGAGCCTAAGGTGTCTCTGATGGCTTTACACGGCTCTCCCCTCTCACAAACAATGAAAGTGGCTGAAACACTCAATGGCAGCCCATCCGATTTTGCTTGACTCTGACAACATGTATAATTTTCTCAGTGTTGCCGTTGCCACACACGTCAATCTTCCTACTCGTTACCGCCATGGTCTCTTAGTGGCAATGACTGATAGTGATTGCCTTCGCTGCATGGGAGAATACATGGCCACAGACTTACACTCATAGATGGTATCACCATCATCACCTATTTCTTTATCATAACTCTTCAGTGGCTTCAACGCGGTGCTCAAAGTCTAATGGCTGCAAACATTAGGTCTGGTTGTTTGGGATTTAATTTGGCAAACTCCAAATGCAGTTCGCTGAACAAAATTGAAAGGTCACCTTATATGGAATCACCTCATAGCACCCCCCTATCAGGAGAACAACAACCCTCTCCAATTCAGACAACATTGACATTTTGCTCGTAAGACCACCTCATCCATCTACGACAACACTCAGGTTCCATCTCAGTTCGAGCTTATAATACCCCTATCGACAAGAGGATAAAATTAAAAAATAATACCAACAAATATTGAAACAGGGCACCATTCGACCTAGCACCTCTTTGTTGTATAAAATGGCACACTAGATGGGGGGTTGAATAGTGTGTTATCTAATTCTTGTTGCCTAATTTTAGTTTTACTCGTTTCTTAAATTGTTTGGGCAAATTGCAATTTTACGATTAAATGCGAAATCAATATGAATCAATTAAGCACAAATGAAAGGTAACAATGCTAACACACAAATTTATAGTGGTTCGGCCCCAATGTCTACTCCACTACCTAAGCACCCCGCTTAGGATTTTCAATCTAAGTTTTACTAGATTAATTAGTTTCCCTTACATAGAGGACTTTGACTCGAAGAGACTCACTCTCAACCTAAGGCACTTCCACACCCGAAAGTCTCCGCCTTCTTATTGAGAGCACTCTTCCACCTCAACCCTAAGGGACAACTAGAACTAATCGAGTAAACTACGTTTACACAAGTGTCTTTACACACCACTTAAATCCAAGACCTAACACTAGGTCTTCCTACAATTCAAATACAATGTGTTGAAGAACAAATTAAAATAAAACTTATTACAAGAAGAGGAATGACATCTTATCACACTTAAACGTCTCTTCTTTCCACACCTAACCGGCTTGATGAACACTTTGAAGGAGAGCTCTTTTGACAGCAAGGGATCAAGTGTTAGGTTGATAAATGTTGTCGCTTTGAAGCTTGGAGGATGTTATGGAATCACTCTTTGAAGGCTTTTTGTATCCAAAATTGTCTTAAAAAGGTGAGACAAAAGAGGTTAGAAGAGAGTATTTATAATCCCCAGCTGAAATAGGGCATCAACGGGCATATATTTTACCGTTACAGATGCCCGGTCGATGGTCCGATCGATCGTCGGTCGATCGACCGATCGATCGCCCAGCTTTCTGTGAGTATTACGCGCCATTTGGTCGACCAATTATCATGAGATTGGCGATCCCAAATCCGTCGACCGAATCAGTGATGCCAAAATCGCACGACTCGTGATTTGCCATCCGGTTGACCGACCGGTCGACCGATGCGCCTTCTGCTAATTTTTAGCTTCGGTCGGTCAATCGACCGATCGACCGACGCAACCCTTCTGCGAATTCTTCACCAATTTCAGTCGACCGGATGGCTACTGCCATTTCTTCGCAATATTTGGTCGATTGACCGATCGACCGAATTGGCTGCTGCCAATACTTAACACCATTCGGTCAACCGCCCGGTCAACCGCCCGGTCAACCGAACCAGAGCTGAAAAATTTTATCTTGCCTTTCTCATTTCGCGCTTGGTTTTTCGGCTTCGTTCTTTAGCGTGCTTTAACTTTAAAGGATTCTTCATGCTATTCAAAACATTTTTGATGCACACATTGATCTATTTTGGAGATTGATCGAAAGACGTAAGGCTTGACGTATCTTTCATCGATCCTGCAATTTTTATACTTCAAGCACTTGTTAAATAGGTTTGTTATCATCAAAATAATCATGAGGAGAATAAAGCATGAAGGAAGAAACCTTTAGCTAACAATCTCCCATTTTTTGATGATGACAAACCATTGACGATAAATATCAAGATGAAGTAATGTATCCTATAATTATTATGAAGCATGACTTGTTAAATGGATAAGTGGGAACATCAAGGAAATGAAGTAGTGTATTCAATTAGAGCTCCCCCTATCTATATGCATGATACTTGAAATGAAGTATTCATTTTGTGCTTCCCCTATCGACATGCATATATTTTCTAATTCTCTCCCTTTTGTCATTCATCAAAAAAATATCAAACATAGCAAGCATACATAAAAAGAAAAAATAACACTTACAATACTAATCATCACTTAACATAGTCAACCAAATACATATAAAGTTGAGTATGAAATACATGTTCATAAGATGAATAACATCAATACATCAAAGAGGACTAGTCGTCCTCGGGTGGTGGAGGAGGTGGTAGATGTGACTGATAATATTGCCACATCTCATCCACTCTCCCATATATTTCGTCAACTTGACGGCCATACTCATTTATTTGTTGTCTGTACTGGTCAACACATTGACCATACTCGTCTATGCGCCGGCCATGGTCACCAATCATGACACCATACTCGTCCATCTGACGCTCGTAGTCGCCAATCTGACGGCCGTACTCGTCTAAGCGTTCTGATGTGCTTTTGTTCCATTACATCTGACCGATGTGAAACTGAGCAAAGCGATCCTCCAGATCACTTAGACACGTAAGGGAAGTGCCAGATGATGAACCTCCACTAGCTTCGTCTTCCTCCATCTCTGTGTCATGCTCAGGCTGTTCCATAGGTTCTCATCGCGTTCTTTTGCCGCGCTGATTTTCAAGGATCTTCATGCGGCTGAGAGAGGAAGAATCTATGGGTTTGGGTATGGGCTCAATTTCAAATCTAGACCTATTTACCCCAGCTTCATATATAAAGTGAGAAATTACTGAGGCATATGGTAAGGCTTATTTTTTCGAGGCATGAACTTCAGTTATATACCTAAGTATGAGATCAGGGACATCTATAGGAATGCGAGACATGGCAAAGAAAAGTACCCTAGAACTCATTGTAGTGACCTCATCATAATGACATGCTCTAGGAATGATATTATATGAAATGATGAGATGTATGATCCGGCAGTGGTTGACAGTTTGATGCTTTGGGTGGGGATCATTCCCTGATAACCCTCAGGATAAATAGTTGACACAACTTCATGAGAAGGAAAATCCTCATGAAAACGGTGTGTGAACATCTTATAAATTGATCATCCTACTAGAGGAAACCCAAATTCATCTTTAATGTAGGATTTGGTGATTACCATGGATTTTCCTAGGATTTCAGACCGAAGAATTAAGTCATCACCATACCTTGCCTTTTCTATCACCAGGTTGGAGAAAAAGACTTTTTGTCAGGATGGGGCATATAGGTACTTGCTTTTCTAGAAATTCTACCCATCCCATGCTAACAAGTTTCCCTCTAATATCAAATTGTTCTAAATCACCTAGATTGACTGGACGTGTTTGCAGGATAGCTCTATCTATAAACTTAGCAGCTTATTTCTTGCCTAAAGAGGTCAATAGGTTATCGGGTAAGGTTGAGAGTTTAGTCTTGGGTGCCATTCTGCAAGATAATTATGAGGATGATGTAGATGATTAGTTTTAGATGAGAGATGCATGCTTTTAACGCAAATAAAAGAAAGCAAATTTTTTTTAAAGATCGACATAGATTAATGCAAGGACAAAAAGATTTTATCATTAAATTTCAAGATAAAGATTAAACAAAAAAAAATTAAAATTAAAGGTAAGATTAAACAAAATGATCCATAAATGAAAAGATCATACATAAAAAAAAACTTATTTTGGCTAGAAGAGAATAAGAAACATTTTTCTTTTTGACCAAAACAAAAATTCTTTTAAGAATGACAAAGTTAATGTTGAGAAAAGCTTATAAAAGAAAACAAGAGAGTTATTGACTAATAATTTTTTACCAAAACAAAATTCTTTTAAAAAATAAATGTTGAATCATTTGAAGAAGACATGGGATATTTAATTTTTTTTATAAAAAAAACTCGTTTTTGGATTAAACATGCCAAAGAAAAATTATCATCCAAAAAAAGTAAGCATGAATCACATTTTTATGTATGAATCAAGATACAGTGAGAGAGTAAGAGATGAAGAAATCACATTTTTGAGAATAACCTCATGAATGATGGATAAAGATCAAGCTTTTTACCTTGGAGAAGAGTCTTGAATAGGAGGTAGAAGGCCTAGAAGATGAGAGGAGAGGTTTTAGATTGTGGCAGCCGGTCGAATGGGCAAGGAAGCCCTAGTTTCGGGCTTAAACACTATGTTTGAACGGCCAGGATTGTATTTGGCCGAAGAAATGGATGATCCAGATCGATTTTCGCCCGTCGGTCGATCGGGCGGTCGTAGGCCGATCGACCGCTCGATCTGCCTTGAGTTTTTATCCCTTAAAAAAATTCTTTTTGAGAGGGTGTGAGCATTTAAATTTTATGAAATTTTTTTTACATGAATTAGACTTTATGAGGATTCCAAAAAATCAAGAATCACTCAAAAAAGATATCTCTACAATTTTCTAGAAATTCTACAAGATCTCAGTGGCATTTTTGTAAATATAAGTCATTTATCCACCGATTTCAGATTTTGTTCAAACTTTTTAGATATCAAGATATAATCATTTAAAACTTGTTTGTTAAGTTTGGAGTGAAACTAATGTCGTTTAATCTAGATATGAACTTTGCACAGTTTCATTCAAAGTATTCTTGAAACCATAAAAAGTGCTAAGTATCAAATTTAGCTATCTACTCATGTGTTAGCTTATGCACGTGGATATTTAACATGAGTAAATCTAAACATGTTTGTGAAAATTTGAACTTAACCAGAGATTTCTAAATCAAATTGTTGACTTAGGTCAAGCATTTTAAATTTTGAGTTTCATAAAGTAATCTAGTTATAACATTGGTTATCTCGACATAAATTTTCAAATTTAAATGTTGATATGTGTATTTAAACATGTTTGCTAACCATTAAAAAAAATGAGATCTCTAATGAGAATTCTAACCTAGAGCAAATTTCATCCAATCAAGATATTATGAAATTCCCTAAGTTACCAAAGTTTTACCTACTCATGAACTTTCATATAGTTATCATGCAAAGACAATCATGAGTATAGAGACATCATTAAACATGAATAATCAATTATTATACAAATATTTTTGCAAAATTAAACTTATACCTCATTCTTGAGAATTTTTCAAATTTTTCATTTCCTTTTTCATTTTCTTCATAGTAGCCTTCCATTTACAATAACTTGCAAGTATATTTCATTAATAGTAATCAAACAATATCTATTAACAAGTTATCATACTAAATAGCAAGGTGAAAATAAAAAATCTTCATTTGAGAATTTAAACCTAAGCTAGATAGTTAAAAGTTCGTTTTATGTAAAATCGTCATGAAACCAAAACGAATCGAGATATCTCAACACATGAAATTTTGAAATATAAGATCTCCAACCCTTCCTATTAATTGAAAACCGAAATGCCACAATGAGCCTACGATTTACAACCGCAATGTCGTATGAGCCCATTACAGGCTACATAGGTCTCTGAAGAGATCGAGAAATCAAAAAATAAAAAACATTTTCAAAAGGACTCTTAACAAGAGCAGGGAAAGTAACTCAAATTAAACAAGTATCACAACTCCAACTTAAATAAAGCAGACCAAAGTAAGAAAATGATACAAAGTATACCTAGATGCCAATTTCCATACTTAGGGATCATGATGATTTGAAGTTGCAACCTCTTCAAGATTTTTCATTTGGATCCAAGGTCAATTTTAATATTCTATTTTTGTTTACCGTTGTGTGGTAGTTCCCCCTACAAAAGAAGATGAGATTTTTGGTACCCAAATGGCTTTGGGTCCTTAGGGGTTAGTGGTCTTAGGTACCCAAAGTGTCTTAACAACACTAGGGTTCATTTTAAAGGCATAATAATAGATTGCATGCCCATATGTACCACAACAAAAATAATGTCCATTAAATCTTTTCTTTTCATTTTTCTTATGGACATGAGGCATACTGCTAGGATGCTTATGATGAGCATGAACATATTTAAAGGAAACATTTTTCTTCTAGGGTTTCCTAAATGAGACATTTTAAATTTTTGAATTAAGAAAAGAATTATTAACTTTTCTATTCAAGATCAACATTTCATTCTTCAAATCATTCATAGTTTTATGCAAAGCATGCAATTGAGTTTTCAACATATTATTTTCATTCTTTAACATGTCATTTTTAATTTTCAATTCCTTAGTGTCAATACTTAAAACATCATGACATGGATTAGAGACACTAAATTTTAGCTTCTCATTTTCTAATTTAGCATCATGTAAATGAGAGCTAAGAGTCAAGTTTTCATTCTTTATTTTTTTGTGTTCTTTATCCTTTTTAACCATCAAGGCATACATAATTTTACATTCGTCTAATAATTCATCATAAAGAAGATCTGAGGAACGAGATGAATTATATCTATAATTATGATCATCATGACTAGAAGAAGAGCATACCTTCTCATCAGCATTCATGATGTTAGCTTGGTGATCATGGTGTGAGGATGCTTCACTTGATGCATGCGAGTGAGTGGAAGCATTTGACTTCCGTTTTGCCTTGTTCTTCATACTAGGGCAATTCTTCTTCACGCACCCTTTCTCATTGCATAGGTGACATATCACCTTTCTCTTTCAACTCTTTGTACTTCTTTGGCTAGATACACTATTAGATATAAGAGTATGATAATTGTCATCGTCTCTTTTATTTAGAGCAACAAGTTCTTCAGATTTAGCATAATCATAAAGCATGTTCAAAGTTGCCCAAATATCATATGCCGAAGTACAATGCATGACTTTTTCAAGAGTGTTATTTTCCAAAGAACAATATATGGAATTTGTTGCCTTAGCATTTAACTCAAATCTGTTAATTTGTTCTTGGGTCCATGCATCCATATTTTCTTTAGGTTCTATGTATTTTGTCTTTAACATATTAAACACACATATACCTTGAGTCTTTAAGAATGTATGCATTCTTCCTTTCCAAAGACCAAAGTTTGACTCATCAAACCTAGGTAGTATAGATGCTGCCAACTCTAATACCATTTTCGGATCAAGACTAGATGTAGACGAGATGGTGAAATCTCAAACTATAATCCGTTCTGATACCAATTGTTGTATAAAATGGCACACTAGAGGGGGGTGAATAATGTGTTATCTAATTCTTGTTGCCTAATTTCGGTTTTACTCGTTTCTTAAATTGTTTAGGCAAATTGTAATTTTACGATTAAATGCGAAGCAAGATGAATCAATTAAGCACAAATGAAAGGTAACAACACTAACACACCCCGCTTAGGATTCCAATCTAAGTTTTACTAGATTAATTAGTTTTTCTTACACAGAGGACTTTGACTCGAAGAGACTCACTCTCAACCTAAGGCACTTTCACACCCGGAAGTCTCCGTCTTCTTATTGAGATCACTCTTTCACCTCAACCCTAAGGGACAACTAGAACTAATCAAGTAAACTACGTTTACACAAGTGTCTTTACACACCACTTAAATCCAAGACCTAACACTAGGTCTTCCTACAATTCAAATACAATGTGTTGAAGAACAAATTAAAATAAAACTTATTACAATAAGAGGAATGACAACTTATCACACTTAAACGCCTCTTCTTTTCACACTAACCGGCTTGATGAACCCTTTGAAGGAGAACTCTTTTGATAGCAAGGGATCAAGTGTTAGGCTGATGAATGTTGTCGCTTTGAAGCTTGGAGGATGTTATGGAATCACTCTTTGAAGGCTTTTTGTATCCAAAATTGTCTTAAAAAGGTGAGACAAAAGAGGTTAGAAGAGAGTATTTATAATCCCCAACTGAAACATGGCGTCAACGGGCATAAATTTTACCGTTACAGACGCCCGGTCGATGGTTCGATCGATCGTCAGTCGATCGGCCGATCGACCGATCGACCGCCCAGCTTTCTGTGAATATTACGCGCCATTCGATCGACCGATGGGTCGACCGACTATCACGAGATTGGCGATCCCAAATCTGGTCGACCAACCGATCGATCGAATTAGTGATGCCAAAATCGCACGACTCGCGATTTGCCATCCGATCGACCGATTGGTCGACCGATGCGCCTTCTGCCAATTTTTGGCTTCGGTCGGTCGACCGACGCAGCCCTTCAGCTAATTCTTCACCGAATGGCTACTGCCATTTCTTCGCAACATTCGGTCGATCGATTGGTCGACCGAATTGGCTGCTGCCAATACTTAACACCATTCGGTCGACCGAACCAGAGCTGAAATTTTTTTATCTTGGCTTTCTCATTTCGCGCTTGGTTTTTCGGTCGTTCTTCAGTGTGCTTTAACTTTAAAGGATTCTCCATGCTATCCAAAACATTTTTGATGCACACATTGATCTGTTTTGGAGATTGATCGAAAGACGTAAGGCTTGACGTATCTTTCATCGATCCTGCAACTTTCATACTTCAAGCACTTATTAAATAGGTTTGTTATCATCAAAATAATCATGAGGAGAATAAAGCATGAAGGAAGAAACCTTCAGCTAACACTCTTCTTTCTCAATACTTCTCCTTCTTGTCAAAAAAAGAAGGATTGTTTATGGTAACTCTACGTTGATTACCGTTCCTTCAATGCGGTGACAATCAAGGATAAGTTTTTGATACCGGTCATTGACAAACTACTAGATGAACTCCATGTGGGCTCACGTCTCTCCAAATTGGATTTGCGGTTGGGGTACCACCAAATTCGAATGCACACGAAGCATGTGGAGAAAACGACCTTTCGCACTCACCACGTGCATTTCAAATTCCTTGTTGTGCCATTTGGATTGGCCAACGCTCCCTCGACGTCCTTCCAAGCACTTATGAACGACATCTTCTGACCTATACTATCTAATGTCCTAGTTTGCTTTGATATTATTCTCATTACAACTCCTCCTTATCAGAACATATTCGCCACCTCGAGAGTGTGTTCTCAACCCTTCGCAAGCATCAACTATTCCTGAAGGAATCCAAGTGCTCTTTTGCCACCCAGTTGGTGACCTACCTCGGTCATGTCATCTCCCACCAAGGAGTTAGCATTGATCCTAAAAAAATTCAATCATCTCTTCTTGCCCCAACCATCTATAGCTATTGAACTACGCAACTTCCTCAACCTAACTGGCTACTACTACAAATTCATTCGCAACTATGGCTTCTTCCTGCACCTCTTACTAACATGCTACAAAAAAATAACTTTCGATGGTCGGATGTAGCCACCAAAGCCTTCCACTCTCCCAAAATAGCACTTATATCCGCTAACTCTTTCTCATCTTGATTTCTCGCAACCCTTCATTGTGGAGTGCGACACGGCGAGTACCAACATGAGGTTGTTTTACACCAACAAGGGCACCCCATTTGTTATTTCTGCGGGCCTTTTCCTACCCATATGCACAAATTGATTGCTTATGAAAAAGAACTTGTCGGGCTAGCCAAGGCGATCAAGCACTAGACTCCATATTTGTGGGGGTCGCCCGTTCTTTGTCAACCACTATAGCTTAAAATATCTCCTTAAATAGTGCCTCGTCATCAACTCTCAACACCATTGGGTGTCCAAATTGCTAGGGTATGACTTCACCATCACTAGGTGTGCAAACTCAACACCGCCTCAAATGCGCCGTTGAGGTGACCTTTCCATGAAGGTTTGATTTGTGCCCTTTCCTTACCTCAACCCACCTTTCTTTTCCAGCTCAAGGAAGAGATCCAAAGCATCCCAGAGCTCTAGCAAATGGTGTATGACATAGAGTTATTGCCTCAACCCTCTCTTTGGTAGATTTATGAAGGCCTTAATCTGTTCAAAAATAGGAGATTTATTTCAACCACTACTGCACTCCGTCACACCATCATGAGCACCCTCCACAACACCAACCATGAAGGCTATCAATGCATCCTTCAAAGTGTGCAAGCGAAGTTCTTTTGGGACCATCTACGCGCGTTGGGATGTACGCAAGTACATTCATTCTTCTGTGGTGTGCCAATGCAATACGAAATGAGATATTTCAACCAACTAGTCTTCTTAAGGTTTTGCCCATTCCCCACCAGATATGGGCTGACATCTCCCTCAACTTCATTGAAGGACTGCCCATTTTCGCTGGCAAATTTGTTATCTTGGTGATTGTGGACCGCCTCTCCAAATATGTCAACAAATCTTCTTGACAACATTGTTTGTTTGTATGGCCTCCCCGAATCCATCATGTTTGATCACGATGCCACCTTTACTAGCAAATTTTGGCGCAAACTATTCACTCTTTCAAGTACTAGCCTCAACTTTACTTTAGCTTATCACCCGCAGGAGCATGACCAAACTAAGGTCGCCAATCACAACATCAAATTATATCTAAGGTGCTTGACAAGAGCAAACCGAAAAAATCGAACTAAATGGCTTCCTTGGGTGGAGTTCTGCTACAAGACCGCCTATCATCCCACACTAGTCTCTTCGATATATGTTATCTATGGCTGACCTCCGTTGTGTCTCATTGCATACACATCTACTATGGCCAACCTTGAGGCAATCGATCACGACTTGCACGAACGAGAATGACACCTCCAGCTTATTTGGGCTTAGCTACTACAAGCATAGAACACTATGAAAAAGGCGTATGATCGCAAGTGTCGCAATGTCAAGTTTGCTGGTGCGTCGACGTCCATAAGCATAGAACACAATGTCTTCCATATTTTGAACCAACCTTATCCCCCATTTCTCATGAAGAAGTCAATCCCATGGCCCATGTTGTCATCTACCGCTGAATAACGACAAGGATGAAGGATATTTAATCTATTAATCCATGGGTAAATACCTGAATACATCCTGAACTTTGGACATTTTCTCATTTGTGATCAAATTCGAAATAATACCAAATTACATCCTGAACTTTGACATTGATCTCAGTTATAGCCTCCTGTCATCTCTTCATCGTTTTCCCTATTAACTGCATGACGTGGCATGCCCACGTGGAATAAAATATTATTAATTTTTACACATCATTAAAAAAAATTTAAAAAATATTTTATTTTTAAAAAACTTTATTTTAAAAAAAAAATTTATTTACCACGTGGAAGAATTTTTAAAAAAAAAATATTTTTTTAATTTATTTTTAATGATGTGTAAAAAAATAATAATATTTTATTCCACATGGGCATGCCACGTCATGCAGTTAATGGAGATGACGGCGGAGAGATGACGGGAGGCTATAATTAAGATCAATGTCAAAGTTCAGAATGTAATTTATTATTATTTCGAATTTGATCACAAATGAGAAAATATTTAAAGTTCAGAATGTATTTTGGTATTTACTCTTAATCCATTGGGTTGGTATATCCCTTGCCAATGCTATTTGGGAGGATTCCTCACTATTACTAGAGACCTATCCATACTTCATTCTTGGGGTCAATCATGAAGATGTTATCGTTGAATACCAATATACAGAAGCACAAGCACCAACACCACGGCAAAGGAGCATCATGCAACATCAATTAACAAGCATCATAGGAAATATTAGAAGAATAAAGGATCAGTTCTTGGAAACATATTTTTTTTTATTTACCAATTGATAATCCGCACGAATTAATGTAATTACAACATTGTAAACTCTATATATTACAAATTTATTTTAAAAGATCTAACATAATAATTTAAAAGAAGGAAAGGAAGGAATATATATAGTTGGTATACATAGGAGAATTAAGTCTTCTTGGTTTCGCAATGAAATCAAGTAAAAGATCTAATATTTTGCTGCAAAAGCGAAGCTAAAATTTCATTTTTCACATTCATCTTAATTAACTTTTGATCCTAGTCGTCTAATTAAAATGTCTAATTAGGCAACACAACTAATTCGCTGCAGCAGAAATTCAAATTACAAATATTCTTATTACAGCACAATTTAACGCATAAGTTTCCTATGAGGTATAGTGCTGATATGGATACACAATATCAAAATAACCAATATATATATTTATTCATGATCTATAAAATGGGAAAACGTGAAAACATATAAAAAAACATGAACATCCACCATCCACCATCCACAATTCAATCGAAGTAGTATCAAAGTAAATTCATGGTTAAAAAGATGAGCAGTAAGGGGAAATTTATGGTTAAAAATTAAGTTTATCTTGATTTTATAATGAATACAAGTTAAATTTAATGGGTTGCTCAAATAGTTCATTGGGCTCAAGTTAGCCACAAGTCCTATAAAGTCACTATAGAGGCTAAAAAGCCTGCTCAAGTGGGGGCCCATTTTAGCTTCACTAGAATCTTTCATATTGTTTAACCTTGCAACCTATTACGAGATATATATATATATCACACTTGATGAGGTGTTGCTGTCAAACGTTGACGCAATTATGAGTAGCATAACTTATGGCAACATCCTGTGGACATACGTAACATCCTTACAAATAAATTTGAACCAATCAATCGGCTCAACAAGATGTCACGTCGATTCCAATATATGTTAAAAATTCGACTATAAAATTAATAATAATTTTCTTAACTCAAAATATGAATCTTTAAAAAAATTTGAAATCAAATATAATTTCTAAAAATTTTGAAATCGGAATCAAATTTAAAAAATTCTCAATATACCATTGTACATTTCAAATAAAGTGACCATTTGATTATGAAAAAATATCATACAATTTTCAAAAAAAATTATTCACTAATTTAGAATTATTATGATTATTTGAAGATTTTCGAAAGTATTTTCCTGCTCAAAATGATAACCTGTGTGAAACTGTTGAAATGTTTAAAGAGTTTCATGAAAATAGTTATTTAACCATGAAAATGCATTTAAATCTCCAAAAAAGGCACAATAATTTTAAATTAGTGAATGAATTTTTTTGGATTTTTAAGATGCATTTTGATAATCAAATGACCACTTCCAAAAGTAACTATTTAAACATTTGAACAGTTTTACAAAAGTGATTATTTTGATTATTAAAATGCATATTAAAATTATCAAAAAAATACAACAACAAAAAAATTAGTGAATTTTTTTTGTGATTTTTTATATTTTAGGATGCATTTTTATGATCAAATGGTTACTTTACTTGAAAGTGCAAGGGTATATTGGAAATTTTTTGAATTTGATTCTAACTTTGGAAATTTTGAAGGTTATATTCAATTTCGAAGAATTTCAAGGATTCATATTCTATTTTATGAAAATTATTATAAAATTAATTATTGTGCGAGTGATTTAGCTAATATAAATTCTCCAATATAAAAGTGATATTGAGTTTTTTTTATTTTTTTGGTAAAAATTTTCTTTCTTTCTTTCTTTTGTTCTCCATGGAATAGCAATTCATTATAGCGCTCAAGTTAAATTAATAAGAAAAGTAATAAATTTTACTATTATTTTGTAAACGCTCGAAAATCTTAAAATTTTATTTCTATTTTTTTTTTAAATTTTTTTTTTAAAACTATGAGCTTATTTGTAAAAATTAGTTTTTGAATAATATTTTCTAAAACTACCTAAACATAAGTACAAATTGATCGTAAATATTAATTGATGGGGTTAACTCATCTTTGGTGTTAATCGTCATGCATGAGGATAAATCACAGGAGGATCAAGAATCGATGACGAGTTGTCGAGAAGGAATCATGCGATTTTGTTAGCGTCGAGGTAGGATTTCTTTTCCATTTTCTTCGTCATGCTTAAATCTTTCTAATATCACTTTTTGGGGATTTTTTTTTGTTAAGCTCGAGTGACTTTCGATGAGTTTTGCTTTCGAGGGTGAATCATTTGCCACCATGCTAAGTGAATAAGGTCGCACGTAGCACAACTATATAGGCGCCACCAAACTTAGGCTGGTGGAGGCCAAGCACACGCTGTCAGACCCTGGTGGCCAAGCGTCACCTAGGCCTAGCACTACAAAATATTTGCAATTTGCGACGACCAATTAGTGATGGCAAAACAGGCATCGCAACCGTGATAACCATCGCAACTTCAATGGTTCTGCAATCGTCATGATTGGCATCGCCAACTAGCGATGACATTGCAATCGAGGCTATCACATAATGTTCAATTAGCAACAAAACGATGATCGCTTTACGAGTGATATTTGCAACGACAATAAGCCGTCCCAAACTAGTCAAAAATTGTATTATTCAATATGATAGCACTCGTGAAACCCTTTCTCTCCCCTACTCGCAAAAATCCTCTCTCTCTCTCTCTCTCTCTCTCTCTCCATTGCTGCCTCACATCTTCCCCTCTCTCTCTTGGTTATCAGTTCTCGAATCTCCCTTATCCTCTCTCCTCTCTCTCCCTTCCTCACTCCTTCTCACATGCTTTTCTCGCCCCTCTTATTATTTTTGATTTATCATATTAGAATTTATAAATTATAAATTATGAGATTAGAATTTATAAATTCATTTAATTTATAATGTATAATTTATAAAATAATGATTTCTCGAAATCTAATTTTGGGATGGAGAAATTCTCAAATCTGAATTTTGAGGTTCAAAAATTTCAAATTTGGAACCTAAAGTTTTGGATTCCCATTTTACCCCCGGTTATATATATATATATATATAAAATTTTAAATTATGAAATATTTTTTATAATAAAAATGAAATGTTAGAGTCTAAAAAATATATTTTCAAACTCTAATGTCATTACAGACTTTTGCACAAAGTCTATAAAACTAAATTAAAATTAAAAATTATGAAGTATTTTTATGAAAAATATTTTTTTGAATCATAACACCTCTTTTGGGTTATAAAATAATATTTTATTAATTAAAATTATTATTATTTAATTATAAAAATATTATAGACTTTGGGGCAAAAGTCTCTGATGGCATTAGAGACTTTTGCCCAAAGTCTATAAAATTAAATTAAAATTAAAAATAATGAAATAATTTTTTCAAAATATTTTTTATAGAATCCATCACATCTTTTATATCACATATATATTTTATGAATTAAATAATTTTTTTATAATTATAAAATTATTATAAACAAAAATCTAATTCATTAGAGACATGTTTGCTTCATAGGATAAGGGATGATGAGATAATGGATGGATAAAATATCCATTGTTTGTTTAGTGCATGCATGGATTAGAAAAAAATATGAATAGAAAAATATAAATTGATATTACATTCGATATACAACGGATTTAAAACTTCATATTCAATCATCCATCATTTATTATCCAATTCAATCATATCTTATTCAATGAAGCAAACATATCATAGAGACTTTTGTCCAAAGTTTATAAAATTAATTTTAAATTAAAAATAGTAAAAAAAATTGTCCAAAATATTTTTGTAGACTATAACGTATCTTTTATATCACATATATATATTTTTTATGAATTAAATTTTATTTTTTATAATTATAAAATTATCATAAATAAAAGTCTCTAATTTATTAAATACTTTTGTGCAAAGTCTATAATAATTTCGTAATTTTAAAAAAATATTTTAATTCATGAAATAATTTTTTAATGATACAAAAGATGTACTATGATCCAAAAATAATATTTTAAATCAAAATATTTTATAATTTTTAATTTAAATTTAGTTTTATAGAATTTGTGCAAAAGTATTTAATGTATTAGATAGTTTGAAAATATATTTTTAAAACTCTAGTATCTCATTTTTATCATAAAAATATTTTATAAATTAAAATTATTAATATATATATATATATATATATATATATATATATATATAAAATTTGACCAAAGTCTCTAGTTAAAGACTTTGGCAGAGGGTAAATGGGAATTTAAAAATTTTGACATCCAAAATTCGATTTTGAAAAATTATTATTTATAAAATTGATAAAATTTAATTTATAATTTATTTAGATTTGATTTTAATTACTATTTTTTCCATTTTATGTGTTTAGCATCAGAAGAAATAAGTATGCGTGCACTTTAATATCATCAACGTCGAGGTATGCCGATTCAAATTATTTTAATCATGTTCTATATATGGTTTTTTATAACATGTTTATATGTTTATATTAATTAGATGATTCATGTTGATATAAATGAGATGATTTAGGCAATTAATTAAATTAAATTTATTTTCAAGTTCATGTATACTGAGTTGGTGGCTCCACAAGGAGGTGGTCATGCATAACATTAGCTTGATGTCGATGCATGAATGCAAATGGTCGACATGATCATGCACAATATTAGCTTGATACCGACGCATGAATGCAAATGACCAACAGAGGTCTTCGACTCAATGGATTGGCCTAAAGTTACCAAGTAGGAAGGTTAAATCTCTGCCCAGCACCACAGGGAGGAGATCCGGAGAGTGACAATACTATTAAGGGCATGAAAAGGTACAAACACTAGGCATAAGGAGAGGCCTTTGGGCATAAATTTTCAATCATATTATTTTGGGGAGAAGTGCATATTTGGTCCTATAAATTTTTAATTTTTTGGACTTCGGTCTTATAAATTTTATTTTGATTTTTTCAGTCTTATAAGTTTGCTCCATAGCATAGATTTGGTCATATCTGTGACGGTCCGTTAACTCTTCGTCAATGTGGACTAACGTCGTTCATACACGTTGACAGATTTGGTCTTATAAGTTTCATTTTGAAATTTTCTGTCCTATATGTTTGTCCTGTAGCACAGATTTGGTCCTACCTGCGATGGTTCGTTAACTCTCCGTTCACGAAAAAAATAAACGACGTTATGTCCATGTTGATGGAGTTAATAGACCGTCGTGGATATGACCAAATCTATATGATGGATCGACATATAGACAAGTTGGTTTGTTAACTCCATAACATAGATTTGCTCTGTAACATATATAAGTTTGCTTCGAAACATAGATTTGATCTTATTCATGACAGTCCGTTAACTCCGTCATGTATTTTTTCATGGACAGAGAGTTAACAGACCATCACAAATATGATCAAATTTGTGCTATATATGAGGTAAATATATTAGACTAAATTTATGCTACGGGGCAAATATATTGGACCAAAATTGTGCTACGAGACAAACATATATGACTAAAAATTTTGAAATAAAATTTATAGGATCAAATCTGTGAACATATATGAACGATATTAATCAACGTTGATGAAAAGTTAACGGACCGTCATGGATAGGACCAAATCTATACTACGGAGCAAATTTATAGAACTGAAAATATCAAAATAAATTTTATAAGACTAAAATTTAAAAAATAAAAAATTTATAGGATCAAATTTACATTTTTTCCTATTATTTCGTTGTTTTACATGGAACTTTTATTTTCTTTTTACTGAGCTACTAAGCATATGCGACACAAAATTATATTCCATAGGTAATCATTATTAACTTCATTGGAATGTTGTCTATTGCACAATCATAGTCCTAGTGAAGTTATTGTATGTGTAGGGATGGGGACATGTGGTTAGTGAAGGACAATTTGATTAGCTAGGTTTGCTAAATGAAATGATTGCTACCAGAAAGGTGATGCTTCTATGCCTATATATAAGCAATCTTTTTCACTCATTTTTGTTATCATTTTCCTGTTGACGATTCATGTGGATTTTCTTATGGCTCGATTATACTTGGCATATTCCACTCTGCAAGAAGAGTACGTACTGTCTCTTATACCGTTTGTGGTAGTTCAGAAAAGGCAGCATAGTTTTTTTTTTATAATAAAAATTAAAAATCATAATAAATGATAATATTAGAATTTAAATTTTAAACGTCTAAATAACATACAAAATATTACCATCAATTATACTACTTACAATTAACTAAAAGTACCACACAGTTATTTCCTAAAAACGATGTGAAACATAATTTAACTAATAGTAGCAAAAATATCTTACCAATTTAGTCAAGATCACCGTTATTCTCTTTTGAAAGGAACTAGCCGACCTACATATTATAATATTCTTTATGATACAAATAATTTATAATTTTGCTGATGGTTTACGGATATTAACCAACAATCTATACTATACACAAGCTTTAGAACTCATATTTGATATGCAGTATCGCCGTATTGGATTTATCATCATTGTCGAGTCAAGTGATGCGCTCCTCATGCAGTATTGGAGGAGTTTGCCGTCGCAGAATATCCGCAACGATATCTTTTGTGATGAATTTTTGTGGCCGTCGTGGAAGATTTTTTGGCGACGATTTAGCGACCTCTAAAATCATAGAAGATGATTAATTTTTCAGTAATATAATAAGCGGGCGTCCCAAGCTTTGCCGGGCACAGGGGACCCTGACCTATTCGTCCATCAACTTAATTTGACCTGAAATTTGGAAAAGAAGATGGTCAAATAAAAAAAAAGCCGAACGGAGGGCAAGTTGGCGTGTATATATAATTATATATTGACCCTGTTCCCAGAAAGTAGGCCTAACACTAATTCATTTTATTAATTAATTAATCAGCCAAATCAACATCATATACAACACATTTTTCGCATCCAGTATATAATTCAGATTTTATATAATTTCTTTTCCGTATAATGTTCGAAATAATTAAAAATAAAACAAATAATCAATCTAAAACAAAAGAACAATCTAAATTGTACACGTTGTTTTAAATAAAATCACAAAGCATATTCTATCCTTGTCATGCCAATTGGACCATTAGTGTCAAACAAACATTCAACTCGCTTCACAAATCAATAATCAATAATAAAAAATTAACAGTGGACCAATAAATTAATAAACATTAAATATGTATCTAATATCATCTTTACGTGGCATGGCAGTTCAAAGATAGACAGTACACTGAGCACAGTTACAGAGTACGTTAACTTAATCCTTTTCCATCGGGTAAGCAACCAGTACACGGCATCCGTCAAATTGAGATTCAAGCCCACCACCAATCATTTGCTCCTCTTCCAGTCTCCCTCACAACAGCTGTACCCACGAACACACACACTACTCTTCCCTTCTCCTTCTTCGCCAGTCGCCACCTCTACCTATATATATCTCCTTCTCTTGCATATCCTCTCCACCATCTCATCGCTACAATGGCCTTTTCCTCCACCATGCTCCTCTTTTCCTTACTCCTCTTCTTCCCCGCCTCCGCCATCGCCTCCGCGCCCAGGAAGCTTGTCCTGGTGCAGCAGCCGCCTCTCGTCCTCAAGTACCACGATGGCCCCCTCCTCAAAGGCGACTACACTCTCTGCCTCCTCTTCTACGGCCGCTTCTCAGCCACCCAACGCTCCATCGTCGCCGACTTCGTCCGCTCTCTCTCACCCTCCGCGGCTACCCCCCCGCCTCCCTCCGTCGCCTCCTGGTGGCTCACCACCTCCCGCTACGGCGGCTCCGCCGTGCGCCTCTCCGTCGGCCCGCAGCTCCTCGACGAGTCCTTCTCCAAGGGGAAGCTGCTCTCCTCCTACGACGTCGCCGTGTTGGCCGGAAAGGCGGCGGCCGGGAGCGGCCCCCGGGCCATCGGCGTTGTCGTCACAGCCGCCGACGTGGCCGTCGAGGGCTTCTGCTCGAGCCGATGCGGGACGCACGGGCGGCTCGCGGGAGCGGCCGGGTTCGTGTGGGTGGGCGACTCGGCGAGCCAGTGCCCCGGGCAGTGCGCGTGGCCTTTCCACCAGCCGCTCTACGGGCCGCAGACGCCGCCCCTGGTGGCGCCCAACGGCGACGTGGGGATGGACGGCGTCGTCATCAACCTCGCGACGCTGCTGGCGGGGGCGGCTACGAACCCCAACGGCGACGGGTACTTCCAAGGGTCGGCGGAGGCGCCGCTGGAGGCGGTGACGGCGTGCACGGGGGTGTTCGGGAGCGGAGCGTACCCCGGTTACCCTGGGAAGGTTCTTGTGGATCCCGGCAGTGGGGCCAGCTACAACGCGCACGGATTGGTGGGGAGGAAGTACTTGTTGCCTGCCATGTGGGACCCAGCGACGTCTCAGTGCTCCACGTTGGTTTAGAACCTGGTAGTCCTATTGGTTAAGATTAAGTAATTAATTAAAGCCAAAAAAAAGGGTGCAAATAGAAATATAGGATGGCGTTTGAAGATATTTGTTAGTAATTACAGGGGAAGAAACTCATATTGTATATTTCCTTAATAACAGGGGATATCAACTTGTTTGTCGATATAATTAATTATAGCAAAATAAAAATGTCGAAAGTGTAACTTACTTGACAATAAAAATATTAAAAGGTGCAGTGCAGCATGCTAAGACTCCGAGTACGGAATTATGATTGCATTGATATAAAAGTCCAACGTCATGCGTTCCTTGTATTCCTTATCCTTCTACTTTAATTTGTTATATATATATATTGCATGTCCATGTCAGCCATTGACCGATGGCTATGATTGGCTGCATCCCATGCATGCCTTGCACGGTCCAATAGTCCACGAGTCTCTTTTGGCTTGTCCTTTCTCCAGTCTTCTTGCTCTTTTGATCAAGACTTGTGCCCAAAAATTCCATGCACTGCGCGGTGTTTCTTATTAAACAAACAACCAAGGAGATGTTTCCATATTAACCCTCGTATATTGAATTAATATAAAATGAATTTTATAGATTTAATAATAGTCAAGATTGGTTGAATATATACATGTGTATGACATTGAATCTGATAATTAAGACTTTTTGCGCATGGAGAAAATATGTAGAGCATCCTGAAGAGGCCATGGGGGCCCATTTCATTTAAGTCTACGTTGTCGGCAGAGATATATTTAAGCTGACATGTCTCCTTTCATCCTTCCCTGATCTGATTAGAGTTATACATAAGCTTGTCATTATATACTATTTATTTTAATTAATTAATACAACAAACAATAACAACTCAGCCTCAATGAGGTCGGTTATATACATTCTCTGTCTTTACATCCATTCAAGACGAGATTCATCTCAATATTTAGTAACTGTAAATCCTTAAACACTATTTATCTCTACGTAATTTTAGGTCTGCTTCTACTCTTCTTATTATCTTCTACTACTAAACTATCATATTTTCAAATCGGAACATCTATGGGTCTACGTAGCACATGTTCAAATTATCACATTAATTTTAATTAATTGATAATTTAATATAAGCTAGAAAGGTTTGTCATTTGAAAAATATATATCATAAATACCATTTGATTCACCCGTTAGTACAAATTGAGTCATTTGTGGGGCACGGTAACAAATTATCATCTTAAAGCAGTGACGACACGTATAGTCATCGCAATATATATATATATATATATTCCGCAACGGTGAGGCATTAAACTTGCGATGATTTTCCATGAGAGCAATTAGTCATCTCAACGCCATTAGAGCTTCACCTTTTTATACGCCTCTCGCCTCCCCTTTTTCATTTTTGCTTATTATTTACTCTCATTTCTCTCTCTCTCTCTCTCTCTCTCTCTCTCTCTCTCTTTCTCTCTCTTCCTTCAATCATGTGCCCATCTTCGTCTTCGTTGGATTTTTCACTCTCGGCGCTCCCTCTCCCCTTCGTGCATGTTCTCAAATGTGAGGCATCGTTGCCCCTCCCCAAGGACAAGGCCATTGATAACCTTAGAAAATGAGGAGGGGCATGGTGATCCCTCTTATTTTAGCTTTTTTTTAATACATTTTGGTGTATACAATTCTTGTTAGTGGTGTACTAGATATTTTATTAGTATAATTGTTGATTATATATTTATTTTATATTAATTAAATATGTTGTAAATATAATATTTTTAGTTTTTAAAATTTTATCCCAAAATATACTTCGACTGCATTGCGATGATCAAACTAATGTAGATAATGCATCAAATTCTTTTGCAACAACTAGCTAACACAGAAGACATCGCAAAGTCTAGAACCATGCATTTCACGAATCACTCACTATGTATCAACCATCATAGATGATTCTGCGATGATTGCAATGATGGCTCTCTACCGTCACAATAGTCATTGCATCTATGATCGGCTATTTTGTGATAGCCGCTAGCCGTCGCATAAGAGCTTAGGCAATCAAGAGGTCGTTAGAAATGAACATTTTTTTTTTATAGTGACCATTTAATTATCATTCAATTTTGATATATTTAATTAATTGTGTCATTTTCGTGTTTGAGCTAAATGTATATCACATTATAATCATGTTGATATATTTCATGACTTGCTATCGTGAATTTTTAACCATACTTGAAAATATGTATAATTTCCACATTTAAGAGAATTGACATTAGATGTACTTTAAATAAAGGGGTGATATATATAGAATACATCTCTAAGATTTTTATGAAAAAATAACTTAAAATATTGAATTTCAACCATAAGTTTTTTTCATCAACTCTGACAACATTAGACGGAGTAGACCTTTTGGAAGAAGAGAAAAAAAATAGATGAAGATAATAAATCAAAAGTTATACCTGAATGATATTATTATCAAAATAGGTTCAGAAGTTCAGGGATCTACCACAATAAATTAATATAATATCGACTATTTTTAATAGAGAAATCAAATTTTTTTTGGGCCTAAATATGAATTCAGGTATTCTTTAAAACGGTCAATTTTAAAGTAAACAGTGGATGAAGAAAAAAAATAAATAAAACTGATGCCTTTTTTGGGTGTTGGTATTCAAATAACCAGCGCCCCAAAATAAGGACGGCCATTTTTTTAATATCGACGCCTATAAGTGTCAGTATGCAAATTAATTTTTTACTATTTATTAACAATATATATTAATTTTTATTTATATTATTAATTTATAAAATATATAATATATAATATTTTATTATATTAAATAAAAAATTAAAATTATTATCTATATTTTATAAGTTGGTAAATTTTTTTAAGTTTAACAATATATTTATAATAGTTAAAAGTAATCGAAAAAAATTAAAAGATGTGGGACTATAAATATGATATTTATACTAATTAAGAAATTTATTTTTATCAACCGTGAGATTATAAATATGATATTATAAATAATTATAAATTAATTTATTAATAAATATAAAATAATTTTTTTGTATCATTTTTGAAAATTCCGAAAACCGACATCGGTAGTTATTAGAAAATTGGTGCTAGCTTGGAGTTGGAGTCAATATAAATCGGCGCCTGCATCAGAAAAAGGGAAATTGGCGCTAGAAGTGATCAATGCCTCTGACATCCGATGTTTTCTGTTTTTTTTTGTTTGTTTAAAGAAGCTCTACACAATTTTTAATGAAATTCTACCTGTTGTGTTGACGGAGCTCATGATCATTGTGCACTACTGATATGAAACTCTACTTACACTTGGAATGGATTGCTTGGGTTTGGTTAGCAGTCAATTCTTAATCATTTGGAAGGAACTGTCAGATGTCAATTTAAAGAGCTATTTACTTATGTATTAGAGCTTTCAATTAAGTGGCTTCAATCATGCACTCTGGATACTGATCATAGACATGCATGTATGGAATTCTCATGGAAGATTAGCATGCATATATCAGATGATAGAATGGATAAGAAGTGGTTAGTAGATTGTCAATTCATTCAGGAGATCAGATATTATATATTGTCACCAATTGTGTGGGTTCTTCAAACTGACCTGATACCAGATTGAGTTTAATTTATGGATTGCTGCAAAAGATATGGTTAATTCAAGAACAGCTTGTCATGATTAAGATCGAGGGACAAACTATTGGAAATAATATTACACAGCCACGTCACCCTTCCTAATACGCCAAGATACTGCCATGTCATCAACCACTCGGCACGGCTGCTGCAATGAGACAATGGACAAACAACCACTCTCTCATGAAAGCTTTCATTTCTGCAACAATTAGTTTCATTTTTTGTTGATTCTTGCTGCAAATCATGCTCCACCGTCAATTCAATTAGTTTCAATAAGAAATTAGCATTACTCATGATGAGATTCAATTCCGCAATGCTGGGACAGGACTGCCAAAGGGTTGTAGGTCGAGCCAGTTAAGTCGGCATAGAGATCTATCGACCAATGCAAAAGTGCTCCCCAAGGTTGAGCCCTCATGAGGACCCTCCAACAATCAAGTTAGGAATGACATAATGATTTGAAACGCTTGTAAATTGCGTTGGTGAGTTAATTAACGACACAAAAGAGCGTCCCTAAGAGAAAAAAATGATGCCCCATTTGTCCAATTTGTTGTAGTGAGTAGAAGGTGAGTCGTCGGCCCATCTCATGAGTAATAGTGCACACAAGTAAGTAGTAAAAACGAAGAGAAGAAGGGGGAGACTGATCCCCTTACTTGACGGTGGGGTTTACTTTTTATAGAGTCAATGGTGGGTAGTTTCGTCATTTCAGTCGAGGGCATCATGGTCATTTGCTGACCAATCACCCCTATGCCCAATTCGGTTGTTACATGCTGATTTGGGCTCGACTTGGGCCCAATAAGCAGGGCTTCTCGGGCTAGTGGAGGCTTTTTCACAATTGCTGCCTAAGCGGGCTTTGGACCTGACTGGGCGAGTAGGGAAGCCCGACCCGCCGACCCAGACCTGGTTTGGCCAGTTGGCTTTGGTCTTTGAGGCCCATCTAGGTGTATTATTCTTCATAGAGGATTCAATGGTGCTAATCTTTCCTCATCAAGCTGTATTGTTTACTATTTTACTAATTAAAAGCAAAAGATTATTCCCCAATAATTAGCATATTTTAATCCAAATTGAAGTATTTGATCCACGTAATCCTTTTTCTACAATTATATCCTAACATGAATATATATTAAATATACCCTGCCCGTTCACAAGTCCAATATATTAGACATGCATACAATTGTCAGGATTACATGAAGTTTAGAAACATATATAATTGATGATTAATTGAGTAGTCAGTAGCATATCAAGGGTTTACTCCTTGTTCTTTCATGTCCTCCTTGGCTGGTTTGCACATCAATTCCATGAGCATCGGCTTCACCTTCTCACCGGCCTTTATGATGACCAAGAACAAGACCGTATAGAAAACCACCATTGCAAACAATATGCCAAGATCAACCCACTTGGAATAACTCACTTCCATCTGCCAGTAATCCCTCACAATCTCCTCCCCAGTTATGGTGGCTGCTGCTCCACCATGATCATTGCTTGGGAAGGTCAACCCCAAGAACTCATTCTTGTAGTATCCCTGATTGGCATACTTGTGGAAGGCAATGTAATGCATTGGAATTTTCCAGAGTGGCTTCGGTAGATCTCTTGGTAAGCGAAAGAAGCCGCCACAGACGACGATCAGTCCTTGGATTCCAGCTCCTACAATTATGCCCATGAGATAGTTGGGCACAATGCTCGCTACCACCACCATCATTCCTTCCACTAGAAGCATGGACATATAGAGAACAGCGCCGAAGAAGAAGAAGTGATCGATTGCTGGTTGAAGGCCGACGAGGTAGTAAGCCATGGCTCCTGGAACGAGGGAGACGAGAGCGAAATATGGCATTGAGGACAACGTGTTGCTGAGAACGAAGACAGTAACTCCGTAGTGCCCGTTTAGTCTCTCGCGTCTAAAATTCTTTAATTTGTTGGACAACGAAGAGTTGATGAGCAAGTTAATTAATTTGAAGAAAATAGTGAAGCAGAAGATTCTTTAAACAACATTTGATCGATCTTTGTTGCAGGAATTAGAACGCTTGAAGTTCACGTACCTTCATGTCTTCCACGAAGGATGGAATTTTTCCAATTGCCATGAAAGTGAGAAATCCCGATACAAACAAAAGCATTCCACTCCTTGCCTGCAGCAACACTCAATGTATTCAGTCTCTAAACTTTAAAGTGATATTGAACACTAGATTTAGTTTTCCAAAAATAAGATAATAAAATATGAAAAGAGGAGAAAATGCATGATTAAGAAAAATAAATTGGAATGATTAATAGTTCACCTGAATTGGCCATAAGTGTGTCCCACATTATAGAAGATAGTCCCAATGCTTAAACAGAGCAGAATGTATATTGCAAACCGAAGCCAGTAGTAACCTAAATCCCTGTTCATATCCACAATGGATCTCTTTGTGAGGATAAGAAACTGTGTAGCAAAACTAGCCTGGCTTCTACTCTTTACAATAGCCCCTTCCTGCATTGCACAAGTAATTATTAGTAATCATGTATATTAATACTGGTGATAATTAATTCAGTAGCTCACCATGTTAGTTATCTCCTGTACTCGTGTCAGTACCTCTTGGCATCTCTTACTCTGCTTGTATGATGCTGTTAGTATATCGATTGCTTTGCTCGTATTTATTAACCTTGCACTGGATCCTTCTTCATCAATCTCCTATTTAATAATTAAATATTTATCAACAAGACAAGCTTGAATTTAATTTAATAAGTTTATATAGAAGAAAATAAACCTTGTCAAAGTCCTTGTTTATTGTTCTGAGGTAGTGATCTGATGGGTTTCCAAAGGTTGGACATGGAAAACCACTCAGAGCGAAGAACATATATAATCAAGGAAGAATTGTAAGATATATACACACGTTGAATTTCAACAAACTTTGTCGGAAAAGAAATTACAACTGGGTGGAACCGTTTAAGGAGAGTTACAACTGAGTGGAGCAATCTTAAGGAGAATTACAACTGAAGAAGGAACAAGAAAGAGAAAAATTGTGTGGACTTCAAAAAATATCTACTTCTTATCACTTATCCATGCATTGATATACATCATATTTAAAGATTTAAAACAATCGTTACATGATCACCATAATGCAATATTAAACCAGTGGCGTATACACGTTGACAAATGGGGGACATTTTGTCCTCCATTTTTTTTCAAAAAAAAGTCAGTAGTAAATTTTATAGAGGTTTTTTTAGCAATAAGATTTGTGAAAAATAAAGCGCTCAATAATATGAGCGATGTATTATTGTTTAGTAACTTTTATAGAGGCTGAAATGTAGTTAAAGTTTACTAATAATGCTATCATTAGTCGTTTCCAAAATATGAGAAACCGTAGAAGTTAATTGTGAGATATAGTAGGTCTCTTCCCATTTATTAAATTATGTAATTCAGTTTTTGATCAATTATTTCTTTCAATTTTTTTTAAAGAATTATATTTTTTTTGTAGTTTTACACAATTATACTTTGCCGTACAACAGGGGCAAGCCCCCACACCCCCAAATTATAACTGAACAACATAATTTTAATTTTAAATTTCTTTATGTCTCCCATTTTAAAATCTTGCATACGCCCCTGTATTAAACTATCATTTAAAGCATGAGTTACATGATCAACTTAAATGAGAAGCATAATGCCAACATAATGGGCCCCCATTAGAGCTAATTATTCCAAACACTTAAAAGCTTGGTTTACTAAGAGTCTTTTCATCTTCCAATTGCCTCCCTTAAACCAAGCTCATCTTGACAATGCCGATCATTTCCTTCAGTTTAACGAAAGTGTCCGCCTTCAATGGTTTCGTAAACATGCATGTCAGCAACTTGATCCTCGAATTTGCAAAACTCAAGCATAATCTCCTCGGACTTCACTAAGTCTCCAATGAAGTGATATTTGATATCAATGTGCTTACTTGTTCTATGAAAGACCAGATTTTTTACTAAAGCAATTCAATTGCTAACTTGTTGTCACACTTAATCATTGTTGATTTCCTCTGTTCATGATGTAACTCCTTGAGCATTTGACGTAGTCAAACCGTTTGAGAAGCACAATAAGCCACAACTATGTATTATGCTTTAGCAGTAGATAAAGCAACCACCTGTTGCTTCTTTGAGGATCATGAAAAAACTTCATTTCCCAAGGAGAAAACATAACCGGAAGTACTCTTCCTCTCTTCAACATCACCTCCCCAATCACTATCAGTATATCCAATAAGTTCAAAAATATTTGACGAAGAGTAGAATATACTATCATCCATGGTACCTTTGATGTACCGTAGAATCCTTTTTACCGCTTGCAAGTGTGATTATTTAGGAAACTCCATAAATCTGCTTACTATCCCAACATTATAAACAAGATCCGCCCTAGTAGAAGTCAAGTATCGTAGACTCCCGACTATCTTCTTGAAGTGTTTGGGATCAACATTAGCGTCGCTTCCTTCCTTTGTCAACTTCAACCTCGCCTCCATTGGAGTCTGAATTGGCTTGCAAGTAGCCATCTTGAAACGCTCAAGAATGTCCTTAGCATACGTTGACAAATAAAGCATGCTCATAAGGACACCAAATAAAGCAATGATCAAGAAAATAGGAATCAATTCTAGTGTACCATGCCCTCGGTGCTTGCTTAAGGCCGTAGAGAGCTTTCTTCAATTTGTACACCAAGCCTTCTCGTCCTTCCTTGACATAGCCCTCTGGTTGATCCACATACACCTCCAAATCAAGTACTCCATTTAGGAAGGCTGACTTGACGTCCATTTGGTGTATTTTCCAGCACATTTGAGCAGCCAAGGTGATGATGAGACGGATGGTGTCTAGTCTTGCAACATGAGCAAAAACTTCAAAATAGTCAATCCCAAGTTTTTGTTTGTAACCCTTGACCACTAGACGAGCTTTTAGCCTGTCAACCTCTCTGTTAGACTTGTGTTTCGTCTTATAAACCCACTTCACACCGATGGACTTCTTGCCATCTAGAAGAGGAGTCAACACCCATGTATCATTCCTTTCGATTGCATAAATTTCAAAATTCATGGCTTGAATCCACCATTCATCTTGTGAAGCCTCATGAAATGTTGTCGGATCACAATCTGCAAAGAGAGAAAAATTAATAATCTCCTCGTCATATGCATCATCATCTTTGGACAAAACAAATTCTTGTAAACGAGCGGGTAAGACTCGTTGTCGTTGCGGACGTGAGGATGTTTTAGCTGCACTTGGAACTGGAGATGCTGCAGTTGGAACTGGTTATGCTGCCGTTGGAACTAGAGATGCTGTAGTTGGAACTAGAGATACTGTAGTTGGAACTTCGTCCAGGATGAAGTGAAAGTGTTTCTTTTCTTCTGTGCTCCAACTCCATTTAGCTTCCTCATCAAAGGTGACGTCGCGGCTGATAATCACCTTCTTTGTCATTGGATTATACAACCTATAACCTTTGGTCACGCCACTATAACTGAGAAAGATGCACTTCTCGCTCTTATCATCAAGCTTCTCACGGAGCTCCTTCGGAACATGGGCATAAGAAATACACCCAAACACACGAAGATGATTAACTGAGGGTGTTCGGCCTTTCCACACCTCCATCGGAGTCTTGAACTGATCGAAATTCACATGGCCGAACCTCTTGTGCCATAGCCTTGAGGAGTCTTTCACCGAAGCATTGAGACACGAGGTTGCATGCTTATATACAAAGGGAAAAGACGATTGCGGGTCATTTTTACCTTTCCAATCAAGCCTCGCTTGCTGTCTCGAAACATACAAAGCCCTTCTTTGATCTCCATGTGATAGCCACGCTCGAATAGTTGTCCCATGCTTAGAAGATTCTCTTGAAGGTCGGGAACATAATACACGTCGGAGATGCATTGATCCGACCCATCATTCGTCTTGATGTTGATTGTTCCCTTCCCCATGATAAGAACCTTTGAGATGTTCCCAAATTTCACCTCCATACGGAAGCTACTATCAAGCTTCGAGAATAACTCCTTCACACCACACATGTGGTTGCTACAGCCTGTGTTTAAGTACCAAGCATTCTTTTGATTCTCCACAGCTACATCACATGTGAACAATAAGACTTTATCAGCCTCGTCTCCGCTATCACCGGAGCTTGCAAGTTTGGCTTTTACATTTGAACCTTCGGCTCTTTTGTTGCGGCATTTAGACTTGTAATGCCCAAACTTCTTACACTTGTAACATTGAATTCATGACTTGTCCTTTCGTTCTTGTGGACTCCTCTCTTCCGTCATTTCTCCCTTTCTTGAGTAGAAGAACCCTTCTTCTCGTCATGTAATACCAACTGGCTATGTAGAGCTTCCTCGATCCATAATTTTGGTCTTCTCCATGAGCCGCTGCTCATGGACTTGCAACGAGCCCATCAAATCATCAACCAACGTGGTGGAGAGATCTCGAGACTCCTCAATATACGTCACGATGTACTCGAACGGTAAAGTCAATGTCCGGAGAACCTTCTCAATAATTTGTTGGTCAGTGATAGTCTCACCGTTGGCTTTCATTTGATGGACAATTGTCAACGTTTGCAAGAAATAATCAGAAACGGACTCGGGCTTCCCCATTTAAAGAAGCTCTAACTGTTGATAAAGAGTCTGTAGACGAACCTTCTGGACCTTTTCAACGTCTTTGTATACCTTGATAAGAGAATCTCAGGCCTCCTTCGCCGTCTTCGCATTTTCCACCTTCTCGAAGATAGAAGAATCCACCGCTTGAAAGATGTAAACACCTTCTCGAAGATAGAAGAATCCACCGCTTGAAAGATGTAAAATAGTGCTTTATGATCTTTCTTGCGCTCATCCTTTAAAGTCTTTTGTTCTTCAGGTATTAAATTTGTCGGTGTCTCTGGCTCCTCGAACACATCTTCGATGATCTCGGTTAGCTCTTGGAAACCGATCGAATAGTACCTCCATCTGGATCTTCCAATGCTCAAAATTCTTTCCGTCAAACCTTGGGATTTGAGGTTGGACAAATCCGGCACCAAACCCAGAAGCCATTGATCTCGAAACCTTCAAAAGAGCCTAAACCAACTCTTGATAGTGGCAACAAATGGCTCCGATACCAAATTATGTTGGAAAAGAGAAGTTATGACTGGGTGGAGTAGTCTTAAGGAGAGTTACAACTGAGGAAGGAACAAGAAAGAGAAAAAAATATTTGGACTTCGGAAAATCTCTACTTCTTATTGCTTATCCATGCATTGAAATACATCATATTTAAATACTTAAAACAACTATTATATGATCACCATAATGCAATATTAAACTATCATTTAAAACATGAGTTACATGGTCAACTTAAATGAGAAACATAATACCAACGTAACGGACCACCATTAGAACTAATTACTTCATACTAAAGACACTTAAAAGCTTGGTTTACTAAGAGTTATCTTCCAACAAACTTGAGTATGATTTCTTAAAAACTCGGTTGATAGTTTTGCTAGAAGTAAATAGTTAAGATATATACCTCAATGGCCTCGTAAGTTGGTCCGAAGTAAATATTTTTGCCAGAAGATAGGAGGCAGAGGCTATCAAATAGCTCAAAAACTTCACTACTTGGTTGATGAATGGAAGTGATCACTGTCACTTTGTCATGCCTTGCAAGGTTAAGAATGTGCTTCTTAACATGATACGAGGCGGCACTATCGAGACCACTTGTGGGCTCATCCAAGAGGAGAAGCTTCGGACGAGTCAATATCTCGATGCAAATGCTGACTCTTCTCTTTTGGCCATCGCTGATTCCTTTGGATGTGTAGGAACCTCCGATCCTCGTATCCATGACTTGTTTGAGACCCATCTCTGTAATGATCATGTTTGCTCTCTCCCTCTTCTCAGACTTGGTCATGGAGTTGGGGAGCTGAAGCTCGGATGAGTAGTACATAACTTCTCTTACTGTAAGGTTTGTCATCAAAATGCCATCTCTTGTCACATAAGCCTGATCAGTTAGAATTGGTTCATGGAGATCATTATTAGTGTTAATTTTCATATAGTGTGTAAGTTTTAATTGGGTGCATATAAGAATTACCAAAGTCCCAAAAGATAGCCTTTGTCTTCTGCCATTTACCAAAATGTGCTCCTGTTTTCTTGTGCTTGACCCTGGTCTTCCTGCAAATTGAGTCTCTACTATTTATGATTTAATTTCCACCAAAATTCATCAAAAATTACTTGTATTAAGCATAGTTGAAGGAATAACTATTTTCTTTGAAATTGAGATATATTTTTTAATTTTAAAAAAAGAAAAATAAATTAAAGAAGAATTAAATTGTTTAGTTACCTACAGCTAAAGAATCAAGACGAGTTGTCTTCGCAGAACCAGATGGACCCATAATTGCTAAGACCTCGCCGAGGAGGACATATCCGGTGAGACCGGCTAGGATGATGTGTGATGCACCCTTATCGTCGGATGCAGTCACCCACACATCCTCCCACGTCAAGTAAACTCCATTCGTCTGATCAACGTGGTTGAGTTCGGTCCCGTCTGCTATTCTCATCTCCACTGCCACTACTTTCATGAGGAAGAAGAAGAGAAAAAATAGAAATGAAATTAAATATATATCTGATTATGCTACAGTGATCTCTTATATTTTATACTTTTTTTGAATTTGAGAGGGATAAATACAAATGTATATATCTTATTAATTTGAAAAAAAAACAGAAATTCCTCGTTGAACGGTCAAATTTGCTTTCTCACAATTTCTTTTTCTAGCAAATCTGAGGGAATCTAATAATCATAACAATTAATGTCTCTGATTCATTTATTATTGTAGGACTGTTAAACCACAGTGAAATTGATGCGCGAATTGAGGGGTGTCTTTATTAATTAATTATGTTGTGATGTGTTCACTGCTTAAGAATAATTAAGTAAGATCACTAGCTTAATTACTTTTAATCACAGACCAAAAGTTGGGTCAGTGTGAGGAAATTACCTGCTAATCTCCTTTCCACGAACTGATGGAACCAAAACCCAATCAAGCAGAATACAAAACGACAAAGAAAAATAAACACGCGGGGTTAACTTGGTTAAAAAACAATGATGATTCGTCCCTATGTCCACATAGAGGACACTAGCTTGTTTATTACGGAGTAATTCAGAAGAGAAGACAATTATTACAATCATCAGCGGGTAATCTCAAAACAGTGTGTTCTGTACTACTTTCTCGATGAGACTTCAATTCATCTGCTTCGGAATCAAAAGTTAAGACTCCTTGCAGAGGCTGGACTTCTTTTATAGCTCTGGATTAAAGGCTCTTTTCTCTTTCTAGCACAAAGCACTTTCTCTCTTCTCAAATGGTGGCTCTTTGATTCACAATACAATGAACTCGCTAAAAAAAAATGAAGTAAAAACTGGCGCCAATTGAATAGGAAACCAACATAAATTTGAAGTCAAAATCGACGTTTAGATGCATGCAAATGTTAGGATCTGCAAATGTGTCGATTGTTTGGTAAAAATTTTATAACGAATATATTTACTAACCGGCAAAGATTAGGAGCGTCTCTCTCGAGGAGACCGGCGCGTGGTTTCCAATTATTAACGGCTATCATTAACCTTAATTAAGCTCACTTAAGTAACTGGCGCACATTTAATGCCATCTACTTATCAATTGGTGCACATTAAATGTGCGCCAACTACTTAATAACTCGGGCACATTAAATATGCCCAGTTAATAACTGGTACACATTAAATGTGCGTCAGTTAATTGATAAAGAAAATTTTCTCTAAACCAGTAGAAAAGTTATTTATTCTCAAAATTAGAAAACCTAATGTATTTTTTTTCAAAATCACAATTAAATTAAAAAATACCCAAAATATTATTATATTAAAATTGTTTAAAGTTGTCATTTTGATTATGAAAATGTATTCTAAAATCTTTAAAAAATCATAATAATTCTAAATTAGTGAATGAAATTTTATTATGATTTTTAAAAAAATTTAAAATGCATTTTCATGATTAAAATAGTCACTTGAAATTTAAAAATGATCATTTGACCATGAAAGCTATAATATCGCATGTTAACTTACTGAGGTGGCGATTCGAAAATAATTTTCAAATATCGTTACGTTAGAAAGGATAACCTTTTTCAAGTGGTGCTGAAGCTCGTCTTTTTCAAGCTCAATGATCTTAGACATGTAAAGAAGGCATTTGATCTCAGTGATCTTGCGGCAATTGTTAACGCACTTTTTGGCGAGCATCCAAAGAGCTTCAGCGGAGGCAATCTTGAGCGCAAGCTTCACCTTGGAGCTCTCATTCTCTCGATCCTTACGGTGGTGATGGTAGTAGTCCTGCAATAGAGATGAGCTCCTATTGCTACCACCAATTATGCCTTTGGGGGTAGAATTGTTGTCCAAAGCCACCCCCATTCCCCGAACAAGGGAGTGGATGCTCAAGGCCTTCTCTGGAGTAGACCGAAAGTCTTCAATGGGCACCATAAAGGAGAGAAGCGAGACTAGGGACCAGACGGTGTTTTTTCGGGCGAACTCCTCCCAAGCGTCGGGATGGTGGGTAGCTAAACGGGAGACGAGGCAGACGACTTGGGTCTGAAGGCGCATTGGGGACTCGGAGAGGACATGGACGATGATTGGCACGACGAGCTCATGGAGGATGACGGAGACGTTGTCGGCGGCGCTGGCGAGGTTGGAGAGTGCAGTGGCTACAATGATCTGTGACTCAACGAAGGGGCCGTCACAGAGGAGGGCGAGGAGCGGCGGCACGCCTCCTTCCTCGAGTATGATCTTCTTGTTACAATCGTTGTCAAGGGTGAGGGAGGCGAGGGCCTGGGCGGCGTGGGTACTGTCGGTAGCCGACCAGGCAGGGGGCTACACAGTGGCGGCGTAGCTCCAGACCCAAGCGAGAATGGGATCGGTGCTGGCAATGGGGGGTAGACTAATGGCGTCGCCTCCACCACCATCTTCATCGGAGTAGATGGAAAGGAGCCAACGGAGGCCTCGAGGAGGTCGTGGACCTTGCGGAAGTCAATGGATCCAGTGGTAATGGTGACAATACGACGGAGGAGACCAACGCGGTGGCACCGACGGACGATCCCGAGGGCTCACTCGAGGGACTTAGAAACCTCAGCGAAGATGCGTTGGACGAGGCGATCGTAGAAGGGGGTGGGGGAGGCAGAAACGATGCGGACGTCGGAGCGGAGCAAGGCGGGGATGGAGTTGAAAATAAAAATTATTATTGGAGATGGGATTAAAATTAAATCTACGTGGATCCCTTCTGACGTGGTGATATATAAAAAATATTTTTGGATCGCCACGTCCGCAAGTTATTGGGCAACATCACGGCTAGCTGACGGGGGGCCATTATTGGAACCAATATTAAACTTCTTATATACAATTGAAACCAACCAAAGGATCGGTCAAAATTAAAAAAATTACGAAAGTTTGGGTCAATTTCGTCTAATAACCCTTCTATTAAACATCTAAACATGCCTAGTTTGGTAGGTCTTAATCTCCCTAGCATATACTAACTAATAGGTCATACTAAAAGATTTAAGGTGAACCAAAAAGTTGAGATTAATTATTATCAACTATTGACTAGTAGCACTTGCCTAGATATATCCCTAATTTTACAAGGAAATTTACGTTCAACCCAGCATAAAGCTTAAGGGAAGGCAACCAACACATCTAAAATTTATGTTCAACCCGCACTAGCGCCATTTTAATCTGCCCATATTACTTATATTTTCTGTAGTGTTACAAACACATATAACACAGATGATAACTGTGAAAAATAAATTGATATTAAAAGACATTTTCATACCTATGCCAAGATGTGTGTTCACACTTGCATATCTTGACGTTGTTATAATTTTGCATTAATCATGTAACAATAAAATTTGCACATGTAATCTAGCTTCATGCATAAACAAATTAGAGCATGTAACCTGTAAAAAAATATTGCGAAAGCGTAGAATCGCTAACCTCCTGCCATTGTATTTGTTGTCATCAGAAAAATACGAACCGAGCGTCTCTGCAAGGGTTCTTCCGAGCTCTCATCTTGACTTACTTTAGATGGTGTATGTGACGTATGTCTCGATCAGCCTAAGGACCATGACAGCCTATTTATAGATTCACCTTGTCATCAAAGGTGTTTAAAGAGATAGACTTGATTGAGTTAAGGGGATAGACATGATAATGAATCGAACTAAATAATTATCCAAATAATATGAACCACTTCAGGATAAATACATGGGTACGTGGACCTCATCACAAGGTGCGTGGGCCCCATGTCTTATCGATGTTCCAGTCAAGTTTTTGTTCAAAGGTGTAAGGAATCATATTTTTAAATAGACATATTCTTATTATATAAATGAACATGAAACATATTCTTATAATACACATATCTCTAGCGCATATTAAATCATGAAAACAGAACATGCTAGTGCATATTAAATCAATGAACATAAACATATATATGAAGATAAACATGCTAGTGCATATTACCCATGCTTGTTCATAGATTTATCCTGCTCAAACTTCATAGATGTATTAGTTGGGCTCGCAAGCCATGGTTCACTGCATCTCTTTGTTCTTGCAATTCCAATTGCATATCAAAGCTGGCAACACTTCAATTGAGGAATGGTGCTATATAGACAGGTCTGTAGTCAACCATCCAACACTGAAACATTGACATGATTTGTGCAATCAAAACTTCCTAGTTGTAATTTTGGAGGGCTGCAGTCTTAAATACCATTTTCAGAAGGCTTCAGTAATCAGTCAACTAGTCTGATGGGAGTTCCAAACAAGATATGAAAACTAAAGTCTTCGGCGATGAGCTACTTGAGCTAATCGAAGTTGAGACTGCATATAAATAGTTCTCAGTTCAAATGTTATCGAATAGCGAGAAACATTCAATTTTGAATAATATGCTTACCTTGTTCTTCCACTTCTTCCCCCTTACTTTGTTTTGCCCTAAACTGAGATGAAGGAGCGATCAAGTCAGCTTCTGTAACACCATATGAAACTCCAGCAACGGAACACTTCAAAAAATCCATCTGATTTCAAGTTAAGGTGCCAATTTTATCTGATAATACTGTATCAACTTGCCCAAGCTCCTCATTCAAATTTGATGAACTTTGATTTGTGAGACCTTGACAACTTCAATTGAAACATAAAGGGAAATAGGTATCAGGTATCCATAAAGAATAAGAGCAATGACGAGATGGTAGAAATCAGACGAAGCAAGCTTAGAAGCGTTGTAGATGTATGTGGTCTTATCAGGTTGCAAATACCACCAGTGTGGCATCCCAAACTTCGTCATCGCAGTATAGCCAAGTGAACTAATCAATGAAATCAATACGAGAAAGATAAAGAGAATGTAAATTATCTTATGCATCTTCTACGGATGAAATTAATTTGGTGCTGTTTTTATACAGATTCACTATTTGCAGAACCTTGCTCGATGCTTAAAATTAATAAATGATTACAATCGTTCATTTTGGTCTCTTAAAAGAATATTGAGTGTATGAAACAGAGATGCAAGGGGTGAAATTAAAAGCTCATGCTTTGCATTATTCATCTCATCTCTCAAGAAACCACAAAGTTTAATTAATTATTTGAGCTCCAACTATCATATACATGAATAGCAGATCATAATTTTTGTTGAGAATAAAGCTGTTTTTCTTTGGTACAAAAATTAATGAACAATAAAAATAACGAATCACAACCACAAGAACACTAAAACTTTTTACGTGGAAAACTCTTCGATGTGAAGAGAAAAACACGAGACCTAGTCCAGATCAAATTTTTTACTAATAAAATTAATGGGTACAATTGTTCATCCCTAGCACAACTAGAGGTAATTCAAATCTCATCTCAAACAGCATAATTTCATCTCACGAAAACAATAATGAACTGGAGATTGAAAAGATCTAACCAAGATAGATTGAAGAAAACCACAAAATTGATAGTCTTTCAACGATCAACACCGTTCAGATTGTAGAGCTCGTCGAGGAGAACAACATATCAGAAAATCATCAAAATCGGGGAATGAATGATCATCCGATTTTGGCATATCAAAAGCTGGTGAAAAAGAGGCGTGTGATTGAGGAAGAGGAGGCAGTGACTCGTCAAAATCGCTCCCCCAATCTCTTTTGTGTTTTTTTAAATTTCTTTTTAAGACATGTGGGTTCCATACCACTTAAGTGGGTGACCACAACAAATCTCCCCCTCACACTTAAGTGGGTGGGACTGCCATACCAGACACCGCTCTACAAGCAGTAAGCTTCTCCATAGGTAGAACCTTAGTCATCATATCAGAGCCATTGTCATTTGTATGAATCTTTTCCAACTGAAATTGCTTCATCTCCAGTGCATCTCGAATCGAGTGATATCTCATATCAATATGTTTTGGTAGCATCATTACCAACAAGCACCATATCATCCACACAAAGTAATAAGATGATAAAATCATCATCAGAGAATTTCTTCACAAACACACAATGATCAGCAGTAGTCTTTTCATACCCATGATCTATCATGAAAGACTCAAATTTCTTATACCATTGCCTCGGTGCCTGCTTATGTCCGTATAAGCTCTTCTTTAACCTGCAAACCAGATTCTCTTTGCCTTTAGCTTTGAACTCATTTGGTTGCTTCATGTAAATTTTCTCATCCAAGTCACCATGGAGGAAAGTAGTCTTCACATCAAGTTGTTCTACCTCCAAATTCAAGCTAGCCGCTAAACCTAAAATAGTTCTGATAGAAGACATCTTGACCACATGTGAGAAAATTTCTTCAAAGTCAATTCCCCTTTACTGTCCAAAACCTTTCACAACCAACCTTGCCTTGTACCTAGGCTGTGAATTGTTATTCTCGGTTTTCAATCTGAAAACCCACTTGTTCTTCAATGCTTTCTTTCTTGTAGGCAACTTCACCAACTCATAAGTGTGGTTCTCATGCAAGGACTTCATCTCATCTTGTATAGCATTTATCCACTCATTTTTCTGATCACTTGATACAACATCCTCATAGCTTTCAGGTTCTCCCCCGTCAGTGAGCATTACATATTCATTGGCAGAGTATTTATGAGAAGATACTCTATTTCTGGTGGATCTTCTCAATTGAACTTCAACTGGTTGTGTAGGAGATGACTGGGATTGTTCAGCATGATCAGTCACTGTCTCATCAGTTGCATTGGTATCATTAGGAACAAGCGCATCATCATTATCAGTATCTTGTTCATTTGTGTCACTTTGCTTAGAACCAGAAGACTCTAAAGTAAAATCTAGCACATTCTTCTTAATAGGTTTTAACTTCTCAATGTCTTCAATGGTTTGATCATCATCATTATCAACATCTTGTTCATTTGTGTCACTTTGCTCAGAACCAGAAGACTCTAAAGTAAAATCTAGCACATTCTTCTTAATAGGTTTTAACTTCTCAATGTCTTCAATGGTTTGATCATCATCATTATCAACATCTTGTTCATTTGTGTCACTTTGCTCAGAACCAGAAGACTCTAAAGTAAAATCTGGAACATTCTTCTTAACAAGTTTTAGCTTTTCAATGTCTTCAATGGTTTGATCCTCAAAAAACACAACATCCCTGCTTATGATGACTTTTTTGTCTATAGGATCCCACAGTTTGTACCCAAACTCTTTATGTGCATATCCTAAGAAAATGCATTGTCTAGTCTTAACATCAAGCTTAGACCTTTCATCTCTTGGAAATGTCCTGCAGCCAAACACCTTCAAATGATCATATTTGACATCTTTCCCCATCTACACTCTTTTTGGAATATCTTCATCAAGAGGAACTGAACGAGAAAGGTTGATTAAGTCAACTGCAGTTATCATTGCTTCTTCCCAAAAGAATTTAGGAAGTTTCGCATGAGAGAGTATACACTGAATCCTCTCTACAATAGTTCTGTTCATCCTCTTAGCAACTCCATTCTGTTGAGATGTTTTTGGAATTGTCTTCTCCAATCGTATGTCATGCTCCTTGCAATACCTCTCAAATGGACCCATGTATTCACCTCCATTATTTGCACCAACACACTTCAACTGTTTACCCTTTTCTCTTTCAATGCTAACATGGAAGTACTTGAACACATCCAACACCTGATCTTTGAATTTCAAAGCAAAAGCCCATACTTTTCTAGAGTGATCATCAATAAAAGTTACAAAATATAAAGCACCACCAAGAGTTCTATCACTCATGAAACAAACATCTGTATGAACTAATTCAAGAACATTTGATCTTCTAGAAGAATAAGATGTCTGAAATGCAACTTTATGTTGTTTACCAACCAAACAATGAGTGCAAGATTTCAATTGCATACCTGTCAAGGGTAGAAATTTCTTCCTAGTAAGAACGCCAAGTCCTTTCTCACTTAAGTGACCAAGCCGCCTATGCCAAAGCTCTGATGAAGAATCTCCTACTATATTCACCTCTTCTTTGCATATCTTGGCTTGTAAGAAATAGAGAGTATCATGTTTCTTCCCTTTTGCCAATACAAGACTGTCCTTAGTAATTTTGCACGTCTTGGAGCCAAAGGAGCTGATGCAACCCTCATCACCAAGAATGCCAAGAGAGAGAGATCAAATTGAGCTGTATCTTAGGAACATGCCTCATATCATTAAGCCACAACTTGCACCCGATATCAATATTCAAGCACACTTTTCTCATGCCTACAACCTTGGCTGAAGCTTCATTTCTCATTCTGACATGACCAAAATCACCACCGGTATAAGATGAGAAAAAGTCACGCTGGGTAGAAACATGATATGAAGCATCAGAATCAACAACCCAAGAAGAAATATTACTATCAAGGTGTAAACAATTATCCTTGGTAGAAATAACAATATCACCATCTAATGCAATTGAAGTTGTATCTCTGTCTTCTTTTCTCTCTTTTGTCTGTTCTCTTTTTAATTAATTGCCTGCAAAATCTTTTCACATGCCCTAGCTTGCCATAATGATAGCAAATAAACCCCTTTATTGACTTGGATCTCCCCCTTGACTTATCCCGATTGTTTGACTGTCTATCTGAATTATGAAAGTATCTAGGTTTACTCCTGCTATGCTTTTCAGTAACAAGTGCCTCTGACTGAGCAGAATATCATTGATCTTTTCTCCTGGTTTCTTCATTTGACAAACTTTCACAAACTGCAACAATAGATAGCTTGCCCTCAGGAGCTGAATTACTCAAGAACCACTAGAGTTTCTCAACTGTCAAGTAAAGTTCCGAGAAGCAAACAAATATGTAATTCATCAGATAACAATACTTCCAAGTTAGTCAGACGATTCACAATATCTTTGAAATCACTCAGGTGTTCAGCCATACTAGTCCCATCCTTAAATATCATGTGAATAAGTTTTCTAACAAGAAAAGTCTTGTTTTGTGGGGATTTTCTTTCATATAAATTTATCAATTTCTTTCATAAGGACTCAGCATTTTTCTCTCGAGCCACATGATGATAAACAATGTTATCTATCCACTGCCTAATTGTACCCATAGTCTTTCTATTCATTTTTTCCCATTCCTTATTAGATTTGTTTTCTGGCCTACCACTTTCAATGGGATCATATAGATCTTTGCAATTTAAAAGATCTTCCATCCTTGGCTTCCAAATAGAATAATTTGAGGAAGTCAATTTAAATATACTGCTCGAGTCATCCATCTTAATTTGCACAGATAAACAAATAGCTAACCTGGCTCTGATACCAGTTGTTGGGAATAAAGCTATTTTTTTAGTGCAAAAATTAACAATCAGCAGTAAAAATAACAAATCACAACCACAAGAACACCAAAACTTTTTACATGGAAAACTCTTCGATGTGAAGAGAAAAACCACGGGACCTAGTCTAGATCAAATCTTTCACTAATAAAATTAAGAGTAAATACCAAAAAAAAAAATATACAAACTTTGGATATTCTCCCATTTTTAGTATAAATTTTTTTCGTTAGCAAGGAAATACACGAACTATCATTCCGTTACCCCGTTAAGCACACACCGTCATTTCTGATGATTTTTGCTGATCTGGACATTAACAGCGATGACGTGGCAAGTGACTATCCTACGTGGCAAGTATTTCCATTTTATCCTTAGATCTATCTGAAGAGGTGAGAGGTAAATTTGTAATTTTATCCTTAGATCTATATGAGCTTGCATTCTTAGATCTATATGCCACCCATGTAGTAGTCAATCACAACGGGGTAGAGCTCACTGTTGACGGACCGCCTGCAGGTGACGACTTTGACAACCTCTTTTCTCCATCCTCCTCGCCTTCGTCTCTCGTAGCAAGCATCACCAAGACAACGAGCAAAGGGTAGCTCAAGTGGTCAGCGACCAGTTCACAATCAACTGCGATAGGAGGGGAGTCTTGCGCGTGTCCACTTGCCAAGCCACCGCCGTGCCGGCGCTCTGCACTCCCTTGTAGAATCCGCTAAACCTATTACCATTGCACCGACGCTCCCTTGTAGAATCTAGCTCAAGGTGATGAAGCCTTGCCGCCTCCCTCTTCCGTTCTCCTCCCCCTTCAAACCCCTCTTCCATAAACCCCTACACACCACCGTCGTCGTCCTCAAAGACCGCCTCACTCCCACCTCCGCTGCCTCTCCCTTGTAAGAAGCTTCGACCGCGCACCACCTGCTCCATCTCCGATCTCATCACCCTCATCTCCTCCACCCAGTCCCTCGATCAGCGTTGTCACTCCGATCCACGCCCTCCTCGCCAAGTTCGGCATTTCATCTTCCCTTCCTCTTCCTCACCACCTCCTAACGCTCTACTCCAAATGCAGCTTCCCTGACTTCCGCCTGCAAGATCTTCGACGAATTCTCACACCCGGGCCACGTTTTATGGTTCGCTCTCATCTTTGCCTACTCCAACAACGGCCTCGGCCGCGACACGCTCAAATCCTTCAGGAAGATGCGGTCTTTAGGCGTTCGGAGTGACGAGTTCAATATTCCTTCCTAAATGACAGGAGCAGTGGGTTTGCTTTAGGAGATGGTGCTGGGAGGAACGAGGTCGAATGAGTTTGGATTCTCGTGCGTCCTAAATGCCAGCGGCAGCGCTCTGCCGAGGGAGCGTCGGTGCGGTGGTAATTGAGGATGACGGGAATAAGGCTGCCGAGCCCAGAAGAGCGAGATGTAGGTGCCCTTGCGCTCTAGCGACGGGTAGGAGGTCATAATCACGCCCTCGACGGCCCATATGCCCATGCAGTAGTCGATATATGTTGCAGGCAGACCTCCGTGTTGCGGTGGCGGCGGCCACCAACGGGGGCGGTGGGTAATGGCGTGAGTTGGAAGGGAGAAGTGGGAACACGCGGAGGGCGTGAACGGAAGATCCGAGAGAAGATATCTTGGTCAATAATAGAGTATACATGACATTATTTATCCTACATGGCCTCAGTCGAAGATAATATTTGTCATGTCGTCGCCGTTAAGTGACACGTTAGCCAAATCCGTCAAAAATGACGGTGCGTGCTAAACGGGATAACAAAATGATAGTTCGTGTATTTTTCTTACTAACGGAAAAAAATTATGCTAAAAATGGAAAATGTCCAAAGTTCGTATTTTTTGTGTGTATTTACTCTAAAATTAATGGGTACAACCGTTCATTCCTAGTCCTACTAGAGGTAATCCAAATCTCATCTCAAACAACATAATTTTATGAAAACGAAACCAATAATGAATTGAAGATTGAAAAAATATAACCAAGATAGGTTGAAGAAAAATTACAAAATTGATAGCTTTTCAACGATCAACACCGTTCATATTGTAGAACTAGTCGAGGAGAATAACATATCAAAAAATTATCAAAATCGAGAAAAAAAATGATCATCCGATTTTGACCTATCAAAAATGGGTGAAGAAGAGGCATGCAGCAGTTGGCCCCTTTGCAATCGAGGAAGAGGAGGCAGTGACTCGTCAAAACTGCTCGCCCCTCTCTTTGATGTTTTTTTATTTCTTTTTAAGACATGTGGGTCCCACACCACTTAAGTAGTACACCTCAACATTTTTCTTAACCATTAATTGAAATCCAAACACAATTAGTCTTCATCAATTAATATTGCAGAAGTAGAACCTTCAGAGACGTACGAGAAGCCATACAAGGAGATCAGCTTTGCAGTGTCACTTTCGCCCTCAGCACGGATGACGGCGGCACGCTTCTCCTGCTCAGCACGAGCGACGACGAACTTGGACCGCTCAGCCTCCTGCTTCTTCTCAACTGCGCTGGAGAACTTAGCGCTGTAGGAGAGGTGCGACGTCGTCGAGGATAATGTTTAAGTCGCGGGCGAGGCGGACTAGGGCATCTCGAACAAGCGCGGAGATGTGGGGTCTTTCAGTGAGAAGCTGATCAGCATTGAACTGAGCGACGATGGACTTTAGGACCCTCGTTGGCGATAGAGGGAAGAACTTTATCAGTATATTCAGTACCGAGGGAGGTGAAGATGGTGGGGAGGCAATCGACATCGGGACGAGAGAGGACGTGGAGGGTCAGGTCCACCATTTGGAGGTCCTTGGTACCAAGGCTGGAGGGAAATCTGTTGGGGCGGGTGTGAATGTCGAGGATAAAAAGGCTTTTGGAGTGCTCCCCGACTGTCTCCGGTAGCACTCCGCGAAAGCGATCGAAGATTACGGCGCGCTCACTGTCGTCAAACGTGTGGTCCGTGTACATAGCAGCGCTAAGATACGCGGTGCCAACGCCGAGGCCGATCACACCCCGGGCAATGTTCGCCAAGAACGACAGAGCCGCCTGCCCCCGCCCGCCATCTATCGTCTTCTTCTGCTCTGAGTTCAAGACGGCGGTGTGTAAAACCCTATTGACTTTGTGTTGAATCTGTTATTTGGGGCAGGGTTTATATTGGGTTTAGTTTGCTTGAGAGTTAGGAAGGAAGACAAGAGGTTTCCGGTTCTAAGTGTCGTTTGATTGATACAACTTCCTGTAGGAAGTTGTACTTCTCAGAAAGTTATACTTTTTGACCTTGTTTGGGAGGACCTAGGTAAGTTGCACTTCCCGTGTTGAATTCAAAAGAAAAATACGTATTTAATGATATCCTCACATATGTATTTAATGATAGACTTAATTTATGTTTTCAACATTATGAAATTAGATAATTTATAAATTTTTGACATATTTATTTTATTTTAATTTATATTTGAATAAAATATATAATTTTTTATATTAATTTCAAATAAAAATTAATTTTTTATATACAATAAATTATATATTATATTAGTTATATGTAAAAAAATTATATTATTTATTATTATATTAGTTATATGTAAAAAATTATATTATATTTTATTTATACGTGTTAAAATAATAATTTACAAATAAATTTTATTTTATTTTTATATATTCTAATATATATTTTATTTACAAATAATTTGTTTTCATATATTTTAATTTATAAAAAGAAGAGTATATTCTTCCTAGAAAGTATTCATGTCAATCAAATATATTATGTGTGAAAAATTATATTTTCTACTAAAAAATTTTTTATCAATCAAATATTTTTTTTATACTTTCCAAAAATTACAAGTAAAAAATTAATTCATAAAAATTTACTTTTAACGTCAATCAAATGAGATCCTAATTTTCCGCTTCTCGAATCTCGAGTACAACTGACAGCAGCCGTAAGGTTTCCATTTCTAGTCTTCCACTTTGGAATCTCGAGTGCAGCTGACAAAAGTAAGAGGTTTCCATTTCTAGTCTTGTCCTTTCGAAATCTCGAGTACAGCTGAGAGGCCCATCTCACAGTTCAAGCCGGCAATCAATGCTCATCACGCATCACAAAGCATGAATGGTAGTGGAGACAAAAAAAAGACTCACCAGTCAGGACACTCCAACCCCTGACAAGTCCTCTATGAATGATTTTTATATGAACAAAAAATTAAAATCATTCAATTTTTCATCATATTCATATATCAAACTAAATCATTATTTAACTTAAATCATATTTTTTATTATTAAACTAAATCACCCACAAATCCTTAAATCAATGTTGATTTATGAGTTTAAGGTAATTTAACTTAAAAATTAATCATATTTTAAAGTCATATAAATAAGCAATTATCATACGACATGATATTAGTAAAGTATTCATGATGTGACATATTCTAAAATAATTATAATATTATTTTTTAATAATATTATTATTTTTTGTTTCGCAATCATTATTTTACTATGAATTTTGATATATTCTTTTAAAAATCAGTTTAATAATTTTTCTAATCACTCACAATGATATAAATAATAATTTTATCAATAATATGAGCACTTTATTTATTACATGTGAATATTAGGAGAATTATTATGTACATAAGTTAGAAAATTTAGTATTTCTCTTTCATTATTAATAACTATGCTTATTAATGTTGTCAATTCAATTATGTACTAATAATAATGTATTATTATTTTGTGCAGCTTATTAATTTAATGTTATCAAAATTGCACTTATTAACGCTACAATTCAATTCTATGTTAATTAATTTGTGTAGCCAATTCTGTGCTTATTAAATGCGTCTGCTATATACATATATAGTGTCGCTGCCTTATTATTTCAATTATATATATGTTAATTCTACAGTGCAAATGCAGGCGCAAAATCGGCGCCAGACCCAAAAACTTGCAGCATTTAATTGCATGCTACAATTAACAGCTCCCCTACTGCCCCGATGCTCAGACTCCCTCTAACAATGCCCTCGACTCTCTCTACTCCCCTGACTTCCTCTACCTCCCCGATTTCCTCTACTACCCTGATGCCTAGGGCTGAAAACGAGCCGAACACAAGCGAGTACTGATCTGCTCATGTTTGGCTCGGTATTAAACATGGCAAACTCGAATTCGATTCGAATTCGAATCATTACCTAGACTTGCTGATTATATTCGGCTCGATTCGAATATTCGAGCACTCGAGTTCGTAATTGCTCGACTCGGTCGCAATCGAACAGTCCGATTGAAACAAATCGGAGTACGAATCCGAATATTGTTCGACCTAAATGCAAACTGTATGAAATTAACAAACTTGGAATTTCAAAACCAATGCATGCAAAATTTGAAATTATCAGACTTAATCTTAATAATTTGAGAATTGAGATATACAAAATCAAGATCAACACTTGGAAAATACATTAAGATCAAGTGATCCAACACATGTTTAACAGACTTACAACCTGTAGCTAACAGAACATAAAAATACACAACAGCCTTAATCTTAATAATTTAAAAATACATTAAGATCAAGTGATCCAAGTATCCAACACTGCAACACATGTTTAACAACTAACAGAACTTGAAAATACACAACAGCCCACAACCACTTCATTAAATTAATTCATATATATAAATCAGTTAACTGAATTGAAGACTTTCAAGTAGTCAAGCTAGTTCAATTTTGGTGCACTGTTATTGCAGCAGAAAATTATTTCATCAGTTCATCACTTATTGACAGACTGATAGTAGCAAAACAGTAGTCCAAAAAGAATTCATTTCTTATTGACAGAAGTCCAAATAGTAGTCTAAATTCCTTCCTTCACTCAACTGAAAAGAATGAAGATGATGAGTTCAACTTTGGTTTCCTGTTACTGCAGCACAAAATAATACATTAGAATTGAACATTTAACCTACTTGCATATTTGAATATTAAATCAATTTTGTCAAACAAATTCCGCAAACTAAGGAAACTTTTGTACTGGAAAAAATATAAACATTGATACCATCATGTGACATGGTTCAAAATACTGAAGAAAAATTAACATATTAGACCATGGAGTACATAATTAAAATCCTCTAAGAGTAAATCTAATTTCATTGAAGAATGCAATTAAATCAATTTACAGTTTGCAATGAGAACAATTTAAAATATCATCCTCAACAAGTTACATTGCTCATTAGGTGATCATTGAATATAGAAAATACAAGAGAAGAAGATATTTCAATGAAAGTAAACAAGAACGGTAAATGCCAGCTTACGGGTTGCTGAAACTAAAAAATAGTGAACCAGATGCCTCCATTAATCAGGTTAATAAGAAGGAACCTGTGTTATTCAATCTGAACTATGTTATAGTTCATATACTTAAACTTGCATATCTCTTTGAAGAAATCATCAGTTGCCTCATGACAGTTCTTCATCTGTGACCTAGCTGTAGCTTGTAGGATCAAAAATAATCTGCACTGATAAGTTCCAGCCATTGTTGCAAATTCAACAGATATATCATAATTAAAAGAAAACCAATATGAGGATGAAAGAACAACAATTCATCAATACCTGAAAGGCTGAAACAAGTAGTGATGATCAATTGATCACTACCTGAAAGGCTGAAACAATCATACAAGCAGTTCATCAATCATGTCTTGTTGAATCTAAACATAAAACTAAAGTAAACTACTAAACTAAAGTAAAGTAAAGTAAACTTGAACACTAGAGTTTACCTGAGGTAGTGATGTTGAGTTTACCTGAACAGTGAAAATAATACTCATATATAGTTGAGCAGCAACTAAAGTCTCAGTTTAAAACATCAAAATAAAATCTTCTCCAAACAGTAGTCATAGTAAACAGTAAACACTAATTGAAGATAGAGTTTAGTCTCCAAACAGTAGTCATAAACTCATAATAAACAGTAAACACTAAACAGTAGCAAAACTAAAGTCTCCAAACCATACTATTAGAAGTACAGTTAAAAGAAGTAGAGCTCTCCAAAACAGCAATTAAGTCTCCAGGTTTTCTTCTTCACCCTATCAATATCGTACCATACATTAGTCATAATAATTTGTACATAAAATAGAAACAACATAAAAAATTATTAACTAAATAGTCTAAATTTATCATAGAAGAAGTAGAGTTGACAATTTTGTAATAATGTTTCAGCCAATCTCCGGTGCATATCAAAGCTTGGACAGTTTCAGGCTTTAGAGAGCTTCTATACTGATCCAAAACTCGACCCCCAACATTGAATGTGGACTCTGAAGCCACTGTGGTCACAGGAATTGAGAGTACATTTTTTGCCATTTTTGACAAAATCTTAAACTTTAGAGTGTTTGCTTTCCACCATTGCAAAGCATCAAAACTTTCTCCATTAGTAGAAATGTATCTACCTTCCTCAAGATACGCATCAAGATCAGATTTAGAAGGTGTGACACATTCTACACTTTGAGCCCACATATCAAATTCACTCCTGCTTTTTATTTTATTTTTTTCAAGCAATGAAATTTTATTTGAAGAGCCACTGTCCATGTTGGTTTGAGAAGGTTGTTGAGACTTATGCATCTCAACATAATAGTTGTAAAGATCATAAATTACATTTTTCACAACATCAATTTTTCTTTTTGCTTCAAACTCAGTCAAATATATTTTCGAAAAATAGAAAATAACTAATTGCATCTTGTATCAGGGATCTAATATAGATGCAATTGTCATTAACAAGTTGCACTCACCCCAGTACTTATCAAATTTGTCTTTCATTTTGAAAGTCATGTCCTTCATGTAATCACAATCATCAACTGTAGTTAACTCCAACAGTTCTTTGATTTTCCAAACTTTAGGTAAGAAAAGATTAGCAGTCGGGTATTCATAACCAGAGAAAACATTAGTTGCTTCATTAAAAACCTCCAAGAATTCCATGATTTTAGCAGTTTTTTCCCAATCATCATAGGATGTCACAGACTTATAGTTAAGATCTCTTTCATGGTATTTCGGAAACACATCTTTAAACTGTAAAGCTGACTCAAGCATGGCATAAGTTCTGTTCCATCGAGTAGACACATCTAATATAAGTCTTTTGGTGGTGGACAGTTGTAATTGTCTCGCAATTTTATTAAACTTGTGAAGTCTAGCAGGTGACCCCTTAATATATTTAACACTTTCACGAACTTTAGAAATAATATCATGAATTACGACCAATCCATCTTGAACCATGATGTTGAGGATGTGAGCACAACACCTCACATGGAATATTTTTCCACCAAAAAATAGACTTTTCTTCAAAGTAAAACTATCTTTTAATTGTCTAACTGCTGAATCATTTGAAGAAGCATTGTCAAGAGTAATTGTTGAAATTTTATTTTCAATGCCCCAATCATTTAGACAAGAAAAAATACTATCACTAATCATGAGACCAGTATGCGGGGGTGGCATGCTAATAAAACTCAATACTCTTTTCTGGAGGTTTCAATCATTGTCTAAAAAATGGGCAGTCAAGCACATGTAATCAATAGTTTGATTAGAAGTCCACAAGTCAGAAGTAAGATTTATCCTATCAACACTACCAAGCAAAGCTTTGATTTTTTTCTTCTCTAAAGCATATATCTTCATGCAGTCGGACCTAACAGTCACTCTTGACATGCTTTCAAATTTAGGATTCAAAGTTTTCATGAGTAGTTGAAAAAATGCATGCTCAACCATTCTAAAAGGATACTCATGGACAATTATCCTTTTTGCAAGTATGTCTCTAACTTTTTCCTTGTCATATCTAAATGATGTCAAGTTACCTATTTTACCATCAAGTTCCATAGTAGGTAGTGCCAATACTTGCTGAGTTTTTCCTGAAATGGTAGCCAAGCGAACTCCACAAGTGAGCATGTGTCTGTTTAGATGTGTTGTTGAGCCAGTGTTTTGAAAAGCTAGACGAGCCCGACAATAATTACATTGGTTTTTTTTGGTACCATCCTTCATTATGACTACAGTGAATTCATTCCAAACTTTAGATATTTTTTTTTTCTTTTTCAGAGTAGTAGTATCATCATTCCCAGTTTCAGATTGTAGGACTACAGTCGTGTTTGGAGCCTCTTGGCTTGAATTGATAATGGCGGTATTTTCACCAGCTTCAGATTATAGGACTACAGTCGTGTTTGGATTATTCTCAAGCAGCGCAACACCTCAAAAGCAAACAAAACAGTAAAAATTAAGTGAAGAAATATAAGGGAGAATGGAGATAATGGATAAAATTACAGTATAATAGTTATAATATAACAGATTTAATATAAGAGTTAAAATTTACATTATAACTATGAGAGTGAAAGAGACTAAAAACTTAATGAGATGAACAGATACAGACTGCTCTACAGGCCATGCAATGGGAGGGCATGAAAAAGATTCTAAGGGCAAAAAATGAAGTGATTGATATATATATTATATGAATGTTTGAAAGTATATCTTGTACGAGGCTGATTTGAACCAATAATTCAAAAAGTCAATTGCATGGCAAATTCAATGCAGCATCATTAGCCCTCTGAATTAATTAACCAATAATGGAGATCCTTTCTTTTTTTTCCTGAGTGCCGATAAGGAAAGTGCTTATCTATAATTAAAATAATATTATATATTATGATGAAAAATGTAGGAGATTTAACCAATGAGGAGTTTCTGTGTTGGAGTAGCTAATCATAAATCAGGATGATGCAAGTATGCAACTAGAAGAAACTAAATTGAATTAAATAAATAAAAAACTGAAATGAAGTATGTATCAGTTTGTACAGCCTAATTAATGAATCATATGTAACTTTTTCTTTCAAGACAAAAGAAATCACTTTAATTACAACGAGGGTCTGCAGATCTAAATTACGATGATGATATCTCAAAGCATTAGCACAAGTTAATTACAGTATAACAGTTACAATATAACAGATTCAATATAAGAGTTAAAATTTACAGTATAACAAAACAAAAATATAAGGGAGAATGGAGAAAATTACAGTATCATTGTTTACCATTATCTGAGTTAGACATGATGCAAATGGAGAAAAAATTGTTCACTGCTCGCTGTTTGTGCTTACACAGTGAAGAAATGGAAGGACTAAAGGAGGATGTTGCTTACTGCTCACTGTTTGTGCTTACACAATGAAGAATTGGAGGAGGATGTTACCCGACGGTGAAGAAATTAGGTTAACCAACTGAACATAAGGGGGAGAATGGGAGATTGCAAGTTGCGACTTGCAACTACTAGAGATTGCGAGAACTGAGGTCAAATGGCCAACTACTTATAGAGTTTCAGAAGCTCTATTCATGTGAAACATAAATTGAATTCAATGTTTTGAAGTTTGAAAGTTGAATCTTACACGATTACAGGAGCAGATCTTCTTGGAATCGAAGAATACCCTTCAACTTCTTCATCTGCTAGCGATTTGGACTCCACGAAGATGAAGAATGATTTCCGATTGACTCGGAAATCGCTGATCGGCGCTTGAACTTCTCTAGAATTAGGGCAGAAGTAATGGCGGAAGCAGCATGATACATCGGGAGACGGGAGTGGAGTCTTGGAGACACCGAGAGTATTAGGGTAGAAGTAATGGCTGACAGGCTGACATGCAGCCGATCGAAGCAGTCGAGCTCTTCCCGAATAGCTCGCGCGATGTCGAGCGAACACTTCACGAAGGGTTCGGGAAGAAGACGAGTAGTTCAACGGGTTATCGAGCCGAACTCACCATTGATTATATTCGGCTCGAGTAAATGGTCGAACCTTAAACTGGGATCGGATTCGGCTCTAACCAACATCGAATCCGAGTCCCGCTCGCCAATTTCTGAGTCGAGCCCTAGCAGTTCGACTCAGTTTTCAGCCCTACTGATGCCCTATATCAGGTATCACCCTCTCAATCTCTCACACCGCGCTCGACAGTCCGACACTTGGCAGCGTCACAACGGCCCTCCCACCCTCTCCTCTCAGTCTCCCGGACCCAGTCTCCGTCACCTTCCCTGCGAAGGATCAGACAACTCTCCTCTGCACATAAGGCACCGGCCGAAGATTCTCATTGTCTCGGTAAGTCTCTCTTCCCCCCTCTTCCTCTCTACCTTAGTCTCTCATATTAGAGTGTACTGTAAATTAACTAGACACATCAAATAAAAATGCTTTCTTAATTGCTTTTTTATTGGATTCAGTATCGGGAATGCAGCCTTCATAGCATTTCGCTGAATCCGCTTCATTTCAATCTTCCTAACGTAGCCTAAACATGGATAGAGAGAGAAAGATATGCTATATGATTAGCAACTAAGCTTCAGATTAACCTACATAATCTGTATCACGTACCAAGGTTTTGTTGCACTGTTTTTCAGATGACAACGAGAGCTCTTACATAAATCAGAAGCTTTGCCCCCCCCCCACCCCCCACCCCCCACCCCCCACCCCCCACCCCCCACACCCACCCACCCACCACAACTTTCTCACTACAACAAACCATTGATATTTTGACGTCAGAATAAACTAATATTTTTACACCAACAGCAGACGAAATGAACATACTGACGCCAACAAAAACGACAAAAATGTGTGGAAGATGACGAGAGCCTATATGTTCGTTTCGACGCCTGAGCAGACATCGAAATATTCGACATATCGATGCCTGCGTATAGGCGTCAGCAGACATCGAAATGTTCGACATATCGACGCCTGCGTATAGGCGTTAGCAAACGTCGAAATGTTCGACATATCCACGCCTGCGTATAGGCGTCAGCAGGCGTCGATATGTTGAACATTTCGATGTCTGCTTAAGCGTCAAAAAAGTTTTTTTAAAAAATATTTTTTTAACATTTCGACGTTTGCTAAGACATCAATATATTTATTATTATTTTTTCAAAAAAAATCATCGAATTCTGCTGCATTGCAGCGGAATTCGAGGAGCCGCCGCACGTGGAATTGGAATTCCGCGTGCGGCGGATTAAGGGCAGGCGCGAATCCGCGCCTGCTCGATTTTCGCTGCACTCGAAATTCCAATTCCGCGTGCGGTAGCTCCGCGCCGCTCGATTTCCGCCACGCGGCAGAAATCGAGCGGTGCGAATGTTTAAAAATTAAAAAAATAAAACAATATTAAAACAATAATAATTTTTTAAAATTTTGATATAAATAAAAGTTTAATAAAATTACTAATCTTGTACAAAATTTAATATTTTGAATGAATTTGATAACCCGTAAAAAAAGAGAAGAAAACATTAATGAAAAAATAATTAAGAATAAAAATTAAAGAAATAAAATGAAATCTCATGTGGTTTGAAGAGAGAATAGGAGAAAGAAGAGGATAGAAGAAAGAAGAAAAATGAAGAAGAAGAAGAGGAAGGGAAAAAAATGAAGGAAGAAGTATAAATAGAAAAAAAAAAATTATTTTTTTTAAAAAACCTACGGGAGGCGGGAAATCCCGCCTCCTGCTTGGGCGAGCGCGTGCTCGCACGCGCTCGCTTACCCGCGCCAACTGGCGCGGGGCCAACCCGTGGATACCGGCACCACTGGCGCCGGTATGTAGTCGGCGGCTGTTGTCAGGCGTCAAAATTTTTTCGACGCTTGTTGTCAGGCGTCGAAATTTTTTTGACGCCTTCAATAGACGTTGAAATTTATTGTATTAAATTTTTTTAATAGTTTTATATTTCGACGCTTATAACAAGCGTCAAAATTTTGATGTCGATATATAATAATTTTGTTGTATGTCTCTGTCTCTCTATTTGCCCCCCCCCCCCCCCCTCCCCCCCCACACACACACACCCACACACACACACAACTTTCTTACATAAAATAAAATGGTTCATTGAGGTTTCAGAAGGTGGTCCAATCTGTGATTCTATATTTATGAGTTAATCCAGTTCAGTACTGAGTGAGTCATTTGTATATTCAGTTCATAACTTATCGTCTCCTAGTTTAGAATTATGCAAGAGAAATGGAATACTATTCATATGAACTAGTTTGTTATTGATTTCCTGATGAAATTGATGATGTCCAAGCAGTTTCAGAATTGGAGGAGCATCTCAGTCCCCCAGATTTCTAAATTTTAAATTTAAATAAATATCAAAATATATGCAAGGTTCAAATTATACACCAATTGTTGTTCAGTACAATTAATATTTTCATGATATGAGTTTCTATCTAGATATGGCATTGTATTTGGTGAATATTTTTTTGGAATATCATTTGATACATAGGTAGAGCTAATTGGCTATAAGTGGTTGCTATGTCTGACTAGGGGTGTAAACGAGTCAAGCCGCTCGCGAGCTACTCGAGATCGATTTGGTAAAAACTCGAACTCGACTCGAACTTATCGAGCTCGAGCCGAGCCGAGCCAGACATTCGAGCGAGCCGAGTTCGAGCTAACCTATACTCGGCTCGAGCGGCTCGCGAGCCTAATCGAGCCTTCTATATATATATTATATATCGGGTTTGATTTTTAAATTTTATAAACCCGTTACCCTCTAAAATGAACCCGAGCTTAGTCGAGCTCGAGCTCGATCGAGCTCGCGAACGAGCTCGGCTCGTGCGGCTCGACTCATGAGCCTTGATTTTTTTCCCGAGCCAAGCCGAGCCGAGCTCGAGTTGCTTGAATGTAACTCGAGCCGAGCTTGAGCCGATAGACTAAAGCTCGATCGAGCTCGAGCCGAGCTCGAGCTCGTTATTTTCCAAACGAGCCGAGCTCGAGCCGAGCCAAGCTCGGCTCGGCTCGATTACACCCCTATGTCTGACTTGCTCAATTTCTACAAATTGTTGAAACTAAAAGCCATCGTAACAAAATTCTTCTCAAATTTCCTGCCATCTTGAGCCTATACTAGCTAGCAGTCCATTTCTGCGATGTTCCATGTTATATTCAGGGGTAATTATCTGGATATATTTTGAACTTTAAACTTTTTCTCAAATATATCTTGAGCTTTTATTTCACTAAATTGTATCATGAACTATCTCGTTAAATATATCTTGAGCTTTTATTTCACTAAATTTTATTTATTTCAATTGCATTCCTCTGTCAAAATTATGTTACCTATCTCGTTAACCGTGTGACATGGATTGCACACGTGGATTAAAAAATAATTTTTTGTTTCAATATTTTATTTTCACGTATGCTTCACCTTTACTCCATTCGGACCCCGCTCGCTCCACCAGTTCATTGCTGGCCACAAATTCGTCGATGGCCACAAATTCACCGCATGAGAGGCTACTGCTGATGCTCACATCGGCATGCGCCAATGGCCGAGTCGTGGACCTTCATGCTCCGACGGCCTTAAATCCTACGTCTCATCCACTCAACAAGGTTTTAGGCTATATTTAATATTGAAATAAAACAGTATGTCACATGGCACATGCTTTCAAATAGTGATTTTAGGGATGTAACTTTATACACTAAACTAGTTGTAGTACCCGCATTTTGCACGATTAAATTATAATTTTTTAAAAAAATTAAAATTGAAGGTTAAATTTTAATATATGTTTATATACAAATAAAATAGTTCATAAAAAAATTCTTTTTCATATTTTGCAATATAAATTTAATTTGAAATTACAAAAATTTAGAATTAATTTTTATAATTTTAAAAAATGGTTATTTAAAATTTTAAATGTAAGTTAGTCTAAAATTTGAATTGTAAATTAAATTTTATTTATAATTTAATATTCTTAATAATTTAAATAAAAAATTAGAATTAAATAATTGTATGCCTAAATTTTTCAAGAAAAAGTTACTATATTATTAACATTTTACAAAAAAAAAATGAAAATGAAAATGAAATTTTTATTTTTAATATATTATTATATATAAATAAAATAATAATATATAAACATACCACAAAGTAATATATATTAATTCAATTCAATTTATATAATTATAAACGTGCGCGTATATTTATATAATTTAATTTAAAAAAACTATAAATAATAATTAAATTTAAAATAAAAATAAGAATTAAAAAGGTAAAAGATGAATGATCTTATATTAATGATTAATAATTAATTTTAACGCTTAAAACAATATGTTCATATAGAAAAAAAATAAAAAAAATAAAAATTCATATAAATAAATTTATAACTTAGTGTGACATACAAAATAAAATATCAATAAGGTATAAATCTAAAAGTGATAACAATCTTTTTATATAATGATATTAATTTGTTTCAAAATGTATATATCTTCAAAGTAAAATTTTTTGAATAAAAATTTAAACTAATAAAAATTTCTGAATAAAAATTTAAACTAGTAAAAAAATTTTAATAAAAATTTAAACAAATATTTTAAAAATAGAGAAAAAAATCAAAAAATCAAAAAATCAAAACTATTTCAAAATAAATAATACTGTATAGGTTTTTAACAAAAAAAAATATAGAAAAAATAAAATGAAAAACTATTAATAATTTTAAGGGTAAACATCAAATATAATATAAATATAATGTAAAGTATATCAATTAAAATTTTATAAGTAAGATAATTAACTCAAAAATAAAAGTAATATATATAAATAAATTTGAAATTGTTTAAGTTTTGTTCAAAAATAAAGAAAACATAATATTTCATAAATACAAAAGTAATATAAAAAATAATTATATATATTAAAAAATTAATTTATATAAATTTCAATGATAAAAAATAATATATTTTTTATGGATAAAAATCAAATATAATATATGAATAAGAGAATAGGTTGAAAAAAATAGAAAATAAGATATTTAAATTATTCTAAACTGCAAATTTTTTTTTGGTTTTTAAATACTATTTTTCAATAACAAACCCAAAAAATTAATATAAAAAACTTCAATAAATAAAAATATTTATAATTATTATTCAAAATACAATAAATACAAAATTAAAAATATCAAAATAGGTGCATATAGAGAAAATAAGTGGGGTAAAATTTTTTATTACGAATTTAAGTGGTGTAAAAATTTGGAAGGGGAAATTTAGGTGAGAAAAGTGGAAAAAATTTGAGGGGAGGGGTAAAAATAAAAATATAAGTGGGGTAAAAATTTGAGGGAGCTAGGGAGTTTAGGCAGGAATGAGTCGTTTCTTGTTTATATATATATATATAAATTACTCTAAACATATATATTTACCAAACACTTCGCGATTAGACTTTCCCAAATCGATAGGAAGTGTTAATTTTTTTGGAAAGTTATAATTCTCACGAATTAACTTTCCACGTATATTTCTCGGGAAGTACGAAATATATATTTGGTTGATAAAAAAATAATTGATAGGAAGTATAATTTTTCACCTATAACATGTTTGGTTGACTTGAGTACTTCCTATGAAGTACACATCAAATAACCAATATATTATTTTTTTATAAATTAATATTGTTAATTTATACATATTAGAATATATGAATAATTAAAATTAATTTCACTACGACACAACGGACTTATAGAGACATAAAATTAGAGACAAATTAGATTTTTATTTTTAAATCTTTACATTTAGGGACTAATAGATAAAATCTATTCCTGATTAGCCTCTAAAGATCTATAGAAATATTTTTAGAGTCAGATCAATTAGGTGATTCTGTTGTTGGTGTTTCTATAGCTTAGAGTCAAATCAATTAAGTGACTATGTTATTATTACTTTTATAGATCCTTATAGGCTAATTAAGAATAAATTTTGTGTCTATTAGTCTTTAAATGTGAAGATTTCGAAATAAAATTTTAATTTATCTCTAATTTATATCTATATAGGTCGATTTTGTTGTAGTGTTTGCAAATTAATATTTTAACACTTATAAGTAAAATATAGTATATTTTTTTAATATATAATTAATATAATATATAATTTATTATATATGAACAATTAATTTTATTTGAAGTTAATATAAAAAATAATATATTTTACTTTAAAATAAAATAAATAAGTTATGAATGATCTAATCTCATAACGTTAACGACATAAATTATAAATTTAGCATTAGATGCAAATGTGAGAATATAATTATCTTTTTCTTTAAATACGACACAAGAAGTGCAATTTACCTAGGTCCTCTTAAGTAAGTTATTTTCTGCATTTTGCAAGAAGTTATACTTTTTGAGAAAGTTGTACTTCCCGCAAAATACAGGAACTGTGTCAATCAAACAAGATCAAAAAATACTGAGAAGTACAACTTTCTGAAAGTAAAAAAATTGTGTCAACCAAACGACACTTATAAGTGTTGATGCCTTCGCCACAATGAGCCTCTTCCTTATCAAGACTTCATTGAAACAATTTTATTCGAACATGAATGTCATACATAATCCTTAATTTGCACGCAAGTCCATACTACTTCACACATTTATTAGGATTATTTCAGCTTTTCAAACATATGTATGATTGATTATTAGTTGCATGAGTAGCATATCATGAGTTTGGTCCATGATAATCTTCAAGATTAGGTTGTTCCTTGTTCTTTATTGGCCTCCTTGGTTGGTTTACTCAACAATTGATCCATGAGCATTGGCTTTACCTTCTCGCCAGCTTTTATGACGACCACGAACAACACCCTGTAAAAAATCACCATTCCAAACAATATGCCAAGATCAACCCACTTGGAATAACTTACTTCCATTTGCCAGTAATCCCTCACAATCTCCTCCCCAGTTATGGTGGCTGCTGCTCCACCATGATCATTGCTTGGGAAGGTCAACCCCAAGAACTCATTCTTGTAGTATCCCTGATTGGCATACTTGTGGAAGGCAATGTAATACATTGGAATTTTCCAGAATGGCTTCGGTAGATCTCCTGGTAAGCGAAAGAAGCCGGCACAGACGACCATTAGTCCTTGGATTCCCGATCCTACAATTATGCCCATGAGATAGTTGGGCACAATGCTTGCTATAGCCATCATCAGTCCTTCCACTAGAAGCATGGACATGTAGAGAACGGCGCAGAAGAAGAGGAAGTGATCGAGTGTTGGCTGAAGACCGACGAGGTAGTAAGCTAAGGTGCCCGGAATAATGGAGATGAGAGCTAGATAAGGCACCGAGGATAATGTGTTGCTGAGCACAAAAACAGTGACTCCGTAATGCCCATTTAATCTCTCCCGTTTAAAATTCTTTGATTTCGTCGGATAAGGAAGAATTCATGAGCAAGTTAAATAATGAAGAAGATTCTTTCAATAGCTAGCATGAATTTTGTTTGTTTTAAGAATCGAACTTTATGTACCTTCATGTCTTCCACAAAAGATGGAAATCCTCCAATTGCCATGAAAGTGAGAAATCCTGATATAAACAAAAGCAGTCCACCTCTTGCCTGCAGAAACACTCAACTAATTCATATGTTCAATTTCTATTTTCTTATAGTTCAACGGATGGGAATTGAATTAATAATTACTCCTACTCTTTCAAAAGTCACACTGAATAAAAAAAGAAAAAGAGGATAACTGATAATATATTAAGAAAAATAAAAAGCTTTGTATTACGAATTCAATTATGACCTGGCACCTTTTAGTTTACTTGTTCTTGTCTTCTTTTATGTAGTCGGCTATGCAGAAATATATAAATAAATAAATAAGAATACTGAATTATAATTAACCTGAATTGACCCATAATTGTGTCCAATATCATAGAAAATGGTTCCAACGCTTGAAGCGAGCAAAATATACATTGCAAAACGGATCCAGTAGTATCCTAAATCCCTGTTCATATTCAACATGGATCTCTTTGTGAGGACAAAGAACTGCATAGCAAAACTAGATTGGCTTCTGGTCTCTACAATTGCTCCTTCCTGCATGAACAAATTATCATTATTTTTAATGAAAAAATATAGAGTGGGTGACCGAATAGTCATTTAAAAAGTTAGTAATTAAATATTAGTGATATAAATATATAGATGGTTTACTTGAGCAATTATTAATTAGCTCACCGTGCTACTTATCGTATATACTCGCTTCAGTACTTGTTCGCATGCCTTGCTTTGCTTGTATGAAGCTGTTAATATATTGATAGCTTCGGCCGCATTTATTGACCTTGCACTGGATTCCTCATCTTCTCCAGTCTCCTATTTAACAATTAATATATTTAATGATTAACAAGCTTGAATTCAAATTGAATAATTCAAAAGCTTTTTATGTGTAAAGAGTAAAGGAAAACCTTGTCGAAGTCCTTGTTTATTATTCTGAGATAATGATCTGATGGGTTTCTGAAGGTTGGGCATGCAAAACCATTCACAGCGAAGAACTGCAAATTAACCACAGGTATATATCACAACTAAACAAGTCATCGTTTGCATGATATATGTGTGTTAGATACTTAGATTACCTGATTGGCCTCAGAAGTTGATCCGAAGTAAATAGTTTTGCCAGAAGATAGGAGGCAGAGGTTATCAAACAGCTCAAAAACTTCACTGCTGGGTTGATGAATAGATGATACGATTGTCACTCTGTCAAGCTTTGCAAGGTGAAAGATGCGGTTCATAACATGGAAGGAGGCGGCGCTGTCGAGCCCGCTTGTGGGCTCATCCAGGAAGATGAGCTTCGGACGAGTCAAGATCTCGATGCAGATGCTGACTCTTCTCTTTTGACCGTCGCTGATTCCTTTGGAGGTGTAGGAACCTCCGATTCTTGTATTCATGGCTTCTTTGAGACCCATCTCTATCATGACCATGTCTGCTCTCTCCCTCTTTTCGGACATGGTCATGGAGTTGGGGAGTTGAAGCTCGGCTGAGTAGTACAGAACTTCTCTCACCGTGAGGTTTGTCATCAGAATATCATCTCGTGTCACATAAGCCTGATTAATTGGTTACAGATTGGTTCATGGATAACATTGTTATACAGGTTCAGTAATATATATGTGAATTGAAACGGCTGATGTTGTTATTATTCAAGAAAATAAATCTATAACTGGGAAAAATGAAAGAAAACAGAGGTTAATTTTCACGCATGCAGTGTAAGTTTTTGGTAGATATAATTAATTAGGAAACATTAATCTTAATTACCGAAGTCCCAAAAGAAAGGCTTTGTCTTCTGCCATTTACCAAAATCTGCCCCAATTTTCTCATGTTTGACCCTAGCCTTCCTGAATGAAAAAAATGTATATAGTAAGATCGGTTTGCTTTATGTGATCATGATTAATTATTTATTTATAAAATCTAAGGGACGGAATGAGTGCAACTTCTATGAAAATATATATATTAACTAGTGAACATGAGTTAAGAAGGAATGAACATTCAGTTTAAGCTCATGTCTAATAGTTCATAAAAATTTCTACGAGCAAACTGTCCATATAAATTTTGTATCGTCGACACAATCGTACAAAATTGTGGACACCGTCCTCTGTACCAGTATTCTCATCAAGATCAAAACCTTGGGTCGACCTCACTCTGTTACTATTATTAGTGGAAAACTACTACTTTTGTACTTTAGAAAGTTATGTTTAACTACCTGCTAAAGAATCAAGAAGAGTGGACTTCCCGCAGCCAGACGGCCCCATAATCGCCAAGAGCTCACCGGGCTGAGCATATCCGGTGAGACCGTCGAGGATCACGTGCGATGCACCCATAATGTTCGATGCAGTCACCCATAGATCCTCCCACGTCAAATAAACTCCATCTTTAACTGAGTCGGTCCGGTCAACGTCGTCGACGATCGACTGATCAGCGACTCCCGTCCTGGCCACTACTCCCATCTCTCGGCCTCTGATCTCCACCGCCATTATTTCCAAAAAGAATAAAAAGTTAAGAAGAAAGAAGAGAGACGGAAGAGTACATTTAACTATCCAGATTAAGTACTCCTCTACTGGCAAGATCAGTGGAGATCGATAACTTCTCATTCTCTATATATATTGATTATGCTACACCAACTAGCTCCACTTCCATAATTGTAGTGGTGACCTCATTATAATTAATATATCAGGCACCGGCTACTGAATAACATATATTATCATCCCATGTGGTATAACTAACTATGTATATACTAATTAATTTTGGACATTTTGTGTATGATTAACTGATGAAGTAAGCATGTATGTCATGGGTTTGGCTCAGAGTAATCTTCAAGAGGTTGCTCCATGACCTTCATGGCCTTCTTGGGTGGCCCATGCAGCACTGGCTTCAGCTTCTCAGTAATCTTGACGATGACCAGGAACAAGACCCTGTAAATAACCACCATTGCAAATAATATGGCAAGGTCTACCCACTTGGAGTAAGTTTCCATCTGCCAGTAATCCCTCACAATCTCCTCCCCAGTTATGGTGGTTGCACCTGCTCCACCCCCATCCTTGCTTGGGAAGGTCAACCCCAAGAACTCATTCTTGTAGTACCCTTGATTGGCATACTTGTGGAAGGCGAGCTCGTAAATCGGGTACTTCCACACTGGCTTTGGGAGATCTCCAGGTAGTCGGAAGAAACCGCCGGAGATGATCATCGTTCCTTGGATCCCAGCTCCGGAGATGATGCCCAGGAGATAGTTGGGCACGAGGCTTGCTATTATCATCATAATTCCTTCGACGGTCAGCATCGACGCGTAGAGGATGGAGCAAAAGAAGAGGAAGTGGTCGATTCCTCTCTGAAGACCGACGAGGTAGTAAGCGATGACGCCCGGCACGAGGCTGAGCAGAGCGAGATATGGCGCCGAGGAGAAGGTGTTGCTGAGCACGAAGACGGTGACTCCGTAGTGTCCGTTTAGCCTTTCGCGTCTAAAAATCTTGAATTTAATTTGTTGAACAAGGAAGAATTACTGACATGTTTTAGTACTAATCGCACCAAAAAATTAAAATTATAAAAAAAGAATAAGAAAGTAATGAATTTAAATTTCACCTTCATGTCTTCTGCGAAAGATGGAAATCCACCTATTGCCATGAAAGTGAGAAATCCTGCTATGAACATAAGCATTCCGCCCCTTGCCTGCAGAATCACACTACAAGAAATTATTACTATAACACGGACTATAATTATTAAAAAAATTGGCGTCTAAATGTTAGGTTAGATGCTTATAAAAGCACTGATTGAGGAACAAAAAAGAGGGAGAAGCAAATTTGAAAATCTGCGCCTAAAATAGTGCCGGTTTTCATATTCCATTTCACTCCAAATGCTCTTTAATAAATTTTCTAAATTTTACAGTATGAACATAAATTGATTAGAAATTTTTTTTGATTTAACCAAAAACAAATCTTAGACTTGAATTAATTTAAACAAAGAAACAATATAATCTCTATGTTATACTTATGAAATTTTAATTACGGTGAAAAAATCGAAATCATCAATGTGGACTAAAATATAGTAAGAAAAAAAAATGAAAACCAGCACCACTTCCAAATTGGGCGCCAGCTCGAGTTGTTGTCGTATTCGGGGAAATCTGACACTGGCGCCGAATTTTTTAGACCAGTTTTTTATTTTTTTGTTGTTGTGTCACTCAGCAAATTAATTAGATTTTCCTTGTCCAATTTTTAGGCCAACGAGAATTACATTCTCTCAATAACCACGATGTCATAATTAATATTTATTTTTTGAAATATATAAACTTGACATTTTGAATAGGGGTGAGCGGGTCTGACTATCCTGTATTTTTTTTATCATGATACTCGAATCCTAGCTTGTATAAGACCGGTTGCTAGGTTTTGAAATCAGACCCTACCCAAAACCATAGGTTTCGATTTTGGTTCCGAATATCTTGTTAAAACTTATTCATTTACAAGTTTCAAGGTACATGTTCCAATATGTTCTGTAATTTATAAATGAACAGTTTCTAACAGGATAAGCATATTGGAATTTGTTACCCTGGAACTTGTTCATTTACCGGTTCCGGGTACCGATTCCATTTTCGAGTATCCGATGTGTTGGATCTAGAGTCGGAACCGATTTTAACCATTCCTTAATTTTTATTCCGAACCCTACTCGAATTTAGTTCGGGTCTACCAGGAACCTACCCGATCGGGCAGATTCCAACCGATTCTGGGTCTACCCGGTACCCATTTACACCCCTAATTTTGAGTAATTATATAACTATATACTTATATGATATATGAAAAAAATATATAAAAAACGAAGGGAATCTTGTCTAACCAATCGAGTTTTAATCCCATTTTCATTATATTTCACAAAAATTAACAAAATTAGCTTTTGGCAAATATTGGCATTTGAACCGGCCAATGTGTCCCTAAACCAAGTAAAAAATAAGGCTTCCTTCTTACATGATTCATTTTCAAAATTAAGTCCAAAAAAGTAAATAATTAAGTCAGATTAGTTAATAATATTATAGTTCACCTGAATTGAGCCGTAACTGTGTCCAACATGAAAGAAAATGGTTCCAATGGTTAAAGACAGCATAAGATATATTGCAAAACGGAGCCAGTAGTAGCCTAAATCCCTGTTCATGTTCACCATGGATCTCTTTGTGAGCACAAGCAGCTGTGTTAGAAAACTAGCTTGGCTTCTGCTCTCTACAACAGCCCCTTCCTGTATATATATATATATATATATATGTGCGCACAAATTATCCATTAAAAATTACATATATTGATAATTAATAAGAACTGAGTTAATGCAAATATAGTGATAACTGATAAAGTATACATAGCTTACCATGCTACTTATCTCATTAACTCGTCTCAGTACTTCTTGGCATGTCTTGCTCTGCTTGTATGAAGCTGATAATATATCAATGGCTTTGCTTGCAGATGTTAACCTTGCACTGGATGATGATTCTTCTTCTTCTTCTACTTCAGACTCCTAAGTAATAAATCAAAATACCGAATGATTAAGAAGAAGCAGCTAGCATGAAGTAAATTATTGAATATATAAGCTCCATATTAATTAAGGAATACAAACATATATATAACAAAACAAGGATTCATCATTTAACTAAAACCTTTTCAAAGTCCTTGTTTATAGTTCTGAGATAGTGATCCGATGGGTTCCTGAAGGTTGGGCACGGAAAACCATTCACAGCGAAGAACTGCAAAATCAACACATGCAGGCATACATCAACATTAAGTCTTTTCGTGTTTGCATGAGATATATAAATTTCATGAGAAGTGCAGATTTGATCATATAAATTTCATTTTAGTGTTTTCAGTCCTATAAATTTGCTCTGTACGTAGTACATACACTACAACAAAACCACCAAATTTCGACGTCAAAATATATTAAAATTTTGACGTCAAAATATATTAAAATTTTGACGCTTCTTCCGTCGAAAAAAAATTAGACGCCTGCATGAGCGTCGAAAACACGTGTATAACAACGGGCGTTGAAATGTAACTTTTCGACGTCTGGTTCGGACGTCGAAATGTAACTTTTGACGTCTGTCTCGGGCGTCGAAATGTTACATTTCTACGGTTGGCTCGGGCGTCGAAACTTTACATTTCGATGTCTGGCTCAGGCGTCGAAACGTTACATTTCGACGCCTGACTTAGCATCGAAATCAGATTTCGACGCTTTAAAAAAAATAATTTTTAAACATACCGGCGCCTGTCAAAGGCGTCGGTATGTTTTAATTTTTCGCCTGCTCGTTTCCGCTGCACGCGGAAATCGAGTAGCGGAACGTCATCGGAGCCAACGCATCGGATCTCCGCCCATTCGATCTCCGCCACACGTCGAAAATTGAACGGTCTGCACCTACACTGCTCGATTTCCACCATGTGGCGGAGATCGAACAGGCGGTGGGTTCCGCCGCGCGTGGCGGAAATCGAGCAGGCGCAGTTCGCCTGCTTGCGCCTGTTCCAACTTAAACTTGAATTCCGCGCTACAATTTTTTTAAAAAATAATAATTAAACAAAAATTAAAATTTAATTAAATAGAAATACGAGGAGAAAAAATATATTATATACTAACCTTTTAAGAATTTTGATGATTCGAATCGAAAATTTGAACAACTTTGATAACCTGAAAAGAAGATTAAAAAATTAGTGAAAAAAAAATGAAAGAAAAAAAATAAAAGAGGAAATGATAAAAGAAAAAATAGATGAAGAGAAAGTAAAGAAGGAAAGAAGAATAAAAATGAAAGAGGAGAAGAATGAAGAAGAATACAAATATAAATAGGAGTAGAAAAATATTTTTTTAAAAGAAAATTAAAATTTTTTACGAAAAATTTGCGGGAGCCGGGAGATTTCCCGCCTCCAGCCTGGGCGAATGCGCCTAACTCGCGGCGCTGGCGCCAGCGGATGGCGGGTTTGCGCGCCCGCGAACCCGCAGCACTGGCGCCAGCGGATGCGGGCATGGGTTTGCACGCCCGCTAACCCGCGACGTTGATGCCAGCGGATGCGGGCGCGGGTTTGTGTGCCCGGTAACCCGCGGCGTTGACTCCAGCAGATGCAGGCGCTAGTTTGCGCGCCCGCTAACCCGCGGCGTTGACGCCAGCAGATGCAGGCGCTAGTTTGCGCGCCCGCTAACCCACGGCGTCAGTCGTCGCGGTCCTCGAGGCGTCGAAATATTTCGACGTCTTGCTCTGGGCACCGAAATATTTCGACGCCTAACTCCAGACGTAAAAAATTTTCGACGCCTGCCTTCAAACGTCGAAAATTTTCGACGCCTGCAGCAGACGTCAAAATTTATTTTTATTTTTTATTTTTTTAACATTTCGACGTCTATATCTTCTGTAAAAAAAAATCAGTCAATATTTTAAATTTTTGTTGCAATGATACTACATATTTGGTCCTATCCGTGACGGTTTGTTAGCTCACCGTCAACTTGGATTAACGTCGTTCATACACGTTGACATATTTGGTCCTATAAATTTTATTTCAAAATTTTCAGTCTTATATGTTTGCCCCGTAGCACAAATTTGGTCTAACATATTTGCCTCATAGCATAAATTTGATCATATTGGTGATGGTCCGCTAACTCTCTATCCACGAAAAAATAAACGACGTTATGTTCATATTGACAGAGTTAATGGGCTGTCAGGAATATGACCAAATCTATGTTACGAAGCAAACTTATATATGTTATGGAGCAAATCTATGTTACAGATCAAATCTATCATGTCCGTCATATAGATTTGATCATATTCACGACGGTCTATTAAGCCCATCAATATGGACATGATATCGTTTATTTTTTCGTGAACCGAGAGTTAATAGACCGTCGCGGATAAGACTAAATCTGTGCTAGGGGGCAAATATATAGGACCAAATCTGTTCTACGGGACAAACATATAGGATTAAAAATTTCGAAATGAAATTTATAGGACCAAATATGTCAACGTGTATGAACGGCGTTAGTCCATATTGACGAAAAATTAACGGACCGTCACAGATATGATCAAATTTATACTACAGAGTAAACTTATAGGACCGAAAATACCAAAATAAAACTTAGAGTACCAAAGTCTAAAAAATTGAAAACTTATAAAATTAAATTTGCACTTCTCCAATATGTTACCTGATCGGCATCAGAAGTAGGTCCGAAGTAGATAGTTTTGCCAGAAGATAGCAGGCACAAGTTATCAAACAGCTCAAAGACTTCACTGCTGGGTTGATGAATGGAGGCGAGGACGGTGACGCCGTCGTGCCTCGCGAGGTTGACGATGCGGTTCATGACGTGGAAGGAGGCGGCGCTGTCGAGTCCGCTCGTGGGCTCGTCCAAGAAGAGGAGCTTGGGACGAGTCAAGATCTCGATGCAGATGCTGACTCGTCTCTTCTGGCCGCCGCTGATGCCTTTGGAGGTGAAGTAGCCTCCAATCCTCGTGTCCATTGCTTCCTTGAGACCCATCTCTACGATGGTCATGTCCGCTCTCTCCCTCTTCTCGGACTTGCTCATGGAATTTGGGAGCTGGAGCTCCGCCGAGTAGTACACTGCTTCTCTTACTGTTAGGGTTGTCATCAGTATATCTTCTTGGGTCACGTATGCCTGATTTTATCAGATTAATCTCACCAGTAAAAATAAAAATCTATCATATTTAATTTAAAGAAGCACAAAAAGGATAGTTAGTATTTTATTTAATTCAGCAGAATATAATAATTAATCATGAAATGTCAATATTCTTAATTAATTAATTACCGAAGCCCCAAAAGATAGCCTTTGCCGTCTGCCATTTACCAAAATGTGCCCAGATTGCGTAACGTTTGATCCCAGTCTTCCTGCGTGAACATTCATAATTATTATTTACATATTTTAATAAACTTTATTGTAACAATAATTAATTATATGTATCTTTAATAAACATAATTTTAATTTTTTTAGGGAATATATAATTAGTTAATGACCTGCTAAAGCATCAAGAAGAGTGGATTTGCCACAACCGGAAGGACCCATAATGGCCAAGACTTGACCCGGTTGGACATATCCGGTCAGGCCGGCGAGGATTACGTGCGATGAATCCTTACGATTGGATGCAGTCACCGATAGATCTTGCCACGTCAAGTGAACTCCATCCTCGCTCGACCCGACATGATCGACAACATAGACCGGCCGATTACTGATGAATCCGAAGCCGGCCACTGCTCCCATCTCTGCTGCCATTTTTTCCTGCACACAAAAGAATATTGAAGCAGAGAAGATGGAGTGTTTGCTTATGCCATCATCTTCTTATATAGCCGCAAAAAGAGAGATGGCGTGAGTTATTAATTAATTTAATTAGCTAAGTGGCCTAATTATTAAATCGTTGACTCACAATTCTACACATATTAAAAACGTTTGATCTAATTGTGAGGTCCTTGATCAAAACATGATAGAGTTGATCGAGCAATGAATGGATTTGAATTTTCCTATCTATTTTAGTTATGTGGAACACGGCAAATCAAACAATTGTGAGGTCGTCTACTTAATTTTCTTAAAATTGTTTTTTCAGTACGGAATTGATGTGAACTATTCATAGATATGAATTGTGTGTTTCCAAATTAATTTGGCAATGGATTGTCAAAACTTTTTTTAAAAAAAATTCTAAAAAAGTGAAATTTTATTGATTTACTCTCCTAGGGCAAATTAATACAATTAGAGACAAAAATATCATTTAAATCTGGAGGACAATTAAAAGATCAAATTGACAGTTCTTTTCGAGTTCTTGCTCTATTTGCTGCCAAATGAGTAGCTTGGTTTGTTGGCTTGAGAGATAAATTGAATTTGATATCAGATCTTCCGATGATAAATTGTTAGATATTCGATCAGGACCAAATTTGCAATCCTCCAAGGGGAAGGATAAATTGTGTTAATGGCTTCAATTGCTAGTTTCGAGTTAGATTCAATGATAATCTGATTCAAATTATTAGAAATAATATACTTAGTAGCATCCATCATAGCATATCATTCACAATATAATACATTATCAGAGTCAAAGTACTTAGCTTGAGAGAAGGAACAAAGACCAAGATGATCTCTTACTACAAGGCTGGCTCCACCATAAGGAGCAGAAAAAGAGTCACCACAATTGATTTTTAACCAATCCCTAGGAGGGGAGGGAACTATTTAGACCTGGGATTAGGCATATATTGCTTTGAGAAAGCAATAATTTGATGAATCATTTGTAAACTAGATGGCTTTCGATCACCATGCAATACAACATTTATAGTAAACCAAATCGGAGAGGGAGTTGAAGTGGGTATGCCCAACCCATGGCGTATGGGTGGTAGATCACCCGCGTGTTCAGGCTTACGAAGGTGTCGTCGAGGAGCACGTCTTCCTCGATGCAGAACTTGGAGTCGAACTGGATCAGCACGAAGAGGTACATGCTCTCGTAGATCATCGTGTGAACGTAATGCATCTCCTTGAGCAGCCTGTAGCTCCCCACTCCCTCATCTCGTTTCCGCACCGCCCTTGGTGATGGCCGTGATTTCCTTGTGCATCCTTGCCATCACATGCGGGTGCCTTGAGAGGAGGAGGAAGATGGTGCTGAGGCCCAAGGCGGCGACGTCGCGATCGACCAAGAGGAAGTTTATCACAATGTTGCAGAGGTACTTGTTGTCGTCCTCTATCAAGCCCATGAAGCGAGAGATAAGATTGTATCTGGAGGTGTATGTAGCCTAGCTTCTGACATTGCCATATGACCTCCTCAACCAGCGTGTTGATCAACGTGACTATTGACCTAATTAAAATATTTTAGTTGAAGTTAATCATTTGGATTTTATTGTCAAGAACCAAGTTGAATCAACACATAGCACAAAATCACATACACCTTAATTAATCAATGACGTGGGGTATATCCTAGCATTAGTTTCACCCTAACTCGAGCAATCATTTCTCACATAGGCTCAATCACTAAGTCGTAAATAAATCTTACTTTCATATTAATTATCACTCATCAATTTTATAGACCTTACCACTGACCTAATGCTTAAACTAAAGTTGATGATAGTACATATTTCAAGATTTATTAACCAACAGAACATTCAATATACTTCCAATGTAAACTAGAGTGCTATAGTTAACTACACCAATTCGACTAGCCGATTTGGTCCAATTTTCAAAGGAAAAAGGTACAAAAATGATCTTAACGTTTTCTCACGAGTACTAAAATGTCCCTAAGATTTTTTTGAGATAAACACTACTAGAAACTTGGTCTTCAGCAACGGCTATTAGCAACGGCCGCTCAAGCCGTTGCTATTTGCAACGGCATTCTTACGGCCGCCCGAGCCGTTGCAGATATCTGTATCTGCAACGGCGTTCTAACGGAAAACCGAGCCGTTGCTGATTATTTTAATTATCAGCAACGGCTTTCGGACGGAAAGGCGAGCCGTTGCTGATTTTTTAATTTTCAGCAACGGCTTGCTAACGGATAAGTGAGCCGTTGCTGATGATAACTTATCAGCAACGGCTTTCTAACGGGCGAGTGAGCCGTTGCTGATAAGTTTATATAGGGCACGCTCTCGCGCCCGACCCTTCTTCCTCCCGCTGCTGCCGCCGCCGCCTCCTGCCGAGAACTTCGCCGCTGCTGCCGCTGCTGCCGTTGCTGCCGACGCCTCTCGCCGACGCCTCTCGCCGACGCCTCTCGCCGCCGCGCCGCTGCCGCTGCTGCCGGTATGTTGATCGGCCGGCCTATACGGTTTCGGCCGGTGATGTTAAAATCCGACCGAAACCCTATTTCTAGGGTTTCGGCCGGCGGCGGTCGGCCTATGGCCGCCGCCGGACCTTCTATAGTGGTCGGACAGTGTGTCCGGCCACTGTACGCCGGCGCCGGAGGGTGGACTCCGGCGCCGGAATATATATATATATATATTGTTTTTGAAATTGTTAATTAATTATTTTATAAATGTTAATTAATTGTTTAGATTAATTGTTTAATTTGTTAGATTAATTATTAGGGTTTAGATTAATTTCGGACGCGCGCCGGAATCGTCCACTTCGGACGCGCGCCGGAATCGTCCAATTCGGACTCGCGCCGGAATCGTCCAATTCGGACTCGCGCCGGAATCGTCCAATTCGGACTCGCGCCGGAATCGTCCAATTCGGACTCGCGTCGGAATCGTCCAATTCGGACTCGCGCCGGAATCGTCCACTTCGGACCCGCGCCGGAATCGTCCAATTCGGACTCGCGCCGGAATCGTCCACTTCGGACGCGCGCCGAAATCGTCCAATATGGACTCGAACTGTCTCGAAACATTTAGAAAATAATCATCCATCCGACGAGTTGATATGTTTCACGTACGCATCGATCAGTCGGATATGATTTAGCAAAACCTTAGATCCGTTCGGGGATTGTATGTTCGTGTAAAAGAAGTAGATGATCTTTTATACGACGTACAATTCTTGAATTGTCCCTGATTGGACAATTTGGGAATATAGTTATTTGTACTGCACTTACGTTTTTATTTTAACTGTTAACTAATTATTCTAAATTTCGGCAACATCTCTCTTGTTCTCCGATACGCGCCCAGATGATATGCGTATTCGGAGAACTGTAGGGAGATGCTGTCGAAATTTAGAATAATTAGTTAACAGTTAAAATAAAAACGTAATGACGACGGGGGTGTTCGACATTCAAGAAATTTCAACATTCTGCTCATTTTACTTTGAATCGACAGTACAGACAAGATTTGATCGTCTTCCACGTAACGACGACGGGGGTGTTCGACATTCAGATGGACGTTTAAATATATTTTCTCACTCTGGTCGTGCTTTTGGTTCTCGTCCATCTCGACACTTAAGCGATGAAGAGTATCATTTGGCACACTTGTATGTATTACTCAATTGTCCAGAGATTGAACAATTCATTGAAATATTTGACATTGAGATGGTGCAAAAATACTCTATTCACAACGATCAAGAATTGGAGACATTACGGAATCGTGATTTCCCTACATGGATTCAGACTTACAGCAAAGATCACAGAGCTGAAATAGATGAAAGAATATTTGAGTTTGTTAGTGGACCGTCGCGACTTGTGTTGTGCTATAGCGGATATTTTGTTAACGGGTATAAATTTCACACGGTTGAATATGCATTTACAAAGAAGACGATGAATGCTGGGGTCTGCGTGAAAGGGACAACCTATGCTGAATGTGATATGGATTTTTATGGACTGGTGGAAGAAGTGATAGAGTTGCACTACTTCGGCTTGAAATCAGTGATCCTATTTAGATGTCATTGGTTCGATACAACAGAAAGGGGCATGAAAGTTCATCCAAAATACAAACTTGTTGAGGTTAATTACAAATCGAAATTGGCAGCAAATGAGTCATTTATATTGGCATCACAAGCCGAACAAGTATATTACGCGAAGTATCCGGCTCAAAATAAAGATAGAGCAGATTGGCGTGTAGTCTGTAAGACAAAAGGTAGAGGAAAAATTGATCCGATAGTAGGAGAAAATGATCCTCCTGGTTTCTATCAAGAAGATGATCTTCCTGCTGTGGATCGTATTATTCCAATACTCGAGGATGCAGACACAACGTCAATTCAATTAGAAGTTGAATATGCTGATGATGACGATAATGAAATTGAGGAAGCTGGAGATGAAGAAGATGAAGAAGAGGAAGAAGAGGAAGAAGAAGAAGAATTCGAAGACTATTATTCAGATGATGAAGAATAATTGTAAAGTATATATTTTATTAAATATATCTCTACTATTTATACAATAATCTGATTATATGTCTGTTCGACAGATATGTCTGGTCGTGGTTATCGACGCAGGAGAGTTTCGGAGTCTCCGATCGGTGAGACTCCAGCACTTACTAATGCTGCTGATCCTCCAGTTGCTGATCCTCATGAGGATGATACTGCCGAGGCTAGTACATCCAGACGTAGGCGGCCACGCGGGCCGAACAGGTGGCAGCCTCCACCAGCCACAGAGTCACGTAGATTGATTAGCGTGATTGGGGAGCGGTACGTAATATATAATGAATTATGAATCATTACAAATTCATTATATCATAATATAATATTAAAATTTATTTTTGTTGTGCAGGTTCGAGCAAGAAGAAGTGCCGAGGAGCATTTCTTCTAGTATTCGACGATACATGCACGGGGCATGGCCTACGTGGTCTCACGTGCCTAGCGAGCACGTCGACATGTTATGGCGCGAGTTTGAGGCACGTATTATTTTTTTTTTTACATGCATGATGATATATTAAGAATTGGTACTGATATTATTATTTTGCAGGCTCGCTATACATGGGCCGAGGACCAGAGGTCCTTCATTTACGCTGCCTGGGAGTCTATTTCCCGGGCAAGGTACAACGGGCAGCTGGGGCAGGCTCGGTCCCGAGCGATGGCCCGAGCTGGGACCACTAACATCGCGGAGACTCGGGGATACGGCCCCAGTTGGATTACTCCGAATATATGGGACCAGCTCGTGGGGATATGGTCGACGGATCGATGGCAGGAGGTTTCTCAGAATGCGGCTAGAAATCGCATGTCGGGGGGAGCAGCGCGTCACACCGGCGGCTCTGTTGCATTTGCAGTGCACGCAAACCGTATGGTAAGTATATCTTTTAATTATATATTTTATTTGTTATTATGTGTACTAATTAATGTATTTGTTTTGTAAATGTAGACGACGGTGTCGGATGACGGGACTGTCCAGCGACCCTCCCCGATGGCAGTGTTTGAGCGGACTCACCGTCGAGCACATGGGACTGGGGAGTACATCCACAACCGCGCTGCATACATTATGGTAATTATATATTTGTTTAAATTATTCATTATATATTTATAATTTAAGTTTTATGATAAATATTAAACAAAAAATCAAACTCGAGTAGGAGACCTACAGCCAGACGGTGGTGCAGCGTGGGGGTACCCCCGAGGACTTTGACGCAGCATCGTGGGTCGAGGCCGCAGGTGGCTGGGACCATGGCCGCGTATATGGCTTCGCAGATAGTGGTCATGCGCGAGCCGTACTAGGGCCACTTGGGGCACCGACCCCTCCGGTCGCTGGTGAGCGGCCGTCCACCTCTAGATCCAGTTATGATCATAGTAGCAGAATAAGGACTCTAGAGGACACGGTCGCGCGTCAGACTGAGATAATGGAGCGCCAGAGTCAGATGATGTCGGATATACAAGCTATGCTACGCAACATGTCAGGTCATCCTGAAGTAGGCATCTCTTCGGCATCATCTAATCCATCGTCCGCGAGTCAGTCCACGCCGGTGTACACTCAAGCACTCCAGACCCCGCCATATGATCCAGGCCATCCTCCATCGTCATCGTGAGATTTTGTTTATATTGACTTTGTTACTCAGATATTGAACTTGTTTAATTTATATTGACTATGTTACTCAGATGTTGATACTTCAATTTTACATTTGAATTGTGTTTATACTATCGTGGATAATTATGAATATAAATATAATTGTTTTGATGTATATCTTGGTGTGTTTGTGATGTGTGAATGAATGTGTATGAGATGTTTGTGATGTGTGTATGAGGGTATGGGTTTGTGAGTTATGTATCAGATAAATGTATCAATGTATCAACGGAAATTAGAAATTTGAAATATTTCTGTTTGCAGGTATGGGTCATCAGCAACGGCTTTCCCACGGCCGTCCGTGGGAAAGCCGTTGCTAAAAGTGTATCGACAACCGTTGCTGATGACCTACAGCAACGGCTTAGCGACGGGTTTTTACTAACGGCTTTGCTACGGACTCGAGGCCGTTGCTATTAATGTTATCAGCAACGGCTCCGGGTCCGTGGTAAAACCGTTGCTGAAAATATTTTTAGCGACGGCCCAGCGGCCGTTGCTGATAATGTTTAGAGCGACGGCCCGAGCGGCCATTGCTGATCCGTTGCTAAGTCATCAGCAACGCGACTTTCTGTCACGGCTTTATTGCAACGGCTAAGCCGTTGCTGATTCCCTTCAGCAACGGCTCAGCAACGGCATCAGCCGTTGCTGATGACCATTTTTCTAGTAGTGAAAAAATACCCCTTGTGTTATGGAATTGGGCACAAAAATATCCATATAGGTAAACGGCGTTAATTGAGATATAACGGAGCTGACGTGCCTGATGATTGGGATTGATGACGTGGACATATGACGCGCATGCAGGCCAAGACATTTTCTCACGGGTACTAAAATGTCATTGACGTTTTCTCACGGGTACTACAATGCCTCTAATATTTTCTCACTGGTACAAAAATGCTCATAACGTTTGTTTTGGAGCTAAAATACCCCTGAGGTTATTGAAAATGGACACCAAACTAACTTTTGTTAGGTGAAACTTAACAGAGATGTTGTGGATACTGATAGAGATGTTGACTTTACACGTGGTGCACACGTAGAGAGCAACTTGCCACGCAACCGTAGGGGTGAGTAAAAAAATCAAAAATTCGGTTAATTGAAAAATCGATTTGAAATCGAACTAAATTTTTCCGATTAACCGATTTGATGATTTCAATTTCGGTTTTTATTTTCTAAATTTTCATTTTTCGATTTCAGTTTTAATTTCGATTTCTTATTTGTCGCTTACGTGGCAAGTTGTTCTCTGCATATGCGCCACGTGTAAAGTCAACATATTTGTCAGTATTCACGACATCTCCGTTAAGTCTCACCTAACAAAAGTTGGCATAGTGTCATTTTTGTATCATTTTCAATAACCTTAGGGGTATTTTAGATCCAAAACAAACGTTGAGGGTATTTTAGTACCCATGAGAAAACGTTAGAGATAATTTTGTACCCGTAAGAAAAAGTTAGGGGCATTTTAGTACCGGTGAGAAAATATCTTGGCCTGCATGCATGTCACATGTCTACGTCATCAGTCCCAGTCATCAGCCACGTCAGCTCCGTTATCTCTCAATTAATACCGTTTACTTATAAGGGCATTTTGTACCCAATTCTATAACGTAAGGGGTATTTTTAATCCCAAAAAAACCTTGAAACTATTTTAGTACCCGCGAGAAAACGTTAAAGATATTTTTGTACATTTTCGCATTTTCAAAACATTCATGCTATCTACCTCTAAATTTTAATGAAGAGTACACGTGTGGTCAATTTAATTAAGAGTCTAGTAATTTCACATTAAATTTCTCGTCATCTCAATTTTCTATCAACAATGGAAGATTTAAGGCCAACTGTGGGTAGCACAGTTGGTGGCAACTTATTAATATTGCCTAGAGATCTATGGAGTTTGGTCATCTATTGTGCATTTCTATCTTTGTTAAAAAACGATGGAAGATTTAACTTCTACCTAAAGCCTTACAATCATATACACCTAAGCTAAGTTTCATAAGACGTAGGGATGAGCGGGTTTGAATACCCTATATTATTCATGATACCTGGACCTTATTCTGTATAGGACCGGTTTCTAGATTTTGAAATCGGACTCTACCATATTGAAACTTAGAACCAAACCCTACCCGGAACCACCGATTTCGGTTCCAATTCTGATTCTGAGTATACTGTTGAAACCTGTTCATATATAGGTTCCAGGGTACATGTTCCGGGTACCATGTTGGAACTTGTCCTGGAACCTATAAATGAACAGGTTCCAACAGGGAACATGTTCTGGAATTTATAAATGTACAAGTTCCAACAGGATACCATGTTAGAACCTGTATCATGGAATGGAACATGTACTCTGGAACTTGTCTTGGAACCTATAAATGAATAGGTTCCAATTAACAGGGAACATGTTCTAGAATTTATAAATGTACATGTTTCAACAGGATACCCTGTTAGAACCTGTACCCTTGAATATGTTCATTTATAGGTTTCAGAGTACAGATTTCGATTCCGGTTTCGAGTACCCAATGTGTTGGACCCAGAATCGGAACCGGTTAAAATAGGTTCCTAAATTTTTGTCCCAGATTCTACTCGAATTTAATTCGAGTCTGTCCCTACTCAATCGGGTCGATTCTAAATGATTTCAGATCTATCATGGTACTCATGCACACTCCTAATAAGACGAAATAAAAAGATTAAATTTTATATACTAAAAAGTCTCATTTTTATTAATGAAAAACAAATCCTTGTGCTATTCTAAAAAAGTTGTATCAAATTAAATTCTACGGTATTTTCAATATAAAACAAATTATCTTTTGGTTTTTAAATAATTTTTCATCATCTTAAATAATTTACCGCACACTGCAACAAAATCATTATATATTGACTTTAAATTTTTGACCCTTTCTAAAAGCGTCAAAATATAAAGTAATTAAAATATTTTAATACGATAAATTTTGACGCCTCTTAAAGACGTCAAAAATTTTTTGACGCCTGAGAACAGGCGTCAAAATTTGTTGACGTATGTTCTCAGACGTCAAAATTTTTTCGACGTCTAAAGTGTTCAAATCTTTGGCCGAAATATTTCGATGCCTACCGACGTCAAAATTTTTTGACGTCTGACAACAGACGTCGAAAAAATTCGACGTCCTACGTGGGTAAGCGCGCGCTCGCCCAGGCAGGAGGCGGGAGATTTCCTGCCTCCTCATGCTCCTTTTTTTTTAAGAATAAATTATTATATTTATATATTTAATTATATTTCTTTCTTCACTTCATTTTTCACTTCTTCTTCTTCCGCCACACCTTCGCGGCAGGCGACGGCCCTGGTTATCCCTTCCTGCCGTCGCTTCTGGGGTCGGTGGAGACGCACGCGAGAGCTGCTCGCGTGGGCTGTCCCCTTCTGCCCCGGCGTCGACCTCCACGCCCTCCGCCACTCCCTCTCCCCCGACGCTGCATTCTCGCCTGCCACCATCCGCTTCTACCTCTCCGAACTTGTCGATGCCCTCGGCCACCTCCATTCTCTCCGTGTCGCCTACTGCGACCTCAAGCCGGAGAATATCCTCCTCCAGTCATCCGGCCACATCACCCTCACCGACTTCGACCTCCCCCGCCACCTTCCCCCCTCCACAACCTTGCCCTCCCCCGCCTCGTCCTCCGCCAGTCCCGTTCCTCCGCACTCGCACGACAGTCGCTCCCGTCGCCGCCACTGCCGCCACCTCACCTGCATCTTCGCCTTCGGTGGGGCAGCTTCGCCCGTCGAGGTCGACCACCACTACCATTACCACCTCAAGAAGGCTCGGTCCGCCAGGGTCTCCCCCGTGAGCCGCCGCCACCCCAGCTTCTCCTGCCCCCCGCGGGAGGGGACCGGTCGTTCTCGTTCGTGGGGACAGAGGAGTACGTGTCGCCGGAGGTGGTGCGCGGGGAGGGGCATGGTTTGGCCGTCGACTGGTGGGCCCTCGGAGTGCTCGCCTACGAGATGTCCTACGACTGGACGCCATTCAAGGGGCGAAACCGCAAGGAGAGGTTCCTCAACATGCTCTCCCGGTCGCCGGAGTTCGCAGGGAACCACTGCGCGCTCACTGACTTCATCGAGTGCCTCCTCACCAAGGATCTCGCCCGCCGCCTGGGTTCCACAGCGGTGCGGAAGCGGCGGCTTCAATTTTTTTAAATATATTTTATTTACATATCGACGTCTGTTAAGACGTCGATATGCAAAAAAAAAATTATATTTTATTTGCATATCGACGTCTGTTAAGAAGTCTATATGCAAATTTTTAATTTTTTTTTAAGTCGTTGCATTCATATCGACGTCTGCTGACGTCTATCAGCAGGTGTCGATATGTTAAACATTTCGACGTCTAAATAGACATCGAAATATTAGTTTCAGCGCTCATTGTTTTTCACTTGTTTTCGTCGTTTTTTTTACGTCAACCCACTAATTTTGACGGCTATCTGCGTCGAAATACCTTCTTATTTTGACGTCAAAACATGCATGGTTTGTCGTAGTGGCAATTTCCCGAAATCGAAATTTCCTCAATGGAAATTCTCGGTTCCGGATAAGGGAATCCTAAATTCCCAGAACCAGAATGCATCTTTTTAAAACTCCAAAATACCCTCAATTTAACCGGTAAGCAACAGGTAGTAAAAAAAATGAATAGTGAAAAATGAAACTGGGCAACCCGGTTACCCAGTCACATAAGCATTTAATATTTCCACCACCTCTCTCATCGTTGCATTTTGTATACTTCTCTAGTTCTATTTCCGTCACGAAAGCATGCCGATTAACGCCCCGTCATCTGTTCGACGGTGAATGTTCCTGTGCTTCTGGTGAAATTCTAGAAGCCCTCCATCATCTGCACTCTCTCCGTCATCGATAGGAAGTACTGCCCCGTCATCTGTTTGACGGTGAATGTTCCTGTGCTTCTGGTGAAATTGTAGAAGCCCTTCGTCATCTGAACTCTCTCCGTCATATGCACTCTCTCCGTAATCGACAGGAAGTACTGCCCCGTCATCTTTTCGACGGTGAATGTTCGTGTGCTTCTGGTGCTTTTGGTGAAATTATAGAAGCCCTCCGTCATCTGCACTCTCTCTGTCATCTGCACTCTATCCGTCATCGACAAGAAGCTTCTTGTTGATTACCGCCCCAAGTCGTTGTTGTTCTTAGTGATCGACTTCAGATTACAAAATCCTATACAACCCTATCTCATTCCTCTTCCTACGGCATGAGTAATTTAATTACAGAGTAGATATAATGTTTGATTAATTATTGTTTCTTGAAATCTCATTTTTTTTCTTTTTTTATCTTGTAAAACATGTGGTATGGCTGACAAAGGAACCATTAGAGACTGTAATAAGCAGCAGGATAAATTTTGCAAAAGTCTCTAATCCATTATAGAGTTTGTACAAAATCTATAATTGCATTACCTGATGGAAGAAATGTAATTACTACGTCACAATAAATTTACTAACATACACGTCACAATAAATGTAATTACTACGTCACAATAAATCTTAGATTTCTTGCGTTTTGATAAAAGTCTCTAAGCTGTCATAGACTTTTGACCGAAAGCACTGAATATGTACATTAGTGTTTTAGAGGCATGATATGTATATTATACGATCAAATAGAGGACGTATGGTCCCTAAACAATAATTGTTGGTAAAAATAATCACCTTATGTAAAAGTCTCTAACAAGTTAGAGACTTAGCCCATATGTGTGTAAGAGGTATTTTAGTGCAAAGATGATCCATGATATCTATTTTATACCATAAAATAAAGGTCCTAAAGACTCCACAAATATATTTTTTTGTTAAATGTTACAGTCTTTTTGAAAGTCTCTAATCAGTTAGAGACTTTGCCCAAATATTTTGAATAGCTACTTTTGTTACAGCCAATATGAAAATCTCTAGTAATTATGACTATTTATCTCTTTTATATACTTTATTTAGGTTTATGATTTGAAAGTTGTGACGGTTGATAAAATAAAGTAGATGACTACTGATAGTGTTGCTGAAAAAATTATGTCAGAGCCTATTCCTGAAGAAGTCCTTGAGATCCAGAATAATATTTCATCTATATCAACACAATACGGTTCTAATGTAGTTGACAATGGAGATAGAATTCATTTTTCAATTGACCTTAATATGTCACTTATATTTGAGGATGATATATATGATATAGTGGAGAAGGAATTGACTAATGAGATGATTAGAGAAGAAGTGGAGCAAGTTGAGAATTTGTCATTTGATATGTTCACTTCACATGATGTAGTTGGATGTACAATTACATTAAATCAATCTATGTATGAAGCTCATCATACAGAGGTTGGTTATTGCAGTGATGAAGAGAATGAAACTATTGTCAACAATGATGACCTTGATAGCGTGCTTGATTTCACTCCAGAAGATCAAAGTGACATAAACAATGATTTAAATGAAGATATGTATGACAACAGAGCATCTTCAACATCAGGGGCCGGATAAAGAAGATGATACTATCATTACTACCCCGAATACATTTCATTGTAATCAAACGTAAAATAGTGAATTGTATCTTCATCAGGTATAACATAAGATATAAAACACTTATTTATGATCAAATGTATTGATACTAATTTATTTTTCTTATGACTATGTAATTCAGGTATTTGATGATAGAGAGGAATTTAGGAGAGCTCTAAGATCATATTGCATCAAGCGTAACTTTGAGCTGAGACACATCGAAAGTAGACTACGTTATATCAAAGTTGGATGTAAACATGGTGATTGTCCATGGATGTTGTCTGCAAGTGGCAGATGAAGATTTACTACTGTCAACTTTCTGAACAAGCATACATGCACAGTGTTGAGACTTAATTTAGATCACAAAGACTGCAATGCAAAGTTTGTTGCAAATCATATCAAGGATCACCTAGTAATGAATCAAAAGTACACACCCGCTATGATTGTGACCGAAATTCAAAAAGCATTTGGGGTTCGTATTTCATATAAGAAAGCATACAATGCACTTCAATTAGCTCTTATATCAGTTCGTGGGGACTTTAATGAGTGCTACAAAGATCTACCTGCTTACCTTAGAGAATTGAAGATACATGATAATGAAACAATGGTTAAATTGTTGAGATGTTATGTATCTTCTCATTTTCTCCGAGTATTTTGGGCATTTGGTGCATGCTTGCGTGGGTTTAGAGAATATCTAAGGCCCATTATATGTATTGATGCCACACACTTGAGGGGAAAATATCCTAGAGCTCTAATGATAGCGACGACTGTTGACGCTGAGAGTAGACTTTTTCCGGTGACATTTGGAGTTTGTGACATTGAAAAAAGAGACACATAGGAATGGTTTTTGGATGAATTTGCACATTGTATATCTAGCTTCCGCGGTTTGAGCATTATGAGTGATAAAAATCCTGATATTTTAGCAGCAGTGAGAAAGGTATTCCCAGAAGCATCACATGGATATTGTATGGTGCACTTAGCCAAAAACCTAATACACGATGTGAAAACAAATGTTGGTTGTCCTTTATTTTGGTCTGCTGCAAGAGCCACTACGGAACATAACTTCAATGAATGTATGCAAAAGTTGCTGGATATTCATGAGCCTAGTTACCAATGGGTAACCCGGTTGGAAAAGGAGAGATGGGCAATGTTATTTTTCCCTGGTCGTAGGTACGATATCATTACTACTAATGCAGTAGAAAGTATGAATTCTTTGTTTAGGGAAGTACGGGAGAAGTCTATTACAACATTAATTGAACTGACGAGAGGCAAAGTTGCCGAAAGGTTCTATAAGCGCCGTAAAGTGTCACTCAAATTGTCTGGAATTCTAACAAAAAGAGCTGAAGATATCCTTGTTGAAAATAGGAGCAAGTGTCGTTGGTATTCAGTCCATCCTCATACGGACCATTGCTACCAAGTACACACATCAAATCAAATTATCATTGTTGATTTACCCCACCGATCGTGTTCTTGCAGTAAGTTTCAAATATTTGGTATTCCATGCTCGCATGTTATGGCGGTTATTGGTTATCGTAGTCTAGATCCTTATCCTTTTTGTGAGTATTACTTTACCATCGAAATGTACAAGAAAATATATGAAGACAAAATATTTCCTACCAGAAGCAAGCAATATTGGCGTCGAGAATCCTTTGATCCTTTGGTAAAACCACCACAAGCCGTGGCACAAGCAGGTCGGAAGAGGAAGAATCGAAGAGAATCTCGTCATAATGGTAAAGTGCCAAAAAAGTGTGGTATATGCAAACAGTTTGGTCATAACAAACGGTCATGTAAAGCTCCCCCCCCTACTTCTTGATATGGCAGTTTGGCCATAACAAATAGTTAGATAACATTTGGTATATTTTGCAAAGAACTCTTTTTTGTATATTATATATAGAACCAAGATTTTATATATTATAAACATTTTGGCAGTTTGACCCCCCTACTTCTTTTATGTATATTATATTTTGGTCGAATAGATCACAACTGATGTTAATTCATGTCCATAAATATTAAGTTTGAAATTGGAATAGTATACATCACCGTATCAATTTTTTTGTTCAAGAACTGCGAAAGTCTCTAATCGATTAGAAACTTCCGTATAACCCGCTATATTGGTTGAAATAAAAATAATATTTTCGGTCGAATAGATCCCAACTGATGTTAATTCATGTCCACAAACATTATGTTTAAAATTGGAATAATATAGATCACCATATCAAATTTTTTGTTCAAGAACTACAAAAGTCTCTAACCGGTTAGAGACTTTCGTATAACCCATTATTTTGGTTGAAATAAAATAATATTTTCGGTCGAATAGATCCCATATGATGTTGATTCATGTCCAAAAATATTAAGTTTGAAATTGGAATAATATACATCACTCTATCAATTTTTTTGTTCAAGAACTACGAAAGTCTCTAACCGGTTAGAGACTTTCGTATAACCCGCTATTTTGGTTGAAATAAAATAATATTTTCAGTCAAATAGATCCCAACTGATGTTAATTCATGTTCACAAACATTATATTTGAAATTGGAATAATATAGATCACCGTATCAATTTTTTTGTTCAAGAACTACAAAAGTCTCTAACCGATTAGAGACTTTCGTATAACCCGCTATTTTGGTTGAAATAAAATAATATTTTTGGTCGAATAGATCCCAGATGATGTTAATCCAGGTCCAAAAATATTAAGTTTGAAATTGGAATAATATACATCACCGTATCAATTTTTTGTTCAAGAACTGCGAAAGTCTCTAACCAGTTAGAGACTTTCGTATAACCCGCTATTTTGGTTGAAATAAAATAATATTTTTGGTCGAATAGATCCCAGCTGATGTTAATTCATGTCCACAAACATTATGTTTGAAATTGGAATAATATATATCACCATATCAATTTTTTTGTTCAAGAAATACAAAAGTCTCTAATCGGTTAGAGACTTTCGTATAACCCGCTATTTTGGTTGAAATAAAATAATATTTTCGGTCGAATAGATCCCAGATGATGTTAGTTCATGTCCAAGAATATTAAGTTTGAAATTGGAATAATATACATCACCGTATCAATTTTTTTTGTTCAAGAACTACGAAAGTCTCTAACCGGTTAGAGACTTTTGTATAACCCTCTATTTTGATTGAAATAAAATAATATTTTTGGTCGAATAGATCCTAGCTGATGTTAATTCATGTCCATAAATATTATGTTTGAAATTGGAATAATATAGATCACCATATTAATTTTTGGGTTCAAGAACTACAAAAGTCTCTAACCGGTTAGAGACTTTCGTATAACCCGCTATTTTGATTGAGATAAAATAATATTTTTGATCTAATAGATCCCAGATGATGTTAATTCATGTCCAAAAATATTAAGTTTGAAATTGGAATAATATAAATCACTCTATCAATTTTTTTGTTCAAGAACTACGAAATTCTCTAACCGGTTAGAGACTTTCATACAACCCTCTATTTTGGTTGAAATAAAATAATATTTTCGGTCAAATAGATCCCAGATGATGTTAATTCATGTCTAAAAATATTAAGTTTGAAATTAAAATAATATAGATCATCGTATCAATTTTTTGTTCAAGAACTACAAAAGTCTCTAACCGGTTAGAGACTTTCGTATAATATGCTATTTTGGTTGAAATAAAATAATATTTTAGGTCGAATAGATCCCAACTGATGCTAATTCATGTCCACAAATATTATGTTCGAAATTAGAATAATATAGATCACCATATCAATTTTTTTGTTCAATAACTACAAAAGTCTCTAACCGGTTAGAGACTTTTGTATAACCCGCTATTTTGAATGAAATAAAATAATATTTTCAGTCGAATAGATCCCAGATGATGTTAATTCATGTCCAAAAATATTTAGTTTTAAATTGGAATAATATACATTACCCTATCAATTGTTTTGTTCAAGAACTACGAAAGTCTCTAACTGGTTAGAGACTTTCTTATAACCCGCTATTTTGGTTGAAATAAAATAATATTTCCGGTCGAATAGATCCCAGATGATGTTAATTCATGTCCAAAACTATTAAGTTTGATATTGAAATAATATAGATCACCGTATCAATTTTTTTGTTCAAGAACTGCGAAAGTCTCTAACCGGTTAGAGATTTTCGTATAACCCGCTATTTTGGTTGAAATAAAATAATATTTTCGGTCGAATATATCTCAGCTGATGTTAATTGATGTCCACAAATATTATCTTTGAAATTGGTATAATATAGATCACCATATCAATTTTTTTTTCAAGAACAGAGAAAGTCTCTAGAGACTTTCATATAACCCGTTATTTTGGTTGAAAAGTTTATAACCTCCATATAAATGACACCATATGAATAAACTACACCAGATGATGTTAATACCTCAACATCTATTCTAAGTCAGTATATTAACACCAAATAATAGCTCAATATAATACATCAACATTAGTAAACTACCAAATATGAATAAACTACATCAGATTATGTTGTTATCATAACATTAGTCAGCAGTAGCACATCTCCATTCATTGTTTAACAAGAGAATAAATGTCATCCATGAAGCGATGCCCAATATCTATTCTAAAATTTTTCATGTCTGCCTGGGATCAGTTCATTTGTCTATCTTCCAATAGGTATTCCATGTATTTCATTATGAATATTCTACAATCTACAGAAGGACCCTGTTCAGGACAATTTACCACAACTCGACTCCAATTTGGGCTCTTGAAGTTTAAGCCTGCGCTGATCATATTCAAATCCTCGGGTTCCATCGTCTCCATTAGCAAGCACTGTATGAAAAATAGATATTGGATCATCAACATTATTAAAGCTCAATATCAAAAAATTAAATTTCAAACACTTACAGTCTCCTCAAAGTATCTTTTGAAGTTTACATAGGTATTGAATGAATTGTAATGGAAGAATATTTTTTGCTTAATGTCAATCACCATCAAATGTCAATGTCCACCCGTGTCATTTCGAGGGTTGGTATATCTCATCATACTACTAGAAATTGGAACAAAAATATATTTGATCTCCAATGCAACAAGGGATGACTTCCTTAATTGCATTAACGCAGATTTTCCCATCGTTCGATAGTGTCTCTACAAACAATTTAAAAACATCACTTGCATAAAAATATTCTCTAAATTTAAAAGCATCACTTGCATAGATAATTTACCTCAAATATTATTCCCATGTAGATGTAGTTTGGGGTAGATTGGCTTGCTTTTCTCAATAAAATAGACGCATATGCATCAATTGAATCATCCTCAGTTAATGCGTCAAAGTCAAAAATGTTCAACAAATTTCTCAGCGGGAAAGATATCAGCCCATCAGACCACAAATACTCAATGGTTAGGCTATAAAATTAAACAAAATAAAGTTGGTATATTTATAAACTCTTTAAAGATTTAAAGACTTTTAAAAGTCTCTAAAAGTTTATAGACTAAAAAATTCTATAAATGTTTATAGACTTTTCACCCAAAACTCTTGAAGAGGTTAGACTATTTTCCAAGCTGAGGTCAAGTCTTCATTGGTTGAAAGACTTCAATTGAAATGGTTAAATTCGTTTTTAGAACTATTGAAAATATTGGCTCAACAACATTGGATGCTATAATCAAACATCAATACAATAAATTTGTTTAAACAATATGTTTTATAGTTGTCGACAGTTATTCATAAAATAAGTTAACACACTCACTCAATCTTATTGGGAGACATTATTATGACTACTGCATCAAGCTCAGGTGAAGATTTAACCTGCATCAAAACAAACCACATTAATTTCCATGTATTGCAAGGATAAGAAACTATATTTGATTTAGTAAAAAAAATACCTTGTGAATTATTTGATTCATTTTACCCTTGTTTTCTTTCAACAACAATTCATTCCTCTTTTGAATTGCTATTTTTTCCCGTTTTTCTCTTTGTTTGTCATGTACAGTCAAATCTTCAATTTGTTTTTCTTGCTTTAAATATTTCACACGTCCTGATAATTCACAAGGTAGTTCCTAGAGGCTCATAATCCTGAAGTCTCAAATCTTCAAGTAGTTCATTCTCTTTCTTTTTCTTCTTTTTCTCTTTTTCATTCTCTTTCTCTTGGTCCTTGTCTTCCTCTATTTCTTTCAAGTATTTGATTTTCTCCTTTTGAACTTGTTTCCTGGGCCTTCTGTTGTTCTTTTTCTTATTTTTTTCTCGCTGCTGTAAATCTTCAGCGACTAAGTGTTGAATTTTCTTCTTCTTTTTCTTGTTCTTCATATAAACCTTCACCCACAATGGAGTACCTATTCGGTCCCTCAATGCATATATGTGGTTAGGTTTTTTATCACAATGCCTTATAGTTGAAATAGAGGATCTGACAATACTTCTCGCAATACTCTTTAGAATAGGAGGTGAAAAAATATTTACAACAGGGGTAGGGGCAAGGGAAGGACAGTACTCTTGATATATAGGAGTAGAGACATTGACAAGGGGGGTGTCATCTTCAGAAAGTTCCATTTGAAGACATTCTTCAACATGTTTATTAACATATACAGCAACAAAATCATCAAGAACTTTAAAAATATCAGATTTATCCTGAAGACAAGGAAAATAAATCTTAGTTGGCTAACATTGTCAAATCAATTCATAAAAAACTGAAATTACAAACCTTTGCAAGATCATTTCTAGGGTCATATTGCTTTAACTCTTCTTCACCCTCCCGTGGCTCGATCTAAATATTTGATAACCTACACAATAAAATCATATGTATTGGGAATCTATATATTTAATAATTAATACAAGTCTACTTATAGAGTTTTGGTCCAAGGATTTTCATAAGGCTTGGAGGGTCTTGGTCTGCCAATTTTTTACTCCCACCTAAGGATTCGAGGGAGTTTCTGGCTTCTTAGATTTCATAATATGAACATGTTCAAAGAACTATCCCTACAAATTATGAAGTATAAAATACAATAAAATATTTTAAATTTCAAACATAAAATAAATTTGATAGTATAATACTTACAATTAGTAGAATGATGCAACCTCTCATGTAGGTTGCTGACTGAATTTGTCCTCGATTCTTCTTGGCAACTCTCATTTTCTCCTCAATTGAGGGGGGGTTGCGCAGAGAAGTAAGAATATATACATCTTGTCCAATTATAATTACATATGTTTTCTAAGTTGTCCACATAAGGCAACAAAAATAATGGAGCAGTGTAGGCTGAGGTACAAAACAAAATACAACAAAAAACATACAATATGAATAATCTGCAGAAGTCCATAATGTTCTCCGGATCATTTGATGTGTGTAACCGCAACATATGGTCTTCGATTGCAAATCGGTTGCATGGATTACCATCATAATTTTCTTTTGACTTCATGTAGCTTTATCCACTTGGTTCAACAGCAGATGAGGGCATTGGTATAATAATTCCATTATCTGGAATGCCAAGCAGCAGTGAAATATCGTTTGGCAAAAAATTTACGCTAACACCTTTAAATCTGAAAGTGGTTTTCCTAACTCAGTGATTCATAATCAAGCAAATCACATTTCTTAGGGCAGAGAAGTCTTGGATTCTCATGAATAGTCCAAATGAAGTTTTCTCAATTATCTCTGTTTGGGTATCTTGGATGTGAACCGATTGTAAAAATTCACCCCAATTTTTATCTACTCCAATGGAAATAAACTTGCAGAAGCGATGGATGAAACATGTCCATTGAACCAACTGGGACTTGTCATCTTTATATGATTTTTTTCCTTTTTTTCTGGCTTAGTTGTAATATATAAATAAGGGGACTTATTACATTTAACATCCAAAAAATGAAATTAAAGCAAATGCACACAATATAAACATCAAACCTGAACGCTTTCTTTTTCTACCCATGACAAATATATCAAGCTTTCACACTACTAAATCAATTTTAATGTTTCAATCACCAAGATATAATATATGATAACTACAATAATGATAAAGATACACACTTGTTAGTTATCAAATAAAGAACTAGAGAATTTTGATAAAGTCTCTAATTCATTATAGACTTTTTCAAATAGTCTCCAGCACAGAATTTACTTGCTATTATGGTGGAAATACTATACACATTATGTTTACAACACTAATAAGATAGAAAAACTCACTTTAAATAGTGTTGGAAAAAGTCTCTAATGAGTTAGAGAGTTTTCACATTATGCTATAAAATTATTAAAATTATACTACTAAATAATTATTTTTTGTGCACAATACTATAGAGTGCCAATGATACATGTTTTAAAAATTAGACTACTAACAGACAATTTTGGCCAAAGTCTCTAACTCATTAGGGAGTTTGGCCATAACTCTCAAACATATACTAATCTACTGTCAAACACTACACAAATAGTCTACTATCCAAATAGTCTATTCAATGAACAACTACATAAATTTTTTAACAAGTATTGAACTCAATGAACAACTATAGTCTACTCAAGGAAACATCATTACTAGGGTTCCTAATGCTAGGGGCATTGAAGGAGAGAGCATCTGAACCTGTCGTCGAGCTGAGGAAGTTGGCCGATGGGAGGAGAGTGTTGGATGAGAACTGCGACGTTCGCCGGTGGCAAATAAAATCGCGATAAAATCTAGGGCTCGGTGTAAAAAGGTAAAAAGGGGAGGGGAAAAATTTTTTGACCGGGCGGGGAGTGGTGGAAAACTGGTAACCCCGGCTGGGATGGTGCAACCGGGGAGCTGGCGGTGGAACCGACTTAGTTGAGGGTATTTTGGGGTTTTAAAAAGATGCATTCCAATTCTGATAATTTAAGATTCCCTTGTCCGGAATCGAGAATTTCCATTGAGGAAATTCCCCTGAGGTTTAGTGAATTTACACAGACACCCCTCCTATTTGTCCAGATAACATTTACCTCCCTTGGGGTTAACGGGGTTAAATAAAATCTGTTAATAACTTGATTTCTCCCTTTTACCCCTGCAAACTTCAAAATTTCTATCCTATCCCATATAATATATTTCTTTTCCCTAATCTCCCTCGATACCTAGCCGTGCCCTTTTCCTCGTCTTCTGATCTCCACCTGCGCCGATCTCCCTGTCTCGACCGTGTGCTCCGACCTTCAGTACTCCTGGCCGTCGCGCCGATCTCCCTCCCTGGTGCCACCAGATCGTCTCCCTCGTCGCGCCGATCTCCCTCCCCCAATATGTAGCTATGCCCTTTTCCTCGTCTCCCGATCTCCACCTGCGTCGATCTCCCTGTCCCGGTCGCGTGCTCTAACCTTCGGTACTCCTGGCCACCGCGCCGATCTCCCTCCTGGTGCCACCAGATCGTCTCGCTCGCTGCGCCGATCTCCCTCCCCCGATACCTAGTCGTGCCCTTTACCTCGTCTCGCGATCTCCACCTGCGCCGATAAACCACCGCCGCTGATCTCCCTCCTTGGCGCCACCAAATCGTCTCGCTCGCTCGCCAAGACCAGGAGATTGGTTTGCACATACTCAACGCTGATAGGTACAGTGATGCTATCTTATTAAAGCTGAAATACCAATATTTCCTGCATTTATAGTCTTAAATTTTGCATGTTATTTGTGTGTGCATTCTATTTCCTCTATATTACTCATTGCATGGAAAATATTCACTTAGCAATTGAAACACTTACATGTCTCCAAATCTGTCTTAATGTATGAAACGACCCCTCACTTGCAACCTCAACTTCCTTCATAAGAAAAGATTGCTCCCTTGTAGGTTTTTTAGGCATATCTTTGAATGTGGGCAAAAAGTAGGAGAATATAACATTGTGCTGCACATGTGCTGATTCCATATCTGAAAAGACCAGTAGTTACCATCGAAAGAACAAAATCCAAGCAAAAACTCCACCAAAAGAAATTTTTTCATATCTTGGACTTGTATTATGGTTGTAGATTCTAGCATTCCAGTGATTATACCTCTTATGTTTGGATTGGGACGTAGCCTATCTGCCAATATATTTCTAGCCCCACTTACACACATAGGGGGTGTTTGGTTAAACTGTTGGGTGGTTGTTGTTAGCTGTTAGTCTATCTAATAGCTCCTAAAGGTGTTTGATGAGCCAACTATTAGCTGCTGGGAATTTAATTGTTAGCCCAAAAGCCAAGAAATGATGCCCAACAGCTATCAGCTATCCAACAGCCTAACCAAACAGGTCCAAAATCTCTAATGTGTTTGCAACAGCCTAACCAAAATCGCTATCAGCTATCCAACAGCCTAACCAAAATCCCTCGCCAAGATTTCTTCACAGGTGTTTGCAAATTGCACAGGTGTTTAATTTGAAGAATTACTGGAATTACTTGATTATTTTTTTCCCTTTCTTCGGTTCTTCCACAGTAGAAGTATATACAGTAGAAGTATCTCAATTTTTGTTGTAAGCATATACAAACTAATGTTTTAGGATTACACTTGAATAAGTATCTATTTTGATTAGTTTCTTCTGACTTTTGTAAGGGTTATGGCAAGTCAGACACAGCTGGGATTTATTGACATTGACATTCAACATAGTGAGAGGGATGGCAAGTCAAACACTAATACTGTACCTGCTAGGGATAATGTAGCTGGTGAGGAGGAGGGTATACATAGTGAGGGGGATGTTGTCATTAGTGAATCGGATGATGAATGGTACCAAAATATTGAAGATGATGAAAATGAGGGTGATAGTGAATCTAACCTTGATTATGCTGATGAAGAAGAGAGGAATGATGGAAGTGAGAGTGATCAATTAGATGAAAGCTATGATCAAATTGTGAATGTCAATTCTAATGAAGAAATTTACATTGATAGAGTAATGAGAGGAAAAATATTTGAAAGAGCAGCTGATGGTAGGGTTCAACTAGAAAATGGGTTACTTTTTCTAGATGTTAATGAATTCAGGGAAGCTCTTCAGGACTATATAATACAGGAAGGATTTGAAATTCAGAGGATTAAGAATGAGAAGGCTAGAGTTACTGCTAGGTGTGCTATTAATGGTTGTACTTGGCGTATTCATGCTTCCCCTACACCGGATGGTGTCTCGTACAAGATAAAGACATATAATCCAGATCATAATTGCATAAGAACTATTAGGAACTCTAATGCAAATTCTACTTGGATTGCAAAAAGGTTGCAATCTAAGTTAGTTGCTGATCCTGAAATGAGTTATTGTAGTATGAAGGCTGAGCTGCTAGAAAAATATGGCTTAGAGCCAGCTAATAATATGCAATTGTATCGCGCAAGAAGAAGGGTGAAAGAGGAAAACCAAGGGAACCATGCAAAATCCTATGACAAGCTACCAGCTTGGGCTAAGCTTGCAAGGGTCACAAATCCTGGAAGTGTGGTTAAGATGGAAGTAGATGCTAGGATGTCTGCAAATTCTCTGTTCAAAAGGTTTTTTGTTTGCTTTGATGCTATGAAAAAAGGCTTTGTGAGAGGTTGTAGACCATGGTTTGGAATTGATGGTTGTCACCTCAAGGGTACGTATGGAGGAGTTTTACTTTCTGCTGTAGCAATTGATGGTAACAAAGGAATGTTCCCAATTGCTTTCGCTGTGGTTGAAGTAGAGTGCATGGACAGTTGGAAATTTTTTCTCCGCTTGTTATACGAGTCATTGGCTTCGGTTCGGGAATGGAAAGATCATCCATTGACCATAATGAGTGACATGCAGAAGGTATAGTCATAAACTATATTTTTAGTTAGATATCATCTTGTTTTAGGGTCTTTAACTCATGATTTCTTTTGTTGTTTTCTTATGTATCAGGGCTTAGGGAGTGCTGTATCTGAGTTTTTTCCATATGCCAAACATAGGTACTCCACACCAGAACCTATATTACTTATAGCTTATTGTGTTTTTTTCTTCATTGCTTTAAGCTTATTTTCTTGACTATGATAGGTATTGCTGCCATCATTTGCTAAATAACTTCAAATTGAAATTTAAATCACTTATAAAAACCACAAAGTATTGGACTGCTGCCAAGGCATATAATAATTTTGTGTTTGAGAAAAACATGATGCAACTAAGAACCATTGATAATGAGGCTGCAGATTGGTTACTTTCTCCAAAAAGACCTATAGAAATGTGGGCTAGACACACAATAGATTCTGGATGTAAATCTGACCATATTACAAATAATGTGACAGAATCTTTCAATCATTGGGTTGGAGATGATAGGAAAAAACCTATAATGGCCATGGTTGAGTCATTGACTTGTAGGATTATGGTGAGATTACAAAGAAGATTTGAGAAGGGGAGTATATTTGAATTCGTGACAACCCCTAGGATTAGGAAAATTATTGATATGACAATGCAAGATGCGAAGCTTTGTAAGATGATAGATGCTGGAGATGATGAATTTCAGGTTAGAGATGGATTCACCACTTTTGTGGTGAATCTTAGGACTAAATCATGTAGTTGTAACTATTGGAGTTTATGTGGTTTGCCATGCACTCATGCTTGTGCATGCATATCATATAAAAGATATAACGTGGAGAGGTTTTGTGACCATTACTATTCCAATGAAATGTATTGCAAAACATATCAAGAAATGATTCATCCTATGCCTGAGCTGGACGAGAGAGATCGAGATGGATATCCTACAGTTGATCCACCAGAGCTTAAGAGGCTGCCAGGGAGGCCTAGGACTGCTCGAAGGAGAGCAGCAAATGAGGGTAGAGGTGGACAGCAAGATGCAAGAAGATCCTGCACTGTGAGGTGTGGTATTTGCAAAGAGTTCGGACATAATAGAAGGGGTTGTCAAAGAGGAAAAACTGCTAAGGAGAAAGTATGTGTGATTTCATGCTAATGAGAAAGTACAATTTTTTGGTGAGCTTTTGTATTGAATGTGTTTACTGTTTCTTTTTAGAAAAAAGAAGCCCTTGCATTTGCTGTTGATCAAGCACAAAGTGGTGCTAACACTGAAGGTATAACTCAAGCATCAATTAGGACATCAACTCAGGTATTTGCAATTTAATCTTTAATTTTTTTAAAGTAATAGCTGAAGAGGATATATCAACTCCTTAATGAAGTATAATTTCATATGCACCAGAGCCATACTAATTAGTGCTCTCCTTTATTTGAGATCAACTACATATCGTTCTCACATATTTTTTTGACATAGATCCTTCTCTGAATTGCATGGTAACCATCATATGATTTTAAGGTATTGATATTGTTCTTGATAACTTTCTGGTACTCTATTAGTTGTTGATTCTTCTATTGAATTGCATAATTAGTTTACCCTCTCATGAATGTAACAACCATTTATTTGTTAGTTTGATATACAGAAATAATGATATTTTGTTGAACAAACAATTTGCTGGGTGTGCGTTCTGTGTAATATGGTTATTCCAGTGCCAAGGATGGTACGTGGGCTCCACCTCTTTAGTCCATTCAACAACTAGGCATTTTAACTCTTGATGCACAGATTTTAGCAGGAACCTACACAATAACTTTTTAGTCCGTAAAGTCAGTTACATGCATAAAGTGAAATAAGTTCATTCTTCGATTACCAAGATGTCAATAATTTCGTCAGAATCTAATCCTTTAGGTGGAATAGGATCAGCATAGGAGGTTCAATCTAGTTAGTTTGGAATCCACATTAATTAAAGTGTTCATATCCATGACTAATAGTTGTTCACCTGACAATTATAGGCCTAGCCTGATAAAATTGTAACTTGCTGGTACTCTGTTAGTACACTGAATTGTACTGAATTGTAGCATTAAATATATATATTTCATAGTTTAAAATGATTAATTCATTGAAATGATATTAGCAGATTTAAAGTTTTGTCCATGTTACTTTTGTTTAGATCTTTAATTGTTGATTCTTTTATTGAATTGCATAATTAGGGTGATGATAATGTTGAAAGAGAACATTTGGGTGATGCTAATGCAAATGAAATTTCAACTCAAGCTTCAAATAGTACTTCAAGGAAAGGTGTTGTGCACATGCCAACCACAACTCAACCAAGCCAAACACCCCAGCGTGAACCACATGCCAAGCGAAAGAAAATTTAGCAAAGAAGGGCAACACAACATGTCCCTATTTTGGATTTATAGTTCGTGTTCCTGGCATAATTATTTTGGATAATTTTTTGGTGAAATTGTGCATATATTTTTTTGTGAATGCACAATTTCTATAAGGTGGCATATAAGCCTTTTTTTGGAAAGGTTTTTGATGATGTTGTACACATGTATTTGGAAATGCACAGCTGCATATAGGTGGAATATAAGTTGTTTTTGGGGGAAATATTAGTGTAAAGGAAGTAATGGTACGTGATGATGTAAATTCTAATTTTTAAGGAACAATTAAGTGCTCAATGTATTTAGATACTTATTTGACAACATGAGACTAGTGTGAATGAATTTTAAATCAATGTTATATTTTTGAGTGTCTGATTCAATTTTGAAGTTATGTAAATTAATTTTGAAATTTTGAAGTCAAAAGATGACTTTAAGAAATTAATGGTTAATCTATGTGTTTTATCATCTATTAGTGTGTTTGATTTATTGGTTGATCTATGTGTTTTATCATGTGTTAGTGTGTTTGATTTATTGGTTGTAATTAATTATAATATATTGAAAAGGTAAATTACACTGACCTCCCTTGAGGTTCAGTAAAATTACATTGACCTCCCCCGAGGGTATTTTTGTCATTAAAAAAAAATAAAATTAGTAAATATTTAAAAAATATTATTTCACTAACGGTTTCCGTTAATAGGGGGGTATGTGTAATGTTTTACAAAACTCAGGGGGGTTATAAAACAAAATTACAAATAGAGGGGAGGTCAATGTAAATTCACTAAACCTCGGGGGAGGTTAGTGTAATTTACCCTTGATTAATTTATTGAGTTTTTCATTAAATTTAATTTACCGCATTTAAAATTAAGTTATATTATCACATTTTGGTTTTTTTTAAAAAAATTACTCTCATATATTTTGCTTATTTTTAATATTTATTTTTTCCTAAATTTTATTTTATTTATTTGTTTTTTCATGAATGATTTTATTTGGTTCCATATTTTCCAACAAAAATTTAAAACCCCGAATTGAATGAAATTGGAAATTAAGATATATTATATAAAATTTTAAGTCCGATAATATAATATTACATTATACATATACGTGCTCTATAAAGTTATTTAGAAAAATTAAAATTTATTTAGATTTGATTTGAATCTAATGAAATTTTTAAATTAATTCAAATTTCAATAAACTTTCGTTATATAATATATTTAAAGTTGAAATAAATAAATGATTTCATACTTCCAATTCCTTCAAATCTTTTTAATATAAGTTTTGGTTTATATAAAAAACATTAGATAAATATTAATATACGTTTTCCTTTATATATATTAATTTTGTTTTTTATTTTTCTACTTTTTACTTTAAAATTTATTTCCTAAATTTATATTATCACTATTTACTATCTTTTATTAATAAATACAATTTTAATTTCTCTTTTATTTTGGCAGTTTTAATTTATATTATCTTCTAATATATTTATTATTATCTTTTACAGATTTGCTAATTTTTTTAATTATTTATCAAGTTCATGTATGCATTTTTGGAGAAAATTCAATACTAAAAATTAATTATATCAATATCATTTGATCAAATTATTAGTTTTTATTTTTGTTACAATGTTTGCACTTTTATAAGAAATTTTTTAAATATTGAATGAATATAATTTTGTCTATCTAAATAAATAGTTTTATATAGGTTGATATGTAATATATATTAATATTTTTCAATCAATTCAAATGTTTAAAACTAGGTAAAAAAAAGGACGTGATTTCAAACCTCTTCAAATCTTGATATATATTCAAATGAAAAAAATTGTCAATCTATCACAATTTGTAAAACTCATTTGAGTCTTAATTTCACTATCAAGATATAAGTTGAACTAACGCAGTATCAAATCATGCACACATAACACCAATTATCACTTATCAATTTCTTAAATCTTAATTACTTTTCTAATGCTTAAGTCGGAGTTCAATCGAAACAGAATAGCACTAAATCAAATACATCTTAGTCCATATAGAAAAGAGGGCTATCTAGGTAGAGGTGGAACTCTTAGGTTAAGTCTCACATGTTGGGAAGACTAACTTTGGTTTAAGTGTTTTAATTAGGTAAATAGTTTGAGCCTAATAAATTGTCGGGTATAACTTATCGAGCATGTCATAACAATAAAATAGACTAACTATATATACATAAATATTTTTTCATTTCTCCTTTTATTTTTCTTATATATTATATGTATTATACTATTTATTATAACTATTATTTTTATATTTTATTTAGTTACATATTATTCACTATACATGAATGAAATATTATTTCCATTATATAACTTGATTTCATTTTAGTTAAACATATTATTCACATTTTCGAAAAAAATTTAAAAAGCCAAGTCAAAGTAATTATTAGGTGAGAAGTCGGACATCTTTTAGCAAATATAATCCAAACTTCCATTGATGTCATTTTTTAAGATCTATACATTTAGTTTATTATATTTAATTTCATTCGAGTATTAAAATTTTGCAATAAAATATGTTATTTAATATTGTGTTATATATTTTTCAAAATTATTTCAAAACTTTAAAATAAATTAAATATTTTGAATTTTTGTTAAATATTTTATACATTAATACTATTTTAAATTTTATTTTAGGTATTTTTCTATTATTTGGTTTTCCATTAATTAGTTTGAGCATTTACATTTTATTTTCATTTTAGATATTATAGTGAGATTAATAATACAATAAAGTAGTGCATCATAGATCAGACCTCTTAGTCATTTTTTTATTTTTATTTTATTTTTTTTACTTTTAATCTTTATTAAAATTGTAATTTTCTTAAACTATGATTATTTTTAATTCGTCATACGTATGGTATTTTATGTGTTTATGTTTAATGTTATTTTTTTTATTAATTTACCTTTATTATTATATTTTTTAAGAAAAAAGTATCCACGTTTATTAAACTATATCTACATTTTATTTTGAGTTATTATTATTTTTCCTTTTGATTTTTTATACCTGTTCTATTCCATTCTTTTTAAACTATAACTACATTTATTATATTTTTATTAATTTTTTTATTTAGAATATTGAAGATTTATTATTATTGTTGAATTTAAATTTATCATGTAAAATTGACCTTTATATTTAGTTCTATTAATAAACTATCTTATTTTTATATCTTAATGTGTAATTATATTTTATTTATTTTATATATTAATATATAATAAATATTATTATTAATTAAAATAAATTTTATAAAAAAATATTTTGATTCCCACGAGAATTTTTTAAGTAAACCATAACAATGACCGGGTTTGAGAAAGGGAGGATGGGATCATGGGAAGCAAAGAGAGTCCATCAACATCCGTAATAAATGACTCGGGAGACATATTTACCTTGCATTTAATTTAATAATTAATGACAACACGGATATTTTATATTTTGCTTTCAATTTAAAAAAATCTCCAACTAATGCGTTGACTTAGCTGCAAATTATTGATATAATCGCATAATTGACTGGTGTTTATGGTTATCTTAAATTCTAATGACGAAGGGAAGGAAAATGGGTCAGTACTTGCCACAAAACGAGTCTTCCGAATCAACAGTAATCATGAGATTTTTTTAAATAAGACAGACCCCATTGACTAATTAGCTGCAAATTGAAGGGAAATGTGCCACAAAACCAGTCTTCCAAATCAACAACAAAGTGAAGCCATGACCAGCTAGTAGATTCTGTCCCTCTCCTTTGAAAATTTCTTTGGAAATTAAAGACAGCTCCATAGTCAAGATTTCTTTTTTTTTGAAACTATTACATGTGAGATTGCCCATCTACAACGGCTCACATACAATCATCTGAACCCGTCGCTTATGAGCCAATGGCGCGAACGAGGCACAAAATGAAATAACTAATTAGCTACGTCTTAGAGAAGGTTGCGTGGGCCATCGGTGATTTAATAAATCAATAGCGACGACTCTCTCTCGGCCGCTACATCCATCACTTATGAGTCGATGGCATGCACGCGGTGCAAAAATATAAAACTAATAAAAAACGGCTTAGAGAGGGCCACGTCAGTTGTCAGTGATTTAATAATTAACAATCGACGGTTGTTTGGTCGTCGGTAAAAAGTCTTTTTATTTTCATGCACACTCATCCCTCTTCTTTCCCCTGCTCTTTTCTCTCTCTTCTCCCTCTCTTTGCCTCGTCGCCGCCCGCTCGATTTCTCGTCATCAACGCTATCTCCTTCGCCCCCGGGTCTCTCTAGCCGTCGGTTCTCCTCGGGTCTCCCTCGCTGTAGGTTCTCGTCGTCTCCTTCACCTCATCGATCCTCAGGTCTGCCTCGCCGATTACAGCCTTCTACCTCGTCGTCTCCGGGTCACTATTGTCTCTGGGTCTCCATATGAATCATTTACTTTTTATATTCATATTATCAATATTGAATGATAATATAGAAAAATGACCAAAATGCCCTTCTAAAAATATAATAAATTATGTTATAATTTATTTTAACTAATAACAACATAATAAAAATATGGATTAATGTAAAATAATATATTGATTTAAAATAATAAAAAGTATTATTTATTTATTTTCATAAAAAAACTAAATCTTAAAAATAATAATTATTAAAATAATATTTAATAATAAAATAACAATTATCTATTTAGGATAAACAATTATTAAAAGTAATTTAATAATTTAATTTTTTTTATGTTATTATGTAATATTATAAATATTGAAGGACAATATAGAAAAATATCATAAGGAATAGACAAGGAATACTATTCATTGGGTTGAGGTAAGGAATAGTATTCTCCATGCATGGGGAATAATACTCCTTATCTATTCCTTATGACCCACATATTACTTGCCTATAAGTTGCAACCAAACAAGGAAATAAGTGGGGCATAGGAAATAATATTCCATTCCCCCTCTATTTTATCCAACCAAACACTATCTTATTGATTAGTATTCCTAGAGACACTCTATATATAGAATTATCAATAGCTAAAGTTTTTGGGAATCATCGATTTTAATAGACTATATGAATTAAACAACAATCTCACACATAAAATTAATTCAAGAATTTCCTTAGTATGCATGGATTGAACAGCAACCTCGACTAATTACCTCTAAATCCGGCATGAAACAATCATACCGAAAGATAAACTATTGTCCTAATAACCCAGTAATAGACCAACAATTAAAAAGGATCAATAGATAAATTATTGCAGGAAATAAATGAATACTAGAGATCAAGAGAAATTAAGCATAGGGAGATCTCACAATTCGAGTAGAACTGAAACGTCGAACGTCATTTAGCTAGATGGAAGAGAATTAGCCATGCATCGTAAAGACAAACATCTTTTAAAAATATTTCTACTCAATTGAAAAACTTAATTCTAAACTGAATTTAAAAGACTAAAACAAAGCATAAAAACTAAAGCTAAAAATTGAGATCCCTTGCTCATTATAACTTTTCTCCTCTTATAGGAGAATTGACAAACCTAACTAAAATAGAAAGAAAAATCAAATCAACCTTACAAGATAATAACTAACAACCAAATATCTTGGTTTAATATTTTAGACACAAAGGGCCCGTTTGTTTCGTTAAAAAACGAGGGACTGGACTGGATTTCGGCTCTTGTCCCCCGTTTGTTTTGCAAAAATGAGTAGGGACAGGATTTTAAATCCTGTTCGGGACAGGATTTTAAGCTCTTTTGGTGTACCGAGAAAATTCTCGGTACACCGATTTGGAGCGGAGGACTTTGAGGCGAAAAGACATCGTCGCCCTCGACTAAACACGGGTTCGCGTCTTCGCCCCCTTCTCTCTCGCCTCAAGCCCTAGCCGTCTTCGCCCCCTTCTCTCTCGCTCTCGCACCCTCGTCTCTCGCCCTCTGTCGTCCGCGTCTTCGCCTGTCGTCCGTGTTCGCGTCTTCGTCGTCTCCGTCCAGGTAACTACTCTCGCCTCCTCTCCGTCGATGCCGTCCACCTCTTCTCAAATATGCGCCGTCTTGGCTCTGATTCTGATGGCTTCACCCTTTCCTCTGTCATCTCCTCTGTCGTCGATGACGTCGAGCAGTTACACTCGCTCGCCATCGTATCGGGTCTTGACTCTTATGTCTCCGTCAACAATTCTCTCGTCAGTAGCTACAGTAAAGGCGGTTTCTTGGTTGAAGCCGAGCGTGTTTTTAACGGGATGGTCTGCCCACGGGATGCAGTTTCTTGGAATTGCATGATTGTAGCATATGGGCAGCATCGGCGAGGGCTAAAAGCTCTCAACTTGTTTCAGGAAATGGTTAGGAAGGGGTTTGATGTGGACATGTTCACGTTGGCGAGCGTTCTCACAGCTTTTACAGCAGTAAAGGATTTAGCTGGTGGTGCGCAATTCCATGCCCAGATGATAAAAACAGGTTTCGAGAGGAGTTCTCATGTTGGAAGTGGTTTGATTGATTTGTACTCGAAGGGTGGTCGGATACTCGACGCAAGGAAGATTTTTGAGGAGCTTGATGATCCTGATTTGGTTGTATGGAACACAATGATCTCGGGGTATTCACTCAACGATGAATTTTCGGAAGAAGGCCTCGAATGTTTCCGCAGCATGCAGAGAGCTGGCTTCATACCTGACGATTGCAGCTTTGTGTGTGCAATCAGTTCGTGCTCAAACTTGTCATCCCCATCCCAGGGGAAGCAAATGCATGGACTAACCATTAAGACCGAGTTCCCAAGCAATCAAATCTCAGTCGAAAATGCTCTAATTTCCATGTATTCAAAGTGTGGAAACCTGAGAGATGCTCGCCTGCTGTTTGAGAGAATGCCCAAACGGAACACAGTCTCATTCAATACAATGATCGCTGCTTATGCTCAGCATGGACTTGGATTAGAAGCAATAGATCTATTTCAAGAGATGCTCGAGTCGGGCAATGAGCCAAGGATTAAGGAGATTTGCCAGTATCTGGAGGAGATACCGAAGAAGATGGAGCTCGCTGGGTATGCCCCGGATACGAGATGGGTTCGTCCGAGGGATAGCATTACAGGAGAGATGAGGGTTGGATATCACAGTGAGAAACTTGCTGTGGCATTTGGGTTGATCAGTACTGCAGAAGGGTTGCCGATACTGGTGGTGAAGAATCTTAGGATATGTGGGGATTGCCATAACGCAATCAAGTTTATTTCTGCAACGACAAGAAGAGAGATTACTGTAAGGGATGCACATAGGTTTCATTGTTTTAGTGATGGCAGTTGCTCTTGTGGGGATTTCTGGTGAAGGTTTTTTACAAGATTATATGCTGTTAGTTTGCAAGTGTCGGCTGGTGGATATTCCATCATTGATTTATTTTTCTTATGATGAAATCATTGATTTATTTTGATTCTAATTAAATTTGCCCAATTCAAAGCAAAATGGTAACAGGTTGTGGACAAATGCATGAAACGTGGTTCTCTATTGATAATTTAATTAGGATAATTTTTTCAAATTAAGTAACTAAAATGTGGATAGTTTTGAAGTAATAGATTGTATTTGAATTATTAGGGACAGAAAATTATGTTTGGGTAGTACATGTAATTAGTTCCTCGATCTTTTAGGAACTTAAAGATAGTGATTCAAATTGAAGTATTTATTATTATGCATAAAATAAATTTACTTTTAGCACTTTATATAAGTATTTGTTTTTTTAATGGCTAAATTTAAGACTAAGTAGGAATACTTTTATGTTTAAAATTAAATTTGAGCATTAAAAATTTATAAGGGTATTTTGGTCATATTATCTTGTACAGGACTCTATTTTAACGAACCAAACGCAAGACGGGACTGGATATCGTGTCCTGTTCTTAGCGAACCAAACACGGTATAACTACTATACCAGGACACCTGATGTCCTGTCCTTGTCCCTGTCTGGTGTCCTGTGATGAGCAGTTTGCGAACCAAACGTGCCCAAAAGGAGAGTCCAAATTCGTATTGGAAGTTGGAAATAAATTTCCATCCTTGAAATTGGTAATTTCTAATTCTGCCACATGTATCTTCACTAAGGTGTGGGCACGTCTAAGGCATGACGATCATGTCCAGCTTTCTTTCTAATTTTTAGCTTTCAAAAACGTGCAATGAGGCTTCCTTTTTATTTCTTTTCGTACTTTGTTGCCTAAATATTAAAAATAACAATAATAACATATTATGAAGTATTTAATTCGAATTTGGCATAAAAATAAGCAGCTTAAGATGGAAAATATACATGTCATCAAATCTCTCCACACTTAAACGGTGCTTGTCCTCAAGCACAACTCAAACCGAACAATCACTCTCTTTAAAATTCATCTTACCTTATCGCAGCCTGCATCATGAAGTCTTAATAATCCAAACTAAAAGACAATAGTAAGTTAACTTTTCACAATAAAATCTCATTACTCCACACAGATTCATAACTACCTAGATGCACATTCAAGGTACAAGATGCATAGGCTAAAAAGTTTTAAGCACGCATGCAAATTTCAAAAAGAATCATCCCACAGAAGAAACATCTACCAAGCAATGCCAGAAGTCGAAAACTAGGAGACTTTACTTATTGATTTAGCACCTTTTGATTTTCCTAGATCGTTTGCTCAACCTTTTGACGCGAGGATATACATTGGTGATGCATGCACCCGGTTACTCAGTTGGCTTATTTGAATCTAAGTTCCTTGCCTAGAATGTCATACAACCTTTTGACGCAAGGACATACATTGGTGATCCATATACCCGGTTATTTAGTTGATCACAATTCAATGTGGCTACTAGCTCTACTCATGATCTTTGGTGATCAACGGAGTAATGGTACTCTCTTTTTCTTCTTCTTTTTTGAATTCAAACTTAAGGCATAACAAGGTAAAGTTCTTACTGTGCAAGATAAAACTAAGCAGACATGATTGTTTTAAAGTCTATTGCATTTTGAAATTCTAAGAGTTCATCAAGAGATGGTCATACATCGTGTGGAGAGATGAGAAATGCCTTGTTTATATCAGCTCCCTATTGTAATTCAGTTAATGCATCAAGACACAATGAATTGGACTATTCAAGCATATAAATGAACCTTTCAAGACAATAATTGAAATATATGAGCTGAAAAAAATATCTAAGACAAGATTTCAAAAGGACTTATCAAAAACGTGCAACACCAAAAATACAAAAGAAAAATTGCAGCTAGCAACATAATTGTGATTCCCATAAAATTTCAGCATTTAAAAGTTCAATTCTCATGCAAGTTGATTTCAGCAAAGTCATATTTGAACACAAACAGGTATCATGCAAAACAAATTCTTTCTCGCACTTAAAATTCATATTGTCCCTAATGTGATTCAAAATAATTTCAAAGCAAAATAGGAGCATATTGGGAAAATGAGAACTTTCCTGAATATTAGAGGAGGGTTGGAGTCATCTACTGTCTTGGGTTTTAGGCGTGGTCATGCCTAAAAATTCAAGTTTGCATTTTTAAAGTTTTGCCTCCTTTTTCATTTTAGAATCCTCAAAGTTCTACCATTGGTACCGAATTTACCCCTTGACAAAAGATAATTGGAAAAAATTAAAATCAGAAGTAAAAGAAAAATAAAAATAGATCTAAAGAAATTGAGAAGAAAATTATGCAAAAGTAAGACTAAGAAATAAGGCATGGGCACGCCTAATGCCTGGGTTGCCTTCTAGAAGCGCCATTGTTTATTGTCCTAGGCTAGACAGTACTGTCATATTTCACGTAACCCCGGTTGCGTATTTTAGATGCCTAGGCAGCGGCCTCAATTCTAATTGCGGTGCCTGCATAATAAAATGTGGTTAGTGCGAGAAATAGATGGTTCTAGGCATGAGGCATGAGTTTTTGTGGTTTCGAGCATCTTTATTTCAACCTGCAAATTATTTTCATAATCAATTTCAATACTATCCAAATTGATATTCATGTCCACAACACTCAAATTAAATATTTCGTAAGTTGAATGCCAATAAAATCAATACTGTTAACATAAAGTTTTTCGCTAGAAAATTTCATGGCATCATAAACATTGAATTTGATGACTTCCCTATCAAATTTCATAGTGAGTGTGTCATCATACATAGGGCTGGCAATGGTGCGGATACGGTGCGGATACGGATTATCCGTATCCGCACCGCATCCCATATCTGCTCATCCGTATCCGCACCGTATCCGCCACGGATATGAATATGGATATCCATATCCGCACCGCTTCAAATGCAGATATCCGCACCGTATCCGTATCCGCACCGTTTTTAATAAAAAAATATTAAAAATAATATATTTTATTAAAAAATCAATAAATTATCAATCCATTGATCCAAAACAAATATATAATATACTTCAAAATTCATCTAGACATGAAATTATTATAAAGTCCTTATATATATTAATAACTTATATAGGTAAAATAATAATTAAAATGAGGCGGATAGGCGGTGCGGATACGGTGCGGATACGGTGCGGATAGACAGACAAATCCATATCCGCACCGTATCCGCGTGGATATGAAATTTTCAGATCCATATTTGTATCCATATTTGTTTTTACTTGCGGATACGGATCGGATACAGTACGGATGCGGTTTTTAGATGGCGGATGCGGATAAAATTGCCAGCCCTAATCATACACATCTATTTTTGTCCTAGCTGTGCTAAGAAAGGGTCTTCCAAGTAAAATTTCAGATGAGTTGGAAGATGTGTCTTCCTCCATATTAAGCACAAAGAAGTCTACAAGGAAGACTAAATTGTTCACTTGAACTAAGACATTCTCCAACACTCCTTCGGGGTAAACAACTGACCTGTCAGCTAATTGAATAACAACACCTGTCTTTTTCAATGAATCGATATTTAAAGATGAATAAATAGACAATGACATGACATTTATAGATGCTCCTAAATCACACATAACTCTTTTTATACCAACATTGTCTATCTTGCAAGAAATAGCGAACATACATTGATTCTTGCATTTGTGAGGTAATTTCCTTTGAAATACGGCGAAAACATTTCCTCTCACATTTACCTTTTCATTACCAGTCAACTTTTTCTTGTTAGTGCACAATTCCTTGAGAAATTTAACATACCGAGGTATTTGCTTAATGACATCAAGTAAAGGAATATTTATTTCAAACTTGCGAAAAGTTTCAAGAATATATTTTTCTTCATTTTCCTTCTTTGACTTGACCAATCTTTCTGGAAATGGAGGCTTAATCATCAATATTCTTGGTTGTTCTGATTCATCTTGTTTCTGATTGGCAGTAATTTTAATTTCTATTTCTATTTCTATTTCTAAGACGTGCCCACGTCTTGGCAGACTGAGTTCTGCTAACTCTTTCTCACTTCTCAGAGTTATTGCGCTAGCATTCTATTTTGGGTTGATGAAAGTTTGTGAGGGCAACTTGCCTTGTGATTCCCAAAATTTGAGATGATGTCAATTGACTCATTTGATTCTCCAAAATTTGAATGCTTGTCTTTGTTTTTTGTTGAAATTGTTGTGTATTAATTACAAGTGTTTTAACAATTTCTTCAAGAGATGTACCTAAGTTTGAAGAAAAATTGTTGTGGCATGACAGGTGGTTTGTACTAAAATTGCTAAAAAAATTGTTGCTGAAAATTTGATGGCATTGTCCCGTAACTTAAGTTTGGATGATTCCTCCAACCTGGATTATAGATGTTTGAATAGGGATCAAATTTCCTTTGTGGAGGACGTGGGAATCCTCCGACGACGTTAGCTTGTTCTTGCATGTCCTCTTAAAGGGTATGGCACATGTTAGTGGGATGACCAGCGACGGCACAAATCCCACATACTTTAATCTGTGATGTGTTTTCTATAACCAAATTCTGAACCATAGTAGTTAGATGAGTAATTTTAGATTCAAGGGAGGACACATTTACCTCATTTACTCATCTTGAAGGTTTCTGTCGAAGCCCAAATTGTTGTGAATTGACAGTCATGATGGAGATTAATTCTCTAGCGACTTGAGGAGTTTTGTTCACTATAGCCTTACCACTTGCTACATCCATCACCCTCCTTTCCATGGGTAGCAAATTTTCATAAAAATATTGAATTAGTAATTGTTCAGAAATACCATATTGAGGGAAGCTTACACATAATCGTTTGAATCTTTCCCAATATTCATGCAAAGTCTCCGTGTCCTTTTGTTTGACTCCGCAGATTTCCCTCATAATTTCAGCGGCTCGTGAAGCTAGAAAGAATTTATCCAAGAATAACCTTAGCAAATCTGCCCATGCGTTGATTGATCCAAGAGGAAGGTAGAACAACCACTCCTTGGCTGCATCTGCTAAGGAAAAAGGGAAGGCTCGCAGTTTGATTTGCTCATCGGATATCTCGTGTGATTTCATTGTTGAGCATACAACGTGGAATTCCTTCAAGTGCTTATGAGGGTCTTCATTTTCAAGTCCTCGAAAAATAGGTAAGAGATGTATGAGTCCAAATTTTAATTCAAAGTTTACCTCTAGTTCTAGGTAAATGATGTGTAATGATGGTTGGTTGAAAGGTGCAGCAGCCAGTCCGCGCAAACTCAGATTATTTTCAACCATTTTTGCTTTTGTTTCAGAGTTAAGGCATGCCCACGTCTCATCTGCTGTTGAAGATGAGAGTGCTGAAACGTGTTTGTCTCGTTGTTGGGTCATCTTTCTAAGACTTCTAGTAGTATTCTCAATCTCAGGATCGTATATGAGTTTTCCCGTGCGATCAGATTCGACCATCAATGTTAAGACGCCCTCACGTCTAACCTGTCTGGAATTTTCCTGCACAGTCAAAATTGGTTAATAAAAGAATTAAAATTGATTATTACCAGTCCCCGACAATGGTGACAAAATTTGATGAGTGTCGAATCCACCAAAAATAAATACCTACTTCTTTGAGATTTGTAGTCGTGACAAGTAGGGTCGAATCCACAGAGACTACTTAGTTTCAAATTTTTTCAAAATCGGGAATTAAAAGAAAAGAAAAAAAGGAGGGTTTGATTAGATGCAAGAATATCTAAAAGAAAATAGTAATTAAAATAGTAATTAAAAACATTAAATAAAATCGAGGAGAAATCAATGTTAAGAAGGTCTAGCTAAAGGTAAGTTCTCATTTTCAGTTCGTAGGACTGATCATAGACACAAAGGATGAGTTCTTTTATTTCTTGCAAATTGGTTTGGTCGTAGACAAGCACTAAGAACCGTGATCTTCTTTAAATCTATGGTTAATCCAAACAAGCGTTGTGATTAAACCCTTATTGATTAGTATTCCTAGAGACACTCTATAAAACTATCAATAGCTAAAGTTCTTAGGATCACCGATTTTAATAGACTATATGAATTGAACATCAATCTCACATGTCAAATTAATTCAAGAATTCCCTTAGTACGAATTAAACAGCAACCTCGACTAATTGTCTCTAAATTCGACACGGAACAGTCATTCCGAAAGGCAAACTATTGTCCTAATAACCCGGTAATAGACCAACAATTAAAAAGGATCAATAGATAAATTATTACAGGAAATAAATGAATACTAGAAATCAAGAAAAAATTAAGCACAAAGATATCTCACAATTCGAGTAGAACCGAAACGTCGAACGTCCTTTAACTAGATATAAGAGAATTAGCCACGCATCGCAAAGACAAACATCTCTTTAAAATATTTCTACTCAATTGGAAAACTTAATTCTAAACTGAATTTAAAAGACTAAAACAAAGCATAAAAACTAAAGCTAAAAATTGAGATCCCTTGCTCATTATAACTTTTCTCCTCTTATACGAGAATTGACAAACCTGACTAAAATAGAAAGAAAAATCAAATCAACCCTACAAGGTAATAAACTGACAACCAAATATCTTGGTTTAATGTTTTAGACACAAAAGGAGAGTCCAAATTCGTATTGGAAGTTGGAAATAAATTTTCATCCTTGAAATTGGTAATTTCTGATTCTGCCACATGTATCTTCACTAAGGTGTGGGCACGTCTAAGGCATGACGACCATGTCCAACTTTCTTTCTAATTTCTAGCTTCCAAAAACGTGCAATGAGGCTTCTTTTTTATTTCTTTCCATACTTTATTGCCTAAATATATATTGAACATAACAATAACCACATGTTATGAAGTATTTAATTTGAATTTAGCATAAAAATAAGAAGTTTAAGATGGAAAATATACATGTCATCAAATACCTTCAAACATAATAGAGTATTTTCAATGATATGACTTATGCTTGAAGGTGAAGCATTGAGTAACTGTTAGTTCTAATTAAAAAACAAGTTTAAGAAACACTCATTGAAAGACAGAATGTATTGACACTGAAAAGATTATTTGGAAAATTAATGCGTTTGATTTTCATAAACAAAAACCTATGAAGTACCGACACGAACACAGGACACGACACGGGGTTCAAGATTTATATATAATAATATCATTACTTCCATTGATGTGAAACTTTCAATTTTTAGTTTTTTCTAGGCACCTTTCAAAATATATTAAACATTCTAGATAATTTCTTGTGTCAATGCTTATTGTTTCTAAGCCCCTTTCAAAAGCATGTGGTACAATATCTATTGACATTTCCCAAAAAATTTCTAAATTAACATGTCTTAGTACGTAGAACTAGTCATGTACAACCACATGTAAACAAAAAGTTAACTAGAGTTTCACTATATTTTTTATCAATAATTGTTGTTATCTTCTTCATTGAAAAATATTACTCTCTCAACTCTCATTCATCAAGAGGAAGATTGGTAACTTCAAAAATTCCATTATCTTCATCAATCGGTGAAAACTCATCTCATGCAATATCCCACATCATTGTTTCTCCTTTATTGTATTGGATAATTTTCCTTAAAATGAGACGAAGATTAGTATGGACAAATACTAAATTCTCTCCACTTTTAGGCTTCATCTTGTTTCTTTTAAGGGAATAGATAAAAGAGTAAGTGCTCCAACTTCTTTCACAACAAGAAGATGAAGATGGTTGCCCAAGTAGCTTAAAAATAATCTTTTGAAGAATTGGAGCATGAATACCATGAACTAGCCACCAAGATTTTGCATCAAGCACACCTCTACCATGTAAGGAGTCACAATCATCAAGCCTAACTCTACCATCCAAAAAAATTGCAAACTCAAGGTTCCTTGAAACTCGCCGGTGATTGTTTTATTATTATTTTTTAAAAAAATGCATGGTTGGCCGTGTCCAAGTCATGTTCAGACAAAAAAAAAATTGACTGGTCAAGACACTCTTTGACACATGGGACACGTGTGTTGAACGAGTGTCTTTGTGTGTCGGTGTCTGCGGCGTGTCGAACACGCGAATATAACAGTCTCACGGAGTGTTCATGCTACCTAGACAAGAACTGATGATTGGAAAAGCTTGTAAATAAAGCCACCCTTTTAGATTTCCATGTCATCTGGAAGAGAAGAGATCATTCATTACTAAAACATATTCCAATTTTGAGATATCCAAATGGAAAGAGATGGAATAAAAAATTGCTACGCGAATCAATTTAATTTACCGAAAACAATTATTTGATACAGTTTACTTATGCAAAGTGAGAGTCTCTAACACAATTCTCTCTCTATCAGATAATGGAGATGAAAAGATACCTCAAGGAAGAGATGGCCGCTTGAACAATTAGCTATTTCTTTGCTCTTCTGTCACAAGTTTTGAATCCAACGTGCAAATTGGTTCTTGCAATGAAATGATGATGTTCAACTTAATTGAAAGAAAAAGAAGATGCAAAAGATATAGTCATACAGATTCTTAAAAGTCTGTAGGATAGAACAACTAAAAAACTTAAGTCAGTTAGAAGTAACAATAATTGTTGTGCCCAACGAACCGATTTTGGTAATAATCATTAACCGAAAAAATAAACAAATTTTGTTGATACATTCGAATAATTAAACGTTTCACAAGTACTGAACTAGATTTATTGTCATAACCCAAAGATTTAAATTTTACGGGTTCTTGCTCATAAAAAATCGAACTATTTAAACTGTGATCATAAGAAAATACATAAATATACTCTTGAAAGAGAAGTGGAATACAAATTCGCATTCAGATACATAAGAATTATATAAGACCAAAAATAATCTTTTTTTTTCTGTTGAAAATACGTAAATAGATTTCTTTGTAGTAATGGGACTATTCCAATTAATGTTATATTTCCAACAATATTATCATTGTTTTCTCAATGAAGATTGAAGGACATTGGGTTAATCTAATAAAAACTGCCAAGTAGCAAATAAAACAGGACATGATTCTCAATAGTGCATATCCCAGTTGGCATTTAAAGCACTTTTTGGATTAGGAACACCGAGTTACCTTATTTCCTCGAGCTTTGCCAAAGCTTCAACTCACCCATTTGCAAATGACTCCAATCAGCTGCCCATTGAATTGACTAAAGATTTAGAATAAAACAATAAGATAGTTGCAGGAACCTGTAATACGCTTGCTTGGATCAAATACAAGCATTTTCTCTAGTAAATCAATGGCTCCATTAGACATAGTGGGAAACCTAGCACGAAAATGTTGCTTCTCACGTATCTGCGAGCATTGTCGCTTCGGAGAAATCCAAGGCTTGTCATCTGGTGAACCTATTAACTTATCATGATGAAAACCCAATAAGATGTCAGCTTGTTGGCTATAAGTAGTATTCAGGCAAGGAAAATGGTGGGCGAAATTTGTTGCAAAATAAAAGGGGAGGTGAAAAACAAATCTTGGATTAATTAGAAGTGAATGTTAAAGTCATTGGTTTGTAATATACTCACCAAGCAAGAAGATAGTGATTGACAATTTTGACATTAAAAAAAAATTGAGCACAAGCTTTACAAGGTCAAATGCATAGAAATGATTGTAAATATAAAAGGTAAATATCATAAATATCAAGAGACAAGCCATGCGGATCGTTTCAGCATTGTCATGCCTTGGAGGATCGAAGATAGGGAGCTCTGAAACTTTATCAAGGGGCAGCGAGAGTACTCAAAAGAGCTTGTCTCAGTAGCGAGATGTGCCGGGCAGCGAGGAGCGGCAAGAGGCGGCGAGATGCGACAAGAGGCAGTGAGGAGCTGCAAGATTCGGCGAGAGGCGACGAGGAGAAGCGAGATCCGACAAGGGGTAGTAAGGGGCGGTGAGGAGCAGCAAGATTCGGCGAGAGGCGATGAGGAGAAGCGAGATGCGGCAACATCGACAAGGGGCAGTAAGGGGTGTTGAGCAATAGTGAGATTCAGCGAGAGGCAACAAGGAGAAGCAAGGAGAAGTTGTCACCTCTATTGTCACATGTTGTCGTCGAAGAAAGAGATCAGGTCGGAAGATGCCCTAATCGAGATCTCGGGTTTTGTTCGATTTCAGACGAAACCAGCATAAACTACAAAATATTTACAATTATGCCACATCAGTTTTGTCGATTTTGTGAAAATTGAGTTTCGCGAAACTGAACCCAAAACCCGACCCTAATTCAGTCACCAAATGTTATTTCGGGACCGATTTTGGTTTCAGACAAAAACAAAACTCGAAACCGACCCTAACAAACAGGCCCAAGTATGCTACATGGGTAGATTCCAAATCCAGTGATCCAATGGACAATCAAATATTAGATTTTCATGATGGTCTCTCATAATTTGCTTCCCTATGGGCAAATTTATTATATTCCCTTGCAACAAAAGTAAATGAAATATTATTACAAGAAGCAACATAGTAACAAATGTCAGCAATAATAATTTCAATAGCCAAGGAGGTAGCTTCCCCTTTCCAAAATGTCAATGAGCGACTATGAATGTAACTTGATCACAATATCTAAAAAATTAACTTGGGCTACCAACTTGGATTAATTCTATGCCGAGCGCGGACTCGCACCCCATGATATATTTATCTCTCTAACTTTCTCTTTCCTCATCTAATAAAAAGATTAAGAGAAATAAATACATCATGATGGAATCGCACTCAACATAAAATAAACCACAAACTTGACAACAATTAAAGATAATCAAAGCCTAACATTTAATGATGATAGTTGAATGGATCATTTGGCCTTCAGCAATAGCACACAAACCGTCTTGTATTTGAACCATCACGCTAATAGCGTAAACTTTAGCGGCACAAAAAGTACTCCGAGATAAATCTAATCATAGGGAGGTATCATAGTTTATCTTAATCCAATTTCTTATTACTTATTTACACGTGATTATTTCCTATTGATTGAGATTACATATGAAAGAAGATATTTTCCGATGAAAAAAAAGGCCAAACTTTTTATCTAGTTTGTTAGGAAGAAAAACGGGTCTTCCTGCAAGGATTCAAAAATTCAAACGTCAAAAGAAAAAAATATCAAAACGAATAAATTCAGAAAACACAAAAAACATCAAAATTTACGTTGTTCGACCCGGCGGAGTACCGGACCTACTTCACAGGGAGAAGAGGGCACTTGATTTTATTAGGGAGATGAGGAAACATAGCCAATACAAGAGAATCTGAATACAACTGATAACTAAACTGAAAAGGAAAAAATATTATCTATACTCGAATAGTTTTTTGTATCCCGAAATTTGAATTCCTACTTCTGTTTGAAAACTATGGATGTGGCGTCATTGATCTTCTTGCTTTTGCCCGAGACGGTGTGAAGAAGAAGAGAACTACTGGAAAAGAATTAATCTTGCTTGAAAAATGAAGTAGATGAAATATCGGGATGATTTGGAACTGCACATAGAACCCCTTTTATAATGCAAGGAGCCGACGTATGGCGAGTGATTTGCCCACAAATTTCTTAGCATCGTTCAATTGGATCGGACGATTGAGGAAAAATTCTGCATCAATGTCAGCTGGGAAAAAAATGTTGTCCACGTGAAGATAAATAAAAAATCAACGGTTGAGGAAAAGATAAACTTCTGTGCGCTGCGATTTGATCAACATCTATGGTTGGGAAACAATTCATCCGCGTCAAAATAGGCGGCTGAGATCAATTTCTGCGCATGAAGATAACGTTGCATGCTGGTGATAAAGCCTTCAATTTTAATCACGCACATCAAGGTTGAGAAAAGTTCCAGCGTGAAGACACCAGGCAAAAACACCTTTTTCACCTCATGACCGATCAATTAAAGACTTGAAGCCATTTAATATATATATATATATATATATAAAAGCAAGATTCACTAATGTCAGCTGGCACTTTCATCCCATTTTAGCTGATGTGTCAATTTTTTTTTTTTCAATTTTCTAATTTTTTTTCACTTTTGATTTTTTTTAAATCAGTACTAAATGTCATTGAACCAATGTTGTTAATGCTATTGAATCAATGTTATGTGCATTAATTGCAAGATTTTTTTAAAATCAAAATTGCTAATATTATTGAATCAATGTATTAATTGCAAATTACCTAATGAAACTATAGTTACTGTATTAAAATTGCAATCACTGATGTCGTATTGGTAATGCTATCGAATCACTGCTGCATGCATTAATTGCAATTAATATCACTGCAGCTAATTGCAAATTTAATTCCATGCTTACAACAATACTCTCTCTCCTCTCTATATCTCCCGAAACTGTTTGCCTTCGTAAAACTGCCACACATCCACTAATGCACGATCCATTAATGTTGATTTAAATGGATTAATATATAAGAGGCTTACATTGCCTTCCTCCTTCAGGACAAAAACCTTATTCCCCTTGCAAACTCTTCTTTGGACTCAGGTAATTTATCTTCTTCTTACTGCTGCTATTCTGTCTTATTATTATTATTATTATTGTTGCTCTCCTTCTTCTTACTACTACTCTTCTTCTTCTTCACGTTTTTCTTTTTTCCTTTTTTACTTTTTTTTTCCTTTTATTCTTTTTTCTCAGTGAGGTTGGAACATGGAATTGGGATAAGGGTTTTGGCTCTAATGGGCAGAGTCACTCTTGGTAGGAGTTAGGGATGCTTAGCACAACAGCTGCTGGATCTCCCCCCACATTCAGAAAATCTTCAGGAGTATTTCACTCAGAAATATAGATAGAAGAAACTTGGGGAAGAAAGCAACACTGCTTACCAACCAGGTCTGCACCCAAGTAGGAGCTAACCTCTGATATTGATATATAATTGACCCGTGAGACACTGTGATAATTTCCCTAATCCATGCTTAAATAATTTTTAATTATGAATTACTGACCGAAGATATTTAAAACTATGTTGGAATTAAAGGCACTATGAGGTGGAAAAGTATTGCTTCATTATTATATTGATTCATTACAGAGCTCAGTATTTATAGAGAGTTAAACGTAACCACCAGCAATAATAGAGCAACGGACTACAATAATAGAGGTGAGTAGTGGCGTCTTGTTGTGGTGAAGCGGATATATTGACGTGGCATTGATGTGACTACGTACGAGGGAGTGAGCCAAAGTGAACCGGTAACTTTGTTACGCCAATATCCCCCCTCAAGATGGGCCGGTTGACGACGCCCATCTTGCTCCTATGCTCCAGGAACAGAGGTGACGCACTCGCTTTAGTGAGAGAGTCTGCAAGTTGCAGATTCGCAGGTATGTGTTGCACTTGGATATTTCCTTCGTCAGCTTGTTCACGGACAAAGTGAAAGTCAATGTCAACATGCTTTATCCTGCTGTGGTTGGTGGGATTTTTGGTGAGCTGAGTTGCGCCGAGATTGTCGCAGAGCAATGTGGGAGTTGGAATGGGGCAGCAATTGAGTTCTTTGAGAACACTGATCAGCCACAGTACCTCTGCAGTGGTGTTGGCAATTGATTTATACTCTGCTTCTGTTGATGAACGTGCTATTGTTTTTTGCTTTTTAGAGCTCCAGCTAATAGGTGAGTTACCTATAAAGATAAGATATGTCCCAGTCGATCTTCGATCATTTTGATCACCTCCCCAGTCAGAGTTGGAGTAGGCTTTGATGTCAAATTGTGGATTTGAGTTCATCATGATGCCTAAGTTGTCAGTTCCCTTTAGGTAGCGTAACAGCCTCTTACAGCATTGCCAGTGGAAAGTTGATGGTTGATGCATGTACTGTGAAAGCTTGTTCACAGTGAAAGCAATGTCTGGCCGAGTGAACGATAGATATTGAAGTGCTCCAATGACTTGTTTGAATTGCTTTGCATCTGCTGGAGACGTGCCATCATTTAAACAGAGTCTGGCAGATGATGACATAGGAGTCTGGACTGGATTTGCTTCATTCATATTGACTCGGTGAAGTAAATCTGATATGTATTTGCTCTGAGATAAAAACAAACCTCTATCAGTCCTAGTAACCTCGACACCAAGGAAGTAGCTTAGCGGTTGGATGTCTTTAAGGGAAAACCGAGAAGCTAACTGCGAATGTATCTCATGCAGATGAGCAATGGAAGTTCCTGTTAGGATTATATCATCGACATAGAGTAATAGAAGAGTTACTGCAGTAGAATCATGTTTTATAAATAGTGAAGTGTCTGACTTGGAGTTGTTGAAGCCAATACTATTTAAGAAAGACCTGAGTTCATTAAACCATGCACGCGGAGCTTGACGCAGCCCGTATATGGCCTTGTTTAATTTGCAGACATGGTGTGGATGCTCTCGATCAATGAAGCCAGGCGGTTGCATCATATATACATCTTCATACAACCGGCCTTGAAGGAAGGCGTTGTTGACATCTAGTTGGAAAAGTTCCCAGTTAAGTTTGGATGCAATGTTCAGTACTATTCTGATAGTTGTCTGTTTAATGACTGGGTTGAATGTATTTGTGAAATCAATGCCTTCTTGCTGATGGAATCCTTTGGCGACTAAGCGCCCTTTGAACCTATCAATGGTTCCATCGGATTTGTGTTTTACTCTAAAAATCCACTTGCACCCGACTATATTTTGATGCTGTGGTGCAGGAACTAGTGTCCACGTTTTGCTCCGGATTAAGGCATTGTACTCTTGTTGCATGGCATCTCTCCACTCTGGATGTTGAATGGCTTGTTTGTGAGTGTTGGGTATGGGTTGATGGGTGGCTGTTGTTAGTAATGCTGTGTAGTCAAGTGGTTTTTTTGGCTTGAAGATATTGGATTGGGACCTTGTTTTCATGCGTCTGAGTGGAGAATGAGCTGGTTCAGTTGTGGAGTTTGAGGTATATGAGTTCCTTGTCATTTCTTCATGGACTGGCTCGTTCATGACTGAGAGTGAAGGTGACCTGTTAACTGGAATGGAGGATCAATTAGAGGTCGTAGGTGTACATATGTCAAAGTCATCTGTGGACTCATGGGATGGTTGAGTTGTAGTGGTGGGTGTTTCAAGATTTGAAAAAATGTCCATCCATGTATCAACTGTGGAAGGATCAGCCCTTGTTAGACTCATAGAGGTATAGGAGAAGGGAAATTTGTCTTCAACAAATCTGACATGGCGTGAGAGAAAGACTTTGTTGGTTGTTGGATCGAGGCATCTGTAACAATGGTGTTGAGTTGAGTAGCCGAGAAATACACATGGTGTAGATTTGGTGTCGAGTTTATGTTGAGAATAAGGCCTCAACCATGGATAGCAGAGACAGCCGAACACCTTGAGATTGTGATAGTTCGGCTGGTCATTGAAAAGGCATGTAAATGTTGTTTTGTTTTTTAGAGTAGGTGTTGGCATTCGGTTTATGAGATACACGGCAGTAACGCAGGCAAAGTGCCAATATTGCAAAAGAATTGAAGCATGAGATAGAAGTGTAAGGCACATTTCCATTATGTGCCTATGTTTGCGTTCAGCAAGGCTCACCCTTTGAGGAGTGTATGGTGGAGAGAAAAGTTGTTGTATGCCATTAGTGGATAAAAAGAAGATAGAGCTACGTATTCACCTCCTCCATCTGAATACACACTCTTAATGGATTGATTGAAGTAATTTTCAACTAATGGCTTGAATTTTGAGAAGATTTGTAGGACATCAGACTTTTGTTTGATTGGGAACAGCCATGTGTATATGGAGTAATGGTCAACAAAAATTACATAGAATCGATGCCCTTCAACAGATGTTTTTGGAGCCGGGCCCCAGACATCCGAGTATAAAAGTTCAAGAGGTCTGCTGGTTTTTATAGAAGAGGTGCTGAATGGAAGGCGATGACTTTTATTACACATGCAGGCATTACAGTGCAATATATTGAAAGTAGAATGAACAGCAGACAATTTAAGTTTGGATAAAATTGAAAGGAGAACTTTGTTATGTGGATGACCAAGACGTTGATGCCAAATGTTATTGTCAACTGGAAGAGCTGAGGTAGTGAAAATGGTTGATTGGGAAGGAGTCCACGAGTACAGATCACCCTCATTCTGGCCTTGTGCGATCACAGCCTTGGTGTTGAGATCCTTGACAAGAAAGTGGTTAGGGAAGAATTCTATAGATGCATGGTTATGTTTGCAAAACTTGGCAACGGATATTAAGTTCTTGGTTATCAAAGGCGCATAAAGGACATCACGAAGTTTAAAGTTTGGAGGTATATGAATCATACATGCTGGAACCAGATTGCCATCTCCAAGGGAAATGTTGTACTCATTGTTGAACTGAGACATAGACTGCACTGCATCCGGTTCAGATGTTACATGATGCGTGGCACCAGAATCTAATATCCAGGGAGAAATTTGTTTATGCTGCAGTTCAGAGGAGTGAAGTTGTGGACGACTGGTTTCTGATCCAGAAGATTGTGATCGGTTGTTATCAGATGCAAAACGAAACCCAGAAGATTGGGATCGGTTGTTATCAGATGCAAAACGAAATCTACAAATTCTTGTCGGATGACCAAATTTGGCACAGATCTGGCATTGTATCTTTGGTTTATACTGATTCTGGGACCTCTGTTGCTGTTGATAGTTGGGATATGGAGGCTGAGTGTGATTGTTCTGATGCGATGGAGCCTTTTTATTGTCCCAGAATTGTTGTTTGTTGGGAGTGAAATAGTTCTGTCTCTGCATGTACTGAACTGATGCAGGAGGTGCATCTTGTCTGAGTTTGAGAAATGTTTCGTGACCTGCAAGCTTGTCGAAGAGCTCCTCAATGGAGATCGGAGTATCACGTGAGCGTATTGCTGCACTAATGTCGTTATACTCCGGTCCCAATCCACTTAGAATCTTGATGGTTAAGGCAGCAGAATTAATGGGTGAATCAGCCATCGATAGTTCATTAGCTATGCTTTTAATCTCACTGAAGTATTCAGCAATTGTTCTGTGACCTTTTGTTAGTCTAGAAAGAGAATCTTGAAGACTAAAAATTCGCGTCTGGGACTTATTTGCGAACTGAGCTGCAAGCTGCATCCAAGCATCATAGGATGATGATGAAGTTGCGACAATAGAGACGATGGATTGATCCACCGAAGCCATGATGGCATGGCGGATCAAGCCATCTTGTCTTAGCCATATGCGACGAGTAGGATCATTGACAGAGGGGCAAGATGAACTACCGTCAATAAAAGCTGTAAGATCATACCCAAGGAGGAGCAGCTCGATCTGGATTGGCCAGTTCATGTAGCTGCTGCTACCAGTAAGCTTGATCGGCAGCTGAGACGTCGGATTGATGGTGATGACTTGATTTCCGGCATTGAATGGGTTAACAACCTCAGCAGCTGGAGCATCCGTAGTAGTCATCCGATCGTAGAAGAATAGTTTTTACAGAGAAAGAAAAAAAGTAGTGTGTGGAGTAAGAAGAAGAGACTGATCTCGTTAGAGAACAGGCTCTGATACCATAAAGGCACTATGAGGTGGAAAAGTATTGCTTTATTATTATATTAATTCATAACAGAGCTCAGTATTTATAGAGAGTTAAACGTAACCACCAGCAATAATAGAGCAACGGAGTGCAATAATAGAGCAACGGACTACAATAATAGAGGTGAGTAGTGGCGTCTTGTTGTGGTGAAGCGGATATATTGACGTGGCATTGATGTGACTACGTATGAGGGAGTGAGCCAAAGTGAACCGGTAACTTTGTTACGCCAATAGGAATCAATTTAAAATGAGGATCACATATATAGTTAATTATATGAATGACCACATTCATGTATCTATAATATCTTATAGATGAGGAGATAGTTTTCCTTTTCATTTCCTTTAATCAAAAGAGAATTATGCGCCATGGATAAATACAAGCAGTTCACAAATATAAGACAACTTGCATGCAGTAATTAATCTCAAAAAAGAGAAAAGATCCTATTCGATTTAAATTTTCGCTCTCATCTTTTCAATATTGCACCTCAGGGTAGATATGTACCTTGATGCTTGGCTTGCAGGCATTTAGTAATTGAGTGACATTACATGCAGAAAGAGATGGGTGTAGGCATCTGCTGCATGCATGTCAAGTGGATACTAGGCAAATGAATTATGTGCAAGACAAAAACTTCTACGTTTTCCTTTTTTTTTCTCAATCATCATTAATTAATTAATTATGTGCATGACAAAAACTTCTACGTTTTCCTTTTTTCTCTTTTCTCAGTCAGCATTAATTAATTAATTACGTGCATCACAAAAAATTCTCTTGCTGTGTATATAGTTTTCTTTTAATAGATGGATATATATATATATATATATATATATATAATTAAGTAAATGGATGTTTTAACCCGAATGATTTTTCTTCATTGTTCTTAATTTTACTAGGTCTTGGTAATTAAAATTCTGCTGCAAAATAAATAAAATTGGTCTTTTATGTTCTTTCTGAGTACGAGAATGGAAAATGAATAATATTATATCATTTTTGTTTTAAGCCAGTAATTAAACTTTAGATGAAAAATATCTAATTATTCGTTTTTATCTTTGTAAAATGATATGATGTTAATAGGATGCATTACACAAGAAGAATCGAACATTGCTATGAAATCATTGAGTCAAGAGCGAAGTAAAGAAGATCTTAAAGATATGATCAAGATATGATCAACGAAGTGGATGCTAAGTTTTGCTAACGCAGGAGATTCAGATTTTTTTTTTAAATATATAATATATATTTTTAATTCATATTCCATAAATTTGTTTGATGAATTAATGATATATATATATATATATATAATTAATCTTAATTCACATTTAATTCTCATTGGATAATTTATACTTTCTATCAATTAATGCTTATTACGTAGGTTTTCTCACATTTTCTTTCTTTATTGTAGAAATATACTTCATCGTTTCATAATAAGTGACTTTTTAGGTTTTTTTTAAAATTTCATATTAAGTGACATTTTAGACTTCTAATGTAGTATTAATTATTTCTTTATCAATTTTAATCTCTAATAAAAGTTTATCTCATCAATAGAGTACAATAATAAAAAGCATGAAATTTAAGGGTCACACTATGGGTAATTTAGTAAAAAGAAAAAAAATATATTAAAAATTAAGCTATCAAATAGTATTTTTAATCTATGTGCCAAAGTCTAAAAAATCACTTATTATGAAACAGATGAAGCATTAAATTTCAAAATGTTACTTATTACCACATCATGTAGTCAATTAATTTCAATTCATTAATCTGTATAATTAAATTTCATATTAAATATTATTTATGCTTTATAACTAAATTTTATATCAAATTTCACATTAAACTTCGTATTAAAGTTCACATTAAATTTTATTAAAACTTAGGAAGCACTCTATAATTAAGTAGTGAAGTCAAAAAAATTCCATAAAAATATTAGTGTTGATTCTCAATTTATATTTTATTAACAATTTATACTTTCATGATTATAAATTTTACATTATTTTTAAATATTTATTATATATTTATTATTTGAAGCTGTATTTTTTGATAATAATTATAAATTTACTAAATTGCTAAAAATATTTTTTTAATGTTAGAATTATTTTTTATATTAGTTTTATGCTATTAAAATAATTCTATACTTTATCTTTGTGTTAGAAAGAAAACATTATTTTTTTCTTTTTTTTGAATTATTTTTTTATACTTTATCTTTGTGTTATATTTTATGTTACTCTAATTTGAAATATTGATATTTTTATAATATATAATTATTTTCTTTGAAATGGTTTTGATTTTTTTATTCAAAAATTTATTAGTATTTTATTTTTTTATTTAAAAAATTGCTCTGTATATATACAAATTAATTTGATTGCATCCAATTTGAAAGTTTTTGTCAATTTCAAAAGTATTTTTTTTTGTACTCTTCCATTATCATCTCTTAAAATTTTGTTTTTATTTTTTTTTGATTGGTTATTTAATTAGTAAATTTAATTTTCAATTCAACATATTGATAATGTTTAATTTTATTTTTAAATGTGCAATACTTACAAAAATTAAATAAATAGTATTTAATAAACAATATTATTGTGCATGTGATATAAATTATGAATTAGCTTATTTGTTTTTTTTTATCAAATTACATTGAAAAATTCTATTTATTGTTAATATTTTAATTTTTTTCAAATGTTCAATACTTATATGTCTTAAAAAATTATTAATTCAAAAAAAATTCTAATGATTATTATTTTAATGGTTGATATATCGATCATTGCTATTTTTAATTGCTAATTTAATAAATTAACAATTTATATTTTTATGATGAATATTGGAATATATAATAAACAATACTAAGCTTTCATAAATAATATTAAGATTTCATAGGACTAAGCTTTCATAAATAATATTCACAAAAATATTTTGATCATTATTATTATTAATTAATTTGGAAGCAAAATCAATTTAGAAGTCTATACCAATTTAATAGATTTTTTTATTTTGAATTTTTCATCTTATCATCTCATGAAATTTTATTATCATTTTAGCTCATGAACTTTATATTTAGATTTGATTCAATTGAGAAATAGATCAAATTTGGAAATGTTGGTCAATTTCACAAGTATTTTTTCGTATTTTCCATCAAATAATTTTTTTGAAATCTTATTTGTTAACTATGATTAAATAGTTATAGTATTTATAGCTATCTTTATTCAACGTATAATTATTGTTTGATTTTCTATATAGATGTGTAATACTTATATGTTTACAAAAATTAAGTAAATAATATTCATTTAAGAATTATATTATTATGCATGTGTACAAATTATTAATGTGCTCGTTTCTTAATTTATTAAATTATTATAAACTTTTGTACTTATTGTTTATGTCTACATGAAATATCATTATAGTAAAGGATCAAATAAAATTTAGATACAATTATAAATTTTTATTTATAAAATAGTTATTTACTTTTATAATTTTTATTGTATTTATTATCAGTGCATGTTATACTATAAAAATTCAAACTCTATTAATTAATAATAATATCATTAATTTTTACTTAAGAATATTATATTTTATATTTATATTTTTTGCGCAACGCGTGGGCACTCGACTAGTTTATGAAATGATGCTGCCTCAAATTAGTGTTGCCTCGAATTGCGTGAGCAATTTGATGTCGCAATAACATTAATGCACATGGTGCAAATAGATGGGCTTGGCCCAGTTCATAAGATTTTTTGTTCCCCCCCCCCCTTTTTTTTTCTTGATCCATTTTTGTAATCTGGTCCATTTTCAAAATATATTCGGATTAAATTGAATCAATCCTCATAATTTTCTCATTTGATGAGATTTAAGCCCGATGTAGTCTTCTCCTCTTCTCCCAATAGTCCTGTAGGGCTAACCTGTGCCTTGAATCAGTCTTATCAAGTTCAGACAGTGTTCAAATTTGGCTGTTGGTAGTACTTTAGTCAGCGTATCTGTAGGATTATGAGTCGTGTCAATTTTTTGTAGCTTTATTTCTCCTTTTGAAAGAATGTCCCTTATGAAGTGGAATCTGACATCGATGTGCTTTGTCCTTTCATGGTACATATGATCTTTTGATAGATGAATTACACTTAATTTGACTGTCACTTTGCACGACTATATCCCTATTTTGAGAAGTTAGTTCTTTTATCAGGTTCCCAAGCCAGATTGCTTCTTTAATAGCTTTTATAATAGCCATGTACTTCGCTTCAGTGGTGGAGAGGACGATAGTGGGTTGTAGATCGGCTTTCCAACTTACTACAATTTCGCCTATAGTGAAGATGTAGGCGGTGATTGATCTTCTCTTATGAAGGTCACCGACATAGTCCGAGTCTGAGTATCCTACAAATGATTCATTAGTTCCACTGAAAATAAGATTGACTTTAGAAGTACCTTATAAGTAGCGTAGTATCCATTTAACCGCCTCACAATGTGCTTTTCCTAGATTTGCCATGTACCGACTCACAACATTGACTGCATGTGCTATGTCTGGGCGGGTACAGATCATGACATACATAAGACTACTATATGCGCTTGCATAGGGTACATTTGACATGCCAATTCTTTCTTTTTCATTTTCGGGCATAGTAACTCTGATAATTTGAAGTGAGCGGTAAGAGGTGTCTTGACATATTTTGCTTCTTGCATGCCAAAATGCTCAACCACCTGCTTTACATAAATCTCTTGTGTCATGTACAACTTTCTTTCTTTGCGGTCTCGCTTTATCTCCATCCCTAGGATTTTTCTTACAGCCCCAAGGTCCTTCATGTCAAATTCACTTTTAAGGTATTTCTTAAGCCTGTCTATTTCAGTAATATCTTTTGCCGCAATAAGCATATCATCAACATAAAGAAGCAAATAAATCATAGAACTAGCTGATTTCTTTAAATAAACACAAATATCAAAAGATGATCTACTGAAATCAATACCAAGCATAAACTGATCAAACCTCTTATACCATTGTCTGAGAGATTATTTGAGGCCATAGAGTGATTTTTTTAGGAGGCAGACATGATCAACTTTATTTTTGTCTTCAAACCCTTCTGGTTATGTCATGTAGATCTGTTCTTCTAAGTCACCGTGTATGAAAGCTGTCTTTACGTCAAGTTATTCTAACTCCAAGTCTTGCATGACTACTAATGCTAGAAGAACACGAATAGAGGTATGCTTAATCACAGGAGTAAAATATCTTTATAGTCAATACCTTCCTTTTGACTATATTCATTTGTCACCAACCGAGCTTTATAGATACCGTATTCTTTGAGTTTGTAGATCTACTTGCACCCGACAAGTTTCTTCTGCGGTGGAGGCTTCACAAGTTCCCAAATATTATTTTTTGCAATGACTTGAATTCTTCTATCATAGCTTCACGCCACTTTCTTGAATCTGTCTGATTTAGGGCTTCTTTATAGGAGGCTGGTTATTCAGTGCATGGAGTTTCTTCAGTCACTGCAAGAGCATATGTAGCAACATTTGCATACCTATGATTAGGATGTGGTGCTCGCCTAGGTCGGTTGAGGGCGATGGAATAAGAATTCTTCTCCTTAACTTGATATTGCTCCTCCTCGACCCGGTGTGGCTCCTCCTGGACTTGAACATGTTCTTCGGTGGTCTGTTCTAATGAAGCAATGTCATTGACTTCTGTGGAAGGTGGTTGAGGCGTATGTGTAGGGAACCAAAATTCTTGGGTACCAGGTTGAGGTGGTGTTTCTTCTTGAGGCACTGTAGGTTCATGTGAGTCCTCCTCTTCTTGGTCCTTCTTTTTCATTTTCAAGAGTACGTGTTTATCAAAAATCGCATATCTATGCAAGTGGTGTTTCTTCCCTGAAGCAAAAGTCTTTAAATTCTCCACTGCAAAATTATAGGCCATTGTCGGTTCGCAGAGTCCGAACATATCTATCAGTTTGCTTCTCGATCATTGCCTTCTAAGACTAAAATTTAGAGAAGACATAAGATTTATTTTTAATAAAATAAGCTCATACCATCCTAGAGTAATCATCAATAAATGTGAGCATGTATGGAGCTCCTCCTTTAGATTCAACTGGTGATGGCCCCCACAGATCAGAGTGGATGTAGTCCAATTTTCCTTTAGGATAGTATTGCCCTGTGGAGAATGAGACTCTTTTCTGTTTGTCATAGATGCAATGCTCACATAACTCTAGCTTAGCCAATTTTTATTTTTCAAGTAGTCTCTTTTGTTCAAGTATTAGCATGCTCCTTTCATTAATATGTCCTAATCTCATATGTCATAATTTAGCAATATCATCATCAGAGTGTTCAGAGGTTACCATAGTTGCACCACTTATTACCGTTGTGCCTTGTAGGATGTAGAATTGGTTTACTTTTAGTGCTTTCATTACTGTTAAGGACCCCTTTATGACTCTGAAAACTCCGTCTTGACCTGAATACTTGTGTCCATGTGCATCTAGAGAAGATAAAAAAATTAAATTTCTTTTAAGACCTGAAACGTGCCATACCTGAGTTAGAGTCCTTGTAATGCATCGTGCATTTTAATTTTTACTGAGCAAACACTTGCTACTTAACATGATGAGTCATTTCCTATTAGCACTTCTTTTCTATTAGCATGTTCATATGTGGTAAACCAATATCGGTACAGTGTCATATGAAAAGAGTAACCTGAATCTAAAGTTCATTTATCTTGAGATCTAGCATAACAAGCTGAAATAGTAAGTACTTCTACTTTTTCATCCTCATCAGCATAAGATGTTTCCCCGTTCTGATTTTGTTCCTCCTGTCTCCATTTCAGCTTACGACATTTTGATTTGATGTGTTCCATCTTTTTGCAATAATAGCATTGCACATTTTTTGATCTGAATTTAAATCTAAACTTACCCCGGCTTTTATCTCGTGACCTGTGTCGTCCTCTACTGTTCAGGGCTTCTCCACGACTTCCAGAGGATCCTGTGGTAAGTTGAGAGTCGACAATCTCCTTGGACACTAGTATTGTTGTCACCTCATCCAGAGTAATAGTATTCTTGTCATACAATAAACTTTCATAGAAATTTTTAAAAGAAGTAGAGAGAGTAATTAGAAGCATAAAAGTATTATTTTCTTCCTTAAATATAACTCTTATATCCTCAAGATCAATAAGAATAGAACGAAAAGTACTAATATAATTTTTAACAGAATTGTCATAGTCATGCGTAAAAAATATAATTTATGTCTAAGTGTCATCTTACTTGTAAGAGTTTTATCCTGGTAGATTATAACAAACTTTTTCCATACATCTACAGTGGTCTTTTCTAATGCAACTTCTCGCAGTGCCTCGTCGCAGACGCTCATGTACAAGGTGACTTTAGCACTTTCATCAGCCCGGTCATTTTCCCTTTCAGTGTCTTCCATCTCATCTCGCCCACGAATAGTGTCCAGTAGGTTCTTCTTAACCAATATTATTTTCATCTTCAAAGCTCATAATGACTAGTTGACATTGTGGTCCAATTTTTAGATTTCATATGTTGCCCCTAACATTGTAAATTATTGGCTCTGATACCACAACTATTAGGAAGAAAAATGGGTCTTCCTACAAGGATCCAAAAATTCAAACGCCAAAAGAAAAAATATCAAAATGAATAAATCCAGAAAACGCAAAGAACACTAAAATTTACGTGGTTAGACCCAGTGGGGTACCAGGCCTACTCCATGGGGAGAAGATGATACTTGATTTTATTAAAGAGAGAAGGAAACACGATCAGAGAATCTGAATACAACTGATAACTAAACTGAAAAAGAAAAATATTACATGTACTCGGATATTTTTTTGCATCCCAAAATTTGGATTCTTACTTTTGTCTGAAAACTGTGGATGCGACGTCCTTAATTTTCTTGCTTCTGTCTGAGACGATATGAAAGAAAAGAGAGCCGTTGGAGAATTTTACTTAGAGAAATAAAGTAGATAAGATATCGGGATAATTTGAACTGCCCATTATAACCCCTTTTACAATGCAAGGAGCCGACGTGTGGCGAGTAATTTGCCCACAAATTTCTCAGCATCGTTCAATTGGATCGGACGACTGAGGAAAAATTATGCATCAATGTCGGCTGGGAAAAATTGATGTCCACGTTAAGATAAATCAAACATCAACGATCGGAGAAAAGATAAACTTTTGTGCGCTGCGATTTGATCAACATATATGGTTGGGAAATAATTCATCCGCGTCAAAATAGGCGGCTGAGATCAATTTCTGCTCGTGAAGACAACGTTGCATGCTGGTGATAAAGCCTTCAATTTTGATCACGCACATCAAGGCTAAGAAAAGTTCCCGCGCGAAGACACATGACAAAAACACCTTTTTCACCTAATGACTGGTCAACTAAAGACTTGAAGCAATTTGAGGCAGCAATAATATCACCCCGTGCAATGCAAATGGTGCTAAAAGATGATATTGGGCCAAGCCCAGAAGATTTTTTATTTTTTTCCCTTTTTTTTTTCTTGATTCATTTTTGTAATCCGATCCATTTTCAAAATTGATTGGGGTTAAATTAAATCAATCCTCACATAGTTCAAAATGAAATTTGATTTTTATTGGTTGAATTTAATTTCATAATGATTCCAAAACTCTAGTTTACATTCACCAAATTTGTAGTACATTACATGAGAATGATTGATTTATAATCATTCAGGGGGCGTTTGGTTGTCCGCAAGTGTAAATATTGTAAAATTTATTTGCATGCAAAAGTAAATGCCCGTAAATATATTTTGCAATCTATCGTTTGGTTGTCTGCAAGCAGTGGTGGATCCAGAAAATTTTATTAGTGGGGGCAAACTAATTTTGATAGTCGACCTCGACGAGTCTTCATGTTTTGAAAATGCTGTAATTTTTTTTCATTATCAATGTTGTCAAATACCTCTTTCTCAATGTATGTAATCAAACAATCATTTAACCATTCATCTCCCATCCGATTACGTAGTTTATTTTTTATAAAATTCATTGTAGAAAAAGTTCTTTCAACACTTGCTGTTGCCACAGGAAGAATCAATACTAACTTCAAAAGTAAATAAATCAATGGGTAGACTATATGTTTTTTTGTCTCAACTAACTTTATAGAAAGGTCAACGATCGTGTTTAAATTTAAAAATTTATCATTTGAGCGGACATCTAAAATATAATTATCAAGTTGATCATCTAAAATCATAAGATCTAGAGTGGAAAATTTAGTCGGATAAAATTTTGCAAGTTGAATCAATTTTTGATCAAATGAAATAAAATAATCTTTTGGACTTAAGCATGCCACTGAAAGAAGTAATTCAGTATTTATCTCTGTGAACCTATTGTTGAGTTCCTGGAGTTGTCTGTCAATCACTTGGTAAAATAACTCAACCTGATAATGATGTAAGTTTGAGGTTTTTTCTAATTTTCGTCTTGATCGTCCAGGAAGTACAAAAATATCATTCATATTTAAGATGATTATCTCATGTTTGTTACAAAAGATAGAAACTTCATCCAATAAAGTGTTCCATCCTTCATCTCTCATTAATTACAATCTTCGTTTAGATATCTTTACTAATGATATTGCGTTCTCAAATGTCTTGATCTTTTCTTTGTAGCGCTTGAGATAAATCATTAGTAATTCCTAAAATATTTTTCATCAAGTGCAGAGTGAAAACAAATTCAAAAGATTGCATTGCACTTAACAAATTACGTGCTTGACCTCTTTTATCTAAATTGGTACCATCAATTTCAATAATCTCAAGAACATCCATAGCAGAAGAAAATATATTAATCAAACTTAACAATGAAAAATAGTATGACCCCCGACGAGTATCTCCTGCTCTTTTAAGTGTTGTTTCTTGATTTAATTCACGCCCAGTAGATATTTCACCATTTTCTAAATCTTCTATGACTTTTTTTGTTTGACTATCCCGAAGAATTTCTTGTCGCTTAGGTGAAACTCCAACCATATTTGTTAAATTTGCAACCAAAGTGAAAAGACAAGAAATCTCAATTTGTTTTTTTGCAACAGCTACAAGTGCCAATTGTAATTGATGAGCAAAACAATGAATATAAAAGGCACATTCATTTTCTTTCAATATTAGACTTTTAAGACCATGAAATTCACCTTGCATATTACTAGCACCATCGTAGCCTTGTCCACGTATTTTTGATATACTTAATTGATATTTTACAAATAAAAATTTTAATGCATTTTTCATTGATATTGCGGTGGTACTAGATATGTGAACAAGACTTAAAAAACGCTCAACTACATCTCCTTTCTTGTTAACATAGCGTAAAACAACTGGCATTTGCTTCTTAATTGAAATGTCACGTGATTCATCAATTAAAATAGCAAAAAAATCACAATGAAGATCATCAATTATCGCTTTAGTTGTCTCACTAGCAGCATAATTGACTATTTCTTTTTGTATATCAGGTGCTATTAATTTTAAATTCCCACGAGCATTTTTTAACATTTGATCAAATTCTTCGTTATGATTTGCAAGAAATTTAACAAGTTCAAGAAAATTTCCTTGATTATTTGAATCTTTTAACTCATCATGTCCTCGAAATGCCAATCCTTGACGTAAGATAAATCAAATACAATCAACCACTGCTGTCAAATGAATTCGATAGTCCTTATCCATTTGATCAGATTGCTTACCAACGACAACTTCTATATGTTGTTTTTGGTTCATTAATGCATCACAATTTTTCCATGCTTAATTATGAGCACTGTTAGGACCAATTCCAACGTGAACTCCTAATCTTTCTTTCTTTTTCCAATTTGTAAAATCTTCTACGGTAAATGCATCACCACTACCCTGTTCTCCAGCTTCAGGTCTCATAAGATAACAACATAAATAAAAGGCTGCATCATTAGATATACTATACTCTAACCAATCACCAAACTCATTAAACCATACATAATTAAAACACCTAAATGAATTTCCAAATTTTCTTTTTGGAAAGTCATGCTCTTTTGGCTGACACAGACCTTTTGAAGATAAGCTCGTCGAATTTCATCCCTTTGATTAGGATGATACTCAGATATTTTCATTCGTTTAGCTGGATCGACGGGAAGATTTTCTAAGTTAATTTCTAAGTATTCTTTTTTATATTGAGGTTGTGTTTTATTTTCAGAACTAAAATCATTATCTATTGATTTTCTTTTTAAAAATCTTTCCATAAATTTTTCCATAATTTTGTCAATCAATTTAACTAGCAAGTAAACAAAAACTAAATATTGAAATAATTAATAATGCTAAAAATATAAAAATAAACAATGTTGAAATAAAAATTAATAATGTTGTAATAAAAATATCGGTCTTACCACCCGAAGAAAGTAAAAAATTAATAAACTAAAAATATCGTACGATGCCGGTAGCTCGACAGTCGGCGAAGATTAAAGGCGATCCGACAAGCGACAATTGCAGCAAGCATTGAGTGGCAGCGGCAGCGAGCTAGTGACAGTGGGGCAGCGGCAACGAGCTAGCGGCAACGATAGCGAGTTAGCGGCAGCAGCAGCGACTGCCGTTGAGCGAAAGCGGGAGCGGGGTAGCGGCAGCGGCAGCGACTGCCGTTGAGCGAGAGCGGGATCAGCAACGGCAGCGAGCAATCCCGGCAGGTGGCAACAACAACGAGTTAGCGACCAGCCGAGAAGTTCGGCGGGCGGCAGGCTGCAGTCACACGGTGCAGTACTGTAGTGGCAGCTCGAGTGCTCGATGGCAACCGACAGGCGGTAGGACGGCTTGTGGCAGCTCGAGCGCTCGACGCTCGATGGTTGGCGGCACTGCGGCAGGCGCTGCAGCCTGCAGTCAGATGACGACAGGAAGTAGGAGGTAGGTCGTAGGCGAAAACCCGACCAGCGGTAGGCGGAAGCCCGGCAGCCCGACGACAAGCAGCAGGTGAGGCGAGCGATTGAGATTTGAGAGAGAGTCAGAGAGATCGAGAGTGACGAGCGACTGAGCGAGAGAGGAATGACGAGCGAGAGAGAAGGCGGGAGGAGTGAAATTTCACTACTAGAAAAATGGGCATCTGATGCCGTTGCTGAGCCGTTGCTGAAGAGCATCAGCAACGGCCAGAGCCGTTGCAATGGAGCCGTGGCAGAAAATCGCGTTGCTGATAACTTAGCAACGGATCAGCAACAGTCGCTCGGGCCGTTGCTAAAAATATTATCAGCAACGGTTTTGCCACAGACCCGGAGCCGTTGCGGATAACATTAATAGCAACGGCCGGTGAGCCCGTAGCAACGCCGTTAGTAAAATCCCGTCACTAAGCCGTTGCTGTAGGTCATCAGCAACGGCTTTCGATACACTTTTAGCAACGGCTTTCTCACGGACGGCCGTGGGAAAGCCGTTGCTGATGATGTGAACCTAGTAACGAAAAAATTTAAAATTTAAAATTTCCATTGATACATTGATACATTATCTGATACATAACTCACACACCCATACACTCATACACACATTCATTCACACATCACAAATACACCAAGATATACATCAAAACAATTATATTTATATTGATAATTATCCACAATAGTATAAAAACTATTCAAATGCAAAATTGAAGTATCAATATCCAAACAAAATAAATTAAACAAGTCCAATATCTCAGTAACAAAGTCAATATAAAAAAAATCTCACGATGACGATGGAGGATGGTCTGGATCATATGGCGGGGTCTGGAGTGCTTGAGTGTATACTGGCGTGGACAGACTCGAGGACGATGGATTAGATGATGCCGAAGAGATGCTAGCTTCGGGATGACCTGACATGTTGCGTAGCATAGCTTGTATATCCGCCATCATCTGACTATGGCGCTCCATTATCTCAGTCTGACGCGCGACCGTGTCCTCTAGAGTCCTTATTCTGCTACTATGATCATAATTGGATCTAGAGGAGGACGGCCGCTCACCAGCGACCGAAGGGGTCGGTGCCCCAAGTGGCCCTAGTACGGCTCGCGCATGACCACTATCTGCAAAGCCATATACGCGGCCATGGTCCCAGCCACCTGCGGCCTCGACCCACGTTGCTGCGTCAAAGTCCTCGGGGGTGCCCCCGCGTTGCACCACCGTCTAGCTGTAGGTCTCCTACTCGAGTTTGATTTTTTGTTTAATATTTATCATAAAACTTAAATTATAAATATATAATGAATAATTTAAACAAATATATAGTTACCATAATGTATGCAGTGCGGTTGTCGATGTACTCCCCCGTCCCATGTGCTCGACGGTGAGTCCGCTCAAACACCGCCATCGGGGAGGGTCGCTGGACAGTCCCGTCATCCGACACCGTCGTCTACATTTACAAAACAAATACATTAATTAGTACACATAGTAACAAATAAAATATATAATTAAAAGGTATACTTACCATACGGTTCGCGTGCACTGCAAATGCAATAGAGCCGCCGGTGTGACGCGCTGCTCCCCCCGATATGTGATTTCTAGCCGCATTCCGAGAAACCTCTTGCCATCGATCCGTCGACCATATTCCCACGAGTTGGTCCCATATATCCGGAGTAATCCAATCGGGGTCGTATCCCCGAGTCTCCGCGATGTTAGTGGTCCCAGCTCGGGCCATCGCCTGGGACCGAGCCTGCCCCAGCTGCCCGTTGTACCTTGCCCGGGAAATAACTTCCCAGGCAGCGTAAATGAAGGGCCTTTGGTCCTCGGCCCATGTATAGCGAGCCTGCAAAATAATAATATCAGTACCAATATTAATCATCATGCATGTAAAAATAATAATAATACGTGCCTCAAACTCGTGCCATAACATGTCGACGTGCTCGCTAGGCACGTGAGACCACGTAAGCTATGCCCCGTGCATGTATCGTCGAATAGTAGAAGAAATGCTTCTCGGCACTTCTTCTTGCTCGAACCTGTACAACAAAAATAAATTTTAATATTATATTATGATATAATGAATTTGTAATGATTCATAATTCATGATATATTACCGCTCCCCAATCACGCTAATAAATCTACGTGACTCTGTGGCTGGTGGAGGCTGCCACCAGTTCGGCCCGCGTTGCCGCCTGCATCTGGATGTACTAGCCTCGGCAGTATCATCGGCATGAGGATCAGCAATAGGAGGATCAGCAGCATGAGTAAGTGTAGGAGTCTCACCGATCGGAGACTCCGAAGCTCTCTTGCGACAATAACCACGACCAGACATATCTGTCGAATAGACATATAATCAGATTATTGTATACTTTAAAATATATACTTTACAATTATTCCTCATCATCTGAATAATAGTGTTCGAATTCTTCCTCTTCTTCCTCTTCTTCCTCTTCTTCCTCTTCTTCATCTCCAGCTTCCTCAATTTCATGATCGTCATCATCAGCATATTCAACTTCTAATTGAATTGACGTTGTGTCTGCATCCTCGAGTATTGGAATAATACGATCTACAGCAGAATGATCATCTTCTTGATAGAAACCATGTGTCATATCAGGTATCAGCTCATTTTCTCCTACTATCAGATCAATTTTTCCTCTACCTTTTGTCTTACAGACTACACGCCAATCTGTTCTATCTTTATTTCGAGCTGGATACTTCGCGTAATATACTTGTTCGGCTTGTGATGCCAATATAAAAGGCTCATTTGCTGCCAATTTAGATTTGTAATTAACCTCAATAAGTTTGTATTTTGGATGAACTTTCATGCCCCTTTCTGTTGTATCGAACCAATGACATCTAAATAGAATAATTGATTTCAAGCCGAAGTAGTGCAACTCTATCACTTCTTCCACCAGTCCATAAAAATCCATATCACAATCAACATAGGTTGTCCCTTTCACACAGACCCCAGCATTCATCGTCTTCTTTGTAAATGCATATTCAACCGTGTGAAATTTATACTCATTAACAAAATATCCGCTATAGCACGACACAAGTCGCGACGGTGCACTAACAAACTCAAATATTCTTTAATCTATTTCAGCTCTGTGATCTTTGCTGTAAGTCTGAATCAAAGTAGGAAAATCACGATTCCGTAATCTCTCCAATTCTTCATCATTGTGAATAGAGTATTTTTGCACCTTCTCAATGTCAAATATTTCAATGAATTGTTCAATCTCTGGACAATTGAGTAATACATACAAATGTGTCAAATGATACTCTTCATCGCTTAAGTGTCGCTTAAGTGGAGCACAAATTTTTTGGCCGGGTCGAGCACAAATTTTTTCGGGTCAGACTGAGCTGGGCGGGGCACGAACTTTTTCAGGCAGGGTCTGGTATAAATTTTTTCAAGCCGAGCCGGGAACAAATCTTTTAGGGTCGGGCCGGGTCGAGTACGACTTTTTTTAGGTCGGGCGAAGATGGGCCGAGCTTTGAATGAATTTTTTTGTGCCAAGCCGGGCTGTGCCGTGCACGAATTTTTTCGAGTAGGGCCGAGCATGAATTTTTTTCGAACCGGGTCGAGCACGAATTTTTTCGGGTCGGACGAAGCTAGGCCGGGCTATGCATGAATTTCGAGCCGGGCCCAGCATGAATTATTTTGGGCCGGGTCGGTCACGAATTTTTTGGGATGGGCCGTGCATGATTTTTCGGGTCGCGTCGGGCACGAATTTTTTTGGGCCGGGCCAGGAACAAATTTTTTCGGACCGGGCCTGACATGAATGTTTTAGGCCGGGCCGAAAACTTAGGCCGACACGATTTGCTAAACCTAGTTTGATAAATTAATAATTTTTAATTATTGTATAATACTAAAAATATATTTAAAAAATCTATCAAACGATATTAGATTTAAAATCTAACACTTTCATCGTGCTCAGCGTTCAAAAACCTACAACTTTAATATTTATCCTGTCAGCATCTGACGACTCTAAGTCGTCAAAATTAATTATTTTTCAAAACTTAAATTATTGCATTTGCAGCTCGCAATCTTGTATTGCGAGCTTTTTGGACTATAATTACATTTGTGGCCCGCAAATGATATTAGAAATACAAATTATAACTAGTAAATGCTATAAAATATTTTTGTAGTCAATCAAATAAATTTATAATCAAAATATTATAATTAGAATTATAGTATTTACCTTCGCGGGCAAGGAAACGCACCCTCAGCGACTTTATGATTGAACTCATCAACGTATTCCCGTTTGTCCCACTGTAAAGAGTTGATCGAATCCTGACATGACTAAGCGGCGTTGATTGGGAATCGAGTTCATCTACGTGTTGGGTTCGAACCAAGTCCAAACCAAACTAACCCGTTCAACGTAAACCCTCGGCTTTCTTTCTCACCTTCTCGATTTCTCCACCTCCGCCGCCGCCGCCGCTCCTCGTCCCGCCGACCGCCCCTCTCGGCTCTATCCGTCATAGGTCGCCTCTCCTTTCCCTACGCTGCCACCCGGTGCCACCCGATTCTCAGGTGTACTCTCTCTCTCTCTCTATAATGAAAACTCGTAAGTAAAACCGTAACGCTAGCTTCATCAATTTCTTGCAAGAAATGAACTTCCGATTTATACGTTTCTCTGTTTTGGGAATTCATGTACAACAGTGTGCTCTTTCGAGAAATTGTTATATTATTTTCTTTCTATAATGTATGACTTAGCCATATTCTTTTCTTTCTTTTTTCTTTGAGAAAATAACCAGATTATTGTCTGTTCAAATGCTGAGCTTTTTGCAGGTGATTCGTTCAATTAAATCTGTACTGCCTTCAATTAAGCTTGCGGCAGTTAGAGGAACGCCTAAAACTTAATAACTCGAACAGAATGCCCTTACCACCTATTTTACTTAATTTATTCCCTTTCACCATTTTCCTTATTATTCTTTACATTTCACTGACAACCAGTTACATATGGAGGTATTAGGTGCCACCTACTTGTTAATAATATGAATATGAGAATCCACATCTTATTTGATGGAGCAACACCATCGATTGTAGCATGTAATACCATTTCCTTGAATCCAGCAGACATTTCCATGGTTTATGATCAATTGTTTCTTCAGTAGAACAATTGCACACTAGAAAAGGAGCATAATGAAGTACTTCCTGAATTTTATTCTGGTACTCCATATTAGTAGTCTGCTCCACACTATGAAGATCGAAGTTCCATTGTTTTATATGATTTTATATTAGTAGTCTACTCCATATTAATGCTTTTTGCAAGCCCTACTTATGGTAATCTTGGTTAGCTCTATTATAGAGTCCTTCGAATGGGTGTTCTACACGTGCAATGAGAATTTCCTTGAACCTCTTATCTAGATAATAGCATTTATCTTTTAATATGAGTTATGCTTCTCCCTTACAGTAGATGTTCCCTTCCTTACTGTTCCCAGAAATAGTTGGTTTCCAACAGAGTATTTGAGCAGCTTCATGTAATTGCAGAGTTCACCAAATTTTCTATTGGACCTCCATCAAACAAATTGACTTCATAGGATACAGATAGATAGGATTAGAAATAAATATATATCATTTGTTTGTTTAGTGCATGAATTAGAAGAATATAAATTTGATATTATATCCGGTGTATATCGGATTTAAAAAAATCTTATCCAATACTTCCTTATTTGATATCATATCCTATTCAATCCTATCCACTAAAGCAAATGAATCATTAATGTATTTTCTTGTTGATAGTGCTTTTCTTTACGGACATAGCAATATAGCATTCAACTACTATTTACTAGTTGCTATTTTCTCTGTAAAAATCTTGACTAAAAATTATTTGAGCGGTGAATATTCTGAGAGTTAGCAGCACGATCACTCAAACTGAATCACTGTTGGACCTAGCACTTATATAGTTATATTTACATAAGCTTGTTTGCTAGTGCCAAATAATGCAGATAAGCTGTAAGCATGATGGAAATTATTTGAGCAGTGAGTATTCTGAGAGTTAGCACCACGATAGCTCAAACTGAATCACTGTTGGACCTAGCACTTATATAGTTATATTTACATAAGCTTGTTTGCTAGTGCCAAATAATGCAGATAAGCTGTAAGCATGATGGAAATTGAGTTTGAAACCTCTAAACTTTTATTTAAACTGATAGTATTTATTCCTGACAGGCCGTCTACATGTTTGATCTGTTAGATTTAATCTTAACGCAATTAATATAATTTGAGATGAAATACAAACAATAAGCAAGGATAATCCATTTTCTACTTATTTATTGTTTGCCTATTTTTTCCTGTTGTTTCTGATTCTTGAAACTGATGCTTTTTCTTGCTCCCTGAAGATCATTGTCACCACAATGGTGGTTATTCCTCCTCCAGTCAGGCCAGCAAGAATCATCAACTACCTCAGGCCATATGTGCTGAAGTTGCATTTCTCCAACAAATACGTTAGTGCCCAGGTCTTCCACACCCCTACTGCCACAATTGCTGCCTCTGCGAGCACGCAAGAGAAGTTGCTGAGGCTGAGCATGGGGTCCATGCAAGACATTGCAGCAGCAGCCAAGATTGGGAAGCTTCTAGGCGAACGGATGCTGTTCAAGGGTGTTCCCGCTGTTTCTGTCATCTTGAAGAGGGAACAGAAGTACCATGGAAAGGTCAAAGCTCTTATAGATTCCATGAGAGATGCTGGTGTCAAGCTGCTTTGAGGTTATGTTTTCAATGGTATATACGACTTTTCTGCCAAGCCAATAAGTATAAGAGCATTTGGTGAATTGTCAAGAACATTGTATTCTTTTGACTAACTTCATCAGTTGCTCATTATGGACCACCATTGTTCATTTTATTGGATACAGAAGTAAGTGTTATGTGTCAGATATCACAAATATCCCATCAATTCTGTCCCTAATGATGTCCGATAGTATGATACAATTAAGCCTTTCCAGTTCAAAAAACCAGAGTTGAGAGGTCATATAATACTGCCTTGAATTACCTATTTTAAGAGTATATGACAAGAGTCTGAAGGATGTTTTGATGAAAATTCCGTGGCTATGGAAGTATTAATATCCGTGTAATGAAGACAAGTGCGATTAATCACCTTCTTTTATCTAATGAAGACATAAGTATGTTGTTGCATTTGCTACTGCACTTTCTATCGAAGTTGCTTTTGTTATCCAGTTACTATTTGATTGGATAGATCAAATGTAGTGGTAATGACATGTCAATGTGCAATGACTTTTATATTCTAACAAAGTAAAGATGATAGAAAAGTGGCTATATATTATTGTGATCAGTCTCAGTCGTTAGGTTTTGCAATGATGATTCCAACTATACCTAACAATCATATTGCTTGAAACATGTTTTCTTTACTTACATAAGTTACTAGGGGTATAACTGGATCATCCCAGGTAAGTTTTAAGTGTTAAAAATTGAACCCAATACTCAGCCTGAGTAGGAAATAACCGGTCCAACTCAGATTGGATCTTATCATGTTATGTTTCCATTTTCTTGAGGAGTTTGGTTGGGTCAAGTGGAAGTGAATTGTATCAAGATAAATTCACTACTAAAAACTTCGTCATCTGCGACGCCCACTGCGGTCGCAAACTGACCGTCGCGGATAGGCTTGTTGCAGAAATTCTACGATCGCCACGTCACCATTGCAAATATTTAGATATTGCGACCGGTGCCGACCGTCGCAAAGTCTGTCACATTATTATTTACGATCGCTTTTATGCGACCAGGAATGAACATCTGCCACGGCACTTGCGGTCACAAAGCCGTCGCAGATGTGTATTTTATTTTATTTTATTTTTTAAAAAATAATGTAAAGTCCTTTCAATATTTAATTAAAATACATATTAAACAATGATTAATAGAACAAAATATGGATAGAGGCATCATATCCAATAAATACATCAAAATGTTATTTGCATCGTATTAAAATAATAATGTTTACATCATATCAAAATAAAATATCAAAAAAATACATCGAATAAATAAATGCTAGTACTTCCAGGACTGTGATTAAGTTTCTTTTTTATTGTTAGAATGAGTTGAGAAACTGAAAATAATTTTATTTTTCTCAAGGATAATACCCGATGACCAATGGAATTATTTAGGTAAATAAAGTGAGATACCTGCTTAATGATTGAACAACTCCAATTACATTATTTCTATAAAGCTCTACTAGAAAATATTTTCATAACGACTGATCATATGATATTTAATTATATGACACTCCAATGAGCAAATAATTGAACGACACTTTGCAGGGTTGTTCATCAAATACACATTAGCTTAGATTGTTAACTCAGTACTTAGGGATTCCATGCTCTGCATGCTGTTCGTTCGTTGTGTTGCAAATCATGGGTCCTTTTGGTACATTGGAAGGTGGATATCAGCCGAAGATGATGTGCTTGACAAATTGCAACTCTCAAATCCATTAACTTTCTCTAGGGCTGTGTGGGTGCAAGAATAGGGCATGCCATCTGTCATCGTGCAAACGAGCAAGACACTTTAAATAAGTAACTCATGATCAGAACCTGTTGTGATTTTTCTTTCTTTATTTGAAAAAACTTCTTTTTCATTTAGCTCAAATAAGTAGATATATAGCTCGGGGCAAGATTCACAAAAGAAACTAGAAAATCTTCTTATTGTCCCAAGGTTTTGTGTCAAAAGAATTTAACTTAGGCTTTGAAGAAAAGAGATATAAGCCAATGGAGCTACTTCACTAACAAATCTCACAATTCTTGCCAATGAAGAATGTAAATGGAGATGACAAACCCACCTCTCCTTTTTATTTTCCAGGAACCATGCCAGCGATGCCTTTCGAGCTTGAGGTATAGCCGAGGACATAGAAAACCAATCTATTTAATTAAACATACTAATAAGTGAATAAAATATTATGAATCAAAGTTTAATTGATCGAGTGGTGTTTGATTGGAAAGTGCAAGATATAAACATCAAATAAAATATTAAGTACATCATAGGAGGTAGGTATGCATTAGAGTAGCTACAAATAAATAGAAGTTGAAACTTTCCTAGTAACCGATCATGCTTGTGCTTTATTTGGGTACACAACCAACTAGTGTTTCATGATACTAAGCTTCTATCATAGTTAAGAAATGTGGATGAATCCAAATGCATTGTACCTCCTGCTAGAAACTTAAAAGCCCTTAAGTAATGACTAGAAGGGTAGTAGTACATTGGTAGAACCAAGAGACAAGTGACAATCTTTTCTAAAAAAAAGATTTGATTTCAATGTGAAATGTCATGATAGAGACTACTTATGTATTCTGAAAAGTTAGACATTCTATAGATATAACTTTTAAAGCTTGCTCAAGGACTCAAGGTCCAAGCCATACCTAGCATCTGGTTGTAGACATTTCCAGCTACTTACTAAATAGCTTAATTGAAGTACCATCAACTCAATCTTAATTGCTGCAACATTTTGTATAGCTTGAGATAATGTTCTATTAGGTGCATGTTGATCAACGACATACCAGAACATGCACATATTGTCATGAACTCTTGCACTGCAAGCATGGAACAGAGTTGTGTTGTGAACTCATGACATGCTCTATGTGAATGTATGAGATGAGATTAGATTAGACCATGCTAGTGTGTCATGCCACCTTTATATGAGCATGATATAGATTATCGAATATGAAAGTTTTTTTAACTTAGAAATTGTCCACCAAAACTTAAGTAAAAATGCAAAACCAAGGGGGGAATCTGCCTTTTTTGTTTAGATTCTCCTCTAACAAATATCCGAGACTTGATTTTTGCTAATTCATACTGAATCATTGCACATTTCTACTTTTCCTAGGTATAGACAATGCACCTCTTTTTCTTAAAAAAATATCTTCTTATAATGAATATGTTGTGCTTGCTTCAAATGAATTATCAAGGAAGAAGTTCCTTTTTCATGGAAATATTTGATTTCAACTACTCATACCTTATTATCGTCTACGTTACTTTGCAAACCATTTGTTAAATTGATTGGGAACATCACAGTGACTTTTGCAATCCTTGGTGAGAAGACCACAGTTATGTCTCCTGAGGTACTTGTTGGAGCAATCTTCCCACTATACCATGGCCTGCCCTTTTATATGGATAATGTATCATTGGCTCAAAGATTAATAGAGAATGCATGATTCTAGTCTATTAGCCAGCACAGTATGTTAAAAGATGTATGTAACTTAATTGATGAAAAATCTTTAGGCATTTTTGCAGGCAAGAGAGAGATGAAAAGAACTTTCTTCTTTTGTGGATTGAGGAACCGATGTGTAGGAGGAGACCTCACGAATACCTCATCTTCAGCTTCCAGTAGGGGTTGAGGATTGCACAGAAAATGATGTGTGCTCAATGTGCAAACACAAAAGAATTATCATCAGAGAAAAAACCCTAGGCAGGGAGGGTCGGCGGCCCTTCCACCTATTGCCGATCGAAACCCTAGCAGGCGTCAGGTATGGTTTCGATGGCCCAAGAGAGAGAGAGAGAGAGAGAGAGAGAGAGAGAAGGGCGGAATACCGATGGCGAGAGGCGGGTGGTGAGAGGCAGGCAACGAGCGGCGGGTGGCGGGTGCACGACAAGGAAGTCGCAGAGAAAGAGAGAGAGATATATAGTGCAGGGATTAAGTTCTAATTTCTTACGGTACTTTGTGACGGCAAAGGCAGTCGCAAAAAGCTATCGCAATGCGGTAGCCATACCGTCGCAAGGGTATTAAATCTGCGACAGCGACGGCTGCCGTCGAAAGCCGTCGCAAAACATGATGCCTTGCAACCCTATGGTGCTCGCGGTCGCAGAACCATCGCATCTGCGACCGCGAGGTTGCCGTCGCAGAAAGTCTAATTTCTAGTAGTGATTCAGTTTCAAATTACCATGTTCAAGAAAAATTGGAAACTGAATCGAATCATAATCTTAAATTGAAACTTAAAAAAAAAATCATTGGATTCCTATCCAACTTGGTTTCTACCTGAAAGTGGACACCCATATAGGGGTGTGCACAGGTACCGGGTAGACCCGGAACTGACTGGATCCTACCCGATAGGGTAGGTTCCGAGTAGGCAAAAAAAAATTTGGGTAGGGTCCGAGTATCGAATTTTGAAACCGGTTAAATCCGATTCCGGTTCCGGTTCCGACTCCATAGTCCTGGGTACCCGAAATCGGACCCGGAACCGGAACCGATTTTTTGATATTATATATATATATATATAATTCGGATTCGGTATTAATAAAATAGATATTATTTAAAACCCATTAACCCTCTATTGACCCATAACCCTAACCCATCTCTCTGACTCTCTCACCTCCCTCACGCACCGACGACGCATCGCCTCGCCTCTCGCCCTCTCCCGATCCCGTCTCAATGTCTGCGTCGACGCACGCCTCGCCTCTCGCCCTCTCCCGTGATCCCGTTTCGTAGACAGCCTTGCCTCTCGCCCTCTCCCGTGATCCCGTCTCGGCGTCTGCGTCGAGTCGTCGACGCACGCCTTGCCTCTCGCCCTCTCCCATACGTGATCTCGTCTCGGCGTCTGCGTCTCCACAACCACAGCCACTCACGCCTTCACCAGCACCCCCTCCCTCGACGGAGATCCACATCCCGGTGGAGATCCGAGATCCACAGCCGCCACACCTCCTCCCTTTTGCCAAGTACACCGCGCGCCTCCTCTTTCTCATCTAAGAACCATGACATTGGCAACAACATTTTGAATCTTTTAATATGTTTTTATCTACGACATTGTTACTCGGGTAGATGGTCCAGTTAAGGCCGCAGTGACAGCAAAGCGGATAATGGAGGATATGGTTAGACGAGATAAGGAACTCACTTTCACCAAGCTTCATCCCAGAAGATGTCAATAACTATAAATTACTTCCCTATTTTTAGCTTACAAATTTTAGGTTAGGAGAATAGGATTTGGTGGCATTGAGCGTAAGATAGTTTGTGTTTTTTTTTTCTTCTTGTTATTTCCCCTTTATCTGTACATAAATGTTATGCCTGATTCCTACTTTTAGCTAAACTCGCTAAAAGTTGGGTGATTATGATTCAAGTTTTGCAGCCAATCGTTTGCCTTACAAATCATTATATTATTTACTATCTTCGTAATTTGGTATGTAGAGTCCAAAATAGCTGATATTTTAAGTTTTGCAGTACTCTTTTTTTATTTGCATATATCAATATTAAAATCATGAAATTAAACCTTAGGCTTTTGTTGATTAGTAAATTTAACAGGGTACCCGAAACCGGAATCGGAATCATAGGTTCCGGATAGGGTCCGGTTCCAGGTTCCACCGAATAGGATCCGGATCTGAAATCTAGAAACCGATCCCCTGTAGGATAAGATTCGAGTATTCTAAAAATTATAGGTATCCAGACCCCTACACCCATATCCCATTTCACACTTAACTTTTCTTTCACTCATCACAGGATTCTTCTTCTGAAGCATCTGCATGTGCTTTTTAATGTAAGGTTGGCAAAAGGGGTGAAAAAGCTTAGATGTTAGGAATCAATTTCATGGTATCTTAGTACTGCTATTTAACTGTGTACTCCTAGGCTCCAAATATGAAAAATATCTTTCATAAGAATATAATATTTTTCTTTTCATTTCCCAAAATATCATTTTTTCCCCCTAAAATATCAGTTAAAAATAACTTCATTAAACGAAAATCAAACTGAAAATCCTCTGAACTAAACTAAAATTTAATTAAATATATAACTATTAATACAATAGATTGATTGCACTTAACTTATCACGTGGCGCCCTGTGACCACCATCCTCCTTTGCGTCCCCATGTGCCATGGTAAACCAATAGATATCCAACACGTATGCCAACTCACATGAGCAACGTGACGTGTCTCCTATCCATAAGCTATTTCGTCGATTGCGCGTACTGTTAAATGCAGTAAAGCATGGCCTATCTTAAACAGCATGCCGCCACGTCGCCATCAAGTTTGAAATCGACGGTTCAGCATTTCAGATCGATCCAGTTCTTACCAACTCCAGCTATAAATTCCGCTATCCCTCTCCCCTTTCCTCCATCATTGGAATTAGGAGGATCCGCTGTTATTTATCTCTTGACACAGGGAAATTTGCGTGAATAAGCGGAGAATCATGGGTCTTCTCGACCACCTGTGGGACGATACTCTCGCCGGTCCCCGCCCGGAGACCGGCCTCGGCCGCCTCCGTAAGCACTCCTTCGGTTTCGGCTCCAGCTCCGGGAAAGGTTTGGCCATTTCCTTGCCCTTTTTCGTTTTCTCCTTCATATGACCCCGATCTGGAACGTTCGTCTCTGATCCGACGATTCTAACGGTGGTCATGTGGCGACGGCGCAGATGGACAGGAAGCGAACGGAGTTATCGGTGCATCCGAGGACGGAGGAGAGGAGGTGGCGTTGAGGGTAACGCGAAGCATCATGATCAAGCGGCCGGCTGGGTGTCCGTCGCCGGGAAACGCCACGCCGCCGGCATCGCCCGCGGGATCCACGCCGCCCATGTCGCCCTTTGCAGGTGAGTGTTTTTGGTATTTATAGTAATTTAACAGTATTATTTATTGAAATAAAAAGAGAAATTTTATGATGTAGCACAGATTCAATCGCTTCATTTTGCTGATAACCCTTTTATTTATTGCTCGTGGCACGGGAAAATGCACTGCAATTTTCCTAAACCATAAACTGAGATTCTCAGATCCATGATAATAATTCAAAAAAATTTGGATCCATAATTATTTTTCTAAATTTTTTTGAAATGCTCTTGAGTTCGATTCGATTTGGTATTCAGTTTTAGACTTTTACAAAAGTCTAGAATATAGTAGATTTCAAATTTTCTAAAAATTATGAAACTAAAACAAGTGAGACAAATTCATTAATTTTTTATAACTATAATGATAAATATAATATTTATAATATTTTTAACGAGTTTATTTTGTATATTGTTGATAGCATTTCTCAATTATATAGTAGGTTTCAATTTTTCTTAAAAGTGTGGAACTGAAACAAGTAAAATCAATTCATGATTTTACTTTTACAAAAGTCTGAAATCAAATAGCAAACCGAACTCGAGGACATTTTGGAGATTTTAAGAAAATAATTATGAATTTGAGAATTTCTGAATTCTTGTTATGATTTAGAAATTGCTCTTCGTTGTGATGACATAGCTTCCACAAATATTACACAATTGCAATAGAAACAAACTAATATCTCCTGGATAAAAAAATGAGTTTGGACGAGAGAAAGAACAGAACAGTAACAGATGATGGATTTAGATCTTGAGTATCATAGCAAAGTTATGAGTTCTAGAACAATCAAAAATCTTCTTGCTTTTGTAAATTTATGGCTGCTCAACATCTTGATGATCTTTAGCAAGTGAATTCAAACAATATAATTCCATAATTAATTGAGCTAAAAATACTAAATGTTCTGCAATTGACTATGAATTTGTTGGTAATTTTTAATCAGGAAGTGGGGAATGGAACAGATTCAGGAGGAAATCATCGTCCCATACGTATGAAAGAAGAGGAGGAATGGTGAGTGTTGGATCTTGCGATCCATCCACTCCTTAATCAGGTGAAGCTCGCTCTCCTTTATTGTTATTCTTGTACTGCCATCTATCCACTACATAATGAGGGAGAGGGGATTCATCATTTACGTGTAGTTATAGAATGCAAATAAAAAGAGGCATGGATCAGAGCAAGGGTTTCCTTCTTCTAAATATGGTATTATAATACTTCAATGCTTTGTATCATGGAGGATGAGAGCTTTAAGTATAAAAATAACGTGTAAAAGATTGATGATGGCCGATTTCTCTTCTTTTGCATGTAAGAAGAGCTTGTGAACTTATCAAGTGTGCTATTGATGCTCTTCTAAGTGTAATAGTGAATGGAATCATGAAAATTGTGGATTTCCTTATCCTTTGGATCCAGATTGTTATCCTAAGCACACGTGGAGGGTCCACAAGATTGAAGGACCTTCAGAATTATTAGTTGTTCTAAATTTGTTTCGATTTTATATAGTTGTATTTTCTTAGTTGTATAAGGTGACTTTATATACTTGAGCTTGAGTTCAGGTTCATTTAAAGAGTTGAGATGAATCAAATGAAGAAATTTAGGGGGCGTTTGGTTGCCCGCAAGTACAAATGCTGCAACTCTAGTTGCAGCATTTAGATAACAAATTTGTTTGGTTGGCTGCAAAATCATTTTGCAGTATTTACTAGTTGCAACTTCTATTTCAAATATCATTTGCGGGCCGCAAGTGGAATTGCAGCCCAAAAAGCCCGCAATACAAGATTGCGGACTGCAAATGCAATAATTTAATTATTGAAAAATAATTAATTTTGGCGACGTAGAGTCGTCGGATGAAGACGAGATAAATATCAAAGTTGTAAGTTTTTGCGTGCTGAACCTGATGGTAGTGTCAGATTTTACATCTGATGTCATTTGATAGATTTTTTAATATATTTTCAGTATTATACAAAAATTAAAAATTATTAATTTGTCAGACAAATCGTGTCGGGCCTAAGTTTTTAGCCTGGCCTGAAAAAATTTATGCCCGACCCGGCCCAAAAAAGTTCGTGTCCAGCCTGGCCCGAAAAAAATTGTGCCCGGCCTGGCCCGAAAAAATTCGTGTCCGTCCCGCCCCGAAAAAATTTGTGTCCGACCCGACCCAAAAAATTCGTGCACTGCACGGCCCGTCCCAACCCGGCTCGGTCCGAAAAAATTCGTGCCCAACCCGGCCTGAAAAATTTCGTGCCCAGCCCGACTCAAAAATTTCGTGCCTGGCCTAGCCCGAAAAAATTCATTTCCCGGCCCAGCTCAAAAAAATTCATCCCCGGCCCGGCCTGACCAGAAAAAAATTCGTGCCCAGCCCGAAAAAAAAATTGTGTTTGGCCCAGCCTTGCCCGAAAAAATTCGTGCACTGCCCAACCTGTCCTGGTCCGGCTCGGGCCGACTCGAAAAAATTCGTGTCCGGCCCGGCCCAAAAAGATTTGTGCACGACCCGACCCGAAAAGTTCGTGCCCGGCCCTGCCCGAAAAAGTTTGTACTCGGCCCGGATAAATTCGTGCATGCTCGGCCCGTCCTGTCCCGGCCCGGCTCAGCCCGACTTGAGAAAATTCGTGCCCGACCCGACCCGAAAAATTTCGTAAGATGCAAGTTGCACGTTGCAAGTTGCAAGTGTAATTACAACTTTCATTTGCGGTCAACCAAATGCTTGCAAATAGAAGTTGCAACTCTACTTGCGGGCAACCAAACGGTAGACTGCAAAATCTATTTGCGGGCATTTGCTTTTGCATGCAAATAGATTTTGCAGCATTTGCACTTGCGGGTAATCAAACGCCCCCTTAAGTCCCATGATTGGTTCCCGTGGGATTTGCGATTCGCCAGTCCCTTCGAACCAGGAATTCTATTTTCACATTCAAGGTACTTGTTTTTGTTCAATTTCCGCACTCTATCTTGTTATAAACTTGAAACACTTATACTCGAAGGCTAGACAAGCTAGGATAGACGATAAAGGGGATAACAGTACCCATTTTCAGGAGAAGATTTCCCACACTTTCGCAATCCTGGTTTGAGTTAGCCCAACAGTATACGTCTTTTTGATTTATACCACTATATGAGTGATTTATACGTCTTTTTGATTTATACCACTATATGAGTGACTGGAATTTAACTGCTGCAAGTTCCATTTATAAGGAAGCCCTTAAAGCCACCGAATCACTTGGCACACCAGCTGAGGGATTTATAAAACCTGCCCTCATTACCTCCAAACATTCTGAAAGCCTCTTTAAACAGCTAAACCTTCTCATTCAACTCACCTGCAAAATCAAGGAACAGGTAGACGAATTAGCTCTAGAAGTAAAGGCACTAAAACAAAACAAAGAAAAAGCCAGTTCTAAAACCATTTCAGATTCTATAGACGCTTTAGCACAGGATCTACAAAAGTTAAAGATCGGAGACACATCTACTCGAAGACCTCCAAAGCCGCTGGGTAAACTCTACGTGTTCAAAGACCCGAAGCGTATTTTCGAGGAAGAAAAGGAAAAGCTTGGACAATGACTTCTACAGGCCGAACCACAACAAGGACTGAAGTCCTAGCTCCACGCCCTTCCATCTCCGGTTGTGTTTCCAGGATGCCTTAATTTGAAGGCTGCTTCCAATTCTCACTATCAGGCTCGTCTAGGTCCACAGAGAGGACATCCCAGTCCTCAGGTAATTCGAGATTCTCAATGATGGCGGCACGGGCAATATTTCCTTGCTTCTTTCTGCAGTCTCTAGCATAGTGGCCTTCTTCGCCACAGATAAAACACTTGCACTTTTTCATCCGATCTGAATGCTTTCTCTTGAAAATTCTCACATGCGTGTCATGCGGCTTTCCCTTGTATTTCTCAGTCCCTTCGAAGCAGCGGTCCATTTTTCTTTGGAAGATGGAGGGGGCATTCTTTAGCCCGAATGGCATTACTAACCATTCATAGAGGCCTCCTGGGACGATGAAGGCTGTCCACGGAATGGACTCTGGATCCATCACAACCTGATGGAATCCACTCTTGAGATCGAACTTGGAGAAGATCTTACTGTTGCCTATCCGTTTGAGGATAGTGTTGATGCCTGGCAAGCTATATTGATCCTTATACGTATTATCATTGAGAGTCTTGTAATTGAAGACTAACCTCTCCTTTCCTTTAACTTCTTTCTTCGTGATAGGATCCATGCTAGTGCCAGAGTGAACTATCATTGCCATGGTTCTATGTCTGCTAGAACTTGGTCTTATAACTCCTAGCTGAATGAGGCTCTGGATGTGTTTGTTGAACTGATCTTTCATGGCAGGAGTAACGTGTTTCAACGGCTTATCCTGAATGGTGAGATCAGGATTTATAATGTCTATTTTACACGTTACCTGGTTTTTGCTCCAGTGAGTAATGGGGTTATCTCCAATGTAACCCTGATCCTTTAGTTGTTGTAACAGTGGCTTGAACCTTCTGTGGAATCGCTCCGATTCTTTTATTTCTTCGCTCGCAACTGTATCCACCGATGGGAAGATAACTCTCCAGACATTACAGCAGGTTGTGAACGCTGTACATGCTGTAAAGAGTTCACCAATCCTATGATGCGAGCGCATTGCCGAAACTGTCTACTTACGGTATGTCCCATGTGCTCTCGCTTTAATATCGGACGAAAGCTCACCATAATCAAGTCCAATTTCCCACCATATCAAGACAAAGACATCCTGATTAAAGAGCTATTGGAGTACACCAAGTACCTAATTGCGGAGAATGAGTATGTGAAAGCAGAAAACAAGACTCTCAAGGAAGAGATTGAGACGTTGAAAAGTCGAGTAGAACTCGAGGATTTAGAAGAGGAGTTTAATAACTTGAGTTTGGAAGAAGAAGAAAGGAGGCAGACAAAGGGCAAATACCCAATGATTACAGAAGAAAAGCCCACAGAAGGAAAGACACAAAAGGGTGTAGTCTTTCACGAAACCGAGACCATGAACAAACTCTCGGTACAGACCTCAGAACTTGCCCAAGAATTCGCATCAATTGCTGACAAAGTCGATCAGCCAAAAGGTAAGCGAATTCTCAACAGGCTATACAATATGATAATTATCATGGAAATTCCTCAAGTCAAGTCCTTCAGAGTACAAGCTATTCTTGACACTGGCGCTACGGTCTGCTGCATAGACCAAGACTCAATACCGGAAGAAGCCTTAGAGCCCAGTGCATATCCCATACTGATCAATGGGGTAAACTCACAACAATTGGCAAGTAAGAAGTTGAAATATGGATACATGTCAATTGAAGAGAATAAGTTTCCTATTCCTTTCACTTACGCCTTCCCTATGAGCAAAAAGGACGGCATCCAGATGCTGATCGGATGCAATTTTATAAGGGCTATGAAAGGAGGAGTACGAATTGAAGATCAGTCAGTAACGTTCTACAAGAAGTTGACAACTATTACCACCCGAACAGATGCTGAGGTATCTGCAGTCGCAGCACTAGATGAACTAGAATTAACAGAAGAAGAATATTTTGAAGTCCTCAGTGCAACTGCAAGCGAAGAAATAAAAGAATTGGAGCGATTCCACAGAAGGTTCAAGCCACTGTTACAACAACTAAAGGATCAGGGTTACATTGGAGATAACCCCATTGCTCACTGGAGCAAGAACCAGGTAACGTGTAAAATAGACATTATAAATCCTGATCTCACCATTCAGGATAAGCCGTTGAAACACGTTACTCCTGCCATGAAAGATCAGTTCAACAAACACATCCAGAGCCTCCTTCAGCTAGGAGTTATAAGACAAAGTTCTAGCAGACATAGAACCATGACAATGATAGTTCACTCTGACACTAGCATGGATCCTATCACGAAGAAAGAAGTTAAAGGAAAGGAGAGGTTAGTCTTCAATTACAAGACTCTCAATGATAATACGTATAAGGATCAATATAGCTTGCCAGGCATCAACACTATCCTCAAACGGATAGGCAACAGTAAGATCTTCTCCAAGTTCGATCTCAAGAGTGGATTCCATCAGGTTGCGATGGATCCAGAGTCCATTCGATGAACTATTGAACATTGCTGATGATCCACAGAACATCCTCTCACAAGTCAGAAGAATGATACTCCTTGAAGACCCTACCACAGGCTCTACTGAAGAGCAAAATAGGGCGTATGATGATCTCGAAAGATTGACCTGCACCAACATCAAAGACCTTTTTGATTATCTGAACGATTACAGAGTTCTGACATCCAAATCCGGGAGAATCTCAGTATCAGAGAGCCCAACAAGTTCCTACTGAAACCTTATATCAAGCAGGATGGGCTGAGCGAAATCATCGAGTGTATCAACACTACTCAGATGAGCGAATCCTTGTCACAGAAGGTTCGCAACTTGAATTACCATTTATTACTGATCAAAGTTACTTTGTGCTGGTACAGGAAGGGTTACAACATCTGCACATGGGTATGATCATGGTGAGACTACATACCCTACACAGAAGAAGTGCTGGCGTAAACGCCCTTATATTACTTCGTGATACAAGATGGTCTGATGACCGTTCGGTTATCAGCTCCATGGAAGTTGACTTAACAGTCGGAACACAACTAGCTTATACTGCACCAGACATGACCATCAGTATTCACGACTTCCGTGAACACATACAACTCGTGATACAGACGCATGGTTACACTGGATGGCAAGGAGGCGAAAGCAACCTCCTATTGTCCAGATCTTTACTTGGACGATTGTCCAATACCAGCCATACAAACTTCCGTTATAACGTGCAACACGTAGCAGACCACCTAGCTAGCCGAGGGATTCAAGCAATCCCAGGCCAAATCCGCACAACGGAGAGTTTACAGGGACAACAGTGGATCATCCGACCAGCTACTATTACCTCAGTAAGAAACCCGCAAACCTCCAGTATTCGCACAAGAACAGACGGCGCTTTAGTCGTCCAGTTTGCAGATTACGCAGTTCAACCCTCCAAACCCGAAGAAAACGATCTCCAGGAGGAGTTTGCCGCTATGCTCTATGATCTCGATGCACTGACGGTATCTGATGATATTGTCCAGAACCTCGCCGACCTACCGCCTAAATGGGATACTTCTGATAGTGCTCCCGAGGCCGAGACTTCTAGTAAGATTAGATGGAATCTAATCTTTCCTGATGGGGAAGAGGAGGAGGTGACCGACCGCCCCATTTTCGATGACTATGACTATTATGACGACTATTGTGACGACGGTGATGACAGTGAAGAGGAAGATTTTGAGACTCGATTTAGCAAGTTTAATCTCGCAGCAACAACAGAAGGAGGAGAAGTTGCATACACCGCCGAATTAGAGTACCATGTCTTCCGAAACATGAAGGAAGAGGTAAACAAGTCAGAATCAGCATTCGCAACTGGCGAAGCCTCATCTTCGGTGACGCAAATCCCACGGGAACCAATCATGGGACCTGCGATGTATCCACCCAGCAGTAATGCACCAAGGCCATACTATCATGGGGATACGAGCCAGATGAATGCAAAAATCAATAATCTCAGAGGGGGATACTCAAAAGCGTACAATGAAAGGTATACGCTACCATCAGCTCAAGCCAACACTGGAGCTATCTTAGTACCGCCAGAGCAAATGGGACAGTACAGTGACGTTATCTCCCGATGGGAGTCCATAACGTTAAACTGCCATGAAAGATCAGTTCAACAAACACATCCAAAGCCTCCTTCAGCTAGGAGTTATAAGACCAAGTTCTAGCAAACATAGAACCATGGCAATGATAGTTCACTCTGGCACTAGCATGGATCCTATCACGAAGAAAGAAGTTAAAGGAAATGAGAGGTTAGTCTTCAATTACAAGACTCTCAATGATAATACGTATAAGGATCAATATAGCTTGTCAGGCATCAACACTATCCTCAAACGGATAGGCAACAGTAAGATCTTCTCCAAGTTCGATCTCAAGAGTGGATTCCATCAGGTTGCGATGGATCCAGAGTCCATTCCGTGGACAGCCTTCATCGTTCCAGGACGCCTCTATGAATGGTTAGTAATGCCATTCGGGCTAAAGAATGCCCCCTCCATCTTCCAAAGAAAAATGGACCGTTGCTTCGAAGGGACTGAGAAATACATAGTAGTCTATATCGATGATATATTGGTTTTCTCTGAGACCGAAGAAGAACACGCAAGGCATTTAAAGAAGATGTTAGACATCTGCGAAAAATGGGGACTGATCTTGTCCCCTACAAAAATGAAAATAGCAACAGAAGAGATTGAATTCCTAGGAGCCATCATCGGAAGAAGTAAGATAAAGCTCCAACCACACATTATTAAGAAGATTGTTTCCTTTGATGAGGAGAACCTGAAAACCAAGACAGGATTGAGGACTTGGTTAGGCATCTTGAACTATGCACGAAGCTACATTCCCAACATGGGAACTCTACTGGGGCCGCTATACTCCAAAACCGGACCCCACGGAGATAAAAGGATAAAACCTTCAGATAGAGAGCTCATTGCTAAGGTGAAAAAGCTAGTACAAAATTTACCAGACTTAGAACTACCTCCCCACGATGCATATATAATTCTAGAGACCGACGGATGCATGGAAGGTTGGGGCGGAGTCTGCAAATGGAAGCTCAAGAAGCATGACAGAAGATAATCTGAACGAATTTGCGCTTATGCGAGTGGCAAATTCCCAGTGGTTAAAGCTACAATTGATGCGGAAATCCATGCTTGCATGGAGACCTTAAATGCTCTGAAAATACATTATCTTGATAAGAAGGAGCTAACACTGAGAACAGATTGCCAGGCAATCATTAGCTTCCATAATAAGTCAAGCCAGAATAAGCCATCAAGGGTAAGATGGCTCAATTTTGTTGACTACATCACAGGAACTGGTATTCAGATAAATTTTGAACATATAGACGGAAAACAAAACGTCTTGGCTGATGCCCTGTCACGACTAACCACAAAGTTAGTAGTACTAGAGGACATTCCTGAACCCATGATTAAACATCTCAAGAACCTGGAAGAGGCGATTGTTGAAACACAAGAAGCGCCGGTTGAGATACTAAAGGCCTTAAGCACTACGATTCAAACCATTAGTAACCAGTTAACTCTTGAAGAAGCTGCAAAAACCGCTATCTCCTGGGATGAAGAAACTCAGGAAATCATAGACGATAATAATGAAGCACTTAGTGTCCTCATGGAAGAGATGACGAGGCAAAGGTATGACTACCACCACTACTACCCTGATACCAGACACTATTTTTCAGACAGTCCATTACTATGGGACGAACTTCCTCACTGGGAAGACTTCCTGCAAGAAGCTATACAAAGGGCAAAAGAAGAAGAGGCCCAAGCACAAGCTCAATACGAAGCTACACTCAAGAAGGCTGAACAAGAATTCGAATGGTCTAAAACCACACAGGACCAAGAAAAACCAGAGTGCTCCAATGCTAGAAACCGCATGAGCGAAAAAGAAAGACAAGAAGAATACTACCAAAGATACTGTGATGAACAAAGGTCATTCACTCAAGCCATGATCACACTGTATAATGACCAGACTGAGAGTCACACTGAAAGGAGCCAACAAAAGAGGCCTGAGCAAGAAAGGCCAAAGCGGGATCCCGAAATTGAAAGAAAGGGAAAATATCCTGCAGAAGAGGATGACTAGAAGAAGCCCTGGGGGAAGCGAAAACCCCCTTAACAAATATTCGCAAGTTTTATATTAAATTAGTAATTGTTTTGCTTTGTTCTTAGATGATCCTTGACGCCTTGAAGCAGCTAGCTGATGAAACCCGAGGAACTTACGCAACCTCAAGAAAAGCAATAATGAATGCTCAGCACTGGGCAGTCTTGGACGGAGTAACAAGTTCAGATCTGAGACGAGGTACTAACTTCCCAAAGCTTGAAAAACTCACAGGCAAGGTGATGTTTCAAGAACCTCAGTCAATGGAGCAACAAGACAAATGGGCTTACAAAATATTCCAAATCCACAAAGCCCAAACCCAACAAACACTATCAGAAATGGAGCGATTATTGGCGATGGCCTATCTACAAAAAGCTCGACTAGAACAAGCTGCACCCATTGATAACTATGCATCCAACTCACTTCAACCAGTAAATCAGCACATTCACAATCTGGAGTTATGTCATAAGTTGATCAGCAGCAGTCAAAACAGTAATTCCTACTGTCCTGTCCGATTCGCCAATAGATGATGTTGACCCGCACTACACCCGCACTACCAGATTCCTTGAGCTGGCAGATAAGCTTGAAGGACGATGTTGACCCGCACTACACCCGCACTACACCCGCACTACCAGATTCCTTGAGCTGGCAGATAAGCTTGAAGGACAAAGGCTGTAAAGTATCTAGCTGTAAAGTATCTAGCTGTAAAGTAACAACTTTGTAAAAAGCAAATGATTCGAGTGGACAGCTGCCCACTCCATTATTTTGCTTAGTCGTGAAGTATCCGGGTCTATATAAGACCTGCTACTATGAGTTGCAGAGGCAGACTGGCAACCCCAGAAATCCTCTACTTCTCTTTAGTGTTTAAGTGTGAGCTTTGTAATCTTTCAGCAGTTGTTTGTGTAAGCTTTCAGAAGTGAAGTAATATATTCAAAGTGAAGTAATATATTCACCCTTTTTCATCATTCACTTCCTTCCATATATACTCTTTCCGTAAGTTCCAGCGTCTTTAACGACCCGCGAACTACAGATCCATTCACTTCCTTCCATATATACTCTTTCCGTAAGTTCCAGCGTCTTTAACGACCCGCGAACTACAGATCCATTCCCGCGCACCAAAGATTTCCACTTGGTATCAGAGCTTCTATTCACATTCAAGGTACTTGTTTTTGTTCAATTTCCGCACTCTATCTTGTTATAAACCTGAAACACTTATACTCGAAGGCTAGACAAGCTAGGATAGACGATAAAGGGGATAACAGTACCCATTTTCAGGAGAAGATTTCCCACACTTTCGCAAGTTCTGATAGTGTTTGTTGGGTTTGGGCTTTGTGGATTTGGAATATTTTGTAAGCTCATTTGTCTTGTTGCTCCATTGACTGAGGTTCTTGAAACATCACCTTGCCTGTGAGTTTTTCAAGCTTTGGGAAGTTAGTACCTCGTCTCAGATCTGATACCAAGTGGAAATCTTTGGTGCGCGGGAATGGATCTGTAGTTCGCGGGTCGTTAAAGACGCTGGAACTTACGGAAAGAGTATATATGGAAGGAAGTGAATGGATCTGTAGTTTGCGGGTCGTTAAAGACGCTGGAACTTACGGAAAGAGTATATATGGAAGGAAGTGAATGATGAAAAAGGGTGAATATATTACTTCACTTTGAATATATTACTTCACTTCTGAAAGCTTACACAAACAACTGCTGAAAGATTACAAAGCTCACACTTAAACACTAAAGAGAAGTAGAGGATTTCTGGGGTTGCCAGTCTGCCTCTGCAACTCATAGTAGCAGGTCTTATATAGACCCGGATACTTCACGACTAAGCAAAATAATGGAGTGGGCAGCTGTCCACTCGAATCATTTGCTTTTTACAAAGTTGTTACTTTACAGCTAGATACTTTACAGCCTTTGTCCTTCAAGCTTATCTGCCAGCTCAAGGAATCTGGTAGTGCGGGTCAACATCGTCCTTCAAGCTTATCTGCCAGCTCAAGGAATCTGGTAGTGCGGGTGTAGTGCGGGTCAACATCATCTATTGGCGAATCGGACAGGGCAGTAGGAATTACTGTTTTGACTGCTGCTGATCAACTTATGACATAACTCCAGATTGTGAATGTGCTGATTTACTGGTTGAAGTGAGTTGGATGCATAGTTATCAGTGGGTGCAGCTTGTTCTAGTCGAGCTTTTTGTAGATAGGCCATCGCCAATAGTCGCTCCATTTCTGATAGTGTTTGTTGGGTTTGGGCTTTGTGGATTTGGAATATTTTGTAAGCCCATTTGTCTTGTTGCTCCATTGACTGAGGTTCTTGAAACATCACCTTGCCTGTGAGTTTTTCAAGCTTTGGGAAGTTAGTACCTCGTCTCAGATCTGAACTTGTTACTCCGCCCAAGACTGCCCAGTGCTGAGCAGTCATTATTGCTTTTCTTGAGGTTGCGTAAGTTCCTCGGGTTTCATCAGCTAGCTGCTTCAAGGCGTCAAGGATCATCTAAGAACAAAGCAAAACAATTACTAATTTAATATAAAACTTGCGAATATTTGTTAAGGGGGTTTTCGCTTCCCCCAGGGCTTCTTCTAGTCATCCTCTTCTGCAGGATATTTTCCCTTTCTTTCAATTTCGGGATCCCGCTTTGGCCTTTCTTGCTCAGGCCTCTGGCTCCTTTCAGTGTGACTCTCAGTCTGGTCATTATACAGTGTGATCATGGCTTGAGTGAATGACCTTTGTTCATCACAGTATCTTTGGTAGTATTCTTCTTGTCTTTCTTTTTCGCTCATGCGGTTTCTAGCATTGGAGCACTCTGGTTTTTCTTCCGAAACTTGAAGGAAGAGGTAAACAAGTCAGAATCAGCATTCGCAACTGGCGAAGCCTCATCTTCGGTGACGCAAATCCCACGGGAACCAATCATGGGACCTGCGATGTATCCACCCAACAGTAATGCACCAAGGCCATACTATCATGGGGATACGAGCCAGATGAATGCAAAAATCAATAATCTCATAGGGGGATACTCAAAAGCGTACAATGAAAGGTATACGCTACCATCAGCTCAAGCCAACACTGGAGCTATCTTAGTACTGCCAGAGCAAATGGGACAGTACAGTGACGTTATCTCCCGATGGGAGTCCATAACGTTAAACTTGGTCAATGAGAGGACCTGGACCGACAACAAAGCAAAGGTTTGCTTCATAGAAAACATGCTAGGAGAAAACGAAAAGAAAATGTGGATCCAATGGCGGATGGCCTATCCCGCCGAGTATGATGAACTATTGAACATTGCTGATGATCCACAGAACATCCTCTCACAAGTCAGAAGAATGTAGTTCGCGGGTCGTTAAAGACGCTGGAACTTACGGAAAGAGTATATATGGAAGGAAGTGAATGATGAAAAAGGGTGAATATATTACTTCACTTTGAATATATTACTTCACTTCTGAAAGCTTACACAAACAACTGCTGAAAGATTACAAAGCTCACACTTAAACACTAAAGAGAAGTAGAGGATTTCTGGGGTTGCCAGTTTGCCTCTGCAACTCATAGTAGCAGGTCTTATATAGACCCGGATACTTCACGACTAAGCAAAATAATGGAGTGGGCAGCTGTCCACTCGAATCATTTGCTTTTTACAAAGTTGTTACTTTACAGCTAGATACTTTACAGCCTTTGTCCTTCAAGCTTATCTGCCAGCTCAAGGAATCTGGTAGTGCGGGTGTAGTGCGGGTCAACATCGTCCTTCAAGCTTATCTGCCAGCTCAAGGAATCTGGTAGTGCGGGTGTAGTGCGGGTCAACATCATCTATTGGCGAACCGGACAGGGCAGTAGGAATTAATCTCAGAGGGGGATACTCAAAAGCGTACAATGAAAGGTATACGCTACCATCAGCTCAAGCCAACACTGGAGCTATCTTAGTACTGCCAGAGCAAATGGGACAGTACAGTGACGTTATCTCCCGATGGGAGTCCATAACGTTAAACTTGGTCAATGAGAGGACCTGGACCGACAACAAAGCAAAGGTTTGCTTCATAGAAAACCTGGTAGGAGAAAACCAAAAGAAAATGTGGATCCAATGGCGGATGGCCTATCCCGCCGAGTATGATGAACTATTGAACATTGCTGATGATCCACAGAACATCCTCTCACAAGTCAGAAGAATGATACTCCTTGAAGACCCTACCACAGGCTCTACTGAAGAGCAAAATAGGGCGTATGATGATCTCGAAAGATTGACCTGCACCAACTTCAAAGACCTTTTTGATTATCTGAACGATTACAGAGTTCTGGCATCCAAATCCGGGAGAATGTTCATCTCTTCCGAATTATCGGAGAAAATCTTTCGAAAGATGCCGCCTATTATAGGAAAAGAATTGGAAGCAGCCTTCAAATTAAGGCATCCTGGAAACACAATTGGGGTAATACCCCGTATTCACTTCTCATACCAGTATCTCGAAGATCAATGCAAACGTGCCGCATTCCAACGGAGTCTGAAAGACTTATCAATTTGCAGCAAAATCCCTATACCAGGCTACTACAACAAAAGCAAGAAATTTAGCCTGAGGAAAGCTAAAAATTACAAGGGAAAGCCGCATGACATGCATGTGAGAATTTTGAAGAGAAAGCATTCAGATCGGATGAAAAAGTGCAAGTGTTTTATCTGTGGCGAAGAAGGCCACTATGCTAGAGACTGCAGAAAGAAGCTAAGATGATTTGCAGTTAAATCAAGCTCTAAGGTCAAACTCGATTTCCACGGAAAATATATATGATTTTAGGAAAATAATATTGGGATAAAAGATTAAGAGAAGATAAGGCAGATGTAAATATATATGGCGTCACATATCATAATATAGCTAGCTCAAAATTTTGTTTCTGTTTTTATTATTTTATATATCTATTTTAAAAGAAAAAAAATAGGGATAAATTAATTTCAATTGTTAAATCTGCTTGAATTCCAAATAACAATGTCCTAATCCAGTCTTAATCTTTAGGGCCTGTTTGTTTCACAAATTGTATATGACAATATTGGATAAGGATTTATCTTTTCTTTTTCTACAAAACTAGATAACAAAATTAATGATCTCATGTATTTGTTTTGCATTATTAAAATATAGGATAAGACGAATTAACCAAAATCCCTTCTGTGTTATTTTATATTTAGATGATCATAAAAAGAATACCATGACATAATATGCTATTATAATTATAAAATATAATGATAATAATGTTAATAATATAATATTAATATATTGTGTTAAAAATGATGTATATTGTAGCTTTCTTATATTCATATTAACATGTTTAGGTAGAGTTTAAGTGTTATAGAATTTACACTTTGTTGTCTTGATCAATGAACAAAGTTATTTGTGGATTGTTGTTTCTAGATATGTTTTTTTTTTCAAGGAGAAAAGACATGCAATATCAGTCTCCCCTCATAAACGTGGGCTTCCAAAGACTTGGCCTACAGGCCTCCTCTTCAATATCCCATGTCAGAACTTCAACCTCATTACATGCAATGCTTTTATTAATATCCATATGTATCAAAGGATTACAACTATTCTGAAGAAAAATGGGACTACTACTCTCCTCACTGTCCACCTCCCAAATTACTTGTTTCTAGATATGTTATAAGAAGGATGTCATAACATATTATTCACTTGACCACTAAAGGACTTTTCCCCTGTTCAATTTGCGAAATGGACAACAAATTTTGTGTTGCCCTGCATTTGTTTTGTATTAACAAAGCACAGGTCGAGATGATTTGATTAAAATATCATTTGTATATATTTTTTTCATTTCATCGTAAAAGGAGCATCGAACAAGATCATATATTATTATCATTTATAAAATAACAATTATGATTACTATTATATTATAAGACTATAATATGGTTCTTTCATAATTACTACAAATAAGATATGTTATTCTATTATGATTAGAACACTAGTTATATAATAAATATAATCAATATGTTTAGATTCGATCAATCGCAATTAGTATCATGAATAGATAAATTTATTAACATGTTCATGTGCACATGAATGACAATAATGCCAATGACGATCTCTACCACCATTGTCATGCACATTTTGAGATGTCTCAATCAGCCATCAAAGACCACAATGGCACAATTATTATCCTTATAAATACTTTAAAAAAAAAAAAATTTTGAAGAGACGGTGAGACGCAAGGCCACATAATTCATTCCAAAATGATTGAAATGCCCAAAGGACCATCAAAAGCAAGCAAGAAAGCAAAAAATAAATGCAACAGAGGGGGAAACATTTGGTCTTTCAAGTACAATTTAAGTGGGACCAGAAGTGTGCGATGCCATACAAACCACATTCGAGATGTCCAGATCTCGACCATTGAAAATAACATCATTTTGCACCGTCCAGAGGCACCAACAGCAAATCATGGAGAGGGTCATGCGTTCAGAGTTCCAATCCGTTATGTCTTGACTTGAGAGATGGAGCACCGCTAAGTGCTGCTTGCCTATACCTCTTTCTACTTTTACATTGAAGTCTAGACTTTAGATGGTAAAAAAGAGAATGCATCTAAATGAGATTCATCAACAAATACAAGGAAACAATTAAGTTGGATGCCTAAGATTTTAGACCTTCAATAAAATCAAGGTGAAGTGTCTTATTCAACTAATCTGAAGAAACTTGAAAGAAAAAAGATTAAATTCCTTTAGTCTGTATAAACTATGAACAATATTTTCTAACAAGTGTATGCATTTATGAATATCTCCATTGTATTTGCATGAGCAGGTAGGTATATCACTGAAGGACATGAGTTTTTTTTCTACCTATAGAACCTACTAAGAAAATAAGCTACACTAAGAATGGACACTTCAACAATATAAAGAACTACTTATTAAATCCTTAAATCAACAATTTGATACTTTCTTCTAGCTGCAAGACCCTCCTACAAAGTGAAGGATGGAAAACTAATGTCATTCTATATTTATTAACTGCACATCTATGTACTAGTATGACTAGGATAAATCGCTGTACAAGTGCAAAAATTCACTAACATTCACCATCAGAATCCGATGATTCAATTTCGACATGTGGCTCCTTCAAAGCAGAATTCTTCTTACCTTTCAGTGGTTCTGCATAATAAGATGAGTTTTACAAAATGTACAAGCACAAGAAGTTCATTGAAGTTCATGTCAATCAATGTAAAATCTAAGCAAATAAACATCCACACAGTAAGAGTTCATGAAATTGAACTTTCACTATGGAGAGTCACTTGAATGTATAATATTTTCCACAAAGCACGAAACTATGTAAGGATTTTCAAGCCCCTTCCCCCAATTCAACAATGATGGTGATAGCACCAAAGAAATTAAATCAAATAAGAAATTTACACAATAAGTTGCTCTTAGAACCATATTCCCCATTGTTGCGGAGACAACAATGGCATGAGGTGAGCTACTCATGTTCTTTAAAGATTAATGTGAAGATTCTACGGAAACAGCAACCAACCATGAATGACGTATCCCACTGCACGCTAAATCCAATCTGCTAGCTCTATATTTGATGCCCTTAAAGAGTAAAGCTCAATATAAGCACAAGTATATCAATATGATGTATGATACATGATCTATCAATGTGATATCAAATCGAAGCTGAACACAAATTTAAATATCAAATCAAATCGTTACACCAAGCTGAACACAAGTTTAAATATCAAATCGAACAAATGGGGAAAACATTAATAAGATGTAGAACATCCAAGATGCCACTAACCATCTGAATAAGATTAAGGAAGAAGATGTAGAGAAAGAAGAAGAAACAAGAAGAACTTGGAGCCGGAGAACTTGAAGTGCTTGCTGCGGCTGGAGAAGATGATGAGGGCGACTTGTGCGATCAAAGCAAACAGAAAGTGTAGATTAAATCAGCCGTCAGAAGAAGAACTTGGAGCCTGACGGGGATGAGGGATGAGCGCTTTGGGGATGACTGACGAGGGATGAGGGATGGGGAGATGAGGGATGAGGGGGACGAGCGATTAGGGTAGAAATATATTTAATTTTTTAAATATATAACTGATTAGTTATATTTTAATCAATTTTAAATATATAATTGATTAATTATATTTTAATCAATTATTATTTCAGATTTTTTTAATAATTTTACTATTAAAATTATTATTTATTTAATAATAATTTTATTAAGTAAATAATTTTGAGGGATGAGTGGTGAAAATTTTAATTATTTTATTTTTTACTTAATAATATTTTAATTTTTTAAAATATATTTAATCAATTATATAATTGTCTAAAATTATGTTAATTTTAAATTAATTTTTATTTATTATTAGATTTAGAAGTGAGAGGTAGAAAATAGTGAGAGTCATTTCTTACCATCACAAAATAAAGAATTTACTGAGGGTTACTATATTGTCATCACAATATATACTTTTTAGTGAGGGTCATATATATTAAACCCTCACTAAATACAGGATTCGTGAGGATCGCATATCCTCACAAAATATTTTTTTAGTGAGGGTCACCATGTTGTCCTCACAATATATATTTTTTAGTGAGGATCATATTAGAACCCCACTAAATGCAAGATTTCGTGAGAGTCACGATGTCTTCACAAAATATACTTTTTAGTGATGGTCATATTCCAAAAAAACATATCAAAGCCTTTGTGTACAAAAAAACAACAGCTTGTTCAGAATTAATGCTACTGAGTTTCATATCAAAGCAACTTAAAAAAACATATCAAAACTTTGCCTAAGACAGTAGTAAATACCAAACAACATTAATTCAGTAAAATTACTAAGCAGCAGGAAAAATTTAGCATTAAAAATACTAAACAACATCTAACATAGTATTTTTTTTTTTAAATAGAACTATGTATTCGATTCATGAGAAAGAATAGAATACATCAGAGAAACATGTAATTGAACATCTAACATAGTGTTTATACAAATGAACATCTAACATAGTGTTTGATTGTGAAAATAATACATCCTAACTTTCAGGTATTGGTTTTGCTTTGTGCTTTACATTATTGAGATGTAGAGTGAAAATAATAGATTTTTCCCCCTTTTATTTATCATTTCAATAAATCATTCATTTCATGCTTGATAAAAGGGGGCTGATCCTAGTGCATGAAGTGCAGGGCCTTCCAGAGGACAGTATATATAGCCTTACCCTTGCATAGCAAAAAGGTTATTTTCATTACTGTAACCAACCTTGTTCCAAGATTATTTTCATTACTGCAATCCTGTTTCAAGGTTTGCACAGAAATTAAAAAAAATCCACAATGTTCAATATATCTGAGTGCTTAGAAGACTAGATGGAACAAAATATGGCATACAAGCTAATTTTGCAATTGACAGTAAACTGTGACTAACTCATGAATCAGTAAGGAGTTGCTTCTCCTAACAAAATGCTAAACTCAGAGGGCATATTAAACAAGAATGTGCAATTTTGTTTAAAGAAAGCATACCCAGCTAAACTACATGGCATAAAATAAATAACTCAATTACATGTTTCCTGATTGCTATGAAATGAACAAGAATGTTTATACAAATTAAAGACAAGACCTAAAACTTAGTTACGATGAAGTGCTTTAACGGTTCAACACCAATCCATCAATCCTTAAAATTAGATGTAAACCACGACTATAAAGTGAAGATTTGTTTAACATGAATTATGTAGAGAGGATGGAAGCGCCGAGGTAAAAATGGTCTTAAATGAGTTCAAATTGGAATATTTAAACCTTGACAAAACATAATTTTGAACAAAGAGAATGCAACATACATATTCTCCTCCTCCAAGTAAAACATCACAAACACTTTCTTTAATAGGGTCTATAGTGCAGTCCAAAGCTGAATAGTCTCCAAGAACGGATACACCTCCAACAAAGCAATCATCCATTAGCTTGTATGGCTTGGCAGAGAACACATAGAGATGACAATGGAATCAATGCACACGTGGACTCGCGCATCGTATTAAGGTCCAGTTGATTGCATCAAAGAAAGGGTGTTGTTTTATCTCTATAGCCCCGCGCTTATATGCAAGTCGGTGTTGAGGTTCCTTCACAAGAAATCCGCTGCAAAGCTCACTGTATGGGGACTCTGGGAAGCGCAATAGCCGCCCAACAACATTGAACAGTGTGGTCCTGTTATCGGATCCCTTAAATGGGATCTTCCCAAATAACAACTCATACATGAAGATGCCAAAGGCCCACCAATCAACGGTGCTCCCATGGCCCTCACCCTTGAAGAGCCGGAAGAGCGGCCAACGTCTTCCCCCCGTGTCTTAAAGAAGTTATTGACGAGGTCGACAGAGATGACGTTGGCACTGCAGCCCATCCCGGAGAGGTTGAACACCTTCTGTAGCGACGGATGATGCAGGGCGCGAGGGAGGAGGAAGGGGAGAACGAGCATAGATGTGGGATGCGGCATGCGCCAAAAGATGGCGGATGATGCGGGATGCGGGACGCGTCTTCGCCTCCATCGCTTGGGAGCGAGGGAGAGAGGCGAAAGATCGCGAGAGGGAGGAGACGAGCAGAGACTCAAGACGCTAGAGAACCCCTCATTAGATAGATTTTGTCGGGGTATCGTCGTCTTTTGGCGCTCGTGTCCTCCGTCTTATTTCGGTGTACCGACAAATTTCTCGATACACCAAAATAGGCAAAAATCCTATCCCGGACTTAAAAGGAATCCTGTCTCGAAACCATTTTAGCAAACCAAACGGGGGACATTAGTTGGTGTCCTGTCCAGTTCCCCATTTTTAGCAAACCAAACAGGCCCTTAGATTCACTCGTGTTAGATGTCTACATGCCTAAGTTAGAGAAAACATGAGTAGATAGCAAAATTTGATACTTAGTCTTTTTCATATTTTCATGCATACTTTGAAAGAAATCATGCTAAGTTCATATTTTGATCAAACAATATTGTTTTCACTTCAAACTTGATACACATGCTTTAGATGACCATATATATCTTGATATCCGAAAAGTTTGAATGAAATCTGAAAACATTTTGAAAAATTCTAGTTATTTACAAAAATACCACTAGAACTCAATGAATTTTAGAAAAACGCAAAAAAATAATTTTTTGTTAATTCTTGAATCTGCATCTTCCTTAAAAAATCTAGTTTATGGCATAACAATTTCAAAAATCTTGAGTATAAATGTGATTTGATTTGGAGTTTTTAAGTTGGATTTCGAAACTTAAAAGTATCGTTCTTCCCAAATGGTCATTTTTTTAATACTTTGAATTTTCATCGGATTTTCGAACGAGACTTCAAGTATGATATTTTGAATTCACGTTTGGTATCATTCTACTCATTGGATGAGAAAAATTATTTCTAAAATGATTTTTAACTCCTTGACTGATACTTAAAAGTATCGATATTTGAATTAGTACATGATTCCTAGTTTTGGATTGACTATCTTTTCATGATATCATGTATTACTTAGTCTCTCATTCGATATGTTATTTTCGTTCCTTGGATTGGCTGACTTCATTTTCATAAAAATTAGTTTTCAAGTCTCAACTTTGACTATAAGTTAACTTTTCTTGTCCTTTTTTATTGATGTTAAAAGGGGGAGAAAAATATAGGTAAAATAGAAGAAAATGTAGGAAAATCATGCATATAGATAGGGGAAGTATAATTATTTAGATATGCATGTTGAAAGGGGGAGAAATCCCATGATTGATATCCTTTGTGCTTTAGTATATATATTTTCTTAATGATGTTTGTCATCATCAAAAAGGGAAAGATTGTTGGCCTAAGGTTTTCAACATTAATCTTAATCTCGGTTTTGATGATAACAAACATGAAACTAATAATTTCATGGAGAATTATTTTCAGGTTCCATATCGATTAGCGCATGACATCCACAATCAAAAATATCGAAGAAATCGAAAAATCGGAAGGACGTTGGTCGACGCGCTCGAAGATATAGTCTAGGTTTATGGTGTTTAAATAAATTATAAAATCCTCTTTTATGATGCAAAGAACCCATAATCCGAAACTCGAACCTAAGAAAGAAACCGACTGAAACTTAATGTAGAGTACATGTACAATATGTAGAGTGTCGGTACTCTACGGCCGATCGATAGATCGGTCGACCGAAATGAGCCCAGAAAGCACAGAGGTTTTCGGTCGATGAGCTGGTCGCTCGATCGGTCGACCGGACTTCAGTCGAACCAGCGATCGGACGACGGAAAAGGCTCTATTTCGAGCCGTTGAGTGATGTTTCACTTCATGGCTCTATAAATATTGGTGTCTCGGCCTTCCTTTGACACCCTTGATCACTCTTAATCATTATTAAGCCATTATATGTGATCCCGAAGCTTCGATTGAGCCATTTTCATCTCAAAGCCCTAGTTTCTTCATCTATACTTGATTGGGCCTTCATTCTTCACCGATTCATCATTTTGAGGCATCAAGAGGACTAGGGATTCGTGTTGGGAGCTAAGTATACTTTGTCTAGTATATTGCTCCATTTACTTGTGTATTTTATTGTTTATTTCATTGTATTTCAAAGCTTGAAGACCTAGGTTGTTAGGTCTTGTATGGTTGGTGATTGTCTTGGTGTTAAGACTTAATTCCACCGGTGTAAACATAGTTTGCTAGGATTAGTTCTTGTTGTCCTTAGGTTTGAGGTGTGAGAGTGCTCTCGGTAGGAAGACGGAGACTTCTAAGTGTGGAAGTGCCTTCGGTGTGAGAGCGGAGACTCTCCGATGAAGATGTCCTCGTTGTAAAGGAAACAAGATAATATAGTAAAGCTAGTTTGAAAATCCTAAGTGGGGTGCTTAGGTAGTGGAGTAGGCATTGGGGCCGAACCACTATAAATCATTGTGTTAGCATTGTTATTATTGTTTGTGTTAATTGCTTTATTATTAATTGTTTTCGCATTTAGTCGTTAAATTGATAACTTGCCTAAGAAGTTTAAGAAAAGATTAAAATCAAAATTTAGGCTAAGTTTTAGTTAACATACTATTCACCGCCCATCTACTGTAGCCATTTCACCAACATTGTCTACCACTACAAAGATGGAGTCTACTTTCCTGGCAGTCATTGGTAGTCCCAAAATAAAGTCCATTGATAGGTCCTCCCAGATGGTTTCAGGAACAGGAAGAGGACAATATAATCTAGTGTTTTGAGAATGTCCTTTGGCCCTCTGGCACACCAAGCATCTCTCCACAAATGCAGTAATATGTAATATCTCAGATATTTAAATTTATTAATTTTTCTTTTATGTATATTTGCCAGCATAGCGGACTAGTTCGTGGTCGAGTCGAGTCGACTCATGGTCCGGAGTGAGCTTGCGAGCTCGGGTAAGTAGAATATAAATTTATAAATTTTTAGGCTTGGGTAGTTGAGAGTATTTAATTTGGTGTTGTGTGCGCATAATTGCTAATTATGTTCATATGAGTATTTAATTAATTATTCGTGATTTATTAGAATGAGATTAATTAAATTATTTAAGTCTATCGAATTGGCGGGTTTTGGTTTTGGCTTAAGATGGATGCGGGTTGTGAATTAAAGGTGTAAGGGCTTAGGGTTGAGGAGGGTGTATAAACCCCCCCCCCCCCTCATGGCTTGTGGCTCCTATTTTGGAGCCACCTAAAAAGTTGAGAAAGGGAGCTAGCCGCTAAGCCAAGCCAAGCTGCCAGCCCCCTTTCCCTTTTCTCCTTGGAGCTGCAGCCACCCAGAGCCGAGCCGAGCCGCCAGATTCTTCCTCCTCTTCCTCTCTTCCTTCTTTCTCTTTGGAGCCGAGCCGAGAGGAGCCGAGCCGCCTACTTCCTCTCCCTCTCTTCTTTCCCCTTGGAGCTATTTTTTTGGGTTGAGCCGTCAGCCTTTTGAAGCCGAATTTGAGACCATCGTTCGGGATTTCTTTCCTAATATTTTTCCAAATTAAGGTGAGTGGTTTACCCTTTCTCTTCGGGATTTTAATCGATTTTTTTTTGAAGCTGTTTGTGACGGCTCGGTATTTATGCATTGTTCTTGGATTTTCTTCGAGTTCTTACCATGTTTTCTTGATGTGCAAATCATGATTTATTCTTCCAATTTGGTTTCTTGATTTGTGCATGCTTAGGATTAAATCTGTGATTTTGGGTAGAAATCATGTGGTAGGATTAAGATCTTGATAATGACTAATTAAGAGTTCTTGATCTTAATGCTTGATTCTTGATTAAGGAATTCTTGTTATATGTGCTAGTTTTTATTTAGTAAAAATTATGAGATTGTATGCATGATTGGCATGATGACTTGAATCTGTGATGTTAGAAATTTAGGAATTTAATTCTGCAAAATTTGGATTTTATTTCATGTTGTGCTGGAAATTTTAGCTTTCTGAAATTTATGTGCTGTTTATTGAATCTGAGTTGATTTTTTGATTTCTCTGTTATTATGTGATTTGATCTCTGATTATAGTCGTGTAACCTATCGTTTTGACCCGAAAATATAGTTTGAAAACATAGGACACACTTTGAAGAGTAGATTCGGGGTATACACAGCACTTCTGGGCAGAACAAAATCCTAAAACAAAACTCTAAAATAAAACTCTAATTGAGATGATCTAGATTTTAATTCTATAATTAAAATTGGGTCTAAGGGTGAGCATAATCTGTTATGAACCAACTTACAAGGTATTCATGAAATAAAACCACACAGGTTCATGACGTTGCGGGTTTAAGGGGTAAGGGTCGGGTTTGAAGTGTTGAGACGCTTCATAGTGAGGACACGCTTAGGACACCGTAGGAGAATCTTGACATAGGTCTTGATGCGCCATATCCTTGGGAATGGCGGAGCGGCTCATTTAGGAGCCGGGTTACGGGCTACGCTTGTGTGGTTGGATGTAAATTCCCAACCTGCAGGATAAGTTCGGAGGGCCCCCGATTATCCTGATATGTACGCGATTATCTTTAGGCATGGTAGGGATTCGACCTGATGCACCTCTTGATGGTGATGTTGCCTTTGGGCATGGTAGGGATTCGACCCGATGCATCTCTTGACGGTGATGTTGTCTCTAGGTATGGTAGAGATTTGACCCGATGCACCTCATTGATGGTGATGTTGCCTTTGGGCATGGTAGGACTTTGACCCGATGCACCTCTGTGATGGTGATGTTGCCTTTGGGCATGGTAGGGCTCAACCTGATGCATATTTTTAGGTGACGTTGCCTTCGGGCATGGTAGGGCTTCGGCCTGATGCACCTCTTTGAAGAACTAGATGCCGTGGGCATGGATGGCCTGTTGGCCTGGTAGCTAGTCACACCTTTATGACATTGCCTCTGTAGAGATTGACATATTCTTGTTATCTCTGTGATGTTGATTTGTGAGAGTTGGTAAAATTGTTCACTAAGTTCTTTGAACTCATCCGTTGTCGTTGTTTTGTTTTGTTTTGCAGAGCCTAACCGGTGAGGTAGGCTGGAGCACTTGGCGCAGCTGGAGGGCAGAGGAGCCATATTATCTCATAACAGTCCTAGTTAGGGGTCATAGTCGAGTCTGTAGTAGGTTGTCATGCACTTTTATTTTGGTATTTGGAGTTGTAGTCACGTGGGGACATTCACGTTTTATTTAGTTTTATTTATTAAAAGAACTGTTGCTCTTCGATTTATTTCCGCACTTGAGATATGTATTTAAAATCTTATTGTTTTGAAATGAAAATATGTTTTGGTTCTTTTATTATGAAAATCTTATTATTAAAAGTTGTTATTTACTTGTTATTTATGATGTTGGCATGTACATGGGTTAGGCTTCGGGGTATAGGCATGTATACCCTGGCCGGTCACGTGACCCTGAGTTGGGGCGTGACATAATATCTTTTAACATTTTAGGCCAGTAGTATCTATCTATCAGCTGTTTGATTGTTTTGTCTCTTCCTAGATTAGCAGCTAGTCCCCCGACATGGAGCTCCTCGATGAGATATTCTCAGTGTAGTTCTGGGTATGCATAGTCTGCTCCCTTTATAAAGAAATCCATCTGTTATGTAGAAGTCACCACTGTTTTCACTGCTTCTGCATTTCTCCCAAAGGGTACTGAAATCCTCATCTATGGGATATAGTTCTTTTAAGCATTCGGAATTTGTCACACTTATTTGCATGACAGTGAGAATGAAACCTTTTCTACTCAAAGCATCAGCCACTTTGTTGGTTCTGCCACTTTCATATTGAAATGAATATTGAAACTTTTGTAGGAATTCTAACCATATGGCATGTAGTTCTATTTCTTTTAGGAGTTAGGATACTTTAATGGCCGGTGGTCACTATGTAGGATGAAGTCCTTTTGTATTAGGTAGTGTGTCCAATGGTCGAAGGCCCTCACCACTACATACAATTCAAGTTCATAAGTTGTCCATTTTTGCCTTGCCCCACTTAATTTTCCACTTAAGTAGGCAATAGGCTTTTCTTCTTGCATTAGTACTGCCCCTATCCCCGCCTTTGAAGCATCAGTTTCAAGCTCAAACACTTTATCAAAGTTAGGCAATGATAGACAAGGTTGTTAAACTCGAGAATTTAAGTAAACTCGTGGAGCCTTCGTAAACTCGTAAGAGTTTACTTAATATTAAAAAAATAATACGCTATAAAATATAGTAAAAAAGAGTTGAAGCAATAAACTTGATTACTTGAATCAACTAATGTAACACCATTACATACACTAGTAATAATCAAATTATCAAACTTAATATGAATCCATGAATCAGAGGAAAGCCATCATACAAATTAATTTGAGTAGAACTGTAGAAGACATCAAATTAATTTAAACTTAGGGGGCGTTTGGTTACCCGCAAGTGTAAATGCTGCAAAATTTATTTGCATGCAAAAGCAAATGCCCGCAAATAGATTTTGCAGTCTACCGTTTGGTTGCCCGCAAGTAGAGTTGCAACTTCTATTTGCAAGCATTTGATTGGCCGCAAATGGAAGTTGTAATTACACTTGCAACTTGCAACGTGCAACTTGCATCTTACGAAATTTTTCGGGTCGGGTCGGGAACGAATTTTCTCAAGTCGGGCTGAGCCGGGCCGGGACGGGACGGGCCGAGCATGCACGAATTTATCCGAGCTGGGTACAAACTTTTTCGGGCAGGGCCGGGCACGAACTTTTCGGGTCGGGTCGTGCACAAATATTTTTGGGCCGGGCCGGACACGAATTTTTTCGGGCAAGGCTGGGCCGAACACAATTTTTTTTTTCGAGCTGGACACGAATTTTTTTTCTGGTCAGGCCGGGCCGGGCATGAATTTTTTTGAGCTGCGCCGGGAAACAAATTTTTTCAGGCCGGGTCGGGCAGGAATTTTTCGGGCCGGGCCGAGCACGAAATTGTTTTGGCCGGGAACGAATTTTCTCATGCGGGGTCGGGCATAAATTTTTTGGGCCGAGCCGAGTCAAGATGGGCAGTGCACGAATTTTTTCGGGCAAGGTTGGGCCCGATGCGAATATTTCGGACTGGGCATGAATTTCTTTTCGTGTTAGGTCGGGCTGGGCATGAAATTTTTTGGGTCGGGTCGGGACACGAATTTTTTTGGGCAGGGCTGACCACGAATTTTTTCGAGCAGGGCCAGACATGAATTTTTTCGGTCCAGACCGGGTACGAAATTTTTTGGGGCGGGCCGAGCACAAAATATTTTGGGCCGGGTTGGGCACGAATTTTTTGGGGCTGGGCCGTCCACGAATAATTTTGGGCCGGGCAATGCACGAATTTTTTTGGGTCGGCACGAGTCGGGCAGTGCATAAATTTTTTCGGGCAGGGCTGGGTTGTGCACGAATTTTTTGGGTCGGGCATGAATTTTTTCGGACCGGGCTGGGCCGGGGTACAAATTTTTTTTGGGCAGGGCCGGGCCGACAGTGATTTTTTTCGAGCCAGGCTGAGCACGAATTTTTTCGGGCCTGGCCGAGCACAAATTTTTTCGGGCTAGGCCAGGCACGAAATTTTTGAGTCGGGCTGGGCATGAAATTTTTCAGGCCGGGTTGGGCACGAATTTTTTCGGACTGAGCCGGGCTGGGACGGGCCGTGCAGTGCACAAATTTTTTGGGTCGGGTCGGACACGAATTTTTTCGGGGCGGGACAGACACGAATTTTTTCGGGCCGGGCCGGGCACAAATTTTTTCGGGCCAGGCTAGACACGAACTTTTTTGGGCCGGGTCGGGCATAAATTTTTTGGTTCGAGCCTGGGACAAATTTTTTCGGGCCAGGCTAAAAACTTAGGCCCAACACGATTTGTCTGACAAATTAATAATTTTTAATTTTTGTATAATACTGAAAAAATATTAAAAAAATCTATCAAATGACATCAGATGTAAAATCTGACACTACCATCAGGTTCAGCACGCAAAAACCTACAACTTTGATATTTATCTCGTCTTCATCCGACGACTCTACGTCGCCAAAATTAATTATTTTTCAATATTTAAATTATTGCATTTGCAGCCCGCAATCTTGTATTGCGGGCTTTTTGGGCTGCAATTCCACTTGCGGCCCGCAAATGATATTTGAAATACAAGTTGCAACTAGTAAATGCTGCAAAATGATTTTGCAGCCAACCAAACAAATTTGTTATCTAAATGCTGCAACTAGAGTTGCAGCATTTGTACTTGCGGGCAACCAAACGCCCCCTTAATTTATGATCAAGATAAGCAACAAATTAATTTCATCATTCATCAATTGCATACTACTTTAAAATCTAAATTAACACAGACATACTAATTCCAATAATAGATATAGCAATTCATCGATTCAAATATCAAATTGATATTATCAATCATTCAAATGAGCTCCAAAGTTCATAATTTCATCATTCATCAAATCAAATTACTGGTTATGGAAGAAGCTGGGCAGTCAGACTGTTGGAGACTTGGAGCGAGGCAGTCGGAGGTGTAGGCGGTGTAGCAGTCGCAGTCGGTGGCAGTGGAACGACTTCTTCTCACAATCGATGGCGATCAGAGACTCGGAGGTAGTCGAGGTGTAGGCGGTCTGCGGTCGAGAAGAAGGCGTAGGCGGAACTCGGAAGCTCTAACCAGGGGAGCTGTCGGCTGGTGAGTGCTGCTGGAGAAGAAGGCGGTCGAGAAGAGACGAAGGCGTAGGTGAAGAGGAGCCACCGGCCGGTGATTGAGAAGCTGGAGTGGAGATGGCGATTTCAAAGGAGCCACCGATGAAGAGATGATGTCGATGTGAGAAGGCTAGGACACAGGGCACAGGCGAAACTCGTGAAATGAGGGGAATAAGAGTTGTTTGACACTTTGACTGTAATTTGAAAGGAAATGTGGAAATAAGAGACTTATTTGACCGTGATTTGAGTTGTTTGACCGAGTGATTGGGGCTTGATTTGGCTACAACCATGGACTCGTGAACTCGGTCTTAAACTCGCGATTTTGATCGAGTTTGATTGAGTTCACCCGAGTTCACCCGAGTTCATCCAAAAATGAGTTTGGGTGCGAGTCAGCTCGATTTTGAAACCTAGGATCGTAAACTCGGACTACTTTACGAGTTAACTCATGAGTTTGATAACACTGATGATAGAACTGGGGTTTCTATTAGCTCGCTTTTCAAAATATTGAAGCTTGCATGTTTTGCTGATCCCCATTCAAAGTGACCTTTCTTTAGGCTATTAGTGAGTGGCCCTGCTATTTCACTAAAGCCTTTTATAAACCTTCTGTAGAAAGTAGCCAGCCCTAGGAAACTCCTTAACTCAGTGACATTAGTAAGTGGCAACCAGTCTTCAATGGATTTGATCTTCTTTGGGTCAGTGTGAATCCCTTCATTGCTTACAATGAAGCCTAGGAACAGAAGTCTATCAGTTAAGGACTCACATTTGTGAATGCTAAGGTATAGATTCTTGCTTCTCAACACTTTAGAATACTGCCTCTAGCTATCGTAGGTGCTCTTCCTTGGACTTACTATGAATCAGGATGTCATCAAAGTAGACAACTAGGAATTTATCAATAATTAAAAGACTTGACTATCTGGTTCATGAGCCTCATGAATGTGCTTGGGGCATTACACAAGCCAAATGGCATAACGAGCCATTCATATAAGTCTTCTTTTGTCTTAAATATTATTTTTCATTCATCCCCTTCTCGAATCCTTATTTGGTGATAACCACTTTTAAGGTCTATCTTTGAGAATAGCTTAGAGCCTTCCAATTTATCTAACATGTCCTCTAGCCTTGGAATAGGAAATCTGTACTTCACTGTTATCATGTTTATTGTCATGCTATCAACACACATCCTCCATGTATTATATTTCTTTGGTACTAATAATGTAGGTACTGCATAGGGACTTGTACTTTGCCTAATCAACTTCTTCATTAGTAAGTCATCAACTATACTCTGCAGCAAATCATGTTCCCTTGCATTCTATAGTGAGGCAAGTTAGGAATGTTTGACCCAAAGAGGAAATCTATGCCATGTTGTATGTCCCTCATTGGTGGTAAATCTGATAGTAGCTCTTGAGGGTATAAACCTGAGTACTCACTCAGTAGTGGTTTGACTTCCTCAAGTACATTGTAAGATTTAGTTGGTCTTGGGTTTTTGAGAACTAGAGCCATGACTATATCTCTGGTCTGTAACACCTGAGTAGTTTCAGCTGAAATAGAATCTTCAGTAGAGGAGTTTTGTGTTGGCTTGGCCTGGTTAGACTGTGGTGACATATATGGGTAGTAGAGTGAGCTTCTTCTGGTTCCAAATGAAGGAATAAGTATTATTCTTTCCCTAGTGTCTGACTTCCCTATCATAAAGCCATGGCCTACCTAATAGTATATGACAAGCATCAATGTCCAAATCATCACAGGTAATATGATCTTTATATGTTGTTCCAATGGAAATTAATATTGGGCTTTGCTAGTTCATTGTTATATCGACTCCTTTCTTTACTCACCCTATTTTGTAAGGACTGAGATGTGGTATTGTTGGCAATTTCAAGGCTTTCACCATAGCCTTGGATACTACATTCTCACAATTGCCCCTATCTATAATCAGATTACATACTTTCCCTTGTACTGTTCATCTAGTTCTAAAAATTTCATTCCTTTGTGTAAGTACTTGGTGCTTTTCAGTAATGAGAAGCTTTTATAGTATGCAAACAAGGAGCTCTCATTCATCCCCTTCTAATCAAGCCTCATTGTCAAACTCCTGACCCACATAGTCTTCACAGTGCTCATCTTCCCCTTCCATATGCTCAGCTATATTCAGGAATTTCCTTCTTGGGTAGTCACTAGATTTGTGCACTGGTTGACTGCATTTGAAGCACTTAAGTGGGAAATGTTTCTGATAGGGGTTAGCTGGCCTTCCTTGCTGACAAGGGTGTTGTATAAAATGGCAACACTAGAGGGAGGGGGGTGAATAGTATGTTAACTAAATTAATTAGCCTAAATTTAATTTTTAATCGTTTCTCAAATCGTTTAGGCAATTTAAAATTCGATGATTAGATGCGGAAGCAAGATAAATAATTAAGCACAAATAGAGTATCAATGCAAACACACAAATTTATAGTGGTTTGCCCCCAATGCCTACTCCACTACCTAAGCACCCCGCTTAGAATTTCCAAACTAGGTTTACTAGATTAATTCTTGTTTCCCTTACAATGAGGACTTTGACTCGAAGAGTCGCACTCTCGCCCTAAGGCACTTCCACACCCGAAAGTCTCTGTCTTCTTATCAAGAGCACTCTTCCACCTCTACCCTAAGGGATAACTCAACTAATCCTAGTAAAACTAAATTTACACAAGTGACTTTACATCTTCACAGCAAGGTAACCACTTCCACACAAGACCTGACAGCTTAGGTCTTCACAATCTCAAATCCAAGAAAGAAACATGTTCAAATAAATAGTTAAAATTACAATCAAAAGAGCTTAAGAAATGAGAGAGGAACCACAGCTCTTTTCCAAACCTTCAACGTCTTCAACTCGTCAAGAGGTAGAGCTCGTATTAAAACCCGAGTTGAGACAGAGTGAGCGCATGTAGTGGATTTTGACGGAAGAACAGGCGCGCTTCAATCAATCTTTAGAAGGCTCAAAAACTCCCTTTAGAATGCTCAATAAAATCTGTAACAATGAGAGGAGAGAGATTAAATGAGTTATATGAGGTATATTTATACCCTCTCAAAGAAACGACAGCTCAACGGATAGAAAACTATCCGTTGCAGCCGCTCGGTCGATTGGTTGATCGACCGACTGCTCGAACGACCGCTGCCTTACTCTCTCTATGCGGTCGACCGACGGGTCGATCGCTAGACGCAATTCTTGCGTTCTCGCAATTCGGCCGATCGCCTGGTCGACCGACGCAGCTAAGCCAGAGACGCGCGCCATGCGATTTTTAATCTAGTCGACCGATAGATCGACCGACGCACACACTGCCCATTTTTCGCCTCTGTCGGTCGACCGAAGTAGCCTTAGCCAATTTTTTACACCATCTTCGATCGACCGATTGGCTATTGCCAATTTTTGGCAACATTCGGTCGACCGACCGATCGACATAATTGGCTACTGCCAATTTCCTAACTTTATTCGGTCGACCAAACATAGGTTGATATTGATTTTTCAGCCATTTTTCTTGCACGCTTCATTTCTGGGTTCCGACTTTCAACGAGCATCATCTTGCAGAGCTTTCCATGTGATCTTTGAGCTCGTCCAATACTTCTTTGGTGCATACGTCGAACTTCGAGATATTCCACGACGAACCCAAGCGCGACGATCAATGTCCTTCCGATTTATCCGATCAATGACATCGAACGCTAATCGATATGGAACTTGAAAAATTTCTCAATGAAATATTAGTTCCATATTTGTTATCATCAAAACCGATATTAAGACAAAGGTTGAAAACCTAAAGCCAACAAAGGAGATTTATTAGCCTAGTTAATTTTAGCCACTTTTGATGCTGCCACAGGTTGAAGACTATTATGAATAGTTGGATGACTTGGAGCTGCTACCTGCTTTTGGATATGTTAGTGTAACAATCAGTTATGAGCTTCCATTTAACATGCATCTTGCTTGAGCTTCTGGTCAGTTGTTTCTCAACTCTTAACGCAAAGTTCACTGTCTCATTCAGGTTCCAGACAATGCTTAACTCTAATTTCTCCTGTATTGGAGTGCTTAAGCCACTGATATACATGTCAATCTGTTGGGTGTCAGATTCCTGCAAGTTGTTGCGAGAGCTCAATCTGTAAAATTCTTCAGTGTACTCAAACACTATTCTTCCTTTTTGCTGATAGTGATTAAATTGTTGGTAGAGTATTTGCTCGAAATTATTTGGCAAGAACCATGCTTTCATTAGCTGCTTCATGTGTGACCAAGTCTTGACTTTGTCTTTGCCTTCCCTCATTCTATTTTGTTGATATTGATCCCACAAAGCTGAAGCACCCCCCCCCCCCCCACCAAGCTGATGCTTAGGAATATTCATATAATCGAGAAAGGTTTCAACACTGTGTAACCAATCTAAGAAATCCTTTATATGTAGGTGGCCATTGAAAAATGGTATATCAATCTTCATTTTATATTTAGAATGTTTAGCATTCAGGTTATACCTGCCTTGTTGATTGAAGGAAGAAGGATTCCTATAGGATTGTGAGGGCCGACTCCTGCAGAATGGGGGTCTGACGAGAGTGGCCTCAAGCTCATCATCAGAGTCTATTTCAGGAAATCAAGGAATCGCTCGAAGTGAGTGCGTTGCTGTGTCCTCGAGATTGAGCTAGGTACTCCTGTCCGATTGATGGATTGGGATCCAACATTTGGGAGTCGAAGCTAATCGCGGATCTTCGATCGGGTTGAAGTGCCGACAACATCGGCGCTAGGGCACACCCTAGCTACCGCATGTCGCACCCCCAGAATGAGGTCGTCCATCTTCCGATTCATCGCATGGATCTCTCTCCACAAAGACTCCAGCGAGATATATCGTCGTTGCTAGCAGAGGACCCTTTTCTTCTTCAGGTTTAACCATCGCGCGACGAAGTTTGGCTCTGATACCACCTAATGTAGAACAAAAGTGTGGATTCCTGCTAAAGAATCGAAAATAGTAAGGATCCAGGTTAAATCCTAGATCGAAACAATCCAATTTCATTGATCGAAAAATACGATATGAGATTACACAAAATTGGTTCAAAGAAAATATGCAAAAGCTACATTTCAAATGCAATTCGTAAGTTTTATACACAAGGCACGTGGTAAGTCCAGATTAAAAGCAATGGAATTTAAATGTCATCGTTGGATGTGCCATGCGTCGTCTCCTGATTTCAACGACTTTAATTGAAGCTAGAAATCAACTCGCGAGTGTGCCTGGAGCTCATTTCTCCTACGATACTTCAGTTTGCTTATCTAAGTGATGCTCCTGCATAAGTTTCATATATATTTTGATAAATATTAAACCTCCAAAATAACTTTAAAAAATGTATACAATGTTAATCATACTTCTCTTGATTTCATAACGTTTAAGTTTTTAAATTCTTTTAGAAAATGTGAAACTCTAAAGTAAATAGAAAAAATGAAAAACTAAGAAATTAAATAGAAATTATAATATTTGAAAAGTAATAATTCCAATTTTAAAATTTTATATAATATACACTACATATTTTATATAAAGGAAAACTCACATCTTAAAAAAGTAAAACATACGCAGACAGTGTGTGGTGCTTAGTAGTTAAAAAATAAAAATATGAAGAAAGAAAAAAGTTTTAGAAAATTGCACAAAACATAAAATAAAATTAGAATTAGGAGGTAAAATAAAAGAAAAGATTTATATGTAAAATATTATATATATATATATATAAAGAAATGAAATAGTTTAAAAACTTACATAAAAAGTAAAAAATATATTAAAAATTAAAAATTAAAAAATTAAGAAAACGTCAAACGTCCCGGTATATATACAGTAATTAAGTTTTAAACTAATGTGCAACAGTCAATGAATCGTAAATATAAATATAACACATGAAAATAAATATAAATATGATATTCAACAATAATACTAAAGTAAATATAGATACCATACCCATGATATTTTGACAAGAAAGTGTTCTGCAATTCTGCAAATGGTCCATGTCCAATAATTAAAGCAACACGGGCGCGTGCACTAACTTATAATTCGATTCCCCACCATGCCTCAAAATCTCCATCAGAGTCAAACAGAATCATCCCAGTCGCCATCATTTACGTCAGATCCAACAACAGCTAGAACCAGCCAATTAAAAATCAGAGATTTTCCTCAAAATGAATAATACATGCTTCTCCTTTTAAATACTCATATACTCGTATTATTCGATCATTTTTAATTAATTCGATTAATTTTAAATAAATTTAAAAAATTCATCCTAAATTCATTAAAAAAATCACAAAAAATTAGTATTTATAAATAAACCACTTTCATAATTTGTATCAGCAAAATAATTTTTTTTAAATTAAAAATTATTTTTTTTCACCATTTTCAACTAGTTCGAAATTGACCGAACCAATTTAAAATTAGTCGAATCAGTTGAAAATGATGAAAATAAATTAATTTTCAATTCTAAAACACTTATTTTGCCGATATAATTTATGAAAGTGATTTACCTATGAATAATATATTTTTTGTGATTTTATTATGAATTTAGAATAAATTTTTTGAACTTATTTAAAATTGGTCGAACTAGTTGAAAATGATGGGGAAAAAAAAATTCAACTCTAAAAAATTTATTTTATTATACAAGTTATGGAAGTGGACCTATGAATAATAAATTTTTTGTGATTTTATTATAAATTTAGAATGAATTTTTTGAATTTATTTAAAATTGATTGAATCAATTGGAAATGGTTGGTGAAGATTAATCTAAATATATAAGTATTTATTTTTAAAAATAAAAATATATCTTATTTTCTTTTAGAAAAATAGCTAATGAAAAATATCAACCCTCTCTCACTTTTTCGCCTATAAATAGACATGCACCACTTCTCGTCTCTAAAACCGCAACAAACCAGTATACTGCTAACAACCAGCAATGGCTTCGACGACCAGCTGCCTTCTTCTTGTGCTTGCGACGGTCGCAGTGCTCGCGCCTGGGGCAGCAGTAGCGCAGCTGCTAGGAAACATCTTCTCCATCAACGGCACCATCCCCTGCCGCATGGACCCTGCGACCCTCGTAACATCACCCGTCTTTCCCAGTAATATATATATAACCTTATAATGAACGGTTATTGTTATATATTCTGAACTCCCACTATTTATCATAAATGATATATATACGTACGCGTTGATAAATTGCAGATGCGACGGTGTTGCTGCAGTGCGGGACTGACGTGCTGGCGAGCACGACTAGCAACAGGGATGGAGTGTTTAACATTCTGCTGAATCCGACGGCCATGGTATTGAGCACATTGTTGAGCAGCTGCAAGCTGGTCGTCACCACGCCTCTCTCCCTCTGCAACGCGTCCTTGCCCTCGTCGGGGATACTGCAGTCGACCTTGAATGCACTCCCAAGCAATCTCTTTTCACTTCTTGGTGGAGTACTTGTCAACATTGTTCCCACTAATTTCGCCTACAGACCTTGATATTAAGAACACAAACCTATATATATATATACACGCAAATAATATGAATACCATGTGTATATACACTATACATGCGTGTTCATCAGCTTTAATTATTTATATATATCTGCATCCTCATATGCAATGCATATGTACAAATTAATAAATACTACCAAATCATTTCCGTACTCAATCAGTGTGCTTGTAATTTACTAATTTTCAAGCATTAGTAAATCTCTTTTTTATATAATGAATTATATATTTTGGACAATTTTTTTTTAATTATTAAATAAATAATATTTTAAGTTACGTATTTATTAATTTTAAAATACATAAACTACATTAAAATTAAAAATATAAATAATAATTTACTTAATTAATTTGTACCTATTCAAAATGAGCTAGGGACTTAATTTAGTTGGAAAAAAAATTCTATCCAGTAATTTCTGATTTTAATAATATCGTAAACAAATTTACGTTTTCATAATTAATCATAAAATATTTATGAGTGCAAGTTTTCAAAAATTAATTAAGAGTCATTCATATCTTTAATTTTTTTATTTGCCCGATTGATGTAGGTTTTTTTTGAAAAATAAAACAATTTGTATTCATCAAGAGTTTTGAAGAATACAACTAACAAGGGAGGAAGAAAATAGTTCAAAAAAAGAAAAAAAATCTTATGAACCAGAGGTGAGCACCCAATTTAGTCCACAATCATCTAGATAAGTTAAATAAAAGTGAGCCATCAACAGCGAATTCAAAGAAGTGGTGTGAGGTAGGCTCAAAACATCTGCTATTCCGCTCCATCCAAAGCTTCCAACGCCAAATCTTGAGAGCTCTAACTTTAAGCTATTTTGTGGTGCGATTAACATGTTGACCTTTCTTCCACGGCTAATTGATGAGGCCGATTATAATTAATAGACTGAAAGCAAATTTAGTTTCGTATCAATTCTCATTCTATATATAACTTTCCAATTTTAGTACAACTATTAAAAAAATTAAATAAGATATTATATAACATAAAATTAAAATAGATAGAAAAATTTTAATTCCATTGCGTTTTATGGAGTATTCTAATATAAATTATTATTGCTCTTTATTCAACATAAGTTGAATTTGCAACCTCGAATATGTTGGAATTATTTTGATAATTCTATACAACGAGAAACAATAGTCAAGTGGCCGTCGAGGGCTTTGATAATATGTTTAATCATCAAATTAATTAAGAGCTTTGATAAATATTAGTTAGGAGTCATTCATTTTGGTTAACTGAAAGCAGATCCCATAATTAAACTAAGTTTTGATACTCATGCTCATGGCTGAGGCCAATTCCACAAAAAAAGCTCTGCTACTAAAATTTGTTCTGTTCTCAATTAGAGCCACTTTAATTAGGACTACTGAGTTATCCCTTTTACCATGAGAGAGAATAAAAGGTTTGTGCTAATTTGGGTAGAAAGTACGGGACAAAATGAAATTAACTCCGAGTAGAAAATAAAAACTATAGCGTTAAGTGTTGCCTTAATAATCAATACATGTATATAAGGGGGGGCGTTAAGTTACCTACAAATGCAAATATTATAACTCTAGTGATAATATTTAGATAATAAATTTATTTAGTTAATTACAAAAGTATTTTACAGTATTTATCAATTGCAATTTGTATTTTTAATATCATTTGCAGGTTACAAATAAAATTGCAGTCCAAAAAATTCGCAATATAAAATTGCGAGCTGCAAATATAATAATTTACGTATTAAAAAATAATTAATATTGATGACTTAGAGTAGTCGGATGGAGACGTGATAAAAATCAAAGTTGTAGGTTTTCGAACGTTGAACACGATGATTGTGTCAGATTTTAGATTTGATATCATTTGATAAAAAAATTTAATATATTTTTAGTATTATATAATAATTAAAAAAATTTAATTTATTTTGATAAATAATTAAATAATATAAAATATATTTTACGGTGATTTAAAGTATAAAATAATATTATTATGGGTCGAATTGATTCTGTTGTAACCGATCAATTGTTGTTGAGGAGTAAAATGACATATTTATCATTTTACCTCTATTTGACTAACATCTTCGTTCCTCCAATGGGTCGTGCTCGAGTTAGCCCTGTCCTGAGCTCGGTCAGGCCCATTGCCTGTCAGGACGTGTTTGGCACGACCCGGATTCCCAAAGGGGCGGCCCATCCCAGCACGGGATCGCCGCTTCTGGCTCGAGCCGGTCTCGGGCTATAAGCCAGGCTAGACCTACATCCCCTAGTCCGACACGATAATGGGTGCCTTGATCATGATTTTATCATGTCGGGCTATCAAACTACTTTATCGCTGGTTGAAGAAGAGAAAAACTTGGTAGCACATCCACTATGATCTTGTTGCTCGTGGTGGGGGGATAACTTGCTAGAAGCAATGTTTGACAAGAGGGTAACTAATGTGACCAAATGCACGAAGGTGCTAGCCAAAATTTCAAAGCTCTTTGAGGAACTTCTTGACAACAAGTGAGGGAAGCAAGCTGGCCAAAATTCCAAAGCTCTTTGAGGAGCTTCTTGACAACAAGCAAGGGGAGCAAGCTTGAGATGCTGAACGAGCAGAATTCAATTGAAGAGCTCTAGAGGATGTCCACTACGACCAACGTACCAAGGTTGTGGAGATGATGTCGATGAGGACGCCGAGCATGTAGCTACCATACATGCTTCTTTAGGATATGCATCATTCGATTGAGATCGACAATACTATCCAAGGTCTCATATTGAGTATGACAATGAAAGACGTAGCAACAACAACAACAACACAAGTCAGCTCACCATCTATTGCTTTGGCAACAGACTAGAGTGGTAGTGTTCGCATTGGTGCTACTTCTACCATTCCCAATTCTCAACGTGGGTAAAGCCCCATCATGAGGCTACCTTAGAGCCTAGAAGGCTTTTGAGGCTTCTTTTCCTTCCTCGGCAGTAGGAGGTCTTCGGCATATGGTGTCAATCTTGATCTAAGAGCATTTCCACCCCAAGCACCAACATAAGCACGTATCAAATATGCTTCGAGCAAGACTAAGAAGTGAGAGTTAGGGAAGACGATCTTCAAGTGGTTCTACTTCAATCACACCAAATGCAATAAACAATCCTTGTTACCCGACCATGTTATCCACCCATCCAAAAGGTTGGCTTTGGTATTTCCTTTGCATCTCCTTATGAAATTTTGGGTCCATACTTTCTTAAAAAAAATTACATACCGAGGGATATAAATTAGTTGGACTCCTACAATGGCTACCAAATAGAAATGGCCTCCCGGTTTTGCTTCCATACCTTAATGCTAAGATTGACGGTATTCAACAATGGATCGAGAACTTTAAGATACAAGGGAAATTGCATGTTGATGTGTGATAGTTGGATCGTGCTGACCCAAATGAGCATTATCAATTTTCTCATCTACTACTATAAGAATGTGGTCTACCACATATCTGTTGATGCCTCTGATCATTAACATGATGATATCTACATATACAATATGATGAAGGGTGTCATCGAAAAGATCAACCACTACTAAACAATTGGTCTGCGGTGGCCAGTGTCATCGCAAAATGGTCGCTAAAGACTGTATCCGATATCAGGCGTGGTCGCAAAGTTCGGTAGCAAAAGAACTTATCGCAGAAAGTTTGCGATCGCAATAGACACGATCGCAAATAAAAGTAATCTGCGACAGTTCTGCGACGGTACACGGCGGTCGCAGAATGTGGTCGCGTGACATCTGCGACCTTCATTTGTTGTCGCAACCATTATTTTTAAAAAAATTTAAAATAATTTAATAATATTTGATTAAAATTGTTGTTTACAATATTTGACTAAAATGCCTATAATATATCAAACAAGACATCAAATTATAATATACCATCATATTTATATCAAAATGTAATATTTACATCGTATCAAAATATATTAGTATCAAAACATGTTTACATCAAAATAGAAAATAAAGTATAGATCAATCATGAAGCGCATCATGTGGCAGCGAGGGATGCGGTGAGAAGAGGGGTTGCGTCAGGAGGGCATCAGTTGGTGTCGCGTTGAGACGGGGGAGGTGGAGGGGCCGGAGCACCAAGCATGGAAGAAGCAATTTGTGTCATGTACTCCCTCATAGCGGTCACCTCTGTGATGAGGCGTGCATGAGAAGCTTCTAAGGCTACGTGAGAAGCCTGTAATTCTGCATGTGAAGACTCTGCTTGTGATGTTGATGGACCAACGGTGGAAGAGGTGAAGGCAGACAACCTCGCACCATGTGGCTGCAACAACGTCCGTGTGTGGGCTGTTGTGCCAATGCCATATACATGGTCGTGGTCGACTCTTGTCACCTACATCCATGCGTCAGCATCAAGCTGATGCTGCGCATGATATATCACTACTAGAAATTGGGTCTTCAGCAACGGCTGCTAAAGCCGTTGCTATTTGCAACGGCATTCTTACGATCGCTCATGCCGTTGCAGATATGTTGTATCTGCAACGGCTTTTTAATGAACATGAAAGCCATTTCTGATGATGTTAATTATCACCAATGGCTTTCTAACAGACAAGTGAGCCATTGCTGATGATAACTTATCAGCAACGGCTTTCTAACGGGCGAGTGAGCCGTTGCTGATAAATTTATATAGGGCTCGCTGCGCGCCCGCCCCTTCCTCCTCCTTCTTCCTCTTCCTCTGCTGCCGCCGCACCTGTTCTGACGCCGCCACCATCAAGCTGCTGCTGCCAACGCCACCACCTGTCCTCGACCGTCGATTCCAACTGTCGATTCCAAGTATTTCTCGCCGCCCCGTCTTCCCCGTTGATTCCTAGGTATAATCTGGTCGAAACCCTTAAAATAGGGTTTCGGCCGGTGGCGGACGACCGATGGCCGCCACCGGAACCTTGTACAGTGTCTGGACACAGTGTCCGAACACTGGATGCCGGCGCCAGAGTCCACCGGACTCCGGCGTCGAAAATGCCATTTTTTTTATTTTTTTAATTATTTAATTATTAATTAATTAATTGTTTAATTTGTTAGATTAATTTTTAGGGTTTCGATTAATTGTTATGATTTAGATTAATTTTTAGATTAATTTAGTTATATTAATATTTAATAATGGTAGGTTAATTATTTAAATTAGTTAAAATATTGTAGATTAATATTAATTAATTAGTTAAAATATTGTTAATTAGTCCGGAGTTGTCGTTAGTGGACTCGCGCCGAAATCGTCCACTTCGGACTTGCGCCGGAATCGTCCACTTCGGACTCGTGCCGAAATCGTTCAATTCGGACTCCCACCAGAATCGTCTAATTTGGACTCGTGTCAGAATTGTCCACTATGGACTCGAACTGACTCGAAATATTTAGAAAATAATCATCCATCCGACGAGTTGATATGTTTCACGTACGCATCGACGAGTCGAATATAATTTAGAAAAATCTTAGATCCGTTCGGGGGTTGTATGTTCGTGAAAAAGAATTAGAGGAAGCTTGAGACGAAGAAGATGAAGAAGAGGAAGAAGAGGAAAAATTCGAAGACTATTACTCAGATGATAAAGAATAATTATAAAGTATATATTTTATTAAATATATCTCTACTATTTATGCAATAATCTGATTATATGTCTATTCGACAGATATGTCTGATCGTGGTTATCGTCGCAGGAGAGCTTCGGAGTCTCCGATCGGTGAGACTCCAGCACTTACTCATGCTGCTGATTATCTTGTTGTTGATCCTCCTACCGATGATACTGTTAAGGCTAGTACATCCAAACGCAGGCGGCCACGCGAGCCGAACAGGTGGCAGTCTCCACCAGCCACAGAGTCACGTAGATTTATTAGCGTGATTGGGGAGCGGTAATATATCATGAATTATGAATCATTACAAATTTATTATATCATAATATAATATAAAATTTTAATTTTGTTGTGCAGGTTCGAGCAAGAAGAAGTGCCGAGAAGCATTTCTTCTACCATTCGACGATACATGCACGGGGCATGGCCTACGTAGTCTCACGTGCCTAGTGAGCACGTCGACATGTTATGGCGCGAGTTTGAGGCACGTATTATTTTTTTTATATATATGCATGATGATTAATATTGGTACTGATATTATTATTCTGCAGGCTCGTTATACATGGGCTGAGGACCAGAGGCCCTTCATTTACCCTGCCTGGAAGGCTATTTCCCGGGTGAGGTACAACAGGCAGCTGGGGCAGGCCCGGTCCCAGGCGATGGCACGAGCTGGGACTACTAACATCACGGAGACTCGAGGATATGGCCCCGATTGGATAACTATGGATATATGGGACCAGGTCGTGGGAATATGGTCAACGGATTGATGGCAGAAGGTTTCTAGGAATGCGGCTAGAAATCGCATGTCGGGGGGAACAGCGCGTCACACCGGCGACTCTGTTTCATTTGCAGTGCATGCGAACCGTATGGTAAGTATACCTTTTAATTATATATTTTATTTATTACTATGCGTACTAATTAATGTATTTGTTTTATAAATGTAGACGACGGTGTCGGATGATGGGACTGTCCAGCGACTCTCCCCGATGGCGGTGTTTGAGCGGACCCACCGTCGAGTACATGGGACGGGGGAGTACATCGACAACCGCGCTGCACACATTATGATAACTATATATTTGTTTAAATTATTCATTTTATATTTTCTAATAATTTAAGTTTTATGATAAATACTAAACAAAAAATCAAACTCGAATAGGAGACCTACAGCCAGACGGTGGTGCAGCGCGGGGGCACCCCCGAGGACTTTGATGCAGCAGCGTGGGTCGAGGGCGCAAGTGGCTGGGACCATGGCCGCATATATGGCTTTGCAGATAGTAGTCATGCGCGAGCCATGCTAGGGCCACTTGGGGCACCGACCCCTCCAGTCGCTGGTGAGCGGCCGTCCACCTCCAGATCCAGTTATGATCATAGTAGTAGGATAAGAACACTAGAGGAGACAGTCGCGCGTCAGACTAAGATGATAGAGCGCCAGAGTCAGATGATGGCGGAGATGCATGCTATGCTACGTACGCAACATGTCAGGTCATCACGAAGCAGGCATCTCTTCGGCATCATCTCATCTATCGTCCTCGAGTCAGTCCACGCCGGTGTACACTCAAGCACTCCAGACCTCGCCATATGATCCAGGTCATCCTCTATCCAGGTCGCCATATTGACTTTGTTACTGAGATACTATACTTGTTTAATTTATTTTGTTTGGATATTGATACTTCAATTTTGCATTTGAATAGTTTTTATACTATTGTGGATAATTATAAATATAAGTATAATTATTTTGATGTATATCTTGGTGTATTTGTGATGTGTGAATGAATGTGTGTATGAGTGTATGGGTGTGTGAGTTATGTATCAGATAATGCATCAATGTATCAATGGAAATTTAAAATTTTAATTTTTTTTTCATTTTCAGGTGCACATCATCAGCAATGGCTTTCCTACGGCCGTCCGTGAGAACGACGTTGCTAAAAGTGTATCGAAAGCCATTGCTGATGACCTACAGCAACAGCTTAGCAACAGTCTTTTACTAACGGCGTTGCTACGGGCTCACCAGCCGTTGCTATTAATGTTATCAGCAACGGCTCCGCGTCCGTGGCAAAACCGTTGCTGATAATATTATTAGCAACGGCCCGAGCGACCGTTGCTGATCCGTTGCTAAGTTATCAGCAACGTGATTTTCTGCCACGGCTCCATTGCAACGGCGCTAGTCGTTGCACGCCGTTGCTGATGATTTTCAGCAACAGCTCAGCAACGGCATCAGCCGTTGCTGATGCCCATTTTTCTAGTAGCATGATCACCTCCCCACTGGGTCACCAACTCAATATACGTGGTTTTTAAAGATTGATTAATTAAATTAATTATATATAATTGAACTCATATAACTTTTTTTTAAAAAAAATATGAACTTTATTAAATATTAACTTACCAGGATCGTCTCCGGCCTTCTGCTAATGAACTCACCCCGGCAAGGACCATGTCTATATCTATGTGTCTGCTCGAAGACCATCAAAGGATCAGTCGGGATGAGCGTCCCCTGCTCGTCTTGCATCCCCTGCAATAAAATAAATATAATATATTAGTTTTTAAATTTATAATAATAATAATAATAATAAATAATAAAAATAATTATTAAATTACTTACCAAGAGACGCTCGTTGCTAGTAAATGGGATCAACCCACCAGTATGTCGGGCCACAAATCCCTCAACTACCATCATCCGATTCCGGTGCGTTGTTCGGGAGGCACCCTACCACTCCTCGGACGCCCAGATATCGCATAGGTGATCCCATACGTGGCCCGTTATCCAATTGGGCCCATGTCCTTTTAGCGCGTCCATAGATGTATCCCGATTACCGCCTACATTTGCCCGCGCCTCATCCTGCGCACGGTGGAGGATATCCTTGGAAAGCTTTTTATTATAAGCTTCTCAAGCATCCTCCACCTGAACTTGAATGGCAGGGTCCCAAGTGTATCGGGCCTAAAAAAGAAGATATTAAAACAATCATTTAAATCTAAATAATGAAATCTAAATAATAAATAACAATTAATCATTAACAATTATAATAAATAAATTTTGATACTTACTTTAGACAATTCAGTCATACCAAGGGACACTCGTGGCTAGTAAATGGGATGGACCCACCGGTATGTTGGGCCACAGATCCCTCAACTACCATCATCCGATTCCGGTGCGCCGTTCAGGAGGCACCCTACCACTCCTCGGACGCCCAGATATCGCATAGCTGATCCCATACGTGGCCTGTTACCTAGTTGGGCCCATGTCCTTTCAACGCATCCATAAGCGTATCCCGATTACCGCCTACATTTTCTCGTGCCTCATCCCACGCACGATGGAGGATATCCTTGAAAAGCTTTTATTGTAAGCTTCTCAAGCATCCTCCACCTGAACTTGAATGGCAAGGTCCCAGGTGTATCAGGCCTAAAAAAGAAGATATTAATACAATCATTTAAATCTAAATAATGAAATCTAAATAATAAATAACAATTAATTATTAACCATTATAATTAATAAATTTTGACTCTTACTTTAGACAATTCAGTCATACCAAGGGACACTCGTGGCTAGTAAATGGGATGGACCCACCGGTATGTCGGGCCACAGATCCCTCAACTAGCATCATCCGGTTTCAGTGTGCCGTCCAAGAGGCACCCTGCCACTCCTCCGACGCCTAGATAACACATACCTGATTCCATACGTGGTCCGTTATCCAGTTGGGCCCATGTCCTTTCAACGCGTCCATAGGCGTATCCCCATTATCACCTACATTTGTCCGCGCTTCATCCCACGCACAGTGGAGGATATCTTTGAAAAGTTTTTTATTGTAAGCTTCTCAAACATCCTCCACCTGAACTTGAATGGTAGGGTCTCAGGTATATCGGGCCTAAAAATGAAAATATTAATATAATCATTTAAATTTAAATAATAAAATCTAAATAATAAATAACAATTAATTATTAACCATTATAATTAATAAATTTTGACTCTTACTTTAGACAATTCAGTCATACCAAGGGACACTCGTGGCTAGTAAATGGGATGGACCCACCGGTATGTCGGGCCACAGATCCCTCAACTAGCATCATCCGGTTTCAGTGTGCCGTCCAAGAGGCACCCTGCCACTCCTCCGACGCCTAGATAACACATACCTGATTCCATACGTGGTCCGTTATCCAGTTGGGCCCATGTCCTTTCAACGCGTCCATAGGCGTATCCCCATTATCACCTACATTTGTCCGCGCTTCATCCCACGCACAGTGGAGGATATCTTTGAAAAGTTTTTTATTGTAAGCTTCTCAAACATCCTCCACCTGAACTTGAATGGTAGGGTCTCAGGTATATCGGGCCTAAAAATGAAAATATTAATATAATCATTTAAATTTAAATAATAAAATCTAAATAATGAGCATACATCATTGAAAAATTAAATCTTAATACATTAGAAAGGAAACTTGATACAGAAATTAAATAATGAACAAAAGTCCATATTTCATGAACAGATAAAGATAATTATTTCATGAAAAATTTAAATAATGAACAATATAAAAGCTGATATGACCCTTTCATGAACATCGAGAGATAATCATTTCATAAAAAGAAAAATGGTACGATGATAAGTAAGTGAATGCAAGACATGCTGTGCGCACCATGTAGTTGTGTCAGCACTTCCAATTTCATGGAATTTCATTATATACAATATCTGGATGCTAACTTTTGCTCCTGTATGTTGTATAATGTTCAATTTTGTTGCTACTGTTCAGTTTTATGAAACACAATTGTAATCACAAACATAGAAATTTAACATAACAATGAACTTTTAAGTACCATCTAATTCAGTTAAAACTTTATTCTAATAAGCTCAATTTAATTGCATTCTGTTACAGACTTACAGAAAATGTGCGATTACAAACATAAGTGTTGAAATGAAAACGGGTGCAGGTGGTAACCATATATGCATGGATAGAAAAATGACATTAATTAATATCATAGCTGAAGAATTTATTTTTCTATAATTAAGATCATTAGTAAAAGTAAAAATTAATCTACAGCATTTGAGCTCAGTGTAAAAAAACTAAGAGCACTAGAATAGTATGCACTCACTCAGATGATTAACTACGTACCTCGAACTCGATCTATAGTAAATCTCGATAATGGTTCGACATCCTGATATATCCATGAAGTCCACGGCTCATGAAAGAAACTCAAGAATAATGGTCATGGTGCGGGCGACATCATCTTGCTGAAATTTACAACTCCAGTATAACAACATTATAAGTAATAATTAATAATTAATAATTATAATAAATAAATTTTAATACTTAATTTAGACAATTCAGTGATATCCGTCGATGCTAGTTGGACAATGAAGGTGCATCACCCCCCCCTCCTATTAGGCCCACAAGGCCTACGATGATCTCGAGCTGGTGGTGGTGGTGATGGTATAGCATCTGCCACAGCTGGTGCTGCTGGTGGTAGTATAGCATCTGCCATGGCTAGTACGTGTTGCTGTCATTGGCGGCGGCGACGGCGATGGCGGTCGAGATAAACCTATGCAATGAACCCTAGAACGGGCACGTGACATCTACAGATACAAATGTTGATTAGTGATGTCAACCAATAGTATAATATAAATTAATAGAAAAAAGATGTAAAATCTATATATTACACATTAATCATCGATATATATCATCTGAATAATAATCGATTTAGTCATTTTTTTCTTCACTTGTCTTTTCATTTTCACAATTATTCTCATCTTCTGCATCATCTGATTCAACATCAACACTTTCTTTAGACAGACCTTGTACAACGACTAAATTTTTATCTTCAAGTTTTGACTCACAACTTCAACTATCATCCTCCTAATTAAAATCACCTAGAACAAATCTTGTAGTATCATTATACTCTGTCATTTGATCAATCCTCAATCGTGCCATAGTCTTACACACTGCCTACCATTCCGATCTATCTCTTCGTCTGCCTGGATATTTTGTATAATATACTTGTGGTGCTTGTGATGCCAAAATAAAAGGCTCGTTCGACGCTAACGTTGATTTGAAATTAACATCAACAAGATGATACTTCGGGTGAATTTGAGTCCCCCGAGATGATGTGTCAAACCAGTGACATTTGAATATCACTATTTTTTTGCACCCAACATATTGAAGCTCAAGTACTTCCTCAAGCAGTGTGTAGAAATCACAATCACAATCAATCCAAGTGGAGCCTTTGACACAAACACCAGCATTCATTATCTTCTTTGTGGTTGAGTACTCATTTGTATGAAATTTATATTCATTCACAAAATATCCGTTATAGCATAAGACTAGTCGTGACGGTCCATATGCTAACTCGAGTAATTTGTTGTCTATTTATTGAATATGTTCACCCGATCAAGTTTTGAACCAATTTGGATATTATACGCTACGTTTATCTTGTAATTCTTCCTCGGACATATTCGGTGTCTGTATACGAACTTCTTTGTCAAATTTTTGAATGAAATGATCAACCTCGGGCCAATTCATCAGTACATATAATTGTGCAAGATGGTACTCATCTTCAGTTAAATATCTCGATGGACGTGAGCCCAAACCATGATCAGAAAAATAAAATATTGGTAGACAATCTACATCGTTCACATTTCCCCTATCATCATTTCGGGGAAGACGAGTCAACCTTGTGTGCACATTGGACTCGAAATAGAAAGAACAAAAAGTTGATATCTTCTGAATTATATAAGCTTCACTTATTGAACATTCCATCGTAATTGTATTTTTTATTTTCCTTTTTAACCTCTACATATACCTCTTGAATAAATACATCCACTGATACTGAACCGGACCAACAACTCTTGCCTCGTATACTAAGTGAACCAATAGATGCTCCATCAAGTCAAAAAATCCAGGTGGAAATATCTGCTCTAATTTGCAAAGAATTTCTACAATATTTTTCTCTAGCTTTTCCATATATTCGATATGGAGGGCATTGGCGCAAATATCTCTGAACAACAAACTAAGCTCGGTTAATGGATCCCAAATTTTATCTGGTAAAATATCGCAGAGTGCAATAAGGAGTAGTCTCTGCATGAACACACGATAGTCGTGACTTTTCATTCTTGATATTTTACCTTCGTCTATATTAACGCATCGTGCTAAATTAGATGCATAGTCATCTGGTAATTTGAGATCTTTTATCCACTAGTAAATATCTTTCTATTGTTTGTTACTAAGAACATAAGAGGCTTTCGGTTTCACTTGTTTGCCGCTCACCTCATGTAGATCTAAATCTAGACGTTTGCAATATACTTTTAAGCCCATTCTTGCCTTCACATTATGTTTTGTTTTTCCTGCAAAATCCATCACCGAATTAAAAATGTTCTCGAACACATTCTTTTCAATGTGCATCACATCCAAATTGTGCCAAACTAGTAATGAGCTCCACCAAGGCAGTTCCCAAAATATATATTTTTTTTACCCAATTGTGTCTTTCTCCGAAACCACTAATTCTGTCAACCTCTTCGAATGTGATGTCCGGTAACATAGAAACCCGAGCTAACATTTGATTACCAGACAAACGCGGAGGTGGTTCGTTCTTTTCCACTATGCACCTGATGAATTTATCTCTATTTCTCCGGTATGGATGATCAAGTGGCAAAAATTGACGATGACAGTCAAAGTATGAAATATTTCGTCCATGCCGAAGACTGAATGCTTTTGTTCATTCCATACATACAGACAACCAAGCTTCCCGTGTCTGCTCCAACCAGACAACATAGCATATGCCGGGAAGTCACTAATTGTCCACAACAATGCGGCCCTCAAGTTGAAATTTCTTTTTTAATGAATATCATAAATGATGACTTCGTCGTCCCATAAGTTCTTTAAATCATCAATTAACGGTCAAAGGAACACATGCAATTCTTTTCTTGGTCCCCTTGGCCCTGGGATTACCATACTAAAAAAAATGAAATAATCTTTCATGCACTTCGACGACGACAAATTGTAGACTGTGAGAAGCACTAGCCAAACAAAATATGAACTGGATGATTGACCGAATGGATTGAATCCATCAGTGCATAACCCTAGTCTGACGTTTCTAGGATCACTTGCAAACGATGAATAACATCGATCAACATATTTTCATGCTTCACTGTCAGACGGGTGAGTCATAACATTCGGGTCACAACTTTTAGAATGTCATATCATATGTTGGGCTATTTTTCCAGACATGAACAACCGCTTCAATATGGGAATTCGGGAAATACTGAAGAATCTTAAATGGTATATCTTTATGCCTACTCGAAGATTTCTCTTTGTACCGTGGATGTTCACATGTTGGACACTGGGTTAAGTTTACGTATTCACGGTAATAGAGAATGCAGTTGTTCTGACATGCATGAAAATTTTGATACCCTAGACCAAGTCTCGTCATCATCTTTTTCGTCTTATAGAAACTGTCCTCCAATTTGTTATCTTTAGGCAATACTTTGTGAAAAAGCTCGAAAAACCGATTATATGCCATATCGATTACGTTGTAGTCAAACTTCATATTTAACATTTGAGTCATTATTGACAAATTTGAATATCCATCACAACCTTCATACAATGATTCATCTGCAACTTTCAGTAAATCATAAAATTATGCCGCTTCTGAATTTGGTAACTCTATTAGAATTTTTTATTGTACTTGTGGCTCACACTCTATATCCATTGCCGCTTCAGTACTTGACGACTGACGTCCTAATTCTGTGTGAGGCATTGGCAACCTTTGGAACTCACGACCGCCTAGAGCATCCAAAACCATATTTCGATACGGTTGCTCAATAGATATTGTATGAGTTGCGGATGAAGATCTAATATTAGACGATGACATGCCTATGAATGACTCCCCGTGTGAAATCCATCGATAGTAACGATTCATGAAACCATTTTTGTATAAGTGCAATGTAACTATCTGTCGGTCTAGGAAAAACAAGGTGACACACCGAAGACACAGACATCTGATTTTGTCAACACTAACAAATTGCGGATTTGAATATACGAAGTTCAAACATTCTTGAACACCGCTCTTGAATTCTTCAAGTAAACCTCCACGGTACATCCGATGTTACATCCAACTACGATCTTCCGTCATGATTCTGTACGTGATATATCACAATAATTACTTCTTTAGAAATATTCATAGGTGGGTTGGTCATATTCCATTCGGGAATCAAATTATTCTACTTGCATTTAAATATTCTTTTTAACATTTAATTTTAGTCAAAATTCCAGCAGCATTTCCCTATAGTTCTCCAAGTATGCATATCATCTGGGCGTATACTTGAAGAACAAGGGATATTTGCTAGAATTTCTAACTGAAATGAATGTTAAAAAAAAATTTAACTGCAAGTAGAATAATTTTGATCCCAAATTGTCCAATCAGGGATAATTCAAAAATCGTAAAGAATCTATAAGTTTTGTACTTCTTATAGATGGCGATACGATCTCTGAACGAATCTAAAGTATTGTAAAAAAAAATTATGATCTAATGGTCGACAAGTTCGTGTCATTTTATCCAACTCGCGAATCATAATATTATTTTTTTAATTTCAATTCTAAAATTATATAGACAATAATCATTATAATAGTAAACTTTAATTGCCTTGGAAAGTAGGGATACATAAATACAAACTGATGAACTATTCGATGAATTGAAAATTTGCCTTAAAATCACAGTAACATCACATCAATAACATTATAACAAAATGGAGTCTTGAGATACATAATATTATTGAGAATATTACTTTCCCCTTCTAAACTTGCACAAGGAATGTCAACTCTGACATGAGTAATATCACAATAAAATTGAACATGAGAAAATAGATTGAAAGATAGAAGCATTGAACTATAAAACCAATATTAGTAAAATTGAAGCATCACCAAATATTAGTATTGAACTCTAACATGAGTGAAATCACAGCAAACTAAAGAGAGAGATATATCCATGTAATACAAGATATATATCCATGCAAGAGATATATATCACAGCAATACAATATATACGATTAAATGAGTCCAAGTATATTTACATATTGGTAAGATATACTATTAAATGAGTTCAAGTATATGTATATACTATTATATACAAGATATACTATTAAATGAATCCATGTAAAGCATGGATTATCCAAAATATACATATTTCTTGAGCAAGGCTAAATGTTACAACTTTATGGAATTTGGCAAAACTAATGAATCAACTTGGTTGTGCTCTTTGATGTGACAGTGTGGTCATCTTGAAATTTAAGATGATTCTCTCCATCTCTTCTCTTCAAGTGAGTTAAATATAGATTCGTGTTCAAAATACCTGACGATTTGCCTAAGTGGAATAAGTGTAGAGCCCAATGACTACACTTATTGCAATCTTGAATAAGATGAATAAGAATCATTAGTTTATAAGTGGAATAAGTGAGTTAAATATAGATTCATCTTGAAATTTTATTCAGCTTACAGAGCCCAATAACTAAGTGGAAGATTGCAAGATGTTGGGTTGTAGAGAACCAAAGTACAAACTGAATTGGGGATTTGCCTCAGACAAGTTCATGTTCTGCATCTAGCGCATTGCTTTTGCTTCCAACATCTGTTATATAGATGTCAACGTTTGCCATCAATTCTCCAATTGGGTAAATGTTAGGTACGTGGTCATTAGATCATGGAAGATGCAAGGACATGCATTGAGATGTGCAGCTCACACATTGTCCACTATATATATGTACGTAATCTACTCATGCTTGCAACTTGATCACAATACAACCCAATAAGCTCGCATGTAGGATCAGTTAGGGATATATATGTTTTGCTTTTTGGTCAACATGGGAGTGTACATTTCACTCCTAATAAGATGTTTGGTCAACATGAGAGTGTATATACTATCGACGGCACTTGAGGCGGTCGTAGTGCCTCGTCATCCTGGCCACTCCGTGATTCCAATGGACGGCGGTCGCAAAACCGCCGCATTTGCGACCGTATCCGATGCCGTTGCAAAATAACATTTTTTTAGTGGTGAACCCGCAACACACTGTCCAAATCATCACCTATAATGACTCTAACTCTAGACAAGTAATTAACTGAGGTCATTTAAGATTATTTTCTTCTCATTTTCACATTGAATAGATTTGGTGATAAAAGACATTAGAGATTTGCCAATGGTGAATATATTCAATAGTGAAAAGGACCAACAAATTACTCGTCTCATCTATAATTACACTTGGATACATGCACTTTTGGAGATATTTACCATTGGTGATCTACGACCAAAGCGACATGATTTGCAATAGACTTCATCTCACTCAAGTCTAAGAAAGGAAGGTTGGTTTGAAATTAATATTCACCAGCCTGGAATGATCTTGATTCCAATATGTATCAATATTTGATGGGAAGGAGACCAAAAAGTATATTCTGAACTAGAAATTTTGAGATTACCGTAGAACATTGCATGTAGCATTGTAGATGGATATATATAAAAACCACAAATGGGTTATATATACCACTACACTCACCACACTACAACACATCCTTGGAATTCTGACGGCAAATTATAAAAGAATTTTGACGTCGGAGGAAGTAAATATTTGCATACTGACGGCAGTGAATTCGTCGAAAACGCGTGTCAAATAACCTCCGCTTAATTTTAAATATTGACGTCTATGCAGGCGTCAATATTTAAAATTCGACGCCTCCTACTGTCAAAAAAGAAACGTCAATATTTAAATTTCGACGACGTGTACGGTCGAAATGAGACGTCAGTATTCAAAATTGAAGACGATGGCGAAGGCATATTGACGCCTCCACAGGCGTCAATATGCTAAGAATATTGACGCCTCCACTGGCGTCAATATAGCGTTTTTTTTATTTTTTTTAAATAAAATTTACTCGTAATAAATAATTAATATATTAATTAATTAATTAATTTAAAATTAATCAAATTAGCATCAAAGTTCATAATTTTATTTAATTGGAACAGTAATACAAAATTTGATCAACATCTATTTACAACATCTATTTACAAAATTAGAATAATAATTCGTAATTTTATTTGCAAATAAAATTAAATAATTTAATCTTCATCGTCCATTTCCTCCTGCTCCTCGTCTTCTTGTTCTTCCTCGTCGTCATCTCTATACGGATCAACATCTCTATCTATACATTTATATCAATTATAAGCATATAAATTTAAATATTATTAATTAAAATATTCAGTATGACAATATATAAATTACTTACAATTTAGAAATGGATCTTTACTTGTACCTTCTACAAGATTAGCCGGCGATATTTCATGAGGAAGACTTTCAGGAACATACAATCGATCCTGTTAAAAAACATATTTAATTAATTACAATGCTAAAAATATCAACTACAAATAAATTAAATAAATACATACATAATCAATTGGCGAGGAAAACATATTAGCTTGATTAATAATTGGATTTAGCCCCTGTGACGATGAATTATTAAATTGATGTTGAAACCACATCTGCTCCATTCTGTTCAGTCTTTGCTGAACCTCCCTCACCTTAGCATCATATTTTTGCTGCATTTCTTTCATTGCAGCCTCTTGTTGCCGTCGAAGCTCGTCATATGTTGCATTGTGGGAAGATGCAACAGAAGATTGTCGATGCTGTTCATAAAATTGACTTGGTGTGACTCCAATCCCTTGTAGGCGAACTCGAGAATGATGTTCGGGACCAAATATTTCCCGATATACTTGGTTCTCGAGTTGAACTCGCTCTGTTGTTGGATTAGTCTCAAGTTGTTCATTAAATGTTCGTTCGGCGGTGGCCTACATTTCAAAAAATAGATTATAAATTTAAAAAATATTAATTTAATTCATTCGTAGATGTGTTATACCATAAATTGAGCTGCTTCTTCACGTACATATCCTCGTCCACTTCTACGAAGATGTGTTGTTCTATACACTTCAAGCTCACTGGGCTCTCTATCATGCGCACGCCGCTTCACACAATATAAATAAAAATTAATTATTTAAAAGATATTAAAAATAAAAACAAATAAATTATAAATTATTTACTAAATTACTTACAAAATCAGCACGTCTTTGAATGTAAGGGGTCGCACCGCTAGTATATATGCAATCTTGAGTTGCACTTCTTGCCCTTCGACCCCGTTCAGATGCAGCCTGTCATATTTAATTATAATTATAAAACAAATATTGCAAGTATCAAAATATAAATTATTACCTGACTAGCCGAAGAATGCCAATAGTCGACCATTCTTATCCATGATTATCTACTAACATTTCGTGGTCGACGTGTAAGATTTTCCTCTTTTGACTCTTCAATTTTAATTTTTTTTTTTTTAATATAAGTTTATAATTTTTAAATTTTCTGTCGAATGCTGTCATAGTAGTGCGAAAAATACGATCCCTGTTCTCAGTAGGGATCAAAAAATATCTCTGCATTTATAAATGATATTAGTTTGACCCCAAAATATATATTTAATATATAGTTTCACACAACTAAATAATGCAATCTAACATAAATTCATATAAATTCATAACATACCAATAATTGCTCCCATAATCCATTCTTATATATGAAAGAAATTTGATTCCAAGGGTCAGGCGTCAATGGTAAGAATGTAGAATCACGGACTAGTAACCCCATAAAACGTGAGTATAATCTGTGACCACCATCATGACTTTGACCCCAATCAGAAAAATTGACCATAATTAACTGGTCGGGATTAAGTGTATACACAGAAGAAGCTGTAAAATATGGAGACCCTTAATGTTGCATTTGTGTTGTAGTGTCAGTTTTTAAATTACATCAGAAAACATTAATATAAATTTGATTAAATAAATAATGTTCACATGTATGATGATATAAAAACTAACTCCAAATGTAGAAAGGTCTATGAATTCGTCCTTGTGACGACCCAGGACGATCACTCTCGGGACTAAGCTCACCCTCCTCGCGAGTCTCAGCATCTGAATCTATTATTCTTGATCTTGACACCCTGTATAATAAATTAATATTATATATTGATAAATACATAAAGATTAACAAATTATATAAATAATAAGTCATTTACCGATGTCATATAAATCTCTAGGATATACATTTATGACATGCGACCACTCATTATTCTTCGGATCTGACATGTAAAATACTTGTTTTGCTTGTGATGAAAACACATACGGGTCATCTTTTAGAAATGCACCGGTATGAAATAATCGAGAAAGATTAACTAATGTGAATCCATTCTCATCCACTCGTAAACCCCGTGAATTTCTTATATCAACCCATTCAGTACGAAAAAGAACTACCTTGAATACCCCACGATAGTCCAATTCAATTACATCCGTTAGAACTCCATAATATTGACGATTGTCAGCCTCAACCATTAAACCATTATTTTGTGTTTTACGCAATCTTTCTCGTTGCTTGGTATGAAATCTATAACCATTTATAATCAATCCATCATATTTTTTAATTACAGATACTGGACCTCGAGCTAACGCAAGTAGTGAAGCATCACAATCATTTTGTACCATTTCCGACACTTTATCTTGTAACCACAATGCGAATCTCTCTATGATCCACCTTTGTTGTTGAGCATTCGATGCAACTGATAAATTATTTATATGACATTATTTTTCAAGAAATTGCCTGAGACAATAAAATAAAAATTACACCAATAATCTTAAAATAACTTAAAATATGGAGACATTAAAGTCCAATTGATACCTTTTGTATGGTTCAATCATTGGAGTATGCAACAAGACATATATGTACATTTGTGTATATGCATTTAAATCCAACGTACTAATGCGAGCTTTGCCAATAAATCGACCACAAGAAGAAAATAAGTAGTTTTCAATATTTTCAACTTCATAATTTCTCTGCGGTCGATTGAACACCGTTTCAATATTATTAAAATATCGAGAACAAAATGTAAGACATTCATCAGCAATATATCCTTCAGCGATGGATCCCTCTGGTTGTGCTTTATTTCGAACATGAGATTTATATCTCATAAATAACCTATGAACACGAGACAAATTCATGTTGGAAGGTGAATCATACGGACCACGAGACAAATATAAATAAAACAAACCTTTCAATTGGGTACATCCAACGATAATGAACAGGACCACCAAGTTTCACCTCTGTTGGAAGGTGAATCATCAAATGCACCATAATAGTGAAAAAACTCGGTGGAAAAATTTGCTCCATTTTACATAAGAGCAAAGGCACACGTGATTGCAAATCGTCGAGGGCACAATGGTCTAAATTGGCACTGCATAACTTTTTGAAAAATGCAGAAATCTCTTTAACAATGAGGAGAACATCTTTATGCACAATTCCTCGTAATGCATGCGGAAAAACATCTTGAAGCAGTATATGTGAATCATGACTCTTCAAGTTTTGTAATCTATGATCCTTGAGATTCACACATCTAGAAATATTTGATGAATATCCATCGGGCACTTTCATATTTTTGATACATGTCAGCATGAGATCTTTTTCAAGAGTGGACATTGAATAAATTGCCAAGGGTATATCATATCTACCATTTGGTAATAATATTGGATGTAAATGATGTCTTATATTCATGTCTTGCAAATCTAATCGTGCATTTAAATTATCTTTCCCTTTTCCATCAATATCCAATATAGTACCAATCAGATTATCACATATATTTTTCTCAATATGCATAACATCCAAATTATAGCGCAATGGATTATGCTGCCAATATGGTAATTCAAAAAATATACTTTTCTTTTTCCACAATCCATAATCTTGCCTCTGAAAACTTTGCTGAGTTTGTGTGTCTGCATTAATGCCTTCTGACTCACTACCCAAATTATTTCGAGTGCGTTTTTTACTTGTGTTGGTAGTTTTGCCATATACATGTTTAATGTGTTGAAGCTGCTCGTAAACAATTTTTGAATCAACTGACACTGGTGCATTATCATTTTCTATTGTCCCGTCAAATAATTCAGTGTCCTGATGAAACGGATGTTCTTGTGACAACCATCTATGATGGCCTAGATAACAATGTTTTTTTCCGTGATTAAGCCAACGAGAATCTGTCTTATCACCGCATATGGGACATGCATATCGTCCTTTAGTGCTCCAACCTGATAACATTGCATATGCTGGAAAATCATTAATGGTCCACATTAAAGCTGCACGCAGAGTAAATTGTTCACCGGAGATACTATCAAATGTTGTTACTCCGCTCCACAATAGCTTCAATTCAGAAATGAGAGGTTGTAAGTACACATCAATGTCATTTCCTGGTCCCTTAGCGCCTGGAATTAACATTGATAACATTATTGAAGATCTCTTCATACATGCCCATGGTTCCATATTATAAGGTATCAATACAACAGGCCAAGTGCTATAAGTTGTGCTCATTGATCGAAATGGATTAAATCCATCACTTGCAAGACCCAATCTAACATTACGTGAATCAACAGCGAAGTCTGGATATCTTCTGTCAAAAGCTTGCCAAGTTTCTGCATCAGCAGGATGTCGTATGATTCCATCTTTGGTGCGTCTTTCAGAATGTCATCTCATCGAGCTTGCTGTCTTCGATGACATATATAAACGAGTCAATCTTGGAATAAGTGGAAAATATCGTAACACTTTTGCAAGTTTTTTTTCCGTTCTAACTGACTTGTTGATTCATCATTAGTTGAAGAGGAAGTCCATCGAGACAATCCACAAATGTTGCATGTTGATGCTTCCGCAGTTTCATCCATGTATAAAATGCAATCATTTGGACAAGCATGTATCTTTTGATAGAATAAACCCAAATCTTTCACATATTTTTTTGCTTGATAACACGTTGATGGAAGTGTATTGCCTTCTGGAAAAGCTTCTTTCAATAATTCTAACAACATTGAGAATGACTTTCCAGATCAACCATTAAGAACCTTTATATGATATAATTGAATGATAAATGATGATTTACTGTATTTTACACAATTTGGATACAGAGGAACATCAAGATCATCCATCATAGAATGTTGGGAAGATTCTTGTGGCGGTTCGAATGCATTTGGAGCTTCATCAAGATTAACATCAATTGGTGTTTCATCATTGACATCAATTGGTGTTTCATCATTGACATCAATTGGTGTTTCATCATTGACATCAATTGGCGTTTCATCATTATGATAATGTAGTTGATGGGATGCTTCAGCTCTGTTTGATATATCAAGTTGTGCTTCTATTGTCGGATATAAAGGTTCACCATGGTAATACCAAATGGTATATCTCGGTAAAATTCCATTACATATTAAGTGTCTTTCAACATCTTCTGGTTTATGATATTTCCTATTGATGCATTTTTTGCACGGACAATTCATTGTGTCATCTTCATCCAATCCATTGTCAATTGCAAACTGCATAAAAATTTTCATTCATCTCGCATAGGCTTTAGATGATTGAGGTGCTGACATCCAAGTTTTATCCATCTTTGACTTCAAAATTGAATTTCAATGTTACTATAAAGGGTATAGTCATATAGGTGGGTTGGTCCTATCCCATTCAGCAACACATTATTAATATCGCACTTATAATCTCATTTAATCACAAGTCACTGAAAATTTCGGCAGCATCTCTTTTTAGTTCTCCAAGTACGCAAAACTTCTAAAGCGTACCGGAGAACAAAAGAGATGCAACCGATATTCCATTGATATGTGTGATCAAATGAAATTAAATTTGCGATATTAATAATTGTGTTACTAAACTGTCCAATAAGGGACAATTCGAGATTTATTATTTGAAAAATATAAATTTTATTGATATTATTTAGTAAAATATTAAGTAGAATACGCATTCCTCCATATCGAAATAAGTATTCAACTTAATATTACAACTAAATTTTATCAACAAAATTTATAAAATCAATAAATATTTCTCGAACGGGTCTAAGCTCTGGGTAGAAAATGATAAAAATATCAAATTGAGAAGTTTAAATAAAAAGTTCATTGTTGGGAGCAAGAAATTTAGTCCACCAAGACAAGATTAATGAATTTTAAATTTAATTATTCTAATTAATTATACTCTAATATAAGTTTAAATAATAATAATAATAATATTAATTAGTAATAGATTTAATAATAATAATATAGTATTTATAATAATAATATTAATTAGTAATAATAGTTAAATAATAATAATAATAATATAGTATTTATAATAATAATATTAATAATATAGTATTAATGTCAATAATATTAATTCAGTTCTAATAATAATAATAATAAATAATAAATAATATAGTAATAATAATAATAATAATAATAATAATAATAATAATAATAATAATAATAATAATAATAATAATAATAATAATAATAATATAGTATTTATAATAATAACAGTAATAATAATAATATTTTTAATTAGTGATAATAATTAAATAATAATAATATAGTAATAATAATAATAATAATATAGTATTAATAATATTATTATTAATTCAGTTATAATAATAATAATAATAATAATAATAATAATAATAATAATAATAATAATAATAATAATAATAATAACAATAATAATAATAATAATAATAATAATAATAATAATAATAATAATAATAATAATAATAATAATATATTTATAATAATAACAGTAATAATAATAACAAATAATACTAATAAAAATTAATATCGTAATAGTAATAATAACAATATAGTATTAATATTAATAATAATAATATTATTAATTAAGTTATAATATTAATAATAATAGTATTAATAATATAGTATTTATTAATTAGTAATAATAATTAAATAATAATATTAATTAGTAAAAATAATTAAATAATAATAATAATAATATTATTATTATTATTATTATTAATTCGTTTATAAGAATAAATCTGTATTTATAATAATAATAATAATAATATAATATAATATTTTATTATAATATTAATAATCATAACAATTAAAGCATAATTTAATTCAGTTAAAGCATAACTGTTAAGTATAATCGTAATTTAACATGCTTTAAGTATAATAACATGCTTTAACAGTAGTATTAAATCATAGTTAAAATCGTAATTTAACAGTATTAAATCATAATTTAACATAACATGCTTTAACTGTAGTTAAAATAAAATCTAAACATTTGATATTAGCAGTCTAAAGATGCAGTATAACATGCAGTTAAAGCATAACACGCAGGTAAATAAAATCTAAAGCATAACATAAAATTTATACTAACGTGAGAAATTCGACGGAATAAGAGCCGGATCTCGGGCTGGTTCGACGGAATAAGAGCAGGCGGTTGCTTCGTCGAGATGAAGAGGAAAGAAAAAAATTAACTACGAATTCGTCGAATGAAGAAGAAGAAAAAAAGAAAGAGAAGAAAGAAATAAATTACCTGATTGCAGCGGCGGCTGATTCGACGACTCGACGACGGAAGAAATTGGAGGAAGAAAGAGGAAGGAGGAAGAAATCGGACGGAGGAAGGAGGAAGAAATCGGACGGAAGAAAGAGGAAGGAGGAAGAAATCGGAGGAAGAAAGAGGAAGCAGCGGCAGCGACGAGACGAAGAAGGAGGAAGAAGAAGAAATAGGCGGGAGGAAGGAATTTACGGGGTAAATGCGAAATTTATAGGTGAAATTTATTATTAAAAAATTATAAAAAACTGTAGCAGTAGTTAAAAAAATTATATATATATATATATATAATTTCGTACGGTTCTGTAGCTGAAAAGAAATTTCAGCTGCATACCGTACGCTCACGGGTTGAAATTTTCAACCCGTGATGCATGCTTCGATGACCGCGCGGGAAAACATTTCGACGCCGGATGCGTCGAAAGAATGGCGTCGAAATGTTCAGCATTTCGACGCCTTTCCATCGAAAATCTGGCGTCGAAATATTTCGACGCCAGAATTTCGACGTAGCTGGCGTCGAAATATTTCGACGCCAGATGCTTCGAAACGCTGGCGTTGAAATATTTCTTTCGCCGGAATAAACGCAATTTTATCGGCGGCGTCAAAATATTTTTTTTTGCATATCGACGTCTAATATAGACGTCGATATTTATAAACTTTTTTTCTATCCGTCCTTAAACATTTCGACGCTTCTACCGACGTCAAAAATTAAACGTCATTATTTCGAAATTTTCTTGTTGTGCCAGGCCAAATAAGAAATCAAAAGGCATTAAAGGTTAAATACAAATGTAGGTCCTGCATTAGTATTATCACAATAAGATGAGACAGTCAAATAGAGCAAGACATACACCTTGTTGGTAATATATAATTTATTTACTTATGCATTGTTTGTTTTAAGTATTCACTTCTTATCTTAAAATTATTACTTAATTACTTTTAGGTTACTATTTGAATTTTGCATACTATCGATAAAGAATTAGTACCACGGATAAGTCACTTATGTATCTTCTTTGTAAGTTACATGTGTATGTCGCCGAATAAGACAATAGCTCCTGATGCCATTATAAAAACTAAACACTTCCGAAATTCATATGGTAGGTTCAATTATTCATTCGTAGTGGATTGTCGATAAACCAATGATCTAATTATACAAAGACTTCTTATTTTTCAAAGTTATTCATTAGTTAAAAATCATAGTTAATTCTTATATACATAGCTGAACGGTGGTTGCAATTTAGCTTTGAAGCTTTAGATTTTTGAAATATTGTAGTTAGGATCCTTTGAAAAACTACATCGTCAAGCGGATGTGAGTGAAATTGATCAATTTTTTTATTGATATATAGAAAACATCATAATCGCCCAGCATATGCTCACTTAGAGAAGTTGGTATATGCTCATTACAACCTATGACTTTAAATGCAGGTTTCTAAGACGGAGGCAAAGAAGATAAGTTGGTGTATGCTCATTACGATCTCATTATGCTCATTTTGACGTTGATTTTGTCTAAAATGAGAAAAATTCAATGATGGATTGGTGGAGTGAAACGGAGAATAATGCACGACTTTTGAATGAAGTAGGCGATCCACCTCAACCTTCTATATTCTTGTTTGAAGCAATATAATCTAAAGTGGAAACCCAATAAGACACGCAAGAACTATAAGAAATTGAAAGTCGGATAATTAATAAAGAAATGAGCCTTATTCCCTCACAATATGAGTGTTCTCAATTGAGAGCCCAATCCAGAATTTGCTAGGAAGCTAATAGCTTTCATTGCTATTTTCCTATGGCTGTTATGGAAGAATAGAAATAGGAAGAAACACAATGAAAAGAGTGGAAGTATCAAAGGAATGTTTGCTAAAGCTTTGGCTGAAGTGTTTGAATTTGATACTATGGACTTGAAAAAGAAACATATGGACACAGCTAGTGGCAAGTTTGATAAGGAGATTGAAGGGTATGAAGAAGATGGGTATAGCTTATATGTAGATGCTGCCTAGAGAGGGGAGACAAAGGCAGGATGTGGATTTGTTTTGTACAAAGGAAAGGAAGTGATAGCAACTGGGAATAGTTTGGAGAAAGCTTGTAATTCATTGCAGGCTGAGTTTAAGGCAATATGGTACGACCTAGACAATGCAAGGAAAAAAGGGATTAGGAAAGTTAAAGTCTATTCTGACTGTGAGAGAGCTGTGCATGTTTTAAAAGGAAAGTATGAGGCTGAATGGAAGATGAAGGCTTTAGCAAATCTGATAATAAAATTGGCTGATTGTTTCTTTTTTTGTAGTTGGAACTTTGTAAAAAGAGAGGAATTTAGAAGCTCATGTATTAGCTAGTAGAGTGTTTGATGTTGGATGTACAGTGGACATTGTAACTTGGAGTAATATTTTTAATAAAGCTGCTAATACTCATAGGGAATATATTTTTATTCAAGATGTTTGTGATAAATGCACGGTCAGAGACCCAATGCTTCATCTACCCAACGACTGGTTAGAGAGTGACCCATTCTGAGTAAAATTTTGTTGAAAAATAAAATAAAATTGAAAGCCCAATCTAAATTGCAAGACCTCTTTAGTACCATCTAAGATAACTACAAAAGACAAAGATAATGACTAGCCTCAAATCCTCTTGACGCAATTGTTAGTGGGCACACTATGAAATAGAGTTCATTGATTTTGGGACTAGTTAGTAGTTAATGGGCACTGACCAAAGAAATTCTAATGTATGTCAACTTAGTATTTCTAGTACCAAATATCATGACATTGGAAAATTTTCTAATATAGGCTTTGGAAACTTATGACATAAACCATAGTTTGATTGAGATGATACCTACCTATTATTTTGCACACACTAAGAATATATTTTAATACTCAAACTATCTACATCATTTCTCATTTCATATTATAAATTATATTTCTTTCAAATTTAACTAATTCATTAATCTTTTGCTCCATTTGTACTTTTTTCTATAGAATAATTTTGGTGTTGAAGTGGAGAAAACACTTATATTTTAAGTTATAATATAAGATGATAATAATATGGATAATATCAATCATTATATATTATTTTATTTAAAAATTATTATAAATAATTCAGGGAGATTCTTATTCGATTTTCATGGGTTTAAGTATTTTGAAATAATAATAATAATAATAAGTTGGTACAATTAATCATAAAAAAGAAGAAAATAACTGGAATTTATTTTATATGTAATTATTTTTAAGAGGAAATGTGGAACATTTTTTTCCCTTCTCTAAAAAAAAGTCTACTGAATCATATTTAATTTGGCCATGGAAACAGAGTAACAGAGCAGAGCGCAGAACACAGTGAACCAGAAAACAAAGAACAAATCTTGAACCAAAGTCCTCTAAACGACTAAACATTTACATACTGCTGAAGAAATTAAATCCATACAAATTAATAAAATTTCGCTTTTCCAAGCATTATTTCAACGTCAGTTTTCAAGACAACATCCAACATTTGAAGAAACATTTTCAGATATCATTCAGAGGAAATCCGAGGTGGGAAGAACGTCGTCGAAGCTCCACAACGCCTCCACGCCCGACAAACGCAGCGGATTATTCATCTCCTCTGGCGCCGGTGCCGCCACCGCTGCGCCACCTTCCATGTACGGGATCCCAAAGAAGTTCATGTACGACTCGTAAGCCATCAGCTCCTCCGACAGCCTCCTCACCTCGCTCTCCATGGCGGCGGGGACCTTCTGCTGCAGCGGCTCGGGTTCGACGAGAGCGGAGATGGGGTTGCATGGCGGCGCGAACTGGTCGAGCTCGCCCGGCTGGATCTCGTTGGGGAAGTTGACCTTAGCCTTCTTGCCGCGGATGCGCCGGGCCTCACGGTCGTAGGCGCGGGCGGCCTCCTCGGCCGTGGCGAAGGTGCCGAGCCAGACGCGGACGCCCTTCACGGGGTCGCGGATCTCCGCCGCCCACTTCCCCCACGGCCGCTGCCGGATCCCCCGGTACAGGTTCTTCCGCACCCGCTTCCGAGCCGCTGCGAACAGCAGCAGCAGAAGAGTTAGCTAGCTATATATCAAAACGCCAAAGCAAAGCCAGAAACAAAGAATACACTTACGTTTATCCTGGGTTGGGGCGCCATGGGAGTCGAAGGAGGACGGCCAGAGGTCGGAGGCGGAGAGGATGTCGCCGGAGTCGGAGCTTTGGCGGCGACGGTGGTGGTTGCTGGGAGGGATGAAGTCTGAGATGATGGCACCGCCACACATGTTTGCTGCTGCTATATACGTTTATTGCACTTGAGATGTGTAGAATGTGTGTTTTTAACAGAAAGAATAAGATAAAGAAGAAGAGAAGGGAGAGAATAGATTGAAGGCGGCAGAGATCGAGCGTAGAGCGGTGGAGAGAGGCGGTGGCAAGGCGAGTAGGAGTGGGCGTAGACGAAATTTGATGGTTGGATATTTATAGAGGTGTGGAAGAAGATGAGACGGACGTGGGCAGTGGACAGCTCAGAGGCACTTTCCATGTTGCATGTGACGCTTTGCTGGTTGGTGGCGGATTTGGCTTGACCATTGCTTTGACTGATTTAATTTTGATTGCGTTTTTATAAGTTAAGTAAGTCAAAGAACGATGAAATGACGATTTATCATGCATAATGGGTATTGTTTGGCTGCTCATAAATGTATTATAAAATTCAAATTTATTTTGATCTTCTTTTCATGAGGGTCATCGTTCATCAAGGAGGCCGACAAAGAAGAACAACTGGCCAACAGTTCACAATGAAGTCAGAGACGTCACAGCCGTAGACTTGACAATCTATGATGATGATTATTTTGCAAGTAGAATATTTTTGGAGAGACCAACGGCAAGTGGCACGTAGAATGTATGCCGTTGTTTTGAGTCTTCTTCTTTTGACATGGAAAGTGGTGGTGACGGACGGATACTGTACAGCTTTTAAATTTTTTTCGATCCTTAGAACGACGGAAAATCATAATTAGATGTATCATCGAATGTAATTTTTGACTAAAAAATGCTATATTTTCTTAAAATTTCAGTCTAATAATTTTTTTAATACTCACATATAATAAATTATTCATGATTATTGATGAAATTACAATTCATATCATTGTGAGTAGTTAGGAGAATCTTTAGACTGATTATTAGGAGGATATAGTAATATTCTTTTTGAATTTTACCTATCTAAATCAACATATTATTAATGGTAACAAAATTAGATGTCATAGATCAATAGGCAGTTACGTTTCACTTATAGAGAAAAAATTTCACACCTTTTTATTATTGATGAATTTCACAAGACGAGTTAATCATAGAGATGACACTAGCTATATGAGCTGAGAAGATAATCATTTGAAATTGGATCATCGTCCATAACTTATGCATTAGTTGAACAACTATATCGAAATATGATTTTGGATGCTCTAAATGGTAGATTTAATTACATTGACGTTCTTGACAATCTTGGATCGTCGATGCCTTACATTGATTAATCAAATACTAAAACACCATTTGACATGGAATACGCGCCACAAATACAAAATTGAAAATTAAAATTAAATAACCAAATCCAAAGACAACACAATTTTGCATGTTAATCAAAGATGAAAATGAATCATTGTACGAAAATGAATCAACTTGAAAATTTCATGCTTACACGACATTAGACTTGATTTATTATCATTCAAACACATGGAGAATACCCAAGCACTAGGGTGAAAATCATATCTCAGCTAACACTTCCATCATTTGGTAATCACGGAAGCATCGTAGAAGGCCTATCGAATATGCCACCACCACCCATACCACTTGTCATCTACACCTTATCACCTGATGCAATGGCATCTGTGATGAGTTTTGTTGTGGATGTGGGTCGTCGTTCACCGTCGCAGATGGTCAAGGATCTATTACGGTCGTGGTTGCCATCCCATAGTATTTGCAACAACTTTTTCTACGATAATCTTTTGCAATCGCCAATTGTCATTGTAGACAATCGAGATACTATGATTGCCAAAGCCATCGAAGAAGCTCGATCTTTTGGTACCTACGTGCACTGCTCCGAGCGCAGCAAGCCAATACCCTAGTCCATGACCACCACACTGAGCTTGCGGGTTGCACAATCGTGAATAGTAATACATTTTTTTGCTAATTCTTTGTATTTGTTCTTGTTGAGTATGTTTGATAAAGAACGTACTATATATGTTTATAGCTCGCAAAGTGCTCAATTAACGATTTTGTAGATATGAAAAGATATTTCAAAAGAAAATCTCTTGTATATATATTTATTAACTTTTATATCTAATATAATGAATCTTTTTGGATAATATATTTATTTTATTAGTTATCATATTATTGATCATCTGACAATTTACTAATTATTCTCTATTCATTTTTTATTTTTGATTCCGTTGTGAATGAACATTAATCATGGACGGTGTAGAATTGATCTTAGAAGCTTTTAGTTGATGGGGTTAATTTGGATGGATCACAAATAGACATTGCTAACCCAAGTATAGACCCATCAATTTGTGCTAGGCCAAAGATATCGGGCCGGGCCGGGCCGGCCCGATCCAAACAAAAATCGTGCTTGGCCCGATAAATGTTCGGGCCCGACACCCCGTGCCTAGAACGACACGAACACTAAACAGGCCAGCCCTACCCAGCCCATTAGCATGATAATAAAAATTCAGAATCGAGCTATTGGGCCCAAATCATCACTACTAGAATTGTCGTCATAACCGACGGCTCAGACCGTGGCTGAACCGTCGGTGATAGATATCACGGACGGCGTCAACCGTGGCAAATCATCGTCACTGATGCGTGCGTCTCAGATAAGTTGTGACGGCCGCGCTTGGCTGTCACAAGTAATCATCAGCGACACCCGCGTGCGCTGTCGCTGAATAAAAACCATTAGTGACAGCTTTAGGCGGCTGTCACTGATACCAACCATCAGCCACGACCTAGTCCCATCCGCGATACTATTAACAACGGTGATATTTGGTGCTGCCCAGACCATCCGCCATTTACGATAAGCTTTCAGCCACGGCTTAGTGACGATGAACCGTGTGTAAGCCGTGGCTAAAGGTGTATCCTGTAACTGAAAAAATTGAAAATTTTATAAATACTTGTATACAATGATATATCGACTATAAACTATTTTCAATCACATATTACAATCAGAAAATATTATACACATACATTTGAAACCAAACATACAAGTTTTACATAAATACCATCAATATCAGCCTCAAACCGGAGGCAAACAATTATCAAAATATCATCTATATACAACCAAGTATCAAAATATAAACAAAATACAATTAATCAAAATCTCACGGCTGCGGTGGAGGTGGTGGAGGCGGTGGAGTCGACAACAACTGGGTCAATGGGTACAGGTGGGGCGGGTGGTAATCGTCGAGGGGTCCTACGAGGAATGCCTCCTCGAGAACTGATATCTCGAACCATAGCTGTAAAAAATTAATATAATTAGATTATATATAATATATTAATAGATATATTTAATAATTGAATATATACTTCACATTTACAATTATTTGTCATCGTCATTATCATCATCTGTGTAATACTCTTCTTCTTGCTCTTCTGTATCGGAATCTTAAAATTTTTCTTCGTCTCCCTCATCATCATTATGTCCTTCCTCAACTTCAATATCGTCGTCATCAACGTATTCTATTTCCAATTGAACTAACTCTGTGTCATCATCCTCGAGTATTGAACTAACTCGTTCCACTTCGGAAGGATCTTCTTCTTGATAGAAGTCACATGTTGGCTCATTCTCTCCAACTATCGGGTTAATTTTTCCTTCGACTTTAGTCTTACAGACTACACGCCAATCTGTCATATCTTTCTTTCGAGACAGATACTGCATATAATATACTTGTTCAGCTTGAGATGCCAATATAAATAGCTCATTTGAAGCCAATTTTGATTTGTAATTGATCTCGACCAGCTGTTTATACTTTGGATAAACTCTCATGCCCCTATCACTTGTATCGAACCAATGATATTTAAAAAGGGCAACTGATTTACATCCGAAAAATTATAATTTAATCAATTCTTCCAATAGTCCGTAAAAGTCAACATCACATTCAGCATACGTTGTCCCTTTGACGCAGACCCCGGCATTCATAGTCTTTTTTGTAGATGAATATTCAAGTGTGTGAAATTTATATCCATTGACAAAATAACCATTATAACACTGTACAAGTCGTGCCGGTCCACTAGCAAACTCAAATATTTGGTTATCTATTTTGCCTCTGTGTTTCGTGCTGTAAGCTTGAAACCAATTAGAGAACTCATGATTCCGTAATCTTTCTAATTTCTCATCGCTGTAAATTGAGTATTTTGTCACCATCTCAATGTCAAATATTTCAATGAACTTCTCAATCTCTGGATAGTTTAGTAAAACGTACAAGTAGGCCAAATGGTACTCTTCATCATTTAAGAATCGAGACGGACGAGAACCCAAAACACGACCGGGGTAAGCAAAGATATTTAAACAATAATTTGATGGTCGAGCTCCCCCGTCGTCGTTCCATGGAAGACGATTAAGTCTTGTCTTGATGGTTGATTCAAATGATCATCTTTTCCTCGAAGTGCGAAGCTGCCCTCTAGAATCTACGGTTGCTACTGTGTTGCTTCAGTTTGGCCTCGAAACTAGAGGCAAACTCGAACAAGACCTGTGTGTTGCAGCTTCAAGGCAATACAACTACTGCTCAGGAAATTGCTGCCTTCTTTGGCTTCTCCACCAGCACTTTTCCCATTACTTATCTTGGACTTCCACTACGGATTGGCAGACTTCACAAAGCATACTGGTATCCCCTCATCAATCTTTTTATTGACAAGAGGCTCAGTGGTTGAAAAAGACAGCTTCTCTCACGTGTTGGGCATTTAACTCTTATAAATAACACCATCTCTAGGGGGCCAGCTATATAGATCTCCATCTTCAAAGCGCCAACATGGGTAATCAAAAAGATCAACAACCGTCGTCAGAAGTTTCTTTGGTTGGGAGCCAACAAAAACTCTTGCCATGGCAAGTGTCTAATCAGATGGGAATCAGTCGTGTGCCCACGCTCTGAAGGAGGGCTGGGGATCCTCAACTTGCAACATTATAGCCTCGCGCGTCTCGGATCATGTCTATGAAAATATTTCACTCGCTTGGACCTTCAGTGGATTGATGTTATACGAGCTACCTCAACTGGACCAGTGGGCTGGTTTGGCACTTGGAATGGGCGGCATGCTTCACCATATGGCGCTCCATCATTAAGCTACAATGAATGTTTAGCTGTGGCATCTCCTATAGGGTTGGCTACGGCGCTAGGATCAAACTTTGGCATGAACCTTGGTGCGGTAGTGAGAGCCTGGCAAAAAGATTCCCACACCTTTTCAGATTTGCGACAAACCTGAATATCTCCATTATGGATGCGAGAATATTGGATAACCGCAGCAACTTTCAAGGCTTGAACATCTCCTTCTCCACATTCATGAACGCTGAACATTTACTAGATTTGGCCCAAGTACTTAAGAACATCCAATCCCCCGAAGGCGACGATCTAATTTACTGAAGTGGGCTGCTAGCAGGCTTTACTCTACCGAGTCTCTTTATCGACCTTTGTGCTTTCGAGGCATCGAGGATCCCACCCATCAACTTCTTTGGCAAATCAAACTTCCCCCTAAAATATTAGTCTTTGGATGGATCTGGCTACGTAAACGTCTACTAACTCGTTAAGTTGGTAGGTTGGGGGGATGAGTCTAGACACAACCTGCTTGCTTTGTGAGGCTGAGTCGAAGACTCACGAACACATGTTCAACCGATGTCAATACTCTCAAGAGACATGCATGGCTTCAATACCTCAACCAACTGAAGGTGTCCTTCTTCGACACGTCTTGGACTCCCACCTCAAACACCAGAGAGTGTTCTTGGTCTAGTGTTGGTTCACTTGGTGTGAAAGAAATTGGAGATGTGTTGAGAGTAACTTGAGGGGAGTGCAATACCTTATCACCTCAATGTTGATCTTCATTGGATTATGTCATTTTGGTTCTGTTTTGTGTTTGTTTCAGACTTTCTTTCTCCTCTACCTTTTTGTATTCTATTCTTTCTCATAAATTTAATACACTTGCTTTATTTCAAAAAAAATAAAGTTTCTCTTACTCTTGTATAGCTTATTGACAACTAATTAACACAATAATTAACTAATTACAATTAAGGTATATAGAAAACACCTAAACATATACAAATTAATTAACTAATTAACACAGTAAAACAGTTTCATTAAACACTCTAAGCTGTAACATAGTAAAATTAACACAGTAAAATTGAACAGTAAACCAATAATCCTAATTATAATAAACCAAATATAAAACACGAAAGGAGAAAATTAAGTTATCCACTTTCAGAAGGGTACAACCCTTCTCAATTCTCATACATCTAAAGATGGGACCAAAATTAATATGAATAAAATAGTGCAGTTCTTACTCACATGTAGACCCGATCGGATCTAGATCAAGAGGCTTCTGAATTTTTATTGTATTCTGATATATCATTAGCAATTGAAGATATAATCTTGTGAAGATAGACTTCTCCACATGAAATAGTGCAGTTCTTACTGCAAGCTCAATAGAACCATTTACAAAATGCATTCTAAAATCCAAGGTATAAATTCTTGATTAGTTTCCTGCAAAGAACCTGACAAATACACCAGTCATGAATAACTCCACAAAGGAAGCACTACTCAATTTCATAGTTAAAAGCTAGTTCATTAATTTATTATGTTTCTGAGGATCTGAATGGATAGAGATCAAAGAATGATCTAAACTAAAACCAAGTATTAAATCAATTAGTCGAGATAATCTATTAGTATTAAACCATCAAAGAATGGAGGAACCAAGCTAGAAAGCTATTAGTCGAGAGTATTAAATCATGCAAATTGAGCAAGTTTCCCAGTCCATTGGGGATGCTTCGCTGGGCAGAGATAGGGATGTGAGACTGAATAATTTCCCTAATTCAGGTGGTATTGATAACCTTTAATCCCTAATTCAAATTGAGCAAGAATGATCACTTGATAAAGAGTTTGATAATAATCTTGGTTGAATTTCATTGATATTGCACAATGTACATATATACAAGTACATGATGAATACAAAAAAGAAAGAAATCATTACAATTACCTTATCATCAAGTAATTCTTAATATGTTGTTTCCTATGATTAATGAGGATTAATGAGAACCATTACAATTATCCTATCATCAAGTAATTCCTAATATATAGGATTAATAAGGATTAATGAGGCCCATAAATATGGGAATCCAAAAATAAGGAAACATTCTTAATTCAATACTCCCCCTCAAGTTGGAGCGTGAAGATCAGTAATGCCCAACTTGGCTAGCAACTTATGAAACCGATCTCGACCCAATGCTTTAGTGAAAATATCCGCTAATTGAGAATTGGAAGAAATGGGTCGAGGAATAATAGTATGAGACTGAATATGCTGTCGTATGAAATGACAATCAATTTCTATGTGTTTTGTGTGTTCATAAAAAATAGGGTTGGCGGAGATGTGTATGGCGGTCTGATTATCACATAACAGTGGTACGGGTGCTGAGTGAGAGACACACAAATCATGCAAGAGGCGAATGAGCCACACTATCTCACTGGTTGTAGTGGCCATATAGCATGGTACTCTGCTTCTGCAGAAGACCGTGAAACAACTGACTGCTTCTTTGACCTCCAAGAAACAGGGGAAGAACCAAGAAATATCATATAACCAGTGGTTGACTGACGTGTCGTGGTACAGCTGGCCCAATCCGCATCACAGTATGCTCGAAGAATTAGAGAACTATGATACGGAAGCAAAATGCCTTGTCCTGGAGAAGCCTTCAAATATCGAAGAACTCGAAGTGCGACATCGATGTGAGTCTGACGCGGTCGATGCATAAACTGACTCAATACATGCACAACAAAACTGATATCAAGCCGTGTAATGGTGAGATAGAGCAATATGCCAACTAACCTTCGGTATTGACTAGGATCATCACACCACGGTCCGGTGTTAGGGTCAAGTTTTGTTTGCTGATCCATGGGAGATGTGGCAGGTTTGCACCCCGTGAGACCGCAATCAGCTAATATGTCTAAAACATATTTTCGTTGGCTGAGTACAATACCAAGAGATGAACGAGCTACCTCAATCCCCAAAAAATACTTCAACCTGCCCAAGTCCTTAATTTGGAACTTGTCATCTAAATATGCCTTCAAACTAATAATGCCCTTGGGATCATTTCCTGTTACTATGACATCATCAACATAGATTAACAATGCAATAAATGACTCTAAGCAGAGTATGTAAACAATGAGTGGTCGGCCTGAGATTGAACATATCCAATGAAAACTAGAGAGGTAGTAAACTTATTATACCAATTTCTTGATGCCTGCTTATGCCCATAGAGAGACTTCTTGAGGCGGCAAACACGTTGCTTCCCCTTTTTGGCAAAACCTTGTGGAATCTTCATATAAACCTCTTCCTCCAAGTCACCATGTAAGAAGGCATTATTGACATTTAATTGATGTAACTCCCAGCGCCTGGCAGAAGCGATTGCAAGGAGACACCGAACAGTGACTAGCTTAGCGACCGACGCAAAAGTCTCATGAAAATCCACTCCTTTAATCTGTGTGTATCCCTTAGCAACTAATCGGGCCTTATAGCGCTCCACAAAACCATCAGGGTTATACTTGACCTTGTACACCCACATGGAGTCAATAGCTCGTTTGCCCGGAGGGAGGTCTGTGAGAACCCTTGTTTGATTTGCTTCTAAGGCTAAGATCTCTTTGGCCATGGCATCATGCCAATGCTACAATTTAACTGCCTGAAAAAATGACTTTGGCTCATCGCTAGTAGAGATGGCTGCTAGAAAAACTTTGTGAGCTCTAGAAAATTTGGAATATGAAATTGTGTGAGTTAAAGGGTAATATTGTTGAGTTGGCAGATGTAGAAGCAGAGTGCGTAGTAGGAGAAAGTGAAGGGGGGGGGGGCAATGTATAATCAAACTCAGATAGATGTTTCGAAACTTCCCCGTGTCGTTTACCATGTACTGTTGCTTGTGGGACTTGCACTATGTATTCTGACATTTGTTCAAGAGTAGGAGCCTCTATTTCATTAACACATTGACTTTGAACTTCATTACTGGGGGCGTGTCATGTGAAGGAACATCATCTGCACAACCCATTGGCGTGGGCATTGGACATGGGCTTGATGGTGCGCGGCCCAAGTCTTGTGCTTCCCCTTGAGTGGCGCGCGCCTAATGTGTGGAACCCAATTAGGTCTGGTCCGGATTGGGCTTGATGGTGCAGGGCATGGATGTTGCTTCTAGGTCCAAGTTCTCCAAGAAACTTAGTGGTGTGGCCCGTACTTGTTGTTGTGTACCTTGACCATTCTGATATCTTTTTGTTTTAGAAAAAGGAAAAATATTTTCCCAAAATTGTACATCTCGTGTGACGTAAATTCTCTTGCTCTCCAAATCATATATTCGATAACCTTTCTGACCCTGTGGATACCCGACAAATACGCTCGGCTTGCTACGTGGTGCAAATTTATCTCATGGCTTTCCATGGACGTGGCCATAACAAAGACACCCAAAAGACCGCAGATGATCATAGGATGGCACGCGCCCAAGCAACTTTTCATACGGAGTGCAATTATTAAGAACCGATAATGGCATTCGATTAATTAAATATGCATCTATGAGTACACACTCACCCCAAAAAATAATAGATAAATTTGCTTGAAAACGAAGAGCTCGTGCTACCTCAAAGAGATGTCGATGCTTACGCTCCACTACCCCATTTTGTTGAGGCGTTTCAACACAACTGGATTCCTTCTCCATTCCATCTTCAAAGTAATGCTCTCAAAGCTCTACATGGGTGAATTCCAACCCATTGTGCAAGTGACTTTCTTCACTTGTGCACCAAGTTGTGTCTTAGCCCACTGAAATAAATAAAGCAAGTGACGCATTGTTTCTGATTTGTGTTTCATGAGAAAAACCAAGGTCGCCCTGCTGTAGTCATCAACCACGTACAGTGAGAAAATAGCGAGCCCCAGAAAAAGAAGCTGTATGATAAGGACCCCATATGTCACAGTGTAATAAATCAAAAGCATGCTGAGTTTTATCTCTATGAATTGGAAAAGGCAATCTAGTTTGTTTTGCCCTACTGCAAGCATCACAAATAAAATTTTCTTGTCTACTACATGAAATAGATAACTTTGGAACTAGCGGAAGACGATCCAAGGGAATATGTCCAAGCCGATGATGCCACAAAATTGTTGTGTCTCGTCCCTTTGCCAAGAATGCCTTGCCTGCCCCCCGTTGGCTCCAAATAGTACAGTATGTTCCGCACTCTACCCACTCCAATCGGCTTCCTCGAAGGTAAGTCCTGAATCACACAAAAATCAGATCCAAAAATGAGTAGACAGTTCAAATCACGAGTCAGTTTGCTAATTGATAATAGATTAAATTGAAATTCAGGGACGCCAAGCACACGATCTAGAGACAAATATATTATTGCCAAGATTTACGCGGCCCAACGCATGCACGGGTACTGTGTCCCCATTTGGTATTTGCACATGTGAAATATTCGGCGAATTAATAACATTAGATAAAATATCGACCCTGTGAGCGATATGATCTGTTGCTCCAGTGTCGATGATCCATAAATTATCTGTCTTATCAGAGAAACCAACATAATTGGAAGCCATGTTTGCAGATGGCCTTGTATCAGACTTGGGCTGAGAGGACTGGCGGCCTAATTAGGGGTGAGCACGGGTCGGGACGTCCCGGTCCGGCCCGACCCAAAAAGTTGGGACAAATCCCGTCCCAGTTCAAAATCGGGATGGGACCGGAACAAAAATGTTCGTCCCAATTAAAAATTGGGACGGGATCGGGACGATACAAAAAAAATCGGGATTGTCCCGTCCCGACCCGGTTTATAATATAAGTAATATTATATATATATATATATATTATTTTTTGGGGGAAAATATTAATTATTTTAATGGATATATTGTTTTTATTTTTTTTTAAAACCCAATATTAATAAATTCGGGACGTCCCAGTCCTGTCCCGAATTTTTCGGGGCGGAACAAAATCGGGATGCTTCGTATTCGGGACCGAGACCGGGACGCATATTTGCATCCCGACTCAAAACCGGGACGGGACCGACACATACAAAATCTCGGCCCGTCCCGTCTCGTCCCGAGCTCACCCCTAGGCCCAATAGCTCAAGTAGTTGTTGAACTTGGCTTTGGGTCAGCCCCATTGGGGCAGATGTGGCACCCGTCTCTCCTTCTCCTTCCGCAGCAAACGCTCTTGCGTTTCCAGATTCACTTGCTCCTTTTCCCGTCCGGTTCTCCACATGACCATGCGTCGAATCACCGGTTCTTCCTTTGGATCGCTTCCAGTCTGCTGGATACCCAACAATCTCATAACAGTTGTTGCGAATGTGCCCAATTTTGTCACAGTGAGTGCAGCGCGGCCTCCCCATCTCGCCTCGAGAAAAATTGTGATCAGTTCTTTGGTCGCCGGTTGACTGCCCAGATGCTCTCAGTGAACCATTTGCATGCGATCTGGCCATGAAGGCAACTCCTTCTGACGTCGCCGATTTGTTTGCAGTCACCGAGCACTGCTTCTCTTCTTGAGCCACGATGGCGTAGGCTCTTCTAATAGTGGGTAAGGGCTCGAGACTAAGGATCTGAGATCGGACGGTATGGTAAGACTCATCTAATCCCATCAAAAAATCAAAAAAATTCTCCTCTTCTCGCATATCTTGCATTCTCTTCACCACCCCGCAAGTGCACTTTCCATAATTGCAAGTGGGCACTGGTCTAAAGGTCTGAACTTCATCCCATAAAGCTTTTAATCTTCCATAATGAGTAGAAATTCGGACCTTCTCTTGCTGTAAGAGAGCTATTGCTCGCTTCAATTCATACACTCTGGGGGGATACCTTTTGTGAACCTCTCCTTCAGATCGTCCGAAACTTCATTCGTCGTCTCAGCATGCACGACACCTCTTTGTAACTCCTTAGATAGAGCATTAATAAGCCAGGATAGTACAACTGCATTGCATTGTATCCAATCGTTGTAATCTGCCAAAGTCGCATCTGGTTTTGGGATTGATCCATCCAAAAATCCACCCTTGTTCTTGGCTTGGAGTGCATTCAGAAAATTACGTCTCCAAGTAAAATAATTCTCGTCGTTCTCACTTAGAGGATTGGTGGCAAAAATCAATCCGGGATGATCTGATGGATGCAAATAATAGGGCGATTTGATATCAACTAGGATACTGATGGAATTCGCAGTAGACACCAAATCCCCTTTGTTCTTATTAGCCTCATCATTATCTCCCATGACTGTTGAATAAATATCTGGTTGTCTGCAACCAAGGCTCTGATACCACAAAGAGTTTGATAATACTCTTGGTTGAATTTCATTGATATTGCACAATGTGCATATATACAAGTACATGGTGAATACAAAAAAGAAAGAAATCATTATAATTACCCTATCATCAAGTAATTCCTAATATGTTGTTTCCTATGATTAATGAGAATTATTACAATTAATTCCTATCATCAAATAATTCCTAATATATAGGATTAATAAGGATTAATGAGACCCATAAATATGAGAATTCAAAAATAAGGAAACATTCTTCAATACTTGATAACCTAATTTAATCCCGTCAAAAACCCTATCCGGCGGCTAGGGTTTCGACCAGAGATGAGAGAGAGAGGTCGCAAAAAGGTGGTCGCTATGCGGTCGTCATGCATGCTGTCGCGCGAGATTATTAATTTTACAACGGCAAATATTTCAGCCTCATGGCTGTCACGAATGTGACGACTCTGCGATCTTTATTGCATGCAATCGTAGAACCGTTGCATCTGCGGCCGCTACCCTGGCCGTCGCAAAAGGACTGTCGCATATTGCCTGATTTCTAGTAGTGCTCGTATTGCCTATTTCTTCTTTTCATATATATTAATTTAAAACAGATATAACAAACAAATTAAATTTGACTAAATAAATTAAATTCTGATCAAATTTAAATGCTTATGAAAATATACTGTTCTAAATATTTAATTATTCCCTTATCAATGTTTATAGGAACTAGGAACTATATATTTACCGGTCAAAAATTAAATGATTTATCAAAATTCCGATATTTATTTTCCAAAAGAATCTGCATAAAACTACTAGGCGTAGAACCTGTAATAATATTTTGTGCTTGTGATACGCAGACAATATTTATTTATTTATTTATTTAAATCGGCTTTATCTTTTTTTCCTTTAAATGTGGACAATTAATAACTTCTTTGGATGTATTACATGTGTTGGATTGTTTCAGCTGTCGTTTCTTAATCATCCCTCCCTTACTTGTGTACACAAAGGCGCTGACGTGGAGAAAACCATATCCTTCTTGATTGCAACAAGTAGCAAAATTTCAAACTTATCCCGTTATCCTCCATTAGTTGTGAGCCTGTGGCCTTCTTTTGTTGACTTTTTAGGAATAAGAAACGACAAGAAAAACGTACTGCAAAAAACATTGCAACGGATGAATCCAGTATTGGGTGAATTATTGTATGACTATAATTAGGGATCATTCTAGCTATTTCTTATAGTTTACCCAATTCCAATTTATTTTCAAACTTTAAAAAATTTAGGTTTAGAGTTTACAATTTTAAGCTAACTAGGTAATTTTCATTTCGTCAATTAAAAAGCACACTCGGATAGCGCAGTACAAACGAGAGTTGTATATATGCTGCGTTCGGAAAGGATGAATCGCATTGATTCTCTCTCGACGGCGAGGTCTTTGATTACGCTAAAAAGAATAGAAAAAGCATCGGATTGCTTCATGCATACTCCATTTGGATAGGGGGAATTACAGATAAACTGGTATATATCTATATGTGCAATTAGTTATCTGAACATAAAACATGAACATCGAATTAGTCTCCGTAATAGTCGCAAAAAATTGAAGAGGTCAAAGCCAATCTCTCAATTGCTCGTAATATTTCAACAACTTGATTTCTTTTTTTTTTTGAAAAAAGAAAAGAAAAGAAAAGCAGAATTAATCATACTGCGTCATCTGATCCCACAGCTCCAGCAGGTTCGACGGCGGCGGCCGAACGGCAGACGGGGCAGGTGGAGTGCGACCGAAACCACATGTCGACGCAGTCGGCGTGGAACTTGTGGCCGCACCTCGGGAGGAGCCTCCCTCTATCGCCATTCTTCGCCTCCCCCAAGCACACGGCGCACTCCGGCGCCCTCTCTTCGTCGGCCACGGCGTACACGAAGCCCGGAAGCGACGACAGCGCGCGTGGGTTGAGCCCCGCCGTGTCCATGCCAGCCGCGGGAGACTCGTCGTCGGACGACGGAGCGGTGTCGGTGGTTTCATTCACGTGCCGCGAAGTCGATCTCTTTTTGCGGATGCTCCGCCGGATGTAGCAGTACAAGAGGAGGATGAGGACGACGATGAGGACGCAGAAGAGAGGATAAAGAACGTTGATTTGGCGTCCATGGCTGAGCCAGCTCGGGGCTTTTGTGGTCGGAGAACTACTTGGGCTTACTCCGCTCAAGTCCGCCATCTTCTTCCTGCCAAATCTGCTACCTGTTCCAAAAAGCGCTAAAGACAAGGAATATTTATAGAAAGGAGAGGAAGAAAAAGGAAAGAAAGAATATTACATTGCTGGTTAATATAATAATATTAGTGTTTTAAAGCTAGTTCAACTGAATCAATCCGGGGGTGCTTTGCATTTAAATCCACTCACATTTGACCATTTGTAATGATTTTTTTTAAAAAAATTCTCAGTTATTTTTTGCTCTTTCTCTTCTATTTAGGATGATTAATTTAATGGTGGAAAGTCACATGCAAAGGGGCACAAACCTTGTCGTCCCTCAAGATGCATTTGTTTTTGATCTATTTCTATTTTTGACTTTTTATAGACTCGCTCGTCTAATCTGCTCGGTCTATATTAAGATAATGTTAAACTCATGCATGTATCAGAGCACCCCGCGGTTCGCTTTATTTGGTAAATTCGAAGTCGACGGCTTATGAACGGAGTCATAGGGACTACGGAATCAGGAGCCAAATAGCCAATCATGTACTGATACATCAACAAAGGTGACATTGTGGGTAGTGGAGAGAGTGCACTTAATTCATTTTTTTGTCATCATGACTATTATAATAACGGATTATTATAATACATATAATAAATGGATAAAATAGGTCAATTGAATATTTCCAAATCCGAATATTTTTATTGAGTTTTCTCAAATAGGAATAATTTTATTGGAACTACCCCCACACCCAAATATAGATACTAAAATTTTCAGATCTAGAATTAAAAGTCTTTAAAATTTAAATTAAAATTAATTTTAAATTTTTTTAAAGACTTGCCAAAAATTTTAAAAAATTGATTTCACGAGTCTAAACAAAATTTGGATCGAAAATTTCTAATATATTAAAGGCTTTGTCATATATATATATATATATAATTAAATTTAAATTAAAAATAATAAAATATTTTGATCTAAAATATTTTTTAGATCCTTGCACTTATTTTACATCAAAAAAATATTTTATTAATTTTTTAAAATTATTCTAGACTTTGACAAAAAAATTTATAATATGTTAAAGACTTTTGAATAAAGTACATAAAACCAAATTTATATTAAAATAATAAATTATTTTGGTCCAAAATATTTTTTTAGACACTAACATATGTTTTATACCATAAAAAATATTTTATGAATTAAAATTATATTTTTTGAAGCTATTACAAACATTGGGCAAAAATGTTTGATTCAAAATATTTGTTTAGGTCCTAACAACTTTTTTTATATCAAAAAAATATATTTTTCAAATTTACGAAGCTATTCTAGACCAGACAATAGTCTTTAATGTATTACAATATTTTGAGCAAATCACATAAAATTAAATTTAAATTAAAAAATAAATTATTTTGATCCAAATTTTTTTTAGAGCCTAGCATATATTTTATATCATAAAAAATATATATTTTATAAATTAAAATTATTTTTTAGTTGTGAAGCTATTACATACTCTGGGCAAAAGTCTTTAATGCTCTAAGTCTCGAATAACTTAGTAAATTTGAAAAAAATAATTTTAATTCATAAAAAATTTTATAATGTAAAAAAGTTACTAAGATCTAAACAGATATTTTGAATTAAAGTCTTTTTTTTCAAATTCTATAATAGCTTCGTAGGACTTTAAAAAATAATTTTAATTCACAAAATATTTTCTTTGGTATAAAATAAATGTTAGTGTTTTAAAAATTATTTTGAGCCAAAATAATTTATTATTTTTAATATAAATTTAGTTTTATATGTTTTGTTAAAAAGTCTTTAATATATTACAATCTGTTGCCCGAAGCCTAGAATATTTTTTTAGAAAAATCATAAAATAATTTTTGTGCTATAAAATTGATGTTAGGATCTAAAAAATATTTTTGACCAAAATATTTTATTATTATTTATTTAAATTTAATTTTATATATACTTATGTTGTGTGGTACATTATTTGGTAATATTACAATTATATATAAATCCACATCACCACAAGATAAATTGTCACATTCAATTTACTGGTAACATTACCTCGTTTGGCATATTTGATCAATATAGATGACAAGTTAATTTTGTATTTTTTTAACTTTACAAAAAAAATACCAAAAAATTTATTTCATGGAGAATAATATATGAAAAAAAAGGACAACATTGAAATTTAAGATTATCATTGCGTGTTAATCCACGTACCCACCTTTCATGGGTATATCTTTAATATATTCAAAAGTCTCTAATATATTCAAGATTTTTGGTCCAAAATTTTTTTAGACCCCTGAAATCAATTATTTTTATTATAAAAAATATTTTTCATATTTTTCTAATTTTTTTTTAAAAACTTTTTGGCAAAAAGTCTTCGAAGTTTTAAGGAGTTTTATGGAGATAATAGAATTGATATTATCAAAACTTGATTCCTGGTCTGAGAATCTTAGCATGTATATTTTGGTTCGGGAAAGTTTTAATAAAATTGTTTTTATTTGAAAAATTCATGTTGATTTTTTTTTATGATGAAAATGACAAGCGGAGGAAAACAGAAGTAATATAGTTAGGGCAAGCAAATTGATTTTAATTATATAATTGGATTATTTGATGAAACGACCTCTGGATTCAATGCACTTTTCCTCGTAGTTCAAAGTTTATATGAATATCTTTCAGGAAAAAAATATTGAAAGCACAAATACTTTTATGAAATTATCAAAAACGTACATTTTTTTTGCAAATTACCAAAATCATAATATTTATGTGCAAAGCTTCAAAATACTTTTGATTTTAAATTTATTTCTAAACCAAATTATAAACTACCCAATTAGGAAAATCCAAAGTCTTTGACTTATAGGAAATTAGTTTTAAACTAATGGAGACTTTGATCCAAAGTCTTTGAGTATTCAGAACTTTGGTCCGATTATAATCATATTTATATTATGATCGACAAGTGTTTATATTTGTGTTATTGCTTACCTGATGATCAAACAATAAGTTAGTTTTTATCACGTAGATAATTAGAGAATTTAGATCAAGTTTCTAACTAAATTAGAGAAAATTAATGAAATTTGAAATTTGGTTTAGCAAAAAAAAATAAAGAAAATTAATGAAAATGATCTGAATTTGAATGTTTTTAATAAATATGGTCCATTCTTTTATTTGAAACAAATATATATTTTAACTTTTAAAATTATAACAATTATGTCAATTATAGACTCTCGTTAGATTTCAATTTATTTATCCGTTATGTGCTGACGTGGAATGTCACGTAAGCACATAAAAAATTATTTTTTAAATTCGGAATGCCACATCATCATTAATTCTACATGGCAAAAGTTTTTTTTATAAATAAGGAAAATTAATGAAAATGGCCCAAACTTTGACGTTTTTAACAAATATGTTTCATTCTTTTATTTGAAACAAATATGTATTCCAACTTTTAAAATTATAATAATTATAGACTCTCGTTAGATTTTTATTTATTTACTCGTTATGTGCTGACGTGGATAGGGCTGGCAACGGAGCGGATACTGGATTATCCGTATTCGCACCGCACCCCATATCTGCCCATCCGTATCCGCACCGTATCCGCTACGGATGTGAATATGGATATCCATATCCGCACCGCTTCAAATACGGATATCCGCACCGCATCTGTATCTGCACCGTATTTAATAAAAAAATATTAAAATTATATATTTAATTAAAAAAATCAATAAATTACCAATTCATTAAATCCAAAATAAATATATAATATACTTCAAAATTCATCTTGACATGAAATTACCATAGAGCTCTTATATATATTAATAACTTATATGGGCAAAATAGTAATTCAGAGACGCGGATAGGCGGTGCGGATATGGTGCGGATCCATAGCCATATCTGTATCCGCGCCATATCCGCGCAGATATAAGTTTTCTAAATCCGTATCCGTATCCATATCCATTTTTACTTGCGGATATGGATCGGATACGGTGCAGATGCGGTTTTTAGTTAGCGGATGCGGATAAAATTGCCACCCCTACACGTGGAACGCCACGGTAGCACATAAAAATTGTTTTTAAAATTCAGGATGCCACATCATCATTAATCCTACGTGGCAGAATTTTTTTATTTTTTTTTTAAAAAAACTAAAACTAATTCACATCACCACCACAACTTAAAAATTTCAAACCTAATATCCAACCAAATTAAAAAACTAAAACCAGCCGCCCACTCGACTTAACACCCTCGACACCCTGATATTTAATTAAACGAACTGATATTAAAGAATTGATATAAAAATACATTCAAGGTAAAATATGTCGGAGAGGAAGCTGATGATGTATCTCGTCGTGTAGGTAAAACAATTCTTCGTTGTCGATTTGATCTACAAACCATGGTATGCAGTTAGATTGATATCTAGGTTTAGGGTTCGAGCGACAAGCTCCGGTGACAAAAAATAGGTATCTCGAGCCTGCAAGAAATGTTAGGCGAAAGATTACCTTTGGGGTGAGGCGCCGGCGAGACTAGGCAAGAAATAAGAAAAAAAAACTTTCGGGGTGAGGCGCCGACGATAATAGGCGACGTGAGGCGAGACCAATCGAGGTGAGGCGCTGGTGGCAGGCGACGTGAGGCGCCGGCGACAGGAACACCTTCGTCGAGGGATTTGTCGAGGGTGTCGAGTCGAGTGGGCGACATGTTTTAATTTTTTAATTTGGTCGGATATTAGGTTTGAAGTTTTTAAGTTGTGGTAGTGACGTGGACTAATTTTAGTTTTTTAATATATTTTTTTAAAAAATCTGCCACGTAGGATTAATAATGACGTGACATCATGAATTTAAAAAATAATTTTTATGTGTTGTTGTGGCATTCCACGTCAGCACATAACAAGTAAATAAACAGAAATCTAACGAGAGTCTATAATTATTATAATTTCAAAAGTTGGAATGCACATTTGTTTCAAATAAAAAATGTGCCATATTTGTTAAAAACATGAAAGTTCGGACCATTTTTGTTAATTTTCCATATTTAAAAAAAAATCTATCACGTAGGATTAATGATGACGTGGTATCCTGAATTTAAAAAATACTTTTTATATGCTAACGTGGCGTTCCACATTAGCACATAATGGATAAATAAACAGAGATTTAACTGGAGTCCATAATTGTTATAATTTCAAAAGTTGAAATACATATTTATTTCAAATAAAAGAATGTGGCATATTTGTTAAAAACGTGAAAGTTCGAACTATTTTTATTAATTTTCTCAAAAAATTAAGACAAAAAGTATAATGATTTTGATAATTTGCCAACAATACGTATACTTTTGACAATTTTATCAAAAAAATTGTACTTTTAATAATTTTCTATCAATCAACACATGTCATCGTAGCTAATCAACAACTTAATTATTGTCCCAATTTTAAAAAAAATGATGATATGCAATTAGTACCTAATTCAATGCAATAAAATTATTCAAATCATAATTGAAAATCATTTTGCCCAGCATAATTTTTGAATCACAAATTATACATTTGTCAGGAATCGTCAAATTACATACAATGTTCTTATAGCATATGAGGTTATCCATGCCATCTGTAAGAAAAGAAAGGGTCGAAATGATGATTTTACGATGAAACTTGATATGAGTAAAGTCTATGACCGAATTGAATATAATTTTAATTTAAAAAAAAGATGATGAAAAAGTTGGCTTTTAATCAACGATGGATTGATTTGATCATGAAGTGTGTGTCATCTGTCTTTTATTCTATTTTGCTTAATGGTGTTCTAGGCAACACTTTTTATCCGCTAAGAGGGCTTAGACAAAGTGATCAACTCTCGCCTTATTTTTTTATTATTTGCGCAGAGACTTCCTCTAATATTTTGAAGAATTCTAAGAAACGTGAGCATTTTTGGGCATTAAGGTATGTTGACATACAAGTCCACAGGTATCACATCTTTTCTTCACTGATGATAGCTTGATTTTCTCTAAAGCCTCGTTAAATGATTGTACGGCTATGCTTGACTCGATAAGCCTTTATTGTGAGGCCTCAAGTCAAGTTATTAGCTATGATGAATCAACCATATTCTTCGGTCCTTGTGTGTATATCGACTTGAAGACTCAAATACATAATCAGTGTGGTATTTCTATGATAGCTTTATCAAAGAAATATCTTGGCCTCCCTATTATGGTCGGACGATTGAAGAATTCTACTTTTCAAACCCTCAAAGATCATGTTTGGAAGAGAGTCAAAGGGTGGAAAGAGAGGTGCTTGTCCAAAGGTGGAAAAGAGATCAGAACTAAAGTCGTGGCGCCAGCTATCCCGACATACACACTGTCCTGTTTCAAAATACTCATTGGATGAGTTGGGATAGACTTTGTTGGCAGAAAGAGTTGGGAGGTATAGGATTTTAGGATCTCATTTCTTTTAACTTAGCTATGCTTCCTAAGCAGTGCTGGAGATTAATTATTTATTGGGGTTCTTTGGTAGTGCGAATTCTCAAAGTAAAATACTATCCCACTTAAAATCTATTACATGTGCAGGCCTCAAACAACTATTCTTAAACTTGGCGAAGCTTGTTGGAAGGGAAGAAAGTGTTGAATCTTGGTGCTATGTGGAGGATAGGTGACGGTAAAGATCTAGGTGGATGTGTTGCATGATCCGTGGATACCTAACGACACTAATTTTGAAGCTCAACAAATTGGATTTGTAGATTTTACTATTGATTGAGTAGACTGTGCAAACAGCATAATTTGAAACGAAAGCTTCATAAGATATATTTTCATACAACTTTTTCAAGTGCAACATTCCGATAGTGTCTATTGGATCCATGAAAAGAATGGTTGTTTTACCGTGAAAAGTACATACAATGTTGCTTGGAGTAAGAAGTTAAATCATGAGCTGACGGGGATCTCCGGATCTCTACTATAAAAACGAGAATGGCATCCTATGAGCATGTGCAGAAGGCAGTTTGGAAATTTCAAGTACCATCTCGCATCACGAATTTTGGTTGGAGAGTCTGTCAAAACATATTAACAACAAGAGTCAATCTGGTTCAGAAAGGTATCTTGGATAATAAGCCTATTGTGTTTGCAATGCAGATGAAGAGTCTATTTTTGTAAAAAAAGATGAGGCATGAGCGTCACACGATCCATTTCAAAGAGTTGAAATATGGCCCGGCCAGGTTAGGGGAAAAAACTAGTATGAGCGGCCTGCTCATACAAATGTGTATGAGCGGGCCGCTCATCGTCCGCCACGCCAGCATCCCGAACTCATTTTTGAGTTCGGGATGCGTGCCCGAATTGTGCTGGTGTGCTGGGCACGCATCCCGAACTCAAAAATGAGTTCGGGATGCGTGCTAAGCTGGCGTGGCGGACGATGAGCGGCCTGCTCATACACTTTGTATGAGCAGGCCGCTCATACAAGTCCTACTCCAGGTTAGGGCATGGAAATGATCCGCGTGTCATAACCCAAAACCCATGACAAGGTAAATAAAGGAAAACAAAATTAACAATGTATTTACAAAATTGCCCTTCCTTTATCCTACTCCTTTAATCTATTCGAGAAACTTAATCCCCGTCTCACTGCTTTTCTCCGATCTACTTATTTATCTTTGAAGATCACATCATTTATTATTGTCCACGTGCTCCAGCACCGCAACATGGCCAGTGTGGTTCGCTCCTTATTCCAGACTTTGATTTCGTCTTCACGTTATGGAATGATCGAAAACCAATCTATCCCCACCTGTTGAAGGAGTTTCTTCTGTTGGCGAAATGACGACACTAGAAGAGGGTTGAATAGTGTGTTTACTAATTCGATTAATCTAAATTTATTTTTAATCATTTTCCTAATACGTTAGCTAATTTACAATTGAATGCAGAAGCAAGATAAATGATAAAGCAATTAAGCACGAAATTAAGAATCAATGCAAACACTGAGATTTTATAGTGGTTCGACCCAATATCTATTCCACTACCTAAGCACCCCGCTTAGGATTTCCGAATTAGTTTTACTAGATTAATTTACGTTTCCCTTACACACAAGAACTTTTCACCAAAGAGACGCACTCTCGACCTAAGGCACTTCCACACCCGGAAGTCACCGTCTTCTTATCGAGAGTCATCTTCCCCCTCAACCCTAAGGGACAACTAAACTAATCCTAGTAAACACTACATTTACACAGGTGGCTTTACTCCTTTTCACTAAGGATACCACTTCCACACAAGACCTAACACAAGGTCTTTACACGCATAGATAAAATAGTTAAAATAATAATAAAATTATAATTGAAAAGAGCTTAATATAAAACCAATAGTAAATGTTCCTTTCATAGTCTTAGAACCTCCAACTCGCCGAGGGAATAGCTCGAGTCAATTTTCGAGTTGAGGAGCAGAGTGTGCGCAAGAAGGTGTTCGCGGAAGTAGCAAAGCGCTCTTCAATTTTTCTTTGGAAGGTTTGAATCTCTTCTTAAATTCTCAATAAAATCTGTAGAAATTAGGAAATAAGTTAAATGAAGTATATGAGGGTGTATTTATACCCTCGTGAAGAAACGACTGCTCAACGAATAGAAAACTATCCGTTGCAGACCGTCGGTCGAATGGTCGGTCGACCGACTGGTCGATTGGTCCTTCGACCGCTGCAATTTTCCCTGTGGTCGGTCGATCGACGGGTCGACCGCCAGACGCCACTGTTCATTCCCGACCTTCGTCGATCCATCGGTCGATCGATGCAATCTTGCGTCTCGGGTATCCGTAGGTCGGTCGATCGCCAACCTTACTGCCCATTTTGGGCTTTGGTCGGTCGACCGCCCGACTCAAGAAACTTGCGATTTCACTTTCGATTGACTGATGCAATCTGCGTCTGCAGCTAGCCTTAGTTCGGTCGATCGATCGATCGACCACTAGGGCTACTGCCCATTTCTTACCCTATTCGGTCGACCAAACTTAGGCTGAGTTTGTTTTTTAGCCGATTTCTTCCGCGCTTCATTTCCGGGTTCCGGCTTTCAATGCGCATTATCTTGGAGAGCTCTCATGTGAACTTTGAGCCCGTCCAATGTGACTTTGGTGCACGCGTCGCTCTTCGAGAAGTTTCCGCGACGAACCCAAGCGCGACGATCAATGTCCTTTCGATTTCTGATTTCTTCGAGTTTTCCGATCGAGGACATCGAACGCTAATTGATATGGAACCTGAAATATATTCTCAATGAAATCATTAGTCCCATGTTTGTTATTATCAAAACCATCAAAACCGAGATTAAGGCTAAGGTTGAAAACCTACAGCCAACAATCTCCCCCTTTTTGATGATGACAAACATCCTTAAAAAAATATATACAATAAAGCATAAGGATATCAACTTAGGGATTTCTCCCCCTATCAACATGCATATCTATAAGAATAAACTCCCCCTATCTATATGCATGAATTTTCTATATTTTTCTCCCGTTTACCTATATTTTTCTTTCTATTTTAACTATACATTTCTCCCACTTTATACCTAAACTCTTCTCTCCCCCTTTTGACATCAATCAAAAAGGGCAAGAAAGGTCTATCAATTCAAAGGGATAAAAGACAAGTATTTTTTCATGAAGTTGAGACTCTAAAATTTTTTCATGAAACAAGAAAATCTCAACCCTAGGGATGGAAAACAAGAATTTAATGAGAAACAAGATTATACATGATATGTTCAAAAACTATATAGTTGAATGCCAAATTGAATCATGTATTTTCTCAAAGTAAATATTGTTTTTTTTTTCATGACATTTTTAGATTCCATTCAAACTTTTAAAATACAAAGATATAGTCATTTTAAATCATGTATATCAAGTTTGAAGTCAAACTAATGTTATTTAATCCAAATATGAACTTAGCATGTTTTTATTTGAAATAAGCATGAGAACATGAAAATACTAAGTCTCAATGTTTTACTATCTACTCATGTTTTCTCAAACTTAGGCATCTAGACATTAAACATGAGAAAATCTAAGTCTATGAATCAAGTTTGGGCTTAAGATAAAATTTATGATTCACTTTGTTGACTTAGGTCAACCTTTGCTTCAATTTCTTAAAAAAATCAAACTTTTAAATCTATACAAAAATTATATTTTTGATGAAAAACTTTGGTACCTATTTTTGAATGAAAATTTTGATACCAAATATTGAATGGTCATTTGAAATGCATGAATAAAGTTTGAACTCAAAAGAATTTTCAAAGACCATTTTTCATCCTATATTGATTTTAATGAAAACATACCAAATGTAGTTTCTAGCTATCATTCCTAGAAATGATTTGACTCAAGACATTGGTGAGTGATATTAGAAATGGAATCCAAATGATATATATAAGTTTTCATTTGAAGTTTTTGAAGAAAGATCAAAGTATCGAAAGATTGATATTTCAATTAAGGATGATACTTTGCATTTTGAAATCCAACTTCAAAAATTCATTATAAATTGGATTCTCGATGAAATTTTTTGAAATTTTTTACTTAAGAAACTAAATTTTTTAGTGAATGTGCAGTTTCAAGAATCATTTAAAAAAGTTTTTTCTATATTTTCTTAGAAATAACTGAAATTATACTAATTGTAGGTTGAAATGATATTTTTGTAATTTTCAATTATTCTTAAAACTTCTTCAATTTTCATTCAAACTTTCATGACACCACATGATGGTCATGTAAAGAGTATATGTCAAGTTTGAAATGAAAATTGTGTCCTTAAGTCAAGATATCAACCTAGCATGGTTTCATTCAAAATTAAACTAGTTTTTAAGAAACTTGCTAAGTTTCAATCTTAACATTTACTCATGATTTTTCAAATTTAAACCTATGGATATCTAACATGAGTAAATCTAAACATGTTCCCCAAATATGAATTCAAAATGAGACATTTAAGTCAACTTGTTAACTTGGGTCAACATAGTTCAAAGAGAGGTAAACATGAATTAACCTCTATGTCATTTTATCCATATCCATATGAATTTTTCACTCTAAATGCATAGAAATATGTCATACCTATTTCTAAACATGTTTATGAAGTTTGGACTTAAAATCAAGTGTCCAAGTCAATTTGTTGACTTGGGTCAAACCTTTTAAGCTTAAGTCCATTAATGTGATCTAGTTATCACATTTTCATCTACACATGAATTTTCAAGATTAAACACCTAGAGTTATATCATGTGTGTCTAAACATGTTTATTTGATGTTTACTCAAAATGAGGTCTCTAATATGAGTTTTAACCTAGAGCAAGTTTCATTCAATCAAGATATCATGAAATTGCCTAAGTTATCCAAATTTTTCTTACTCAAGAAAATTCAAATATTTATCATGCAAAATCAATCATGAGTATATAGAGACATCATTAAGGCATTAATATTCAATCATCATACTAAGATTTTTTGCAAAATTAATTTCATACCTTATTTCTTGAAAATTTGCCTAACTTTTCATTTTTTTTTTCATTTTCTTTTAGATAGCATAGCCTTTTAAATTTTTAACTTACAAGTAGACTTTATTAGTATCATAATGAAATAATATGACTACTAGCAAACTAACATACTACATAGCAAGGTTCAATCCAAAGTTTTATTTTAAAATCTTAACCTATGCTAGATAGTAAAGATTCATTTTAAATGAGTTTTCATGATATCTAAATAAATCTAAGAGATCCTAAGATATGAAGCATTTGAGGAATAAGATATCTAATCATGTTAAACTAGTTTGGACTTACAAGAAATGTCTCTAATAGCAAGTATCAACCTAGAGTAAGTTTTATTTGATAAAATTTGCCTAAGTACTAATATTCTACCTACTCATGAGAATTCAAGTGTGTTACCATGCAAATCTAATCATGAGTATAGAGACATAGTTTAAGCTTAAACATTGAGGTATAACACTAAGATCTTGAATTTATCAAAGTTATACCCTATTCATGATAATTTAGCCAAACTAATTTTTCCATTCTAATTAGCCTTCCTATTACAATAACTTGCAAGTAAGCTACACAAATTTTTTTGGAAAATATAGCTACTTAGCAAGCTAACTTAACCAAAAAAAGCAAAGAGAAGCATTAAGTATCATTATCAAATATCACTTTGCTAAATGGTTTCAAATTCGTTTCAAAATAAAGTAGAATGATATCAAAATGAATTTTAAGAGATCACAAGAATAATGAATGAAAAATATGATCTCCAATCCTTCCTATTGGTTGAAAACCGAAAGACCACAATGTGCCTACGATTTAGAACCGCAAGATTGCTTAGGCCCATTACAGGCCACCTGGGTCTCCGAAGAGACCGGGAAATAAAAAATCAAAAATGTTTTTGAAGTATATTAAAAGCGGGGAAAATTAATCATTTTAAGCATGTATCATAATTCCAACTTAGATAAAGCAAAGGGATATAGGAGATGATACCGGAATAGTTTTGATGCCAACTTTACCCAAAGCATCAAGGTGATTTGAAGTTGCAACTTCTTGGAGATTTCTCATTAAGGTCTAATGTCAACTTCAATCCTTCAATTTCTTTACCCTTGTGTGGTTCCTCCCCCTACAAAAGAGCATGATACCTTTGGTACCCAAATAGCTTTGGGTCCTTGGGGGTTAAAGGGCTTAGGAACCCAAAGTATCCTAGCAACACTTGAATTTCTCTTTAATGCGTAATCATGGATGACATGCCCAAATACACCACAACAAAAGCAATGTCCATTAAATTTCTTTTTGTTTTTGTTATGGACATGAGATTTATCCTTAGAATGCTTGACATAAAAAGGTGATGGTCATGAGCATTCTTAAGTGAAATATTTTTTTTTTGAATTTGAGGTTTAAATATGGAATGCTTAACATGAGAATGATTATGAACATTGACATTCTTTATATAGTCATTTTTATTTCTAGAGTTGTTAAAGAAAGATGCATTTGATAAATCATGGATTTTCCTATTTAAGAATACAACCTCATTTTTCAAATCATTCATGGATTTGTGAATAACATGCAATTGAGATTTCATCATACTATTTTCATTTTTGATCTTTGTATTTTCTACCATCAAATTTTCAATCTCAACTTTTGAGATATTTTTCAATTCAATTTTCAACTCATCATTTTCATTTTTCAAATCCATATTCTCACTTTTTAAGTCTTCAATTTCAATTTTAAAATTGTCATGACAAGAATTACTAGTTCTCAAAACATCAATACTACCATGGCAATCAACAATTGAGGAACTTAGATTTGCCTTTAAATTTTCATTTTCTAATTCTAGAGCTTGCAAATCCTTAGTAAGCCTAGAGTTATCCTTTTTAATTTTCTTCATTTCTTTACTCTTTTTTAAAAGCATGACACATATATTTTGACATTCTTCTACTAATTCTTCATATGACATTTTGAGTGAATGAGAAGAACTAGCATCACTATCATAACTAAAAGTAGAATATTGCACCTCATCATGGATATCCATGAGGCAAACCTTGGATGTGTCTTCATAATCATGACAAGAGGATGCTTCTTGAGATTTGGAGGTGGATGTTGAAGCACTTGTCCTCTTTTTGGCATTCTTCTTTGATAAAGGACAATTCCTCTTGATGTGCCCCTTTTCTTTGCACAAGTAGTATATCACTTTTCTTTTTCGGCTTTTTGACTTGCTTCTTTGACTAGAAGCACTAAAATCATCAAAACCGAGATTAGTACTAGGGGGGTGACCATTGTCATCACCACCCTCAACAAAAAAGGTAAGCTCTTCGATTTTTGCATAATCATACAACATATTTAATGTTCCCTATATATTAAAAGCCGGAGTGCAATGCATGATTTTCTCAAACACATTGTTTTCCAAAGAACAAAATAAGTAATTTGTAGCTTTAGCATTTAACTCAAACATGCTAATTTGTTCTTGGGTCCATGCATTCATGTCTTCCTTAGGTTTACTATACCTAATTTTTACCATGTTGAAAACACCCAAACCTTGGGTCTTTAAGAAGGTATACATCCTAGACTTCCATTGACCAAAGTTTGAGGCATTGAACCTAGGAGGTGTAGACGCTACCGACTCTAGAGTCATTTCACGATCGAGACAAGGTGTAGGAGAGATGGTGAAATCTCAAGATATGAACCCGCTCTGATACCAAATATTGGCGAATTAGCAACATTAGAGAGGGGTGAATAGTGTGTTTACTAATTCGATTAGCATAAATTCATTTTTAATCATTTTCTTAACACGTTAGGCAATTTACAATTAAATGTAGAAACAAGATAAATGATAAAGCAATTAAGCACGAAATTAAGAATCAATGCAAACATTGAGATTTTATAGTGGTTCGGCCCCAATGCCTACTCCACTACCTAAGCACCCCGCTTAGGATTTTTAAACTAGTTTTACTAGATTAATTTACATTTCTCTTACACACGAGGATTTTTCACCAAAGAGACGCACTCTCGACCTAAGGCACTTCCACACTCGGAAGACACCGCCTTATTATCGAGAGTCCTCTTCCACCTCAACCCTAAGGGACAACTAAACTAATCATTGTAAACACTACGTTTACACAAGTGGCTTTATTCTTTTTCACTAAGGATACCACTTCCACACAAGACCTAACACAAGGTCTTTACACGCACAGATAAAATAGTTAAAATAACAATAAAATTACAATTGAAAAAAGCTTAATATAAAACCAATAGTAAATGCTCCTTTCACAGCCTTAGAACCTCCAACTCGCCGAGGGAATAGCTCGAGTCAATTTCCGAGTTGAGGAGCAAAGTGTGGGCAGGGAGGTGTTCGCAGAAGTAGCAGAGCGCTCTTCAATTTTTCTTTGGAATGTTTGAATCCCTTCTTAAATGCTCAATAAAATCTGTAGAAATTAGGGAAGAAGTTAAATGGAGTATATGAGGGTGTATTTATACCCTCGTGAAGAAACAGCTGCTCAACAGATAGAAAACTATTTGTTGCAGACCGCCGGTCGAATGGTCGGTCGACCAGTCCGACCGGTCCTTCGATCGCTGCAATTTTTCCTGTGGTCGGTCGACCGACGGGTCGACCGCCAGACGCCACTGTTCATTCCCGACCTTCGATCAATCCATCGGTCGACCGACGCGATCTCACGTCTCGGGTATCCGCAGGTCAGTCGACCGCTCGGTCGACCGCCAACCTTATTGCCCATTTTGGGCTTCGGTCGATCGACCGCCCGACGTAAGAAACTTGTGATTTCACTTTCGGTCGACCGACGCAAGTTGCGTCTGCAGCTAGTCTTAGTCCGATCGATCGCTAGGGCTACTGCCCATTTCTTACCCTATTCGGTCGACCGAACTTAGGCTGAGTTTGTTTTTCAGCCGATTTCTTCCGCGCTTCGTTTTCGGATTTCGGCTTTCAATGCGCATCATCTTGGAGACCTCTCATGTGAACTTTGAGCCCGTCCAATGTGAATTTGGTGCACAAATCGCTGTTCGAGAAGTTTCCGCGATGAACCCGAGCGCGACGATCAATGTCCTTCCGATTTCTGATTTCTCCGATTTTTTCGATCGAGGACATCGAACGCTAATTGATATGAAACCTGAAACATATTCTCAATGAAATTATTAGTCTCATGTTTGTTATCATCAAAACCATCAAAACCGAGATTAATGCTAAGGTTGAAAACCTACAACCAACACCTTCTACCCCCTTGAACAAGGCCTACATTCTGAAAAAAGATGTGAGACTGATTCATCCTCAACATGACAATAAACGCATCTTGGGTCAACTGTGATTTCCCCGTGCTTTAGGATCATATCTTTTGTTTGGAGACGCTTCTTTAAGTGCCTTTGTATTTCCAAACTTTCTCCGATCTCGTGTTTCGAACCCCCCTTTCCACAAGGTTCCTGAACATGGATGTCGTCGAGAAGGTGCCTGAGGTGGTCCTGTAATAAATTTTGGCCTATTTATATACGCACCTTGCCATCGAAGGTGGAAAGTTAGACTTGAACCTGGTTTAAGATAGACATAAATGGTAAAAACCATAAAATATGTTGACCACATAAGGATGGCAACGTGGACATACATGGTCCACATCAAATAATGACGTAGACCATGCATAAATATATGCCACGTCCAACATTCTCCCACTTGGTCCATATACTAAAATACATTGATGTTTAAAATCTCATATCTGCTTTAGATGGAATAAAACACACGAATCATAGTGACAAGTCCTCTTTGAGCGAGTATTATCTTCTATGTATCTCGATGCATTTCAATCCAAAATAACTTTATGAATAAACCCTATGTTTATTCTAGGTCCAACAAAATTATTATTCTCGAACTATATGTGTACACCATAAAAAGAGAAATAACAAACTGAAATAGGAGTTTTATTAAAAACATAAAATGTCTTTACAATAATTACATTAAGGAAGTAAGTCTCATACTGTCTACATGACCATTGAAACCCTTTGGCGGCATGCCCTTTGTCAAAAGGATCGATGATCATCAATTCAGTGCTAATGTACGTGCTCAATGACTACTTTATTATCTTTAACACGTTCCCTTGTGGCTAAATATTTTATGTCGATGTGCTTGCTTTGACTTCCACTCTTGTTGTTTTTAGCCAAGTAAACAACAGCTGAATTGTCACAGTAAATCTTTATAGGTCTGGCAATGGAATCCACGATTCTTAGACCTGATATAAAACTCCTTACCCACACACCATGTGAGGTAGCCTCAAAATAAGACATGAACTCGACCTCGGTGATAGAAGTAACAGTCAAAGTTTGCTTGGCACTTTTCCAGAAAATAGCTCTACTGGCTAACATAAAAATGTATCCTGATATCGATTTCCGATAGTCGATACATCCAGCAAAGTCTGAGTAGCCAATAACCTCCAAGTTGACAGTTCGTTTATACATGAGCATGAAATCCTTTGTACCTTTAAGGTACTTCATCACCTTCTTTGCAGCTTTCTAGTGGTCCATCCCTGGATTACTCTGAAATCTTTCTAGTACTCCAACAGCAAATGCTATGTCGGGCATTGTACAAACTTGAGCATACATAAGGCTGCCAACGGCCGAAGCATATGGAATACTTTGCAAATGTTTCCTTTCAAAATCATTTTTGGGACACTGACTAAGATTAAATCTGTCACCTTTTACAATGAGTGCTATACTTTGTGAGCAATCTTTCATCTGAAATCTCTCTAAGACTCTATTGATATAGGTTTCCTGATATAGACCTAAAATGCCTCGAGGTCTATCCTTATGGATCTTGATGCCAATGATAAGATGTCTCACTCATATCTTTCATGTCAAAATTCTTATAAATGAATTGCTTCACTTCATATAACAACCTCTTATCATTGGTCGCAAGTAAAATGTCGTCCACATATAGGATAAGAAGATAAATTTACTCGATCCCACTGATTAAATGATATATACATTGATCCATGATGTTCTCTATGAAACCAAATGAAGAGATTACATCATGAAACTTTAAGTACCACTGACAGGAGGCTTGTTCCAATTCGTATATGGACTTCTTGAGCTTACAAACCAAATGCTCATCTTTATTAGAGGAGAAACCTTCTGGTTGTTTCATATAAACCTCTTACTCTAGCTCTTCATTGAGAAATGTCGTTTTTATGTCCATTTGATGCAGTGCTAAGTCAAAATGGGCCACTAATATCATAATGATACGAAAGGAATCTTTATTTGATACTAGAGAAAATATCTCCAAGTGGTCGATCCCCTCCTTTTGAGTAAAACCTTTGGCTACTAGTTTGGCTTTATGTCTTTCGATATTGCCTAGGGAATCCCTTTTGATTTTGAAGACCCATTTACATCCTATGGCCTATAAACATTTGGGCAGTTCGACAACATCCCAGACTCCATTTGAAGCCATTGAATCCATCTCATCTTTCATAGCATCGTACCATAACTTAGATTCGGTTCTATCCATGGCCTGTGAAAAGGTTTCTGGATCATTTTTGGCCCCAATATTATAGTCAGACTCTTGTAGATACACTACATAGTCACTAGGAATAGCTGACTTTCTCATCCTAGTAGATCTCCTTAATGTTGCGTCATCAGGATCTTGAGGAGCCTGTTACACAGCTGGTTCCTCAACAGTGTCTGATAGTTGTTGAGTACCAAGATCTACTTGATAGTTGTCAACTATTTGTGGATTCTCAATGATCGATTATTGAACACCTGGAAGAGGTGCATTGTGAATAACAACCAATCTTTCACTTGAGTCAGGAGTTGACTCTTTCAAATGATCTTTCTAAAGATCACTCTCACTAATCAAGTCATTTTTTAGAAACTTAGCGTTCCTAGATTCCACAAACCTAGTGCTATGACAGGACAATAAAATCTATATCCCTTGGACTTTTCGGCATATCCAACGAAATACCCACTGATAGTTCTAGGGTCTAGCTTATTTTCTTGTGGATTGTAAATCCTCACTTCAGACGGGCATCCCCATACGCACATATGTTGCAAACTTGATTTCCAATCTCTCCATAACTCGAATGACGTTTTAGTAACAGCCTTGGTTGGAACCCGATTGAATATATACATCGTCGTCTTAAGTGCTTCAGGCCATAAGAATTTATGAAGCTTGAAGTTGCTAAGCATACTCCGCACCATGTCTAATAATGTTCGGTTCCTTCTTTCTGCAACACCATTTTGATCTGGAGATTCTGGCATGGTGTATTGGGCAACTATCCCATGCTCTTGAAGGAACTTTGCAAATGAACCAGGTGTTTGTCCATCCTCAGTGTATCTTCCATAATATTCACCTCCTTTGTCTGATCTCATAATTTTTATTTGCTTACCACATTATTTTTCTACTTCTGCCTTGAAAACTTTAAAGACATCTAATGCTTTGTACTTGTTATGAAGCAAGTAGATATACATATACCGTGAGTAATCATCTATGAAGGAGATGAAGTATTTCTGACCACACGAGTCCATGTCTCAACTACATATATCTGTATGCATAATTAAGTTGGGCTGCTATATCCCTCATTTCCATGATGTGCTCGCGCACACCTTTTATTCCTGTGAGCCTCATTGATGACAGTTAGGGTGCTGGCTAGGGATTTGTCTGAAGATTCAAATTGCTCATCTATAGCATTCAGCAGATCCTTTATATTCTTATGTTCCCCAATAAAACCACGAATGCTAGCAGACATTTTTGTCTTTATGAACATCGTGCTAAGCTGATTGGATCTCTCTGATTATTCATATAGAGTAACCTCAGCCGGAGTGCTAGCGTCAGTAAGAGCAGATGGTTTCGGTTTCCTTATAGCGTAATCAATGTCCACACACCCTAAGTGGAGAAGAATTCTCTCCTTCTAGGTTCTATAATTGTCCCCAGTTAATTCGAGAATGTCTATGTAGTTAATAGTTTGAGTTGCTGCAATTGTGAAAATACATGTTCATGATTTAAATAGAGACAAATATAAATTTCAAGTTTTACCAATGTAAACAAGAAATAAAAATAACATGAGTCAATACAATAAAAACTGCTCATGGGCTAAGCTTTATTTTAGGACTCATGTTAAACTTTATGTGAAACTAACAAAATTATATACCTTTTCCTAATACCTGTTGGCTAATTAAAAATAATAATATATTATTTCACACTAATTAACTATATAAGTATGACAAAAATTCATGTGGGATTAGATTTATCACACTCCAAATAGTTAATTACAATTTGATATCATATATATCTAAATATGACCTAAAAAATTGCCAAATATATAATTTTAACATAACTAAAGATGTTGTGGCTACTCCTTAATTAGTTAAATTATGTGACTAATTAGCTAATATATAATTTAACATAACTAAGGATGTTGTGGCTACTCTTTAATTAGTCAAATTCTATATATGGGTCACATGACATCATAATGTTGCATGAATGATTACATAAAATAACATAGCAAATACGCATCACAAATAACTACAATATGATGCAATTTAATTAATTAGTGTAACAATGCACTATATAACAAATAGGTGCAACATCATATTCATCAATGCAACAAATGCAGGGTTCAACATAATATAAAAAATATTTATTGCTAATTGATTTCAATCATAAAAATATTAATATTTAAATGCTTCTAGTTCATGAAATTTTAAATTGGATTGGTCCAAGTAATTTGAAAAGAAATCAAATTTAAACCAATGAGTTAACATCAAATGAACCAAACTAAAATCAAATTGGACCTGATTTCAATTGATTTGAACCGGATCAGAAGTTTTATTAAACCATATATGAACCAAAACAAATTAAACTAGAAATTAAAATCAACCCAAAAATAAAAGAATTGGACCGGGTTCAATTGATTTGAACTGAACCAATATCATGTTAAATTAGATGTGAACCGTTTGCAATTAAACCAAAATTTAAAATAAACCCAAAACAAGTGAACCGAACCAAATTTCACTTAAGTTGCGGATCGAGTGTGAGAAGCATATGGATCCGGATTTTAAATAAACATGATGCAAGCCCAATTAACTTAGAACAAATAAAATACGGGTACAAAAAAGAAAAATCGAATCCAATATGACTTAAAATCACTAACCATTATAATTAAATAAGTGGGTGTCTTAATGGGTTAATAATCCATTATATTGGATCCAAACCCAATAGACTTAAACCCTTTAACTGCTCTTAATTTCTTCCCTACGAACAACATGCAAAGATTAAAAAAAAATCCTAGTTTTTCTTGTAACCAACCGCCGCCGCCCAGCATGATCTACAGCATCCCCCCCCCCCCCCCCCCCTCCCAGCCTATCTCCTCTTTAGTCGGCCACCTCCATCACGTTGCTTGGGAATATCTGCATGTCCCCACACGACTTCTTTCAGACGTCGATCAAGCCGGCATCGAGTGATGATATGGAGGCGCGGACAAGGAGAAGCTCGATCATCTCTTCGCACGCCGTCCTTCTTGATGTGCCGACAAGATTTGCACCGACACCAGCCAGCGAAGAGAAGCCAAGGCGGAGCAGGGAGGGACCGGCAGAATGGTTTGAAATCTAGAAGGGTGGTTTGCATGTGTCGGCAAACCAGATCGACACAGGTCGCCTTCTCTACGTATCCTCTCGCCTTTCATGCGTCGTTGATGACCTCGCTGATGTCGGACGACATGGTGAGGATACAAGACCAGACCATACCAACGATCACTGGTGCCTATACAACATGGTTGTCTTCTCCGACAAAAACTGCCGCAGCATGTAGGAGAAAAAGGAAAAATAAAAAAAATACGGAAATAAGAATCCGCAAATCACGACATATCAAGGCGGAGAAAAATCGCTCTGATACCACATGTAATAAATTTTATAGAACATGGCATGATCTAATCTGACGACATAATTATATCAAGAATTATGCATGCATAGTCTATAAACATGTATAATTGCGGAAGCTTATGATCGAGACTAACCTCCTGCCATTGACATTGTGTTGATGCGTTGCTCCGATTCCGTTTGCTCTTGTGCTCCTTCCTCAATAGACTTTCCAGTACTATCTTCAGAACTCTCAATAGATGGTGTAGAAATATTTGAATGTGTATGAGGCCCTATGAGTATCCCGGCCTATTTATATACACACCTTGCCATCAAAGGTGGAAAGATAGGCTTGAACGACCGAGTTTAGGATAAACATGAGTAAAATGATAAGACCATAAAATATGTGGACCACATAAAATGACAACGTGGACCATACATAAATATATGTCACGTCTAACAGGTCCACCGCCAGCAAGTTATGTCCTCTTCATTGCTGAGGTCCGGGTATCCAATGAATGAAGTCATTCTGTCGACCTCATCCTAATCTGTGCTGTTACGCCAACTTAGTGTCCAGAGATTTATATATCCATCCACTAGCATTCTTATGCATGCATTTCTTGAGCGACTTTAATTGTAGGAAAAGATTTGGGAAGCGATTTGCCACGAGTGTTTGAAGCCCATCGGTCTAGCCCAAAAAACATTGCATTCCCAACGGTTGTTTCCATACCCATCCCAAACAATTTCTTAGCCGCATAAATTAATTAAATTTGATCAAGAGTCTATTGACTACTTGTTTATGTGTTGCCAGATAACTCAAGCTGTGTTGCAGCAGTTAAATTTGCTCATGCCTTTGATGTATCAGTCCCAAGTAGATTGGTTACATAAAGTCGCTTCTACTCAAAATCGGAAAATTTGCCTGGCTTTTATGTGGGATGAAATTTGGTTCAGGAGAAACAATTGATGGAGTGGTGCTGTGGTTCCCTATGTTGATATATTCCATTTTCGAAGTTATCAGTTCTAGGATGGTTGAATTCAAAGAATTGAAGCTCAAGCACCCAGTTAGTTGTTCCTTCAAGATAATAATGAGGTAACAAGCTGGACCAAACCACGACTTTCTTACCATAAAATAAATGTGGATGTGGTTGTTTTTGACGATGTAGCTGTATATGGAGTTGGTATTATGGTCAGAGATTCCTGCGGCAAGTTTATTGCTACCAAAACAAAAATATTCAGGATCATGTGGATTCTTTAACTGGTAAATTCACCGCAGCGTTGGAAGGATTGAAGTTTGGCAATGAGCTTGGACTTCAAAAGATACACTTAGAAGGTGATGTTGTTTTAGTGTATGCAAGTATCAAACAAAGATCGGAAAATGTCTTACAATGGCGTCATCCTCCATGTGTGATATTTTGGAGCTTGCTTTTACTCTTCGTCATTTACATGTAGTTTTACTTCTCGTAACAATAACTCTGGAGCAAATATATATTCTAGCTAATTCTGCCAGATCAATCGATCTCTAGATCGAATTGGCTTGAACATCCTGCCCAACTTCATATGTAATACTCTCATGCATGACGCGTTAGATTTGACTTAAACAAAGTTTGATGTATTTCCTAAAAAAACATTCAAATCAAATCAAAGAGTGCTACGGTAATATTTATTTGATAGGATAAAGGGGAATAATGCAAGAAAAGAAATGAATCTTAATCTCTTATTTTCATAATATATAAATCCGAAGAAAATAAGGTTAGATAAATATAAAAGTGATGTTATATATTAAAAAGTCTTATTCAACACTTTCTTTCATTTGTTTCCTATCATAAACAAATGAATCATAAAAATCTAATATAACTTTAAATTGTAAATGAAATGTTCAATAAATTTAAATAAAGACATGATTGGCTTCATTAGCTCACTCTAAATTACTTAGAGCTCGATTTGTTTTGCAAAAAGAATAGGGGTATTGGACGTTGGGTCGTGTACCCTATTTGCAAAGAGACCCATTTGCCCTTTGAAGAAAACCTAATCAGGGGTCTCTTTTGCGTGGGCATCTCGCTCTTGGCTGTGATTGCTCTCACATGGGTCATCGTCGCCGTGCAGCAAGAGCTCTCTCTCTCTCTCTCTCTCTCTCTCCATCATCAATGGCAAGCACTGTCAACAGCATCCCCTTCGTCCCACCCCACACACCGCTAAAGATGGCCAACTACTTCAAAATCTCTGGTGTGTTCGAGCTAGGAAGCATTCCTAATGACCTATGTTCGCTCTTGCTCACATCACGTCGTCGATCATGGTGGCAAATTTCCGCGACTTCGTTGAGATCATCTTCCAAAACAACGAGAAGAGCATTCAGTCATGCCACGTTGATGGAGATAGGTTTTGGGTTGTCTTTACTTCTCTTTTCCTTATAACTAATTGTAGGGGTGAGCAAAAATCTAAAATTCGATTAACTGAAATCGGTCCGAAATTGAACAAATTTTTTCGGTCAACGGTTTCAATTTCTATTTTTTTAATATTCAGTTTTCAGCTTCAATTTTGATTTTTGAGTACCGGTTAATTATTAGTCCACGGTTAACCAGTTCACACACACATATACATATTTATATATATTGAAATATATTTAAATTATATTTCATTCTCCAAAATTTGACCAATTATATATATATATATATATATATATATATAAGTTTTTAAAATATTATAATACATATTTTTACTAAACAAAGATTTTAATTTCATGTTTAACATATTCAGTTCATGCAATGGTTTATGAGGATGTTATTTTTCTTTTGACTTTTTATTTATGAGTATTATGTTTGGTTAAAAAATTTTATTTTGAAGTACTTTCAACAATTTATATGGACTTTGCAATTTGTATAATTTTATTATTATATCTTAAAAATTTATATTGGTTAACCAAAAATTATTGGTTTGCCGAATCACAAAAATCGAAATCGAAGTACCGATTAACCGAAATTAATGAACTGATTTATGATTAATGATTTTGAAAAATTGATGTTAATGAATTAATTTAAAAATTATTAATGGACCACTTAATCGTACATGCTCACCCTAATTAATGGGAGATGAAATTGAAAATTGTAGAATGGATAGAGGGAATTGGACTACCGCAAGCAGGACGAATAGTAATTTGGTGGACTCTGTATCTCATTGCACGTTCAGGTAGTCATTCTTGATTACTTAATTCAATGTCATCATAGTAGAGAATGAAAATTTATATACTAAATCTTTGATACTATCACTATAACGTTAATTAGCATACAGTAAGATATACGCTGAAAAACTCGATCGAGCACCTATTCCTGGCATTGGGCGATTTTTGAAGGCGGAAGCTGGTTTCCTTCAAACTCGATCTGCCGGCGGCGATTGACGGGTAGTGAGCAACGACTGGGAATAGCTTCGAGGGAGGATGATGATATGATGTCAAAGGGTGGTCGGATCTAGAGACCGTCGACTGAGGACGGCGAATCTTCAGTCGTCCGATCTTGGAGATCGGCGGAGGGGACCTTCTGTGACTTCTGGTAAACTGGAATCTACGGATTCAACTCCTCCAGGTATGGAAAATTCGAATCATATCCCAATTAGGGGAGAATTTACGGTTGTTAGTAACCCCTTATTCATCAAGTCTGTGATTGTTGATACATCTGTTAAATCTGTTGATTCATCTGTTAAATCTGTGGATGGTTTATTTGTTGATGATAAATTGGGGGGGAACAAGGATTGTGGGGAGACAAGGGATGTGGAATTTTTGAAGTCTGTGGCAAGCCAAAGGCAGAAAAATTCAGAGGAGAAGAAGGAGGTGAAGTAGCCGAGTTCTTGGGCTGCCCTTTTCAGGGAGGCTCAGGTTTTTGATGATTTTCCTGAGAAAGGAGGAACCAATGAAAAGTTAAAGAGCATTCAGAATAGGTCAAGCAGTGAAATAGTGATAGATGAAAAGATGATTGCAGGCGCAAGAGCAGAATGGGTGAATAGTTTGTATGGCAAATATTATGGTAGAACACCAGCTCTGGAAACAGTACAGAATGTTATGCCGAGAATTTGGAGAACAAAGTGTAGTGTACAGACGGTGGATTGGCAGCCGGTTTTTTTGTTTTAAAGTTGCTAGCAGAGAGGACATGGAACATGTGTTAACAGGGGGGCCTTGGTTCTTGGGTGGCCAAGCGTTGCTATTGATTCCTTAGAGGGTAAATTTCCAGCCAATGCTAGAGAGGATTGAATCTATTCCAGTCTGGGTTCAGTTGTCTGGGTTACCTATTGAATTTCTCCAAAAAGACGTATTGGAAGTTATTGCTAAGTCTATAGGCAAGCTGCCAAAACTGGATGGAGTCACATTAAAAGGTCAGAGAGCTAAATATGCAAGAATTTGTATCATGTGGGATTTAAACAGCAAGGTACCTGCGGGGGTCTGGATTAATGCAGGTGGCAGAATATTCTGGCAGGCCATAGCGTTTGAAAATGTTCCAAGATTATGTTTTACTTGTGGGAAGATGGGACACCTAGCCGAAAGATGTGTGAGTGGAAATGGAGGATTAAATTCAGAAATAGGAAAAGAGAAGAGCAGTGAAATGTGCAAGCAAGAGAATGCTAGGGGGAAGGAGGTAAACACAGAGGGTTCAGAGATATTTGGACCCTGGCAGGTTGTGAACAGAAGAAAGAGAAATCAAGTGAAGAAAAATGAGGGAAGCGAATTCAGAAATAGGAATAGCTTTGATTCATTAAGAAGCGAGCCTGAGCATGTTATGGATGTTGATAATGGTGTGCAGGCAGGAGTAAAGGAAACAGCTATCCAGAGCAAGGCAAATGAGATTAAGTAAATGGGAAAGCTAATTCAGAGGTGTTAACTCAGAAAGATAAAGGGAGAGTTGAGGTGGACAAGAAGATTGAGAAGTTAAAGATAAATGATAAGGTGATGATGTTTTCAGCTGTTGAATCAGAACCGATTCAAGTTCATGTGGATATGGAAAAGAACCTAGAAGAATTCCATAAAAAGTTAACTGACAGGTTTGTGATTGTTGTGAGTAAGGTAAAGGAGAATGATTGGGGAAGTCGGGATGAGATGGACATGGATTTAACGAATGAAGGCAATGAAAGAAACGGAAGAATAAGGAAACCTGTTTCTCAAAACATGTATGTGGAAAAGTTTCCCTTTAATGGAAGGCAAAACAAGGTTAAGAAAAAGAAATTTTCTAAAGAGGAGGGAATGATTTGCTCTGATGGGGATCCTCCTGGTGAAAAGGATAAGGAGAAAGGTAAAATGATCATTGAATGAAGATGTTAGCATGGAACATCATGGGAGGTCTGAAGACTGCTGGTTGCGACTTCCTTTGTTACATGCAAAAAGAACATAAACTTGATATTATATTGCTAACTGAGACTCATTTGGACGAAGAACGCTCTGAGATATGTATAAGAAGATTTGGAGCAGAATGGAGAGGGTTGGCTGTACCTGGTGATGGCAGGTCAAAAGGTATTATCATGGTATGGAAATCAAGTATGTTTGAGGTCAACTTGATTTACAAATGTCAACAGACTATACATGTTTTGATCAGTAAAAATGGAGGGAAGGCTTGGTTGCTTACAGGTATATATGCAAGTAATGAACCAAGAGAAAGAATGGCTCTTTGGGAGTTCTTAAAAGGGGTATGTATGGATAGTATTCCTTGGCTCATGGTGGAGGATTTTAATTGCATAGAGAATCAGGAGGATAAAAAAGGAGGTAGAGTGATAAATATGGGTAGCTCTCTTAAAGATTTAAAGGAGCTGAGATATGATGCTGGCCTAATTGATCTAATGTTCAAAGGAAACATGTTTACGTGGTGCAATAATAGGCAATGAAGAAAAAGGGTGATGGTTAGGTTGGATAGAGCTTACGTAAATGGAGATTGGTTATCAATGTTCAGCAAAACAGTGGTAAAACATTTAAAAAATTAGCATCTGATCACAGACCTATTTTAGTGGATACAAGAGATGAGAATAAATCAGTCAGAAGAGCCAAAAAATTTGTGTTTGAATTATATTGGCTGGAGTATAGGGAAATTTATCAGAAAATAAAAGACTGCTGGAGCATCAGTGGGAATGGAGGCAATCAGCTTGTGTTCTTTGAAAGCAATCTGGATAAGTTGGGAATAGAACTGATCAAATGGAGCAAAGAAGAAGTGGGTTCTTTGGAAAACAATTTGAAGTACACTTTGGAAGAACTGGAGGTGTTAGAAAAGATTGATGTGCTTAATGAAGATGAGGAGATGAGAATGAAATGTTTGGCCAACAAGGCAATGGCACTTAACAGACAAATTCATCTAAAATGGTGGACCAAATCAAGAACTAAATGGGTGGAGATGAATGATAAGAACACAAGATATTTCCACAGGTTAGTCAAGTATAAGCAAAGAATCAATTCAGTGATGGAGATTTCAGTAGGTGGAGTCTGCTTAAATGAAACCAAGGAAATTATGGGGGCATTTGTTGACTGGTATAAGGAGTTGTGGGGCTCTGAGGAGAGTGATGAAGTTGATTGGAATGCTTTGGAAAGTTTAAATTGGAGGAAGATCCCAAAGAATAAACATAAGGAGATTACTTCAAGGTTCTCAGAAAAGGAAGTCAAGGCAGCTTTGAACAGTTTGGGGTTAGGCAAAGCTCCAGGTCCTGATGGATACAGCCTTGAGTTTTTCCTGAATTTTTGGGAAGACAAGCAGTAGAGGATTTTATCATAATGAGGAGCTTCCTGATTCATGGGAGCAAACTAATTTGGTATTCATTCCAAAGAAGGATAACCCCAAAGAGATCAAAGATTATAGGCCAATTGCTTTGTGAAATGTGACATATAAAATCTTATCAAAATGCTGGTGAATAGAATAAGACCTTGGATCAGAAAGCTTATATCTAAAAAGCAAGTGGCATTTATTGAAAAGAGGAGACTACAGGACAATATAGTTATCCTGTCAGAGGTGGTTGATATTGTGAGTAGATCAAAGAGGAAAAATCCATTTTTTATCATAAATTTGGATTTAGAGAAAGCTTATGATAGAGTAGATTGGAAGGCTCTGATGGGTGTTTGCAGATTAATGAATTTTCCAGAGAAGTTCATTGGATGGGTCAAGGCATGTCTTAAAGCTGCTAATTACAGATGTGTGTTAAATGGGGAGCAGTCTGAGGTTTTCAAAAGCAACAAGGGTGTGAGGCAGGGGGATCCTTTATCCCCCTACTTATTCATTGTGCTACAAGAACTTTTATCTAAACTGATAAATAGAGAAGTGGAAAAGGGAAACCTCAAAGTGTTTAAGTACAAAGGGATGCATATAAGTCACCTCCTCTTTGTTGATGACATCATCATGGTGATCAAATGTTGTGAAAGCTCATGTAGATGTTTGATAGAAGTTCTTAATTTCTATGGTAAAGTAACAAACCAAAGAATTAATTATGGGAAATCAGAGGTGTTCTTCCCTTGTGAGTTCCCAAAGAAAAGAAAAGAGGTATTCAGTAGGATGCTTGGTATCAAGGAAGGTGGGCTTCCTATCAAGTACTTGGGGGCTTATGTGGACAAAGGCAAAATTTCAGTCAATGTGCAAAGGCAAATGATCGAAAAAGCTGAAAACAGATTGGAGAGTTGGGCTAGTAAAGATATATTCCAGGCTGGTAAGGTAGTGTTGATTAATTCAGTAGTTAACTCAATGCCTATTCACACCTTATCAATAATGTGGATAAATAGCAAAATCATTAAAGAGCACGAGAAGCTGATAAGGGATTTCCTATGGAAATTAGGGAAGAAGAAGTATGGTTTTCACTTGGTTAATTGGAAAAAGGTGTCCTTATGTAAAGCTGAAGGTGGTCTTGGTGTGAAAGATTTAAACACTTTTAAAATTGTCATTCATGCCAAAAGGGTTCTTCCCATCCTTAATAGGAAAGATCAGATATGGTCTAGATTGGTGAATGCTAGGTATGGAGATTTACATCCATGGAAGAAAAGGAGAAGTAGGAGAATTGGTTGGGCTATGAAGGGCATTGTATCTGCAATAGAGATGTTGAGGGAAGGACTAAAGGTCAAAATTGGAAATGGAAAGAAAACTAATGTTTGGACAGATCCCTGGATTGAAAGCTATCCTATAGAGAAATGGCCTACTTTTGTGAACATGGATAAAATTCAGGAAGTAACCATGGTAAATGAATTCATTAGGAATGGTGAATGGAATTTGAATCTGATAAAGGATGTACTGGGTGAGGAACATATGTGTAAAATTAGGCAGTTGTATCTACCTAGTGAGAACATTGAAGATAAATGGATATGGTGCCTTAACAGAAAGGGTAAGCTAAGTTGCAAAATAGCTTATAATTTTCTGAAAAGGAAGGACTATGAGATGGGCGGCAAGAAATGGAAATGGGGCTTCTTATGGGCGCTGAATTTAATTCCCAGAATAAAAATGTTCTTGTGGAAGTTTTTCCAAGGAAGAATTCCAACAACTGAATTGCTATAAAAAATGAGCAAAGTTGAAATGAGTAAATGCTTTGTTTGCAAGGAAGAGGAGGATAGCATTGGTCATATCTTCTTTAGATGCAAGTTTGCAGTGTGTTTATGGAGGGCTGTGGAGAGGATTCTGGGATATAAATTTGAATTTAAAGAGGAGTGGTGGAAGGGTAGGTGGACTGGAGGGCTGTGGAGAGGATTCTGGGATATGAATTTGAATTTAAAGAGGAGTGGTGGAAGGGTAGGTGGACTGAAGAATGTGTGGAATATGGTAGAGAGGTCAAGATGGCAATGACCGGGTGTATTGCAGCTAGGCTTTGGTATCTCTGGAAAAACAGGAATGAAGCCTGTTTCAGGAATAAAGTATTTGGTATAAATACTTTGGTTTGTAAAATATTAGCTGAAGTAAATAATGGAGATTTCAAGGGTTATAATAGGCAATGCTGAATGATACTGATAAATGGCAGGGCATGAATCAGGTTGAGGACCAGCTTTTAAATGTGAGGAGTAACTATGGAACCAAGGTCTATTGTGATGCTGCATGGATTGAGGAGACAAATGAGGCTGGGTTTGGTTTTGTTGTGGAGGATGAATTAAAAGGGCTAAGGCTGTTAGGGAATGGAAATTGTGTTTCTCCTAGTGTTGTTTCAGCAGAACTAAATGCAGTGTGGATGTCCTTGGTGAAGTTCAGACAAATGAATATCAAGCACATAAAATTGTTTACTGATTGCAAAATGGTGATAGACATGATAAATGGTGATGTTAAGGCTCCCTGGTTTATGAAGGATCAGGTTAGAGATGTGATCAAAATTGGAGATGAGGTACAGGTTGTGGAATGGAGTCATATAAGGAGGGAGAACAATCAAAATGCCCATTGGTTAGCTAAGCATGGACTGCTAGGTGATAATCTTCAATTCAAGAATACACTGGGATGGACCGAAAGTGATTGGCCTATGGTTCAAGGTTTGAAAGATAGAGGTTTTGAAAGAAGTAATGATGTATTGGGTGTGGTTAGAGACGTGTCTGATGTTTTTAATTGTTTGGATGGAAGTGTTAGGAGCAGATGTGGTTTAGAAGTAAATAGAGAGTATTATTGTAACGAGGAAAGAGTTATTTTGATGGATGATGTATCAGTTTTTGATCATATTAATAAAATTCATACTTCAAGAGGGGAACATGGGAGTACTTGAAAACCTGGCGAGAAGTGCACGGCCAGTGGACCAATGCCTTCTTTTCCCAGTATCTAAGTACAACCTAACTCCTTGAGAAGATTGTTGTTTTCAAAATAAATAAAAAAATAGCATACAAACATGATGCTTACATGTTGATCTTTTACAAATGGGAGAAGTGCAAATTTGGTCTTATAAATTTTTAATTTTTTGAACTTTGGTCCTATAAATTTTATTTTGGTATTTTCGGTCTTATAAGTTTGCTCCATAGCATAGATTTGGTCCTATTTGTGACGGTCCGTTAACTCTTTGTCAATGTGGACTAACGCCGTTCATACACGTTGACATATTTGATCCTATAAGTTTCATTTCGAAATTTTCAGTCCTATATGTTTGTCCCGTATCACAGATTTGGTTCTATCTGCGACAGTCCATTAACTCTTTGTCCACGAAAAAATAAACGACGTTATGTCCATGTTGACGGAGTTAATAAACCGTCGTGGATAGAACCAAATCTATATGACGGACCGACATATAAACATGTTGGTATGTTAACTTCGTAACATAGATTTGTTCCGTAACATATATAAGTTTGCTTCGTAACATAGATTTGGTTCTATTTATGATGGTATGTTAACTCCGTCAATATGAAAATAATATCGTTTATTTTTTCGTGGTCGGAGAGTTAACGGACCATCATGGATATGATCAAATTTGTACAATGAGACAAATATATTGGGCCAAATTTGTGCTACGAGGAAAATATATAGGAGGATCAAATGTGTGCTACATGACAAACATACATGACTGAAAATTTCGAAATGAAACTTATATGACCAAATCTACCAATGTGTACGAACGACGTTAGTCTACATTGACGGAAAGTTAACGGACCGTCACGGATAGGACCAAATCTGTACTACGAAATAAATTTATAGGACTAAAAATACCAAAATGAATTTTATAGGACTTAAGTTCAAAAATTAAAAATTTATAAGGCGAAATCGGCACTCCTCCCTTTTACAAATTCGCAAACAAATTCCATTGAGTGCCAAAAACACATCAATTAACATGCATGAATTGGTTTATAATCGTTAAAATATAGTTGATTAATTTCTTGATAACAAAGCTATGGAAAATTATCCTGTATTTGGATTTAGTGTTATTTCTAGCTTAGCTGAATATCCCCCCCTATTGTTGATTGTATATGCTAACCGGGCCCTTAGACTCATTAATTCGGCATAATCACAATCCATCTAACTTTCTATAATGAAATTTTAATTTAATAAATCAAACAACTCAAATTTTCAGATTTTACAAAAAGAAAAAATAAATTTATGATTTGTATTTTTTTTTTAACAAAGATAAAAAATTATAATAGATGATCATACTAGAATTTGAATCGTAGATCTCTATGCAACATACAATATGTTGCCATAAGCTGTGCTTTCCACGGTTGGCAATTTAGGATTTGTATTTAATACAATATTGTTTAATGATTTTATATTTCAGTCTCATTTTTCAATAAATCATTTTAATAAAAATTTATATTTATATACAACTGCCTCTCCCGGGTTTTGATAGAAACATAGATCCGTACAATTGGTAACATAGACAAACATGAACAACTCGCACAACAGATAATGATTTCTAACTAGATTGCAGTCAAGTCTAGAAGATCATTTATAGAAAAACTCTCAATTGTCTTGCATAACATTAAACGGAATAAGATAACACCTAATTCACAAAGACTAGGGCATTCAAAATTATACGTCAACCTTTTCTGATCGACGATCTTTTCGAACTTCATTTCTTTGCTTTCTTAGGTGCCCTAAAACAATACGAGGAAATTTTCTTAGCAAGATAATCAACAGTTGGTTCATGGTCTGATATGAAAAGATGGAAATATAGATTCTTACTCTGCTGCCTGGGCTGCAGGAGCTGCCACAACCCGTTCTCCAGGACCCTGCATGTCCAATTGACATGGGATATCATCAACAAGCCATAAAGACCGTAAGGTCACAATTGAAATGAGAAGCAATTAACGAATAACGAAAAGAAGCTTTGATCTAACAATGAAAGTAACTACTAAGAATAGTTTTCTTACGCAGGTTCCCACCCAGGCGGAGTGGGAAATGTCAATGTACATTAAAAACCAAACTACTAATGTTTTTATGAACACAAATGGCATGTACAAACTTCCTAGGGCATGGGATTGAATCACTGAAGAATGGATGTTTCAAAACCAAACTTGAATGGATTTGTGATCACAGCATGCATATATTAATTTGCTAAGAATCAACGTTACATGATTTGGATCACAGTTTCTCTTGCTTAAACAAATTACATTCTAGAACAAGCGAGGAAGTAACTGAAACATATTAATGCTGTAATCCTACAAAAACCTGAACTCAAGTATATAACTTCCTCATGACACCACATAACATATCAAAAGTAATGCCACGACAATCTCAAATGACCAAGGCAAACAAGAGATCTAGTACAGAGACCAACAGCACGCACCTATATATTTATTTGAAAGAAAATAATTTAAATATATGCCAAAAGTATGGAGTAGAACTCTAGTGATGAGGTTCTTAGCAGATATTTCAATTTTAGTTCCTACATTTAAACTCATACCTATAAGGCTATAACTTCAGTATAAAGGATTCCAGCAGAGTCGCAGAATTAGCCCAACGAGGAAAACTTTAGGTGAATATAATTATTTTTTATCTCATATATATTTATATCATTTACTTCCCTCAATTATTTTATCTTTATATTGAAAAATAGTATATGGAAAAAAACCCAACCAAAATCTGATTGATCATAACAATGGAGAGAATGCTTTTAGCCACTAACAAAGAAGTCCATCTAAACCCAAAATATTGGTGGCCTTCTGTTAACAGGTTCAGACAACTGAACCACTGCATCTAATTAAAGATGAAAATTTGAGGATAAAATTCATGGTAAACTACACAAAACGAGAAATATATAGTAGTTTTTGAAAGACTAGATTAATTAGATGCTAGATTGATCAATTAGCACAATACTAAACAAAAGAAAGATGACACAAGAAATCATATATATTATACATAAATCACTGCAAGAATCACAAGCAAGCAAATTGAAAATAACATTTAAAGAAGCAATTGTATTTAACCTGAGCCAAGCGCTCCTCCCTCCTGGCAATCTTTCTTTCTCTACTTGCTTTGCTCTTGGCCCTCTTAGCTTCAAACTGATCAGATAAAGTCTTCTCTCTTGCCTTCTCAGCTTTAGACTTGTGAATAGACTCCATAAGAACCCTCTTATTCTTGAAAACATTACCCTTAACCTTCATGTACATGTCATGGTACATGTGCTTGTCAATCTTCTTAGACTCCCGATACTTCCGCAACAAACGCCTAAGAACTCGCATCCTCCTCATCCACAAAATCTTAGTTGGAAGCCTAGCCTCCCTTGTACCCCTTCGCTTACCTGTAATTTGCAAGCAATATAACTACAGGAAAACTATTAACTTATTATCAAAAATATTAAATTCTAGGCATATAATTACCATATCCAGAATGTCGTCCCTTTCTCTTGGCCTCCAAGGCTCGTCGAGCACGAGATCTGGAATGGATCTTAGTGGGCTTCCTTATAATGAACCCATCTTTCACTAACTTCCTAATATTTTGCCCTGAAATTGATGAGAAAAAGAAAATTCAATAATAGATGTGCATTAAAATCAAATTACTAATCATCAACACGCAGAAACTTAGATAACAGAAACCGAAAAAAAGTAACCAGCTATAAGAAATATTATCTGTTTTGTTAACACCAATTATCCTCACAATCAGAGTTATCAATCTACATATATCCATGACTTCATGATCCATAATTGTCACTTCCAAAAGATGACAACAGTTAACAGCACCACATTTAGTTGTGTTTAACATGGACAACAAAGAAAATTGTAGCCTCAGAGGCATAAATAAGCAATGCAGTAAAATTTCCTGCGCATACAAAACCATAATTTTGATGAACATAAAGGACCACATGCTAGGAAATAATATAGTAAGATTGTCTTTACTAAAAAAGACTAAAATATGTAAGGGATCCCCATCAAGATGAACAAATAAGACCAAAGTAAATAAGGAAATAGCAAAGACATAATTGATTAACATAAAGGAAAATATGCTAGGAAGAATTTAGTAAATTGTCTTTAGCCTAAAATCTGCAGGAATCCCTGTCGTGATTAAAAAATAAACCCAAACCAAATAACAAAGTTGCACGTCTTGACTACGATAGGCAAATAACAACAATTATTGATATTGAAACCTTAATCAAAATCAAGCAAATATAGAGCAACCCTCATCTGTAAGTAATCTTCCGCGTACATAAATAAAGATCGAAACTTTTCATCGAAAAACAGGCATTTATAGATCCCCTATCCGCAGAAATGACCAAACAAGTTCAGATGAGTGGAGCGAGGAGAAAACTCACTGGAGTTAGCCATGGAAATCTCGTTGACTTCATTGGGATCAAGCCAGACCTTCCCCCGCCCACACTTGAGGACGCTCGAAGCAAGCCGCTTCTGCAGCTTCAACGACACCATCGTCGCTCGGTCTCGTCTCTCGCGGAGCGGCGCAGGGACTCAGAAGAAGGGATAATTGCGAATTCGTTGGCTCTGTTTTCTTTCGAGTGAAGGAATAGGGTTTGCGATGGAGCTCGTCAACCGTTGGATTAATACGATAACCAACAAACGACCAAGACTAGAGTTTCACTTAAAACATTTACAGATTATCCCCTAACTGTTTATTATTTCTCGATTCACCCCTGCAATTTATTGTTTGATCCATACAGTTTTCGCATTTATTTCAACCTGAAGTGAATTTTGATCGAAACTAATCATGAGGTTTAAGCACTATGCATTTATGAAGCATATATATATATATATATAACCAAGAAAACTAAAAACTATATTAAAATCCGGCGAATACCGGGGCCAACAAGATGACAGCTCAATACATCCTCTAACTCTGGAGGGCGGATGGACGACCATATAAAAACGTCTTGATGGTGCCTAGCTCAGTTTGCTGCTCAATGGACAGTTTGGTTAGCTTCTCTAAAGCACAATAAAAACTTATCAAAATTACATTGAGAAATTAGAAATAAAATATCGGCGAACACAGAATGAATTTTTCATGATACGTCGATTTTTTTGGTCAGTGCTTCAAACAAATTTTTTGAATCGGTCTCTATTTGAAAACATGGGAGAGATTTCTCCAATGCAAAAGTAAGACAACGCTTGATTGCCATTGCTTTCAAAAAAATAACTGAATTTTCTTCCAACATGGAGCTTGAGGCATATAAACCAAGCCAGTACCACCTACAGAATTAGACAAAGAAGCATCACAATTAATTTTAAGAATTTCCTGTGGTGGCGGATTTCATTTAATAACGGTAGAAATACTTGATGAATTGCCCTCAGGAAAAGAGTTTCTGAAATTTGATTCAGTAAACGATATAATTTGCGTCATAAGAGAGAGGAGGGTACGTAGGCTGCCTAATCTCGTGCACCCAAGTATTTCTAACGTACCAGATGTACCAACATCCATTAGCAATTAAGGTATTTCTATAGGCAGTACCATTTGGATGAGGGTAATTGGAGAATATCCAAGAACTGGAATTCCAAACAGTTAGGGGAAGATGAGTCCCAGTTTTATCTCTAAGAAGGGTCCAAATACTAATTGCATAAGGACACATTGTGAATAGATGACAAATGGTCTCAGAGGCAGAGTTACAGAAAGGGCAAGCATCATTTAAATTAAGCCTTAGATAATGCAACCTAGACCTAGTAGGAAGGCGAAGGTGAAGCAATTTTCAACAGAACAGTTTAACTTTTGGAGCAGAAGAAAACTTCCAAAGGGTTCCCCAAGAAGAGTCCAATTGCTCGGTTATTGGTACATGATTTCTAAGAAATGAATAGGCAGACTTGGTGATAACTCTACCCCCTCTAGTCCCTTTCCAAATAAATTTATCATCATCAGGATTCATGGGTAATTCAAGCCGCAAGATGGAATCCGTCACCACAGAGCCGAAATATTTATCACATGTATCCACATTCCACACTTGTGAATTAATTAATACATCCACATTATAGTTTGCATCAAAAAGATCAACATGAATAAATGAGGGTTTAACACAAAATGGTAATTCAAACAACCAATTATCCATTATCACTGAAGAATCAGATCCACTATTTATCAAACGAAGGCATCCAGGAAACAGCTGAGAAAAAGCATTTCGAAATAAGCGCCAACTCCATGAACAGTTTCGGTCATTTGAAAAAAAGAGTTTTGGGTTTTTATATTTAGCTTTCACCATCTTAACCCAATGAGTGTCCTTATCGTTTAGGTAGTCAAGCATTCTGATGGCTTGCAAGGCACAACCTTTTTTATGGAGGTCATGAATACCCAAACCCTCCTCATTTTTCGAGAGGGTAGCAGTGTCCCAGCTTACAAGATGAAGGCCATTTTTATCTTTGGATGATGACCAAAGGAAGGTCCTAATAATTGATTCATTTTTATCAATCTGGCCATTAGTAAACCCGTTAACTGACATGGCATGCAGAGGAATGGAATTAAGGACCGAATTGATTAAGACCAATCGGCCAGCTTGAGATAAATAATTTGTCTGCCAAGCACTTAACTTACTCTTAATTTGGTCCCTAATTAGGTCAAAGGTTTGGGCAAGCGGTCTTCGAGGTGCAATGAAGGTGCCTAGGTATTTAAATGGAAAGCTACCCAAATTCATACTCAATGAATTAGAAATTTGCAACCTGATGCTTCGATGAGTATTTTTTGGGAAAAAAAATTACAAATTTAGCTAAGTTAATGGTTTGACCAGTAAATAGAGCATACTGTTCGAACACTCTCTTGATGGCAGACAAACTCCTAGGGTTGGCACGAAAGGTCAACAGAATGTCATCAGCGTACATTAGATGACTGATCTGAAAACTACCTCTCAACTTAAAAGGGGTTAACTTCTTATTACTAACAGCCTTGTTAATTAATAGGGTTAGGAGTTGAGAAACCAAAACATAAAGATAGGGTGAAAGTGGATCACCCTGTCTTAACCCCTTTTGCGAAGGAAAGAAAGGGAAAAGTTTATGATTTAAAAGACATGCAAAATGTACCGAGGATAGACATGAATTAATCCAAGCAATGAACTTTGAAGGAAAATTACATGCTTTCAAGATAGATAACACAGCATTCCAATTTACCTTGTCATAAGCCTTGGCAAGATCAATTTTAACCATAACATATAGGTTCTTGCATTTGGAGGCAAATATAGAATGGGCAATTTCCTGGGCCAATAGAACATTATCATGAATACTGTGACCTTTAATAAAAGCAGATTGTTCATGTGTAACCAAGTGAGGAATAACATGCTTTAAACGATTGGCAAGACATTTAGATATGATTCTATAGCTGAGATTACATAGGGCTATTGGTCGAAAATCACCCACAGCTCTAGGGTTCTTAACTTTAGGAATGAAGGATAATATTGTCTTATTCCAATCCAGAGGTAAAAAACATTCTCATGAAAATCAACCATGCATTGCATAAAAACCTTAGAAAAAGTATGCCAATAATGTTTAAAAAATTCTCCCGTAAATCCATCTAAACTTGGACTCTTACCATTAGGTAGGGCCTTAATAACATTCCAAACCTCACAATTAGAGAAAGGAACAATTAGACTGTCAAAAAATGTATGATCAATTTGTAAAAAAAGGCAATTCAATTGCTAAATTTTGAGAATCCACATGTTGACCAGACCATAAATCTCGATAAAAACCGGAAAAAAACATCAAGGATCTCATCGTCCTTAGTGATCAAAGAATCATCTGCGGACAACAAATGGTCAATTCTGTTAATCCTACAACGAGAAGTAGTTATTCTATGAAAATATGTTGAATTAGAGTCTCCTTCAGCAATCCATTTACATTTAGCTTTACACCACCATTTTAAAGTAATTTGTTTTCTCAATGCATCAGCTTTATTATACAACATTCTAAGCATAATTTCATCAAAATCAGACCAACTAGCAAAGGCAAATATAAGTTCTAAATTAGCAATTTGAGTATTGGTATCATCAAGCATATTTTCTATTGAACCTAAAACATTCTTATTCCATTGAGACAGAGCAAAACGAGTATAACGCAATACAGCAAAAAATTTACCTTGCGCAGGCATATAGGAGGGAACCTTATTCCAGGCAAAATTTACCACATTAATAGTTTCTGGGTAATCAATCCAGAAGCTTTGAAATTTAAATAATTTGTTAACATTCCGATCAGAACCAAAATTAAACATCAAAGGGCAGTGATCAGAAGATCCATTTGGCAAATGAGTAACACTCGCATTGTCAAAAAAATAAAGCCATGCAGCATTACAAAAAAACCTATCAAGCCGAATTTGAATCCTAGCATGAGCCTGTCTATTATTAGACCAGGTAAAAGGGGTTCCAATGAACCCTAAATCAATAAGCCCGAGAGATTGCACAAATTCCCAAAAGCCACGAGTAGATACATTTAATCGAAAAGGCAAATATATCTTTCGAATTTGAATCCTAGCATGAGCTTATCTATTATTAGACCAGGTAAAAGGAGTTCCAATGAACCCTAAATCAATAAGCCCGAAAGATTGCACAAATATATATTTTTACTACTAGAATTACTTCGGCAAATATTTATTTTAGTATAGGCAATGAGTTGATTTAAAGGTCTATCACAATTCACGTATTCATATATGTTTAATATAATTACATTAGTAAAATGTTTAACCTAAATTAATGTAATTATTTAATATAATTTAGGCATGACTCCCAAATTCGATTTTTGGGATTGGTCTTCACATGGCTTGAAAATTATTAAATCACATGGAAAGTAACTTTGTTAATTTAGACTTTTAGGCAACATATAGCCACATGATTTTTACAAAGAAAGTTATACATTTCATAAATTAGCTGTCATTATATATTCAGTTAATAATAAAAAAAGTATAGTGCTTTTATAAATTAATTTGCTATATTTCATTTGTTCAACTATGTACTTTTTCTTTTATAAGTACATAAAAAATTATTCATATACTAGTCATTTTTAACTATTATATAATTAGTTCCAAATTCATGCTTTGTGCTGGTTGTTTAGGATATTTATAGACATAATATAATAGTATTAGCACAATAATAATATATTTAAATATATAAGATAATATATACACACATATGAATTTTTAATAATAACATATTTTCAAAAGATAATTTCTTATCAAACTTCATCTTAAAGTACCTTAAATTTTTTTTATCATAAGTTGTTAATCTTTTTAGTTCTACACAATATACAATTAAAATGATAAATTGTATTCAAATTATTTTTTTGAATGAAAATTATTAATCATAACTTCGTAAAGATTAGATCAAGTTGTCATGGATAGTACTTATTTTCATAAGTTTTGAAGTTCTTAATGCAAAGGCTTCTAACTACTTGCAATAAATTATAAACAAATTAATCATCTTCATATGTTAAAGGGTTAATTAATGTATCTAGTTCAAACTATGATTCTTTTCACAAATCTAGCTCAATCTTTAATTTGTATCAATTACATCCTAAACTATTATATTAATATCAATTCTAGCCCGACGTCAGATGTCCGTCAATGCAACTGTTAGGTGCTGACGTGGCATCTGACTCAATAAATTAAAAAAATATTTTTTTATTATCATTTGTGCTACGTCAGCATGTAATAAAAAATATTATAATATTATATAAATAGGAAAAATTAATGTATTTATCCCAAACTTTGATCCATGTAACAAATCTATCATAACATTTAATGTTTCTCCCTAATATATCTCAAACTGTGTGATTGACAACAATTGTATCATTTGAAATTGAACTTGAAATTTAGATTACATTATAATTATATATAATCAATCCAAAAGTTTGAATTACATTTCTCCTTTTTTTATTATTAAATTCGACTATTACATTAAAAAAAAAAAAAATTGAAACAAAACTCATATTTTTTTATTCAATTCGGCTATTGCATTTTATAAAAAATTCAAATCTTCGAATGAAAACAAGACTTTTTTACTTATATTATTATTTATTAAATATTTAACATTATAATTATATTTTATTTAGTGTCTAACAAAATTTGGCATTTTAAATTTATTTTTTTTAGTTTTGTGTTGAATTTTTTATTCAATTAGACTATAGTATTTAAAATTAAAATAAAAATTTGAACCAAATCAATATGCTGATAATATTATTTATATCATACATTTAATATTATTTATATTGTATTTAATTTGGTTTAGTATTTAATTTTTTTCTTAAAATATCTTTATTTTACTACAAATTTTTATTTTTAATAAATATAAAATTTGAAATGAAATTTATATATAACGACTATAATTAATTTTGGTGAAATTAGACGTGGGATTCTTTGAGGTGTTAAAAGGTTTTTCGTATATTTTTTTAAAAAAAAGAATTAGGTGAAATTTGATACGGAATTATCGAATAAAGTGAGAGTTTTGATATATTTTAAAAAATTATTTATCTTCAAGAATTATAATTCTTGTCAATCCCAAAGTTTGGGATAGATTAGGGAGAAGGATTAAACGTCATGCTAGAATTGATATCAATCTGATAGTTCGGGATATAATTGATACAAATTAAAGATCGAGCTAGATTTATGAAAAGGATCATAGTTTGGGCTAGATACATCAATTAACTCTATTTTTATTATATGCTGACGTGGCACAAGTGATAATAAAAAAATATTTTTTTTATTTGCTGAGTCAGATGTCACGTCAGCACCTAATAGTTGCATTGACGGATATTTGACGTCGGGCTAGAATTGATATATATCTGATAGTTCAGGATGAAATTGATACAAATTAAAGATCGTGCTAGATTTGTGAAAATGATCATAGTTTGGGCTAGATACATCAATTAACCTTATATTAAATTATAGGGTAATTACCTAAATATATATTAAACTTTGGATTTTGTCTAAAATGTATCATGAACTTTCATTTCATCAAATTGTATCCTAAACTATTAGATTTGTATCAATTGTATCCCTCTATTAAAATTCTATCTGTCTACCTCGTTAACTATGTGACGTGGTTTGCATATGTGGAATAAAAAAATTATTTTTTCAAACCTTATTTTTTATCTATCCTTTATAAGTCCATTGACCATTGACTGCACTTCACCTTTATCATGACGACCGCCACCGGCAACCTCCACCTGTCTTCCTCTTTCCGATGCAGGGCCCACCTCATCCCCCTTCTCGACCTTGCCCACTACCTCTCCCTCCGTCGGCTCTACCTCTCCTTCACGTCATTGTCACCCCAGCGGGGATGGAGCTGCGCTTGCCACAGTTGTCGGAACAAAAGAAGACGAGGTATCAGATCTTCTTGCGATAAGGTTGGGTCTCATCAATCCATTGGATGCTCTCCATCAATGGAGAACTCCGGCGAGCCCTCAAGACTCTGCACACTGCAATTGAACCCGCATCACCTGCAACTCCTTGGGCTTTGTCGGGAGGCTCAACCTCTCCCACCTTTGAGAGGTCGTCGGCATTAGTAATGGTCAACATCTTTGACAATCAGATCTCCAACTTGATACCTTCGGAATTGGACCAGCTGAAGAATCTACAGCTCCTCAACCTCATGTGCAATATGCTTCAAGGGCCGGTGCCGGCCAGCATCGATGACTTGCCACAGTTGGAGGTGCTCGAGCTATGGAACAACTCGATGTCGGCAAACCTTGGTAATAGCTCTGCGTTGTAGTGGTTGGACGTGTCGTCGAGCGCGCTTGATGGCGAGATCCCGACCGACAACAATCTCACCAAATGTTAGAAGTAAGCATTGAATAAGATGAGCTGTAAATAGTTGTACACACGTGCAGAATACTGCAGGATTAAATAAAGGCAGATTACCAAAATAACCTCACTATGCTAAATGGATTGTTAACTCAGGAAGGGGCACTCTAGTCTTTTACATTCTTGTCTTTAATACTCTGTTTCGTATGAAGATGTATAAAGACTGAAACAAGCATCTTTTTCATTAAGTTCTGTAACTTTTTCTTCTCTTTCGATGTGAATAAAAGGGCATGTTACATTTTACACTTCATCTTATCCGATGAGCTCTTTAGCTTGTGCAACCCTAATCAGCATGCAAATTTCCCATCACCAAGCTTATCCTTTTTAAGCTTATCAGCATGCAAGCTTATCATTTTACCTCGTCTTTTTGACATCGTATTCCTTCATTGATCTCTCGCTCATCTCAAGCACATTGTCACAGGGTGGATGATGGGGCTTTCCGCTGTGATCGCCTTCGGCATCCTTCTGTTAAGAGGTCATACTTCTACGAAAAGTGGTACGTCAACAACAAATGCCCCAACGAGCACTTCCAACAAGAAAACGACGCTTGGCCATGGCAGTTGAAAGCAACGATGAGTCTGTCGGAACCAATCCCTTTGCCGCCCTCGGCCCTACCACGTTCCCTCCTGTCGCTGATTTTGCCACTGGCATTGTGATAACTCCGCGAGGAATGGTGGATCGCAGGAGAGGCTCATGTTCCTGGAACTCGCGCTCGCGACCATGGATGAGCCGGTGAAGATGGCCCTGTTGGCTTAAGGTTTTTAACATTGGTCTTAATCTCGATTTTGATGATAACAAACATGGAACTAATGATTTAATTGAGAAATACTTTCAGGTTCCATATTGGTTAGCGCTCAATATCCTCGATTGAAAATATCATAAGAAATCGGAAAATCAAAAGGACATTGATCGTCGTGATCGGGTTCGTTGAGAAAAATTTCTCGAAGATCGACGTGTGCACCAAAGTCGTCTTGGACGAGTCTAAAGAATACATGGAAAGCTCTCCAAGTTGATACTCGTTGAAAGTCGGAACCCGGAAATGAAGCGCGCAAGAAGAAGGCTGAAAAAATCAGGTTAAGCCTAGGTTCGGTCGACCGAATGGTGTTAAGAATTGGCTGTAGCCTTGTCGGTCGACCGAACAATGCCAAAATAATGGCAGTAGCCATTCGGTCGACCTGTTGATCGACCGAAGTTGGTGAAGAAATCACGGAATGCTACGTCGGTCGATCGACCGAAGCCAAAATTTGGCAGAAGGTGCGTCGGTCGACCGTATTGCAAATCGAAGGTTGCGCCTCTGGCTTCACTACATCGGTCGATCGATTCGGTCAACCAGATCTGGGATTGAGGAAGCTGCGACTCATTCGGTCGACCCGTCGGTTGACCGAACAGCGCAAAAAATACACATAAGGCACAACGATCGCGGGTAGTCGATCGGTCGGTCGACCGACAATCGATCGACAAGCGATCGAACGACGGTAACAGCTAATTTTCCGCTCGTTGAACCGCCCGTTCGACTAAGGGGTTATAAATACCTGTCACCTAACTCCTTTAAGTTTTCTTATAGATTTTATTGAGCATTAAAAAGAGAGTTTTGAGCCTTCTAAAGATTGATTAATAGTGCTCTATTCCTCCGTCAACATTTTCTCAAGCGCCCAATTTTCTCCTCAACTCGGCTTCAATTCAAGCTCAACAGCTTGGCGAGTTGGAGGCTTGGAAAAGAGCACTGATTCTTGGTTTTATTCTTTAGCTCTTTTTATTGTAATTTTTATTGTTATTTGAATGTGTTTACTTTTTGAGGTTGAGTTTGTGTAAGACCTAGTGTCAGGTCTTGGATCTAAGTGGTTACCTGAGTATAGGAGGTGTAAAGCCACTTGTGTAAACATAGCTTACTAGAATTAGTTGAGGTATCCCTTAGGGTTGAGGTGGAAGAGTACTATCGGTAAGAAGGTGGAGACTTCCGGGTGTGGAAGTATCTTAGATTGAGAGTATGTCTCTTCAGGTTAAAGTCCTCTTGTAAGGAAACCAATTTAATCTAGTAAACTTAGTTTGAAAATCCTAAGCGGGGTGCTTAGGTAGTGGAGTAGGCATTGGGGCTGAACCACTATAAATTTATGTGTTAGCATTGTTATCTTTTGTTTGTGCTTAATTAGTTTATCTTGCTTCCGCATTTAATCGTAAAATTACAATTTGCCTAAACGATTTGACAAACGATTAAAATTAGAATTAGGCGAAAGATTTAGATAACATACTATTCACCCCCCATCTAGTGTGCCATTTCACACAACAGGCCCAACTGGAGGAGCCGCTTTGTATTCCGCTAGAGGTGAAGATGAAGATGACCTTGGTGGGTGTCTGATTCATATCGTGGACAAAAAACAATATTTAAATAATTATTTTTTTTAATCAGGTTTTAAAAAATATTTTTTTAATTCACATGTGCAAGTCACATCACATAGTTAATGGGGTAGGTGATAGAATTTTAAGGGATGATTACAATTGATACAAATCTAATAGTTCACTATACAATTTGGTGAAATAAAAGTTCATGATACATTTGAGACAAAGTCTAAAGTTCAGGAAATATTTAGATAATTATCCTAAATTATAATAGAATGTAAAAAATTACTCCGGTAACAATCACATTAGAGTTTCCATAAAAGAACAAAATAATATTCATTAACATATAAAATGAACATAATGTGAAATTCCTACTAGCACATTACCTTATTTTTATTATTTTCTCTAGAATCATGATATAAACAAAAGGAATAAATGTTTGACAAATACACCATATATCAATAGGGAAATTTGATTAAGAAAGCAACATGTACCACAACAAAAGGATAATATATCACCATAAACAACTTCAATGGGCAAAAATGAAAGCATTATTTTGCTTTTATTTGTTTTATTTTCTCTAGAATCATGATATAAACAAAATGAATAAATGTTTGACAAGTACACCATATATCAATAGGAAAATTAGATTAAGAAAGCAACATGTACCACAACAAAAAGGATAATACATGGTGATAAACAACTTCAATGGGCAAAAATCAAAAATATTTTTAGCACAACATCTCATTCCCCGATCTAATCATCCCAAATGAAATTTATTCAAGATGTAGGAAAGTAAAAAGATTGAAAAGAACTCCTAAATGAGCAACTTCTTGCAACAAACTCATGCTTGAGAATTTATATTTTTGAAATCGAGGCATAACTAAAGCAAGTACAACCGAATAACATTATTCTTTGGAGAAAGAGAGGGGATTTGTGTAGAAGAGATATCCAAACGCAGAGAAGACACAATCACCTTAGAAATATACAAATGATAATTGAAAAAAAACACTAACAGAGTGAAAGAAATTACCTGAGAAACGGCTCCAAAAGAACGAAAGTTTTCGTCTTCGTTGTGACTTATATTTATGATAGAAAGAGCAAGAGATAAGAGATGAGATTTGCATCATTACTACTACAAAATCAAAATCTCTACTAAAAAACATAAGAAATAATCCTAGGTAAGAGTGTTGAAGAGTCTTACACCCAAATTGATGAAATTTTGAGAAATTCGTCCATTTTTCCATTCGCTTCCGCTCCATCCCGCTTGATCCAAAAAAGGATTCATAACGTAACATTAATTTGAGAAGTAACAAATCAATTGTTTGGTGGAAAGAGAATGAAGCTTTTCTACATTTTTTTTCTACATTGCTTTAATTATGCATCAGAAAGTAATTTGAGGACTACAACGGTCAAATTTAGCTTAATGTTGGAAAACTGTTGTAAAAGAGTCAAATGAGTTTTAAAATGTTTAAAAAATTAAGAGGGAAAGTGAAAAGAGAGTTAAAAAATTGAGGATAAATTTTTTGTGAAAAATAACTGTCAACACAAAAAATTAAGGGTAAAATTGGAACACACAAGAAAATCACAAAGAGCTAGAGAGTTAAAAAGTGGCACCGCATTTATAATTTAATTGATTTTCTAATACAATATAATTTTATAATTAAAAATTAATAATATTTCAACATTATATTATTTACTATAGTTAATAGTATTGTAATATTCTATAATTAATAGTATAATTTATTACTATATGATCTTTACAAATTAATAATATGATTTATTAGTTTTGTAGTAAGAGAAAGACAACGTGGCCAATTGTGTGTAGCACAGTTGTTGATAATATGTTGAACATTGCCTAGAAATTTAGGGTTCGAATCTTAATATGATCGCATATTGTGACTTTTTATCTTTGTTATAAAAAAGAAGAAGAGAAAAACAATGCAGATACAAAGTGGGGACAGTATCCTCCACTGAAGAATTTAAGCCTTGATATATAAAGTATTTTATATTATTAGCATGCTCCCACTAAAGGCTTTGCCTCGTTTGTCTCCTTCCTCCTTTCCACCTCCACTAGCGTCTACTCTGCACCACCTACTGAAAAATATTATCATCTTCCTCGTCTTCAGCGGATCCTTCTTTTTCTTTTTTTTTGCTTATTTGATTAAATTTTTGACTAAGTATATTTTGAATTTTTTATTATAATTATGATTTTTAATTTTATAATTTCTTTTAAAGATAGATAGAAAATCTTTAGCAAATTTATCAAGTGGATAATTATATATATGAATAATTTTTTTAGTAATTAAATACGTAAATAATTATCTAAATAATTTTAGAATGATAGATCAGAAAAAGAGAAATAAAAAATAATAATAAAAGTACAATTTAATCATTTAAAAAATAAAAAATTATCACAAAGGTGAAGAGAGAAAGAGGAAACAGGAAAAGAGAAATAAAAATTAATAAAAAAGTACAATTTAATCTTTTGAAAATTAAAAAATTATCACAAAAAGTTGGTGATCCAAATTACTAGGAGATACAAGATATGATAATAATTGATTCTCGTGAAATAATATTGAATTCCATCATGAAATAATCTTGATTCCCTCGTTTTATTTTATAACCAAATATGATAATCCATGTTCTTTTTCAATCAAAAATCCAAATATGATGGTCCATATTTTTACGTAAAGTACTAAATCTAGATAGATTATTCATATCAAAGGTCCTTCAATTATAGGCCCCTTAATACTAGAGGGAATTCAGTTGACTAAAGAGAATCAGAAACATTAACAGGTCGTACAAAAGAGAATTCGGCATATGATTAGATTGCATAGTCTTCCACGTCGTTTATCAAAAAACACTCGAATGTCTTACATGACAGTAAAAGAAACAAAACAACTAATTCACAAAGACTACAGTTTTCAAAACTAATGTTCAACTGATACTGTATGTCAACCATTTTTTATCCGCCATCTGCTCAAACTTCACTTCTTTGCTTTCTTGGGTGCCCTAAAACAATGAAACAACTTTTTTTAGAAAGATAAGTTATTAGTCAGTTCTCAATCTGATTTGATGGAACAGAACAATAATTCTTACTCTGTTGGCTGGGTTACAGCAGCTGCCACTCGTTCTCCAGGGCCCTGCATGACCAAATGACATGAAACATCTTACAAGAAGTGCAGAGTAAAAAGAGAAGTCTTTTCCTAACAATGAAAGCAATAATTACGAATAGTTTTATGAACCATTTTAGAATCAAGCAGAAAGTAAGTTTCCAATGTGTTGGACATTTCAAGCAGCATAATTAAGGATATCCTATTAAACAGTACTCGGGTGATATAGTTTTTAAGAGATATCATAAAAATCGCTTTAGAAAAACGAGGGTGAAATTTGATGGAAAAAGAACAAAAATGAGGAAAACATTGATATGTTTTTCGAAAGACTAGACCAATTAGCTGCTAGATTGATTGGTTAGCATAATACCACCTGAAATAATAACAAAGCAAGAAACCATATGCGCTATAAAAAGTTCGCACAAGAATAATAGGACTATAAAAAATATCTATTTAAGAAGAAATCATCAATTAACCTGAGCTAAGCGCTCCTCCCTCCTAGCAATCTTTCTTTCTCTACTTGCTTTGCTCTTCGCACGCTTAGCTTCAAACTGATCAGATAAAGTCTTCTCTCTGGCCTTCTCAGCTTTGGACTTGTGAATAGACTCCATAAGAACCCTCTTATTCTTGAAGACATTACCCTTAACCTTCATGTACATGTCATGGTACATGTGCTTGTCAATCTTCTTAGACTCCCGATACTTCCGCAACAAACGCCTCAGAACTCGCATCCTCCTCATCCACAAAACCTTAGTCGGAAGCCTAGCCTCCCTTGTACCCCTACGCTTACCTGTAATTTGCAAGCAATATCACTACAGGAACACTATTATCTTACTATCAAAAATATGTACTTTTAGGCATATAATTACCATATCCAGAATGCCGTCCTTTTCTCTTGGCCTCCAAGGCTCGTCGAGCACGAGATCTGGAATGGATCTTAGTAGGCTTCTTTATAACAAACCCATCTTTAACTAACTTCCTAATATTTTGTCCTGAAATTGAAGAGAAAAAAGATAATTCAATAAATAGATGTGCATTAAAATCAAATTACTAATCATCAAAATGCAGAAACTTACATAAGAGAAACAGATAAAAAATAACCACCTACAAGGAGGATTATCTGTTTTATTAACACCAATTATCCTCACAATTAGAGTTATCAATCTACATCTAACCATGACTTCATGATCAATAATTTTCACTTCCAAAAAGATGACAACAGTTAACATCAGCACATGTAGTTGTGTACTTGTGTTTAACATGCACAAGAAAGAAAATTATAGCCTCAGAGACATAATTAAGTAAACAATGCAGTAAAATGTCCTGCGCATACAAAACCATAATTTGATGAACATAAAGGAGCATATGCTAGGAATAATATAGTAAAATTGTCTTTATTAAAAAGGGCGTAAAATATGTAGCATAGTTTGAAAAGGCGCGCCATGGCGCAGGGCGCACACAGGCGTAGGCCCCTGCGCCATATTTCCCCCGAGGCGCTAACCTAGCGCCTCGGGCGCCTTAGCGCACGCCTCATCCAAGGCGCGAGGCGCGCGCCATATGCGCCACATTTTTTCTTTTACTTCCGCCTTCCGCCTTCCGCCTTCATTTTCTCGTCCTCCGGCCGTCCGACGAGCCTCTCCACCGGCGAGCCTCTCCTCCTGCGAGCCTCTCTACCGGATTCCGGCGCCTCTCCACCCGATTTCAGCCTCCGCCAGGTATTTTTCTTTTCTTTCTCAGTTTCTTTCCTTTTCTCAAATCTCCACCCGATTTCAGCCTCCTCATGAGGAATTGCTGAATTCAGCATGAATGCATGATGAATTCATCATGCTAAATTCAGCATGATGAATTCACCTGCTGAATTCAGCATGATGAATTCACCTGCTGAATTCAGCATGTCACCAGGAACTTATGCTGAGTTCCTCATGTTGAATTCAGCATGGTGGCTGAGCATGAGGAACTCATGCTGAATTCAGCATTCACCTGCTGAATTCAAATTCAGCAGGTGAATTCACCATGCTGCATGCTGAAGAAATTCTCAGCATGCCGAGAGTTTCAGCATGCTGAATTCTTAGCATGCAGCATGCTGAATTCAGCATGGATTTTTAATAATATTAAACTTGTTGTTCTCATGTTCTATAATTATTTTTAATTATTTTTTTAATGATGTGATTTTATGTACAAAATATATTTTATAGTTTTATTTTATTTTTGCACCTCGCCTCGTTATGGCGCGCGCCGTAACCTTGCGCCTTTCGCCATGGCTCCAAGAGCCCTTTGCGCCTTTGTGCGCCGTGCGCCATTTAAAACTATGATATGTAGGAATCACCCATAAAGATGAACAAATAAAACCAAAGCAAATAAGAAAATTGTCCTGCGCATACAAATCCATAATTGATGAACATAAAAGGAGCATATGCTAGGAATAACCAAGTAAATTGTCTTTAATACAAAGCCTAAAAATCTGCAGGAAACCCCATCGTGATGAAAAAATAAACCCAAACCAAATAACAAAATTGCACGCCTCGTCTACGATAAGCAAATTCATTTCTATACTTTTCCAAAATGAAGATCGTTCTCGCATTCTTTCTAGTCTTATCAAACTAAAATGATCATTCACCAAAAGTTATCGATATTGAAACCTTAATCAAAATCAAGCAAATCTAGAGGAACCCTCATCTGTAACTAATCTTCCAGGTACATAAGTAATGATTGAAACTTTTCATCGAAAAACAGGCACTTATAGATGCCCTATCTACAGAAATGATCAAACAATTTCAGATGAGTGGAGCGAGGAGAAAACTCACTGGAGTTAGCCATGGAAATCTCATTGACCTCATTGGGATCAAGCCAGACCTTCCCTCGGCCACACTTGAGGACGCTCGAAGCAAGCCGCTTCTGCAGCTTCAACGACACCATCGTCGCTCGGTCTCGGCTCTCGCGCAGCGGCGCAGGGACTCGGAAGAAGGGATAACAGCGAATGCTGCGTAGCTCGGTTTTATTTCTAACCGAATAGGGTTTGCGATGGAGCTTGTTCACCGTCGGATTAATACAATAACCAACGAACGACCAAGACTAGAGTTTCACTAAAACAATATCAGATTAAGGAAAATTGATCCATTTATCCGTTAAATAACAAATCTATTTCAACTTTTTTTTTCCCAAAAATTCTAATTCTTATCAATTATATCACACCTTCGTAGGCTTATTAGTACACTTGTTATTTGGTAAGTCTAGTCAGTAGTCAGCATGCCATGAAATATATATTTTGTCACATTAGTAAACGTCAGTATATAATAATAATAAAATATTAAAAGACGAAATTGTGTGTACTCGTACTCTTGGAATAAGCGTCGTAAAAAATGACTATTTGCACTTTGGTAAAATCTTATATGAATGAATGAAAATATATTTCATCTTCTCTTCCCCTCGTGTAGGGGTGGAAATAGGCCAAACGATCTGTCAGGGGCCTGTGGCCTGGCCTGGTCTCTTTAAAAAAAAATAGGTCTAGATTTATTTCTAGGCATGTTTTCCTTATTAAGCCAGGCCCAGGCTCACTATAAGGCTTATTGAGCTTGATAGGCCGGCCTGAGCCTGTTAAGGTGGTATATATAATATATAATAAATATATAATATTATTAGTTTATTACATATTTTAATTATATATAATAAAATATATATTTTAATTTAATAAAATAATAACCATTGTTGTTATGTTTAAATTTATTATTATCATTTTATATTGAAATTTAAAAGTAAATTTTATAAACATATTTTAGATATTAACAGACTTTATAAATAGGCCACAGGCCAAGCCAGACAGACCTATAAACAGGCCAGGCTCAGGCCGAAAAAATAACCTATAACAGGCCACAGGCCAGCCTAGGCCTATTTTTTACTATGCAGGCCTGGCCTGGCCGATTTCCACCCCTACCCTCATGTGATCCACTGCTCATTTGTCTCTCTCCCTTGTTCTCTCTCTCTTCATCAGATTCACCACCAACAGTAATCACTCACAACTCTCTCACCCCCTTCTCTCATCGATCAACGTGCAATCACGCATCGTAATTTCATCGACTCATATTTGGCATCCCGCAATCATCTTATTATAAACTAGATTATCTTCTTCCTTATAAGTGATCTGTAGCACAAACAGAAATCACTCAAGCAACATAGATATATATGAGTGCAGCGTGTTTTGTCTTTGTCCCGAGTTGTTGACTCCATCGATGGGTTGTCCCGAGTTGTCGACACCTTGGACAGGTTGTTGTGGATTGTCCTAAGTTGTCGACATCTAGAGAGAAGTGTGTTATCTTTGTCCCTTATTATTGGCATATGGACGGGATATTCTCAGGTTGTCTTGGTTTGTTGACATTCAGGGCAGAGCGTGTTGTCTTTGTCCATCGTTTGGTAATATATAGACGGGTTGTATCGGGTTGTCGACACTTGGACGGGCTGTTGAAACAAACACATCTTTTCATCATACGAGTAAAGTATTAATGATTTAATAAGAGTAATTTTTGCAACTAATAATTACATTTACAAACATCTAATAGTGTAATTAAAAAATTTGAGATATATTAGGTATAAATAAAAAGTTTGAATAGATTTATTAATTGACACATAGTTCAAGATAGATGCATCAATTTTCCCTTTCAGATTATTGTCTAGATGGTTTGAAGCATAACTATTTTGTATTTCTCAACTTTGTGATAAGAAGTATCCCGTAGTATTTAGTACCTCAAAATGTTTGATTAAAGATTCCCTACTAATGATGTTATTTTCATGAAAAGTAGAAGTGGAAATGTCTATATATACTTTGACTCTAAATGTTTTGCCTAATCCTAGTATTAAATACCTTGTTGTGATAAATGACATTTATTGGCTTTGTCACCGTAGATTAGATCATGCTAGCATGAGTCTTATCCAAGAAATATCTAGAAAAGACCTTGTAAAAGAGATTCCTAAAATTAAATTTGAAAATAATAAATTGTGTGATGTATATCAAAAGAAAAAATAAGTTAAGTCTTCATTTCATAGTATCAAGTAAATAATCATATCTAGACCTCTACCTCTAGAATTAATTCACATGGATTTAATTGGACCCGTGAAGTTGCTAGTCTAGGTAGAAAATTATATGTATTTGTTTTGGTTGATGATTTCTCTAGATTTACTTGGGTTTACTTACTTTTTTTTATTATTATTCAAAGGAGAAAAAAACAACAGGTCCAATTACACAACAATTATAGCCAAGTCTTTATATACAAGCTTTAGTAAATCAGTAGGTCAATCTTCCTCCCAAAGTAAGTTCCTTTCCAATCGCCTAGCTTGAGCAGCTAGCTAGCCAGTCCGCAACTTTGTTTGCTTCTCTCCTAGCAAATTTAAACATCACCTCATCAAATTTACCTGTAATAAATTTGATATCTTTAATAATATTTTTGACACACCAATCAATATGATAACAATTATTACACATATCAATGAAGAGTTTAGAATCTGATTCAATAATGATGTGCTTCATGTCGAGTTTAGCAACGTAATTAATGGCTAGATTAACCGCAAGACCTTCATTAACTAACACATAATTATTATGATTAATCTTATCAACTGCATAAATGATTTTTCCTTTAAAATTCCGACAAATAACATAGTAAGATCCAAGATTTTCAAAGGCAGAAACAGAGGCATCAACATTCCATTTAAAGGTCCCTTCAGGAGGCGGAGACCAATTGTTCCCAAAAATTTTATCAAACTTATTCCCTTCAGATGTATGATTATCATCATAGTCAATTGTTAGCGCAATGACTCTAGCAGATAAGGAATGAGTAGATGGACTTAAAAGCTCAAAGATTGTCTTATTTTGGGTCAACCAAATCGTACAGAAGGTGTTAAAATAGAGTGCCGCCAAAACTAGATTACTAGGTTCTGATGGAGCACCTCCATTTTCACACAGAATCTGAGCCAAGCGAAGACTCCCATTAAATCGTCAATCTATTAACTCGCAAAGGTTCCTAGCTACCTCACACTCCAGAAGATAATGAGAGATGTCTTCTGGAAGGCTGCTGCAAAGGAAGCAGCAACAGGAGTTAATCATACCAATATGATGCAATCTCTCAACAGTGGGCAATTCCCAATGAAACACTTTCCAAATGAAATTTTTAATCCAAGGACCAACTTTTACCTTCCAAACAAGAGCCCACGTAAGAGGATTACAAGGATTGGTATTAAGAGATTGGGAGATAAAATTATAGGCAGCAGAAAAACTTATCCTCACTAGGGTTAGAAGTAAGCACAATCCTGGAAACCTTCTCCGCAACTAAGGGACCAAACAAGTTATCAAGCAATTCAGTATTCCAACAATGATTATTAATGAAAAAGTTAGCATATAGACCAAGATTAATAGAATCAATATTTATAAAAGTAGGTTTGAACTTCATGGGAATATCAAACAACCAAGCATCAGATAGCACAGAAGTATTACAACTAAAGGAAATAAACTTCTTAAAACCATATTTAAGCAAACCAGCAGCATGACAAAGTAACTCCCAAGCACCACTCATATTCTTACTGGTATTATCACTCCACAAGTCAAAATGATCATATTTAGCCCTTACAATAGTAGTCCAAAGAAACACTCTGATTATTAACCAATTGCATAATCATTTTGGCAACTAAAGCAATTTTCATCAAATCCTAATTCCTAATACCAAGGCCCCATTGTTTTTAGAAAGAGTGATGCTATCCCAAGCAATCAGATAAAACCCATGTTTATTACTTATCAAAACTTCAAAGGAAATTTTTGATGATGGAATTAATTTTTTGAATCACAGAATCAGGAGTCCAATTAACACAGATAGAATATATGTAAAGGAGCTGAGTTAAGAACAAATTTAATCAACACAACTTTACCAGTTTGAGAGAGATATTTTCTTTTCCAATTATTAAGTTTGACACTAACTTTATCAATCAAAAAGTTATAATTGCAAGCATACAATATTCTAGGACCAATTATAGTACCTAAGTACTTAAAAGAAAAAGAGCCATAATTCATGTTGAAACTCGAACAAATCCTATTCTTAATAGTAGAAACAATATTATAGGGAAAGAAAATTTTAGATTTGTTAAAATTAATTCTTTGGTTTGTAATTTTTTCAAAGTCCTCAAATTTTTTTTAAAAAGTGTTGATTGACTTATCATTAGCACGAAAAAAAAGAAAGATGTCATCAGCATACATATATCAGATGATTAACAATAACCTTATTCTTAATTTTAACAGAACTGATTTTGCCCAAGGAGCCAGCATGATTCATCATATTTGAAAGCAAATGACTAACTATGATATATAAGTAAGGAGACAATGGGTCACCCTATCTAATACCATAGGAGCCCTTAAATTTGCTAGAGCTAACATCATTAATGCAACGTGCAAAGCTAGGAGTAGTAATGCATTCATTAATCCATCTAATTAATTTTTAGAGAAAAATTAAGAAGATGCAACATGTTAATAATAGAACTCCACGAAATCCTATCATAAGCATTTTCAAGATCAATTTTAATCATGATAATAGGACTTTCCCCCTTAGATTTATGAATAGAATGAACCACTTCTTGAGCAATTAAGATATTATCATGAATGAACCTCCCAACAATAAGAATAGATTGATTACATGAAATACGGTTATCTAAATAAGGCTTAATTCTACCGGCAAGGACTTTAGCAAGAAACCTATAAGTGACATTACATAAGACAATAGGTATGTAATCTCTAATAATCTTAGGGTTGTCATTATTAGGAATAAAGACTAAACAAATATCATTCCAACCTACAGGGAGAGTCTCAAAATCATAAAAATATTTAAAAGCATCGTGAAGAGCTTTGAAAAATTCTCCTATAAAATCATCAGGCTTAGGACTTTTCTCAGAGCCTAAGGATCTAACAGCAGAAGCAATTTCAATAGAAGAAAAATTTGCAATTAGAGTTTCATGAGCAACCTGATCAATCTGATTAAAGGAAGGAGTATAACAGCTATCAAAGAATTTTGGATCCTGATAACACCAAAACTTAGCACAAAAATCAGCAAAAGCATTCATAATGTCGCCAGAATTAGAAATAGTACCAGAGTTAGTGAAATAGAAACAATCATATTTTTCCTCCTCCTAGCTTTAACCAACTTCTGATGATACTTAGTATTTTTCTCACCTTCATTTAACCATCTTGTCTTAGCTAAGGTCCACCATTTAGTAGAGAGCTGCCTATTTAGGGCATGAGCCTTGTCAGACTCAGTCAAGGAGCCAACACAATCTTTCATTTTCAATTCCTGAATCTGAGTATTGACCTTAGAAATGTTATACTCAATTTTACCAAGCTTATTTCTATTCCAAAAAGACAATTCACTCCTAAGGATTGAAAGTTTTCTACTAGTAGAAACAACAGGATTAGAAACAAAATCATTAACTCAGTGAGCATGGACAATGTCTCTAACTTCAGGACACTCTACCCAGAAATTTTAAAATTTAAAAGTAAAGGCCTTAGGATTACTAGAGTTTCTAACAGTAAGCAATAAAGGGCAGTGATCAGAGGCTAATCTAGGGAGATGAGTAATCCTAGCATTACCATATAAACCACACCAGCAACTATTAGCAAAAGCTCTATCTAATCTTATCAAAATTCTATGATTACTTTTTCTATTGTTGCACCAAGTATAATTTAGACCAGTAAATCCTAAATCACAAAAATCAGAATTAGCAATGCAATTTCTAAGAGCAAACATATTTTTATTAATAATAAAAGATGAACCGCCAAATTTATCACATTCATGAGTAATACAGTTAAAATCACCTATCATGAGCAAATGAATATTAATTAATTCAAGATCACCAATATTAACTTATTTCTAATGATAGGACTAGTATTAGCATAGATGCTCGAAAAAAGCCAAGGAGGACAATTCAGATATTGAACAATAGAGTTGATCATACAAACAGACATAGAAACAACATGAATCTTAACCAAAGCAATTTTCCAGGCCAATAAAAGGCCCCCAGAAGCTCCATCAGAACTAACCGAAATGTCTTCCCACTCTTTACCACGAGTTTTGACACAATCTAAAGAATTAGTATCATATAGATGAGTTTCTTATAAAAAGAACATGCAAACAAAATGCTTAGACAGATTCATACGTAAATATTCTTGGGCAGCCCTTCTACGAAGGCCCCCTAACATTCCAACTAATACAATTTATAACAAACACCACAAATTAATTTTCCAGGGAAATACCCTAAGCATTATCATCAGCAGAAGCTTTATCAACAGGATTAACATCAATAATATCCATAGCAGAATAAGCAACAGACATAGCAAAAATATTTTCATCAAAATCATGAGTGACAAAATTACCATCAAAATTTTCACTATCTTTCCTAATCCTCTTCTTCTTAGAATGAAGTAAATTCTCTAGTCTAGATAAATTGTCATTTATTTCAAATTTAGAGAGTTTACCACTAACATTTGAAAACTTAGTTCCTTTGCTCTTGTTTTTATTCCTAGCATCGAGAGAAGTAGAATTAGAGTTAGCATTAAATTTAACAAGAATATTAGACACCTTCTCTATAAGAGAGTTAAAGCCAACCACACTAAAAGAAGTTCCTTTCAAATCAGAGTCAGAATTTTCTCCAAAAATATTATTATTAGAGAGCCCAATCTTCTCCTCCTGAACCTGACTATTTGGACCATTAAAGGGATTATCACTGAAGGTAACAGAAGGGAGGTGATTTCTAATATTCTTATTAAGATTCACTTGAGGGTCCTCAATAGAGTTGGACTGAATCACAATATTTTAATTATGACCAGAACTAGAACCTCTACGCCTAGATCGTCTAGTCACTCTAGCCCAAAGCCCATAAGTAGAGTTATCAATTTCCTTAGTCAGAGAATCAACATCTTTGTTTGCAGAGTTATCAACATGCATCTCCATGTCTTTTAAAACATAAGTAAAAGAACAATCACTAGCATTATGACCAGTAAAACCATATTTAAAACAGAAGATAGGCAGCCTCTCATATTTTCACAGCTTGGAAAAGATCAGAGTTAGGCTTACCAATCCAAATGCCTTGCTTGATGGGTTGGACAGATCAATTTTAATACAAATGCGAATGAACTTACCCCTTTCCCAATTAAAGGATTGATCATGAATTTTGATGGGTTTGCCAATAAGAGAAGCAATTTTAAAAGAATATTCTCAGACCAATACTCCATAGGTAAATCAGAGAATTGAAGCCATATAGGAGCAGAATCTATAGTTTCGGTCAAAGCCTTAAAGTTTGGTTTTCAGGGTCTAAGATTAATCAGACTCCCTTGATAAGACCAAGGACCTTCAGGAGAACTTTGAGAGTATTTTCCTCAGAATTAAAGCGGAAAAGAAAGAACCAATTTTCTAAATTTTTAATATTTTCAAGATTAAAAGAAGCCCAAATAGAGATAGCCCAATTTCTAAGATGAAAATGCATAGGAGGCTTATGAGAAAATCTATCAATTAACGAAGAAAACCAAGATTTCCTAATTTCATGCAATTCATTCTCATCAAATTCCACATAATCACCCACCGAAGCTTTTATATTAGACAAAATTTCAATCGAAGAAAAAGTTTTACGACTAGTGGGTCTAGAACTAAAGAGACTAGCCCAAGAAACTTGTTTAGCAGTAAGATTTATATTATCATGAGTAGGAGCAATATTCTTAGGATTATCAAAAACATCAAAAATAAAACCAGCATTTATAGTATCCATTATTGATATTAGCAACAGGTAAACGAGACATATTATGAGTAGTAACATTCGGGATCAAGGAATTATCAGAAAACAGAGCATGATTAGAAGCAGATTGCCCAAAACTAGAAGCATTCTAAGTATTACCCTTAAGTTTACCTAATCCATCAGCACTATTAGAGTGATCTAAAAAATTACCACTAGCAATAGCTGGGGATTTACCCTTCGACTAGCGACCAGGAATCAAACCCAAAGAAGCTTCGCCACCTTTCATCTATCCTGAGATGCAATAGAGAGAGTAGCAACAAAACGGGCAAAAACAAACCAAACCCTAACAGAAGAGAACCATAGTGAGCAAAGACAATCCACAAGACACTAGAAAATTGAGAATCATGAAGCAAAAGCAGAAGGAAAAGGAAAAATCAAAGAGAAACCCAACAACACCAAGGAAAAAACAAAAACAAAAGCACCAAAAAACTAATCAACTGGACAGATATTACAGCTGAACACGAAGAGAACTAGAAGAAGAGAAAGACACAACCAAGCACCTTGGCAGTCAAAAAAATAGGAATTTAAGCGAACGAATAAAAATCAGAACCCAAATTTAAAGACCAAAAGACCAACCCAAAAGAAAGAGACAAAAGCTAACCAAGAGAAGCTATAAGCCACGATATACCGAAAATGGGGGGGAAAGCCAGTCCCAATACATCGGCAGAATCGAGGGGAGGACACCCACAAACAGAGAGAAAAGAAAAAAGATCAGAGAAGACAAGAGAAAACTAAAGAAATCGCGACTAAAAAAACCAACAGCAAGACGAAAGCCAAGGGGATTGACCTGGACCTGAGAGTACCTCCTACACCTCTTCTCCTGAGGACTACACAAGTAATCATAGCAAACCAATTTTACATTGATGGATTTAAACCTCTACACCAAGGTAACCACCAATCTTCAAGATGAAACACTAGGTCCTTACACATTTGAAATACAATCAATAACAAAGCATAAAACAACTTTTAATCACAAGGAATGAGGAAAGAATACTTATCACATGAAAACCAACTCCTCTTCTTGTGCCTAGCAAGCTTGAACAATCCTCCAGAGATGGTGCACTTCAAGTAGAGGATTCAAGAAGCTAGGTATGAGAGAAATACACAACGAAAGTTTAGAAGATGTAAGGATTAACTCAGAGAAGCTTAGTGCATCAGTAAGTTCAGTAGAAGGCTTTTAGCAAAGTATTTATAGTTTTACAAAGGAGTAGGCCCGAGCAGAATTTTGTTCAACGACTCTTTTTTTTGTCTGTTACAGCGTCGATCGATCTATCGGTCGATCGTTTGGTCGACTGACCATTCGTTCGACGATCCGAATGGCTACTGGATGTTTCCAGCAACATTCAGTCGAAGTCAATTTCGGGTTGATTTTTCTATATTTTGGGTTTCAGTTTTCAAGTACCGAAATTCGAAGTGCACACACGCTAGAGACCTGCCCAAGTAAATTACAATTACTATATTAGACCATCTTAAATTACAAGCACTAAATTTCTTGATTGATTCGTTGCGGATTGAGAAACTCCAAAACGCTTGAGTTTTCGAACAATATCGCACGAGCATCATCAACTTCAACCTGAGACGTCTTTCATACTTAAAATCTTTGTTAGACATGATTTGTTATCATCAAAATATTTATCGAGAATATTAAAGTGTGAGGGTGAACCCTAGAAATGTTAGGATATGTTTTCTCGCAAGTTTCTGTCGGTTCTTGGTTTCGAAATTGTGTATTCGCTGTTTTGCATCAATTCTTGTCGGATCGTCAAGATTTCTCGTTGATTTCTCGAGTTTTAGGGTTGCCGAACCATGGGTAAAGGGGAAAGGTCATGTCAAAATTTTCCCCAATTCTCTTGACGGAAGTAGAGCCCTCGAATGATCTCAATTTCATGAATAGTGTGTTCTTAATCATTGATTTTACGTGTTAAGGAACTCGTCTCCCCTAAAACTCATAGGATTTGCTGAGCAAACCCTAAAGTTTCATGAGAAGGGTTCAGCCGAGTATAGGGGGAGGGGCAAACTAGTCATTATGCAATTAAGATATAGCGGAGACAATGAATTAGGGTCAGAGATTAATCCTCCTCTTCCTTTCCTACCCTAAGAGGCATGGCCGAGCAAGGTTCACCTTGCTCAAGGCTTGGCCAAGCCTAGGGGAGGGAGAGGGTGAGCTTTAGATGGTAATTTCCATAGTTAGAGTGCTAAAACAATAGAGACATGGTGACACTTAGGAAGAACTCTAACTATAGCAAGTTAATTTATTGATTCATGTAATATTGGGCATGATAGCATAGTGACCATCCTTAGCTCATTCCTCTTTAATTTTTGAAATGATGTAATATTTTTACCATGCTTAGTATTTCATGCATTGTTGAATTTATTGTTATCTTACCATGCTAGATAAATCGTTTCTTATTGAATTTAATTCTAAATGCAGTGTATAAATGTTTAATTATGAATCTCGTAGTTATATATATAGTAGTTGTTGTAAATTATACTTACCTTTCTTTAAATTACATATGTTGTCCTGAAATGTTCGTGGGTGGAATTCCAAGATCCGTTCACAAAGTTCCTCACCCGGGGTAGCGTATAACGCTAGATAACAGTAGGACGTTGCAAGATGCATATCATATATGGAAACTTAGCTAGGAAATGACACAACTTCTAGGACTTCTGGTATTCATTTTTGGAAACCTAAAACTATTAGGTGTACACGTTTTTGGAAGGGCAGCATTAATTTGTTGACCCTGCAGACCGGATTAGGGCCGAATACGGGCGACTGCCCGAAGTGTATATAAGGAAACCCTAGGATATTTGATTGTGTGATGTGATTGAGATGGTCCGCCGAGAAGCATGGCGGTCAGAAATGACCAATGCTTGGCTCGGCTAGTGATTGGGTCTTGAGATGCACCAGCGGGCCCCCTAGGTGTCAGACCCCAATTGGGTGGGACTAGCTATCCCACCCGAGACGGTGTCCGGAGACTAGTAGACCATCCTAGTCGATGGCCCGAGATTTCTTGTTTATATCTTGATATGATGTGGCCGAACGGCCAGTGTGATTCTACCTTGTTTGGTAGGGCCGATTGTAGCCGAGACTCTTATACCATAAGTAGGCATTAAGGGCCGGATGCCAGGTGGCTTAATTAGGTCATTATGGCAAGTTTTTCCTATATGGTCTATTCAGAATGACCCATGGGGTCGATAGTCATACTAAAAAGTAGCTTACCTCCCAAACTATATTTTATGAGGTTTTATATGTTATGCTTGACTAATTGTGGATTATGTGGAGGTTCAAAAGAATCGTTTACTGAGTCCCAAGTGGACTCACGGTTTGTTTCCATTGTTTGCAGAGCATGATCAGTGATTGAGGCTCATCGTCATTGTGCAGCTGGAGGGCAGGTGGTGGTGCCATATCTCGTAGCGGTGTCCTTTGGTCATAGTCCAGTGTCATGTAGTAGTTTATTTTCCTTTTCTACACTGACAGTTAGTGTTTTGAAAAGTTTGTAATAACTTTGATACTTGAGATGTTCTATTTGTGACGATGTTGGTTTTCTTATTTGGGTTGAAAAATATATATTTGTGAACTTCGAAAACTTTAAATAAAGATTGTGTTGTGGTTTCTTTTTCTCGAAATGTTCTGATTTCTTGTAAGTCAGTGTAGACAGTAGGCTACAGGGTAGGATGTAGGCCCTGGTCGATCACACTACCCTCAGTTGGGGTGTGACAATTAGACCATCTTAAATCACAAACACTAAATTTCTTGATTGATTCGTTGCGGATTGAGAAACTCCAAAACGCTTGAGTTTTCGAACAATATCGCACGAGCATCATCAACTTCAACCTGAGACTTCTTTCATGCTTAAAATCTTTGTTAGACATGATTTGTTATCATCGAAACATTTATCGAGAATATTAAAGTGCGAGGGTGAAGACCTCAGCCAACAAAAAGTTATAGTAGATCAGTAGGGACGTAGTTCCAGAAATGAATATTCCAGCTCATAATTTTCCAATTGTAGAACTGCTTGTAGTCATGTAAGGAAGAGCTCGGATTGACGGCTAGGGCGATGAGAAATTTGACCTTGAGTTTAAATCGGCCCGCCACACCAAGTTTCATACTAGAACTTGATATTTATGTCGGAACCCACGTGGAAAGAAACAGAGATGTCAAACAATTAAGTCAAATAACTTAGCAATATTCTTCAAGATCGGTGAGAGTACTTGTCTTCCAATCGAAGGGGCATGGAGCAGATTGGGTAGAGGCATCTGATGAGTGTTACCCAAGTTAGGCTCCTTTTTTTTTCTGAAGTTTTCAGATCCAATGACCCACCTAGCTTTGTTATGACTCGGGAGTTCAAGAATGTTAAGACCGCCATCAGACAGGCTGTAGGTGAGTGCTTCCCAACGAACCAAACTCTTAGCTTTTTGAGGTTCCGAGACATTTCTTGACTAGAAAAATAATCTCCTTTGCTAGTCTACTTGCTGGATGTCTCCTGACCAGACATATTAATGGTTGTAGCTTAACAATGAGACTTCAACTCATATATACCTTGAGCTTATGTCTTGGATCTTCATAGCTATTTCCCGTTCCTCTCGCAAAATCTCCTGTAATCACTATGTTTATTCAATTGGCTAGGGCAAAATTGGATGAATTGAATCATACTTATACATTGGACCAAACCCACCCTTTTGGCCGAGCTTGTGATCCATTGTAAAGTTGTCAGTGGCATCTATGATTGGGCCTAAACCAATGGCAGGTCAAAGTCCCTTTCATCTCTTTCCTTAAGGAAGCCTTATGAGTTCTGAGAAAGAAATACTACATGTTAGAGTAGTAGCTAAGTATTCATGCGGCACTGAATTTATGGTACCTGTGCTTCTCTTCTTCCTTTTCCAGGCATAACAAGCAGAAGCCAAGAGTATACTGCATCGTACCACAACGAAGACCACCATAAGTCTTGTGAGATCATTTGATTCGGAGCCTGCCAAATCAATCAGCATTAGTCTATTTTTGGGGTTCAGCTGAGCAGGGTGAGCATGACTGATTAATCAGTTTATTAATAATTTTTTAATCAATTCATTTAATATTAATTTTTTAAAATCATTAATCATATGTTTAATTTATAAAAAAATATTATACAAATTACAAAATTCTTTTAATTGAAAATACTTCAAAAAAAAATAAATCAAACATAATATTTATAAATAGAAAATAAAAAAAGCATAACATCTTCGTAAATAATTACAAGAATTGAATATATTCAACGTAAAATTATCAATAATGTTTTAATTATATACACAATAATAAATATATGATTAAAACAAGAAGACAATTCAAATTTTTATTTAGTAAAAATATGTATTATAATATTTTAGAGAGTTGTGTATCATAATATTTATTCATATTTAAATAATATATATAGGTCAAATTTTAGAAAATAAAATATAATTAAAATATACTTCAATATATTACTTTATATAAGTTTTAGAGAGAAAAATAGATGAACCGATTAACCATGGACTAATGATTAACCTGACTCAAAAATCGACATTAGAATCGAAAATCAAAATTTTAAAAAATAAAAATTGAAATCAAAACCGTCGGATCGGTTAACCGAAAAATTTGATTTGATTTCTGACTAGTTTTCTGGTTAACTGAATTTTCAATTTTTTCTGCTCATTGCTAGGGGGTTATGAAATCTAGGGGTGAGCGGGTCCGGGTACCCTGTATTTTTTATGATACCCGGACCCTACCCTGTATAGGACCAATTCTTAAATTTTAGAACCGGACTCTATCCTATTGGAACCTAGAACTAGATCCTATCCAAAATCACAAGTTCCGATTCCGATTCTGGGTACCCTGTTAGGTTCTAGAACAGGTTCCACAACAGATTCCATAACATGTTCCAATAAGTTCCAGAAGAGGTTCCAGGACAGGCTCAAGAACAAGTTCCAAAACAGGTTTCAATACAAGTTCTAGTATCAATTTTGAATACCGGTTCCTTGATTTGTTACTCATATCCTATTCGATTTTTTTTGAGTCTACTCGGAATCTACCTGATCGAATAAGTTCCAACCGATTTTGAGTCTATCCGGTATTTATGCACACCGCTAATGAAATCAACATCATTGTGCTTGAAGCTTATATACCATAATACCGAGATAGCTACTACTGGCATGAGATAGATGTCTTGTCTGCCATTGTTGTACACACCCTAAGATAGCGAGATTGGAAGTACTCCATCTGATGCTGCCAAGATCTCCCACCTCTGCTGATGTTTGCAGCAATGTAGGCTCTGCACGAACAATCTTTCAAGCACATTGCCTTACAATGCTTCACACTCGTGCTCCTTTTTTTAACAAAGATAATTTGTATTTATAGAGTGTCGAGAAATACAAATTGAGAGTACATAAAGGGCGGTGAAAAAAGAAGAAGTAATATTGTCCAAACTCATGCTCATGGAGTCCTTGCTACCACCGTATTCGATGTGTATGGTAATTTTGTCGCCTTCACCATGAGGAACCCATCCGTCCTATTCCAGCAATCCAACGTCGTTTCCTCAGTCACCCATCCGCCATGTCCCCAATAGGCCATCTTGTGGGATCCTTCGTGTCAGGCTCAAGCCCTTTAAAATAGTTGCAGAAAGATATGTTTAGGGCATGTAATCTAGTTTGGGGCAAATTAATGATATATACCTTCTGTGGTTTAACTTAGGAATTTAGTTCTAGCAACCACAGAAAGCTGCTTGAACTTCTAAAGAAGTCAATTGATTTTGTGAAAATTAGGGGAAAAATTACTTCTCAGGTGGCTTCCTCTACCTATTTATATCAAGGAGATATACATATAAGTATAAGATATTATGTATTTATAACTAGGTCCCTAATTCACACTCATCCTCAAGATGGGACAAAAATATCATATAAACACAATTTGTTACAAATGTAAATTATTCCAGGACCTCTTATTGATTTAGTTAGCATATTAGCCAACTGATCGTTAGAACTCACGAATGATATAATTATCTCCTTGGACTGCACTTTTTCTGGTCGAGTCAAAGATTGAGGTACATCTTTCTGGCTGTCTGGTCGCGGCCGACCTCGTACCCGAACGATGGCGCCACAGGCATGGCGGTCCCGGAGAGGGTGGTAGAGAGGACGTTGACGTCCTGGTGGCCTTGGTAGAAGGGCAGCAGCACGACATCGTTGGTGATCTGCTGGCCCTTGTAGGCGGCGTAGGTGCACAGCTGATCGTAGTAGATGCTGATGCGGGAGTTGGGGTTATGATGATGGTGGTCTGGATGGTGGAGTTGAGGAGGCGAGACACGGGGGTGGCAGCGAGGGCGAGTTGGTAGACGGCCGTGTCTTTGAGGTTGAACTCGGGCTAGGAAGGGTGGAGGGTGAACCAGAGGAGGAAGATGAGGGAGAGGAGAGAGATGAGGAGGGAGGAGAGGGTGAGGAGGAGTTTCTTGTTGAGCTTAGGAAGCTGAGGCCTTGTTTGGAGTAGTCTTTGGGTGAGGCGGCGATAAGAAGAGACATATGTCGGTGATGGCTTGGGGGAGAAGGGAGAGGCCGGTCGATCGAGTTTAGGGAAATGGAGACCGAAGAAAGAGAGAGATGGACTCACTTTTTAAGTTATAAAATTTTAATATTAAAAAAATATTTTTTTAATACATGTCAGTATGCCACATTGTCAACTTAACAGGGCGCTTGACGAAAATTAGACAGCGGGCTAGAATTGAAATAAATATCTTAGTACATGTATACAAATGAGACAAATGAAAGTACATGCCACAATTGAGACAAAGGTTAAAGTACAAATTATATTTAGATATTTTCCCTAATAATAATATCGTCCACGTAGACTAAGAGCTAGAATTACTCGTTTCCCGCAGAGGAAGTGGAAAAGAAGATTGAGTGATTTGAGGTTCTTTTGACCATGTCAAACTTAGTAATAGTAGAGCTAAACTTGTTGAACCAGACACGTGAGGATTGTTTCAAATCATAAAGAGATTTCTTTAGCCTGCAAACTAGGGTAGACTCCCGCTGGGCAACAAACCCTGGAGATTGCTTCATATACACCTCCTCATCAAGATCACCGTGTAAAAAAACATTCTTGATGTCAAGTTGGTGTAGTTGTCAACTAGAGATTCCAACAAGTGTGAGAAATAGGCGAACAAAAGCAATCTTGGCAACTATGAGAATGTATCCAAATAATCAATTCCATACTATTGTGTATATCCTTTGGCAATCAAACGAGCTTTCAAACGATCAACATATCCATCAGGAGCCATCTTAACATTGAAGACCCACTTGCACCCAAGAGTGCATTTTCTTGGGGGGAAAGGAACAAGCTCCTATGTGCCATTAGAATGCAATGCACTCATCTCATCAATCATGGTCTGATGCCACCCTTGATCTAATAAGGCATCTAAAACGGACTGAGGAATGGAAACAGTAGAAAGGGAAGAGATAAATGCAGAATACTTAGGGGATAATGCATCACAACAAACAAAGTGGGAGATAGGATAGAGAGAAGAGCACTTACGCACGCCCTTCCTTAAAGCAATAGAAAGGTCAAGATCAGGTGGTGGATCTGAGACTAGTAAGGCATCAACACAAATAGTGGAGTCAAAAGTGGTGACTTAGGCAGTGTCAGGAGGAGCACGACGAGTAAATAACTTGGTCAGCTCTCGTCGGGGCGGCAATGAATCATTAGTAATCTGAGAAGATGTGACCTAAGGAATGGACAATGGAATTGGAACAGGGGACCTCGGTGATCGACGTAGGTGTGGTAGACTGATCTGAAAAGAATGAGGTAGACTCAAAGAAGGTAACATCGGCCGAAACAAAGGCACGACGTAACTCAGGTGAGTAACAACGATGCCCTTTCTAGAGACGAGAGTAGCCGAGAAAAACACAATTAATGAATTTTGGGGATAACTTATCTTTGCCCGATGAAAAATGATGGACAAATCAAGTACACCCAAATACTCGAGGTGGAAGGGGGGGTCCCATGGAAAGAGAATAGCAAAGGGAACCTGGTCATGAAGAGTAGAAGATGACATCCTATTGATAAGATAATAGGTAGTGAGAATAGCATCATCCCAAAACTACAATGGTACACCCATATGCAGTAGAAGGGTACGAGCAGTCTCAACTAGATGACGATTCTTCCATTCTGCAATCACATTCTATTGAGGTGCATGAGGACATGAAGACTGGTGAAGAAGACCATGAGCAGAAAAAAAAGATTGAAAAGCATGTGAAAAATACTCCTTCGCGTTATCACTTTTCAACATACGAATAGGAACACCATATTGAGTTTTTATTTCAGCATAAAAAGAAGAGAATACATGAAATAGTTCAGAGCGGTCCTTCGTGAGGAACAACCATGTCATAGGAGAATAGTCATCTATGAAGGTAACAAAATATCTAAAACTCAATTTGGAGGAGACACGACTAAGACCCCAAACATTAGAATTGTTGGCCTAAGGGTTGCCCCTAGGCTTCGATCTCTATTTTGATGATAACAAACATGAAACTAAAATATTTATGAACTTTTGAGTTCAGATTGAGGTTACGATACGCGCGCGGAGTTCGTTCGGAGAAATACCAAAAATCGGCAAAAATGGCTCTATCGTTAATTGAGTACAAAATTTAGAGTTAAAAATAGATTTCATGTAGTATGACTCTAGAAATATATCCCAAGCCTAATTGTAATGTTATCCAACTCCAAACATGATAACATAACCTGGAAGCGAAGCACGCAAGAAGAAAACTCGAAAAAAATAACCTCAGCCCAGGTTCGATCGATCAAATGAAGTCAAAAATAGATAGTAGGGATGCCCGAAAGTGACAAAACGCCTTCGGTAGCTTGGCGGTCGATCGATCAGTCGACTGACGATCGACCGGCAAGCGATCGGGCATCCCCAACGGGCAAAAAAATGCCCGTTGGGTGGAGCTGTCGATTGAGGTGTTATATATACCCCTCACCGACCCTTTTCAACACTCTTTTATTGTTCATTAAAGTCTTCTAAGAGAGATTAATGCCATCAAAGTTTGATTTTCTTGCGCTTGCTTCACCGATCGACAATCCCTCTCAAGCGCTCGTCTCGCCTCGACTCTGGCTTCGATTCGATCTCACCATCTTGTGAAGTTGGAGGCATTGAAGGCTTTAGAAGGAGCTCTTTGTTGTTGTAATAACCGGGGTTTTCTAATATTTTTTTAAAAAAATTTGTCGTGCAGCCCATCGGGTCGGGAGCTAGCTGGGCCGAGTCGCGAGATCGCCACGAATAGTAGGTAAAAATTTATTTAAATTATAGCCTAATGTTGGTAGTTAAGTTGATGACTATTGGTTGAGTCAAGTTGGGTTGAGATTGGGTTCGTGGATTGAGTTGGGATTCGATCTGGGTTAGGTGGAGTCGGATGAGGAGGTAAGTAAGTGGTTGGGGGTATTTTAATCAAGAGATGAGGGGAATAAAACCCCTCACACAAGTCAACCATGCGGCTCATAGAGGAGAGCCGTACGCAGCCCAAGAGGAAGGGGATCGAGGGGGATTGTGTTCGGCGACAAGTTCGTGTCGACGCTCGAGGAAATCAGAGTTCGTCTTCATCGAGCCCATATTTTGATCCAATAGAGGTGAGTGGTTAGTTTGGTTGTGAGGGGAGGCGAGTGGCCGAACCCAGTGATCTTTGAAATCGGATTTCTTTCACGAGTTTTCTTGTCGATCGATGTGGTTTTTCTCGTGTTCGAACTCTAAATGATTGGTGTACTTGTGATCTCATGTTTTAGATCGTATTTTTCACGTTTTATGGGTTGGCCGAGTGGGGGAAAAAGGGGAAAGGTCATGCCAAAATTTTCTTCAATTTTGCCCGATCGTCTTCCAACTCATTGGTCGCTTTATGTTCGTTAAATGATAGATCTTTGGGTTGATGCTTACGTAGTTGTCGCAAACATGCCCACCTTCCCTAGAGGGCTCGGCCGAGCAAGGTGATACCCTGTTTGAGTCGGCCGAGCAAGGGCAAGGGTGGAAATACAAGACTATTCAAATTATTATGCTAGGTTTCATGTTATGTTATCTTGATTCATACTTATATGCTTGGTGTTAGATTGTAAGTATGTTATATGATTGCCGTTCATCCTAGAAATTGTTAGTAACTATAGATCTATATTCTCATGTTTATGGAAATGTTCTTGCTAATGCATATATGGATAAGATTGTTATGGCATATGAATCAAAGGAAAGATTTCATTAATTCTTAGATATTATGTTCAATCGTTGCCATGTACATCGTATGTTCCTTATTGGGTCATTTAGTAGAATTTATCCTCTTTAATTCGGCTTTCACATGATAATTGTTGCTCATGATTATTTTTGGCAAGTGTTGTTGTTAATGGTAGACTGTGTACTCATCTATATTCGGTACGTTCTAACAACTTCAAAAAGAAAGATTTTGGTACCTAGTTGTGACATTTAACTTAGAGACAAGTACACTTACTAGGTTATACACCTAGGGATAGTTAGCGGATATCAATATCCTAGTAGTGAGACCCGAGGGGGAGGGTCGGATATGGGCAATGCCCGGAAAGCAAAACACGGAGAAACTTGCATAACTAGGTTCCGGTTGTGATTAAGATGGTCTATTGAGGAGTGTCATTAGCCGAATGGCTACCACACGATTCAGTGGTTTATAGGATCTTGAGATTCCACCAGCAGGCCCGCTAGATGTTAGACCCGAGTGGCGGAGGGTCTTGAGATTCCGTTAGTGGGCCACGCTGACGGTAGACCCTAGTTTAGTGGGACTAGCTATCCCAAACCCAGAGGATTTCTGAGGCTAGTGGTCATCCTAGTCGACGGATCCGAGACATGAATGTTCATTATGAGATGCCCTTATGGGCTGACTTTGGATAGGCCGATCGGCCTGGTTTTGTATAGAGGAGCACCGTACCTTCCACACCTCTTAGGCCACTAGTGGCTGAGCTACAGTGGACTTATTGAGAGCTGAAGAGGCATGTTTACTTGTTCTTATGACTTGGCATAATGGCTGAATACTATAGTGTGATCAATCTAAAAATTCCTTATCTATATTGTATCCTTGTATATGCTATCTTGCCAAGGATTTAAGTGGAGGTTCGGAAGAACTGCTCACTGAGTTCCTCGCAAACTCACGGTTTATTTATTGTTGTTTTGTAGAGCTCGACCAGTGAGGTACGGCTTTGTGGCATAGTGCGATTGGAGGGCAGACGTGGGTGTAGATCTCGTAGCTAATAGCTTTATTGTCGTAGTTGTGGTTGAGTAGAGTCGTGTGTATGCACTGAGTTTGTTTTGTAAAACATTGAGACATTTCTTTGAAAACCTTTAGATGTTTATTTAAAAACTTGTGATGTTTTCGAACTTGGTTTAGTTAAACTATTTTCAACAACTAATAAAGTTTGGTACTGTTGCTTTTGTTTATTATTTCCATGTTGGTCTGGTTGTGCTTTATGAGTTATTGGTCAGTGCATAGGGTAGACTTCGGGGTACTGACACATACCGTGGCCGGTCACGCGTACTTTGAGTTGGGGCGTGATAAAGTTGGTATCAAAGCTTTTGTTAGGTCTTGACTACGACTAGGAATTGAGTACCGAACGAGGCATATGCTAGCATGTCTACGTACGGTATAGTTATGCTACGAGATCAGGCAACCACGACTGCACTCAATGCAGCATGCAGTTAGTAACTTAAATTATAATTGAATGAGTTTGTTAATATTAATGGTGAAATCATTATTTTTTGATAGTTCGATGGAGGCCTGAAATGCTGCTCTGAGCGGTAGCGGTAGTAATTCTACCGAAGGCCAGGGCCGAGGACGGGGACGAGGCCGAAGTCAGGGTCGGGGCCGTGAAAGAGAACAGTCTGAGGTAGAGGGCCAGGATTCAGCAGTTGTGTAGCTTCAGGCTCAGGTAGCTTAATTAACAGAAGCGCTCCGCAGAAGAATTTTGGGCAGCTGTAGAGGAACAGTACCTGCCGATGAGTGTCTGCGATAAGCAGGCACGAGATTTTGAGTTGCTGCGTCAATCTGGAGGTATGACAGTAGCAGATTACGAAATGGAGTTCACCCGGCTCTCTAGGTACCACCCAACTCTAGTGGCAACCGAGACCGCTAGGGTGAAGAGGTTCGTGGAGGGTCTGAGACCTCGAATAGGCAGGCATATCCATTACACCAAGGACTCCACATTTGCTCGGGTAGTCGATGAGACCCTCCGGAAAGAAGCACTGGTGCCGTCCGAGCGAAATGATGGGTCGTTCAAGAAGAAGTTTCGGCCTCAAGGGACTGGAGGTCGGCCGTGGCATTCGGAGGGAACTGTGACCGCCACAGATCACCAGCAGATTCGTGGCCACAGTAGTAATCGGGGCCGCGGAGGCTCAGGGACAGGGGCGACGAGGTAGTCAGAGGCAGGGGGCGCTACTCAAAAGGCAGACATGCCGCAGTGTGGTCGTTGTAACCAGAAGCACTGGGAGGCTTGCTATGGCTACACAGATGCATGATTTAGATGTGGGCATGTTTGGCACTTTAGGAAGGATTGCCCGATAGAGGTGGCCAGAGATCCTAGTTGTCAAGAGGAAAAGCGCCGATGTTAGTGGGGTCAGTGGCACAGAAGGGTCAGATGCAGAGCAGATGGCCACAGGCTAGTCACTCTGAGAAACCGTCTGCCCGAGTTTACACCGTGAACCGTGATGGGGCAGAGGCATCTAGAGCAGTGGTAACAGGTACTATTTTAGTATGTTCATCTGTTGCTTATGTTCTATTTGATCCGGGTGCCACACACTCGATTGTATTTGTCAAATTTGCTGCTGAGTTACCAATGACACTTTCTTTGCTCGACGGGCCATTTGTAGTATCAATGCCTATAGGCGATGCAATCATAGCCAAATCAATTTTCCAAGGCCGCGAAGTGCACATCTGCAGCCATGCATTGAGGGCAGATTTGGCACTCCTGCCCATGCTTGAACTTGATGTCATCCTCAGCATGGATTGGCTGGCGGGGCACTTTGTATTGCTGGATTATAGGGCTAACACAGTCATGTTCAGTAAGCCCGAGGGTGCCGTAGTTCACCTTCCAAGGAGAAGGAAGAAGCGACCCGATTAGGGTCATCTCACCTTAAGGCTCGTAAACTGCTTCGGGGGGGGGGGGGGGGGGGGGCTGCCAGTCCTTCCTGGCCTTGGTATTTATGGCCGAGGATAAGGGGGATGCGGCTGGGGATGTCGGTGGTACTTTGGTAGTCTATGAGTTCCTCGATGTGTTTCCCGAGGAGTTGTCAGGATTGCCGCCCAGGAGAGAGATTGATTTCTGCATCGATTTGCAGCCCTAGGTGAAGCCGATCTCCATCCCACCCTATAGGATGGCGCCGGCCGAACTCAGGGAGTTAAAAGTGCAATTGCAAGAAATGCTGGACCTGGGTTTCATTCGGCCGAGTGTGTCAATGCACATGTGCATCGACTATAGGCAGCTGAATAAAGTGACAATCAAAAATCGTTACCCACTGCTGAGGATAGACGATTTATTTGACCAACTGCATGGGGCACGATGGTTTTCGAAGATAGATTTAAGGTCCGGATACCATCAGCTGAGGATCCGAGACTGCGATGTGCCTAAGACTGCCTTTAGGACTCGCTATGGCCACTACGAGTTCCTAGTGATGTCCTTTGGTCTAATCAATGCACCTGTTGCTTTCATGGACATGATGAACATGGTGTTTAAGGAGTACCTGGATAGTTTTGTGATCATCTTCATTGACGACATCTTGGTATACTCCAAGAGTGAGGAGGAGCACTCCGAGCACTTGAGGATGGTCCTGGAAACCCTTAGAGAGCACCGGTTATTCGCAAAATTCTCCAAGTGTGAATTCTGGTTAAAAAGTGTAGGGTTCCTAGGCCATGTAGTGTCCAAGAATGGGATAAGGGTAGATCCTGCAAAGGTGGAGGCAGTGCAGAACTGGAGGCGGCCAACCAGCGTGACTGAGATCCGCAGCTTTCTTGGGTTGGTCGGGTACTACCGAAAGTTCGTAGAGAACTTCTCTAGGATTGCAGCCCCTTTGACTCAGTTGACTCAAAAAAAGGTCAAATTTGTTTGGGACGACAAGTGTGAGGCGAGCTTTCAGAAGCTCAAGGAATGCTTGACGTCGGCGCCCGTGTTAGCCATACCTTCCGGCTCAGGAGGATTTGTAGTCTACTGTGATGCCTCTCGGGTTGGCCTAGATTGTGTTTTGATGCAGTTTGGCAGAGTCATAGCCTATGCGTTCCGCCAGCTGAAGGTACATGAAAAGAACTACCCGACGCACGATCTAGAGCTGGCAGTAGTGGTTTTTGCACTAAAGCTCTGGCATCATTACCTATACGGGGAGACTTGTGAGATTTATACAAATCACAAGAGCCTCCAGTACTTACTTACCCAAAAAGAGCTAAACCTCAAGCAGAGAAGGTGGCCGGAGCTCCTAAAGGACTATGACTACACTATTATGTATCATCCGGGGAAAGCCAATGTGGTAGTGGATGCTTTGAGCAGAAAATCCATGAGCAGTTTAGCTCATTTAGAAATCAGAAGAAGGCCCCTAGCTCGAGAGCTAACGTTGTGCTTGGATGAAGGAGCAACCCTGACTGTGTCAGCATCGGGTACCCTGGTGGCGCACCTGCGAGTACAGTCCACCTTGGTGGACATGTTGTGCGCGTGCCGCGCAGGAGGAGGACACATTTTGTTCTCTGACAAGGGATCTGGTCCGCAGAGATGACGCTGATGATGGGTTCAAGGTCGACTCAGAGGGTGTTCTAAGATTTAGAGATCGGATCGTAGTGCCTGATATGGCAGAGGTTCGCCGACAGGTTTTGGAAATGGATTACCGTTCCACTTATACGATGCATCCGGGAGCCACCAAAATGTACCGGAAATTAAGGCAACATTACTGGTGGAAGGGCATGAAGAGAGAGGTAGCAGAGTTTGTATTCAAATGTTTGGTCTGCCAGCAGGTGAAAGCCGAACACCTAAAGCCTGCAGGACTGCTGCAGAACCTCGAGGTCCCCGAATGGAAGTGGGAGAAAATCACCATGGACCTAGTGAACGGGTTGCCTAAGTCAAGAGGAGGTTTTGATTCCATTTGGGTGGTAGTGGATCGGTTAACCAAGACCGCACACTTCATTCCAGTGAAAATGACCTTTTCTGCGGAGCAGGATGCCCGACTATTTCTAGACAAGATTGTGGCTTATCACGGTACCCCAATGATGATCATATCAGATCGAGGTACCCAGTTCACAGCCCGGTTTTGGCAGTCCTTCCAAGAAGCCTTGGGCACTCAAGTGCGTTTCAGCACGACTTTTCATCTGCAAACAGACGGACAGTCTGAGAGAACCATCCAAACTTTGGAAGATATACTGAGGGCCTGCGTTTTGGACCTGGCAGGCGGTTGGGAGAAACACCTGTCGTTGATTGAGTTTGCCTACAACAATAGCTATCACAATAGCATTGGCATGGCTCCCTTCGAGGCATTGTATGGGCGGCGGTGTAGGTCTCCTGTGGGCTGATTTGAGACCGGAGAGACTCTCATGGTAGATCCTGACTAGCTTGATCGAGGAGACAGTGAAGAATGTACAACTGATAAAGGAAAGACTGTTGGCAGCTTAGAGCCGCCAGAAAATGTATGCCGATAAGAAAACCAGAGAGTTGGAGTTCGCTGAGGGCGACTTGGTGTTCCTAAAGGTTTCCCCCATGAAAGAGGTAGTCCGATTTGGGAAGAAGAGAAAGTTAAGCCCTAGGTTCATTGGGTCTTTCCCTATTCTCAAGTGGAGAGGCGTGGTGGCTTATGAGCTGGCTTTGCCTCCTAGCCTTAACAGAGTTCACCCAGTTTTTCATGTGTCAATGCTCCGGAGATATATGAGGGATGAGTCCCACGTGATCGAGCTGATAGCGGTTGAGGTGGACACGGCGGTCTCGTATGGGGAGAGGCCAGTGGAGATACTTGACCGACAGATCAGGAAGCTGAGATCCAAGGAAATTCCCTTGGTGAAAGTTAGGTGGGAGCATCACACCGGGCAGGAAGCTACTTGGGAAGTAGAGAGGACATGAGGGAACGCTACCCTTCCCTGTTCGAAGGACTGGTAAATCTGTATGATTCTACAAAATTCGAGGACAAATTTTCCTTAAGGGGAAAAAAGGTTGTATTAACCGGGGTTTCCTAATATAATTATTTTTTCGTAGTGCAGCCCATCAGGTCGGGAGCTAGCCGAGCAGAGTCGCGAGATTGCCACGAATAGCAGGTAAAAATTTATTAAAATTATAGCCTAATGTTGGTAGTTGAGTTGATGACTATTGGTTGACTCAAGTTGGGTTGAGATTGGGTTCGCGGATCGAGTCGGGATTCGATCTGGGTTAGGTGGAGTCGGATGAGGAGGTAAGTAAGTGGTTGGGGGTATTTTAATCAAGAGATGAGGGAAATAAAACCCCACACCCAAGTCAGCCGTGCGGCTCATAGAGGAGAGCCGTACGCAACCCAAGAGGAAGGGGATCGAGGGGGATTGTGTTCGGCGCCAAGTTCGTGTTGACGCTCGAGGAAATCGGAGTTCATCTTCATCGAGCCCATCTTTTGATCCAATCGAGGTGAGTGGTTAGTTTGGTTGTGAGGGGAGGCGAGTGGCCGAACCCAGTGATCTTTGAAATTGAGTTTCTTTCACGAGTTTTCTTGTCGATCGATGTGGTTTTTCTCGTGTTCAAACTCTAAATGATTGGTGTACTTGTGATCTCATATTTTAGATCGTATTTTTCACGTTTTATGGGTTGGCCGAGTGGGGGAAAAAGGAGAAAGGTCGTGCCAAAATTTTCCTCAATTTCCCCGATCGTCTTCCAACTCATGGGTTGATTTATGTTCGTTAAATGTTAGATCTTTGGGTTGATGCTTACGTAGTTGTCACAAACATGCCCACCTTCCCTAGAGGGCTCGGCCGAGCAAGGTGATACCCTGTTTGAGTCGGCCGAGCAAGGGCAAGGGTGGAAATACAAGACTATTCAAATTATTATGCTAGGTTTCATGTTATGTTATCTTGATTCATACTTATATGCTTGGCGTTAGATTTTAAGTATGTTATATGATTGCCGTTCATCCTAGAAATTGTTAGTAACTATAGATCTATATTCTCATGTTTATGAAAATATTCTTGCTAATGCATATATGGATAGGATTGTTATGGCATATGAATCAAAGAAAATATTTCATTAATTTATAGATATTATGTTCAATCGTTGCCATGTACATCGTATGTTCCTTATCGGTTCATTTAGTAGAATTTATCCCCTTTAATTTGGCTTTCACATGATAATTGTTGCTCATGATTATTTTTGGCAAGTGTTGTTGTTAATGGTAAACAGCGTACTCATCTATATTTGGTACGTTCTAACAACTTCAAAAAGAAAGATTTTGGTACCTAGTTGTGACATTTAACTTAGAGACAAGTACACTTACTAGGTTCTACACCTAGGGATAGTTAGCGGATACCAATATCCTAGTAGTGCGACCCGAGGGGGAGGGTCGGATATGGGCAATGCCCGGAAAGCAAAACACGGGGAAACTTGCACAACCAGGTTCCGGTTATGGTTAAGATGGTCTGCTGAGGAGTGTCATTAGCCGAACGGCTACCACACGATTCAATGGTTTATAAGGTCTTGAGATTGCACCAGCGGGCCCGCTAGATGTTAGACCCGAGTGGCGGAGGGTCTTGAGATTCCGTTAGTGGGCCACGCTGATGGTAGACCCTAGTTGGGTGGGACTAGCTATCCCAAACCCGGAGGATTTCTGAGGCTAGAGGCCATCCTAGTCGACGGATTCGAGACATGAATGTTCATTATGAGATGCCCTTATGGGCTGGTTTTGGGTAGGTCGACCGGCCTGGTTTTGTATAGAGGAGCACCGAACCTTCCACACCTCTTAGGCCACTAGTGGGTGAGCTACAGTGGACTTATTAAGGGCCGAAGAGGCCTGTTTACTTGTTCTTATGACTTGGCATAATGGTTGAATACTATAGTGTGATCAATCTAAAAATTCCTTATCTGTATTGTATCCTTGTATATGCTATCTTGCCGAGGATTTAAGTGGATGTTCGGAAGAACCGCTCACTGAGTTCCTCGCGAACTCACAGTTTATTTATTGTTGTTTTGCAGAGCTCGACCAGTGAGGTACGACTTGATTGGAGGGCCGACGTAGGTGCAGATCTCGTAGCTAGCAGCTTTATAGTCGTAGTCGTGGTTGAGTAGAGTCGTGTGTATGCACTGAGTTGGATTAGTAAAACATTGAGATGTTTCTTTGAAAACCTTTGGATGTTTATTTAAAAACTTGTGATGTTTTCGAACTTGGTTTGGTTAAACTGTTCGAAAACATCACAAGTTTTTCATGTTGGTCTGATTGTGCTTTATGAGTTATTGGTCAGTGCATAGGGTAGGTTTCGGGGTACTGACACGTACCTTGGCCGGTCACACGTACCCTGAGTTGGGGCATGACAGTTGTGGTCTACTCTTTAGCTCATTTTGTTGTGTTTTTTCTTGTTATTAAGCTAGATTTTCTTTGTTAGCTTACTAGGTGTGCTAGGTTAAACACCTTATGGTTTTCTTTTTAAAATTATGTTTTGTCTATGTGAATAGGTTTGAGGCATTCTCAAAGTGTTGAGAAGCGAGTCATTGGTTGTATTCAAAGGGAAACACATAGTCTATAAATGATTTGGTTAGAAATCCTTGGTGTGGAGCCAAGGTAGTGGAGTAGGCAGTTGGCCGAACCACTATACTTATTTGTGTTTGTATTGCCTTGATTGATTGCTATAATTGCTATTCATACTTGTCAAGCATCGTAGAATAATAGCATGTCGATTTGGTTGCGTTCGGAATTGAATTAAAAAGAAATCGAATTGAACGTAGTTTTAACCCAATACTATTCAATCTCCCCTTCTAGTGTGGGTATTTGAACAACAAGAATGAATAAGATAGAAAGGTGTCGAAGCACGCTTATTGACATTACATGAGAAAGAGGACCAAGAATGTTTGCCGAGTTGATAGGATTTACACTCAAGACTCGAAATTGAAGAAAGACTAGGACACATCGTCTTTAGATTCTGTAAATGAGTATGTCCCAACATGTTGTGTATCTGCAGGGGAGATGAATTAGCCACCAAGGCAACGAAAGGTGGTTTGGTTAGCTGGTAATCTGGTATAACCCCCTAGACTCATGCCATGTGTCAATCACCTTGCTAGTCTGAGAATCTTGAATAAGAACAGGATCAGAGGTACGTAATTGTGATAGAGCAATGTAAGTCCCGAGTCAATTTGCTAATAGAAAGTAAACTAAAAAAAACTGAGGTAGATAAAGCACATGTCTAAGTGGTATTGATGGTGTAAGTGAGACATGACCAATGCCATTTACCGATGAAGAGGAACCATCAACAAGAGTGACACTAGCGGATGAGGATGGGGTAACTAAATTGGATAAAATAAAAAGGTTACCAAACATGTGATCAGATGCGCCTGAGTCAAGAATCCAAGGGTGTGTACCAGAAGTATGTGTCAAACATGCAGTAGGAGTACTTCTAGGAACAAAGGCAAATATTGACTACACTGACTGTTGTGACTGAGTGTTTTGAGCAGATTGATATTGAAGAAGTTGATAATACTCATATGCAGTAATAGTAGTTGTAGTTCTAGGAGGATGAGATTAACTGCCCAAAATACCATTAGAGGATGGCTGATCAAAGTGCGCTAGATCCGTAGTGTAGGACAGACGATCAGGAGGAAGGCCATGTAAAGAGTACTAGTGCTCTCTTGTACTACGTACCTCTATTCCCACGATGAGTATACTTAAGTCGTCCTCGGTTAGATGAAGATGACATGGTGAGATAAGGTGTTGTTAAAGACAAATAGAGTGTTGATCTGGGTTGTTGAGGGGATTTGTTGTACTGTAAATCCGAAAAAAAAAAAATCCAGCACCTTTAAGGAGATGAATATGCCCTAGCGATTTCTTCTGTTGAGAAAATAGCAATACGAAGAAGACGACCTTCCGTTCTGGGGGGAGATCGCGGTTGATGCAATCTGAAGAAGACAGGATTGCGGTTCACGCGATCTGAAGAAGCGTCGGGAAGAAGCGATTTGGGAAGCCGAAGAAGCACCGCTTGAGCGAAATCGCACGAATTAAAGTGATTTCGCATTTTTTTCTCTCAAATAAGTGGCTCTGATACCATGTGAAAATTGGAAAAAAAGTTACTTCTTAGGTAGGTAGCTCCCTCTATCTATTTATATCAAGGAGATTTACATATAAGTACAACATAGTGTGTAATTACAATTAGATCCCTATTTCACATATTTCAAAATCAGATTCTTTATTGCTGACAGGTAATGACAAAGAGATTGTAAGAGATGCTGAATTTATAGATACCGATACTCTGGTTTACCCAGAAATTTGGGCAATATGGATCGTTCTTAAAAAGCTTAGGAGCTAATCTCGAACACAATAGTTTTTTTTCCAGATTGTTTGACAGCTATCTTTATTTAACTGGAATATATGATGCACTTTGGTATTTTATTTCAGTAATTACTGACATCAGAAGATTGCTACTATTCTGCAAGTGGTGGAATAGGTGCTGAAGAAGGTTGCAAGGTCGACTTGAAGCAAATAAATAGTCATTTTTTTATAGTAATGAGGGTAGTAATTCAATTGATTACCCGGGAGTATACAACAACTACAACTAAATCTTAATCCCCATACTAGATGAGTTTAGCACAGACAGTAAGTAATATAATTTATTTTATTTTTTAGAAGGGAAAATATCTAAAATAGTTCCTAAATTTTTTCGGAATTTTCACATTGATCCCACAACTTTTTTTTTGACTCAATTGAATTTCTAAAAAATTGTAAACGTCACTTTGGTCCCTGATCGTGACCCTGTTGTTAAAAAAAATCCTACGTGGCTAACGTTCCGACGACGTGGCATATAATTTAGTTGACTTTGCTTACATGTATTTAAAGATGCTTACGTAAATTATTTTATCATTTATAAAATAAAATAAAATTCACTTTTTTCTCTCTCCCTTCCACCGTTGTCATCTCCTCCTCGTCCTTCTCCTCCTCCTCTTCTTCCCTCTTCCTCCTCCGCCGTCGCCGACGGTGTCGCATCCTCCTCCTCCTCCGTTGTAGTCTCCTCCTCCGTCGTAGTCTCCTCCTCCCCTCCTCCTCCTTCGCCGTCTCCTCCTCCGCTCGCCGCCGTCGTCGCCTTAGAATCACGAAGAATGGGCAAGGGGAGGTGTTGCCTTCGCGTCGAGGTTGAGCTTCTTAACTATGAATGAACAATAGTAGTGGAGCGGGAACAATAGTAGTGGAGCAGGATGTGACGTGGAGTGGGTTCATTTGGTTCTTCCTGGTGTTAAATCTTTTCCTGGCATCTCAAGAATAGATGGTATCAAATAAAGAAACTTAGCCACTGTTCTTGAAGAAGCAGAAGCAAACAGGGTGTGGATAATGGTGTTCTTGAATGGATCAGAGAGGTGGGTAATAAGGTTATCTATCGGTCCCACGTGAGTGACATTCGCCTGCACGAAGAAGCCAAGCATTGCAACCATTGCAAGTCTCCCTGTTTGCACCAGGTACCCATACATCAGTAACAGTAATAATCCAATCTCTATCATGCGCTTAGAAACAAAGAGTAGACTTTATTACCATTCTTGATCTCTTTCAGCTTCAATTCAGCTGCATTATCAATATCCTTTGCAAGGCCAAGAGGATTAAACAGTGGTCCTCCTGGATAGCTGTAACAAAGCATTTAATTTACATCAATCAAATCACAAAATAAAAAGAAATTAATTTTCATTACCCAGGTTGCAGGCCCTCTAGCGCAGCTTCCAACCCCAAAAATGTGCCTTCTTCTGCTTGTGATCCTGGTTTAATGAAATCCATATACCTTTTTGTCTCAGCAAACCTGCTATGTAATTTAATTACATTTAATTGCCGAGGAACAAAACTCTCCAACAAATTGAAAGCAGAGCATTGAATCATGTCTTGTAATGTAAAGCTTACCCATCAAGAGGAGTTGGACAATGAATAGTGCTTGTGTGCTAGCAAAGTCAAACTTTACAGCACCAGCTTCAAACCATACTGGAATCTTGCTAATTCCTGTCACACGTAACAGCTAGAAGCAGCAAAATAATGGGTCAAAATATAAAGCAATTGATGGAGGTGAAACCAAAGTGCCGAGAGAAGAGGTTTAATTTGCGCGCACATACATCTGTGACCAGAATGCCGGCGACGCCTGCCATGGCGAAGCGACAGTGCACGAGCCCGGCTTGCACGTACCATTTCAGGCCCTCGGGGTCCTTTCCGAGCCCCAGCGGGTCGAACCCGAAGTCTCCGACGAGCCTGAAACGCCAATTGCATTACCAAGTGTTGTCAAGAAGAAGAAGCGCGAGAAACCAGAGCGAGCGGGGAAGGGGGATGAGAGGACAGACGTGCCATCGAGGTGGGGCGGCGGGTCGAGGCCGGGGAGCCACATCGCCCGCTGCGAGGACGCTCGGGCGAGGAGCCGAGAGTGACCGACGGAAGGCGGCGGGCGGGAGCAGAAGGTGGGAGGAAATGAGCCTCTTTTGCTGCCGCCGGTGCTGAGGAACCGAGGAGATGCGGTCCTCTATTGTTCCATGAATAGAGGACAAGGAAGGAAAACACGCTTGCAGAAGCTTCCAAGGCCTCTTTCTCGGCCCTTTCCCCACCATCAGTAGATAAGAACACGAACAGGGTCTTCCTAAAAGACTTTGAAGAATGTAGACATCCACGAAGAACCAAATGAACCCACTCGCATCCTGCGGATAGAACTTGTATGAGCGGCCTGCTCATACAAGTTGTATGAGCAGGCCGCTCAATGTCCGCCAAGCCAGCTGGGCACGCATCCCTTTGAATTCGGGATGCGTGCCCAGCACACAGCTCAGCCTGCCTCCCGAGTTCGGACACGCATCCCGAACTCGGGCACGCATCCCCACGGCTTCTGAGCTGGCGTGGCGGACATCGAGCGGCCTGCTCATACAAATTTGTATGAGCAGGGCGCTCATACAAGTTCTATCCGCATCCTGCTCCACCACTACTGTTCCTTCACGATTAAGAAGCTCACCTTCGATGAGAAGGCAGCACCTCCCCTTGCGCATTCTTCGTGATTCTAACGCATCCTGCTCCACCGCTACTGTTTCTTCGCAATTAAGAAGCTCAACCTCGATGAGAAGGCAGCACCTCCCCTTGCCCATTATTCGTCATTCTAAGGAGGAGGAGAAAGCAACAGCGACGGTGGTAGAGGAGGAGACAACGGCGGAGGAGGAGGAGACGACGAACGAACAGGAGACGGCGGCGGTGGAGGAGGAGGAGGAGGAGATGAGAACAGTGGGAGGGAGAGGAAAAAAGTAAATTTTATTTTATTTTATAAATAATAAAATAACTCTCATAAGTATCTTTAAATATATATAAGTAAAGTCAACTAAATTATATACAACCTTGTCTAAAAGTTAGTCATGTAAAAATTTTTTAACGGCGGGATCATAATCATGGACTATTTTAGAACTTTTTTCTTTTAAAAAATATAAAAGTGATAATGTGGGTGAAGACGTGGCTGCTTATAAATCGTCATCATTCGCATTTGTGATAGTCATTCGTAATTTATTATCATCCTAAACGAGGAAAACCTTATTTCATGATTAAATAATTTAATAAAAAAGTTAAATTTTAAATAAAAATCAAACTATAATTAATGTATAAATTTTGGATTGGTTCAACTTTTAATTAATAAATTTGATTTATAATGAAAAAATCTTCTAATTAATTATTTGGTCCTCAAAATATCATATTTTTTTCATTTGGTACATCTTTCTAGAAAAGTTTTCGTTTAGTCTCTCAAAAATTATTTTCGTTTTCGTTTGGTCCATCCATTAACATTTGATGTTAAGTGTCAACATAGAATGCTGACATAGACTAAAGATGGACCAAATAGAAAAATAAAATATTTTAAGAGTCTAGATAATTTTTTTTTAATAAGGCTTAATTATGTTTCTAGTCCTCCAAAATATCACGTTTTTTTTCTCCATTTGGTCCCTTATTTTTTAAAAGTTTCTGTTTAGTCTCTCAAAATTTATTTTCATTTTCGTTTGGTCTTTCTGTTAACTTTCCGTTAAATTTTGCTGTTATGTGCCAACATGGCAATGCTGATATGGATTAATGAGGGGCCAAACGAAAAAAAATAGATATTTTAAGAGACTAGATGAAAAAAATGTATATTCTAATAACTTGAAGCATAATTTTAAATATATGTATATTTTAATAACCTAAAGCATAATTTTAAGGGACTAGATGAAGAAAAATGACCCCTTGCACCACCACGACTCATGCTCGGGCCGCCCCTTCCACCACCACGATTCGCGTTAGCTCCGCCCTTTCGCAAGAATTGAGCCACCCCTTGCTGCTTGTGCCGCCCCTTGCTACTCGCGTCGTGAGGTTGCCCCTTGCTGGTGGTGCAAGGGCAGCGTGAGCGCGTGTCGTGATGGCGGAAGTGGGCTACGCGAGCGATCGTGGTGGCGCAATGGGTCATTTTTTCATCCAGTTGCTTAAAATTATGTTTTAAGTTATTAAAAAATATATATATAATTACACTTTAAGTTATTAAAATATATTTTTTTTCATCTAATCCCTTAAAATATCTTTTTTTATTTTCATTTGGTCTCTCATTAATCAATGTTAACATTGTCATATTAGCATTTAATAGCAAAAATTAACGGAGGGATCAAACGAAAATGAAAATAGTTTTTGATGAACTAAATAAAAACTTTTTAAAAATGAGGAACCAAACAAAAAGAAAAAATATTTTGGGGACCAAAAATATAATTAAGCTAATTATTTTATCTAATTGAAGTCCGTATATACTAATATGTTTGTGTTACATTCATTCAAATGATCTACAGTGAACAGTGAGCTTAAAATTCAAATTTCCTTTTGGATAGTTAAAGTCATCTCGCTTCAGGGATATATATAAATAAATAATCTTTGAGTTTATCACACCTTGTGTTGAGGAAAACCCTCACCTTTCATACACCCATGTCACAAAAAATTCATAATAATAGGCATGTTGGGTCCAATTATATATAAACTCTTTGTCCAATACCTTCGATTTAAATATTTCAACTTTAAAAGATCGAATAATATTTTCCTGAGTGGAAGTTTGAATAAATGGTAATAAAATGATTGTCAGCGTAAAATAAAAAAAGGCAAGCTTCTTACTCAAATGACAATATAGAAAGAGTTTCTAAATAAGGGAAAAAATATGCCATATAGACTCACATTCAAAATTCAATTTTTTACTTACAAATATTTGTATTACACTTACATTTGTTGTTGGAATGTAACTCATAAATGCATCCTCATCAAAAATCCATTATCGTCCTTCAAAAATGGTCAATGTTACCTCATGTTTTGTTGATTCTGTTTCTATGGAGCCTCTTATAGCAATAAAACCAGGTTCTCTCGGTTCCAGTAGATTATCACCCTCACCACCTAACATTAATAATATGGAAGACATTGTTGGTCTATCTTTAGGCAGTTCTTGAACACATAAAAGACCGATCTTTATACACTTGATGACTTCAACTATAGGAAATGGATACCCAATCAATTCATCGACTAGTTCTAAATGCTTGCCTTCTTTAAATAAACTCCATGCCTGAAAACAATTCATAACACACAAAATCATGCATCAAAGAAGTATAAGATAAAGATAAAAGTAATCTATTTTGCAATACTTACATATCCCAGTAAACTCAATTTGCCAGTAGAGTCGTAAACCTCTCTATTCCTTTTGCCACTTATTATTTCGAGCACTAATACACCAAAGCTAAACACATCCGACTTCATTGAAAAAACTCCATCCATGACATATTCAGGGGACATATATCCGCTACGCACATTGATAACCTCAATGGTAAGTATTATAACATTTATACTATGCTCAAAGTAAAATGATGAGAGAGATGAATGAAACTTAATTACTATGTGCCAACGACTCTTCTTGTATTTGCTTCAGTTTGGTCGCCTCCAAATATTCTCGCCATGCCAAAATCTGATATTTTGGGATTCATATCCTTGTCTAGGAGAATGTTGCTAGCTTTGAGATCCCTGTGAATGATTCTGAATCTAGAATCTTCATGAAGGTAGAGAAGGCCTCGAGCAATTCCAACTATGATATTGTATCTTGTTTGCCAATCCAACAATGCAGGTCTAGCTTTATCTGATAATCACAAATTTAGCATAACTACTCATTTTAGACTGCATAAAATTAATCAATAGACCGATTAGATACTATATACCCATCCGAGCTCTGTAACTATGTGTTAATTAACATAGAAATTAAAAAGATTTTTTTCTTTGAAAAAGAAGATAAATGTAATGTCATTCGAATGAAATATTTGGTTTAAGCTGGCACTCTAATACTTGTAAGTAGTAAATAGAAAGTGAATTACCATGAAGATGAAAGGAATTGAACAACTAACCAAATAGGATGGCGTCCAAGCTTCTATTGGGCATGTACTCATAGATTAACATGCTTTCTTCTCCTTGAATACAGCAACCAAGAAGTCGCACGAGATTTCTATGCTGTAGCTTAGCGATCAGCCTTACCTCATTCTTCAACTCATCTATACCTTGCGCGGATGTCTTGGATAGTCTCTTCACAGCTATCTCCTTTTCTTGTCCCAAAATCCCCTGCAATATTAGTCATGTTACATAATTGACAGAATAGGAGTGCTTAATTATTGAGGTAAACTAAATCCATTATACCCTGTATACTGGACCAAATCCACCCTGACCGAGCTTGTTATCGGTTGAAAAGTTGTTAGTGGCATCTATGATTGTGGCTAAATCGAAGATTGGCAGGTCCAAGTCCTTCCCTTCATCTTCTTCCTCATGGAAGGCTTCTGAGAAGGAAATATTACATGTTGAGCAGTAGCTAACAACTCACGGAGCACTGAATTGATTGCACTTACTTGTGCTTCTCTTCTTTCTTTTCCAGACATACCAAGCAGCAGAAGCCAGGAGTATACTTGCAAGCAGCACCACAACGATGACGATTATGTACGTCTTTTTCTTTTGATAGAGGAAATAGTCATTTGATTCGGAGCCTACATACAAGATCAATAAACATCATTGATTTCAATTTTTAGGGGTATAAAATCTACATCAATCTAGGTATGTGGATATACTTAGATCAGCTGCTGCTAGTCTGAGATAGAGATCTTGGCCACCATCAGTGTACGCTCTGATATCAGTGAGATTGGAAGTAGCCCATCTAATGCAGCCAATCCCATCTCCACCTCCGCTGATGTTTGCAGCAGCGTAGGCTGTGCACGAGCAATTCTTCAAGCACAAAGCCGCACACTGCTCCAGACTCATGCCCGTGTCCACCACCGTATTTGACGTGTCCGGTAACTTCGTCTGCCTCACCGGGACGAACCCGTCAGTCCTGTTCCGGCAGTCCAACGCCGTCTTCCTCTGGCACCCATCTGTCCAATCTCCGAGAGACCAACTCGTGGGACTACTCGGGCGGAAGCCTGGAAGACAGTCGCAGATGGCCACATTGTTGGGATTGCACACGCCGTTTGGGCCGCACTTGGCCATGTTATCGCATTGGTCCTTGGGCACGGACCAGAAGACGTTCCAGATATTGCTCTGCTCGATCCACACCAGCCGCTGCGTTACCGACTGGTTCACGACCAACCTCGTGTAGATGGAGGAAGCATCGGGCGTGTAGGAGAAGAAGACCTCATCCTCGTTGGCCACGAAGATTGTGTTCGTAAACCAGTCGCCGGTCTTCATTTCCGGGATGCCACTGAACTGGAGTCCATTCCATGGCCCTGATCGCCACACCTTGGTCGTCCCTGACTGTAGAAAAAGCTCGTGGTTGTGGAAATCGATGGCCACAACATTATCGCTCGGAGCTGGATCGCTGGAGCTTGTCCACTCTGTGAGGTTGCGGTTGAACCGGGACTTCAAGTTCCAACCAAGCTTCATGCCCGGAATGAGCGTGTCAGTCGGGAAGTCGAAGCTCTGCCATGCAAAGCTGCTACGGGGCTCGTTATTAATTTGGCTGCTAGATTCCCTCAGGACGAAGTTCCCATTGTCGAGGAGCTGCGCCACCGAGTTTGTGAGGGGCGGCGAGCTCGGCGGTGACAGGATGATGGTTGAGTTCCCGTCGGCAATGAAGAGCGTTCCATTGGTAGTTATCGAAAGGTTGCCAAAGCCGCTAGTGATGGGACGCTGGCGATTTGCGACCCATACGATGGTTTGGACGGGGATCTTGTGGTACCATATGCCGACGTAGCGCTTGTTCTTGGAACCGAAAAAACCTAACTCGAAGTTCTCACCGGCGGAGATGAGGGTTGTGCCGTTATCGAGGAGCGGTTCGCCGGGGGTTATGGTGTCAATTGAACTGGTGATGGTGGGGAAGAAGAGAGTACCGGGGATGAGGAGGAAGCAGAGAAGGAAGGAAAAATTGATCACGGGGCTACTACTCATGATCTATGATTACTGTGAGATACTCAAATGCATTTTGAACTTCGGACTGGGGATTGAGGAGAACTTAAATGCAATACGAAGAATTAACTTGATTTGGCCGTCAGGACTCAGGACTATGATTGGGCGATGATGGTAGTGTCCATGTCCACTTGTCGAGCACTGAAGTCGTCGATCGCCGTACCCTTGACGGCTGTCTCCGACGCCAAAGATCAACCAAACCCACATCTTCCTGGCGTATGGTTGACTTTTCTAGTTTGGAGTTTGGAGTGCCTCATACGTAGATGCATAAATATGCGTTGACTTAGTATAATTTGCAGAAAATAGATGGTCAACTGCTGAGACAAGCCAACAACTAACGAGGGACCTTAAATAATATTCATTCAAACTCTTTAGTAAACTTGACGAGTCATCGGGGACTAAATTTAATCCTGTGAGAAAAGATGTCTCTCGTTGGCTCGAATAAGTGGGGCCCATCTCATCTTATTTGACCGAGGAAGTGAGGATCAGCTGCTATGATCCCGTCGATCCCATCTATTCGTGTGCGAATTTGTGAGCTCCGATTTGGTGAACTGCATTAAAGGCCAAATTGGCTTGAAAGGAAGGGCGAGCTGCGTCCCGTTTCAGATAAATGAGTCATTGTATCATCATAATTACTTTCACGTCGATCAACTCATCTACTCAAAGGTTTTCTTCGGTATAAATAATATTTGAAGCCTGAAAAATATCAAAACTATTTTTCAAAGCTCCATAAATAAAATATTTTTTTGTCGAAATGATATTTTTTTCTTATAACTAGTATGTTGACATATGTGACATTCATTCAACTGTGTGCATTTTCATTATAATACAAAATATTTTTCGTACTCAAATCCTAATTTTATCATTATTTTTTTGTCATATAGAAAGTTAACTCTTGTTATCATTTAGTAACGCTCGATGAAAAAAGTTCGCAAGCCAATCAAATGTAACCTCGTTGATATTACAATCGAATTTGATGTTCAAGAGTTGTGTCATTGCCGATAATCTAATGTATTCATCGCAATTTTCATACAAAGGTTCATCGATAATTTTTAATAACTCGTAAAATTTTACAGCCTCTTTATTTGCTAATTTAGTCTCTATCGTAGGTTGTTCTTCTGTAACATCAACTACTCTAGTATCTGGCGCCACTAACGTCTTAGTAACTGACTCGACATTATCATTAAAATAGAAATCACCAAGACTATCAAGAATCAATATTTTATATAGATTATTGAGATTAGATGAAGAAACAGTGGCACTAGAAGATTCAACATAAGTTTGAACCACATGACTGCTCGACATTTCGACATTATATGGCTCCCCATGACAAACTTACTAATTGTATCTTGGTGTGAATCTTTTTGTATATAAATGTATTATGATAATTTCTCGATTTAAAAACCTTCAATTGGAGAAATACGCACAGACATCGAATTTTATCAATGATAACGAATTTTGTATTCAAATAGGTGAAATTCAAGAAATAAGTTACGACTTCTAGAAACTCATTCCGTCATTCGTTATAGCTCCACGATCAAATCGTCGGTACATCCAACTTCGATCACCTGATATGATTATGTCAATGAGTCATATCATTAGTTAATGCTTTTAGGAGGGATTATTCTATTCCATTTGAGATTCATATTTTTCATATTGATCTAAGTATTTCATTTTTTAAAAAATTTCAGCAGCATCTCTCTATAATTCTCCGAACACACTTATTATCTAAGCGTCTATCGAAGGACAAGAGAGATTCATAAACCAAAATTTACGAATGAATAAAAACTACAAGAAAAAATTAAGTACAATATAAATAATTATATTTTCAAATTATTTAATTAGAGATAATTCAAAGATGATACATCGTATAAAATATTATCTACTTCATTTAATTTCAACTTAAACTTCAACATAAATTGAATTAAAATACATTATGTAAATTTTAATTTAATTAAGCCACATGTATAACAAGCATTTACTAACGAATCACAACTCATCTAAACATTAACAATTAGTCATGATTTAACAACTAATCTAAACATTAACAACTAATCTAAACATTACCAATTAGTTAATCTAACATTAACAAAATTAACCTAAAAATCAATTAACACTTAAATCTAAATTTAACAAAATTAATAAAATTCACCCTATAAATTAACTTATACTTATATAATATTAATATATTTTTTAACTAATACTTATATAATATATAACATTTATATATATTTATATATATATAGTTTTTCAAAGATATATATTTAAATATATAATTAATTATACATATCAAAGTATATATATATATATATTTATAATTTCAGTTATAATTATATTATATATAATTATATTTATAATTAATTTCTGTTACGACATTTGATTAAATTTCATTAATTACAATTATACTTATTATATTTATTTAAATTATATTAATTTCATATAATTTCATATCAATAAATTGATAATTTTAGGGGTGAGCGAGTTCGGATACCCTGTATTTTTCATGATACCTGGACCCTACTTGTATAGGATAAGTTCCTAGGTTTTAGACCCAGACCTACCCTATTGGGATTTGGAATCGGACCATATCTGAAACTTGTGATGTAGTACAAGTTCTTAGTACCCTGTTGAAATCTGTTCATTTACATGTTCCAATGTACAACTTTCAAGTACTCAGTTGGAACTAGAGATGACAATGAGTCGTATATTGAATGTGGTGTTGGCTTATAAGACTTGATGGGTGTGCTACCATTAACTTCAACTTGAGCATTTTAATTAGGCCAATAGGTTGGTCTATAAAGTTTGTGGGTCAATTATCCTATCAAGTGAGTTGAAATAAATGATATTAGAGCAATATATAGTCCTTGTCATGGTGAGGGAGCTTGCATGAGAAAGTATTTCCCAGGAGATGTGGTGGAACAACTACTAGGCTAGGCCTCACATGCTTTCGATTCGGGTGTGATTCTGGGCTATGTGTTAGACTTAAGTTGGGTCTTGACGTGAACATCAATGTTGGCCTAAGATTGTCAACCGTGATCTTAATTTTAATTTTGATGATAACAAATATGTAACTAATAATTTCATAAAAAAATATTTTTAGGTTCCATATCGGTTTGCGCGACGTCCTCGATCGAAAATATCGGAGAAATCGATAAGGACGCTCATTGATTATATGTATATCATCGATTGGAGAAATCAGAAAATTTGGAAAGGCTGAATCTAGGTCTAGAGTATCTAGATTATATTTATATCCTCTATTTGATGCATAAGAACCAAAATTCAAAATTCAAACCCCGAAAACTTGAAAACCAGACAAATCAAAAAATGACCTTGAAAATTTCAAAGTAACTCCTTAGATAACTACATAATTTAGATTTTTTTTTTGCCATCAAAAGTCTCAGTAATTGTTCCTTAGGTAAAAATAAGTTAAACTATTTGAAAAGATTGTGGAAATTTTTAATCTATTCATATTTAACTCGGGAGGTTTTAAAATTTTTGATTTTCCCAAATAGGTACTAGATTCCAAAATTTAGATTTTGATTCTTGAGGATTTTAATTTTTTAGATATTTTTAATAAATCCAAATAGGGGTACTTCCTTATTAACATATGTGTTCTAAATGTTAATAAGATTTGAAAGGCTAGATACCACCAAACTGCCTAGAATGCCCCCAACTAGTAAAATTGTCCAGAATTTCCAAAATGCCCCCCAACGGTTCTATTTTGAATTTTGAGCCGTTAAGCTTGTTTGAACCCGAGCCTCTCTTGGTGTTTTCTCTATAAAAACACCTCACCTACATTCCATAAGTTCTTCAACAATACTTCATGAGACATCTTTTAACATCCAAGAGTCTTAATTAAGTCATTTTAGTTGAAATCCTAACTTTGAGCTTTTACCTTCTTGATTGAGCCTTCGACCTTGAGTTTCATCATCAAAGACATCAAGATGAAGCTAGGATCTTGTGTTGGAGCTAAGTAGTTTATATTTTACATTTATTGCTCCATTATTGTTGTATTATGTGCTTATTCTCATTGTATTTAAGTTTGTGATAACCAGGAGTGCTAGGTTTGTGTGTATGGTGATAGCCTTGGTGTAGAGGCATAAATCCACTGTTGTAAATTTAGTTTTCTAGGGTTAGTTGGGTAGTCCTTAGGAGAAGAGGTGTTAGAGGTACTCTCGAGTGTCAGACTAACCCTCGGTTGTGAGGGTCGGTAGCTTCCGCTTTCTATTAAATTATGATTTACCTAAAGTAATCAAGAAACAGTTAAAACCAAATTTAGGTTAAAGTTTTATTTAACACACTGTTTACCCCCTCTTCTAGTGTGGTCATTCAATTTATATTTAGTATTAGAGCGGGTTGTAGCTTGACATTTCACCATCTCTTCTAAAATTGGTCTTGATCCGAGAATGGCGCTAGAGTCGATAGTTACTACATCTCCTTGGTTTGATAGGCTAAACTTTGGGTTTTGGCAATAGGATATATACTTTTTTGAAGACCCAAGGTTTAGGAGTTTACGAAATGTTGAAAACACAATATATCAAACCTAAGGAAGAAAATATATTTGCATGAACCCAAGAACAAAATGATATGTTTCATTTAAATGCTAAAATCATGAATTGCATATATTGTTCTTTGGAAAATGATATTTTCGAAAAGGTCGTGCATTGCAAATAGACTTTTGATGTTTGGGCCACTTTGAATATTCTATATGATTATGCCAAAATCGAAGAGCTTACTACATTTGGTGAGGGTGGTGATGACAATGATCATCCCCTAGTACTAATCATGATTTTAATGCCCAAAGCATACATAGGCAAAGAAGCAAGTATAAGAACCAAAAAAATTCTTAAATTATTGATGTGTAAGAGGCAACAAGTTAAAGCTGAAACTTATGTCTCCTGATGTGAGACTAAACTAGGTTATTACAATCTCCCTCACTTATGTCTTGATGTCCATGTCAAGACCCAACTTTAACATGCTGCCTCTTGTACTTGCTTCACTCCACAACAACCCCAAGCATGGTCCCGTCTTACACTCCAAGCGAGTTCGGCTTGACCCCAAACGTGGTCCTTGACCCAATGCCACTCCTCAACGACCTGAAGCGCACTCCTCGTGAGCTCAGTTTAACACCGAGTCTCGTCCTTGGCCTAGCGCTATTAATTTTGGCCTCAACGCCCCTCCTCAACAACCCCAAGAGCAGTCCTTCCTTATGCTCCCCGCGAGCCCGACTTGACCCCAAGCACGGTCCTCGGCGCCGACACCACTCCTCAACACCCAAAGTGTGCTCCTATCGAGCTCGATTTAACATCGAGTTTAGTCATTGGCCTCAACGCCACTCCTCAACAACCCCAAACACGATCCTGCCTTATGCTCCCTGCGAGCTCGGCTTGACCCCAAGCATAGTACTTAGCCTAAGCACCACTCCTCAACGACCTGAAGCGTGCTCCTCATGAGCTCAGTTTGACATCGAGTCTAGTCCTCAGCCTTAGCGTAGTACTTTCAGCCTTAGTGCCACTCCTCAACGACCCCAATGGGCCTGGCTTGACCCCAAGCGCAGTTCTTGGTCTCAGTGCCACCACTTGTAGCCTCAGTGCCCCTGAAGACCTTGACATTCCCAGCACCTCCACCGGCTCTGAATGCGGTCTCCGCCTCCTAACAAGATCAACCGTAGAGCCCTCAACGCCCTCCAAAGCTCCGAACATGGCTCCTAGACTCAGTGAAAGTTTCCAGCCTCGAACACAAACAACTCCGACGAAGGGCAAACCTAAAAGGCCAGCAGCCCAAAGAACGGCTACCGAGAAGGTAACCTCAGTCCTAAATCTACCTGTAATAAGAACTCAGCCTCAACCTGAAGACCTAAAGGGCAACTCGCTATCCTAAGAAGTGGGTACCGACTAGCCAACATCAGCCAAAGAAGCACCAGAACGCTCTCCAGCTCCAGCGGCTATCACCACACAGTGTCGACCAAATGCCATTCAACCAACCAAAGAGCGCTAGCACCTACCAAACACTTGGTTCTCAGCTAGCTGAGAACGAAAATAACACACAAAGAATATGACAAAAAATAAAACATTCAGGAACATATTTATAGGCCCACAAGGGGCAACAACATCCACATGCCCACGAAGGGCGAATGTTAAATGCCCCGAAGGCAAGAAATCTACAAGACAAGGAATACGTCGTTACAACCCAAGTTGCAATCCACATATAGACAATCCAACTTACCAAGACAAGGATGGAGGAACATCGAGGACCACTGAGGGGGCATTGTCCCCGGGGACGTCGGTCGCCATCATCAGAGGGGGGCACGACTCAGCAGTAATCATCGAAGGCTCTTCCTCAACTGACGCAAAGACCTCCTCCTCTCCCACGACGAGTGGGTCGACCAGGGCACCATCCCTGATCTCCTTAAAATACCCAACCACAAAGAAGTCGACTTTCGGGCCGAGGAACTTGACCAACTCCAGCGTCATATCAAAGCTCGCAACATACTGCAAAAAGGTCTCATCTTGATAGTCGTTGACCTTGCCCACAAGTATATGCACTTCTCCCTAGTGCCTCTCAATCTCAGCCCAGACGGTGACGACCTCAGTCCTCATATTAGCCTCCACCTCCATTACAACACTAATCTCTAGCTCCAAGAAGACCAACGCCTCTTCTAAGTTCGCGACTTTGCCTCTCAAGACATCAGTCGTGACCTAGGCCTCCCTCGCCCTAGCCACAACGTCAATGGCGGCACCGTTGAAATCCAAGATCTCATCATCCCTCGCCTTGAGATTCTTCTCCACTGTTGGTGAAATGACCTACACTAGAGGGGAGGTGAATAGTGTATTTACTAATCTTTTCGCATAATTTCAATTTTAAATATTTCTTAAACTACTTAGGCAATTCACAAATTATATAGGAAGCGGAAGCAAGATAAATAATTAGTAATTCAATACGCAAAGGAAACAATGCTAACACTTTGATTTATAGTGGTTCGGCCCCAATGCCTACTCCACTACCTAAGCACCCCACTTAGGATTTTCAAACTAGTTTTAATAGATTAATTAGTTTCCTTAGAATGAGGACTTTACACCGGAAAGTCTCTACTCTCAAACCGAAGGCACTTCCACACCGGGAAGTATCCCGCCTTCCTAGAAAGAGCACTCTCCCACCTCAACCTTAAGGACAACTCAACTAATCCTAGCAAACTAACTTTACACCGGTGGATTTAAACCTCAAACACTAAGGCTATCACCTAATTTCAAGACATAACAACCTAGTTCTTTACAAGCTCAAATATAATGAAATAAATCGCAAAAATACACAAATAATGGAGCAAATAAATAATACAACAAATACTTAGCTCCAAACACAAGTCCTAGTTCCTCTTGATGCCTCAATGATGAATCGTTCAAAGCTTGAAGGCAAGATCAAGGATGTATCATGGAAACTAGGGTTATCAAAGGGATGGCTCAAGAAAAGCTTTGAGAATGATAAAAAATGACTCAATAGAATCATAGATCATGGAGGAAAGACTCCCATGGCTTGGTATTTATAAGCCATGAAGAGTTGGCATGAAACAACCAACTCAACGATTGGAAAACTAGCCGTTTCCGCATTCCGATTGCAGGTTCGATCGATCGTCGGTCAATCGACCGAGCGACCGCATGCCTACTGCCAATTTGTGGCAACATTCAGTCGATCGAAACTGAATAAACGGCTTGGTTTTGGCTTTTTTTTTGCTCGTTTGTTCATTTCTAGATTCGGTCTTCGCTAGGTCCTCTTATAAAATATTTTTTAACTTTAACTTTAAAACATAAATATTATATAAGGATTACCGCCATTTGGATTCAATAAAAATATCTAAAAAATTTAAATTCTTAAGAATCAAAATTTAACTTTTGGGATCTAGTACAAATTTCTAAAAAATAAAAATTTTATAATCTTCCGGGTCAAGTATGGATAGACTAAAGACTCTAAAAAATCCTTAAAAATATATCGTTATCTAATTTTTACCTAAGGAACAATTATCGGCACTTTTAGTGCCAAGAAAATATCTAGGTCATATAGCCCTCTAGGGAGCTCCCTAGGGTTAGTGAATTCCAGGGCCATTTTTGATTTTTTGGTTTTTCATATTTTGGGGTTCGGGTTTGGTTTTTGGGTTCTTATGCATCATTATAAGAATTTACAATTTATCTAGACACCATAAACCTAAACTCTAACTTCCTGACGAATCCCGAGCATCGACGAGCGTCCTTGCCGATTTCTCTGATCTTTTCGATTGGGGACGTCGATCGCTAACCGACTTGGAACCTGAAAGAATTTTTCACTGAAACCATTAGTTCCATGTTTTTTATCATCAGAATCAAGATTAAGACCAAGGTTGAAAATCTTAGGCCAACATCTACCTCCTCCAGCCTGGCCTTCAGATATTCGATCTCCCAAGCCTGGGCCTCAGATGTCTCCAGCACAGACAACCTATCTTTCTTCGGCTTTTCCGCTAGACTGGCCAATTTGAGGCATTGAGCTAGCCTCAATGTGCTTGGTCACCTCAATCGAGCCCACCTCATCGGGCAGGCCAACCACAACATCCGGCAAAAGGTGTTGATCGTCACAAGAAGCCGTACTAGGGCATTGCTCCGCTTGGGAGCCCTCCACTGCCACCGCCACTCCGATGCAATAGCCACGACCTCATTCGGGAAAACAACTTTCTGAGGGATAGGTCCTCGTCCTCCAGAATCACAGTGCCTAGAGCCATGGCCCTCTTCCTTCGCTTGAGGGGAGCGAGGAGGGTAAGAAAGTTGGTGCTCTTTCTTGCTTCCTCATAATCCTTCAAGGCCTCAAGATGATGATACTTTGAATCCAAGAAGGCTCAAGTAGGGTAAGATTGAGAAATGAGGTTTAGAACTCAAGGAAATTGACTCAATCTTTCAAGGATAGACTTAATGAGGCATTGGAGAGGTTAGGAGGCTAAGGTTATATATATAGGGAATGAAGGCATGAGGCTAACTAATCATTCAATGGATCTAAATAGATCCGTTGACATTTTCGGTCGATCGTCGGCTGGCCCTGGGTCGATCGTGATTCGACCAAGGGTCAGCCGAATAGGTTTTGGAAATTCCTAGAACCATTTCGGCCGTTCCTCGAGGATCGGCCGAGGTTCGACCGATAATTTGATGAGAAACTGATTTTTGATTATTATTATTATTTTTCACTTGGGTTCGATTTCGGCTTTTGATTGGGTTTTAGCTTTGCAAATACATGGAAAATGGAATTTTGAGGCCTTAGAAGTATTTTACAACAAATTCTAAGCCTAGACCTAACTTTCTACTCGATCGCCTCCGAAACTGTCGACACTTGAATTTTCACGATTTTCTCCATAATTTCCGACGAACTTCACGTGCATATCGATCACCCAATATGAGATGAAACACTTGATAAACTCATTAGAATAATTTTGTTATCATCAAAATCAAGATGGTGACCAAGGTTGAAAACCTTAGGCCAACATCGAAGGCATCCTCGTTGGCGGAACGAGAAAGTAATACACCTCTGCAGAAGGCCTCAATAACGCTGGAGTTGGTCATCCCCAAGCTCTGCTATCTTATCTCATCATGAACCCACGAGTAAGGGTCTGTGGCCTCGCCCGACGTACCTACTGTCAACTCAAGGCTAACACCTTTCTTCCCCCATCAACCCAACGAATACCAGAAACCCTATTGAACGAGGGACGAATCAGTACAACCTACCAACCTAAGGTCAACCCCAACAAGGCAGAAGTAAAAAGTCGAGTCAGGAAGACTTACCAAAAATGAATGACAACATACAAGGCAATGAACGCAGCGGCATCGTCACCAACAATGACACCAAGAGCACAAACCGGGAACATGCAATAATGTGGGACGCAAGAAAACTCAAAATAAATGAGAGGAGAGAGCTTTAAAGACCAGGAAGCGACAACATCCTCATCAGGCAGCTTGACAGTCGTGCTCTAGTAGCAGAATGAATCCCAACTGATCGTCCCATCAATGACAAATACTTAAATTCCTCAAAGCATGAACGAGTAGATCTTTGTGTCATGATTACCCCCTATCAAAATTAAATGGTAGAAAAAGCAGGCAACAATGGAGGGTCGACACGTGGAAATGAGCACTCCCTCTTCAGGCAGCTATCATACTGGGCGTAGAAATCGAAAAGTCACAGAATGACGAGACCAAGATATGCTAATCTTACTTACCTCGACAATTCAAGGGTAGAACTAAACACATGTAATTCATTTACCGAAGTCCGGCCGAGGTTAGGCACTTGAAACATGCCGAAAGCTCGGCAAAAGAACAACAGTCGACACACTATTAGAGATCGACACGAAGTCCTCGGACTCCGACTAAACTCGGGGGCTATGGACTGGATTAGTTCTTTGGGCCCGATCGGACTAGGCCCGAATGCACCCACACTCATAAACTAGAGTCGGAACGAGCCAACCATAATTAGCCCAAGGGCTCCACCCGCCCAAACGATCGAGAATTTCGACATCCTTCATTAATTATCAAGGATTCGACAGTAATGAGTTTGCCATCTCTGGGATAAACTTCGACCCATTCCGGGCATATCCCCCGCAAGATTATGGGACACATCATCGCTTGAGACACCCCCGATCTGCCTCATAAAATAGACACGATGCAAATTGAATATACTCTTGATTCCAATTTCATACCAACTATCTAAGATTCCTTCTTACTCAATCGCTTCTTACTTAAGTGTTAGATTGTCTTCTTTGTAGGTCACCCTCGGAGCTGCGCTAGATCAAGAGATGCGAAAACTCGCATCATCCTGACTTCAGGCAAAAACATCAAGTATTACAACATATATATATATATATATATATATAGTCATAAACATTAAATTAATCTAATTGTATTAAATTTAGTATCTAAGTTACTTAAATGAATTAAATTATTAATTAATATGTTATTTTATGATCCAATCTTTAATTAGCACATCCTAAATTTTATTGCTGCACTGTCCATCAAAATAAGTGAAACATAATAGTCAAATAACAAAAAATGAATTAAAAAATAATTAGAAATTAAATTCACCACAAAAAAGTTCCAATTAATTAAGAGTAAAGTACATGTTAGTTTATATAATACATTGTAAACGAGATGATAATGTTAAATTATGCTTATAATTTAATATCACATAAATAACACATCATGGAAAGAGTTTCATGCAAGTTAAAATATCAAGCCACTCATTTGGTGCTTGATAACATCACTCCAGCAGAGGAGGATCATGAAAAAGAAAAACCATTACACTTGAGAGATGCACGACCATAATTGAAATGCTTGATGAATAACAAAATCAGCACAACCCGTCGAATTTTTAAAATGACAAAAATTTCTATGATTCCAAGTACTCCAAAGTAGACAAGAAACAAGCTTGAGGCCAAATGGAGAATGACGTAGTCTTTGTCGAGATAAAAGCCACTAGTCTGAGACTGATAAAACACCACTCCGATCTGGGAGGAGAAGTTCAGAACTGCGCCATATGTGGTCCGCCAAGCTGCAATGGAGGAAGACATGCTGAGCTGATTCTGGATGTAACTTGCACAGTGGACAGCAGGTGTTATGAATTACAATTTGCCGACTTCGGAGTTCATCTTTTAAAGGAAGGCAATCATGCATAAGGCGCCATAGGAACACCTTAACGAAAGCTTGAGATGGTTGAAGTAGAGGATGAAAGTTATGAAGACATTGATTCCAACAATTGATAACCCGAAGCAACTGTATATGCACAATTTGTATTGTAATGCCACACCCATTTATCGCATCCTGCTTGGATGTTAATTTTAAGAATAGTATCAACAACTGTTGCAGGAAACAAAACACAGATAGTTGTAGTGTTCAACAATCGAGTGTTCTTGTCAAAAAACTAAGATATATAAATTGAATTCGAGTCATTCGACGACGGTCCGCAAACACTGAAGAAAGGTTCCGTTGGTAACCAAGGAGAGCCTACAGCCGAGAGAATAGTTTCAGATCCAATCTGAACTCTTAATCATCGACGGAGAAGATCGCGTCCTTTCAAGATACCCCTCCATCCCCAAGAATAATTCATCTTAACATCAGCATCCAAAATAGAAGAATAAGGATAATATTTTCCTTTAAGAATTTGGCTTAGAAGAGATGCAGTCCAAGATAGCAGCCTCCATCCGATTTTTGCAAGCAAGGCCAAATTCATTCGCCGACCTTCCTTGAAGCCTAATCCTCCTAGCATCTTATCATAGCACAACCGAGACCATTTCATCCAATGAATACTTTTTTTTCGGCTGAGAAGACCACCAGAAATTACTACAGACTTGATCAATCTTATGACACAAAACATTTGATATGTAGAAACAAGACATTGCATAGTTAGGCATAGCAGCCAAAACTGATTTAATCAAAGTAGCTTTACCAGTCCTCGATAGAAACTTTGAAGACCAGCTATCCATCTTGTTTCGAATTTTTGATATGATGAAATCAAAAGTCTCTTTCTCCGATCTATTCATCGTTGCTGGAAGACCGAGGTATTTATAAATACTCACCTATGTGAGGAATGTGAATGATGGAACTTAAATGGGAGCGGAGGCGATGGGGCGTATTCCTGGAGAAAAAAATTGAAGATTTTTGCTCATTAATTTGTTGGCCTCTCACCTTCTCAAAATGCTTGAATAAATAACGAATACATCTTGCATTGTGCTCATTAGCTTTACTGAAGACCATAAGATCATCTGTGAAGAAAAGAGAAGTAACCTCCGGGCAATGCCGTCCCAGTTTAATCGCTTGACAACCCATTGATGTGTTCACTTGTTGCAGCATACTATGAAGGCCTTCCATGCACAACACAAAGAGAAATGGAATGGATCTCCCCGATGAAGCCCACGGGAAGGCTAGAAGTAACCAAAATTATGACCTTCATCCGAGATAGTATAAGTCACTGATGAAACACATTGTAGAATGAGTATAATAAAGTCCTCATGAAATCCCAATGCTTTCATAATTGCAGCCAGAAAATCTCATTCGACATGATCATAAGCTTTACCATGTCAAATTTTATAGCCATGGGCTGAGAGAAGATGGTGATGTTGTCTTCAAGTGGTGCATCACTTCATGAGCTACCAATATATTTTTCGAAATGAGGCGCCCCGCAATGAATGCACTCTGGTTCAGAGAAATTAATCTATTTATAAAAGAATGTAATCACTGAACCAATATCTTAGAACAGATCTTATAGAAGACATTGCACAACCTTATCGGGCGTACGTAAATGAGACATGGTCATAGTGGTTTTGTTCTTAGGAATAAAAGCAAAAATGGTATCGTTGAAGGCTTTCAGGATTTTCTTACTTCTGAAAAAGGCCGCAACAACTTCATATATATCCTGATCAATCACATGCCAATACTTGCAGAAGAATGCTCTAGTAAACCCATCAATTCCCGACGCACTATCTTGATTAATAGAGAACACCGCAGTCTTTACTTCATCATAGGAAATAGGACGTAGCAGCCAATTATTATTCATTCTCGATATTTTTGCCTGCATCCCGTGCAAATGAGCTTCAATATTTCTAGGCTTTGTGGAAGTAAACATGCTCCAAAAGTAGTTAATGGCCACTTTCGCAACCAAGTCCGGGCCTTCTACCCATTCGCCTTGGTCATTTTTTATTCGAGGAATTCTATTGACATATCGACAGGATCTTGTGCAAGCATGGAAGTACACAGTGTTTCTATCGCCTTTAAAGCCATTTCAATCTAGATTTTTGCTTCTAGAATAGTTCTTCATCCTGAACCACGGCAAGGAGATCAACTTTCAACATTTTTTTGTGGTTGAGTAATGAAGTGTAATTGTCGGGGAGATCAAGTTAAGTTGCGAATGGATTTCTTTAATTCGCGAAGCCGAGTTTTGATTATTATGCTTGAGCCAAGTAGTGATTGCTCTTTGAACCAACTTTAGTTTGGAGAACACTTTGAACTGAGAAGTTTCATCTACATGAGAAGACCAAGCTCTATATGTAACTGCAGATATTTGATCATTATCCAGCCAACGTCTGTCAAATTTAAAGTCTCGTTTAGAAATGTTGACAACCAAGTGTTTAATTAATATAGGATGATGATCACTTCCAATATCATCAAGGTGAAAAATAGTCCAGTTCCGCCAAGTATCATACTAATCAGTCGAGCCAAGGTATCAATCAAGAACCTTCTCCATTAGGTGCTCTCTCTAGCGACGATTGCACCATGTAAATTCTGGACCAGTAGTAGGGAATTTCATGAGGCAAGTACTTTGAATAATATGCTGAATATGTTCACTCATTTGAGGCCCTAGTTTTCCTCACAACTGAATTAAAATCGCCTCCCACCAAAATCGGCTGATTACAAGAGTTAACTTTGTTTATTAATTTATCAGCCAACGGCTTACGAATGTGAGCATCAAAGTGCAAGTGAACTCCAAAGAAGACCCAAGTATTTGTAGAATCAGGCACTGAGCAGGAAGCTTGGTTATAAAAGGAGTCAGCATCCACTACTGAGATCGACACGGTAGATTTTCATGCTAGAATTAAACCACCTTTTCATCCATCAGGATTGACTGCATACAAGTTATCAAAACCACACCGCAAGAGAAGATTTTTGAATCGTAAACCACCTTGTTTAACTTCTGACAAGAACAAGCATTCTGGGGAATTTTTTGAACATATGTTCTTTAAATGAAACATTGTCAAGGGATTCCCCAACCCTTGAGAGTTCCATGCAATAGTGTTCATTGGGCAGGTTCGGGCCAATCCGGGCTGGCTTCCTCCACCACTGCAACATTAAGATACAGTTCAAATTGTTGGCGTTTCTTGTTTGGTTCTGGAAGTGATGATTTCTCAGACCTTCTCTTTCTCATAACAGTGCTCAGGGTTATTGGCTTAAGATTTTCAACCTTGATCTTAATCTCGATTTTGATGATAACAAATATGAAACTAATGCTTCATTGTGAAAATCTTTCAGGTTCTATATCGGCTAGCGCTCGATGTCTGCGATCGAAAAAATTGGAGAAATAAAAAAATCGGAAGGACGTTGGTCGATGCGCTCGAACTCTCCAAGAAGTTAGAGTTTAGGTTTAGGGTGTCTAGTTTATAATGTAATCCTCATGATGATGCAAAGAAACCCTAAAAGCAAACCCGTACCCCAAAATATGAAAACCCGGAGACCGCCCTGAATTCACTAAGCGTAGGGAGCTCCTTGGAGGGCTATATGACCTAGATAGTTTCTTAACATAAAAAACGGCGATAATTGTTCCTTGGGTTAAAATTAGATAACGAGGTATTTTTTTAGAAAGTTTTGGAAGCCTTTAGGCTAATCATATTTGACCCAAAAGATTAGAAAATTTCCATTTTCGGAAAATTTGTACAAGACCCCAAAAACTAGATTTTGATTCTTAAGGAATTTGATTTTTTAGATATTTTTATTGAATCCAAATGGGGGATAATCCTTATATAACATTTATGATTTAAAGTTATTAACTTAAAGTTAATAAATGGTATATAAGTAGACTTAGCGAAGATGGAACCCAAACGAGTAGAAAAACTCAAGCAAACAACCAAACTGCCTTGCGGCCCTGCCCAGGTTCGGTCAACCGACTGGTCGATCGACCGAAGGAAAATGCAGTTCGGTCGATCGAACATCGCCAAAAATTGGCAGTAGCTGCATCGGTCGACCGGATTGCAAATTGCAAGTCATGCGACCCTGGCATCACTGCTTCGGTCGACCGATTGGTCGACCGGATTTGGGATCGCTAATCTCACGACAGTAGGTCGACCCGTCGGTCGACCGAATGGCACAATTAACACACAGAAAGCTGGGCGGTCGATCGGTCGGTCGATCGATGATTGATCAGACCATCGACCGGGCGATTGTAACGGTAAAAAATATACCCGTTGACGCCCTATTTTAGCTGGTGGGTTATAAATACTCATCCCAATCTTTCTTCAAGCCTTCCAACAATTGATCCAAGCTTCCATTGAGCCAAATCTAGATCATTCTAAAGTTTTTCTTGAGTCATCATTTTGATAACCCTAGTTTCCAAGATACATCCTTGATTTAGCCTTCAAGATTTATCGATTCATCATCTCAAGGCATCAAGAGGATTAGAGAGTTTGTTTTGGAGCTAAATAACTATTGTTTGATTTATTGCTCCAATTACTATTGTATTTTGTTATTTATTTCTTTGCAATTGAACTTGTGTAAACCTAGGTTCCTAGGTTTAATTGAGTTGGTGGTTGCCTTAGTGTTAAATCTTAAACCCACCGTTGTAAAAGTAATTTACTAGAATTAGTTCTAGTTGTCCCTTAGGTTGAGGTGGGAGAGTGCTCTCGATAGGAAGGCGGGATACTTCCGGGTGTGGAAGTGCTTTCGGTTGGAGAGCAAAGACTTTTCGGTGAGTCCTCATTGTAAGGGAAACTCGATACAATCTAGTAAAGCTAAGTTTGAAAATCCTAAGCGGTGTGCTTAGGTAATGGAGTAGGCATTGGGGCCGAACCACTATAAATCAGTGTGTTTGCATTGATACTTGTTTGTTTTAATTGCTTTATCATTTATCGCTTCTGCATTTAGTCGTAAAATTACAATTTGCCTAAATAATTTAAGAAACGATTAAAACTAGAATTAGACAAATAGATTTAGATAACATACTATTCACTTTCCCTCTAGTGTGCCATTTCGTACAACAGGGGTCTTGTGAGGCACAGGTGATTGCACAAGCCCAGGTTTCTATAAGCGAGCACGAGTTTTCAGTTTAGAAAGGCTATGCTATCTAAAAGAAAATTGAAAAGTAAATGACAAGTTTGGCAAAATTCTATTGAAAGAGGTATGAGTTTGATTTTACGAAAATCTTAGTATATACTTGAATACTTGTGCTATAATGATGTCTCTATACTCATGATTGTTTTTGCATGATAAATATATGAAATTTCATGAGTAGATAAATTTTTGATATCTAGGCAATTTCATGATATCTTGATTGAATGAAACTTGCTCTAAGTTGAAATTTTTCTTTAGAGATTTCATTTTAAGTTGAAAATTGGATGAACATATTTATTTGTGTTAATGATTAGTTGTCATTTACTTAAAATTGAAAATTAGTTCAATTTAGAGGACTTAAGCTTGGAAAAGTTTGACCCAAGTCAACAAATTGACTTGGACACTCGATTTTAAGTCCAAACTCCATAAACATGTTTAGGAATAGGTATGACATATTTCTATGCACTTAGAATGAAAATTCATATGGATATGAATAAAATGACATAAAAGTGGTTTCATGAAAACCTCTTTTGAACCAAGTTGACCCAAGTCAACAAGGTGACTTAAAGGTCTCATTTTTAATCCATATTTGGGGAACATATTTAGATTTACTCATGTTAGGTGTCCATAAGTGTAAATTTGAAAAATCATGAGTAAATGATAAGATTGACACTTAGCAAGTTTCATGATAACTAGTTTAGTTTAGAATGAAACCATACTAGGTTGATATTTTGATTAAGAACATAATTTTCATTTCAAACTTGACATACACTCTTTACATGACCATTATGTGGTGTCATAAATGTTTGAATGAAATCTGAGCACTTTTTAAAAATAACTGAAAATTACAGAAATGCCATTGAAAATTGAGCATTTTCAATTATTTCTAGAAAAATGTAAAAAAATTATTTTTTAACTGATTCTTGAAACTGCACTTTCACTGAAAAATTTAGTTTCTTCAATAAAAATTTCAAAAAGTTTCATCAAGAATATGATTTATAGTGGAATTTTGAAGTTGGATTTTAAAAAAACCGCAAAGTATCATCTTATTGAAATATCAATCTTTCTGATACTTTGATTTTTCGTCGAGAACTTCAAATGAAACTTTGTGCATATAATTTTGATTTTATTTCTAATATCGTTCTCACTATTCATTGAGTGAAATTATTTCTAAAAAGATTTTGATATCTTGAGCGATATCTTAAAAATGAGTTTTTGGTTGAAATCAAGGTAGGATGAAAAATGAACCTAGAAAATTTATGTTTAGCCCAAACTTGACTCATATACTTGTATTCACTCATGTTTGATGTCTAGATGCCTAAGTTAGAGAAAACATGAGTAGATAACAAAATTTGATACTTAACATTTTTATGTTTTCAAGTCTACTTTGAATGAAATCATGCTAAGTTCATATTCTGATCAAATGATATTCTTTTATCTTCAAACTTAATATACATGTTTTACATGACCATATCTTTATATTTTGAAAGTTTGAATGATTTATGAAAATATCATAAAAATCTCTTTTATTTATGAAAATTTCACTAAAGTATCACTCTTCTCAAGTTGCCTATTTTTTTTCGACACTTTAAATTTTCATTAGATTTTTTCAAATGAGACTTGAAGTATGATATTTTAAATTCACTTATGATATCGTTCTACTCAATTGATGAGAAAAATTATTTCTAATATGATTTTTGATTATTTGACTTATACTTGAAAATATCTATACTTAAGTTACTACATGATTCTTGATTTTGGATTTCATTTATTATTTGACCGATATCATGCATGACTTAGTCTCTTATTCGATGTTTGGCTTTCATCCCTTTAGTTGAGACTTTCACAGTTTTGAAAAATCTTTTAGAGTTTCAACTTTGACTTTTTGATTGAATTTTCTTGCCCTTTTTGATTGATGTCAAAAGGGAGAGAAAAATATAGGTAAAGGAAAAGGAAATATAGGAAAACCATGAATATAGATAGGGGGAGTTTATTTTCATAGATATGCATGTTGATAGGAGGAGAAATCTCTTAGTTGATATCCCTTGTGCTTTAATATATATATATATATTCTTAAGGATGTCTGTCATCATAAAAAAGTGCGAGATTGTTGGCTTAAGGTTTTCAACTTTGGTCTTAATCTCGGTTTTGATGATAACAAATATGGAACTAATGTTTCATTGAGAAAATCTTTCAGGTTCCATACCGGTTAACGCTCGACGTCCGTGATCGAAAAAATCGGAGAAATCGGAAGGACGTTGGTCGACGCGCTCGAACTCTTCAAGAAGTTAGAGTTTAGGTTTAGGATGTCTAGTTTATAATGTAATCCTCATGATGATGCAAAAAAATCTTAAAACTAAACCCATACCCCAAAATATGAAAACCCAAAAACCGCCATGAATTCACTAAGCGCAAGGAGCTCCTTGAAGAGCTATATGACCTAGATAGTTTCTTAACATAAAAAATAGCGATAATTGTTCATTGGGTTAAAATTAGATGACGATGTATTTTTTAGGAATTTTTGTAAGCATTTAGTCTAATTATATTTGACCCAAAAGATTAGGAAATTTCCATTTTCGAAAAATTTGTACAAGACCCCAAAAACTAGATTTTGATTATTAAGGATTTTGATATTTTAGATATTTTTATTGAATCCAAATGTGGGTAAACCTTATATAACATTTATGTTTTAAAGTTATTAACTTAAAGTTAATAAATGTTATATAAGTAGACTTAGCGAACGGAACCCAATCGAGTAAAAAAACCCAAGCAAACAAACAAACTGCCCTGCTGCCCAACCCAGGTTCGATCGATCGACTGGTCGACTGACCTAAGGAAAAGGCAGTTCGGTCGACCGAACGTAACCAAAAATTGGCAGTAGCTGCATCGGTCGATCGATCGGTCGATCGGATTGCAGATCGCAAGTCGCGCGACCCTAGCATCGCTGCTTCGATCAATCGATTAGTCGATCGAATTTGGGATCGCTAATCTCACGACAGTAGGTCGACCCATCGGTCGACCGAATGGCACAATTAACACACAGAAAGCTGGGCGATGGATCGGTCGGTCGACCGATGATTGATCGGACCATCGACCGGGCGTCTGTAACGGTAAAAAATATACCCGTTGACGCCCTATTTCAGCTGGGGGGTTATAAATACCTATCCCAATCATTCTTCAAGCCTTCCAACAATTTATCCAAGCTTCCATTGAGCCAAATCTAGATCATTCTAAAGTTTTTCTTGAGCCATCCTTTTGATAACCCTAGTTTCCAAGATACATCCTTGATTTAGCCTTCAAGATTTACCGATTCATCATCTCAAGGCATCAAGAGGACTAGAGAATTTGTTTTGGAGCTAAGTAACTATTGTTTGATTTATTGCTCCAATTACTATTGTATTTTGTTATTTATTTCATTGTAATTGAACTTGTGTAAACCTAGGTTCCTAGGTTTAATTGAGTTGGTGGTTGCCTTAGTGTTAGGGCTTAAACCCACCATTGTAAAAGTAATTTACTAGAATTAGTTCTAGTTGTCCCTTAGGTTGAGGTGGGAGAGTGCTCTCGGTAGGAAGGCGGGATACTTCCGGGTGTGGAAGTATCTTCAATTGGAGAGCAGAGACTTTCCGGTTAGTCCTCATTGTAAGGGAAACTCGATATAATCTAGTAAAGCTAAGTTTGAAAATCCTAAGCGGGGTGCTTAGGTAGTGGAGTAGGCATTGGGGCCGAACCACTATAAATCAATGTATTTGCATTGATACTTGTTTGTTTTAATTGCTTTATCATTTATCGCTTCTGCATTTAGTCGTAAAATTACAATTTTCCTAAATAATTTAAGAAACGATTAAAACTAGAATTAGACAAATAGATTTAAATAACATACTATTAACCTTCCCTCTAGTGTGCCATTTCGTACAACAGGGGTCTTGTGAGGCACAGGTGATTGCACAAGCCCAGGTTTCTATAAGCGAGCACGAGTTTTCAGTTTAGAAAGGCTATTATGTGAAATAATAGGGGATGAAGGAGTGGTCCCATCGGCCCTAGAAGTATGCAAGATATTCCTACCCTCATTTGTATTATTCAGATTGAAATCATTTCGAGGGTTGTTGCACCATGTTGAACCGACAATGAAGAAAGTAGTTGGGTGACCTCCGAGTTCATAGACTTTGTAATTCTGTCCCTAGATACATGTTCACTATTGTTGCATAGCTGCAGTTTAACAATCTCCTGTCCAGATTGAGTCGCCCGCATCCAAGGTCCAAGTTTATACTCGTGGAACTTATTGTTGCTTTCATCAACAATAAGTTTATTGTAGTTTATATCATCATAATCATGCCATATCAATCCATAGTAATAGCCAAACAATGAAAGTTTTTTCGTACCAAAATGAGACACGAAAGCAACCATATGTTGAAGATTGAGTGCGAGCATCAGATTTCAGGGGTCGTTCAACATCTACAATCACCCTTACTTTATAAATGAAACCTTGGGAGTCTCTAACATAGTACAAGCCATCCTTTTCAATTTCTCCAAGTTTGTTACAGATCTTCTTCTTTGTTTAAGTGTTCCTTATCTGCTTAGGGATTCCCCAGCACTCACTACTAGAATTGTGGTCATCAGCAACGGCTGATACCGTGGCTGAACCGTTGGTGATGAATATCACGAACGGCGTCAACCGTGGCAAACAACCATCTCTTATGTGTGCGTCTCAGATGTTTTGTGACGGCCATGCACGACCGTCACACATAATCATCAGCGACAGCCTAGTGGACTGTCGCTGATTTAAAATCAACAGTGACGGTTCTGGGCGCTGTCACTGATACCAACACATCAGCCTCGGCTCATAGCCGTCGGTGATACTATTAGCAACCGTGATACTTGGTCCTGCCGAGGTCATCAGCTGTTTACGATAGGCTTTCAGCCACGACTTAGTGACGGTTAACTGTGGGTAAACCGTGACTAAAGATGTTATCCTATAACTGAAAAAACTAAAAAAATTATAAATTCCTGTATACAATGATATATCGACTACAACCTATTTTCAATCACATATTATAATTAGAAAACATCATACACATGCATTTGAAACCAAACATACAAGTTTTACATAAATATCATCAATCTCAGCCTCAAATCGGAGGCAAACAATTATCAAAATATCATCTATATATCCAAGTTTCAAAATATATCCAAGTATCAAAATATCATCTATATCAAGTATCAAAATATAAACAAAATATAATTAATCAAAATCTCACGACGACGGTGGCGGCGGTGGAGGCGGTGGAGTCGACAACGATTGGGTCGGGAGCATCGATTGGGTCGAGGACGACGACGACTGCGACATCATAGGTAGAAGGCCGGACTGAGACGCAATCTGAGTGAGGAGTGTCTGCATGTTGTAGATTGTCTGTCTCAACTCATCATTCGACTGTCTCTGCTCCTGCATTTGCTCCTCCATCGTCAGCCTCTGCTCTTGCATCCTCTCCTCCATTGCGTGCCTCTGCTCCTCCATCGTCTGTCTTTATTGAGTGAGCTCCAACTCCATGGCCGCTATCCGGCTCTGGTCCTGCGCTCGGGATGACGAGGGCCGCTCACCCGCAGTCGGAGGGGTCGGTGCCCCAAGTGGCCCGAGCACGGCGCGTGCATGGCCACTGTCTGCAAAACCATAAACACTGTCGTGCTCCCATCCACCTGCGGCCTCTACCCAAGCTCCTGCATCGAACTCCTCTAGTGTCCCTCCACGCTTGATCACAGTCCTCGAATAAGTTTCCTACACGTGTTTATATTTTAAATATATATAAACTATAAATAAAAATTATGTAAATCAAATAGACATATATAAATACTTACCATTATGATCGAGGCTCTGCTATCAACGTAGTCCCCCGCTCCCCGTCGACGACGATGGGTGCGCTCAAACACCTCCATCATCAACGGGCGTTGGACGGTGTCGTCCTCCGTCACGCGCGTCTTACATTAGAAAACAAATACATTAGTATCATTATACACAATATATAATTCAAATAAAAGTAAGAAAATTATACATACTATACAACGCTCATTCACCGCAAAAGATATGGAGCCACCAGTGTGGCGTGTCCCCGTGCTGTCCCTCCCGAACATGCAGTTTCTTGACGCAGTCCGGGAGACCTCCTGCCACTCAAGAGTATCCCATCGCTCAACAAGCTGGTCCCACACAGGGCCAGGAATCCACTCGGGGGCGTGTCCCCGAGTCTGCCCTATTTGTGTGGCCCCCAGCCGTCTCATCACGATCTGACGGGCCTGCTGAAGCAACCCGTTATAGCGAGCACGGGCAACACGCTCCCATGCAGCCTCCACAAAAGTGATCTGGTCCTCCGACCATGTATAATGACCCTGCAAAAAAAAATTATTATTACCGATCAATATTTAACATTAACATTAATTTAATAAATATACTTACCGTGAACTCTCGCCACAATAAATCTATATGCTCACGGGGCACGTGAGACTATGTAGGCCACGCCCCGTGCATAAACTTCCGGATCGTCCCCGCTATCGTGCGTGGGACGTGCTCTTGCTCAAATTTGCACCATATATAAATTCATATTATGATATTTTGAATTATAAATAAATTATAAGAAATAATTAATGCATATATTTACCTTCTTCCGCGCACGGTAACTGCTTTGCGCAGTTGTCCCTCGGGTGGCGGAGGGAGAATTCTGTTAGGCCCTCGTGGCTTACGTCTCGATGTCGACGGGCCTGGATCGGCTGAAGGGATGGTGGTTGGAAGTGGAGGGATGGTGACTATATCAGCTGGGGGAATAGTGGATGGATCAGGTGGGAGAATGGTGGCCAGACCAGGTGGGGGGATGGTGGTGGAAGACAAAGGGTCAGTGGGTACAGGTGAGCAGGTGGTAATCGTCGGGGGGTCCTACGAGGAATGCCTCCTCGAGAACTAATATCTCGAACCATAGTTGTAAAAATTTAATATAATTAGATTATATATAATAGATATATTTAATAATTGAATATATACTTCATATTTACAATTATTCATCATCGTCATTATCATCATCCGTGTAATACTATTCTTCTTGTTCTTCTGTATCTGAATCTTGAAATTCTTCTTCGTCTCCCTCATCTTCATTTTGTCCTTTCTCAACATCATTATCGTCCTCATCAACGTATTCTATTTTTAATTGAACTAACTCTGTGTCATCATCCTCAAGTATTGGACTAACTCATTCCACTTCGGAAGGATCCTCTTCTTGATAGAAGTCATATGCTGGCTCATTATTGGTGGATTGGAAGAAGAAACACCAGCAGAAGAAGATTCACTATGAGTTTGGACAACATGATTTCTCGACGTCCTGACTTGACGTGACTCCCCATGACAATTCCATACAAAATATCTTGGTGTGAATCCTTTTGTATACAGATGCAGTGTGACAGTTTCTCGGTCCAAAAATCTTATGTTCGAATATTTCCGGCATGGACATCGGATTTTATCACCACTAAGAAATTTTTCATTCGAGTAGGCGAAATTTAAGAAGTAAGTTACGCCTACTTGAAATTCATCCGTTATAGCTCCACGATGAATTCGTCGGTACATCCAACTTCGATCGCCCGACATGTTCTGTCAAAAAGTTTGCAATATCTTTAGGTAATGTCTTTAGGTGGGATGGTCCTATTCCATTCGGGATTCGTGTTATTCATATTGAACTTAGTATTTCTTTTAGTCATTAACTTCATTCTAAATTTCGGCAGCATCTCCCTATAGTTCTCCGAATACGCATATCATCTGGGCGCGTATCGGAGAACAAGGGAGATACAAGCCAAAAATTAAAAATGAAGTTAATGACTAAAAGAAATAAACTAAGTGCAATATAAATAACTATGCTCCCAAATTGTTCAATTTGGGACAATTCAAGGGTTGTACGTCGTATAAAAGATTATTAACTTCGTTTACACGAACATACAACCCCCGAACGGATCTAAGGTTTTGCAAAATTAAAACTTGACTCGTCGATCGTACGTGAAACGTATCAATTCGTCTTGATTCCGACACGAGTCCATCGTGGACAATTTGGCCGCGAGTCTAAAGTGGACGATTTCGGCGCGCGCGAGTCCATCCTTTATTGACGATTTCGGTGCGAGTGCAAAGTGGATGATTTCGGAGCGCGCGAGTCCAAAGTGGATGATTTCATAATTATAATTACACCTAACTAAAATTAATCCTAACATTTATTCTACCCTAATTAAATCTAATTAAAAACTAATTAACAATTATTAAATCTAATTGAAAACTAATTAATCTATTTTTAAAAAAAAATTAACACTAATTTACTAATTAAATCTAAAATTAACCCTAATTAATCTCTAATAACAGTAATTAATAGTAAATAAATCTAATTAATCACTAATAACAATAATTAACACTAATTAATTAAATTTATATATATATAATATTGGTCGGCGCCGATCGGAACCCTAGGGTTTCGACTGGTGCCGGATCGGAGAGGGGAGGGGGATGAACTCACTTGGTCGTGGCAGAGAGGGGAGAGGATCAGCGGCGAGGGCGAGGGAGCAAGTTGGCAGCGGCGCGCGTGGGCGACGGAGATCGAGGGGGCCGAGAGAGGGGTGGTAGTCTGGGCGAGAGAGAGAGGGAGAGGGCCGGGGAGGCGACACAGTGAGGGCGAGGGAGCAGACGACACGGCGAGGGTGCGGTGCGGTGACGATCGACGGCGACAAATCGTCGGCAACGACGGAGAGAGAAGAGAGCGGTGAAAAGTGGAAGGGTCGGGAGCGAACGCAAATAAAAACTATTTTCACCCACGGCTCGGATAGTCGTCGGAAAACCATGGATTCGTAATTTTAATATCTCCGACGGCTGACCCTCTCTAAGACGTTGGTTCATAGTGTTTTAGTTTTCGTGCTGCGTTCGCGCCATTAAGTAATAAGCGACGGCCGCTTCTAGCCGTGGCTAATGACTTATCCATATCACCAACGGCTCTCGCGCCCTTGCTAAGCCGTGGCTAATAACTTATTTTATTTCGCGCCTCGTGCGCGCCATCAACTATGAGCGACGGTTGTAAGCGGCCGTATGTGAGCCACAACTTATTTGGTTACATCAGCCACGGTCGCTACGACCGTCGAAAAACCGTGACTGATTCTGACGGCCGAGGCGGCCATCGGTGATGCCCGTGGCTGATGTAGTATATTCTAGTAGTGACTAAATCCAAAAAGGAACTAGATTAAACTGATATGAGTTGATGTCTTCCCTCGCTCCCAGCGCCACAGTACCATTAATTGATTTTTGAACAACAAGGTTGATTCCTGAGGATCTTCATCATAGGTATGTGTTCTTCAAAGTAGAACTTTACAACTTTTTGTTCAACTTCTCACATCTAAAGCTGCTTGGATTATTCCAAACCTAGGAAAGAACTGTCTGAATAGTAGTTGGATTCAATATTTTCGTCCATATCTTTGCAATTAATTAACAGAAGTTCACACTATTGATGTTTTGGGATGCATGATCATCATTGAGATGTATGATGTCCTCGTCAGTAAGGATTGCTGTTGTGTCTCCATGGCCGAAGCTTGCGATCCAGCAGGGATAATAACAAGATAGGTATTGCAAATCCAAATAGAGCACGTCGGAAGATCCGACAAGAGTCGCTAGCACACGAAGAGTCGCCCAGGAGCTCAAGCGGCAGAGAATGAAAACTAACACAATCCTTATCGGTCTTCAAATCTGACTATTTCCACTTACATAAATATATAATTAAAATTAAAATTAAAAAATACACATAAGAACCAATATGTTTGAGGAATATATACTATTGCAAAGAATGAAAGATGTCGACCTCAATCTCCACCGCCTTCCTCCGATGATTCAAAGCTGAAACTTATCACATTGAATCTAAAAATACTAATGACAATGGTTTTGTTGGAGTATGACACATTTCCTGATGTCAATGTGGACAATGACTTGTATGTGGAATTATTGAGGGCCTTATCTGTACCATTCACGATATGAAGTCTATATACTGTTCTGACCGACAAATTGTAACCTCCCCAAATTGAATCCACACAGTTTTGCAAACCGATCTAAATGCTGGTCCATTAATTTGTTTTGTTGCTCAATGTGTCGTCGAGCTCTGAGCCAATTTCAAACATTTTCCATAACTGAGTCCAAGCGTTTTGGTCGGCAACCAGATTCGACCTCGACAGAAGCTCGACGTACGGCTGGACCTGCCATTCAACACAATCATTTTGCACGTGGAAAATATGCAGTTAGACTAGTGTCGGTTTAGGCCGTTGGGCTATCTCAGATAGTATGACTATCATTCGCCACGTGGACTAGAGATGTCTCTTAATTTACATGGAACATGGAATAGTGACTTGGCTCTATCCCCATGCCCTCCACATGCCTAAATTCTGAGACCATAAAAGGTTGTGGTATTGTTAGGTATATACTTGTTCAAAAGATGATACATTGTCCAGTAATTAAATAGAATATTATATACACAACGAAGCTATTATTCTTCAACTTTTACTCAATAGCAGTTTCAGATGAAGATGTCAGATGTTGAGTTTTATATAACCTTATTAATTGATGAAATTAATAAACCAAGTTGTCAATCTCCAACCTTTATTAAAGCGAGGCATCTCCTCCTGGTGACAAAATCCAGGCAATTATACAGAAACCAGCAGCACTACCAGAATGAGACGTGTGTTGATGACTTGATGGTGGGACATTTTATTAAGCCAAGATAAAAGTTTGCAAACATTAAGTACTAATTAATGGTCTCAAGCCTGCAAACCAAACATTAATGAATGTCTCGGTTTGATTAGTATACATTGAGTCATTGAGGGCCCAAATGACCAAATCATTAGACATAAAATGTGGTGCAAAATTAACAACTCAGAATAAAACTTCTATCAAGCCCCTCCTAACATTGAACCTGGGTTGAAAATACTAAATTTACTCGTTTACAACACAGGTTCATTCTTACTCAGATTTAATATATAAATGATTCTAGGTTCTCTAACGGTTCACTCATGAGAGGGGCTCTGTAGAAATTTTTACGGAATAATTTTTTCCTAACAACTCAAGACTTCCCAACATCAAAATATCTCATAAATTTGCTTGATTGCCACGTTTGAGTGCAAATGTCAACTCTTACTAAAAAAAGGGTGAGAGAGACCTCCTTCTAAATGAGGTCACCGTCGCTGTAAAAATTCCTTCATACTGCGGAACAAAGGAAGCGCTTCGCGTCACTGCCCGTGGTTATAAGAGGCTCCTCTAACCAATGATGACCTCTTCTCCACAAGAACAAGCCAGCCATGGCTGCCAGCTTTAAAGAATCCAAAGGTCGCCGAGAGTTTAGCATTCTCGTCAAGAATATTGATTGCAGTTGATTTGTTACAATTCAGGGGAAAAAAGAATCACAAGTACCAAACATTTGATTCGACTCTGAGCTGGGCTAGGAGAGATGCTGCAGCTCTCGGCGTTTCTGAAAGGGCTCCGGAAGTCGCTCTGCGCAGGGAAGGTCTCCGGCGCCGACGGCGATGGCAGGGAGGCGGCGGATGAACTCCAACGGCAGGCGAAGAAAAATGACATGCTACTGCGGTCCTCCGGCTCCGTCACAAGCGCCGGCTCCAAAAGCTTCGCGTCTGTGTTCTCGCAGAGGGGCGAGAAGGGGATGAATCAAGATTGCTGTGTTGTCTGGGAGGTACTTTCTTTGACCTTTTTGGATTTAGGCATTCATCATATTTTGTCCTTCTGCTAAATTCAGATTGGATTTAGACTTGTACCCCTTCTCAATTTCCACAATCGGATACTCGACTCGAGTATTGCGGACCAACTCAACCAAGTTTTGAGTTTATGCATCTGATACCATAAGTTTAAATCCTTTTCCGTGTAATCTGTGTCAAAATTTCTACAAAGTATTTATTACGGCTAAATTGGCTATTAGGAATTCGGATGCCAGGAAGACATGACATTTTGTGGGATCTTCGATGGGCATGGGCCTTGGGGTTACTTTGTGGCAAAGACAGTGCAAAGGTTGCTTCCTTCATCTCTTCTCTGCAACTGGCAGCAGGCACTTGCTCTTGCTTCCAAGGTTGATGAAGATGATGCAAAGATTTGCCATTTTGATTTGTGGAATCAGTCTTATCTTGCAAGCTGTGCCGCCGTTGATAGACAGCTCAAGAAGGATACTTCACTGTCTTTCCACAGTGGCACGACCGCGGTGACAATCATCAAACAGGTAATCACAAATGTGTTCTACAGTTTTATCAGCATGCCTGAGTTAGCATTGTTTCTGGTTCTAATTTCCAAGAATGTGAGTTGTATTTACATGAAGTTTTTATTTCTTCTTTCTCTTTTAGGGCAATCTTATGGTAATAGCAAATGTTGGTGATTCGCGGGCTGTGTTGGCAACAACTGATGATGATGGTAACTTGGTTCCTTTCCAACTTACTAATGATCTCAAACCTAATTTACCGGGTAAGTTTAAGTTCCTACATGGACTAGTGAAAGAAAAGCATAGTGAATGGTTTACTAGTTCACCAATATAAAATTTCTTCAAAAATTCTTTGATCTCAGAGGAGGTTGAGCGCATAACTCGGTGCAGAGGCCGCGTGTTTTGCCTGCAAGATGAACCCGGTGTTTACAGGCTGTGGCTACCAGATGAGGAAGGGCCAGGATTGGCAATGTCCAGAGCTTTTGGAGATCACTGCGTCAAAGATTTTGGCCTAATTTCTGAGCCTGAAGTGACACAGAGGATCATAAGCAGTAGAGACCAATTTGTTGTGCTTGCCACTGATGGGGTAATTGCTGCTGGCTTTACAAGTTCATACAAGAATTGATCTAGTGGTATTTTTACTTGCTGTTGAAATCATCTAATACCTCTTAACCTTACTCAATTGCCTAGGTTTGGGATGTAGTCTCCAACCAAGAAGCTGTAAACATTGTCTCACTGACTAAGGATAAAAAGAAATCAGCAAAAAAGCTTGTGGAGTACGCAATTGCAGCATGGAGACGTAAGAGGAGAGGATTCGCCATCGACGACTGCTCTGCTATTTGTCTCTTCTTTCATCCTTGAATTGATTCACATTGGTCCAATGGCCTATTAACAAAACATGTGTATGTGTACAACTTCTTTCAGTGAGAACTATCTGCAGCAGGAGTTTTGTATGAATAGCAACAATTTTTTTCGGCAAAAGTAAGGTCAGGGCCCCACAAATTTTGAAATGCCGTGGAAGTACATAGGTGGAGAGTAATACCTGTTACAAGGATGGATATATGGTTGAGGCATTGGCTGCAAAAACCATCTATTGAATCAGATAGCCTTGTATAAGTTCGAGTATCAGTTGCTCCAATCAAGGGGCGTCATGCACTGCCCCTCTAAGGTATGGCCAGGTGACCCGTACACGGGGGAGGGTCCCAGCTCACGACGCCCTATATGGCATGGTGAGCCGTGCACTGAGGGTGGGTCCCAGCTCACGACGCTCTATATGATTGAGGCATCACGTGACTCGATGCAGCCACGGCTGCACCAAAGTTTTGTCTGTCATGTCGCCCTTGCCCCCACCAAACACTCGACCAACCCTGGCTATTTTGGTTGTGGTCCCAATGAACTTCCTCTATTTTCATAGACAAGGGCAGGAGAGGCACTAGTCTCTCTATTTTCATTTCAAAGGAACTTCCTCTTGTGATTCACCTCCTTCAGGACCCATTTAGGAGCCTTGAAGATGATAAGATAGTGTCCCAACAAACTGCCCAAAATATCGTTGAGTAGGATTAGGTGACCCTTCTAGGAGGCATGTTTGCAATCTGTTATCTGGATCACCTTCCCCTAGTCTTCTCGCTTAAGTCGTTCGAAACAAAGGGAAAGGCCAAGGCAGTCGATAGGAAAAAAATTCACTTTACAATCAAGGATATCGGCTACTCCTATGGCCTTAGGAGTCATCAAGGATGTGACCACCATCGTCTTGGAATAGTTGACCCCAACGCTTGTCATGAGCTCGAAAGCAACGAAGAACAACTTGAAATTTAAAAGATCCTCAAAATTGCCGCAAGTAAAGACTATAGAATCGTCTGTGAATTCCAAGTTTGTATATTCCTAGGCTTTATGCCTGAGACTACAGAATCATCTTTGAATTCCAAGTTTGTACATTCCTAAGCCTTATGCCTAAGATAAGATTGGTGTTGTTTGCATTCCACATCAATTTGGAGAAGACACCAACAATTGAAATAAAAGTAGGGGGAGAGGGGGTCCCCCTGCTACAATCCCTTCTGGTGTTGGATCCAGTGTCTAGGTTCGCCATTGAGGAGAATTGTGCAAGCACTAGTCCTCAACATGTTCTCATTCCAATAAACCTAAGGATTAGGAAAACCACGACGAAAAGGAAGTGCCAACTAACGTTGTCAAAAGCTTTTGTTTAGTCCAATTTGATTAGAAGGGCATCCTTGTTGGACCTCTTGAAAATAGATGATAATCTCAATCGCCACCATAAAGCTATCATGTGTAAATCTACCTACTGAAAATGCACATTGGGTGTTGTCAACAAGTTCGGCCATTAGTGGTTTAATTCTAGTAGCTAGGGTTTTGGAGAATATTTTGATAATTCTCAAGACAAGGCTAATGGGTCTAAAATGAGAGATCTAATTTGCACCTTCACATTTTGGAACCAGAACGACGAAAAATTTATTCAATATACTAAGGTTGCCATGTCCAATATATAAGGTCGTCCAATAGTTGCACTATATCTAGACCAATGATGTCTTAAGTTGCAAAAAAGAACTCATGTGTAAGTCCATTCGAGTCTGGAGCCTTATCCCTTCCTAGATTCTTGATGCTCGTACGAATTTCTTCCATGCTAACCAACCCCGTGAGGGGGGACAAGTCTAGACTGTGATCTAAGTATAGTTGTTGCCAATCTAGGGAAAGACAATGTGGGGCTCCGGAAGCAATATATCATCAATGTTAAAAATTGTCTGCAAGCCTCTTGTATATCCCTTTGATAATCATGGTTGGTTCTATTTACCGTGATTGCACTAATCCAAATTTTCTATTTGTGTCAACATGATGGAAAATTATGGTATTACTGTCCCGAAATGGCTAATAGATAATTCTCACTTTTTCCTATTACCATGAAGAAGCCTTCTCATTTTTTCCTATTGCTACTAATAGATAATTCTGTGTGATAGCAATCATCCAGGTGTCGCTTGATGTCTGAAATGGCTCGGGGATCAACATGGGCACCCAAGTCAGAATCTTGGGAATCGATCAGGTTCACAACCTACTTCTCAATACCTTTTATGTGTGTCCTCTTAGCCCAATGTATATTGTAGCTCCAAGCACAAAGAGAAGCTCCTACATTTTTGGATTCATGTGTAAGGGAACATTACAAGAATTGGCGTGAGCCAACAAGCTTTAAAGTATCCAAGAAGGAAGAGTGTTGCAGCCAAAACAATTTAAACTTAAACGAACGTCATCCACCTTGCTTGAGAATATAAAGGATGATGGAATGATCTCATAGGTTAGCCCAGCCCACTTGAACAAGCACGGGACAACAAGTGCATTGACGTGTTAATGAAGATGCGACCCAACCTAGCCATGGCAGGGGGTTATTGATTGTTACTCCACGTGAACTATGGGCCAGTAATGATAGATCAATAAAATCTAAATCTACAAGAATCTGGAAGAAGCGTGACGAGTCAATGTGATTTCCCACATAATGTAATATTGACACCCCGCCCCCCCCCCCCCCCCCCCCCACACCCCCAGGCGTATCTGACGGGGCAAACATTTTTTCGAGTTCCAACCAGAAGGAGTTCCTTATTTTTCTATTTGGGGGATCGTAGACATATATTGATGAGTTGGAGTAGTTTGCCTTTAGGCCGATGGAGTAAGACACACCCAATGAAGTGGACCCTTAGCTGACAAGATTGCATGCCCTACCAAACGTCCATATTCCAAGTAATGAACCGTCCAACCAACAAAGCCAATGAAATTCTTGTTAGATTTATTATGGACTTGCATAAATCAATATATTCAAATTTTAATATGGCCCGCTATAATGGGCGTAGGCATGGCCTATTGTTATGCTAACCTATAGAGAAGGCCCTACTCCTTGTTAATTAAAGGGGTGTGCCTATTTCCCATTAAAAAAATAGACACATGTGCACCCTTTGAGATATAGAAGGAGTTACTTCTCTAGTTCCTTTTCACTTGAGAAGAAGAAAAGGACAAGAAAGAATGGACCAATCAACAAATTAACTATGTGATTTCAGGTTCATTTTTTTATAAGATTTTAAATATTGGATTTCTATGTTTACGTGCTATGATTAGAGATAGAAAAATACTTTGTTTTCTTTTAAACCCACAAGTGGTATCAAAGCATGTTTCTAACCCTAATAATGGCTCTGAATAGTGAAGATTAGGTAGTTTTATCTTTTTTACTTGTCGATTACTTTTGTACAGTGAACTTTTTCTTTTTGGTATTTTTTTCCCTGTCGCACTTCTTCTCCCATTTCATTTCAGTGGTTCCAATCTCCCTATTTTGCCTCTTATTCTATCGTCCGATCTCGATTTCTATGATTCTAGAAATAGATTCTTCTCTAGTTATATATATATATATATATATATGAATGCATTATTAGAGATTTCATCAATCTAGAAATTTCATCAATCTATATATGTATAGAGCCTATGACAACAAGCAGATGCAGTGAATGAATCATTTGTCTCACTCATATTTTATGAGAGCACTAGCGTATGCAGGATTTTAAAAATGGGGGACATAAAAAAATTTAAAATTAAAACTATTATGTTTAGTTATAATTTGGGGGTGCGGGGGCTTGCCCAAGCCCCCGCGATACGGTATAATATAATTGTATAAAAATATCTTAACATAAGACAATCAAAATATATAGATCAACAAATGAGAAACAAATAAAAACAATATTTTATAATAAATAAAAATCATTCAATCAAAGTAATATTTAGTTTTGAGCAGAATTATTTACCTTATAAAATTGGAGTTGTATTCACCAAGTCAAGAACTATACGATTGTTTAAACCACTTGAAGCTACCCGTTAATAAAGAAATAACATGTATTATTTTCTTTAAAATAAGTAACAATATAAATTTAATAATTTATATATAGAAGATTAAATTTTATCAATTTTAAAATAAATATAAAATTAGAATTAACAATAAAAATTAAAATATAAAAGTACTTTTTATTTTATTTTTTGAAAAAAGATGAGGACAAAATGTCCCCCATTTACTGGGCTGGATACGCCACTGTCATATACGTAGTTACTAGTATTTTGATTCACCATGCTGATTGGACCATGATATATATATATATGCATTTCTAGAGATTTCATCAATCTATATATGTATAGAGCTGATGACAACAAGCAGATGCAGTAAATGAACCATTTGCCTCACTCATATTTTATGAGAGTAGTTACTAGTAATTGATTCATCGTGCTGATTAGATCATAGAGATGTTAATCCCAATTTATTTATTTTTGTGTGGCTATTGTTAGAATCATCATCCCTTACCTTTTAATCTTGATGCATGAATCATGTAGTCATATAAAATTCAAACATGATTATTTTAAAGCAAGATAACTTAGACAATTTTTTGGGTAGTATTATTATGCATTTTTTTCATGATTATAAGTCCGCCTTCGCGGGATAAATTGTGATAAAAATACTATTGTGTATATCATATTATTGTCTTATGTTGCACTTGAGAATCATGTTGATAATGTACTTACCCTATCGATTCGTCTTTATTAATATGATTCGTGATATTTTGTTAACAATAATGTAATTGTATTCTTAGAGTTCCTAGTATCCTTTTGGAACTAGCTTTGAGGATATATCTATGTGAGTTAAGTCATGTATTGTAATTTGAGACCCTTCGGCGGAATTACAATAGTATGAAGTAACTCAATTATTATGATTAATTACACAATTTTGTACATTTGTTATGCTTATAAAATTTTCCATTACTTTACTATGATTCCAACTTTGCCTATAAACATAGGATCTTTGACAAAGCTAAATGAGACAAATTTGAAGGACTGGGTTGAGTCTGTAAAGTTATTTCTTGTTGTTTCCAATGTCGATATTGTTCTCACTAAGAATGAGCCATCGAAACTCACAAGTGAATCTTTTGTCACTGAAAAGGCAAAAGGGTTATTAGACGCAACTTTTACGAATTTCTCAATTTTGATCAATATATCATTTGATTGGTCTCAATTGTAAGTAAGAAGTTTAACATTTGTTCCAATAATGCCCCCCCCCACCCCGTCTGCTAGCCGTGATGTCGCTCGTTAACTTGCTGACATGGCGATCCGGAAATATTTTTTAAATATCACCACGTCAGAAGGGATCCATGTAGGCTTAAGGATTATTAGACGAAAATGACCTCAACTTTTGCGAATTTCTCAATTTTGGCCAATCCTTTGATTGGTCACAATTGTATATGAGAAGTTTAACATTAGTTCCAATAATGGCCTCATATATATGTACCATTAAACATCACATTGCACACTGATATATATGTACAATCAAACACCACATTGATATATACGTATTATCAAACACCATACTACACACTGAACTATAATGATATCAACATTATCAAAAAGAAAAATAACACTTTAATAAGATAACATCAAATACACCATCAAAAATACTAAAATATCATACTATATAATTGAAACATACACCATCAAGAATACACCATAATTAAAAAAATACAACATTATACTAAAATATCAAATACATCAGTTTCAAAAATACCATCAAATAAGATAACACCATAAAAAAAATAAAGTATCTTTTGAAACTGATATATCATACTGATAAACATCAAACTATCAAACATCATACTGATATATCATACTGATAGCATCATACTATAAAAAAAATTAAGTATCTTTTAAAACTGATATATCATACTAATAACACCAGTATATTGCTGTATTTTTTATGATGTATGTTTGATGTTGTATTTTTATGGTGTACGTTTCGGTATATATAGTATGATATTTCAGTATTTTTATGGTATATTTGATATTATCATATTGAAGTGTTCTTTTCTTTTTGATAATGTTGATATCATTATAGTTCAGTGTGGTGTATATATCAGTGTGTAGTATGATGTTTAATGATAAATATATATCAATGTGGTATTTGATTGTACATAGATATTAGTGTGCAGTGTGGTGTTTAATGGTACATATATATGAGGTCATTATTGGAATCAATGTTAAGTTTCTTATATACAATTGTGACCAATCAAAGAATTGGCCAAAATTGAAAAATTCGTGAAAGTTGATGTCATTTTCGTCTAATAACCCTTAAATCTATGTGGATCATTTCTAACGTGGCGATATTTAAAAATTATTTTCGGATCACTACGTCATTAAGTTAACGGGCGACATCACGACTAGCTGATGGGGGCCATTATTAGAATAAATATTAAACTTCTTATATATAATTGAGACTAATCAAAGGATTGACCAAAATTGAGAAATTCGTGAAAGTTGTGGTAATTTTCGTCTAATAATTCAAAGACAGAATATGATAAGTGGGCTCATTCGAACAAAGTCTATCTAAGGACTTTTAAGTTTATCATAGACAAAACCATTAAGGATAATATCCCTAAGACAGACAATGCTAAAGAATTTATGATATATATTGGGAAAAAAATTAAGAAGTTTGACAAGACAGAGAAGACATATTATTTTTCCTTATTAACCAAGACAAAGTATGATGATATCACTAGTGTTCGTGAGCATGCAATGAAGCTCACTAATTGGTACAACAAGTTGAAGTATATGAAAGTTGAATTGGGAGAATATTTTTTGGTTTGACAAGTGTTTGACTCTCTTCCGATTGAATTTGATGTTCTGAAAACTTCTTATAATGCTCAGAAGGAAGAGTGGTCTATTGATGAGTTGATTTTCATCCTTACCCAAGATGAACAGTCCATGAAAAAGGGCTCATGAAGGATCTTGGTGATGCATCATTTGTTTTGGGCATTGAGTTTCACCGTGACAGATCCTGTTGTATTCTTGATTTGTCTCAAAAGGGGTATATTGAAAGAATACTGAACATATTTAATATGAAGTTTGCAAACCTTGTGTTGCGCCCATTCAGAAGGGTGAGAGACTTTCTAATACAAGTGTCCTTAGAATAATAGTGAAACTGAACAAATGAAGAAAATCTCATATGCTTCCGTCATAGGCAGCCTTATGTATGCTCAAATTTGTACACGTACTAATATTGCTTTTGTTGTTAGTGTACTTGGGAGATATTTGAGCAAATTAACATAGTGTGACTCATTGGCAGGCTGCAAAACATGTAATGAGGTATCTACAATGTACCAAAGATTACATGATTACTTACAGAAGATTCTATCATCTTGAGGTGATAGGTTATTCTGATTCCAATTATGATGGCTGCCCAAATTATCATAAGTCCACTTCAGTTTATATTTTTATGTTGGTAGGAGGAGATGTTTATTGGAAAAATGTTAAGCAAACAGTTATAGCTACCTCAACTATGGAATCATAGTATAGAGTTTGTTATGAAGCTATACACACAAGCAATATGGCTAAGAAATTTTATTGCTGAATTTGGGCTTATGGAAAGTATTTCTAGGCCCCTGATCATTTACTATGATAAATATGTTGTGGTGTGCTTCTCTCAAAATAATAACAAAAATTCAAAGCAGTGAAAATACTTTGACACAAATTAATTTTATGTTTGTTAGAGAGAAGATTCAAGAGCTTCAGACTTATGCCAAACATATTCCTACAGAACTTATGATTGCAGATCCCCTAACCAAAGACTTATTTGTTAAAAATTTTATTGATCATGTAACCCAATATGGTGGTTGTGAAATTTTTTGATGCTTTGGATTAGTGAGAGTTTGTGTAACAAATTTATTGTAACTTAATTTGTGTTGTCTTGAGACATTATATAATTAATATTTGTTGTTGTTGTTGCCATAAATATACTCTGCGTAGATTATTTGTATATAATGACATATTTTAGAGACATTTTGCACCATGTCTCATTTTGTTGTTGATATGAGATGATCTCATATAGCATCTTGGGTAGATGCTTATGGCCAATTTTATTGGAAATTGCGTTAAAATTATACGTCGGCATGTCATCTTGTAGTGCTTTCCCTTGTATACACATTCAACTTTTATTGGGTCATTGGGGTTTGAGTGTCTTGCACGTATGATATCAATGCTCCTTCGAGCATGATTTTCTACATAGTTGAGATACTTGCAGGGGCGGACCTACACTTGCAGGATGGGGGACAGTTGCCCCCATTCAATTTTTATTTCTTATATATATATATATATATATATATATATATATATATTGACGGTTTTGCCTCCCTCTATTTTAAAAATTACCCACTTATCCTCAAATTTCATTTACTTTTTCTTTTCTTTCTCGATATGTAACCTATCGTCCCCTCCCCATCTCCCCGATACGTAACCCCTCGTCATGCCGCCGTTCGCTCCCCAAATCCCCAATCCCCATCTCCCGCCGACTCCCATGCCGATCGACGACCGCTCGCCGCTCGGCCGCGTGCTCCGGTGTCCACTCGCCTGAAAAGCTGGCTGCCATGACGTAGCCCGCAACTCCGCGTCCGCCCACTTGCCTGAAGAGCTGGCTGCCGTCCGCGACTCCGCGTTCGGCGTCTTCCCACTCGCCTGAAGAGCCGGCTATCGTTCGTGACTCCGTCGTCTTCGTGTGCACCCACTCACCTCGCCTGAAGAGTCGGCTGCCGTCCGCGACTCTACGTCCGCCCACTCGCCTCACCTGAAGAGCCGGCTGCCGATCGCGACTTCGCGTCCGCCCACTCGCCTCACCTAAAGAGCTGGCTTGGCTGCGTCTCCGGCGTCCTCTACTCGTCCACCTAGTCGCCAGTCAGCGTCGTTAACTCGTCTCTAGTGTCCTACACTCTCGTGTCCGATGTCTCCCCATCTGTTGACTGTTGTCCCATCGTCGATCCACTCGTCTGGAGGTATTGAGGATTTGAGATAAGGATTTTATTTAGTTTGATTCCATAAGCTTGATTAAATTGATTCATGTTTAATTTTAATGTTTCATTTAGTTTGATTCCTCGCATGATTTCATGTTTCATTAGTTTCATGTTTAATTTTAATTTGATTTCATATTTCACTGATTTAGTTTGATTGTTTGATTTCATTTTATTTAGAAATCAAGCAAACATATATGTAATAAACTATGGAGCAATTTTTATTTAATTGCTTGATTGCTTGATTGTTTGATTGCTTAAATTGATTTCATTGTGTGATTGCTTGATTTCAATTAATTTTTATATGATATGATGAATTATCTTTTTGTAAAAAATACTTGTTTTTTCATGTACAATAATATCGTTGGTAATTTGGTATTTGTTCATTTGAGAGTCTGCCCTCCTCCAATTTCATTTTTGGCTCCGCCACTGGATACTTGTAATTCCTTTTGGACATTTGGTTAAGGATATTGGCTTTGTTGATCTTTCATTTTGGCATCTTATTGTATCCATTTAGTGTGAATTAATTTGGATTTTCAACTTTGATATTCATATGGAAATTTGATTTATGCGGTTCAAGTGGAAGAATGCTAGATTTATTATTATGGACTAGAATAAATCAATAAACCCAGATTAATTAGATGTCAATGTGTCATTTAAATATGAACATGCTATAATGGGTGGGCTTGGCATGTTGTTTTGCTAACCTAAAGAGAGGGTCCTACTCCTTGATATAAAGGGGTGTATCTATTTCCTCATGCACCCTCAGTGTCAGAGAAGAAGTTATCTCTCTTTCCCACTCTAGATTTTTTTTTCATTCATTGAGACCAAAGAAGAAAAGTGAAAAACCAAAAATGGAGCAGTTAAACTCTATGATTCTAGGTACGCTCTACCACCAGTTTCTTAAATATTGATTACTTCATTCATATGCTATGATTAGAGATAGAAAAGTAATTTAAACTTTAATTCCACAATTCTTAACGCAGTCGATCCAGCACTACTAGAAATTGGGTCTTCAGCAACGACTATCAGCAACGGCCGCTCAAGCCATTGTTATTTGGAACGACATTCTTACGGCCAATCGAGCCGTTGCAGATATGTTGTATCAGCAACGGCGTTCTAACGAACATATGAGCCATTACGGATATTAATTACCTTAGCAACGACTTTCTAACGAACAAGTGAGCCGTTGCTGATGATTATTTATCAGCAACGACTTTCAAACGGCTAAGTAAACTGTTGCTGATAAGTTTATATAGGGCATGCGATCGCTCCCGTCCCCTTCTTCCTCTTCCTCTTCCCGCCGCCGCTACTCTCTTCCGACGCCGTCGCCGCCCGTCCACGACCGCCAATTTCGACCGGCGATTCCAGGTATTTCTCGTTGCGTCGTCTTCCCCTCCTCTTCCTAGGTATAATCCGATCGAAACCCTTAAAATAGGGTTTCGTCCGCCGCGGTTTCGGCCGGCGACGGACGATCGGTGGCCACCGCCGGAACCTTGTATAGTGTTCGGACACTGGACGTCGGCGCCGAAAATGACATTTTTTTATTTTTAATTAATTAATTAATTGTTTAGATTAATTGTTTAATTTATTAGATTAATTTTTAGGGTTTAGATTAATTATTAGAGTTTAGATTAATTTAGTTAGATTAATATTTAATAATGGTAGGTTAATTATTTAAGTTAGTTAAACTATTGTAGATTAATATTAATTAATTAGTTAAAATATTAATTAGACTGGAGTTGTCCTTAGTGGACTCGCGCCGGAATTGTCCACTTCGGACTCCCGCCGGAATCGTCCAATTCGGACTCCCGCTGGAATCGTCTAATTTGGACTCGTGTCGAAATTATCCACTATGGACTCGAACTGACTCGAAACATTTAGAAAATAATTATCCATCCGACGAGTTGATATGTTTCGCGTACGCATCGACGAGTCGGATATGATTTACCAAAACCTTAGATCCGTTCGGGGGTTGTATGTTCGTGTAAAAGAAGTAGATGATCTTTTATACGACGTACAATCCTTGAATTGTCCCTGATTGGACAATTTGGAAATATAGTTATTTATATTGCACTTACGTTTTTCTTTTAATCGTTAACTTATTCTAAATTTCGGTAGCATCTCTCTTGTTCTCCGATACGCGCCCAGATGATATGTGTATTCGGAGAACTGTAGGGAGATGCTGCCGAAATTTAGAATGAAGTTAGCAGTTTAAAAAAATACTTAGTGCAATATGAATAACATAAATATCGAATGGAATAGGATAATCTCACCTAAAGGTATTAACCAAGGAAATTATCATTGATTGATAGAATCATGTCGGCTGATCGAAGTTGGATGTACCGACGTCTTGATCGTGGAGCTTTAACAAATGAGTTTCGATTAGGCGTAATGTACTTCCTAAATTTCGCCTATTCGAATCGGAAATTCGTTAGCGTCAGTGATAAAATCAGATGTATGTGCCGCAGTTGCTTGAATGGACGATTTTTTGATCGGGAGACTGTCACTCTGCATCTATATAGCAAATGATTTGCACCAAGATATTTTCTATGGACTTATCACGGTGAGTCACGTGAAGTCGGGACGTCGAGCAATCCTGTCGTTCAGACATTTGGTGAATCTTCCTCTGTCGGTGCTTCTTCATCCAGTCAATCTAATCCCTATAGAACTATGATACTTGATAGTCTTGGGGGTCAATTCCACTTGAATGATAATGTTGATCGACCAGTTACTCAAACATCAGTCCCACCAAATACTGTAGCGATTGATTTCACAGAAGTACAAACTGCGGTAAAGATTGAATTGCCGAATAAAAAAGCTGCAGAATTTTACAAGATGTTGAAAGCTGCCGATGAACCTTTGTATGAGAATTGTCCTAAATACACCAGGTTTTCAGCAATGACACAGCTCCTAAACATCAAGACCGATTGTAATATCAGTGGGGTTGCGTATGATCGGATTGCAAGATTGATTAATGGAATGTTGCATACTGATAACAAGTTTGAGCCAACTTTTTATAAAACTAAAAAGCTGATGAGAAAATTGGGATTTGGGTACGAAAAAATACACGCGTGTCAAAATAACTGTATTTTATATTATAAAGAAAATGTGCAGTTGGATAAATACCCTGTATGTCAACATCCTCGTTACAAGGAGAAGAAATCTAATTATATGTTTATTCGACAGATATGTTTGGTCGTGGTTATCGTCGCAGGAGAGCTTCGGAGTCTCCGATCGGTGAGACTCCAGCACTTACTCATGCTGCTGATTCTCCTATTGTTGATCCTCCTGCCGATAATATTGCTGAGGCTAGTACATTCAGACGCAGGCAGCCATGCGGGCCGAACAGGTGGCAGCCTCCATCAGCTGCAGAGTCACGCAGATTCATTAGCGTGATTGGGGAGCGGTAATATATCATGAATTATGAATTATTAAAAATTTATTATATCATAATATAATATTAAATTTTATTTTTGTTGTGCAGGTTTGAGCAAGAAGAAGTGCCAAGGAGCATTTCTTCTACCATTCGACGATATATGCACGGGGCATGGCCCACGTTGTCTCACGTGCCCAGTGAGCATGTCGACATGTTATAGTGCAAGTTTGAGGCACGTATTAAAAAAAAAAAAATACATGCATTGTGATTAATATTGGTACTGATATTATTATTTTGCAGGCTCGCTATACATGGGCTGAGGACCAGAGGTCCTTCATTTACGCTGTCTGGGAGGCTATTTCCCGGGCGAGGTATAATGGGCAACTGGGGCAGGCCCGGTCCCAGGCGATTGCCCGAGCTGGGACCACTAAAATCGCAGAGACTCGGGGATACGGCCCCGATTGGATTACTCCGGATATATGGGACCAGCTCGTGACATTATGGTCGACAGATCGATGGCAGGAGGTTTCTAGGACTACGGCTAGAAACCGCATGTCGGGGGGAGGAACGCGTCACACTGGCCGCTCTGTTGCATTTGCTGTGCACGCGAACCGTATGGTAAGTATATCTTAATTTTAATTTTATATTTTATTTGTTAGTCTGTGTACTAATTAATGTATTTATTTTGTAAATATAGACAACGGTAGCGAATGACGGGACTGTCCAGCGACCCTCCCCGATGGCAGTGTTTGAGCGGACACACCGTCAAGTGCATGGGACGGGGGATTACGTCGACAACCGCGATGCATTTATTATGGTTAGTATATTTGTTTAAATTATTCATTATATATTTATAATTTAAGTTTTATGAAAAATATTAAACAAAAAATTAAACTCGAGTAGGAGACCTACAGTCAGACAATGATACAGCGCGGAGGCACCCCCGAGGACTTTGACGCAGCAGCGTGGGTCGATGCTGCAAGTGGCTGGGACCACGACCGCGTGTATGGTTTTGCAGATAGTGGTCATGTGTGAGCCGTGCTAGGGCCACTTGGGGCACCGACCCCTCCGAATGCTGGTGAGCGGTCGTCGACCTCCAGGTCCAGAGATGATCATAGTAGTAGGATAAGACACTGGTGGGGACGGTCGCGCGTCAGACTGAGTTGATGGAGCGTTAGACCCAGATGATGGCGCATATGCAAGTTATGCTACACAACTTGTCAGGTCATCCCGGATCAACATCATCTGATCAATCGTCCTCGAGTCAGTCCACGCCAGTGTACACCTAGGCACTCTAGACTCCGCCATATGATCCAGACCATCCTTCATCGTCATAATGAGATTTATTATTTTTTTGTTATATTGACCTTGTTACTTCGATACTATATATATTTCAGTTTTATTTTGTTTGAATATTGATACTTAAATTTTGCATTTGAATATTTTTTATTCAATCGTGGATAATTATAAATATAAGTATAATTGTTTTGATATATCTGTGTGTATTTGTGATGTGTGAATGGATGTGTGTATAGGTGTATGAGTGTGTGAGTTATGTATCAGATAATGTATCAATGTATTAATGGAAATTTGGAATTTTGAAGTTTTTTCGGTTTCAGTATCTAGTAATCAGTAACGGCTTTCCCACAGTCGTCCGTAGGAAAGCCGTTACTAAAAGTGTATCGAAAGTCGTTGCTGAAGACCTACAGCAACGGTCTTTCATTACCGGCGTTGCTACGAACACGCGGGTCGTTGCTAATAATTGTTATCAGCAACGGAACTGGGTCTGTGGCAAAATCGTTGTTGATAGTATTATTAGCAACGGCCCGAGCGGCTGTTGCTGATCTTTTCCTAAGTTATCAGCAATGCATGTTTCTACCACAGCTCCGTTGTAACAGGCGGAGCCGTTGCACACCGTTGCAACTGGCGTATTTCTCTCCCATTTTCATTAATTAGTCCACTATTACGTCATTTTTACCCACTTTTCGTTAGGGTTGTTCAATGGGTCAACCCGACCCAACCTATTTGGGTTGGTTGGATCAGGTCGAGTCGAGTACAATCCGACCAAACCCGATCATAATCAAGTCAGGTCTCAGATTTTAGAATTTGAAACTTGATGACTCGAGATCCGACCAGATGACCCGATTAAGCATATTTTTTTAATTATTTTTAAAATATTATATTAAAAATATTTATTTTTAATTATTTTTTAAAAAATTTAAAATATTACTTTCAAAAACTCATTTTTACCTAAACAGGTAAATCTGACTACCCGACCCGATTACACTTGGTCGGGTCGGATCAATTTTTCCCTAAACCCGACCCGTGAACAATCATACTTTTTGTAATACCTCATTACTCCTCCTATCAATTAAAAAGTAATCCTAATTAATTTTATAAAAAAAAATTCTTTTGACTAATTGAACATTAGCTGCCAATTAAAATTAATAGGCAGAACAAACGCATGCACACATCTTCTTGTCAAACAAAATAGGCATTTGAATTTTGATATATTTTTACTTTCATCAATTGGCAAAAGAAAAAATGATCAATTAGCAATTATACATGTAAATATTCAATTAAGTGATAACGCTTATGCCATCTTCAATTAAGACCAACGACCTAATGACGACTTGTCCATTAGGCCCAAAATGCATCATCTTAAGATTTCGCCTTAGGCCACAATATTTCTTGGACTGCCCCTGCACTTAATTAAGCCAAACATCATTCAAGTAGTCGATCTTAGTTTGGCGTTGTTAATTTTATTTATCATATGTATATTTAATAGTAAATTGCACAACCATCCCTAGCAATGCTGATATGTGTATTCTTTCATTCTTCAAATTGATTCACATTACTCCAATGCAAATGACCCACATCAACGGGGATGAGGTAACATAATAACAACAATTTCCTTAAACTAGAATATGAAGTTTTAAATTTTTTAAAATCATAATATAGTATCTGAAATTTTTAAAATCAGAATCAAAGTCAAAAAATACAAAAAAAAATTCTTGTACTAAAATAATTTAAAGTGATCATTTTGATTATGAAAATTCATCTTAAACTCTCACTACAAGAAATTCTCGAAATAATGACGTTTAATTTTTGACGTCTGAAGAAGCGTCGAAATGTCTAAGGGCAGATGGGAACAAAAGTTTAAAAATATCGACGTCTAATATTGACATCGATATGTAAAAAGCAAATATTTTGACGCGGCCGAAAAAAATGGCATTTTTTTCGTCGAAATCGCACTGTCGAAACGCTGGCGTCGAAATATTTCGACGTATAATTGGCGTCGAAATATTTCGACGCCAACAATTCGACGTCGCTGCCGTCGAAATATTTCGACGCCAGCATTTCGACGAAGCAGGCGTCGAAATCTTCAACCCGTTGAAATATTTCGACGCAACGGGTTGAAATATTTTGACGCCATTCTTTCGACGCAGCGCGTCGAAATGTTTTGACGCCGCAAGGTCGTCGAAGCATCGCCTCACGGGTTGAAATTTTCAACCCCTGAGCGTACGAATCGTACGGTATGCAGCTGAAATTTCATTTCAGCTACAGAACCGTACGATAATATATATATTAAGCTGCTGCTACTATTTTTTTAATTTTTTAATAATAAATTTCGTATATACCCTCTCATCTTTATTTTCCCCTCCGATCTTTTCTTCCTCCCGCCTATTTCTTCTCTCTCGTTTCGCGCGGTGGTCGAATTCTTCCTTCTTCTTCTTTCTTCTTCCTCCCGCCGACCTTTTCCTCTCATTTCGTCGAACCAGCAGCCGACCGAGATCTTGCTCTCGTTTTGTCGAACGAGCAGCCAATCTATTCCTCTCATTTCGTCAAACCAGCCGGCAGTCGAAGAAGTCAAAAAAATTTCATCCGACAGTGAAATCAAAATATTTCACCGACGGTGAAATCAAAATATTTCACCGACGGTGAAATCAAATTACTTCACTTCTCGTTCTTTTTCTCCGGTCAAACAAACTCAAGTTAGTATAAATTTTTAATTTTTATATCAAGTATTTCATGTTATGCTTTAGATTTCTTTTACATGAATAATACATCATGTTATTGTTCTTCTGAACTATCATGTTATTTAATGTTATGTTTTTGATCTATTTTACATGAATAATATTTCATGATATTTTTTCTTTTGGTTTATCATGTCACTGTTCTCTTGTACATGTTATTATGTTCTCTTGTACATTATTTTCAGGTCTACATTATTATAACAGTTAATATAATTATTATTATTACTGAATTATTATTAATATTATTATAAATATTATATTATATTATTATTATTATTATAAATACAGATTTATTATTATATCCGAATTAATAATAATAATAATAATATTATTATTATTATTATTATTATAAATACTATATTATTATTATTATTTAATTATTATTATTTATACTAATTTATTATTATTATAAATACTATATTATTATTATTATTATAAATACTATATTATTATTATTATTAATACTAATTTATTATAATTATTATAAATACTATATTATTATTATTATTACTGAATTATTATTATTATTATTATTATTATTATTATTTAAATTTATATTAGAGTATAATTAATTAGAATAATTAAATTTAGAATTCATTAAACTTGTCTTGGTATTTCTACCAATTAGAATAATTAATTAGAACTTTTTATTTATTTAAACTTCTCAATTTATTATTTTTATAATTTTCTACCAAGAGCTTAGACCCGTTCGAGAAATATTTATTGAACTTATAAATTTTGTTGATAAAATTTAGTTATAATATTAAGTTGAATACTTATTTCGATATGAAGGAATGCGTATTCTACTTAATATTTTACTAAATAATATCAACAAAATTTATATTTTTTAAATAATAAATCTCGAATTGTCCTTTATTGGACAGTTTAGTAACACAATTATTAATATCGCAAATTTAATTTCATTTGATCACACATGTCAATGGAATGTCGGTTGCATCTCTTTTGTTCTCCGGTACACTTCAGAAGTTTTGCGTACTTGGAGAACTAAAAAGAGATGCTGCCGAAATTTTCAGCGACTTGTTGTGATTAAATGAGATTATAGGTGCGATATTAATAATGTGTTGCTGAATGGGATAGGACCAACCCACCTATATGACTATACCCTTTATAGTAACATTGAAGTTCAATTTTGAAGTCAAAGATGGATAAAATTAACTTGGATGTCATCACCTCAATCATCTGAAGCATATGCGAGAGGAATGAAAAATTTTATTCAGTTCTCAATTGACAATGGATTGGATGATGATGGCACAATGAAATGTCCGTGCAAAAAATGCATCAATAGGAAATATCATAAACCAGAAGATGTTGAAAGACACTTAATATGGAATGAAATTTTATCGAGATATACCATTTGGTATTACCATGGTGAACCTTTATATCCGACAAAAGAAGCACAACTTGGTATATCAAACAGAGCTAAAGCATTTGAGCAAGTACATTATCATAATGATGAAATACCAATTGATGTCAATGATGAAACACCAATTGATGTCAATGATGAAACACTAAGTGTTAATCTTGATGAAGCTCCAAATGCATTCGAACCGCCACAAGAACCTTCCCAACATTCTATGATGGATGATCTTAATGTTCCTCTGTATCCAAATTGTGTAAAATACAGTAAATCATCATTTATCATTCAATTATATCATATAAAGGTTCTTAATGGTTGGTCCGGAAAGTCATTCTCAATGTTGTTAGAATTGTTGAAAGAAGCTTTTCTAGAAGGTAATACACTTCCATCAACGTGTTATCAAGCAAAAAAATATGTGAAAGATTTCGGTTTATTCTATCAAAAGATACATGCTTGTCCAAATGATTGCATTCTATACATGGATGAAATTGCGGAAGTATCAACATGCAACATTTGTGGATTGTCTCGATGGATTTCCTCTTCAACTAATGATGAATATTCAACGAGTCAGTTAGAACGGAAAAAAAACCCTGCAAAAGTGTTACGATATTTTCCACTTATCCCAAGACTGACTCGTTTATATATGTCATCAAAGACCGCAAGTTCGATGAGATGGCATTCTGAAAGACGCACCAAAGATGGAATCATACGACATCTTGCTGATGCAGAAGCTTGGCAAGCTTTTGACAGAAGATATCCAGACTTTGTTGTTGATTCGCGTAATGTTAGATTGGGTCTTGCAAGTGATGGATTTAATCCATTTCGATCAATGAGCACAACCTATAGCACTTGGCCTATTGTATTGATACCTTATAATATGGAACCATGGGCATGTATGAAGAGGTCTTCAATAATGTTATCAATGTTAATTCCAAATGCTAAGGAATCAGGAAATGACATTGATGTGTACTTACAATCTCTCATTTCTGAATTGAAGCTGTTGTGGAGCGGAGTAACAACATTTGATAGTATCTCCGGCCAACAATTTACTCTGCGTGCAGCTTTAATGTGGACCATTAATGATTTTCCAACATATGCAATGTTATCAGGTTGGAGCACTAAAGGACGATATGCATGTCCTATATGCGGTGATAAGACAAATTCTTGTTGGCTTAATCACGGAAAAGAACATTGCTATCTAGGCCATCGTAGATGGTTGTCACAAGAACATCCATTTCGTCAGGACACTGAATTATTTGACGGGACAATAGAAAATGATAATGCACCAATGCCAGTTGATTCAAAGATTATTTATGAGCAGATTCAACACATTAAACATGTTTATGGCAAAACTACCAACACTAGTAGAAAGCGCACTCGAAATAATTTGGGTAGTGAGTCAGAAGGCATTAATGCAGACACAAAAACTCAGCAAAGTTTTCAGAGGCAAGATTATGGAATGTGAAAAAAGAAAAGTATATTTTTCGAATTACCATATTGGCAACATAATCCATTACGTCATAATTTGGATGTTATGCATATTGAGAAAAATATATGTGATAATCTGATTGGTACTATATTGGATATTGATGGAAAAGAAAAAGATAATTTGAATGCACGATTAGATTTGCAAGACATGAATATAAGACATCATTTACATCCAACGTTATTACCAAATGGTAGATATGATATACCCTTGGCAATTTATTCAATGTCCACTCTTGAAAAAGATCTTATGCTGACGTGTATCAAAAATATGAAAGTGTCCGATGGATACTCATCAAATATTTCTAGATGTGTGAATCTCAAGGATCATAGATTGCAAAACTTGAAGAGTCATGATTCACATATACTGCTTCAAGATGTTTTTTCGCATTCATTACGTGGAATTGTACATAAAGATGTTCTCCTCATTATTAAAGAGATTTCTGCATTTTTCAAAACGTTATACAGTGCCAATTTAGACCATTGTACCCTGGACAATTTGCAATCACGTGTGCCTCTGCTCTTATGTAAAATGGAGCAAATTTTTCCACCGAGTTTTTTCACTATTATGGTGCATTTGATGATTCACCTTCCAATAGATGTGAAAGTTGGTGGTCCTGTTCATTACCGCTGGATGTACCCAATTGAAAGGTTTGTTTTATTAATATTTTTTAAATATCTCATGTTCATTAAGTATTAATAGTAAACCATCAAATGAGGAGAATTTGTCTCATGTTCATAGGTTATTTATGAGATATAAATCTCATGTTCGAAATAAAGCACAACCAGAGGGATCCATCGCTGAAGGATATATTGCTGATGAATGTCTTACATTTTGTTCTCGATATTTTAATAATATTGAAATAGTGTTCAATCGACCGCAGAGAAATTATGAAGTTGAAAATATTGAAAACTATTTATTTTCTTCTGGTGGTCGATTTATTGGCAAAGCTCACATTGGTACGTTGGATTTAAATGCATATGCACAAATGCACAGATATGTTTTGTTGCATACTCCAATGATTGAACCATACAAAAGGTATCAATTGTTATTAAATATCTACATATTTTATGTTATTTTAATATTCTTGGTGTTATTTTTATTTTATTGTCTCAGACAATTTCTTGAAGAACAATGTCGTATAAATAATTTATCAATTGAATCGAATGCTCAACAACAAAGGTGGATCATAGAGAGATTTGCATTGTGGTTGCAAGATAAAGTATCGAAAATGGTACAAAATAATTGTGATGCTTCACTGCTTGCGTTGGCTCGAGGTCCAATGTCCGTAATTAGAAAATATGATGGATTCATTATAAATGGTTATAGATTTCATACCAAACAACGAGAAAGATTGCGTAAAACATAAAATAGTTGTTTAATGGTTGAAGCTGACAATCGTCAATATTATGGAGTTCTAACTAGGGCTGTCCGTTCGGTTCGAACCGAACCGAACCGAACCGAATTTGTCCAAACCGAATTTTTTTTATACCCAAACCGAACTATACCTAAACCGATTTAACCCGAACCGAAATTATTTGGTTCGGTTCGGTTTTCAACTCGAAAACCAAAATTTTAATTATTTTAATTAAAAATTAAAAATTAAAAATAATTACTTAATACCTATTTAAGTAATTCTATTAAAAATTAAAAAAAAATATTTTTTTAATTAATTCGGTTTTCGGTTCGGGTCGGTTCCCGAATTTCGAAAACCGAATCCGAACCGAAATTCAAATTTCGGTTCGGTTCGGGTCAGAGAACCGAACCTACAACGGTTGAAACCGAACCGAAAAATTCGGTTCGGTTTTTCGGTTCGGTGTGAACCCAACCATGGACAGCCCTAGTTCTAACAGATGTAATTGAATTGGACTATCGTGGGGTATTCAAGATAGTTCTTTTTCGTACTGAATGGGTTGATATAAGGAATTCATGGGGTTTACGAGTGGATGAGAATGGATTCACACTAGTTAACCTTTCTCGATTATTTCATACTGGTGCATTTCTAAAAGATGACCCGTATGTGTTTTCATCACAAGCAAAACAAGTATTTTACATTTTAGATCCGAAGAATAATGAGTGGTCGTATGTCATAAATGTATATCCTAGAGATTTATATGACATCGGTAAATGACTTATTATTTATCAATATTATTTGTATAATTGGTTAATCTTTTTGTATTTATCAATATATAATATTATGTTATTATACAGGATGTCAAGATCAAGAATAGTAGATTCAGATGCTGAGACCCGCGAGGAGGGTGAACTTAGTCCCGAGAGTGATTGTCCTGGGTCGTCGCAAGGACGAATTCATAGACTTTTCTACATTTGGAGTTAGTTTTTATGTGATCATACATGTGAACATTATTTATTTAATCAAATTAATATTAATATTTTCTGTTGTAATTTAAAAACAGACACCACAACGCAAATGCAGCATGAAGGGTCTCCATATTTTACAGCTTCTTCTATGTATACACTTAACACCGACCAGTTAATTATGGTCAACTTTTCTGATTGGGGTCAAAGTCATGATGGCGGCCACAGGTTATTCTCACGTTTTATGGGGTTAGTAGTGCGTGATTCTACATTCTTACTGTTGACGTCTGATCCTTGGAATCAAATTTCTTCCATATATAAGAATGGATTATGAGAGCAATTATTGGTATGTTATGAATTTATATAAATTCATGTTAGATTGCATTATTTGATTGTGTGAAATTATATATTAAACATATATTTTGGGGTCAAACTAATATCATTTATAAATGCAGAGATATTTTTTGATTCCTACTGAGAACAGGGATCGTATTTTTCGCACTACTATGGCGGTCTTTGATAGAAAATTTAAAAATTATAAACTTCTATTAAAAAGAAAATATTTTAAAATTGAAGAGTCAAAGGAGGAAAATCTTGCACGTCGACCACGAAATATTAGTAGGGAATCGTGGATAAGAATGGTCGATTATTGGCATTCTTCAGCTAGTCAGGTAAGAATTTATATTTTGATACTCGAAATATTTGTTTTATAATTATAATTAAATATGATAGGCTGCATCTGAACGGGGTCGAAGGGCAAGAAGTGTAACTCAAGATTGCATACATACTAGCGGTGCGACCCCTTATATTCAAAGACGTGTTGATTTTGTAAGTAGTTTAGTAAATAATTTATAATTTATTTGTTTATATTTTTAATATCATTTAAATAACACTTTATTATTTACATTGTGTGAAGCAACGGGAACATAATAGAGAACCCAGTGAGCTTGAAGTGTATAGAACAACACATCTTCGTAGAAGTGGAGGAGGATATGTACGCGAAGAAGCAGCTCAATTTATGGTATAACACATCTACGAATGAATTAAATTAATATTTTTTAAATTTATAATCTATTTTTTGAAATGTAGGCCACTGCTGAACGAACACTTAACGAGCGACTTGAGACTACTCCAACGGCAGAGCGAGTTCAACTCGAGAACCAAGTATATCAGGAAATATCTGGTCCTGAACATCATTCTCGAGTTCGCCTACAGGGGATTGGAGTCGCACCAAGTCAATTTTATGAACATCAGCGACAATCTTATGTTGCACCTTCCCACGATGCAAGATATGACGAGCTTCGACGTCAACAAGAGGCTGCAATGAAAGAAATGCAACAAAAACACGATGCTGAGATGAGGGAGGTTCAACAAAGACTGAACCGAATGGAGCAAATGTGGCTTCAACATCAATTTGAAGTTTCATCATCACATGGGCTAAATCCAATAATTAATCAAGCTAATATGTTTTCCTCACCAATTGATTCTGTAAATATTTATTTAATTTATTTGTAGTTGATCTTTTTAGTATTGTAATTAATTAAAAATATCTTTCTAACAAAATCGATTGTATGTTCCTGAAAGTCTTCCTCATGAAATACCGCCGGCTAATACCGGAGAAGGTACAAGTAGAGATCCATTTTTAAACTGTAAGTAAATTTATATATTGTAATATTGAATATTTTAATTGATAATATTCAAACTTATATGTTTATAATTGATATTAATGTATAGATAGAGATGTTGATCCATATAAAGAAAACGATGAGGAAGAACAAAATGATGAAGAGCAACAGGAGGATGAGGAAATGGATGATGAAGATTAGATTATTTAATTTTATTGATAGATAAAATTATTGTTAATTCTTTTATTTAATCAAATTACTATTAATTTTTATGTTTAGTTCTTCTGTGTAATACACTATCCATACATGTATTATTATTTTAATCAAATTTTGTATTACTATTTTAATTTAATCAATAGATTATTAATTTAATTTGTAAATAAAAAATTAATTTTATTAATTTTAAATAAATTTACTAATCTATAATTAATTTATAGATTAGTAAATTTATTTAAAATTATTAATTTCAAAATTATTTAATTATAGATTGAATTTTAAATTTTATTAATTAATTAAGATAATTAAATTTATTAATTACGGCCATATTGACGCCACAGCTAGCGTCAATATGGTGCAATATTGACACCTTGTGGCGTCAATATCGGCATATTGACGCCACATATTGACGTCAAAAGTGTCAATATGTTGGCGTCAATATGCCTTCTTTTCGACGGTAAACGACGTCGAAATTAAAATATTGACGTTTTCACAGGCGTCGAAATTTAAAATTCAGCGCTCGTTGTTGTACACGTATTTTCGACGAATTTATCGCCGTTAGTATGCCAATATTGACTTCAAAAGACGTCAAAAAATTTTATAATCTGCCGTCAAAATTCAAACGATGTGTTGTAGTGTCTTCAAAAAAAATTGTAATAAATCTATATTAGTGAATGATTTTTTTAATAATTTTTTAAAATTTTAGAATACATTTTTACCCAATCTGGGAAGCAGCATCCGTTGATGAGTGGTTATACAATGGCGGTCCTTATGAGCTAATTGTTCTACACTTCTTACTTGGTGTAGCTTGTTACATGGGTCGTGAGTGGGAACTTAGTTTCCGTCTGGGTATGCGTCCTTGGTAGGGGTGAGCATGGACCGGTTAACCGGTCCATTAGCAAAAAAAAAACCGGTCCATTAACTTCGGTTTTTCAAAATCATTAACCGTAAACCGGTCCATTAACTTCGGTTAACCGCTATTTCGGTTTCGGTTTTTTCGGTTCGGTTAACCGATAATTTTCGGTTAACCAATAAAAATTTTTAACCTACAAACATAATAATATTATGCAAATCATGGAGAAAAATCTAAATAAATAGCAAATTCTCATTGAGAAAAAAGAAAAAAAAAAGTGAAACCATTGAACAAAGATAATGTTCTACAAAAACTAATATTTTTATTTTTATTTTTTAAAATATTTTTTGATTTTTTTAATATTTTTAATATTTTTTTGATTTTTTAATATTTTTTAAATTTTTTAATAATTTTTAATAATTTTTTAAATTTTTTAATAATTTTTAATAATTTTTTATAATTTTTTGTAATTTTTTATAATTTTTCATAATTTATAAATTATTATTATTATTATATATATATATATATATATATATATATAATTAAAAATTAATAAATTATATCCAACCGGTCGGTTAACCGAAACCGGTGGACTTTTTACCTCTCGGACCGAAACCGAAATCGAAAACCGATTTTTCCAAAAAAAAAAACCGAAACCGAAAAAATCGGTTCGGTTAACCGAAAAAACCGGTTCGGTTTCGGACCGGTTTTTCGGTTAACCGGAAAACCGGGTTTTTTTGCTCACCCCTAGTCCTTGGATTGTTGTTGCATATTCAGCTCCTGTTGCAGCTGCTACTGCTGTTTTCTTGATCTACCCTATTGGTCAAGGAAGTTTCTCTGATGGTATGCCTTTAGGATATCTGGTACTTTCAACTTTATGATTGTATTCCAGGCAGAACACAACATCCTTATGCACCCATTTCACATGTTAGGCGTAGCTGGTGTATTTGGCGGCTCCCTATTCAGTGCTATGCATGGTTCCTTGGTAACCTCTAGTTTGATCAGGGAAACCACTGAAAATGAATCTGCTAACGAAGGTTATAGATTCGGTCAAGAGGAAGAGACTTATAATATCGTAGCTGCTCATGGTTATTTTGGCCGATCATGGTTAAAATAGTCACTTGAAACTCTTAAAAATAGTCATTTGTCTACTAAAATAATTTAAAGTAGTCATTTTGATTATGAAAATTCACTCTAAACTCTTCAAAAATATCGTAATAAATCTAAATTAGTGAATGAATTTTTTAATAATTTTTTAGAAGTTTAGAATACATTTTCATGGTTAAAATAATCACTTGAAACTCTTAAAAATAGTTATTTGACCATGAAAATGTATCTTAAAATTTCCAAAAAAATATTAAAAATTTATTCATTAATTTATAATTATTGTGATTTTTTTGAAAAATTTAGGATGCATTTTTATTATCAAAATGACTACTTTAAATAGTTTTAGTATATGGATATTTTGGGTATTTTTTAAATTTGATTTTAGTCTTGAGAATTTTAGTCTTTTAGATATTATATTCTGATTTTGAGAATTTTAAATTTTCATATTCTGATTTAGAAAAAAAAACTAATATAATAATATATATTGTAGTATTAGTACTAACTACGGACCAGAAAGAGCATTCAGATATTTCTTAACGAAAACAAACAATTTTAAATTCTAAATTTCAAACTATACATAGGTTTCTAAGAACATTCATAATTGATCAGAAAGTCCCAGAAAAAACCTTGAATCTGCTTCAATGCTCCTTCTGGCAGTAAGCCAGTAAACCAAAACTCGACAGTTAATGGATTAGAACGCATAACTTGTAGCAAAATCATCAAATCCTCATGCAGCCATTAATTACATGATTATAGCAGTGAATATGCATAAGATTAGTAAATCCAACCAAAAGGTACTTTTGGTGGCATAATCAAAGTTCAAATCTTTTACGATAATAAGGAAAACCCACTGCATTGGGAAAAAAAAATCAGTTGGGCGACTCCTGCGGCGATTCTAGAGTTTCACTGGTGATAGCTTCGCCGGCCCTCCCCCCCCTCTCTCCCTTCGCCTCCTCTCTCCCCTCCCTTCCCCCTGATCCCCCGGATGCCTCTTCCCTTCCTAAGGCGCCTGGCGCTCGGGGTTCATCATCTCAGAAATCGTCAGCATCGACCGTTCCGGGTGGCTCCCTTCCTCGACGCAAAGCCTCTTCTACCTCGCCTTCCGTTGCCTCCTCGTCCCATCCTCATGAAGAAGTGCCTTCCTAGAAGCCCTCATCCCCTAATCCCCCTGGAGCGTCGAGTTCGGTAACACCCCCTCAGCGGAATCCTAATCCAACGACGGATCCGGGTGTTCCACCCTCGTCGAAAGGCATTCCTCCTGCCCCCCCCCCCCTCCCCTCCCATCGAAGCCCTCTTCCTGGGCCGATATACTCAAAAACTCAAACCTTAAAAATGGGTCAGGTATGACATCCTCTCTCCTCTTCTCAAAAATTCAATCTTCCACTTCCGATCGGGTTTCGTTTTCCTCCGATCAAATTCAATCCCTTCGGCAACCATGGGAGATGAGTCTGATTGGCAAATTTCTCGGCAAGCCGCCGCCTTTACAAATTGTTCGCTCTTGGGCTACCCGTCTTTGATACCTTTACGGCTTTCAATCGGTGTTAGATCTTGAAGAGAATTTTTTTTGTTTTTCGTTTTAATTCGATTGAGGCTGCTAAGTCTGTTTTAACCGGTGGTCCTTGGTCGCTTCGTGGCGACGTTATCCGCTTAATTCCTTGGAAGCCTTTCTTCAAACCATGGGAAGAATTGTTTACTACAGCCCCTGTGTGGCTGCGTTTACAATCTCTTCCCCTTGAATTTTGGGATTCGACTTCTGTAGAGCATATTGCTAGTAAATTTGGAAAAGTTTTATGCGTTGATGAATGCTCTTTTGGTTTCGAACGTGGGCGTTATGTTCGAGTTTGTATCAAAGTGAATTTGGCGCTCCCCCTTCGCCAGGGGATCTGGATTTCTGCTGATAACCAGGAGTTCCTTCTCCCAGTGATGGCCATGCTCGGACCTCTACCGAAGTCCTAGATTCTCAGGTAGAGGTAGATTCTGCTGCAGGTTTAAATCTCTCTTCTTACTCTAACGGCTCTATTAAGCATGTTGATGTTAGACCTAATGCTTTACATTCCTCTAATTATTTACTTGCCTCTAATAATTCTATGCTTATGGATGTTGTTAGCAATAAACCTCATAGTAAGCATGTTAATAATTCTGCTAAATTAGTCAGTAATGGTAAATCTCCCTCCAATATTAAAGCAACCCCTAAGATCCCTAATCCTTCTGCTAGGTTTGTCCCTAGCCTAGCATCTGAGATAAGTTTAATCTTTGGCTCTAAGCCTGGTGTATTCACCTCTCCTCTCATGTCCTCTTCTACTAGAATGATCTCTAAAGGTAAATCTAAGGCCAAACCTAAGTATGCTAACCTCATAGGTTATTCTAACAAGAGATACATAGCTGAGGTTGCTCCCTCAAGCTCCTCCTTAAAGGTTATCCATGTGCCTAGCACATCTCCTCCTTCCCCCCCCCCCCCCGCACCCCCAGGCCTGTGAGAGAATTTCTCACATTCCAAATTAGGTCCTCTAATATCAAGGTGTGTGTCATCCAAGAAACTCACTTAGATGAATCGAAATCTAAAAAATTCATCCTCTCCCTTGATAAATCCTGGCTTGGATCCATTCAACCTAGCTCTGGAGCTTCAGGAGGTATTATTGTGGCTTGGAATTCTCTATTTGTTCAAGCTCAAACTATCTCCTCATGCTCTCAAGCAATTAACATTGTTCTTAAAATAGAATTGGGTGTCCCTTTTTTGCTCTCTGCCATTTATGCTAGTAATGATCCCTCTATAAGGGCCTCTCTTTGGGACTCTTACTCAAACTTAGACCTTACTGCTTATCCTTGGCTTCTAATGGGTGACTTCAACTGCATTCTTAGTAGCTATGATAAATGTGGTGGAACCCCTTTTAGACTTTTCACTCATGTCTTAGATTTCAATAGTTTTGTTGAGAATTGTGGGCTTATTGATATGGGTTTCTCGGGCAACAAGTATATCTGGTCTAACAATAGATTGGGGGCTGAGAAGATTCTTGTCAGATTAGACAGAGTCTTCTCTAATGCTGCTTGGCTCCAATTCTATGGAAATGCTCGGGTCAATCATCTTGCCAAGGTTATCTCAGATCATTGTCCTCTTCTAATCAACCTTCCCTCTCTTAATCAGCCTAGGAATAAATTGTTTAAATTTCAAAATTTCCGAATTGACTATGAAGACCGCCAAAGTGTAATCTCTAATGCTTGGAATGAAATTCTCCCTTCTAACTCCCCTCCTAGCTTCTCTAAGAAGCTTCAAATTACTAGAAGTGCCCTCAGCCATTGGAATAAAAATATCCTTGGCAAAATTGAAGAAAGCCTTGAGGCCACCTCCCTTGATATCCTCCATGTCGAGGCTCTTTTAGAAACCCCTAATTCCCCTCCTAATTTAGACTCTAAACTTAGATACCTTCAAAACAAGTTCATTGCTCTTCAAAGACAGATTTGTCTTAAATGGTGGGCCAAATCTAAGTCTGCATGGTTGCTAGATGGGCATAGAAATACCTCTTATCATCATCGCTTAGTAACTATGAAACGCAGAATTAACTTCATCTCCTCTATTATGGATAGCAATCATCATTATGTGACTGATAGCAATCTTATTCTTAATGCTTTTGTCTCTCATTACTCTAGTTTATGGGATTCTTCTACAATTTCTAACTATAGCAATGCTCTATGGCCTTCATTTAATTGCATTCCTGATAATTCTATTGATACTTTAATTGCTCCTTTCCATCAATATGAGATTTGGGACTCCATCCAATCACTTGGAAATGGAAAAGCTCGGGTCATGATGGATTTACAATTGAATTTTACAAGAAATACTGACCTATTATTAAGATAGATTACTGTAATGTTCTAAACTCCTTCCACTATGGTGCTTCTCTCCCTACTAGATGGAATCAAACCTTACTTACTTCCATTCCTAAGTGCTCTTCTCCTACAGTTGTGAAAGACTTTAGACCAATATCTCTTTGTAATATTTCTTACCGGATCATTGCTAAGCTCTTGGCTAATAGATTTAAAAGATTACTTCCCTCCCTTATTTCTAAAGAGCAGTCAGCTTTTGTTAAGGGTCGTAACATTCACAATAACATCCTAGTTGTGCAAGAGCTATCTCACTCCTTTTATTACTCTAAAAGTAAGATTCCTTTTATTATAGTCAAAATAGACCTTAAAAAAGCATCTGACACAATTAAGTGGGATGTTATCATTCAAGTTCTATCATTCTCTAGCTTCCCCCAAATGTTTATCAATTGGATTCAAAATTGTATTTCCAATTCTTCCTTTGCCTGTTTAGTCAATGCCCAAATCTCTCACTTCTTTCCTGCCTCTAAAGGGATTAGACAAGGCGACCCCCTATCCCCCTTTCTCTACATTTTGGTGGCTCAAACTCTTTCTAATTTGATTAATGAATATGTCAACAATAATAAGCTTACTCCCTTCAAGCTTAGGACCCTATCTATCAGTTATCTAATGTTTGCAGAAGATTTGATCCTCATTTTCAAAGCAAACTCCAAAAGTATTGATACTTTTAAGTCTATCTTTAGTACTTATGAAATTCTCACTGGTCAAAAAGTAAACTTTAGCAAATCTGATATCTTTTATCCCAAATACACCCCTGATGCTGTTAAAAATCATATTTCTAGCTCCCTATGTATGAAATTTGGTACTTTTCCATTTAAATACTTTGGTACCATGATTTCTCCTAGGAGGCTTTCCCCTAATGCCAATGACCATATTTTAACTATGATTGATTCCAAATTAGGAAGCTAGAAATCTAGTTTACTTTCCCAAGCTGGAAGGCTGATTTTAATTAAATCAGTTCTTAATTCCATCCATATTCATGATCTCTCTGTTTCTTGGTTCAATAATGACATCTCCAATAAAATTGAAAAGAAAATTAGAGATTTCTTATAGAATAAAGACCCTAATAAAAATGGTATGCATTTAATCAACTGGGACACTGTTTGCCTTCCCAAATCTTATGGTGGTTTAGGCATTCAAGACCTCCATAATAAAAGACTAGCCTTGCATGCTAATAGAATCCAATCCTACCTCAAAAATGAGGATTTCCTCTGGGTTAACCTTGTTAAAATGAAATATCTTGCTGTCAATTTCATTTCCTACAATGTTGCATCCTCTTCTTGGGCTTGGAAGATTTTCACAAAGGCATTCAATGCTCTCAAGTTTGGCTTCCAAAAGGTCATCGGCTCTGGATCAAACACCTCCTTCCTTAACGATAACTAGTTGCTTGGCCTTCCTCTAGCCATTAAACCTATCTTCATCAATGTCAATATATTAAATTCTATTACTCATGTGCAGCATTTAATGGCCAATCTTAATTGGTCTCCTTTTATTATTAGCACTGTTTGTAATCAAGATTTGGGGGCTACTATTGAAAGTATTCGGTTGCCGAAGGAGCCTTATGAGGATAAATTTGTATGGAAGCCAAAAAAGTCGGGTTTCGTATCCTCCGCATCTGCTTACAGATTTCTTAAGAACCTTAACCAACCTCCTTATGGTTCAGTCACGATCTGCCATTGTGTTTGGAATTCGAAAGTTTTTCCTAAAGTAAAACTCTTTTTATGGAAACTTATTCATGGTCGTTTGAAAACTCGATCGAGATTATTTCATTTGGGTATCTCAGATTCAAACGTATGTGTTTTTTGTGATATTTCTGAAGAAACTTCTTTCCATTTGTTCAGTGACTGTAGTTTTGCCTCAAAAATTTGGCTTTTACTGGGTTCTTCGCTGAATTTTAATTTTTTCCATAAGGGATAGCTGGTGTTCTGGTAGCTGGCTGCTGCAGGACTAGAATTCCCCTGAGAATCCTATTCCCTTAGCCATTAATTGTTGCTAACACTCTATAGTTCTTATGGTTTTTTAGAAATTTTATTTTGCATGGTGAGGAAAAATCTAGCAGCCTTGCTGCTATAAATCAGATAATTCAATTTTCGGATCAATATAAGAACAGTTGCTTATCTGAGGGCAATTCCCCTCCAGTTACCATTACTTCTCATTGGCAGCCCCCCCCCCCCCCTTTTGGTGTTATTAAAATCAGTTGTGATGGCTCTTTAAAAAATAACAATGGTGGAGCTGGCAGTATTTTCAGTGATCATCAAGGTAATTGTATTCTTGCTTCATGTAATTATTTTACTACTGACTCGGTCTTCATTTGTGAAAGTCTTGCTATAGATTTTGCTTTAAACCTAGCTTTGTCAATTCGAATGCTCTCGGTGGAAATAGAATCGGATTGCAAGCAGCTAATTAACTGTCTCAACCATTCTTCACCCATCCCTTGGAGGGCGTCATCAATTATTCATGATATTCTAGTTACTGTTAAATTTTTTTTCAATGTATCATTTATTTATATCCCTCGCATTGTAAACAAAGCTGCCCATTGGGCAGCAAATTGGGCTCGAGACCAAAAGGAGTCCACTGTTTGGACCTCCCCTCGACTGCCCGAGTTAAACTCTATCTTGGATAAAGACTGTATTGTATCCGGTCTTTCGGGTGATTAAGTAATTCCATTCAAAAAAAAAAAAATCAAATCTTTTACCAGTACCAACAAGATTTCAAGTCTTTTACGAATTAAAATTCTCATTTTCAAATACATATCTATTATTCTAAACAATAAAATTCATTAAAAATATCGAATGTAATTTCAATTCCATAATATTTTTTCCAAACAAGCTGTAAAAAACTTCAAGCTTAGTTTTTGTCTTACAACAATTCATGAGAATTACCGCAATGCAATCCAAATTTACCAAATTCATTTTTCCACACAACACACATCACGAAGAAAAGAGAAATCATCAACCCAGCACGACAAGGAGGAGAGCGACTCCAACTCCGATCCACCGCCCCGCTCCTCCGTCGGAGCACCCACTGTCATAAGGCGAATTGTCCACCAGAGGCTGGCTGCTGAACCCAAACGCATTTTGCCTGCTTGCACCGCCGAACGCATTCTGTGCCGGCTGCTCCTGCAGCTGTTGCTGGTGGCTCTCCTCCACGTTTGCTTGCGGCAGCTGCTGCTGCTGGCCGCCCAACGCCGGCTGCCCAAAAGGCAGATTGTCGTTGCTGCCGATCGGCGCTGCGAATGGAGGCAACGCCGGGGCCAGCCCGGGCGAGCCCGGCATGCCGCAGTTCTGGTTGGCGCGTGCGTCTTGGCTGGCCTCCCACGCCAGCTCGCCGCCCTTGTCGCGGATGCGCATGTCGCCCTGGTCGACGAGCTCCAGCGACTCCAGGTAGTTTGCGTCGGAGGACTCCGCCCCGGTGTCCCAAACCGGGGTGCTTCCGTCGAACACCTGCAGCCCGGAGTCGGTGAACACCACGGCACACGTGTTTTCGCTGCTGACGGGGCCGCATTCCGACTCCCACATACTGTGCCCGGTGCTCGTGTCCTCGACCTGTATGTAGCAGAAGTCATTCCCCAGGCCGCCGGCGCCGGGGGCGGTCTGGCGGCGCAGGAGGGAGGCGGTGTATTTGCCGGAGGGGGAGGTCAGGAAGGGCACGTCGTTTTCCACCGCGCTGGGAGGGATGATTGCGAGGACTTGCTGCTTCGTCGTCCTCTCGATAGTGCCAACGGCAGCGGTGGTGGCTTCTGCTGGCGGTGAGAGGAGGAGAGAGGACAGGGAGAGTGAGAAGAGAAGGGAAGCAAGTAAGTACTCCATTGTGGGCGGTAATTAGCTTGCAATTGTAAGGCAATGAGGGATATTGAATTGTGATGGAATGCAAGGAGAGGGAGGAGGGATTTAAAGGCATGGGGATTGCAGCTAAAGTGTTTGAGTTTTGACTTCTGAGAAAGTTCCATCGTGTGTTTGGTTTGTCAACTGATCCAGTAGTAAGGGGAGTAGGAGAAGAAGATTTATTTATTTACGAGTATAATTGGAGAAAATAGGGCTTCACAGATTGCTTAAAAGAAGATCCTGTGGAGGGTTCATCTGGACCTTTCGTTTCAAGCAACTTTTGATCTTAGCCACTCAATTTTTTTGCATGAAAGTGATGTCAAAAAGTTGAGTGGTTGCGATGCTAAGTTGGCTGGAAGGAAGGTCCAGATGGGCCCTTCGGGGCTATTTATAGTTCTTTTTTGGTTATTAAGTAGTCCATAAAGCATGGATGTTGTGTGGATTATGACAAAATATGGTGAAGATCTCCCTGTAAAGTTTGAATTAGACTGTCATGGACGCTTCATACATATAATTGCTAAATTAGATGGAGGGTTGACTAACCATGTAAGTGGGAGATTTCGTAGAATAAAAATGATAGTGGCAAAAGTTTATACTATATATAAATTATAGGATAATTGTCTGAATATATTCTGAACTTTGGACGATCTCAAATATATTCTGAACTTTTATTTTACCAAATTATATCCTGAACTATTATGTTTATATCAATTGTATCCTTCCGTTAAAATTTCATCACCCACTCCGTTAACAGTGTGACGTGGCTTACACACGTGGATTAAAATATTTTTTTTATATTTTAATATTTTCTTCGTCGCCACCTCGCCGAAGAAATCGTCGGATCTCGTTCATAAACAATCCAATAGAAAAGGATTCTCCGGCGGGTTCGACGATTTCTCCGGCGATGTGGTGACGGAGAAAGTGTTAAAATATAAAAAAAATATTTTAATCCACGTGTGCAAGCCACGTCATACTGTTAATAGAGTAAGTGACGGAATTTTAACGAAATGATACAAATTTAATAGTTCATGATACAATTTGGTAAAGTGAAAATTCAGAATACATTCAGCTAATTATCCTAAATTATATATATATATATATATATGTTATATATCTAAATTTTAATTTATAATTAGATACTATATAAGGTGCAACTAATATAGTAATATAATATACCATAACCCTACCACTTTAGCAGATACTTGGAAGTAGAGGTCCGACCATCTCCGGGCTTAGGAGATTTTTGGGGTAAGCCTAATCCGACCCGCAACCCGAACACTTGGGCTCGGGCCAAATTCATGTTGGGTTCAGGTCGACTCGAAATAAATAAAATTAATTTTTAAAAATAAAAATAATTTTAGATAATTAAATAATTGATTAAATATATATTTAAAATTTTAAAAATAATATTAATTAAATAATTAAATAATTAAAATATTAAAAATATTAAATTGAATATTCATTTAAGAATTTTTAGATAATTTAAATTATTAATTAATTATTTAAAAAACAAAAAAACCGGGTCATGTTCGAGCCCAACTCAGGCCGAGCAGAGCACGAACCACATGCCCCCGAAAGAAGTGCCCAACTTAACTAATATATGAGGTCGGGCCTAGCCAAGCCCAGCCCAGACCGGCCGTGGGCGGCCCGACTTATTATCACCTTTATTTGGAAACAAACCACAACTCTCCTCAATCAAAAATCAAAGTTTTGCTTTGGGAACAAGAATGCATACCAACTGTACTATATAAGCAAGAAAGAAAAATGAAATCTATATAAGCAAGAAAGAAAAATGAAATCTGGCACAAAGTACAATCAAGATCAGCGTATATGGCCGAAGATTACACCTTGCGATGATATATTTAGGATTTCATATCATGAAACTTATCCTATATGATAGAAGACTACTCAGAACGAACTATAATGTTGCGGTTCAAGCAAATATTACGGCTAGGATCAAAAGAATTAAAGGTCTATTTGGTTTGCTCCAAACTAGTTTATATTATTTAATCAATTAAATGTTTGGTTAACTATAAGGGTAAATATCCTAAAAATTCACATAATTTCACAAAAAAATTAAGATCTATTTTTTTTTTCAATTTTGACTTGTAAATTCACATATTTTACTTCCGTTATTACATCTACCAATTCGTCAAGGCCTCGTCAAATTTGCTGACGTAGAAGGAAACAGTGCTCGCGTGGTTGACGAATTCATACATGGCCAACCTCCCACAACTAGCTTGACGAGTTCTCATTTTTTACGAGAGGCCGGCCACGTATGAATCCATAAGCCACACAAGCACTGTTTTCTTCCACATCAACAAATTTGACAAAGTCCTTGGCGAATTGGTAGATGTAATAACAGAATCAAACTATGTGAATTTACATGCCAAAATTTTAAAAAAATGGATAGATCTTAATTTTTTGTGAAACTATGTGAATCTCTAGGTTATATATATTTTTGGAAATAAAAAACTTGTATTTATCAGGAGATTTGAGAAATACAAGTGAGAGAAAGAATAAAAGATACTGAAAGAAAAGAACAGTAAAAAAACTTAATTAAACATAATTTGGGGAAAATAACAAAGCTCCTTCAATCGCTAGCTCTATCGATAGGCGCTCGTAAAATATGTTCGAAACAACGTTTGTTGCGTGGTCATGCCAAATCTTCCACTTTTAGACCATAATTGTGAGTGAATAATCCACACTAGATGGGAGATTGAATAGTATGTACGCTAATTTCAATCTTCAATTCAATTCTTTTCAGTTTAAGTGAGCAATTAGACAATTGTAAACTAGTTGGTGTCAAGTTATCGAAAAATGCAAATACGATCAATTTGAGCACAAGTATGAGTAAATGAACAACAATTAAGCAATGAAATTAAACAAGTTTATGTATAGTGGTTCGGGACCCTTCCCTACTTCACTACCTTGGCTCTCGACCAATGATTTATAACCTTAACAACTTATAGATTACTTATTTTTCTAAAGGATACGATGACGTATTCCTCAAACCTAGAGGAGGCCTCAACACTTATTCTAAAGAAAAAACATCAATCTTAAAGTCTCCTGGATGTATCAACCACACCTTACAATCAACACTTTACAATTCAATGAAAATAATATCAAAAAAATTAAAGGAGCTATAAAATTAAATCAAACTTGAATGAACTCCTTCCAATGGCCTTTTAGCACGCCAATCCCTCAAGAAGATGAACTTTAGCTTGAAAGGCTTGAGGTGTGAAGGTCAAGCTTTGAGAGTTGAGAACTAGGGTTTAGCACTTTGGAATCACTCTTTGAAGAACCAACACTTGTAGAATTGATCAATGAACAGTAGTGAACCTCAAACACCCAAAAGAAGGACTTTGTGTAGTGGTGGTGGAGGTATGGGGCAGTTTCTAGCCGTCCAATGAACTAAAAAAGATTCATTGAGCATTTCAATTGATCGTGTGTCGAATCTCGACCTATCGAGATTTAGCCGAAAAGTTACTAGAATTTCTAGTAATATTTCGGCCGATGGTCGACTGAGGATTGGCCGAACTTCGATCGATAATTTTGGATTGGGTTGAATATTGATTTTGCTGATTTTTCCTCTAGAACTCGATTTCAGGTCTCGTTTTTGGGTTTTGGTTTGGGAAATCAGCTAGGTTAGGCTTATTTGAAATCCTGGGGGTATATTACATCATTTTCTATGCATAGACCTGATTTCTGACTCGATCACCTTCGGAACCATCACAACTTGATTTCACGCAATTTTTTCGACGAATTTTATAGGTGTATCGTTCTACCATCCTAAACTCAAAACTTGACAAATTAATTAGTTTCATATTTGTTATCATCAAAATAGAGAATGAGGCATAGGTTGAACTCTTGCGCCAACAATTTCCTCTTTTTGATGATGATAAATATTTCAAGAAAACCCACCAATTCAATGTGTACATATTAGGTGCTCATTTGCAAGTTTATGTCAAATACTAACCTAAGCAATTTAAAGGTTAATTTAGTGAAGATATCTACAAGTTGTTTATCGATAGACACAAAATCAATCAAAATATTTTCTTTTTGCAACATTATCTATAGGAAAGTAATGTCTTAACTCTATTGGTATGTTTGCTTCATTGGATAGAATATGATTGGATTGGATTGGATAATAAATGAAGATGAATTAAATATGATTTTTTAAAATCCAGTATACATCGAATATAATATCAATTTTATATTATTCTATTCTCATTTTCTTTTAATCCCTAATCCTATCCTTTCTAATCCTATGAAGCAAACATAGCCTATATGTTTAGTCCTAGAGTGCAAAAAAAGATTTTTAGTCAAATTTATAGCACTAGTGTTATCACAATAGATATGTATGCATGAATAATTCAAACCAAAATCAAGTAGTGTTTTCTTTCATCCAAAGGACTTGTACACAATAACTATCCGCAGTGATATATTTCGCTTTGGTAGTTGAAAGTACAATCAAGTTTTGTTTCTTAGAAAACAAAGAAATTAGACTCATCCCTAGGAATTGACAACACCAACTAATACTTTTCTTATCAACTTTACAACCAACAAAATCTGCATCGAAAATCAGTCAATTCAAAAGATGCACTATTTGGATACCAAAGACCTAAATCAATCGTGCAATAAAAACACTATATTTTTCTGTTATCCCTCTTTTATCTTCAATCTGACAAAATTGAGCATTCTTTGCTTTCTTTCTATTTTCAAATGACGAAGCCTCAACTTTCTAGACCTAGCAATTTTTGGCTCGGCACGATAAAATCGTGCTCAGGCCGACCCTTATCGTACAGGGCCATTATCGTGCCAACCCGATAAGGCACAAACTGTTATCGTGCTGGGCCAGGCCAGGCTAGCCTGATAGTCCGATAAGATTTATTAATTAGATATAGTTTTATGAACTTCAGCCCATTCAGTTGTATTTCAAATAAAATTTTAAATTTATGCTTGATTAAGGTTTAGTAATTTGAATAAGACCTAACTAATTGGAGTTCAAAATTTAATTTTATATAAGGGTAAATGATATATAATAAACCTTAAATCGAGCATGACGACCACTCTCATATCATAATGTTATCGGGCCTGATTCATGATATCGGGCCGAATTGGGCTCGATTAGTTATAGTGCTATCGCGCTGATTCAGCCCGATAAGTCGATTTAGTCTCAATTCAATTTTTTTCTTTCAGGTTATCGGGTTAAACAAGCAGGCATGTTTAATGTTCGTGGCATGTCGAGCATTGGATCCCATGCCTGAATTTTTATTGGGTCGGGCATGATTTTTTCTGGCTGAGCCAGGCCGGCATGCATTGCCAGGTCTACACCTTTTCTTCCCCTTGTAATTCATGCTTACATTCCTTGATTTATGGTTTCTCATATAGAATGCAGTAGACCTTATCTTCCCCTTCTTGTAATTCATGCTTACATTCCTTGATTTAGTGTTTCTCATATAGAATGCTATACTTTTCTTATTTTTCTTAAAATTTTTCATTTGATCCTTATGCGACAACATAGATCCCAAAAGTTCTTCATTGGTCATCTTATTTATGTTTCTACCTTCCCCAATTGTAGTGACCACATGGCAAATTTCTGAGGAAGACTTCGAAGAATTCTCCTCTCAACCTTTGATTCATCCATCTCTTGTCCATAACTTCTCAACTTATTTGCTAATTCTATTAAGTTGCAAACAAATGTATTCAAATCCTCTTCCTCCTCCATAAAGGAACTTTCAGATCTCACGCAAAGATTCTGAAGTTTTACCTCATTAACTTTGGTAGCCACTCGATATCTTCTCTCCACTTGCTCCCAAGCAGATTTAGCCGATCGAATTTTTCCTCGACATGTAGCAATATGTTCTATAAGAGCTTGTTGAATAGAGAACTTTGCCTTGGCCCCTCTCTTTTTGATTTCCTTCAGTTCCTCTACATCAAGATCTTTGGAGTTGAAGCCTTCTTCTATCAAATCCCACAACTCTTGTTAGATAAAATAGTTCTGCATCTTCGAACTTCATAGATCGTAGCCTTCTCTAGTGAAGAAAAGAAGAGGAGGAAGTTCGAAAGAGCTAGCATTGACGGTGATTCTCTCCTCTAGGCTATGATACTAATTGTTGAGTTTGGAAACTTCTTCCACAGCACATATGTAAAAGAAGGAATAGAGATCAAGAGAAAAAGCAAATGAAGACAAGATAGATCTGAAATGGCACAAAGAAAAAAATCAAATCAATCACTCTCATCATAATACATTAGGGAGATATTTATAGAAAGCTTCACTACTAATAGCTACCGTGAAGCAATTTGTCTCAAATCTAGCAAAAGACCCACTTGTTAAAAAATCAGCCTTGGGCCTAACTCCACCTCAAAAGCTAGCTCAAGGATGGAGGATTGTCCAATCTATTTAAAGGCTATCTAGACCACAACCTTAAGCAATGTGAGACTTTAACATCCCCCTATGCCTAGGATTGGACAACAACCACATCTAGAGCGTGGAGTTCTGCAGATGACCCAAGCTATGATACCATATTAACAAATCAGTATTGGACCTATGATACCATGTTAGAAAATCAGCCTTGAACAGACCTAACTCCACCCCAAAAGTTAGCTCAAGGGGGAAGAGGGGGGGATTGTCCAATCTATTTAAAGACTATCTAGACCATATCCTCAAGCAATGTGATCGAAACTTTAACACCACTCCTTTACAGCTAGTACCACATTGTAAAAGATCCTATACAAGGACTACACTATTGCATAATACCACCAATCAATCAGCAAATGATATCAGTATTGTCACGCCCTAAAACTGGGTCACGCGACCGACCTGAGTGCGAACAAACATCCCGAAGTCTATACTATGCAATCACATCAACCATGCTATATATACAACTCAAGATACCAAACACACGCATTTATTTATAGAAGTAGCAACTCTGTACCAAATTCAAGTGTAAGCTACATATTCAAATAATAATGTCAATACTGCATAAACCCACATGTTCAAAAGAACTACAATTCTCAAAAATAAACTCAAGCTAGACTCGACTCGACTACACCAACGGGTTTCACGAGACAGCCACCGGACTCCACCACCACCAGCCGCGTCATACCTCAATGACCACGCTCTGCAAAACAGTATCCAAAAAAGATAGTGAGTTCAAAGAATCCAGTGAGTGGTCGTCTCGACCATCACCAAGCCAAACCATATAAATAAATAAAGGCTGTAATTAACTCTGTGTTCAAATAACATATATAAATCACGGTAACAAGTTGCATCAGTAAACTCGTACGCTACGCACACCGCATGGCCTGACTCGCCCCAATTGAAGACAATCATCTAGTTACCCGTCTACAACTCACAGGGTGCTCGCTAGGCTAGCCATTCTAACGAACTTTCCAACTCAAGCTCATTTAGCTAAGAAAGCCCTCTAGTCTCAGTGCCCACAACTCGATCGGGAAAGGCCCTCCGACCCATGCCACTTGGGTCAGCCATCGGCATGGCTCATCGACGTATGTCTCGACCCAGAATCACTCATGTGTGATGTGCACCACTCTGTCCAATTCGGCCCAATATCAACTTGTGCGCAATGTGCACCACTCGGCCCAATTTGGCCCAATACCATCTCGTATGCGATGCGCACCACTCGGCCCAATTCGGCCCAATGTCATCTTGTGCGCGACGCGCACCACTCGGCCTAATCCAGCCCAATATCATCTCATGTGTGATGCGCACCACTCTGTCCAATCCAGCCCAATATCATCTCGTGTGCAATACGCACCACTCAGTCATCATATGAACATCATAACCATGTTCATTAAGGGAGTAGACTATACACTTGAAATGAGGTAGATTAATCGGGTAAACACGACTTAGTTCACATTTCTCGGCCCAATTAAATTACTCTTCGTCGTGTTATCCTCCACTATCCCCTCACTAATTTATCTTGTCAATTTCCTATTCAAGAACCCAACATCCGTGACGGTCGTCGCATAGCAAAACGCTATGTCTTATCGAACAGTTTCAACATGCCTCCCCACTATAAAACTCATCGTTCGAAGTCTCATCCGAACTTACAAAAATTTCCGAACAATGTAAAGAGAATACCATATCTGTCCAAGAGTTTCCTGATTTAGTGAAACGTCCAAAAGTCTCAGTTTTCATAGCTCTTCCAAGCCTTATAGAAATTTGGTCCGTAGTTGGAATTTTAGCCCTCTATGGGTCGCTTTCCTGAATTTCCACCCGAGGGCTTATACCCTCATCCTGAGCTTAGAAATGACTAAACAATCCGATGTTCATATAGGTTCAACTACTACTACTACAACAAGCTGAGGAGTGTCATCTCGGCTTGCGACCGACTCATTCAATACACAACACAACGATTCTAGCCTACTTTACCCATCTGATTTCTATTCGTACATCGTTGTTCATGTCATAATATGGTAATCAAAACTCAGGGAATGTAGCATACATAAATATCGATTGGTTATACCAGAATTTTACAGCATATATCACTATCTCCAACACGAACGAAAATAAATTCAGCATACCCTTAATGAAAATTTCAGCATACATTGAATAATACGGCCCCATGTGGCTATTTTATACTATTCTTTAATTCTTTAATGCCAATTTATCAATATACCCCCATGCACTTAAGTTGACCCAACTTGATCAATACAAGTCTGATTCGAGCCCCGATGGCGACCTCGGACTCGGCTTGAATCCAACTCGGACTTAACACACAATTTAACTCATAAATAAGGAGATCTCCAAAGTTGAAGGGTCACACATCAAGTCATGCCCTACCGATCAACTATGCACGCGTCGCTACTCGCCACGATCAACCCATTGAAACTAATTCACACAAAAATATTTATTAAATTTCGCGAGTATTACAATCTTCTCCTCTTAAAAAAATCATCCTCGAATTTAAGGGTAGGAAAGGAACTTACCATCTCAACTGAATCAATGAGGACATTTCTCCATCATATCCTGCTCTGACTCCCAGGTTGCCTCCTAATCCGAATGGTGCTCCCACCGTACCTTCACTAAGGGGACCTCTTTAGACCTCAACTGTTTAACTTGTCGGTCCATAATCTCTATGAGCCTCTCCTCATAAGAGACCGTTGTGTCCATCTCTACTGCGGTAGGTTCCAGCATATGGGAGTCATCTTTGACATACCGTTTCAACATGGATACATGAAACAATGGATTAACCCTGTCCATGCTAGGAGGCAAAGCTAGCTCATACGCCATTGCCCCCTTCCGCTTAAGGATGGAGAATTGTCTAATTAATCTGGGGCTCAATTTTCGTCACTTACCAAATCCCACTACCCCCTTCATTAGGGATATCTTTAAGAACACCAAGTATCCCTCAGCAAACTCTAGATCTCTCGCCCTTCCGTCTGCATACTTTTTCCGCCGACTCTGAGCTGCCAAAAGATGATCCTGAATCACTTTTACCTTTTCAACGACATTCTGAACTAAATCTAGCCCCAGCATCTAGGTCTCACTCGCCTCAAACCACCCCACTGGAGACCGACATCTCCGCCCGTACAGAGCCTCAAATGGGGTCATGCCACTACTACTCGGGTAGCTGCTGTTATAGGCAAACTCTACCAACGGTAGGTGCCGATCCCAGCCATCCCCTAAGTCCAAGACACAGGCCCGCAACTTGTCCTCTAAGGTCTGGATGGTTCTCTTCGACTGTCTGTCAGTCTGCGAGTGAAAAGTTGTACTGAGCCGAACCTGAGCGCCCATGGCCTCCTGAAAGGATTGCCAAAATTTCATCGTAAATTGGATACCCCTGTCCGATATAATCATCAGTGGAATCCTATGATAGGCTATAATCCGATCTAAGAAAGGTCTAGCATACTGCTCAGCCGAAAAGATCATCTTGATCGGAATGAAATGTGCCGACTTGGTCAGTCAATCCACAATAACCCAGATAGGGTCATTACCTCCTCTTGACCTCGGTAATCCAGTCACGAAGCCCATAATGATTTTTTCCATTTCCACTTCGGCACCTCTAAATTCTGAAGCAGTCATGCCGATCTCAAGTGCTCAGCCTTAACAGACTAGCAGGTCAAACACCTAGACACGACTCGGCCACCGCCCTTTTTATTTCACTAGGTCTCTGGTCAAAGCACAGAATGCATCCTCTTTCTGAGCCACCCGCAGCATATCCACCAATGTATACAGCACTCGCAAGTGTGCCACCATGCCACCAGTGTCAATCACCGAGATAACTACCCCGCCATCCAAGCGGCCGCAAGTTCCCGAACCAGTGGGCTCATCTCCGCTGCCAAGTGTGTTAGGCTACCCATAGATTTCTTGCTAAATCTCTAGTCCGAGCACAAGTACAAACCAAGCAAGGTGATTCTATCACCCCTTTCGCCACGGTTCCTAAACAACCAAAACACACTGATCTAACCTTCACAATCTCAACAGACGAAATGTGTATGTCTGTTCACCGTTATCAAACTTGGGTGTAGTCGAGAGTACTTATCCCACGGCCTTAATCTCGGCCCTCGAAATTCTCGACCACACCGACCAATCGACCTCATTGATCATACCAATCGCCAGGTTGAAGTTTTCCAGACATCACTTTGACTTTCAAAAATTTCAAATAAAATTACTCAGCTAAAGTTTTCAACCACAAAGGCAACATCCTCTAAAAAATTATATGTGTGCACTTACACATACCCTCGGGTGGTTAGGGTACCTTGCCAAGACCTCAAGTGCGCACATGCGCACCCTCCACTATCAGACCCTCCCACGGGTCCTAAACTCGCAAAGGTACCTGTTAATCACTTAATCTATCCCATTTATAGACTCATAATCATCAAACACATTAACGCAATATCCATGCACACCACTTGTGCGCGCTCGCGCACACACCCCCACCGACCAGTCTCGGCCAATACCATATTTATAAATCATGCAATTGTAAGCACGCAAGCACGCAAGCCGAGGATAACGTTAGGAAAAGCCCTCTAACGTATACACACGGCACCACCGGATAGGGTGCTAGGAATGCCCTCTAGCACGTACCCATCCATGGGACAAACAGCCTAGGAAGCCCTCTAGTACTGTTGCCCTCTCTCGTTAGCAAAGCCCTCCGACATGACTCAACGATAGGAAAGCCCAAAATAGTTTGTTGCTTCCATATTTATGTTCTATCTAAAGTGTCATGTCAGCTTTGGCTCTCATCTACAACTTAATTCCCATAGGGTTTTCTCACTTGTTCCAGTTGGAGAAGTCAAAATGAAGTTGATTTGTTATACAATGTCGGACGAGCCTCGTCTCATTAAAGATTATGCAGATTTTGGGCATCAATTTTTTTATTTTGGAGGTATGATTCACTTTTGATGATTGGTTTGTTACTCTAGAAGTTAGACATCATTGCGAATTTGTAATCGGATCACAACACCGAAGACTTGGATGAATGTAGGAACTCTATGATGTTAAATTTGATTAGATGATCAACTTTCCCGAAAGCTTAAGCTGTTAGGGATGTGACCAATCTATCGATCAACTTAATTGAGGTGGGAGGTAATTTTTCTTAAAAAATACTGATGATGAGAACATTTGAACTTAGAACCTTATGCTATGATAACATGTTAAATTTGATTGGATGATCATTTTGGCCTAAAATTTTCAACATTGGTTTTAATCTCGGTTTTGATGATAACAAACTCGAAACTAATATTTCATTGAGAAATAATTTCAGGTTACAAGTCGTGTTGCACGCGACGTTCACAATTGGAAGATCGACGTAATATAGGAGAAATTCCCAAGGACGTTGATCGGTGTTCGAAAAGCGTGAAGACATAGAGTCTAGGTTTAAAGTGTTTTTAGAATGATTGTAAATCCTCTAAATTTAATCATAATAATGAAAACCTAACCTAAAACCTAAAACTAAGACCTGAAACCCGAAAACTAAACATTCAAGCTAAACCTGAGTTTCAGTCGAATGTCGGTCAATCCTCGATTGACCAAACTGCAACTAGAAATTTCAAGTGCAGGATCAGCTGAAGCTCAGTAATACCCATGAAAAATCTAATTTATTTTATTTTGGTTTCAGTGGGAAAACCGGGATGCACGTCGGAGCGGACCGGGTGAATCGCCGGAAGGCGCGAATTAAGATATGGCCCTTAGACGCGAGGAAAATTATTTTATTAAGTCGAATTGGAAGGTTGGGTTCAAGTGATGTTCGGTTCGAGTTCAGAGGTTTGATCGAAACTTGATTTGGATGAGTATAGGCTGGTAAAATGGGTTCACCTAAGTTAGGTGGGTAAAATTGTAAAATAAAATAATAATAAAACATAACACCTGGGATCGTACGGATCCAAGAGCAGTTGCACGCATCCTTAGGCGTCTAGGTGAGTGGGAGAGGAAGGAGGCACAGCTTGTGGTGGCCGGAGTGGACGTCGTCGGAGATCGTCAACGCGAGGCTTCCGGAAGTCGTCTTCCTCCTCATCTTCCCTTGCAACTGAGTGACTTGAACCCTTGCCTATAGGTTTCTTTTCCCAAGTTCCAGCCGCCCCTTTTCTTGAAGAACCTTGCTAAAATTTCCATCCCAACATGAATTGGTGTTTAATTCTTCTTGATTGGTGTGGTTTGTGATGAAAAATTTATACATTTGGTAGTGATTAAGGTACCGCAGCCCTAGGGGTTATCCCTAAACCTTTAGGGCCGGTTAAACCTAGTAATATGGGTGATTGGAAATTCTGGTTTGATTCATTGGTAACATGAAAATTCCAAATTTTTCTTGGAGTTTAAAGAAGTGTTCAACCCCAGAATTCGGTGAACCAAATGGAGTGTGTAGGGTAGGACTTAGGACCGACCCTATGGTTAGGGATGAACCTTACAATTCGGGTGTATTCTGTTTATGGAAATCTTAGATTTGATCATGATAAATATCAGAATTTTACATGCTAAATTTTAGATTTGCCTGTGCTAAATTTCAGATTTTTAGACGTTTCACATTTAATTTTGCTAGAGTTAGTGCTTGTATTGAGTATATACCATATGAAATTATCGCTTGATTGAGATTGTCATGTTGTGGTGTAAGAGCTTGATCAAAATTGTTATCTATATGTTGAAATTGGTTCATGAAGAGCTGAACTAGACTATGTTGTTGATAGGAAATTCTCGCTGAAATGTTCAAGTGTATATGTTGAGTTATGTTCAGGTTTTGGGAATAGAATGCATGGTTGTTAAATGCTAAAAAAACTATGTTTAAATACCAGATTATGCATGTTGAAAAATGTGGAAATATTATATGTAATGGCTAGAATGATGGGTGTATTGACATGCTGAATTTTACTTGAAGTAATCGTCAGATTAAGCTACGATAGTGATTGAATTAGTGGGGTGAATTAGTGGTGTTTGAAAACTGAAAATTTCTGTTTTGGGTAACACATGCTGAAATTTATATCGTGAAGCATCCTTATGATGCTGAAATTTTCTGGAAGTATTGTGGATATTCAGGGTATTGAACTTTAGGTGTGAACAATATGATTGGTTCTGAAATTTAGCATATTAGAGTTATGCTAAAAATTTCGTACATTATATGGTTGGCTACCGGTTGTTAGAATACACACTTAGGAGAAATTTTACTTGAGTTGGGGTGGTAGGGTGTGTGGCCGAGAGTTGGGCCCGAAAGGGGGGCGGAAATGGGGCACCCTAGTGCGCGCGTACGTACCCAAGGTTGTAGGCATAACACCCCAACCATCCTAGAAGTTTCATTGATATATATTATATATCTATTTGCATTTATTATTGGATGTGGTTGTGCTTGTGCTTGGTGTATGGTCGGGCCGAGAAGCGCTTAGCTGATGGAGCTAATGCTCGAATCAGCGATTGATTATTTGCTGGGAAGCTTGTCAGGGAGCCACGCTGACGATCGACCCGTTTTGGCATTGGTTGGATGTACATTCCCAACCAGAGGGGGTTTACCGGGGCTAGTAGGTCATCCTAGCTCAGGGCCTTGGGCGGGAAGCTTGCTAGGCAGTGTCCTAGTGACCGAGTAGTGTGATTGTTATTGCACTTTCTTTTATTATATTAATTTGGACTGATATTGCCCAGTGTGGATGTGGGTGCGAGCGCACGAGATGGATGGTTGAATTCTTTTCATATGAATTATCATGATAATTTATTTATCTAGTTGATTAATTATTGTTGGTTATATTAGGATTATCGTATGCATGTGTTGATTTAGAGAGGGTTCGGGATCAAGTCATTCCCTGAGTTCAATTTGGACTCATCACTCTCTTTTATGCTTTTCTTACAGCTCCAAATTAGTAGAGGTACAAACTTACCAATGTGGCGCGGTTGGGGGTTGCAAGCTCAGGCAGCGGGTCTCGTCACGCGTCGGGTCGTAATCGAGTCATAGGAGTCTTATTTATGCATCTTGTCACATTTTGGTTGTAGAACCTGGACTTGTACACATATTTGGTGTCTCAACATTTGGTTGGAGTTATGCATTTACTTATTTTCATTCAGTATCTGCATGGTTGTCATTTCATATTCCACATTGGTATGCATGTGTTGGTAGGCTTCGGAGTACAGACATCTACTATGGTTGGTCACGTTACCCTGAATTTTGGGGCGTGACAAGCTTGACCATCCTCAGTCGACCGAGCTCTAACCGAAGATTGACCAACAGGCCCAACGATTCTTTTTCTAACTATTTCAATTCGTTAAGCCTGAGATCCTTAGTGTTGTCTGCTTATTTAAACCCCTCCCATGCCTTCCTTTGAGACTTTAGATCCCATTGAGCCATCATTTGATCCTAAACCTTGCTTTGATTGAGAAATTCTTTTCAAATCCCAGCTTTGAGCCTTACTTTCTTGATCTTGCCATTAAGCTTATATTGATTCATCATCAAAGCATCAAGAGGAACCAGGATCTTCATTTGAGAGCTATGTTTGTATTTGTTTAAGTATTTCTCTTATTTTAATTGTATTTTGTGAGTTATTTATTTGTATCTAATGCTTGTATTTGACCTAGGTTGATTAGATCAAGTGTCGGGTGTTTGCCTTAGAGTCAAGGCATAAATTCACCTTTGTGAAATAGATTTAGAGTGTCCTTAGTGTCCTTTGAGAGTGAGGTAGGAAGGTGCCTTCGGAGAGAAGATAGAGACCTTTCGTTGTAAAGTTCCTAATTGTAAGGAACTTTAATATTTAAATGACGTTTGGTTGCTCGCAAATGCAAATGTTGCAAAAAGCATTTGCATGCAAAAGTAAATGCCCGCGAATAAAAATATCCAGCTTACTGTTTGGTTGCTTGTAAATAGACTTGCAACTACTATTTGAAGGTGTTTGGTTGACCGCAAATAGAAGTTGAAAGTACACTTGCAATATGCAACTTCTATTTGCACGTTTGGTTGGTTGCAAATAGAAGTAACATGCATTGTAACTTAAAAAATGATAAATAAATTAATAATAAATATTTACATAAGACAATACTGCAAATCTCTTAATTAACATTTTATTAGAAAGATTTGAAATTTGCATAGTTGGAGTGTAGCTTTTCACAGTTAAAAGGTCACCATTTTCCCTAGATGAACAATGCATAATTGTTAACAGAAACAAAAACTTGGAGGTTTCATATATTTTCAGGAAAATACATAAAAGATTACCACAGAGATAATGGACAATATCTCATCATATTATAATTAGTTAATTGTCAATCACCCATCATAAAGATTGCTATGAATTTGAAGAACTCACAAGAGCTAAGGCTTCAAAAAGAACGACATGTGCTGCATTGTTCTTGTTGACATTTTTTACAACATCAGTACCCATTAAAATTTGTTGCAGAACCTGCATAAAGCAATTTGATTTATCAGACAAGAAGAAAAAAAATAGCATGATGCACCATTGCCATACTAAAATGCAGTCATACTGCTTGAAGGCATAGGATAGAGAAGAGATTCCCTAATCAATATTCCTATAAAGAACAAAGAACAATCAAAATGATTGTGTTTTTTTTTTTTAGGAATAGAAACTTGCATTCAACTTCAAAAGAATTGAACAGAATACAAGTAAAGGAGGTAGAGAAAGAGAAAAAAAAAATAAAGCAAAGAAAGAAAAAACTAAACAGACACAAACTACATGTGGAGGGATGTAAAGTTTGATGCTTTCATTGTTAATGCCCGATCAGTGGAGAATGAAGATTGGAAGCAGCGCAAGTTCCTCTCGTACCATACAAACCAGCACCAAGTAAGTATTAGCCGATATTTGGTTTGAGATGTTCTACCCGATACTGTCCGAGTTCTCTTCCATGGTTTCCAACTCAGTGGAAACCAATGCACTCCTAGAAACCTTGTGTAATGACGCCAACCATCACATGAGAACTTGCATTTGCCGAAGATGTGATCATGTGATTCAGTCTGTGTCTGGCATAGGATACAGTTGTCATCGGCCGCATCAATTCATTGAATTGAACCAACTTAGAAAATAGCTGAATTGGTAAAATGAAATCTATTTAACATAGAGGTTTATTTAGGCCTTATTTAACTAAGAAGAACTGAACCAACATAGGGTTTTTCCCTAAAACAAATTGTTGCAGAACAGAACTATTGCAACACCTAGAAAAGATAAAATGAGATAACCAACAACTATTGAGAGCAGAGTATAATGACGAGAGAGTGAAGGGTGGAGATGAAGAGGATGTCGAAGAAGCTTTGCAACTAGAAGCTAACTATTTAGACTCTTTATTCTATGTTTTTCTATTATTTATACTAAGTTCGGCTAAGAACAGATGCAAGGTTAATGGTACTTATTCCAATTTCTTTAGGAGTGCCAAAGGGATTAGGTTAGGGGATCCCCTCTCCCTCTTCCTTTTAATCATAGTTCAGTAGCTGTTATCACTGAGACAAATAACAAGGGAGCTAGCAAATGATAGACAGATTAACTAGGGAGACACTTTATATGAAATGTAGCAAAATGGATATGAAAACTGAAATTGGTCAGGAACTAGAGGCTATGGAAATGGAAAATGGATTTCCACAAATCTGAATATAAGCAATTACCTGAAACAGTTTCACAAAATGATATTGAAGAGCAATATGCATTGGATGCACTAGTCAATGAACGTGATGGTATGCAGATTTCTTACTCGGTCGAGAACAAGATCATCGATCTTAACAACGTAGTAAAATTTTACTGGAAAGATCGAGAAGATCTAGAAATGCAAATGGAATCTTGCTTTGGACTATATATGAAATCTTGAAACAAGAAAATCATGATATCACTACAAAGCGGGAGCAAATGCAACTTCGAGAACAACTCAGGATCCAGTATGAGTGTTCAGCACATTTAGCCATCATCAATGACCTTGAATCAAATGTCGAATGTTTGGAGAAAGAACTTCAGAAACAAGCCCAAGCGTTTGAAGAAGATATAGTAGCCATGACTCAGGCTAAAATTGAGCAAGAGAGAAGAGCCATATTGACAGAAGAGGCACAAAGGAAAACAAAATGGAATCACGCTAACAAAGCCGAGTAGCTTCAAGAGGAATTTAAGAGTCTTTCTGCACATATGTTATCCACATTTCAAGCAAATGAGAAGATACTCATGCAAAAATTAAAAGAAAATGTCAAGTTGTGCTCTCAAAAGAGCAACCTTGAAGAACTTACAATGCTACATCATGATCTTTAGCCAATATGTAGATAAATATATTTAGTCCTCCAACTTAATATGTATTCTATGCAGGAAATTAACTTACAGGTGCAGTCGGTAGCGACAGAGATCAAGTCGAGCGGTGGCAGTTGGGTGACGAAACAAGAGTAGAGGCGGCGGCAGAGACGATGTCGGGTAGCAACAGAGATGAAGTCGGATGACGATAGAGACAAAGAGTTCTCACAGCAAAGAATTTGAGCAGCAAGGGGAGTCGCGGGGAGATGAAATGTAGATGAGAAGTCTTTAAGATGCCCATGGTTTTGCAAGCTATAAGATGGGCTTGCAAGCTTTTGGGCCTGTAGCATATTTTGCAGCCTACAAATACAAGTCGTAAAATATAAATCTCGCAATTAGTGCAATTGCAGGTAACCAAACATTATAATTAAGAAAAAATGCTACAAATTCAAATCCTATAATCTGTTTGCAGCTAACCAAACAACATCTTAGTTGATTTAAGTTAAAATCCTAAGCGGGATACTTAGTTAGCGGAGTAGGTGGGGTTGTCAAATCACTCTAAATAATTTGTATTAGCATTGCTCATTATTTGTTGTGCTTGATTGATTTACATTACTTGCTTCCGCATTTCTTAATTAATTGAGAATTTGCCGAAGAATAAGCCAAAAGTAGTACTAAATAAAAGTCTAGGCTAAATGGAGAATTGGGCGAATTGAGGTATGTTTTTAACATTTATAGTAAGGTTTTTTTGTCATTGAAGCATGTTGATCTACCAAACAAAATTGGAAGACAAATTAATAGTCGAAGTATACGTACTTATAAGCAAATTTTGCCATTGATGAGCTCGGGTTGAAACTTCTATTTTTGAATGTTTATCTGTATCTATCCATTTTCTAACTTGTAGATTCACCTACTTTATTAACTTTTTTTATTAGTTTCTAATAAATTAGAAAGATGCTTAATTTAATTTTGAAATGTGTTGTTTGCGCATTAATGATCTTAAATAATAATAGCAATGCTACAATATCAAGTCAATTCTAGTAAATAGCTCAAAACCATGCTTATTTAATGTCATGTGAATTCTAGTCTAGCGATAGTTGGACCTTATCATTCGGCAACTGTTTTTCATATAGGCTCTCTCACCTTACCTAGTACGTACTATGTTCACTCTTATATATTTATCATGATTTTGGTTGATTGATTCATTAACTTCGTAAACTTAAGTCATTAGCTCAAAATATTTAACTTGAAGTTAATGATAGAATAAGTATAACATTTTATGAACCAAAACACACTTCCCATGAACTCTCCATGTGGAATTGAATGAGAGTATTACCACTTTGACCAAACTTTACACTTTAGTTTCATCATTGGGGGATCTCATCTACAATAGTTGAATGCACTTGGGTCAAAATAGTTTGTGTTTCGATCAATGCAAATTTGACAATGCTTGAAATTGTTGGATCATACATATATAGCTTTTAGATTAAAATAGTTGATAATGCTTGACTAGTTTCAGCCAAGATATTCTGTTAAATATTTATTTACCAAAAGAAATGGTCTAAAACAAGCATTATAATTCCCAACAAAATAGTTAGGACGACCAATCTCAGCCAAGATATTAATTCTGTCATCTATGATCTTATTATGCAGTACTTCGAGATGAGATGGAAATAGTTTAAGTTTCACTAATGCAAGAATAAATAGTCTAAGTTTCAAGAATACTAACTTTACTTAAAATTATCTTATCATAGTTTTATGATTAAAACTGACAACTAAGACCTGTCATCACTGGGTGAAAACACAATCTAACCCACAACTTGAATTGGGATGAAAATGTGTGATGAAAACATCACTTCTTCAATTCTAATTAAATTTAGTTAGGTAGATTTTGTTTAGTCAAATGTATATGTTAATTAAATTTAATTGAAAGGTACTAATTAAACCCAATTTACTAAAACTTCAATTCTTCAAATTCCAACATTATTTTCACAATCTTCATGACGAGTCAACAACATATTATTCAAACATAAAAGGTAAAACCCTTTCATGAAATATCTGATATATAACGGAAGGGCATTTATCGAAATGGACGGACTCTATGCACGAAGATGGAATGATATATATGATCATGGAAACACGAGATCATCCTCCACGTCAATCGCAGGCACAGGTGGTGGTGGCAGCGTACCCATGAGATCAGTCCCATCAACAGAGGGAAACTCCCCTAGGGGATCACAATCTTCAGCAGCCGGAACCTCCTCCGTCACTGATAGAAGATGTGATAGCATTGCGTCCTCATGAGACAGATCCACGGCCACACGAGGCGGTGGCGGCGGCAGCACCCCCATGGGAATGCCATCAACAGACGGAGGATCATACATCTGCGACGGCGGTTGGATTACCGCCGTCGCCAGCCGCTCAGCAACCAACTCCTCCCTCTTCTTGCATATCTCCTTCAGCTTGATATCTATTAGCCAAGTGAGTGCTGCAGAATCCTCGATGCTGAGCTCATCAATGCCGTAGCCCATGAGGCCATTGCGCATCATTATTCGTAACTCTAGTTGGCGGTTCTCGAACTCCTTTTGCTTAAGTTGTTCCACCAGCTTGGCAAGCCGCTGCTTGAGGAAGACCTCTTGGTCAGTCAACTTCCTACGGCGCTCGTCTTCCGGCAGCTCCATGAAGCGAACCAAGAGGCCACGGGCCACGTTTGCTGACGGCCACACTTCAGGCACCTGCTCGTCGGGCTCGTAAACTACAGCGCATGCCTCGACGTCACACGACACGCTCAGTTTCCAAAGCTCCTTCATCAACTCCTTGCGGCGCTTCTTCATGGTGGCCCGGCGGGTGGCGTCATCGGAGATCCAAGCTAGCTCGACTTTGCTCTTCACCATTGTTGTTGCAACTTGCAAGCTCGTGTGGCTCAACCCCTCTGTTGTCATTTCTTTATAAAGGGATAGAAATTGTCATTATTCAAGTTAAGGGATAACAAAAAAAAAGAAAGTCTTAAAAGAAAGAAAACAGTTCTGTATTTTTTAAAAAATTAATAATTAAAGGTTCTTTATTTTGATCATACAGACAATCTGTTCCTTACATCATCAAGTCAAGCACATTTCATATTAAAGTGAAAAGAGGGAGGTCAATGAAAATGGGCATCCAGTAGAAAAGGGAAGCATTAGGGCACAGCACATCATGCACATATATTAGGTGTCTTTTCACTACTAACTAATTATAATTAATATTTATTTATTTTCCACCTAACTTTCTCATCCATAATTCCATTCTTCCCATAGTTTAATTTCATCAATCGTGCACGTATATTAGGTAACATTCTAATACTAGCCAATTATTATTAAATTAAATTTGGGTTAATTCCACAGTCCACCTCAGCTTTCTTCAAACTCCATTTTGCCCATAGTTTTCTTTTATAATGCACTTATATTAGGTATCATTCTATTCCAGCCAATCATAACTATAATCCCAATTTGTTTATTTTTTAAAAAAAAAAAATCGCTCCAGAAGAAATTCCTAAAACATAAGAATAATTAACATCTTTTGTAATATCAAACTTCAATTATTTCGATAATTTTCACGTAAAGTCAGTTGACTACATTACGAAGATGCACTACAACAGATATGATCTTTTACCGTACTTTTTTTTGTGGCTAAATGTCCGAATGTCATGGCTATAGATCTTTAGTCACAAAAATAATTTCATCACTTACTCGTGGAAATAATATATATGTACCATTTGTCACGAACTGTATTGTCATTATTAATCGTATATGAATGTGGATAATATCACTTTTCGTGGTAATTACTACAAGTAAAATTCAACATTATAATTTTGTACCCACAAAGGTATTGTTAATAGTACGTTGTACAACAAATTATATCAACAAAGAGATCGTGAATATTAGTGGTAGACGTTCGTGGGTATAGTACGTTCATGACTATTTTTAATTTAAGTTAATAATATTTTTTTAAGCGTTGAGTATGTTCGTTAATACTATATATTAATTTTGTAGATAATAGCATAAATCGTGACAAACGAATAATTAATTCCTACTATAATATTATGGCAACTGTTAATATATTATCAATAAATTAAATCGTGATAATTGAAAATTTCGCTTTCACATAATTAATGTGACAAGTACAAAAGTTTCTACCACAATAATAGTATTTTTTATTTGTGGCAAATGACTTTGAGTAACCATGAAAATAAATATCGTAGAAAAAAATTAAGATTTGTTGTCACATTTTTATATTTGTTATAAATAATAAGACAACATTTCTCATGATAATTTTGCAAATAATGCTTATATTCTTTTCCCATGAAAGAAACCATAATAAATGATACATACACATTTGTGGTTAATGGTGGAATCACATTCTTCGGCTGCAATCACAATGTAACAAAAATATAATAATACTTCATATATCATTTCTTAAAATTTCTAAAACAAAATGTAGTCTAATAAGTAGCAAATGTCAATTTCTTATCAAAAAAGAAAACATCAAAAGAGCTTGGCTAATAAAATATCCCAAACATTTGCCAAAAATTCCTACAAAATAGTTCATTCCCCTAAAAAAGTAGTCTATACCAACAAAAGATCCCAACATATAGTCCACAACATCTTCAACCGTCAACTCTTCTTGTGATCACCTATTCTCATCAAAATGATCAAGTAGAAAGGACCTGCACACCATTACATGTTACTATTTGAGCAAATGAATCAAATAAATACTTCTATCATAATATTATAGGATATTACATTGCAAAATCAACAAAAATCTATATATTGCTTGAATCTTAAAGTTCATAGTAGAAACCTTTAGTATATACCTGAGTTGTTGCAGGGAGAAGCGATTGGAAGAGGAGATGAGGTTGCTCAATCTGTTCCACCTTGCCTTGAGCGTGTTGTCATGAGAGGTCCCATGGTGCTCAGTTGCATGTACTTTGTAGCTCTCAGATAAACTTGTTCATCTTTGATCAATGCCCACCTGCATTTATATATGATGATCATGTGCTTGTTATACACCAAATAGAGAGAGCAAAGAGTTGGACCACAGAAATTGTGATCTTGTTCATTGCTTGCTTGCTAAAGATCTTTTTACCCTCAATAGATAACTTAAGAGGATAGTTAAAAAATAAAGGAAAAATTATAAGAAAAAAAAGTCTATCCCTGTTTTCTTTACTAAGCATCTTTGAATGAAAGGTAAAAGTAAATAAAGAACATACCCAAACCTACTGCAGGCACACCCAAAATTCAGGGAAGTAAATAAAGATCTCCGCCCTCTCTCCGTCCCCCCCTCTCTTGCTCATCCATTCAGGGAAGAAGAACGCGAGTTGTATAACACCCGCAGGTGTGGACCCTGTGGTTAACAGATCAGATAATTCAGTCCTGATTGAACTCTATTGAGTTTCTGAAACAACTCTAGCATGCTAAGTAGGAAGATCATTGCTTCACACAAACTACCAACTGCACATTCATGCTAGGAAAGATCCATGAAGCAGGAAAATATGCGAAGATATCTAAAGTATTGTAGCAGAACTGTGGTATCAACTTGAAGACTATCAACGTGATCACATGATCCAACAAAACATATAATTTTTTCATGTATAAACATGAACTAACTTCTTAAAATGCCTTAATTGGTTCGCAGTAATTTTTGTAGACAGAAATTGCATAAAATATAGTTGCTATGGTATCAGATGGAAGCATTGGAACAATAGTGTCTTGCAGTAGTGGTAGTAAACATTGGGAAGGAAATAAGTGATACATCCATCGGATAGTTACACCTGCAACAATGTTACAAAAGCAAATAAGTTAGGCACCCTAAGGATGATCACCCATGCAACATTCATGCAACAATGTTCAGTCTTCCTTTTACTCTGAGGATATTAGACATGGTTCTTTAATAAAATGAGCTAACAAAGGGACTGTTAAAGTCTAGACATGGTTCTGATACCAAAACTGGATTGTCATCAAATTGTAAAAGCTATAGAATATAAAGACTGAAGTGAGCTTATATCTAACATATCATTTTGTCATGCGAGCGAAGCTTAAGCTTGGAGCCAAATTGCAAGTGAAAAATGTCTGCCAGACATTAGTGACTCTTGACTCTAATGGTTTTTTATGGCGTTAAGTCAATTGCCTTATGCAATTGTTTGATGAAGTAGAAAGAGAATGCACACGTTGAATAGAGAATACATTGTGTAAAGTAAAACATACATGTAATTCATTGCACTGTCATAGTTCTGGATTGAATCTCAAAGATTCCCTCCAGATGAGCTCTTCGATATTTTCCTCGGTAAATAATGATTGCTCAAAATCAAAACTGAAGGGGGATGCAGAGACAGGCTCATCGTTTAAGTTGTGAAGATCGAGGTGCCAAATAAGGATGCTGAAGAGCCTCAACAACAGCAAGAAAAAAGAACAAGGGATATAATATGTTAGGAAGGGCCTTATATAATAAAACCTTGATAAGCAGTGAACACTTAGAATACCTGTTATTCGCCTGCTTGGGTCAAACACGAGCATTCTCTCTAGCAAATCACGAGCTCCAGGAGACATATTGGGGAACCTAAGCGCAAAACATATTGGGGAATCTGTTATTCGCCTGCTTGACTCTGACTCTAATGCTTCGATCGACCTGGGATCCTCCCCAAGCCCTGGATGCATGATCTGGCGGTGAGGAGGAAATGCCGTCGGTGAGAAGAAGTGCAGGCGGTGATGAGAATGAAATGCAGGCGGTGAGGAGAAGAAGAGCCGGCGGACCGGCCGTGAGGAGAAAGAGACCGTGAGGAGAAGAAGAGCCCCCGAAGTGGGGAGAGGAATCCGAACCAGATTTAGGGCAAAGACCAAAGAGAAAGGTTTAATATATAATTGATATGAAATTATCATGCAGCCATCGTGCAGCTCTTCGTGCACGTTAATAATTTATACCAACAAAATAGTAATTTAAATATGTGAATATGCAGTGCGGATAAAAAAATTTCGATAATAGATTCTCGTCGAAAGTTGTGGTCGATAACTTCAGCATTAATTAAGTATAAAAATAAGTCATTAAAATAAGCCCGATATTCATTTGGGCCTTATCGGGCTAGCGGCGGGTTATTTCGAATTTTTCGAATCAAGTCGGTGGGTTATCTAAAAAATTAAAAAATAACAAATAAACAAAAAAGAAACAAATGACAACTAGTGAGACTGTCACTTGATAGTGCTGATTTGCGATTGATCTGGTTGTTTCAACTACGGTGACTTTTGTTTTGTGTTGGTTTATTTTCTCGATCTTTCCATTTCATGGTCGTGTACGGTGGGGACAAGTTATGGATTTTGGAATAATTGTTATTTCCCTTTGGTTCTTTTAGAGGGAAATTGCAACTTAGACGTACGGAATCTATTTGTTTGTTTCAGGAGGAAGTGACAAAGGAAATTTATTTTTTTAATTTAATTCAAATTAGAGTCGGGTTGGGTCCCGTCGGGTTATTTTTTAAAACCCGAGAACGAACAAAATAACTATCAAGTCTACACATAATCTTACCGGCACCCTACTTATTATTCGACCAAATATAACGACGACCAAACAAGCCCAAGTCAATCAACCCAATATCAAATATAAATCGATGAAAACAATGAATATGATGGTTACTATAAAAATCAACAACACTGCAACTCTTATTTTGATAATCTAAAATACAATTAAATTCACCAATAATCATCCGTTGACGAAAGATAAATCAACTTTGGAAAGAGACTAGCATAAATCGCAGAAATCAACTACAAAGAGTACTCACGAAATTGAATAGCAACATGCATAATATTAGAGGAAATGGAAATAGAGTGGACTATAGTAGTATATTGATTCTACTTAATGATAATATCGCTCGACACACCATTAGATGCAACGCAACAACAATCCCAATCTTTTCTAAGTTAAAGAGCCTTCTAAAGAAGTATGTGATTTCATCAAAATTATTTAAACTAGCATATTATATCTAATTAACCATAAAATGTAAGTAGTCAAGAACCACTTAATAAATTTTATAGAAACACAGCATGATCTAACTGATGATATGATGGAATCATAAATAGAACATGCATAAATCTATAAACATGTGAGATTGCGGAAGCATAGGATCGATACTAACCTCCAGCCATTGATATTGCACTACTAGAATATACCACATCAGTCACGGGAATCACCGACGATCGCCTCGGCAGTTAGAATAATTCATGACTTTGCGTCGGCCGTAGCGGTCGTGGCTGATGTAACCAAATCAGCCGCAGCTCGCATACGGCCACATAGAGCCGTCGCTAATAGTTGATGACGCGCAAGGGGCGCGAAATAAAATAAATTATTAGCCACGGCTTAGCGAGGGCGCTAGAGCCATTAGTGATATGAATAACCAAATCAGCCGCGGTTCGCATACGCCTGCATATAGCCATCGCTCATAATTGATGGCGCGCACGGGACGCGAAATAAACTAAGTTATTAGCCACAGCTTAGCGGGGGCGCTAGCGCCATTGGTGATATGAATAAGTCACTAGCCACGGCTGAAAGCGACCGTCGCTTATTAATTAATGGCACGAACGAAGCCCACGAAAATTAAAACATTCTTCATCGATGGCTGAGATAGCAGTCGGTGATAATAAAATTACATATCCACGGTGTTCCGACGGCTTGGTGAAAATCATTTTTATTTCCGTTTGCGTCTGACCCTTCCTCTTTCTTTCTCTTCTTCCTCTTTCTTCTCTGCTCGTCGCGGTCGCCTGTTGCCGGTTGTCGTTTGTCGCTGCCTGTTGCCGCCGCCGCCAGTCGCTGCCGGTGACCCTCTCCCTTCCGGTATGCATCTCCTCCTCTCTCGCCTGTTGCCGCCGCCCTCCATGCATCTCGTTGCCCTACGCCGGCGTCGATCCGGCCCTCTCTACGCCGGCGTCTACACGCCGGTTCCATGATTTGGGGCCGATTACCATCGGCCCCAGTGCAAACAGTAGCCGACAGTGATGTCGGCTACTATTGATGCATGATTAGGGTTAATTAAACCCTAATCAATTTCTTGATTGGGGTTTAATTAAATCCTATAATTTTTTTAATTTTTTATTGTTAATTATTAGAAATTAATTGTTAATTAGGTAATTAGTTTGGTTAATATTAATTAATGGTTAATGTTGATTAGGGTTTAATTATTTTTAGGTTAATTAATGAAATTAGTTTAATAAAATTAGTTTAATATTAATTAATTAGTATTAATGGAATCGTCCACTGAGGACTCGCGCCGAAATCGTCCACTGTGGACTCGCGGTCAAATCGTCCACTTTGGACTCACGGTCAAATCGTCCATAGTGGACTCACGTCGAAATTGTCCACAATGGATGGACTCGTGCTGGAATCGTCCACTTTGGACTCTCGCGGAATCTTCCACTATGGACTCGCACCGGCATCCATAAATTTAGAAAAAAATCAAGATGAGTTGATACGTTTCACTTACGCATCGACGAGTCAAGTTTTAATTTTGCAAAATCTTAAATCCGTTCGGGGGTTGTATGTTCGTGTAAACGAAGTTAATAATCTTTTATATGACGTACAACCCTTGAATTATCCCTAATTGGACAATTTGGAAACATAGTTATTTATATTGCACTTAGTTTATTTCTTTTAGTCATTATTTATTTTTAAATTTTGGCTTGTATCTCCCTTGTTCTCCGATATGCGCCCAGATGATATGCGTATTCGGAGAACTGTAGGGAGATGCTGCCAAAATTTAGAATAAAGTTAATGATTAAAAGAAATACTAAGTGCAATATGAATAACATGAATCCCAAATGGAATAGGACCATCCCACCTAAAGACATTAACTGAAGATATTCCCCACTTTTTGACAAAACATGTCGGGCGATCGAAGTTGGATGTACCGATGAATTTATCGTGGAGCTATAACAGACGAATCTTGAGTAGGCGTAACTTACTTCTTAAATTTTGCCTACTCGAATCAAAAATTTCTTAGTGGTGATAAAATTCGATGTCTGTGCCGAAAATGTTCGAACATAAAATTTTTGGATCGAGAAACTATCACAATGCATCTGTATACAAAAGAATTCACACCAAGATATTTTCTATGGAATTATCACGGGGAGTCAAATTAAGTCGGGACGTCGAGCAATAGTATTGCATTGTTGTTTCGCTGCACTGCTCTGATTGCATTCTGTCACGGGGCTTCAGCCGTCGGTGATGACGACAATTCTAGTAGTATTGTATTGTTGTTTCGCTGCGCTACTCTGATTGCGTTCTATCGTGTGTTCCTTCCACAATAGGTTTTTCAATACTCTCTTCTTGAACTCTCAGTAGATGGTGTAGAAATGTAGGAATGAGTATGGGGACCTATGAGTATCTTGGTCTATTTATATACGCACATTGTCATCAAAAATGAAAAGATAGACTTTAATCGAGTTTAGGATAAACATGGGTAAATTAGTAAAACCATATAATATGTGAACAACATTAAGATAGTAACGTGGACACATGGTCCATATCAGATAATGGCGTGGATCATGTTTAATTTAAATGCCACGTCTAACACCACTCTTATGTTAGCACCCCTATAGTTAGTGTCAAAACTAGGACCCCATGACTAAGAGATTGTGCAGCATTTTAGTTATATTATCAATCAAATAAAAATGGATGAATTTTAGGTTGTACTTGAAATTGCTGCAATTAATCCAAGTTCATCTCTTTCCAAACGAGAAATTCTTATCTATATATATACATTAAAAGCAAAATGCAGAGAAGCCACGTGGCACTTTCACACGCCAAGTTTTCTGATTTGGCAAATTAAGAGAAATTCCTAAATTTTATATATTTTGTATTTTTTTAATTTTTCATAATATACACGTTTTTAGAAGTTGAGAATGAAAGTGACCCGCGTGTATACAGGGTGGTTTTGGAAGTTACGTGTATTGCCATATAATATTTGAGTAACCCATCCATCTTTTGGTTCATGAAAGGAGTTCGATCGGAAGTTCGTGTGGGCGGCGGACACGAAAGGGGTCGGGGAGAAGAACTTGAAGTGGACGGCGGAGTTCAAGGGAAAGGGGAAGCATTCGTCATTGAGCCGCACGTACAGTTGGGCTGCATCGACAAGGCCTCGCGAGGTGAAGACGGAGAGCAAAGAGGAGAAGGCAAAGAAGGAGAAGAAGGGAAAGAAAGAGAAGGAAGGTACAGTCCGTGTGGTGGAGATCGAAGAGAAGAATCCTGAAGCCACTGCCATTAGAAAGGTTTTTTGTTTTTCTTTGTTTTTTTGTTTAGTTGCTTCTTCTAATCTCATCTTAATTATGATTCTTTTTGTATGGTATCCATGTCCAAAATCCTTTTCTTAACATTTAAAATTTTAGACTAGGAGTTGGTTTGTAAGTTTACATGTACTGATGCTCAAAAACATTATGATCTTTTATGATCTTTTATTCTTTCGAACTAAAAATGTATAATTTTGTGGTTTCGTTGTTAGCTTTTTTTAGAGTATATTTGGTGCAAATGAGTTGCGTTTTAGTCTTGCATCAAAGTTATGTTTACCATATGGTAATTTTTGGGTTTCTACATATTAGGAGAGCCAGTTCTAAATTTCTAATGTCTGCCATGGATTTCATCTATGAGAATTTGTTTATTTTAAATTTTGAATATATTTGTTGATGATTGCATATTGATACTACTTGATCTGTGTGGATGTCGGAAGGCTTTTTACGAAAGGTGTGAAAGGGGTAAAAGGAAGGAACTATCACCAGTGAATGTTGTATTGTTTATCCAAATGACTTTCAGGGCTTATCTGGCCTGCCGATCTCAGGATCTTCGATGCCTCTGTGAACTCGTTGTGGCCAATGCTGATCTCAGGTTTCAGCTAATGCTGATGGTGTGAAAATTATTGCAGTGAGGGAGATGGAAGGAGGGCGTTCGATGGACTTGATTTGTTTAAAAGAAGGATACATATTAACTTATTTTTTGTATATTTTAATGTAGATATGACCTTCACTTGCACCTTTCCCCCCTTTTTGCAAATTTTTTCCAATACAGCCGGCCAAAAGTCCAACCATCATATCCTAACTATTATACATTAAGATTTGTAATTAAAGTGCAAAAAAAGGACCGACATGTTACTTTTTAGAAGAAAGAAAATCGATAAGGGAGAAGGAAAAGAAAAAAGCATGGAAACTTCTCTGACGATGATGAAGACCAGATCATCACCAACCACGAAGCAGGTTTTGTTGTTTCTAGCTCACTCTCTCTACACTCTTCAATTGATCTTTACTGCATATAATTTAATTAGTTTTTACATACCTTGCCAAAATTTTGCATCTCTCTGCCCTATGCTAATTTGAAGTGTGTGCATGCCAGCTTCCAAGCAGGACTGATAATTAATGACAAGAACTACTAAAACACCAAGCTCAAGAAGAAGTTAATCTCACCACCACCCCAATCAAAACCCCAATTGCCATCTAATTTTGCAGCATATACCCATCTCTCCATTTGTATTAGATTATGTCATCAGTACATCGACAAGTACAAATATATCTTTCCCCTTCCCTGCACCAAAGTAGTAGCAATCTCATCATGTTTGGATGTGCTAATGGCAAGGATCGCACACTTCTTCTTATGTAATGAATGATATGTGATTTGAGAATTACAACTATATCTATGGTTGCAATGCAATATCTACGGATCAATTGAACCTTGAGAGTTATCCTAAGACTATGGTTAGCCCAAACATTAGCATGTTCGTCGTCATGGATGATCCTAGCAGTTCTAGATTTAAAGTAAGAGATGTGAAAGCACCATATATATATATGATGAGCAGGTCCACGTACCTGTGATGATCACTCTACGTACATTGTTCATATATATATATAAGTTTAGTGACTTTATAGTGGACAATATGATATATGTATATATTGGCTTTATTTTGCTTGCCTACATTTATTTTTTTGGACATACATATGTTAATTAGTTTGGTATGTGTAGATTGCTCAGCTTATATACCTTTATTGATCGAGAATATTTATGCAATCATTCATCTCTCTCTCTGGTCAAGTAATTACTACACATGCTGGGAGTTCTGGTTACAAATCCTTTTTTTTCCCTTAGATGATTTGGGAGCAATTTGTTTGGGGTTTTTAAGAGAATGGTTGGGGACCACCTTAAATGGTTTGTGTTTTCCATGTTGGAATTAGTCTTTATGAGATGGGTTCAAAGGTGCCGTTGTATTTGAATATAAAGTGCTCATTTTGGCATATTAAGCATTTTGATGCTTATGGTGCTTTTATTATTAAATACAATGGTGGTCATTAGATTTGCCATTTGCATACAGTGGTGGTCATTGGTTATTGGTTACTTATGATTTGGTTATTTTATTGGGGAAATATTAGCTTCTGGAAAGTTATTAAGATTTTAGTAAATTTTTATTTTATGTGAGACGACAAAGTTCAGTAAGTGATTGAATGGTACTAGATATCTCTAACCATTACCTCTCTTTTAACTTGATGTGCATTATTTGCTTTCACATTTATTTTTATGCTTAGCATTTCCGTAATAATTTTATAATAATGTGATATATTGAAATAAAATATTATTTACATGTTTTAAATAATTATATTAAATTTATTTAACTATTATTATTATTATTTCATTAAAATTATATTCATTTATATATATTTGCGCAACGCGCGGGTTCTCGACTAGTTTTCTTAATAGCAAAGTCATTTTTCATTTTTGCCCTCAAACTAGTCACATTCACGTACTTACTAGTTAGAGATACTCACTTTCCAATCTAGTTCACTAATTTCTTAATTAGATTCGCACAATTCTTGACCAGATTTTTCACTTCCTAGTCCATTCACCCATTTAGGAAAATTGATTTGATAAAAAAAATAAACGAAAGAGAAACTTTGAGGTTTGAGAGTTGCTATTTCTCAAACAATGGACATCAGATGTCCTAATTTAGGATGCAGAAAAGACTTTTATTTTTATTCTTATTAATAATATATGAAGAGAGTGATTTAATAAAATATTTTGTAATTAATAAAAAATTAAACAATTACTTTTTTAAATCCTCTTTTACAAGTTTTTATATTATTGAATTACTACAAATTAACTCATTTATACTAATTTAAGAAATTTACTTTATTTAAAATAAATATAAGTAATTTTATAATAAAAATAATTAAATTAATTAAAGTTAACGTAATAAATTTAATTAACAATAACTTGTGTAATTTAATTTAATTTAATTTAAATAATCTAAAGACTTTAACATGTTTAAAAAGACTTTAATTTAAAACATGTTTAACCAAACTAGAATATGATACAAGAATATGATTGACTGCATATGTTCCTACCTGAGGATTAGAGTAGTCTGTCTGGTTCGTGTTTCTCCTGGTCAGGTGCAACTCCAGCGCGCAATGGGGGAGGGGGATAAGAGAACAGTTGCAAATCCAAATAAGTAAACCAACTTCAAATATCTAGCACATTATATCCCAATAATTTTTTAGGAAAAAATAGAAGATAAAAGACCACATATAAATCCCGTGGTTCTTGAGGGAAAAAACATAATACAAAAAGCCCATATTGGGGGCCGGATCTGGATTGGCCGGCATGGGAGAGAGGAATTAAATTAAGAGGTGAGATCGGATGAGATATTAGAGAGGGATCTGACATCATGCATACATCTTATCGCCCCTACCAGATGTGAGATAAGAGGTGTCCGGTGGAAACAATGAGGCATTTAGTTAAGTTTTCCGATAGATCGAGGACATGTGATAATTTTTCAAGCTTGTACCATTGTACCAATGCATTAGAGTAAAAAGAAAACTCTATTGTACTATCTCGAGATATGATTTTTGTTGTACTCATAATATTTTTTTATAAATGAATCATGTACCTCAAAATAATGTGAAATGAACAAATTTTTAATTTCATTTCTCTCTTGTTTTTATCGTGTCTATATTGAAAGTATTATAAAGTTATAGGTTGCAAGTCTATTTAAGGCCAACAAAATACTTGCAAATGCAAGTTGCAAGTATACTAGTAGGCAATTGCAACCTAATACAACCAAATAGCATGTTGCATTTTCTATTTGTAAGCATTTGTTATTACATGTAAATGTTTTTTCTAACATTTTGATTTATGAGGAATCAAACACTCCCTTAGTGAAGTAAGAAAGTGATTACTCACTTTTAAAAAGGTAATAAGAAATCCGACTTTCATGGGATCTAGGTAGGGTTAATGTACATGGCCTTTCCTCTACATTTTGATGATCACTCACTTTAATACATAAAATAAAGTTCCTACTTAGGGATGACAATATTACCCTTTTAGACGGGTACTCGCGGGTATTTATCCATTTATGACGGGTATGGGGGGTAGTTTCCTACCCGCAGGAATTTCGTGGATAATCACTACTAGAAACTTGGTCTTCAGCAACGGCTATTAGCAACGGCCGCTCAAGCCGTTGCTATTTGCAACGGCATTCTTACGGCCGCCCGAGCCGTTGCAGATATCTGTATCTGCAACGGCGTTCTAACGGAAAACCGAGCCGTTGCTGATTATTTTAATTATCAGCAACGGCTTTCGGACGGAAAGGCGAGCCGTTGCTGATTTTTTAATTTTCAGCAACGGCTTGCTAACGGATAAGTGAGCCGTTGCTAATGATAACTTATCAGCAACGGCTTTCTAACGGGCGAGTGAGCCGTTGCTGATAAGTTTATATAGGGCACGCTCTCGCGCCCGACCCTTCTTCCTCCCGCTGCTGCCGCCGCCGCCTCCTGCCGAGAACTTCGCCGCTGCTGCCGACGCCGACGCCTCTCGCCGCCGCGCCGCTGCCGCTGCTGCCGGTATGTTGATCGGCCGGCCTATACGGTTTCGGCCGGTGATGTTAAAATCCGACCGAAACCCTATTTCTAGGGTTTCGGCCGGCGGCGGTCGGCCTATGGCCGCCGCCGGACCTTCTACAGTGGCCGGACAATGTGTCCGGCCACTGTACGCCGGCGCCGGAGGGTGGACTCCGGCGCCGGAATATATATATATATATATATATATATATATATATATATATATATATATATATATATATATATATATATATATATATATATATATATTGTTTTTGAAATTGTTAATTAATTATTTTATAAATGTTAATTAATTGTTTAATTTGTTAGATTAATTATTAGGGTTTAGATTAATTTCGGACGCGCGCCGGAATCGTCCACTTCGGACGCGCGCCGGAATCGTCCAATTCGGACTCGCGCCGGAATCGTCCAATTCGGACTCGCGCCGGAATCGTCCACTTCGGACGCGCGCCGGAATCGTCCAATTCGGACTCGCGCCGGAATCGTCCAATTCGGACTCGCGCCGGAATCGTCCACTTCGGACCCGCGCCGGAATCGTCCAATTCGGACTCGCGCCGGAATCGTCCACTTCGGACGCGCGCCGAAATCGTCCAATATGGACTCGAACTGTCTCGAAACATTTAGAAAATAATCATCCATCCGACGAGTTGATATGTTTCACGTACGCATCGATCAGTCGGATATGATTTAGCAAAACCTTAGATCCGTTCGGGGATTGTATGTTCGTGTAAAAGAAGTAGATGATCTTTTATACGACGTACAATTCTTGAATTGTCCCTGATTGGACAATTTGGGAATATAGTTATTTGTACTGCACTTACGTTTTTATTTTAACTGTTAACTAATTATTCTAAATTTCGGCAACATCTCTCTTGTTCTCCGATACGCGCCCAGATGATATGCGTATTCGGAGAACTGTAGGGAGATGCTGTCGAAATTTAGAATAATTAGTTAACAGTTAAAATAAAAACGTAAGTGCAGTACGAATAACATAAATCCCGAATGGAATAGGACCATCTCACCTAAAGACATTAACCAAAGAAATTGTCATTGATTGACAGAATCATGTCGGCTGATCGAAGTTGGATGTACCGACGTTTTGATCGTGGAGCTTTAACGAATGAGTTTCGATTAGGCGTAACGTACTTCCTAAATTTCGCCTATTCGAATCGGAATTTCGTTAGCATGGGTGATCAAATCCGATGTCCGTGCCGCATTTGTTCGAATGGCCGATTTTTGGATCGGGAGACTGTCACTTTGCATCTATATACCAAAGGATTTACACCAAGATATTTTCTATGGACTGATGATGACGATAATGAAATTGAGAAAGCTGGAGATGAAGAAGATGAAGAAGAGGAAGAAGAGGAAGAAGAAGAAGAATTCGATGATAAATATAATTGTTTTGATGTATATCTTGGTGTGTTTGTGATGTGTGAATGAATGTGTATGAGATGTTTGTGATGTGTGTATGAGGGTATGGGTGTGTGAGTTATGTATCAGATAAATGTATCAATGTATCAACGGAAATTAGAAATTTGAAATATTTCTGTTTGCAGGTATGGGTCATCAGCAACGGCTTTCCCACGGCCGTCCGTGGGAAAGCCGTTGCTAAAAGTGTATCGACAACCGTTGCTGATGACCTACAGCAACGGCTTAGCGACGGGTTTTTACTAACGGCTTTGCTACGGACTCGAGGCCGTTGCTATTAATGTTATCAGCAACGGCTCCGGGTCCGTGGTAAAACCGTTGCTGAAAATATTTTTAGCGACGGCCCAGCGGCCGTTGCTGATAATGTTTAGAGCGACGGCCCGAGCGGCCGTTGCTGATCCGTTGCTAAGTCATCAGCAACGCGACTTTCTGTCACGGCTTTATTGCAACGGCTGAGCCGTTGCTGATTCCCTTCAGCAACGGCTCAGCAACGGCATCAGCCGTTGCTGATGACCAGTTTTCTAGTAGTGAATTTTTCTTATTCGTTTATTATATGGGGCAGGTACGGGTATTATAGTACCTGTACCCGCGGGTACCCGTTATCCGTTACCCGCAAAAATTACTAAATTACAATATTATCCTTGGTACATATACTAAAAAAATCCTAACATGATTCAATACTCATAGACTTTATGTTTTGAAACCTTATGATGATGTTGTTATCAAAATATTGTGTGTTTATCAAAATGAAATTGTTATACGTAGAGTTATTATCAAAATACTTGAAGAATTAAACTGTTATTAAAATATTATAATTTATATTTTTTTAAAGGTAAATACCAAAATACATCCTGAACTTTGGATATTTTCTCATTTGTGACCAAATCCGAAATAATACCAAATTACATCCTGGACTTTGACATTGATCTCAATTATAGCCTCTCGTCATCTCTTCGTCGTCATCTCCGTTAACTACATGACGTGGCATGCCTATGTGGAATAAAATATTATTATTTTTTACACATCATTAAAAATAAATAAATAAAAAATATTTTTTTAAAAACCCCTTCCACGTGGTAAATAAAGTTTTTTTTTTAAAATAAAGTTTTTTTAAATAAAGTTTTTTTAAAATAAATATTTTTTAAAATATTTATGTATATATTTTAAATAAATAAATAAAGTTTTTTTAAAAAATATTTTTTAATTTTTTTAATGATTTGTAAAAATAATAATATTTTATTCCACGCGGGCATGCCACATCATGCAGTTAACAGGGAAAACGACAGAGAGATGACGGGAGGCTATAATTGAGATCAATGTTAAAGTTCAAGATGTAATTTGGTATTATTTCGGATTTGATCACAAATGAAAAAATATCCAAAATTCAGGATGTATTCAGGTATTTACCTTTTTTTAAAAGTGTCATGGGTACCCGCCAATACCCGTGGGTATCCGACCCCCATATGTAATTAAATGGGTATCCATTTTTGATACATACGGGAAATAAACGGATAGCGGATAGGCACCCCTCGTACCCGGCCCACTCCATTGACATCTCTATTCCTACTTCACCTAATTAATTATGGCAAGCTTTTGCTAGTATGCAATATTTTATCATATCCTCTTTATCCATTTATATATCACTAATCAAAGCCCATCATTTAAGATTAATTTATCTATTAAAATGGAAGAGTTCGATAATAAAAGATAGTCAAATTATTGAAATCATTTTGAGATAGATCACTAAGACAATATCTTTTCTCCATCACATTAATCTCAAAATTAACTTAACTCTATTAAAATTATCCTCGTTACCTAGAGACTTCATATTCAAGAAATAAAGTTTACCCTTAAGGCAATTATATAAGATTGCTATAAATAAGGTCCATAGGCAAGATCTCATTACTATTATTATAACATAAAAACCTAATAATGTCATCAACGGATAATGAGTCCACAAATTTTGAATTTTGAACATTGAAAAATTATGCTTACTAAAGTTGACAACCTCAATTGGAGTGGGACAATGTTAAGAAGTAACATTGTTTAAATGAATTAGTATTGTCAAACAAATATAGTCAGGAAGCATTAATAAAAGTCAACTGCCGATAGCATAGTTGGTGATAATATGTTGTATATTGTCTAAAAATTTAGGATTCGAATTTTAGTATGATCATTTATTGTGACTTTCTATTCATATATTTTATCAAAAGATTTGAGAAATAAAGGAGAAGCAAAAACTTTATCTTTTTCTTTGAATGAGAATTCTTGTATTTATCAAAAAAAATAAAAAATACAAGTCGAGGGAAGAGGGGAGAGAGTAAACTTTACAAAATAAATAGTAGAATCTTTATCTAACCTAATAAGAATTCTATTGTGATCTTTACTATTATTAATCCAAGTATATTTAGGACACATCCATGGAATCACAATTAGAGATGCATTTACAAAGAGCTAAAACATCACTATTAATACTAAAGGGGTGCCACCTATTTTATCATTGTGATTAAGAATGCAATTAAAGTCCCAAAAAAATAAGCTAACCGTTAGGACAATCTAGGTCACCAATTCGTTCCTTTCATCAAGAATACACACAACATGATTAGTATCAATATAAAATTCAATTAAAAAAAACCCAAAGAATGATTATTATGAAATTGAATAATGACATTAATTATAAGCTGTTTGGACATGAATATAACTTGAACCATATAGGCAGTTCATTTCCAAGCTATTGACAACCCACCATAAGCAGCATCAGAGCTATAGGCACAATTCTCCTAGTCTTTGCCAAGAGATTTGATAAAATTTAAGGTCAACTAGTCTTTGCCAAGAGATTTGATAAAATTTATAGATTGTCCCTCAGATAAATAAATCTCATGAAAAAATAACAAATCAATCGCTTTAATACAAATATAAAAATTGCAACAACAAAAAAACATCAAACATAAAATACTTCTCATAAGCCCTCTACAATTCCAACTAAATATTTTCATCACGATGATAAAGCAGAATCATTGGAGATATTATCACTCTCCACGAGATCATTTAATTTCTCGTAAGCCCTCTACAATTCCAACTAAATATTATGATTTACTATCTATGTTTTAAAAAAAACATTAGTAAAAGCTTTATCTTTTTTTTAAAATGAGAATTCATATATTTATCAAAAGATTTGAAAAATACAAGGTGAGCAAAAGCTTTAACTTTTTCTTTGAATGAGAATTATTGTATTTATCAAAAGATTTGAAAAATACAAGCCGAGGAAATGGGGGAGTAAAATTTATAAAATAAAGAGTAAAAGTTTTATCTAACCTAATAAGAATTCTATTATGATCCAAGTATATTTAGGACGCATCCATAGAATCACAATTAGAGATGCATTCACAAAAAACTAAAACATTACTATTAATACTAAAGGGGTGCCACCAATTTCATCATTGTGATTCAGAATATAATTAAAGTCCTAAAAAATAAGCCAATGAACATTAGGACAATCTAGGTCACCAATTAGTTTCTTTCATCAAGAATACACACAACATGATTAGTATCAATATAAAATTCAGTAAAAAAAAACCCAAGAAGGATTATTATGAGAAATTGAATAATGACATTAATTAATAAGATGTTTGGACGTGAATATAACTTGAACCATATAGGCAATTCATTTCCAAGCTATTGACAATCCACCAGATGCACCATCAGAGCTATAGGTGCAGTCCTCTTAATCTTTGCCAATAGATTTGATAAAATTTATAAATTGTCCCTCAGATAAATAAATCTCATGAAAAAATAACAAATCAACAGCTTTAATACAAATATGAAAATTGAAGAAAAAAAAAATCAAGCATAAAATACTTCGCCTAAGCCCTCTACAATTCCAACTAAATATTTTCATCACGAGAATAAGATAGAATCACCGGAGATTTTACCACTCTCCGTGAGATCATTTAATTCCTAAGCATGGGGCATAACCTCCTAATGAAGAATACTATTTCCTATGGATAAAGAATATTATTTCTTACCCCAACCCAATAAATATTATTTTTCATGAATATTTTCTTTCGATATTTATAATATTACATAATAATATAAAATTTGAATTATTAAATTAATTTTAATAATTATACATTTTAAATAGATAATTAGTATTTTATTATTAAATATTATTTTATATAAATTCAAATACTTTTTATGAAAATAAAATAAATAATATTTTTTACTATTTTACATGAATGTATATTTTTATTATGGTATTATTAATTAAAATAATTATAATACAATTTATTATATTTAAAAAAAATTATAGTTATTTTCCATTTAATTTCTTGTCTATTGCTAATTTCAATCAAATAATATAATATTATTCATTATCTATTTCATTCCTTATTTTATCTATTCGATTTCATTCAATCGAATTATTTCGTTCCTTATTTTATCTATTCCTTTAGATTTCATTCAGTCGAATCAAGCGCACCCTAAGAGTAATGGAAAAAAGACAAAGGAGGAATGACACTCAAAAGATCATTGAAATCGATAAATTATACTGACCTCTTCTGAGGTTTAGTGAAATTACACTGACCCCCTTCTATTTGTCCAGGTTACAATTACCTCCCCTGAGTAATCTTTGAGTAATTTTTTTAGGAGAGATTTGTGTAATATTTTACAAAACTCAGAGGAGGTTTGTGTAATCTTATTTCATAATAGAAGAGGTTTATGTAATTTTTTACAAAACTCAGGAGGGTTATAAGATAAAATTACAAATAGAGGAGAGATCAGTGTAATTTACCCTTTTAAAATTATTCAACTTCTTTCCTAGATCTTTTCTTTTTAGCAATAGTCAAATTATCAATTTTAGCGCGGTTCCTACTAAACTCTAGCAAACTTATCCTTCTCATGATTCAGCCTAAGAAACGCTTTATTAACATTTAACAATATTTTCTAGATTTAGAAATAGAATCATATTAAGATAGGTCTAACACTATCAATTTTAATTAAGAAAAATTTTATTAACTAAGTCCTTGAAGGCTTTGGAAGAATCAGTTCTCCTTAGAGCTAGCTAGTGCACTTGATTCAGATTGTATTTTTCATTCCTAAGTTTAAAATAATTTGTAAATGCATTAATTATCAATCTGAATCCGATAATGTCCGAATTTAAAACTTAGGAATCGGTTCAGATAGAATAAGGATAGAATCCGAATACGATGAAAACTCAGCAAACACAGGATAAAAGATAAAACAGAGTAGATAACAATTTTTTTTCATTCTTTCATCCATGCATTTACAAATTGCAAAACCTTCTCAAGCGCAGATCGACTACGGATCACCAACAAGTAGCATCATAAAACATGGTTTACACGTAGCAAATTAATTAATTAAGCTGATCAGTGGATCCTGTCGGCCTGGGTCTGCGGCAGCATGCCGGGGAAGAACGGCACGCCGGTCTGGGGCAGCCATTTGTTGCCTTTGATGAAGTTCTCCACGGTATACTTAGACGCGTGACCGTAGTCGACTTTCTTCACCCCTTTCCATGCCACCCTCTTGCTCTTGTCAGCGCCCGGGCCGCGGTTGTCGATCTCCGTGTAGAACAAGGTGTTGAGCCCGTAGTCACCGTTCCACGGCAACCACCCGTCGGGGTGGATCAAGTCGTCCAGCTGCGACTGCATCACGATCGTCCTTGAGTAAATCTTCCATGGCCGCCCGAGGTATGTCGGCAGCTTTGCGCGGAAGGGATAGTACTCGGGGTCGGCGGTGATGGTGCAGTTGTGGAGGATGATCGCGCTGGCTCCGCGCTTGTCGTCGCGGCCCTGCGCCGTGACGATATTCCTCTGGTTGTCGAGCGGCTTCCTCACAATGATCAGGCAGTTCTGGAAGATGGAGGCGGAGTCGCCGAAGATGAAGTCGATGGTGCCGGAGATGTTGCAGTCCCGGTAGAACTGGCGGTTGGCGTGCGCGTAGAGCGTGTCCTGGTATCCGTCGAAGCGCACGTTGTAGAACACCGTCCTGTCCGACTGCGATCGCATCGCCACCGCCTGGTGCTTCGCTGGTCCCGCCGAGTTCTCGATCCAGAGGTCCTTGCCGATGAAGTCGTCTCCGACCACACCTGTGTCATTCGTTGTTGCAAGGGTTAACTATATATTTAATAATTGGTCCTATTAATTGCATTAATTAGTTACGAAAGAATGAATGATTTCGCGCATGCACTTACCTAATGTGGCAGTTCTGAAGGTGCCGATGCCGTCGACGTAGTTGAGGTTGCCGGTGATCTTGGTCTTGTCGGGGCCATCGCCGATCATCATCACATGGCTGTTGCTTCTGTTCACCTGGATTTTCTCTTTGTACACTCCTTCCTTGATGTAGATGATGAAGGTGTCTTGGCTCTTCTTGGGAGCGTGTAGGAGGGCTTCATTAATAGTCTGGACATCGCCGGAGCCGTCCTGAGCTACTACGATGTTGGGCTTCAGCTCAGACAGGCTCAACTGGAGGAGCCTTCTCTTGCTGGGGGAGAACCACGAGGGGTACTCGTCGGAGAGGAGCTTCCGGCTGAGCCCGAGGTTGAACTCGCTGACTGTGTCGCCTACTTTGGTGATGATGGCCAAGATGTTGCTCGTCAACTCTTTGGAGCTGTTGAGCGCCTTGCGCATGGACTCGCCGGCGTCGGTGGTTGTGTTCTCGAAACCGTCGAGGCACGTGGTCTGGTAGGTGATAGTGGCCGAGAGCCAGATCTTGAGATCGTCGATGAACGTGCCGACCTTGCCGAAGGATAAATCATCGATCTTGCTGACGGAGGTCCGCAGGTCCTCGATGGCGTAGTCGAGGAGCTCTCGGCAGTTCTCGAGGGCCTCCGAGGTGCGGGGGTCCTTGGCGGCCTCCGACAGCACGGAGGAGTGGTCGAAGGCCTTTTTGATGTTGTCGATGGTAATGTTGAAGATCGCGCCCATGAGCTGCTTCGGGTCAGTGTCATTGCCGGTGACAGAGTGGAGGGCGTCCTCGCATGTCTGGCGGTAGTCGGTGGGGCTACAGAACTCTTGGATGTTCTTCTGCGAAGTGGAGAGGGTCTTCTCCTCGGTGGGTTGCGCGGCGGAGGAGTGGGAGCTGGACAAGGTGACAGCGACGGTTCCAATGACGGCGACGAGGACGACGACGGAAACGCCGATAATAACGACCTTCTGGTTCCCCATGGCTGGCTAAGTGGCTAACTATAAGGTTTTGCCTCTGTTTATTAATTATATAGAGGGATAACTCAATGGATGAAAGATTTATTAATTGGAAGGGGGATTTGGGGCATCCAAGAAAAGAGAGAGAGGGAGGCCCCAAGGCCGACTTGATGAAGAGAAAGTGGGATGGATGGAGCTTTATATAGAGTACGACGGAGACTTGAGCTGTGGTTGTGCAAAGGAGGAGGACGAGGCATGCCGAGGACGACGGAGAACCACGAAGACAAAATCTTATTTGCGGACACAGATTAATTTCTTGGCGCTGCGGATGCAGATTCATTGTTATTTAATAATTTAATTGATCTGATATATATATAAAGGCTAATTAATAATTTAATATAATGTTAAAAAATAAAATACATTTTGATTTTTGATAAAAATTATGCTTTATTTCAAATATTCAGTAATTAATGCCTTGCTTTGCTTTCAATAATAATTTAGTTGAAAAAATATTTATTTATACAACCATAATAGTAAAGAGTGATTTTATGTATTTCATTTGGAAAGGTACTGTGAATTTGTGAAAAAGTAAATGTGAGGATGGGGGCAATGGATTGATTAATATAATGTCTTTTTTTTTTTCTAGTAATTAAAATAAGAGTAATTATTTGAATATATCTTAAATTTTTAATTTTATCTTAAATGTATCATGAATTTTCATTTTTTTCAAATTACACTCTGAACTATTAGATTTGGATTAATTGTATTTTTTCGTCAAAATTTCGTCAGCTACCCCGTTAACGGTGTGGTGTGGCATGCACATGCAGTACACGTGGCACGTGGATTAAAAAAATATTTTTTTATTCAAAATTGATTAAAAATTTATTATTTTTTTAAAACTTATTTGATGTCCACCTGTGTTACACACGTGGAATAAAAAAATAATTTTTCATCAACATAATCAAATAAGTTTTGAAAAAAATAATAATTTTTTAATCAATTTTCAATAAAAAATATTTTTTTAATCCACGTCTGCATACCGCGTCACACGATTAACGGGATAGCTTATGAAATTTTGACGAAAAATACAATTGATACAAATCTAATAGTTCAGGATGCAATTTGGAAAAATAAAAATTTATGATACATTTAAGACAAAGTCAAAAATTTAAGATATATTCAAGTAATTATCCTTAAAATAATAATTTATCTTTATCCTTAGGGCTCATTGATTACATGAAATGAAGCTAGCGAAAATCAGAAATGAAAATGAAAAATTAGAATAAGAATGGGAACAAAACTATCATTCTTTTATATATTTCTGACATTAAATTACTTAGAATAGAAATGATAATTAATGTAATTTTAATTTAATATATTTATATCATTCTAAAACTAAATTGATATAAATGCATTAAAATACTAAAAACTGTGTTGATAATATAAATATATTATTTTAGATTTAAGCAGAGCCAATAATAAATATTAAGTCACACTACAATATAATTGACCTATAGAGACATAAAATTAAAGATAAATTATATTTTTATTTCTAAATCTTCACATTTAGAGACTAATAGACACAAAATTTGATCCTAATTAGTCTCTGAAGATTTATAGAAACAACAACAATATAGTCACTTAATTGATTTGACTCTAAGTTATAGAAACACTAGCAACAGAATCATTTAATTGATCTAACTCTAAAGTTATTTTTAGAGGCTGATTAGGAATAAATTTTGTGTCTATTAGTCCCTAAATGTGAAGATTTAAAAATAAAAATCTAATTTGTCGTTAATTATGTGTCTCTATGGGCCGATTGTATTGTAATGTCATGTTCATTTTCATCCACCCAAGTGACCCAAGTCACCCAACCCGGCCACCTGGTGTGTTGCTTCTGGGAGGAAACTACTTTTGGTGAGCATTATGGGCATACAATATTTTAGTCGGTTAAGTTGGTCCAGGAAACATAACACTAGTAGGTGGTCATCAATCCGGAAAGGAATTATGACGACAAAGGATCTTTTCATTCTTAGTGTTGAAACACAAATTGGAAATAGTCTCTCTTCGAGTTTCTGGAACGATAAATGATTATCATTCCATAGTCTTGCTAACACTTACCCGAATTTATATAAGGTGAGTAGGCAACAAAATGCTTGTGTGGGTAGTCTCTTGAACCCAGCAAACAACAGGTGGGGCCTCTCCTGCCGAGCTTCAATTGATTCTGATAGCGTGGCTACGCTCAAGAACACCCTTCGAGGGACAAGACTGGGGGCTCTAAACGATCGAGTGATTTGGAGGTGGGAGATAAGTGAGTGTTTCTCTACCTCTTCCCTCTATTTCTTACTCATTGATGGAGGTGTCTTTACCCCGACTCTCAATTCTATTTGGAAAGTTAAAATTCCCCTGAAGATGCAGGTGCTCTATTGGCTTATCCTAAAAAATCAACTCCCGACTAGAGGTTGACTACGACGGCTTGGTCTCCCTTTAGAAGACGACAAGTGTGTCTTTTGTGATGATGTTGTGGAGACTTGCGAGCATTTGTTTGCCTCTTGTTTTGCAATCCTAGAAGGATGACACTCCTTTTTAAGACAGACTAACCATCGGTATTTTCCACCTGATCTACCGATTGTGAGTGTACCTTCTATCCATTGTCGGGCTTTCAAAGGGCTTTTGATAATGTGGTGCTAGACAGTGTAGTACTCGAGAAATTGCATTATCTTTAGAGAAGAAGATAAGGATATGCGAAGTCTTGTTAGTTCGGGGGTGCGTATGTGGTCACGAGTTAGTGTTCTGATGTAGGAATTAAGGGTTGGAAATGAGAAAACCTAGTATTCTATTTCTAATGTGTTAGTTTTTTATGCTCTTTCTATATTGACACTAGCGGGCAAGGAGCCCTCGGACTGCTTGCCCAGTTAAGGTTTTTTTGTATCATTTCAATTCTTATGAAATGGATCGTGTGGCCTCCCGCCCTCACTTTTTCTTAATAAAAAAAAGTCACCCAACCCACCACATTCTTGGGTAATGAAAATATATATCAATACATGCTCTTTTCCATTTATGAATACTCATTCCAACTAATCAAAAAATAGAAAAAGTCATTTCCATTCACATTCAAGATAATTAGGTGGAGCATTTTAGGGTATAAGTTGGACATGATCTTTTGTCAATAAGAGATCATGGGCGACCATCACCTTAAAAACCTATATAAGAAGTTATGTCCAATTTAATCTAAAAATCTAAATAAACAAATTCAAACTCATCTACTCCGATGTGCAATAAGTTATGGCTATAAATGGCAATAGATTGGATAATCATATTTTTCACTACTATTCGAATCCAATTTGGACTAGACTAGCTCTTTGAATCCGATCAGGATCGGGCCCGTAACCCCCCCCCCTACTTATGAACCAGACTCAAATCGAACCAACTTCAACTTAGCCCGAGAGTTCCACCCAACCAAATAAGGATATCAACATCTTACACTTATCACTAGCGATTCAGTAGTAAAACTGTGTTGATAATATAAATATATTATTTTAGATTTAAGTAGAGCCAATAATAAATATTAAGTCATACTACAACATAATTGACCTATAGAGACATAAAATTAAAGATAAATTATATTTTTATTTTTAAATCTTCGCATTTAAAGACTAATAGACACAAAATTTGATAATAATTAGTCTCTAAAGATTTATAAAAACAACAACAATATAGATACTTAATTGATTTGACTCTAAGCTATAGAAACACTAGCAACAGAGTCATTTAATTGATCTAACTCTAAAATTATTTTTAGAAGCTAATTAGGAATAAATTTTGTGTCTATTAGTCCTTAAATGTGAAGATTTAAAAATAAAAATCTAGTTTATCGCTAATTATGTGTCTCTATAGGCCGATTGTATTGTAGTATCATGTTCATTTTCGTCCACCCAAGTGACCCAAGTCACCCAACCCACCTGGTGTGTTGCTTCTGGGAGGAAATACTTTGGGTGAGCATTGTGGGCATACAATATTTTAGTCGGTTAAGTTGGTCCACGAAACATAACACTAGTAGGTGGTCATCAATCCGGAAAGGAATTATGGCGGCATAGGATCTTTTCATTCTTAGTGTTGAAACACAAATTGGAAATAGTCTCTCTACGAGTTTCTGGAACGATAAATAGTTATCATTCCATAGTCTTGCTAACGCTTATCCGAATTTATATAAGGTGAGTAGGCAACGAAATGCTTGTGTGGGTAGTCTCTTGAACCCAGCAAACAATAGGTGGGACCTCTCTTGCCGAGCTTCAGTTGATTCCGATAGCGTGGCTACGCTCAAGAACACCCTTCGAGGGACAAGACTGGGGGCGCTAAACGATCGAGTGATTTGGAGGTGGGAGATAAGTGAGTGTTTCTCTACCTCTTCCCTCTATTTCTTACTCATGGATGGAGGTGTCTCTACCCTGACTCTCAATTCTATCTGGAAAGTTAAAATTCCCCTGAAGATGCAGGTGCTCTATTGGCTTATCCTAAAAAATCAACTCCCGACTAGAGGTTGACTACGACGGCTTGGTCTCCCTTTAGAAGACGACAAGTGTGTCTTTTGTGATGATGTTGTGGAGACTTGCGAGCATTTGTTTGCCTCTTGTTTTGCAATCCTAGAAGGATGGCGCTCCTTTTTAAGACAGACTATTCATCGGTATTTTCCACCTGATCTACCGATTGTGGGTGCACCTTCTATCCATTGTCGGACTTTCAAATGGCTTCTGATAATGTGGTGCTAGACGGTGTGGTACTCGAGAAATTGCATTATCTTCAGAGAAGAAGATAAGGATATGCGAAGCCTTGTTAGTTCGGGGGTGCGTATGTGGTCATGAGTTAGCGTTCTGATGTAGGAATTAAGGGTTGGAAATGAGGAAACTTAGTATTCTATTTCTAATGTGTTATTTTTTTTATGCTTCTGTATTGACACTAGTAGGCAAGTAGCCCTCGGACTGCTTGCCCAGTTAAGGTTTCTTGTATCATTTCAATTCTTATGAAATGGATCGTGTGGTCTCCCGCCCTCACTTTTTCTTAATAAAAAAAAGCCACCCAACCCACCACCTTCTTAGGTAATGAAAATATATATCAATACATGCTTTTTTCCATTTATGAATACTCATTCCAACTAATCAAAAAATAGAAAAAGTCATTTCCATTCACATCCAAGATAATTAGGTGGAGCCTTTCAGGGTATAAGTTGGACATGGTCTTTTGTCAATAAGAGATCATGGGCGACCTTCACCTTAAAAACCTATATAATAAGTTATGTCCAATTTAATTTAAAAATCTAAATAAACAAATTCAAACTCATCTACTCCGATGTGCAATCAAGTTATGGCTATAATTGGCAATAGATTGGATAATCATATTTTCCACTATTATTCGAATCCAATTTGGACTAGACTAGCTCTTTGAATCCGATCAGGATCGGGCCCGTAAACCCCCCTACTTATGAGCCAGACTCAAATCGAACCAACTTCAACTTAGCTCGAGAGTTCCACCCAACCAAATAAGGATATCAACTTCTTACACTTATCACTAGGGATTCAGCAGTAATAAGCCTACGATCTCGGGAATTAATCGATCCATTCAGAGTATATCTCGCAAAATTTCGAGAGATATCCTCGTCGAACACTCAGACATGTCTCATAAAACAGATATGACACACAAATAAGGTATACTTTTTGTTTAATTCTCATACTCATCATCTGAAATTTTCTCTTACTTGAATGTTGGAGTATTTTTGCAAGTCACAACCGAAACCGCGCTGGACCAGGAGACGTGGAGACTTGCAGCACCCCCGACCTCGGACGTGAACACAATTATATATCTTCATATTGAATCCAACTCTTTTGTTTTCTCCTACATGAATTCAAACCAAATTTGTTATGTGAGCATCAGACTGCAAATTTTCGTTAAAATATACTATGCTTGAAGTCACGCACTGAGTACCCGCATAATTTTCTCCTACGCCAATCCAACTTGAATCCTACTTGAGTATTCTTATCCAAATTCAATTAAAAGCTACTCGACCCCGATTTAAAGATTTAAACAAGTTGAAATTTTCAGGTACCTGATAAAAAATCAGGCCCAATATAATATTATTCCTACTCATGTCAAACTTTGCCAACACGAATAGTGTACAATCCATCACAGGCTACAAATCCTTTGCTTGTCCTCAAATTCAAATGTATATTTATTTTGAATAGCACTGCTCTATACAACTGTGTCAATTGAACAACAAATGTTACATGCATGAAAAATCTCTCTTTCCAACCATCAACTCCGCTGGTCATAGGTATGTTCTGATGAAGCTCATGATCCTTGACCTAACGAAACAGGGAATGACTGCATTGTTCAACACCAAGTTGGCTAGAAGTCATAAACTTCATCCAGTTGCGCGCCTGGGCATGCTCGGATCAAAGGAGGGTTGGCATGCGGTCCTTCTAACAAGCTGCGCACTATTGTCCCATAAGCTGCCTCAGTAAAGTGAATGCCATCCCAGGAAACAAAGCTAGACGGATCACTGCAGACCTTTGCATCTGTGTGGCCACATTGAACTTCTCGGCTGACACTGTATCGCCCGTCGCTTCCGCAGCATGCGTGCAGAGGAGCCTTAAAACCTGCACTCACAAGATCTCATCTCAGTTAGAATGATTCCATCTCAAAGAATACCTGATAAGAAATACTGCCAATACATGTTTTCATTAACAGCAAGACACACTGAAGGGATAGGTGCACTTTATGTAGGTTTAGTAATGTCTCCAAATACAAGTAAAAAAACTGGCTCGTTACATTCATTGTTCTGCAAGGAAGTATTAGTAGCAATACCTATTATAAGAACAACAATTAACTTGCACATTTGCTCTTTGTCAAGAATTCAGTTTTTTTCACAGCTGCCGAGATATCAGAGGGGACGATGAGAACAAAATTATGTATCATTTTAGTCCTGGAACAGTTAGGGGTTTGATTTGAACACATCATGTGATTGGAATACGCTAGCTCTTCAATTCAATTCTGCACAAAATGGCTTAAGTTTGCATTTAAATAAATCTACTCCTTGAGTGGAAGCCACCTAGAATTACACCCTAGAGTTTTCCAAAATAAATGTAGATGACCTTATGCTCATAAATAAACTTACCAAATAGTACATATATTGCAGTCTTATAAGATAATGTTTCTCAGTGAATTATGATTTTTTTTTTTCATGAGGAAAATTCTGAAGTATTTTGTTGAGCCATAAGTTTATACATAGATCTATGACTCAGAGGCTTCTACGTTTAATAATTTGATATCTATACTAAGACGATGACGACATGAGTTATGACTTATGCAATGTTTCTGAATTATGTAATGTGAAGTATTGAGTTTTTATGGTGGATAATGTGGAAATATCCTCTTTGTTAAGGGTAAGGGTGCATGTAATTAATGACCCTCTGAACTCTAATTGGCAGGAGCATCGTGCACTAGGTTTGCTCTATTTAATTCTTGATAAGGCCCATTTTATCTCTCTTCATATCTTTTATATATTTATCATATTATAATTATATCATATTATATTCCCTGAAGTAGAGGTGGCAATGGGCCGAGCCCAGCCCGACTCTGGGCCGTGCCTGACCCCGCCTGAAGAATTTCAGGCCGGGCCAGGCATGGCCCATCTGTGCCCAAGGGGTAGGCTGGGCTCACCCCTTGGGCACGTGGGCTGTGCTCGGCACGCGTGCCAAGCCGGGCACGCGCCCAAGCTAACCTGGCCCTGTGCCAGCAAATATATATAGTAAAAATATATTTGAGGCTTATATACTTATTTAAATAAAACAGATTTACTTTACCTAGTAAATATATATAGAAAATAGGTATTGAGGCTTAGTGCAGTGGTTACTTCACCACAAATAAGCTTAGAGGTCAGCAGTTTGAATCTCATTGCCGACCATATATACTTGTTTTTAATATTTCGGGCCAGCCTGAGCTGGGCCTCCCCTTTGAGCAGTCACGGCCCAGAGGTCACCGGGCTTGCTTGGGCCGGCCTAGACACGGCCCATTGCCACCTCTACCCCGAAGTGCTACGTTAGTTTTTATCAAAGGGAATGATCCTAAAGTACAACAACAAAAATGGAAGTACTTAATTAATGCAACCAATATGAAATTTGAAGAATTAGCTTAATGCTTCAGCAGACAATAAGTGATTTCCAAGAAAAGGAAATGCTCTCAACAATTCAAGTTTCTCAGCTCAAGCTCATTTACAGATTTAGGCTACCTTGGTCAATAGTATTTTACTGCAATCAAGACAAGATATCTATTGAAATATCACAAAAACATATCTACTGAACATGATTCAAAAAAATCAAGTTTGAGATGGATGATAAATTCTTTGCAAGTCTCACATCTGTCAGCTAATATTGAGATGATAAAAGGATATATATGTTTTCTTAAAAGAATGAAGGATAAAAGAATCATAAATAATATATATATATATACATATATTCTGCAGTGAGACGATCTCAAGCAGTAATGTTTCAAGAACTCCAACAATAATGGTCTGCATCTTCATTCAAGAATAGTATAAGCCTTTGGAAGCTCATATTTGAAGAACAGAGACAGTGAAGAGCAAAAAAGAGGATGCAAAATCACATGTATATGGAATATTTCTGTAAGGCAGTAACTCCCCTAAAACTTAACATGTATCAGGCAATTCATGTTCAAATTTTGATGTCAAGATTCAAGAACCAATTACTAATTCAAAACTTCTATATAGTTTACTAGGAAATAAATTTTATAATAACTCAAGCAAGGAGTGTTCCGAGGTTTTTGTTGAGGAAAGGAGTGTTCCAAGGATGGTATGGTCGAAAACTATTCTCATGTAAAGCTGAAATATCTAATTTCAAGCATGCTGCACCGTGGGATATTAAGCATTAACCATATTATATTTTCTATTATACACAGTGGAGGCTCTTTAGTGCACATTGATTGCAGGTTCTCATAATCATACAGTATCATTTTTCTTAAAGTAGGATGCCAATTTACGCTACTTGTGATATGAACATTCTTTAAAAGGAATGATCAGTAACATTTCAAAGGAGATAAAACATACCAAAGATTTCCGGAGCTCGGAAGAAACTTATGGTGGCATTATAATAATCTGCATAAATGATGGTAACATGTGGATGAAGCTTCTGAAGCAAATTCAACTCTTCCCGAAGTAAGCGATTATGATACTCGGCGAACTCATTCAACCACTTGATGCAGCCTGTTTGTGAGTCATAATCTTCGACATCTGTGCTCTCAAACACATCTAGATATGCTGGAACACATCCAATTGGGAAGTTCCCTGGGACCAACAATGTCTTTGCTCCGAATTCTATTAAATCCTAGCCAAAGAGAAAAGGGAGCAAAAAATAAAGAATCATGAATCCACTAGGTGCACTAAATTATTTCCAAAAAACAGATGGTCTGTTCTAATTGGCTACTAGCTCAGGTGCAGAATCCTTACTCTGATTGCTGAACTAATCGCACCAACGACACTAGGAACAAATGCTCTTACTTCATCAGGCTTTCTTCCTTGGAAGAATGGGTGGTTGTAGTCATTCCCACCTATCTCCCCCATCAAAATCAATGAACTATTCAATAGTTCTTTCGGATCTGGCATTACATACAAGGTAACACATTTAGGAGTTAACATACCCAGCACATCACCAGCTGAAAGCCTGAAAGAACTTTTTCCAGCATATACATGATAAACCAGTTTCTCAGTAGCAAATATACAATAAAAAGGCAATCTTTTACATGTTTGACCTCTTGGATATGATATTGGAGCAAATAATAGCTTAACAGCAGTATATAGTTTGTATTAGCATAATGAATAACGCTGCAGATTACATCATTGGTATTGATTTGGAAACCATACCAACCTAGTTAACCTTGTCCATTGTGCCTCTTATTGTAACCAAAATTATTATTTTTAAGAAAAATGGGAGATGGAAATAAAGAATGGAGAAGCAAAAAGTCGTACCAGAGGAGAGAGAAGGCAGTAATTGCTTGAACTCCTCAATCTGTATACTCAACGACTTGTTGGTCCATGTAGCTTGAATCCCCTTATCATTGAAGAAGTCGAGATTGAGCGCGGTTGCTCCAGCGACTGCAAAATTCACCCCTTTTCGGAAATCCCCTCCCTCAAGATACGGCCGCACTAGCGGCAACCCCAATCCCTGCGCTGAAACAATCAAATCTAAGTCATCCCAAGCACCAATGTCGATCCTCGATATTGTCAAAACCAAATAGAAGACGGACCTAGAAAGTCCAGGATGACGCGGCCATCGGAGAAGCGGCCGGTGGGGCGGCCGAAGAAGGTGCACCCGTAAGGCGCGATGCCGCTGGGGCCGCCCACTCTGCCGAGGCGGACAGCGTTGCCGGTGTCGGTGATGGAGTCGCCGAAGCTGAAGATGGCAGAGAAGCATCCGCCGGAGGCGAAGCCGGCACAGTGGAGGAGAAGAAGGGCGACGACGGAGAGGAGTGGAGGAGGAGGATGAGGAGGAGAAGCGACGGTGGCCATTGAAGGCCTCAAGGGTGAGAACGGAGAGCGCAACGCGAAACGTTAAGAAACGAGTTGGCAGTACAAAGAGAAGAGCTGGCGAACATGAATCTGGCCGTCCCCCTTCATATGGCTTATGAGGGATCATGACAGCCCTTGATTCAGGGTGCTTCTAAATCTGAGGCGCTAGTAATTGGTGTGCTGAGAAAAAGCTAACGGTTTGGATTAAAATCGACCTTGATTAAGGGTTAAGATGAACGCTTGAGAAGCTCTCCTATGGAGAGGCCCCCGCATAGACTTGAAAAAGTGAGAATCGCGACCGAAATAAATGGTCAGCTCGTGCATACGTCATTACAAAACGTTCCTGGGGCGGCAACGACTTTTTTACGCTGAATCTGATCAGAAGCAGTGGACTTTATACAAACAAATAAAATCTGGAGCAAACAGGGGAAAAAATCAAACGCTGATTTTGGAGGTAAAAATTATTTTTGGACCGTTATCTAAATATATCAGAATTATGCATTTTATCTCATTTATAATTAATTTAAAATATTATCTAATTATATTTTGAATTTTAATATTTATCTTAATTACATCATTCCGTCAACTCTCCGTCAGTAACACCGTTAAGACGATGACATGTCGCTCTGAAATCGATTAATTTGCATGTCACCAACCTCTCATATGTGTTAATTTGGGACGAGCAAAATTATATTTTTGCTTAGTCGTCTTCAATTTGAAGTTAATGTCTTCAATTTTCTCTTAGTTTTACATTGTCACCCTACACTGAAGACAACTAAGCAAAAATATCATTTTGTTTGTCTCGGATTAACATACATGAGAAGTTGACGACGAACAAAGTGGTAATTCAATCATAAGATTTCACTCGGACAGTGGGTGCGATACCAACTAGGACATTTGTTTACCAAGTCATCGTCGTCGTTAAGTGACACATCAGCACTCTTAAAATTGACGAGGCATGCCAAATGTGATAATAAATCAAAAGTTTGTGTATTTTCATGCTAACGAAAATACTTGACGCTAAAAATAGAAAAAAAAAAATAAAGTTCGTATTTTTTGGTCATTTACTCTAAAAAGGAAACATGCGATGTGATGACTTAATAATAAAATTCTCTAAAATTGAATATGGTCTCTAAAATTTTCAAAATCAGAACTAAATTAAAAAATCCACAATATACTCTTGTACCGAAACTTTTGAAAGTGATCACTACCATGAAAATGCATCCTAAAATTCTAAAAAAATCACAAAAATTCTAAATTAGTGAATAAATTTTTTTGGCAATTTTTTAAAGAATTTTGAAATGCATATTCATGGTAAAAAAGTGAAACTATTGAAATATATTGAGAGTTTTCAACCGTTTCACTTTTTGACTATAAAAATGCATCCTAAAATATTAAAAAATTATAAAAATTTTAAATTAGTGAATAATTTTTTATATATAATTTTTTGAAAATTATGAGATGTATTTTCATGATCATTTAACTACTTTTGAGAATTCCACGGTAAAAGTACATTGAGAATTTTTTGAATTTAATTTTGATTTTGAAAATTTCGAAAACTATATTTAGTTTTTAAAAAATTTGAAGGTTCATATTCAGATTCAGATAAATTCTTGATCTTTAAGACCTTTAACAATGGATTGAAATTATTATAGAACATAAAATTACATGATATTTTGTGGGTCCAAATGTTTTTTTAGTATATTCATGTTGGATGCATTTGATGTGAATTTAGAGCGGTGTAAGACATAGATAGGCACGAACCGATCCATCCGAACCCATTTGGTGGACCGGCGGCCGGTCCACGAGACGAAATCGTGGAATCTTCCTAACTCTTGTCCGGTTTGGAAAGGCTCATATCACGTGAACAAGAAACAACTTGGAAATCTCTCCAATAGAAAGAATAATTGAAGGTATTTTATTTCAAGAATCTAGCACGTGCGGGTAGCTCAAATGCTCAATCACCCCATCAATTCAGCTGATTGCTTGATCCAAATTTGACTCAGTTTTGACTAAATCAACTTGAACAAAATTTTGCCTTTAATTTGACAAACTATTTCATCAAATTGTAACTAATTTGACTCGATATAAAAATGAAAAATAGATTATGAGTTGCATAATTATAATAGTAATAATATTTAATTGTTCACACGACACAAAAATTATAAGGAGCTTACTAGCTCGGGACAAATTCATATTGGTCCACAAGCAGCCCAATTTAGTAAAAAAATGTTATTAAATTTAGTATTTCGATAAATAAATAATAAAGTAATTAATTAAGTAAGTATCTAAGTAACTTAATGAGTTTTTTATAAAAATTATTTTATATTTAGTCATTACATACTTACAAGGCGTTAAAAGAAAAAAAAAGTTATACATACAAGACACTAGAAATAGGGCTCCAACCTCCAACCCAAGACCTTACTTAGGCGATGTAGATGTTTAACCGTTAAGTTAGGAGTGATTTAATAAATAATTTATTTATTTATTTATTTCATTGGATATGATATAATAGAGTAGAATAGAATAATAAATGAAAAAAAATTATATAAGATTATTTCATTTCAATTTTATATTTTTCTAAACTTATTTACTTATAATTTGACCACTGACCAAATAAGAAATTACAATATATCCATTACTCTATCATCTTTTACCGTACGAAACAAATATATCCTAAGATGTACTTTTAATTATTATACTTACAAACTTAAGTGATACTATTAGCATATATTAAAAAAATATTCGATCCATGATCCAATGCTTTCTTACCAAAAACTCTGGATATAACCCAACATTGGAGGTAAGAGTGTTTTGTTTTTTTAAAAAAATATATTAAATATCTAAGTCAGAGCTTGAAATTTGGTCCATCATTATTCCATTTTTCCATGAACCAAGGTTGAGTTGAGCCCATTACCAACAATTCCCACTTCTATTGCAATTCTAGTTTCATAGTGCTTAATTCGGTGCTCAAAAGTATTGATAGGATTTGCAAAACATCATTGGGTTCCAATTAAGTGATTTTTTCTACTACTAAGCACTTGGTAAAATAAAATTTAATTTACATGGAAAATCATGAATTTGAACAACTCTTTCTAGTGATTAATGTCTTTAAAGAAGATTTATTTGAAGTTTATTATTATTATTGTTTTTTGTCTTTTCTTTGTCATATAAACTTTCTTAATTAGGTCATCATTAGAAAAAAAATATTCTTGATCTCCATGACTCCATCTCAAGGAGAAACCGATAACAAGTAGAGGCAATGGCTAGCATGGCTAGCTCAGATAGAGGCGAGGTGAGCCATCAATACAAATGTTTTCTCGAAATCGACTTCATATATATTTTTGAGAATACCTTTTGGCCACCGATTAGACTTTCTAGTGATCAATTAAGTTATCAACCTTAGTTTTGATTTTAGAATGTCATTTGCGGCTAATGACAAATTTCTTAGATGGTAAGTCAATTATTTTTCAAGTCTAATTGTCACGTAAGAAAATAAATTTCTCATTAATTAATCTTTGTCAAACATGATCGACGCTTTTAGTATAAAAAGATAGTGACAAAGGAGGTGTCACACCCTTGTAGGAAGAAATAGGCAATTCGAGTTATAGTGAGCAATGGGGCTTAGGTGGTTGGAGGTGAGAACACATTAGAGAGAAGACGAACCTCCTAAAAGTTGACATGGCCGGAGATGTGAATGTGATTTTGTATAGGAACATAACATTGATAGCCTTTCAGTTCAATCATAGTTGAGAAATATAAATTTTATAACTTTGGCAAAGAGCTTGTCGCATTCTGTAGGAGAAAAAAGGACAAAGTGAGTACACCCAAAGAGATGCAGATGATGGTAAGAAAGTTGTTTAGGCGAAGCTTAAAGAAAAGTGTTTATTTTGAATACTTTGAAGAGGAAGTGATTGATAAGATAGACAACAATCAACATGGCTTTCTCCTAGAAGCATTTAGGAAAAGCTAAAGAAGTAGCACAACGTGATCATTCTCAATTATATTATAGTATTTTTGCTCGATCACTCTATTTTATTGAGGAGTGTAGAGGCTTGAAAGTTGAGTCAATGTCATTTTAATTTTAATAAAACATTTGAAAGTAGTAAAAAGATATTCTCCTCATAAATTGGAATACATAGTATGTTTTAATTTGAGTGAAGAACTAATTAGATATCATACGAGCAAAAGTTTGAGATATAGAGAAGATTTCACTAGATTTAATAAGATAAAATCATGTGAAGCAAGAAAATCATTGATAACAAGACATAATAATGTGAACCGCATTGTGTAAATTCTTTAAATGGTCCTGACACATTAGAATCAACATATGTAACGAAGTAAAAGAAATATGTCAAATGAATTGTGAAAGAAATAGAACTATTTGTGGAAAGAGTAAAACTAGAAAAATTCAATTTTGCATTTTAAACAATTATTTTCTAAGGAAAAAATAGTACCAAAAGCACCATTGGGGTCGAGTTTATTATTTAAGTACACTAAAGAGGCATGACAAATATACAAGTGTCAAAGATGAGTGAAGAGGGCATTAGATGCAAAGAGAGAATATACTCAACTCATCTGAAATAGTAATCTCACCTTAAGGTCAGTCCTAACGACTGTAATAGCAAATGGTGGGGAGGAGCTGTAAAAGACACTTTGACGCTCAAGTTAGTGTGACTCCAAGGTGAAAGTAATAGCAAATGGAACATAGGGTATTTGAGGCGTGTCGTGTTTATATTTATTGCAGGGGAGGTGATGATGTCGCCCAACAATCTTACAAGAATATTGCTCAGAATAGGTCGAGGTTGATTTCGAAGATAGCGGACCTATAATGGCGTATCTCTCGTGATAAGGAAGGACATTGAATGTCTATGGTCGGGTGGAGCCCCCGGGAAGAGCCGTCTGGTCTGGCTCGAGTCAAGTTTAGGAGTATCATCAAATGAAGCCCTCGAGCAGAGTCGTTTGGTTCAGCTCGAGTTGAGTTGTAGGACGCTACTGGGTCTAATCCGACCGGGCCTAATAGTACTAGTCCAGTCCATACTCCAACTTTAATTTCGTTTCAGTAATATCCCATCATTAACACAATGTTAGTTTTACTATTTAATCGTTGACGTGGTGCTACCGATGTGGATCAACAACCTAGTCAACAACTCGAATTATAACAAAAATAAAATAAAATGTTAGATGGTCATTCATCATCCCAACTGAAAAGAAGTATTTAAATTCCCAGTGTACGTGTACGACCAACCAAATTCGTCTATTCACATCTCTAGTTTAAATTAAATTATACTTTTAATTATTTATATATACATATATATCACTACAAAAAAATATGATATCACCAACGGACTAAATCAGTTGGTAATAGTTAAAAATTCGTTGATAATATTATTACCAACGGATTGCCCGTTGGTAAATACGTTGGTGTTGCCCTGCTTGGTACGTATTACCGACGAATATTACTATATATGTTGGTAATACCAACGGGTATTATAATCCGTTGGTAATACCAACGACAAATAATATCCGTTGGTAATACCAACAGATACACTTTCGTTGGATTACCAACAAATTTCATCAACGGTGTAATCCTTTGGTGATACCAACGAAAAGAGTTATTCGTATTATTCATAGGTATTTTCGTTGGTAATACCAACGGGGTTATCCGTTGGTAATACATTTTATAACCAAATATCCTGTATACCCATATCAAATTCCATAATCAAAATTCATATTTTCTTGTATACAATACCTAAGAAATCAATCACATTAAAATTTTAATTTTCCAACCACACATATATGTATACAACCACTCAAGAAAATAAAAACTCATATTTTCATAACCAAAACTAAATAATGTTGTCATTTTCAAAACCAAAACCACCCGTATCAAGCATCTACATTCAAGTATATAGTGTATCGAACAAGTACAAAAATACATATAATACCTTACTAAAAATCAAGTTTTCCCTTACAAAAGTTAAATTTCATAAAAAATTAACATCTAATATGAAAACCAAAGCCTGAATTTCTTGCGCACTTTGACGATTTTAATGAGCAACTTCTCATTTATTATCTCTATGAAAACCAAAGCTTTCTTTTTCACTCTCCAAAATACATATCAGAGCCTAAATTTCTTGCGCATTCTTTTCACCCCCTTCTATGATAGCCTTCTTGTAAGCTTGAATGAGAACCTTCATGGGAAGCAAGTCTTTTTGATTGACATTTTCTAATATCTGATTCTCTCCATCTCCATTTACATCTAAAGAAAAATAACATCAAAACTTAGTGAAACAAGTAATCATGAACCATCAAGATTATCAAGATAGCGAGGCACACATACACTGATATCTTCTCCTGCAACCAACAATGAATTCAACCAATGCAGAAACAATGAATACACTTCAAGGATCAGCAAAATAAAGAAAAACAAAAGTGTTACTCACCATTATGACAACAAACGAGTAACCTTCTCCCATTACTCAAGTTTATCTTTGCAAAATCAACCGCATAAGGAAGATTCTTAAATAAAGAAAACCGTTAGTCGAGGGATCAAGAAGATCAATAATTTGTTCATTGTAGATCTCAAGGAAGGAGCATCTGCAGTCCTACATAAGGTTCTCATCCCTCCTGCGATGGAAAGGAATGAATGAGAACTAACCATCAGATGAAATACAATGCAAATACAGTATGTGATACTCATAATATGAGATAGATTCTCTTAAGCTGAAGAGTTACATGTTACTAACAGAAACAAGAAAAAGGAACCATAGCACCAAGAACCATACCTCTTTTGTTTCTTTGTACTCAGAGATAGCTTTTTGAGAAGCATATGTGAACTTTGTATCTGGAGCCAATTCGGGGACAATATAGTGGCTGAAAAAACAATAAAGTCGAAAAAATTGAAATAGGTGCAAATCAAGACTATCAGCATAAGTGGAGAGTGCAACTTACTAGTTAGTATCAAACCACTTGGTCATCTCCATAGCAAGAACAAAGGCATTACCTCTAGCCATAGATAAGTAAGTGTCAAACCCAATGTCACCACCATTCCATAAAATGAAAAGATAGTAATTATTTCCAATGTCACCACCTGATCAACATAAAACACAAACATACAACTGAAAAACAAATAATTATTTCCACTTCAATTTAGTTATCATTACTTAATTATTATATTTTCAAGAAAAAAAATAAAATGAAAAGATATCTCATGTCAATATAAAACAGATCCTTTTGTAACCTTTGCTTACCAAGAGTATCATACATTGGAACACATAGTAAGCTATTTCCATTGCATGCCTGCAAAATATATATACAGTGGAACACATAGTAAGTTGTATCCAGCGCCATCCAAACATCCGTTGCTAGGATACTTCTTTGCTGCTAACCTATCGATTAAGGATAAGGATACAACAAGGTTAGTTATTATCCTAAAGTGAGGACCATTAAGCATATTTATTGTGATAGAAACAAAGTTTTTGGTTCTTTATCAGATCAAATTCACCAAGGAAGCTTAAGTAGTAGTTATTGTTCTTTTTTAAAGTAGGGTTTCATTTGAAGACTTGTGTTGTATACAGCAAATTGCTATACATTGAGTAGCAAATTCAACTACCAGAAAAATTCAACTATGTAATCAGAGACCGAGAGAAGGCAATCCATCCTCACCTCAACAGGAGCTTCTTCTCGAGTGGTAGAGGCTCTAGTTTATAGAAGTGGCCAAAGACAGTAGCTGGAAAATAAGAAAGGCAAAATTTACAAAACTGTTGAGATCTTGATTTGAAGGTGCAAGAACAACAGAAAATAATATTTTGCAATATGGTGAATTAATCATATACCATAGAGGCATGTGATGGCATTTGACAATGCTACAACGGAGCAAACTCCTTTGACTCCTCCCAACATGTCTTCACCCAGCAAAAGCTTTGAGAACTTCTCCTTCATCATCTCAAGCTCTGGTCTCAAATCAAAGATCAGATCAAGGAAAATAATTGAATACTTTCTCGATGTACTCATAGACGACTGGATGAGACAGTACCTGAAGAGGCATACCAGGTTGACGTGCTGCACGCTGGCGATGGCCGAGATCTCCGCCCCCTCTAATCGCTTCACTGCCACCGGTGTGTCATTTTCGAGGATCCCTTGAAGACTGACCTAGAGGAGCCTCGCTCAAGTAGTGCCTGGATGCAAGTAGTCCCCGCGCAGGTGAGGAGCTTTACCTTTTACCGGTCGTCGAGAGACGACGGCTTACGATCGAGTTGGGGAGGTGGGGGCACGGAGAGAGTGAGAGATTGAGAGAGGGATCCGAGCTAGCCTCTTCTTAATCCAATCAAACATGAGGGCAGGACTTAGTGGTTGACGAAAGGGGGAAGCAGCAGACGGCGGCAGTGGGCAATCCGATGATGGCAGCAGAAGATGTGAGAAATGGGGCAGCGAGACAGCGATGGGAGCGAAATAGGGAGAGTCGAGCGAAAAAAGAATTGACCGGGAGAGAGGGAAAATGAAATAGCAGTGCGCACGTATATTAGAATTGGTTGGTCGACTAAATTAAGATATTATTAAAATTGGTCTGGTATCAAATATCAATAGATATCTTATCTGTTGGTAATTGCGTTACTAATACCAACAGATACAATCCATTGGTAACATATCCGTTGGTGAAAGTTAATTTTTTTGTAGTGTATATTACTCTTAATTATTTGGGTATGAATATCATTATTTAAAAGTATAATTTAATTTAAATTAATTTTAAAATTTTATATAATTTTTTTTAAAGAGTAAACATCAAATAATACAAATATAAAGTAGATTATACCATTTAGAACGGTATAAGTGAAGGTAACTAATTTAAAAAAGAACTTTAAATTATATATTTTTTCTTCAAAAATATACCAAAAAAAGATATTTCAAAAACACAAAGCTAATATAAAAATAATTTTATACATTAAAAAATATTTTTAATAATTACTCAGTAAATCTATAATTATTACCATAAAAAAATAATAGGTTCAAAAAATAAATATGGAAAAAATATAAAAAAATAGAACAAACTTTATAATTATAAAAGAGTAAAATGTTAATAAAATGTAAATATAGAATCGACATTAATATTTTTAAGAATTCTTTTTTGACTTCGGTACATAAATAATGCTAGTATATAATCGTACACATTTGTTCTAACATATATTTATTTCTCATAGGATAATTTTTTAATAAAAAATATTCATGATAAAGATATAATTTATATTTTTTTAATAAAAAATCAAATGGATTATAATAAATCTATATAGATTTTAACAACCAAAATATATAAAAAATTAGAAAATAATAATATTTTTATGGATAAAAAATCAAATATAATATAGATATAATAAAAAAAAATTAGAAAATAAAAAACAAATAAATTTAAACTATATAAATTTATTTGGTTATGAAATACTATTAAAAATAAATTCATGAAATGATATTTCAAAAACTTAAAAACTAATATAAAAAATAATTCAATACATTAAAAAATATTTTTTATTAATGATTCAAAATAATAATAAATCCAAAACTAAAAATAACCGGCTTTACTTCTTTTGTTTATCCATGCACCACCACAAAAAATGTTAAATAGATTCCTTTTATCGTTATCAGCAGAAACAATACTGTCAGGTAGCATCCTTGTTTCTTTGCTCTTATCAATACCTCATAGTATGTCTGACATAGCTTTGCAGATTAAGGAATTAAGGCTAGATTTCTTTTTTTTTTTAAACAATCATTCCTATTCTTCCATAGGTGGCATAATGAAACAGCGATTATTTCTTTAAGCCAGAGGTTGACCTTAGCATTGTTACTGACATTTTCCTTAAGTCAATCACCTTTATGCCAATCAAATTTGAACTGAAACTTGATGTTGAGTTCCTTTTCAAGCTTAGCCTAGAAGTTGGAAGCAAAAGCACAATCAAACAAAATATATCTAGTGTTATCATCCTCCATACCACATACATAATGGGTGCTAGGCTCAATTTTACTGAAGTTGGAAAGGTATTTGGCAGTAGGGAGCCTACCCAAAGTAGCTTCCAAACAAAATTTTTTACTCTGAGGATGGTGTTCAAACTCCAAATCTCCCTCCAGTCAATGTCCTGTTCTTTAGTTTCAACATATTTTTCAGCAATATGATTATAAGCTGCCTTACAGCTTAATTCACCATGATAGCTCCAAATCCATTTATCATTGATCTCTTTCTTAATGATATAAATTTGTGTGATGCTGTTTAAGTGATGTTCACCAAAAATATCCAAAATTAGTTCAAATTTCTAGGATTTATTGCTGATCAACTGATCCACACTGTTCACTTTAGAAATCATATCCATGTTTAGGAAAGTGGGCCATCTTTCAATTGGGATATTTATAATCCAATGGTCTCTCCATATATTGATGCTGACACCATTGCCTAATCTATTTCTCGGGCCATCTCTGAGACTTTGAATGGAACCATGCAGACATTTGAAATGCCAAGAGAACTTTTTGTTGTTTTGGTAAAACCAGGGATGATATCCTTCATACTTTATGTTTAAGATTTTGATCCACATGTGTTTTTCTTTGTTCAGGAAAGGGAGTATCTTCTTGGCATGTATTGAAGATTTCATTATTCCCAAGTCCTTTATGCCGAGGCCACCAATGCCCTTTCTTAGCTTGACTTGGTTCCACCCAACCATATGCATTCTTTTTTTGACTGCACTAGAGCTCCAAAGATAATTTTTTGCCAAGCTTTGGAATCTGTTGATAACTTTTCCATTAATCCAAGATGAAGATAAGGTATGCATGTGCAAAGATTTCATGACTGAATTTAATAAAGTCATTCTACCAGCTTCTAAGATAGCTTTGTTTGCCCAACAATCAATTCTATTTAAGGCCTTATGAAGCATGATCTCTTGGCAGCTTGTATCCAATTTTTTTGGACTAATAAAGGCACCCAAGTATTTCATTGGATAAGAGACTTCTTTGAATCCAAGTATCTTGTGTAAATCCTTTTTCACCTTATCAAGACAGTGCAGGGGATAGAAGACCTCTGATTTGGCTTTGCTAATTTTTTGATCTGTTAGCTTGCAATACAAGTTTAAAGCTTTCATCACATTACTGAAATTCTTAGGGCTTCCTTTAATGACAATTAATAAGTCATCTGCAAATGCCAAATGACTAAGTCTCATATTTTTGTACTTGAAACATTTGATAGAACCTTGGTCTGAAAAATATTCAATAATCTTTGATAGAAGGTCTTGCATGATGATGAACACATAGGGTGATAGTGGGTCCCATTAATTGCCTGACCCCTTTTGCTCTAGGGAAGCCATCTGACTTGATGCCATTGATGCTACAAAAGAATCTAGCACACTTAAGGCACGAATCCAAGTTCTGATTTTTTAAGGAAAGCACATAAATTCCATAATTTTATCAACTGCATCCCAATAAACTCTATCAAATGCATTTTTAAGGTCTAATTTTAGTATGACAAAAGGCCATTTCCTTCTAGATTTACTGACTATGCTGACAATTTCATTGGCAAGCACGATATTATCTTGAAATTTTTTGCCCTCAATAAAAACACATTGTTCCTTTGAGACAAGGTGTTTGATGCAAGGCTTGAGTCGGTTGATAATGGTTTTAGAGATGATCATATACAGAACATTGCAAATAGCAATTGGTTTGTAATCAGTAACTTTTGAGGCACCTTCAATTTTAAGAATAAAAATTAAGTTTGTATCACCCCAAGCATATGGGAGGGAGCTATTTGTTGTAAATTCATCAATGACAAGTAAAATATTATCTTTGAGGATTTCTCAATATTTAATATAGAATTCTACATTAAAGCCATCAGGGCTAGGAGCCTTACCCCTGCCAAGGCTGTTTACTGCATTCCAAAGTTCAGTGGCTGTGAATTCATTACAGAGAATCCTCCTTTTGGCCTTTGACATCTTGCCACATTTTAGTTTGCTAGCAAATAGCCAATCCTGCTCAAGCTTATCTCTATCTTCATATTTTCAGAGTTCCATATACCAGTTTGCAAAGCTGCTAACAATCTTACTTGGGTCTGATTTGGATATTGTCAACTGACAATTCAAATATGTAATTCCTGCTCCTTTTGTATTTTGTTAAACAGTGGAAGTATTTAGTATTCTTGTCGTTGCCCTCTAGCCAATTAGACATTGATTTTGACCACCATTTCAGGTGAAATTATCTATTTAGAGCCACAATTTTATTGGACAAGATCTTCATTTTTATGATGTTCTCATCAAAACAGTGACCTAGTTCATCCAACTTGTCAAGCTTATCAAGTTCTTCTGTAGTAAGTTTGGTTCATTTTCCAATGGACTGATGTTTCTTTTGGACCTATTAGAAGTTTGCATGGCAATATTCTTTAGTTTGATGCCAACTGTATCAAGGTGGTTGGAGCTGAAGTTTACACAAGCCCAGTTATTTTTGATGATATTCTCAATTTCTGGGTAGTCCAACCAGTAGCGTTCGAAGACAAAAGCTTTGGATTTGCCTGGATTTGCATCTGACTGGATGCTTATTAGTAGAATTGAGGATGATGGGCTTGTGGTCAGATGCTACCCTAGCAAGGTGACTGATGCTGTTATGACTGAACAAGCTAATCCAATCCCAGTTTATCAAAGCTTTATCAAGTTTGGCCCAGATTCTTTTCCCTCTCAATCTATTATTACACCAAGTATATCTGCCACCTGAGAAGCCAATTTCCTTTAGTCCAACATTTGTACATAGGTCATTATATACACCAATTGAACTTCCCCATTTGAAAGCTTTACCACCCTTTTTGTCTTTTTGATCATTGATGCAGTAATAGTCTCCAATGAGAAGCCATGGAGTACCCCTGATATCTAAATTATCTAGGAATTTCCAGACTATGCTCCTTTCCTAGGGGCAATTGCTTGCATAAATTCCACTAGCAGCCAAGCTTTGCCATTATTAGGATAAATCATGACATTGATGAGCTGATTGCATTTGAAGATTAGTTTAGCATCCATCTGATTATTTTTCCAAACAAGTAATAGTCCCCCAGATCTTCCATCACCAGCTGAGTAAGTACCTGTCCAAGAAAGACCAAACCTCTTGATGCAAAGTAGAGAGTTGTCATCATTCATATGTGTTTCTAATAGCAGTATTAAGTCAGGATTATGTGTTCTTATGAGAACATTAAGATGATCCCAGGCCTTCTCCTTGAGACCCCCTATGATATTCCAAGACATTAGATTCATAATTAAACAGATTTAGGTTTTAGTTCCCCTTCCTGTAGAAGGGTCACCATCTGAATTGATCACTTGTGTGGTCATTAGAGAACCTTCTTTTTTTTTTCTTTAGGATTCTTAGGATTAAAAGGGAAACTTGAGGAGTGAGCGTATTGAGAATTAGATCTCCTCCTCCTCTGGTTGGAGGATTGTATATCCATCATATTGTTAGGAAGATTTTTTTCAAGATCAAAAGAACTTTTCTCCTTAATTTCATTGGCAATGATTTCAAAAACCTCAGTCATCTTCGAAAGTCTTCGATACTTTTATCTGATTTGATAGGAACTTTAACTGTTTCATTTCTACTGGCAGAGAATTTGTGAGGCTTGCTTATAACTAAAATTGACTTGCTTGATGAGAAAGGATTCTCAAACTAGTTGTTATTTCTTGTGAGGTCCATATCAGTATCAAGAATAATTTGGTTAGGATTCTCAAACTGTCTATTATTTCTTGTGAGGTCCATATGAGATCTTGTATCTGCTAGTTGAGTATTCTCAACATTTCTTTCTTTGACCTGTGTTCTCACTATGGCTGCAGAAACATTTATTTTTATTTGTTCTTTCTTCTGCCAACTATTCCTTTTCTTCTTGTTTACAATCTGCCATGGCCTAAATAATACACCAGTTTTATTTTTCTTATTAGCAACAAGAGGAGCTGAGACTGAATCCTTGCCATTATTCTCATTCATATCTATTTGCTGATTAACTTCATCTTCCCTTGTACAATTTGCAGTCAGATGACCCATCTAATTCCCATAGCTATAACAAAGCTTAGGTATATTTTCAAATGCAACAGGCTGTCAAAACTTGCTTCCTAAACTATTAATCCACACACCATTGGGAATGCACTTGTTTAGGTTCCAAAGAACACAGACCCTTGCAAATTTGGCCCTCAATCCTTTAGTGATAATTTTATCAAGTTTAATTGATAGACCTATCTTTGAAGCAAGCTTGAGCAGAATGTCCTTGTTCAGGTATTCAATCGGTAGCCTTGGGAATTGTATCCACACAGGGATAGTCTCAATTTTCTCCCGGAAAGATTGAAAATTGGCCTTCCATGGCAGTGTTAACAATGCTTGGCCGTTGAGGAACCATGGGCCATTAACAAGAATATGGTTTAGATCTTCGTTGCTCGCAAATTTAAAGCAAAAGTATCCAGCATCAAGATTAATTACATTCATGCTATATTTAATTTTCCAGATCTTGGGCATAACACTTTGAATCAAGCTTAGGGAGGGTGGTTTCCTGAAGAACTTACCGTAAAGGCAATTAATCCAATTTGACCTTGCTGCTTCCATTAACTCTTCCTCAATTACAACCTCATCCGCAGAGTTCTCCCGGATAACTTTGATATGAGATTCAACCAATTTCCTTTGTTCTTCGCCCAAATGTGAAGTTGCCCGTCTGAATAGGGCAGCCCATGAGCCAGGCTTGGACAGCTTCGATTTAGAAGAGTTCGCTTTGTCAACATCAGAGCCCAGATTCATGGATTGATTCTTCTCAGTGCCACTGTGCTTCCCTTCGGCTTTCCTCCGATCGCTAGAGAAGCCTCCTCCGCATCTCGATCTCTCCCCTTTAGGTGGTACATAAGGATTAGCAGGATCCGATGGGTTTTTGGGCTTTGGGATCCAAACTTAGCCGGAGGAGATCGGGTCCGGCGGATTGTCCCCCAAATCGCCGAAGTCGCTTAGAACACTCTTTCCCGCGATCATATTTTTTTTGAATTACAAATTCAACTATTTGAGGCTCTAATAATTTGTAGGATCCAGCTTGATGCAGAAAAGAAGATGAAAGATAAATCATATAAATTAAGGAGATGAAACACATAATCAAAGCAAAATTAAGCAATGTAACATGGAAAAATGACATGAATCAAATAAAATTTCGCCCCAAGTTTAAATCGAACAAACATGTAAGCATGATCTATCTTTACTTTGATTCAAAGCAGCATTTTGGTTATGAACCGAAATGGGTCTTATTAGCTTGGTCAATGCATTTCCATATTTTTATTTTTTAGGCATAATTTAATCTGGTTGTTTAAATTTTAAATTTGTAATCATTTAGTTGCTCATTTTTTTAAAAAAAAAATCAATTACTCTTCTAATTTGGTTTTCCTATTTTTAATTCAATTTAAAAAGATTCTCAATTGATCGGTGTCATCTAAAGTTCAACCAAAATTGTCACCTAATCAAAATGTATTGATATAAAAAAATCAAATTTATACTAAATTCTCATATTAAAATAATTCAAAAAATAAAATAAATAATTAAATAGTTCTTGAACTGATCTATATTATATTTAAGGATAATTATCTAACGTAAACAAAAAAAATAAATTTATATATTAAAATATTTAAAATATTTAATATACTTCACCTCACTTTTTTATTTTTTAATAATGTCTAAAGTTTTTTATTTTTAAATTTTAAATATTAAAATGATGTTCATGTAACGTTAGTAAGTAATATTAAAATACTATAATATATTTTTATCTACATCAGCATGTCACATTAACGGATAATTAATCCTAATTAATCGGATAGAAAGCATATACCTAAAAACCGGATAGAAAAAATTAATCCTAATTACTATTTTCCTTATACCAAAATATAAAATAATAAAATATGAGCGGCCCACGTGGAGAGGTCTTATCCACTTGTTTAGGTAGAGCAACTGATTGTACGGCGCGCACAAATATGGAATTAAATTTATATGAATAATAATTTAATAATGTTGCAAAAGTTGGGTTCAGAGTACTTCGCCCTGAACTTGATAGGCTTTATTAGAGTAAAAATACGCGATCCATTAAAAGCTACTCGACTTGGAATGTGCAAAAAGCCACCTTTTATAAAGCTAAAGTTTTGCACGTATATAGGATATACCCTTTTTCTTTTTTCTTTTTCTTTTTAAATTTACAAATGGGCCCCGTATTTGGTTTATATTTTTGATTTGTCGTTAAGCAGAATCTTAAAAATAACAAAATATTATTTGCGTGAAAGGGCTTCAAAATTTATCAAAAAATATGTAAAAGATTGAGTGGCCTTGTAAATAAAAACAAGAAAACAGCAGGCCCCGTAGATAAATTGGGTATATCGAGTCTACTTATTGTTGAGGATGACAACTGACAATTTATCTCATATATTAATTTATCTAAATAAGCACCCCAAGTATCGCGAATTTACCAAAAGGGTGTGCTATTGAGAAAAAAAAAGCAATAGTGTTTAGCTTCATGGATAAATTACAAGCGCAAGAACTCTCAAATGTATCAAACGAGGGCCCTTAGAAGTATATACCAAAAACAAAGGATTCCTATGGATAAATTGCCAACACATAAATTAGAAAACATGTAACTGCCACCGAGTGTGCACTCTGTAATATACCAAATTGAAGAATGGCTCCGATGTTAGTGGATCCCGCTTAAGAGGCGGGAGGAGAGAGGCAGGTAGGAAGGAACGTCGAAATGGCTTTCTCGTTATTTTGATCAAAGACGATGTCGGATTGGGAGTGCGATTATAAGTGCGAACCAACGCCGGTCGGTCGGTGGCTTCGCCTTTCCGCACAAAAAAGGAGTGTCTTTTTTAATCCCTCTCTCTCTCCCCCCCCCCCCCCCCCCCTCCCTCTCTCTCTCTCTCTCTCTCTCTCTTGCGGTTCTCGGTGGCGGAATCGGCTTCAGATTCTTGAAGGGAAACAGGGAACCGGAGGCGATCGATCGACTATGGAATCCGATGCATGGAGCCGCTTTGCCGCGTCGAAGCGCCACCAGTCCACGCTCCAGTCTCGACACGTCGACGCGTCTCGGGATCCCAGTCTCCGCGGCTGGAGAGGTGGGGGATTTGATTCTGCTCCTGAGGTTTGTGATCCTTGCTCTGTTTCTCTGAGTAGGATTTTCTGATTGGTTGTTTCGGCTGTAGATCTGTACCTTGGGTTCGAGGAATTCGAAGGCGGTGAGGATGATCCCCGCGCGGAATTCGCCTGCCCCTTCTGCTCCGAGGACTTCGATTTCGTGGGGCTCTGCTGCCACATCGATGATGAGCACCCTGTGGAGGCTAAACATGGGGTATAATTTTTCCCCCCTATCCTGCAAGGCTGCAACTCCTGTTAACAACTGTGTGAGACCTGAGAAAGATGTATTGGATATAAATTGATTAGTTTCCTCTTTCCTGTATTGATGTTCGGGTAAAGATGTTCTTCTGCAGAAGAAAGAAATTTAGGTTTATATTGGAAGCTGTTGGTCGCAAGTTTTTTATAATTCTTTTCTATTTTCATTCTATTGTTCTCTTGGTAAATATTTGATGTTTTGGTTATTCTGTTAATTTTTTATTTCGTAGAATTACTTATTTATTGGAAGACACGATTTTCAAGCTTATTTTTCTTTCCGTATATTGGAAGTTGTGTTCGATTTTAATGAATTTGCAGCATTAGCCTTAAAATAAAATCTTTCCTTATTATTATTATTATTCACTTATTATTTTGATTTGCAACAGTTAGTCTACTATGATACCATTCATTTCTGCTATCATGATTGGCTATGTTGTAGCATTCCTAAACATGCTCATTCCTTAATGACTATTGGACTTTGAGTTACTTTTTTCAAGGATAGGTCTTAACTTTAGTCCAAACATCTAGATTTTGTAATATGAGTAGTTGCCTAATGAAACACTCTCTAAGTTTTTGTTCTTACTGATATTCAAGTGACCCCTAAGAGAGAAACTTACTGGCTTTTTAACCCTTGGATTTGATGTTCCTTACTTTTGAAGGAAATTCCATTTTTTTTCCTTTTTCTTTCACTTAAAAGTCACCAAATATCGTTACATGATTGATGTCATCTTGATATCTAGGTTTTCTGGGCTTGTATGCAGTTATCATCAGTTTTAAATATTTTTTTCCATAACTTTCTAGTTTTAATATGATGATGCACAGTTATTTGCATGTACAAATACTAGTGTCTGATCCTAATTGTTCATCATAGGACCATATATAGGTCACTTAACAAAGATAAGCTGTTTCATGATTACCTATTCTTTAAGTACAATGAGTCTATAAATTCATTACATTCTTATTTATATTTCTTGAAGAAATAGCAGTGCGCTTTAATGAACTAAACTATAAGTTTATATATAATTAAAAAAGTATCTTATTTTGTCTTCTACTTTGAGGTCTTTAACCTACATCTGGATATGTTTAATAATATTCTATAATGGGTCTTACATTTTTTTTAAAAATGACTCTAGGAGGATGTTTCAGTTTAAAGAAGTTAATGTGAAGCTACAGTAATATATGGTAATAAATAAGTACCAAAATTATAAACTCCCAACCAGTGTACCATGGACTCTTTAAAGAATTAATTCTGGAGGTATTGACCGAACTACAAAGTACCCTAAAAATAAAGAATTTAATTAGATGCAAATATGATGAGTTGTGGTTTACATGATAGAATGTTAGGAGTTAGGACTTGTCCTAGTTAATATTAATTACCAAAAGGAAAAGAAAAGAAAACTTTAAGTGCATGTTCGTTTTGCCAGATTTGGAGGGTGGATAGGATTTGCGTGCTTGTGTGTCAATCATCGAATATCAAAAAGGATGGATATAATTAGATTTAATTTTGGTTAAAGTGGGCTATAAATATTTTGAGGAGGTGGTGGGAATTTAAATCTAGGGAATTACAGAGAATTGAAGAAAAACATGTCTTTTCAAGAAAAAAATAATTTTTATTTCGAAATAAAGAATATCCTATATTGTACTAATCTCAAAATTGTTTCTCTTACTATGAATTTTTTTTAAGAGGCCCATCATTGTATCGAGAAAGTAGTATTTATGTGTTTTTCATGAATCTATATTCGTGCTAGAAAATTTTAATTCAATTTTCAGTGGATATTTTGTCAAATTTTATATTATTATGTTAAAATTAATTATTTCAATTTAATAATTTTTAAAATGAAAAGTTGGTAATGTTAAATTTAAGTATTAAATTATTTATCGGACTCTATTATCCAAAGTCAAAGGAAACATAGGATTTGAAAATATGGTCTTATCCGATCCTCTTTTCTGAAATATAAACAAACACACATGGAATAGGATGTAGGACTGTCCCATGAGATTTTTATCTTGATTAATTCCAATCGAATCCCCAGAAATATTATTCTGCGAAACAACGAGCCTTAGGAGGATTATCAAATATTCCTCACCACAATAGATAAAACCAACAGAAACTCCTTTGGAAAGAAGGATTCTCTCCCCTCACTTCGTGTTACGTGGGATTAGAAACTATTTATATCCGACTCGATTATCCAAAGTCAAAGCAAACATAGGATTTGAAAATATGGTCTTATCTTGTCCTCTTATATGAAATATAGACAAACGCGGAATAGGATGTAGGACTGTTCCATGAAATTTTATCTTGATTAATTCCAATCGAATTCCTGAAATCATATTCTATGAGTATTATCAAATATTCCTCACCACAATGGGTAAAACCAACAGAAAATCCTTTGGAAAGAAGGATTCTCTCTCTCTCTGTTATGCGGGATCGGTGTTCTTGTGGCAAGCATAAATTGTCATTTTCTTCTACTGCACACCTTTTTTTTTTTCTAATTATTTCTTTGTAAAAGAACCACCTTTCCGTTTTTCTCCTTGTAGTATTTGCATAAATGTGAGTTGAATGATATCTTAATATGCTAAGAGTTGGGTCGTACATCTTTTGCAGGTATGCCCTTTTTGTGCAGCTAATGTTGGAAATGATTTGGTTGGACACTTAACGACTCAACATGGAAGTTTTTTCAAGATATCCTTTATTGTTCTATACTAGCTGTTTAATGTTTATTTAATGCAAAGCTTAACCTAATAACACTTTATGGAACATTGGAATTTTCAGAAGGTGTAGAGTTCTTTTCCTATAAGTGAAAGACCAAAATTGGTGCTCAGCATAATTTTGAATTCATTATCTATATATGGTTTTTTACCATATGTAAAGCTTTGACTAATAATATTTAGGAATGGACTATGGAACTTTCAAAACGTGTAAGGTTCTTTTAATATACTGAAATGGTCAAATTTGATGTTCTGTTTATAAAGTTTGAATTCCTTAATTAAATATTACATTCAGCGTAGGAGGAAATACCGCAAAGGATCATCTGCGTCTCATGCCATGCTTTCCCTGTTGAAAAAGGACCTGAGAGAAGGCAATTTTCAAGCTCTTCTAGGGGGATCTTCCTACACGGTTCCTCCTACGGCAGTACCTGATCCATTTATATCATCTTTAATTTATACATTGCCTTTGGATGAGCCATCAAAAGATGTACAAGCAGAATCTTTTAAAGAAGGAAGCCTTGCTAGCAAGAGTTCAGATGCAAAGGTGGTAGAAAGGTATGATCTGTATGTCTGAGTTCCCATTATATGATGTCTGTACTTTTCACCTTACCTAATTAATGTGAATGGCCTCAGTCATGTTTGCTTGCACCACTTTTTGAATGGTTATTTTGAATTTAAGCTGATAGCATGAACTTTGAATGTTAAAAATTCACAAAGCCAGATTAAAAATTCCTGGTTCCATATTCTCCTGGCTTACTAAAAATGACTCCTTTTATCATAAGATTGTGCTGTGTTGAAAATAGGGTCCGATGAGGAAAAAATTGACTGTTCAATAGCAGCCCTCTCTGCTATTAAAACATATACTTTATAAATAATATGCAAAAAAAATGATTTACCCCCAGGAACATAATTATGTAGAAAACTCATAGCACTCCCTATCAAGCTAGCTAAGATAGCTTATATAGTGCAAGCTTGTTATAAATAAAACTCACCTAGGACCTTTTAAGAATTTGGTGAGAATATTAGCTAGTTGATAAAAAAACCAATATGAGTATTAACGTCCTGGAATTTCACCTTTTATCTCATAGTGGCATTCTTTATGCACTTGTTGGTTCATGGAACATTGGACTGTAATCAATGTGCTTGACTATTTGTTTATCATTACACAACATTATAACTACATAGGCTCTCATTGATTTCACATCAAACTAGAGACTGTTGAGCTTACTAAGTTTGCATCGCATGTGGGTAGTGTCCTCTATCTGAAATACTTGTTACTTGTTAGGAATGACCAATAGACACTCACGGGCTGTACAAACACTCGTACGAGCCGGTACCGCCATGTCTCGAGATTTTTATTATTTATTTATTTATTATAGTTGTAAGCTTCAAAAAAATGGTTTTAATCTCCAACCATTTGAGAGAGTTTGAGAGAACAGAGATGAGAGGTAGGGGTGGGGTGGTGAAATGAGAGGTTTGGAGGCTTTATATAGCCCCTAAGACCTTGTAAATCTGGCCCCAACTGCTAGTGCCAGATGAAAAAAGCTACCAACAATTGTTTTATAGCCGCTGGGTTGGTACGGGGCGGTATAGACCCGATGTCATCGGTACCAGACTTGTACTGCCCGGTACCTTCGGTGCACCCCGGTAGGTACTGTACGATACTAGTTTTTCAAAAAAAGGTAAATTCTGATCGTACCAATTTTTCAAAAAATTGGTAAATATCGACTGTATTGGGCGGTACAGTATGGTATTTAAAAGTTAAAACCATGATCCAATAGTATCCTCTTTCTTGAATTTGATGAAAGAGAACAGAGAAATGCACTTTTTTATGTTTAGTTATTGAAGAAGCTAGTGAAATATAGCTAGAAGGGTAAGAATTGGATGGAGCAAATTTTCGGGACTAAAGACAGTATTAACATAATTAGCACCATAGATTGTGGTACACTAAGAGAAATATATTCATTTATTTATTCATTTTTGGGATTGGGACTTGGGAGGGGGGGGGGGAATATCAAGTGAGAACATAACAACAAGACAAGATACCCAATTTGTAGTGGTTCGGCCAACTATCTAGACTGAAAACCTATGCTTTTAGGATTTCAACCTATCAACTAACTTGTTTTTCCTACTAGAAGGTTTATATACAGCAGTTCGTTCCTACATCCTAGGGCACCATTTCTACCAACAGCTCAAACAAGGAACAAATGAGTTAAGCCAAAAATGAGAGGTCTTTTACACCAAAAGCACCTCTTCATCTGATCTAGGAAGATCTATTTTAGGGGAGTCGCTTAGAAGGAACCTTTTTAATTGGTTGAGACCTTCTATGTTAGTCTATTCTAGTTAATTCTAGCCTTTATTTACTTGCTATATGTGGCCACTACCTTACATGGTAGAATTTTGTTAGCTTCCTTGTTAAGCTATGACATGTTTGGCTGCTACCTAGTTTGGTTTTTGTTCTCACCTCAGTTCTTATGCTATAAAAGACCAAGGGTTTGAGGAAATAAAGCAACTAATTGCCCACATCTTTTCTCCATTCTCTTATTTTTCCTCCTCTCCGTTGGCTGTAAAGTAGGATCGGCACAGCCCTGTTCTGGACCCGTAGCTTCTGCTCTTGTTCTCGAACAGGGCAACAGAACTTGCTGACCTTCAGCAAAGCAGAAAACAGTCAACATGTTTGGCTACTATCTTGTTTGGTTTTTGTTCTCACCTCAGTTCTTATGCTATAAAAGACCCAGGGGTTTGAGGAAATAAAGCAACTAATTGCCCACTTCTTTGACCGTTCTCTTATTTTTCCTCCTCTCTCTGTTGGCTGCAAAGTAGGGTCGGCGCAGTCCTGTTCTGGACCTGTAGCTTCTACCCGTTCTCGAACAGGGCAACAACCCTTGTTTCTGCTTCAGCACAGCAGAAAATAGTCCAACAAGAGGCAGCCAACTTCCCCTCTTATTCCTCAGCCTCATCAAAACCTAACAGAGCCTCCCACCTTCCTTAGGGCTTTCCTCCATAAGTTGTTTCATCTCCAACTTGAGACAACATCCTTCTGGACCAATGATCTTCCTGGAGGGCTATACGTATCATTATCCAAGTCATGAGAATCAACAACAAACAAAAAGCACAAAACAAAAATTAATTAAGAGAGTGTTGGAGGTTTTTTTATGAAGCTTGATTCTTTTCTTGTTTGCAATTCTAGAATACCGAAAATTTTCCTGAAAGTTTTAGCATTTTATTCGCAGGAAGGCTTGGGGTTCTAGGCTTAAAATAATTCAATGAGACTCTCGAGAGTAGATAAATGCTAAATAAATAGTTCTTATACTATAACCAACTCATAGAAGGTTGAGATAGGATTTTGGATTTAGCAGGCTTAGGAAAACTATACAGCCTGAATTAGGTCAAAACTTGCTGTTTTAGATCATTGCGGGACAACTTGCCACCAAGGCAAGGTGCTTGGTTAGCTACCTATTGCAGATTATAGGAAACTAGCTGTTACCTGGGATTGGTTGGTCAACGTACCAACTAACAAAAATGGGAATTTTGTGATTCGTATAATGTAGGGGTTCAGGGTAGAGTGCTATGTCTTGCAAAACCTTATAATCTTTTTAAATAAAGCATCTAAAAAGAAAAGTGTAAGTTGAATTTCAAAAATGCTTCAAGTGATTGGAGAGCAAAAAATCTTTAACAAGCAACAGAACTATTCATGTTCTTTCATCAACTTAGAGTATTTAAGAATTCATTAAAACCTGAAAAATATACCCAACAATATCATTAAAAGAATTGTTTGTTATCATAAAAAAAAAACAATTACCATCACTTTGAAACCTTGGGCAACATTTCATAGCATATATTCACTGGCATCCAACAACTGATTTTCCTTCTAGGACGAGATACCAAATCCTATGTTCCAATATTATATAAATCAGGCATCTATTATGCTATAGCTTCTGTTCACTCAAGGTGAGAAACCAGCTTTGTAACAATGTTAGAAAGGGATGATACAAACATAGAGTAACTAGGAGATAAGAACTCATGTAATAATATGAGAAAAGGGAAATGTGGTACACTGTCATTTGCCACCCCCAAGGGCAATGAGATGAAAATATGATGACTATGTAGGTATAAGATCTTGCACGGATGTGCTAAGCTGTGCATAGTAGTGCATTATTTTTAATGTTGTTACGCTTAACACCTCGTAGTCCCAAATGTTACTATGAGAGCAAAACATGATAGTGGTAAAAATAGTGTATTTTTTGTAATCGACCCTTAAGAAATGGGTAGTATATACTGTTTTGACACTGCCGATGGTACTGAAACTAGTTGATTCCAAACATACCTGAAAAAAATATATGGAAAGGTCTAGCCACATTCAAAACCTTATCTACTTTGTGTTTGATATCAGTTTGTAAATTCTTGCATTGCTTGTTTTCATTTTTTAGTAAAACACTGATTTTTGTTTGATTATTCAATTGTTGGTGCTTTGCAAGGATGTTCAGATGAACTAGTCATATGTCGATTCTTCCTTGATTACTTAGATCCAGAATGAACACATACAAGAACATTTATTGATGCAAGAATTCTCAAGATGCTTTGTGTAAATGGTTTAACCTTGCTTGTCATGTTCTGCAAAGTGTGCAGAATGTTGCAGTGGACCATGTTATGTCTCAGCATGCCCAGTAAATGCATGATTTGTCTGTTTATTTGCTTGCGGGTGTGGCATTGAGGTGCCCAATATTGCTTCAATGCTTGTTGTCTATACTCTATAGTAATAAACTGCAATGTTATTATTACTACTACATGGGGCTGTTAATGCAAAAAATCCACTCCAGACTTTTTGTTTGTCTCATAATCAGAAACAACCTGCCACCAATTGACAGAACTTGCCATTGTCGGTATTGTGGTTATCCTAGGGCTATGTAACCATCTTTATTCTGCGCTAAATAAGACAAATTTGTCTACTTGACACTAGTGCCAAAAATAAATAACCCTTAATTTTCCTAGAGAATGTGAAAATTGTAATCCTTTGAAGATGTCAGGCAAGAGCCTTTGTTGTTGATATCAAAGGTCTTGGTGTTGAGTCCTTCCTCCACCAATCCTTTTGGCACACAAAAATTGATCTTTTGTCTTCACCTGCACAAAAAATAAAATGGAACTCTTTTTCTATTGTTGTTTTCTTGAAGAAGGCAGTAGGAGTATGTTGTATTTCATTTGTTGAATAGCTTGTTATTCTCTAAATGCATGCCACTAGATGATGAGTTTACATATTCTTTTAGTTTGGTATCTATTCTCTAATTGCTTTCCCCCACTTTACTGACGCGTGGTCTGTACCTTCAGGGTTGAACCATCTCTATCTGACAAGGATCAGAAAGAGAGAGCTCGTAGGAGTGAATTTGTGCAGGGGCTTGTTTTGTCCACCATCTTTGATGATACATTGTGAGACATGAGTCTTCCTGTGTCTTTTGCTGGAATGCTCGATGGAAACAAGCTAGCACATTAGCAGGTGGAGCCTATTCTAGTTCATTTCTGAGATGCATTCTTATGGGAGGGTTTCAAGTTAACAATTGTATATTTAAGCTGTCTTATTAGGGAGAGAGGAGGGCATAAAGTGTATTATGTATTTAACCTGAGTAGTAATATCTGAAGAAACAGATTGCTCGAGGTAAACATTTGAATTGTGACACTTTGAGGCTTATTCATAGTGGAAGACTGCATCAGCATTTATCTCGTCACAGGTTTTTTTTATTCGTCAAATAACATATACTTTGCCTGAAGACTGCTGTGGATGCTGAAAAATGGTTTTTCACTTTTTTTCTAATGCAGGAAAGCAAGAATATATGCTATCACCCAGTTCTTTGATTCCCTAAAGGCAATTTGTGTTTGCCATCATCTCAAATATAGAGAGTTCAATTCATAATTGCTTGTTAATGAAGGCCACTCGATCTGTTTATTTATAATTCCTCGGTCATGACTTGACTAGCCAAGATTTGAGTCAAATGAACTCTATTATCATGATGTAGACTTTTGCACTGAGTGGTCCTTTATTTGTTAGGACTATTTAGTCCAAGTCCAATTCTCTGTTTTTGATTTTACTGCTGTTTTAATTATCTTGCTTTTCTATGTTTTAGTATGAGATGGTAATTAAAAAACAGGACAGACTGAACTTTTTGACATCCAATTCACCAGGTTATGACAAAATTTATATGAGCAGCCTATTCATATAAATCTTTATGAACGATTGAATATGAACATGAATAAAAAATAAATAAATATAAATATGAATAAAAAATAAATAAATATGAACTCTTTTTTTTATGTTTAATTTTTTTATTCATATTCGCTTGTTATTTAGTCGTTTATAAATTTTTTATGAACAGTGTACCCATAGTTGCACTCTCATGGTTCGGAAAGACATTTTTGCTTAAGGACTGCTATTAATGCTGGGGAGTTAAATTTTGTACAACATAATTCCATTGTTGTGGACTGCATCCCTATTGTACCTTCTCTCTAGCAGATGGCACCACAACCTCGTGCAAATGCATGGCCTAGGTGCAACGACCGCCCTGACTAGATGAACACTGCCAGCAGCGAGTCACATCCAACAGGGCTGCAGGGTCATGAAAATGAAGGATCAATTAAATTCAGAAGATCTCAAAGATTCTACCAAAGAGGAGAACTCTCATTCCAATAAACAAGTCTTTAAACACTACTAGAAAAAAAAAATTTACCAAACACTATTAGAAAAATTATCTTATGAGATGACTAAAGCGATCGCAACACCGTCGTCGAAGTACTTTTGCGATGATAGAAGGCGGTCACAAAAGTTCGTCATAGAAGTCGTCGTCACAAATAATTTGCGATCGTTAATCTTGTCGTTGTAGTATATAATAACTGCGATCGACTCCATGACGACCAACGAGCATCGCAGTATCAGTCGCGGACCAACTGCGATTAGGGGTGAGCATGGACCAGTTAATCGGTCCATTAGCAAATTTATTAACCGGTTCATTAACTTCGATTTTTCAAAATCATTCACCGTAAACCAATCCATTGACTTCGGTTAACTGTTATTTCGGTTCGGTTTTTTCGGTTCGGTTAACTGATAATTTTTTATTAATCAATAAAAAAATTTAATCTACAAACATAATAATATTATGCAAATCACATATGGAGAAAAATCTAAACAAATATCGAATTCTCATTAAGAAAAAAAAATGAAATCACTTGAACTAAGATAATGTGTTGCAAAAACTAATATTTTTATTTTTTATAATTTTCTGTAATTTTTTATAATTTTTTTAATTTATATATATATATATTAATAAATTATATTGAACCGGTTGGTTAACCGAAACCGGTGAACTTTTTACATCTCGGACCGAAACCGAAATCGAAAATTGATTTTTCCAAAAATATTAATCGAAATCGAAAAAACCGGTTCGATTAATCAGAAAAATCGATTCGGTTTTAGACCGATTTTCCGGTTAACCAAAAAACCGTTTTTTTTTTCTCACCCCTAACTATGATAGCTTTTTGCCGTCGCACAATATTAATTAACTTTGCGACAACACAACGACTACATAGAACCTTCGCTAACATATTTGCGACTATTGTACGTGACCAAGACGATACACTTTCTGCGATAGAATAGTGGTCGCAGAAGCCTAATTTGTTATTTTATAATTTAAAAATTAAAATATCCTATTTATAGCTATATTTAAAAAAAAAAAATTAAAACACGTAAAACAACAAAATATACATCATCATGGAATCATCAAAATATATATATATAATTTACAACATATCCCAAATATATATATGATAATGAAATAATGTATTTTAAAAAGTCATCGATCCACTTGTGCTCAAGTGGCAGTAACATTCATGTTGTTCCTGTAGGTTTTGGATTCGATCCCTTGGTGTGCGTTGTATTCTCTTCCTTCATTGGAATGAAAAATTACTATTGAGAAAAAAAATCATCGGTCGGGATCCAACGGCGGCGGCTGCAAGTTCTCTTCCTTCATTCAGGTTGTGCATGACCCGTTGTGCCTACGTCGTAAACATGATTGTGATCGACTCCGCCACATGCATTCACATCACATCGTACTAGAGCCTGGGTAAAGGAACAAGAACTTAGCACAACCCTCTTTGCTCAGTTATCCAAGGCACATATATAGTATGCACTGAAAGATAAGGATGGGCTACAGATTAAGATACGTGTGAGGAAAGAAAGCAAGCAAGATTTGGAATCTGAGAGAGAGATCTTAAACCACTGTGGATATATATATTGATGTCAAGTTGACTTCTTAAACTAAGTTCATCTATATTGACGAATTGTTGCGACAGAATTGACACTCAAATGTGCAACTACAGGAAGATAGATAAGCATTACTTAGGTTAATTGAAGAGATACACATATGATTGAGGAAACATATATGGAAGGACCCATGGTGGATGGGTTTGTGGGCCAGCCATGAAATGAGCACTCATTTGGCTATCATATACTCAATTATTAGCAAGTACTAATTAAGCTATTTGATTGATCATAAGGTTCATGCATATATAATAATAAAATAAGATGTTGATTAGTTTGCAGAAGTTCTTTCTTCTATGCCTTCAAAATTCTCTAATATACAGTTAAAATGTTGCCAACACTTGATCTATTTGAATTTTTTTCTGTACGTCATGTTTCTGACATAAACCATGTAGATCAGCAGATTCTTGTAAGTAGGATAGATAGTCATTTCATAATCTACAGAAAAATCATTTGAGTAGAATATGCACATGAAACAAATATTTAATCAATGATATATAATTAAGAAACAAGATAATTAATTTGCAATGAGAGGTTTAATTTGTTTGGTGCATCAGTGCATGGTTAGACAGTCCTCATCACTCTTCTTAAGATGATGGTACCAATACAAACAAATTATAATGTAATTGCCACAGGAAATTTCTATGCTACATATTTGAGTTATGAGTTCACTTGAAAATAATTGATATGACAGGGGACATAATAATGACATTATATTATGTGGACCAAGTGCATTAAATGTGGTTTGTTCTATGATTTTGTTTTTGAAGAAAAATACATCAATTGAAATAGATCTACTAATGGAGTCGACCTAGCTAGATAGATATCAATAAGAGAGTGTCATGACCACCTTGGTGTGTTGTTTGATTAGCAAAAATTATTTTCTAGTTTGATTTAAGTAAAAATGAAAGTTTGGTTTTTAAAATCTAATTTTAGTTTCTAATTTTTAATTATCTAAAAATGTGTTTGGTTGCAAAAAATAATATCAATTTTAGTCGATTAAAATTAGTGAAAATTAATTTATTTGATTATAAAAATAATATTAATTTTTATTAGATAATTTTAATAGTAATATGATACTGAATAAATAGTAAATCAATTCACGGTAAAAATAATTGATAGAACTTAATATGACTGTAAGAAAAAAATTGCATAAAAGCAAAAAGAATCACTATCTAATATTATAATTATGAGTACAAGTATTTAAAATAAATTTGTTGGAAAATTAAAATATGATTTTTTTTTGTATCCATCTTTAAAAAAAGTTAAAATTTAATCAATTGAAAAAAATGAACAACTGGTGACAGAATGTTATTAGTTTTATCAATTTTATTTCATAATTAACCTATTATAAAATATTTGCTTTATATATTTACAAAGTATTTATTATATATTTATAGTTAGTTTATAAAATTAGTTTTGCTAATATGATTATAAAATATTTGTAAATTTTAATTAGATTATTTGTAATTTAATATTATGTTTTGCCCGATTAGATATTAATACAAATCATATATTTTTAAAAAAATAAGTTTAATGGTTTGAAAATAATTTGATTAAATTATAAATAGTCGACTTTATGATAATCAAGTTATTTTAAAAATTAGGTTTGATTCATTTAGATATAAATTAGTTTAACTAATTTGACCATTTAAGAAAATAATTTGAGTTGAAAAATAATGTTTTTTTATTTATATTTATATAAATTAGATATATAGTTTAATTTATTTGTGGATAAATCAATTTTATAAAGAATATTTATGATTACAAGTTTGTTGTTGCATTTTGATAACCAAATCGACAATCTTGAAAACGATAAAAAATAACATTATGATATTTTTATTTTTATTAAAAAAATTAATTTTATTAAAATTAATTTTTATTTTAGTTTCGATTCAGTTTTACAAAAATATCAAACCAAATATATTTTCATGTAAGCAGTTTGGTTTTCAGTGAAATTGAAAACATGAAAATAAATTTAATTTTGCTAATCAAATAGACCTAGGTTAGCTAATGATGCTGATAATGAAACACACCATCACTTATTCTCGTATTGTCATTACACTACACAAGCTAGGTTGGGTTTCTATGTTGAACATGGCAAACCTTCCACATTTTTCATCGAATTTTCATCCTTGGAACGGATATGCCAATTTTGGTGACATGAAAACGAGAAAGTATCGTCTCATTATGATATGATGTTGGAAAATTTGGCACGAACGTAACCTGCGCTATTTTGAAGGAGTAGAAAAATCTTTCCTTGAGCTTGTGATTAAATGTGTAAATTTAGAGAGACACTGTGTTGAGTAGTTTTCTTCCTTTTTTTTACCCTCTACTCTTGCACTTAGTCTTCTCCCCCTCTCTTGATATTTACAAGTATTTTCCGAAAAAAAAAAGATTACACTACTAGAAATCTGTTATTCAGCAACGGCGATCAGCAATGACCGCTCAAACTGTTGCAATTGCTAACGACATTCTTACGGTTGCTCGGGCCGTTGTAGATGTGATATATCTACAACGGCTTCATTATGGTCGCTCGAGCCGTTGTAACAAATGGATGGCGTGAACGTGGCGTGCAAATGAAATAACTTATTTGCAACGACTTACTAAAGGCCACAACGGCGTTTGTTATTGATATTATCACATTAGCAATAACTTATTTACAGCTACTACATATGTCACTCTTTAGCCGATCGCGCACTCGCGGTGCAAAAATAAAATACTTATCAGCAAATGCATTGCAAAGGTCGCGTAGCTGTTGTTGATGATGTTACTTATCAACAACGGTGTTCTAACGGATGAGTGAGTTGTTGCTGATAAATTTATTTAACTCGACCCCGATCGCACCCACCCCTTTCCTTCTTCTTCTTCCTTGCTTATGCCGACGCCGCCGCCTGCCGATCTCCGCCCGCCGTCGTCGCCTGCCAACATGCCCCTCGACGCCACTCGCCGACGCCGCCCGCCGTCGAACCCTCTCCAGGTAATTTCAGCACCCCACCAAACCCTCTCCTATACTAGGGCCGACTGATACCCTAGGTTTTGGATTTCGGCCGATCGTCGGAGCATTGTCCAATGTCCGACATATGGACTCGATCCGGCGCCGAAATAGTGAGTTAATTAGGGTTTTTTTTAACCATAATTTTTTTATTACTCTAATTAATTAAATCTGTTTAGATTAAATATTTAATGTGTACATTAGATTAATATTTAATATTTTTTCAATGTTAATTTTATTAATGTTTAGATTAATATTTTTTTAGGTTAAATGTTTAATGCATGTTTAGATTAATTCGAATAATTTTATTGTTATATATGTTAATTAAGTTTAGTTTAGATTAATAAGATTAATTTTTAGATTTAGATTAATTAGAATCGTCCACTTTGGACTCGCGCCGGAATCGTCAACTTTGGACTCGCGCTGGAATCGTCCAATTTGGACTCGTGTCGGATTCATCCACTGTGGACTCGAACCGGCATCCATAAATTTAGAAAACAATCATCCGTCCAACGAGTTGATACATTTCACGTACTCATCGGTGAGTCGGATATGATTTAGCAAAATCTTATATCCGTTCAGGGGTTGTATGTTTGTGTAAAATAAATAGATGATCTTTTATACGACGTACAACCCTTGAATTATCCCTGATTTGATAATTTGGGAACGTAGTTATTTGTATTGCACTTAGTTTTTTTTTTAAATGTCAACTCATTAATTCTTAAATTTTGGCTTTGTATCTCTCTTGTTCTCTGATACGCGCCCAGATGATATGCTTATTCGGAGAATTGTAGGGAGATGCTGCCGAAATAAAATGAAGTTAGCGATTAAAAGAAATATGTAGTGTAATATGAATAACATGAATCTCGAATAGAATATGACCATCTCACCTAAAGATATTAGTTGAAGAAATTATCATTGGTTGACAGAATCATATCGGGCGATCGAAGTTGGATGTGCCAACGTCTTGATCGTGGAGCGTTAACGAATGAGTTTTGATTAGACGTAACTTACTTCCTAAATTTTGCCTATTTGAATCAAAAATTCGTTAGCGTCGGTGATAAAATCCGATGTCCATGCTGCATTTGCTTGAATGGACAATTTTTGGATCGAGAAACTATCACTCGATCTGCATCTGTATAGCAAAGGATTTGCACCAAGATATTTTCTATAGACTTGTCACGGAGAGTCACGTGAAGTTGGGACGTCGAGCAATCTGTCATTCAAACACATGGTGAATCTTCCTCTGTTGGTGTTTCTTCTAAAAAAGTAAAGAACGCCGCAGTTGTTGAAGGATCAGAGGCCATTCATTTACAATGCGTGGGAGGCCATTTCCCGGCAAAGGTACAATTGCCAGCTGGGGTAGGCCCGGGCACAAGCGATGGCCCGAGCTGGGGCCACAACCATAGTGGAGACTCGGGGATACAGCCCCGATTGGATTACTCCAGATATTTGGGATCAGCTCGTGTCGACACTACTAGAAAAATGGGCATCAGCAACGGCCGAGCCGTTGCAATAGAGCCGTGACAGAAACTCGCGTTGCTGATAACTTAGCGACGTTTCAGCAATGGCCGCTCGGGCCGTCGCTAAAACTATTTTCAGCAACGGACACGGAGTCATTGCTGATAACATTAATAGCAACGGCCGCTGAGTCCGTAGCAACGCCGTTAGTAAAAGCTCGTCACTAAGTCGTTGCTGTAGGTCATCAGCAATGGCTTTCGATAAACTTTTAGCAACGGCTTTCCCACGGACGGCCGTGGGAAAGCCGTTGCTGATGATGTGAACTTGGTAACGAAAAAATTTAAAATTTAAAATTTCCATTGATACATTGATACATTATCAGATACATAACTCACACACCCATACACTCATACACACATTCATTCACACATCACAAACATACCAAGATATACATCAAAACAATTATATTTATATTAATAATTATCCACGATAGTATAAAAACAATTTAAATGCAAAATTGAAGTATCAATATCTAAGTAACAAAGTCAATATAAATTAAACAAGTTCAATATCTCAGTAACAAAGTCAATATAAACAAAATCTCACGATCACGATGGAGGATGGCATGGATCATATGGCGGGGTCTGGAGTGCTTGAGTGTACACCGGCGTGGACTGACTCGAGGACGATGGATGAGATGATGCCGAAGAGATGCCTGCTTCGGGATGACCTGACATGTTGTGTAGCATAGCATGCATCTCCGCCATCATCTGACTCTGACGCGCGACCGTCTCCTCTAGAGTCCTTATTCTGCTACTATGATCATAACTGGATTTAGAGGTGGACGGCCGCTCACCAGCGACCGGAGGGGTCGGTGCCCCAAGTGGCCCTAGCACGGCTCGCGCATGACCACTATCTGCGAAGCCATATACGCGGCCATGGTCCCAGCCACCTGCGGCCTCGACCCACGATGCTGCGTCAAAGTCCTCGGGGGTACCCCCGCGCTGCACCACCGTCTGGCTGTACGTCTCCTACTCGAGTTTGATTTTTTGTTTAATATTTATCATAAAACTTAAATTATAAATATATAATGAATAATTTAAACAAATATATAATTACCACAATGTATGCAGCGCGGTTGTGGATGTACTCCCCCGTCCCATGTGCTCGACGGTGAGTCCGCTCAAGCACCGCCATCGGGGAGGGTCGCTAGACAGTCCCGTCATCCGACACCGTCGTCTACATTTACAAAACAAATACATTAATTAGTACACATAGTAACAAATAAAATATATAATTAAAAGATATACTTACCATACGGTTCGCGTGCACTGCAAATGCAACAGAGCACGACCAGAGTGACAAAATATATTTAAACGTCCATCTGAATGTCGAACACCCCCGTCGTCGTTACGTGGAAGACGATCAAATCTTGTATGTACTGTCGATTCAAAGTAAAATAAGCAGAATGTTGAAATTTCTTGGATGATATACGATTCAGATATTGATCCTTCAACAGCTGCGGTGTTCTTTACTTTTTTCTTCAGACGATTCATGTATCTTTCAAATAAGTACATCCACCGATATTGAACGGGGCCACCAACTCGTGCCTCGTATGCCAAGTGTATCGGTAGATGCTCCATCGAGTCAAAAAATGCAGGAGGGAAAAACTGCTCCAGCTTGCATATGATTTCAACAATATTATTTTCAAGTGTTGACATATCTTCGACTCGAAGGATATTTGCACAGATGTTTCTAAAAAACATACTTAATTCAGTCAACGGACCCCAAATATTATCAGGTAGAAGATCTCGAAATGCGATCGGAAGTAATCTCTGCATGAATACATGACAATCATGGCTCTTCATCCCTGATATTTTGCAATCATCGACGTTCACACATCGAGATAAGTTTGAAGCATATCCATCGGGTAATCTAAGTTCTTTTACCCATTGACAAACATCTTTGATCTGTTGTTTATTTAACACATATGGGGCCTTCGGTTTCAGATATCGTCCGTTGACCTCTTGTAACTCCAACTCTGGTCTTTTACAAAGTATTTTCATATCATGTCGGGCTTTGACATTATCTTTTGTTTTTCCGGAAATATCCATCAAAGTGTTGAAAATATTATCAAACACATTTTTTTCAATGTGCATGACATCTAAATTATGTCAAATCAATAATGAACTCCAATAGGGCAATTCCCAAAACATACTTTTTTTCACCCAGTTATGTGTTTGGCCAAAACCTGACACTCTTTCATTACGACCAAATACTATATCTGGAAGTGCTGAAACACGTGCTAACATTTGTTCACCAGACAACATCGGTGGTGGCCCATCTTTTTCGACTCTGCCCTTAGTAAATTTATTACGATTCCTTCGATACTGATGATTAACCGGTAGGAATCGACGATGACAATCAAAGAATGAGATTTTTCGTCCGTTCTGAAGACTGATTGATTTAGAGTGTTCCATACAATACAGACAAGAGAGTCAGTCGTGAGTGCTCCAACCCGACAACATGCTGTACGCCGGGAAATCATTGATTGTCCACAAGACCGCGGCATTTAAATTGAAGTTTTCCTTCCGATGACAATCATAAGTGACAGCTCCCTCAGTCCACAATGTTTTCAATTCATCTATCAAGGGTCTGAGAAATATGTCAATTTCTTTTCGGGACCCTTAGGACCCGGAATAATCATCGAAAGATAAATAAATTCATCTTTCATGCACATTGACGGTGGCAAATTATAAACTGTCAGCAGCACTGGCCAAACTGAATAAGGAGTTGCAGAATGTCCAAATGGATTAAAACCATCTATGCACAATCCCAATCTGATATTTCTAGTATCCCTAGCAAATGAAGGATAACATGTATCCAAATGTTTCCATGCTTCACTGTCAGATGGATGAGTCATTACTGTATCATAACGACTTCTTGCATGCCAACTCATGTAGGGGGCTGTCTTTTCCGACATGAATAATCTTTGAAGTCTCGACGTTAGTGGAAAATACCGAAGCACCTTAAACGGGATATTTTTCCGTCGGACCGATTTCTTCTCCTTGTAACGAGGATGCTGACATACAGGGCATTTATCCAACTGCACATTTTCTTTATAATATAAAATGCAGTTATTTTGGCACGCGTGTATTTTTTCGTACCCAAGCCCCAATTTTCTCATTAGCTTTTTAGTCTTATAAAAAGTTGGCTCAAACTTGTTATCAGTAGGCAGCATTCCATTAATCAATCCAGCAATCCGATCATACGCAACTCCGCTGATATTACAATCGGCCTTGAAGTTTAAGAGCTGTGTCATTGCTGAAAACCTAGTGTATTTAGGACAATTCTCATACAAAGGTTCATCGGCAGCTTTCAACATCTCGTAAAATTCTGCAGCTTCTTTATTCGGTAATTCAATCTCTACCGCAACCCCTACTTCTGTGATATCAACCGCTGTAGTATCTGGTGGGACTGATGTCTGAAGAACTGGCTGATCAACATTATCATTCAGGTGGAATTGACCCCCAAGACTATCAAGTATCATAGTTCTATAGGGATTACATTGACTAGATGAAGAAGCACCAGCAGAGGAAGATTCACCATATGTCTGAACGACAGGATTGCTCGACGTCCCGACTTCGCGTGACTCCCCGTGATAAGTCCATAGAAAATATCTTGGTGCAAATCCTTTGGTATATAGATGCAGAGTGACAGTCTCCCGATCCAAAAATCGTCCATTTGCACAAATGCGGCACAGACATCGGATTTGATCACCCATGCTAACGAAATTCCGATTCGAATAGGCGAAATTTAGGAAGTACGTTACGCCTAATCGAAACTCATTCGTTAAAGCTCCACGATCAAGACGTCGGTACATCCAACTTCGATCAGCCGACATGATTCTGTCAATCAATGACAATTTCTTTGGTTAATGTCTTTAGGTAAGATTGTCCTATTCCATTCGGGATTTATGTTATTTGAACTGCACTTACGTTTTTATTTTAACTGTTAACTAATTATTCTAAATTTCGGCAGCATCTCCCTATAGTTCTCCGAATACGCATATCATCTGGGCGCGTATCGGAGAACAAGAGAGATATTGCCGAAATTTAGAATAATTAGTTAACAGTTAAAATAAAAACGTAAGTGCAGTACAAATAACTATATTCCCAAATTATCCAATCAGGGACAATTCAAGAATTGTACATCGTATAAAAGATCATCTACTTCTTTTACACGAACATACAATCCCCGAACGGATCTAAGGTTTTGCTAAATCATATCCGACTCGTCGATGCGTACGTGAAACATATGAACTCGTCGGATGCATGATTATTTTCTAAATGTTTCGAGACCGTTCGAGTCCATATTGGACGATTTCGGTGCCCGTCCGAAGTGGACGATTTCGGCCCGCGTCCGATGTGGACGATTCTGGCGCGCGTCCGAAGTGGACGATACCGACGCGCGTCCGAAGTGGACGATTCCGGCGCGCGTCCGAAGTGGACGATTCCTGCGCGCGTCCGAAGTGGACAATTCTGAAATTAATCTAAACCCTAATAATTAATCTAACAAATTAAACAATTAATTTAAATAATTAATTAACAATTAATTTAAATAATTAATTAACAATTAATTAACAATTATAAAACAATAAAACAATTATAAAACAAAAAACAATTAATTTAAATAATAATTAAATAATATACAAATTCCCGGCGCCGGAGTCAGGTGGACTCCGGCGCCAGCGTACAGTGGCCGGACACACTGTCCGGCCACTGTACAAGGTCCGGCGGCGGCCATCGGCCGACCGCCGCCGACCGAAACCCTAGAAATAGGGTTTCGGTCGAATTAATTCCCGCCGGCCGCAACGGGAAGAGACGGCCGGCCGGCGAGGCATACCTGAACAAGTCGGCAGCAGCGGGGGAGGCGAGAGCAGGAGCGGCGGCGGCGTCGGCGTCGGCAGCAGCGGCAGCGACGGCGAGAGGCGAGAGCAGGAGCGGCGGCGGCAGCAGCGGGAGGAAGAAGGGTCGGGCGCGACTGGTGCCCTATATAAACTTATCAGCAACGGCTCACTCGCCCGTTAGAAAGTCGTTGCTAATAATTTATCATCAGCAACGGCTCACTTGTCCGTTAGAAAGCCGTTGCTGATAATTAAAATATCAGCAACGGCTCGCCTTTCTGTCAGAAAGCCGTTGCGGATGATTAAAATAATCTGCAATGGCTCGCCTGTCCGTTAGAACGCCGTTGCAGATACAAATATCTGCAACGGCTCGGGCGGCCGTAAGAATGTCGTTGCAAATAGCAACGGCTTGAGCGGCCGTTGCTGATAGCCGCTGCTGAAGACCAAGTTTCTAGTAGTGCGATATGGTTGACCGAGCGGTGGCAAGAGGTATCATGGACTGCAGGTAGAAATCACATATTGGGGGGAGGAGCGCGTCACATTGGCGGCTCTGTTTCATTTGTCGTGCACGCGAGACGCATGGTAAGTATTATACCTTATTTTGAATTATATATTTTATTTGTCACTCTGTGTACTAATTAATGTGTTTATTTTGTAAATATAGACGATAATGAAAGCCGTTGTTGAAAGTGTATCGTAATACCTGGGCCGCAAACTTAAAGTCGTTGTTGATGAACAACACCAACGGCTTATCAACAGTCTTTCAGCAAAGGCTTTGCAACGGCGCGACAGCCGTTGCTGATGGCAATATCCGCGATAGTCCACGCGCCGTTGTGGAACCGTTGGTGATAAAAGTAGTATCAACAGCCGCGCCTCATTGGTGAATCGTAGTTGATGATGTATCAACAACAGGTATAACCCACTGCGGAACTGTTGTTGATAATATCATTAACAACGGCGTGAGCTGTTGGAGAAATGACAACACTAGAGGGGGAGTGAATAGTGTGTTTACTAAATCAATTTGCCTAAATCAATTTTAATCATTTTCTTAAACTAATTAGGCAATTTGTAATTCGATGATTAGATGCGGAAGCGATAAATAATAAAGCAATTAATACAATCAATTAATCAATGCAAATATAGTGATTTATAGTGGTTCGGCCCCAATGCCTACTCTACTACCTAAGCACTCCGCTTAGGATTTCCAAATTAGGTTTACTAGATTAATTCTTGTTTTCCTTACAATGAGGACTTTGACTCGAAGAGTCGCACTCTCGACCTAAGGCACTTCCACACCCGGAAGTCACCGCTTTCTTACCGAGAGCACTCTTCCACCTCAACCCTAAGGGACAACTCAACTAATCTTAGTAAAACTAAGCTTACACAAGTGGCTTTACACCTTCACACCAAGGTAACCACTTAATTTCAAGACCTAACAATCCTAGGTCTTCATAGACACAAATCCAAAGAAAACAATGTTCAAATAATAGTTAAAATTACAAATGAAAAGAGCTTAGAATAAAATCAAGAATAAATGCTCTTTTCCAAGCCTTGGAACCTTCAACTCGCCGAGTCGTAGAGCTCGAATCAATTACCGAGTTGAGGCAGAGTGTGCGCTTGAAGAAGTTTCAGGTTCCATATCAACTAACGTTCGATGTCCTCGATCAGATAAATCGGAGAAAATGCAAAATTGGAAGGACATTGATCGTCGCGCTCAGGTTCATCGCAAAACTTCTCGAAGATCGACGGTTGCACCAAAGTCGCATCGGACGAGCTCAAAGATCACATGGAAAACTCTCTGTCATGATGCTCGTTGAAAGCCGAAACCCGGAAATGAAGCGCGGAAGAAAAAGGCTGAAGAAAATAATCTCAGCCTAAATTCGGTCGATCGAGCGGTCGACCGAATAGGGTAAGAAATGGGCAGTAGCCCTAGCGATCGATCGACCGGACTGAGGCTAGCTGCAGACGCAGCTTGCGTCGGTCGACCGAAAGAGAAATTGCAAGCTTCTTGCGTCTGTCGGTCGACCGACCTGCGAATAGCCGAAGACGCAGATCGCGTCGATCGACCGAAGATCGTGGATCACACAATTTGCGTCTGACGGTCGACCCGTCGGTCGACCGACCAGAGAGAAAATTATAGCGGTCGAATGACCGGTCGACCGACGATTCGATCAGACCATCGACCGGGCGTCTGTAACGGTTGAAAATAATCCCGTTGACGCCCTGTTTCAGCTGTGGGTATAATACACCTCATACACATCTTTTAATCTCTCTCTCTGACGTTTACAGAAATTATTGAGCATCCAAAAGAGAGATCAAAGTCTTCCAAGGAGTAATCGCAGCGCGCTCTGTTCCTCTGTTCAGTTCTTCATCAAGCGTCGCCTGCTCCTCAACTCGGGCTTCAACTCAAGCTCTACCAATTGGCGAGTTGGAGGTTTTTGAAGGATTAAAAAGAGCTTTTAATCTTGTTTTATATTGTAGCTCTTTTGATTGTATTTTATATCTTTATTTGAATTGCTTTTATTTGGATTTGAGTTTGTAAGACTAGGTGTTTGGTCTTGTCGGGTGAAGTGGTATCCTTGGTGAAAAAGGAGTAAAGTCACTCGTGTAATTAAACATAGTGTTTACTAGGATTAGTTTAGTTGTCCCTTAGGTTGAGGTGGGAAAGAGCTCTCGGTAGGAAGGTATGATACTTCCGGGTGCGGAAGTGCCTTCGGTTGGAGAGCAGAGTCTTTCCGGGGAAAAGTCCTCGTTGTAAGGGAAACTCAAATTAATCTATTAAAACTAGTTTGGAAATCCTAAGCGGAGTGCTTAGGTAGTGGAGTAGGCATTGGGGCCGAACCACTATAAAATCTCTGTGTTTGCATTAATTGATTATTCGTTCTTAATTGATTAATTATTTATCGCTTCCGCAATCAATCATCGAATTGCAAATTGCATAATCGATCTAAGTAATCGTTTAAAATTGAAATTATGCGAATAACATAGTAAACACACTATTCACCCCCCCTCTAGTGTCGCCATTTCGCCCACAATCATCAAAACCGAGATTAAGGCCAAGGTTGAAAACCAAAAGCCAACAATCTCCCCCTTTTTGATGATGACAAACATCCTTAAGAAAATATATATATTAAAGCATAGAGGAAATCAACTAAGGGATTTCTCCCTCTATCAACATGCATATCTATGAAAATAAACTACCCCTATCTATATGCATGAATTTTCTATATTTTCCTCCCCTTTACCTATAATTTTCTCCCCATTTACTTATAAATTTCTCCCCCCTTTGACATCAATCAAAAAGGGCAAGTAAGGTTAATCTAGTCAAAGGGATGAAAAATAAATATTTTTTCATGAAGTTGAGACTCTAAAGATTTTTCATGAAATATGACAATCTCAACCAAATGAATGAAAAAAAAACAAATATTTGATATCAAACAAAAATCATACATGATAGAAAAGAGTGATAGATAGAATTCAAAACTAAATCATGTATGCACTCAAGATGTATGAACTTAGCATGATTTCATTTGAATTAAGCATGAAAATATGAAAATGCTAAGTATCAAGTTTTGCTATCTACTCATGTTTTCTCAAACTTAGGCATCTAGACATCAAACATGAGAGAATGTAAGTCTATGAATCAAGTTTGGGCTTAAAATAAAATTTCTGAATTATGTTGTTGACTTAGGTCAAACTATACTTCAAGTTTTGAAATATCAATTGTTGGATGAAAATTTTTGATACCAATTATTGAATGGTTATTTGAAATGCATGTATCAAGTTTGAACTCAAAATGAATTTTCTAAATTTATTTTTCATCCTATATTATTTTCAATGAAAAATGAATATTTCTAGTTATCATTCAAATTATCAAAATCATTCATATGAATGATTTTACTCAAGCAATGGTGTGAATGATTTTAGACAATGAATCAAAATGGTATACATGATCGAGTTTTCATTTGAAGTTTTTGATGAGAAAATAAAGTATCGGAAAAGATTGATATTTCAAGAGGATGATACTTTGTATTTTTGAAATCCAACTTTAAAATTCCATTATAAATCAAATTCTTAATAAATTTTTTGAAATTTTTACACAACAAACTAGATTTTTCAGTGAAAGTGCAGTTTTAAGAATCATCTAAAAAGAATTTTCCTATATTTTTCTAGAAATAACTGAAAATGCTGATACCAAATGTTGGAGAATATGGTAATTCCGTAATTTTTAGTTATTTTCAAAGAGTGCTCAGTTTTCATTCAAACTTTTATGACACCACATAATGGTCATGTAAAGAGTGTATGTCAAGCTTGAAATGAAAATTATATCCTAAAGTCAAGATATCAACCTAGCATGATTTCATTCAAAACTAAGCTAGTTATCATGAAACTTGCTAAGTTTCAATCTTATCATTTACTCATGATTTTTCAACCTTAAACATATGGATACCTAACATGAGTAAATCTAAACAAATTTCCTCAAATATGGATTGAAAATGAAAACTTTAAGTCAACTTGTTGACTTGGGTCAACTTGGTTCAAAAGAGGTTTTCATGAAACCACCTCTATATCATTTTATCCATATTCATATGAATTTTTCATTCTAAATCCATGGAAACATGTCATACCTATTCCTAAATATGTTTATGAAGTTTGGACTTAAAAATGAAGTGTCCAAGTCAATTTGTTGACTTGGGTCAAACTTTTCCAAGTTTAAGTCCTCTAAAATGAATTAGTTATCACTTTATTCATCTAGACTTGAATTTTCAAGTTTGTACATCTAGAATCATGTGATATGTGTATCTAAACATGTTTGTTGGGTGATTAATCAAAATGAGGTCTCTAATAAGAATTTCAACCTAGAGCAAATTTCATTCAATCAAGATATCTTGAAATTGCATAAGTTATCAAAAAAATTCTACTCATGAAAATTTAAACATTTATCATGCAAAATCAATCATGAGTATAGAGACATCATTAAACATGGATATTCAATTATTATACTAAGATTTTTGCAAAATTAAATTCATACCTTAGTCTTTAGAAATTTTGTCAAACTTGTCATTTACTTTTCATTTTTCTTCGTGATAGCATAGCTTTCCAATGTTTACCACTTTCTTAACTTGCAAGTAGGCTTCATTAGTATCAAAATGAGATTATATACCAACTAGCAAGCTAACATACTAAATAGCAAAGGTTTAATGCAAAGTTTCAATTAAAACCTTAACCTATGCTAGATAGTAGAGATTCATTTTTAAATAAATTTGCATGATATCAAAATGAATCAAAGAGATCTTAAGATATGAAATATTTGAGGAATAAGATCTCTAAATATGTTTAACTAGTTTGGACTTAAGGATAAGGTCTCTAACAATGAATATCAACCTAGAGCAAGTTTCATTCAAAGAAATTTGCCTAAGTACTAAAATTTAACCTACTCATGAGAATTCAAAGATTTTAGCATGCAATTCTAATAATGAGTATAGAGACATAACTTAATCTTAAGCATTGAGGTATAATACTAAGATTTTGAATTTATCAAAGTTATACCTTATTCGTGATAATTTGTCAAACTAATCTTTTTCTTCCTAGTTATTTGCCTTCCTAAAATACTTACAACTTGTAAGTAAGCTACACTAATGTTTTAGAGAAAACATAGTTACTTAGCAAGCTAACTTACCCAAAAAGCAAAGAGACAGATCAAGTATCATTATCAAAGATCACTTTGCTAAATGGTTTGAAATCCGTTTTAAATAAAATCAAGTGATACCAAAATGAATTTTAGGAGATCACAAATATAATATTAATGAAAACATGATCTCCAACCCTTCCTATTGGTTGAAAACCGAAAGGCCACAATGAGCCTACGATTTAAAACTGCAAGGTCACTTAGGCCCATTACAGGCCACTTAGGTCTCCAAGGAGACCGGGAAATCAAAAATCAAAAATATTTTTCAAAAGACTCTTATTAAGAGCGGAAAAAATAACTCAAATTAAACATGTATCATAACTCTAACTTAAATAAAACAAACCAAAGCAAGGAGATGATACAAAGTATACCTTAGATGCCAATTTTTCATACCTATGGCATCATGATGGATTGAAGTTGCAACCAAAGAATGATACTTCATTTAAGTTCATGGTCAACTTCAACTCTTCACTTCTCTTTACCCTTGTGTGGTAGCTCCCCCTACAAGAGAGCAAGAAATCTTTGGTACCCAAATGGCTTTGGGTCCTTAGGGGTTAGTTGGCCTAGGTATCCAAAGTATCTTAGCAACACTTGGATTCTTCTTAAATGCACAATCATAGATTGCATGGCCATATGTACCACAACAAAAACAATGTTCATGAAACTTTTTCTTTTCATTTTTAACATGGACATGAGATTTAATGTTAGAATGCTTGATATAAGAAGGATGATGGACATGAGCATTTTTAAGTGAAACATTCTTCTTTTGAACATGAGGTTTAAATGTGGAATGCCTAACATGAGAATGATGACGAACATTGACATTCTTTACATAGGCATTTTTTATTCTAGTGTTCTTAGGAGATGAAGCATTTTTTAATTCATTAACTTTCTTATTCAAGAAAGTAATCTCACCTTTTAATTCATTTATGGATTTATGTAATGCATGTAATTGAAATTTTAACATGCAATTCTCATTTTCTAAATTGTTATTTTTAAGCTTCAAGTCATTAAGCTCAAATTCTACATTATCATGGCATGAATCAAATGACCTAAATTTTAATTTTTCATTTTCTAGTTTGGATTCATGCAAATAAGAATTAAGCATCACATTTTCCTTTTTCAACATTTTATTTTCCTTATCTTTTCTAACAAGCAAGACATACATCTTTTGACATTCATCAACTAGTTCTTCATATGGTATATATATTGAATGAACTAGAAGAGCTGGTACTAACGTTATCATTATTATGACTAGAAAGGAAAGAGTGTACCTCATCATTGGTACTCATGAGATAACTTTTGAAGTAGCTTCATAGTCATTGCTAGAGGGTGCTTCAAATGAGTGAGAGATGGAGGTGGAAGCACTTGACCTCCTCCTTGCTTTGTTCTTCATGCTTGGACAATTTTTCTTCATATGCCCCTTTTCTTTGCAAGCATAATAAATTCCTTTTCTTTTTCGGCTCTTTGAGCTACTTCTTTGATTAGAAGAGCTATAGGCATCAAAATCAAGATTAGGGGTAGGTGAATGATCGTTGTCATCACTACCTTCATTAAATGTACCAATTTCTTCGCTTTTAGCATAATCGTATAAAACATTCAAACTAGCCTACAAATCATAAGCCGAAGAGCAATGCATGACTTTATCTAGGATGTCATTTGGTAATGTGCAAAGTATACAATTCATGACATCTCCATTATACTTAAACATTTTCTTATCTGATTCACTCCAAGCATGCATATCAACCTTAGGTTCAATGAATTCCCAATATAACATGTTAAAGACACCAAAACCTTTAGTCTTTAAATAAGTGTACATCATATATTTCCAAAGACCAAAGTTCGAATCATCAAACCTAGGAGGTGAAGACGCTACACACTCTAGTGCCATTTTTCGGATCGAGAGATGATGTAGAGGAGATGGTGAAATCTCAATTTACGATCCGCTCTGATACCAAATATTGGAGAAATGACAATACTAGAGGGGGGGTAAATAGTGTGTTTACTAAATCAATTTGCCTAAATTGATTTTAATCATTTTCTTAAACTAATTAGGCAATTTATAATTCGATGATTAGATGCGGAAGCGATAAATAATAAAGCAATTAATACAATCAATTAATCAATGCAAACACAGTGATTTATAGTGGTTCGGCCCCAATGCCTACTCCACTACCTAAGCACCCTGCTTAGGATTTCCAAACTAGGTTTACTATATTAATTCCTGTTTCCCTTACAATGAGGACTTTGACTCAAAGAGTCGCACTCTCGACCTAAGACACTTTCACACCCGGAAGTCACCGCCTTCTTACCGAAAGCACTCTTTCACCTCAACCCTAAGGGACAACTCAACTAATCATAGTAAAACTAAGCTTACACAAGTGGCTTTACACCTTCACACCAAGGTAACCACTTAATTTCAAGACCTAACAATCCTACGTCTTCACAGACACAAATCCAAAGAAAACAATGTTCAAATAACAGTTAAAATTACAAATGAAAAGAGCTTAGAATAAAATCAAGAATAAATGCTCTTTTCCAAGCCTTGGAACCTTCAACTCGCCGAGTCGTAGAGCTCAAAACAATTCCCGAGTTGAGGCAAAGTGTGCGCTTGAAGAAGTTGTAGGCAGAAGAACCAAGCGCAAGCAATTAATCTTTTGAAGGCTTAAAAATCTCCTTTGAATGCTCAATTTAAATATGTAACAATTGAGAGGAGAGGGTTAAATGAATTAGATGAGGTATATTTATACCCTCACGAAGAAACGATAGCTCAATGGATAGAAAATTATTAGTTGCAGACGCTCGGTCGATTGGCCAATCGACCGACCGATCGATTGTTCAAGCGACCGCTGCCCTGATGTCTCTGTGTGGTCGACCGACGGGTCGATCGCCCAGACGCAAACCTGCGTTCTCGCAATCCGGTCGACCGACGCAAGTTGCATCTGCAGCTATCCGCAATTCGGTTGACCGATCAGTCGACCGACGAAGCTACTGCCAATTTTTGGCCTTAGTCGGTCGACCTCCCGGTCGACCGAAGTAGCTACTACCACTTTTTACCCCTATTCGGTCGATCGCCCGGTCGACCGAACTTAGGCTGAAATTGTTTTTTCAACCATTTTTCTTGCGCGCTTCATTTTCGGGTTCCGACTTTCAATAAGCATCAACTTGGAGAGATTTCCATGTGATCTTTGAGCTCGTGCAATACAACTTTGGTGCACACGTCGATCTTCGAGAAATTCCACGACGAACCCGAGCGCGACGATCAATGTCCTTTCGATTTTCCAATTTCTTCCGATTTTTTCGATAGAGGACATTGAACGCTAATTGATATGGAACCTGGAAGATTTTTCAACGAAATATTAGTTCCATGATTGTTATCATCAAAATCGAGATTAAGGCCAAGGTTGAAAACCTAAAGCCAACATGAGCGACCGTTGCAGATCGGTTGTTAAGTTATTAGATACGCGATCTTCTGCAACGACTGCGTTGCAACAGGAGCGGGCGTTGCTGATGGTCTTCAGCAATAGCGTAGCAACGGATCGAGCCATTGCTGATGCTCGTTATTTCAGTAATGTTAGCTGATGAGCAAACTTATTTTATCAACTAAAGATAACAGAATAGATCTTTGAAAAATATTTATTACTGGGCAATCTCATATAAGGCTTGTTCCTTGTTTGATTGAGTGCAAATGATTGCAAGTGACTACAAAAATAGGTTGAAAAATAATCGATGAGCCCCAATGTATTAACTATAGTGAGGGCTCATGGCATTGTAGGGTAATTTTGATCACTGTCATCTCCGAACTTGAGCTGTTCACAATCAAGCAGGAACATTGAATATGGAAAGCAAGGATCTAAATGATGTTTGCTACACATCTTCCTCTCATGTACTTGTATTTGTACGGTTGTGGATCAAATATAATTTAGGGACAAACCAGACCCATTAACTAATCTTAGGTTTAAAAGTTTAAAGTTAGCTCGCACGACCCTTTTGTTTATGATTGAATATTAATAATATAATTCAAAATGTCCGGTTGAAAATATATGATAAAGTCATGATAAATATATATATATATATATATTATGAATTATATTGTCGGTATTGCCAAGCCTTTTAGTAAATAATAAATACTGGGGGGCCTATTTGCTAAATTGCCCACAAAAGTTAAAACCAAAAAAAAGCGGGGAATAACATTTCAAAGTATTCAATGTCAGTTACTTTTAGTGGACGTGTTTGTTATTTATACCAACGACGCCGCCTTCTTCTCCATTCCCTCCCTCACTCTCTCACTATATAAAGGACGACCAACAAGAGCGAATCCCAAAGCTCAGAGATGGAGCTCGGGAACCCTTGCAATGGCGAAGCCTTAAACAGCGACGATTCCAGTCCCGGCCGTGCCGCTGGCTACTTCTTTAGCTGCCCCGCCAGCCCCGTCCACTACGTCCTCTCCTCCCCTCCCTATTCCTTTTCCTCTTCCTCCGCCGCCGCCGCCAGGACAGCAGCAGATGACACTCCCGCCGCCGGACCCTTCGAGTTCGACGGCGCCCCCCCCGACGGGACGATGTCCTCCGCCGACGAGCTTTTCCTTAACGGCCAGATTCGCCCCTTGAGGCTGTGTTCCCACTTGCGTCGGCCGCAAACCCTCGCACCTCTGATGGATCTCGATGACGAGGAAGGGTTGGAGGAGGAGGAGGACGACGATAGCGAGAGGGGACGGGACCTGAGCCTGAGGACTCGGAGCAGATCGATCCATCGGAGGACTAGATCCATGTCCCCCCTTCGAAGCCCTCGGTTCCAGTGGCAAGGAGAAGAGACCGCGAAGCAAGAAGCGGCGGCAGAGCTCCAAGTTATTGACTCCAATCCGAAAGAAGTGGAGGCGGCGAATCCGCCGGAGTCATCGTCTCCGTCGTCACGCTCCTCCTCCGCATCCTCCTCAGGTGGAAGGAACTCCAAACGATGGATCTTTCTCAAGGATCTAGTCAACCGGAGCAAAAGCGAAGGGAGCGAGCGGGGGAACGGCAAGGACAGGGAGAAGTTCTGGCACTCTCTCTCCTTCTCTCCCTCCACGAAACCAAAACCCTCATTGCCACAATCGCCAGGCTCGCCGCAGTCCGCGGCAGATTCGCCTCAGGCGGCGTCGGAGCAACAAGACAGAGCAAAGCCGAAGAGGAGGCCAACGAACGGGGGGGGGAGGAGGCGCGGGACGGCTGCGCCTTCGGCTCACGAGCGGCACTACACCACCAACCGCGCGCAGGCGGAGGAGATGAGGCGGCGGACCTTCTTGCCGTACCGCCAAGGCCTCCTCGGATGCTTGGGCTTCACCTCCCGCGGCTACAGCGCCTTCAATGGCCTCGCCAAGGCCTTGAATCCCGTCACCTCCGGGTAAACCACTTCCGCCCGAATCAAAACCCCAAAAGAGTATATATCTTCTTTTATTACCTGTGAGTCATTAATTTACTGTCAATGCTAAAATATTTGTAGCAATTTTGGTGAATAGTTGTATTGTTCTGAGAAAATAATGAAAAAACTCATGTGCGGTCAAGAATGGGTGCAGCCAGGGGTGATAATTTTATTCGTATTCGCTAACTAAAAATCGCATTCGCATCGTATTCAATTCATATCCACAAGTAAAAATGAATATGAATATGAATACGAATACGGATTTAGAAAACTTATATCCGCGCGGATATTGTGTGAATACGAATATGGTTGTGGATCCGCACCGTATCCGCACCGCCTATTCGCATCTCTGAATTACTATTTTGCTCATATAAATTATTAATATATATAAGAGCTCTATGATAATTTCATATCAAGATGAATTTTGAAGTATATTATATTTATTTTGGATCAATGAATTGGTAATTTATTAATTTTTTAATTAAATATATAATTTTAATATATTTTTATTAAATACGGTGCGGATACGGATGCGGTGCGAATATGAATATCTATATTCACATTCGTAGCAGATACGGTGCGGATACGAATATGAGGTGCTGAGCAAATACGGATAATTCAATATTCGCACCGTATTTGCTCCGTTGTCGACCCTAGGTGCAGCGGAGGTAAAATAGATGAATAGATCTGAAAAGAAAGTCAGTAAATAAGTACGATCAAATAGTAAACTTGAAGAATAAATGGATAAACATGAATAGAAAAATGAATGATATAAGTTGGGCAGTGCAGCTGCAGCTAAGTTGTACATGTTGGAAAATAATAGTTAGATCGTGATGTATTGCTTGCTCTTCAATAAGTTAATTTGTTTCGAGCTCGTCTTCTTGTTGGATATATTACATGTAAGACATTGAGAGTGACCTCCATTGCATGTGCTGTGTTGGCCTGGCCCTAGTTATTTCCTTGCATATTTGTATAGTTGTATGCTTGGATGCACATCATGCACGGGAGTGAGAGATAAGAGGTCAGTAGTACATATGAGCTTGGAGTAGTCCCTGTGTGACATTGAAATGTTTGGTGATTTGTTTTGTCGCATGCCTTAAAGCCTCCTTGTCTTGATTGTATCATCTGTGGGGGCGTCAGTACACCTCGTCGTCCCCATCTGCGCTTAATATAGTGGGCATTCAATGCTTCAAATGTCTTCGACTATGAATGGCATTGTAGCTGGGGAAGCTACCATTGACATTCTATGAGTGACACACAACTGCTTAAGAAAGAGAAAATCTTATCTGTGAACATAAGCAGTTCAATCTTTGTGTTGTCACATAATTGGACTGGACCAAGATCAATCTTGTTTTCCTTATTCTACTTAATTAATTTAGATGTGATGTCAGGCATATTTCCCGTAAAATATTATTAGAGATAAAAAATTTAAAATATAAAATTAAAATATTACAAGTAAAAATTATTGAACATACATAGATATTAATCATCATTGCTGATGCACAATCACGAATAATACAGCATGTCTCACGTACTATAGATGGGTCAGATTATATATCTAAAATTCAATTAAATAAAATTGAATATATATACATGGATAAATTTATTGGGATTGTATTTATATTCTAGTTAAACAGATTACTAAATTTGCTTACTTAAGTCTCTATATATTTTTTCAAAAAAAAGTCTCTCTATATCATCCAAACTTGAGAAACATGTATCTGACGGTCGTATAGCACATTTGAGTTGTTGTTTTTTCAAATTCTTTTGAGACTAATAATGATAGCCTTGATTAGGGTCTTCATTTTTCTGTTTAAAAAAGTAATAAAAATTAGAAAACAAAACCCACAAATAAGAATGCAAATGAGCCGAGCTACCATGTAGGAGCTACTCGGGATCCATTTGATGAAAATTCAAAATGGACTTGATTTTGTCGAGCTCGAGCCAAGCTTTATATGTGAGCGGGCCTAGTTGGAGCTAACCAATACTAGGCTTGAGGAGCTCGCGAGTCCAGTCGAGCTTAATTTACATATGAGGTTAAGTTCAAGCTCATTCACGAGCTCAATTGAGTCCCACCGAGCCTACAAAACTCTAATTGAGTTCATTCATGAGCTATAAGCTTAAAACATGAACGGACCTAACGAGCCGAGTTCGAGTATAGCTCGAGCCGAGTTCGAGCCTAGAGATCAAAGCTCGAACTCGAGTACTCAACTTGAGCAATGTACTCAAGCTTTCGATTACAGTTCTATCTACTGAGAGGTTTGAGAATATATCATCAATAATATATACTAGATGATTGAGCCAAAACCCCAAATGTTTTTCTAACTTATCTTGATTGTTCGTACTATGATTTTTTTTATAAAAAAAAAATAGTTTTATAATATAGTCATTACAAAACGTAGACGTGGTAATATATGCACAATGCGTATTACAAGACGTGGAAAATGTGCATTAAGCACTATAACTAAGGATTGAACCCAAGACCTATAGGCAACGCTATCTGAATGCTACTACGTACTACTTGAGCACAAGTTGGTTCACATTTGTACTATATATGATTCACAATTAACAATTAACTATAATTTATTTGTAATAACAAAAAAAATAAAAGAAATAACACATAGTACGTGAGTGACTAGAGAATATGGCAAATAGAAATACGCAAATATGTACGTATACAATTTACAAGATCTCACGTAGCTACACCAGATTTGACTGTCTGAATTAATACTACTTTCACATTAGAATAATTAATATACTTTCTGATCCGGGGAATTACACTAATTACTTCAAAGAAGCAGAACTGTTAAGCTCAGGAGTAGTAATCCCACCAAGTAAACTGAAACGACGGACAACTTGCTCCCATGATCGTAATTATAATCATCAAAACGTGCATCATCAGGAACAACCTTGGCGGATTGATTGGGCCTAACATGGAAATCTCCTCTGCTGTTGGTGTGGCTGCATGCAGTGGCGAGGGAGAACCTGACGTCCAGCACCGACGCTCCATTGTAGAACTCGAAGCCATGCAGCATCCTCTCCACGCAGTCCAGCACAAGCCTCGTCTCCACCAGGCACGGCCCGCCGCAGAAGTCCTCCGCTGCTTGCGGTGGGACGCTAATCTCCCCTTCTGCGCTCAGCCTGTATGCTTCTTGGCACCTCACATATATCTTCATTTCAATTTTAATTTTGTTTAATTAATTTCCTCGCAATTAGATTAACTTTATATATTTACATACATATATAAAGTAATTAAATATGCTCACATTATGGTTGATGAAGCATGAAGTGGCCGTTGAGTAGCTCTCAGCTGCAAAAACTACATTTTAGATATATTTAGATCATATACAGAAATTATTTGCATAAATACGTACCTGACTTGCAAAGAGAGGCCAAGAAGTAAAGAACAGCCAAAGAAAAGCACCACGGCTTTAGGAGGAAACTGGAAGCCATTAATTAATTTGGGAGGTCGATGCAATCCAAGGATTTCATACGAGGAAAAGGGAAGACAACTTATATTATATATATAGTGTTTTCTATTTCATTTATATTTATATTTTCATAGGTTTAAGTGCAGACATCAATTGCAGTGAACCAACAGTAATATTTTAATTAAGGAAGTAACCACAGTCCTTTTCAAAATATTTTCGATCATTTGACGGCGGTTTGAGGTTAATTAATTATAGGAGTTTAGTTCGAACCAAACCAAAGTAAAGATGATTCGTTGGTTCGGTTTGGTTCATTTCTCAATGTGGTTTGGTTTAATTAGCCCGGTTCGATTAGATTTAGATGTAATAAATGGTGATGGTTTGATGATCGGGCATGGGGACCGATTGCTGGGAGATTAAGTTAAAACTTGTGGTTTTGGTTTACTACTCAAACAAAAACTTGTGGTTTTGGATCGAGTTGACTAAAATAGGGTCGGTGGGAAATTAATTATATGTATATTGTCAATTAGAACCTCTTGTTGTCCACTCTTTGATTAATTAAACTTGTGTTCTAGAGAAGCAATTAAGTGATGCTCAAGATAACTTTTGCTTCATTAAGAAGGGATAGTATAAATTAATTTACACGGTCATAATAAAGCTTGACAACCACTAATTAAGAAGGCATTGGCAATATATATCTTACAAAGTTATCTTTTGTATAAATTTTATTTTTAAAAAATTGAAGTAGTAATATGCTTAATTAATTTAATGTTTTCCAAAGGTGTCTTAATTTGTTTTTTATTTTTAATATTAAAAAATATGGAAAGTTAATATGTAAGAAAATTTAAAAGAAACCATCCAACCGACAAATTTTAATAAAAGTGTTTGCAAGAAAAAAAATGTCAACTGTTGAAGTTGTGTTGCTCATTAGAAGTAGAATGCAAGCAAATACAAGTAGTAATTCAACACTTGGCATTTTAATTATTTTTTTTAAAAAAAGCTAGCTTTATAGCATACCCAATTACAAAGCATACCCACGGGCACTCTAATTAATTAAATTGTCATGTACGTAAATTGTCCTCAATTTATTTAGATGACGACAATATTGCATGTTGATATTTGAAAAGGAAAAACATCTTATGACACACCCTTCGAACGATTTATAACTTAGATTTTTTTTTATCTAGGAATTAGAGACCCGGCAGTAAATTTTCTCTAGCATCGAAACTGTCTGAAATCGATTTTCATTCTAAACTCACTATAAGAAATATTATTTTTCGTGACCGTTATTAACGAGGGTCGCACACTGACCTCCGGCAAAATATAGTTTTCTCCAAAGTCAGAATTTGGCCCCAGCAAAATATAATTTTATTTTTCTAAGGGTCAGCCCTATGAAATAGTTTTCTTGTGAACTATTTTCAGCTCCTAGAAATGCGGCCCCTCGATAAATAATTTTCTTGGGGGCCATTTACAGCTCCCAGAAAAACTCCTCGATAATAAATGTGAAATTAACATATTTTCCTTGGTACCCTAAGAAAATAATTTTCTTGAGAGTTATTTTCAGCCCTAGAAAATTAAAAATAAGAAAATATTTTTTTTATTTTTGGTACCGTAGCCATCTTTATAGAGCAATATAAATATATTTATTTTTTATTATAGATATATTAATTTTTTGATTAAGATATACTCAATTTATATGAATATACTCACCTCATGTGAAAATGAGTATATCTAAATGAAGTATACTATAGTGTGTATAATTAAATAAAAATAAGTATATCTATAATAAAAGTGAGTATATTTATATTACTCTACAAAGATTGTACGTTGTGGTATCTAGGCACCAAAAAGTTTTGTCCCATAATGCAGGCTTCATCTACTATATATTATTCTCCTATTGGATGTTTGGGTTGAGGGGAATGGAAGTGAAGAATTTAATTTATATCCCTTGTCTCAACTAAATTTTATGCTTGTTTGGATAATTTTTAATTGTAAATAAATAAATAAATAAATAAATAAAAAGAGTACAAAAGTCGAAAGCGAAACAAATCTTCTAATTTGAGGGAATTACGATATTTGTACAATGGAGGGATTTAGAGGGACTCCATTGCCCTCCACACGAGGCCATGAATCTATATATTTCTTTTCTTTTTCCTCCAAAATCTTCAATCTAAATAAGATCGACAATATGAACTTCCAAAATGTGAATGTTTCATGCTCACAAAATTTGCATTTCTTATTAACATTTACGTTCCATTGCAATCAACCTACGACGAATAGGTAATCTTCCTTTGGGTATATGATAGCTAGAAGAAAATGTTGATTTTCATTTGAAGGTCAATTTGCCAAGTATAGTTGCTTTCCACGTCCTCACATCCTACAAAAGAAAGCATACAATAGGAGAATTTTTTATTTAGAATTTACCGGAGCTTGTCCATTGTTAACAAAAAAATTTCTAATATGTTAGACTTTACAAAAGGATAAAGTAGATATTACAAATAGGGTTAATTGATCAAAAAATCACAAGATTTGAAAAAAATTTAAGTTCTATGTGTTTTCAAAATTCTCCTGTAAATGCACATATTTTTCAACCGTTGATGTCATCTATCGAATCATTAAGCGTCGTTTCAACTAAGTTGACGTGGAGGAAAATAGTGCTCGCGTGGCTAACGACTTCATACGTGGTTGATGGTCCCATTTTTTTCTCTCTCTTCTCTTCTTCGATATATCTCATAATTTTCTCTCTCTTCTCTTCTTCCTCCCAATGACCCCACCTTTTTCCCTCTCCTTCTCCTACACCTCCACCTCCTCCATCGCTGCCTCAACTCCGCCACCCCCAACAACGACACCCCTTCTCCCCTTCTCCTTCCCCCACCATCACCGCAACCCCTTTCTACGTGCCATCTGCCATCGATCATCACCGGTTCGTAGCCAGCGGCGGATCCAATGCAGGCCCAGTGGGGGCCGTGGCCCCCACTGAGATAATTATTTTTTTAGAAAAATTTTGAATGGCCCCCACTCAAGCACAACTAATAACATGGCTAGTGACCGCTCATTGTTACTTGATGCACAGGCGCATAGCTGTATGACTCAAAATCTACTATATTTTTTTTGAATTTAATGTTTACCTTCTAATTAATTACTATTTAATACCGCTGACTAAAAGTTTACTCATCCTGCCTTCTCTCTACCGCTCGTTACTCCTCTCTCTCTCTCTCGTCTTCTAAATCTCCCGATCGTTGCCGCCGCTAGCTGCTCGCTGCCGCTGCCGTCGCTCACTGCTTGCCCGCTCTCTGCCGCCTGCTCGCCGCTCGCTACCGCCTGCTTGCTACTCGCTTTTCGCCGCTACCTGCTCGCTGTCGTCGCTCGTTACTCGTTGCCGCCGCTCACTACTCGTCGGCTCGCTGCATGCTGCCGCTCACTACTCGTCGGCTCGCTGCATGCTGTCGCCGCCACTCAACACTTGCTGGCTCGTCGCCGCCACTCAACGCTCGTTGTCGCTCGTCGCACGCCGCTCGCCGCCACCACTCAACGCTCGTTGCCGCTCGCTGCAATTGTCGCTCGTCGGATCGCCTTCAATCTTCGTCGGGCTACCGACATCGTACGGTATTTTTAGTTTATTGATTTTTTTACTTTATTTGGGTGTTAAGACCGATATTTTTATTACAACGTTATTAATTTTTATTTCAGCATTATTATTTTTTGTATTTAAAGCATCATTAATTATTTTAATATTTAATTTTTATTTACTTGCTAATTAAATTGATGGATAAATTTATGAAAAGTTTTTTTAAAAAAAAAAATCAATAGATAATAATTCTAGTTTCGAAAATGAAACACAATCTCCATATAAAAAAGAATATTTAGAAATTGACTTAGAAAATTTTCCCACCAATTCCGCTAAACGAATGAAAATATTTGAGTATAATATTATTTATTAGTTTGCCCCCACTAATAAAATTTTCTGAATCCGCCACTGTTCGTAGCAATGAACTCGACCTACGCCACTACCCCCTCCCAGTCATCATCCGTCTGGGATTGGGAGAACTTCTACCCTCCTTCGTCTCCGGACATTATTGAGTTAGGATTTGTGGCTGTGCAATACGAATGCCCATGTTAAATGTTTCCAATTTCAAAGGTGGAACACCAAAAGTTGTCCAAGTAAGCTATGCAATACTGGTTCTTGTCCTCCCTAGGGATTCTTCAAGGGGTTGGAGCTCTTAGGATTTAGATATTGTAGAGGTGGTGGCAGATCAAGTGGTTGTTGCTCTCTCTCTCTCTCATGCTGTAGTGTTAGAGGAGTCACAAATGATGAGGGAGAAGTTGGCAGCACAGAACCGAGATCTACATCAAGCGAGGCAGAACATTATAAGGGCAAGTGATGCAAAGAACAAGTTCTAAGTAACCATGAGCCATGGAATGAGAAGACCCATTCATTTGATCTTGGGTTTGTTGTCCATGATGCATGCGTGACGGGTCTTCGCCTCCACCATGTTTTCTTGCCGAGGTTTACCACCAGCAACATCCCGTGCTAGTCACCGAGCTCCGTTTCTTCACCGTGTAAGAAGAAGAAAAAAAAAAGTCAACTGTGGATAGCACAATTGGTGGCAACATGTTGTATGTTGCCTAGAGATCTAGAATTCAATCTCTAGTATAGTCACCTATTGTGACTTTCTGTCTTTGTTAAAAGAAAAAGAAGAAAAAGAAAAATGACAACAACTGAGAAGAGAAAGAAGAAGAAATATTGCAATGATTGGGAAGAAGAAGAATAAAGGTAGGGAGGAAGAAGATGAGAGAAAGAAAAAAATGGGGTCTCATATATATAGTTATTTTTTTAAAAAAAAATATGTATTTATGAATCTGTCAGTTACGCGAGCGTTGTTTTTCTCCACGTCAGGTTAGTTTAGACGACGCTTGACGAATTGATAGATGACGTTAACGGATAAAAACTATATACATTTACAGGAGAATTTTGAAAATACTAATAGAACTTAAAATTTTTTCAAATCTTATAATTTTTTATTCAAATAACTCTTGTAAATAATAAGTTCCTATCTGAAAATTTCTAGGCTCTTTATTCAGATCTAGAAATTTTCCTTTTAAAATTCGAAGGAAATCGAACGTGCAATTAAGATAAAGTGGAAAGAGTAGGTAGACATCCAATCGACCTTTTCGTTTAAGTCTTTAGCTAACCTTATGGGTCTTTTCCATGTGAGGCAAAGTTCATTCTCTATCTTATTGTTCAGGCTGACACAAATTTGTTGTTTTCGCACCAGATTTTTGACCAAGCTAAAAAAATATGAGCTCTGGCACCAACATTTATTGCTAAAACAAGTTTCTTGTACATCCTCCATGCATTTAATTAAGAATTGATTTCGAAATGATTTCTACGACTATTTATTTGAGGCTGGTTGGAATTGTAAGTTCGTAACTTGGCCCAATTGCTTGTTAGTTTCATAGGTCTAGATTGAAGTTAATAATAATAATAGATTTATCAAGTTTTATTAATCAAAATAACTTATTTTGAACTTTCTATGTAAAACTAAATTGGATTATTAGCTCGAAATCACGTATTAGTCACGGCCATGTGAAACCTAATCTAGTAGTAATTCAATTCATTTTGGTTGAATTTTTTTTAGATAGGCTCTCTCACTAACCTTAATAGAAGTGTGCATTCAATTAATATTGTATTAATAATTAAATTATTTTGATTAGTAAAAAAACTCTACCAAATTAACCTATTGATGGTGATGGTAATTCGGATTGAGTATTATGGGTACACAAATATCCTATCCTAAAAAATCAAGCTCAAGTAGGGTTTGGATTTCACCCATCGCCGCTACTCGTCATATAATTTAATATATTTATATTTATATATTTGTTACGCCCCACCTAAGATTTATTCCTAGATAAGGAACATCGCCTACGAGGAACACAATCAACAACCACACAGTCATATAGGAATATGAAAATCAACTATAACAGAGTCAACAAATAAAAGTTATATTCAAATACTACAAGGTAACAACTGGGTTCAACAATCAGACTAGAGACTAATAAATGAAACTAAGCAGCATATGCATCTCCTCCTCTAGTACTCTAGCTACCCAACCCCACCGCCATCATACTTAGGGATTTGAGGCAAAAAGGACAACGTCAGCGAAAAACTAAGTAGGAGTATCAATATGTCAACAGTAAAGATAGATAACATTATGTCATGCTAGTGAATGCAACTATACATATGATTCACCAAAATAAACAAGTACATATATGATAATGCGATGTCAACGAATATACACTTGTGCACCTATCAACTAATGCATACATGCAACAATCCAATCGAGAGCGTAGTGGACAGTTGGGTTTCCCCAGCACTCTTGCACCTCAAAAATTAAGTGACACCTCAAGCCCGCTCAAGCAAGAGGTGCGACTATCCAAAGGATAGCCCGTCGGCGTCTCACACCCTAACGCTGCACACTAGCACCCTGTGTGAAAATATCGTGATCACCAGTGTCACCGCCTATACACCTCGAGCCAATAATATAAGTATCCAAGGCTTTCTCCCGATGATAAATCAACTGTGCAACATGCCAACTAGATCTCACCACTATAGCAACATGTATAAAAGTACTACCGTAAATGATACCAACATATGAAATGCATATACACTACAACTACAACAATAATGCAACCAAAGTAACTCATGCATAACAACAAGCAACTTATAACGACGCTAACTCCATAATGTGCATCATGTCATTAACAAGTCAATATTAACAAACGACAACTAGTATAACCTACGAATATATCAACATGACATGTCCAATAATATTATGCAATAGGAGTTCAACGACTTTTAGAAGTAAAATCAATTAAATAGAAGCAATGAGTAAAACCATCATGTACATTACCCATTCAATGCTCATCAACTACAACAGGACTCAACTCACACTCACACAACTACTTATACTCTAAATCACAATCACCATCAATTCTAATACATCACTATTCTACACTATTTAACTATTTATCAAACTGAATTAATACTTTTTAATTATCAAATTATACTAAAAAATACAAAAGACCTACAAAACAACCTCAGATCAAAAATCTGACACCACCATTGTATTTAGAACGCGAAAACCTATAATTTTGGTATCCAACTCAACCTCAACTGATGCCTCTAAGATCAACTAAAAATATACTACTTCAATTTATATATATCAACTTATTTCTTACGATACAACTCTCCTTTTTAATTAGTTAATTTATAATATCAATAAAACTTATGTAAACATCATTCCCTTTCTTCCCCGAGCCTGCTCTCTCTCCTCCTCAGGTTGACACCGTGTGCCCCCTCCCCCCCCCCCCCCGGGCTGCCGACAGTTGACCCGTGGCCTCCGGCGTCACGAGACACCGACCACAATACGAGTAGTCGCGGCTGCCACGTCATGGCAGTCACCGAGCAGCCCAGCAATGTGGGTTGCAACGGGGCTGCCACGCTTGGCAGACGCGGACCCGCGCCAACCGCCACACTTCGACATGCTCCGCCTGTACTCCTCCTCCTATCTAAACCTGTTGCCGATGAGCGAAGGCATGGGCAAGACGACAAAACAATGGAAACAAGGTAAAGATCGACTCCTACCTGAAACGTCCTCCAAACCTCCGATTCTTCTCCGGAGTCTTCACTGCCGCTCGTTGCCTTCCCTCTCCAACTCCGATATCCCTCAGCCGTTGCAGCGAAGAAAATGAGGGATTAGAGAGGAGATTAGGACTAAATAAATATCATTAGACATTTAACAAAAAAGCCCTTCCAAGAATAATTAATATTTACAACAAAGCCCTTTTTTAGGTTATAACAATGTTAATTGATAAAAGGTAATAATATTAAATACTCAATATTAAGTTACCTACCTAATAAAAATTACCATATACAAGGTAAAAGAGGCACACTACGTACATACAAGGTACTAAAAACTAGAAATTGAATCTATAATTTTAGGCAATATGCGTAGATATATCACCACCAAACTAGTAGTAGATCGTTCGTGGAATAGCTTTAGATTCTTTAGTAACAAGCATGAATAATTAAAATCAATTCAACAGTGAATTTTAATGTAGTAAAATTGCTAAAAGGAATTGAGAAGAGAGTTATGTTTTGTTATTATAATAATATATTGATATGGCGTGGAATAGTCCTTTTGGGATAAATAATTTAAAAATTGACTCTCAATATAATTTTTGATCAAATTTTATATGAATTCACATAAATATATTTCATTCTTATCTTTTCTTCCTCTTTTGTTCTCTGCTCATTTGTCTCCCTCCCTTGTTCTCCCTCTTCTCGTCGGACCCACAACCGGTGGTTGCTCCTCGCCACTCCCTCACCCCCTCCTCTCATCCTTGACTCTATTTGAGCCCACCGTCGGCGTAATTGAGGTTGGGATTGTCACCCCACAATGATGGTCAACGTGACCAGAGTGGCTACATCGACACTCTAGTCAACATTAGGCCATCGCGGGCTAGAGCCGCAATGCACCGTTATTGCGCGGGCCAGTGGCTGCCACTCGACCAACCTTACGTGGCCAGCATCGTGATTTCGCCAACTCATCTTTAGCATTCTGCCATCATCATTGGCATGAACCAAATTCTTCTCTTCGTTGTAAGTCATCTGCAGCACAAACAAAAATCACACAAGCAATAAAGATATCAGTGCGGGATGTTTTGTCTTTGTCCCGGATTGTTGACTCCGTCAACGGGTTGTCTCGAGTTGCCGACACCCTGGACGGGTTGTTCCGGGTTATCCTAGGTTGTCGACATCCATGGCGGGATGTGTTATCTTATCCCTTGTTGTTAGCATATAAACGGGGTAATTATTCAATTATCCAAAAAAGATGGTACAAAAAAGCTCCGCTGATATAAATTGAGCAGAGTATTTTCAAGATGATATCTGCTGCGCTGGATGTCTATCCAAAGTCAAAATCCTCATCGCATTGCATTGCGTGTCGTCGTGGTCGCCATATCACCATTTGGACCCTTTCCTGGAAAGAAACTCTATATATTTAGCTGCAAATTGCGAACTTGCAACTCTTCGCCTTGTCTCCTGTCCCAGTTGAACTACCCAATTCCAATTTCTTCTTGTTAGGAAGCGTCCATTTGATTTAATGCTTCCACCTGTATCTTGCCTCTCTCGCTACTGTTTCGATTTTTGAAGAACACAAGCAAAAATAGCAAAAAAAGATAGATAAAATCTTTACAGAAAAAAAAACTATTTTTTGTTCAGAGATCAAGAAAAGTTCGTCCTTTTTGTTCTGGGGATTTGGCTGCATCTTCCTGCGGTCGACACGCTCGAAAAGTTTCCACCTTTCTTGGAGTTTCTTCCTTACTTGAGGCTCTCGGGAACACCCTTTTTCTCGCTTACTCCGATTCTTGACCTCCAATGCGAGCTTATAAGATTGGGAGCGCAGCCTAAAGTTCAAGATTTTGCGCGATTAGTGGTCGGCTTCGAGGGGTGCTGTGATTGGTGGGTGAGAATGGATGGTTTGATGCTGCTGAAGTGGGTCTCGTCGACGGGGCTCGCTGTTGGGCGTGACGCCGCGGTCAGGCGTCACCATCCGGGGATGAAAGTTGCCTCCTTGGGGCCAAGGGCAGCCTCGGCGGGCGGCGGGAGCGCGGTGGAATCGTCGGCGGCAGTGAGGCAGTCGTACATGTTTCCGTTGCGGTTGAGGCAGCTGTGGCCAGGCGGAGGTGGGGCGGTAGCGGAGAAGGGGAGCGAGGACGTTCCCGCCGCGGAAGGGGCGGGGGGCCCAGAGGTGCCGGAGGAGGAACAAGAGGCGACAACAGAGCATCGGGGGGACAGCTGGGTGATGAAGATACTGAGAGTGAAGTCGATGCTGGCGGAGAGGGAGGAGCTGGCTTCGACCGGAGATCGAGAGGCCGCGGCGGCGGCCGACGGCGACAGGTGCGTTGGGTGCAGCGGCGCCGTCGAAGATGGGTTGGAAGGGTGCACGGTGGAAGACGAAGAGGAGGAGAAGATGGTGTTCGATCGGGAATCCTTCTCGCGGCTTCTCCGAAGGGTGTCTTTGGTGGAAGCAGAGATCTACGCCAAAATGGCCTACCTTTGTAACTTGGCATACATCGTTTCCAATATCAAGGTATGTAACTTTGGCAACTTTCATGATCTAAATGCTTAAAACTCAAGAAAAGTTTATTATTATTATTAAGTTTTATAGAGTTAATCCAGTTGTTTCATCCCCTCAAAACAAACCAGGAACTTATCATTGAGAAATTGCCAAGGATTGAGTATTACAGGTTGAGTTTTTCTTACTTTGTTGATCTCATTAATAAATCTATTATTTATATTTGTGCAAGGAAATTTTTTCTTAGCATTTTTGTCATTAAGGAAATCTGTTGTGTTTTGAAATGTGCTCCTTCATCTTTTGCTTGATTAAATTTGGCTTTCGTTTCATGAATTGAATGGCTTGCTATTTAGAATGTTTTGCTGATGATTCATTGCGAATGAAAGTTCTGTCATGCTTTTGAGATGAACGAAGTAAAGGATTAGTGATCTAGTAATATCTCACATGTGGAAAATGGATTAGTCATGAAAATTTGGTTGCCATCAATTTCTCTTTCAGAAAATGGATTGGAAGTTTATGCACTTTTGTCTATTTCAAGACTAGAAACACCCACCAATGTGAAATTTATGACTTTTACTATCTTGGAGCATCAAAATTCTCCTCCATATTAATTCTCACCTAACTGTGGAAAAAAAAATCTCACCTTAAGTTGTCGAGGGAAATTAAGATTCATTTCGATGGTTTAGTTTTGGAGAAAGAAAACCTTAGGGATCTTTTAATTCTTTTGCCAGACTAAAAACCTTCTGAGATGCTATGGACTACGATTTGTAACTTCATCATTGGAGAAGAAAGGCAAGTCTGTAAATTCAGATGAGGAGCAAGAACCACCTAAAAATCAAGAACTCAAACAGGAGGTGGATGGAGCAGATGAGGATAACAAAAAGAAGGGAAATAGTATTGGAATAAGTGCATCTGCTGCTTATCAAATTGCAGCTTCTGCTGCTTCATATCTGCAATCTCAGACGGCAGGAATTCTTTCCAGAGGCGCTGCTAAGACCGAGATGGTAAAGCATCCGATGAAAGGAAGCAGCGAAAATGAAATGGCCACGGCTGTGAGTCCAGAAGAGTTATCATTTGTAGCTACTACTGATTCAGTCACAGCAGTAGTGGCTGGAAAAGAAGAAATGAAACAAGCCATAGCCAAGGAATTGAACTCAGCCAAATCCTTACCTTGTGAATGGTACATATGTGATGACGATAAGAGTGCCACGAGATATTTTGTCATTCAGGTGCGTAATCATTTTCCATTAAACCTTTTTGAGCTTCTTTTTTTGTCATGTAACCAAAGAAGGGGCAATTTTAGTTTGAATTCATTTTACCCCACTGCAGGGTTCTGAGACGCTCGCTTCTTGGCAAACAAATTTGCTTTTTGAACCCGTTCAATTTGAGGTAATTCCAGCTTGTTAATATCTTGTAAACATCTATAAAATATTTTTATTTTTTTGGTTGGACCTCCTTGTGCCATGTATTTGGCTTGTTAAAATGAAACGCTGAACCTTTTTTTGTCTCTTTTCAGATTTCCATGTGTATCTTATAAGTCAATCCTGATATGTTTTCTACCATAAATTAAAAAGAAGAATTATTGATACACTCAAATGCATCAGGACAAAAGGGACCTATTCATCTTCTTGTTGTATTGCAGGCATAATATACACTATTACATATGATTTTTTTTATCCAGACACAATATCTCAATCCTTATCTAGACAAAATTCATAAGGAACTATCAAATGGATGAAAGGAAATTCTAACCTTTTGTCACTTTGAAGTACGTATCATTTGTTTGAGGAAAAATATATTAGATCTTTATTCACCAAGACATGTTATTCTTATGATCTAGGGGCTTGATGTACCAGTTCACAGGGGTATATATGAGGCTGCTAAGGGAATGTATCAACAGATGTTACCAGAAATCAGAGCTCACTTGAAGTCTCACGGAGAAACCGCAACTTTACGCTTCACAGGTCATTCTCTTGGAGGAAGCCTTGCAGTGCTTGTGAATCTTATGTTACTAATACGAGGGGAAGCACCTCGTTCTTCCTTGCTTCCTGTTATAACATTTGGTGCACCGTCCATTATGTGTGGAGGTGATAACTTGCTTCGCAAATTGGGACTGAGTAAATATCATGTCCAAGCCATATCTATGCATAGAGATATTGTTCCTCGAGCCTTCTCATGCAACTATCCAGATCATGTCGCCAAGATTCTCAAAGCCGTTAATGGAAACTTTCGCAATCATGCTTGTCTCAAGAATCTGGTAAAACTTGCTCAATTTCGAACTTTGTTTGGGTGCCATTTATACAAATCTGTTTATTGATGAATGCGTATTCCCCTTTTCCTCTTTTGAAAGTACTTGACTAACTTATGATCTTTATATTTATCTCTCTCGACAGAAACTGTTATATGGTCCTATGGGGAAGCTTTTGATACTACAACCCGAAGAGACATTTTCCCCGTCCCACCAACTTCTTCCTCCAGGAAGTGGCCTCTACATCTTGGGCAGTTCATTAGAGGATTCAGCTGACTCAGAAAAGTTACTACATGGTGCAACTTTAGCCTTCCTCAACTCTCCTCACCCGCTTGAGATTCTCAGTGACCGCTGCGCATATGGTTCCGAAGGGACAGTATACAGAGACCATGATACAAATTCCTACCTGAGGTCAGTCCGCAGACTGATCCGCGAGGAAGTTAAACTTATTAGGAAGGCGAAGAGGGAGCAACGTCAGAAAGCGTGGTGGCCACTTGTGGCCACTCATAACAGGCACCATTCTAGTGTTTCCACCAACAGGTCTGCTGAATCAAGTAACTCCACTCAACACCGTTTCGGCTTTGCCCATGTTATCCATGGAGGAAAACGGAGGCTGAAACGGAACATGTGCATACGTTCATCGTGCTCTTTTACACAGCGCGGTTATTCATCTTTGGAGCATTCTCCATTGTTAAGTTCAGCTGACTCGAATCAGTTGCTGTAATTTGTTGCAGCGATCATATTCTTTATTCATCATACAAGTTCTTTCAGATGATATTGTAGCAGAAGAAAGAACTTGTCATTGTTCACATCCAATAGATATCAGTGTATATGTTTCATATATCTCAATATATCTTTACCTGAACAACCATCTAAGATAGTATTCATGCTCTAAACAACCATCAATTCATCCACTGAAATCGAATTAAACTGTGATAATAGAGAATTAAAGCAATTGATTTGTTGTAGTAATTACAAGTGTCATATAATACTTTCTTGGTTATCGAAACATCAGATTAGTACAAAAACATCATTTTTTTTTTCTTCTGTAAATAGTGATACTTATTGACCTGATTCATCAAATTTGTGAATTGGCATGCATCAGGTTGGGAATTAGAATAATAGTAATTTTTCTTGCATTGTACTTATTCACTAAAATTTAGTCTCTGCTGACATATATGATTTAGAAATCATGCTATTTCTTCACCAAATTTGGGAACCAAAAGCTCTCTTTTTTTCCTTTCTTTGTTCATACATGGAAATATAAATACTGACAAGTTGTAGATGGCTTCAGCTTTGTCTTCTTCATAGATACCTACTTATTGTAATAAAGCAACAAAATTGAGGTGTCCAATTTGCCTGGCTGAGGTTTCTGAGCCTCTCAATTCATAAAAATGGTGGCATGTTGATATTAGCAGAAAAATGTTGACTGTTTTTATATTGCTGAGGTGTTGTAATTATCTAGTGCTATGACTGTGAATGAGCCCAACTTTGACTTGCTTAGACTTATGTGTTGATTGACTTTGTGCGTGTACATGTGAACTAATGTATAAAAATATTTCTCAATATTTGTGCATATTATCAATATAATCCTTACAAATGATTGGAATTCAAATTTCACATGCAACGTAGGCTTGAACATGGAGTTAATTTTGACAACCCCACCATGGAGGACTTAATTGATAAAGCAAATCAATAGATGACTTAAGATTCAAAGTTTAGATTGCTAGTCTCGTTCCCAAGCATAAATCCTCCTTTTTAATGGGCTCAATATATTTATAAAGTCCTTATCCTCGTCCACGTGGGACCCGATCCTTTGCACCCAATATGAAGTCTGTCTCACACGTGCGGTATACTCTTCTTCAAACTTTTTTGCTTAATAATTCCTTTGAAGGATGAAAGGGGTGAGTAATAAAAGGAGCATTAAATTAAATCAAAATTAAGCAAGGCCAAGTCCCCCATGTGCCCCCCGACCTCTTGGCACGTGCCATCCAACCCTAACCTCGAATAAAGTAATTAAAAGAAATCTTCACAAATAATTATTTAATCGGCCGGCCTTTAATCATTGTTTAGTGCAAAATTAAAATAATCTCAAAGGGCATGAGTTCACATGGATGCAAAGCATGCCCATCACGCATCCATCACGTGACATGACATGACATGACTCCCTTGTATTATGCTTGCCCCCTCTTATTACAACACCAAATGCATCGTAATTAGTTTAAGCAACCCTAATCATGAGGCATTTGCTCGCTCGACATTAAACAAATGAGTTGATTCCCTTGACAGCTTAATCCTTATCTTCAAAATAAACTATTCCATGAAGATACTACAATATATTGTTCTTGTTATTACTTATTAGCAATTTAGCATGGCTTATGATAGTATTAAAACAGCTCCTCGATCCATCTATTCATATGTTTTTATTTGATTGCAATTAGGAGACAAGAAATAGGTGACCAATGAAAATGGTCATTCTTTATAGTAATATAAAATATTTTAAGTAGTTTATTTTTAAATTTATATTAAAAATATTTTAGTAATAAAATATTTAATATTGTAAAAAAATTATTATGATGTTTGTTTTTAGTTCATAAAATAAGTAATAATGTGTTTGGGTATTTCAATTTATTTTTAAATATATCTATTTAATAAAAAAATATTAAATTGATTAAAAAATAATTTATATTTTTATACTAATATTTTGTTTCTTATAATTATTTTGCACATACATATTTTTATTATGTTATTATAAATTATTAAAAAAATATTATTATTTAAAAAAATTAATATTTCTTATGCTAATCAAATAAGAGAATTAGGAGTGTGCATGGGTACCGGATAGACCCGAAACCGATTGAAATCGATCCAATTGGGTAGATTCCGAGTAGACCCAAATTAAATTCGGATAGGATCCGAAATAAAAATATTAAATTGATTAAAAAATAATTTATATTTTCATACTAAATGTTTCTTATAATTGTTTTATGCATTCATATTTTTATTATGTTATTATAAATTTTTTTAAAAAAATATTTTGAAAATAAAAAATAAAAATTATTAAGAATTATATTTTTTTCTATCTATTTTATTCATTATCTATTTCTATCTCTTATCTAATTTCATTCTATTCAATCATATCAAATAGCTCCTAAATGTCATTTCTAAAATAATTAACTAAAAAAATCGATAGAAGTAACTTCTCCTCAAATATCATCAGTTAGGTTATTATTTCTCAAAGGCTATTTACCAAACGGCTGAAAAAATGTTTGGCTAAATGAAACATTGCAGAGAATTGCTGCCAAACATATGGTATATTTGATTTACTAGGATAAGATATGATAAAATATTAAATGAAAGATTATTGAATATAAAAAATTTAAATTCGATGTACAATAAATATAATATTAATTTTATATTTTTTTCATATTCTTTTTTTTTTAATATCAAAAATATGCTTCTAGAATATTTTGTTATTCCCCTTGGCCACCCGTCTTCTCTTAGTAGAAAGTCTAAAATTCAAGTTTTTTCATTAGGTGAATAGGTAGCGTTAATTTGTTTGAAATTGGTATAATAAATACTATTTTAAAAAATAAAAATAATGTTATACATTAAAAAAAAACATTCTAATAGCATTATTTTTTTTTATAAATTTGACAAAATTATAAACACTTTAAAAAATTGATAAAATCATAAATAAGATTGAATAGTTTGGTAAAATAATAACTTTCTTCGTCGTCTATTCAAATTACTCCTAAGAACCCAATCCGTTAAGTAATTTGACTTTTTCTAAAAAATAAATAATTTAAGAGCTTTGGTGAAAAAATCTCTGTATTTTTATATTGGCGACGAGGGACATTAATATCAAATTGAATTATATTGATGTCAAAATGATTATAAACATATTTGTTATTGAAATTGATCAACAAAATAACTATTTGATAAATAAAAAAATCAAATATTATTAATGCTTTGGTTCTTTATTTATTATACTATCATTTAAAGTGTTGGTCTAAGGTTTATAATTTTAGTCTCAATCTTAATTTTGATAATTAACAAGCATATGTCTAATTTGTTTATATTCATTTCAAGTTTGAGTCGATACGCGTGCCTAGTTCTGAATATAAATTCAAATATCGAAATTTGTAGGGTAATTGGGGGACTTCATAAACATGTCAAAAAAATAAATACATAAATACATAAACATATCAAAATGATCATTTAAATAGTTTGAACTCAATTGCCTGAGTTAAACTGATCTGATTATTATGTAGGAGTGAACAAATTCGAGTACTTTGTATTTTTCATGATACTTGAATCACACCCTATATTGGATCGATTCCTAGTTATGGACTCTGACCCTCTCTTGTTGGGACTTGGAATTGGATCCTATTCGGAACCTATGGTGTACGTAGTACAGGTGATCGGGAATCATGTTGGAACTCGTGAATGATATGTTCTAGGGTACAAGTTCTGGGGTACCCGGTTGGAATATTTCATTTATAAGTTCCAAGGTATAGGTTCATGGTAGGAATATGTACCTTGTAACCTATAAATGAACAAGTCCCATGATACAAGTTTCGAGTACCGATTTCGATTGCGGTTCTGGTACCCAATGTGTTGAACATGAAAACATAACATGTTTTAATCGGTTCCTTAACACTATGTTTGAATAACTTTGAGTAAGGGATTTGGATGGGGGAGGGGTTTGGAGGAGTTTGAAGGGGTTTGGAGGGGGAGAGGTTTGGAGGTTTTTGAAATTATTTTAAAAAATCTTATTTGATTAAACTTCATAAGGGGTTGGAGAGATTTATTAGACCATTTATACCATCATTTATAATAATATATATTTTTTGTTTTAAGGATATTTTTATAATTTAATTTTTTTAATTCATTAACCTTTCAAATCCCTCCAAAACTTTTCAAAATGAGAGGTTTTGAAAATAGATTCTAGGAGAAATTTGAAGAGGTTTGAAACTCCTTCAAAGTCATTTAAAAAATTATTCAAACAATGTATTTTGAACCCCTCCAAAACTCTAATTCAAACACAATGTAAATTGTGTCCCGATCTTATCCTAATTTAATTTGAATCTATTTAAAATTTACTCGATTAGATAAATTTCAACTGATTCGGAGTCTATCGGTACTCACGTGCACGCCCCATAATTATGCATTTGTAGGACAATTGCCCTCCTATATTCATTGTAGTCGGCTGTTGCCTTTTCATTATTTAAGTTAATGAGGATCGGGTACAAGTCAAGCAAAAATAAAATAAAATAAAAATTAATGAGCCCAAAATTTCCGCATGAGACACAATGTGAAACACATCCCCAAGCCCAATGCTTGCTGATCCATTCCCATTTCCCAGTTCCCACTCCAATGTCAATGTGCACTAATTGAGTGCTCCTTTTCTTTCGCCAAAAGATAATTTACTCAACTCCCCAAGCTCATTAATTAATTAACCAATCAAATCAGGCATTGGCCATTTGTCACCTTATTTATTTAAATTACTATTACTTTATCATTAATAATTCTGATGCACCTCGTTCTCATCATGCATCACCACTCCATCTGCAGAATGTTATGCTCTCAATAATTAACTAAACACGCCAGTCTTCTCTTATTTCCAGGTGCAATTTCCTTCTCTTGTTTCGCATAAACTACTCAGCACTCATCTCATCTTTTATAATGCCATGCTTGCAGTAGTACTGTCATCAATTGGAGTAATGAGAGATGACGTGGATGTACATCCACCTTGCTCTCTTTTCATTCAATGAAAGCCACCCACCCACCCCCAGCCATTATACGTTGAATGCCCATCACGGGTCAAGTCACTGCCATTTTGCTTATATTTCCTCTTCATTAAATTAAAAGTTGAAGATATACACACTAATTTTGGCATATAAATATATATACATACGAATCTCACGTCACACCCACTCCACCTCTCCTGCGCATGTCCTTAAATTATTTATCACAAGAATTGCCTGTCTCACTGCCACTGCAACTGCATGCATGCATCTGCAAACAACGCAAAAGCCTCCGCCTATCACCGCCCAGCTAATTTAATTAACTCCATTATTATATATTAATGATCGCCTGCCCCAGCTTAATAATTAATTATCATCAGCGAGGTGCACTGTGGAACACCTGGAGAACAGTGATCGCCATGCATCCATCATCTATGCCCCCGGAAGCACGTGCTCGGCACGTCGCCTGCATCGGGCCGCGTGTCACCGTGATGACAGCTTTAAGCAAGTTTACGTAATATAATACAAGGTGGCGTCACATTATCAATCATGGCTTCGCTCTCATTCAATTTTCAAAACCACATTTTATATGACAGAGCAAGGTTGCAGTGGTGGAACGGATAAGATTGGATTATTCGCAGTGCATATTTGTGGGGACGAAAGCTGGCTGCTGCAAAACGAGTACATGTGTGTGGCTGAAGAGAGCAGCTTCCAACAAAAGCTCTGCGTTACCTTCAGCCATTGCTCGTCCTTTGCCAGTAAATCTTAAATGCATCGTTCTAAAGGAAGTCATGAGAACAATTTTTATTGCGCCTGCTATAAGCTGTCACTTCCTTTTCTTCCTTCCTCTTTTGGTTTTAATTGAATCTTCTTTGGATTGCAGAAACTGGAAAGACAGGTTCCCTTCATTTTTCCCACTTTATGTACTCTCTCACTGCTTTGTATTGTAATCTTGATGAACAACAACGATTGGTTAAACGAAGAGAGGATTCAGACGATCGAATTAATGAAAAGAAACATAGATTATATTAGTAATAATTAAGAACAATAGAGTAGAACAAAATTTCCCTTCCATATCACATCTTCCCCCAGACTGTACACTAATACTAGCAAATTCAAATCATCACCAGCCTTCCCGCCGCCGCCGCCGGCCGCCTTCATGCATCCATCAGCAACTCAATGCCTCATACTTCACCGAAATAGCCCGGTGCGAAAGCATGCTGCTTACCACCGCCATGTCACGGCAGAACACCCCTTGGAACACCGACGCCGCCGCTGCCGTCTCTGCAAGTTTCGGCTTCTCGTTCGTCTTCGCTGTTGGTACTTGAATTGTTGCAGCAGCGGTTGCGGCAGCGGCTGCGGCTGCGGCTGTGGCGGCCGCGGCCTCATTGGTTCTTTGCTTCTCTGCCGCCTCCTCGTCCATCACCGCCGCCATGATGCTGGAGTACCCTTTCTGCAGCATCCTGTAAAGGATCGAGGCGGACATCCTCGCTTGATCCCGGATTGAGTCGAAATCCCGGTGGTCGTCCGCAAACTCCAACCGTTCGACGAATGCCACCGCCTTCTCCGGTTTGTGCTTCAGCGACAGCAACACGTGCGCGCGCCCCAATTCGGCGCGCGAGCACCCGCGTCGGACGCCGACCAGCGCGTAGTAGTCCACGTTGTTCGCCTCGCCGCCCGCGATGCGGCCGCGGAGCTGCTGAATCCGCGCGGTAAGCGCGCGGAGGTCGGCGGGGATGTCACGGTAGCGGACGTCGTGGTGCGGCCGCCACGGCGGACCGGGGAGCTTCCGGTCGCGAAGGATGGCGTCGTAGAGGAGCTTCAAATGCTCGAGGTCGTGGAGGCAGTCCGCGAGGGCGCGGACCGCCTCGAAGAGGTCGGCGCGGGCGCGGAGGGCGGGGATGGAGGACGGTTCGAGGGCGAGCGCGCGGTTGCAGTCGGAGATGGCCTCTGCGAGGCGCCCCGTGGCCTTGTACGCGGCGGCGCGGCCGATGAGGCAGCCGGCGGCGAAGCTTCCGGGGAGGCCGCGGCGGCTGTCGAGGACCTTGGAGAAGTGGCGGATGGCCTCGGTGGGGAGGCCAGCATCGAGCGCAGCCAGCGCGGCTGAGCGGCGCCGGAGTATGAGCTTGATGTGAGAAAGGAGCTGGGAGACGGACTCCGATTCCGACGGCAGAAGAGCAGCCCCACCGTCACCGTCGCCCGCGAAGGAGACGAAGCTGTCATCGGACCAGCAGACGGATTCGCGGCGAAAGGCAGCGGAGGCGAGGCGGCGACCGGTTTGGAGAAGAACCATGGCGTCCTCCATTAGCCCGAGGTGGCCAAGAGCTTGGCCGAGCACCAAATACCTAAGAAGCAGAAGCAGCAGGACTCAAGCGGTGAGCGCGCAACCAAACCAAAATAAACCGGCAAAAAGAAACTAAGCGGTTCGATTCGATTGAACCGAACCGGCAAGCATGGATGACAGCTCAAATTTGCTTGACATAGGAGAAGAGACAAAATTTCTGATGACAGATCAGATGACGAAATGCCTCGTAAGAAATGACACAATTAAGCACTGTCTCCAGTTGAGAGCCATGACTTGGAGGATTTAGAAGCTGGACCGGTTTAGCGGCCGGCTTTGTTTGTATTAGAGGGTGAAAGGGTCAAACACTGAATCGAGCATTAGCTTGAAACAAGTGAGTGTGTTTGAGAGAAACAAGAAGGTCTACTTCGATGATGTAGAATCAAGCACTGTTACATTTAGAGCATTGAGAAATTGAGTAGTCCAACACCTTAGTCTCCCAAATGCTCGAGAAATTAAGCACTTTTGAGCCGTCCAATGTCCTTGATCGTTGTTGACCTTTTGATTAGTGATGGCTCAATTAATCTCAACAAGTAAACGATGATACTTTTTTGAGTTTTGAAACCTTAAACAATTGAGTGAGTCTTATTCTCGGTTTGACCATTTTATGTGTGGAGTAATTATAGTAGGACGGGAGGATACAGTGACCGCCGGTGAACGTACCTCCACTGGCCTTCTCTGTCGGAGTTCTTGGAGAGGCCGGCCAAGACCCGGCGCTTGAGGTCGGAGACCGAGAAGCACCGGAAGGAGCGGTCGCCGTCGGACCTCTCCCGGCCGGGGGAGAGGAGATTCGTGCGCTCGCGGGAGAGCGGCGCGGAGGATGCAACGGAGGAGAGGCCGACGAGAGAGGAGGAAGAGTCGTCGTCATCCCCCCCGTCCCCCCCGCCGCCGACCTTGTAGCTTGGGATGTAGTCCTGGAGCATGTCCGCTACCTCGCGGAAGCGGCGGAGGAAGAGGAGGGAGCGGGCTCTAAGCTCGAGCGCGGCCTCGAGGCGCGGGGAGATGGCGAGGGCGGCATCGAGGAGGCCCACCGCCGCGCCGACATTGGACTGCTCTTGCGTCGCTATGAGAGACCGGGCTTCGCGGAGGTACTTGTCGACGAGCTGCGCAATCACGGAAAAGAAGACAAAGATTAAATTTTTGATGCACGGCTCGTCTTCAAACACGGGGGGGAAACATCAATGGCGATTAACCCAGACAATAGTATTTCCGTAAAAAGAGAAATGAATGTAACGCAACAGATGACATTGAAGACAAGTAGAGCTTCTCAAACCAAAAGAGAAGCTGCTCTGTGAAAGGAGCATGGACATGGTTTCTGCTACCTCCATATATGAAAGTAACAGAGGATGCTGCAGATATGCTTACTCTTCTAAGCATCAAAGAAGAAGACGGAAGCCAACAAACTCAAAACCCACCTTCTTGTTGCTCAGCCACCAATGCTTCTTCCCCGAAGCCAGAGGAGCTGAGCTCGCCGCCATTGCAGCATCACCTTCTCCCTCTCCCACCCTAAAAGCTCTCAGCTTTCAACTGGTCTGACCCAGGAGGGCTTGTTAAGGTCGAGCTCGGAGGCAACAAATGGCCATTTAAACTCGAGGAAGAGGGGAAAAAAAATCGCAGCTTTGACTGCTCCTCCTTTCCCTTTCAAAGAAAGCTTTGATCCTTCAACTTCCTAGCTGGCAAAGATGCTCTCTCTCTCTCTCTCTCTCTCTCTCTCTCGCAAAAGAACAGGAGAAAAGAAAAGCAGAGCAAGTATTCTTACAGACGGTAACCGCACCGCATCACGGGTTCGAGACTCGATAAAAGAGAAGAGGAGACCAAAATCGGTGACGAGATCGCGACGGGGGTGGGCTAAGAACGGTGTACCCGTCATCATGCCCTCATTTAATACCCTAAACTACCGCCGTAAGTGCTGATCCTGGCCGTTGGTCATGTCAGGTCATCAGAGAAGGGATCAGAGTAATTTTTATGGGACCCGCTCTGGAACCAGTCACGAGACAGGTGGGTGAGTCAGGTAAAGTGTAGACGAGTAGGAAAAAAAGCTTTTAAATATGAATAAATGCTTATATAGGAGCGTATTTATGGAACATGGCTTAATCCACAAGATTCCTGCCACTTCTTTTCCTTTTTTATATACTGGTCCCTAAAATCCCTTTAATCTAAGCATTAATCTCTCTATTATTATTTATTCTTAGATAAGTCCCTCTTGAATTATGCAGATTAAACAAGTCACCCACTTGTGGTGATTAATTTGTAAACATTCAGAATATAATAGAACCATTTTACACTTAACTCATCAAAGATAAGTGAATTTGTTAAAAGGGAAAGAAATATAAGGTATAGTTGGGAGGAAGAAGTTGACTTAAAGAGGCATGAAATATAAAATTGAGAGGAACATGATAAGTGTATTGATAATGGCCGGGAATTGGAAAGGAGTGGGCAATTTATCAATCTTTATTTTATTATAATCAAGTTTTGCTCAATCGATTCGTCAATCTTAATGCTAATTAATTTGCTAATGAGTTGAGGTGGAAATTATGGCCAACCTACGTATGTCTATAGAAAGAAACCTTTGTAGAAAAATATATTACAACTAGTTCACCCTCAAGAGAACATGATCTCATCTAATTGAATATCTCAAGAAAGTCCAATGGAAAATATAAGAACAGTCTCACCTCTAAGCCTAGAGGAGTCACCGAGAATAATTCCTAAGAAAAGATATTTTTCTTTGATATTTTCTACCTCTCTTGTACTTGTGACGATGCTTTTGACACTCTTCAATATGTCGGAGGTCGAACTAGGACTTCCGTTTTATGTTCAAGTATTAAAAGCATGTCTTTTTAGTTAGGGCCGTCCAAATTTCGGATTACATCGAATCGAATCGAAATATTTGATTCGGTTCGATTTCAACAGTATGAGATTCAGTTCTTGACCTGAACCAAATTCGAATACTAGATTTCAATTCAGATTTAGTTTTCGATCGAATTTCGAGAATCGACACGAACCTAAAATCGAACTAAATAAAAAAAATAATATTTTTTATTTTTTATTACACATTTACACTACAAAGTTGGATTAGAAGATTAAAAATTTAGTATAAATGTTGAAAATTTCCAGCATTGTAATTAGAATTTCGATTTTCGATTAGGAAATCGAACCAAATCGAAATAATTCAGTTCGGGTTTATTCGATTTTTGTTGAATTCAGTTCGGGTTCAGGTTGGGGTTGAAAATCCAAAGAAAAAAAAAATGATTTTGTATATTTTGATTTGGTTCGGTTCGATTCAATTCGGGTTGAACCGAATGGACAATCCTATTTTTAACTTTCACCAAACTAGCTAGTTGATTGATAGATCATCCTGTAGTTTCTAGTAATTAAACCAATAGATAGATTTGCACCTCTCCCCACTCCTATATGTTGACTTACTAGTTTGACTTGTAAATCGTCTTGTGTCCTAAATATTATTGGATTCATACTTAGGGATGAAAATAATTTGGTCAACCATATTTTTTATTGTTCAACAAAATAGAAATCGTTTAAGAATCCATTAATTGAAATAATTTATCTTTAAAAATTAATATCCAAAATGAAAACCGACTAATTCAATTCGAATAATCGTTTAGTAAACAAAATCCGATAAATAAATAATAATTAAGTTATTAATCATATATAATAAATATAATCGGTTTTAGTTATCGTTATCCACCAATACTCGATAATCGAAATCGAATTTTAAGATCCGATTAACTGATTTCAATTATCACCCCTGTTCAAACTGATTTTAAACCAACAATACTTGTTAAGGGCATAGTCCTCTTTCACCTATGAATGGAAGGGATGAAGTAAATATGAATAATAATTTGACCCACTCCCGTGGCAGTTGCCCAAATTTGTTCCGAAGTAAAATCGTTTAGTTAAACAAAAACTTGGGAAATCTTAAGTTGAAGTTTTTTTTAGCAAATATAGTGTGCACTGGATTTGAACATCAAATCTCTAAAAAAAACATACAATATATTATCATAAAATGTACTATTCACAGTGGGCTTAACTCAATACCTAATCTTAAGTTGAAGTTTGCTTTACCAAGACTCAGACATGTCATTTCAATTGTTTAAAACTAGACGCTAACTTATTAATCACTCTTATTTTATTTATTTTTCTCATTTTTTTTAATTTTTATATGTTTTATTGCTAGAATTAAGAGTTGACCCAACTTACTCGGAGATTGAAATTGGTTTAGATGTCGAGTTTATAGGGTTTTTTTTCTTCTGGCAATCCAATTTATTTGAGCCCTTTTAACTAAAATGTCTCTGAGTTTGATTACTACTCGGTTTAAATAAATAGTAATATATATATATATATATATATATATATATTCAAATTAAAAGTAATACTTAGGTTCATAGGTGAAATTCACATATTTTAAAAGATTAATTAATGAATATATCACGATTTTTATCGAAAAACTCAAATCTATCACGATTTTTTATTTATTTCAAATACAGACTTCAACTCTCGATTCGTTTCAATTGTATCACACCGTCAGACTCGATTTAAGTTTTTCGTTAAATTATTGACATGACATCGATGATGTATCAATCTAAGTCTAGTCAGCCATTAATTTAATATATAAAAAATATGTAAGATGACATATATTAGTAAGTACAGTAGTTTAATAGGTAACCAAAATACTGTAACCAAAATACTGTACTTACTAATACACGTCAGCTTACCTATTTTTTATATTAAATTAATGACTGATTGGACTTAGGTTGACACGTCATCGATGTCAGGTCAGCAGTTTAACGAAAAACTTAACTCGAGTCTGACGATGTGATACAGTTGAAACGAATCGAGAGTTGAAGCTTGCATTTGAAACAAAAGAAAAATCGTGATAAATTTAAGAATTTCGATAAAAATCGTGATATATTCATTAATTAATCATATTTTAAATTATCATTACTCGATAGATTTATAACATATGGAACTTGATTAACATTAGTTTCAATGATATGATATAAATTAGGAATTTTCTTAATTCCGAATATGAATCTCTAAAATTATATAAAATCGAATATGATTTTCGAAATTTTCGAAACCAGAACTGAATTCAAAAAATCCACAATATCTCTTTTCACTTTCACTTAATCTCTTAAAACTTTCGAAAAAAAAATGATTGAAATTCTTGAAACTAGTCATTTAATCATGAAAAAACATTTTAATTTTTTTAAAAAAATTACAAAAAATTTAAATTAGTGAATGAAATGAAATCCACAACTTGAATCAAAGAAATTAAGCATGTATAAAAGTTTCACCAAAACTCTTAAAAGTTTCGAGAGTTTTCGCAGAACTAAACTTGTCATTTAATTAAGGAAATGCATCCTATTTTTTAAAATAAATCATAATAATTATAAACTCGAATGTACACACTCTTGTAGACATCCAATATATCTTTGCGCTAAACTCGAATTGATGAAATGATGTCCACAGCTTGAATTAATCAAATTGAGTGTATACATCAATTTTATCAAAATTCAGTGAAAGGGTATATTATGAATTTTAATTTTAAATTCAATTTTGATTTCAGAAACTTCGGAGATATTTGATTTCTAGGAATTTCAAGGATTCATAACGATAAATCAACACATTAAGTGACTAATTAAAAACGGCATACTCGTTATGCCAAATCATTTGAGTGCCACGTCATGATTTTAGTAGTAGGGATATTAGGGTTAGCTTGTGACCTAACCGTGAGGGTTGGCATTAATTAGAGGTCGGCCCTTAAACACAGCGAGCTGGCATTACAAGGTCTCTTAAATTAACGTCTTGATCGATGCATGTCTTCACTTAACTGATCAGCCTTTATTTTATTTTATTTTATTAAATAAATAAGACTGTATACTTGAGAATTATGAGCATCTTGTCAATGAATTTTTAATTAATAGAATCATTAATCATGCGATTTGTCAGGAATGTACGTATGCATTATTAATTAAGAATAATATATATCTCATTAATTATGAGGAAGTTGGTTCCTTGTGGAATTGTTTGTGTTAATTAATACCTAATTAAAGATGATTAATGGTATTCATTAGGAGATTGCTGGTGTTAACTAATCATCACTTGGGATAAAATACAACTTTGAATTAATTGAATTAACTCACTAACTAACTTATTTGAGTAGAATCATATTTATATCATAATTATTGGCATGAATGGACGGGCCGCAATTCCACCGTTTCAGTTAGGAGACGGTTGAAATATGTAATATATATAATAAGATTAATTATTAAATACATTTAGGTATTTTTTTCTTAAATTTATCTCAGTATTTATATTTAGAGTTGACAATTTTATCCGCAATCACCGAATAAAAATTACATTTACATCACATCCTGTCTGTATTTATACCATAAAAAGGAATATGAATGCGGATATAAATTTTTATATCCGCACGAATGTGGATCAAATATGAATATGAAGGTATATTTACACCACATTTAATGCACATTTGCACTATAAATAATAATAATAATAATAATAATAATAATAAGTTTATATTATATATATATATATATATATATATTACACATTTAAGTAATTTTATAAATTTTTGATAGTGTCAAATGACTGATTCACATATTATTTATTCAAATAGTATTTTTTTAATCTTCTACTAATTTTTGTAAAAGTTTTTATATATTTTATTAAATTAATTTATCTAAATATTGTGTGGATACTGAATTAGTGCGGATACCATCTCCATGGAGTATGGATATATGTATCTATATCCCACCATTCAAGACGTGTCAATTTCATCACTAATGCTGGCATGCATGATACTAGTGACATTGATCAATAATTCAATAAAAAAATTTTAAATGCGTGTTTGTTTCACGAGATATGACTGATGGATAGGATTTGTCAAATTTTATTTGCCATTTGTTATGAGCATCGGATATCATTTAAGTTGGATATGACCGGATTTAAATCTGATTCTAATGAGATATAGATATCCTCTCGAGGGGGTGAGAATTAAAATCTCAGGATATTTAATAATATTTGTAATAAGTCAATTTTAATTCAATATTTAAAAATATTTTATAAATTATTATTATTATCATTATGTTAAAATAATTATTTAAAATTAATTTCATAATTTTAAGATAAAAATATGATAAAATTAAATTTTAAGTATTAAATTATTAATATCCGACTCTTTTAACCAGAGTCAACACAAATATAGGATTTTAAAATCCTATCTTTTTTATCTTCTTATCCGAGAATTCAACAAACGCTGGATATGATATAAATTTATCCCACATGTTTCTTATCCTAGTTAATTCCAAGTGAATTTTTAGTCGTCTGAAATTTTATACTGAAAAATAAACGCGTCATAAATATAATAAAAGAATTAGAAAATACTATGCCATCAATTTTTTTATTAAAAAAATGTAGTTTAAAGAATTAATTAAGTAATATATATTTTAAAAATATTCGAGTTGAATTTAAATTAAATTCAAGTAAATTAATTAATTATCAATTGTGAGTAGTAGAATTGATGATAATATGTTATAAGTTATTTAAAGGTCTAAAATTCAATCTCTAGTATTATTACTGTGACTTTTTATTTTTATTATAAAAAATAATTAATTGGGGTTAATAACCTCAGTTTGAAATATCACGTGCTGGATCCATTTTCATCCCCAAGTTGTTCCAAATGGAATCCATTATTTCTGCCGAAAACAGAAGAAAGTTTTATACCCTATTCATTGTTATTTAATTTGGGGTCCCCATAATGTCAATTTCCCTGTATACTCCTATATCGTATCCAATGTTCAATCCCATCTTAAATCCAATGCTTTTTTATATTTTTAATTTTGAGCCAATCTTTTTTTTGTTGTTCAACACGTATTTAATTTTAAGTAAAAAGATTAGAGTTTTTTTGTCCGGATTGACCCAAATAGTGGACAAACCAGGCAAAGGTTTTTAAATATAGAATTTTCCGGGTCATTGATTAAATTTAATACCAAAAATATATACACCTTTTTTTTCAAAGTAATTTGTTCATTATTATACGAAGATATTTACTAATTTATTGTGCCCTACCACCACACCACAGGCCACAGCCGCAACTCAAATCGGCATTCTCCATCATCCTCTTCATCAGCGCCAGCTTTCTTAGCTTCCTCAAGTACTCTTTGTCCTACTCCAGACCTCCCCACATGCTCTGCATTGCGGCTTGCTGCCCCCCACCACCTGCTCGACCATCTCTCTCTATCGCTTCCCGCGCAAATCCACCCCCAACACATCGAAAACATTGCCTACCACCTGTTTGATCATCCGCCGAAGAGACTTGCACCGCCTCCCCCTCGATACAAAAAACATCCCACCTCCCGCATGCGGTGGTCCAAATCTCTTAATCTCTTGTGCGCGCATCGGCTCTCCGGGGTGGGGCTGCGTGCCGCTTCCGGCTCCAGCCGGGCCACGTTCCGGCGACCGTCCTCAACCAATGGGGCCGGCCAAGTACTGGGCATGTGCCGACATGGCCGGAGGAGGAGAGGGCCCCTCATTTTTAGACCTCATTATATCCGCAGCTTCTTTTGTTGAAAGAGGAAGGGAAGGATGTCTTTAAAGCAACCACCTTTGTTGCCATCTTTCATGTGAGGTGGGGTACCAGGTAAACCTACACCTCCCTTGCAATGTGTTTCGGATCATTCAATTATTGTTCAGATGATTCTAGTGATGCACTATATCAATCCTCAGTGGAGTTTGAGTCCAGTTTTTGGGTCGAAGGCTGGAATTTTAACTATGATTTGATTTCTTTGCTTAGTTGAAAGCCTAAACCATCAGTTATCTCATTTGGATGGAGAAATATATAGGCTTATATAACATTAAGATGACTACATACAACAGGGAAAAGAATTCAGATCATTAATAATTGATGTACTTAATTTTGCTGTTAGAAGTTCAACCCCATAATTGAATTGTCTCTTGTCAACAGCTTGCTTTCAAATATAAAGGACAAATTAGCTTGATATTATATTACTAAGGGACCCGTAACTTGTTTATATGTTAGTGTATTATGCTCTGGGATTCTGAAGAATCACATGATGAGAACCCCAAAAGGGGATCATGGGAATTGAGATGAGAATTCGACACATGTTGTTTTCATTAGAATAATTCATCTCTCATTATTCAGAGCCGGCTAATCGTATAATTGACCTTTATTTGCACGCTGAGCTAATAGCTGAAAGTAACGGTTAGTTATTTGCTTCATAAATTAATTGCAAAAGATAGGAAGAGCCAAAAGTGAAATGTTAGGGGCAGTCACTTGTGGCATTCCTCCCTTTCCAGCTCAATTGAACACCCCACCATGGTATTCTCTTCTTTCCCCAAATATAGGATAATGGCAAGGGGAAAGCATCTAAATGAAACATGAAGATGTTAGGCTTTAATAAGAAAAAGGACCCCAGTATTATTGCTAGCTTTCAGTTAGTGTACCTAGCAAAAGGAGAAGGGTTTACAGTTAGTGGGGAGGACCAAAGGGAGAGGACAGGAGGGTCCCTAACTTATCAAGTGCCCTTGTACACAGGAGGCAAAGGCCACATGACACATGAATCCTCTCTTCTTTGGATAAGTCTTGTGGCAGATCATAATTCATGACCTTAATTGGTCTCCTTGCTGTAGTTGAGGTGACCTTGTGAAGGCCATGTATATCCCAAACTACAGGAAACTAATTAGCCCTTCCTAGATCTTGGTTAAATTAATTCATGTTTGTCTTGGTTCATAAAACTATGAAAAGCTTTTGATTTTCTTTTTTCTTTCTGGATCTTTCAATTATTATGACTCATGTTGACAATTAACATGCATATATAGGCATGATTACTCAATGACGTACAGTAGGATCCAACTAAATCTTTACATACATTGGTTTAGCTAACAAAGGATCATTATTTTCTATCTAATTAGGCCTTGTCATTGATCTTACTATCCAGCCACTTATAAGTTTGAATCACTAGTATGACGTGATTAAGCTCAACGCCCAATGTTAGTTATATTTAGGGCTTATTGGGCTCTATCACACAACTCAACTTAGAAGGCAGCCTTAGTTCATTGCTGAAATTGGTACCAGTATATAATAAAAATATTCTTATGAGGTTTGATCAGAATCAGATCAAATCAAAATGACCATATCATATAAATTTGGATCATAAATTTTGATATCAAAATCAATATTAAATTATTAATTTAATAATTGAAATTTTCATATGTATATATTTTTATTTGATAATTGCAATAAATTAATCTTTGACAAAACATAGAAATATATTTATGTGGCCGATAAATATGGAGAAAATTAAGTATAAAGTTATATATAGTTATATACTATAATTAAATGACTGTATAGCACTTATTAGTGTGGATTTTATCTTCTTAATTTTTAAGTGACGATAAAATCTTTTTGATATTATGATGTTTGGTTTAGAAGATGGGAATTTCTTATACATTTTAAAATTGAATTAATTGATAAAAAGTAGACAAAAATAAGATGACATGTTTATTTTATGGGATAAAAGGAATATGATAAGGGATAGATTAATTTAATCATTTATTTGTTGTTGGATTAGAAGAAATTAAGATAATAAGAATACAAAAATGATATTATTATTATTATTATATTAGGTGTACGATAAAAAAAAATTGATTCAATTTTTTCTCTCATTTATTATCCATCTTATATAGTGAAACAAACAGACGATGGGACTATGTCTAGTCTATAAATTATATATCATACTAACTTGAATTAACTTGAATATTTTATGATCATTATTTCTATTTTGTGGATTACATCCTTCAACATCTCTACATTCCTGCAGCTATAATGACATATTTGTTTTATAGGACAAAAAATAGATTTTAATTTATTATTTGTTTGATACTTGGAGTAAAAGAAAATAAGATTACAAAAATATAAAATTAATATTTATATTGAATATTCATCAGATAAAAAATCATATTAAATCATTTCTGATTTGTTATTTTATCATATTCTATCCAATAAAACGAATATATCCTAAGTTTGTATCAAATGAAGTGATCATTTGAGTGATTCCACTCAATCGGGGCATGCGTTATTTTATAGCAAATTAAAGCTACTATAATATCATGGAAACATGCTTCAAATGACTCTACATTATTTTTTTAAAAAGCAATTACTTAGAGCTTATTTGATTTCCAACAAATAGCGTGGAAAGTTATATTGCTCAAGAAATAGGATTTTCCTCCTTGTTTGGTGAAAATCCTTGTTCGGTTATTAGAAAATAGAAAATTGCAAGAAGTAGCACAAAATGCACTTAGGGAGCTGTAATACTTGTGTCCGTATTATTTGTATTACAGGCTGAGACACGGATGGTGAGCCAGAGCGAGTTAGAGAGATCGCCGGAGACTATGGTCTGAGGTACGACGTACACGCATGCTAAATTGAATTATTAAGTTAATTTTATGCTTACTTGAATGAGTCGGTTTTATGAGTCGGTGGATGCGACTTTAGCGAGTTTTAGACTCGTTTAGTGGGTGAACTGAGTTATTACTAGTTAGGGGCATACTTGCCATTGCGACCTATGAAAGCCAGATTTATATTTATCTCCTCTTCTTATAGGGGCCGGCTTGGACACCCTCACACACACACACCTCAAGTGAGGCGCACACACATTGAGGCGAGAGGGAGAAGGGCAGCATTCCGACGATGGATCTTGGAGTTTTCCGACGAGGACGGTGATTTCGTTCGAGTTCGTCAGGGCCTTTCCTTAAGGGAAAGGTTGAGGTTTTCTACAAGGTCAGTGACTCTATACTTTAAGGGTTTGCTCATTTTTGGGGCCGCCCTTGTGTGGATGTCTTGATGGTGGACTCTTGCAAGGTTTTCTTGATTTTCTTGAGAGGTTCTTTGGTTTCTTGACATGAAATTTGATTCCCATGGTATGTTTTGGTTTAGGGCAGCCCTAGGGATCCTAGGAGCCGTTTGATGGTGAATTGCCCTTGTGGATGAATTCCCTCAAGATGAGGTCCTACACTATGTTTTTGATTAAGTTTGGGAGGAGAAAAATTTATTTATTTTCATTGTGGAAGACGATCCTAAAATCGAAGGGTAGACCCTAGTTGTTGGTCACTAAGTTAAGAAGATTTGTTGAGGTGATTGGGGCGGGACTTACTTTTGACAGCTCAAAATCTCTTGGACAGTGTCGCATGGCACATGGTGAGGTGTGGCATGATCGTGCTCACTAAGTGTTTGGTGAAATGCCACACCCACATATGTATGGATTAATTTCCAAATTATGTTGCTAAACTTGTATATTGGTAGGTGACATGTATGTGGGAGGTGTGTATGATGTTTTGGCCAAGTTTAAGGGCCGAAGACCCTACGATTATGTAGTTGTAAGGATAAAGACTAAAACTGTGCAATCTGTCCAAAATTCGTTTGTAGACATGTTTGAGACATGGTTTGAAGATCGAGGTGTCGTCCGATTGATGCGAAATCTTGGGGACAGTTAGTAGGTAGTATGTAAAACCCCGATACCAAATTTTAGTAAATTCTGAGCTAGGGTTGAAGGGTTTAGAAGTTTTCCAAAATGGCATGACAAATTTGTCGTTTATGCACTTGGTAGTTTTTGTATTAAGTTGGTGTGTTTGGCGCAACATTCGAAGGGCGAGTTGTCGTTCTACACCAAGGATTCAAGGAAACTTTGGGGAAAGTTAGTAGGTTATGTGGACAAGCTTACGAGTCAATTATGAGGTAAATGAGATAAGAATTGATGGGTTTATAAATTTTATAAAATGACTAGTTAAATCTGCTTGTGATTGCAGAAATTTGGAATGACATGTTCGTCACGTTATTTCGCAATTGATTCGTCATCCAAATGGCTTGAAACTTAATGGAGTGTTAGTATATGTTGTGGACATATTAAATGTGTAACTTATGTACCCAATATATTGAGAATTGCGGGTTTGGTAGTAGCGCCAAAAGTGTGTCTATTACTATTTTTGGGAATCTCAAAAATTGGCTAAGTGTTGAGAAATTTCTCAAGTCCTTATTTATGGATTGTTTTCATTTAATGATGATGGTACATTGATAGGATAAGCTCTATCCCTGAGATTTTTTGAGTATTTGGCTATGTGATGAAATGACATTTGATTTATATATATATATATGCGCACAATCACTTTTTTTATATTTCACACTTAATGTATGTGGTTGGTGACTTGAGATTCCGACCGATGACGAGGAGTGCCTCGAAAAGATGGCTCTGGAAGTCCATCTGTTGACGGGGGAGTGCCCCGAAGAGACGACGTTGGATCGATGTGAGATTTCGACCGATGACGGGGGAGTGCCCCGAAGAGACGGCTCCGGAAACCCATCCGGTGATAAGAGGGGATGCCTCGAAGAGACAACGCTGGGTTGGGTAGCGCGTCAGGAGGCCACCCTGACGACCTATCATATGTGGCTGGTAGGAGGGACATTCTCAACCGTGTCGAGCAGCGACTAGAGGGGCTTAAAATGATTAGTGCACGTTACGTGAGATGAGGATATGATAGCATGATATGATAACATGATGATTAGGGATGCCATGTTTACGTTATGATGTCATACTTGTTATTACTTAATGCCATAACCTAATTGGTCGTATACTAAGATCATTGTGTTATGAATTCAACATGTTATCATGTTATTTCATATGATATCTGGTTATGTTGATTATGTTTGAGAGGGTTGGTGTTACCATGCTACTCACTGAGTTATAAACTCACACCCCTCTGCTTATGTGTGCAAGTTTAGGTGAGACATAGGGTGTTTGATGCGATTGGCGACGCAAGCTCAGCCAGAAGATTTCCCCCCGTCGCAGTTAAAGAGTCGAGTTTTGTAATTGCTTTGAGTTGTGTTTGCTACTGTAGTCTCATGTAAGACATTCACTTTGTTTCATTGGAGTCATATTATCATCATATTAGAATTTGGAACCCAATTTTATGAGTATTTAATATTGTTGATGCATTCCTCTACATTTCTTATATTGTAGTCTTGCGTTAGGCTTTAGGGTATAAGTGGTATTTTGTCACGCCCCAAACCCGGACATGACTGACCATAGTAGTACCACTCGTACTTTGAAGCTTAACCCAACCAAGACAACCATATAAAGATACAAAACTTGAATAGTTTATAAAAACCAAATCGGTTTGCGAAAAATATAAACTGAATAATTTTTAAACCATCAATCAAATAGTTCAACAATTTCAAATGTTCAAATCATTTTAAAAAGAAACCAGTTAACATAAATGAATCCCTCAATATCAAAATTGCCAAAATAAACTCTACATCCAAGTAGGGGTGGAGACATGCCAGACCAGGCTTTCGCCTTATCAAGCCAGGCCTATATAGTAAAAAATTGGTCTGGGCTTGGCCTGTGGCTTGTTATAGGCTTAAATTTTGGCCCGAGTCTGGCCTGTTCATTGGTTTGGCCTAGCTTGTGATCTGTTTATGAAATCTGCTTCTAATATAAAATCTATAGCCTGCTTCCAATATAAAACCTACTTATAAAACCTACTTTTAATATAAAACATGTTTACAAAAATATTATATATTTTTATATACACCACCTTAAAAGATCCAAGCCGGCCTGCCAGACTCAATAGACTTTAAATTGAGCTTGGGCCTCTCCTGATAAGAAAAACAGACATATTTCAAAGCTTGAGCCTATTTTTTTTAATAGGCCAGGCCAGGCTACAGGCCCCTAGCAAGCCGCTTGGCCTATTTCCATCCCTAGACCCAACTCCACATGACTCAAAAGAAAATATAAAGTCTCTATGACTCGAGTATACACCCCTGACCACGACATATCACGAGATCCGTTGTCATTGTCACCACCAGCCGCGCTACCGCTTCCCAGTACCTATCTGATCATGCTCAAATGCTGAAAAAGAACAACATATAAACAGTAAGTCTAACTAGGACTTAGTGAGTGGCTTAATCCCCTAACAACCATGTCCAATAACTCAAGACCAGCAGGTAAATAATTTCAATGATAAACATATACACCTGGGCAGTAAATAAGGAGCAAAATTATTATTTTACATTAGATATAAATGCCATCATGTATAACCATCCATTCATATAACAATAGACATAATGTGCATATTCAATAGCCCAAATCAATAAATAACATCATATAAACAACCAACCATCCAAGCAAGCTATCCGGGTCGATCGTCATTGTGGCGGGCTAATGAGCTTCTTGGTCCAAGGACCCGTCAGTCCAATAATCCAGGGACCCGTCGGTCCTACAAGTTGATCATTGAGAACTGCTCTGTCTTAGAGAACTTCCCGCCCATGCCACTCCGGGTCGATTGTCAGTGTGGCGGCTGACAAGCTTCCATATCCAAAAGTATCCAGTAACCACAAGCACACACAACATCCATAAATAATCAATTAATGATGTAAGTAGTTATGCATATGAAAATCATAGAACCAATGTCCATATCATAGGACCTCTAGGGTCCATAAATTCCACATCAAGCGTGCACATGAACCCATGGCCATACCCGGCCTAACAATGTCATATGCACCATGTCTATTCCATATACATGTATTAAACAATAAGCAGTAAAACAATTAACAAGAAATTGAAATACGCTTATGCGATAGCATTTAATAAACCAACATTACAACCCAATCATCTCCTAGTATATAGAAATATATCAATTATCTGTGCTAGGTTCATACTTGCATGAGTCTAAACGTGTAGGAATATACTCGATACATACATATAAGGCCGGCGGTATAAACATAAAGAATTCCTCATGGAGTACCCGGCCCCTAACCAACGCCTCATTCATAAGGTTTAGTGACCTTATATTGTCATACTAAGGAATGTATGCGTCCTAGGATAGTCTAGGTTCATTATTTCCCTCAATCTCATGATCCTACGGTTAATCATACCCAATTGAGCCCATGTAATCCTAAGGGGCAGTGTATAAACGTTATGGGCAGCACATATACGTTGGCTTAAGATTTTCAACATTGGTCTTAATCTCAGTTTTGATGATAACAAATATGGAACTAATGTTTCATTGAGAAGTTCTTTAAGGTTCCATATCGGTTAGCGCTCGACGTCCTCGATCGAAAATATCGAAGAAATAAAAAAATCAGAAGGACGTTGGTCGACGCGCTCGGATTCGTCGGGAAGATAGAGTCTAGGTTTAGGGAGTCTAGTTTATGTTGTAAATCCTCATGATGATGCATAAGATCCCAAAAACCAACCTCGAATCCCAAAATATGAAAACCCAAAAATCGCCTTGAAATTCACTAAGCCTAGGTAGCTTCTTGGAGGGCTATATGACCTAGGTATTTTCCTGACACAAAAAATGGCGATAATTGTTCCTTGGATGGAAACTAGATAACGAGATATTTTTAAGGATTTTTTTGAAGTCTTTAGCCTACCCATATTTGACCCGGAAGACTAGAAATTTTCGATTTTCGAAAATTTGTACTAGACCCCAAAAACTAGATTTTGATTCTTAAGAATTTTGATTTTTTAGATATTTTTATTGAATCCAAATGTGGGTTAATCCTTATATAACATTTATGTTTTAAAGTTATTAATCCTTATAAGTAGACTTAGCAAAAATGGAACCAGAAAATGAACAAACAAAGCAAAAAATCTGCCCTGCCCAGGTTTGGTCGATCGAATGATGCCAGAATTTGGCAGTAGCCAATTTGGTCGACCGAATGCGGCGAAGAATTGACAGTAGCCAATTCGGTCGACCGAATGCGGCGAAGAATTGGCAGTAGCCAATTCGATCGACCGAATGCGACGAAGAATTGACAGTAGCCAATTCGGTCGATCGGTCGGTCGATCGAAGTTCTCCCAGAAGCGGTAGAATGCCGCGACCGCTTGGGCGGTCGATACATTGGTCGACCGATGATCGACCGACAAGCGATCAAGCGTCGCCAACGGGCAGAAAAATGCCCGCTGGCGAGCCTTGTTGTTTGGGGGGTTATAAATACCCATCCCAAACTCATTTTTAGCCTACCAATGATGCTTCTAAGCCTCAAAGAGTCACTCATTGCATCTCTACAAGAATTCTTGAGCCATCTTTGCAAAGAGCCTTAGTTTTGATCTCAACTTGTTGATTTAGCATTGAAGCTTCATAGATTCATCTTCTCAATGCATCAAGAGGACTAGGGAGTTTTTTTTGGATCTAAGTACTTGTTGTTTGATTTATTGCTCCAATTGTTATTGCATTTTGTTGTTTATTTTGATTGTATATCAATTTGTGTAAACCTAGAGTGCTAGGTTGATTGAGTTGGTGGTTGCCTTGGTGTTGAGGCTTAAATCCATCATTGTAAACTTAGTTTATTAGGATTAGTTGAGTTGTCCCTTAGGTTGAGGTGGGAGAGTGCTCTCGGTAGGAAAGCGACATACTTTCGGGTGTGGAAGTACCTTCGGTTTGAGAGCAAAGACTTTCCAGTTGTAAAGTCCTCTTTGTAAGAGAAACCCTATAATCTAGTAAACTTAGTTTGGAAATCCCAATCGGGGTGCTTAGGTAGTGGATGGAGTAGGCATTGAGGCCGAACCATTATAAATCTTTGTGTTAGCATTGATATTTTGTTTGTATTAATTATTTTATTATTTATCATTTTCGCATTTAGTCATTCAATCGTAAATTGCCTAAGTAATCAAGTAAACGATTAAAATTAAAATTAAGCAACAAATTTAGTTAACATACTATTCACCCCCCTCTAGTATGATCATTTCGTCAATAATATACACTAGGTGTAGCATGCATTTCTAGGTGTATAACGTATTTCCTAAAGGTAACATGTATTTCCTAAGAGTACATGCCCCTAAACCTTGTAAATGAGCACCCCTACATTAACGATCCTTCCCTTTGATACCCTTATTCATGAATCAAGATGAAATCAATAACATACTCAAGAATTCACAAGAACAACATCAAGGTAAAGGGACGACACACACCCAAACTCAGTTAAGGCCATGCGGTCATACCTCGAAATTAAAGCATTACCAACGGAGAATACGACGACGATAAAGAGTATCTATGATTCGATCAAGGCCTACAGACTATATCATTATTTTCATAGCAAGAAATCCTTAGTGAAAGGGGCAGCACTATCCCAAATCCGACAAAGGTCATGTGGCATCATAGAAGAAATTTAAAACGAGAATCAACACAAGGATTATACAATGATGACGTAGGTTCCCAGATTGATCAAAAGTCAAGAGTTTGCATCTCAAATCCATGACAAAACATCAAGGGAAGGGGGCGGCGACTTGAGTAGAAAACAAGGAAGAAAGAGGTTTAAACCAGTCACCGAAGAAAGAAATTGAAAAGGAAGGCAGTCCTTCGCGCTCCCACATCAACGAGGTCCAGTGTGTTGCCTAGTTTCTAGTCCTTCTCACGTCTTCTCATTCCCTCTCATGTATCCCAAAATTTAGCCGTCCAAATCAGATCTCCACCGTTCCCATCCAAGAGTAAGGGGTCCCAATCGGCCGATTAGGTGAAACTCGACGAAGCAAAATTCTGAAAAAAAACCAAAAATAGGACTTTGGTAATTCCATGATAGCGACAGATCCGACCGTCAAAAACCAATCTCCACCAATCAAAATGTAAATCAATAAGTCTACAAGTTAATGTCCAAATTTCATTACGATCCGACTACGGACATTCCGTCGATCGCGAAGTTTGCTGCCATCCGACGCTGCAAGAAGCAATCTGCCGAGATTCTCTTCTTCCCTCTCCATGCGTGCGTCTCCTCCTATGGGCGCCCAAGGGGGTGTGCGGCGGCTGCTATGAGCCGTGCACCCCTAAGGGATGAGGTATAAATACTAAAATCCCAATCGCCAAATGACTAAAGTGCCCTTTAACTTAAGTCAAGTCTAAAATAAACCATAACCCGACCAATACAAGTCCGATTTCAATTCCGTCTAAACACCCGGACTAGTCTCGAACCCAACTACTTGTCTAAGGATTAATCAAACCTAGATAAATTCATTACCTTGCACGCAAGGGCCAATCTTTAATTCACGCCCTCCGGCGTTTCATTCGACCTATCCTGACGCGCGACCAATTTATCCCGCTGGAATAATTAGATAAACATTTTAAAAAACTTTAGGGTATTATAGTCTTCCCCCCTTAAAGGAATTTCGTCCTCGAATTTTGGAGGTAAACTATAGGTTTATCAGACTACTGAACTTGAACAAGCATAAGCTACGCAAATTGCACGACATTAACCTCTGCCACACTTGGCACCACAATTCAACTTCTAAATCCCTTGGACATCCCCCTAAACTCTAAACCCCAATTATCCATGGTTCCCGAATAATATAAACACTGCCTATCATGCACTACCTCAACAGATCAAATGCACCGGCCTGCTCATCACTATCCAACTCTGGTGGGTGTGGTCTCCCATCAATCATTCGGGTGCACTCAAGCGTACACACTACACAACCTTTATCTCGGCCCAATAAATCCCGACCACATAGTCCCAAAATCTCAGTAACCAAACCAATCACTAGGGTGAATTTCTACATACCAATCGGAGCTTTCAAAAATCCATATAAAATTTTCCATCAATTCTCGGTTACCAAAAATGACATCTACACCTAAAAAATTTATCCACATACACTTTATTCATCACCTCGATGATTGAGGTATTTTGTCAATGACCTTATGCCCGGATGTGCACACGAGCACCCCGGTGCACTCTATAGTAATTAATACTTGAATGATTAGATTGTTCTCAGAATATGGAGCTTTCAAAAATCCATATAAAATTTTCCATCAATTTCCGATTACCAAAAATGACATCTACACCTTAAAAATTTATCCACATACACCTTATTCATCACCTCAGTGATTGAGGTATTTTGTCAATGACCTTATGCCCGGATGTGCACACGAGCACCTCGGTGCACTCTATAGTAATTAATACTTAAATGATTAGATTGTTCTCAAAATATGGAAGCATGTAGTAACTCAGTAACAAACTTAAGTAGATGAGATGTATTTGGTTGATACGTGGTTTTGTGTATGATCTCATTGCTTCTTGCAAATAGATGATTGATCTCTTAGTTTTATAATGATATATGTTGTGTGGATTGATGCATAATTGGTCGTGGGTGAATCATGTGTGATTCGAGAAAGGTTATAGTAAGCCTTGTTGTTATGTGAGATAAATCTGAATCCAAATGAAATCCGATGCGCTTTGCATGTTTCTTGCTCGATTCATTGTGTGGTTTGGCCCTCTTGGAATTCGGTCATGATAGGGGGATTTTGGACCAGTTGTGGCTCCTTTGATTTCGGGATGAATTCAATCAAGGTATGAAAATAACATGCTATGGTACCACATGTAATATTTCATAGAAACATAGCATGATGCAAATCATGACATAATGAAATTATAAACAAAGCTTGCATAGATCTACAGACATGATAGATTGCGCGGAAGCATGAGATATTTACCTCATGTCATTAAAAACCAAATTCTAGTAGTTGGTAGTTTCTTCCTTCATTGCGGTGTAGAGATGCGTTCCTTTCCAAAGATTCTTCCAAAGCTCTCTCACTACCAGAAAAATAGTTTTCTCCGACGGCAATTGACCGTCACAAACCTTCGTCGCAAATGACTTCGTAGCAAAAAATCTGCGATCGTGATTTTCGTCGTTGTAACTGTGTCTGCTTTGCGATCGCAAATGCCATCGCAGATAGCCTTAACTGCGATCGCTCAACGACTGCTACTTGCAGTGGTAGAATAACAGACGTAGCAATGCCGTAGCAGATAGTTATTTTATTTTTAAAATAAAATTTTATTTTTATAGCTATATTTAAAAAATTAAAATCTACAAATAACGACTGTGTTTCTTAATTATTTATAGATTTTAATTTTTTAAATATAACTATAAAAACAATTTTTTTTTAAAAAATAAAATAAAATAACTATCTGCTACGACATTGCTACATCTGTTATTCTACGATGGCAAGTAGCAGTCGTTGTATATATATATATATGTATATATATACTTTTGATATTGGCATAACTTTGAAATCTACAATAGATGGAACGAACAATCTTAAATAGTTAATTATAAATTTGATCAACTAAAATTGTAAGGGTAATTACCTGAATATATCATGAACTTTAGACTTTGTCTCAAATGTGTCCTAAATTTTTATTTCACCAAATTATATCATGAACTATTAAATTTGTATCAATTGTATCCCCCCGTTAAAATTTCATCACCCACTCTGTTAACAATGTGACGTGGCTTGCACAAATGGATTAAAATATATTTTTTATATTTTAACACTTTCTCCGTCATCATCTCGCCGGACCTCGTCGAAGAAGCCACCGGACACGACGGAGAAACCGTTGAGCCGCGCCGGAGAAATTATCGGACCTCGTCGGAGAATCCTTTTCTATTAAAATGCAGCTCAGGCTTCACATTCTGCATGCCCTAATCTCCAAAAGAGGTTATACTTTTACTAAAAACCCGAGATACAATTTAAGCGAACACTAACTAAGAAAAAACATGGAAATAGTATTAGAAACACCGAAACGAGTGAGATTTCCTAAAGGATATCAATTGCAGACAAAAAAAGTTCGTAGAGTTACCAATAATTGCTATTTTGGTAGAAGAATGAAGCGATCGAAACAGAACCTTCCAGTTGGTAAGTGTTGGACAAAATCTCTTTTGTAAGGAGAGAAGTTTCCCTTCACAAGAGTGAGCATGGATCGGAGGCGTTCAAGAACCCCATCTTTGTGTCGGAGACCAAGCCGCCACTGGGAGGCCCAGGCTTAGGCCGACGGCTCCTCCTCCGTCGACCTTGTCGGGGGACATGGAGCCCGGTAGCCCAAGGTGGAGCTCCCTGTCCTTGAGCTCGAGCGTCCCGCGTGCCGCCGAGCTCGACACCCCTATGTAGTTGTGTTGATCATGACGTACCTCGTCATCGCCGATGCAGGACCAGAAAAAGGTGTCTTCTTCTTCTTGGAGGTCACGATGGCGGAGGCCGGAGGACGAGGAAGGTGGAGGGGATAGATTCAGAGGGGGAAAATATTGAGATCGGAAGGGAGAAATATTGAGTTTAGGGTTTCACGGTTGGGGCGACGGGAGAAGAAAAAAAGATTTCACGGGTGGTGAAATAATTAAGATATCTGACGGTTTTGCGACAGCAATTGACCGTCGCAAATAGCGATGGCAAAGCCGTAGCCATGTCGTAGCAAAGTGAATATTCTGCGACGACAAATCCATCGGTCGCAATATCGTCGCTAGTTTGTGACAACGTTTCACATTGGTCGCATAACTGTCACGATCGCTATTTTGCCGTCACAAATTAGTTATCGCAAATTACTGATTTTCTAGTAGTGTCTGCTCAACACTCTTTAGATGTTGTGGAAAGGTATAAGCATGGGGACCCTTGAGTATCTTGACTTATTTACATTGCCATCAAAGATAGTAATGACAGGTTTTAACCAAGTTCATGGATATACATGAGTTGAACCGGTAAATAACCAAATAAATATGTGAACCACGTCAAGATAATGACATTGAAACATGACCCGCATCATAATGACACGACACCGCATGTGACCACGTCTTACATTACTCTCTCATCCATTTAGAGACACGGTGGTTTCAATGCTAGGTGCGAGTCCAATGAACTCGCACCTCATCTGTGTCATTCTCTCTCTAACTTTCTCTTTTTATTTAATGAAGAGATAGAAAGAGAAAAACACAAAATGAACTCGTACCTAGCATAAAATAAATCCAAAGACACATGCTTGCTTTACTTTCAACATTCAAATTTGCAACTTTCCATGCTCAACAACTTCGGCTCATATCAAATCTGTCTTGGAATCTATTCATATGTTTTATTTATCGTGAACTTAACTGTCCTTTTGTTAAACAACTTCGGCTCATAATAACTACGTCCAATATATAGACTATCATTAGGCCTGAGCTGGAGTTTATCCTTTTGTTCAACCTCCATGTTCCTAGATGTTATTGTTTGATAAAATAGTTTAATTTATTTCTTGAAAAGTTAAAAGAAGTAATAATCTCTAACATACATGGAAAATATAGAGCTGCCAACTATTGTGCATGGTAGGCGGGCTAAGATTAATATGTTGGGTTCAATAACACACCTTCAGACTAGGGGAGTGCATGAGTATCGGGTAGACTCAAAATTAGTTTGAATCGACCCGATTAGGTAGATTTCAGATAGACCTAAATTAAATTTGGATAGGGTTCGAAACAAAAATTTAAGATTCGGTTAAAATCGATTTCGATTTCGGATCCAACACATCGGGTATTCGAAATCGGAACTGAAACCGGAACCGGTACCCAGAACTTGTACTAATGAAACATTTACAAGTTCTAGGATATAGATTCCAACAGGGTACTCTGTTCGAACCTGTACATTTACAGGTTGCAGAATAGGTTCCAACAAGGTACCATATTGGAACATGTTCATTTACGGATTCCAGAATAGGTTCCAACAGGGTACCCGAAATCTGTACCTTGAAACCTGTATATGAACATGTTCCAACAGAGTACCTGAAATCAAAATCGAAACCGAAATCGGAACCACAACCTGTGGTTCTGGGTAGGGTCTGATTCCAGATTCCAACATAGTAGGGTCCGGTTCCAAAATCTAAAAATCGATCTTATACATGATAGAGTTCAAATATCATGAAAAATACAGAGTACTCAAATCTGCTCATCCCTACTTCAGACATAGCTAGTATGATCGAGTCCTAGGCATGAACCATATTTTGTTTATTTTTTTTGTTGATTGAATGTAATAAATCTCTTTTTCCGGAAGAAAAATATAATTGGCAGGTCAACTAGCCGTCAACAATGGCATCAACAAAATGGAAATTATCAGAAAAGAATGAAAAATGAAAACCACGCAGAACACATGCAAAATAATACTTATCTTCTCAAACTACATTTTTCATTGTTTTGTTATTTTCTCATTCCAGCTAATCATTCTTTTTTTATTAAAAAGAATTAATCATTCTTTTTAATAGTACTCGGACAAGCTAACGTAATCATTCCAGGTGTCCAAATCATTCCAGCTAATCATTCTTTTTTTATTAAAAAAGAGATTCAAAAAAATATTTTGCATCAAAAAACTTTAACATATTAGAAAACTTTTATAAATATCTATAAATTAAAATTAAAATAATAAATTATTCTGATTAAAAATAGTTTTTTAGATTTTAGCATGTCTCTTTGTATCGAAAAATATATATTATATGAATTAAAATTAACCTTTTATAATTGTAAAGCTATATATTCAAGACTATTAGCAAAAGTCTCTGCATTAGATTTTTTTTCTTTAAATTTTAGAATATATAGTTTTATAATTTTTAAAAAATAATTTTAATTTTATAAAATATAATTTTTATAATAAAAAGAGTGTTGAGGTTTAAAAAATTATTTTGAATTAAAATATTTATTATTTTTAATTTAAATTTTATTTTATAGACTTTGCGCAAAATATTCAATGCGTTAAAGATTTTTCCCAAATTCCAATAACTTCGTAACTTTAAAATAATTAATTTTAATTAATGAATATATTGTAATGATACAACTTGTCATAAAATGTATTATCTATTTGTATATTTTTATTATTGGTAACTTTAATTTTTATAAATATAACTTTTTATTGGTAAATGATAAACCATAAATTTTTTAACATATATAAAAATATAAATATAAAATGTAAATTAATCAAAATATTTTTTATTTATTTTGATTATACATATTTCACCCAATACTGTATAATATATAATAATACAATATATGTTAATACTAGACATGTCAGCCGACTACTACTATATGAGATTACTGTTACTATAGTACATTGTACCAAACAAATTCTAAAGAATGTGCTAGAGCTTAAAAATTAATTTGGATTAAAATATTTTATTATTTTAATTTAAATATAGAGTTATAGATTTTTGACAAAAACCTCTGGCATATTAAAGAGTTTTGTGAAAAAGTAAAATTTAAAAAATTAAATTTTATTTATAAAATATTTTTTTTTTATAATATAAGCGAAGTAATAAGGTCTAAAAAATATTTTAAATCAAAATATTTTATTGTATTTAATTTAAATTTAATTTTAAAGACTTCAAGCAAAAATAATTCGGTTCAAAATATTTTTTTAAATCTTAATGCCATTTTTTATTGTAAAAATATATGATAAGTTAAAATTTATTATTTTAAAATGCCCACAAGATTTTTTTGGGATAAAAAATATCCCTTACGTTATGAAATTGGGTACAAAAATACCCTTATAGGTAAATGACGTTAATTGAGAGGTAACAGAGCTGACGTGACTAATGACTGATGACGTGGACATGTGGCGTGCATGCAGGCCAAAACGTTTTCTCACGGGCACTAAAATGCACAAGACGTTTTCTCACGAGTAGTAAAATGTTCATAACGTTTTTTCACGGGTACAAAAATGCCTCTAATATTTTCTCACAAGTACTAAAATACTCCTAACATTTATTTTGGAGCTAAAATACCCATGAGATTATTAAAAATGATACAAAAATGACATCATGCTAACTTTTGTTAGGTGAGACTTAACAGAGATATCGTGGATGCTGACAAAGATATTGACTTTACACGTGGCGCATATGTAGTGAACAATTTGCCATGCAACTGTAGGGGTGAGCAAAAAAAATAAAAAATTCGGTTAATTGAAAAATCGGTTTGAAATCGAACCAAAATTTCCAATTAACCGAATTTTCGATTCTTTTGATCACCCCTACGGTTGCGTAACAAGTTGCTCTCTGCATGTGCACCACGTTTAAAATCAACATCTCTATTAGTATCCACGACATCTCCGTTAAGTCTCACCTAACAAAAATTAGTCTGATGTCATTTTTGTACCATTTTCAATAATCTGAGAGGTATTTTAGTTCCAAAATACACGTTAGAGGTATTTTAGTACTTGTGAGAAAACATTAAAGACATTTTTGTACCCGTGAAAAAATATTAGGGGCATTTTAGTACCCGTGAGAAAACGTCAGAGATATTTTAGTACCCGTGAGAAAATATCTTGGACTGCATGCGTGTCACATGTCCACATCATCAGTCTCAGTTATCAACCACGTCAGTTTCGCTATCTCTCAATTAACGTCGTTTACCTATAGGACTATTTTAGTACCCAATTTCATAAAGTAAAATATATTTTTGATCCCAAAAAAATCTTAAGGATATTTTAGTACTCGTGAGGAAATATTAGAGATATTTTTGTATCTTTTCCCTTATATTTCAGATTCGGATATTTTCATTAAAATTGTTCCTATTTCTAAAAATTATTCAAGAAAAAACCAATCTGATCGGTAGTTCATCCTTCCGCGCTGTAGTACTTGAATGAATGATGAAACACATCAAACACGCTTCGCTAATTTGGCCAACCAGCGGCGACGCACAAGAGCCGAACGGGCACGTGGTAACAGTTGTGGGGATGAGTAGTGGGGTCGAGTCGCGACACGAATCCTTGTACGAACCATTCCCTTCCCAACGACTACATGGTCCTTTCTAGTTGTCGTTTCCAAAAGGGGCGCCTGCGTCAAAATTAGCACTCTCCCCTCTCTCGTTCGTCGCGATTCTGCCATGCTTGTCCTCCTGTGATCTCTCGAGGCTTCTCGGTACGCCGACTCTCCATCCCTCTTCCCTCAGCTCGTTCCTCCATGGAATCCGGCGACGCGGGGCTGCTCGCCGGAGCGGATATCCACGGCTTCCGTACGCTCGCAGGTCCGTTGCAACCCCTCGGGTCCAATTCTAGGGTTTTTGGTCCGATCGCCTAGATTCTTTGTTCTTCTTTGGTTCAGCGCTTGAGAACTCTTTGTCCGATATACGGTCGAGCTTCTGCCGCTCCTTCGTGCGACTGTCCCTTTCATATCGGGAGGAAGACACAGGATGCCTGCTTGGATGCACCAGCTCTTGTTTGATTCACGTGGTTTGTGCGTCAAATTATCCTCGCCAGCTAAATGAGATGAACCCTGCTTAAACATGAGATGGGTTTGGTCACCAAAGACTTCCCTTTCCCCATTGCGAGATAGTTTCGTGGTTTTAGTCGTGGAGTGGATCATATCTTTTGCAAATTAACTTATGTATTGGTTGTGAGCGCCCCTTAAGTTAACTCCTCTACTTCTGCCATTGTTCATTACTTGGCTCGCCAGTGTGCCTTAACCCTTTTATATAGACCTTCTTCTCATAAGAATTCCTTACGCAACAGCTATGAATTGTGGTCCAATTTGTAGTGTAGATGCACTAACTTCCATGTATAGTTATCATACTCTGATTGTCTGATTGATCAAAATATACAGTTTGGGCGAAATCACATATTCAAGGTCAATGCCTTGAGTTCCATAATACAATCTATATATCTAATTAGACCAAATCTCACAATTTTAGTTCTGTTACTACTGTAGTTGTAATTGCAATTTCTGCTTTTGTATAATTTGCAAATGACACTTTTTGGTAATGGAAGAATACAACAGTGAAGAAGTATTGCTGAGGGTTGAGATAATGATTTGAAATTGGGTTAATTAATGAATATATCACGACTTTTACCAAAATTCTCAAATCTATCCCCACTTTTCATTTGTTTCAAATGCAGGCTCCAATTCTCAATTTGTTTCAATTATAGCATGCCGTCAATCCGGGGTTAAGTTTCCCGTTTACTTGCTGACCTGGCACGGCTGACGTGTATAATGAGGTCCAGTCAGCCAATATTTTAAAATAAAAAATAAAAAAAGAAATATATTCAAACTACTCCTACGACTCTTCACTCTTGGCAACCTAATGCCCTGCACAGAAGTTTGAATATATTTCTTTTTTTAATTTTTTTATTTTAAAATATTGGTTGATTGGACCTCATTATACATGTCAGCCTTGCCAAGTCAGTAGGTAAATACTAAATAGGAAACTTAACCCCAGATTGACGGTGTGCTATAATTGAAACGAATTGAGAATTGGAGCCTGCATTTGAAACAAATGAAAAGTGAGGATAGATTTGAGAATTTTGGTAAAAGTCGGGATATATTCATTAATTAACCCTTTTAAATTCCATCTATTGAAGTTATTTTTCACACTGATTCAATAGCAATTCATCCTCTTTGCTGAAAAATAAAGGTTGATGTACTTTCTTTAGACATACACATACTAAATAGCCAAATCCAGTCATTTCTCTTTATTTGTAAGACTTATCAATTCTTATGAAGAATTATGTAAAGCATAAAGGCAATTATAATAATATTCTACCGACTTTTTCTTCTTACTGAAATTTGTTATCTGGATTTAATATTACAGATAATAGGACAGTATATTTCTTAGTGATTCATTTATACCCAAGTTTTGAGGTTTTTTTGCTTGACTATAGTTGGATACGAGAGCATGGGTAGCTTCTCAATTAAAGGTATCCAAAGGCATGAAGGCAGGAATGACATGTCCAGCGATCCAGCCCTGTGTTTATCCTCCAATAAACCAAATATTGTTATTGATCTAAATAGCCATATGCTAATGTCTCACAAAAGGCCATCAAAGTAATACGCATGAGAAGCCGCAGATTTTCATGTGTTAAACCAAAATTGAAAATTTCTAAATAGCAGTCACTATTTAACTGCTAAAATTTTAACTGATCAGTTGCTTAATGAGCTTTATATTGGTGAAGTTGTTATGGATTTTTTCTTAGAATGTAACTGTGGTTTGCTTCTGAAGATCGCCTACTTATACAAGTTAATTTTCACTTCTGATGACTCTGTGTGTGCCTTCCTAATAAGCTCTGTTGAGACTGGTCTTTAGTACTATAAGTATTTGGTTATCCTATGCATTTACTACTGTTTTCCATATTTTAGTTTTAATGTTTATCTTTCCTGATGCATGCTCCTTAAAACTTTTATTGGTTGTCTCGACAGATTTGGATGTAGAGAAGTTATTAGAAGATGCCCGAACAAGGTGGTTTCGGCCTAATGAAGTTCATGCAGTATTGTCAAACTACACACTTTTTAAAATACAACCACAACCTATTGACAATCCAACAAGTATAGAAATTGCTCTTAACCTTGCATCATGAAGTATTTTCTATATTTAAGATGTAAATTCATGCTTTCTTGTACAGACATCTTTGAAGTATATATGATTAGTAAGTGCGAGACGTTCCAATACACTACCAACTTTTCAATTTTTCAGACTTATTCTTTCATATGAGTTTCATTTCCACATTTTATTTTTGTATGGTTTCCCTTTTAATATGCTCAGTGTTCACTAGATGATTCTGAGAGTAAGTGCAAGTGGTGAAAGGGGCACTTAATTGCACCCATATGATGTTCCTTTAGGCATGGCAGAATTTCATTTGTAGGGCTAGCGATGATTGCAGTTTGGATATTCAAAATTGGTTCCTGAAAGGGATAAATTAATTCTTTAGTGACTTCTTTTTATCAATTGATTCTAAGATGATTAGCTAGCTTCATATTGGCATTAGCAAAGCTCAATAATTTCGGTTGAGCTTATTTGCAACTGTGATTGCTTCGTGCACTGGCTCACCCTTTCTTTTATTTGCAACTGTGATTGTGAAATGGGGGAGATGCTGTTGCCATCATTTTTGCCATCTGCATTGCCATTGCATTCATCTTCTGTTATATTTGCTATAATTTATATACATTGCTATGCATGATAAAGAGGAAAGGGTAGAGGGATATAGAACAAAACGGTAGGACATATGATAAGTTGATAACTCTTCTCCACTGTTAGGGAATAATGACACCATCATATGAGGGAGTAACTATGATGTTTATATGTGGAATTTATGATTGATCCTCTAATCCCATTGGTGTTTTCTTTTAACAAATCCCTTTTTCGAAGTCTCATGGGCATTATTTTTGTGGCTTTTTCTTTCTTATATTTGAGTCTGCATTTTTTTTTGAAATGTTAGGTATTTTGTTGAGAAGTGAAAATAATTTGGTAACAACTTCTATTTTCTGAAGTTTTATTTTGCAACTTCTATTTCTTTTATGCTGCTTTATTATTTGTATGAATTTGTCTTAAATCAATTTTATGGTCAATCATACAATTTGGTGTATCTCAATTATATTGCCCTTCACTAATCTGAATCTTGATATTGTGAAAATTCACATACTTTTGTGAAATGAAAAATAGCTAGCTATGTGTTGTAGGTGTAGCCTGTAGGTACTAGTGGAGATTTTTCACGAAGTTACTTGAAAACTTGCAATGTGAAAAACATAAAATGAACCAAAGGGATCATCTGAAATAAAGTGTTTAGTGATTTATTGATGTTTGTCTGTTTGGCATCTTAGACTGCCAATATTGATTTATGCATTTACTCTTCTAATTTTAGTTTTGAAAATCTAACCCTTGCAAATATCAGAAATTTGTTTGTGTTATTGATGTTAACTTCAATTATTTTACTGCTAGCTTACTTCGATTACTGTATTGCTAATGCAGAGAAGGTAAAACAAAACAATTGATATTATTCTCCCTTTTAAAAATATTGCATATACATCTCCCAATTTGATAATTTTTATATATCTCTGTCTAAATTTAAGTTTAGCATATATATATATATCCTTACAAAACTATAAAATTACATAGATAGTTAGGTTTTTGATGGAGGGATGGAAAGAAAAATAGAGTGGATAAAATATTTGATGTGATTAAAAATACGGGCATTTTAGGCACTGAACAATTTTTATACTTAAACCATTTAAATTTCCTATTGTTAACCATGATTTGGTAGATTTAACTTTAGTCAATCTAATGGATGGCAACAATGGTGGCATTTATGTATGATTTATGTATTCACAAGGCTATTTATGAAATATTTAAGTTTTGTTGTGGCACATATGCAATTCCAATATTTTGAAAAGGTAATATGTGAAAACCCCATTAATAAATTTAGGTATTTTTTTCTTAGATATTATAATCGATTTTCATTAAGAGGACATTTTTACCAATTAAATTTGGTTACTTAGTATTATTTATTATGATATAATTATGAATCATGCAACTTTGTAACTTGGGCTTTTAGCTACAATGAAATGTTACTCAATTAGATTAACCAATTAATATTGTTACTGTTGCATTTTTCAAAGGTTTCTATATGACCTAAAGCATACAAAACATATTTCTATTGCTGCTAAGGTGCTACCTATTTAGATGCTAATTATATGAACTTCTCTTTTATCTTGTCCTAGGTGGCAGAGTTCTGTTATTTGACCGTAAAATGCTCAGAAACTTCCGTAAAGATGGCCACAATTGGAAGAAGAAAAAAGATGGAAAGACAATTCAAGAAGCTCATGAAAAATTAAAAGTTAGACTACATTTTAATGCAAATCTCTCTAGTATCTGCTTCATAGATCATGTTTGTGTCTGAGCATCCATCCCATTCATGGTTGTCATTTTTATGCTTAATTTCAGGATGTCTCGTAATTTAGTTTTTGTGGCTCCCTTATCTAATTAATATGTAAACTCTGTCAAGTGAGCCAAATTATAAATTAATATGGTAACAAAATCTTGCATAACATTTATCTTATCTCTCTTGTAAACCTAAGCTTCTATTCTATGGTAAATAATCTTTATATCAACCTATGCATGTACTTCAGTTATGAGATGGGCAAGTAATTGCCATAAGACAAGTTTAGTGCAGGTGGAAAAGTAAAATTAAATAGTATTTGTTTGTTAAGATGCAAAGATGCAATAGTATATATATGCTGGGTAATCATTTATTTTATGATGAATATGATCCTCTGATTAGTTTGTAACTGTTACAAATTTTGTTGTACTAAACATTGATATGATTTTATATGATGTATACTTATTTTCAATGATTTGGTCATAAGGTGCCTCTAGAAATCTGATTTATTTGTATTGGTCCATCAATGGATGACCATTATTTGCCTATATTGAGCAAAAGTGATCTAAGTTGTGTTGTTTATAAACTTCTTAGTACTCAAAAGTAGTTCCTTCACTATGTCAAAATTTATGTTATATAAAAAAGCATGTCCTTTTATTTGTTTTAAGTCTTGTCCTTTTTGTCTTTAGATAGCTCATATGATCTCTGTTATTCCGCCAAAAATGTGTTGCCTACTATATATATGAGAATATCTGTCTTTCAATCTACAGCTTGCATAAGTTGACTTGATGGTTCGTAATTGGAAAAATCTTTGCAAGCATCAAGGTTGTCAGTACTGTAGTGGGTTGTTTAGGGCAGATCCAAGGAAATTATTATGGGTGTTTCTAATAAATGTTTGTGTTGGTTGATGGATTAGCAAGAAGTTACTAAATTCATAAATAATAATTGGAGAATTTGCTAATCAATAATGACCCTAGTTTTCATGCAAAATACCATTTTCTGTACATACTTGTTTTGATATTTCATCTTTTATTTACTTTACTACACATGGTGTTTCATTTAGTTTCCTTGTTTATTTTCTTAATCATGTGGTGCCTTCTATTGCCTTGAGAATCACAAGTGAATACATTCTGTTTTGGTTCATCTTCCCTGTTCTTTCCTTCATGTGACTTACTACAAAACATGTAACTTTCTTTGGTCTGTTATTGTTTACATTGTTTTGTTTCCCATTTGTATTTCACTACAATTATGCTTGCCATGTATTATCTCTTTGCCATTATTTCAATCCAGACAAGATAAACGTTCAGTAGTAATTGGTTTCTGTCACAGATTGGTAATGAAGATAGAATCCACGTTTACTATGCACGAAGTGAAGGTGACCCTAACTTTTACCGTCGATGCTACTGGCTACTAGATAAGTATGTTCATTTTGTTTGCATCTTATAAATTTTCCTCTATAGCTTAGTCCTGCATCATGTATTTTCTCTAGTTATGTTTGTAAAATTATCTTCAAGCATGAGGTGAATTTATGTATGGACTGTCTGCACAAGGAGTTTTTGTTCTAGTTTTTGCATGATTGTATATTATCTTCAAACATATTCAGCTCTTCTGCAGAAGAAACTATAAGAATTAAATAAACAAATCAAGTTCAAGGATTCACACAGTAGTACTAGCAAGAATTAAATAAAAGAAAGTTCCATTGTAGCAAAGATTGGGAAACATGGGCTTATGCATCATATTCCGTGAGTATGTGGTTTGCCACCTTAGAGAAAAGGGAAAGGAGCAAAGAAGTGAGTATTCTTTTTTACAAAATAAAAAATGAGTGCATGAGGTTAGTTCCTTAGCATTAAATTTATACTAAGAAGTGTTAGGAAGGCTGGAGCATGTCCTCACTAGCAGTGTTATTAATAGGCTCGCCTAGGTGCCCAAGCGAGGCGACGCGAGGCCTGAGCGCCTCATGAATGGCTGAGGCGGGCGACTTAAATGAGGCGCCGCCTCAGGCGGCACTTTTCTTTGGGCGCCGCACTGTTTCAGGTGCCTATTAATAACCCGCACTATTCCATGCAGTGTTATTAATAACAGGGCATGGAAGGTGGTGCATTTATATATATATATATATATATGATACTATATATATATAATATAATTAAATATTACATAAACTGAATATAATAGGTTTATCATTGAGTAATATATAATACTACTATATATACTCACTAGTGTGGGTCCAGTTGCCATCCCTCGGTTGCTCATTGATGAAATGAAAAAGTACATATTATGCATGTTATGAATGGACTGACATGCTCAGTTTATATGTGTACTTATGAATATGACACATTTTATTAACTTAGTTAATGGTGTTGTCTTCTATATTACTTTTAAAACTTTAAATTATAAATAATCTTACTCAAACTATCCATTTTTCATCCTTGATCCAGATTAAAGATACAATGTTATTTTGACTTGGACTTTATTAATTATATAAGAATACATAATATTTAGGAGAATACATTAGATAGGTTAATCATGTTTTCTCTTTTACCTGCTTGATGTATTTGATTGTTCATCTTTTGATTTTTGACAGGATTAGTTAATTATGTCCAGCATCTCATGTTTGTGTCCAGCATAAGGTTTAAAATCTCGGTCGGTACGGTACGGTAAGTCCGGTATTTACCGGTTTTTTAGGTTTCCGGTATACGATATACCGGTATTTACCGGTATTTGAAAAAACCGGGTATATTGTGTATACCGGGCGGTATATGGCGGTATACCGGGCGGTATACCGCCCGGTATGGGCGGTATATGGTGGTATGTCACGAAAAAAAAAAAAAAAAACCCGGCCGGTATGCATTTTCATACCGGTCCGTACCGTGTGTCGGTGCGGTACGGTACCGGTATATACCGGTACCGGTACCGGTATATACCGGTACCGGTACCGGTACCGAGATTTTAAACCACGGTCCAGCATCTCATGTTTCATGTTAGTATGACATCACATAATTATGACCCATAGACAAGACAATGACTTATGATTTGTCTAAATGATGCCAAACAATTGCAGATGATGTAACAGCTACTACTTGCATCACACCATGGAATGTTATAATTATCTTTTAGTTAAGTTGTTGAATTTCTTCCTTAAAGGACCCTGCCATCTCTTTCCTTGCTTTTGCTATTTCTTTTAAGTTGCCACCTGATATTCAGAGCCATATTTGGTCCAGCCTCTGTTTATTTTGAATCTTGTTCCCTTCTGTTCATCTTGTTGCATTGAGATCAATTTTTTTATAAAGTGATGCCTTTGGTTAGATCTAGAGTGTATATCTTTCTCAACTGTTTATGTATCAAAGGAGTAGTTTGCACATCATTGTATCAATTTGTCTGAACTATGCAGTTAGAGACCTCAGGTTCTACACAAATATTCATGTTTACTTTGCAAACTAAGTTATCTCTAGAATGTGTCACTTTTTCTTATAATAATTTAGCTGTTTGTAGTTATTAAACCTGTAGAGTACTGTAAGTATCTCTTTGGTAAAAATACATCCTTAAGCATCATGGTCCATTTTATTATTTGTGATATGTTTCTTTTTCTCTGTTCATCTTCTATAATATCCATAGCTGTGGCACACAAATATGTTGTTCATGTGATAGATTGCATGAAAACACCCATTTAGATAAAATTTTTTGGTTTATTGTTCAATGATGTCTTGTTATTATGCCTGCTAATATAATCAATAACATTTTGTTCTTTCAGGAGTTTGGAGCGCATAGTTCTTGTGCATTATCGTCAAACATTAGAGGTTTCTTGCTTTAAACCCCTTAGAAGAAGTTCTATGTTTGAGTTTGTTGAGGCATATGAGTCTTGTATTGTCCTATTGTCCAATGGTATACCATATGATTTAAAATAGACAAATTCTCATGGTTGAGAAACCCCTGTAACTTATTTCATTTTTATTTGCTGAAAGATTGTTTCCATTTAACATGTCTGAGATTTTTGCTAGGTAAATAATCCCTCTACTTTTTAAAAGTTAGATTTCTTAATTATTTATGGTTTTCAGTTTTCATGAAATTCATAATTGCTGGTACAATTTCAGCATGATGGTCCTGTGCTGAGGGTATGCCCAAAGATCATTTGTTTAATGTGTCATGAAATTATTTGCCCATGCCATCCGATACCTATCTTTTTGTTTAATGTGTCATTCATATCACAGCTCGGGGCATGACAAAGAGAACTAGATACTTGATACAAGTATTTGTTTTCGTTTCTTAGTCTACTTCTTTGTTTTATCTATGATATCAGGACAATGGATTTCAACAAATTCCTGCATCAGTACAATGTACAGAAACTTTGTCATTAAAGAAAAAGATGCATAATCATTCTCCATCAACACCAGTGCATTCAGCTACTGGTTCTGCTCACTCAGAGGTGTTAGGATCTGCATTTGCATCAGAAGAAATCAACTCAGGCGACCATCATGTTAGAAGCACTGGTGAGATAAAATTTCTGTACATTCTAATATGCCTTCCAAGAGTTATAAGCATGGTTTAAAATCTTGTATTGTACCATTAGGTACAGGTGGTACCTATCAGTTTTTTCAACTTCTTGAGATTGGTATTTTGTAGTACATAAAATACCACCAATCATGGTTTAAAATACCGGTACGGGTACCGATCGATCGGTGACCGGTACTAGTATATACCGGTACCGTACCGACACACGGTACGGACCGGTATGAAAATGCATACCGACCGGGTTTTTTTTTTGGTTAGAAATAACTCCAAGTCTGGGGGTACTTACATCATACCGGGTGAAACCGCCCGGTATGACACCCAATACCGCCCGGTATGGGCGGTATTTGATAAATACCGTCCAAACCGGGCGGTATTGTCATGACATGCTATGTGGCCGACAGCCCGACATGGCTGTCGGCCACGGTAGCAACGGCTATATAGCCGTTGCATCATACTGGGCAATATCGCCCGGTATGACACTAAACCGCCCCGTATGGGCGGTATGTGATAAATACCGCCCCATACCGGGCGGTATTTACCGAGATACCCGGTCCCATACCGGGTATCTCGTATACCGGTAAGTCCAAACATCGGTAAAAACCGGGCATACCGCCCGGTACGGTACGATTTTTTGAACCATGCCACCAATATAGGGGTGATACAAGGTCCGTAGTCCGTACTAAACAATACATGGCCAACATCTATTTTGCCAGTCGTTGGAACTATTTTGTTGTTTTGGAGCTGATTTTTTAGGTTTTTTCGGTCTATATAAAGTCCTCAAATCTCTCATTATAATTTGCTATCAAGGATGCTTTATTATGCATGTTTCAAGCATTTCAATCATATGCTTTGTTAAAAAAAAGGTATAAAGTGCGAAATCTAAAAATAAAATGAAATAAAATATATGGTAGAATCCAATTCCTATTGGATTGCACCAAGTGTTGGTGTGTGTGTCTATAGCGGTACGAGATTTTGAACTTTGGCTATGAGCAAGAATTTAAAAATCGAAGCTGACCCTTGAACAAGTGGGGATGGGTTGGGTTGGGTTCAGTTCAGTGAATCGAACAGGCTGAACTAGTAACAAATCAAGAATAACATATTTATATCTATATTTTTAAATTTATCAATGCAATTTAAATCTTTTTTTACTAAGAGTTTACATAGTGAATATATACATTATTGTATAATTAGCTCAAGTTAGATTTTTTAGTTTATTGGCCAATTCTGGTTAAGATCCCACTCGTGAAAGAAACTCCTCAAATCTCATTTGATAAGAGGCGAATTAGATTCCTAGAGAAGATGAATGATTATCCATTTTAGATGAGGAAAATTAGATTCCAATCAGAAAGTCATTTGGTAAGATCCTGTCTCTTGTCATTAATGGATAGTATTCATTTTCTCTTGTCTCGTGCTACATTGCTTATGGCGCCTGCACTTGGGGATCGAGCTGCCTGGTCAGCTCTCTGGGGGGCATGGGGCAGCGCACACTTGCTGGGGTTGGAGTAACAAATTCAAAACTTATCAAATTGAACCAAACAAGATTTGAAGAGTTTTTTCACAAGTCAAATCTTAATTGGAACTAGTCGATACGACAAAAACATCTAAAAAGGAATAACATATTCACTTCCTATCAAATCGAACCAATAGTTAGACTAAGTACCCATAAAAGTCAATTAAAAACATAAACTAAAAAAATAAAACAAAAACAACCTTTTGGGAACTGGTTTGCCACTGGTTCAGTTCAGTTTGATTTGGGTGAACTGGGTGGTTTACGCAATTCATGAAACCTTGGTTATGAGTACATATACTAATATATAAAGCTCACCTGTTTTATATGGCATTTCTTTTTTATTCTTTTATTGTACTTGATCATGCTATCACATTAGAATGGGCGATAAGCCTTTATACATTTCACATTCCAATCGATGCATATCTGTTGATTGTATTTTCAAAATGATTTCATGTCTTGGTTCATGGTGCGTGCATTGAATTTAATTCACTTTAACCAATATATTCTAAGTGTCTTTGAGGATATTTCATATGACTTCTTATCTTGCAGGTTCTGCTGGTACATCGACAATAGATAATTACACTGATTTTCAAAATCATGAGTTGAGTCTTCATGAGATTAACACACTGGAATGGGAAGAACTTGTTGGAGATACTGCACATAATGACGCGCCTTTAATTAGAGATGGTAACGACAAATGATGTAAAATAGTCTATCCTGATTTGGAAGGCTGATGATGGTTTCTGTTACAGGTGATGACTTAGCCTATGACCAGCAGAGAAATGGTTTTGCAAACACCATGAGTAATGTGAGTAATATTCTGTTGATTGATACTTTCGAAACTATTTGTTTACATGATTATTTCCATAACAGAAGTAATGTTGGTCCTAAAACTACGCATTCCATTAAATTAAAATGTTTGACGGGCACAGCTCATTTCAGGTTTTCTAGGAATTGATTTCCTTGAAGGATTCTCCTTAAGTATTTTTTCTATGTGAAAAAGATAGTTTTGTTTCTCCAGACCTTTTAAGTGAAGACAGATTTTGTAATAGATTTTTTTTTTCTGACTTTGTCTAATCCTTCATCAATTGATTGGCTTGAGCTCCCTCTATCTCTAATTTCAAGATAGTTCTATACTTAGGGTTTTATCATATGTTCACAGCTTTAGGATAACATAATCTAGAAATCAATATCAAAAGAATGTTTCTAGTGATTAGTTGGCAAATTGACACATTTAGATTAACCTAGTTTCTTGATAAATATTATTTATATACTAGGCTATAAACTATAATATTATATTCTAAGATCATCAATTAATACTTGGTAGTTTGTCACCACTAGTAGCTTGGTTGGTTATGAGTCATATGATATCCATGCATGTTGCCTAAGGTTATGGATTCCATCTCTGCTTGTCGCGTCTGCTGTCTTGTACACATGATTTCCTTTACTTGTAGCATCATTGTATGCATGATGTTGTGTTATGCTTTCATATGCCTAGTTCTTTTAAAAAATTAGTAGCTTGACCCATTATGTAGTCTATATTAAGAATCTGCCTCTAAAGTTTTGACATGGGACCAACCTGAAGAATCACCCTCTTAGATCACTCTCTTTCTGTATGTTGTTCCACCGAGCATCGCTATTTTCAGCCTGAATAGTTAGTGTAGCAAGTTATTTATTCATCTTCCCCAAAGACTGGGTGATATGGTTTCCTTCAATTCCTCTAATGGGACCTTTACTGCTTTACCTCTCTTATCCTAGAGATGTTGTCACTTATCTTCTGCTTTGACTTTCTGAGATTTGTATCTTTTTAAGTGCAATTTTGTTAAATAAATTACTGATCTTGTCTTTGCTACAGGGTGGCTTTTTATTAAATGGTATAGCTGCAGGGTTTTCTTCTGCATCTCCATCTAATGTTACGTCTGGTGATGACTGTTGTGTCGACCGATCAAATGGTGGCTACCTTCAAGCAGAAAAAGATAAAGATATGACATCAATATCATTAAGCACAGAGAACCTAAATCATCAAGTGGTAGAATTTGATTTAGATGCTATAGTCCACAATGAAAACACAACTATTTATCCTGATGATTTCCTCCTTAGTCAGAACAGTTTTGGAAACTTGTTAGATGATCTACAGCTTCAGGTTTCAAGTTCAGTGGGTGATGAGGTCAGTTCAATGACAACATTGGGAGATCATACTTTCAATATAATCGAGATCTCACCTGGCTGGTCTTACTCCACCGAAGAAACAAAGGTTTTCATAGTTCTGGCTCTTCTTTCCAAGAACATAGTTATGTTTCATTGACCCATTTTCCTTCCCTTTTTTTAGATGACCAAGACAACTGACACCCATTAGCTATGATTTATATGATATTCATGAACAATCAAAATAAACATAATAATGGCCAAACCAGTATCTGGTGCAGGTGGTACAGACGAACACTTGAATCGTTGAAATAAATTATAGTCACTTGTAATTGGATAATATATTTATAAATATATTATAATGTAATAAATCTACTTGTAATAGTAATTCGATTTTTTTTTTTAAAATCTCTGAACCAACCATCTCAATCCAAACTAATTTGATTCATCTTATATTTTCAGAAAATTAAAAATTTAAGATCCACTATTTTCTTTTTAGTTTGGGAAGACAGATATTTTAAAAATTAGAAACCCAATGTGATCCCAACCAAGGGTCAGGTTATGTTCTTGAATTTACATGGGTTTTCATATTTTTATTTTCCTAACCCAAGAAACTTGGATCGGGTCAACACTTCCTTATGTAAATGAGCAATTATTTTCCTGATGTACTTATAAATTGGTACTGTTTGCTTAAAAGTAGAAAAAATTTCAGGTCATAGTGGTTGGATATTTTTCTGAATCAAAGAAGCACCTACTGTCATCCAACATCTATTGTGTCTTTGGCGAGCTGTGCGTTGAAGCAGAGATGGTTCAACCAGGTGTCTATAGGTGCAAGTCACTTCCACAGCCACCTGGACAAGTGGATCTTTTTTTGACTATGGATGGTCATACACCAATCAGCCAAGTTTTAAGTTTTGAGTATCGGTGTTTACCTGATAATCCTTTGGACGGTCGGGTCATTTTATCTGAAGATGATTTCAACAATTTGAAGTGGGAAGATTATCAGAAGAGGCTTGCTTATCTACTGTTTTCTACTTCCAACAATGCATCCATTTTATCAGGGAGGATATCAGTGAAATCCCTTAATGAAGCAAAAGAATTTTCATTGGTTACCTCTTCTTTAATAGAAAAGAATTGGATGAATTTGTTAAAACCGGACAACACTAATATGCTCTCATCTGAACCAAGTAGAGAAGATTTTCTTGAGCTGATTTTAAGGAGTAAGTTGCAGGAGTGGCTTTATTTAAAGATAGCTCAAGGTTGTGAAACAACTAGCCATGACAGTCAAGGTCTAGGAATCATACATTTGTGTGCTATTCTGAATTATACATGGGCAGTTCGTCTATATTCCTTGTCAGGCTTGTCATTGGATTTTCGGGATACACAGGGATGGACAGCTTTACATTGGGCTGCTCATTATGGAAGGTATGCTGTCTGTATTCAACTTGATGAGTGCTTGGTCTTTTTCGCCTAATTTTCTTGTTTTTCTTTTTTTCTTATATAATTACCATAGACTGAGAATAGCATTTTCATAAGCCCTTATATGCTTTTTACGATGGAAAGCTCACTTTGTATTATGCAGGCCTTTCGATATATTAGAAGCAATTCAATGGGAAAACTTTGATGGTATCATATATAAGAGGTTACAGTTTTAGTTAGCTTGATCAAATGAAGTTTTATGTGGTGAGGTTGTTACAGCCGTGACCCACGGGTGAGTCGGTGCAATTGTAGGAGATGTTGAAAGGGATAAATAGAGCCCAATTAGGCAAGAAAACTCATGATCTCCAATTCGCTGGGGAAAGAAAACTCTGATCTTGGTCAACTCGTTAAGAAGAGAACACGATCTTGATGCGAGAGTAAATAGTATAAACTTTATTTCTACCAAAAGCTTAAATCTCATTACAATCAGGGCCTATATAGGCCCATTGCATAGGCCCTTACTTGAAACTATAAGGAGAAATCATCTCCTATTTTTTCTCACTAAACTAACCAGGAGAATAATTCTCCAATTGATATATAATTCTTTAATGACTCAAATATTAGGATAAGGATTCTCGAAACACTACTCATAACATGATTCAATAAACTCTATTAATAACTATGACAAATACCCATGATATTATTACCTATGGTACTAATAACAAAGGTCAACTGTGTGATCAATGCTTAGGTAGGTATCAGTATAGGACCAACATAAAGGTGTACCAAATGATGATAGTAAATAATGTTCTGTTAGATATGGTCGATGCAATCGATTGTTGAACCAGTGTTCTTAAAATCTGGTCAATGAATAACACAGTTGGGCCTTGTGTTATCAGTTTGGTCAATCAAATAAACTAATTTGATAGGTCAGTTGAAAAATTGTAAATAAAATATATGATTCAATTGGTTTATCTTCCTCCGGTTGATTTCGATGAAACAAAAAATTGAGGTTAGACTAAACAGTTCTGATTGAACAAATTGTTATGCTGGTGAGCTGGCTGCTCCAATCTTTGAAATACTATGTTGCATAATACATGCTGAATCATGGCCAAAGCTACTAATATAATTAATTACATTGAAATAAAAGAGTTGAAACAAAAATAACGCAAGCAGGGAATTCCTTGTGTTAATAGTATAGTAAATGCCCACACTTTTAGCATTGGAGAGTTGTGGCCTATGTAAAGAGTTTTCGATCTTAAGAAATATTGGATGAAATGCACACAAGAATTTTATGTCTAGGACTAATAATTTCCTTTGTCACAAAGACAATCACATATGCCTGAAACCAAGTTTTCTGATTTTGAGCAATCCTATAGTGTGAATCGCAACCATGGTTTTAAATCTCGTACAGTACCGGGCGGTAAGCCCGGTATTTACCGGTTTTTGAAAAAATCGGTATACGAGATACCCGGTATGGGTAAATACCGGGTATCTCGGTAAATACCGCCCGGTATCCCCGGTATTTATCAAATACCGGGCGGTATTTGCTATCATACCGGGCTATACCGCCCGGTATGATATTTTGCACTGTAGCAAAAATATCGATACTTTAAAAATACCGATATTACCGATAAATACCGCCCGGTATGCTCCGGTATTTAGCAAATACCGGGTGGTAAGAGCTATGATACCGGGCGGAGTTATTTTTAGCAGCAAAATCAAAAAAAAATAAAAAAGGCTCGGTATGCAATTTTCGTACCGGACCGTACCGTGTGTTGGTACGGTACGGTATCGGTACGTACCGGTACCGGTCATCCACCGAGATGATGACCGGTATCGGTATTTTAAACCATGATCGCAACTACAACTGAAAATTCTTAATTTCAAAACTTGAGAACAAAACGTAACCAAAGTATCTTTTGGAATATAAATGAGACCTACCTAGAAATCTTGGTTCCAATTAGCAAAAGCCTAAAATTACCCCTAGAAGGAACTAGTCAGGATGAACTAGTACAGTAACAGAGTGAAATTTATGAGTATACTTTTGCAGTTGCAATCTGGGATTTGATTGGCATATCTTTGTTTTGGCTTCTGTTTGGAAAAACATCACTGGGATATGTTTGGGGAGCCACTGGAAATTGTTATGGAATGAGAATTCAGAATGTAATAAAATTTCCACAGAAGGAATATTTTTATGGAGTGCAATAGTGATTTTTTTCCTCTAAATTTTCCTTCTTTCTTTTCCCTAGAAAATTCATGGTTTTTTTTATAGGCTGTATGAGCCAGGTTTCCCCTTTTTTTGACATATCTTATGTGCTCCTTTTGTACTGCAGAGGAGAAAAAGGATCATCAATTATAGATTCTTAGGCCATGATTTCATCACTTGTTTATGAACCTTCTTTGAACTTGAGTTGTGTCTTCTGATGTACTTTGCCACCTTATTTACCTCCATTTTCTTTTCTGGGTGATCATAATAACAGGGAGATCTATTCTCAATGAATCAGTCAAATCCAATGGGTTTCTAATGGTGTATTGTTGTTACTTACCAAGTAGTGTTGATTGTGTGACGTGATCTTGGAATTTTAGCCTCCATGTCTGATACTTATCTAATACAATGTAAGATAAAAGAGATTGCAGCCTCAAGCAGTTTTCTGTAGACATAGAACGAAATTCCTATTATTTCCGTTAAGATGTTCTTTTCTACATGTATGGTATCTTGATTTATGGGATGTCCCAATCCAATGTTATTTATATTTATACATCTTTTAGTTACAACTTACATACAGTTGTTGAATAGCTACTAGCAAAGTATGATATTAAAATGCAAGTCTAACCATACAAGCACAGAGAACTTTTCATTGGGCATTTCTGCAATCTGGCACTCTGTAATGAATTGGGATCAAGATACAAAATGTGTTTAAGATGCTTAATAGGTGCTTTAGATACTTGGCAATACATGATGCACTTTCTCTGTGCATTGTCCCTCCTGTTCACAGATTTCGTACCTATTTCATGTCATTAAGAACTTAAGATTGTTGATGATGTATTGTTCATTCAGGGAAAAAATGGTTGCTGCTCTTTTATCCGCTGGAGCAAATCCAAGCTTGGTTACAGATCCTACTTCTGAAAGCCGTGGGGGACGCACTGCTGCTGATCTGGCATCAAAACAAGGTTACGAAGGCTTGGCAGCATATCTTGCTGAGAAAGGACTCACTGCACATTTTCAGGCAATGTCGTTGTCTGGGAACATAAGTACACATGGAATGCCTACAACACCTACTGTAGCTAATTCCAATGTACATTTAATGAATCTGAGTGAGCAAGAATGTTGTCTGAAAGAATCATTAGCTGCATACAGGAATGCTGCTGATGCAGCTGATCGTATACAATCTGCAATCAGGGAGCGTGCTCTAAAGCTGCAAACTAAAGCAATTCAGTTGGTCAAACCTGAGATGGAAGCATCTGAGATAGTTGCTGCTATGAAGATCCAGCATGCCTTCCATAACTACAACAGACGAAAAATGATGAAGGCTGCTGCACGAATACAAAGCCATTTCCGTACCTGGAAGATCCGTAGAGATTTTGTCAACATGCGTAAAAAGGCTATTAAGATACAAGTAAGACTTGTAGATAGCTTCCTTTTTCTTGTGGTTTTTGCCAACCATTTCATGATATTGAAAGCAAAAAAAAACTTTTTTTGGCACTCAAAATAAGACTAGCAATGTTTCTCTTTAGTTTTAGTATAATTCCATCCTCTCCTTTACCTGGTAACTTAAGTTTTATACACTATTCATAAGGTCACCTTTGGAGGTGAAAAACCTACAATTCGTAGGACTTATGATGCTAAAGGACTGTGGTCTAAGTATCTGGGCTACAATTTGACATATATGAACAGGCTGCATTTCGGGGGCACCAAGAGCGGAAGCAATACCGCAAAATATGTTGGTCAGTCGGAGTACTTGAGAAGTCAATTCTTCGTTGGCGACTGAAGCGAAAAGGCCTACGTGGCATTCAAGTTGAAAATGCTAAAGCAATGAGATTGGACATAGAACCAGAAAGTACGGGAGAGGAGGAATTTTATCGAGTTAGCAGGGAGCAAGCTGAGGATCGTGTGCAGAGATCAGTTGTACGGGTTCAAGCTATGTTCCGTTCGTATCGAGCACAGCAAGAGTATCGAAGAATGAAGATGGTATATGAACAAGCAAAGGTATTCCCCCCCACCCCCACTCCTCCTTAAACATGCCTAGCTGTCAACTAATACACATGAAATTCACCTAATAAACCACAAGAGCCCCTGTGCTGATGCTTACATACAAGAACCTTTCTAGGAATAGCTATCTAGGATGCCCATATCTTTTAGGACGAAATTTGTCTCCTAACAACATAAATTGATATAACTAGTAACAGATAGTTTTTGTTGCTTTGATTCTACTTCATTATTTTTAGTTATACTCTTTTTTTTTTCTCAATCATGCAGTTGGAATTCAATGAACATCAGTAGGGAGTTCCTCTAATCAGTGTGTTGCTGGCTAAAGTTTTTTTATAAAGTTAGGCTTCACTCTGAATGGGTAAAATAGGTGTAGATAAATCATGTTTGTTCCAGTCAATCTGAAGCTGTAGTTGTTAACCAGCATGAAGTTTTTGATTGCCGCATCATAGTGGTGGAAGTTGGACAGTTACAGCAGGAAGCACATTTTTACAGCGGGAAGATTGAATTGTCCCATGCTGATATACCTACCTAATTGGATGAGTGCAATGATCTGTTGTAAAGTTAAAAATTGTCCTCAACTCACTATTTCAGAGCAATACTGAACATATGTATATTTAGCTATATATAATTAATTTGAAAAAAATTGCGGTATGACTGATATGGCAGCCCAGCATGTGTCATTGATGTGATTAAGGTATGTACAAATTACACTCTGCACCTTGAATTTTCATCATCTAATTTCAATAATAATAACACTATTGTGCTCTCGTTTACTATTAATGTTGCTTTATGTGAGGGTTAATTTGTGTATTTGGAAGTTATTGTTTTACAAATAAAAACAAAATTGTTATATATGAATGCATTTGTTTTCTCCCATTGTAATATTATTACCTTTTCATTTTAGCAAATTGAGTTTGTTTTTATGTTATCTTATTTCATTTATTTTTGTATTTGTACATGGATATATTAATGTATTTATGTATGATTCACATTTTTATGGGCCAGAGCTAGGGATGCCAAAGAACAAGATGTTTGGATTGTGCAAAGCATGATTATTGAAATTATATTTACCCTCAGTAGTCGTATGAATTTAGCTGTCTTATGTTCTAGAGTTTGTAAGGCCTCTCGTGTTGGCAACAATTAAATGGAGTGGTTACCGACCTTTTAGCTTTGATCGGCGGTCATATTTATAATATAAGACGTGACGGAAGGACTATTTTGTTTCAAACCAGCCCTTCAAGCCGTGATGTTTAAAACTACTTATAATATACTACAAATATAACATTTAAAAAAATTATATCTCGAATAAAACACAAGAGCTCTTATATTCGAGTGAAATGTACGAAAAGGTTATTACTTATTAGTAATTTAAAATATTAAATAAAATAATAAAATTTACCCTCATTTTTTTTCTTTTCTTTTCTAAAGCCATTAGTTCAACCAATTCAAAAAGTCTAAACGAGTTGTTCAGTCTGGCAAATATAAAATCAGCTGACTCATTGACTATTTGGCGTCGGCATTTTCAAAATGGATTTCATGATGATATATACGCCATGTAGCCCTTCACATTAGGAGTGAAAGAAAATAAAGAAAAAAATCCCTAAAGTTTTGAAGTTCTAAAATGTCATCGATCAATTTGATAATCAAATTCAAGAAAATGCCAATTTAAATGCCGAAGGTTTTGAATTCATTTCAATTTCAATTTCTACTTTTCATCTCCAAAATGCTCATAACATATAAAATCTCATGTGAAATATACCTATTGTTTAGTCACGAAAATACGTACAGTATTATTTTTTTAATATAAGCACTAACAATTGAATCAAATGTAAAGTCACGTACACATATTCAATACGTAGTTAAATAAATGATAGTTCGATCATGTCAGGGACGAAAGAAACAAAATGAAATCGAAACATGCATTTTGAATGTTCTAATAAAACGTTTTAAAATATAGGAGCTAAATTGACAAAATTATAGAAACTTTGGAGTAAACTTGAAATTAGCCCAAAAATGGAAGGCAAAAATTAAGAAGAAATTTAGTCTGGTTAATAACCAACAGTACTTCTACATCACAGTGGACATTGTAAATAAATACTAAATAGTACGAAAATCACAATGCATATCATGTTATAGTAAACATGCATGGAACTTTGATTAATTGCAATCTTAAAACAACCAATGTGGCACCCTCTTCTCAAAACTCTTCTCCACGATGGTGCCCAGACTTGGCTTCCACCTCTTGCTCGAATACTGCCTCATCAAAATCTCCGCCCTCTGCTCCATCTCCTCCGCCATACCTCCCTGCTTTCTCTCCTCTCCCGCCGCCACCTTGTTGCCTTTCTCCGCCGGTCCTACCGCGCGCATCCGAAGAAGCGCCCTCAGGAACGAACAGTGCACCGACCGCAGCTTCAGCATTCGGCTCGCCGTTGCCAGGACCCGACGAGCCTCGTCGGGCGACAACCCGGCGGCATTCCCTCGGGCCATTGGGAGCATCGCGTACATCTTGTCGGGCTGCAGCAGGTGGTCGGCAGGAAGCGGCGTCACCTTCGCAATGCCGCTTGCAGACAGCGATCGCAGGTCGACCACGAAGTGCCGAGGGTGCTCGAGCATCAGCTCGGCGACCGGGGTCGGTTGGTCGAGGTCGTGCACCGTGCCGTCGACGAGCACCACCTTTCCGCCGCCGCAGTCGTTAGGAGCTCGGCAGGAGAGCAAATTCCCCATGAGAGAGAGAGAGAGAGAGAGAGAGAGAGAGAGAAAGAGAGAGAGAGAGAACTCAATGAGTCATGGGTGCTCAACTACTAATTTGAAGGCCCGAGATGGTGCAGTTCATTTCACAAATGGTTGACCCAGTGTTCAGAATAATACACCGTTCAGGTGACTACCCAATCAACATCTGCCTAATGTTCACTGAATCTGCTTACCTCACTTGGCATCGAATGGTCACAATAAGTCCCTGTGTCGTGTAAGATAGAAGACCAGCTTCATTGACTCGGTCTCCAAATAAAGAAGGATTCGCTCAACTGCTCTTGCGCCTCCCATTACTAAACTAAATTAAATCGCTCAACCGCTAAGCAGTAGCCAAATAAATATATAATTATCAAGTCATAACAGGAAATCATCCACCACCCCACCAAGAATCGTACACGTGTCTTCTGAACAAAGTGGGACCGACGAGAGGACTCCTTAAACGGCCAGATGTCAGCTGCAGAAGTGCGGAGAGATGGAGTTCCGAAATGGAGAGGCACTGTTTGTGAAAATGGCTGAGCCGAATTAATGGAGCAGGGAGAGGATGAGGAGAATCGGAAGCAACTTCTATGGAGCTCGGCTCCATAGAAAATTTTTATGAAGCCGAGCTCCGATAATGAAGCACGAATTTTAAAATAATTTCAATTCGTGCTTCATCGTTGGAGTTTGGCTCCATGAAATTTTTCTATGGAGTCGGGCTCCATGATGATTTTTTTCAGGAGAATCGATGGCTACGAGAGAGTATTCGGTGGTCAGAAATCATGACATGTTATAGCATTTTGTGTATAAAAGAATTTTAATAATTAATGATATATGATATCGATGGGATGACTATTTACATCAAATTCAAAGCTACTAAACAAAACTACACTTTATTCTTAATTCATCCGCCACGATCAAATCAAATTATGCTGAATTCCTGGACTGATAGGAGAAACACGAACAACAGAATGAACCTCTCATGTAAAAGATAAAATAAATAAAGAACTACTGACAATGAATAACAACTTAGAAGTTTGACCCTAGTGATGAGACATTAGGAGATCATAGTTCATATATATATATATATATATATATATATTTTGTCCGTATATTTTTACGTTTGTGTATTCTTTATAATAATTATGTTATAAAATTATTTTTTAAAAATAAAAACTTAGAATATATAAAGGATATTATTATAATTTTTGTTTTTTTTTGAAAAATAAACACCCTGCATTTTATTTAAAGATTATGGAAGAGAAGGAGAATGAAAGAGAAGTTAACATTATTATAATAATTGATAAATAGTTAATCCATTTACAACTTTCAAGACTTGACAACAAACTTATAAGTGATAGATTATGAAAAACCCGGAAGTCAAGAGGATGAAATAATAGTCATAAATGTTACGTCAAAAAATAAAGATTAATATCAATTGCTTGCAATTCAACCCTCACGAAGACCAGCTAAAAATAAACATTTGGTCACGAATGTCAAAAGGTTACAATAAAATAAAATATTCTAGATCACTGCTGAACTGTGTATGTAGCTAAAAACTGCTTATTGATGTAGTAGGATTTACAAGGAAAAATAAACTGTAGTAGCTCGGATTACTAGTAACGGTCTTTGTCCGCATAAATTGTAATAGTACGAGGAAAAAAAAGTATATATTAAGCAAAGACCATGATCCAAAGTAAATAAATTAGCAAACAACAAAAAATGGGGTGATATCCATTAAACTCCAAGCTTTTGAATTAACTCTACAATTGTTTTGACCTACAAAATAGATATCATATTCCTGACTAATATAAAATTTACATGACCAATGCCATCAGCCAATAGCACAACATTCCGAAATAGATATCACTAACGGCATTTTCCAGCTATAAAACACATTTTTTTCTCACGCCAGAACTTGACCTAAGAGCATGCTATCAAGAGGAAAGGCCCTTGCCAGCTAAACTAATTGACACCTTCCCTCATGCTCCATTTGACATCCTTATCAGTTGGTTACTGGAAATGGAAGCTCGACAGACTCCACCTCCATTATGACTGTAGAGAATTCATTAAAACTACATTTTGATGCTGCAAATCTTTGTCAAATATATCAGCTAATAATTGGATCAGGCTCATACTTCAATTCAGGAAGCTTCTCAACCCTGTCATTAAAAGGCTTGTCATTAGCAAATAATTAGAAGAAAGACAAATCATGTTCCATGAAGCATGCATTCAAAGTGTAGATACAAATTTAAAGTCGTGGTAGATAAAAGAAGATCCATGAAGCCAACACTGAATAGTTGAGACTTCACGGCTTGTTGTTGTACATAATGTGGGCCACAATATGATAGAGACAATAAAACAAAGTGATTTCAACAAATCCCATTGACAAGTTAAGGGTTGAAATAAGCATCAGTCAATAACACTTAGCATTCTAACTTGAGGCCACTTTTATTCAAATGTCAGTGTTCAACAAAAGCATATACGAAATGTTGAGCTCCTAATTGATGAAGCCAGACATGCAATGTAGTCAGAAACTCAGAATCATGATCTCTCAGCCATTACAAATCCTACAACCCAAATCTGTTGAATCAGGCTGGATTCTGTTCCAACTTGCAAATAAAAAAGATGGACTCCGTTGGTTAACTCATGCGAGCTTAATGAAATTAAAAGGAGAGGGGAGAGCTTAACGGAATAACTGCAATTTATCATGAAAAGTAAATAAATGAGCCTATTTGCTATCATTTCAATCTGTATGAGACTATGAGTTACCTTTGTCTAACTTTTAGTATCCCAGTGCCAAGCTGCATGGGAATGCCCATTATAATGCATTCACTTACTCCTTCTATTTGATCATCCCTGCCACTATATGAAGCATTAAATAGGTGCTCTGCAGTTTTCTCGAAAGATGCTAACATCAGAACACTCTCCTTCATCTTGGAAATGCCAAATCTTGTAATTCCGAGCACTTCACCCTGTTAAGAACAATCACAAGTTATACAGGTGCATGCATTAAAGAACCTTAAAATTCTTGAAGGCAGAGCTCAAAGGTACAATAAGATGCCATCAGATGTCTGACCTTATACGTCATTAAATCTGCCAGAAGCATCATATGGCGAATATCTATACTCATGCCATGGCCTTTCATGGTCTCATCAATTTCATTTATGATGCATCTCCTTGCAGCTTCAATTCCAAGAGTGTGCTGAACTTCCATAATATGGTTACTTTTTGTTTTTGTTCCATCAATTCCTTCAGTTCCCATGACTGCCAAAAGGTTTGTACTACGTACATAGAAGTCCAGAAGTCAGTTGCATTTTATATTTCTAATAGGCAAAAGATCAAACAAGTATACAAATCAAGAGCTAGAATAAAAACTCTAGCTAGCCCAGCCATGATGTGATCATGCCCCAAGACTTGAAGATTGAAAACAGATGGCACACTCAGATTTGTGTGAACAAACATGATCTCTGGCTGCATAGCCTGCATTTTAACGTTACACTTATGTATGTTCTTCATAGAAATGTGAATTTCTGTACAGATACTCTCATTTGTGTATCAAGAACGAACTAGAAACCTTAGGGCCTGTTTGGTTAGCGAAACCAAGTCTGTTTTCATGGTTTCGGTTTCACTGAAACCAAAACTGCTTACGAAAACATGTTTGGTTCAGCGTTTTCATGAAACTGAATCGAAACCAGAATGAAAACGAAACCAGTTTTCTTAATAAAAATGAAAACACCAGAATGTTGTTTTGTGGTTTCGAGACTGTCGGTTTCGTTATCAAAATGGAGTGACAACTTTATAATTATAATTTTTTTTTTTATAAAATTAATTAATTTAAAAATAAATCAAACTATATTAATTTTTTTTAAAAAAATAAAAATCATCATTTTCAACTCAAACTATTATCTTAAATTTACAAATTAATTAAACCAATTTATATCTAATTGACTCAAACCCAAATTTTAAAATAACTCAATTTTCTTAAAGTTAATCTATTTATAATTAATCAAAACTAATTTAGACCACTAGAATTATTATTATTTTGAAATATTAGCTATTAATTAATTTTTATATCTAATTGAACAAAAAAATCTCAAACTACCAATAACTTAATTAATTAAATATTACAAATATTTTATAACTATATTAGCAAATATTTAATTTTGTAAACTAACTAAATATTAATTACTATTTACTACTAAAAATGTTCAAGGAAAATTAATATTATTTTTTATAGCCAAATAAATATTCACTGGTTTCAACTAACTAAAACTTATGTTGTTTTCATTAACCAAACGCGTTTTCGGAAAACTGAAAACTAGAAACCAAAATCAAGTTTTCGAAACCAAGTTTTCAGTTTCACTGAAACCAAACCAGAAAATAGTTTTCGCTAACCAAACAGCACCTTAGGGTAAAGGTACTTAGTTATTTCAGTAATCAAATTTGTTCTATTCACCAAAACAAAATAGGCTTGCATATGTTGAAGAGTGTCTCAATCAAGCTTGTTAAAGGCGCTAGGTGCACTCAAGGTGCAAAGGTCTCATATCGCCTGAGGCGCAAGGCGCAAAAAAAATGCACGCATGACCGAAGCAAGGCGCACCTTTGTAAAAATATTATATATACTATTCTTAAACAATAAAATATATGATATGTAATATAAGAATTAGATTATGTAAACCATTGCACCTATAACATCAACAATTCCAATGGAGAATTAAAACATCACATATCGCGAATCTAATTAGAGAGACAAACAATAAAATCTTTAAAGACCAATGGTATGTTTGCTTCATTGAATAGGATAGGATTGGATAATAAATGATGGAGGATTAAATATGAATTTTATCCGGTGTGCATCAGATATAATATTAATTTTATATTCTCCTATTCTCATTTTCTTCTAATCCATGCACTAAACAAACAATTGATATTAATCCATCAATTATCCTATCCTCTCTTATCCTATGAAGTAAACATGCCCTAAGAGTTTTTCACAATCCATCAAACTAGGTAATTCAAATCAAACATGAAAAGCACCAAAGCTTTTAAGTTTTAACACAAAGTTTGTGATCCTCCTCATCCCTACTCCGTAGACATCATACCCGGAGTCTCCATCACTAAAATGACTATTAGTTTCATCATCCACATCTGACTTGTATCCTTCAACATCATCTATTTCATATGAATCCGCCTCACTCTTTTCAAACTCACGCTCAGTCGAGCCTTTTAAACTACTGACACTAGAGCTTGATTTAGCTTGTTTTCATCATTTTTTAATATTACATTAAGTGGTGGTCCCCTCCACTTAAGAAAAAACCAGGTTACATCCAGGCGCATAGGGCACGCCTGGCTGAAGTCGCGCAGGACTGAAATGGCGCCTCGCTTGGCGCGCCTTTGACAACCATGGTCTCAATGCATATTGCAGAGACCTGAAATTTCAGCTACTATTTCTGATATTGGACTAGATGCATTTGAAGTCAAATAACCATATCCATTGAACACATGAAAGCAATAATGTCATCCTAATATATGTGCATTTGGAAAAGAAGTAAACATACTAACCCTTCAACCAACAACTGAAATTTTCCTTGTTTTTCATTGATAACAACGCGTTGAACAGTTGGAATACCCTAAGAGTAAAAAACCAGATATTACTCCACACAGTACTTCTGTGGTGAAATATAACGGAACTCCCAAAGATATGCAGCTGAGGCAATTTACCTTCACAATGACCTTCGGAAGCATGCCCTTTAAAGTATGCAGTTCAAACTGTAGTTTTTTTCTGTCGGCATCTGGGGGAGAGATTTTCAACTTGTCGTTGCATATAGTATGTATGTGCTGCACAGATGCTACCAAATGAGAAATGACCATGAAAAGGATAATAAGTTCAAACAAGCTCCAAGTAGAATACTTCACCTCAGGTTTTAGTTTTAATTTGGGATGATTCAGGATTGAATGACGAACGGACTCAGCAGAAACATCAATATGTAATGATTTAATGAGGTCCATATCAAGTTTTATAGATATATATGGCCGACTAGACATCAACACAATCTTAAATGATTTAGAAACCTGCATAATAGAAATAAGATCAGTAGCCAAAGAGCTAATATTCCACTTTACATATACAGAAGTATAACAAGCAGACACAGGTGTAAGAAAATTTAGGTCAACACATGATGCAATATTTGTTTCCCACAGCTAATATAAGAGGTGATAGAAAGTTAGGAACAACATTGTTTTCCCATGGATTCAAATCTTGTACCGTACTAGACAGTTACTACCGGTTTTTCAAAAAGCAGTACCGGTACACTCCGGTATCGGACTGTGTACCAGTATCAGACTGTACCCTTACCGGACTGTACCAGGGTGTACCGATTGTACCTCCTTCTACAGCCTATGTAGTATGTACCAGGGATTCCGAATTGGTACTGCCCGGCAGATAAATTTTTAGCCATTGGGGCACTTTTTGTACCAACTCCAAATGGCTCTTTGAGCTGTTGGGGTTAGTTTTGTTATGGTTTTGGGGTTATACCAAGCCCCCAAACCATCTCATCTAGACATCTACCCCTGATTCACACTCTAAGTCTCATACCCTCTCAAATCTCTCTCATTCTCTCCACTTTCTTAAAGATCATCACTTTAGTTATTTTTTTCATTTTAACTTCAAGATTAAAATCATAATTTTGACGTGTTGGGCCATGGTTAAGAAGTTTATGTGTATTTTTCATCATCTATTAGAGGATTATGTGTATTTTTTTTATTGAATAATTTGTTTGGAACTTATTATTTTTTTAAAAAAGGAAAAAAACTGGTACAGATCAGTATGAGCCAATTTGTACCAGCCCATACGGCACGGTGAGTACTGATCAATTGCCGAAATTGGTATGAGTACGAGATTTTAAACCATCGTTTCTCCTACCACATGTTTTTAATTTTCTAATGATTCAGCATCTAAGAGAAACCAAACTAAAGCTGTTAAAAAGATAAACAAGGGCATATCGAAAACAAAAGGCAAGGTATGAATCACAATGCATAGAAGAAACTTGTGATGGTATGGATGGAGGATGGTATGAATGGAGGATGAACTATGGGTCAGTTATAGTAAATAAGGAAAGATGGAAAGTCTATGTTGAAAAGAAAAAGATCTGACACAAGACACTTGTCCCCCACATCATTTGGTCCTGCAGATGGGTCAAATAAAAGTGTTAAGAAATGCTATCAGGAGTTGATTAATTCAAGGACTGGGGAACTGGAGTTCATTAGTGCACTGAATTTGTCATTGTAATTCTGAAGAGATGTACCTAGGAGTGGATAGTCACCCAGTTTCCGATTCAAGATAACTTTGTCCAAGAATTTTAATCAATTTGGGCAGGATAGAAGAAACAAAATGGAAGAAAACCTGTCCGAAGGCTGAACGAAAATTAATTATAAGCATTTTGTGTTTTGCTACTGCTACACAAAAAACATGAAAGCAAAGGCAGGATGTCATTAATGAAAAGTCGAGGAAGGTTGATTGTGCAGTGGTTAGGCCTTACTCTGAGTAGGTGAACTGAGCAAAATGGACAAGATACATGGAGTTCAGCTGCCAATGGCAGTACTCAATGCATCACAACTAAGGCCATCTCTTTTGACCATTTGTTGGAATCCTAGTGATTCTCAGGACTGTATCCTTCTGAATCAAAAGCCATAGCAATTCATGACCGTTAGAAGTGATATACAAAACAAGTTAGCTAAAACCCCTCATCAGTTGCATCCAACTCTGATAAATAAAGCAGTCAATGATTCCAATCTTGGTAGCAAACTGGAACTGTTTATTATGTAATAATTTAAATGCTGAAATCAAGTGTCAAATTATAAAGGCAATAAATGAAAAATTTAAGTAACTCTTTTTTTTAGATAAGAAAATTTAAGTAACTACAAATGATGTTTGTTCTTACCAGCATCCATAGCAACTACATTTTGCATCCTAAAAGCTATTTTTAGGAAGTTAAACGCTTTAGGATAAGCACAACATCAACATCACTAAAAATTTCATCTATAGAATAAATGGTATTGTGCACATGGCATTTTACATATATCAGTTACACATGTCTGTCTAACAAACCAAAATAACTGAAATAAATCCAATATTTTATACCTTTATAAAGATTGGCTCAAAATCTCAAATACTAATAAGCTCCAATGCATTAACAAGGCAAATCAAAGATATATCATTAACAAGGCATCTTAAATATGTAACATCACCTCCCCTAGGACAGTCTTCTCCATAGAACTTCTCACTATCTTTGCAACCACGACATTATCATCTCGTTGAAGTGTAGCAGTAATAATTGGCGTGCTTATATTTTTAGAAGCATTTATTATTTCCTTGATGCGAGGAACACCAAGAGTGACATCTGGTTCTCAGTCAAGAAACACTTATACTATCAACTTTGATAAAATGTACATCTTCAGAGGTAATAAGAAAAAACAACATATTCAAATTGACAACAACATCCACAAACAACTTGGATGATGCCACAGGATATCAATAAATTAATATAACCAGTTATATAAACATTGAGATGAAAGCTAGAATGCCAACAGGATGCTTCAGTTTAACAAAATAACACTAAAGGATACTCATGCTAGCTACACCGGCAAAATGAAATGTTTTTAATGTCATCTGTGTTCCTGGTTCTCCAATGCTTTGAGCTCCAATTGCACCAATTGATGCTCCAGCCTCAACTTTTTTTGACTGATAACGTGATATACATGTATCTAAGAATACCTAAATTAATAACAAAAAGAATATATAAATATAAAATGAAATGAAATGATGATATCTAATGAGTTCATCATGCAGGTTCATCCTAACAATATATTCAGCAGATAGGTTTTCAAAAACAATACTTCATTTCCATAAACACAATGATTGAGAAAGTATAAAGATGTCTTAGAAGCTGCGCACATTCAACACGTACGTGGCATTCACAAACTGATCCAGAATTTGTCAATCTTAGTCATTAATTCAAAAATTTATAAATCAACTTGGCTAGTGATGATTTTTTATCCTCTTTTCTTCCACTTCAGAAGTAGTAGATGGCTAGTTGCATACCTCAATCTTCATTGCTATTCTATATTGATAAAAAAAGTTGAGACATACTTTGCCTAATGGCTGTCTTCTACACTATAGCTATGCATGTTCAGTTGCTAATACGAGACTGTGAATAACAGTGTCTTAGATTAATTCATCTAGGATGATAGGCTAATAGAGACATAACAGTTATAAAGTGACCTGACACATGAAAAAAAAAATGTACCACATTTTATAGCATAATTGCATAAAAATTGAAAATTTGATGATTATCAGCATGAAATAGTAAAAAAGAAACATAGAAATATGATACTTAAAATTTTAGTCATATGCAAGCTTATTATCGCGACCAAAAAAATTTCGCGGTAGCGAACCTTGACATCGATATTATCGTTTCGCGATCGATATATCGTCCATTTCGCGACATATCGACAATATAATATATTATAAATATATATAATATCAAACATAAATCCAATTAAATTCACATAGCCATGAACCATAAAATATAGATGTAAGATGAGCAATCAATTAAAATGGACATGAAAATCAATTAAAAAAATGGACACTACAGCACACTACCATAACAACAATAGGCAATCAATTTAAACTTTAAAAGATAGACCACAACAACAATCAAAATTTAGCTACAGTTTAAACTAATAATAGGTAAAACCGTAAAACATATAAAACCAAATTAAGAGTTACATTGAAACCTAATGAAGAGAAAACCACTGCAGTAAAATTAAAATTATATGCAGAAGACCAAAGCATAAAAACACCACTAATTATATGTTATTTACATTAAAACATATAACTAATTATAAATTTAAAACCTACATCAATCAAAAAAGACTACTGTGCACAGTTTAAAATGAAGAATTAAAAAAAGAAGAAAAGAAAAGAAAAGAAGACCAGTGGACTAGAAGAAAGAAAAGAGAAAAGAAAGAAAAGAAAAGAAGAAAGAAGAAGTGAAGAACTTGTAGCTAGTGTTGGCGTCTTGGTGAGCAGCGATCGAGTGGCGTCTTGGCAAGCGGCGAGCGATGGGAAGAAAAGAAAGAAAAGAAAAGAAGAAAGAAGAAGAAGAGTGAAGGACCTGTATCGAGTGTTGGCGTCTTGGTGAGCAGTGATCGAGCGGCGTCTTGGCGAGCAGCGAGCTTCGAGTGCAATGGTGGGTTTTGAGCAATGAACAGCGAGCGCGATCGGCGTTTTTTTCTACGTCGAGTTGCAACAGTTGAGCGTTTTCTTTTTCTTTCTCTGAGGCATTTTTTTAAAGTTAGGTTTTCTCCTAACTTCCCGACAAGATGGCACATATCTCGCTACAAGTCATCTCGTCCAGGCGCTATGAGATTTCTGGGCGAGATGACGCTATCTCGACGAGATGATAACACTGGTCATATGTGCTAATAGTTGTTACTTGTTACCATGGTTTAAAATACCGGTACCGGTACCTAGGGCAGAGCAAAACCCGATCCGACATGTTATACCCGAATAACCCAATCTGAAAAATCAATTCGGGTCGGGTTATTCGGGTATAACAGGTCGGGTCGGGTCGGGTTCGGGTTAAAATCATGTTTAACCCGACCCGACCCGATTTGATTTTAAGTTAAATATATATATTTATGTTACATGTATTAATAAAAGATGATGTTGGCTTTGTGGTTAGAAGGTTAGAGATAAAGTTTAGGAGGTCTTGACTCTTGAGTTCAAGTCCTACTAGAGTTATAATTTTAATACAATTGTTCACCTTTTTAATCATCATTTTCAAGATAAATTATATATTTTTATTTTCCTAAACCGAATTCGGGTTAATCGGGTCAGGGCCCGATTTTTTCGGGTTATTCGGGTTGGACCCCGATTAAAAAATCGGGTCGGGTTGGGTATAAATTTTTTGAAAATTTCTGGTTAATACCCGATCAGGTCGGGTATTGACCCGACCCGTCGGATGCTCAGCCCTACAGGCTACAGGTACTGATCTCCGTCAGTGACCAGTACCGGTACCGTACCGTACCGACACACGGTACGGGCCGATACAAAAAAAGCATACCGAGCCATTTTTTTTTTTTGCTATTGAAAATAACTCTAATAACACATAATTAATCAAGAAATACTTAAATTTAATATTCAAATGTCAAATACATGAATATAATAATTTAAATCCGGCCCCAAACGGCTATATGCCATTATAGCAATGGTTCTTTTTAAGAGCCGTTACGTCATACCGGGCAATACCGTCTGGTATGACATCAAATACCGCTCATACCAGGCGGTATTTACCGAGATACCTGGTATCGCCCAATACCGAGTATCTCGTATACCGATTTTTCAAAAAAACGGTAAATACCGGCCGTACCGGGCGGTACGGTATGATATTTGAAACCATGCTTGTTACATTGAAAGACCCAAATGTATAAATCTATTTTGCTATCTCAAATATAGTTTAAAATCTCGGTCGGTACGGTACGGTAAGTCCGGTATTTACCGGTTTTTTAGGTTTCCGGTATACGATATACCCGGTATTTGAAAAAACCGGGTATATTGTGTATACCGGGCGGTATATGGCGGTATATGGTGGTATACCGCCCGGTATGGGCGGTATATGGTGGTATACTGCCCGGTATGGGCGGTATATGGTGGTATGTCACGGAAACAAAATAAAAAAAACCCGGCCGATATGCATTTTCATACCGGTCCGTACCGTGTGTCGGTACGGTACGGTACCGGTATATATCGGTACCGGCCGGTGATCGAAACCGGTACCGGTACCGAGATTTTAAACCATGATCTCGAAAGACAAGTTTTACATTCATCAAATACCATTTTAGCATGAAGTCAAACAAAATTTTATGCCTTAAACTTCAATATATTTTGCAAATGAAACAACTGCATTTCAATAGAGTTCTAATCAAACCTGGAGTTGTCTAGAAGTAATTCCAGATATATTAGCAGCAACATTTTCCAAGACACTGGAATCCTTTCTCGCTACATGGTTTTCATCAAGTTTAAGTGCTTTTCTCGTTTCTTTAAATAAATTCACACGATTATCAACAAACTTGGTTAACAAATCCTTGAAGAATTCAGAGAAACCACCCTCAGGGGACTTGTACTTTTCTAGTCTGTCCTTCAAAATTTCAGACACTTCCATGGGAGATAACATGTCAGATCCTCTAGGCGGACAAGTAGCCTGAAATTTTGAAAAGATGAGCTATTCAGGAGGCATAAATGTTTCAAAATTTCATGAATCACCGTATTTATATGAAAAGTACAAACCATAATTTTCATGAATAGCTGATCCAAATTTAAGGGAATGCCATTCCTTCCTTCCATCTTTGCAGGATCCATCCCATCGTCTCCATAGAGAAACTGTACTACACCTCCACTAGCATTGCGCACTGTCTGATCATAGTAGAGAGAGAGATCTTCCAAGCCTTTCATCAATCTACGGGACATATATCCAGTTTCTGCTGTTTTTACCTGTTACAACGCAGAAATATGAAAGACATCCCATCATTCTCGTGCCTTGAGTGTACTGAACTTTGACAAGGGAAATGATCTAGAAAGATGAGCAAAGTAAATGCCCCAAGACCCAAGTGGCCTCAGACACAAACATGGAAATTACCTGAACAATATAAAATTGAAACACGGAAATTCTCTTTTAAAACTAATAGATAAAATATGCATGGGGTAAGTTCTGCATACAGAAAATTGCGATAGCAGTAAATGCAAACTCAAAGTGTCCAAAGCAGCAAGAACCATAAAAGATATTTGTAAGTACTAAGTAGCCATCAATTAAAATATAAAACAAACATATTAGCAAATAAGTATGGCTAGAAATAAACAATCAAATAAACTTCAGAAATAAAAATGTAAAATGCCATTGAAGAGTGATTCATACTGCTGTATCAACAAGACCTTCTCGTCCACCCATTGTATGAAAGAAGAACTCCGTAGCCGTCAAACCAGTGTAAAATGAATTAGCAACAAAGCCTTTAGCCTAAATGCCATAAAGTAACATCATTAAATACAAGGTATGAAATATATTTAAAGCCTTAAATCTTAGCTATGCATAAATCAAATCGTCGGAAAACAGTTATAGAAGAGATCCATCATAAGTTCATAACATAATCATCACATTCATGTAGAACTACTAGAACATGCATAAATATTTCTTGGGTCTTTATTCTTAAAAGCTGGCTGATAAATGATATGTAAATCATAATCAAATATCAGATTTGGCCATACAGTATTACCCATACTTGCTAGTGGATTAGATCTTGATCCATGCACCAGGAATGTTAGCCGGGTTAGAAGCAGGCTGACCAATACATGCCCCTTACCTGGTGTATGCAGAAGTATTTATGGAGCAGCATCAGTACATACAGAGCCCAATAACTACTTTTTGAGCTGCTGAACCACACCATAATTGTTGGGGGGAAAATTATGGGCTCAATTTTTTGTGCTAAACCAAATGGAAGATACACCTAATATCTCCTCTCCAACAGCTTAGGAACTAATGATGTTGAGGACATTTGCACTTGGATGAAGCCATCTAAGAACCAATCAAAGCTCTACTTTTGGAGTAGAAGGATAATGTTCCATAAGTTAATGGGTATGACATGACAAAAATATAATGGGATATAAATATGCAGCTTGATGAAGTTTATGAAAGAAATAAGTGAACATAATATAGTCCACATAGTGATAGACGATAGTGGTAAGTTGGTAACTTTTTCTAAGCATATTGTGTGGCAGATTGCGTTAACCTCGTAATCAAGGACATCAGCAGCAATTTCTTTTGACAAAGAAGATAGTGAAGAATGCACAACAATCCATAGCACAATCACTCAGAAGGGATGAAGAAGAATAGGAAAGAAGTGGAAACTGAGAGAAGCAGCAGCAATTATAAAGAAAATAGAAAAAAAGGAGAAGAAATTGGTGTAAACTGATTGTGCCAAACGGCCCAAACTAAAATCCTTTAACCTCTTCACCCTTGGTGAAGGACAATGTTTGTCTATTTAAGGCACATAGTTATTTTAAAAAAAAACATGTATTTTATGGAAGTTGTGAGCCTCCGTTGCAGGCTCAAAACTCCACCACAACAACCCTTTTCAACTTAGTAGTTATACCCACAAGATAAAAAGGTAAATGATTTGCATCATAATATGGATAAGAACAAAACTATTTCTCAATGAGCAAAAAATAGTTACACATCAAACTTACGGCTGGAGTTTTTGAATTTATAGGGAAGTGAGGAAGAGTTCGATCTATAAATCCATTAGGAGCACGGCGACCCCCAACTGATTGCTGACCAACACAAGCAACCATCTGACTGATGTTGATTGGAGAACCTTTAGAACCACATTGTGACATAATCAAAGGGCTGTTTCGCCAATGGAGTTCCTTCATACAAACCTGAAATGGAAGTGCAATTTAACTAGATATTTAAAATAATGTGGTAAAGCAGAAACACATATATGTAAATATAAATCAACATCTGAAATACAATGCAAGTACTCAAGTAGGTCTATAGAAAGCATATTTTTGGATTCAATAGAGAGATTTAGATAAATTTGCAACAGAAAATTGATAATAAAAGTTTATGCATAAGTATAAAACTAGAAAGCACCATTTCCATAGAGGACGTAGATGGTAGCTGGGCAGGATATTCAACTTTATATGCTATGCTAAACATCTGGAAACACACTACAGATAGAAGAAATTGATGAAGCAATAAAGATAACCAAGATAAACCTTACATTTCCAGCAGTAGCCCGAATTTCATTTAATACACCAGTTATCTTAAGTTCCAAGGTCTGAGCTGCATTGCAACCAGGCTGCAATGTAAGTTCTCCTTTGCTGTAAGAGGAGATCAGGTCATGGCACTCTTTATATCCATCATCAATTTTTCTTTTCTTTTCCTGATTGAGATGTTCTCCTGGCTGAACATCATCAATGCCAATCGAAAAACCATGGTTCCCTATCCACCTAGCACTATAAAACAAGGCAGTAGTTCAGTATAAATAGCCTGAACATAACACATAATATAAGAAAACAGTTTCTTTGTACATAATAGCGATTGCTATACATTTTGATGATAACCAAGTCCTGGAGAATAAAACATTCATCACAGATATATTAATCTCCAGTTCCATAAGATAAAAACAAGTTATTTCTAAATACAATGGGAGATGTGCTGAAAAAAATCAATACAAAATAATTTATCTAGTCTACTTCACATCTAAAGAAAGCACATCCTGATTAATATTTGAAGACTACAATGCAAACTCTTACCACAAACAAGAAATGTTAAAAGTGGAACTAATTGACCTTTCATTGCTACACACCTGAGTTCACAATTGCTTTTCCTACCATCACTTGGAGAAGCTGGCGTATGTTGACTACAACATGCACCTCCAATTGAGGCATTCCCGCATTCTCCAAGACGAAAGAGAACGGAGAGGCAGAGAAGAGAGCTGATATGCAGATCATTAGATGCGAATGATGAGGATGATCCAATGATAACATGCAGGCAAGCAATTGAGTTGGAAGATATGATGCTTGATAATGCAAAGGATCCATCACTCTCATACCAATTTATCATCAATATTGAGAAAGAAAAAAGCACCTAACTCAAAGTAAGGAGAAAAGGAAGGTGATTTAGACAGAAGATAGTAAGGATGCTAACACATGCATAGTTAATGTCTGTGTCAATCAGAGTCCCAACCTCCATCCTAGTCTACCAAGAGCAAAGTTCCAACACAAGATAGCACAAAAGTGAAACGCAATCTTCTCCTGTATATTAAGAATGTAAATAAATTGATTGGGCACCTTCCTCATGGTTTAAGATTTTGAGAAAATTGGTTACCCAATCAATTTAAATCTTGCGAGTGTCAATGATTCAAAAGAAAGCTCGATTAATTTATAAGTTGTCCACCCACACGTGAGGAAGTGTTAAAGATATAAAAAATTAAATAATAGATTGAGTCCCTTCCTAACTTCTTAAGATTTGAGAAGGTTGATCACTCAATCAAATTTAACACTTTAGATGTGATTAGTAAAGAAACCAGTGACCAGAATACTTTCTCACTATTCAAAATTCAAGAGGTCAGAAATGATAATGTCAACACAGGAATGGTGATGGAGATGACAATCTTGTAACTTCAACTTAACTAGGTCAGGAGCCAAAGCTAGTACCATTGCCAAGAGAAGGATGTGAACATTCAATAGTCAACTCCAAAAATTATCCAAAAGGATCATGGAAGAGCAAAGAAAATCAAGCCCATGATTACCAAGTAATTAAGGTCATAGTCAAATAATAATTGATTAGGCCAATCTTGGTTACTCTTGTGTGTGTTTATGGTTATCCATATGTGTCTTCATATTCATACGATGATCAATAGCAGCAAACCACTGATTCGATAAGGTAATAACACATCTATACAACTGTGGAACTCAACCTACTATAGTCAAGTGGTTTGGGATTAAAAAAACATGTGGGATCAATTTCATCATTTGTATATATTAGGGGATCCCATCAATGACATGCTATGTATTTATCAAATATATTAGAGCTTCCAATTCCAAGCTTCTAGGTTTCTAGCAATGCATGAACAAATTGTACTGGCTATCAATGTATTGATTGTTTTGGTTTATTCAATTCTAGTACATGTTAAAACTTCAAAATGTCAAATCTACAAACTTTTAGAAGTAGAAGCTATATGGAACCAAATCCAATAGTTTAGGGCTATTTAGAGATGTGGCGGGCCACTCAGCACATGACCCAAATGTTCCAATGTTGATACGGCTTAGTAACATACCTATGACTTGCATATGGATATTGAAACCAAAACTTAAATCCAACACTATTATATGTGATTCCTAATTTATGGTGGGGTTTTCGTTTCTAATAGCTAGATGCTAGATACAATGGTTTAAGATGTATAATACTTGTTTGTTTACCCTGTTAAATGCCAGCCCCAATGCTACAAATATCCACTAGGTTGCTCCCATTAATATAGGGTGGGAGATACTTTGCCGAGCAATGAGGCTTTGCTAGGCGAGAATTTCATTTGCAACTATTAGAACTTCATAAGGTGAAAATGTTGCTAGGCAAGCATTAGAAGCTCACCCAGGAAGGCAATGCATCCCTCATGTAAAGCTCCCACCAAAAGAGATCTAATACAGCGTTTGGTATGAGGTAAGCCAGATCCGGTAATCTATATTAAAATTACCTAGGCCCACTAGATTACCACATTTGATTGAAACAAATTATTAGTAATCTGTAATCTACATTACCACTCAACTAGTAATCCATATTACCAAGGGAGGGGGTGGCTATGTGGATCATGGTTTAAAATACCGTATCGTACTGCCCAGTACGACTGGTATTTACCGATTTTTTGAAAAACCGGTATAAGAGATACCCGATATTGGGCGATATCGGGTATCTCGGTTAATACCGCCCGGTATGACGCAACGGCTCTTAAAAAGAGCTATTGCTACAGTAGCCGACATATAGCCATTTGAGGCCGGATTTAAGATGGTTTGGGGTCTTTATAAAGACCTCAAACACCTTATTTCACCCCCTTACTCCCCTCTCATCTCTCAAACTCTCAAATCTCTCTCTCTAAACTCTATTTTCTCATTTTCCACGCCGAAACTTTGCCGAAATGGCGCCAAAATCTCAAGCCGACCCCGCATGGCAGCACGGTGTTCGGTTGGAGAAGTCTAATTACTGGCAATGCATTCACTGTAATCTGATTTGTCGTGGTGAAGGCGTCACTCGATTGAAGTCACACTTGGCCTGAACATCAGATGCACCAAAGCACCATCGGAAGTCCGAAAGATGTTGAAAGAGATGCTCACCAACAAGGAGCAGCGTCTTAAGAATGCAGCTCAACAAAGCCGAGTTCGACCGACGAGCTACCCAAGAAGTCAGCGGTGGCCATTACGAGGCTCGGGGTGGCGGTGATGTCGAGGATCCAGAACTTGAAGCCGACATCCGAGCTTCATTGGAGCACGCTGCATTCGAACGAGATCGGATGTACTATCCTGGATCTTATTTTGAGTATGATGGCGGTAGTGGCAACGGTGGCACATGCAACATCGGCTCAACTTCGGCTACCGAATCAATGGACCGAAGTGGTTCAATTCCCTCCAGTCCTCATATTGGCCGGAGTTCTAGCATGAGGGTACTTGCCAATCTGTGGGCGAATGAGCAATACTTCGACCACACCACCCAAGATGAGGATCACGGTGCTAGAACCGGAGGAACAACTCGGGTGTACGAGAAGAGAGGTCGGCGTCGAGGAGGTAGACCGATAGCTTTGCAAGATTACCATCACGATATGATGAGTAGCTTGCAAGAGATTTCTGAATCAATTTACTCTATATCAAGTACTTACTCAACTAATGATACAGGGACTAAATCTTGGACTGCCAACAAAGAATCACTAATGGGTATGTGGTATAATGGATACCAAGGCATGATGGCATGAGATCATTTCCAAATATAGGCATTGGAGACTTACGGTGTCGACCTTAGTCGTGTATGTCCCCAAGATATGTATGAGTACGACGAACGTCATTCGTCCGCATTTTAAACATTGTAGTCATGTATTTGACATTTGAATCTTAAATTTAAGTATTTCTTGATCAATTATGTGTTATTGGAGTTATTTTTAACAGCAAAAACAAAAAACAAAAAACAAAAAACAAAAAACAAAAAACAAAAAACAAAAAACAAAAAACAAAAAAAAACAAAAAAAATCTGGTCGGTATGCCTTTTTCGTACCGGCCCATACCGTGTCAATACAATACGGTACCGGTACATACCAGTACCCGGTGCCAGTCAGACCAAGATCGGTACCGGTACCGATATTTTAAACCATGATGTGGATTATCAGTAAAGTGGCAATGTTATTTTTTATCTATGACAAAAATACCCCCTATTAATATAGAAAATAAACTCTCGCTTCATCTCATCCATGTGCGCTACTATCTCCTCCCGTGCCCGCCTCACCCCCTCACATGTCGTCGCCCTCCTCATCTCCCGTGCAACTTGCAAGGTGATCCTTGATCCAATTTCAGTTTTGAGCATCATAAGTATCACGTGGCTCTTCAATTTTATTTGAGGGTATTTTAGTTAAAGATATAAGTTTCCCAGTAACTTTTTTTTATACCAAAAGAGGTGATGTGGATTACTGGCGAGATTACCGGTCCATGCCAAATATAGTAATGTAACATTACTGATAATTTTAAAAGTGATAATCTAGATTCCTAATAATCTTCAGCGGTAATGTACCAAACGCCCCCTAAGGGGTGAGAAAAATTGATGCCTTGACTTGATTCAGTGCCTTTTAAACACTTTTAAATACTGATGAGGCAAATGAGCATCAACAACAACCACAAACCAAGAGGACTATATGATGTCAGAAAGTAGAGCCATTAATGGGATTATAAGTTTTCATAAACTAGAAATTGTTTACCTTCACAGGCACTCTTTCCCTTCCAAACTGTGTAATTCAGAAAACACCATGGTTATTAAGAGTCTAAGACATTATCAGTACAAGCAATTCATGTTCAGGTTGTACATATCCACATCAATAAGAAAATCCCAAAAATAATTAAATCCTGTAAAGCATTAGCAACTGAACTACAATGAAAGAGGTGAACATATATTGATTAAATGACAAAAAAGAAAAAAATACTACCTCAGTTTTGCCAAACGGTTCATACAACTAGCAGCAGCATGAGAATTATAGTCTCTTAGAAGAACAGAGAACAAACCATCCTTGTTACCATTTCCTTCAACAAACAACAACATTTTATACATCATCTTTCAAGTAATATACATTATTTGAGCATACACAACCATATTAAAGCAATAATGCTTGACAGAGCTAATCATGATATATAAACATTATGAAGCAGCAATAATAATCTTTCCAAGAACAGCTCAATAGACTAAAAATGTCAAATCAAAATAAAAGAACAATATTTCAAACTTTTTTTGAGAACCAGAGACCAAAAGTCCTATAAAATGAAGCAGTCAAAATGCTCATTAAATAAATACTCACATGTATAATTAACTTTTAAGCACAAGTGTCAGTCTTCTAAATCTCAAGAATATAAATACCCATTAAATACCAGAGATTTGTCAGTATCCATGTATAAATAATACCCTATATGACAGGAACAGATCCATGTAACCAACCCAAATAGTTGGAACTTTATGGTTTCTTACCGTTTATTTCTGACTGAGTGATATAGCAATAACAAATATGAAAAAGAAAAATAAGAGCAAGAAGTAAGCAGTTGCCACACAGAAGATTATTGGCGGCTTGGCGCCATGTCCACCGACTGCTATCACATTCACCAACCATTGCAAGTCATTTTCCATTTTGCCTTTGTTAGATTGTGATGTTACAGACATAAAAAAAATGCTGCGTATGAGGAATAGGAGTATGCTTTCTTGAGGATTTGGAGACTATAATCTTTAAATCATAAAACACAATATCCAATAATATTTCTTTAAGAAGGAAAAATACTGTGCATCAATCTATCAAATTTAATAATATTCCAAGAAATTATTTAAAAAACTTATACTTAGCCAATGATAATTTGATGAAATGTATGCCCACCTAGAGTAGTCTTGCCAATTTGACCACATATAAGCTCACTGTTACGGAAGTATACAAATCCATCACTTGGGCACATTGTCTCAGATTTTGTATATATTTTCTCTTTTACCATAAGATTCAGAAACACCCTTGTGCGTGCATTAGGGCGCACAAGAACACTAAAGAGTTGCTTCCCAGTCCAGAGCTCAATAGGCTGCAAACAACAAAATAAAGAATATATAAGAATATATAACTGAGTACCAACAGCTCAATAAATCATGTGACAAACAAAATACAGCTAAGAGCAAAATGTATGACAATTGAATCTAAAGTAACTCAGATAATTTGCAATAATGAAAGGAGAAATAGAACTTTGAGTTTTGACTAAACAACACAAGCAAATAATAACAGATGCTACCAATAAAGTATTTGCATTATCACTAGAATTAAGAGCATACAGAACCTACCTTAATAATGGCTGGTGTAGGCAAATCAACAGATTCCATAGCATCACCCATATAGGAGCACATTAGAGAGAAAGAAGCTCGATCATAGAAGGTATCTTTTCTTGTAATCAGGAATGATGATGTGAGGAAGTCCTGAGTGGAAGCAACTAAAATCTCCCCGTTCTTTGGGGTGCACAAATTATTCTGAACCTGTAAAGTAAGATTATAGAAACTTTAACATCAAAAAATGGAAAAACATAGAGTTTTAATCCTATGCATATAAAGATGCACATTCCTTTCTTTTTTCTATCTTTTTGTTGTATTTTTTTCTTTATAATCTATAAAAATATCCAGGTGGGGTTTTCCCTCCAATTTTCCTTCAAAAAAAGTATAGCTCGAAGCTCGTTCTATAACAGCTGTCTCACTAGATGGACAGTCATGATAAATTGTAACCAGGAAATTCAATAATAAGTTAAGAGTTACTCAAGAATTCAAAGTTTTTTTCCACTTCTAACAGACAGCATGAAACAAATACCCCCATAAGCATTAGAGCCTCAGTCCGAGCTTCTTCTGTTTGAGGAACATGTAAATTCATCTCATCACCATCAAAATCAGCATTATAAGGATTGCAAACAGATTCATTAAATCTCAATGTTCTCCAGGGCATTATCCTTGCCTAAATCCATAGAAACAAGAGCGAAGTAAGAAAATTTATCATTACCACAATAGTGATGAAAATGAATTGGTGAGCAACATACACACCCTATGGCACATGATAGACATCCTATGCAGGCTAGGTTGTCTATTGAAAAGAACAACATCACCATCCTCCAAATGCCTTTCCACTGTAAAACCATATTTTAGTTCACTTGCAGCAGTCTTCTTATCCACATACCTCAAATGTCTGCCCCATAGAATTCCTTGAATAAGTATACATCGTTATATCATCATAACCTAGGGAATTCATAGTAACTAACAACTTACTGTCTCGTGCCATCTGGTAGTAAAATGAAGTTTGCCCCTGGGTATTTGTCAGGTCCATTGCATATACGTTGCCTTAACTTTTCTATGTTATGTGCAGAAACCCTCTCTGGATAAGTTAATTTCTTAGCCATAAGCACAGGAATGGCCACCTAGGAAACAGCCAAAGAAATAATTGATTGAGAGAACTAAGGATAACATAGGTACAATGTTTTCAAGTCTTAAGAGTTTCGGAAAAATTAAAAAGGTTCACCTCTGTAATTTTCAAATTTGGATCAGGAGAAATTACGGTTCTTCCAGTAAATTCAACACGTTTTCCCGACAAATTACCACGAAAACGCCCTTGTTTCCCTTTAAGCCTCTGGACAAGCCCTCGATGTTTTGAATCAGGAACTGAAGGAGCTTCACTGTTAACATATTCAACAACTTGAATTTGAAGATGAGCCCAGCAGTCCTGAAAGAAAGAAACAAGAAAAAAAAAATTCAGCCAAGAATTACAAGCCGAGCTTCCTCTGTAATAACGGTAGGGATCAAGGATATAGTGGAATCAGTCTACATAAAAAGTAAGGTGCTTTTTGATTAGCGAAAATTATTTTCTGATTTGGTTTAAGTAAAAAACAAAAACTTGATTTTAGAAACCATTTCATTTTTCTAATTCTTAATTTTTTTAAAATAGTTTCGTTGATGAAAACAATACCAATTTTAGTTGATTAAAACAAGTGAAAATTTATTTAGTTATAGAAAACAATAATGATTTTCATAAAGGAAATACTCGCTATAGAAACATCAATCAATGAGTTATAAAAAAAATAAAAATATCTCTCTTAAGAATTAAAAAGAAAAAACAATTTCAAAGAGATTAGTAAAAATATCAGAATTTAAGAAACAATTGCGAGGAGACTTGATCAAACCCAACTAACACAATGGAAAAAAGTAAAAATTATATATTTTTTTAAAAAAAAATGACATGTAAAATATAAATCAAAGAATAAATTTTGATATATGCAACGTTTAGAAAAAAAATATTCCAATAATCAGCTACATGTGTTTTTGATTTTTTTCTGGTTTCAGTTGAGTTTTACAAAAACGCTGGACCAAAAATGTTCCGTAGGCCATTTTGCCGTTTTGGTTTCAATGAAACTGATGACTTGGTTTTGCTAACCAAAAACCATCAAATGAGGGATGAAAATTAATAATACTTCAATTTAACAAATTGAAAGAACAGAAAATATAAATGATAAATATATGGTCATGTTGAATTGCTGATCAAGTTGTTGAACAAGGACACATTAGATCCCCATAATTCAACAATAACCAAGCATGAGCCAAACAATTCATTTACATTCATCTCAAATGATGGGAAAACATTAACTACAAGTACTAAAACATGAAGTCATTTTCCCCCTCCTTTTCAGATGCACAAGCAGCAAATATACAAAATAACTTTTGAAGAAAAATCCTAATAAATATGCAACAAAATCATCAGTGCAAAAAATGATATTTATTTAATAACCAAGTGGAATATCAGAAGTTTTGAACAAAAATGCATGTAAGCTATAGGCAAGAATAAGAAACAAGAGTTTAGATAAAATAATAGGAGGAAAAAGAAAAGTAAAACAAAAGTAACTGATCCATGAGATCATGTTTAGGCTCTTTTGCCAAGACTGTTTTATTCCAAGTTGCAAAGCTTAAAAACCAAAGTTTCAACTAGATCCAACCCAAAATGTTTTTCAAGATCAATGATATTAAACCATATATGGTACTTAACAACAGATCAAATGTGAGTAGCTATTGCAACCTTTGCCCATAGTGGCTGTTTCATGTAAACAAGATTTACAAGAATGAAAGATAGCTTATTCTATGCACTGCTTTATGGACCTCTGAATAAGTGCATCAAGTTATTTCAAAAAATGGTGTATAATCCAATGTTTCAGATGCTATAATTAAAAACAAATGTCCTGAATGAGAGATACAAATTCCTGCCAATAGCCACATGTGCGAGTCTTTAGAAAGCAAATCAAGTTTAATGTGAATGCCAAGCTTCACCATCTACTTTCTGATTTTGAGACCTTCATTTAATACAAAAACAAGCTCCAGCATTGGGCATTTGAGCTGCCTACTTATATTTTTCTTAATGAAAGAAAACAGAATTTATCAACTGACCTTTCAAATATTTTTTTTAGCTGACTAAATTACTCCAGAAGGAACAGACACTCTTACCAAACACTTGAATGGGGGTGCAGCACCTTCAAGATCCTCTCGGAGAATAGAATTTGTATTAATTATATTTTTCAAAATAGAGGTGATACTATCCTCGTTGCTGAAATGCACAAGATAGATACAATTAAGAGAACAGCAAGGTCAACCGCATGATGAATATCAGCAAAGCAGCAACCGATGCATCTCATATAAAAAGGAAAAAAAGTCATACACAGACCTGGACTTTCCAGCATCCACAAAAACAGAAGGACGTACGCTCACAGGCGGTACTGCAATAGATGTCACAATAAATTTCTCAGGTCTATCTGAAATATTAAGCAATTCACAGTCCTGCAATACAAGGGGAAAACATCATCAACAAGTATTAAAAAGGGGGGAATTGGATAAGAAGCGATGGTTCTTTAATAGGTTAATTTCCAAAAATATATCAAAAGAAGCATCTACCTCCTCGGGCATTCTTTTGAATAGAGAGAGTACAGTAACTGGGCTTAGAATGTGGACAACTTGAAAAGATGATTTAGCTTTAATGTGAGATAATGCAGTACGAACTTCTTCTATGCTTCCGTCAACACTTCGAGAAAAATCGTGAGCAATGGCCAAAGAAGCTCTTGCTTTTTTTACAACACCTGAATTTATGATGGGGGAAATTCAGATAAAAGTAAGACTTCCAGTCATAAACAGATTGTCAATTTTCATAAAACTTTCGCAAAAAATGAATGTTCTTTACAATAAACCAAATTTAAAAGAGCAAGACAATAGAGCTTTCCATCAACACTGAAGATGGCACTTCAAAACTTCAATTCTTCATAACAACTCATTAAACATCGTAAAGATGCATCAAACTTCAATGTCTTTTAATCAATATTCACATGCTGATGAGAACATACATAATTATGCATGAGAATTGACTAGTGGAAGAGAGTTCCTATTGATTATTGAATAAATCTGATGTTGATCTTCAGAGAATATGTAATAGAGATGCTAAGTTAAGCCAAATGTTTTATTTTATTTGTTTCCATAATACCCTATAGGCCTATACTTCACCACATGGTCATTAGAAATTGCATTGGAACCATGATGGGGGCATGTTATCTTCCATGCAGAAGTTCCTACTTAAAAAGTTAAAAACCAGACTGCACCATCAATCAGATTGGAAAATTCGGGAACTATAGTCCAGTTCATCCATTTGATTGTTTTTACTAATGTCTAACTATTAGTGATAACGTACAATTTGGTCCCTCAAATATAGCCGGTTTTCAGAGTGGTCCCTCAAAAAAAAAAAACTCGGTCAACGTGGTCCCTCTAAAACATGACTCGGGCAAAATAGTCCCTGGGTTGGCTATTTTGCCCGAGTCATGTTTTAGAGGGATCACATTGACCGAGTTTTTTTTAGGGATCACTATGAAAACTCGGCTATATTTGAGGGATTAAATTGTACGTTGTCCCAAATTTTTATTACCTCATGAACTAGCCCGATTTAAAATTAGCTCAATCTTGTCTTCCAATGCTTGGCGACTGCATTAGACTTGGCAATATTACAACTTACAAGTATTCAAAGCCCTAACCCATCCTGTTCTTCATACTACCACCATCTAGCCGTAGTTCCACACATCACCTCTGCATGTTTTTGGTTTTTGCTATCATAGATCTATTATTAAACAAGAGAAACAAATAGATGAAAACACTATCTACAGAATAAAGTCTGTCTGATCACCACTTGCCCTTTAAATTGAAAGGAAAGTTTCATAAGACACTAAGACAGTTACAAGAACTACTATTTATGGGCAATGAAGAGGCATAATACAAAAAGTGATAGCAAGAATGGGACCGTTAAGATGGTGTGATTACTATAATAGATAAAAGTAAACAATGTTAACGTTTAGTGACAACTAAATATAGCCACAATAAAGAAAGAATGTGAGGAAATAACTGAGCTGGTATGAGCATGCTATAGATGTCGTAGTTAGACAACTACGATGCAAATTGATTATTATCTGATGGCGGAAGGAGGGGTAGAGGAAGACATAATAAAACACTAATTTAAATTATCTGATTTAGCCATAGTTGTAAATGGCGCAAGGCGCACAAAGACGAAAAGGGCTCTTGGAGCCATGGCGCACGGTTACGGCGCGCACCATAATGAGGCAAGGAGCAAAAATAAAATATATTTTGTACATAAAAATATATATTTTCTAAAATAAAATCACCGAATTAACATCTAATTAAATAAAGATAATAAGTCAAAGTTGTTAAAGAACAACTAAACAAGCAAACATCAAGTTCAACATCAATAAAAAAAACAAGCCAACATTAAGTTCAACATCATTAAAAGAACACGAGAACAACAAGTTCAACATCATCAAGCTAATGGACTATTCATCATCTAGATCTAGATCATGGTCTTCATCATCTTTATCAATCTCATAGTTAAAATGTTTGGAATATTGAAAAGGAATAGTGTTTCCTTCTCCTCCATCTTCTTCTTCTTCTTCTTTAGAAGATTCATTTATGAGTGTTCAGTGACTTGGGACCTTGGAAGAGCTTGTTTTTCCTTTGTCCTTTTGTCTCGTAGATCAAATGAGCCGTTCAGGCTCTTCTGCTTCACTAGTTCTAGCATGCTGAGAATTTCAACATTCTCAGCATTCTAAAACTCTCCGCATGCTGCGACAGGAATAGGAGCATGTAGAATAGGAGGGACTGAGGAAAGATTGAAAATTTCAAAAAAAATAAATAAATGAAATCTGCTAAAAGGAGAGAAAGAAAACAAATATACCTGAAATCTAGTGGAGAGGCTCGCCGGAATATGATGGAGAGGCTCCGGAATCTGATGGAGAGGCGCCGGAATCCAGTGGAGAGGCTCGTCGGGAATGATGCTCGCCGGAAAGAAGAAGAGAAGAAAGGAGAAGAGAGGCTCGGGCGGCGGTAAAGGTATGTTTTAAAAATTTCGGGTGCCCTAAGTTAACTTATGGCATCCAGCGCCACACATGAGTGTGGCGCATAAGGTTAGCGGGGGGAAAAATGGTGCGGGGGCCTGCGCCTATGTGCACCATGCGCCATGGCGCGCCTATGGCGCACCATTTCAAACTATGGATTTAGCCTTGGAAAAATTAGAGATATGTTGGTAGAAGTTAGAGATTGAAAACGAAAAGGTAAACTAATATTCAATTGAAGAGAGAAAGTGCAAGAATCTCAACACTTAAGTTTTCAACTAAGTTGTCCCTTGGAGTGGACAATGCTCAAAGTACAAATAGATAACAAAACAAAAGACAATCCAAATACTAAAACAAACATATATTTATAACAAAGAAAATGTTGAATTCTAGTTTCTGATAGTAGTTAAGGCTGATGTGATAGTAGTTGAGGCTGATGTGGGAATAGTGCTTGGCAGTTATGGAATGTGGAATTGAGGGAACGTGGAGTTGAGGCTGATATGGGAATAGTGTGCTTGCCAATTATGGAATGTTGAATTGAGGGAACGTGGAGTTGTATGGGAATAGTGTGCTTGCCAATTATGGAATGTGGCTTCCCACATTTGTTTTGACATGGTCATCCTGTAAAACAACAACTTCCCCATGTTTTTTCCTCCCGAAATAGGTGTGGAGAGGTGGTTTCATATCAACACACTCCCCTTGGAAGTTTGCCTTGTCCTCAAGGCGGAAAGAAGGAAACTGGCCAACTAGTAAATCATAATTTTCCCAAGATGCCTCTTCGATGCGACGATTTAACCATTGTACTAGAAGATCGAGAGTAGGGACCCCTGATTCTTGTACCTATCGATGAGCAAGGATTTGAGCATGAGTTAAGGCTAGCTCCCATTCCTTTGTAATAGGTATAAATTGGCTAGAGGTGTCAACGAAACCTAGCTATGAGCAGGTTGTAGGAAAGACACATGGAAGATTGGATGGATTTTAGAAGATCTCGGCAAGGCCAATTCATAAGCAGCTGGTCATGGAAGAAAAGTTTCTTGTCTGCTAAATGAAAGTTTGGATGAGATTTGAGATCTTTTTGGAGGAAGGTGAAAATTTCATTGGTGTAGGGATCTTGAAGCAGCAGATTCACGAAGTCCATGTTAATTGGTAGGGCTAAAAGTCGCCTGGATGGATAGTGCATCAACCCCCTGATTTTCCTTCCCCACTTTATAAATTATGGTAAAATCAAAACCCCCTGATTTTCCTTCCCCGCTTTATAAATTATGGTAAAATCAAAACCCCCTGATTTTCCTTCCCCGCTTTATAAATTATGGTAAAATCAAAAGGAAAAAGCTTCATGAGTAGACGTTGTTGTTCATTGGTGCTGACCTCTAATTTAGGAGATATTTGAGGCTGACCAAAAAGATATTTTTTTTGCATTGGCATAAAACAGTGAACCCTTAGGAGACGAAGGGCTGCCTGCAAATGGGTAAGATGTTGCTTTAATGTGGAGATAAGGCCGAAAAAGGTCATTTATAGTAGATTGGAAAGTAGATGGAGTGTTGGTGAGGCCAAAGGGCATTATAATAAACTCATAGTGACCAGAGTGAGTACGAAAAGTTGTTTTATGTGTCTCTGGCGGATGGACTCTAACCGGTGGTCTATTTTTGAGAAAATGGTGGCCCTATATAATTCATCAATGAGTTCATCTATGTTTGGGATAGGATATCTATCAGTAAGCTGATGTAGAGCTCTCTAATCAACACGAAATCTCCAAGTTTGATCTTTTTTTGTACTAATAGCAAAGGGCTTGCAAATGGGCTGGAACTAGGTTGAATGAAACCCGAATTCATGGGTTCAACAACTTGTTTTTCAATTTGAGATTTTTGATGAGTTAGGTAACGGTATGGGCAAATATTTGGTGGTTTGGAGTTGGGTAACAAAGGGATGGCATGAGAATGTGATCCAAATGATGGTAAAGAAGTGGGTATGGCAAACACAGCTTCATTTTCTAGTAGAAGAGACATTAAAGTTGTCGGTAATTCAAGCAAACAGATAAAGAGCATCTCCTTCCAAATACATTGCAGTAATGTCAACCTTGAGATTGTCCGGAGTTTTGTAATAACCGAAGTATTTCTCCGCTTTTAAAATCCAACCGCATGGATCACCTCCTTCAAATTTTGGAAATTCCACAAAGTATCTTTGTGTGAGGTCATCGTGAAGGGCTCTTAAGGCACCATGGGTTGTCTACATTCGTGGATCAAGGTGAATTGCTTTGGCTTTTCTTCTGTCAGAAGCACCGGTGCTAGTTTCTGTTATTGGTGTGCCACTTGCTTAGGCTTTGAGTGCTGCGACTTCTGCCGCCAAGGTGTCGATAGCATCTAATCGGCTAACAATAGTTAATAACCGGTAAGCAAAGGGGTATATAGCTGTGGTTGGATTTGTGGGAGAGCTGGTGGGTGTGTTTGGGCCTTTGGGAGTTCATTAAGAGAGGTGGAGGCGTGGGTGGCTACCATTTGGGAGAGAAATTGGTAGGAGTTACAAATAGGGATGTTCATTGGGTCAACCCGACCCAATGAACCCGAGAACCCGACCCGACCTATTTGGGTTGGGTCGGGTACAATTTGACCAAACCCGATCATAATCGGGTCGGGTCTCGGGTGTTAGAATTTGAAACCCGATGACCCGAGACCCGACCCGATGAACCCATTATTTACATTTTTTAATCATTTTAAAAATATTTATTTTTTAAAAAAAAATTTATTAAAAACTGATTCTTTTTACCTAAACGGGTAAACCCGACTACCCGACCCGAATTAGGTCGGATTGGGTCGGGTTTGAGAGGTGAAAAATTTTCAACCCAACCCAACCCGACCCTACCCGTGAACACCCCTAGTTACAAATCGAAAATGGAAAGGTAAACTAATATTCAATTGAAGAGAGAAAGTGCAAGAATCTCAACAATTGAGTTCTTCAACTAAGCCCTTTGGGAGTGGACAATGCTCCAATATTTATAACAAAGGAAATGTTGAATTCTAGGAAATTGATAGTAGTTGAGGCTGATGTGGGATTAGTGCTTGACAGTTATGGAATGTGAAATTGAGAGAATGTGGAGTTGAGGCTGATATGGGAATAGTGTGCTTGACAGTTATGGAATGAGGGAATGTGGAGTTGAGGCTGATAAGAGAATAGTGTGCTTGACAGTTATGGAATGTGGCTTCCCACATTTGTTTTGACCTGGTCATCCTGTAAAACAGCAACTTCCCCATGTTTTTTCCTCCTAGAATAGGTGTGGAGAGGTGGTTTCATATCATATGTCTTCATGTAGATAACCTAGTACCAACATCTTAATTATATTTTTATAATTCTTCCTTATTTGGTCAAGTTTTTAATCTTTCTTAACTATAAGCTTAGGAGTATACCTGCACATTACTCAGTTCAAACCAAACAACTGAATTGAACCAAATATTTTTGTTTTATTCGATTTGTATTTGAATAAATTGGTTCAACTCAGTTATTTTAGTTTTTCCCAATTAATTTTGCTCAGTTTTGGTTTTCTTAATTTCTAATTGAACTGAATCAAAAAATCAAAACTTTATTTTTTTTAAAAATGTTTGTTATTTAAACATATTGCTCCCACTAAATACAATAAAGAAAATTAATAAAATTATTACCAGCCTTTGTGTTGATTTCATTAAAACCAAATTGAACCAAATAATTTCAGTCAAATTTGGTAAAATTCTTGAAATAAAAGGATTGGGTTGAACTTTTTAAGGTTCAGTTCATGTTAGACCAATTATGCAACCTACATAAAAAGGTTATCAGGGATGCAAGATTTAAGGAAAAGACCTTGAAAATAATTTCAAACAGATTGCAATATACACTTCTATGTTTCAACCTTCTAGCCAAGAGTAGACTGACAAGATATGACGATCAAGTCGGAGATATATGCTTCATACGATTTGAAAGTTTTAAAAGAAAAATAAGAAGAATAAAAAACTGACAATGTGAAATATCCTTCTACAGTTCGCACCCACAAAAAAAAATAATAAGGATACACCTAGCTGAAGAAGTTGCTATATAAAACTTACACCAAAATGCAAGCTAATTATGTTAAGAAGAATGGAAGTTGAATATAATGCTCAACATTTGGAATAAGGAAAAGTAATAAAAACACAGCTAGGTTAGTATACTGACCATTTTTACTTCCACACCAAGGACAAACAGAAATTTTGCACCTGTCTCTGATTTTCTTCATAAGAGCATTTTTCATAGATATATCAGCTTTAGGATTTCTCATCTTCTTCAAATACATTTTCCGATCATTCTCCGCCAGCAGTATCCTACCACAGGCCTAAATGACATAGTTAAAGTTTAGCAAAATAAGTTCATCATCAGATAGAGAGCTGAGTTAGACTCCTTGTGCGATGAGGATACTGTGATCCTAAAAACCAAGGGTCCTCAGCAACGATTAATTACATTGAACACCTATGCAAACAAATTTACTATTTATTTTGTTGAATGAATAGTAAAAATATGCATATATACAGTCATGAGTTAAAATTATGTATAAGATAGTATTGTAAATAACTAAATGCGTTGAAGGAACATAATACCTTGCAGATGCACTTTAATATGTTGAGAATAGAATTGAAGAAGCCAACATTGAAAACGGGGAGTGTTAACTTTAGATATCCAAAATGTCCAGGACACTCAGTGAAATTTCCGTGGCATGTAGCACAAATTCCAGCCTTGTTTGCAGCACCCTGGAGTTTAGTATTTCCAAGTAATATGAATAAAAAATAAATAAATAAATAAATAAATAAATAAATAAATAAATAAAAACAAAAAACAAAATCAATGTGTTTCACAATTAAGCATAATAAAGAAGAATAAGATATAGTTGCAAATGTGAAATAAATATGAATATGGTATTTCACCACCTGTTACAGATTGATATGATCCAAAACAATAGTTTGCTGGGTGATTCTGAGTTAGCTTTATTCATATTTCAAAAATACCAAGCTAACTTACTAGAACTTGCTTTGGTTGTGTTATTAACAAGCCATTGGAACTGATTGTGCAATTAAATCTGAAGTCTGGACAATAACCAATTTAGCAACCTAAGCCTGATATATTTTCATATGAGGCCCTTGCTCCTAGAGTCTAACTTGATTCAAATGATAAAGTTATCAAATGAAATTATTATTTTTCAATGAACACTAATCAACTATAGAAAAAGAAGCATGCATTTGGATATATTTAGAAAATAAGCATCGCGAATGATTAACCTTTTCAATTCTCCAAAAGGCTATGCATTGTACACCAGACAACCAACAACCCTTGTAACCAAAATTTGACAATTTTTGTGAGCACGTTACTTATCTTGCATTTCTATGTTCCTTTTGTCATTTCTAATTCTTTTGTTAAATATTAGACAAACAAAAAAATCCATATAACAGATGTTAGGGAAACATATTCAACAACAGAAGAGGGCATAAGAGATTCTCTTTCCTTGTTTGGATATTAGACAAACTAAATATCTATACTCAGACAAAAAATTGATTCAGAGAAATAAAATGGGCACCCTCTTCAAAAGAAAGGACAGAAACAAAACAAGCTCAAGAAGCAAAAGGGTACCATCCGAGGATCAAGCAACCCATTCTGGACGGGTCTCAAATCAGCACCATAGATTCTATTGTTCCAAACCTGCACCTCCGCTAGTTTCTTTATCTCCTCCCCAGATAACGTGCTAAATCGAATGCTTTTTCTGCATCAATCAGGACAACAATTAGAGCTCCAAATTCGGGTGAAAAACAAAATTTTCCAAGGACCGGGTAGGGTTTGCTCCGAGCATACATGCGTCTAGGGCCAACGTCCTCAATGTAGGGTTCTTTTGTGCACCGCAGCTTCTCTTCCCGCCGCGCCATCGCAGAGGGAAGAGAGACCAAAGGAACTGCCAAGAACACAGAAGCGCTCTTATCAAGCAAGGGATGACACTTCAAGGTTCGGATTTTATTCTTCTATTTCTCTATTAAGGTAGCATACTTACATAACCCAGAATATCTTTATTCAGCACCTACAAACTTCAAGACCCAAAATTAAAATAACAAATAGAATTACTTAAAATTTAAATCGGCAACCGGCATTTAATTATCAAAAATTCTTTTTTTAGAAGTAACCTACCTTTAATTATGGAACACAGAAGCGCTCTTATCAAGCAAGGGATGACACTTCAAGGTTCGGATTTTATTCTTCTATTTCTCTATTAAGGTAGCATACTTACATAGCCCAGAATATCTTTATTCAGCACCTACAAACTTCAAGACCCAAAAATTAAAATAACAAATAGAATTACTTAAATTTAAATCGGCAACCGGCATTAAATTATCAAAAATTCTTTTTTTAGAAGTAACCTACCTTTAATTATGGTACCTGTTTTCACAATAAGACTACTCTCTTGCACTCGTCGCTCATGGCGGCACTTATGAGAATGACGGGAATTATGAGAATGATCGCCAAAACAATGGAAATCGGGACTGCAAAAACCTAACCGCTACAGGCCGGGAGAGGCTACAAAGATTGGCGAAGCGACATCCCAATGATGAAAATGCCGTCGTTCAGGTTGATGCAAACCTGATGACTACAGAGAGAGAAAAGGAGAGGCTGCGCCGTGACGCTTGATTGCTTCGCCGGCCTGATCTCCTTCGCGATCGCAGCGATTGGGAGTTCTGCCAGATTACGGTGAAGGGAAAAGCGAAGATTGTGTCGGGATGTTGGGGTTTAGCCGTTTAGGATTTTGGTTAAGAAAAATGGAAAGTCTAGCTATTTACAAAATTGCCATCTCCTGCAATATGGGGTTTAGGGTTAATTTTAGAGTTTTTTTAATGACCGAATTGAAAAGATCTTTCAAAAAAAATAACCCAACTTATATGCTTGATAAGATCTGTCGAAGAAAAAAAAAATTGGTCAAAATTATCTCTAATATTCAACTCGTATGATAGAAAATATATTTATTTCAACAATTCATCGAGGTGTCATCAGTCTGAGAACAACTCGTCTATGTGTCAACAACTCGGGACAATCCAAAAATAATTCGTCCATTTACCAACAACAATGGATAAATAAGATAACGCATCTCATCCTTGATATCGACAACCCAGGATAACCCCAAAACAATTGTCGAGATAACCCACCAATGAAGTCAACAACCCTAGACAAATGTCAAACACCTCGCCTTAGTATATTTGTTTATTTATTTGTTTGTGTTATGTTTGATTGGTAGCAGATGGCTTACCAAAAGAGGAGAATCTTTAATAATATTTGGTTCATGACAAAGATAATTGCAGAATGTCAAAGATGATTACGAGATAAAAGCTAGACCAAATTATGAGAACGAATTGTCTCGAAATTTGATACCAAATAATTTTTTTGTCTATACATATGAAATATGGTCATTTTTTTGCTAATATTACATAGAGGGTCAAATTTTAAATTATTTGTCCCAAAAGGATGAGTCCAGCGACTTGTTCTTAATTTTACTTTGGTATTGAAGTTTATTCAAATTTTCACTGACTCTAATTTTTTTATAAAAAAAATGTTCATAAACCTTATTTTAATTTTCACTTTAAAATAAAATGATTATTATATCCCATAATAAATATATCTATGATATAAAAAAACTAAAATAATATCATATAACGTATTCCTTATGAATTTACGAATTATATTTCTCTCTCTAATATATATAATATGTAATATTATATAAAATGTTATTATTACTAAATATAATATTTTGTAAATTAATTTTAATATATAAATATAGTTTTATAATACTAATTCATATAGTTAAGAATTAATAAATATAATAATGAAATTATGGTAATTAAACCTGATTTTTTTTATCATTTTTTATTAGAAATGAATTATAAATTTTTATAATCTTGAAAATAATTCATCCTCGAATAGTTCCTTCTTAAATTAAATAAGGTCGAAAGTTTGTAAAGTCTCACTTAGGGGACGTTTGGTTGCCCGCAAGTGCAAACACTGCAAAATCTATTTGCATGCAAAAATAAATGCCCGCAAATAAATTTTGCAGCATAGTATTTGATTGCCCGCAAGTAGAGCTGCAACTTTTATTTGCGGGCGTTTGATTGGTAGATATCATTTCAAATGGACAAAAAAGTAGATATCATAACACATGATAGCTAATTATTCTAGAATAAAGCTAGTCTTCTGATAGGGCTTATCCACACAAATGCAGAAGCATGACTGAGGACAAAGCACTAGTGGTCCCAGTATGATGGCATTTCTTCTCCTCAGCAGAGTTTAAGTAGGTGTTCTTGTCGACACTTGTGCAAGTAAAAGAGTCTCATTCAAGTTTGGTAGGAGAGAAGGATCAGTTGAAATACTAATTTATATATGAAGAGAAGGTGTGAAGGTGTTTTGAGTGTAAATAGAGTACTCATACTGTTACATCAAGGAAAAGAAAAAAGTATGAGCTTCTTTCCGACAAAGATTATTTTCATGCTTCTCTTGGTACCTTAAAAACAATTCTCCAAAATCTTGATAATTAATGCAAATTTTTGCTCCGAACGCATTGGGAAGATTTCATATATGTATATATAAAATTATATTATATTTTAAACGAGAATGAATCAAGTTTTGATTGAGTTGATAGAAAATTAAAGCAAACGTGGGACGACAGCTTGTGAGTTTTGAATCAAGAACATTTCTTACAGTCAGATGGTGTTGTAAAACTAACAATACTGAAATGGGAAGAAAACTCACACTCGGGAGCTTTTGGAGCAGGAGCAGTCGCAGGTAGGAGCTTCTGGAGCAGGAGATTTGATCAGTCGGGAGCTTTCGGAGCAGGAGTAGTGCTTCGGGGGAGTAGGAGCAGTTGGTTTTCGGGGAGCCGGGGATGTTCACTGGTTTCTGGGGAGTCGAGGATAGAGCAGGAGCTGCAGACGTCGCGCGAGGGCTGCAGGAGGGCGAGAGTCGATGGTAGAGCAGAAGGAGAGTGTTCGGGGGCTGCAGGCAGGCGTCGCACGACGGCGAGGGGAAGAAGTCGGGCTGCGTCGCGCGAGGGCTGGAATCGGGAAGAAGTCTTCTTCGGGCTGCGTCGCGCGACGGGGGAGAGTGTTGCAAGTGTTGCAGGTCTTTGGGCCTGCAACTAGTTTTGCAAGCATTTGGGCCTGCAATCAATTTTGCAACCTACAAATGCAGACTGCAAATAGAAAATACTGCAATTGGCTTAATTGCAGGCAACCAAATAAGTAAAGATTATAGTCATTTTGATCGCATCATATTTGCTTTGTATTTTATTTTGCTCTAACAAAAAAAAAAAATCACTTATGACACCTTAAAATTAAATAAAGTGGTTGTTGGTTAGCAAAATTATTATTATATATATATATATATATATATATATATATATATATATATTTTACCCACTTATATTTTTATTTTTACGTGCTTAATTTTTAAATTTTTAACTTTAATTTTCACGTGAAACTACTTTAATTTCTCTCTAATTTAATTTTTAAATTTAATTTTCAAATTAAATTAATTTTAAAATTTATTAACGGCAAATTTTATTTTTTCTTCGGTTAATCATGCTTAGTTTTTAAATTTTAAAATTAAATTAATTACAATTTCAAAATTAATTTTCATATTAAATTAATTTTATTTTTATTTTTCCTTCATTTAATCATGTTTGATTTTTTAAAATTTTAAATTTAATTAATTACAAAGTTGAGAATTATTTATGAAATTTTAATTTTTTAAAAAACAAATTAAATCTTAGTTTTGTACTCAAATTATAGGATTTGACCCCAACCTTAAGACCGGCTCAAGCCCTGCCCTTCACGTCCATGGTATTACCTTTATTTCTATATCTTCTTCAAAGTTTTATACCCAAAACAAAGCCTACCATGGTCGAAAATCCAAGAAGAAGAATGAAAGCACAGGTCGATCCCAAACAAAAAAAACACTTCATATTCAAACATATTTCAGATTTGCATGCATCAAATATTATTGCTAAGATAGAAAAGCAATTACATATCATTGGCGCGTAAGCTCAATTCAATCTTTCCCCCTTGGACATGACACACCATATGACGACACGCTAGCAATGTCTCATACGATGCTTCTACGACCTATTGTCGCAGTTAGAACCTACTATCATGCTCTGATACCATTTTGTCACGCCTCAAACTTGGAATAGTATGATCGGCCGAGAATACACCCACATACCCTGAAGCCTCACAACCAAACATAAAGTATGATAAGAACTCAACTGTCATGCATAAAAAAACATAAAAATAAATGTTAATACACCAACACGTGACACAAGTATATGACTTAGATGCAAATGTCTCACAAGAGACTACAGGCCTGTTTGGTACCTTGTATAAGCCTCCTGTATAGTATTAGGATAATACTATATAGTGTTTGAGAAGGGTATTAACTAATATCTGCACTAAAAATAGTACATCATAAGTTGTCATAAGGTGTATTTTTAATACACTCTCAAAGCTCTTCATTAGCATGCACTAGAACTTTCAATATTTTGAATACTCATTTTACCTCCGGCCAAAAATTAAAAAATATTTTAAAAAATAATTTTAATTTATGAAATATTTTTAATGATAAAATATATTATATAATTTTGTATATTATATTATATTATATTATATTATATTATATTATATAATAATAATATATTACATATAGTATAATATAATATTGTATATAATTATATATTATATTATATTACATTATATAATATATAATATATAATATATAATATTATATATTATATATTATATATTATATATTATATATTATATTACATAATATTATATTATATTATATTATACAGATTAGTCAATACATACTAGTACTATACAGGTTAGTCAATACAGACTAGTACTATACATGCTAGTACTATACGGTGTACCAAACAAGCCCTACAAGTGCTACAGAGTTAACCAAATGCAAAATAAAAAAATAAAAAAATAGTACTTGACTCTCTAACTATGACCGGGGGAAAATCTTCATGCTGAGCTTACACCGCCAACCACATCAGGCTTCATGAGCCGCACCTGAACTTGCACACATAGACAGGAGTGCATAAGTACATAACTCAGTGAATGGTAGGGTGATATCCGCCCTCAAAATATAAAGTCACAAGAATGTGTAATTAAATAAAGAACATTGATATGTAAGTGAAGATATTCCATTATCAAGTCATTACCCAATAGCAAAATAAGCGCAATGATACATCATAGGTAGTATCACCTACTAATGCAAACTAGCATAATAAGCACAATGAATCCAATAAGCATAATAGCATAATAAATCTAATAGGCATAATAAGCATAACAAGCCGGTCTTGGCTTCACTTTTGGGACCCGCGCACTAGCCGTCACCTGCCTCTCTAGTCATGGTCCATAACAAGTCAGGAATCTCCCTCCGACACGTGCCGCACGAAAGGGTAACTGCCAGGGTGGCCTAGGTATGTCAACAAGGCGGGACGGGTATGGGGGGTGCCTACTCGCTACACGCCCCGCGAAATAAACGGGTACCCACTACCCGTTTATTCCCTGCGAGTATTAAAAATGGGTACTCATTTAATTACCCGCGAGGGGACGGATACCCATGGGTATTGGCGGGTACCCATGACACTTTAGAAAAATATAAATTATAATATTTTAATAACACTCAACTCTTCAAGTATTTTGATAACAACTTCATTTTGATAAACACATAACATTTTGATAACAACATGCATCATCATAAGGTTTCAAAATAGAAAATATATGAGTATTGAATTAGGTTAGAATTTTTTTTAGTATATGTACTGAGGATAATATTTTAATTTAATAATTCTCGCAGGTAATGGGTATCCACGGATACGAGTACTATAATACACGTACTCGTCCCATATAATAAACGGGTAAGAAAAATTATCCGTGAAATCCCCGCGGGTAAGAAACTACCCTCCATACCCGTCATAAATGGGTAAATACCTACGGATATTCGCCTAAACGAATAATATATATTATCATCCTTATGGTGGCCTCCCAACACATTACCTGGTCCAGATCTGTCTCTTCGGCTCCACGTCGTCACCGGATGGGTTTTCAGGAGCCGTCTCTTTGGGAACCTTCCCATCACGGTCGGAACCTCATTATCAGTTGTCATATATACTCATCACAGCAGTGAAATCAAGTCTACCATAACAACAAAAATATAAATATCGCATCAACTAACTCTCAAGTAAAAACAAGGCTAACTCCCAACACTTAGCCAAAATTCTGCACTGTTCAAATGTTAACAGTTTCACTTTCGCTACCTCCATCAAACCATTGGTTTTAAGTGAAATGACTATGAAAACTCACGGAATATCAAGTGTGTGTATCATACAATCTAACCACAAAATTCAGATCGTTTGGACAACTGGTCGATCACGAAACAGCGTGACGAACTTGCCATCCTGAATTTCTGCAACCACCCAGCAGATTTTTTTTCATTTTAAGTTGCCATCCTGAAATTCATAACTAAGTCAGTTTTTATTCTTTTTCCCCCAAACTAGATTTGTATGGTTGTCCACATACCTCACAAGGATTTCCCGAAATTTCATTGTCATAGGACAAGGATTCATTCTCCGAATATTGCGTCAAACTTCTAACTTTTCAAAAATTCTGCACATAGCAGGATTGGACAGTTTTGAGTAGTCTTCAAACTAAAGTTATAAACCCAGTCTCTTCAACTCGAATTTAGTTGAAATTTAGGGTGGAAGCTATTCTAGTATCCTACAATATCACCCCAAGAGTTTGTACAAAACAAACTATTCCTCAGCCTTCGAACTACGTGTCAAATTGGCATAAATATATAAATTTTGAAAAAAATTCTGCACTTGCAATCTACCTCCTTTTATCACCAAGCAATTTCAACCAAGGTACTAGTTTATCAATTTTAAAACCAATCCTTAGCAAATACAAATCATAACCATGACAACGATAAATTAATTAAAATTCACAGCAAAACACCTAGCATCTCAATGCAGTTTATAACTCATACGTGGAATATGATACACTCCAAACCATGTATTTGAGAGCAAAAGAGACTGAACAGTTTCAAAAGGATGTGCATATACTTTCTAGTCCAGAATTTCACAGAAACCTTTCTTGAATTTGGAGCTGACCTGAAAACGAAACTGAACCACAATTCACTATCTGAAATCGAATTTTGCAGTTCAGTTAATCGATTATTGCGGTTAAATGATTTCAATTGTCACCCATAGCCGAGACGAGGAAGGTTTTGCACCCTTTTCCATACATCTGTAACCACCGCAGAGCATCAAGTGCAACATGAACGAGGATAAGCATGGAAGGTAAGGATGTGAAAGGGGAGGAGAAGTTGGATGTGAGTTTGGAGATGGGGTGGAAGGGCAAACTTATTTCGTATATCGTTGATAACAATTAGAATTTCTTGAAAATATAATAAATTATGGATGTTCTTAAAAGTGTGAAACTAGAATAAGTAAGATCAATTCATCATTTTCTGATGAATAAAATTTTCATGATCCATGTTATGATTTAAGAAAATTGCTCAAATAAAATAGTATCCTTATTATTATAATAATAATTAATATTGCTATCCGTAACACACAAGCATAGCTCATTAAGTATATTAATTAAAGGAGAATGTAAGGCATACGAGGTTCCTATGATATGAAAAATGATATCAACGAAAATAGTTTTCTGTTTGGTTAACAAAAAAAAACTAGATTTTGCTATTTGCCGGATTATTTTTTTAAAAAAAATTAAAACATATATTAAAAACTATGTATATTTATTAATTTGTTTTAGTATTAGTTATTGTATTTAAAATTCTGGGAAAAATATAGTTTTTTATTAGACTAAAAAGCCTTTCCTAGTCTAAATTAATGATATTAATTAATTTAAAATAAATTCAAACCTAAATGCATTTTTTTTAAAGAATCAATAGCACTTTATTTTGACTGAAGTGCATGCATTACACTACTAAAATTATATGCATCGCCGATGGCTAGCACCGTTGTTGAGCCATCGGTCATGTTTATCACCGACGATCCACACCATCGCTAAAAATTGAGGCTGAAACTACTATCATTAACAAGTTGTGACGGCAGCAACAACCGTTGCACATAATATTATCAGCGTTGGCCCTGTCGCTTAGCACTAATATATTAATAGCGACGACCACCTAGGTCGTCAGTGATGATTATTAATGACGATCGCAAGGGCCGTTAGTGATATATTATTAGCAATGACACAACAACGAGCCTCCAACAACTTGGTCACCGCTATGCCGTTGCTGAATACATCAACAACAATGATACACAAAGCTACCCAACCCATCAACATTTACGATAGGTTTTCCACGATAGTGTATTGAGGGTAGCCTATCGTCGATGTCATATTAGTGACGGCCAACCGTTGGTAAGACGCCGCTAAAGAATTTTCCAACACCTAAAAAAATATTTAAAAAATTGAAATTTCTGTTTACAACAATCTCAATTTACAATAAACACATCAAACATCACAACACACAAAATATGAATCAATTTGTATATATTCATGCAGATGTATAAATACATCATCAAATGTAAATAAAATACAAGTATCAAGTATCAAATACAAATGTAATTAAAATACATAGACTAAACGTAACGTATGTGGTGGAGGTTGCAGAGACTCGGGCGGCGGTGTACTCTAGAGCGACTAGGTCGGGAAGGGCGTCGACTAGGTCGAGGACGACGACTTGGACATACGATTCATATAAACATACCACGATGACTACAACTCGGCTCTCAACATACTCCCCCGCCTCATGTCGCCGACGGTGAGTGTGCTCGAATACCTCCATCGGTGAGGGTCGCTGGACGGTGTTGTCATCCCCGATCGATGACTATATTTACGAAACAAATACATTAGTACATCGTGAAACAAATATAATATATAATACTTACCATACGATACTCGTTCACCACAAATGAGATAGAGCCGCCAGTGTGGCGCGCTCCCCTCGGACATGCAGTTTCTAGCCGCAGTCCGGGAGACCTCCTGTCACTGCTCGAAATATCATCGCTCGACAAGCTTGTTGGCCTAAGGTTTTCAATATTGGTCTTAATCTCCGTTTTGATGATAACAAACATGGAACTAATGATTTATTGGAGAAATATTTTCAGGTTTTATATCGGTTTGCACGTGATGTCCTCAATCGAAAAAACGCAAAGAATCAAGTAAAAGCGGCTCTGGTGGCGATCGAGTTGAAATCAAGTTGAACAATAGGTTTAGACTTAATTAGAATAAAGTGTAATATATTCCTAGGACATGAACCTAATCTATTGTCAAGAGTTTTCAAGTCATAAACAACATTCCGGATGATATATTGTAACATTCCGAAATATCACAGATTATGGGATGGGATGTTGTAACAATCTGAAAAATCTCGAATTATGAAATGAGATGTTGTAATATTCCGGAATATCTCGGATTACGGGATAAGATGTTGTAATATTCTTGGTGGATGATGTAATATCCCGGGATGATGTAATACCAGAAGAAAGAACCTTGTTGGTTCAATCGATCGGACTTCAACCGAAATATACCAGTACTTTCTAGAATGACCTCAAGCAGTCAAATTGTCTAGAATTCCCAGAATGCTCCCAACGGCTCTATTTTGAATTTTTACCTGTTGAGCTTGTTTGAAATTGAGCTCCTACTCTTAGGATCTCTATATAAGCTCTCAAACTTGCATTCCTTTGATTCCTAACTATTATTGAGCCATTATATGTGATACAAAAGCTTTCATTGAGCCACATCTCTTGAGAAACCTTAGCTTGGAGCCTTGTCTTCTTTGTTTCATCATCCAAGGCATCAAGAGGAATCTATGAATCTTGTTATGGAGCTAGGTACTTTATTGTTTAATTTATTACTCTATTTAGTGTTGGATTTTGTTGTTCATTTCATTGTATATCAAGTGTGTAAACCTAGGCTACTAGGTTTGTTGAATTGGGTGGTTGTCTTGGTTATAATGCTTAAATCCACCGGTACAAACTTGTTTTGCTAGGATTAGTCGTATTGTCCTTTAGGGTTGAGGTGGGAGAGTGCTCTCGGTAGGAAGGCGAAGATTTTCGGGTGTGGAAGTGCCTTCGGTGTGAGAACAGAGACTTTTCGGTGAAAACATCCTCATTGTAAAGGAAATAATTAATATAGTAAAGCTAAGTTGGACATCCTAAGCTGGGTGCTTAGGTAGTGGAGTAGGCATTGAGGTCGAACCACTATAAATCTACTTGTGTTAGCATTGCTTTCTTGGTTGTGTTCAATTATCTTATTTATTGCTTCTGCTTGTTGTTTGAATAGTGAATTGCCAAAGTAATCAAGAAACGGTTAAAAACGAAATTAGACTCAAGTTTTAGTTGACACGCTATTCACCTCTCTCTAGTGTAGGTCATTTCAATTACAAAGCTGGTCGCACACATCCGGAGTAATCCAATCGGGGTCGTATCCTCGAGTCTCCACAATGTTTGTGGGCCCAGCCCGGGTCATGGGCATTGGTCCAGTCCTGGATTAGTTGCCCGTTGTAGCAAGCACGGGAAATCACATCCCACACGCTCTCTATGAAGAGCCTTTGGTCCTCGAGCCAAGTATAGCGAGCCTACAAAATAAAACAATAATGCTAGTACAAATATTTATAATTATCATTTATATAAAAATATTTAATACGTACCTCAAACTCGCGCCACAGCATGTTAACGTGCTCATGGGGCACGTACGACCACATGGGCCATGCCTTGTACATGTATCATCGGATCATCCCCGCTATAGTGAGGGGGACATTCGCTTGCTTGAACCTACACAACACAAATAAAGTATAATGATATAATATGATTTATATTTGCTAACGAATTTCAATTCGAATAAGCGAAATGCAAGAAGTAAGTTATAATTTCAAATATGTGAAATTATATATTAGGATAGATATCAGATTTTATCATCGCTAATGAATTAATTTGCGATTCGAATATGCAAAATTCAAGAAGTAAGTTACGCTTAATCGAAGCTCATTCGTTAAAGTTTCACGATTAAAACGTCGGTACATTCAACTTTGATTGCCCGACAAGATTATGTCAATCAATATCAATAACTTTAGTTAATGTCTTTAGGTGCGATGGTCCTATTCCATTCGGGATTCATGTTATTCATAATGCACTAAGTATTTCTTTTAGTCGTTAATCACATTCTAAATTTCGGCAGCATCTCCCTCTAGTTTTTCGAATACGCATATCATCTAGGCGCGTATCAAAGAACAAGGGAGATACAATAGCCAAAATTTATGAATGAAAAAATGTCAAAAAAAATAACTAAGTGCAATATAAATAAATATGTTCCCGGCCAAACTATACAGTTAAGGACAATTCAATGGTTATAGATTATGTAAAAGATCTTTAACTTCGTTTACATGAACATACAACTCCTGAATGGATCCAACGGTTTTGCAAACTTATGTTTGACTCGTCGATATGAATGTGACACATATCAACTCGATCTAAGACTAAATCTAAAATATTTATAATTAATATAAGATTATATCTAAAATTAACCTTGTGATTAAATCTTAAAAAAAAATGATCTGAAATTAACCCTAACTAATTAATCTATAAGAAATAATTAAACATTAATTAAACATTAAACATTAATCTATAACAATAAAATAATTGAACAATAACCTAAAACAATAATATCTATAACATTAATTAAACATTAATTAAACATTAATCTATAACCCAATTAAGCAATAACTAAACTAGATTAAAACCCTAATTAAACAATAACCTAATTAAATAAAAAAAACCTAGATAACTACTATTTGATTGGGGTCGAAACCTAGGGTCTCTGCCCCAATCAAACAACGCTAGATAGAGGGAGGAAGAGATGGTCTGGAGTTGTTACTTGGAGGCTGGCGATAGGTGAGGAGAGAAGGGTGACGACTGGCAGTGGGGGTGATCGGCAGCAACGGCGGAGAAGAGGCAGCAGCGACGCAACGGGGAGGAAGAAGAACTAAGAAAGAAGGGGTGCAGGCACAAGCGCAAGTGCAAATAAAGGACTCTTCACCGACGACCCAAGCAGCCCTCGCTAAGCTATCGCTACCGAGTTAATAACCAGCAATGGCCCCCGCGGCCCTCTCTACATTGTCACTAATTAGTTTTTCATTTTTGCATCGTGTGTGCACCATTGGCTCACACGTGACGGCCCTAGCGGCCGTAAGGGAGCTGTCACTACTAAGTTAATCAATCAACGTCTATGATTGGTGTTTCATTTTCTCGCCGTGTGCGCGCCATCGGCTCATAAGTGACGGCCCCTAGTAGTCGTAAGTGAGCCATTGCATATGTTGTTACATCTGCCACGGCCTAAGCGGTCGTAAATAAGTCATGGCTTTTACCAATGGCTCCGTCGATCGTCGGTAATAACCGTTAGTGGAAGTCACAATTCTAGTGGTGCAATGAGTGCGCTCAAATACCTCCATCGGTGAGGGGCAGTGGACGATGTCATCCTCCTCGATCCCCATCTAAATTTAGAAAATAAAGCGTGTTAGTACAATCTCAATATATATTATTAAATTAATCGGTAATATAATCTTACCATCCAACACTAATGCAATGTAAATGACACGGCGCCACCTGTGTGGTGTGCTCCCGAGCCCTCCACCCAAAACATACGATTTATAGCCACAGTTTAGGAGACCTCCTACCACTCCAGATATGCCTATCACTCAAGTAGTTGGTCCCACATATTTGCGGGAATCCACTCGGGGACGTGACCCCAAGTTTGTGTGATATGCATGGCATCGAATCATCTCATCGTGTTGGACCGAGGTTGATTCAACTGCCTGTTGTAGCGAGCGCGGGCCACCGCCTCCAACACACTCTCTACAACGAGCGTCGAATCCTCGCCCCATGTGTAACGTGCCTACAAAAATAAAACAATTATGTTAGTATTTGTGTTTATAATTATAATTAATATATAAATACATTATACGTATCTCAAACTCACGTCAAAGCAAGTCCACATGGTTGTGAGGCACATGGGACCACGTAGGGCACGCCCACTACATGAAACATCGGATAATCCCCGTTGTAGTCTTTGATACAAAAAAATAAAGTATATATATATAATATTATATTAAATTATATAAATAATTATTAATCAATAATAAATTACCTCTCGTCGTGCACAGTAATAACTCTACGTAGTTGTCCCTCTGTAGGCGGAGGTACAAATCTGTTAGGCCCTCATGGCTTACGTCGTGACATCGATGGTGCCGATATCAATGTACCTTCATCAGCAACTATAGGAGGAGCGATGGCCAAAGGAGGAGGGACAAGGACGATGGCAGAAGGAGGAGGGACGACGAGAGGAGTCGAGGGGAGTGGGGTTGGAGGTAGGGCGACATCAGTGGAGGAGGTGGTGGTGACGACGGTGGTAACTATCGGTGTTAGCGAACGAGCGCTCCTCGGTGGTGGCTTAGCTCTTTAAATTATGTCATTGGTAAATTTATTGTGATTCCTTCGATAGTGATGGTTAGCCGGTAGAAATCGATGATGATAATTGAAGAAAAAAATTCTGCATGTTCTCAAGACTGAATACTTTTGAGTGTTCCATGCAATATGGACAAGAGAGTCTCACATGCCTTAAGCCGGGGAATTTTTGATTGTCCTCAAGACAACAACCCGTAAAGTGAAATTTTGCTTTCATGACAATGGTAAATAATAGTTCCTTGAATCCACAATATTTTTAATTCATTAATTAGAGGCCAAAGAAATATGTCAATGTCAATTTCTTTTTTACGGACCCCTAGGACCAAGAATAATCATCGAAAGAAAGATAAATTTATCTTTTATACACAATGACGACGATAAATTATAAACTGTTAATAGCACCGGCCAAATTGAATACAGATTTGACGAATGACCAAACATATTAAAACGATCGATGCACAATCCAATTTGACATTTCTAGTATCTCTATCAAACGAAGGATAACATCCATCTAAATGTTTATATGCTTCACTATTAGACGGATGAGTCATTACCTTATCATCACTACTTCTTGCATGCCAACCCATGTATTGAGCAGTCTTTTTTGACATGAATAATCTTTAAAGCCTCATCGTTAGTGGAAAATATTAAAGCACCTTAAACATAATATTTTTTTTGTCGGAACGATGTCTTTAACTACTAGAATATTAGCTATCAGCCACGAGGCTCACCGACGTTCCGACAGTCGCAGGGGCCATGGATGATGTAACCCAATTAGTCGCGGCTCGTATATAGTCACCCAAGGCCGTCGCTTATAGGTGATGGCGCGCACGGGGCGCGAAATGAAATAACCTAGTAGCGACGACTTAACGGGGGCCAAAGGGTCGTTAGTGATATAAGTAAGTAATTAGCCACGCCCCCGAGTAGATTCCTGGACCTGTGTGGGACCAGCTTATTAAGCGGTGGGACACGCTTGAGTGGCAAGAGGTCTCTCGGACAGTGTTGAGAAACCACATGTTTGGGGGACAACACAGGGCGCGCCGCACTGGTGGCTCCGTGTCTTTTGTGATGCATGAGCGTCATATGGTATGTAAAATTTTCTTACTTTTAATTAAAATATTATATATTGTGTATAATGATACTAATATATTTATTTTCTAATGTAAGACGCGAGTTACAGAGGATGGCACCGTCCAACGCCCCTCACTGATGCAGGTATTTGAGTGCACTCATCATCGACGACGAGGAGCGGGGGACTACGTCGATAGCAGGGCCTCGATCATCATGGTAAGTATTTATGTCTATTTGATTTACATAATTTTTATTTATAGTTGATATATATGTATTATTTCAAATATAAACACATGTAGGAGACCTACACAAGGACCGTGATCGAGCGCGAAGGCACGCCGAAGGAGTTTGACACGGGTGCATGGGTCGAGGCCGCAGGTGACTGGGAGCACAGCCGTGTTTATGGCTTTGCAGATAATGACCATGCACGCGCCGTGTTAGGGCCGCATGCAGTGAGAGGCCCTCGACCTCACGGAAGCAGGACCAGAGCCGGATAATGGCCTTGGAGTTCGAGCTAACACAGCAGAGAGCGACGATAGAGGAGCAGAGACAGGCGATGGAGGAGCAGCGACATGCGATGGAGGAGCAAAGACGCACGAATGATGAGTTGAGACAGACGATGCAAAACATGGATGCCCTCCTCACTTAGATTGCATCTCACTCAGGCCTTCTACCGATGATGTCGCAGTCGTCGTCCTCCTCGACCCAGTCACTGTCAACTCCACCGCATTCGTGAGATGTATGTTCATGTATTTTGATTATATTTTATCACTTGTTAGCCTTTGTTTGAGGCTTAGATACTTGATAGATGTTTATACTTACATTTCATATTTTGATACTTGTTTGCCTCTGGTTTGAGGCTTATAGTTGTTTATATACTTATAGTTGTATATATGATATTTTGATACTTGTTTACCTCCGATTTGAGGCTTAGATTGATGATATTTAAATAAAACTTGTATGGTTGGTTGAAAATGTATGTGTATGATGTTTTATGGTTGTAATATGTGATTGTAAATAGATTGTATGTATAAATATCATTGTATATAAGAATTTTTAAAATTTTATTTTTTTTCAGTTACAGGATATAACTTCAACCACGACTTACCCACAATTGCCCGTCACTACGCTGTGGCTGAAAGTGTATCGTAAATGACTAATGGCATGGGCAGCACCAAATATCACAGTTGCTAATGATATCACCGACGGCTAGTAGCCGCAGTTGATGTGTTTAAATCAGCGTCAGCCACCGTGTGCCGTCACTGATATGTTTAAGTCAGCGATAGCACATGCTGCTGTCGCTGATGACTAGTTATGATGGTAGAGGTCGATTGTCATAACTTATCTGAGACGCGCACATCAATGACGGTAATTTGCCACGGTCTGTGATAGTCTTCACCGACGGTTTAGCCACGGCTCGAGCCGTCGGTGACAACGACAATCATAGTAGTGTTTCTCCTTGCACTCACCCAATTGTGCATTTTCTTTATAATACATAATGCAGTTGTTTTGGCACACATGTATCTTTCATACCCAAGCCCTATTTTTTATCATCATCTTTTTCATCTTATAGAATGTCGGCTTATCAGCTCTAACTTGTCATCTTTAGGTAATGCTCGCGATGGAAAAAGCCTACAATCCAATCACAACCACACTGATATTACAATTAGACTTCATGTTGAGGAATTGTGTCATTGTCGATAATCTAGTGTATTCGTTGTAATTTTCATGCAAAGATTCATCAATAACTTTCAATAAGTCGCAAAATTTTAAAGCATATTTATTCAATAATTCAATCTTTATCACATGTTGTTCTTCTATGACATCAACTACTATATCATCTGACACTTACGTCTCAAGATTTGGCTTGACATCATCATTAAAATGGAATTGATCATCAAGACTATCATGTATCATTGTTTTGTATGGATAATTGCGATTAGATGAAGGAACATGAATGACACTAGAAGATTCACCATGAGTTTGAACAACATGATAACCTTTGTCCAATTCTCTTTGTGTAGCTGCCTCAGCCGCAGAGGTAGACCGAGGTAGTTGATGGGAAAACTTCCCGGTGCGTAGTGTAAAATGTTAGCCGCCTGGGCTATCTAGGCTTCATCCCCAAGGGCATGAAGAACTCTTGTCTTATTCGGGTTAAGTTTGAGGCGCAAGCAAAGTTTTAAACATTTCATTGTTTGAACATGAATGACACTAGAAGATTTACCATGAGTTTGAACAACATGATAACCTTTGTCCAATCCTCTTTGTGGAGCTGCCTCAGCTGCAGAGGTAAACCAAGGTAGCTGATGGGAAAATTGCCCAATGCGTAGTGCAGAATGTCAGCAGCCTGGGCTGTTTAGGCTTCATCCCCATGGGCATGAAGAACTCTGGTCTTATCTGGGTTAAGTTTGAGGTGCAAGCAAAGTTTTTAACATTTCAACATAAATCTCATAGAGCTAAGTTAAGGGGAAGAAGCATCATAGAATAAGACTAGATCATCTACGAATGATATATGTGTAATACCATTTGTTATGTGGTCGTCGAGCACCCCTTTGATAAAACATTTATCAGCAACTCTACATAGTAGTTTGGAGAGCGAATCAATAACCAAGTTAAAAATAAGCGGTGATAGGGTCCTTGCCTCAAACTTCGTTTATGAGAAAAGGGAGTTCCCATTGAACTGTTGATGAGGATCGAAGAGACGAAAAAGTCGAGAATATGCAATACCCATGAGATCCATCTTCTTGGGAAACCTTTGGCTTATATCTACGATGAAATTCTAGTTGACTGAGTCAAATGCCTTTTCAAAGTCCACATTGACCATACAAATATTATATATTTTTTGTTTGCAAGCACAAATAGTTTCGCTAACGATCATATATCACTCGAGGCTGCCCATGATAAAAGCTCCTCATGTTTTGTCCACCAAATCTAACATGTAAATTCAAACATGGACATGTGTTTGATTTACACTCCATGTTCTGAGAAATATTTACCATATGGAAAGATGAAAAGAAATGGAGTCTTTCTCTAAAGAAATGCGTTGAAAAGCGGTAGATGTATAGAACCTTTCAACGAGATAGTGCTTTTTCAAATATCTCAAAATGGAATCTGTTTCAAACATATATGCCATGGGCCTAGACTGTTAGCTAGTAGTTTGGAAAAGATTTTGATTAGACAGTTTTATGAGCTCATGGGTCGAAAGTTGCTTGGAAGCTTTACACCTTCTTTTCTTTGGAATGAGAGCAATGTCCGCTTTGTTGATCCATGCCATGTCGGAGCACTACAACAAACTATCTATTTTTCGACATCAAAATAAACTAATGTTTCGACGTCAACAACAGTCAAAATGAACATATTGACGTCAACAAAAATGACGAAAACGAGTGCAAAATAACGATAGCCGAAATGAATATTTCGACGTCTGAGGAAGCGTCGAAATGTTCGACATATCGACGCTTGTTGATAGGTGTCATTAGCGTCGGTATGTTCATATCGACGCCTACTAACAGGCGTTGAAAAATATTAAATAAAAAAATATTGCGTATTGGCCTCTGACATGCGTCGATATGTAAATAAAAAATAAAAAAAAGATTTGTACGCAGTATTGGAGAATATCTCACGACATTGTATACGCTAATCGAGAATACCGCGTACAACCTGCGATATTCGAGGATATCGCATGTTGGCATGCGGTATTCGATGATATTGTGTACAACTCGCGGTATTCGAACGAGCGATGCTTTTCCACTCCGTTCGATTTTACCATGTGGCAAAAATCGAGTGGCTCGGCGCCGCACCCATTCGATTTCCACCGTGTGGCGAAAATTGAACGGCCCAGAGTCAGGCCCAATCGAACGGAGCAGAGCCGGGCCGCTCAATTTCCGCCACGCGGCGGAAAACGGACGGGCGCAGTGCCAAGCCACTCGATTTCCACCACGCTGTTAGGGATTTTTCGACGTGCCCGAGAGACGATGAATCATGACGGAATGTCTCTTACATATTTGTAAATATGTTTTCGTGTCCATGTAATTTTGCATTTCGTTCTAGTTTGTAAGTGTAAAATCCCTTGTGCGATCCCTGAGGGCCCATGGTACGAGTTGGATGCATTTCGAGGCCATTCGACGTTTGGTGCGTGCATTGCGGCTAAGCAGAGCAATTTTCCTGCATTCGTCATGGCCGTGACCATGAAAAATCACCATTTCGCATGGCTATAATTTTGTCATGCTCCTCATGCTTTTGAGAACCTTGGGGGTTGCACTTGGGGGTTAGAGGTCCCATGTATAGTGTAGGAGAGTGTTGGCAAACAAAGTGGTTGCCTTGAGCGGAGATGAACGAGTGGCTCATATGGGCATGCGACATGTTGTTCTCCGCCCAAGACGATTGTGGGACTCGTCCTACATCCATTTTTATATTTTCTTGCGTCCATAGTCCTGTAATTGTTGTTTTACTTTACGTCTTCAATGCTATTCGGCCAAAATAGTCGTTTGGGGGCGCAGACATGGAATGAGAGGTTGGCACGTGGTCCACTATATGCCCCGCGATGTTAAGTCGGGAAGCCCAATTCGGGACAGATTCAAGATTAAGGCTTATCCCGTGTACGGGATGCAAGGGTGCCGCACGGGTTCTTCCTCACAAAACAATTGGCCTGTGACAGTTGGTATCATAGCAGATCGATGATCAGTCTGAAGATTGTGACTTTTACACAAGGCGGATGAGCCCCTAAGACGCAAAGTCATTTTCCACGCAGAGCAGATGGCTCTTAAGTCGTGTGCACAAAGCAGACTCTCTAGTAAGACGCACATTGTGCGCAAAGCATACTATCTTGTAAGTCACAAGGATAGTGCGCAGGGCATTGTCCCCTAAGACGCACCGCAGAGCCGATGGCTCGTGATTTACGAAGGATAGTGCGTATGGCGTTGTCCCCTAAGTCGCAAAGATACAACGCAGGGCGTTGTCCCCTAAGACGTAAGGTTGGTGCACATGGCATGACGGCCTCTAAGACACAAGATTTGTGTGCTAAGTCGCAAGGATACCGCACAGGGCATTATCCCTTAAGTCGCAAGGATACCGCACAAGGTGTTGTCCCTTAAGTCGCAAGGATACCGCACAGGGCATTGTCCCCTAAGTCGCAAGGTTGGTGCGCATGGCATGATGGCCTCTAAGACGCAACATTGGCTCTTAGTGCGGAGAGTTCGCGGACGTTGTGACCCGATTGGAGAAAATCCCTCAAGTCGTGATTCGAGGAGCAGCGTAAGACTTGAAGCTCGTTGAGATGGGCTCGGAAGAGGGTGTCATGATCTCTGCGGGGGCTGAGTGAGCAAGCAGTGATCCATAAGACTTGAAGCTCGTTGAGATGGGCTCGGAGGAGGGCGCCATGGCTCCTGCGGGGGGCGAGTGAGCAAGCAGAGATCGGCTCAAAGTGGCGGTGGAGGCAATGCTCTAGTGTGGTACAACCACGAAACTTCTCATCACTTTGATGCCCCCACAAAGTCTGGGACTTTTCATTGCCCAGCAAAAATGGGACTTGGTGAATCAAGTAATCATTTCTCGGGTTTCTTCATGTGAGCATTGCTCAACGGCACTCGTGTGCCCCACAAAGTCTGGGACTTGTCATTGCCCAGCAAAAATGGGACTTAGCAAATTGAGTAACCATTTCTCGGGTTCCTTCACGCGAGCGTTGCTCAACGGCGCTCGTGTTCCCCCCAAAGTCTAGGACCCTCATAGCCCAGCAACATTGAGACTTGGTGAACCTAGTAGCTATTTCTCGATGTCCATTCAAGTGAGCGTTGCTCGACGGCGCTGGTGCCCCTTAAAGTGAGTGTTGCACAACAGCACTCGTTTGCTCCATAAGTCTGAGACTTTTTATTGCCCAGCAAGAACGAGACTTGGTGAATTGAGTAACGACTTCTCGGGTTCCTTCACGCCAGCGTTGCTCAACGGCGCTCGTGTACCCCATAAAGTTTGGGACCCTCATAGCCCAACAACACTGAGACTTAGTGAACCCAGTAGCTATTTCTCGATGTCCATTCAAGCGAGCATTGCTCAACGACGTTGGTGCCCCTTCAAGCGAGTGTTGCTCAACGACACTCGTTTGCTCCACAAGTCTAGGACTTCCATTTTCCAGTAACGAGTTTGGGAATATCAAAGCCCTTTCTCGCAACAACAGAAGATGATGAAACTCAATGATGTTCCAAGTAGTCATTTCCTAGTGGCGGACCTCACGGCGAAACTCGGCATGTTGCAACCCCACTACGGCGTGTCGTTACTCAGGTGGTGTTCCTTCGACTACTTGTGAAGAATTCACTTCAGCAATTGCAGCCTATGCCAAAAAGGTAGTGCAGCCGAGGCGAGTTCGACAAGGATGTCGAAGCTTGAAGTGGGGGAGGATGTTAGGGACTTTTCGACGCGCCCGAGCGACAAGGAATCATGACGGAATGTCCCTTACATATTTGTAAATATGTTTTCATGTCCATGTAATTTTGCCTTTCGTTCTAGTTTGTAATTGTAAAATCCCTTGTGTGATCCCCGAGGGCCCATGGTACGAGTTGGATGCATTTCGAGGCCATTCGACGTTTGGTGCGTGTGTTGCGGCTAAGCGGAGCAGTTTTCCTGCATTCGTCATGGCCGTGGCCATGGAAAATCACTATTTCGTATGGCCACGATTTTATCATGCTCCTTGTGCTTTTGGGAACCTTGGGGGTAACACTTGGGGGTTAGAGGTCCCATGTATAGTATAGGAGAGTGTTGGCAAACAAAGCGGTTGCCTTGAGCGGAGACGAACCAGTGGCCCATATGGGCATGCGACATGTCGTTCTCCGCCCAAGATGATTGCGGAACTCGTCCTACATCCGTTTGTATGTTTTCTTGCGTCCATAGTCATGTAATTGTTGTTTTACTTTATGCCTTCAATACCATTCGGTCAACATGGTCTTTTGGGGGTGCGGACATGGAATGCGAGGTTGGCACGTGGTCCAACATATACCCCGCGATGTTAAGTCGGAAAACCCAATTCGGGACGGATTCCAAATTAAGGCTTATCCCTTGCACGGGATGCAAGGGTGCCGCACAGGTTCTTTCGCACAAAACAATTGGCTCATGACAACGCAGTGAAAATCGAACGGGCACGGTACCGAGCCGCTTATTTTTTGCCACGCGGCGGAAATCGAACGGGTGTTGCGCTGATTCGTTCGAATACCGTAAAAAAATATTTTAATTAAAAAAATTATTAATAACCTGAAAAAAATTAGGAAAAAATATTAAATAAATAACTGTTAAAAAAATATACTAACCTTTAGGTAAATTTGGTAACCCAAAAAATTTTGATAACCTAAAAGAAGAAGAAGAAAAATTAGATGAAGAAAAATTATTTCAGAAAGAAAGAAGAAAGAATGAGGAAAGAAAAAAAAGATAAGAAGAGGATGAGGGAACGAAGAGAAGAAGAGAAGAGAAGAAATATTTATAAAAGTAAAAAAAATCAGAGGTATTTATAAAAGTAAAAAAATCAGAGGCGGAAAATCTCCCGCCTCGATTTCCCGCTCTTGGGCAAAGTTGCTCAGCGCGCTCGCAGAGGGGCGCTTCTCGCACGCCCGCTAACCCGCGCGAGCGGACGCGGGCGATGCAGGTGGAAGATGGCTCGGGTTCGCATGTGAGCCCCCGCTATGTTGATTTCGATGCCAGACTGCCAGGTGCTGAAATGTTTCGGCGTTTACTGTCAGCCGTCGAAAAAGTATTGACGCCTGTAATAGACGTCGAAATTTTTAATATTATAATTTTTTTAATAAAAAATATTTCGATGTCGTTAGACGACATCGAAATTTATGCGCCTATATATCGAAGTTTTCTTGTAGGGGAGGGATTGTGTTGTAAATCATTCAATACCTACAACATATTGTCACCTGTTGGGTCCCAAAACATTTTGAAGAATTCATGGGTATGTCATTGGTTCGAGGGACTTATAATTTTTCGAGTTTTAAATAACCTTAATAACTTCCTTCAGAGAGAATGACATGTCTAGATGGCTCAGAGCTGCACGATTGTCCCGGTAGATCTCATTCCAAGAGATCGTGAGTAAGGATCTGATTTCTTTCCCTAGCAAGTTTGAGTAAAAGTTTGTGAATTCTTCTGCTATTTGAGAGGGCTTCATAATGTTGGCCTAAGGTTTTCTACCTTAGTCTTAATCTCGGTTTTGATGATAACAAACATGGAACTAATATTTTATTGAGAAATATTTTCAGGTTCCATATCGATTAGCACTCGATGTCCTAGATCAAAAATATCAAAGAAATCGGAAAATCGAAAGGACATTGATCGACGCGTTCGGATTCGTCGCGGAAATATCTAGAAGTTCGACGTGTGCACCAAAGATATCTTGAATGAGTCTAAAGAACACATGGAAAGCTCTCCAAGTTGACTCACGTTGAAGGCCGGAACCCAGAAATGAAGCGCGCAAGAAGAAGACTGAAAAAAATAAATCAAGCTCAGCCTATGTTTGGTCGATCGGTCGGTCGACCGAATATAGTCAAAAATTGACAGTAGCCAATTCGGTCGATCGATCGATCGATCGAAGGTTGCCAGGAAATGGCAGAAAGCCTTCGATCGCTCAACGGTCGCTCGATCGATCGACCGATGATCGATCGGTAAGCGATCAACGATCGGTAACGGGCAAAAATCCGCCCGTTGAGAAGAGGGGAGCTCTCTCTTCTCTTCATGACTTATAAATAGGAAGTCATTAGAGCCTTCCTCCATGATATTGATCACTTCTAACCTCCTTGAGCCATCTTTTGATCAATCCTAAGCCCTCAATGAGCAAATCTTGTGAAAACCCTAGTTTGAACCTTTCATCTCTTTGATTGAGTCTTTACTTCATTGCTTCATCATCAAAGGTATCAAGAGGAAGCTAGGAATATTATTGTGGATCTAAGTAATTTATTGTTTGATTTATTGCTCCATTTATTGTTATATTTTATTGTTTATTTCATTGTATTTAAGTGTGTGTAAACCTAGAGTGCTAGGTTGATTTACTTGGTGGTTGCCTTGGTGTTAAGGCTTAAGTCTACCATTGTAAACTTAGTTTACTTGGATTAGTTAAGTTGTCCCTTAGGTTGAGGTGGGAGAGTGCTCTCGGTAGGAAGACGAGATATTTTCGGGTGTGGAAGTATCTTCGGTTTGAGAGCGGGGACTTTCCGGTGTAAAGTCATCTTTGTAAGGGAAACGATATAACCTAGTAAAGCTAGTTTGAAAATCCTAAGCGGGGTGCTTAGGTAGTAAAGTTAGCATTGTTCTCTTTGTGTATCACATTGTTTATCTTCATTACTCGCTTTCGTATTTAGTTGATAAATTATAATTTGCCTAAGTAATTTAAGAAAATATTTAAAATAAGAATTAGACAAAAAGATTTAGTTAACATACTATTCACCCCCCCTCTAGCGTGGCCATTTCACCAATAATTGATATCAGAGCGGGTCGTGGATTGAGATTTCACTATCTCGTCCACATCTTGCATCGATAGGAAAATGACACTAGAGAGCGTAGCGTCTATACCACCTAGGTTCGATGAGTCAAACTTTGCTCTTTGGAAGAGTAGAATGTATATTTTCCTAAAGACTCAAGATTTATGTGTATTTGACATGATAAACACAAAATATATTGAACTTAAGAAAAATATAGATGCATGACCCCAAGAACAAATTAATATGTTTGAATTAAATGGTAAGGCAACAAATTGCATATATTGTTCTTCGGAAAATAATATATTTGAAAAGATCATGCATTGTACTTCTGCATATAATATTTGGGCTTGCTTAAATTCCTTATATGATTATGCTAAAATCGAGGAGTTAGAAACTTTTAATGAAGGTAGTGATGACAATGGTCATCCTTTCAATACTAACATAGTTTTTGAAGCCCAAAGTATCTCTAGTCATATGAGCACTAAAAATCAGAAAAGGAATGTGAGTTGTCATGTGTGCAAAGAAAAATGGCATGTGAAGAAAAAATATCCTTCCATGAAGAACAATGTAAAGAAAAGGTCAAACGCTTCCACATCATCATTTTATTCAAATGAAGCATCCTCTTGCCATGACTATGAAGTCACTTCAAAAGTTTGCCTCATGGATATTAATGATGAGGTACACTCTTCGTCTTCTAGTCATGATAACAAAAATGGTAGTATTAATTCATCTAGTTCTTATGATTTGCTTTATGATGAATTAATGGATGAATATAAAAGCATGTATGTCTTACTTGTTAGAAAATATAAAGAAAATAAAAAATTGAAGAAAGAAAACTTAAGCCTTAGCTCTCAATTACATGATGTAAAATTAGAAAATGAGAAGCTAAAAGTTAGTGTCTCCAATCCATGCCATGATATCTTAAGTATTGACACTAAGGATTTGAAAATAAAAAATGGCATCTTAAAGAATGAAAATAACATGTTGAAAACTCAATTGCACGCTATTCATAAATCCATGAACGATTTGAAAAATGAGGTTATTTTTCTAAGTAAGAAAGTTAATAATGTATCTAGTAATTCATCCTCTAAGAATTCTAAATGTTTCTTTCAAAGATGCTTATGCACATCATGCTTCTTGTGTCAAGCATTCTAACATTAAACCTCTATGTTCAAAAGAAAATGATTTCCTTTAAGAATATTCATGCTCATCATAGTTCACATGTTAAGCATTCTAATGATAGATCTCATGTCCATAACAAAAATGAAAAGCAGTTTAATGAACATTGCTTTTGTTATGGTACATATGATCATGTAATATATGATTGTACTTTTAAAAGAAATCCAAGTGTAGCTAAGACACTTTGGATTTCTAGGCCAACTCATCCCTAAGGACTCAAAGCTAGTCATTTGGGTACCAAAGGTCTCTTGCTCTCTTGTAGGGGGAGCTACCACACAATGGTAAAGAGGAATGGAAAGTTGAAGTTGACCTTGAATCAAAACGAGAAATCTTCACGAGGTTGCAACTTCAAGCCATCATGATGCCATAGGTATGAAAATTGGCATCAAAGACTTTGGTATCATCTCATATACCCTCTTGCTTAAATTATAGTTGGAGTTTGATATATGCTTAATATTAGTAGATTTTCCACTCTTGATAAGTTTCAAAAATATTTTTTGATTTTTGATTTTCGGTCTCTTCGGAGACCTATGTAGCCTATAACGGGCTCATGCCACTTTGCAATTCTAAATCATAGACTTATTATGGTCTTTTGGTTTTCAACCAATAGGAATGGTTGGAGATCATGTTTCCATTTATATTTTACTTGTGATCTCTTAAAATTCGTTTTGGTATCATTTGATTATATTTAAAGCGGATTCTAAACCATTTAGCAAAGTGAACTTTGATAATGATATTTGATGCTTCTCTTTGCTTTTTGGTTGGGTTAGCTTGCTAAGTGGCTATATTTTTTCTAAAATATTAGTGTAGCTTACTTGCAAGTTATGAGTATTTTAGAACTAGGAAGAAAAATGTAAGTTTGACAAATTATCATGAATAAGGTATAACTTTGATTAATTCAAAATCTTAGTATTATACCTCAATGTTTAAGCTTAAATTATGTTTTTATACTCATGATTAGAATTGCATGTTAAACCCTTGAATTCTCATGAGTAGGTAGAATTTTAGTACTTAGGCAAACTTCATTGAATGAAACTTGCTCTATGTTGATACTTATTATTAGAGACATTCTTTTAAGTCCAAACTAGTTAAACTTGTTTAGAGATCCTATTCCTTAAATATTTCATATCTTAAGATCTCTTTGATTCATTTTGATATCATGATAACTCCTTTAGAATGAATCTTACTATCTAGCATAGGTTAAGACTTTTAAATGAAACTTTGCATTGAACATTTGCTATTTAGTAAGTTAGCTTGCAAGTTGGTATATGATTTCATAATGATACTAATGAAGCCTACTTGCAAGTTGAGAAAGTGATCAATTTGGAAGGCTAAAGAAAATTGGAAAAGAAAATAAAAATTATGCAATTTTTCAAGAAATGAGGTATGGGTTTTATTTTGGCAATTTTTTTTGCATAACACCTATATTTTCTTGATAAAATAATTTATTTATGCTTACGAATGATTTTGCATGATAATTGATTGAAATTTCATGAGTAGATAAAATTTTGATACTTAGGCAATTTCATGTCATCTAGATTGAATGAAATGTGCTCTAGGTAGAATTTCATCTTAGAGACTTCATTTTAAGTTGAAACTTGATAAACATGTTTGAGCTTACTCATGATCTACTTTTATGTGGCTAAAATTGAAAAATCATATGTAAATGAGAAAAATGATAACTAGCTCACCTTAGGTGACTCAAACTTGAAAAAGTTTAACCTAAGTCAATAATTTAACTTAGAAATCTCATTTTGAGTCCAAACTTCACAAACATGTTTAAATTTACTCATGTAAGGTGTCTAAGTGTCTATGTTTGAAAAATCATGAGTAAAAGATAAAATTTGATACATAGCAATTTTATGTTGACAATGTTTATTTTTTTATTAAAATCATGCTAAGTTGAAATATTAGTTTCACTTCAAACTTGATATACATGCTTTAAATGCTCATATCTTGATATTTTGAACATTTGAATAAAATCTAGAAATGTCATGAAAGATTCACTTATTTACGAAAATGTCATTAAAGTATCATTCTTCCCAAGTGCTCATTTCTCGATACTTTGGATTTTCGTCGAAATCTTTGAATGAGACGTCAAATATGATATTGTAATTCTATTTTTGGTATCGTTCTCATTAAGAAAAATCATTTCTAAAATGATTTTTGAAACTTTAACCGATACGTGTAATATTAATACTTGAATTAGTACATGATTTCCAGTTTTAGATTATATTGATCTTTCTATGATATCATGTATTAATTAGTCTCACTTGTATGTATGTTTTCATCCATTGAGTTGAGATCTTCATGCTTCATGAAAACTAATTTTAGAATCTCAACTTTGACTAGATTGACTTTTCTTGCTCTTTTTGATTGATGTCAAAAGGAGAAGAAAAATATAAGTAAAATGAAAGAAAATATAGGAAACTCATGCATATTGATGGGGGAGTTTATTTCCATAGATATGCATGTTGATAGGGGGACAAATCCCATATTTGATATCCTTTGTGCTTTAATAGATATATTTTCATAAGGATATTTGTCATTATCAAAAATAGGGAGATGGTTGGCATAAGGTTTAATTTCTACCTTAGTCTCAATTTTGATGATAACAAACATGAAACTAATATTTTATTGAGAAATATTTTCATGTTCTATATCGATTAGCACTTGATATCCTTGATCGAAAATATCAAAGAAATCGAAAATCGAAAGGACATTGATTGACACGTTCGAGTTTGTCGCGAAAATCTCTAAAAGTTCGACGTATGCACCAAAGATGTATTGGATGAGTCTAAAGAACACATGAAAATCTCTCCAAGTTGATGCACGTTGAAGGTCAGAACCCGAAAACGAAGCACACAAGAAGAATGCTAAAAAAAAATCAAACTCAGCCTAGGTTCGGTCGATCAGTCGGTCGACCAAATATGGTCAAAAATTGGCAATAGACAATTCGATTAACCGGTCGATCGTCCGATGGTTGCCAGGAAACGGCAGAAAGCCTTCGATCGCTCTACAGTCGCTCGGTCGATCAACCGACCATTGACCAGCGGTCGGTAACAGGCAAAAATCTGCCCATTGAGAAGAGGGGAGCTCTCTCTTCTCTTCATGGCTTATAAATTGGAAGTCATTGTAGCTTTCCTCCATGATGTTGATCACTTCTAACTTCCTTGAGACATCTTTTGATCAATCCTAAACCCTCATTTAGCAAATCTTGTAAAAACTCTTGCTTGAACCTTTCATCTCTTTGATTGAGCATTTACTTCATTGCTTCACCATCAAAGGAATCAAAAGGAAGCTAGGAATCTTATTGTTGAGCTAAGTAATTTATTATTTGATTTATTTCTCTATTTATTGTTATATTTTGTTGTTTATTCCATTGTACTTGAGTGTGTAAATCTAGAGTGCTAGGTTGATTCAGTTGGTGGTTGCCTTGGTGTTAAGGCTTAAATCCACCATTGTAAATTTAGTTTACTTGGATTAGTTGAGTTGTCCCTTAGGTTGAGGTGAGAGAGTGCTCTCGGTAGGAATGCGGGATACTTCCGGGTGTGGAAGTGCCTTCGGTTTGAGAGCGGAGATTTTTCGGTGTAAAGTCCTCTTTGTACGAGAAACGATATAATCTAGTAAAGTTAATTTGGAAATCATAAGCGGGATGCTTAGGTAGTAGAGTAGGCATTGGGGCCGAACCACTATGAATTATTGTGTTAGCATTGTTCTCTTTGTGTATCGCATTATTTATCTTCATTACTTGCTTCCGCATTTAGTTGATACATTATAAATTACCTAAGTAATTTAAGAAAATGTTCAAAATAAGAATTAGACAAAAAGATTTAGTTAACACACTATTCACCCCCCCTCTAGTGTGACCATTTCACCAACACATAAGGTCTCCCAACGGTGTTTGGATGGTGGAAATCCATTATGATTTCGTCTCAAAGTTGTGAACTTTTGGAAGTAGCGCGTGTTGCGATCATCGTCTTTTAGCCACATCTTTTTGGCTCTTTGTCTCTAGTAGGCATCCTCGTGGTGGTAGAGCCTGCCAAGTTTTTCTTTGAGAGTTTTGAGTTGTGTTCTTTCCATTGCACATAATGTTTCCTCGTCTGCTTTGACTAATAAGGCTTATGCTTGTTCCTCGATTTGTCTCCTTTTTTTGGTCCAAGCCTTCCTTTTGAAAGTGCTCCGGTCATTGATTATGGTACATAACTATTTCCAAGAGTTAATCCAACCTTTCAAAGTTATGCCTCCATGTGGACAACCTGTGATCGCCGGGATGAGTCCGACCTTGATAATTTCAACGAAATCAGGCGACTGCAACCATCATGTCTCAATTTTGCAAGGGCAGAGATTACCTAATTATTCGTCCAGGTGTATGAGAGACCCAAAATGGGGAGATCAATGAGCTCGCATAGTTTGCTGCCCACATGATAGCTTTATTACATGAAGGAGGAATATATTGTCTGGAAATAGATACAAATTGAGGCATCACTTGGCTGATCCTTTCAAGCAGGTTACTAAGCCACCGAGAGGAGGAAGGCAAGGGGGAGGAAGTTGTAATAGGAGATACTGTTGGAACCTGAAAGATTCAATGTCCACATGAATAAAAGTGTAGGACAATTGGATAGTCAATTTGAGACCATTCAGTAGAGCTCGAGCCTCTAGAAATAAAGAACTTATTTGACAAAATGAGAGTCTATGCAAATAAGCAAGATCCTGTGTGATCCCGCAAAACGAAGCCCAAATCGTGGATGTTGTTTCTTGGATTACACCATATTAAGCTTTACACTATTTTAGGCAGGGGAACTCTGATGTATATGATTAGGATAATTCCTTAGATTACCTTCAGATCGACTAGGGGACAAAGTATAATATGCTTTAAACACAATGATACTGTTCACGAGACCTTAGGGGGACTTCTGCCAATCAAAAAACAAATGCTCATTTCTAGAATGTCAAGCAAGCCATAAGCTTATTGCAAAAGTCATAATGTATTAGATCCTATTAGCAAGCAATTGTAACCACTCACCCTAAAGCCAAGAGTTCCTCACAGAGAAATCTATATAAAGTTTAGAACCAAAGAGGGACCAAAGCTGGCACACATAATCACAATGTAAAAATCAATGAGATAATATTTTAGGAGAAGCATCACAAAAGGGACAGTTTAGTATATGTGATGCCAAGTTGAAACAATTTTGATCTAATAGGTTATTTGTTGTGGCAAAATTTCTTTGGGGGACTATTTAAGGATCATGCATTTGTCAACATATGAGACCTATTAACAATAGACGATTCACGGCTTCTAATGAAATGATACACTGATTTCGAGGTAACAAGTCCCCCAAGCTCTCTAACATATACTTATGCGTCATCATTAGGTGTTGGAGGTAATTCTAATTGAATAATAGAGTCCCATAAAAATTTGCCCAAAACATGAAAGTCTAATATTTACATTCCAAGATTGGTCCTATGTCAAATCAACAACACATGTGGCATGTCAACTTTATCAACATTGATGTAAGTTGATTTAAGTGCAAGAGGTGCATCAATTAAAAAGGAAGTATTACATTCACGTTTAGTTACTTTGCAAAATTGTGATTTCAAGATTGTGTGAGTTTGAATAAAGAGACATCGGGAATTGGTTATACTCTCTTTGCTACGAAGAGAACTGCTCTTAAGATGGATATCATGTATCCCTAAGCCACCTTTATTTTTGGGGAGTGTCACGACATCCCAAGCTATTAAAGCAAGAGGTTTAGCTTGATTAGGCCATCAAAACTATTGTGAGATTTTATCCAAATATTTTGAGAAATCTAGAAAATTCATTGAGAACACAATTTATTAATACAAGTCTACCAACTTGAGAAAGGTATTTAATTTTTCAATTATCTAACTTAAAGTGTAATTGTTGAATGATGTTATCACGTGGATTAGAAGGAGATCTTCTTGGACTAATGACAACTCCAAGATATTTGAAGGGAAAATTTCCTTAAATCATACGAAGGTTATGAGTGATGGAACTTATAGTTGCCCTTGGAGTACGTTTGAGGAAGTAAACTTATGATTTAGATGAGTTGATCTTTTGGCCTATTAATAATTCGTAATACTCAAAAAAAAAAATTTAAGGATTGAATGATTTTATTGTTAGCTCTAATTGTCATAATGATGTTATCTACAAACATAAGATAACTGATTTTAAAGAAATATTTCAAAGTAAACAGAGTTAATCACTTATTTTGGACAATAATATTTATGAGATCGATTAAAGTTTGTAAGTTTGTGCTACTAAAAAATATATATAAAAAGATAAAGATACTCCTTGTCAAACACCTTTGTTAAAAGGAAAAAAAGAAGAAGAAAGCTTTTCATTAACTAGACATACGTAGGAGGAAGAAATACATGCGGAGACCCAATGCACAGACACATTCAATGACAGTTACATAATTGTAAGATTTTATAGGTCGCGTACGCTTTCTCTAAATTCATTTTAAGTAGGTTTTCTCTAAATTTAATTTAAGTAAGATGTAAAGAATTTCTCTTTAGAAAAATACATAGAATGTGTCAATTCTTGTCCGATGAATACAAGAGATGGGAGAAATATCTTTAGGCGATTTTTCTCTCAATTATTCATTGTATATTTTTAATGTCAATCAAATAAAATAATATTATTTTTTATATATTAATATTCATTGTCTATTCACATTTTTTATAATTTTATTTTATTCGATTAAATTTTATTTTATTTCAATTCCCATTAAAATTATGTTTCAAACGGAGACCACGTGGAAATCCTAATAAATCAAAATTCGTCGCAATTAATTAATGAAGGCATTCGATTATAATAAACGCAAATGAGTTGTCATTGAGAAATTAAGCCCGCAACAATGATATATTCAAGAAACTCCATCTACCTTATGATTAAATAAATATTATAAATATTCAATTATTGCTTTTGAGGACGTTTATGTTCGCACCTTCAATTTTTGTTTGCATAATTATTTTAATTCAAAAGTCAGCTTTGCATGTTGTTCCGGCCAATCCAATTCATGTCCATTCATTCTCTTTTAATTAACTAACAATTATATATGTGCTAAATAATCGCAATATATTTCTTCATATTTAGTTTTCACCTTATATTTCTTTTCGAAATTAAATTGATTAAGAATTAATTAGTCGATATTGGTGATGATCAGAATTTTTTTACCTTTAAGAAAATAGTTTTAAACCCAAATTACCTGAACAGATAGAACCAGCTAATATGAACCAACGGTTCAGCTGATGAACAATGTGGCTTACCACTGCGCCAACTGCATTACCTTGACATGAAATAAATAATTTAATTTCTTATTTATTAATAGAATTATAATTTATGATCATCATAAATTATATATCTATTAATTTTATGATTTATCTTCGTAAAACAAAATTCTTATTAATTAAAATTTATTCAAATAAATTAATTTCTAATTAATCGATTAGACTTATGATTGAAAACTAATTTTTTCACCATGTATATTTAATTGATTCAAAATCAAATTACATTTAATTCATAATTAAATATATTCCCGGTCAAGTAGTTAATTAAATATTTAATTCATAATTAAATTTAATCAACTACATGAAATATTATCATGTGTCAATCTCTATAATTTAGAAATATCCTACAAATTAGGGTTATCAAGGAACTCCCTACTTGTGCATTTGTTCCTATAGGAAACAACTTTCCTATCGTGTTCGTAAACGAGATCCGTGATCGAGTTGCTGCATGTACATGCTAGTAGACATATAGGGTTGCATTCAGACTTTATCTCATAAGGTCTGTTACGAGGTTAGCCTATTGTGTGTGACCCATTGGGCCCCACGCTAAGCCAGCAGTGAGTTGTGCATAACGGAGAGTCAGATCCGATAAAATGACTTCTTATTCGAATCTTATGAGCCACCACTTAAACCCCTTTAGTGTGGTCGTGAGAGACTCCACTCACAAGTCAAGATTGATATCTAGCAATGTGTCATGACTATCCAGATAGTGTGAGGTTCAATCTATAGGGATCAAACGCCCTTTGGTGATTAGTTATCATGCAACTAAGTCCATCGATTACAATGTCCTGAATACGGCTAGGGTACGAAAAAAGTGTGAAACCCTAATATCAATTCATATGTATTCTGTCTGTCAACTCGTCATCTCAATAATGACATGTTAGAAAACCTTTTCCTGACATTCATATCTACTTGGCCAGAGATTCCTGAGACAACACTTGCAGGGACACATAGGACATTATCTTCTCTTACTAGGAGTAACTGATTCCATATCAGTTGCTCACATACCTCCATGGGTGTATTTCCATGCTTAGAGGTATTCGACACATGACACTGAAGGCCATGTAAGGATAAGTCCAAAGCAATCACTACTGGAATAAAGGTCATCAGCAATGGCTCCAGCCGTTGCTGAGCTGTTGCTGAAAACTATCAACAATGGTATGCAACGGCTTTGCCCGTTGCAACGGAGCCGTGGCAGAAACATGCGTTGATGATAACTTTGCAACGGATCAGCAATGACCGCTCGGGCCGTTGCTAATAATATTATCAGCAACGGTTTTACCACGGACACGGGGCCATGACTGATAACAATTATTAGCAACGGCCGGCCGGTCCGTAGCAAGGCCATTAGTGAAAGACCGTTGCTACGCGCGCAGTTGCTGTAGGTCATCAGCAACGGCTTACGATACATTTTTAGTAACGGCTTTCCCACGGACGGCTGTGGGAAAGCCGTTGCTGATTACTAGAACCTGCAATCGAAAAAATTTAAAAATTCCAAATTTCAATGAATACATTGATACATTATCTGATACATAACTCACACACCCATACACCCATACATACATCCATTCACACATCACAAATACACCCAGATATACATCAAAATAATTATACTTATATTTATAATTATCCACAATCGTATAAAAACTATTCAAATGCAAAATTAAAATATCAATATTCAAACTAAAAAAAAGTGAAGTATATATAGTATCGAAGTAACAAAGTTAATATAATAATAATAAAAAAATCTCACGTTGACGATGGAGGATAGTCTGGATCATAAGGCAGGGTCTGGAGTGCCTGGGTGTACACCGACGTGGACTGACTCGAGGACGATGGATCAGATGATGCTGCTCCGGGATGACATGACAAGTTGCGTAGCATAACATGCATCTCCGCCATCATCTGACTTTGACGCTCCATCATCTCAGTCCGATGCGCGACCGTCTCCTTTAATGTCCTTATCCTACTACTATGATCATAACTGGACTTGGAAGTGGACGACCGCTCACTAGCGATCGGAGGGGTCGGTGCCCCAAGTGGTCCTAACACGGCTCGCGCATGACCACTATCTGCAAAACCATATACGCAGCCATGGTCCCATCCACCTGCAACCTTGACCCACGCTGCTGCGTCAAAGTCCTTGGGGGTGCCCCCGCGCTGCATCACCGTCTGACTGTAGGTCTCCTACTCGAGTTTGATTTTTGTTTAATATTTTTCATAAAACTTAAATTATAAATATATAATGAATAATTTAAACAAATATACTAATCATAATGTATGCAGCACAGTTGTCAATGTACTCCCCCGTCCCATGCACTCAACGGTGAGTCCGCTCAAACAACATCATCGGGGAGGGTCGCTGGACAGTCCTGTCGTCCAACACCGTCGTCTACATTTACAAAACAAATACATTAATTAGTACACATAGTGACAAATAAAATATTTAATTAAGAGTAAGGTATACTTACCATACGGTTCGCGTGCACTGCAAATGCAATAGAGACGCTAGTGTGACGCGCTCCCCCCCGACATGTGGTTTCTAGCCGCAGTCCTAGAAACCTCCTGTCATCGATCTGTTGACCATATTGCCACGAGCTGGTCCCATATATCAGACGTAATCCAATCAGGGCCGTATCCTCGAGTCTCTGCAATGTTAGTGATCCCAGCTCGGGCCATCGCCTGGGACAGGGCCTGACCTAGTTGCTCGTTGTACCTCGCCCGAGAAATAGCTTCCCAAGCAGCTTAAATAAAGGACCTCTGGTCCTCAGCCATGTATAGCGAGCCTGCAAAATAATAATATCAGTACCAATATTAATTATCATGCATGTATAAAAAAAATTTAATACGTGCCTCAAACTCGCGCGGTCGCCCCAGAACATGTCATTGTGCTCACTGGGCACGTGAGACCACATGGGTCATGCCCCGTGCATGTATCGTCGAATGGTAGATGAAATGCTCAGCGACACTTCTTGTCGCTTGAACTTGCGCAACAAAAATAAATTTTAATATTACATTATGATATAATGAATTTTTAATAATTTATAATTCATGATATATTACCGCTCTACAATTACGCTAATGAATCTACGTGACTCTGTGGCTGGTGTAGGCTGCCACCTGTTCGGCCCGCATGGCCACCTGCGTCTTGTTGTACTAGCCTCAGCAGTATCATCGGCAGGAGGATCAACAACAGGAGGATCAGCAGCATGAGTAAGTGCTGGAGTCTAACCGATCGGAGACTCCGAAACTCTCCTACGACGATAACCACGACCAGACATATCTGTCGAAAAGGCATATAATTAGATTATTATATATATAGTAGAGATATATTTAATATAAGGGAGAAGTGCAGATTTGGTCCTATAAGTTGTCAATTTTTTGGAATTTGATCCTATAAGTTTCATTTTGGTATCTTCGGTCATGTAAGTTTGCTCTGTAGTACAGATTTAGTCCTATTCATGACGGTTTGTTAACACTCCGTCAATGTGGACTAACACCGTTTGTACACATTGACATATTTGGTCCTATAAATTTTATTTTGAAATTTTTAGTCCTTTATGTTTGCCCTATAGCAAAGATTTGATCCTATATATTTGCCCCGTAGCACAGATTTGATCCTATATATTTGCCCCAGAGCATAATATGTTGATCATATCCGTGATGGTTCGTTAACTCTCCGTCCACGAAAAAAAAACGGCGTTATGTCCATATTGACAGAGTTAATGGACCATCATGAATAGGACCAAATCTATGTTACGAAGCAAACTTAAATATGTTACAGAGCAAATCTATTTAGTCCGTCATATAGATTTGGTCATATCCACGACGGTCAATTAACCCCGTCAACATGGACATAACGTCGTTTATTTTTTCGTGGACGGAGAGTTAATGGACCGTCGCAGATAAGACTAAATCTGTGCTACGGGGCAAACATATATGACCAAATCTGTTCTACGAGGTAAATATATAGGACTAAAAATTTTGAAATGAAACTTATATGACCAAATATGTCAACGTGTATGAACGGCGTTGGTCCACATTGACGGAGAGTTAACGGACCATCGCGGATAGGACTAAATCTGTCCTACGAGGCAAACATATAAGACTAAATATGTACCACAGAGCAAACTTATAGGACCGAAAATACCAAAATGAAATTTATAGGACCAAAATCCAAAAAGTTAAAAACTTATAGGACCAAATCTACACTTCTCCCTTTAATGTCAGATATACTTTACAATTATTCCTCATCATCTGAGTAATAGTCTTCGAATTCTTCCTCTTTTTCATCTTCTTCATCTTCTTCATCTCTAGCTTTCTCAATTTCATGATCGTCATCATCAGCATATTCAACTTCTAATTGAATTGATGTTGTGTCTGCATCCTCGAGTATTGGAATAACACGATCTACAGCAGTAGGATCATCTTCTTGATAGAAACCATCTGTCGCATCAGGTATTGGCTAATTTTCTCTTGTTATCGGATCAATTTTTTCTCTTCCTTTAGTCTTACAGACTACACGTCAATCTGCTCTATCTTTATTTCGAGTCAGATACTTCGCATAATATACTTGTTCGGCTTATGATGCCAATATAAAATGCTCATTTGCTACCAATTTGGATTTGTAATTAACCTCAACAAGTTTGTATTTTGGATGAACTTTCATGCCCCTTTCTGTTGTATCACACCAATGACATCTAAATAGGAAAACTGATTTTAAGCTGAAGTAGTGCAACTCTATCACTTCTTCCACCAATCCATAAAAATCCATATCACATTCAATATATGTTGTCCCTTTCACGCAGACCCCGGCATTCATCGTCTTCTTTGTAAATGCATATTCCACCGTGTGAAATTTGTACTCATTAACAAAATATCCGCTATAACACGACACTAGTCGCGACGGTCCACTAACAAACTCAAATATTCTTTCATCTATTTCAGCTCTATGATCTTTGCTGTAAGCCTGAATCCAAGTAGGGAAATCACGATTCCGTAATCTCTCCAATTCTTGATCGTTGTGAATAAAGTATTTTTGCACCATCTCAATGTCAAATATTTCAATAAATTGTTCAATCTCTGGACAATTGAGTAATACGTACAAGTGTGTCAAATGATACTCTTCGTCGCTTAAGTGTCGAGATAAACGAGAACCAAAAGCACGACCAGAGTGACAAAATATATTTAAATGTCCATCTGAATTTCGAACTCCCCCGTCGTCGTTATGTGGAAGACGATCAAATCTTGTCTGTACTGTCGATTCAAAGTAAAATGAGCAGAATGTTAAAATTTCTTGGATAATATACGATTCAAATATTGATCCTTCAACAGCTGCGGTGTTCTCTACTTTTTTCTTCAGACGATTCATGTATATTTCAAATAAGTACATCCACCGATATTGAACGGGCCACCAACTCGTGCCTCGTATGCCAAGTGTATCGGTAGATGCTCCATCGAGTCAAAAAATGCAAGAAGGACATTTGCACAAATGTTTCTAAAAAACATACTTAATTCAGTCAACATACACCAAATATTATCAAGTAGAAGATCTCGGAATACGATCGGAAGCAATCTCTGCATGAATACATGACAATCATGGCTCTTCATCCATGATATTTTACAATCATTGACGTTCACACATCAAGATAACTTTGAAGCATATCCATCGGGTAATCCGAGTTCTTTTATCCATTGACAAACATCTTTGATCTATTGTTTATTTAACATATACGAGGCCTTCGATTTCAGATATCGTTCGTTGACCTCTTGTAGCTCCAACTCCGATCTCTTACAAAGTATTTTCAGATCATGTCAGGCTTTGACATTATCTTTAGTTTTTCCGGAAACATCCATCAAAATGTTGAAAATATTATCAAACACATTTTTTCAATGTACATGACATCCGAATTATGTCGAATCAGTAATGACTCCAATAGGGTAATTCCCAAAAGATACTTTTTTTCACCCAGTTATGTGTATGACCAAAACCTGACACTCTTTCATTCCGACCAAACACTATCTCTAGAAGTGCTGAAACACGTGCTAACATTTGTTCACCAGACAACATCGATGGTGGCCCATCTCTTTCGATTCTGCCCTTAGTAAATTTATTACGATTCCTTCGATGCTGATGGTTAGCCAGTAGGAATTGACGATGACAATCAAAGAATGAGATTTTTCGTCCGTTTTGAAGATTGATTGATTTAGAGTGTTCCATAGAATACGGACAAGAGAGTTGACCGTGAGTGCTCCAACCAGACAATATGTCGTGTGCCGAGAAATCATTGATTGTCCACAAGACCGCGACCTTTAAATTGAAGTTTTGTTTCCGATGACAATCATAAGTGACAGCTCCCACAGTCCACAATATTTTCAATTCATCTATCAAGGGTCTGAGAAACACGTCAATTTCTTTTCGCAGACCCTTAGGACCTGGAATAATCATCAAAAGATAAATAAATTCATCTTTCATACACATTGACGGTGACAAATTATAAACTGTCAGCAGCACTGGCCAAACTGAATAAGGAGTTACAGAATGTCCAAACGGATTAAAACCATCTGTGCGCAATCCTAATCGGATATTTCTAGTATCCCTAGCAAATGAAGGATAACATGTATCCAAATATTTCCATGCTACACTGTCGGATGGATGAGTCATTACTGTATCATCATGACTTCTTGCATGCCAACTCATGTAGGGGGCCATCCTTTCCGACATGAATAATCTTTGAAGCCTCGGTATTAGTGGAAAATATCGAAGCACCTTAAATGGGATATTTTTTTGTCGGATGAATTTCTTCTCCTTGTAACGAGGATGTTGACATATAGGGCATTTATCCAACTGCACATTTTCTTTATAATATAAAATACAATTATTTTGGCATGTGTGTATTTTTTCGTACCTAAGCCCTAATTTTCTCATCAGCTTTTTAGTCTTATAAAAAGTTGGCTCAAACTTGTTATCAATATACAATATTCCATTAATCAATCCTGCAATCCGATCATACGCACCCCGCTGATATTACAATCGGCCTTGATGTTTAGGAGCTGCGTCATTGCTGAAAACCTAGTGTATTTAGGGCAATTCTCATACAAAGATTCATCGGCAGCTTTCGACATCTCGTAAAATTCTGCAGCTTCTTTATTCGGTAATTCAATCTCTACCATAGTTTGTACTTCTGTGATATCAACACCTATAGTATCTGGTGGCACTGACGTCTCAGTAACTGGCCGATCGACATTATCATTCAGGTAGAATTGACCCTCAAGACTATCAAGTATCATAGTTCTATAGGGATTAGATTGACTGGATGAAGAAACACCAACAGAGGAAGATTCATCATGTGTCTGAATGACATGATTGCTCGACGTCCCGACTTCACGTGACTCCCCGTGACAAGTCCATAGAAAATATCTTGGTGCAAATCCTTTCCTATATAGATGCAGAGTGACAGTTTCCCGATCCAAAAATCGTCCATTCAAGCAAATGCGGCACAGACATCGGATTTTATCACCGACGCTAATGAATTTCCGATTCGAATAGGCAAAATTTAGGAAGTAAGTTACGCCTAATCGAAACTCATTCGTTAAAGCTCCACGATCAAGACGTCAGTACATCCAACTTCGATCAGCCGACATGATTCTGTCAATCAATGACAATTTCTTCGGTTAATGCCTTTAGGTGAGATGGTCATATTCCATTCGGGATTTATGTTATTCATATTGCACTAAGTATTTCTTTTAACCGCTAACTTCATTCTAATTTTTAGCAGCATCTCTTTACAGTTCTCCGAATACGCATATCATCTGGGCGCGTATCGGAGAACAAGAGAGATGCTGCCGAAATTTAGAATAAGTTAACGGTTAAAAGAAAAACGTAAGTGCAATACAAATAACTATATTCCCAAATTGTCCAATCAGGGATAATTCAAGGGTTGTACGTCGTATAAAAGTTTATCTACTTCTTTTACACTAACATACAACCCCCGAACAAATCTAAGGTTTTGCTAAATCATATCAGATTCGTCGATGTGTACGTTAAACGTATAAACTCGTCGGATGGATGATTATTTTCTAAATATTTCGAGTTAGTTCGAGTCCATAGTGGACAGTTCCGACACGAGTCCAAATTGGACGATTCCAGCGGGAGTTCAAAATGGACGATTCCGGCGCGAGTCCAAAGTGGACGATTTCGACGCAAGTCCGAAGTTGACGATTCCGGCGCGAGTCCACTGAGGACTACTCCAGACTAATTAACATTTTAACTAATTAATTAATATTAATCTACAACATTTTAACTAATTTAAATAATTAACCTACCATTATTAATCTAAAACATAATATTAATCTAACTAAATAAATAAATCTAAAAATTAATCTAAACTCTAATAATTAATCTAAATCATAACAATTAATCTAAACCCTAAAAATTAATCTAACAAATTAAACAATTAATTAAATAAATAATCTAAAAAATTCATTAAAAATTAAATAATCAAATAAAAAAATCAATATTATTGCATTTCCGGCACCGGAGTCCAGTGTCCGAACACTGTATAACCTTTTGGCCGCGGCCACCAACCGAAACCCTATTTTAAAGGGTTCGGCTGGATCTACCTAGCTAGAACGAATGGGGAAGGCGGGGCGGCGAGGAATACCTGGAACAAACTTGGAGGCGGCAGTCAGAAGCGGTGGTCGAGGACGGGGCGACGGCGTCGGCAGCGGTAGCAGGATTCGGCGGCGTCGAAAGAGCTCAGCAGAGGAAGAGGAAGAAGGAGGAGGAAGGGGCGGGCGCCTGCGCCTGCCCTATATAAACTTATCAGCAACGACTTACTTAATCGTTAGAATGCCGTTGCTGATAAGTTTATCATCAGCAACGGCTAACGTGTCAATTAGAAAGCCGTTGTTAAGGTAATTAATATCTGCAACGGCTCACGTGTCCATTAGAACACCGTTGCAGATATAGCATATCTGTAACGGCTTGAGCGGCCGTAAGAATATCATTGCAAATAGCAACGGCTTGAGCGACCGTTGCTGATAGCCGTTGCTGAAGAACTGATTTCTAGTAGTGAATGGATCGACACTTACAAGGTAACCATGACAACCTTAGGTCCAAGGACTGTTTGCACCTACTATCACCCGAGGAACATCATATCAACACTTATGTAAGGATTTCATTTTGTGTTTCTCGTGTAGGTCCGTTCAGTGAACTCATTCCTTAATGAGCACCTGTACTTGTACATTAAATGACGGTTCATAGGTAATTGTGAGATCAGCTATTTCTTATTGTATAAGGCATGTACCATGTGCATCAGTCTATCCGGAATCACCAATCCCCTAATTGGTGATCCTACGACTGAGAACATTTAGAACATGAGCATCTGGATTCCAAGTCTCACTGACATGATCTCATCATGACCTTAGAATCAATTATCCGGGTTCATGGGGTTCATCACAATCTAATATATATACAAAATATATATGTGTCATATGATGAAAAGTTATCTCATATTATTCATTAATCAAAATAGTTTTCTACGCATCAACATGTGATTGACTCAAGAGCACTATTTCTTTCAGATAATTGAAAGAGAAACTTCCTTAAACCATCTAAAGGTTGTGAGTGATGGAATTTATAGTTGCCCTTGAGTATGTTTGAGGAAGTAAACTTATAATTTAGATGAGTTGATATTTTGATCTATTAATAATTCATAATACTCAAAAATAATAATTAAGGATCGAATGCTTTTATTGTTAGCTCTAATTGTCATAAGGATGCTATATGCAAATATAAGATGACTAATTTTAAGAAAATATTTCAAAGTAAACGGAGTTAATAGCTTATTTTAGACCGCCTTGTTTATGAGATCGATTAAAATTTTTGTTACTAAAATATTTATAAAAAAAAAAGAGATAAAGATTCTCTTTGTCAAACATCTTTGTTAAAAGGAAGAAAATTAGTAAGTTTTTCATTAACTAGACTTGTGAAGGAGGGGGGAAGAAATACATGCAGAGACCCAATGACAAGTAAATAATTGTAGGACTTATTAGGTAGCATACTAAGATATTTTGTCGTATGCTTTCTCTAAATTTAATTTAAGTAAAAGGTAAGGAATTTTTTTTTAGAAAAATACATAGGCTGTGTCAATTCTTGTTCAATGGATACAAGAGATGGGCGAAAACATATTTAGGCGATTTTTCTCTCAATTCTTTATTTATTTCTTATGCTAAGCAAGCAATGCAATATTATTTCTTGTATATTTCTAATGTCAACTAAATAAAGTAATATTATTTCTTATTAATTAATATTGATTGTCTATTCATATTTGTTATAATTTTATTTTATTTCAAATTCCCATTAAAATTATGTTTCAAATGGAGACCACATGGAAATCTTAATAAATCAAAATTCGTAGCAATTAATTAATGAAGGCATTCCAATTATAATAAACGCAAATGAGTTGTCATTAAGAAATTAAGCCCGCAACAATGACATATTCAAGAAACTCCAGCTACCTTGCAATTAAATTAATACTATAAATATTCAATTATTGCTTTTGAGGACGTTTATGTTCGTACCTTCAATTTTGGTTTGCATAATTATTTTAATTCAAAAGCCAGCTTTGCATGTTGTTCCGGCCAATCCAATTCATGTCCATTCATTCTCATTTAATTAACTAACAATTATATATGTGCTAAATAATCACAATATATTTCTTTAAATTTGGTTTTCACCTTATATTTCTTTTCAAAATTAAATTGATTAATAATTAATTAGTCGATAGGGTGATGATCAGAATTTTTTTACCTTTAAGAATATAGATTTAAACCCAAATTACCTGAACAGATCGAACCGGCTAATATGAACCAACGATTCAGCTGATTCGGTTCGGGTTGATGAAGAAAGCGGCTTACCACTGCGCCCACTGCATTACCCTGACATGAAATAGAAGGTGGGCTAAGTTGAGATGGAATCAAATCATATGATTAGCGCAATCATGACGTATACATCAATCCTTATCCATAACCGTTGGATTATATGCCCCTTCGATTAGCCATTAGTCGGCCACGTGGACCCAAGTCTTTTACGGCTATATTAATAACCTTCTATCTTTTTAATCCAAGTCTTTTACGTATTTTATATTTAAACACCCGATTAATTAATTAATTAGGGTTTGACTTTTCTGAGTGGGAAAAGCTTAGTGCAAACTGCGAGCGGGCACACAGAGTCGATCATCGTCATATTAGTTGACAGTTTAACGAAGAAAATATTAATTTCAGGAGCTTTTTCGGTATTTAAATTACTATTTTTGTGAGTTAAAGGACTTTTTTGTCTTTAAACGTTTTTTTTATAATCCATGCATCACCTTATTGTCTTATTAATTATTGTCATTTTGTCATTTTGTCATTTTGTCATATTATTTTTCTTCTTCTAATCTTATCACTTTCTCCATCTGCAAGAAAGTGATATTTCATTTATTTATTTAATAATTTTCTTCTATGTCTCAAGCCTTATCTTATCCTATGAGCAGTTTATTTAAAATAAAACAACTTTTATTTTTGTCACATATTTTAATAGATTTTTACTAATATTTTTTAACTAAAAAATACTGATAATTTGAATACATATGTTTTTCTGTTTAATTTTTTACAAAAAAATACAACAAAATTTGTTTTGACACACAAAATTAACCATTTTTTAAATAAATAAAGAAAAATAAATTTTGTTGTGATTATTTTTAGGAGTGAGTGGGTTCAGATACATGTAATTTTCATGATATTCAGCCTCTACTTAATATATGATCGATTCTTAAATTTTGGAATCGGATCCTAACCGAAATCTATGGTGTAGTACTGATTTCGAATGTCCTATTTGAACTTGTATCTTGGAATTTACAAGTTTCAAAATACAAATTTCGAATACTGATTTCGGTCATCCGATGTATTTTGGATCTGAAATTGATTTTAATTGATTCTTTAATTTTTTTCGGATCATATCCAAATTTAATTCGAGTCTACTCGAAACCTACCCCGATCAGGTAGATTTCAATCGATTCCAAGTCTATCTAAAACCTATTCGATCAGATAAATTTTAACTGATTTCAAGTATATTCGGTACTCATGCACCCCTCTAATTATTTTGTGACATATATATGTTTAAAAATTATAATTAAACTGTACATAATCCATTTTAACATAATCTTGCATGCCATATTTTATATACGAAATAGTGTAGTTAAAGACATAAAATTATCACTCGATTTATTGTTTTTTCTATTTTTTGAAATAACTAGAATTTTAAAGGACATTTTTGTCCTTTAAAAAGTATTAAATTAATACAGTAGCCTACGAAACAGTATGCGATAAAAAATCTCTAAAATAAAAGGTTTATGCGGCACCCAAAAAGTGGGCCCTTGCCTTATCTTATTTCCATTGAATATCTTTCTGCTGCCTATTTATGTATCACATCAATTGATCTTCGTCTTCACGATCGCCGCTCAGAGAGAGAGAGAGAGCTCTGCGGGAATAACCATGGAATCCCATCGTTTTGGTTCGAGTTGCCTCTGCAGAATCTGTTATGAAGAGGAGGAAGAGAGCTCCACGAGTATGGAATCCCCCTGTGCTTGTTCTGGAACCCTAAAGGTAATGCTTTTGCTCTCGTTCTTCTTTTTCCCTGTGGATTTTTGGATAAAGGAGATATTTTCATTTGATTATAATACTGATTTCGGCGTTCCCCTTTCCCAGTTTGCTCACAGAGAGTGCATTCAAAGGTGGTGCGATGAGAAAGGAAGCAAAGTTTGTGAAATTTGCCATCAGGTTAGAGAGCCATTTGATCGTATGTAAATAAACCCTCTTTGCTTAAATTTTCTGTGTTCTCCCCATATTGTTGTTGGAGAAGATAATTTCTCTTATACTGCAAAAGACAGACAGACAAATAGCTAGAGAGAAAAAAAAATCCCTCTTTCCTCTTTCCTTTTCCATTGCCCTAAATATTCATACTCTGTTTTACATCCCTGATCATTATAGCATCGCAGAATTTGGAATGTTGTAGTTTGTAGACTCTTTCGAATCCTCCATCTTCAATTTCCTTGAAGAATGAAGAACTTTCATAATTCATATTAAACACCATGGTTCAAAAGCACTGAAGGCTTCCAAACTCATATTTTATATTTCTGCTGCAGATGTTTCAACCAGGATATACCATCCCTGAAAAGAAGGCCTTGGTGAATGTGGCAGCAATCATCAGGTAATTAGCTCTTCTGTCTTTTGATGTTAAAAGTAGGGACTGAATGGCTCAGGTGGAATTTCGAGCTTCTGTTGGTTGGATTTGATCTTGGGTTTTTCTGATTTATAAATATAAATTTTTAATGAAAATCGAGTATGGTCGAAATGTGTTCCAGAGATTTCTAGACGTTCGTGAATTATTTTGATTGTATAATGTTTTTCTTTGGACTTCAAAATAAAAATTTCTGTTCCGAACCGAAAAAAGACAGACTAGCTCGAGCCGGCTCTTGGTTTGGTCGGTTTTTTGACACCCCTTAAGTATTATGAGGGGTAATAATTGGATCAGAGTTTTTGTTCTTTTAAGATGAAGACAAATCATTTGTTTTTAACTTAATCTCATGACTCCATGTGCCCATGTCCTCGATTAGATGATGACTTGCTTTAGAAGTTTATAACACACAAAGCATCAAGTGGGGTTTATAATTGAATCTGTTTGCTTTAAGTTTCAGTTTTTGATGTGAGCAGCTAACTTAAAGCAACCTCTAATTTTAGCCCCATTCATGAATGTATATGCATCTGTTTAAGTACACAGTAGAATAAGATCTAACTCTTGTTCTATTACACTATTGCAGAGGAAGCCGAGGATTTTACTATATTGATTATCATTCAGCTGGCTCAGACTATGATGTCTTCCCATGGATATAATAATTATTGCCTCTTGCTATAATCATGGTCAGTAATTGTTAGGCATAATTTGGTTATTAATTAAAGATTGCTTTTGCTGCCCAAAATAAAGATTGAAACAAATAGGATTGCCTGTCTTTGCAGGTGGATGGCCAAACTCCTGTAGATGTTGAAGGAGAGATTAATTTTTAGCACAAGGGGAGTTCAAGTCTGAGTTAATGTGAGGAAAACATGTAATTAGTCCATGAAGAAATGTTTCTCTGTACATGATATCTCTTTGTAAATAATTACTTTATATATATTTATATGTGATCACACTACTCATTAATGGAAGGATTGATGTGAAGTTAATTCTCGAGTTGTATATTTATATATAGATATGCAATGCACTACTATCTTTTTGCTTCCACTTAATTTATTTGAGAAAAGTTGTATATATAATGTTGAAGATACCTCTCAAATTGACCCAAGTATTCTCAGAAGCCAGTTAGCCAACCGAAGAACTAGTATGTTAATCCCTTGGCTTATTGGCTAAAAGTTAACTGATACCCTCAATTCTTCATCCAATGTGGCAGTAAAATCAAGATGATAAAAAAAAAATCATTATAGATCAAACCAAAACTGAAGGACCATGCTTTCTAATAAGTATATTTCATCTTTAAGACCTTGTTTGAACGAGGTATATCATAATTTAGTAATGTATGGTATGATATAGTATTCTATAGTATGGTACTATAATTATTATTATCATGTTTGAAAAGATAGTATGGTATGATATGGTTAAGTAGTATATTTCTGTTTGGTTTGATGGTATGGTATGATATGGTTCCTCAAATGATAAAATGATCAGAATGCCCTCAAATATAAAAATTCATGTAATATTATATTTAATTTATTTTTTTATCAAAATATTAAAATTAATTAAATACATAAAATTTTTACAAAAAAAAAAAATCAGAAAAAATGAAAGCATAATAAGAATCGACGGATAAAAGAAGAAATATAAGCATAATAAAGATCGACGGATAAAAGAAATATATGAAAAGTTGATGAATATTTTAGGTATTAAAATTTGTTAACCATGAGAAATAATCGAATTGATGATTTTAAAAATCTTACAAAATTCATGATTTTAAAATCATGAGATTACCATATCATACTATACTATGATTTTAAAAGTTTTCCCATTCATAAAATTATACCATATTATATCATTATAAATCATATTTTATCGTCAAACAAATAAGGCCTAACTATTATAAAATTCCCAAAAGAATTGATTTAGGTATCTAACGTCGGTGCATCTATCTTCTAAAAATACAATCGCCCACAATCTGGAATCCACCCTTTATTAAACTTAAATATAAAATATAAAATATTTTATTATTTTATTAAAATTAAAAAAAGACCAAAAATGGGACAAGAATCGACCCTTAATATGATGCTGATAAAGGATAAGGTCAAAGAGTTGGCATCTACAACTCATTAGGTACAATATAGGGACCGGGGAGAGAGATGATCATTTTGACCCTTCCCAAGGAACATCTCTTTGAGAACATGTGGGCCCACTTCCTTCCTGTGGGAATTTGTCCACGTAATGCCGTCCTCATCCTCCCTCTGGGTCCACACTATGTGTGTATTAAATTAGCTTATTTCTTTTGTGCCCAAGCATAACTAGAATACTTTTAGAATTGGATTAATTTAGTTATTTGGTCTCCCTGCTATAACCCAATTTGTTCATCAACTTATCCAACTAGTCCTTCCGTTTAACATCGCTGGCTAAGGATTATAATCTTGACTTAGGAGGCGTTTTATACCTATCGCTTAGGATTACTGAAATCTAAATTACCATCAAAATAGATTATCAATTCTAAAATTATCGATAATATTACATTACCATATTTGACATTGATTGGTAAGCTCGTCAATAATTGACATTATCTTATTTGGTATAAAAAAATTACTAAGAAATTTAATTAAAATACCCTCAAATAAAATTGAATAACTTTCATGAAAAGTCATCCTTGCAAAACCCGACAACAGGTGAGGAGGGCACGGGAGGAGGTAGCAGTGCGCGCGAATGAGATGATGCTAGAGTTTTTTTTTCTATGTTAATATGTAGTATTTTAGTGGGGAGTATTTTTGTCAAAAATAAAAAATAATATTACAACTTTACTAATAATCCACATAGTCATCCCCTCTTGGTAATATGGATAACTCGTTGAGTGATAATGTAAATTACCATGAGCATTCAGATTATCGATAATCTATTTCAACCAAACACGATAATTTGATGGGCTAGATAATTTTAATTGAGATTATCTCGTACAAAATGCCCCTTAGATTAATTTAATCAATCCAGTAAATTCAATAAATTTTAATGGATGCACATGCTAAGAATAGACCCGATTAGAACTTTCATTCAAGATTGAATCAAATTCGAGTTGATTGAACCTTATTAAATTTAAGCATGTATCGATCTCAACTGCATCAAGTCTTATCAATATAAAATTATTTTTTATGTATAGAGAAAATATAATAAATAGTTTTTAAAATAATAAATTAATTTTTTTTAACATATGATATTTGATCTAGTCAACGTACAACTAATTTTTATATTTGTGTTACTACATATTGGATCGATGAAAATTTTATTTTGCAAAAAAGAATAATTAGTTTTAAAATTTTTGAATATTCACACACTTCTGTTGCCATTTTTTCTACTATTAGATTTGCAACAACTTTCTATAATATAAATGATAAAAAAAATTTCGATTAGTTTTGATAATGCTAGTAATAATGATGCTGATATTCCTCCCCTTATATAATTATTTAAACCAATATTAGAAGGTGAATTATTTCATATTCGTTGTGTTTGTTATGTCCTTAATTTATGTGTACAAGGTGATTTAAAATTAGTAAATATACATATAGAAAAAAATAAGAGATGTTATTAGATATATGTGTTCTTCAAAAGCAAGAAAACAAGAATTTAAAACATTATGCCAATATTTTAATAAATTATTTAAAAAATTTAATGATGATGTTATTATTATCATTAATTCAACATATCATATGCTTAGGTCTACTATAAAATATCAAGAGATCATTACAATATTTTACAATGAAAATATGTCTGGTAATCCAATTAATGATAATGATTGGTTAGTTGCTGGACATATTACTCAAATTTTAGAACTTTTTAATAAAGCTACCGAATAATTTTTCGGTGTTTATTATCCTACATGTAATTTAACTCTTTCACATATAGTTCATATTAGTGAAGTATTTTTTTCACATAGACATCATCCTTTATTTGCACAAATTATTTCTTTAATGGAATCTAAATTTAAAAAGTATTGGTCAGATCACTACTAGAAATTGAGCCTTCAGCCGTTGCTATTTGCAACGGCCGCTCAAGCCGTTGCAGATATGCTATATCTGCAACGGCTTTCTAACGGACACGCGAGCCGTTGCTGATGATTTTAATTATCAGCAACGGCTTTCTAACGGACAAGTGACCCGTTGTTGATGATAACTTATCAGCAACGGCTTTCTAACGGGCGAGTGCGCCGTTGCTGATAAGATTATATAGGTCACAGATCGCGCCCGACCCTTCTTCCTCCCGCTGCTGCCACCGCCGCCTCCTCCTCCTCCCGCCTCTCGCCGCCACTGCCGATGCCGACGACGCTGAGCCGCTGCTGCCGACGCTGCCGTCCGTCCTCGACCGCCGATTTCAGGTAATCATCGTCGTCCGACCGTCTCTCCCCGTTGCGGCTGGCGGGAAATCCGACCGAAACCCTATTTTTAGGGTTTCGGCCGGCGGCGGTCGGCCGATGGCCGCCGCCGGAGCTTTTACAGTGTCCGGACACTCTGTCCGGACACTGTACTCCGGCGCCGGAAATTGCATATTTATATTTTTTTTAATTTTTTTTATATATGTTAATTAATTATTTAGATTAATTGTTTAATTTGTTAGATTAATTGTTTAATTTGTTAGATTAATTATTAGGGTTTAGATTAATTTCGGAATTATCCACTTCGGACGCGCGCCGAAATCGTCCACTTCGGACGTGCACCGGAATCGTCCACTTCGGACTCTTGCCGAAATCGTCGAATTTGGACTCGTGTCGGAATTGTCCAATATGGACTCGAACTGTCTCGAAACATTTAGAAAATAATCATCCAACCGACGAGTTGATATGTTTCACGTACGCATCGACGAGTCAGATATAATTTAGCAAAACCTTAGATCCGTTCGGGGATTGTATGTTCGTGTAAAAGAAGTAGATAATCTTTTATACGATGTACAATTCTTGAATTGTCCCTGATTGGACAATTTGGGAATATAGTTATTTGTACTGCACTTACGTTCTTATTTTAACTATTAATTAATTATTCTAAATTTCGGCAACATCTCTCTTGTTCTTCGATACGCGCCCAGATGATATGCGTATTCGGAGAACTGTAGGGAGATGCTACCGAAATTTAGAATAAAGTTAGCGATTAAAATAAGTACTTAGTGCAATATAAATAACATAAATCCCGAATGGAATAGGACAATCTCACCTAAAGACATTAACCAAAGAAATTGTCATTGATTGACAGAATCATGTCGGCTGATCGAAGTTGGATGTACCGACGTCTTGATCGTGGAGCTTTAACGAATGAGTTTCGATTAGGCGTAACGTACTTCCTAAATTTCGCCTATTCGAATCGAAATTTCGTTAGCATCGGTGATCAAATCCGATGTTCGTGCCGTATTTGTTCGAATGGACGATTTTTGGATCAGGAGACTGTCACTCTACATCTATATACCAAAGGATTTGCACCAAGATATTTTCTATGGACTTGTCATGGGGAGTCACGCGAAGTCGGGACATCGAGCAATCCTATTGTTCAGACATATGGTGAATCTTCCTCTGCTGGTGCTTCTTCATCCAGTCAATGTAATCCCTATAGAACTATAAAAATACACATGTGCCAAAATAACTGCATTTTATATTATAAAGAAAATGTGCAGTTGGATAAATGCCCTGTATGTCAACATCCTCGTTACAAGGAGAAGAAATCGGTCCGACAGAAAAATATCCCGTTTAAGGTGCTTCGGTATTTTTCACTAACACCGAGGCTTCAAAGATTATTCATGTCGGAAAAGACAGCCCCCTACATGAGTTGACATGCAAGAAGTCGTGATGATACAATAATGACTCATCCATCTGACAGTGAAGCATGGAAACATTTGGATACATGTTATCCTTCATTTGCTAGGGATACTAGAAATATTAGATTGTGATTGTGCACAGATGGTTTTAATCCGTTTGGACATTCTGCAACTCCTTATTCAGTTTGGCCAGTGTTGCTGACAATTTATAATTTGCCACCGTCAATGTGCATAAAAGATAAATTTATTTATCTTTCGATGATTATTCCGGGTCCTAAGGGTCCGCGAAAAGAAATTTACATATTTCTCAGACCCTTGATAGATGAATTGAAAATATTGTGGACTGAGGGAGCTGTCACTTATGATTGTCATCGGAAGCATAACTTCAATTTAAAGGCCGCGGTCTTGTGGACAATCAATGATTTCCCGGCGTACGGCATGTTGTTTGGTTGGAGCACTCACGGCCAACTCTCTTGTCCGTATTGTATGGAACACTATAAATCAATCAGTCTTCAGAACGGACGAAAAATCTCATTCTTTGATTGTCATCGTCGATTCCTACCGGTTAATCATCAGTATCGAAGGAATCGTAATAAATTTACTAAGGGCAGAGTCGAAAGAGATGGGCCACCACCGATGTTGTCTGGTGAACAAATGTTAGCACGTGTTTCAGCACTTTCAGATATAGTATTTGGTCGCAATGAAAGAGTGTCAGGTTTTGGCCAAACACATAACTGGGTGAAAAAAAGTATCTTTTGGGAATTTCCCTATTGGAGTTCATTATTGATTCAACATTATTTAGATGTCATGCACATTGAAAAAAATGTGTTTGATAATATTTTCAACACTTTGATGGATGTTTCCGGAAAAACTAAAGATAATGTCAAAGCCCGACATGATATGAAAATACTTTGTAAAAGACCAGAGTTGGAGTTACAAGAGGTCAACGGACGATATCTGAAACCGAAGGCCCTATATGTGTTAAATAAATAACAGATCAGAGATGTTTGTCAATGGGTAAAAGAACTCAGATTACCCGATGGATATGCTTCAAACTTATCTCGATGTGTGAACGTCGATGATTGCAAAATATCAGGGATGAAGAGTCATGATTGTCATGTATTCATGCAGAGATTACTTCCGATCGCATTTTGAGATCTTCTACCTGATAATATTTGAGGTCCGTTGACTGAATTAAGTATGTTTTTTAGAAACATCTGTGCAAATGTCCTTCGAGTCGAAGATATGTCAACACTTGAAAATAATATTATTGAAATCATATGCAAGCTGGAGCAGTTTTTCCCTCCTGCATTTTTTGACTCGATGGAGCATCTACCAATACACTTGGCATACGAGGCACGAGTTGGTGGCCCTGTTCAATATCGGTGGATGTACTTATTTGAAAGATACATGAACCGTTTGAAGAAAAAAGTAAAGAACACCGCAGCTGTTGAAGGATCAATATCTGAATCGTATATCATCCAAGAAATTTCAACATTCTGCTCATTTTACTTTGAATCGACAGTACAGACAAGATTTGATCGTCTTCCACGTAACGACGACGGGGGTGTTCGACATTCAGATAGACGTTTAAATATATTTTGTCACTCTGGTCGTTTGGATACGGCTCCGATTGGATTACTCCGAATATATGGGACCAGCTCATGGGAATATGGTCGACGGATCGATGGCAGGAGGTTTCTCGGAATGCGGCTAGAAATCGCATGTCGGGGGGAGCAGCGCGTCACACCGGCGGCTCTATTGCATTTGCAGTGCACGCGAACCGTATGGTAAGTATACCTTTTAATTATATATTGTATTTGTTACTATGTGTACTAATTAATATATTTGTTTTGTAAATGTAGACGACGGTGTCGGATGACGGGACTGTCCAGCGACCCTCCCCGATGGCGGTGTTTGAGCGGACTCACCGTCGAGCACATGGGACGGGGGAGTACATCGACAACTGCGCTGCATACATTATGGTAACTATATATTTATAATTTAAGTTTTATGATAAATATTAAACAAAAAATCAAACTCGAGTAGGAGACCTACAGCTAGACGGTGGTGCAGCGCGGAGGCACCCCCGAGGACTTTGACACAGCAACGTGGGTCGAGGCCGCAGGTGGTTGGGACCATGGCCGCGTATATGGCTTTGCAGATAGTGGTCATGCGCGAGCCGTACTAGGGCCACTTGGGGCACCGACCCCTCCGGTCGCTGGTGAGCGGCCGTCCACCTCTAGATCCAGTTATGATCATAGTAGCAGAATAAGGACTCTAGAGGAGACGGTCGCGCGTCAGAGTCAGATGATGGTGGAGATGCATGCTATGCTACGCAACATGTCAGGTCATCTCGAAGCAGACATCTCTTCGGCATCATCTAATCCATCATCCTCGAGTCAGTCCACGTCGGTGTACACTCAAGCACTCCAGACCCCACCATATGATCCAGATCATCCTCCATCGTTATCGTGAGATTTTTTTTATATTGAGTTTGTTACTGAGATATTGGATTTGTTTAATTTATTTTGTTTGGATATTGATACTTCAATTTTGCATTTGAATAGTTTTTATACTATTGTGGATAATTATCAATATAAATATAATTGTTTTGATGTATATCTTGGTGTATTTGTGATGTGTGAATGAATGTGTGTATGAGTGTATGGGTGTGTGAGTTATGTATCAGATAATGTATCAATGTATCAATGGAAATTTGAAATTTAAATTTTTTTCGTTATCAGGTTCACATCATCAACAACGGCTTAATTTCCCACGACCGTCCGTGGGAAAGCCGTTGCTAAAAGTGTATCGAAAGCCGTTGCTGATGACCTACAGCAACGGCTTAGCGATGGGATTTTACTAACGGCGTTGCTACGGACTCAGCGGCCGTTGCTATTAATGTTATCCGCAATGGCTCCGGGTCCGTGGCAAAACCGTTGCTGATAATATTTTTAGCAACGGCCCGAGCGGCCGTTGCTAAGTTATCAGCAACACGAGTTTCTGCCACGGCACCACTGCAACGGCTCCGGCCGTTGCTGATGGTCTTCAGCAACGACTCAGCAACGGCATCAGCCGTTGCTGATGCCCATTTTTCTAGTAGTGGATATACATAGTTTATTTTGTTTAGCAATATGTTTAGACTCTAGAATGAAAATTGATGATTTAAATATGTTGTTGGATAATTATTATAACAATATGGAATTAGATAATGTTGAAGAAAAAAATCTAGAATTTTGAATTTTTTAAATTTTATGTTTGTATTTTACGCTTCAAAATTTGGTGATACAATTATAAATAACCCAACATCTTTTTCTTTTAGATTAAGAGATGATAGTGAAAATAGTATTAATTCTCAACTTGGTCGTAGGATAAAAAAAATTAAATCTACTAATTTCAATGAATTGACTTTTTTTCTAGATCATAATCATTCTGAAAAAATAAATGATAATAAAATTTTAGCATGGTGGAAAAAATAAGAAAATATGTATCCTATAGTTTCCATTATGGCACGTGATATACTAATTGTTTCTGTGTCTACAGTAGCTTCTCAGTCTTATTTCAGTGCAGGAAATAGAATTCTCGACGAAAGAATGAGCCGAATGAGTGCAGAAATGATTGAAATGTGATTTGTTTAAAAGATTGGTTGGATGCTGAAGATAGATTACAAGATAATGAAGGACACGATACTTCATCATCGGGAGAGGAGGAAGCTCAAACAAGCGAAACTAGTGCTGCTGGTCCAAGTACAAGTTAAATCATCGGTGATATGAGTGATTAAAAATGTAAAAAGAACTACGTAGACTTGATCTTTCTATAGTTTAATCATTGGGGAGTACAAGTTTAACTATAGAATGTACGTAGGCAACCTTTTAATGTACGGTCTATTATAATATTAAAAAAAATATTTTATCATTTTATAAATATTTTTGTATTCAAGATAAATAAAAATTTAATTATAATTTAATTTTTTTAAATATTTTTATTAATCTATACTGCTTTACATATAATAAATGTGTTAAAAAATAGATAATAAAGCTTAGCACAATGGTTAAGCTATCTCAAATAAGGGTGACAATTTTATTCGCATTCGCTAACTATAAACCGCATCTGCACCGTATCCGATCCATATCCGCAAGTAAAAATAGATATGGATATGGATACAGATTTAGAAAACTTATATCCGCGCGAATACGAATATGATTATGGATTCGCACCGTATCTGCATTGTATCTGCACTGCCTATCCGCGTTTCTGAATTACTATTTTACTCATATAAGTTATTAATATATATAAGAGCTCTATGGTAATTTCATGTCAATATGAATTTTAAAGTATATTATATATTTATTTTGAATCATGAATTGGTAATTTATTGATTTTTTAATTAAATATATTATTTTAATATTTTTTAATTAAATACGGTGCGGATACGAATGCGGTGCGGATATCCAGCGGTGCGGATATGGATATCCATATTCACATCCGTAGCGAATACGGTGAGGATACGAATATGCAGATATGGGGTGCGGTGCGGATACAAATAATCCAGTATCCGCATCGTATCCGATCCGTTGCTAGCCTTAATCTCAAATAAAATTAGAGGTTGAAGGTTTGGAACTCACGATTGGCCTTTAAATTTTAAGATTTAATTTTAACACTTCAAAATTTTTGGGTCGGGCTCGAGCTGGGCCTACCCTGAACTGTTGGGCAGGCCCAGGCACGACCCTGCTTTTAAGCTAAGCGACTAGGGTTAGGTCAAGATGGACTCCCAATTGGCACATGCATCTTTAAGGGACACCCTTGAACGACTAAATTATAATTGTGATTAATTAAGTAGATCATCATCATCATCATCATCATCATCATCATCATCATCATCATCATCATCATCATCATCATCATCATCATCGGCGTGGCTTGAATGAATATCTTGGAGGGCAATATCTTGGAGGGCCAAGCTAAATGGTGGAGGATCTTTTCTGTTTCTATGAAGTTGAAGTATTAAAATATCTTTTTTGTTTTTGGCTTACCAAACCCCTCTTGGTAAGTTGTATTAGGAGAGAATGAGACCTTATCCTTTGCGGTTTTTAGGGACTCTATTTCCATATGGTCAATCTTCGATTGCTACGATATGTTTCTTTTGAAGTTTTGCTAATGATCGGTGTTCCAATTTCAAAAATTTTAGAGTTTTTATGATTGAATCGTGTTTTCAAGTTGTCATACCACTGCACTGCGCAATGGTGTGGCACTGTCGCGCCCAACCACGATTGGCAACACCAAGGTGAGGCAATGCAACCCCAATTTGTTGAGCCCAACGAGGTGTGACATAGTTTAGTAATGTATAGTATAATATAGTATTGTATGGTATGGTATGATACTATAATTATTATTATCATGTTTGAGAAAATAGTATGGTATGATATGGTTAAATAGTATATTTCTATTTGGTTTGATGGTATGATATGATATGGTTCCTCAAATGATAAAATGACCAGAATGTTCTCAAATATAAAAATTCATATAATATTATATTAAATTCATTCTTTTGTCAAAATATTAAATTTAATTAAATACATAAATTTTTTACATTAAAAAAAATCAGAAGAAATAGAAGCATAATAAGGATCGACGGATAAAAGAAGAAATATAAGCATAATAATGACCGACAAATAAAAGAAATATATGAAAAATTGATGAATATTTTAAGTATTAAAATTTTATAATCATGGAAAATCATCGAATTAGTAGTTTTAAAAATCTTACAAAATTCATGATTTTAAAATCATGAGATTATCATATCACTATACCATGATTTTAAAAGTTTTTTCAAACATAAAATTATACCATATTATATCATGATAAATTATATTTTACCAAAAAATCAAATAAGACCTAATTATTATAAAATTCCCAAAAGAATTGATTTCGGTATCTAATGTCGGTGCATCTATCTTCTAAAAATACAACCGCCCACAATTTGGAATCCACCATTTATTAAACTTAAATATAAAATATAAAATATTTTATTATTTTATTAAAATTAAAAAAAGACCAAAAATGTGACAAGAATCGACCCTTGATGCTGATAAAGGATAAGGTCAAAGAGTTGGCATCTACAACTCATTAGGTACAAGATAGGGACCGGGGAGAGAGATGATCATTTTGACCCTTCCCAAGGAACATCTCTTTGAGAACATGTGGGCCCTCATCCTCCCTCTGGGTCCACACTATGTGTGTATTAAATTAGCTTATTTCTTTTGTGCCCAAGCATAACTAGAATACTTTTAGAATTGGATTAATTTAGTTATTTGGTCTCCCTGCTATAACCCAATTTGTTCATCAACTTATCCAACTAGTCCTTCCGTTTAACATCGCTGGCTAAGGATTATAATCTTGACTTAGGAGACGTTTTATACCTATCGCTTAGGATTACTGAAATCTAAATTATCATCCAGATAGATTATCAATTCTAAAATTATCGATAATATTACATTACCATATTTGACATTGATTGGTAAGCTCGTCAATAATTAACATTATCTTATTTGGTATAAAAAAATTACTAAGAAATTTAATTAAAATACCCTCAAATAAAATTGAATAACTTTCATGAAAAGTCATCCTTGCAAAACCCGACAACAGGTGAGGAGGGCACGGGAGAAGGTAACAGCGCGCACGAATGAGATGATGCGAGAGTTTTTTTTTCTATGTTAATATGTAGTATTTTAGTGGGGAGTATTTTTATCAAAAAATAAAAAATAATATTACCACTTTACTAATAATCCACACAGTCATCCCCTCTTGGTAATGTGTATAACCCGTTGAGTGGTAATATAAATTACCATGAGCATTCAGATTATCGATAATTTATTTCAACCAATCACGATAATTTGATGGGCTAGATAATTTTAATTGATATTACCTCGTACAAAATGCCCCCTTAGATTAATTTAATCAATCCAGTAAATTCAATAAATTTTAATGGATGCACATGCTAAGAATAGACCCGAATAGAACTTTCATTGAAGATTGAATCAAATTCGAGTTGATTGAACCTTATTAAATTTAAGCGTGAATCGATCTCAACTGCATCAAGTCTTATCAATATAAAATTATTTTTTATATATAGAGAAAATATAATAAATAGTTTTTAAAATAATAAATTAATTTTTTTTTAACATATGATATTTGATCTAGTCAACGTACTACTAATTTTTATATTTGTGTTACTGCACATTGGATTGATGAAAATTTTATTTTACAAAAAAGAATAATTAGTTTTAAATTTTTTGAATATTCACACACTTCTGTTGCCATTTTTTCTACTATTAGATTTGTAACAACTTTCTATAATATAAATGATAAAAAAAAAATCGATTAGTTTTGATAATGCTAGTAATAATGATGCTATTATTCCTCCCCTTATATAATTATTTAAACCAATATTAGAAGGTGAATTATTTCATATTCGTTGTGTTTGTCATGTCCTTAATTTATGTGTACAAGGTGGTTTAAAATTAGTAAATATACATGTAGAAGAAAATAAGAGATGTTATTAGATATATGTGTTCTTCAAAAGCAAGAACACAAGAATTTAAAATATTATGTCAATATTTTAATAAACCATTTAAAAAATTTAATGATGATGTTATTACTAGATGAAATTCAACATATCATATGCTTAGGTCTACTATAAAATACCAAGAGATCCTTACAATATTTTACAATAAAAATATGTCTGGTAATCCAATTAATGATAATGATTGGTTAGTTGCTGGACATATTACTCAAATTTTAGAACTTTTTAATAAACCTACCGAACAATTTTTCGGTGTATACTATCCTACATGTAATTTAACTCTTTCACATATAGTTCGTATTAGTGAAGTATTTTTTTCACATAGACACCATCCTTTATTTGCATAAATTATTTCTTTAATGGAATCTAAATTTAAAAAGTATTGGTCAGATATACCTAGTTTATTTTGTTTAGCAATATGTTTAGACTCCAGAATGAAAATTGATGATTTAAATATGTTGTTGGATGATTATTATAACAATATAGAATTAGATAATGTTGAAGAAAAAAATCTAGAATTTTGAATTTATTAAATTATATGTTTGTATTTTACGCTTCAAAATTTGGTGATACAATTATAAATAACCCAACATCTTTTTCTTTTAGATTAAGAGATGATAGTGAAAATAGTATTAATTCTCAACTTGCTCGTAGGATAAAAAAAATTAAATCTACTAATTTCAATGAATTGACTTTTTTCTAGATCATAATCATTCTAAAAAAATAGATGATAATGAAATTTTAGCATGGTGGAAAAAATAAGAAAATATGTATCCTATTGTTTCCATTATGGCACGTGATATACTAATTGTTCATGTATCTACAGTAGCTTCTCAGTCTTATTTCAGTGCAGAAAATAGAATTCTCGACGAAAGAATGAGCCGAATGAGTGCAGAAACGATTGAAATGTGATTTGCTTAAAAGATTGGTTGGATGCTGAAGATAGATTACAAGATAAGAGAGGACACGATACTTCATCATCGGGAGAGGAGGAAGCTCAAACAAGCGAAGCTAGTGCTGCTGGTCCAAGTACAAGTTAAATCATCGGTGACTACGAGTGATTAAAAATATAAAAAGAACTATGTAGACCTAATCCTTCTATAGTTTAATCATTGGGGAGTACAAGTTTAACTATAGAATGTACGTAGACAACCTTTTAATGTACGGTCTATTATAATATTAAAAAAATTATTTTATCATTTCATAAATATTTTTGTATTCAAGATAAATAAAAATTTAATTATAATTTGATTTTTTATAAATATTTTTATTAATCTATACTGCTTTACATATAATAAATGTGTTAAAAAATAAATAATAAAGCTTAGCACAATGGTTAAGCTATCTCAAATAGGGGTGACAATTTTATCCGCATCCGCTAACTATAAACCGCATCTGCACCGTATCCGATCCATATCCGCAAGTAAAAATGGATATGGATATGGATACAAATTTAGAAAACTTATATCCGCGCGAATACGAATATGATTATGGATTCGCACCGTATCTGCATTGTATCTGCACCGCCTATCCGCGTTTCTGAATTACTATTTTGCCCATATAAGTTATTAATATATATAAGAGCTTTATGATAATTTCATGTCAAGATGAATTTTAAAGTATATTATTTATTTATTTTAAATCATGAATTGGTAATTTATTGATTTTTTAATTAAATATATTATTTTAATAATTTTTTAATTAAATACGGTGCGGATACGAATGCGGTGCAGATATCCAGCGGTGCGGATATGGATATTCATATTCACATCCGTAGCGAATACGGTGAGGATACGGATATGCAGATATGGGGTGCGATGCGAATACGAATAATCCAGTATCCGCACCGTATCCGATCCGTTGCTAGCCCTAATCTCAAATAAAATTAGAGGTTGAAGGTTTGGAACTCACGATTGGCCTTTAAATTTTAAGATTTAATTTTAAGATTTAATTTTAACACTTTAAAATTTTCGGGCCGGGCCCGGGCTAGGCCTACCCTGAACGGTTGGGCAGGCCCAGGCACGACCCTGCTTTTAAGCTAAGCGACTAGGGTTAGGTCAAGATGGACTCCCAATTGGCACATGCATCTTTAAGGGACACCCTTGAACGACTAAATTATAATTGTGATTAATTAAGTAGATCATCATCATCGTCATCATCGGCGTGGCTTGAATGAATATCTTGGAGGGCCAAGCTAAATGGTGGAGGATCTTTTTTGTTTCTATGAAGTTGAAGTATTAAAATATCTTTTTGGTTTTTGGCTTACCAAACTCCTCTTGGTAAGTTGTATTAGAAGAGGATGAGACCTTATCCCTTGCGGTTTTTAGGAACTCTATTTCCATATGGTCAATCTTCGATTGCTACGATATGTTTCTTTTGAAATTTTGCTAATGATCGGTGTTCCAATTTCAAAAATTTTGGAGTTTTTATGATTGAATCGTGTTTTCAAGTTGTCATACCACTGCACTGCGCAATGGTGTGGCACTGTCGCGCCCAACCACGATTGGCAACACCAAGGTGAGGCAATGCAACCCCAATTTGTTGAGCCCAACGAGGCACCACAGCCCCAATTTGGGGCTTCCAAGCCCAAGCATGGTGATGCATCCTTGAGCTCAGGGCTAGCGTGAGAGGTCGCAACTCGCCATTGCTAGTCGATAACATGCCAAGATGGTGTGTCGACGAATCTGGCGGGGCAAGGACGAGGGGTGGTACAAATCTGAATCGAGTACACGAAAGGGAGAAGGTTTTAGTTCGTAATAATATTTTTTGGTTTAAAGAGTGTAAGAGTGATATATAATTTATAATGGCTATTTGTGATATAGCAATGATTTATGTAATTGTAATCGTGTTATATTATTTATTTAATGTGTAAATATAGAATCATTGTTTTATTAGATATAACAATTTTACAAATCCTTATTAGATATAACAATTTTACAAATCCTTATAATCATGTTATATATATCATTAGTTATTTATTTAAATGAATAAATCAAAATGCTCTTTTCACTATTTTCGAGAGCGTTCCATAATAACATATTATATGTCACATTCTGAATCCATTGGTGGAATATCCTTTTCCTCGAAAAGGATCTAGTTTGCTCGGAACAATGCTCAAAAGTTACCATATTTTTCATTCTAAACCTCGAACAATGCTCTATATTTTTTTATCAAGTTAATAGAATTGATAAAGTTCTCGTGAAGGGTTACTACTCATACGAATAAATGTATATTACTCTAATTGAAATTTCTCTTATATAAAATATTCTTCTTCTTCTTTTCAAAAGGCAGCTTGTTCATTCATGGAATGAGAATATTAAGGTTGTGCATAGATGCGTAGCCTGATACAACAGCCCAACAATAATTCAATTTGTCAATTTAGAATAATCTGAGCAAAATCAATGGTGCTTGGAGGGCTCGATTGCACCCCTTGAAAGGTGCTTTTGTTTCGGGTACTCCATATGCTCCATAGGATAGCACAGAAGAGGGGGAGATCTCTGTGAGTCTTGTGCAATCGGTTCTTAGCATCCATCCACCAGTCGAGTAGGGGTATGTGGAGAGAGCGGTCTGGCAATGGCAACTTGAATAGTTTCCAGACTTGATCAGCATGCGGGCAGTTGAGAAAAACATGAACGATGTTCTCAGGGCTGCTATATCATATCGAGCAGTGAGTGCTTGTGATTGGCACATGGTGATGCTGCAAAGCTTCCTTTGTAGGAAGCATATTTTTGAGGAGACGCCAGATGAAGAGCTTGACTTTTGGAGGAAGTTTAAGTTTCCAGATACTCGTCCACGGGGAGGGGGGAGGTGGAGCGTCCTCCGGGTGCAATTTAGAGAGTGCAAGGTTGTATCCTGATGCGGCAGTGTATACTCCATGCTTTGTGAAGTGCCAGGTTGGTTTGTCTTCTCCGCTTGTTATCTCAATAGATAATATGTCGTCAGCTACTGAAGTGGGAAATGAAGAGTGTACTAAGGGCACGTTCCACATGCGGGTGTCTTTGTCGAAGTAGTCCGCGACGTGCTTGGCTTGGAGAGGGTGTTGAGTCGGACCGCATACTATGAAGAAGGGAGGACTTGGGAGCCAGGGTGAGCCGTGAATATTTAGCATTGATCTAGCACCCACTTGCCATCGGAAGCCAGATGAGAGGAGTTCACGACCACGTAGGATACTGCGCCAACCCCATGAAGAGTTGGACGTGATATCTGCATCTATGAAGGAACTGTAAGGAAAATATTTACCTTTGATGGTGCGGCTGAGCAGGGATGAAGGCCGGGTTAATAACCTCCATCCTTGCTTAGCAAGAAGAGAGATGTTTTGAGAGCGGCAGTCGCAAAAGCCAAGGCCACCGGCGGAGAAACTAGCGCATAGCTGATGCCATTTAACCCAGTGAATGCTTCATTTACCAGGTTTTGCATACCACCAATATTCCGAGCAGGCTTTGGTAATGAGGTCATAAATTGTATTCGATAGGTAGAAGCAAGACATGGAGTATGCTGGTATGGAGTTGATGACTGCTTTGGTTAAAATTGAGCGCCCAGCCTTTGATAGAAGCTTTGAAGACCAGCTCTTGATTTTGCTTTGAATTTTGGCGATGACGAAGTCGAAGGAGCTTCTTTTAGAGCGAGGGATAATGGGAGGTAGCCCGAGGTACTTGTCGTCGAATCCAATCTTGGTTATGGAGAGTAGGGAGCTGATGTCAAGTTGCAGTTGTTCAGGGCAATGCTTGGAGAAATAGAGGGCGGATTTGCTGGTGTTCACTTGTTGCCCACTGAGTCTGGCAAAGCTTTGGAGGATGTTTTGTAGGGTGGAGGCTTGATGGGTATCGGCCTTGCAGAAACTAAGTACGTCATCTGCGAAGAAGAGGGAGTTGATGGGAGGGGGGAGGGGGGAGGGGGGGAGGGGGCTGTGTCGGCTTATCTGCACCCCCCGAAGAGAGCCTGCATTGCATGCTTGGGTGAGCATCTGGTTGAAACCTTCCATCGCTATGACAAAGAGGAACGACGACATTGGGCCTCCTTGGCGGATGCCCCTGGACGGCTTGAAGTAATCGTGAGGTTGCCCTCCGACAAGAATGGAGTAGGAAGTTGTGCTAATGCATTGACTGATGAGTTCTATGAACTGAGGGTGAAAACCCATGCGGCCGAGGGAGGAGGATGAAAATGACCATTCTAATCTGTCAAAAGCCTTGCTCATGTCTAACTTTATTGCCATGTTGTGGGTTTTTGTGCGCTGCTTGGTTTTCATGTAGTTATCTGATATCAGTCGGTGTTTTATAAACGCACTTTGGTTGTCAGAGATGATAGAGTCCATGATCAGTTGCATGCGGAGCACAAGCATCTTGGAGAATATTTTGTAAATGAAGTTGCAGAGGCTGATAGGTCACAGGTGGTGCATTTCCTAGACAGCTTTTGACTTAGGTATGAGAGCTATATATGTCAGTGTGGTTTAGGTTTTGCAGTAGCTTCCGACTTCTGAAGAAAGATTTGGCCGCCTCACAGACGTCATGGCCAATTAGATTCCAAAAATGTCGAAAGAAATGCCCCATAAAACCATCAAGCCCCGGAGCACTGTCAGGGTTTAGAGAGAAGGCCGCATATTTGACTTCTTCATTCGAGACTGGGCGAGTTAACCATTTGTTCATTCTGGTGGTGACCTGACTGTTGAGATTTGGAAAGGGGGTGTCGGGGTGGGGCGGAACAGATGCAGCGAAGAATGATTAGAAGTACTGCTGAGCAACTTCAGCCACTGAGGAGGGCCCTTCTACCCATTCGCCACTGCTATTTTTAAGACGGTGAATGGTGTTGTAGCTTCATCGAATGCGGGTAGTGGCATGGAAAAAGGAGGTGTTGCGGTCACCTTCTGCTAGCCATTTGATTCTTGATTTTTGTTTCTGGAATACTTCTTCGTCCTGAATGGCTTTCCTCAGTTCAGCATTGAGTTTTGATCGTTGAGCCAATGCCTCTTTGTCGTGCTGGTTTTGGAAGTAGATTAGCTGTTGAGTGAGGGAGTCCACTCGCGTAGCTGAGTTAATTTTATAATGTTTGAGCCAGCTGAGGATGGCTGCTCGGGTAAATTTGAGCTTACTGTGAATACATAATTGAGGAGAACCGATAACTTCCTTGTTCCATGAACTGATTATAATTCCTTCAAGTGGAGGCTTTATGAGCCATCTTTTGTCAAATTTAAAGCTTGGTCTTCGCTTGTTGAGCCCAATGTGATGGAGAAGAATTGGGCAGTGATCCCTTCCAATTACTTCCAGGTGAGTTGAGTGCCAGTTGGGCCAAACAGTGTGCCAATCTGATGAAGCGATGAAGCGGTCAAGAACCTTCTCAATGAGCTGAGGCTGAGCTCTGTTGTTCAACCATGTGAAGGGAGGGCCTGAAGTAGGGAACTCTAACATGTTACCCGAGTTGATGAAGCATTGCAGGTCCTCTATCATGTGGGCCTTGAAATCGGCTCCACCTAGTTTTTCACTGGCACGAAGAATGGCGTTGAAGTCTCCGCCGATGAGAGTCGGCATGCTGCTTCTTTGGATGAGAGAGGAGAGGGATTGGAATTGAGTTCGTCGAGTGTTAAGGCTGTAGTGGAGGTGCACTCCAATAAATCGCCAAGCTTGAGAGCCATCCGGGAGAGCGATATTTGCTTGAATGAAGAATGAGTTGAAGGCAACTATAGTTAAGTTGATATGTTGTTTCCATGCTATAATAAAGTCGCCTGCTGATCCCTGAGAAGGAACTGAAAAGTAGTCATCCATACCGCATTTGTGGAGGAGGTTTTTAAAGCGGTCGTCATTGTGTTTTACCTCGGATAAGAATATGTCGTCTTGAGATTTTGAAGAACTTAAGTTCTTTAGATGCCGAATTGTCAGGGGGTTCCCCAACCCTTGACAATTCCATATAAGTGTGTTCATTTGGATGTTGGGGACCAATTCTGGTTGGTCTCCTCCACCGTTGAGGTTGCTGCTTCGATCAGTGAAGCTTTCAGTGTTTTTTAATTGGTATTCAGATCTTGGTCGGCTGGGCGCTTCTTTAATGTTGTGGCCAAGCGGGTATTGTCATTGGGTGTAGTGGTTGCATGGAGGGACGGTTGGGGGATCTCGCCCTTTTTATATTTCCTGTGACCCGGCAAGGTTTGCTTTACTACATTCTCATGAGAACAGTGAGTATTGGGGTCAGAGATGCCAGTTTTTCTTATTGCAAGTTTCTTTCAACTGATAGAGTGGACAGGAAGGTAGTGAGGTCTGCTGTTTGTTGCCTGTTGATGGAGAAGCTTTGCATGGCTCTTTGGCGAATAGTTGTGACGTCATTTTGAAGTATAGAGCCGACTTGAGATGCTCTCAGCCAGGGACAGTATTTGAGTGAGGGTGACTGTTCATCTCCTACTTCCTCTACAAGGGTGTCACAGGACTTGTCGAGGTGACCCACGAGGCCATAGTAGTAGTAGAAGGAGGGTAGTTTCTCGTAGCGGAAGTCGACCCACGATTTCCCGTAGGCGGCTGAATTTAAATGCATGCCGCGTCTCAAGGGCTGTGAAATATCAAGAAGGAGTTTACCTTTTAGGATGAATCCTTGGGGGTTACAGGCGGAGTAGAGATCTATAGCTTAAGTGTGTCCGAGGGCATTGCAGATCTGTCTGCCTGTTTGAATATTGCGAAGATGCCTTGGGATGCTCCATAGTTGTATCCAGAAAGGGGCCATGTGGAAGGCGTAGTCCGAGAGTTCTTTTCCTCTTTCCCATCGACGTATGACGAGTAACTGATTTTTATATAGCCACGGTTGATTCCGGAGTATTTTCTTGGATTCAATGTTGTTACCGAAATAGAACTTAAAGGTGTTGGGTGCAACTTCTTCGCAGCGAAACTCGATGGGGGTGATTCCAGATCGACGACAGCACCATTTGTATGGTGGCTAGGGAGTGGGTTTTATCCATCCATAATCGTCCCACCAAGCAGAAGAGGGAGCTTTTTGATTGCGTTGTTTGGTCTTCTTCCAAGTTGAGGGTGAAGGTGTCTTCGTTCGGAGGAGCAGTGTTGGCGAGGGAAGAGGATGACGTTGGTGATGAGGATGGGGAGGAGAGAACTGATGGTTGGGGAGGATCCATGATCGGAGGAGTAGAGCCCAAGCAATGGGATGATGCCGGATGATACCAAAGGGAAGCCGATCGTCAGGCGACGTATAGGCTGCACTCAAGAGGCGCTTAGGAACTCAAGAGGCAGAAATTCTTCAAAATGAAAGCACTTATTCCTTATATAAAATATTCTCGGAGCTATGTATTGCATATTTCTCGATACATGCTCATCGTGAATCATGCTGCATGAGTTGTAGTATTCATCTTAGTGTTATATATATTTGCATGGTGTTATGACATATATTCTATATTGTATAAAATATGCATAGATACTTGATTAATGTTTAACCTTTACATTGTTAGTGTTAAAAATGCATGTGCTATAGCATGATGACAACATGATTTATTATTACAATAATGCTAGGTTTCTTATGCACATATGGTAAATTATGAATATGTCGCATATAGAAAATTGGTGTTGCATAGTGTTTAAATTGTTAATATTATTCATGTGCTATAATTGATTTGCTAGTACGATATTGTGTTATTAAGAGTTAGTAGAGGTTGTGAACGTAACACTTGAGTTAATCATAGTGCTGATCTATTTACAATCCTCAACCTTTGGGCTATTGGGTAGGGACACTTTGCAGCCTATTGAACCCTAGGGAGTTCTTGGGTGGGGACACCAATGCACCAATGATACGTTGTGGCCCGGGGGCACATACGTAGTGCTTACTATGGGTGTAATCGAGCCGAGCCGATCGAGCCAAGCTTGCTTGTGCTCGAGCTCGGCTCGTTTAAGAAATGTCGAGCTCGATCGATCTTCAATATCTGGGCTCGAGCTCGGCTTATTTAAGCTTGTTTAGGCTCGTTTATTTTTCTCAAGCTTGATCGAGCTCGTTCAAGCTCGATTAAGCTCAGCTCGACTCGGGTTTATGCTCGACCTAATATGAAACATTAATATTTATATAATTATATATAAATATATGAAGCTCGATTAGGCTCGCGAGTCGCTCGAGCCGGTATTACTTAGCTCGAGCTCGAGCTCGAGCTCGGCTCGCTCGAATATAAAGCTCGACTCAAGCTTTATAAGATCGAGTCAAGTTCGAGTTTTCATCGAGTCGATCTCGAGTAGCTCATGAGCTGCCCGGCTCACTTACACCCATAGTGCTTACGAGCTATCTTAGAATAATCATTCTCCTTATATGAGCAGACAAGGAGGACCATATTCGTGAACATGAGAGTGTAGGGGGGACACTTAGCTATTGTCCACTTCCGCTCTTGATTTGTAGAAGTATAAAAGATTTCATAAAATAGAGTTTATATATTATAACATGTCTCCTGATGCATCATGGAGTTATAGTGCTAGTGTTATAACTTAGTATTTGAGACCTAGTAGACAACATGTGGAGTTCATCTCTTCAAATTTCTTAAACAATGTTACCTTTGAAGCATCATAGTAGTAATAGAGTTAGAAGCTAGTAGGTCGACATGCATTATACATAACCATGACATATTGAGTTATTAATCTAGTGCTAGCTTGACACCTTGATAAAGTCCTACTCAACATTTCATTGACATTTTTATGCACAGGTGCAGAGGATTGGAAGTTGGGTTGAAGTAAATGGCTAGAGTTGATAGAGTTACAACTATTATAGTGGTTATTGGCATTTGAACTTCGATAATTATCTTGGTGTTTGATACTTCTAGATTTATGCACTTTCATTGGACTTTTGGGCATTTTATTATAACACTTAGACTACTTAAACTTTCATTGATGTTGTATGATTTATTGAGCTTTAAACTTAAAATTATATTGTTGTTGTATGATTTATTGAGCTTTACTTTCCACTACAAATTACTTATTCATTTGTGCTTATTATCTAGGTTCTATTATTGTATCCTAATATCTCGTTATGCTTCCTCATAGGCAATATTAGTCTTACATGAGGTGGTCCTAAGAGAGGCGGGAGACATTACGTGCAAATAATTTAGAATAAGAATGTATTTTAAATCTATTAGGGCTTTATTTTTTGATCAAATTTAATTTTAGATCAGATTTTAAACAAAACATAGAAACCGACCCAAGATCCGAATTTTTCTTGAATTTTTATGCCAGATTAGGGTTTAGTTGGCTGCTGTAATTGGGTTAATTTTGTGTAATTTGGAAATTGGGTTTAGGCTTTGGTTTGGGTTCATATGGACTTGAGTTCATATTACATGGGCTGGATTGAATTCATATGATGGTTTGTTTGGGTTAGATCAAGTCCAGAATCCAGATGATATCATTTGAGTTATATCTAATATGTTTACTCCATTTTGGTGCTTTCAGTTCCATTTACATTTTTGTTAGCATATTTATATTTGATTCTTTTTGAAAGTTAGACTCTCAATTTTCACTCATTTTATTTTATTTTTTTAATTTTTGTAACAATTTTGTTTTTGTTTGATTCAATTTCTTAAATTTCAGAATATGACCTAAAATTTAGACAAATGATCTCATAACTAGTCCACATATGATAAAATATGTCAGAAAAATCTAAATTCAATATGAAATAAATTTAAATTAGACTCAAATTTTGAACTTGAGTTTACAACTCAATTAGCAAAAAATATTTAGTTTTTCATGTCAATCATTATGCAGACCATGTGATAGTTCTTGTTCATTTTAAAATTTTATAAATCTTGGACAAATTAAAACAAAAATTTGGACTAAAGTGGGATATTTATAATTGAGGCAAATTGATTTTTTAAATATTCCAAATTGGATCTAATCATATTTTATATATTTTTCTAAATTAATTTAATCTATGAATTAATGATTCTAATTTAATTTCCCTTAATTCATCTATATTGTCTAAAATTCAGCTCAAAATCAAAGTTAACAAACAAAATGAGTATATATACAATGAAATGGTAGGCAAGATTTTGGAACTAATTAATTAGCCCAAAATCTAGGGGAAAGAAAGCCCCATGTTTCTGCATGCATTCCAGTGTCACCCTCATCATGTCATGCAGATAAGGCAATCAAAGAAGAAACTAAGGATAACCATTATGAGTAATGAGAGATAAGCATGAGCTATACATGACAAGAAGAAGAACAGTGGGGTCTTATGGGACATGAAGACCCCACCCAAGAACAATCCTTGTGGGGATTCTCCCACATGTTTATGTGAACTCCACACATTCCCTTAAAAATTATCTTAGCTGTTGCATTCTGATAGTTTTTGCCAGCTCAAGAAATGATCTTATCTTTGAGGTCCACATTACTGAAATAAATTACTCTCTTTTTTTTCTTTCTATATCATTAACCAGTTCTTAGGGCTTGCTTTACCCTTTGGCCAAAAAGGCAATTGCCTTAGGCTCCTCAAAATTGTAGATCTCCATATATTTAGATCGATGATTAAATATTATATTTATTTTATCTCAAATAAATCATTTAATTTTTTATAATCATATTCATCTCATTTTTATTAATTAGTTCACTATTATTTTATCAATTTCTCACTTTTCTATATTTTTATCGATCAATCTAATTTTTTACTCATTTTTTCGTAATACCTCATTACTTAATTCATTTCGGTTCCGGTTCCGAATACTTGATGTACGTGTTGGACCTAGCTAGAACCAAAATCGATTTTAACATGTTCCTTAAGTTTTGTCCCGGACCCTATCCGAATTTAATTCGGGTCTACCCGCAACCTACTCCGATCGGGTAGGTTCCAATCGATTCCGGGTCAACTCGATACCCATGCACATCCCTAATATATATATACAAATGTTTAATTAAGTGACAACGCTCATGTCAACTTCAATTAAGACCAACGGTCCAGGAGCAATCCGTCCATTAGATTCAAAAAATCTCAAATTAAGATTTTATCTTAGGCCATAATATCTCTTGAGCCGCACCTGGCACTTCAGTTCTGATAGTTTTTGTTGACTCATTGAGGACAACCAACAATGAGTTGTCTTGTACAAAGAATATTTAGTATTTTTTTTAAAAGAATAGTCACTAATCAAGTAATCAAAGTTTGAATGATTTAACTACCAATAATTAGTGTTTTTAAAATCAAATTCATTCCTAATTGGATTAATAGATAGTGTAGCCACTAACAACCATATGCACACCTAATCAAATTCATTTTGTCAAGGACTATTGGATTAATAGATAGTGTAGCCACTAACAACCATATGCACACCTAATCAAATCCATTTTGTCAAGGACTATTAGCTTGGGTTGTACATTATTATACAGTGTCTAGCTTTATCAAAGGTTTGATTCTTGTTTGTAGCATATTCCTATGTATGAAACCTAAAATAATGATTTGCAAAAAAGAATCACATGACCTACAATTCCATTCAATTTTTTAAAGGATGATTTATGAGTGGGTGTTCAAATGAATATTGATCCTAATTTCTTTTTCCAATTTTTGATAATTAAATCAAATTGAGGATTTCTTTTTCCAATTCAAAACCATTTTTAAACTCAATTTGATTTAATTTAAAGTTTGATGATAATCTGAATTGTAACAATACAGTGCTAATCTTAAAATAAAATACAATGCAGATATATGAATTAATTAAAATTAAAAACTAAAATTGGGTCCAATTATTTTTCACTTCAAGGTATTTAAGAAAAAGCCCAAAATAAAATGGAAATATGAACTTCAGACTAATTTGTCAGTTTATAAGAAATTAAAAGTAAATTTCATATTTGAACCTTATAATTAGGTAAATTTTAAGCGGGTTCCTAATTTTCTTTGCCGTAATTATATTTTTAAAACTGTTGATTTATTTGTTTTAAATATTGTATGTAGACTCTACGGATATTTATTAATATAATATCTTTATTTAAATCATGAATAAGTTAATTTTTGGATCATGTTTAAGAATTTGATTGGCTAGGGCCTAGGGATCCATTATCTACCGTCAAAAAATATGATTGACTAATTATAAATAGATATAGATTTCATGCCAACTCTGAGTAGCACAATTGGTGGTAACATCATGGATGTTTTCTAAAGATTTGAGGTTCAATCCCTAAGTAAGTCATGTATTTAATTTTACAATTGATTTTCATTCTTGTAATAAACTTGCTAACTTTGGCACAAAAAAAAAATAGATTTCATATAAATGGATGATTTATACTCCTCTTTTATGGGGTTATTGGTGCATGATGTTGCATTCATATCATTGACGTTCGACCCTCGAAATGTTTTATTCAAATCAGTTGGTAGTGATGATTGGGAATATAACATATCACAATACTAAAAAAATCATCAACTATGATACTCTAATATTTTTGTATAGAATTCGACAATATACTCATAATAACTCAGACTCTTCATTTTCCATAGAGGAGATGACAGTTTAGATTTTATCTTTAGTAAATGGGGCAACAAGTGAATCGTGAAATGAACTATGAAGAGTAGGAAACTCATGCCAATGGAGATTATCATTAGTTGTAATGTTGCTGGACCACAAATTTATATAAACTAGAATAAATTCTTGCATAATGTCATCATTTTTTATCACGATTCTATCCTGAGTAACATGGAGAACATTGATTCCATTTCTCTACGATGGGATGTAACAACTCTATGGAAGAAGGATGTATTGGCATCTCCTTCTTTTGTCCATTTGAGTTTAGATTTTACCCACCACTTCATGTTAATTTGTTTTTGAAGGACATTAGTTTTATCATATAAAGCTTTTAAATATGATTGCTGAGTCTCGGATAAAGTTTGGATTGAATCAAGGTATTTTAAGGACTGGATTGTGTTAACTCTGTTAGCTAATAAGTCCTCAATTTTACCTAGATCTTTTTATTCAAGTGGGAAAGCCTAGATCTAATAGAGCTAAGTTTCATGCTAAACATGGAGAAAGATTAATTAGATTCAAAATCAACTAGAGTTCCGTGTATTGAGAATTATTTTATAGGACTCATTGTAATCGGTCCAGAAATTCTGAAACTTAAATAATTTATTTCTTTTTTCAGGATATGTAGGGACATTAAGTAAAATAGGACAGTGATTGCATACTTGTCTAGTTAAGTGAAAAATCTTGACATTTTCAAAAAATTGTAGTCATGGAGGATTATCAAAGAATCTATCCAATCTAATGAGAATACGAGAAAAATCAACTCGATTATTACACCAAGTAAAAAGTTAACATGCGAAACCAAGATGAATAATATCAGAATTAATCACAAAATCTTGAAAAAACCTAATATTCCTATTAACATTTTTTTTACCACCATGTTTATCCTCCTTGTTGATGATACCATTAAAATCACTTGCTATCAACCAAGAAAAAATAGATAAATCCAAACCCCTTACCACAGGACTAGTACTAGCACATAAAGTTGAAAACACGAAAGGTTCTTGATTTTCAATATGAAAAATAACATGAATAACATCAAAATGATAGAAATCACTAATTATAATAGATGATATTATATATATATATATATATATATATATATATATATATATATATATATATATATATATATATATATATAGTATAATAGTTAATGATTCATTAATAATTAATTAATAAGTCATTATATAATATAATTATATAATATATAAATATTTAGTATATAATAATTCATTATATAATGTAATTAATATAAAATAATTACTATGATTATTAAAAAAGGAAGAATACTTGCACTCGTGTCATAGTTTTGAATTCAAATTCAAGTTGAACTTCAATGAATCCAGATCCACTATGAATTACTATTTGAATTTGAATTCGACAAATTCTAAGTCGAATTCAAATTATTTAGTCTCTTGTACGGGTGCCGATATTGTGAGAGGAAATGACACCCTAGGGGGTGAATAGTATGTCATTGATATTTTAGCCTAAATTTAAATTTTATTCGGTTCTTGAAATATTAGGCAAAAGATAAGTAAACTTAAGCAAGTAGGAGCAAGTATGAAACAATTAAGCACAAATACAATTATGCAATGCTAGTGATTTGGCTTCTAACCAAGCCTATATTCACTATCTAAGTATTCTGCTTAGGATTTTCATAAATCCACTAGATATTAAAGTTCCTCCAAGAGGATTTAAACCGAAAGCGTACAACATTTTCTCTAAAGGCACATTCTCACCTCAAGCTCCAAGGCATCCCTAAAACCTAGATACACAAGTGGATTTATGCCTCTACGAAGGCAAACTCACTCAACCAAGACCTAAGCACCTATATAGGTCTTTAACCACACTTCAAAGTGTACAAAAATAAACTACAAATACAATTATATTGAATAATAAAAAAATACTTGTCTCCAAAATACAAGCTCCTAGCTCCTCTTGATGTATTTTGATAATGAATCAATTCAAGGTTGAAGCTCAACCAAGGAGGGAAACATAAACTAGGACTAATCTCAAAGAATGGCTCTTGGAATCTCAAACAATGATAAAAAATGGCTCAATAAGGTTCATAACCATTGAAGGAAAACAAGGATCCCATATATATAGAGAAACAAGGGTATAATGCTTGGGTTCAACGACATGCAACGATTAAAAAAAAAAGACTGTTAATTAGGGTCACCAATTGAATGTCGGTCGACCGCGAGGATTTGCCAAAACTCAAGTTCATGGTTGATTTTGAGTTTGTTGGATTTCGAGTTCCGATTTGGGTTTACAACTCCATCATTAAGCATCTTAAAGATAATACAATAAATCTAGAGACACTAAACCTAGACTTAATTAATTTGTCTTCATCTTTCGAGCATCCATCAATGTACTTTGAGTCTTTCTCCGATTTATCGTCGAATTTTCCAATTGCGAACATTGCGTGCAGCTTAACTTGGAACATAAAATTATTTCTCATTTAAACATTAATTCCGAGTTTATTATCATCAAAATCAAGATTGAGACCAAGGTTGAAAATCTTAGGCCGACGTATATAATGTTAAAAAAATTGGCGCATGTATCTAAATTTCTTCGAACTAACATTTCGATACTTGTTCTAACTATTTTACTGGCACTAATTTGCACATATTGGCTACCGTACATAGGTGCCGATATGTTAAATACAGATGACGTCAAATTTTTATGGTTGGTTGTAATATCAACATATCTATTAATTATATTAATAAAGAAATATTTATTTTAAACTAGAACTGCTAAAATAAGTATGAAATAAAATTATATTTAACCAATGTTATTTCCTTAGCTGGCTTTTATCTGCAATGAGATAAATGAAGTTGATAAAATCGATCATTTTTTGTCAGAGCTCATTTGATTATAAGGGCATATTAGAAACAAATAACAATTAGAGGACACAATTGGAAGAAAATGTTTAGGAACCCAATTAAAATATGAGGTTTAACTAGGGAGTAAATTGGATATTTAATTTCAGCTAAAAGTACTAAATCACCTAACTTAGTGATGAAGATTTCATGGCAATCAGAGACTAACACCGGGGCATCTGCATCGCTACTCATTATTCTAACATCAAATTAATTTTGTAAAGAGGAATGGACGGTTTAGATTAAAAGCTATCCAAAAACAAAGGCTGCAGATGCACCCTTGAGACTGGGGTTACCAAAATTGACATTTTTCCCATGCACGCCTGTCTCCAAAGAAGCACCAAAATTATTTATTTAATTTTATTTTAATTTTGTAATTGAGGCGAAGAATCTCATGGAGGGCGGCTCGATGTATTTTTGCTGTCAAAAGTCAAAAAAATTCCAGGTCAATTCGCCGCCCCGTAGACTAATTTATCAGATACATGCCATTCATCTACAGAGGAGAAACCGTGTCTCCCTGAGTTGTTCCAACTCGGCTTTATTATGTACTCGTCTGCCATCTCCTTGTTTCTTCCTTCCTTCTATATATCAGAGAGAGACAGAGAGACAGAGAGACAGAGAGAGAGATGCAAGAAATGCTTATGGACGAAGAATTAGCTCCTTCTTCTAAGTGTCTCTGTAGAATCTGCCATGAGGAGGAGGAAGAGAGCTCCACGAGAATGGAGTCCCCTTGCGCGTGCTCTGGAACGGTCAAGGTAACAACTTTGTGATTGTTTTCTCTTTTTGTTCGATTTTCCTTTCAGAATTTTGGATAAAGGAATGTTTTTGATTTGGTTTGTCTGCTGAATTGGCGTTCCCCTGTTCCAGTTTGCTCACAGAGAATGCATTCAGAGGTGGTGTGATGAGAAGGGAAGCAATGTCTGCGAAATCTGCCTTCAGGTTAGACAAAGTCATTGACGAAAAACTCGAATTTGATTTGTTCTCGCATCTGATTGCAACTGGAATTCTGTTCTTCAATTAATCATCTGTTGTTGCCTGCTTGAAGATTGACAATGACAATTGAACTTCTAGGTTCCCTTTTTGCTTAAAAAGTTGGAGCTTTTATTTCATTTTTCTGTTGCAAGAAATTGTTGAAGGAAGCATAATTGAATGCTTATTACTATTTTGATTGTGATTGCTGAAGTTTGAAGTTTTTGGACTCAACAACTTTGAATGCACAACCACTACTCCAAGAAACTTTAAATGCATATTCTTTCCAATATTATTATCTTCAAGATTAAGTTTCAAGTAAATAATTCTCGAATTGTTATCTTTTAATCAAAGTTTCCTGTTCATATTTTCTCCTAGGTATTTGAACCAGGCTATACTTATACTGTTCCTCAAACGAAGTCAATGGTGGATGTCATTGTGAGCAATAGGTAACATTTATTTTCTTGCTTCAGTTGTTAATTTCATCCATTATCCACAATACATTAGTTTGTGGGTTTATGACCTTTTCTATGTGGAGCCCAATCAAGTTGCAAAAATACCACTTGAACTATAATTCTTCCATTAAGGGGAAATGATCATTAGAGAAGCACCCAGCACTCAATTTCAATGATAGCTAAGGGTCTTCAAAAAAGGAAAATACTTGTGTGGATCATCCTAGTGCAGGGTTAGGGAAGGATCAATTATGAAGCTTTAACCTTAAAAAAAGTAGCTGTGACTTGAATTTTTGATTTATTCGACCACAATGGAGCAACCTTGCAATTATAACGAGAATTCATGATAAATTTTAGGATGATGAGTTCGTGAAAATTGTATTTTCAAATTTAACGATAAAAATGACAAAGTTTAATTATTTTGTATAAAATTTATTCAACCAAAACATGACTGAAACTTGATCTTTTTCAAGTCAAATAATGAAAAATATAATATACCAAAATTTGAATCACACCAAAGAACACCTTTAGTCTTGGTGATGATTTCCAATTGTATGGTTGTTCATCTTTCTTAATCAATTCATGAATAAAGTGGGACCAAGACATGTTAGTTATCATTAATTTAATTTCACCAAATCTGTTAATGCTATACAAGACTGAAAATGTAATGCTAATAAAACTATTTAACTATGACAGAGAAAGTTTGGAGATTCCTGAAAGCCCAGAATTCGTCAATGCAAGTGATGTTGCAGTTGAGTTTAATTTTGCAGAATGTTCCGCTGCACAACAAAGAAGTGCCTCTTTTTGTAGATCTGTGGCTGCCATGGTGAGAAACTTTAACCATAAATAAGAGTTCTTGTTTTAATCACACCTACGTGTTAGAATTTAATTAATTTCCCTTATGTATCTTTTGAAATTAAATAAAAATAAATAAATTCTCTGTGTAAATATATTTGGTTATCTCTTGCAGTTCACAATTATGTTGCTCATCAGACATTTCTTTGCTGTAACGATGGTTGAAGTGGGTCAAGCAGATGACGAGTACACATTTGGTATCATCATCACAGTGAGTATTTAGTTTTACTGCATATTTAAGTTTAGCTGCAGTCAACATTGCTTACATGTAATTAATGTGCAGGTGTTGCTGCTGAGAGCTTGTGGAATTATATTTCCATTCTTTTTGGTGATGAGGCTCATATCAATGATTCAACGGGCACAAATGCAGTATCAGCTACAACAGTTCCGTAGCCTCACTGTAAGCCATTGTTTATACAACAGCATAATTCAAATTTGGCTGGAAATTTTAACTTTGGTCATAATTATCAATACATCCCTTCTTTTTTTCGCTGCATCTGTCTAGTTATTGAGATTGGTCTTCCTTTTGAACAGCGGCGAGTCAATTCATCGAATCATGGAGTGACAGAACTCCAACACCACACAATCCAAATACACTGGTGATATAAAACTTCAATTTCCGTTTGAAGAGAGATCTATACGGAGTCAATACATATACTTAGCAGAAAGTATAATTCTTGTTCTTTTATTTTTATTCCCCTCCGTGTGTACAATTGTACATAGATCTCCAAAAGAGCCACATTGTCTTCAATGTAATACTATGGTACAGAATAGTTAAATACTGTTTAATTGTAATTCTTCGTACATATAGCAAAATTTGATCCACTAGCTGATTTCTGAGATTTTACTATGATCAGTTAGGTGTTATTTAGTTAGCGAAAATTATTTTTTGATTTGATTTTAATGAAACTGAATACTTAATTTTGATTTCTAATTTTTAATCCTCTGAAAACGCGTTTGGCTAAGAAAAAACAACATCAATTTTAATCCATTGAAATCGATAAATATTTATTTGATTATAAAAATTAATATTAATTTTTCTTTAATAATTATTATAAATTTTCAAAAAAAATAAGTTCAATAGTTTAAAATTAATTTTGATTAAATTATAAATTAATCAACTTTAAAAAAATTAAATTATTTAAAATTTAAATTTGAGTCAATTAAATATAAATTAATTTAATTAATTTATAAATTTAAGATAATAATTTGAAATGATTATTTTTTATTTTTAAAAATTAGATATAATTTAATTTATTTTTAAATTAATTAATTTTATAAAAAAATATTTATAATTATAAAATTATCACTGCATATTGATAACGAAATCGACGAAACCACATAAAACAATATTATGATGTTTTTATTTTTATTAAAAAAACTAATTTCGTTTTCTTTCGATTTAATTTCATAAAAACGTTGAACCAAACGCATTTTCATAAGCAATTTTGATTTTAGTGAAATCAAAATCATAAAAACAAACTTGATTTCGCTGACCAAATAAGCCCTTACTGTTTTCAAAATACCTCAAACCCTATCCAATTTTGATTAAAATATATATACAAACATGCATTAAAAATTCAAAAAAAAAATCATTAACAATCCAAAAATAACTGAAAAACAAAAATTCCAAAGCATTGAATATAGAATTCATTTTTACCATTGCCCTTTGGCAACTATATCCCTCTTATTCAGCTATTAAATTACCGTGCAAATCGACCTGATCTTTGATCAGCTGGTCAGATAGTTTAGAAGAACTGGGTAGAAAAGAAGAAATAATGACCACTATAACCAAATAGTAAATATATAATACTAAAAATAGAATTTAAGCTTAAATAGATTTTCAAATTCAGACAAATGAATTGGAACCAAAACTTCGATTTGGAATTTCTCCAAATTGAACCAAACTTGTAAACAGAAACCTAACCAAAAAGTACAGTTTAATTTGTTTTATTTCTTTAGTTTTTGACAAATCAGTGGGCATCCCTACCTGCAGTTGCTTAGTCTATCAAGTAAATGGGCATACAAAACTCCAACGAAAAAGAAAAGTTGGTGCAAAATTCACTCTCACCTCTGCGGGCATGTTGAAGAAGATTCCTTTGGTGCCACAGATTCATAGGAGGGTGGGTGGTTTTTATACAGGCAAATAAATGTCAACGAGCCATGTCTCAACCTCACATTATCCATATACATATCTACTGCAAACTATGCCACATAAGTTAGTAGCATGGAATAGCTGAGGAGTTGAAGGAAAAAAACATAATAATACTAGGAAACAGATAGATAAGCTTTTTTTTCTCTCTCTCTCTCTCTTTCTTTATTGAGGATGGTAAGGGGTGTAGCCATAAATGAATTCTGGCAGGTCATTTCCCTCGGCCAGATTGCTATTTTGCTAATCTCTCTATCTCTCTAACTCTATCTACTATCTTTATGTCTTTGAACAGTCTTCTGTATCAACGACCTCCAAACAATCACCCAAGGAAATTCCAATTTCCCCACAGGAAAAAATTGGATCTGTGGGTAAAAAAGACTGCCAGCAAGTGAAACCACATGTTAGAATAGAGATATCTACAGTGAGGCAGCAGGATTAACCTACATCAAAAGGAGACTCTTGGATAACTGTCCCCATCCTATAAAGAAGAAAATGTGCGCATGGCCCATTCTGATAATCGCCGTATCTTTGACTTCATCTCTGCACTTTTTCTGAAGTATGAGTCAGAATATTCAATCATCACAAAGGCGTCATGCTTGACTGCATCCACAGTGCGATAGTAGTTGCTATCAAGTCTCTTCTTGATCACCTCAAGGGAAAGTTGAACAGGGAACCTGTATCCAGGGCAAGACATTATAAAATTGCATATTCAGGTATATCAAGAATTCAAGAATTAGTCATGTTAGAGTACTAGAATGCATCGCATCATTATTCAAAGCATTGGACTCGTCAGATATCTGTTTGACGCATTCAGTATCAATAACCTTTTCTTTGCCCCAATAACCTGATCTACTATCACCACAAAGCTTCATTGGTTCTATCTCATATTTAGGGTATGTTAGGTCACTAAGCTCAAGGAACATTTAGTTCAAAGAACCTTTAACAGCAAGTTCTTCATCTTTGGAAGATAATACCAAAGCTAATTATAAAAATTATACTTAATCTTATTATTACTTGTTCAATAAACTTCAGAAAGACTATACCATAATAACCTGATTGAAGAGCCTCAATATTGAATATTTCACTCTAGCTATAATATGAACTTGACTAGAAATTACAGGATGAGTTAAGCCCTCAAATATTGCATAAATTAATATATATATATATAAAGGATGATGCAGGTTGAAGAATGGTTTACTATAGAATCACATGCAGAGAACATGAGCTTTGGTTAGAGATAGTAATACCTGTTGAAAAAATCAGACTTTTGAGCCACCAGATTTAGTTTTTGAACACCATGATTGTCCTGAGAAATCAGAGAAAACAAAGTTCATGTAGATTGGTTGAATGAGAAGCTTTCAAAAACACTAGATATCCATCAGAAAAACATAAGCTTCAAAATAGCTCCACCTCATTTCTTATTGTTGTCTCTTCTATCTTAGCAATAGACTTCAACAGTTTGTATCTGGTTTCAGCATCGATAAAGGGATGTTCCCAAGGGGTATTGACATCATGAAGCTCCCAAGGGCTATGTAAATGCTCGCTAGAACCTTCATCCTTGTATTTTACTAAATATCTCTCCCATGGGCTATCTGGAAAGTCAGAAGATTTAGGCTTTACAGCTATTACCCGACCGTCCCACCAACTTCCACCATCTCCATTTGCATCCCTCCACCAGACCTGGCACTTGTCTCTAATGGTCCAATTTCTCTCAATGGAAGCATCATAACGTGCTCTTTCCACAATAAAGTCTGGAAAACCATTTAGCTCTGGTAAAGTGACTTTGAAAGATTTACCAAACACATTGGAGGAAGGATCTATGAATTCAAGGGTCAGTTTGCAGCAGCTATCGCCAGATCCAGCAAAAGTAGAGTAATCAAGGTCCATGACTTTGCAAAACTCTACAGCTCTCAATCCTTTCACTGTCAACCAAGGACCTGGTTCAGGCGAACAAGAACCTTCAATATACTCTTTGTGGCCCTGAAAAAGGTCAATAGCAAAAATAAGCAACAATCCTGTAATTGTAACTACAGAATAACATCAACTTTTAATACCTGTCTCAGGTAGGCAACCTCATCACCGTTTTGGGGAATATACCTGTAGCTTTCCTCATGCTCTAACAACATGAGCCATGACAGTTTTCGCAGTGATTGATAATCTTTTCTTTTATCTAAAGGTCTGAAGTCACTATTATTGTAGTTCTCCCTTCTGTTTCTTGTAGATCTTAAACCAACAGGCAATTTTGAAGTTGACTTCCATTCATCAACTACAAGTTGATCATGAGCACTGGATCTTAAACCTCTACTCGTAGATGCTCCTAAAGAACCATATTTTTGGTCTCTAGAAGTACCAATACTAGGTCTCCTCAGAACCATAGACCTTGTTGTGCGATGACCATCAGTCAAAGCACCATTCAGCTGCAACCTTACATCTTCATCATGATCGTTGGAGTCTGATGTAGTTTCCTCAACATTGACACTGGCTCCAGAATTTTCTCTCAACTGTGATGACTTTGTCCTTTTATAAACACCATTATACATTTTACCATGAGAAATGGATAAACTATGATTTAAGGTTGGCCACCTTTCTGAATTTTCTGGCACATTATTCCATTTCCCATGGTCTAAAGTCCTCTCACTGTTTCCTTCATCCTCCTCACTGGCAATCGAATCTAGATTTTGTCCAGTTGGGGCTGGAATATCTGACAATATCTCAGCCTTCCTCCTCCAACCCCAACCATCAACAGCAAAAGCTTTCGACTTGGAGGATGAACTAGAAGCCTCTTTTGCTAATCCACTTGATTTGATCCGTATCTTTGAGTAGGTGGGCTTCACAACTTCATGCACTTGCTGATTCACATCTGAAGTATTCTTTTCGCCAAATAATTTTCCACTTTTAACTGGAACTTCAGATCCATTTATAGCCACATTGGGAACCCTAGATTCACTACTCACAGGGTTCCCACTCATTGGTAAAACTGATTCATTTCTAATGTCATTGCAAGAAACTTGGAATGTAACCTGATCCAGCTGATCAGCAGAAATAGATGACAGCTGATGTACCAAAGACCTAGTCTTCCTCTCAGAAAAAAGCATATCAATTCTGGTACCATTGGCCACTCCTTCAATTTCCAATTCATTTCTGTCACCACCATTTTCATGAGCTTTCTTCCTAGAATTAGAGGTTCCACACTCATCCTCAGATATAATAGGTCCATTAGTGTCACTTCCAACTGTGCTTGGATCATCAGGACATGTATTTGCTACAGCCCAAATGTCTGTAGCCATGTCACATACTCTTAGACGTTTAGAAGAACGTTGCTTAACTTCTCCCCATCTCATTGCATTGGCTTGGTGGTCCACTGAAAGTTTAGGGAGACTGGACATTTCAGCTGTCTCACTGTCAGAGGGTTTATTCTGGCTATTGACATCAGAATTAGCCATGGACAAGGACAAACCATCCTGTTTCTGGCATTCAGATTTTGTATTTCCAGAAGCAACTATGATTGGCTCACGACGTGACAACTTAACAACCAATCTCCTCCTTGAAGGATTCTCTTGGCTGTTGATAATTTGTGAAGGATTTACAGAATTTTCGCACTCATCATTGAAGTTTTTCTCCTTTAAATGCTTAAGCTTGTTAGTTTTCATTGATCTTTCAGAATCAACGCTCTGGGTCTTTGAATCTGGAAGCATTGATTCACTTTCCGAGGAACTGCTTTCTAGTTCATTATCTTCTTCATCAGTAGAAGCACCCGTAATCTTAGAAAAAAAAGTGAGAGCATTTGTCTTTGCAATCCTCTGAGGTCGTAATCGTTCTGATTTAGAAAATTTCTTTGGTTTCAAGCGTCCATTTCTTGACCTCCTGGGTCTGTGAGCCCTTGATAGAGCAGCTCCATCACGCTCATCCAAGTTTCTTCTTTTTACCCGTCTACCAGATAAAGTTGTAAACTCAACCTGCCAGAGAAATATCAAAAATAAGGAGAAGGAAAACAGAATACTGATCAGGTTGCAAATTGAATGTTACCTCAGATTTGTGTTTCTTCCTTTTAGATCTCCTAAGGCTTTCCTTCCTATCGTGCTCAACTCCACTATCCTGAGGACTGCTCTCTGCATCTCCATGTGAACTGTCACTCAAAATTTCATCTTCTCCTCCACTAGCATATTCATCAGTCACATTATATTCGGAATCAGTGTCATCACTTTGCATGTCATTCTCTACTTCCCAATCTATAGCATCTGCAACCTCAGGTAAAGGCTCAACCCATTGCTCTAGGTCCACAATTGGCAGTGCTTGAAAATCACCAGTATTAACATTGTAATTTGGACCGACAGCAAGTTTTAATGAAGTGGGGCGCCACTCCATACCTAAGATACCTAAGCGGCGCCGTTGGTAAATGCTCTGGTAAGGTTCAGGGTACGGAATCATGCCTGAGGGAAAAATGCATTACTTGGCAAACCACCAAAGGGAAGAATGACATAGTAAGAGAACTGATAGTTTCTGCAACACCCCAAAATGCAAAGATACCTGAATCACAGAGGAGATCCTGAAGATTCCTTCTATGTGGTGGAAGCTGGGTCTCCTACATACAGAAAGTTGAATATTAAAATCAGTTAGCATGATTTACAAGAATTCAAAACAATTAGCATGATATACAGAAACATGCAGCAAACAAGGTAATGAAAAAAAGGTTAAATATAATACAATTAGGATATAATTGATAGAGTTCTGGAGAAAACAAGGCAATGGATGATAATGGATCAATCTATTTTTACCATAATGAATAGAAATTGGTAGATACAAGAACTTTCTAATAAAATAAAATATGTATGAGAAATGTCATAGCAAAGAAATTTCAATATCAGATTGGATGTTGTCAATGTTTCTGGGAAAGTTAGAGATTATCCCGGGGGAGACCCTACTATCTTCATCTTTATTTATATTAACAATCAGGCATACCACCGTAGAGACATATATTTACATATACACCTTGTAAAACTCCCTCTCAAGTTAGACGATATGCATCATAAAGTCCAAAGTTGTTAAAATAAAACTAACAATAAAACCTCTAGAAGATTTATTGAAAATATCAACTAAATGATCACGGAGACTGGGATGAGTAATATCAATTTCTTGAATTGTGCCTTCTCTCTCATAAAGTAACAATCAATTTATATGTGTATAGTGTGTTCATGAAACATAGAAGCTTGATTATCACAAAATACCTTCATAGGGTGATCAACTCTTATCTAAGAGTCTAATACATAGACTTTTGAGCAAATGTGACCAAATGGGTTCACAGCATGGTTTAAAAAATCGCCCGAAACGGTACGGTAAGCCCGGTATTTACCGGGCTTTGGGGTTAGCGATATTCGATATACCCGGTATTTGAAAATACCGGGTATATATGGTATACCAGGCGGTATATGGCGGTATTTCGCTATATACCGCACGGTAAGGGCGGTATGATGGTTTGTTAACGTTGGCGTTGCCAACGGCGCTAAGCGCCGTTGCCAACGGGTGGCCAACAGCCCTGTCGGGCTGTTGGCCACATTTGTTGGCTTGTACCGCCCGATATCGGGCGGTATTTGATATATACCGCTCAAACCGGGCGGTATACCGCCCGATATGATAAACAGTGACCCCAAACGGCTCTCTAGTCGTTTGGGGTGTTTTGGGGATATATAAAGCCCCCAAAACACTCTTTTCACTCTCACTTACCCCTCTATCCATCAATCTCTCTCACACATCTTTTTTTATTAAGTTCTACGTCGAAATTCTGTCGAAATGGCGCCGAAATCTCAAGCCGACCCCGCATGGCAGCACGGTCGTCGATTGGAGAAGGCTCATCACTGGCAATGCCTCTACTGTGATATGATTTCACGTGGTGGAGGCATCACTCGATTGAAGCAACACTTGGCCGGAGGATACCCCGACGTCGTCAATTGCTCCAAAGTACCGTCCGAAGTCCGAAAGATGTTCAAAGCGCAACTCAACAACAAGGAGGAACGTCTTAAGAATGCAGCTCAACAAGCCGAGTTCGACCGACAAGCTACCCAAAATGTCAACGGTGACCATTATGAGGCTCGAGGTGGCGATTACGACGAGGATGCGGAATTTGAAGCCGGCATCCGAGCTTCATTGGAGCATCAGCATTACGAATGAGAACGGATGTATTATCCCGGATCTCAATTCGAATATGGAGGCGGCAGTGGCAACGGTGGCATAAGCAGCGTCCGCTCAACTTCGACTGCCGGAGCAATGGACCGAAGCAGTCCAATTCCCTCCGATCCTCAAATTGGCCGAAGTTCTAGCATGAGAACACCTCAAACACAGAGCAGAGGAGGCAACAAAGGAAGCCTTCGTGGATTCTTCTCAAACCTCGGAGCAAGTGGTAGGAAAACTAATGTTAACATTTCTGATCTTGATCCCAGGGCATTTCCTCCTTCATCAGCAAAGCAACAACGCATAAACGATATGTACGGCAAGTCGAAGAAGTGGGAGTTGGGGAAAGCCATCTCCAAATGGTTCCACTTCAGCCGGATTCCCACAAATGCAGCCAACAACCCGTACTACCGAACTATGGTGTCTACCATCCAAAAGGTAGGCCCAGGTATTACCCCTCCAACTCCGTATGAAATTTCAGGACCTTTGCTTGAACATGAGGTCAAGGAAATAAATGAATGGATCGACGACGTCAAGCGGCAATGGGGGGATTACGGATGCAGTTGGATGTGCGATAGTTGGACCGGACCAACCCGAATGAGCATCATCAACTTCCTCATCTATTGCAACAGGAGGGTTATCTATCACAAGTCGGTGAACGCGTCTGATGAAGTCCATACCGCTGTCTACATCTCGAAGCTAATGAAGGAGGTGATCGAGGCGAATGGACCCCGGAACTTTGTTCAAATTATAACCGACAACGGAGCATATTTCAAAAGGGTAGGTGAGATAATTGAACTGGATTATTCTCACATATGTTGGACTCCATGTGCAGCCCATTGTAAACAGTGATATACCGATGGTGAAGACAAATGTAAAGAAGGCACAACAAATTACGCGCTTCATATACAACCACACATGGGTACACGCCCTTACGAAAAAATTTACAGAAGATATTTTTTAAAAATAATTTATAGTATACCCTTGGTCGACCTTCTCCTTGATTCATACCAAACCACGCAACCGGCTTTCATATGCCCGATTAGAGAAGCTAGTATACGTTCATTACAACATGCGGCTTCGAATGCGGACATTAGAAAACGAAGATATTCAACATGTAGATCCATTCGATGTTGAGTTCGTCCAAGGCTATGCGGACCCGATAATTGATTGGTGGAGTGCAATGGAGAGCGACCAGCCTCTTCTTGATGAACCAGGCAACCAGCCTTCACCAATTATATCTGATGCACTTGGGTCTGAGATCCAACCAGAAGACATGACCATTACTCCCTTGGACTCTCAACGAATTCGGCAAGCAAGACGACGATCGGAATCGGACTCTCCATCTTCCCAATCAAAGGGAAAAAAGAAAGCAACACCTTCAAAGGCAAAAGGCAAAGCCAAAGGTAAACGACCAATTGATCCTTTGGATGCGATTGCAGAAGCAGAAGAGGACGAAGAAGATGAGCCCTCCGTTCATAGCAGTAGCAGCACAGAAGACGGAGGAGATGATGATGATGATGGAGCTGGTGGAGAAGACATCGTCGTGCCATCAACACTGCTACTTGATGATCTATGGACAAATGAGCAATACTTCGATCACGCCACCCAAGATGATGACCATGGTGCTAGAACCGGACAAACAACTCAGGTGTACAAGAAGATAGGCCCGCGTCGAGGAGGTGGACCGACAGCTTTGCAAGATTACCATCACGATATGATGAGTAGTTTGCAAGAGGTTTCTGAATCCACCTGCTCTGTATCCAGTACCTACTCAACTGATGATACAAGGTCTAGTTCTTGGAATCCCAACAAAGAAACGCTAATGTCAATGTGGTATAATGGATACCAAGGCATTATGCCATGGGAAAATTTTCAAATATGGGCATTAGAGACCTACGTTGTTGACTTTAGTCGTGTATGTCCCGAAGGCCAAGATATGTATGGCTCGTATGGGTATGACGGACGTCATTCGTCCGCATTTTAAATATTGTATTCATGTAATTGACATTTGAATATTGATTTTAAGCATTTCTTTATCAATTACGTTGTTATTGAAGATTTGGAGCTATTTCTTAAAAAAAATTTAAAAAAAAACTTCTGTGCAATTTCTTAAGATTTGGAGCTATTCATGTAATTGACATGGGTATGGTGTTTTCCGTACCGGAAAGTACCGAGTGTCGGTACGGTACCGGTTTCGGCCAGGTACCGAAATCGGTACCGAAACCGAGATTTTAAACCATGGTTCACAGATACAAAACTTCTCAATATTTAACAAAAAGGAATTGGACAAAGATAGCAAAATTGAGCTTGGATAAAAATATCTAAGATTAAAATTCTAGATTTATATAAAGTATTGTCTTCAAAATCTCATGAGATACGAAAGCAACATGTCAAGAGTCAAGATGAACTTATTTCTCATAATTTTATCTTTTATAGGACTTCAGAAGTATTTTCATGGTATATTTGTTTTCCAGCACCAAATTCATTTACTAGGTAGGAATAGTTTTATTCATTCCCAGTCCTGGTGAAAAGCTTTATACATGCAAAGAAAATAGTATGGTATATATGTTGCATTAGTGTATATGCTACATATAGCTTCATTAGCCCATGCTTTATACATTCAAGTATTGTGTTGTTAAAGATCACCCAAAATAGTAATGTAGATGTGAAATGATCTTAACTCAAGAATAGCTGCGGGCCTGGCATCGTGTAGCCATGGGCTAAGAAAACTTACCCACAATATTGCATTTTGCTCCTTAGCAAAAGTAAGATTTTAAAATTTATACGCTTTGGGATAATTAGACTATAAGCCAAAAACAACATACCTGATCCAATGCATTTCCATTTGTATCTTGCATAAGGGGACGATAATCTCCAAGAAAGAACTGTTATGACGAGAGATATAGGGGGCAATACAATTTTAGAACTTAATAGAAACACAAAAATTATGATACAACACATGATGCACACCTGATCGTATTTGGCATCTTTCTGAGACTCTCCTTGACCTGTTGCTACTATAAATATTTGACCAACTTCATCTGAGAGAATAACTGAAGTCCCATCCCTATTTTCAGGAAAAGAGTAGAAATGTGAAGCAAATAAAGGAAGCATATGATTTTTTGGGGAGCATCTTGTACTTTTTTCTTACTAAACGAGAACAAAATCAGATAATTTAATGAATAAAGAATGATAGGTGCAGGATAAAAATTAGTATCAAGAGAAAAAGAAGTGCAACACAAATGGCAACTAAAAGCATTTCATTGTTGTGTGCACAGAGTAGCAGATAATTTCATACAGATATTCAAGTTTAACCCACAAGTTCAAAAAGTAATCATATAGCAAAGTAGAGATAAGGATATTTAGCAACTTAATGATTACATGTTTATGAAAAAAAAGGAACATAGTTATGGCTGAACAATGGAGTCCCGAAATGTCTGCACATTACTTTTAATGTGCTAAAAAAGGAAGGTTGACCTCATACCATGGTTTTAATACAAAACTTTACCGGGCAAGTAATCACTAAATTTTCAAGAAAAGGCAAGTACATTTAAATTTCACCAGTGTCAGTGTGCTGGACAGTGGACACTACAAGGCCTATATTGCTTGATACAGTAAGGCCTATAACACTATGAGGATTGAGGGCCATTGGAGTACTATTCCAATGGTTTCCAACAGCTATTTTGACCGCTGGGAGCTATTGTGGCTAGTTTTGAGCTCTTGATTCTTATAGACATATAATATGAAATGATGAAAATTTAATAGTTTACTGAGCTGTAACTCTTGAATATGAACTTGTTTGATAATTAGTTCTTAGTTTTAACTTTTAAGTATTGCATTTGAATTTCTTAGAATATAAGCTATTTATTAAAGCTATTTGAGTTTGTCTTATTTTAATCAAGTTTTGACCCAATTAAGATTTTAAACAAACTTATTAATGTTCTAAACGTCCAAAAAAAACTTTACGGGCGTATAAAAAGAAAAATGAAAATAACTGTATCAGACTATACCAAGTACCAATACAATGTGGTATCACTGTGGTACCAACCCCACCAGTTTAATATCAATACTGGTACCAGATTTTAATCCTTGCTTCATAGGGGAGCAGTTACAGATTTTTATGGCAATGTTATACTTCTCTATTTGTGGTCAAGGGCCAAATTGTGGAGGCTAAAGCATTTGATGGTTCCTGGAAATTTCCAAATAAACTCTTATATCTAGGTCCAGCTAAAGTGTCAAGAACCTTTTCATTTCCATCTGCCATCATTGCCTTAATAATGTCCAAAATGACAATAAGAATTTCTGAACCTTCCTTGTGGCTTAAGGTGACGCACTTAGGTGAGGAAATCATTAAAACATACTGATATCACAGAATATTTTCCTTTGTATCTGTTGGAAATAGGAGTCATATTTAATGATAATGTTGTTGGAAATAGGAGTAATATTTAATCATAATACATCTAGAGCATGCATGTACATACAACCTAGAATTCTTAGGAAATATACATTCTCATTTATTGTAAATAATTATTGTAATTGTTAGTGGTTGTACATATATGTAGTCTGCATGCTGAGTCTTTTGAACTCAAGCAATTCAGGAAAATTACTTCTCCATATTCTCTAAACCGTTCTCAAGTCCTTTCTCAAGTTGGTATCAGAGCGGGAGAGATCCACTTCTGCTATGCCTGTCAATACCTTTGTTCTGCATCTGGTCCAGCAGAACTTCATATCTATGTTTTTGTTCCTGGTCAAACAAAAATCCTAAATCCCTCACTCTTCAGATATTGTCTTTTCACCCAAGTCAGACCCATCACCAGAGGGCAGAGGAGTTGACCGGTCAGTCCAGCACCCTCTGGACGGCCAGATTCAGAAGCCACGTCGCCGGAATCTCCTCCACGTGCCGCCACTTGCAACGTCCTCTGTCAGCAGCGTGGCTGCCTTCCCGGTGCCCGTTCGCCACAATTCTAGTGTCGCCAAACTCGCCGGCGAGTCCCGGTCCCTTTTTGGTGCGTGCTGAAGGCCGCTCCCGGTATGGACAGAAAATCTGGTCAAGTCCTTTCGATAAAACATCATATTCTCTCTGGAACTCCTATTATCACTACTGAAAAATTAAATGGGAGAAATTATTTGGCTTGATCTGCATCTGTGGAGTTATGGTTTCTTCGTCAGGGTCAATCTATCATCTTCAAAAGTCCTCTAATAAAATTCCAGAGAAAAACTGCAGTGAGTGGGAAAAGCTTGATTATCAGCCCTGTGCTTTGTTGTGGTGGTCTGTAGAACCAAATATTTTGGTGAATTTCAGAACTTTCAAAACCTGTCACACCTTTTGGAAGAAGGCTGAGAGTGTTTTTGCCAATGACATCCAAAAGTTATATGATTCTGCACAGAAATTGGCTTCTCTAAAACAAACTGATCATAAATATGATTTCTTATGTTTCAAAAGCTCAATCTGCTGTGGCGGAGTTAAAATTGTTCTTGGAGGCTGATACCCTTGAAGGCATAAAAACAAAGTTTGATCATCTATATGTGGTGTTGGTCCTTCGAGATATGAATTCAGATTTGGACCACATTCATGACCAAATTCTAACTAGTAAAGAAGTCCCCTCTATGTTGAATTTATTTACCTAACTTATCCGAGTTCCCTCTCCTAAAGTGAGCAATAACAGCTGAATCCATTGAAATTTCTGCAACGGTGTCTAATCATGGAGGAAGACAAGGTCATGGAAACCGTGGAGGACGAGGTGGAAGAAGTGGTCATCCTCAATGCTCATATTGTAAAAGGACGGGCCACACTCGAGACATGTTACTCGCTTCATGGATTTATTCATATTTGTCTGTCTATGTACACATGAAGGGATGTTAAGAATATAACAAATCATGTCTGATCTAGTGGCTTAAACTTTTAGATGGGATGGCAGTGACAAATGTTAATATGATCAAAGGAACAATCATATTTTTTAGGCCTCTTAAATTAAATATTAAGTAGAGACATATTCATTATCAGAATAACCTAACAAACCATGTTTTCAAGGTGGTGCAATGATATCATTAGTGTATTTCTACATGTTATAACATAAATTCTGAAATTTTGATTAAATATCACAACATATATAATTTCATTATGAGCACATGAAATTCACAAACAGATGAGACAATATGCAACAAAAAGTTATTGCTCAATGCCTCAATGGTTGGCAATTAAAACAGGCATTACAAAGAATAAGTAACAAAAGGGTAGTAGAATAGAATAAAAAGGTAAACTGGACCAAAAATCCAAATTTAATATACAACAAATAATTGGTAAACCATTTAGCTAACTTACGGTGAGAATTTTCCGTCAACCAACTTATAAGGGCCAATTTCGTATATTCGTACAGGCTTGCCCTCCCATATCTAGAATCATCAATCAGCAAGAGTTACAATATACATAAAAACATAGAAACTTAATTCAATATATGGAAAACCACCATTCTCTTACATCCCAAATGATCATTTTTCCATCATATCCAGCACTCATAGCTATCCTTGGATTGAAAGGATGCACATCCAAGACAAATGTCTGTAGTCACACAACAATAGTATAATCATTACCTCCATACTGTAACATACACCTCCAGTATCATCACAAGATCACACAAGTCACCGTGCAAGTGTATACAAGATGGTAACCAATATTCTCAATAAGACAAAAAATGCAAACAACAAAAGAAACAACTTAAATAATAAACAAAAAATAATGAGATCAGGTAAACAATTTATAAAGCAACCATGACATTTTGAACCAGTCTAAATGAACATAAAAATTAAGGGGCATGGCTTTGGGGGCATTCATTGGGAATTTGTATGGTTAAGGTCTGTGAATCATTGTGAAAAATCAACCAAAACAAAAATGAAAATTAACTGAAGAGAACAACATCATAAGGAAATGATAAAATGATAATATCATTAGGAACAATCAAATTAGTTTACAAGAGAATCTAATGAAATTTAATTGTCTTTTATCAGCTAAGGTTTGAGGAATTTGGATTAGAATCAGGCTAAACCTGCAGGTACAGGCCACCAGATTATAGGTAGCATATTTTGGTGGAGTGGGTATTAGCATTAAAATTGGCAAGCTAATGGAATTAATACAGGAATGACCAGATCATTTTAACAGGTTTAATTTTACTAAATAGGTCTACATGCGGTTTAAACATTTTGGAAATAGAACCAACATTAAAACATAATTTACTAATTTAGAACATCCCTACTTATTTTTATTATATCTTATTGTGATTTTATCACATTATTTTAGTTTAATTTTTTTATATATAAGTTAATAAATAATATAATTATAGTAGTTACGAATTTATGATATATTCTTGAATAGTGTAGTAATGTTCATTTTTCTATAGTTGATGCCAGTAATTTAAAATAGTATCACAACTCACAAGAACCACTTATTGCGTACTATTAAGGTTCAACCATATGCAAACCAGGGATTCCTGGGAGTGAATAAATGAGGCCAAAATGAAGCATGTGGTTTGTATGGTGTTCCACAAAGACAATCAGTGAGGTCATGGGTTGGATAATCCAATAAGTCTAAGTGTCATTCTACGAAGCAAGCCATTGTAGTAAGCAATCCTTCATGCACACAGTCCATTTTGGTTATTTCTAGGCTGATACAAAATGTTAGCCATCTCAACCTCTTGGAATCCCTCATGTGGCACATGGGTGGATGACCCTCCTGAATGGGTTATGGAACATACGCTGCTCGTACGAAGGCTAAAACAAAAACTTCCCACTCTCTACTCTCATTCCCACCTTGAGATGGCCCGTGTTTCAAGTTGTAATGATTACATGAATCAATAAAAGCAAAGCTCTGTACCTGAGCTCATGCATTACTCACCTTATCATGAAGCATTAAGGCCAACCAGGGATCATCTGTGTTAATGCACTCGCGTAGGTGAGCCTAGGCGCCAAAATGAGGTGATTTGAAGAGTTAGCACCACAAGCCATGCAAGGTGATGCGCCTTCAGTCAGGCAAGCGCCTAAGCGCTCACCTAATGGGAGACTTAAGGCGCCAACTAGGCGTGCCTGGCTAATGTCCAGGCTATTTTGCCTTTTTTGTTTTTAGGAAAAAGAGAAGAACTAAGGATGTAATTGTTAGGGCACGACCAACCCTAGTTTGCAGCAAAAGTAAATTTTGACTGACAAAAAAATCCTTAAAGCTAGACCCTCATGTGCAAGCACGACATATGTCGCAAAACAAGTCAAACTTTGGCTGCACACGTCCTCAATAGTCAATAGTTAACCATTATCAAGGAAATTTGTTTTTGGATTTACATTAAAAAAATTATCTTAACGTTATCTTTTAAATACTTCTTTAAATCTTTTATTGATGTAAAAATATTTCAGATTTTTTATTACAAATTATGCAACTCTCTGGTTTTGTTATTCAGATTCAGTATGTTACATTTGTACTTATATATATTTATGTGTGTGTGTGTGTGAGAGAGAGAGAGAGAGAGGGTAGTGCCTTAGGCGAGTTTAAAGAGCTAGCGCCTTAAGGACGTCTTAGTGCCTTGACAACCTTGGCGGTGATTGGGGAGTTTCGAGAGGACTAATGGGAAGTAGCTAAACATTTTATGTTGCCATTCAAGCTCTTCTCTCATAGTTGATATAGTGCAGACTGCAGAGGAGGTGTCCAATCGTAAGTTTGGCTATTCTCTAGACATGCAATAGATGCATGGCAAACGATATGAGGGAGTGTAAGTCACTTACATGAGGGAGAAGTAATACAATAAGGACAATTGTTAAACCATTCAACATCTACAATCACAAATTGAGTTGATGACAAGTGTCTACTAGTCATGAGGGTACACTATGCAAGCAAGGGAGAAACTCGTATTTTCCACACTAAGGGCATCTTTGGTTGGAGGGAATAGATGGAGAATAAAATAGTATTCTGATCCTCATCTATTTCCTTATTTGCTTGCAAAATAGTGACAAGAAGAAGATGGGCCCCACAGAATAGATGGGAATAATATTCTTGATGGATGGAAATACTATTCCCTATTGTTCCGGATAAATTTTTACCATGCTACCCATCAAGGTTTACAATAATTACATCCAATATATTATAATTAATAGTCCGGCAAGTTACTAATAATTAAGTTAATATTATCTTTAATTAAGTCAATATTAATTTATATCTTATAATCCAGCAACTAGTATTTCATAATAAAATTATTTTACATAATATTTATAGTATTTTATAATTTAAAATTATTTTATAATAATTCATATTTTTTATTATCTTGTTTTTACTTTAGAATGAATTATAATACAAAATATTATTTTGAGTTAGTATATTAAACATTGTTACGAAGGATATTTTGATCATTTTACTTTCTATTCCTTGTCTATTCCTTATACTAACCAAATAAAAAAGTAATCATATGATTCATATTGTCTATACTTGGTACCAACCAAAGAAGGTAATCATATTCCTTGTCTATTCAATCCCTTATCTAGTCTTATTATTTGTTTATTTCCTTATGATTTCATTCAATCCAACCAAACACGCTCTAAGAAGTAAAAGCATCATAGCCATAATGTTATGAATTTATGATAGTCCTTGAGATGTGAAAGAGTTGAATAATTTCTATTTCCACAGTAAGTAAAAATTTTGACTAACTCGGAATGACTTAGAAGAGACCATCTTTTGATCACCATAATGTAACTCATGGATGATGCCAAGTTATGATGGTGGACTCATTATACAGAAAGACAAAATAGGAGGTGAACAATAGGAATTTGGGTAGATTTAAAGAGCTAGTCGAAAAAAGGCATTATTATTCAAGAATCTAGTGTAATACATTCTTTAACATAAAACAAATATAACACTAAATATCACCTTGTTACTAAAAAATCTATTTACACTTCAATAATCTATAACTAAGAAGTCTTTGAAATATGCACATTATTCTAAACAAACAATATGCACTTGTGATACTTAACCAAAGCCGTCTGTGAAATGACGAAAGAGAAAAGATGTTACACTGGTGATACATACAGATTCTTTGTGGCCAATCAATGAATGGACCAAGCTGCCATCAGAAGCATTCCAAACACATATCCTGCAATCTGAAAAAAAAAACAATTTATGTTCAGAAAAAAAGAAACATTCATTCATAATTCCTGTAAGAAAGGTAAAATGCAGGTCCAAGCCCCAGGAGAAAGTTAGTATAACATATTTAGAGCAAGGGCAAGCATAATCATAGACTAGAGAACATACACTACAGACATGAAAAATAACTACAAGGTGAACATAGACCAATAACAACAAACCAAATAAGAAGCATTTTGACATATTAATTATCTTTCATATGGTATCTCATTTACTAAAACTAGTCACATGAACATCCAGAAGGCCAGTATTTAGAACAAAACACAGTAGTTAGTTAATACCTACTGTCAGTTTTGCTGTAACTACAAATATATATGAATTTATGTCAAGGTTCATGATTTATTCTTATCAGCAAGCTTTTAGTAAACAGAAGAACAATGACTGTTAGTAGCTATCTATGCATGTCATGTATGAAAGAACCTGTCCATTGCATGACAGAATTAGACAGATCATAGCATGGAAAATAAAAAGATGATAACTTGGGATATGCCAACTATGGCTCATACTGGGTGGGCATGTGCAAATTTTAAAAGATGTATGCAAGTGGTATGCGATTGGGCCATTGCATAGTGCATATGTGGAATATGATGCATATCTGGTTTATATTTAAAAATTATGGTATCAATAAAAAAAGATATATAGATAGTTAAGAACTATTACATGATAATTACATGGTCAATTATCATTATGTATCATGTTAGTATTCAATTGTAATTGGGCAATTCAAAACTACTGAAAAATATAGAAAAGTCAACCAGTATCATCAGTTACAACTTGAAGAAAAAATGTTAAAGAGTTCTTTGTATATATCTCTTGTTGGTGTAATTAAACTTAAGTTGTTCTTCGGACTATTGTATTCTCTTTATTTCTCTCCTGGTATATACTTGGGGGAGAACTTACTAATGGATTAGCTAGGGAATTTCACTCCTAACATAGTATCAAAGCCAGGTTAGGGTTTCCCTAATCTTCTTCTCCCTCTTCTCATATTTCACCTCTCTTCTCATCCTTATCATCCTTCTCATCCTCCATTAAAGCACACCTACGCCAAGAAGGAAAGGAGGGAAGCCCCTACTGCTGCTAGAACCAGTGGTAGCAGCAGCAGCCGCTGCCCAAGAGGCGCCCTTCAGAGTTGCCGCCATCTCCACAACCTCTTCTGCCATAACAGGCAACCCCTAGGGCTGTCTCCTCTGCCTCAATTAGCAGCCGCCAGGGCTGCAACTTCCTCAAAGGAAGGCAGCGCCTTCTACAAGGCTGTTTTCGGCCGCCTGAAAGGACAGCCACAACTGCTGCCTTCTCCTGCAATAGGGCAGCATCTAGGGTCTTTAGCAATGCTTCCAAGTGCAAGGAACTCAGCCACAAGTTGAAGTCCGGCCCTATTTCTTTTAGGGCAGCAGTGTTGGGGCTGTTCTATGCCCTTTTTCATTTTAGGGCAGAAACCTTCATCTTGATGGTGTAACGCACTCCTGTGGGGCAGCTTTTCTCTACTCACAAACTTCATTGTTGGATGGCTACTTCTTCCTCCATGGCGGATCCCAAGATGATCTCTATTTGCACCTTCATAGAACTCAATGGTGCAAACTACCTCCTCTGGTCAAGGGCATCTTGTCTCCTATGGGTCTCAAAGGAAGACTAAATATCTTGACAGGGAGCACTTGATGCAATGAGCATCCAAGAATATGCTAAATGGGAGGCAAATGACTATGCAATTCTCTCTTGAATGCTCAACAATCTTGAGCCTCAAATTGCCTCAACAATTGTCCTTCACTCTACTGTTGCATGTGGGGTGCCCTCAAAAAATCCTTCTTCCTTCCAAGACAAAAGCATCTCAAAAATCTATACTTTGTACTTATAGATATTCAATCTGAAACTAAAAGCCACATTGAAGGGAAAGGTAGATGAGTTGGCTGAATATCATCCCTTTACTTACCATATAAATTATAAGAAGTGTACTAGTTGTATGCACGAGAAAAAATTTACATTATCAGATTTAGTAGTGAAAACTTGAACCCGTAGAAATGAGAAGCAATAAAATATACCCATGATAGCAGCAAGCACAAATCGATTATCCAAGCTCCAAACTATCATGTTAACACCGCGAGGAGTTGGCTGATATCTTTGGCGTGGACCACCGCGAGGAGGTTGAGGAGGCATAGGTGGTGGTGGAACTTTAAGATGATAAGCACGTGTCCACCGCCCAACTTTCCCCTATCGCAAAAAGGAAAATGACATGAACAAGCAGGGACTTTAAAATTAGAAATATATAGTAAAGAAATGAAACTGTATCAAGGTTCAACCATTTATTCAAATCAGATTACACCCTAAGGTTTTTACTAGAATAACGTAGAAATACAAATGTAAATGGCTGTCATTTCCTGAATGTCAGACAGTAAATTATCATGCAATGCATGTTGACCGCACACATACATTTTTATTCATTTAAAAAGGTCTTGTTAAAAATGTTATAAACAAGAAAGCACATAGTGCCACGAATGTGCACGTGATGTAAATAAGATATCTCGGGACAAGGGTTCAAGCAGGATCCCTCTTATTTTCTTAATAAAAGAGTGGTTCCTGTGCACAAGACTCCCACCAATTGGGAGGGTCAATATATCTACAACCGTACCCTTTCATAACAAAAATTCAAAGAGGATGTTTCCATGACTGGAACCCCATCTCTGGAACCCCATCTCTGACACTCACCTTGAATGATGCAGGATTCTATCCAGTAAAGATTCAGGATGAACTAAAATTTTCAAGATTTAGGCAACTTCAAATCCATTTCTGATAAAAACAATGTTCAATTCATAATATACCAGCAAACAAAATTATAATAACCAATTCAGAATAAACCAATGAGAAATGAAACTTATGTAAATATACTTTTTTAAAAAAGAAACGTGATAATTAAATTTCATATTGAACCCACTAATCAGAAAATCCAATATGCCCAGTTGATTAAAAGATTACTTGTCAAACTTGTAACATTAATTTTGCATTTGCTTTAATCACATTTTCGTATAAGCTACTATATTTCCTAATATATAACCTTTTTTCAAATTTCATTTACTAAAATTTCTCTCACACTCCATATTTGAGCTAGAAGTTTTGGAACAAATTAAAGTAAAATTCCTGTAACTGAAACGTTAATCCATTTTATTTTCATATGGTTTAGTACCAGATAGCAAATAATTACCATATGAACAGAAATACCCTAAGAAACACAATCAACCAAAATTTTCTATTCATTGCAAACCTTTTACACGATGGAGCAAGCTCTGCATAAAATAGGGAACTCAGAAAAAAAAATCAGAAAACATTGTCAAAGTCTAGGCTAATCAAAACATAAGCAGAAATCTTTTTTTCTGGCACAACCCAAACAAATTCACCATGCTACAGAAAAAAGGCTTAAGATCAAAAATGACTAATTATAACTTTTCTCACATGAGAACGTCGGGATCTTGGAATCCAAATAATTGCACTGCCATCACGGGAACAGGTGACAAGGTTATCATGAGTGAACCTGGAAAAACCACAATAAATATGAACATTATAAAGCATGACTTAAGTAAGTAAATGCAATCAAATTGTTGATGGGTCCCAAGGTTCAGAATCCAGTATGTACATTTTCATAAAGAAAACAGAAACTAACCAGGAATTCTTAAATTTTGGAATATGATCTTCCTTCAGAGCATCACCTGCATAAGATCTAGACCCCACAGCACAACCACTGAATAGAAAACAAAAAAAGAAACATGATCAGAAAAGCAAAATATATATGTGCAAATTAACCAAATAAACTTACCTAAATTGAACATAATTGACATCATTCTCATGGCCATGCAAAAGATCCATCTCATGATTTGATTGCTCAGAAACATCTGGGTTACTCTTAAAAGCATTCCATACCTTAAATGCAACTTACAGATGAGGACTTATAGTAAAAAGTCTTTAGCTACATAATTTATAGAACTTTAAACAATGACAAATACATGAGATACATACCCGGGCATATGTATCTGAGCTGCCAGTGACAAATACAGTTCCATTAGCATTGAATGCACAACAAAGGATTTGGTTTGATCGTTGACCAACACTAGGAGAGGGATGTGTGCTCCTTTCTGGTATTAAATTAACACAATGCAATTCTTAGAGATCTATACACTTCTGTCTTCTGTGTGTGTATGTGTGTGTGTGTGAGAGAGAGAGAGAGAGAGCAACCAGCTAAAGCATCTGGAGGCTTTGGGATATAAACACGTGGCTTGGCATTAGATTGTCTCGCATCCCATATACGACATGTTCCATCATCAGATGATCTGTTAAATCAGAAATGTCAGATATAATTTTTTTAAAAAAAAGTGGCAGTACCAGAAAATAAAGAGTACAACTCTGAACTTCATTATCTTTTACATAAATTTGACAAAGCATATAAGAAAGTCTGACTTTTTTTTCATCTAACAAATTATTTGATCAGCAAAGCCCCATCCACAAACAGTGTTGACAAAATACATTTCTAATGAATGTAAATCAATTGGATTAGATAACTTAGAATGACTACAGAGAAGGAAAAAAAGAACAGTGTTTTTAATTCTGACCAGCAAACTGAAACCAAGCCGAGCAAAAGCCCAAATTTGCTCTGAAGTTTCAATTGGTGAAATATTAGCTCCAAGAATGGGGCCAGGTATTTTAAAATTAGTTATCTTCTCCAATGTAAGGGCTCAAATAGTGAAATATTTTAATCTGGAAGGCTACTCATCAATCCAAAAACATAGTAGCATAATGTAAAGTGGATATTGCACATGATTCTTCCATTTGGGACAAACTAATGGAAAACAAACTCTAAGTAGTTTTTTGAGAAGATCATATTACAAACTGCAAAAAGGAAAATCATATTACTTAATGCCAGAGGTCTCAACAAAACATAAACCGAAAGATAATCAAATATCTGAGCACATACGATAGTAGCTGGTAAACAGCAGAAGGTCTGGGACTAAAGGCAATGGCAGTTACAGCTCCAGTGTGACCCTTCAACACAGATATTGGGTGTCCATCAGGTAAACGCCACTGCATAAATAAGAAAGAACTATCAAAACCTCTAGGAACAAGACAGACAATCAGATGAAATCTTCTCCATAAACAGGAATAGTGAAAGCTGATCAACTAACAACTCTAATGATGAAGTCATTTGCAGAAGATGCCACCACAGCATTATTTGAACTCACAGCTAGGTCAGTTATGTCGCCCTACAGTGCAGACAAGATAGACTGATTGTCAAAAAAAAAAAGAGAATAGAAAAAGACAACGAATGCATGCACCCAATGATGAAGAATACAAGTGCACCATCTAAAACTCACTTCATGTCCCCGGCAACTGGCCAGGCAAAATGCAGTTTCCATAGACCAGATCTTCACTAAGCGATCATCTGAGCCAGTTATTACATACCTCCCCGACCGATCAAATATAGCTACAATTACCAACATTCACAATTTCACATAACATTATATTGAAGCTTTATAAAATGAAGAAAAGATAAATAAAACGACATATCAATTATAGAGAGAAGCTGAAAGGCTTTCAGAATATAGAAAGTAAGGAACAACTATTGTGGTATAACAGATTAATAAAAGCAACTAAAAAAGGAGGCCTCAAAATTTCGTGGTGATAACTCAAGCATTACCAGGGGAATGGGGGACAAAAAGGAATGTGGATCAGCAACAAGGCAATTAATCTCATATTCTGCACTAATTGTCAGGCAAGTAACATGCACAATACATAAACATAGGCACAACCCAAGACTCTACTTGTAAGAACAATAGAGATATGCATGTGCCTATCATCATGAATGTTTGGAGAATTATAATGGGCCATTTGGTTGGAAGTAATGGAAATGGACAATGAATGAAATAGAGAAAATATGGTATTTTATCTTATTTAGTCTACAATAGGAATAGATAAGGAACATTCCATAGTTTGTTTGGGAGGAATAGAAATCAAGAATAGCAAGAATGTACCCTAGTTAATACTATTGAAATATTGTATTATACAGTAACCGATTTAGTTAATAATAACATTAAAATATTATAGCATATATAAATATAATATATAAGGTGATACTGATATAGATATATAAATCAAATAGTATTGATAATAAGTTTAAATGATTGAAATTATAGAATAGTTTTGAAATAATTAAAAATGATAATTAATCTTAAAATAGTAAAACAATCATTTATTAGTTTTAAAATAATAAAAAACTTCATGATACACCTTGGACAAACAAAATGATGTAGAAATATGTTGTTCGTATCATGATAAGTTAGAAACAGTTCTGAAGCAATTTAAGTCAATACCAGCTGCATATCCATACACCAAATAACAATTGTTTGGATGCTAAAAATGTATAACTGCAGAATTCTCACTCTTACAAAGCTACATAAAATAAATAGAAAATATTCTTCTTGGGTTGCTAATACTAAAGAAGGCAATTGAAGATACCACAATAGACAGCATTTTGATGTCCCCTTAGCTTCTTTATGATTTCCATTTTTTGAACCAAAGTTGATGGTTTAGCAATGGCATAACATGCTGCACGGATGGATGGAGCTCGGTGGTGTTTTGTAAATCCACCACCTATCTCCCTCAAACTTAATCCACGGAGCTGGTCAGCCTGCATATGTGGCCAACGCAAATAACTTGGCACCTTATTTGTTCCTTTGTTCTCTCTATCCCTATCAGCTGAAATGTATAAGTGCATGGATGTCAGCAATTTAAAAGGAAAGAAAAGGATTATCATAACATAAAGCTGAGGCATGAACTTAAATTTGATGTATTGACAAGCCTTAGCTAACAGATAAAAATGAAGTTCAGAATTTAGATACTACATCAGAAAATCAAGGAGGATAGAGAGGTCACATGTAAGAAGAGAGAAGGAACCAGATCCCAGAAGTGTAGGAACATCAGCAGCACATGGAAATCCTCTATTCACTCCAGGCAAATGAGAAGAATTTACAATCAGTTGTTTCAAAAGTTTTACTAAGTGATCCTTCTCAATATGAGGGTACCTAAAAAGAAGAAACAAGTATGTCATAGAAAGGTAAAATAAGATAGCTTGTCAAACAACATAAAACACTTGAAATTCCAAAATTAAATACCACTTTCTGTATACCAAGTTACCAACCTTACTCATAGGTCACAAATGACTTCTAGAGAACAGAAATGGAATAATCAAAACTTCACAACTCAGTTTACTCTATTTAGGAAACTTGACCTTGCAAGTTACAGAAACAACATTTACACTTTGAATTCTAGTAGATTTCCAGTAGTGAAATCTAACTGAAGCTGACAGAGATCCTATGACTTTATCTGCCCTTTGAACAAGAATTCTGGTACGACTGCTTCAATATTATACAGCTTTAGTTCTTATAACTACAAGAAGTAAGCCAATAACTGTATTGATAAGAGACAAGTGAGGTGAGCCAATGAGACTGGATGGGGGAAGGGCTTTGAAAACAACCGATTTTCATATCTTAGTGTGAATGGTTCCAGGGAGAATGAAAGGAGCTTATACATCTAGCTTTAGCATTCTGGGAAGGGAACTTCCCCTGGCAGACAACATTAGTCAATTCACATAGAGCAGTTCCATTAAGAAACCTGCTTACATGACATCTTCAAAATTTAAACAAATTATCAGTATCTTTAACAGTGAAAATAGATTGACCACAAAATGAGTCAATATTGGACTTTTAAACAGCAACAAATGCCACTTTTGGTAGCCCAGCTTCTACCTGTGTCGACAGATTTTATCGAACAATAGAATGAACTATAAAGGGCTCTCAGAAAGGTTGATCACCAAAAACTATACCTAGACTAAAATGCTAAAGACATCTAGCTGGCATCATCTTGTTAAGATTTAGGAAAAATAAAAGCCAATTTTAAGTGCTTATTTTCCTTATCCCATTGATAACTGATAACTGATAAAAACAACAATTGATACTTTTTTGTATAAAGCAAGTGGAATTACACCACAAGGAACAACGAACAACATATGCCAAAGATTTTACAAGTAAGGTATTACTTAAGATGGATTAAATCATACGAGATTCATGAATGCATCATTTAAACCTCTATAAGGCAGCCAGCAGTGGCAGCAATATGCATGTAAGGTAATAGATAAATCATGAGGAGCAATCAGGATTCAGAATACAGTTTAAGGAACCTAAAGCACTAAACATAAAGTAACTTTATAAAACTATAGTTGATTGCTTCTATATTAAAGATAAAGACTAATGCTTACAATGTGGGGAAACAAGGATTACAATGATTCTTTAAAATACTACAATTTTAGCAAAACCTTAGCAATTAATTTATAGGGGAAAAAATAGCAACATAGTAGTGCAACATAAAGTTCACCATGCATGCACAGATGACAGAAGATTAAAAGTGCAAAAGGAAGTATATTGTAATATGTACCTCTCAGCCAACTTGATATAGCAAAGAGGTAGCGACATGCCATCATCATCTTCATCACCAGTTGGTGCATTGCCACGTGAATACCAAGCATGGTATCTTCTAGGCAAAAGCTGATGCTCTAAGAGCTCATTCCAAAGCTGTCCGTATGTTCTGTTACATGGCCCAGCTGACAAAAAATGCATGATCAAGAAGTAAATTTCCCTAATGTCAACATCCACATCAGCCTCCAGTGGCAAGGTTGATGTCATCCTTTGGCTGACAGGATTGTCCTTCACAAGAATCCTTTTTGAAAAATTCAAGGTTTCACTGACAGAAGTTTCATCTCCAGAAGGTTTATATTTCCTAAGAGTCATCTATAACACACCATCTGCAAGGAAGGAATCATAAAATCAAAATAGAAAAATGAAACAACAAAAAGGCGATGAAAATATAAGACAAAGAAGCCTAAAACAAAGAGAAAATTGCATTAATGATGCACAAGGTTCTGTATGGAGTCCCTCTTCCCTTAAGCCAATGAACCATTCCGAATCCCGAATCCCCATGAAACAAGAGAACCATTCACAATCAACCTTTCTCATCAACTGTGCTACCGCGCTTGCGGCACTCCAGGACCCAGCAACGGTCGCTCAAACTCAGATCAGGATGATATAGTCACAGTTTTTCGCTTCTCAATAAGTGAAAGATTTGTCGCCAGATCTAACTTGGTAGCTCGTAGGACTAATTTGAGAGGGCTTGCTCGTCAAGGTAAGGGTAGGGCTTTGTATTCCCTAAGTAGGAAGTCATTATGAACATTCCAAACTCTGGGTTGGAAGATTCCCAGAACTAAGTCGGAATAATCTTACGCAACATGTCATCCATTAGATCTTTCCCTTCTAACTTTGCATATAAAAGAAGGATCAAGATTGTATTAAATGCCAAAACTTACCAACTTCTAACATAGTTAAATGAGTCAAAAGACATCTAGACTACTAAATTCTAAAATATCAATCATTTTACTCATTTCTCTGCATCCAGGCAATAGGCATCGTGCAACTAAATACCAGGTAAATTGATACAATGTCACAACAATTAAATAGCACAGCAATCTCCTAAGAATCAACAGGATACATGGAAAGGAATAAGCATAAACAAAACTCACATTAAATTAAGTTCATCCACTCAACCCCGTATACGCTCTTCCAAGGTCTCCAAACCTAACAAAGCGGCTAACCAGGCCGCATTCCTCCACAAGGGAGAAAAGCCACACCCTTCGAGCGCAAGAAACTCGGAGAGCAGCAAAGGTTCCAGAATCCAGGGCAAAAGTCCAGGGATCTGATTCCGATAAAGAATGAACAGAGAGGCGAGGAATCAAACAGCACCAGGAGCGAGGGATCTCCCGGATAGGTGGACGAGGAGATGCGGCTGCAGGGAGGCGGATTCGACGGCCTCGAGGGAGGGCGGCTGCGAACCCTTAGGGTTTTCGCCGGCCGAGGAGGGCCGAAGGCTAATCGGCGATTGTAGCGAGGATCCGAGGATATCGTTTCCTCAATTTGACGGTTTACTCGGCCTCCTTTTTTATTCTTTTGCGTAAAGAGTTGAACACTGAGACGGTATTGTGAACGTAACGGAACTCCGAAATCCAAATACACATAGCACTATATTGCGGTGAGCATTAGGGCGGTCATCGCGGATCCACCGCTTGCGGGTCGGGTCTTGAAGGTTTGAACTTGACGTTTGACCCGCGAACTATACTACCATGAGTCGGATCTCATGAATTAAGTTGGCCTGTTGTCTCCTTAAATCCTTTGTATGGGCCGTGAAGACATATTTAGTAGGGTGTAAAGTATACAAAAAAATCCGGATTCAGATCCGGCTATAGTCGTGCTAAGTTATCATAATGGAATAAATGAGAGTCAGAGCCGTCCTGATATTATTCCATTCTGTTTGACACAAACATGAGTCAGAACCGTCCTGATATTATTCCACTCTGTCTAGAGTTTCTTGTTTTGTATAATTAAAATAATTTTATGAGGAATTTTTCAAAACTGAAATAAAAATATATAAATTTTTAAATGAAAAATTCATTTCTCTATCCAAACTTTGATCTTTTCACAAATCTGTCATAAATTTTAAATTATACCTAATATATCTCGGAATTGAAAATAATTATATCCCTATGTTAAATGTATGACAATTAGGAGTGAAAACAGGCTAGACTAGGCCAGACTTTCGCCTTAACAGGCCAGACCTATATGGTAGAAAATTGGTCTAGGTCTGACCTATGGCCTGTTATAGGTTTAAATTTTGGTTTGAGTTTGGTATGTTCATTGGTCTGGCCTGACCTGTGACATATTTATGAAGTTTGCTTTCAATATAAAACTTTTTATAAAATTTAATTTTAATATAAAATTTTGGCCTAACCTGTCTTGTGGCATGTGTTTTATTAAATTAAAATAATATTAATTATTATATTAAAATAATTTTAATGTAAATATGTAATAAAATAATAATATTATATATATATATATACATCACTTTAACAGGTTCAAGCCGGTCTGCCAAGCTCAATAGACTTTAAATTGAATCTGGGTCTGACCTGATAAGAAAAATAGGTTTATTTCAAAGCCTTGGCCTGGTTTTTTTTAAAAAAAGGCCAGGCCAGGCCACAGGCCGCCTGGCCTATTTTCACCCCTAATGACAATGCAATCGTTAGGTGCCGGCATGACATCTGAGTCAGCAAATATAAAAAAAAGGGTGATTGTGCAAATTAGTCCCGCTCTACTATTGCAAAAAAGAGTAATGTTGTCCATCTACTTTATTTGGGTGCAATGCTATCCCTCAACTTATCAAACTGATGCAATATTACCCTTCAACTTATCAAACTAGAGCAATCTTGCCAGCATGTTAACTCACTGTTTTAATTGACATGTTTCAGTCATTTGACTCGAAGACATGTCATCTCAGTCATAAAATATTAATACGTCACACCTTACGTGGTATAATTAAATAATAAAAATACTTAAACTAACCATTAAACTCATATTAAATAGAATCCTATTTGAGCAATATTGATGGAATCGATCTCTTCAATGCATGCTTATTAAATCACAAAAAAAATTATAGGACCATCAAAAAATAACAAAAAGTTACCACCCAAATATACCTATCCCACATATCCAAAATCTCTTTAACCATAAAAATGGTAAAATCATCAACAAACAAATACTATAACAACCATCAAATAATATATCATCATCAGCAATTTCTCCCTTTGGTTGCCCATGTTCGTGATTTCTTCTATTTGAAACCCAAAATTCATTCTCTTTAACGACATGTTCTCCATTTGCATTAGGGATGTAATCGAGCCAAACCGAGTTGAGCTTACATATGCTCAAGCTCGGCTCGTTTAAGAAATGTCGAGCTCGATCGAGCTTCAATCTCTTGATTCGAGCTTGGCTCATTTAAGCTCGTTTAGAGTCATTTATTTTTCGCAAGCTTGACTGAGCTCGTTCAAGCTCGATTAAGCTCAGGTCAACTCGGGTTTATGCTCGACTCGATTAGGCTCGAAAGCAACTCGATCCGAGTATTGCTTAGCTCGAGCTCGATAAGATCGAGTTGAGTTTGAGTTTTTATCGTGTTGATCCCGAGTAGCTCTCAAGTTGCTTGACTCACCGTGATCCTGATCTTTGGTGCAGTGATCGAAGTATTGCTCATTCATCCATAGATCGGTAGGTGCCGGTGTTGATGGCATGACGATGTCTTCTCCCCCAGCTCCATCATCATCATCATCTCCTCCGTCTTCTGTGCTGCTACTGCTATGAACCGAGGGCTCATCTTCTTCGTCCTCTTTCGCTTCTGCAATCGCGTCCAAATGATTAATTGATCGTTTCCCTTTGTCTTTGTTTTTACCTTTGCCTTTTGCCTTTGAAGGTGAAGTTGTTTCCTTCTTCTTTCCCTTTGATTGTGAAGATGGAGAGTCGGACGTGGATCGTCGTCTTACTTGTCGAACTCGTTGAGAGTCCAAGGGAGCATGGGTCATGTCCTTCTTAAGAGGTTGACTGTATGTGTCTTCTGGTTGGCTCTCAGACTCAACAATATCAGATATAATTGGTGAAGGTCGAGGTGGTTTGCCTGGTTCATCAAGAAGAGGCGGGTCGGTCTCCATTGCACTCCACCAATCAATTATTGGGTCTGCATCGCCTTGGACGAACTCGACATCGAACGGATCTACATGTGGAATATCTTTATTTTCGTTCTGTAACGCCCGCATTTGAAGTCGCATGTTGTAATGAACATATACGAGCTTCTCTAATCAGGCGTACGAAAGGCGGTTGCGCGATTTCGTATGAATCAAGGCGAGGGTCGACCAATTCCTCTCGCATCCACTTGATGATGTGGTTTGCAAGAGGATGTGTTGTCACACCCCAACTCAGGGTCACGTGACCGGTCAGGGTATACGTGCCTATACCCCGCAGTCTAACTCATGCACATGCCAACTCAAATGAATAAACATAGAGGAAAGAATGTAACGAGTTTTATTTTAAAGAAAAATCAAACCATGTTTCATTTAAACGGTAAAGTTTTTATCAAAAAGGTTCAAGTGCGGAAACAAAATGAATCAAAGACCAATAGTTATTTTTAACATATAAAATCTGAATAAAATACAGGAATATCCCCATAGGACTCCAACTCCAAAACACCAAATCACAAGTGCATGACAAAACTACTACAGACTCGACTACGACCCTTAACTAGGACTGTTATGAGATCAAGGTGGCTCCTCTGCCCTCCAACTGCGCTAAGTGCCCCAGCCCACCTCACCGGTCAAGCTTTGCAAAACAAAATAAAATGACAATGGGTGAGTTCAAATAACTCAGTGAGTGGTTCTACCAACCCCCACGAGAAACCACACACATATATATAGCATAATGATAAAACATCTAACTCAAGCAGGAATGGTCACAAGGGAGTGACTAGCTAACAGGCCATTTGGAAACACATGCCCGAAGGCATCCAACACCCAAACAGTGAAGAATAACATGCCTAAGTCTTCCATGCCCTAAGGCAACAAATCATACTCAAGAGTTACTAGGATAATCGGGATTGGCCCATCCGAACTTATCCTATAACAAAGAAACTCGATAGCAATCGGGATTTGCCCGTCCAAACTTTTTCCACGAGACGTGAGGGAACAATCGGGATTCGCCCGTTCGAACTTGTCCCTTTAAGATATCACATGAATAATCAGGATTTGCCCGTTCAAACTTATTCCTTAAAAAAACTCGGGAATAATCGGGATTTGCCCGTCCGAACTTGTTCCACGAGAAAACACTAGAACAATCGGGATTTGCCCATCCGAACTTATTCCTTTAAACACAAGTTGAGAATTAGTCATCCAACCTTCCGAGCCTAGCCCGTAATTTGGCTCCTAACTGAGCCTCTCCGTCATTTATAAAGATATATCGCAACATGACCTAAATCAAGTGTCTCCTACGGTGTCTTGGGGATGCCTTAATTGGGCACACTACAACACCCAATATTTGATCCCAACTCCTAGACCCGTAACATCACAAACTCATGATATTTTATTTCATGCATAAACTTTATTTATTGGTTCATAACAGATTATGCAGCCCCTTTTGAATTTTAATTATGCAATTAAAATTATAATCACCAAGATTATGGTTTTATTTTAGGGTTTTGTTTTAGCTTACTATTGTGTACGAAACTGATGTATCTAACCTGAATCTGGTCTCCAGAATGTGCTCTATGTTTCCAAACTATATTTTCTGGTCAAATTGATAGGTTACACGACTATATTCAGAAATCTATTCGCATCACAACAAAGATTTTAAAAATCAGCCCAGATTCAATAATTCAGCATGAACTTTCAACAAAATTAATTTTCAGCATGCCATGGTAATTAAATCCGAAATTCATAGAAATTAAATCTTTAATTACCATTAAAACATAATTATAACATTTAGATAAATCTCACAACATACATATTTATTAAATAAGACTAGCAAGAACTACATCATCTTAAATCAAGAATCAAACTCCATGATCAAGAACCCACATCAAGATCACACATGACATCAAGATTAAATCCTATCTTTGTAAAACACGATTAGTAATAAAAAATCACAGATTAATTACCAAACATGCATTAACATGTAGAAACCTAAGTTGACAAGTAATTCATGGCATAGATCTCAAGAATTCACAAGAAACCTCTCTTAGGTATTTTATCAAACACCTAGAGGGCACCCTTATCTCCACCTTGGCCAAGCACCCCTAGGTTCATCCTAGGGTTGTCGAGCCCCATAAGGGAGGGTTCGGGTCTCCTCTTGCATGACAATCACAAAGAAACAACAAGAACTTGAGAGTCGACGAAAAACCAACAAGAATATCTTGACTTCAAGAATGGCTCAAGAATACGAAAGAAACCTGAGAAAAGAAGGGGTAAAATCACTCACATGTTTAGGAAGAAAGATTAGAAAAGAATTCTCCGATCGGCGACCTCCGAATTCGGCCCCAAACACTCGGCTCCAAGAACAAGGAAAGAAAGGAGGTGGCGGCTCCTCTTCAAGCCGGCGGCTCCAAGAGAGGGGGGGCGGCGGCTCCTCTTCTCCTTCACAACTCGACTCCACAAGAGAGGGGGAAGAAAGGGTGGCTTAGCGGCTCGACTTCCATGGAGGCTATGGCTCCAAGAGAGGGGAAGAGAGAACAGTGGCTCGGCTCGGCGGCTCCTCTCTTCTCTCTACTCGGCTGGTGCGGCTCCAATAGGGAGCCACCTAGCTAATGAGGGGGGTTTTATACTCCCCTACTCAAACCCTAACTTCAAAACCCTCTTAACAAACCCGCATCCGCCTCGAGTCAAATCCAAATCTGCTAACCCGACTACGCTTAATTAAACCCAATTTAACCCCATGCTCCACATAAGCGTCCAACACATGCACACTCATATGCGACATAATTTAATAATCATGCACACGCAACATAATAATTATATAAATTTATCTAATCAAGAAAGAAACCGCATAATTCAAATTCCTACTTACCCGAGCTCGCACCCAACCATGAGTCGACTCGGCTCGACCTCGAACTAGCCCGCTAGGCTGACAATCACAAACAATAATAGGGAAAAATATATATTAATATCTAGGATATTACACGTGTGTTGCAATCTTTCGAAGAGTTGGAGTTTCAGTTCCAAATTGCAACCACCATTCGACTGCAATAAATTTAAAATTAATATTAGTAACGGGATTTTATCTTTGATAAATAAATTGACAAAAAAAATCTATCTACATAGATCCATAGAAGGAGATTGTAAATGAATTTTCGAAATTGCCAATTTCATCTCGGAACCATTTTGATTCATTGAGAGCTTGTGCCACTTCTCGGTGGGATCCCGATATTCATTGTATGACCTTGCGGAGGGGATATAACAAACTATCGATCGTTCCAATATCATATTTATATTGGTATGCAGGATTTAAATAATACCCTATAAAAAATTAAGCATAATGAATAAGTAATTAAACATAATGAATTAAATTTAAATAATTTCCAAATATTAAATAAAAAATACATGCGATGTGTATGTAATGGCCCATTTGATTATCCCATCTCCGGGGATAATTTCGATGAAGTGCTCATACTTGGCAGGAGAAATCATAACCTTCTTGATTTCTTCATGTGCTTGGTGGATGTAGTGGTAGAGATGGCCCATTTGAGACATTTTTTCCATATCAACCTGTCGTAGAACCTTGTTTGTACAAAGGTTCTACGGCGACGATTATTTTTGTGATGCAATCCTAGAAGCGCGTGTTGAGGATATTCTTCTCTGTTTGTTTTCCATCGACTTTTCTAGCATATCTTAATGAAAACCATTCCTCACTTGTAAACATGGTTCTAAGGGTCGTCTTTTTTTGTTGGAGCGACCTTAATGCGATGAAGTTGGTTGCAAAATGACTTGCTCCTGGTCAAAGAATTTTACCTAAAAATATGGAATTATCATTAGTAATTATTTATGATAAACTAATTAATAAATAAATACTGTAAATTATTTAAAAATTAGTAAATTACATTTTGTAATTTTTTTTATTAGGGCATGTACCCATGTGTGGTTGTAGATGAAGCGCGTAATTTGTTGCGCCTTCTTTACCGTCGACTTCACCATCGGTATATCATCGATATCTTTCATCATTAGGTCTACACAATGGGCTGCACATAGAGTCCAACACATGTGAGGATAATCCTATTCAATTATCTCATTTGTCCTTTTGAAATTGGCTCCGTTGTCAGTTACAACTTGAACAATGTTATGGGGTCCAATCTCCTCGATCACCTCCGTCATCAGCTTCAAGATGTAGTAAGTGTCATGGATTTCATTGGACGAGTTCACCGACTTGTGATAAACAACCCTCATGTTGCAATAGATGAGGAAGTTGATGATGCTCATTCGGGTTGGCCCGGTCCAGCTATCGCACATCAAACTGCATTCGTACTCCCCCCATCGTCGCTTGATTTCGTCGATCCATTGCTTTATTTTATCGACCTTCGCTTCAAGGCAAGGACCTGAAATTTCATAGGGAGTTGGAGGGGCAATACCTGGGCCTACCTTTTGAATGGTAGATACTATGGTTCGATAGTATGGATTGTTGGTTGCATTTGTGGGAATCCGACTAAAGTGGAACCATTTGGAGATGGCTCTCCCCAACTCCCACTTCTTCGTCTTGCCCCAAGTATCGTCTATGCGCTGTTGATTTGCTGATGGAGGAGGAAATGCCTTAGGATTAAGATCAGAAACATCAACATTAGTTTTTCTATCACTTGCTCCGAGGTTTATGAACAATCCATGAATGCCTCCTCTGCTTTGAGGTACCCTCATGCTAGAACTCCGGCCAATTTGAGGATCGGAGGGAATTGAACCACTTCGGTCCATTGATCCGGCAATCAAAGTCGAGCCTGCGCTGCTTGTGCCACCGCTGCCACTACCGCCGCCATACTCAAAATAAGATCTAGGATAGTACATCAGATCTCGTTCAAATGCAGCGTGCTCCAATGAACTTCGGATGCCGGCTTCAAATTCTGAATTCTCGTTGTCATCGCTACCCCGAGTCTCGTAATGGCCACCATCGACTTCTTGGGTAGCTCGTCGATCGAACTCGACTTCTTGAACTGCATTCTTAAGACACTGCTCCTTCTTGTTGGTGAGCATATCTTTGAACATCTATCAGACTTCCGGCGGCGCTTTGGTGCATTTGACGATGTCGCTGGATTTTTCGGCCAAGTGTGCCTTTAATCGAGTGACGTATCCACCACGATAAATCATATTATAGTGGATGCATTGCCAGTGGTTAGCCTTCTCCAACCGAACATTGTGTTGCCATGCGGGGTCGGCTTGAGATTTTAGCGTCATTTCAGTAGAGTTTCAGCGTGGAAATTAAGAAAAAAAGATATTAGAGAGAGTTTGAGAAAGATTGAAAGAGATTAAGAGTTTAGATGGGTAGAGTGGTGAGTGAGGGTGAAAATATATGTTTTGGGAGTTTATATAGACCCCAAAACAAGTTAAATCGGGCCCGAAATGACTATATAGCCGTTTGGGACCGTTGAGCTACAGTACCCAACGACTTTAAAAGAACCATTGGTTCATACCGCCTGGTATGACATCAAATACCGCCTGGTATGGGCGGTATTTATCGAGATACCTATTATCGCCTAATATCGAGTATCTTGTATATCGATTTAAAAAACTGGTAAATACTGAGCGATACAGTACAGTATTTGAAACCTTGATTGCACCCAAATGAAGTAGATGAACAATATTGCTCTTTTTGCAATAATAGAGGGGCAAATTTGTATCTTCACACTTTTTTTATTATCACTGGTGCCACGTCAGCATGTAATAAATAAATATTACAATATTATATATAATAGAAAAAATTAATATATTTCTCCACAAACTTTGGTCTTCGTAACAAATATATTCCAAACTTTAATTTTTCTCTCTAATCTATCCCAAATTTTAGGATTGACAACAATTATAATTCTTAAAGACATATGATTTTTTTTATAAAAAAACACATCGGAGCTCTCAGTTTGTCAGCTTCTCCGATAATTCTGTATATGATTTCACCAAATTCCGTATATGATATCACCTCGAAGAATCCAAAATCCATAGTCATTATATATAATTTTCATATCAGATTTTGTATTTTTTAAAGAATAGAAATTTGTAGTAAAATAAAGAATTTTTATGAAGAAAAATAAATACTAAACCAAATTAAATACAATATAAATAATGCTAAATATATGATATATAATAATACTATTAGCAAAATATATGGATTTGGTTCAAATTATTTTTTAAAAAATAATCATTTAATAGATAATAATATATAGAAAAGATATGAATTTTATTTCAAATTTTAATTTTTTAATGTAATAGTCGAATTTGATGAAAATATAGGGAGAAATGTAATTTAAACTTTGGGATTGACAATAATTGCAATGCAATCTAAATTTCAAGTTCAATTTCAAATGAGACAATTATTGTCAATCCCAAAGTTTTGGACAGATTATGAAGAAAAATTAAAGATTGAGATAGATTTGTTACAATGATCAAAGTTAGAGATAGATACATTAATTTGTTCTATTTATATAATATTATAATATTTTTATTACATGTTGACGTGACACGTGATAATAAAAAAATATTTTTATTTGCTGACTCGAATGCCACATCAGCACCTAACGGTTGCATTGACGGTCAGATATCTAACGGAGGGATATAATTATTGTCAATCCCAAAATTTGAGATAGATTAGGGAGAAATTAAAGTTTAGAATAAATTTGTTAAAAGGACCAAAGTTTGGGGCATATATATTAATTTTTTTCATTTTTAAAATTGAAATAAAAAGTAAAAATTTCTAAGTCTTGTAAGTGTTTAACACTAAAATTTTTTTATACAAAATTTATAAAGTATTACATTTTAAATATAATACTTCGGTCATCAAAACTTTTGTCAAAAATCTTGAACGAAAAATATCTGATTGTTTACGTACTCATTTAGGCTCCTTATATTTTTGGTGTCTACGAACAATTTTAATTTTAAAAAATATTTAAAATTTAAAACATATTTTCAATAATATATCATTATCTACCTGTTTCATAAGTCTCCTCACTTTTTAATGTGCTAGGAACAATTTTATTAATTATAGCTTCTTTTTTGAAAATTTAAAACACATTTTATTGAGATAATCTATTGTTTAAAGTGTTACACAAAACTCTTGAATTCAAGACTTTGTCGAAACTCTTAAACATACTATTATTTCATCATCTGCAAGTCTCGTAAGTTCCCTCATATTTTTCTTGGTTCGTAGGAACAATTTTATGATATGGCTTTTGAGACTTATAAATAATGAGATAATTTTTTGTTCAAGACATAGTTTGGGTAAAATTCTTGGACGACTTTCTAGGGTTTTACTCAAAACTCTTAAAATATTTAGGTGTTGTTTGGTCATCGAAAACTATTTTCTGATTTGATTTCAATGAAATTAAAAACTTGGTTTCGAAAATTTGGTTTTGACTCTTAGTTTTTAGTTTTTTGAAAATATTTGGTTAATGAAAACAACATCAATTTTGATTGGTTCAAACTAGTGAATATTTATTTGGTTATTATAAATATTCCTTGAACAATTTCAGTAGTAATTTGATTTTTGATTAAATAGTAAATTAATTCATATGTAATCATTCATAAAAAATAATATGGTTGCAGAAGAAAGTCATATATTTTATTAGTAGTTAGTTTACAAAATTATTATTTGCTAATATGATTGTAAAATATTTTATAGGATTTAATTAAGTGATTGGTAATTTAATTTTTTTTGTTCAATTAGATATAAAATTAATTAATAAATATTATAAAATTTCAGAAAAAATTAAGTTCAATAGTCTAAAATTAGTTTTTGATTAAATTATAAATAGGTTAACTTTAAGAAAATTCAGTTATTTTAAAATTTAGGTTTGGACCAATTAGATATAAATTGATTTAATTAATTTATCAATTTAAGATAATAGTTTGAGTTGAAAATGATAATTTTTATTTTTATTTTTATAAATTAGATATAGTTTGATTTATTTTTTTAATTAATTAATTTTATAAAAAAATATTTATAATTACAAAGTTGCCTCTGTATTTTGATAATGAAACTGAGAGTCTCAAATCACAGAAAATAACATTCTAATGTTTTCATTTTTATTAAGAAAAGTAGTTTCGTTGAAACCTCTTTTCTTTTTGGTTTCGATTGAGTTTTATGAAAACGCTGAACAAACACATTTTCGTAAGCAACTTTGGTTTCAGTAAATTTGAAATCATGAAAATAGACTTGGTTTCGCTAACCAAACAAGCCCTAAAAACCGATCAAAACGATAATTTTGCTTCATAAATTATTTTGATGTCAAGGAATGAGGAGGCTTACGGGGCCTATAGATATTGAGATATTATCATGTTCAATAGTTCCAACAAAATTCTTAAATATTTTCAAATCTCATTGAAAACATGTTTTGAATTCCCTTTAAAAATTCTATAATATATAAAATTTTCCTAATAATTAAAAAAATGACAAAACTTATGGGACATGCAGATGATGCGATAATATTATATTTAAGACTTTCGACAAAACTCTTGAACATGTTCAAATCTCACTCGAAATGTATTTTAAAATTTCAAACAAAAACTATAACTTATTAACCAAAAAAATATGAGGAGGCTTTATTGGACCGTAGATGATGAGATGATTTTTATTCAAAAGTTTCAGCAAAACTATGGAATGTGTTTCAAGAGTTTTGACGGAAACTCTTGAATGTGACATTATCTCAATAAAATATGTTTTAAAATTCTCAACAAATTTTATAATTCCTAAAATTGTTCCTATGCACCTACAATAATAATAATGGGACTTATGAGTGTAGGCCTCCTAAGCCGACATAGGCCCGGGCAAGCTCATTGAACTTCGGGTCGTGTTTGGCACAACCGACTACTCAAAGGGGAGGCTCAGCCCGGGCTAGCCCGAAACATTAAAAAAAGTAATATACGGTACCTTAAGATGTATTTGTGATAACTAACCACTGCACTAAGCCTCAATATCTATTTTTTCTATATATTTTTACTAAGTAAATTGCAAGTCTATAACCACTACACTAGATTGCCAGCCTGGTGCGCCAGCCTGACCTAGCCAGCCTAACGTAGACCAGGCTAGGCATGGGTGGCGCCATGCCTACCTTGCTGGTGCAGGGCCAGGCTTAGCACGCATGTCAGGTTCGGCACGACCCATGTGCCCAAGGGGGCGAGTCCAACCCGCCCCTTGGGCACAGGCGGGCTCGACCCATGCCACCTCTAGGCCTACATATGTTAGGATATTATTATATTCAAGAGTTTGAGTTTTTGTAAAACACTTAGGGGGCGTTTGGTTGCCCGCAAATGCAAAATGCTGCAAAAAAGTATTTGCATGCAAAAACAAAAATGCCTACGAATAGAATTTGCAACATACTATTTGGTTGCCCGTAAGTAGAGTTGCAACTTCTATTTGCAAGCGTTTGGTTGGTCGCAATTGGAAGTTGCGATTATACTTGCAACTTGTATCTTCGTATCTAGGTCTAGTAATTTTGGCACGGTCTGATATACAGGTGGCAGTTTTCCTCCGACCCGGTAGCCTAACCCAACATAGCACGAAAAAATTAGGTTCATGCCGTTATCGGGCCGACCCGATAAGGCAGATCCCTTATCGTGCGGGATTAGGCCAAGTATTATCTGGCCGGCCCAGCCCGATAGCCCGATAAACACTTCGAATTGGTATTAGCGGGTTTAAAATTCATTAATTATCGGGTTTAAACCTGATTTTAAATATTTTTTAGTGGTATCAGGCTAAATGGGTCGGGTCATGCCGACCCATTATTTTTGGTGTCGGGTCGGGCTGGTGTTTTCGAGTCGAATCAGGCATGAATTTTTTCGGGCAGGGTCTGGCCGGGCACGAATTTTTCCGGGCTGGACTGGGCACGAATTCTTTTTGGCCGGGTTGGGCATGATTTTTTTTCGAGGCGAATATGATCTTTTTTGGACTGGGCCGGGCATGAATTTTTTCGAGCTGGGCTGGGTCAGGCACAAATTTTTTCGGCCTGGGTGGTGCCGGCCACGAATTTTTTGGGCCGAGCACGAATTTTTTCGGGCCAGGTCGAAAATTTAGGTCCATCACGATTTGCCAGACCTAGTTTGATAGTCCGACACGATAAAATCATGATTGTGGCACCCATTATCATGTCGGGCCAGGGGATGTAGGTCCAACCCGGCATTATAGCATGAGACCGGCCCGAGCCCGAAGCGGTGCCCCCTGCTGGGCTGGGGTAAAATATGTTTCACATTATTATATTATTTATCAAAATAAATTAATAATTTTTAATTTTTGTATAATACTAAAAAAATATTTTAAAAAATCTCTCAAACGACATTAGATCTAAAATCTAATATTATCATCGCGTTCATCGCGCGAAAATTTTCAACTTTGATATTTATCTTGTCTCCCTACGACGACTTTATGTCGCCAAAATTAATTATTTTTTAATACTTAAATTATTGCATTTGATGATTGCAATCTTGTATTGCCGGTTTTTTGAGCTGCAATTTTATTTGTGGCCTGCAAATGATATTAGAAATATAAGTTGCAACTAGTAAATACTGCAACTAGAATTACAGTATTTGCACGTGCGGACAACCAAACGCCCGTATCCAAATATTATTGAAAAATGCGCTTTAAATTCCCTCGAATTTTTTTTAATTCATAAATATATATATATATATATATATATATATATATATATATATATATATATATATAAGGAGCATAAATAAGTCTTTCAGCAAAAGTCTCGATGAGTTTCAGGACTTCTGGCTGGAAAATTATGAAACATTATGCTAAATAAATGTATAAGTAGCCTAAATGAAATATTTTATTTTAAAAAATAGTGTTAAAAGATTTTGGTTTGACTAGCATTTTAAGGACTTTGACCAAAAGCATTGGAAGATAAACTCGAAATATTTACTTTTTGATCCTGGTTTAGATAATTTCTATATTCTTATGTTGTTTTTGAGAATTTTCCATAAATTTATTTCAGTATCGGGGAAATGTTGTTCAGTATATATATAAGTAAGATTTAACAAAGCCCCGTGGCATGATTTCAAATGCCATATGCTGGCATGACATTATATATAAAAATTGGCAAAAAAAATATATATAGAAATAATTGGTGTCCATAAATTGCTTTGCCTAATTAATTTGTGAGCAATTGTTGGAATATAAAGCAATATGCACAATAATCATTTAATTATAGGTAGGGGTGCAAGTGACCGGAGCTCCTCAGGATCGACTCAATGAAAACTCAAACTTAACTCGATCTTATCCAGCTTGAGCCGAGCTCGAGCTGAACTTTACATGTGAGCGAATTGAACTTGAGCTAACCAATACTCGGCCCAAGGAACTTGCGAGCCTAATTGAGCTTTAGATGTGAGCTTAAGTTCGAGCTCATTTACGAGCACCACTAAGCTTGGTAGAATTCAAGCTCATGGAGTTCGATGTCGAGGCAAACTTAATCGAGCTCGTTCATAAGCTCACTGAAGCGGGAAAAAATAAACGAGCCTAACAAGCCGAGCTCAAGTATAGCTCGAGCCAAGCTCAAACTTGGAGATCGGAGCTCGATCGAGCTCGAGCTCGAGTTGGAGCTCAACATTTTTTAAGCGATTCGAGCTGAGATTGTTTGGACTCGAGCTCAACTCGACTCGATTATAGCTCTAATTGTATGTAATAATTTAGTTGTTAATTAGAGCAATCGGTGCCTTGCCCAATTAATTGTCGAACCGCCAATTTGCTATGAAATAATTGTTACCCAACCCAATTAATTATTTTGCCCAATATTAATCCAACTTAATTGCTACTAGGAGTCAATTGTGTTGTCAACTAATTAATTATCTAACTTAATTGCTTCGTCAAATTAATTGCTAAACAATTGGAATATTAAGCTAATTTAATTGGCGTGGGATAATTTTAGCTGATTTAATTGTTAATTCAAGTAATTGGGCAACTGCTTAGTAATTATCTAACTTAATTTCTAATCAGGGAAATCTCTGATGAAATTGTGGGTAAAAAATGAGGGTTGTGTCAACGGCGACAAAGGCGACCTTGTCAACCCCGATCTCGATGCCCCAAAAATCACCTGATCTGATCGATCAGATAGTGGAGATGGGATTCAAAGAAGCGGTGTTTCTATCTTCTTCCTGAAAAGAAGCAAAGGAAACGCAGGCTTTGGAGGGGCGAATAAATTGGATTCAAAAAGCGAAAGATGGAGCTACTCTGAAGAGGCAACCAAATTCTTGGGCTGGTCTCTTCAGATTGGCGAGGAAAGAGGAGGATTGGCAAAACTCAAAGGAGCTTAAAGAGAAGATAGAGAAAATTGAGAAAATGACAAAGGGAAGAGTGCATATCGCTGAGGAAGATCCGGAAAAAGTCAGGTATGAATGCAAATTAATACTATATGGAAAATACTTTGGTAGAACTCCCTCTTTAGGACTTGTTAAAAATGCTATGCGTAAGATATGGAGATTGAAATCTGATATTGCCAAGTAATAGACTTAACTGCTGGTTTTTTTGCTTTTAAATTCTTAAATGAAGAAGAATACTGGAGAGTATATTCGGAAGGTCCATGATTTTTGAAAAGGTGGCTATGTCTTTGATCCCATGGAAGGAGTGTTTTCAACCTCTAAAATAAATCATCTCAGTCGTACCGGTCTGGATACAAATGTCAGGATTGACATACGAGTTTATGCACAAGTCAATACTTCCTCAATTGGCAGCATCAATAGGAAAACCTGTAAAGATTGGTGATTTCACTTGATCGGGGAAAGGGGGAAATTCGCAAGGGGTATGTGCTATGCTAGATTTGAAGAAACCTATGGAACAAGATATATGGCTGGAGACAAAAAATGGCAAGTTCTTTCAGAACATAGAATATGAGAATCTCCTAAAGATTTGCTTTGGTTGTGGAAGAATTGGTCATCTCGAAGCATATTATTTGAATGGGAAGGATGTAGAATAGGAAAATGTGCAAATTAACAAAGAAATGGGAGAGAGGGACAAGGGTGAGGCCTTATTAGGGCCATGGATCCAAGTTCAAAAGAGGAAAAGAAATGTTCAGAAAAATGTTAACAGGGAGATGATGTTTTGAAAAACTCATTTGTTGTGTTGAACAATCCAATCTTTGAAAAAGTAAGTGATAATGGGAGGAGCCAAGAGATACAAAGCAGAGGAAAGATGACTGAAACTACAACAGGAAAAGTAAAAGAAGTTGGAAAAAATCTGAATGTGCAGATGGATAAAAATTTGAAGATATGGCAAAAGAAGGTTGTATATGATAAGATGTATGAGGAAGGTCTAAGTGGCATGAAGATTGACATAATTGAAAAAAATAAAGGCAAAGAGAATATGGTTTTCAAAACTATGGAGATGGAAATTGAAAAGGAGAAAAGCATAAAAGAGCAAAAGAAAGAAGTAAATCTGGATACACTTTATGAGAAACTCAGTAATTCTCTATCAAGAATTTTGGAGAATGAACATGCAGAAGAAGATTTCCTAGAAGAAGGTTTTGAACTAGAAAGATCAAGAAGTAGTGAAAGGAAAATGGCAAAAGAATGGAAAGGGTTAGATAAAGCAGACGGAAAATCACTGATAAATTTCCCAATTGCTTCCAAGTATGTTAGGATGAAGAAAAGGAGGTTCTCTAAGGAAACTATTGCTATTGGTGCTGAAGGTGACCCAGGGTAAGAATTAGGAAAGGAAAACTTTTTAGAAAAAAATTAATGAAGATCATAAGTTGGAATATAAGAGGTGCTAGAAAATGGGAGACCAATGAGTATTTATGGTCAAATATTTACAGAAAAAATGTGGAGATAGTTTTGTTACTGAAAACTCATCTAGAATGGATGGAAGCTGTACAATACTTAAAAAGGAGGAGCATAATCTGGGAAGGTGATTTTGTAGAGAGCAATGGCAAATCAGGTGGTATCATTCTTCTATGGAGGAAAAATTTTCTGAATGGAAGGACTGTGCAAAAGGATAAGCAATGTATTAACTGTGTAATTGAAAGAGAAAATGGAAAGTACTTTTTACTTTCTGTAATATATGCAAGCACAAATATCAAAGAAAGGAATACTCTCTGGAATAGATTGAAAAAGGTTGACTTACCTGAGATTCAATGGTTGGTTTTGGGAGATATGAACTGTGTTTCAAATGGGTCAGAAAAGAGAGGAGGCGGACATTTTGAAAAAAATCAATCAAGTATACATTTTAACAACTTTATAAGCATTACTGGTTTGGTGGATGCAGGATTTAAAGGACCACCTTTCACATGGTCAAATAAAAGAACTGGAGAAGGAAGAATAATTGCATGGCCGGCAGAGTTTATTACAACACAGAATGGATGGATTGGCATATGACAATTGAAGTTGAGCATTTAAGCATGGTGGGATCTGATCACAGGCCATTATTGGTTAAGTGTGAAAATAGGAGATGGAGGAGAGGAAATGAAATGAAAAAATATCGGTACTGGTGCAGATCTCGGTCGGTGACTGGTACCGGTATGTATCAATATCGTACCGTACTGACACACGGTACGGGCCGGTACGAAAAAGGCATACCAGCTTTTTTATTTTTTTTATTTTTTTTGCTGTTAAAAATAACTTCAATAACACATAATTGATCAAGAAATACTTAAATTTAATATTCAAATGTCAAATACATGAATACAGGGCTGACCCATCCACTAGACCAATAAGGCAATTGCCTTAGGCCCCAAGTGGATGGGCATGATGCATGCATGTCAATTAATATATGTGGAAGAATGAGAGAGGTGAGACTATGATACCATGGAATTAATGCATGCATGTTTTTAAAGTTTAATTTAAATAAAAGGATTAAGTATTAAAGATCATTGCAATGTGCTTTTGATTAGCACATTAAAAGGCCCCATTTTAAAATTTTGTCTTAGGCCACAATATTTCTTGGGCCGCCCATACATGAATATAATGTTTAAAATGCGGACGAATGATGTCCGTCGTACTCGTACATATCTTGGGGACATACACAACTAAGGTCGATACCGTAAGTCTCCAATGCCGATATTTGAAAATGATCTCATATCATCATGCCTTGGTATCCATTATACCACATACCCATCAGTGTTTCTTTATTGGCAGTCCAAGAACTAGTCCATGTATCATCAGTTGAGTAGATACTTGATACAGAGTAGGTTGATCTAGAAATCTCTTGCAAGCCACTAATCATATCGTGATGGTAATATTGCAAAGTTGTCGGTCCACCTCCTCGACGTCGGCCTCTCTTCTCGTACACCCAAGTTCTTCCTCCAGCTCTAGCATCGTGATCTTGATCTTGGGTGCAGTGGTCGAAGTATTTCTCATTCGTCCATAGATCGGCAGGTGCCGATGTTGATGGCACGATAGTGTCTTCTCCCTGAGCTCCATCATCATCTCCTCCGTCTTCTGTGCTGCTACTGCTATGAACCGAGGGCTCGTCTTCTTCATCCGCAATCGCGTCCAAAGGATCAATTGGTCGTTTCCTTTTGTCTTTGCCTTTGCCTTTTGCAGTTGAATGTGAAGGTGCTGCCTTATTCTTTCCCATTGATTGTGAAGATGGAGAGTCGGATGTGGATCGTTGTCTTACTTGTCGAACTCGTTGAGAGTCCAAGGGAGCATGGGCCATGTCCCTCTCAAGAGCTTGACTATCTGTGTCTTCTGGTTGACTCTCAAACTCAACAGCATCAGATATAATTGGTGAAGGCCGAGGTGGTTCGCTTGGTTCATTAAGAAGAGGCGGGTCAGTCTTCATTGCACTCCACTAATCAATTATCGGGTCCGTATCGCCTTGGATGAACTCGTCATCGAACGGATCTACATTTGGAATATCTTTATCTTCGTTCTGCATCGCCCGCAATCGAAGTCGCATGTTGTAATGAACATATACGAGCTTCTCTAATCGGACGTACGAAAGGCGGTTGCGTGGCTTCGTATGAATCAAGGCGAAGGTTTACCAATTCCTCTCGCATCCACTTGATGATGTAGTTTGCGAGAGGATGTGTGTTGCAATCTTTCGAAGAGTTGGAACTTCGGTTCCAAATTGCAACCACCATTCGACTGCAACAAATTTAAAATTAATATTAGTAATGGGATTTTATCTTTGATAAATAATATGACAAAAAAAATTCTATCTACATGGATCCATGGTATCTCAGATGGAGATTGCAAATGAATTTCTGAAATTGCCAATTGCATCTCAAAACCATTTTGATTCTTTGAGAGCTTGTGCCGCTTCTCGGTGGGATCCCGACATTCGTTGTATGACCTTACGGAGGGGATATAATAAACTATCGACGATCATATTTATATTGGTATGCAGGATTTAAATAATACCATATAAAAAATTAAGCATAATGAATAAGTAATTAAACATAATGAATTAAATTTAAATAATTTCCGAATATTAAATAAAAAATACCTGCGATGTGTATGTAAAAGCCCATTTGATTATCCCATCTCCGGGAGATAATTTCGATGAAGTGCTCATACTTGGCAGGAGAAATCATAACCTTCTTGATTTCTTCGTGTGCTTGGTGGATGTAGTGGTAGAGATGACCCATTTGAGGTATTTTTTCCATATCAACCTGTCGTAGAACCTTATTTGTACAAAGGTTCTACGACGACGATTATTTCTTTGATGCAATCCCAGAAGCGCGTATTGAGGATGTTCTTCTCTCTTTATTTTCCATCAATTTTTCCGGCATATCTTGACGAAGACCATTCCTCACTTGTAACATGGTTATAAGGGTCGCCTTTTTTTGTTGGAGTGACCTTAATGCGATGAAGTTGGTTGCAAAATAACTCACTCCTGGTCAAAGAATTTCACCTAAAATATGGAATTATCATTAGTAATTATTTATGATAAACTAATTAATAAATAAATACCCGTAAATTATTTAAAAATTAGTCAATTACATTCTATACATTTTTTCATTAGGGCATGTACCCATGTGTGGTTGTAGATGAAGCGCGTAATTTGTTGGGGCTACTTTATTGTCGACTTCATCATCGATATATCACTGATATCTTTCATCATTAGGTCTACACAATGGGCTGCACATGGAGTCCAAGATATGTGAGGATAATCCTATTAAATTATCTGATCTGCCCTTTTGAAATTGGCTATGTAGTCGGTTATAACTTGAACAACGTTCTGGGGTCCAATCTCCTTGATCACCTCCGTGATCAGCTTCGAGATATAGTAAGTATCATGGATTTCATCGGACGAGTTCACCGACTTGTGATAAATAACCCTCCTGTTGCAATAGATGAGGAAGCTGATGATGCTCATTCGGGTTGGCTCGGATCAGCTATCGCACATCAAACTGTATCCGTACTCCCCCATTGTTAAGAAATTAGTAGGCCTAACTCACCCCAAAAGGGCTACCTTGGTCATATTTTTAACCAACGTGAGACTTTAACACACCCCCATCACGCCCAGAATTGGACATCTGCAGCGTGGAGTTTTGCAGAATTGGACATCTGCGGGTGGCACAATATCAACCACATAATTGACTCTGATACCATGTTAAAAAATTAGTAGGCCTAACTCACCCCAAAAGCTAGCTTATGAGGATACGATTGTCCAAACTATTTAAAGGCTACATTGGTCATATTTTTAACCAATGTGGGAATTTAACACCCATTATCGCTTGATTCCGTCGATCCATGTTTTTATTTCATCGACCTCCTCTTCAAGGTAATGACCTAAAATTTCATAGGGAGTTGGAGGGGCAATATCTGAGCTTACTTTTTGGATGGTAGACACAATGGTTCGATAGTATGGGTTATTGGCTGCATTTACAGGAATTCGACTGAAGTGGAACCATTTGGAGATGGCTCTCCCCAACTCCCACTGAGCATCGTCTATGCGCGGTTGCTTTGCTGATGGAGGAGGAAATGCCCTGGGATCAAGATCAGAAATATCAAGATTAGTTTTCCTACCACTTTCTCCGAGGTTTGAGAAGAATCCCCGAATGCCTCCTCTGCTTTGAGGTACCATCGTGCTAGAACTCCGACCAATATGAGGACCGAAGGGAATTGAACCACTTCGGTCCATTGATCTAGCAGCCGAAGTCAACCCGATGTTGCTTGTGCCACTGCTGTCATAGCCGCCGCCATACAAAAAATGAGATCTAGGATAGTACATCCGATCTCGTTCGAATGCAGCGTGCTCCAATGAAGCTCGGATGCCGGCTTTAAGTTCCGGATCCTCGTCGTCACCGCCACCCCGAGCCTCGTATTGGCCACCGCCGACTTCTTGGGTAGGTCATCGATCGAACTCAGCTTGTTGATCTGTATTCTTAAGACGTTGCTCCTTCTTGTTGGTGAGCATCTCTTTGAACATCTTTCGAACTTCCGACGGTGTTTTGGTGCATTTGACGACGTCACTTGATGTTTCGACCAAGTGTGCCTTCAATCAAGTGACGTCTCCACCACGATAAATCATATTATAGTGGATGCATTGTCAGTGATTAGACTTCTCCAACCGAACACCGTGCTGTCATGCGGGGTCGGTTTGAGACTTCGGCGCCATTTCGACAGAGTTTCGGCGTGAAAATTGAGAAAATAGAGTTTAGAGAGAGAGAGAGAGAGAGAGATAGATAGATAGATTTGAGAGTTTTGGAGATGGGAGGGGAGTGGGGGTGAAATAAGGTGTTTGTGGTCTTTATAAAGACCTCAAGCAGCCTTAAATCTGGCCCCAAACGGCTATATAGCCGTTTGGGGCCTTTCGGCCACTGTAGCAACGACTCTTTTTAAGAGTCATTGCGTCATACCGTGCGGTATTGCCCGGTATGACATCAAATACAGTTTATACCAGATGGTATTAACCGAGATGCCCGGTATCGCCCAATACCGGGTATCTCGTATACTGGTTTTTAAAAAAACTGATAAATACCGACAGTACCGAGCGGTACAGTACAATATTTAAAACCATGCTTTTGAATATTTTTGGTTGGAGTATAAAGAATTGAAAGAAATTGTAAAGGAAAGGTGGAAGCTGAATGAGAACTCCAATTGTAGTGTTATGGAAAAACTGAATGACTTGAAGAAGGTTCTTATAAAATGGAACAAAAGGAATTGGAAATTTGGAAAGAAATTTATCTGAAACCAGCAAGAGTTTGTTAAAGTTAGAAGAGAAGGATGAAGTAGTGGTTCTCTATGAACATACTTATATGAGAGTTCTTGCAAATAAAATATTTGCTTTGAATAGACAGATAAATCTAAAATGGTGGTCAAAAGCAAAATGTAAATGGATGGAAGAGGGGATAAAAATACTAAATTTTTTCACAATTCAATAAGGATAAGGAGGCAAAAAAATAAAGTGGAAAATCTAATAGTTGAGCAGAGAACAATGATCGATGAGAATGAAATGGCTAACCATATTGCTGATTGGTATAAGAAATTGTGGAAGTGGAAAAATGAAGATAATGAGAAGCTGAAACTCCTAGAGTGTTTAAATTGGAATAAAATATCAGAGGAGGAAGGAAAAGAACTGTGCAAGGAGTTTAATATGAAGGAAATATGGAATGCTGCAAATAATATGGGAAGGGAAAAAAGTCTAGGTAAAGATGGATTTATTCTTGAATTTTATATTAAAAATTGGGAACTGTTGGAGAAAATATCAAAACTGAAATTGATGCTTTTCAGAGAGATGCTGTGCTTCCATAGGGATGGAATGAAACTATATTGGTAATGATACCAAAATAGGAAAAGACATGCAAAGTTGAGGAATTCAGACCAATTGCTTTGTGTAGTGTTTTATATAAGATACTAACAAAGACAATAGCAAATAGACTCAGGCCTTTGTTGAAAAAAGTTATAAGTCCATAGCAAACTGCATTTGTATTGGGGAGGCAAATACAGGACAACATATTGGTTGTTGCTGAGATTATAAATTTCTTCTATGATTCTGGTGCTAAAGAGCCTAATATAGTAATGAAAATTAATCTCAAAAAAGCATATGACAGAGTGAAGTGAGAAATAATTTACATGTCAATTAAACCGATGAGATTTTCTGATTTGGTAATCAAATGGATAAAAGGTTGTATTGAGAAGGCTGAATTTTTTTGCAAGCTAAATGGAGTGGTTTCTGAACCTTTTTCTGGTCATAGGGGAGTAAGACAAGATGATCTTATATCACCTTATTTATTATGATGGAAGAGATGCTTTTAGTGATAATAAGACATTTTGTAAGTCTTGGAAAAATAAAACCCTTTAAATTCAATGATTTTGAATTAAGTCATTGCAACGCAGATGACTTAATAATATCAATTAAAGGGAATAAGAAATCAGTTAAAGGTTTAAACGAGGCTATGGACTTGTATTGTGAATTATCTGGACAAAGGATAAATAAAGAAAAACCAGCAGTTTACTTTCCAAAAAAATGCAAAGCTGAAATAAAACATAAAATATGTCAGATTCTAGACATGAATGAAAGTTATTTTCCAATGCAATACTTGGGTACATGGATGTCTCCAAGAAGGATGAATACAAGAAACCAACAGAAGATATTTGATAGAATTGGAAAAAGAATGAAAGGATGGACAAAAAAATCAGTTATCTCAAGCTGGGAGACTGACTTTAATTAATTCTGTGGCAAACACAATTCGTGTCTACAATATGATGACTTTATGGGTTGGTGAAAAAGCAATAAAGAAGATGCAAAGCATGACAAGGAACTTTATTTGGGGAGGAAGTGAAAAAAAAAGTGCTAAGCTCATAAGCTGGAAATGGGTAACTACAAAAAAAAGCCTTGGAGGAGTAGGTACAAGGGATCCGGCAATAATGAAAAATTCTTTAATGGCAAAAAGGATTTTACCTTTGTTGAATGAAGAATATAATGTTTGGAGTAACATGTACAGGTGCAAGTATGTAAGTCTACATCCTTGGATTAGAAATACAAAGAGGAAGTTATCAGATGTTATTGGAAAATGTAAAAGATGGTGTTATAAAGCAGATAACAAATGGGGGAAGAAACTAATATTTGGGAAGACCCATGGTTAAATGTTATTCCTTTTAAGTGGTGGCCAACTTACATTAATGTTGAAGAACTATTTAAGTATAAAAAAGTGAATGAGCTGATAATAAATGAGAAGTGGAATTGGAATATTCTGGATGAAGTTCTAAGTGCTGAGTTGAAGCTGATAGCTGCAACTACTCACTTAAATAAAAGCAATTTGAAAGATAGATGGGTATGGAAGAATAGCATGAATGGAAAGTTATCAGTCAAAGAAGCATACATTTTTCTGAAACAAAAGGGAACTAAATCTATTGAAGCTGACTTTGACTGGTGGAAAGTATGGAGTCTGAAAGTGTCTGAGAAAGTGAAATTGTTTTGCTGGAAAGTAATATGGAATAGGCTGCCTATTTCTGACTAGTTCAGTAAATTTACAGGAAATGATATTGAGGATTGTGTAATGTGTGGAGAAGAAAAAGAATCTGTGGAACATATATTGTTTAAATGCAAAGTTGCAAGTGAATACTGGAATTTGGTAGAACAAAAATTGAGCATATCCTTTCAACACAAACAAGACAGGAGAGAAGGAAGATGGTTCTTAGAAGCTAAAACATATGAAAAAGATTCAGCTAGAAAATTATTGGCTTTTATTGCAAATTCAATATGGCTAATTTGGAAAAATAAAAATAGAATGAAATTTGAAAAGAAAAAGTGAGGTCTGTTTTCTATTTACAATAAGGTAATGGCTGAAACATTAAGTGAAGTATGGATGAAAAATAAAGTGAAGATAGATAACACAGAAAGACAAGTTGAGAATAAACAAGATGCTGAAATGGTTGAGACTGTTTTGTTTGTGGATGCTACTTGGAAGTCTCAGTGCAGAATGGGTTTTGGCTTTGTTTTAGAAGTTGAGGGTACTAAAACTTGGGAAGGTGAAGTGTTGAGTTTTGCTAGAAATTCTTTACAGGCAGAAGCAATGGCCATATGGTTCTGCTTAGACAATGTGAGGAAGAAAAGAATAAGAGGCATTGTGGTAAAATCAGATTGCGAAGTTTTAGTGCAGATTTTAAGATGGGAGATAGAATATCCTTGGGAGATGTCTGGACTTGTGCAAAGAATCTGAAAAGATGCTGATGAGGGAGTAGTGAAAGGTTGGAAACACATTAGAAGCTTACAAAATATAACTGTGTCTGATGAGCAAATATTAAAGTGCGAAAACTATCTTTTTGTTTTGAAATGTAATTTTTTTTAATGAGTTCAATTATTGGTAATCACCATGTGGGTGAAATAAATGTAGATATAAGTAGTAGAGTTGTATGTAGGGATGATCCTACAGTTATATGTCATGTAAACAATTTGGTTGATGCTAATAAAATTGATGAAACTCAAAGGGGAATATATCCATACTTTATTAGAGGCGAGGAATTCACAGCTGATAGTCCTCTACATCCTCCACCCTTCCAAGTGAGTAAAGAGTAATCTTTTTCTTTGAGTTGTTTCTTTTTTAACAAAAAAAAATCCTAATCAGGGAAATTGATGTCCAATTAATTACTTGGCACAATTAATTATTAAGCAATTAAAATATAAAACAATATGCACATTAATTAATTTAATTGATGTGGAGTAATTTAATCTAATTTAATTGCTAAAGCGTATTACAAGACGTACACGTACGTAGACGTGGAAAGAGACGCATTAAGCACTAAAATAAAGGATCGAACCCAAAATCTATCGGCAATATACCCGAATATTACTACGACTTGAGCACAAGTGAATATAAGGTAATCTGCACAACAATCATTTAATTATATGCAATAAGTTAATTCAGCTCTTGAACTCTATATACAGATTTCATTGCGTCCAATTTGAAAATCTTCGTCAATTTCACATGTTTTTTAGTATTCCCACCTTATTATCTCTTGATATTTTGTTTCTCTTTTTGAACTCTTTAACTTTATATGCATATTTTATTATATCCAATTTGGAAGTCTATGCTTAAAAAGAGAGAGAGAGACTAAATATCTAAAAAAAAAGAATTTTGGCTGTTTTCTTATTTTTTACATAATTTTTTTCCATCAACAAGGAAATACACAAACTTTCATTCTATTACCACGTTTAGCACGCACCACCATTTTCGACGATTTTGGCTGACCTAGCACGTTAACAGCGACTACATGACAAAGTTTATCATACGTCACTTATTATTTTATTATTTAACCAATTTTATTATTATTAAAAAAGTTTTATTATTATTTTTTTATTATTAAAACAAAATTTATTATTAAATTTACTAGAACAAAATACTCAGCATCTCATTTGGCATCGTCGTCAACGCCACCCTAGCCTACCCCATCCTCAGCCTCGTCTTGAGGTTCTGCCTCCGCAGATGGCGACGCCACCCCGACAACGACACGGCGCGGGATTCGGCTATTGCGACCCAGCTCAGAGCGATTCCCATCTTCGTGTTCGGCGATCGTCCTACTCCTCCTCCTCCCGATCCTACCTCGGAGCCGGAGTGCTGCCCGATCCATTTGGAGGAGCACGAGCCCGAGGAGAAGATGCAGGCGATGCCGCAGTGCGGCCACCTGGCTGCTGACGAGGTCGTCCTTCTGCCCGTCTACCGTAGCTACGTCATCAAGCGGGAGGTCGAGCCGGTGTTCGCAGCTTGCGCGCAAGCCAATGGCGACCATCACAACGTGTTGAATATTTCCGTTCATGGGCGCTTGATGCGTCTTGGAGCGATGTAGATGATTTCAACACATTGGCATTGCAAAACATACCCAAGAGGCTCTCTGTCGAGTGAACCAGTTCAAGCTTGGAGGCTTTTGATGCAACTATTATTTGCCATGTTGAAGGAGAGACTTCCGTGGATTGGCTGAAGCAACAAATTGAGAGATCGACAAGAAGTCCATGAACGCTCTCTACAAAGAACTGGATGAAGAGAGGAGTGCTTCAGCCATTGCAGGAAACGAAGAAATGGTGATCGATGATTAATAGGCTGCAAGAGGAGAAAGCAGCCATGCAGATGGAGACCTTGCAGTACCTGCGGATGATGAAAGAGCAAGCTGAGTATGACTAAGAAAGCAGCCATTGCAGTACCTACGGACCGGGGCGGCCCAAGAAATATTGTGGCCTAAGACAAAATTTTAAAATTGAGCCTTTCATTTATTCAATAAATTAAATTAATATAATTTTTAATGTAAATTTTATTTTATTTTTAACTTTTTGAGATGAGTGTTTGAGGAAGTCGGACATTGCTTTTATTTGGAATTATGAACGGCCAACTATTGGTGGCTTAGTCGCTTGGAGCCGACGAATATAAAGAAGACGAAAAGTTTGAAGATGGGGAAAAAATTTCGTTCGGGTAATCTCCAATTACTTCAAGCATGATACATCTAATGATCCCCACGAATCATGACCCCAGCCCACGTATTAATTCCGATGATGAATGAATTCTTTGGTGGAATTCAATTATCTGATAATTGTCGGATAATACATGTCTTATGTTCATCTCTTTGCATGCTTTAATTTCTTTTTTTTCATTTTCTAAAAATTAAAAATCCTCTAAAAGAGAACTATAACTTGTGAACTAATAAAAATGCTTTTTTTTTGCAAAATAATAAAGTTGAATTGAGTCTGTTTAATTCCAACCGACGAAAATTAATTGATTATGCACACAAATTCATCATAAAAAATAATTAGTAAATAACAAAACAACATAAGGATAATTAATGCAATGTAAATAATAATTAAATTACATTCCAAATTAATTAATTAATCTAATCAAATAATATCGTGTTAATCAAAAGCACATTGCAATAATCTTTAATACTTAATCCTTTTATTTAAATTAAACTTTAAAAACATGCATGCATTAATTCCATGGTATAATAGCCTCACCTCTCCCATTCTTCCACATATATTAATTGACATGCATGCATCATGCCCATCCATCTGGGGCCTAAGGCAATTGCCTTATTGGCCTAGTGGATGGGCCGGCCCTGCCTGCGAACGACGGGCCTCTCACTGCACGCATCAACCGTTTCCCCTTCGACCTCTCTGACCTCTGTGAACATTCTTCCTCCGGCTTCTCCGATGACCTTCTTCGCTTTCATCCACACCTACTTCCGCTTCCTCAACCAGCGCTCCCTCTTCGCCTCCCAAAAATGCTTGAGCAATTACCCAAAATCATAACATGGATATGAGATTTTTCCAAATCCATAATATTGATTGGGACTTTCTCAGATCCATAATTAAATATCAATGCTTCTAAATTTGCCCTTCATTTTGAAATATGGTTCCCTTTTATTATAATTAAAGACTTTTCTAAAAGTCTTGAAATGGTTCAAAATAAAATATTTTTTATTATTCATAATATTTTTTTAGCAATTCATATTAATAATATAGTAGATAAAAATTATTTTAGTGGCTAATAATAATATTATTTTATTTTTGAATCATTTAAAACATTTTTAAAACATCTTTAAATACTTAAATTATACACATGTTAAGTAAAATGTAACGTGAATTAATTTTTTAAGGGAAAATTATACTTTTGGTCCTCACAGTTTGCTCCAATTTTGGTTTTAGTCCATATAGTTTCAAAATTTTGGTTTTATTTCTCACACTTTATTTTCGTTTAGGATTTGGTCCCTACCGTCACATGAGACCCAAACGGAGCTAACGTGGATAACAGGTGCCGATTAGACATTGCTGACTTGGAGCCTGCAGGGACTAACTTTGTAAACTATGGAGATTAAAATTAAAATTTTATAAACTATGGGGACTAAAACCAAAATCTTGTAAACTATAGGACCATAATTATTATTTTTTAAAATATATATTATATAAAATCATAAGATATTTTTAAATTTATTTGGTCCATGCCGTCACATGAGGCCTAAATGGAGCTGACCTGGATAACAGATACTGACTGGACATTGCTGACGTAGACCTGCAAGGACCAACTTTGTAAACTATGGGGATTAAAATCAAAATTTTGTAAACTATGGTGACTAAAATCAAAATTCAAGTAAATTATAGGACCAAAATTATTGTTTTTTTAATTAAAAAATATAAAAAATTACAAGATATTTTTAAAATTATTTTTAAATAATTATAATATTTAAAAATATTAAAATTGAGCACACTACAGTAATTTATGTTAATTTGGATGGATTTAAACTGACGCCGTCATTAGGCGTCAATTTTTATCCGTTAATTACCCTGATTTAGCGTGAATTCCGCAGTGGTTGCAGAATTCAAAAACTTGCTCTCCTGGTCTGCTCATCTCTTCACGATCACCTCCTCATCTCCATTTGGATCCTAAATTTGGTGCATTTAAATTGGTTTAAATTAGATTTCGGACGTCAAAAAAGTATTGATTTTCACTCTAATAAATGTTGGTTTCTCATGCATTTTCTGTAGTGGCAACACCAGAATACAAGGTTATTGCTATAATTTCGTGGACATTGTTAAGGGATATTCAGAGATATAAAACTTACTACAAAATATCAATATGTTTCTTGTTCAATTAATGTGTTCAATGCAAGAATACGAAATTAGTTGTTTCTGTCTTAAATAGAAAATAAATTAATCTTACAAATATTAAATTAATCTTCTAAATATATAAGTATGTCATCGCATTTTTCAAAATAAAATCCAAAGTAAATCACCTTAATCTGTAAAAAATTTGCTCAATTTTAATATTTTAAATATTATGATTATTTGTAAATAAATTAAAAAAATATTCTGTAATTTTTTATATTTATTAGGAAAAATAATTACTTGAATTTTAATTTTAGTCCCTATAGTTTACAAAGTTGGTCCTTGTAAGCCCCACGTCAGCAATATCCAGTCAACACATGTTATCCACGTCAGCTCCATTTAGGCCTCATGTGACAGTATGGATCAAATCCTAATTAAATAGAAATAAAGTGTGGTGACTAAAACTAAAATTTTGAAACTATAGGGACTAAAACAAAAATTGGAGCAAATTGTGGGGATCAAAAGTATAATTTTTCATTTTTTTAAAAAATTCTTGAAATATTTCTTTTAGTGTCTAAAAATTTATTACTAACCAAAATTACTATTTTTTTATTTTAAGTCATAAATTATATACTATTTTTATTTATAATAATTTTGCACTAAAAAAAATAGTAATTTTGACTACTAATAAATTTTTTAAACAATAAAAGAAAGATGATAAAAAAATTAATTCATGTTGCATTTTACTTAATAAGTGTATAATTTAAGTATTTAAAGATTTTTGAAAAATATTTTAAATATATAATAAAAACATTATTAGCCAATAAAATAAATTGTTATATACTATAATATTAATATGAATTGCTGAAAAAAATATCATATAAATAAATAAATTATTTTGAGCTACTTCAAAACTTTTAGAAAAAATATTTAATTATAATAAAAGGGGAAATTATATTTTAAAATGAAGGGCAAATTTGGAAGCATTGGTATTTAGCTATGGATCTAGGAAAATTCTAATCTATATTTTGGATTTAGAAAAATCTCCAAACTGCCACCTCCGACTCCAATGCCGACCTCACGAATCTTGAACACCTCCACACCCTCCTCGACGTGCTGCTGCAGGTCCGCCCATACGCTGATGGCATGGAGGTCGAGCTCGTCCTCGAGGCTAGTAACCTATGCATCAGAAACCATGGTGGCGACGACAGAGCACTGGAATCAACGCTTAACATGGACCTATGCTGCATTTTGCACGCATAGATAGGAGCGGCATAATAGGATATAATTTTAGTGTATAGATAGGAGGCGGCAATATAAGTAGACTCGTGTAATAGTTTTTGGTTTCATCCGTACTAGTCAAAAACTCGTGCATTGCGTAATTATATGTACATACCAAAATTAAATTAAATTTAACTATACTTTGAACAAAAATATTCGTACCTAAATAATAAATATCATATATGTGAAAAATTATAAGCGTAGAGAACAATAATAAATATTAATTTAATTGAATTTATATAATTATAAAATCAAAATATAGATATTTTTTTAAAATATAGTTTGCATTTTTTACTTTAAATTTGTATACATAAAATATTAAAAAAAATACATGCGGATGTAGATAAAATGAAAATAATCTTACTTGTTAAAAGGTGTCGCAAGATTTTGAAAATGAATTTTGAGTTCAAATTTAAATAAAAATTATTGATTAGTAGAATAATTGGATTATATACATGAGAAAAATGAAAATGTGGATTAGTTGAGGAAACAGAGAAAATGAAAATAATCTTACATGTTGAAAATTGGCGCAAGACTTTGAAATTGAATTTTGAGTTTGGAATTCTAAGTGAAAACTATTGAAATATAGGAGAATTAAAATGAAGTTATATGTAGATGATAATTTTGTCGTGAGAATTTGAGATAGGATTTTTAAATTGGATTTAAACATAAAATTTATAGGCTAAAATTAAAATGCAAACGAAAACAAAAACAATCCCAAACAACACAATCAAGAGAAAGAAATATTATGAAACAAATAGAAAAACCACATTAAGTTTAAAATGAATCTTGTTTCTATAATAAAAAGTTTGGAGAACGTTTATTACCAGACTTCTCTTGTTTAGCCTTTAATTTAGGATCATTTGCTTGTTGCTTATGGATTTGCATTTAAAAGGGTAACACGAACTCTATAAAGAAATCATCTTCGCTTTTAAAATGAAATTTTAGAAGTCACACAATTTCCCTAGTAAAAATAGTAACGTGCCAAGTATAAAAAATAGTCCCAAAATAGACTTACAAAAAATGGTCCCAGTAGTACATGGCTAAATAAGAGAAAGCAATATCTGATAGTTTCTTTTCTAATGGCATGTACATATTTTATATTGTTCATTTGTTCTATATATATGTCCTAATTCAGTATTGATCAAGAGAAAGAAATAAGAAATAGATGAACAAAAGCACAAACTACAAAGATCAACTATGTAAGAAACAATTTCGCAAACATCTTCGTGGCATTACAATATGAGCCATTGCGACAGAAGAACGTTGTAGAAAAAAGATGTTTTGTGAGAAATTGTTCAAAAAGAGAAATAATCTCATGTATATTAACAACACACTGACCTTGTATTTCCTTAGGATATTGTAAAAAGATAAAATAAATCACAGCAATTCCACCAGGCGACTCGTCTCTCCACAAGTGCTTGTGGAACCTGATAAAGAACCCAATCGATCATCATCCATTCATTACAAACCATTACAGTACATAAGGAAGAGTGTAGTATGGCGGTACTTGCCTTAGATTTCCTCGCTCCAACACTGCGTGGCTCATTGCACTCACGATCACTGCACTCCCTGAATTGTTGACACCAAGGACTCGGGTCTCTTCATTCTCATGCAAGGAGGGCGGCCCACCAACATGAACAATTGCTATCAGCGCCAAGGAGGCTATCACCACTGCCTCCTTATCCTCTACTGCGAGAGTTACCCATGCTTTATCGTCTGCATCTCCATTCGCCATCTCCTTAACATCATCTTGAACATGAGAAGCGTTGGTCTTTTGGTGGTGCAGTTTTTCTTGCGGTGGTCCTCTTGGCTCTTGCCGACGCCTGCCACATCCTCAAGATAGCCCAAAGGTGAGTTAATTAATTGGCGGGGAAAAGACACTGTGAGGGTGAGAACTCGAGAAATGCAGTTGATTGAGTACGTACCTTGATGGGGGCTAGTGGGAGAAGACAAAGTGTACAAGCCATCCACAATTTCCTTCTTACAATGTGTGGCTTTCAAATCAAGATGAAGATTAAGGTTATGCTTGAGCGTTTGCTCCTTGCTCGACTTCCTCTCTGCCGTCGATGGCTTGGCGCTGCTGCTTGTTGTGGCGGCGATGGCTTCACCAGCCCTATTCCATGCAAACCATCAAATCGACATCTCTATGAACATTTGCTATTTCTCCAAGAATTTAATCCAAGAAGATGGAAGGGAATCCTAGTGGTGATGCAGGAAAAGATGATAATGAAAAAGCTATATATAAATACATTGCATTGCATTTAAACCTGCGTCATAAGTTATATATAAATGTATTACATTCAAACATTGGAACTTTGGAAGGAGGTGAAACGTAGGTGTGAGAGAGGGTTAATTAATTATAATTTAAAGTATTGCATTCAAACATTAATTAATTGTGTGTGAGAGAGAATGAAAAAAAACAATGTAGTGTTTGGTTGGATGGAATAGAGGAGGGTGAAATATTATTCCCTATGCCCCACTTATTTCCTTGTTTGATTGCAACTTATAGACAATGAATAGATGGACCATAAGGAATATATAAGAAATATTATTCCCTATGCATGGTGAATACTATTCCTTATCTCAACCCAAGGAATAGTATTCCTTGTCTATTTTTTATGATATTTTCCTATATTGTCCTTCAATATTTATAATATTACATACTAATAAAAAAAAAATATTAAATTAAATTTAATATATATTTTTAATCTTAAATAGATAATTATTATTTTATTATTAAATATTATTTTAATAATTATTTTTTTAAGATTTAGTTTTTTATGAAAATAAATAAATAATAGTTTTTATTATTTTAAATTAATATATTATTTTACATTAATCCATATTTTTATTATGTTGTTATTAGTTAAAATATATTATAACATAATTTATTATATTTTTAGAAGAGTATTTTGATCATTTTTCTATATTATCGTTCAATATATATAATATGAATATAAAAATTATTTTTAATAATTACATATATTAAATAGTTAATTATTATTTTATTATTAAATAATATTTTAATAGTTATTTTTTGAAGATTCAATTATTTTTTATGAAAATAAAATAAATAATAGTGTTTTACTATTTTAAGTTAATAAATTATTTTATATTGATCCATATTTTTATTATATTGTTATTAATTAGAATAAATTAGAATATAATTTATTATACTTTTAAGAGGGCATTTTAGTTATTTCCTCTCAATTTATTGTATATTCTTCATGCTAAGTAACAAAGTAAATATATTCAATTTTATTAAGAAGGATATTTTGATTATTTAATTTTCTATTCCTTGTCTGTTCCTTATGCTAACGAATCAAAGTAATTTTATTCTTGGCCTATTTTACAATGTCAATCGAACAAGATAATACTATTCCTCATTTATTTTATTCATTGTCTTTTCTTATTTCTTGTCTATTTCTATTCCTTATTATTCACTTCATCCAATCAATATAGGCAAGAGAGAGAGAGAGAGCAGTAATTGATTGAGAGAGAGCGAGGTGGAGAGAGAGTAGTAATTGATCGAGGGAGGGAGAGGGAAGTGGAGAGAGCACTAATTGAGTAATTGAAATTATTGAATAGGAGAGATTTGATTAAATGTAGATTAAATCTACCTTAAATGCGGATTTTGGCATATTTTTGTAATTCCCATCTTTGGCAATTAAATTTTTATTAGTATAAATTTCGGTAATAATATGTGTATTTAATGTGCAATTATGAATTTTAGTAATATGTGTATATTAAATAAGCATAATTCAAATAGTTAAAAAAATAAAAAAATAAAAAACAAAATAAAAAAATACGACATTAGTCAATTTTTCTAAGAAAAGTGACACGTGGCATGTCTGAATTTTACTTTTATATATATATATATATATATAAATAATCAAAGAGAATGCATCTTTTTCTTTTTTTTCTTTTTTCTTTTTTATTTTATTTAACACACTGTTTGGATGGGGGTTAAAGGAGGGAAAGGGAAGGGAGGAGAATTTTTCTCCTTGTTTGGTTTTCTAATTTTAATGGAGGGGAAAGGAATTTGAGAGTAATTATTTATCTTGGTTCCCCTCCAAACCTCTTTTTTTTTCAACCCCGATTTGGGGTTGAATGGACGTGAATTTTTTTTGTAAAAATTCGTTCAAAATAATTTACAAAATTACCCTTATTACTAAATACACATATAAGGTTTTATTAAACCCTAGTAGCCTTTTCTCATCTATATTAAATATAAAGGCAAAAACAAATCCTCTTGTTCTTAATTTTTTTTCTGCGTAGTATCTTATGCCTAATCCTAATATTTATAATTGGCCAAAAAAGAATCCTAATATTGGTAGGGATAGAAATGACAAAAAAAGAAAATATATATATATCACAAAAATTAAAAGGGTATAATTATCTATTAAATAAAAGATTTTCTCATTCCGCTTCTTTCCGCTTTTTTCCCTTTACAAAGTACATCCAAATAAGGTTAATTTTTCTCCTCCTTTTCCCTCCCCTCCTCTCCCTTCCCCTCCCTTCTAGGGGTAAGTTCGGGACGGGATGGCCCGGGATTTGGTATGTCCCGATCCCGTCCTAGTTTTGAGTTAGGACAAAATATGTGTCCCGGTCCAAATACGAAGCATCCTGATTTTGTCCCGTCCCAAAAAATTCAGGGTGGGACCGAGATGGGATCTGGACGTCCTGAATTGATTAATATTGGTTTTTTATAAAATAAAAATAATATCTCCATTAAAATAATTAATATTATTTTTTCCAAAAAAATAAAATTAAGTATTTAATATTACTTATATTATAAACTGGGCCGGGACATGATGGGACAATCCTGATTTTTTTTGTATCATCCCGGTCCCGTCTCGGTTTTTAATCGGGACTAACATATTTGTCCTGGTCCCGTCCTGATTTTGAATCTGGACGAGATTTGTCCTGACTTTTTGGGTCGAGCCGGACCGGACCGGGACGGCCGGGACGTCCCGACCCTTGCTCACCCCAACTCCCTCCCCTTCTCTTCCCTTCCCCTTAATGATTTGTATCCAAATAGATTCTAAAGAGGTTCTGCAATTGTGGTTCCTTTTAGTATAATCGCTTCCTGTGATAATTATTGTTAGAATCATTTTGTAATTTAGTGTTACTTGTTTAAGGCAAGAACTTCTAAAAAAAATGAACGAGTTGATTGTATTATATATTCTGAAAAATAAGTTATGCATACATGGATTTTTTATTTCATGAGATCAGACACTATTTATGTGTTGTGTCCTGATAGAAACTTTAGGGCATGTTTGGTTAGCGAAATCATATTTTCATGAGTTCAATTTTACTGAAACCAAAACTACTTACGAAAATATGTTTGGTTCAACGTTTTCATGAAACTGAATTGAAACCAGTATGAAAACGAAACCAATTTTTTTAATAAAAATGAAAACACCATAATGTTAATTTTTGTGCTTTCGAGACTCAGTTTCAATATCAAAATACAGTAGCAAACTTGTAATTATAAATAATTTTTGATAAAGTTAATTAATTTATAAATACATCAAACAACACTTTAGTTTTGAATATAATTTTCGCTAACCAAACAACACTTTATATTTTGCAGTGCAGCATATAGTTGGTGGCATGGACCTTGTGTACGTTCTTGACATGCCAACTATATGTCCATAAGTCCATGAACTTTATGTTCCATTTTGCACTCATGAGTACGTTCTTGACATGGACCTTGTGTTAATTAATTACAGACCGGGTTGCATCGGGCAAATACGCGAAGCGATGAGCTGACAATCATACTCGATGGTCGACGACGCCATTTCGCAAGATGATGTTGGAGACGCCCTACAAGCCGAGGTGCAGTGCACCAACGACGAGAACCAGTTGAAGATTATGCTCGAGCAATTAAATGCCATCTTCCACGCCGTTCAGATGAAACTCGCCAAGATGCAACAACGACCAACCTGCAAGGCTTCAGTGTGCAGGTGTTCTGGTTTTGGTCCTAGTGATGGTCTTGATGAGTCCGTGCAAGAGGGAATGACTAGTCCGACCATGGGAGAGGCTATGCCGGAGTTGGTGGGAGAAGTAAGGTGGACCTTGGAGGTGTCGGCTACGGCGGCGAAGGCAGCTACGGTGGAGGAGCGGCCGGAGAGGTAGAGACTAGAGGCGGAGAGTAATAAATGCTAGGATAAATTACAAATTTACCCTCGTCGCTTCATATAGATATAAGGGTAAAATCATAATACTTGCCACGTAGTCGTCGTTAACGTACCAGGTCAGCCAAAATCATCAAAAATGATGGTGCGTGCTAAACATGATAACTGAATGAAAGTTGGTGTATTTCCTTGCTAACGGAAAAATTTATGTAAAAAATGAGAAAATGACCAAAGTTTGTATTTTTTCGAGTATTTACTATAAAAAAAATGGAAGTGTATGTCAATTTAACAAGATTTTTTTATATATTTCTAGCCTTATCATATCCTGAATTTTTTTGTTACTTTTTTGGGCTCTTGAAATTTATATGCAAATTTAATTACATCCAAATTGGAAGTCTCCTAAATTTTGTTTCTTTATTTCATATTTTCCCCCTTATTGTTAATGTCTAGTTAGTTATTGAATTAATAAGTCTCTCGATTCAACATATTGTTAATATTTAAATATTATTAATGTTTAATTTTCTTTAAATATTCAATACTTAGATGTTTACAAAAATAATTAGCTCATATTTATTTATTTATTGAATTGCTATGAAAAATTTGTATTTATTGTTAATGTTTAATTTTCTTTAAATGTTCAATAATTATATGTCACAAAAATTATTAATTCACAAATAATTTTTCCAATGATTATTATTTTTATTATTGATATATTAATGATTACTATTTGAACTTACTTTTTTTTAATATTAGAATATCTAATAAACAGTACTTTTATAATTAGTATTAAAGTTTGGGAAAATGTACAAAAAAATACTCATAATATTTTTCCACGGATACTAAAATGTTCCTAAGTTTTTTTTAAAATAAAAAATACCCCTTATGTTATAGGTTGGGTACAAAAATAATCCTATAGGTAAACGACGTTAATGGAGAGATAATAGAGCTCACATAGCTGATGACTGAGACTGATGATGTGGACACGTGGTGCGCATGTGGAGCAAGATATTTTCTCACGGATACTAAAATGCCCATAACATTTTCTCGCATGTATTAAAGTGCCATTAGCATTTTTTCACGAGTACTAAAATGCCACTAACGTTTTGTTTTGGAGCTAAAATACCCCTGAAGTTATTGATAATGGTACAAAAATAACACCCAAGCTAATTTCTGCTAAGTGAGACTTAATAGAGATGTTGTGGATGCTGACTAGGATATTGACTTTACATGTGGCACACATACAAAGAGCAACTTGTCACGTAAGCGACACGTAAGATACAACATAGGCATCAGCAAAAAAATCAAAAATTCGATTATCAAAAAAATCGATCCAAAATCGAATCAAATTTTTTGGTTAACCGATTTGCTGGTTTGGGTTTCAGTTTTTATTTTCTAGATTTTCGGTTTTCGATTTCGATTTTAGTTTTTGTAAATGGATGGATAACGACGTTAATTGAGGGATAACAAAACCGACCAAAACCAAAACCAAAAACCAAAAAATATAGAAAATAAAAACCAAAATCGAAACCGAAATCACCGGATCGGTTAACCAAAAAAATTGATTCGATTTCAAACCGATTTTTCGATTAATCGTCGAATTTTTAAATTTTTTGCTCACACCTATGTGTATCTTACGTGTCGCTTGTATGTCAAGTTGCTATTTGTATGTATATCATGTGTAAAGTCAACATCCTAGTCAGCATCCACGATATCCCCGTTAAGTCTCACTTAGCAGAAGTTAGCTTTGGTGTCATTTTGTACCATGCATTATCAATTACCTTAGGGGTATTTTATCTCCAAAACAAATATTAGGGGCATTTTAGTACATGTGAGAAAACGTTAGGGGTATTTTAATACCCATGAGAAAACATCTTGGTATGCATGTGCGCCATGTGTCTACGTCATCGGTCCCAATCATCAGCCACGTGAGCTCCATTATCCCTCTATTAATACTGTTTACCTATAGGGTCATTTTTGTACCAAATTTCATAACAGAAGAGATATTTTTTATCCAAAAAAATCTTATAGGCATTTTAATACATGTGAGAAAATGTTAGGGGCATTTTTATACCCTTTTCCCTTAAAGTTTTATAAATAATAGTTTAATGAAAATAATAGTTTTAGAACAACTATTATTTAATTTGGAAGTCTATTCAATTTGAAAGTCTCTGTCAATTTAATATGTTTTTTTTGTATTTTCTACCTTATCATCTCATGAAACTTTGTTACTTTTTATTAGTTCTTAAACTTTATATCTAGATTTGATTACATACAACTTGGAAGTCGATCCAATTTGGATGTTTTCATTAGTTTCACAAGTATATTTCGTAACATGAACAAAAATTATGGCTGCCCCAACCCGATAATACCTCAGGCTTGGGACCTTCGGGGGCAGCACGTCACGCAAAATTGAGCCATCCGGCACGACCCTTTAGCACGACAACGAAAAGAAAAAAAACTACTTGATCATACTATGTCAGCTCGATTTGGCACGATAGCCTAAATCAACCCAATTCAACCTGACTTGTATCTTAGTTACATAATATAAGAATATTCAGAATCAAGATAACATGCTTCAATTAACACAAAAAAATTGGCAGCTGTGGGAAGTGGATGTAGGTAACGGGTAACATGCTAATGCGTATATTTAATATATATATATATATATACATCACTTTGTTCGGCACGACCTATTAATCGTGCGTGCCTTAACAGGCTAACACATTAGAGGCCCGATACGATAAAGGTCGACTCAAACATAATTTTATTGTGTTGGGTTATTGACTTATCGGGCCCGGCTAAAATTTATTAGACATATGTTTAATTAATTATTGAATTAGTAGGTCTCTCGATTCAATATCATTAACGTTTGATTTTCTTCAAATGTTCGATACTTACATGTTTACAAAATTAAATGAATAAAATTCAATTAACGATTATATTATAATGGATGAGTACAAGTTATGAATTAGCTTATTTATTTATTAAATTACTATGAAAATTTATATTTATTGTTAATGTTTAATTTTATTTAAATGTTCAATACTTACGTGTCTAAAATATTAAATTAAATATAATTTAATTAAGGATTATATCATTACACATGTGTATAAGTTTCGATTTACCTTATTTATTTATTTATTGAATTATTATGAAAAATTGTATTTTGCAAAGAAAAATGTTGGGCGAATCACCTACACTAGAGGGGGATGAATAGTATATTTTCGCTAATCTTTAAACCTAGTTACAAATTTTAAATATTTTCTTGATTACTTAGGCAAATTCTCAATTCAACTTGATAGATGCAGTGTTAGGGTTTCAACCGCCTCTAAATGTCCTCTTGATGTCCTGAGAAGATGAATTTTGATGGTTCAAAGGCAAGATCGAGTGTTGAGGTTTAAACTAAGCTTTTTACAACGATTGGCTTAAGAAGGCTTAGCAAATATCAAAGATTGGCTTAATGGAAGGCTGATTTCAGGAGTTTATATAAAGCTCACAAAGGCATGGACTCAAAACTAGCTGTTCAACAGATTAAAATAGATTTGTTGGGCACTTTGGTCAAACTCCGGCCAAATCTCGATCGACCGAGGATCAATCGAGCTTCGATCGAGGAACGACTGAGCTTCGACCGAATAATTACTCAAAATTCTAGTAACATTTAGGTATATCTTTGGTCGACCGTAGGTCGATCGAGGGAGGATCGATTGATAACTTGGTTAAGGCTGATTTCCGAATTTTCGAGTTTCGATTTTTAGGGTCCTTATGCATCAAATAGCGGATATTGCATATATTCTAGACATCCCAAACCTATACTCTAATTTTTCGACGAATCCTGAGCATCGACGAGCGCCATTTTGATTTCTCTAATTTTTATGATTTCTCTGATTTTTTTGATCGCAGACGTCGTAAGCCGACTTGGAACCTAAAATTATTTCTCGCTCAAACATTAATTCCAAGTTTGTTATCATCAAAGTTTTTTTAGAGATTAAGACCAAATTTGAAAATCTTAAGCCAACAAAAAAAATATTATATTAGCCCATTTATTTGTTATATATTTGTTACGACCCGCTCGATGGGATAAATTGCACATTAACTTCATAGGCTTAAACCATTGGCCTAATTAAAATATTTAAGCGGAAATTGATGGTAGAACACCCATCAAACCTTATAAACCGAGACAACATCCAATATACTCCCGATATAGAACTAAACTAGAGTATTGCAATCTCCCACACTTATGTATTGACGTCCTTGTCAAGACCCAATTCAAGTTTAGCACATAACCTAGAATCACAGCCAAGTCGGTGACATGTGAGGCCAAGTCTAGTATCGACTCCACCCCATCTCTGGGTAGCTATTCCTCACATAAGCTGTCTCACCATACTAGGACTAGATCATGCTCTGATACCATTTTTGTTACGCCCCTCTTAGGGTCATCCTTTATGAGGTAGATACCAACTCATGAGGAGACGTAACTAAGGAATATGATACTATAAGAGGACAAAGTAACAATCATAAATAGATAAATGCTCGCTAGAATGAGGGAGGAAGCTATGAAGCTCAGAATAGTTTGGAAATACGATAAAAATATCAAGCCGAGAAACTTCAAAGAGGGAGATCTAGTCTTGCGAAAGATCGAACTCCAAAGAAAGCCAAGCGGGGAAGGGAAGCTCACCCCAAACTAGGAAGGCCCCTACAAAATCACCGAGGTCGTTGAAAAAGACGTCTACAAAAGTGCTAAATAATTCGGACGAGAGCTCCTACGGTCGTGGAACGCGGCCTCCCTGCAGGCCTACTACAACTAAGCATTCTCCCTTAAACTATAAATGGTCAATGTACTCTTTTTCCTTCATGGCGGTTTTTCTCATAATTTTTTTCCCTTGTAAAGTTTTAACAAGGCATCACCATAAATAGACCGAGTACCTCACTCGGTGGGCCACAATGTATTATCATTTGACAATTATTAATAATACTACTTTATATTGCTCTCCTTTTCTACACATTCTATTGTGTCCAAATTGTCTTCAACTATCTCATAGCACTCATTGGAGGATCTATACGATCCTGTGATAGGCGCACTTCCAAACAACGGCGATAGCTCCTACCATGTGCGGCACATCAATCCCCCGGCCTTAGCGCCTCTCTCGGGCTCCTACACCCGCTTATTTTTCACCAACCTGGCTTGTCGGCCTGAGTGCCTCTCCCGGGCCATGTCCTCAACAACCAGAACTTGATTTTCACTAGTCTGGCTCGTTAGTCTTACCGCCTCTCCCAGACTCCCATGCTCTCAGCGATCAGAACTCATTTTTTACCACTCTGGCTCACCAGCCCCAGGGACTCCTACGTCTTAGCGACCAAAATTCGGTTTTCGCTAGTCTGGCTCGTCGGCCTTGTTGGTGAAATGGCCACACTAGAGAGGGGGGAGGGTGAATAGTGTGTTAACTAAATCAATTGACCTAAATTCGATTTTAATCTTTTTCTTAAACTACTTAGGCAATTCACAATTGAACGGATAAATGCGGAATCGATTAATGATAAAGCAATTAACACAAATAAAATATCAATGCTAACACAATAATTTATAGTGGTTCGGCCCCATGCCTACTCCACTACCTAAGCACCCCACTTAAGATTTCCAAACTATTTTGACTAGATTAATTAGTTTCCTTACAATGTGGACTTTAAACCGAAAAGTCTCCGCTCTCAAACCGAAGACACTTCTACACTCGGAAGTATCCCGCCTTCCTACCGAGAGCACTCTCCCACCTCAACCTTAAGGATAACTCAACTAATCCTAACAAACTATATTTACACTGGTGGATTTAAACCTCAAACACCAAGGCTACCACCCAACTTCAAGACCTACACTCTAGGTCTAACACAAACTCAAATACAAAAAAATAAACAAGAAAATACAACACTAAATGGAGCAATAAATAAAACAATAAAATACTTAGCTCCAAAATAAGATTTCTAGCTTCCTCTTGATGCCTTTGATGATGAAACAATGAAGGTAAGACTCAATCAAAGAGATGAGAGATCAAAGCTAGGATTTCCACAATAATTGGCTCAATAAAGCTTGAGAATGATCACAAGATGGCTCAAGAAGGTTAGGAGTGATCAAAAGTGTCAAAGGAAGGCTGGGGCATCAGTATTTATAGAGCCATGAAGGACGCTCGGGTGAAACAATGCTCAACGGCTCGAAAACTAGATGTTTTCCGCCTTCCGGTCGATCGACCAAGCGACCGAAGGCTTACTGCCGCTTTCTAGCATGCTTCGGTCGACTGACTTGCCTACTGTCAATTTTTGGCAGCATTCAGTCATCGACTAAAACTAGGCAGACTTCACTGCTTGGTTTGGCTGAGTTTTTGCTTGATTGCTCATTTCTGGGTTCCGTCTTCGCTAAGTCTACTTATATAACATTTCTCAACTTTAAGTTCATAATTTTAAAACATAAATGTTATATAGGGATTACCCCCATTTGGATTCAATAAAAATATCTAAAAAAATCAAAATTCTTAAGAATCAAAATCTAACTTTTGGGGTTTAGTACAAATTTCCAAAAAATGAAAATTTTATAATCTCCCGGGTCAAATATGGGTATGCTAAAGACTTCCAAATATTTCTTAAAAATACATTGTTATCTAGTTTTTACCTAAGGAATAATTACCGACATTTTTAATGCCAAAAAAATGTCTAGGTCATATAGCCCTCTAAGGAGCTCCCTAAGGTTACTGAATTTCAAGGCCTTTTTTAATTTACCGAGTTTTTATATTTTGGGATTCTGGTTTAGTTTTTGGGTTTCTTTGCATCATCATGAGGATTTACAACACAAACTAGACACCCTATACCTAAACTTTAACTTCCCAAAGAATCTCGAGCGTCAACGAGCATCCTTGCCGATTTCACCAATTTTTTTGATTTTTTCGATCGCGGACGTTGTGTGCTAACCGAGTTGGAACCTGAAAGTATTTCTCAACGAAACATTAGTTCCATGTTTGTTATCATCAAAATCGAGATTAAGACCAATGTTGAAAACCTTAGGCCAATAGGCCTCAACGCCTCTCCCGGGCTCCCACGCCCTTAACAACCAGAACTTGATTTTCACTAGCTCCTCAGCGCCCCTCCCTAGCTCCCATGCCCTTACCGACCAAAACTTGGTTTTAACCAGTTTGGCTCGTCGGCCTCATCACCACTCTCGAGCTCCCACACTCACAATGACCCCATGTGCGGTCCCTTTACGCTTCCCGCGAGCTCGTCTTGATCCCAAGTGCGGTTCCCAACCCTAAATGTGGCATCTGGCTTAGCCCAGCTCGCTCTAAATGAGCAACACTCTTAATGACTCGAAGCACGCTCCTCGCAAGCTCGATTTCATCGAGTCTGGTCCTCGGTCTCAGCGCCATTGAAATCTTGGGCCCCACGCCCTCAACGACCCGAAGCGCACTCCTCGCGAGCTCGGTTTTCATCGAGTCTGGTCATCGGCCTCGACGCTAGGAGTAAACAAAACTCGAACCAACCTGAATAACCCAAAAAAACCAACCCAAAAATTCAATTCGGGTTGGGTTATTCGGGTAACTCGGGTCGGGTCGGGTTGGGATTTTAAATTTCAACCCCTTATTCGGGTTGGGTCGAGTCGGGTGAAAACCTTGATATCCCCGACCCGACCCAAAGTATAAGTTAAATATATATTTATGTATGTTATAGTTATAAAAGTTGATGTTTGATGGTTAAAGGGTTAGAAATAAAATCCAAGAGGTATTGAGTTCAATTTGAGGTAAAGTTATATTATTTAATACCACTTTTTACTCTTTTTTCTGGTTATTCGGGTCGGGGCCCGATTTTATTCGGGTTATTCGGGTCGGGCCTCGAATTCTTAATCGGGTAGGGTCGGGTGATGTAGGAGGCACATTATTCAGGTTCGGGCTATTCGGGTCGGGTCGGGTCAAAACCCGACTCGACCGATGCTCACCCTTACTCAGCGCCACAACTCCTGGCCTCAGCGCCTCTACTATCAGATTTAAACATCTTCGAATGTAGCCTACAACTACCGAAGCAAGTAACCCTAGCCTTAACTTCATTTTTATGCAGGAACACACTATCGACTATAGTCGATAAACATGTCGACACCGCTTGACATACTGAGCGAAAAATGGTCGATCAACTCAACATAAGCCAAAAAAGATAGTCGAAATGAAAGCAGAAATGCATTTATATTCATAAAGCCCCGCGAAGGGAAGATATACATTTATAGACCAACAAAGGGCGATTTACAAGCAGAGAAACAAGTTACTGAAATGCATATTACAAAGCAGCTACTGGAGGAAAAACATGCCGACAATGCAACTGTGGGGAACCATCCTCGAGAAAAGGAAACTCGATGATAAGCACAAGCCACAAAATAGGAGGTCTCCACCACCAGATCTGCTAGTTGAACTTCCTGCAGAATGCTGGAAGTGTCGATGGTCAAAGAAAAAGAGAGCCGACGACAAGGTGGAAGAAGTAGAATAGCAAACCCACAGGCAGAGGGCGACATAAGCCCAGCGACGCGAACCCACCTCAGTCCAACTATAGCTGGTACTCACAGATATATTGCAATACCTGCTACGTCTCACCATCTACTCTCCTCTTAAGCCCAACGGTACGAACCCACGACGATCTTTGATGTACTCACCACTCCCGAAGGAATAGTCATCTTCTGGACTGGACTAGAATTATTGGGGCCCGATCGAATTAGACCCACAAGCGTCCTACAACCCAACAACGATGATCATCCGCAACCTAATGACGCTGAAACAGTCGACACCAATCCAACCTCCTCCAGAAGAACCCCAATGTCGGATAAGCGACTTGGAGGCAAAGAACCAATTGTTAGCAGCCTAGGTCAAGATGCGAACGCGGTCCCGAGGATAACTCCCGGCTGACCACGAACGCCGTCATTCAAAACAAGAAGAAAGCAACCGCTCAGAAAGAAGGAGAGCGATTTTTATCCTTTGAGAAGAGTTCTTTAGCACCCCCCATCAAGAAAAGGAGAAGGACTCCAAAGCCATAGAGGTCGTGACTGCCCTCCCTATCGACGCGAGATCTTTCGTCGAGCACATCATGGCAACAAGCCTCCCATCTAAGAGCAAGTTGCCCACCACTCTGACGCCCTACAACAGTACGGACGGCCCTACAATACACTTGGATGACGTTCAGGACCTTGATGCTCTACAACGGAGCAATCGACGCAGCTTTATGTAGAGCTTTTTTGACTTTCCTAGGAAAAAACCGCTTTACTATGGTTTGCTTCTCTCTTGCCGAGGTATATTCACTCATTTGAGGATCTCTCTCGCGTCTTCATCAACTGTTTCTCCACGTCGCGGATCTACAACAAAATGGAGGATGCCCTCTACTTTGTTAGACAAGGGCAACATAATCCCTTAAGGGAGTACATATGCATGTTTCATGCTACAACGGTTGAAATCCCCAACCTCGACCCTTGAGTCGAATTCTTCTCCATCAAATTTGGGCTGAAGCCTGAACACTTTGCCAACTATATCGCCTAAACGAAGCCCAACGACATGACTGAGTTCCAGAAGAAAGCCGCTAGCTTCATAGAGATGGAAGAACTCTGAGAGGCCAAAAAAGCTAACAGGCGGAACCTCAAAGTCGTTGTCGAAGATAGAAAATCCAAAAGAGCGGACAAAGAAAGCAAATACCGCAACCGTCATGAGCAAAATAATGGCAGAGGGCCAAGGTTATCATCTTGCCCGAACGCCCTATATGAAAGGTATACTCATTTCAATATTAGAAAGGAGATCATCCTTTGCGGCATCTACAACCTGAAATTCATCAAGTACCCTGCCAATGCGGGAAAGCAAAAGTTACCACCCAACGTCGATTTGAGCAAGGAATGTGCCTTCCATGACACTCGTGGACACACAACCAAGGACTGTGTGGTACTCGGTGACCAACTTGAGGATTTGGTTCGTGCAGGATACTTAGACAGGTATATTCATCGCTGAAGAGAACGAGGTCGGAGCAAAAGCCACGACCCTTGATGACGAAGCCGAACTCCTCCAAACCCCCACTCGGGTTAGAGGGAGAGCAGCCGAGCTGATCACTCAGGAAATGAACTCCGAGGAGTTATAGACTACATCACCGACGGATTTGCGAGAGGTGGCGAATCAAGCTCGGCCAGAAATAGCACTACTCGCCCATGCCAACCCATCTCTAAGACCTCGATAATATCGTTCTATGAATCCGATTTCCAAGGAACTGATCAAAACCATGACACAGTCATAATCTTTGTGATTGCATAAAACTTTATTGTTAAAAAGGTCATAGTCGACCAAGACAGCTATGCAGACATTCTTTTCTACTTCACTTTCGAGAAAATGCAGCTAATCGAAGCCTCACTCACCCCCTTCAAAGGAGACTTGGTAGGCTTCTCGGGAGAAAGGGTCGACATTTGAGGTGTCATATGGCTAAGGACGATATTCAACTCTTAGCCAAAGGCAAAAACGATTGATGTACATTACTTGATCATGAACATTCCCAGCCCATATCATATGATCCTGGGATGATCTTCCTTGAACAATTTGGAAGCTGCTGTATCTACTCCCACATAGCATTAAAATTTCTCATTTCGGAAACAGAAGTAGGCATGCTCCACGCCTACCAAAAAGAAGCTCAACAGTACTACAATGAGTGCCTCAGGCCAAGGATGGCCGAACCAAAGAAAGGTCCTAACGACCCACAAGCACCTTCCATGGTTGTAGACGAACAACCGACAATAATTTCTGAGCAAGACCCAGGTTGAGACATGCAAAAACAATCCCGACCCGATGCTTGAAAGACAACTCAAGTCGTGCTCAAATTGCCTCAACATGCACAAATAAAACTCAGACATATACTTTCCTGTACGCACAATTTCCTTTTATTATTCAATAAAATTGAATTTCTCGCATCTTTCTATGTGTATGTATGCCTAGGAATTCTACGGCCATCTTGCCACTTTAAGGAATATTCTAGCATTCAGAACTTACTCGACCCCTCGGGCGCGGTCCTGCCTTGCGCTCCTCGGCGTGCTATGCTTGAACCCTTGAGTGCGGTCCTCGACCCCAGAGTTGCGCCCATGGGGCTTCATCTGGCCACGCCCTGGACCCGATCCGAGCTAGACCACACAGCTCTACCCTGTAATACCCATAAAATTTCTAAATTTTTGTTTAATTATTTTAGTGGGAAAAATTGGATGCACGTCGGAGTGGGCCGGGTGAATCGTCGGAGGGTGTGAATTGAGGATTAGCCTTTATGCGTAAGGTATTTATTTTGTTTAAGATTGGTTGGTCTTTAGATGGGTAGTAGAATTCGAGTCAAGTCCAGAGGTTCGAACAGAGCTCAAATCAAACTTGAATAGGTAAGTTATGACTTGTTTTAGACTTAAGTTGAATAGAGGAGCATTTTGGTCATTTGATAATTGGGGAACAAATTTATTACACCCATCAGGGATGCACGGCTCAAAGCAGCAACCACACACCCCTAGGCGCATGAAGGAGGAAGGAGGAGTTGGGAGAGGACTCAGATTTCGACACTTCTGGATTTCGTCGATGCGGGAACGCGGAGGGTCATCTTCCTTTCTGATTTCTTCTTCCGGTGAGCGGTTCCTTGCCCTTAAAAGTAGGTTTTCATATTTCTCCAAGCCGCCCCTTGTAGTTGGGGATTTTCCGAGTTTTCTTTCGAATTGTCATCATTTTACGGATGTTAGCTATCTGAAATTTTGTATTATTGTGGTCCTTGTTTTCTTGTGCACGTTTTAAGGTGCGGCAACCCCTATTGGTGGCCATTGGGATCCAGGGCCGACCGAACAAGGATAAGGAAGAGGGATTTGAAATTTCCTTTAAGGTTGAGTTGATTTAATTGTTCACTCTAATAAGGAAGACTAGGAGGGCCGACCGCATAGGGCTACCCTAATTTTAGGATAGGGCCGAATGGTTTAGGGTAATAAAACCCTTAGTATTTATACGTAGAAATCATTGATATATTGCCTAAGATGTTTACAATCTCTATTGTGTTATATTGCATGAAACAAGGAATATTGTAGGGTTAGCCACACTAGGGTTACCAAAGGGTTTTAGGGTAGGCCGGGCTGGTTTAGGCATGCACATGTGCATATCGGAGTCCGACGATATTAATTGCTATTATTAGAAATTGGTTAAATGCTATTATATGAGTTTTCTTACATTGTTATGTATTACATGCGTGTGATGTGGATGTGAATGTGGATGTTCATGACTAGATACATGGCCAGCCTCGTTAGTTGGTGGTTACAAGCCGGGTAGCACGTTAGTGAGCCACGCTAACGGCAGCCCCGAGAGTGGCATTAGTGGAAGGGTCACACCCAACCATTCGAATTTTCTTGGGTTTCATCTCAGGGGCTCATGCATGAAGATTGCTAGTCTTGAACTAGCAAATGACTCCTAACGTGGTAATGGTTATACTTACATCTGCATGAGGGTTATTGGCGCATGGGCGCTAAACTTTGTATGAAATCTTATGAATTGATTATTTATTTATGGTAATTTGATTATGTTGTTTTCATTTCATATATAAATGATTGGCTTAGGGAGGGCTCACCGATGAGCCACTCACTGAGTTCTTATGAACTCACCCTCGTTTTTTCTTAATTTGTTTCAGCTCAAGAGTAGTAAAGGTACTGTGGCACATGAGGCACAGCTGGGGTGGCGAGCTTAGGGCGTAGATCTCATGACACAAAGTCGTAGTGGTGTTTAGGACAGTAGTTGCATTTTGTTTTCAGTCTTGATGTAGTATTTGATATACTTTTTAGAATATTCAGGGTTTGGTTTGATATTATGTTTGATTCATATTTTGGTAATTGCATGATTGTATATCTTTATTTTCACATTGTGGTCATGTTTGGGTAGGCTTCAGGGTGCAAACGTGTATTCCGGCCGGTCACGCGACCCTAGGATTTTGGGGCGTGACATACCTAGAGACCCAACCGACTATACATGGATATTCGTAAAAATTAAAATATTATAAATCGATTAACTTTGAACTAACGGTTAGCCGGTACTCAAAAATCAAAACTGAAATCGAAAATCAAAATAGAAATTGTCGAATCGATTAACCGAAAAATTTGCTTCGATTTCGGACCGATTTTTCGGTTCATCGAATTTTTGATTTTTTTGCTCACCCTTAGTAATAAAAGTTAATAATATTGTTAAATATTTACTAAGAATAATATAATTAATACTACTAAAATTAAGAATAAAAAAAGTTTGAAATCAAAATAAAATTAGAATTTAAAATATAAAAAATAAAAATAAAATAGTTAAAAACAAAAAACAAATAGTGAACACAATAATTAAAAAAAGAAAAGAAATAAAAAGAACAAAAAAAGCAGCGCTAATCCCAGCGCTGCCGTACAAGCGCTGAGGCAGCGCTCAGCCCTGCCTTGTTTAAGAAAATGAAAAAATAAAGAAAAAATAAAGATGCTGCCGTACAGAATCCGTCGTTGTCACTTCCACTTTTACAATACAGTAAATCTAACTCGAGCATATATATATATATATATATATATATATATATAAGATAATGCGTTAAATAAACTCAGCAAAGCCGGAGAAAAATAGTCGTTGAGCAAAATATGATGTCAGGAGGACGGGTGGACGACCATATTACAAAATCATCATCTAACCTAGCCCTGTTTGCTGCTTAATGGGCAACTTTATTTTTTTCCCTAAAGCAAAAACAGAAGCCTTTACGGTTACAGACTCTCATCAAAAATTGGATATCCTTAATAATGTAACTAATCACCTAAGGAGGGTTTACAGAGTTACAAACAACATCCACCAAAATTTTAGAATCAGTTTCTATAACAAAATTATGTAGATTTCTATCCATAGCCACATTCAAAGCCTCCCGAGCAGTCAATGCCTCCAAAATTAAAATGTTATCATCCAGCAGCTTTACTCAAATTGCACCTAAGCAAATGCCTCTCGAATCGCGAATAATGATTCCCAGTCCCCCTGCACAGTCAAATATCGAGGCATCACAATTAACTTTAAGTAGATTCGATGGGGGTGAAATTCATTTAACCAAGGATTGATTAACTATACCGATGCCTTCAAATAATTTTCTAGACCAATAGCTATTGGTGAAGCATAGAATTTTATTCATCAGGCACTGGGGGGCAAGCTGCCTAGCTTCATGTAGCTTAAGGTTCCTAGCGTGCCAGAAGAACCAGCATGAATTAACAATGAGGGTGTTGAAAAAGTTAGTACTGGGGTTGGACCTAAAAGAACTATCTAACCAATCACCCAATAACCAGTCGCGATGATTATCAAGGAGAAGACCAATTTTAGCAAAGATGAGGTTCCACATTGTGCGCGCATACTCACAGGAAAAAAAGAGACAGTCATAAGTTTCGGCAGAGTTAGTGCAAATATGGCAAGAAATTGGGGATAAAATACCAATATGAAGAAGCCTATACATAGTAGGCAATTTTTTATAGAAAACCTTCCAACAAAAAATAATGACCTTAGGAGCCGTTTTTAACTTCCAAAGGTGTTTTCACGAGATAGAAGTTGCCTAAACATGCTGGTTATGGCTTCTTAGGAACCTAAAAGCCGATTTGGCGATAACATCGCCCCCTAACTATCCTTCCAAACATAAGTATCCTCATCAGGCTGTAAAGGCAATCGAACCTTGCAAATGGAATCCCTCAGCACCGAACCAAATAAAGTATTACATAAATCCACATTCCACGCATGATTTACAATTAGGCTATCAACAGAGGCATCATTCGAGATTAAATTACAAGCCACAAATGTTGGTTTGAGACTCAGAGGCATATCACTAACCTAAGAATCCAGCATAATAGACGTATTAACACCCGAATTAATAATCCTGAGGAAGCCAGATCTGAATTCATAAAATGCAGATCAAAATAGTTTTCAGCTTCATGAACAGTTGGCATCAGTGCAATTAAAAAGACGTAAATCTTTATGCCAAACTAAGGAGCATTGATTTAAATAGCTTTGGACACGCTTAGCTTGAAGCGCAATGCATTTATCACGAAGATCATGGATACCAAGGCCACCTACCTCCTTTGTCAAAGTAATAATATTCCACTTAACTAAGTGTAAAGCTTTCTTATCAGCGATCCCCGACCATAGGAAGTTTCTCATACACATCTCAATTTTATCAATGATAGAAGGGGAGGCCCATGTAACAACAAGCGAGTGAAGGGGTATAAAGCTAAGGGCATATTTAATGAGGACAAGCCTACCAGCTTGGGACAGATATTTGGCCTGCCAAGTAGACAATTTTGAGTTGATCGAGTCAACCGGCTATTTTTGATGTTGGATTAGGAGTCTTCTAGGAGAAATTTGGGTGCCTAAGTACTTAAAGGGAAAATTTCTAGCTCTCATATTCATGATATTGCTAATGTTAGCAATACGATCCCTAGCAACGGACTTAGGAAAAAGATCTCAGATTTTTCAAAGTTAACAGTAAGACCCGTAAAATTTTCAAAATCCTCGAAAATATTTTTAACGGATTCAATACTCTTCGGATTGGCTCTAAATGTAAGGAGGATATCATCGGCAAAAAGCAAATGGCTAATAGTAGCCGCATTTCTAATTTTGAAGGGAGTAAGCCAGCCAGCTTGAATAGCTTTATCTAAGAGACAAGTCAGCACTTGGGCAGTTAAAACAAATAAATACGGAGATAATGGATCCCCTTGGCGAATACTCCTGCTAGACTGAAAGAAAGGGGACAACCTACCATTAATCAAACAGGCAAAGCTCACATTGGAAAGGCAAGCCTTGATCCAATGGATAAATTTATCCGAAAATTTATAAGCTTTGAGCATGGCAAAGATAGCAGCCCAAGAAATTTTACCATAAGCTTTTTCAAAGTCAATTTTGACCATAACCCATGGATTCTTACCCTTAATTAGACCCACACATTGAATGTGCAATTTCTTGGGCAATCAGGATATTATCCTGGATGGACCTACCCTTAATAAAAGTCGATTGGTTTTTGGCCACTAGATTCAGAACAACAGATTGTATACGGTTGGCTAAAAGTTTTGCTAGGATCATCTAACTTAGGTTGCAAAGGGCAATAGGGCGATAGTCCTTAACACGACTAGCATTGAGGCATTTAGGAAAGAAACTCAAAATAGTTTTGTTCCAATCGAAGGGAATATAAGCATTATTAAAAAAGTTATCTAAGCAAAGCATAAAATCAGAAGCAATAATGGACCAATAATACTTATAGAATTTATCAGAAAAGCCATCAATCCCAGGGCTCTTGCCATTTGGCAAAGCCTTAACCACATTGGTAACTTCCAACACAGAAAAGGGTCTAATAATCTCAGCAGGGCCAGCATTATCAAGAACATTAACCAATAAATCCTGAGAGATATCAATAAAGAGGTGAGATGTATCCAGCCACAGGTCTTTGTAAAAATCAGTAAACGCTTTCAAAATTTCAGCATCAATGACTAAGGATAAGCCAGAAGCAGTAATAATTTTAGTGATTTTGTTTCTTCTTCTTTTCATGCAAGCAATACGATGAAAATATGCTGAATTATTATCACCATCTTTAATCTAGATATTTTTAGCTTTAGCCCACCACTTTAGGGAGATTTGTCTTCGTAATGCAATGACCTTATTATTAAGTGCTCTAAGATTATTTTCATCATCAATGCTTAGACCCGACACCGCATCAAGCCTCTCAAGCGAGGAAATAGATACAACAATATCATCAAATATATTTTCAAGTACACCTACAGAATTTTTATTCCATACAGAGAGGGCTTTTTTAGTAAATTTTAAAGCAGATATAAATTTTGTATACGACAATAAATCAATCAGGGTTTCACCCCAAGCATTGCGCACCACATCAGTAGACTCAGGATACTCAATTCAAAAGTTTTGAAATTTAAATAGTTTGGATCGAGAAGAATTTTTATCAAACGTAAAAAGAAGCAGACAGTGATCCAAAATGCCACGGTTAAGATGGCGAATAGAAGCCTCGTCAAAAAAGTGAATCCAAGCGGTGTTATAGAAAATCCGATCAATATGAATTTGGATTTTTAAGTATCCACAACGATTGTTCAACCAAGTATAAGGAACACCATGAAACCCCAAATCCACCAAGCCTATTATGCTTAAAATCCCGAAAGGAAAGAACCGACCTAGATAAAGAAAATGGTAAACCACCCTTTTTATCACACGCATTCAGGTACAATTAAAGTCTCCTAGTAGAACCCACGAAAAATCAGAGAAATTCGAGTCGTAAAAAGATTTTAAAAACTATGACCGTAAAGTCGGGATAGTGCTAGCATAGACATTCGAAAGCATGAACGGTTCATAGTTATTAACCCCCGCAACCAGAGTTATGCATTGAGATTGAATAGATAATACTTGGGCCTGGATACACTGGGTATTCCAGGCAACAAGAAGACCCTCAGAATCTCCAACAGAGGACTGGGCCACAAAATCCCAATACCTGCCGAGAGACTTGACTAGTCGTTCAGCACGAACCGAGTCAATATGAGTTTCCTGTAAAACTATAAGGTAAATCGAATTAGTACGAATAAATTGAAATAACTGGTCTCTTATAGATCAGTGCCAGGCGTCGCGAGCATTCCATGAGATGAAATTCATAATGGAATAATAGCCAGCGAGTTCTCAGCCTCCATAGAGGCGTCGTCTCCCACAGGGGGTGAAGGAGTAATGATCTCATCAGAGGCGCGCCTTCGTTTACTGCGATTCGTAGAAGAAGAAGAGGGGGAGGAATCTTTAAGTAAAAGAGTCTTAGGTGGTTTAGGTGGGTGACGTGGAGTTTTGACATGCGACTTAACAAGAGTAAGGGCGGTGGAACTGGGGGAGGAGAAAGCAAAAGAAAGTTCATGGGTTAATTGTTCAAAAGAGCGAGAGGGGGGAGTAGTAGCAGTAGAGGTCTTTGCAGGCGATGAAGTCGAAGCGACAAGAGACATGTCATCCATTAAATGGTCCTCAGACCCAACAGTCGAGGAGACAGCTGTGCCCAGCTTAAACCTCTCGGGGCGCGCCACGCGTCCCACTAACTCCACTTTAGAGGTCCTTGGAGTAGCCGTTGACCATACCATCAATGCGGGCGACGTGCTTGGGCCAGTACGTGTCTATGAAGGCACGAAGCCCACGGCATGCAAGAGAGGCAAAGTGGGATCATTAATTACCTGAGCAAGCCTCTAGCCAATGACACCTTTCGCTGACTGCACACACCCTGGCCGAAGCGACGGAGAACCAATCACACCTGCCACGTGGCTAGTCGAGGCGAGCCCAAAAGGACACATCGCAGCCGAAATGTCAGATCCCACAAATCCGTTGAAGATATGCTCTGATTCGCCATCAATGCTCGGGGATTCACCCGGATCATCATCACATGTAGCATACTAGAACGGTTCACGAGACTCATCCCGAGTCGCCAAACGATCCTGACCTGAACCACGCGCCCCCATGTGATGACCACGTGAGCTCGACCGTCCACGAGTAGAGGCACGAGACACCGATTGGGACTGGCAAGGGGCCGCACTAGGACGGTTGCGATTGTTCCTGCGAGAGACAAGAATCCACGGACCAGCAGAAGCCAAATTCATCATCGCCGACATCCCTGGGGACACGACATCCATGTTTAAATCCGGTAAGATATCAGAGCACTCATCCATTGGCGATGCCGAAGGAACGTTCGAGCAAGAGGGCACCGCTGAAGGATGAGTATCAGGTGAAAAAACCGACGAAGCAGGTACAACAATAGGTTTTCTAGGGCAATTGACCTCGCAGTGCCCAATCAAACCACACGAAAAACAAATCGATGATAATTTTCATAAGCGAGAGGTTGAAAAAATTCCTTTCCAGATTCACCAACCCAGAGCCCTTGTTGGAGGGGGCTCCGAAGATCAAGTTTGACGCATACGCGAACATAGCGCGCGTCCCTGATTAAAATCAAACGAACGAGAATCAATCGAAATCAATTTTCCCAGCGAGCTCCCCAACACCGAAACGGACTCAGGATTCCAAAGCTCGAGAGTCGGCCATAAAAATCGGACCCAGATGGGGGCCATCGAAAAAACCTCGCACCATGGCTTAAAACTAGGCCTCCAAGGAATCAAACGCAAAATCGACCCACCTAGGGAGTAAGGCCCCCAGTTAAAATTTTCGTAGACGACGAAGGATCAGAAATCGAAAAACGAAGAATCCTTCCTCAAAGTCCAAAATGGAAGAAAATTCAGAAAAGTTCCAAATTCTTTTAGCCCATGAAGAAATTGTCGAAAGGGGCGGATTTTTGCCAAAAAAATTCCCAATGAGAGAGTGTTCCCATGGCTCACTCCAAGAATAGAGTTGAGCCGAAGAGAAGTTTACAGTACTGGAGACAGACACCGTAATATTCTCACAGGAGGGAGTAGATGTTACCTTAGGAATGAGAGCTTGATTTTCTCGCAGAATATGAGCCCATGAAGTCGGGGGAGCTTTACATTATGTTTGGATTGAAGGTTTCAGAGGGTTTTGGAGAGATTTGGAGGGGGAGGATTTTGGAGGGGTTTAAAATATCATATTTGGATAAATTTTTTAAGAGACTTGGAGGAGTTTCAAATCCCTCTAAACCTCTTGTAGAATTCATTTTCAAAATCCTTCAAAATGAGAGGTTTTACGTGGGTTTGAAGAGTTAATGAATTAAAAATAATTAAATTACAAAAATATTTATAGAATAAAAAAATATATTATTATAAATGAGGGCATAGTAATCTATCAAATCTTTCTAAATTCCTTCAAATTCTTTATGAAGTTTAACTAAACAAGATTTTTAAAATTCTTTCAAATTCTTTCAAAAACTTTCAAATTCTTTCCCCTTCAAAATTTTTCAAATTCCTTCAAATCTCTTTCCCTCCCAATTTCTTACTCAAAGTTATTCAAATAGTGTTAGACTCGCGACGGAAGGCAGGTCTGGAGCCAGATCTAGGAGCTTCTCTTTCCTGAGGAGGCGGGGTAAATGAACCACGGAGGGGGTCGATGATCGTCCATGATTACAGGAGGAGGGCCTTGCATAAGCGGGGGAGTACAAGAGGTGGCACGAGGGATAGGAGCACTGAGAGAGGGGGGAAGAACAACGCGGAGCGCGAACAGATTCTGTGCACAAAGGAGCTGGCTCACCACTCATCGTGCCCCTCTTTTCTATATTCACTTGATCGTCAATCTGACTCGAGCAATTGAGCAAAGGAAACCCCATACAAAATTACAATTTCTTTCCAAAAACCAACAAGAATATTCTTAGAATATTCCATTTCGAAACTCCAAAGCAAGAGAAATATCTCGTGCTTCACAGAAGATTTCAGTCAAATCCAACGCTCAGCGCGTGTTTGCTCGTTTGTGCACATATTTAAGGCTTTACCAGCTGTGAAACGGCTGGCTGCTTCGTCCTCACTCTCTTCACGGCTTCCTTCCTCCAACTAAGCTTCGCCAGCGCACGAATCCACCGCTTCGGTGATGCCCCACATGAAGTCAACTATCGTCGCCTCAGCGCCCACGTTTTTGGCCACCAAACCTGCAATCCACCACCCAAACCTTGTCCCGGAATACCCCTCCCCCCTTCTATAAATCGCGCCCTCCGCTGCCGTCTTTCACCTTCTTCTTCGCGTTAGTGGATTTTGACTTCGTCTCCTCTTTCAGCTAAGTATTCTTTTCTTCTTCTCTTTCCCTTTCAGTTCTCTTTTCTATTGTTTAGGTTTAGTAGTTTAGGTCATTTCTTTGGTTTCCCTAGCGTTACTCAACCGCTTGCTGGGATTCTTGTTTGGATCTGAATCCTGCTTCAAACATCTGATATTTGAGGGTTGGTTTTCATCCTTTATCTTTCAGATCTAACTCCTAAAATTTGATCTTTAGACTGCAATCTGTTGTTTCATCTGGTGTTATCCTCTTCATGTTCTTGATGTTCTCCTCTCTAATTCTGTGGAAAACTACCTTCTAGCATACATGAATCTCGCTACTTTAAGCGTCTGCTTCCTCCACTCCTTCTCTGTGGTTCTCCTATACTGGTCGTATGTGATCTCATGAACTAAATCTCATTGACTGGTCCATTCACCTCGAGAACCAAGAAATTTCTTCTCTTTTTTGTTCAATCCGATTCCTGTAGCTTACAATCCCCAAAGAAGACCATGTCTTCCTGCCCGATCCGCCGAGCATCGAGTTCCGAAGGAGACTCGCAGCCTGTGATCGACGAGAGGAAGAGAAAGCGGATGGTGTCGAACAGGGAGTCCGCGAGGAGGTCAAGAATGAGGAAGCAGCAGCGTTTGGATGATCTGATGAACCAAGAGGCGCAGCTCAAGCAGCACAATGGTGAGATCTCCATGCAGATTGATCTGATGACCCAGCAGTACACGAGCGTTGAATCTGAGAACGCCGTTCTTAGGGCTCAGCTGAGCGAATTGACCGAGCGGCTGCGGTCCATGAACTCGGTGCTCCGATTCCTGGAGGAGTTCAGTGGGACAACCATGGACATACCGGAGATACCGGATCCACTTCTGACGCCATGGCAGCTTCCTTGCCCTGTGCATCCAATCATGGCCAATGACAACATGTTCCAATTCTAAACGCCATTGCCGCACAAGTTTGCATCTATCTCTCTTGATTGGGTTATCAGTTCCTTGTTTTGCTAACTTTGCTGCATATGTTCTCTTCTTGATTTGTAAATTAGTGTGTATTTTCGCGTTAGAATCAAGTTAGTGTCTGTGACATTTTCCCTGTAGAGCTGCTGAATTCTTGTTTGGATGCTCGTCAAGTATCTCCTATGGCAATATTAAATCTGCGGGTTTATGTTTTCAGTATCAATGTGTTATGTAGAAATCTCAAGCATATTGCAAAGTCATTGCTCTTGGGTATTGGCTTCAGTATGAATATGACATGTGCGGTTTATATTTAGTGATAACAGAGATTGTCTCGCTTTTATTTCCAGAATTAGGGCATTGATGCTGTCTCTTAAACCTTCACAGATATTTTCTCCTTTCCCTCCTGCAAATATCCACGCTAAAGAAAAAAAATCCTTCAAACACCATCTTCATCGCTATTGAAAATTTCTATACCTTTAAGTTTTATGCCTAAATTTGTAATTTCAAACCCTAATGCATCTGAACTTCAAGACCATTTAGAATGATAAAAGATATGCGCATATGTTGGGCACAGCAAATGAGAATATATCTTTGAAACAACTTGATAGGATTGAGAGGGGGTTGGTGGTGGTGGTGGTGGTCCGTTATTTCTCATTGCTTTCCCCTTACATTTTTGCTTCTTTGAGCTCGGTTTTTTGTCTCTCTATTGACTTGAGGGTGACTAACTGAAATTTGAGAAGAACTAGAATTTAGAACCTTGTAACCAAAATTCATGGTATGATTTTTCTAGTCTTATGCTTTCTACCTACAAATCCTATATGATTTCAATGAAAGGAGTGATTCTCAATATATTGGACTAACTTTTAATATTTAAAAGGCTGTTTAAGTTGTAAACGATCTAATTTTTCCTTTTTGTTTTAATTATCTGATTCTTCCCCCTCTGTGAAAACGAAAAATTAAGGAAAAACTTTTCTATTCGACCTCCAAATCCCTCTCATAACTAAATGTGACTAGGTTGGATCACCCCTAGATGTCATGAACTTTTATGAACGACTCAGCCAATATTGAGATCAAGTTGGGCGGAGCACGTACCAGTCACGCTCGAAGGACGAGCTTAGGGATGGTACCAATTTGATTAATCACATTTTTTTTTTTTGATTAACTGAAATCGATTAAAAATTTATTAATTAAATTTAAAATCGTTCGATTTTAAAAATTAGTATCCTAAATCGGCTCGATTTCGATTATCTGGCAAATAGTTCGGTTATTTGACGAATAATTGAAACCAATTAGTTCGATTCGAATGGAACTAGTCTACTAATTGGTTAATTGGTTAATTAATTAGTAAATTAGATTTTAAAATATTTAAAAATTATTAGATTTTAAAATATTTAAAAATTATTAATATAATTAATTAGAGTAGTTTTGAATCCGATTATCAAAATTGAAATAAATAATCGATTTCAGTCACCGATTATCTGCGAACTAATAATCGAAATCGAACTGATTTTAATCGATTTTTCATATTCTTTAGCTAAAATCAAAACAAAATCACAAATTCACTCTAATCGATTTCTATTCCCATCTCTAGATAAGCTAAAATTATTTGCTGGGCACGTGAGTCAGTGCCTAGCATGATATGAAGTTTGGGCCGTGCTTAGCAGGACTCAACTGCTGCGCTTGCCAAGAATGAGAAGATGGGCAAGTTGCCTTGTGAGGTTGGTTGCGCACTTGTGCTTGCCCCCTTCCCAACTCCCAAGGCAGGGAGGTATACCCGCCCACCAGGGAAGGTGGACTACTGGACCGCCTTGGGAAGGTAGGTGCTCGCCCATCTTCCCAAGAAAGGCGGGTTGGCTCGAGCCCGACATGAACCTAGGCGGAATGCAATGCCGAGCTGAGCAATTTCCTTAAAAATCTGAGTTGATACCGAATTGTCACCTCTGGTCGCAGCAGGAAGTGAACTTTTAACATCTTTCCATTTGGTTTAATTATTTTTGTTCGTGGTAAGGAAAAAAATTGTTGATACTTGACTAATCATTTGGATATAGCATTCATGAGGAAAAGTAGATGATTCCTGTCCAGAAAAGTTTTTGGGCCAATTGCCCACTTAACTTGGTCATGGCTGTAAATCCATCTTCTTCAACTAATTTTGATCCATATTGCTTGTATAAAATCCATCAGTTATTAACCATGAAATTATATCTCTCCCTGGAATAAACTCTAAATTTGAATATCTTCCTTGAAAAGTCACTGCATAATTTTATCTATTTTCCATCTTGCAGTGGGAATATTTTGAAGAAGCAGCGTATTTTTACTTTCGTTTATTTTATTTTATTATTTTGGGGAATTTAGGGGATAATCTCCGTATCCAAAAATTTACCTTTTCTTTATAAAATATATTTTAAGATTTTCACAAGGAGGAGGGCTCGCTATGCCACTCATTATTTCATACAATAAATTGAAAAAAGAATAATAATCACCAATGATATTTTAGTTTGCACCTTTAAGAAATATACAACAAAAGAACAGCGATTTCCCGGAACCGGATTTTCCTCAAGGAAAATTCTCGGTTCCGGATAAGGGAATGCAAAATACCATTTCCCAAAATCTCCTTTTTCAAAATCCCAAAATATCCTCAACTTAACCGGTGGCACCGAGTGACTCGATTATCATTTCCCACTCGGTTACCATTACTCGAGCCCTAGAAGTTACTGTGCCCCAAGGACGACAAGGAGATGGATGACTTCGGCGAGCTACTCCTGAAGTGGAACGCCGCGGCTGCCAACGAGGAAGTGGCCACCGATCGCCCACGCTACCTCATCACCACGGTCGTGTATTTCGCGCTGCGGTTCTTCCTCAGTCGCACGCCACAACCGTACCCGGCGAAGCAAATGGCAGTCGCGCTCTATTGGATCAACGCCATGTGCTACGACTTTCATGGCTCATGGGACACGATGGCCACCGGCCAACACTCGGCAATGTACGACCCGCGGAGCAACATAAGCACGAGCTACGGGTTGGAGTCGTGGATTGCAGTCGGGGTGCTGGCAGCGAAGGTGGCGATGGGCTTGCCGCTCTACGGCCGGACGTGGAGGCTCAACGACCCGAGCCAGCACGACGTGGTGGCCGTGGGAGAAGGAAGGAGTGCTCATTTACGCGAAGGTGGTGGAGTTCAACCGGAAAAACAACGCGATGGTGGACTGCTGATTTATGTTGTTTCTTTGCCCTTTCATTGTCACATATTAATAATTAACAGTTATAGGATGATGGGAAAGTCATGGAGAAGCTGTTTTGCCGTGATTGCTACTGCCTGCAGCCATGTGTAGATTTGTTGTTTATATGATTGTGGTAATATATTAACTTGGTAATATTATGGTTATATTGGGTTTCACATCATTTTGAAATTATTTGAGTGAAAAAGTAATTTATTTCATGCAACATATCGGGTTCACGAAAGTCTCTAATCAATTAGAGACTTTCCAAGAACTTGAAGAAAAAAATTCAAATCATAATATATATTAGTCCAATTTAAATTTGAACGTCACTAGACAAGAATTCACATCATTTGAGATCTATTTGAGTGAAAAAAAAAAATTTATTTCATGCAAAATAAGGGACTCTACGTAAGTCTCTAACAAATTAGAGACTTTCGCATAACTTAAAGAAAAAAATTCAAATCGTGAAACATATCACTCTAATTTAAACTTGAACATCCCTAGACAAGAATTCACACCATCTGAGATCTATTTGAGTGAAAAAGTATTTTATTTCATTTAAAATAGCGGGTTCTACGAAAGTCTCTAACTGGTTAGAGACTTTCGTAGAACTTGAAGAAAAAAATTCAAATCGTGAAATATACCACTCCAATTTAAACTTGAACATCCTAGACAAGAATTCACATCACCTGGGATCTATTTGAGTGAAAAAAGTATTTTATTTCATTTAAAATAGCGGGTTCTACGAAAGTCTCTAACTGGTCAAAGACTTTCGCAGAACTTGAAGAAAAAAATTCAAATCGTGAAATATACCACTCCAATTTAAATTTCAACGTCCCTAGACAAGAATTCACATAATCTGGGATCTATTTGAGTGAAAAAAGTATTTTATTTCATTTAAAATAATGGGTTCTACGAAAGTCTCTAACTGGTTAGAGACTTTCGCATAACTTGAAGAAAAAAATTCAAATCGTGAAATATCCCACTCCAATTTAAATTTGAACGTCCCTAGACAAGAATTCACATCATTTGAGATCTATTTGACTGAACAAAATATTTTATTTTATGCATAATAGCGGGTTCTACAAAAGTCTCTAATGGGTTAGAGAAGTTCTTAGAACTTGAAGAAAAAAATTCAGATCATGAAATATTCCACTCTAATTTAAACTTGAACGTCCCTAGGCAAGAATTCACATAATTTGGAATCTATTTGAGTGAAAAAAATATTTTATTTCATTTAAAATGGTGAGTTCTACGAAAATCTCTAACAAGTTAGAGACTTTCACAGAACTTGAAAAAAAAATTTCAAATCTTGAAATACCTCACTCCAATTTAAACTTGAACGCTGCTAGACAATAATTCACATCATTTGAGATCTATTTGAGTGAAAAAAATAATTTATTTCATGCAAAATAGGGGATTCTACGAAAGTCTTTAACAAATTAGAGACTTTCATAGTACTTGAAGAAAAATATTCAAATCGTGAAATATACCACTCCAATTTAAACTTGAACATCCCTAGACAAGAATTCACATCTTCTGATATCTATTTGAGTGAAAAAAGTATTTTATTTTATTTAAAATAGTGGGTTCTACGAAAGTCTCTAACCGGTTAGAGACTTTCGCCGAACTTGGAGAAAAGAAATTCAAATCGTGAAATATTCCACTCCAATTTAAACTTGAATGTCCCTAGACAAGAATTCACATCATTTGAGATCTATTTGACTGAACAAAATATTTTATTTCATGCACAATAGCGGGTTCTACAAAAGTCTCTAACCGGTTAGAGACTTTCTCAAAACTTAAAGAAAAAAATTCAAATCATGAAATATTCCATTCCAATTTATACTTGAATGTCTCTATGCAAGAATTCACATCATTTGAGATCTATTTGAGTGAAAAATGTATTTTATTTCATTTAAAATAGCGGGTTCTACGAAAGTCTCTAACCGATTAGAGACTTTCGTAGAACTTGAAGAAAAAAAATTCAAATCGTAAAATATCTCACTCCAATTTAAACTTGAACGTCTCTAGACATGAATTCACATCATTTGGAATCTATTTGAGTGAAAAATGTATTTTATTTCATTTAAAATAGGGGGCTCTATTAAAGTCTCGAATTGGTTAGACTTTTGTAGAACCCCCTATTTTGCATGAAAGTCTCTAGTCAAATGATGATTTCATTAAAATATTACACTCCTGAAATGTACCAATACAAATGTTCAAAGATGATTATTTTTACATAAGATGATTATTTTTACCAACAATTATTTTTACCTATGTATATTATATGATTAAATAGAAGTCGTAGGGTCCAAAAAAATCAGCAGCCCACCGTCGAGCTGTTGTTCCGGTTGAACCCCACCACCTTTGCATAAATGAACACTCCTCCCTTCTCCCACAGCCCCCACGTCATGCTGGTTCGGGTAGCTGAGCCTCCACGTCTGGCCATAGAGCGGCATGCCCATCGCCACCTTCGCTGTCGGCACCCTGGCTACAATCCACGACTGCAGCCTGTAGCTCGTGCTTATGTTGCTCCGCGGGTCGTACAACATCGCGTGCTGGTGACGTCGTGTCCCATGAGCAATAGAAGTCATAACACATGGCGTTGATCCAATCGAGCGCGGCTGCCATTTGCTTTGCCGTGTACGACTATGGCGTGCGGTTGAGGAAGAACCGCAGCGCAAAATACACGGCCACGGTGAGGAGGTGGCGTGGGTGGTCGGTGGCCGTCGCCTCGCTGGCAGCCACGGCGTTCCACTTCAGGAGGAGCTCGCCGAAGTCGGCCATCTCCTTGTCGTCCTTGGGGCGCAGTAACTTCTAGGGCTCGAGTAATGGTAATCGGGTGGGAAATGGTAACCGGGTCACTCGGTGTCACCGATTAAGTTGAGGGTATTTTCGGTTTTTGAAAAAAGGGATTTCGGTTCTGGGAATTTTGCATTCCCTTATTCGGAACCGGGAATTTCCCTTGAGGAAAATCTGGTTCCGAGAAATCACCGATAAAAGTATACAACAAGTACTACTAAGCCTTAATCTCATGCAAGATGATGTCGACATATGAATTATCTGTCTTCAAATTCCTATGTTCAAGGTTAGAACCGCCTCAATATCAAGTAACTATAGATCCTAATTAGATATTGTTTTCCTCCACGTGATCATAGACTTATCGCTATCTCTCTTCCTATCTTATGCTACTAAATTATCATATTTTCGAACTGAGATGTCTGGAGATCTTCGTAGCACATGTCATATAATAGAAGAATATAAGACAATAAAATTACATCTAGCATGCTAGTTGGTAGATGTTGATGAGAATAAAATAAAACATATTACTTGGTTCTTATTAAAAACTAGAATTACATTATAATATGAATAAAGACATCCGAATGGCGCGATCAGACGTGGAGACATTCAAAAAACATTTTGCAAACCAAAATCAGTCGAATCTGAATTGAAATTAGAAACTAAAATTGAATATAGATATATCATTTCTGTTTGTTTTAAATTTAATGTTGTAAACATTGTAATAAATTAATTCTTTCAAAATATTATCGAGCCATATATAGTAATCTAAAAAATTCTAAATTATTTATATGTGACATGTGATCCGATCTATTTTCTTTAAGCATCTTGAAATTGATGATAAAATTGATCGATTAATAAGATAACATGCAGTGGATACGACTTCTTCCGAGAAACTTTCAAAGAGATTATATTAGAAAACATAAAACATACTATTTGAATGATGTTACAATTTATTCTTTTTGTTACTCTATTTTGTTGTGGGGTATAGGGCATTATGAAATATATAATGATCCATTCTTTAAAACAAAAATATTTGAACTCTTTACTGTAGAATTCAAGTCAATTATCGGTTTATAATGTTTGTACATGTCTATTGCTTTGTTTTTCGACCATTGCCTTTCAGGATTGAAACACAGAGAAAATATCAACTATACTTTTAGTTAAGGCGGTTCACAAGTCGAATCAAGTTGAGTCGAGTTTAGAGGAAAAAATGATCCAACCCAATTAAAAGTAATCGGGTTGGATTAGGACATGTTTAAGACTTTTTAGTTCTCAGACTCCAAGACTTTTCAATTCTCAGACCCCCACCCAACCTAATTGTTTCATTTGAGTTGTACATTCTCTGAATTTTGATAACTCAGTGATATATTTATGGACACATGTTGGTTTCATTTGAGTTGTAGCTTTTAGGATTTATGAAACAATTTTTATTAAGATATTAAAGTAAGTAGTTATCATGCTTTATGTTTAGCATTCTAAAGCTATACTGGATATAATTTTTCAAGCTAATGTTTTCTTTTTGTAGGCCCGATATACCTGGGATCCCGCCATTGAGGCTCATGTGAAGGATTCTTGGGAAGCTTACAATAAGAAGCTTTTCAAGGATATCCTCTATCGGCGCAGGATGAGACGCGCGCAAGTATAGGCGGTAACATAGATACACCTATGGATGTACTCAAGGGACATGGACCAATCTAGATGGAGGCTGACGTATGGGATCGACTATGCGACATCTGGGCATCGGAGGGATGGCAAGGTGCCTCCCGGACGGCGCACCAAAATCGGATGACATTGGTCAAGGGATTTGTCGCCCGACATACCGGTGGGTCCATCCCATTTATCGACCACGAGCGTCGATTGATAAGTAATTTAATAATTATTTTTATTATTCATTTATTATTATAGAAAAACTAATTATATTTATTTTATTGTAGGGGACGCGAGATGAGCAGGGGACGCTCATCCCTGTTAATCCTCCGAGGGTCTTCGAGGAGACACATAAATACGAGCATGGTCCTCGCCGGGGTGAGTTCATCAGCAGGAGGCCGGAGACGGTACTGATAAGATAATATTTTTTCTAAAATTATCTAGTTCTATTATGTATAATTAATTTACTTTTATTTAAAGGCCACATATAGTGAGTTGGTGACCCAGTGGGGAGGTGATCCTGCGCAGCATCAGCTTGATGCTAACGCATGGATGCAGGTGGCAGGCATCGGCCATGGTCGTGTATATGGCATTGCCACAACGGCCCACACACGGGCGTTGTTGCAGCCACATGGTGCAGGGTCGTCTACTTTCACCTCCTCCGTCGCTGGTCCATCAACATCACGTGCGGATCAAGACCGATTAGCGGTCGTCGAGATTGCTCAGGCACGCCTTAGCGCCAACATGGCCGCTATGAGAGATACTGTGACGCACATGGCTCAACATATGACGCAAATGGCTCAGTATATAGCGCAGATGACCCAGTACATAGCACATATATCTTCTATCATACTTGGTGCTCCGGCTCCTCCGGCTCCCCCATCATTCGGCGTGACGACATTAGCATCGAATCCATCATAATCATCGACGCCAACTGATGTGCTCCTCACGCAACCCCTCTCCACGCGCCTCCCCCGCCGCCTGATCATTGATGTATTTTTTTGATATGATGTAAACATTATTGTTTTGATACGATGTAAATAATATTTTGATATCTATATATTATAATTTCCCGTCTTTTGTCCATAATTTAATTAAATATTAGAAAAACAATTTATATATTTTTTATTTTTAAAAAATATATATATTTGTATGCGACGGTTTTGCGATCGCCGCCGCCGTCGCAGATACTATCTACATGGTCGCGTGAAACGGTCGCAAAAAACTGTGCGACGGAATTTGCGACGGTAATGTGCGGTCGTCATATCGGTCGCAACAACTCTGCGACGACATTTGCGACGCATGTCAGCGGTCATAATATGTGCATCTTTGGCGACGGTGACGTGCGCGGTCGCACAGAATCTGCGACGAGCCTATCCGCGACGGATATTTTGCGACTGCTGATGTCTTCGCAATTGACATTCTGTGACGGCTTTGCGACTGTTTTAGCCGTCGCAGATGACGAAGTTTTTAGTAGTGGGTGTGAGTATTCATATCAGGTATGTCAATGTCTGGATGAGTTTTTTGCTTCTCAAACAAAAGCTAAAGTCAAGCAATTGAAGTCACAGTTAAGGAGCATAAAGAAAGGTAACTCTCTCAGTACCTATCTTTTAGAGATTAAGAAGACTGTAGATACTCTTGTTGCTATTGGTTCTCCTATAGATACTACTGATCATATAGAGGCAATATTTGATGGACTTAATGAGGACTATGATGGATTTATAACATATGTAATGTCTAGATCAGATCCCTATACTATAGGAGAAATTGAGGCCTTGTTAATGGCACAAGAAGAAAGAATTGAGAAACATAGGAGGTCTGCTAATGAAACTGTCAATGCACAAATCAATTTAGTTCAGTCACAACAAATCTCTAGGCATATTCAAAGAGGCAATGATTATAACAGAGGAGGTCGTAATAATGGAGGCAGAGGTGGATTGTCTGTTAGAGGAAGGACAGGAAGAGCAGGTGGTAGGCAAGGTAACAGGCCTCAGTGCCAACTTTGTGAAAAAATTGGACACTATGCATGAAATTGCTATTTTCGATATGATCAAAATTTTCCAAGGCCTCAAGGTTTTCAAGGTACAGGGAATCAATATAGGCCTCAAGGGCCAGCTTCTATGGCTATGGTTGCTTATCAACCTACAAAACAATACCAATATGGTAGCAATATATCACAACCTGCTCATGCTATGATTGCTTCTCCTGATGTGTTCCTTGATCCAGGATGGTATCTAGATTCCGGAGCCTCTAATCACATCACCTATGATGCCAGAAATATTCAAACCAAAGCTGCCTATACTGGACCAGAAAAAGTGATAACTGCTGATGGTACAAGTCTGTCAATTCAAAATATTGGACACTCTTCCTTTAGTTCACTTATTTGTGATAATTCTTTAACAATAAAAAATCTGTGTCTGATATAACAAAAAATCTTCTTAGTGTCTTCAAATTTATTAGGGATAATGTCAGGGTACCAAGAAGCTTATCCTGCAAGGGAAGGATAAGAATAGACTGTATGTTTTTGAGGACATACAACTTCAGCATAAACCCAGAATTATTCATCAGGATAATCCATCATCTTCATCTTCTGTTAATGTTATTTCTTCTTTGCAATCTTCCACTTTTGTTGCTTCTGTTGATAATAGCCGAATATGGCATCATCGCTTAGGCCATTGTTCAAATAATATTGCCAATATTGTACTCAAGAAGTGTAACATTCCAATATCTGTCAATAAAAACTCCTCTGTTTGCCAATTTTGTTGTATGGCTAAGGCACATAAATTTTCCTTTTCCGACTCTACGTCTACTTATAACTATCCCTTAGAACTTGTATATTCTGATATATGGGGTCCATCACCTTCCTCATCGGTAGAGGGTCATAGATATTATATTTATTTCATTGATGCATTCTCAAGATTCACTTGGATTTATCCACTTCAAACTAAGTCTCAAGCTTTTAATATCTTTCTTAAATTCAAGGCTATGGTTGAACTGCAATTGGGTTGTAGAATTAAAATGTGCAAACTGATAGAGGAGGTGAGTATAACTCCACAAACTTTACCAACTACCTCATTAAAAGTGGGATCTGACATTTAGTAAGTTGCCCTCATACTCATGAGCAGAATATAATGGCTCTGTTGAAAGGAAACACCGCGACATTAGAGAAGTAGGTCTATCATTATTGGCAACCTCATCTTTACCTCTTTCTTTTTGGAATCATGCCTTCATCTCAGTTGTGTACATCATTAACAGACTTCCAAGACCTATATTAAGCAACAAGACTCCTTTAGAGGTACTCACCAACAAACAACTTGAATATTTTTTCTTAAAATCTTTTGGTTGTGCTTGCTTTCCATATCTCAGACCTTATATTCAGCATAAAATTGATTATAGATCAGAATTATATGTTTTTGTTAGATATAGTGATAGATATAAAGGTTACACGGCAGAATATATATCAAGACATGTAACCTTTGATGAAACCTTATTTCCTTTCAGACATAATCCCAACTTCTTATCTTCACCAAATCTAAGTTTTAATAACTCAATTGCAGTTCCTAATCATGTACCTAAAATCCCTCTAGTCTCTCAGTCTATTACTTTCCAGTTTCCTACCTTTGCTACTCCTGTTGTCCAATATGAGAATTCTCAATCTGAACTTGATGTAGTGTATCCAAATGATTCAACTATTCTTGCTAACAATTGTGTGCATTCTAGAGGAGATTTATCTAATGTGCAGGACTATGATAATACCAAGAGAGTGCAGAATGCTCATCCAATGCAGACAAGGGGCAAATCAGGAATTTTTAAACCCAAATCTTTTCAAGTTGTGAAAGAGCCTGGTACTATTGATGAAGCTTTTGCACAACAAGAATGGAAAGGTGCTATGATTGATGAGTATGATGCACTAATGAAAAACCACACTTTGTCTCTTGTTGAGTTACTTATGGAAGAAAAGCAATTGGTTGTAAATGGTTATTCAAGGAGAAAACAGATCATCATGATAATATTTTGAGGCATAAAGCCAGATTGGTGGCAAAGGGATTTGATCAACAACCAGGTTTTGACTTCACTGAGGTATTTAGTCATGTTGTCAAGTCATTTACTATTCATGTTGTTTTGTTTGTTGCTCTAGCAAGAGGATGGCCTATTCACCAATTAGATTTCAATAATGCTTTTTTGAATAGTGAGATTTAAGAAGAAATATATATGATTCAACCGGCTGGATTTGTTTAAGGAGATGAAAAACTTATTTGTAAACTCCATAAGGCTCTCTATGGCTTGAAACAAGCCCCTAGGGTCTGGTTTGACAAGTTAGGTGTTACTTTTTCAGCATTGGGTTTTCATCAATCTAAAAGTGCAACGTGTCTATTCATCAAATTCACTCATCAAGAGATAATTTATGTTCTTGTTTACGTTGATGACATACTTATTACAAGCAATTCTAAGTCTGCTATCTCTGCTTTGGTATCCCAGCTTCATTCCAAATTTGCCTTGAAAGATTTGGGTCCTCTTAACTATTTCCTAGGTATTGAAGCACAACAAATTGCATCTGGAGACATGTTGTTGACTCAGTCTAAATACATTAAGCAAGTGTTGGAGAAAGCAAAGATGTCTCAAGCTAGGCCAATGACTACTCATATGATTGCTAGTCTCAAATTATTTGCATTTGAAAGTAATCCTATCTCCGACCCCTCACTTTATAGGTCTATTGTTGGTGCACTACAGTATGCCACCATCACTAGACCTGAGATTGCCTTCAGTGTTAATAAGGTGTGTCAATATATGGATCCTCGTGAGCCGCATTGGAAGGCGTCAAACACATCCTTAGGGACTTGAATGAAACTTTGGATCATGGCCTAGTATTTAAGCGATCTCCTCATCTATCCATTACTGCTTATTGTGATTCAGATTGGGGGACCGACTTAGATGATAGGAGATCTACGAGTGAATTTTGTATATTTTTGGGGTCTAATTTGGTAACTTGGTCCTCTAAGAAACAACATGTTGTTTCAAGATCAAGCACAGAAGTAGAATTTCGCAGTATGGCAACTGTTCTAGCTGATATTTTGTGGATGCAGTCTCTCCTTTCTGAACTCAGAGTGCCTGTTTCTATCCCTATTATTCTTTGTGATAAGCTCTCAACATTGTTATTGAGTGCAAATCCACTTCTCCACAATCAAACCAAGCATTTTGAATTGGACCTATACTTTGTGAGGGAGAAAGTTGCGCAGAAACAAGTATATGTGCAACATGTTCCAGCTGAAGCTCAAATTGCAGATGTCTTGACTAAGGCTGTATCCGGCAAGATGTTTCTTCCTTTCAGGGACAAACTCACCGTCACTGATACATCGACGATGAGTTTGAGGGGGTGTATTAGGAAGTAGTATATTATTTACTGTTTACACGTTGTTTACTTTGATCGCTGACTCTATATAAATAGGGCGGCCCTGTACTGTATATTTGAGAAGGTGAATAATTTTTTTTTTCTTTATTACATTGACTGCTCATAGTCAAAGCATATCTTAAAAATTCCAAAAAAGTTACTAAAATAGGCAAATAATTAATATGATTAGCGTAAGACATGCAGGATGATCAACCGGAGAGTATATATTGACCGTTGAAGGGCGGCAACGGGCGTCAAAGCTCGGCCATTGCTTTTGAAGGGATGTGCATGATTGCAAGGAATGCGATGTGAGAGGAGGAGGAAGAAGAAGAAAAGGAGTCAACGATGGTCAGGTGTCACTTAATCTCTGCGTCGAGAAGTCGCTTCTTCTCTCGGAAAGATAAGACGAGTGCAGCTAGTGGCCAAATTGACTAAAGCAAGAACAACACCACCGCCTTGTTTATTCCAAAGCGAGGGTGACCTTGAAAAGTTGCAGAGCCTAGTGGAAGGAGATATCATCACCATAAAGCTTCATTCTCCAATTCATGTCGATACCATGACATTAATATGTCGACACCCTCTCCTCCTCTACTTTTTATTATTCAAATGAGCATCAATATATGTTGAAAAGTCTGAATGCGGAATCTTACTGTGGGTTATGGTAGGCAGAAGATGAACAAGTATACCTGTGACATGATGGTATATATATATCATCATCCTCATGATTTATTTTTGCTCTAAACAAGCTAGTGTCATTGATTTAGTTATTTGTGAGATATTATTAATTAATTACTAACACAAATTAAAATATACATCCAAAGGTGGCAAATATCTTCGTTACAAACAATTGGAATAATTCCATTCTTCTTGTTGATACCATCTGAGTTAAAGAAAAAAACAACTTAAATATATAAAAGTGCCTAAGTATCTCAAAATCGAATGGTGAATCCCAAAGTACCATTCTACATTCACATTTTTTTTTTCAATACAAAACTAAATTGATAGAGAATGTGCAAAATCTAATATTAATTAACTTTTTTTTTTTTTTTTTTTACTTTAATGGTCCAATGGATTCAAAGTTGATATGCAAGTCAAAACATTGGTTGTCCACATCAGGATTAGTTTAAAAAATAGTAATTCTTTTTCTTTTTAATTATAAAATTAAGCATCTTAATGTAGTTAGGTTAAGAAGAGGTAGATCAGTTCGATCTTTCCTATGCATATATGACATGTATCCAAAAAGATTCAATTAGATAATATAAAGTACATGGAAGAGTGGATCTAATAATTAATGTGTGCATTGGCCACGATGATGGATCATATACTTTAATTAGATAGCATTTTCACCAGTAAAATAAGATTAGTTTGATTCAAGACATCACCAACCATCACCTTTCAAGTGTAAGACATCTCCCAAACTAGCTTTAAAGTAACATGACCTTATTCGAGGAATTCAAATGAACTATCTTAATTATAATATAATTAATGTAATTAGGGAAGAAAACTTTGATGTCAAGGTCATATTTCTTTACCTTCTCCGATATTATTGAGATGACCTACATATCAAGTTAAATGACAAGTACTTCAAATTAAAGACAAATATGCATGTTAATGTGAAAAAATCCCTTTGTACTATCTTTATAATATAGTTGAGCCTCTTTAAATATTCATTATCAATATTAAACTATGTTTCCTATTTATTATATATATATAGATGGTGGAAAATATTTAGTTCTTAGATCTTCAAAGGACATTAGCCTACAATTAATGACAATCAACAAGATATAAGAGAAATATAGATCTAAGAAATAAATATATTCAACTTTATTCAGATCTAAGAAGAAAATTAAATGAAGTTCAAAAATATCGAGAATAATAAAGAAATATGCTTTTCTTTCAAAGCCTTACCCATTTCTTTCCTGATTGACAAACTCTAAGGTGACGTTTAGTACATTGCCAAAAAGATTACTAGACAATCTATATTACTACTAACATAGATATTAGTCACCTTTTAGATTACTGATAATATCACATTGTAGTGTTTGGTATGCGTAGGTAATCTTAATGGTTATATATATTGTCATGTTTTGTACAACGATAATATTACTAGAAAAATAATATTGTTTTACTATAATATCCTCCAAATAAAATTGAATAATTATAACTAGACCTGACAATATTTGGCCGGGCCCAATAGCCCGGTCCAGCCCGACACGATAAAATCAAGCTCGAGCCGATAGCTTATCGTGCCTGAGCTGTTACCAAGCTAGCCCAATAAGGCCCAAAAAATATCAGGCCTGGTTGGGCTAAGCGGTTTAGGCCCGGCCCGGCCCAATAGCCTGATACGAAATTTATTAATTATCAAAAATATTGGGTTATCGGGCCCAAATCTGCCCGATGGCCCTATATGGGCCTCGATAGCCCGATTCCAATGGCTTGATTTGGGCCCGATAGCACGATTTTAATTTTTTTTATCATGCTAGCGGGCCGACCCGTTTACTATTCGTGTCGAGTCGGGCTGGGGGTCCAGGCTCAAACTCTTATCGGGTCGGGTCGAGCATGATTTTTGTTTGGGTCGGCCCGACCTACGTACCCGGCCCGACACGAATTGTCGAGTCTAACTATAATTGATCGAGAGGTCGTCCCTGAGAGGGAGATAATGAAGCACAACGAGGGCGAAGGAGAAGGGGGAGCTGTATCCGAGAGGAGATGAGGTTGAAGAAGAAGAGAAGGGGATTGCGGCGGAAAAAAGAGGGGAGAACGAGATGAAGGGTATTGTTTGTTTTAGAGTATTTTGTTAAAAAGTAGAAAATAATATTCTCACTTCATTGGTAATCTACTTAAATACATTTTATGGAGGCTATCTACATTGCTAATTTGGTGGGAATATAGATTACCAAGGCAATATGGTTTGCTAGTAATCTGGCTCAACCAAACATATCAATGTAGTAGGCCCAGATAATTTAAATCAGGACTTCTTATAATTTGGATAGATTATCTTGTACCAAACGCCCCCTAATATCAATCTCATTGTGGAATCTCTCTTTGCACCTCTCTTCCTTAGATTGTTAACACAAGATTTGCAATTCTTACCGCCTCATGTAGTCTAACTCCTCTAGATATCAAATTATGAAATCAAATTTTAATGCAACATCAACATTAATATAACTAAGTTAATAGAAGTTGATTTATGAGACAATTATTTTTGTTATTTAATTAATGTAAAAAATATAATAGACATACCCGATATCCAATGCTGTAACATTAATAAGATATACAATGAAAGACGACTCCCTAAAAGGTTCATGTACAATATGATCAATAAAGGACAACTATCAAAATCTCTACTCTCCTACGACTATGACTGGAGAAATGAATTGTCGATCTTGCATCTACAGTCGCACATTCCAGGTACTAGCGTACCACTACTGATCATAGCCTACAACAAATAAAAGAAAGTGGCATGAGTTCACAGGAACTCAGTGAGTGGCTCGTACCAAGCCCCCGCTAAGTCAATCATAATATAAATAGAGCCGAGAAAATATAAAAGAGCATACATGTCAATAAGTCTAGTAAATAATCTAGCATGCATGTAAAGCCAATGTCTAAGCACGAAGTAAGCAATCACACAGGTCGATCTCTAGCATGGCCCTCTAACGAGCTCCCCATCTCGGGCCCCATGAGTTAGGATGGCCAACTAGACTCGGTGTCTTCTCTGGTTGGGAATATCCCTCCAACCAATGCCACTCCGAGTCGATCGTTAGTGTGGCTCTCTGATGAGCTTTGCGGCCCATAAGCCATACTCGCCGAGTCGGGCATTAGCTTAGCCTACTAATACGCTTCTCGGCCTGGCCATCAATCAAATCACAAGCACAATCATGATAAAGTAAAAATATGTAAGTATACTCACAATTAAACCAACTCGGCTAGGTGTGACATTCTATAGAACACTCCAGGTTCACTTGTCTATACACCTAACCCGACCTTTCATTGGGCCCCAACCATCTGGCCACACACCACACCACCCCATACCAAAAAAATAAATTTCAGATTTGACATATTTCACCAAGAACTTGGCGGCAGCCCAAACCATGCCCAACCAAGGCCAAGTGGAAGCCCCAAAATGAGTGCAATACGACCTACAATGCTAGAGTATAATCGACCACTCGCGGCTACAAGCAACCCAAGGTTTGGGAGGACAACATTGCCAATCCAGAAATTTCAGCAACTTAGTTGCACTTCCTAGGCCATGATAATCTCACCCTTGGTCGAACATTTTAGCGACCAAACCACCTAACACTTGACTATAAACACCGAAAATTAAACGCGTGATAAATGACAAGAAAATCATATTCATTTCAGCCATTAACCACATAAAAAATTCAACCTTAGCAATGCACAAAGTGAACTATAAATTTCAGCATAGACTTGCTCATTTTCGGTTCACCACATGTCCATTGAACGCAGGTTTAATTCACGAGAAATTAGATATAAATCAGTAACTAACTCAATTATGGACACCTACAAGAATTCAATCATAACAATTACTCGAAAATTTCAGCACAAGTCCACCCAGTAACCCGGTCTTCAATTATCTCAAATGAAGCGATACAAATGACATTAACCAGAAATTGGACAACTCTAAATACCTTGGAAGAAATCCAGCCACAAGGGCCCCTATCGATACTGAACATTTCAGAAATAAATAATGGTTCAATGCCACCAAAATTCGGCCACGAGGGCCCCTATCGATATTGAACATTTCATAAATAAACAATGATTCAATGCCACCAAAATCCAGCCACAACAAGTCAAAGGAAGACAATCTTAAAATATTCTACTACCGCCCTAAACAAGCCGAACACCAAAATGGAGGCACACCCTACGAACAACGTCAATTTCCAGACCAACAATTCATCGAAAATAGGATTCTTTGGAAATTTTCAGATTCCTCCCCAAAACATGTTGGGTCAAATCTAAGGGGAAAATCAGCCCTAAGCCACTCATATTGGGTTGAAAACACCGAAGAAGAAGGTCTCGACGAGCGAGCGCAACGACGATGGATCCTTGGTCTTAATTTCCGTGCAACTCTTCTCCTCCTCTCCTTGGGATGCGTGCAGTTCCTCCTCCGTTGGTGCCATACGATCATCCCCCCTTTTCCTTTTTATTTTTTCTCTTAACTTAAAGTTAAAATGTTCAATATACCCCTGATTTGAATCTATACTTGTTGGCCCAAAGTCTCAACCAAACCGCATCCAAAGTGATCCCCGGACCCGACTCGAACCCAAATTCAATTTTCCTACCCGATTAAGATAATTTTTTCACGCGCAAGGACCATACCTTTAATCGCAACCTTGGGAGATCCACTCGACATGCTCCGACACGCATCCCAAATTTATCGCTGAAATTTCAAAATTAAATTATAATCAGCGCAGGTATTATAATTTTACACTTAATCCACTAGATACTAAAGTTCCTTTACAGTGAGAATTTTTCACCAAAAAGTCTCCGCCTTCTCCCTGAAGGAACTTTTCCACCTCACTCTCTAAGGATACTCTAAATCTAGTTTATAATGATGGACTTATGCCTCTACACCAAGGCAACCACCAAAACTCAAGACCTAACAACCTACGCCTTAAACAAACTTTAAGTGACAACAAAATAAAGCACAAATACAATAGAAATGAAGCGATAACTCAAAACATAAATTACTTAGCTCCAACATAAGCAACCTAGCTCCTCTTATAGCTAGCCTTGATGATGAATCAAATCAAGCTCGGAGTCCAGAACAAGAGAAAGGGCTTCACAAAGCTAGGGTTTCAAGTAAATCTCTCAATCAAACTTATGGATTAGTATGAGATGCCTAAAGGCTCATTAAAAATGCTAGGGAAGACAGGGAACTCGTTTATATAGAGAAACAAGAGAGATGAGTTTGGGTTGAACAGGTGGAAACAGTTAGAAAAGGAGTTGTTATTGTCGCTCATCAATCAATTGTCGATCGACCGACCCGAAGCTTTGACTGATAACTGCACATTGTGCAGTTTCAGCACTGCTTCGATCTCCGGTCCAAGTTTTGGATTTCGAGTTTTGGTTTCTTCATAATCAACATACATTTAGAAGATTATACATTGGTTCTAGACCCCCTAAGACCTAAACGACCCAAACTCAAATCTTTTTCGACTTCCAAGCGCATCGTCCAACGTCATTCTGTTTTTTTGATTTTGCGTTGAGCTTCTAATCGCGGACGTCGCACGTTATTCGACTTAGAATCTAAAATTATTTCTCAATCAAACATTAATTTTATATTTATTAACATCAAAATCGAGATTAAAACTAAGGTTAAAAACCTTAGGCCAACAAGTACCTCAGTTCAATCTCACGCTGACAATATATAAAAAAATATAGTTGATGGGGATGGAATTCTAAGAAGGTAATGTGTACACTACTTTTCACCCCTTATCGGGCTACCACGTGCACGTACCTTATAAGATCATATTTGTTTCATTAAATAAGAGGCTCACGTAAGATTTCATATTTCAAATCATGTCTCATTAGATGCTCTAAATAAAGCAGTGCAGTTTAGGGCTAACCCGACCCAATGAACCCGAGAACCCGACCCAACCCGACCTACTTGGGTTGGGTCGGGTCGGGTCGGGTCGGGTACAATTTGACCAAATCCGACCATAATCGGGCCGGGCCTCGGGTTTTAGAATTTGAAACCCGATGACCCGAGACCTGACCCGATGATTCGATTATTTATATATTTTTTAATCATTTTTAAATATTTATATTAAAAAATATTATTAAAAACTTTCTTTACCTAAACGGGTAAACCCAACTACCCGATCCGACCCGACCCCATTACACTTAGTCGAGTCAGATCAATTTTTCTCCTAAATCTGATCCAACTCGTGAACACCCCTACGGCAGTTCATTGGAAGTAGAAATTTATCAAAACAATAATTGTATTTGCTAAAATTTTAAAAGTACTTGTTTAATTAAGCATATATTTTTTAAAAAATTAAGCATATTTAATTTACACATAGTTCATTTCCTTCTATAGATTTTATATTTTAGTTCATTAAGTATATGGACATATGCTTGAAAAAATAGTATATTTTATATCTAAGTTTTTCTATTTTTAATCATTCATTAATGAAATGTTATATATTCTTAAAAATAAAATAAAATAAACTATAAATGAATAATTTTATGAATAATTTTTAAATTTTATATAAATCATTCGATTTGATCGATTTTGATAGATTGAGACGGCCAACAAAGATGTCTAACACAATCTAAAATTGTTTACCACCGCCCATTTAAAGTTTGGATAATTCATTTAAATCGAACGTGATTCATTATCAATCTTTCCCAAGAAGGGGGTTATCAGTGCATGCAACTTTGTCATCGCACAATGAAAACATAAATTTTCTCTATAATACTTAAAAAACATAATAATTTTTTTATTTATAATAAAATAAATGACCGCAAATAACACAAACTGATATTAAAAAATATAAGATCAGTTGGTTTTGCAAAAAAGAAATTGATGAATAACTATATATATTTGTTCTATATTTATGTTGTAAATATGACTTATACATAGGAGAAAAAATTGTCACTTAAACACTAGATGAGTTTCGACCTAAAATGTGATCCATACTCTACGAGAATTTGACCTAGATCCGATTTAATTGAGTCGTGTCTTAGGTTTTTTAATTTTTGCAATTTTGATTTGGGTCGATTGAATTTGAAATTTTAATTGTTTTTTATTAAAAATAATCCAATCTAATCCAAAATTAATCTTACAAATTAAAAAAATGAAATGAAATTACAAAACTCAGTTTGACTTGATGATATTAAAAAAATTGATTTGATTTGACTTGAAATCAAATAATTAAAAATCTCGGGTTGACTGAACCCGAATATTAATTATTGGAATCTTGGTTAACGAAATTAAAACTCAAAACTCGACTGAAATTTTTGTAACTTGATCGGGTTGAGTTTTAAAAAATATGATTATTTTGAATCACGGTCCGATATCATAGTGAATTAATTGTCCAATATTATAGAAAATAATCAATGTTATTTTGGGCATGTTTGGTTGCCTCTAAGTAGGTTTCTAGTATTTGCAATTATAGCAATATGTTAATTTATGTGTTTGGTTGGCCGTAACTAGGTTAATTACAAAATTTTAAAATTGTAAGATTTAATTATAGATTGCAAATTAAGTTGCAACCCAAAAAGCCCGCAAACCATATTTGTAACAATAACTAAACTAATTTGTAAGATCTAATTTAAGTAAGTATTAAAAAATAATTTATTTGAATGATTTAGAGTCGTCGGATGGAGATTTTAGATTTTCTTGTGCCAAACACGTACATGATAGTGGTGCTAGATTTTAGATTTGAGGTTGTTTATATAATTTTTATACTTTTCAGTATTATATATTAATTAAAAATTATTAATTTATTTTGATAAATAATTAAATATTATAGAATAATATTATACTAAATTAATTAAATGGTGATTTAGAGTATAAAATAATACTATTGAGGGTCTGATCGATTATGTTGTAGTTGATGAAGTATTTTTGAGGGTAAAATGATGAATTTAGTTTTTTTGCCTCTATTTGCTTGTCATTACTTCTAAATTTCGTTAAAATTCTATTCATATTATTGTTGGATCGATTTAGGCTATATTTTCTGCCTATCTCCGGCTAGATCGCATATTTTTCTGGCCATTGCTTGCTCCTTTGGTGATTCGTGGATCGATTTGTGCTTGAGACGAATTATGGATCACACATTTCAAATATCCATCCGAGCGACCGTCCACTTGAAGCGACATATCTAGGTTCCTCTACCGTGTCGGGATATTCCGAGCACTGTCAATCCTTGGGGTGGCTCATCCGTTGACGTTCCGACCCGACTCGATAAAAATTCGGGTCTGGGATCCGGGCCCGATTCAAGAGGAAAATTAAACCTACCGAAATGACTCGTCTCGTTAGCACGACAATAAAAAATGAAACAAATAATTAAATCCTATTTAATCTTAGTTTTCTTTTTTTAAATAACGAAATCTATAATGAGCTGCCCTTTTCTTGACTCGGGTTATCGAGCTATCTGGTCGATTAGGCCTACATCCCATGGCCCGACACAATTTATCGAGCCTTATCGGGTTGGCACGATAGCGGGCAACCTGAGCATGATTTGTCATGTTGGACTATCGGGCTAGCCGGAGGCCTAGATATGAAGATGTAAGTTGCAAGTGTACTTGCAATTTCTATTTGCGATTAATCAAACACTTGCAAATATAAATTGCAACTTTACTTGCGGGCAACCAAACACTAAATTTCAAATTTTATTCGCGGACATTTATTTTTGTATGCAAATACATTTTGTAATATTTGCATTTATGGACATGCAATCAAATACATCTTTGTGTAGTGTTGTGTTGTATATATTGTTTTTGTTGTGCTGTGCTAATTAATAAATGCATATCATAAGTGTGAACTCAAATATTCCACGGCATGTAGGTGCAGATGTTTGACGTAGTTAGGGGAAGGCATGAAATGGGCAAATCACTATTTCACTTTTACACGATATCACCCTCCACTCATTAATATATATATATATATACTTCCAATTATTCATGTCGTCTTTTTGTCCATATTATTTTGAAGAAATGATTTAGAATTAAAGTAATTTGATTAAAATATTTTTACTTACATGACTGCATTATATAATAAATTATCTTTAATATCTCAACTTTGAATTATCAAAATCCATCAGTAATTTGGAGTTTGGACCAATTCTTTCTTACTTTTAATCAATTCAAAGGCCAAGTAATTAAATAAAACAATTAATTTATTGCATATATAACTATTGATTATATGGTCCACGTACCTTTTAATCAGCATCCAGGTGTCCTACTGTTTCGATCTTTTGTCTACAATGACATATATACTTCTCTCTTATATCTCGTGGTTCAACAAAATGGATTTTTAATAATAATAATAATAATAATAATAATAATAATAATTATATTAATTAATTGTATCTGATGCAAGGAAAAACTTTTCATTTTTCGTGGCAAAAAAGCAATACAATTTCCAATTAGAATAGCAATATTTCAAATTGAATAAATCATATATCTCATAAAACCTAATTTAATTAAGCTTTTAAGATTTCAAAATTAGAAAACGTATATATATATATCAATAAAAATAAAGTCAACTACTTTAGTTATATATATGGCCGTGTGGACCACATAAAACACTTCCTTATTATATAAATCATTATAGTTTTTAGATATTAATTAGATCCACACACATATATATACCTAGCTACATTTTTTTCATTCAAGATTAATTTCTCTAATTAATATTCATGCCTTTGTCAACTCCATATTATATGCTTTATAGAAATCTAATTGCTTTTCTAAATTCATTTACCATGAAAAGTGGAAAATCTAACAACAAATATATGATATATATATTACGTGCACGCAAAGACTAAACCTATGGTTTATACCCTAACAAATTAAAGCAACATGCGTTATGTTCCTACGCGCGTTGACCCATTAGATATAGTACGTGCAAATTACTAAAATACCTACCCCATATATACTCAAATAATATTGTCCTTTAATTTGCCACACTAGGTGTGAATACAGAAGGTGCACAGAATCTTATATTCTTTTTCTCCATCCCTATCTGAATTGCATGAATCATGGACGAAAAAGTACCATGTGAATTTATGGCACCAGTTAAATTATATAAATATAATTTTGATCAAGTACTTACTATAATATAATATATTTTTATTTTTAAATATTCACATTTAAAAATAATGAAAATAAAATTTATTTTAAATTAATCTCTGAAGACCTATAGACATAGCAACAACGGCAGACTAAATTAACTCTTAATCATAATTCAAATAATTATCGACCGGATTATTAAGTCATCAACTATGGTGACCGGGTTTTGAAACAATTCATGCATAATTAATAATCCTTTAGATATTATTTATGGATATGACGTAATTAATAATTAGAGGACAAAACAATTGCCACACTCCATTAAATTTTCTGTGTGGGTCCCACGAGGTCGCCGTTGCTTATATATAGAGAGATCTATGACACCCCCTCTCTCTATCAATAAGTGTGTTCGAGAGAGAGAGAGAGAGAGAGAGAGAGAGAGAGAGAGGCGAGTGTGTCTGCCTTGTGCTCTTTCTATCGATCAAAGCTCTTTGGATATTATCTTCTTCTTCCTCCTCGTCTCCATCTCTATCCATCTTTTGCCATGGGGAGCGGACAGGAAGAGATGCAGCTAGTTGAAAGGATCTCAGAGATCTACGAGAGTATCTCTAAGCTCGACTGCCTCAGCCCCTCCATGGAGGTCAACAAGCTCTTCACCGAGCTCGTCCATGCCTGCATCCCTGTGATCCCTGTGGACGTCTCCGAGCTAAGCTCGGAAGTGCAATCCATGAGGACCCACCTCATCAAGCTCTCCGGCGAGGCCGAAGGCTTAATGGAGAACCACTACTCCGACATCTTGGCCACCTTCGACAATCCTCTCGACCACTTGGACCTCTTCCCTTACTACAACAACTACCTCAAGCTCAGCCACTTGGAGTTCACCCTGCTGTCGCGGTACGTGCTGTCCCCGCCGCGGCGGGTGGCGTTCGTCGGCTCCGGCCCGCTGCCGCTGAGCTCCATCGTGCTGGCCGCGCGCCACATGCCGGCGCCGGCGTACCTCGACAACTACGACCTCGACGCGGACGCCAACGCGCGCGCGCGGCGCCTGGTCCGCGGCGACCCCGCGCTGGCGGAGCGAATGACGTTCCACACCGCGGACGTGATGGACGTGCCGGCGCAGGCGCTGCGCGGGTACGACGTGCTGTTCCTGGCGGCGCTGGTGGGGATCGCCCACGACGACAAGATGCGCGTGGTGGAGCACCTGGCGCGCAACATGGCGCCGGGGGCGCTCCTGGTGGCGCGGAGCGCCAACGGCGCGCGGGCCTTCCTCTACCCGGTGGTGGAGCCGGCGGAACTCAAGGGGTTCGAGGTACTCACGGTGCACCATCCGACCGACGAGGTCATCAACTCGGTGATCGTCGCAAGGAAGCTGCCGGCGGCGCACAGCGGCGCGCCGCCAGCGGTGCCGGTGATGTGGCCCTGCAAGTGCTGCGAGAAGGTGCAGGGGTTCCATCACTTCGGGCATGGAAGCATCATGGAAGAGGTTGCTCTTGAAGAGCTGCCCTCTTGATCATGACGATCGATCGAGGCTCCTTCGATTCAATTCCTTAGCTCTATTTGAAGCGATTATTAATGCGGTCATGTCTCTTAACTAGATCTTCTTCGTCGTCCTCTTTGTCTCCGTCTCGGTGCATGCTTTTAGTTTAAGATTGATGAAGTACTGCTACTACCGCCGCTGTCTTCTTGTTTTGCCTTTGATCTGTGAGGGAATAAGTGGCATAATTAATTCTCTGTTGTTGTCATGTAGTATGAACTAAGCTTTTATTCCTAAATAATATTGACGATATTTATGCTGTTATTGTATACACAATAGTGTAATAACTCCGAATCAGGCTGAACCGGAACAAATTGGAGCTAAACCGTCCTAATCGAATATGAACCGGTCAATTTTTTTGTTTTATAAATAACTTTATAACACCGTCGTTACAAAGCGTGAACACGATAATATACGCACAAAGCGTATTACAAAACGTAAAAAGACGTGAAAAAGACACAGTGCTATAACTAGGAATTGAATTCAAGACCTAGGCAATATACCCGAATGCTACTATCACTTGAGCACGAGTGGGTTCGAGGAATCGGCCACATCTCATTTTGTTGCTTTCTTACTACGTCGGGAGAAGGGCGATAATTAATTGGTTACGTTGTGATTGCAACTGCAATGATATCACGCTCATCGAGACGCGCGCACTCCGGCATCATCAAACAAAATAAGTGCATTTTTAGCGGTTCACTCCTCAACTATTTAAGATTTTCTAAAATATAATATAATATAAATAAATATAAAATTGTGAAATTAGGGAGGAAAAATTAAAACACCACATAATTCAAGACAGACAAAGGACAGCTATGAAAATGTTTATTAATTTTCTAATGCGGAAAATACTATTAAAAATATATCTGATATCATTAAAAATGGGAAGGAGACAAAAAAATGCATCACGATCATGATATATATAAATAGGTTTTGGATGACATTATCAGACGCTTTGATATGATATACAGATTAGATAAGCATATCCTTTTGTGTGATTTTGACATTTTGGTTGACACGATAAGCCCATGAGGTTGGATTTTTTTTGCATATTTCGAATGGCCTAAATTGTTACTCAAATTAATTAATTAAAGCCTTAACTAATTCCAAGTTTAGATGATGATTCGTGCAAATAGGATTAAACCTGTCTCGGTCAATTAATCGAGTCATGCAATCAGGTTTTTCTATTGTCCAAGGACAATTTTGTTTTTGGTATTGAAAACAACATCCATCAAAGTTCAACTTATTTTTTAAACTATGCGAGCTTTGAAGATGTTTGACCATCAATTTTAGATTTAGTAGAAGTTACTGGTGCAGATAAGTTGGAATAAATATATAGGCTTGATTTGATTGATATGACATATAATTTGTGCGGATGCGAACATTAACAACGACGATGTGATAAGTGACTTTGCCTACGTGACATATTTTTCAACGATCGAATAAAATTAACATAAAATTATCAAATTACCCATCATCGAAGCTAATATTTTTTGAATCGGGGACAGACAAACTAGTAATTTGCCCGTTGTCTTCAAGTTGGGCGGGCTCGATGCCCTAATATTATTTTACCTGCTCGAACACTACGAAAGGGGAAACCTTTGCCGTCGCCATTATCACCGGATTAGGGTATGCGTTGCTGTTGCCATTGTCGCCAAATTTTTTTGTCATCAGATTGGGCACGAAGGAAGATCATGTCAGGAAGGGAAACCGTGGGACGAATGGAGGAATCTTCAGTGAATTCCTCATAAGTTGTTGCTCCGTACTGCTGCTATAATGTTCGAGTTGTTTTGTTCACCATATGGAGCCAAAGAAATTCTGAAAGAAGATTTTGAGGATGCAGATATTAGAAGGTCATTTGAATCCAAACAGGGTCCATAAAAAGACCAAGTGGCACACGGCTACAAGTTTAGCCGCATGCCACCCTAGGAGGAGAGAGAGAGGAGTCGCCGCCCCTTTGGTGAGGAGGAGAAGACGATTTAAGGCCGGAATCCGCGAGTTCGTCGGTGCCGATCGGAGGAGGATCCCTACAGTCTTCTTCCCTCTCATTTTTCTCAAAAAAGGTGAGTGATTTTCTCTTCTTTTTTCGTGTTTTCCTCATATTAATGCTGCCCCTATGTCATGGGGATTTATGAATTTTTAGCTCATTTTCTTCGTATCATTTTGAAGATTTATGTCGAGGGTTTTGTAATCGATGTCGTCTTTTCGTCGTATCAGATTTTGGGGGTGTTCTGGGCCTCTCAACCCATGCTGGGCTGCCCCCCTTCTTGGCTCAATTCTTGATGGTTTCTTGATGAATTCTTGTGGGTTTCTTGGGGGTTGTTGAAGGATTTTGGCTCTTGTTTGGAGTCTTGAAGAAAGATGGAATTTTGGGGATGAACTAGGTGGTCTGCCCCCTTCCTTAGGGATTTTGGGACCCTAGGGTGGCCGACCACCCAAAGGTCCAAGTTTTTATGATTACTAACAAGTTTTTGCATCTAGGAATTAAACTTTAGGGCATGAATAAATTGGTTCTAATGATTTACAAGTTGTAGGAAACTACACCTAAGGATTTAGGACCTTAGAGACACTAGAAACCCTAGAACCCTAAACTAAACTTCGGAAGGGCCGACCTTGAGTTTCCTAGAGGGGCCGAACCCTCCCTACCCATAGAGCACTCGGGTGGGAAGGTAGGCTGAACCTAAGGTACTCGGATAGGGTCCTTAAGGACAAGTTTACTTGTGTAGGATTGCTAGGATTTGATACCTTGTTTTTAGGGCAGCTTATGTATGCTTTGTGTTCACTTTTTGTTATGCTTTTGGACATGATATGCTACTATTATACGTTGTGATTTTGTGTTATGGCTTGAGTGGTTGTGATTTATAACAGGTGGATGCAGAGATTGAGGTATGCCCTAGACATACCCTTCACTACTTGTTATTAGCATATGTTGTTATGTTATACATACTTGTATGCATGATGTTTTGATGTGCTTGTTGCATTTCCCGGAATGCTCACTGATGAGGGGAGGATATGCCTCAAAGAGACAGCGTTGTGTCATATTCTGGAAGTTCGGTTGGTGAGAGAAGATCATACCCCAAAGAGACAGTCCGAAGAGCCGATCGGTGAGGGGAACGTATGCCCCAAAGAGACGATTTGAAAGAGCTAGTGTCAGTGAGGGGAGAACATACCCCAAAGAGATGATACTGTGCTGGGTGATAGCTTGGCGGCCACACCATCTACCTACCTTATGTGGCTGAGAGCCGACGGGCCCGAAGAGGATCATGTGGTTGCGGCATGCATGCATTGTGGTGTATATATGTGGATGTGTTATTTCCTAGTGGTGATGCTATTTACAAGTTTTGTAAGCATTGATATGATTCTATTTACTCGTTATGTTTATCTTTGAGATGATGCCATTTCTGATAACATGCTTATAGTAACGAACATGCTTACTAGATGACATGATTCTACTCATTGATGTATTTATATTCATAGCATGGTGATGATGATGATGATGTGGTGAAATTGAGGACTGATCTACTCACTAAGTCCTAGTTGGACTTACCCCTCACTTCTGTTATTTTGCAGCACCCGAGTTAGATCAGCGAGGTACTAGGGTGCAGTAGCGCGACTAGTGGCGGTAGGGTTGCGGGTCTCGTGACATATCGTGGTCGGGGAGAGGATACTGAGTCTTTATTTATATTTGAGTCGTTGAGTCATGTAGACTCGGGTTTTATTCCGCATTTATTCTTCCTTTAGGAGTCTTGGTTTATTTGTTGAATCTCATTTTCTAAAAATAACTTGTTCAATGTTTTCTTATTTATTTATTTATTTAGACTCTGATTTGGTTTGATTTAGTATGTGGTGATATTTCTAATCTTTTAAAAGGTTTATAAATATTATTTCACTGCTCAGATTATTGTGTTTGAGTTGTATTTGTGTTGGGTTAGACTTCGGGGTACGTGGCGTACCTTGACCGATCACACTGGTTTTGGGGTGTGACACATGCTCCTGAGGATCACTGCCACACAAATGATATTCTGCGAGATTTGGTTGAGGAAAAAAAATTCTTCCCTAGAAGTTGAAGCTAATGGAGGAAAGAATATAATTGAGCAAGATGAAAGAAATGACATTTCAAGAAAGAATTGCAACACTTGAAGATAAGATAACTCAATTGAGGAATGATAAGAAACAAGTCCCAATTGGGGGGGGGGGGGGGGGGGCTAGGCTGTAAAAGATACTTTGACGCTCAAGTCAGTAGATCTCCAAGGTGGAGGTAATAAAATTGGAACTTAGATTACCTAAGGCATGTCGTGTCTGTATTTATTGCATGTGGAGGTGATGACGCCGTCCGATAATCTCGCGGGGATATTGCTCAAAATATGTTGAGGCTGATCCCGGAGATAGCGTGCATGTAATGGTATATCCCTCGTGATAAGGAAGGACGTGAATATCCTGGTATGGCCAGATGGAGCCCCCGGGCAGAGCCATTCGGTCTTACTCGAGTCAGGTTTAGGAGTATGGCCGGGTAGAGCCCCCAGCGCGGAGCTGTTTGGTCTGGCTCGAGTTGGATTGTAGGGCGTTGCTAGGTCTAATCCGACTGGGCCCAATAGTAGTAGTCCAATCTAGAGCTCCCAAACTCAGTCGGAGTCTGGAGGACTGCGTGTCGAGTTCTAAGTGATGTCGGCTTATGACCTCGCGCGATTGTCATGTGTCGAGCATGGGGCCTTTTACATGTCTCTTAGTTATTTGGGCTGGATGTGATGTTTATGTGGAAGAGGAGGGTGTTCTTCCGAATGTTTGCCACTTGTATTGTAGATATAGTTTGACAAGAAAATAATTATGAGTAAAGATCCAGTAGGTGATTTCCGAGGCGTTTGAGTGCCAGCTGTGACGGGACGTGATTTCGCCCGTGAAGAAATGGAACTGCCCACTGAGTAGGCGATTTTTGTTTTGGGTCTATAAATAGCCCCATGTATGTTGCGTGTATTGTAACTCATGGAGTGGGAGGTTCTGAGGATCATCATCCCTCCGGGGGTTATTTTTGTTTTGTTGGTGAATGGTTCGTTGGTCGTCGTGGGTTTGTACCATCGGTCTTAAAGATGAAGGCATGAGAAGGAGTTTTGGCTGTGGGTCTGTACCATCGGGCTTATAGCAAAGTGGTCCCTGTGGTAGAGGCGTCGTGCTCTTAGCTAGTTGGGATATTGTCCATGGTTCTAGGTTTGCCAAGCCAGGCTTTCTCTCCTCCTTCCCCTTTAAATTTTGGGTTGCACGATGGCTCCATCAGCATATCTGTATGTGGGGTTAAATCCTGGTAATAGGGCTGTTGGTTTGGATTTCACTTGCAGGGCTCCAAAGAGGAGTACCTTTTCTTTGTTGTGCTCCCTGAGAGCTGTATCATTATGGCTTAGTTCTCTTATGTAAGCTACCCTTTATGGGTTTGTAAGTGTAAATATCCCTTTGTGGGGCTTTTTGAATAAAATGATGTCTTTATGTGTCTATCCTTGTTGTGCTTTTGCCGAGTTTGATCGGCTTCTCGATTGCTGAGGTTCTGCATATCTAGGTTAGAAATAAAACATTTAAGTTTGGAATTACCTATTTGGTAATTGTGAGTAAGGCGTTGGGGCCGACGAGTCAAATTAGCGAAAGTACCGAGCTCTGATCGTTGAGGGCGTTGTAGGCGTTGAGGCCAGAAGTGGTGGCTCTGTGGCTGATGTCAAGAGTCGATGGAAATTGAGCTCACGAGAAACGTGTTTGAGATTGTGTTACTCATTTAGAATGTGTTAAACTGAGCCAAATGCCATATTTAGGGCCGAGGACCAAACATAGTAAAAATCAATGTCGCGAGAAGCACGCTTGGGGCCGTGTTGCTCATTTAGAGTGTGTCGAGTTGAGCTGGAGGCCGCATTTAGGGTCGAGGACTAAACTCGATGAAAATCGAGCTCATGAGAAGCGTGCTTGGGGTCGTGTTGCTCATTTAGAGCTGAGGACCTCACTTGGGGGTTCAAGCCGAGCTCGCCGAGGAGCGTAAGGCAGGACCGCGCATGAGGGGTTGTATAAGGGCTATGAGGCCGAAAGTTGTAGCGCAATGGCCAACGAGCCATGCTAGTGAAAATTGAGTCTTGGTTGTGTAAGGGCTTTAAGACCGGAAGTAACAACTTTGGGGGCCGAGGACCGCACTCGGGGGTTCAAGCCGAGCTCGACGATGAGCGTAAGGAAGGACCAGACGTGAGGGGGTCGTGTAAGGGATCTAAGGCCGGAAGTAGTGGTGAGATGGCCAACGAGCTAGGCTAGTAAAAATTGAGTCATGGTCGCGTAAGGGCTCTGAGGTCGAAAGTAGCGGCTCAGGCGCTGAGGACTGCACTCGAGGGTTCAGGTCGAGCTCATCGAGGAGCGTAAAGAAGGACTACATGCGAGGGGTCGTATAAGGGCCCTAAGACCGAAAGTAGTGGCATGATGGCCAGCGAGCCAGGCTAGTGAAAGCTAAGTTCTAGTCGTATAAGGGCTATGAGGCTGAAAGTAGTAGCTCTAGGGTCGAGGACCGCACTCGAGGGTTCAAGTCGAGCTCACTGAGGAGCGTAAGGTAGGACCGCACGCGAGGAGTCGTGTAAGTTTTGTGTAGTTGGGCAGCGATATAGCCGTAGAATTCTAGAGCATACACATAAATGCAAGAAATGTGATTTTATTAAATACTAAAAGGAAATGACGCGTACAGTAAAATGCTTTGTGCGAGCTTTATTTGTGCCTGCTGAGGTAATTTGTGCATGGCTTGAATTGTCATTTGGTTTTAAGCGCCGGTCTGGGCTTATTTTAGCGTGTCTCGACTTGGGTCTTGCTTGAGGATCCCTTTTAACTATTTTTTTAGGGTTGTGGGAGGTGCTTGGTTTGGCAAATCGTTAGGTTCTTTCTTTGGCTCGACCATCCTTTGCCTAAGGCATTCGTTGTAGCACCGTCGAGCCTCCTTTTGATCGGCATGGAGCACCCTTAGTTTCGTCTTTGAAATAGGAAATGTTGATGAAATGACATACACTAGAGGAGGGGGGGGGGATGAATAGTGTGTTATTTAATCTTTTCATCTAATTCTGATTTTATAATATTTCTTAAACTACTAAGGCAATTCACAAATCGACTAGCAAGCGGAAGCAAGATATAAATGTGATACGTAAAGAAAACAATGCTAACACAATTATTTATATTGGTTTGGCCCCAATGCCTACTCCACTATCTAAGTACCCCACTTAAAATTTCCAAACTTACTTTTGCTAGATTATATCGTTCCATTACAAAGAGGACTTTAACTCGAAGAGTCTCGCTCTCAACCTAAGGCACTTCCACACCCGAAAGTCTTTGCTTTCTTACTGAGAGCACTCTTTCACCTCAAACCTAAAATACAATAATTGTAATCCTAGTAAACTAAGTTTACACTGGTGGATTTAAATCTCAAACACCAAGGCTACCACCTAAATTCAAGACCTACACTCTAGGTCTAACACAAACTCAAATACAATCAATGTAACAACAAAATACAACAATAATGAGAGCAAATAATAAACAATATAAACTTAGCTCTCAAACAAGATGTCCTAGCTCCTCTTGATGAGTAGAAGATGAATCAAAGCAAGCTCAAAGTCAATATCAAGATTTTAAGGCTCAAAGCTAGGGTTTCCACGAATGGTGGCTCAATCAAGCACAAGGATCTTCAAAATATAGCTCTAGAAAAGTTGGAAGAAGTGTGAAAGGCTTCCCATGGCTTGTATTTATAAGCCATGAGGGAAGGGAGGCCAAATACTTCACTTAATGGCTTAAAATATAGCTGTTTTCCATCGTTCGATCGCAGGCCGGTCGATCGTCGATCGACCGATCGATCGATTGGAGCCCGCTATGGATTTTGGGCTCGATTCGGTCGACCGGCCGTAGAGTATTGATACTTTACGTAGTGTACCTGTACTCTATAGTGAGTTTCAACCGATTTCTTTCTTCGGTTCGGGTTTCGAATTACGGGTTTTGTTTTTTGGGTTCTTTGCATCATAAAAGAGGATTTTATAATTTATCTAAAAACACCCTAAATCTAAACTCTATCTTCTCGATGAATCCGAGCGCATCGACCAATGTCCTTTCGATTTTCTAATTTCTCCGATTTATTCGATCGCAGACGTCAAGCGCTAACCGACTTGGAATCTGAAAATGATTCTCAATGAAATATTAGTTCCATGTTTGTTATCATCAAATCGAGATTAAGACCAAGGTAGAAAATGTTAGGCCAACATGAAACTTTAGTGCTAGGTGGGGAGTCGATACATTAGCTCCCAGATTATTTAAGGAAGGTCGCTCCAGAATCATATTGTATGGGTTGGGGATGTTGATGACCAGGTATTGGACATCAATTATTTTTGCCTTTGGCTGAGAGTTTTAATATCGTCCTTAGCCATATGACACCTCGAACATCGACTCTTTCTCCCGAGAAGTCTACAAATTCTCCTTTGCAAGGGGTGAGTAAGGCTTCGGTAGAGATGCCTTGGTCGACTAGGACCTTTTTGACAATAAAATTTCCTGCGATCATAGAAATCATGACTAGGTTGTGTAGGTTTTGATCAGTTTCCTAGAAATTGGATTCATAAAATGATATTACTGGGATTTTCGAGATGGGCTAATGTGGGCGAGCAGTGCTGTCAACCGCAATGATTGATCGGAGAGATACTTTCTGGTCGAGTTTGATTCACCGCCTCCCGCGAATTCATCGGTGATGCAGTCGATAACTCCTCAGAGTTCGTTTCTTGAGCGATCAGCTCAGTTGCTCTCTCTTTGGCCCGAGTGGGGGTTTGAAGGCGTCCGACTTCGGCTCCGTCGTCGATGGTCTCGGCTTCTACTCCGACCTCGTTCTATTCGGCGATGGACATACATGTCGAGGTGTCTTGCACGGACTAAGTCCTCAAGTTGATCATCGAGTACTACACAGTCCTCGATGGTGTGCCCATAGGTGTCATGGAAGGCACATTTCTTGCTCATGTCGACGTTAGGTGGAAGTTTCTTCTTTGCAACGTTGGCAGGGTGCTTGAGAAGTTTTAAGTCATAGATTTCGAGAATGATGGTTTCCTTCCTAATATTGAAAGGAGTGTACCTTTCATATCGAGAGTTCGAGCGAGGTGGAGACCTCGGCCCTCTGTCGTTACTTTATTCACGCCGGTTGTGGCCTTCGCTTTTTCTGTCCGCCCTTCTAGACTTTTTGTCTTCGACAATGTCTTTGATGTTATGCCTATTGTCCTTTCTGGTCTCACGGAGCTCTTCCATCTCTATGAAGCTGACAGCCTTCTCTTGGAACTCGGCCATATCCCTAGGCTTCATTAGGGCGATCTGCTTGACAAAGTGTCTGAACTTCAATTCGTATTTGATGGAGTAGCACTCGACTCGGGCATCGAGATTTGGGATTTCAGCCACAGTAGCTTGAAACCTACGTATGTATTCCCTTAAGGGCTCATGTTTCCCTTGTTTGACGTAGTGGAGGGCGTCCTCTATTATATATATATATATATAATATTTTGATAATTATTTGCCTCCGGTTTGAGGTTTAGATTGATGATATTTATGTAAAACTTGTATGTTTGGTTTCAAATGCATGTGTATGGTGTTTTCTGATTGTAATATGTGATTGAAAATAAATTATAATCTATACAAATAATATTGTATATAGGAATTTATGATTTTTTTATTTTTTTCAGTTATAAGATATACCTTCACCCACGGTTTACCTACGATTGACCGTCACTACGCCGTAGTTGAAAGCTTGTCGTAAATGACTGATGGCCTGGGCAGCACCAAATATCACGGTTGATAATAGTATCACCGACGGTCATAGGCCGTGGCTGATGTGTTGGTATCAGTGACATCCGCCTACTATCGTCACTGATGTGTTTAAATTAGTGACAACGCCCACGACTATCGTTGATGATTACTTGTGACGGTTGAGAGAGGCCGTCACAACTTATCTGAGACGCACACATCAGTGACGGCGTTTTGCCATGGCTAATGTCGTCCGTGATAGTAATCACTGACGGTTCAGCCATGGCTTCGGTCGTCGGTGATGACGACAGTTCTAGTAGTGTACATCCCTTGGCTCGGTATGTCCAGATAGCTATGTGGGCCTTATCGAGCTGGCTCGACACGATTACGGGCGGTCCGAGCACGATTTATCGTGTCAGGCTATCGAGCTGAGCCAAAAATTGTGAGGCCTAGATATGAAGATGCAAGTTGCAAGTGTACTTTCAACTTTCATTTGCGGTCAACCAAACGCTTGCAAATAAAAATTGCAACTCTACTTGTGGGCAACCAAACGATAGACTAAATTTTATTCGTGGGCAACCAAACTTCCATTTGTATTTGCAGTATTTGCATGTAACCAAACGCCCTCACAATAAATTGGAATAAAATTTAGAATAAAGTTAATAAGAAGGTTCTTATCGGTTTGAGATAGTAATCTACTGTTCTAGTTCGATAGTGGAGAATTAATCCTATCAATAATATTGTAGCAAGAAGATTTAACATGTTTGTGAGAAATAGCACTACCAATATAGTGAAGAATTAATCCCATCAATAATGAACATTCTTTCATGTTGAAAATTCTACGAATATCATCTTTAACGAACCATGAGCATAATGAGGGAAGAGAATCTCGTATTACTCCCTTTTTTTTTCTTTTTTTCTGTGACTTTATCGTAACAATCCAATTTTTTTAGAATATTCCTACGTGACCCGTATTAGCATGAAAAACCTGGTAAGATATCACCAACATATATTATCTCCAATTTTTTGTGGTTATATATATACCAATCTTTTTGAGGGATAAAGGTATTACGGTGACATATCAATAAGATGACAATGAATAGCTACCAGCAAAAGATACCTCAAGCATGGTCAAGCCAAACTCATTTAATTTGTACTTCCCCATACTCAGTAGTACAAAGTACAAACCAATTTTAATATTTTATTAAAAAAAGAAAAAAAAAATAGCTACTACTATTCACTTGTCTCGGCCGGCCTAGATGAGCCAAACATGTGAACCAAGCTCACTATTCGAATTAGCACCATGTGCACGTAATTCGAGACAGTATTACATATTATATTTAAAATTGAATTGAAACATTATGCAATTGATTGGTCAAAGAAGAAAAAGACGGACGGGTTTTATTTCCTCGTCCGCAATTCGAAATCAATTTCAATTGCTGCTCAAGAGATGGCAAGACAAAAGCAAGAGACTTCTCCAGACCAACAAATCAAGCAAGAAGAGGTGGAAGAGGAAATGGACTTGGCCTTTCTTGTTTGGGAGGGAGGGATTTATATAGGGGCTTCACCTTGTTCCTGTTTCCAAAGGTCTTGAGTTGATATCAAAGATCTGGGAAAAAAGACAATGGCTGTGTTGGATGGAGATTTAGTAGGCCACACCTGCAATGCGGAAGTAATGATCAGACAATGGCACATTATTCATCACCAATCAGTTTTTTTTTGTCAAAAATGAAGGAGCCCTCCAATTAGCTGCGCACAGCTCACCGAGAAATCAATTTTGACGAGAATTTTTTTTCAAAAATGACCCAATGAATCAACATAACGTTAGTTCCCTATCCAGTATAAAAGAATGCCTATTACAATGTTCCTAATCACCTCGAAAACCCTATTTTCATGCGACGTTCCTTTTCGACGACACTCTTCTTCTTCACACTGTTCCAGGCAAAAGCAAGAATATCATAGGGCAAGAAGCAGCACCCACAACTATCCTTCACAGTTTCAAGCAAAAGCAGGAAATCAAGTTTCTGAGTGTAGAAAAATTTTCGATTTCAGACAGTATTTTTCTTTTATTATTTAGTCATCAGATTTTTATTCTAATTCACCTGTACTGACTAGATTCCCTCTCTTATTAATAAAGATCAGTGTCATCTTCTCTCCGTGGACGTAGGACCAGTACCCCCGCCGGGCCGAACCACGTAAGTATTTGTGTTTTTTGCTCTTTCTGGATTTATTCATTTTGGCTACTTTATTTTTGGTGTTTGGATTTTTAGATCATTGCAGGAAGATTTATTTTTTTCCTAACACACACACATATAAATCAATTTCTATAGCATTGTTTAAAAATGGAACTTATGGGTGTGTTTGTTAGTCTTATTTTCGATTTTTGTTTTCGTCCAAAATCGAAAAGAGGCTTGAAATGTTGTTTGTTAACGACAATATGGACGAATTTTGATTTGTGTTTCACGAAAATTCATTTTTGCGAAACACCCAAATACACATAAGCGTGAAAACTACTTGAAGTAGTTTTTCGCATTTTCGCGATCCTTTTGGGACAAAAGCTTCGCGAAACATAAAAACTGGACATATCAAACAAAAAAGTTTTCGCCAAATAAAAAAATCGAAACTCGAAAATCAATTTCAGTTTTCGTAAAAAAAAAATCGCAAACAAATGCACCCTAAATTTTTATTTGTCATTTGTCAGCTTATGACAATTTTGACATGCATTCTTCTATTCTAATTTTGGAGGTCCTTGCTATTCAAGCAGCTTTTTTGCAAGCTAATTAATTTTATAAAAAACAAAATTATTTATAAAATTAGGTTTTAAAATTGTTATTGATATTTGTAATAGGAACCTTGATCTCGTTACTCACAGGGGCTTTCCCAATGATGAGAGTCGTCACTTGTAATATTCGTGCTCGTATTTTGATTAATTTTTGGAATTAGGGGCGGAACCAGGAACTTGTGCACATACCCCAATGAGAGAGCACACACAAGTTGAGGAGGAGAAGAGGTGGTTGACGAATTTTGAGAGGGCTTCTACGCGAATTCGTCGGGCAATCACAAGAGCACGACGTAGGGAGTTCGTCTATGAGGTGGGTGAGTGGTCATAATCCTTTAGGGTCTGTTTGGTTAGCGAAACCAAGTCTGTTTTCATGGTTTCAGTTTCACTGAAACCAAAACTGCTTACGAAAACGTGTTTGGTTTAGTGTTTTCGTGAAACTGAATCGAAACCAGAATGAAAACGAAACCAGTTTTCTTAACAATAATTTTCGCTAACCAAACCAATTCTGTTGTTTTCATTTTTATTAAGAAAACTGGTTTCATTTTCATTCTGGTTTCGATTCAGTTTCACGAAAATACTAAACCAAACACGTTTTCGTAAGCAGTTTTGGTTTCAGTGAAACTGAAACCATGAAAACAGACTTGGTTTCGCTAACCAAACAGGCCCTTAGGGTTTTGCCCTCTCTAGGGCAATCCCATGGAAGTATATGAACTTGGTTTGATATAAATCGAATTTGGGTGTTGATTTGCATATTATCTCCAAGTTTGTTTTACTATTTGATGCTTGATAGGATGTGGATGTGTTAGGGCAACCCTATGAGAGAATTTGGTCGGATGAAAACCCTAAGGGTAGGGGACTTTAGGATCTATTTTGGTTGTGGGATCATTTCCCTCTTGATAAATTTGCAGAATTTCTTCTTTAGATACTTGAAGTAGAGTTTGGTTGAGAAGTAGGGAGGTTAGACCCTATACTTCTTTTAGGGCATGCAGCCCTAGTAGAGAAGGAAGGCTCCCAATGTTCTTGAACCTTAAATTTATGAGATGTTGTTATCAGTTAGAGGTGGATGAAACCCCCTTGTAAGTAGTCTCATGAAGAAGACTGTAGTGTGGCATGAGCATGCCCACCAAATGTTTGATGAAATGCCACATCCGCTTAATTTAAGTTTAAATCCGAATTTTCTTTAGTATAATTTTATGTTGGTTTATGTGTAGTATCCAAGTGTGTTGAGTTGGCCAATTTTAAGGGCCAAAATCCCATGTTTAAGAGTTGTTTGGGTGAAAGGCCTAAGAGCACTCAAGTCCACCCAGAAATTTAGGTAGACATGTTTCTCATGTGTTTCAGAGGTCGAGATGTCATCCGACTCGAGTGAAACTCCGGGGTTAGTTCGTAGGGCATATGTACAACCCAAATACTGATAATTGAAGGGTTTATGTATTTAGAAAGAGAGCAAAGTGAATCTGCATATTTCTGTACATGATAGTCCATTTCTGGACCTGCGAGTTTGACATGCCGTACGGAGGGCGAGACATTATCCTACGCCAGTGGAACTATGAGAAAAGCTTGTAGGACTTGTGAACAAGTCTAAGAACCATTTCTGAGGAACCTGGACTAAGTGCCGATGGTTTACGAGGTTCGCCAAATTGCTATATGAAACTGTATAGAAACTACTTGTGACTGCAGAAATTTGAGTGGGCATATTTGTTACGTGGTTTAGTGGTTGAACTATCATTCAAATGACGTGAAAATTAAGGGATGATTGTTATGATATGTGAACATGCCAGTTATGTAATTTTTGTAGGGAATAAGCTTAGAATTAAAGGTTTTTTATGTGGGACAAAATGCTATCTAAATATGTTTTAAACTGCAGAGTCTTGACTAAGTGTTGGAGAATTCTGATTTAACCCTTATTTAAGGGTTGTTTTCATATTATGATTGTGCACTATAGTATACCATAGTTGTTGGACTTATATATCTGTGTTTGAGATGAGCATTTAGCCATATGATTGTATCAGTATCATACTTGTATGAATTTAAATGCACATTAAATTATTGTCCCATGTATTATTCTTGTGAGTGGTGTTATATGATTCCATCCGGTGACGGGGGTGAGGTGCCCCGTAGAGATGGCTCTAGAGGCTCATCCGATGACAGGGGATGCCCCAAAGGGACGACGCTAGGCTGATATGTGATTCCAACCGATGATGGGGGAGTGCCCCGAAGAGACGTCTCCGAAAATCCATCCGGTGATGGGGGATGCTCCAAAGAGATGACATTGGGTATTGATTCTGACTAATGACGGGGAGTGCCCCAAAGAGACAACTCTAGAAACCCATCCGATGATGGGGAATGCCCCGAAGAGACGGCACTGGGCTGGGTGGTATGTTGGGAGGCCACACCAACTACCTACAAAGTGTGCCTATTTGGGTGTACATTCACAACCATTTGGGACAATAACGAAAGGGGTTTGTAGAGGCTAGTGTGCATGTCCCTAGTGTGCATGTCCCATGAGAGGAAGATGTGATAGTATTAGTTTTATGCGATAAATCTGATTATAATGTGACAACGTGATTGCTAAGTTATATTATGACTTGATGAGTTATTTTAATATTATCCTGTCATGGGTTGGCCTATTTATTATATTACTACTTATTATGTTGATATGTTTGAGAGGGCTAGTATTAGCCACTCACTGAGTTGTAAACTCACGCCCTCCTGCTTATGTGTGCAGGTTCAGGTGAGGATCATGGTGCTTGATGCAGTTGATGGCACAAGCTCAGCTGGGAGATTTCTGCCGGTCGCAGTTTAGGGCATTTTAGTTTGTTAGTCGTTGTACAATTGGAGTATTTTTGAATATTTACCTTGAGTACATTTGATACTTTTGATTTGAGTCATGTTTCCCATTTACATATTGTTGAACCCATACGGGTATTTATTCTATTATGCATTTCATTGATATGAGTATATTATTGTTCATTAGCTAGGCTTCGGGGTACGTGTGGTATTCCCAATTGGTCATGTGACCCTAAAATTGGGGCATGACATCACTAGAGAAAGGATGGGTGTCTCGATATTAGGTTCCTACGTGATTTCATCTTCCTCATGTGAGTCGCGCACCCTTTAACCCCCTCGGCTATTTCCTCCTGTCTTTTGCTATCGAAATCAAAAGGAGTAACAAAGGGTTTTATATTTACATCCTCTCATCTCGAATCTCGCGGTACTCTTCGGCGGTGTGGTGTAGATATGGAGATCTCTATTGGCTTAACCTAAACTGTCTGAGATGTCACGTCAGCAACAATCTCATCGCCTGACGCGATCAAGACCAACTCTGCCTTCCCCGATAATGTACAATAATTCTCCTTTGCCTTTCCACCTATTTCTAATGCAGATATCAATCGATCGACCAGTATCACTAAGGGATCGACTGAGAAAATGAAGAGAGTGACTTTTGCTTAGACGATCTCAAGCGACAAGGATGTTTGTCATTCCGATCTATCAAATAACTTGTTCCCAAGTGCTTCTAGATTTAGATCTAGTAAGGATGCCCCTGGTTCCTTCAAGAATGGAGGTGAAATGTGTTGGCTTTAGGTTTTCAACCTAAGTCTTAATCTCGGTTTTGATGGTTTTGATGATAACAAATATGGGACTAATGATTTCATTGAGAATATCTTTCATGTTACATATCAATTAGCGTTCGATGTCCTCGATCAGAAAAATTAGAGAAATCGGAAATCAGAAGGACATTGATCATCGCGCTCGGATTCATCGCGAAAATATCTCAAAGAGCGACGCGTGCATCAAAGATGTATTGGATGAGCTCAAGGATCACATGAAAGCTCTCCAAGTTGATGGTCGTTGAAAGCCGAAACCCGAAAACAAAGCGCGAAAGATCCAAGCTGAAAATTCAACTCAGCCTAAGTTCGGTCGACCGGGCGATCGACCGAATAGGGTAAGAAAATGGCACCAGCCATTTCGGTCGATCAGTCGATCGACCGAACACTGCCAAAAATAGGCAGTGGGCACTTCGGTCGACCAGTCGGTCGATCGACAGAGGCTGGTTTTGGGTAGTAGCCCTAGTGGTCCACCGGAGTAAAAAATAGCGCAGCACACGATTTTGGCTTCCCTGCGTCGGTCGACTGATGGGTCGACCGGATTGAGGGAATAAATAGTCGCGTCTGGGCGGTCGACCCGTTGGTCGACCGACCACAGACAGAATGCGGCGGTCGATGTGAGCGGTCGATCGATCGGTCGACCGGCAGTCTACAACGGATAGTTTTCTATCCGTTGAGCAGTCGTTTCTTCAGCAGGGTATAAATATACCCTCATATGATTCTTTTACACTTCTTCCTTGTCAATTACAGATTTTATTGAGCCATTAAAAGGAAGATTTAAGCCTTCGAAGTGATTGATTGAAGTGCAGAAGATTTTATTGAGCCATTCTTTTATCTGTTGTTTGAACTGATTTTTGATTTGGGTTTGTGAGAAGACCTTGTGTCAGGTCTTGCGTATAAGTGATATCCTTGGTGCAGAAGGAGTAAAGCCACTTGTGTATACTTAGTGATTACTAGGATTAGTTCTAGTTGTCCCTTAGGTTGAGGTGGGAAAGTGCTTTCGATAGGAAGGCGGGATACTTCCGGGTGTGGAAGTGCCTTCGGTTGGAGAGCGGAGACTTTTCGGTTAAAAGTACTCTGTGTAAGGGAAACTAATTAATCTAGTAAAACTTAGTTTGGAAATCCTAAGCGGGGTGCTTAGGTAGTGGAGTAGGCATTGGGGCCGAACCACTATAAATCTCGTGTTTGCATTGTTTCATTTTGTTGTGCTTTAATTGCTAAATCATTTATTGCTTCCGCATATAATAATTGAATCACAAATTGCCTAAACAATTTAAGTAAACGATTAAAATCGGATTTAGGGTAATAGAATTAGTAAACACACTATTCACCCTCCCTCTAGTGTCACCATTTCGATCACATTTGGTATCAGAGCGGGTTCGTAGCTAGAGATTTTACCATCTCTTCTACATCTTGTCTCGGCCTTGAAATGACTCTAGAGTCGGTAGCGTCTACACCTCCTAGGTTCGATACCTCTAACTTTGGTCTATGGAAATCTAGGATGTACACATTTCTAAAGACTCAAGGCTTTGGTGTCTTTAACATGTTACATTGGGAATTCATTGAACCTAATGATGATATGCATGCTTGGAGTAAAATGGATAAGAAAATATTTAAGTATAATGGAGATGCCATGAATTACATACTTAGCACATTACCAAATGACATCCTAGATAAAGTCATGCATTGTTCTTCGACTTATGATTTATGGGCTAGTTTAAACATTTTATACGATTATGCTAAAATCGAAGAGATTGACACTTTTGGTGAAGGTGGTGATGACAATGGTCACTCACCTACTACTAATCTTGGTTTTGATGCTCATAGCTCTTCTAGTCAAAGGAGTAGCTCCAAGAGCCGAAAAAGGAAAGTAGTGTGCCATGCATGCAAGGAAAAAAGACATGTGAAGAAGAATTGCCCCACCATGAAAAACAAGGCAAAGAAGAGGTCAAAAGCTTCTACATCATCATCCCATTCAAATGAAACATCCTCTTGCAATGACTATGAAGCTACTTCAAAAGTTTGCCTCATGAGTACCAATGATGAGGTACACTCTTTCCCTTTTAGTCATAATATTGATAATGAGAGTACTAGCTCTTCTAGTTCATTCAATATGTCATATGAAGAACTAGTTGAGGAATGTTAAAAAATATATGTCTTGCTAGTTAGAAAAGATAAGGAAAACAAAATGTTAAAAAAGGAAAATGTAATGCTTAATTCTCATTTACATGAATCTAAACTAGAAAATAAAAATTGAAATCTAGTTCATTTGATTCATGCCATGATAATGTAGAACTTGAGCTTAAGGACTTGAAGCTCAAAAATAACAATTTAGAAAAAGAGAATTGCATGTTAAAATCTCAATTACATGCATTACATAAATCCATGAATGAAATGAAAAGTGAGATTACTTTCTTGAGTAAGAAAGTAAATGAATTAAAAAATACTTCATTTCCTAAGAACACTAGAATGAAAAATGCTTATGTAAAGAATGCAAATGTTCATCATCATTCCCATGCTAAGCATTCTACCATCAAACCTCATGTTCAAAATAAAAATATTTCATCTAAGAATGCTCATATTCATCATGTCTCACATATCAAGCATTCAAATGATAGATCTAATGTCCATAGCATAAATAAAAAGAAATTCAATGGACATTATTTTTGTTGTGGTATTTTGGCCATGCTATTATTGATTGTGCATTCAAGAAAAATCCAAGTGTAGTTAAGACACTTTGGATTCCTAGGCCAACTCACCCCCAAGGACCTAAAGCAATTTGAGTACCAAAAGTCTCATCTTCTCTTGTAGGGGGAGCTACCACACAATGATAAAGAGAAGTGAAGAGTTAAACTTGACCTTGGATTTAAATGAAAAATCTCCAAGAGGTTGCAACTTCGAATCATCATGATGCCTAAAGTATGGAAATTGGCATCGAGGTATATTTTGTATTGTCTCCTTCTTTGGTTTGTTCTATTTAAGTTAGAGTGTTGATATATGCTTAATTTGAGTTGTTTTCCCCGCTCTTACTAAAGAGTTCTTTCAAAAATGATTTTTGATTTTTTGATCTTCGGTCTCTTCGGAGACCTAAGTGGCCTGTAATGGGCCTAAGCGACCTTGCAGTTTTAAATCGTAGGCTAATTGTGGCTTTCGGTTTTCAACCAATAGGAAGGGTTGGAGATCATGTTTTAATTTATTATTCTTGTGATCTCTTAAAACTCATTTTGATATCACTCGATTTCATTTTAAAACGGATTTCAAACCATTTAGCAAAGTGATCTTTGATAATGATTCTTGATGCCTATCTTTGCTTCTTGGTTGAGCTAGCTTACTAAGTAGCTATATTTTCACTAAAATATTAGTGTAGTTTACTTGCAAGTTATAAATATTTTAGGAATGCTAACTAGGAAGAAAATGATTAGTTTGGCTAAATTCTCATGAATAAGGTATAATCTTGATAGATTCAAAATCTTAAATGTTATACCTCAATGTTTAAGTTTAAACTATGTCTCTATACTCATAATTAGATTTGCATGTTAACACACTTGAATTCTCATGAGTAGGTAGAATAGCACTTAGACAAATTTCATCAAATGAAACTTGCTCTAGGTTGATACTTGCTATTGAGAGATATTTCTTTAAGACCAAACTAGTTAAACTTGTTTAGGGACCTTATACCTCAAATGGTTCACATCTTGATCCCTTAGATTCATTTTGAAATCATGGTATCCATCTTAAAATGAATCTTAACTATCTAGCATATGTTAAGGTTTTAAATGAAATTTTGTATTGATCCTTTGCTAGTTAGTATGTTAGCTTGCTAGTTGACATATTATTTCATTATGATATTAATGATGTCTACTTGCAAGTTATGAATGTAAATGAAGACAATGCTATCTAAAAGAAAATGAAAAAAAAAATGAAAAAGTTGGGCAAATTTTTAAGAAAAAGGTATGGTTTTAATTTTGCAAAAATCTTTGTATAATTCTTGAATTTTCATGTTTAATGATGTCTCTATATGCTCATGATTGATTATGCATGATAAATACTTGAATTTTCATGAGTAAGAAAATTTTTGTTAACTTAGTTCATTTCATGATATCATGATATTTATGAAATCGAACTAGGTTAAAATTTTTCTCTAGAGACCTCACTTTAAGTTAAAAGTTTGATGAACATGTTTAGATACACATATCACATGAGTCTAGATATTTAAAACTTGAAAATTCATGTCTAGATGATCAAATACAATTGGTATATCACTTTAGGGGACTTAAGCTTGAAAAGTTGGACTCAAGTTAATAAATCGACTTGGTCATCTCATTTTAAGTTCAAACTTCATAAACATATTTAGGTGTGTTAATGATTAGTTGTCATGTGCTTAAGATTAAAAATTCATGTCTAGATGAATAAAGTGACAACTAATTCACCTTAGAGGACTTAAGCTTGAAAATTTTGACCCAAGTCAATAAATTGACTTGGTCACTTTATTTTAAGTCTAAAACTTCATAAACATGTTTAGAAATAGGTATGACATGTTTCCATGCACTTAGAGTGATAAATTCATATGGATATGGATAAAATGACATAGAGGTGGTTTCATGAAAACCTCTTTTAAACCAAGTTGATCCAAGTCAACAAGTTGACTTAAAGGTCTCATTTTTAATCCATATTTGAGAAATATGTTTAGATTTACTCATGTTAGGTATCCATAAGTTTAAATTTGAAAAATCATGAGTAAATGTTAAGATTGAAACTTAGCAAGTTTCATAAAAACTAGTTTAGTTTTGAATGAAACCATGCTAGGTTGATATCTTGACTTAATAACATAATTTTCATTTCAAACTTGACATATACTCTTTACATGACCATCATGTGATGTCATGAAAGTTTGAATGAAAATTGAACAAGTTTTAAGAATAACTGAAAATTATAAAAATATCATTTGAACCTACAATTGGTGTCAAATTCAGTTATTCCTAGAGAAATATAGAAAAATCTTTTTCAATTGATTCTTGAATCTACACTTTCATTGAAAAATCTAGTATGTTGTGTAAAAATTTCAAAAAATATCATCAAGAATCTAATTTATAATGGAATTTTGTAGTTGAATTTCGAAAACACAAAGTATCCTTATTTGAAATGTCAATCTTTTCGATACTTTGATTTTTCTTCAAAAACTTCATATAAAAACTCATGTACACCATTTGGATTCCATTTCTAATATCATTCACTTAATTTCTTGAGTAAAATCATTTCTATGAATGATTTTGATATCTTGAATGATACCTAAAAATAAGTTTTTGATTAAAATCAATATAGGATGAAAAATTATCTTTGAAAATTCTTTTGAGTTCAAACTTTATTCATGTATTTCAAATGACCATTCAATATTTGCTATCAAAAAATTCTCATCCAAAAATTGGTACCAAAGTTTTTCATCAAAAATATGATTTTGTATAGATTTAAAAGTTTGATTTTTTTTATAACTTGAAGAATAGGTTGACCTAAGTCAACAAAGTGAATTAAAAAAAAAATTAAGCCCAAACTTTATTCATAGACATATGTTATCTCATGTTAGATGTCCAAATGCCTAAGATTGAGAAAACATGAGTAGATAGCAAAACTTGAGACTTAGCATTTTTTATGTCTTTCATGTTTATTTCAAATGAAAACATGCTAAGCTCATATCTTGATTGTATGACATTAGTTTCATTTCAAACTTGATATACATGCTTCAAATGAGTATATCTTTGTATTGTGAAAGTTTGAATCAGATCAAAAATGTCATGAAAAAAAAACAACATTCATGGAAATATTGAGTGCATACATGACTTAGTTTTGAATTCCATCTATCATTCTTTGATATCATGTATGCTTTTGTTTCACATTAAATATTTGTTTTCCATCCCTTTGGTTGAGATCTTCATGTGTCATGAAAAATCTTTAGAATCTCAACTTAGTGCAAAAAAATTTGTTTTTCATCCCTTTGACAAAATTGACCTTTCTTGCCCTTTTTGATTGATGTCAAAAGGGGGAGAAATATGGAGAAGAGTATAGGTATAAAGGGGAGAAAACTATGGAAAAAAGTATAAGAAAATATAGGAGAAAACTATAGGTAAAGGGGAGAAAAATATGGGAAATCCATGTATATAGATAGGGGGAGTTTAATTATATAGATATGCATGCTGATAGGGGGAGAAATCTCTTAGTTGATATCCTTCTATGCGTTAATGATATATATTTTCTCAAGGATGTTTGTCATCATCAAAAATGGGGAGATTGTTGGCTTTAGATTTTCAACCTAAGTCTTAATATTTTGATGGTTTTGATGATAACAAACATGGGACTAATGATTTCATTGAGAATATCTTTCAGGTTCCATATCAATTAGCGTTCGATGTCCTCGATCGGAAAAATCAGAGAAATCGGAAATCGAAAGGACATTGATCGTCGAGCTCGGGTTCATCGCGAAAACTTCTCGAAGAGCGACGTGTGCATCAAAGACGTATTGGATGAGCTCAAGGATCACACGAAAGCTCTCCAAGTTGATGTCGTTGAAAGCCGAAACCCAAAAACAAAATGCGAAAGATCCAGGCTGAAAATTAAACTCAGCCTAAGTTCGATCGACCGGGCGATCGACCGAATAGGGTAAGAAAAATGGCACCAGCCACTTAGGTCGATCGGTCGATCGACTGAACACTGCCGAAAATAGGCAATGGGCACTTCGGTCGACCGACAGAGGTTGGTTTTGGGCAGTAGCCCTAGTGGTCGACCGATCGGTCGACCAGAGTAACAAAATTCCACAGCGCGCGATTTTGGCTTCCTTGCGTCGATCGACCGATGGGTTGACTGGATTGAGGGAATGAACAGTCGGGTCTGGGCGATCGATGTGAGCGGTCGATCGGTTGATCGACCGACCAATCGACCAACCAATCGACCGACGATCTACAACAGATAGTTTTCTATCCGTTGAGCAGTCGTTTCTTCAGCAGTGTATAAATATACCCTCATATGATTCTTTTACACTTCTTCCTTGTCAATTACAGATTTTATTGAGCCATTAAAAGGAAGATTTAAGCCTTCGAAGTGATTGATTGAAGCGCGCCTATTCTTCTGTCGAGTTCTTCTTCAAGCGCCAGCTGCTTCCCTCAACTCTGCTACAACACAAGATTTATCTTCCAGCAAGTTGGAGGTTCTAAGGCTTGAAAAAAAGTAGATAATTTTGTTTTACTTTAAGCTCTTTTCCCTTGTAATTTTATCTATTGTTTGAACTGGTTTTTGATTTGGGTTTGTGAGAAGACCTTGTGTCAGGTCTTGCGTATAAGTGGTATCCTTGGTGCAGAAGGAGTAAAGCCACTTGTGTATACTTAGTGATTACTAGGATTAGTTCTACTTGTCCCTTAGGTTGAGGTGGGAAAGTGCTCTCGGTAGGAAGACGGGATACTTCTGGGTGTGGAAGTGCCTTCGGTTGGAGAGCGGAGACTTTTCGATGAAAAGTCTTCTGTGTAAGGGAAACTAATTAATCTAGTAAAACTTAGTTTGGAAATCCTAAGCGGGGTGCTTAGGTAGTGGAGTAGACATTGGGGCCGAACCACTATAAATCTCGTGTTTGCATTGTTTCATTTTGTTGTGCTTTAATTGCTAAATCATTTATTGCTTCCACATATAATCATTGAATCACAAATTGCCTAAATGATTTAAGTAAATGATTAAAATCAGATTTAGGTTAATAGAATTAGTAACACACTATTCACTCCACCCCCCCCCTAGTGTCGCCATTTCGATCACAAAATGATAGATATGTGTCTGGATCTAGGCGTAAGCTCTTCTTTGAGGCCTTTGCATCCTTACCGTTCAAGTATCTTTTCTTCAATCCCTTTGGGAAAAAGATCATATGTTTCTGGATCTTGGTTTTGAATACTTCCTCGATTTCGTGGGCAAATCTGTTCAAGAGTCACTACAGGAGATTATTTATTTAATGGTGTTGGTGAAATGGTCACACTAGAGGGGGGTGAATAGTGTGTTAATCTTTTAGCCTAATTTCAATTTTAATCATTTCTTAAACTGCTTTGGCAATTTATCAATTAACGCAATAAGATAAAACAATAAATACGAGAATTAAATACAACCACAATTAGCCAATGCAAACACAAAGATTTATAGTGGTTCGGCAACACCGCTTACTCCACTACCTAAGCATAGTGCTTAGGTTTTCACTCACAAATCCACTAAATTAAGAGTAGTTTACAATTGATGACTTTTCACCAGAAAGACCCTACACTTGCTTTGAAGGCACTTCCACATCCGGAAGTATCCACCTTCACACCGAGTAAGCTTTCTCACCTCAATTCCTAAGGAATACTCCTAACCTAGCTTACGCACATGGATTTCTATACCAAGGTGACCACCAAATCACAAAACCACACACTAGGTCTTCTTACACACTTGAGTATATCAATTTAAAAGAAAGTAAAAATAATTTTGAACACAAGAAGAGAATAAGGAGGACTTATCACAACAAGAACAACTCCTCTTCTTGAGTCTAGCAACCTTGAAGAGCCCTCCAATGATAATGCACTTTGGAATGAGGGATCAAGAGGTAGAGTTTAAGGATTAGGCCCAATGGGAGCTTGAGGATGCAAAGATTAACTCAATATAAGCTTAGGGCATCAGTGAGTGAGTATGGAGAGAGTTTTAGGAGGGTATTGATAACCCCCCCACTCAAAATAGCACACCAACGGGCATTTTCTGCTCGTCGGCGTCGCCCGGTCGGTGGCCGGCTAATGGCCAGTTGATCGGCCAAGCAACCAACCACCGACTGGAGCCCACTACCAATATTCGGGCTTTGTCGATTGGTGTTTGGCTGATGGCCAGTCGATCGGCCGTTGATCGCCCATCTACCGACACCTATGAAACTCTGCATTTTGCTAATTTTTCTCGCGGCATTCGTTTCCGGGTTTTGGGTTTCGAAGTCATGTGAAGTGCATGCATATTGGAGAGCTACCCAAGTGTTTTTACATTTACTCTAAGCTCTTCCTAAATTTCTTCGGTGCACTCATTGAGCGTCTAGGAAGCGGCATGGGGACTTGTCGTTTCGAGACGATGCCGCATGCGACGGTATCAATTTCAACCCGATTTCAACCTGCGACTTTTATGTTTAAAACTTTTTAAACATAGTTTGTTATCATCAAAACAATTATTGAGAGAATAGAGTGCAATGGTGAAACTCTCGGCCAACATTCTTCCCCTTTTTGATGATGACAAACAAATGATGATAAGTATATAAAACAATAAGCATTTAAAGCATAAAGCATGAATTCATAATGCATAAGTGAGAGCGATACAAGATTATACTAAATATTCTAAGTGCTCCCCCTATCAATATACATATTTATAAACTTTAACTCTCCCCCTATCATTATGCCATAAACTACTTGTTTAAGAGTTACAAAAACTAACATGATGATCACATTCTTCTCCCTCTTTTGACATCAATAAAAAAGGGTGCATAAAGGAAACTAAAGAAGAACTAAATCATACAAGACAAGATGAGACCATAAGTATAAACTAGAGGTGGCAATGGGTCATGCTCGGGCCAGGCTCGAGCCGGCCCGAATTTTTAAAGGGTTAAAATTTAATTTTTAAATTTAAAGGCTAGGGGTGAGTTTTAAACCTCAGACCTCTAATTTTATTTGAGATAGTTTAATCATTGTACTAAGTTTTATCATCTATTTTCTAACACATTTTTTGTATGTAAAGTAGTACAAATTAATAAAAAGATTTTAAAAAAAATCAAATTATAATTACATTTTTATTTATCTTGAATACAAAAATATTTATGAAATGATAAAATAATTTGTTAATATTATAATAGACCACACCTTAAAAGGTTGCCTACGTACCTTCTATAGTTAAACTTGTACTCCCTAATGATTAAACTATAGAAGGATCAGGTCTACATAGTTCTTTTTACATTTTTAATCACTCATAGTCTCCGATGATTTAACTTGTACTTGGACTAGCAGCACCAGCTTCGCTTGTTTGAGCTTCCTCCTCTCCCGATGATGAAGTGTCGTGTCCTCCCTTATCTTATAATCTATCTTCAGCATCCAATCAGTCTTTTAAGCAAATGCACATTTCAATCATTTCTGCACTCATTTGGCTCCTTCTTTCGTCGAGAATTCTATTTCCTACACTAAAACAAGATTCGAAAGCTACTGTAGACACAGAAACAATTAGTAAATCATGTGCCATGATGGAAACAATAGGATACACATTTTCTTATTTTTTTCACCATGCTAAAATCTCATTATCATCAATTTTGTCAGAATGATTATGATCTAGAAAAAAATTCAATTCATTGAAATAAGTAGATTTAGTTTTTTTTATCCTATGACCAAGTTGAGAATTAATATTATTTTCACTATCATCTCTTAATGTAGAAGAAGAAGATGTTAGCTTATTTATAATTGCATCACCAAATTTTGAAGCGTAAAATACAAACATAGAATTCAATAAATTTGAAACTCTAGATTTTTTTTCAACATTATTTAATTCCATATTATTATAATAATCATCTAACAAAATATTTAAACCATCAATTTTCATTCTATGGTATAAACATATTGCTAAACAAAATAAACTAGGTATATCTGATCAATACTTTTTAAATTTATATTCCATTAAAGAAATAATTTGTGCAAGTAAAGGATGATGTCTATGTGAAGAAAATACTTCACTAATACGAACTAAATGCGAAAGAGTTAAATTACATGTAGGATAATAAACACCGAAAAGTTGTTCGGTAGCTTTATTAAAAAGTTCTAAAATTTGAGTAATATGCCCAGCAACTAACCAATCATTATCATTAATTGGATCACCAGACATATTTTCATTATAAAATATTATAAGGATCTCTTGGTATTTTTTAGTAGACCTAAGCATATGATATGTTAAATTACATCTAGTAATAACATCAGCATTAAATTTTTTTAATGGTTTATTAAAAGATTGACATAATTTTTTAAATTTTTGTGTTCTTGCTTTTTGAAGAATGCATATATTTAATAACATCTCTTATTTTTTCTACATGTATATTTACTAATTTTAAACAATTTTGTACACATAAATTTAAAATATGACAAACACAATGAACATGAAATAGTTCACATTCTAATACTGGCTTAAATAATTGTATAAGGGGAGGCATAGCAGCATCATTATTACTAGCATTATCAAAACTAATCAAAAAAAAATTATTATTTATATTATAGAAATATGTTACAAATCTAATAGCAGAAAAAATGGCAACATAAGTTTGTGGATATTCAAAAACTTTAAAATTAATATTTTTTTTTGCAAAAAAAAAATTTCATCAAACCAATGTGGAGTAACACAAATGTAAGAATTAGTAGTACGTTGACTAGACCAAACATCATAGGTTAAAAAAATTGATTTATTATTTTAAAAACTATTTATTATGTTTTCTCTATATAAAAAATAATTTTAAAGCATCACTTTTCATTGTATTTCGAGTAATTTTTTTATATTTTGATTGTAAAGTATTTTGAATCCAAGTAGAAAATCTTGGTTGATTAACAAAACTAAAAGGAGGTTCACTTTGAACAATTAATTTTGCAAGTTCTCGACGTTGAAAATCATGATCATACGAAAAAGTTGTTAAACCATAAAAAGATAAATTAAGAATTTGTTTAGCTTGTGTAACCTTAGTGCCATGACCCTTTGCATGACATAAAAGATGACAAGTTCCTCCTGTTGTTGAAGCCGAAAGAATTTTTGATATTTTCTGCATCGGGCTTTTGTTATGGTGCCATCAGCTTCAATAATTTTCTCAAAATATTCCCATACTGCACTTCTTTTTCTACCTGGTTGACATAAATTAATAGATGGACTTATCTCAATATCTTGGTTTTGTTGAGTGGTAGGAGTACTAGGAGATATTTCTTCTAATATATTTGATCCAACTTGTGGAGAATAACCTGAAAAATTTCTATCCGCCATTAGTAAAAAGTAAATATAAAAGTATAAATATTATAATAATCAATGAAACAAATTTAAGAGATTAAAAAAAATTGACAGCTGTAATATCTCATATATTTAAATTTATTATTTTTTCTTTTATGTGTTTTTGCCAGCTTAGCGGACTAGTTCGTGGTCGAGTCGAGTCGACTCATACTCCGGAGCGAGCTTGCGAGCTCGGGTAAGTAGAATATAAATTTATGAATTTATGAATTTTTAGGCTTGGGTGGTTGAGAGTATTTAATTTGGTGTTGTGTGTGCATAATTGCTAATTATGTTCATATGGGTATTTAATTAATTGTTTGTGATTTATTAGAATGAGATTAATTAAATTATTTAAGTCTATCGGGTTAGTGGATTTTGGTTTTGGCTTAAGGTGGATGCGAGTTGTGAATTAATGGTTTAAGGGGTTAGGGTTGAGGAGTGTGTATAAACCCCCCCCTCATGGCTTGTGGCTCCTATTTTAGAGCCACCTAAAAAGCTGAGAAAGGGAGCCAGTCGCCAAGCCAAGCCGCCACCCAGAGCCAAGTCGAGCCACTGCTTTTTCTTCCTCTTCCTCTCTTCCTTCTTTCCCATTGGAGTCGAGCCGAGAGGAGCCGAGCCGCCTGCTTCCTCTCCCTCTCTTCTTTCCCTTTGGAGCCAAGCCGAGAGGAGCCAGCCCCTCTCTCCCTCTCTCCATGTCGGCGGCTTGGAGTGAGCTGCCACCCCTTGGAACTATTTTTTTGGGTTGAGTCATCAACCTTTTGAAGCCGGATTCGAGGGCCTTCGTCCTGGATTCTTTTCCTAATATTTTTCTAAATTAAGGTGAATGGTTTACCCTCTCTCTTCGGGATTTTAATCGGAGTTTTGAAGCCGTTCGTGACGGCTCGGTATTTATGCCTTGTTCTTGAATATTTTTTTTGAGTTCTTGCCATATTTTCTTGATGTGAAAATCATGATTTATTCTTTCAAATTTGACTTCTTGATTTGTGGATTGCATGCTTAGGATTAAATATGTGATTTTGGATAGAAATCATGTGGTAGGAGTAAGATCTTGATAATGACTAATTAAGGATTCTTGAGAAAGGAATTCTTGATCCTAATGTTTGACTCTTGATTTAAGTGTATGAGTTCTTGTTAATCTTGATTAAAAGCATGATTTATGTTAATTAATTCCTGAGATTAGTATTTTGTCATAATGGTAATTTAGGGATTAATTTTTGTTAATTTTTGGATTTAATTCTATAAGTACGCTGAAATTGCATGTTTGCTGAAATTGTATGCTGAGATGATGAATCTGTGTTGATTTTAATTTATTTGCTTTGATGTGTGTGTATGTGTGAATATAGTCGTGTAACTTATCGTTTTGACCAAAAAACATAGTTTGAAAACATAGGACACACTTTGGAGACTAGATTCGGGTCAGACACAGCAGTTCTGGGCAGAATAGTAACCTAAAACAAAACCCTAATTGAGATGATCTAAATTTTAATTCTATAATTAAAATTAGGGTTAAGGGTGAGCAAAATCTATTATGAACCAACTTACAAGGTATTCATGAAATAAAACCACACGGGATCATGACATTACGGGTCTAAGGGATAGGGGTCGGGTTTGGAGTGTTGAGACGCTTCATAATGAGGACACCCCTAGGACACCGTAGGGGAATCTTAACTTAGGTCTTGATGCGTCATATTCTTGGGAATGGCAAAACGGCTCGATTAGGAGCTGGGGTTCGAGCTACGCCCGGGTGGTTGGACACCAAAATTCCTAACTTGCATGTTAAGTTCAGAGGGCCTTTCCCGATTATCCTAGTATTTGTGATTGCCTCTAGACATGGTAGGGATTCGACCCGATGCACCTCTTGATGGTGATGTTGTCTTTGGGCATGGTAGGGATTCGACCCGATGCACCTCTTGACGGTGATGTTGCCTCTAGGCATGGTAGGGTTTCGATCCGATACACATTTTGTGGGTGATGTTGCCTTCAGGCATGGTAGGGCTTCGGTCTGATGCACCTCTTTGAGAACTAAATGTCGTAGGCATGGGTGACCTGTTGGCCTAGTAGCTAGTTACACCTTTGTGACATTGCCTCTGTAGAGATAGATATATTCTTGTTATCTCTGTGGTGTTGATTTGTGGGGGTTGGTAAAATTGCTCACTGAGTTCTTTGAACTCACCTATTGTCGTTATTTTATTTTGCAGAACCTGATCGGTGAGGTGGGCTGGAGCACTTGGCCCAACTGGAGGGCAGAGCAGCCACATAATCTCATAGCAGTCCTAGTTAGGGGTCGTAGTCGAGTCTGTGGTAGGTTGTCATGCACTTTTATTTTGGTATTTGGAGTTGTAGTCCCGTGGGGACATTCACATTTTATTCAATTTTATTTATTAAAAGAACTGTTGATCTTCGATTTATTTCCGCACTTGAGATATGTATTTAAAACCTTGTTGTTTTGAAATGAAAATCTGTTTTGGTTCTTTTAATTATTAAAAGTTGTATTTACTTGTTGTTTATGATGTTGGCATGTGCATTAGTTAGGCTGCGGGGTATAGGTACATATACCCTGGCCGGTCACGTGACCCTGCAATTGAGGCATGACAACAACAGTCTTGAATCATTGATAAACTTAAAAATTTATTGAAAATGATTGTAAATGAACTTAAATTGTTGAGAGTTGAGACTTGAGAGAAAGAGTTGGGAGATGAGAATGGAGATAGAAAAAATAAAAAAGATAATGGGATATTTATAGGAGATTTTAAATAATAAAATATATATTTTTTAAATTAATCAGGTCTGACTCAGGCCAGACCTAGGGCGGCGCTCGCCAGACCTAGGTCTGGCACTCTGGCCCAAGTCTGACGCACGTCAAACCTGGCTTTGACTGGGCCAGCATAGCACGCGTGTCGTGCTCGGGCCAGCACGATGCACGTGTCATGCTTGGCCCAAGTGTCGTGCTGAGCACGGCACGCCCGCGGGTCGTGCCTAGCACGGCCCACGTGCCCATGGGGCGAGCCCAACCCGCCTCCCAGGCATAGATGAGCCGGGTCAGGCACGACCCAAAACCGGGCCGAGCCCGTGCCGCACATGGACGGGCCCGACCCATTGCCACCTCTAGTACTATAAACCTTAAAATCCATACAAAGTGCAAGTCCATACAAGATTTAACCATAGGCAAAGCAACTACATTTTGGTTTATACAAGTCTACAAAGTGCATGATAATAACAAACAAACATACAACCATACAAGTCGAAACAGTCCAATAAAAACAACACTGAACATGAATAACAATCATCAATCCTCAGGTGGTGGAGGTGGCTGATGTGTTTGATAATACTGCCACATCTCGTCCACACGGCCGCACATCTCATCCACACGATTGTACATCTCATCTACATGGCCATAGATGTCATCAACACGAGCACCGATCTGCTCAATGCGGTCAGTCGTGTGGTTGTTCCACTCAACTTGATCAATATGAAGTTGAGCCAACCTAGACTCAATCATCTCAAATCGCTCATCTGCTGGGGGCGTGATGAGCTGCCACCTACATCCTCCTCCTCGTCATCTTCATCATCATCTGGATTTGATGGACCTCCTCAAGCACGTTAGCCACGCTGATCTCCAAGGATCTTCATACGTATCAATGTCAAGGTGTCAATCGCTCTAGGAACAGGCTTTATCTCGAATCGTGATCTATTTACCCCGGCTAGGTAAATGAAATATGAGATGACATATGCATAAGGGAGTGCTTGTTTCGGGGAAGCATGAACCTCAGCTATGTAGTTTAACATGAGGCCTGACACGTTAATCAATCTACGGGTCGTGGCATAGAATAAGACTCTAATGCTAGTGCTAGTGACCTCATTATAATGCCAAACTCTAGGAAGTATGTTATGTGTGATAATGAGATGCATGATCTTATAAGCTGTGGATAACTTAATGGTTTGAGTTGGGAGCATTCCATGGTACCCTTCAGGGCAAATGGCTGAAACTACTTCAAAAGTGGAAAAATCCTCATGGAATGCATGAGTGGACATGTTATATATTGTTGTACCAAGAAGAGGAAAACCAAAGGCTTTCCTAATGGCTGAAACGGTGATAACTATAGGTTTTCCGAGTATCTCGGACCGTAGAACTAGGATGTTATCGATGGGAGGGTGTTCTATTGTGAGATTCACAAAGAAAGCCTTAATAAGGATATGACACATTGGAATTTATTTTCTTATGTATTCTACCCATCCTAGTGCAGCTAAGCAGCTTCTTATATCGTACTGCTCAAGGTCCCCTAAATTAACCATATGGGTTTCTAAGATGGTGCGGATGGTAAAGCGGGGAGCTTGAGTTTTTCCTATTGTTGTAAGGAGATTGTCAGGAATAGTAGGTTTCTTAGTTCTTGGTGCCATCTGCAAGACATATTAGATAGTGCATAAATGGTTATTCTTTAATGAATGATGCATGCAACCTACATCTAATATGGGAGTGCATTTTGAAATCAAAGTGAATGCAATCCTTTTCTTGACCCCTTTATTTTTAAAGAAATTAAAGTCAAGAAAAAAAAAACATGAGAAAAAAAACTTCATACTTTCTTTTGGAACAATGTTTGCATGATAATTTCAATTTTACAAAGAAGAACAAAAATCACCAAAAAATAAAATCTAGACTTTCATTTTGTTTTTCTTCCTTCCTTTTTATAAATTGCCCTTCTTTTATACCTCAAATATTCAAAAAAAAAAATTCATGAAGGTGTTTTAAGATGAACCTTCTAAGACATCACACCATGAAAATTTAAAAGGAAAGTTTCACGAGGATGGTAGAGATGGAAGCTTCTAAACATCCTACCTTAAACTTTTAAAGGAAACTTCATGAAAATGGTAGAGATGAAAACTTCTAAACATCATACCTTAAAACATTTTTAAAAAAAATCATGAAGGTGAAACTTCAAAAGAAAACAATGAAGAATGTGAAAACTTATGCTAGCATTCATCATGAAAAACACCATAAACTAAGATGAATGTTGAAATGTCATGAAATGGGCTTATTGATGTGTAGATTTTAACATGTAGGAGAGAAAGGAGATGAATCTACACTAGTATGATGAAGAATTAAACTTGAAAGAGATCGAAGCCTAGGATATGAGTTTTTCATCTTGAGAGTGGAAGAGAAGCTTTAAAATCCAAGCGAGGGTGAAGGGTGGCCGGCTGGTATGAGCATAGGAAATCTAGTTTCAGTCTTAAGAAGCTAGGGTGAAGGGTACAAATTAAATCACTCGGCCAAATGAACAGACAAGATTTTTTTCTATCCGCCGATCGATGGGCGATCGCTTGTCGAGCGACCGGTCATGACTTGATGTGTTTTCTAGCCCATGTTCAAAAAAAATTCTAAAGAAATATATATATATCATAATTTTATGAAAATTTTACCACATAAACTAGATTTCATGAGGATTCCAAGGAACCAAGAATCACACAAAAATGATTTTCCTATATTTTTCTAAAAATTCCTAAATTTGTAATGACATTCTTGTAAATATTTAGATTTTGTGCGAATTCTCGAAATCCGATCGTAACGTCTATGAATCCGATAAGATATTGTTTCGACCTTATAATAAATGTTAGGAAATTTAGGGTAATTTCTTATAGGATCTACAAAATTCGAACTCAACAAGAGAAACGAAAAACGAAATCCAATAATAATAATGCGAAAAAATAAAAGATACAAGGGGGTTAACGTGGTTCGGACTCGGCGGGGTGCCGATCCTACGTCCACGGGGAGAAGAGGAGACTGCTTTATTAATTCCAAAAAAGAATCTTACAATAAGAGCGGCAATAATCTAAATTCCCTCCAAAATACAACAAATTATCTTAAATAAATTCAACCTGAAATCAGTATGGAGTAGAGTAGAGGTGGCAATGGGCCATGCCTGGGCCGGCATGGCCCGACTGCTCAAAGGGGCGGCCCAGCCCGGGCCTGAGCCCACCCCTTCGGGCTCGGGCCAGCCCGAATTATTAAAAAGAAAAAAAATATAGGTCGGCAGTGAGACTCAAACTGCCAACCTTCACTTTTTTTTGAGAAACTAACCACCACAACAAGACTAATTATTTATTATTATATAATTTTAGTAAGTATAATATATTATGCTCAAGCGTAGTATAGAAAACCAAGCCATGCTTGGGTGCAGACCAAGCTAGGCCTGAGTGGCACCAGGCCTAGCATGTGGATGCAAGGCCAGGCCCGTGCCGTGCCGAGCACGGCCCACGTGCTCAGCTCGCCCCTTGAGCACAGTCGGGCCGGGCCCGTGCCGCCCATGGGCGGGTCCGGTCCATTGTCACATCTAAAGTAGAGGTACTGTCTCCGCAAGATCCACCTTAAAACTGAACTTCTGCTGTTGTATGTCGGAAATTGGAAGGGACACTCCTTGAAAAAAGATCGTAGCGGCACTCTAAATTTTTTGAATATCGTAGCGGCACTCCTTGAAAAAAGATCGTAGCGGCACTTAATAAAAATTGGATCGATGCAGTCCTCAAAAAAGTCGTCCTCCTTTCCCACAAGGCCCGTACAGGGCCTACGTCGAATCAGTGCTCAAGTGGACCAAGTTAGTTTCCTGCTTCAACTTAGGAACCCACATAGTACTCCAAGTCTCACTGTCAATATATAAAAATTTTAATGAAAGTTTTGTGCAATTTTAGTCACACTGTCAACATGTCAACCTTAAGTGTAATGTCCTTAAGTAGTGCACTTGATCTTTCATTCATGGTTCTTTAAGCTTAATCGCGTGTAGATAACATATTAACAAATCAAATCGTGTTCATCTAATCGCAACTCAAGAGAGAATTCTCTAATGTTAATTTCTACCTTGAACACATTTCAATTAATTAAGATTTTATAATTTTCTAAGTATCAAAATTTTATCCACTCATGTGATTTCAATTAATTTTCATGTAAACTCACTCATAAGAATAAGAGAATCATTTTATCAAGAAAATTAAGGTGTTAGTCAAGAATTTTGCCAAATTGAAGTTCATATCTCATTTCTTGAGAAATTTCAAAATTTTATTTTCCTTCCCAATTCCTTTCTACTATGCTTTCATTAGAATTCTAATAACTTGCAAACAATAATTATTAGTAGCATAATGAAAATGTGACTACTAGCAAGTTATCAAACTAAGTAGCAAAGATAAGAATCAAGTATCATTTTTTTTTTAGATAAGAAAACTTGTATTAATCAAAATGGTTGATAGATACAAGCTAGGAGATAGAAGTAGAATGTACATAGAAAACAAAACTTAAAAAACCCTAAGGAGAATAGAGAGTTTTACAAAGGGTGGAGAAATAAGCTCCTTCTAGAGCAAGTTTAGCCAAGCATTTCGCATCATTTCTGAAAAGGCGGTTGTTGTGTTCCCTCCAAATAAAATACTTCCACAACATGATTGCCCCAATTTTTTCCTTAATTTTTCTGGTGGGCTTCTTGTTGATGCAACGTGGGCTTCTTGTTGATGCAACGCCATGGCTTGTATTTGATGTTGAAGAATGGGCGGTGGCATAGCTCTAACAATTCCATCCATCCTGTTGTTGTATAAGGACAAGCATTTAAGAGATGTTCATGAGATTCATCGGAAGCTTCACAAAGGACGCATTTTGGGTCAAGTTGCATATGTCATTTGAGTAGTCGGTCTTTCGTTAGGAGGCATTCCTTTTGAAGTGAGCCAAAAAAAAGATAGAAATGGATTTCGGACATTGCTTGTCCCAAATGAAACTGGCAGCCAAGTTGACTACCCCGCGATATGACAAAATGTTATAGTAGGATTTGGTAGAGAAAATCCCGTCTGTGGTCCATTTCCATTGGAAGGAATCTGATCTCGTGCCAATGAGAATTGGGGAAAGGTGTTGTGCAAGTTCCGCAATACATCCCAGAGGGACTTGATTAGTGAAATGAATATTCCAACCCCTCACCCCGTTTTCATCATCCAAGTCTTTTGCTTCGGCAATAGTTGAAAGCGGGTTCATCGCTAAAGACTAGAGATTGGGAAAATAAGTAGCCAAAGCCTGCCCATTGAGCCAAGGATCTGTCCATAACCTTATGGCAGAGCCGTCATTGACGTGATAGAGAAGAGAGGCTTTGAACTGGCTCAAGCCTTTGAGGATGCCTCTCCAAACAGATGAAGATTTGTATCGCATGAATGGTGGTTGGAACGGGTCCCTCATTTGAGAATAAAGGATAGTGGCCCAAAGCTGATTTGAGTTATGCCTAAGTTAACTAGGCATTGACCTTGTAAAGATACCTCCATATCGCCCTCCCAAAAGAATTTTCTCCTTCTCTTCTCAATAGGTTTTAGAACCCGGCTTCAAAGATAGAGAAAAAATAAGAAGCTTGACTTGAAAGAACACTATTGATCAAAGTACGTCGCCCGGCACGAGAGAGTAGTGATCCTTGCCAAGAAGCCAAGGCTTTATCAAATTTGGAGATAACTCTATTCCAGTCTTCTTTGTGAAGAGGACCGAAGCGAAGAGGAAGGCCTAAATAATCAATTGGAAAGGAAGCAGCCTCACAACCCAATATACTAGCCAGGAACGACAAAGCAAGAGAGTGCGGATTGTCTGCCAGGTGGAGCAGTCTAGTTTTGGAAATATTGATTTTCAGGCCCGAACTCAATTCAAAATATTTCATGAGCAATCTAAAGTTAGAAATAACACCCTCTAAGGCCTCACAAAAAACTACAAGATCATCAGCAAAAGCTATGTGACTGATTCCCCCCTCAATGAGATCAGGAAGAGCCCCTTTCATGAACCCCAAGCAACATGATCTCTGAATCAATTTTGAAAGGAAGTCCATGACGATATTAAAGAGAAGAGGTGAGAGCGGGTTGCCTTGCCACAACCCATGCTTGTGACCAAAAGATTGCCCAATGCTTCCGTTAGTGATGATTGAAGAGGATGCCGAAGAAAGCAGATGAGTGATGCAGGTAATCCATAATTGTGGGAAACCACGGGTCTCCAATAATTCAAGCAGAAAACTATGATTTATAGAGTCAAAGGCCTTTGCGAAATCGACTTTTTTGAAGCAAATGTTCTCATGCCTTGCCTTGCAAGACCAAAGTGTCTCATTTACCGTCATATAGCAGTCAAGGCTACTTCTACCCGTAGTAAAAGCACCTTGAGTAGTATCAATGAGAGAAGACATCAAGATAGCCAATCAATTCGCAAGGAGCTCAGGAAAAAAATTTATCAAGCTACCTTCAAGACTGATAGGCCAAAATTCCTCTAGGTGGCAAGCACCACATTTTTTCGAGATAAGCGCAATGAAAGCGTTATTGAAGAATCAAGTATCGTTATCAATGTCTACTTCGTTAACTAGCTTCAAATTTGTTTGGTTGAAAACCGAAAGCCCACAATGAGCCTACGATTTAAAATTGCAAGGTCGCATGAGCCCGTTATAAGCTACGTAGGCCTCCGAAGAGATTGAAAATCAAAAATCAAAATTGTTTCAAAAACACTATCTAGAGCTGAGAAATCAACTCAAAGTTTTACATGTATCATATACTCCAACTTAAATGAAATCAAGGAAAGTGAGGAGATGATACCAAAAGTACCTAGATGCCAAATTTCATACCTATAACATCATGATGACTTGAAGTTGCAATATTGAGATTATGTAGTTTTGAATCCTCATGCAACTCCCATCATCAACTCATCCTTGTGTGATTGTTCCCCCTACAAGAGAACATGAAATCTTTGGTACCCAAATTACTTTGGGTCCTTGGGGGTGAGTTGGTCTAGGGATCCAAAGTATCTTAGCAACACTTTGATTTCTCTTGAAAGCACAATCATGGATGGAATGACCATAAATACCATAACAAAAATAATTTTCATGAAACATTTTGGTTTGGAAATGAGGTTTGAGAGAGGAATGCTTAACATGGAGATGATGATGAGTACGTGTTAGCATTATTACTTGAAACATTTAAATTTCTAGAATTCTTAGAGAATGAATTACTAGATAAATTATTGACTTTCATATTTAGAAATACAACCTCATTTTTTAAGTCGTTCATGGATTTATGAATAGTATGTAATTGGGTTTTCAACATGCTATTTTCATTTTTTAAGATGTAATTTTTGTTTTTCAAATCATTAGTGTCAATACTTAAAACATCATGGCATGGATAAAAGACACTACTTTTTAGTTTCTCATTTTCTAATTTTACATCATGTAAATGAGAGCTAAGAGTCAAGTTTTCTTTCTTCAATTTTTTATTTTCTTTATCCTTTTTAACAAGCAAGGCATACATATTTTTGCATTCATCCATTAATTAATCATAAAGCATGTCATGAGAACTAGATGAATTAATACTATCATTATGGTTATCATGACTAGAAGAAGAATATATCTCATCATTAGCATTCATGAGGCAATCTTTTGAACTAGCTTCATAGTCATGACAAGAGGATGTTTCACTTGAGTAAGATGAGTATATGGAAGCATTTGACCTCCTTGTTGGCTTGTTCTTCATGGTAGGGCAATTCTTCTTCACATGCTCATTTTCGTTGCATAGGTGACAAATCGTCTTTCTCTTCTGATTCTTTGTACTCCTTTAACTAGATACACTATGAGCTTCAAAAGCTTCATTAGAACTAGGAGTATGACAATTGCCACAAACTCTTTCATTTAAAGTGATAAACTCCTCGGATTTAGCATAATCATAGAGCATATTCAAACAAACCCAAATATCAAACGCAAAAGTGCAATGCATGACTTTTTCAAAGATAGTATTTTTCAAAGAATAAAATATGCAATTCATGGCTTTAGTATTTGACTCAAACATATCTATTTCTTCTTAGGTTCAATATATTTAGTCTTTACCATGTTGAACACACCTAAACCTTGTATCTTTAAGAATGTGTACATTCTTCCCTTCCAAACACCAAAGTTAGACTCATCGAGCCTAGGTGGTATAGACACTACCAACTCTAGTGTTATTTTCGGATCAAGACTAGATGTAGAGGAGATGGTGAAATCTCAATCTACGACCCGCTCTGATACCAAATATTGGTGAAATAGTCACACAAAAGGGGGGTGAATAGTGTGTTATCTAATCTTTTAGCCTAATTTTGATTTTAATCGTTTCTTAAACTACTTAGGCAATTTATCAATTATGCAATATGATGAAACAATAAATACGACAATTAAATACAACCATAATTAGCCAATGCAAACACAAAGATTTGTAGTGGTTCGGCAACACTGCCTACTCCACTACCTAAGCACTGTGCTTAGGATTTCACTCACAAACCCACCAAATTAAGAGTAGAATATAATCGAGAATTTTTCATCAGAAAGACCCTACACTCACTTCGAAGGAACTTCCAATCCCGGAAGTATCCACATTCACACTGAGTGAGCTTTCCCACCTTAGTTCCTAAGGAATACTCCTAACCTAGATTACACACATTGATTTATACCTTCTATACCAAGGTGACCACCAAATCACAAAACCACACACTAAGTCTTCTTACACACTTGAGTATATCAATTTAAAACAAAGCAAAAACAATTTTAACACAAGAAGAGAGAAAGGAGGACTTATCACAACAAGAATAACCCCTCTTCTTGAGCCTAGCAACCTTGAAGAGCCCTCCAATGATGATGCACTTTGGAATGAGGGATCAAGAGCTAGAGTTTAAGGATTAGGGCCAATGAGAGCTTGGGGATGCAAAGATTAACTCAATATAAGCTTAGGGCATCAGTGAGTATGGAGAAAGTTTTGAGGAGGTATTTTATAATCCCTCACTCAAAACAGCACACCAATGGGAGTTTTTTGGGATGATTTGGAACTTTGGAATAAACCTCCTTTTATAAGGAAAAGGGAGCCGACATTGTTCAATTTATGAGATACTCAGATTTAATCAGACGACTACTGTAGTGATTTTGATCGAAGAAATCGAGAGATTTGATCGAAAGTTAAGCTCAAATTGAGATTGAAAACATTTGCATCGAATTGCGTGCGAGAGACACGCACAACCACAAAAAGGGGTGCAGTTGGAGCGTGCACTGCATGCGGGCGCTAGTAGCGCTGGCGCATGCAGCACACGAGGCCGCCAACAGCCCTAGCACGCGGAAGATGGGCTCGGCCCATTACTTTGCCCGCTTGGGCCGGGTCGAGCCAGTGAGCAGCAGCAGCCTTTTTTTTCTTTTGATCTATCCTTGTATTTCTGGCACATTTTGAACCCAGATCGGGTTTAAATTGAATCAACGCTCACAAGTACTTTTACAAGAACTAAGTGTCCAATATAAAATTTGATCATAATAAATTCTACGCATAGGAAAACAATGAGTATATCAGGAAAAAGTTGTTTTTATATATTCACATCGAATTAACTATTTTTATATGTTATTGCATGATTATCTGGCCTCATAGTCTTCGCGAAGTTCACCAAAAAGCTTTACTTGGAAAATTCTACGCCAATGTAACACTTCAACGCTTAAATTAATCTCTATTCCATATATAATTGAGAGAAGAGAAAGTTTAGAATGAGATATCCAAGTCCCATTTACCTAGCATGGGCACCCTTTAGGTAGGAATAAGGCAATACATTGACATGTGGTGCATTATTATTATGGACTCTGTTAGTATTTGGCTTATGTGTGCTGGCTCAATTTGGCAAAAGGTTTCCTAATTTTTTCTCAGTTGAATTGATAGCTATAATTGTTTTTGTCCATGAAGAGTTCTGCTTAAAGTTACTCAATTGTAAGCCAGTTATAATTGCTCTTGTAACTATGAATGTCAAGATGAAGATGTTGCTGCGATGAAGGCTTTTGGTTGCCGTGTTGTAATTAATGATGATTTTCTTTATTATCTCTCTGATATTTTAATTATCTTTAATTACTTGTTTATTGCTTGCTCATTTATGGAATGTGGGAATGGTCTTCATTGATGAACTAAGCTTTACTCATGGAGCTATTATGTTCAATGTTTTATGGTGATTCATGGCTGCCTATTCGATTTGAACCGATGTTGTTATGATCATTGATTAAGCAAGCATTTATTTAGATTGATTGGTTTTCGCATATATATACTGAAAGTCTCCTATGTGTGTAAATTGTGTTGTCAGTTATATGATGAGTTGAGACTGCTGAGTGCATAAACGGCAACAAACTACTTCACTTATCTTCAAGCCAAGATGGAATTTGATTGTTAACTCACTACAACACAAAGACTGTGTGGAGGATAGAACTATATGACTGAGTTGTCATAAAGAGGCAAGTTGGTTAGTACTTGTAATAGCAAATAGGTTATTTGTTATTTTCAATTCACTATAGTACTGATAGTTGGATTTCGGTGTGTGAAATCTTAAAGCTAATATTGTACTTGTTGAAAATGGATTGGGCATCTGTCCAATGAGGGGCCCGCATATTAGGTGACAAGCTATGTCACTGAACTACATAAACAAATCATTGTGTTTGCGTGTTTTCTTGTGATTTTTTATTTAATACTTACTCTGTTTCTTTCAAGCAGTTGCAATATGTCACACCTCGACTCAGGGTCGCGTGATCGGCCATGGTATGTATAAATACTCCGAAGCCTAACTCATGCATACAACCACGCGGACTTAATGATAAATAATAATTGACATAGAATGAACCAAATGCTCAATTAAATATAAATATTTTAGCCAAAGGAGAATACAGACCCCAACAACTCAAATGAACATCCCTATGCATGAAAAGAAAAGATCAACAACTCGACTACGACTCCCTAAACCAACCTGCTATGAGATCAACGGTGTCGTTTGCCCCTCCAACCACGCCACGTCCAATAGTTGTACCTCACTGGTCAGGCTCTACAAAATAAAATTTAAAACAACCATGAGTCTATGAGGAACTCTGTGAGTGGTTCTACCGAACCTCCACCAAATCGCAATATATGAATAACATATGCAGCATAATTAAATTATCAGGGATTTGATACAAAGCATGTCCAATCAGCCAACCTGCAAGAACATGAATATTCGACTATACCTAGCCTAGGATAAGAACATAACATTCGGCCACCATGGCCCTAAGCAATGTATAATCTTTAGGCCACAGATAGCGTATACATCAAACATGAAAGCCGGCCTACTGGCCCACATGCATAAAAGAATATACTTGGCCAAAACTGGCTACACAACATAAACACAATTCAGCCTCGACCAGCCATACATCACAAAATCACATGTGACCTCGACCAGTTGCGTCAACATGATCAATACTCGACCTCTTCTAGCTTGATGATCATGGGAAATACTTGGCCTCGACCAGCCGTATAAACACGCACATTATTCGACCTCGACTAGTCGTATATACATGTGCAATAATCAGCCTCGACTAGTCGTACAATCATAGTACACAATACACAATACAAGTATACGTTTCCTACTTATTCATAATCCAGGCATGCGCCTGTACCTAGCCCCTTTCCCCAGGGCTCCATCAGTCAGAGCTTTTAATGTTATCCTTCATTTATGGGTGCGGGGTATGACTATCAAGTATGTAACATACAATCTCGTGTCCCTATTTGCGGTGTCTCTAAGTTGAAGTTGAGTATTAAATCTCTAACATGCACTGTCATCTACGAGTAGGGTATGTCAAATATTGTGTCCTATACATCACCTAATCTTTAGTAATTATCTATCTTTACTAAATGATAATTATTGTAGGCGTACATCTAACTGTGACATTTTTAGAGGTAACTACTACCATTATAATTTAATTAACATCATTCCGATAGCAAGAAAGATTGAAAATCTAATTACAATGTTTATCACAAAATTTCCAGCAATTAAATAAGAAATTTCTGTAATTAAATAATTAAATTCAGCATGATAACTAAAATTATGTTTGAAGTTAAAACCCGCAATCGAAACCCGAAAACAAAGTTCGCAAGAAGAAAATGACAAGAAAAAAGGTTGATTCCCATATTCGATCAACCAGCCAGTCGATCGAACCGAGCCCAGAACGTACAGAGAGCTCCAGTTGCTGCGGCGGTCGCTCGGTCAATCAATCGAGCATTCAATTGGGCCAGCGATCGGACGGCGTTAATAGGCGATTTCCATGAGTATAGAGTCCTCCTAGATTTCCTTAGGTGAGCATGCATCTTAATCTTGTAGATTTATGATTTCTAGCAAGTCTATAATTTAAAGAAAACTTGGGCATGACCTCCGCTAATTTCATTCCATTTGGCCAGCCCCAAATCTCAAGAGAAACATCGCGAAAATTTGAGAAAACACATCATTGACAAGAGAGGGAAATCAAAGCAAGGATCCACGAGATCCAACCAAGAAATCGACGAAGAAACGTCACCAAATCCAAATCATAGGTTCGGCCAACACAAGCCTCACCCGACAGCCAAGGTACAACCACTCACTTCAAATCGGAAGGGAAGGGAACGGGATAAAGATGACTCCAAGCTCCGACGATGACTCTTTGCTCCAGTGCCGCCCCTCAATTCCTCTCTCTCCTCCCACCCTCCTCGGTCTGCGTGCGACTCCTCTTGAGCCGTACGATGGCTGGGTGAGGGTATATATGTAATATCTGAGATATTATGATATTTTTTTATTTATCTTTGCTAGTCTAGCGAGCTGATTCGAGGTCGAGCTGAGTCGAGTCATGATCCGATGCGAGCTTGAAAGCTCGGGTAAGTAGGAATATGAATTATGCGGTTTCTTTCCCTACTTAGATAAATTTATTTAATTGTTTTAATGTGTGTGCTTGGTATATTAAATTGCATTGCATGGGTGTGCATGTGATTGATACTTGTATTTAGCATGGGATTAGTTCGGGTTGAGGAGTTAGTGGGTTTGGATTCGGGTTTGAGACGGATGCGGGTTAAAAGGGGTTAGGATTCGATGAGATGCGGAAGGAATTATAAAATCCCCCACTAGGGCTAGGCGGCTCCCTATTGGAGCCGCATCAGTCACCGAGAGAGAGAGAGGAGTTGCCGAGCCGCCGCCCCTCTCCCTCTCTTTTGGAGCCAGCCGCCGAAGGAAGGAGCCAAGCCGAGTTCTCATCCTCTCTCCCCCCCCCCCCTCCCCTCTCTTCCTTCCTTCCCTTGGAAGCCAAGCTGCCGACTTGGTTAGAGCCGCCACCCCTTCCTTGCTTCTTGGAGCCGTCGCCACCTTCTTGTGGTCGGATTCGGAAGCTCCTAATCGGGAAGATTTCTCTCTTTCCTTCTTCCCAATCAGGTGAGTGGATCTTCCCTCCCCATTTTTCTTGAATTTCTTGTGTTCTTGAGCCGTTGTTGGAGATTTATAATTTTTTGTTGAATTCTTCGTTGTTCTTGAAGTTTTGTCATTGGTTTCACGTGTTTCCATGAAAGAGGAGCTCAAAGACTCTCCTTTTGTGGTGCGACAGCCTTAGGATTATCCTAGGGAGGCTCGGCCAAGGTGGGAGACGGGTTTCCCTCAAGATGTTCGTTAAAATGCCTAAGAGAAATTCTAGAAGGTTTTGAGATCTAGGCTTTGAATTAATTGGTTTAATTAAATTCCTATGATGCCATTGCATGATTGATACCAAGATATAAAAATTTTAACATATGAATCTATGTTTTACATGTGAAAAGATTAAATCTTGATGTCATGTATATTCATGTATGGGATTCTTGGTTTAAGCTTGAGTCTTGATTTTAGGATGATGTGGATGCATGCTAAATCTTAATTAGGAATCATGATTTAATTTTTGTATATTTTATCTTGATGTAATAAATCTGTTGTGGTGGTAATTTAGGATTAATTACTATGATTTTCGGATTTAATACCTTGACATGCTGAAAACTCAACTTGTTGAAATTTCATGCTGAAATTATTAATTCAAGGCTGATATTGTAATCTTTGTTGTGATGTGCATGATTTACTGAAGATAGTCGTGTAACCTATCATTTTAATCAGAAAATATAGTCTGGAACCATAGGACATACTGTGGAAATCAGATTCGGCTTGGGTTCACCAATTTTGAGCTCAACAGTAAACTGAAAACAAAACCCTAATTTCGGCAATGAAAATTTTAATTGTATAATTAAAATTCAAGGGGCAGCATAATTTGTTAAGAGCCAACAAAATAAATTATGTGCATGAAATAAAACCTCATGAGTTGATGATAATACGGGTCTAGGCATCGGGATCGGGCATAGAGTGTTGCGGCGTTTCTCAGTAAAGACACCCCTAAGACACCGTAGGAGACATTTGACTTAGTTCTTGTTAGCGTTATATTTTTATGAATTACGGAGAGGCTCGGGTAGGAGCCGGACTGCGGGCTTGGCCCGGAAGGTTGGACAATTAATTCCCAACCTGTGTTTAAGGAATAAGTTCGGATAGGCGAATCCCAATTATTCTTGTGTCTCTTGTGAAACAAGTTCGGATGGGCAAATCTCGATTGTTCCCGAGTTTCTTTATTTTATAGGATAAGCTTGGATGGATCAATACTGATTATCCTCATAACCCTTAAGTGTGATTTGTTGCCTTAGGGCACGGGTAGGCTGAGGCCTATTTTACTTCACTGCTAAGTGAATAGGTTTACCTTGGGCATGTGATGGTCAGACGGCATGTTAGCTAGTTATACCATTTGATGCATTATCCATGTATGAGACAGGGGCATTTATTCATTTATTTATGTGGTTGGTTTGGTGGGGGTTGGTAGAATCGCTCACTGAGTTCTTTTGAACTCGCTCGTTGTTTATTTTTATTTTTATTTTGCAGAGCCTGACCAGTGAGGTGGGCTAGAGCACTTGACGCGGTTGGAGGGCAGAGGAGTCACACTGATCTCATAACAGTCCTAGTTAGGGATCGTAGTCAAGTCTTTGGTAGATTTGTCATGCACTTGTATTTTTTTTTTATATTTTGGAACTGTAGTACTTTGGGGACATTTATGTCTTTCATACAAATTTCATTGTTAAAGCAATCTACTAAACTTTGATTTATTTACTTCCGCACTTTAAAACGTTTTGCTAAAACTTTACTTCTTAAATAGAATCTGTTTGGTTTCTCGTTCATAATAAAGTCTGTTATTCTTCTATCATGATTTATTATGAGTTTGCATGTGCATGGGATAGGCTACAGGGTTTAGGCACATATACCTTGGTCGGTGATGTGACCCTAAGTTGGGGCGTGACAATATATATTATTATTATTATTTACAAATTTGCCCCTCTCATTGAAACCCTCTACCTCGAGTTCAACCCAACATCCAAACTAATTAATAATGCACACAAAATTAGAGTCTAGCCATTTATTAGATACTCGGCAATACCTTCTAAGTGCGGCGATCTCGCAACTTATCCTGACGTATCTTTGGATTGGTCTGCTGAATATAACAAAATTTTAATTAGAAATTTCCGGGTATTTCACAATAACGATTGCAACTTCTTGTGTATATGTCCCTTAACAGAAGGTCTCTTAAAGACTTTTTTGTCAAACTCGTTTAGGTTCAATTTGCTATGATCATCAAGTACTTCCTATGGAGTGATGGGCATAGTAGATGGGGCTAAATAGTGTGGTACTAAAATAATGGAAAAATTAATGAAAATGTTCTTAACTTTAGCGTTTTGAACAAATATATCTTGTACTTTTATTTGAAACAATTGTATATTCTAACTTTTGAATTTGTAACAATTATATCCTCCCGTTAGTTGGTTGTTAATATATTTGTTATATGATGATGTGGAATGCCATGTCAGCATCAACAACAAAAAATTAATCCAAATTATTACGCCATCAAAATTGATGTTGGAAAAAATTATTATTTTTATTTAATTGAATTGCCATATCAGCAGACATGTCCTTGTAACAAATATATCTCAAACATTGGCTCTTATAACAAATGTGTCCCAAATTTTGATCCTTGTAACAAATCTGTTCCAAAATTTCACCCTTGTAATAAATATATCACAATCTTTAATTTATCCCTAATCTATCTCAAATTTTAAAATTTGAAGTAAAATTTGTATCTTTTCTAAATATTATTATTATTCATTAAATACTTAAAATTTTGAAAATAATTTTATAATTATCTATTGAAATTTTATTTTTTAAAATTTGATTCAAAATTTGAGTTTCTTATTATTTTTTATTTAATTATATTATTGTATTTTAGATAAAATCGAAATATTCAAATTAAACTAATAACTTTTCATGTAGTATTATTATTTGCCAAAACTATTTTTTCTTAATTTTTATTGATTACTTACCATTTAATATTTTTAATTAATATTTTATTTGATGTGTTTATCACGTTTCAGAGAAAATTTAAATTTTAAAAAATATTAAATTTTGGTAAATAATAAAATATAAAATTGTTTTCAAAATCTTAAGTATTTAACGAAATTTGGTCATTGAGCATCACACACTTTTCGATGGTGTGCCCATAAGTGCAGTGGAACTCGCACTTCTTGCTTTTGTCAATATTATGCGGGGGTTTGAACTTTCTCGCATTGCTAGGAGGCTTGAGCAGCTGCAAGTTGTAGATTTTCCGAAGGATAGTTTTCCTTTTGGCATTCAACGGGGTGAACACGCCAAATCTAGGGCTAGGTCGGGAGGGCAGCCTTCCCCTCCTGTCGTTGCATAATCGCGATGATCTCGATCATCACCCATCTTGTCGGGCTTTTTGGACTTTTTTGTCCTTGGTGATGTCTTTGACGGTCTGTGTCACACCCCAAACCCGGTATGACCGAGCAGGATACGCCACGTACCCCGAAGCCTAACCCAACTCAATCAAAATAACAATAACCTGAACAGTGGAAGATTATTTTTTTTGAAAAGAATAGACATGACACCACGAACCAAACCAAACCAAAACTCAATATGAACACACTAAACAAGTTATTAAAAAGGAGTTCAAATAAATAAACAAGACTCCCCGAATAAAATAAAGTGCGGAAACCACAACCCGAGTCAACATGACTCAACAACTCAAAGAGACACTAAAATGACCTAGGTATCCTCCTCGATCACGACATGTCACGAGATCCGCTGTCCTGCCGCCGCCAGCCGCGCTACTGCACCCCGGTACCTCTCTGATCTAACTCAGGTGTTGAAAAACAATATAAATGAGGGGTAAGTCCAATTAGGACTTAGTGAGTAGATCAGTCCTCAATTCACCAAATCAATAATCATGCATAAAAACACAATATAGCCGATATAAATAATATAACAACAAGGTCAAAAGAAATCAACAATAATATATCAATAGCTCTATGCACGAAATCAACATCCGTCAACAAGTATAAAATATCTTCTTTTTTTAAATGACGGACAAGCATCAATAACACATCCGCCCCCTACTCATATCCACAACAATAAGTATAAGCATCCATCAATAGTTATAAACATATCCTCAACAATAAAATATGATGAATGTAACACCTCAATCATATGCATGTAATGCAACACCCCAATCATATGCATGCTCTCCGGACCCGTCGGTCCCACATAGCCACATATGGTAGGTAGACGGGTGGGCGTCGAACTACCACCCAGCTCAGTGCCGTCTCTTTGGAGCATGCCCTCCCCTCACCGGCACTGGCTCTTTCGAGCTGGCCTGTTGGGGCATACGTTCCCCTCACCTGCTCGGGTCTCCGGACTGTCTCTTTGGGGAATGATCTCTCCTCACCAGTCAGACTTCCGGAATAAGGCCAACGCTGTCTCTTTGGGGCATACCCTCCCCTCACCAGCGAGGCTTCCGAGAAATGCAACAAGCACATCACAACACCACACACACAGGTATATAAGTATGAACAATATGTGCTATCAATCAAGTAATAAAAGGTATGTCAAGTGCATACCTCATCCTCCACCTCCTCCTGTTATACTTCACAATCACATACCGATATATATGTATAAATAGTGCTCATAAATCATGAATTCTCAACACAAATAAACAATCATAAAATAGAATTATAGCACTGTAAGAAAAGATGCATGTATATCAAGGAAGCAGTGCAAAAAGAAACTCCAACTATAAATCAATGAACTAGAATATGATAAAATAACTCGTCATAGAAATCACTGATCTAGGATAAAATTCACCTCATTTACTACTATATCCATGAATCATCTCAGATCGAATTATAAAAATATATAAAATATGATTTTTCAGCTTGGCACGCAAAATGAGGCGACACCCGACTACTATTTTCAAAATTCGGAGGTCTGATGGCGAAACAGACCTCACCAATGAATCTGTAACGTCGATTAGGTGAAAATTCATATATAACATGAATAGTTTCACTAACTTTAAGGCCTCCAAATAATTATTTAGAATAATGAGAGAAATGTCTTTAATTTATTTAATAAATCACTGTTACAAATAAATATGACGGTGCTATAATCAATAAACCAGTAATGAAATCTCAGCCCTTCATCTAAACATGACCACTTCACAGCCTTCCATCTAATATGATGCAATCTCAGCCTTACATCTAACCAGATGCAATCACCACCCTCAATCTATATGATGAAATCATAACCTTATATCTAATCAGATGCAATCAAAACCCTCCATCTAACCAGATGTAATCACAGCTCTCCATCTAACATGATGCAATCTCCACCCTCCATCTACATGATGAGATCATAACCTTACATCTAATCAGATGCAATCACATCCCTTCATCTAACCTAATGCAATCTCAGCCTTCCATCTAATCAGATGAAATCTTAGCCTTACATCTAACATGATGCATCCACAGCCTTACATCTATCTTGGTGCAATCTCATCCCTCCATCTATATGATACAATCTAAACCTTACATCTACACAAGATCAAATCTCAGCCCTTCATCTCAACCAACTCAATCCAACCCTCATCTTACCCAAATCAATCTCAACCCTCCATCTAACTCACCCCCCTTAGGTCATCTTCTCCACCTCTCCTCCCCAACCCAGCCGTCGTCGCCCCTTCCCCGGCTGCCGCCGCCCTTCTCCGGCCACCAGCGACACTGGCGCCGACGCGTCACCGCCACCACGCGGAGGTAGCAGTGCCTCGCGCGGCTGCCCGCGCGTGGCAGCGACGCTACGCCGAGCGCCGCTACCTCCGCAGCGCCTCGCCGGCGCAGTCGCCGCCGTGGTGCCTCATCGGCGCAGCTGCCGCCGTGGTGCCTCGTCGGGTGCGGCCGGACGATCGACTGCAACAGGAAACGGGTAGAAGAAAGAAGAAGAAAAGGAAAAAGAGATATAATATTTTATTCCAAAGAGATAAACCACATAATTCACTTAAGAAACGACTGATCCGACTTCCGATCCGATATAAGAAAATGCGTCAAAAATCGACGAAAAACCCCGAAACATGAGAACAGTGACATGAATCAAGAATTGGAGAAAAGAAGGTCTAAATCCATTCACCAGACGGAGAGAAAACGGAAGAAGAAGACGCACAGGATCACTACAAGAAAATAGGGTATTACCGACGGACCAAATCCGTCGATAATACCCAAAAATCCGTCGGTAATATTATTACCGACGGAGTGACTGTCGGTAAAATCCATCGGTAAAAGGCTCCTCGGTAATACCGACGGATTTTAATTAATCTGTCGGTATTACCAACAGATATTTTATTTTGTTGGTAATACCAACGGATACATATATTCGTTGGTATTACCAACGGATGTTTGTCCGTTGGTATTACCAACGGATGTTTGTCCGTTGGTATTACCAACGGATGTTTGTCCGTTGGTATTACCAACGGATATGTGTCCGTTGGTATTACCAACGGATATGTTTTCGTTGGTATTACCAACGGATATTTGTCTGTTGGTATTACCAACGGATATTTTGTCGTTGGTATTACCAACAAAATAAAATATCTGTTGGTAATACCAACGAAACCTATCTGTTGGTAATACCAACGTATATATGTATCTGTTGGTAAATCCGTTGGAATTAGAATCTACCAATTTTGATCAACAGATATTTTATTTTGTTATATGTGTACCTGATCAATCCTCAAATAATGAAATCACATATAAATTTGATCACACGAAATCTGAAAAATAATTTTTGAATCACACATTAAAATCCACACACATAAGAAACCATTGTATACCAGTAATTTCGAAATACATTGTGTTATTCAAATATTTACAAAGTTTCAAAGTTTCAAATACATAAGATAAGTTTTTCCAAAAAGTTGATCCTTGCACTTCATCCTTTTACCTGCATGTAGAAACAAAAAAAATAATGAGGCAATGAAATGAGGAATACGATGTTTGTAACTCAATGCAAAATAATAAACTGACACTCTGAAGTTGTAAATAAAGTTTGTAACTCAATGAAATGAGAAATACCTAACAATGCAGCATGCTGAATTATATCAATAGCATGCTGAGAATTCACGCATGCTGAGAATTGACTCAGCATGCTGAATTCACAGCTGAGAATTGGAATTCACTCAGCATGCTGAGAATTGAATTCAGCATGCTGAGATTCTGAGAATGAATTCCCAACATGTTCATTCTCAACAAGTTTAATTTACCAAGTTTAATGTGCATAAAAGCAACAAGTTCAAGTTTAATTTTAATGCAGCATGCTGAATTGTAACAATAGCATGATGAGAATTGATGTTTTCCATAGCTTCCTTATTCATACTTCAGTTTTTTGTTCATGAATCTGTTAAGAGTAGGCATAAAGTAATGATATGTCATATTTCAGAACTGAATGCTTATTTTTGCTTGGCTTATATATAATCTTTGGCACTTTTATTATGACTTTCATTCTTTATGCTGTGATTCTTCAGGTAATCCCCCAGGATGCAGTTCAGGCACTATTTGGAGCTTGCAAGTCTGGGGATTTTGATGTTGCAAACAAGGAGGTTAACAATATAATAGCAAAGGGATACCCAGTTTCCCAAATGCTCTATCAGGTTATTTTTACCATTAGTAACACTATGCAATCACCATTTCTCATTATTTCGGGTGTTAATTCAAGTTTGTATACCAATTGTTAGAGGTGATAGTGAATACTGATGACATATCAGATGAACAGAAGGCACGGATCTGCAAGAAATTGGGTGCTGCAGATAAGGTTAGTCTGAATGCTATGATATCATTTTAGCTATTATGTTGTATATGTAAACATCTCGCATAGGAATTGTGAATTCCTTGATAGTAGTACGCAAGCATCAGGTATTCGGGTGTTTCCTTATATAAACCCCGTTGCATATCTGGAACATTATTTTTGGCAATGCCTACCCTATCTTGGCCAATCATCACGCTATTGCTACTAGTTGTTTACATTTTGCAGATGCACTGTCTATTTGATGCATTTTATTCTTTCCTATATTGATGATCATTGATGTTTTCCATAGCTTCCTTATTCATACTTCAGTATGTGAGAGCATGCTGAGAATTATTCTCAGCATGCTGAGAGAGCTGAGAATTCACTCAGGCTGTGAGAGCATGCTGAGAGAGCTGAGATAGCATGCTGAGAATTCACTCAGGCTGTGAGAGCATGCTGACAGTAGCTCATTGTGATGCAGAGCATGCTGAGAATTATTCTCAGCATGCTGAGAGAGCTGAGAATTCACTCAGCATGCTAGGAGAGCATGCTGAGAGAGCTGAGATAGCATGCTGAATTCTCAGCATGCTGAGAATTCACTCAGGCTGTGAGATTATGCTGACAGTAGCTCATTGTGATGCAGAGCATGCTGAGAATTCACTCAACATGCTGAGAATTCACTCAGCATGCTGTGAGAGCATGCTGAGAATTATTCTCAGCATGCTGAGAGAGCTGAGAATTCACTCAGCATGCTAGGAGAGCATGCTGAGAGAGCTGAGATAGCATGCTGAGAATTCACTCAGGCTGTGAGAGCATGCTGACAATAGCTCATTGTGATGCAGAGCATGCTGAGAATTCACTCAGCATGCTGTGAGAGCATGCTGAGAATTATTCTCAGCATGCTGAGAGAGCTGAGAATTCACTCAGCATGCTAGGAGAGCATGCTGAGAGAGCTGAAATAGCATGCTGAATTCTCAGCATGCTGAGAATTCACTCAGGCTGTGAGAGCATGCTGACAGTAGCTCATTGTGATGTAGAGCATGCTGAGAATTCACTCAGCATGCTGTGAGAGCATGCTGAGAATTCACTCAGCATGCTGTGAGAGCATGCTGAGAATTATTCTCAGCATGCTGAGAGAGCTGAGAATTCACTCAGCATGCTATGAGAGCATGCTGAGAGAGCTGAGATAGCATGCTGAATTCTCAGCATGCTGAGAATTCACTCAGCATGTTGAGAATTCACTCAGGCTGTGAGGGCCTGCTGACAGTAGCTCATTGTGATGCAGAGCATGCTGAGAATTCACTCAGCATGCTGTGAGAGCATGCTGAGAATTATTCTCAGCATGCTGAGAGAGCTGAGAATTCACTCAACATGCTAGGAGAGCATGCTGAGAGAGCTGAGATAGCATGCTGAATTATCAGCATGCTGAGAATTCACTCAGCATGCTGAGAATTCACTCAGGCTGTGAGAGCATGCTGATAGTAGCTCATTGTGATGCAGAGCATGCTGAGAATTCACTCAGCATGCTGAGAATTATTCTCAGCATGCTGAGAGAGCTGAGAATTCACTCAGCATGCTGAGAATTCACTCAGGCTGTGAGAGCATGCTGAGAGAGCTGAGATAGCATGCTGAATTCTCAGCATACTAAGAATTCACTCAGCATGTTGTGAGAGCATGCTGAGAATTCCACAGCATGCTGAGAATATCATGCTCTCTAATTACTAATCCTAGAATTGTAAGTGAGCGAGGCATATTGATTACTAATCCAAGTTTATTCTAGGTCCCGACATTAGCTCACCTCCTTCTTTATGTTAGACTCTCTTAGATTGGAACTTCACATATGTAATTAATTGTTCCTCATGCAGGCTTGGTAAAGATGGTGAGGGTTAGTGTTTTGAACTTCTGTGAGAGCATGCTGAGAATTCTATAGCATGCTGATAATTGAATTAAGAATGGAATAGTTTAATTTACTAACATATTTCTTTACCCAGCTGATGGAGGTGGAGGTGGAGGTGGTGGAGGTGGTGCGGTGGAACTCGATGGAGAATTTGTTGATTTTGAAGGATTGATAGGAATACCAAGCTGTGTCAATAGCAAGCGCACTTGAGCCTCCACTTGTCATTGCATCGATGTCTCCAAGTGGGTGATGTGCTCTCGCATGGATGCCACCTCCATCTGCATATTGTTCCACTCATCATGTGTCCGACGATGCCCATAACTTGAGGATGTACTTCCTTGAGAGCTTGAACTCCCAATAACATATTTAACACCCTCTCAACATCCAAAACCATAAACCCGATTATGAGACGGGGGTCCAGAGGCATTAATCCATTCTTCGGGATCAAAATTCGGGTGTAATGATGCATCTGTGCCATACTTCTCTATAATTGATGCCTCATAAGTCTCCTGTACAATTTTTTTTAAAATAGTTAATTATTAGATTTCAAAAATTAGTTAATTATTAGTTAAATCAAGTACATACCACAACTTTTTGTGATTTGTCGTCGACAAAGTCACCCTCACCACTCTTTCGTTTATGGGTGTGTTTAAACAACTCAAGATGTGTAGGTGGTCGATTCAACTTTTCTTCCTACAAAAAAGATAAATAATATTTAGTTGACAATATTAATATAAATTTTGTATGACAATAATATTATCAATATCGTACCAGTTTTTTTCGATGAGCAACAAATGAAATAGATCCACCTGTATGAAGTGTAATGTCACCATCTACCTCCTTCTTGCGATTGAGACGGCCGACTTTTGATTTTCGTCTCCACTTATCTGTATCCCAATGCTCAATAATAAGTTGATTCCAAATATCTGGAGGTATCCACGGAGGGCCAAAACCGCTAGTTCGGCGAATATCATCGGTGTTAGCCTTTCTTTTTGCATAATTTCTAGCATCACACATATTATCAGAGAAGCGTCGACAAGCTGTCTTGTCCCATATTTCTCGAACCTCATCGGTCTGAGAAGGATCCCAACGATAAACTGCCTAAAAAAACCCAAATACACAATAGTGGAGATAAAAATTTCAATTTTAGGGGTTTATATATCAGTAACATATAATTATCATAATCAAAATTTGAAAATAATTTACCTTAAATTTGTCCCAGAGTAACTTCTTCAGATGTGATGGCACTTCAGACCAATATGGCCATACACCCGTGAAATTTCCCTTAATAATTGATGAAATGTCTCTAACCACTTCTGTCTCGGGGAAGCTACAAAAAATAATAAAACTAGATCATAGAAACTTGATAAAATGTAATAAGAAATAGCTCAAATATTTGTCATTAATCTGTAATTATAAGATACATTTCAAATACTGCATTTTAAGCTAATTGTAAGAAGTTCTTGAAGTCAGCATTGGCGGATGCATTTACATTACGTGCTTGGATGATAACTTGTAAAGATTTTAAGCTAGGCTTTAGAAACAGTCACTGCCACTGAACATCAGTTATTCTAACTTGTGATGGTTATATCAAAGGTTTCATCATGGTGCATGTTTTCGTAAAAGAGAGACATGAAACAACAATCCATATATTTTTTAGGAAAGTAAGGCTTATAATTATCAAAAGAATTGAGAAATACAAGCTAAGTAGGGGAGTAAGGGAATATACAGAGGAAGAAGAAAACCTCGGAAAAAGCCCAAAGGGACTAGGTTACAAGGAGTCGGTCAAAAATAGAGAGGCTCCCTCCACAGTCATTTCCTGCACAGACTTAGAGGAAACAACAATCCATAGAGTGCAATTTCTAGCAGCTTATTCTCAGTCGCAATTGACTTTATGCATAATATATATTGTCCTTTGTGCGGTTTAGAACTTTAGATGGAATCCTTTTTTCAATAGTAGTTCAACTTGCTAGCACTGAGGAACTCTACATATTAGTATATTACATCAGTTTGAGTTGGTGGTGGAGAGGTCTGGTGGTTGGGTAGGTGTAGTCAAAAATAGTTCCTTGGTTATTTGAAATTCTTGGATTATTTCAATTAGCATGTAAACCTTATGATCTATCACTTTTGTATATGTAAGAAAGACAGTGGATTAACAACTACTTGAACTCGGCAGGAATACATTCTTGGGGTCTTTCTTTCCTATTCGGATTGGCTTGAATTGGATTAACAAGTGTTAGAGTTCATTAATACCTGTGGACATATGCATCATTAATCATTTAAGGGCTGGGTGCCTGTTATTCTTCCTAACGTAATGTTTACTCCAATCTGTTTTCACTTAAGCTTTCTAAGTTAATCAAGTTCAATATCATGTACATAAATTACCCATGTAAAATGTCTGAAATTTTGCATTGCAGTCTTTAGGTATACTCAAGTAATATTGTTGTAGTCTATGGCATAAACGCATGGGACATGTCAATGAACAATCACTTATTGATATGACCACTAAACATATGATTGAAGGTATTGATTCTTAAGTATTGATATGCACTTATTGATTTTTAAGTATTGATATGCACTTTTTAAGTATTGATTCTTACTCTGGATGTAAATATGTTGCAGTGTTTGTGGATGATTGGAGCAGGATGGTGTGGGTGTATTTCTTGAAGGATAAATCCGAAACTCTGAATCTGTTCAAGAAGTTCAAATATATCAGCAGTTGAGAATGAAGTTAACTCAAGGATAAAAGTCTTGAGAACAGATAGAGGTGGAGAATTCACCTCAAAGTCTTTTTGATGAATTCTGCACTGAGACGGGAATTAAACATCAGCTAACAGCCAGCTATACACCCCAACAGAATGGGGTAGCTGAGAGGAAGAACAGGGTTTCAGTGGAAATGACTAGATGCTTGCTGAGGGGGAGCAGTTTACCTAAGAACTTGTGGGCTGAAGCATTGAATACCTCAGCATATATCATCAACAGATGTACCGAATGAAAGTCCATGATTTAGAAGCTGAATAAGAGAACTTATTGAGTGATGAGCCGAATGAAAACTGTGTTTGAACACACGATAAATGAAAATGTTCAGAGTGAGAGCAATAATGATTCTTCACCACCACCTAGAGGCTTTAGAAGTGTAGCTGACATCTTACAAGGCAAAGATTGAATAAAAGGGAGAAAGAGGGAAATGGAAATGAGAATGAATAACTAGGGTTCAAGTTAGGAGAGAGCACCATCTCCTTGAACTCATTGGGGGAAGTGAGCTGAACACCTTGTAGAGAGAATGGAGGAAAGAAAATTGATTTCATTTCTTGATCCCCATCATTCGTTACATTCTCTTTTTGTAGATGTACAAGATAAAAGCAAAAGGCAACACCCTTAAGATGACTCTAGAAGATAACAATGAACAAACCATTAGAACTCATGATCTCAACTAACAATCTAAACAGCCCACTAACAACCCATTATAAAACTAATTAAGAACATAAATCCCTTGATGATAATGATATGGATGATGTGGCATGTTAGGTCCATATTAAGTCCCCTACCCTTGAAAAAATACTTGTTCTCAAGCACGAATGCCAGAATTGTTGAAGTAGTCCTAAGTTGCTTGAAGAAATGGGGGTGGAGATCTCTATTTATTGTAGAAGTAGGTGCATACATAAGGGAGGATGTGGTGCATATAAGCTAGGTAGGTAATTTTGGCTGATCTTGCTAATCATGCTTGATCAATGTCTTGCTAATTAGCCTTAAGAGTTTCATCTCCATCATAAATAAATAATATATGTTGCTATTTCCAAATATATGAAACATATTGCAGAATAAGCTAGTTACCCAAATAGTAACTGAAATAATATAATGCAAAATATAATGATCTATCTTTTCTTATCAATAATTAATAGACGTCTATCATCTGTTCACAATGATTTTATAAGTGATCATCAAAAGTAAACTTATACAAAAAAAGTTTCAATCATCATTCTCCTCATTTGACAAATACTCGTCAACTTCATCATCTTCACTATCTTCCATGTCTATAGTGTCCGCTTCTTCTTCATCCTCCTCAATGGCTTGTCTTCGAGTTCTTAAGAAAAATTCTTCATGTATCTACTTCATCAACTACACCATCGTTATCAACTAATACATTTAACAAATCCAACTCAGTTGTAGGCATAATAGGTTGTATTGTTTCAACCTCATCCTCTTGAAAAAAATCATCGATCTGTGGAGGGATATTATTGTATGTTTCTTCAACCTCTAAAACATCAAATCTATTTCTTGCTTTAATTTTGCATACAGACCACCAATTACTTCTTCCTTTTTTCTTTGAGGGATAACTAGTGTAATAAACTTGTTGAGCTTGCTCTGCCAACACAAAAGGAGCGTCATGATAAAGTCTCAACTTGTGATTGATTTCAACAAGTCCATGGCGAGGATGTACTCTAGCTCCTTTTTCGGTATCAAACCACTCACATTTAAATAACACCACATTATTTCCACCAAAGTATTCTACCTCCACAATATCAATCAAAATGCCATAGTAATCAGATTCAAAGTCATTGTAGCAACTACCCTTGACACAAACACCACTGTTAATTGTTTTCTTTCCATGTGAAAATTCTTTGGTGTGAAACTTATATCCATTCACAAAATAACCCTTCATGGAACGAACCAATCTTTGTGGGCCTTGTGCAATGGCAAGTATTCGATTATCAACCATGTCAATGTTATGATTAACCTATCAAAAAAAAGAAATATGAAATAATCAGAATTATTCAAATTGACATTGACACAAGAATAATTGTTCAACTTACATAATCTCTCAACCATTTTGGAAATTCTCTGTCTCGTAACTTCTCTAGTTCTGCGTCAGTTAAGTGTGGTTCTCTTTGCCTAACGATATCATTAAACTCACTAAAAACAATAAGGTTTACATTAACATAATTTGAATATATGAAATAATTAACGAAAAGTTGATGTTAATACTACTACGTACTTAATAAAAGGAGAGATTTCTTGACAATTTATAAGTACGTAAAGCTCCATTGCTTTATACTCAGCTTCGTCGACAACCATCCTATAACGTCCAACGGCCCCACAAGGTCGACCAGGATAGGTAAAGATAGATAGGCGTCCCATGGTAGTTGGAACTCCACCATCATCATTTCGAGGCACTTGATTCAACCTTGTGTTTACCTTTGGTTCAAAGTAGAAAGAACAAAAAGTAGAAATTTCTTGTATGATACATGCTTCACAAATTGATCCTTCAACATATGCTTGATTCTTCACTTTTTTCTTCAATTGAAGCATATACTTGAAATATTCTTATAAATTAAGACGTTTAAAAAAATTAAAAATTTGAATGAAGAATCAAAAGGCATATGTGTTACCTTTCAAATCTGTACATCCATCTATATTGCACAGGACCACCAACTTTAGCCTCATAAGGTAAATGAACAGGGAGATGCTCCATAGAGTCGAAAAAACTTGGTGGAAATATTTTCTCAAGCTTGCATAGTATTTCAACAATATTTAACTCAAGTCTTTTGACCTCCTCAATTCGCAACACACTTGAACACAAGTCCCGAAAGAATAAACTCAGCTCAATTAATGTATCCCATACTGGATCAGGTAACAAATCACGAAATGCAATTGGAATAAGCCTTTGCATGAAAATATGACAATCATGACTTTTCATTCCATAAAATTTGCAATCATCTATATTTACACATCGACTTATGTTTGAAGCATAACCATCAAGAAATTTCAATTCTTTGACCCAATGACATACTGCTTTGATTTGTTCTTTGTTCAACACAAATGAGGCTCTCGGCTTCAACAGTTTTTCATTGACATTTTGTAATTCTAATTCAGGGCGCTTGCAATACTTATGCAAATCAGCTCTAGCCTTGACATTATCTTTTGTTTTTCCCTTGATGTTCATTACCGTATTGAATATATTTTCAAAAACATTGCGTTCAATATGCATCACATCTAAGTTGTGTCGAATTAAATTTGTATGCCAATACGGTAAAGTCCAAAAGATATTTTTTTAACCCAATTGTGTTGTTGCCCAAATCCTAAAATTCTAGCAACACATTGATTTCCAAATTGAATACTAGGTAATTTATCAACACGTGCCTTCATTTCATCGCCCTATAATCGTGGAGGTGGAACATCTCTTTCAATTCGGCCCTTCATAAATTTATCTCTTTGCCTTCAATATGGATGATCAAGAGGGAGAAACTGATGATGGCAATCGAAAAATGATGTCTTTCTCCCATTTTCAAGAATAAAAGATTTGCTATGCTCTAAACAATATGGACAAGCTAACCTCCCATGTGTGCTCCATCCTGATAACATAGCATATGCAGGGAAATCGCTGATAGTCCACATAAGTGCTGCTCTCATTTAAAAATTTTGTTTTCTAAACACATCATATGTCATAATCCCATCAGACCATAACATGTTTAGTTCATCAATCAATGGCCTCAAAAATACGTCAAGTTCTTTACGTGGGCTCTTTGGTCCAGGAATTATCAAACTTAAGAATATAAATTGATCTTTCAAACACATAGATGGCGGCAAATTATATACAGTAATGAGCACAGGCCAAACTGAATATGGAATAGAAGAATGCCCAAATGGATTAAAGCCATCGGTGCACAATCCTAATCTGACATTCCTTGGATCAGAAGCAAATGAAGGATGGTGAACATCAAACTGTTTCCATGCTTCACTATCTGCAGGATGTGCAATAACATCTGAACTACGATTCTTTGCATGCCAAATCATATACTCAGCAGTTTTTTCAGACATAAAAAGCCTTTGAAGTCTTGGTGTTATCGGAAGATACCGTAAGACCTTATACGGTATTTTTTTTCTCCTACCATTATTTAATGGTGTTGGCTTATATCTAGGATGTCCACACACTGAGCACTGCATCAAATTTGTTGTTTCTTTATAAAACAACATGCAATTATTCTGACATGCATCTATCTTTTTGTATCCAAGTCCTAGTTTCTTCATCATCTTCTTTATTTTATAAAAAATTTCTTCCAACTTCGCACCTTCTGGTAACATATCTTTTATTATTGACATCAACCGGTCATAGCAAGCTTCACTCATGTTAAACTCAGATTTGCAATTGAGTAACTGTGACATGGCTGATAACCTACTTTGACTCTTACAACCACTCCATAATGGCTCATCTGCGTAATTCAATAATTCAAAAAATTTGGCAGCTTCTTCATTTGGTCTTTCTTCTACATTTGATGAGCCAATACCAATTGCATCCACCACCATAGTTCTATAGGGATTTTGAGTGGTGCTTTCTGATTGAGGAATGGTTGAGGATTCACCAACTTCTTCACTTGTCAACTCCCCATGTGCAATCCAATGTGTGTAGCGAGGCATAAATCCCTTCGAACATAAGTGATATGCCACATCATCTCGATAATGATAATGATGATTAATACATTGTCGACATGGGCACCTAATTTTATCACCAAAAACATATTGAGTTTTGGAGTATGCAAAATTAAGAAATCCCTCGACTCCTTGAATAAATTCATCAGTCAAAACTCCTCTAATTATTCGACATTTCATCCAACTACGATCCGTAGACATTTTGATTAACTTTTTCAACCTAGAAACAATATTAAGCACATTAATTAGAACACAATTTTAAAAAAAAATCAGCTATCATGTTATTTAGATGATATTTTAAAAAATCAGCTATTAAAGTGGTTCCTTGGTTTGTTTGGGAGTTGAGTTAAGCAAACGAATGGGTGGGAAGAGAAAGGGGGACGAAGGAAAAAGATGGTTAACAAATTCCTAGTTATTTAGGTGACAAGAGTATTTAAATATAGCTTCTACTTGGAATTGTTTTCAATTAAACTTTTAACTACCTTATTTTTCTTTCGGTACTAGGCAATTTAAAAAAAATTGGTAAAAATACCGACCGTACTAGACGGTACAGTATTTGAAATCATGCTTCAAACTATCTCTGAAAACGAATATAATGTAAGCACCATAGTTCAACAGCTAGCTGTTATGTTAATTGGGTATTTGATAGTGGCACACAACAATATGTGGAATAACAATGGATGTTGACAGACACAATAATTATCAGTAATTATTACCACATAGATACTCTCTAAACCACTGGTGAAAGTTTGATCATATGACTACAAACCACTGGTGAATAGAGAGGAGATTATCGGTCTTCTCAAGATTCACTGTTCTCAAGGGTTTTAACTTTTTAAGCTCAAGGTGACGGAGTATGAGCCCAGGGACTGTGGCCGTGTACTATGGAGGTGGAAAGCTGCGAGTCCTGGACAGGACGATGAAGATGATTGAGGTCGTCCTGAGGTGTGTCATTTGTGCATTTGGGGTTCTTGCTGCTGCTCTTATAGGGTTTGACTCCCAGGTCAGGAAGTTCTTCTCGTTGGAGAAGAAGGCAAGGTTCACTGATATGAAAGCTCTGGTGTAAGCCTCTTCGATCTCTTCATTATTGTTCCTCTTGTCTCTTCTGCTATTTTTATCTCATTATTTATGTTTTGATTGAATCTGTGCATTCATACCCAATTCTCTTCACCACACAAGATTATGCAATCTTGCTCTATTTAAGACAAGCCTGAGGTCCTAAGTATCTAAATTAGGTCATTTTCTAACAGCCTAAGCATTTGAGACAAGTGACCACCTACCCAAATCTCTTCATCACACAAGATTCTGAGCTGTGGCTTGTTTGTGACATTTTTATGCACTCTTTTCCTTGTGGTAAGTAGGGTATATATGGTCAAGAGTTTAATCCAAGTTCAACTTGCTCCCGAGAAGATCATAAATATATAACTTGAGCTTAAATTTTTTGGTGTTTCTTAAGTTTTTTCTCTCCTTATCTTTTCAACACAAGATTATTGCTTGGGACATCTTTCTATTTATTCTTTTCTTATGATAGTATAAGTTTGAGATCGTCTTTGGTATGATTTGCAGGTTCTTGGTGATAGCTAATGGGATGGCTGCAGCATATAGCCTGATCCAGGGGGTGAGGTGTGTGGTGAGCATGGTCAATGGGGCTGTGCTCTTGGACAAGGCCATGGCTTGGGCTATCTTCTCTTGTGATCAGGTGACTGATTCACCTACAACTCAGTGACTCTCTTTAAGAAGAAGCAACATGAATGTGAGATTTGGTCATTATTTTCCAAAGTGTAAGGCATGATTTTTCATAAGATAGGATATATAGCATTAAATAGCAATGGACTGGAAGGCTATTTAATTGCTAAATAAAATTAATCTTCCAGCTTCTAATATTATAGGCAATTATTAATGAAGTAGTCATTCTCAAGACAATTTATATGTGTGCAATCACTCACCAGTGTGCATGTGGAAATTTTCATGGGAGTACACAGGCATCTCCCCAAAATATGCCAAGATGGGAGCTTGTTTAAGTAAGTAGTACTAGGAAGAAGGTCCCTCTTGTTAATTGCACTAGCTAGTTGATGAAGCAATTAAAAGCACATGATAAAATAATTGGAGGAAACAAAAAGAGAGACAAGGCCTCATGGGAAAATATTGTCTTCTTTTACATGTTCCAGTAGCTCTTTATGGGAGTGAGGGAGGGAGCTGATGAGCTTTTACATGCTATCACTAAGGAAAGAAGCTCTAAAAATACCATTTTCATTAGATATGGTTTCTATCTTATGGTCATTTTCATTATTTGTTTGCTGGAAAATGAGAAAAGAAAAGAAAAGAAAAGAAAAGATGGATTGAAGTTTTGGGCTGAGGTAGTAGTAGTGGCAGTGGATGTAATGTACAGTTTAGGTTAAAAATGTGTAGTGGCAGTGGATGCAATGTGCAACTTAGGTAGTAGTAGTAATGGCAGTGGCAGTGGATTGAAGTTTTGCATCCCCAGTCAATGAGACCTGCTAGAGAAGGTGATATACCAGTGAGGGTGAAGAATTCTTACAATCCTCAAGCTCCAAGTACTGTCATCACTAGAGAAAGAGATATGAGTAAGGCATAACCATAAGTCACCAATTTCTATTGTTTCTTCTAGAATTGAGGCCATTTATTCTTATTATTTGGACTCATTATTTTATTGTGTATAGTTCAGGCTATACAAACTAGTATTGTTTTGAAATCAAATTTTACCATGTTGGACATTAGAGGAGCTGCTAAGGAAGAGGCAGTAGAGTATTTGGGTAGCCTAATAAGAATTCATAGATCAGATTTAATATTGTTGCAGGAAACTCATCTGGAAGATGATGATGCAAAGTTGTTTATTAACATATTCCTTTTAAGATTAGAGATGGTTTCTAGGCTCCTAGATGTCTTCCCATTAAATCAACATCATATTTTATTTGCTTATAATCCTCTTCAATCATTTATTGGATGCAAATAATTGAGTTAAATAGAAAAAAAAACATAAAGAATAACAAAATGCTAAAGGAAACAAGCTAGACAAGATGAGATATGAGCTTGGATGTAGGACTGTTTAGTCCTATAGAGGTTGAGTACCATCTGAACTATCTTTGCTAGTTTTGATATCACTTTCACAAAGAAATACACCATTGCTTTTAGTCTCTATCCCATAGTGATTGATATTCCGAAGTCCAAACTGGTGTTTGGACAATTTGGTTTCCTAGCAAAGGTGATTTTTGATACACTAATAGCTTATAATGATCCTTAACTTGAGGTCATCCCCCTCCCTCGAAAGGGGCATCCCCCTCACAAGATTCTTAACTCAAATAGGTGTCTACCCTAACTTGAGGTCAGTGGTGAACTTTCACTTCACCAAAATGGAGGGCAAGAACAGAGATAAATATGAAATGCAAATTAAACACACTAATGAGACAACAACAATTTGATTATGCACTGGATTGACATGTTATAGATAATGTTGGTCATGACAAGGCAAGGGGTTGCTTGGGAAGGTTCCTTGGAAGTGAAATGATGGGGGTAATCAAGAAGTTCCTTAAGTTGAAGAATGAATAGTTTAGTGAGAGAGCTAGTCTGAACTGTGAGAGCCAAATGATTTATATACTAGAGACTAACATGCAAATGATTGAGAGTTCCTTAAGTTGAAGAATGAATGGTTTAGTTGAAGAAGCTCCTTAAGTTTCAGGATTGAGAGTTCATAAGCTAATGTCTCAGCTTAAGAAATTAGAGGAGGAGAAGTTGCAAGCACTTGACAAGGTCAAGTTTGCTGCTTCATATATTGATGAACTGTCCGAGGAGAAGAACAAACTCATTGATGAACTTAAGACCAGCAAAGATGAATTGCAAAAAGTTAAAGAAACAATGGAAGGTTTAGCTTCAGCATTAAATGAAATGTCTACTGAGTCAAGAGAAAATCAAGAAAGGCTTTTACAAAAGCAAGCTAAAATTGAAGATGCTCGATCGCAGATAGAGCAATTGGATTCAACTCTTAAGAACACTGAAGAGAGGTATGAGGTCATGCTTGATGAAGCAAGATATGAGATAGTTTGCCTCAAGAAAATTGTTGAAAAATTGGAAGCTAAAACTGATAATTCAAGCACTGAGTGGGATACAAAGGAGCTTCACTTAATTAATGCTATCAAAAATTCAGAAGATGAACTAGCTCCTCTCAAAGGCGAAATGGCTAAGGTTGTTGATTCACTCAAATTAGCAGAACAAGAAGCACATGAAGCAAAGGCGAATGGAGCTGAGATGTTAAACAAGCTGAAACAAGCTGAATATGCAGCAGCTGCTGCTTATGAAGCGGCTGAAGATGCAAAGTCTGAGACTCATGGTAGCATCAGAGAATAAGAAAGGAGTTCACAATGACGAAAAGGAAGATCCTATAGGTATTGTGTCCAAGGATTTAGCATCAGAGAAGGACGATGAGGATGAATCTGGAGATGACAATGCATATTCGAAGATTCATGGTGCTATCTTTGAACAGACAAATAGTATGACAGAGAGCACAGAAATCTTCCCCACCATGAACCAGCAGCAAAAGAAGAAAAAGCACAAAAATTTACATGCAGTAAAACAAATAAATGCATAAATCAATAACAAGAACATGGCTCTCTAAGAAATCAATAACAACTCTCTAAGAATAATCTATGAAATCTGGATAAAATTTAAGATTAAAGAAATTTACCTCAAATCAACACAAATCTAGAGAAATCGGAAGAAAGGGGCCTGCAATAGTGTTGGATGGGGGAAGAATCGTGGGTGGCAGGGGGGAGCTAGCTTGGCGATAGGCCTCCGCGAGAGCTTGTTGCGGGTGGAAGGGGAGATCGTGGGTGGTAGGGAAGAAGCGTCGGATGAAGTCGCTGCGGTTGGAGAAGAATCCCACGACAAACGGGCCTCTACGAGAGCAGGTGGCAGGGGAGATCGCGGGTGGCAGTCAGATGAAGAAGGATGAAGAAGCGTCGCGGGAGAAGAATCGCACGACAAAAGGGGGAGAGGGAAACTTTTGTCGCGCGCCTGCAAATTTTCGTCGGGTTGAAAAAAATAAGTAAGGGCGCGAGTTTTTGTCGGCTGAAAAATAAGATGGAATGAAAAGAAATAAGGATTTTCTAAAATTTACCAACAGATATATGTATATGTTGGTAATTTTGTTGGTAATACCAACAAAAAATATCGGTTGGTAACACATCCGTCGGTGAAACCTTCTTTTCTTGTAGTGGATCTTCCCCCGATCGACACCGACGAACTCGCGAAAATCCAGCTCCGACGGCTCCTCCTCCTCGACGGCGCCCTCTCTCTCCTTTGCCTCTGGTGGCGTGCGGCTCAAAACCCCTAGCTGCACACCCCCGGGATCTAATTTATAGACACCGATTGGGTCCAAAAGACCAAAATACCCCTACCTAAGCTATCCGACTTAAATAGCCCATAACTCACCCGTTCTAACTCCGATTCAAGATCTGATTGCACCGCTAAATTTGCCTCGAGGCCCTCTATCACCCTAGCATGCTAAATCACAGAGATAAGACAAATAAAATTTCTCTTAATTTCTCTACATTAAATGTTTACTCGGGTCTAATCCCGAAGCTTCCCGCCAATCCGCGCTAACTAAGGCCCACGATCCCCCACTCAAGAATAAAATATTATTATTAAGATTTTTGAATATTACAGTCTGCCTGTCGGCCTTCCTAGCCTCTTGGATTTCCTTGGTGATGACTTTTTTATTCTCGGTGATGTTTTTGTCCTATATAGCATACGACCCGTTCTCAGAACTCGGCCATGCTCTTCGGTTTGGCCAAAGCAATCTGGTCAACAAATTGTTCAGGTTTCAAATCATGCTTGACAGAATATAACTCGACGTGTGGGTTGAGGTTGGATATTTCCATGGCTACGGCGTGGAATATTTTTAAGTACTCTCTCAGCAAGTCATGTTATCCATGCTTGATATAGTGGAGCGAGTCCTCGATCTTGAAGTAGATTCGAGATGAGGAGAACTGATTGATGAAGGCATGGGAGAACTCCTAAAAAGTACGTACTGACCCTGGCGAGAGGGTGGAGAACTAAAGTAGCGCGACCTTCTATAAAAAGGTGGGAAAAGCTCGATGGAGTATGGAGTTGGTTGCGCCATTGAGAATCATGATGGATCTGAACATCATCAGGTGTGTGGTTGGATCGTTGGTGTTGTCGTAAGGCTATAGAGTGGTCGATAGTTTAAAGTTGTCGGGGAGACGAACTGTCATAATATGTTCGGCAAAGGGTCCCGAGTCGATGGTGGGAAAGGAACAGTCTATGTGACCCTAGTTCCTTTCTCTTCTTGCCGGTGGTGTGTGAGAGAGATCTCGTCCCGAAAAACAAAGGTCGACCTCTTAGTTCTTTCGAGGTGGTTGTCTTCGTCATGTTTTGAGCGGTGATGATTGCACTCGTCTGGGTGTTGCTCCCTAGGCTGCTTTAATGCCTCGACCTAAACTGTTAACCTTAGTTATAAATATTGAAGGACAATATAGAAAAATTTATTAATGAATAGATAGGAAATACTATTCCATGGATTGAGGTAAGGAATAGTATTCTCTATTCATGGAAAATAGTATTCCTTATGGCACACATATTCCTTGTCAATAAGTTGCAATCAAATAAAGAGATAAGTGGGGCATAAAAAATAATATTTCATTCTCTATTTATTTCATCCAATCAAACACTACCTAAGTATAAAACTCTCTCATTCTTGTATATACATTTCTTCATTTAACTTGTCACGTGATAAAACCATTTTAACATCCACGTACTCAAGCTATAGGTTTCCACTATCAACCAAACTTATTAAAACATGAAATTTGATTGTAGGTATACTTTACAGAGAAAACATCAATGAGGTCTATACTCGAAATTTGATTGTAACCTTTGGCAACTAACTTTTCTTTAAAATTTGATCTTCAACTTTAGGTATGTCTACCTTTCTCTTAAACACTCAATCAACGAATAGCTATTTCGTTCCTTGGAAACTCCACGAAATCCCAAATATCATTTCTTTAAAGTGATTACATATCTTCCTCCATAGCTATTGTTAGCATCTACATATATACTTGGTTGATAAAGTGAGTGTTTTATTTGTAACTGCTAAAATATAGGCAACTAAATCGCCACTAAACCTTTTAGAAAGAATAATTTGTTTTCTAGGCCTATTTCTAGCTATGGTGTATTGATATTCTGAACAACATTCTTGCATAGATGTAACTTCTTCTTCAATTGATGTTTCATCTACTAACTTATTTTACTTTTGAGTATTGATATCCAACCCTAATTCAAGTTTCTTCATCATTATTTTTGATTTTATAAAAAGGCTTATTTAACGTTCTATTTTTAAGCAATGCTTTATGAGAAAAAAATTGACAAACCGATCCTATTATATCTCGGTGACATTACATTTTGATTTAATGTTAATAGTTGAGTAAATGTTGATAACTGAGTATTCATCATAATCTTTGTACAATAGTTCATCTGTAATTTTTTATATCATCTTAATATTTGGTAATTCAATTTTTATTTCTAATTATAGCTCTGATTGTACTTTCGTCCCGTGGAGTGAATGACAACACTAGAGAGAGATTGAATAGTATTTCTATAAAAACTTAAGTCTAAGTTTTGTTTTAATCGATTTCTCATAATTTTAGGCAATTCATAAGTTAAATCAAATAAGTATGGAAGCAAGTAATAAATCAAGTAAACATACGCAAAATTAATAATGCTAACACACAAGAATTTATAGTGATTCGGCAATCCTGCATACTCAACTACTTAAGCACCTCACTTAGAATTTCAATCTAAATCCACTAAGTATTGAAGTTTCTTAAAATGAGAAATTTTACACCACTAGGTCTCCGCCTTCTCCCCCAAGGCACTTTCCCAACTCACTCTCTAAGAACACTCTAAACTTAGTTTACAAAGATAGACTTATGCCTCTACACCAAGACAATCACCAAATACTTGACCTAATCAACCTAGGTCAAAAACAATACTTTAATAATAACAAAATTCAATCAAAATACAATTAAAATAGAGCAATAATGAAATCGAACACACTTAGCTCCAGAAGACAAACATCTAGCTTCTCTTGATGCCTTTGATGATGAATCTTACTATGATCAAGGCTTCAATCAAGAAGTTGAGGCTCAAACTAGGGTTTATAAAAGATTGGCTCAATCAAAGTTCACGTGTTAGAATATTTTTTAATTAAATTTTTTTTATTTTTAAATATTCTTTTTGTGGGCTACGATCAATTATATTTTTTTATTTAAACGGGTTAATCTTATGATCCTATTTGAGATGCATATTGGCACATTTAATTTGATCCATGTGACTTGAGCTCGAAACACTTAATTTTGATTGGTGTGATTAGTCAAGTGTAGGCCCGATTAATGAAACCTGTGATGGAGATGACTCATTTAATCAATTATAAATAGAGGCTAGGTCCCCTCTCCACACGTGTGAGAATAAGGGATTAGAAACCCTAGCTCATTGTTATTTTTCCCATCAAAGCAGAGCCTTTTGAGAGAGTAGTGTAGAGGAAGATCTAGTTATTCCTGGAGATTCAAAAAATTACTTCCGCTGTATTTCTATATCTTCAAGTAAGATCTTTCCTTTATCTATTTACAATTGGTATTCTTAAATTCATATAATTATTATGACATTGATTTTTTCTTACATCACACACATTAATAGGATAGCTCAAGTATCGTTAGAGACTCATAGGATGGCAGGTAAGGTGTTTAAATAGGCAAACAACACAAAGAGGCTCGAGTTCAACGGGTGGAAATGACACTATTTTCGACCATTTGACTCATCGCATTGTGTAAATTTTCAGCGCGAGTTCGAGTCACGATCCGAGTTTCGGGTTTCGGGTTTGTTTTATTCATCATCAATATATATTTTGAGGATTATACAATATAACTAGACACAAAACCCTAGACTCTAGCTTCATACGGCTTTTCGAGCACCAATCAAAGTCCACTTGAGTTTTCCAATTTTGCATCGATCTTTCGATCGCAGACGTCGCATGCACTACTCAACTTGGAATCCGAATTATTTCTCAATGAAGCATTAGTTCTGAGTTTATTATCATCAAAATCGAGATTAAGATCAATATTAAAAACTTAAGATTATATTAGATGATTCAATTGCCACTGCATCTTCAGGATTCAATGCAAAAGTGTGGGCATCGATGACTCAATATTATCACAGTGGTCAATATACATAAATTGACCACTTAATCATCCAAAATTATATTTTGGTATAGAATATCGGTCCAATATTAGATGATTCACCTATCTCATATGTTGCTCTCCCTAATAATGACTATGTAAAATTTGTCATTAATATTGAGGTGTGAAACATATTTTTTAAAGAGGCGAGTCTAAGAATTTTGAATTGATAAACAAACGACACGAACACTTGATTATGTCAACCGTAATAAATTATGGATTCAATAGTAAAATTCAAAAAGTCTAAACACATAATTTTTCAAAAAAAAAAAAAACAGAATTTTTCAAATAAGCATATTGAGTACAATTGATATTATATTCAACAATGACTTTATATTAAATTCTTTAATACCACGGTATAGGCATTGCTTATAAGGAAAAAATTAATAGCGTGATAAACAAATGTGAATAAGGGAAAAAATAATTTTTCGAGAGTTTAATTATTCTATTTATTTTTTTTTCACATCAGCAATTCTCAACGTAGTAAGCTAATATATATTAACACGCGGAGAAAGTTCATATTTTTTGGAAAACGGTAAAAAAAATATTCTTAACATTTTCTCACGGGGACTAAAATACTCCTAAATTTTTTTTCGAATCAAAAATATCTCTTATGTTATGAAATTGGGTACAAAAATATTTGTATAGGTAAAAGAAGTTAATCGAGAGATAATAGAACTGACGTGGTTGATGACTAAGACTGATGATGTGGACATGTGGCGCACATGCAGACCAAGATATTTTCTCACAGGTACTAAAATACCCTTAACGTTTTCTCACAAATAGTAAAATGCATCTAATATTTTCTCACAGGTACAAAAATATCCTTAACGTTTTCTCACGGGTACTAAAATACTCATAACATTTATTTTGGAGTTAAAATACCTCTGTGGTTATTGAAAATGGTACAAAAATGACATCAGACTAACTTTTGTTAGGTGAGACTTAACGGAGATGTCGTGGATGCTGACAAAAATATTGATTTTACACGTGGCACATATGTAAAGAGTAATTTGCCACGTAAGCGACACATAAGAAATTGAAAACTGAAACTGAAACTAGCTAGCTATCAAATCGGTTAATCAAAAATTTTGGTTCAGTTTCAAACCGATTTTTCAATTAATCGAATTTTTGATTTTTTTGCTCTCTGCATGTGCACCACGTGTAAAGTTAAAATCTCTTTCAGTATCCACGACATCTCCGTTAAGTCTCACCTAATAAAAGTTAGTCTAGTGTTATTTTTGTACCATTTTTAATAATCTTAGGGGTATTTTAGCTCCAAGATAAATATTATGGGTATTTTAGTACCCGTGAGAAAACGTTAGGGATATTTTAGTACTTGTGAGAAAACGTCGGGAACATTTTAGTACTCGTGAGAAAATATCTTGGTCTGCATGCACGTCACATGTCCACGTTATCAGTCTCAGTCATCAGCCACGTCAACTATGTTATCTCTCAATTAACGTTGTTTACTTATAGAGATATTTTTGTACCCAATTTCATAACGTAAGAGATATTTTTGATCCCAAAAAAATTTTAGGAGTATTTTAATACTTGTGAAAAACGTTAAAGATATTTTTGTATTTTTTTCCTATTCTTTTTCTTCTTTTTTTTTGAAAGGAGAGAGAGTTCATATTCTGCTGAAGTGTCTTCTTAAAACTTTTGACCAACATGACATGTTGTGATACATGTAGATATTCCACATCTACAACTAATGTTAACTTGACAGATAATTAACTGAAGACTATAATTGATATAAATTTAAAAAGTACTGATCTCAAAATTTGTAAATACGTTGTAGTCTGGTGAGACCAACGGGTCGTACATACAATTCACTAATTACGTTCCTACAACATTTATCTTACTTCTATGGAACGATCTTGAACCATACTTGCATGGTGAAAGCGAGGATAAGATCACCTAGAAACGGCCTGACCATGGACAATTTTCTACTGAATCTCGATATCAACTTTTCAATTTTTGTGGTCTTGGTGACATCGCTTCTAAGTACATCTGGTATAGAGTCTATTTCACTAATGAATTGGCTTGCTCTGAAACACATGCTTTCAACCAAAGACAAACGACTAACTTGGTGAATGCAAGTTTGTCCAACCTGCATTCTCTACTACAGTTTCGACGAATCTCATTCAGATTTATTCCTTAGCTGAACCTTCGCTATAGATGGTTGGTACAAATTTCTTGAGCAGAACTCGTATCCTCGTTTCCCCTTAAACTACTAGCCTTGGGAGATAACCTCAATCGAGAATAAGCGGGAAATGTTACAAAAATATTCTTTGATCATGATTTGGAGATTAATGGATTAGCATGAAAGAAATATTAGGGAGGTATTTGGTATGAGGTAATTCATCTAGACTACTCATAATTTTGTCTTTAAATTATTTGGATCTCACACATTATCTTGTTTGGTGTCTCACTTGTGCGGGTAATATGGATTGCCTTGGTAATTCAGATTGTCATCAAAGTAATTCAGATTGCTCAATGAAGAGGTATCTATGTGGATTACCTCTGAAGTGGTAATCGTGAATTAATTTTTAGGACAAAATTGCACTTCTTAAACTCTAGCTTTTTTACAAGTTCTTTCCTCCTCACACGACTTCTCTCATGACATAATATTATAATAATATTACAATATTATATTATATTATATATATTATATTATATATATTATATTATATATATTATATATATTATATTATATATATTATATATATTATATTATATATATTATTTATATTATTATACTATATAATATTATATATATTATATAATATAATATGATTAATTATAATATTATAATATATTTGTGAAAAGAATATTTTTAAAAAATATATTTCATTACTTGGTAATGTATTTGTTATACTAAATATGTCTATGTGAATTTTAGTAATTTTATCATAATATTACATGTACATATCAAATACTATATTCTATATTATCCATAATTTTTTTAGTGACAATCTATCTGAAAAATAATTTAAATTATTTGATAATTTAAAAAGCAATGCACCAAACGCCACCTAGAAGACCCTGCATTGATTTAGCTGTAGAAGCATATCATATGTATTAGATAATAAAATCCTACCAAAATTGTTATATTTTGGCCATCATAATCGTTTTTCTCCTCCTTTCTCCTCCGATAAATACAAATTTCTTTTCCTTGAAAAAAAAGATAAATCCGAAAGAAAAATCGTATGAAAAGTCGGGTAATATCTGTATAACCCGGGTTTAGTCCCATGTTAAACCCGACTCAACGCGACCGAGTTAGACCGCTTCAGCCGTTCGCTCTCTTCTCCCGCCCGCCTCTCGTAGATATAACGAATAAAAGAGTAAAATATATCCCCACCCATCTTCCTTCTCGCTTTACTTCGCGGCCGACGCAGCCGACGCCGTACAGACCGCCGCCCGTGAAGTTCGATGCTTTTCGGGCTCAAATATTGGTTTCTCAGGTCTCTACCTTATACGATTCGTTACCTCTCCTCTTCTTCAAAATCCCTTATTCAAACCCCGACTCCCATCTCCCCCTCCGACCTCGAATCCCTCGTCCTCCGCCAGTACCGCGCCGGAAGATTCTGTCATCTCCTATCCTCTGTTGTAGCATCTCCGTCCGTCCTCGCAGCCGCCGTGTCCCGCCTCCTCTCCCGTGCCAACCCCTCATTTCCTCCGCCCTCCCCCATTGCGCTGCCTTTCTCCATCTATGCCCTTGCCGATGAACTCCGCCTCGGCGTACTCGACCCTTCCGCCAACTGCGCCACTCTGCTGCCCTCCAGGAAGAAAGGGGACGCCCTCACGGTCCCCAATCTCAAGGTTAAGGTCGTCGTGGAGGCCGTCCGGATGGCTCTCGAGGTCGTCTATGAGAAGAGGTTTGCCACCTTCGCCTACGGCGGTCGGGAGTCCATGGGCCGTCATACTGCCATCCGCTACCTCAAGACTGCTGTCCAAAACCCAACTTGGTGGTTTCAGGTCGCCCTCCAACGCCAACCCTTCAGCCCTCGCCACCTCCACCGCCTGGCTACTGTTTTAGAGGAGAAGATCGATGACCCAGCTCTCGTTTCCCTTGTCAAGCGCCTTTTTGACTCTCAGGCTATTGCCGTCGAGCTCGGAGGAGTTGGATTGGCCCGCGGGTTCCCTCAGGAGAGTGATCTGAGTGCCATTATACTCAACATTTACTTTGATGCCCTTGATCGGGAGATTGAAGACTTCAGAGCTGAAGTCCACAAAAAGAACCCACGGCTCGGTGGTATTGAAGAGAATGGGATGTCCAGGGTTCTTCATAAACCAGTTAGGGTTTGTGCAGTGAGATATCTGGATGAGATATTGGTGATCACTTCTGGCTCGAAATTGTTTACAATGGATATCAAAGACAAGATCTTGAAGTTTTTAGAGGAGTATTTGGATCTCAAAGTCAATAGGTTGAAGACTTCAATCCATAGTGCTGTCTCTGAGAAGATGAATTTTCTTGGAGTGGAGCTTCAGGCCGTTCTCCCTTCTGTTTTGCATCCACCCATGTCCGAGAAGGCCATTCGGGCAAAGAAGAAGTATCTCAAGAGGAAGGCAGCAAGGGCTCTGGAATTAAGGAATGCTCGTGAGACTAGACGGAAGAAACTCGGTTTGAAGATTTTGAATCATTTGTTTAAGAAACTCATACGTGGGCATGAGTTTGAATTTAGTTTTCGCATAGAGAGTGAGGTTAAAACGGTCTTTGAAAATTGGGCAAATGAGGTAGTGGCAGAGTATTTCAAGTCTACAGAGGATTGCTGGCATTGGCACCGGATGCTCACTACTGGTGATTTCTTTTCTTTGAAGAGGATTAGGGATCAATTGCCAGCTGAACTGGTGGAATCCTATGACCAATTTCAGGAGAAGGTTGACAAATATTTGATGCCTGTCAGTGCTACTAAGGTCATCGAAGAAGAGGAAAGGCTAGCCGAAGAAGACGAGAGGAAATATGCTAAGAGGACGGTGGAGGATTTGACAGAATTGAAAATGAGGGTGAATGCACCTATGCTGCTTGTAAGGAGGACTGTCAAATTGGCTGGATTTACAAATTCCATGGGGAGGCCAAGACCAATAAAGTTGCTCATCTGTTTGGATGATGCTGATATAATAAAGTGGTATGCTGGTGTTGGGAGGAGATGGTTGGAGTTCTTCTGTTGTTGCCGAAACTTTAAAATGGTGAAGACAATTGTCACCTATCACTTGAGGTTCTCATGTTTCTTGACACTGGCAGAAAAGCATGAGGCCACAAAGCGCCAGGCCATTAGTCATTATACTAAAGACCTGAAGGTTGCTGATGCACATGGAATCGAAGCAGTGGACTTCCCAACTGAAAGGGAAGTGAAGATGATGGGAGATAAGAACCTCTCTGATCCAAGGCCTGTGGATGGTGCCTTAACTCTGATGTTGGTTAGATTAGCAACAGATGAGTCATCTTTTCCCTGCTTGGCCCATTTCTGTGCTCAGACTGATACTATTCTATATAGAATACGTTTGCTCCAAAACCGCCTAAATGTGGATCCCCTTAATGAGAACAAGTGGGTACCAGGGTTAGGTGCTATACACGAGAGCCTAAATAAGAAGTGCCTTCCACTTTGTTCAAAACATGCAAGTGACCTATTATTAGGGAATATCTGTCTTCAAGACATTGATTGCACCTCTTTTGTGGATGTGTAGCAAGTAATTATGGACAGATCTTACTTAGTCACTTGACCTCCCACCATCTTGTGGAGTGCATTCGTCCATTATGCCTAAATGCAGTGGACCTATAATGGAATTACATGCCAGACTGCTATAATGCATTATGCCCTGCTACCTTTCATTGAGTATACCATGCTCTTGCTTCTCAAGGTAAAACAACGTGTTTACAAGCTAATAGCTCCAAGTTAATTGATTTTTCAATAAAAATTAACTTTTTGATGTTACTAATATATCAAAGTTTTATAAAAATCCACTGTAATGGACAACCATTGAATATGTTGTATGGTTTGTCCAGATTTTTGTTGTATAGACATTTGGAATTTTTTCTCAATTGAAGTTTTTATCCAATATGACCATAAATGTGTTTTATTTTTAATGTTGATTGTTGTGTTGATAGATTTCTTTTGTCTGCTTAAGGGAGGTGTATGACCATTAGATGTGTTTCTGCTGATGCATTTTTTTCTATTTGAAAGATGGGCTGTGCATTCTTGTCTGTTCCTGCTGAATAGTGTTATATGTGGCCACCTTTTAGTGTGTTGATGAGTAATTAAACAAACATACATTTCTTTTCACTAAAGAAAAACTGGAAAAACTCTTGGACTTGCTTCATGGTGCTAGGTACTATTTCATCGATGCTGATACTTTTCCTACAATCATATCCTGTTTTCACTGGACTACTGGAATGCTACTAAAAAGTGTATGATAAGCATTACCACCTTGGTTTATTCTATTTTTTATATTTTCCATTATATAATTTCTTCCTGAAATAGATGTCCTTGAAATTGTCACAATTTTGTAGTTTTGTTTATAATATAATTTAGAAAGAAAGAAAGAGATGAGGATGTAATCGAGGTAATAGTGTAATTGTGTTGTTCTTGTTCGAAGTTTCAGTTTTATATTGCTAATTGTAAGGGAAGAATCATTGTTCCAAGATAAGTAGCACTGAGGAAGCAACCATCAAATCGTGGACATTTCACAATTCAGAATATCTGAACTTGATTTCTCTCTCTCAGGTCAAATGCCATGGTTATCATTTATATCAAATACAAATCCACTTCTTTGTCTATGTTTTTTTCTAATAGGTCACATCTGAGGTCTTAAACAAATAGTTGCTTTTCTTTCTTGTTCTCCATGATTCCATTAGAATCTCTTCTTGACATTATTTCTGTTATATGAGAATCAGTAAGGACTTCCAGATATTCATAAGGCTGTAGTCAGATAAGAATAAGTATGTTTCCCAAAACTGACCAGCAAGCAACAAAATGAACTCTCTCCAGATTGAGAAATATGGTGGGTCACTCTGATCTACATCTCCTTGCTGGCATCGTCAGTGACAGAGCTTTAATAGATTGAAGTGCTTCAACAAGTAGCTTTTGCTATGTTTCATTTCAATTTGCCTGTATGAAACTTTGAATGTTCATTATAATTTGGTTAAGTGAACACAAGTACATTGACTTTTTTTATTATATTTTTTAATGTTACTTCAGCTGGGAAAGGATGTCTTCGCCAAAAAATTGACAGGAATTTTCTTGCTGGAAGATGCATGTTTGCTTGGACTAGAGCTGTCCTTGGACTGGGTTAGACGTCAGGCTCTTGCATCTAAATAATCAGTCTCTTTTCACGAGGTATGTTGTCTTTTGGTTGTGTATGATACCCAATCAAATGACTTACTATTCAATGGGCATTAGTTACAATCATGCATAACACAAATTTTCTTTGGAAATTTTGAGAATTATAGTTCAACTGAGGGAGATAAGGGCGATAGATTGGTTTGATGATACAACAGCTATCTCAATTTTTGAATTAGACAGGCCATGCCATGGGTCTTTGAAGACAGGGAAACCTTGTTATTATAGTGAAGCAAGTGTGAATGGTTGACATGTGGCATGCGGGGGCCTTTGATAGGTCATATATGTTCCCTTTGAATTCATAAATATCAGGAACCTAGATCCCTTAACTGAGATCCACTAATTGAGTGCTCCATTAGTTTGGAACTCTCATCTACTACCAAAACTTGTGGGTCATTTGTTTAGTGCTAGGTCTGCAAACCCAGAGTTTCTCTCTTCTTCTATGATCATTTGCAGTCTTTCTAAAAACCATTGCCTTCGTCGCTAAAGCACTATGTAATTAGAACCACTAAGTGGCTATCCGCCGCAACTGTATAGTCCCACAATAAATACAGCAGGCCCCTCTTATTTTATTTCATATTGGCACATATATAGCATCTGAATTGAGTGTTAAACAATGGTGTGGTCTTATTTTATTTCATATTGGCACATATATAGCATCCACAATAAATATATATAGGGCCTCCACTTTTGATATTCATCCTACTTTCACTAGTCCTAACAATGCCAGGTGACACATGGCTGTTGAATTCTTTGACCACTCCATCTTTTCTCTATGCAAGGATAGGTGGAATCATGTTCATGTTGCATTGAAGTGTTTGTATTCTGGTAGGAGTTTAGGTGGATTTCAACCTAAACTCCTTTAACAATTGTATTAAATCATTAAATCTAAGACAACTTATACCTAGGGTTGTCCATTCGGTTCAAACCGAACTGAACCGAACTAAACCAAACCGAATTTTTTTTCCTACTGAAATTCCAACCCGAACCTGAATCGAATTGCTCCTAACCCGATTTAACTCGAACCAAAATTATTTGGTTCGGTTCGGTTTCCAACCCGAAAAAACCGAAATTTTATTTATTTTTTTCCATTTTTTCATTTTTCTCACGTGAAGTTGGAATTCCTTTTTCTTATTTTTTTAAAAATATATTTACTATTGAAATTAATTAAGAATTGATGTGCAATTTGATTCCTTGAAAATCTATAAAATAAAATAAAAAATGCAAGTTGACTCAATTGGAGATCGAACCCAGAACCTTTAGTTCTCTAGACCAACACATTATCCATTGGGCCAACAAGCCCTTTGCAATGAATTAAAACATTTATTATTTAAAATTAGTTCAGTTTTCGGTTCGGGTCGGTTCCCTGAATTCGGAAACCGGATCCGAACCGAACACAGTATTCGGGTTCAGTTTGGGTCAGGAAGCGAACTTGATACTGTTCAAACCGAACCAAACTGAATTATTCGGTTCGGTGTAACCTGAATTTTGGACAGCCCTACCTATACCTGTTCACTGTAATTATTCCAATAAATAGTGTTACATTCAATCATAACACAAACCATCTCTCTACAACTTAATCCATTGACACCAGTTAGAGACAAGATTATCTCTTGTTTATCTGGCCCTTTACTCAAAAATTTCCTTGGTAATTCAAGGCAGGTTCCTCACCCATTTGCTAACAAGGATCATGTGAACTTCTTTGTGAATACCTAGATGGATCCATATGGGGTTAGTTTAAACATTATATATACACAAAAATTATACAAAAGTTAATTATGTAAATAACTCATGATTGGTTATAAAATGTAATACGCCAATAATTACAGCTTTCCTCTACTTTTCAAAATGAAACATAATTGTCACTTTGATCAGATGTTTTCTTTCACAATTCAGTCTAAACTACATAGCAGAAAAAGGCTCCTTCTGTTGACATCTTAGCCATAGGTATAAATAAAACTAACTTTAAAAGTTGAAATATCAAAGGATATACTATATGTTTGTTAGTTTCCACCATCTTTTGAAAAAATCATTAAGCCTCTTCAAATTATATATGAACTCTAATATCATTGCACATGTCAACAATGAAATAATTGAAATTGACAATCAAGAGCCAAGTTTTGACTTGGAAAATGTCATGTGCACAAAATCATGTCAACTTTTAATCAACCTTTTCTTCTCGGAAGCTTGAAAAAGTATTTTTGGATTCAGGCAAGCAATACAAAGAAACAATGTGTTTTTACCTATTTCCAATCTAATAAACAATTTATATAATAGTGTATTGGATATTTAAATTAGAGAAGAAGAAAGGGAATTTTTTGGCCATGTTTTTTTTACTTCTTTATTTAATTTGATAAAAACTTGATTTTTTTTCAATTTCTTGATTAATATTGTTGAGATAAACGTTGCAAAAAAAATCTTTTTTGTTCAATATTTTTTAATCTAAATGTTTTATATACTACTGAAATATTTGCTCGATTGAATGTAGGTAAACAAAAAATTGTTTACTTGAATTGCTTGCCAAAATTCAATAAACATTTTTGAATCTTTTGATAAGAAAAAGAATGATTAAGTTAGTTGGATCTTATCCATCTGAATTTTCTGAAGTTAAAGTTTAGAAATGTGCAGCGATGATATATTTCATAACTTGAAGGTATTTGGTGTTTTATCCAAAATATATTGGAGTCTCTTTCAATTTCTAAATTAAGTGGATGTTGATTTTACACTATGACTAGGACATCAATGGAGTAAACAGTTTCTGCTATGGGATTAGTGAAGATCAATCGCTAAGTGACAACTTAGTTAAGTATATATATATATATATATAAATGTATTTGACAATATTTCAAAGGACACAATTATCTCATTTTCAAAAGATTGTAGAAGAAGTAAAGATTATTGACTTTTTATATTTTTGTAATTAATTTTAACTTATTTACATAATTGAATTTTGTCTTTATATATACACGTAAAGTTTTGGATCCACCACTTAAGTATATGTTTTTTAAGAAACAATTTCTCTGCATGTTATAATTCGTGCAGATCTATAATTAGAGGTACGCTTGTGCATGTGTGGCGCAGCTGGGAGTTGCAAGCTCATGAGGCTGATCTCGTGTCGTAGTTGTGTCGTAGGGAGTCCTATGTTCTTGCATTTTAGATATGTTGTTTTCCTAAATTGAACTTGATTCATGAATGCATACTTGATGCCATGACTCTGGTTTTGAATAAATGCATGATTATATTCATTCCTTATTGGCATATGATTTGTTGGTAGTTTTCGGGTAAAGATCCGTGCTCTGATCGGTCAAGCGATCCTGGTTTAGTGTAACATGCATGTAAGTTAGTGGGTTTAAAAATCGGTTTCGTTTTTTAGTTAGCCACTAACTGTGCAACTAATCGAATCATTGTCATCCTGAGTTGACACCTCGTGAATCAACGAGATGGGTTCGCGGATGAATAAATTTACTCTGCACCTCGTGAATGTATCCAATGCTGGCATGCTGTTTCTTTATTTCCAATGTCATGTGTGGTGTTTGATGACGTGCATTAACATCATTCATCTTTATATATTTTAGTAAATTATATACAGATCTTGTTTTCTCTGTTTAATTCGTACATATTGAGAGCTTCATGAGTTCTTTTTCTTCGTCTGCCATCAAATTTAAATGGCCTCTTTTGAAATATAAAAAGAAATTGAACGGACTTCACTAATAATAGTGGTCTTAAATAAACAAGTAATAATGTCCGAATTCTATTTAAGTGGGTTCCATTTTTTTTCTTCTTATGAATATTTTTAAAATATAATAAGAGGCAACTACTTTTATCTTAAATTAAGATATATTTGACAGAGCTCGAGCTGATAGCTAATATTAATGAACTGTTAACTGATATTTATTAATGTTGTTAGCTGATTAGCTGATAACTAATAATTTTTAAAGTTTTAAGTAAAATAACGTGGAGCTGTTAGTGTTAATGCATAAAGTAAGGGCATGTATAAGTTAAGTTTAAAAATCAATAGGAAATAAACAATTTTGCATTAATATTTTTTATGCATATATTTGAAATATGTTTTAATATTAAGTATAATAATATTTTTCTATTAAAAATAGGTTTTCAAAAAGTTTATTTTAGTTATTATATACCATTAATATCAAAATAATAATATTTTGAAAAATAATAAATACAAAAGTATTTCTCGATAGAATAACTGGTCCATCAACTTCATATCTCAAACTATCGGCTTAATTAAATTACTTAAGGTGAAGTTTATAGTAATATACGATCAAGTCTTATGAACCAAAATAAGCTGCAATATATTTATGTACCAAAATAAGCTGCAATATATTTATGTGGAACTAAATCAGAGTACTTCATGCAAAGTTCTCTGTTCAATCATAGTTGGTGTCCTCGTCGAAAATGATCGGGTTGGCACATTCAGCTCAATTTGGGCCGAGTAGCAGTTCCATCAAATTTTAACAAAACTAGCTCGACTAAAAATTCAATTGGTTTTGAATTTTTAAATATTGGCTAATTAATTGGCAAATATATGAAATATCATATATTATAAAGAAAAAAAATGTTGAAAACAATAATGATAAATTAGTAATAATGTAATATCAATCAAATTGCACCTCAAGAACCACAAGAAAATTATCTTCTTAGTAGATTTTTAATTCTCATATCAATGCTCACAAATTTGGGAGGTCACTTTCTATTGTTTGGAAATTAAAATCACACCTTAAGTCAATTAAAAATAAATGTTTTATTTCTTATTTTATTCCGCATTTCATGAGAATTAAAAACCTTGTATTTAAATGAACCCTTAGTAAACATGTTTAACTTAAATGAGATGAGTATAATTTTATTAAACCTTAAGGAGGTCAGTATAATTTACACTAATTAGCATTCGCGTGCTCCCATTTTCTCCTCCATCATCCGGAGAAATTCCTATCTCAACCCAAACTGGCAAATGGCAAATGGCAATGGAGATGGAGATGGAAGAACAAAAGTCCATGTTCAATTATTAAACCAAATCCAACTTTACTTTTTAGTTGCCCAAGAAAACTACATGCTACCAAATCCAACATTATCATAATCTGCTAAAGAAAACTACTTTGTCCACATTCCACGCCCCCTGTCCTGCACTCATCTGTCCTTCTCTGCCCTCACCTTCTCCCTCCCTCACCGGCTCACCCTTTACCTCGGCACATGTAGGCATCTGTCGAGGAGGTTGATGCCTTTGCTTTCTCCTTTTAAGGAGCGTTCATGAGATGCAGCCATGGAGAGGACCCGGAGCTTGCCCAGGAGCTTCTCACTCAAGCCCACCAGGTTGCTTCTACTGTCTTCCACAATTTCCTCCTCTCTCCTCTTCTGCATCTACTTCTCCTTCTGGCTCTTGGACAGCACCCCATCTGATCATTCGGCAGCCTATTTCCAGCTCATTGGAGGGGTCAAGATTCCGAAAGTTCATTCCTTTGCCGCCCCTAGTAGCAGTCTCGTGGTTAATGGGACTGGAAACCCCATTACGGAAGAGACTCTCACGATAGCGACTGGTAATCCCTCTTTAGAATCCCTGGATGTAGAAAAGGCGCAAAATGATGGGGTCTTGAATGAGTTCCGAGTGAGAGAAGCTGCTGATTCGTCCATTGAGGAATTAGATTCTGAAGATGGTAGGGCAAATGCCAATGTTATGTTTTTCGGTGACACCACTACTTCCGGAGGAAACCCAAGCATGTCGGAGAAAAAGAATAGTACCGATTTGGCCGATGACAAGCTCGAGGAAAGTTATGGTCTCTCTGATGATGTTATAGCATCAAACAGTGAGCTTGACAATCGCTCTTTCAAATCCCTGGATGTAGGAGAACAGCGGAAAGATGAGAGATTGAGCAATGACCAAGTGAGCGAAGCTGTTGATTCTTCCATCGAAGAATTAGATTCTGCAGATGATAGGGCAAATGACAACGATACGCTTTTTAACGACACTATTTCAGGAGATAATCCAAGTATATTTGAAGACAAGAACAGTTCCAATTTGCCTGATGTCAATCTCAAGCAAAGTTATGATCTCTCTGATGAACTTCTGGACTCCAACAGTGAGTCTGATGATGGAGACACAGAAAAGGAGGAAGTTGAGGATGATATTATGATGGGCAACAGAAGTTCCTACAGTTCTCTTGATCAAAGCAAAGTTTCACTTGTGGATAATAATGAAACTGAGGGTACAAGCACGTGTGATATTACTGATGGAAGATGGGTTTTCGACGAGAGCTACCCTCTCTACCCAGCCAATTCATGCCCCTTTGTAGATGAAGGATTTAGTTGTGTGGCAAATGGGAGAATTGATAACGACTACATGAAATGGAGGTGGCAGCCTAATGGTTGCAGCATACCAAGGTATCTAACTTGACTTAACTAGTTACTTGTTTCAAATTTCATGCTTATGCTATTCTAGTTTGATATACAAATTAGAAATTGATTGCATCAGTATGATCTTGTTTCTTAATGTTTAGGTTTAACCCTGTGAAAATGCTGGAATTAATTAGAGGGAAAAGGCTGGTTTTTGTTGGAGATTCAATTAACAGGAACCAGTGGGAATCAATGCTGTGTATGCTACGAACAGCTCTTTCTGATCCTAGCAGAGTTTATGAGGCTCATCGACGAAGGATCACAAAGAATAGGGGAAATTACAACTTTAAATTCCCAGTATGCATCTATACATAGATATTTTAACCTGATTACTACTCCAAACCATTAATTTTTGAGAGGGTTGTTACAGGACTATGGTTGTAGTGTTGAATATTATGTAACTCATCATTTGGTGCATGAGGGCAAAGCCAGAATAGGGCAGAGGCGTGTGTCAACACTACGAATTGATACAGTAGATAGGGGTTCATCGAGATGGAGAGGAGCAGATATCCTTGTGTTCAATAGTGCTCACTGGTGGTCACACCACAAAACTAAAGCTGGGTAAGTTTATTGTTGGAAAGCTTCAATGATTAGTTTTCATAAATGGTAATCAGTAATTCCTTCTTTTCTTCATTTCTGTGTGAAACTTGTCATTAATATAACGAATAAAATATTGATACGGTTAATAAGCCTGAGGAAACCACTATATCCTACATAATTTGTTGTCACACCATAGTTATACACTAATCCTATATTATCTTTGGGGATCATTGGCATATCAGTAGTTTTTCACATTTCTATTGGCAAGTTTAATTGGCTAGCAGTGTTTAGCAAAAAATATATTTCACATATTCAAGGACAATTTCTACTATATCCTTGTCTCTAGGCATAAAAAACTGAATATCTTTTTGTTTCATACATCTAGGCAACTTTCTTTGTGTAGTCTTGTGTTTCAGAGAGGGAATAGTTTTGTAGGTTGGTTTTCTTTTAGTAGTTTTTGTTTATAGTAGGCCACAACAATTCATGTCCAAATATAGTTAACTTGAATTTCAAATTTCTTAGAGAATAAAGAGGATTTGAACCATGAAGTAAGAATAATGCATAAGAGTTCATAAGCAAGCAATAGATTGAGAATGTACCCAATTGCCTCAAGTTTTCAATATTCAAATGAATAACATAGAATTACTTATCTTTTTCCTATTACATGAATCAAATATTTCATTTTATACAGGAAAAGCCATCCCTTTCTCAACATTCTCTTTGTTGCCCTTGTAGCAATCTATTTGAATGTATTCAAATTTGAAAGATCCACTGAATTGGGATTTCCCCATTGGGCTGGTTCATTATGGGGCAAGTAGATCATTTATTGTATATTTGTATATTTAAATAGCCCATATTCTTATTCATCAACAATTGGAAATAATATAAATCAATTAAATTTTAGTTAAGGTTTTTATTTTAGGTTACCCATTATCTGAATTAGTTTCTATACAAGTAAATATAATCCTACTTAGCTTTGCAAGTCAATCTCATATTGTAAAAAATTAAAAGTCCAAATTTTGCCAAAGATATTTATTTCCAAATAATTTGGCCGCATCATGACAATCTCGACCTTAGTTGATTGTGATTAAGCTAGAAAACAGTAGAAATGTTTGGAAATAGCGAATAAGCTCAAGCAATACTTGAACTTACCAATCTGGAAGAGTCTTTTCTTTTCTGTACCACTCTTTGCCACAATATCACCAAGGATGACTTGTAATAAATGAAGCTTACAAAAGTACAAGTATCATGCATCATTTAAACAGCATCCTCCAGCTCCGTTTTAGCTGAATCCCTTCTTTAATTTGCAACATGTACATAGTCTTCAGACAGTGATTCAGATGTAATTTGTTAATGAGAAATTTCAATATGTACATAAATTTAGTTAAAAACTCACTATTCATACGAACATAGAGGAATATTTAGATATGGTGAATGCCCACTAAACCCTAAAGCTTTCATACCAAATTGTTCCAAGGAAAACTAGTTTCCATGAGCATCATTTGGGAAGAAAATAGGATGTTGACATTGTCATTAGGACGTAGACATAGAGAATCGAGAAATATAAAAAAATAAAAGAGCATAGAAATTATGGTGGTTTGGCTTTATGCCTACTCACACATGGAGTAAAACATCATTCTTATATATACAAGATTATAAATTAAATGTTGAACATCAATTTTATTGCTGAAGTAACTAATTCTATTTCATTAAAACCAAAACCACCTTTATCGATGTTAACATTACGAATTGACTAATGAGATAACTTACACATCGACTTAGTAGGCAGAAGTTGATGCCACTAGTCTAATTAAAATCCTTATGCTGAAGTGGATATTACCATGGTTTCAAATCTCGCGGTATACCGGGCGGTAAGCTCGGTATTTACCGGTTTTTGAAAAAACCGGTATACGAGATGCCCGGTATGGGTAAATACCGGGCATCTCGGTAAATACCGCCCGGTATGTCCGGTATTTATGAAATACCGGGCGGTATTTGCTATCATACCGGGCTATACCGCCCGGTATGATATTTTGCACTGTAGCAAAATTTGTATACTTTAGGAATACCGATAAATACCGATAAATACCGATAAATACCGATAAATACCGATAAATACCGCCCGGTATTTGCTAAATACCGGGCGGTAAGAGCTATTTAGCACACGAGAGTTATTTTTAGCAGTAAAATCAAAAAAAAGAAAAAAGAAAAGCTCGGTATGCAATTTTCGTACCGGACCGTACCGTGTGTCGGTACGGTACGGTATCGGTACGTACCGGTACCGGTCATCCACCGAGATGATGACCGGTATCGGTATTTTAAACCATGGATATTACTACTACCATCAACCCTTAATAATCAACACAACTTTTTAAGAATACCTCATTTGGGACTAAATGGAAGTATTATAATTAAAAATATAAAATATACAAAATTCTGTCTTTCTACTTTTTACAAATTCCTTATTCAGGACTAAAGGGAAGTATTGTAGTTTAAAATATAAAATATACAAAACTCTGTCCTTTCTTAACATCTTAAGTTTTGGGGAGAAGTGGTTACCTAATTTTGCTTATTGAACAGATTAATTTACCTAATATAAATGTATAAAAGGCTCCTAAGCTTTGTGACTCAATTATCTAGTTTTACTTTTTGAACCTTCCAAATTACAAAATTCCATTAAGTGCAAGGCATGGCCAAGGTGACTAAAGTAGAAACTATAACCGGCGTACACAATTTGTAAAACGGTAAAATTTAAGAGTATCTTGCAAAAAATTGATACCACCAGTCATACATATTATCTTTGTTGGTCTTTGGCAGTGTGAATTACTATCAGGAAGGAAACCGAGTTCATCCACGTCTTGATGTATCCACTGCTTTTAGGAAAGCTTTGTCAACTTGGGCGCTTTGGGTTGATCAACATGTCATTCCTGGCAAAACTCAAGTCTTCTTCAGAAGCTCAGCACCTTCACATTTCAGGTACAGATATCAACAAACCTTTAAAAAACTATAACATCTATAATAGTACAAGAGACGATATGATCTTATACTAATTTGTGGCACAGTGGTGGTGAATGGAATTCTGGAGGGCACTGCAAAGAGAGCATCCATCCTCTGAACAAGACCTATGTCAGACAAGTTCCTGAGAAAAACATCATCTTGGAGCAGGTTGTAAAGAAAATGAAAACACCTGTAACCATTCTCAACATTACTAATTTATCCGGACTTCGAATTGATGGCCACCCATCTGTATATGGAAGAACTCTGGGTAGACCTCCGACCAGTATTCAAGATTGCAGTCACTGGTGTCTTCCCGGAGTCCCCGACACATGGAACGAGTTACTCTATTTCCATTTATTATCAAGAAATAAAGCAGCAGTTGCAAGCTGAAATTTTGCAAACTTGGCAGGCAGCCTCCTATAGCGGGATGGCACAACACCATTACGATAGAAGAGACAAGAAATTCTTTTATATACATAAAAGGTTAGATCCATGTGTGCATGTTGCCGTTGGTTGTGTTTTTATGTAGAATGTATCTAAATTCATATGCGTAGAGGTCAGGAGATTCCTTTTCCTCTTTTTTCTTTCTCACTTTACCACTTTGTTTACTGTACCGAGATTAAGTGAAGTGTGATTCATTTATAAGATAAATTTCATGATGTATTTGAGAATGGCACTTGGTAGATATGTTTATTTTACTTGAGCTTCGATTATAATAGGAAAATGTATTAAAATGCCTCTAACGTTTTCTCACGGGTACTAAAATATTTTTAAGATTTTTTTTGGATAAAAAATACCTCTTACGCAATGTTATTCGATACATAAATACATAAATGATCCTACAAGTAAACGGCATTAATGGAGAGATAACGGAGTTGATATGGTTGATGATGGAGACTGATGACTTGGATACGTGGTGCACATGCAGATCAAGACTTGTCACGTTAGCAACACGTCAACAAGGGATCCTACCACTAATTTTCTATGCTTTCTTTTACCTCTCGAGATATAAATAGCGAGAAAGAGTTACTAGTTATAGAGAGAGTGAGTTAGAGTTTAATACCGTTGAGAAAAGATGAAAAAAAAAATCAATATTAGTGGTTGGACTCAAGTTTACGTGATATTTTACATGTCGCTTGTGTGACATTATTTTCTATATATGCACTCCGTGTAAAGTCAGCATCTTAATCAGCATTCGCGTTATCTTTGTTAAGTCTCAGTTGAAGTTAATTTGGGTGTCATATTTGTACCATTCTCAATAACCTCGTGAGCATTTTAGTTTCAAAACAAACGATAGAAGTATTTTAGTACTCTGGTGAAAACGTTGGAGGGAAACCATTTGGCTGAGCAGTGATCATCAACTAGGGTTCCTTGTGCTTTGTAGAATCTACTTGGAGGCTCGAACAAACACTGAGCAAGTATTAGGGATAAAATGTGATTTCGGTTCTAATGAGGCCTAAAATCTTGTTAAATGAGAAACAAGAATTTAAAAAACATAGCTGTTGTATACCCAATTGCAACTTACCACCGCATTTTATTTTTTTTAAAGAATAGATAACAAATTATTTATGGTTGTTACCACCAAACGAAATTCCAATAAGAAACTATATACATTCAAATTAAATCAAATTAAATTAATACTAACATTATGTGCATTACAAAATTTAGGGAGGTCAAATGAGTACTATATAAAAAAATTTCAAAGAATCTGAATAATTTTAATTCAAGTTCTAAGCTGATAAACCGAAGAAACCAATTCCGACAATAAAAATCGGATACTTACCCAATCATATTATATTTATTTATTTATTCTAATTTTAGAAAATATAAAAACTACTTTTTTCTATAAAATTTTTTATAAAGGGCAAACTCTTATGACGTAAGAAGCAAAGAAAAAGAATCACTTAAACGAAAATATATCATCACGAATTACATATTAAAATATTACTTAAATTGATGGCTCGAGTCAACTTCGAATGTACCAATTTACTAGGAATTGATTCAGCTTAATCACTCGATATGCATTATTCAATTTTAAATAATTATATTTTTTTAGTAAAAACAGATCTTAACACTTTCCATCATCACTTGTAGGCGAATAAACTTAAAAAGATTAACCAAAGCTCAACAAGTAAAGATTAACCAAACCTCACCAAGTAAATCTTAAGATGCTCACCAAGTAAAAGGCATCCGTGCAATTTACCCTTTTCCAAACATTAAATACTTTGCATCCACAACAAGAAAGCTTTCTACAAGCACACTATTTTTGTACTAACCAGCATGGGGAATCCAAACAAGGAATACAAGACCAGTGCATAACTAAAAATCCACTACAGAAAGGTACCAAAAGACTTCCCTTAATGTACAAAGTTCATGCAAGTCACAGAGTTAACAGGGTAACCTAAAACCTATTTAGATAGACATGCATTCACAATTTAGGTTAGAAGCCGAGAAGACACTTCTGCTATCAACAACCAGCAGCCTTCAAGAAGTTGTCAAAGGGGCTTGCGGGTGGTAGTCTCAGTGCCAGCCATGGTTCCATTGCTGCAGAAGCCTGCTCTATCCTATATGCATTCACCTACAAGTGCAAAGGAGATTGAATTAGGGAGATTGCCTTGGCAACTCAAAAGTTCCAAACATATGAGCAAAGCGCCACTTGCGCCAGTTGAATGGATTACCTTCTGAATCGCCTTCTGTTCATCGGCGTGGACATTTGGTGATGGGCTATCTGACATAGAGTCGTGATTACCAACCAACCAACTTGATAGCTTTCTCCTTGTGCCCATACCAAGTGCTTCACACTGACCGGCCATTATGCCGTAAGGGAGAGGGGAGGTCGAGACAGATGTTCCAGCCACCTGACCAGCTACATGGAGTGCCTGATCGTGCAGAAAAATACATCTCTAGTGATAAAGCCAAGGGATAATCAAAAATCTGATAACTCTTGACTGACCAACAACAGTATGAAATTGTCTCTAGTAAGTTAATCATTGTGTTACCTAGCTATATAAGGCAGTAAAACAGCTATACGAAGGTCAGAAATATACCGATTCAAGCAATTGACCAACGCTTATAACATTGGACAAAGATTGTGATGGCATCCTGGAGATGAACCCTGGGACATCAGTAACTGGTGATTGGCTAACCGCATCACCATTAACTGATGAGCTTCTTGAACACTCCTGAAGAGGAAGCATATAAGTCATGCGACTCAAACCAGGAATAAAACTTTCGCAATAGCTTTTGATTCATGTCAAATTGCGCAATAAAATTAACTAATAAGCAACTCCAGATTACAAGTCTTACTTGCATCAGTCAAATATAGCTGAACGTAATTCAATCAGTATATACCGTATTAATTTAGCTTAACAAATACTTCCAAGCAGTATATTACATAATCCTAACGCAAAGTATCAAATTCAGCTAGATAATCTGAACCAGCTTTTGCTTGCCCAACTAATAGGTGCTACATTCAAATATTGAAATCAGTTGAATACAGGTTGTTGTGTTCCATTCACAAACAGGTTGACATGATCCATGCAGCTACTAAATGGATTCAGGTGACGAGCCTGTCTTTTTAAATTAATAAGATAAATGTTCAGTCAATGGTCAAACAAACGGGAATAATCATGTATCTAATTGGTATGGATGATTACAATATTGTTGAGCAAGTTATAGTGTAATCCTTGACTATAACCTAACTACATGTTGGAAAAAATTACAATGGTCAGATCTTGGTTACATGTTTTAAATGATCAGCTTAGGTTTAAAGATTTGGTGCAATGATTACATGAGTTAATTTCATATAGAAGTCTGATTATATTAAATGCCATTTAAATACAGTGTATATGATTCCACAGATCCTTGCGTAGACAAAGGAAGATGGAGTGGTTAAAGAATTAGATAGCCATAAATATAACCTGCTATATTAACCCCAAAACAATGCTGGTGAACAGAAGTTGAATGTCTAAATAGGGGGCCTACGAGAAGGACACCATCAGAAAAGCTCCTAGATGCCTCAGGTACCTGCTCTGTTTGCATAAAATTATGGCTAAGAGGTACCTATTCTATTTGTACATGGACATATTGTTATACCTTGAAAATTTTTGGACCTAGTTGTAAATATTTTTCTTAGAGGGGCCTTTTTGCAAATGCTAATCCTATTTAATTAAGCCCTAACCCCTCTCTAATCCTTTTTTCTCTGACTCTCTCGAACCCTGTAGCAGCGGCAGTCGACGGAGGATCTTGAGGCGTCGGCGGCGAGAAGACTCCGGTGAATCGGAGTTCGGAGGAGATTTCCGGTAGGATCCTTTTCCTACTCTTTTATCTGTTCGCGTAGGGTAATCTTGATGTAGGATGAGATTCGCGAGTTTCTTTCTACCGATTTGTAGATCGGAGGTTATTTCTTGATTTCCCGAGATTTAGCGTGTTCTTGGTTGTCGAAATTTCGGATCTGAATCCTCATTGCCGATCTTGTATTTTTGTCAAACTTCCCGGCGGATTACTCGCAGTCCGAACCGCCGTCGATGAGACGATCACAGTACACGATCGGATCTATTATTTGTAGTTGAATCGCGTCGTTTCTTTGTCGTTTTGGTATCATCTTCTTCGCTCGAGTCGTTGCCGTCGGTAACAGTGCCGATCGACATCGTTTTGGAGAATCTTCCGTCAGGCCAGCAGCGGCGCTTGGTTGTACCCGGTTGGGACCCGATGCGACAGGCTGTGGCGCCCGGCGAGGTGCCACGGCGAGCAGCGGCGGGCGAGGCGTCGCTGCCACTCGCGCAGGCGGCCACTGCCAGGCGCGACAGCCGTGGAGGGCTGTCGTGCGAGGCGGGTGGGCTGCCACCGCCTCGTGGTGACGACGGCGAGTCATCGGCGTCGGTGGCGGGCTCCCCTGCGACCCGATCGACCGGAGGATCGGGATGGGGGCGGCGGCATCGGGTTGAGGCTGCGGTGACAGTGGGGTGAAGAAGATGTAGGGAAGAAGATGATTTATGGATGAAATATAATAGTGTTATAATTATTGAGTGGTAGCGGTGTTATATTCGACATATCGGTGTTATAATGATTTATGAGTCGTTGGTAACACTGCAGTTGTAGCAGTGACATGTATATTATAGCACTGTTATATACTTCGTAACAGTGGCTTATTAAATGATGTTTAAAATATTCCTTTGTTATTTAAATAATTGTTTAAAGGCTTTATAGTTGGTCAAAATAATCATATTATATATGAATTTGTATCTGCTCGACGCCCCGAATTCATTGGTGGGGTCAGTTTCGTCATTCGACTTTCAGATTTTGGAAACAGTATGCGTTTATTGCCTCATTTTGCGTGCCGAGTTGGAAAATATTATTTCATCGGCTTTTATGGTTTCAAAATGAGTCATTTGGTTTTATATTTGTAGTTAAGCTGAATCTCATCCTAGATCGGTTGTTACCCTATGTCGAAATATATCTTGTTGTTCTATTCCATTGGAAATTGATGTCTACTACTGTTGAAACTCTTTATGCATATTTTGTTGAAACATGTTGCCAACATGATATTCTTATATGCATATTAGTTGAGGATACTAGTATAGATGTTGCATGTTTTATACTGTTGATTATATATTTAATTCATACATGACTACTAGCATTTTATTAGTTGAGTTGTAGTAGTGTAGTTGTTGACATGATGCATAGTTGACCTACTGTTGGGTGATAGCCCTGGACAATGTTGATATATTGCCCAAGGTGTAGGGCAAGTGACACCGGTGATCACATATTTATCACACGGGTTGTGTGAACGGCGTCAAGGTGTTAGACGTCGGCGGACTACCATTTTTTGATAGTCGCATCTCTAGCTGGAGCGGGCTTGAGGTGCCACTCTCGAGGTGTGAGAGTGCAGGGGAAACCCAATGTCCACTACGCTCTTGATTGGGTTTATGACCACATACTAATATAGATGATAGTTGACATAGTTGATTGGTATAGGTGCATTGAGTAGATGGTTGAATCATATCTTCCGTTGTACACATAGCATCATAGCATCTTGTTGAAATCCTACTCAGCCTTCTGCTGATGTTTGTTGTTTTTCCTCATATTCTCAGGTATGACGGCATTATCTCATGGGGTAGCTAGAGTTTTGGAGGAGACGTCTTCCGCACAGCATTTAGTTTCCTAATTTACTAGTTGAACTATGCACTTTTAGCTAGACTCTAGAATTCATTGTTCACTTATGGATTGTTGAACTTTTATTATTATCTGGTTGGACATTCGATTGGAATCTGGTTGTAAATTTAAATTCAGTCCATTTTGATGTTGTTGTTCTGTTGCTAGTTACGCTTCTCCTAGGTGAGGTCCCTTATATAGGGATAAACCTAGGCGGGGCGTAACACATATAGTTTCTGAGACCAGCCTCCCAAGCTCCCAGCAATCAGCAGTGGAAAGGCCGTGCTTTAGCAACTATGACTACATGTATAGAAAGACTGCAAGTGCTCATACAAGCACAGAAACTTTCAACTTACGGACCTGACACTAAACTAAGGTATTGTTCGGTTGACAATGGTGTAATGGTGTATTTCCTAGGAAGTATCTAAAAAATATTTGGCTGATAAAGTTAATTCATGAGAAGTGCAACTTCCTATGAATTAACTTTCCACAATATATTTGGCATGGGTACTTCCCAAGAAGTAGACATCAAATAACCAATATACCATTTTATCTGTAAATTAATATTTTTATTCTTTTCATATATATTTTAAATATAGCATTAATATTATTTTTCATATATATAGTTAGTATACAAGAAAAAATTAATTTTCAGATAACATTCATATTTTAAAATATATATATATATAATTTAGTATATATGAAAAAAATTAATATTTATTTATAATCAATATGAAAACCTACTTATTTTGTCAATATGGGTAAAAAATCTTTTTACGTCGTACGAAACGCAAAAAGTACAAGTTACCTAGAGGGGGCTAGGTAAGCCATTTCCTCCGTTTTGTGAGAAGTGGAACTCAATGAGGAAGTGCAAGTTTCCGCATTTACCCCACTTACCGTCAACCAAACAAGAGGAGAAAACTCTCCTTGGGAAGTTGTACTTCCCACATCACTTCAAGGCCTAACTAATAACCACTTTTATGTAGTAGATGAGAGTTTCAAATTAATACAGTACTCGATGAGTGATCTGGGATAAGGGCTCTTAACACTCCTGATTTATATGACTGACATCCATGACTATATATGGCCTTCAAGGCCCAGGCACTCCACATGGCAATCATCACAAGGGATCCCCTCTCTTCAATGCTGCTAATAGCATGCCATGCCTAATTCCAAAATTGTGGCAAACCAACCTACGGGACACCCAGCCCCTTAATTGGGTCATAGTTACCAATAATTTTAGAACAAAATCTGATGAGTGTCGCAGAATTCCATTAAAGAATAAGCCAGTTGATTGGGTATTAATAGTGAATCATGGCTGAAGAACATACCTCATCAAAAGAGACTGATTCATCAGATGCAAAAGCTTGACCTCCAACCCAGTCCAAGGCTGGCTCCAATCCAAACAGAGGTGCATCTTCAGGCAAGAAACTTTCTGTCAATTGTTTAGCTAAGACATCCTTCTCCACCTGAAGACAAGCAAATAATTGGGGCAGTTGTATTTATTTAAACAAAATTGTAATGCACGTTCAAACAGGCAAACCAAAATGAAACATAGAAAATGATACTTGTTCAAGCACTTACATCAACTAAAGCTGACAGTCCACTGACACTGGCATCAAGAAATTGTAGATCAGAGTGTTCCACTATATTTCTTAAGTTGGACATAGATGAATTTGCTGCTTGCTGGTCATTTTCGGAACCATAGTTATTCATATCTGACTGAGGCCTCGTGTATATCTGAAAGTCCTCATCAATTCTCAGATATGGATCAATCTAGAAAACAAAATATGTAAGTCTTAGATACCCCAGTTTCATCTATCTGTACTTAGAATGAAGTACTTCAGGACAACTAGAGGATGAATTTAATCTTAAAGCTCAAGTAGAGAAGAAGTATTCATAAACAAGTAGATAAATATAAACATTTTAAACTGTTTAAAGAATGAGTTGATACTATGTGATTATCTGGGTCCAGATGACTGATGCACATGTCATAGGGGAGTGAGGTATAAGTGATGACAGTAATAGGATATAGTTATGACATAACAATAAAGATCTCAAAATTAACTGAAATATTTAGTGGGATCACAAGCTATCCACGCTGGCATATGTGCAAGACTTAACACAGAAAGGAACAATAGAAGCAGCTAATTTAGGAATTTGACCAAGAAATCCATATAGACATATAGTACTTGGGCTGTATAACTGGCTGTACGGAACCTAGATTTAAAAACTGCAACAATTATCTGATCAAGATATCTTTACTCTATTCTCCCTAGCTCTCTTAAATGACATGCTATGTCTTAAGTAGTAGACTCTTGCATGCAAGGATTCACACTCAATATACATGATCAAAATATACATGACCAAGAAATCCATATAGTACTTGGGCTGTATAACTGGCTGTACGGAACCTAGATTTAAAAACTGCAACAATTATCTGATCAAGATATCTTTACTCTATTCTCTCTAGCTCTCTTAAATGACATGCTATGTCTTAAGTAGTAGACTCTTGCATGCAAGGATTCACACTCAATATACATGATCAAAATATACTTCAATGATTAGCTAAGTGTTATTTTTCTTATGAAGATGTTGACAAAGAGGAGATTATAGGAGAACTGAATATAGCATATTCAACACCCAATACAATAAAAAAAGGGATTTCCTGCAGTTATAGGTGCAACTGGTAACTAGCAGTCTAGAATTTAAAGGTTACAGGAGCTCATGTCATCATTATAGCTATTTGTATAACAATTATGAATAGTGAATAGTGATTGGTTCCAATGATCTTCATTGATAATAAATGGCTACTAGGCTAGTTTATTCAGGCAGTACAAATAGCAGGAGCCAAAGCCTAGTTGGAAATGAAATCAATTAGAAAAAAGAGGCAGAAGTTCTGAAGTACTATACAGTGTTGTCACGAGGCATTAGGTGCCTCAAGGCATCAAGGTCCTTTATTGCCCGAGGCGGTAGGCGCTCAACCGAGCGAAGCGACACGCGCTTATATTTAAGTATATATAGTAGTATTATATATTATTCAATGATAAACCTATTATATTCAGTTTATGTAATATTTAATTTTATATATATATATATCATGTTTAAGTATAAATGCACCATTCCATGCAGTGTTATTAATAACACTCCATGATCATGCACTGTTATTAATAACAGTGCCTGGAATAGTGCGGTGCCCAAAGAAAAGCACCGCCCGAGGCGGCGCCTCATTTAAGTCGCCCGCCTCAGCCATTCATGAGGCGCTCGGGGAGGCGAGCACCTGAGTGCCAATTAATAACACTGGTACTATATAGCCCAAGCAAAAAGGTCCTTGTTTCAAATATACAAAAATGATGGAATACATATAGATAACTTATCCAATAAACTAAGTGTTCAAGGGTGAGAAATTGTATAATGCATTATTAATAAGACAAAGGGAAAGTAAAAGGTGACTGACATGTAGGTGCATATCTGATGCAGATACATAACAGACAGGATAATTCTGGTGCATGAAAAAGATGTACTGTTCCGTAGATTCAGATTAAATTTGTTAAAGCTTATATTTTGAATATTTAGTTATATAACTAGCTACATGTCACATAATATTTCCTTTTTCGAGGGTGCACTTAATTTTTTTAGGGCAATGTCACATAATATTTCTAATTCTATTCACATTTAATTGATTTCTAAATATATGATGTAATGATTTTTATTAATATAACATATAAATGATATTATAAAAACCATACCATAAGTAAATATGTGATAAACAAATAAATATAATCAATAATTAATCAAACCTCTCCAAAGTCCACAAAAGTGGGATTGCTTCGTGCACTGGAGTCATCCTTTCTAGTAATTAATCCATATATTACTATTACCGAAATTAATAATATATAATATAAAAATATCTAATAACTGATAGTAGTACATAACTAATACAAAATACAATACCAAATCTTACTTAATAGAGAGGAATATATAAATAATAAGATACCCAATACTATTTAAGAGAAGACAACTGCACTAAAATCCCTAATGCCATGTAGGCTAATGAAGCCAGCACTCCAAAACCCTTGTGCGGCAGCCTTGTAACATTCACGATGGTGTGGCAAACAACGGCCCTCCCCAGTGCACCAATAAGCAGTTCTAATCCTTCGTGGCAATAACTATCAAGCCATGATGACAATCACTTGTGATAGTAAGGCAGCAAGTGAAGGAGGCAACCTTTGAAGGTAGCAACAGAGGTCCTTTGTGACAACAAGAAAAAACTTTCCAACTTGCAACAAAGGAGAACCCCCTTAGATCCATAGATCAAGAACAACTCTCCTTCAAAATGATGCAGCAATGATAACTACGGAAATGCCATCAGCAAGAGCAGAAAATCAAAGCATCAGCATCATAGATCTAGTAGACTCCCCACCTTTCTCCCTCTTTTTTTCCTTCTCACTTTAGATATTGTCCCCTTCCTTTTCCCCCTGTTGGCCGTCAACCAATTCCTTTCAACGACCATATATGTTGGTTACTTTATTTGCCAGTTAAAACAAGCTGAAATCAGACTGATTGGCCGAATAGACCAATACATGTATGTCCAATTCCAACCCTTTCAGCTCAGTTCTCACTTATTCCGTCCCAGTGCCAACTGATTCTTGCTTATTTTAACTGTTCTGGATGCTTTCCAGCAAACCTCAACATTTAATGAAATTCGGATTTCTCTAAGAAAATCATATCAGCCTCGGCCAATTTCTATCCAGCTTGGAGGTTCAAACTATGGTTGAAAGGAAAAAAGTACTGTAGTCTGTAGGTGTTTACCTTTGTAAAAATGCAAGAGTTCATCGACAAGAAGAAAATTGGGTGGATGTCCCACTATAGTACACTCCAGCCAATCACAAGAAATGATATGCAATTATGCTTGATCAATGTTACTAGTGTCTACCTGCACGCAGACACATGACTTCTAACATTGTATGCCGCTTACGCTAAGTAAAATACTTGAGGTATAATGTATGTCTCAATATGCAATTATGCTTGATCAATGTTACTAGTGTCTACCTGCACGCAGACACATGACTTCTAACATTGTATGCCGCTTATGCAAAGTGAAATACTTGAGGTATAATGTATGTCTCCAAATGTGTGACCCAGGATCAGGAATACAATGAACCAGAGTAGCATGTACAAATAGCTCAAATATTTAGGTAGCTCAATCCATCAAATTCTACATAAGGAATAAAATATAAACAGCAAGAAACCTCACAAAAGATTTAAACACAAAAAGTGTTACCTCAGACAACATAGAAGCTTTTAACAAGTCATTCAATCCAGTGATGTGAAATATTTTTCCTGCAAATGCTAAAAGTCCTGTAGCCATCGTGAATAGCGATCTCTGACATGAAGGTGGAAGCAAGCCTGTCCACATGGACTACAACTTAAATATGTGTTTTAGAAACTAACAAACCTAAAACAAGGGAAGAGAGAATAACAAGAAGAACAGCACCCCTTAGAAGCTCATCGCAAAGTATCTGATACATACCATTTGGCTCCATAGAGAGCTTCCTAAGAGATAATAACATGTGGAAGGAATGCACCATACTGCTACCATTTGAATTCTGTAACAATAGTATGAAGTAAGAAGATTTTCTAAGTCTGACCATAAGAAGCAATTGCATTATGTGTCAAATGCCAAAATATATGTGCGTCAAGTGATATACTGATTGAATCTATAAAATTGCAAGGGCCTTTAAATTTTGTCACATTCACTCAAATCCTGGCTCGTTCTGATAAATGACCATGAAATTGTTTATGATTTGTTGCCTGATGATGCTAGATTACAACTTCTGCATGTAGCTGAGCAAACATCGATACCATATCCTCCAGCCAATAGAAAAGACATCACCCTCAACAAAATAGTGGATACTCAGAATGTTGTTTGAACCTTTTTTCAAAACATTTTAAAAATATGTTATTAGGTTTCATTGGTTTATCAAGCAACCTCCAAGAAACATGTCTGTCGCAATTGTATCAATTTAGGTTAACAAGTTTTGATCAGAGTTACATGCAGAATCTGATTTCTTCTGCCAATTCTTACATTCTTGTAGAGCTAAAGACAAGTGAGAACATGACATAAAAAGGGCTATATGTCTTAATCTATTCTGCGTCCAACAATTGTAGAAATCCTTTTAACAGACAATAAGAAGCACACTTACCTTGAGATGAGATGCAAGAAGTGTCAAGCTAAAAGAATGAGCAATAGCCTGAAAATCTAAAGGCTTATTATCAGCCCGACTGGCTTGTATCCAGAAAGCAGAAATCAATTGAGTAGTTTGATCCTCAGTAAGACCAATAATGCCCATATCCTGCATCAGAAATTTAAAAGAGAAGGGATATCTTATTATAATGCCTCATGGGAGTACTGAATTTGATTAGTTTTATATAGAGGGAAAAAATGAAATAAAAATAGGGCAAAATTATATTTCAGGTCTACTTGTACATGTTAATACTAATATTAGATAATCTGTTGTATGATTCTATCCACTCAAGAATCAAGTGAAAAAGTACCTACTTTGTTCAACGAACTTGTAGAAGTAGCAACTCTGTCAATAACAGAACTACTAAGCTTGCTAAAATATGGTATATTTTGTTGAGCCCAACTATGCTTCCACTCTTCATCAACCACATTTGTTGTCTTGGTACAATTGTCGGCATCAGCCCCCTTCCTATCTCCATTCAGACCTTCCTTTTCTTTTCTGAGCTTCTCAAGTAGAGCAGTTGCAGACTCAAAAACTGATGTAGTTCTAGATTGCCACTTCTTTGTTTCAAAAAGATATTCTGACTCATGCCTTGGATGATTAGGATTCTGACCAAGAAGCACAGAAAATATCTGGTGGGCTCCTACACGAGTTTCAACATCTGGATGCATCATAGTCTTCAATAGTTGTGCTAATAGTGCATCAGGAAATGCCTACAGATTATTAGCAAAAGAAAAGGAAGCAACAATCAAATTCAAATTGCCTAAAAAAAATCAAATTGTCTCATAATCCATCAAAAGACTACAAACAGGACAAATGCAGAATAACACAAATCATTTCAAGAAAGGGCCAAATCTATACCTTAGCAAATTAAAGAGCTATACATAGGATAATGTAATAAGATCAACTATGTCATATGGTATTGTGCATTTAAAAACATGTACATAAAATTAGTGTTTAGCCCAAATGAGAATGTTAAGAGAGATGAGTAGAATAACTAAAAGAGAAACCAAGAAATTTTATCCTTGGCAAGTTGGCGAGCAACCATATAGGAGAGAAATTTTCCAACATAGTATGTGTTAAATATCCCACATTTATAAGTGTAAAATGTTCCTTATAATGGCTTGGACAATCCTTCCCCTATGAGCTTGCTTTTCGGGTGAAGTTAGGTCCAAATTCATTTTCTTTGACATGGTATCAGAGCCACCAATGCCACCAGTCTTTGCGATGTTGGGCCACTACCTGCAGATGTTCATCTTGCAAACTTCATGCTCCGGACCTCCCGCATGAGTTTGGCTCTGGGCGTGAGGGACTGAGGGGTGTGTGTTAAGTATCTCACATCGGCTGGTTATAAGTGTAAAGTGCTCCTTATAATAGCTTGAACAATCCTTCCCCTATGAGCTAGATTTTAGGATGGAGTTAGGTCCAAGTCCATTTTCTTTTCATGCTCAAACAAGACGGATATTATGGTTAGCTACAAAAATTTCATAGAAACAATAAGGAGAGATAAATGTTCTAAATTTAAGTAAAGACAATGTTAGCTCAATGGAGGAAATGATCCATATGTGTATATAACAAACTCCAAATAGTTGGAATTTTATGGTTTTGATGCTAGAGGTCTAAGGAACAAGTAACACAAAAGTTTATAATAAGTTTGTAGGAAAAAGCTCATTATAGCTACTGAGGTGAACCCTTTAGTGGATAAATTGTACACAAGCTAGAACCCGAATTCAAATACAGGCTTTCAATTTATTTGACTGAACCAAAACTACTGTGAGGAATCTATAAAAAAACAGAGCAATTTATGCATTTATATTCTTAATGCTCCCCCTCACTTGTGGGTGGATAAACTTGAGGCAAATGATGCAAACCCAGCATGTGGATTGACTTAATTGAAGGGGGAGTATTTTAAAAATATATATACTGGCGATGGGAGGATTTGAACTCAGCACCTTACCTTGCCTTACCCTGCTTAGCTATCATGTTAAATTTGATTGAATGACAAACAATCTCAAAAGCTTAAGCTATTAGGTAAGATAAGAGACCAATTTATACATTTATATTCTTAACAGTCATTTTGAATAAAAGGACAAGTTCCCTAATTACCAACGAAATTCTGAATAACAAACTTTTTCAAAAGCTTAAGCTATTAGGTAAGTAACCAATTTATGCATTTACATTCTTAATAGTCATTTTGAATAAAAGGACGGGTTCCGTAGTTACCAACAAAATTCTAAAATGTCTGACCAACCTGTGGACGTGTATCGCTGGATGCCAATGAGATAATGTGAGCAAGAATTAGCAATGATCTAATAGTTGCCCTAGCAACAACTGCAGTAGCCATTAGCTTCTCCAGTGTTATTGACAACAGCTTCTCCAATGTTGTTGCCATCATGTCAAATACCATGTGTACATCACCAATCTAGCAAATGGAGAATTGAAAATGAAATGATAGTGTCAATGTAGTTAACAACGTTAGGCATTGAATAACATCACAAGTACACATGACGAGTAAATGAAAACAGAGATTTGTAACAGCTAAAGAAAGAGATATCACATGAAAAAAGAGTATACGAAGAGAACAAACTGAATTGACTCACTCCTTTAATAATCTCTAGTAGGCAGTCCTCTATGGAATTTTGAAGTGAGTCATTCCAATTTGATTCTTGCAGCCCAACTGATTCAACTGTTGCCTGAAGACTTTTCCTTAAGTGCCTGCACAAGTCACTTACTACTCCAATTTCAGCAACCACTACCCTTGATTTCAATTGTCGAACAAAGGAAGTGGCTATCTGAACTATATCAGACTTTATTTGTGGATCATGCATAATATTTTTATGGTCCAGATGTCGGATGATTGCAGCCAAAATAAGCTGCTCATTTTCTGAAGACAAAGGCAACTTGATATATCAGTAGAAGATTTTGATTGCATGTAAGAAAACCTAAATTAAATATATCAATGCAGGAAAAACTAAATAGTTAGTCCTCAATGAGCATAGGGCAAGATGAAGATGTCATAGTTATAAAAACTGCAAGGACCATCTCATTGGACAAAAAATCCTGAAAACTTGTATGGTTCCATTACTTGATGATTGTTGCTTGAACTCCGGATTGAAACATCCAGGTCGGGCAGTTTTTTACTTGATTGAGTGAACTGGTTGAAAAACCAACCAGTTTTCTCATAAAATATAATTGTCCTATACTCCTATCCAAATTTCATTGTTCAAAAATTGATTCATGCTTATGATCCTTACTGCCTCGCAAATAAGGTATTAAGGTATGTAGTGGTGAATATGCAATAGGACCACCTGTGCATCTTCATAGTGAATATGCACTCACATATGTAGGTTGACCAAATTTGATCGTCGGACTTGATCCAAACTTGCTAATAGGTTACAAATAATGATAAAAGTAACTTTTTGTCAAACAATGGAATTATAACAATGATTGTTTAGTTTCTATTGCCATTAATGGAATATAAGCCATTATTCATCTAAGTTTAGTTTTCTATTGCTTGAAACCTTAGGGCCTGTTTGGTTAACGAAACCAAGTCTGTTTTCATAGTTTCGGTTTCACTGAAACCAAAACTGTTTACGAAAACGTGTTTGATTCAGCGTTTTCATGAAAGTGAATCGAAACCAATTTTCTTATTAAAAATGAAAACGCCAGAATGTTGTTTTTTGTGGTTTCGAGACTGTCGATTTTGTTATCAAAATGCAGTGACAACTTTGTAATTATAAATATTTTTTTATAAAATTAATTAATTTAAAAATAAACTAAACTATATCTAATTTTAAAAAACAAAAATAAAATCATCATTTTCAACTCAAACTATTATCTTAAATTTACAAATTAATTAAACCAATTTATATCTAATTGACTCAAACCCAAATTTTAAATAGCTCAATTTTCTTAAAGTTGATCTATTTATAATTTAATCAAAACTATAACTATTAATTAATTTTTATATCTAATTGAACAAAAAATTTAAATTACCAATAACTTAATTAATTAAATCATATAAATATTTTATAACCATATTAGCAAACATTTAATTTTGTAAACTAACTAAACATTTAATTACTACTAAAAATGTTCAAGGAAAATTAATATTATTTTTTATAACCAAATAAATATTCACTGATTTCAACTTAACTAAAACTGATGTTGTTTTCATTAACCAAATGCGTTTTCAGAAAACTGAAAACTAAAAACCAAAACCAAGTTTTCGAAACCAAGTTTTCATGAAACCAAACCAGAAAATAATTTTCACTAACCAAACAGCACCTTAGTTTCTCCATAATACTCCCAATTGGAAGCAAGCATTGTCCATCATTTAAGTTGACCTGTCCTATTATATCTTCATTTTTAATTGTCCTAAAAGACTATAACACTTGAAAGCTAAATCATGATAAATTGCCTTAAATATGTTAATTAAGTCCACACTGAATGGATATATAAATAACTATTTTCAATTCAGACCATTATAACTCGAATAAATTAAGATTGAAAATACAAAGCTGCATCAATGGTTTGGAAGAATTACCTGAGTTCTTTCCTAAATGAGCTAAGTCACTTAATACCACTAAAGCAAACCCATGCCGAGAAGCCCAGTGTCTTCCTTTATCAAAATAAGCAAACATTGGTTCTAATACACGACGCATAGTTATGCTTTCGTTGGCAAGTTCAGCAAGCTTCTCAATGCAAATCTGGGACCAAACTTCAGGAGATTCTCTCTCTTCTCTGTAAACAACAGTTAAAGTTTCTTTAAACCAAAAAATATCTATGGCACTATGCAAATAATTTGCTTCTGAGAATGAAAACAACAATGTAAACATCTATGGACGATATAACTTGCTAATCCAAACTATCAAGATGCTTAAAGACACATCTGATCCACCATAAATTTGAATAAGCAGTGAACTAAAGAGATTAAGGATAAGGTTGACTAAGGTGTCAAGGACATACAGCACACAGCAAACCACTACAGCTGTCAAAATAGTGTAAATTGCAAAAATTGCTGTCAAAAAATGGATAAGGTTTACTAAGAAAAATTGATCTATTTTCCAGAATTTGCAGTGGACAGTACAAATGTAAAATATGTTATAGCAAAATATAATGCTAAAAACTGCTGACAAACCACAAGATGATGAAAGCTTTCAGGGCTTGAAAGGCAATAGAAGGTGAAGATGGAACAAAAGAAACATAATAAAATTTCAGTTGCTGTCACAGTTTCGTTCTATTAATTTGTGAGAATGTATTTTCTAGGTAGCTTCACCCACTCTCCTTTTTGCTATATCATACCTCTCTTCCGTATGTGCCATGTATAATTTTTGTGTACTTACCAACAATGTTGTTAGAATCGTACGATTCACGATTCGATTTGTGGAATTCGATACGATTCAATGAGCCAGCGATTCAATTTTTACTATGAATCGTAAATGATTGTGAATCGGGCGATTCCGTACGATTCACGATTCGATTCATACGATTCGATACGATTCACAATTCAGAATAATTTCAAATTTTTAATTTATAAATTTATTTGCAAATACAAATAATGATATTTTAAGAATTACATTGAAATTTTTACTTACCTAAATGATATATGATATATATACATTTTTTAAAATACCTTTCATTATTTTTGTATTCTTTATATGTATTTTTTATTATATTTTAAATAAATTAAATTATCGTACGATTCGATACGATTCACAATTCAAAAAATAGCCCAACGATTCTCGATACGATTCACGATTTAACAACTATGCTTACCAAAACTACATAACTCAATGATAATACCTTGATTAAAGAAATGTACTAAATTAAAACAAAAATAATTTCATTAACCTGGACAATGACAAATATGCATAAGAGAATATTCTCTCTATTTTGGCATTCAAATACCATGTTGATACAAGAAACATATTACTATTCTCGATTTTGATCTTAATTTAAGAAATCTAATATTCTCCATTTTGCCACTCACATAGCTAGATGAAATACAAGAACATTAACTATCCTGGATAATGATAAAATATGCATAAGGGAATTATTGCAACATGTCCGTATGATTTCACTAATATTAGATTAACCTTATTAGTCATAAGTACCTTGTTAGCAAAGCAGAATCTTTAACTTCTGGTCGGCGCCTTACGACCGCATCGCATGGACTAACATTCCCCATCATTGTCATAACACCTCTTGCTTCACCTCTAACTACTTCATCAACCCAATTATGATTGGACTCGCGTGTTTCATCATCATTACGATCACCAATTTGATAGTTTTCCAAGATGGCATATATGATCTGGAATGATAGATTACATGATTATGATCAAGGTTCCAAGTATTGATCTCTAAGACGGATCTCCAACCCCAGGCAGACCAATATGGGGTACAGTACCATAATATTTTGCCTATAAGGGTATTTTTTTCTAAAAAAAAGGAGGGTCTCTTTGATATAAAATTGTTGAAAATTTCAACATAGTTCTACACAAAGAAAAGCAAATAATATCACATGTATGGGTCCGACAATGAACAGATACTTGGACCAAATTATTTACATTGTCAAATATGTAATAGATAACTTGTTTTTAAGTCAAAAACAATGTTGTTGTGCACACGTACAACTAGTGAAAAGTAATAATCTAAAAGTTTACAAATTGGATTTCGAGAAAAAGATCTTAGATTGAGATATAAACTTAACATGCAGATCCTAAAGGTAGAAAGAAGTATTAACTATCTGCCATTTTGATATGCACTTAGTTGTTTTATTGTGATGTTAAACTCAAATCAACCTCCAACTTGATCCAACTCTTTAGGAGCTCATATTAGACCTGAATTCATCCCAAACTTGAGCTCAATTATGGTATCACATGCCCACATAATAGCAAGAATGAATCTAGTCCACATATAGACCAAATGCGATCCTCTTCTACCAAGGATTTTAAAGTGTCTAATTATGAAGATTTCGTAACAGTATTAGGCCTCCTATTTTGCCCAATTCTAAAAGCATCATATCTCCTATTCTGGAAGGAAATTAGTGAAGAATTCAAGCCATCAATAAAAAGAAAATAACTGACCATAGAACTGTCAATAATAAGAGAAGATTGATAGCTAATTCATTCCTTCAATTAAAGGATCTGACCAACTTATTTCTTTCACATAAATATGATGATCTAGTTCATGCCTTAATTTAAGGACTTCCCTGTACTAGCACTGCAAGTGAACCTGTATTTAAGCTTGGGTAACCATTGAGAGCGGCAAGTGTTCTTTTCTGAACTCTTACTATTTACTAGTACTATGAATATAAACGAATAGATTGGGCAAAAGCTATTAGGATTGATGGTCACCCAATTAAATTTGGCATGGTATCTTGCTATGACTTCAAAAATCTTGCCAGTGTCAGTAGTTAAAAAAATACATTTGACTAAATTGAGTCAATTCAATGTTGGGCTTAGGTCTGTCCAATTCACTCCACCATCCAGACTCCATGCTTACATCCACACATAAGAGGAGAGTAGAAAATCACTCACCTCATCAAAACTGGCAAAAATGTATGAATGCTCCTTCATGAACCAAATCTGAAATGCAAAAAATCATAGTAATTCAGATGTTCAAATTTTATCGAAGGACATCTAGATAAGATACAATGAGTATCTTAGTGCAAAGGAAAAACAAATTAATCACCATGGCTGATAAACATTGCAGACTTGCAGCTCGCAAAACACTTTTCTGTTCTTCCCCATCCCCATGTGCAAGCATACAGACTTTAGGGACCAAGCTCTCAATATTCCATGTATATGTATTGTCTGCCTGTCAAAACAGTGCTCATATATAAGATATAACCAAATGTCAGTGACAAACCAAGATCACAATCACACAATAAGAGAATAAATAAGCATAGAATATTTAGGAAAAAGAAAAGGAAATCTTAAAATATGGATCAAGATAAATTAAAAAGCTTCACAATTAAGACGCAAAAAGAATTAGGTGACAAATCAGAGAGAACAGAAAATTGAAAAGGCAACCAAAATAAAAATGAGAACAATAGAGTAGGATACTTTATTCATGTTGTACAGGATTGCAAGAAATGTCATTAAACAATGCAGCTTAAAAACCATAACTACTGGAACTATTCAGAACCATGTACGCTATTGGCTCTAAGTGTGAAAATATAAAGAGACAATGGGCATTGATCATCATTTTATCATCATGATCTGACTAATATCTTGAAAGAATATTGCATTACAAAGAATTCTGAGATCATACATCTTGAAAGTAATAAAACCCATGTAAACATTGTGATGGAGCACAGAACCCACATGAGAAGGGAGAGGGATAGCTGAGAGAGATTGAGAGAAGAAACAATTTTTTTAATATATAGACTAAGACTCCTGTTGACAATAGGAATAGGAATTGAAATAAAAAGGCAACAAAAAATAAAGGAAAACAACAATTAAATATGAGCAAAACATGGCCTTTTTGAAGTTCAAATTTAGGAGAAATGAAGGTAATTGTTTTCTTAATTTGATTGCATTTCTATAGCAGAAAATAAATGTAACACCTGCAGTGATTATCTGTAGCAGAAATGTAAGAAAATCAGAAGACTAAGACTAGCATAGAGCACATAATATACCCAAAGCCCAAATTTACCTTCATATAATATCAGTCTACATGATTATAACTAATAAAATATAGACAGATTTATGCTTCTGACTGTCTCAGTCAAATTTACATTCTCTAATGCCTCCAAATGTTCAAGTATTATTACTTTACTAGAACATAATACAGTACAATTTAACCTCACAACAATGCTAATAAAAAAACAACCAGACCAACGAATCAAAGCAACTAAAACTGTTTGGGGGAAGTCAGAGTCAGTAGTGGACATGCAAACAGAATGCAAGGTGAAAGGCAATTGAATACTTAAGAGGAAATATCCATATAAAAAATTACAAAGTCAAAGAAAAATCACATTTAATTACCTGGCTACAAATGAATTTTGTTAGCGTTTGGCAACCAAGAATCATGATGTCATCTTGCTGCTTGCTGTCCAGAAATTCAATAATAACATTCAACAGGTTGATAGCAAAGTACGCCCTGCAACAAAAGTGGCAATAGTAATAAAATAAAGAACACCTGATGACATCAGAAGCCTGTAAACATCAAGTATAGGTGCCAAAAGATACTACAAAATATAAGGAATATAAGAGAAGGTGGCTCGGCGTAACGGTAAAGTTACCCAGTACCCACTTGGACTTGTGATCCGGAGGTCATGGGTTCGAGCCATGGAAACAGTCTCTCTACAAAAGCAACAAAAGCAGGGGAGGTTGTGTACATCAATCCTCCCGAGAGCCCACAAAAGTGGAATTGCTTCGTGCACTGGGTCACCCTTTACTCATCAAAGGACTGATATTTTGTGTACCAGAATACCAGTGTAACACTGGATAATGCCAACAGAAACTCAGACTACCTAACAAAGCTACATGCTAATCATGAGTAGGGCATTTCTGGTTCTAGATGTTTTTCATAACAATGCTTCCATTAAATGTATTACCTTAAAAGTACATATTGTAGCCACTACCAAAAAGAACGTACAGATAATTAAAACAGTTGCCATGAAAGTGGATATTGAAGCCACTAGCAAAAAGAATGCATGAATAATAAAGGAGTTACATCTTTAACTTCCAAAGCATGTCTTGACCCTACTTAAATATCAACAGAGATCATTGCTTTGAGATGATAATCAGAAATTTATGGATGAACGATAAAAATTGCATTTATTTTCAATCCATTATATTTGTGAGTAGAAACTAAATGACAACTCAAATAATTACAACGGTTAGGCAAATTCTTCCAACAACTTACATCTGTTCTTTACATATGTAAAGCAGTTTGTTGTAGACTTCAGTAATAATTTTCACAAAGTTGATATGCTCATTTCGTAATTCTTTGTGGCTCCTTTGCTCAAGGTACTTCGAAATCTATTCAAGGAAAAGGTCACATTCACTACGAGTTCAAATTCTTTACACCAGATTTCTTAGTAAGTTACTTTGTTCTAGAAATCATGCCTTTGGTATACGTAATGGATTCTTGGCAGCATATTCACATAGCTTCATAATTTTCCTTTCATTCACTGGACCATCCTGCAAATATGAAGTAATAGTCAGACATTCTTGATCTTCTCATTGAGGAAACTAGAAATAAATAGAGTTAAATGAATAAAGTTATCCCAATGAAGAATAAAATGGACCAATCTTCTTCCGTGCATAACAGTATATTCCAACCTTCACCATGTAAAAGGTTCATTAAAGTCCCTAGGTATAACAGTATAATTTTGAATACTTATGACCAGAAAAGATAAGTTGAAAAATCTGAAGTGCATAAATAAGGCGAGACTTCAGAGACTTACAATAAGAAATATATAGGTAGGAGAGGCAGAGCTCCATATCTTTCAACATGCCAGAACATATAAGAAAGTGTTCCAGTAAAAATGATGGAACCAACGTAACTTTACAATGTTGAATGATTGAATCTAGTAATGGACAAGCTCTGAGAATTAAATGTTCTACATAATGTTGCTACACACTCATAAGTAACCTTGTTTTAAGATTTTAAGGGTTGTTCATGTCTATAATCTAAAATACATAGATGCCACACTGCAAACATCAAAATCTAAAGAGTGTAGTGTGATCAGTGTGGAAATTGAGTAAGATGCCCAAGAATGTTGAGAAGAGAATGTTGTGTTCTCACCTAGCAAACACACATCTTTCTTTGTCTCCAAAAGATGATAAACGTAAGAATGATCTACAAAAAGGTAGAGATCGTGATCTTCCCCACTCTTATTGCGTTCTCTCGTTATCAGTTACCAAACAAAGACAAACATTCACCAAATTTAAATATACATGGTTGAAACTTGAAACTAAAACATAACCCTCGTAGCGGGTCCTCTGACGCTTTTGAATAAACTGAAATTAGGTTTTCAAGGAAATGGGCTTGTCAAGAATCAAATAATGCGCATAAAGACTGTTTAAGCGGGCACAAATATAACACGAAAAATGCAACTCAAACAAGTCAAATCTCAATTGAGTACAGCAAAAGAAACCAATAAGATCATGATATTGACAAAAATACTGAATGCTTACAAGGTTCTTGGGGAAGACTTCCGCCAACAATTTCTTGTACCGCTTCACAGGGCGCCGAGAACTAGGGTTCAACGCCGGGCAACAGACGCACATGTTCCCACACGCTGGGATAAGCTTTCTCGAGATGAAACCCATCGCCGCTCAAAAACAGAAGAAAAAAGTACCCTCTCTGAATCCTTCCCCCGATCGCACCAAGATCCTTTTTTTACCCGTCGAGAGAAACCAAAGTCGAAGCTTTTCAACCGGGGAGAACACCCACAAGCCCAAAAGAACGCCGAACGATGTTAAGGCCACGAATGAAAGCGAAAACAATAAGTCGACCAAGAGTTCCCCTTCGCAACCAAAAAGATCGCACCTTTACCTATTAAAAACCAAGTGGAGCGATCGAAAACAAACCCAGTGAGCTCAAAACAAAGAAAACAACACGAAGAAAGAAACATGAAGTAGTTAGAAGACAGCAAGCAAAAAAAGAGGATGAGAGGAAGCAATGCGAGGTGAAGAACGGGAAATATACCTTGCTGAGAAGGAGATCTACTTCTGCTCTTCCACCGAACGAGAAGAGGGCAGAGCAGAGAGGTTCAGACTAGATAGTAAAAAGAAAAGTATCAAATTTGAGAGAGAGAGAGAGAGAGTAGTAGTAGTAGTAGTAGTAGTATCAAAGAAAACAAGGAACAGACCATGTGAAGGAAAGGTCATATTCTTTAGAGGAACAAGGCTTTTGTCAGTAACAGTAACAGAACACGCCCACTCTCTCCATCTATCTCTAGCTCTTTTATCCAAACGAAGGGAGAAGATTTGAACCATGTAATAATGACACTACATTGATGCATTTGATGATGCCTTTAATATGTGAGATATATTACATGCATCCTATATGAAAGCACTGTCTTGTCCTATGTATTTCAAGGGTTTATTTTATTTTATTTTATTTTATTTTATCAAATTTTCAACGTGTTTTTTTTTTATTAGAAATCACGGAAGTTTCATTAATCATATTTTTTTTATGATTAACAAAAATAAAAATCGACTAAAAATTTGTTAACCAAAATAGAAAGCGTTCGATTTCAAAAACTAATATCTGAAACTGAAATCGGCTTGGCTTCAGTTATCCAACGGATAATCGAAATCAATTAGTTCGGTTCGAATAGAACCAGTTAGTAAATGGGTAACTGATTAGTAAACTATATTTTGAAATATTTAAAATTATCAAAATAATTAATTATTGCGGTTTCAGATTTGATTATCCGTAGATAATCGGCAATCAAACCGAAATATATAATCGATTTCAGTTACCAGTTTATCCGCGAATCAATAACTGAAACTAAAATAAATTTAATCGATTTTTTATATTCTCTAACTGAAACTGAAATCGAATTGCAAATTCATTATCAGAAAATTAAATTTTGTGATTCAGTTAACCGATTAACCGGTTTCAATTGTCACCCATATTGATGGCAACTCCACTAAGCGTACATAAGTGAGCATAGCCGGTAGGGCTGTCCATTCGGTTCGAACCGAACCGAACCGAACCGAACAAGCCCAAATCGAAAAAATTTTATACCCGAATTCCAACCCGAACCCGAACCGAACTATACCTAAACCGATTTAACCCGAACCGAAATTATTCGGTTCGGTTCGGTTTTCAACCCGAAAACCAAAATTTTAATTATTTTAATTAAAAATTCAAAATTCAAAATAATTACTTAATACCTATTTAAGTAATTCTGTTAAAAATTAAAAAAAAAAATATTTTTTTAATTAATTCGGTTTTCGGTTCGGGTCGGTTCCGAATTCCGAAAACTGAATCCGAACCGAAATTCAAATTTCGGTTCGGTTCGGGTCAAAGAACCGAACCCACATGGTTGAAACCGAACCATGGACAGTCCTAATAGCCGGTCTCAAGCCCAAATAATCGATGAAGATTGTGATAGGCTGACAACCAACGTAAAATTAGTCAAACTCTATGATATGAATTTTATACTACAATGAGAGATTTGGAGTCAGACGATCCATATAATCATCTCTATATGGATGATTTTTGACAAATTAATTGTTAGCTATTTAGTTTAGCTTCTTGTATTAATTGTTAACAATAATAATAATAACATTTATTTTATAAAACTAAATTAAGTACTATTTGATATTTAAAAATATCATTTAAATAAAAAAGAAAAGATAATTTTTATTTTAATTATATTAAATATATCAATACTAAAAATATAGCATTAAAAATATTAGTCCAAAAAAATGATTTTTAGTAAATTATAATTGTAACTTGTGATAACTTAAAAGGTAAGGATGTCTTTTTTATTTAAACTCTAAATATATCTTCTAAAAAGATTTATGTAAATTATTTTTTAGATAAAAAAAACAAATTCAAATAGTTGGTTACCAACATTTGTTGGTTGTTTGACTGAAACAAATATGTAAGAGCTGTTTGCCAAATATCTAAATTTGATTCTTGGATTTGACAAACTAAATTTGTTTCATTAATTATTGCAACCTAATTTTCCAATGCGGATTATTAAATTAGGATAAATTGTTTACTCAACTAATCATTATGCAATCTAATATATGGTGCTATTAAAATTAATAAAAGATAAATTTACCTGTTACAAAGCAAAATCAGTGATATTGATCAATAAGTATTGTGCTAAGAAAAATCAGTGCTATCTTAGCAACATTAAAATCAATTATCCAATGAAGCAAATATGCTAGATTTGTTTTTTGTTTTTTTTTCATAAAGATGAATTTCATACACTCAATTCTAAATTTAAAATAGACAATAAAACAAGTTTCTTTAACACAAGTTTTGATCATGAACTATAAGTTGTAAATTATTAGGCAAATAAATACATCAAATGAGTAGGTATTATTGATCATATCTATGTCATCAACCATGTCATTTTTCAAAACTTTAACTGATGGCCCAATTTAAAATATAAAAATCTAATATATATATATAACCATTTAGTTTTAATTTTTTAATTAAAATCACAACTTATAACTAGTAAAAAAAATTTATCTATGTCCATATTTTACAAATACGACTAAAATCTTTAAAATAAAAATAATTATATTATAGCATTCTTAAAAGAGAATTCTTTTATAGGGGTGTAACTGAGACCAGCTGAGCCAAGCTTGTCTATGCTCGAGCTCGACTCATTTAAGAAATGTTGAGCTCGAGGTCGAGCTCGGCTTGACCGAGCTTGTGAACGAACCCAATTAAGCTCGGCTTGAGATCTAGCTAGGTGAGATCGAATTCTATTGAACTAAATTGAGCTCGTGAACAAGCTCGATTAAGCTCGGCTCGATATCTGACTCAGTGGGATCAAATTCTATCGAGCTTAATCGAGCTCAGTGGGAGTTGCCTTGCTTGCCTCGAGGGCTAACCTTATGAAGCATACTATGTAAAAAAATTTAAAAAATAGTAAGAGATTGATAAAATTACAAGTATGTACATAAAAATAATTTCTCTTTGGTGTTTTATACTTGATAATACACCAAAATTAAAAACTAACTTGAATGCATAATTCATGATGCAAAAATAAATTATATTCATGATGAAGATGTATAATATAATTAATATAGAAGATTAATAAAATTCATTATTGTTAGATTTGGTTCTCAATTAAAATATAATTCACAATCATGAATGAAGTAGATTTGTTTAGTCATTTTCTAAATTTTTTGTTGAGTACTTGATAAGCGAACTATTTATTCAATCATATATTAAACAACACATACGTTGGCCTAAGATTTACAATCTAGGTCTTAATCTCGATTTTGATGATAACAAATATATAAATAATAGTTTCATGAAAAAATATCTTCAGATTCCAAGTCGGTTAGCGCGCGACGTCCACGATCGAAAAAATTTAAAAATTAGAGAAATCGTAAGGACGCTCGTCGACACTCGGATTCTTCAAGAATATAGAGTTTAGGTTTAGAATGTCTAGAATGAATATATAAATCCTCTATTATAGTGCAAAACCCTTAAAAACCAAACTCGTAACCCGAAACCTGAATCGGTGATCAGACATTGTTGAAATTGCATTTTGTGCAGATTTCAGCTGAATGTTTGGTCGACCGACTAGCGACCAGCGGCCCCAACGGCTCGATTTTGAGCCGTTGAGTTCGGTGGTATCCAAGCCTTATTACTTGTTATGCATATTTAAACCCCTCTTAAGCCTTCATGTGATGTTATTGAATGTAGTGAGCCATCATTTGATCCTTCTAAACCTTAATTGAGTCATCTTGTTGAAACCCTAGTCTTCTACCTTGTCTTTCTCGAGATTGCCTTCAAGCTTGATTCGATTTAGCTTCAAGTCATCAAGAGGAGTTAGGATTCGCTGTTTGGAGCTAAGTGTTGTATTGTTTTATTATTTGCTCCATTTACATGCATTTTATAGTTAGTTTTCATTAAGTTACATTCTTTGTTTGAAGGTGTAGGTGATGCACCTTGTTTACTTTGTTCTTGAGTGTTAAGCTTTACAATAGTAGTTGAGGCATCCTCTAGAGTTGAGGGATAAGTCTTCTTTGTATTATTTAGGGAACACTCAAGTTTCAAAGGGTTTAGTGATAGCCTTGGTGTAGAGGCATAAGTCCACATGTGTGCCTGTAATCTAGGATTAGAGTGTCATTAGGAAATAGCGAGGTGAGAGAGTGCTCTTTGTGTGAAGGCGGAGACTTTTGGGCATAGAAGTTGTTGGTCTAAGGTTTTCTACATTGGTCTTAATCTCGATTTCGATGATAACAAACATGGAACTAATGTTTCATTGAGAAATATTTTCATGTTCCATATTGATTAGCGCTCGATGTCTTCGATCGGAAATATAGGAGAAATCGTAAAATCGGAAGGACATTGATCGTCGCGTTCGGATTCGTCGTGGAAATCTCTCGAAGATCGACGTGTGCACCAAAGACATCTTGGACGAGTTTAAAGAACACGTGGAAACCTCTCCAAGTTGACGCATGTTGAAAGCCGAAACACGGAAATGAAGCGGCACCGGCAAGCGACCGAACGGCGAAAACGGCTAGTCTTTTGCCCGTTGAGTTGTCGTTCTATTAAAGGGCTATAAATACCCATCACCTAACACTTTTTACATTACTCGGAGACTTAATTGAGCATTAACAATGAGTTTGAGCCTTCTTAAGATCGATTGTTGCGCTTTGTTCTTCCGTCAACATTTTCTCAAGCGCCCAGTTTTCTCCTCAACTCGGCTTCAATTCAAGCTCAACAACTTGGCGAGTTGGAGGCTTGAAGGCTTGGAAAAGAGCATTGATTCTTGGTTTTATTCTTTAGCTCTTTTCATTCTAATCTTTATTGTTATTTGAACGTGTTTACTTATTGGATTTGAGTTTGTGTACGTAAGACCTAGGGTGTAGGTCTTGAAATTAGGTGATTACCTTGGTGTAGAAGGTGTAAAGTCACTTGTGTAAACTTAGTTTACTAGGATTAGTTGAGTTGTCCCTTAGGTTGAGGTGGAAGAGTGCTCTCGATAAGAATGTTGAGACTTTCGGGTGTGGAAATGTCTTAGGTTGAGAGTGGGACTCTTCGGGTCAAAGTCTCATTTGTAAGAGAAATGATTTAATGAAGTAAACTAAGTTTGGAAATTTTAAACGGAGTGCTTAAGTAGTGGAGTAGGCATTGGGGCCGAACCACTATAAATTATTGTGTTTGCCTTGATTTATTGGTTGTATTAATGCTTTATTATTTATCGTTTCTGCATTTAATCATTCAATTGTAAATTGCCTAAGTATCTTAAGAAAACGATTAAAATTAGATTTATGCTAAAAGATTAGTAAACACACTATTCACCCTCCCTCTAGTGTAGCCATACAACAATTTGTATCAGAGCAGGTTGTAGTTTGAGATTTCACCATCTCGTCTACATCTAGTCTCGATCCGAAAATGGCACTATAGTTGGTAGCGTCTTCACCTCCTAGGTTTGATGAGTTCAACTTTGATCTTTGGAAGTCTAGGATGTATACATTCTTAAAGACTCAAGGTTTATGTGTTTTTACATGGTAAAATTAAAAACATTGAACCTAAGGAAGACATAAATGCATGGACCCAAGAATAAATTGATATGTTTGAACTAAATGCTAAAGTTACAAATTGCATATTTTGTTCCTTGGAAAATAATATCTTTGAAAAAATCATGCATTGTACTTCCACATTCGATATTTGGGCTACCTTAAACATGCTTTATAATTATGCAAAAACCGAAGAGTTCAATACGTTTGATGAGGGGAGTAATGATAATTGTCATCCACTCAATACTAATATGGTTTTTGAAGCCTATAGTGCCTCTAGTCATAGGAGTACTAAAAATCAGAAAATGAAGGTGATTTATCATGTTTGCAAAGAAAAAGGGCATGTGAAGAAGAACTGCCCTACTATGAAGAACAAGACAAAGAAGAGGTCGAATGCTTCCACATCCTCATTCCACTCAAGTGAAGCATCATCTTGCCATGACTATGAAGTCATCTCAAAAGAATACCTCATTAATGATAATAATGAGGTACATTCCTCTCCTTCTAGTCATGTTAATAATAATGATAGTATTAACTCATCTAGCTCTCATGATTTTGATGAATTGATGGATGAGTATAAACACATGTATGCTCTGCTCTTGAAAAAGGATAAGGAAAATAAAATGATTAAAAATGAGAATTCTAGACTTAGTTCAGATATGCATGCTCTAGAATTAGAAAATGAGAAATTAAAATCTAGCTCATTTGATCCTTGTCATGATAAATTGAAACTTGAGCTTAAGGATTTAAAGCTTGAAAACGAAAACTTGAAAAATGGTTTCAAAATTGAGAATGAAATTTTGAAAAATAAAAACTCAAAACTTAATAAGGAAAATCTTATGTTAAAATCTCAAATGCATATTTTATATAAATTCATGAATGACTTGAAAAATGAGGTTTTAGTATTGAGTAAAAAAATAAATGAATTTACAAAAGTTTCTACCTAAGAATCCAAAAAGGAGAAATAACACTTTTGATAATACTCATGCATCTCATGTTTATCATGTTAAGTACTCTACCTTTAGACCTCGTGATCATAAGAAGATGAATGTTTCTCTCAAGAATGTTCATGCTCATTTTAGTTCAAATGTCAAGCATTCAAATAATAAATCTCATGTCCATAGCAAAAACAAAAAAAAAATTAATGGACATTGCTTTTGTTGTGGTGTTTATGGGCACACCATCTATGATTGTGCTTTTAAAATGAACTCAAGTGTTGTGAAAATACTTTGGGTACCTAAGCCCACTAATCCCCTAGGACCCAAAGGAATTTAGGTACCAAAGTTTTCTTCCTCTATTATAGGGGGAGCTACCACACAAGGGTAAAAGAGATTAAAGAATTGAAATTGACCAATAAGTTGAAGGAAGGATCCTTATATGGTTGCAACTTCAAAGCCTTCACCTAGACTAGATACCTATGGTAAAGTTGGCATCAAATACTTTGGTATCATCTTCTAATCATCATTGATCTACTTGAGTTGAAGTTTTTGATACTATGCATAATTCGGTTGAGCTTTTCTCGCTCTTGACAATAGTCTTTTAAAAATAAAAATGATTTTGATTTTTGATTTTCTGGTCTCTTCAAAGACTTGTGTAGCCTGTAATGGGCTCATGCGACCTTGCGATTTTAAATTGCAGCCTCATTGTGGCCTTTCGGTTTTCAACCAATAGGAAGGGTTGGAGATCTTATGCTTCAAAATTTCATATTTTGAGATCTCTCGATTCGTTTTGGTTTCATGACGATGTTACTTAAAACGAATATTTCAATATCTAGCTTAGGTTGAAATTCTCAAATGAAGATTTTTATTTTCACCTTCGTTATTTAGTTTGATCGTTTGCATGTAGCTTTGGTTTCATTTTCTACTAATAAAATCTACTTGCAAGTTGTGAATGTTAAAGGAAGACTATAGTGTTATACTATTTAAAAGAAAATGGAAAAGAAAATGAAAAGTTTGGAAAAAATTTCAGGAATTAGGTATGAGTTTAATTTTGTAAAAATATTAGTATAATATTTGAATACCTATACTTAAATGATTTCTCTATGCTCATGATTGATTATGCATGATAAATATTTGAATTTTCACGAGTAGAAAAAATCTTGATAACTTAGCTCATTTCATGATATCATGATATTTATGAAATTGAACTAGGTTGAAATTTTTTTTAGAGACTTTATTTTAAGTTAGAAATTGGATGAACATGTTTAGGTGTGTTAATGATTAGTTGTCATGTGCTTAAAATTGAAAGTTCATAACAAATTGAGCAAAATGATGACTAGTTCACATTAGGGGACTTAAGCTTGAAAAGTTTGACCCAAGTCAATAAATCGACTTGGTCATTTCATTTTAAGTCCAAATTTCATAAACATGTTTAGGAATATGTATGACATGTTTCCATCCACTTACAATGAGAAATTCATATGGATATGAATAAAATGACATAGAGGTCATTTCATGATAACCTCTTTTGAACCAAGTTGACCCAAGTCAATAAATTGATTTAGATGTCTCATTTTTAATCCATATTTGAGGAACATGTTTAGATTTACTCATGTTAGGTGTCCATAGGTTTAAGTTTGAAAAATCATGAGTAATTGATAAGATTGACACTTACCAAGTTTCATGATAACTAGTTTAGTTTTGAATGAAACCGCGCTAGGTTGATATCTTAACTTAACGACATAATTTTCATTTCAAACTTGACATACACTCTTTACATGATTATTTTATGGTGTCATAAAAGCTTGAATGAAAATTGAACATGTTTTGAAAAATTACTAAAAATTACGAAAATGTCATTAAAATTTCAGTTTTAAAATAGTTTACTCAATGAATTTTAGAAAAATATAGAAAACTAATTTTGAGATGATTATTGAAGGTGCACTTTCATTGAAAAATCTAGTATGTTGTGTAAAAATTTCAAAAATTTCCATCAAGAATCTGATTTATAATGAAATTTTGAAGTTGAATTTCGAAAACTCAAAGTATCACTTACTTGAAATACTCACTTTTCCAATACTTTGATTTCTCATCAAAAACTTCAAATGAAAACTCATGTATATTATTTTGATTCAATGTCAAATATCATTCACACCATTGCTTGAGTAAAATCATTTCTAGGAATTATTTTGATACCTTGAATGAAAACTAAAAATTAATATCGATTTTTTCATCGAAATCAACATAAGATGAATAATGAACATAGAAAATTCATTTTGAGCTCAAACTTGACACACACATCTTAAATGATCATTCAGCGATGTCTGGAAAGTTTGAAGCAAAATTGATAACTTTTGGAAAAAATATATACCTAAAATTTATGAAAATACCCCTGTGCTTTTAGGAATTTTATGAATTTATAGGAAACTGATTTTTGACTGATTCTTGAACCTGTAGATTTATTGAAAAATTTAGTTTGTCCAGTTAAAGTTTCAAAAATCTCCATCAAGAATACGATTTTATATGAATTTAAAAGTTTAATTTTTTAAAACTCGAAGTATACTTTGACCTAAGTCAAATAAAGTGACTTAGAAATCTCATTTTCAGCCCAAACTTGACTCATATACTTAGATTCACTCATGTTAGATATCTAGGTACCTAAATTTAAGAATACATGAGTAGATAGCAACATTTAATACTTAGCCATTTTCATGCTTTCATGCTTACTTTGAATGAAATTGTGCTAAGTTCACATTTTGATCAAATGACATTAGTTTCACCTCAAACTTGATATGCATGCTTTAAATGACCATATCTTGGTATTTTGAAAGTTTGAATGAAATTTAAAAATGTCATGAAAAAAAAATGATATTCACGAAAATATCCATACTTGAGTACATACATGATTCTTAGTTTTGGATTCTATCTATCATTCCTTGATATCCTGTATTGATTAGTCTCAAAATTGATATAATGTTTTCATCCCTTGACTTGCTTGACTTTGGCTTTCATGAAAAATATTTTCTAGTCTCAACCTTGATTTTAATTGTCTTTTCTAGCCCTTTTTGATGGATGTCAAAAGAGGGAGAAAAATATAGGTAAAAGGAAGAAAATATAGGAAAATCATGCATATAGATAGGGGGAGTTCTATTATATAGATATGCATGTTGATAGGGGGAGAAATCACTTAGTTGATATTCTTTGTGCTTAAATGATATATTTTCTTAAGAATGTTTGTCATCATCAAAAAGGGGGAGATTATTGGCCTAAGATTTTCTACCTTGGTCTTAATCTCGATTTTGATGATAACAAATATGGAACTAATATTTCACTAACAAATATTTTCAAGTTCCATATCGATTAACACTCGATGTCTTCGATCGAAAATATAGGAGAAATCGGAAAATCGGAAGGACATTGATTGTCGCGTTCGGGTTCGTCGTGGAAATCTCTCGAAGATCGATGTGTGCACCAAAGACGTCTTGGACGAGTCTAAAGAACACATGGAAATCTCTCCAAGTTGACGCACGTTGAAAGTTGAAAGTCGGAAACGAAGCGCGCAAGAAGAAGGCTGAAAAAATCAAGTTCAGCCTAGGTTCGGTTGACCGAATGATGTTAAAAATTGGCAGTAGCCAATTCGGTCGACCGAACATCGCCAAAAATTGGCAGTGACTACTTCGATCGACCAGGCGGTCAACCGACCTAGGCCAAAATCTGGCAGTGCGTGCGTCGATCGACCGATCAGTCGATCAAATTGCGGATCACTGAACTCGCGACTCATTCGGTCGAAGAACAACATGATTAAAGTAGCAATCGTGGGCGATCGATCAGTCGGTCGACCAACGATCGATCGGCAAGCGACCGAACGGCGAAAATGACTAGTTTTCCGCCCGTTGAGTTATCGTTCTGTTAAAGGGCTATAAATACCCATCACCTAACTTTTTTAACGTTAGTCGGAGACTTAATTGAGCATTAACAATGAGATATTTAATCCTTCTTAAGATCGATTGTTGCGCTTTGTTCTTCCGTCAATATTTTCTCAAGCGCCTAGTTTTCTCCTCAACTCGGCTTCAATTCAAGCTCAATAACTTAGCGAGTTGGAGGATTGAAGGCTTGGAAAAGAGCATTGATTCTTGGTTTTATTCTTTAGCTCTTTTCATTGTAATCTTTATTGTTATTTGAACGTATTTACTTATTGGATTTGAGTTTGTGTAAGACCTAGAGTGTAGGTCTTGAAATTAGGGGATTACCTTGGTGTAGAAGGTGTAAAGCCACTTGTGTAAACTTAGTTTACTAGGATTAGTTGAGTTGTCCTTAGGTTGAGGTGGAAGAGTGCTCTCGGTAAGAAGGTGAAGACTTCCGAGTGTGAAAATGTCTTAGGTTGAGAGTGAGACTCTATGGGTCAAAGTCCTCTTTGTAAGGGAAACGATTTAATCTAGTAAACTAAGTTTGGATATCTTAAGCGGGGTGCTTAGGTAGTGGAGTAGGCATTAAAACCGAACCACTATAAATCATTGTGTTTGCCTTGATTTATTGGTTGTATTAATTGCTTTATTATTTATCACTTCCGCATTAATCATTCAATCGTAAATTGCCTAAGTAACTTAAGAAAATGATTAAAGTCGGATTTAGGCAAAAAAATTAGTAAACACACTATTCACCCCCTTCTAGTGTAGCCATTTCATACAACAGAAGTGTCTTCGGTGTGAGAGCAGAGATTCTCCGGTGTAAAGTATTCATTGTAAATAACTCTATATCTAATGGATTATGTGTGAAATTCTAATTGGGGGTTCTTAGATAGTGGAGTATGCATTATGGCCGAACCACTATAAATCTTATTGTTTGTCTTTCTTATTTTGAGTTTTGATTACTTGAATTACTTACTTTCTTTCGCATTCATCTAGTTGAATTGAACTATTGCCTAAGTAATCAAGAATTGATTAAAATCGAAATTAGGTTAAGTTATTAGTAAATATACTATTCACCCCTCTCTAGTGTGGTCATTCGACTTACAACATCTACAAAGGTTCACACAACTTAATAATATGAGTATGAATGAAAGCATATAAAGATATATTATGAATGAACTTAACATTAGAGCTTTAGAGGTAAAAATTTAACGAAGAAAATTTTGGATGTAGCATAAAAATTAATGGAGAAAATTTTGGACTTAAGTTAAAAATTAATAGATAAGGATTTTGAGTTTTTTTTTTTAAATAACTTTATATTCAACCATTACAGAAAAAAAGTAAATAATGCACACAAAAAATTAGTGTTGAGATTTGAACCTAAGATCTATAAGCAAAATAAACAAACACTAGCAACTAAGCTATAAATAAATTATTTAAAATATTTGAACTTGATAATATATATGCAAATTAATCATATATCTTTTAAAAAATTACCAAATTATATTGAATGATTTCCCCAAATCAGAATTCATATTCTTATTCTCAAAAATAATTATTTTCTAAAATCGAATGAAATTCAAAATATTCCAACAATACCCCTCATAATGGGGTTGACGCCTCATTAACCGCGTTAACACTTGTTGTAACAGATCATTTAAACTCGTTTCACGTACCACCTGTTAAACCATTTAAATAATTTCACTGAAATTATTTAAATGTGTCATTTAAGTTTGGAAATGCATCATAAAAATATAAAAATTATAGAAATTCTAATTTATTGAATGAAATGAAGTACACAACTTGGATCAATAAAAATGAGTGTGTACAAGCCTCAAAACAAAATTATTTGAATCATTTAAACAACTTCAATTATATTTAAATAGTTTTAGATCATTTAAGCTTGAAAATACATCATAAAATCATCAAGAAATCATAGATAATTTAATTTATTGAATGAAATGTGGTCCACAACTTCGACCAATGAAATTAAATGAATGAATACAAGTCCCATAACAAAATTGTTTAAATCATTTAAATAATTTCACAAGCTTGAAAATACATCATAAAATTATAGAATTTAAACTTGAAAATACATCATAAAATCGTCAAAAAATTATAGAAATTCTGATTTACTGAATGAAATGATATCTATAATTTTGATCAGTGAAAATAAGTATGTGCAAGTCTTAGAATAAAATTATTTAAATAATTTAAATAATTTCAAATTCATTTAAAATTGTTTAAATATGTCATTTAAGCTTGAAATTTCATCATAAAATCATTAAAAATTAAAAAAAAATGACTGAATGAAATGAAATTCACAACTCGAATTAGTAAAAATGAATGTATATATATCACAGAATAAGATTGTTTAAATCATTTAAACAATTTTAATAAATTATAAAATATTTTTTATAATCCAAATAGATTGAGTTGTTTAGATACAAAACACGAAATGGATTCAGTTGTTTAGATACAAAACACCGAAAATGTATCTAAACTCATTTATTATTGTATGAGTTAGATTGTATTAGTAAACAATGTCAAAAAAAAAATTGCTGAAAACAAACAAACTATATTATTAAACTTCGGGTAGTACCGGGGTCAGCAATGTCAGAATACAAAATATCCTCCAATTCGGGAGGTCTGATAGAGGACCAAATCATAACCTCAAGATGACGATGTGCCTGAGATGCTGCCCAATGTGCAGCTTTGTTCCCTTCTCGATAGCAAAATAGAAAATTAAGTAAATTACTTTGATCGGCAAGATAAAAGATATCTGCTATAATAGAATTGATCTGCCACGAAATATTTAATTTGCGATTCAGGGTATCTACGAGAATCTTCGAGTCCGTCTCGATTTGAAAATTTGGAAGACCTTGTTTCAGAGCGAACAGAAGACAATGTTTGATTGATAAGGCCTCGAAGAACAGGGCAGAACTGCCCTCCAAGTAGGAACTAACAGCCGAGATACAGAGTCCATTAGAAGACCGAACGATAAATCCAATTCCTCCTGCATATTTAAAAAAGAAGCATCATAATTTATTTTAAAAATACCAGGTGATGGTGGAACCCATTTAATAGGGATATAATATGTTGATAAGCTGCCCTTAGGATTAGGTTTACCGAAGTAGGCTTCAGTAAACGAAATAATTTGGGTCACCAGGGTTATGGGGTTAGGCTGGCTGACCTCATGTACCAATAAATTTCTAGCTTGTCAGGTGTGCCAACATCCACTAGCCAACAGAGCTTGTCGGAAAGCAAAAATGAAATTGGAATTAATAAGAAAAAACCAAGAATTAACCAGGATTCCAGATTTGGCGGGGAATGAGGTCAATATCAATTTTTTCATGAAGAATGCTCCAAATGCTAAGAGTAAAAGGACAAGCTGAAAATAAATGTTGAATGGTTTCAGGAGCAGCACAACAGAAAGGGCAGGATACATCAATCTGCAAACCTATATTAACTAATCTAAGTTTGGTTGGTAATCTACCATGGAACAATTTCTAGCAAAAGAGCTTAACTTTAGGAGCAGTTCTAATTTTCCAAATTTTGTTCCAATGAGCTACAATTGACTCGGTTGAAGGCACATGGCTTCTAAGAAAGTTGTAGGCAAATTTGGTGGTAACACTACCCCCCATGAACCCTTTCCAAATATATTTATCATCATTATGGTTTATCGGCAACTCAATCATTTTAATGGATTCCACCAGCACTGACCCAAAGAATTCATTACATTTATCCAAATTCCACTTTGCGCAACAATTAGAACATCCACAGAGCAAGAATCATCAATCAAATTCATATTGAAAAAGGTAGGCTTAATACCAAGAGGCAAATCTAGCAACCAATTATCCATAAGCAAAGAAGAATTCATTCCAGAATTAATCAGCCTGAGATAACCAGGAAGAAGCATTGAAAAAGTATGCTTAAATAGGCGCCAGCTCCAACAGCTCTTAGAAACAGAGTTAAATAAAAATATAGGATTCTTGTATTTAATAGAAACCAGCTGAGTCCATGGGGACATTGATTTATTTAGATAGAAAGACACACGCTTAGCTTTGAGAGCTAAGCTTTTAGTCTGAAGGTCATGAATCCCTAAACCTCCAAGGATCTTTGGTTGAGTGACTATTTTCGAACTAATGTGATGCATCCCTTTTCTTTCACCAGAAGATGACCAAAGAAACTCTCTAATAAGGCATTCAAATTTATTTATCTGTTTAGTGGAGAACCAAGAAACAACCAAAGAATGGAGTGGAATTGAATTCAAAACTGAATTAATCAAAACCACTCTACCAGCCTGGGAGAGAAACTGACTTTTCCAAGATCCAAGTCTATTTTGAAGTTGACCCAAAACCAGCTCAAAAGCTTGGTTAGGAGGTCTTCTAGGGGCAATAAAGGTACCCAAATATTTGAAAGAAAAAGTCTCTATTCGCATATTAAGGCTATTTGAAATCTGTTGCTTCACAGATTGGAGAACATTTTTAGGAAAGAAAACTTGGGACTTGTCTAAGTTGATTGATTGGCAAGTAAAAGAAGCATAATTGTCAAAAAAATCATTCACAGTTCTCAAGCTTTTAGGTGAAGCTCTAAAAGTTAACAAAATATCATCAACATACATTAAATGACTTATCTGAAAACCCCCTCTAATTTTAAAAGGAGGCAACTTATGATCCTCAACAATTTTATTAAGCAACAGAGTAAGGGTCTGGGCTACAAGCACATATAAGTAAGGTGAAAGGGGATCACCTAGTCGAATCTCTCTTTGGGAATGAAAAAAGGGTGATAGCTTATGATTTAGAAGGCATGCAAAATTCACATAAGATAAGCATGACTGAATCCAATTTATGATTTTTTTCGAAAAATTACAAGCCCTCAAAATTGAGATAATGGCCAACCAGCTTATTTTATCATAAGCTTTAGCTAAATCTATCTTAACCATCACATAATGATTTTTACATTTTGAATCATGCATGGAATGAGCAATTTCTTGGGCTAATAGAATATTATCATGAATACTCCTGCCCTTTATGAAGGTTTATTGTTCAATAGAAACAAGGTTAGGAATGGCTTCCTTGAGCCTATTAGCCAAGATTTTAGCTAAAATCCTATAGCTAACATTGCATAGGGCAATAGGACGAAAATCACTCACAGATATAGGGTTCTTAACCTTTGGTATGAAAGATAAAATAGTCTTATTCCACTCAACAGGCAAAGTCTCACTAGAATAAAAATCAAACAAGCATTGCATGAAAACATCAAAATAACTATGCCAGTAACTTTTAAAGAATTCTCCTGTAAATCCATAAGGCCCGGGCTTTTGCCATTGGGCAAGGCACAAATTACATTCCAAACATCCAAAGCAGAAAAAGGAATAATCAGACTATCAAAAAAACTAGGTTCAATTTATTTGAAAGGTAAATAAACAGATAAGTCCACTGAATGCTACAAATTTTTAGACCATAAAAACTGATAAAAATCCGAAAAAGCAGAAAGAATATCATCATCAGAAGTAATAACAATACCATCAGAAGATACAATATGAGTTATTTTATTGCTTCTACGCCTAGAAGTGGCAATATGATGAAAATAATTAGAATTGGCATCTCCATTAGAGATCCACTTAGATTTAGCTTGACACCACCACTTTAGACAAATTTGCCTTCTAAGAGCAGAGTCTTTATTATAAAGAGATCGAAGCATGATTTCATCATATTCACTAGAAGAACCAGAGCTAATTAATAGTTCAATATGATTAATGCTAGCCACGGTATTGTCCAGACACTTTTCAATTGATCCCAAAATATTTTTGCTCCATTAAGACATAGCAAAATGAGTAAATCTAATACCAGAGTGAAACTTATCATGCGCAGGTTGAAGCTGAGAGACTTTATTCCAAGCCCCCTTAATAATATCATGGGTTTCTGGGTATTCAATCTAGAAACTTTGAAATTTAAAAAACTTGCATTTATTTCTAGCAGAATTAAAACTAAACAGTAGTGGACAATGATCAGAAACTCCTTTATGTAAATGAGTAATGGTTGCAGAGTCAAAGAAATGTAACCAAGCAGGATTACAACAAAATCTGTCAAGGCGTATCTGAATTCGAAAAGGCTACTGGCGATTATTAGACCAGGTGTACGGTGAGCCAATAAAACCCAAATCCACTAGCCCGAGAGAAGAAACAAAATTACGGAAAGCACGAGTTGAAATATTAAGACTAAAAGGTAAGCCTCCACGCTTATCAATCTCATTAAGGTGAGAATTAAAATCGCTGCATAAAACCCACGGATAATTAGAAATATCGACATCTGTGAAACATTGCCAAAAAGCATTTCGAACAGAAGGATTTATGCTAGCGTAAATAGAAGAAAAAACAAACGGCTCAAGATTTTCGTTTCTGACAATAATAGTTATACCTTGAGAATGTACCGATAGAACCTTAGCCAAAATAAACCTGGTATTACAGGCTAAAAGCAAGCCACCCGAAGCCCCCCTTGAAGGGTGAGACACACCTGCCCAAGTGCGGCCAAAGCTTCTGATAATTTTTTTTTCTCTATCATCATCCACATGAGTTTCCTATAGAGCGATTAGGCTTACGAAAAACTTATGTAAAGCATGCAACAAATACTCTTTTACCTGACGACGCCAGGCACCCCTAACATTCCAACATATATAGTTCGTTGTGGAACAATGGCGAGGGAGACATCAACAAGTGCAGAAGGTGCACTAGAGAGAGGAGTATTTAAGGCTAGTATTTCCTCAGCACGCAGCTGCTTTGGCAGCCGGAGAGCAAGGGGGGCGAAATCGAAGAGGGGGCCTTAGGAGGCTTTATAGATCTTCGAAAACCACGAGATGGGGCCTTTGGGGGAGGACAAAGCTCCATAGGGGGATTCACCGAAAAGGTAAACCGGAGCTCACTGGCCAACTGGTCCATAGACCTAGAAGGAGGGGGGATGGAACTGAAGGAGTATTCAGGACCAAGGAGGGGGTGACACTGTTAAAAAGGGGGGGAGCATGGGTTAATTCGATGGTGAAAAGAGAAGCAGAAGAGGGATTCATCGGAGCATAGGGGGGGATGGAAAGGTCGGGGGACGATGAATTAGAAGGGGGCATGGGATTAGGGTTTGGAGGAGTCGTAGAGTTTGGTAAAGATGAGGATGGGGTCGAATCAGGAGGAGCGAAAGGGTTAAAGCTAGGGAAACCCACGCTCGAGACACGAGATGAGAGATGATCCGAAGGCGAGGTGCCAAAAGGAGACTTAGGAGACCAGACCATCGCCTGCGCAGGTACCCCAACAGGCCGATTAAGGACACGTGGGGCACGGACGGGCGATCGGGAAAGTAAACTGGAGTTAATAGGCACCGCACCGGCATTTGAAAAGGCATGACTCGAAGCCCGAAGCTTCACATATGGTGGTGTAAGATTTTTAGGCACCGAATCTGTCGAAAGATCCGCGGTAGATTATGGAGAATTGTTACCTCGGGAAGAAGGGTCCTCCGGTCTCATCATACCCGGATCTGAACCCCTATTCCCCTGGTCAACCTCACCCTCCTCGAGCTCCGAATTTGAAGCCACACGTGCTCGCCCACGCGACCCAAAGCGGGCTCGAGAGCAACCGTTCGAAGTCTCGCGGGCGAGCGACGTTGCCTGTGGCGGGGCGCGCGAAGGTGGGCGACCACGCGATTGAGGGTTCGCCTGCTCAGCAGCATGGTGAGAAGGCATTTGCCGAGGCCTAGCCCGGCGTCGACGAGCAACCTGAATCCAAGGCCCATAAACTGGAGCCGTCAGAACCTCCACCGGGGGCCAATTAAGGTTCAACTGAATAACTGATTGCCACCCGAAGAAGAATCGCCCCCAACATTCAACTGGGAATCAGCCGAGGGGCTTTTACCCTTTAAATCGTTAGAACCAACCACCAGAACAGAAGAAGAAGCCGATAATTTTGAAACACAGTTCACTTCATGGTGGCCTACTCGACCACAAGAGAAACATAAAGACGGCAAACTTTTGTAAGAGATCGGCTGAAAAATTTCTTTACCCAGTTCACCAATCCACATCCCTTGCTTTAGGGGACGGGCCAGATCGATCTCAATACAAATACGAACGTATTGACCCCGACGAAAATCGAAGGAATGATTATCCACAGAAATAACTATGCCAATTGAAGAACCCAACAAAGAAATACATTCTTCATTCCAAAATTCAAGCGGCAAACCCAAAAGCCGTATTCAAATCGGGGCAGAAGAAAAGATTTCATGCCACGGCCTAAAAGTTGGCCTCCAAGGGATGAGTCGTAGGGGGCTTCCCCGGAAAGAAACCTACCCACCAATTAGGGTTGTATTCAAAGAGAATTCATCACGAAAACGAAAAACAAAATAATCCTCTTCCAAATCGAGGACCGAAACAAAACCAAGCGTGTTCCAAACGCGCTTACACCAATCCGAAATAATCGAAAGCGGCAGAGCTTTACCAAAAAAATTGTCTATCAAGCAGTTCTCCCACCGAGCATTCCAAGCTTGGAGCTGTGTCGGTGTAAAATGAACAAAGGAATCGGTATTGTCTTGAATATTGGTAAGAGTATGGTTTCGGCATATCGGATCGGAACTATTTGAATCTTCCCGAAGGATTTGAGCCCAAAAAATCGCAGATTTTAGGGCAGGAGTGTGAGAGGATTGTCGCAATGGTCGACGAGACAAAGATCGATGTTTGGGAGTGCCCTTAGGAGGAGAGGGAGGGCGATCTCGGTCTGACGGAGCGGGACGAGGCTCACCAGCGGGAGGGTCCAATGTCAAATTTTATTAGACCTAATTTTACATGGAAAATTTATCGCGTGAATTTAAGAGGCATTTAGGGCTTCCACAAACATCTAACAACTTAAAATATTTTAATAAAAGCTTATAATCCCAACAAGAAATACTTTGGTAAATACTTTTATAACAACCCTTTACAAAGGCTTACATATATGTCACTTCTTTAATGCCTTAATCTAGAATACATGATCCCTTGACAACAGGAGTAAGCATCAATTGGGTCGGATCTCACCCGAAAAATCCGAACCCAGATGAGAAGGCCCTAACACCACTTGATTCTATCCGAATAAAAATTAGATGCTCAACTCAATTAATCCAAATAAAATCGATTAATTAAAATAACATGAATTCCCTTCTATTTTCTTTTTAAAAAATAAAAACGGTGAAAAAAAGTTTTTAAATGGTATAAAAAAATGAGTTGATTAGGATAGTGGATTTTGTTTCAATATCCCAACCACCAAGCCAATTATTATTATTTGTAATAGTTATATATATAATTATATAATTTTTATTTCAAATTGAGTTTTTTGAGTTTTTCAATATTTTAATTAGACCCGATTCAAACTCGAGAAATAATAAATTCCACTACCCGAATCAACCATAATGCAAATTCTGGGTCAATTCAGGTTTTGCACAATTCTAATTGGCAACACACTCGAATATCTCGTCAATGAATTACTAGTGGGTCAATGAAATTAACCATTATCTTTAATAATAAAAAATTGAATTTTGGGAGGGCATTGCTAGAACAAACCATTCAATTAATATTGGAGGCACCTGCACTACACAGTGGATATTGATTTTTTTTTTTTTAAAAAAAAACTAATTTATTTCAAAAATGAGAATGATATTACAAATCACACAAGGTAAAAAATCCACACAAAAAAGATTTTATTGAGGTTCAGATATTAAATTTTTAGATAACTTATAAAATGTGTCACCAACTATGCTAGTCATCATTAGCGTGAATATTGGTTTCTTATCACTTTCATTTATTATTCTATTACTTTCATATTTATTATTGAGTACGTTGGTCTTCCTTTGGCCCCACTTCCGCTCAGGAAAGATCATTTTTAAGTTACTCCTTGTAATTTACGATGATAATGAGTGTATATATAAAAGCTAGTTTGATATTGGAAAGATTAATTAGATATAAACAAAAGTTTGAATTTAGGGAAACAAATGATTCCTTGTCATGCCACTGAATGCTGGCATGCATGCATAAGTTTCCAATTTAATCTTAAGGAGTTAAGGCTATAATAAAATTATTTGATAAAATATCATGTCCACCTCAACCTCGTTGTTCCACGTGCCAAGAACAGTAAAAATAATAAAGGATTAATTAATAAATATATTATGATATTTATCAAAATTCCTAAATTTATTAGGGGTTTGCATAGATATCAGATAGACTCGGAACCGATTGGAATCGACTCGATCGGGTAGGTTTCGAGTAGACCCAAATTAAATTTGGGTGGGATCCGGGTAACAAATCAAGGAACCGATTAAAATCAGTTCCGGTTCCGGGTCCAACACGTCGGGACTCGAAATCGGAACCGGTACCAGTACCGGATTATATATATTTAATTATTTAACTCGAATCCAATATATTAGATAATAGATATATTCCTAAATTTTTAAGGATTTATGACATCCATAATCACTATATTATCAATGATTATAGTTGTCAATGAAGTGGAAAATACCATTCATTTTGCAACATGAGTATTCTTTGTAATATTTATAGTGTCTATATCCTTCTTAGGAGCCTATTTGCAATTTCTCAATATAATCTAATGGTTACACTCTACATATATTATTATTTTACCATAAAATAATAATAGAAATTATAGTGAACATTAACAAACCATTTCATTCATTAATTCATTATTTTCTATTCACATTAACAAAATTAAATATGTGGTCCAATAGGGTACCCGGAATCGGAATCAAAATTGATGGTTCCGGATAGGGTCCGATTCTAGATTCCAACAAGGTAGGGTCCGGGTCCAAAATATAGAAACCGATCCTATATATGGTAGGGTCCGGATATCATAAAAATTATAGGGTACCCGGCCTGACCCGCTCACTCCTAAAATTTATCATGATTTTTTATTTATTTCAAATGCAGACTTCAACTCTCGATTCGTTTCAATTGTATCACATCGTTAGGCTCGGGTTAAGTTTTTCCGTTAAACTGTTGACCTGACATCAATGACGTGTCAACCTAAGTCCAATCAGTCATTAATTTAATATATAAAAAATAGGTCAGATGACGTGTATTAGTAAGTACAATAATTTAATAGGTACATTGTACTTACTAATACACGTCAACTTACCTATTTTTTATATTAAATTAATGACTGATTGGACTTAGGTTGACACGTCATTGATGTCAGGTCAACAGTTTAACGGAAAAACTTAACCCGAGTCTGACGGTATGATACAATTGAAACAAATCGAGAGTTGAAGTATGCATTTGAAATAAATAAAAAATCACGATAAATTTAAAATTTTTGATAAAAATCATGATATGTTCATTAATTAATCCAATAATAAAACCAATGCAGGATAACACTAAGTACAAAGAAATCTAATCAAATATAATGCTGGAAGTCTCAATCTATTGCCCACCCATTTGGTCATTCTCAATCAAACAAGTATGCATAATTCAATCCATATATTGCCACCGCACATCTGGTCCTGCATTTATATAGATGCTGGAATTATTTCCTGTGCCATGTGGTTTTACATGGGAGGTTAAAGGTTGCATCTTCTTTAATTAATTGTGTGGTTGAGCATAAGTTTAACAGCTATGATGTGTTGCTAAATTGAATCCACACTGTGGAAAGAAATAATAATCCATATTTGAAGCGTTGGCCATCCTTTTAGACCTACTGATATAATTGACCTCTATGCTTTTTCTCCAAGCTCAATAATCAAATCATTGATTAGATTTTGGTAGGTGCATGAAACATTGTCCTCATGTACGTGTGCATTAATTATTGAGCATGCAGGACCATCTTCAACATGCATGATGCATTGCCAATTTGTCATCATGTATGTATTCATAGCACTAATTAAAGTTAATAGTGATGATGCATAATCTTCCTTCACTTAACAACTTCACTAACTATCCCACTAAGACCTCGTTTGATTACCAGATGGGAAGTTATATTTTTTTTTTAAATAGCTTAAAAAATTCTTATTTGATTGACATACTTTATGCATTTGGTAGGAAGTATAATTTTATCATTAATGCAATTTTCTACAAAACGCAGGAAGTAACTTACCTAGGGGATCTAGGTAAATTGCACTTTCTGCATTATAATTAAAAAAAAAAGTCAATATTAGCCTCACATTTGCATTTAATGTAGAATTTATAATTTATATTGTCAACATTATGAGGTTAAGTAAACTTTGAATTCTTCACATATTTATTTTATTTTTAACAAAATATATAGTTTTTCATATTAACTATAAATAAAAATTATTTTTTTCTATATAATAAAGTATATATTGTATTAATTATATATGAAAAAATACTATATTTTAGGTATAGGTGTTACAATATTTATTTATAAATGAAATTTATTTTTTATATATACTAATATATATAAATTAAAATATTATTTTATAAAAAGAATGATATATTGATCATTTCATATGTACTTCATAGGAAGTACTCATGTCAACCAAATATATTCTAGGTGAAAAGTTACACTTCATGTGAATTAATTTTTTGTCAACCAAACACTTAATTTGTATGTACTTTCCGAAAAATACATATGGAAAGTTAATTTATGAGAATTATAATTTTTTGCATAAAGTTACTTCTCATGTCAACCAAACAAGACCTCGGTATATCTTACAATATTTCTAGGCAATTTAGCACTGACAATTAAGTAAAGTTATTGGCTTATTTTCTTAGGTAGGTGAGCATGTACTAGACGATTTCAATTTTTACGTGAATACATGTTCTTGAGCTCGGGTTATAGAAAAAAAATCCCTTTCTAATTTTATAAAAGTATATTAAAATACATAATTTTAAAAAATATATAAAACAATTCGAAAAACAATGTCATGGATTGATCTTTACTAAAACATGAATGGAAATTGTGTCCAATACATCAAGAGCATTAGTTATATCATTAATTTAATTTAAATTCTCAACACAAGAAGGACAAGCTACTAAGTATCTTTAATAAGTAGAGGTGAGCGTGTCCGAGTGTCTTATATTTTCATGATACTCGAACCTTACTTTGTATATGCATGATCGGTTCCTAGGTTTTGGACTCAGCCCCTACCCTATTGGGACTTGAAATCATATTCAACTCGAACCTATGGTTATATATGGTATAGTACATATTTCGAGTACCCTATTAAAATATGTATATTTATAAGTTCTATGGTACAAATTTCAGATACCATGTTGGATTTGGAACATGTTCATTTACACGTTTTGAGTACCTTATTGGAATATATCATTTACATGGTTCAGTGGAACAGGTTCTACGTACCGATTCTGATTCTGGTTATGGGTACCTGATGTGTTGGACCCGAAACTAGAATCCATTTTAATTGATTTTTTTTTTTTTATTTTGAATTCTACCCGAATTTAATTTAGGTTTATCCAGAACCTAACCGATCGGGTAGGTTTCAACCGATTCCGAGTCTACCTGGTACCCATGCACACCCCTACTAATAAGATGCATAAAAGAATTCAAAATGCATTGATCTTTTGCTATAGAGCAATAATTCAAACTTTGTTTGCAAGAAGACAAGTTTTATTATTATTCCTAATTCGTGTAAAGTAAACTATAAACCAAAGACAATAATACTCATTTTGATTTTTCAGAATATATTATTTATTTTAATTTCGATATCGATTCTAGTTTATGTGAATCACCTATTTTGATTAAGTCTACTTAAAATCTACTTATTGGGGTTCTAATAGGTTCTTATGAACATATGTTCACCCTTATTTTCTACTATTTATTTTTATGATAATTATTATCTTTAGGAAGACTATTAAAATATATTCATCAACTTTAACCGCGTTGAGAATAGACACAACAATATCTCTCATAGTCCATCTTGCTCTACGTACCTTTACCATGGATCCCACTGCGACCTCTATCTCATGGACCGTTCCTTGATTACTCACCAAGCACGTCCTCTGACAAAAAATCATCGAAATACTATGTTTTACCCCCCTACAACACTAGCGTAAACATATGCTACCATCACTTAATTGGTAACAAACTCCAACAAGTTTTGAGCTTGTCTTCATAGTTTTCAAGCAGAATAACAAGTGTTAAGAATAAAAAGCACATAGTTTTATAACATAAATAGCTATTTAGTAATTTAAAATTCATACCTTATCATCATAGCCCTAACATGTTCTAGTCCATATTTGACTTAAAAGAAGAATTCTATAATCTAATACCATGTTTGTCATACCCCTCGTGGGGCCACTCACAATCGAGACATATATTGCATGGGAAAGCACGTGACAAGGATAACTACACAATTCAATAATTCAAAAATGAAATAAACATTTGCAATCGAAACAAATATAATATTTTTATATAAGGAAAAAAATGTACAATATGAGAACATGTTAAAATACAATGAAAGGAGCCATCGTCAGTGTGCGCGCATGTGCTCTACTCTATCTAAATGTACTTCGTTAGTTAGTAAATCATATATGTGAATATGAATCAAAGACAAAAAAAGTTGGCAATAAGATTAGTGACAATATGACAACACCAAAATATATATGATACATCATGATGTATGCATACTAACTTATGCTAATAAACACTAGAATACATATAACTCTCGCGTTGCATTAAAGAATCAAACATTGAGTCATGAGATGAACTACAACATGCAATTCGGTGCATTAACACTATCCACACCAAACTCATATGCGCGCTAACTAGGGATGTCAAAGGGACGGGTTCGGGGTGGATAGTGTCACACCCGCGACGAGTATCCATCATCCGTCCCATCGTGGGTAATTGATACTCGCAGATAGCCATTTAATATATATGATAAAAAAAATTTATTTAATTATAATGTTATACCATCGACAATTCTCATTTCACCACTATTGATATATATTTTTAACAAAGATAGAAAGTTACAATATGTGATCATACTGGGGTTTGAACAATAGATCTCTATGCAACATACAATATGTTGTCACCAACTGTGGGTACCTTCACCACTATTAATAACTTGATTGAGAAATATTAATCCATAAAATAATCTACGTAATAATTAAACTCTAAACCATAAAATTGTCATAAGAAATAGCAATAATCATTTATGCAACTTTAAATTTAAAACCAAAAGTACTTTCAACTAAAATTGAGAATTGATATAATTAGATAAATGAAATCTAATGAATGGATGATTTAGATTTATTTTTAAACTTCCCATTAGATATTAATATATAAAAGTATAAATTTATTTTTTTTCATATATATTGGCGAGTAGCGGGTATCCGCGGGTGTGGATAGTATAGTATTCGTACCTGTACTCATTTATTAAATGAGTAAAAATTTATACCCGTACTCATACCCATGGGTATAATATGTTCTCCATACATGACCCGTGTCAGGTAAATATCAACGGGTATCCGCGGGTACGAATAATATTATCATCCCTAATGCTAACTCATGATACTATTAATACAACTCATGTCGTGCATCAAGAGAACATCATACTATCTGAACTATACTTTATGAACTCTCTAACACTATATGTCAATCGAGAGAGATAGATCCCCTTCCAAAATAACATTCATTATTATTAAATGTTGAAAACACATATATAACATCGTTATGTAAATATAACTTTGTTAACTTACATATATCACCGCTACACTCTAAATCACATTGTTATATTCTCAAATACTTTCGTTACAACCAATCCTTTTCTTCCCGATTTTATGTGGTATTGCCACCACCCACCCGGCTCCGTTGGTGGCTGACGACTGTTAGGGTAACCATCGGAGCTCGACTGCCCTTCCTCCAGAAATCTCGATTTTAGGTAGTCGTCGGATGCCAAGATCATGCTACAAATTCTACGGGAACCCCATCATGGCATGATAATGTCGCGGCTTTGCGTTGCATCAAAGCCATATTGCGACACAACAACACCATGATTGAGTGTTGTGACCCTAATATGACATGACAACACTACGATCACATGTTGTAGCCCTATATGTTCGGCAACATCATGAGCCCACAAGGTGTTATAGCCCTTCACCGTGGCACGAGAACAACAATGCACGACAACGACCAAAACTTGTAGAAATAAACAAATGATCAAGAAATCTCCCGATTTCACTACAAGAATATCGACCATCATCGACAGCTCTTGTCGTTGCTAAGCCATCAGTGATGGGTATCACTGACGGGGCAAGCTGTCGCTAAAGTTCGTGGTTGAAGAAACTGTCGCTGATAATTTGCAATAACCACTTAAGTCGTTGTAAATAATATTATCAGTGACGGCTCAAATATAACATTAGTGACGATTGCTTGAACTGTCGCTAATAAGTTAGAGAACAACGACGACCGCTCGAGTCGTCGCTCATGGTTCATTTCGATTAACGACACCTCGACCCATTGGTAAGTCGTCAATAATATTCTTACCTTTTCTAAATAAAAATTCTAAAATTCGGCTTTATAGTTTAAATAGATATAGTTTATACAGCATACAAAATATATATATGAATAAATTTACATTTATAGAAACCAAAATTAAGCAACATTGTCATGCAAAGTATTTTTCAAAAGTAACCGAAACAAGTATGTTTGAAGTCTATCAAATACAATATTCTCACATATTTGATGAAGACTAGGTCGAGGAGGACAGATCGAATATAGGAGGTAACTCAACGACGGAGAGAGTCGCAAGTTGTGTCGGGAGTGTCTGCATGTTCTCCATTATTTTGTCCCTCTTGTTCCATCATATATCTCAGTTGTCCTAGCTCCACCTCCACGACTGCCATTCGAGACTGGTTATGCGTCCGAGATGTGGATGGCCGCTCACCAACAACTGAGGGGGGTTGGTGACCCTAGTAGCCCCCAACACAGTTCGTACATGGCCACTATCTCTAAAGTTATACACACGACCATGGTCCCAGCCACCGGCGGCCTTGACAACACGCAGTAGCGTCAAAGTTGCCCCGCAACGACCCTCTGCGTTGGGTGACCGTCCTCGTGTATGTCTCTTACAAGAGTTAGTTTGTTTCATATTTTTTAATTTATTATATAAATTATATAATAGTATGTAAAAAAATAAACTATACGTACTACGATCGTAGCGGGCCTCTGGTCGACGTAGTCCCTTGTCCCGTGTTGTCGGCGATGTGTGCGGTCGAAGACCTCCATCGACGAGGGACGGTGGACAATCATCACATCGTCCTTGATCTGCGTCTAATTATAATGTTATACCATTGACAATTCTCATTTCACCACTATTAATATTTTTTTAACAAAGATAGAAAGTCACAATAGGTGACCATACTAGGATTTGAACCCTAGATCTCTAGGTAACATATAATATGTTACCACCAATTATGCTACCAACAGTTGGCTTGACAACTATTAATAACTTGATTGAGAAACATTAATCCATAAAATAATCTACGTAACAATTAAACTCTAAATCATAAAATTATCTTAAGAAATAGTAATAATCATTTATGCAACATTAAATTTAAAATCAAAATTAAATTTAAAACCAAAATTACTTTCAACTAAAATTGAGAATTTATATAGATAAATGAAATCTAATGAATATACTATTCAGATTTATTTTTAAACTTTTCATTAGATATTAGTATATAAAAGTATAAATTTAATTTTTTCATATATATTAGCGGGTAACAGGTATCTGCGGGTGTGGATAGTATAGTATATGTATTTGTACCCATTTATTAAATGGGTAAAAATTTATACCCGTACCCATACCCATGGGTATAATATGTTCTCCATACACGACCCGTGTCAGGTAAATATCAACGGGTATCCGCGGGTACAGGTAATATTATCATCCCTAATGCTAACTCATGATATATACTATTCATACAACTCATGTCATGCATCAAAAGAATATCATACTACCTGAACTATACTTTATGAACTCGCTAACACTATATGTCGATCGAGAGAGATAAATCCCCTTACAAAATAACATTGATTATTATTAAATATTGAAAACACACATATAACATCGTTATGTAAATGTAACATTGTTAACTTACATATATAACCGCTACACTCTAAATCGAATTGTTATGTTCTCAAAGACTTTCGTTACAACCAATCCATTTCTTCCCGATTTTATGTGGTATTGACACCACCCACCTGGCTCCGTTGGTGGCTGACGACTGTTAGGGTAACCATCGGAGCTCGACTGCCCTTCCTCCAGAAATCTCAATTTTAGGCTAGGGCTAAGCAAAACCCGATCCGACCCAAAAAATAAAATAAAAAACTGATCCAAAAATTCATTTCGGGTCGGGTTATTCGGGTATATCAGGTCGGGTTCGGGTAAAAACCCTGTTTAACCCGACCCGACTCAATTTTAAGTTAAATACATATTTATGTTACAAGTATTGATAAAATGTGGTGTTAGCTTTGTGGTTAAAAGGTTGGAGTTAAAGTTTAACAGATCTTGAGTTCAAGTCTTATTAGAATTATAATTTTAATACAATTGTTCACCTTTTTAATCATCATTTCCAAGATGATTTTTTATCATAAAATATTTTTTATCGGCTCAATTTTTTCGAGTTATTCGGGTCGGGTCGGGTATAAATTTTTTGAAATTTTCGGGTTAATACCCGATCGGATCTTAGATAGTCGTCGGGTGCCAAGATCATGCTAGAAATTCTACGGGAGCCCACAACTACATGTGGTTGTGTCGCGGTCCCCGTGTGCGATCACCTCGGGCAAGTCCTACTAGAGTTATAATTTCAATACAATTGTTCACCTTTTTAATCATCATTTCCACGATCGTAGCGGGCCTCTGGTCGACGTAGTCCCTCGTCCCGTGTTGTCGGCGATGTGTGCGGTCGAAGACCTCCATCGACGAGGGATGGTGGACGATCGTCACATCGTCCTTGATCTACGTCTATATTTAGAAAAACAAATACGTTAATTTGTACAACTTCAATATATATAATTAAATTAAATTATAATATAAACTTATGTGAAGCTTGTGCACGACGAATGATCGAGACAAAAACCCCCCGGTGTGGCGAGCCCGCAAGCCCTTTTCTCCGGACATACGATTTCTAGCCCTGGGAGATCTCCTGCCACTCATCCGTTGACTAATAATCTGCAAATTAGTCTCACACATTTGTTGGTATCCACTCGGGACTGTGTCCCCGGGCCGAGTCTACTTGATGTGGGTGACACCTAGCTTTCTCATCGTTGTAGGTTGGGCTTGGTTTCAGTTGCTTGTTGTAGTGAGTGCGAGCAATGGCCTCCCAAGCGATTAACAACAATTAATATAAAAAAAAATTAAACAAACTAATTCAACATGTAGTTAATTAATTAATTAATTAAATGTAAACATGACATCATCTACTTTATCAATTAACAAGGCATGATATAATTAAATAAAAATTGGCATACTAACATGTCAGTATACAATTAACATTAATTAACATTTAGTAATTAATAACAGTTACATGTTAGGGATCTTAGCTTGTAGAGTGGTAGGAAATTAACGATGACGATCAACCGACGACGAGAGATTGAAAGAGAGATCATGGAGAGCAGATGAGAGAGAGAGAGAGAGAGAGAGAGGAGAGGGAGCAAATGAGAGGAACCGATCGCCGATGGCCTTATATATATGCCATCAGCGACGATCGGGGTGGTTGTAAAAAAAATCGTCGCTGATAAATCAACGACGGCTTAAGTGGTTGTCGCATGCTATTACAAACTACAGCTCTAGCGGCCCTAAGTTGTTGTTATTAGCGATGGCTTCATCGGTCGTTGCTAATAACTTGTAGCAATTGGGCTAAATTCTAATAGTGTTTGTAGATAATCATAACACAACTAAGCAAAAAAAAATCAACATTGAGCCTTCCTAATGGATCGTATGACAATGATAAACAAATGATATAACAAAGATTTTATCGCAGAGAGCTCCAAAATAAATTACTAATGATATCAAATGATTTACTTATACATATATTTTAACCTCTATCAAAGTAATAGGAAAGTAAAAAAAAAATCCTACCTCGAGCTGTCAAAGATTTCCTTCCGCAAAAAAATCCTATCTCGAGGGTTTATTAAATTCTTTCAAAAATTATTTTTTAAATTTTTTACTCAAATTTATCTATAAATAAGTCGACTAAAACACCACGAAAAACAGTACACACATTTTTTTAAGTAAAAAAATATTATTATTTCTTACCTATTTAAAAAAATAATAATATATTATTTATTTGTAACTAAACAGTCCATCATGGCCTTTTTTTTTTTTTTTTTTTTCTTTTGTCTTATTCCAATGCCCGATCTTTTTGTTCAAACTTACAAGTTAGAATGCACCTTATTCATGATTCATGATTCATGATTCATGACACACCAACAAGAACAAAAGCACAGAATTACTCATTGGTCATAAAAAGACCATCATCATAATAATTAAGAATTGTACACTGCCTGCCATGAATAATTAAAGGAGGGGCTCTTTTGAATTGCTGTAGTAGAGTGGTGTTTGTAGAGTAAATATATAAGGGATAATACTTACTGTGGTTGGAATTGCAATTTGACGGGACCACTCATACTCCACCTCTGACACACTCACCATGCTTTGGCCTTTGGGTGGAGAGTTGGGAAGTGCACTTTTAATGTGGGTTTCAACTTTCAATGTGCAATATATAATTCCTCACAACTTGACAGCAAAGTGATTCATTTTCATGTTTAGTATCCGAGGAAAGCCTTTGAGTTGAGTTTGACTACTTACAGATATTCTCGATTAATCGAAGTCGACCCAGGAATGAAAATATATTTTCGATTAATTTATGTTAAAATCAATTCAATTTTTTGTTAGATAGAAACATTTGTTTCTTGACTACATAGAAATTCTAATTTGAACAATTTTATTTTATTTTATTTTTTTGATTTTTATTAAAAAATATAAAAATTAATTTGTTGAACATTACTCATCACAAAAGCAATAGGGGCGAGCACAGCTCGGGACGTCTCGGTCCGGCCCGACTCGAAAGTTCAGAAAAAATCTCGTTCCGATTCAAAATGAGGACGAGACCGGGACGGCGTAAAAAAAATCAGGATTGTCTCGGCCCGACCTAGTTTATGATATAAGTAATATTAATTATTTAATAGTATTTTTTGGCACGACGTAATACAATGCACTATTATTTATTTAATGCAGATATTATTTTTATTTTGTAGGGAAAACAACATTAATAAATTCAGACGTCGACGTCCTGATCCTGTCCCAAAAAATTCAGGACGAGATAAAATCGAGATGCCTCATATTCGGGACATGACGCATATTTGCGCCCTGACTCAAAACTGGGACGGGACCAGGACATACCAAATCCTGACCCGTCTTGGCCTGAACTCACCCCTAAAAAACAACATTGGTTAGACCGGGGATAGGGGTGACAATTGAAATCAATTAACCATGATTAATCGAGTCACAAAATCAGATTTTGAATAGTGAATTTATAACCCAATTTCGATTTCAGTTAGAGAATATGAAATGCGATTAAATTCGATTCGATTTTAGTTATTGGTTCACGAATAATCGGTAACCAAAACCAATTATATATTCAATTTCAGTTACCGGTTATCATCGAATAACCAGATCTGAAAATTATTATAATTAATTATTTTTTATAATATTAGATATTCCAAAATTCTAGTTTTGTAATCAATTAAACGGTTAGTAAACGGGTGACCAGTTCTATTTGAACTGAACTAATCGATTTCAATTATTCGTCAAATAATCAAAACCAAGCCAATATAGGTTTCAGATATTAATTTAGACTTTTAATCCCTTTGAGAATTCAGATGTAATTGGATTTCATTAATAAAACCAATTTCACTTCCAAAAATAAAAAGAGTAAGTGCACAAAGAAGAAGGCTAAAATAGATTTGGGCTTTTAGCTTGTGGGCATGGCTAATAGATTTGGCCCATGCTTCATCTGAGGCATGTCACTGATTCAATGTCATATGATATTATGATGTACCATGTACATGAGACAACAGCTTAAAAATAAATATTATTAAAAAAATTCAAAAAATGGCCTCCAATAATGGACCAGAGAAGATTTTTTGATATAAAAGGTCGTCGTTAACTTCTTTAATATTTATTTATAGTCATTACTTATTCCACGTGGAACATTATTCGGATAAGATAAATTCATCAGTCATGTATAATCAATCTGACAAAATATTAATCAATCATATTTTTCATTGGTAAGATAAATTATTCAGAAAAAGATTTTATTCGGGTACTGATATATAATTTAGTACTCCTAATATCAGTGGCGGATCCAGAAAATTTTATTAGTGGGGGCAAACTAATTTTGATAGTCGACCTCGACGAGTCTTCATGTTTTGAAAACGCTATAAATTTTTTTCATTATCAATGTTGTCAAATATCTCTTTCTCAATGTATGTAATCAAACAATCATTTAACCATTCATCTCCCATCCGATTACGTAGTTTATTTTTTATAAAATTCATTGTAGAAAAAATTCTTTCAACACTTGCTGTTGCCACAGGAAGAATCAATACTAACTTCAAAAGTAAATAAATCAATGGGTAGACTATATGTTTTTTTTGTCTCAACTAACTTTATAGAAAGATCAACGATCGTGTTTAAATTTAAAAATTTATCATTTGAGCGGACATCTAAAATATAATTCTCAAGTTGATCATCTAAAATCATAAGATCTAGAGTGGAAAATTCAGTCGGATAAAATTTTGCAAGCTGAATCAATTTTTGTTTGTCAAATGAAATAAAACAATCTTTTGGACCTAAGCATGCCACTGAAAGAAGTAATTCAGTATTTGTCTTTGTAAACCTATTGTTGAGTTCCTGGAGTTATCTGTCAATCACTTGGTAAAATAACTCAACCTGATAATAATGTAAGTTTGAGGTTTTTTCTAATTTTCGTCTTGGTCGTCCAGGAAGTACAAAAACATCATTCATATTTAAGATGATTATCTCATGTTTGTTACAAAAGATAGAAACTTCATCCAATAAAGTGTTTCATCCTTCATCTCTCATTAATTGCAATCTTCGTTTAGATATCTTTACTAATGATATTGCGTTCTCAATGTCTTGATCTTTTCTTTGTAGCGCTTGAGATAAATCATTAGTAATTCCTAAAATATTTTTCATCAAGTGCAAAGTGAAAACAAATTCAAAAGATTGCATTGCACTTAACAAATTACGTGCTTGACCTCTTTGATCTAAATTGGTACCATCAGTTTCAATAATCTCAAGAACATCCATAGCAGAAGAAAACATATTAATCAAACTTAACAATGAAAAATAGTATGATCCCCAACGAGTATCTCCTGCTCTTTTAAGTGTTGTTTCTTGATTTAATCCACGCCCAGTAGATATTTCATCATTTTCTAAACCTTCTATGAGTTTTTTTGTTTGACTATCCCGAAGAATTTCTTGACGCTTAGGTGAAACTCTAACCATATTTGTTAAATTTGCAACCAAAGTGAAAAGACAAGAAATCTCAATTTGTTTTTTTGCAACAGCTACAAGTGCCAATTGTAATTGATGAGCAAAACAATGAATATAAAAGACACATTCATTTTCTTTCAATATTAGACTTTTAAGACCATGAAATTCACCTTGCATATTACTAGCACCATCGTAGCCTTGTCCACGTATTTTTGATATACTTAATTGATATTTTGCAAATAAAGATTTTAATGCATTTTTCATTGATATTGCGGTGGTACTAGATATATGAACAAGACTTAAAAAACGCTCAACTACATCTCTTTTTTTGTTAACATAGCGTAAAACAACTGACATTTGCTCCTTAATTGAAATGTCACGCGATTCATCAATTAAAATAGCAAAAAAATCACCATGAAGATCATCAATTATCGCTTTAGTTGTCTCACTAGCAGCACAATTGACTATTTCTTTTTGTATATTGGGTGCTATTAATTTTAAATTCCCACAAGCATTTTTTAACACTTGATCAAATTCTTCATTATGATTTGCAAGAAATTTAACAAGTTCAAGAAAATTTCCTTGATTATTTGAATCTTTTGACTCATCATGTCCTCGAAATGCCAATCCCTGACGTAAGATAAATCGAATACAATCAAACATTGTTGTCAAATGAATTCGATAGTCCTTATCCATTTGATCAGATTGCTTACAAATGACAACTTCTATATGTTGTTTTTGGTTCATTAATGCCTCACAATTTTCCCATGCTTGATTATGAGCACTATTAGGACCAATTCCAACGTGAACTCCTAATCTTTCTTTCTTTTTCTAATTTGTAAAACCTTCTACGATAAATGCATCACCACTACCCTGCTCTCCAGCTTCAGGTCCCATAAGATAACAACATAAACAAAAGGCTGCATCCTTAGATATACTATACTCTAACCAATTACCAAACTCGTTAAACCATACAGAATTAAAACGTCTAAATGAATTTCCAAATTTTCTTTTTGGAAAGTCATGCTCTTTGGGCTGACACGGACCCTTTTGTAGATAAGCTCGTCGAATTGCATCCCTTTGATTAGGATGATACTCAGATATTTTCATTCGTTTAGCCGGATTGACGGGAAGATTTTCTAAGTTAATTTCTAAGTATTCTTTTTTATATTGAGGTTGTGTTTTATTTTCAGAACTAGAATCATTATCTATTGATTTTCTTTTTAAAAATCTTTCCATAATTTTGTCAATCAATTTAATTAGCAAGTAAACAAAAACTAAATATTGAAATAATTAATAATGCTAAAAATATAAAAATTAACAATGTTGAAATAAAAATTAATAATATTGTAATAAAAATATCGATCTTACCACCTGAAGAAAGTAAAAAATTAATAAACTAAAAATATCGTACGATGTCGGTAGCTCGACAGTCGGCGAAGATTAAAGGCGATCTGACAGCGGCAGCGAGCTAGAGGCAGCGGCAGCGAGCTAGGGGCAGCGGCAGCGAGCTAGGGGCAGCCGGCAGCGGCAGCGAGTTAACGGCAGCAGCAGCAGCAGCAAGCTAGCTGCAGCGACTGTCGTTGAGCGAGAGCGGCAGCGATTGCCGTTGAGCGGGAGCGGGATTGGCAGCGGCATCGACTGCCGTTGAGCACTTGAGCCGTTGAGCGGGAGCGGGATCAGCAGCGGCAGCGAGCAATCCCGGCAGGGCGGCAGCCGGCAGGTGGCAACAACAGCGAGTCAGCGACCAGCCGAGCAGTCCGGCGGGCGGCGGGCGGCAGGACGGCTGGTGGCAGGCTGGAAGCTCGAGTGCTCGACGCAGTCGACGGTCGGCGGCACTGCGGCAGCCCGACGAGTCGACGACAAGCAGCAGGTGAGGCCGTGAGGTGAGCCGTGAGCGATTGAGATTTGAGAGAGAGTGAGAATGTGAGATCGAGAGTGACGACTGACGAGCGAGAGAGAAAGTTTAAGTAATGATTAATTGTGCCGTTTGTTTACCAAAGGTAAACACGTAACAATAAATGCTTAAGATTTATTAAGATTTCCTCTGCACACTGCGGCCAGCGTGCGTTACGTGGAGTCGAGGAAATGTGAGTAGTAATTACTCATTTGGCCTCTGATTTAATCTGTGAGTGGGGGAAAATATTTTTTTTTATTAAAAAAAATAATCTCAGTGGGGGCCATGGCCCCCACTGGGCCTGCAGTGGATCCGCCACTGCCTAATATAATTAACCCTAAATTTTGTTATCATAATAGTCTTATAGTTTGCTTTGCGAGTTGAGATATGATAGATAATAAATGAGAAAATTTTAGATAAGATTTTTTTCAAAAAACAATTGGTGTATATAATTTCATATTATTTTAATTCATGTACTAAACAAATAATGAATATAAATCTATCTCTTATCGTATCCTCATTTATCCTATAAAGTAAACATGCTCTTAATTCTTTTTATGGTGCATTTTTTTGCAAAATAAGATTTTAGTCGGATAAAAATTTGATCGAAATTAACTAGAATAAGAATCACTTGGGATAAACTTATATTTTATCCGGTGTTTGTTGAATATCCAAATAAGAAGATTGGATAAGGCAAGATTATGAAGTCCTATGTTTGCGTTGACCGTGGATAAAGGAGTTGGGTATTAATAATTTAATACTTAAATTTAGATTTATCAACTTATCATTTTTAAAATTATGAAATTTAATTTAAATAATTATTTTAAACATAACAATAAAAAAAATTTGACAAAATATTTCTAAAAATTAAATTAAAATAGACATATTACAAATATGTATTCATGGAAAAAACATATATTTATATATCCAAAAAATTCAAAACATATTTATATATCTAAACATTATAGCAAGCATGAAATGCATAATTATCTATAGCATACCAAAATACTAAGTAATAATCCATAATTCAAAATATATAAATTTATCAAATATATAACAAGAATTAGTATAATCTCATGTCCAAAAAATATAACTCAAATTTTATTATTCATCGGGCTAACAACACTCATTATCTAAAATGAAATTTAAGTATTAAAGTTTGTTTTCCACACTTCACATCTCATTAAAAATCAAAAGTTCATCATTTGTGTCCTCGAGTAGCGAGTAAGAAAAATGACATCCATTTGATATCTAATTGGAAGTTTCTTCAATTCGTCATGAATTTATTTTTTCATCTTTCCTAACTCCTTATCTTGGTCGAATTGGTTGGACAATACTACTAAATTTTTAGATATATCTCTCATTTTATTTGTCATAACACTCATATATTTTCCAATCTTTAGAATGTCTAACTGTATACTATGTTCTCTAGAATATCTCATTTTCTGCCCTGCCCTTGGTGAGTCATACTATATACTTGACGCCGCTACATTAATTAAATATGAAAAAATCACTAACTCCACATCATCTCTTACTTCAACCTCCCCACATCCAACATTTCAACTACACTTGCAAGCGTCTCAACATTTAACATCGGCAGTGGTGAGCAAAATTTATCGATTAATCAAAAAAATTAATTAACCGATCGAACCAAAATTGAATTAATCGAACTAAAATTTTTGATTAATTTTTGGTTCAGTTAACGGTTAGAAAAAAATTAAGGTTTTGATTTTCGGTTTGGTTCGGTAAATTAAATGACGATTTGATTAATTTATCGAATTAACTGAACAGTTAAACAAAATTAAGATTTGTAATATATAATATTGGTTGCCTAAGTGGTTTAGAAATTTTTTTATCATTCCAATGGCACAGGTTCGAATCCTGATGCTTGATATAATTGTTATTTTATTGTACATAAGATATACTTTACATTAGTTAGATCTTATTCGATAATGTGATTTGCTCATACGGTTAGAGTCACTGGGTTGGGTTCGAATCCTTAATATAGTTGTTATTTTATCTTCTACATAAAATATACTGATAATGCCACCAACCAACGTGAACAGAACTTTGTTGACATTTTTGACCAGTCTCCGTAAAGATTTTGGTTAATACAAATGATTTAATTAGGTGACTCAGCGTTCCTTCTCCCACCTACTCCTCACCAGACCCAACCGCCACTCTGCCTCCATCTCTATTCATTTATGGCTTAATTAATCATCGTTTTCCCTCGCCGGTCCAGCTAATACTCGGGTAAAGTAACTCGACCGGATGAACCCGAACCGGCAATTGAACCCACGCAATTCGGTACAACTACAAGTCTACAACCTCGTCACAATTCGATACGGTTCGACTTCGATCGGGCTCGGTCGATTCCGGCCGGTTCATCTCTCCCTCGCTTTCCCGGTTGTTGCGGGTGGGGCGTGGCTGGTGAGTCGTGCTCAGTGCTTCTCGTCTATTTATAAAGCCCAGCGCTCTTCTGTATCCGCCCGTGGTTTCACTTCCGATTTAGTTCGTTCTCCCCAGCGTCGGAAGGCAGCCATACATCGGATCCGAGGTAGATTCGCTTCCCCTCATCGCGATTCGCTTCTTCTTTACCTCTTCCACTGAATGGCCCGTGGACTTTAATTTCTGACTTGAACTTTGGCTCTGTCGATTTTTTTTCCTCTGGAGATCTGTTGATCTATTGTTCTCTTTCATCTCTGGAGGCGTTGCTTGTGGCAATCGAATTGGACCGTACTCTTGGTTGTGCCTGAGTGTATCGCCTGTGCTGATGCGTTGTATTTTTCTTGTTTTAGTTTGAGTTTGTGCCGAATGCTTGAACTTGAGTCGCGGAATTTATTAGAGTTAATGCGATCCTGGATTCTTTTTTAGTATTAGTGACAGCATTTTGGCTCAAAGGAGATGATTTTGGATTCTTATTTCTCTACCTGGAACTGGATTGGTGTTTAGGCTTTTGTAATTGGTTAGGGGTTTATTTAAATGCATCTCCCTCAAACTTTCTAACTTCAGATCATATTTTGAGCTGACGGAGCTAATGCTGTTGAGTGTGAATAAGAGGTGTCTTAAACTTTTTAGCTCTTTACTTCCATTGTTTAGTTAACAGCTGGGTAGTTAATACTTGTATTGTTTGCGAAATGTTAAAGTACTAGGCTATTAGCTAATAGATGCATTGAGAAAAGGATGAAGTGTTTGAATAACATATTCAATTATTTGTCTTAGCTAGAATGATCTAGTGGGCTTTTTTAGCTGTATTCGCAATCCCTTGTAGTTCTGCTTTACCCTTCAGCAGTGACTGCAGATCTTACCATGGCTATCTTCTTTTCAAGTACTTTTTTTCCAAGCTTTCTCCTTCTCAAGAATAAAAATTGTGAATTTTTTTTCAAATTTAGAAGTGGCTAATCATTTTACAAATGGCGAGCTTCCAAAATACCCTAAGTATCAGTTCCAATTAGAAAATTGTACACTTTTTAAATACATGTTTCCCCTGTAAAGAGGCAGCAAATTCTTCCAAGTACCTATTACTGAGTTCTCCGTTGCATTATCACATTCATCTGGCCTTGTTGCATTCGCTCCTAACATCAGTGCTTTGCAAATTATTCAGTAAACTAAAACCATCCTTTCTCTTACAACTACAACTATCCTTCCAAAATCTATCAAAGAACACATATTCTCTCACAACTGGTGGATGTTCTATTTATTCTAGTCTTTTCTATAATTGTTTATCTCATTATTCTGTCATCCTTTTTAGAAACAGATTTTATCAGAATCCTTCCTCTTGTTCACCCTATATAAGGCATCTTTCAGGAATTTTCAAGTGATGTTAGTTGAATGGAGAGAAGTCTTTTGCTGACCATTTTCTCCTACCCTTTGCACCACTACTGGCTACAATTGAATTGTGGTTGGACTATTGTAGTATAGTACTATAGTGAAAGGCAATGAGCTGCATTTTTCTTATGTCTGTAAACTATTGTAGGCGTTTATACAAAAGCAACATAAATCTTAAGATTTCCTTAAATGATACAATATCTTCTAGGACCACTGCTTTGCCCAGTTTACATATCTAATATCCGATTTGTTGCATGTGATTGTTTACTTTGAAACAGTTGTATAATTTTTTGTCCTTATGTAAGCATTTTTTAACTGTCGGCGAAAAAACAGTATTGAATGTGGAACTGGGACCACCCAATTTATAGTATGAAGTACCTGATTTTCCTCAAGAACTGAAGTTATCAATTCTCTGTTGTTTTTGCAATGTACATGTTTTTCATTCTATTAATGGTTTCAATATAAGATTGTATAATTCAAGAATACTCATTTTTATGCTAGCTTGCTTCTTTTTATGATTGGGATAATAGCTTTGTGTCTTGCCATAATGGAATAGACTCATTTATATTTGCAGGTTGCCTTTTGTTGGTTGCATAATGGCTACTGGTCAAATCTTCTCGTGGAAAACTCAAGCTTTATTTTACAATTATAAGCAACTTCCAATACAAAGGATGCTTGACTTTGATTTCCTCTGTGGTTTGTTTAACATACTTTTATTTTTGTTTCACGTGTACTGCTTGTTAGATTGTTCAGACTTTTTTTATGTTTGTTTGTTGTTTCTTCTTTTTAGGGAGGGAAACACCTTCTGTTGCTGGAATAATAAATCCTGGTTCTGATGGTTTTCAAAAGTTATTTTTTGGTCAGGAGGAAATTGCAATTCCAGTTTATTCCACGTAAGTTAGACATTTTATATAACAGACCTTGAAAGTTGGGGCTCTTAGGCACCATGGTTTTGATTGGTTCATTTACAGATGAGCAAAAAATTGTTATGATGGCTATGCATGTTAATTCTTTTGCCATCTGTTCAACTTGCCTTTTAAATACTGTTTCCATTGTTTAAACTTTGGCGGATAGTCTACATTATCTCCAATTAGGTCATATTTGTACTGAAATATCTGTATGTGAACAATAGTTACTTCAATTTTTGGACAGTAGGACCTGATGTGACCATGGATATGCCTCTGATGATGGATAGTTCGTTTCTTTTAAATACCGAAACTGAATTGTAGCAGTGTGTTCTTCATATGTCCATTAAATTATTACAGACAAATATATATGAGCTTTTCAGACATATGTACCTAAACTTCTTCAAATGGTCTTTGCTTATTAACTAGTCTAGTATCTTAAAGTTGCTGACATGCTTTGTAATTGAATCAAGTTCGAGATAGAAAAATAATAATAATATTCCTTGTGGTTTTACTACAGCATTGAAGCAGCATGTGCAGCACACCCAACTGCTGATGTTTTTATCAATTTTTCATCATTTAGGAGGTCAGTGTTCTTTCGCTTGTTTCATGTTAAAGAGGATTGCTTCACTTTTTTTGAAGTGATGGACTTTGTAATGAATACAGTGCAGCGCCCTCTTCCATGTCAGCTCTGAAGCAGCCAACAATAAGAGTAGTAGCTATAATAGCCGAGGGTGTTCCTGAGTCAGATACAAAGCAACTAATTGCTTATGCACGTGCTAATAACAAGGTTAGAGACATGAACAATACTGAAATATTTAAACCTTAAAGTCTGCGATGAACTGTACCCTTTGGAGCTTTTGAAGTTTGGGCACTGAAATTCATATACTGATTGTTGAACCAAAAACAACCTTCAAACCAAACTTATTAGTAGTACCACCAACAACATGTGAAAAAGATTTCATATATCAATTACTACAATTAAGCTGCACACATCCTGTAATTGAATTTCTAGTGCTTGATTAATGCTTTGGAAATTGGATTTCAGGTAGTTATTGGTCCTGCAACTGTTGGAGGCATTCAAGCTGGAGCTTTTAAAATTGGTGACACTGCTGGAACCCTTGATAATATAATCCAGTGCAAGCTTTACAGGCCAGGTTCTGTTGGATTCGTATCTAAATCGGTATGCTCTCTGTTTTTTGTGTGTCTAAATTGGGATATGAATTCAAGCAATATCTCAGATTATTTTGGTAAAAGAATAATAGAGGGTTAAGCCCACTAATTTATTGAAAGAAACAACAGGTAAATATCAGTGTACACTTAGATTTTGATGTTCTAGAGGTGAGATGCATGTAGGAAGTTTCTATGAAACAATATCTCATAATTAAAAATGTTATGAACCTAGATCTGTTGGTGAAATGGCTTACACTAGAGGGGAGTGATAGTGTGTTATTTAAAACTTAAGCCTAATTCCGGTTTTAAACATTTTCTTGATTACTTAGGCAATTACTAATTCAAACAACAAGCGGAAGCAATTTATAACGCAATTAAACACAACCAAGAAAGCAATGCTAACACAAGTAGATTTATAGTGGTTCGGCCCAATGCCTATTCCACTACCTAAGCATCCGCTTAGGATTTCCGAACGTAACTTTACTAGATTATGAATGCTTCCTTACAATGAGGAATTTACACCGAAGAATCTCCGCTCTCAACCTAAGACACTTCCACACCTGAAAGTCTCGGCCTTCTTACCGAGAGCACTCTTCTGCCTCAAACCCTAAATGACAACAATCACTAATCCTAGTAAATCAAGCTATACCAGTGGACTTATGCCTCAAACACAAAGGCTACCACCCAATCTAACAAACCTAGCAACCTAGGTTTACACAATCTTAAGTACAATGAAATAAATCACAAAAATACAAGTAAATGGAGCTATAAATACAACAACACAAATACTTGGCTCCAACAACGAACCCTAGCTTCCTCTTGATGCCTTTGGTGGTGAATCAATGAAGTCAAGGCTTACTCAAGGAGTTGAGAGATCAAAGCTAGGGTTTTCAAGAATGGTGGCTCAATGAAAGCTTAGATGGTTCAAGGGATGTCTCAGTAGACTCAACAACACCAAAGGAAGGCTGTCAAGGCTTGTATTTATAAGCCATGAAGAGAGGAGGCAAAAATAGTCGTTGCAACGGGCGTATTTTTGCCCGTTGATGCCCGCCGGTCGGTCGCCGGCTGATGGCTGGTCGACCGCCTGAGCGACCGGCTATCGACAGCTTGGCCACTGCCAGTTTTGGGCCTATGGCGGTCGATTGGCGGTTGGTAGCCGGTCGACCGGCCAGCGACTGGAGCTCAATTTCCAGGTTGATTTTTTTTGTCGATCGAATTTCGGCTTTCGGGTTTGGTTCTTTAGGGTTCTTGGTATCATACTGAGGATTTTACAATTTATCTAGACACTCTAAACCTAAACTCTAACTTCCCGAAGAACTCGAGCGCGTCGACCAACGTCCTTCTGATTTTCCGATTTCTCCATTATTTTCGATCGCGGACGTCGTGCGCTAATCGACTTAGAACCTGAAATTAATTCTCCATGAAATCATTAGTTCCATGTTTGTTATCATCAAAACCGAGATTAAGACCAAGGTTGAAAACCTTAGGTCAACAAGATCAAGCATGGGTGATGCAAAGGGTGAGGGTAACTTTCAACTCAATTAGGGAGAGAGTTAACCATCTCCTTGAGCATAATTACAGGGAACCCAAGACCTCGCAGAGAATGGGCTCTAACAGGGAAATGCTTATTGATTCATTTATTACGTTCATCTCCCTTTATATAGAGTGTTACCAGATTAAAAGTAAAAAGTGTAAGCAAAAATAAAACACAAATTACATGAATTTAAGAACACCATGAAAGAAAGAAGCAAAGAAAGATCTTACGTGATATAGACATGATTGCGGCGAAAGCGGCCGTTCTTGATCGTTTGAAAAAGACTAGATCTTCCTCTATAACACTTTCTCAAGGCTCTACTTTGATAGGGAAAGCAAAAATGGGCAAATTTTATATCATGTAGGGGTGAGCATCGGTCGATTCGGTTATTAACCAAACTCTCGGTTAACCGAACTAAGATGAAAATTTTTCGTTAACCGTTTACCGAACCGAAAAAAATCGGTTAATTCAGTTTGGTTAACCGAATTTTTCGGTTCGGTTTGGTTAATTTACCAAATTCACCGAAAAAATATATATTTAAATGAATACTACCAAGATTCGAACCATGGATCCCTCAAACACATATAAACACCTTAACCACTTTATCACTTATGTAGAGGGGACCTAGCCTCAATACTTATAATCGATCAAATGGACCCCTCCATCACGGGCCACCTTTGATTGGGCCTACACTTTATTTTACATCAAATTAACCACACCAATCCAGGAAGTTTCCCGAGCTCAAGTCACATGGACCAGACAAATTGGTTGAGCTTATAGGCATCTCAAAATTGGATTATAAGATTAACCCGGTTTTATCAAATCAAAAACTGCAATTGACATCTTTGTTTGTAGCATTGTATGTATAATACTCATACTCTCTCTCTACTCTTTTCCTTCCTCATCCCCTCAACTTGTACTATCAAGTTTTTTTTATCAATAGAAGTATTCTCTTTTCAAAACAAAAAAAAAACTGCAATTGACCGTAGCCCACAAATAAAATATTTAAAAATATATATATATTAATAATACAAAACATTTAACAAAAAAGACCTAATTACCTGTAAGATGGATTTTAAACAGTACACTAACTCATGAACCCAACAAATCAATAACCATCTAAACAACCCACGAACCCAAGGACCGGTAACCATCCACCACAGCCCCATATTAGAACCAATACAAAGTGGTATGCTGATGTGGCAAAGGTGGCATGGAAGTGCCCATAACAAAGAACAAAATATTGATAATCCTACCCTTAACATACCAGAGTCACAAACTGTTAATCCTAACCAGATATTACTCCTACGTACTTTGAACCAACCACATAATAATCACATTAATACCATTAACCCGAACACTTGATCTTCTTGGTAAGTGTGGTACATCATGCTTCATTTACCATTTGGCATTTTCTTTCATTTCTAACCTTTTTTATTCGGTTTCACTTCAACAAGAAACTATTAAGAAAGAAATGATTTGTTGTTGTTGTTGTTGTTGTTGTTTTTGTTTCTGATTTCCATGTTATCTAACAGTTTAAAATTCACATATAAACCTGATTTCATGATTATAGGGTGGCATGTCAAATGAACTTTACAACACGATTGCACGTGTCACAGATGGGATTTATGAAGGTTCTGCATACTCTTTTTTTCCCATGTTCTGTATATGTATGAACTTACTTTTCTGTATTATTCATCTAAATTCTCGATGTTTTGATGAAATTTTAGGCATTGCAATTGGAGGTGATGTTTTTCCTGGATCCACTCTTTCTGACCACATCCTTCGATTTAACAACATTCCTCAGGTAATTTATAAAAATATTGGTTAATTGTTAAGTATAACCCTCATTGTACTTGTTCCAATGGATTTAATCTGAACTATCATAGTCTACTTAATATGATGGTCACCTAAAAGCCATATATGTACCACCATTTTAAGTAGGGGCTATATTAGTGAAAAAATTATAATTGAGGCTAATCCATTAAAACACATAAAGTAGGGGCCACATCAATTAGCCCTAAAAGATCAACATTCAGTTCACATACTATATAAGAGCATTTAAATAAACTAGACCGTTACGGCTACTTCTAAACTTAGTGTCATGTTCTGTTGTTTTCCAAGTAGATACCACAACTGTACATAGAGTTAGAATCATCTCAATAAGAATTGTAAGTGCTGTTTTCTTTAATATGTATTTATCTCCATCTTTGCTGCTGGATATGATTAGATCAAGATGATGGTTGTGCTCGGGGAATTAGGTGGGAAGGATGAGTATTCCCTGGTTGAAGCTCTAAAAGAAGGAAAAGTTCATAAACCAGTAGTTGCTTGGGTTAGTGGAACCTGTGCACGGCTATTCAAGTCTGAAGTGCAATTTGGCCATGCTGTGAGTTGCAATTCATTTATTTTATCTTCGTTGTGTGCTTATAACCACCTTTAATGGTCACGAAAGAAATTATTAATATTCTAGTACTCTATTGTATTTCTCTTATTTTGTGCTTAATTACTAATGTAGGGTGCAAAAAGTGGTGGTGAGTTGGAATCGGCACAAGCAAAAAATCAGGCTCTGAGAGAAGCTGGAGCAGTTGTGCCCACTTCTTATGAAACTTTTGAGACTGCAATCAAAGAAACTTTTGATAAACTGGTATCTTATTGTATTTTGGTTTCATGATGATAATCCATATCATTTTGTGGATTCGTGAAGATTGTCTGATGCTGATTAAATCCTAGTAAGGAGAACCATCAAAAGTTGACCCTTTATAACTGCTTTTTTCCATTATCTGGTAGGTTGAAGAAGGAAAAATATCTCCTGTAAATGAAGTTACACCTCCCCAAATTCCTGAGGATCTTAAGTCTGCTATCAAAAGTGGGAAGGTCCGAGCTCCAACACATATAATCTCCACCATTTCGGATGATAGAGGTTTGGTTAATGATGACTTACATTTTTATATTGCACCATGGATTAATCAATGCCGTGCAATTTGTTCACTCACATAGTTATCTACAGGTGAAGAACCATGTTATGCTGGGGTTCCCATGTCTACCATTATTCAACGTGGTTATGGTGTGGGTGATGTAATCTCTCTTTTGTGGTTCAAGCGTAGTTTACCTCGGTATTGCACACAATTCATTGAGGTTTGTAAAGACTATTTTCTTACTCATCCTAATATAGCATATTTCTTGTTTTCATCTTTTGTTTGTTATTTTAATTAGCAAGAGACATTTTTTCATGTTGAAAAATACAATCTAGCTACTTCGACTATCTATATCCTTACTCATTACAACTTTATGATTGTCAGATCTGTATCATGTTATGTGCTGATCACGGTCCTTGTGTTTCGGGTGCTCACAATACTATAGTTACTGCAAGAGCTGGAAAAGATTTAGTTTCAAGTCTGGTGTCTGGTGAGTCTTGTCAGTTAATGGTGCATGCTACAATATGAATATTCTAATACAAGGTTCTTGCTTGGTAAAGTTGCTTGTACTAGTGAGGGCGAGCACTAGTGCAATGGTAAAGTTGCTTCTTTGCAATTTTGGTGATTAGGATTTGTGTCATGGAGACGACATTTTTTCGTGTTAAGCCTGCGTGCATTCTTTTTAATCCTGCATCAAAGTTTATTTTCTTCCCGTCTTCTTTTTATATATTGTAGTACTAGGAGCATATAGTAATTGGGATGGGATCTGAATGGCTTTGGAAATGTAGGGTTGCTCACAATTGGTCCTCGCTTTGGTGGTGCTATTGATGATGCTGCTCGATACTTCAAAGATGCATGTGACAGAGTGAGTTTAAATTTAATAAAACTAGCACCTGGAACTGTTTCCATGCTTTGCTACAGTTTTCTGGCTTAAAAAAATATCTGCAACTTATTTGTTTCCAGGGTCTCACTCCTTATGAGTTTGTTGAAGGTATGAAAAAAGAGGGAATTCGTGTACCGGGAATTGGACACAGGTATGTCCATGAGAACAACCTTTTTTACCTTGTTGTTTGTCTTGATGTCATTTTGCATAAATATGTTTAGTTGGAGCCAGATACTTCTATGTACTGATAATCTTGCTTGTAAGTTTCTTTCAAGGAAAAAAATGTTTCCAACTTGACACTATATTATGGTCATCTGCTACTTTTTATTTATATTTACAATTTCAAATTTTCTTTTTTTGGCAATAGGATCAAGAGTAGAGACAACAGAGACAAGAGAGTCCAGCTTCTACAACAATATGCACACACTCATTTCCCATCTGTAAAGTACATGGAATATGCTGTCCAAGTTGAGACTTACACACTTTCAAAAGCAAACAACTTGGTCCTAAATGTGGATGGTGCGATTGGATCTCTTTTCTTGGATCTCCTAGCTGGCAGTGGAATGTTTAGCAAACAAGAAATCGATGAGATCATACAGATTGGATATCTAAATGGTCTCTTCGTCTTGGCACGCTCAATTGGTCTGATTGGGTAAGTTGGTTTTGTTTACCAAACTTTCTCTCTGCTGTATATGTGATTTAGGTGATACTAATTTTAAAATGAAAAGCACACAGACTATGTTTAGTTCCTTTTATAGAAGACAACTTCTTGGACTTTACTATTGCAATCAATTAATGCAAAGATAGAATATATGCCAATAAATGAATCTAGGTACTGATCAATGTTCTTAAGTTATGGGGTTGCTTGCTTGCTTTTGCTTGATATTTATAAGAGCTACCATAATATGATTCTTCTTTTGAAAGAAATTAATGTTGCACTGCTATTTTCCCTCTCTAACTGATAAATCTTTATGTAAGGGTTACCTAGCAATCTAGCATAACCCATCCTTATTGTACTTTGATCAAGTGACAAAATCACAATACACGCCGTGTTGTAGTCTTGTTATTAGTTTGTTTCACCACGTGGAGAATGCCACGTGGTATAACTGTTAATTACATCAAATACCTTTTCCTGTCTAATTACAGGTGACTGCTTCTTATTTATGTTTAATTATTTGACTTGGGAATTTGCAGACACACATTCGATCAGAAGAGATTGAAGCAGCCTCTCTACCGTCACCCATGGGAAGACGTGCTATACACAAAATAAATGATCAATTATGATGTAACAACAGCAAATTTTCCAGTAAAATTTTCCCTGCATTTTCATTCTTCAGTGGTCTCCAAAGTCGTGTTGAAGTAGCATGAAGTGTGTCCCCCTTATATAGGATTGAGGTATTAAGTGTTCATGATTGATCATTAAATTGGTTCAACTGACATTTCTTGTGTGTGTCAAAGGACATATATCGTGATCAAGGGACTAGTTGAATGCAGTGGTTATTTCAGTTGTCTGAGGGAAATAAATAGAGACTAAAGGTGTTCTAATACAAATTTTTTTAATTCAATGCTTATTTCACTCTTATACATTAATTCCATTTTTTCCAATTATATAACTCTCAATTCCACTCTAACTCTCCTATAGATGAATTCTCTAATAGAAGTACAGATACAAAGTACTTTTTCTTCGCATTATAGTGAGGATAATAATTTCTATATATATATATATATATGAAATGTTGGTGTATAATAATGCGCAAATAAGGCCGTGGGATGTTATTTATGGAACTGTAATTCTATTACTTATAATGTAAGTATAAAAGTTTTTTTTGCTTATAACACAAAATGCGATGAACTTACACATTCTTCGAGGATCATTTTGTTGTCCACAAATAAATTGACTGTAAGTACATTTAGACTAGCAAATTATTTACTAATGATACTTTTTACGTAAAAAAGAGAACTTTGTTTATTTATTATCCCCTTGGGCTAGGTTCTTACCATCATTATATAACAAAATGTCGAGCTCAGGGGGCAAACACAAGTCCAAATGATGGACTCCTTACGAGCTAGGGCTCGATTTGCTGCCTAGTGGACAATTTGGTTGAAAGTTCTAGGCGAAAAATGTAACAAAACACATGTCTGCCAACAATGACATGGTGAATGATATCAACCAAATTCTTGATTTGCCAAGGTGGTGGAGTTTGTTGATGGAGCGTGTCAATTATGAGTTTGGAGTCAAACTCAATGATGACGTGTCAAAGATTGAGACACTAAATAATGGATTGCCGTAAATGTAGCTTTGCATTCAATATAAAGAGCAAAATCAGATAATAGATAAAGAGACTAAGAGTAAGTGCACTCCCTTGAAGGAACACGAACAATAATGCCAATACCACCATCGGGATAGAGGAAAGAGCCATCACAATTTATCTTGATCCAATTTGATGGTGGGGAGACCAAAAAGAAGCAATTGAAACTGTATGCATATTGCCCTCACGCCGTTGCTAGGAAAATAATGCTTAGTGAAAGCAACAATACAATTCATCATATTGATTATGGTTGGTTTCTATCACCATGCATCCAGATTGAGCATGTGCTTGAGAGCTTACCAAAGTTGACAAGCAACATCACATTCGAAAAACAAATGCTGGGAAGTTACATCAAAGTTTCCACAAAGGATAAAATTTTGGAAATTTAGAAGACTCAAATGAAACATTCAAGACCGAGTCAAGAACGATGAAATAATTTTCATAAAAATAATTTTACCTTGATAGGAGTGGTCAGCTTCCAAAGCAATGCCCAATCAATAGAATTTTCCGAAGAAATATGATGGCATTTAAGGAAAGAAAATGCCGAGGAAAAGGACACCAGACCAGAGTTTTCATTTACCCATACATAGTAGTCGGGTTGCAGAGGCAATTCTTAATGGTTTCCCACAGTTCAGGGCTACAAAAAGTCTCACCAACAAAGTTAAGTCAGTTTTGATTTTGCATAAGGTGATCAACATGAGTAATGGATTGCAGCAAGTTCATATTAATATATGTTGGCTTAAGTGCAAGAGACAAATCCAAGATTCAATTGTCGACCCAATTAATAGGTTGGTATTTGGCATTCACAATTTGGATCCAACTCTTTAGGCTTGAAGTCATTTGGTTATTCAGAAACAACTCTGCTGCAAATTGTCTTAATTAAGTTTTAGAAAATAATAAATGGATTTATAACTATAAATGACCTTGTAGCATACTTGCTATTTATAAATGATATTACAAATTACAAAATAAATTGCTTAAATAATTTCATGATCAAAAAATTTGTGAAAATGCATCCTAAAATTCTAAAAAAAAAATCGTCAAAAATTTTCATTCACTAATTTAAAATTTTTAAATTTTTTTTATAAAAATTTTAGGATGTATTTTCATGATCAACTAATCACTTTCAAAAGTTAAGTGAATTCAAAGTTCCAGTACAATGGTAAATTAGGGATTTTTTTTGAATTTGGTTATGGCTTTGAAAATTCTAGAGACCATATTCGATTTCGGAGAATTTCGAATATTCATATTCTAATTTAGGGAAGTTCTTGTATTTGTTTAATATGATAAAGGGGATAAGATAAGAGGTGAATTTATATTCATTATTTGTTTAGTGCATAGATTAGAAGGAAATAAAATTAGATGAATATAAAATTAATATTATATTTGATATACACTAAAATTAAAACAATTTTATCCCATACTTTGTTGTTTAGTATCCTATCATATCATATTTGGTAAAGCAAATTATGGTACATTTGCTTTATTTGATTGGATAATAAATGAAAATAGAATAAGATAAGATTTTATTATTTGGTGTGTATAGAATATAATTTTAATTTTTTAATTTTTTAATTTTATTTTTTTCTAATCCAAATGCTAAATAAATAAAGGATTAAAATTCATCTACTATCTTATCTTCGTTCACCCAACGTGTGTGCTCTTATTATTTTAATTTAGAATTAAGGATAATGTAAATATATAGAAAAATATTCATATATAATATAAAGTATTCATGGTGTTACCCAAATCACATCTTATATGTTATATTTTTTTTGTCTGAAGTCGAAGCGGTGCAGTACGATTCGATGCGTCTCCTGATCAGGTGCAACTCCGGGAGGGACCTGCAAAGACACTCTGACACTCAACTTAGAATATATTCGATGTAGAAATAATAGAAATTAGAATCTATGATATCTACGGAGCATGACATTTGTATATATTGCAAAATGATGGGTGATTGTCGATAATGCCGTCATGTAATCTCGTAAGGAAGTTGCTTATAATGAGTCGATATTGATCTCGAAGATGTAGAGCTCATAATGATGAATCTCTCGCAATTAATGAGGATGAGGGTGCATTGTATAGCCGAGTGGAGCCCCCAGGCATAATCATCTAGCTTGATTTGAGTTGAGTTCATGAGTGCGAGCATTTTTTAGCCCAATCAAGCATTTCTTAGCCTAATTACCCAAAAGTATTAGTCCAATCAATTATATAAAAAATGGTTTTTAAATAATTAAAATGTACACGTTTTTCTACTTTCCCTCAAAGTATATTTTTTTTCTTCTTAATTGTCATTTTTTGATATTCTTACAGTTTAAATTTTTTTTGGTAGACTTGTTGTTTATAATTTCTTGAAATCACAAGTTAATAATATTTCATATTTCATCATCATGCATCCTTCTTATTTTAATTAATTAATTATATAATATTCATGATTTTTTATATCAATTGTTCGAATCGTATATATTTTTAATATCCACTCGAAACTCTCGGGTTATTAAACCAGTTCTATAATATAGATTAGTTCTGAAAAGTCAAAATCCAAAATACCATTTCTTGCTCCGCCCGATCTCTACCCCTTCCGATCAGATGGCGTCCGCGCCCCCTGAGGAGCTCATCGTCGTCGAGCGCGACCCCGCCGGCGTCGCCATCGTCAGCATCAATCGCCCCAAGTCTCTCAACTCGCTGACCCGGCCCATGATGGTGGCGCTCGCAACCGCCTTCCGGCGCCTCGATGCCGATCCCGAGGTGGGCGTGGTGGTGATCACCGGCCGAGGGCGGGCCTTCTGCTCCGGCGTCGACCTCACGGCCGCCGAGGAGGTGTTCAAGGGCGACGTCAAAGACGAGGAAGCCAATCCTGTTGCAAAAATGGAGCGCTGCCGCAAGCCCATCATCGGGGCCATCAACGGCTTCGCCGTCACAGCCGGGTTCGAGATCGTCCTCGCCTGCGATATCCTCGTTGCCGGGAAGGATGCAAAGTTCATCGACACCCACGCTAGGTAAGCGGCGCTTGGTTTTACTGCGATATCGCTCGCTTTCTTGTCTATTTGTCTATATCGTTATATTTTGTATGATATTTTAGTTCGAAATCAATATTTGTATCCGTTTAATTTGGTGAAATTAGTCGGGCACCTAATTTCTGAGCCTAATTAAATAATGAAATCATTCGTTAATAATGCAAACTTCATGTAGTTAATAATTTTTATTTGAAGGAAGTGGAAGAACTCAAGAACCATTATGTGGACTGTGTTCCTTTATCTAAAATTTCAGCTTTAATAAGCAATGGTGAATTCTCCATGGTGGTATGGAGGTACCACGCACTAATGGTTGTACGAAATACCTTTATTTATTTATTTATTTTATGGTTTCGCGCAACTTTGTAATCATGACGATCTATGAATGCTCTCATATGGGAAAGCTCATGCCATGAATATGTATACGGCCACATCACTTATTGAAAATAGTGCTTCAGGTCTCTTGTATAGTCTCGATCTTTTTATGTTTCTATCCCTTTACATGAGTACTAAACGAGCACAAAAGAATGCAGTGAAAGTGCTACTTAACCAAATTGTTGGTTTTGTTATTAGAGTCATTCTCTTTCTATCCCTTTACTTGAGTACTAAACAATCACCAAAAATATGCATTCAAAATGCTACTCAATTTACTTGACCAAATTGTTGACTTGTTATTATCATATTGAACTTCCTTCAATTGCAGAGATTGGGATTCCCACCACATGATGGCTCATAAAGGCTAATTCCATCCCCGAGATATCATTAGGTCAATAGTCTCATTATAGCCTTTAGTTAGTAAGTCAAAATATTACTACCTTGAATTTTACTGAATAGCCAATGTTTGACATATGTGATACCATATATAAACTTTAATGTAAATTTTGCATCAAGTATATCTATCAAGCATAATAACATGATTTTTAGCTGCATAACATCCACATGAAAGATTTATATATTAGAATGTTAGCAAGCACAAATGTTGTGAATAAAAAAGCCCTCATTTCTTAGACATCCTCAAGTAGCACCAATATAAGTATGGTTGTGGTAAATTCTGGTAAATACAATAAAGATAACCAAATTACATATGTAATTTGAAATAATTCTTAAGTATCCATAGACCGTTCATGCATTTCAGTTTTTCTTCATAATCTTTTGCTTGAAAAACACACACAAAAAAGAAATATACCATAATGCTAATTTGCTCAGATCATATGAACCCCCATATAGCATGAGTTATATGGAAGATACACAAATCAAGTCAGCTTTATCCCTGGTTCTTCATACCCTACTTCTAATTGTTCTTTATTATCACTATCTTATTCGTGTTGAAACTTTGTATTATTCTTCACACTCATGCTCAAAGAAAGAAGAATAACTTCAGGTTGTATTTCTTTCTTTTATCTCCCTCAATTAATATATTATGCAACTAAGTTGATTGCTCAGTTGGATTTTGAAATAACATAAAAATTTGTGTAACATTTAGTACAAACAGTGGAGGAGATTGTAGTGAGGACACAAGTATATAAATTTGGCCACAATCTAGCTGAATTATAACAAGGATTATTCTGTAAGTTATATGTACTAGCATAATAATTCAGCAGGACTTAAGCCTCTAATTTCAAAAATTGAAAGGGCATCTGAACTGCAACTGATGCTTGTAGCATCTGGATTTTATCAATTCCTAGTGGGCATTTCTAATTGCAAGCAAGGAAGTTGTCCCTTAGTTCCTCAAACATGGACTTTTCTTCTATTGTGAATTAATTCTTTACAAGCTATTGTGAATTAATTTTTTACGGGCAAAAATATGCTAATGTCAAGAGTCAATTAAATTGTGCAGACTATTGGTTATCTTTATCTTTATGATTCTTGGGTTCTAAATGTTTTCTCATCTTGATCATTCTGCTGGTAGTTCTGTTGACTGTTCAAGTTATTGACCAACAAGAAAATTTGTCTCAGGTTTGGGATATTTCCATCATGGGGCCTTTCCCAAAAGCTTTCTCGCATTATTGGGATAAGTAGAGCTCGAGAAGTTTCACTTACTGGCATGGCTATAACAGCAGAAATGGCAGAAAAATGGGGCCTTGTTAATCATGTTGTGGACAGTGGTGAGGTGTTGAAGAAAGCAAAGGAAGTTGCACAGGCCATTTTAAGAAATAACAGCGACATGGTGTTGAGATACAAGTCGGTTATGAATGATGGTTTCAAACTGGACCTGGGTCATGCTCTTCTACTTGAAAAGGTGAGATATCTTTGCTATTTCTCCTTGTAGTACATGGGAGTTGGCTGATAGAACCAAATTCACTTACATTATAAGAACAGCTATTCTAAAGAGAATAGGAGGGTAAAAAGAAATTTCCCTGATGGTTGTGCTTTTAGAGGAACTAATCTAGAGCTAGCTTGAAGAAAATTAACAGACATTGCTTGTAATCCAGAAGAGTAAACGAAAACTCCGGAAAAGTTTTGCTTAGTTCATGCATGCGGATCCACCTTTAAATTAGTGAAACAATATGGACAAAGGAATAGACAGGTTGGGCGAACCTGTCAATCTATAGTATGAAACATTCCTGCTTGTCAAAATCGCAACCGTGGAATAGTTCATGGTTGTAGATTTATTAGGACTAGACACCAATAAATTTATACCAGTAGCGCATGACATGTAGTCTCAATTGAGAGAATATACATTAGGTGTGGTGACACCATTATGTGACGTGAATGAATTCACTGAATCCCACTCGTCAAAAATTCTTACTTGTACTTATCAAAAAAAAAAGTCTCTTTTTGTGATTATATAAGTTTACCTTCTGACTCCAGAAGTCATGGTTGCCTTGTGCGTGATTGACTCTTTTTCTAAAGGTGTCTCAATTCCTCAAAAATATTAAGGGACACTTATTAGGTGTAGCCCCGTCACATATGAAGGTATATGAATGTCCATGGTTTAAAATCTCGGTACCGGTACTGATTTCGGTCACCGGTCGGTACCGGTACGAAAATTGCATACCGACCTCTTTTTTTTTGAGAGAGAGGGTTAGATATAATTCCTATAATATATAATTGATGAATAAATGCTTAAAATCAGTATTCAAATGTCAAATACATGAATACAATGTTTAAAAGCCATTTGGTACTGTATTAGGGTTTTTCATAGATACAAGAGAATGTGTTGGTACGGTCTTATGTTGCACTACGTCTTATGTTGTGCTATGTAGAGTATTCGGCGATCCCGCTAGCCGGTTAGCAGGCGGGGGTCAAGGGGGCAGCTCTCCCTGCCAGGGGTGTGGGGGCGGAGCCCTCGGAGATTTTTTAGACCCTTTGGGTTGTGGACTTGTGTCGTCCTATATAAACTCCAATGTAATGATTCTCTTGTATCTGTGAAAACTCGGCCCCAAACGGTTATAGAGCCATTTGGGTTACTGTTCATCATACCGGGCGGTATACTGCCCGGTATGCACATAATACCGCCCAAACCGGGCAGTATATGCCGAAACATGTGGCCGACTGCCCGACAGGGCAGTCGGCCACCCGTTGCCAACGCCAACGTTTAAAAGTTATCATACCGCCCGGTATACATGATATACCCGGTATTTTCAAATACTGGGTATATCGTATATCGGAAATCTCAAAAACCGGTATATACCGCCCTTACCGTACCGTTTCGGGCGATTTTTTAAACCATGTGAACGTCGATACAAGAATCCATCATCTTTGAAAGTGGAGGGAATTTCGTATGTATTCCACCAATTCATGACTTAAGAGTCCTTGGTTAAGGTAGGATAATGATAAAAAAAGAATTTTGGTCATCACTTTTGGTGGTTTTTATTTTCTCCTCTTTTAAAGAGAGTGCCACACCAGTCTAGAATTCAAATGTTTTGAATTTTGATTTGTTTGCGCTCATAGTTCGATCAGGATATTAGTTGATGGAATAATTTTGTCGCACAACAACCGTAGACGAAAAGATTCATCGACTTTAACTAGATTTTCCTGGCATGTTGCTAGATGCTACCCATGATTTATAGGAATTTTGGATTAATGAAGATTAATTATAAAATTGTCCAATCAAGGTGCTTGATCAAGTGTATGAAATTCATACTAAACCATGGCCTTATTACTACTTGAACTTTAAGAGTTACACATTAGGTGAGATGACTTTCATTAGACCAGAGAATTATTCGAAGTGTTCAAATTTTTCGAGAGCTTTTTAATGATTAAGGAAATTATTTCCTATTCTAAAATAGTTATTTGGTGATACCAAAAATGAGTGCTTATTTTTAGGGGCACAAGTGAGAAAGGTAAATTAGAAACCTATATTTAATTTAATTCATAAAATGAGATGTTATGAATTATGCCTCAAATGTTGAGACATTAAATTAAATTGAAAATATTTAATTTAATTTAGTTATCTAATTAGATTAAGTGACTAATCAAATTAAGCACATGACAAATGATTAGTTGAGAGTTCTAAGGGAAAATTACATAACCTATTTGTTAGAAAATTAATCGTAGCCTTTAGACTAATTTTTAAGGTTAGGTGTCTGTCTCACCTTCTCCCTAGGTGGTCGTCGCCACCTCTAAGAGGAGTAGGACTGTAGTAGCCCTCGTCAGTGGTCCTGTGGCATTTCAATGAGCTTTTAGCGAGATCCTAAGGGTCTAACTTGGATTATAAGCTAAATTCTCAATTTCTTTTTTTCAATTAAGAGTTAGTTTTTAGGATTTTTATTATAGCTTCATATGGTATGACAAGATTCTTGTATGAAGTTTTTTGGGGATTTTATTTACTGTTTATCTTTGTAAAATTTTCCTATGTGGACATAAGATGTTGTCCTTAAAAAATTACGCTTTGTTTGGATTGTGAAATAGGGAGGGGTAGGAAGGGATGAGGAAGGGAGTGGTTAATTATTTAAGTTTGACTTTCAATTTTAGAAGGAGGGGAAGGGGTTTGGAGGTGTTAGAAATCCCTCCAAACCCCTCAAACCTTTATTCCACCATTTTGGTGAGGGATAAAAAATTCAGAATATTTTAATGCCATCAAAACACCATTTTGCCCTCCGTGAAATAAAAAAATACCTCTTATTTTTTAATTATTTGATTTGTACATATTTTTTAATTTTTTCTATTTTTAATATTTGGTGGTAATTTTTTTAAGTTTGGTTATTAAATTGTATGTTTTTTTAATTAATTGTTTTTAACAAATTATTAAAGGATATAAATAAGTTAACTTTTATTTTATATGTATAGAAGGCTAAAAGAGTCTTTTCATTAAAATTATCATCACATACCCTATCCTTTCAAATTTCTACCCAAACAATGAGAGGGATATATTATTCCACCATTCCCCACCCACCTTTTAATTATCCTATCAAACTTGGGATTAACTACCATTCTCCATCCCTTCCTTCCCTGTCCATCCTTATCCTCCCCTCCCCCCCCCCCTTTTAGTTACCCTATCAAACTCGGGATTAACTACCATTCTCCATCCCTTCCTTCCCACCCATCCTTATCCTTCCTCTCCCCACCTTTGTATCCAAATAAACCCTTAGGGGATATGGATGTATTCATAGCTGATATGCATTCTAAATTTCCAAAGAGCTTTTTATGTTGGAACATCAGTAGTCGCACAAGAGTAGGCTTGTCAATATAATAAAATTTGAAATATTTGTAGTCATTTGCCGCATGTAGGCCTTTCTGCAGCCATTTGCTACAAGTTTTATCTAGTGTTGCTTGCACTAGTTACTTGACTGCATTTTGAAGTCGCTATGTCTATTTCTCATTGAAATATTTTCTAGTTTCAGCAGACATTTATGTGTGTTCTGACAACTTTCAGGAGAGAGCTCATAACTACTATGATGGCATGACAAAGGAGCAATTTGCAAAAATGCAGATGTTCATACTAAACAGGAGTCCAAAGCCCTCTTCCAAGCTGTAATATTGCATCAAGTTTCATGGAGTCTCTTTACCAAAAGTTATTAATATATCTTTTTTTTCATTTTTTCCTCATATTGTATGTGATGTATTAATAATCGTATGACAAATACTTGAATTGCACAATTAATAAGATCCATTAGTTTCGCCTGCCATCATTTTACTTGTATCCTGTTCCGATTTTATTTTTCATTTTCTTTACTTTATCAGTCATTTTACATATGATAATGTGAATTCATATTATTAAGGGAATTCAAATTGCATCATAGGAGAGAATTAATATTATTATCTTCCTAAGGTAATTTGAATTATCACAATCATGACAATCTTATATGTTCTTTTAAGAAAATGATATCCTTATGTAAATTTTTTGTCTTTCTTTTCATGCCTTCTTTCTCTTCACGTAGCATAATTTTTTTTTAAAAAAAATGACATAAGTGCAAAGCAAAAAGTTGTTTTATGTTGGTTTCATATAATACCAAACAAAAAATTCTAAAAATCACTTGTCACCTTCGTATCCTTAAGGATGTCACTTGTATCAAGTGCAAGGATCAAAAGAGGTGTGGAATAATGAGAGAGAAATAAATCTGAAAAAAGTAAAAGCAAAACAAGCAAGTAATTTTACCCGTTTGTCCTAAACGCTCCTATATCTCGACGCATTTTGGATACCAAACACGAATAAGTCAAATGGTCCAATACCTCATTTTTGGTGGTACCAAATACACCCTTTAGTAATCTTACTAATATGCCAAATAAGATAATTTAAATATTTTGTAATTTTTTGACTATTATTGAGTGTACCAAATGTTAATGATGCAAGATTCTAAATAATTTCGTAATTAAAAGTTAATTTATAAATTATTATCTTATAAAAGTATCTGGCAATGCATCAAATGTCCACTTATGATCAATGAAGGCCTATGTACATCTTCGGGAAATTACAGAGAACTGGGAAATTACAGAGAACTAGCTTTTGAAGCATGCTTAAAATGGACGTGATGTTTCTGATACATGCATTTTATGGCAAAATCAGCCAAACATAAAGCTCAAGGACCAAAACGAGAATCCGTAAGACGTCAACTTGTAAACTTATAATGGCTTTTTTTATATATACCAAACTTATAATGGCTATTCGAGTGAAACAGCCCACGACTCGTTTAAATATAGTTATCGAGTAAAAATTCTGTGAATTAACATTGGTCTCAGTGATTGAACTAAATCACTGTCGTCTAGTGAGTACATAAACCAACCCTGAATTGGCATCCCAGTCTTATCAAGTGGAGATCTGAAATAAGAAAGAGAATAGAATTTTGTCAGAAGCCTTTGTAGTAGCGAAATAAGGTTATCACAAGGCTAAAGGTTTCTTGCTGATAGTATTGAAAAGCTGAAACAAGTAACATTTAACATGCATACGCAAGCATTACATAGACCTCAACACCTAGGCAATGAAAACAGCATCTCTTCCAACTTTGTGAAACAGTAAATTAATAATGAAGAAAAAAACAGCGAAAGGTTAAATCCCCGTGCCTCATGCTGCCAAATTTTTTTGGAAAGGAGATTAGGCATGCAGAATTTTTTCTAAGAGTTTCATTTAAAAGAAGTTAAATGGGTCCATACCCAAAGCAAAAGAGAAGTGAAAAGAAAACACAAAAACAACCTAGAAGAATAACGAAAACTCAAAAAGGGGGGTTAGAGACATGCATTTTCTCCCATGGGAACACATGATAATAAGCTCTTGGCTTAAATATGAGAAAACATTTGTCTATTTTCTATTCCAAAACAAGCTAACAGTTCTGGGAAATGACTTGCTCATTCTAGCGAGGAAGAATTATGACAACATTGTTTGAGTGTGTCAAAAAAATTTGCACAGATTTTGAATTCTTGATATAACAATAAGAACGAACCCAGTATCCCTGCTAAAATTTAGGTCTGATTGTCCACTTCATTTTAGAACCATTGCATAACCAAACTTAAATCATGTTACTATTGTTGAACTGGAAATTCTTCAATCTCCTCGTATTGTATCAGAATAGCCAGATAGGGTGCTCATAGAAAATGATTACCAATAAACAAGAATGAAGGTGTCAATTCAACTAGCAAGCCGGCATCCATGCACAAAGACAAATAGAATATCATAGCAAATATCTCCAGTAAAATCTTTGTCAATTCAACTTATATTGAAAGCTCAAGGCAATAGCATGCTAGCACCAGAAGTCTTGACAAGCATTATTAGTTGCATGAGAACACTATTTATCTTTCAAGAAAATTTTACTACTGGGACAAAATAAATAATGGCATTGTTAAAAAAATAGCACTATAACAGTTACACTTACCTGAAGAGTAGCGGATGACAGTGTTGCAGGTTTGCAGCTCTCAACCTCTCAGACTGCAACACCTGAGGAGCAGCAATGTCAGACGGACTGGGCAGCCGTCTGCATTATGTAGATATCTAAGGAGAAGATGATTGAATTGAAATGGAATCCAATATCTAATAAGCTACAGTAACAGCTAATATTCTCATCAAAATTTTCCGTGACAACTCTCAAACACAAATTTCACTATCACTAAATGCAGAAAGTGAAGTAGCCACCAATTTCACTGATCCCCTTCTCTTACATGTCACATTCTCCGTGGAGCTGACCTTCTCTGCTGAAGAGTGAGGATTTAGCACTAAGCAATGAGATCAGCATCGCCAAGTAGCCAGATCTGTGTCGCAATGTCACTAAATAGCGAGATCCTCATCACTTAGCAAAGATGAGCACGACAGTCCACAGCCAGCAGATGCTAGTTCATGATGCAGCTTGTAGAGTGCAGGAGCCAATTGACATTACAATGGAGGCGGTTCGTAATGAGTGTGATTATGCAGGCCACGATGTCACGATGAGCCATGGTGGAGGCTGATGAGCAAGGGCTGCAATGAGGTCTTCACTATGAGTCCTGGTGGTTGGTGGAGGCAGTCTGGTGACTCTGGTCTGCAATGAGCCGCATCGGTAGACTCTGGAGAAGAGCCGAACATGAGACAGATTGGCACAATGCTTGGCGAAGGATGGGAGGAGCCGAATTGGCGTTGCCTTGAAGGTGAACATGGGCTGCGATGAGGTCCACGATGAAGCCGATGAGCCGCGGTCTCGAGCAAAGATGAGGACTGTCTCACTTGGCATCGAAGGCAAAGCGACAAAAGCCAAAGGTGGAGGGCTATTGCAGGTACGATTGGCTTCAGGTACGATGCAGGGCTATTGCAGGGCTATTGCAGGTGAAGGCAGCACTATAATGGAGGCGAAGACAAGGTTGTATGATGGGCCGGGAAATGAACTGCTGTGATTGTTAGAGACGGAGGTCGCACCGTCGCACGACGAGAGATGAATCATTGTGGTTGTTGGGGACGAGGCACAAGCAAGAAGAGTTGCAGATCAGTAGGGGCCATTTCACTGCTTATATAAATTATATTAGTTTTTTTTTAATAAGTTCCTATGGAGGCAATTACCCCCGCCATGAATCCGCCATTGCCCTTCCGTTAGTATGATGTATAAAGAGCAAATCAAACAAACATGATTCAAATGTAATATATTGATTGTGATTTGTACATTAAGTGCTACAAATAAGTGTTAACTGTTAATGCCCAAAGAATGATAGATGGCTTGAACAATCATCATTCGTATCAAACAAAGGCAAGTCCTCATGTTCTCAAATAAATATAAACAAGTCACAATTATTAAAGCTGAAACAAAATGTCAATCAATCATCACGATGTGAGAATTGGGTTTTATCTCAATTTCCCAAGTTTCCAGCAAAACAAATTGGGTTTTATCTCAACTTCTCAAGTTTCCAGCAAAACAAATCACAAAAAGTTGTTAATGAGACTCGGAACAAATAGCCTCAGGATTAATGCAAACAATAAAATCAAAACACTTTAAACCAAAAGGAATTACAATCAAAATAATTGTAAGAACAATCAATGCATACAATATATACATAAACACTTTAAAATTCAAATCAAAAGACCAACAAAGCAAGAAGGCAAATACTAGAAAAAAAGAATAGAAACCGTAACACAAAAATGTTTTCCAAATTGGACTTGCCAATGAAATAGGACAAAGAGATGAGAGGAAGAAGAGGTTAAAGAATAACGACTGAGAACAAGAAGAAACTTGCCTGTAGTAACAACAAGGAGGCTGCTGGTCTGTGGCCAATGTGTGCTCAAAATTCCATTTCTACCAAACCTAGAATACCTGCACTTCAAATTTCTACAGTTTATCAAAATGATATTAAGTAGACAATTGCATGTGATCAAAATCCAGAAAAACAAGAAAAAGACAAGGGCTATACAATCGACCAAACAGCCCCTTGCTAAGAAAAGGAAATTTGGTTGAAACCATCAGAAAGCTAATACTGTTGCCTCAAGCCACATGTTATTCCAGCTACATCAATGATCAATTGTCAGTATTTAATTCCCATGATAATGATCAATTAACACATCCATCCTCACAACCATGAAAGTGTGGTCATTGTGGAAGTAGATATAATAGCAATAGCTATGAGATGGTAAAATGACCAGATGGTAAAATGTATTTTTTGCAAAAGCTTAAACTATTAGGAAAGGATGCAATTTATATATTTATATCCTCAACATTCCCCCTCACTTATTGGCGAACAAACTAGACTAGTTGGCTTAAGCACAACTTATGGACTGACTTAATCTAATTGGGGGTATTCTTTTTAAAAAATATTGATACAGACAAGACTTGAACGCAGTTCCTCATGCTCTAATACCATGCTAGATTTGATTGGATAACTATTTTTTCCAAAAATCTTAATAGTTAAGAAGGACCCAATCTATATATTTATATTCTTAACAGCAACAATTAATTGTCAAATAGACTTGCACCACTTGGATGGAAATAACTAATCTTCAATAAAATAAAATAAAATTCAACTTGTTATAATTTGTACAAGTGAGAACTAAGAAAATTGCCCATGCTTCAGTATATATTGAAGCAAAGAAGGGACTAACAGACAGCCAATCATGTTGTACATAGATTTCTCCGGCTAGCTACATCCAACACCTATCGCTGATATGAGGGATGCTGTAAGATGTCTGAAGTACTTAGTGGCAAAGTCTTTATGATCTGCAAAATAAAATGTCATAATTATATTGTATGCTAAGTTTTCACCTTTAACTGAGAATCACTGTATGCTTATAGTTTGCTATAAAAAATGCAAAAGTTATGATATAAAAAACAATGGTGATTTCTCTGCTTGCACATTTGATGTAGCTAAGTTATATAAAGATTAGACTGCAGAATATGAATATAAGCAGTGCATAAACATTAACGTGCAAAACAATGGCCGTATTAGATGCATAACTTTAGGCCTTGGATGAAATTTGTAAACCAAATATTAAAGGAAATTATCACATATCATTTCACATTAACTCTGACCTTAACATAATCTATTCATTAGAGATGTCATCACATAACATTTCACATTTAGAGAAGTTTCAAAAAATCATATCCAGTTAGTAAGTGATTGATTTTAAGTTAAACCATTTTTTAATGTAGTCAATTTGTTTTGCATAAAATTAAAGAGCATTGCTACTGAACAATAAGTAATTGCAACTAAAGTAGCTTGGTTGTTGTCTAACAAATAAGTAAATGACTGTTCAGGTCCTAGAGTGTTAGTAATGTTATTGAAATGAAGTGGGAATACTAAGCATGTTTTCGAATTTCGAGTTTATATTCAAGAGAATTAAAGAGGTAGTATTCATTTCAAAAAAGATAAAATGGTTAGCATGTTTTTCCAAATAATTTTATCATCAAAAGAGAGCATTCAACACAAGCAAACCTTTATTAGTGAGAAGCAGAACTTTTGGCAATGAACTTGTCGAATTGCTGAGCTTTATCCCTCAAGCTTGCAATAATCTCCTCTGCAACATCATTAATCATCAGAGGCAAGGCCTTCTCCATTCGATCGAACCACTCACCCAATGTCATATTCTCCATATCTTCAACCACTTCCTTTTCTACAGCCATTTCTTCCTGTTCACTATCAGCTGCTTCCTTGGCAGCATCACTTCCAACTATTGCATCCCCTATTTCAACTGTTTCCACATTTTCAACAGCTTTAAAATCACTAGCTGCTTCCATTGTAGCATGACTTCCAACTGCATCCCCTATTTCAACTGCTTCCACATCTTCAACAGCTTTGAAATCAGCAACTTGAACTGCATCGTTAGGATCCACCATTTCCTCTTCATCCTTAGAAATTGTAGCAATTTCAAAAGCATCCACCACTTCAACAGCATTGGAACTAACAACTTGAACTGAATCGTGAGGATCCTCCATTTCCTCCTCATCCTGAAAAACCTTAGCAGTGGTGGACCTTGTTGCAGGCCTTCTTCCCAGTCCCCTCCGTTTTTCCACAGCAACCATCTTCGTCCCCATTTCAGAGCTCTCTTCTACGACCGGGGGTTCCAAAACCTCATCTTTCTTTGGAACGGCAGCTCCCCTCTTAGGCCTTCCTTTCCCCTTTCGAACACTCACTCCGTCCCCCACATCAGCTGCGCTCTCCTCTACGACCGGAAGGGGAGGCGCACCCTTCCGCGCACGCCCCCTTCTTGGGCGCGCCCCATTGCTCTCCTTCTCCTCCTCAACATGGCCTTCATCAACATCGCGCCTTTCCGTAGCAAGGATCTTGACGGAAATGGCCGTGGACTCTCCAACCTTGATAACGTCACCATCCGAGAGGGGAAATGGAGCAGTGGGTGGGATCTTGTTATCGTTAACGAAGGTGCCATTGGAGGTGTCGAGGTCGGAGACTGACCAGCGGGAGACATCCGGGAGGAACTGGAAGGTGAGGTGCTTCTGGGAGACGCCGGGGTCGCGGACGGCGAAGTGGTTTCCCTTGATGACACGGCCAACGCGGGATACGGCGCCGGGCTTGCAGTCGAGGGCCTCGCCCTTCCTCGGGCCCTTCTCCACAGTCAAACGGAGGGAGGGGTTCTCCATTGGTAGTGAAAAACCCTAGCCCTAATCCTTCGACGACGAGCAGGGGAGGAGGCAGATGGGGAGGGCCTAAGTTTGGGATAATTTGGAGGGATTTCTACTATTTTTCAAATGTACAAGTTTTAAAGCAAATTTCTTTTGATCTTTGTCATGAGTTTTAAAGCTCAATTTAACCCTATTTTAGTATTTTATTTCAAGAATAATTTATTCTTCTTTTTAAAATAATTATTCACAAGTTAATTGTTAAAAGTAATTCATACTTTGATCAAAATGTCATTTTCGACTTAACCTATTTTTTTAAAAAAAACATATTTAACTTGTAACGTATTTAGGTAATTAATTTTCTATTAGATTTTACATTAGCTTGATGACGTGGCACATTGACTAAAATTAAAATATTAATGATTTTTTTTATCAAAATATGACCGTTTTAATATATATATATATATATATATATATATATATATATATATATATATATATATATATATATATATATATCAATTAATTCAACCTGGATACAATAATAAACTAATGAAGTTCGAATGGGTCAAGTTTAAAATACCCAACTTTAATCTTAATCAGCATGCTACATCATTAAGATCACGAAGAATCTAACAAAAAGTTAATAATATACCAAAGTTGATGATGTCTTCGTATCAATTGGAAGAATGTCATGGCTCAATAAACGGATCGATCAAGGTCGATTAATCGTGCTAGATATGTCGAACAATATTCCCCCTTAGAGCTATCTTTTGAGATGGAGTTAGGCTCAAATTCATTTTTTTTAACAAATCATCACCGGCAAAGTATACCATTAAGGTTGAGCCTTTGAGGGGCATCCTTCAATGGTTAAGTTAATTCCTGAGGTCGAATGAGATGATAATAAATCGAAGGCTCTTACCTCATCATTATTGTTTACCTTATATAGTCGCGATTACGAGTTTAATGGGTGTAGAGGGCATATCAGTTCATTATTGTTTATCTTTTCGTTTTCATCTACTTTCTTTGGCAACATTAGGACCGGGATGAGAAAATCTACGGGGAATAGAAAGAGGTTCACGATTTATGCATAATGCAGCTGTTGGTGACTTGGTGCATTGTTGTCAATCAATGTGAGGAAGTAAGGTGTTTTTTTAGAAACACTTCGACCAAGGTTGTTTTGTAGCATTAATATATTTTCTAATTATTTGACAAGCATTTGCATCAGGTGTAAAACGTAATGCAGTTATGAATTTGATAATTGTAGACTCAAAATAATTATAGATAAAGAAAGAAAAATTAATGCTACGTAATTACATAAATTTAAAAACAAAAAATAAATAAATAAGTAAAGAAAGATCTTACTTAATATAGACATAATTACAACAAAAATAATTTTTTAGGTTTTCAGAAGAAACTAAATTTTTCTCTACAACATTTTCTCAAAATAAATTGCTTCAATGAGAAAAACAATAATGAGCTAGAATTTCTCATCTCATGCATTCTTATGTGTGTAGAGGGGACCTAGCCTCAATATATAATCAATCAAATGAGCTCTCTCTATCATGGATTTCATTAATCGAGCACACACTTGACTAATCACATCAATCATGATTAAGTATTTTGAGCTCAGGCCATATGGATAAAATTAAATGAGCTAATATGCATTTAAAATAGAATCATAAGATTAACCTATTTAAATTAAAATTTGAATATATTAACTGTAGTCCACAAAAAATATTTAAAATAAAGAAATATATATTAATAATAAAAAATATTCTAACATCAGTTCAACTAAGCATACTTGACTAAGCTTAAACAATAGACACAAATAAGGAATATCAAAGAAAAAGAAAATAGGCTATAACAAATACATCAAGGAAAGAAGGAAAAACATGCATATGAAGATGTGATATAGAGCTAAAAATGAATGGAGAATAAATGGAAGTAGCGATATTTTAGCATTATTTAGTATAAAATAATTTGAAAATAGAAAGAAAATGCACTTAGGTAGCATTTCATATAAGATATAATTTCCAAATGACGGATTACATACCAAGTATAATGTCGAGAGAAGAATAAAGGTGCTAGAAAAGAAGAGCTAGCAGAAATATCGAAGCAGCAAGAACTCTGCCTATTACAGCAAGAGTAGACTGTGCTTGAAAAGAATTGTAGGTGTTGATCGAGGGATTGTAAGCAAGAAAGAAATGACATATTGTTCTTCCTTCCAATGCTCCAACGGAATGTAAAGAGGACAGGAGTGAAATATTGTTCGAGAGCCGCAAATGAGGATCTCACACACTTTAGTCAAAGGAATTAGCAATAGACCGAGGGCACCAATAATCTAGAAGATTCAAAGAGGTGAGAAAGATGATGATAAAAAGTGAAAGAAGTTTTACTAGTAGATTAAAATCACCCTAAAAAAATAACATGCAATGTAAAAGCAATCCAATGTAAGACTATAATACCATACAAGCATGCTTCAACATTAGTAGATTTGCCATCATAGGGAAAGAAAGAGGCTATAGCAATTTCACATATATATTATCAGGGCACATATCACACGCTTGAACTCCGTATATCTACCATCCTTCGAAAGAAATATTTGGAGAGGATTATTGTTGGGATATTATATGAAGCGAAAAAAAGGTATTAAAAAAAGAGAAGAAAAAGAGGGACAATATTGGGAATTAATTAAAAGAAGGGTAGAAGGAAATAGAAATTGTCATTGACCAACTATAGAAAAAAAACCATGAAAAAAATATTATAAAACCAGATGACTAATGAGCTGAGAGCTCCCCATAGTAATCTCACATGGCTAGAGTTTAAGTTATCATATATATACTAGAATAGTGTTTGAGAGTTGCGGTGGGTTGGATGCAAAGATTGTATACTTATTCCAATAAAGTGTTGATAATTTTTTTATAAATAAAAATAGAAAGTCACAGTAGATAACCATACTAGGGTTCGAATCCTAGACCTCTAGACAACATACAATATGTTGTTATTAACTGCTACCCACAGTTGACAATAATTAAGTGCACACGTGAACAAATTGTAAATTTGTAATTTTTGTTATGAACAATATATGACTGGAGTTGGGAAAAGAGACATCATATTAAAAATAATAGGGTAAATTAAGAGCAAAAATCTTCATGAACTCTAGGGGTAGAAATAGGCCAAGCGCCATGCTAGGGGCTTGTGGCTTGGCCTGTATTTGGCCTGACATATTTAAAAATAAAATAAGATTCATGTTTTGAAATATGCATATTTTTCTTATAGCTTATTGAGTTTGACAGGCCAATTTGGACCCATTAAGGTGATGTGCACAGTGGATATATAAATATATAATGAAAGTAGACATTATAAACAGGCCACAACCCGACATGCTCAATTTTTGTATTGGAAGTAGATTTTATAAACATACTTCAGGCTTTATATTGGAAGAGGACTTTATAAACATGTCATATGCCAGGCCATGCTAATGAACATGCTAGGCTTAGGCTGAAAAAAAAGTCTATAGCAGGCCGCATGCCAGACACATACCAATTTATTACTATAAAGACATGACCTAATCCTATTTTCACCCAGTGAACTATATATGATTGTTTTGCAATTACCTTCCTATGAATTTTGAAATTAATAAAAAATGAATTAAATTTTATGAAATTAATAAAAAAAACTCATCCATTAACTTACCGTTATCTATTTAGTGTTAATCTTTTATTAGTCCAAATATTAAAAGATAAATAAAAAAGTTAATTAAAAAATAATAAATTAGAATTTAGGAAATATTAATTGCAAAGTTAACCTAATTTAATAAATTTAAATTGTTTTTAAATTTAATAAATTATGTCAACTGTTGATTTTACAGAAAATTCAACTTATCTGGACACATAAAAATATTTAAATATTATTTTAATTCAAAAAAGGTGTCTCATGGCAGATGAAAAACTTGAGCCATGATGGCTTGGAGAGAAATAATTTGTGAATCTTTATACTTCTTTCGTCACCAGATTAATGTTCCAATCCAATGTGGGTTGGGGAGAAAAAATATGCGGAAAATGGATAAGTTTTATGCGTATTTTTGTATCATTAATTTTTCTAAAAAAATTGCTTGCGCTGAGCCACGGTTCTTCAAGAAATTATAACCACCATTTCCTGATCCAATCGAGTGGCCACAGTTTCCGGTGAAGCACCGCCGAGGGCAGTATGGTCATTAGGCTTCTCGACCACCTTGAAATACTTCCTCCTCGTGCCCAATTCTGGCGAACGTCATGGCGCAGCGCTCAACGGCTCCTTCGTTTCAACTGCCTCTTGCATTCCGAATCTACCCTTCACGGTTCGCCGAAACCCCCTTCCTATCCCCCATTCCCGTCCTCCGCCAACGCCCCAGCCATGCCCAACCCGTGGCCGTATCTCTGATCTCCACCCGCCGGCGCAGGGGCGCTACCCCTCGCGCTTCGACGCCGCAGCAGCAGGTGGAAGAAGAGGATGATCGGGTGGCTGAGGAGGCACTGGAATGGGGCAAGGTCTCGGCGGTCCTCTTCGACATGGACGGAGTTCTTTGCAACAGCGAAGAGCTGTCGAGGTTGGCGGGGGTCGACGTCTTCGCGGAGATGGGTGTCTCCGTCACCGTGGACGACTTCGTTCCATTTATGGGGACTGGTGCTCTTCTCCGCTTCTCTTCCTAATCATTTTCTTTCTGATCCTTTTCTTGCTAAAATTAATAACTAATACCAGTATTCATGTTGCCACACAGAACGGCAATGATGTTGGGTTGCACTGAAAAAAATTTAGGAATCCATTTCTTAATTGGCATATGTTTTCTGGAACCTGTACATTTTTCTGACGATTTGCATATACATCGAGCTATATAGGCGAGGCCAATTTTCTTGGAGGTGTTGCTTCAGTGAAGGGAGTGCAGGGTTTTGACCCGCAGGCGGCAAAAAAGAGGTTTTTTGAAATTTATCTTGAGAAGGTGAGGGCATATTATGGTTCTAAGAGGATCTATCCTTACTTTTATCATTCATTTACAAATCCTTCATTGAAAATCTTAATCTAGTTGCTTGATTCAGTATGCAAAGCCCAATTCAGGAATTGCATTTCCTGGAGCTCTTGAACTTATTATGGCGGTATGTTTGTTTGTTGCATAACAACTGATGTTTTCTACTTTTCTTACCTTTTTCTCCTCCTTAAGAATCTAAATTTATTTTTATTAATCACTTTGCTCTATTTCAGTGTAAAGGAAGAGGGCTAAAGGTTGCTGTTGCCTCTAGTGCTGACAGGATCAAGGTGGATGCAAATCTGGCTGCTGCTGGTTTGCCTATTTCGCTGTCAGTGCTCACACCTTGTTTACTTTGGATAAATAATTATTGTTAAATTCAGTTCTATCCTACCTTAATGTTTGCCGGTTATTTATCAATTAGGAGAATAGGTGATTATGTACATGGTACATGCACATTAAGAAATTACTATTTTTTTGAAGATAATTGAGGGAAGTAGCCCAATGATGCATTCAATAAATTAAATCAAAATATTACATGTTCCTAGAATAGATTAGGTCAACAGGCGAGATGCCTCCATATAGTGAGAGAAGCAAGTTTATGCATTACAGTTGTTGTGAGCAAAAGTTCTACTTTTCCTCTCCTTTCTTCATAGCCACCCGAGGACCAAACCAACCACACGCCTAATATGCACATTAGAGCTCCTATTAACAACCATTTTTGGAAGTCTTTGCCACAAGGTCATCAGGGACATGAAGAGCATTGGTGAGGTGTAGGATAGAGTTCCAGCCAAACTGAACAAAAGGGTAGTTCAGCAAGATATGTCTGACAGTCCCTCATTGTTGCGAAGGCTGCAAATAGGGGTCCATATTAGTGCGAATCTTGCGGGAGGAAATCTTTTAGAAGCAATCCGTTTCTAAGTCCTAACCAACCAAAGAATTTGACCTTTGGCTATTGGCTTTCCATAATGTCAAGTTCCATTCAACCCTTCGACCGCCATAAGTAATAATTTGGTATGGAGATTTAGTAGTTTACTTCTATGTTTGAGAGAGTCACCATCGACACTCATCACAATCTTTGACCCCAAGCATGATTGTTAAGTGCATTCATTAAGTCAATGAGATCAACCTAGCTGACACCATGGTTGAAGCTAAGCACCCAATCATTTGGATCCAACATGTCACAAGCCAAAGCATGTGCCAAAGCATACATACTAAGAAGGTCAGGAAAAAGATCCTTTATTAGCTTTTGGAAACACCACCACCTATCCCTCCAGAAGGCAGAAGTCAATAGTGGTGCCATTTCCCAAGCTATAATAGGTAAATGGCTCCACAAAATCTCTTACCTTAAGCAAGAGCTGTGGCCATCTACTGTTAACAGTTATCTCCATCCACTGGCTCCCATCAAAGCTCCAATCTCGCAACATCTTAACCCATGGTTGATCATCATTATTGAGATACTTTCTCCACCACTTACCTTGTAAAGCATTCTGAGAGCTGAGATCGATGATACCAAGGACAACCTCACATTTGGCCCAACAATTTACGGTCAAAACCCCTAGTAACAAAGTTTTAAATATCGGTACGGCCGTACGGGTGTTTGACCAGTAGACACACGTACGGTCTGGTACCGAAAAATCAGTATGGTGCTACTGCATGGTGCAACAACACCATATTAGTGCATTGCTGCACTGTTGCCCATACCGGTTGGTAACCGCCTGGTATGGGCGATATAATGAAATACCGGGCAGTATGCCTGGTAATGTATTGGTACACCCGGTACCGATGTACCAAATACCAGTTTTTTCATAAATCCGTACTTATCGCCCGTACCGGGCAGTACGATACGAATTTCTAAACCTTGCCTAGTAGTATTGTTGTCATTCCAGAGAAAAGAAAGGCAGAAATGAAAGGCCCTTCTGACTTTCTAACCTTGTCAATCTTGTTTACCACCCATTTGGGGAGCTTAAAGATTCCAATGTGATAGGCTGACATTGACCTTGTCAATTTTGTTTACCGCCCCTTCTAACTTTCTGACGTTGTCATTGGAATACTGTCCTAAGCATCCTACACAACATTAAAAAATCTTCGGGCAATGGTTTATGATACAAAAAGAATAGATATGTTTAGGTTGAGGGCCTTCTAATGCTGAGCTTCTACAAGTGATAGAAGGTCAACTTTTGGCATTTGCACCTATGTTGGAGGAAACCTTGTTACTTAGAAAAATCAAAAGCAAGGTGTCGTTGCTCGCTCTAATGCAGAAGCAAAGTATAGGGCTATGACACACACTGCTTGTAAAGTGATGTGGATCAAGACCCTACTAGAAGAATTCAAGTTTCCTTCTACTGAGTAATGCATTGTGACACTCAATTTGCCATCTATATTGTAAGTAATCGAGTGTTTCATGAGAGAACCAAGGATATCGAGGTTGATGGTCATTTCATCTGTGATGCTGTTCTCTTCAACAAGATTGTCACTCCTCATACTCCTTCTAAGGAAAAACTGCTCACATCTTTCCTAAAGCACTTGGGCCTACTAGATTCAACTATGTATGTGATAAGTTGGGCATGGTTATTATCTATGCTCCAACTTGAGGGGAAGTGTTAAGAGTTACTTGTATTTATCTCTTGTTGGTGTAGGTTAACTTAAGTTGTTTCTCGGAGTATTTCTCTCCTCCATATACTTGGGGGAGGACTTACTAATGAGTTGATAGGGAATTTTACTTCTAACAGTCATCAATCTTCATCACATTTGCCTCCTTCCCGGAACCGCACTAGTAATGGTCAGGTCATACTGCTACCTACAAAAGGATGAAATCAAGTGAGAATGCGCTGCAATGCTTGAACAAGGGCTGAATTGCTCAAGTAATTTCCCTTCTCTGCACCTATTCTTTTGGTAAAAAAATCTAATGGAAGTTGTCGATTTGGTATCAACTGTCGATTTGGAAGTTGTCAACGTCGTGCACTCAACATAGTTAGTGTGAGACGAGTATCCCATTCCAGTAATCAATAAACTATTGGGATAAACTACATGGGCAAAGTACTTTCGTCTTTCACCATGTTGGACCTTCGGGGATGGGTTATCATCAGATAAGACTACAACATGAGGATATTGACAAAACCACTTTCTGAATGCACCACGGCCACTTCAAATACATGGTAGTGTCTTTTGGACTTACTAATGCTCCATCACTTTTCAAATGATCTCTTCGGCCTTGGTTGAGATATTTTGTATTAGTCTTCTTTGATGATATTCTGGTTTATTGCAAATCTTGGACAGACCACATGAATCACCTACGACAAGTGCTTGGTCTTCTTCAACAACAATGTTTATTTGTTAAACAATCCAAATTTATATTTGCATCGTCATCCATATGGTATCTGGGACATATCATTTTAAGTCAACGAGTTGCAACTAATCCATCCAAGCTACAAGCAGTCAAGGATTAACCCATTCCCAAAATTATGACTGAATGAGGATTTTTGGGTCTTACCGACTACTACGGCAAGTTCATATGAGGATATGGGATGATAGCAATCTGACTTACAAACTTAATTAGAAAGAACTCTTGAATGCAATGCTATAGCACTGGATCTCAAAACTCATGACGACCGCTCGTGTTCTAGCACTGCAATATTTTCTGATAATTCACCATTGAATGCGATGCATCAGACTAAAGAATAGGAGCAAAGCTTCAGAAGATGGAAAGCCAATAGCATATTTTTAGTTGCAGCTTGGCAGAGCGCCATGAGCACCTTCCTTCTTATGAGAAGGAGCTCATTGGGTTAGCCAAAGCTGTGCGACATTGGACTCTCTATTTGTGGGGTTAGTCAATCCTGGTTAAAACCGATCACTATGCACTTAACTTCTTTCTGGATCAACGAATTATAAGAGGGCCGCAGCAGCACTGGATCTCAAAACTCATGGGATATGGATATGATTTCACAATCTAGTATAAAGCAATCTCAAAACTCATGGCATATGAGTTCACTATCTAGTATAAAGCCAGCAGGTGCTTTGTCAGGAGGACATTGAGAAGATGCTGAAATTTTTGCGATCTCAACCACTGCCCTCCATTTTGACATCAACCTGATTAGAGATAATCCAAAGTGAAGATCTCCAGTCACACATTCCACAAATCCAGGAAGAGCCCAAACCATCCTTGTGGTCAGTACATGATGGTTTAATGTTCTTCAAATCATGAATATATGTCCCAGACTCCCAGCACATGCGAGTCTCCGCCATAAAGTAATCTCTATCTTCTATAATACCACACACAAAGATATCAACACACCTTGCAGTGAATCAAGGCTGAAATTTATTGGCCTAACGTATGTTGTGATGTCTAGCAATATGCCAGCTCTTAGTGCAACAAGATGGAAACATTACAACCTTCTGGAGTTCTGCAATCACTGCTCATTCCATTACAAATATGGGCAGATATTTCAATGGATTTCATTGAAGGCTTATCTATGTTGGGAGGAAAGTCAGCGGTCATGGTGATCATGGTGATAGTAGATCACTTGTCCAAGTATGCCAATTTTATTGCCTTGAGCCATCCATATTCAGCAACTATAGTTGCTTGCTCTTTCTTAGATGGGGTATTTAAGCTGCATGGATTGTCGGAGACCATCTTGACAAGGACAAGGTTTTCACAAGCACCTTTTGGAAAGAACTCTTCAATCTTAGTGGAGCTATATTGTGTTTCACCTCGGCATACCACCCACAATCTGATGGCCAGTGGGAAGTCGTCAATAGAGGGCTGGAGATGCACCTGCGCTGTTTCACTTGGGATAAGCCCAAGAAGTTGTTGCAATGGCTTTCATGCACAATACTGCTACAATATGACTTATCATTCTGCACTTAAAACTTCTCCTTTTGAAAAAGTCTGTGGACGCCCTCCTCCACGTCTAATTCCTTATGTGGCCATTGTTGCCCAATTAAAAGCAGATGGCGTAGAACTTCGTAGTTGAGATCAAGCTATAAGTTTGCTACGAGAACACCTATTGGACATCTAACAAGTGATGAAAAGAAACTATGACAACAAACATGGGGACCTTCAATTTGAGGTATGTGAGCTTGTTTTGCTGCGTCTTCACCCCTATTGGCGACATTCTCCAGCAAGAAGAAGCTCTCAAAAGTTACCTCCCAGGTTCTATGGTCCATTCAAGGTGAAAAGACTAATAAGGGCTGTTAAATTCTCACATTGCTTAAGGATATGATCAAGATAACATTTAAAATAGCTTGAGCAGTCCTCCCCCATTGAGCTAGCTTTTGGGTGGAGTGTTAGGCCCACTAATTTCTTAACAAGGGTGATTTCTTATGAATTAGAGCTTCCAACTTCAGCAAGAATCCATTCGGTTTTTCATGTATCATTCCTTACTAATTTTCAAGACAATAATGTGCCACAAGAACAATCACTTCTTTCAACTCTAGATGAAGATTACATTCGTTCACCCTAGGCGGTCTTAGATTCAAGAAGACACCAAGGACGTTGGGAATTGTTAGTCCACTAACAAGGCATGTCACCAACGGATGCATCTTGGGAATCTTATTCTGATTTCAGAAATTATTTCCATATTTTGAGCTTGAGGACAAGCTCATTCAAAGGAGAGGGGTGTGTGATGATAAAGCACTGCCACATCAAGAGGCCATGGAGGGGCACCCAATTATAATTCTTTCTCTCTCTCTCTCTCTCTATATATATATATATATATATATATCTGTTTATCCCAGCAATTCCACATCCCTGCTGCCATTTCCTCTAGCAACTTCTTCCTCTATCACAATAGGGAAGAAGAAGGAAAAAGAAGTGGCGTGCTCTGCCTCGCTGGAGTTCCCACAGTTCTGCTACAGAGGGAATGGAACAAAGTCACCTACACCAGTATCCACTTCTCACCCGTGGACTCGTGCTTACGCCTTGGCTGTATCAGAGGGTTGCCTTGTCTAAGGTCATGTTTGTACCTGAACCATCAGTTCAGAATCCCATGCACTTGTACTCACTGACTTCCCCGAATATAGTAGTCAATGATCCACAGGTCACATTTCATCATAACCCATGGCACACATGGTGTTCAAATTAGGAGACCACATAACATCATAGCAGTATCAAATGCCTTATAGAACCCTGTTCTAGGACTATATGAAGATGAGAAGATGAGAAAGAATGGCAAAAAGTAGTGATCATGTTGAAGTAGAAATTCTGAATTCAGTGGTTTTAAGGAAAGCATTAATGTTGTTGACTTATAAGGTAGTCAAGATGAGGCTTAAATCCTGTTAGCAAGCACCTTAGAGATGATTTCAAAAAGTGAACAAGGCTAATGAGAATGAAATTGGAGGCTTTATTAGCTGTCTCATTCTTAGGAATTAGGACAATGTATACTTCATATTTTCCAAGGACAGTTGAGTGGAAAGAGTTGAAGGCAAACAAAAGATTCTCTTTCAGGATGTCCCAACTCCCAACAGTACCGATCAACTAAAGTCCTTTCTTAGTTTTCAAGAATAGAATCTTACTTTAATAATTAATTATGTGCAAAATCTCTTTCAAGTATGATGTATAGCTGTGCCTGCTAGAATTATTGTTGTTATTATTATTATTTATACTTTTTGGTGCCTGCTAGAGTTATGAAGATTCCATGTGGTAGTAACTGGCAACTGGTAGGCTGCTACTAATATGGCATATTTAATTAGTATTATTTTCTTCCACTTCAGTACTTTGGTTTATCTTTCCAAAACTTTCTAAGTTTTGAGATATCCTGACATTGAGTTGAAGATTTCCATGTCAGATTTGATGTAATTGTATCTGCTGATGCATTTGAGAAGTTAAAGCCTGCCCCAGATATATTTTTAGCAGCTTCAAAGAGATTGAATGTACCTCAGTCAGAGGTATATTATGTTAAATGTGTTATGATAGCCTAATTATTTGCAAGTGTTTGTGTGTTAAGAAACTCAAATAATTCTACTGCTGGTCAAGATAATTTCTGATCAAAGATTTTTTCCCTTTAATTACTTGCAAGTTGCAAGTGTTTCTCTGTTAAGAAACTCAAAATAATTCTGCCGCTGGTCAAGATAGTAGTTCTGAATTTCTGATAGCCTAATTATTTGCAAGTGTTTTGCTGCTCTAACCTTTTAGATAAAAGACTTATGAAATTCTTGCTTACACGTTAAGAAGTGAGAAGCATGGAGCTTCTGTGATACTTGTATTTGCAATTTTTGAAGCTACTACATGAGGTCTTTCCTCTTGTATGTCACAATTTTCTGACTGTGGAGTTTTCAGTGTATTGTAATTGAAGATGCTCTGGCTGGCGTTCAAGCTGCAAAAGCTGCAAAAATGAGGTATGATTTACATTATTTTTTTTAAAACATATAATTCTAGTAAATATCAATTGCAAATTTGCAATCAAATTTATCCATCAATTTCTTCCTAGGCTTCCCAGTTTACAAGGTTGAAAATACAAAATAAATATATTTACTGTAAAAAATACTTCAAGTATTTATTTTGTTGTATTCTTCATTAATTACGTAAAGGTTGATGAATATATGAGTTTATGATTAGTGATCATTTGGAATATTTTATATTAGCAATCTGTATGAAAAGGCAAGTTATATAGTTGGAATCTACACCAGAGTCTACCTACTGTTGGTCTGTTTCTAACTTCTTCCTCTGGTATTTACCCCAATAAGAAGAACCATTTAGTGACTGACAACCTTTACATGTGTTAATTGCAACAGTTCTATAAATTGAAATATCATTTTCAGGTCTGTCTTCTGTAAAGTTATTATTTCTTCTATACAATTCATCTTAAGATTTCAATAATTTTGGGATTTTATTCCTCTAATTACTTGATATTCCTCACATTAATTGCAGGTGCGTTGCTGTAACCACTACATTATCTGAGGAGATACTGCAGCAGGCGAGTCCAGCACTCATCAGAAAGGAGATAGGAAGTGTATCTATGGATGATATTCTACATGGTGGTCATTCTAATGATAATAGTATGTAGTTTACATAATAAGTCTCTCCAATTTGCCATTTGTCTTCCTGAGAAGTAGTAAACAGCATGCTATATTTGAGGATTTGGATTTGTTACTGTTAAATTGTTATGTTTATTGGCACATTATACTGAAGCTTTTCATTTAACTGCTTTTGAACTTCGGATCAAGGTTTTAAATGCTGGTACCGGACCGTACCGACACACGGTACTACAGTATCATGCAGCACCCATTCTGTTCAGTATGGGTTCAGTATGGTGCACTGTGCAAGAGCACCATACTGTGGACCATAGTATGGTGACCCATACCTGGCAGTACCACCTGGTACTAGGTACGGTACCGCCCGGTATGGGTGGTATTATAGAATACCGGGCGGTACGCCCGGAATTTACGGATACAGGTACCTGGTGTACCAAATACCGGTTTTCTAAAAAATGGGTATGTACCATCCGTACCGGTAGGTATGATTTCTTGAACCATGCTTTTGTACCACACGTACCAGTTCCATCTAATTTTAGAAATTTGGGGTGTTCCAAAGTTAGCTTCATTTTGAAACATGAGTGTTTGTATGATATCTATTTGATTAAATGCACACTATATTCAATGCTTTCCTGACTATTGAGTGCTAATGAAGAGAATTGGTTGCAGATGAGAAGATACAAGGCCATGATGAATCTGGCTCTTCAAATGGTACCTCAAGAGATCTGGTAACTGACAAAATAAGTAGTGTTGTTGTTGAGGATGTGCATTCTACAAGTGAGAAAACCCATTTTCTTGGAGGGTAAGGTCAGTTCTGCAGCTGATGTATGAATGATTAAATTTGTTTTCTCTTTTTTTTTTGCATTAGTATTTTAAAGGATATTTGCTGATATATTTTACTAATTGATGAGTGGTGCTTGTTGTTGAGAATATTAGGTATACTTAATGTAATAAGGGAGTCATGTAGTACGATTTCCAATTAGGATTCTCTGTTATTAGGTTTACATGGTGGTACCCTTCAGTCTATATAAGTTGTAGATTCTCTATTTGCAATTAATCTAATTTGATTCTTTCTTCCAAGAGAGGGTTGCTTGGCGTAATGGTAAAGTTACCCAACTTGTGACCTAGAGGTCACGAGTTTGAGCCATGGAAACAAACTCTCTACAAAAAGGCAGGGGAAGGTTGCATACATCAATCCTCCTAAGAGCCCGCAAAAGTGGGATTGCTTCATGCAGTGGGTCACCCTTTCATTTTTTGATTCCATCTTTCATTTCAACTTGGTAAAGTAGGTAAAAACCTAATCACCACCCCTCTCCTTTTTTTTCTCCATGTTTTCTCTCTCCTTCATTATCATCTTTGCCACTTGAGCAGCTCCACATGCTTCGATGTACTTGCTAATAAGTTAAGCATTAGGGTACTCATGTGACTCATGTAAAATAAAAGACAAAATCTTTCTTCTCCTTTGAGTTACCACTGCACTCCCCCCACAAATCTTAATATTCCCTTTCTTTTTCTATGCTCCTTTTTTGTGCTATGGTACCAGGAGTCCAGGACATTTCTGCTAGTGCTACAGTACATTGCCCTCTCTCTCCTCTGCCTTCTCTAGGATTATGGTTATCTAATCTCTCAACCCTAACCCCACATCATCTTTTCTTTCTTCAATTTTTCTTCATCATATCTCTTTATTTTTCCTTCTTTCTCCCTTCTCAAAAAAAAGAAAAACAAACACATTTTATATTTTTCCCTTCTTCACAGCACGCATCATCATGTACAGGAATGCTTCGTTCCTATCTCCACTTGCAAGTTCTTGACAGTTCTCCCTCGACATCTCCTTCCTTGCCTCACCTATATGCCCATTGTAGTTGGCTTGTGTCCCTAGGCCTATTATATTTTCCTCTCTATATATAATAGAGAGGGTAATCTTAATATGGATCCATTCTTTTATGTCCTCTCTGGCATTTATATTTTTAACACTCCCTCTGACATGTGGGCGGATGAACTTGATTCGACCAAGACAAAGCTGAACACGTGAACTGAACTTATAATTGGGGCTGTATACATTTTTAATCACTGACGGGATTCAAACTCAAGACCATGAAAATTTAATTAGGTGACCATCTTTCCTAAAAGCTTATGATGCTAGGAAGAGACCCAATTTATTCATTTATATTCTTAACAAAACCCAATTCTTTGTACATTGTGCTCCACTATTTACTTCAGTTTGATAAGAAAAGGTTGGGGAAAGAAAAGAAGACAAGAGAACAATGCAATAGAGGACGACCCACACAAACTTTGTTAGATATAATTAAAAGAGACTTCTGATTCTTGCTTTTTAATTTTGTTGTTGACGGGCTCGATTGCTACAATTGGTGTGTTTTTATGGATCCTAAATAGTTGGGTCTAATGGCTTCTTGTTGTCATTGTTGAAAACAGAGAGGCATACATGTTTAAAATCTTTAGCAGTGTCTTTGGTTAGGCTGACTTTGTTATGCTTGAGCTGAAAATTTTGTTCACTTTGGCATGCTCCTCTCTTGATCTTTGTTTAAAGAAGCTATCTTTTTATATTTTTACAATTTACCAATGAGTTCATCTTTGTTTTTATTTTTTATCCTGACAATGCAATCTCCTAAGACTTTTAGGTGTTCTAATAGATTGTTAATGTGTCAGAAACCCATTTACAGGTTGCAGGGTTCTCGTCGTCAGATTTTAAGATATGGAAGTTTGGGAGTTGCTGTTACTTGTTTTCTATTTACTGTGACAAATTGGAAGGTAGGAATGATTAAATGAAACATTTGAGAATCAGGTGATTATGCATTTAGGAATCCCTTATATCACTATCATGCAAGGTTCAAAATCTCGGTTTCGGTACCAGTACCGGAAATGGTACCGGCTGCTGTCAGCAGCACATGCACAGTAGCAGCACGGCACAACATGCTGTGTCGTGCTGCTCCCATGCCGGGCGGTACCACCCGGTTTCAGTTCGGTACCGGGTGTACTGAATACGGAAAACTAAAATTCCGGTACGTACCGCCCGTAACATACGAATTTTAATACCTTGCTATCATGTACCTTTTTGGTTTTTTCCCTTTTGTTTTCTTTTGTTTTCTGATTGTCGAGGAACTAGCTAGAATGAACTGAAATAAATAGAACCAAATAAACACTGGAGGGGAAACAACATAAAGATCACCAACACACCTATTTTAGTTGTGTGAAAGGAGAAAACCCTGATCCATATTATGATTTTTCATCTTACATGAATAAGCTCATCTCCCTTATATAGAGAGATGATGAAGAATAAAGACAATATGACTAAACTACACCTATAATAAAGACAAAACCCTTTGTTTTCAACAAGTTGATAAGCACTTAATCTGATTTTAAACTGGCATTCTTCTTAGGCTTTAAATAGTGGAAGAAACACAAAATGTAAACCAAGATTTTATATTCAAGTTTCTGTATAATGTACATATCAGGCTGAAGTATAGCTGTATCTTCTATGCTTCCATTTTGAGTAGAACAATCACAGATCCAAAGCATGCGGCAAGAGCGAACACTTTGGGGAAATTGGAAGAGAGTCAATATTACTACATTACTAACGTGAACTTAGTACATGTAGAAATTTGAGAATAGTAGATGTCTTTGAGCAAAGAATTGCAACTCCTAAAACTTTTGCATGACACAATTAAACACAAGTCATTTCATGAGTTCTATATGCATGGATATCACTACAACAGCGAAGCAATTTCTTGCCTATAGACTAGTTATGCATGTGCCATCTGCAAACATCTAATTTGCTTGAACAGTCCTTAATATGTAACTTATAAAGTTCTGTGTTTCTGTTTATATCCTCTCTTAGGCTATGCAATATGCATCAGTGAAAGGCTTGATGAACTTGTTTACTGGGGTTAATAAACCAAAATTTGGGGAGAATGAAGGTATATGACTATATGTGGCAACAGGATGACTTTGTTCTTACAAATTTGTTTGTAATTTTTGTCACATCACTAATTTAGATTTTCTTTTATGTCACATGTAAGGTTGAGGATGCATTGATGATGGTTGCTGAAGTTGTATAATTTAAAAGGATACTTTTTATTGTACAATATCAGTTCTCTAATTTGGTTTGATAGAGTCTGCATGACGTTCAGATTTTGGAAATTTTCCTGATACTTGTCTATTTTAGAGCCATTCTGTAATTTCTGTATCTGTCAATTATTTTGCTCAAAGATGCTCCTATGCTGAAATATTTGAATTTGTCTTTTATAGTTTATGCATTTAATAACAATGCAACTCTAATAATTTTTGCCGTGTGCTTTTTGACAGACTCATATCTTATGCAAGGATTTTTTTGGTAGTTCTTCTGAGTTCTGAATAGTTTGTAGAAAAAATCAGTATAGTGAACAAGTGGTTTCTTGCCTATCAGAATATGACTTGCTTCATACTATGGATACATTTGGCATCACATCATGAATAGTTTATATTTAAACTATGTCCCAATTGTTTGATGTCACACTAAGGTTTAAAATCTCGGTCGGTACGGTAAGTCCGGTATTTACCGGTTTTTTAGGTTTCCGGTATACGATATATCCGGTATTTGAAAAAACCGGGTATGTTGTGTATACCGGGCGGTATATGGCGGTATGATGCCATATACTGCCCGGTATGGGCGATACCGGGCGGTATGTCACAGAAAAAAAAAAAAAAAAAAAACCCGGCCGGTATGCATTTTCATACCGGTCCGTACCGTGTGTTGGTACGGTACGGTACTGGTATATACCGGTACCGGCCGGTGACCGAAACTGGTACCGGTACCGAGATTTTAAACCATGTGTCACACACAATAAAATAGTGATAGTAATGGAGTTAGGTTTATCATCCATCTTCAGAACTTCGTGCTCACTAATTCAACTTTAACTAGACAGAGACATAGTTAGGGGATTTATATGTTTTACATTTTCATTGACAATGTAAAATATTTTGCTTGTTATCGTACTGAAATATTTTGCTTGGTAATCACAGGTTTCCTGTTTCCTTGGTTTTTACATCTGCACTTGCCACACATTATTCTTATATGATGTGTATGATTTTACTCAATCATGATAATCTCCTTGCTGCTTTACAGGAAAGTCACGATCATCAAGAATACAACAGATCAAAAATTACTTGTCTGATTTGGAAGTTAGGTACATTATCTGGCCATTTTGGAAGTTAGGTACATTATCTGGTACATTGACTTTGCTACCAAAATTCATATCTTATTGCATCTTCCTTTTCAAGGGGATCTGCTTCAATCATGCCTGAGTTTCCACCTAAGCTTGAATGGCTCAACTCAGCTCCACTTCAGTTTCGCAGGGTAGTTTATTTCTTTTAACAAATTCCTCATTTATAGTAGTAATTTTAAAGTCATATACCACTCTGATAAATTGCTATTTGTATTTCCATTCTCAGCAATGTTTTTTTGATTCTAGTCTATTTTCCTTCTAAATGATGTTTGAACAAACTGATTTTCTCCTATGGAAGTTATGCAATCGAAAAAATGGATCGTTCTGTCACCATTCTCTTTGTATTAGGAAGATAGAAACAAACATAAAAGAACCTGCGTACAAGTCTTGAACAAGGCAGGTGTATATTTTTGTTCTTCCCTTTCACTTAAAATTGTAATTCTTGAATTAAATGGCATTCAGTTCAATCTGTTTTTCTTTATCTTTTTGACATGCTTAGCTTCTTTCTCAGCCAACTAACTTACTCCACATTTCTTTTTAGGCTTTTATTTCCTGTTCACTGTAACTGGGACTCTGGGAGATTGACATTTCTTTTCATAAATCATTTCTAGCATATGTGCATTATTTTTTAATTATTTTTAATGGAATATCACAAAAATAACAGCAAGCACCATGGTTTAAAATACTGGTACCGGTACCGATCTCGGTCAGTGACCGCTATCGTACCAACACACGGTACGGGCCGGTACGAAAAAAGCGTACCGGCCAATTTTTTGTTTTGTTTTTGATGTTAAAAATAACTCCAATAACACATAATTGATCAAAAAATAAATTTAAGATTCAAATGTCAAATACATGAATACAATATTTTAAATCCGGCCCCAAACGGCTATATGTGTTATGCCCCGCCTAGGTTCATCCCTAAATAAGAAACACCGCCTAGGAGAAGCGCAACTGACGATTAATCTAACACAACCAAATCCAACCACTTGCATTAGAATAATATCTATTACAATAATAAAATGCTATTTAAGAAACTTTATACATCTCTACTGAAATCAATGTCAAAGTCTGCCTCCTCTACTCTATCTAACTAGACCTTCACAGCTACCACTCGAACCTGCAGATCTGAGGCAACAACAAACAACATCAGCGGAAAGCTGAGTAGGTGAATCAATATGCCAACAATCATGATGCGATGATACTGCAAATGCAACAATACACGACTCTGTAATAAAATGCAACATGTCAACAACAACAAGACACATGTTCATCTATCAACTATTGCAACTCATACCAATCAAAAGCGTAGTGGACAATTGGGTTTCCCCCGCACTCTCGCACCTCGAGAGTGGCACCTCTAGCCCGCTCAAGCAAGAGATGCGACCATCCGAGGATAGTCCGTCGACGTCTAACAGCGCGACGCCGCACACGAGCCCGTCGACGTCTAACAGCGCGATGTCGTACGTGCAACTCGAGTAAAGGTCCGTGATCACCGGTGTCACCGCCCATACAGCTCGGGCAAATAATCAACAATGTCCAGGGCATCCGCCCAATATAAGATCAACAATGTAACAATAAATGATACAACAATAAGCAGCATGATAGCTAGATCTCACCACATGACACATCACAACTGATTTTCAATGCTAACAACAATAAATGCTACAATAACTATCAACTGAAGATGCAACCAGAATAATTCATGTTAGCAAATAGCCAAATACAACTTATGACAACACTAACAGTGTGCACAATGCCTAGCATAATATCATGCTCAATAATCATCACTGAATGACAGCTAATCAGACTCATGCAATTATTAACATGGCATGTTCAACAACATAATGCAACAAGAGATCAACGGATTTCAGAAGCAAACCAAGCAAATAGAAGCAAGGGGTAAAATCGTCAATTTACCAATTCAACATTCATCGGCTACAACAAAAGTCAACTCACACCCAACACCACTATTTATACTCTAAATCACCAACTGATAAAGAATACAACTATTCTACGTTATTTAACTACTATCAAACTGAATTAATCCTATTAAATCACCAACTAATACTGAAAAATAGAAAAGACCTATCAGACGACCTCAGATCAGAAATCCGACATCACCATCGCGTTCAGAACGCAAAAACCTACAACTTTGATATTCACCTCGACTCGATCCGACAATCCTACGATCAACTACAAAAATACCCTAATAAACTATAAATCCACCTCATTTCATACGATACAACTCTCTTCTTTAATTATCCTATATATTAAATTAAATAAAACTCTACCTCCCTCACTCGTCTCCTACCCGACGCCCGCCCGAGCGCCGCTCTCCCCTGCTTCGCTCGGACCCACACCGACCGCCCTCTCGGCCGATGACAATCACCCCCGCCAGCCTCGTCGGCCTCTCCCTCGACGCCGGCGAGTACCGGCTCACGATCGGGAGGCCACGGCAGCTTCCCCTCCTCGACGCTGCCTCCTCTCCACTCGGGTCCACGCCGGGCGGACCTCCAGGCCGCCGGCGACCACCTGCCGCCCCCCTTCCGGTCTCCCCGCGGCCTCCGGCGCTGGTGAGACATCGGTCGGGTGCTGGGGACGGCTGCGGCACCGCCTACGGCGTGCCGCGGCTATTGCTTGCCGCAGAGGCTGCCGCGGCTCAATGACCGCCCAGGCCACGAGGCCCGACGACACACGCAGCAACACCTGCTGCCAGAGCCAACACTACACCTCGACAGGTCCCGCCGCCTGCCCTCCACCTACTCCTCTAAATCGCCGATGAACGAAGATACGGTAAAACCAACGATTAAACAACGGAGAGATATAAAAGACTCCTACCATAACGGTCCACCAAACTCCGGTTCTCCACCGGAGTCTTCACCGCCTCTCTGATCCCTCGACTCCAACTCAGCCGCCGCAAACACAAAACGAGGATCAGGGAAGATTAGGGCTAATTAAATAGGATTATGCACTTTTGCAAAAAGTCCCCTCCAAGACAAATATTTACAACAAGGTCCTCAATTTTTCAGGTCATAACAATATGCCATTGTAGCAACGGCTCTTTTTAAGAGCCGTTGCGTCATACCGGGCAATACCACCCGGTATGACATCAAATACCGCTCATACCGGGCGGTATTTACCGAGATACCCGGTATTACCCAATACCAGGTATCTCGTATACCGGTTTTTCAAAAAACCGGTAAATACCGGCTGTACCGGGCGGTACGGTACGGTATTTGAAACCATGGCAAGCACATTTCTATTTTTTGCCAACTATTTGTCCTTGGCTATGGATGGGATAAAGGAATGACAATGCCTTGTAGACTGATAATGATTTCTGTCTTTTACGTATTAAATTGATTGTTTGGTGGATTTTGCTAAAATTACTGCCCAAAGAAATGTGCCACTTTCTATTATTTAATATATTTTTTTGTATTGTACAATTCTCAGAATCTGAAAGGAAGGTTGGTTCTGCTGGATTTTTGGACATATTGTTGCATTAACTGCATGCATGTTCTGCCAGATTTGGACTTTCTAGAGAGGAAATATGGTGATAAACCTGTAAGTCCTCTAATTGTCTTCTCGAACTCCGTCGCTCTTTTTCGTGGTATACTTATATGCATTTTTCCAAGTATTTCTTTGGACTTATTTGGATCTTAAGCTTTCAGATAGGTCTCCCATAGTTAAAGAATAAAAAGACAATGTGCTCCAAAAATAACTGCATATCAAATAGTAGTATTAGTTATCTGAAATGGTTTTCATAGTATTCTTTTGGTCAAAGTTAATGAATTAACATTTTGTTTCCCCTTTGAGAAAGAGAAAAATGTGGTCAATGTCCACTTGAATTGCAATTAACGGTAATACAAGTTTGGAGTCTAGTGCTGTATAATTTATGATAAAATAGGTTACAGCACTATGAAATTTGGTTGTATTTTAGTTTTCAGGTTAGATTATGATGTCATGAGGAAGATATCAAAATATATTGCAATTAACAGGAGGTCCTAGAGGGTAAAACCAATTTGAGCTTAACTATTGATATTTTTTTGAGGCAAGGCAGCAAGATTGCAATCTTATCTGATTAATAGCATGAAATGACTACAAGCTAAAAAGAAAAAAAATAAAACCAATAAAGTCATAGAGGGACTATTAATAAGATGAAAGATAAGAGAAGAGGCTATTAAAAATAGATGAAGGGACCTTTTTAATGATGAGATAACAGGAGGTAAGAACGCCTCTTCAAAAATGTCTGGGAACACACTTTTGAAACATCCAAGTATGCACAACACTAACATCGGGAGATAAGGATTCTTACACTCAGCTATAGTTATGAGAATCAAATTGGGCATCTGCGGAGAATGTGATTGAACTTCAACCCAACACCCAACAAAGCTCATGGACACTAGTTCTCTTGTTAAGTCAATCAATCAACCGATTGAAACATATGTATTATTAGAGATTGAATTGTAAATATTTAAAGTAATGATTGTTAAGGAACTTATGTATTATTAGAGATTGAATTGTAAATGTATCTTTCTTATTCACCTATATATGCAAGGTGTCGAGTAGGGCTACCAAATCCCCCCTCACATTGATCTTCTTATAGTTCTCAAGAAAGGTACTCATAGCTGCATTACTTCCCATCCCCATCCCTTATCTCATTTGGTTTCATGTGCATCCTTATCTCTCGAAGTCTTGAGTACCTTGCTTTTATCGCTTCTTTGTCCATTACCATTGTTCCTTAGATTGTTTCGGAGGCTCTATCAAATCCATGATGGCAGCAGGCCGTTGTCGATGAGATGAATGCAATCCACTCTAATGGCACTTGGGGCCTTGTTCCACTTCCTCCAAGACTAGTGTTGGCTACAAATGAGTTTTCAGCATCAAAATTGCTTATGATGGATCCATTGGTTGCCTTAAGGCCCAAGTGGTGACCAAGGGTTACACTTAGGTTTGTGGCGTGGATTATTTGGACCCTTTCTCCCTGATGGTTAAGATTGCATCGGTTCCATTATTTTTCACCCTAGCAGCAGTTTATTTTGGCGACTTCATTAGCTTGACTTCAAGAATGCCTTATCCATTCTGTTCTTGATGAGGTTTATATAGAGCAACCTCCAGGGTTTGTTTTTCAGGGACCATTAAAACTCAACTATCTCAGTGTTACTAGGCATAACATTTTCTTTACGGTCAACATTGTTAGCTAGTTCTTTGAGTCACCTTGTGAGGATCATTGGACATTGGGAGGTCTCTCCCTGAGGATTCTTTGCTATCTATATCAAGACAAAATTCACTTTTAGGTGGTTGCATACATGGATGCTGATTGGGCATGATCGCCTACCAACGGTCTACATCGGGATATTGTGTTATGCTAAGTGGGAGCTTAAATCTCATGAAAAAAATAAGAAGCAAACAACAGTGAAAAGATTTAGTGTGCGTGGAAGCAGATTACTATGGCTCTTGCAACTTGAGTGTTGTTTTACTAAGTTATTATTTATTAAACTACTCAATTATCTTTATGCTTGATTTTGTTTTCATCCAAGATTGGGGAAGGATGGATCTCCACGATTCTACCAACTAGCTATGTCATCATCTTCCAATCCACGGAGTATTCAAAAGATGATTCCCACTCTTTCTAGTATTTAAAATCTTGAGTGTTGTAGAAAGACATGTAGGAGAAAGAATAATCTTCTATCTTATTCACAATGAGAGACCTCTTATTTAACAACCTATGTAATACCCCACTTTAGTCCCACATATGGAGAATATTGGATTTGGTGTTGGCTTATAAGGCTTGATGGGTGTGCTACCATCAACTTCAGTTTAAGCATTTTAATTAGGCCAATAGGTTGGCCTATGAAGTTGTTGGGTGAGTTATCCCATCAAGCGGGTCGTAACAAAATGGTATCAGAGCATGACCTAGTCCTAGGCATGGTGATGGAGCCTATGTGAGAAAGAGCTGCCTAGGTGATGGGGTGGAGCCGCTACTAGGCTAGGCCTCACATGTCGCCGACTTGGGTGTGATTCTAGTCTATGTGTTAGTTCGAGTTGGATCTCGACGAGAACGTCAAGACATAAGTGGGGGAGATTGTAATACCCCACTTTAGTCCTATATATGGAGAATATTGGATTTTGTGTTGGCTTATAAGGCTTGATGGGTGTGCTACCATCAACTTCAGCTTAAGCATTTTAATTACGCCAATAGGTTGGCCTATGAAGTTAATGGGTGAGTTATCCCATCAAGTGGGTCGTAACAACCTAGGTCTCTTTCATTTAGAGAACCTTAATTTAGGAAACAATAAATACAATGAATCACTATAATCAAGCTAACAATCAATTCCTTGATTACATCACTTAATTCTCTTAAATACAATGAATCCCTATAATCAAGCTAACAATCAATTCCTTGATTACATCACTTAATTATCTAATTATAAAACAATATTCTCTAATTATAGCAGAATATATTCTAACATTAATTATAGCATAATATATTCTAACACTCCCCATCAAGCTGGAGCATAGATGTTAATCATGCCCAGCTTGTTACAGATGTAATCAATTCGAACCCATTCAAAGCCTTTGTAAAGATATCTCCTAGTTGATCTTCAGACTTAAGTTGTTCTGTAGAGATGGAACTTCTGTTGAATCTTGTCACGAATAAAGTGACAATCGATTTCAATATGCTTGGTTCTTTCAAATTGGAAGCAATATGAATGGCAGCTCTATTATCACACCATAACTTTGCTGGTAGAGTAGTCTTCAGTCCAACTTCACTTAATAGCCGGTATATCCATACTATCTCACACACAGTTTGTGCCATAGCTCTATATTCTCATTTTGCACCAGACCGAGATACTACATTTTGTTTTTTACTTTTCTATGAAATTAGATTTTCTCCAACAAAGACGCAGTATCCCGTAGTTGACCTTTTATCCATATTGGATCCTGCCCAATCTGCATCTGAAAAAACATTCAATATCAATATGTCCATGATTTCCATAAAAAAGACCACGTCCTGGAGCCCCCTTCAAATAACACAAGATTTGTTCTAAAGGCAGCCCAATGTTCGATTGTTGGAGAAGACATAAACTGACTAACGACACTAACTGGGTAAGCAATGTCTGGACAAGTCACTGTAAGATAATTTAGCTTTCCGAGTCTTCAAATTGTTCACCTTCCTTAGTTAGCCGCAAACCAGGAGTCATTGGTGTACTACAGGGCTTAGCACCCAATTTTCCTATTTCTGTCAACAAGTCAAGAACATACTTCATATGAGACAAGAATATTTCTTTCATGCTTCTTGTAACTTCAACACCCAAGAAATACTTCAACAACCCCAAATCTTTTGTCTTAAATCGACTATGAAGAAAGGATTTAAGAGTTGAAATACCTGCAATGTCACTCCTAGTAATAACAATATCATCTACATACACAACTAGTAGAATTATGCCAACTTGAGATCATTTGTAAAATACAGAGTGATCACACTTACAAATTTGCATTCTAAACTCCTGAAATGGCTCATTGAATTTCCCAAACCAAGCACAAGGACTTTATTTCAAGCCATACAAGGATTTTCGAAAACGACAAACCTTCCCATACTCCCCCTGAGTAACAAATCTAGGTGGTTGCTCTATATAAACTTCTTCTTGGAGATCACCATGCAGAAAAGCATTCTTGATATCCAACGGATGTAATAGCCAGCTGAAAGTAGCTGCCATAGAAATGAATAGTCGAACTGAAGAAAGCTTAGCAACCGGAGAGAAAGTGTCAGAATAGTCGACACTATACACTTGAGCATACCCCTTAGCAACCAGACGAGCTTTCAAACAATCCACTTCACCATCAAAATTAGTCTTGATGGTAAACACCCATTTACACCCAATAGCTATCTTCCCTTCAGGTAAGTCCACCAAGTCCCAAGTACCATTATCATCTAGTGCCATCATTTCCTCTACCATTGCAGCATACCAGCCAGGATGAGACAAGGCTTCTTTAACGGTTTTAGGAATAGACACAGAATCTAAGGATGCAATAAAAGAGCTAGAGGAAGAAGATAGGTGAGCGTATGAAACAAACAATGAAATAAGATAATTACAGTGATGTTTACCTTTTTGAAGGGCAATGGGTTGATCAAGACTAGCATCACGATTATTTGCCACTGGATCTGACGACGAAGAAGCTGGTAAAGGGCATGTGTCCGGAGTCTTTGACCTTCTGGAATACATATGAACAATAGGAGGTCTAGCAGGTGTAGGAAGAGGAACAGATTGAGCCACAATATAAAAGATCTTCCTCCCCCTGACTATCATAAGTAGAAGATGAAAGAAAGAAAGGAGTATTTCATGAAATTTGACAGTAGTGGATACAAGATAATGATTGAGAGTGGGAGAATAACATATGTATCCTTCCCGGAGACGAGTGTAGCCAAGAAAAATACACTCGAGAGCTTTAGGATCTAATTTAGTGACCTGAGGACGAATATCACGAACAAAGCATGCACAACTGAATATCTTGGGTTCAATGGGAAACACATATTTAGAAGGAAAGAGCACATAATTTAAGGGATATCACTATTAAGGACCGAGGAGGGCATATGGTTGATTAAGAAACAAGCTGTTGAAATAGCATGAGCCCAAAACTCCGTAGGAACTTTCATTTGGAAGAGAAGAGCCCGAGCAACTTCAAGAAGATGTCTAATTTTTTCTTTCGGCCACTCCATTTTGAGAAGGTGCATCGACACAAGAAGTTTGGTGGAGAATGCCGAAATTTTTCTAAAACATATTCTTTGGCATTATCACTTCTTAATGTACGTACAGAAACATTAAACTGAGTTCAGCACAAAAGGTAAAAAAATGGAGAATAACTCAGAACGATTTTTCATTAAATATAACCAAGTAACACAAGAATAGTCATCAACAAAGGTAACAAAATACTTGAAACCAGTTTTGAACATAGTTGGACAAGGACCCCAAACATCATAATGAACTAACTCAAAAGGAGCAATAGCCTGTTTATTGACTTAGGACAAGAGGGAAGACGATGGTGTTTGGCAAACTGACATGACTCACAAATGAAGACAAATTTTGAAATTGAGGATATAATTTCTTGAGGGAAGACAAAGAAGGATGTCCCACTTGACAGTGTACCTCAAAAGAGGTGGAAACACTCGAACAAGCAATGGACCGTGGCACCTCTGGATCCAGGTAGTAGAGACCTTCGGACTCATGACCTTTACCAATAATCCACTTCGTCATAAGATCCCGAAAGAAACAATGTCGAAATAAAATGAGAAAATAATTCAAGGCACGAGTAAGTTTACTCGGAGAGTAAATTGAAAGCAAAGTTGGGTAGAATTAAAACAATAGTCAAAGAAATAGATGAAGTGGGACTAATATTTCTTGAACCAAGAACATAAGATGTAGACCCATTTGCTATTGTGACATCAGAAGGAATTGATTTTTGTCCGAAAGAGGTACAAAGTTTTTGATTACCTGCCATATGATCTGTGGCACTAGAATCAATGACCCATTTCGAGGATGACAAAGCAAGGCATGCATTGGAGTTACCTGACTCAGCAAAAGTAGTGGTAGAAGTAGTGGATTTCAATGATTGTTGGTACTGGGTAAACTTGGCATACTCATCTTCAGAGACGGTCTTGGCAGAAGAAGTCACAACATTGACTTACTTTGTAATTTCTTGCGGGTATACTTTGTGTGGCCTGGCTCATGGCAATAATAACAAACAATGCTTGACTCTTGTCTACGATAATCATCTTTGTTACGATTACTTGTCCTTCCTCCTCGATAACCACCTCGATAATTGTGACGACTGACGACTGACGACTAACAAGAGCACTAGTATGAATTTGAGACACCTATGAGGATTCTGTACGAAGAAGTCTTGAAAAGGTATCTTGTAAAGATGATATTTCAGATCCAAAAAGAATTTGAGACCGAACACTCAAGTTCTGGAGAAAGTCATGCAAGAAAACTTATAACAACCATATGTTCCCGTTGGGCCTGTTAAACCCTCACATAAGGACTAAAAGGCAACAAAACATTAAGTTCCTCATAAATCATTTTAAAATCCATAAAATAGGCTGTTAGAGACTTATCCTATTTCTCGGTACGATAGAACACTTTACATACTTCGTAGATACGAGAAATATTTTTTTTACCATAGTACAAAAATTATAAATAATCCATTAATTCTTTTACAAACTCACAGTGATTGATCAAACTTACTATCTCACTATTAATGGAGTTCCGAATCTACAAGGTCAATCGTGCATCATCTCTAAGCCAAGTCAGCCTAGTATGATCAGTAGGAGGTTCATTGGTGAGATGATCATCCTTGTCCATGCTCCTGACATAAACTCGAACTGATTTGCTCCAATCAAAATAATTGGAACCATTAAGTTTATGCTCCGTATATCAGACTTATTCTCTACCCCAAATTTTGTCATCTTCAATGTTAATGACCAAAAAAAATCCGAGCGAAATCTGAAATATGGCAAGTAACCAACAAAGAACAAAACCTCAATTAAGAAGATCAGACACACGCTCGTAATCCGCCGGCCGGAATATGCAGATCCGCCGATCAGGGACTAGGCAACCTCCTCAGCCCGGCGGTGAGGACAAACGTTGGCGAGCAAGGGATACACGATCTCTCCTGATCGCGAAGACACACGATCCTTTTGATCGTGATTTCTACCTCTTCAAGCAGTGGAAGAATGGAATAATGGTATGCTCTCATACCATGTAGAAAGACATGTAGGAGAAAGAATAATCTTCTATCTTATTCACAATGAGAGACCTCCTATTTATACAACCTAGGTCTCCGTCATTTAGGAAACAATAAATACAATGAATCCCTATAATCAAGCTAACGATCAATTCCCTGATCACAACACTTAATTCTCTAATTATAACACAATATTCTCTAATTATAGCAGAATATATTCTAACATTAATTATAGCACAATATATTCTAACAAGTGTCAATCCTGTCACCTGGATAAACACTCTAGATATTCATTTCTCAATAGAATCAATAGATGTGTTTTTGCTCCCTTTGCTTTGGTTCACTCTAATATTTGGGTCCCACTCATGCCCTTCAAAATTTGAGTTCAAATACTTCGTTACTTTCATCGATGAGTACTTATAACTGACATGATTTTTCTTATTAAAAGAACACTATGAGCTCTCTTCAGTATCTTTTTTACTTTCTTTGCTAAATAAAAACCCAGTATGGTGTTTATATTTGGTTACTGAGAAGCAACAATGCTAAAAAATACTTTTTGACTACCTTTCTGTCATTTCTTGCTCATCAGGGTGTTCTCTACTACTCATATTCATTGGATATTGTAATATTACAATTGTCATATTCATTGGATATTGTAAATTTGTAATATTACAAATGCTAACATTAAATAAGCAAATGATTATGGTATTGTAATGATACAATGTAAGCCTTAAATAGGTGAATGGAAAAGAGTAACTGAGTGCTTTTTGAGCTCTCAAGTCTTGGGTTCCTCCAACTCTCTTCTTCTCTTTGTGCTTCGTTCTTAACTTCCTCCTCTCCTCCTGTCCTGTGCTATCTTGTTTCTCCTCCCTTGTTGACTATTCCATTAGTAGCAACCATAGGTGAGCCCACAGAGTAGCTTGCAGACTTCGGTCTTCCTGCCATGCCTCCATATCGTCTCTATATAAGAGCCAATCATGGGGAACTACTTCAAGACCAGGTACTGGTTTTCATGAAAGACATTACAGAATCACAAGCACAATAGTGAGTTGAACCAGACTCATGGAGCAAGTGGCAGCCTTGTCCAAAGAATTAGACCTTGGGAATCATACCTAGTGCGGACAAGGAAAGCACGTCCTTGGCCTACCCAGGCTGAGACCTTTTGGTAGATACCCTTTTAATTCAAGGATAGATGGTGTAAATTGTGAAATGAAAGTAAATATTCTGTATTTGAACACAGAAGCAAGGATCTTAAACTTCACAAATTAAGTGAACAACACTCAATACAAATAGCACAATGACAAAAATCCTTTCCAATAAAGAGTACCAACTGATATTTATCAGTGGTCCTTGCCTTACTGAATTTGAAATACAAATTAAATCTACTACAAAACTGCAACTAGAAAACTGAAATTTCATATGCTGCCACATCATTTGTAGTAACTTCTGTCACATCATTCACCTTAACCCCCTTTTCTTATTTTTTTTCGAATTTCTTGCAAAAATAAGTCTTAAGAGGTGGTGTTGTATCACTTTCAAGAAGGTCTTCTTCACCCACTACCTCCGCCACCGATGACGGATGGTAGGCCATGGATCATGGCGACTGAAACAATTCATAAGGCCCTTGATTGCCAATGACAGTGGGACAGGGGAAACCCATCTACAGTGTAACTCACAGTTCGACTTCCCCTACTTTTGCATTGACTCATGCCATGGTTAGCTCTGTGCGATCACTACTTTCGATTCCACAAAGTATGTGAAGAATCAAAGGTATACATAGCCGCCTAGCACATGACTGAAGATGCACAATTGTGGGTCTTGAAATTGGTGGCCGACCATCCTCTCCTAACATGGAGAGATTTCAAGGAACACTGCCACAAGATATTTGGACCTGGAAACCGCGATAGCAAACTCGGCGTACTGGCTAATTTTCAGCAAAATCACTTCATGGTTGAATACCAATGCGTCTTCCAACGTCTCTTAGCACGAGCGGGTGTACTAAGTACAGAACAAGAGGTTGAACTCTTTCCATGAGGTCTTAGACATAATCTAAAGGTCCTGGTGATTTCCCAGTGACCTCTAGAGTCTAGACCTCATCAAGGCCATGAAGCTTGCTCGGTTATATGGGCAGTTGGCTAGAAACCAAGGCAACCTCCTCAAGTGTTGTGGTTCTTGGCAGCAAGCATTCACCTTGGCAACCCTACTCAAGCTCCAATTTATGCCACTTTAACAACTCAAAAGCAGCAGTGAGGTGTGCACAAGGGTCGCGCTTCCATTATGATGAAGTTTTGTCGCCTCCTCGTCAATGCAAGAAATTGTCCTTATTGTAGTCATCCAAGAATCGTTAGAAGCCACGCCCGGCAAGCTTGACATCAATCACTTAGCATCTGACATTGGTGAACCGGATCCTTAAATTTCTCTCATGGTATTAAATGGCACTACTCAACCCAAACTACGCAAGTAGTCAGTTCCCTTGAAGGATTTCCTATCTACGTTCTCGTTGATTCGAGCAGCACACACAAATTTAATGGTTGCTTGACTTAATATCCTAGTGAAATGCTGCCACAGCCTATCCATAGCAGTGGCTAATGGCGACCAATTGCACAACGAAGGGAGCATTCCGTAACAGATTTGCACCCTCCACCTCGACAAGAAACTAGTTGAGGCCACCTTATTCATCATATCGCTTAGCCGGTTCGACGGTTCGACGCTGTCCTTGGTGTTCAATGGCTACAAGCTGTTGGACCCACTATATGCGATTTTGACAAGATGAAAATGAAAACTTCCTTGCAGGATCGAATTATCACCTCCATGGCCTTCTTCCCCAACAAAAGACTTCATTCATGACATCCATGGTATGCTTAGTAGCACAAGACGACTTTCTCTTTGTCCACTAATTCTGCGACATTTTTTAAAAACATGAGAGCCTCCTTCCAATCTGCTCTTATGACCACTGGATTAGGCTGCGCCCCTACTATTATCCTTACCGGTGGAAGGATGAGATTGAGCAGCAAATCAGCAATGCCTTGAGATGTTCTAGTAGGGCATCGTCAGGCCTAGCACCTTGTTCCAACCCTTGTTCTCCTTGTCAAGAACAAGTGCAACTCGTGGAGATTCTGCATCAACTTCTGGGCCTTGAATGCGGTGATGATCAAGAACAGATTTCCGATACCAGTAATTAACGAACTCATTAATGACCATGGTGTGTGGGTCTTCTCCGAACTGGATCTATGTTTGGGCTATCAGCCTATCACCAGTGATGAAATCGAGAAGATGTTTCGCACTCACCACAAACATTTTGAGTCTTTAGTGATGCCTTTTGGTTTATCCAACACTCCTTCCACCTTCCGAGCCATCGTGAATGTCACTTTTAAACCGATGCTTCATAAATATGTATTGTTCTTGTCAAAGAAAAGGACAACTCATGTCTTCATTGACTATCTAGCCTTGAATGCGGTGACGATTAGACAAATTTCCAATATCAGTAATCGAGAACTCCATGATGTGTGGATCTTCTCCAAACTCAATCTATGTTCGGGCTATCACCAAATCCGTATGCAATGTGAGGAAATTAAGAAGATGACATTCGCACTCACCATGGACTTTTTTAGTTTCTAGTGATGCCTTTTGGTTTATCCAATGCTCCTACCACCTTCCAAATCCTCATGAATGACATTTTGAGACTGATGCTTCGCCAATATGTAGCGATATTTTTCAATGATGTACTCATGGTTTAAAATATCGGTACCGGTCATCATCTCGGTTGATGATCGGTACTGGGACGTACCGTACCGACACACGATACGGTACGGTACGGTACGAAAATGCATACCAGACAAGTTTTTTTTTTTTTGTTAAAAATAACTCTAATAACACATAATTGATCAAGAAATACTTAAATTTAAGATTCAAATATCAAATACATGAATACAATGTTTAAAAGCCATTTGGTACTGTATTAGGGTTTTTCATAGATACAAGAGAATTATTACATTGGAGTTTATATAGGGCGACACAAGTCCACAACCCAAAATACATAAGACGTAGCGCAACATCAACCGAGATGATGAATACCATGTGTCAGTACGGTCTTATGTTGCGCTACGTCTTATGTTGCGCTACGCAGAGTCTTCGGCGGTCCCGGAGATTTTTTGGACCCTTTGGGTTGTGGACTTGTGTCGCCCTATATAAACTCTAATATAATGATTCTCTTGTATCTATGAAAAACCCTAATATAGTACCAAACAATACCCAACGGCTCTTTTTAAGAGCCGTTGGATCATACCGGGCGGTATCGCCTGGTATGATAGCAAATACCGCCCGGTATTTACCGGTATACCAGTATTTTTTAATATTCTTCATTTAATATAGCCGCTATATGCCATCATACCGTCCCATACCGAGCGGTATGATGCATATACCGCCCATACCGGGCGGTATGTGATAAATACCGCCCGGTATGACCGAGATACTCGGTATTTCTCCCATACCGGGTATCTCGTATACCGTAAAGGCAAAATACCGGTAAATACCGGGCATACCGCCCGGTATGGTACGAATTTTAAAACCATGGATGTACTTATCTACAACCTATCGCTGCAGGGTCATATTCGCCACTTCCAACTATGGTTTAAAATCTCGGTACCGGTACCGGTATATACCGGTACCGTACTGTACCGACACACGGTATAGACCGGTATGGAAATGCATACCGGCCGGTTGTTTCTTTTTTTTTCGTGACATACCGCCATATACTGCCCATACCGGGCGGTATGAGCCATATACCGCCCATACCGGGCGGTATATGGCATCATACCGCCATATACCGCCCGATATACACAATATACCCGTTTTTTTCAAATACCGGGTATATCGTATACCAGAAACCTAAAAAACCGGTAAATACTGGACTTACCGTACCGTACCGACCGAGATTTTAAACCTTAAGTTCCAACATGTATTCTCTTCACTCTGGAAGCATCACGTGTTTGTATAGGAGCATGGTTTAAAATCTCGGTACCTGTACCGGTTTCGGTCACCGGCCGGTACCGTACCGTACCGACACACGGTACGGACCGGTATGAAAATGCATACCGGCCGGGTTTTATTTATTTATTATTTTTTTTTCGTGACATACCACCATATACCGCCCATACCGGGCGGTATACCGCCATATACCGCCCATACCGGCCCGGTATACACAATATACCCGGTTTTTTCAAATACCGGGTATATCGTATACCGGAATCCCCAAAAACCGGTATATACCGGCCGGTATATACCGTTTCGGGCGGTTTTTTAAACCTTATATAGGAGTCCAATTGCTCATTTGCCACATCCTTTGTTGCTTACTTGGGAGATTTATCATGGACAAGGGAATACAACATACCTGCAAAAAATTGCAACATACTCATCCTGACCGCAACCTTCCTCTCCAATTGAAATGCTTTAGATTGAGGAGTGTTAAGGACCTACTTATAGTTATATACTTATATGTATTATTAGGGACTTAGTTTTCAATGTGCTACCTATTAGGAGTTTCTCTTGGGCAGTTGGGCTAATAGAAAAAAATTGCTCATTTATTTGAGTGAATACTTAAAAGAGATCAATGGTATTTTGAAGATTTTATCTGTTATAATAAAGATATTATGTAAATATTTTTTTACAATTTCACCCGTGCAAGTAAAATATGGCTAGGTTGGTTGAATCAACCAAAAACTTGATCTGGTTGGTTGGTAAAATTTACAGGTTTGATTGCATATCTGATCTTCTGCTTTGGCTGACCTAACTACGATTTTTATGGTTTAATAGATCTCGGTTAGTCTGGGTTGGTAACTATGCGCTCAGCATGCCCATTTTGCTGATATGTATAGACATAAGTAGACTAATCACTAATGTATATCTTTACTAGAATTTCAAAATGATGAGAAAGTAGACTGCATATATTCTAAGGCATTATCACTGTTCAGACCTTAGTGGCCAAAGAAAATATGTCTATTTCTCGATGAAAAAAATTGAAAACCTATTAAGGACCTTGGGTCAATATTTTATGTGTAAAAAAAGTTTTTCTTTCTTTCTTTTTTTCTTTTTTTCTTCTTATCTTCTATTTTTCTTTTTCTTTTTCCGTTGACATTTCCAGGAGGGTGTGGTACTGAGACTTCACCCGCTCTACGACCATGTTGAGAACAAAAATAAAGGGAAAGGGACTGCAATATCATGAGATAAAGAGTTTAAATATATGAACTTATACGAAGTACATTGTACCAAAGCTTCACAATATAGCTGATCATTGCTTTACAGCTTCTATATTTTTAAAAGCTTCCATACAGATTCTATACACTAATCATTTTCAATTTTCAACATGGCTTTGTTATGTACAGTTCACAGTTGTTGGAGTACACTCTGCAAAGTTCGATAATGAGAAAGATCTAGAAGCAATTCGAAATGCAGTTTTGCGCTATAACATTAGCCATCCAGTAAGTTGAACATGAAGATTATAATTAGGCAAGTAATATCACTTCCAAAATGTTCTACCCATGTCTTTTTGCTAAATTGATCATTAGTGTATTTTCATAAAATTGTGTGATTGTGAAAATGTATGTTGAATGGAAAAAGTTGTACTAACTTATGAGCAAACTGAAAGTTCATTGTAAGGTGGCAATTCCTGTTCCCTTAGTTCTATGGATAGCTCCTATGAGTTGTTTGTCTTTAAGGTTACAATTGAACCCATAATTTCATTAGTTGTTTATGTTCCATACTTCACAGAAGCATGAAATGAAGAACATGCAGTGGTGAAGGTGAATAGGAGCGAGGAACACAGAGCTATACCTCTTTAAACTTCTGTTCATTAAATTTTTTATGAAGTCCAGTTCTGCTCTTTGTTTTGTTTGTTTGTTTATTTGAGATGAGCCACACTAGTATTCATCAAAATCAAATCAAAGATTGTATTTCCTCTTTGGATTTGCTTGAGCTTTAATTACAATAAAGATATTATTACAGACCATTGTGCACCTACTATCCTTGTAAGTTTCATATAAAGCCCCTCACTTGCTCAAATTTTCTTGTTGAGTAACCGCTGACCTAGTTAGAGCATCTTATTAGTTTTTTTAGCTAAAAATGGCATCCTCACGGACCTCACGCTCCTTTCTTTTTACCTTAGGAACTTTCCTTATGTTCCCTATAATCCATTGTGAGAGAGAAGCACATAGATAATTCTGAAATTTTGCAGAATAATCATGATATTTTTTTAATTTGAAGCAATATTCATTTTTATGCACTATGGTGTCAATATTTTATTACTCCATGAACTGAACTCTAGTAAAAATAATTTGCCAAGGCTCTAAATTTTACATTCTTATGTTGTTTTGGCTGTGTGCTATTCTGAATTTGTACTTTCTTCAAGGTTGTTAATGACGGCAATATGTACTTGTGGAGAGAATTAGGAGTGAATTCTTGGCCTACATTTGTTGTTGTTGGTCCTACTGGGAAAATTCTGTTGCAAATAGCAGGAGAAGGCCATAAAGAGGTACCATCTTTGTTCCTTACATTAACTTTTGTTTCTATTTTCCTACATGAGAGATATTTGAGTGGATTAATATGTTCATGTTACTTGTCATGTTGCCATATTCATGGTTTTCACTTAGTCCATTGGTTATTGAAATATAAGAAATCTGTCATTTACATTCAGCTTCATTCTTGGCTATTGGCTTGTAAACTCAACCTCTATAATCATTTTCTCAGGACTCAAGGGCATGACCATCAAACCTCAAGTGTTATTAAACTCAACCTCACTACTTCAATTTCCAAATCTCAAGTGTTATTAAATAAAACCAGAAACATAACACCTGTCAACTTTTGTCAAAAAACAAATGGAACTATGTAATTTAGTATGGTTGTGACCATGGTTTATAAATTTAAAATCCCTGAGCTGGTAGTTATGGACCAAAATGCTATTTATAGTATACTGTAATATGCCAACCATGGTTTAAAATACTTAGGCCGATACTTGCTGGCCTAACCAAGCTACAATTTATTATTATTATTTTGCTTTATTCTACTCAGTGTAGCTTAACATGCAACTTGGTATGCGTGGTTACTATTTATTTTATTATTGCTTTGCTTAATGGTACTCAGCAAACAGTAGTTGGTCATCAGTATTCATTACTGTACAGTCTGTACCATTGCAATATGTTGCCAGAACTAGCTTGGATCAATAATTAAGCTAGTCATTGACAAAACAATGAGAAATAAATGCCCCAACAAGATATTTTGTCACACTCACACATACATGTAAGTTTATAATTGTATATTATTCAAGTCTGAAGATTCAAATAAATTTGAAGAGGGACAAGGGGGAGGGAAGAAGAAAGGAAATAAGTGATGGAAAAAGCACGAAGAGGGAGGAGAAAGTAGGAGGAAGAGAGAGAAAATAAGTAATATGTCTTTGCTTGCAAAGTCCATCCCTAAAAGATCTAAGGTGCCTAATCAATGCCCCACTTCGGATTTAGTATCTTGGATACCACTTGTATCCACAAATGTTGATCAAAATTGCAAATAGAAATACATTCTTAGAATTTTGGTGGTTGTAGATAGCAGGAGATATTTCAGTAAACTATTCAACATCCTGCACCATCATCACTCACAATTTTATATGTCATTGTTGAAATTCATCCTTGGAGCCTCTTATTTTTAGCTAGATGGTTCTAATGTATATACTGTTTTTTCTCTCTTCAGGAACTTGATTATTTCATTGATGCAGCTCTGCAATTTTATGGAGAAAAGAAATTATTGGAGAACACTCCTATTCCATTGGCTTTGGAAAAGGATAATGATCCTCGGTTATTATCATCACCACTAAAATTTCCAGGGAAGCTGGCAGTTGATGTGCTGAACTGTAGGCTCTTTATTTCAGACAGCAACCATAATAGAATTGTGAGCATTATATTTTTCCTTTGAATATTACCAAAACTATGCATTTTATGACAAGTTTTCTGCAAAGACAGACAAGCAATAACAAACAAGATAAGATTATGATTATTTATAGTTTCATACCCTATTTTTCTGAATTTGTCATTTTCTTCATTTTCTATCCTTCCAATTAGGTGGTTACTGACCTGGAAGGAAATTTTATCATACAAGTTGGGTCTACAGGAGAGGAAGGGCTAAATGATGGTACCTTCGATAGTGCCACTTTCAATCATCCTCAGGTTAGAGGCATATGGAATTTGTGCATCTTTTTGTTCATATTAATAGATTGTCATCTAATAAAAACTAAGCTATCACGTACAATTTTAAATGGTCTTTGGTTGGATGGAATTGATGGAGAACACAATATTATTCCTTATGGCTGTTTCCTTGTTTTAACTTTTTGACAAGGAATAGGTGGACTATATAGAATACATAAGGCATACTATTCTCCATAGATGAGGAATCCTATTCCTCATGACATTTTTCAATATTGCCATTCAATGTTTATAATATTACTTAACAATGTAAAAAATAAATTATTAAATTAATTTTAATATTTACATATATTAAATAAAAATTTATTATTTTAATATTAAATAGTATTTTAATTATTATTTTATGAAGATTCAATTGATTCTCATGAGAAGAAAATAAATAATAGTTTTTATTATTTTTAAATTAATAAATTGTTTTACATTAATTCATATTTTTATTATGTTGTTATATTAATTAGAATGAATTATAATATAATTTATTATATTATTAAGAAAAATATTTTGGTCATTTTTTCTCTTTATTCTAGAGTTTTAAATTTCGTACAGTACCGCCCGATACGTACCGTTTTTTTAGGAAATTGATATCCGGTACACCCGGATTGGTATTGGATGTATTGGTAAATACCGAGCGTAGTATTCAATAATACCGCCCATACCAGACGGTACCATACCTAATACCGAGCGGTACCGCCCGGTATGGGTGCAGTATGGTGCACCATACTAATGGTGCAGTACCGGTACCGGCACATACCAGTACCAGTCAAACACCGGTACCTGTATTTAAAACCTTGCTTTATTTATTCTTGGTCCATCATTTGTACTAATCAAACAAGATAATACTATTACTTGTCTATTTCATTCCTTATATTTTCCTAATCCTTATGATTTCATTCATCTAACCAAACACCGTCTTAGTTTACAAATTGATTTCACTTTCTTTCTTTTTTTTTGAAGATAATAGATGGAGAAGCCCATTAGTTTGTTATTTTTCACTTTCTTGTTTTAATGTGGATTGTTCTAATAATCATAATTTTGCTTTCAGGGTCTTGCATACAACCCAAAGAAAAATCTTTTATATGTTGCTGACACTGAAAACCATGCTCTAAGGTATTTACACTGTTTCTTGATCCTCATAGATATTAACTTGTGTTGCTACGTATTAAAAAAATAGTTATGTCGCATCCTCATAGTCAATAACTCATATATCTTGTATAGCTCAGAATTTCAGATGATGCTATGGAATCATATATCTTCCTATAAAAGGTAGAAGCCTAAAATCACTGTGTTTCGTCAGAGTAATTTAATTGTGATTCATTTTGAAAAAAAATATTGGTTTAATCTATTATCGAGTAACCCGACCATGAAAATGCTGTTCTTATTGTTAACTCTTTAAATCTTTAACCCAGCGATCCTACAGTAGGTTACGAGATTCTTGTACACTTCAGCAAATTGGATTTAGCACTTAAATCTTAGTAGTGCAGGTCTTACTGAGATTTGATGTGTGAACCTCCCTAGTTATGTCATTGTACATGTTTGGCTTCAGCCACTCCAGTTCTTTCCTTTTGAAATGAATAGTTTGGGCACTTTCCTAACACAATAAGGTTTTGAAAAAATTGATTACCCAATAAAATTTAACATGGTATCAAAGTAAGAGGTTATAGGAGGTTCTGTGTCTAAATCGTGCTAGACTGCTAGTGTCTATTATTAAAAAATTATACCCTCAGTCAATGTATGTGTTGGACTTGGGTTAGTCTAGTTGAGTCCACTTGGCCATATGTGAGGGAAAGCTTTACTACTATAAATGAATAGATTGTGCCATTTCTTGACAGCTGAAGCTTTTCCAAAAATTGCTCAGCCAATATAAATTTAAGATTACCAATTAACATAAGCAAAAAAGTACATATAAACCAAACATGAAGACAAACTATTTAACCTTTTATTCTTCTCAATTTATGGAATTAAATTTTTACATGATGAAAGCATCACCTATTGCTTCTGAACCAGATTTGATTGACTCTCCAATAATCAATTATATTTATTTAACAAGTCTTCAGAAGGGCTATAAATTTTTCATGTATGTTCTACTTAACAAGATTATTTCACCATTTTGATGTTACAATTTTCAGGGTAGTTGATTTTGTTAATGAGACTGTTAGAACACTTGCTGGTAATGGAACTAAAGGTTCTGACTATGCTGGAGGAGGAAAAGGAACTAATCAGGCATGATAAACCAAAACTTATTTAAAAGTTTTCCTTTTTTCTTTATTATAGTGAAATCTTTGTCTTTTCTAGCATAATGTAATCAACAGTTGTAATATATTTATGTATAATTTGTTGGAATTTGATCTCTCCACCTAGGTGTTAAACTCCCCATGGGATCTTTGCTATGAACCATCCAATGAGAAAGTTTATATTGCAATGGCGGGGCAGCACCAAATCTGGGAGCATAATACAATGAATGGAGTTACAAGAGCTTTTAGTGGTGATGGCTATGAAAGAAATTTGAATGGAACAAGGTAGTGCACTAGTACTTCTTTTGAGAGTTTCCAGAGAGACTTGGATCTCAATATTTACTAATATTTTTCATATTGTTTCATAACAGATTCCAGTTTCATGTTTTTTGTGTTCTAAATGTAATTTTATAATACTTCCTAATCCTCCAATACATGGTTTAAAATACCGGTACCGGTATCGATCTCGGTCACTGGCCGGTACCCGTATGTAAAAAATTCTATCTACCTGGATTCATAGAATCTCGGCACGACATTGCAAATAGATCTCCGAAATTGCCACTTGAATCTCGAAAATATGTTGATTCATTGAGAGCTTGTGCAGCTTCTCGGTTGGATGCCGACATTCGCTGTATGACCTTGCGGAGGGGATATAACAAACTATTGACCGTTCCAAGTTCATATATGTACTGGTATTCGGTATTTAAATAATACCCTATAAAAAATTATAAATTCAATAAGTAATTCAGCATAATGAATTAAAATTAAATAATTTCAGAAAATTAAATAAAAAATACATGCGATGTGTATGTCCCATTTGATTCTCCCACCTCAGGGAGATAATGTCGATGAAGTGTTGATACTTGGCAGGAGCAATCATAACCCTCTTGATGTAGTGGTAGATATGGCTCATTTGAGGCGTTTTTCCATATCCACCTGTCGTAGAAACCTGTACAAAGGTTCTATGGCGATGACTATTTCCGCAATGCAATCCCAAAAGTGTGTGTTGAGGACGTTCTTCTCTGTTTGTTTTCCATCAGTTTTTCCGGCATATCTTGATGTAGACCATTCCTCACTTGTAAATATGGATCTAAGGCCCGACTTACGGTGTTGGAACAACCTTAATGCGATGAAGTTGGTTGCAAAACGATTCGCTCCCGGTCGAAGAATTTCACCTAAAATATGGAATTATCATTAGTAATTATTTATGATAAACTAATTAATAAATAAATACTATAAATTATTTAAAAATAAAGTACCTTCTGTAAAATTTTTCATAAGGGCATGTACCCATGTATGGTTGTAGATGAAGTGCGTAATTTGTTGCGCCTTCTTACCGTTGACTTCACCATCGATATATCATAGCTTTCATCATTAGGTCTACACAATGGGCTGCACATGGAGCCCAACATATGTGAGGATAATCCTGTTCAATTATCTCACTTGCCCTTTTGAAATTGGCTTCGTTGTCGGTTACAACTTGAACAACGTTTTGGGGTCCAATCTCCTCGATCACCTCCGTCATCAGCTTCAAGATGTAGTAAGCGTCATGGATTTCATCGGACGAGTTCACCGACTTGTGATAAACAACCCTCATGTTGCAATAAATGAGGAAGTTGATGATGCTCATCCAGGTTGGCCCGGTCCAACTATCGCACATTAAACTGTAGTCGTAGTCCACCCATTACCGCTTGATTCCATTGATCCATTGCTTTATTTCATCGACCTCTGCTTCAAGGTAAGGTCCTGAAATTTCATATGGAGTTGGAGGGGCAATACCTGGGCCTACCTTTTTGATGGTAGACACCATGATTAAGTGGTATGAGTTGTTGGTTGCATTTTTGGGAATCCGGTTGAAGTGGAACCATTTGGAGATGGCTCTCTCCGACTCCCACTTCTTGTTCTTATTCCAAGTATCGTCTATGCGCAGTTGCTTTGATGATGGAGGAGGAAATGCCCTGGGATCAAGATCTGAAACATCAACATTAGTTTTCCTACCGCTTGCTCCGAGGTTTGTGAAGAATCCCTGAATGCCTCCTCTGCTGCCTCCTCTGCTCTGAGGTGCCCTCATGCTAGAACTTCGACCAATATGAGGACCGAAGGGAATTGAACCGCTTCGGTCCATTGCTCCGGCAGCCGAAGTCGAGCCGACGCTGCTTGTGCCACTGCTGCCATTGTCATCGCCATACTCAAATTGAGATACGGGATAATACATCTGATCTCGTTCAAATGCAGCATGCTCCAATGAAGCTCGGATGCTGGCTTCAAGTTCGGGATCCTCGTCGTAATGGCCACCCCCGACTTGTTCGGTAGCTTGTCGGTCGAACTCGGTTTGTTGAGTTGCATCCTTAAGACTCTGCTCCTTCTTGTTGGTCAGCATATCTTTGAACATTTGTCGGACTTCCGGTGGTGCATTGGGGCATTTGACGACGTCGCCAGATGTTCCGGCCAAGTGTGCTTTCAATCGAGTGACGCTTCCACCACGTGAAATCATCTGACAGTGGATGCATTGCCAGTGATTAGCCTTCTCCAACTGACAATCGTGCTGCCATGCGGGGTCGGCTTGAGATTTCGGCGCCATTTTAGCAGAGTTTCAGGGTGGAGATGAAGAAAATAGAGATTAGAGAGAGAGAGTTTGAGAAAGATTGAGAGTTTAGAGAGTTTAGATGAGTAGAGGGGTGAGTGGGGGTGAAAGAGATTTTTTGGAGGGTTTATATAGCCCCCAAAATCAGCCAAACTTGGCCCCAAACGGCTATATAGCCGTTTGGGTACTGTAGCCAACGGGCGGTATTGCCCGGTATGATATTAAATACCGCCCGGTACGTGCGGTATGTACCGATACACCCGGTACTGACCCTGTACCGGGTGTATCGTATATCGGTTTTTCAAAAAATCAGTAAATACCGGCCGTACTAGGCGGTACGGTACAGTATTTTAAACCATGCTCCAATATCAGTCCAATACCAAAACCATTCAGTCATTGGCAGAACCTATGTGGTACTTGCACTCGAACACTAATTATAGGTCAATACTGGACAAAACATCTCTCTTTGCTCATTTCTCTTCCTCTCTTTTTTCTTTTGCTTTTTCTCTTTTTTGTCACATTGCCTTCAGCCAAATCTTGGATGGTATGCTCATCATCCTTTAACCTTCATTATTTTAGAAAAATAGGAAGTACATGTGGTATGATATTGACCTGCACTTATTATTTCAACATATGGACCAAAGCTAGGTGTGACTCTTACTAGTTCTCTCTGCATGGGCATAGGATAGGTGTATGAATATGAAAAATCATCACCAAACTGGTCCTGATAAGAAGAGTATTAACTTTCTGTTCTTCTTAAAGTTAGGTGCAGATCATTTGACTTGTAGCCACCACTTGACTAAAATGAATGGAAATTTAATATTTCAGATCCTTCCAGTCTTATAAGTAAAGATGTGGCGGCAATTTAGTGGAAATATTTGTGTATTTCATGTCATTCCAGTTCTGCATATCGTTTTAGACAATATTTATGTCTCAGCATATTTAGATACTTTTCTTTGTTTGGCACTTTGGCTGTTTCTCTTGTATATTTAGGATGATAACATATCTATACAAGGTCAGAACGAAGAATAATGAGATAATGATTGAACAAGTTATTACAAGTAGATACTAGATAAACAATTGAGTTATAAAGTTGCAAGAGATCTCATTCTTGCAAGCTGGTTCATGTTCACCTTTTGAGGTTAATATACTGTCAGTATACCATCCTATTCTGGTAAAGTGAAATGAAATAACCTGTCTCAGATGTTACCATAGACTTCAGCTACAAATGCAACAGTTCTGCAGCTCTGCATAATTATAGGTGAGTAATTAAATCAACTATCCAGGAAGTCTAGCTTTGGAAGATCTGTCATTCAGTGAATTTTTATTAGAAGTATTGTGATTTAAATGTTGGTTTAATCATCAATAAGAAACCGGGAATCAGGGAGTATCTTTAACTTCAATCGTTGTTTGTATCTGTCCTCTGTATTCTTCTTCATCTGTAATGTTGCATCTTACATCTAATGAGATTGTCAGTTTTTGGGATATACCAGCACATAACTCATGAACACTCCTTAGAGATTTTCAGCACAAATTATTTTCTTTTGTTCTTTTCTTGTATGTTCCAATATATTACTTATCACTGATCCTTTCATTTAATAGTTCCAGTAGCACATCATTTGCACAACCTTCTGGAATAACATTGGCTCCAGGCAAGATTGTCCCTTTATTTTTTATTAAAGTGCTTTAATCTTCTATTTGTAAATTCATTCAACTTTTTGTCATTGTAGATTTGCAGGAAGTATTTGTAGCTGATAGTGAGAGTAGCTCAATTAGAGCTGTTGATCTTAACACAGGAGGGTCTAGGTTGCTGGCAGGGGGAGATCCTTTATTTCCAGACAATTTATTTAGGGTATGAATATTTAAAATTCTGGTTTTAGCTAACTTATGGGAATTATCAGGAATTTTTTTCTTTCATGCATGTTTCTAGTTTATTCTTGTTATGTGACTTGGTACTCAAAAAGTAATTTGGTTTACAAACAGTATGGTGATCATGATGGAATAGGTTCAGATGTGCTTCTTCAACACCCACTAGGAGTATTTTGTGGGAAAGATGGTCAAATCTACATAGCAGACTCCTACAATCACAAGGTATTGTTCATTTGTCAAGAAGTTAATGTTAAATTTGATTAGGTTATCAACTTTTTGCAAAAGCTTAAGCTGTTAGCAATGGTCTCAATCTATTTATTTATATTCTCAACACTCTCCCTCACATGTCATCAGGCGTTCAAGCCTCACATGTAAATTGACTTAACCTAACTAGGGTAAAAAAAAATTTATGCTATTACTGGTAGGATTTGAACTCAAGACCTGTTGCTCTGTGGCCCGATAACATGTTAAAAATTTGATTAGGTAATTAACAATGACAAACACTTAGCTGTTAGGAATAGTCTCAATCTATTTATTTATATTCTCAACACTTAATATGCTTAAATATGGTATTCAATAATGATAGGAAAGTTATTTTGGAATTTGGATAAATTTAAAATTGTTGATATCTAAAGCTAGAAGATGAGAACTCCCCCATCTGGTCAAGCGTCAATAACATGACTATTTTCTTTTTGTAAAACCAAATAAATCAAAATTTAGTATTAAGAGAAGTGGAATGGCTGATTTATTATATTTTCAGAGAAATATATAGTTAATCCTTAGCACAAGTCTGAAGAGTGAAGATACTGCTTATGTTTATGATCTGAATGGTTTGAGTGATAAATAATCAGTCTTTTATGGTTAAAGCTGCATAAACTTATCTCATTATGTCAAAATTGATGATGATGACTACATAAGACTTTTGGATCAAATGTTCCAACTTTAGTATATCAGTAATTCTATGATTATAAGAATTGTTTTACATGGCGTAATGTGGCCATATCTTTCCATAGTCTGTATGTCCATAAAGTGTGCAACAAATTTTGTTTAAGTATTTTATCTATGAAGCATTAAATTCTCGTGTTAAATTGACAGATCAAGAAACTGGATCCAATTACCAGGAAAGTCACAACAATAGCTGGAACTGGAAGTGCTGGATTCAAGGACGGTCCACCTCAACTGGCTCAAGTATGGAATATCTAGATACCTTCAGATATTTGAAAACATCTCTTGTTTCTTAAATTTTCTGTTTGTTATATTGGATATTTGGATTGGATTAGCCTAAGCCCAACATCAGGATAGATCGCCCTCTAGCTGTTCTTTCTCAGCCAATTGACCTGGGACCTCCATCCAGGCCCTCAGCCTCAAAAACTTCAGCATGGATGGATAGAAGCCATACGACCGTTAGCTATTGTTAGGGACTTTTCGATGTGCCCGAGCAACGAGGAATCATGGCGGAATGTTCCCTACATGTTTGTAAATATGTTTTCGCGTCCATGTAATTTTGCCTTTCATTATAGTTCGTACTTGTAAGTTGTAACATCTCTTGTGTGATCCCTGAGGGCACACGGTACGAGTTGGATGCATTTTGAGATCATTCGGCGTTTGGTGCGTGCGCTACGGCTAAGCAGAGCAGTTTTCTTGCATTCGTCAAGGCCGTGGCCATGGAAAATCACCATCTCGCATGACCACGATTTTGTCATGCTCCTCGTGCTTTTGGGAACCTTGGTGGTGACACTCGGGGGTTAGGGGTCTCATGTATAACGTAGGAGAGTGTTGGCAAACAAAGCGGTTGCCTTGGACGGAGACGAACGAGCGGCCCATATGGGCGTGCGACCAGTCGATCTTCGCCTAAGACAACTTGTGGAGCTCGTCCTAAACCCGGTTTTATGTTTTCTTGCGTCCATAGTCCTGAAATTGTTGTTTTACGTTACGCCTTCAATACCATTCGACCAACATGGTCTTTTGGGGGCGCAGATATGGAGCGCGAGGTTGGTACGTGGACCAACGCATGCCCCACGATGTCAAGTCGGGATGCCCAATTCGGGACGAATTCGGATGATAGGCTTATCCCTTGCACGGGATGCAAGGGTGCCGCACGGGTTTTCCGCACAAAACAATTGGCTCGTGACAGTTAACTATTAATTATTTAGGGCGTGTTTGTTTCACGGGATAGGATTTCGTCGGATAGGAATTCAGTTGAAATTAATCAAATAAGAATCTCGTGGGATAAGCTTATATCCTATCCGACGTTTGTTGAAATCTTTTATAAGAAGATCATAAAAGATAGGATTTTGAAATCATATGTTTGTGTTGGCTCCCGATAAAGGAGTCGGATATTAATAATTTAATACTTAAATTTGATTTTACCAATTTTTAATTTGAAAAATTATGAAATTAAATTTAAATAATTATTTTAACACAATAATAATAATAATAATAATAATAATAATAAATTGATAAAGTATTTTTAAAATTTGAATTAAAATTGACTTATCATAAATATCCAACTTAAATGACAAGAGAAAAAAATCCAAGGATTTTAATTCCCACCTTTCCAGGAGGATATCTACATCCCACTAGAATCGGATTTAGATCCAGTCATATCCAACTTAAATGATATCCGAAGTTCGTAGCAAACGACGGATAAAATTTGACAAATACTATCCACCAGGATATTCCTGTGAAACAAACATGCCATTAGTATATAGCAAGACTATGATCCCATCTCTCAACCCAAACCCTTGACCCTCTACTCACTATCTAGTTGTAATCAAAGATCGGCGAAGATCAGGAGAAGGGATGATGCCCACATAGATTTGAGTCAATCTCAAATAGGCCAAAGGCCTGAAACAAGATGAGTTAAGGATCCAGAATGAGTGATCACTGAGCAAGAAAGAATATGCATCATTTCAGGTTGGAAAACTCTATAAGTGTGTCATCAAGTTAGGTAAGGCCAACCTCAGAACTGGATGTGGTCACCTTTCTAATCTAACCCTACCAGCAATAGCCAAGGATCTTCCTCTCAATAGGACAGAAAGAAGGAACCTTCCTAGGAAGAACCTAGATAGTTTTTGGAAGCATCCTTGACTTTATTGTTCACAGTAGCAACTTGCCAAGTGAGAGAATGAGGACCATCAGATCAAAGGCATAAAAGCTTTTCCAATAACAGTAGCAGCTTGCCCAGTGTCATAAATGCATTTGCCAATTCATTGATATGAAACATTGGAGCATACAGATCTTTCCTAAAAGAGTGTCTGACACCATAGACTTGCCAAACAATGGGAAAATTGCACCACACTAGCCCAAGCCGTGTATGTGCACTAATTGAACTTAATTTGGGTTGTATATTTTTGATAATGACACTGGCATGATTAGAATTCGGAATCTGCTGCTCTGATATTGATTGTGAGACCAACTTTTCCAAAAGCTTAAGCTAGTAGGATGGACCCAATCTATTTATTTATATCCTTTGTAAAAGAAAATGAAATACATTAGATTAGATACAACAAAGAAGTAAAAAAAAAAAGCATGATAGTATCTAAAGAAGAAGATCCTAGAATCAAAATGAGTCCATAAACTTGGCAACGACATGCTGTGCATTCAGTGGCAGAGCTAGAAATTTAACCATAGGGTCTAAGTTTATGACATAAGGAAGTATAATAAAAGTTATTTCAAAACTTCAATTTCAAGTTTTCAATGAAAATTACAACATACCACCACATCAATGGTGAACTCAGGATTGAACTATCGTCATTGGACTCTAGTCACTAGGCTCGGATGCTTGGGAACAACTGTGAACATGTGGAGAAAGAAATTCGAGGTTGCAAATTTTGTGGTTTGACAAAAGAGGACTGTGGGCACTAACCACCATCATACAGAGAACGAGAATCACAAACTCAGGGATGAAACATTCTTGCCTTGCCAAAATTAAATGCTGGTCATTGGGTCTTGTTACTTGGGCGCAGTCATGATCACAAAAGAAGCCTAAAAAGAGAATTGCGGTTGGCGATCGTGGACTCTATGGTGTCGCCGAAAGAGAACATTAGGCACAACTGTGGTCATGCAAAGCGAAGAAGGAAAATCGCGATCATGAGTCGAGACTATACTATTTGCACTTACCATAATTTAATTCAATGACACATCATCACCTTGCTAGACCTATCAGCTTCGGCAAGGAGAATTATGGTCGTAGTGGCAAGAATCGTGTGCTGCAGTGACAATCACGTGGCGCATGCGGCGGAGAAGGCAAGACTATAATCAAGGAGATGAAAGGTCACATCACGGACAGAATCGGAGATTGCAGATGGCAGATGAGGTGTGAAGATACGTGAACAATATCCTCTTTAATTTACAAAATTGATAAAAAATGATAAACATAATTGATCATCATAAATTACTAATAATATATTGAAAAATAAGAGGATATATAAATAAATCTCAAACATAATTGCATATTGCTTAAAAGAAACATGACAAAAGAATGTCCAATTTTTATTATTTCAGTTATATACCTTTACTACTTTTAAAAGAAAAATCTAGGGGCCAGGGTGGCCCAGTATCCCCCTCGGCCCCAATGTGGCTCCGTCACTGCATGCATTCACGGTGTGATGATCAAAGATGAGTCCTTGTATATCCCATATTTGAGAGGGCCTTGCTGAATAGGTGGGACAATCTATTCCAACCGAAGCTAGCAACTGAGCAGAAGAACATGAAGTGATTTGAAGTTCCTCCTCGTGCTTGCATAAAGGGCAAGAAGCTGTTAGGAACCAACCATCTTAGATAAACCAGGATTGAATTTTTATAGGAGGTTTGAACATGGCAAATGGAAGAAGAATTAGGAAAGAAGAGGAATAAGGAATTCATATTTTCTTGTTGCTGATTCATTCTTTCTTATTACATTTTCACTTTTTTTACCCTTCTTTAAGTAGAGATGCATAACTGATATTGTGAGGAGTTTAATAGTCATTTTCGGTTGTAACTGAAAGGTGGTTTCAGGAGTAATTGAACTAGGTATATAAGATGAAGAGAGAGTCCTATAAGAAGCTAAGCAAGAATCCTATTCAAATAAAGGTCTCTTTTCTTTCCTTCTTCCTCTTCTTCTCTTCTTCTTCTACCTTTTATGCTCTTTTGATTTCTGGATTTCACCATTGGACAACTTAGGAAAGAAGAAGGCCAAGGACCTTCTCCAACTAGGTGTGGAGGAGGTGTTTTGTCCAGAGTTTGAATCAGTTGACTTTGATCCTGGATATTCCACCCAAGAACCAGATCACAATATCAGAGTTAGAACTATGACAGAAGCACTGTAATTAAAGTTAATATGCTAGAGGAAGTCTTTTGTTGAGTCCATTTTTGAGAATAATCCAGCTGAAAATCGGGACCTTGAACTGACATTTTGTAGTTCAAATACACCTATTGCCAAGTATCAAGCAACCCATGGTCTTCAACAAGGTGATAGCAAGATGAAACTGGAAAACCATTGATGGAAACCCCAGGTATGCACATTGAGGCCAGAGTTTGATCTTAAGTGATTGAAAATGCAAATAATTTAGTTGCATGTGGAACAATTATAGGCTAAACAAGAAGAATGGGCCACAGGCCACTTATTTTCTCCATTGAAAAAAATGCAAAAATCAAATACTTTGACATATATTTGGAAGAGTAAAATGTTTGGTAGGAGTAGTAACAACTGAACCAAAATGAGGTGCTGTTCCCATATCCAATCAATGTGTCAATGAAGGAAGTGCAGACATCCCTAGCGAAGATCATTTGTTTTTCCAAGGAGCATGGAAATAAGATCCTAATCGCCATCGCTGAGAAGCGCATTGTTATAAGATGTTAAGTCTATGATCCCCAGGCCACCCTCCCTCTTTGTATCAAACATGATTCAATTCAATCTTGCAACAAAGGCTCATATCTTGATCACTACAAGTCCACTTAAAAGCACTTAGGAAGACCGAAAATACTTATGAGAGACAACACACTTTTGATGAGGTTAGAAGACATACTTCTATTGCCTGCATGGTTTAAAAAACCGCCCGAAACGGTATATACCGGCCGGTATATACCGGTTTTGAGGGATTCCGGTATTCGATATACCCGGTATTTGAAAATACCGGGTATATCATGTATACCGGGCGGTATATGTATTATACTGCCCGGTATTACGCGATATCGATTTTTTGTTTTTTGTTTTTTGTTTTTAGAGTTAGATATAACTCTAATAATACATAATTGATGAATAAATGCTTAAAATCAATATTCAAATGTCAAATACATGAATACAATGCCTAATATAGGCCCACAACCCAAAGGGTCTAAAAATTAATACCATGTGTTGGTACGTCTTATGTTGCGTAGCGCCGAAGACTCTGCGTAGCGCAACATCAACTAAGATAATGAATACCATGTGTTGGTACGTCTTATGTTGCGTACCAACACATGGTATTAATTCTAATGTAATTCTCTTGTATCTGTGGAAAATCCTAATACAGTACCAAATAGCTTTTAAACATTGTATTCATGTATTTGACATTTGAATATTGATTTTAAGCATTTATTCATCAATTATGTATTATTAGAGTTATATCTAACTCTAAAAAAAAAAAAAAACCGGAATGCTATTTTCCGTACCGGACCGTACCGTGTGTCGGTACCGGTACCGAGATTTTAAACCATGATTGCCTGTTTGCTTGCGTTCTGTAGGAGTAGTATTTCCAATAACCAATTTCATTAATGAAAAATAAGGCACATTTCAAGTCATTTGTACTGCAACTGATTTTGAAAGCTTTCTTCAAGTTCATTTCATGAAATGGAGATGCTTGCCACATCCACTTTTCCTGTCACATTCTTGGTTGTTGTCACCCCCAAATTCCTATTGTTACTAAAACCACCAATATCATTCTTGGTGTTGCTGCTGCTGGTCATCTTCTTGGTTGTTGTCACCCTCAAATTCCTATTATTACTAAAACCACCAATATCATTCTTGGTGTTGCTGCTGCTGGTCATCTTCTGCTCGTTGCCCGTGACCATGTTCTATTTGTTGCTATTGTTACATTTGATTGGATGACCAATTTTTCCAAAAGTTTAAGCTATTAAGAAAGAGACCAATCTATGCATTTATATTCTTAACAGTCCACCTCACTTGTGGGCAGACAAACTTGAGGAGACCAACCCAAGCCCAACACGTGGATGACTTAACTGAAGTGGGGAATTTTTTTTATATTGATGATAGGAGGATTCTAACTCAGAACCTGCTGATATCATTTAAATTTGATTGGATAACCAACTTTCTAAAAAGCTTAAGTTAATAGGAAAGAGACCAACTATGCATTTATATTCTTAACAGCTATCATCAACCACCATAGTTCACTTGTCGTCAATTCCAGGATGACCACCATCCACTAATAGTCACAGGTCATTGTCACTCCCACTTTTCGCTGATGCCTGATAGTCACCTGTCAATTCTATTTCAGCATCGAGTTGTTACCACTCAAAAGCTATACCAATATCTTTTTCCATCGGATGATTATTGACTTTAGTGGTTTGCACTTTAATAAGACAAAATTTAGGAAATTTGCCAGGCCTACTGTTTAGGAATAACAACAGAGCCCCTCATCTTTAAAAAGTAAAACTGAGTGTATCACATTCATTTTACACGGATTTACACGTGCTAGTCATGGTTTAAAATCTCGGTACCGGTACCGGTATATACTGGTACCGTACCGTACCGACACACGGTACGGACCGGTATGAAAATGCATACCGGCCGTTTTTTTTTTTTTTTTTCATGACATACCGCCCGGTACCGCCCATACCAGGCGGTATGAGCCATATACCGCCCATACCGGGCGGTATATGGCATCATACCGCCATATACCGCCCGGTATACACAATATACCGCCATATGGCATCATACCGCCCATACTGGGTATATCGTATACCGAAAACCTAAAAAATCGGTAAATACCGGACTTACCGTACCGTACCGACCGAGATTTTAAACCTTAGTGCTAGTCAGTTGCACTCAAAATCACTGTTTAATTTTTTCAAAACTTGGGTTCTTTGCAATAGATTAAAAAAAATTGGAGACATTTTTAAGTAAACCCCATTACCCCACTGGTAAGCCTCAAAGTTCAAAGTACTTTATTCATCTCAATATGAGGAGATATATATAGGTTTATATGAGAATAAGGTAAGCCTGAGGCATAGAATAGGCTAAGCTATCATGGCATAAGATAAACATCAATAATAAAGAGATAAGGCTCTACCCAAACATTTTTGGTTCACCCCAACATTACCCACTTGTCCGACTGTTGCTAAGCAGTTTTTGGATATCAAGCTGAAATTTAGAAATTAGAATTAGGGATGGCAGTAGGTTTATGTTAATGAGTATTTAACCTATCCCAGACCCTGATAGGTCATTAGCGGGTTCTGGTCGTGGGAAGGGTATAAGATTTTGAGATGAAAACCCTCTAGGGTTTAGGAAGGATTCAGGATTTTACTCTAAAACCCGTCCCAAACCTCTTAAATATAAAATTACTAGAATATCGATCATATTATCCATATCTACAAAATAACTTGTCTTATTTTAATCAGGATTCAGTATTTTTCTTTCTCTTATTTTAATTAAGGTTCAATGTACAATATTTTAATTGGGGTTCTAAATATTCCACACGTACCCCCAGTTACCAACTCACCCGCCCATCCCCAATTCCCCATCGTAACATCATTCTCTCCCACACGGCAGCCCACGACCTCCACTCCCACATGGTGGCCACAAACCTCCGGCTCTCCACCTCCACCTCCACCTCCACTCCTACACGACGGCCATAGTCTCCTGCTCTCTGCCTCCACCTTCACTCCCACACAGGTTCTTCCTCCTCTGTCCCACGGTTTGCTCCTCTGCTCTCCTCTTTCCCATGGTTTCCGGCATAAGTTTTTCTGGCCTCTTTGAGATTGTAGATTATGATTTTGCATATTTGATTAGGATTTAGTTACTTTATTGTATTTGGAAGTTAAGTATTTGTGCCACTTGTTTAATGTAATGAAGTAATGAACTAAATGTTATGGTTATTTTTTTTTTTCTGATTACCGTCATGGAACTTGTAGTTAGTATTTGAGCACCTTTTGTTATTTTGAACTATTTGTATAAGTCAAATCAGATGTTATAATAAGTATGTAGAACAACTTTTTTTTACAAATTTTGTTAACGGGCGAAAAGCGAGTACCAGTGGGTACTCGTTAAATAAGTTTTCTTAATGGGTGGGAAGGGTTTGAGATTAAGTTTTCTTAATGGGTATGGGTATAAGATGTACTTCGCCATCCCAAACTCTCCCCAGGAACATCCCTAATTAGAATACTAGTGAAGTTGGGGAGACCCGAATTACCAAGGGCACGAACATAGCCTAATCTAATTTCTTAAGTTTAGATAGCGTATGAGTAAGCTCGACAAAACCCCTATATGGCTTCTTCTATTTCTCGATAAAAAGAAATATGACCAAGAGTGGTCCGAATGTATATACAACAGATTTCTATATGGCAAAGAGGGAAGATTTCGCAAGACTCTGCTTGGTAAACGTGTCGATTATTCGGGACGTTTCGTTATTGTCGTGGGTCCTTCGCTTTCTTTACATCAATGTGGATTACCTCAAGAAATAGCAATAGAGCTTTGTTTCCACCGAGCTGAAACAATATGCGGATGGTTCTAGTAAACTAAAACCACGCCTTTCTAGCTTGTTTGGCTTCTCGTTTGATTCCCTTTATAATGGGTTTCGAAGATACAAATTATTCTTTTCTGTTGGGCCACAAACCAATTTAGTTAAACAAACCAATCTAAGTTATTATTATCCAAATGCATAATAATAAAGGGATAAATATAAGATATTTAACACCCCCCTCAAGTTGGAGCTTAGATGTTAATCATGCCCAGCTTGTCAGAAATAAGTCTGAACCGAGTGCCTTGGCAGCAAGTTGTTCTTGTGAATTTGTGATGGATGTGAGGAGTGACAATTTTCTTGGATAGAATAGCATCCCGAATGAAGTGACAATCAACTTCAATGTGCTTGGTCCTTTCATGAAAGATAGGACTATTGGCGATATAAATGACAGATTGATTATCACAATACATAGTCATGGGCTCATTACAAGAAATTCCTAGCTCTTTGAGTAAATTGTTAACCTATATTAGTTCACAAGCTGTATTCAGCCTCTGCACTAGATTGAGCTACCACATTTTATTTTTTACTTCTCCAAGTAACGAGATTTCCTCCTACATATGTGCAATATCCCGTGGTAGAACTCCTATCATAAGGAGAACTGGTGTAGTCTGCATTAGAGTAGTCATCAATTTATCATAAGGAGAATGGGTGTAGTCTCCATAAGCCATATCCTGGTGATTTCTTAATATAGTGCAAGATCCTCAACACGCCATTCCAATGGGTACACTTTGGCTTGTGCATAAATTGACTTACCACTCCAACTGCGAAGGAAGTATCTGGTAGAGTCATAATAAGATATATCAATTTTCCGACCAATCTACGAAACCTTGTTGGGTCATCAAAATCATTTTCACCCTCGAGTGTCGGAATGAGTTGAGACTCGATAGGGACTTCAACAAGTTTACAACCAAGTAAGCCTACTTCATGGAGAAGATCCATTGCATACTTTTTCTGAGATAAGACTACTCTAGTAGAATTGTAGGCAACTTCGATGCCTAGAAAGTACTTTGGTCTTCCAAGGTCTTTGGTAACAAAATGTTTCTACAAGTGGTCCTTTACTTTGTCAATCCCTTCTTTATTGCTACCGGTGAGAAGAATGTCATCCACATATATTGCAAGAATGATGCTCCCAGCCACAGATTGCTTGGTGAAAATAGAGTGACCGGCCTTGTATCCTTTGTAGACAATTCTGCTAAGCTTATCAAACGAGGCCCGAGGACTTTGCTTGAGTCCATATATAGCTTTTCTTAGTTTGCTAACATAATTCTCCCCGAGCAACATACTCAGGAGATTGCTCCATAAATACTGTTTCTGTTAAATCACTGTAGAGAAAGACATTTTTTACATCCATTTGAAACATGCTCCATCCAGAATTAATTGCTATAGAAATGAGAATTCTAACAGAATTGAGTCGTGCCACTGGAGAAAAAGTTTCAATGTAATCAACCCCATATACCAGAATGGATTAAAGTAAACCTGGGCTCACTATGCATATTCAAGCTCTGCGGAAAGGATACTTTGTAGTGTTTGCCTAACTCAGAGGCTTCACACTTAAAAGGAGTAAAAGGAACACACTTGGGAAGAGCATTTTTAAGTTTTCCAGGAGAGGGGTGACCTAGTTGGCAATGCCATTGGTAAAAAGAAGTAGAATGATGAGCCACAAGTAAACACGATGATAGTAGATAGACACCTCCATATTTAGCGCTCCCACCAATCTTCCTCCCCATCTTTAGATCCTCTATTGCATAATGAGAAGGAAAGAAAGTCACTGAACAATTATAATCTCTAGAGTTTTGGCTGATTGAGAGTAGGCTAACAGGGAATTTTGATAAGTCAAATACATTTTCAAGTTTCAAATTATCAGATGTAACTATGGATGCTAAACCCTGAATAAGTGATACAAAGCCATCAGCTAAGCGAACATGAGGAAGGCTATAGGGAGTATGCAATTTTGGAAAAAGACTCTTGTTACCTGACATATGATTGGTGATTGGAAGCACAACACTGGAGTCAAGGATCCATGACATACCAACAGAGACAGTAGCTACAACTCCATAATTAGAAGCCATAGCTGTGGAAGATGAGGTAGCTTGCAAAATTTTTTCATACTCGAATCTGGAGATGATAACAGAGTAATATGTCTGGGTATTAGTGGTTGCTGAAGATTTTATGGTGCCAGAGTATGCATGAGTAGGAGTAGCGATTTTGGCTTGTGGTCTCCCAAATATTTACCAGCATTTGATGGCAAGATGATTTGATCACCCGCAATGTGGACATGATGGAAAGAAATTTTTTCCATGTCTGCGGCCTCCCGTCTTACTACCTCGACCCTTGCCCCAATTTTCACCAATAGGAGAGGGAGCTGGAGTAACACGAAGAACTCTAGCCATGGTCCTGCATAGATCAGGAATCGTATTATCAACTATAAGTTAGGTTCTGACCCCTTGGAGTGATGATGGAAGCCCATTCAGAAATTTAGTCACTAGGAATTCATATATTTGTTTTTTTAGAATAGAAACATCAGCGACAAGCATGTATTTGTATTTGGCTTAGCCTGGAGAGTAGCATAATATTCCACATAACCGCCTTCGTCTATTTTTAGATTAAAAAGATCTGAACACAAAGTGTAAATTCTTGATATGGTCTTGTCTTGGTAATAAGTTTTCCTTAGGGCATCCCACATATTTTTTTGTCGTTGAGTGGAAAACCATAGTGGAAGCAATCTGTAGTTCAAGACTGTTTAATAACTAAGAAATAACAGCACAATCACTTGCTTCAGTTGCTTCCCAGTCACAATATTATGTAATATTTGGTGTGCTTTCTTTTGCGAGCCACATAGGACTTTGAAAGCCCTTGCCCACAAGAGATAATTAGCACCATTTAATTTAATTGAACTATTGAAGTACCATAGGCGGTTGTCTTTGGATCTACCACTGAGTTTGACATTATTGAAATATAGGACCGATAATAGTAAAAAAACAGAATTGAAACGTGGAACCCGCAAAGCAGTAGTTCTGTCACGAAGAGCGAGATGAATCTTAATTCTGCGTCGAAAAGCGTGCCAAAGAATCTGGAAGGTTGCGTGTGGACGCATTATGGAAGCCGAGAGTGGAGACGCGGCACGAAAATCGAGGCACACAAAGTGGACGCTGAGGCGCAGCAAACGCTGCAGAAACCGAAGAGAAAAGGTCGTGTCTGCACGCATCCCAAGAGAAAAAATCACGCCTGGATACACGTGTATGGGGAAAACAACCTGTACGCGCCTGGAAAAATTGCGCCCGGATATGTGCGTATGCGAAAACACCCTGCATGCGCCTGGACAAATCGTGCCTTGGTATGCGACCTGCATGCGCCTTGAAAAATTGCGCTTGGATACGTGATCTGCACGTGCCTGGAAAAAAACTTGCCCGCTGCTTGGGTACACACGTCTGAGGAAAGCAACCAGACCTGCACGAGTCTGGATACACGCACCCGGATACATGCGCTTGGGAAAGATGCATGGAGAATCACGTTAGGGGTTGTAAAAATACTGCATCTGGAAAATGCAATTTGAGGAGATGATCCTATGTGGTGCTGGAGCAGAGACCGCCGCGTGGAGACGCTGTGCGGAAGACTAAGGCACCGTGTGGAGACGCAGCACAGAAGTCGAGGCACCGCGTGGTGACGCAACCCAGAAGTTGAGGTTGGTTCGTACGGTCGATGCTTCGAGAAGCGTGCGCTAGCCGGAGAAATTGGGAAAAGTGGAAGAAAGGAGATCTTTAAGGCTCTGATACCGTGTTAAGCCTCAAAGTTCAAAGTATTTTATTCATCTCAATGTGAGGAGATATATATAGGTTTACATGAGAATAAGGTAAGCCTGAGGCATAGAATAGGCTAAGCTATCTTGACATAAGATAAACATCAATAATAGAGAGATAAATGCATAATAATAAAGGGGATAAATATAAGATATTTAACAACCACCATAATACTTAAAGGGTATGTCACAAGATGCTGGAAAATGGTAAGTGCAACAGAATTAGACACTAGATTCTGAGAGAAAGTTCAAACATGTTCTGCTGATATTTATAATATCTCATATTCATGAAATAGTTGTATTTCGTATAATTTTATTTTTATTTGGAACAAAAGTAGTCCCTCTATATATTCATCTGGAATTGCAAATTGTCTGCTTAATTTCACTTGATGGGATCTGATATACTTATATTGTCAATGCAGCTATCTGAACCTTCAGGAATTATTGAAATAAGTCAAGGTAGTTATTTCTTTTTATCTTGATGAATGTCTCATCTCCAATTTGTGCATGTTTCTGATAGTAGAAAATATGTGTAATCACCAAAATGAGGGAAATATACTAACTGAAGTCTGAAACGATGGAATTTTCTCTTCAGCTATATGGATAGTCCCCGTTTTAGAGCTTGTTATGTTGTGTGCACACAGCTATAAACCTCCATTTTCCCAGTTAAGTGATTGTCCTTGGTGTAAAAATAATTAAAAACACTCCTAGTAACAAATAACAGTTTCCTTATAAAAGTGTGCCCTATGATGATATTAATATACTGGATTTTTCTATCTTTTAATTATTTTTATTTTAGCAAAATTGTCCAAATATTAACCATGGAAGGAGGCCATTAATGGACTAAGGATTCACAAAACTGTTTATCCATTTTGAATGGAACCTTCACTCATCTACAATGCAAATTTGCAAATATTTGGTTTCCAAAATTCCTAGTAATGATATCTATTTGTTGATTATTTTATGACATCTTGCAGGAAGATTGCTTATTGCTGATACAAACAACAACATAATTCGATATATTGACCTAAATGAAGATGACCCTATGCTGCATACACTTGAGTTGAGAGGAGTGCAACCACCATCAGTAAAGCCTAAATCACTAAAGCGCCTTAGAAGACGCCTCTCTGCTGACACAGATATTATTAAAATTGATGGTGGCACCTCGAAAGAAGGAATCTTCAATCTCACAGTAGCAGTTCCTGAAGGTTACCATTTCTCTAAGGTTCTTCTCCAGACCTTTAACAAAGTTATGCATTATGCATCTTCCTGTTGTGGTATAAAGTTCTTTTGATTGATTTTTTAGCACTGTTAGTCTGTCAACAAACAGTGATGCACTAGGGACTGCATCTGGAGAAAGCTACTCTTTGAATGATCTTTTCAGGCTCCATAGCACATGCGGAACTGCGTGACCTTTTTTCTTTATGTACCTTTTTTTTTTTTCCTATTTTCTCTCTTTTTTTACTTTTTTTCCTCTTCGCTGTAAATTTTCCCTTGTATATTTTTTTCATTAAAAAGTTTTGGTGGTGGATTCCTGCTGACTTTACCCGCTCAAGAAAAAAGTAAAAGTTTATGGTATCTTAGATGTTAGTTGTAATAAGAACATCCCCTTGCTTATTTCAAACTTTTGGCATCAATCTCAAAATGCTTATGAGTGTATAAGTAAAAAAAAGTGTTCACTCTATTGAATGCTGGTTCCTTGTAAGAAACTTAGGTGCCTGATTACTTGTTTTATTAAGATTAGGGTTTAAAATCTCGGTCGGTACGGTACGGTAAGTCCGGTATTTACCGGTTTTTTAGGTTTCCGGTATACGATATACCCAGTATTTGAAAAAACCGGGTATGTTGTGTATACCGGGCGGTATATGGCGGTATGATGCCATATACCGCCCGTTAGGGGCGGCAAAAATAGGCACGGCACGATAACTGCGGGCCGGGCCGAAAAATTTGGCCCGATAACATTGCGGGCCGACGCGGGCCGGCTCTTATCGGGCCGGGCCGGGCCGTTTGGCCCGCTAAACATATATATATATATAAAAGTTTAGATTAGGGCTTGTTTAGTGCTTTAAAATTGAATGTGAAGTTAATCTATGGAGTTTTTCGTGTGAAATATCATATTTGATGCTTATTTGGTCTCTTAAATATTTTAAATTATTTTTTTTACAATTTTTTAGAAATTTTTTAGTTAATAAGAGGGCTCGCGGGCCGGGCCGGGAATTCCCGGCCCACTGAGTTAGCGGGCCGGGCCGGCCCGTTTTGCCACCCCTACCGCCCGGTATGGGCGATACCGGGCGGTATGTCACGGAAAAAAAAAAAAAAAAAACTGCCGGTATGCATTTTCATACCGGTCCGTACCGTGTGTCGGTACGGTACCGGTACCGGCCGGTGACCGAAACTGGTACCGGTACCGAGATTTTAAACCATGATTAAGATTAATCTAGGGCCCATTATTCTAAAATTTTATAGCACTTAGTTAAACAAGGATTTCACCTACTGGCTATCTCTAAAATAGTAGGCACTGTAAGTTATCATGTACTGCCACTGATAGCAGGTATTGTAAGTTATTATAAATTTACTGCCACTAATAATGGGTCTCACCAAGAATACCCTCTATCTTGGCAGTACTTAAGTACACGAGTTATTTCTTCTTACTTGAATCATATATATTTCTTTTATTTTCGCATCTTTATTTATGCAATTCTGTGTAGACATAATTTCAACAGTCGTATTCCTGCCGTTTTCCAATTGCTGTGCTTTGCATCCTGTCTATTCCCAGAAGTTGGTTAGTTTTGTTAGTATTGTTATGTATGACTTGTTTCTACTCCAGCTAGTTAGCATGGTTGCTATCTTTTGTTGGGTTGGAAGTGGATGGATTTTCTATTGGGGCAAACATGTACATATTATAAGAGTAATGCTCCTAATACTATTTTCACTAAATTTTGCAGGAAGCTCGCAGTAAATTCGATGTGGAAATTGATCCTATAAATTCAATTGATATTGAACCCATAAATGGATATTTAAGTTCAGATGGGTCTGCTTCCATTAAATTCAGGAGAAACTCTACTTCACCCGCCATGGGACGAATAAACTGCAAGGTACTTCTGTGTGTGCAGAACTTATTGAATTAAAAGATTAAATTCCTTGTGTTACTATATATGTTATGGTGAAGGAACAACAAGATTTGCAAAATAGAGAACTAGGATTGCAAAATGGGGAATTTTACTGACATATCCTTCTTTTGGTGATTGTACCAATTAATAATTCTCTGTGTTACAAGTTTTGTCATGACTCAAGCTGAAAACTATGCTCCTGCAGCCCCCTCGAAAAGTAGTACACTGAATTTGCTCTTTGAGGGCAGGTTGTTACTTTCATGCTAAATAAAACTTAGTCCACACTAAAGCGATATCCATACCTGGTAATTGTTCAGGTTAGTATTTTACTAACACTCCATATAGTCCAGTAGATAAGGTCTGGAGGTAGGTCCTATTATTCCTCAGGCCTGCACCAAGGGGGGACCCATTATCACTACATTTGTTTATTATTTGAGAAGGTCTCCTCACATTGCTCAGGAAAGCTGAGAGGGAGTCTCTCATTTATGGCATTTTATATGTGTTTTCAGGGTTTTTTTTTCCAATTTTTTACCCATAAACTTTATTTTTGATGCTTTACTTTAGTAAAAAATAGTTAAAGCTTAAATTGGATGAAAACTTGATCAAAGTGAGACACAAACTCAGATAACTTAAATAAATAGCTTGTATTTATAAGAAGTTCAAATACAAAGGTTTGTAATTAGCGCATTGCCAAGTGTTATGTTTTTCCATCTGGCAAGCATGCTGCAAAGCTGTGGCATGCCAATTAGATCCGTATTCATGGTACAAGAATGGTTATGATGGTATATAGGGCTAGATTTGCCAATCATTGTTTTGTATTCTAATAAATTATACATAATGTGAATTTCCAGCTTGTTTTGGATTAGTAGGTCTATTGAGTTTGAAAGAGAATTTATCATTCAGATTACCCCTATTTGTGGCAATGTGTTGTGTGGTTTGACTTCACTACATGGGCCGAAGAAATCAAGATTCATTATAAAAGGGAGATAATGAGTAAGAAAGAATCATAGCATAAAGCTATAATATGGTTAGGTTGTGAGCTTTGTGTTACCTAGTAGGTACTGATTATAGGTTGTTTGAACCTTGATTCTAGGATGGCAAATTTTTGAACAAAGAAGATTGTCATGCTCCATGTTGGTCCTTCATCCTAAATAGAAGTATTATTGTGATGGTTTATAGGGGGCTTGAAGGGTGGACTATCATTAGTTTGCACTTGAACACTTTTGGATCACATGGTCTTAGTCTTTGGCCTGTGTTATTGGATTGTTAGGTTCATTGAGACACATTTGGACAAATTTGTAGTCCATAATTGAGATCACAAGAATTGTTCAAGACTTTCACCAATGCCTTTTAGATTCAATGAACAAGGATCTCATGCTTAGTGCATTAAGAATAACTGAAAATGTTCATAGAAGAGACTCAATTTGTCTCACTCTCAGTGCTCATGCTGCCACAAACACACAAGCTAAGCCTCTCAGATCAGTGACTGAATTTTTGCTGGAAATACTTGATCAATGATACTACATTGATTTAACACCATAACATGTGATCTTCTATTTTGCAGGTTTACTACTGCAAGGAGGATGAAGTTTGCCTTTACCAATCTGTAGCCTTTGATGTTTCATTGAAAGAAGAAGAACCAGAATCAAGTGAGGGAATTATCAATCTTTCTTACACCGTTACACCAAAAGTTCCTTCAGGTACTTCACAAATGATGTTTGGCAAGTAATATCATTTGAGAAGTACTTAAGTAGATTTTATGATGTTTACTAATTGTAACTATCTGAGATGTGAATAGTTGTAACTGTGCCATTGTTGCCTCTTCTTTCTCTTTCATATTTTATAAGTCCATTCAAATTTTATGCTGAGGAAGCACAGTAAATATTATAAATTTTGTCTTACATTTCTTCTATACTAATGTATGATAGTCTGAAAGTTAGTTTCATGGTTTCTGGTTGTTAAAAATAAATTGGATCATTTCATAACAGTTTATGATCTTGAGATCAATTGTCACTCCGTCCAAACATGACATTAGAGCACAGGTTATTGTGGAAACCCATCCCGCCTTATTTCTTTGCTTAATTATTTCTCTGTGGTTATCTGTAGGTAAGTCTTCTGTTTTTTTGCTCTTTTGTAATCCTGTCTGCAATCAAGCCTAAATTAGCGCTTGACGGCAAGGGGGAATATTAAGAAATAAATTAGACAGCCTTTTCAAACCACTTAAGCTTTTGGAATTACCAGTTAACCCAATCCAAATTTACACCGAGGACAATGTAATTACCGTTGGAAATTCAGAAGCACATGGAATCAAACAAGTATTCCAGTTTTTAAGAGAATAGGTTTGACTTGGAGTCTAAGATGATTTTGATCTACTGCAATTTTTTGTATTTGCCAACTGATTACTGATAGGCTTAGAAGGAACAGCCAGCATTGACTTATAGCAGGACAGTTTCTTTTACTCTCTTTTTTTCCAAATTACTGTTACAGGAGTCAACAGAAAAATTGTTGGGGATGTGCATGAGAATAATGTTAATATCTTACCAGAAGAAACAAAGCAAAAGATCCATATGTAATCTCATGATTTGATAAAGCTAGCTTTATATCTGACGTTTGTTGGCTCAGTCCATTATCATTGTTGGCTTCTAGTGAGTGCAACTTCTATGGGCAAATCCACTCATAAAAAATATATGAACGAATGAACATGAGTAGAAAAAAAATGAACATTAATAGAAAAGGAATCGATATGAATTCATATTCATTTAATCATATTTATTATTTTATTATTCATGTTCAAAGCCTATGTTTAGTCGTTCATAATAACTTTTATGGGCCAGCACATCAGGTTTCCTTTAATTTTTATGTACTTTGGCTCAATTGTGGCTCCTTCAGGTAATTAAGCAAATAATTACACCTAGCACGTAGCATCTAAAAGAAGATACTTTCGTGTTTTTAAATTCTATAATGTTACGAAGGATAAATTTTATATTAGATACTTAATTTTACATATTTTATTTTTTTTCGTCACAAAGAAAAATGTCTTTAAAAATAACAATCATTAAAATTAAATTTGTTAATTTTCCCATTTCTTCCATTTATGTGAATTTGTTTGATCAATTCATTTACAATAAATAAATGAGCAAGCAAAATAAATTCAAGCTATTTTTAGTTCTTTACTTTTTCATTAGGCGGGTTGACGCGGTATCACATGCATAATCTACTTATTATAGTTTCACCAAAACTTTTGATACGAAGATTTTCAAGAGTTCGGTGAAATTCATGTACATACTCAATTTCATTAATTCAAATTATGAATTTCATTTAATTAATTAATTTAATTTTTTTGTAATTTTTTAGGGATTTCAAAATGTATTTTCATGATCAAATGATCACTTTCAAGAGTCAATTTTATACATTCTAGTTATGAACGTCATTCAATTCATTAATTTATAATTTTTTTAAGGATTTTAATATTTATTTTCATGATCAAATGATCACATTCAATAATACAATGCTATATTGAAGATTTTCTGGTTTCGAAAATTTCAAAAATTATATTAGATTTCGAGAAATTTCAAAAATTCATATTCAGATTTAAGAAAATTCTTAAATATTTATTTCTCGCGGAACCCAAGCTCTTGTTGTTGGTTATCTTTTCTAACAACAAAAAAGAGAGAAAATATTATTACATGCAGTACCCAATTAAATTCCAAATGTGAGAATTTAGTTAATTTTCATGAAGCTCTTACTGTGGTGTGCAAAATGTTGATGAGAATTTAAGAGTTTGATTTTAAAATAACTTGGTCCAATTGATAACCTCGCTTTCTAAAATTGATTGACAATGAAATCAAAAAAGTTCAACATAATGGTCCCTAATAATAATACTAGCTCTATCAGACTCAAAAGATAAAAGGATCTGATAAAACAATCATATATTCAAATGAATTTACAAATTATAAGGATTAAATTAAAAAAATATTATACGGCCAAGTAATAGAAAGGAAACAAATTTGAATAGGGATGACATCGGCCGGATGTGGTGCTGATATTAATATCTATATAGTGTTGATATTATATTATCTACGTTTGCATAGTATTTTACATCCACACATATGCATTTATTGCGAACATAAATACGTGTATCTATATTCGCACCACATCTAGATGCGAATATTCATATTACATTCGCATATACATCGTATTTTAATAAAAAACAAAAAACAAAATAAATAATAAAAAATGAATAAGGTAATCAAAATGGTAATGATATAAGGGGTATTTTCGCATCTTCTGCTGTTCAATGATGACGTGTCGTGTTCTCATGAGTTGCTAGCACTATTTGCCACGTCATTTTACCATTTCAAAAAAAGGCATCTCCGCACTAATTTTAATGGTTTGACTCAAAAAAATTTCTAAAGATATTTTCATATTTTTTTGCTAAAGTTCAAGGGCAAAAAAAATTATTTTTTTGACAACTTATTGATGACGTATCGTGCTCTAATTGGTTGTCATCAGCGTCGTCTAAAGAGCATATTAGAATATTTGAGAGAATATTTTAACACCTTAGATCATATTAAAGTGCAAGAAAAAAACTATGTATGTCTGTTTTTTTTTAAAAATAATTAATATTATATCCGGCACATACGAATATGATTCTCATCCTAAATCTTCAAACTAACCCACAATAAAGAAAAGTTCTTTTCACCCTCTCCATTTCGATCGATCGAGTGGATCGCGGCGGCGGGCACGAATCACCAAGATGTTTCTGCGGCGGTTTATGCTGAGGGGCGGGATGGGGGCGGCGTGGATGCAGGCGGCGGGGAAGGTGAAGGAAACCACGGGGATCGTGGGGCTGGACGTGGTGCCCAACGCCCGTGAGGTGCTCATCTCCCTCTACACTCGCACTCTCAAGGAGATCCAGGCCGTCCCTGAGAACGAGGGCTACCGCAAGGCCGTCGAGAGCTTCACCCGCCACCGCCTCCAGGTATGCCAGGAGGAGGAGGACTGGGAGACCATCGAGAAGCGCCTCCAGTGCGGCCAGGTCGAGGAGCTCATCGAGGAGGCCCAGGACGAGCTCAAGCTCATTTCCAAGATGATTGGTCGGTCTCTTTACCCTTTCCACATTCCTTCTGCTGACATTTTTGTTTTTGGGTTGGGATTGGTCTATTGGAGGCCAATCATAACTCCGATCACATTGACGGCTTAGCGCTTTTCCCATTTTGAGCTGTGAAATCTGTGGAAATTGTCCTCTTTTCCTTGCTAATTTTCTCGTTATTTTAATTTTTTATTGTAAAAAAGAAGAGATTTCTTGGGTAAGATACCATGCAAGTTGCTGGTTTGATTGTCCGTATGGTTGTTCCTAGTTGAATTGCTCATTGGTGATTATTTGGACTGATTTGATCTCTTAGGCATCTTCTCAGATGAGATCAGAGTTCTTGAGCTTATCTGTCTTTGTCAGATGCTTAAATTTAGTATTTTCTGTGTAAATCTGATTCTATTTAAGCTTCATATAAGGAAACATCTGGACTGGAATCAGTAGGAAGAGCTCGCAGTCATCATGAGATAGTCAAGATGGTAGACTTGTTAGATGTTATCATACATCTCTTCAAAGTAATACCAACCAGGAGTCCAGGACTACCAAAAATTAGAAGATCTAGTTGGGGTAAAGAGACCACTCCACCATTAATCAAATACCACTTTGTCCAGTGACATTAGCATTTCAAGTTAAATACATTGGTGTTGGATGAAGTCACTTCGAGTTGGTCAGTATAGACAAGAATCTAATGATGTAGCCATGGTTTAAAATACCGTACCGTACCGCTTGGTACGGTCGGTATTTATCGGTTTTTCAAAAAATCGGTATACGAGATACCCGGTATGGGTGGTATTTGATAAATACCGTCCATACTGCCCGGTATGATGCAACGGCTCTTTTTAAGGACTGTTGCTACAGTACCCGACAACACCCCGAACGGCTATATAGCCGTTTGGGGCCGGATTTAAGGCTGTTTGGGGTCTTTATATTGGAGTTATTTTTAACAGCAAAAACAAAAAGAAACAAAAAAAAAAACTTTTCACTAGCTGGTATGCCTTTTTCGTACCGGCCCGGGTACATACCGGTACCGGTATTTCTAAACCATGGATGTAGCTAAGGAGTTCCCTTTTCTCAATGCCTACTCAATCAAGTTAAAAATGAATAGTTACACTCTTATCATTTATCTTTTCAAGCTGTTCCACTAAAACTACCAAAAATTAGATAGTTCCACACCAAGAAGGGGTATAGTTCCATGTCCCAACTATTTGGAGATCTCTCCACCATTAATCAAATACCATGTTGTCTAGTGACATTTACATTTCAAGATAGATTCATTACTATTGTTTTCAGATAAACAGTCACCAAGGCTTGGCCCCTACAACCCTATTTGTCAAGCTATTCAGTATAGGCAAGAATCTTGTAATGATGCTTAAGAGTTCCCATTCTTGAACTCCTAAATTGATTGTGAACTTTCATGCTAATTATATTGAAATACACCTCTCAATGAATTAATAAAAAATTAAGCTCTTATTTTGTTGAGCAAATTAAATTATAGAAATTTTCTATCCTTTGAAACAAGTTCTCTTGCTTCATGATATCTGAATTGTTATAGCCTGAAAGAAAATTGATATTTTTTTGTCATTCCATCAAAATCAGCTATTGCACATCTAACAAGTTGTCTAGGAGTTAGCAATTTCACTTGTGATGATATTTTTACATGAGCTCTAGGAATGGAGAATGTCAGATGACATTTCTTATTTGTTTAAACTGGGAGACATTGCTGCTTCTTCTAAAAAGTTATGAACCTAGAAATTATGTACTTATTTTTGTAGCTGTTATTCAGGAAGGTCTTTTATAATTCTTATGAAATTATTTATTGAACTTGTGTTATAATAAACTTAAACAGCTATCCTTTGTGTTCCAGGATATATTGACAATTAATCTAAAGTAACCAATTGTTATCTCCATCAAAATCACACTTGATGCCATGTTGGTCATTATGTTTCATGTATCTGACCTTATAAGTTCTATTTTGAGTTCTAATGGCTCCATAATAACTATTTCCCAAACAAATTCAAATTGGTTCTTGGTGGAGGGTTGATATCATGTTGTAAAACCACATCCTTGAGCCTTACTACCTAATTCTTTTCTTCTTCATGTGTTGGGATAAGGTGAAGATGCCCTCATTCATATTCCTCAAATTGAAGAAGACAATTTGTGTTACACTGTGCTTTTACTTTGGTTCTGCTAGAAGTTCGGGATGTTTTGTTAGTCTTCTGAATCACTTGATGCAAGGTATTGATTTTTCCATCAAAAAACCAGATACAAAAGCCTCTGGGATCTTTAAGTAAGGCAAGAATTTGCAGTGCAACAAATTCCTTTTATTGCCCTTGGTTTTTGTCACTCATTGACGTTGATATTGTATATCTCATGATTATTAGGTTCTTATTGTGAGTATGGTTTAAAATCTCGGTCGGTACGGTACGGTAAGTCCGGTATTTACCTGTTTTTTAGGTTTCCGGTATACGATATACCCGGTATTTGAAAAAACCGGGTATATTGTGTATACCGAGCGGTATATGGCGGTATGATGCCATATACCGCCCGGTATGGGCGGTATATGGCGGTATGTCACGAGAAAAAAAAAAAAAAAACCCGGCCGGTATGCATTTTCATACCGGTCCGTACCGTGTGTCGGTACGGTATGGTACCGGTATATACCGGTACCGGCCAGTGACCGAAACCGGTACCGGTACCGAGATTTTAAACCTTGATTGTGAGGACATTTGAGGTGCCAGTTTTAGAACCTTGGCTTGGTTCTCAATTAAAAGTGGATGACTTATTATGTTTGTTCACAAGCTTGGATGTCTACTATTATTCACTTGGACTCTAGTACTTTGGGTCACATGGTTCAGATCTATCAAGATAATAGGTTGACTCTCCAATTAGGTTAAGTCATGACAATTGATACAAATAGATATAGTCTTAGGGTCGATCAGAGCACTTGTGTAGGAAAGGGCTACTTTGGGAAAGATTGAAGGCGCATGAAGTGTGTGTAGCCACACCATCCGTCTAGATCTTCATGTCGCCTTGTAGGGCTTAATTATATATTGATTGTGGGCCTTGATCAAGATGCCAAACCTCAAATGGGGGACATTATAATGCTTTTGTTTAGTCCACATGAGGTATTAGGCTAATTGTCTTGGATCATAGGCATGGATGAATCTATTACCATTAACAATTTAATATATACTGAAGCATTTCATACCATGTGCTTTAGGTATATTATTTAATGGCCGAGTCCTCTTGTTAGCCAATCTGCAACATTTATGCTTCTTTACCTGGTACTTGTTGATATCTTTCCATTTGTTGTGCAACTTGGCACAAGTAAGGTCAGGTAGCTATAGATTTGAATTGAATATGTGCAATGCCAAGGCATTGTCTTATTTGTTGTTGTGCATTTCCCTTGAATTCATACATGCTAGAGTAGATGAGAGTTCTTCACGCTTGAGCAAGCTTATTATTGCGACCAAAAAAATTTCGCGGTAGCGAACCTTGATATTGATATATCGTTTTGCGATCGATATATCGTCCGCGTCGCGATATATCGACAATATAATATATATTATAAATATAAATTATTATATATATATATATATATAAAATAGCATTGGAAGTCATTAGACTCATTACTTATAATCTTATGATATTGCACGTAGCAAAGTAACAAACATAATTGTCATGAATCATAAAACATAGCAAAGTAGCAAATATAGAATATACAAACCACCCACATAGCAAAGTAGCAAAATAGCAAACATAGAATATACAAAAATCCAATTCACATAGCATGAACAATAAACATCAAGTAGCTAAAGTCATCACAATCACCAAATCTCCAATAGTCCAATCTAAAAAAGATTATCAAAATCATCTTCAATGTCTTCATTAGGGGTATTATTCATTGGAGGAGTAGTTGGTTTGAGCCCAAAATCATCTTCAATGTCTTCATCATCATTTGGAAATATCTCTTCTTCTCCTTCATCACTTGAATTTTCATCCACCAATCTTGAAGTAGAAGTAGAAGTAGAACCACGATGACGTCGATTATAAGTGACAAGCTCATTAACTCCACGCCTCCTTGGAAAATTACGACCCTCAAGGGCATTTGAAGCACCAATGGCTTCATCAACAAGCTCAAAAGGAATTCTGTCATCCTCTTCATCATCATTGTTGAACCACGCATTTGTCCCCCAATCAAAATCGTCAAGTACTAGTGGATCATAGTTTTTGCCACATTCACGAACTTTTTGAAATCTCGTGGCAATCTTTCGATTGTATTGGACATACACCAAATCATTCAATCTTTGGTGCAATAATCTATTTCTTTTCTTGGTGTGAATCTATACAAAAGAAAAGTAATTAAATAAAAATAATAAGTAATAACTACTAAAAAAGTACTAAAAAAGCATAAAATACTTAATTACTTACAAACTCAAAAGTGCTCCAATTTCGTTCACATCCGGAGGACGAACAACAAAGACTAACAATGCGCTTTGCAAACTTTGAAAACTCGGGAGTACGTCCACCGAAGGATTTCCACCATTCAACTAACATTAAAAATATAAAATATTAAAATTCAAAAATATGTAAAGACAATAAATATTAATAAATAAAATAATACACAATATACTTACGAGGAATCCTATTTTAGCGATCTCTAATCACCATCTCTCTTGCAAAAGGTCCTCGATCTTCATCATACATATCGGCATCTAGAAGTATCTTGGATCGCATTGTATCATCCAACACTAATTTCTCAAGTACATCATTGAAGTCTTCACGTAGCTTCCCCGAGTACATGTCATCATTTTTCTTAATGTCAAAATACTTGCCCGGATTGAGAAATAGAGCCGCACTATATAATGGTGTTTCCATTTGACGCTCCCATCGACTTTCAATGATATCAATGACTTTCTTGCACAAAGTGGATTTATGGGCCAAGACTTGTTTGATCATCCTCTTAGCTTCACCCATTGTCGTGGCTAATTCTGTCATAGCGGGTTTTTCATCACCATCCGCTATTCTCAAAACCACAAGTAGAGGCTGTGATGCTCTAATGCAATCTTCAACTGCCTCCCAAAATTTAACCGCATGGATTAAGTCATAAATTTTCTTTCCCACTTCGGTCTTGCACAATTTTGAATCAAACCAATCTTGACTTACAAACAACCGCTGCAACTCTTGTTTAAATTTCCTCAAACATGACAATGTTAGAAATACAGTCGCAAATCTAGTAGCCCCAGGTCTAACAAGATCATGTCCGTTAGTGTGCTCCCTCATCGCATCAAGAAGGCGACCATGTCTATAAATGAATGTGGTCAATGATCTTGCTCTTGCGATTGTAGGCTTGAATTCTTTCATTTTTCCCACATCTTCCAACATAAGGTCCAAGCAATGTGCGGCACAAGGGGTCCAAAACAGTGTAGGCAATCTTTGCTCCAACAATCTCCCCGCTGCCTTATAGTTGGCGCCATTATCTGTGATAACTTGAACAACATTACTTGGGCCAATTTCTTCAATCTTGCTCTCAAGTAAGTCAGCCAACATCTGAGCATCATGACACTGACTTGAAGCATCAACAGAGCCAAGAAAAATAGTCCCTTGCGGACTATTCACAAGAAAATTTATCAATTGTCTCCCTCTTCTGTCTGTCCACCCATCTGACATAAGAGTACACCCATCTCTTTCCCAAACCTCTTCATGTTTGCGCTTTAAATCTTCTGTTTGTTCTTTTGCCTTTTTCAATAAAGGAACCCGCAACTCATGATATGTGGGTGGTTTGTAGCCCGATCCAATTTGTGCTATGCCTTCAACCATCAACTCATAGCTTCTTGAGTTTGCCGCATTGAAAGGAATGACATTCTCATAAAAGAAGTTGGCTACATACATGTTAACTTTTTCAATAGCCTCTTTTGTCTTCAAAGACCTTTCAATGGTCTGTTGGCTAGGACCTTTAGAGTGTCTTTCATCCACAATTTCTTTTGGAGTTCTTTGTAGCAATCCACCAATCTTGGTTTGTGATGTGGATTGTGAGTGTGACACTTGTGACATTGCTGCAAACTGAATAACAGTCTCTTTTTTTTTTCTTCTTGTAAATTGTTCCTGAGCTTGGCATGGAGTTGGAAGCTGTAGAATGGTCTACTAGTGCCACTGCTTCTTGTTCATCATCCAAACTGAATGGTGTCTTCCTCTTAGAAGCAAGGGCATCATGCATTTCTCTCATTATCAGCGTTGTGATTTTATCACATTTTTTCACGTCTCCATAACCACCCGCCAAATGTTGTTTAAGTCTTGTGATTCCCCCGTTCAATTGGTTGCCACAAAGTGAACATGCAATCAATTGTCTTTTGTTTAAATCCGGCCAATATCCATATCTCCAACCAATATCCTTCTAGTTCGGTTTCCGTTTAGGATCTTTAGAAGGATCATAAGGCGTTTCACCGGAATTTCCCTCCATAATTTACTGCACAATATAAACAATGTTGCACACAAATACACAATACAAAATGATCACAGCTAAACAAGGACAATACAAATATACTATCAACTTATCAAGCTAAGGGTGATTTCACATACATCTAAGCTGCTGTTCTGGTTATTGATTCCAGAACAGCTAAGCTTAGCTGTTCTGGATATTGATTCCAGAACAGCTTAAGCTGTTCAGGAATCAAATTCCTAGAACAGCAAGAACAGCTTGTTCTTAAAGCTGTTCTTGACTCAAGAACAGCTTTCTTGAATCAAGAACAACTTGTTCTTCAAGCTGTTCTTGATTCAAGAACAGCTTTAAGAACAAGCTGTTCTTGATTCAAGAACAGCAAGAACAGTTGCTGTTCTTGAATCAAGAACAGCTTGTTCTTAAAGCTTTTCTTGATTCAAGAAAGCTGTTCTTGATTGGTTGCAGCTGCTACATCGGAAAAAAAAAATAAAGGGCGGAAATGTTGACTCGCCGAGCTGTGGAGAAAAGATTGTCGCCGGAGAAGTGAGGCGCCGACGGGATGCGAGGAAGCTTCTGAGAGAGTCGCCGACGGGATGCGACTATGCGAGGGAGGAAGAAGATTGAAGAAGATAGAAGCGCCGATCGAGCAGGGAGGGTTTAAGTTAGGTTTTTTTTAAAAAAAAATCAATAATTTAGATATCCCTTATCACTAAGTTGGATGAAAAAAATCGCAATAAAAACCCCTGGCCCAGCGGTGGAACCTTTCCCGGTCCACTGTGCGGGCCAGGGTTCGAATCCTGCTTCTTCTTTTTTCTTTTCTTGTACCGCCTATCTCGTCGGGATCTCATCCAAGATTGGACGAGATGCCGACGAGATATATGATATCTCGGGATCGCTTGTATTGTCCAGACGATACAGGCAAATCGACCGAGACGCCGATATCTCGTCGCTATCTCGACGAGATGATAACCCTGATTGTGTATTATTTTATTTATTAATATTTATTGTCTTTACATATTTTTGAATTTTAATATTTTATATTTTTAATGTTAGCTGAATGGTGGAAATCCTTCGGTGGACGTACTCCCAAGTTTTCAAAGTTTGCAAAGCGCATTGTTAGTCTTTGTTGTTCATCCTCCGGGTGTGAACGAAATTGGAGCACTTTTGAGTTTGTAAGTAACTAAGTATTTAATGCTTTTTTAGTACTTTCTTAGTAGTTATTACTTATTATTTTTATTTAATTACTTTTCTTTTGTATAGATTCACACCAAGAAAAGAAATAGATTGTTGCACTAAAAATTGAATGATTTGGTGTATGTCCAATACAATCGAAAGATTGCCACGAGATTTCAAAAAGTTCGTGAATGTGGCAAAAACTATGATCCATTAGTACTTGACGATTTTGATTGGGGGACAAATGCGTGGTTCAACAATGATGATGGAGAGGATAATAGAATTCCTTTTGAGCTTGTTGATGAAGCCATTGGTGCTTCAAATGCCCTTAAGGGTCGTAATATTCCAAGGAGGCGTGGAGTTAATAAGCTTGTCACTTATAATCGACGTTATCGTGGTTCTACTTCTACTTCAAGATTGGTGGATGAAAATTCAAGTGATGAAGGAGAAGAAGAGATATTTCCAAATGATGATGAAGACATTGAAGATGATTTTGAGCTCAAACCAACTACTCCTCCAATGGATAATACCCCTAATGAAGACATTCAAGATGATTTTGATAATCTTTTTTGGATTGGAGATTTGGAGTTAATTTGTTAATTGTTAAGACTTGTTTACTCATGATTGTGATGACTTTAGCTACTTGATGTTTTATGGTTCATGCTATGTGAATTGAATTTTTGTATATTCTATGTTTGCTACTTTGCTACTTTGCTATGTGGGTGGTTTGTATATTCTATGTTTGCTACTTTGCTATGTTTTATGGTTCATGACAATTATGTTTGCTACTTTGCTATGTGCAATGTCACAAGTGATGACTTTCAATGCTATTATTATATATATATATTTTATATAATTTATATTTATAATATATATTATATTGTCGATATATCGCGACGCGGACGATATATCGATCGCGAAACGATATATCGATGTACGATATCAAGGTTCGCTACCGCGAAATTTTTTTGGTCGCGATAATAAGCTTGACGCCTATGAGAGTGGTAGTGGCAGTGAGGCACATAGACTCATAGAGAGTAGCGGTTGTGCTAGGAGGGTTTAGGTTTGGAAAGCTCTCATACCGTGTGAAGATGGAAGAAAACCTCAGATCGTCTTTCATTGAGTCAACCATTCTATTTATGATTCAGGTAAGATACAATATGACTATGGAACAATATAATAAACCTAGACCAACACTAGATGACAAGCTACTAATACTTTCAACAGTCTCTACTCTCTACTAATAAATTTGATTTCTCATGGGTAGAATCTATTTGCTAGTTGGAGATGCTGACAGTAATGCAAGTGCATAAATGATAGATGAATTGTAAAAAACTGTTGTGACTCCATGACAGGCAAATTGTTGGTTCACTTGTGAGTGATACAGAATATGTGAACGAAACTTCATCCCCTTGCAATTTAGTTATTTGTTTCTGTACGACATGATGATTTCAAATTTCAGACCAAAACAATGCACACATGACATATATATTGTATTGAACTGCTGATTGTTAGTTTTACTTCAGAGATTGTTAGTGGAATTTAATGCTTCTACCAGGCGAAGCATTTTGCTGCAACAGCAGATAGCAGATTTGACAGTTGTTCCTCTAAAGCTAGATTTATTTTCTTTAAATTTGAGCTTGGTAGGTTATAAAGATGATTGTTTGTTAACCTTTTTTGGTGACCTTGAAGCGTATGATTATTTGGAAGTTTATAACTTTACAACTATTTATTGTTAATCTTTTAAAACTCAGACCAGTTGATGAACCAACCTGCCAATAGATTTGAGAGTCAACCAGTTCGGTTTGTTTCATAAGAATGTAAATCTTTTGAGTTTGAGCTATCAACATGATTTAATGATCTCTATAAGAAACAACAAAAAACCTATTAGGTTATTAGCTATTATTCATTAGCTCAACTGCATTCTTCACTTTCATTGTGAAATATTACTTTTGATTTGAAGTCCAAAATTTTACAACCTATTGGCTGCATACACATTAGATGTTTGAACTCATTCTTCATTTAGCCCAAAAAATTTGGAGCAGTTCAAGCTGGTTATTTATCTTGCTTTTTCTGGGCTCCACTGGTTTTTAGCAACTTCAATTTTTCACTTTAAACAAGACTAAATTTTGTACTGTTTCCTGGCCCAACTGTTTGAACCAGCCAGGTTTTGAGACATTGCTTATTTCTTTCGATTGTTCAGCAACTTATTTCTTTCTAATACCAAATGCAGAGTGGGAGCCATGGGGTGTTCCTGATGATTATGAATGTGAGCTGATTGAAGATGACACTCCGATTCCTAAACATGTCCCTCAGCACCGTCCTTGTGTACTCCCTGAAGAGTTCTTCAAGACCATGGAGGCAGTTTCCACCAAAGAGGTTCCAGAGGGTGAATCTGCTCCTCAGTTGAAGTCTTAAAAAAGACTTTATTCTCTCGCTTGGTTTTACGATGCATTATTTCCTGGATTTCTTCTATTTTGGTACACTGCCATTCATGGATAACCTAGCTTGTTCTTGTGAGAAGAATAATAAGAGCCAACCCAAATTTAACTTTATACACACTCTGTTCACTTTTCTTTATCAGTTTTAGTTTATGTTTTATGGTGAATCGTACTTGAAGGAAAAAATATTAAGTTGTCAAAAACTATTGTTAAGAGTCAAAGAAAACAAATACACGACAGGAGTAACTTTAAAGGTGTGACAATTGGTACCTTAGGTGCTGTTTGGTTAGCGAAAATTATTTTCTGGTTTGATTTCAGTGAAACTAAAAATTTGGTTTCGAAAACTTGATTTTGGTTTCTAGTTTTCAGTTTTCTGAAAACGCGTTTGGTTAATAAAAACAACATCAGTTTTAGTTAGTTGAAATCAGTAAATATTTATTTGATTATAAAAAATAATATTAATTTTTCTTGAACATTTTTAGTAGTAATTAAATGTTTAGTTAGTTTACAAAATTAAATATTTGTTAATATGGTTACAAAATATTTATATGATTTAATTAATTAAGTTATTGGTAATTTAAAATTTGTTTTGTTCAATTAGATATAAAAATTAATTAATAGTTATTATAAAATTTCAAAAAAAAAATAAGTCCAATGATCTAAAATTAGGTTTGATTAAATTATAAATAGACCAACTTTAAGAAAATTGAGTTATTTAAAATTTGGATTTGAGTCAATTAGATATAAATTGGTTTAATTATTTTATAAATTTAAGATAAAAGTTTGAGTTAAAAATGATGATTTTTATTTTTATTTTTAAAAATTAGATATATTTTGATTTATTTTTAAATTAATTAATTTTATAAAAAAATATTTATAATTATAAAGTTGTAATTGCATTTTGATAACAAAATTGACAGTCTCGAAATCACAGAAAACAACATTCTGGTGTTTTCATTTTTATTAAAAAAACTGGTTTCGTTTTCATTCTGGTTTCGATTCAGTTTCACGAAAACACTGAACCAAACACGTTTTCGTAAGCAGTTTTGATTTCAATGAAATCGAAATCATGAAAACAGACTTGGTTTCGCTAACCAAACAGGCCCTTATGTTTTTATTATTGATGATACGTTTCAGCTTGTGCTTATGCTTATACTAACTCTGATATCAATTTGTATATTTGTATAGTGAGGATGATGGCATGCTACCATTTGTTAATTTAGCAAAAACTTGGGGTGGTAGGCAAAAAAAAGAAGTCATATATGTTTCGTACATCTTAACATTTCATAATTTTCATTACGTGATTCAATAAATTGGAAATGAAGTATTGAAAATGAGTATGAATACTTACAATGTGAAATCAAAATCGAGGTATATTGTTTGCACCATAACTATTTTGTGTTTTTTAATTTTTTTTTCCTTTTTTCAAATTTGATAGTGCACACTTTTGGTTTCTTTCTGATTTCATATAGATGATGGATCTCATCCGGAATTGATGGTGTGGAAAGCCAATATAAGCATATAGTTGGTTAGACTTGGACGGAGACAACCAGAGACACTACTAACAAAATATTTCATAAATTAAATATATATATATATAAGTTTTGATAAAGTTTAATTATCTATGTATAAAGTTTAACGAGTTAGAGACTTCCGTCGAGAGTAAAATAAATATTCCGAACATCATATTTTGGATATGAGAATTTTCACATCCAAAATTTGAATTTAAAAATTTCTACCTCTCAAAATCTGGTTTTGAGAAATTAAAATAAAATCTAATAATGCGTGAGGGTTAAATATCTTCATATATCATTTTTATCTGTGTAACTTCACAATCAATCACAAAGAAGAAACCTAGTAGAAAAATATCATAATCATCGTTGACGAACCAGAGATGCCACTTGTCCAAATATATGGGCAAATTTACTCGCATATAATTTGAATGATCGAGCGTGATGTCCTGGCCGTTGGATGTGATCCCAGCGCATCACACATTAACACGCGTCCTCAGTTCCGTTCCGTTTAACCTTCAACTCGAAACTCTTTATCTGATCGCTTCCTCCACTCCCCAATTCCCCATCTCGATTGATCGAGCGGATCGGCGGCGGCGGAGGCACGAGTGGCGAAGATGTTCCTGCGGCGGTTTATGCTGAGGGGAGGAATGGGATCGGCGTTGATGCAGGCGGCTGGGAAGGTGAAGGAGACGACGGGGATCGTGGGGCTTGACGTTGTGCCCAATGCCCGGGAGGTGCTCATCTCCCTCTACACGCGCACTCTCAAGGAGATCCAAGCCGTTCCCGAGGACGAGGGATACCGCAAGGCCGTCGAGAGCTTCACCCGCCAGCGCCTCCAGGTTTGCCAAGAGGAAGAGGACTGGGAGGCCATCGAGAAGCGCCTCCAATGCGGCCAGGTCGAGGAGCTCATCGAGGAGGCCCAGGACGAGCTCAAGCTCATCTCCAAGATGATTGGTCCGTCTCTTTTCCCCCTTTCTATGTTCCTTCCGATGTTGATTTTATTTTGGTTTGGATTGGGTGTTATGGAGGGCAATCCCTGTCTGGATCACATTGGTGAAGTAGGGCTTTTCCATTTTAGTATGTCATATTTAAATTGTTTTTTTTTTCTTTGCTAATCTTCACTTTATATTGAAAGTTCACGAGTAAAGATGAGACTTTCTAGGGTCAGTAACTATAAAATTGCTGCTTTTCTCCTGTCCTAGATAATTGCTCAGTGTTTTTCCGGACGTACCACTCTCAGACCGGATCGTTTTTCATAGCTTGTTTGGAATAAACGTTATGGATTACAGTTCTAGTGCGATCCTTTCTATTGAGTTTAAACTTTGGGCAGGGAAATATTAATTCAAAAGTAACTTAGGATTTCAAGCTCTGATTAAAATTCCCATATACTTTTAGCGCTAGATTACAATTATGCCCAAATTCATTAATTAACATACTAAATAAAATGCACAAGAAGATTTTAGTGAACCAGCCCGAGAATGGGAAGTTCATTTTCCATTCTCCAAACAAAAAATAGTTTGACTTCTTAATAATTCATTTCTGTATAATGTTTGATTTTAGGATTGTCTCCATAAATGAAAATATCTGGGTTATTTTATATTTTCAAGCCTGAATAAGTATCTTGGGAATGACAATGTTGTAAAAATACTGAGATGTCATGTTCATCCTGACAACAAATATTTCTCTTTTTTTTGCATTCTTCAGCCTCTTAAACTGCAAGGATGTAGAAGTAGACAATACAATTATTATCTGTAGCATCCAACTACCTACTATTTTATGCTATATTTAACAAACAAGATTATAAAGGAATGGATATTATGTAATCATCCATTTTTATCAAGCTGTTCTCTATCAAATTACCACAAATTAAGTTCTCTCTAGTATCCAGCGCTGATGAACAACAAGTTCGTAGAGATGTTTTAGTTTTTCATTTGCTAATTAATTTAATTGCAAGTCGATCAGTTTAGACAACACTCACTCTTGTTAGTGAAAAGCTGCCTACTACTTGAATTGAGCCCTCATTCATTGAGGTGCCGTGAGATCCTGAATTTGATATTACCCAAAAGAAAAGCAATACTTTTTTGGAGGTCTCGTACCATCAAAATTCGTTATTGCAGATCTAACAAGATTTCTGGGAACTTAGCAATTTTTAGGAACTTAATGTCAGTTATCTTAGTATTGCCTATTAATCTAAACTGAGAGAACCAGTCTATGCTCCTTAAAAATGTTTGTCTGAAACTTGAAAGAATCTCTTTTTAGAGGTCTCAAAAGAAAAAAAGATACTTTGGTCTCGTACCATCAAAGTTTGTTATTGCAGATCTAAATAGACTTCGAGGAACTTTAACTATTTTTACGAACTTAATGTCAATTATCTTAGCATTGCCTATTTATTGAAACTAGGAGACAGTCTATCTCCTTAGAAATGTATATGAACCTTGAAATTATCTTTTTTCTCTTGGTGGCTGCTATTACTGATGGTCTTTGTTAATTCTTATGAAATGGTTTTCGAAATTTATTATTGTTCTCTGTTTGATAATCGTATGATAGTGCAAAATGCTTTGATGTCACATTAATGTATTCAAGAATATCATTGTAGTTCTCTCCCACATTGATGGATAAATCATTGAAATCTCTACTTTTTGTTTTAATTTGATTGGTTATTATCATTTCCCCTTTCCTCATCTTCTAGTCATATGCTATTAATAGTTCTTATTTCTATTGAGTTGAAAGTGATTTAATTTTTCAATCTAGGTTTCATTCAAACTCATTGAGAGAAACTAATTTTTAACAACTCTTATGCTATTGTATTTTTCAATCCAATCAACCAAAAAAAAATTTCATTAGTCAGTGGTTACCTATAGAAAATAGAAGTCTTATCGTAGTCTGAATGGGTAACTAGTAGACAATTCATCAAAAATTAGTTCATTGCCATCTTTATCAAAATCAAAGTCACTTTTTCATATGTTGGGATAGGGAAAAGATATCAATCATTTTCCTCATGATGAAGAGAGCAATTTAGTTTAGTGTTCTGCTTATACTATTGCAGAAATTCAGGAAACTTTGTTACCATAATTTTCCAAAATACTTTGGGGATCTTTAGTTTAGTGTTCTGCTACTTGATTGCTGACGTGGCCTGATTAATTGGTTGAATGGGGGTCAGTCAAGGTCAAGTTAGTCAAATTGAAATCGTAAGTGGTAAGTTGCTACAAATGAAAATGGTCCCTTATCTCGGCTAGCTTCTCACCTTTTATAGTTAGCAGATTGAGGAATTTGGGTAATTATTGTACGGAGGGCAAAATAGTCATCCTTGGGCATGTTTGGCACCCCTCTTTAGGTTTATTAGGCCAGCACGAGCACTAGCCTGCTGACATGAGAAAGTGGGTACGACTCAGGTTTTGCCCAGCCCACCAACCTGAAGGGGCAGCATGGGACCGAGTCTGGACGCATGACACCCTGGGATTGACTGATCAGGGTAAATTTACCAACAATCCCATCACTATTCATTGCTGTTGGAGCTGACGTAGATCTCATGATTTTTGGGGCTTCACTTTGGTGAAAAACTTGAGGTGGTAATGCCTTTTTACTTGGTACACTTGTTGGCAATGTTTCTACTTAAATAGGATGCAAAAACAAGGTTAAATTGTGCTTTAAGGGAAAGTGCAGAACGAGTTGAAAATTGTGTTTCATTGTATTACTAATATGCTTATGGAAGAACTACAAACAAATGCTTTCACACCACGACATTGAAATTTTTCATTTCATGTTTTTTAACTAGACAAATGACCTGCACAGAAGATAAGTTCCAGCATTGCTGCACATAACATGGCTTCATTCCTAGATTTAGGCCTCTAGGAACATGTGAAGGAAATTTCCCTTCACAATTTAGTAATTGCTTTGTTGGACATTGACATTTTAATTTCAGGCCAAAAGATACAGAAGTGCCCCATGACATATTGCATGTTGAATTGCTGGTTGTTGTTGCTACCTTGTCTGTGTGGTTGGTTTCAGTACCTCTGCCATGGGTTTAAAATTGTACTGCATACATTGCAGACTTAGAGGCTCCTTCCAAAAGTTATACTTCTCTGCCTTGATACGTTGTTTTGGCTGATTTTTAAAGATGATATGTTAATTGCATATTTTTTATTTTCCTTGACCTGATGGATTACTCCAAGATCACACTTCTCAGCAGCTTATTTCTTCTAATATTGAACTGCAGAGTGGGAGCCATGGGGTGTTCCAGATGATTACGAATGTGAGCTGATTGAAGATGATACTCCCATTCCTAAGCATGTCCCTCAACACCGTCCTTGTGTGCTTCCTGAGGAGTTCTTCAAGACCCTGGAGGTAGTTTCCAAAAAAGAAGTTCCTGAGGGTGAATCTCCTCAGCTGAAGTCTTAAACCTGTGCCTTACTTGGTTCCAAGATGCGCATTACTCTCCAAATTCTTTTATGTTTTGCTACATTAATGCATGTCATGGATGATCTAGCTTGCTCTTACGAGAAGAATAATAAGAGCCAACATAAATTCAAACTTTAGATGTAATATTTGTTTCTTTCTCTTTCATTATGGGTTTTAGTTTATGCTATTCTGTGAATCCTACTCGAAGGAGAGAATAAGTACAAGTGGACTGCTTAAATTCAAAATTGGGTCATTATGTTCCAAGTTAGAGCGAATCTGGGCAATCCAGTATTACATATTCAAATTCATGGGAAAAATCTTCTTCTGCAATAAAGTTTATTTGTTTGATCTTGCCAATATGTATAGTGCATCAGAACCACGGTTCTATGTTTTATGGCGGTGCTCACTACAAAAAATTCGTTATATATCGACTTCGTAATTTTGACGTCTAGTAAAGACGTCGAAATGTAAAATTATTAAAAAAATTTAATACAATAAATTTCGACGTCTTTAGTAGACGTCGAAATTTTTTCCACATCTAACAAACATTTCGACGCCTGACAATAGGTGTCGAAATATTTCGACGCTTCACAACAGGGGTCGAAATATTTCGACGCCTGAAAACAGCTGACAGGTGTTGAAATATTCGTTTCGACGTCTGAAAAGACGTCAAAATATTTAACGTTTCGACGTCGGTTCAGCCGTCAAAAAATAATTAATAAAATAATATTTTTAACAAATTTCGACGCCTAGAGACGTCGAAATTTCGACGTCGGCGTCTCAGCAGACGCCAAAAAAAATTTGGCGCCTGCTGGAGGCGTGGGTAAGCGGGCGAGCGTGCGTGGCACGCGCGCTCGCCCAGCCGGAGGCGGGAGATTTCCCGCCTCCTGCTTTTTTTTAGAATAAATATTTTTTTTAATATTTAATTATATATATTTTTTAATATTTAATTATATTTTTTTTTTCATTTCTTTCGCTTCTACTTCTACTTCTTCTACTTCACGCATCAGCCCGCCTCCGATCGCGATCCCCCGCCTGGCCCCCTCCCCCGCCGCCGCCCGAGCCCACGCCGGAGTCGCCCGCCTCCGATCTGCAGGCCCCCGAAGCCGCCGCCCGAGCCCACGCCGGAGTCGCCCGCCTCCGATCTGCAGGCCCCCGAAGCCGCCGCCTCGTCTCCCGTTGTTGGCCCCTCGTCGTCCTCCAAAGAAGACGCCATGCTCCTCTGCGCCAACGACTCCCGCCTCCTCCTCCGCACGCCATCCGGCACGTACCCCGTCGCCACCGTCGACTACGCCGACCCCCACCTCGTCATCACTAACCCGTCCATGTGGAGCTGCCGCTCCTCCGACGTCGACGGCGCCGTGCCTCCGCGCCGCCCGGCTAACCCCTTCAGCCTCGACAGTAGCACCCGCTTCTCCCTCTCTTCAACTGCAGCAAGGACGCCGTCATCGTCGAGCCCAAGCCCGCCTTCTGCTAGCGCTTCCTAGACCGTTGCGACTTCGCCTGCGACAGCATCGGCTACCTGTGCCGCAACTTGCCGGATTGCCCCGACGTGATGGTGGACCGGAGGATGAGCTGCTGCTCGTACTGCCCGAAGGCGTCAGAGTCGCTGCGGCTCATGCTGTAGCACTGCGAGACGCCCGCGAGCGTGTACTGGAGGACGGTGGAGCGGCTCCATTTTTTTTTAAATATTTTATTTACATATCGACGTCTTACAGACGTCTATATGCAAAAAAAATTTATATATTTTATTTGCATATCGACGTCTTAACGGACGTAAATATGCAAAAAAAATTATTCTTTTAAATGTTTCGACGCCTTCTGACGTCTATAAGTCGGCGTCAATATGTCGAACATTTCGACGTCCAAATAGACGTCGAAATATTATTTTAGCGCTTGTTATATTCCACTCGATTTCGGCGTCCAAGCCGACGTCAATATATTATTTTTGACGGTGGCCGGCGTCGAAACACCTTTATATTTTGACGTCAAAATATACGAGGTTTGTTGTAGTGGCTTCTGTTCTGATAATAAGAGAAAATTGATAAAATTGATCCAGAAAAAGACACGGTGAATTCATCATTGTTACTAGAACAAAGAGGGATATAGAGATACTTGCTACAGTTTTTTATGCAATAATTTAAAACAATTTAAGTATATTTGGTGTAGATAGAGATTTGATCTCAAGTTAATAATGGCAAAAGATATATTTCATCGACCGCAGATAGCTGAGAATATATATAAATATATAGAAAACACAGCTTATTCTTCTACCTGGGATTAATTTATATATCTTCTCGATAAGGTTGAGTGAATATTTTGCATTAACATCTTCGATTAATTTTACATATAACTTCTTTCAAATTTGCATATTTATCCTTTCAATTTCGGCTAAGACTTCCTCTTATATACAAGCCACATATGATTAAAATAATATTAACATATTACCATTGAACTAGTGGCATTTGTTTAGTTGCAAAATATATTTTTCTCATATGCAAAAAAATACTTCTTAAAGTTATTCTGTGGAAGGAAGTTTTGGTAATACAAGGGAAAAATAAATTAACTGGCCGTCTTAACAACTATGAAAATAAGAACCTTCTCAATAAAAATAAGAAATACTAGCTATTTATCTGTTTGCGTAAGATAATTATGTGGCATCAATTAGAAAATTATATTAAGACAATTATCTTCATGTTAAAAAATAAATATGATCCAGCAAATAAAGATAAACATTAATAGTGTTAATAAATCTAAGCCGCTGATCTGACTACTTGATGGACGTACTAGATCAACGGAACGTTGCCACTTCCTACCTATATAAAGAATATATGTCTCAAGACCTAGACACAATAAAATTTAGATCTCCACCATCACCTAAGATTGCATCTCCTAGAAAGAGAGGGAAGAGAAAGAAATCGACTATGGTGAAGCGATCGACGATCGACGATCGACGAACCAATGATAAATTCATCTAATCTGAGTACGTGTTTATTGTTTTCCATTCTAGTAAAAGCATGAATTGTGAACATCCTAGGTTTATTTTTGTGATATGATTTATGAATTTTCTACATTTGTATCGGAGCCTAATTAATTACAATTCATGTTTTTCTATTATGATTCATGTTGGATTATATGCCCAATTCATGTTAGAAATGTAATCCATAAACCATAAATTGTAACGGAATGTAATGAATGTAATCCATAATTCATGTTGGATTATATGCCCATATAAGATGAATTATGGATTACATTTCATTACAATTCATGATTTATGGATTACATTTCTAACGTGAACCAGAGGCATATAATCTAACATGAATTGTAATTAACTATGCTAAGATATTAACGTAGGAAATTCATAAATCATATTATAAAAATAAGTTTAGGATATTCACGATTCATGCTTCTACTAAAATGAAAAATAATAAACACGTACCTGGATTAAATGAATTTGTCATTGGTTCGCCGATCGCTTCACTAGAGTCAATTTCTTTCTTTTTCCTCTCTTTTTAAGAGATGCAATCTTAGGTGATGGTAGAGATCTAAATTTTATTATGTCTATGTCTTGAGGCATCTCCTCCTTATATAGGCAGGAAGAGAATCAACTCAAGAGTTATCTTCAACGGCCAATTGATCCGCTATGTCTATCGAGTGGTCAGATTAATGACCTAGATCCGTTGACACTACTAATATTTATCTCTATTTGTTAGGTCATTTTTATCTCGTGGAGATAATTATCTTAATGTAGTCTTATAATTGAGGTCACATAATTATCTTACATAAATAAATTATGATAAAATATTAATGGTTTGCTGTTTTACTCCATAGAATGTGATAGAATGACAATTGAGGAAATATTAGATAAGATTTTTTTAAATTTGTTGTACATTTAATATTAATTTTATATTTTTATAAATTTTTTTTAATTCATGCATTAAATAAATAATAGATGTAAATTTATATACATATTATTTTATTTCTCTTTATCGTATGAAATAAAGATACCTTAAGTATATATATCATTTAGAATAATTTAACTTTTTAGAGAATTTTGATAAAAATAATAAATATTTTATGATTTATTAATAAAATCATAATTACTTTATTTTAAGAAAATTGACTAAGAAATTTTATTAAAAAATAATTCTGGACTTGAATCTCCAAGAAGATATAACAAAACAACAACAACAACGTGATCGAAACGCCATCGAATCAAATCGAGAAGAGGCAATGGAATCGATGGTCGCTGCTGGCCTCTCGAGAGCACCAAGGCTTTCGTCCCCCTTCCGCCACCCCTTCATCAAGCCAAACCTTTCGATTCCTTCACTCTCCATCGGATCACTCGATGTCCGCCGTGGGCGCCGCCACATCGCCAGGAGATCGGCTTCTTCCAGTTCTCCATCCCCGCCAGCGCCTGCCGAGGCTCCGACTCCAGGGCTGTACTCTGCCAAGGTGTATGAACTGACGAAGGAGAACGTGAACCTAGTGCTGGACGACGTCCGTCCTTACCTCATCGCTGACGGCGGCGACGTGGATGTGGTTTCCGTAGAGGATGGAGTAATCTCCCTCCAACTCCTAGGTAATCCTATTTTTCTTGAATTTTACGGCTTCCTTCCAACTTTTTTTTTATATAAATGAGGCACAGCGGCCACAAGTAGGGGCTTCCTTCCAACTGAGGTTGTGATTCATGGATAAATGAGCTTTTTGTCCGTCGCTTCTTCATTTGTTCGTAAAGCTCATTCCTTTATAAAAATATAGCTCGAGAGGAGATTGGGCACGCATGACATTTTTTCTCTCTTTAATACATATTTAGGGAATTCTGAAGGTTTTGGGTTGGTAGGATATGCAAATACTTCTAAAATAGAGTGAAATATTCGGCCTTTCATGTTGGAAAGGGCTGTAGGATGGACTAGAGTCGAACTCTTTGCAAATCTTACTAATTCTAGCTAAAGTGAGCTTGAATTATCGAGTAGTCTTAGATTGGAACAATTTCTTACTCTTAGAATGCCGAAGGTTGTTTGGAATAATCAAAGTACAAGATAATTGCAAGATTAAAAGGGGACCTGATGAAGGCTCAGCAATTATTGTTGATCAATTCTTTCAGGAATATACAGCAGATAAGTGCATGCAACTAGACCTAATTAGCTAAAGTGAGTTCAAATTATCAAGCATTCTTAAATTCGAATGATGTTTTGCAGTTAGGATCAACTTAGAAGATTCTTTTAGGGAATATCAAAATAAAAGATAATTGCAAGATGAAAAGAGCACCCAATGATGGATCAACAATAATTGTTGATCAGTTCTGAGGTGTAAACAACAGATGTGTTTGTCTTGTAGATCCAAGGGAAAGTTTGAGAAAATCTTATTTTTTCTACATATGCTAAAGTTGTGATTGTTAAAATTGGGGATCACTATTGCATTGTTTTTAGAATGTTAGACAACCATCAATCAAGCTCAGAGTAAAGTTGGAGTGTGGGATCTATTGTTATAAATATTAGGACAAAATTGTGCTTGATAAATTCTATTGCATCATTTATCAGAAATCTTCCACTTGATTTTCAGACTATCTTGGTTACTTTGAGCAGTAAATTCAGTTTGTGTGCAGTTTACATGACAAATTGGTCAGACCCACCAACTGTTATTTACCCAGCTTCTTGTTAATTTGTCTATACATTAATATTAATTATGCCACAGAAATGTCTGGATGAATGTAAACTTATGATGGTGGTTGCTGAGAGATATTTAAGATTGTCTCCATAGCCTGATCCTGTCTCATCTTTTTGAACTGCATCTGCAGATCAGTTGAAGTCTTTATAACTTTGAGGATACATTTTGAAAGAATATGAAATTATCAATTTCCTACCTGCACTAGGAAAGTACCTATAGATTAAAATGTCTCAAAGCTCTAATCTCATTTTCCTAGAAGTGGGATCGAGTATTTATATCTTTGATATTTCAAACTCCTTAGATTTGCATTTTCTTTTCTAAATTGATGAAACATTTTTATATCAATTCTCCATATCACTTGGGAAAAGCAAGCTAGTTTGCCATCCTGCCACTTTCCTATCAAAGTTATTTATCAATGAATGCCAACTTAACTTGTAGCAATTGATACCACATCTTTTGCACATGTAATTATCATTGACATTGTGAATAAAGCTTGAACTCGTTAAAATGTAACTAGGGCCCACTGCTTGTGGAATATCATTGTTTTTCACCAACTCATTTTAATATATGCCTGATGTTTGTGGATACTCATTAATATGAAAATTCAAATGGCTTATGTCATAATGGTGGATAACTGGAACTTGACCTGAAATTATAGGCATTTGACTATCTATAGGTTATAGATCCATGGCTATTTTATGAACCATCCAAGTTACATCTAAGCTATTAATGTGATAATTAGAAAGCTACCACTCCTTAGATTGAGATCCGGTGAATAATTCTTTCATGGTTTGTCTAAACTCATTTGGTTTTTTGTAATGGATAAAGTATAACACTTGTGAGGTTTCAAGATTTTAGAATTAGTTCAACTCATGTCTTCAGCTTACTTTTGGTGGGAACACTAGCATGATATTAATTTATATTTGAAAGTCATAATAAGTGCCCAAATGGCAGGAATCCAATTGTTTATCCTTGATATTAGAAGTACTACTTGCCTATACCAACCATCAAATCTTTCTCTCTGGTACAGTTACGAAACTGTTTGTTGATATATAATATTCAAGTAAGTTTTTTTTTAAAAGTAACAATTGTATTTAATTCAAGAGGCTAGAATGGAATGCAATGATAGATAGGGAGAGGGAAAAACAAGAGTAGAAAAATAAACGTCCAACACAGTGGACCTCCCGAAGTTACAGCATGAGAGTTACATGTGAAGGTCCACAAGGACACAGCTAGAGAAAGGCTACACGTAGACGATCCCTCAAAGCATCTTGTATTCCGTTCACACCAAATGAACCAACTCCAAATTAGTAGAAGGCGCGCTTTTTTCAGATTTTCGGCTGAAGCTTGGGCTTCCTGGAGATCGCTGAGGAAGCTAAGGTTCTGGAAGAATGGGACCTCCAGACGATCGAGGTACTGGCACCACACTGTTTGGGAGTAATGGCAGTTGAAGAAGATATGTCATCTGTTTCAAGCTCGTCATCACAAAGCGGGCAGGTAGTAGTGTGGATAATGCCCCGGTTCGCCAGTACAGATTGCGTAAGAAGCCGTCTGCACACCCAAATCCATCCAAAGATAGACACCTTTGGAGGAATATTGCTTTGCCAAATGAAGCGATGAACGGCGTCTTCGATGCCCCGGTAGAGGAATATTCAACTAAGCTGAATGCCTTGATGACTTGAGCTTTGACTATAGAGATCATTGTGACTATAAGAAACAAATAGATGATAATGTGTGGATACCTACCTCCCAGCAATCTTACTTACAAACTTATGCAAATTTTTATGTCAAAATTAATCAATGGTCTTATCTTGCTGATGCAGATCAGTAGTTCGTGTCTTGTTAAAATTGTTCCTTGCATAATTCACTTTTTTAAAATGCATTCATAGCTGATACCCTGCTTTCATATTATTCTTCAAGTATTTTAGATAAAATAAGTGTGTAGTGTCTCTCCTCTTGTGCCTTTCCAAAATTTGTTAGTCATACGTTCTTGTATACCTGTAGTTGCTTATCTCTTATGAATCAACAACATGAAGCAAGGCTGTCAACAAAAAAATCATGTTGTAAGTTTCCTTGTATGGGCTCAGATGACTTTGTAGGAACTCTCTTTATTCCAACTAGATAAATTAGATTATCTAATTTTTGTGGTTGCTGCTTGTTTGCTGGGTATGCTTGGCTTCTCAAGTATGTGATAGAAATGTTTTTATCTTTCTGCTGCCTATCATTGGTTTAATTTAAAGATTCATTCTGTTTCTTCCCAAGTTTAGTAACACCATAGTTATTTTTGAAATTGCTTTATGGTCAAGAAACAATACTTCTATTTTGCTATTTGCTATTTTTCTTGTTGTGCTTTGTATTTTTATCGGAGTATTCTTTCTATTTTCTGCTTATCTTTCAAGTGTAGTAATAAATTCTTCAACCATAAGGAATAAAATGCTAGATGGTGTTATAAAGGCACATTAAAGATCTTCGTTTTTGGATGATTTCTAAGATGTATTTGACCTCGGATAACCTACCTTTTGCCCCATTTTGATGTATATAGAGGTAACAGGCTTGAATGCCTTTTAAATTTATCTTGAAAGTGGAAGAAACAATCAAACGTAGTTGCATTAACTTTGTTGTTCAAAATATATGCTAAATCATTATATCTTATTCTTTTTTTTCTTTTGGTTACTGATTTGGCCTACATTGACTGTAAAGTACTTTTACTTTATGCGCTTATCTTCATTTCTTTTAGTCTGTCTGTTTTCACATACTGATATATAGGGGCATGTGGAAGCTGTCCTAGTTCAACAACCACCATGAAAATGGGCATTGAACGAGTTTTGAAGGAAAAGTTTGGGGAAGCAATCAAGGATATATGCCAAGTTGAGGAAACATCGACGGAAACGACAGTCGAGGTGGTCATAATATCACTATGCTATGATCAAAAATAAATTAAAACCAAAGAAAAAACTTACCGCATGCTGATTATTTCATATACATATGGTGTCATTTCAGGCTGTGAATAACCACTTGGAGATATTGAGACCTGCTATCAGAAACTACGGAGGTAGTGTGGAAGTTGTTTCCATTGAGGGTGGGGATTGCAGTGTAAGATACACCGGGCCTGACTCGATTGGAACTGGCATCAAAGCAGCCATCAAGGAGAAGTTCCCGGATATCATTAATGTAGTATTTACAGACTGAATCTGAATTGACCATGAAAATTTCAAGTGGAAAATGCAAAAATAATTACTGAGTTAATCAAAAATGGAAACAAAGATCTGTATGCATAAAATGCATGATTAAATTTTAGGAACACCGTGTATATTGCCTTCTTTCCGTGAACAATGGAATGTGTTCTTTTGCACATCAATCTTGTTATGATTCAGAGAAGCAGATGATCTTATTGTTTCTTGTTATTGCTGTAATAATTTGTCATGTAGAAAGAGAGAGTGATCTGATTCTGTGTTTAATTAGTGATAATTGGGTGTCTAAACTTGGTTCAACTTGATCCCCAGGTGTATTGGTCCAATTGTGTTTATTGATACTTGGGTATCCAAACTTTGGTGCAACCTGAAACCGTTGTTGAAATTTTTCGGTTCAGTATTGTGTCTTTCCCCACAAAACGTTTGGTATGAGTTGAAATTTTTTTAAAATTCATTTTAGCTCAGTTCGAATTTCAAAACCAAATCTTAAATAATATATCTTGTGGCTTTTGGTTCTTCGATAGTTAATTTGTAGCATTAATATACTTTTAGTAGTGCACTACCTGCGAATGACAAGTTGAGTCAAATACTGGAGCAACATATATATATATATACAGACACAGTGTACCTCATCAATTTACCTCGTACGGAGCAAGCAACCTACTGAAAAGTAAACCCGGAAATTTACCAGCAGCTTGAGAACAAGCGAATCGATGATCAGGTCATTGAAATAAATGAAATCCTCTTTCCTATGAAAGGTCTCCCTCAACATCTGCCAGCAAAAACCTGCGTGCAGATTTCAACTTCACGTGATCGAAGCTAAATGCCACAAGTAGAAACACACACGGCCAAGGGATTCAACTTTTATCAGATATATATATATATATAGAGAGAGAGAGAGATATATATAATTTATGAAGCATTTAACAAATTTATTTCAAATAAACAAAAGAAATAAATAGAGGGCATTTGAAGTACACATCAGGTGACTGTCGAGGTTTAAAGTCCGTCTATTTGATTTGATGGGAAGGGTTGAGAATTGAACGAAATGACAAAGCTTTTTCAAGCCTACCTATTTCTGGGAAGTCATCATGAAACCTATTTTAATTGCTTCTGTCGATTTTTCTGTAGCTACAAGCAGAAGCTTCACTGTAAAAGGTGAATGAATTAAGGGCAGCTTTTCTTAATTCCTTTATATATGAATTCAATTCCTATTATATATCTTCCATAAATTAAACCTGGTACATCTAACTTTTCTCCGTCTGCCTTCATCCTCAGGCACTCGATTGCTCCTCTCCAGTATATATAACAATCCCCTCTTGCTTCTCACAATTCCCAACCTTCAGTACTGACTACTTAAATGCAAGCAGAGTCTTTTCAGGTAACTTTGTCCTTCAAGCTGCACTACTTGTTTCTCCTCTAGGGTTGTGAAGCCTGAGCTGAGATCTTTCCATGGCATTTAGGTTTGAGATACTGAGGAGGATGAAGAAGAAGAAGAAGAAGAGTCTCCATCATCTCTATCTTTTCATGCTGTCTCTCTCACCTGCTCATCTTCTTCCTTTTGCAGGTCTCCATCTCTACCTTTCTAACTTTGGAGAAATGGATGATAAGAAAAATCCTTATCATTTCCTCTCTCGCACCTCAGACCATCAGGTGAGAAAAAAGGAGACAGAAAACCCTTAATATATATATATATATATATCTCCTTTTATATTGGTCAATGGGTGACAATATTCCTCTTAATTAATTATGTATACACTTGTAGGAGATCACTTGCTCCAAATCCATTGTAATGGTTGCAAGAAGAGATTGGCTTCACGAGGAAGACGACGAGAAGATATGCTGTACTACTATGCCAACAGCAAGCAAAGCTTCACATTTCTAGCTGGAAAATGGTGATGTCCTGCCTGAGCTTTTCTCCTCTCCTTCGTTTTCTTAGGTCTTCTTGACCTTGTAAGACCTCGTTCTCGATTCTTAGCCATTGTTGCCTTCCTTGTCCCAAGTTTCCTTGGGCAAGCATGAGGTCCACTTTATGGCCTTCTGCTTCGTCTCCTCCCGCTTCGCTCTCGGCTCTCCTCTCTCGTCTCTCCCTCCTGAGCTATATGTATGTAATTGCAGTACATTTGCTTTTGTTCTTCCATCTTTTTGGTATATTTTTCCAGTGTATGTTGATTTGAATTGCAGAAGCTAAAGATCTTTATAATGAGTGCAGCACTTTGGCTATTTCAACAAATACTCGGTGGGCAAGGAATAAAGTTAAATGCATTACTTTGTATTTAATTTTATTCACCAAATATTTGGTATGCAAGGAATTCAAACAATAATTTTTTAAAAAAATAATAAACTTAATTAACAATGTCAAGTTTACTCTGGCATTCTATCAAACAAGTAGTAGGCATGCACAAGCATTAGGTAAGAATAAATCAATTGAATTTATACAAGGCTTGTCAATAAGAGCAAGTATGAATTAATTGCACGAGAATAAGAAAAAAAACATTATTTTTTTTTATTTGCATATCTGAAAAAGAAAGGAAACATGTTAATTAAAATGTTAAAGTGTTCATATTTCTTTTCAACATTCGCCATTGTTTCCTTTCATTTCAGAATATATATTGTTTTAAAAAATAGCAAACTAAAATAATTAATAAAATTATATCTCAAACAACAAGTACATAAGTTTAAATATGAGTGAATTAATTCTACAAAAGAAATTATTTTTTTTCTAATATAGTTATCATGCCAATTAAAAAATTATACCCAAATCACCCTCTGAGCGTTTTTTGTGAAAAAAGAAATAAATTTGCAAGAAATTGGCCAGATATATATATCAAAGCAAAATGATGGATATCAACATCTAGTAATTAATTAACTAGGTGTCTTTTGAAGGAAAATTGCAGCATGAATTCATATATATATATATATATATATATATATATATATATATATATAGATCGTCCTATTCACTTGAGTGCATAATTAAGAACCACTATGTTGTCTAGGTCTTGGGTTCAATCTCTAGTTGTAATATTTTATGTGTTTTTTTCACGTCTTTGTATGTCTTGTAATACGTCTTATGCGTATATTATTGCATTTACGTTTTGTAATGCCTATGTTATAAAGTCACTTGTTTAAAAAAAAAGAAAAAAGAACCACTTTCCTCTAATAATTACTTAAGACAATTAAACCATTAGTTTGACCTTTTTTTTTATAACAAAAATAAAAAATCATAATAAGTGACCATACTAGGAATCAAATCCTAAATTTTTAAATAACTTTCAACATATTACCACCAACTATGCTACTAACAGTTGGCTTTAGTTTAACCAATTTACTAAACATGATTCTAATCAATTAATCAATCCCTTTGGGCTCAATAAACTGTTGAAGCCCATGTCACCGGGCCATATCAGATGTTATTTTCTCTTAGCGAACCTCACTTTGACCTTTTATGATATCGAGGCTTGATGTGTGTGCTACTATATATCAGTGTTTTAATTAAAATTATAAAATTGATGAATCAATTATCCCATCAAACTGGTCACAACAAAATTTCATTATATCATTATCACATTATCTTAAATTGACGGTGTAGATTATTTTGTATCCAAACAAAGTATTTTTTTTATTAAAATTAATAAAATAATTTGATCCCGATATAATTCTAAAATTAACTTATATTAATTATTGATTATCATTATAATTTAGAATAATTCATACCAGCTATCATTCTTTGAAAATTGGATCTAGGGAGATATTAGGCTTGTTATAAAAATGAATATAAATTCCAAAATAATTGAACTTGGATTCACAATTAATTCAAAAATAAATGAAAAAGAAAATTGTTGCAAACGGATGTAGCAAACACTCGTGAAGAAATGAGAAATTGACTCGGTCAACTTCAAAGAAGAAAAAAGGAAGCCAACGGCATTGACGACGAGTTCGAGACCCGCCGACGCCGCGTTGACAGCAGTCCCCCGGTGGGCCCCTCCCTCGCTCCTGGGTGCTCAAGTGGGTGTGCAATTTATCGGTGGGATGAGTTGTAGGTCCTCATTGGCACATATCCTTACCCACCGCTCTAATATCTAAATGGGTTTATTCTAATTTATTCTCCAATTCTGGGTACTCATTATTTTTTTTTTTAATTTTTAATTTTTATTTTCAAACTTTAAATTGAATTTTTCAATTTTTGTCTGGACGAGAAGTTATTACTATTTATAGGAACAACAGTTAATTATACGAGTTGCACATCCGAAGAGAGTTTTCTGAACATTTTTTTATCAATTTATTCGACAAAAGTAAACAAAATGGTTAAGGCCTTGTTTGTTACACTCGGTTTCGGATTTTCGATTCGCCCGAAATCGAAATCGAAATAGGGTGTTGAAATCGTGTTTGGCAGCTAGTCTCGGGTTTGGTTTCGCGAAACTGGGTTTTCGCGAAACTAGGTTTTATACATGAAGCCTGAATTCTACTCCGAGTAGAATTCGGGTTTTCGCGAAAATAATTCGAAACGGGCGGTGGCATACTTGTAAATAAGTGCAACTCTTCCGCCCGTTTCGTGAAAACGAACAAAACCACGCGTTCGACCACTCGTCCTCGACATCTTATCCCCGTGTTCGTTCGACCACCTATGGCGAAAAAAATCGCCCTCGGCGACAACTAGATCTGGCCCGACGATCCCGTGTCTTCTTCCCTTCCTCATCACCAGATCTCCTCGCGAGGTACTTTCTACCCTTCCTCTTCTTCTTCTCCGCCAGATATGGCCCAACGATCCCCCCTTTGTCTTCTTCTCGGCTAGATTTGGCCCGACGACCTTGGCTTCTCTTCTCGGTCAGATCTGGCCCGACGACCCTCTCTTCTTCTTCGGTTGTTGCTATGTATGAACTTTTCACGCAAGGTTTTCATCGGATGTTATCTAGGGTTTTGGTCTATTTTATCTGTAGTGTTATCTAGGGTTTCGCCCTAAGTATACTTGCTATTGTTCCTCGGATTTAGGGTTTCACCTTGTATACTTGCTATTGTTCCTCGAATCTAGGGTTTTGCCCTAAGTATACTTGCTATTGTTCCTCGAATCTAGGATTTTGCCCTAAGTATACTTGCTAATGTTCATCGGATCTAGGGTTTCACCCTAAGTATACTTGCTATTATTCCTCGGATCTAGGGTTTCACCCTGTATACTTGCTATTGTTCCTCGTATCTAGGGTTTCGCCCTAAGTTGGCTTGCTATTGTTCTCGGATCTAGGGTTTCATCCTAAGTATACTTGTTGTTGTTATATTGTTCTGGTTTATTGTTACCGCATTCATGCTTGACTTGTTTATCTACTGTTTTCTATTACTGCATTCAGACAATATATTGTTACTTACATGGATCTGTTAATACTGCATTCTAATATCTAGCTATTTAGTAATATAGATGGATTGATTCTTTTATTAGTTTATCTACTTTGAGTTGATCATGACTTCATTTTGCTTGGATCTTAGTATGACAGACAATAAATTAGTATTAGTTTATCTACTGTTTTCATGCTTGACTTGTTACTTTGATGTTCAATCAGTATAGTAGACAAGTTGTATCAGTTATCTTTTCATCTATTTCATGTGTTACTTGTAGTTCATCTACTGTTAGTAGTTATCAGTTCCATTGCTTTCCTGATTAATTATTCTGTATTGTTCATCTATTCCATATTTGTTTTCATCCTATTCTGTTATCAATTATTTGCTAGTTATATCATCCTGTTACTGATTCATGTGTTCGGCTCTAGGGTTTTCTATTCTTCAACATTTTCAATTTATGACATCTACTGTTATCTATGTTCAATGTGTTATCTATGTTGTTCGGCTCTAGGGTTTGGCTGATATGCTTTCATTCTTGGCCAAATCTAGGGTTTTGACTAGTGTTCATGTACTGTTCTGTTCATGTATATTCTACGTTCAATCATGTATTATATTTATTTGTTAATGATTTCATCCACTGTTAATATGAATGAGTTCATCTACTGTTAATATGAATTCATCTATTTGTTTGTTAATGAGTTCGTCTACTGTTAGCATGAGTTCATCTACTGTTAATATGAGTTCATCTATTTGTTTGTTAATGAGTTCATCCTATTACTGATTCATGTGTTCAATCTAGGGTTTTGGCTAATGTTCATGTACCGTTCTGTTATCATATCTGTATATTATATGTTCAATCATGTATCATATTTATTTGTTAATGATTTCATCTACTGTTAATATGAGTTCATCTATTTTATGTGTTACTTTGAGTTCATCTACTGTTAGTTGTTATCAGTTCCATTGCTTTCCTGATTCATTGTTCTGTATTGCTCATCTATTCTATATCTGTTTTCATCTTGTTATGTTATCAATTATTTGTTAGTATATATATTGGTTTATCTCCCGATTATTCCTTTGGCTTCTCCATTTCGCATTGTGTTGCTTCACTCATCTACTGTTAGTATGCTTTTATGGAATAGTATGCACTTCATTCATTTTTATATTGCTTCATTTTTAGTATATAATGTTAGTATATACATTGTTTTTGTCGAGATGGTGTATTTTCAACATTTTCTTGATCTAGGGTTTATTTTTTAGGGTTCCTATTTATGGGTTTGATTATGCTTATTTCTACTCTAGAGTTAAGTATCCCTGTTATACACACTGTTTACACTTGGTTTTTGATCAAGATGGTGTCTTTTCAAAGGTTCTTGATCGATGTTGTACATTGTGTTTCCACTGGGCTCAGATTTTAGGGTTTTTAATTACTTATTTTGTTCATGAGTTCTTGATTACATATAAAATGTTGTACATCGATGTTGTACATTGTGTTTCCACTAGGTTCTTGTTTTATTAGACTTATCAATTACTTTGATGTTCTCTTATCAGTTTGCATGTGTTACTTTGATGTTCTTTTATCTTATCAGTTTGGACTTATCAATATACTTTGAGGTTCTGTTTTGTTCATTGTTAATGTTATCTTACTGTTTGATATCCTGCATGATGTTGCTTATGGTTAGTATATTTATGTAACTGTTTTATATGTTGTTCAACTTATTTATATTGCTTATGGTTAGTATATGTTGTTCAACTTGTTTATACTACTTATGGTTAGTATATCACTGTTGTTATCAGTAGCTTACAAATATATTTTCATGTACTGTTCTGTTATCACTTTGCTGTTAATATTTTCATGTATCTGTTCTATTTTATGAGTTCATCTATCGTTAATATTTGTTTATTAATGGGTTTCTTTGATGGTTAATGCATGGGTTCATCTACTGTTAATATGAGTTCATCTATTTGTTAATATTTATGAGTTCATTTACTGTTAATATGAGTTCATCTATTTGTTTGTTAATGAGTTCATCTATTTCATTTATGAATTCATTTATTAATCAGTTATCTTGTTATCTGTTTGTTCCACTCTACTGAACTATATCAATATTTAATTCAATTATTGCTTGTTCACTGCAAAGGTTTCCATCTATGCTTCATTTTGCATACGGTTGAACTTAGTCATTATTCTGTAATATGTTGCATGTTTCTATAATATGTTGCTTGACTTCGGTTATTGCTTGTTCACTGCTAATCATGCAATTTGTTAGTAGATATATTATTGCATGTTTCTGTAATATGCTGCATGCCTTCGGTTATTGCTTGACTTTGATTTTTGTATCAATTATTGCATGTTTATTGCTTGTTCACTGTTATCACTGTTCATATTGCAATATGTTATCACTGTTATTAAATGTATAGGGTTTCATTAGCTATGTTTCTGGTTTGATTATGTTCATGCTTTGAAGAATGGTTTTATTAAATCATGCTATATTTTATTCATCTATTCTTAGAACTGGTTAGTATATTGTGTTGTACCTATTATGCTACATTATGGTCTATTACTATTTCACTATCAATATCTGTTCAATATTGCTTACTGTTAGCATATGCTGTTAGTATATTTCATATGGGTGGCCATCGGAATCCGAGGGAAAAGTCAGAGTTCTGGCCAAAGAATGTCACAGAAGAATTTTTGTACCTCTTGCATAATAGACAAGCTGAATTAGACAATCTCAATTTTGATAAGACTGTATGGAAAGATATTAGTAAAAAATTAGAGGAGAAGTGTGGGACTAATTACGGGGTGGAGAAATGTAAGTCCAAAAAAACACGGCTTCTTCGCTTATATAAGCATTTCCAAGAGTTGATTAACCACACTGGGGTCACATGGAATCCTGACACGAGGAAGATTGATGCCGATGAAACGGTGTGGAACTCATCGGTATGTTATTTTGTATTTAATCAATGGGGTTAAGTTAGTTGGTTTGAGAATATTTTTTTTCGTGCGCAGAAAGGAACGATAAAAAGCTATTTCAAACCCTTTAAGAACGGGCCACCACCACACTATAATTTGATGGAATTGATATTTCAAAATCAATCCGCAACAGGTGGAATGGCCCGATCATCAACACAACCCCCAATGAATTCGGATGAAGAGCGTATGTTAGAGAAGGAATATTTGAATCCGGATGTACGTGGGAAGGAGCCCTTAGTGGAGGAAGATGATGATAGTGTTGAGGAGGTAGATAGACGTCCATCTATTTCCTCACGCGGCAACAAAAGAGGTAAATCATCTGTGAGATCAACTCTAGAACATGAGAAGAAAAAGCTGTATGAACTTATTTCAAATCACTATGCAGCCCGTCGAAGTGATGCAGCTTTAGTGTGCACATCACCCCCGGATCCATATAGCGTCCCAAACTGTGTTGGACGCATTACTAGTGTGGAAGGGCTACCTGAAGCCCACTTGTTTAAGACAATGACTTACTTGGTTGAGCACCCAGATGCTTGACCACTTGTTATGTCATTGAATGACGAACAACTCAAGAAATGGATGCAAAGTTTGCATAGGTGACACTTTATTTTATTTTTTATGATGTCGGACTGAACAATGTGTGTAAGAATACTTTATTTTATTTTTTTCATGCTTTGGTTATGAACTGAACTGAACAATTTATTTCTAATTTGTTTATTTTATGTTTTCATGCATTATTTTTTACTTAGTTTTTAATTATCGTAGAATGAGTCATCAACCTCCACATACATTTTATAGCGATGAAGAAATTTTCGATGACTTGATATTATTACTCATGTCGGATATATTGGATAAGTTGGATGAATTAAAAAATCCAACCCCAAGAAGAGCAGTGCGCACTTCAATTTTGAGAGGTGCAGACTATGTGCAGGAGTTAATACACAGTCCTGTACGATGCTACGAGAATTTGCGTATGGAGCCAAATCTATTCCTTAGATTATGCACAGATCTTAGGAGACTTGGCTTAGAATACCAAAATATATTTGTGGAGGAAGCAGTTGCAATATTTTTATATACACTTTGTCATAATGAACGAGTGAGAGTGGTTGTGGAGCGCTATCAACACTCCACTCAAACGTGTCACAAGTGGTTCAACTTGACACTTGCAGCAGTTCTTAGGTTGGGGACAGAAATTATCAAACCCCGAGAACCTTGAATTGTTCAACCAGAAATTGAAGGGCATCCTAGGTGGTTCCTTTATTTTAAGGTAAAATCATTTCCTAGTCCTTATGTATAATTCCATAGGATTTGTCTAACATTTGAATAATCCTTTTGTAGAATTGCATAGGGGCGATAGACGAGACACATATTTGTTCCCGTAAATAAGGCATCTTTATATCGGGGCCGTAAAGGAACCATTACACAAAATGTAATGGCAGCATGCACTCACAACATGCTATTCACCTACGTAAACAGTGGTTGGGAGGGAAGCGCGAATGACGTGCGTATTTTCAGCCACACTATTTATTCTCCTAACTCAGATTTTCCTATGCCAATAGGAGGTAAATTTAACTCAACGTAATCACTTCCTTAGTGTTGATTTGGTTTTAGTAGAAATTTTTCTTACCTTATATTAGATGAATTCTACGTGGTTGATGCGGGATATCCGAACGTATCTGGATTTTTGGCACCTTATCGTGGTGAAAGGTACCATAGATCAGATTATCGTAGGCGAGACCCCTCAACAAAAAGAAAATTGTTCAATCAACGACATTCCTCCGTTCGGAACGTAATCGAACGATGCTTTAGACTATTGAAAGCACGTATTCCGATATTAAAGATGATGTCGAATTACCCGCTAGCAAGACAAAATAATATCGTATTGGCGTGTTGTACAATTCATAACTTCATTATTAAATATCGTAATTTGGATGAATTAATCGATATTTGGAACAATGAAGAAGTTATTATTGATGATCAAGAACCATCTTCACCCCCTATTGAATCATCAGTAGGTGAATCTTCTTCAACTCAAAATATTATGCATGACACTCGGGAAGGGATTGCAAATCAGCTTTGGGCACATCGACGCTGATTGCCCTTCCATATTTTAATTAGGTTTAAATATGTAAATATAATTATATGTCTTGGACTTGTAATAGACTTTTAATTGCTACTTAGATTTATTTTTGATAGTGTATGTTACCAACAATATACTAATTTTAGTTTCATTAAATAGTATGACAGCTTCTTCATCCCGAATAAACGAAACATATTTGAGATATCAAAACAGAGAATGTTTTTGCGGTTTGCGAGCCGCGGTACGGATAAGTGAAAGTGAGAAAAATCCCGGCCGATTATATGCAGCTTGCATAAATAGAGGCAAAATTGACATTCCCAGTTGTCAATTCTTTCGATGGATCACTCCCATTGCAACGTCAATACGCGATGAGGAAGAAGAAGTGAACCAAAGAAGTAGGGACCTCTTTTCACTTGAGGCAAAAATGGACAAGCTCCTTGACATGTGTTGCAAGGGGTTGATAGTACTTGTTTTCATTGCAATTATTATTATTTTTAAATAGGTTAGATAACAATAATGATGTAAACCTAAATACTTTATTGGACTACTAATGTAATTTGACTATTTTATCTTATTATTTTATTAACTTTAGTTTTATATCGACGGAAAATTGGAGCCGATAACCAAATAATGGTTATGCACACTTTCCTCCTAAGGTCGTAAAGTAATGTTGCCCATTATCAGTTATGGTTTTATAAAAATGTGTGGTTGTGCTTATATTTCATTATTTGATTGCGCTTATATAAATGTTTGGTTGTGCTTATATAAATGCGTGGTTGTTTCATTATTTGGTTGTGCTTATATAAATGCGTGGTTGTGCTTTATACTTTGGTTGTTTTAAGATAATGGGCAAACTTTATTTTGGTGGACTATGAATTAGAGGCGATCACCAATTAATGGTGATACACATTTTCTTTCATTGTCCTATATTTTTACTATCAAAATTGACAACAATATTGTTGATGGTGCTTGGCTGTTGGGTTGTATTTATTATGCAATGCTTATCGGTGAGTGTATGAAAAAAAAGATGTTTTCCGATATTATAAATGTAACAATGCTTGATCCCGGCCGATGTTTTCTGATTGCCAACTTCCAACTCATCAACCTCGGGCGGATGCAGTAACTTGCTCAGTGTATGAAAAAATATATTATTGTATTTGATACTTAAAAAATCTTGTATGCCATTGATCAGTGTTATCAAGTTACAATCTATGTTAATTAAAATATGTTATTGTATTTAATACTTAAAAAATCTTGTATGTTATTGGTCAGTGTTACCAAATTACAATCTAAGTTAATAAAAATATGTTATTATATTTGATACTTAAAAAATATCATCGATAGTTAATAAAAATATCGTTGCTGCTTCAGCTGCCGCTTTCTCTGCCTCTATCTCGACAACAATAGCATCGATTTCAGCTTTCTTTAGTGTAGAGTAATAACAAAAAATGTTGACTAATTAATATATACTTATCCAATTTTATACTATATGTATAGCTTATAGCTTATCCCCTGATCTCAAAGCAACAACTCTATCCATTCTAGTTGTGTACCTCATCTCAACTCTCAACTTGTTACACTTATAAATTTAAATTATAAGCACAAGAATGTTAATGGAAGGTTGAGCATCATTTTATCTAAATGTCATTCACTAGATCAATAGATCAATCTTGTATTAATATTATCATGTGTGTATAATAACTTTATATTCAACTCATGTAATTCTATGTAACTCTATCTATGTATTAATTAAATGTAACTTTATAACTTCATGAAAACTACTACATCAATAATTTCAACCATTATTAAGTTGGGTTAGTTAAAGAAGTAAAAAAATACGAGTTTATACTTAGTTGATACGTAGCTCATATTTAGTTCATATTTAATTGATAATTAATGCATGATAATTAATTATAATATTAATTAATTAATTAATTAATTTCAAATATTATTAATATTTAGTTGATACGTAACTTTATTAATTAATTAATTAATATTATTTACAAATATTATTTTAAATTATTTATAAATTAAAAAATATAGTAAAATATATTTTAATAATTTTTATATCTTAAATAAATAATATTCACAATATATTTATCAACTAATTACTATTATCCATATATTTTTTTTAATTTAAGTTAATGATTTCAAATTAAATTTTATAATGAATAAAATAGTATAACTTAATAAACTGAAACTAAAACTATATTTGATAAACAAACGCAGTTTCAATTTTCGTCCCTAAAATTATCAACGAAATCAACACAAAACAAATAAGTTTTCGCTGGTTTCATTTCGCGAAACATGAAATTTGAATATATCAAACAAACGCGTTTTCGCCAAACAGAAAAATCGAAACCAAAATTAATTTGAAAATCCATTTTGATTTTCACGAAACGAAAAGTCAAAAAATATTTTCGCAAACAAACGCGCCCTAATGCACATATATGAATTAATTAATTTGAAAAATCGAAACCAAAATTAATTTGAAAATCCATTTTGATTTTCACGAAACGAAAAGTCAAAAAATATTTTCGCAAACAAACGTGCCCTAATGCACATATATGAATTAATTAATTTGAAAATTACTTAAAGATAATATATGTCACACTCGCTCGATGAGATTCATCAATTTCGTAGGTCTGAACTATTGGTTTAAAACAAATACTTAAACGGAAGTTAATTGACTCAGCTTGAAACTTGATACCAAGTTGAATCAACCTATAGTATAATACTGCACATATTAATCGATGACATGTGATATCTAATATAATCTAATAACGGCTCCATTAATGACAAGTTCTATAGCTGCCAAGTTGATTACCAAGTCTTGTTTTGATATATCAATTATGACACATCAACTTGATAGAGTTTAATCTTAAGCCATTGGCAAGGAACCCTTGCTAATACCTGGATTTTTCCCAATTCAAAGGCAAGGAATCCTTAGCCATTGTTGCTAATATTTGTTGGTTCATTTGATTTTTCCGAAATTCTATTTTGCATGATGAAGTAATGCCTACTATTAGTAATGATGTGGCTCGAATTCTTACATATACTGATCAATATATGACACCAGTATTACCAGAGGGAAATCGTATTCCCCCATCCAATCTTCTCTCTTGGTCTCCCCCTCCCAGTCACTGTATAAAAATTAACTGTGACGGGTCCATTTTAAATGATGAATGAGGCACTGGGCTTATCTTTCGCAACCATCTTGGTGAATGTATTTATGTTGCTTCAAATTTTACTAAATCTAACTCCATTATTTTTTGTGAAGCTTATGCTATTTATTTAGCTCTAACTATGTCAGTCTCCTTGAATTTCAAATGCATTAACGTGGAATCGGATTGCAAATTGATAGTTGACAGCATCAACAAGAAAGCTTTGCAGCCTTGGTCTATTCATGCGCTTTGTATTAATATTCAATCTATGTTAGATAAATTCTCCTATGTATCTATCTCTTTTGTAAATAGATCTACAAATAAAGCTGCCCATTGGGCAGCAAACAGGGGTCGAATTCGAAAAAAATTTGAATTTTGGACTTTCATTCGCCCCCCCCAATCTTGACCTCATCCTGCTACAGGATACTGTTACTGCTATTACCTAATTAATAGTAGTTATTTCTTTTTTTGCAAAAAAAAAACTTCATAGAGTTAAACTACTAGCTTAATCTTAAGCCGAAGTTAATAATATTACACCAATCAAGTATTAATCAAATATATTTCTAATATAAAACAAAACCAATGTACTGCAACATAATTAATAATTTAGTCCTCACATTATTAACTCATCTAGTGTGTCTTAACACAAAATCATGACAAAGGTTGAAACTCTTGGACCAACCGTCCAACATGATTGTGATTGAAATCCTTGGATCAACATGATAAAAATTAATATAATATTAATAGTAAAATTAGAATACAAAAATATTCAAAAATAAAATTAGTAATATTATATTATATTGATAATAGACTAAAAAATCACAAGATTTGCAAAAATTTTACGTTCTACCCGCGTTTTCAAATTTCACCTGTTAATGCACAACTTTTACTTCCGTTTATGTCATCTACCAAATCGTCACGCGTCGTCTCAACTTAACTGACGTGGAGGTAAACGACGTTTGGTGACCTAACAACATCATACGTGACAGGTAGTCCTATTTTTTTTTCCTCTCTCTCTTCCCTTCTTCCTTCCAACTGTTGCCATTTTTTTTTTAATTTCTTCTTTTTCTCCACCACCACCACCACCACCACCACCACCACCACCTCCTCCTCCTCCTCCTCCTCCTCTCCACCACCTCCTCCTCCTCCTCTTCTTCCTTCACCTCCTCCTCCTTCTTCTTCTCCACCACCACCACCACCACCTCCAACTCCCCATATGGCTGAGCACCATCCTCCTCATCCTGCAGCGCGGCGCTTCTACACAAAGCCCTTCAAGAATAGCTCCTTCTTCGTCAAACAGTTCTTCATGCCGAAAACATGGGCGCAACCGCGCTTCGCCCCGTTGCTCTGCGGCATGTTTCTTCTCCACACCATTTACGGGCGTCCTCTGCGGATTCAGGGCGAAAGCTGGGGATGCAATAGCGACGGGTGCGACATCCACAGTTGGTTCCAGAACATGCATAGGAAGATCGCCACGTTGATGACGACGCCCACCGGCATCGCAGGCGCGCGACGCCAACGAAGAACTTGATGAAGGAGATCCTACTCTGGATGACGATCACAAGATTTTGGGGGTTGCCGATGGGCGTCGCGCTAGAGCCGATATTAGAGTTGGAGGCGAGCGCGAGGAGGAACGACTTCGCAGGGAGCTTATGCAGGCGCGCGAGCTTGAGGACGAACTCGGTGAGCACAATGCAAGTGATGTCGTTGGTGAAGAGTGTACTGGCGAGGGCAGAGACGAGTCAAACGTAGCAGAGCATGTCGCAGCCGCCCTTGCTCTTCCAGGAGAGGAGGCGGCCCAAGTACTTGAACATCTCCGCCTAGACATCATGTCTCCACACGTACATGATGTGCAGCACGGATGACGAGCTCCCCCGCCGTGGCCTACTTCAGCATGAAGTGCTTCACCGTGCAGGCGGCGACCATGGCTGTGGAGGATGGTGCTCAACCATATGGGATGAGAAGAAGAAGAAGAAGAAGAAGAAGAAGAAGAAGAAGAAGAAGAAGAAGAATAATAATAATAATAATAATAATAATAATAATAATAATAATAATAATAATAATAATAAAATTAAAAAAAGGTGGCCCAAGTACTTGAACATCTCCGCCCCGACATCATTTTGCCACACATGATGTGCAGCACATATGACAAGCTCCCTCGTCGTGGCCTACTTCAGCATGAAGTGCTTCACCGTGCCGGCGGCGACCATGGCTGTGGAGGATGGTGCTCAACCACATGGGGAGGAGGTGGTGGAGGCCGAAGAAGGAGGAGAAGATCGAAGGAGGAAGCGAGGTGCTCAGCCATATGGGGAGGAGGAGGTGGAGGAGAAGAAGGAGGTGGAGAAGAAGAAGAAGTTCACTGTGTCGGCGGCAACCATGGCTGTGGAGGATGGTGCTCAACCATATGGAGAGGAGAAGAAGAAGAAGAAGAAGAAGAAGAAGAAATTGAAAAAAGGTGGCCCAGGTACTTGAACATCTTCGCCCCGACATCATGTCGCTACACATGATGTGCAGCGCGGATGACGAGCTCCCCCGCCGTGGCCTACTTCAGCATGAAGTGCTTCACTGTGCCGGCGACGACCATGGCTGTAGAGGATGGTGCTCAACCAAACGGGGAGGAGGAGGTGGAGGAGAAGGAGGAGAAGGAGGAGGAGGAGGAGGCGAGGTGCCAGCCATATGGGGAGGAGGAGGTGGAGGAGAAGGAGGTAGAGAAGAAGAAGAAGTTCACCGTGCCAGCGGCGACCATAGCTGTGGAGGATGGTGCTTAGCCATATGGGGAGGAGTAGAAGAAGAAGAAGAAGAAGAAGAAGAAGAAGAAATTAAAAAAAAATGGGATTGCCTGCCACGTATGACGCCGTTAGGCTACCAGACGCCGTTAGGCTACCAAATGTCGTTTACCTCCACGTCAGCTAAGTTGAGACGGCATATGACGATTTGGTAGATGGCATAAACAGAAGTAAAAGTTGTGTATTTACAGGCGAAATTTAAAAACGTGGGTAGAACGTAAAATTTTTGCAAACCTTGTGCTTTTTTAGTCTATTATCCCTTAATATAATATCAAGTATATTATTGTTGTCAAGTCAATATTAGCTATATAACTACAAATCAATTAAAATTTATTATATTATTTAAAAATAAGTTTTTGTTTTTTTTTATATTCTAAAAACTTAGGAGATAACACTTACGTAAGGAGGCTAAGTAAATTAGTTGTAAATTAGCTATGAAGTATGATTTTTCCATTTAACATACTTCTTATCAAGTAAATAAGAGGAATATATGCTAACTGTGGGTAGCACAGTTGGTGACAACATATTGTATGTTGTCTAAAGATTTAGGATTTCATCCCTAGTGATTTCTTATCTTTGTTAATATATGTATATATATTATTTTTTAAGAAATTATATTTTCGACACTATTTCTTCTCAACCAAATGATTTTTAATCTCATCTATAGTTTTTATGTCGAAAAAAAAAAACTAAAACTAAAAGTAAACCCAAATTCATAAAGGATATGTTTGGTTGCGTGCAAGTAAACGTCCAGTATTTATAATTACAATTTTTAATTAATTTAGATGTTGAATTGATTGTAATTAGATTGATTATAAGATTTAGAAAATGTAAAATTTAATTATATGTTATAAATCAAGTTGCAGCTCAAAAAGCGTGCAAATCATATTTGCAGTCCGCAACTAAACTAATTTGTAGGATCTAATTTAAGTAAATATTATAAAATAATTTATTTGAATGACTTGGAGTCGTTGGATGGAGATGAGATAAACACCAAAGTTGTAGATTTTTGTGTGATGGATACGATTGTAGTGTCCAATAGGTCTTTTTATAGATTTTTATATTTGTAATTAAAAATTATTAATTTATTTTGGTAAATAATTAAATAATATAAAATAATGTTATACTAAATTAAATGATGATTTAAAGTATAAAATAATATTATTTTGGGTCCGATCGATTCTGTTGTAGCTGATGAATTATTGTTAGGGTAAAATGATGAATTTACTCTTTTTTTACCTCTATTTGCTTGTTGTTGTTTCTAAATTTCGTTGTAATCCTATTCATATTATTGTTAGGTCGATTTAGACTATTTTTTCGACCTATCTCGGGCTAGATCATAGGTTTTTTCGGCACTAAGCGATCCTTGCTTGCTCCTTCCGTGATTTGTGGATCGATTTATGTTTGAGACACATTATGGATCACACTTTTCAAATATCTATGAGAGCGACCACTGCCACTTGAAGTGGTAGATCTGGGCTCCTTTATCGTGTCGAGATATTCTGGGCGTCGTCAATCCTTGGGGTGGCTCATCCGGTGATGTCCCGACCTGACCTGATAAAATTTCACAACCGCTGCCACTTGAAGTGGCAGATCTAGGCTCCCTTACCTTGTCGGGATATTTTGGGCACCGTCAATCCTTGGGGCGGCTCATCCGGTGATGTCCCGACTTGACATGATAAAAATTCGGGTCTAGGACTATGGCCTCGGCACGACACGAAAACTAAACGTGTCGATACGACTTGGTTCGTTAACACGATAACCAAAAAGAAAAGCAATTAAATATCAATTAACCTCAATTTTTTAGAAAGTAAGAAAAACTAAACCGATTGTCCCTTTCTTGACTTGAGGTTATTGAGCTATTTGGTTGGGCCTACATCTCTTGGCCGAGCATGCCTCGATAGCTGTTCGGGCCTTATCAGATTGGCCTGACACGATAACAAGTAGCTTGATCACGATTTATTGTGTCAAGCTATCGGGCTGAGCCAAAATTGTGAGGTCTAGATATGAAGATGAAAGTTGCAAGTGTACTTGCAACTTTCATTTGCGGCCAACGTACCAAACGCATGCAAATAAAAATTACAACTCTAGTTGCGGACAACCAAATGATAGACTGCAAATTTTATTCGCAAATATTTTTGCTTTTGCATGTAAATACTTTTTGCAACATTTGTCTTTACGGGCAACGTAAACGACCCAAGAAGTTATAAGTTATATATATACACCAACAACATTTAATTTCACAAACTTTTTAATAAAGAGTCTTGCTATATCCTCCTAAAAATTAGCCTAATAATTCTCCTAATCATCCACAATGGCATGAGTGATAATTTTATCAATAATTTATACGTGAGTATTAGGAGAATTATTAGCCGCAAGAGTTAAGGATTTACCATTTCTCTTTAATAAAATATTATTGTTAGATAAAAAAGGAATGTGGCAACATTTTATGGATAAAAAGTTGATTAACTAATTCATTTCCCCCTTGCAAGTTGCAAATATGAAAAGAACACAGTTTTCAACCTTCACCTAGGTGGCCGACTATGATGAGACAACGAATCAGATGGAGACATCCACTACGTACCCCATTCACTCCATTCCATAGCTTAATTAATTAATTCAAAATTAATTAATTAATTAATGGAACAATTAGGAAGAACAAATTAATTCAAAATTGGAAAACTTGATTAATTAATAACCCAATTACATGTTATAGGCTCAAAGAATTTTCCATCAAGAGGGAAAGTTCTTAAAAAACAATTATGAATTAAAATAAGAGGAGAAAGTGTGTGGGAAAAAAAATAGATATTTTTTTTTGTTTTCACAATTAATTAAATATTAGATTAATTTTTATTTAAAACCATACGTCTTCCACATTCCACAAGTTCTCCGCCCACATGCTTTGGTCGAAGTCCGCTAACCCCAGGTCAGCATACCCCTCCAGACTCGGTACCGACTCGGACGACCAGCAACCAGCGAACTCATCACTCGGCTGAGTCACGTCGCCGCCGTATAGCCCGTCGCCCAGCTGCACGCCGCTCGCGTAGCCCTCGGACGCCGGTGGCGGCGAGAATTCCACCCCGAAGGAGTCCAGCGAGGACGACGCGGCCGCGCTCGAGTTGTCCGGGCTGATCAGCTTCGCCCGGTTAAGCGGAGGAGGCGGGGGATGAGCTGTGACATTATTGAGCTCGTACGCTGCCGCGGCCGTTGAGGAGGTGGCGGAGGAAGCCGCGCGGATGCGCTCGACGAGGCGGGGCATCCACAGGTGGCGCATCACGTCCTTGAACTGCTTGCTGTTGACGTCGCACTTGAGCTGCTTCGCGTGCTTCTGCACGCGGGTGCGCCAGTAGTTCTTGATCTCGTTGTCGGTACGGCCGGGCAAGTGCTGCGCGATCTTGGACCAGCGGTTTCCCCAGAGCGAGTGGAGCTCGAGGATGATGAGCTGCTCCTCCGGCGTGATGTTCCCGCGGCGGACGTCGGGGCGGAGATAGTTGAGCCACCGCAGCCTGCAGCTCTTTCCCGTCCGCCTAAGACCTGCATATATATATGTTCGACGGCCACACAGAGTTAGCTTAACAAGAAGAAGAAGGAAGAAGTCATGAATGAATGAATGAATGAATGAATGAATGAATATTGAGAAAGCAAAGCAGTACCGGCGCAACGAGCCAGCGAATTCCAGCGCCCCTCTCCGTGAATATGGATGTAGTTCATGAGAACAAGGTCTTCCTCCACAGTCCAAGGCCCTCTCCTCAAGTCCATCTCTTCCTCGCTCTGCGGCATCATGACTTGGAACTCCATTGGCGCCACCTCCAATAATTAATGTCCGAGAGAGGTGTGTGTGTGCGCACGCGCGCGTTCGCGAGCAAGAAGAAGAATTAATTAAGAAGAAGAAGAAGAATGAGTAGTGAATGGGAATGGGTTGTTGGGAAGGAGAGGTGGTGTATATATAGAGAGGAGGAGGAGGAGGAGAAGACAGATGTGAGGAGCCGCAATGGGGATGATGAGCTTTAATTAATAATTATGAAGCCTGAAGTGGTGGCTTTTGGATTATAAAATACCAAACAGCGTACAAGAGATTTCAAGTTTGACTTCATTTCTCTCTCTCTCTCTCTCTTTCCTCTCTCTTTCTCACAAGTACTTCACTCGTATATAGCCCTCGTTTTCTACGTTGATTATGTACCTGCTTTAGAGATTATACCGGTTCGATTCGGTTATGACGGGTGGCAAAAATATTCCGCAGGTAATTTAAAGCAAATAAATGGTATTAATTTTAAGGAATACCAATTTTTAAAAACAAATAAATGGTATTTGAAGGAATAAAAAAAGGACTATGGTGTCTGAGATTAATAGCACTAATCTTAAAGTATATGATGGCATTAACTTGAACTTCGTACGAATGAACATGTCGTGACTAACTCAGGTTCACTCATAGTGTGTTCAGATTCACTCAGCCAAATTTTAGGTTGATACATATTAGGTTCAGATTCACTAAACATATATAAAATTTAGATTCACCATTGTTATTCATTGATTTAATATATATTAATTAGTTATCTTATATTCATTCATATCCAAATTCACTCATAAAATTTCAAAGTTAATACATTTCAGGGTACGTGTTCACCTTCTGCCCAGTTTCTGTTTGAACAAATATAAAATTTAGATTCATCGTCTTGTTCATTGGTTTAATGTTAGACGTACAATCGAGGTCTAAAATAATTACTCAGCTCAAATGCACTCATATTAAGCCTAAATCTACTCACAAAAATGTCAAGTTAGATAAATATTATAGTGTTTAGTTTTTATCAATAATTTATTTTAATAAAAAAAAAATCATCATTATTATTTTTTAGTTTAATATTACACGTATAACTTAAATTCATAATTAGTCACCGCATGTATATCCATCCGTAGGAAGTACAAATTAATTTACTAATAAAAAATTTATATGTGTTGATATATGTGTTCACTTTTTATTTGAACAAGTATAATATAAAATTTAGATTGGTACAATGTTAATCACCTCAGGTTAATTAGGCATATATATATATATATATATATATATATATTAATCTGGCTGAGTGAATCTGAGCCTATTGCGAGTGAACTTGGGCACCTACTATATGTCAGGCACCATAATAGTATTGTCCTAAAAAAGATACACTCATATAGGAGACAGGTAACATGCAGGCGTCAAAGGTGAAGTAATTAGGTAGAATGGTGGATGATTCTACAAGTACTTGTTTGTTTGGAGAATATTACTAATGATATATGAGACAATCACTTATGCATCTGTGCGGGAATCTTGATCAGGTTTGGCATCTTTGTAATAATTAAGCCCTATGGAATAAGAACCCTAATTCTTCTGATGCTCCAAATTAACTTCGAATGCTCTTCATTGCTAATATTTACTAATAATATTGTTAGTTTCATGTCGAATCACCACACACATGTACATATATAGCTTGTAACAACTGTCGGGTGTTCTTCTTCAGTGCACTAATTATACCCGCACGTGATATGCACGTTATTGCATTAACCATTGCATGCACTAGCTAATTAGTTTTCCTTTAGCATCTAATTTTTTAAAAATGGTCCCTATTGATATTGTTTCACTATCATTAATTATTCAAAATTAAACCACTCATTAGTCGATATTTTCTCTCGTATTGAATGAAATCCACGCGCGTGTTCATCGCGTGCTCGACATATACTTGCGCGTGATTGCGTGAATCATAATGATATTGATCATTAGTATGCCAATTTCTTTCAATATGAAGACAAGCTAATTCAGGAATCAAAGTGAGAATCATTGTGAACTTTAAGAGTCAAAATGAAATTAATCCTTATTAATCATGGATACTCATGAGCTAATAGAAATATCGGTTATCAACTAGTTATCTAGTTCGAACAATTCAACCAAACACGACCTAAGATTATCGAATATTTTAAGCGAGTAACCAGATATATGTATCATAATTAAGAATAATCGAGTCGAATGCAATCATAAAGATTCCAATGGAGTTTGAATACTTGGTATGTATTACAGTCATATATATTCCTGGTCGAGTAGAGGAGAGAATAACAACATATATATAGAGGGGAGCTAGGAGTTAGGAAGAATAAAATGTATCACGTGAGGAGAAGGAAGGGGGTGATGAATGCAATGAAATTAAGCATTCAATATTCAAACAAAGCAGTACGCATTGTACCTTGTCGTGCCTATTATTATTTCCGAGATTATTTGAATTCGAACAATATCACAAGCATGCATGTTTCACGCCTCAATATGCATACATCATTTGTCTTCATGTTATTATACATGTCCCAACATCTAATCCAAGAATATATGCTAGGCATCATCATGGTCTATAAGTTCAATTCAGCTAGTTAATTTGGTCAAGATTTATGATTAACAATTTTCACATATAAACACAATAATTTTATTTTTTTTAAAAAAATATTTTAATTAACCATATAAATTATTTAACCTTTACATGCATCAACTTTAATTTTTTTGTTTCCTTCGAATAATTATTATCAGATAAATTAATATTACATTTATATTAATTATGCCATATATCCTTAATGGTGGGAATTGATTAGCTTTTGAAAAAGATTTGATTTGACCATGTACAATGAATATATATGTATAGTGTACTAATTATTATGTTTCACCAAATTAGTTTCAAGCAAAGACTCGTTTGGACGAGCTAGTAGTGTTTGCATTAATTTAGATAACTGATTTTTGAGATCACATGCATGGAGCTAGGGGTGAAATCAAAATATATTTGTGAACCCACTTGTACTCAATTAGTAGTAACATTCAGATATATTGCTTAGGTCTTAGGTTCAATCCCTAGTTGTAGTATTTTGTGCATCTTTTTTACGTCTTTGTACGTTTTGTGCGTACGTATATTATCACATTTACGTTTGTAAAAAAAATTAGAATATATTTTAAATTAAAAATAATATTAAAATAATTCAGTGAGATACAACTGTGAAATTATTAATAATTACATTTAATTATTAATCTTCTAATATTTCATTTTTAACAAAAAGGAATAAAGGATAACGTACTTACTTGGGAACATGATATTTAGTTTTCACTTCGATCCAGAATAACTGTGTAATGCCCGATTGAATCTCACATCAAGTAAAGGATGACAACGATTTGATTAATCATATTTTTTATGATTAGCCATAACTGAAATCGTTTAATAATTCATTAACCCAAAATTGAAATTAAAATCGTTCAATTTTAAAAATTAATATTTGAAACCGAAATAGATTAGTTGATTTGAAGATATAGTTATCTGTTTACTAACTGAATAATATGTTGATAAACAAATTATCGATTAATAAATAAATAAATAAAATTTTAATTTTTTTACTAAAGTCATAATAAAAATTAACCTAATAAAAATTTATGTGTATCGGTGTTAATCATGAGTGTCAACGTTCCATAGGCCGCCAAACCGCTTGAGGTGGCCACTGGGTGAGTGGTGCCCGATTACGCATTGTAGTGCCCTATCTGCCTGCGGCACCACAATCGTTAATTTCGAACCATGTGTTGCCGACTAGATTCCATGGAGTCGACAGGATATATAGAGTAAATTGGAGGAGGGCCTGTTATATTAGTTAGTGATTTAGTACCACATCAAGTAATTTTTAAAAGTTAGAAGTGTATATATACATATGCTATATACACCTCTACTTGATGAGAACTTTTGATGAAATTTGGAGGGATACAAATTATGACTATTAATTAATATTATAATAGTCAAATAAAGATGACACTTGGACACTTTTCGTAACTATAAATATCTTTTCGTAAAGTGTGTTTAAGGTATTATAAATACATGTTTCTTCCAAATGAAAGATATGATTTTCGTAACTATAAATACCTTTTCGTAAAGTGTGCTTAAGGTATTATAAATACATGCTTCTTCCAAAGGAAAGATATGATTTTTCTCTAACGTGTTATTGTGGGAAATTTTGGATCTTATTGTCCGAAATTTTTGTGCTGGCTTTGTAAAATCTTGGAGGAAATTCGCCATCAACCCGGAAGCAAAATAGTGGGGGCGCATAATTTCCTTAAGAATAGTGACTATACTATGAAAGCCTCCAATTGATCTTCTGCAGATCCCAATAATCTTAAGGAATTTAATATCGCAATGGAGGCTACTGGTTCTAACAAGATATTCAATCCGGAGATGTTCAAACTGGATCGATTTGATGGCAACAACTTCACTCGCTGGATAGACAAGTTACTGTTCATACTCACTAAACTTGGATTGCATACCTGATAAGTTCGGATTTTCCTGCAATTCCAGAACCAATTGATGAGGACACTGATGAGATCAAGGCATCTTGCAGAAGGCGTGAAGAAGATGAAGTTCGATGTAGAGGTTTCATTTTAAACTCTCTCTCTGATCGCTTGTATGATTTATTTCGTCCTATCAAATCACCACAATAAATTTGAAAAGCCATGGAAAATAAATATACTTCTGAAAAATAAGGCACTGACAGATTTCTCAGTATGAAATTTTTTGAATTTCAAATGATAGATGGAAAATCTGTCATGGATCAAGTTGATGAATTACTATTGATGATTTCTAAACTCAAAGATTTAAAGGTGGATGTATTTGATTCTCTTCAAGTGGCTGCTGTAATTACAAAATTACCAACCACTTGAAATGACTATAGAAAGAAATTGATGCACACATCTAAAGATTTCACTATAGACCAACTCGTAAAGCACATATGAATTGAAGAGAAAACTCATTTTTGTGAAAATAAATTTGCTTTAGAGTCTGGTTATAAAGTGAACTATGTTAAGCCTAAGAAAACAAATAGTAATTCCGAAAAGAATGTTTACTAGTTTGGAAATAAAAGAAGACTTGGTGAAATTTCAAATGATAATGCTTCTATCAACAAGAACAACAAGAGTTATTTTTTCTGTGGCAAAAAATGGCATTTCAAAAAGAAATGCATGTTTTTCAAGAAACTGAAACTAGAAGGAAATGCTGGATAGAAAAAGGCAAATGTTGTTGAACATAAAGCTTCCCTAACAGAAATTATTGATATGGTTACAGATTTAAAAATCAGTATGGTGACCGAATGCAATATGACAATAACTGAAAAATCTGCATATTAGTGGTATGATTCTGATGCTATTGTTCACATATGCAACAACAGAAACTTCTTCAACATTATGAAGTTGCAGCAAGTGATGAGAAAGTTCTAATGAGGAATCATGACACTGCCAATGTCATTGGAAGATGAACAATAGAGCTTCACTTCACTTCTGGAAAGAAGCTAATATTAATGAATATTTTTCATGTTCCTGATATTAGAAAGAATTTAATCTCTGCTCACTTGTTATGTAAGAAAGGTATTAAGGCTGTGATAGAGACTGAAAAAATTATATTTTTCAAAAATGGTGTATTTATTTTTTTAACAAAGATAGAAAATCACAATAGGTAATCATACTAGGGATTGAATCCTAAATTTTTAGGCAACATACAACGTGTAAAATGGTGTATTTGTTGGACAATGATACTCCTGTGATGGCTTGTTTAAATTAAGTATAAATAAAGTTGATCTTTCTGTTTACATAGTTGAATCGTCTTTTGACTTATGGCATGCTAGACTATCACATGTTAATTATATGTCTATTAAGTTTGTGTCTAAACATAGACTAATTCCTTATGTGAATAAGTACGATAGAAAATGTGAAATTTGTATACAAGCTAAAATGACTAAGAAGCCATTTCCAAGCAATGAAAGAACTACTGAATTGCTTAAACTTGTGCACTCTGATATTTGTAAATTAAATGGTCATTTAAGTAGAGGTGGTAATATATATTTTATTACTTTTATAGATGATCATTCTAGTTTTACATATGTTTATTTGATGAGAACAAAAGATCAAGCTTTTGATATGTTTAAGAGTTACAAAGCATTAGTTGAAAATCAATTGGAAAAGAAAATTAAAATTCTAAGAAGTGATCGAGGAGGTGAATATTTTTCCAATGAATTTTCTGTATTTTGTGAAGAAAATGTTTTGATTCACCAAGCAAGTGCGCCATATAACCCACAACAAAATGGCCTAGCCGAGAGAAAAAATAGAACATTGGTAGATATGATTAATGTCATGCTCATGCATGCAAAATTACCAATGAATCTATGGGGAGATGCTCTGTTAACAATGTGCTTTGTACACAATTGAATACCTTCAAACAAATTTAAGGTTTCACCATATGAGATATGGAAAGGAAGAAAATCCAACTTAAATTTCTTGAGGGTATGGGGTTGTTTAGCCTATTACAATACTCCTGATCCTAAAAGAACAAAATTAGGACCTATAGGAATTAAAAGTATTTTTGTGGGTTATACTGAGAACTCAAAAGCATACAGATTATTAGACGTTAAGTCTAATGTTATTATAGAATCTAAAGATGTTGAGTTGTTGGAAACAAAATTTATTGGTGATTCAAATAATAGTGCACATGATAGTATAGAAATTACCAACAGTACAGTGACAAATGACAATCTTACAGTGACCCAAAATGATACTACAGTATCATTGAACACTAGTTTGAATCCCATTTCAAACAATAAAAGAAAGAGCACTGATGAAGCCCATTGTATTGAATTTAGAAGAAGATTCGAAAACTTATAATGAAGCAATGGCTTCAAGAGATTCTACCTTCTGGAAAGAGAGTATAAATGATGAAATGGATACTCTTCTATCAAATGGCACATGGGTATTGACTGATTTACCTCCTACTTCTAAACCCATTGGATGCAAATGAGTATTTAGAAGGAAATACAACTTTGATGGCTATCTACAAACCTTCAAAGTTAGACTAGTTGCTAAGGGATTTAGACAAAAAGGAGTAGACTATTTTGATACTTATGCTCATGTAGCAAGAATTACATCAATAAGAGTGTTGTTTGCATTAGCATCAATTTATGACTTATATGTCCATCAAATGGATATAAAAATAGCATTCTTAAACGACAATTTTGATGAAGAAATATATATGGAACAACCTGAAGGATTTGTGCTTCTTAGCAATGAAAAGAAAGTTTGTAGACTGGTTAAGTCATTGCATGGATTAAAGCAAGCTCCTAAATAGTGGCATGAAAAGTTTGACACTGTGATTTTATCAAATAGCTTTGATCACAATGGAGCAGATAAATGCATATACTCTAAGTTCACAAAGGATTATGGTGTAATAGTATGTCTTTATGTTGATGACATGCTAATTATATGAACCAATATGCAATGTATAACAAATACTAAGAAGTATTTAGCTTCTCAATTTAAAATGACAGATTTGGGAGAAGTTTATACTATCTTAGGAATCAAAGTTAAAAAATGTAGTGAGGGTTTTCCTTTATGCCAATCTCACTACATTGATAAGGTTCTTTCAAAATTTAATCATTTGGGTATTAAAGAATTTAATACTCCATTTGATGCTTCTAATAAGTTGATTGAATATTCTGGAAGAGTTATGAGTCAATTAGATTATGCTAGTGCAATTGGCAGCTTGATGTATGCCATGCATTGCACTAGGTCTGATATTGCCTTTGTAGTATGTAAACTTTTAAGATTTACACACAATCCAAGAAGTGATCATTGGAGAGCAATAGGAAGAGTCCTTAGTTATCTTAAAAGAACAAAGACTTATGCATTATTTTATAATAAATATCCTTTAGTATTAGAGGGATATTGTGACACTAGTTGGATAACTGGTGTAAATGATAACAAATCAACGTCTGGTTGGATTTTCACTTTAGGTCGAGGAGCTATTTCATAGGCTTCTAAGAAACAGATGTGTATAACTCACTCCACAATGGAATATGAGTTTATTGCTTTAGCAGCAACGGGTAAAGAGACAAAATGATTGAGAAATTTACTGCTAGATTTAAAGTTGTGGCCACAATCGATGCCAGTTGTCCTCTTGCATTGTGATAGTCAAGCAACTATGTCTAGAGCATTTAGCAAGATTTACAATGGCAAATCTAGACATATTGCTTTAAGACATGAATACATAAGACAACTGATTTCTAATGAAGAAACAGAGTTCAGATTGAGAACTAAGTAAGTCCAAAACAAAGGACTTGATTAAATCTTCACTTAAGTAAACACAAGAAGTGGTGTTGCTTCAATCAAAGTTTGGGATATAAAACTTTGTAAGTGTTTATGATTTCAGGAGATAGCACAAGGCCATAATATGGTGCTAAAGCTTACGGTGAACACGTTAAGAGTTGACTTGATTTATGATTTTATGAGTATAAATTTTTCATCTTGTCAATAAAGAAATTGTGGTTTAATAGATTATCATCTAACCATCAATTTCGATAAGGTTTGAAAATTTATACAAGTGGTAGGTTCAAGTTGAAAGACACATGTTATATGCATAAATGATTAAGTCAAGTATTTTAATCACTAACTAAGTATGGGATTGTTGTATTAGTTAGTGATTTAGTCTCACTATAAGGTAATTTTTAAAAGTTAGAAATGTATATATACATATGTTATACACCTCTACTTGATGAAATTTTTTGATGGAATTTGGAGGGATACAAATTATGACTATTAATTAATATTATAATAGTCAAATAAAGATGGCCTTGGCCCGAAAAAATTCTCGAAAAGGCATTTAAACATTTTTTTTTCGAAACGGTATTTTAACTGATATTTTCGAAAAGTCATAACTTTTAGTAAAATGTGCTTAAGGTATTGTACATACCTGCTTCTTCCAAATAAAAGATATGATTTTTCTCTAAAGTGTTATTGTGGGAAATTTTGGATCTTGCTGTCCGAAATTTCTGTGTTGGCTTTGTAAAATTCCGGAGAAAATTCGATATCAACCCGGAAGCAAAATAGTAGGGGCGCATAAATTCCTTAAGGATAGTGACTACACTATCAAAGCCTCTAATTGATCTTCTGCAGATCCCAACAGGGCCACCACCAACAATCAGTCATACCGGATTGGGGGATATATAGCATCATTCCCCAATTTATGAAAGGGGGAAGGAAGAGGGAAGAGAATTTTTTTGTGTTGTATCATGACTATTTTAGTATGCCATAGTGTTAAAGAGTTTGTAACGATGTTTATTGTATTATATATGTTTAATTATTAATAAATATAGTGTTATGTTGAATATAACAATGATATAGACTCATATATGTAATAGTATCACATTTGATTGTTTTAGTTATTTTTTTAAAAAATATTGTTATAATAGCTGTATCAATGTTATAAATCAATATAATAGTGTTATAAACTCATAAATGTATTTTGAAGTGTTCCCTTTAATTAATTTTGAGAATTTTCAATAGTCAAACATTAATATATTATATATGAATTTTATTTTATTTTTGGTGTTCTTGACACAATAGTGGGAGTCCATTTTTTCAAATGCATTCGAGTTTGTTACACTTTAGTATATTTTGTAGATGTGTTATTTTTAGAGCTATATATCGAATTTAATTTAATAAATAATTCTCTAATTTAATTGTATTAGAGTTGGTATTGAAAGTGCACAATTTAGATCACCTATTTACATAAGCTATTTATATAATTGAGCGCCTATCCTTTTTTTCCCTTGGAGCTTTTTTATAGTATTTCCTTGTATAAATATGAAAATAATCTTAGAAGAGGCATGACTATATGTATTTACCACACATCGCAATTATTTTTTACAAACTTGCTTTTAACCTTAAAAGCACTTTGGCAATGCATTCCCATACGAAATATTGGGATGGTAAAAGTACATACGTGAGAAAAAATATCTAGTGTTAGCGGAGAATATTAAAATGATATATTTATTTCATTGGATATGATATAATATGATTGAATAATAAATGAGAGATGATTGGATATGAATCTTTTAAATCTGATGTACATTGGATATCATATTAATTTTATATTATTTTAATCCTATATTTTCTAATCAATGCACTAAACAAACAATAGATTCAAATTCATATATTATCTTATCTCCCTTAATCTTATGAAGCAAACAAGCACTAAGTGCATGTTTGCTTCTTAGGATAAGAGAGGATATAATAAGGGATGGATTAATATTCATTGATTATTTAGTACATGAATTAGAAAAAAATATGTACAAAATTAATATTATATCCGATATATATCGAATTTAAAAAATTCATATCAAATTCATCATTATTTATTATCCAATTTTACCCTATCAAAGCAAATATACCATAAGTTTGATATTAGAAAATTTTAGAAAAAAATAAAATTATATTTAATACCCTACTTTAATGGTAAAAGTACATGCCTGAGAAAAAATATCTAGTGTTAGCAGAGAATATTATAATAATTTGATTTAATCTCACGACAATAGAAAAAAGTTTAGAAAAAAAACAAAATTATATTTAATAACATACTTTAATTAGTTTTCAAAAAAGAAAGTTAATGAAAGCAAATTTAAGTGTCGTCGAGTTTTCATTTTTAGTATTTTCAAAAAAAATCTAAAAAAGGCAATAAGAAACTCGTAGTTTAGTATGATCATTTAGTTTGCATATTGAATTTTTTTTCTAAAAGTAATAAAAAATAAGAAAAATTAAAGTTATTTTATTTTCTAAAAAAATAGGAATCAAAATGTTCATGATTATTAATGAAACCTAGTTACGTGTGAAAGCGAGAAATAAAGCTATATATTGTCGACGGGCTTATCAGTAGAGGGAGGATGATAGACTGTAATTAAAACATGCCTGAAATATAACTAATGCTTGTTACTGTAAAATTAATCATTAAAAAGTTGATGCAAATGGATGGAATTCCATTATACGCTCGCTCTTGAAACACATGCAAATTAATATTCTATACAATTCAACGAGCTAATCATTATTGTTGAAATTAATTAACGCGTTATGTATATATAGTATACAGAGATATATGTTGACGAGGGATTTATTCTATACTATGTGCGAGTCCAATGAACTCGCATCTCACATGTGTCTTTCTCTCTCTAACTTCTCTTTCTTCATTTAATGAAGAGATAAAAAGAAAAAAATACATAATATGGTGCGAGTCCAGTGAACTCGTATCTCACATGTGTTTTTCTCTTTCTAACTTCTCTCTCTTTATTTAATGAAGAGATAGAAAGAGAAAGACACATAATATAGTGCGAGTCTAGTGGACTCGCACCTAGCATAAAATAAACCCTGATGAGGTTACGTAATACGCGTTCAATTAATCCTGCCTTGTGTTTAGGATAAGGCACACAAATATTATTAATTAGTCAAATGATGATTTGACTTAATTTCTTTTTTGTACGCATAATTTATTAATTAATGAAGGTGGAATGTGATTCAAGGGCTGCTTCGAGTTTAAAAAGATTCTCTTCGTGCGTGTCCCAAGAAGATATATTTTGCAAGGCAATGCAAGAAGAAGACAAAGGGAAGCAATTCGTCAAATAATTGATTGATGGCCATCTAGGCACTTTTTTTCTTTTTTTTCTTTTTTTCCAAACGGAAGAAGAATATATATTAACCACGGAAAGAGAATGAAACATTCTCTCCCAAGATTACATTCAACTTATGAGGACGAATAAAAATTCAAATAGTGTACTCCTTTCTCTCAACATAGTTTATTGTTCAATGGACAGCTTTGTTTACCGAACGACTTACAAATTAGGTTAAAGTTGCATCACTGAACTTAGAAAGTAAATTACAAATATTTCGAAACAAATTATGGTGTCTCCAGGGGAAAGCCGACTTGTTAGTGATCGAATCCACAATCTATTTGCAATTCATCTCGATAAGGATATGATCCATTTTCCTAGATAAAGCCAAATACAAGGCAGAGTAGATAGCAGTAGCTTCCGAGTATAAAGCAGATAAAAAATAAAAATAGATGGTGAAAGCATATAAACACTCGCCTTGCGAATTCCGGATAATAAAGCCAGCTCCCCCATCCGAATCTAGATAAGCACCATCACAGTTTATTTTAAAGCAACCCACTGAGGCGGGCGACCATACCGAAGCATTAGTAGAAATAGATACAGAGCCCTCAGGATCCGGTGGCTTAGTATAATTCAAAGAATTATTTAAAATTCTCATAACTATATGAGAGATGGCAGACCATCCTTCACCATGCATGCAAAATACTATTTCTAGAAAATCATAAAGTCCACGAGGCATTGGCAACAATAGTTTTGATATTTGAGTTCAAATTAGAACCAACATTAGACTCAAGCCAACTACCTAAATGTCAATTACTCCTACTAACAAAGTCACAATTAAGCTTTTGACCGAGAGAAAGCGAAACGTTAAAAGCAAAAGCACAATTCCAAAAAAGATGATTAGAAGTTTCAATTTCAGAATTACACATTAAACAGTTCTGTTCAATCGAAAAACCCAAATCAGTAAGTCTGGAATGAATAAGGAGTCGATTATGAAAAAACTTTCATAAAAATATTTTGACTTTAGAAGAAACAGGAAGGTTCCAAATACTCTTCCAATTAGGCATCAACACAATTCTCAAAAAAATCGGGAATAGTAAAATATTCTCGAAATTTGACCTAAAGAGCGGCTTTCACCAAGTCGCAATGGACTCAGAATCGGTACCATGGACGGCATTTGTGGTACCAGGAGGTCTTTACGAATGGCTTGTTATGCCATTTGGATTGAAAAATGCGCCAGCTATTTTTCAGAGGAAGATGGATAACTGCTTCAGAGCCAAAATCAGTAGGAGCAAGGCTAAAAGTTTTAAGAAACAGGTAAGAAGAGGATGCGGTTGCCTTACCATCAACCTCATGAGTCCAAGCCACAAAATCATCATCACGATGAATCGAAATCTCAATGCTTGATATAGCCTCCTATAAATCTTTATTACAAACAGTAAGACCCACAAAGGAGAACCATTCATGAATTAATCATGAATGGTAAAGGAGCCACCCAAATCTTTAGGTAAACTAACAGTATGCCCGTTAATAAGGTAGATAATGTTCTTATTAGGATTATGATTCCAAAGAAAGTCCTTAATTTTCTTCTCAATTTCATTACTCAAATCATTATTAAGCCAAGTAACATAGATAGAATGAGTGGGAATTGAGTTAAGAACAAACTTTATAAGGACTAATCTACCAGCTTGGGAGAGAAGAGAGGTTTTCCAATTACATAATTTGGCATCAATTTGGGAAATGATATGGTCATGAATATGAGGGAGAGGTCTCCTAGGAGATATCATAACTCTAAGATATTTAAAAGGGAATTTATCAACTTTCATACCAAGGAAGCTAGAAATTCTATTCCTAGATGAGGAGGAGACATTCTTAGGGAAGAAGATATCATACTTAGAGAGATTAATTTTTTGGTCAATTAATGTTTCATAAGTGGAAAAGATAGTCTTAACAGAGTTAAGGCTTTTGGTATTAGCCTTAAAGGTTAAAATGAGGTCATCAACAAACATCAAGTGGTTGATGGGGAGATCATTTTTAAACCTAATTAAGGGAGTTAACTTACTCTCATTAACTGCAGAGTTAATAAGCTGAGACAGAATTTGATAAACAATGATGAAAAGGAACAGTGAAATAGGATCACCTTGTCTAATGCCTCTATTAGAGGAAAAGAAAGATAAGGTTTGAGCATTAACAATGCAGGCAAAAGAAGGAGATGAAATGCAAGAATGGATCCAATTAATAAATAAAGTAGGGAAATTGAATTTTTTTCAGGACCCAATAATTGCTTCTCTTTTGAGAAGGTCATAAGATTTTTCAATATTAATTTCATAATGATGTAAGGCACTTTGCTTTTAGAATCATAAAAAGAATGAACTAATTCTTGAACAATAAGAATGTTATCATGAATATTCCTACCTATAACAAAAGCAGATTGTTCACAAGAGATAAGACTAGGCAAGCAAACTTTGGCCTCGTTTGGTTGACACAACTTACTGCAGAAAGTTGTACTTCCCATGAAGTAGTCAAAATAATTCTTGTTTGGTTGACACACTTCTTGCATTTTGCAGAAAGTACAACTTCCTCAGCAAGTGCAACTTTTTACAAAACACAAGAAGTAACTTACCTAGGAGGACTTAGGTAAGTTGCACTTCGTACATTGTAATTGAAAGAAAAAATCAATACTAGCCTCATATTTGTATTTAATGCAAAATTTATAATTTATATTTTCAACATTATTAGATTAAATAATCTTTGAATTCTCCACATATTTATTTTATTTTATTTTTAGTAAAATATATAATTTTTCATATTAACTATAAATAAAAATTATTTTTTCTATATAATAAAATATATATTATAGTAATTATATATGAAAATATTATATATATATATATATATATATACAAATAAATTTTATTTTTATATATATACTAACACATATAAATTAAAATGTTAATTTATAAAAAGAATGATATATTGGTCATTTCATATGTACTTCCTAGGAAGTACTCATGTCAACCAAACATATTGTAGATGGAAAGTTACACTTCTATTAATTAACTTTTTGTCAACCAAATATTTTTTAGGTACTTTCCAAAAAATACACATGAGAAGTTAATTCATGAGAATTATAACTTTTTGTAGAAAATTACTTCTCTTACATGTCAACCAAACGAGACATTTGAGTATGTTAGCAAGAATTTTATAGAGAATATTGTAAGAAAAGTTACACAAAGCTATAGGCCTAAAGTCCTTAACACATTTAGGATCTTTGATTTCATGAATGAAAGTCAAAAGAGTTTGGTTCCAATCCCTAGGAATAATAGCATGCTAAAAAAAAAAGTTGATCAGATTGAAGAAAAGAATCAGCAATAGTGTTCCAAAAATATTTGTAAAATTCAATTGTAAACCCATCAACACCAGGACTTTTACCATTTTTGAAAAACTTAATAGTATCCTAAAGTTCATGAACAGTAATAGGAACAATCAAAGAATTAGCAAAATCAGGATTTAAAGTAAGAAGATTAGGCATATCCAAACAGGAAATAGTAGAAACAGCAAAAATATTCCAAAGAGAATTATAATGGTTTACAAATTCATTCAAAATATCTTTATCATCAAACAATGTAACATTGCTAGCTGAAGATAAAGTGTGAATAAAATTGGTACGTCTATGCATGGTAATAAGCCTACGAAAGTAAGTAGTGTTTAAGTCACCATTAGCAATCCAAGTAGCTTTAGATTTAGACAACCATTTTAAGCAAATTTGTCTTTGTAAGTCAACATGTTTATTGTGTAACTCTCTAAGTTTAACATAAATGTTAGGGGGGGGCCTCAATAGATTATAAACAGATTATATCATTTGAAGTAGAATCCAAGAGGGTTTTCAGCTTCCCTAAGCTATGTTTATTCCAAAAGGATAAAGCACATCGAGTATTAATCAACTTGCATTTAAAAACAGAATAAGGGTCATCATGAATACAAGCATTCCAAGCATTTAAAATAACATTTCTACAATCCTCATATTCAAGCCAAAAGTTCTGAAATTTAAAAAGTTTATTTCTAAATTGATTACCAGAAGGAATAGTCAAAATAAGAGGGCAGTGATCAGATAAGGTTCTATTTAAGTGCTTAACAAAACTATTACCAAAGAAATGAATCCAAGTAGCACTAGAAAAAATCCTATCTAATCTAATAAGAATTTTAGCAGCCCCTGTATGGTTATTTGACCAGGTAAATTTAGGGCCAGAGAAACCTAAGTCTAAAAGACCAACATGCTGAATAAAAGAAGTAAAATCAAGAATAGGCCTAGTAAATTTAAAGGGAAGGCCACCAGACTTATCCTCAGTGTTCGGGATGCAATTAAAATCACCCATGATCAACCAAGGAATGCTATCAAAATTTAAATTTAAAAAAGAGTTCCAAAGTAAGGATCTTACTTTAGGGTCAATACTTGCATAAAAACTAGAAAGCAGGAAAGGTTGAGACTTTTCATGAGGAATAACAATGTGGATGACTTGAGAAAAGATGAAAATAATTTTAGCTTGAATGCAACTAGAGTCCCAAGCAATAATAATCCCACTAGAAGCTCCTACACTAGGTTGAATAGCAGCTTCCTAGGATTTACCAAAGGATCTGATAAATTTATTAGCATTATTGATGTCAACGTGAGTTTCTTGTAAAGAAATGACATTAATATGAACAAGCCTAATTTGAGCATAAAGTAATTCTTTAACATCTCTAGCATTCCAATTAAGCACTTTCATCAAGTAAAATGAAAGGATTAAGCGATTGAAATTTCAAGAGATTATCCTTAGTCTCTTTGGGAATATTTTCAGGATCATTTACAGATCTATGTTTTTTAAATCTACTATGACTACCAACTTTAGGGCTAAGAAGATTCTTGGGCTTAGGGGATTAAAGAGGCTTCTTAGAAGAAGTTCTATGAGTTGAAGGAGTGCTAACAGGGTTACTAGAATTTTTAAAAGCTAAGTTGACCTGATCAGTTAATTCCTTCATAGATAGGGAGGGGGGGAGTAATAAAAGAAAAGAAATTATTATGAACTAAGCCATTTTGAGAGCAAGCATTATTACCATCAATAGAACTATTATCTACAGCAGTAGAAGCGTCAACAATATTAACATCATCAAGATTAATATTCATAGAATTGAGACCAGTATACATACTGGAATCACTACAATCAACATTCAAATCTATGATACAAGCAGAATTAATAGTAGAGGGATTACCATTTTGCTTGGATAAGGAATGAGCATTCGATTGGGAAACAGATTTACCTTTAGGGTTCAGGGATGGAACCTAATCGTAATTCCAAAATTCAAGTGGTAAAGAGTGAAACCTAATCCAAACCGGAGCCATCATGAATAGTACATCCCTTGGCCTAAAAAAAGGTTTCCATGATATCAATCTCAAAACATCACCCCGAAAAGTCTAGGGGCCACCGGTAAGCACAAGATTTGCCGACTCAATTGAATCAAAACGAAAATAGAAAAAAAAATTCCTCTAAATCGAGTGTCTATTGTAAACCATAATCGGACCATAAACGAGAAGCCTAGCGTTTAACAAACTCTAGAGGAGGGGGTTTCCCTAGAAATTTACCTGTCATACTTTGCTCCCAGGGTTGACGCCAGTTTAGGGCTTGCTCAGAGGAGAAGTAAACCCTATCAGAAGCCACCGATTGGATCTTGGAGAGGATCGGGGACGAAACCCTAATTTTGGAATTAGGATTTCCATTGCGGAGGATCTGCGCCCAGGCTGCCGATTTTTGGACCGGAGGAGAGTATGGAGTGGGAGCCACCGTTGGTGAGGCCAGTCTCGAGGAGGAGATCAGACGACGAGAGGGATCTGGGGATCTCGGCGGCGGCGGAGGGGGAACGAGGGGCGCGGGGGAGAAAAGTCGCCCAGAGCACTCATTGATGATCGTTTTTTTGTAATAGATGTATTTTGATATAAAAAAATAACCGACAGATGTTTGCTTCATCACAACTTCTCCTATACTAATTAATTCATTAATTAATTGCTCTAAGTGACTAGTGAGTGAGTGTTGTTAATTTTGGTATTTCACTTTTACGGCATGAATTATTCTCGTCCTTTAGTACGCATTTCTTTATTAAAAGATGGATATATGTGCTAATTCATTGAGATTTAGATATATATATATATATATATATATATATATTAAAAAAGTAATTTGTATTTATCAAGAGAGTGAGAAATACAAGTGAAAAAGAAGAGATGGAGGGGCAAGGAGAGGGGGAAGCCTAAACAAAGATAGGCTACAACCGATAAAAACCAACTAATATATCATTGCGAGGGTCAAAGGGCTATCCTGCGCCCAAGGTGTTCTTGAAGAGGATGACACCCTCAATCATTGCGTCATAAATATTGTGTTCGGTCTTTTCAAAGCAGCGACTGTTACGCTCGTTCTAGACCTTTCGACGCCAAATCATCACTGCTTTGAACTTTCGAAACTTTTCACTCCGACTATCGCTCGTGTTGTTGATCCAAAGAGTGTAAATGAAGATGGAAGAAGTGGATCTCATAAAATTGAAGCATCTTACGCCATCCTAAATTGGTGTAATCACAGTCCCTAAAAAGGTGCTAGTGTGATTCCGAGGCGGATCTACAAAGGGGACAAATCGAGCTCACTTGAAGGTTTATCGCAATAAGCTAATCCTTTGTATGCAGTCTGCGACAAAATGCGAACCAGTTTAAAATAGAGATATTCTCAGGGTAGACGTGATGCCAAATGTAGTGAGTCATAATATACGTAACCCCTTGATATTTCAGGATGCCATAGAGAGATCTCGTGGCGAATTCTTTATGAGTGGTCCATCTCCACTATAGCTTGTCCAGCCCTGAGCTGAGTAGAATAGTGACCAGGTCCTCCGCCAAGAGTGTGATTTGTGCAATGGGAACATAGTTGGATAATGAGATCTACCAGCCAATAGGAGAGCCCTATGCATCGTATGCCTTAGCATCTTCAAGAGTGTGATCTGGGAGGATTGCTAGTGAGAAAAGAGCGAGATATTTGCTCTTTGATGTGTTATCGTCCAACCACCGATCGTGCCATAAACTTATTCTGCATTCGAAACCTACTTGAAATTATGAGGAGTTCTTGAAGATTTTAGCCATTGTGAAGATTCCACGCCAGATGGGTGATAACTAGACTTTGTTTTTGTCCCCTAGTCCGAAGGTATTGGTAGAGCGCACTGATGAGGTCTAGCCAAAGTAGGTCTCATTTTGTTGAGAGTTTCCAAAGCCAACTACCCAATCAAGCCTTGTATGGACTTGCAGCTTTAGCAAACCGAGTCCTCCATCCGTCTTGTCACCTAGTAGAGTTTCCCATGTCACCAGACATTTCCCTCGACGACTATTATCTCTAGATCCACACAAGAAGAAAAGCCTTCTTCTTCGCTCCACTTGTCGTATCACCCACTTTGGGAGACTGGATTGCCCTAACGAAGTCCTCTTTTATGGGAGAAGGGGGTAGAGCCGTTGACAAAAACAGAAGATGTTGAGGAGCTCAGGAGATGCACAGCCCAAGACATGTAAGTTGTAGGGAAACATCGGGCGATCAAGAGCTGTTGAATAAAATGTCAATTGATTGAATCGAAATCCCCCTCAAAGTCCACATTAATTAGACAAGTGTGTGGGTCCAAGTTGTTGCATGCCCAGATTGTTTCAGCCGTTGTCATAAAGTAGTCAAGCGTGCTACGCCCCTGCATGAACGCTCCTTGACTCTTGTCGATCAGATCTTTCATAAATGGGGTCAGTCGGTTGGCCATAAGTGTTGAGAAAATTTTAATGATGTTATTCTTAAGGCTAATTGGTCTAAAATCCCTTCGTCTTTCTTCGGTATCAATGTTATTAATGTTTTATTAATAATGTTACGTTGAAGTGAGATATAGGTCATGTTTGGTTGAATTGAAGTGATATAATGTTGCGTCCCTCCTAGTTAGAGTCAATCCCAAGGCAAATATCACTTATGAAAGCGCACGATAGGAACACTACAACGTTCAATAATGGTATAGATCAAAGAACACTAATAGAGAAAATAATTACAATATTTTTGTACAAGAAGATAAATAATTAGAACACTAAAAAAGAAATTGGTGTCAAAATGTGTCTTCTTTACTTTATTTAACTAGGTTTTTGTAAAAATAAAGCAAACACGAGGAAATCGAAGGAAGGTCGAGTTGACTATCGCCAATATGACTAAGCACCAAAATATAACTCAATATGAATGGTGCATAAATAATACTAACTTAAAACTTCATCTACTTACCAACTCATGTCAATAAGTATTGTCAATAACTCTCATCATGATTCAAGAACCAAACGTCAAAACATAGTATAGACTATGTTATGCAACTTAATGGATTAACACGATTCATATATACTAAACTCAGGTGCTAACTAGGGGTGGCAATTTTATCCGCATCTGCTAATTAAAAACCGCATCCGCACCGTATCCGATCCATATCCGCAAGTAAAAATGGATATGGATACGGATACGGATTTAGAAAACTTATATCCGCACAGATATGGTGCGGATACGGATATGGCTATGGATCCGCATCGTATTCGTACCGCCTATCCGCGTCTCTGAATTACTATTTTGCTCATATAAGTTATTAATATATATATAAGAGCTCTATGGTAATTTCATGTCAAAATAAATTTTGAAGTATATTATATATATTTTGGATCAATGAATTGGTAATTTTTTAATTTTTTAATTAAGTATACTATTTTAATATATTTTTATTAAATATGGTGCGGATATCCGTATTTGAAGCGGTGCGGATATGGATATCCATATTCACATCTGTAGCGGATACGGTGCAGATACGGATGGACGGATATGGGGTGCGGTGCGGATACGAATAATCCAGTATCTGCACCGTATCCGATTTGTTGCCAGCTCTAGTGCTAACTCATAGCATATAGACTATGTTATGCAACTTAACGGATTAACACGATTCATATATACTAAACTCAGGTGCTAACTCATAGCATTATCTCTACAACTCGTGTTATTCATCCATTACTACAAGTCTTTAAGTAATAGCACATCAAACAACAAGAATTCAAGCACTAAAAGAAATGAATAAGATAAAATCATAATTATATAAAAAGCATGTGTCAATGGATGATTGAACTCACTACTATAAAATTATTTATTAATTAATTTTTATAACTCAAAAAATAATGTTTTTTTTAAAATTAAACTGTAGATTTATTTATTTATTTAATTTTCATAGCTCAAAAAATAATGCTTCTAGAAAACACACTAAAAGAAAATAAATCAGAATCCATTTAAGAAAATGGACTTTATCATTGCATCCGGAAGGGCCGAGACAAATACAATTTGCATGTAATAGTCAATGTTTGACCCATAAGCTCTCAAAAATAATTAAAAAGAAAACTTTAATATATTCATTTTAAGAAATAATTAAAAATGAATATAACATTGTTCATAAGTTATTAAGTTTGTGTACACCTAAACATTTTTATTAAGCAACTTTTTATAAAAAGCACCCTTAAACATTTAAATTCACAATAAAATAGTCATCAACTAAAAAAATAGATCTACTTTTGTTTTAATTGTATCAACTCTTCTTATAAAGAAAAAAAAAAAAATAGTAAACTTCATCTTCTTCTGTCCCCAAATACGTCGCCACCATGATCTTCCCATCTCGACCACCGTTGGATCGCCTTGGCCAAGGACGACGAGGTTTGTCATACCTCGAACTAGGCCAACGAGTAGGGGGAGCTGCATGGTGGCTCCACCCCGAGTCAGGCAGCTAGGTGCCGATCAACCCCCTCCCTATTTTGGATTCGGAGAATAGGTGAAGCCAAATAGCTTCCTCACTCCCCAAGCTAGGGATGATAACAGATCAGATCATGTTATGCGAATACTCTATTATCTGCACCGCATCCGCTGCAATCGCAATTTTGATGTGGATATCCGCACCGCATCCGCACTGCATTCAATAAAAATTATATTTAATAAAAAATAATGACTTACATTATTAAAATTCATAACAATTAGTAACTTACCAGGATTTTATATGTAATTTACCATAAAACCCACTTATATACTATATAAAATAACTTATATACAAGTAAAAATGGTAATTTTTCATATGCAGATATGCGCGGTGTATATCGGGTACGGATCCGTATCTGCACCGCATCTGCATGGATAGAAATTTGTTAAATCCATATCCACAGTCATATTTGTTTTTATTTACGGATATTGATCGGATACAGTGTGGATGCAATTTTTAATTAACGGATGCGAATAAAATTATCATCCCTATCCCAAGCGGAGCGAACAGATAAATCACCAACTCCCCCATCCCAAACCGAAAAGGGTAGGGAGAGCCGCCGATTCCCTAATCCCTCTCGTCGATAATACAAGCAATCTGTGTGGCATTGAGAAAACACAAGTAGAAAAGTCATGTAGCATCCTGTGAGAAAACACCAATATATATATGCACGCATTGATTCAAAAAGTTATAATGAGTAACTTTGTATCTAAATCATTAGAGTTTGTCCAATTCTTCACTTGTCAATTTAATTAATTATCTTAAAATTTAATGTACAAGGAGAAGAACAGATAGTCAATTATGGATAATACAGTTAATGACAATATGTTGAACGTTGTCTAGAAATTTAGGATTCAAATTCTAATATGATCATCTATTATGATTTTTTATCTTTGTTATAATTTTAAAAAAAAAAAAAAAACAGATCAATTAATATCATGATGATTATATAGTTAGTCCACATATTTGCATTAAGAAATTTAAGACTAACTAAAATTAGATCATATTAGCACGTGGTTCTATGAATCTAATCCATGTTATTTGTCCTATATTTTGAAAGCTAAATTATTTATTTCTTGAAGCAATTGGAATGCACGTGATATGCACATGATAGTTTAGTAGACAATTTAAACATATTTTTTAAATTTATTATTTTTAAAGAAAAACATGCTACAATTTATTTTATTGATGATTAATTGTGTCAATAGTCACATCATTAGTGATAATTTAAGGGATTCTATATATACTCAAAAAGGAAATATAAAAAAAAGAATTGGAAAAGAGCCAAAGACATTAAAAAAGCAAATAAGATTCTTGAAAATTGCTTGAAAAGCTTCTTTTTGTGTTATTCCTTTAATTTACTGGCTGTTAATGAAATAATATACTAATATTAGTTTCACTTTAAACATTTTAAGTCAATGATTTTAGCACATAAAATTATGGTGAAAAATTTGCAAAAATACAAACCAATATGTGGTTTGGTTCGAATTTTGTGTCTTTTGGTGCTTAATATTGGGCATATGAAATTTTAATTTTCTTATTTTAAAAAACTTAAACTCGTTGAATCATTTTATTTTAAAGATAATTTATATTCATTTTATAAGAGCTAAAATGCTACAAAAGTAATTAAGAAAATGCGAGTAAAAAATTAAAGGAAAATAGAAAGGAATAGAAGTGCAAAAGAGAAACACTTCAAGAGAGCTCAAAATGTAACTCATGAAGATTCTATCACAAGCTCCACAACACTTGAGCAGCCTTCGACAAATAAAGAAATCCAATGCGATGAGCTCTTGGTTTCGGTTTGAAGTTTTTAAGTACTACGATTTACTTAATAGAATAATTGGCTTATTAGTTTCATAGGTCTAAATTATTTGCCCAATTAAATGTCTAAGTTGAAGTAGATGATAGTATACACCCATAAACATGTCTTATAAATCAACAAGACTTCACACAAATTCTTCGTAAAGAAGTAAAATCAAGATATTATAATCTCCCTTATTTAAGACTTGATGTTCTTCTCAAGACCCAAGTCAATTTTTAACACATGATCCTAAATCATATCCTAGTCGATGACATGCGAAGTTTAACCTAGCAACAGCTCCCACCCCATCTCGAATTATCTTTCTGATATAGGCTTCCCCACCATGTTGCTTTGTTATCAGTTGTTACGACTCAAATGATGAGACAATTAATTAGCTCATTAACTTTATAATCCTAAACTATTGGTTTAAATTAAATGCTTGAGTTAAAATCGATGATAATACTTTTATTAAGCTTTATTAATCAACGTAATTTCCTACGAACTTTCGCTACGAGACTAGAACAAACTAACATCTCAAATAAATTTCTGATGAGTATTTGTAGCAGTAGCACAAAGCTAATGTCGTCCATCGTCAGATCTACCGTTAATGGGTGATTCATGCATGATTCGCAACCTTTCCAATTTTCAGATCTAGAAAAAAAAAAATCGCGATCTATCAAAACATGAACGTGTTGAATTAATTGCGCGAGGTAAATGAATCGAGGTTAAAATCAACTTACTCATGATCGATTCAAATACAATGTATAGAGTTAAATTGTTGCCTTATCAAGACTTGATGGAAAAGAATATGTAAACATTTCCAACTGACTAGATGATCAATTAAGTCTTCAAGTCATGTATAGAAAAGAACTTGTGAAACATGACACAATATTCTCTAATTATTCCTTGAAGGAAAATGTGCATTAAGTTGCTTAATAGTCCAAGTCATGTCAATAATGGAAGTTTTGACCCATCCTTTTCATCTCATGTATTTCCCACATAAAACACAACATATAACATTATATTAATTTTCAATATTATTACTAATGTTTATCTACCAATAATTGGCATGTGGAAATCAATTGACAAAGATTCCTTCAACTGTTGTTCCTCCATTTAGGACAAGGCTTTGTTAGTTGGGATCAAACTGTTCTAGAAAACTCTAAATACATGCATCTTATTAAAATCTTTATTCATTTTATTATTTTGCACAGTACAATGAACTAAAAGAATAATTACCTAAATATATACTGAACTATGCACTTCATCTAATTTATGGCTAATTTCAAAATATTATCAAATTGTATCCCGAATTTTGACATTTGTCTCAATTATATCCTCCCGTCAATTCTCCATCGACAGCACCGTTAAGACATTGACGTGATATTCTGACGTGGATTAAAATAATATTTTTTATTTAAAAAATATTTTAAAAATCACATTAATTTATATTAAATAATATAAAATAATATTTTATATTTTACATTAAAAAATTACTTCATGTTCATCCCAGACATGATTCGGAGTGATTCTTTAATATAAAATTAAAAAAAAAATTTATCTTATTTTATATAAATTAAAAGTGATTTTAAAAAAAATAAAAAAAAAATATTATTTTAATCTAAGTCAAAAAATCACGCCATCGTCTTAACAAGACTGCAGATGCAGAGTTAATAAGAGGATGTAATTGAGACAAATGTCAAAGTTCGAAATATAATTTAATAATATTTTAAAATTGTGCATAAATGAGAAAAAATACATAGTTCAGAATATATTTAATTAATTATTTTTTAAAAATAAAAATAGTTATTATTTAATGGTACAAATAATTATAATTATCTAGTATGTATGTTCCGGCACATCTTTGTTTGATCAATATTCAAACACAAGTAAGAACAAATTAATTGCATAAATATATATTAGACTCAAATAAATCAAACCCAATTGTCCACAATTATTTTCTTAAAATTCAAAGATGTTGAATATGATTATAGACTCGACCGAACTCGAACAAGCTAATTAATTAATTATTAGAAATTTACTTTCGAATTTATTCATTTTTTTCACTTGAAAACTTTGAAGAATTAAGTTGAATCCATCGTAATTGAAATTAATTAGCCCATAGAAAACTCAATTCAAACTAAAATAAAGAAAATAAAATGGGAAAATGTACAAAAATATCCCCTAATATATTTTCACGGGTACAAAAATGCTCATAAATTTTTTTTGGGATCAAAAATACCTCTTACACTACAACAAAATTCTTATATATCGACGTTAAATTTTCGACACTTATTATAAGCGTCAAAATGTAAAGTAATTAAAATATTTTAATACGATAAATTTCGACGTTTGAGAGCAGACGTCGAAAAAACTGAGAAAGGTGCAAATTTTGACGCCACAACAGATGCCAAAAAAAAAATTGGCGCCTCCTACCAGAGACGCCGAAATGTTTCGAAGCCAATCTGGTGCCGAAATATTTCGGCGCCTGTCGGCGTGGGTAAGCAGGCAAGCGCACGTGGCGCGCTTGCTCGCCCATGCAGGCGAGAGATTTCCCGCCTCCTGCTCTTTTTTAAAAAATAAATAATTATATTTTTATATTTAATTATTAAAAAATACATTTGCATGCAAATCTGCGCAAATTTAATTATTCACTTCTTAGCTCCTCACGAGGCTCACCTGGTCCCGGAACCATACCGGCGCATCCCTCTCCGTCAAGGTCACGAGCGGCACTCCGTCGAACACCTCGAAGACGCGCTCCCACGTCCTGTGAAAGAAGAAAGGCAGCCGATGTTTCCTCGCCGGCGACTCGTTCATCAGTCTCCACTAGGACATCTCTTCCGCGTCCTACGGCTCGGGTCCTACCTTGTGGCGGTCGCCGACGCGGAGCTCGGCCTGTTGCTCGGCGACATGTGCGCGGAGTTCGTGAGGAGGACGTTCGAGGGCGTCGCACCACCTCCCATCGCCGCGGAGTGCTCGGCGATGAGCAGGATGGAGTGCGTGCGGCGCGGCGTCAGCATGTACGCCACCAAGGCCACGCTGGGTGGCGGCGGGAGGGGACAGCGTGAGAGGGGAGGGCTCGGAGCTGAGCATCTCCGTGGACGAGAAGAAGGTGGTGGACGTGCAGAGGCTGGAGTGGAACTTTCGAGGGAATCAGGCGATAGTTGTGGATGGGTCGACGGTCGACGTGATGTGGGACGTACACGGCTGGTGGTGCGACAGCGGCGGCTCCAATTATATATATATATATATATATATATATATATATATATATATTTGCATATCGACGCCGTAACAGACGTCAATATGCAAACTTCTATATATTTTTAAAATGTTTCGATGTCTGTCATTATACATCGCTATGTTCATATCGACGTCTGATAACGCCTATCAACAGGCATCGATATGCCGAACATTTCGACGTCTAAGTAGATGTTGAAATGTTCGTTTCGACTCTCGTTATTTTTCACTCTTTTTCGTCATTTTTTTTCGTCAATATGTCATTTTGACTACTGCTGGCGTCGAAATGCTTTCTTATTTTGACGTCAAAACATAAGTGGTTTGTTGTACTGTTACGTTATGGAATTTGGTACAAAAATACCCCTTTAGGTAAACGGCGTTAATTGAGAGATAACGGAGCTGACGTGGCTGATGATTAAAACTGATGACGTGGACATGTTGCGCGCATACATGCCAAGACGTTTTCTCACGGGTACTAAAATACCTCTAACGTTTATTTTGGAGCTAAAATACCCCTGAGATTATTGAAAATGATACAAAAATGACATCATGCTAACTTTTGTTAGGTGAGACTTAACGAAGATGTTATAGATACTGACAAAGATGTTGACTTTACACGTGGCGCATATGCAGAGAGCAACTTGCCTACACAACCCAAATTAAATATATCCTTACACGTGGCGCATAGGTGAGACTTAACGAAGATGTCGTGGATGCTGACAAAGATGTTTACACCATGCTAACTTTTGGGCTTGTATAATATATCCAAACCCAAATTAAATATAATATTAGTGGAGAAATATCATATCATAATAATAAAATTCTAAATTTAATTAGGCAAAGAGTTTACTACACAACCCTAGTTGTTAAGAAATTAGTGGGTCTAACTCACTCCAAAAGTTAGCTTATGAGGAGATAATTGCTCAAACTATTTAAAGATTATCTTGACCATATTTAAACCAATGTAAGATTCTAACACACCCACCTCACACCCAGAATTGGACATCTGGAGCGTGAAATTTTGCAAGACTGGACATCTGCGGGTGGCACAATATCAACCACATGATAGACTCTGATACCATATTAAGAAATTAGTGGGTCTAACTCACTTCAAAAGCTAGCTCATTAGGAGATAATTGCTCAAATTATTTAAAGATTATCTTAATCATATTTTAATCAACGTGGAATTTAACACTCGTTAGATTAGATGACTTTGAATCTAACACTACTATATATATATATGAAGCATGCATCACTAGTTTCATTTTTTATCTCTCTTCCCTATAATTGTCTCCCATCAGATCGTCCTATTCTTAGATTGCAAATTGATTAGGCTAATGTTATTAGTAGGGGTAGCAATATAAAATCGGTGAAACACAGTTAACTGATTAGCCGAATCTTAAAATTCAATTTCAGATAGTGAATTTATGGTTCAGTTTTAATTTCGGTTAAAGAATATGAAAAATCGATTAGATAGGGTTCGATTGCGATTATTGGTTCGCGGATAATCGGTAATCGAAACCACTGTAATTAATTATTTTGATAATTTTTAGATAGTCCAAAATATAATTTACTAACCGATTAACATGTTAGTAAACAGGTAACTGATTCTATTCGAATCAAACTAACCGATTTTGGCTATCTGTCAGATAATCAAAATCGAGTCCGTTTCGATTTCGAATATATTCTAGTTTTTGACACCGAACGATTTTAATTTTAGATTCGATTAATATGTATTTAATCGATTTTAATTTTAATTAATCATAAAAAATATGATTAATAGAACCATTGTGAATCGCTAGTTATTAGCTACCATGGCCAGCTCTTCCACATCATAATATTAATTTCTTTCCAAGTAGTATGTATGTAGGATGATGATGATGATGATGATGATGATGATGGTTAAGTTACGATGCATGTTATTAAGATCGGCATTAATTAGTTAATTATACGGATGAAGGGCCACTGAGGATTAATCAACATCAATTAGTTAATAATAAGATTAATTGCTAATTAACTCCACATGTTGGTACAATATTTAATAATTATATATTGTTGACACGTCACCTTCATTAATTATATATATTGTAGTCAAAATTAAACATATTATATATGATACCGACATGGAAATTAGGTGATGATTAATTACCTGGAGAAGTCAACCGTGTTGAAATGTAACCAAAATAAAGTCAGCTCGTTTGCATCATAATGAAAGTGACCATCTCATAATTACTTATAATTAGGGTTTTTTTTGTAAAGTAATAATAATATAGAAGGTCCTTTATTTATTTATGAATAAATTAAAAATAGTCCTTAGGTTTAAGGGATATACATGAATACTAAGTAGATTCAAATTAAATTCAGATAAAATCCGAAATAAAAATTAAAGAATCGATATTCGAAACTTGTTGGAACCTATTTTAGAACCTATTTAGAACTTGTTCTAAAATCTATTTTGAAACTTGTTCGGAATATGTTCTGAAACTTGTTCGGAATTTGTTCTGAAACTTATTCTGAAACAGGTTCCAACAGGGTACTCGAAATCAAAATCGAAATCTATGATTTCGGGTAGAGTTTGATTCCAAGTTTCAACGAATTAAGTAGAATCTAGTTTCAAAATCTAGCAACTGGTCCTATACAAGATTGAGTCCGAGTATCATAAAAAATACAAGGTACTCGAACCCGCTCACCCCTATTTAGGTTCTCATTCATTTTTAAAAGTTAAGATTGCGATATAATTAAAAAAGATAACGTATATGCACTAACAATAGAAAAAGATATATTAGGTACTTTGGATTAATGTAATCAAATTAATAATTTGTTAGTTGATCATATGGATTTGACTAATGAACATTAATCAATTATTATGGTCGACACCTTCACTAAAAATGGATTCTGATCATACTAGGATTTGAATCTTAAATTTTTAGGCAATATACGTAAGTTAAGTTTAGTATACTTGAACCCACTCACTTTGACTCTAAATTTATGTTGGTTCAATTAGACATTTATGATTCCATTATAGAAAAATGCTCAATGTATTTGAGCTTTGTCATTATAATCAATTATTGTTACAATAGTTTCTCAAAATTGAAATATCTTTAATGAAAATTTATGGATCCGATTTATAGACGTTGAAATTTTTTGATTCGAAACCTAAAAAGTGTAATGCCCATTTAACCTTTTCAGAAAAGTGTCGAAAATCTAAAGAAAAAAATATAATTTATAAAAATTAATTTATAAAATATAGGTGCTAAGATCTAAAGAAAGTATTTTGGACCAAAAGTCTACAGTAGTAATTAGAGATTTTTTATTAAATTTATAAATTTAAATTTAAATTAAAAAAAAAAAAAAATATTTTGATAAATGAAAGCACACGTACAATTAATTTATTTGTTTCCTACCAACTATAAGATAATTAAATGAATAGTAATAATCAATTTTAATTACAAACACATCGCATGTCCTCGTCTTTATTTTGTACGTCGATTTCAGCTTGAATCATCGTCAATTTTTTAAAAAAATAAATAAATATAAAAAATTACAATAGGTGATCATATTAGGATTTGAATTCCAAATTTTTAGACAATATACAACATGTTATCACCACCGTCAAATTAATTGAATGTTCTCTTTATTAATTAATTGCAAACATTTAGAATATTCTCACTAAAACCGCCAAAATTATTAATGAACGAAACGTTTGGGCCATATGTTCTTCTACCTGAATATATATATATATATAGTTTGTAAGTTTTTCAAATAAGTAATGTGTAATTGGAATATTGGATAGGCATGTTATATAACTTTACAAATAAATACAATAAATGAGGTAAAAATTATATTTAGCTAATAAATATGTACCTAATTAAGATGATGTTGATCAAGTGAAATTATCGGTGCAAATGAAAAAAAAATAACATTTAAATAACTGCCAATTAATTGTGGTGCCACGCATATTTGTGTAAATGGATCGAGGAGTGTGACTATGCCGTGCAATGTAGATAAGTGGTTGAACGTTGAAAGATTTTTTTTTTTACGAGGTTCGTTCCTTTCATAGAATTTTAAGGTTAGCATGGACAACATTAGTAGTCTCGGTCATCGTTTGTGAAAATGAAAATATAACATGAGCAGGATAAAAATAATGTCTTGGGATAATATACACTAGGCTTATTTTCTTATTATATTTTGGAGTAACAATGACTTATTATTTTGGTACAATTTAAAAATGATAGTAATAATCTAGTTCATATTTTCAATATATATATAATTTTTTCAAGAATATATATCCGATTTTTTCAAAATGAGTATATTTATATTTAAAGATAATATATTTGGATTAAAAGATACTATATTTTGATAGAAAATGAGTATATGTATATATTTAAAGAGAGCATATTTGAACCCAAAAAATATATTTAGACTCAAAGAAAACATATTTGATAGAAATTGAAAATATATATCTATATTTAGAGAAAATATATTTGGACTCAAAGAAAGTATATATTTTTTTGGTAGAAACTAAGTACATATATATATTTATAGAGAATATTTGGATTAAAAGAGAGTATATATAGACTCCAAAAGAGAGCATATATATTTTGATAGAAAGTGAGTATATATCTATATTTAGAGAGAGAATATTTGGATTAAAAGATATTATACTTTGATAGAAATGAGATATATCTAAATACTTTATATAGACTATATTTGTATCAAAAATTGATCTTTAATCAAATAAAACATCATGATAATGTATACTTATTATGAAATCAGGTATATTCACTATATTAGCAAGTGAATTGGACTAACTCTCTGGCCTGACATCATGATCATGTATACTTATATGAAATCAGATATACTCATTATATTAGCAAGTGAATTGGACTAACTCTTTGGGCCCGACAGGATCAAAGTATCAAACCCGGATGCGCCCACACTCATGAACCAAACTCGAATCGAGCCAACCACAACTTAGCTCTGGGGCTCCACCCGACCAAATAAGGATACTGACATCTTTCATTAATTATCATGGATTTGGCAATAATAAGTCTGTCATCTCCGGGATAAACTTCGACTCATTCCGAATATTCTGACAAACATCATTGCCCGAGACATTCTTGACCTGCCCATAAAATAGACACGGCACACATCATGTATACTCTCGATTCTAATTTCATACTCATCATTTGAGATTCCTCTTTACTTGAGCGTTAGAGTACGTGTCTTTCTAGGTCACCCCAGAGCCGCGCTAGACCAGGAGACGTGAAGGCCCGCATCACCCTGACTTCAAGCAAGAACAGCATGTATACTCAATGGTGAGGTGGTGTGGCTGCATCGTCAACGACGTCGGGGCTTCCATGTCGCAACATGTTAGTTAATTAATTTACTTGTGATATAATTATAATAAAGCATACTAATTAGATTCATAACTATTATATTAATTAAAGTAAAATATTTTATTATAGTAATAAATTTATTATCTTGATAGGTACAAAATTTATTTTCGTCAAATTATCTTATTATGTATTGTGATAATGCGAAATGAACATAAGATAATACTAAATTTGATGTCTAATATCATACGAAACTAACATAAAATTATTTTTTATGTTGTCTTATACAACCTTATATTATACTAATTAGTTTGTTCTATTCTAGACAATTTGCAAAACGAATGGGCTGAAAGGTAATTAATAAGGATTATTGCATAAGTCGTGATATATAGATTACCACGTGTCACCTAAAATATTATTTGTAGGATTATCTCATATCAAGCACCATCTAATTGAAAGTTGCAAGGAGAAAAGACATCATTTTTTATGTATATTCAAATAGTATCTTATTTAGTTTATCTAATCACGCCATATAGTTGGTGTACATTATGCTAATTAAGCTTTAAATAAAAATTAAATTATAGGGACAAATAAACTAAAATATCACGTTTTAATTCATTAATTTCTTAAAATATATGAAGACAAATTTTAGTGGGCACTATTAATTAAAGATGAGAAATATAAAAAAATTGTACTTATCTGGAAAATAAAAGAACAAAAGTGACGAAAGAGGAATAAGTTTTCACCTAAACACTTTTTATCCACAATCTAATTGAAAATTCAAAAAATATTGACATATTTACACGAGAGACTTTGCATGTAAGCGGGGTGATCAACTTAATGAATGAAAATAATCAATAAAAAAAAATATACATACGTTTTTTTTTTTCTCTCTCTTATTACTAGCCATTGATCATGCATCATCGCACTACAACATAATTGATCTATAAAAACACATAATTATAAATAAATTAGATTTTTATTTCTAAATCTTCACATTTAGAGACTAATAGATGCAAAATTTATTTCTAATTAGTCTCTAAAAATAATTTTAGAGTCATATCAATTAAGTGACTCTGTTGCTGATGTTTCTATAGCTTAGAGTCAAATCAATTAAGTGGCTCTGTTATTAATTATTTCTATAGATCTTTAGAGACTAATTAAGAAAAAAAAAATGTTTATTAAGAAGATTTAAAAATAAAAATATAATTTAATTTTAATTTTATGTCTCCGTAGATCAATTATGTTGTATAGTGTCGTCATTGTCAAAAAATAAACCGACATAAAGTTCAAATAGGTGTTTAAACGTGATGATAACAAGGAAGAAGATAACTATGCCCGAGATCAAGTGGCAATATGCTCGAGATCAAGTGGCAAATACATCATTAGTGGAGGCAAAAAGGCAACGAAGAAGACAACTATGCCCAAGATCAAGTGGCAAATATATACATCATTAGTGGAGGCAAAAAGACGGTGACTGCGACTAGTATTAATTGGATAGATTGAATTCAACTAAGCGAAATTAGCTTGCAACAATTGCGCACTTATATTAATTAATCATACAAAGTGAATCTTCTAAAGCCCCGAGTAATTAATTAGTATTAATTAACTGCTGACAATAATTAGGGTTTAATTACTTAATTACATCCAATCCAAACCACAGTTTTCTAGCTGTTCGATCGTGCATGGTATAAGACTTGCATGTGTACACGACGACATGACATGTATGTGCCACGAGACCTACCATGCATCAATTAGGGTTTCCCTCGTGATCCGGGATCTCTTCTGATGGAAAATTTGGTCAACCTGGATCTATCTCAGGTTGCCAAAGTCAACGGGCGATGGCATAACAACACTGAAAGGAAGGTTCTGAGATGGCTCCTAATTATAAATACAGGAGGAGAAAATAAACAAGAAGTCAATCCTTCCATTAGGGCTTCAGTGTCGAGCTACGAGAGTCAACCGATCCAAGTGCTCAAGTTGTGATGTATGAAGAATATTTGAAGTAGTGTACGTCAAAAGTTAGTGATGAGGACTAGTGTGGCTTATCCTAATTGAGAAGATATAGAAAAGATCTGATGCAACTTTTTCTTGGATTGTGTTCACTTTGTGACACACACACATATATATATATATGAACTGGACCTGATAAAAGTTGACACTTGTGATCATGTAGGCTACTCATTAGTGGATCATGTAGTTGATTCAATTTGGAGTGTCTTTGTCACCCTTTTCAGAAATGGCAATGCATTATATATTCATTAACTTTATTTCAATAATAGAATCTAAATTTGCAATCCTATCTGATGTAATCTAACTCAAATCCACTTAGATTTTTTCATGAGGCTAAATATATCTAGGACTGGATCGATAGGTCCCAAGTATCCATTCACACCTTTTTTTTCCTTGTTTGATTATATTATTAATTAGATGATATAGTGATCAATTTTATTGGTGGGGAAGCCTGTTAATCTAAAAATGGTTGGTAGAAAGCTCAAAAAAAGGCAAAAAGCACATGCTTCTTCCTTCTTCAAATCTATAGCTGTGTGAGGATGAGAAATGAACGCTGAAGAAATTGATGTGTCACGTGTTGACTATTGAAACATCAAATTGGAAACAGCAGCCAAAAAGTAGCAGAAAAGTAAATAAAGTGCAGGGTGTTGAGAAAAGAAAAGTGTAGTGGTGAGTTTGTATTGGAGAGAAAAAAAAAAGGTAGCTAGTATGTATTAGTTGGGTCTTCTGCTCTACCCTACAAATGCTATTGTGGTCAATATTCTACCATAATGTGCTGGGTTGAAATGAATTCATATGCACACATTTCAATCTCTCCTTATTTGATCATTTAATTTGAAGCATGCATGCATGAATTTGGAAGGCTTGTGAGTGCCCACAGGTTAAATAGTTGGATAGAAGTGTGAATGGATAGGAAGTTATTTTTGCCCCTTGAAATGATTAGTTCATTAATTTTATAAATCAATATTAATGATTGACCTAATAAAATTATTTAAATTACAATTGATAATATTATTTATTAAAATATTTAAAAACTAGGATAATTAGTTACTTGAATAGATCATGAACTATGCGCCGATAATGATGTAAAATTAATGAAAGAATTGGCTGCCGACGGATAATTGACGGGAAGATAGAATTGAGACAAATGTCAAAATACGTAATACAATTTGGTAAAATAAAAAAATTAACCACAAATGAGACAAAATGCATAGTTCGGAATATATTCAGGTAATTATATAAAAATATTATTTTATATTATTTAAATGTAAAGTGACATGGCTTTTTATTTTTAAAAAAAAATAAAAATAAATTATTTTAATCCACGTCGGAAAGCCACATGATCATCATCTTAACAAAGCTGCCGACGAATACTTGAAAGAAGACTGGAATTGAGACAAATGTCAAAATACGGAATATAATTTGATGAAATAAAAGAATTAATCATAAATGAGACAAAGTGCATAATTCAGACATTTATATTTTTTAACAAAGTTGAATAAGTACATGTTTGATGAGTTAATCTTTTATTTGCACTGTCATTATGTTAGGACCTCATATATGATGATGATATATTAGTTTGTTATTTATTAATTTAAAAATGTTACATCATTAAATAATTAGATCATCAAAAATATGATTCATGTTTCACCCCTGGACACCCCTATATAGGTCCAGTTAAATTAATAGTGCAATGACAACACCAATATATTTATAGAATATACACAGTGGCGGATCCACTGCAGGCCCAGTGGGGGCAGTGGCCCCCACTGAGAAATTTTATTTTTTGAAAAAAAAATTATTGGCCTCCACTCACAAATCAATGAATCATACGCACAGCTGCAGATGGTTACAACGGCACAGGCGCACCGCGCACGCTGCGCAGCGTACCCAACGAAATCTAAATAAATTTTGACATTTAATGTTGCGTGTTTACCTTTAGTAAACAAACGGTGTAATTAATTATTATTTAATAGCTATTAACCTGCTAAAATTTCACTCCTCCCCGCCTTCTCTCTCGGCTCTCGCTCGTCATTCCTCTCTCTCACAGTCTCGCTCGTCGTTCCTCTCTCGATCTCTCTCTCAAATCTCAATCGCTCGCCCCACCTGCTGCTTGCCGCCGGCTGCCGCTTGTCGTCGGGCTACCGCTTGCCGCTTGTCGCCGGGCTACCGCCTACGGCCTACCGGCTACCGCTGTCCGCTGGGTTGCCGGCTTGCCGCCTGCCTCCTACTGCCTGCTGTCGTCTGACTGCAGGCTGCAACGCCCGCCGGCTGTGGGCTACCGCCTGCCGTCGTCCGTCGAGCAATCGAGCTGCACCTGCCGCCTGCCGTCGAGCACTCGAGCTGCCACTGCTCGGCTGCTCGTTGTTGCTGCCGCCGCTGCCACCTACAACTGCCGCTGCTGCCTGCAAGTCTGCAACTACCGCTGCCGCTCAACGCTCGCTACCGCTGCTGCCTGCAAGTCTGCAACTACCGCTGCCGCTCAACGCTCGCTGCCGCTGCTGCTGCCGCTCAATGCTCGATGCTCGCTGCCGCTGCCGCTCGCTGCCGCTGCCGCTCGCTGCCGTTGCCGCTCGACGCTCGCTGCCGCTGCCGTTGCCGCTCGACGCTCGCTGCCGTTGCCGCTCGACGCTCGCTGCCGTTGCCGCTCGACGCTCGCTGCCGCTGTCGCTCGACGCTCGCTGCCGCTCGACGCTCGACGTTCGCTGTCGTTACCCCGCTGCCGCCTTCCAGGATTGATCAATGTCGGGGCTGTCGGCAACTGCCGCTGCCGCACCGCTTCCACCTATAACAGCCGTTGTCGGCTGCCGCTGTCGCTCGACGCTCGCTGCCGCTGCCGCTGCCCCGCTCGACGTTCACTGTCGTTACCCCGCTGCCGCCTTCCGGGATTGATCAATGTCGGGGCTGTCGGCAACTGCCGCTGCCGCGCCGCTTCCACCTGTAACAGCCGTTGTCGGCTGCCGCTCGACGCTAGCGCCGCTGTCGCTCGACGCTCGCTGCAATTGTCGCTCGTCGGATCGCCTTCAATCTCCGCCGGCTACCGACATCATACGGTATTTTTAGTTTCTTTATTTTTTTACTTTCTTCGGGTGGTAAGACTGATATTTTTATTACAACATTATTAATTTTTTTAGCATTAATTTTTATTTCAGTATTATTAATTTTTATATTTTTAGCATTATTAATTATTTCAATAGTCTACTCATTGATTTATTTACTTTTGAAGCTAGTATTGATTCTTCCCGTGGCAACAAGTGTTGAAAGAACTTTTTCTACAATGAATTTTATAAAAAATAAACTACGTAATCGGATTGGAGATGAATGGTTAAATGATTGTTTGGTTACATACATTGAGAAATACATATTTGACAATATTGATAACGAAAAAATTTTGCAACGTTTTCAAAATATGAAGACTCGTCGAGGTCGACTATCAATATTAGTTTGCCCCCACTAATAAAATTTTCTGGATCCGCCACTGAATATAAATATTGTTAATTTATACTTTATGAGGCAGATTGCCTGCCAACAGAAGTTTAATTACAGGTTATTATGAGGCAGACTGCCATTTAACCTGGAAGATTAATAAAAATGAAGAACTTTGTCCCAAGTTTGGAGAGGTAGTCAGCTACTATACAATTGTCAAACCAATGACAGACTATATTATTCAATGGCCATACAAAGATTGAAACATGTCTTTTAATTTGGAAGTGTTGGCTTTACAAGTTACAATTAAAGCAAGACAAGTAATAAGATGGTATTGGAGGGAGTGCTCTTTTGATCTTATAATGGTAGGCAAAAGGTTTATTATGGCTGGTAAGAAAATCTCTCCTAAAAGTCATCAGTAATGAGAGAGACAGGTGGATTCTTGAGAAGGAACCTATTACAATTGTATTTAGACATTATATTTTGCATGGCACATAGCAGGATAATTGGATAGAAGCTTGCTTTTCCTTGTAATTCATATACTTAGAAGCCACATGAAATATAATTTAAGGACCTAAATTGGGTTAAGCCTCGAGATTGGTTTGATTAATAATTGATCAAGTTCGATGATATCATACTCAAAACCAACAAATCATATTGAGCCCTGAGCTCAGAATCCATCTTCATAAATCACAACATCATATCTTGGCAAATTTTTAACAATAAAGATGATGAACTAACATGTTCAGAACTGGCAAGATTGCCAAAACATTCAAATTTACAATGTAGTTTACATGTATAAATCGAATTTAAACATAAAGCAACATCCTTGTAATAAGCCCCTCAACTGAAGATTCATATCAGAAACAACAGCATAGATAACTTGATCGTACATGATAAGAAGCATTGAGGTTTGCTCCTCGACTGAATGACACTGAAAGGGGCAGACTGAGAATTGAGCTCAAACACAATAATCAAAGAAGTACCAATTTGGATCCTCACAACATTGGAGTGCCCTTCGGTTGGCAGGTGGAGTAGCTAGAAGCTTGTTCTTACCATACCACAATAAAAGAAATTAGTACGGTAAGTCATTATGAGTGTTGGCGCATGTTTCATGAATTCTCAGGATCTCACTTCATATTCTCCCGATCGAGTGAGTGCACGAAAGCCTTTGTAAGGTTGAGTTGGTGCATTTTTTATATCCAACTTATGTATTTGCAAGCCTGATAGTGCAGCCCCCATAATCCTGAATCCAACTTGGAAAACAGGGAACATATGCAACTTCTCCAGACCTGTCACAAGAACTAAATTGCCTGACAGAGATGGTGATTTGTCTTTGGGTATTTGTCCAATTGACCAAGAACATGTCTGCAAAAATAATTGAACAATATATAAACGCAAGCACAGAGATAAAAGATATGATATGAGATCAAGTGGACCTTATAACAAAATTTGTTGATATGGAATATAGGAGAAGTTGATAAGAATAATGCAATACAGGTACTACTAAAAACTTTGTATCTCCATGATAATATAGTGATGCATCGAATTCCATTCAGTATTCTTTTGCCTCTTAATTAAAACCCATAATAAACCAGACTAGCACACGTATCAAATTTTGTGTTCTCTCAGGAAAAGAGGACCAATTACTAACCTTATCAGCCAGAATGTTGACAGTGCCATGGTTTGAGGTTAAGTTTGCTGATGCAACACAAAATGGTAACTGAAATTCTACTGTTATAGAATCAATTGTTTTTCCAGGATCATTGCGAATTCCAACCAAAACAGTAACACGACAGTTTCCAGCATCTGAAATTAACTGCGGCTTCACATAGATTGGTGTGCTCTTCAGGTTTTTAACTCTGACATAACGCAAAGCAATAGAGCCCATATTAAAAGGAACACATGTGAAAAGGTAACTTAAGATTAACAAAAGCATAATTTCCAGAAAATGGAACCTGTAACTCATCAGCTTAAATTCTCCATCAGGAGGGACGAAAGAAAGGATCTGATCTGATTCCCATGGCCGAAATCGAACACATGGATGGAATCTCACATCATTTAAGATTGAAGAGTTTGAAAATGACAAAGTCAAATCAGGAAGACCAGGGAGATGAGAATTTACTTGAACTTCACCATATATTTCACATTTCACCAAACTGCCATCTCTGAAGATGCAAATCAAACAATTGAAATTAATCAATTTGAACAAGTAAAAATTAACAGAGGTAGGGAATCTTAGGTTCCTAACTATCATTTCTGTGATCGAACAATAAATTGATGATTATTACAATTCAGACATTTATCAATTTTTTTAGCAAACACAGTCTAGCATTCGTGAAGGGATGTACTAATAATGTCATGGATATCTTGATTTGTGAGCACGCTACATCCAAACATAGAAAACAGGTCTTAAACCACCCATGCTGAGTAAACAAAATTGATATTACTATTTTTAGTTTGTACACTGGTACTGTTCTCAGTCAAGACTGGTATCCATACTAGACCAATATTTTAAACTACAGTCCAGACTACATAAGGTTGGCTGCATGGACCTCTACCCACAATTCTGCGTAGATTGGCTTGAATGCCTACTAAATGTGAACATGGAGATTTAACAAATTGCTCATTGACACTACCATAATGTCTATTATCAGTAGGACTAAGCCACTGGACAATGTTAGTGTTTAATTACAAAGAAATAACTAAAACGGATATATGGGAAACATAAACATCACAAGTTAATAACTATTAACAAGCTTGTGAAAAAGCTTGTTAGTATACTCATGAACAAGCTTTATCATATTTAAGGAAAGGCTCGTTTATAAGTTCCCAGAAATTATTTATATAATTTCCAAATTGTTTTACTAACTCATAAATAGGTAAATTAGAAAATTATTAGGCATATATGTAGATTCTTTTATAACTTTTCCCTTAAATGGGTATAAATTTTAGAAATAAAATCTGAGCACAGCTAATGCATGGCAAATATCATATACAAGCTCCAGTTCAATTTCAAGATCAACTCATTTGACAAGATAAAATAATCAAATTGCAATTATCAAATGATAACAACATCAGATGAATGGCAAAGAAATATCTGCAACACAAGAAAGCCTAAATGATCAGTAAAATATAGATATAAATGTTAAAGAGCAAAAGAGTATGAATAAAGCAAAAGAAATTTTCTAACATACTTAAAATTAGCTGTTATCAATAATTTGTGTTGCAAATCCACAACATAGCTATAAAGAAAAATGATGGTTGAGAGATGGAATCTCCATTCAAACCTGTTAAAGATTGCATCCATCTCCTCAACAAGGTTAACATAAACTTCATTGCTTGCATTCTTCAGGTTAGTTTTTCTCCATGGAATACAAGATGCTGTGGCATCAGGAAGTTTACTGCTGACATTTGAATTTTTACCAGTCACAACACTCAACATTTTGCTAACAATATTTGGTGGGGCTATCATTTCCCTCAAGATATTTGGTTCTGTTGTTAGAGGAATACCATTATCCATCATTTCATCCAAAAGCTGCAATAAGTTCAAATGCCCATATATAAAGAAGATGGAATCTAAACTTTCAAACATAACAAATTTTGTTCAGATAAAATAAGAACTTAACTGGTTGATAAAACCAAATATTACAATATTATACTTAAAACTTATCATAGAGATTGATGTCGTAAGAAATTTAATATGGTTAAGCAGCTAATAAAACATATAAATGCAAACTAGGAGATATTTAGCTGCAAAATACTATTGCACTAACAGCTCAAAAAGACCAATTTGAAGGAAATTTTTTATGGATTTTATGCTAATGGTTCAGCTATCATTAGAGGTTGCAATTTAAGTATAGAAATTGATTTGGCATTCTTAGCTGCCCCATTAGAATCTTAAATTAAACATACTTTGGAGTTTGATTTCTTATTCTGTCATCTTCAACTTTGAGTTTCAACAAGAATGACTAACACTTCATTTCAGTTATACTCCTGAAACATTCATCATAATTAAATGAGATAATTCATGAAAATATCTAATATAAGAAGTTCATGTGGATAAATACCCCAGTTATCTAAATTGAAAATTCATGAATGTCATAATGTAGCTTGGTTGTAGTGACCTAGAAGAAAATCCACAGGCTTGAAAGTTGCAACAAACACCAATCCCATCACAAGCCCAAAGTAATTGATTCTTGCCACAGTAACATAGTCAAACCTGTTCAGAAATTAGTTGGCCTAACTCACCCCAAAAGCTAGCTCATGAGGAGAGGATTGCCCAAACTATTTAAAGACTATCTTGGCCATATTTTAACCAATGTGGGACTTTAACAAAACCCACTAGTGGATGAGGCAGAGTTTGTTAAACTATTAATCATAAAAAATATCAGGGCAAAGACTCGGAAATGTAGTATATGACTCATGATTAAACCTACAATTCTATATTGCACAGGTGTAAAAGTCGCCCTGATTGTTTTCTTGTGTGCAGATATGCCTACCACAAATATTCCAAGAATATAGCTAATAGAATCTTACAAGAAGTATAATGCATGTCAACATGGCATTAAATTGTTTTTGCCTTGCATTTGAAAGAGATCATACTAATCATGAAAAGACCATGAAGGCCTTTTCCAGCAAAAAACATGATAAAGACTATTTGAGGATGGGTTATGAAACTTTTTCATACTATCCACACCAAATCTTATATTTCCATAGGACTTATTGTAGATATCATATAGTTTTCAATGTCTTGATTTAGTTCCAGGTTTACATAAAAATAATAATAATAATTTTCTAGTAGTTGACATAATGACCCCTTTATAATGTAAACCTCTTCATCCCACATAACTGCAGCTGTTGAGTTGAGACCAGTAGTATGTTGCATATACTGGTTTCTTAAGAGGATGCATTGTTCATATTACTAGTGTAATAATTTGAAAAACAGAAGAGTTATGCTGTATGAAAAGAAGCAGCAGCAAAATATTGAACAATAATCACTAACGAAGTAACTTCAGGAACATACCTCATAAACAATTACAAAATTATCTTTAATCAAGTCCTCGTTTAATCCTCCTAGGTAATCAGACAATACATCTGCAACTCTACAAAGGAACTGCAAAGTGATAAGAAAATAATGGTGACACTAACACTCTCATGTTCTAGTCAATTAAAAATAAAGCTCTATGAGTCACGAAGTACAAAATTATCCAGACATCCATTTAATGGATACTAGCACCCAGTAAAAAAATGCTACGAAACTCATTAGATGAAGTCATATAGGCTGGAGGTACAGCATATTTACCTTCTCAAAATAGGTAATTTACTATTACTAGTACTCTAGCAGAAAATATGATAGAAGGGCATAATGTTGTATAAAATATCATACAAAGATGCATCATAATCTACTTTCTTGAAAAACATGTCACATCAGGGTGTCTATGCCACTCATGTCACATCCACATCTGTGCTTCATATGTGGCTGAAGTTAGAATTTCATTCATATCCAAAAAATATTAAGCTATCATACACATTATGCCTGTGGCAGTCAAGACCAACAATCTAACACACTACAGGTCTACAAGCAGTGTACTAAGCAAAGTGGCATATCATTGTTTGTGATGAAAAGAAAATTCTTCATTATTTTCTCTCTACAGTTATTTTAAAAATACCAGAAAATATGTGTGTGTGCAGATCATTCCACTCCTTGAACAAATAATAAAATCTCAATCATATATAGGCACAGAAAAGTGGCATGCACCTGCCATACTTATAACTTACTGACATAATATGACTCATCACTCATACACCCTGTACTTAGGAGCACCTAACTGGTGCCCAGATCATACAATAATAGATTTATCATAATACCACACATTGACACTTCACATGAGTCAACTTTCCAAGAGGAGAAGTATGGATTAAAGCACCATGGTTTTGAAACCAAAAGGTCACACTCGTCTTAAATCTTTCGACTTTAAGCTATAGCACCATAAAACCTTCTTAAACTTTTTCTTTTCAGCTCTACTTGATAACAGGTAACACTTCAGTCTTAAATCCGTATGATAGCTTTCTTCTTTAAGCAATACCAGCATAAAACCTTCTTAAACTCTTTCTTTTCAACTCTACTTAATCTCTTGCACCCAATGCAATGCATCCATTATAGTTAACATTCCAGCATCAGAAACAATTATTTTTGCTCCACAAATACATAGTTTTTCCAAATCTTCAGTCGCCATTATAGTCAAAGGGGCGAAAACTACACTTGTCAAATTTTTCAATGATCTAACTACACAATATAAAATTGCAATCTCTTTTCTAAGTATCAAAAGAATACTACAAATGATTGATACATTTAGTTGAACACAAGAATTAAGGGCACACCTCAATACCCATTAGTGGAGGCATTTCCACCTGAGTGCACGCCAAGAAGATGATCCCATCACGATAAAGCTGGAAGAGATAATGCGTTGGAGATGCAATGACAGGTAATATCTATTTCACCAGACAAACAAATGGGTGAAACAGAGGCACAGAATAAGGGCCGGAAAAATAAGGAACGAAAAAGAACTATTATCAGTCAAATAAGCTAAAGGTGTAATCTTGATGAAAAAGGAAAATGAAAAAAAGAACAAAAGAAGTTTGATCGACTGCTCAACCAATAACATAAACATTGGATCTTTGCAATGGCCCGGCTTTGCTTTACCTTGGATGGATCGCCACCTTGGGAGAGGACGTAATCCCAAAACCAAGAGCAAATAGAGCGATCCACGCGGTGGGCAGTCATCTGCTTCTCGAGCATGACCTCCCTGTAGGAATTCAACTGAACACGATTAGCTGAATATTCAAAGACAAGGAAAACGAGAACAATCTCCAAGTGAACAATAGGTCAAACAAACATAGAGTTAGCAAAGATTACCCAGAATCCGAAAGGAAAAATACACATTGAAGCATCCTCAACCTTAATTCCGATGTCTGAACTCGAGAAGCCGAGAGACTATGGCAGCAGCGACAGCAAACTGGCAACAGAGTTGATGAAGAGATAAGAGGAGGTGGTAAATTAAAGGGTAAATTTCAGTTAACTCCCTAATATTTTTCTTATTTTAGTTCGGCTCGTTAATTGTAAAGGTCTCAATTTATGTCTTTAATTTTATAATTTTCATACAAATTATCGTAATATATTAGAATCATTTAAAATGAAAAATAAACTAAAAGTATAATACCTCGTTTAGTCCCACATTAGGAGTATATTGGATGTTGTGTTGATTTATAAGGTTTGATGGGTGTGCTACCATCAACTTCAGTTTAAACATTTGAATTAGGTCAATAGGTTGTGCCTATGAAGTTGATGGACCAATTATCTCATCGAGCAGGTCGTAACAAATGATATTAGAGTAGGACCTAGTCCTAGGCATGGTGAGAAAGTCTATCCAAGAAAGGGCTGCCCAGGATAAGGGGTGGAGACGCTACTAGACTAGGCCTCACATGCTACCGACTTGGGTGTGACTTGGGGCTATGTGTTGGACTTGAGTTAGATCTTGATGAGGATGTCAAGAAATAAGTGAGGAATATTATAATACCTCGTTTAGTCCCACATTGGGAGTATATTGGATGTTGTATTGATTTATAAGGCTTGATGGGTGTGCTATCATCAACTTCAGCTTAAGCATTTGAATTAGGCCAATAAGTTGTGCCTATGAAGTTGATGGACTAGTTATCTCATCAAGCAGGTCGTAAAGAAACTCAATTAATAGATTGGAACATATTCAAATTTAAATTATACTTAATTTGCATTAGATATGATTTTTTGTACATTTGATCTAAAAGATGTGATAGTTTATATTCAAGTTTTATATAATTCCAATGGGAGAACTTGTATTAAATTAAAGCTAAAACCTTAAATCAAGGAGGCCGCGGCATCAACGACGCGGCCTCCTAGCTAGGCCGCGGCATCAACAACATGGCCTCCTGCCAAGCCGCGACATCTAGGGAGGTCGTGGCATCATTGATGACACAACCTGCAGGCATCAACATCGTTGACTCTATGCCACGATTGGAGAAGAAGGCAACAATGTTATCGTCGACGTCGGAGAAGAAGGCTTCAACGGTTGGAGAGGAGTAGGGGTGAGCATTGGTCGGTTCGGTAAATTAACCGAATATTCGGTTAACCGAACCGAATCACGTAATTTCCCGATAACCATTTACTGAACCAAATTTTTTGGTTAACCGACTGAAATAACTGAAAAAATTCAGTTCGGTTCGGTTAACCTACCGAATTAACCGAATTTTTTAACCTGTTAAATTTAAGCAGATTTGAATCAAACCTTAAAGCAATTAAGTACTAACTTGCGGAACAAACATGTTCGATCAGAATCTAATTGTGCACATAACAAACATCAAAACTTAAAGTAATTTGATCCAACTAAGTACTAACTTAAAGCAATTTGATCCTACTAAGTACTAACTGGATTAAAGCAATTAAGTACCAACTTAAAGCGAATTGGACCTACTAAGTACTAACTTTTAGCATCAAAACATAAAGCAATTTCACTTCTACAAACAGCCTAATGCCGGCAACATGTATTGAACTACATATTAGCTGTTCTTTAGGGTTGGAAATTTTTCAACTGTCAAATTGTCATTATTCTAACACCAACTATGAACACCGCATGCTTAATATTCAGATGACTATGATTTTCCTCTTTAATCTCTCAACTTTGGGGTGACCTGAGATCTCGTTGCAGTTTACAATTAAATTTGATCAAATTTTGACTTAAAATGCAAGGCAATTTCATGCAACAAACTGTTGAAGTTGAGAAGGCCCGAGGTCAGAAGACTCGCGACTCAGATCTGCAGGTGGAGGACGCAGGTTAGGCGCCGGCGGAAACTGGAAAGGGACGGACTCACGGAATGGGCGCCGGCCGGATGGGAGAGAAGATGAGGCGCCTCAGCTGCGGGATGCTGGACGGCGGGCGGGCGGTCGGCCGACGGGAGGCAGGTTGCGGCGGCGGAAACAGGTGGAAGACGGGAGTCGGGAGAGATGAGAATGAGATAGGTCACGGATCGGGCTTAGGGGATGACGGGATTCGGGAATTCGATTTGGGGGAGAGGTGAGAGGCACGGGATTTAGGACCGGGGGAGGGTTCAATGTTCATTATACTTAATTTTTCGGTAAATTCGGTTAAAACCGAATTTTTATAGAAAATTATCCCAACCGAACTAAAAATTATTTTTTTATAAAAAATTAACGATTAATCGAACACGAAATTATAAAGATTAATTCAATTCAATTAATTCAATTTTAGTTCGATCAGTTAATCAATCTTTCCGATGAATCAAAAAAATTTGCTCACCCCTAAAGAGGAGAGTAGAGAACTCACGGGTTTGTCTCTCTCATGTACGGTATTGTAGGGCACCAAACATATTGGGATGAAAAAAATAGGATTTGAAATATGAAGGTTATTATTGTCATTTTAAGTTTTTTTACCAAAGTAATAAGATCTTGTTACTTCAATTTAAAGTAGCAAGTCCTTGTTACTCCATTTGGAGTTGGAATAACAAGAAAATAAATTTTGTGTACTCTCTTGAGATATTATTTTTATCTTGTACTTGATATCGTTTAGCAAACAAATACTGACAAAATATTTTGTCCAATGCACCTTAAAATTATGCCAAACTAGAATACTCTTAATTTAATGGTTTTGTCCAATGCTACCTTAGTCTCTCGGCTTCTCGAGTTCAGACGTCAGAATTGAGGTTGAGGATGCTTCAATGTGTATTTTCCTTTCGGATTCTAGGTAATCTTCGCTAACTTCCCTTGCTCCCCTCCTTTATCATCGCATCTCCAATGCATTATCTCTTTTAGCTTTATCGTAATGGGTATCGAGGTGAGACTCAATTGAATCTTTTTAAACTCAAGGAGTGAAACCGTAAGAACGACAAGATAGAGGGTCAAAATGAAAATTAGCTTCCGGGTCTTTAACAGGCTAATGTGCTTTATTTTATATAGGGAAAATCATGCTTTTGGTCCCCACAGTTTACTCAAATTTTAGTTTTAGTCCCCATAGTTTTAAAATTTTGATTTTAATTCCCACACTTTATTTCCGTTTAAAATTTGGTCTCTACCATCGCATGAGACCTAAACGGAGCTGACGTGGATAACAGATGCTGACTGAACATTGCTGACGTGAACATGCAAGGACCAACTTTGTAAAGTATGTGGACTAAAACTAAAATTTTGTAAATTATATGGACTAAAATCAAAATTCAAGTAAACTATAGGGACCTAAATTATTGTTTTTTTTAAGAAATATATAAAAAAACACAAGATATTTTTAAATTTATTTATAAATAATTATAATATTTAAAAATATTAAAATTGAGCACACTACAGTAATTTACGTTGATTTGGGTGGATTTAAATTGACGTCGTCATTAGGCATTAATTTTTATCCGTTAATTACCCTAATTTAACGTAAATTTCATAGTGGTTGCAGAATTCGAAAACATGCTCTCCCGATCTGCTCATCTCTTTATTGATCACCTCCTCATCTCCATTTTGATCCTAAGTTTAGCGCATTCAAAATGGTTTAAGTGTTGATTTTCACTCTAATAAATGTCGGTTTTGATCCATTTTGATCAATGCATATGTTGTAGTGGCAACACCGTAATACAAGATTATTGTTATGATTTCGTGGGCATTGTTAAGGGATATTAATGGAAAATCGATATTTCTTATAGTGAAAATCAACACTTTTTGACGTTTGGAATCTAATTTAAACTGCTTTGAATGCGCTAAATTTAGAATCAAAATGGAGGTGAGGAGGTGATTAGTAAAAAGATGAGCAGATCTGGAGAGCAAATTTTTGAATTCTGCAACCACTATGAAATTCACGCTAAATTAGGATAATTAACGGATAAAAATTGACGCCTAATGATGACGTCAATTTAAATCCATCCAAATTGACGTAAATTACTATAGTGTGCTCAATTTTAATATTTTTAAATATTATAATTATTTAAAAATAAATTAAAAAATATATTGTGTTTTTTTAATATATTTTTTAAGAAAAATAATAATTTTGGTCCCTATAGTTTACTTGAATTTTGATTTTAGTCTCTATAGTTTACAAAATTTTAATTTTAGTCCTCATAGTTTACAAAGTTGGTCAATGTAGGTCCACATCAGCAATGTTCAGTCAGCATATGTTATCCACGTCAGCTTCGTTTAGGTCTCATGTGACGGTAGGGACCAAATCCTAAACGAAAATAAAAGTATGTGGACTAAAATTAAAATTTTAAAACTATGAAGACTACAATTAAAATTCGAGCAAACTGTGTGAACTAAAAGTATGATTTTTCTTTTATATAAGATGGAGCCCAAACTCAATCAAGTTCGGCCCAAATATTATTATCATGAACAGTAATTAATAATTCACCCATGAAAAGAAATAACAATAATAACTATAAAGATTATTATTAATGTTGTAAACAACAATAAAAATTAATATAAAGAAGTAAATATAAATATTTAAAATTCAATACTCTAAGATAAATTTAATTCAAGCCAAACACTTGTGTCATGTCCCTAGCAATCATCTTCAGATTATTATAAATACTCAATATATACAATAATTTTTTAAAACGGGATTATGACGAAGAAAAATTCCTAAATCTGAATTATTTATCAGAAATTCAGAATCAAATTTTCATAATGTTAATTTTACCCTCTATAAAAATATCTAGCCCGTTAGACACTTTGATAATACTGCATATTTATGATGAAAAAAAAATTATGAAAAAAAATTACTTTTAGCATTAAAATTAATTCAATATGATGTGAATTAATTTTTAAAAACATTGAACTAATATTTGAAGTGATATATCTATGTATTTTAATTTTTTACAACACATTTGACCGTTTTTGCAAAAATGACTAACCGGTTAAACACTTGCGAAAGTAAAATTAGTATTATTAAAATTTAATTCCTGATTTAAAAATTTCTCAAAAAAATCTTTAAAATAAAAGTAAGTGAAGAACAGAAAAGTCAACTAAATGATTTTCTGTGATTCCAATACTATTTTTGTTATTCAATTCAATAAATCTAACCATGGCGTATGTAAAACCCTTATAAAATAGAAAGTGCGAAGGTTTACATACATCAATTAGACAGTAGAGAAAAAAAAAATCCCCCTTTCCCATTAGAAGAAACTCTTTGTTCTAGGCATAAAATTACTACTCCCAAAATTTATGATCAAAAAATATTTGAACAGCCATGGTTCATTTGAAGGCATCAACATCGAAAAGTCAACTCTTATTTACATTTCCGCTGAAGGTATGTCATTCAGGTTCAAACCCTCAGTGGGCAAGTCTTTTGAAAGGGCTCCAAGAATTCCCTCAGAGTTAAGAGACAAACTACTCTGCCAAAGGGAAGAAAGAAAACAAGTTAATCAAATATTGGGGGATAATCTTATATATAAAGATGCAAGGATGCATTCATGAGTTATAACTTATAACTAACAACACCAAATAAACATGTGAAATTTTATCTTCAATTGATTTTAAGTAAACCTATATCCTAAAGAAAGCAAGAAGGCATGGTTGGAGTAAGAGACTTCAAATTGAAAAGGAATATTTAATGGTTTTTGTTCCTTAGTTCCCTAAGTAAGCAAGTAATAGTCAAACACTCTTATGGTATATGTTCGTTTCATTGGATAGGATAGAATATGATTGGATACTAAATGAAGGAGGATTGGATATGAATTTTTTAAATCTGGTGTACATCGAATATAATATCAATTTTATATTCTTCTATTCTCATTTTCTACTAATACATGCACCAAACAAACAATAGATATTAATCAATTCATTATCCTATCATCCATTATCCTATGAAACAAACATGCTCTTGAAGTACCTCAGGCTGGAATCTTAGCAAGTCGGCACGAGCCATGGCCTCTGCTTGGGCTATCCTTTGTCGGAATACATGAGCCATCTCATCTGCCTGATGCAAGCCACAACCAACATTGTCAACCCTACAATTTGTAAATTGTTCGAGAATAAAAACATTATTTTTACCTTCTCAAAAACAAGCTTTGGATTGCGGATCATATCACCGGGGCTTGGTTCTAGCTTTTTAGTAGAAAGGCTTACTCGACGTCTTTCACGATCCTGGCTTAGTATCATTACCTATGAAAAGTTGAAAATAGTTTATAGGGATAAACTCCAGGAGAAAGAGGAAAAATGGACAGTACTAAGTTCTTTTAAAAAAAAGTACCTTCAAGGTGTCACCGGGTTGTAGGACTGTTGAGATGTCAGAGATCCGATCATGACTAATTTGGCTAACATGGAGCAGACCATCGACTCCACCAATGTCAATAAAAGCACCATAAGGTTTAAGGCTTTGAACAATTCCTACTACGACTGATCCAATCCCAAGTTGCGCCTGACTATCAGCAATGACCTTGCGGTTGCTGAGAATAAGCTTAGATTGCTCCTTATCAACCTCCACAAATTTAAGTAGTAGCTCTTTATCAATGAGTTCTTCTGCTGTTGCTTTCTAATTTGTTTATGATATAAATCAATCAACAATCAATTAGTTGCACCATGGATGTTCATCAGATTCATTAAAAGGAATAAAAACTATGGAAGTCTTAAAGCAAGATTGCTGGACTTAAAATAAAAAGGCCATCTTAAAACATTGAAACTAATAAATCAGCTTAAAAAGGTAAAGAAGTAATGCAACTTTTAGTAGTTGGCATGCCCTTGATCCAGTTGATGGAGTAATAGGCACAGTTCTAAGATCCACTTGATGCAACTTCTCATGTATAACAAGCCCTGTAGCATACAATAACTTGTTTGTGCTTATTTACAAAAAAAGGCTTGTGTGTGAGGCAGTGGGCAGTTGTCTTGTGTAGTATGCTTTTGCCATTTTTCCACCCTCAACTAGCCTAATAACTTAAACTTTCAGACCATAGTGCACTTTAGAAATCTAGGCATAGTATACAACACAATAATCTTGAATCGCCAAATCTCTAGCCATTCTATACTTCTATTGGAGATTTGAAATTTTGAAAATTAAAAACTGAGACAATGATATTAGAAACAAAATATTTTGCATTGTGAGACTTGTTTTAAACAGTCCTAACATTTGATTTAATAGAGTTATTATGTTATGCATCCATGTTTATTTCCTTTCGCTCGTTGCACAAATATGCTTAACCTATGACTGGATTTCAATCATGTAATCTGTTTCAATGTAAATATAAATATGTTATCAACCCATATAGAATTAATCTTTTTCTCAATATGTCGTGGAAGGATATAAAGCAATTTCTCAATCTTTTTCTTAGGATTGATACTTTAAATAATTAGGCTAACAAAACATACATGCACATATTCTGAAGTACATGATAGGGACAATTTTACTATCTGCTATTTCAAAATCTAAACAGCAAGATCAACTGATCAAGTAAAGATAACTTGCAACTATAGAATCAAAACATGTAAATTGCAGTGGCAATGTAACTTTGAGTTTCAAGTAAATTGCAATTATAGAATCAAAACATGTAAAACATGTTAATCCTGAAAATCAAACTTTGAGGTTCCAATCAAGAGCAATATTAGAATTGCATCTGAAGCTGAAGGGCACTTACTGTTGATATCTGTGAAAATGGAACAAAACCTCGGAGGTTCTCTACAATGACTACAATGCCTCCTTTATTTCCACCAACAACCTGCAGTTGATAATATCATGCATCAGAAGGGAAAACTACAAGGACTGTACCAAATAGTAAACTTAGTTTAAACTTTAAATTTAGCAGGTTATTACTGTGTGATAACTTTCATCTTTTGACAATCTTAAGATCTAACTGAAATCATAAACAAGCATGCAGGAACCAGCTTTTACATGGAGGGACTAACCTGACTGCTAAAACAGCAACGACAAAAAGAGAAATAAAAGAAATCTATATTTTTCATTCTTCATAGTTCATACCAACCCAGCTTGTGTTTTGTGCTCTTTCCTCGTGTTGCTATAAAATCACAAATTTTCTTGGTGTTAAGACCTCGATCTCCCACATTGAGAAAAATCTAAGAGAATACACACTAACACAAGCAAAATTAAAGAACTATAAGTATTTCAAAAGATTATGGTGCCCTGCTCATGTAAGCTTGTCTTAAGCCCTTGATCTTACATGTAGGAGTCAAATCTAGGAGAATACACAATTAGAACTAAAATTAATGAGCTATAAATCTTTTAAAAGAGGGTGGATGCAGCTACTAAAGTATATATTTTATCTTAAAGACCCATAGCTTTCTTAAAATCATTCACTTATCTGAAGCCCAGATGATGGCGTTATCACCCATTCTTCTTTATTCAGTTTTAAGAAATTTAGAAACCAAACTCCTTTGAAGAGTTTATTACAAGGTCAGCACCTATGGCTTTGTCTAATTTCCGTTAACCAATTTGATCGACTTCATCTGGCTTAACCCCTATGTAGCATCGAGGAATCTGTATTATAACATGATTGAGATTCCGTTGATTTGTGCAGATCAATCACGTAGGATCATTATATCATAAATACCTTGAAAAAACATGGGATGATTTAGGATATAATTGGATGGAAGCAATCAAAATCTGCAAGATCAATGAGTGGTTGGATCCACGAAATAGTTTGTGATCTCCGTGTATATTTAGGAATCAACATGACAAGTTAGTCTTGACCTAGTTTGGTTCATCTGGGTCAACCAAGACCAACTACAATTGATTGAGATCAGTTGGCATCAAACAATTGACGGTTTATTGAGATCAGCCTACAAAACCAGGGTTATTCAGAATTGGCTAATAATGATCAAATACAAGAAATCAGGGATTAGTCAAGAAGACAATAATTAATCTACAATTCTACATTAGTTCAAACTGGTCAAGCCACCAATTAAATTAGGATATTTAGCGTAGTGGATTGTCCATTTATAATTTGTTATTTGAAATGTTGTCTGCAACTAGAACTCAAAATAAATAAACAGAAAGCACACAGCAGACATTTACTCTAATGCTATTAAGCACTGCATAAGCAATAAAGATGCTAGTATACCAATGTATCACCAGAATTGTACTGATGTGATGGGCATATAACATTTATGTGTGGTTCTTGCTAACATGTAGTTGCATCATTCAGACTATCGACAAGTACTAGACAGGAGCAACTGTGTCCAGCACATTGAATCCTATTGTGTTGTTTTTTCTTGACATAAACTAACCTTCTTCTGGTTTTATACTATAAGATCTAGTTTTAAACATGGGGTGGACAACAGTTTCATGCTTTGCATGATGCCAGAAATATAAGATAAATTAATATAAAAACCATAATACTGAAGACAGCCAAGTAGGTTAAACAGAGAGTGTTGTCCGTATAATAGTCTGCATATCCCTAAGCAACCCTCATAGCTTAAGACTATGGTCATCATCGGTAACCATTTTTCTTTTTACTACCCCTTCTGATGCCTCCAAGAAAATTGTTGTACAAATATTTAAATCTTATTACTATTATTGCTGAGAATAAAAAATCCAGGCAGTTGCAGACAAAAGCATGAGCAAGAACTTTGCAGTTTGCTGTGATCATTCAGAGAATCAACATTTCTTTATAGATAAAAATAATTCATTCAAAAAAGAGTGACCCCATGGAAGACAAATGACATCACTAAAAATGCTTCCAGCAAGAAAAGACTAATTGCATATTCTACTAAACACTCTCTGGTATGGTTGCAAAGATTATTTTGGCATGAAAATTTAAGTACCACTGAAATGTCTAGCATTACAATTTTAAAACTCCAATGCAGATACAGGTCATAAAACATGTATAGGTACTTCAATACAAATTAAAAGTTTGATTTAGATTAGTCAAACATTATTGCTCGGGCTAAGGGCTAAGGGCTAAGGAATTCCTAAGAGGATCAAAGATTTCATAGAGTAGAGATAAATAACAGATATTACCCTTTCACAAGGTTTTTAGCATTTACTATCTGATGGATTACCTCCTTAGAGAAATGCTGAGAGAAGCAAATATATAAATAGTCATGAATTTGACCGTAGACGCATGTGACCAGAGACAAGACAGGTTCCACAGAACATCAAGGTAGATAGAAAAGCCCCCTTAGTGGGCAGAGAAAAATATTGAAAAAGAGCTTCAGAGGCATAAAAGATGAACTATAGCATCAGTGCATCACGAAACATAATCATAAAAGTTAACAATGATACAATTATTTTTGACAAATTAGATATCATCAATTCATTGTATCCATAAACATAACTAAAATCAATTTGAAGCAAGATCGATGGCTAAGTTATATCAATCGCAGCTCCAGGTTTGACAACAGGAAGTAACAGTGTATAAATTCTCACCTTACCCTTGACAACAACATCTTCAGCCTGTAGCTGCGTACACCTTTCCCATGCAAGATTATATTGAATAGATCGCAAGCTTAGAACCAAGCTATCGTCTACAGTATTCTCACCAATTATGACAAACTCTTCAATAAATCCTGGACAAATGCCCGCTTCTGCAACATGCTTGACTTTGTGAATGCATGCTTCCTGAAGAGGTAAGTAGGCAGTAGACTTTGCGGTGATATCGACCAATGCCCCATTTGCATCGGTCATAAATACAGTTCCTTTAACCTGGAAATAAAAACAATCGCGAATTTTCAGTGAGGGCAACCATGTACAACTCGCATTTCATAGCGTAACAAGAGCGGGCAAGATCAGTGGGGATAGAGGAAGAGAGAAATGAGAGACCTTTTCGCCGATTTCGTAATCAAAGTCGTACTTGTCAAGGGCGGCATGGAATGCCTCGACGGTGAAGGATACGCCTTCCATGGGAGCAGTGCGGCACCTCTCGGAAGCCTCATCAAAGAGCTCGCGCAGCTTCTCCCGTTCCTTCTGCGCTGGGGTGAGGGCGTAAGTGCCAGCGACGACGGCAGCGCAGCAGTAAGATCTCCTCGACAGCGGCTTCGAGTGGACGGCCGCGGAGGAAGGCCGGCAATGAAGGGAGGAGGAGGAGAGCGGCGGGCATCGGAGCCTGGTGTAAAAGCGATGCGGCGCCAAGGCCGCCATTTCCTTTTCCCTTGTGACGTGTATCTCGTTTACGCTGGCGTCGTCATGGATTGTAACGCCGATATGTGACGCTAATGCTGGGCCGGCCCGGTTTACAACCCGGCTTAGCCCCATTATGCATATTAGACACGGAACATGTTCATCGACCATAATTGAATCCTCAATCCTCGTCGGATATAGCTTTGGAAACGTGGGAGGAAAGTGCGTGGATAGGATCTACACAAGATCGGTTGGAATGTATCCAATCGGATAGGTTTCGAATAGATTCAAATTAAATTCGGATATGATCCGGAATAAAAATTAAGGAATCGATTAAAATCGATTCTGATTCTGAATCCAACACATCAGGTACTCAGAATCAAAATCGAATAGGTATCTGAAACTTGTAACCTGAAATCTATTCATTTACAAGTTTCAGGATACAAATTCTAACATAATATTCTGCTAAAATCTGTATTGAAACCTATTCTGGAATTTGTTTTGAAATTTGTTGGAACCTGTTTCAGAAAAAGTTCCAGACCAAGTTCCAACATGGTACTCGAAACCAAAATCGGAACATGTGGTTCCGAGTAAGGTCTAGTTCTATAGTCCAATAGGGTAAGATTATTTCAAAACCTAGAGACCAATTCTATATAAGATAAGATCTAGATATCATAAAAATATAAGGTATCTGAAATCATTCGCCCCTACTTCGATCCATCTCTTTATTTAAGAGAGAGTGACTTATATATAAAGGTATTCATAATTCATCTGTCTCGTATATATCTTCACTTGATCTCTTATATATAATAAGATTTTCTCAATGAATAAATGTCTCATCTAAAGTGGGATTAGTTTGCAACTTCCCCATATTTTTTTTAGTACTATTATATTAATGAGATATATCACATACTATAATTTATATATAAGAAATATATTATTGCATTATTAGAGTTACTATATTATTGTAAATAATTGTTTAATTTTCAATTGTCATAAGGTAATGAGGCTATCATTATAGTTATGCCTATTTTTTCTAAGAAATTTTCTATAAAATATGATTTTTGAATAATTATGCGATTTTTCATGAATGATTCTTCTAAAATTACTCTTTTTTCAAAAAATAGTTAAAATTTTAAATGTGAATGCGAACGAAATTATTGCTAAAAAAATATCATGTTGAATTGAATTGATAACCATTGTTTTATTTTTATTTTATTTACACATTTTTTATTCATATACCATTTATATTCATTATTTTAGTTATCATTATTCACTCATCTTCTTTTATCAAACCATTCACAATTCTTTTTTCTTTTTTTTGTTTTTCGTTATCCCGTATTTTAATTTTTAATTTGTTTAAATTACATCCGGCCGTCAATAAAGTATTAATTTCATTATTTGAATGCTGATGTGTCACCACTAACATGGTCCAATATTATCATGTCAATATATCTAAATAGATTAAAAAAATAAATAAATAAATAAATATCATGTTATCCGATCTTTTTTTAATATAGTTTAAAAGATTTATTACGTAATATATCTCATTTTTTATGATTTCTTTTAATTATATCTCAATTTTTTTATTTTCAACCAATATTGATCGTGTACTTTTGATTTTTTTTAATTATATCTTACCATCGAGCTATCATCAATTTGACTATTATGATACAATATTGACGCGGACCAAAGACAAATCAATATTCCTAAATATAATTAAAAATAGTAAAATATTATTTCATCAAACATTAGAGAAGAATTCTATTTTTCTTTTCTTTTTAATCCAGGTCCTCCTAAATTTTGGACATTCACCTCCACCATTTTACGTCGTTGTCGCCCGGAGCGAGCTAGAACCACCTTCACTCTCACTAACAATTGGCTACAATTTCAATTGTATCGTTCTTTAGATCTTGGTTGCATAATTCATGAATCATAAGGATTTAATTAGTATCACGACACTTTATCATTTTTTAAATGCATTTAGCGAATGATGTTGACTAGACTTTTAATTCACCTAATGGTGCCACCAAATATTATTATGGTCAAATTGATGATAACTTGATGGTAGAATATATTTGAAATAATTCGAAAGTATGAGATACATATTAGTTATAAATAAAAAGTTGACATATATTTAAGAAAATTCTTAAAAATTTAGATATATCAAGTAGTTAATTATTTAAATCCTATTAGGAAATGTTTATTGATTCTATTAAAAAAGGTCTATCGATATAGTATTTTTTTATTTTTTTATTCTTTTAGGAATGTTGATGCGGCAACGTTAAAAGAAAGTTCTATAGCAATATTTATATGCACTTTCAAATTAGGGATAATAAATTGAACTAATAGAACTAGTTTTGATTCTTTCCACTCTTCGTATGATATTTTCACTATCATTTCATTATAATTATAAAAATACTTATTAATTTTTTTTTCATATAATCTACTATATTTTAAATAAATATCCTAATTCTTTAAGAAAAAATTAATGTATCTATCTCAAATTTTAACCATTTTCACAAATCTATTCTGAACTTTAATTTGTATCAATTATATCCCAAACAATCCGATTGATAACAATTCTATCTCGACGCCAGTTGTCCGTCAATGCAATCGTTTGGTGCTGACGTGATATCTGACTCAACAAATTAAAAAATATTATTTATTATCATCTGTGTCATATCAGCATATAATAAAAATATTATAATATTATATAAATATGGAAAATTTAATATATCTATCCCAAACTTTGGTTTTTGTAACAAATTTATTTTAACCTTTAATTTTTCTCCCTAATCTATATCAAACTTTGGGATTGACAACAATTATAATTCTTGAAGATAAATAATTTTTTGATGAAAAAAATACATCAAAAATTTCACTTTGTCAATTTATCCAAAAATTCCATATCTGATTTCATCAAAAAAAAAATTCTTTAAAAATTACACGTAAAATATTTTAACACCTCGAAGAATCCCACATCTAATTTCAACTAAATTAATTTATAGTTATTATATATAAATTTCATTTCAGATTTTGTATTTTTTAATAAATAAATATTTGTAGTAAAATATAAAAATTTAAAATGCCAAATTTTGTTAGACACTAATTAAATAAAATATAATCATAATGTTAAATATTTAATAAATAATAATATAAGCAAAAATGTCTTGGTTTGATTGAAAGTTTTGATTTTTTTATAAAATACAATAGTCAAATTGAATTAAAAAATAATAATAATAATAATAATAATACTATACGAAAAGTTATTAATATAATTTGAGCATTTCGATTTTTTTGAAATGCAATAATATAATTAAATAAAAATAATAAGAAAATCAAAATTTGAATCAAAATTTTAAAAATACAATTTCAATAGATAATTATAAAATTATTTTCAATTTTTTAAACATTTAATAAATAATAAGAATATATGAAAAAGATATGAATTTTATTCCAAATTTTAATTTTTTTAATGTAATTATCGAATTTAATAAAAAAAATAGGGAGAAGTGTAATTCAAACTTTTGGATTGATAATAATTGTAATGTAATCTAAATTTAAATTTCAAGTTCAATTTCAAATGAGATAATTGTTGTCAATCCCAAAGTTTGTGATAGATTAGAGTGAAACAATAAAAGTTTGGATAAATTTATTATAATGCCAATGTTTGTGATAGATACATTAATTTTCTTAATTTATATAATATTATAATATTTTTTATTATATGCTGATGTGACACAAGTAATATTTTTTTTTTTTAATTTGCTGAGTCAGATGTCACATCGGCACCTAACGGTTGCATTGACGGACATCTGACGTCGAAATAAAATTATTATCAATCAGATTATTTGAGATAATAATTGATACAAATTAAAGTTTATGATAAATTTATGAAAAAAATCAAAGTTTGAAATAGATACATTAATTTTTTTATTCTTTAAATAGAAGAATATATAATTTAAGTCCATCGAGAAGAAGGCATACTTCAAATATGACAAAAGATGAGACCACGACTCCTCGTATAGATGCCATCACCGTGGATGCATGGAATCTTGAAATCAATGGGTCACCACAAATTTAATATTCACTCTAAACTCAAAGCTACCTACAATGCAATTCTTTCCTGGCTGAAAAACAACAAACCAAACTCAAGTAGCAGGGTGTCTGCCTTACAACACCAGCCCCTCTGCCTATCAAATCAGCATGACCTGGATACGATCAACCTCAAGCGTCTTCTGCAAGCTGAAGTAGTGAACTATGCAAAGAAATACAAAATGAAAAGGCCTACTAGAGGCAACAATCTCGAGTAAAATGGCTTCAGGAAGGAGATAGAAACACCTTCTTCTTCTATGCTTACACCCGCACAAGAAGAAGCCAAAACTCCATTCAGCGATTAAAAAACCAAGACGGTGAATGGGTTGAAGGTATCGACGCTGTAGTTGACGTAGCGCAACACTATTTTCAGACACTCTTAAGCTCTTCACACCCACTGCTCCTCGATATAGACCTCCAATTTCCTTTCAAAAGAGTAACTCACTGTGGCAACAACTGGTTTCTTCGGCCAATAATCGAGGATGAAACCAAGCTGGTTGCTTTCTCCCTTAACCCGGACAGTGCTCCTAGCCTGGATGGCTTCACAGGCCACTTCCACTTCTTCAGACATCACTGGTAAACAATTGACCCAGAAATCACCAAGGCTGCAACCACCTTCTTCAGAAGTCGAAATCTACTTAAAAGCTTCACTTACACATTAATTGCTTTAATTCCTAAGCAGAAGGTAGTGCAAGACATGACACAACTTCGACCGATTAGCCTCTGCAACTTCATGTACAAAATATTCTCAAATATCATTGTCAATTGGTTGAAGCCTCTCATGGACAATCTCATCTCAGACAACCAGTGCGTCTTTATCAAAAATCGACTGATATCAAACAACATATTGATAGCTCACGAGATCACTCACTACCTCAAAACAAAGCAACATACAAAAACACATGAGATGGCCACCAAACTTGATATGAGCATGGCATTCGACCGACTAGAATGGCCCTTTATCACTGCCACTCTCAATGCAATGGGCTTCCACCATCACTTCATCGAACTGATTCAACAATGCACCGAGACAGTATCTTATTCGGTTCTCGTCGGTGGTCACCCGCACGGTTATTTTAAGCCAACACGAGGAATTCGTTAGGGAGATCCACTCTCCCCATTTCTTTTCGTTATTGCAATGGAATGCTTCCACCAAATATTGGATAGTGCAAGGCACCAGGGAACAATACAAGGAGTCTGCATCCGTAGACACAGGCCTCCTATTTCCTCTCTTTTCTTCATCGATGATGTGATGTTGTTTAGAAAAGCCGACGAGCATCATGTGAATACTCTCCAATGACTCATTGCAAGATACGAAACCAACAGTGGACAACAAGTAAATACTAGCATATCAGCACTTCTTTTCTCCAAACATTGCCCGGAGAAGATCAAGCTATCCATCAGTTCAATACTTGAGATCACAACTCTGGACTTTGAAGCAAAATACCTTGACCTGCCTACAATAGTAACTCGCTCCAAGAACAGCTCCTTTGAATTTGTCATCACAAGGCTCAAAGCAAAAAATCCAAACATGGTCTTCCAAACTCCTATCCAGTGCAGGCTGCTCGATCTTAATCAAAGCTGTCCTTAATGCTCTCCCCTCATACACCATGTCATGCTTCTATTTATCGGATGTCATCTGTGAGCGAATAAATCGAGCCTTTGCAGATTTTTGACGGTCATCCGCACAAGGTAAGCGAAACATACAATGGATCAAATGGCGGCAACTTTGTCAAAGCTTCTCTGTGGGTGGTATGGGTTTTAGAGATTGCAGAGCCCAAAACCTATCGTTACTCGCCAAACAAAGTTGGTGAATCCTCAGCAGCCCTCACACCCTCCTCAGCCGCACTCTAAAAGGTAGATACTTCCCATACAGCTCAGGAGTCTAAAAAATGCAACAATCCATCATGAGGATGGCGGAGCATTCTTAAAGGGAGAGAACTCCTCATGGAGGGTCTCCGATGGAACATAGATGCAAGAACAATGCGAACCATTCTCAGTCAGCCATGGTTGCCATGCGAATCCTACTTCAGCATTAGCGGCCCTCAACAAAATCCTCTCAGGCCAATGCCGATATCGGACTTCTTTGACAAAGATATCTACATGTGGGATACCCAACGGATCCGCTCATCCTTCCCCACCACAGTGCCAGATCTAACCCTGTCGGTGGAAATACAACCGGGCGACGACAATTCCTGTTGGCACTTCTCCTCTCATGGATCTTACACAGTTGCCTCGAGTTACATAGCACTCTATCAGATGCAGTCAGCTGGCCTCTCACCCAGTCCCTTCCCATAGAACATCATCTGGAAGTTAAAACTTTCCCCGAAGATCAAGACTTTTATATGGAGATTAATGCATGAGTGTCTCCCTACTAAAACTGCTCTATGACGAAGGCATGTTCCCATTCCCTCATATGAGTGCACTATATGCAAGTGCAGCCTTGAAGAGGAGTCCCACCTTTTCTTCATCTGCCCGCTTGCTCTTCGCGTTTGGAAGATTTCACGGCTTCCCATTCCCAACCAGCAAACTGCTCCGTCCATGGCTTCTTGGTGGCTTGACGCCCTCCATTTGTTCAAGCCGATCCCTCAAGGCCTTCGAAGATGTTGCCACTGTTATGGAGCATTTGGAATGCTAGAAATACCTGCGTTTTTTAAGGAAAGGCTCTTGACCCGCTCACCACAATAAATTAGAGGTGACAAAACAGGCTGGCCTGGCATGATAAGGTAGCATGTCGGGCTGGCCTGGCCCGCTAACTCCATGGGTCGGAAATTGGCGGTCCGGCACGGCCCGCGAGCCCGCATAATTTTACAGAATTGTATTTTTTACAGAATTCTACTTAACATCAGTACTTAACATCAAACCAAACCAAATCAAGCATCAATACTTAACATCAAACCAAACCAAACCAATTCTTTTTGGTAGTAGACACTTAGTCTTATGGTTTCAGAATTATTTAATTCATTTTTTTAATACTTAGCGGGCCAAACGGGCCAGCCCGACACGATAAGAGTCGGCCCGCGTCGGCCAGCAATGTTATCGTGCCGGCCCAGCTCGGTAAACTTATTGAGCTGAATTTTTTAGCCCAGCCCGTAATTATCGTGACGTGCCTATTTCTGCCGCCCTTACAATAAATACAACAATATTTATGCTTTAAAGCCACCGGGTATGCTTCATATTTATATGCATTCTGTTTTTAATGCTTGTCAAATGTCAACACCGTGACATTATCATGTCATCACTTTTTCATTCAATGAATCAACCTGTTATCTTTGATAAAAAAAAGTCCTATAAAAGCCAGAGCAAGGTGAGCAAGGAGAGCTTTAAATAGAGTGCCCTCCTTGACGACATGCTATTCGGCAGTGCAGACTGGGCGAGAGTGAATAAAGCGCACATCGCTCTTATCCCAAAAATAGAGGGAGCGGTGGACATTGGGCATTTTCGATCGATCGGCCTTATCTCTGGAACGACGAGAATTTTGTCCAAGATCCTTGCTTTGCGCCTCAAAGAAAAGATGGCATTCCTCGTCGACGATACCCAGTATGCTTTCTTGGCCGGAAGATCGACCCACGATTGTTTCATGGCCGCAAATGAACTAATACACCATTGCAAGCACACAACTACGAATGCTTTTCTCATCAAACTAGATATGACAAAGGCTTTTGACTCAATTAGCTGGGAATTTTTGTTTGAGACTTTTCGTAAAAGGGGATTCCCTAAGAGATGGATTAAATGGATGGAACTCCTTATGAGATCGGGCGAATCGGCGGTCTTGGTAAATGGGGCGGCTGGAGAGTGGTTTCGCCACAAGCGGGGACTCAGGCAGGGAGACCCGCTATCGCCCTACCTTTTCCTCCTCATCGCGGATATTTTTGCAAGGTTAATGAACATAGCAAACAGAGAAGGGATGATCTCACGGATTGACCCAGGAGGTGGGAGACAATCACAAACCTTCATTTTGCCGATGACTTCATGATATTCACGAAAGGGAGTGAATCAGACCTTCAAAACATTGACATTCTTCTCAGAGCTCTCGAATTGATGACCGGGCTCAAGGTCAACCTAAACAAAACTGAGGTAATTCATGTGCTGGATAATACCTCGGAGACGACCAGAGTGGCCGAGTACTTTGGGTGCAAGGCGGGGGCCTTTCCTCTCAAGTATCTGGGACTTCCTCTGCGAAATGGGAAGCTGAAGCGGGAAAACCGGCACCATATCATCTCCCAAACCGATAAGAAACTTGCGTCATGGAAGGGCAAACTGTTATCCGGGGGGGGGGGAATCACGCTTATTAACAGCGTTCTCAGCGGTTTGAGTGGCCACTTCTTTTTTATTTTTCGAGCCCCTAAATGGGTCTTGAAACAACTCGATCGGATGCGCCGTAATTTCTTATGGCATGACTCTTTTGACAGCAAGTCTAGTCCACTGGTCTGCTGAGAGGATGTCATGGCACCAAGGCACAATGGCGGTCTGGGGATTCTTGACTAGGATATGCACAATATCGCTCGCCTAGGCAGATGGTGGTGGGGTATGGCATTAGGAGCTGTTGCTGTATGGTCGCACATTGTAAAAAACTCATACTTCAGGAGGAAGCCGTGGCAAGCAAACCATTGTACGACGTCATGGGTCACACGTTTGGAAAGGGATCTATGGAGCTAAGTCAATGTTTAGTATGGGAATGCAATCTACGATAGGCATGGGGGACACAACTCTCTTCTGGTTTGATAGATGGGCCTCAAATCAGCGCCTGGCCGATGTCTTCCCAAATCTCTTCCCTGCGTGCCAGCAGAAGCATGGATGTGTCGCGCAGTTCATCAACAGAAACACTGAGGAGTGGGAATTCTCCCGGAGGAGTCTGGTGCAATAGTCGGAGGTAGTTCGGCTTCGGGCGAATATTGGGAGACCGATAGAGCGGAAACATGAGGACAACCACATTTGGCGGTGGAACTCTTCGGGTATATTCTCTACTCAGTCAATCTATAAAACATTGGTAGAGCGGGGTGTTCGTGACTGGAGATCAGAGAAAATATGGCAGTGCAAGGGACCGATGAAAATGAAGGTGACCCTCTGGTTGATCATCAAGGAACGACTTCACACTAAGGACCGAGTGCAGAAACATGGTGTCATTCTTGAGGACGCAAAATGCATCTTCTGTGGACTAGTTGATGAGTCCAATGTCCACCTTTTCTCGGAGTGCTCTTCCTCCATCCTTGGTTGGCACAGTTTCCTGGGCCAGATCGGGAGAGAAATGTTCCCTATAATCCCGACTCCCTTAAGTAACGTGAGCACATGGAACAAGGACAAGGCCACACTCACCATGATATGGTGTTGGAGCCTATGGACAATCAGAAACAACTCGATCTTCAACGAAGAAAGTGCAAAGTGGGAAGAGGCAGTTAAGCTTGGAGTGTCTTTTTGGAACCATCTGAAGGGCGAAGGGTCGGCTTTGGATTAGGAGGAGTAGTAATTATGTATATACATCCTTTTCGCCATCCCTTGTGTATTTCTCCCCTTGTTATTTTCCTGCTTCATGTGTTCTCCTTCCCGGAGACACTTCAGTGTAAATATTTATTTCGGATGAAATGCATTGGTGTGGCGCGTGCGTCTCACTTTATTTCAAAAAAAAAGGTGAGCAAGGAGAGCAAGGAAAGCAGGGAATCACCTTGTCAGGCTTCTGTCCTATCTAATCTAATCTCATCTCACCTCTAATATCTCGTTGATCTCTTGCCCAATCCTCACATCCATCCTCTTCCCAGAAGAAAGTCAGCTCTTTGTGTCTTCTCCCTCGCTTTCTTGTGTACTACCAGCTCCATCCCTCGTCCACCACAAGAAGATCAATCTCGTTTAGAGTATCAAAGAACTAGTTTCTTTGCTCGCATCCCTTTCCATTTCTTTGATCCCAGGAGGGTTAAAGGTGAGAACTTTAGTTCTATGGTCGATCCTTGGTCTTTGAAATTTGCCAAAGATACCATCTTTTATATCTTCTGGTCTGGGTTTGTCAATTTCTTGCTTGGATTCGAAGCTCATTCAGTTTTCTTACTAGGTTGATAGCTATGGGTGCTCTAGTGGGCATGGGTTTTATTCGCTTTTTATCAACTTTAATCGTATTTTTTTCAAGATTTGTTGCGCAAGTTTAACGAAGACATCCTTGATGTCGTTTCTTCTTGAGAGCTGGGGAAAAGGATGGCCTTCAAATTACGGGTTATTAATTAGTTGATGAACGTAATATCATAATCGGATTTGTATTGTGTTTCTACGTCTTGTTGGGCAATGGGACTTCTTGACAAAGGAGGGCTTGCTTTGTTCATTGTTAGGGATGCAAGTAGGATTTTTGGATCATTGTTAGGGATGCAAGTAGGATTTTTGGAGTAGCTCATCTTGTTTACCAGTTGGAGGTACTTTTGCGTTTAGTTGAAACTTGAAATTATTGGTTGTTCTTGAAATAAATGATTAATATGTGTTAAGAAATTAGTAGATCTAACTCACCCCAAAAGCTAGCTCTTGGGAGAGGATTGTGGGACGTTAACACCCCCCTCACGCCCAGGATTGGACATCTAGAGCGTGGAGTTTACTGGACATCTACGGGTGGCACAATATCAACCACACAATTGGCATACCATGTTAAGAAATTAGTAGGCCTAACTCACCCCAAAAGCTAGCTCTTGGGGAGATGATTGCCCAAACTATTTAAAGACTACTTTGGCCATATTTTTAACCAATGTGGGACTTTAACAATATGTTTGTGAGTTTGGTTTGCTAGAAAGATCATTTGCTTGATTCTTAAGGCCATATACATTTTTTGTTCATAGGTTGTACTTTAATTTAGAGCACAAATCAGTTTTAGGTTTCCCATGCTTTCATTTACAGGCGGCCTTAAATATCTCTGATTATATTAGTTAAGTGTTGGAATTTTATTTCTAAAGTATGTGTAGTATATAAAATAAGATTCTAACTTAATTCACATAGAATGTAGTTTGATCTTGCAGGTATATTTGATCAGTTCACAGGCATTCATTTGTCAAGATACAAAAAAAGACTTACATTAATCGATCATAACGCAGAGATAGGAGAAAATGGGTTCTGAAGGGCCTTCAGTAGTAACTGTTCATGTCACTGGATCTAAGAAATTTCATGGAGTGTCTGAGAATCCAACAGAGATAATTATTAGGAACCTGAAGGGGTTCATGCAAAAGAAAGGATTACCCAAAGGTCTTGTTCTTGCTAGCTGTAATGTTCTTGAGACAGCAGGAGAGGGGGCACTGCCTCATCTTAATGAGATATTTCAGCAATCCGTGACTGGGAAAGATAATGAAAGTTCAAACAGGGGACAAATCATCTGGGTAAATTGCTCTCTTAATTTGTTATTTCTTAGACAAGACTAGTGATATTAAATTTATCACAAAACTTTGCTAAGTTGGTTTTAGATGGATGGGTATATCTGTTATTAATGTTACTATGCACATTGTATTTTTTTTTTGTTTCACAAGGTTAAAGTTTTATGGCACAGGAATTATGCCTAGTGTTTTAAAATTAATTTATCTGGTTGCTCATGTAAAATCAATATATATTATATTGAGCTGTTGGAATGCTTATAGCTTTTTGAGGCCATTGAGACTTGAGAGGTTTCAACAGATGAAAAAAACTATCTATAGTTTTTGACAACCAGATTTTTCCAAAGCGCAATTTCACAAAAGACATTTATGCCCTTTCACTTTCTAAAATTTACATGAAATGTCTACCATTAGTTAATGGTTCAATACTTTATTATCATTAATAATAATAAACATTAATTGCCGAATAGGAACAAAGTATACTCATGTCCTTATTTGACACTTTATACATTCAAACGGCTAACAACTAAGCTAATGCAATAAGCCGGTAAAATCAACTAATACAATAAGCTAAACTTTAAAGCTGACTGCTAATTACCAAACAAGGCCATTGCCTCTTTCATACTCCAAAACGAGCTGACTGTTTATTTCGGAAGTCTCTGATTATGAAATATGTTATGTTTTTAGTAAATATCACTTAAATGAAATATAGATCAGAATTGAGATTCACTTTATAATCAGATTTTGACCATGGCCAAACTTTGGACTTGTAATCTCTACTTCCTTATTTTGACTTGTGCTTGTTTCATTTTGTGTTGTTGTTTTATTAGCTACATCTTGGAGTTAATAGCAGTGCTATAAGGTTCGCTATTGAGAATCGAGCAGTCAATGAGGCTACTTTTCGCAGTCCAGATGAGATGGGATGGAAACCTCAGGTTAAATGTGCATTGCTCTTTTAGTTGTCATTTGTTTGCTTACCATTCTCTTACATTAGGATTTCTCCATAATGTATGAACAAGTTCTTTCTGTTGGTAATCTTGCAGAGGGTACCAATTGTACCTTCCGATGGAAGTATCTCACATATTCGAGAGGTACGCTGATCATTATGGTATTTACTATGAGCATTTCTACATTGATTAGTTTTGATTTATGTTTCTATTTTAACTCATATTTAGCTATGTTATCTGAACTAGCTTCTTCAGATCATATGGATATTGAGGTGATTCTTTAGTCTGCATTACCTGAAAGAAGTTATTTGTTAAGCTAGAGTCCATCCATCACTAGAGTCCATGAGACTAGAACTAATGCAAGCCATGAAGATGGTTCTCACTTTTCTACATCGATTAGTTTTGATTTATGTTTCCATTTAATTCTTATTGAGCTAATTATCTGAACAAACTTCTTCGGATCGTATGGATATTGAGGAGATTCTTTAATCTGAATTGCCTTAAAGAAGTTCCTAGTTAAGCTATTAGTTATCATGATAAGATGTTGAGATGGACTTTTTGCAACTAATGTATATAAAAAACACCTTTCTAAAGAAATTGCAAAAAACCATCCATCATTAGAGTCCATGAGTCTAGAATTAGTGTAATCCATGAAGATGGTTCTCACTTTTCAAGGCCCTTTCATTGGATATGGAAAGAACGAGAGAACACAAGGATAAAAATCAAGAGACAAGGAAAAAAGATACAAACCCAGAAACACCCAGGGGAAGCAAAAGAGGGACCCAAACAGGAAGAAAACCAAAATACAACTGGACTCCTCTACAACAAACACATCTTGCATCACCAAAAAGACAACCTGAGCAGCTCCAACACCTGTATTTGAATATTCCTAAATAGTTTCTGATTTAGTTTATGCCAGATTAATCAAGTGGATAATCTAAATGCATGTTCTATCCTGTAGGAACAAGCAGATTGACTTTTTACATTCTCATTTCAACGACTTCTTTACATCATTGGTTATATGGTTGTGTACACTTTAGATAGAAAATAATGTTTGATATTTGTTGGAGGTGAAACTGATGCAAAAATTTCATTTACAAGATTCATTTGTTGGGTTGGCTCAGTTTACAAGATTCATTTGTACCAATAATTTAGGATTAGAAACTTAATTTAGGCTATTTATGTACACAAATAGGATTCAGATTGGGAATTCATTTACTCCTCTGTGTCTCAAATATTGAATCAGTTGACTCATGACCTTAACCTGTGTTTCATCCAGTAAGCATTCATAGCTAAGATTGGGGCTTAGATTTGTACCACTAATTTATGCTTAGGAACTTTGGGTAAATTTACATGCAACATTGAGAGGTGTGGAAACTCTTCCGAATAAATATATAACCTGATAAATAATATGGGGATCTTTGCACTGATTAAACATAGTTGGTTGTCTAAAAATATAAGTCTATTATTATTAAAAGAACAAATTCTCAGGTTATCCTTCGATCAACTATTTCTGAAAAGGTTTTTTTTTTTTTTGAAACAAAACACCCGGAATCTTATTCAAGAGGATTGAAAAGATTATAGGTAGAGGGGGAGATAGATTGTAAAACATTGAAAACAATAATAAGAAAACAGAAGATGAAAAAGACAAATTGACGACATCAAACGAGTGCTATGTCGGGTGAATGACAACTATCGTAAGAAGTAAGGAAACTAGCAGCGGATTCGGCCAACGCCTCTGGAGGAGAGCTTTTTTGTCGAAACACTCGAGAATTGCGTTCGAACCAAATGAACCAACACCATATGATAGTTAGGCGCAATCTGGACAGGAAGCGAGTAGAGGTAACTCGAGCAGGACAGCAGGCAGAAGCTGAGATGATCGGGAAGGAAGCTCGGCGGATAAGAGAAAGGAAGAGACCCCAACATTATGCTTGTTTCCAAGAATTCTTACATAAAAATTTATGGGACAAACCGACAAACATTATACAAGGTTGTGTTAACATTTCTGGGAACTTTTCTTGCCATTACATTTACTTCTTTGTTATAAGAAATTGAAGCGGCTAATGTTTTTCCCTTTTGAGCTGTTGCAGACTTCTCTTCCTCTCAATCAGATTGTCAACGCCTTGTCAAAGATCAAGTCTCCGGTTCACGCAACAAAATAAGATCAAGTCTCTCTTTGTACATGTTCCTCTATTTCTTGACTATTAGTGAGGAAATCCAGAATTCCAGATGGAGTTTGTTGTTTCCCTTCTGCAATTACTTGCTTCACTGAACTAGTACTGTTGCCTAGCTGTTTACTTTGGTTGCCAAATGGAAAGCATCTCTTAGCTTGAACCTTGTCGAGTTAAGAGTAATGTAAACAGTTGTCTTAAATGATAATTAGCTAGTGCAATTGTCAGCTTGGTGATGCATCATAGACAACATAATCCAACTAAAGAAATCCATTTCTGGTTGTTATCATCAGTGTGCATAAAAGAAGGATAGCAGATTGAGCTCATTTGTGCTTCAAAGGTGTAAGGCTATGCTTGTTTGTTTGTGATAACTGATAAGACATTGCTCATAAATCTTAATAGTTTGTAAACTGGTGTAGCAGTTCTTGTTCCACCTTAATTGGTTTGTTTACGAACCAAATGTCACATTTGTTAAAGAGAAGCTGCAACAGATCTGCTAATCTGACTTCAAAATATGTTTTCTCAACAGTATCTTTGTAACTGTTTTAAATAAATGAGTCAGCTTACCATCATTTTTCTTATATTAATTTAAAGTATACTTCAAATATTTTCTTAAAACTCACTTGACTCACACTTGTAATAAACAGAAAGGGTCATTGATTGCACTCAATTTTTTTACACAAGTTGTATGGATGATAAGAGTTGTCATCCGTATCTTCCAAATCCGCAAATGCACCAAAAGAAGGAATAGCAGCAATTGTTCATAAATCATGAACTAAATAATACTCATCTATGAACTAATATAATGTTACAATCTGTCAGAGAAGAGGTTAGCAGAGAAACATTGAGGTCTTTTGGAGAGTGGCAGACCATTTCACAATCTACAAACAGGAATGTAATGTGGCAGATCACAATACAAAGAAACAGCTCCAGCTCTTTCCACTGATCAAATGCTTCACCAACTTAATGATCTTACTGTTTCCATTGATATGTTCCACCAACTCTCCAATCTCACTGGAAGTACATGTTGCAAGTCAAACGTGGTGATTTCCTCCATCTAACTGAATCATGTCTACCAAATTACAATCCTAAGAATGCACATTGCTTTCTAGCATGCTCTGGAATCAACTTCAGTACAATCTCCATTGGCACCGCCTTTAACTCTACATAACACAAGATAGCAAAATAATATCAACAGATGAATATTGAAAAATAATTTTAGCACAATCACTACTAATTTGCCAAAAGACTCACCATGAGGCTTGAAGTTAAAAAGAGGGGGCAAAAATCGGCCATTTGGTAAGCGTGCACTAGGGTCCCGAAGCTCATCAAAGAATGGATGAACTAGTGCTTCTAACTGTACAAAGGAAAATACTTCAGCAGATGAACACCTAACAATCACTAATTCAAATAAATGCAGTGTCAATACTCACAGCAGTGCATCGCAGGTTTGGAGAGTATTGTAGAAGCCTAGATACAAGGTCAACAGCTTCAGGAGGCATTCGCTTATGGAAGATCTGTTTGGAAGTAGATGATGTGCTTAGATTTAATGGAACACATAGATGTAAAAGCAAATTTTATGTACATGTGGGGGTTGCCCGACACGAAACTACACGGGAATATATTTCTTGTAGTACCTTGTGCCAAGGGTGAGCTTTGATCTGTGGGAATTTGAACTCAGTGTAATTTGGATTCATGCATTTGATTTCTTCTCTTGTGGGGGTACCTAAAACCTGCAACATCAAACATTACATAAGAATACATCAAATAAAGGATTAGCAGTTGATACAGCCATGGCATAACTTAATACATACCTTAATAATTTCAACTAGCTGGTCAACTCCACTATCACCAGGAAATAGAGGCTGTATGGTAGACAGATCAATTTAGTGAACAAATAATAGTATAAATCATATCAAATATAGAATGGTAAGCTATGTAAATTCAGGTAATGTTATATTTAGCTACCTGTCCTAACAATAGCTCAGCAAGAACACAACCAGCAGACCAGATGTCAATTGCTGTGGTATACTCGGTTGCCCCAAAAATAAGTTCAGGAGCTCTATAATACCGGGAACAGATGTATGATATATTTGGTTCCCCTTTCACCTGCGTAGCAGTAAAAAGTTTAAGAATTGATGATAGTAATACATCATTGAAGACAATTTTAGGGGTAAACTAACTTACCAACACTTTTGCACTGCCAAAGTCACATATTTTCAGCTGATGACTATGTGGATTGACCTGTCATAGAAACGCACGAGCTATCGTAAATATCATAACTTCGTAGAATTATTGTTTACAAAATATAGCAGTAATATAGATAAGAGGAATCTGAAATTACAAAAATAGTAAAGATTAAATGGATTAATGCATACCAAAAGGTTTTGTGGCTTAATGTCTCTGTGGCACACCCCAACAGTGCCATGAATGTACGCCAGTGCTCTGCATATCTGTTAAATGGAAAATGAACATATATCACCAGGTCTTCAAGTACTTAATAGGGGTAAACTACCAAAATTTCATCAATCAAATTTTATTAATAATACTCAAAATTTGACAGATAATGTATTCTAGCAAATAACTGCAATTGTGGTACTAGCTGTGTTGGATATAAGCTATAACAACAAAATGATCTACTAATACATAGTGTAATCTGCAAGAAAAAAGAAGAAGCCATGTTGATCAGAACAAAAACATGGCAGCATCATAAACTCAAAAATACCTGGTACGTGTACAGCTTCACATATATAAGAGGCATACGTTGATTCATCTTGTTGTAGTGTTTAATAACACGATGAACTGTCTCTGGTACATATTCAAGCACCAAATTCAGATACAGCTCCTCCTTCTCAGTTGTTGAAAAGAAGCAATGCTTCAAAGAAACAACATTTGGATGGTCCAGAAGGCGCATAGTTTGCAGCTCACGGTTCTTGTACCTCTTATCTTGAAGAACTTTTTTTATAGCTACAGTCTCTCCCGTCTCTAGACATTTGGCCTAACAAAAGGAAAAACAAAAAACACAAAGAGATAGTTAAAACCAGGTAGTAATTATGAGTGGAATTAATCCATTACATTGACATACATTTGTGAAAAGTATCTCATCAAGGAAGCATTGTCATGATTCATGATAAACCAGGAATCATGGGACCATTAATTACTAACGAACAACAATGTTGTGCAAAGTGATATTTAAGTCCAACAATAAAACATTGATAATAACTTTGAGCAGATCGAGTTAATCACCAAACTAACCTGGAAAACAACTCCAAATGATCCATGACCTACAGCACGTTCAGCCATGTAACTTATAGTCTGCAGTTAAAATCAACACGTTATCTAATCAACTTGACGGAACATGTAAAAAAGTCTAGTAAAGGATAAAAAGCCCAAACAAGAGATTTGACATATTTCAATTCATTGACTAGCATTCGTAGGTTGCTCTACTTCTTCTGAAGAACAAAATGTTCATTCGTAGTAGAAAAAGAAAGGCAGGCAAAATATCCAAGTACTCAAATCGCTTTATGTTATCTTGTTATAGTACCTGCTTTGGCTGGCCATTTTTTCCATTGATAGTCGTAACAATGATATGACCAGTTTCTGTCCCATTTCCATCAATCACTGTAGCTTCCATTTCCTGCAAATTTATCAAATTTGTCATAACATATCGCGTTTGGCTTCAGTTGTCATAATAGTTTCCGCTTATCTACCTTATCATCCCTTAGTTTCATGTCACTCATCACCTCTGGCAACTTGTCCACTCCAACGCTTGTGCCATTGGTGTTTCTCAAACCTGACGTGGGCGCCATGCTCATCGAAGCCATGTCTAATTACACTGAACTGAGCCCTTTTTTTCAGGCCGAAGCTAACATGTACCTGCTGGCGAACATATCATGTCAGAAGGCATAATGGAAATGAGTAAAAGATCTCAACCACCTCTAATTAGAAAACATCTAGACAGACGCCAAGTCCACAAAAGATAAATTTGATCTCCAGGGCTAAACACATTCACCACTCTGAACCCAAATATGAGGAGAAAATAAAAAGAAAAGAAAAAGAAAGAAAGCAAAGTTACGATAAATATGCTACACGTTCATCTTGCAAAAGTTTACGGCCTCGACCATGACTAATCTTTCAGGTAAAACTAAATCAAACATCTTACGTCCTTCACAGAAAAGAGAGGGAGAGGGAGAGAGAGATTCAGTTTCATAAGCCAAAGACATCCTAAATTACTGGGAAAAAAAAAAGTATTCTGAATACAAGAAGATCTGCGGTGGATTAGTTTCAGGATGCAAAACAAGAAACGCAAGTATAAAGATTTCCTAATCCAAAAGTAAGATCCTTCACCTAACAGCAGGAAAAAGAAAAAGCTAGCACAAGAAGAAACAAAGCAAAAGTCACCTCCTAAGTCCTAAGAAAATAAGAATCATAACTTCCAGCAAAAAAATCATATTTTCAACAAAATGCCCAGATTTGATGAAGAACCGCAGACAAACTGACCCAACAGAAAACGGTACCAATCCACAATTAACCAAAATGCTCACAATCTCAAAGCTCCAGATTCACCTCTTCGATCGACCGCAATTAACACCAAAAATACGGATCCAAGAAACCAGATCCACCTCTCCTCCTCACCGCCGCCTCTTTCACCTCCGGGCTCCGGCACCTCTGACTGCCTCTACTTCTTCTAGTACCTCTGCCTGCTGAGGCTCCGGATCGAGATCAGAATTCGGAAATGAAGCGCTTTAATGATTCAATCCCTCTCGCTTTGGGGAAGGAAAAGATATACACCTTCTCTTCCCCCGATGGCAGTCAAAGGCAAAGCCCTCTTCGGAGTCCTCCAACGTACGCTTTCTTTGACCGTTCAAACTCGATTCCAAACCCACCCCTTTTAAATAACACTAGCTATTACTTTTCTGCGTTATTTTGCGCGTCTCTTTTCCTAATTATTGACCAATTAATGGCTAAATCTTCCCATTACTTGATTTAAAGAAATGTGGAATATCCCGCCGCACGTCACCCGATCCCTTAAATCCATTGGTTGCGACCGTCGGAGGTGAGAACAGGCTGTAGCTGTCTGCTCCGCGGGCCCACCATGTAGTAAAGCTGCCGCCGAAGTCATTCATTATTGGCGGACTCGCGACTGGGGGCCACCTTCTCATTATTATCCCCGATCTCTTACCTGCTTGCCCATTGACAAAACCAGGTGGGGTTTTGTGGGTCCCGTATTTCCTCGGCCAGAAGGAAGGTGTGAGTCCCGGGTAGCCGACAAAAGGTGAAAACAATATTACGTAAAGTCCCCTCACCGGTTGGTGTACCTCACCGATATATCCTTACATATTCTCTCGTCTTTTAGCTTGCGTGGCTTAAATCCGACCGGTCGAATAAAAAAGAAGCTAAGCCGGTCAGCCCGTGGTTGGCGTGCCGTTTGACTGGAGAAAAGGGACCGCCGATCTAAATCTGGCCGTCGGATCGATGGGGATTGGTGTGGATTTGGGAGACATCTGCCTAGATTCGAGGGAAGAGATTGGGTATTTATTTCTGTGAGATTCGTGTTGGAATCATTAGGGTGACAGCCGACGACTAGCCAAGTAAATGAGGAGCCTTATCCAAAGTAGACAGGTATGAATAATTCTGGTCCTAGTTCTTAATTTTGAAGCGGAGACAGCTCGACCGGACCGGTTCAATTCAAAGCCGTGGAAATTGGGATGATGAACGAGCTACAGCTCGTTCTTGTGGGCCGTGGCCTGCAATCAATTTCATGTTGTGCTGATTTGACCACGTGGATGGAAATTTCTGACGAAGGAAAAAAAAGGAAAAAATTACAAAAATACCCGTAATAATTTTTTCTCAAGTACTAAAATACTTTATAACATTTTTTTGATTCAGTTTGGTTCACGGTTTATTATGTGTCGCTTACGGGTTAATCAAGATTTTCACTCGACCCGACACGTGGCGCATATGCAGAAAGCAACTTATCACGTAAGCGACATATGATAAATAAAAAATTATAAAATTTGGTTCGATTTCAAACTGGTTTTTTAATTAATCGAATTTTTAATTTTTTTTATTCACCTCTACGATTGTGTGGCAAGTTGCTCTCTGCATATGCGTCACGTGTAAAGTCAATATCTTTGTCAGGATCCATGACATCTTCATTAAGTCTCACATAACAAAAGTTAGTATGATGTCATTTTTATATCATTTTCAATAATCTCAGGGGTAAAACAAACGTTAGAGGTATTTTTGTACCCATAAGAAAACGTTAGGGGTATTTTTATACTCGTGAGAAAATATTAAGGGCATTTTAGTACCCATGAGAAAACGTCATGAACATTTTAGTACCCGTGAGAAGACGTCTTGGCTCGCATGCGCGTTAAATGTCCACGTCATCAGTCACATCAACTCCGTTATCTCTCAACTAACACCGTTTATTTATGAGAATATTTTTGTACTCAATTCATAACGTGGGAAATATTTTTTATCCAAAAAAAATTTACGAGCATTCTAGTACTCGCAAGAATATGTTAAAAATATTTTTGTATTTTTTTCCTAGAAAAAATATAGCGGGAGAGAAGTAATTAGCTTAGGCCACAAGATTTGCCTGCGAAACTAAGTCCACATATGTTGCATGAGTTTGTTCGTCGCCAATTGTACAATGCGCAGCTTTCTCAGAGTTATCTAATATTTTTTTCAATTTTCATTTGTAAATAATAAGAATTTTTTTGCGGCAATCTAAAGAGATTCCAGGTCGACTGAGCTTCCAAAAAAATATACTCCGTATATGTAATGCTGGCTGAGTGAGTTGTAAGCATTAATTGAGGATTTGAAGAATGCATTTCAACTTGTGCTGGGAAGATGATAAAGTGAGTTGTTAGTGAAAATGACCCCTCCTGCTACGCCTCCGCTAGGGGTGACAATTCGGGCCGGACCGATACAAAAAATTAACGGGCCGATACGGCACGGCTCGTTTAGCCCGATAAAACAAAGATGAAAATAAAGTTATCGAGCCCAAACGGTTTATCGGGCTAAAATCGTGCCAATATAATCAGGTTATCGGGCTCGTATCGGACCCATATCGAGCGATCGGGCCGATTCGGGCCTGATAGCCCGATATTTTCAATAATGTCCAAATTCTTATCGAGCTATCGAGCCGGGTCGGGCCTACACCGCCTAGCCCGGCCCAGTCCGATAATTTTTCGGGCCTTATCGGGCCAGCCCGATAACAGCCCGAGCACAGTAAGAATCAGCCCGAACTCGATATTTTTTTGGGCTATCAGGCCGGGCCATATATTGCTAGCTCTAGCCTCCGCTAGGGATGTCAATATTACTCGTACCCACGGATATCTGCGGATATTTATTCGACACAGGTCGGGTATGAGAAACATATTATACCCACGGGCACGGGTATGGATATAAATTTTTACTCATTTAATAAACAGGTACGGGTATGGATACTATACTATCCACACCCGCGAATATCCGTTACACGCCAATATATATGAAAAATTAAAATTAAAATTTTATATATTAATATCTAATGAAAAGTTTAAAAATAAATTTAAATATAATATATTTAATTTTAGAATGATCAATTTCCAACTTTATTTGAAAGCACGTACTTTGATTTTAAATTTAAATGTTGCATAAATAATTATTACTATTTCTTAAGATAATTTTATGATTTAGAATTTAATTGTTACATAATTTATTTTATGGATTAATATTTCTCAATCAAATTATTAATAGTGGTGAAATGAGAATCATTGGTGGTATACTATTATAATAAAATAAAAATTCTTGTCATATATTAAATGAGTATTTGTGGATATATTCGAGTATCAATTACCCATGAGGGTACAAGTGACGGATACCCGTCGCGGGTGCGAGTGTGGATACATGAGATGAGTTTAGTAAACAGGTGCTGGTGTGGGTATATCACTATCCGCCCCGAACCCGCCCCGTTGACATCCCTAGCCTATGCCGCCCCTTGATCCTCCTCCCGATCGCGCCCACTCTATGCCGCGTCCACCCCGCTCCCCCCCCCTCTTCCTCGCGAGATCGCTCCTCCTCCCGCTTCCCTGCACCTTCATCTGGCCCTTCATGTGCTTAAATTCTTCATGATGGGGACTCTCCGGATGTTGAGGTAATCCTTGGATCTACTCTTCGTGGCATTCATGCCTCGTCGTCAGATTTTGTTCATTTTCCATAGGAACAGTTGCGCTCCTGGAGCGAGCCTTGGGCTTTCTCCCTAATTGGGAAGTTTTTAGGCAAGACGCCGCCCCTTTCTGTGGTTTCTTCGTGGGAGAAGCGTTCTTGGTCTCTATCTAATTTTGACTCGGTTTTAGACCTGGAAGAGGGATTCTTCATTTTTAAATTTTGGGATTCTATTTCGTCGACGAAAATTCTTTTCGGGGGGTCCTTATTTCTTGGCCGGTGCTGCCCTGCGACTTGTCCCCTAGTGCCCATGTTTTCGTCCATGGAATGAAAAAAATTCTACGCCCCGCCCCCCCCCCCCCCGTGTGGGTAAGAATTATGAGTTTGCCGCTTGAATTTTGGACTCCCGAGTGTATTATAGGTTGTGTTATCTCTATTGATCATCGGTTGTTTTCTTTCTCGTGTGGTCGCTATGTCCGAGCTTGTATCGAAATCAGTTTGAACCTTCCGTAAGGCGGGGTCTTCGGGTTGAAGAACCTGGCAAGGAATTCTTCCAACCACTCTCCTATGAAAACCTGCTGGCGGTGTGCTTCACTTGTGGACTTATCGGTCATCGGGAGGTGGACTGCGTCAAGAGCAAGGGGAATTCCGCCCCCTCTATAGTCACTGGCCCCGATCCACCACCTATTTTCCCCGTTTTTATGTCCTCGCTCTCTCGTGATTCGTCTAACGCTTATGTTTTGACTCATGTGCCTATTATTTCGACTCCAGTGGATTCCTCGGTTGATATGGTTGATCATATTGGTTTCTCTGTCAACGACGTGGCTTCTTGGATTCTCGATTTGAATTTAGTAGTGGGGGTGCTCTGTCGGGCTCGGTGGAGGCCTCGGCTCCCGCCTATGACCCCTACATCCTCGTCTCTCGTCGCTGCCAAGGCCATCAACGACGTGCATTCGCTGGGCATGGCCGCCCCGCCACACATGGTGCGTATGCGGCTGGCCGCCTCGGCGCATGCAGGTGGTCGCCCGGGTGCACGAAGTTGGTCGTCCTTCGGCATGTGGGGCGCACACATTTTACGATTTGGGTTCCGGTAGAGAGGAGGGTGAGCTTACCCCCTCGGCTGGCTCTCGGGATGATCGTTGGGTCAATGCGATTTGATCATCCTCCAAGGTGGATCTCGGGCGGGATTCGTGTGCCCTCGGCAAAGCCCCTGCTGTTCCTCTCCCTTCCACAGCTGGGACACGTGGCGCGTCGGTGGTTGCCTTAGGGTCCAGTCAACAGAAGGGTGGCAGGGCGCATGGGGCTGCTGCGTCACAGACGCCTCGCCCCCATGGGGTCGAGGTCCTGAGGCCGACGTTTGTAGGCCACGTGGCCACGCCTCCTTTGCTTTCACCTCGGGCCCCTCCTGCCCCTGGGGTCGAGGTCCCAAGGCCGACGCTTGCAGGCCACGTGGTCGCGCCTCCTCTACTTCCTTTATTGCCTCGACTCCCATGGATAGGGCTGAAAAAATTACCTTAAAATTTGACCCAACCTGACTCGATATCTTGTTGGTTGGGTCAGATTGATTTTTTCCCTAAACCCAACCCGACCCGTGAACAGCCTTACCCGCAGACACCTTTTATCCCTCAGACTATGCCTCCTACCTTTTCTAAGGGTCAGCTTGCTGCCCCCCCCCTTTCCGCCCCAGAAATTGTCCTTCACCTTCTATGCTCTACCCCCCCTCGCCCCCTCGAGATGTACCTCGTGGGCCCTGTGCGCCCCCTCGGCACCCGGGACGTTAGCCAAAGTCGGGTTCCTCTCCGCCACCTGCTACTCCTAAGGCTCCAAAGCGCCCACGAGCGTCGGAAGATGTTCCTCCACCCTTTGCCCCTCTGTCGCTATTATTTCAGCTATCAACTTGAACCCCCTCGCTATCGTCCCCCGATGATTACGATCTCCTAGAATGTTCGGGGCGCACTGCGCCGTCAGGTAAGGGATAGTTTATTTTACTTTATCAAGTTCTTATTAGTTCAATTTATTGTGTTGTAGGAGACTCACCTAGAGGAGGCTAGGGCTCACTCCTTGATTACTTCTTTAGGCCACACTTGGTATGGGGTTGCCCAGGCGTCCGCGAGTGCCTCGGGGGGCCTGTTAATTGCTTGGAATTTAGTTTTTGTTTGTTCAAATGTTATCTCTATTCTTCCTCAATGCATTTCAATTGTTTCCCGATTTGAAAACTGTGAACCGTTTCTTTTTTCGAATTTGTATGCGAGCACAAATCTTGTTTTACGCTTGGATTTCTTCCGTAGTTTTTCGTCATTTGACTTCTCGTCGTATCCTTGGATTTTGGCGGGGGATTTTAACTGTACTCTAGCGGAGGTTGATAAGAGGGGTGAGACTCCTTTTCGGCTTTCCCATTCGATTTTAACTTTCCACGAATTAGTCCACGATTTGGGCTTAATTGACTTAGGCTTCTTGTGCTGCCCTTTTACGTGGTGTAATAATAGACAGGGCTGTAACTGTATCCAAATTAGGCTTGATCAAAAATTGTATAACAGTGCTTGGCTCCACTTCTTTGATGATGCTTCGGTTAAGCACCTCAACAGGGGCACTTCATATCACTGCCCCCTTTTGTTTAAATTTTCAAATTATATTCAAAGATGTAAATTATTCAGGTTTCAGAATTTTTGGGTTGAGTATCCTGAAATTTCTGAAGTTGTGGCGCATGCGTGGACTAACGTATCCCCTTCCTTAGCTCCTTTTCCTAAATTTACTACGGCCTTAAAGTTTACCCGCTCTGCTTTATCTAATTGGAATTTGATCTGTTTGGGTATGCTTGAGATGGTGTTTGCTTATACTGAGGCTAAAATTAATGTTCTTGAACTCAATGATGCTTTGCATGGTCTGTGTGTATCTGATGAATATAATTTGTGTGTGTTGTATAATAAAGCATCGGCTCTTTGCAGACAGATTAGCCTAAAATTATGGGCTAAGTCTAAGCAGAAATGGGTTTCTGATGGCGATTACAACTCTGCTTACTTCCACAGGGTGGTGTTCGCTCGACGGAGATCTAACAAAATTTCTTCTCTTGCACTTAATAATGACTTAGTCATCTATGATGCTCCTGATATTTTGCATGCTTTTTTCTGATGCTTATAAGCTTCTCTGGTCGAATAGCTCTACTTCTATTTTTACGAATATTTTGAGTTTTCTCGATGTTTCGATCATTTCTGATGTGTGTGCGAATGGGCTTGTTAGGCCTTTTTCTGCCTTATAGGTCCTTAATTTGGTTAAGTCCATGCCTAATGGAAAGAGTTTGGGTCTAGACGACTTCACCGCCGAGTTCTACAAACATTGTTGGGACATTTGTGTCTAGTTCATTTATGAACTGTTTAGATACATTCTTTAACTCAGATCTTCTTCCTTTAGAGTGGAATAAGACCCTTCTCACTTTTATCCCTAAGTGCAGTAACCCCACCGCTATTAAGGACTATCGAATTCTAGCTAAATTTCTAGCTAATAGAATCTAGAGTGTTGTGTCTTCCCTTGTTTCCCCCGTGCAATTAGCCTTCATTAAGGGCAAGAGCATCTACGATAAAATTCTCATGGCCCAGGAGATTACTCATTCGATGTACGAGTCGAAGGGGAAAAACCCTTACATTATGGTTAAGATTGACCTCGAAAAAGCCTGTGACAAGATTTTGTGGCACGCAATAACTGCCATGCTTAAGGCTTTCAAGTTTTCGGAAAAATTTGTCTCGTGGGTTTTCTCGTGCTTATCCAATGTCTCTTTCTCCTGTTTAATTAATAATAACATGTTTGGATTTTTTTAATCTTTTCATGGACTTAGGCAAGGTGACCCAATGTCTCCATACTTAAATGTTTTGACCGCCCAATCGCTTTCCTGCTTGCTTGACAAAGTGGTTGACCAAGGTAACCTTAAGTCCTTCACCATTCGTAACACCTATAAGATTAGTCATTTAATGTTCGCAGACGATATTCTATTAACATTTAGGGCTAATCCTAGGAGAACACTATCCAACAAATCTTTCATGCTTATGAAGAAGTCTCGGGCCAGTCTATTAACTTGGCTAAATCCAATATTTTCTTTCCTAGAAACGCCACTCGGGGGCAGATCCGTTCTGTCTGTTCGACCCTAAACATGCGGGTTGGTAGTTTCCCGTTTAAATACTTAGGGACAATGATGTTGGCTTTAAGTTTTCAACCTTGGTCTTAATCTCGGTTTTGATGATAACAAACAAGGAACTAATATTTCATTGAGAAATCTTTGAGGTTCCATATCGATTAGTGTTCGATGTCCTCGATCGGATAAATCGGAAAATTGGAAGGACATTGATCGTTGCGCTCGGGTTCGTCGCGAAAATTTCTCGAAGCTCGACGAGTGCACCAAAGTCGCATTGGATGAGTCCAAAGATCAAATGAAAAGCTCTCCAAGTTGATGCTCGTTGAAAGCCGGAACCCGAAAATGAAGCGTGCAAGAAAAATGACTGAAAAAAAAATTTCAGCCTAGGTTTGGTCGACCGGGTGGTCGATCGAATAGGGGTAAAAAGCGGTAGTAGCTACTCCGGTCGATCAAGCGGTTGACCAACTGAGGCCAAAACTTGGCAGTAGCTTCATCGATCGATCGATCGGTCGACCGAACTGCGAATAGCTGAAGACACAACTTGCGTCGGTCGATCAGATTAAGGGAACACAAAGTTTGCATCTTGCAGTCGACCCGTCGGTCGACCGCACAGAGAGAATAGGTAGCGGTCGATCGATCGGTCGATCGATCGGTCGATCGACCAATCGATCGAGCGGGTGTAACGACTAGATTTTAGCCCGTTGAGCTGCCGTTCCTTTGAGAGGTTATATATATCATTCATATAACTCATTCAACCCTCTCTCCCACTCTTACAGATTTTATTGAGCAATTAAAAGGGAGTTTAAGCCTTCGAAGAAATTGATTGCAGCGCGCTCTGCTCTTCCATCAACGTTCTTCTTCATGAGCCAACTGCTCCTCAACTTGGGATTTGATTCGAGCTCTACTACTCGGCGAGTTGGAGGTTCCAAGGCTTGGAAAAGAGCTTTTAATCTTGGTTTACTTTTTTAGCTCTTTCGAATGTATTTTTATTATTATTTGAACGTCGTTACTTTGGATTTGTGCGTGTGAAGACCTAGGATTGTTAGGTCTTGAAATTGAGTGGTAGCCTTGGTGTTTGAGGTTTAAATCCACCAGTGTAATTAAACGTAGTTTGCTACGATTAAGTGAGTTGTCCCTTAGGGTTGATGTGGAAGTGTGCTCTTGATAAGAAGGCGGAGACTTCCAGGTGTGGAAATGCCTTAGGTCGAGAGTGCGACTCTTCGAGTCAAAGTCATCATTGTAAGGGAAACAAGAATTAATCTAGTAAACCTAGTTTGGAAATCCTAAGCGGGGTGCTTAGATAGTGGAGTAGGCATTGGGGCCGAACCACTATAAATTTACGTGTTAGCATTGTTATCTATTATTGTTGTGTTTAATTATTTTATCTTGCTTCCACATTTAATCACATAATTGCAACTTGCCTAAACGATTTGGGAAATGATTAAAATTGGAATTAGGCGAACGGTTTAGTTAACACACTATTCACCCCCCTCTAGTGTTGCCATTTCTCCAACAAATGATTTCTCCTAGGCGCGCGTCTAGCGATGCACAAAAGTTGGTCCTTGACATGATTAAGGCTAAACTCTCATCTTGGAAGTCTAATTACTTGTCCCAAGCGGGCCGAGTGGTGCTTATCAGTTCAGTCTTGAACTCGATTCCGCTACACTCCCTTAGTGTCACTTGGGCCTCTCAGTCTCTTATCAATGAAATTGAGCAAGTGATTCACAAATTCCTCTGGGCTGGCCCATCAGGACATCACGCCATGCATCACCTTGCTTGGGATGTGGTTACCCTGCTCAAAAATTTGGACGGGCTTGGAATCCATGACCTATTTGATAAGTGTCTAGCACTCCCGGCCAAGCGGGTCCTGAACTACCTTAACAATGCCCCTTCCCCTTAGTTGGACCTGGTCTCTCTTAAATACCTTAGCTTACGCAAAGGCTGGAATAATAACACCCCATCCTCTTGGTGTTGGAAGCTATTTAGATCGGCTTATAAAAAGCTCTATCCTAGTTGCTTGAGAATCATTTCCTCGGGTAGAACTTCCTCTGTTGTTTATGATAATTGGATTTTGACTTGTCGATTTCATTAAAACTGACTTTTATGGATTGCTCTATTGTTACAGATTCCTTGATTATTGATGGCTTTATCTCTGATCAACAATGGAATGTGGATGCATGTGTTAATATATTTGGTTTGGTGCTCGCAGAATTCATTTTTAAATTACGATTACCTATACTTTCCGATGATGACAAAACTATTTGGAAGGGTACTAGTCGGGGTAGAGTTACCACCAAAAGCGCATTGAGCTTCCTAAGAAGCCATGAACCACAAGCTACTTCGCCATTCTCTTGGTGGAAAACCATGTGAAAACTTAGGACTGCACCTAAAGTTAGGATCTTCTGTTGGAAACTCCTTCACCTTAAACTCCATACATATGAGCCATTAGAGCGCTTAGGAATTATTGCCTATAATTCCTGCCCGATATGTTTGGCTCATCCTTAATCTATCGCTCATTTGTTTTTGATTGCCCTTTTTCCTACTTTGTTTGGGGCCTTCTGTCTTCCAGAACTGGATTCTCCTTCCAGCACCGTTCTTCCTGGGAATCCGAAAGTTGGATCCACACCATCTTTCCCTGCATTAACGGCCCACCTCTTGCTACTATCTTTATCGCGAACGCTTGTTGGTTCATCCAGCTGCTAGGAATCTCCTGGTGCATGAGGCTAGACAACATATTCCCTCGACCCTTGTGTCGAAAATCCTTGCTTTTACAAGTGCCTACGCGCCTTGTACTGGGTCTTGAGGGCTCGAGCATGCTTACCAATATATTTAGAAATTGGATTCCGCCATCACCTAATATTCTTAAAATGAATTGCGATGCTTCTTGGGATGACACTGCAGGAGGCATTGGTTTCATCATTCGATCTTCAGAAGGAGTGTTTGTTGGTGGAGGCTCGCATTTTGTTCCCGTGGATTCGGTTTTGGTCCTGGAGGCCTTGGCAGTCCGAGATGGTCTCATTTACACTTCTGAAAATTATCTTCCGAATTTTGTGGTCGAGCCCGACTCGAATATTTTAATTTCAGCTCTTAACGCTGAAATACCCTCGCATTGGGAAATTGACTATATTGTCTTTGATATTTTGTATTTTCAATTGGGATGTAATTGCTTTGGCTTTTCTTTTTGATTTCAAGATTGTAACAAAGCTGCTCATTGGGCAGCAAAACGAGATCGTATATGTAAGGATGGCTTGGTTTTGTCCATCATTTGACCTCTGGAGCTGGAGGACATTTTGTTGTCTGACTCTCGCCGTATTTTAATATAACTGCTTATTTTTTTTGGTAAAAAAAAAAGAGTTGTAAGCATTAATTAAGGTTTTTGAAGAATGCATTTTAACTTGTGCTCTTAACTATGTTCTAGATTATTCCATTTGGTATTTGTGATTCTAATAATTGTGTTTTATATGATTCTAACTAAGAAACAATTCAATATATATTTTTTAAATGTCCTATTGTTTCTGAATTATGGTATGCTTTGGCTCAAAAACTCCAGTTGGATTTTTCAAATAGATTTAATTGGTATTCTGGTAGCGGGTTGTTGCTGGATTCTTATCAATTTAAAAGCAAAGAACCCTCAGCCACTATTGCTAATATCTTATGGTTCATTTGATATTTTAGAAATTGTGTTTTGCATATGGAGAAGTTGTGCCAACCATTATTAGTGCAGTGACTCGTATTTTAGCATATACTACGCAATAGGTAGGGGTGTAAGTGAGCCGAGCAGCTCGTGAGCTACTCGAGATCGACTCGATGAAAGCTCGAGCTCAAGCTAAGTAATACTCGACTCGAGCCGCTCGTGAGCCTAATCGAGCTTCATATATTTATATATAATTATATAAATAATAATATTTCATATGGGGTTGAGCATAAACCCGAGTCGAGCCGAGCTTAATCGAGCTTAAACGAGCTCGGTCTCACTTGAGAAAAATAAACGAGCCTAAACGAGCTTAAACGAGCCGAACTCAAGTTACTTGAGTCGACCACGAGCCGATCTCGAGCCTGGATATTGAAGCTCGATCTAGCTCGAGTTCGAGCTCGAGCTCGAGCTCGACATTTCTTAAACGAGCAGAGCTTGAGCACAAGCAAGCTCGGCTCGGCTCGGCTCGATTACACCCCTAGCAATAGGTCTATCTCGGACTGTGATAGAGGCATTGGTATTGTTATCAAGAATCATCTTAGTAATTCTCTTCTGTGAAGCCTATGGTGTTCTTCTTGCTCTAACTATGGCAACCTCAAGGAATTACAAGAACATTTATATTGAATATGAGTGTGTTGGTGGACAGCTTCAATAAAATTTTCCATCCGTCGTAAACTATTCATGCTCTTTGTAAAAATATTGTATCATTACTTGAAAAATTTTCTCATGCTTTTATATCCTTTGTAAAAACAACAAACAAAGTTGTTCATTGAGCAGCAAATCGGGCTTGGATTCGGAAGAAATTAGAAATATGGACCTCCATCCCCCACCAGAGCTTGAGCTCATCCTGCTTTATGGTATGTTTGCTTCATTAAATAGGATAGAATTGGATTGGATAATAAATGAGGATGAATTGGATATAAATTTTTTAAATTTGGTGTACATTGAATATAATATCAATTTTATATCCTTTCTATTCTCATTTTTTTTTCTAAGCCATGCACTAAACAAACTAGGCGTGAGCGGGTCCGGGTACCCTGTATTTTTTATGATACTCGAACCCTACCCTGTATAGGACCGATTCCAAGATTTTGGAACCAGACCATATCATGTTGGTACCTAGAATCAGACCATATCCGGAACCACAGGTTCTGATTCAGCTGGAACCTATTTTGGAATCTGTAAATGAATAGGTTCCAACAGGGTACCATGTTGAAACCTGTACCCTGGAACTTGTAAATGAACAGGTTCGAGAGTACAGGTTTCGGATACCCGATGTGTTGGACCCAGAACCGATTTTAGCTGATTTCTAAATTTTGTGCCGAACCCTACCCGAATTTAATTCGGGTGTACCCGGAACCTACCCAATTGGATCGGTTCCAACCAGTTCCAGATCTACTTGGTACCCATGCACACCCCTAAAACAAATAATGAATACATTTTTTTATCATGTCATCCCTTATCATCAATTACGCATTTGTTTATAATTGAATGCAAAATGTCAAGATTTCATTCACAAGGCATCGCCAAGATGTTATCTAACATTGTGAAACTTACTTTTTCTCACAAATCAAACAAACCACGTAGTGATGACAATCAAGCTCCTAACGGATCCGCATCCAAAGTTTGATTATTTGATGATAAGAGCCAATTGTCATTGGCCCATATAGGGATGACAATATTACCCGTTTAGGTAGATACCCACGGGTATTTATCCATTTATGACGGGTATGGGTGATAGTTTCTTACCCGCGGGGATTTCACGGATAATTTTTCTTACCCGTTTATTATATGGGGTTGGTACGAGTATTATAGTCGGTACCCGTACTCGCGGGTACCAGTTACATGCGAGAATTAGTAAATTGCAATATTACCCTTGGTACATATACTAAAAAAATGCTAACCTAATTCAATACACATATACTTTATGTTTTGAAACCTTATGATGATGTTGTTATCAAAATATTGTGTTTATCAAAAGGGAGAAGTGCATATTTGGTCATATAAGTTTTTAATTTTTTGGACTTTGGTCCTATAAATTTTATTTTGGTATTTTTGGTCATATAAGTTTGCTATGTAGTACAGATTTAGTTCTATCCGTGACGGTCCGTTAACTCTCCGTCAACGTGGACTAACGCCGTTCATACACGTTGACATATTTGGTCCTATAAGTTTCATTTTAAAATTTTCAGTCCTATATGTTTGTCCCGTAGCACAAATTTGGTCATATATATTTGTCCCGTAACATAAATTTGGTCCAATATATTTGCCTCATAGCACAAATTTGATCATATCAGTAATGGTCTGTTAACGTTCTGTCCACGAAAAAATAAACGACGTTATGTTCATATTGACGGAGTTAATTGACTGTCATGAATATGACCAAATTTATGTTACGAAGTAAACTTATATGTTACGGAGCAAATCTATATTACAGATCAAATCTATCCGGTCCGTCATATAGATTTGGTCATATCCATGACGGTCTATTAACCTCGTCAACATGAACATAATGTTGTTTATTTTTTCATGGACAGAGAGTTAATGGACCGTCGTGGATATGACTAAATATGTGCTACGAGGCAAATATATAGGACCAAATCTGTTCTACAGGACAAACATATATGACTGAAATTTTGAAATGAAACTTATAGGACCAAATATGTCAACATGTATGAACGACGTTAGTCCACATTGATGGAGAGTTAATGGATCGTCACAGATAGGACCAAATCTATACTACAGAGCAAACTTATAGGACCAAAATTATCAAAATGAAACTTATAGGACCAAAGTCCAAAAAATTAAAAACTTATAGGATCAAATTTGCACTTCTCCCTCTATCAAAATGAAATTGTTATGCTTAAAGTTATTATCAAAATAGTTGAAGAGTTGAAGTGTTATTAAAATATTGTAATATACATTTTTAAAAAGTGTTATGTGTACCCGCCAATACCATTGTTATCAAAATAGTTGAAGAGTTGAAGTGTTATTAAAATATTATAATATACATTTTTTAAAAGTGTCATGGGTACCCACAAATACCCGTGGGTATCCATCCTCCCGTGGGTAATTAAATGGGTACCCATTTTTAATACCCGCGAGAAATAAAATGGGTAACGGGTACCCATTTATTTCGCGGGGTGGGTAGGCACCTCCGTACTCGCTCCGCCCCATTGACATCCCTAGGCCCATATGTTTCTATGAGAAATATCCTAATTTAATTTCACGACTAAAGAATTCAAAATCTTTCAGCAAATTCACAAAAGAAAAAAAAAAAGTTTAGAAGATTAGTAGTTCGATCACAAATAAAAAATACAATTTAAAACTAAAGATATTCTCAATCAAAGAAGACAAAAATGAGTTAGCAATCTTTCATGAAATATATGTTTGTTGTATTCAAGATTGAAGTTTGTTGTCTTGAACTAACTTAAAAAAATCATAATGTAAATGTTGAAATGTTTGTAAGAACAATTTTTTTAGAACCACGAGGGATTTATTAGAATAGGGAAGTTGGTATGAGAAATATGTTTGTATCTAATTCATTCTAACAATTTGAACATAAAAAATATTGTGATTATTCAAATATGCCAAGATACATTAATCATTAATGGCATATTTGCATCATATGATAAGGGGATATGATAAGAGATATATTAATATTTATTATTTGATTAGTGCATGGATTAGAAAGAAAATATGAATTGAAGAATGTAAAATTGATATTATATCTGATGTACATCAGATTTTAAAAATTTATATCTAATCCTACATCATTTATTATTCAATCCAATCTTATTTTATCCAATGAAGCAAACATACTGTAATGATATGTTTGTTTTACGGGATATGACTGGTGGATAGGATTTATCAAATCCTATCATCCGATTGCTACGAGCTTCGGATATCATTTAAGTTGGATATGACTAGATCCAAATCCGATTCTAATGAGATATAGATATCCTCTCCGAAAGGTTGGGAATTAAAATTTCTTCTCTTATCATTTAAGTTTGATATTTTGATAAGCCAATTTTAATTTAATTTTTAGGAATATTTTGTCATTTATTATAATTATTATTATGTTAAAATATTTATTTAAATTTAATTTCATAATTTTAAAATAAAAAATTAGCAAAAACAAATTTAAATATTAAATTATTAATATTTGACTCCATGCGTGACTAGGCCCTTCTCCATGCGTGGCCGACGATAGCCGGCCACATGTTGCCTCCGACCATGTCGCATCTTCTTGATTTCTTGCTTCGCCACTTAGGGCAGGGTATTATTCCGTGCATCACTCTCTTTCAAAAGAGGCATTTAGATTTGACATCCCCTCTCTTTTAAGTTTCAAGGAAAAATTAAATTATTTTTCATAAAAAGAGGAATGCCAAGTTTCAACGTCATTATTATCTACTTATCTTTTTTTCTTTCTTTTAATCGTAAAATGAGTAATACAAAATTGACAGACTTACTTGCAACTTTCTGTAGACAATGAAAACTTCTGCATCATTAACTTAGTTTATTAGATATGTGATCTAATTCAAGCACCTTTCACTATGGTCATGTTTGTTTTGCGTGATATGATTTGGATGAGATATGATTTAAGATGAATAATGGTGAGATAGAAATCCAAGAGAATTTCTTAAAATCATATCCTATGTTTGTTTTGGCATAGGATCGATAATAAGCATGGATAGGATATAAAAATTCATATCATATGGATTTGGGCTCTAAACCCATTCCCTCCCCAGGATTTCTAAATCAGACCATCAATGGATTTGAGCCAAAATAAATTCACCCAATATCCGGCCCAATTCATATCCATTGCTGCAGCAAACAACCTCCTTAATCCATCAAAGCAAACGAGGCCTATGTGTATATTCTTCTTTATAATGTCCTCTTCGATGATAATTTTTTTCTAGGTTGAGCTTATATCTCATAGTCAACTAGTCACATAACAAACATGATCGCCTATAATAAGTAGATTAGAAGTCAGTTGATGAAAGAGTCTATTGCAACAAAACACATGTTGGGTCTAGGGTTGTTCACGAGTCGGGTCGGGTCGGGTCAGGTCAGGTTTAAAGGTAAATTTTTTTGAACCCAACCTGAATTTACCCGCCCAAAATCGGATCGGTCGGGTCGGATAATCGAGTACATGTTTAAAAAAAATCAAAAAAATAAAAGATTTTAAAAATACTTTAACGAGACACGCACGTCTCGAAAGACATGCATGTCTCAATAGTCGAGGGAAGACGTGAAGTTGGCCGCGTCTTCCCGAGAATACGCGGTGCACGTATTCCTAGAGTACGAGGCCCGCGTGGCCGCGTCTTCTTGAGAAGAGACGACCACATGTCTTATCGGCGAGAAGAAGCGGCGCTATATTTTTTGAAAAAAATTAAAAAAATACAAATAATTTGGGTAATTGGGTCGGGTCTCGGGTCATCAAGTTTTAAATAAAAAACCAAGACCTGACCCAATTATAATCGAGTTTGAATAATTTGAACTCGATCTGGCCCGATTACCTGACCCAACTCGACCCAACCCGACCCGATTGGTTCGAGTTGGGTCTTTGAAATAGTTTGAATCATTTTGATAATAATATGTTTGATATGTTCTACGGAGAAGGTCTATGGTTTGAATTCGTATAGCCCCAATTCTAATATATTTCATTCTAGTTTAATATAGTTTTTGTTTATAGTTTTCATTTCATATTTAGTAATTATTTATATATTGGCCATTTGATTGTTTTCATAGAAATGAAAGCATTACCAAATGTTAATGTAAATGCATAGGGATAGAAAAAAAATAATTCCATCAGATCTAATATTTACTTGTCAAATCTTGAATAAATCTCCTATAAATACAAAATATTTGCTTGTCTTCATTAATGGTCGTGAATGAATTATCAGTCTGCCCTTCCCCTCCGGCCTCTACTAGTCCACCTTGCACTGACGCACGCAGGTGCACTTAAGGAGTTGTACTAGTGCTTCATGATCTCCTTCACGATGTTGACCCCGATGATGGTGCCCAAGCACCGCATCGCCATGTACAACACCACCCCTTATCAATGACACCTTCCTCGCTAGGAATAGCCCGAAGGTCACCGCTGGGTTGATGTGCCATCCAGAAACACAAAATCACGTCAAGTTGCTCTTTATCTACTCAACCTTCACTTTTCCAAAGTTGAACTGTGAGAGGTAGACAAATACACACCTTAGATGTTGGTTGTGTATAGAGATGGAAACAGGCCAGGCCAGGCCAGACCTTCACCTTAACAGGTCAGGCCTGCATAGTAAAAAATAGGCATGAGCTTGGCTTGTGGTCTGTTATAGGCTATTTTTTCGGCCTGAGCCTGGTCTGTTCATAGGGCTGACCTGGCCTGTGGCCTATTTATAAAGCCTGCTAATACCTAAAATATGTTTATAAAATTTGCTTTTAAATTCTAATATAAAAATGGTTATATATATATATATATCACCACCTTAACAAGCCCAGGCCAGCCTATCAGGCTCAATAGGTCTTATAGTGAGTCTGGGCCTAGCTTGATAAGGAAAATATGCCTAAAAATAAGCATACACCTATTTTTTTAAAAGAGACCAGGTCAGGCCAGGCCACAGGCCCCTAACAGGCCGCCTGACCTATTTCCACCCCTAGTTGTGTAGTAGACGAGTATGAAGATCATGATGCTGAAGGCCCATGCGATACCAAGGAGGCCTACGCCGCTGCATTGGTTAGCGATATTTTGCTCCTTATGATCGATGACGATGGTGACGTAGAGGAATAGTAGCGAGGCCACGAACTCGACAATAGAGGGTGCGATAGGAGGACCAGAGGTGCAGCTCTCCGAAGTCCACAAGAGGAGCCAAAGACCGTCCTTATATCCTTCGTCAGTGCCTGCTCATCCTCAAAGCTCACCTCCTTCGACATGTTTCACTTCCTCTTTGCTTCCAGCTCACTCACTATGGCTTTGTGCTCTCTAATTGAATGAGGCACAAGGGGGCTTCTATTTATGGATAAGTATTATTTAAACGGGTACACTCGACTTTCTGATCTTAGGGGTGAGCAAAATTTATCGATTAACTGACCGAACCGAAATCGAATTAACCGAATCGATTTTTCCAATTAATTTTTTATTTGGTTAAGGTTAAAAAATTTAAACTTTTTGATTTTCGGTTCGATTCGATTAATTTACCGAATTAACAGAATCTAACCTTAAGTAGAGTGAAATACTTTTTTTATCATATATTATTTGCTTAATTGGTTATAGGCTATTGTTAATCCATGTGTCATAGGTTCGAATCTTGGTGAGGGTATAAATGTTGTTTTATTGTACAATTATAGATATAATTTACGTTAGTAAGATTTATATCAAGTAATATGCTTTGCTAAAGTAGTTAATGTGTATATAATTGAGGGATCCATGGTTGGAATATTGGTAGGGTATGTTTTTATAATTTTTTTCGATGAATTCGATAAATTAATCGAATCGAACCGAATTGAACAAATTTTTTTGATTTAATAAATAGTTAACGAAAAATTTTCATTTCGGTTCGGTTAATTGAGAGTTTGGTTCGGTTAATTAATCAAACCGATCGATCTCACCCCTACCCGATTCGACCTAGTTCAGGTTGAATCAGGATGGGTTTGAGAGGTGAGAAATCCTAAACCCGACCTAATTCAACTCGATTAGTTTTGATTAGATTGGGTCAATTTTTTTTCTCTGCACCTGACCCAACCGACCCATGAACAACCCTACAACCTAGTCTAATCCTAAGTCACGTGAGTCTAAGAAGTATTATTTTTTTGGTTATATATGACTCATTAGGTAACCAAAAAAATAATCAAAATTAGAATCAATATGTCATTAAATAATTTTAAGATAATGAATTTAGAAATAAATTTAGTTCCGATTATTTATGTTTAAAATGGTTAATCTAATCGTTGTCATCTTAGTCTAAGGAAATTTCCGTGTTTTATGGTATCAAATGGGCCGTAGGTTGTCTTAAGTTGGGTGTCAATCTATTTCTGATCCCAAGTCGAGTTTATATATAAGCTGAGCCCACATTATGAAGGGCCCACATTACACCTCTCTCTTGCTGGTCGCAACAAAGCTGGGGTTCAAGGAAACGAGGGAGTGTAGCGAAGTGGGATCTCCATGGCTGGATTGGGTTCCTCGATCTCGGAGACGGATCTCGACCGCCCCAGCATTGAGGAGTACCTCGCCGCGGAGTCGATCCGGGAATCATCCAAGAAGCTTCTTCTGTAACTAACTGTTCTGCTCTTCCTTAATCTTTTATTCTGGTTTTTGTTCCTATTTTTACGAGCTTGAACTATTGATCGAACCCTACTTGCTATTTGCTAGGAGGGATCTTCTCGACATTTCTCCTACGCTGAAAGAAGCTGCCGGTGCCATTGTGGATGTGAGTTCTTCCTCTCTCGAATAATGGCATTACTGATTTGAGAATTCGGAATGAAAGAGGGTCCTTTTTCACCGTTAGTTATCGTTTTTGGTCATGATTGCATTACTTGGCGATATGCTTATCTTGAATAACTTTTCTCTGTTTGGCATCCTGGATACGCCTAAACCTAAGTGCTTGTTAAAAATGTTTTCTTTATGAAGAAAAAGGAAGCAAATTGTTGAATGCTGGAGACTACATTTGTCCTTCGTTGTCTTATATTTGTCCACAGAAAGCATAATGAGATCTGCACAGTTGCCTAAAATATCTTTTAGCGATCCAATTCTATTTTTATGGCCATAAAGGCTTCTAATATTTGCTTTCGTATGATAATTAGTTGGCCAATTACTTTTTAAAACAGTACTTTTTTCAAGCAGTACGTAACCCATCTTATGTTTGTATTGGTTATTTTCACTTATAATTGTAATGAGATTTGTTTTATTTTCTGGGTTACAGGACTCCTTCACTCGCTGCTTTAAATCAAATCCTCCAGAGCCCTGGAATTGGAATATTTATTTGTTCCCTTTGTGGTGCTTGGGAGTAGTTATTAGATATGGGATCCTTTTTCCAGTAAGGTGTGAAGTACCTTTGCTTTTCTTTTATCATTTGATAGTAATCAATTAAGAACCATTCATTTGATGCTTTAGAGAAATTTGAGTTCTGTAATGGAATTTTTACTGCTTTTTTTATATTTAATTTCACTATAACACTTGAGGAATCTTCTTACGTAAATCTTTCTATGTTGTTTTATATTGTAACCTTTACACTGTGCAACTGGTTTGCTATCTTTGTTTGACATGGTGATTTATATCTTTAGTTGACTTTATTTTTAGAATAAGTTTTTTTTTCTTTTTCCTTCTCTATTTTTTGGGCGTGCTTTTACATATACTGTGAGAAACACTTTTTTTTTATGTTTTATAGGAACTTTCTACATTTGGTCTTCAAATCAATTTAATACTTCATGCATGGTTTTAATCCATTTGTATTTTCACACTAAGGGATTTGTTTACTTTTATAGTTTTTTTACTTGCATATTCTGTAGAAAGATGGAAACCATTCTGTCAGTCTTTGATGAGTTCTTACGGTGCTAAGTTAACTGACATATTAGTAGCTCGTGTTACCTCACTCTTTCTTTTATCAAAACTAATTTTCTTACATGTTTTAGAGTCACAACGTTGGCTGCAGGATGGATAGTATTCTTTGCAGCCTTTTTTCCGGTGCATTTTCTTTTAAGAGGGCATAATAAATGGAGGCGTAAAATAGAGGTAACTTTCTTTTGCAACTAATTTTGGTGTTCAATCTTCTAGTTGCCTACTGTAGAATTTTCATATCATCCAATGATTACTTGGCATTGATGGTTTCTTTTGATTAATTCCATGATGTTGCCTCTCATATAATCTTTAGTTTCAATCATCTGTTTTTATATGGGACTGAAAACTAAATTGCCAAATAACTACGTTTCAATCTCAGTATACATTACATAAGTATCCTCTTAGAACTCTCTCTCTCTCTACATAATTTTATTTTTTGCTTATTGAGAGATAGTTGTTATGTCATTTTAACTTGGGGCAACTAGTGTACAGAAGAACCAATGTACAACTTTTTATTGATGGTAACATAAGTAAGAGAGAAGCAGGAAAATGAGAGCATCCATTTAGAATGAGATTATATATTGATGGTATGCTTAAATTCTTTTGTACCTAAATGCGTTAAGCTATTGTAGCTGAAAGGAAGTTCCTAGATACTTAGGCCTCGTTTGGTTGACACAACTTCATGCAGGAAGTTGTACTTCCCAGGAAGTAGCCAAAACAGCTCTTGTTTGGTTGACACACTTCCTGCAAAATGCAGGAAGTACAACTTTCTCAGCAAGTGCAACTTTCTGCAAAACACAGGAAGTAACTACCTAGGTAAGTTGCACTTTCTACATTGTAATTGAAAGAAAAAGTCAATATTAGCCACACATTTGCATTTAATGCAAAATTTATAATTTATACCGTCAACATTATGAGATTAAATAATCTTTGAATTCTCCACATATTTATTTTTAGTAAAATATGTAATTTTTCATATTAACTATAAATAAAAATTATTTTTTCTATATAATAAAATATATATTATATTAATTATATATGAAAATATTATATTATATTTTACATATATATGTTACAATATTTATTTACAAATAATTATATATATATACTAACTAATATAAATTAAAATATTAATTTATAAAAAGAATGATATATTGGTCATTTCATATGTACTTCCTAGGAAATACTCATGTCAGCCAAACATATTGTAGGTGGGAAGTTACACTTCCTATGAATTAATTTTTTGTCAACCAAACACTTTTTAGGTACTTCTCGGGAAATACACGTGGGAAGTTAATTCATGAAAATTATAACTTTATGTAGAAAATTACTTCTCATGTCAACCAAACGAGACCTTAATAAACGGATGCTGGATTTACTCTCTTTGAAACTGTCAAACCTTGTAAAGTTGTAATCATGTCATTCATTTACAATCGACTAAACCTGAGGGCATATGAAGGCATAGTACATCTGCAAATTGTTATACTCCTTAAATTTGTGGAACTTCTATTGGAACATCTATCCAACCAATCTATGGTTAATCAGGTTGTGATAGATTCTCTTAAGAACTTGTTCTTTACTCATGTATTTGAATATGGAGATCATGGTTGTAACGTTCAAATACTTGTGCAAAACAAATTACAACATCTTGTCCGACCATATGGTACTGAGAAACTGAGCAGTCTATTAACTGATATTGGCCAGTGCCATAAAAAAAGATCTAAAAATAAATACAAATAAGTGGTGCTGAACTGTACTTAGTTGTATTTCTTATATACCAATAAACAGTTGGTATGCGCATGGTTTAAAAAATCAGCCGAAACGGTACGGTAAGCCCGGTATTTACCGGTTTTTGGGGATTCCGGTATTCGATATACTCGGTATTTGAAAATACCGGGTATATATGGTATACCGGGCGGTATATGGCGGTATTTCGCCATATACCGCCCGGTATGACGTAATATCGGGTTGTTTTTTTAATTTTTTTTTAGAGTTAGATATAACTCTAATAATACATAATTGATGATTAAATGCTTAAAATCAATATTCAAATGTCAAATACATGAATACAATGTTTAAAAGCTATTTGGTACTGTATTAGAATTTTTCACATATACAAGAGAATTACATTAGAATTAATATAGGGCGACACATGGTATTCATCATCTTAGTTGATGTTGCGCTACGTCTTAAACCTTGGGTACTGTTATTGAGATTTTAAACCTTGGGTATGCGTGGATTCAACTAGTATGTTAATTAATGTTGAAGATATCTGAAATATTATCCTAATATTTCAATGAGTCTATTTGGCATGCAGATTTTATTAAGAAGTGTTATTATTAGATTGCAATTTTTTTTCATATTTTGATGAGTTATCTTCATTTAACTTTCTTACTTTTAGAGGTGGAATACCAGTAGTTATATGTCCTGCAGTACAACCATAATATATATGGATAGAGAAGTTTTTTTAACTCCTTTGTTCTATTAACTATTACTTTGGATAACTAAACTAGTTACAATTGGATCAGTTCTGAACCTTTTGGGTTTATTAAAAAATCTTATGTTTATCATTGCTTATCTGATCCACTATGTTAACTGTATCCAGAGAAAACTGGTTGAGATGATGTGCAGTGTGTTTGTTGCTTCATGGACGGGAGTGATCAAATATCATGGACCTCGCCCCAGTATTCGCCCTCAACAGGTAACGTTTCTTGACACCTCATGTATGCTAGCTATTTAATCGTGTTTTTCTTTGAGATTCGTGAAACTTTACTTTGCAGGTTTTTGTTGCCAACCACACTTCTATGATTGATTTCATCATCTTAGAACAAATGACAGCATTTGCTGTTATCATGCAAAAGCATCCTGGTTGGGTTGGTAAGAAACCATGTTTCTTTTTCTTGTTTTGAATGCTTCCACTTATTAGGTTCTTTTAACTAATGGCATGGTTGTCGGAGTAATATCAAAGGCTTGCTCTTATGCTGTAGGATTTATTCAAAAGACCATTTTAGAAAGTGTTGGTTGTATATGGTTCAACCGTACAGAGTCGAAGGACCGTGAAATTGTTTCTAGAAAGTAAGAAATTCCTTCTTTCCATCCATTCTTTGTTGTGTGTACTGTGTAGCCTTGACAATCTCTTTCTGGATTTATAGGTTAAGAGAACATACTCAAGGTGCTGATAACAACCCTCTTTTGATATTTCCTGAAGGAACCTGCGTGAACAACCATTATACTGTTATGTTCAAAAAGGTCTATACTGATTATTTTATCTATCATTATTCTATAGATGAACATCATAACTCATTGTTGAAGTAGTAGTAGTAATATTGACTTAGTTGAGATTCATAGTTAGCAAAACATATCTACTTGCACAGAAAGCTTTTGTGCATGTCCCTGTTATATTTTGATGATTAATAATGATTAATCAAAATGATGTCTAAAAAGAGATCAATATGTTTCTTCAAGATGAGCTCCAACAGATCATACAACTTAAGAATATGATTTTGAATTTCTTAAATTTAGTTAAAAAATTATTTAAAACGGAAGTTTAGTCACCTATTTGCAAATGGCACTCATTAAAGTTCTTGAAACCAATTTATTTCATTTCTTTGGAGTATTTCGTTATCATTTTATTAAGGGTAAATTACACTGACCTCCCCTGAGGTTTAGTGAAATTACACTGACCCCCCCCTCTATTTGTCCAGGTTACAATCACCTCCCCTGAGTAATCTTTGAGTAATTTTTGTAGGGGAGGTTTGTGTAATCTTATTTCGTAATAGGGGAGGTTTGTGTAATCTTTTACAAAACTCAGGGGGTTATAAGATAAAATTACAAATAGAGGGGAGGTCAGTATAATTTCACTAAACCTCAAGGGTGGTTAATTTACCCTTTTATTAAACATTAGAATGTTAGACTGATTTCCTCTTTTATAATTATCATAAACTAATTACAAGTAATTTACTATAGCATTGTTACTGCATCTGTTGGTTTCTCTGTACTTCTTAATTTTTGCACAGGTGGTGCTTTGATGGAAGAAACGTAAGCAAATGGTTCAATACAAAAATAGAGTATTAAATCTTGCACTAAACTGCTAGGTATAGATGTATGAACAGGTTAATAAAGTTATGGTACCAGCTATACTGGTCATATTGGGCGTTGCAGAATTTTTTAGTCGACATCTTATTGTTCATATCATAGTGTACCATCAAGTCATATTTTATTTGAAATCACCAGTCACCACGACTATACCAATTTATCATCAAGGGCACTAAGGAGGACGGACCACTCAAATTGTCCAGGTGCAAAGGAATATGATCTGGACTATATATAGAGGCTTGCTTGTACAAGCAGTTGAACTTGAATACGAGTATGACTTGTCCCATTTTCAGTCACCTCAGAAACAGCAAACGAATAGAAGGAAACAAAGATACAAAAGTATAAGCAATAGTGAAACCTTTACATGTGGTTGATGAATACAAGATTTTCTCACCATTCAATACTCAAACAGTTGAGATTAAAAATGATGACAACAATGTCCAATTGTCCACGATTGTGTAATATTTGGTGGCCAAGGGAGAAGATGGTAGAGATGATAGTATTGTCCCTTAAACTCAGCAAGATACGAGTTACATAATGGCATTTAATATTTTACTTTATTATGTTAGATTGTTAAAACTAGAAAAATACTTTTTGTGCATTTTTATAAATTATCTAGATTATGTTAACTATAAAATATATTGTTTTATTTATGTTTCCTCAACGTCATGTCCTATATTTTTTAAGATTGACATCCGTTTCGCTTCTTGTCGTGTCCCGTTTCCTGTTTAAAACATTTCCGTGCTACATAGGTTACGACCATGGCCATCCGCCATTGTAATGAATTCGGGGAAGGATACTTAGTACTAAAGATGAAGATTGTTGTGCCTCATAAAAGGTGTATTCAAAGAAATCTAGGGGGAAAGAAAAGCAAGTCCATTACTACACATCAATGAAGGATAGATTAGTAGGTATAAGTCAAGCTCATCTTGGTATACTTCTGGTTATCAAGAGCAGTACAACACCAGTGATTATTCTTAAGTAGATCAAGACACATTGATTCAATGGTGGATTTTAACCTACCACTTTCAAATGCCTTGTTATCAATGTATGGGCGTTGAATAGTTATAGCATTGATCTAGTAGGAATTTTAAACTCAACATATCTCACTTGAAAAACCCTTATGAATTATATTATTTGTTTTTCTACTGTAGGAGCTGTAAATGTATAGAATGGCATACTATGTTTCTATCTACTTGTATTAGGGCTTCTAATACTATGCTTGTAGGCCTCTATCTATAATAAAGCATCAACAAGTTGTATTCATTATCAATGATGAAAAGCTTAGTTTTGTTCAATTCATAAACATTTTCTGCTAAATCTACAAGTCTTTTGGAAGCTAGGGTTAATAGTTGTGATATCCAAGAGTTTGGGTCTGTTCAAAATGTACACCACTCAAGTGGCTTTAGAGCATACATGTGTCTATATGATCTGGTACGAAACTCGTACCAGTCTAAGAGGGGATTGAGATGATCGCTTCACCTTGAACCCAACTATGTGTGTAATTCACTTTTTTTTAATGCCAACTGTAGTTTGAATCTCATTTATCCTTTAATCTTCTTGACTTAAAGCACTGTCTTATTTATTCTTGATTGTTGGTTGTCCCTTCAGTTTTAAATTTTAGTTATAGTAGAACTAAATCGTGGAAAATTTCACTTTTCTTTCTAATCGTTTTGCAGGGTGCTTTTGAACTTGGTTGTGCTGTTTGTCCAGTAGCAATCAAATACAACAGGATTTTTGTGGATGCCTTTTGGAACAGTAAAAAGTAAGTACATTATCAGTTACATGAGTAGATAAAAAAGCACTGCATGATTTAATGCCATGGTTGAACTTTATGTAAAAGGAGGATATTGCAGCAATTATGTCGCCAACATTTTAGCTACGCTGGAATAAAGAAAATGTTCTACATCATATTTTAGAACAATGAGAAATTATTCATCATTACCTCATCAATTTTAGCTTTTCTTTCATTACAATAGAAACTAGGAAACAAAAAATAATGTAACATCAGTTGTGTTTAAAATTTTCAACGTATGTCCATGAACGGAGGAGAGATTCTACAAAATGACTAAAATATGACCCAATCTATCTCATTTCTTAATAATTCTCATGTTCTTGCCACTTCTCTTAGAAGTTGAAAAAGAGAATGAGATCTGTCTGAGATTTCCCAATTTTTTTAATGTTTTAGCACATATCTTATCTCAAGCAATTTTAGGAAGAAGCAATGCAGTCCATTATGCTTCTTCATGGATTTAATTGGCAAAAAATGCATGTTTATACTGTTGCTAAAATTAAACAGTTAGCAACTGAATGCTGAACTGTGGATTGACAAATGGCAGTGACTGCCTGCATAGAGATGAGTTCTGTATCTTTGGGTTTCCATTAAGCTGTTCTAAGTTGCAACTGTATTTTCAGTATTCTAGAACACAGGATATTTTATGCCCCAATGTCATGTGGATGATACATGAATGTCCTTAATTGGTTTTTCTTTTTCCCATTTGGGTCTAGCTGTGAAGAAAGGGGTTGCCAAAGGTGGTATCTTTACAAGCTTGCATACATAGGGCTATTAATTCAGAGCCTCTAGAAGGAAACCCTAAATTTTGCCGGGGGCTATGATCCACAATTATCTAAGTCGACTAGATGTCTTTTGGAGGTTTAATAGGTGTTGTTAATTGCATTCATGATATTTATGGTCAAAGTTAAAAATCAAAATGTAGGTAGACTTCAACTAAAACATAATCTGTACTTTATCCACATTGCATGCATATTTATTTCTGAAAAGAAAGCAGTATAATTAGCAGTTCACTTATATTTTACCTTTTTCCTGGGCTCTTAGCTATTCTGTTAATCATGTTATACATTTTGGGAGTAGTTTTATTGTATAGGTTCCAAATAATATTGGAGACTACTATTTTTCCTAAATATTCTTTCTCTTTTTGACTGTTCAAGGGCTTAGATGGTTATTGTCTTTGAATGTCTATCATCATTGTATGTTTCATCTTAATATATAGCATTTTATAGCATATTTTCATTATTTTGTAGACAATCTTTCACAACCCACTTAGGACAGCTTATGACATCATGGGCTGTTGTTTGTGATGTTTGGTACCTGGAGCCTCAGTATATAAGACCTGGAGAGACTCCTATTGAGTTTGCTGAAAGGTAAAATTGCCGCAATATTTCATACATACAAGATGCAACAAGTTGTTCTGATATAATTTTGTGTTTTTGTGGTGCTGTTATTTAGGGTTCGAGATATGATCTCCGTTCGGGCTGGTCTCAAAAAGGTCCCATGGGATGGTTATCTGAAGTACTTCCGTCCCAGTCCCAAGCTCATAGAACGCAAGTATGAATTATGTCAACCTCTTCAATTTCTGGTCAAATACAAACAAAATTGATTTTTTATGACCTGTCATAATGCTCATGACATGCTACAATTCCTAATCTTTTGATCCCCCAACCCCCATTCCCTCCCATACTTTGTTAGGGATTGTTTCTATTTTCTTATCTTTAATGATAGAAGTTTTGCATTTTTAAAAAGGATAATTACTTAAATATATACTGAATTATGCAAATTTTCTTATTTGTGGCCAATTCTAAAATACTATCAAATTATATTCTGAACTTTGACATTTGTCTCAATTACATTCTTCCGTTAACTCTCCGTCTGCAGTCCCGTTAAGACGATGACATGACTTTCTGATGTGGATTAAAATAATATTTTTTATTTAAAAAATAAAAAATCACTTTAATTTATATTAATAATATAAAATAATATTTTATATTTATATTAAAGAATCACTCTGAGCCATGTCGGGTGAACATGAAGTGATTTTTTAATAGAAAATATAAAATATTATTTTATATTATTTAATATAAATTGACGTAATTTTTTTATATTTTTTAAATAAAAAATATTATTTTAATCCACATCAAAATACCACGTCATCGCCTTATTGATGCTGCAGACGGAGAGTTGACAGAGATGTAATTGAGACGAATGTTAAAGTTCGGGATACAATTTAATAATATTTTAGAATTGGCCACAAATGAGACAAAATGTTAAATAAAAAATATTATTTTAATCCACGTCAGAATACCACAAGTGAGACGAATGTTAAAGTTCATGATATATTTAGGTAATTACTCTTTAAAAAAAAGAGATAGATAAATAAGGACACAAGAAATATGATGCGGTTTATGCACAAATAAGCCCACACAGATATTAAGTAGATAAATAGATGGCAAATGGTTTGCTTCATTGAATAGAATATAAGATTGAATGACAGAAAATCGAATATAAATTTTTTAAATTTAATATATATCAAATATAATATATATTTTCATCTAGTTTCTTAAAATATTTTATTTTTTTCGTTTAGTCCCTCTTTAATCTATGTCAGCATTTCATGTTGGTATTTAACATCAAAAGTTAAAGGAATGACCAAACGGAAACAAAAATAACTTTTGGGGAACAAAATGGAAAGTTTTTGAAAATGAGAGACCAAACGAAAAAAACATAATATTTTGGATACCAGAAACATAATTAAGTCTATTAATTTTATATTCTTCTATTCATATTGTCTTCGAATCCAACAAATCCAATCATGCTCTTATTGCAACCATATTTCAACTCCGAGCTGTGACCTCTGTTGTCAACCTCAATACCTGGCTTCCCCTCGTGGAAATTGTCTCCTCTTGCAACCATATTTCAACTCCGAGCTGTGACCTCTGTTGTCAACCTCAATACCTGGCTTCCCCTCATGGAAATTGTGTTTGTTTAATTTACAGGCAACAGATATTTGCAGAGTCAGTCTTACAGCGCCTGGAGGAAAAGTGAGGAGCTTTATTGCAGCGATTCTCTCCGAACTTTTTATTTAGAACCCCTTTAGGCTGCTGCCCTTGTAGTTGCAAGTTTCACCTGATGTGAAAAAATAATAGTTGTAAACAGAGAGCTACTTCCGGTGGACCATCATGATTCATGCAGTACTGCCGTACTGGAACTATTATCATGAAAGGTTATGATGACCTGAATGGGGAATCCTGCTCCCCTTCTGGATCTTGATTAAATATTGAAGTCTAATTTGGTTCCTGTTGCTGGATCTTAATTCAAGACCGTAGATTTATGTCAATCTGGTCTGCTTGTAAATGTTACAAACTTGTCTCTCTTTATATTTCCCAGATTCATTTCAATCTTTTGGTACATTTTATAGGCTTCAGAGGGAACCATATGCCAACTAGTAATTGCTGCCCTGGTTGGAGTATTATTTAGTCAATATATTCATCAAATACTGTTCTGAAGGAAAAATAAAAGAGCAGAATTTTGTCTTTATTGTTCCGACTTGCAAGTAGTGTTTGTTGTTGAAAATAAAGAAAAAATAAGTCTTAGAAAATAGGAAAAATATACACACCGCCTTATTGTTTAAAAAAATTTCATGTCCTTTTCAATTTTCACTTGATCCTCTTAATGCCATTGTATTCCACATTATTTGTTATGTGAATTTTATTTATTTTAATAATAAATAAAAATCATTACCAAGTCAACAGATTTATTTGAAACAAATAAAAATTAAAATAATTGCACGGTAAATGACATAAAAAAAATATTTTAATTAATAAATATGCGTTTATTTTCAGGGCACGAGACTAATAAATAGGCAAATTTAGATTATTATCTCCTTTTCATTTTGTCACGGCCTTGGTTAGAATGTCAAAAGCAAGGATCTGTATCGAAAACCTGGAGATGAATTCCATCTCTTCTTCACGAAGAAGAAAGACTGTGTTTATTGTACCTCAACGCCAACTCCCTGGAGGAATTATTTCCTATAACATGTATAGGGTATGATGAGGTATTTCAGTCTGCTGTGGGCTCACTATTTATTAACAGTAGGTATTATCCATTACTCAATACTCAAGTGAACCAATTGTACTCGAATTTTTCACATCTTTATATGTCTTATAATACATTTTGCTTATATTATAGCATTAATGTTGTGGAATGATTATGTTATAAAGCTTTGGAATGATTGTGTTATAAAGCCGGAAAAAAATTATGCAATACTCCATAAAAATCTTTCAACTTCTAATTATATATATACTTCCCAAAATAAGCTAGATCATGTCATAGCATTTAATCCAAGGACAGTGACATGGCACGAGTGACGTAACACCACCTGCAACGTAAGGCTGTAGCAACAAAATACAAATTAATTATACAAAGAGCATGCAAAACAAACACCAGCTTGACATTTCATCAAACTACTACTAAGCATCAACTGAGGTGAAGCGGAGGTACTCCTTCTTCGACGGCAGTTCCTTGATCTCAACCCCCTGCGGGAACTTCTTCTTCGCTTCCTCCGTCGACACACTCGGCGGCACCACCACTTTCTCGCCCGGCTTCCAGTTCACCGGCGTCGCCACATTGTGCTTCGCCGCCCTCTGCAGCGACTCTACCACCCTCAGCACCTCGTCCATGTTCCTCCCCGTCGACGCCGGATACAGAAAACTCAGCTTCACCTGCACCACCACCGCACTCATTCAAACATCTCAAATATTCGTAATTAATCAACCACCATGAATTGATCACTTACGTACCTTCTTGTCCGGGCCTACGATGTGCAGCGCCCTCGAAGGGAGCTGGTTTCCGCCGGAGTCCTTCTCGTCAGGATCCACCATGTTCAGCTGCTTGATGACCTCCCTCTTCGGGTCCGCTGCTATCGGGTACGTCACACGGCTCCCCGGCTGCAGCCATTGGAGACAGGAATCAGCACCGGCGCCTGGATTAAGATTACATGAAAAGGGTGGGGAAAGCAGAGCACCGTGTAGGCTTCGACGTCCTTGATCCACTCTTTGTGAGACTCGACGTCGTCACAGGACAGGCCGAGGAGCTTGACGCCTCGCTTCTCGAACTCCGGCGCGTACTTGGCCATCATCCCCAGCTCCGTCGTGCATACCGGCGTGAAATCAGCTGAAGAAAGCGCCAACTTTGATTTATATCGCAGTTAAACCAACGCAAAACTGATTTGAATTCTGTGTAAATGGCTTACCGGGGTGGGAGAAGATGATGCAGTAGCCTCCGTCGACATAGTCGTGGATTCTGATCTTGCCATGGGTGGTCTCCAGCTCCAGATTAGGGATGGTGTCGCCGATCGTGAGCCCCGGCATTCTTAGACGACGTAGAATAACGCGTAACTCGGACCGCCCTCGCCTTCAATGGTGGTGATTGATCGAGCTCGGCCGCTGCGCTTGCTTCGAGCAGCGATGGTGAATCCGCCTGGGTTTAAGAAGACGCCGGTCTTAGCCGCATGCGGGGCACGTGGCACAAGTTTTCGTAACGTGTCGCGGTTGCCTCCTGAACGTTCGAGGCGAAACTAAAATTACTGTGACGTATGACATATCGTGAGCGATACGTCAATTGGCGTTAAGTTATAGCTTGGAATATAGCGTTTTATATTCATTTAAAATTTATTGGAGTTCCACGTGTCGGGTGAATATGACGGGACGGTATAAGAGAGACGTATCGTGTCACAAGTTTCTCCATCGAATTCGCCACACACACCTCGTAGAACGAGAATTCAATTTAGTAGGAGTTTAATTTGAGATTTGCCATCAAAACTTAACATGTTTAGTACTAAAAATTGAGCATTCTTCGGAACCGAAATAACGGGAAATTTTTGAGATAAAAAGTAAGAATGCAAAAAAAATTAAAATTTATTAAATAAAAAAAGCAAGGAACTAATAGGATCACTCGTTATGATTTTTTATATTTGTTAAAAAAGAATAAACATATTTTGTCGGAATTTATTTAGAATTTTTCGTTTTTCATTTTCAAAAAAAAAATGCTATAGCTGTTTTTTTTTGTTTTTTAGGCTCCTCGTATATATTTTATTGCCCAAGAACAATATTATAAGTTATAATTTTTTGAAAAAAATCAATACACATTTTCTATTAAATTTGAACTTCTTAAACAGTTCTTCAGAATTTTTTTAATAAAATTAAAATCTGTTCAACAGTTCTGCATAAATTTTTAAAAAGAAATTATAGAGTTTATTTTTGAATTATAGAGTTTATTTTGGAAATTTAAATAACATTATGTCGTATTACTTACCTATAAAGCAGTTATGATAGTTCAATTTTTTTTTTCTTCTTAGGCAAATAATTATTTTGTTATTGATTTCAATGTAAAATATGTTTGTCTTCATTTTGACATTAACATGCCTTAATTTAAGATACAAATGATATACTTAAAAGATTCTTTTTCCAAAATCCTAACTATTAGTATGAGTAGTTAAGGATTTTTTTACCAAATTCTATAAACTTAGTTCAAGAAAAAAATGTCAAACTGATTAAGTTAATGAACTGATTGCATTTTTTGAAATTGTAGTATTCTGATATTGCTAATATGATTTTGCCAAAGTTTTTTTTTCAAAAATAGAGTTTTACGGAATTTTTGGAACTTAAATATCTAAAAGTCACAAACGTAGCATATTGATTTATAAATTTTGTTGTAATTTATCTAATTTTTTTTCATTGGTTCGACGTAAGGATATTATATATAACGCAAGAAAAGCTTTTATTACAATTATGAATACAGTAATTATTACTACTAATCTGAATTCCATGAAACGCTTCATTTGAGAAAATTATTTGAATCAGGTGCCGATCAATTTCAAATAATTTTCTTGAAGCTTGTTTTAGATTTGATTAGCCTGTATCTAAACTTAAATTTGCTATATTTAAATAGCAGGCTTGTGCATCTAAAGTCTAAAGTCCACTGCTCCATAAATGAACGTTTCCAGGCAGCTAGTGAAAATTTCCCTAGCCAATATATCAATGTAATTGTGAATCCATTTTTGCTCAAGTGGTAGTAGCATCCGAGTATGTTGTCTAGGTCTTGGGTTCAATTCCTAGTTGTAGCATTTTGTGTGCTTTTTCCATATTTTTGTATGTCTTGTGATACGTCTTGTGCCTATATTATCGCATTTACGCTTTATAATGATTGTGTTATAAAGCCACTTTTAAATATATATATATAATGTAACTAATTCCTCATTAGCCCAAGCAATTGAAATTGTAACTTGAAGAAATGAGATTTCTTGAATATTTGTGACACTTGCAACCTAATTATATAAACTATGAATGAAAAAGAAATAAGTAAATAAATGATATTTAATACTAATTCCTCTTGGGTTCATCGTCTGATTGCAGTCATTTGAATAATTACATTCTACCTTAAAACATGCAAACATTAAATAAAATTAATTATATAAGGTTCTATTTTAATCCAATGTAGCGTTAGCATATACCTGTAAATGAGACTTGAATGTTTTTTTCACTGTTGGCAATCAAACGCCCCCAAAAAATATGAAGCATCATGTAGTTGTGAAGCTCTTTTTCTTATCTAGTTGACTTATTTTTGTCTTATTTTTATGATTTTATCTCGCAGGTAGTTCATCATCACACATAAATGAAACATACTCAAAATTCACTGACTCAGGTAAAGAAGACAAAACACAGAGTTGCAGTACACACTGCACTGAGAAGGCAGAAGCAGATAGAATAATTAATTTATATATTAAACAGCCTGACAAAAATTAGGCTGACAATTCGGCTAAAGAGAATATTATCCAACCAGGTAACCTGCCACACAAAATGTGTCAGAGAGTTCTTACCTGATAAAGGGTATCAAAAACAAAAAGTCTTGACTATATATGTATCTGCAATGAATAGCAAAAGAGTTGCAAAAGTAAACCCTATTGCAGCCTTGCAGGTAATTCCTGCTGAAAAATACATGCATCAGATAAACCAGCACTGTACAACCACTGACAGCAAAAAAATAAGTGGTACAACTTCAAACTTCATCTTGACTTCATGGTGGAAGTTTGTCACTCTCAGGCATTTCTCTTAGAAGTTTCAAAAAGTCTCTTTGCTCCTCCACTTTGCCAAACTCCTCGGGCATGTTGACCCTCCGATGGTGGCATATCATCTTCTGTTGGTTCAGGACTAGCATCTCTGCAGGAAAGATCAAGAAGTGCAGCTGCTGAATTATCGCCCAAGCGTAGCCTGTGAAATTTTGATGTCTTCTTGCGTTGTTTGCCATTCCCTCCATCAGCAAAATTTTGTTTCACACTGTCTTTGGCGGATTGGGATCCTCCACCAAGACTCTTTTCAGATGAATTCATATTAGCAGAACTTGAATTTGCATTGAATTCTTTATACGATGATTGAAGTTTATCCTTGGAAGTTCTGTAACCATCCCTAGATAGTACTTCAGCTGCTTTGTCTTGAGGCTTCTGATTCAACTGTAACTTTCTTACAGTGTCCAAAAAGCTATCAGCTAAACTATCTCTACTACTAGTTTCAGCATGCGCTACAGCTTTTCCTTTTTTCTTACTACCACCATGGCTGCTGACACCATTTCCTTGCAGACTTTTGTTCCGGAAATTAGCATTGTACACATCAATTAACTCCTTCCGTTTCTGAGCATCAGGGCATAGATCAGCAAGTTCAAAAACAAGATGTGACAGACCAAATTGCTCAACATAAGAAAGATACTCCAATGTATTGATCAGACCTTGACGGTATTCTGAGGATATGCTTCTGAACGCACTATATTTATCCTCATCCATCCCTAAATCAGCACGAATCCTTTCTACCAAGGACTTATTTGCTGCAGTGTAAACATCCCCTGTAGAAGCACTGGATTGGTTAAATTCCATGGAAGGTTTCTTTCCATTCACAGAAGAATCCATGCCAGGAGCAGCTTGGTTAGGTAACCGCCCCTCCACCAGGCTAGGATCTGACACTGAATGCTTCATTCCATTAGCAGTATTCAAATTATAACCAGAATTAGCAGATGAAGGTAATCCATTATCTGGTTTTGTCTTTGAAACCAAATGAGAACTTGAAGAAGTAGAAGATGTAGGACCGTGATTTGGTGTGGCTCTGAAATCAGGGAATGATGGGTAGGTTTCACGATACCCTAGTTGCCTAGATTGCACAGAGTTGATCACAACAGAACCTCTATTTCGCTGGAGATGGGCAGCAAGTGTGCCTTTGGACAAACTTCGGGAACCATTACTAGGTTTTTTCTTACTACTTGCACCTGGTAGAGGAGGAAATGCTTCTTCAGCGAGTTTGACAGCATCTCTCGAATTTTGACTAAGAGCTTTAGCATATCTAGAGGAAGGCTGTGGCAACTCCCTATCAGAAAGGGGAGGAAAAGCAAATTCTTCGAGCACTGGTGCTATACTAGAGCTTTCAATAACAGACAATGGAGAAACTGCTACCAGACCTACATTTGTTGTTGATCCTGATGAATCTCTAATGACATTAGATTGTCTCCTCCCCTCGTCAGCAGACAATCTAGAACCAGAAGAATCACAAAATACTCCATCAGCTACTGCTGTTTCAAGGCTGGCTTGTATTGCCATTGATAGTTGGTCCAAAGAAGGATCTGGACGAAATCCACGATCTCTTCCTCGGCGACGTTCTTGTTCAGTTTGCCTATATCTGAAGCTGGTTGGTATCTAGGAGGAAAGAGAAATAAGAATATAAAAAAATAGATATACAACACATAACAAAGGTGCAAAAAAGGTTACACTGACCGATAGAGTGCGAAAACAATATTTATTAATTTATTATGCAGCACATCAGAAGATAATTCATTTAAAAAGGGGATAGGCAACATGGAAAAGTTAATCACCTTTAGTGCAGCATTCCTCTTAGAGCGAGACATGTGCCCCCCATGCTCGAGAGTATTATGTCTCTGGAAGATAAATATGAATAATTGTAGTCAGAGGAATAGGTAGAGGATGCGTCATAATATGGTAGTATCACAAGAATTTAAAGTAAAAACTTAAAAATAACATCATGATGATCATCCCACAGCCTTACTTTCATCTCTCCTTCAGACTGAAAAACAACAAATTTCTTCCCTAAACATGCTTCGTTCTCACAAAGGAAGTGATCTTGGCGGAAATGCATCTGTTATGTAACAAGAATATTGTACTTAGTAAACATATATAACCAGAAAACACACCAAAATTGGGAAAGATCTGTTGATGTATCAGTGCTAAGGTGCCAACTTCTGGGACCAAATTTGTATGGAAGGATATGACCACCAAAACAAGGGGCGTCCATACTTAAGCCTCACAGAGGTGTTTTCAGACTTTTGCAATATATCTAGCTTTCCACCAAAATTAGTGTCAAAACAATGTGCATTTACAACATACCTCCAAGTCATCATAGTCTTTAAAATAATCATATTGTCCTGGGTGTTGCCTGCAAAGAGTCAGGCCTGATAGTAATACACAAACCGCCAAGAATAAGTTAATCATTCTAGAACCATCAAGAAAATACATACCTTTGACAAATGTGGCAGGTGAAATGATCTGTTGACATGTGTGTATAAAGTTCATAATCTCCATAAAATGGTTTCCTACAAAACTGACACATTGGATGTCCCATAAAACCACCGCGTTCACTCTGACTGCCATCCACCTCAGAATCACCTGTGCTTATGTGTTGATTTAATTGTAATCTAGTATACAATTTTTGCTCACAAATGAAAACCTATCAGAACATCAATCTTTCAGAAACAATTCAAATAAGCAATGGCAGTACAGAGGATATAAAAATAACTTAAAAAGTACATAAAACATAATTTATAACACAATTCGAAAATGGCTTAGGGTTTTGGTGAAGGCATTTAGATGTTCCTTCAGCTATCATACTATAGTATCAGTTCAAACACAAGCTTAACTAGCAATCACCTATTAAAATAAACATAAACCAATGATCAAACAAATGCTTAATAATGAAAGAAGGTATATATGGCATGACCATGGTTATCGAATCGCAATTCACAACGTGAATCGCGAGGCTAAATTTTGAATCGTGAATCATGAATCGTGAATCGTATCGAATCGTAAGATTCAGAAGATACATGAAAAGTTACTTATATATGAGTCATATGACATATCTTAAATAACATGATATTATATAAGTTCAAAAAACATAGAGTTATCACTAAAGTCTCAAAAAACATAAAATGATAAATGTTTTAGACTCTCAAGTCTCAAAAAACAAAAAGCTAGACTCTCAAGTACTAGCAAAGTAGCAAGCAAAACAAGTAGCAATTCATAAGTAATAAGCTAATAAAAATCAAGTATCCCCCTAATCATCAAGGCCAAAGTCATCACTTTCACTATCATTTTTACTATCATCTAGCAAGACTATTCCTTCATCATCTTCCTCTTCACTCTCACCACCATCTCCCAATTCGTTTTCTTCATTTTCCTCTATCAAAATGCCTTTTCCTTTATTATTCTTCTTGGCAATGACATTGTCTTCTACCCAAATGGCGACGTTGTTGTCTTTTCCTTTATCAATCTTGTAGGCATTAATATTTCTTGGACCTAAAATTATACAAACATAAGTAATTAAGTAAATATATTTTGTAAAATAAGAAGCATAATTCAAAAATTACAAAAATATTTTTAGAAATGCAAGTGTTACCTCTCTCTCTTTTTGCTTGAACCTCCTTCTTCAATATTGAAGCACTCATCTACATCCATCCAAGAGTTCCCTTCTATTAAGCAAGGATCCTCTCGTTCAGTGATGCATTCATCATCGGATTCAAGATCTGACAAGCAAATAGGATCATATGTGTCTCCTTTTGCCTCCCTTAGCTTTTGTCTAGACTCAAGTTGAAGGTTGTATTTCACAAACACAAGAGCATTCAACCTTTGTTGCTCTAAGCGGTTTCTCCTTTTAGAATGAATTTGATCAAAGACACTCCAATTCCTTTCACATCCCGTAGCACTACAAGTGAGGCTTAAGACACGAATGGCTAGTGATTGAAGTTCTTTGCACTCTTCTCCATAGCTATTCCACCATAAAGCTAGAAAAAAGAAAAAAGAAATGAAAAGTAAAACACATAATAAAATGAATAATTAATTAATTACTAGTAAAGTAAAGCACATAATTAAATGAGTAAGAATAATTACCAGGTTGTTTCTTATCTCTTGTTGTAATCGCCAAGTTATATCCAAATAGGCCCTCAACCTTGTCAAATTTCTCAATTTGAGCATCAATTTTGATCCTTGTCTCAAGATTAGGACATAACCTATCCAATGTTTTATACAACCCCATCTTCACCTCAATATCAGCATTGAAATTTGGATCATAATGGAACCTATCAAGATTAAAAAGATTTAATAAGAGTGATAATAAAGATTAAGCAAATATTATATAAATAATAAATAACATTTTCCTTACTTGGGATTAAGAAAATATGCTGCTGCATGAAGAGGCCTGTGGAGTTGATAGTTCCAACGCTTGTCTATGATTTCCCATATTTTTTTGTATCTTTTTTCCACATTATCAAGTCTCTTTGCAATTTGTTCCTTTGCTCTATCCATGGCCTCATAAATGTATCCCATTGCCGGCTTTGAATCACCATCCACAAGCCTAAGAACTTTCACAAGAGGAGTCACACAATTCAAGCAATACTTTAGTGCATTCTAAAACTTCTTTTCAACCAAAATAATGTCTTCCACAACCTTAGCTTCAGCCTTAGAGGCATAGGGACTCTTAGCCCATTGTGGCGATGCAAACATTGATCGGAGCGGAATTTTTTGTTCCAAAATACAATCCATGGTAAAAAATGATGTAGCAAACCTTGTTATTGCAGGCCTTGCCTCTACCATTGGAATAACTTCTAAATAAATTCAGCACCCAAGTATGTCTGTAAATAAACAATGTAATTTTTTTTGCTTTTCCAATGGTGTCTTGAAATATAGGAAGATCACTAATATCTTCAAGCATCAAATCAAGACAGTGGGCTGCACAAGGTGACCAAAAAAGTTGTTTTCTTTTTTCCATCAACTTCTCTCCAGCAGATACAAGGGCTGAAGCACAATCAATCACCACCTGAACAACATTTTCCTCTCCAATTTCCATGACCATATCATCAAGCAATTCAAACATTTTATTGGCATCTTTGATGGAACCACTAGTGTCAATAGATTTGATAAAAACGGTCCCTTTAGGACTATTAACTAGAAAGTTAGTAATTGATCTAGCCTTTCCATCAGTCCATCCATCCGACATTAAAGTACAACCGGTTTTCTTCCATTCAAGTTTATACTTTTCCAAATTAGCATGCACAATATCAACTTCTTTCTCCAAGTATGAGACTCTAACTTCATGATAAGTTGGCGGTTTCAAGCCTCTACCATATTCACTAATTGATTTCACCATGTTGATAAAATAGGGATTCCTTACCAAATTAAATGGCAATGCATTACCATATATGCACCTACAAATATCTCTAACAACTGCATCCCTATCTTTAATCGTTGCATTTAGAGTTTGTTGCTTCATGATAGCCTTAGAGCCACTTCCCTCTTTTTTTTAAAAAGCATCCATGCTACTTTTTTTGTGTGAATCATGTTCTTGATTTGTATCATCAAAATACTCAATAACATCATCATCCACCTTACTTGCATCTTCTAAAATTTTTTTAAATAAATTTTTTACCTCTTCCGGTGCTTGATCACATGGAGCAACTTCTTTGTGTGTTCCGGCTAGATAATGCTTCATTCTAAATGCTCCACCCCACATTGTTTTCGGACAATAGTTACATTTAACATGTAACCTTGTATCAAGAGATTTGCAATGATCCCAAGTAATATCTTTCTTCATCTTTTTTTTTTAAGCCATTGAGTCAAAGAGGATTGAGGAAGGACTGTGCAAATAAAATTATGGAAGCAACACTGTTGAAGCAAGGCTCGGCCACTGTTGAAGGCTTGAAGCAGACGAAGTTATTGAGTGTTTGATGGCTGTTAACACTGTTGAAGGCTTGAAGCAGACGAAGTTATTGAGTGTTTGAAGGCTGTTAACACTGTTGAAGGCTTGAAGGCTCGGTCACTGTTGAACCGGCTCCGTTGAAGCGGCTCTGTTGAAGCAAGCAGGAACCCGACTCTGTTGAAGACTTCAACCCGACTGATAAAGTCGGAGTGTAGCAGTCGCGACTCGCGACTGTGTTGGCGAGGCGGAGTCGCGACTGTGTTGGCGAGGCGGAGTCGCAACTGTGTCAGCGAGGCGGAGTCGCGACTGTGCCGGCGAGGCAGAGTGTAGCAGTCGCGACTCGTGACTGTGCCGGCGAGGCGGAGAGGAGAAGTTGCGAGCGAGGCGGAGAGGAGAAGCCGCGAGCGAGGCGGAGAGCCGGAGAGGAGAAGTCCCGAGACTCGCGACCGAGAGAAGTCGCGACCGGCGAGCGTGCAAGGAAGAAGACGCTGCTAAGAAGAAACGTGTGCGGCGAGGCGGAGTGCGATTGAAAACGAAACGCCGGGTTTATGAAAAAAAAAACGCCGCGATTCACAGATCGCGGCGATTCTGAATCGAATCGTGTTGAATCGCCGATTCAAACACGATTCGGAGCAATTTGCGATTCACCCAAGCTATTTGAATCGCCGCTTGGGTGAATCGCATCGGATCGCACGATTCATGATTCTGAATCGTGCGATTCGATAACACTGGGCATGACTAGAGAAAGGACTACAAATGGAACAAAAGGATTGAAAAAGATAACAATACTCTTAAAATGATATATTATAATGGTCTATGTTGGTGGGAGACCACTATCAAAACAAATAGGTAGCTAAGCATTAGTTCAAGCATTTCAAAGAGCATACAAACTATGCGCCAAATGGAGTTTAGCCACATAACAGACAAGTAATGAGTCCTAATCAAATTCCAGGCAGATCTAAAGGAGAATCCACCTTGGGTCTTTAGTTCAACCACCTTATGATTGAATGTAACCAAAGTCTTAAAATTTAAGGCACACGACAAAGATGGAAAACATTCATAAGTGAATATATATAAAGATGTCCAGCTTTTATTTGGCTCTCCACCATTTCATGATTTGAAGAATCAAGAAGACAAGTAGACTAGCTAGAAGTCAAATGCAGAACTATAACCTTAAAAGAGTAATTAACATCATAACGTCATATAAGTTAAGTTTGACCACATCATAAAGCAATAGTCTAAGAAGACCACTGAAATCAATTGTACTAGTAATTATGCAAAAAATAGCCTTCCATAATACTAAAAAATTACATGCCAGTAAGACCTGATTGTATGGAAATGCACTCATACATACAACACAGATGACAAAGAGAGGTGACATGGAACATTTCATGCTTGTAATTTGAAGATCTAATCCTACTGAAACATGTAAAAATACATCTCACCATAAGAAATCTTTAGTTCTTTTCATTAGTGTATCATTTGAATTTAAATCATAAAGAAAAAATTAGAAGAGGAGCAGAAGTTTATGTGATGCTAGTGATAAGAAAAATCAGAGCAACTTCTCATGTTATCTGTATCCGGCAAGCAACATATCACCTTTCTTCCTTCTAAACATAGTTTGCACATATGCAAGTTGTGCTGATGGAAGATATGTCCATTCAATTGCTCTATGCTCCTAAATCTGGCTCTCCTCTTTGTTTTTTCACTACCTTGCTCCTCCGCATTCTTGTCGCAGACACTACAAGAAAGTCGGCACATCGCCTTTATCATCCTGTAATGGTCCATATCATCAAAGTAGACTTGCGTATCTTCATGGTACCAATATTGCCCTACCCGCCCTTCTGTTGGGGAAGGAGGAAACACTGAGAAATCAGTTACCATCCTCGTATAATCCCCCAAAGCCTGTCAACCATATATTAGCAGGAGCAGCGATATCATACATCAAAAATATAATCAGCACAAAAATGCACTTACCTAATACTAAATGTATTTGCATTAAGCAATAAACAAAAAGAAATTTAAAAAAAAAAATAATATGCACAGCATCAACAATAACTAAAAACAGAATGAAATATCCCAAGATTCAATCTTTAACCAATAATTCGTTTTCTAAAGTCAAAACGAAAATGATAATAACCAAAATCAAAATAATCAGGCATGACATCGAAAAGCTTGCGACCGAAACAATAGTTTGAGTGAAAACCCTAGCAGGAAATACCTTGGTCACAAAGATGACGGGGCATTCGGTCTTGCAGATGCAGCAGCAGCGATCGCCCATGATGAACCGGAGGCGAATGACGCATGTGGAGCATACCTCACGATGGCCGCAGGGGCCGTATGCCACCCACTCGAGGGCTTCGGTGCAGACGGCGCAACTGTCGTCCATCGGGAAACGGTAGGCCGGGGGCGGGCGGGCGGATGGCGACTGAAGATCTGAGGAAGAAGGTGAGGGGGCGGCGATGTGATCGGGGCGGAAGAAAGAAAGCTCGAGAAAAGAGGCGAATGCAAAGGCGCTTTCCACCGAGCCGAGAGAGACAGGAACCAAAAAGATCGGAGAAATCAAATAATTATATTTTTGCCTTTATTTGTAAAAATTAGTATAAAATATTAAATATATAATAAAGGTTCAAAATTAGCATGCGACATTTATGCAATAAAATTTGAGCAATTATTCAAAAGCATAATATACTTATAAATTTTTCTCAAATTCATAATATAGATTGAGATTTTTTCATATAACTAAATAACAATGCTTCCAAATTTATCATTCATTTTAAAATATAATTTCTCTTTTTATTATAATTAAATATTTTTTTTAAAAAATTAAATGGCTCAAAATAAAATATTTTTTTATTATTTATATTTTTCAATAATTCATATTAATATTATAGTAGAAAAAATTTATTTTAATGGCTAATAATAATATTATTTTATTTTTGAATCATTTAAAATACTTATCAAAAAATTTAAATACTTAAATTATATATTTGTTAAGTAAAATACAATATGAATTAATTTTTACGGTCTTGTAATTTTTTTTTTTGTGTCTTGAAATTTGTTAGTAGTCAAAATTATTATTATTTTATTTTTATAGTGCAAAAGTCTCTAAGTGCATAATTTTTTTTTTTTTTTTATAATAATTTTGTACTAAAAAATAAAAAAATAGTAATTTTGATTACTAATAAATTCTTTAAGCACTAAAAGAAATACTACAATGATCGTTAAAAAATTAACTCATGTTGTATTTTACTTAACAAGCGTATAATTTAAGTATTTAAAACTTTTTGAAAAATATTTTAAATGATTCAAAATAAAATAATAATATTATTAGCCACTAAAATAAATTTTATCTACTATAATATTAATATGAATTGCTGAAAAAAATATTATGATGAATAAAAAATATTTTATTTTGAGCAATTTAAAGACTTTTAAAAAAATCATTAATTATAATAACAGGGGAAACTATGTTTTAAAAATGAAGGGCAAATTTGGAAGCATTGATATTTAGTTATGGATCCGGAAAAATTCCAATCCATAGATTTGGGAAAATCTCATATCCATGTATGCTTTTGGGTAATTGCTCATAAAATTTTGCTAATACAAAAAAACTATTAATTATTTTAGGGGTGAATGGTTCTGAGTATCTTATATTTTTCATAATATTCAGATCATATCTTATATAGTATCCGTTTTTAGATTTTGAATCCAAACCCTATTCTATTGGGACTTGGAATCGAACCCTAGTCGGAACCTATACACCACAGGTTTCATATATCCTATTTCGAATTAGTTTATTTTTTTCCTCTTTTTAATATATCACAATTCAATAAATAAATAATAAAAGTAAAAATGTAATATTGAAGCTCAAACCAAGTTGATTATTCATACAAAATATGAAAATAATGATAACTAATTCTCACAAACATCTACATAACAAATGTTCATAGTCCATACTCATACTCACAAACGCGATATTTGTTACGATTCCGATTCTGGGTACCAAATAATTTATAATAAATTATTTGGTTAATTTTTTACTTTTTTATAATTTATAAAATATATATATAATAAAAATTAATAAATTATATTGAATTGGCCGATTAATCGAAACCAGTGGACTTTTTACATTGTGGACCGAATTTGAAACAAAAAAAACCGATTTTTTCAAAAATATAAACTAAAATCGAAAAAATCGATTCGATTTCAGATCGATTTTCTAATTAATCGAAAAAAAATATTTCTCACCCCTAACACCAGGGGGCGAATAGTGTATTTACTATAATTTGTAAGCCTAAAATGTGGTTTTAGTCTATTCTTGTAACCTTAAACAAATACAATAAATTTAGCAAGTAGAAGCAAATAAGTGTGACAATTAAACAAATGGGTGTTCACGGGTCAGGTCGGGTTTAGGGAAAAATTCGATCCGACCCGATCAAGTGTAATCGGATCGGGTCGGGTCAGGTTGAAAATTTTTCACCTCTCAAACCCGACCCGACCCAATTCGACCTAGGTCGGGTCGGGTAGTCTGGTTTACCCGTTTAGATAAAAAATGAGTTTTTAACAATAATTTTTATAAAAAAATATTTTTAAATATAAATATTTTTAAAATAACTAAAAAATAAAAAAAATTGGGTAATCGAGTCTGGTCTCGGGTCATCGGGTTTTAAATATTGAAACTCGGACCCGACCCAATTATAATCGGGTTTCAAAATTTTGAACCCTGACCCGGCCCGGCCCGGCCCGACTCGATTGGTTCGGGTCGGGTCGATTTATCGGGTTGATTGGGTCGGGTTTGACACATGAACAACCCTAATTAGACACACACAAAAACCAACACATGAAAATAATTCATTATCTTATTCACCTTTATCCCATGAAGCAAACATGTTTATATATTTAGGCCGCCAACATTTTGAGGAGATATGTAGGATATGAATGTGGTGATGAAAGGGAATAGCGGGAATTATTGAAGGTGAGTTAACTATTTTAAGTCGAGTTGTCTGTTATTCATTTTATATTAATTTTATTTTTGATGATAGTAATTATGAATTTATTGAATTTTGTATTTATTATTGTTTTATATACTCGTTGAAAATATTTTTTAATACATAGAATTATTTTTAGATTAATTTTGAGTTTTTGAAATATCATTTGTTGACTTTATTTGGAAGAAAACTTAATATAATATTTAGAAAAAAAATATGTAGTATAAAACAATTTAAATTTCTTACTTTTTGAATTTGTATCAAATTGTTATATGCAAAGTTTTATTTGTTATAGTCATTTGTGTTATGTGATTTTTCCCTTAAACATGTTCCTATATTTTTTATTTTTCTATAATTTGTTCTATATTCTTTTCCCTTAAAAGTTTTATTTTGCAAAAACTTTAATTTTTTCCTTAAAGTATTATTAATATTTGAATTATTTTTTGTTCAAAAAAAAGATCTGAATGAAATATATGTACTATTGTTGAGAATATTTTTATTTGTATAAAATCATTTATATTAGTTTTGAGTTGTTGAAATATCATTTCATTGCTGTATTTTTTAGGAAAACTTAATACATAAAAACAAGGTTCAAAGATGTCAAGTAACTTAGTATATAAATGTAATATTTTTTATTTTTAAATAATTTCTAGTATTGGTTTCTTCATCCTTTAATTGATTTTTATTAATTTTGTATTTATCCCATTAATTATTAATATTCGAATTATAATTCTTAAAAGGTTCATTCGTTTCACATCATTTTAATGTACAATACTAGACATCACAATCTTCTCGTGTTCGTTTGCAAAAATATATCATAAATATAATAAGAATAATGTCTTGAGCCACTACATCATGGTTATTTTTCTATTACTTTGGTACAAAATTGAAAATAACAATAATATTTTTATTCATATTTTTCACCCTAAAAGTAGGTTGATAGTGAATTTAGCGTGAAAACGTATTTTAGAGAAGAGAGGAAAATTACAAAGATATGAACAAATAGGGAAAAATACATTGATCATAAAGAATGATAGCGCATTTGATCTTGCAGATGCAGCAACGATCATGGATGAACCGCCGATTAACCGGAGGCAAATGACGCAAGTAGAGCGGACCTCACAATGGCCGCAGGGGGCGTATGCCACCCACTCGAGCGCTTTGATGCAGACGATGCAACTATCGTCCACCGAGAAACAATGGGTCAAGGGCGTACGTGAGGATGACGACTGAATATCTGAGGCCAAGGGCGTGCATCCTGCGGCCATTGTGAGGTCTGCTCCACTTGCATCATTCGCCTCTGGTTCATCATGGGCGATCGTTGTTGCTGCATCTGCAAGATCGAATGATCGTCATCTTTATGACAAAAGTATTTCCTGCTAGGATTTTCACCCAAACTATTGCTTCGGTCACAAGTTTTTTGATGCCTTGCCTGATTATTTTGATTTTGGTTATTATCAATTTCTTTTTGGCTTTAGAAAATGAATCATTGGTTGAAGATTGAATCTTGGAATATTTCATTCTGTTTTTAGTTATTGTCGATGTTGGTATATATATTGTTCCTTTTTTTATTTCTTTTTTGCTTCTTGCTTAATGCAAATACATTTAGTATTAGGTAAGTGTATTTTTGTGCTGATTATATTTTTGAAGTAAGATATCACTACTCCTGCTAATGTATGGTTGACATGCTTTGGGGGATTATACAAGGATGGTAACTGATTTCTCGGTGTTTACTCCCTTCCCCAACAGAAGAGTGGGTAGAGCAATTTTGGTACCATGAAGATATGCAAGCCTACCTTGATGATATGGACCATTAAAGGATGATAAAGGCAATGTGCCGATTTTCTTGTAGTGTGCACATATGCAAGTTGTGCTGATGGAGATATGTCCATTCAATTGCTCTATGCTCCTAAATATGGCCATCCTCTTTGTTTTTTCACTACCTTGCTCCTCCGCATTCTTGTCGCAGACACTACAAGAAAGTCGACATATTGTCTTTATCATCCTATAATAGTCCATATCATCAAATTAGGCTTGTGTATCTTCATGGTACCAATATTGCCCTACCCGCCCTTGTGTTGGGGAAGGATGAAACACTGTGAAATCAATTACCATCCTCGTATAATCCCCCAAAGCTTGTCAACCATATATTAGCAGGAGCAGTGATATCATACATCAAACATATAATCAGCACAAAAATGCACTTACCTAATACTAAATGTATAATGTATTTGCATTAAGCAAGAAACATAAAAAAAAATTAAAAAAGGAACAATATGTATACCAGCATCGATAAAAAAAGGAACAATATGTATACTAGCAACGAGAATAACTAAAAACAGAATGAAATAGTCCAAGATTCAATCTTTAACCAATGATTCGTTTTCTAAAATCAAAATAATCAAGCAAGGCATCGAAAAGCTTGCGTTCGAAGCAATAGTTTGGATGAAAACCCTAGCAAGAAATACCTTGGTCATAAAGATGATGGGGCATTCGGTCTTGCAGATGTAGCAACATCGATCGCCCATGATGAACAGGAGGCGAGTGACGCAAGTGGAGCAGACCTCACAATGGCCGCAGGGGTTGTATGCCACCCACTCGAGGGCGTGTGGGCGGATGGTGACTGAAGATCCGAGGAAGATAGTGAGGGGGTGGACTCGAGCTTTCTTTCTACCGCCCCGATTGTTGAAGTATTAGGTCAATTTTGTTGTTTCAAGCTTATAAGTTTTAAACTTTACTTTATTAATATAATTTTTTCATGTTTATTCTATATGAACCTATTATATTATTTATGGTAATAATTATAGATTTGCTGAATTTTGTATTTATTATTATTTTGAATAATTTTTTAAAGTAATTTTAATGTATAAAATTATTTTTTACATTAGTTTTTGATTTCATGAAATATCATTTCTTTACTTCATTTTTTAAGAAAACTTAATATAATATCTAAATATCAAATAAATTTATATAGTTTAAATAATTTAAAATTTATATATTTTTAATTAGTGTCAATTTGTTATTTATATCTACACAGTTTTAGTTGGTATTTTTTTATATTTGTGTTATATTTTATTTTTACACTTAAAAATATTAATAAGGCTTAGTCCTAAAATGAGAGTATTAAGTGTTGTTAGTTAAAAAGAATTGATGGTTGTGCAAGTGAGCCTAGCAGCTCGTGAGCTACTCGGGATCGACTCGATGAAAACTCAAACTCAGCTCGATCTTATCGAGTCGAGCTTTACATATGAGCGAGCCGAGCTCGAGCTAACCAATACTCGGCTCGAGCGGCTCACGAGCCTAATCGACCTTATATATAATTATATTAATATTAATATTTCAAATTGGTCGGGCATAAACCCGAGTCGAGTCGAGCTTAAACGAGCTTGAACTAGATCGATCAAGCTCGAGAAAAATAATCGAGCCTAAAAGAGCCGAGCTCGAGCCTAGAGATTGAAGCTCGATCGAGCTCGAGCTCGAGCATAGGCAAACTCGGCTCATTTACGCCTCTTCTGTAAGCATTAAGTCAATGGATAATATCTATGAACTATCAAAGCGGGACTTACTTCTCGATTTGGTTGTTCGACAATGATATTGAACAATTAATCGCTGTCGGGGATGCGATGGAGTTGCCATTAGGCTAGGCCTCACATATCATTGACTAAGATTTGTGTGATTATGTGCTATGTATTGGACTTGAGTCTTGACAATGATATCAACACTCGAGTGAGAACAATTAACTCTATCTTAAGGATTTTAATTAGGGTCTATGAAGTTAATGGATCAATTATCCTATCAAGTGGATCATAACAATAAACTATACTTTTAATAAATGAAAAATTATCATATATTTAGCTTTAAAGATTTTCAAATGGTAATTTTTAAGTACCTGATGTTATTGTTGTTATTAATTAAAATAACATTAATAGCAACAGAAGCAACAACAATAAAATTCATTTAGGTAAGATAAATAAATGTTTTTTTTTGCACAGAATTGAAATATAAAAAGCAACTCAATTAAGCAAATTTTTTTTAGAAAAATCAACTTATCCTATACAAACATATGTGGACTACAGGACTAGTATCATATAAGAAAATATGGTCGACAATGAGTTTTGTGAATTTTTTTAGTGTATCTGTTCTATCCGACTTACTTAAATCAGATTTAGATATCCATTAAAATTAGATTTTGCTCACGTTCGAATGGAATTTGTATGACTGCTCAATATGTGATCTTAAATATCAAATATTCATATGGGTACACTGATCTTCCTTATCATACATCTACATGGGTCCTTGCGGATTCAGATAACCAGAGACAGACATTGGAAAAGATGGATATTATATGCATATCGGAGAAAGAGAGATTTATATAGCAAAGAGCAAACTAAAAAACAAAATAAGTTGTTGCATATTTTCCACTAAGGACTTTAGATTTATAGTCCTATGCAATCTTAGTTATCGAATTCTTGCCAAAACTTTAGCCAATCGCATCCAATCTGTTCTGCCTCTTCTCATCTCGAATGAGCAGTCTGCCTTTATAAAAGTTAGAAGCATTCACGACAATATCCTGATTGCCCAAGAGGCTGCTCATACCATATGTGATTCTAAGGGAATGAATCCTCTTATTATGGTCAAACTTGACCTGGATAAAGCTTTTGATAAGCTATCGTGGAATGCAATCATCTCCACGCTTCAAGCCTGCAACTTTCCTGAAAAATTTGTAAAATAGATCAAAACTAGTTTGTCCACATCGACCTTCTCCTGCCTAGTTAATAACCAGTTGTCCCCATTCTTCACTTCCATGAGGGGCATCCGTCAGGGAGACCCCATCTCCTCCTATCTCTATGTTTTAACAGCCCAGACACTAACCAATTTGATTAACTTAGCTATCTCTCAAAAGAAGTTAACCCCATTCCGATTCAAAAGCTCGTCTACTCTCAGTCACCTTATGTTTGCTGATGACAATTTGTTAACCTTTCGTGCAAACAAGAAAAGTCTTTTTGCCATTCAAAAGATTCTTGATTTATACTCTCAGCTCATCAGCCAATCGATGAACTATAACAAATCGAAAGTCTTCTTCCCTCGCAACACCTTGGAGCTGTGGTAAGAAGAGTCTGCTCAACCCTTCAAATGAAAATGGGAACATTCCCATTCAAGTACCTTGGAGCATTAATTGCTCCCAGAAGGTCGTCTACCAGCTCCTACAATCCTATAATTGACCATATCAAAGCTAAGCTGGGATCTTGGCACACTGCCTACCTGTCCCAAGCTAGAAGAGTGATCATGATCAACTCGATTTTGAATTCCATACCCCTCCACTCTATGGATGTCAGCTGGTATCCCCAACGACGCATCAATAAAATTGAGCAAATAACTCACGACTTCCTTTGGTCCAGCTCGGCTGATAAGAAGCCTATACATCACCTTAGTTGGGACAAGGTTACCATGCCCAAATCTTCGGGCGACCTGGGTATTCATCCCCTTGACGACACTAGATTTGCGCTCCAAGCAAAAAGGGTGCAAAACTATTTAAACAAGGTTCCAACCACTTTGTCATCCATTGTTCTGGCCAAGTACAATGACTTAAAAATGTCTCCATCTTCTAGCTCCAAATGCTCATGGAGCTGGCAGCTCTTCAGGGAAGCATTCAAAACTTTAGCTCCTGGCTTCCTTAGGCTTGTCAACTCCGGATCCAACACTTCCATTATGCTTAACAACTGGCTCTTTGAAACTCCTTTCTGTCTAAAGCCAACATTCATCAACATCAACATATTTGATAACTCTGACTGTGTGGATATGTTCATTACTAATCAAGCATGGAATTCAGATATGTGCATTAATGCTTTCGGCTCTGTGATGTGGGAATCCGTCAATCGGTTGAACTTGCCTTTGATACCCGATAATGATAAATATGTTTGGAAAAATACCTCGGGGGGTAGCGTTACCGCCAGTTCAGCGTACTCATTTCTGCGAAGTCTTGAACCAACCCCTATTCCTCCAAACACTCTCTGGAAAAACCTATGGAAAATTCGCACCGCCCCTAAGGTGCGCATCTTCTGTTGGAAACTTCTCCACAAACGACTCCCTACACGCTCCCGCCTCCTCTCAATTGGCCTAAATACCCCCACCACTTGTCCATTTTGCCTTAACTTTCTTGAAACTAGTGACCATCTGTTTTTTGAATGCGTCTTTGCGCTTTAAATTTGGAACCTTCTATCACTTAAAACTGGTCATGACCTTGCCCTAGAGTCTCTTGGGGACAAGGAGATTGGCTCTCCCTTAGCCCCTCTCCAACTGCCTCCTGGTCTATTGCTTTGATTGCAAACACCTGCTGATTCATTTGGTTTGCTCGAAACGAGTTGCTTTTTCAGGCTAAGCAGTCTACTCCCCCGAGCTTGGTGATCCGTATACTCGCATTCTCTCAGAATTACTATTACTTTGAACAGATACTACCTGAGGGAAATATCATCGCAACCCTCAACTGATAAACTGAATTCTCCCATCTCACGACACTTTTAAAATCAACTACGATGTGTCCTTTTTAGATTTTGCAGGAGGGATCGAATTCATTCTTCATGATTTTGAGGGTTGTTGCCTCACTGCCGCCAGTACCTTTCTTGAAGGCAACTCTGCGCTCATACTAGAAGCTTGTGCTGTTCGCGACGCTCTCAAATTTGCCATTGCACAAGATCTACCTCGCTTTGTCATTGAGTCTGACTCAAAATTTTTAATAAATGTTCTAAACAAAACTACTGAAGTACCAAATCCATTTCAGCCTTGGTGGCTAACATATTTTTGCTTAGCACAAATTGTAACTTAGTAAGCTTCTTCTTTTGTTTCAGAGAAACAAACAAAGCTGCCCACTGGACAGCAAATCACGCACGGCTATGTAAGGACGAATGAATTTGATCCTCAATTCGTCCTCCAGAGCTGGAGCGTATTTTATATGATGATCTTTTTGGGCTTGGCTCTTGCCGCCTCTGATATAGTTTACTTTATGGAAGAAAAAAAAATTGTTGCATATTTGGCATGATTTATACATAAGATAGAATTTTCGTACATTGTACTTTTACAGAGTTTTTAATATGCACCAAGTAGTTTTAAAAATTATATTTTGCTACCAGCTGAGGCAACCCCGAAACTTGTACAAATTTGGTGTCAACGTCCACCCAACTTTGATAGGCTTCTGAGGGAAAAAAAATAATGCAAGCCGTATCACGTACAAATTTGATAGGCTTAAAAGACTAACCAACTCCAGCAATTTAATCCCAAAAAACCATTATTTTGCAATTCGATTAATAATCTTATGTGCTAAATCAAAGTTCCATATAGATAGTGATCACAATCCAAAATACAAGGAAACAAGTAAGAGAACATGTAGTTTATTTACCTCGATAAGGGAAAGGAGTGTGCTGCATTGAATAAATTGGAGAGTAAGATAACATGTATTAATTCCACACATATTGCAACAATTCAAAAGAAAATAACGAGTAAGCTGTAGGGTCTATGGGAAATCCAGCTGCCACCTACATTGATCAACAGATCAACTTAAGATGCCAAAACTAGAAAGGCAATAAATCGTGAAACGACGTCACAGGAATTCAATTGTTTTCTCATCTTAACATGTACAATATCCTACAGTCTGAGAAAAGCAATGGACACAAGTCCAACAGGGACAAGATTCAAAAGTATGCACACATCCACGACATAAATGATCCAATATTTTCATTCTCTACTAAATATACATGAGAAGGATGCAGGAAATCCTGCTCAAAGAGGGAGATGGCAGACATACCTAACTATCATGATTCTGCGAAACATATGACCATAGGAAAAACAAACTTGAATAGACAATATACAAGAGAGAAAAATTATCACAAGACATATCAAGTGGAAGCGATACTTTAAACTCTGCTTCTTTTTGACATAGAGGAACAGTCTCCGCATCAGACAAGGCTATTATAAATTTCCAAAAGCTCCTAATGACAACAATTTCCTTCCCGCTGGAGGTGCCAATCCAGGTATATCTGGGATGTCCTTGTTATTTGGGTGCACAATCTATCAATTTAAAAACAAACAGTGAAATAACATTGGTTAGAATCCTTATTTGCTGTATACTAAGCACATTGGGGTATAAAAGTAACTTTGCACACGCTTGGTGCACAATATCATAGTTTATAGTCTCCTTTGGTAATCCAGAATTAAATGTCAATTCTTTGTTTATTGTCCAACTACTTGAAATATAAATGATTCACTTTTATTACCAAAAAGCTAACACTCTAACAATAACAAAGATTTTTCATTCCCTCTTTACTACCCACCCTAGGTGAGCAAAATTTACCGATTAACCAGAAAAACCGATTAACCAACCGAACCGAAAACGAATTAACCGAACCGAATTGTCCAATTAATTTTTGGTTCGGTTAACGGTTAAGGGTTTTTGGTTTTCGATTCGGTTTGGTAAATTAATAGAACGGTTCGGTTCATTTACCGAATTAACCAAAACTTTAAATAAAATAAAAAATTATAACATATATCATCATTTGCCTAAGTGGTTAAGATAACAAATTTATATCTCAATGAACCATGTTCGAATCCTAGTGAGGTATAATTTTTATTTTATTTTATAATTACAGATATACTGTTAGTAAGATTAATGTCAAATAGCATAGTTTGCTTTAGTGGTTAAAGTTGATATATATCCATTTCAGTGACCAAGGGTTCAAATCGTAGTAATGTATATGTAATTTTTAATTTTCGGTTTTTTTTCGATAAATTCGATAAATTAACCGAACCGAACTGAAAATTCAGTTAACCAAACCGAATTAACCAAATGTTTTAAGTTCGGTAAACGGTTAACGAAAAATTCTTGTTTCAGTTCGATTAGCGGAGAGTTCGGTTCGGTTAATTAACCGAGGGTAACCTAACCGACCAATGCTCACCCCTATCCACCCCCTCCCATGATAAGTGAAGACCTAGTAAATCTCATAACCGTTCTAGCCTCTCTATTTCCATTTCAAGTCGTTCTATATATCTAAACATCTAAAAAGTTCAAATGATGAAATTACATATTGACCTCTTAATTCCCATTACTAAATAGGCCCTAAATGTCCTGATAAAACTATTTACACTTGATGATCAACGTATTCTTAGAGTATTTTGAATCAAGAAAATTGTTGGTAGATCCACTATATTTAGTGAAATGTGATTACTAATGGAAAAATAAAGTATTCTTATAGCATATGAACTCACTATGTGGCTACATTGTTGTTTACTTTTTGATGTGGTCAAATGTTAACTTGAAGTTAGCAGCCATATCTACACGCATGAGTCAAATACTTCATAGGATTGTAGTTATTAAAGGAAACCTCAATGCTGTAAATTTTCAGAATAAAGTACATTGTGCTTAAAAATGAACTCCAGTCTAAAAACCAAAATTACTAACAAAAGATGTATTGCTACAGGAAGATGTGAGAGTACCTTCACAATGATTACAGCAATTACACCACAAACTACAAGAAATAGGAACAACATGATGCACTTATCAGTTGCAACCTGAAAGTAAGAGGTTAGCAATTAAAATAGATAAGTGGAAACTACAAGGAAGATTAGAGCAAACTGAAAGATTGGGAGAATGGATACTAAGGGACAACCTGCCTACCGATCTCTTTCACCAACTGAGAAGCCTTCTTGATTGAGAAATGGATAGTGTCCAGCTCATTAACAATTCGGCCCATTTGTTCCGTCTGCAAAATTACAGAATTTAACTGCAGTACAAGGTTTAAATATAAAGAAGACAAGCTCCAAAGATGTTCTAATTTCTAACATGCTCCAGAGTTTGCATTGAATACTGCTAATTACTAAAGAATCCAACAAGCATCAGCTGTTTGGGCTTGAAGCCATATACTAGTCTACACTAAACTTCACAAACATATCCACATGCAAAACTCTAGGATAAACAACTCCTCAACAAATAGCACAATCATCCTTCACTTAAATTAAGGTCATTTCTGAAGTCATAATCATATCTCTGATTAAAAATTGATCCAAAACTTGTAACTAAGTGAAAGGAATAGGAGTAGCCCAAAGCCTATGTTCTATATTCAAAATCCACTTTAAGCTATCTTTACAAGACGAAAACTAGGAAGAATTTAAAAGTGAATCAATTTCCATCCGCTGAAAGCATCAGTTATTGGTAACTTACTTGGCCCTTGAGATTTGCAGCAGTTTGAGTACCTACTTCAATAGTTTGCTCAACAACCTGTTTTGGATGAAATTATAAGTGGATAACAGAAAGCAAATGAAGACATAGAGGTTTCATGAAATTCAGTATTTGACCATTTTTGAACGCTCAATAGCTTGATCAGTCTCATCCATTTGTTTCCTTCCAGCATCTATCAGCTCTTGATTAGACATATCTGCAAGAATAGATGAGATTAAGGAAGCAATAACAAATAAAATAGAAAACAAATAAAATTTATATGTTGGGAATAAATCAAAAGATAGGTCTTGTTCTTGTATACATTTTGTCCATTAAAGTACTAGTTTATTGCATAAATCTTACAACTTCCATCAGAAAACCTCATACGTCATTAGAAAAATCCATCTTTATTGCTGTCAAACAATAAATTCAAGCATAATGCACTTTACATTCATATTTTGGACCACATCTGAATTGGTCCACTCATCCAAAGACCTCTCACCGCTAGTACGACTTAGGGCTTTAACTTGGATTGGGCTCATCTTAATGTGCATGATGATAAACCATCATACAATTCCAATTGGATCTTCTGCTAGTAAATTCAAGCATAATGCACTTAGATTCATGTTTCAGACCACATCTGACTTGGTCCACTCATCCAAGATCTCCCACCGCTAGTAGGATTTACTATTTAGGGCTGCAACTTGGATTGGGCTCATTTTAATGTGCATGATGAAAAACCATCACACAATTCGAATTGGATCTTCTGTTAGGAAACTAAAACAGGTTCAGGTTCACACAGGTCCACTCAAAATCCAACCAAGCTAACCCAAATCTAACATAAACCCATTTTTATCTTGAAGAATATTTAGCAAATACAGCATAGACATCCATGCTTTTGAACTTAAGCATTTTGTGTATGCAAAACTTGCAATTCAACCCCCAATGAATAGAACTCCACCTGCACGTCTTTAGCAATCTCGGCAACAGATAACTTGTCTTGTTGATACGTCTTGTTCATTGTGTTTTAAATTTTTACTATTTCTCTACCCCTCTTCTCCCTATACCTGTATTCCCTTCATTACTCTTCAATTGAATGCAGGATTCTCTCTTTCAAAACGTGATACTTTTAGCTTAAGTCCAAGTGTTGAAAACGTGATACTTTTATGATTCAAATATAAGTCAGCATACCTAAAATGTAAGCATGTTCTTGACAAAGTAAGGATGCACCAAAAAAGTAAGACCTACAGTAACATAGTTTAATAATCTCCATGATTAATATTGTTATAAGGAAAATTATTCTGATATAAATGTGGTTCAAATCCTTTATTTAATAACCAGATCCATCATCCCAGTCTTTCCTACACTGAACACTATTAAATACATAGATTTTCCCATTCATATGATAACACTACCTTTTCTAAGTAATAAACTGATTTTCCATAATTTAAGTTTTGCAGCCATTCTTTTGATCCACAATATCCCAATCATATGTAGAAAATTTGATTCCTTCCAAAAACCACTCAACAATTTCAAGACAGATACAGGAGAAATTGAAAATACTAAGACGAAGTACTGGTGATGTTTCAGAGGAAGAAAATGAGTACCCGATGCCATCTTAACATTCTCCTCAGCCACAGGATCACTAGTTCCAGCACCCATATCAAAGAGTTCTACTCTTTTATTACCAAGACTACTTTGGTACCTAAAAGTCATTAATGAAAGGTACTCTGATCAACAAAGAGTGACTAAGAAATTACAGGATTGATAGTTGCATCGAAAATTGCATTCAGAATTAAATGTTTAAACAGAACCTATAAGACAGAACAATGTAGAATAAGAAAATGTCAAGGATACTATAGATATATTCGTCTTATAAATAACTAATCAAGCATTTGATCCTAAGACATTTCTCATCAGGCATCACGTGTAATACATAAAATAGTAAATTTTCTCAAGTATATGCTATGTTATATTTTTTGTTTGCAGAATTGTAGGCAAATGTAGAAATGGAATTTGGAAAAATTAAAGAAATCACGAAAAATCAGAAAGGAATTACTGAGCCATATACTAACTTGTGTTGTGTGGTTGGTACAGTTAGGTATTTATTATTTAAAGCCATGATACTCTATCACATACTAACTCCATAAAAAAAATGCATGAATTGCATTGCCATATCTACAGCCAAATTTTAAATGTCTAAGAGGGCACATAGTGTAATTAAAAAAAATTACAACAAAGAGAGCAGTGAAGTCTGCATTAAACAAAAAAACATATTGTGATGTTCCAGTTCATGGAAACGAGAATGGTGTCAGCAGCCTTGAAGTCATAGGACATACATTAATGGTTCACCATTGCAGAAAATTGCAATTAGAAAGAGAAATATTAAATATTAACTACAACAGCAGCTAAATGCTTACGTTTTTCTCAAAGCCACATATGAGTTGAGCTCCTTAATCTGCAATAACAAAACCGTGTAATTAGTTAGAATTTAATAAAGAATAGAAGAAAAAGGCCAACAAGAAAGAACTAGATTACCAACCATGGTTTGTTTCTTCTCATTGAGCTGTTTATTGACCTCCGGAGGATTTCGATTCTCCTGATCCTTGAGTTCACGATCAAATTCTTTAATTAATCTGTAAGAAATAATATGTTAAATAACCTAACAAAGATGCCTGCTAGTGACAAAAAATCGAAAGATGGTTCACTTTTGTTGCCATAATGCTGTAAAAGCAAGTAATGAACATAAACAGGAAGTAGCATATTAACAACAAAGTCATGCATCTTCTTATAAATTTAGTAGATTTTTTGTAGGTTCTGTAAAAGTGAAAGCAAGGTTAATTTACCTACCGCTTGCATTCTCTCATCTTTCCAGTAAGCTCCTCCAACTGCTTAGACTGTCTATTAGGGTCTTTAATCTTATCCAACTTCTGGAATCCATTCCTGTAGGATGCAAGATTCCAAAGGAAAGTTAATTGTTAGATACATCAAGCTTCAAACAGTAAAGAGTCCAATAAAGTTCGTATCAATTAGGATCACATGGACAATTATTCAAATCTTAAACTGCAACAACCTAGTAGAATTATAAAAACATAATGTGAATGAAGGAAAAAAATGTTTCCTTACGCACAGAGAGATAGAGTTAGATACAACCAAAAGCATCATCCTACAAAGCTTAAGCAGAAAAAAATAACTGATGCATACCAATGATGACATACAAGATAAAAAGATGACTTAACAAGCAGAAGAAACCTCGATTTGGTGAAATACTTGACAAGACTTAAAATATAACTTAAGTACTGACCAATTAGATGAAGTAAACTTCCTCCACATAACACCAATTTCTTAAAACTCTTTTCTAGCTTGAATAAGCTTTATTTATTGCTACAATCCTATTTTAAAATCATTTTTGGGACATGCATGGTAAAAAATCACAATTAGCTTCAAGACCTTCTTAAGCATATCCTCTTAAATCTTAATATAGGAAAGTATTTATATCTGTAAGCACAAAATTCACCAATTATTTCAGATTTTCATTGATGTGGAATAATGGAAGATAACTTCTCACATTGCAATTCAGAAGCATCAATAATTTTATGCAGAAAAAGGGAGATGTTCAAGTTCTGAGATCGTTTTCAGACAAAAAAAAAACTGCATATGGAAACAACCTCAAGCTTAATCTTCTCAACAAATTTACAGGGAGATAAACCAATGCCATACTTTCTACATCATAGAAAGAACATATATATTTGTTAGCAGCAAAGTTCTATTATTAGCTTGAAGTTTAAAGTTTTTTGTTAATAGGACAAAAGCTTCTAGTAGCAGCACCAGAAGATGGGGATAGAAAGAAAAAAATTAAGGCATTAAATATGGAACCGTTATGTTATGCTATGAGTACAGCATTCGTGTAAATAGTTCTTTATTAGCATTTCTAGAAGGTGAATCATGAGGGTTTGTTATGCTAGAGTTCATGTTGACCATAGCTATGGAAATCTCAAAGATTAGTGCTAACTTTTCATGGTAGCTGCTACAGCAATAAACTCTTATGGTTAACATTGTGTTCCATCCATGTCCACATCAGCACCAACATAAAACTATTTAAAATCATTTCTCCTTCTGCCACCCAACAAGATATTTGGATGTGCAGGCAAATTTCAGTTTCATCTCTATAAACTAAACCAGCAATGTCCATACTCGTATTTGGGTCCTTATGTCCCTTCTTATTTCTTTTCTAGAATTATATTCAATACAGATCACTGTCCAGGGCATATAAACTAATTGCTAAATGCACATCCACTTCAACCAACATAAATTCCAAAAAAACATAGATCCATTTGAATTCCTCGATAGTAATAGACTGAATTTCATATTGCAATCTGCATCGCCCACAAGTGCAATTCAATTTTTTTTTTAAAAAAACAGACGCTTTCCTGAAGTACTACACATATATAAGCTCAGCAGAATAATCGAGACTAAACGAAGCATGTGATTACGAACTCAATGTTATGTGGTAATCGAATGAAGACAGAGATCATAAAAGTGGCGAAAAAACTTACTGTAGGGCTCGAAAGATGTCTTGTATTTTGCCATCGATCTCCTCGAGCTCCGGGCTAATCGGTAGATCGCTCGCCATTCCTTCAGCGAGAAATCACACCCACCCAGCCGCACAAACTGCCACAATATTCCAATTAACTCCCAAAATCGACTTGAGGGATCTTCTTCCTACCACGAGAGGAAGGATTAGGATGCGGGATTCGAATTCAAAAGACCAAATCGAGATCCCCAATCCACCGTTGAGAGAGAAAGAAGAGGAGAGGCACAGTTTCTGCTTTCTAGGGCTTGCTGCCTTCGAAATCCAAATCTGTGTCGTGGCAACGAATAGTTATCGCAGTCGAGACTTTTTTTTCTTGCTTAAACAGGAAGCGGCGAAGAATACCGCAGACCGGTGTATTTGAGCCGTTCGATGGAGATCGAACGGTGAAAATCGTGCTTCTTGCAGTATACCGATCATGGTGGTAAACAGTGTTGTGTTGACAGGGTGTGATGAGGTGGATTGCGCTGTTGCGGGACCCACTCTCTACCTGACAAGAGACGACCATGTGGTGGATTGGGGCCCATCGGGAAAACGACTCCCTGCCCACCATGGTCATCCACTCATCCTTGTGTGTTTTGTTTCTTTTGCAAGACGCTAGCGCCTAGCAGGGGAGGTGTAACTGTGTAAGTGATTTATGGGTGTTGTTTACAAAAGTTTATACGAGTATGGGCTCCGTTGATAGGAAAAAAAATTATTCTTGTACTTCCTTAATAAGTATAATTTTAATCGTAGGAAGTCGTTTCTGCTCTAGATAAGTTGTAGTTTTTATATTTTGCAGAAAATAAAATAATTATCATATTCATATTTTTGGCCAACATTTAATTTTATATTAATTATATAAAAATTAAAATTATTATATCATTATACTATATGCCAATATAATAATAATGTTTCAATCTATTAATTTATATAAGTATATGTAAAAATTATATTAATAAAAAAATTATATTTTACTTATATCTAATTTACAAATAAAATTTAATTTTTCGTATATAACTTAATATATATAATTATATATCAATAAATTATATTAATTGTGCATTTAAAATATATGATGAAAAAAATATTAATTTATAAATAAAAAATGTTTTGATCATTTGAAGGATATTTTTTAAGAAATATTCATATCAATTAAATATATTTTGGTATGAAAAGTACAATTTTACATGTAATTATTTTTAATTCACGAAAATTAAAATTTTATAGGAAGTACTATATTTGATATTTTTATTAAAAAATAGTATATTTCGCTAGATTCTTCCAGAGCCTCTCCTATCAACAACAGAAACTATTACCAAGTGAGTTAGTTCAAAACTTCAAATCTTCAATTAATAAAGAAAATTATTAATTGAAGATTTGAATGATTTGTCAAAAAAATGTTTAATAAATTCTAGAATGACAAACATAACTCTTTAGTTACTAAATTTGTAAAGTGAAATTATCCAAAATTATAATTCGATCTATAATATGAATTTTAATTTTCTCGAATACATAACTAAATGATCAAGTTTCAAATTTGTCATCTATTTCAAAACATAGTTTCTATTGTACTAATTAAAGACTTTTCTAAAATAAAATATTTTTTATTATTCATAATAAAAGAATTTCAACAATTAATATTAATATTATAGTAGATAAAAATTTATTGTTGTGACTAATAATATTATTATTTTATAAATTTTTGCACTTAAAGACTTTTGCACTAAAAAATAAAAAAAATAAAAAAATTTGGCTACTAAAAAATTTTGAGACAGTAAAAAAAGTACTACAAAATATTGTTAAAAAATTAATTCATGTTGCAATTTATTTAACACATGTAAAATTTAAGTAATTAAAGATTTTTAAAAAATATTTCAAATATTTTAAAAATATAAAAATAAATTAATAGTCACTAAAATAAATTTTTATCTACTATAATATTAATATGAATTACTGAAAAAAATATCATGAATAATAATAATAATAATATTTTATTTTGAACCACTTTAAGACTTTTAGAAAGGTCTTTAGTAAGAAGGGAACCATATTTTGAAATGGAGGATAAATTTGAAATTTTAACTATTTAACTATGGATTCGAAAAAATTAGGATCCATATTATGAATATGAGAAAATCTCATGTCCAAGTTATAGTTTTGAGTAATTTGTAAAACTAATTTCTTTTCTAATATGCAGATATAAAAAAACAATATTTGTTATTTAAAATTGAAGTTTGTAGGAGGTATAGGTGCAATCCACGGTGAATTGGATGAGAAAATGATGTAAATTCCTGAACGACAAACAAAAACTGACAAGGGGGCGTTTGATACATTATCGCTTAAGATTATTAGGAATCTAGATTACCATCCAGATATATTATTATTTTTAAAATTACCGATAATGTTACATTACGATATTTGGTATGTACCGGTAATCTCGCTAGTAATCCACATTACCTTGTTTGGTATAAAAAAATATTACTAGAAACTTATATGTTTAACTAAAATACCCTCAAATAAAAAATAAAAAATAAACTAAAAAAGAATAAATTAAATTAAATTAAAAACATAAAAAAATAGAAATAGAAATAAAAAATATGGACTACCAATTTACTATGAGATGAGGCAAATGAGATGATGCAAGGATTTTTTTCTAAGTCAATAGAGGATATTTTTATTAGGGGTATTTTTGTCAAAAATAAGAAAATAACATTACCACCTTATTGGTAATCCACATAGTCACCCCTCTCTTGGTAATGTGGATTACCACTTGAGTGGTAATATACATTACCATGGGCATCCAGATTACCAGTAATATGTTTCAACCAAACACGATAATCTGATGGGACCCAGGTAATTTTAACTAAGATTACCATAATTCATTTAAATTATCTCATACCAAACGCCTCCTGAGAGGAATGTATAATAAATAATCGGGAAAAAAAGGAAACCTCGTAGAGTTGCGGTATGCAATAACTGCCATAAGATAAAATCCAAAATTTATAATAACTAATTAGTTCTGCACGGTGTAGAAACTTATGCAAATGTGTATCTTTTATGGTAACATTAGTGCTTCATAATATTTAATTGTCTATTTAAATTTGAATGTAATTTTTTCCTTTTAGATATAGGCATAATCAAATATATTGTGGGTGATATGAACTCAACTGTGCTCAAGTGATTATAACATTTGGGTACGTTGTCTGTAGGTCTTGAGTTCAATATCTAGTTATAGTGCTTTGTGCATTTTTTTCACATCTTTGTACGTCTTGTAATATGTCATGTGCGTATATTACCACGTCTACGCTTTGTATTGGTTGTATTATAAAATTAGCTTTTTGAAAAAAAATAATATTATGGGTAATAATTAAATTGGATTAATATAATTGATTACTACATATATGATGGAACAACTAATTGTAATTGCTCCAATATTTTTAACATTTTGGATTAATGTGCAATAATTTTAATTGCTCTAATTAAAGCCAATTTTCACATGGACAACACTTGGGTTACCATGCAATACTTATTTTTATTTTTATTTTTTTTTGTAAAAACCCCGATAAAAAGAGCTACATACTATTCAAAATTCGAAAACTTTGAATGGAATAGATATTCCATCCTCATCCCCTATTTGATTAGCATTATAGTCCCTTAGGGATATCTTTTCACTTATCTCGATCATACCAAATTTTACATCATTGTTTCCATCCAGTGCAACTTCATGACAGCTACCATCTTTTCTATCAAACACTCCTTGATACTCAAAATCTACACCCTTACTATCATCCCTCTGAATATTAAGGCCTGAGATTCCTTCCCGTATCTTTTGAATCTTCTCACCCTTTCTCTGCCTTCTGTTAAATCAGATTTCGCTAACCGGTGTGCCTCAACATTAAAACATCTTTTTAAGTGTATCCATTCCACCTCCTCCATGTTTTTATAGTGCATTGCTCTATATCCTTCACCAAATCCCTTAATCATGGTGCTTTATTGAACTTATTCGTGATATTAATTAATTATTCTTTGACAACCTAAAAATATCTTCAAATGCTTTATATTCATACCTTTTTATCTCACTTAATCCAAACCAGATGCCCATAATTTTGCCATCATTGGGTTCTCCACGTGTTAAAAACAATAAGGTATCGTTTGCTTTGATGGATTAAGGAGGTGGATTGGATTAAAATCCAATACATTGTTTGCTGCAGCAATAATATGAATCGGATTGAATATTGGATAGATTTATTTTGGCTCAAATACATCGCTAGCCTGATTTAGAAATCCTATAGAGGGGGTGAATTTAGGGTTCAAATTCATAGAATATGAATTTTCATATCATATTCATGCTTCTTATCCTATGTCAAAACAAACATATGATAGGATTTCTAGAAATCCTAACAGACATAGGATAGAATTTTTAAAAATCCTCTTGAATTTATATTCCACCTTTATCTACCTTAAATCATATCTCATCCAAATCATATCCCAAGCAAACATGACCTAAGCCTCCATCACCTTCTCTTCCTTCTCATTTAACACCAAACAACAAAATCATGATTCATTTGTATCCTTCATCCAAGGCTTAGGTCATGGCAGAACATATGATGACTACTCTCATTTGTATTCAGACTCCAGTCTCTTACATTATCATGAACCATGTTTTCATCTGTTCTAGCACCCTCCCTTCCTGTATCAACCTTACACATATTCTCATTACTCATGCTATTGCATTCTGCTACTACTTTATGAAGCATAGAATTGATACAATAATATATCCTTCTTCCCAAAACACATTTCATTTCTATTTTTCCACAAAATCCAATGAACAGTAGCTAACAACCCAATCAGATGTCTTCTTATTTTTTATCCAAAGATTTACCTTCCTCAATCCATTTCCCTTCCTTCTAGCCATCAAAGAATTTGAACTTGCAACTGATAACTTTCTCAATTCTCTTCCTGAGTTCTCTTGCCATTCTACGGTCATAAAAAATATGTTGAATAATATCTTCCTCCCTATTACAAACAAAGCATTCATGCTTCTGAATTCTGCTCATTTTTGCCAAAAGACAAGTGGCAAGCAACCCCTTCACTAACAGCTTCCCAGCAAACAACTTTATTCTTGATAGTGAATTCATATTCCAAATATTTTCCCATTTAATATTACTTATTTCAACCTCAGTCTTTACTTTTTAGATAATTGTAAGTAATTTTACAATACAATTTTCCTTTTTCATTTAACATCCATACCCATTTATCCATCATTTCAACTTTAGCCATATATATTTGAGTAATCTTCTTCACCAACTCCTTTCCAAAGGACCCAAACAACACCATCAATGGACTAACATCCCAAACACCCTCCTTCATCAATGAACTGAATGTTATGTTTTCCATATCTTTTCTCCAAATTGATAAACGTAGACCATCTATTTAATGAAGTACTATCAGTCCAGGGATCACTCAGTACCTTAATCCTCTTTCCATTCCCAACCTTCATTTTCAGCCCTTCTCTTAACTTGACAATAGCCTCAAAGAAGCTCCCGAAGGACCAAGAAAATTTCTCTTTAAATTTAAACTACCAAGGATGAAAATTCTCAAACCTCTTATTAAAATACTTGTCCAAAGCTAAGACTTCCTATTCAAGAAAGGCAACACCCTCTTTGCATGTATTGAAGTTCTCATAATGCTCAGATCTCTAAGGCCTGGTCTCCCATTAGCTTTACTTAGAGTAATTTGGTCTCATTTCACAAGATGAAATTCATGTTTTTTCCCATTACCTTTCCAAAAGAAACTCTTTCCTACTTAATTTCATGTGTCCCTTTACTACCTTCTCATTCACTCACATAGTAGACAAAGTGTGTAATACAATACTTCTAATTGCTCCCTCTAATATATATATATAAGATTCACTAACGTCACGTCGCACTTTCCCAATGAAAGTTTGCTGACGTGGTATTTTCTCATTTTTGTGGTTTTTGTGGAATTTTTTACATGATTTTCTATTTATGTCTCATTTAATACTCTAAGGTGAATTTTTTATTTTTCTATATTTTTCAATGTTTTATATGAATTTATTTATCTTAATTATGTACATTCATTTGCCTTGATAATAGTTAAATATCATCCCTCATTTCTCTCTCTCATTTAATGTTTATACTTGATTACAGGTATCACATCAATGGCCAACTTTTCATTTCTCTCTCTCTCTCTCTCTCTTTTTTTTTTTTTTTTTCCGATTCAACTAAAATTATATTTTGATTGCATCCTCTCTCATTTACTCTCTCTTCCTCTCTATTTAAGAGTTAATGATGATTTTTGCCCTATAATTATTGAAAATATACTCATAAATTTTTCTTTAGTTGATTTTTACCATTAAACAAACGAAAATGATTAAAAAATGCTTTTGAATTATTAGAAATGAGTAAAAATACTCTTCAACTTTTTTTTGATAGATTTTTATCCTTAGACAAATGAAAATAGTTAAAAATCTTCGTATTTTTACCCATGTCTAAAGGTAGAAATGGTTTTTTTCCTTAGAAATAAATAAAAATATTAGTATTTTTTAAATTATTTTCGTTTGTCTAAGAGTAAAAAATCTATCAAAAAATAAGTTTAGGAGTATTTTTACTTATTTCTAATGGTTCAAGAGTATTTTTCAATTATTTTCATTTATTTAAGAATAAAAATCAACCAAAGAAGAGTTTGAGAATATTTTTACCTTATTTTCAATAATTCGAGAGTGAAAATCATCCTTAACCCCTTATTTAATATATATTTGCACTCAATGCCTACCAACTTTTCTTCTCTTATTTCTTTTCAAACTCTCTTATTCATTTTTTTTTTCTCTCTCTCCCCTGCACGTGCGCAAGGGATAATGATAATTTAATTCTCCTATCTATCTCCTCCTTAAATCTCTCTCTCATTTATTCTCTCTCACTCATGAAATTTAATTCCCCTCTTTCTCTCTCCTCCTTAACTCTCTCCCTCTAACCTAATAGTTATCTCTTTCATTTATTTCTCCTTCTCTCATGCATTTTTATTCAATTGCCGTAACATTCCAATATTAAATGAGTATTGTCTCTTCATCTCTCTCTCTCACACACATGTATATATTATCACACACATGTATATATTGTCATATACCCCGAAGCCTAACCCCAAAATAACTATGCATAATTGCATAAACAAATAATAAACCCAAATATTTTATGACATTTAAAATTTAAAGAAAAATATCAAATCCTAAAAGAAACCAAACCACTATTTTAAAAAAATGTTAAAGGTTTAATTTATTTCCAAAATTTTAAGTCCCAACAAGGACACCCCAAACTAAGAAAAATGCGGAAATAAAAAATCGAGTCTACATGACTTAACAAAAATAAAAACGACTGCACTCGGTATCATCGTCGATCATGACATATCACGAGACCCGCTGCCCTACCGCCACCAGCCGCGCTACTGCACCTAGGTACCTCTCTGATCTAACTCATGTGCTGCAAAATAATAGTAATGAGGGGTAAGTCCAACTAGGACTTAGTAAACATATCTGTCATCAATCCACCAAATCAATCATCATGCATAAAAAAACACAAATAACATATATATATAATGTAACAGCTATGTCAAGAGAAATCAACAATAATATATACACTACTCTATGCATGAAACCAACATCCGTCAACAATGATAAAATATCCTTAAAAATGACGGAATAAGCATCAGTAACACATCCACCACTCTACTCATGATAATCACATCCATTAATAAGTATAAGTATATCCACAGCAATAAAATAGGATGAATGCAACACCGTAATCGATCATATACATGCAATGCAACACCTCAATCATATGCATGCTCCCTAGACCCGTCGGTCCCACATAGCCACATAGGGTAGGTAGACGGGTGGCCGCCGAACTACCACTCAGCTCAGTGCCGTCTCTTTGGGACATGCCCTCCTCTCACCGGCACTGGCTCTTCTAATCCATCTCTTTAGGGCATATGTTCCTCTCACCAGTCGGATCTCCGGGTTATCTCTTTGGGGTATGATCTCTCATCACCAGTCGGACTTCTGGAATAAGGCCAACGCTGTCTCTTTGGGGCATACCCTCCCCTCACCAGTGAGGCTTTCGGGAAATGCAACAAGCACATCATAACACCACACATGCAGGTATATAAGCATAAACAAGATGTGCTATCAACATGTAATAAATTGGTATGTCAAGGGCATACCTCATCATCCACCTCCTCCTGTCATACATCACAACCATATACATATATATATATGTAGAAATAATGCTTATAAATCATGAATACTCAGCATAAATAAACAATTATATATGAAATAAAATTATAGCACGTCCAATCATTGTAAGAAAAGAAGCATGTGTATCATGAAAGTAGTGCAAAAGGAACTACAATCATAAATTAATGGACTGGAACAACTTGATAAAATAACTCGTCATATGAATCACTGATCTAGGATAAGATTCACATCATTAACTACTAAATCCATGAATCATCTCATATTGAACCATAAAAACAAATAAAATATGAATTTTCAACTTAGCACACAAAACGAAGCGTCGACCACCTACTGCCCTCAAAATTCGGAGGTCTGATAGAAAAACAGACCTCGCTAGTGAATCCAGAACGTCGATTAGGTTAAATTTCATATATAACATGAATATATTTTTTCTAACTTTAAGGTCTCAAAATAATTATTTAGAATAATGAAAGAAATATTTTAATTTATTAAATAAATCACTGTTAAGAATAAATATAACGGCGCTGCAATTCAAATAAATCCACAATGAAATTTCAGCCTTTCATCTAATATGATGCAATCACAGCCTTACATCTAACATGATGCAATCAGGGCCTTACATCTATCCTGATGTAATCTCAGTCTTCCATCTATCATAATGCAATCACAATCTTACATCTATCATGATGCAATCCCAACATTCCATCTATCATGATGCAATCACAGCCCTACATCTATCCTGATGCAATCTCAACCTTCCATTTATCATGATGAAATCACAGCCCTACATCTATCCTAATGCAATCTCAGCCTTCCATCTATCATGATACAATCACAGTCTTACATCTATCCTGATGCATGCAATCCTAGCCCTCCATATATCACGATGCAATCCTAGCCCTACATCTATCATGATGCAATCACAACCTTACATCTATCCTAATGCAATCCCAGTCTTCCATCTATCATGATGCAATCATAGCCCTTTATCTCAATCAATTTAATACATCCCTTCTTCTCAATCAATTTAATCCAGCCCTTCATCTCACTCAAATCAATCTCAGTCGTCCATTTACATCACCCAATCTAGGGTTCATCTACTAATCTTCCTCCTCCCCTCCACACCATCCTGTCGTCATCGCCGCCCTTCCTCGGCCGACCAGGCCGCCGACAACGCTGGCGCCGATGTCGACACCGACGCACCGCCGCCACTATGCTGTCACGGGCCAATTATTTTATGCGGAAGAACCCGTGCGACACCCTTGCATCCCGTGTAAGGGATAAGCCTTAATCCCAAATCCGTCCCGAATTGGGCTTCCCGACTTAACATCGTGGGGCATATGTTGGACAGCGTGCCAACCTCGTATTTCATGTCCGCGCCCCCAAAAGACCATGTTGGCCGAATGGTATTGAAGGTGTAAAGTAAAATAACAACTACATGACTATGGACGCAAGAAAACATAAAACCAGGTGTAGGACGAGCTCCGCAATTATCTTGGGCGAAGATCGATTATACATGAGACCCCTAACCCCCAAGTGCCACCCCCAAGGTTCCTAAAAGTACGAGGAGTATGATAAAATCGTGGTCATGCGAAATGGTGATTTTCCATAGCCACGGCTATGACGAATACAGGAAAATTGCTCCACTTAGTCGTGACGCACGCACCAAGCGTCGAATGGCCTCGAAATGCATCCAACTCGTACGGTGGGCCCCCCGGGGATCGCACAAAGGATTTTACAGTACGAACTAGAATAAAAGGTAAAATTACATGGACGCGAAAATATATTTACAAACATGTAGGGAATATTCCGTCATGATTCGTCATTGCTCGGGCGTATAGAAAAAAGTCCCTAACATCCTCCTCCACTTCAAGCTTCGACATCCTCGTCGAACTCGCCTCGGCCGCACCGCCTTTCTAGCATAGGTTGCAATTGCTGAAGTGAATTCTTCACAAGTAGTCGAAGGGAACACCGTCTGAGTAACGACACACCGTAGTGGGGCTACAACATGTCGAGTTTCGCCGTGAAGTCCGCCACCAGGAAATGATTACTTGGAACATCGTTCAGATTTACCATCTCTTGTTTTTACGAGAAAGGGTTTTGAGATTCCCAAACTCGTTGCTAGGCAATGAAAGTCTTAGAATTCCCAAACTCACCAAGTCTCGATGTTGCTGGGCTATGAGGGTCCCAGACTTTGTGGGGCACATGAGCGCCATTGAGCAACGCTCGCGTGAAGGAACCCGAGAAATGGTTACTCAATTCACCAAGTCTCGTTTTTGTTGGGCAATGAGAAGTCCCAGACTTAGGAACATACGAGCAACGCTCATCTCAGATAATATTTGGGTGTCGTTGTGCAACACCCAAGTGATGAGTAGTTCTGTGGCTGCACCACACTAGAGCATTGCCTCCACCGCCGCTTTGAGCTGATCTCTGCTTGCTCACTCACCCCCCACAGGAGTCATGGTGCCCTCCTCCGAGCCCATCTCAACGAGCTTCAAGTCTTACACCGCTCCTCGAACCACGACTTAAGGACTTTTCTCCAACCGGGTCACAATGTCCGCGAACTCTCCGCACTAAGAGCATTGCTGCCACACCACAGATGTTCTTCACTCGTGCTTGGTTCGGACATATCAATCTTGCGTCTTAAGAGCCATCTGCTCTACGCATAAATCTTGCGTCTTAGAGGTCATGTTGTCATGCGCACCAATCTTGCGACTTAGATGACATCAACCCTGCGCACCAACTTGGTGTCTCACGAGCAATCTGTTCTGCGCTGCGTCTTAGGGGTCATCGCCCTGCGCACCATCCTTAGCGACTCACAAGCCATCAGCTCTGCACTGCGTCTTAGGGGACAACGCCCTATGCACAATCCTTGGCGACTCACGAGTCATCAGCTTTGCACTGCGACTTAGAGGACAACGCCCTGCGCACTATCATCGCGTCTTATGAGAGAGTCAGCTTTGCGCACAATGTGCGTCTTACTAGAGATCTGATCAGCGAACATGACTTAAGAGATATCTTCTCTGCATGCAAACGACTTTGCATCTTAGGGGCCCATCCACCCTCCGCAAAAGTCATAATCTTCACATCAATCAATGCATGCTTGTCTCCTCGAATACAATAGTCGGAAGGTTCATCGACTAGGTTCACTGCACCAACAACTCGAGCACCACAGATGGAATATACGTCGGCTATGTCTGCATCGAGGGCTTTCTCAGTTGGAGGCTTGCAATTCTCGCTCTGATACCAACTGTCATGGGCCAATTATTTTGTACGGAAGAACCCGTGCGACACCCTTTTATCCCGTGTAAGGGATAAGCCTTAATCCCAAATCTATCCCGAATTGGGCTTCCCGACTTAATATCGCGGGGCATATGTTGGACCCCGTGCCAACCTCTCATTCCATGTCTGCACCCCTAAAAGACCATGTTGGCCGAATGGTATTGAAGGTGTAAAATAAAACAACAACTACAGGACTATGGATGCAAGAAAATATAAAACCGGGTGTAGGACGAACTCCGCAATTATCTTGGGCGAAGATCGACATGTCGCATGCCCATATGGGCCACTCGTTCGTCTTCGCCCAAGATAATTGATTTGTTTGCCAATGCTCTCCTACATTATACATGAGACCCGTAACCCCTAAGGGCACCCCCAAGTTCCCAAAAGCACGAGCAGCATGACAAAATCGTGGTCATGCGAAATGGTGATTTTCCATGGCCACAACCATGATGAATGTAGGAAAATTTCTTCGCTTAGTTGTGACGCACGCACCAAGCGTCGAATAACCTCGAAATGCATCCAACTCGTATCGTGGGCCCCCCGGGGATCGCACAAAGGATTTTATAGTGCGAACTATAATAAAAGGAAAAATTACATGAACGCGAAAATATATTTACAAACATGTAGGGAACATTCCATCATGATTCGTCATTGCTCGGGCGCATTGAAAAGTCCCTAACAACGCGGTGGTGGCGGCGCCTCGCGCGGTTGCCCTATCGCGCGACGTGGCTGCCCGCACGTGGTAGCTGTTGGCCCAAGGGTTCCCCCTAGGCATACTCGACCCGACCCGATTACACTTGGTTGGGTCAGGTCAATTTTTTCCCTAAACCTACCTCGACTCGTGAACAACCCTAACGTCGAGCGTTGAGATCCGTGAAGAGGAAGTGCGCTTGTTGTCAAAAAGGCATTGACACAGAGTAAGCTTGGCTCCTGCACCATGCACCTATGAGGCACAACCTTGTTCCAACTTGATGTCAAGATCTCAAGAAGTAGGTTGCATTAGCAACCAAAGGGGTGGACTCGACTTCTCTACTAGCTGACCACAACTAGAACTCGCGACAACGCAGTCTCGACTTTTCAATCATGCATACTTCTTCAACAATTCATTTATCAAATGACAAGATCTATCATTGACAGAAGTGTTATACAATCTGCAAGCTCTAAATTTCTACATGACCAACAATCTAGTTAGCCTTGATTAACTTCAATTAAGTTATGAAGTTTTAGAAGGGTTTCAGAGGTAAGTACAATTGGCTTTTCGCAAATTTAGTTGTAGAACCTTCTTCTCGGAAATATTTTTGTTTAGCACATTGACAAAACACAAAAGGAGATGTTTCATTATTGTTGAAGCTGCTAGTAGTAGTAGTGAACGTTGTAGGTTATATGTTGGTAGTCGTCAATCAAGTTTTTTTTTTTGTTGAAAAGAGTCGTCAATCAAGTTACAATCAACATATGAGAGGTGAAGAAAGACAAAAAAGATAGAAGATGAAGAAAAATAGCAAAGTGGAAAAAGGAATAAGTTGAGGGGAAAAATATACCACTGGTAAAACTAAAATGATTTCTTAACGTTAACGTGACAACCAAGATATTTTCTGTCAAAAAATCTAATGTCTAAGGTGAGTTGTCATTGACGTATGAGTTTTTCCTTGCTCCAATTATGACAATTTGACATGAGTTTTAATATGTTATTTTTATAAAAGATTGTAGATCATTCATTCATCAAGTCCAAATTCAAACATTCAACAATAAAACCCGATGGTTGGTGTAGCCAAATATCACCAGCATTGAGCCTAGCAAATTTAACCAAGATATCAACCATATTATTACAAACCCGAGGAATAAACAACATTTAAAAGAACGAAAGTGACTGGTAAGCCGCTTGATATCATTGAGAATGTAACCATTGTAACCATAACACTGGTGATCATCCACAATTAGCATAATCACACCATAAGCATCCCCTTCAAGTATAACATTATGGAAGCCTATTGATAGTGCCTTTTCGAGGCCTCCTTAGCTGCTATGAATTCTAGTGTTGCAATATCCGAACAATTGTCCCTATGAATACACTTTATTGCAATAAAATGTCTATCAGAGTTTTGCAATACACATTCACCTTAACCCAATTTGCATCAGGTTTAGTCCAATGATCAGCCTGGGGATAAGTTTGCAAGCTTGTATCATCAGAGCTTCTAGCAGTCATATAAGAAGTAGAGATATGTAGTGCCATAGCAACAATATGGAATCCCTGAGAGGGCACTCGACCACGCCAATGCTTATTTCGTTCAAACCAAATATAATACCACATATTGCATATCCAACTAAAATGCCCATAGATTTCGTTCTAATTTATTAAGTTTTGAAGTTCAGGTATGATTATTGAACCATTGTATATAGCTTAGGTAACTAGAATTGTTCATCGGATCGATCCGACCCAATGAACCCGAGAACCCGACCCGACCCGACTTATTTGGGTTGGGTCGGGTTTAGTAATCGGGTTGGATCGAGTACAATCCGACCAAACCCGACCATAATCGGATCGGGGCTCGAGTTTTAGAATTTGAAACCCAATGACCCGAGATCCAACCTGATGATCTGATTATTTATAGTTTTTAATTATTATATTAAAAACATTTTTTTAATTATTTTTCAAAAAAAATCAAAAATTATTTTTAAAACTCCTTTTTACCTACTAAATGGGTAAACCCGACTATCCGACCCGATTTGACCCAAATTAGGTCTGGTTGGGGTTGAGAGGTGAAAAAATTTGAACTCGACCCGACCCGTGAATAATCCTACATGTAACACATTTGCTCATTACCTTATATATGGTAAATCTCATTAGGGTTTGTTTGGTTGTCAGAGTAGAGTAGACGAGGAATGAATCGTCTATTCCTATTACCATGTTTGGCTGAGTTTTGAATACAAGGAATAACTATTTTTATTCCCATGAGACAAGGAATAGTTCACTACTAGAAATATGTTCTTTAGCAACTACTATCAGCAACGGCCGCTCACCCCGTTGTAATTTTCAACGGCGTTCTTATGATCGCTCGGGCCATTACAGATGTGATATATTTGCAACGACTTTGTTACGACCGCTACAACCATTGTTGATATATTATAACATTAGCAACAACTTAGTTACGGCCTCTGCATCCATCACTCTTGAGTTGATCGTGCGCTCGCGGCGCGGAAATAAAATACTTATCAGCCACGACATTCTAACGGACGAGTGAGCTGTTACTGATGATGTTACTTATCAGCAACGGCTTTCTAACGACTGAGTGAGCCATTGCTGATAAGTTTATATAGCTCGACCGATTGTGCCCGCCCTTCTTCATTCTTCTTCCTTTCTTCTGCAGTCGCCGATCTTCGCCTGCCTGCCCATCGCCGTCGTCCGCTGACGCCACTCGCCGCCACCGGCCAACATTGTCGCTCGCTCCAAGTAAGTCGCCACCCCTCCCTCTCTATTTATTGTAGAATCGACTGAAACCTTAGATTTAGGGTTTCGATCGGTGGTCGACGGTCGGCGGTCGTAGCATTATCTAGTGTCCGACATATGTCGGACACTCGATGCCGACGCCGGAAATAGGTTTTTTTCTCTAAAATCCTAGTTTTTTTTATTAAATTAATTGAATATTTTTATGATAAATTTAAATGTTTAGATTAATTAAATCTTAGATGTTTAGATTGATTAAATGTTTAGGTTAATTTAGATGTTTAGATTAGATTAATTTAGATAAATATTTAGATTAGATTAATTTAAATTAGATTAATTTAGATTAATTTTATTGTTAATCTTTAGATTTAGATTAATTAGAATCGTCCACTTCGGACTCGCGCCTGAATCGTCCACTTTGAACTCGCGTCAGAATTGTCCACTGTGGACTCGAATCGGCTCGAAACATTTAGAAAATAATCATCTATCCGACGAGTTGATACGTTTCACGTATGCATCGACGAGTCGGATATGATTTAACAAAACCTTAGATCCGTTCAGAGGTTATATGTTCGTGTAAAAGAAGTAGATGATCTTTTATACGATGTACAACCCTTGAATTATCCCTGATTGGATAATTTGGGAATATAGTTATTTGTATTGCACTTAGTTTTTTCTTTTAACCGTTAACTCATTAATTCTTAAATTTTGGCTACTATGTCTCTCTTGTTCTCCGATACGCGCCTAAATGATATGCGTATTCGGAGAACTGTAGGGAGATGCTGCCGAAATTTAGAATGAAGTTAGTGGCTAAAAAGAAATACTTAGTGCAATATGAATAATATGAATCTCAAATGGAATAGGACCATCTCACCTAAAGGCATTGACTGGAGAAATTATCATTGATTGACATAATTATGTCGGGCGATCGAAGTTGGACGTATCGGCGTCTTGATCGTTGAGCTTTAACAAATGAGTTTCGATTAGGCGTAACTTACTTCCTAAATTTCGCCTATTCAAATCGGAAATTCGTTAGTGTCGGTGATAAAATCCGATGTCCATGCTGCATTTGCTTGAATGGGCAATTTTTGGATCGGGAAACTGTCACTCTGCATCTATATAGCAAAGGATTTGCACCAAGATATTTTTTATGGACTTGTCATGGGGAGTCACGTGAAGTCGAGACGTCGAGCAATCCTGTCGTTCAGAAACATGGTGAATCTTCCTCTGTTAGTGTTTCTTCATTCAGTCTATCTAATCCTTATAGAACTATGATACTTGATAGTCTTGGGGGTCAATTCCACTTGAATGATAATGTCTATCGGCCAGTTACTGAGACGTTAGTGCCACCAGATACTACAGGTGTTGATATCACAGAAGTACAAACTGCGATAGAGATTAAATTATCGAATAAAGAAGCTGTAGAATTTTATGAGATGTTGAAAGTTGCCGATGAACCTTTGTATGAGGATTGTCCTAAATACACTATGTTTTTTACAATGACTCAACTCCTAAACATCAAGGCCGATTGTAATATCAACATGATTACGTTTGATCGGATTGCAGGATGGATTAATGGAATGCTGCCTATTGATCGATAACAAGTTTGAGCCAACTTTTTATAAGACTAAAAAGTTGATGAGAAAATTAGGGCTCGAGTACAAAAAAATACACGCATGCCAAAATAACTGCATTTTATATTATAAAGAAAATGTGTAGTTGGATATATGTCCTATATGTCAACATCCTCATTACAAGGAGAAGAAATCGGTCCGACAAAAAATATTTCGTTTAAGATGCTTTAGTATTTTCCACTAACACCGAGGCTTCAAAGATTATTCATGTCGGAAAAGACCCCTACATGAGTTGGCATGCAAGAAGTCGTGATTATACAATAATGACTCATCCATCCGACAGTGAAGCATGGAAATATTTGGATACATGTTATCCTTCATTTGCTAGGGATATTGGAAATATCAAATTGGGATTGTGCACGGATGGTTTTAATCTGTTTGGTCCTTCTACAACTCCTTATTCAGTTTGGCAAGTGTTGTTAACAGTTTATAATTTGCCACCGTCAATGTGTATGAAAGATGAATTTATTTATCTTTCGTTAATTATTCCGGGTCCTAAGGGTCCGCGAAAAGAAATTTACGTGTTTCTCAGACCCTTGATAGATGAATTTAAAACATCGTGGACTGAGGGAGCTGTCACTTATGATTGTCATCGAAAGCAAAACTTCAATTTAAAGGTCGTGGTCTCGTGGACAATCAATGATTTCCCGGCGTATTGCATGTTGTCTGGTGGGAGCACTCACGGCCGACTCTCTTGTCCGTATTGTATGGAACACTCTAAATCATTCAGTCTTCAAAACGGATGAAAAATCTCATTCTTTGATTATCATCGTCGATTCCTACCAGCTAACCATCAGTATCAAATGAATCGTAATAAATTTACTAAGGGCAGAGTCAAAAGAGATGAGCCACCACCGATGTTGTCTGGTGAACAAATGTTAGCACGTGTTTCAGCACTTTCAGAGATAGTGTTTGGTCGGAATGAAAGAGTGTCGGGCTTTGGTCAAACACATAATTGGGTGAAAAAAGTATCTTTTGGGAATTACCCTATTGGAGTTCATTACTGATTCGACATAATTTAGTTGTCATGTACATTGAAAAAAATGTGTTTGATAATATTTTCAACACTTTGATGGATATTTTCGAAAAAACTAAAGATAATGTCAAGACCCGACATGATACAAAAATACTTTGTAAGAGACCGGAGTTGGAGTTACAAGAGGTCAACGGACGATATCTGAAGCTGAAGGCCTTGTATGTGTTAAATAAACAATAGATCGAAGATATTTATCAATGGACAAAAGAACTCAGATTACCCAATGAATATGCCTCAAACTTATCTCGATGGATAAAAGAACTCCGATCGCTGTTGAGCGGCCGTCCACCTCTAGGACTAATTATGACCAGAGTAGCAGGATAAGGACACTGGAGGAGACGGTCGTGCGTCAAAGTGAGATGATGGAGCATCAAAGTCAGATGATGGCGGAGATGCATGCTATGCTACGTAACATCTCAGCTCATATCGGAGCAGGCATCCCTTCGGCATCATCAGATCCATCGTCCTCGAGCCAGTCCACGCCGGTGTATACCCAAGCACTCCAGACCCCGTCATATTATGATCCAAACCTTCCTCCACCGTGTTTGTGACGTTTATTATTTTGTTTGGATATTGACTTTATTACTTGGATACTATACTTGATTGACTTATTTTGTTTTGATATTAATACGATAGTTTTGAATTTGAATAGTTTTTATATGATTGTGGATAATTATAAATATAAGTATAATTATTTTAATGTATGTTTGGATGTATCTGTGATGTGTATGTGAATGGATGTGTGTATGTGTGTGTGAGTTATGTATCAGGTTAAATGTATTAATGTATTGATAGAAATTAGAAATTTTAAAACTTTCCAGTTACATGTTAACATCATCAGCAACGGCTTTCCCACGACTGTCAGTAGGAAAGTCATTACTGAAAGTGTATCATATTTTCTGGGCCGCAATCTCAAAGCTGTTGTCGATGACCTACAACAATGACTTAACAACGAGCTTTCACTAACGACTTTGTCACGGCCACCGGGCCGTTGCAGATGTGTATATCTACAACGGCCCAGTAGTTGTGGCCGAACCGTTGCTGGTAATGTTATTAGCAACGGTCGGAGCGATCGTTGTTGATCCGTTGCTAAATTATCAGCAACAGATTTTTCTGCCACGGTTGCGTTGCAACGGATCGGGCCGTTGCAAGCCGTTGCTGATGCTTTGTTATTCCAGTAGTGGTTATTCCCTACATATTCCAACTGATATTATTATTTTTGCCTATTATAATTAATCTTAATTGCATAATTCATGTTATACTTATTTGTTATATTTTTAAATTACACAATGAGCTATTTAACTAATTAAAATTTTATTTTTTAAAATCTATAAAATTCATATCATTATTATATTATTATGAGTTATGGTAAATTATAATATTATTTATTATTTTTGTTATTCTATTTCTACTTTTATTATTTTTGAATAAATTATAATATTATTAAAAAGATAAATAATATTAGAATAAATGTAACAGATAAAAATATTAGAATAATATTAGAATAAAATGTAACGTATAAATAAATTATAAAATAGTATAAACATTTAATATTATTAAAAATAATATTTTTATCATTTTATCTGTATTCCTGGTATATTCCTTCTATTAACCAAAAAATCATAATACGTTATGGTGCCAATCAAATAAAAAAACAATTATTGTATATGTTGTTATTCATTATTTAATCATATTCTTTGTCTCTTTTATATTTTTTTTATTCTATCGTTTACGCTGCGTCCTACGATGTGGGGTAACCGTTACCGGCTTACGGCACCCGTAGTGGGATTCGTGCAACTTTGTAACGCCTTCGTAGTTCGTATCGTGCACCTCGCGGCCGTTCCTATAAGCTCTACCTGGCGCACGTCAGCACCATAGTTGACGCTAAAGGGGACTACAATACGCAAACCAACCAACCGCGTGTCTCAACTCTCAAATTCTACGATTAATATCTCTCCTCACAAATCGCGTCTTAAGTCGCGAAACGAAAATATAAAATTTGCACATATCCTCCGTCAAATTTATATTATCCACAAACCCGAAATCCCTTGTATTCCTCTTCATTTCCGCTTTAGAATCCCGAATCCATCTCTATCTTCTGATCTGTCGCACTACGCTTCGCCACCGATGCGTTTGCCCGCCGCCTCCTGCAATCGAACTTGAGCTTTCCGGCCATGGCGTTGAAGAAGGCGGCCGAGTCCTCATCCAAGGGGCTGGCCGAGGAGGTGCAGCGCTGGGGTTCAATGAAGCAGAACGGGGTGAGCCTTCGCTACATGATGGAGTTCGGCGCCCGCCCCACCGAGAGGAACCTCCTCCTATCCGCTCAGTTCCTCCACAGGGAGCTACCCATTAGGATTGCCAGGAGGGCGGTTGAGCTGGAGTCGCTCCCCTTCGGCCTGTCCGAGAAACCCGCCGTCTTGAAGGTACTTACTGGCCTTATCTGTGGTTTTGACGGATCTGTTGGGATGGATTCTTCTTTCCTTGCGCTCGGTTTGGCTCTTATTAGTGAATTTTGATGTGGGGTGTATTCTTGTTCTCGATCCGAATCTTGTGTTAGCTTTGGCTGATAAAGTTAAGAGTCTGTCGTAAAAGTTTGAGGAATAATACAACTTGGCTGCTGGGAACCTGCCCTCTTCTCTTTGTCTCGATTTTACGGTTGGTATTTTAGGTAGCATACTCGCAGTAAATCAAGAGGAACCCACTTTGGATCTCCAATTTCGTAGTTTGGTTTGGTATCTGATACGGTTGCTTGGAACTTCTTAGGTCCAATATCTAAATGGATAAATTACTATCGAAATAGTCCGAATTGTATTGTAGATAAATTGTGAGAGTTTAGAGAGTACAATATGCTAGGAGAGCATGTGTTTCTCGTTTTACTAGTTACAGGTTAGTTGAAATCATTAAGCAGAATGATTGCGAAGACTGATCCAACATCTGCATATTAATTTGACTTGGTTTCTGCTGTGATTTTTTCGGATTATGTAGTTCTACAATGTTTGAGATCAATTTGACTTGAAGACTCTGTTTAAAACATTTTGTTCTGATTCTTCAGAGCATCCATGCTGGAAGTTTGTGGACTTGTAAGAACTCTTTTTGATGCCTTTGTAACTTCGTTGAATTTGAGGTAAAATTGATTGAATTTATTTTACTTTATTTTATTTGATCAAGATTAATACAACCTGCATTCTGTTCATTTTTGGGGATCCTGTAGCACACTTAATGCAGTTTGAGATTTCTCAATTTTTTGAACAGTGCCCCAGGAGGTTAAGAACAGACGTGAGCATTGCCTAGATATGAACTATTTGATTAACGCTGTGGATATATATATCCCTTAGTTTGAAGTTTTGTTGAACTACGAACAATTTATCATCTCTTATTTTTCCTTTCTGATTTATATTGTGCAGGAAAATGGTTGCCTCAGTAATTTCCTTAAACTAGTTATTACTGGTTGCTCACTGCAAATTGCTTATTGTTTCCTGCTTACCACATTTTTTATACCTTAAATAGTAACTCCTTGTCCACTATCTCTTGCAAGGTCAGAGATTGGTATGTGGATTCTTTTCGTGATATTCGATCATTTCCAGAAATTAAGGATTCAAATGATGAATTAGCTTTCACTAAAACGATCATGATGGTCAAGGTGAGGCACAACAACGTGGTACCAGCTATGGCTTTAGGTGTACAACAGCTAAAGAGAGACATGAAAATAAACCACAAGGTCGTCTCAGAATTGGATGAGATACATCGGTTTCTTGACCGTTTTTACATGTCAAGAATTGGTATTCGCATGCTTATAGGTCAGTGTAAATCCTTTTTCTTGATGAATGATGATGACACATGATACTCCATTATGTTCTATGATGTGCATGTGTATTATACCATGGTTTTCTTTTCACTCTTTATAAGTATCTAACCCTAAGAAAAATTAGAATAAAATTTTCAGACATGAGACCTTTGGTTTTTATGAAATTCAGGGCAACACGTAGGTTTGCATGATCCTGATCCACAACCAGGCTGTATTGGTCTAATAAACACTAGACTTTCTCCCATGCATGTTGCTCGAGCTGCTAGTGATGATGCTCGTAGTATTTGCTTTCGGGAATATGGAAGCGCCCCTGAGGTTGAGATATATGGAGATCCAAATTTTACCTTCCCGTAAGTGTTATTTCATGGTGTCCATTGAATGCTTTTCAATGAGTTCAACTTATATGCACTATCATTATTGGTAAAAGGTTTGACAAAATTCTTGGCTATTTTATGTTATTGACATTTCATTACCTCATAATTAAGCAATTGTTTTAATTTACTATTTCCTCGCGAACATTTCATCTAGGCCTGGTCGCGCCTTTCTACGAAGGCAAGCAGCCCCCCCCCTCCTTGTTGTAGCTTATAGTATTCACGGTCAGCGGTATTTCACAATAGCAGCTCCGAAAAGCTGGTCATTTCTTTCCTTCAACCCCCTTGCACTCTGAAGTGCACACTAACATATCTAGAAAGACACATTATCTTACAGTACACAACATAGCATGTAGTCTTGAAATCACCTAATGTATATTTTCTGTAAGCAGAAGCTGCAGAAGTCTTTAGACAAGTTTGTTTAATTTTGTTAGCAGATTTCTGTGTATCTTTATCATAGCATGTGAATTGTCTTTATAAAGGCGAAAAGTATATTTATTGTTATGTTTCCTTTTTTCCAACGGTTATCAACATCATTCATTATGTTCTCTGAACCAACTTTGATATTCTATTCATGTAATCTCCAGTCTTCTATATAGTAGGGTATTGCTTTCATGAAAATGCTTATCTAATTTCCTTTCTACTTGTTTTTCTAAACAGATATGTTCAATCACACTTGCACCTTATGGTCTTTGAGTTGGTAAAGAACTCATTGCGTGCAGTTCAGGAACGTTTCATGGATACTGACAAGGATGTTCCTCCCATTAGAATTATCGTTGCTGATGGGATAGAGGATGTTACAATAAAGGTGTGCCTCCTATAATTTCTTTTATTTATTGTTGTTTTTGATATATCTGTGCAAAAATGGTAATCAGAAACTGCTGGCATCATATAGACTAGTTGAACAAATTTATCATAATATGTCACTTATTTATTCCATTCTCTTACTTCCTCGTATCTTTGTAAAACTTAGCTGAAGAAAAAGTTATTCTCATATGTTTCATAGCAAAATCGTTCTTAATGCATAGATGATAAACAAAGCATTATTTTTCTGTCACGATTTTACAGAAACACGTTTTAATTATAAAATTAATGTGTGTTACCCAGCTCTGGTCCGTGAGAAACACATTTTAATTATAGAATTAATCTATGTTCCCCAGCTCTTATTCGTGAGACTAATATAACAAAATGAAAAGAAATGCAGATAAACCTCATGTTTTGCAAGAATCATGTTGTTCATGTTCCAAAATTTAAATTGTAAACTGAATCTTATGGGGAAAGAGAGATATTCAAGATCCTTCTGTCATTGTATGTGCATTATCTCTTTCCAGATTTGTTAATTGATCTTCACTGATATGTAGATTGAAACACATCTTGCCTCTTTGAGATCAAAATATATTTGACTTACCCCCTCATGAACTCTTTCCTGCTTCATCATTCATGTATTGTGTTCTTTGCCAGTTGCCACTATAATTCTTGTATGTTTTTTTGAGGGAATGATTATGTTCTGTGGCTATATATCCTGGATTTGGTAACATTTTTTAATGTGAAAGAAGCCATCTGAGTTTCCCAGCTTAAAGGAGCTGTTTTGAGCACTGCACTAATGTGGAATTTTCTCTCATCATTTGTTGCAGATATCAGATGAAGGTGGTGGTATACGAAGAAGTGGCCTTCCAAAGATTTTCACTTATCTCTATAGTACTGCAGAGGATCCACTAGATGAGAACTTCGAAGTCGTCTCAGAAGGGACAGTCATGGCTGGTTATGGTTATGGGCTTCCAATCTGTCGAATGTATGCTCGTTATTTTGGTGGTGATTTGCAGATTATATCTATGGAAGGATATGGTAAGTCCCTTGTCATTCTTTTATTAATTTTTAAGTAGTCTAATTGTGGTCTTGCACTAGGCAATTGGGTCAAGTTTTTTTTCCCTTTCAAAACCCTTTTCCGAGCATTACTCATTTCCTAGAAAATGTATCCCAAAACATGAAAAAATCTATTGTAAGAATTCATAAAAAATGTAATACTCATTTCCTATATTTTGTTCTATAAAAAAAAACCTTTTCCTGTATTGGCAAATTCCGCAACTGAATTTATTAGTGTTCTTCGGCTGTCTTTGATCGGAACCAGGGGCGGAGCCAATGAATTGGCGGGGGTAATTGCCCCCTTTGAACAATGTTCTAGTAAATGTTATATACATACTAGTATTTAATTATATTTGCTCTTTTCCTAAAAATATTATAAAATATTTTTTTGCCATGTAATTATTTTCATGATGTGCGATTTTATATTTTGCCTCTCCCCTTCGGAGATAATCTTTTGGCATTCTTTCACAGGAACTGACGCTTACCTTCATTTGTCTCGTCTGGGTGACTCACAAGAACCCCTGCCATAATTAAGGTAATTAAGATTCCTCGGTTATCATTCCACTTCTGGAATGTGTATAATTAGTGATGTAGCTCTCTGCCTTAGTTTGATCCGCCATTTCACAAAAGAAGCAGCATTCCATTGGGATCTTTCTAATCCTTAATTATTTGTTGCTCCGCACACCCCGCGTTTCCGGGGAGCCGGATTGCCATTTTTCACTAATCCATGTTTTAACATATTTGCAGATGATTGCTGCACAATTTCACTTCGCAGCAGCAGTAATGGGAGAAGTAAATAACTGCAACGCTTAGATATATATCCTGATTGATTCTCCTATTTCCCTCCCATTTCCGTGCAAGTCTCTGTTCTTAAAATTAGCGGTTCTATGCTCCATATTTAGTTTCTTTATCCCCCAAATTGGGTGCCTATAAATTATAGGCTCTTGGAGTAGGTCTCATGATTAATTCGGTAACTGGGAAGCAGAAATTTGTCTTGAATTCATAATGGAACTCATGATGTGCCTTTTTTCCTTCTCCAGAACTCGTGTGGATGGGAAATGTGATACCTACACCAATCTAGTTTTGGAAGTGCAAGCAAAGTGACCAATGAATCAGTTATTCAAACCGCATGTATATTAAAAATGTTTAAAATTATAAGAACGTTCCATTTCGATTCAACTAGATAAGAATTATCAATTCTGAGGTTAGGGTTAAATATGTATAATTCTTATTTAAATTATTAGAATTATCAATTCTTAGGTTAATACATATTTAAACATCAACATCTCGTAGAGATCTAAAATTTAAATTTTTGTATGATCAATTATTGTGATTTTTTATTTTTATTTTTAAAAAATCTAACATGTCTTCGTCCAGCTTGGCGAAAACATAGTGTGACATAACTAGATTTGATTTGGGTCAAGTAGATTTTATAATATTTGATCAAATATCATGTCAAAATACGATTGGAACTCAATAAATTGGGCCACACAAAGTTGAAATTATTTTTTGATGGAAACATCTGTTTTGGAGCATGAACAACCTAAGTTGTACGAGGACACCTATGTTCAACGCAAACACGACCCATAGGGCCCGTTTGGTTTGCAAAAGAAGCTTCGGGACAAGGACTTCTCCTTGTCCGGGACAGGATTTCCACCCATTTTGGTGTACCGAGAAATTTTTCGGTACACCGAAATCGGGCAGAGGACAAGGGCTGCAATTGTCAAAATTACCTCTTTCTTTGATCGTAGAATCGTCGGATCGAGTCGAGGTGAATACCAAAGTTGTAAATTTTCGCGTGCTGAACGCGATGGTGGTGTCAGATTTTAGATTGGAAATCGTTTGGTATGATTTTTATATTTTTCGGTATTATCCTATTGTTATACTTTTAGGTTAATTGAAAATTAGTTGAACACTTATTAGCTAAACTAAAACTTCTTATTGTATTAAAGTATTTGATACTATATATTAATATTTTTTTACATATTAATTAATTTTAAGACTAATTTACAAGAGTATTTTAGTCATTTGTCATATATAATACTTTGTTATAGCGAAACAAACGCAGGACAGAACGAAATATCGTGTCCTGTTCTTGACGAAACAAACACGGTATAGCTATTGTTCCAGGACATCTGATGTCCTGTCCTTGTCCCTGTCTGATGTCCTGTGATGAGCAGTTTGCGAACCAAACGGGCCCATAGATGTGTTAAAATAATAAATAAATAAAATGTACTAGTAATTTTCCAAATCTGAATTTTGAAAAGATCTCTAGCCAAAGTAAAATAATTTTTAGATAAAAATAAAATGTTAGAGTGTAATTTTTTTTTCACTATCTAATGTATTAGAGATTTTTGTATAAAATTTATAAAATTAAATTTAAATTAAAAATTATGAAATATTTTGATGAAAAAATATATTTTTAACCAAGACATTTTTATATTATAAACAAATTATTTCATTATTTTTTTTTGAATTACGAAGTTATTATAGAATTTGGCAAAAGTTCTATAAAAATAAATTAAATTAAAAATAATAAAATATTTTTTTGTTCAAAATATTTTTTATAAACTCTATGACTATATATATAATTAGATTTTATTTTTTATAATTATAAAATTATTATAAACAAAAATATTTTAATTCATTAGAGACTTTCGTTCAAAACTTATAAAATTAATTTTAAATTAAAAATAATAAAATATTTTTGTCCAAAATATTTTTATAGACTCTAGCACATTTTTTTATAAATTATGTATATAATGAATTATTTTTTTTATAATTATAAAATTACTATAAACAAAAATCTCTAACTTTTTAGAGATTTTTGTCCAAACTTATAAAATTAACTTTAAATAAAAAATAATTGAATTTTTTTTCCAAGATATTTTTACATGCTCTGGCACATCTTTTATATCATATATATTTTTTATGAATTAAATTTTATTTTTTATAATTATAAAATTATTATAAACAAAAATCTATTTTTGTATAATAGCTTCGTAACTTAAAAGAAATTAATTTTAGTTCATGAAATAATTTTTTAATGATACAAAAGAGGTACTATGATAAAAAAAAAAATTACATTAAAATATTTCATAATCTTTAATTTTAATTTAGTTTTGTAGATTTGTAAAAAAGTCTCTAATGTATTAGAGAGTTTGAAAATATATTTTTAGACTCTACGATGTCTTTTTTATCATAATTTTTTTTATATATTTTTTTTTGAAATATATATATATATATATATTTAAAAGTTTTTGTCAAGGTCTTTAACTAATTAGAGATTTTGGCCATGAATAAAATAGGTATTCAAAATTTTAGGTTCCGAATTTAAAAATTTTAACTCCTAAAATCTTGATTTGGGAATTTGAGAAATAATTGAACTCATACAATAATATGTCGTATCACATATGAGACTCATGATAAAAAAAAAACCTAAGTTATTCAAATTTGAGCAATTTTGCCCATTAATATGGATCCAAGAAATTTCTAAAACCAAAATATAGATCCAAAAAATTTAGCTGGATCATTAAATTGGGGTATAAATGTATAATATAAATTCAAGAAATTTGAGCAGTTTTGCAAAAAGTACGGAACTAGAGTATAGTAAAAAATTAAATTGGATTTAACTGGATTTTGATTTGGGTTAATATTTTTGGATTTATGCTAAACCAGAATTGTATTAAGTTGGATTTTGATTTCAATTATGTTCTTGAATTTTTTCTAATAAACAGACTCAATATTTGGAGGAAAATTTAAAATAAAGGTGGTTATGGGTATTTAAAAATATATTATAGGTCTAAAAATTTTCGAATCCATATTATAATTTTAGAAATTTTTGAATTCATAATTGAAAAAATTGCCACCATCAATTTGACACGACCCATTGCCCCTCAAATAGTCGCATCATTATACATCCCAAACATATGGTTGTCTATAGATGTGGCAATGGAGCGTGCTTGGGCCGACCCAAGTGAAATTCGGATTGTGCTAGGCACGACTCCGATTTTCAAAAGGGAAGCTTAGCCCGGCACGAGGCCAGATCCTTTGGGCTCGAGCTAGCTCGTCAAGCTAGTCTACTGACCAGGCTTAGCCTGGCCCGACCCCAAGCTAGGCCAGGCCTGGCGCGTGCCAAGCTCGGCACGAGCCACGTGCCCAAGGGACGAGCCCACCCTACCCCTTGGGCATAGACGGGTCGTGCCTAGCTCGGCCCAAAGGGTCAAGCACGGCCCTAGTCGAGTCAGGAACGATCCTAGTCAGGCTGGGCCTATGTCGCCCATGGCAGGTCATGCCCATTGCCACCTCTAGTTGTCCGTAAGAAAAAAAGAATGCAAGATGCTACATTTGATTAAATGGATAATGTTGGGATATTAGAGATAACTAATTTCACTCTGGATAAATTAGATTTAGAAATTGTTTTGATAATAGACATGATAGTAATAATGTTGTCAGAAATGAACTTTACTCTGCCAAGAATTAGATTGTTAATTTATTTTAGGATAAAAAGCAAAAAAACTCTTGAACTTTAGTCTAATTATCAAAAAAACCTCACGAACTTTAAAAATATGCACAAAAAAAAACTCATGGACTATTGTAAAATTAGCAAAAATACTTATGTCATTATTTCTTCATTAACTTTTTAACAAAATTTTACATCAGCACCACGTGTTGACACCTCATTCGTCAACGTGTAATTTTCTTCATATCATATTTAATATAATATTTTTTAAAAAATAAAAAATATATAAATATTCTAATTATATATATATTTTAAATACTATCTCCCAACTTGTAGTGCTATGCAAAAAAATATCCTAAATTTTAATTGTGATACAAAAAAACTCGTGAACTTTTATTGCGATGCAAAAAAACTCATGAACTTTGATTGTAATGTAAAAATCCGTATTTTTAATTATAAAATTAATGAAGAGATAATAATATGAATTTTTTTGCTAGTCTTTCAACAGTCTGTTGGAATTTTTTGTATGTTTTTAAAATTTGTGGGGTCTTTTGTTAATCAGGCTAAGTTCGAATGACTTTTTGCCTTTTACCCTTTATTTTATCAGTTTAATGTTGGACTTACTAGCTTATATTTTATGTTATAGACTTGTGGTTTTAACTAGGGGTGAGCATGGACCAATTCATCGGTCCATTAATAATTTTTTAAACTGATTCATTAACATCAATTTTTTAAAATAATTAATCATAAATTAATTCATTAATTTTGGTTAATCGGTACTTTTGTTTCGATTTTTGTGATTCAATTAATCAATAATTTTTGGGTGTCCAATAAATTTTTTTAATATATAAACTAATAAAATTATACAAATTGCAAAGTTCGGTACTTTAAAATAAAAAATACAAATCAAATATAATCTTCATAAATAAAAAAATCAAATAATATCCTCGTAAATAATTGCAAGAATCGAATATATTCAACAATGTTAATTATACACAACAACGAATACACGATTGAAATAAGAAAATAATTCAAATTTTTGTTTAGTAAAAATATATATTACACTATTTTAGAGAATTATATATCATAATATTTATTTATATTTAAATAATAAAAAAATTGGTTAAATTTTGAAGATAACGTATAATTTAAATATCCTTTGTTGTATCACTTTATATATGTTTTAAAAGAAAAATATATTTAAAAAACATGAAAGTGTAAAAATTAATATATTATATAATTGAATCGATTAATTATAGTTTGACGGTTCACCAGAACTAAAAAATCAAAATAAAAACTGAAATTACCGAATTTGTTAACAAAAAAAATCATTTGTTTTCAGACGATTTTGGTTGACCAAAATTTCAATTTTTTTAAATGCATCTATTGGGTATTTGTGTAATATTATATATATTTATTAACCAATTATTGATAGCATAATTGATGGTAATATATTATATGTTGTTTAAAGATCTAGATTTCAAATTCTAGTATAATCATATATTATGATTTTTTATTTTTATTATATATATATATATAATTTCTACTAAATGACTTGCATATTTAAGTATTTTTTATTCTCATGCTCCAATCGTGTCGTACCCAACATTTCCTAAGAATTGTGGTGATGCTGTGTCCATATCCATGTAACATAAGGAATAATAGAAGCATTCTTGCATTAGCTACAATATTTGACCATGGAAAATAGTAAAAACAAATAAATCCATACATTTTTCAAAAACCATTTTGAATCATATTCATCAAATTCTCCAATAGAGCAGCTTAATGGATAGCAAAGCTTACTCTGATTTATTTTTGTTCTTTACAGCATAACGTTTTATGCATAAGGGAAATAAATAAAATAAATACTTATCTCGATGTCATATATTAATTTTCTAATATTTCTTATATGCATGAATGAAAAGTATTTGCCCATATATATTATTATGATATGTTTACTTCGTTGGATAAAATAGAATTGGATTGAATTGGATAATAAATTGAAGATGATTGAATATAAATTTTTTAAATTCGATGTACATTAAATATCATATTAATTTTATATTTTTTTAATTTTATTTTTTCTAATTAATACACTAAATAAATAATAAATTTAAATCAATATTTTATCCTATCTCTCTTAATCCTACGGAGGGAACAAGGATATACTTATTGCATGGTGAAGTAGCTACTATGGAAGAAATGGGTTGTACGAGGGACATGTCTTCTTTTGCCTTTCGTATGCCCTGAGACAAAGCAAAAGAACAATTCAGCAATCTTGAATGGGTGAAGACCCGACTATGAAACCGATAATTCTTTTTCCATTTTCCTAAAATCCAGACAATTAAACTAGTTGGGCCTGCTTGACTTGGAACTAGTGACCCAACTGGTTAAATGCCAAGTGGGGATAAAGGATAAGTTCACCAACCTTGCCGCATTCAAGCCAGCAAAAGATAGAGTTCCGACCATTAGGAGAAAGAAAGGGACTGTGATCAGAGCTCTATTGCCTTTCCCATACCCGGCAGCATGAACACCAGTCCTTACAACTCGCACAGTAGTAGCTGGTTAAACATTTAAAGAAAATATCTATTGTCAATGCACGTTCAACGAGACATGAAAGAGATAAAAGCGAAATTTTATTACCTTGCCGATGACTTCCTGTGAGAATGAATAGGCCAAGTAGATATGAATAATGTCTGTTAAATCTGATCTTAACATATACAGTAGCAAGCTATTGAAACATGTGAAAGAGATAAAAGCAGAACTATACCTTCTTTTTGGCTTCCTGATATTCTGCCTGTAGCATGAATAGCAAAAGTAGATATGAGCAAGGTAAGTTAACTTTGGTAGTAAGACAGATGATAAGTCAATTTTATCATGTGCTGCAATCATGGAACCTAAGTTGAGCAACAATTTACAACCATCAATGGTGACATAGGTCAATGATGAGACTAAAATGTTTAAAACTTATGGATAGATAGCTAATCTATCCAATCAAAACGAAAATTTGCTTAATTATAATTTTTAAGAGCAATGAGAATTGGCATGGTTGTGAATCCATTTTGCTTGCCATGACTCTAAATTATATAATGCATATATCACTAAAGTAATCAGTGGTGTAGATCCCAAATAACAACCCTTTACACCCTTTTTGTTGCACCTCATCCCATTGATAATAAAACTATAATTCATGGATGTCAAATTTTCCTATGCTAACAGAAAGAAACATGCATTTGTTCCCTACCATTGTCACTAACCTCTCAAAAAACTGTTGAATGCAGGACCTAAAATAGAAAGCCAAGACAAATAACATGAAAATGAAAGCTTAAATAGATGTAATTGCAATCAACAAATTTGTCCTTTCTTATTCTTAATCGTTCAACTTTTGGTCATGATATGATCAGCAATACTGCCAAGGAAAGTTAATCACACTAAAAGGAAATTTTGACTTTGTGCAACCAGAGAAATTTGTAAACCATGACAAATTATAATGAAATTAAAAAAAATTACCAGCTCCTAGAGATGAATAAGCTTCTGCAATCTGCAGGAGAAAGATCAAAATGTTAATTTGCAGAAATATCAGGTATCACATGTAAAATATAAAACAGACACATATTTGAAAGAATGAACCCGTATTTAGAGCAATCATGTAAGATTCCTAGACCAATAAAAACTCAATGCAAAGGAATGCTTTATTTATTTTTTTAACAGTTCCCTAAGCTTTTAGCATGCAACACGAAAGTTAGCTTTAGATAAGTTAATATACTTTCTCTTATTTTTGGTTTTAATGAAATGAAACAAAACTTTGAGTTATATATTCAACAAGAAGAAGAAGCAATAAAGTCTCGATCATTTCTCTCGCCTAGATCTTTTCTCACCATTAAGCTATGTATAAGGCCAAATATCTAGTCGCACCAAGGGCATTTAAATCATTTTTCCATACACATCAATGAAGAGTGAAAAGGTAGATTATGCTTGGGTGGATGAGTCTCATTCATGGTCCATATACATCAATACATAACATACAATGGAAACTGTAAAGCATATGACAACCAATTTGGGTATTTCATTTTTCCTAAGTTCAAAAATGTCAAAACCCAAAAAGAAAATTAGGTTGGAGGTAAAATTCATGGTCTTGACTGAAGAATATGTACAAAGTGTGAGTTCTCTTTCACCAAGGTTTTAAAAAGTGCGTGCAGTCGGTATGTGATTTTTCTTTTCGAGCAAACAGGAACCCAACTCGTTCTTTGAGACTTTATATTATATATGAAAAGCAAGTTACAAAACGTTCAAAACTCAAGAAGAGATAGGAGTAGCCCCTTACCTATAGAAACCTGCAACCAGATTTTTTAGTACCTTGACTCCCCTAGTTGGTATGCAGTTGGACCATTGCATAATACATAATTACATATGCGGTATAGGGGGTGCATATGCAATGCATATGCAGTGTGTATTTAATTTTAATAATTATTATATTAATAAAAATAGCATATCCAATCTTTATAAGTTGTATTATCTTGGATATGCTATAAAAATAGCATATAAGTTATTTAGTTTTCGGCACATTCAGTCAATCCCTCGACTGTATATCTTGGAAATGGACTAAGGACGGCAACTTCTCGACAAACTCACTCTATCGCCTACTAAACTTTCGAGGCATTCGGGACCGCTGCCACTCGTTCATTTGGCAATCAAACTTTCCTCCAAAGATTTCAATTTTTGGATGGATTCAAGTTCAGAATAGACTCCTTACAAGAGACAGACTCATGGGAATGGGTATCACGGATTCACGGTTGACACAATTTGCCCCCTCTGTCGGACGTTGATGGAAACACACGCTCACACCTTTGGGGAGTGCAATTTTTCGTGTGTTGGATGGTCCTTATTCTTATCCCTCTTGAGAGAAGATTGGTTCCCCTTACACTCGAGGCCGTGGAACATTGTCAGAAATTCGGCTGGAAAAATCTCTAAACTCGGATCTCGTCTGCTCCTTACTTGGTGTTGGTTTGTCTGGTTTGAGCGAAACTCATGTTGCTTCCAAAATATGTCTTCTACCGAGTTCAATCTGGCCATGAGGGCTGCTAGTTTTTTCTCCCTCCTGGCCTGATTGGTTCTCCTCATGTTGTATTCTTACTTTGAGGCCGTTGGTCTCCTTTTTCTCATCTCCCCCACCCTCTTGTACTATGTTCAATACTCTTGAAATGAATACAAGTTTTCTTTTCCTAAAAAAAAGTTATATTAATATGTGGGAAAATAAAGACTGTATTTAGCACCACATATAAAATATAGTATGCATTATGACACCACATATGCATGTGACCGCATAAACCGCTTTTTAAAACAATGTTTCATGTTAAATTAGAGTTAGGTCATGTTGAAGTGGGCCCAATCAAGTTGGAGACTTCTGTCTTTCTCTAGAATTACAAGTCACATGAAAAGCAGCAACTTGTTAATGAATACAAAGGAAATGCCAACAGTATCACTTAAAGTAGAAAATACATATGCAACAACACCAAAAACTAACCTGACTCTGAAGTGATTTTACCCATTCTGTTATTCTTAACAAATGTGCACCTAGGTTAGATAATTTTCCTAACACCATTTGTTATACCTAGTTTTTTCCAAGGACACATTTGAAATATTATTTATTGGAGGGGTGTAATTGCAAAATACCCCACGTGTTTCCCCACCGCCACGGAACCGACTCTCGACTCAGTTGCGTGTGAAGCAGGGGAAGAGAGTCTACATGTTTTCAGCTCTCCGTCTTGGATATTCCGTTGCGGTGTTAGAATAATCCTTGAAGGTGTTAGCATATTTATTGGTGTTTTTTAAGTTACGTGGTCGTCTAGGCAAAATCCTCTATTCGAGGGTTGATCCTAGATCGGGCGTAACACCTTTTAGGGAATTCTTACGCTCAAAGAGTTTTGTGTAACAATTCCAAGGAATAGAGAAGAAATGGATCTAAAACTATCAAAAAGGAGATAACAATTACAAAGACAAAAGAATCTATTGGCTTGAACAAGAACACATATAGTAAGAAGTATTAAAAGTACCAGCTTAAAGTTTGTTTCAGCTTGGGATTTCTCATGCACTGGAAACAGATCAGGGTGAGTCTCAAAGACTTTCCTTTTATATGCTGCCTTAATCTGCAAGGATAAGTGAGGTTGAATTGGATAATCAACAAAAAAAATATCCAAATAGGTTCTTTATAAACATGAATGCGTTATGAAAAAAGCTCTTCATGAACCACATAACTGACCAAGTTCGGACAGAATTGGGAGACTAAACAACAAGTCAACAGTAACAAAATGCTAAATATACAAAACAAATAGCTTGACATGCACAGATTTATCAATCTACCCATAATATGGTGACCATTTAATTGTGTAGGATCTCACAATAAAAGAACATAAGAAGTGATATGGCCATACTGACTACAAGATATTCTAGCACATGATTAGTGGATCCTTCAGGCTGTTGAAAATTTATACCAGAGGTCAGGGCTACCGGATTTTTTCTTGAAAAAGTGAGAGATTTTTCTATCTAGAAAACTAAGATGCTTCTAGAATATACTGATTGGTATCAAATTCAGTAATCTAATTTATTCACTACAGGATAATGCATACAGAACCAGAAAGTTTATAGTAAGTTTCCCAGAATAGCAAATGCCAAACAAGAAAGATAAATAAATTTTGAAAAAGCAAACATCAACTGCGAAATCAAACGACATGCCTCTATGACATATCCTAGGGAATATAGTCAAAGTAGCTACAATGTGTTGCGATCTTTCAACAAAAGGATAGCTTAGGATTATCAAGCTTTTTAGGTGTTGTGCAAGAAGTTCACTTCATGTAAAACCACGGACAAGATTGTGCAACACAGTGAGATCTTTAGAGGCGTTATGAAAGAGCTACCAGTATGAATAGAATTATAGAATCTTGAGTTTAGCTGCAAGATATGAATAAAGTTGCATGACAGCATCACAAGGGCCTCTGCAAGAGCTATCAATAATAGCACCATATGAATTTAACAGAATCTTGGGGCAAGGAATCAATTGCATTGAAAAAAGATTAAATAGTTTATAAATTTCAAAAATTAGTAACTTTTTGACTCGAAAATTCAACTGTTAGTGAAAAATAATTGTGTAATACTAATAATTAAGTTTACCCTATTTACAGGACTTCATTAAAATAGCTATTTTCTAATATATAGGTAGCTTCCAGTTACCAAGTGTTTATGAAGTATAGAATACTAAAATACCCCATAAACTACAAAATTGGATGTAGTTAGCGAGCGCATATTTACACTTAGGACCCTAATGTCAATACCATAGTAAAGTACTCGAATGCTGATGAGTAAAATAATGTATTTAGGAGTAGCAGTTACCCATAATATTATATTCAAAACTTAAATAGCCTATAAGATTACCTTTAAAAGCTATATCATGTTCCAGATATGAATTGATTTTAGTCAGCATGCATGTTACTCTATTAATGTAGGGCTGGCAAAGTATGAAAAATCACAAACCATAGAATATTAGAACCATTCATTCTATAGTAGTTCTAATTTTTTCTCCAAATATGGCCAGAGAGAGATTTCTGAGAACTATAAATCCATCTAGGATTATATATCCCAATTAGAGTTCCTAGTATTAATTCACCATGTAAATGTTGAATTCTTGGGTTTCTACCACTTAAAAGAGCAATAATGACTGTCTCCAAACAAATTTAGTTCTTCATTTTTAGCTCACTTAGGAAACTAGAAGATCCCTACGATATCCTGTGACTAAAGTCTTATGTTTCTCAATCTAGCACAACTTTTTTGAGGATAGTAGAGGGCAATGTCCACTGATTTATTAGAGTAGAAACAATAGCGTAACTGTTGCATTCAGGTGTTGTTTCCAGAGACGAGATGCCTCTAGGAAAAGAGAGTAACAACTAGGAGCATTACAAGTATCTTGCGTAAAAATTCAATTGTTTCTTTCCGCACATACCACGGCAACCAATAATATATCTGACAACTTTCCTCTTTGGCATGTTGGTGCTAGCACCAACATTAAGGTTGGAAAAAGAACAGTTGGTAAATCCCATGTAATTATTAGTCGGCGAGTGTGAGGATGCTACCCCAGACGAATCACACAAAGGACCAGTCAAAAAAGCATGTGGTCGGCAATTTCTCCTCGCCATCGGAAAGACAACACAATCGGATCAGCGGCAATTTCCAGTCTAAGAAGGAAGACCTTCAAAGACAACCTGCTCCTGAACGCAAGCCAGTCAAACAAACTTGGCCTTCTGAGGGGTGACTCAGTTCAAAGGGTTTCATCCAGAGAACCCTACAACCCCCATAGTTGATGATACAATAGACTGACTTGGTAATGTATTCCCCAGTTTGCGATAGCATCCAGTCGTGTTTGTCACGTGTGCCATTCAAGACGCAGGTCCTCAGCAAAGCTCAGATATTGATGAGAGTAGATAATTCCACCTCACAGGTGAAACTGAAGGTTCCAGTTTCCATCGTCACCAGGGTCAAGTCTATCCCTCGAGATAGCACAACTAAAACAGAACTCCCAAATCGTAATTTTTGGAACCACCATAATAGATCAAATTAAAAGATATACTGTATTTCTCAAAAAAGGAAAGAAAGAAAAAGATTGCTACATCTCAACCTAATAAAAATTAAAAGGAATTGAATCCAGGGCGCCGATCAAGGGATTTAACAAGCAAATAGTAGAGAAAAACACTTTCAGTCTATGACGTATGGAGAGTGGAAGAGATGAGGTTACCTCGGAGCAGGTGGGGCGTGAATCGGGTGGGAACCCCAAAATCTTTCTCGCCTCGTCGCTCCGCATGTTGAGTTCCTTGATCGCTTCCTCCTGACCATCCTCGGCTCCGATTCCTCTGGTGCTTAAATACTTTCCCCAAAAGGAAGGCCTCTATCACGACTTACGTCACCACTTACAACTGCGTCTAGGATTGCATCCGTTACGGTAGTTTGCATTGTTGCAGGGTTTATCCTATGGTGTGGACTCACACCCCCAGCGTGTGTATATCTTTCTATCTTGTTCTATGCTAGTATTGAGTCCACTGGATTCACAAGCTCTGCATGTGACACGTGTCACAGCAGAGCTCCTTTGATTTTTTCTTAAAATACCGAGGGTATTTTGATAATTTCCTCTTTTAATTAATGTTATCACTGATTCACTCATCTCCCCGTGACTTCTCTGCATCCCTCTCCGCAGTCGCACACGTTTCTTGAACACCTTTCTCAGCACGAGCGTGGCGAAGAAGATGAGCTACTCCAACATGGGCAGAACCAGCGCGTCGCCCGCCACCCCCATCATGTCCTTCAACAGGGCGACGCCAATCTTGCCGGCATTGTCCTTCGAAGTGTCGAACTCGTCGTCGTGCTCGATCCACCGGGCCATGCCAAAGTCCCCCAGTCGGGCGTTGAACTCCGAGTCGAGCATCACGTTACTGGTCTTCACATCCCGGTGGATAATCTGCGTGTCGAGCTGCTCGTGGATGTAGAACAGCGTGGTGGCGAGGCCGCACACAATACTTCGCTGCCGCGCCCAATCGAGCGGCTGCAAGCCGGCGGAGGCCGGGAGGAAGAGAAGGCGGTCGAGGCTGCGGTTGCGCATGTAATGGTAAACCAACAGGAGCTGCTCGTCGTGAACGCACCAACCGTGGAGGCGGAGCTGCGCGACGGAGACCAGCACGTGCGCGCAAGCGATGTCCTCAAAGGGGGGAGAGCTATCGGAGCGCGGGGCGGAGAGGTCGTGCACGAGCTTTCTCCGCGAGGACTTGTCGACGGAGGAGGGCTTGAAGGGGTCGAACAGTGAGTGATCGATCTTGGGGAGGAGTCGGCGAGGAGAAGGAAGCAAAGGCGCGTTACGAGCGGCATGAATGCAATGCACTGACATTAATTAGAAATTTTAAATGATCAGAATGCCATCTGGTTTTGCTTAAAATCAGAATATATGGTTTTAAGAAAAAACAGGGACACGTGAATTATGCATAGCATATGAGTCCAGTGGACTCAATGCCGGCGTACAACAAACCCTTATCTCCGGATATAAACACATCATGGGTCAGCATACAATTATTACGGATATGGATATCTGCACCATATTCAAATGCGAATATCGACTTCGCATTTGCATGGTATTTAATTAAAAAAATAATAAATAATATATTTAATAAAAATAATGATTTTTATATTATTAAAATTCATAATAATTAGTAATTTACTAAGATTTTATATATAATTTACCATAAATATACTTATATAATATATGTTAAGTAAGTTATATGAATAAAATGATAATTTTTCATAAGCGAATATGCGGTGTGAATATGGTGTGGATCTGTATTCGCACCGCATTTATACGGATAAATTTTTTTAAAATTCATATCTGCATACATATTCATTTTTATTTGTGGATATGGATCGAATAGGAAGCGGATGCGATTTTTGTTTGACAAATTAGATAAAATTACCACCCCTAGGCGCATACCAACCCCGTGCGTGATTAACTTTGATCTTTATGTCCGATTACTGCAGCTATAATATTCATAGCCGGATAATTTAATTAATTCTCATTGGCTTTATATTTTTAATGATTCTTAATTTTAGAATCAAATGTTAAATCTACACCAATCAACCCAGATCAAGTTTATGGGCTTTCTAAATAATTTACCCTACATCATATTGTATGACAAATCACAACAACGAAGCAACTACAGATTCTGATTACAGAGGATGCTCAATATTTGCTCAGATAAAGTAACAACTGAAAAATGAGACCACTGCAAACAAGCAAATTCTAAACTGAACTATTATAAGAATATTATTTACATTTTTGCATTAAAGAGTTGAATGACATTATAGTTTACATTTAATTAAATAGGTTTAGTACACTGACAGCTTATCCCCCAATTCCTTGCGGTAGACCTGAATTAGACCATTGCTGTCACTCATCTGAAGCTTCTCTCCCAGCATGTTCCTGTAGTGATCATCTCTTTCCTCCATGTTCCTCAAAAATTCAACCTGTAAGTGCAGCTCTCATAAGTTAAAGCCTATTAATGCAAATAATCAAAATATCATATATCATACCAAGTATGGAAAGGTCTGGTTAGATGATTGGGTATTTTAAGGAGTTTGTAGGAGCAAACGTAATTAAGTAACCCGATCCACCGAAACTCAGGGTTTTTTGGGTTTCAATTTTAAGTTTTCATTTCAAACCCAAAGAACCCTGACATGAACTTTTCTTTTAACAAGTAATAATCTAAAATAATCTGTATAAACTCAAAGTAATCCATCTGAGAGTAGACACAAAGTTATATTTGTTAAATTTGATTGGATGACCAACTTTCCCAAAAGCTTAAGTTGTTAGGAAAGAGAACAACTTACGCATTTATATTCTTAACACTTCCTCTCACTTGTGGACGGGTAAACCTGATGAGATTAACTCAAGCCAGCCTTAAATCTCATTGGATGACCAACTTCCCCTAAAGCTAAGCTAGACAGCTAGTAAGGAAGAAACCAATCTATGCATTTATACTTTTAACACCACTGATGTGTATGAAAATTAAGATTGTGATGTTCATCATTTATTACCACTGCGCCAAATAAAGAGTAATATTGCCCAACTAGTCTACCTCGCAAACTTTACCTGTTTCTGAAATAAATCGAACTCTTCGGAGCTCAAAGAACCATCACAATTTGAATCCAGAAGCTGCATGAGTTCCTGTGCATCTTTACTCCCGGCTCCAAGCTCTTCCATCACTTCGGTAAGTTCCTCAAAGCTGATTCTCCCATCACCATTTTTATCGAGAAGGCGAAAGATCCGATTTCTGTGGTCCATATCGAGACCCCCTCTATGATTTGCAGTTGGGAGATCTCGGAGACGCAGAGCTGCTAGTTCAGCCGCAGCCATCATGATTGTCTTTAGCCGCTTTGCCTGAATGTGAAAGACTATGAAGATTATCCATACAGAAAAGGCTGAATAAACCATCTTGAACAAGAATAGAGAAAGCCTAACAAGATGAAAATGTGAACATCTAGGATGCAGGAGGATGATAGAACAAAAAGGTAGTGTGATCTGAAGATAATTCTGTTTATGCTTAAGATGACGACATATGATGCTAGACGTTCATCCAAATCCTAATCAAATTCAAATACATGGTTCTAAAAAACTGTAATGATACATTTACAAATAAAACTAAATATAAGAAACAATCATGAAACGTCAATTGTGAGTAGCACAGTTGGTGGTAACATCTTGTATGTTTCCTAGAGATCTTGGGTTCAAACCTTAGTATGGTCACATATTGTGACTTTCTATCTTTGTTAAAAAAAAACAAAAAACAAAAAACAATCATGAAACAGTCACTTATAAATAACTCTTATTTAAAAAGCGCTCAGATTGAGCAAGTTATTGTCTGCATCATAAAGAAAGCAGACAGAAGCATTTGATTTGCAACTCTATACATATCCATCTGAAAACAAATATGTTTCCTGATTCCTATATCTTTATTAGTAATATATTGGAATCAAAAACTCAAACTTATTTGTGTCAAAGTACTTTTTATATCTGGAAATGAATGTGTGGTGTGCTTCAATGGTTGAAACACATATATTTGTCTGAATATAAATTGAACAAACATCAAAGCTTCATCATATGCATCTTGTCTAGCAAACTAATTGGTCATGGGAAATTAATAACATGCAGGTTTATCCTAAAATTTGTAAGGCATAAAGCTTTTCATTCAAGCATTATAGCAATTGACAACTCTAGGAACTTGATTATCTGTCTTATACCTCATCGGGATCCGTAAGACCACCTTTGTATAGAGAATGAGAAGCAGCTCCACCAGAAGCCAAATCGTCCATTTCCTCTGTACGTATCTGTATCTCCATCAGCGGTCGGATCTTTCCTTCTTCACTAACATCAACAGCCACATGTAAACTTCTATAACCATTTTTCTTGGGCCTGGCTATGTAGTTCTTTGTCCTGCTAGGTACTTCTTTCCACAAAGTTCGAATGATTTCATGTGTCCTATAACAAGCTGTTTCACCCTTCTCCGACATGCCATCGCCCTGGTGAGGATTCAAGATAACCCGCAAACCCAATAGATCATTCACCTCTTCGGGTTTGCGCCCATCCCTCAATAGTTTCTTCATAGTGCTGAAGCGGCTTTTGTATCGACCATGAATTGAGATGTCATCCACCAACGTATCCAACTCTGTGTCAGCTCTAAGTGCCTGCAGCAGTTGTTCCTTGTACACATCTAATAAGGGCCTAACCTCTGCCTCATAACTTCTCAACCATGTATCAACATAAAGGTAGGAATAGGGAAACAAATACTGGAAGGAGAGGTCCTCGAGCTCATGCGATAATGCACCTGCCCCAACTGCATGGGCAAGAGGAGCATATATCTTCAAGATCTCCAAAGACTTGATCTGCTGGAGGTATCTTGGGAGATAATCAAGATGCTTCATCATATCAAGTTTGAGAGCAAGTTCTAGAATCACTGCCCGGATGTCGTAGTAGGTTAAACAGTATTTCCTCAGGGCACTAGCACTTTCATCATCAAGCACCTCAACTTTAGAAGGAAGAAGCCTTATGCGCATACCTTCATGCAACAAATGAGCAGTACTTGTGCTGATTTGAGCTTTCACTTCATGAAGGGTGATAGCACCTGCCTCCAAAGCTTCCCTCAACATGCCAGCAGAAATAACTTCGGCATCCATCTAAAATTCCGACTATGATTGTTGATTAATGTAGAATACAATAAGTTGTTCTCCCTTTTGTCAGCTTATATTTACTAGTATTACTAAAAGAAGAAACCCCACAATGCTAGTGGACATAAAATGCATAAAAGAATAGGATGATGCTATTTCCTAGACCAATACTAGTATCCAGTTAGAAAAATGTAGAACATAAAAAGTTTCATAGAACCACATTGGAACCATAACAAAAATCCTAACTATTAGGGGCCGGCTACATGGATCTTTTCTCTCCATTGAGCTCTTTGCAAGGATAATTTTCTAGTTATACCAAGAGTATTTTAAATCATGTTTATTGTTAATTTCATGCAGATTTTTAATTTCTTGGGTTTATCTCTATCCTTGCCCCCATAACCCCATTAATTATGATCAATTCACACTTTCTAACTAGACATGCGTAGGTCAACTTTGGACATGTATATATAATCTAAGTGTTCAGCCAATTTTTCAACATAACATGATTAGGAGATTGGCCTCATTATTATTAACCATATGCTGATGTGCATCTTCCAATTTCACAAAAAAGGCAAAGTTTATAGATTTTATCAGCAGAATTTTTTGAAGTTTACTTTCCGAAATTCTTCAAATTTAAACATTAGAACAATGCAAAATATCTAAAGATGATGCTAACATAAGAAAATAGAAAAAAGCAAACTCTTGCCATCTAATTCCTTCAGATAATCAAAATCCTTCATTATACTTTGCCATCTACGGATATCAACTATCCTGCAAATTTTGATTAGTTAACCTTTTTTCAGGACATATACAAGAAATTTTCACTCATCGCCATTCGCTAAAAGGTTTAATTTCCTCAACATGCTTTATATAAGGTTTCAATCACAGAATTATATATGCGCACCTGGAGATCAGCGAGAAGGCAGGCAACAGAAAGAGCACGGGACAGAGGCGGGCGCCCATCAGGAGCGAGCGGCAGAGCCTGGAGCAACGGGATGGATAGCTTCAGAGCCTTGAAGAGAAGCCTAGAAGAGGAAGTCGTGGAGATTGCGCCGCCCATTCTCCCAGTAAGCTCGTTAAAAGCGCCCACCAGCTCCACCACCATCTTCCCCCCGGGTTGCTCGACCACAGGAGGGCTGCTGGGAGAATCCGAGTCGTAAGTGGAGGCGGCGGCCGAGTAGGAGGAGGAGAACAGGATTTTCGGGGCGAGGGCGCCGCGAGAGAAGGTCGGGAGGGCGGGGATAAGGTTGACATGATGGAAGGGGGTGCGGGCGCTCGGGACACGGCGGAGATTTGGGCGTCGGCAGAGGAGGAGGTGGTGGTGCGCAGGAGAGGTTGCCGCCATGGCAGGGGAGGCGCTGCGGCCGAGGACGGCGGTAGTTCCGCTCCATTTGGAGTGAGCATGTAGGTGACTTTTACCGTGTGGCGGAGAGAGGCTTCGGGTTGACTTCGTTCGTTTGTGTGGTAGCAAGAGAGCGCGGCGTGACGGACGGCTGCGATCTACCCAATTTTGGAGGGGAGGAGGAGGTGACAACCGACGACTATTTAGAAGAAATAATGAGTAGCAGTGAGCTGGTTCGGATGCCGGTATTTTTTTAATGATATTTGAATTTTATTTTGTATAAGATGAGTTCCTAGTTTTTAAAATCAGATTCTATTTTATTGGAATATGGAATCAGACTCTATCCGAAATCATAGGTTCCGGTTCCAGTTTCGATTTCGGGTACCATATTGGAACTTGTTCATATACAAATTCTAGGGTACATGTTCGAAGTACCATGTTGAAACTTGTAAAGATAAACATGTTCTAACAAGGTACCTGTTCTTGAACATGTAAACGTACAGGTTCCAATAGGGTACGTTGGAACTTGTACCCTAAAACTTATAAATGAACAGATTCCAAAGTACATATTTTTGATTCCGATTCTGGGTACTCGATGTGTTGAACTTGGAATCGGAAATCGGTTTTAACCGATTCCTAAATTTTTGTCCCGGACCCTATCCGAATTTAATTCGAATATATTCGGAACCTACCCAATCGGGTTGATTTCAATCAGTTCCGAGTCTACTCGATATCCATGCACACCCCTAATAATTAGGTCTCGTTTGGTTGATATGAGAAGTAATTTTTTGCAAAAAATTACAATTCACATGAATTAACTTTCTATATGTATTTTTCAAAAAGTATCTAAAAAATATTTGATTGATAAAAAATTAATTCATAGGAAGTGCAACTTTCTCCTAGAATATTCTTTGTTGACATGAGTACTTCCTAGGAAGTATATATCAAATGACCAATGTACTCTTTTTTAAAAAAAATTATAAAATAATATTTTAATTTATATGCATTAGCATATATATATATATATATATATGAAAAAAATAAATTTATTTATAAATTAATATTTTAATATATATATAATATAATTTTTACATATATAATTAATATAATATATATTTTATTATATATTAAAAATTAATTTTTATTTATAGTTAATATGAAAAAATTACATATTTTTTATTAAAAATAAAATAAAATAAAATAAAAATGCAAAGAATTCAAGAATTATCTAATATATAATATTAGGAATATAAATTATAAATTACGTACTAAATGTAAATGTGAAGATAAAATTAATTTTTTCCTTCAAATACAATGCATGAAGTACAACTTACCTAGGGCTGGCAACGAAGCGGATACAGTGCGGATACTGGATTATCCGTATCCGTACCGCACCCCATATCCGTCCATCTGTATCCGCACCGTATCCACTACGGACGTGAATATGGATATTCATATCCGCACCGCTTCAAATATGAATATCCGCACCGCATCCGTATCCGCACCGTATTTAATAAAAAAATATTAAAATTATATATTTAATTAAAAAAATCAATAAATTACCAATTCATTGATCCAAAATAAATATATAATATACTTCAAAATTCAAAAATTACCATAGAGCTCTTATATATATTAATAACTTATATGAGCAAAATAGTAATTCAGAGACGCGGATAGGCGGTGCGGATACGGTGCGGATCCACAGCCATATCTGTATCCGCACCATATCCGCGCGGATATAAGTTTTCTAAATCCGTATCCGTATCCATATCCATTTTTACTTGCGGATACGGTGCGGATGCGGTTTTTAGTTAGCGGATGCGGATAAAATTGCCAACCCTAAACTTACCTAGGGGTGCCTAGGTAAATTACTTCTTGCATTTTACAGAAAATTGTACTTCCTGCAAAATGCAAGCAGTGTGTTAACCAAACATGAGAATTTTTTTTACTTTCTGAAAATTATAAATTTTTATAGAAAATAGTGCCAACCAAACTAGATCTTAGAAAAGAAAAGAAAATGAGGGTGAAAATAAATTATTAAATAATATTTTTTATTATTGGTTGATTATTCCAAGCAAGAATATTACAAATTTAGTGCCCAAGCTATTATTACACATTTTAATTCCCTCCTCGTTCATTTTGATATGGATCAGTAGATCACTTCTCGTGATAATGAAAGAAAATGTATTCTATTCTTATTTCAAGACATTTTATGTATTTGATTTGACCATCTTAAATATATGTAATGACTTCTCAATTCTTTTTATTTTTTTGGTTTTCATTCCTTGTTTGGCAACAGCTACAATGCTCTTATATATATTAAAATGCAGTTATTTTCTTCTCCTAATCAAATTGAATATGCAGTTATTTTCCTCTCTTTATTATTTGTATTCAGTATTTACTTGCTTGGTCATCTTAATCTCAAGCAAAATCAATAGTTTCAGCTGAAGGCCCATTAAAAGGCCAATTTGGTTGACATATTTTCTTGCATAAAATTGTAATCCTTAGGACAAAATAAATATTGTTTGATCGACACATTTCTAATAAAATAAAAAAATATTGCAGTGCAACTCCTCCAAAACGAAGGAAGTGTATAACTTAGGAAGGTAAAGATAAATTTCACTTTCTATATTGTATTAGAAAGAAAAATATAATTTTATCTTTGCATTTGCATTTAATACTAATTATACTTTATATTGTCAATTTCATGTGATTAGATAGTTCATGAATTTTTGATTTATTTATTTATTTGGGTAAATTACACTGACATCCTTTCTATTTGTAATTTTATCTTGTAACCCCTGTGGGTTTTATAAAAGATTACACAAACCTCTCTTATTACGAAATAAAATTACACAAATCTCCCATACAAAAATTACTCAGGGGAGATAATTATAACCTCGACAAATAAAGGGGAGATGATTCTCTTTCTTTGTGTGATCGTAACTGTGCCTAAAATGAACATCTTCTCCAACGACGATGACAAGGGCATTCCTTCTCCCTCTAGTGTCCAATTCCAATGGCGATGAGTGTTGTCCTAAATTGGGCCCCAACGATTAGGTTTTTGATTAGGTGAAAGTAATATTTTCATATTTCAATTTGTATAGCGCATCAATACTTCAATTAAATATATTAGATATATCAATGATTTAATTTGAATCAAAGATAAAAAAAAAAATGAAAGTTGAGAAAAGAGAAAATGAGATTTAATGAAGTGGATATGACCGTCGTCAAACTATAGGTAGTGCAACAAAAAAAGACAATATTGTGATAGTAGGTGGTGTTGTGCGATAAGTCGACTACAACTTGGTTTGCAACACCTCACCACGTGCCAATTTGTAATGTGCTTCGCATAGTTACATATCATATTATGCAAATTAGTTTCTGTCGTGTGATGGTCAAAGACTTTAGCCCAAAATCTTAAATTGGGATTATATTCATATTATATGGACAGATGCGATGTTTGGTCTAAAGTTATGAATCCCAAACTAGGTAGTAAATTATTAACTTGAGTAAAAAAATTTAAATTAAGGGTATATGCGGCATTGTACATAAACTTTTGCAATTTTGGTAATTGTCAAATCTATTTATGTTTTTAACAATTTTGCCAAAAGTCTTTATTGTTTCAACAATTCCTTGTATCGGAAAAACAAATACCAAAGCAGATAAAAGGAGTTTAGAAAGATTTAAATATAGTATTGAAGTCTTCTTTGTTGTCTCCTAATCCTTTATAGCCTTGAGATAATAATTCAATGGGTAAAAGAAAACTCCAACAAATTAGTACCTTATCATGCTTTCGTAAGGTGAAAATAGAGTTAACAATGTGCCTAAACTATAATTAATCGCACCTACAATACTAAGGGAGTTGTTGGGCGAATGACCACACTAGAGGGGAGGGGGGAAAAGTAAATAGTGTGTTATCTAATTTTAAATCTAAGTCTGATTTTAATCGCTTTCTTTCACCTTTAACAATCACAAGTTTAAATGAGCAAGCAATAACAAGATTAAAAAAAAAAGTATACATAAAAGTATCAATGCTAACACAAAGTCTTTTATAATAGTTCGACAATACCTCTGCTCCACTACCTATAAGTACACCGCTTAGGATTTCAAACTCTAGTTCACTAGTTTATGTATCCTATAAGAGAATTTACAACCTAGGGCTCCGACCCTCTCCGCCAAGGGTTATCCTCCTCTCGAGAGTATCTCCAATACCTCTTATCTTAAGGACTACACAATTAGTCATAACAAACTAAGTTTACACTGTGGACTTATGCATCTACACCAAGTCAACCACAAAAAATACAAACCTAGCAACCCAAATTTTTACAACTTCAAATACACATAAATAAATCACAAAATACAACTATAATGAGGCAAATAAACCAAACAAGTTATACTTAGCTCCAACACAAGTTCTTTAGTCCACTTGATGCCTTGAGAAGATGAATCGTTAAAGGTTCAAAGGCAAGATCAATAATGAAAGCCAAACTAGGGTTTTCACAAATATTGGCTCAGCGGTCCAAAGGAAGGCTGTGAATGACCTTATATAGGCAGGTCACTCAAAGAATCTCGAGCTCAACGAGTTGAAACAACTATAAAAATAGTCGTTGGCCCGTTCGATCGCACATCGGTCGATCGAAGTGCAATCGATAATTACACTGTGTGCAGTTTTCAGCACGCTTCGATCTCCGGTCTGGTTTCAGTTTGGTTTTAGGGTTCTTTGCATCATAAAGAGGATTTATGCATTCATTATATGCAGCCTAGACCTAAACTCTAACTACCTGATGAATCCTGAGTGTTGACAAACGTCTTTCCGATTTTTGCGATTTTTCTAATTTTTTTCGATCGCGGACGTTGCACACTACTCGACTTGGAAATATTTCTCCATGAAATTATTAGTTTCATGTTTGTTATATTCAAAATCGAGATTAAGACATAAGTTGAAATCCTTATGCCAACAAGAGTATTTAGTATGCAACAATATATCTGTGCAATACTGGTAATGTGCCTTTTAAATTTCTAGGCCCCACACATTGTCATTGTCACACCCTAAATCCGGTATGACCGGCCAGGGTACGCCACGTACCCCGAAGCCTAACCAAACTCAAACCATAATATAGAAATAACATGAACATACCATAATATTTCAAAGAGAATAAATAAGCTCAATTCCAACCAAAATATAGACTCAAATAACATAAAGTGTTCAAATTATTAAAGAAAGTTTTATAAATAACCAAGAAGCCTAAAAGAAATAAAATGTGGAAACATCGACCCGAGTCTACATGACTCCTCATTAACTCAAAGAAAAGAGAAAAGACTTCGGTATCCCCCTCGACCACGACATGTCACAAGATTCGCTGCCCTGTCGCCACCAGCCGCACTACTGTGTTGGAGAAATGGTCTACACTAGAGGGGGGTGAATAGTATGTTAACTGGATCTATTTGTCTAATTCTAGTTTTAATCATTTCTTAGACTTCTCATGCAAAATGCAATTTCTCGACTAAGTGAGGAAGCAATAATAAAATAATTTAAACACAAGCAATGTACCAATGCTAACACAAGAATTTATAGTGGTTCGACCATAATGCCTACTCCACTACCTAAGCATTGTGCTTAGGATTTCACACTCAAATCCACTAAATTATGAGTAGCTTACAATTGAGAACTTTACACTGGAAAGACCATACACTCACATCGAAGGAACTTCCACTCCCGGAAGTATCCCGCATTCCTATCGATTGAGCTTTCCCACCTAAATTCCTAAGACCTACTCTTAACTTAGTTTACACAAGTAATTTTACACCTTATACACCAAGATAATCACTTACACATAAGACCACACACTAGGTCTTCTTACAACCTCAAGTAAATTAAAGTAAAAATAAATCAAAAAACAAATCTATTACAAGAAGGAGGTGAAGAGAACTTATCACAATGAAAACACCAATTCTTCTTGAGCCTAGCACCCTTGATGAGCCCTTCAATGAAGAACACTTGAAGATGATGGATCAAGAGCTAGGTTTGAAGGATTTGATCAATGAGAAGCTTTAGAGGATGCTAAAAATCACTCTTTGAGGTTTATTGGCATCAATGATCCCCTGGGAGAGAGAGTGGGGGGGGGGGATTTATAACCCCCCAACCAAAGGGCTCGACAATGGGCAAGTATTTTTGCCTGTTGTCGACGCCCGATCGCTTGCCGGTCGATCATCGGTCGATCGATGGATCAATCGCCTAAGCGACTGCGATATTCTATCATTTCTGGGCGCACTTCGATCGACCGAATTGGCTACTGCCAATTTTTGACCATATTCGGTCGATCGATCGGTCGACCAAATTGGCTACTGCCAATTTTTTAGCATCATTCGGTCGATCGAACCTGGGCTGGAAAACTTCCTTTTGATCTTCTCGTTGTGCGCTTTGTTTTCTAGTTCCGCACTTCAACGTGCTCCAACTTGAAAGGCCTTTCATGTATTCTTTTGATTTGTCCAAGCCATCTCTGGTGCACACATTGAATTCTTGTGAGTCATCGTATCAAAACCGATGTCGCAAGACGTGAAACTTGACTTGTCATTTATCGATCATGCGAGCTTCATACTTCAAGAACTTGGTTAAACAGATTTGGTTTGTTATCATCAAAATAGTCATGAAGAGAATAGAGCACGAAGGAAAAAACCTTCGGCCAACATACTGCACCCCGATGTTGGTGAAATAGCCACACTAGAGGCGGGGTAAATAGTGTTTTAACAAATCTTATCGCTCAATTTCGATTTTAAACATTTCTTAGATTACTTAGGCTAAGCACGATATTAATAGCAAGCAGAAGCAATAAATATGAAATAATTAACACTAAACAATATATCAATACTAACACGATTATTTATAGTGGTTCGGCCCCAATGCCTACTCCACTATCTAAGCACCCCGCTTAGGATTTTCAAACTAAGTTTACTAGATTATATCATTTCCCTTACAAAGAGGACTTTACACCGGAAAGTCTCCACTCTCAAACCGAAGGCACTTCCACACCCGTAAGTATCCCATCTTCCTACCGAGAGCACTCTCCCACCTTAACTTAAGGGACAACTCAACTAACCCTAGTAAACTAAGTTTACAACGGTGGAACTAAGCCTCAAACACAAAGGCAACCACTTAATCTATCAAACCTAGCAACTTAGGTTTACACAAGTTCAAATACAATGAAATAAACAAGAAAATATACAAGTAATAGAGCAAAAATACAATAACACAAATACTTAGCTCCAACCCAATGAATTCTAGCTCATCTTGATGCCTTGATGATGAATCAAATCAAACTTGAAGGCAAACTCAAGAAAAATAAGGTAGAAAGCTAGGGTTTCAACAAAGATGGCTCAATCAAAGCTTGTAGGTGTCAAAGGATGTCTCATGAAGCATTAGAGGGTCATAGAAAGACTTAGAAGACCTTTAAATAGGAAAACCACCAAGTGGTGGTCGGGCACAACGGGTATAAACGACTATTTTTCAAGCTGTTATACCACTAGTTGCTGGACCGGTCGAACGTCGGTCGACCGACCAAGCGATTGACCGAGCGACCAGAGCATTCTGCCCGTTCTGGGCAATGTTCGATCGACCGATCGGTCGATTAAAATGCCATCGGTCGACCAGTTGGTCGACCAAACCTAGGCAGAGCAGTTTGGTTAGAGTGGATTTTCTGCTTGTTTGCTCATTTCTGGATTCTGTCTTCGCTAAGTCTACTTATATAATATTTACTAACTTTAAGATAATAACTTTAAAACATAAATGTTATATAAGGATTACCCCCATTTGGATTCAATAAAAATATCTAAAAAATCAAAATCCTTAAGAATCAAAATCTAGCTTTTGGGGTCTTGTACAAATTTCCGAAAAACGAAAATTTTCTAATTTCTCGGGTCAAATAATGGGTATGCTAAAGGGTTCCAAAAATTTCTTTAAAATACATCGTTATCTAGTTTTTACCCAATGAACAATTACCGTCATTTTTTATGTCAAAAAAATGTCTAGGTCATATAGCTCTCCAAGGAGCTCCCAATACTTAGTGAATTTCAGGGCAGTTTACGGGTTTTCATGTTTTGAGGTTCGAGTTTGGTTTTTTTGGATTCTTTGTATCATAACGAGGATTACATCACATGCTAGACACCACAAACCTAAACTCTAACTTCCCGAAGAATCCTGAGCATCGATGAGCGTCCTTACCAATTTCTCCGATTTTTCCGATCGCGGACGTCGTGCGCTAACCGACTTGGAACCTGAAAGAATTTCTCAATGAAACATTAGTTCCATATTTATTATCATCAAAACCGAGATTAAGACCAAGGTAGAAAATCTTAGGCCAACACCCGGTACCTCGACCAACACCCGGTACCTCTCTGATCTAGCTCAGGTGTTGTAAAACAATAGAAATGAGAGGTAATTCCAACTAGGACTTAGTGAGTAGGCCAGTCCTCGATTCCTCCACATCATCATCATGCAATAAGGGAGCATGATAAAAAGCAATAAATAACATCATAACATAATAAGGATATCTACTACTCTACGCATGATAATCACATCCATCACAGATAAAACATCATAATGCAATGTCACATCCAAGTACATGAATGATATCCGGACCCGTCGGCCCCTCAAGCCACGTAGGGTAGGTAGACAGTGTGGCCTCCGAACTACCACCTAGCTCAATGCCGTCTCTTTGGGGCATGCACTCCCCTCATCGACACTGGCTCTTTCGGATCGTCTCTTTGGGGCATACGTTTCCTTCACTGATCGGGTCTCCAGACTATTTCTTTGGGGTATGATCTCCCCTCACCAGTTGGACTTCCAGAATAAGATCAACACTGTCTCTTTGGGGCATACCCTTCCCTCACCAACGAGGCTGTCGGGAAATGCACAAGCACATCACACACACAGTTATAAGAATAAGCATAAGATGCACTATCAGTATATAATAAGCTAGGTTAATGACATACCCCAACCGGCCTCCACCTCCTCAAATCATATATCACAACCACGCATGTGTATAAGAATATAACATGGAATGTACAGCTCATAAATAAAAGGTACAACACATCCAATAGTGTAGGGAAAAGAGAACGAAAATCATATATAAATAAACCCTAAAATAGGGAATCACCACCCAACCATCCTACGCAATTTTAACCCGCCCTTGGTGACCCTAGCTGAGTACCCTAGGGTCGGCCTACCTCCCTCACCCGAGTGCCCTAAGGGCAAGGAAGGTTCGACCCCCTTAGGTGACAAATTAGAGTCCTAATGTCTCTAGGTGTCCCTATGGCCCTTAATTCCTAGGTATAGATTCCTATAATGTTTATATAATTAGGAATAAATTCAACACACCCTAAAGTGAAATCCCTATGTGTGAAAATATGTTAAAAACCCTAAAAATCTTTCCTTTAGGTGGATGGCCACCCTAGGGTTCCTAAAGAATCCTAAAGGGGGGCGGCATACCCTATATCTCCCCTAAAACACCTTCTTCCTCAAGATTTCAAGCAAGCACCAAGAACCCTCAACAACCATCAAGAAACCTCAAAGAAATCATCAAGAATTGAAGGAAAAGTGGGGCAGCATAGAAAGGGTAGGGGCGGCCAAATCGCCCAAAAATCGATCCGACGAAATCATGACGATAAGAAAACCCTCGATACGAATAATCAACTAATACGACGGAATCGAAGTAAAAAAATTGACGAAACCCCACGACATAGGGGTGGCGGCATGGCTGATGAAAAAAGGGAAAAAGAAGGCTAATCCACTCACCTCTTTGGAGAAAACGAAAAGGAAGAAGACGATAGGGATCCTCCTTCAATCGGCACCGACGAACTCACAAAATTCTAGCTCCGACGGCTCCTCCTCCTCCTTGGTGTCGCCTTCTCTCTCTCTCTCTCTCTCTCTCTCTCTCTCTCTCTCTCTCTCTCTCTTGGGTGGCGTGTGGCTAAACAGTAGTCATGCGCCCCCAATGGGTAATTTATGGGCCCTGGTTGGCCATAATTATCAAAATGCCATCACTTATTCGACTTGACTTATAAATTCCATAATTAATTCATTCTAACTCCGATTCAAGTTCCGCTTGAACCTATAGACTCGTCTCGAGATCCTCTATCATATTAGCATGCTAAATTATAGAAAAAATATAAATAGATTTTCCCCAAATTTTTTCTATATTTAAAGCTCACTCGAATTCAATTCCGCAGCTCTGCGCCAACCCGCACTAACTTGAGCCCACAGTCCACTGCTTAAGAATAAAATATTATTTTTAAGATTTGAGGCATTACAACCATGTTTGGTTAGAGCACTTTACCAGTAATCTAGATCGCGTCAGTAATCCACATTACCACCTAATTTATTCTAAATTTTTGAATTCATATCAATTATATCTCATCGTCAGATGTCTGTTAATGTAACTATTAATTGCTGACGTGATAGTTTAGTCAGCATCACTATTTTTAAAAAATAAATAAATTATATAACCCCTCTTCCTCCTTCTACCTGATATCACGTTCTTAAATATAAAAGTTTATTTTTAAATTGTTTTCATTAGTATATGCTGACATTTGCTAAGGTGTCAAATCTTAATTAAAAATAGGAAAAAGGTCTAAAATGGTCCCTCAACTATGGTAGATTATTCACTTTGGTCCCACAACTTTTTTTTGGCTCACATGGGTACCTAAAGATTTTTCCGTCCTCACTTTGGTCCTTGGCCCACGCTCTATCGTTAAAATATGTCTACGTGGCTAATGTTCACATGACGTGGCATCCGGCTTTAGTTGAATTTGCTTACGTGTATTTACATGCATGTGCCTACACGTCTGATTAGACCGTTTAAACTACTTAATTTAAATAATTCATAAATTCCCTTTAACCTAAATAACACCCACTCTCGATGCAACTCACTCACAAATCCCTCACTCTCGACCCAACTCACCCCTATATCCTTCACTCCCGACAAACACTCACAGTTCTAATCTCTCACTCTCGATGAGGACCACTGGAAGATTGACAAGGAGCACTACACCAGAGAAGGATGACGAGGACCACACGAAATTCCCAAGGTTGTCACAAAAGAAAAAGGACCAATTTGCAACCCATTGTTCCAACTCTTTCACTACTATCTTCTTTCAATCCGCTAGTCAAAGAAGGTAAACCCTTGAAAATCAATGATATAAGGGTGAGAATGATTTAGGATACAAAGGCAATGATAATTTATAATTCTGTAGACCTGCATACCCTTTGGAGCTAAGGTTAGAGGAAGTGAAGAATGATGCACATGCTGCACTTCTAGGGAGGACTGCTCTTATAAGGCTACATGGTTAATGTAGAGGAAAATGAAGGAGCTGCAACTTATTAATTTGGATGCCCATAACTGGTTAATGCAACATGAACTAAAAAGATGGGCAAAATCTCATTTTAGCAAGTGTGACATCTTGATGAATAATATTTCAAAATCATTCAATGGCTTACTTATGGAGGCTAGGGAGTGTCTATCATTAGCTTATTGAACTGGATAAGAAAGTACCTGATGAGAAGATTTGCAAAGAACAGAATTTTGTATGAAGGGTACAAAGGGAATAACAAGATTTGCCCAAGGTCAAGAAAAAGATTTGAAAAATATATGATGGAATCTGTCAAATGGAGAGCTTCATGGGCAGGGGATCAAAATATGAGGTGACGAATTTTGATAGTCTACAATTCATAGTTGATTTAACATCCAGGTATTGTTCATGCAGGTTATGGGATTTGTGTGGCCAGATTGTCATGTCCATATGTTGTGTGTGTTATCTATGCACACCATGGAGACCCTGAAGAATTTGTGAAAAATTGTTATTCAATTGACACATATGAACAGTGTTATATAGCTTCAATTAACCCTATAAATGGAGAGAACATGTGGGTTCATGTCCTTGACATGCCCACCATAACTCCTCCTATTTATAGGGTACCAATTGGAAGGCCAAAAAAGCTTAGAATAAGAGATAAGGATGAGTCAACCTACCAAGAACAAATGGAAAAAGAGTTACAATCGAAGCTCAACAATTTATGCAAATTGTGGAAACTATATACACAATAGAAGAACCTATAATTAAGAATCAATGGTGTGAACCTAGGCCCACAGTTGCAAAGCAAAAAAAAAAGGTGAATCTTCACAAGCTGCAGTTTCACAACCTTCAACTCAAGCTTCACAATCTAGTGATCCTGTCGTTGCAGCTTCATAACCTATTTTAAAAAATAAAATATGTGATCTACCACCAACAAGACTTTACTTCTCACAGCCTCAACAACCTTAACAAGTGGCACCTAGGAAGAAGGGTTTTGTAGCTAAGGTCAAAGTTCCATTTCATTAGTACAGTCCCCCAAAAAAGAAGTACAAACTCATGTGGTCCTACTGTAATGAATACTTTAAGTGCATCAAATATTGTGAACTTGCTATAATAAATACTTTAATATTTTATGGTCCTTGTTTCTTTGAAATTGATGTTGTTTTATTGTAAACAATGAAGTTGTGGACCATACTTGACAGTGCTTTCTGTTTTGTATAATTGGTGGTCCAAAGTTATTAATTTGATAGTGCATGTGTTTTGTATTGTACTTGACAGTGTTATGTTACTTGTTTTATCAACTTTATAGTGTTATGTTACTTGTTTTATCAACTTGACAATATTATGTTACTTGTTTTGTACTTTTACTTGATAGTAAGCTGTTTTCTGATGATTGTCACTTGGTCTCTCAATTATTTTGTCACATTCATTTTGGCCACTCAAACAAACAAATTGCAAACTTCATTGCACAAAAGTTCATTACAATTACTTCATTGCAGTAATGTTAAAAAAGGGTAATTTTATTGCAGTAAAATAGTTTACAATATTACAATGTTCATACCATTAACCTAAAATCCACACAAAACAACACCACTTCAATTCTTAGCTACAATTATCACTACAATAAGCATTAAAAAAGCTGTCAATCCCCATGAAATCATCATCATCATCAGCTTGTAAAGCCTCATGACAGTTGTCGCCCTTTCAAGCTCCTGGAAATGGTTTTGAGCCCATTTCGGCACCGGCTCGTCAACTCATTCGAAGAATTGATACGACCAACGCTCCTAATAACACAATGAAGGAGCATTAGTTTCAAGCTCCAAAATTATAACACCGAAAAATAAGAAGGAGCTACTTACCCAGAAATTGGGACACCTATAGAATCGCCGACCCCTATTAACACCCCTCCTTGATGTGTAGGTCAAAATTTGGCCACCACAATCACAATAGAGTTGGTACTGAGCTCAATTACACATCCCACTGCTTCGCTGGGTGCTGCTGCTAGTTGCATCATCAAGGATCGCCATTGTTGCAGAGAAACCTAGCTGTGTTTTTAATTTAGTGGTTGTTCATATATAAGCCCTCTTAATAATGGTTTAATCAGACACGTATGCACCTGTAAATACACGTAAGCAAAGTCGACTAAAGCCGGATGCCACGTCGTGGGAACATTAGTCACGTAGACATTTTTTAACGACAAGGGATGGGCCAAGGATCAAAGTGGGGACGGAAAATTTTTTAGGTACCCATGTGAGCCGAAAAAAAGTTATGAGACTAAAGTAAATAATCTTCCATAGTTAAAGGACCATTTTAGATATTTTCCCTAAAAAATATAATTTTGATGCTAACATGTTAGCAAATATATATATATACAAGAAACGACTCATTCCCGTCTAAACTCTCCCTACTCTCTCAAATTTTTATTTTTATTTTTACCTCCCCTCAAACTTTTCTCACTTTCCTCACCTAAATTTTTTCTCCCAAATTTTTACCCCACTTAAATTCGTAATAAAATTTTTTACCCCAATTATTTTCTCTATAATAATCTATTTTGATATTTTTAATTTTTAATTTATTGTTTTTTAAATAATAATTGTAAATATTTTTTATTTTATTGAAGTTTTTTATATTAGTTTTTGGGGTTGTTATTGAAAAAATAGTATTTCAAAATCAAAAAAATGTACGCATACTTGTATTATATTTGATTTTTATCCATAAAAATCTTATTATTTTTGCATTTTTAATATTTTTGATCATTGAAATTCATATAAATTAATTTTTTAATGTATATAATTATATTTTATATTATTTTTATGTTTATGAAATATCATATTTTCTTTACTTTTTTAAAAAAACTCAAATAATTTCAAATTTCTTTTATATATATATATATATAAAAGTAACATATCATTCCCGCATAAATTCTCTCCCCTCAAATTTTTGCCATTTTCCTCATCTAAATTTTTCCTCCCAAATTTTTATCCCACTTAAATTTAGAATAAAAGTTTTTACCCCACTTTTTTTTTACAAAAAGAAATATTATATTAGGCTATTAGCCAGTAGAAAGAGAATTACGACACAGGATGACATCAAGCTCGGGAGGCCTAGTGAAACTCTAACAGATGGATTCCTTGAGACACCTAGCTCTATTTGCTGCTCAGTGGGCAACTTTGTTTGCATTACGAGAAATATGAGAAAAAATTACATGACAGAAGTTTAAACAACAATCCTTAATGTCTTGGAAGAGTGGTCCTAAATTACAAGGCAGTTGTACGTTCGCATTTAATGAATCAATCAACTACTTGCAATCCGATTCCACAATGAAGTTATCCATATTCCTGCCATAAGCATAAGAAAGAGCGTGAAAGATAGCCAAGGGTTTAGAATAAATAGGTGAGCAAGAATTAAAAAAATAACTGGAGGCATGAATACACTCGCCTTTAGAATTTCGGAGAATAATTGCTGTACCACCATCGTGGTTTAGATAAGAGCCATCACAATTGAATTTAAACCAATTTTCCGGAGGGGGGGACCAATCACAAGCATTAGAATACTTATACAGGAAGCCCTCAGGAGTGTAAGTATCTAAAAATTGGCTTGAGAAAGCCAAAATGTGAGTCACCGCCTTCCTAATGGCAGGCCTAGCCCCCCATGCTTAATAGAGTTCCAAAAATACCAGATAAACCAAATGACATTGGCAACAATGGCCTTGGTTTCCAAGATTCGATCTAACCCCGGATTCATCAAGAACCAGCTACTAGAATGCCAGTTTAATCTACAGGAGAAATCCAATTTAAGAATACTTCCAAGGGACAACCAAATAGCTGAGGCAAAATCACAATGAAAAAACAAATGTTGAACAGTTTCAACCGAAATATTACAAAGAATACAAGTATCATTAGAAGAAATGCCCAAAGCAAAAAGCCTTGATTTCAAAGGAAGCCTCTCATGAAAAAAGTTCCAAATAAAAAGTTTAACCTTAGGAGAAGTTTTTAATTACCAAATATAAGACCAAACTGGATTAACAACTGTAGAGGCAAGATCAGAGCACTTTAAGAATCTATAAGCAGAGGAGGAAGATGCAATACCATTTTTATCAGGCATCCAAACAACCCTATCATCATCGGGCTGTATAGGTAACCCAATGCTTGTGATATCATCCCAAAGAGCTTTGCCACACATAGTTAGGCCAATAAAAGGAGACCAACAGTGATTATAGAGCAAATGATGCACATAAGTATTCTCATTCACCACATTCATATTACAGGTTTAATAGCTAATGGCAAGTCATCAATCCATAAATCATTAAGAAAAGAAGTACTACTGCCAGAACCTATAATGGATTTAAATCCAAAATGTAATTTAGAAAAAGCATGCATAATAAGCTTCCAAGCAAAGGAGGCATGAAGAGTCTTCCTACTGTTGAAATCATTCAGAGGAGGGTATTTGGATTTAATCAGGTTAACCCAAACAGAATGAGAACCATTAAGATAGCCATTAAGCCTTTTAATCTGTAAAAAAGACTCTTAAGTCCGAGGTCCTGAATTCCCAGCCCACCAAAATCTTGAGGCAAGGTAATAGCATCCCAGCTAACATGATGCATGCCTCTCTTATCAGAAGAGCTGTTTCACAGGAAATTTCTAAACCTGTTTTCAATCTTAGTACAGAGCTCCTTATTAATCCAAGTAATAGAGATAGTATGCACAAGAATAGAGTTTAAAACAGATTTAATTAGGACAAGCTTTCCTGCTTGAGAAAGCAAACTAGCTTTCCAGCTTGAGAAAGCAAACTAGCTTTCCAGTTACTAAGCTTAGAATCAACGTGAGCAAGCATGTGCTCATGAGTCTTAGGGGGAGGCCTTCTAGGAGAAATTATAACCTCTAGATATTTAAAAGGAAAAGAGCCTACCCTCATACCCAACCTATTACAAATGCTGAGCTTAGCAGAAGAAGAGAGATGCCTAGGAAAGTAAATTTCAGATTTGCTAAATTAACTTTTTGACCAGTAAGCAGTTCATAATGAGCAAAAATATCCTTAACAGAGTTAAAGCTTTTATTGTTGGCCTTAAGAATAAGGATTATGTCATCAGCAAACATTAAATGAGAGATAGAGAAATCATTCAACTTAAAAGGAGTATACTTACCCAAAGCAACAGATTTATTAATCAGACAGGTAAGAACTTGAGCAACCATAATATAAAGGAAGGGGGATAAAGGGTCCTCTTGTCTAATACCTCTGTTCGAAGGGAAGAATTTAGATAGCTAAGAATTAACTAAACATGCAAAAGTAGGGTTATCAATGCAAGCATGTATCCAATTAATAAACTGTTGAGGAAAATGGTACCGGTTAAGCATAGAGAAGATGATTTCCCTATTTAGAAGGTCAAAAGCATTCTCAAGATCAATCTTAATAATTATAAAGGGTTGCCTACTTTTAGTGCCATAGAAAGAATGAATTAATTTCTGCACAACTAAAATATTATCTTGAATAAGTTTACCTTTCACAAAAGCAATTTGTTCATGGCTAATAAGATAAGGAATACAAGCTTTTAGCCTATTAGCAAGTAGTTTAGAAATAATTCTATAAGAAAGATTGCAAAGAGCCAAGGGTCTAAAATCTTTAACAAGACTAGGATGCTTGACTTTAGGGATAAAAGTAAGCATGATTTGGTTCCACACATCAGGAAGCTTAGAAGAATGATAAAAAAACTTTCATATCACTCATAAAAGTATTAGAAATAATATGTCAATAAGTCTTATAAAATTCTATAGTAAAACCATCATGACCCGGACTTTTGTCATTCCCAAGAGGATTAATAGTGCTAATAACTTCAGATTCAGAAAAAATTGCAATAAGACTATCATGAAGATAAGCAGGAACATGAGGCAAGTTAGGCCAAAAAGCAGAGTTATCCATAGAAGGGGAAGTACTATTCCACAGATTACTATAGTGTTTAACAAATTCTGTAAGAATAATTTCATCACCATAAACCGGAATAAGCTAAGAATTTTTAATACTACTAATGTGATTTAAACGACGTCGAATGGTAACAATTCTATGGTAATAAGCTGTATTCTTATCACCTTCATTGAGCCATTGAGCTTTAGACTTTGACCATCACTTAATACAGATTTGCCTCTGAAGGGCAATCTGCCTATTATAAAGGGATCTAAGCTTATCATGAATATCTGCAGGGGCATGAGGAAGATGCTCCAAGGATTCAAGAATAGCAATATCATCATATGTATATTTAAGCAAAGTTTCTAAGTTTCCAACATAAGACTTATTCCAATTTGCAAGAGCAGATCTAGTAGCAATGAGTTTAGAATCAAAAATAGAATCACAAGTAGAGTGAGAAGGCAAAGACCAAGCATTATTGATAACTTCCTTACATTCATCATATTCAGTCCAAAAGTTTTGGAAACGAAAAAGTCTACGTCTAGCATGATTATAAGTAGGAATATCAAATAACAAAGGTATATGATCAGAAGAAAATCTATTTAAGTGCTTTACAGAAGAGTGACCAAAGTGGTGCAACCAAACAACATTGGCAAAAATTCTATCTAATCTAATAAATTTTTTTGCTAAACCTTGCCTATTATTAGTCCAAGTGTACTTGCAACTAGTATAACCAAGATCCACCAATCCACAATGTTTAACAAAAGCTTTGAAATTAATAACAAATTTAGTTAATTTAAAGGGAAGACCTCCACACTTATCCTCAGGGGTTAAAATGGAGTTAAAATCTCCCAAAATCACCCAAGGATAGGAAGACAAATCTTTATCAGTCAAAGAGTTCCAAAGATTGGCCTGAATATAAGGGTCAGTACTAGCATAGACAACTAATAAAAGAAAGGGAGCACAATTATTAAATTGAACAACAACATGAATAATTTGAGGCATAATATGAACAATATTAGCAGAAACAATAGCAGCATTCCAAGCTAAAATAATACATCCTGAAGCACCATTGCTAGCTTGAATGACACCTTTTCAGTTGCGGCCAAAAGAATTAATCAACTTATTAGAATAAGAATAATCAAGGTGAGTTTCTTGGAGGGCAATGATATTGATCTTAGCAGTTCTTATTTGAAGAGCCAAGAACTCACGAACAGACTTCCTCCAAGCACCCCTGGTATTCCAGTTAAGTATCCTCATTTAACACAGAGAAGGAAATAGGTGACTCAACGTCAATTGAGGCATCAGTGGCCATGGGTAAACACTACTAGAAAAATGGTCATCAGCAACGGCTCATGCCGTTGCTGAGCCGTTGCAATAGCGCCGTGACAGAAAGTCGCGTTGCTGATGACTTAGCAACGGATCAGCAACGGCCGCTCGGGCCGTCGCTCAAAACATTATCAGCAACGGCCGCTGGGCCGTTGCTAAAAATATTATCAGCAACGGTTTTGCCACAGACCCGGAGCCGTTGCTGATACCATTAATAGCAACGGCCGCTGAGTCCGTAGCAACACCGTTAGTAAAACTCCGTCGCTAAGCCGTTGCTGTAGGTCATCAGCAACGACTTTCGATACACTTTTAGCAACGGCGTTCCCACGGACGCCCGTGGGAAAGCCGTTGCTGATGACCTATACCTGCAACCAGAAAATTTGAAAATTTCAAATTTCCATTGATACATTGATACATTTATCTGATACATAACTCACACACCCATACCCTCATACACACATTCATTTACACATCACAAACATCTCATACACATTCATTCACACATCACAAACACACCAAGATATACATCAAAACAATTATATTTATATTCATAATTATCCACGATAGTATAAACACAATTCAAATGCAAAATTGAAGTATCAACATCTCAGTAACATAGTCAATATAAATTAAACAAGTTCAATATCTCAGTAACAAAGTCAATATAAACAAAATCTCACGATGACGATGGAGGATGGCCTGGATCATATGGCGGGGTCTGGAGTGCTCGAGTGTACACCGGCGTGGACTGACTCGAGGATGATGGATTAGATGATGCCGAAGAGATGCCTGCTTCGGGATGACCCGACAAGTTGCGTAGCATAGCTTCTATATTCGCCATCGTCTGACTCTGGCGCTCCATCAACTAAGTCTGACGCGCGACCGTCTCCTCTAGTGTCCTTATCCTATTACTATGATCATAACTGGATCTGGAGGTGGACGGCCGCTCACCAGCGACCGGAGGGGTCGGTGCCCCAAGTGGCCCTAGTACGGCTCGCGCATGACCACTATCTGCGAAGCCATATATGCGGCCATGGTCCCAGCCACCTGCGGCCTCGACCCACGATGCTGCGTCAAAGTCCTCGGGGGTACCCCCACGCTGCACCACCGTCTGGCTGTAGGTCTCCTACTCGAGTTTGATTTTTTGTTTAATATTTATCATAAAACTTAAATTATAAATATATAATGAATAATTTAAACAAATATATAATTACTATAATGTATGCAGCGCGGTTGTGGATGTACTCCCCAGTCCCATGTGCTCGACGGTGAGTCCGCTCAAACACCGCCATCGGGGAGGGTCGCTGGACACTCCCGTCATCCGACACCGTCGTCTACATTTACAAAACAAATACATTAATTAGTACACATAATAACAAATAAAATATATAATTAAAAGATATACTTACCATACGGTTTGCGTGCACTGCAAATGCAACAGAGCCGCCGGTGTGACGCGCTGCTCCCCCCGACATGCGATTTCTAGCCGCATTCCGAGAAACCTCCTGCCATCGATCCGTCGACCATATCCCCACGAGCTGGTCCCATATATCCGGAGTAATCCAACCGGGGCCGTATCCCCGAGTCTCCGCGATGTTAGTGGTCCCAGCTCGGGCCATCGCCTGGGACCGAGCCTGCCCCAGCTGCCCGTTGTACCTTGCCCGGGAAATAGCCTCCCAGGCAGCGTAAATGAAGGGCCTCTGGTCCTCGGCCCATGTATAGCGAGCCTGCAAAATAATAATATCAGTACCAATATTAATATATCATCATGCATGTAAAAAAAATAATAATACGTGCCTCAAACTCGCGCCATAACATGTCGACGTGCTCGCTAGGCACGTGAGACCACGTAGGCCATGCCCCGTGCATGTATCGTCGAATAGTAGAAGAAATGCTCCTCGGCACTTCTTCTTGCTCGAACCTGCACAACAAAAATAAATTTTAATATTATATTATGATATAATGAATTTGTAATGATTCATAATTCATGATATATTACGTACCGCTCCCCAATCACGCTAATCAATCTACGTGACTCTGTGGCTGGTGGAGGCTGCCACCTGTTCGGCCCGCGTGGCCGCCTACGTCTGGATGTACTAGCCTCGGCAGTATCATCCTCATGAGGATCAGCAACAGGAGGATCAGCAGCATGAGTAAGTGCTGGAGTCTCACCGATCGAAGACTCCGAAACTCTCCTGCGTCGATAACCACGACCAGACATATCTGTCGAACAGACATATAATCAGATTATTGTATAAATAGTAGAGATATATTTAATAAAATATATACTTTACAATTATTCTTCATCATCTGAATAATAGTCTTCGAATTCTTCTTCTTCTTCCTCTTCTTCCTCTTCTTCATCTTCTTCATCTCCAGCTTCCTCAATTTCATGATCGTCATCATCAGCATATTCAACTTCTAATTGAATTGATGTTGTGTCTGCATCCTCGAGTATTGGAATAATACGATCCACAGCAGGAAGATCATCTTCTTGATAGAAACCAGGAGGATCATTTTCTCCTACTATCGGATCAATTTTTCCTCTACCTTTTGTCTTACAGACTACACGCCAATTCGCTCTATCTTTATTTCGAGCCGGATACTTCGCGTAATATACTTGTTCGGCTTGTGATGCCAATATAAAAGGCTCATTTGCTGCCAATTTCGATTTGTAATTAACCTCAACAAGTTTGTATTTTGGATGAACTTTCATGCCCCTTTCTGTTGTATCGAACCAATGACATCTAAATAGGATCACTGATTTCAAGCCGAAGTAGTGCAACTCTATCACTTCTTCCACCAGTCCATAAAAATCCATATCACATTCAACATAGGTTGTCCCTTTCACGCAGACCCCAGCATTCATCGTCTTCTTTGCAAATGAATATTCAACCGTGTGAAATTTATACCCGTTAACAAAATATCCGCTATAGCACGACACAAGTCGCGACGGTCCACTAACAAACTCAAATATTCTTTCATCTATTTCAGCTCTGTGATCTTTGCTGTAAGTCTGAATCCAAGTAGGGAAATCACGATTCCGTAATGTCTCCAATTCTTGATCGTTGTGAATAGAGTATTTTTGCACCATCTCAATGTCAAATATTTTAATGAATTGTTCAATCTCTGGACAATTGAGTAATACATACAAGTGTGCCAAATGATACTCTTCATCGCTTAAGTGTCGAGATGGACGAGAACCAAAAGCACGACCAGAGTGACAAAATATATTTAAACGTCCATCTGAATGTCGAACACCCCCGTCGTCGTTACGTGGAAGACGATCAAATCTTGTCTGTACTGTCGATTCAAAGTAAAATGAGCAGAATGTTGAAATTTCTTGGATGATATACGATTCAGATATTGATCCTTCAACAGCTGCGGTGTTCTTTACTTTTTTCTTCAGACGATTCATGTATCTTTCAAATAAGTACATCCAACGATATTGAACGGGGCCACCAACTCGTGCCTCGTATGCCAAGTGTATCGGTAGATGCTCCATCGAGTCAAAAAATGCAGGAGGGAAAAACTGCTCCAGCTTGCATATGATTTCAACAATATTATTTTCAAGTGTTGACATATCTTCGACTCGAAGGACATTTGCACAGATGCTTCTAAAAAACATATTTAATTCAGTCAACGGACCCCAAATATTATCAGGTAGAAGATCTCGAAATGCGATCGGAAGTAATCTCTGCATGAATACATGACAATCATGGCTCTTCATCCCTGATATTTTGCAATCATCGACGTTCACACATCGAGATAAGTTTGAAGCATATCCATCGGGTAATCTGAGTTCTTTTACCCATTGACAAACATCTTTGATCTGTTGTTTATTTAACACATATAGGGCCTTCGGTTTCAGATATCGTCCGTTGACCTCTTGTAACTCCAACTCTGGTCTTTTACAAAGTATTTTCAGATCATGTCGGGCTTTGACATTATCTTTAGTTTTTCCAGAAATATCCATCACAGTGTTGAAAATATTATCAAACACATTTTTTTCAATGTGCATGACATCTAAATTATGTCGAATCAATAATGAACTCCAATAGGGCAATTCCCAAAAGATATTTTTTTTCACCCAGTTGTGTGTTTGGCCAGAACCTGACACTCTTTCATTGCGACCAAATACTATATCTGGAAGTGCTGAAACACGTGCTAACATTTGTTCACCAGACAACATCGGTGGTGGCCCATCTCTTTCGACTCTGCCCTTAGTAAATTTATTACGATTCCTTCGATACTGGTGATGAACCGGTAGGAATCGACGATGACAATCAAAGAATGAGATTTTTCGTCCGTTCTGAAGACTGATTGATTTAGAGTGTTCCATACAATACGGGCAAGAGAGTCGGCCGTGAGTGCTCCAACCCGACAACATGCCGTACGCGGGGAAATCATTGATTGTCCACAAGACCGCGGCCTTTAAATTGAAGTTTTGCTTCCGATGACAATCATAAGTGACAGCTCCCTCAGTCCACAATGTTTTCAATTCATCTATCAAGGGTCTGAGAAATATGTCAATTTCTTTTCGCGGACCCTTAGGACCCGGAATAATCATCGAAAGATAAATAAATTCATCTTTCATGCACATTGACGGTGGCAAATTATAAACTGTCAGCAGCACTGGCCAAACTGAATAAGGAGTTGCAGAATGTCCAAACGGATTAAAACCATCTGTGCACAATCCCAATCTGATATTTCTAGTATCCATAGCAAATGAAGGATAACATGTATCCAAATGTTTCCATGCTTCACTGTCAGATGGATGAGTCATTACTGTATCATCACGACTTCTTGCATGCCAACTCATGTAGGGGGCTGTCTTTTCCGACATGAATAATCTTTGAAGCCTCGGTGTTAGTGGAAAATACCGAAGCACCTTAAACGGGATATTTTTCTGTCGGACCGATTTCTTCTCCTTGTAACGAGGGTGTTGACATACAGGGCATTTATCCAACTGCATATTTTCTTTATAATATAAAATGCAATTATTTTGGCACGCGTGTATTTTTTCGTACCCAAGCCCCAATTTTCTCATTAGCTTTTTAGTCTTATAAAAAGTAGGCTCAAACTTGTTATCAGTAGGCAGCATTCCATTAATCAATCTAGCAATCCGATCATACGCAACTCCGCTGATATTACAATCGGCCTTGATGTTTAAGAGCTGTGTCATTGCTGAAAACCTAGTGTATTTAGGACAATTCTCATACAAAGGTTCATCGGCAGCTTTCAACATCTCGTAAAATTCTGCAGCTTCTTTATTCGGTAATTCAATCTCTACCGCAGCCCCTACTTCTGTGATATCAACCGCTGTAGTATCTGGTGGGACTGATGTCTGAAGAACTGGCCGATCAACATTATCATTCAGGCGGAATTGACCCCCAAGACTATCAAGTATCATAGTTCTATAGGGATTACATTGACCGGATGAAGAAGCACCAGCAGAGGAAGATTCACCATATGTCTGAACGATAGGATTGCTCGACGTCCCGACTTCGCGTGACTCCCCGTGACAAGTCCATAGAAAATATCTTGGTGCAAATCCTTTGCTATATAGATGCAGAGTGACAGTCTCCCGATCCAAAAATCGTTCATTCGAACAAATGCGGCACGGACATCGGATTTGATCACCCATGCTAACGAAATTCCGATTCGAATAGGCGAAATTTAGGAAGTACGTTACGCCTAATCGAAACTCATTCGTTAAAGCTCCACGATCAAGACGTCGGTACATCCAACTTCGATCAACCGACATGATTCTGTCAATCAATGACAATTTCTTTGGTTAATGTCTTTAGGTGAGATTGTCCTATTCCATTCGGGATTTATGTTATTCGTACTGCACTTACGTTTTTATTTTAACTGTTAACTAATTATTCTAAATTTCGACAGCATCTCCCTACAGTTCTCCGAATACGCATATCATCTGGGCGCGTATCGGAGAACAAGAGAGATGTTGCCGAATTTTAGAATAATTAGTTAACAGTTAAAATAAAAACGTAAGTGCAGTACAAATAACTATATTCCCAAATTGTCCAATCAGGGACAATTCAAGAATTGTACGTCGTATAAAAGATCATCTACTTCTTTTACACGAACATACAATCCCCGAACGGATCTAAGGTTTTGCTAAATCATATCCGATTCGTCGATGCGTACGTGAAACATATCAACTCGTCGGATGGATGATTATTGTCTAAATGTTTCGAGACAGTTCGAGTCTATATTGGACGATTTCGGCGCGCGTCCGAAGTGGACGATTCCGGCGCGAGTCCGAAGTGGACGATTCCGAAGCGAGTCCGAATTGGACGATTCCGGCGCGCGTCCGAAGTGGACGATTCCGGCGCGAGTCCGAATTGGACGATTCCGGCGCGCGTCCGAAGTGGACGATTCCGGCGCGCGTCCGAAATTAATCTAAACCCTAATAATTAATCTAACAAATTAAACAATTAATCTAAACAATTAATTAACATTTATAAAATAATTAATTAACAGTTTCAAAACAATAAAATATATATATATATATATATATTCCGGCGCTGGAGTCCACCCTCCGGCGCCGGCGTACAGTGGCCGGACACACTGTCCGGCCACTGTAGAAGGTCCGGCGGCGGCCATAGGCCGACCGCCGCCGGTCGAAACCCTAGAAATAGGGTTTCGGTCGGATTTTAACATCTCCGGCCGAAACGGTATAGGTCGGCCGATCAACATACCGGCAACAGCGGCAGCGGCGCGGCGGCGAGAGGCGTCGGCGTCGGCAGCAGCGGCAGCAGCGGCGAGAGGTGTCGGCAGGAGCGGCGGCGGCAGCAGCGGGAGGAAGAAGGGTCGGGCGCGAGAGCGTGCCCTGTATAAACTTATCAGCAACGGCTCACTCGCCCATTAGAAAGCTGTTGCTGATAAGGTATCATCAGCAACGGCTCACTTATCCGTTAGCAAGCCGTTGCCGAAGATTAAATAATCAGCAACGGCTCGCCTTTCCGTCAGAAAGCCGTTGCTGATAATTAAAATAATCCGCAACGGCTCGGTTATCCGTTAGAACGCCGTTGCAGATACACATATCTGCAACGGCTCGGGCGGCCGTAAAAACGCCGTTGCAAATAGCAACGGCTTGAGCGGCCGTTGCTGATAGCCGTTGCTGAAGACCAAGTTTCTAGTAGTGAAATCAGAGGGAGGGGGAATGTTAGATCTATACCTCTTAGGTTTATTTTGCTCCTCAAGAGTAGGGGATTTATGAATAGGAGACTTGGTAATTTTAGAGGTCTTCTTTCAGGATGTTCTCTTCATAACAGAAGGGGAGGGAGAAGACACAAAGGCATTGAATATAGTAGAAAGTTCTCCTGCCAATTCCTCCAAGGATTTAGAAGGTAAATGAGTAAATGAGGGAGGCCCTCCATTAATCCCAGAAATGTTCTCCGACTGAATGGGAACATCAACATCAAAAGGGTTTGAAGGAGGGGGAATTAATCAAGGGGAGGACAAAACCGAATTGAGAGGGGTAGAAGGTTTTAAGGGGGGAGGAGATTGATGCAAGGGAGGATTAACAGAGAACTTCTCCAGAGAAGGGGGTGCTTGGAGGAAGGCTGCGTCCCTCGAGAGGAAGAGGAAGATTTAGCCCTAACTTCAGAGGCTTTTCCCGTAGAGTTTCTCTTACCAGTCCCCACAGAGTTTTGAAAAACCCGAGCACGATCCTCCCCTGGAATAGGAGGAGAGACCGCGCTTCTAGGGTTCCGTCGGTGGTGTTAAGTGAAATCCCACACTAGAAAGGGGGGGGGGGTTGAATAGTATTGAGTTACTTTCCTAAAATACTTCAATTCTCTTTTTTACCAATTTCAATTTCAACCAAATGCAAGTGCAACTAAGTAATGTTCGTTAGTGAATATGAAGCACAATTAAAACAAACACACAAAGCAATGCTAACACTTGAAAATATAGTGGTTCGGCCAACCGTCTACTCCACTACCTTGGCTCCACACTAAGGATTTTTAACCAACTACTTTATAGATTTTGTGTTTTCCTTTGAATACAACCGAGGACTCTATTCTCAACCCTTTGAGAACTCCTCAAACCTATTCACCTAGGCAAAATATAATTCTACAAAGTAAACCCTAAGTGTTTACACTAGCACACATAGTAAGCTAACCAATGAAAATAAGTTTAAACAACACTTAAAATTACAATGAAAAGGGCTAAGAAATAAACCAAGATCAAATGCTCTTTTCCAAGCCTTCAAAGCCTTCAACTCGCCATGTCGTTGAGCTCGAATCGAAGCCCGAGTTGAGGGAAGATGATCGCTTGAGAAGACGTTGATCGGAGAAGCGAGCGCAAGCAATCAATCTCTAGAAGGCACAATGTCTCTTTTGAATGCTTATGTTAGTTGTTAAGAGAGATTAAAGAAGTTAGGTGAGGGGTATTTATAACCCCTCAACCGAATGGCTCTTTAACGGGCGTTTTTTCGCCCGTTGGACGCCGTTCGGTTGCTTGCCGGTCAATCATCGGTCGACCGACCGATCGACTGCCTAGCGATCGCTGGTGTTTTGAGCTTCTGTAGCTCTGTTCGGTCGATCGGAGGGTCGATCGAATGAGTCGCATTTCAACTCCTCTGCTATCCGGTTGACCGATCGGTCGACTGAAGTAGGCACTGCTAGTTTTTGGCCTCGGTCGGTCGACTGACCGGTCGACCGAAGTAGCCACTGCCATTTTCTAGCCTTGTTCGGTCGACCGTCTGGTCGACCGAAATAGCCACTGTCGATTTTTTCCTTCTGTGCGGTCGACCGACCGGTCAACCGAAGTGGCTACTGCCATTTTTCTGTCTTGTTCGGTCGACCGAATTTAGGCTGAGGCTGATTTTTACCTTATCTTTGTTGCATGCTTTTTCATGAGTTTAGTTACCAAGTTTTAACTTGGATAACTTTACAACTAGGCTTGGGATGAGATCCTAGGGGTATATTACAAGATATCTACTCAACCTACATTCAAGCCTTTCTTGACGTTCTTTTCTTTCGTTTCTCCGAGCGAAGTTCGCCGAAGTTCGCATGCTTATCATAACCTCAACCTGAACTCAAAACTTCACACATAGATTAAATACTTGTTTGTTGCCATCAAAATGAAGATCAAAGCCTAAGGGGAACCCTTAAGCCAACATGCGGTTGGGCCGACGTTGAACCTGTATCCAAGGACCGCAGGTAGGCTCCGGGATAGCCTTCTCATTAGGGAGGTTAGGGGGAGGGGTAAGAGGGACCGCCTCATTATCAAGATCCATAGATCCGTCTTTAGAAACATTAGGAACAACATTAAGATCAAAATGCGATTGAGAAATATTAGAATTAGAAGGAGTGCTGGAAGCATTTTTAAACTATGAGAGAACCAGACATTTTGAGTCATCATGACCAAATACCACCACACTGAAAATAGATAAATGAAATATTCTCGTACACGACTGGCTGAAAAAATTCGAAGCCGTCACTGGAGAGCCAGACTCCTTGACGGACAGGGAGAGTAAGATCAATCTCAACACAAACCTGAATATATCGTCCACGTTCAAAAGAAAATGATCGCTCGTCAATGCGAATAAATTTTCCAAAGTGCCCGGCAATAAGGGCAATAGAATCAGGATTCCAAAATTCCAGCGAAAATGATTGAAGATGATTCCAAACCGGGGAAGTTGTAAAATATTCATCCCAAGGACGAAAAAGGGGCTTCCAAGGAGTCAGATAAAGAATATCGCCTCTTAAAGTCCAAGGGTCGTCGAAAAGAACAAACGAAGCAGAATCAATTGAATCAAATCAAAAAATAAAGAATTGTTCATCAAGATCCAAGATAGTCTGAAAGTCGTGAATCGACCACGTTCTAGAAGCCCATCTACGAATAAAATCCAATGAGGGGGGTTTATCGAAAAATTTACCTATCAAAGAGCGCTCCCAAGGCCGACGCCAAGCGACAGTTTATTCAGTAGAAAAGGTAATTTTATCAGAAGTGGAAGCTTGAATCTTCGAGAGGGTGGCCGAGGATGCCCTAATTTCAGAATTAGGGCTTCCACCCTTCAAAATTTGAGCCAACGAAAGAGGAGGAATAGGCACACTAGCGGGGGATCCATTCACAGGGAAGGAGCCTTTGGCAGAGACTGACAGAATTGGAATAGCGGCAGCACGCCGCAGAACAGAAGATGAAGGAGGAGGGGGAGCCTCTTCCTAGATCGCAGAGGAAGAGGCCCCCAGTGAGTCCGGAGGAGGATCAGGAGGAAACGGGGGCGCCCGGGGCAGTGGGGACGAACGGGGGCTGGATGCCCTAGGTTTTGACATCGCATATGGCGTCATCAGAGAAGAGACTTCCAAAAATTAGAAAATACAAACAACTGTAGTTGAATTAATTAAAAGAAATTGACCAAAGTTTTTACCTCACTTATTTTCTCTATATGCACCTATTTTGATATTTTTAATTTTGTAGTTATTATTTTTTATTTATTAAAATTTTTAATTGTAAATATTTTTTATTTATTAAAATTTTTTATATTAGTTTTTGAGTTTTGAAATATTATTTTTTTGAGTTTGTTAATGAAAAGTAGTATTTCAAAATCAAAGAAATATATGCAGCTTAGAATAATTTAAATATTTTATTTTATATTTTTTCATCATGTTATCTTATATTTATATTATATTTGATTTTATACATAAAAATATTATTATTTTTGTATTTTTTAATGTATATAATTATTTTTTATATTACTTTTGTATTTATGAAATATCATTTTTCCTTTATTTTTGAAAAAAAATAAATTATCAAATTTCTTATTGAATTAGTTATTTATAATTAATTTTCCTTTATTTTTCCTTTATTTTTGAATTAGTTATCTATATTTATAAATTTTTAATTGATATGCTTTACTTTGTATTTGCATTATATTTGATGTTTACCCTTAAAATTATTAATAGTTTCCCATTTTATTTTTTCTATATATATTTTTTATCAAAAACCTATATAGTATTATTTGTTTTGAAATAGTTTTGATTTTTTTTAAAAAAAATTATTAATTTAAATTTTTATTCAAAAAGTTTTACTTTGAAGATGTATACATTTTGAAACAAATTAATATCATTATATAAAAAGATTATTACCATTTTTAGATTTATATTTTATTAATATTAATTTTATTTTGTATATGACACTAAGTTATAAATTTATTTATATCAATTTTTATTTTTTTATGTTTTCTCTATTCTAATTTTTATTTTAAATTTAATTGTTACTTATAGTTATTTTAAATTAAATAATATAAATATATTTGCACACTTTTATAATTATATAAATCAAATTAAATTAATATATATTATTTTGTGGTATATTTATATATTATTATTTAAAATTTTAATTTAATTTAAATATCTTACTATTGGTTTTTATTATCAAAAGTATTTTTTTATAATATGATAGTAATATTGCAACTTATTTATGAAAATATAGGTATAGAAATATTTAATTTTAAAATTTTAATTTTAATTATTATGAATATCAAATTATTATTACAAATTTAATTTAAAATTAAAATTAAAATTAATTTATAATTGAAGTTTAAAATAATTATTTTTAAAAATATATAAAAAATAATTTTAAATTTAAATTTTATATAATTTCAAATTAAAATTATGTTACAAAATGTGTAGACTATAAAAAAAAATCTATAGTCTATTCTATTTATATATAATAATATATTAAAAAAAATACAAATTTCAATTTCAATTTTTTTTCCGTAGAATGTTAATAATATAGTAACTTATTCTTGAAAAATCTTGGTATACAATTATTTAATTCTAAATTTTTTATTTAAATTATTAAGAATATTAAATTATAGATAAAATTTAATTTATAATTTAAATTGTAACTTAATTTACTACTAAAATTTTAAATAACTATTTTCAAAAATTATAAAAATTAATTCTAAATTTAAATTTATATAATTTCAAATTAAATTTATATTACAAAATATGAAAAATATCAGATTTTTTTTATAAACTATTCTATTTGTATATATAAAAATATATTAAAATATAGAAAAAATTGACAAATTTAACTCATAGTTTGACGAAATTAACAAATCTAACTCGCCTTTTAATTTGCATAAATTATAATATGTACTTACGAATTTATATCAATTCTAACCTCTCGTCTACTTGCTGTTAATCGCCCCGTTAGTTGCTGACGTGACATCTTAGTCAGCAACTTGGTTTATATTTTTTTAATCTAAAATTGTCACATCAGCCTATTCAAAAGAATAAAAAAAATAAACTAAGTTATTTTTTTTTGAAAAAATTGACAAATCTAACTCATACTTTAACGAAATTAACAAATCTAACCCACCTTTTAATTTGCATCAATTATAACATGTACTTATGAATTTACATCAACTCTAACCTCCTGTCTACTTGCTGTTAATCGCCCCGCTAGTTATTGATGTGACATCCTAATCAACAACTTAGTTTATATTTTTTTAATCTGAACTTGCCACGTTATTCCAAAAGAATTAAAAAAAAACTAATTTAATTTTTTTTAATTCGAATTTACCATGTCAGCCTATTGGTGCGTGGCTAGAACCACCAACACTATGACCACCCCTAGTGGTGCACTGGGGCACTTCCGCTTCCCAGCGCTGAAGGGCAAGATCTTGAAGTCAGGCCCGTGGCTTTTTTCCACTCTTTGCTACTCGCCTTCACCCTCCGCCGGCAGCAGGTGCCGCTCCAGTCGAAACTCGTTGATGTCGGCGTTGCGCGTGTAGGGTGAAGGCGAGTAGCAAAGAGTGCAAATAAGCCACAGGCCTAACTTCAAGATCTTGCCCTTCAGCGCCGGGAAGCGGAAGTGCCCCGGCGCATCGCTGGGGGTGGTCATGGTGCTGGTGGCTCTGGCCACACACCAATAGGCTGACGTGGCAAGTTCGGATTAAAAAAATTTAACTTAGTTTATATTTTTTTTATTCTTTTGGAATAGGCTGATGTGGCAAGTTCAAGTTAACAAAATATAAACTAAGTTGCTGATTAGGATGCCGCGTCAATAATTAACAGAGCGATTAACAACAAGTAGATGAGATATTAGAATTGATGTAAATTCATAAGTACGGGTTATAATTGATGCAAATTAAAAGACGGATTAGATTTGTTAATTTCATCAAAGTATGAGTTAGATTTGTCAATTTTTAAATCAACTTAGTTTATATATTTTTTTTATTCTTTTGGAAGAGCTAGGCTGACGTGGCAAGTTTAGGTTAAAAAAATATAAACTAAGTTGCTGACTAGGATGCCACATCAGCAACTAACAAGGCGATTAACAATAAGTAGACGAGAAGATTGAATTGATGTAAATTCGTAAGTACAAGTTATAATTGATGCAAATTAAAAGGTGAGTTAGATTTATTAATTTCGTCAAAGTATGGATTAGATTTGTCAATTTTCTCTAAAATATATAACCTTCAGTTTAATTTTTTTTTATTTTTAAAATTATATGTTAATCGTGCAAAATGCGGATACTGCAGCTAGTTATATTAACACGTCCATTTGATGATGAAATATAATTGATATGAATTGAATGAAAAACTTAGTATAGATTAGATATGAATAAAAAATTGAAATATATTTATTAATTAGCCTGTAATATAATTTAAGATAAATTCAATCAATTTTCCAAATACTAAAAATCAAAACATAAATAAATCAAAACACAATAGTGTCGTGGAAGAGTTCGTGACCCATAACAAGCCATTAAACCCTACGCAGCCCCGCCGTCCCCACATTCTCTTAAACCTCTTGACCCGGTTCACGGCCATCACGCCGCTGCCGCTGCAACTACCGCCGCCGTCATGCCCTTTGCTCTCCTCTCCAGCAACCGCCATATCCACTCTCTCTAGGATCTCGTCCCTCGATCGCTATGTCCGCCGCCTCCAGAGGCCTCCTGTCCCGCCTGCGACTGCTCTCCTTCAGTGCCAGGCTCGAGGCACCTCACCATCGAAGCTTCTCTGCTTTGCCTCTCGTCCGCGATGACGAGGTAGAAACCACCGCCCGGGTTATCGAAGCTAAGCCTGGGATTATGACCCCCAATTCAAGAAGGACCGGGGCGATTGCAGTCAAGTGCGGGATGACGGCGCTCTGGGACAAGTGGGGTGCGAGGGTTCCAATAACTGTGCTTTGGTTAGATGATAACATCGTTTCCCAGGTGAAGACTGTCGAGAAAGAGGGAATTTTTGCTCTGCAGGTGCGTTGATCGGCCATCAAAAAGAAACAAAATACTAGATCTTGGACTTTATTTGCTGTTAGAGGATCTGATATAATTCTTCTTTCCAGGCATCAAATTTAGGCATTTCATTTTGAGCATTAAAACATAGTAGCACTTTACATTGTTAAATTCTTTTTTAATTACAAGCTCTAACATTGTGAGAAGTTGTCTTGTTGTACATATGTGAAGTTCATAATGTCAGAAAAAATAGTTGTCTTTCATGGATCTTGAGTAATACTTTCTTTGATGGTGGTTAGATTGGAGCTGGACAGAAAAAGGAGAAGCATCTCACAAAGCCCGAAGTAGGACACTTCAGAGAACAAGGGGTTCCTCTGAAGAGGAAACTAAAGGAGTTTCCAGTGACAGAAGATGCTCTTCTTCCAGTTGGTACACAAATCACAGTGCGGCATTTTGTTCCCGGACAATATGTTGATGTTATAGGCATTACACGGGGTAAAGGTTTTCAGGTATTTGATGGTAGTTTTCTGCTCAATCTGAGCACCTCAATTTTTCCCTTGTAGCTCACTTTGCTCATAAGTTGTATTTTTTATATAACTACATAAATATAAATTATGATCAAAAGTAATAAGCAGTGACATTATTACCATCTGTGTTATGAGTCTGCTATCTATTATTCAGCCCCTTTGCTGTTTCTTGTTTCTTAAAAGTAACTGGTGGTATTGATTCCCCTAATCATGAACATACTTCATTTTCTGACAATGATATGCCTTAAATATTAAATATTTAGCACATATCACTATTCATCCTTGAACAGCCATAAGGTCCAAATTTTTTGCCCAGTAAAACAAGCATATTGCTTGACGAATCAGTTACTCAAAATCCTGGACATGTTTAATATCTTAGGTGGTAGGTCCCTGTTGTATTTGATGTGCAGGCAGCAAGTATAATTTTTCTTGCATTTGTCTAGAAATTTCTTTCTTTCAAGCACATTTTTTTGGTAGTACCTTACTTATTTTTTATCATTTAACATGTTAGATTTGGTGGATGTGCAACTGTATCAACTTATTCATATGGTTTGGGTTGTGTTTATGGTCTGTTTTTGACAAATCTAGGAGGTTTGTTGAGGTCTTGTAGGAAAAGCATACTCTTTCTAGTTTCAAATTAGCGGTTGTCCTTGAACATTTCATTTATACTTTCTTATAGTCATTATGACATATAAAAGAACATTTGCCAGGTGAATGCAATACACAGAAAAATTGATATCACTAACTTAATAAATATACTTCTATTTCAAGTTAATGAACTAATTTGTAGAGACTCTAGAGATCATTCACCTAAACAATTTTCGGTTTATTCATCATTTATTGGCAAGGTATATAAAACTGTTGAAAGCAACCACTGCTCAGCTGTGTCACTCTTTTTACCTAAATGTTTTTGTTTGGACTCATTTTTGCTACATTACTGTCAGTATCTCTTGAACTAAGGTTTTGTACATTTCTTCTATCACAGGGTGGAATGAAAAGGTGGGGTTTCTCCGGAATGCCTGCATCACATGGTGCATCATTATCACATCGAAGCATTGGTTCTACTGGTCAAAGGGATGCTCCTGGAAGGGTATGCATTTGTTTATAGATTCATATTGTTCTTTTGTGATTGTCAGTGGTGCTATAATTAAGTGAGATGAAGCACTATTGTGTTTTATCATTTTTATGTATAGTTATTTGTTAAGTTCTGTTAATCACCTGCTTCTAACAATTTTGAGTTAATAATGAGTCATTGTAGAGATTGTTGTTTTATATAAGAAATATTCATTTTTATTTTACATTTCAACTTTGATAGTTTAGTCATATCAGAAGCAGTTATGTATTTCTAATAAATATTTGTAAAGTAAAGCTTTGCAAAAGGTATATCTGTTTTTAAAGACAATAATTACAAAAGGTATGTCTACGAGTCTGAAAGAACAACCTGGAAAACTAGCTCTATGTATGTTGCTTCATCCTCTGGATAGATGAAGCCTGTATTTGTCAAACTTCCAATGGTCAAATAATCTCTGTATAATGATGCCTCTGCTACATTGGTTTGAGAGGTTAGTAATTAGGAATTTTAATACTTCTGCTATATTTTTGCGTGAAGGAACAAAAACCTCATAGAAATTCCTCATATTTGTTCATTCTTTTATCCATGATTTTTATGGCTTGAGGCTGTCTTGGTTGTTGCTTGTTGGATAAATGCCATTGGCATATGCTGTTAAATTATTTAGTGAAATCAAGTAATATTATATGTCATGGTATAAGTGTGGGTATAGTGTATGCCACTCAGCTTTGTTTATGGTATATGGAGATTAGGATTAATTGGGTATAGTGTATGCCACTCAGTACGAATATATGATCATGTTGCGACTCGCTTGATGGGATAACTAACCCATCAACTTCATAGGCCAACCTATTGGCCTAATTAAAATGCTCAAGCTGAAGTTGATGGTAGCACACCCATCAAGCCTTTATAAACCAACACCATATCCAATATACTCTCGATGTGGGACTAAACTGGGGTATTATAATTTCCCTCACTTATGTCTTGACGTCCTTGTCAATACCCAACTCGAGTCTAACACATAGCCCAAAATCACACTCAAGTCGGTGGCATATGAAGCCTATCTTAGTAGCGGCTCCACCCATCACCTGAGCAGTCATTTCTCACATAGGCTCCACCACCATGTCTAGGACTAGGTCCTGCTCTAGTACCATTTTGTTGCGACATGCTTGATGAGATAACTGACCCATCAACTTCATAGGCCAACCTATTGGCCTAATTAAAATGCTCAAGTTGAAGTTGATGGTAGCACACCATCAAGCCTTATAAGCCAACACCACATCCAATATACTCCCGATGTAGGACTAAACTGGGGTATTGCAAATGATGATAATTTTGAAGTGCCGCTGAATTCATTGATTTTAAATGTGCAATATTTTAATTTGTTTGGCTTTACTCCGGAGGACCATATTTTAGAACTTCATTACTCTATTTGGTTTGTTTTCATACTGAATGGTATTTATGATGTTTGATGTTCAATTTTTGGTGGTTAAGAATGCATATATTCATGATCTGGATGCAAAATTATCCTTAACTAGGATGAATAGTTTGAATCATGTTTGCGAGGTGGCTAATGATCCCGTGCATGCCAGATAGACAACAAATAAGTCATATAGTATAACCTTCTTATCTGAGTGCTTTGAAGTTCAAGGGGAAAGAACACAGGATTACAAAATACCAGTTGAAAAAGAGGTGAGCAAATGCATGAGGCTCATGCACGGTCTAGGGATGGTCAATATATGCAGCCTTATTCTTGTATAGCAAAGAGGCTGTTTATACAAGTTGAATCTTATCTCAACTTTGAAATATTTAAATAACCAACACTGAGGTAACTAATAATGAATTTCCATTTTGTCTTCTTGAATTTCAGAATTCCACATTTTCTGCCCAATGCAACATCAAACTCTCTAATATAGCTTTATAAATATGAATGACTCTTCTATCCCAATTCATAATGCAGCTCAAAGATGATTAAAAAAAACTCAACTTTTTGTATAACAAATAAAATAAAGTTTGATCTGCAAATAATAGAAAGAAATCCAACTAAACAATTGTTGTTTACTTATGACACTAAGCCAGTTCAGTGGCATGCAATGGGTTTTACCAGAATGAACATCTCAGCACAAGTATCAAAAATCGTCCAACTATTCTTTTGATAACAAGCTCAACAGATGGTAGGCCTATATGAAGAAAACACAATCAGAAAATAACAAACTTAGAGCGCATGATATTTTCTGTATGTCAGCTCAAGTGATGCAACTAAACTGGAAACTTAAGTTACACTGCAAGCTTGGATATCCCTTTAACAAAAAGAGAACACAGAATAGTATTAAAAACGAGAGTAACATATAGTCTTACAAATAAACTTATAACTAGTAGCCATACATTTAATTTATATACACAAGATCATAAAAAGAGAAACACCATAAAGTTATGGAAGTTCAACTTATGATATTCTAGGTTTAATGGTAACCCTGCTCAAAAGACATTTCTTATAATTCCCATCTTCTACAAAGAAAAGACAGAAAGCTGGAAAGATTTCTTCTTCGACCATGATATCTGCAGGAAAAACATGTCAACTCTAATGTGTATTGTTTACTATCAAGTGTTAAGTGCAACATATCTCCCAGCCATTTTGAATGTCATCCATCATGGGGAATGCTGTGCTAATGAGAGGTTAAATAAGGTGGCTACTCTTTTCTGAGCCTACTTAAGGCCTTAGGCAGCTATGAAATAATACTAAATGTGAAATAAATATATAGCATCATTCAGTAGGTAAAGCTTTAAGTACATTGCTTTTAGAAGATAGCATGACCAATATAATTTGCTTACACTATATTCCTTGGATACCAAACTAAATGTGCAAGTTGACAGTATAGACAAACCACAATTCTACATAAATGGAGATTCCCATCAAAAACATCGACTCTATACTTATTCTTCTTGAAGAAGCCCCTGGAAAAAGCCAGGACTTAAGAGTCAGATTGATCTCAGTGGTAACTTGTACTAAATTAAGGGCATTATAATATAACAGTTAGGGGGTGTTTGGTACATTACCACTTGAGATTACTGGGAATCTAGATTACCAGATAGATTACCACTTTTAAAATTGCCGGTAATGTTACATTACGATGTTTGGTATGTACTGGTAATCTTGCTAGTAATCCACATTACCTTGTTTGGTATAAAAAAAGATTACTAGGAAACTTATATCTTTAACTAAAATACCCTCAAATAAAAAATAAAAAATAAACTAAAAAGAATAAAATAAAATAAAAACATAATAAAAAAATAAAAAATAGGGATCACCAATTTACTATGTGATGAGGCAAATGAGATAAGGCGAGGATTGTTTTCTATGTCAATAAAGGATATTTTAGTTAGGGGTATTTTTGTCAAAAATATAAAAATAACATTACCACCTTATTGGTAATCCACATAGCCACCCCCTCCTTTGGTAATGTGGATTACCACTTGAGTGGTAATGTAGATTACCATGGGCATCCAGATTACAACCAAACGCGGTAATTTGATGGGGCCCAGGTAATTTTAACTAAGATTACTAGTAATTCATTTAGATTACCTCATACCAAACGCCCCCTTAAAGATTTCCCTCAGACATCCCTTAGTTTTATAAGCTTAGTTGCTCAAAGTATGCAATTTTTTGCTCTAAAGGCTTCCTTAGTTTTCCAATTGTCTGTGAAGGCAGTTCCTGATCAGCAAACCCACATGTGGACCTACAACTTGTAGCCAGATACTTTTGTATTTGTATGCTAATATAGGAAGTACTTATAACTCCTGAGCCTGAATAGTGTACTTATTTTCTAGATGACCAGATTTTATAGAGTCATGAATGTATCCATATGAGATTTTTGGTTGACATCGCTGTTCATTTAGGAAAATTTTGTTAGTAGATGTTGATCTTTATATTGCCTTGACGTCATGATTTGATATATCAGTAATGCCCCTTGCTATTAGAGTATAAGGTGGGAAGCTTGTTACAATTATAGTTGTGTTCTTATTTTTTCTTTTCTTTTATGAAAAAAAACTTATATTATTAGCTCATTAAGGGACAAATGCAGACAATAATTGTTGGAGCTCCAGAGGCCACCTTTGAAGCCCAAATTGTGAACTCCTTTCAAGCTCTGGCTCGGTTTGCTGCCCAATACACAGCTTGGTTGGCAGATCTAGGAACAAACTGAAAATTTACATTGTCCTTTTTATTGGTTACATGTCAAATATTTTCAATAATGGTGTGAATTTGCCTAGGTGGACGAGCGTGCTGCCTGAGTACATTGATAATTGTCTTGCAGTCGTTCTGCAAAGTTAACAGCCTAGCCAACCCTTCACGATATAATATAGAAGTAAAGTAGTATTAAAAGAGAAAGATTGGGCATGAGTACGTTCGCCTGAGTTAACCGGAACAATGCTATCAGCTCTTCCATCTTAATCAAGAAAGTAACCATCACAGTTGGTTTTTGTCCAGTTGGAAGGTGTGTGTGTGTGGGGGGGGGGGAGTTGAGGAGGGAGGGTGTCCATTTTAAAACATTGGATATCATGATCCACTTAGGAAAACAGCCTTTTCAATGCTGATTAATGAACCATCTTATCCTGTCATCTCCAGTGTATTGGGTGGTCATATAGAAGCTATGCTTTAATCAAACCTTCACTTCTGAATCACAGTTACTTTATCTCTGGATTTTGCATAGAAGGAATGTTTTATTGGATCTGTTTCTATCACAGTAGATATATGGAACTAATGTGCTTTATATTCTGATGGTTAAATAGGTGTTTAAAGGAAAGAAAATGCCTGGGCGAATGGGTGGAAAGCAATGCACGGTAAAGAATGTATGGATATACAAAATAGATCCTGCCAGAAACCTGATGTGGGTGAGAGGTCAGGTAAGCTTATCAACTCTTGACAGTGTATGAGTGCGCCAAATCTATGTATGTTCTTTTCTGCATCACCTGGGGCATAATTCATCTCATAATAAACTTTTGCAGGTTCCTGGGGCCGAGGGAAACTTTGTATTTATCAAAGATGCTGTGTACAAGAAACCAGACATATCTTTGCTACCATTTCCAACCCACTTCATCCCTGAAGGTGAAGATACTCCTGAGTTGGAACCATTAATTGCTGAGCTCGGGGAAGTCGATCCCTTCATGGCAGCAGATTAACGTGTTGTACCAGGTTTCAGTAGGGGATTTAAAATTGAGTTTTGCTCCTGCAAATTAAACATTTAATTGTGAAAGTTGTAATCACCAGTTCCTTCTGCGACAAGATTTTTTTGTTAGCCTGAATTTTCTGAAGCAATTTGGCGATTTCATTTGGGCAAATCTTTGATGAAAACATGATCCAAAACTCTTCAAGGCCAATTACTTATTGTAACAGAAAATTTACAATAAATTTCCTATATAAGTTGGCTGTTCTTACCATCATTTCGTGAAAAAGTTTCTGCTGCTATGACTTGTCTTCTCATTTGCTACATGCATCTCTTTATTTGACTCTTTCATTCCTGATGGCTGATGGAACACTGAAAAGGTTGTTTTATTGAATAAAAGCGATCTAAATATCTTAAGAATTATTGTATGTTATTGAGCAAAAATTGGTTGCTAATTACCATATTAATTAATTGTCATAATGAGAAATGCTGAGAGGATAGATGAGGGCCTAAAATTTTACCCACCTACAGCAGAGTAAAGGTTGAATTAGACAGCATTCTTAGTAAGCTAAATTTAGACACTCATTAGTTGATAAATGTGATGGATTGTAGTCTTATGTTTGTTTCAAATGATAAGTTTTGGTCTTTTGTTTGTTTCGTGATAAGATTAAAGAAGAATAAAATATTATATACGTTGTATATTATATAAAAAGTTTTACTCAACCCTCTTCATTATTTATCCTCTCCAATTTCTTTTTATCATATCTTTTTTAATCTTATCTGGTGAAATAAAATAACCATCATGGTTCATTTGCTTCACGGATAAAGATAAGATAAAAAAATGAATAATAGAATTGATTAGAATTTTTCAAATCCAATGTTTATAGTATATTAATCTTCTGATCCTTGCACCAAATAATTACAATGGAGAAAAATTCATATATTATTTTATCCCTCTATCCTATGAAGCAAATAAACCCTTAGGCCATATTTGCTTTGCAGAATATAATTTGGGTGGGATAGAATTTAAGATGAATAAGGGTGGGATAGAAATCCAAGAGGATTTCTTGAAATCCTATCGTATGTTTGTTTTGGCATAGGATAAGAAGCATGGATAGGATATGAAAATTCATATATTGTGGATTTGAGCCCTAAACCCATCTCCTCTCTAGGATTTCTAAATCCGGCCAGCGATGGATTTGGGCCAAAATAAATTCACCCAATATTCGACCCGATTCTTATCCATTATTGCAGCAAATAATGGATTGGATTTTAAAATCCAATCCACCACCTTAATCCATCAAAGCAAACGACTTCATAGGATAAGGGAGGATAAAATAAGAGATGAATTAATATTCATTATTTGTTGAGTGCATGGATTATAAAAAAATGAGAATAGAAAAATATAAAATTTAATTATATTATATCCGATGTACATTGGATTAAAAAAATTTATATTCAATCTTTCGTCATTTATTATTCAATCCAATTTTATCATATCCAATGAAGCAAACATACCATTATGACATGTTTGTTTGACACGATATGGTGGGCGGATAGGATTTGACATATCCTATCCGCTATTTGTTGTGAACTTCGGATTTCACTTATAATCGATATGATCAGATCTAACTAATTATTTAATGGGATAAAAAATTAAAAACCCCGAAATTTTTTTTGCTCCCGTTGGCTTAAACCTCACGCTCTTTCCCCGTCTCCCGACTCCCAAGTCCCGACCTCTTTCACACCAGCGAAGAAAACTTCATCTCCTCACCTGTCGCAAATCCTTCTCCTCATCCGAGCGACTGTGACTGCAACTGCAACAAGTAAGTCTCTTCCTTCTCTTTCTATCATCCTCCTCCTCATTCCTCTTCTCATTTTTATTTTCCTCCATGAAGAAATGCAGTTCTTTTTTTCTTCTCCTTTTTTCTCTTCCTCTCCTCCCCCTCCTCTATTCCTTTCTCCAGATCGCACAACTTGATATACCAAGTTTGATATGCAATCAAGAGAAGGGAATAGAGGAGGAGAGGAAGAAGGGAAGGAGAAGAGGAGGAGAGGAAATAGAGGAGGAGAGGAAGAAGGGGAGGAGAAGAGGAGAAGGAAATAGAGGAGGAGAGGAAGAAGGGGAGGAGAAGAGGAAGAGGAAGAAGGAGAAGAATTTGTGATATAGTTTTAACATGGTTTTTCATGTATGAAATTTTACTTTGAATGGACTGATTTAAGTTGTCGACTTTAATGTTTTAAAATTTTTTGCCAACAGTTTGTCGGGAGGGATTAAGAAATGTTGGTCTGTTCGGGCTTTCTAATAAAGAAGGTCCAATTTTTTTTTTTTTTTTTTTTTTTTTTTTTTTTTTCTATTTGCGGGATCCATCTTTGTTTAGGTTTGAAAATAAGGTTTCTTTTGGTTGACATGGGAAGTAACATTCTATAGAAAGTTACAATTTTCATGAATTAACTTTCCACGTATATTTTCCGAGAAGTACCTAAAAAGTGTTTGGTTGATAAAAAATTAATTCATAGGAAATATAACTTTCTATTTATAATATATTTAATTGACATGAGTACTTCCTAAGAAGTACATATGAAATGACTAATATACCATTCTTTTTATAAATTAATTTAATTTATTTATGTTAGTATATATAAAAAAATAAATTTTATTTGTAAATAAATATTGTAATATATATATATAATATAATATAATATAATATAATATAATATAATATAATATTTTCATATATAATTAATATAATATATATTTTATTATATAGAAAAAATAATTTGTATTTATAGTTAATATGAAAAATTATATACTTTACTAAAAATAAAATAAAATAAAATAAATACGTAAAAAAATCAAAGATTATTTAATATAATAATATTGATAATATAAATTATAAATTTTGTATTAAATGCAAATGTGAGGTTAATATTGACTTTTTCTTTCAATTACAATGCAGAAAGTGCAATTTACCTAAGTTCCCCTAGGTAAATTGCTTTTTGTGTTTTGCAGAAAATTGCACTAACTGAGGAAATTGTACTTTCTGCAAAATACAAAAAGTGTCAACCAAATAAGAACTGTTTTAACTATTTTCTGAGAAATATAATTTTTTACAGAAAATTATGTCAACCAAATAAGGCCTAAGTTTAAATTATCTACTTCAATCGGATGTTTCTTTGATACTGAATTCAAGTGTTTTTTTTTAAATCTCCTTGCTGCTTCCGCTCAGTTCCGAGCCCAAGTTTTTTTGTTCGTTTGTTTCTATATTTGCCGGTAATTTGAAGATTTTTTTAATAGACTAGGTTTACGTCCAACTGATACAGACATACAGTCTGCTAATGTCAATACGGGACTAAGCTTTATGAATAAGTTTGTCAACTGAAGGATCCTTTCTGGATGCTAAGTCGATTAGCTTTTTATTCTTTTTACCTATCAGTGTTTCTATGTGCTTAAGGTTGGCTCCTCATTTTGCAGCTGTAATTTATTTTGGTAGAGATCTGCATCCACTCAAATATTTTCTTCATGGATAATGAGTTTACTATTTGGATTCTTTCATTTAAGGTGTTGCGTGGAAAAAAATGATACGAAGCCTAGAATTAGAAACAATTTAATTTAAGTTATGTTTTTTCAAATTATTATTTTGCAATTTTATTTTAGGGTTGTGAGGGACTTTCTTTATAATGCCCCAAGATAAGGACCTTCCAACCACAGTTTCAAGGGAGCCAATTTTTAGATACATAAATATATTTATATTTTTTTGGAATATATATGAATCTACTTTTTTTTTTCATGAATACATATTTGTGATTAGTCAATTTTGATTCGATTTTTAGGAAAATTTTGTCAAAATTTTCTTATTATTATGTTAAAAGTTTATTTTAAATTTATTTTCATAATTTAAAAAAATGATAAGTTGTTAAAGTTAAATTTAAGTATAAAATTATTAATATCCGACTTCTTTATTCGGAGCCAACACAAATATAGGATTTGAAAATTTTGTCTTATTCGAGATTTTAACAAACGATAGATATGATATAATCTTATCCCACAAAATTTTTATCCTGATTAACTTCAATTGAATTCCTATCCAACTGAAATCCTACCTCACGAAACAAACGTGCCATTAAGGCATGTTTGCTTCATAGGATGATGGAGGATATGTATGATAAGGAATATTATGATATGTTTGCTTCACTGGATAGGAATATGATAAGATTGGATTGAATAACAAATGAGGAAGGATTATATATGAATTTTTTAAATCCGATGTACATCGGAAATAATATCAATTTAATATTTTTTTATTCTCATTTTCTTCTATCTATATACTAAATAAATAATAAATATTAATTCATCATTTATCTTATGAAGTAAATATGTTCTTAGAGCATATTATATATTTTAATCGACTTTCAAAATTTTAACTCAAATCTTTTTTAAAAAACTAATCTTTTATATAGAAAAATTGAACGAAACCAAACTAATCTATTCGTACAAAAAAAACTAAAGATGCTGATTAAAAAATTGAAAAAAAATACTTAAACTATATACAAATAGAAATTCGAATTTGGGTTGAACTCGAGGTTCAAGTGTGCTTTTTCATAATATGGAAACATAACTTAAGATGATTATTAAGATCAAATCCCACCTGCACCTAGACCCGACAATTCGTGTTGGGTCGGCACATCCCGAACAAAAATCACGTCCGATCCGATAAAAGTTCGGGCCTAGGCGCTTGACCCGGCACGACACAAATAGTAAACGGGTCAGCCTGACTTGACTGGTTAGCACAATAAAAATAAATAAATCAAAATCGTGCTATTGTGCTTGAATCGAGCCATTGGAACCAAGCTATCAGATCGATTCAGGACCGATGACTCGATATTTTCGATATTAATAAATTTTTTATTGGGCTATCGGGTATGGCCGGGCCTACACTGCCTAGCTGACCCCGACCCGTATTTTTTGGGCCTTGTCGGGGCAGCTTGATAATGGCCTGAGGACGATAAGGATCGACCCAAGCCTAATTTTATCGTGACGGACCAGACCAAATATTGCCAGGTCTACCTACACTGTCACCTTTAAACCCATGGAAGCACTTTGATGGTTCACTTCAAAAAATTACTCTATATAACAACAATAACTTCCGATAAAAGTTCAAAATATTGTAGGCTTATAGTGGCGAGTGGCAACAACAAATTTAAGTACATCAAGATTGAAGTCCAAAAATATGTTAGATAACTTAACACATTACTAGAAAATGAACATTTCATTTTTCTATTGACAACAATGACTATATATATATATTCTATAAATTCGGGACAATGTCCTATAAATTTTTTCCTTCTATACTTCTCATATATAATGCTATGATACGCTTATCGTGAGGACGATTCATCCGTAGTTGAAGCTGTGGGTCAAACAATTGAAGATGAATATTTGGAAGTTGCACAAGGTTTTCATGAAGAAAGCGTTGATGCTAAATTAGATGATGCAGACCGAGAACAATGAAAAGGAGAACAATTTTGAAGATTATGAGAGGAGTGAAAAAATGAATTAATTGATTATTATTGAGATGATATTGATGATGATTGATGTTGTCAAAATTGTCTCTATGGAAACTTGATGTTAAGTGTCATTTGCGTATTGAGTTGCAATTGATATTGGAACTGGCTTAAGAACAGAGTGATAAACATATACAAATAAGAACAAATAAACACAAAAACATCATAAAAAATTTATTTACGCAGTTCAGTGACAATCTCGTCACCTAATTTGCAGGGCCCTCATATGCCTAATTCACTATCAATAAAGTAAAGCTACAAATAATTGGATTTTACACAATAAAATTCTACTTTCTGTACTAAAGTGAACCGAGAATAACAAAAATCTCTTTGCTACTACAAGTAATAAACTACTTGCCTTTCTACGATGTCTCAATCATAGAGTCTTGTTCTCCACATGATCTTCATGTTGTAGCGAGTTCAACAGTCCAAATCCACCTTTGATATATAATTGCTTGTAAAAATTTGTTGCTCGTGATCCACAATCTCTCAATGAAAAATCTCTCATTGATCAAAATTAATTTGCAACACCATTTTTGGCACACGAGAGTGGATGACCATATCTCTTTTTCTCTCTTCTTTTATACTTCATACTCAATCAATACACATCACAAAGACACAAACACCACTATGCATATCACACGCCCATGATCTCCACATCTCCATACATATCACCAAGTCACAAACACCACTATGCATATCACACGTAGGGCTGGCAACATATCAGATACGGTGCGAATACTGCATTATTCGTATCCGCACCGTACCCCATATCCGCACATCCGTATCCACACCGTATCAGCTACGGATGTGAATATGGATATTCATATCCACACCGCTTTAAATGCGGATATCCGCACCACTTCAAATGCGGATATCCACACCGCATCCGTATTCACACCGTATTTAATAAAAATATATAAAAATATATAAAAATAACATATTTAATTAAAAAATCAATAAATTACCAATTCATCGATCCAAAACAAATATATAATATACTTCAAAATTCATCTTGACATGAAATTACCATAGAGCTCTTATATATATTAATAACTTATATGGACAAAATAGTAATTCAAAGACACGAATAGGCGGTGCAAATATGGTGCGGATCCACGGTCATATCTGTATTAGTACCGTATCCGCACGGATATAAGTTTTCTAAATCCGTATCTATATCCGTTTTTACTTACGGATATGGATCAGATACGGTGCAGATGTGGTTTTTAGTTAACAGATGTAGATAAAATTACCATCCCTAATCACACGCCCATGATCTCCGCATCTCCACAATATATATATTACGCATGAAATCTCCACTACTCCACAAAGTATATATCATATGTATACAATAAATATAATATTCCACATCACCACTTCACTAATGAATATTTTACCAAATAAAGCCAAAATATTCCTGGGCTATATTCCACATCACCACTTCACTAATGAATGTAATATTCCACATCACCACCACACATGAAAATGTAATATTCTTTTCTCATTTTATATTAATTGTTTCTACTATATTTGTTATCACCTATTAACAATATTGCATGCAGATGTCACGAGCACCGGGCTATCGTCCACGATCTTGACATTTTGATGATTCCATTATATTTATCATCACTTATTAACATTTTGACGATTCCGTTGATGTCTATTTGTTGTTTGATGCGTTTAAAATATAGTTGTAAACAGAAAATTTTAATTTTTAAATTAAAAAAATAAAATAGACTTCTACAACAGCAGTGCGACTGCTTTTCCGTTGTAGAAAATGTATCGACATGGTCGCATATATCGTTCACAAATTTGTTAGCGATGATTTTGCGGCACCGCTTAGCGGTCACCGTGTTGTCGCAAAGTTAATATCGTGTGACGACAAAAGACCATTGCAGTTGGTCTGCAATCGAGCCTGCGACGCCTGCTGGCCATTGCGAAAACAATCACATTTTTTGTTTTTTGCGATGGATAAAACTTCGGCCGCGCTAGCCGTCACAGAAGATAGTATTTTTGGTAGTGCTCCTTGGTACTTAAAGAGTTAGTTAATTAAAGAGTTAGTTAATTAAGGACATGAGAACTTGTAAACTAGATGGAAATAATAGGATGGTATCACTTAAGGAGGGATGAAGACAATAACATGGTTGACTCTCTAGCTAAGCTAGGAATGCATGATTATGAAGTTCCGGAGAAATTCAATTCAAGCAATCTAGTTGGTAGTATTAGTACTCATGATTTATCAAATTATGTGAATAACCTTGGGCTAAAAATGTTATCACAAGCAGGAAGGAAGGCGTTGATAAGTTCTGCAATAAACTCTATACCAACGTATTCCTTCATGACCTCTTACAAGTGATGAGTCAGTGAAGAAGCTGACAGATATTACTGGAGACTTTTTCTGGGTTTCAAGTAATAAAAAGAGGTCAGCCAAAATGTTGAGCTGGAAAAAAGTAAATGCAAACAAAGGAGAAGGGGGATTGGGGATAAGAATTTAGCTATTATGAAGAAAGCCTTGGTTGCAAAGAGAATACTGCCTTAATTAAATGAAGAAAGATTGATGTGGTCCTCATTAATGATTTAAAAATATGGTAACTTTCATCCATGGAAAGAGACAAAGAACAAGAAATATTCTTGGACTATGAAATCAGTAATGAGAAGTGTATGGATGGTCTGAAAGAAGGTATTAGGAGAAAAGTGAAGAATGGTAAGAACACTAATATATGGAATGACCCTTGGTTGGGTAGTTTTCCTTTATGCAGGTGGCCGACTTATATTTAATGTTTTGGAATTGGAGAAATTCACAAAGGTTGAGGAGTTGCTAACAAATGAAGGGTGGATTTATGAGGTGATTGACATTTGTTTTGGAGAACAACTGAAATAGGTAATATCTTTCATACAAGTAGATAAGAAGGGGGGAAAGGATAGTTGGATTTGGGATGATAACTGGTGGGTGTTTTATTAGTAAAAAATACATATCATTTTCGGAAAAGATTGGAATGAAAAGAGGAGGGGCTAAGCATAAATCGAAAATCAGTATGGAATATAAAAACTTCAGAAGGAACAAAGATGTTTATCTGGAAATTATTGCGGGGAAGGATACCAACATCAGGTTGGTTTGCTAGATTTTCTAGTGTAGATGTTGAGAAGTGTCATATCTGTAAAGATGGTGTTGATGATTTAAACCATTTTTTTTGGGTGTAGTTTTGCTAAATCCTACTGGGAACTGGTTGAAAGGCAGCTGGATATAAAATTCAAATACTTGGATGACTAGGTGAGAGGGAGATGGCTGGATGAGGCTGCAAATTTTGATAATTCTGCTATGAAGTTGAAGGCTTTTATGGCTTCTTCAATGTGGTTAATTTGGAAAAATAGAAACAAATGGAAGTTTGAATCAAAAGGCTGGGAAATGAAAGGCTTATTAAATAAAGCTTTAAAGGAAATGTGGAAGTCTAATGGGTAAATGATACTGTGAATATAATGGATAACAACAGGAAGAGGAGGGAAGTGATGGAAGAGAATGATGACTGGTTGATGGAGTTATTTTGTGATGCTGTTTGGAAAGGAAGTGAACTAGCTGTATGTGGGTTTGTGGTTAAAGACAGATTTGGAAGAATTCTGTTGGATGGGAAGGGTAGTGAAGCAGCAGATAATCATTTCTTTGCGTAAGCTAAGACAATATTGTTCGGGCTAGACAATGTGAGAAAGAAAGATTTGAAAAAATTAAAAGTTAAATTTGACTGTATGAGACTCTGTTAGGGGTTGACTCAAATAGGGTTTGAACTGAATCTAATGAGTCGGATCTGATCCAAATCGGAGTTTATTTGATTAGGTTCTGATTGAATTCAAAAAAAAAAATTGTCTACTATTTTTCACCGGGCTCGCCCTAGCCCAAACGGGCCAAGTAGTTGGATCGAGCCCACCATCTCAAACAACATCATATGCATTGCACATGCACATGATGGATTGCACATGATGTAATCATTGCATTATTATTTTTGTTTCATGCAGAATTGATCGGTCAATATGATAAAGGTGGAGGCTATGCACGAAATTCGAGGAGCATTTTTTTAATGGTGATTAAATTGGCGGCAGGCAATTTTTTCTCATTCAAATTGAATAATTATTTAGTGCACATCATTCCATGTTATTTTTTTGGAGAATGCTTCAATGATTATAATTCAGTAACACTCCAATTTTATTGCTCAAAATTGAGGATTAACGACAGAGGCTTGTTCCATTTCTTGATCAAGAAATTAGCTGAAAATTTTGTGGCCCATATTTTTCAGCAATCCTAATTTTTCTCCAAACCGATTCACACCTCTTGAGTATAAATATAGGCAGGTTACTTGAGGCAAATATCATCCCACACCGAGGCACAAAGAATTTTAAAGAGCAGCTATTATTGTTTTGGAGAGCAATCAACTATCATCTTCCCTTTCGACCACGGCAGCAGATTGAAGGCAGTTTCTTCACTTCCATCAAAGCAACAGGAGCAGTCTTTCACAAGACAAGTTTCAAGATACAGAAAATTATCAGGTAGTATTTTACTTTAGTTCACAATTAGTTATTATTGTTCTGTATTGGCATAAGATTTGTTACCTCCTCCTACTTCATTAGAGTAGAGAGCTTCTCATTTCCCTCAACTAGAGGAATTTACTGTAAGACGCGTGTCCATAAGTTCATTAGACACAAGAGCAGTGATCATCTTTTTTAGAGTAATAATAGTCTTTTCAACAAACATACTTTCACGAAAATTTTTTAAAAAAGAAAGAAGTGAATATAAAAGGAATAAAGCCTTATCTTCCTCTTCGATTTTGACACTCATATTCTCCAGGTCTATGATGATTGTCTGAAAAGTATTGATATGCTCTTTGACCGATGTGCCTTCAGTCATACGTAGGAAATGAAGCTTCTGAAAAGTGAGAGTTGTGTCCTGATACAAGGATGCAAGATTGTCCCAAATACAAGGATCCATATTAGGAAATTTGGGATAATTTCCTGTAGGATCTACAAAACCCGAACCCAATGAGAGAAACGAAAAATCAAATCCGATAATAATAATGCAAAAAAATAAAATCCAAGTGGATTAACGTGGTTCGAAATCGGTGGGATACTGATCCTACTCCATGGGGAGAAGATGACACTTTTCTTTTATTAAAGAGATGAGAAGATACATGATGCCATCAGGATAATACGCAGGGGATCGAGGAGGAGAATGAATACAAGGAGCAAAAGGCAATTGCAGTTTTGTACCTAAGCCCGTCAAATGGAGCACTTCGAGAAATTGCATCCCAGAAGTCAGCTAAAGATATTTGGGATAAGCTTGCATCCTTGTATCAGAACACAACTCTCAATGGTAAGATGAATTTGAAGCAGAAGCTTCATTTCCTACGTATGACAGAAGACACATCGATCAAAGAGCATATCAATACTTTTCAGACAATCATCATGGATCTGGAGAATATGGGTGTCAAAATCGAAGAGGAAGATAAGACTTTATTCCTTTTATGTTCACTTCCATCTTCTTTTAAAAATTTTCGTGAAACTATATTTTTTGGAAAGACTAATATTACTCCAGAACAGGTGATCACTGCTCTTTTGTCTAAGAAGCTTATGGACACGCATCTTACAGCAAATTCCTCTAGTGGAGGGAAAGGAGAAGCTCTCTACTCTAATGAAGTAGGAGGAGGTAACAAATTTTATGCCAATATAGAACAATAATAACTTTTTGTGAACTAAAGTAAAATACCACCTGATAATTTTCTGTATCTTGAAACCTGTCCAGTGAAAGACTGCTCCTGTTGCTTTGATGGAAAAGAAGAAACTGCCTTCAATCTACCGCCGTGGTCGAAAGGAAAGATGACAGTCGATTGCTCTCCAAAACAATAATGGCTTCTCTCTAAAACTCTTCGTGCCTCGGTGTGGGATGATCTTTGCCTCAAGTAACTTGCCTATATTTTATACTCGAGGTGTGAATCAGTCTGGAAAAAAATTAGGATTGCTGAAAAATATGGGCCACAAAATTTTCAGCTAATTTCTTGATAAAAAAGGAATAAGTCTCTGCCGTTAATCCTCAATTTTGAGCAATAAAATTAGAGGTGTTACCGAATTATATCATCGAAGCATTCTCCAAAAAAATAACCTGGAATTGTGTGCACTAAAGAATTATTCAATTTGAATGAGAAAAAGTTGTCTGCTGCCAATTTAATCACCATTAAAAAATTCTGCTTGAATTTCGTGCATAGCCTCCACCTTTATCATCTTGACTGGTCAACTCTACATAAAACAAAAATAATGCTGCAGCGATTACATCATGTGTAATCCATCATCTGCATATGCAATGCACATGATGCTGTTTGAGATGGTGGCTCGATCCAACTACTTGGCTTGTCTAGGCTAGGGCGAGCCCAGTGAAAAATATTAATTAATTTTTCTTTTTGAATTCAATCAGAACCTAATCAAATAAACTCCGATTTGAATTGGATCAAACTCATTAGATTCGGTTCGGACCCTATTTGAGTCAACCCCTAACAGTTCTTCCTTTGATAAAAATTGGAGCCGATGTAATCCTCAAAAATCGTCCTCTCCCACAAGGCCCGTACAGGGCCTACGTCGAATCAATACTCAAGTGAGCCAAGTCAGCTTCCTGCTTGGACTTAGGAATCCACATAATCCTTCGAGTCTCCTCCTTCATTGTGTATCTCTGAGAAGAGATTTTCCTGAAAACAAATTTTATACCTGACCCGGTGTCAGATTTTGCTGTGTTTTGCCTCAGAATCTGGACAGCTTCATGAAAAATGGATTCGTCCACCTTGTACAAATTGTTCGACGTCCTTGGAGCCTTCAGTATCATTGTGACTCCATCGTGTACCTCCAAGACTTCTCCTATAGAGGATGTCGTATAGCCCCTAGTGTCAAGAACTCCAAGAGATACTAGATTTCTTCCTAGCTTCGGGACATGGTGAACATTTGCTAGGATCTTTGTCGAGCCATTATGCAATTTTAATTTCATCGTTCCAAATCCGATAACTTTGCAAGGTACGTTGTTGCCGACACGAACTACACCACCATTGGTGCGCCGATAATCCACAAAAGTCGTCTGGTGTGGATTCATGTGATAGGAACACCCAGAATCCAGGAACCACTCGTCAATGCTACTAGTGGTTGACCTGTTCGCCTGTTGACCTGGATTGTATATTGCATGATCAAACATATCAGAAGAAGAGGAAGAGGGATTTTGACCTGAGGTGTGTTGTTGCCGACGAGATCGCCGTCGCCCACGGCGTGTCTTAGCAGTGCGTGTGCCATCTGTCACAACCAGTACCTCAACTTTCTCAAAATCTGCGTAAGAGGCCTCCACATGTGCGTCTTGACCCTTATTTTGTTGTTGCAATTTTTTGTTAAGAATGCGATATTCCGACTTGATGTGACCTCGTTTCTTGCAATAATAAGAAGTGACATTTGATTTGTTACACCATTCTACTTCATTAGAGTAGAGAGCTTCTCCTTTCCCTCAATTAGAGAAATTTGCTGTAAGATGCGTGTCCATAAGCTCATTAGACACAAGAGCAGTGATCACCTGTTCTGGAGTAATAATAGTTTTTCCAAAAAACATAGTTTCACTAAAATTTTTAAAAGAAGAAGGAAGTGAACATAAAAGGAATAAAGTCTTATCTTCCTCTTCGATTTTGACACTTATATCCTCTAGGTCCATGATGATTGTCTAAAAAGTATTGATATGCTCCTTGACCGATGTGCTTTTTGCCATACGTAGGAAATGAAGCTTCTGCTTCAAAGCCATCTTACTAGTGAGAGTTGTGTCCTGATACAAGGATGCAAGCTTGTCCCAAATACCTTTAGCTATCTTCTGGGATGCAATTTCTCGAAGTGTTTCATTTGACAGGCTTAGGTACAAATTAAACTGCAATTGCCTTTTGCTTATTGTATTCTTTCTCCTCATCGGTCCCCTACATATTATTCTTACCAAGGATGGCATCATGTATCTTCTCCATAGTTAGGATCACTTTTATCTTCATTGGCCAAAGTGCATAGTTGACATTGCAATCTAACTTCTCAATATCAAATTTGGTGCTCGTCATGGTTGAGGAAGTAGGCTTTGATACCAACTGTGAAAATTTGGGATAATTTCCTGTAGGATCTACAAAACTCGAACCCGACGAGAGAAACGCAAAACCAAATTCGATAATAATAATACAGAAAAACAAAAGACACAATGAGGGTTAACGTGGTTCGGACTTGGCGGGGTGCCGATCCTATGTCCACAGGGAGAAGAGGAGTTTGCTTTATTAAATCTAGAAAAGAATTTTACAATAAGAGTACAATAATCTAAATTCACTTCAGAATACAATAAACTATTTTAAATTAATTGAACGTGAAATCGGTAGACGCTATGTGGGTGTTTTGAAATTGAACTTGTGTCGCTGTATGTCGAAAACTGAGAAGAGACACTCATTGGAAAAAGAATTATAGTGACACTTTTAATTTTCTGAATATCTGAAAACTCTCACATGTGTGGGTGTTTTGAAACTTTATATTCGGCATTCTTTTATAGTGTAAAGAAAATGACTTGTTCTTCTAAAATTTGAGGCAAAAAAATATTCTAATGCATCGGATTTAATCCTGCGGCTTGCGGTGAACTTTGACCCAAAAAATAAGAGTTTTTGAGCGAAGCACTTGGCAAAATGAAGGGCTCCTTCTTGGCTTAGAATTACGTGCAAGAGATGTGCTTTGATAAGCTTTGACCCGTCAAAGCTCTTTGATTAAACAAGAGAATATATCAAAGCTTTGTGCGGCAAAATTAACTCCCTAACTTTTCTCCACATTGACCGATCAACGAAGCTTGGATTTGCACACGGTGAAATCTTCAAATTGGAGCAAAAATTGCTCCAAATTTAGTGCAGTCGCAGCATTGGCTCCACGTGCAGCGCACATGGCGCCTTTGAGGAAGGCGGGCTCGGCCCACTTGCTTGACCTGCATGGGCCGGACCGAGCCCAAAGAAGAGCAATCCTTTTTCTTTTGAATTCAATCGTAACTTAATCAAATGAACTCCCGTTTGTGTCCGATCTGATTCGTTGGATTCGGTTCGGATCCAATTTGAGTCAATCTCTAATAATTTCACGGTGACAGATTGAAGACAATTTCTTCTCTTCCATCAAAGCAATAGGAGCAGTCTTTCACAGGACAAGTTTCAAGATACAAAAAATTATCGGGCAGTATTTTACTTTAGTTTACAATTAGTTATTATTGTTCTGTATTGGCATAAGATTGTTTTCTCCTTTCTTTAATAAAAAAAAAGTGTCATCTTCTTCCCGTGGAGTAGGATCGGTATCCCACCTATTTCGAATCACGTTAATCCCATTATGTTTTGTTTTTTCACATTATTATTATTATTATTATCGGATTTGATTTTTCGTTTCTCTCGTCGAATTCTAATTTTATAGATCCTGCAGAAAATTATCTCAAATTTTCTAACAAATTCATAAAAATTCTGAGGAATGAGTTTGATAGTCCTTGGAATTTATCAGCTCCGTGACTCAGAACGTTTTCCATACTTTGCTGCCGCTTTAATTCATTAACGTCTTCAAGTATGCAAGCTTTTTGTCAACCAAATCCATACGAAACGAGTTAAATGATGTGTACGAAGTATTGAAAACTATATATATAGTTCGTTGAGACGAATATGTGCTAATCTCAAATCTCAATCCAAATAATTGAAAAGGTCAATAAAAAGATCAATTTCCTAATTAGTAATTAAATTACAAAACCTAGCTACTCATAGTAAAGTAAACTTGTGATTCATGTAATTAGAATCCTTAATCAAAATTTTTAACAAATAAAATGTTTTCAAAGACAAGATCTAGGTTTCATCTATTTTTGCTCGGTTCAACTAAACCCAATTTCAACCAAGCTTACGTGGTTATTGGCTAAATTAAATTGCGCAAAATTTAAAGATTGTTTGACTTAATTGGTTTAATTCAATTTTTTTTTAAATATTTGAAGGAAACTGATCATGAAGTGTCACTACTATAAAAGTGACCTTTATCGACGACCTGATTTGTTTGTAAGTCGTCGGTGAAGACCATCACCAACGGCGAGCGACGGTCCGACCCATTGCAAATAAGTCACGGCAGATAACGATGTCGCTGATAACTTAGCAATAATGAACACGATCGTTCTTGTTAATATATCAGCAATGGCCTCGTTTATCCGCCACGACCCATAGGGCTGTTGCTAAAATATAAACAACAACGATCCTTACAATGTTGCTGATATCATTATCAAAGATAGCCCTTCGACTGAGACAAAGCCGTTGCTGAAGGGCTATTGTACGTTGAGCCGTTGCTATAGGTCATTAGCAACTACTTCAAGGATGCAGCACAAGAATTATGATACGCTTTCAGCGACAGCTTTCAAACGGACGATCGCGAGTAAGCCGTCACTGATGCTATTTAACCTATAATTGAAAATTTTAAAAATTTAAAATTTTCATTGATACATTTATATAACTTGATACATAACTCACACACCAATACACACATCCATATACATCCATTCACATACACATACACATACACATCACAGATACACTCAAATATACATCAAAATTATATTTATAATTATAATGATCAATAATCGTATAAAAAATTATACGAATCAAAACTAAAAAAATTCCATTGATATAATTGTATAATCTGATACATAACTCACACATCTATACACATCCATTCACATACACATACACATCACAAATACACTCAAATATACATTAAAATTATATTTATAATTATAATTATCAATAATCGTATAAAAATTTATATAAATCAAAACTATACGAATCAAAATTATCGTATCAATACGACACGAATCAAAACTATTGTAAGTGAAGTATAAGAGTCAAGAGTTAACGTAAGTATCAAAATATAAATATAAAGTCATAAACAATATGGTAAGTGAAGTAATCACACGTGAAAGTCAAATAACCCTAATTGACTTACTCGGTGTCACACATGAATCCCATGTTTGAATCAATTCCATTCTCTAACTTGCATAGCAAACAAAAGGAATAATTAGCAAACTAAAGTAGGATCAAATTAGAAAGAAATGCGCACACAACCATCTCTAAGTTCGGAAAATAATGGTAAGAGAGAAAAAGGTTCCAAAGCAATGTGGAACTATATAATTTCACTATTAGATAGTGAGAGCGTACCAATTCTTTACTATCAAGTCACTTAATAGGATGACAAATAGAGAGGTGAGAGACGTACTAGTAAATTGCTCCATTAGCCTTTTGGTGAACTTGGTACTCAAATAATTACTCAAATTAAATTTAAAACTTATTAATTTGATAAAGCTTAATTAAGTATGGCTTGAGAGCTTATGATATAATACTTATGGGTATAAATATAAAAGATTTATAGGCTCGTAAGCTTTCGAGTCAATTCCTTACAAGCTCAAGCTTGAGCAAGCTAGTGTCGAGCTCACACTTGGTTTGTTTATTAATTAAAGGGTAATTTACTTAAATATATCATGTATTTTATACTTTTTCTCAAATTTATTCAAGACTTTCATTTCACCAAATTATATCATCTACTAATCCATCTGTATCAATTTTATCCCTCGTTAATTTTCTGTTGCTAGCCCCGTTAAACGAGCGACGTGTCAAGCAGATGTGGATTAAAATAATATATATATATATAATTTTCACGAAGAGTTGCATACTACGTGTGCCGCCAGACTCGCCCATGTCCTATTTGAGTGGCGGACACTCACGACGTCACGTCGTCGATGACGGCCCCGCAACACGAGCTGAGGTGTCGCTATGCATGACGTAGTTGGAACTCTAGAAGACGATGCTAAGTGAACGGGACCGCCGCCCACTTCGACCCGTCCTTGCTTTTGGAGTCGTACGCCACCTGCATAGTGTGCTCGTCGGCAAATGCCTCCACCAACAACGATCCCTCGCAGGCATTTTTGGCGTCTCCCACAAAGAAGCTTTCGATCACACATCCGCCTCGATCTTCCTATTGCAGGTTGCTGTCACCATCTTCCTTCTGCCGGGAGGAACCTTTGCCGTTGATGTTCCCAGCCCCACTTCGACCGTTGGGAACATCTCCCTGCCGTTCTCCGTGGTCGTCCTTGTCTCCTTCGTCGCCCTCCTCCTCGGATCTCTCCGCCAGTGAGACATCCGGTGCCCGATTTCAGTTGGGGTCATCTTTAGGGGTCGTCATTTTAGGTTTTCTCACTTCTAATAATGGCGGTCATGGCCGATGAGCATGATTGGTTGATATGTTGTAAGGATTCTAGTGTGGGCATGTAGATACAATATACCTTGGTTGCAGAGATTGATTGTAATACCCAAAAATTCTAATTTAAATTTTTGTTTTGTTTAGTGGGCCGATTCGGTGATGCACTGAGACGAGTCGTGAAATCGCCGCGATTAGAAGGCACGATTGAGTATGTTTATTACATTGTAAAGTTCTAAAATTTATGTTATCTTGATTTAATTAGATGTTGTGTTCATGCCGGGGTGGAACCGAGTTCGTGGATTCAATCGGAGTCCGATTTGGATACAAGTCGAGTCGAGTAGAATAACTTAAGTATTGGGGGCAATTTAATAATTAGATTAAAAAGGGGGGAAAATAATTAACCCACCCTAGCCGACCGTACGGCTCAAGGAGAGCCACATGTGTGCCGAGGAGGGAGAGAGGAGAAAGAGGCGGCGCCGGAATTTTTGTGCCGTCGTCAGAGATCGGAGTCGAGGGATCGTCTTCGCCATTGCCTTGTCTTCTTCCTTTCCTTTTGAGGTGAGTGATTGAATCTTAAGGTGTAGGGTAAGGCCCCTTTGGCCGAACCTTATGAATTGATGAAATCAAGATGTGTTTTCTTGTGGATTCTTGATGTATGATGAGATTAGCTTGATTCTCGAATCATGTTCTTCGTCGGTGCTTTGATTCTTGTGTCGACATTGTTTTTTTTTGAGATTTTAGGAGCTGACCAATTGGTGAGGAAAAAGGAAATGTTATGCCGAAATTTTTTCTATTCCTCGACTGCTCATGTTCATGTAGATCTATTATGTTTTATGTGCATGAACTTAAAGGGAATCAGTGAATGTTTTGAACAAACAGAGGATTCTTCCCAAAACCCACATGAAAGTTTTTCCCCAAGTGGAGGGTTGGCCGAGCAAGGAAAGAGGAGAGCCAAGATTAGGAAGGTTTAATTCCTAAGTTGAATGACATTTAGATAGGATAAACATTAAGATTTGAAGAAACCATGACATGCTAGGGTAGGGAAGAGAAGACCGAATACCCTACTAATGATTGTAGGTGCTAGGATTGGCCGAGCAAGGAATCTAAGGCCCGGTGTTGGGGAAACCATTTTATATTGTCGAGATCATGGTTTAGAGAACTTAGATTGTGATTGTTGTATTAGGTATGATTTTTATTTCATTGTGTAGATTATTTACATGCCTTGAGAAATGCTAAATGGCTTCCCACATGCTTTTATACTTGCTGTGATTTAATTCTATATGCTGAAATTAAATATTTGGTTGTCGGGAATAATCTTTCTATCGGGAAACCCTCGAAACTTCTATGTTCGTTGGTAGGAGCGGCGGGGGGATGCTGAAATTATTATTCCTAAGTTGTCCTAAACTTATTATTGCTGTTAATTATAAAATATATCCCGACTTTTGACGTATTTTCCTAATCTATCATCACTTTCCAATTTTTCCAATTCAGTACATCACTTTTCGATTTGTTACAAATCTATCCCACCGTATACCCAACGTCAACTTTTCTATCTGAATGCTGATGTGGCGCTACTGACGTGGCTAATAATCCCACTCAGCATTCAGACGCGAATGTTTTTTTCAACTTATTTTTTCTCCGGCCCCACCAAATCTAGTCAACAACCATTTAAGGGTTAATTATAAAATATATTCCGACTTTTGACGCGTTTTCCTAATCTATCCCCAATTTTCAATAGAAGAGATGCATTTCTTCTCTCTGTTGAAAATTGAAGTTTTTTTATCAATACAAAGCCTACAATGACAAATCATATTTAACAATATCATCACTGCTGGAAAATTTTACAGTATCATATGAAATCCTACATTTAACAGTATCATCATTGATGAAAAATTTCTAAGGTTTATATTAACCATACCATACGGAAGGGGGAAAGGCGAGCGAGCAGGTGAAAATTAATAGAGACATATTAGAGTCAACGGGGATGAAGACAGGGAGCACGAAGAGATGCAGACGACGCCGGGGATTAAGAGAAAGGCGGGTGGTGAGCAGGCGACAAGGTCGGGGAAGAGGCAAGCAAGCGATTTCAAAGGTGATTTTTTTTTAATTAACTTGTCGTGATATGCTGATTGGGTTTGGTGGGGTCGGAAAAAATAAGATAAAGTTCGCATCTGAATGCTGACTAGGATTATTAGCCACGTCAGCAATGCCACATCAACATTCAGATAACGAAGTTGACGCTGGGTAGACGATGAGATAAATTTATAACAAATCGAAAAGTGGTGTACTAAATTGAGAAAATTGAAAATTGGGAATAGATTAGGGAAATACGTCAAAAGTCGGGATATATTTTATAATTAACCCTTAAGTGGGTGCTGACTGGGTTTGGTGGGGCCGAAAAAAATAAGTTAAAAAAAATCGCGTCTGAATACTGACTGAGATTATTAGCCACGCCAACAGCGCCACATCAGCATTCAGACGACAAAGTTGACGCTGGGTAGACGGTGGGATAGATTTATAATAAATTGAAAAGTGGTGTACTGAATTGGAAAAATTAGAAAGTTGGGGTAGATTAGAGAAATATATCAAAAGTCGGGATATATTTTGTAATTAACCCTTACTTATTTAATGCAATGTTTGTCCTTGTGTATGCTGTAATAGAATTATGGGCACTATATCTATGTAGATAAACATTAAAGGCAATGTTTAATGATACAAACACAATTTTATGTATGACACCATACTTATGGATGACGGAAACATGATATAAACTAGATACTATATACTTCTCCCAATATAGAGATTATGGAATTTGAAATACTAGAGACGTTAAAGATAGAAAAAGCAAACCTTATTCCATGATGAGAATGGGTAACTGTAGTAGAGATTATCATACTATAGTTCCCATAAGGACGAGTAAAATTTAGAAAACAAACTGACGGAGATCGGGGCACGGCTAGGTACGGGCACAAGCCCGGGACAATAATATATTACTGTGGAACCTATGTGTGCATTGTGTATTGTGCTTGTGATGGCTGGGCCGAGAAGCGTCTTTAGTTGGTACAACTATTGCCCAACTCAGCAAGTGGTCGAGGGGTCTTGAGATTGCACCAGTAAGCCACGCTGGTGTTAGACCCGAGTGGTGGGGCTCTTGAGATTGCGTCAGTGAGCCACGCTGATGTTAGGCCCGAGTAATTTAGGATTGGATGAGACATTCGCAACCCGATGGGGCGCCGAAAGCTAGATGGTCATCCTAGTTGAAGGGCCCGAATTTCTAGATCGCTATATGAGGAATGAACTTGATTATATATTATCTTTATGTGGATTAATGTGACTTATGGGCCAGATGTGGCCGAGTAGACGCGTGCTAATTAAATAAATGGCCGATTATAGCCGAGTGAACACTTACTTTATAAATGGCCGGTTATGGCCGTGTGAGCATTTATACTGTGAATAATTGAATATGGCCGAGTGGTCTTGAGTTGCGTGGTTGGCCGGTTTGGCCAAGTGGTAATTTAAGTCCCAAAGTTATAACTGGTTGATTTATTTCATATCGTTATATACATATATCTATACCTGAAATTTTAGTGGAGGTTCGGTAGAACCACTCACTGAGTTCCTCATGGACTCATGGTTTATTTATATTTGTTTTGCAGAATCTGACCAATGAGGTATAACTAGATCGGCATAGCGCAGCTAGAGGGGCAAACCACACTGTTGATCTCGTAGCAGACTGAGTTGGAGTCGTAGTCGTGTAACGTTCTTATTTCATGCATTAGAGTTGTGTTTGTTTTGTGGATATTGGAGTGTGTATTCTCCTTGAACAACCTTTGATTCATTTTAGTGGATTCATGGTATTTTAAACTTCAGTTTGTTTGTCATATATATCTGCATGGATTGTATTGCATGAGTCAGGCTTCAGGGTATTCCCACATATCCTGGCCACTCACGTGACCCTAAGTTGGGGTGTGACATTGATGCATTGTTAATGTCATAATCTTTACTTGGTAAAGAAAAGATAAAGAAAGAATAGAAAAACAGATAAGAGAGATGAGAGAATAACTAAAGAATGCTTTTTATTCAATCAATCAAAAAGAATATATGATACAAGTTTCTCTCTTCTATTTATATTAGTTTACAGTTATCAATTACAAACTAACTTGGCCACCTGGACCATTACATTTATTTTCACATTCTGTTTCCATATACTAACTTACTTTAACACTCCCCCTAAGTTAGTATTTTGAATATATTCTTTAGCCCAAGATTGTTCAAGAGCTTTTCATGCTACAACCTTCCAATGGCTTTAGCTAGGATGTCTGCAAGTTGTTCTCATGATGAAACATAATTCTTATTGTGTGGCAGTCAATATCAATGTGTTTTGTGCTTTCATGAAATATAGGATTTGCAGCTATTTGTATAGCTGCTTTATTATCACAATAGAGTATAGTTGGTTCTTTGAGACCAGCTCCTAGCTCAATAAGAAGACCTCTCAGCCAAACAATTTCTGAAGAAGCAGCTGCCATACTTCTATATTCAGATTCTGCCATGGATTGTAAGACTGTTTCTGTTTCATGCACTTCTATGATACTATTTCTTGCACTTCTATGATACTAATGAATCACCAATTTTCACAATATAATCAGTTATAGATCGTCTACTCATAGGACATGTTCCCCAATCGGCATCATAGTAGGCTACAATATTTAATGCACACTTTGACGACAATAAAACTCCTAATCCTGCAATACCTTTAACATATCTCACAACTCTAATAGCAGCATTCATATGTGACTCCTTTGGTTCATTCATAAATTAACTGAGATTTTGAACGACAAAAGATATATCAGGCCTAGTCATGGTGAGATAAATAAGTCTCCCAACTAATCTTTTATATCTTTTTGGATCTTTAAGTAGAGGATCATCATTGTCTGGTTGAAACTTCTGATCAAACTAATAAGAAGTTAATTTCAAATTCTGTTCTAGGGGAGTTTTAGATGTTTTAGCACCTTCAAGTCCAGCTTCTGCTACAAGATCCAAAGCATAATTTCTTTGGTTTAGGAGAATACCTCCTTGAGACCTTGCAACCTCTAGACCAAGGAAAAATTTGAGCTCCCCCAAATCTTTTATTTTGAAATTCTGCTTCAGAACAATCTTTAAATTATTAATCAACTCTGAATCATTACCTGTCATCCACACAAACTAATAGAATAACAATCCTATTACCTAGTCTTTTGGTAAACATGGAGTAATTATACTTGCTTTGCTTGTAACCAAAATGAATTAAAGCTTCATAAAGTTTTAAATTCCATTGCCTAGAAGCTTGCTTTAGACCGTAAAGGGATTCAAGCAATCGACATACAACCTTCTCCCCCTTATTGCAAAATCCCTCAGGAAGCTCCATGAACACTTCTTCTTTAAGATCTCCTTGTAAAAAAATATTATTAACATCCATTTGAAAGATAGGCCACTGAAAAATGGATGCTAATGTTAATACAATCCGAACAGTGACCATTTTCGCAACAAGAGCAAAAAGTATTAGTATAATCAACCCTTTTGATTATATCCCTTGGCAACCAACTTTGCCTTAAACCTTTCAATCTCTCCATTAGATCTGTACTTTATTTTGAAAACCCATTTGCATCCAATAGCTTTCTTATTCTTTGGTAAAGTCATCAATTCCCAAGTCTTGTTATCCTCTAGTGCTGAAATCTTTTCTTTCATAGCATCTATCCATCTATGATCTTGCACAGCTTGTTCAAAGTTTTGAGGTTCAATAGTATTAGACATAGAGGTAAGGAAACATTGATAATGAGACAAAAGATGGTCATAAGAAATGTAGTCAGTAATAGGGTATGGAGTAGAAACATGCTAAGAGGTAGTAAATGATGCTGATGGTGTAACATAGTCATATAACCATCTTGGGGTTTTAGAAACACGAGTAGATCTCCTTAGAGTAGGTTGAGATGTGTGAATAGGTGTATCTCAAGTAATTGGTGGAAGAGCAGGTAAATTTGTTTGTGTATGTAACTGTGAGGATTCTGAAGATAAACTTTGTTGAGTAACATCAGCAGGCTCATAAGGTGAAGAAGTGGATTCAAAATGTTTTGGAAATGTCTGAACCAAGTCATTAGAAGTAGTAGAATGACTAGGAGTATGTAGAAATTCTGAGTCCTAAAAATAGAATCAAACAACTAACTATTATTGGGAAACAAAGGAACAGAATGTTTCGAAATCTGTTTATTCTAAAATCTAAAAGGAAAGACATGTTCCTTAAAAATAATATCCATATTCACAAAAAAAAGTATGTGTCTCCAAATTGAATAGCTTGTATCCCTTTTGTGTGGTTGAATATCTCATAAAAACTAATGGCACTGCTTTGGGGGTAAATTTATCTTTCCATCTAGTATTAGTAGCGTAGCACAAGCAATCGAACACTCTCAAGTGATCTAGCTTTAGAGGCCTGTTGTATAGAAGCTCAAAAGGAGATTTGCCATTAAGAACTGAAGAAGGCATTCGATTGATTAAATAGCATGCTTGAAATTTCAAACATCTGGCAACTTCAAGAAGATGTTTGTGTTTCCTCTCAGCAATTCCATTTTGCTGAGGGGTGTCAACACAAGACCGTTGATGAACAATGCCAAGAGATTCTAAAAATTCTTTACTTTGAATGTTAAAGAATTCTAGTCCATTATTTGATCGAATGGTCTTGACTTTAGTTGAGTGTTGTGTTTTAATGAAAGCGAAGAATGCCATCAATGTATCACTCTTCTGTTTTAGCAAAAAAACCCAGGTGGACCGAGAATAATCATCAACTATGGTAAAAAAGAAACGATTATGATTATATGTAGGATGATGATATGGACCCCAAAGATCCATATGAAGAAGATGGAAAGGTTTAAACTCTCTTGTAGTGCTTTTAAGAAAAGGCAATCGACTTTGCTTAGCAAGAGGACAAATTGTACAATCAGAAATTAAAGAGCAATCAATCATAGACTCTTTTATTAATGAAAGCTGTTTAAGCTTGGAAACAGATACATGACCAAGTCGTTTGTGCCAAATTACAACATCTCCAGACATATCTAATACATGAGCGGAGAAAGGTACAATAGGTAAATTTTTGAGAGTACAAAAATCAGCTGGAGCAGACAATACTCTAGAAACAGATTCCTCTAACTCGAATGTGGGATTAGAAAATAGAGACCATCTTCTTCTCTACCAATCCCCAACACCTTGCCATTGGAGAGGCCCTGAAAGAGGCAAAAACCAGGGAAAAAACAACGGAGCAAGACAAATCTCTGGTAAGTTTCGAGATAGAAACAAGGTTGAAATTAAATTCAAGCACATAAAGAACATTTGTAAGTTTCTGATCAGGTCCTATATAACAAGAACTCGAATGAAAAACTTGAGATATGTTTCCATTAGGAAGCCTGACAGAAGAAGTAGATGGATAATTGACAATATCAAGAAGCCAACGAAAGCATGGCGTCATATGATGACTAGCACCAGTGTCTAAGATCCACCTCGAATTTATGCCAACATAAGTAAAGAAAGAGTGAATACCAGCAAAATTGACTTTAGCCTCTTTATGTGATTCTTTGTGTAAGAGTTTTAAAATCTCTTCATACTGCTCACGAGTAATATGAGAAGATTGTTGAACTTCTGCAAGGTCATCAAGTTTGTCACTAGGTATGGAAACATTATTAGCATTTGAATACTCTTTCTTTTTGTTCCTGGTAAATTTGAAATTTTCCAAAAAACCATTCAAACGGTAACAATTCTCTTTCTTGTGTCCTCTTATTTTACAATGTTCACAAATAATGTTGTAGTTCTTCTTGGACTTGTTCTGATGACTAGAAGAAGAATATAACACTGTAGACTCTACAGGAGTTTCAATAAAGGTGAAACTAGAAATTCCCCTTTGAGTTTCTTCTTGAATCAACATAGAATAGGCCTGATTTATAGAGGGGAGAGGAGACATCAAAAGGATTTGGCTTCTAGCTTGTGCATAGGACTCACTAAGACGTGAGAAATTGAAGTAACTTTTGACTTTGTAGAATCTCAAGATGAGGTTTGTTCTTTACACAATCAGGAGGAGAACCAACTATGGAGGAATATTCATCCTAAAGCATTTTCATATGACTATAGTAAGTAGAAATTGAAGGAGAATCTTGAACCAAAGTAAAAATTTCTCTATGTAGTTGATAGACTCGAGATCCATTTATTTTATCGATCAAATCGTTCTTTCAAATCTTGCCAAATTAACAAGAAAGCAGTCTTTAGCATATACAATACTGCTAAGCAATTCCTTTGAAATTGTATTCATGATCCAGGCTAAGATGTTAGCATTGCATCGTTCCCATTGATCATGAAAAGATTCTTCAAAATTCTCCTTTAAACAAGTACCATCAATAAATTCCAATTTATTCTTGGATTTTAAATAAATTCACATTGCTTTAATCCATACTGAATAATTTTCGATGCCGAGTAAAAGAAATGAGACAAGAACAACACCTGATGTGTCAGCAGGTTGAAGATAAAGAGGATTACTGTAGTCCATTGCCGCAAAACGTCGAGTATTCTCTAACTGGGATGCCCTAGCAGCCATTTGAGGACTCCAAGAACTGAAAAGAAGATGAAACAAGAAATATTGAGACACATTCTTTATTTGCGTAGCTCTGATACCATGTCAAAATCTTTACTTGGTAAAGAAAAGATAAAGAAAGAATAGAAAAACAGATAAGAGAAATTGGAGAAGAACTAAAGAATGCTTTTTATTCAATCAATCAAAAAGAATATATGATACAAGTTTCTCTCTTCTATTTATATCAGTTTACAGTTATCAGTTACAAACTAACTTGGCCACCTAGACCATTACATTTATTTTCACACTCTGTTTCCATATACCAACTTACTTCAACAGTTAATTTAGTTGTACATCTACAAATTCATGTTCTAGATTATTGCTAAGCTTTTATGGCTGTATGATTGGTCTTTTGCTGATGAAACTGGTATTTGATTCACTTAATTTGGAAGCTAAAATTCCATTAGTAATTAGTAATTAGTAAGTGTAGCTTCTCCATGTTGTGTGGATGACCTACGCGATGGCGGACTCCTTTCCCACGAGGAGCTCCACCGCGCGACAGTGGGGAGTGGTCGTCCTCTATATGAGGCGGGATGAGGATGCCACATGTGTTGGGGATGATGTATGGGTCTTCCTTGAAATATCCAAGTGGGGTCCTTAGAGACGCCGAGGTTGTGGATGGCGATCACCACCTCGTCGGATTTTGTGAGCCAGGCCTAGCAGTAGGAGTCACACCCATTGCCGTTGTACATAGTCTTCATGGGGAGCACATCGGACTCGGGCGAGGCCGAGACATTGAGTCGCTCCTCCCATGGGCGCAGGTCCGGGCGGCGCTGAAGGTGAGCGAGTAGTGTGTTGTTGAAATGCCCACACTAGAAGGGGGGGGGTGAATAGTGTGTGTTTACTTTTAAAATTAATCGAATTCTTTTCTGGTTTCAATCAACTCAATTACTTGATTCAAGTTTATTGATTCTTAGTGCGAGTAGATGCAATTACAATTATATCGAACACAAGCAAGAATCAAATAAAACAGTTAAAATATCAATGCAAACACGAAATATATAGTGGTTCGGCCAACACTGCCTACTCCACTATCTTAGCTCCTCACCAAGGATTTATAACTAACTCCTTTATAGATAATGTGTTTCCCTTTGAATACAAATGTGGACTCACTTCTCAATCATTGAGAATGCCTCAATCTTATTCCCCTAGGCAAAACACAAAACTACAAAGGTAATCCTAAGGTGTTTACCCTAGCACACATAGCAAGCTAATAATGGAAATCTAGTTTAATAATAAGGAAAATAACAACAAATGAGCTAAGAATTAAACCACACACGTGAGCTCCTTTTCAAGCCTCCAACTCGTCAAGATATTGAGCTCAAAGTGAAGCCGGAGTTGAGGCGTAAAGGATGCTTCAAGTAGATGAACGATCACCGAAGCTTGCGCAATGAAATCCACTTGGAAATGCTCAAAATCACTATAGGAGATCTTCAATGAATGGTTAAGAGGCTTTTAGAAGGATGGAGAGGGATATTTATAACCCGTCACTCGGCAGCTCCACCCAACGGGCGTTTTTCTGCCCGTTGGGGACGCCCGGTCGCTTGTCGGTCGATCGTCGATTGGTCGACTGACCGATTGACCGCCGAGCGACCGAAGGTAATCTGTCGGTTTTGGGCATCTATCGGTCGACCGAATACCATTCCGCCAATTTTTGGCTTCATTCGGTCGACTGATCGGTCAACCGAACTTGGGCTGAGACTGTTTCTTTGAGTTTTCTTCTTGTGCACTTCGCTTTCGAGTTTCGTTACCAAGTTTTGACTTGGATAATATTACAATTAGGCTTGGGATATATTCCTAGAGACATATTACATGAACTATATTTCTAACTCTAGATTTCTACTTGATCGACGACGGAGTCATTTTGCCGATTTTTGGTATTTCTCCGAACGAAGTTCGCACGCGTATTGAAGCCTCAACCTGAAATCAACACTTGATAAACTCATTAGAATAAGTTTGTTATCATCAAAATTAGGCCAACATAGTGCATCCCGACCATGAGCTTGACCTTCTGCTTGATGGAGGCGTTGTTGTCGAGGTGGTCGGCGTAAGAGCCCTCCGGCACCACCAATAGCATGTTGCCTTGCTTGTGATCCCATTGGATGTACTCCATGAAGCCGCCGGAGGTCTCCCATCGCAGGATGGCGCTGCGACCGAGCACCTGCATCCCCTTCTCGGGTGGGGTAAAGGTGATGCATATGTGGAAATAAAAAATGTTATATATATATATATATAATGTTTTAATCCACGTTTGCTTGACACGTCACTCGTTTAACCGGGCTGGCAACGGAAAATTAACGAGGGACAAAATTGATACGAATTGATTAGTATATGATATAATTTGGTAAAATAAAAGTTTTGGATAAATTTGAGAAAAAGTGTAAAGTACAAAATATATTTAATTCCATAACTCCATCTTCATCCTAAATTTTTAAATGGCTAGATTAATTGCCAAAAACAATCTATTCTAACAAGGCAATGCTTCCTAATAAATCATCGAGTCGTATGTATGGCTATAAATGAACCAAGCCGTTGGTCAGTGGCTCAAGCTTAGTTCAAGATCCCGATTTTGATAAAGTGTACCATTAGAGGATGTTTCACTCCTTTCTATATTAATTAAACCCTTCTCTTCGTTAGTAAGTAAATAAAATCTCTCATATTCTTTGAGAGATTAATAAAGTGGAAGATTGAACCGTTGTCCATGCACTAAAAATCGTATATGGTAGTTGAAAGATCAACTTCTTTAGGATCTATATCTACATCTTATCACTCATGCAAGTCATTAAAACTTGTCATTTTTGCAAGAAGTTAGCATAACTCATCATTTTGAGAAATCCAAAATGTACCGAACAAGGAGCTTGCATATATAGGACCACTATTGCTAGAAAAAATGGATTAAACACGATGCATTTATCGATTTTTAGACGACAGGATAGATCTACGCATGCATGACTTCAACGACTAATCGTGTCTAGTTAAGTAACTAATTAATTACTATCATGCATGGGTGTATGTGATTTACCACGCCAAACCTCCCAAACATTCTACACATGTAGCATTTAATTAATGTAGTAAATTATTATCATTCGTTTTTAGGTACACTTGAGACCACATGCACCCAATCACACTATTGCTAGCAAAATTAGGTTGAACACGATGCATTTATCAATTTTTAGACGACAAGATAGATCTACACATGCATGACTTCAACGACTAATCGTGCCTAGTTAATTAACTAATTAATTACTATCATGCATGGGCGTATGTGATTTACCACGCCAAACCTCCCAAACATTAATTCTAGACATGTAGCGTTTAATTAATGTAGTAAATTATTATCATTCGTTATTAGGTACACTTGAGACCACATCCACCCAATCAAACAAAGTGTGATGCAAACTTAGAGAAAACTTAGAGAAATCTGAACTATTTTCCCCTGCAAAGTGTGATGCAAAGATGAAGCATGAGATATGCAAGATATTTAGCATGAAAGAAGGAAAGTTTCCTATGCAATACCTGGGTATTTTTATCTCCCCAAAGAGGCTAAATAAATAATATCAAGATAAGTTGGTGAAAAAAGTATCTACTAAGGTGGACTTCTAGGCAAAAGAAATGTTGTCTCAAGCTGGGAAGTGTACTTTGATTAATTCAGTGGCTTGTTCTATACCAGTTCATTCTCTCATGATTTCTTGGGTAAATGAAAGCACTGTAGACAAGATTTCAAAAGTGAACAAAGAGTTTTTCTAGGGTAATGGTGATGCTAACAGATGTGTGAATTTGATAAGCTGGAATGTTATCACTTCAAATAAAGGTTTTGAAAGGAGGAAAGAGATAAACCTTGGTGTAAGAAATTCGAAGGTTATGAAAAATTCACTGTTAGCAAGAAGAATATTACCATTGTTGAATTAAGATGATAAACCTTGATGTAATTTTCCGTGGAGGAAGTATAAGGTTGTTCATCCATGGAAAGGTTTTTTTTTTTTTTGAAAAGAAGCATCATGTAATTCTATTCAAAGATTAATGAAAAGAAGTACAGAGGGGGGGGAATAAAAAGCATAAAAAAACCAAGGAGTCATAGGAACAATTATCCAACCATACACATGGAATAGAACACTTAAAGGAACCGAATGAAACTAAGCGCGGAAGAGGCTGTGATTTGAGGTGTGGAGACCTCCATCGAGAATATCCTCTTGTTTCTCTCGTACCAGATAAACCAGCTCCAAGTTAGGACCAGCTGAAACTTCGCATGGCTCAAATGAAGCCAACCTCCCTCACCAATCCCGGGATCGAACGTGATTGGTAAGAACTGGACTCCAAAGAACTGCAGCAAAAGTCTCCATCCTTCCCTATTGAAGATGGATGTGCGTCTCCCTCCTGATAGAGCAGAGGGGACATGATGGATCATTTGTAATTCCCCATCGCACCAGCCGATCTCTCGTTAGAAGCCTTTTCCTCGCCAGCAACCATCCAAACACATATATCTTTGGAGGGATTCCTTTCATCCACAAGCGCTTGAACAACGGGTCAGATACACCCCTGAAGTTTAGGAGATCATACCAACTCTTTGTGGAGAAGGTGGCATTTTCGGACCACTTCCAAGTGAAGGCATCATTTCCATCCGAGTGTTGAACTGGCAGCAAGTCGAGAGCAAGAGCTCCCAGCCTGGCTTCATTCACAAGGGCAGTGAAGTTAATGTTCCAATTGCTAAAAAGACCCCCCTGTGACATGATTCTTGCCTCATAGATTGTCATTTCCGGTTGCTCCACGTACATGAACAGGTCAGGGTAAATCTCGGCAAGGCTCCGCCCCCTCACCCATTTGTCATTCCAGAGAGAGAGACGGTCTCCCCTCCCAATCTTCACTTCAATGCCCTTAGAAAACCACTCAAACAGTAGCCCAATGTCCCTCCAAATTGGAGAGGCCACCCTCAAGAATCTGGAACTACCCCAGGAGATGAAATCACCATAAAAGGAGTAAACCATAGGCTACAATCCATTTTCCATTCTTTGCACCGCTTTCCACAGCCACGCTCCGAGCCGTGCAGAGTTATGATGCTTCAGGTCAAGGATACCAAGTCCACCCCCCTTCTTAGGACACGTGAGTGTGCTCCATTTGATAAGACACTGCCCATTAATCCTTTGATCCTCGGCCCCTGCCCAGAAGAATCACTTTCTCCTCCTATCTATCCTTGCGAGAACCCAGCTGGGAGCTTTGGAGATGGAAAGCCAATACGCCGTTGTGCTAGTAATCGTGCTGTTTATCAACGTCAACCGGCCAGCCCCTGAGAGCAGTCTGCCCTGCCAAGAACCCAATCGAGCGTCGATCTTCACAATGAGTCGGAGCCAATCTTCTTTCTTGAGCTTACTCGGCCTGAGAGGCAATCCCAAATAGTTGATAGGAAAGTGACATTCCCTGCATCGAAACTCTGCTGCCACATCTCTTGCCTGGTCCCCATTTCCCTCGAGGCTGATTACGAAGGTCTTGTTGAGATTAATCTTCAGGTCTGCTGCAAGCTCAAACATCCGAAGCAGCTCAAATGCATTCTTCACACTGTGCCCATCATTCTTGCAGAATAGAGTTAGGTCATCGACAAAGAGATATTGGGTGATACCATATTCCAAGGCCCCGCTTAAAACTCCATTTATGACACCGCTAGAGGCCGCTCGGTCTGTTAAAGTCCCACATTGCTTGAGGTTGTGTTCTAGATGGCCTTTAAATAGATTGGACAATCCTTCCCCTTTGAGCTAGCTTTTGAGGTGGAGTTACACATTGCTTGAGGTTGTGTTCTAGATGGCCTTTAAATAGATTGGACAATCCTCCCCCTTCGAGCTAGCTTTTGGGGTGGAGTTAGGTCCAAGGCTGATTTTTCTAACACGGTCAACCAGCTTTGAGAGGCAGTCCACCGCTAAATTAAATATGAACGGGGAAAGAGGGTTTCCTTGCCTCACCCCGCTCCTATGCTTGAATGGCAAGCCACTTTCCCCGTTGATCAGTAGCATCGATTCTGTAGCTGGAAGATTTAGCACCCAGGAGTTCCATCTCGATGGAAATCCCCTCGCGTTAAGCATCTCAAGAAGGAAGCTCCAATCTAGTGTGTCAAAAGCCTTTGTAATATCAATTTTAAGAAGAAAGCCACTTTCCCCGGACTTTCTACAGTTCCACACCGTCTCATACACCCCCATGAAGCTGTCGAGCGGGCTACGCCCAATGATGAAAGCGCTTTGATGAACACCAATAAGATCCTTCATGAACGGCTTTAGCCGCGCAGCCAGCACCCCCGAGAAGATACGAACGATTACATTTTCCAAACTTATGGGGCGGAAATCCTCGACCCTAGAGGCTCCCTCCTTCTTTGGCAGCAAAATAATATGACCTTTATTAACCCGCCTTAAGGAGTCAGGCTGAAGAGTGAACTCTTGCATGATGTCAAAAATGACATGCTTCATGGATTCCCAGAATTCGTGAAAAAAGGCCGGCGGCAGACCATCTGGCCCAGGAGATTTGGAGGACCCCATACTGAAGATAGCTGCCTTGATCTCGTCCATTGAGAAGTCGGCATCTATCCCATCTGAAACCGGCAGTGAAGGGAGGTGGAGCTCATTCCAGTTTACCCGCAACACCGGCTGCCTCCTTGTGCCCAACAGCCTCGCATAGTATCCTCGAAAGTGGGCTGAGATGTTGTCCTGATCAAGGATCGCCCCACCTGCAATGTCAATTTGGTGAATCCAATTCCTCCGCTTATGAATCGAGGCCCATTGGTGGTAGAACCTTGTGTTCAAGTCACCGTCCTTGAGCCAACGAATTTTTGCTCTCTGCCTCCACCGAGAGTCCTCGTCGTGATAGAGAGAGTCTAATTCACTTCTGGCACTTCCAAGCGATCCCAGCTCCTCGCCATTCAGTCCGCATCGCTCCGCCTTAACGTGCAAAGCATCCACGACACTCTCCAATTGACGGTGCTTTGCATTGCTTTCCTTTTTAAGAAGAGAGGCCCACTATGTGATGATTTTCCTCAATTTCCTCCACCTCCGGGTCCAGTTAGCAGAGGGTGAGTGCTGGAATCGTCCTCCTCGCCATTCATCATTGATGATCCTTTTGAAAACCGGATGCCCGAACCAGAAGTTCTCCATTCTGAATGGTCTTGGTCCCTTCAGGTGCGCCGTCGAGCTCTGAAAGAAAAGAGCATTGTGGTCGGAGAGCTTTTTCTCCCCGCCGACCACTCTAGCCTGCGGAAGCGCAAGCGACGTGTCAAGTGCGAGCAAGACACGGTCCAGCTTCGCCATACTGGGCGACCCCTGACAGTTGGACCAAGTGAATTGCCTCCCTAAAATTGGCACATCAATCAGACCTCCATCAGCGAGGAGCTTTAAGAATGTAGCCGAATCTCTCGCGCTACCGAGGCAGTTCAACTTTTCCGATACAGTGCGAGTGATATTAAAGTCGCCTCCGATGACCAGCTTCTCATCATCAATGCCACACAGAGGTTTCAGCTCATCGAAGAAAGCCTGTCCACCTGACCTCCTCGGAGGCCCATACACATTGACGAAGATGAAACACTTGCCCGTCCGTATAAACTCCAGCTTTGCAGTAACCAAAAAACTTCCTACCGTAGATTGGACACACTTCCAGACCTCCGCATCCCACACAATCAGCAGACCCCCCGAGAGACCAACCGCAATGATAGCAACATGTCCAACCGATCGAAACCCTGAAAGCTGCCTCACGAAGGGAATAGATATAGAGCAAAGCTTCGTTTCTTGAAGCGCGATGACAGAGCACCCCATATCTCTACAATATTTCTTAATCATAAACTTCTTTGAGGGGCGGCACGCCCCCGAACATTCCAAAACATCACCGAGAAATAGTAGTTCATAAGAAGGGATACACCAGCAACAATCCACCCACACCTTCCCACACTAGCGGGCACTCCCTCTGCCATTTTGCTATCCATCTATTCTGACGTCCAACTATGTTAGGCGTTTGCTGACGACCTCCAAAGGGGCCACCAAAGAGAAGCCAAAAGACTCAATCTGCTCCCGCAAAGTTCCGAGAGGCACTGAGCGCGCGACTTTCACAAGGCGTAGTCCCAACTCATCGCTCACAGGGCAGCCTGAAGGGCAAGGCGATAGTGGAGCGGACCGCCCTCCCGAGGCGGAGGTACCGTCGCCGCAAAGCAGAGCCTTCCGAGTCCGCGCTCGCTGGATAGAGGAAACAATTGACGCCCCCGCTGCATGCAGGCGCGAGCTACGTCGAACAAGAAGCTTCGTGCGCACCCTCAGCCTTCTAACATAAGTGATTGAGCACCTTCGGATCCCACTAATAGGATCCTTCTCGGCAGATAAAGCCGACCCGTCAACCTGATCCGGCCCCAACACACACAGCGTGGGAGACTGCCCCAAGCCTAGACGTGAAACCAAAGAGGGGCCCACCAGGCGCCAAGCACGGTCCAAAAAACTAAGAAGGGGAGCCTCCACGCCACGTGCTGAGCACGCCAGCATTTGAAGCAGCAAGCGACGACAAAACAACTCCGAGGTTTGTAATAAAGGCATCAAGATCGCCTCGTGAGCGCATAGCAGGAGGAGGATCTCCAGATCCCACAGGCGAAAGGGAAAGGGCACTGTTGCACGCCTCCACTGCCTCGCCGACCACCTCCAGAAGCGAAAGATCTGCAGAGGAAGGACCCTTGCCAGCCGAAATAGTAAGTCCTGATGTCAGAGGCGCAACCTCGGTACTAGCGCCATCCTCCAATGGCATCAGCCCCACGCAAGGCACGCCGGAGCGACGATTTTGGGCCACCAACTCCGGTGACGACGACCGCCCTACCACAATCGGCTCTGGGCAGGAGGATACCGCTGGTTTAGAACTCCCATTTGGTGATATGATCAGGCCCAACGAACTCTCCTCAAGGGGGGTGCGCCACTGCTCGCGAGACCGCCTCCTCCATCACCCCCTCTCCTGAACTCCCCCGGACCGATGCACCCACCCTAGAAAAATGGGCATCAGGATCCTGATCATCCTCCTCATCATCCACAGGAAACTCTGATTCGTCATTCAGCTTGTCCCCACTCCAACCAGAGCCTCCCGGCACCGGGATCGAAGGGTTGGCATCATCAAAGATCCACATATACCACGAGATGCCCACCTCAACCATGTATCGGCACCACTCCGATGTCGCAAAGATGACCCGAGGGATGGACCTCAAGTCCCTGGCCCTAATGCGGATGCAGCAGCTTGAAAGCTCCAGCCATCAATGCGAGCGCTCGTCCACAGCATCAAAGATCCCGAAGGAGCTGACCAGGCAACCAAGTGCACTGACGTTCCAAAATTCGAAGGGAAGACCCTTCAGCTCAAGGCCCACGCTGAGGATAGGCGGCCGGACAGTAGAGGACACCATCTCGTCCTTCCAATCAGATACTCCGAGCCTCAGGTTCCTCCACCTAAGAGAGCTCCTTTCCAGAAGAATCCTCTTGTAATAGCAGGTCTCATGGTCCGGAGTCGTGACAAGGAAACACCCGTCAGGGAGAAGACGCTGCCTCCACAAGCTCCGATGGTTAACTTCATCACAGAAGCAGGATGCGAGGAAAGACGCGACCCGAAGGTCTCTGCGGTCCCCTTCAATGTGCCCCGACACCGCCACCACCACACATCTCTTAGCCAAGTATTCTAACCTCCACAACGTGGAGTCCGAAGGCGGGAGGTACATCTGAGCAGAGCGCACACGATCCTCCATCGCACAACAGGTAGCTACACTCACCCGCATGGCGCATGGCTCCAAGAGGGGAGAAACTACGGCCTCCAGAGAATTTGAGTCCCCCCCCACACGCAATGCCCAGAGGATCAGTGCATTGAGCCCCGTACGCACCCTCCGAAGAGCGGCCAGCCATAATCGGCCCCGACACCGGTTCCGCCCGCCCAGTCGCAGCAACCCGATGGGCTCCAGCATCCCGACACTGAAAACCCCTGTGGCCGCTCTTCAGACATTTGAAGCAGACCGTCTTTCCGCGACAGTGGTGGCTAAAATGCCCGCTGACAAAACAATTGAAGCATCTGAATTCCTTGCGCAACCAAACCATCACCCCAGAGAAGCCCTGCTCCAGAAAGCCCGCCCCCTTCCTAGAGGAAGCAGGCGCCACACGCCCCTGCCGCCCCGACTCATTCGCCGGCGGGGGCACGAAGCCGCTGGTCACGTTGGTATAGGATGAAGTAGGCACCCAGCATGACGACGATGGAGAAGGGGAGATGGCAAAGGAGACTCGCTTACGACCCCCCTTCCTCTCCACTAGCGACCAACCTCCAACTTCCCCGCCAGGCACAGCGGACGCCACACCCTTCTCTCGCCAGAAGCTAATCGCCTGCGCCTCATGATCCTTCCCCACTCCGGCCCCCGCGCTCACCTTGGACTTTCCCCGCTCCATTGCAGTCAATCTTAACTATTTGTTTTGACTTCTCATCCATGGAAAGGTTTTGAAAGGAGGAAAAATTCATGGGGTGTTAAGTCAATAAAAACAAGCATGGAGACTGAGAGAAGGATTGAGAGTCAGTATTGAAAATGGAGCAAAAACTAATATATGGGAGGACTCTTGGATAGGGAAATTGCCTCTAAACAAATGGCCTACATATATAAATGTACAAGTATTGGAGAAGTTTGATAATGTGCAGCAGTTAACAAGTCGGGGAAAATGGAACATTGCAAATAAAGGAGAAAATTGAGCTCATCATTCTGAATTGTAGTGAGGGAATTGACAGATGGGTGTGGGCAGAGAATTTATAGGGCAAGCTCAATTCTAAATATGCTTACTAGTTTTTGAAGAGCAAGGAAGATATAAATTTGGACTCAAATATTAATTGAAAATTGGTATGTAAAATGAGAATTCCTCGTAGGGTGAAAATTTTTATTTGGAAAGTGTTATGGAAAAGTTGCCAACTTCTAGTTGGTTCCAAAGGATGGAGGACGGAGGATGGAGAAAGAACTAGCTGTTACATTTGTGAAAGGTGAGAAGATAACATTGAGCATATTTTCTATGATTGTATTTTTGCCTTTGACTACGAGATGGGTGGAGAAGGAATTGGGAATTAGTTATAAACACATGAAGGAACGGGGAGAAGGAAAATGGTTAGAAGAGGGGAATGGTTATGTTAAGGAATCAGCTCAGTTTATCACTGATTTTATTATTGTCTTGTTGTGGGCTCTTTGGAAGAACAAGAATGATGGGAAGCATAAAGGGAGTTGTAAAAGTTTGAATAAAATATAGAGTCTAGGGAGAAGGTAATATAAGAGATGGAATGCATTAATCAGAAGGAAAGAAGAGACAAGGAAGGTGCATGTAATGAAGATTGGGTGGACCTAATTTGTGATGCAGCTTGGAGAAACTCAAATGAGGCAAGCAATGGGTTTGTGGTCTTTAAGGATATTGTGGTTGTCTACAATGCAATGAGTTTTTTGCAGGCTGAACTAAAAGCTATTTGATTTGGAATGGATAATGCAAGGAGAAATAATTTGAAATGGTTGAAGGTACATTTTGACTGTGAGAAAGCTGTTAGGATTTTGAATGAAAGATTAATAGCTGCTTGGGCAGGACCTTTGACTAGCGAGGAAAATTAAAAGATTGGCTGAGGAATTTGAAGGTACTAAATAGTGTTATGTTAGTAGAAAGTTTAATACTGTTGCTCATAGTTTAGCTAGCTACAGTATGTTGAATAAATCTTGTATGTTTTGGGAGGCTGAGAGTGAAAATAGTACTGTTTGGATTTTCTTATGAACTGTTGTAATCCAATTTTATTAGCTGAAAATAATAAAGGTGTTACATGTGATGGAGTGGATGTTCAAGTCGGGGAATATATCCGTACATACGACTCAGTGATTTATTAGGAAGCATTGCCTTTTTGGAATAGATTAATTTTGACAATTAATCTAGCCATTTAAAAATTTACGATGAAGATGGAGTTACCGATTTTGATAAAGTGTATCAATAGAGGATGTTCCATTCCTTTCTATATTAAACCCTTCTATTTGTTAGTAAGTAAATAAAATCTCTCGTATTCTTCGAGAGAAAGTGGAAGATTGAACCGTTATCTATGCTAAAAATTGTGTATGCTAGTTGAAAGACCTGTTGGTGAAATGGACACACTAGAGAGGGGTGAATAGTGTGTTAACTAAATTTATCGCCTAAATGTTGTTTATCGATTTTAATCATTTTTTACAACTTAGGCAATTCACAATTCTAATATTAAATGTGGAAGCAATAAATAAGACAATTAAGCAAACACAAAAGAGATAATGCTAACACAATGATTTATACTGGTTCGACCCCAATGCCTACTCTACTACCTAAGCATCCCGCTTAGGATTTTTAAAGTAGGTTTATTAGATTATATCGTTTCCCTTACAAAGAGAACTTTACACCGAAAAGTCTATGATCTCAAATCGAAGACACTTTCACACCCGGAAGTATCCTGCCTTCCTACCGAGAGCACTCTCCCACCTCAAACCTAAAGGACAACAATACTAATCCTAGTAAACTAAGTTTACACAGGTGGATTTAAATCTCAAACACCAAGACTACCATCCAATTTCAAGACCTAACAACCTAGGTCTTCACAAGCTCAAATACAATGAAGTAAACAAGAAAATACACAACTTAATGGAGCAATAAATCAAACAACTTATACTTAGCTCCAAACAATGAATCCTAGCTCCTCTTGATACCTTGGTGATGAATCAAATCAAGATTAAAGACAAACTCAAGAAAGACAAGTTGGAAAGCTAGGGTTTCTCCAAGTAATGACCCAATGAAAGCTTGGGAATGATCAAGGATGGCTCAATGAAGTTTAGGAGTGATCAAAAGTGTCAAAGGAAGGCTGGGACATTATTATTTATAGAGCCATGAAGTGTGCTCGGGAGAAACATTGATCGGCGGCTTGAAAACTAGCTATTTTCCACCTTCCGGTCGATTGCTGGTCGATCGTCGGTCGACGTACCGAGCGACCGCCGAGCGTCTGAAGGCATTCTGCCCATTTCAGGCATCATTCAATCGACCAAAATGTCTTCACCTCTGCCAATCGACCAGTCGATTGACCGAACTTGGGCAGACTGCTTGGTTAGGCTGGTTTTTTATTTGTTTGCTGGTTTCTGGGTTCCGTCTTCGCTAAGTCTACTTATATAATAATTTTTAACTTTAAGTCAATAACTTTAAAACATAAATATTATATAACGATTACCGCCCCCCCCACATTTGGATTCAATAAAAATATATAAAAAATCAATATCTAACTTTTGGGGTAGGCTAAAGGCTTCCAAAACATGAAAATTTCTAAAAAATAAAAATATTCAATAAAAATTTCCAAAAAACAAAAATTTTATAATCTCTCGGGTCAAATATGGGTAGGTTAAAGGCTTCTAAAAAATCCTTTAAAATATCTCGTTATCTAGTTTGTACCTAAGAAATAATTACCGATATTTTTGGTGCCAAGAAAATATCTAGGTTATATAGCCATCCAAGGAGCTCCCTAAGCTTAGTAAATTTCAGGGTCTTTTTTAATTTTTTAGATTTTCGTGTTTTGGAGTTCGGGTTTGGTTTTTGGGTTTCTTTGCATCATCATGAGGATTTACAACACATTCTAGATACTCTAAACATAAACTCTATCTTTTCGATGAAATTCGAGCGTCGACGATCGTCCTTGCTAATTTCTCCGATTTTTTCGATCGGGGACGTCGTGCGCTAACCGATATGGAACCTGAAAAATAACTCTTCATGAAATCATTAGTTTCATATTTATTATCATCAAAACCGAGATTAAGACCAAGGTTGAAAACCTTAGGCCAATAATCTCTTATTTTTTGATGATGACAAACATCCTTAAGAAAAGATATATATTAAAGCACAAAGGATATCAACCATGGGATTTCTCCCCCTATCAACATGCATATCTAAATAATTATACTCCCCCTACCTATATGTATGGTTTTTCTATATTTTCTTTCCATTTATCTATATTTTTCTCTCCCTTTTGATATCAATAAAAAATGGCAAGAAAAGTCAATTAAAAGTCAAAGTTGAAACTCTAAAAGATTTTTCAAAACCGCGAAAGTGTCAACTTAATGGATGAAAACCAAACATCGAATAAGAGACTAAGTCATACATGATATCGTGAAATGATAAATGAAATCCAAAACCTAGAATTATGTAGTAACTTAAGTATCGATATTTTCAAGTATCGGTCAAATAGTCAAAAATCACTTTAGAAATAATTTTTCTCATCAAATGAGTAGAACAATACCATAAGTGAATTTAAAACATCATACTTCAAGTCCCATTTGAAAATCTAATGAAAATTTAAAGTATCGAAAAAATGAGCAACTTGAGAATAGTAATACTTATAGCATTTTCGTAAATAAGTGAATCTTTCATGATATTTCCAAATTTCATTCAAACTTTTAAAATACCAAGATATGGTCATGTAAAACATGTATATGAATTTTGAAGTGAAAAGAATGTCATTTGATCAAAATATGAACTTAGAACGGTTTCATTCGAAAAAGGCATGAAAACATGAAAATGACTAAGTATCAAATTTTGCTATCTACTCATGTTTCTTCTAACTTAGGCTTTTAGACATCTAACATGAGTGAATCTAAGTATATCAATCAAGTTTGGGCTTAAAAGGAGGCATCTAAGTCATTTTATTGACTTAGATCAAAGTATACAAAAATTAAACTTTTAATCCATATAAAATCATATTCTTGACGAAAATTTTTGATGCTTTAACTGGACAAACTAGATTTTTTAAAAAATCTATAGGTTCAAGAATAAATCAAAAATGAGTTTTCTATAAATTTATAAAATTCTTGAAAGTCCAAGGGCATTTTTGTAAATTTTAGGTATTTTTCTGAATGTTATCATTTTTTAATGTGTCAAGTTTGAACTCAAAATGAATTTTCAAAGTCCATTTATCAACCAATCTTGATTTCAATCAAAAACTGATTGAATTTTTCAGGATATCGCCTAAGTTATCAAAATTATTTTTAAAAATGATTTCACTCAAAGAATAGTGAGAACGATATTAGAAATAAAATCAAAATAGTATACACAAGGTTCCATTAGAAGTTTTCGATGAAAAACCAAAGTATCGAAAAAATTGATATTTCAAGAAGGTGATATTTTGCATTTATAAAATCCAACTTCAAAATTCCACTATAAATCTGATTCTTGATGAAAATTTTTGAAATTTTTCCTGAAGAAATTAGATTTTTCAATGAAGATGCAGTTTCAAGAATCAGTTAAAAAAGATTTTTCTACATTTTTCTAGAAATAACTGAAAATGCTAAATTTTCAATGATATTTTCGTAATTTTTAGTTATTTTTCAAAACGTGTTCAGTTTTCATTCAAACTTTTATGACATCACAAAATGGTCATGTAAAGATTGTATGTCAAGTTTGGAATAAAAATTATATCCTTAAGTTAAGATATCAACCTAGCATGATGTCATTCAAAACTAAACTAGTTATCTTGAAACTTGCTAAGTGTCAATCTTATAATTTACTCATGTTTTTCAAAACTTAAACCTATGGATACCTAACATGAGTAAATCTAAACATGTTCCTCAAATATGGATTGAAAATGAGACCTCTAAGTCAATTTGTTGACTTGGGTCAAACTTGTTCAAATGAGGTTATTATGAAATGACATCTATATCATTTTATTCATATTCATATAAATTTTTCATTTTAAATGCATGAAAACTTGTCATACCTATTCCTAAATATGTTTATGAAGTTTGGAATTAAAATGAAGGATCCAAGTCGATTTGTTGACTTGAGTCAAACTTTCCAAGTTTAAGTCCCCTAAAGTGATCTAGTTATCACTTTGGTCATCTACACATGAATTTTCAAGTTTAAATGCCTAGAATCATGTGACATGTGTATCTAAACATGTTTACCAACTACTAACTCAAAATGAGGTCTCTAATATGAATTTCAACCTAGAGCAAGTTTCATTCAATCAAGATATCATGAAATTGCTCAAGTTATCAAAATTTTACCTACTCATGAAATTTCATATATTTATCATGCAAAATCAATCATGAGTATAGGGACATCACTAAATCATGAATATTCAACTATTATACTAAGATTTTTGCAAAATCAAACTCACACATCATTCTTGGAAATTTTCCCAAACTTTTCATTTCATTTTCTATCTTCTTTTAGATAGCATAGCATTCCATTAACATTTTCAACTTGCAAGTAGACTTCATTAGTAGATTATGAAATTAAGGCTACTAGCAAGTTAACCATACCAAATAGCAAAGAGGGATTCAAATATCTTTTTCAAAATATATCTTTGCTAAATAGTTTGAAATTCGTTTTAAATAAAATGAAGTGATACCAAAACAAATTTTAAGAGATCACAAAATAATAAATATGAAAACATGATATCCAACCCTTCTTTTTATTTGAAAATCGAAAGACCACAATTAGCCTACGATTTACAACCGCAAGGTCGCTTAGGCCCGTTATAGGCCACATATATAGGTCTTTGAAAAGGCTGGAAATCAAAATCAAAAATTATTTTTTCAAAAGCCTCTTATCAAGAGCGGAGAAAATACTCAAATCAAACATGTATCAAATACTCCAACTTAAATGAAACTAACCAAAGTAAGTAGGGTTGTTCATTGGGTGGACCCGACCTAATGAACCCGAGAACCCGACCCGACCTATTTGGGTTAGGTCGGGTCGGGTATAATTTGACCAAACCTGACCATAATCGGGTCGGGTCTCGGATTTTATAATTTGAAACCCGATGACCCGAGACCCGATCCGATGACCCGATTATTTAAATTTTTTAATTATTTTAAAATATTTATATTAAAAATATTTATATTTAATTATTTTTAGAAAATTTTAAAAAAATATTATTTAAAACTCATTTTTTTACCTAAACGGGTAAACCCGACTATCCGACCCGAACTAGGTGAGGTTGGATCGGGTCGGGTTTGAGAGGTGAAAAAATTTCAACCCGACTCGACCCGACCCGATTACACTTGGTCGGGTCGAATCGATTTCTTCTCTAAACCCGACCCGACCCGACCCGTGAATGCTCTAAAAGTAAGGAGATGATACGAAATGTACCTAGATGCCAATTTCCATACCTATGCCATCGTTGTGGTTTGAAGTTGCAACCAAAGGATGAATCTTCATTTAAGTCTATGGTCAACTTCAACTCTTCACTTCTCTTTACCCTTGTGTGGTAGCTCCCCCTACAAGAGAGCAAGAAACCTTTGGTACCCAAATGACTTCGGGTCCTTCGGGGTGAGTTGGCCTAGGAATCCAAAGTGTCTTACTACACTTGGATTTTTTTTAAAAGCACAATCATATATTGCATGATCATATGTACCACAACAAAAATAATGTTCATGAAACTTGTTATTTTCGTTATGGACATGAGATTTATCACTAGAATGCTTGACATGTGAGCTATAATGAACATGAGCATTCTTAAAGGAAATATTAATTCTTCTTTTGAGGTTTCCTAAATGAGATATTTTGATTTTTAAACTTAAAAGAAGAAGTATTAACTTTTCTACTCAAAATCAATATTTCATTTTTCAAATCATTCATGGATTTTTGCAATGCAAGCAATTGAGTTTTCAACATGTTATTTTCATTCTTTAACATGTCATTTTTATTTTTCAAATACTTAGTGTCAATACTTAAAACATCATGACATAGATTAAAGACACTAATTTTTAGCTTCTCATTTTCTAGTTTAGCATCATGTAAATGAGAGCTAAGAGTCAAGTTTTCTTTCTTTAATTTTTTGTTTTCTTTATCCTTTTTAACAAGCAAAGCATACATTTTTCTTGTATTTATTTACTAACTCATCATATGGCATATCATGTGAATTGGAAGAGCTAGTACTATTAACATGACTAGAGGAAGAAGGAGAGTGTACCTCATCATTTGTATTTTTGAGGCTTACTTTGGAAGTGGCTTCATAGTCATGGGTAGAGGATGCTTCATGTGAATGAGATGTAGAGATGGAAGCACTTGACCTCTTCCTTGCTTTGTTCTTCATGTTAGGATAATTTTTCTTCACATGCCCTTTTTCTTTACATGCATGACAAATTACCTTTCTTTTTCGGCTCTTGGAGTTATTTCTTTGACTAGAAGAGTTATGGGCATCAAAATCAAGATTAGGGGTAGGTGAATAACTATTGTCATCACTACCTTCATTAAATGTACCAATTTCTTTGATTTTAGCATGATCGTATAAAACATTCAAACTAGCCCATAAATCAAAGCCGTAGAGCAATGCATGACTTTTTCAAGAATGTCACTTGGTAAGGTGCAAAGTATGCAATTCATGGCATCTCCATTATACTTAAACATTTTCTTATCTAATTAATTCACTCCAAGCATGCATGTCAACCTTAGGTTCAATGAATTCTAATCTTAACATGTTAAGGATCAACACCAAAACCTTTAGTCTTTAAGTATGTGTACATCCTATATTTCCAAAGACCAAAGTTCGAGGTATCGAACCTCGGAGGTGAAGACGCTAGTGCCATTTTAAGATCGAGACAAATTGTAGAAGAGATGGTGAAATCTCAAACTACGACCCACTCTGATAACAAATGTTGGTGAAATGGCCACACTAGAAGGGGGTGAATATTGTGTTAACTAAACTTGTCGCCTAAATGTGGTTTATCAGTTTTAATCATTTCTTACAACTTAGGCAATTCACAATTCTAATATTAAATATGGAAGCAATAAGTAAGGCAATTAAGCAAACACAAAAGAGACAATGCTAACACAATGATTTATAGTGGTTCGACCCCAATGCCTACTCCACTACCGAAGCACCCCGCTTAGGATTTTCAAACTAGGTTTACTCACATTCTAGACATCATAAACCTAAACTCTATCTTCCCGATGAAATTCGAGCATCGACGATCGTCCTTGCCGATTTCTTCGATTTCTTTGATTTTTTCGATTGGGAACGTCGTGCGCTAACCGATATGGAACCTGAAAAATAACTCTTCATGAAATCATTAAGAGTTATTTTTCATGAAGAGTTATATGCATGGTTTTGATGATAACATACATGGAACTAATGATTTCATGAAGAGTTATTTTTCAAGTTCCATATCGGTTATCATCAAAATCGAGATTAAGACCAAAGTTAAAATTTCTAGTATCCCTAGCAAATGAAGGATAACATCTATCCAAATATTTTAATGCTTCAATACTGTCGGATGGATGCGTTATTAATGTATCGTCACGACTTCTTCCATGCCAACTCATGTAGGGGACCGTCTTTTCCGACATGAATAATCTTTGAAGCCTCGGTGTTAGTGGAAAATACCGAAGCACCTTAAACGAGATATTTTTCTATCGAACCGATTTCTTCTCCTTATAACGAGGATGTTCACATACAGAGCATTTATCCAACTGCACATTTTCTTTATAATATAAAATATAATTATTTTGACACGCGTGTATTTTTTCGTACCCAAGCCCTAATTTTCTCATCAACTTTTTAGTCTTATAAAAAGTTGGCTCAAACTTGTTATCAGTAGGTAGCATTCCATTAATCAATCCCGCAATCCAATCAAACGCAATCCCGCTGATATTACAATCGGTCTTGATGTTCAGGAGTTGCGTCATTGCCAAAAACCTAGTGTATTTAGAATAATTCTCATAAAAAGGTTCATTGGCAGCTTTCAACATCTCGTAAAATTTTACGACTTCTTTATTCAGCAATTCAATCTCTATCGCAGGTTGTACTTCTGATGGCAATTCTATGACATCAACACCTGTAGTACGTATTGGTGACACTGACATCTTAGTAACTGGCTGATGGACATTATCATTCAGTTGGAATTGACCTCTAAGACTATCAAGTATCATAGTTCTATACAGATTAGATGGACTGGATAAAGAAACACCAGCAGAGGAAGATTCATCATGTGTCTGAACGACATGGTTGCTCGATTTCCCGACTTCACGTGACTCCCCATGACAAGTCCATATAAAATATCTTGGTGCAAATCCCTTGCTATATATACAGATGCATAGTGCTAGTTTCTCAATCCAGAAATCGTGCATTCATGCAAATGCGGCACAGACATCAAATTTTTTCACCGGCGCTAACGAATTTTCGATTTGAATAGACAAAATTTAGGAAGTAAGTTATGCCTAAGCGAAACTCATTCTTTAAAGCTCCATGATCAAAACGTCGGTACATCCAACTTCGATTGCCCGACATGATTCTGTCAATCAATGACAATATCTTCAGTCAATGTCTTTATAGGCGAGATGGTCCTATTCCAAATTCATGTTATTCATATTTCACCAAGTATTTCTTTTAACCGCTAACTTCATTCTAAATTTCGGCAGTATCTCCCTACAGTTCTCCAAATACGCATATCATCTGGGCACGTATTAGAGAACAAGAGAGATACAATAGCCAAAATTTAAGAAAGAGTTAACAGTTAAAAGAAAAAACTAAGTGCAATACAAATAACTATGTTCCCAAATTATCCAATTAGGGACAATTCAAGGGTTGTATGTTGTATAAAAGATTATCTACTTCTTTTACACGAACATACAACCCCCGAACGAATTTAAGGTTTTGCTTAATCATATCTGACTCGTCGATGCGTACGTGAAACGTATCAACTCGTCGGTTGAATGATTATTTTCTAAATTTTTCGATGTCGGTTCGAGTCCACGGTGGACGATTCCAACACGAGCCCAAAGTTGACGATTCTAATTAATCTAAATTTAAATATTAATATTAAAATTAATCTAAACTAAACTTAATTAACAGATATAATCTAAAACTAAATCAAAATCTAATTAACATTAAAATACATTAATCTAAATATGAAAATAAATCTAAACATTAAACATTAAACATTTAATCTAGATTAATCTAAACATGAAAAATTAGCCTAAAATATGAAAAATTAATCTAAAATATGAAAAATTTATCTAAATAGTAAACAATTAACATAGATTATTAAACCCTAATCAAATTTTATTAGGGTTTAAGTAAACCCTAATTAACTTTTGATTAGGGTTTAATAAAACTCTAATCAACAGTGTTCCGTCGTCGTTGTCCAATGTCCGACATTGGACACTGGACATTGGTTCGATGTCCGACGGCCGGAGTTCGACCAAAACCCTAAGATTTAGGGTTTCGGCCGGCCCTAGTAAAGGAGAAGAGAAGAGGGGAGCTAATACCGGGAAATGATTCGACGTCGAAGGGCGCGGTGTTGGCAGACGACGTCGGTGGACGAAGATGGCGGCAGGCGTCTGCGGCGTCGGTAGAGAAGGAAGAAGAAGCATGGAAGAAAGGGGTCGGGCGCGATCGCGAGTGAAATAAACTCATCAGCAGCGGCTCACTTAGCCGTTGCAAAGTCGTTGCTAATAAATACAACACATCACCAACGGCTCACTAATCTGTTGCAAAGTCGTTGCTGATAAGTATTTCATTTTCGCACCGTGAGCGCCCCATTGACTAAAAAGCAACGAATACAAAAATAGTAAGTAAATCGTTGCTAATGTGATAATATCATTAGCAATGGCCGACGCGGCCGTATGTAAGCCGTTGCTGATGAATTATTTCATTTGCACATCGCGTTCGCGCCATCTACTTGTTGGCAACGGCCCGAGCGACCGTACGTAGGCCGTTGTAGATGTAATATATCTGCAACGACCGCAACGACCGTTGGTAAGCCATTAGTGATTGCAACGACTTGGGTGACCGTTGCTGAAACCATTATTCTAGTAATGAAAACCTTAGGCCAACAAGACCAACTTCTTTAGGATCTATATCGATCTCTTATTAACTCCATCATGTCATTAGAACTTGTCATTCTTGCAAGACGTTAGCACAACTCATCATTTTGAGAAATTCAACATGTATCGAACAAGAAGCTAGCTAGTATGTAGGACCACTATTGCTAGCAAAATTGGGTTGAACATGGTGCATTTATCGATTTTTAGACGACAAGTAGATCTACGCATGCATGACTTAATTCAACGACTAATCGTGCCTAGTTAAGTAACTAATCAATTACTATCATGGATGGGCGTATGTGATTTACCACGCCAAACCTCCCAAACATTCTAGACATGTAGCGTTTAATTAATGTAGTAAATTATTATAATTCATATTTAGGTACACTTGAGACCACATGCACCCATTCACACTATTGCTAGCAAAATTGGGTTGAACACGATGCATTTATTGATTTTTTAGACGACAAGATAGATCTACGCATGCATGACTTCAACAATTAATCGTGCCTAGTTAAGTAACTAATTAATTACTATCATGCATGGACGTATGTGATTTACCACGCCAAACCTCCCAAACATTCTAGACATGTAACGTTTAATTAATGTAGTAAATTATTATCATTCGTTTTTTTGGTAGAGTTGAGACCACATGCACCTAATCAAACAAGAGTCCTTAGTAAATAAAACAGAATATATGGTGTCCATAATATATCTAGCTGGGGTAGGCAGTAGCTATTCTTTCTCTACATTCTACTTCAAACACAAATACTTTAGTCTAATTTGTACATATGCTCAATGAAAAAAATATTTTAAAAAAATATTTATTTTTTCATATAAAAAGATTCATAGAAATAGAGATCTTTGAGATTAATGATAACCTAGATCGATCTTCGGATTGAATCTAAATGCATGCATGCATGCAGCTACACGAACACAATTGCTTAATCAGAATATATATGTTAAATTACAAGAAGCACGTGAAATAACAATTAAAATATGAAAAATAGTAGATAAAAAATTGACCAACATTATATAAAGGCACGTTTGTTTCGTAGAATAAGCAAACTTATCATGAAAAATATATCCAGATAAGTACGTGTGGAAGAAATAGTGGATATCTTTTACATTGCTACATTAAGTTGGGCTTGAACCAAGTAATAGTCTCAGGATAATTCTTGGTTTCACCGGTATCTTTGAATCGCTTGCTGCCGTCGACCAAATCAACAAACTCCATGTGCACAGTCTGCGGCATCGCTGAGTTCGGAAAACACACCGTCGGCTCCGGGAAGCATATGCAGTTCCCCTTCCAGGCCTGAAGTCCTTCGAGATACTGCGAGTGCGAGTTGTGATAGCCGGACACGCCTCCGACCAGATACTGTGAGTTTGAGTTGTAATGGCGCGAAACGAACAACGTGTCCTCGCCGATGCTCGTCACTCTAACCCACGTCGTCTCCTCCAACCTGTAGACCTCGTAGTTGTATCTGTCCCGATCGTCCTCCTCCGGAAACTCGGAGAAGATCTTCAGCGCCACCATCATCAGCTTCCCCCTCGAGCCCAACAGCTTGAACGCAGTGAATAAGCCGGTGATCTCCGGTAGAGAGCACTGCCGAGTGAAGCTCACCGGATTCTCCACGTGGAAGAACGCCACGTCGCCTTCGAAATCCACCGCGTAGAACCGTCCGTTGCAGTAAGTGACCGACCACACACTGGTGGAGAGACCGGTGTCGAGGAGCCTCCACCTGCTGCCTCCGAGCCTGCAGAAGGCGACCTTGTTGGAGGCAGCAAGTGTGGCCATAGCGTAACGTTGTCCGCCAAAGTCGACAGAGGGGGAGAGGACGACCTCCTTAATGAAGAAAGACCGCATATCGGCGAGCCCGATCGGCTCGCCGAGGGTGATAAGCAACCTGTTCCTGCCGAGGTCGACCCAGTGCTCGCCGTTGACCATCATCACAGTGCTGCCCGAGGAGGCGAGGGCCAGCTGCGCGTTGCCCGGCGGCAGCGAGATTTGCTCCCCGGTGAAGGGGTTGAAGAGGGACATGCGAGCACGCTTGTCCATCAGCACCAGCATGCCCTCGGTCAATCCGCAGAGGACCTTGTCGCGGAGGTAATCCTTTGCAAGCTGAAATGGTAGGTCGTCTGACGGGCTGAAGAATTTGATTGTGCCGGCGGTGGCGTCCAAGGGGAACATCATCAGTGGAGCGAACTTGATAAGCGGGGTGGCGGAGCGCCAAGTGGTGCACACGGAACGGAAGCTGACGTAATCGAAGCTGCACAGCAGCTTCTGGGCCACCATTTCGAGGAGTTCGCTTGGGAGCGACGACCACTGGCGGCATTGAAGTCGGGCTCTTCCTCTGCCTCTGATAGGCGCCATTGCTCAGCCTGAGGAAGACAAAGAGGACGATGGTGGCAAGCTGGGATCTGTTTAGGGTTTGGTGGAGAAGGCGAGAGGGAATCTATCGTATATATATATATATATATTGAAGAGAGGAAATGCTGAAATGGAAAGAAGGGAAGCGAGTTGCAAGATTCTAGAGACTGTCACTTGTATCATTTTGGAAGCTGACGAAGAATTAAAGGAGGATACACGGCTGACCTTTGCTGACATTTTTGTACTTTTAACAGTGGGTTTATTTATCTAATAATTTTCCAACAGGTGCCATTTGAACAGAAAAATGAGCGCAATTAGTAAATTTTGATGAAATTAATTACTTTTAAAATAAAATTTAATAAATACTCCAAATAATTATGAATTAATTATACTATGCTAGTAAATAATTTAAGGCGTGCACAAAATTACGTCTATACTTCAAATTAATTAATTTAATTATCTTGAAATTTGTAAAATATCTTTTAGTCATGAGTAGCTTCGCTGTGTTAAATACAAATTGAAACTAAAATTCTCATATTTTTTTTAAAAGAAAAGCCGCCGCATACGGACTCGCCGCTTGTTCTCCGCGTCTATTTAAACTGACACTAGTTAGATTGGCACTAGCTTTTCTCGTTAATTTTATTAGATGTTTTTTTGAAGCTCATCAAAATTTTATAAATAAAATTACATATAAAATCATTTGTTAATTTACTGAGATTTGAATATATTAATCTAAATCAAAAGTAAATTAATAATATTTTTTTTCTAATCAATTAATTCCACATATATCATGAGTAAAAAAGGCGCCAGTATTTAATGTAAATATAAAAAATTGGATATTCACACTGGTATCATAGTTTATTCGGTAAGAAGTTTCTGCTCAAATTTATTCACGTGATCCCAAACATTTAAATTTTGATTTAGTCATCTTATTACCTGCACAGATTTTTAATTAAATATGGTGCCATTTTTGTACCGTTGAATATATAATTTGGTAAAGTTTATATATGCAAAAAATTTCAATGATTATTTTATTTAGGATTCGAATTTAACTTTAATTATATACTAATAATTGTCCCAGTGAAATATTTAATAATGTATATTTACAGAAATTTGCCTTCGGAAACATTTGAATTTATTTACCGTTTCAAATCAACATGATCACTTACCAACGTTTTGGTCAAACTTATTACCCAATTTTAATTTTTGTTTTACCAAATTGGACACGTTATATAATATATTTTCAAATGCTATTTATGTCAAGTCATTCCTCAATAGATTTGTCCAGCTTAGCAAATTTTTTGTTATACCCCAGCAATAATTGTCATTAGGATTGTTTAAGGTCAGCTCGGATCGGATTTAGAGAAAAAACCAACCGGACCTAATTAAGTGTAATCGGTTGGGGTCGAATTCAGTTAAAAAAATTTCACCTCTCAAATCTGATCCAATCCGACCCGATGGGTCGTGTAGTCTAATTTATCCGTTTAGGTAAAAATAAGTTTTAAGAAAATAATTATTTTTAAAAAATAATTAATCAATAAATATTTTTTAATATAATTTTTAAATATATATATATATATATATAAATAATTGGGTTATCAAATCGAGTCTCGGGTCATCGGATTTCAAATTCTAAAATCCAAGACCCGACCCGACCCGATTACCCGGCCCGAACCAACCGAAATAGGTCGGGCCGAGTTGGATTATCAAGTTCATTGGTCGACCCGACCCAATGAACAATCCCAATTGTCATGCTTATCGAGAATTTAATTATACTATAAATACTACCTTTTATTACTTCCTCAACAAAAAAACACAACCTTTTATTAAAATATTGAAGAAATAATTCTTGTTCCTTCATCAAATTAATACTGTATATACATTCATGCGTAACGGAGACTTGACATATTTACATTTGATTTCTAATAATTTTAGAGCAATTTTTTGGATTCAGATTTGAGAAATGAGAAATTCTTAAATTTGAATCCCACCAAATTTGAGTGGAATCAATATCGATTTTGTCCCTGGTCAAAATCTGTTAGAGACTTTGGTCAAAAATATTAAAAAATATTTATAAAATAATATTAATTTATAAAATATTTTTTATGATAAAAATAAGATATTAGAGAATAAAAAAAATATTTTTCAAACTCTATAATGTATTAAAGACTTTTGTACAAAGTCTATAAATTTGAATTTAAATTAAAAATTATGAAATATTTTAATGTAAAATATTTTTCTATATCATAATACATCTTTTGTATCATTAAAAAATTATTTTATGAATTTAAATATTTTTTTTAAAAAATTATGAAGCTATTATAAACTTTGCACTAAAGTTTGTTTATAGTAATTTTATAATTATAAAAAATAAAATTTAATTCACAAAAAAATATATGTGATATAAAAGATATACTAGAGTCTATCAAAATATTTTGGACAAAAAATATTTCATTAACATCATAATTAAAAATTAGTTCTATAGACTTTGGACAAAAGTCTCTAGATAAAATTTAATTGTAAAATTTAATTCACAAAAAAATATATGTGATATAAAAGATATACTAGAGTCTATCAAAATATTTTGGACAAAAAATATTTCATTAATATCATAATAAAAAATTAGTTCTATAGACTTTGAACAAAAGTCTCTAGATAAAATTCAATGCATTAGAGACTTTTGCCCAAAGTCTATAATATCAAAAATATTTTACAATTTTTAATTTAAATTTAGATTTATAGACTTTGTGTAAAACTCTCTAAATTACTCTAATGATTTAGAGAGTTTGAAAATATATTTTTTAGAATCTAACACCTCATTTCTATTATACCTCTTTTTTTTTATAAATTAAAATGATTTTTTATATATATTTTTTTAATTTTTAACCAAAGTCTCTAACTAATTAGAGAGTTTGAAAATATTTTTTTTTTAAATCTAACACCTCATTTCTATTATACATCTTTTTTATATAAATTAAAATTATTTTTTATATTTTTTTATATTTATATATATATATTTTTAATTTTTAACCAAAGTCCAGTTAGAGACTTTGGCCAGGGGCAAAACCGATATTGATTCCACCCAAATCTGGTTTGGAGAATTCCCCATCTTAGGATCCGAATTTGGGAATTTCTCATTTCCCAAATCTGGTTCTGAAAAATTGCTCATAATTTAATGGGACCCCTAATTTAATTATTCAAAAGACGGTGCGTGTTCACAGCTACGCACGATAGCAAATAGGGTTGACAACGATTCAGTTAACTGTACTTTTGGGGGTTAACCGAAACCGAAACCCATTTTCAAACCCGCTAACTGAAATCGAAATCGAAACCGGTCGATTTCAAAAACCTATACACGAAACTGAAACCGGTTGATTTCAAAAACCTATACACGAAACTGAAACCGGCTCGGTTTCGATTATCCGCGGATAATCGAAAGTGAATTTTTCGATTTGGATAGAACCGATTATCCGTTTACTAATTGATTAACCGGTTAACCGGTAGTAAACGGATAATCGATTCAAAGATTAATAATAAAACCGGTTTTGGATATCGGTTAACCGTAAAAAACCGACAGTAAATGGATAACCGGTTCAAAGATTAATAGGTTGGGAAAGCGACTTGACCTTCGTCGTTGGTTGGTATGGTAGGTTGGGTTAGGTTGCTTTAAGCTGGAAACCAAAGGATTGAAGAGGACTTGGCCTCATCGACTTGTCTCTAAGCTCTGGATGCTTCATTCCTGTGAATGGGATGGCACCCCCGGCTCATCTTGCTTTTTTTGAAATGGAGCTGCTCTGACCTGATGAAATAAATCAAGAAGGTCTTCTCTTGGCATGCGCCTCAACTTGAGACATTGGCGCGAAACTCGGAAGATGATCTAGCTGCCGAATTCGATATGAATTGTATCTTTCTGGCTTCGAGTGGTGGGTGAACAATTCCTATCGTAAGTCAAAGAGGATGGTCGGTCTAGCCCCTTTGATGTTGCTGACATAGATGGGGTGCTTGTCTCTGAGTCCTCTCTCATCCAAGCAGCTGAAGACATCTCGTCTCAATCGAAGGCCCAAGCCCAGTAGAAGTATGGAAGTCAGGGGGTCATGTGCCCTAAACTGTTCACTTTATTTGAGCGTCTACAGGCTCCGTCACCTACGCGGTAGCTAGGCGCGATACAGACGTCTCATTTATTGTTGTGCCAGTCCATCTTTCTCTGCTTTCATGTTCATACGAATAAGAGAAAGCTAGCCCATCTATGATTCTAGAGTGGTACCCCTCCCCCGACTCCATTAGATCTGGGGAGAACTGCTCCATTCAAAAGAGTATAAAATACTCGTTGATCTTATTATGTTATAGTCGGAGCCGTAGCGCACCTCTCACTTTCTTTTGTTTGAGCGGCTATCGCTTCTCTTTGATTATATAGTGGGAATTCCTCTTCTATCGTGATTGGTTGGGCCAGACTCTTCCCCTATTTGTCACTCCCCCATCCCTCCTAAAGGTTGGGAAAAAGACAGATATGCCAATGGCGTCTATCAGAGTGTGGTTTCCTGGATTGGTTGGTTTGAGGAGTTCAGGCGTTAAGATAAATGACAATAGATTGGTCCTCTATCCCGGACCATTCCATTCACCTAGTATCCTTCTGAATCTCAAACGGCTAGGACACATTCAATTCTTCCTTGTTTTATTGCTTTCTTTACTGATTTCCGGTTTGAAGCAAGTCTTTGATTCGGCATCGAAGTAAGCGTAGAGGAGATTGGTCAAGCTCACGCATCGGTTGAAGTGCTTGAGTAGTCCCGTCTTCGGGCTATAAAAAAGAGAGACTCTTTTCTGCCTATGAAGGTCTTCGCCCATTGCACCGGTCTTCCGCTCAAGATCTGAACATATATAGCTTATGTCGAGTTTACCTACCTTTTCGAAAAGATTTGATTATCTGGTTGCCAAACCCATTGCTTGAAGGACGGACATGAATCAGAAAGGGTCACCTTCCTCATAGGAGAAAGGGTGCGTGCTAAAGCAAAGCTACAACAGCTCTTTTTCGCGATATAGGTGATTTTTCATTCATTCAGTACAACACTTAAGGTGTTCCCCCGCCATAATAGCACCACCTAGCTTCGCAACATCGGGATAGTAGTCGCACAACTCTTTATATAGTGATAGTTATAGGGATAATGATACCGATTATAGAGTTGACCTAGCCTAGCGACATCCACCCCTTGTCTCCTACTTGTTTGTCTCTGAAAATTGTTCTCAATAGTGCTCCGGCTAGCGAAGAGGACAACCGAACCAACATATTAAGAAGAAGTTAAGGTCTCGGTTCCGTCTATATTCATAGAAGCTGATGTAAAGCTTGAGTTTGCATTTTTGAAGATAGGTTCCTTTCTATATAAAAGAAAGAAAGCCGAGTCCTATTACTTTCTTATTATATTAGTCAGTCACTTCAGGCTTGGGTCACAAGCGCTAGCACATCGTCTTAGCCTAAAAAAGAATTCCACCTCTTTCTTGCTGCAGTTGCAGGTCGAAGATGAACCTTGCTATTTAGTTTCTGCGTGACAAATAATCCAACGTATCTTACGCGAAAAGAAAATCAAATAAGGTCATGCCCGGTTTTAAGATAACACTATTGCTGCTTACGGAAATCCTAAACAAGCATCAAAACACACATAGGCTAGCGTGAGCGGTAAGGAGAGAAAAGAAAGAAAGCAGCAAGCCAACTAGCCCCCCGACAACTAGAGCGTAAGGAGACGCTGCAATAAAAACTAGACTAGATAGGCTAGCTCAAAACTTCGAGGTGATAGCTTGATCAAATGAGTTTGATTTAGGATAAGCGGGAAGGCTCAATAGAACAGGATCCTCACGTCTACAATGGAGCTTCGCCTTGACTACAAAGTTTAGGTCACTCACGTGGCTTTGCTAGATGGATGCAGAATAGTTGGATGGACTCAGTCAATTAGTCTAGCCTCCCTTCCGAGTCATATTTTTTATGGAATTCTTTCTTGTCAAGCTAAAATGGAGATTCCAAAATGCTGGGAACTATTTGAACACGATGTTTTTTGGGGAGTCGGCATCCATTATGTGGAAGTTGGGTCACATCGTGGATGTACATAATTGGAGATTGATCTCCTACTCCTTCACCTCGAAAACCTTCTCTCCAGCTCAAGATCACTTTATTCTTTTTCCTGAAATAAGTAGATCCTTGAACTTTCATGACAACTGACTGAAAACCCATCTTTTTGGTGGATCGCCTGACATGTTCCGCAGTTGCTTCAGCAGCATACCGAGAAAGACGAGACCGCCCTTTTCTTTCCTCCAAACAACCTGCGGAGGCCCCAGTCTTCTTATTCCCCCTAGCATCTGTCACGGTCACAAAGGTCTTATTTTTGATCAGTAAGACATGGACAAAATCTCTCTTCTTTTTCTGTGAACATCGCTCATCTTCCTTCGAGATGCTCTGTACGAAGTTCATGGATTTGAAATTGCCCGCACCCGCAAGCCCAAGCCTATCAGTCTCGGCCCTTGTTTTTTCCTGGGCATCCTATGTTCAAAGTGTTGAGAAAGCATTTGCTCTTCGTAGCGCTCTCACTCATCAGTCGCTTCTGACATTTATTCCATTTTGCTTTTCCTCGTTACTTGACTAAACTACGCAGCAGGTGGAGCGCCCTGGCTTGAACTTCTTTCTTCCTCTGTTGGCGGTGAGATTCAAACCCCCTTCCACGACCCCTTTCGCGATGATGACAACTGGGGGCTACCCATACGAGAACTTGGCTGAGCTATGAATCAAACTTTCACCACAGTAGACAGACCGCCTTCATAAGGGCTGCTGCTACTATTCCGATCCAATGCCACTCTGATCTTCAAGCGATTCATTCAATCATCATCATTGACGTGACTGACTAGATACGAAAATGGAGATTATCACGATCGAATCTTTGAATGGAAGCGGAAGTGAAGGTTTGTGCTTTCCTCGTTAGTCGGAGAAAAGCGAAAGTTGGGGCTAAACCGAAAGAGAGAGAAAAGGATCCGATCCAAGGACGTGCTCAAACGTTAGGGAAAGAAAAGAAGAAGCACTCGTTTACTTCAATCAAAAAAGGTAGGTCACAACACAGATTGAGCATCTTAGACCTTACTCAATCACTCATCGCTGGAAAAAGTAGAGCGATTTCCTCGAACTTAACACTTAACAGGGATCAACATTGCGGGAAGACGAGGGAAAAGGAAGAAGTTTCAGAGTCAAACTCCTCTATCGGGGAAAGACAGGAAGGAAATCAGTGTCAAATCACTTGTTTGAAGCATCCAGAAAATAGCCTTAGCTATGAAATTTCGGTGGTCAAAGGGAAGGAATCAGAAAGGAGGGAAGTGCTCTCAAGGTAGAATCAGCCATTCTTAAAAGCTAGTACGTGGGTTTGGCCTTTCTTTTCTTTCCTCCGTCTAAGGCCAGTCATTTTCCTTCTCTGCGGTTGCTTATGGTGAGTGTCCTTCCAATTGCAGTCCTTCGAGGATTGCTTCCTGGTATGGTATATGAAAGAAAAGATCAATTCCTTAAGAGACAGGTATCGATGCTTGCCAGCAGGAGAAAGATCACTAGGTTCAGTCTCTGATCTGATCAACCCTAGGTACAGTTAGTTTTTTGGAAATCCTGCGGGGATAGTAGCTGGATTTTCTAGGGCAAAAAAAAAAGCAAGCATAAAAACGGTTGCCTATATTTTCTCTTTTTTCCATCTTTTTGGAGTGAAACGGAAGAAAAGATAAAGGACATCTAAAGCGAAAGTGCCAGTCTAAGTTCCCCTCCAGGCAGCAGGGTAAAGGGCTCGGGCAGACACAGGTTCAGAGCGAGGGGAAAGGATCAAGGGTGCCCGGGGAGACTAGAAGAGTCTATCGACTCTTTCTAGAAGATTGAAATAAGTAGTCTGTCGATGCAAAGTAGTGTGTTTTAATGCGTGGCTTTCTTTGTCTTTGTTTGATTTTATTTGTTGTGTTTGCATTACTGGGCTAGTCGTCAGTGTATCTTTCTGATCTCCTGCTTTGTAATTGGCTCAGAGAGCTAGAGCTCTCCTAATTAGTGTGTTATATATTTGGATGTTTAATGTGCTGAGTGTCTTGAGAGTCTTGTACCAGTCCTGTACCAGTGTGCTGTCTGTGTAAGAGTCTCTGTGTCCCTGTAAGAAGTTGAGGCCCTATCCTAAGAGGAGGTTCTGATTCCTCAAAAAGAGGTATTCCTCAGCTCAACTATGTTGTTGTACTTGTTATTGTTATGAAGTCTTGTTGTTCTTGAGTCATATTATTGTTCTTGCATTCGTTCTTGTTGTGCTGCATTCTTGTGTTGCATCCATCATACTTCATACCTTACATAGCATTCATTCATTGCATGCATAAGGGTGGTATTCCTAAGCATTAACTTCAAGGAAGTTCGTAAAGGGGGAACATCCTTGTTGTAAGTCAGTTGGAAGAGAAGGGAAATCCCAAGAGGACTTCCACTTAGCCCACAAGAGGTCAGCCCATTTTAAGCCGTTGAGGGACGTAGGGCTCAAAAGACTGCAAGAGGGATAAGGGATGGAAAGAGTCAAGTAAAGGCTTGAAAGGAAAGAGACTCTCACTGGCTCGACCCCTGGCAGAAAAGAAGAAGGAAAGAAAGCCATTATCACGAATGATAGGGACCAACGACCAACGGATACTCCCTAACTGAGAATCGGGCTCCAACTCCGATAAAAGGAAAAGGATAGCAAGAGTTGCCAGTAGCCGGTAGCTGTCAGGTGCTAGCTTGCTCTTGAAAGTGGTCGGGCTACCTCTCTCTTTCTTGCCTGCTCACCGGGCTTTGACCATGTCTCCCGAACAATTTCAGTACATATGGCGCAAGACGATTCCACTTATCGAGGTCGAAATGGGATCGGGTGTTTTCACGTCTCACCGTAGTGCCTGGTTTGTCTTGATTGGAGATTGAGAAACAAGAAGAAAAATGGAAAAGTCGAAAATCAACAGTAGCATCCGTTGCTTGCAGGTCCTTAGTTTAGTCAAGTAGGCGTCCATCGCGAAGGATTCAATCCAGCCACAGGTTCCCCTACGGCTACCTTGTTATGACTTCACCCCAGTCGAAGACCTCACCGTGGTATGCGGCAATAAGACCACCAAAGGCCTTTGTGGCACTAGTGGTACACAGAAGTCATGGGTGATCATTTGTCCGATGCTTCGGGCGAAACCTGTTCCCAGGGTGTGACGGGCGGTGTGTACAGGGCCCAAGTACATATTCACCGCGGCATGCTGATCCACGATTACTAGCGATTCCAACTTCATGTTCTCGAGTTGCAGAGAACAATCCGAACTAAGGCAATCTTTCCGGATTCGCTCTGCCTTACAGCCTTGCTTCCCATTGTCATTGCCATTGTAGCACGTGTGTGGCCCAGCCCATAAGGGCCATGCGGACTTGACGTCATCCCCACCTTCCTCTAGTATCTCACTGGCAGTCCCTCGTGAGTGCAACACACACCTTTTTCTTTATTTCTGAGCGAGGTGCGTACTATTACCACTACGTACCACACCATCGGGCGGCTCGCCTGAATGCTGAGTCTTCCTCCGCCGCCAACTTGACGTCGTCGTAACCAAGCCTAACCAAACCGTCATGGTCACTGGTACTTTGACGTAACTATAGGTAGGTCTCCGTGGGGAACGAGTGACGCAACACGACTTCGGTTCACACGTGAAAGTGCTTCGAAAGGCACCGGCTCCCAATGGTGAAATTCTTGCTGAAAGCATAGCGGAGTGCTGGCACTCAATCAAGTAGTTGCGCTGGCACATCACTCGGCTCCTCGGTCAGTGGCCATTTCTCCTGAGGCGCATGTCTCAGCAACACAAAACGAGGGTTTCGCTCGTTATAGGACATGACCAAACATCTCACGACACGAGCTGACGACAGCCATGCAGCACCTGTATGAAAGTCAGTACTATCCCGTTAAGGACAGGTTTTGTTGTTCATATGTCAAGGGCTGGTAAGGTTTTGCGCGTTGTATCGAATTAAACCACATGCTCCACCGCTTGTGCAGGCCCCCGTCAATTCCTTTGAGTTTCGGTCTTGAGACCGTACTCCCCAGGCGGAGTGTTTCACGCGTTAGCTGGGCCCCTGATCCGCGTAGCGTAGAACAAGGGCGATTACTCATCGTTTACGGCATGGACTACTAGGGTATCTAATCCTGTTCGCTCCCCATGCTTTTGCACCCTAGTGTTGGTAGAGACCCAGAGAGCTGCCTTTGCTTTTGGCATTCCTTCGTAGATTTACGAATTTCACCCCTACACACGATAACAAAACTGGTTTCGGATACCGATTAACCACAAAAAACTGATAACCGAAATTGAATATATAACCAATTTCGGTTATCGATTCACCACGACCCAATAATCGAAATCGAACCGATTTTAAATGGCTTTTGGTTTTTACTATCTAAAACCGAAACCGAATCGCAAATCCACTATCCAAAACCGGATTTTGCGGTTCGGTTAATCGGTTAACCGCGGTTAATCGATTTAAATTATCATCCCTAATAGCAAGGCACGATTTTAAATTAATTAATTTTATGCATAGATTAATTGTAATTTAATTTTGAGCATAAGGAATTCAAGCATATATGAATGAATGAATGAATGAATTAAATAGGATTGCATGTACAAGGATGAATGATCAATGGAGGGGGGCAAACTAATACATAAATTTTCGATTTCAAATTCAATCTAATTCTAATAGCCCCTGCCAAGGTTGAAGACAGCCCAGTGAAGGCCGAACGCAGAGGAACACCCTTACGACGTTACGAGCTCATGACTAACATGTCAAGACAAGTCCGCAACAATATTAATGTTTAATCATGCATCACTTAGACTAAGGAGTAATGCGTTAGCTAGTATGAGTATACTTGTGTACCCAAAATAATTAAACACATCACCAGCAGCGTGTAGAATGTAGTTGCACAACGCCGACACCGGACAATGTCGGCCGGACTCGAAGAAGTATAAAAGAGTGAGGAATTGAGAACACCGGTAAGCCACATGAAGCAATCAACAGAGAAGGCAACGTGCAACAACAACGCACAACGCACAACGCACAACGCCACTAACGACAGACCTAAGAACTGTTCAGATATGGAATCAAGAAGAGCTATGGAAGAAGACTAACAGAACAAAGACGAAGGCAACAGAAGGTAAAAAGTCCCATTTAAAGTAATGCATTTACAGTATTTATATACAGTCATGAATAAATGAAAAATATTACACTCTTGCCATGTAAGTGTTGTAGAAGTATTGTAGAAGTACTCTAGAATATTCTACATCCCTCCCTCAAATTGAGGCCTGATAACAATAAAAAAGGCCCAACTTGGAGATCAATTGATGAAACCTTGGGGCACTAAGAGACTTAGTGAATGAATCTGCAAGTTGAGAAGAAGAAGATATATGTTGTGGCTGAATAAACTATTTTTTAAGATGCTCTCTGACAACATGACAATCAATATCCAGATATTTAGTACGCTCATGAAAAATGAGATTAGCAGCTATGTGTAGGGCTACTTGGTTATCACAGAACAATGAAATTGGTGTAGGAATTTTGATATGAAAATCCTCAAGTAAGTAAGAAAGTCATTTCAATTCACAAACAATCATTGCCATACTTCTATACTCAACTTATGCAGATGATTTTGATACAGTAGTTTGTTTCTTAGTTTTCCAAAAAATAAGAGCAATTCCCAAAAAGATACAATACCCTGTTAAGGATCTTCTAGTGTCTGAGCATGAAGCCCAGTCAACATCTCAAAAAGCTTCTACTTTGATGGAGTTTGATGCTGGAAAGAATAAACCCAATGATGGACATCCTTTAAGATATCTAAGAACATGTAAAAGTGCTTTGAAATGCACATCAGTAGGGGAATGTACAAATTGACTTAGCTATTGAGTTGCATACATCAAGTTAGATCTAGTGAACCCCAAATATAGAAGCATGCCCACCATTATGCGATAGTTCTGTGCTAAGTCATCTGACAATTTTTCACCTTAATCTTGTGCAAGTTTAAGACCTTTATCTAAAGGTGTAGAAGCTGATTTTGCACCTAGTAATCCTGCACTTTGTATAAGATCAAGAGCATATTTTCTTTGATTAATATAAATTCCTTGTTCAGACCTAGATATCTCTAAGCCAAGAAAACATTTAGCTGTCTTTAGGTCTTTTATAGTGAAATTCTGATCAAGGAACAATTTGACTTGTATAATGGTATTTCTTGAATTTCCTACTATAAGTATATCATCTACATATACCAGTAAAGCAAGGAAAACATCTCCTTTGTTGAATATGAACAAATAGTTATCAGTAACAGATTGTTGAAAATCAAAACTTTGTAACTGAGTTGTTAATCTTGTATTCCATTGTCTAGAGGCCTATTTTAAGCCATACAAAGACCTATTTAGTTTACAAACTTTCCGCGTCACAACTTTGTCATACCCCATTGGAGGTATCATGACACTTCTTCATCTAGAAACCCATGAAGAAATGCATTGTTTATATCCAATTGTTCTATCTGCCATCCATGAGCTGCAGATAAAGCAAAGAAAATTCTAAGAGTGGAAACTTTAGCAACAGGAGAAAAACTATCATGGAAATTTGTACCCTCTATTTGGTTGTAGCCCTTAGCCACCAATCTAGCTTTAAATCTTATATTGTTCCATCTGAGTTTGTTTTGACTTTATAAACTCACTTACTTCCAATAGCTTTCTTATTTGGGGGTCGATTAGTAATCTCCCATGTTTGATTTCTTTCTAATGCTTCAAGTTCATCATTTATTGCCTTAATCCATTCAGGATTCGCCCTTGCTTGTAAATAAGAATGAGACTCTTGTATAGCTGATATGTTTGCAATAAAATTCATGTATTTAGAACTAAAATGTTGAGGTGAAACATATGGATAAGTGGGAGGACTATATGATGAAGAATTATAACCAGAATGATCCTGATTATTATTGCTCTTCATATTATGATGTGTAGTGTTTGAAACATAATCATTCATCCAAACTGGTATTCTTTTAATTCTACTACTTTGCCTAGGAGCCATATTGTTATTTTGTGAAGAAATATCAGAAACATGCAATGTATTTGTCACTTCCAGCTCCACATTATCAATATCACGTAGTGTAGATAACTGATTGGGTGAATTACTAGGTTCATCAGAAAATTCATCACCCGGCTGATACATAACTATACATCCAAAGAACTCCATACATGTATCAAAAGTGTTCAAACATATAATAACTATATCAAACGTATCATCAACAATTCAAAGCATATCAAAACTATACATCCAAAACAAAATCCTCACTTGATCGGCAAGATCCAATGGCGGTTGCGATGCGAGAGACTGTTTGGGGAGCGCATCACTCGGCGTCGACGCAGATGATCGATGGCTCCGATGTAGATGTCGTCGCACCGAATGACGAGAAGTCTGGAGCACCAGGCATGCAGAGAGAGAGAGAGAGAGAGAGAGAGAGAGGAAAGATTTGGGCACGATCGGGATAAAAAATGACTTACTAGCGGTGTTGCGATGGCTAGTGGCGGTCGTAAAATAGCGGTCACCCAACGGTCATCTTGTCGTCGTTGACTTCTTTATTTTACGATGGTTGTACCAACGATCGTCATGCCGTCACACTATTTTATACATTGCGACGGATTTTTTGAGCGGCCGTCTTGCCTTCGCATTTGCGACCGCTGTAGCAACATCGCAGACAGTCGTCGCAAATTGTAGAATTTCTTGTAGTGGATCAGGACCGAGCTGAGGCCGCTTTCTGTAACCGTGAGGTAAAGAAATAAGGTTTCTCCTTGTCGCGGTTTATCCAAAACTAGTGGGCTACCGAGGAAGTATTTCAACTCTTCGAAGGGTTGTTCACATTTTTCATCTCAATGGAAATTTTGCTTCTTTTTCAATATCTTGAAGAAGGGGGTGGCTCGGTTGACCGACTTGGGGAGGAATCTGGACAACGTGGTCATCCTCCCAGTGAGCTGTTGTACCTCCTTGATATTTTGCGGGCTTCACATTTCTTAAATGGCCCGACATTTCTCCGGATTGGCTTCTATCCCTTGATGTGTCAGCATGAAGTCGAGGAACTTGCCACCCTGCACTCCAAAGGCGCACTTTTTTGGGTTTAATCTCATATTGTAGTGTCTGAGCTGGTTGAAGATCTTGACAAGGTCACTACAGTGATATCCGGTAGCTGGTGTTTTAGCTACCATGTGATCAACGTACACCTCCATGTTACGACCGATTTTCTTCTCAAAGACTTTGTTCATCAATCGCTGGTATGTGGCTCCTGCATTTTTAAGTCCGAAGGGCATTACCCCTGTAGCAGAAGTTTTCATGTTCGATAATAAAAGCCACTTTTCTTCATCCTCGGGGTGCATTCGGATTTGATTGTAGCATGAATAGACGTCCATGAAACTCAGATATTGATATCCTGAGGAGCCGTCGACGAGTTTGTCAATGCTCAGCAATGGGTATGAATCTTTTGGACCGGCTTTGTTGAGGTTGGTGAAGTCAACACACGTTCGCCATTTTCCCGAGTGATTTTTGACCATCACAATATTTGTGAGCCATGTTGTAAATGAAATTTCTCTGATGAATTTTTCCTTTAGCAGCTTCTCGGTTTATTCAAGGGATGTATGTTGTCGCTCGATTCTGAGCTTTCTCGTCTTCTGGGCTACGGGTTTGACACGAGGGTCAATGGCCAGCCTATGGCAGATGACCTGAGGGTCTATTCCTGGTAGAGTGCCGAGTTGAGATTTGAGCTCGCTGGGGAGGTGTGCTCCCACATAGGTTACATGTTCGGAGATGTCCAGGTCTGTATGAACTTTAAGTCGTCAGCAGGCTGGGGCTGCTCTTGGATGTCTCCTCTAGGATCTAGGTCTGATATTCTTGGTTGGAGTTCAGCTGGCCTGAGCTTCAGACATTCATTATAGCATGCACGAGGCTCCCTCTAGTTTGTATGGATCACTCTTACCTCTGTCTCTGAGATGAGAAATTTTATGGCGAGGTGAAGGGTCGATACGACGACTCCTAAGTTGTTCAAGGAGGGTCGGCCTGGAATCATGTGGTTGAGACTTACGCACTGGATGACAAGGAAATGTACATCTATTGTTGTTGCTCCCGGGGTGGAGCCGAATGTTGTGACTATCCACAAATAGCCTTTGACGACTATGTGGTCTCTTGAGAAACTGACCAGTTCCCCGTGGTATGGGTGTAGCGAAGATTTGCTGATGCTCATTTTTTCGAATGTGGGGTAGAAGAGAACATCGACGGAACTCCCCTAGTCTACCAAGACTTTTTTGACAAGGAAACTAGCAGCAATCACAGAAATAACAAGAGGATCGTGTAAATTCCTATCAACTCCTTGAAAATTAGTATCATAGAAGGATACTATTCGGGTGGGCATGCACAGCCTTTGTGGCTGAGCTGCTTCATTGACAATCATGATAGTCCGTGATGGTTGCGTTCCAGAACTGCTTTCTCCAGCGAATCCTCCTATTATGTAGTCGATGATTCCCTGGATGTCGAGGTGGGGTTGTTCACCTTTAGAGTCATCATGGTTGTCTGTGTCACCAGATAACAGTGTGTTGTTGGGCCTTCGGCGTTGTTGGCGGTTTCGTCAGCTCTAGCGGTGACTCTGATCATGTCAGATGTAGTGGACTAGGCGACCTTCTCTGATTAAGCGTTCAATTTGGTTATGGAGGATCACACATTCTTTGGTGGTGTGTCCGTATGTTCGATGAAATTCGCATCTTTTGCGTCTATCACATTTGAATGAAGATCTTGCCCTTTCCGAGCTGCTAGGGGTTTAAGTAGATGCAGGTAGTAGACCTCTTGTAGGATGGTTTCTCTCAGGGTGTTGAGAGGTGTGTACCTTTCAAATTAGGCACTAGGGTGATGACTTCGGCGTCAGGCTGTTGTTTTGCTCGTGGCTTTGAGATTTTGTCAGTCAGCCTTCTTGGCTTCTCGTATCTCTTCCATTTTTATGAAGCCAACGACCTTCTCTTGAAATTCGGCCATATCTTTAAGCTATGTCAAGGCAATCTAGTCAGCGAAAAGTTCGAGTTTTAACCCAAGTTTGATGGAGTAGAGCTCGACTTGTGGGTCGAGGTTGGGGATTTCGGTTGCTATGGCCCGGAATCTATTCATATATTCTCTTAGGGGCTCATATTGCCATGTCTGATATAATGGAGGGCACCCTCCATCTTGTGATATACTCATGATGTGGTGAACCGGTTGAGAAAGACACGGGAGAGATCCTTGAAGGAATGAATAGATCCTGACGGAAGGGAGGTAAACCATAACAACACGGGTTTTCTCAAGAAAGTTGGAAAGACTCTGCAGAGTGCGGGATCGATTGCTCCATGATAGAGCATCATGGTCTTGAACGCCGCCAGGTGTAGTGTAGGGTTGATTGTACCATTGTAGGGTGTCAGGGTGGTAGGTAACTAACTTCTTGGCGGGAGGTGGATCGCCATTATGTGTTCGGCGAAGGGTCCCGCGTCGATAGGAAGGGCAGTCCCGGCCTTCTTGGATTCGGAATCTTCGTCTTCTTCCAGTCGAGGGGGGGGGGGGGGGGGGGGTACTAGAGACCTCATCGCGAGGGGTGAAAATTGGCCTCCATCATTTTGAGAGATTGCTTTCTTCATGCTTTGAACGACAGCGCTCGTGGTTAGCCAAGAGTTTCTCCGGGAACCGCATTAGCATCTCGAGTTGATCTTCTAACTGTTGGTTCAGAGGATGGGCTGGTGCCGGAGCGTCGCTCCTCGCTGTTTTAGTGTTACAATCCTGTCGATCATTGCCATTGGCATGCAGTAGTGTTACAGGTCAGCGCTCGTGCTTAGCTCCGGGTTCCAACCATTGTAGGCGAGGTAAGTTTTACTCGGTCCCATGCTTAGTGCCAAATGTTCCTCAGGTTCAACGCGCGGGGGGGGGGGGGGGGGGGGGGGGGGGGGGGGGTTAGCAAAAGACATTCTGATGCTCAAGTTAGTGGTAGGGGTGAGCAAAACCCGAACCTGAATAAGGTGCTTCCTACACTACCCGACCCTACATGATTAAGAAATCGGGGCCTAACCCAAATAACTCGAATAAAATCGAGCCCCAACCCGAATAACCCGAAGAACCGATGGTCACCCCTAGTTAGTGCGACTCCAAGGTGGAGGTAATAAAATTAGAGCTTAAGGTTACCAGAGGCGTGCACGTATGTATTTATTGCAGGTGGAGGTGATGACACCGCTCGATAATCTTGTAGGGATATTACTCAGAATGGGTCAAGGTTGATTCCGGAGATGACATGCATATAATGACGCATCCCTCGTAATAAGGAAGGGTGTTGATGTCCTTGTTTGGCCGGGTGGAGCCCCCGAGGCAGAGCCGTTTGATATGGCTCGAGTCAAGTCCCAGAGTATAGTTGGGTGGAACTCCTGGGTGAAGCCGTCTGGCTCAGCTTGAAGTGAGTAGTCGAGCGATGTTGGATCTAATCCGACCGGGTCCAATAGTTCTAATCCAGTCCATCATGAATAGTGGGTTTAAAAATCATATTCAATTAATTCTACATTTCAGTAAAGTGATATATTTAATACTACCTTTTACTTTTTTGGGGTTATTTGGGTTTATTTGGATCGGGGCCCGATTTTATTCGGGTTATTCGTGTCGGGCCCTGAATTCTTAATCAGGTAGGGTCGGGTGGTGTAGGAGGCACCTTATTCGGGTTCGGGTTATTCGGACCGGGTCGGGTTTTGACCCGACCCAATCGATGCTCACCTCTAGTTAGTGGAACTCCAAGGTGTAGGTAATGAAATTGGAACTTAATATTACCTGAGGCATCCACATTTGTATTTATTGCAAGTGGAGGTGATGATTCTACCCGGTAATCTCGTAGAGATATTGCTTAGAATGGGTCGGGGTTGATCCCGAAGATGACAGACTTGTAATGACGTATCCCTCGTAATAAGGAATGACGTGATTGTCCTTGTTTGGCAAGGTGGAGCCCACGGGGCAGCACCGTTTGATATGAATCGAGTCAAGTCTTGGAATATAGTTCGGTGGAACTCCTGGGTGAAGCCGTCCGACGTGGCTTGAAGTGAGTAGTGGGGCACTGTTGGATCTAATTCGGCCGGGCCTAATAGTTCTAGTCCAGTCCACCATAAATAGTGGGTTTAAAAATCATGTTCTATTAATTCTTACCTCCCCACAAATGGTTGGAACCCGAAGTCAAGCGACTGCTGCCGCACAACAACGACCGTGACCTAACAGCGGCGATCAACCGCAACTTGGTGACGCTGAAACAGCGAGGAGCGACGCTCCGTACTGGCCCATCCCCCTCTTAAAGATCCTTATCAACGAATAGATGACTTGGAAGTTGAAATCCGACAACTGAGATCCCAAGCTAGGGCAGCAACACGATCTCACGAATAGCCTCTGGCTAACCTCGATTGCTTCCCACAACCTGGGAATAACTCGACGCAGTCACCCTCCGCTACATCAAGCAGGAGAAACATGAGCTCCTAAGAGAATACCTGAACAGGTACCACGCCATAGCGTCTGACATCCTCAACCTCGATCCACAAATCGAGCTTTTCTACATCCAACACGGGCGGCAGGATTCATAAAGATGGAAGATTAAAGAAAAGCAAAGAGGATCGATTGGAAAAATCTCAAGGCCGCGATCGAAGACAAAAGGCTTAGAAATAAAGATAGAAGGACTGAGAATCGCGGTCGGCATGAACGAGAAAATGGCAGAGGGCCGATGTTCCCGCCTCTCCCAAGTGCCCGTTTCGAAAGACATACTCCCCTCAATGCCAAGAAAGAAACTATCCTCCAAGACATCTATCACTTAAAGCTCATCAATATCCCGCCAACGCAAGAAAACAAAAGCTGTCGCACAACGCCAACATGAACAAGAAGTGCGCATACCATGACACCTATGGACACACTACCGAGGAGTGTGTAATGCTCAGAGATCAGCTTGAAGACTTAGCCCGTGTAGGACACCTTGACAAATACCTCCATGACATGAGGGAGAGAGTCTGGAGCAGGAGTCACGACTTTCAGTGGCGAAGACGAACACCCCCGAGGTCCCAGAAAGAGCTCAGTCAACCGAACAAACCCTAAGGGGTAATCAATTACATCACCAACGGATTAGCATGAGGCAGGGAGTTAAGCTCGGCCAGGAAAAGATCCCTTTGGGAAGTGATGGTAGTCAACAACGGTCTTCGTCCGCAACGACCTATCCCCAGAACCCCTGTAATATAATTCTATGAATCTGACTTCCAAGGAATTGATCAAAATCTACACAACCCGGTTATTATCTTTGTGAATGCAGGAAATTTCATTGTCAAAAAGGTCCTCATCGACCAAGGAAGCTCGACCGACATTCTTTTCACTCCACCTTTGAAAAGATGCAGTTAACCAAAGCCTCGCTCACACCTTGCAGAGGAGACCTGGTAGGTTTCTCAAGAGAGGGGGTCGATGTACACGGAACCCTATGGCTAAGGAGCAGTAAAGTTTCCTATCTGGGAGATAGAGGTAGAAGTACCACATGCTGATATAAAAGAAGCTCGTTTGTGCTACAATGAATGCCTCAAGCCGAATATGGTCGAACCAAGGAACACACCTATTTGACCACAAACATTTCCCAGAGACAAAAGCAAGCGGCTTGTTGAAAATTCAGAATAAAGCTCAGGACGAGACACGCGGAAGCAGCCCCGACTCAACCCTTGAATAGAACCCCAGGCGAGATCACATCATCAATAAGGCTCAAAAAAGAGCACTTCCCATGTACACATAACTTCTTTATCGCTCAAATAACGTTTTATTTCTCATAATTTTCTCTTTGAATGATTAGGAAACTATTAAAGCGATCCCACTGCTCGAAACTCGTTTGAGTCTTCGCATACAAACATGGTCTAAATATTCTTAAGCACAAATGTGCATCTACAAGCTTATGATCCTCAGCTCCAGAAGCTTAAGCTCTCCACGCAGCGACCAGATCTTGGCCTTCACCAGTCTGGCTCGCTGGCCTCAGCACCTATCTTTGGCTATCACGCCAACACATTCGGACTCAGTGACCTCATACGACTCCTCGCGTGCGGTTCTACCTTACGCTCCTCGATGAGCTCGACTTGAAGCCCCGAGTGTGGTCTATGACTACCACGCCAACATATTTGGCCTTAGCGCCCTCATATGACTCCTCGCATGCAGTTTCATCTTATGCTCCTCGGCGAGCTCGGTCGGAACCCCCGAATGCGGTCTCTAGCTATAACGTCAACACATTCGGCCTTAACGCCCTCATACGACTCCACGCTTGCGATTTTGTCTTACGCTCCTCGACGAGTTCGACCCGAACCCATAAGTGCGGTCTCTGGCTATTACGCCAACACATACGGCCTCAGTGCCTTCATACGACTCCTCGTGTGTTGTTCCACCTTACGCTCCACAGTAATCTTGGCCCGAACCCTCGAGTGTGGTCTTTGGCTATCACGCCAACACATTCAGCCTCGGCGCCCTCATACGACTCCTCATGTGTGGTTCCACCTTACGCTCCTCGACGAGCTCGGCCCAAACCCCCCGAGTGTGGTCTCTGACTATCATGCCAACACATTCGCCTCCACGCTCTCATATAAATCCTCGTGTGTGGTTCCACCTTATGCTCCTCGGCAAGCTCGGCCCAAACCCCCGAGTGCGGTCTTTGGCTATCACGCCAACATATTCCCTCAGCGCCCTGATACAACTCCTCGCATGTGGTTCCGCCTTATGCTCCTTGATGAGCTCAGCCCGAACCCCCGAGTGCGGTCTCTAGCTATCACGCCAACACATTCGACCTCAGCGCCCTCATACGACTCATCGTGTGTGGGTTTGCCTTATGCTCCTCGGCGAGCTCGACTCGAACCCCCCGAGTGCGGTCTCTGGCTATCACGACAACACATTCAGCCTCAACGCCCTCATACGACTCCTCACCTGCAATTCCGTCATACGCTCCTCGACGAGCTCAGCCCGAACCCCCCCCCCCCCCCGAGTGCGGTCTCCGATTATCACGCCAACACATTCAACGTCAGCGCCCTCATATGACTCCTCGCGTGTGGTTCTGCCAACACATTCGGCCTCAATGCCCTGATATGACTCCTCGCGTGTGGTTCCACCTTATGATCTTCGGTGTGCTCGGCCTGGACTCCCGAGTGCGGTCTTTGGTTATCACGCCAACACATTCGACCTCAGTGCCCCCATAGGACCCCTCACGTGTGGTTCTGTCGTACGCTCCTCGGTGAGCTCAGCCTAAACTCCCGAGTGTGATCTCTAGCTATTACGCCAATATATTCGACCTCAGTGCCCTCATACGACTCCTCGCGTACGGTTCCGGTTTATGCACCTCGGTGAGCTCGACCCAAACCCCCCGAGTGCGGTCTCTCGTTGTCTCGCCAACACATCTGGCTGTAGTACCCCTGTAACTCCTCGTGCATGGTCCTGCCTTACACTCCCTATTTAGCTCGGCCCGAACCCCTGAGTACCTGGATTCTCACACCAAATACTTTTCGTCGTGACCTCTACATGACGCTTTACACATGGCCCTGGCGTACACCTTTTTGCAGGATTGGCCAAACACTCTACTACAGAAAGTTCAACCATGAAAGACCTTAGAAGATTCAATAAAAAACCAGACTTCGGAAGGTTCAAACCATGAACCAAATTTCAGAAGGTTCAACCATAAACAGACCCTACAAGATCAAAACATGAATCATCATGATTCTACCAGGAGGTTTCAATCTGAAACCAGAGGGTTTAAACTCCAAGTCAGAGCCCAAAAGATAAGACGAGGACCCCTCCCAAAATGTCAAGCAAGAGAGATCCATGTATGAAACATCACAAAATAAGCTCACGAAGGAGCAGCAGTTCCCACAGAATCAACAAAATAAGACCCAGGTAGGGGCAATTGTCAAAGTTAAAATAAAGGAAAAGGGGTGAAACAACCAATCCCCCTCAAAAAGACGGTACAAGAAAATCTAAAGGGGCCTTGAGAAGAATCTACGCTCGCCTTGGCGCACTCAGTAGGAGTGTCCTTTCCTATAGCGAGAAAACCTACGGGACCAAACGAGCATTAGCCCGGAGTCACGGCCGAAAGGTCCCCTCTAAGCGACCAAGAAAATTCTCTCTCGGCCTCGGGGTTCACCAGGGCGCCGTCCTTAACTTCCTTAAGGAAGTCATTCCTTGAAAGATCAGCACTAGGAGCCAGAAGCTTAGCCTGCTCAGAAGTTCTCTCAAAACCCTCCATGTACATGGTAAGGGCATTGTCTCAGGGGTGCTTCACCTCCTCCTCGTTGGACTCCTTAGCTAGGTTGCACCTTGCAGCCTCAATCCTCGCCTCCTCTGCTTCGGCCTTCAAAAGGGATTTCGTTGTCACCACCACAGCAAGGTCCAAGTAGACCATCTCCAACTCCGCCCTAGCCGTGTTCTCCAATTATGCTATCTGGGTGGTAGACTCAGAAATGACTGCGCTCAAGCAAATGACTTCTTCGGCCTTTTCCTCTAAGGCCCTCTCCATCTCTATCATCTTTAGCCTGCAGGCCGCAAGTTCTTCATGCTCTCTCTATGAGACCTCTTGCAGCTTGCTCAGCGAAAGCCGAACGTGCTCCCATATGTTTAACCAGTCTAGAAAGACCAACTGGCCCCTAGAACAAAAACACGATGCCGAACTAGGCTGACAAGCCCCCGCCGATGTGCTGACTGCCACCTCCGCCTACGGAAGTAGGCACTCATTCCCTTGGGGAAAGACATTCGACTCTGCAAGAAGGTCCTCTCTGAAATACCGAGCCCTCTTTCGGTGCCCCGCCAACGGATGAAGGAAGATCGGAGAATCAGAAAAACCAGATGAGCCATCGGCTTCCACCCTAGCTCCCAAAGTTTTTGGCTTCCGAGACTATTAGACCCTCATAGGCCTCAACAACTCATCCACCAGCGAATTCTTTCCCTTATCCTCAAAGGGCCTCTCCCACATCTCTGTCTCTCTGACAAATGAGAATGCATATGTGGAACATTGAAAAATAGGGTACGCATACCTAAACGACAAAAAAGGGCTAAACAGCCCACACAAAAGATAATGAACCCAAAGTCAACGACAAACACCACAGCTTAAGGCTGAGAAAGCTTACCGAAGAAAGTCAGCAAGCACAGGAAAGAACTAGTTAAGGGAGACACTACTAAAGCTTGCTAGGGGCAAAGGCCAAAGAAGTGCATGAAAACTCGCGAGTGGGGAAAGAGAAACCCCCCCTTATAGACCCCACTCACCCATCGAACAACCCATGACAAAGAGAAAGATTGGATATGCATTGACCAGCTCAGCGATTGGTGGCCCCTTAGAAACTCCCTCTGTCGCATGAACAAACACCTTTTTTTCCAACATGACTACTTCCCAAAAAAAGAGGAGGCAAAGACCAATCAACAGTCGTAACACAAGGTGAAGATCTTCACTAAGCGAAACTGCCATACTAAGCGCTGGAGCCGAGAAGGCACGTGCTAAGCACGTCAAAAATATCGATTTGACGTACTCCGAAGTAACACGAAGAGTCAAGACGTGCCTACCAGAAGTGGTGTACAAACCACTTGTAGCACCCCGACTTTTTCTCCAACCTTTCATGACATCATGACCGACCTCATCTACCTTGGCTTCCCTTATCATTCTTTTCAACTCAGCTCCAGGGGTCAAACAGACCACCACCTTCTCCTTGGTCACCCAGTGAGACTTGGCCTGCTCGTTCAAGGTCTCCCCAAAGGATGCCTAAACATCAAGGACAAGACTCACAAAACTCAAGAGCTCAGCACGCAGTCTTGTAGACTCCGACCAAGCTCGGGGGATATGGACTGGACTAGAAGTATTGGGTCCGATCAGGCTAGACCCAACAACGCCCCTTATTTCATCTGAACCAGACCACATGACATCGCCTAGGGGGCTCCCACCCAAGCAACGCCCTTGAGCCATACTTAAGACAAACCAGACAGCCCCATCCAAGGGACCCACCCAGCGAAACATGGACTCCTACGTCCTCCCTTATCACGATGGACATATTATCACAAACTCATCATCTCTGGGATTGGCCTTGACCCATTATATACAACAATCCTAGTGATGATCCCCATCTGCAATATATACAGACGTGGCACATCCAGGTAACCCTAAGTTCTAATTTGGTAACCTCCACCTTGGAGTCACCCTAAAAGTAAGGGTGTTAAAAATGATTTCAAAATTGAAAATGAGATTTTAAAAATTAAAAATAAAAAAATAAAAATTGCATTTTAAAATCTCAATTACATGCATCACATAATTCTATGGATGATTTGAAAAACGAGATTTTAAATTTAAGTGAATTGAAAAATATTTTTTCTTTTAAGAAATTTTATAAGAGTAATGTTGCTGTCAAGAATGCCCATCTTAATTCATATGCTAGGCATTCTATCTTTAAACTTTATATTCATAAGAAAAATTAAAACAAAAAGTTTCATTGACATCGGAGTAGCCTAGTCCGGTTCGGTATCTCTCCTGGTCATGTCATGTTCAACGCTGGCGGGGGTGGGGGGGTGGGGGGGAATATGGAACATTGATTACTTGAGGAGTGTCGTGTCTGTATTTTATTCGGGTGGGTGGAGATGATGACGCCATCTGATAATCCTGCAGGGATATTGCTCAGAATGGGTCGAGGCTAATCCCGAAGATGGCGTGCTTGCAATGATGCTTCCCTCGTGATAAAAGAGGACGTGGATGTCCATGTATGGCCGGGTGGAGCCATCTGATTTGGCTCGAATTGGGTTGTGGGATTCGACCGGGCCCAATAGTCCTAGTCCAGTCTACAGCCCCCGAGCTCAATCAGAGTTTGGAGGATTGCATGTCGAGCTCTTAAGTATGATGAACTTTCCTGCCCTTAGTGTTTATGCAGTTTGAGAAACTTCTGAAATATTTGCCATGTTGCGTTTAGCTTTTGCAAAGGCAGAGTTATATCAAGCGATCAGTGAGGCCGAGTTGGAACCGATGACTGCAAGTGTTGAATTGGAGTGATCGGCTATAGAGGCCGAACTGAAGTAGGTGGCCGTGGAGGCCGAGCGTTTGTAGAAACCAAGGTGGAACAGAAGGCTGCAAGGATCGAATTGGAGTGGTCGGCTATAGAGGCCGAGCTAAAGTAGGTGGTCGTGGAGGCCGAGCTGACGATCAACGACTATGTGGTTCAAGTTGGATCGAGTAGTCGGTATGCAACCATTTTTGTGTCACCTTGGAGTAAGTAGAAATCAGCATATTTTTGCCATGTTGTTCTTGTGTCCTCTTCGACTTCCATGCTTGGTATGTCGGTTTGACAATAAAGATCTCCTTGTCTAGCGTGGTAGTTGCTAATTGGTGCTTGTCTCCTTGTTTTGGGGGAGGCATCATGGCGGAAAAAGCATCCACTTGTGTCTTAGGGGTTTCTAGAGAAACGTCGATCGCTGAGCTAGTCGGTGATAAATTTAGGAATAGTGGCATTGGAGCCGAATATTGCATTAGGGGTCCTAGCCGAGCTCACCCTGGACCGCAAGGTAGAACCACACGTGAGGAGTCGAGTAAGGGCTCTGAGGTCGGAAGTAGTGGCGTGATAGCCAATGAGCCACGTTGGTGAAAATTGAGTCCTAGTCATCTAAGGGTGCCGAGGCCGAAAGTAGCGGTTCTTGGGATCGAGTACTGCACTCGGGGGGTTCAAGCTGAGCTTGCCAAATAGCGTAAGGCAGGACCGCGTGCGAGGAGTCGAATAAGGGCTCTAAGGCCGAAAGTAGTGGAGTGATAACCAACGAGCCAGGTTGATGAAAATCAAGTCCTAGTCGTGTGAGGGAACTGAGGCCTGAAATAGTGGTGTGATAGCCAACAAGCCATACTGGTGAAAACCAAGTCCTGGTCGTGTAAGGGCACTAAGGCTGGAAGTAGTTGGCGAGATAGCCAATGAGCCAAACTGGTGAAAATCAAGTCTTGGTCGTGTAAGGGCACTGACGCCGAAAGTAGTGGCATGATAGCCAACGAGCCAGGCTGGTAAAAATCGAGTCCTAGTCGTGTAAGGGCACTGAGGCCAGAAGTAGTGTCGTGATAGCCAACAAGCCAGGCTGATGAAAACTAAGTCATGGTCGTGTAAGAGCACTGAGGCCACAAGTAGTGGCATGATAGCCAACGAGCCAGGCTGGTGAAAACTGAGTCATGGTCACTGAGTGGAGCGATGTGCTCTGAGGCCGAAAGTAACGTCTATGAAAGACGAGAAACGCTTGCTGGGGTTCAGGCTGAGCTCACAGAGGAGCATAAGGTGGAACTGTGCGCAAAGACTCAAGTAGATTTTGAATAATGAAACATTCGTTAAAGTGGCGAGATGGCAGTAGAGTTTCTCTGGGCATACACGGAGAAAAGATGCAGGAAATGTAATTAAGTAATAGCCAAGAAATTATGCGTACAGGAGAGTGCTCGGGAGCTTTATTTGTGCTCGTTGCGACAATTTGATCACGGCCTGGGTTCTTTCAAGGATTGAGCCGGGGTTGTTTTCTCATGCCCCCTCCTAGGTTTGGCTCAAAAACTTTTGTCGGTTGTTTGTGTTCGACTGTGGAAAGTGCTTGTGGGTCATTAGACTATTTCTTTGGTTCGGTTATCTTTGGCTTGAGGCATTCATTATAGCACCATCGGACTTTTTTCTGATCGGTGTGCAGCACGCCTACTTCCGTTTCCAAAATAGGATATTTTAATACTTGGTGGGGAGTGGATACGATAGCTCCTAGATTGTTCATGGATAATCGTCCTAGAATCATATGATATGGGCTGTACATCAATTGTTTTCCCCTTTGGCTGAGAGTTGAACGCCGTCCTTAGCCATATGGCTCCTCGAATGTCTACTCTTTCTGCTGAGAAGTCTCCTTTGCATGGGGTGAGTGAGACTTTTGTTAATTGCATTTTCTCCAAGGTCAAGTAGAAAAGGATGTTGGTTAAGCTGCCTTGGTCAACTAGGACCTTTTTAATGATGAAGTTTTCGGGGTTTTGGAGATAGGCCAGTGTGGGCGAGTGGCGCTATCGATTGTCAAGATTGCCTGTAGAGATCTCTTTTTGGTCGAGCTCAACTCTTCGCCTCCTGCGAACTCGTCGTCGATGTAGTCGATGACTCATGAGAGCTCATTTCCCAAGCGATCAGCTCGACTATTCTCCGTATGACCCAAGTGGGGATTCGAAGGTGTTCGGCTTCGTCATTGAGGGTCGCGGCTCCTACTCCGACCTCGTTCTCTTTGACGGTGGATGTATTTGTCTAGGTGTTTGGCACGAACTAAATCTTCAAGTTGGTCATCGAGTACTACACAATCCTCGGTAGTGTGTCTATAGGTGTCGTGGAATGCACACATCTTGCTCATATCGGCGTTGAGTGGTAGCGTTTACTTTCCCACGTTGGCAAGATATCGGATAAGCTTCAAGTGGTAGATGCCACGAATGGTAGTTTCCTTCCTAGTAATGAGAGGAGTGTACCTTTTGAATCAGACACTCGGGCGATGTGGTGACGTTGGTCCTCTGCCCTTGTTTACTCGTGGCGGTTGTGATCTTCACTTTTTTTGTCTACCCTTTTAGATTTTTTTATCTTCGACAGTGGCTTTGAGATTTTGCTTATCGGTCTTTTTAGCTTCTCGGAGTTCTTCCATCTTTATGGAGCTAGCGGCTTTTTCCTGAAACTCGGCCATGTCCTTAGGCTCCATTAGGGCGATCTGGTCGGCAAAGTGTCCGAGTTTTAGCCCAAGTTTGATGGAGTAGAATTTGACTCATAGGTCCAGGTTGGGGATTTCAGCCGCTATGATATGGAATTTGCACATGTTTTCTCTTAGGAGCTCGTGTTGCCCCTCTTTAACATAACAGAGGACATCCTCCGTTTTGTGGTAGAACTACGATGTGGTGAACCGGTTGAGAAAAGCGCAGGAGAGCTCCTCAAAGGAATGAATAGATTTTGGCGGGAGGGAAGCAAACTACAACAAAGCTTTTTTTCAAGAAAGTTGGAAAGGCTCTGCATAGTGCGGTGTCAGTTTCTTCATGATAGAGCATCATGGTCCTGAACGTTGTTAGATGCAATGTAAGATCACTTGTACAGTCGTAGGGCACGAGGGTAGTAGGCAACTTACTCTTTGACGGGAAGCGGGTCACTATTATGTGTTCGATGAAAGGTCCTGCTTCGATAGCAAGGGTAGTCCCAGCCTTTTTGGCCTTGGAGTCTTCCTTTTTTTCCGGATGAAGGGTGTTGGAGACCTTGTCGCAAAGGATGAGAACCGGTCTCCTCCACTCGGAGTGATTGCTTTTTTCATGCTCTGAGTGGTAATGCTCATGGTCAGCCGGGAGTTGTCCACGAGACCATGTCAGCATCTCGATTTGAGTTGTTAACCGTTGTTTTTTTGCCTCTAAATCATTTATCCGACGCTGGGGCTCTTTGTAAGACCCGGAAAAATTTTCTTATATAAAAATATGTTTTGGTGTAGCATGCCGGATCCGGGGGTAGTCGAGTCGAGCCTTAGGATCGCCTCGAGTGAAAAGGTATGACTCGATTAATGATTCATGGAATCTATTTGGGCGATTAACTTTCCTTTTCTGAAATCATACCTTAAATTAAGTTAACTCGAGTCATATTGTGGTTTGAGTCGGAACCCAAGTTGAGTTCGAATTTAGTCAAGGTTTGAGTGCGAGTTAAGTGAGTCAAGGGGCCTCATTTTGGAAAGCTAGATGAGGGATTAAAACCCTCATTTTGCAGCTGTGCGGCTCATCCATTGAGCCGCACAAGGCTGCCTAAGGGGAGAGAGGAAGAAGAGCAAGGTGAATCTTGGGGCTTGGATCGATCCGGGATTCGCGTCGTCGCCGGAAAATTTTCAAGTCGTCGTCACCCGATCCTTGTTTCTCCGCAACCTAGGTGAGTGGTTAAGTTTTGAAGTTTGGGGGAGGCGGGTGGCCGAACCCTAGATGAGATAGGTTGAGTTCTCATGATCCTTCTGAGAAATCTTGATTTCTATGATGTCTGTTCACTTTTTAATGAAATTTTCTTGTCGGAACTCGCTGTTTCTTCGTCGATTTGCAAGTTTTTAGGGCTGCCGAGTCATGGGGAAAGGGGAAAGGTTATGCCAAAATTTCCCCCAATTCCCTTGACGGCAAGGAAGCCCTTAGATGACCTTAGATCAATGTTCGATGTAGTTCTACTTGTATATCTTCCGTATATTGAAGCATGTCTTCCCTAGGAGTCCCTTGAATGGTCGAACGAACCTTACCACTCATGAAGAGGGTTCGGCCAAGGGTGAGGGAAGGGTAAATTAGTTCAATGACATTTAAGTTACATTCGGAATTGAAGGGGTAGAGGTATAACTAGAGTCTCCTCCCTCTTTTCCTACCATTAGGACCATGGCCGAGCAAGGTCTTCCTTGCTCATGGTTCGGCCAAGGCTAGGGATGGGAGAAGAGATTAGCTATAGATGGAAATTATATCACTATAAGGATCATACATAGAGATATGACAATAATTAGGAAGAACACCAAACATAGTAAGTAGCTTGATTGATTTGAAACTTTAGGAATGCTAGTCTTGTAACCATCCTTAGCATTAGATCTTTAAACTTGAATGTTGAAATTGTTGCTATGTTTTGTATTTCCTACATGTCATTTGAATTCATTACCACCTTGCCATGCTAGATAGTTGTTTCTTATTGTGCTAAAATTCCTAAGGTGGTGTAAAGTTGATATATATATACATTGTGGTTATATATGATGAATGATACAATATTTGAATATTCTCCTTTGGATTATACATGCTGCCCTAAATGTTCTTGGGCGGGATTCCAAGGTTGACACACGAAATTCCCCACCCGAGGTAGTATAGAAGGTTGGGTAACATGTACGGTGTCACTAAACGTTCTTAGCACTTATATGGAAACTTAGTTAGGAGACGATAACACTTCTATGACCTTTGGTACACTTTTGGAAACTTAGAACTCGTAGTTGTTCATATCTTGAAAGGGTGGCATAAATTGTTGACCCTGTAGTTGGATTTAGGCCAGATACGGGCAAAGGCTCGGAGTGTATATATGGAAACCCTAGGATATTGATTGTGTGATTTGTTTGAGATGGTCCGCCGAGAAGCGAGGAGGTCGGAAATGACCAATGCTCAGCTCGGCCAGTATTGGGTCTAGAGGTGCGCTAGCGGGCCCGCTAGGTGCCAGACCCAGTTGGGTGGGACTAGCTATCCTTACCCCAGACGGTGTCCGAAGACTAGTGGACCATCCTACTCGACGGCCTGAGATTGTTTGTTTACATCTTGAGATGTTGTGGCCTAGGGCCAGTGTGATACTATCGGATATGGTAGGGATGGCTGTAGCCGGGATGTGATTCTATGAGTAGGCCCAAGGGCCGAATGCCAAAGGCTAGATAAGCCGAGATGACAGGTTATCTTGTTCAGTTGATGTGGATGAACACGTTGGGGGTCGGTAATCGCATTAGAAATAAATTTTACCTCCTAGTACATTTCCTGTATTGCCCTGTATGATATATATATATGACTGAGGCTTGTGTGGAGGTTCATTTGAGCCACTCACTAAGTTCCAAGTGGACTCATAGTTTCTTTCTATTTTTGCAGAGTATGAGCAGTAGCTTGGTATGTCGACATGGTGCAGCTGGTGGACAGGAGGCGGTGCTGTATCTCGTAGCGGCGTCCTTGAGTCTTAGACTAGTGCTTAGTTATGTTGGTTTTGTTTCTACATTGACATTTGAAATTGAAAAAGGATTGTAAAACTTGTTACTTGAACTTTTGGTTATTTGATGTTGATGTTCCTACGTGTTTTGGAAAAACTTATAGATTGTGATTTGAAAACTTTTTATAAAGTATGTTGAGTTTTCTTTCATTCGCTATGTCTTGGTTTTCTTAATGTCAGTGTAGATAGTAGGCTACAGGGCAGGATGTAGGCCCTGACCGATGACACTACCCTCAGTTGGGGTGTGACACTCTTCGAGGAGGTGATGGCTGGTGTTGGAGCATTGCTCCTCGCTTTTTTAGCGTCACTAGGCTACGGTCGATTGTCACCATCGTGTTGTTGTCGTTGGCATGCGGCAGCGATCACTTGGCTCCGGGTTCGAACCATTGTGGGGGAGGTAAGCTTTTTGCTGCCCATGGTGGGCATCAAATGTTCCTACCTGAGGATCGGAGTGCCCTGGTCCAGTTCGGTGTTTCTCCTGGTGAGGTTTAACGTGGGGGGGGGGGTCCGCAAAAGACACTTTGATGCTCAAGTTAGTAAAACTCCAAGGTGGAGGTAACAGAATATGGAACCTCGATTACCTGAGGTGTGCCATGTATGTATTTATTGCGGGTGGAGGTGATGACGCCGCATGGTAATCTCGTGGATATTACTCAGAATGGGTCGAGGTTGATCCCAAAGATGGGAAACTTGTAATGGTGTATCCCTCGTGATAAGGGAGGACGTGAATGCCCATGTATGGCAGGGTGGAGCCATCTGATTTGGTTCGAATTGGGTCTAATCTGACCGGGCCTAATAGTTCTTGTCCAGTCCAGTATCCATGGTCATGCTATTCATGATTGTGCATTTTAAAAAAAATTCAAGTGTTGTAAAGATATTTTGGGTTCCTAGGTCAATTAACCCCTAAGGACTCAAAGCTAATCATTTGGGTACTAAAGGTTTCATGCTCTTTTGTAGGGGGGCCTGCCACACAAGATGAAGTTCGGTGATTGAAGTTGATTGGAGATTCAAATGTTGTAATATTTCAAAGTTACAACTTCAAGTAATTATGATGCCTTTGGTAATGCTGTTGGCATATAGAGTACTTTGGTATCATCTTCTAACTTACTTTGATTTACTTTAGTTGAAGTATGATACTTGTTTGATTTGAGTTGATTTCTTCTGCTCTTGATACTTTTCAAAAATGATTTTTAATTTTTGATCTCTTCGTCTTTTCGGAGACCTTATTGACCTATAATGGGTCTAGGCGATCTTGTGGTTTTAAATCCTAGGCAAACCATTGGCCTTTTGGTTTTCAACCAATAGGAAGGGTTAGAGATCTAATTTTTAAAGATTTTATTCTTTAAGATCTCTTTAATTTGTTTTGGTAACGTATTGTATCATTCGAAACAAATTGAAACTATTTAGAAACATTGTATTCTGAAAATGATACTTGGTTTTCTCTTTCCTATATAGTTTAGTTCTATTTCTTTTCATGGTAAGCTCATTATGATACTAATGAAGCATGCTTGCAAGATAAGCTTAACCTTAATGCAACATTGGCAAAATTCTCAAGAATGATATATGATTTTGATTTTCGCAAAAAATCCTAGTATAATGCTTCAATATATATATGTCATAATGATTGTTCTATACTCATGATTAGATTTGCATTGTGATTCTTTGAAAATTCATGAGTAGATAGAATTTCGATACTTAGTCAATTTCATAATACCATGCTTATCTTGAATGAAATTGTGATAGGTTGATACATTGATTAAATGACATAATTTCCAGTTCATACTTGATATACATGCTTTCCATGATCATATATTGGTATTGTGAAAGTTTGAATGAAAACTAAAAATGATATAAAAAATTTCTAACATTTACAAGAATGCCACTGGATATTTAGTAAATTTTATGAAAATGCAAAAGAATATTTTTTGGTTGATTCTTGAACCTGCACTTTCATTGAAAAATATAAATTTGTAGTTACAATTTAAAAAGCTTTCATCAAGAATATGATTTTCTATGCATTTTTTAGTTTAAATTTTAAAACTTTAAAGCATCGTTCTATTCATGTATTCAGGATCAGATAATTTGGTTTATCGTATGAATTTACGAACATGATTTCGAGTATGATAATGCAATTTCTTATTAATTATCTTTCTTATCTTTACTTGATTGAAATAATTCCATGTTCCAAGTCAACCTTGATCTTAATCTTAGTTTTGATGATAACAAACTTGGAACTAACGTTTCAATGAGAAATAATTCCAGATTCCAAGTCGAGTAGCACGCGACGTCTGCAATCAAAAGATCAACGCGAAACCAGAAAAATCCAAGAGGATGTGGATTATTGCTCAAATGAAGTTGAATACTTAGAGTTTAGGTTTTCGGGTCTAGAACTTTTGTAATATTCTCAAAATGCATGTGATGATGTGTTAAAACCAAACCTGGAACCCGAACCAGATACGAAAGCAGTGCAATTTTGGTTGACGCTTCAGTCGACCGGCCTGCAACCGAACTAATTCGACCGACGACAATAATAGCTCAAAAAATAACTGTTTCCACCTATTGAACTTGAGCTTCGACCTCCTAAATGGGTTCCCTACCTTCCTATGAACTACTAACGATCCTTGAGCCATTATTTGAGTAATCCTAAGCTTTGAGCCTTAACTTGTGATTCTTGGCTTTGAATTTTATTTGATTCATCATCAAGACATTAAGTGGAGCTATGACTTCTTGGTTGGAGCTAAGTACTTGTATTTGATTTGTTGCTCCATTTACTTGTGTATTTTTTATTATTTTTATAAGCTTTAAAGTGTTGTTTTTGACCTAGGTTGATTAGGTCAAGTCTTGGGTGGTTGTCTTGGTGTAGAGGCATAAGTCTATTTTTATAAACTAGATTTAGAGTGTCCTTAGAAAGTGAGGTGGGAAGGTGCCCACAGGGAGAAGACGAAAATCTTCACTACAACAAACTGGACAAATAGGGATGTCTTTTTTTCTATTAAGGATTTTTTTTTTGTGTGGCTAATTACCTTACCGACGCCACTTACAAGCGTCTCAGATTATTATGTCCGGAATAATATTCAAGACACAAAGCTCTGGTGTCGATGATTTTTAGCGAAGATGCTTTTAGTTGTGCCTCCAATGCAACTCGTGAAACTTTTTCTAAAAGCGTCTCCCGATTAATATTCAGGAAGCAAAAGGCCTCACGTCGGTGATTCTGGCAGAGATATTTTTTAGTTGGGTCTCCACTGCAACTCACGACACTTTTACTAAAAGCATCTCCGTTGTATAATGACGCTTTTAAAAAACGTCGGAAAGTGTTTATTCAAGACGTAAAGAATAGCGTCTCCATTATATGAATTCATATTTTTTTTAAAAAAAAAAATTACCAGACAACATTACAAGCGTCTCCATATCTATAAATTTTAAGAATGTAAATAATGTAAAGAAATTATAGCGTCTCGATATCTATAAATTTTGAGAATGTAAATAATGTAAAGATATTAAAGTTGATGTTTAAACAAGATCTGCAAGTCCCTTAAGACAAATACAAATGATATTGGTTCATACCCTAACTACGAGACAATCCTCAAGTCAATTATTATTATTTCTTTTACCAAAGTTAATTATTGTATAATTGAGCCATTGGGTGTATATTGGCAGCAAGAAGAAAGACTGCTCTATAATCAATTGACATGATGTGCATATGATCTACTTTAAAATCTAAATACTAAACAAGACCAAATAAGAAAACTCCCCGTCATCTTTCTTGTAGTTATGGCCAGAAAAAATTCAAAACAAAACAAATGGATTGACTCCTTTTGCTAAGCACATGAGCTCCTTCAAAGCTCCGGGCTGAATGGTCTTCGAAACTAGTTATTCGTATTTTATTAATTGGAGCATGATCGATCAAGGATAACCTTCTGAACTTATTCGCCGAAATATACAACAAGCCCTCGAAGTTATCTTGAAATAATAAGGTCATCTTGGTTCTCATTCCTAAGAAGTCCAGGGCGAATTTGGTCAGTGATTCTGCTAGGATTCTGCTAGAATCGTTTAATACATCTTAGGGCCAACACTAATTTTGCTACGATTCTTGTTGAGGCATTTAGATGCCTTCACACTGATTTCCCCATCACGTATATGGGCCTGTCTCTACAGTGTGGACCGCCCATTAAAGAGGACTGGAGGAAACTTATTTCTAAGGTTGACCATCAACTGAATAGTTGTCAAGGAAAGTTACTTTCTAGAGCAGGCAGTCTGACCTTGATTAACAACATCCTCACTTCGCAATTCGCCTACATATATGCTCTCTATTTTTAAAGCCCCGTTGTGGGTAACATGAAAGATTGATAAAAGATGTTGGACATTCTTCTGGACTAGGTTGGATACTACCCCGTCTTCCTTGGCTCTTCACCTACTTAGATGGATGTGGACCAAGGATGACACTTTCTCTATGACCTCTCTGTATTGGCTCTTGACCTTTCGAGCAGTTATGAACAGGTTTCACTCCTACATTTGGCAGCCGAATATACCTCTTAAAATCTCTATCTTTGGGTGGCTCAAAATCAGGAAAATACTTCTCACTAGGGGCCTCATTAGGATGAGAATAAATGTGATTGCAACTTGCCCACTTTGTGATGACCATCTAGAAACGCATGAGCACTTATTCAAAACATGCAACTACTCTCGGGGCGCGTGGTTGAGCTTTATCACTTTGCTCGGAGTGGCATGGTTCCCTTATCTTCAAGGCACTGGAATCAAAGGACGGGAACGAGAGACAATCACCGGCAGAAATTTCACCTAATTATAATGTGGTGTTGATTTCTTTAGCATGAGAGGAATACTATTATGGTCACGGGAGTAAGAGCGAGTTATGGGTCTGTGAAATAGTGGATTGGGAGAAATGTATGTATGCGTAGGTGTTGGCCTAAGGTTTTCTACATTAGTCTTATTCTCGGTTTTGATGATAACAAACATGGAACTAATGCATTTATGAAGAATTATTTTTAGGTTCCAAGTCGATTAGCGCTCGACGTTCCCGATCGGAAAAATCGAAGAAATCAAAGAAATCGGCAAGGACGCTCGACGACGCTCGGGATTCTTTGGGAAGTTAGAGTTTAGGTTTAGGGTGTCTAGAATGTAATGTAATCCTCTTTATGATGCAAAAAATCCAAAAACTAAATCCAAATACCAAAATATGAAAACCCAAAAACCGCCCTGAAATTTACTAAACCTAGGGAGCTCCTTGGAGGGCTATATGACCTAGATATTTTCATGACACAAAAAATGACGGTAATTATTCCTTAGGTAAAAACTAGATAATGAGGTATTTTAAAGGAATTTTTGGAAGCCTTTAGCATATCCATATTTGACTCGAGAGATTAGAAAATTTTTATTTTTCGGAAATTTGTACTAGGCTCCAAAAAATTAGATTTTGATTTTTTAGATATTTTTATTGAATCCAAATGGGGGTAATCCTTGTATATCATTTATATTTTAAAGTTATTAACATAAACTTAAGAAATATTATATAAGTAGACTTAGCGAAGATGGAACCATAAACGAGCAAACAAGCAAAAAAAACTAAGCAAACAAGTAGTCAGCCCTGCCCAAGTTCGGTCGACCAGCGGCATTTTGGTGGACCGACCGATCGACCGAACGTTGCCCAAAAGCGACAGATTGCCTTCGATCGCTCGCTCGGTCGACCGACAATCGATCGAGCAAGCGACCGGCGGGCAGTAACGGGCAAAACAATCGCCTGTTGATAAGAGGGAGCTCTCTCTTCTCTTCATGGCTTATAAATAGGAAGCCATGAGAGTCTTCCTTCATACTTTTGATCACTCCTAACCTTCTTGAGCCATCTTGTGATCATTCCCAAGCTTTATTGAGCCAATTCTTGTGGAAACCCTAGCTTTGATCTCTCATCTCTTTGATTGAGCCTTACCTTCATTGTTTCATCATCAAAGACATCAAGATGAAGCCAGGAATCTTGTTGTGGAGCTAAGTACTTTATTGTTTGATTTATTGCTCCATTTATTGTTGTATTTTGTTGTTTATTTCATTGTAATTGAACTTGTGTAAATCTAGAGTGCTAGGTTGATTGAGTTGGTGGTTGCCTTGGTGTTAAGGCTTAAATCCACCATTGTAAACTTAGTTTACTAGAATTAGTTGAGTTATCCCTTAGGTTGAGATGGGAGAGTGCTCTCGGTAGGAAGGCGGGATACTTCCAGGTGTGGAAGTGAATTCGGTTTGAGAGCGGAGACTTTTCGGTGTAAAGTCCTTTTTGTAAGGCATACAATATAATCTAGTAAAGCTAGTTTGGAAATCCTAAGCGGGGTGCTTAGGTAGTGGAGTAGGCATTGGGGCTGAACCATTATAAATCATCGTGTTTGCATTGTTTCTACTTGCGTTTGCTTTATTAGCATATTTACTTTGCTTCCACTTGTTATTCAATTTGTTAATTGCCTAAGTAATCAAGTAAAAAATTAAAACCAAAATTAGGTGAAAAGATTAGTAAACACACTATTCACCCCCCCTCTAGTGTGGCCATTTCATCAACAATTGGTATCAGAGCAGATCGTAGATTGAGATTTCACCATCTCCTCTACATTGTCTCTCGATCCAGAAATTAGCACTAGAGAGTTTAGCGTCTTCACCTCCTAGGTTCGATGCCTCGAACTTTGGTCTTTGGAAATATAGGATGTACACATATTTAAAGACTAAGGGTTTCGGTGTCCTTAACATGTTAAGACTAGAATTCATTGAACCTAAGGTTGACATGCATAGGGATGGCAAAAAAACTCGTTTAGGCGGGTACCCGCGGGTATTTACCCGTTTATGACGGGTATGGTGGATAGTTTTCTACCCGCGGGTATTTCGCGAATAATTTTTCATATCCGTTTATTAAACAGGGTGGGTATGGGTATCATAGTATTCGTACCTGTGGGTACCAATTACCCGTGAGAATTAATAAATTACTATTTGACCCTCAATACATATACTAAAAAATCCTAAGTTCCTAACCTAATTCAATAGTCAACACCCATTATCCACTACCTACCCATTGAAGTGTGTTTAATTGTTTATATTTGAAGTTGTTATCAAAATATTGTGTGTTTATTTGAAGATAGTTTATATTAAATTTTTTATCAAAATGTTAAAGTTTATATTTTTTAAAACCGTCATGGGTACCCATCAATACCCGTGGGTATCCGTCCCCCCGCGGGTAATTAAATGAGTATCTATTTTTAATACCAGCGGGGAATAAACGGGCAGCGGGTAGTGGGTAGGCACCCCCCGTACCCACCCCGCCCCGTTGACATCCCTAGACATGCATGCCTGGAGTGAATTGGATAAGAAAATGTTTAAGTATAATGAAGATGTCATGAATTGTATACTTTGCACATTACCAAATGACATCCTAGAAAAAGTCATGCATTGCTCTTCGGCTTTTGATTTATGGGTCACTTTAAATATTTTATATGATCATGGCAAAACTGAAAAAATTGGTACTTTTAATGAAGGTGGTGATGAAAATAGTGGAGTAGTGGAGTAGGCATTGGGTCTACTTGCGTTTGCTTTATTAGCATATTTACTTTGCTTCCACTTGTTATTCAATTTGTTAATTGCCTAAGTAATCAAGTAAAAAATTAAAACCAAAATTAGGTGAAAAGATTAGTAAACACACTATTCACCCCCCCTCTAGTGTGGCCATTTCATCAACAATTGGTATCAGAGCAGATCGTAGATTGAGATTTCACCATCTCCTCTACATTGTCTCTCGATCCAGAAATTAGCACTAGAGAGTTTAGCGTCTTCACCTCCTAGGTTCGATGCCTCGAACTTTGGTCTTTGGAAATATAGGATGTACACATATTTAAAGACTAAGGGTTTCGGTGTCCTTAACATGTTAAGACTAGAATTCATTGAACCTAAGGTTGACATGCATAGGGATGGCAAAAAAACTCGTTTAGGCGGGTACCCGCGGGTATTTACCCGTTTATGACGGGTATGGTGGATAGTTTTCTACCCGCGGGTATTTCGCGAATAATTTTTCATATCCGTTTATTAAACAGGGTGGGTATGGGTATCATAGTATTCGTACCTGTGGGTACCAATTACCCGTGAGAATTAATAAATTACTATTTGACCCTCAATACATATACTAAAAAATCCTAAGTTCCTAACCTAATTCAATAGTCAACACCCATTATCCACTACCTACCCATTGAAGTGTGTTTAATTGTTTATATTTGAAGTTGTTATCAAAATATTGTGTGTTTATTTGAAGATAGTTTATATTAAATTTTTTATCAAAATGTTAAAGTTTATATTTTTTAAAACCGTCATGGGTACCCATCAATACCCGTGGGTATCCGTCCCCCCGCGGGTAATTAAATGAGTATCTATTTTTAATACCAGCGGGGAATAAACGGGCAGCGGGTAGTGGGTAGGCACCCCCCGTACCCACCCCGCCCCGTTGACATCCCTAGACATGCATGCCTGGAGTGAATTGGATAAGAAAATGTTTAAGTATAATGAAGATGTCATGAATTGTATACTTTGCACATTACCAAATGACATCCTAGAAAAAGTCATGCATTGCTCTTCGGCTTTTGATTTATGGGTCACTTTAAATATTTTATATGATCATGGCAAAACTGAAAAAATTGGTACTTTTAATGAAGGTGGTGATGAAAATGGTCACTCACCTACTACTAATCTTGATTTTGATGCCCATAGTGCTTCTAGTCAAATGAGCAATTCTAAGAGCCAAAAACGAAAGGTAATTCGTCATGCTTGCAAAGAAAAGGGGCATGTGAAGAAAAATTGTCCAAGCATGAAGAACAAAGCAAGGAAGAGGTCAAGTGCTTCCACCTCACCTCTTACTCACTTGAAGCACCCTCTAGCCATGACTATGAAGCCACATCTAAAGTTAGCCTCTTGGATGCTATTGATGAAGTACACTCTCCTCCACCTAGTCATGCTAATAAAAATGATGATGCTAGCTCTACTAGTTCTCATAACATGTCATATGATGAGTTAGTAGATGAGTGCAGGAAAATGTATGCTTTGCTTGTCAGAAAAGATAAGGAAAATAAAATGTTGAAAAAGGAAAATGTGATGCTTAACTTTCATTTGCATGAATCCAAACTAGAAAATGAAAAATTAAAATCTATGTCATTTGATTCATGCCATGATAATGTAGAACTTGAGCTTAAGGATTTGAAGCTTAAAAATGACAATTTAGAAAATGAGAATTGCATGTTAAAATCTCAATTACATGCATTGCATAAATCTATGAATGAATTGAAAAATGATATGTTGATTTTAAGTAGGAAAGTTAATGCTTCTCCTTTCAATTCTAAAAATCAAAATGTCTCATTTAGGAAACCTCAAAAGAAGAAGGTTACCCTTAAGAATGCTCATGCCCATCATCATTCTTATGTCAAGCATTCTAACATTAAATCTCATGTCCATGTTAAAAATGAAAAGAAAAAGTTTCATGGACATTATTTTTATTGTTGTATATATGGTCATGTTATCCATTATTGTGCATTGAAGAGAAATCCAAGTGTGGCTAGAACACTTTGGATTCCTAGGCCAACTAACCCCCAAGGACCCAAAACCATTTGGGTACCAAAAATTTCATGCTCTTTTGTAGGGGGAGCTACCACACAAGGATAAGGGAAAGTGATGTGTTGAAGTTGGCCAATAATTCAATGAAAGATTCTTACATGGTTGCAACTTCAAGATTTCCACCTAGATGCCTATGGAAATGAAAGTTGGCATCTAAAAGGTTTGGTGTCATCTCATAACTTCAATTGATCCATTAATAATTGGAGTTCATGATACTTGCTTAAATTGATTATTTTTCCCGCTCATGATATGTTTTCAAAAATATTTTTTGATTTTTGATTTATGGTCTCTTCGGAGACCTATGTGGTTCTAAATCGTAGGCTCATTGTGGCCTTTCGTTTTCAACCAATAGGAAGGGTTGAAGTTCATGTTTTCATATTTATTATTTTTGTTATATCTTAAAATTTATTTTGGCATCACTTGATTTTATTTAAAACGAATTTCAAACTATCTAGCAAAGATGCATTTTGAAAATGATATTTGAATCTCTCTTGCTATTTGGTTTGGTTAGCTTGCTAGTAGCCTTAATTTCATTATCTACTAATGAAGTCTACTTGCAAGTTGAAAATGTTAATGGAAGGCTATACTATCTAAAAGAAAATGGAAAAGGAAATGAAAAGTTTGGAAAAAATTTCAGGATTGAGGTATGAGTTTGATTTTGCAAAAATCTTAGTATAATACTTGAATACTTGTGATATAATAACGTCTCTATACTCACGATTGTTTTTGCATGATAAATATATGAAATTTCATGAATATGTAAAATTTTAATAACTTTGGCAATTTCATTATATCTTGATTGAATGAAAATTTGCTCTAGGTTGATATTTATTATTAGAGATATTCTTTTTAAGTCCAAACTAGTTAAACATGTTTAGAGATCTTACTTTCAAATATTTCATATTTTAAGATCTCTTTGATTTATTTTGATATCATGATAACTCCTTAAAATGAATCTCTACTATCTAGCATAAGTTAAGATTTTTAAATGATACTTTGCATTAAACTTTTGCTATTTAGTAAGTTAGCTTGCTAGTTGGTATATGATTTCATTATGATACTAATGAAGCCTACTTGCAAGTTGAGAAAGTGGTAAAATTTGGAAGGCTAAAGGAAAATGAAAAGAAATTGAAAATTTTGGAATTTCTCCAGAAATGAGGTATGAGTTTCATTTTGGTAAAATTCTTGCATAACACGTTTATTTTCTTGATTAAATAATTTCTCTATGCTCATGAATGATCTTGCATGATAATTGATTGAAATCTCATGAGTAGATAAAATTTTGATACAAATGTAATTTCATGAAATCTTGTTTGAATGAAATGTGCCATAGGTAGAATTTCATCTTAGAGACTTTATTTTAAGTTGAAACTTGATAAACATGTTTGAGCTTACTCATGATTTATATCCATGTGGTTAAAATTGAAAAATCATATGTAAATTGATAAAATAACAATTAGCTCATCTTAGGAGACTCAAAATTGAAAAAGTTTGACTTAAGCCAATAATTTGACTTAGAAATTTCTTTTTGAGCTCATAAATCACAAACATGTTTAAATTTACTCATGTTAGATATCCATGTATTTAAATTTGAAAAATCATGAGTAAAAGATAAAATTTGGCACTTACCAATTTCATGTTGATAATGCTTATTTTTTAATGAAATCATGCTAAGGTAAAATTTTGACCAAATGACATTATTTTCATTTCAAACTTGATAAACATGCTTTAAATGATTATATATTGATATCTGAAAAGTTTGAATGAAAACTGAGAACTTTTGAAAAATAGCTAATATTTACAAAAATACCACTAGATTTCAGTTATTTTTAGAAAAATGCAAAAAATTGATTTTTCGGTGATACTTGAAACTGCATGTTCTCTGAAAAATATAATTTCTTTAGTAAAAATTTCAAAAAATTTCAGTAAGAATATAATTTGATATGGGTTTTTGAAATTTTAAAGAATCGTTCTTCCCAAATGCTCATTTCTCGATACTTTGGGTTTTTGTCGAAATTTTTTGAATGAGACTTAAAGTATGATGTTAGATTCATGTTTTTGATATTGTTCTCATTTTAACCCGTGAAAAATCATTTCTAAAATGGTTTTTGATATGTTGACCGATACATGAAAAATATCATTACTTGAGCTTGATAAATGATTTTTAGTTTCAGATTATGTTTAGCATTCTATGATATCATGTATTGATTAGTCTCACTTGTATGTATGTTTTCATCCATTGGGTTGGTTGACTTCGTTTTTATGAAAACTAGTTTTCTAGTCTCAACCTTGATTTTAATTCCTTTTTCTAGCCCTTTTTTATTTATATCAAAAGGGGGGAGAAAAATATAGGTAAAGGGCAAGAAAATATAGGAAAATCATGCATATAGATAGAGGGAGTTCTATTATATAGATATGCATGTTGATAGGGGGAGAAATCCCATGGTTGATATCCTTTGTGCTTGAATGATATATTTTCTTAAGGATGTTTGTCATCATCAGAAAGGGGGACATTGTTGGCCTAAGATTTTCTACCTTAATCTTAATCTCGGTTTTGATGATAACAAATATGAAACTAATGCATTCATGAAGAAATATTTTCCAGTTCCAAGTCGGTTAGCGCTCGACGTCCTCGATCGAAAAAATCAAAGAAATCAAAGAAATCGACAAGGACGCTCGTCGACGCTCGGGATTCTTCGAAAAGTTAGAGTTTAGGTTTATGATGCTCTTTATGATGCAAAGAACCCAAAAACCAAATTCGAACCCCAAAATACGAAAATCCGAAAATTATCCTGAAATTCACTAAACCTAATGAGCTCCTTGGAGGACTATATGACCTAGACATTTTTATGACACAAAAAATGGCGGTAATTATTCCTTGGGTAAAAACTAGATAATGAGGTATTTTTAAAGAATTTTTGGAAGCCTTTAGCATACCCATATTTGACCCGGGAGATTAGAAAATTTTTGAAAATTTGTACTAGACCCCAAAAAACTAGATTTTGATTCTTAAGGATTTTGATTGTTTAGATATTTTTATTGAATCCAAATGGAGGGTAATCCTTATATAACATTTATATTTTAAAGTTATTATATAAGTAGACTTAGCAAAGACGGAACCAAAAATGAGCAAGCAAGCAAAAAAAACCAAGCAAACAATTAGTCTGCCCCTACCCAAGTTCGGTCGACCAACTGGTCGATCGGCGGCATTTCGGTCGACTGACCAGTCGACCAAACATTGCCCAAAAGTGGCAGATTGCCTTCAGTCGCTCGGTCGGTCGACCGACGATCAACCGGACAAGCGACCGGTGGGCGGTAACGGGCAAAAAAATCGCCCATTGAGAAGAGAGAGCTCTCTCTTCTCTTCATGGCTTATAAATAGGAAGTCATGAGAGCCTTCCTTGATACTTTTGATCACAACTAACCTAGCTTCTTGAGCCATCTTGTGATCATTCCCAAGCTTTATTGAGCCAATTCTTGTGAAAACCCTAGCTTTGATCTCTCATCTCTTTGATTGAGTCTTACCTTCATTGTTTCATCATCAACGGCATCAAGAGGAAGCTAGGAATCTTGTTGTGAAGCTCAGTACTTTATTATTTGATTTATTGCTCCATTTATTATTGTATTTTGTTGTTTATTTCATTGTAATTAAACTTGTGTAAACCTAGAGTGCTAGGTTTATTGAGTTGGTGGTTGCCTTAGTGTTAAGGCTTAAATCCACCATTATAAACTTAGTTTACTAGAATTAGTTGAGTTGTCCCTTAGGTTGAGGTGGGAGAGTGCTCTCGGTAGGAATGCGGGATACTTCCGGGTGTGGAAGTGTCTTTGATTTGAGAGCGGAGACTTTTCGGTGTAAAGTCCTCTTTGTAAGGGAAACGATATAATCTTGTAAAGCTAGTTTGAAAATCCTAAGCGGGGGTGCTTAGGTAGTAGAGTAGGCATTGGGGTCGAACCACTATAAATCACCGTGTTTGTCTTGCTTCTACTTGTGTTTGCTTAATTAGCACATTTACTTTGCTTCCGTTTGTTATTCAATTTGTTAATTGCCTAAGTAATCAAGTAAACGATTAAAACCAAAATTACGCGAAAAGATTAGTAAACACACTATTCACCCCCCTCTAGTGTGGCCATTTCACCAACAGTAGGAAGGGATTCAATGGAAAGAGAAGTGGATTTCTTTTTTCGACCTATGTTTAGGCTCGTTGGAGAGAACCTAAGATCTTCTGAGTTAAAGTACTCAAAGACTTGGGAATTTTCTGCTATCTATTTTCATTCAACATTAACAAATAAATAGGTCTACAGAACATGCACTTTGCCCACTATTAACTTAAGCATAACTACCCACTATTCCTTAACTTATGCATAACTACCTAGTATTCAGAAAACACAACATACACTTTGCCCACTATTCCTAATCTTGAGCATAACTACTAGACCCACTACTATCACATTCAGCCATAATCTCAAATAACAAAAATAACTAACAACAAAGATAATAAAAATAAAGACAAGTTATCTATTTGACATTTCCTTCCTTCTTTGCTCCATGTGTATTTATTTTATATACTAAGGTCATAAGAGACTTAGTAACAAACACTCGATGCTTCGAAAACACATCACACTCCACCACAGCAACAACAACCAGGACTACTACTTTCTTCAAAGCACACATCGTGAACTGGGCTGAACTACCTTTCCTTTCTATTTTTTTCTAATGCTTTCATTCCCTCCCCCACTACTTTTATTCTTTTCAAATCTTTGAAACGAATTCAAGATTCTTATTTCAAAAAAGATAATTTATGCGATTAAACGCACCTTCCTAAAAAATGTAACAATAAAGTGTATGCCACAAAATGTTATTGAGCTACCATTATGAAATTGTCTGACTTTACATAAATCAAAATAATCAGGATAGTGCATGAAATTTTTCAGATATATACCTGGTAGAAGTTGTTGAATACATCCTATTTAACTGTGTCACTATAAATTTCAGCAATCCCATTCACTACATGTTTGACAATACAGAGATTAGCCATATATGAATTGAATTTGATATGATAAGATAAAAAATGATTGGTAGAATTGAATAACAACAATAACTTTTGATAGTTGGAGAATGGAGCAAGAGCGAGGTAAGTGTCCCATGCGAAAGGTGAACGTTGCGTGATCCGGTGGTGTTACCAGCGGTGGTCCTTCCTGTCTCTCATCAGTCCCCCGCCTAGGTAAGTGTCCCCAAGTACACGTCTTCTTCGATGGAGCCGGGGCTCAGGCTGCGTAGGTGGTCGACTCTGATGGTTGGACAGTCGTTGGGCGGCGTCGCCGCCACCTAGTCGACGTCAAGGAGTGCTCTTATCGCCTCCCCTTGGCTCCAGAAGGCAGCCTCCTCTAGGGGAGGCTCGGGTGTGGAAGGCTCGTAGGCATGTCCCGTCGGCTGCTGCGAAGGACCGGGCTTCCCCCGTCGTCGAGTCTGATCGTCTGAATGCCCGCAAGGCTATTCCTACGGCGCGCCAATTCTATCAATGGGATTCTAGGATTTCCTCTAGGTTCTTCGATCCTCGGAGCTTCTCTGAGGCTGTCAGAAGTCATTCAAACTTCCTGAAGAATGCCTCCACTTCTACCCCTACTGCGCCCACATCTTCTCGCCTGTCGACCTCGTGAACTCTCCATGTGTTTCTTTGCTACCTCCGCATTAGTGGTAGGTGCTTTTGCTGTTTCGATCGAGGTCACTGAGCTGCTTTCTGCGTCTCCAGCGTCCGCTGCTTCCTCTGCAAACGCAGTGAAAGAAATAGTGCCCTTGAGCCAATCACATGTTGATGTGTAGGGAACTATTTATGGTTAATGAATAATATGAGGCATCTTTTCATCATATGTTGCATCTATATTTTGTATTTATTAGATTGTGATGAACCCCATGAACTCAGGCAACTGATTCTAAGGCCATGATGAGATCATGTCAGTGAGACTTGGAATCCAGATGCCCATGTTCTAAATGTTCCCAGTCGTAGGATCACCAATTAGGGGATTGATGATTTTGGATAGACTAGTGCACTTGGTACAAGCCTATACGATAAGGGGTAGCTGATCTCACAGTTACCTATGAGTCGTCATTAATGTACAAGTGCAGGTGTTCATTAATGAATGAGTTCACTGAATGGACCTGCACGAGGAACTCAGAATGAAATCCTTACATGAGTGTCAATGGGATGTTCCGCAGGTGATATTAGGTGCAAGCAGTCCTTGGACCTGAGGTTGTCACGGTTACCTTGTGAGTGACAACTCATTGCTTTGGTTTTATCCCTACATGGCCCTCAGCGTCATGTGCTGAATATTACTAGGCAACGGGAAACATTCATGGAGGTAGGTGAGCAACCAACATAGAATCAATTACTCCCAGTGAGTATGAGATAACATCCTATGTGTCCCTACAAGTGTTGACTCGAGAATCTCTGACCAGAGTAGACATGAAAGTCAGAAAGATATTTTGACGTTTCATTATTGAGATGACATCTTGGGGGGTGGAATACATATGAATCGGTATTAGGGTTTGACGCTTCTTCCGTACCCTAGCCGACTTCGGGATGTTGTAATCGAGGGACTTAGTTACACGATAACTAATCACCGAAGGGCGTTCAATCCTTGTAGATTGAATTTCACACTATCCGAGTAGTCATGACACGTTGCTAGACGTCAATCTTGACTTGTGAGTGGAGTCTCTCACGACCACATTAAAAGGGTTTTAGTGGTGGCTCGTAAGATTCGAATAAAAGTCGTTCTATCGGATATGACTCTCTATTATGCACAACTCACTACTAGCTTAGTGTGGGGCCCAATAGATCACACACAATAGGCTAACCTCGTAACAGACCTTATGAGATAAAGTCTGAATGAGACACTATATGTCTACTAGCATGAAAATGCTGCAACACGATCACAGATCTCGTTTACGGACATAATAGGAAAGATGTTTCCTATAGGAATGAATATGCAAGAAAAGAGTTTCTCGATAATCCTAATTTGTAGGGTATCCCTAAATTGTAGGGATTGACACATGATAAATCTCAATCAATAAGAATTTAATTTATAGAGATAAATTAAAATTTATATTTAGTTGGATTTAATTAATTTTGAATTAATTATAAATCCATCAAATATAAATTATTATTTTGAAGGCAAACCCCGAAATTTTGAATTCCGATGAGAGGATTTAAAAGGGAAGGGGGGGGTCCACCATGGGGCCATCTACTCACCTTATAAATAGATGGTCTAACCTCCTTTGAGAAGGGTTAAGCAAATTGGTTAGAGATCTTGGAGAGGAGCGAAAGCTTGGATTCTTGACAAGCTTCTTGAAGACCAAGACTCCAAAAAGCTCCTCTTGATCTCCATGGGTGGCCGATCATCAAGCTCCTCCTTCCCGGGTTTGTAAAGCCGATTTGGAGGTCTCTTCCTCTTGGATGTGTCATCTCCTTCATCTTCTTGGAGGAGTCCAAGGAGGATAGCGAAGTATTCCTTCATCTTCTTCCTCGTTCCGTGGTTTTCTCATCCCTCTTCCTCCCTTTTGGTGCTCACTTCTTGGTGGAATAGCCGGCTTTCCCTATGTGCATTTTGGGGTTGAGTTTCCCTCTCCATTGAGCCACAACGGATCTTGGTGTTCGCTGTCCCTTGGTTGCGAGGCATTTCGTGTGGACCTTCCTTGGAGGACGTGCGCTTGGATGTCTTGAAACGGGGGTAAGAGCAGTTTACCATCCACGGTATAAGGTATATCATCTCCTTTTATTCGTAGATTGAATTCCTTAAAAATGACTAAAGAGACCTCCTGCAGCAGAAAGGTGTTCATGAGAGTATCTCTGGATCCCGCGACAACGGCGATCGTGTCATTCGTTACATCTACTCCTGCTTCATGGGGTTCGAGGCGGACCCTTTACTGTGGAAGATCAAAGCACTCGAGGACGACGGGATGTTACTGTTGTGCCCTTCCTCCTACGCCAAAGCCTCGCTGCTATCATGGAAATATATCAACCTTCATATGGGCATCCTCTTGTTCGAGGAGTGCGAGTTCACGATTGGTACCATTACCGACCCTCTTCAGCAGACAGTGGAGACTGGCATCCGTGGCCTGCCCTTGGAGTATTGGAATGAGGCCGACATTGCTACCATCACTGGCTGCTTTGGAACGGTCCTCTCTATCGACAAAGCTTCTCGCGCCTGGGGAACTATTTAGGACTACATTTGTCGGGTGGCCTGCCACTCGATCCAGGATGTCCCGGAATTCATCGAAATGCATGTTAATGGCCGAGCGCTGACCTTGAAGATCATCATTCGTTGGAGCCGCTGGGACGGCCCTAACATTGGCATGGATGGCTTAGGTGACAATATTCGGGCTGGCAATCCTATCCACCCTAGTTCTAGCTCGGCGACGCCGTCCGGGGCGGCCAACTCGGGGTCGCCGCTTCTCTCTAGGACGAACTAGATGGCTATAGGACAGCAGAGTAATTCTTCACCGTCGGGAGCCACTTCGGCAACTGACTTTCTCCCGTCCTCCCAGCTGGGGAGATCGCCGTTTGTTCGCCCCCTGCCAACGGTCTCCGGGATAATAATCGCCAGTGACGGAGTTGATGGCTGGTCTCCAGCAGGCTCTGTTTTGTCCGGTCTGGAAGTTCCTGCTTCTTTGCAGATTTTTCAAATAGTGGCGGCGACGTGCGATCGGGTGGAACGTCGCAATCAATTGTCGATTGTTCTCTTCGCTCCTCCGTCATGGCAACGTCTTGCAGCAGGTCAATTCATGCTGGGGCCTGAAATCTTTCGCCACTCCACAGCTTCAACCTGGGCCCTACACGTGGGGGTGGGGACTGCCATCACTACTCTCTCAACCGCTTTTTCCTCCCCTCCTGCTGCTGGGTGGGGCATGGCTATCTGTAGGTCTAACTCTATTTTAGCGTTGGGCCTGCTTTCAGCCCTTGCATGGTGCCATGCAACGGGAGAAAACTTGTATGAGCGGCCTGCTCATACAAATTTGTATGAGCAGGCCGCTCATCTTCCGCCACGTCAGCCCAGCACGCATCCCGATGCAAAAATTAAATTCGGGATGTAGTCTGGGTTGTTGCTGGGCACGCATCCCGAACTCGAATTTTGCATCGGGATGCGTGCTGAGCTGACGTGGCGGAAGATGAGCGGCCTGCTCATACAAATTTGTATGAGCAGGTCGCTCATACAAGTCCTATTCCATGCAACGAATCATCGTCCACGGTAATCTCCCTTGCTCATGTCGCTGGTTTCTTCCCTTGTAGGCTGTCGTGCATGTTGTCCCTGGTTCCTTGGCTCGACCCTCCCTCTTCCGACTCGCTACTGGATTGCATCCAGCGCCCCTCCCGATTATCGAGCCGCCTGGTGGGATGCCTCCATCTCTCGATGTCGCGCCTTCCTACAACCATACTGTTCTGGTTTCGTCGTCTATTCCTCCCCGCTCTGGCCGTCCTCCAAGATGCACTACGCCGCTGCGCCGGAGCCAAAGGTTGACCTCGATGGTGACAGCAGGTAGTGTCTTAGAGAGGGTTGTTTCAAGGAGAGAAAAAATGATGTGCAACCTGAACCCTCTGCCAACTGCAAAACCTGTGCCTCCTGATGCCGCATCGGGGTTATATGCGTCTGCAACCCCCTAAACCTGCTTTCGCTTGACAGCAAGGATATGGCTTAGCGTTTAGGGCGCTTGGGCTTTATGGAGGTGGACGACATTGCCTGCAATCTCATCAGGGTGAGCAAGGCTGCTCGCGAGTAGCGGTTGGGTGCGCTTTCATGGTGCTGGCTCTTTTGCATCTAACTTAGGTGCTGTCATGTGGAGTAACTTTTTGTTTCTATGACTTGTATCTCTTTCTGGAAGGCCAAGTAGGCAGTTCATGTTGAAGGATTTCTTTTGTAGCTCGCATTGTGGTTTATTTTGTCTCAATGAAACTAAAATCCCCGACTATAATGATATCTGGATGCCCCGCTTAGTTGGATCCCTCGTGTTCGACTACTCCTTCCAAAACTCTACTGGCCTCTCTGGTGGGCAACTCATTGCATGGAACAAAGACCTGTGGGAAGGGGTCTCCTCATTTTTCGGGGCACACTTCATTGGTTGTTATCCCATAAATCACCGCACCAACGTCGAATTAAAAATTATAAATGTTTATGGACCGCCTAACAGAGGTAATAAAGCCTCCTTCTGGGCAGAACTCGAACTCATCTTGCGGATGCCGGAGGTCGACACAATCATTGGTGGTGACTTCAACGTCACATGCTCCGACGATGAAAGGCACAATTGTAGGGGTAGCTGCACGGACTCCGCGAGTTTCTCCTGTTGTGTGAAATGACACACTAGAGGGAGGAGGTGAATAGTGTATTAACTAAATCTTTCGCCTAATTCTGATTTTAATCATTTCTTGATTTGTTAGGCTAAGCACGATATTTATAGCAAATGGAAGCAATAAATATGAAACAATAAACACGAACAAAAATAACAATGCTAACACAGAGATTTATAGTGGTTCGGCCTCAATGCCTACTCTACTACCTAAGCACCTTGCTTAGGATTTTCAAACTAAATTTACTAAATTATATCTTATTTCCCTTACAATAAGGACTTTACACCGAAAAGTCTCCACTCTCCAACCAAAGGCACTTCCATACCCGAAAGTATCCCGCCTTCCTACCGAGAGCACTCTCCCACATCAACCTAAGGGACAACTAGAACTAATCCTAGTAAACTACGTTTACAACGGTGGAATTAAGCCTCAACACAAAGGCAACCACCAACTCAATCAACCTAGAATTCTAGGTTTACATGAAATAAAAATACAATGAAATAAACACAAAAATACACAAGTAATGGAGCAAATAAATAATACAACATATACTTTGCTCTAAAACCGAGTCCTAGTTCCTCTTGATGCCTCAATGATGAATCGTTTAAGGGTTGAAGGCAAGATCAAGGGTATATTATGAAAACTAAGGGTTGTAAAGAGATTGTGGCTCAATCAAGTTTTGGAATTGATCAATGATGGCTCAATGAAGTGTAGGAGTGATAAAAAAGGTGTTAAGGAAGGCTTAGACTTGAGTATTTATAACCCCCATAAGATACGGTACGTCAACGGGCGGCTCAACAGGCGAAAAACTAGCTATTTTCGTCGTTCGATCGCATGCTGTTCCGTTCGATCGATCGCCTATGACCGCTGGCCTTTCTGTGCTTTAATCGCACTGATCGGTCGACCAGAGGATCGACCACCAGAGTCGCATGTTCAGCGATCCGTAGTTCGGTCGACCGAAGCACCTTCTGCCCATTTTACGCGTTGTTCGATCGACCGACGGGTCGACCGAATGAGTTGCGGCTTGAGCGATCCGAGATCCGATCGACCGATCGGTTGATCGAAGCACCTACTGCCATTTTTTGCCTCTATCTGTCGACCGATCGGTCGATCAAAAATTTGACAGACTGGGCAGACCAGTTTGCTTAGGTTGTGTTTGCTCGTTTCTAGTTTCGTCTTCACTAAGTCTACTTATAAAATATTTATTAACTTCAAGTTAATAACTTTAAAACATAAATATTATATAAGGATTACCCCCCATTTGGATTTAATAAAAATATCTAAAAAATCAAAATCCTTAAGAATCAAAATCTAGTTTTTGGGGTCTAGTACAAATTTTTTGAAAACGGAAATTTTCTAACTTTTCGAGTCAAGTATAGGTAGGCTAAAGGCTTCCAAAAAATCTCTAAAAATACCTCGTTATCTAATTTTAACCCAAGGAATAATTATCGCTATTTTTTATGTCAAGAAACTATCTAGGTCATATAGCCCTCCAAGGAGCTCCCTAGGCTTAGTGAATTCAGGGCGGTTTTCGGGTTTTTATATTTTGGAGTTCGGGTTTAGTTTTAGGGTTCTTATGCATCATAAAGAGGATTTACAATATAAACTAGACACCCTAAACCTAAACTCCCATTCTCAAAGATTCCCAAGCACCGACGAGCGTCCTTGCTGACTTCTACGATTTTTTCGATTTTTTCGATCGGGGACGTCGAGCACTAACCGACTTGGAACCTGAAAGATTTTCTCAATGAAACATTAGTTCCATGTTTGTTATCATCAAAACTGAAATTAAGACGAAGGTTGAAAACCTTAAGCCAACATCTTTGACATCCTATTTGATTCCAGCTTCATCGACCTACCGATCTTAGGAAGAAAATTCACATGGTGCAATAACCATGTTGTGACTGCCTTGGCCAAATTGGATCGCATCCTTGTTAGCGGCGGCCTCCTTCGCCGCTTCCATAGATGTTGGATGAAGGCCGGGAACCCAAAGCTGTCTGACCTTGCCCCGCTATCCCTCTTCTTGGAGAACCGGCACCTACAGGCCCCCTTCAGGTTTCAAAATTTCTGGCTCAGAGTGCCATCTTTCGTTGAATGCGTAAAGGAATGCTAGTCGGGGTTCAACGCCACATCGCATGCCTCTCCGGCCGCTCGCTGGATCTCCTTGTGTCGGTTCCTTCAGCATAAGCTGACGTTGTGGAGTTGTGATATCAACCTTGCCAAGAGAATTCACATTGCCGAGCTGGAAGGTGATTTAGAGTGGCAACTAGCTTCAGAGGAGGCTGCTGCACCTTCAACGGCTTATAACGCCTCGGTGAGTTCTCGCTCCTCCTCTCTATCATTACCACAACTCCAGGCTCTCCTTAATGAATGCTATGAGGCCGAAAGCTAGCTTTGTAAGCAAAGAGTGAAAGCTCATAGGCTATGCGATGGCGACAGAAATACAAGGTTCTTTCATAATGTGGCCCCGGGTAGGAGCGCAAGAATTGGATCAGCGCCCTTAGCGTTGACGGTCGTCTTTTTGAGGACGAGGAGGGTATTGCCAATGCTTGCAGTCATTTCTTCTGTGGTACCCTTGGGCCTGTCTCTCCACGTCATCTCTCGCCCGACTAGTCTCAGTTATACCAACTCCCTGCTCATGACCTCTCCGACCTCACGGTGCCTTGCTCCAAGGACGAGATCCTCACCAATATTCGTTTGATGGGCAAGAATAAAGCTCCAGGTCCTAACAGCTTGACCTCGAAGTTCTTCTGCACTTCTTGGGATGTTATCGGGGACGACATCCTGAAAGTGATAAATGAGCTGATGTTTGGCAACACTGATTGGAGCAGACTGAACAAACCTTATATCATATTCCTCCCTAAGGTTGAAGGCGCTTATTGCTTCTCCTAGTTTAGGCCTATTAGCTTGACTTCGAGCATCATGAAATTTTTTTTGAAAATCTTGGCGATGAGACTCAAAGTGCATATCAAAGACCTGTGGATGACACGCAATGCGCCTTCCTGAAGAGGAGGTCCACTCTTCATTGCTTTATGGCTGCTTCTGAGCTTGTCCACCATTGCAAAAGAAACAAGTTGGACTCTATGCTCATCAAGCTGGACATGGAGAAGGCGTTCGACAGCATCAATTGGGACTTTCTTTGCTCCCTTCTTGAGGCGCGGGGTTTTCCTCACCGCTGATTGCGTGGATTTTCGGACTAGCCTGCTGAGGTCTGGCGACTCCTCGGTGGTGATTAACGGCGTCCCCAGACCATGGTTTCATCAGCGGAAGGGAATGCGTCAGGGTGACCCTTTATCCCCGTATCTCTTCATTATGGTGGCGAACATCTTCTCAAAGCTCATGTCCAAGGCTAATAGTAATGGCCTCATCAGTGGTATAAAACTTAATAACAGGAGAGAAGTGGTGAACTTGAGCTTCACCGATGATTTTATGGTGTTTACGAAGCGTAGCTCGGAGGACCTGACTAACCTTAAGCTGCTCCTTTATGGATTCGAGTTAATGATGGGACTCCGCGTGAATTTTTCCAAGACGAGCATCACCCACCTGCTCGACAATTCATTCAAAGCTCTTGAGGCCGCGAACTCCTTGGGATGCTCGGCTAAGGAGTTCTTGGTGTCCTACTTAGGTCTCCCCTTGCGCAATAGTAGCCTTCAGAGGGCCGACTGGTATCAGATCATTGAAAGGGTGGACAACAAGCTCTCCTCCTGGAAGGGCAGGCTCCTCTCGAGGGGTGGTAGCATACTAAGCAGTTTGTCATAGTACTTCCTGGTACTTCCTCTCCATTATCTTGATTAATAGCATACTAAGCAGCTTGCCATGGTACTTCCTCTTCATTTTCAAGGCACCCAAATGGGTCCTCTCTCGGATTGATAAGAGAAGAAGACGTTTCTTGTAGAATGGTTGCGACGAGGGAAACAACATCGAAGCGCTCATTCATTGGTCGGATGTGACGATGCTCAAAGAGAACGAGGGGGGGGGCTCGGTATTATTTTCTTATACAACCATAATATAGCCAGGTTCGGACGTTGGTTGTGGTGCATTGCTTCCAATAAGAATCTGCTTTGGGTTGAGATCGTGAAGTGCAGCTATTTTAGACGTCGTGGGTGGTCTTATGACCACTCCGGGAGTGGCTGGTCGTCGACCTGGAGGGGCATCATGACTTCGAAAGATTTGTTTCTTATGGGTGTCAAGACCATCTTAGGCAATGGTGCAAGCACTAACTTTTGGAATGAGAAATGGATTGGGAACTTTCGTCTCGCTTCATGCTTCCCCGACCTCTTCTTGGCGAGCAACCAAAGGCAACACTGTTGGCTTAAGATTTTCAACCTTGATCTTAATCTTGATTTTAATGATAATAAATATGAAACTAATGTTTCATTGAGAAATCTTTTAGGTTCCAAGTCGGTTAGCGCTCGACGTCCCCGATCAAAAAAATCGAAGAAATCAGCAAGGACGCTCGTCATCGCTCGGGATTCTTCGGGAAGTTAGAGTTTAGGATTAGGGTGTCTAGTTTATGTTGTAAATCCTCATGATGATGCATAAGAATCCAAAAACCAAACCCGAACTCCAAAATATGAAAACCCGAAAACCACCCTGAAATTCACTAAGCCTAGGGAGCTCCTTAGAGGGCTATATGATCTAGACATTTTCTTGACGCAAAAAATGATAATAATTATTCATTGGGTAAAAACTAGATAACGATGTATTTTAAGGAATTTTTGAAAGTCTTTAGCATGCCCATATTTGACCCGGGAGATTAGAAAATTTTCATTTTCCGAAAATTTGTACTAGACCCCAAAAACTAGATTTTGATTCTTAAGGATTTTAATTTTTTAGATATTTTTATTGAATCCAAATGGGGGTTAGTCCTTATATGACATTTATATTCTAAAGTTATTAACTTAAAGTTAAGAAATATTATATAAGTAGACTTAGCGAAGACGAAACCCAAACGAGCAAAAAATCCAGCCTAACCAAACTACCCTGCCCAGGTTCGGTCGATCGATCGATCGACCGACGGCATTTCGATCGATCGATCGATCGATCGAACATTGCCCAGAATGGGCAGAATGGGCAGAATGCTCCGGTCGCTTGGGCGATCGCTTGGTCGGTCGACCGACGATTGATCGGACAAGCGATCGGCGGGCTGTAACGGGCAAAAAATCACCCGTTGAGAAAAGAGAGCTCTCTCTTCTCTTCATGGCTTATAAATAGGAAGCCATGAGAGCCTTCCTTCATGATGTTAATCACCTCTAACCTTATTGAGTCATCTCTTGATCAATTCTAAGCCTTCATTGAGCAAATCTTGTGAAAACCCTAGCTTGAACCTTTCATCTCCTTGATTAAGCCTTTACTTCATTGCTTCATCATCAAAGGCATCAAGAGAAAACTAGGAATCTTGTTGTGGAGCTAAGTAATTTATTGTTTGATTTATTGCTCCATTTAATGTTGTATTTTCTTATTTATTTCTTTGTATTTGAGTTTGTGTAAGACCTATAGTATGGGTCTTGAAATTTGGTGGTAGCCTTGGTGTTTGAGGTTTAAATCCACCGGTGTAAACGTAGTTTGCTAGTATTAGTTGAGTTGTCCTTAAGGTTGAGGTGAGAGAGTGCTCTCGATAGGAAGACGGGATACTTCCGAGTGTGGAAGTGCCTTCGGTTTGAGAGCGGAGACTTTCTGGTGTAAAGTCCTCATTGTAAGGAAACTAATTAATCTAGTTAAACTAATTTGGAAATCGTAAGCTAGGTGCTTAGGTAGTGGAGTAGGCATTGGGGCCGTACTACTATAAATCATTGTGTTAGCATTGATATTTTGTTTGTGTTTATTGCTTCATATTTATTGCTTTCACTTGGCAAATTGGAATCGCAAGCGCAGGATTCTCTCCTCGGTTTGGTGCTGGAATCTATGGAAAACTAGGAATCCAATCATCTTCAGAGCTGGCAACGACGGACTATTTACTACAGTGGAGAATTCCAAGTTCCTTCTCTCAAAATTTCTACGTAACTAACTTTCGTGCGGACCCTCATTTTTCTTGGGTCCTCTTCTTATATGCCTTTGTGCAACTTTTTTCCTTGTGCTAGGGAGCACGATTGTGCTTCCTCCTCTCTTCTTGTATATGTACTCTAGGTATTTCAAATCCTTTGAAATGCAAACAGTGGGTTCCTCGGAACTTATTTTCCGTCAAAAAAAAACAATAACTTCTTATAAATGTTCAAAATATTTTAGGCATACAGTGTCAAGTGGCAACAATAGATTTTTTTTTTTGCAAGAAAAAGGAAATTAATATTAATTAGATAATAGCAGTAACAGTATCCTGAAATTAATATTAATTAGGTCAAGATCGGGGGGGCAGATGGAAGTCCAAAATTTGAATTCTTTCCAGATTCGACCCTTGTTTGCTGCCCAATGGGCAGCTTTGTTTGCAGATCTATTTACAAAGGAGATAGATACATGAGAGAATTTATCTAACATAGATCGAATATTAATACAAAGTGCATATAAAGACCAAGGCTGCAAAGTTATGTTGTTGATGCTATCGACTACCAATTTGCAATCAGACTCCAGCTTAATGCATTTGAAACTCAAGGTGACTACCATAGTAAGAGCTAAGTAAATGGCATAAGCTTCACAAAAAATAATGGAGTTAGTTTCAGTAAAATTTGAAGCAGCATAAATACATTCACCAAGATGGTTGCGAAAGATAAACTCAGTGCCTCCTTCATCATTTAAAATGGATCCATCACAATTAATTTTTATACAATGACTAGGAGGGGGAGACTAAGAGAGAAGATTGGATGGGGGAATATGATTTCCCTCAGGTAATACTGGAGTCATATATTGATCAATATATGCAAGAATCCGAGCCATAGCATTACTAGTAGTAGGCATCACTTCATCATGCAAAATAGAATTTCGAAAAAACCAAGTGAACCAACAGGTATTAGCAACAATGGCTAAGGGTTCCTTGCCTTTGAATGGACGAGAATTCAGCAGTAACCAGCTACCAGAATCCAATTATTTCTACATGAAAAATCTAAATTGAGCTTAACAGCCAAAGCCGACCATAAATCAGAAACAATAGGGCAATCAAAGAAAAGATGTTGAATAGTTTCAACATGAGAACCACAAAGAACAAAGATATCAGAATCCAAAAATTTTAAATGAAATAAACCAGATCGAGTTAACAATTTACCATGAAAAAACTTCCACATGAAAAGCCTTACCTTGGGGGAAGTGGCAAGCTTCCAAATCTTATCCCAAGTAGGATTTAAATCAGTAAAAACTGGTTCACAGGTTCTTAGAAATCTATAAGCATGGCAAGAAGAGGCCATACCACCAGTACTATTTTCCCAACAGTAGAAATCATCATAGGGAGTATTCGGAATCACAATCTTCTCAATAGTCTCCCACAAATATTTTCCACAGATGGTTAAGCCGAAAAAAGCTGACCACTGATTATTATCCATCAAATGATGCACATGAGTGATAGTATCCAACAAATTAGTATTCACATAAGTAGGCTTTAAGGCAATAGGTAAGTCTAAAATTTATTTATCATGAAATAAAAAAGTACCAGCACCTGAGCCAATAGATTTATGAAAGCCAATTTTAAGAGCAGAGAAAGCATTAGAGAAAAGCTTCCAAGACCCATATTTCTTATTAAGAGAAGTATCATAAGCAAAGCTGAGAGCAGGGTACTTTGTTTTGACAACCTGTAGCCAAAGAGAATTAGAATTATTGAGATAGACCTGGATTCTTTTAGCCTGCAGAGAGAGGCTCTTAGATTTTAGGTCCTGGAGACCAAGACCACCCATAGGCTTAGGGAGAGTTAGGGTATCCCAATTAATAAGATGAATGCTTTTCTTAGTATGGGATTTGTCCCAAAAGAAATTTCTCATTCTTTGCTCCATACTATTATAGGTTTCAGCAGTAAGTCAGGAGACAGCTAAAGAGTGAATAGGCATGGCATTGAGCACACATTTGATTAACACTAGCTTATCAACTTGTGAAAGCAAGTTGGATTTCCAATTGGCAAGCTTGGAGTCTATAAGGGAAATGATGCTATCATGAGTTTTAGGAGGGAGCCTTCTAGGAGAGATCATGATACCTAAGTATTTAAAGAGAAAAGATCCCATTTTCATGCCTAACATGTTGCAAATTCTTAGTTTGGCAGCGAAGGGGGTATTTCTAGGAAAATAAATTTCAGACTGATTGAAGTTAACTTTTTGACCAATTAGAGCTTCATAATGAGTAAAAATATTCTTGATGGTATTAAGACTTTTAAAATTTTAAGAGGAAAATAGGATCCCCTTGCCTAATTCTCCTATTGGAGGGGAAGAAACTAGAGAGCTTAGTATTGATTAAACAAGCAAAAGAGGGGAAGGAGATACAAGTATAGATCCAGTTAATGAATTGAGCAGGAAAGCCACAAAGCTTAAGAACATCAATAATAGCATTCCATTTAAGCATGTCAAAAGCTTTTTCAATATCCATTTTGATAATAATATAGGGGGAAGAACCCTTAGAATCATCAAAGGAGTGGGGCCAGCTCCTGGATAATAAGAATATTGTCATGGATATTTCTACCCTTAATGAAAGCTGATTGCTCATGAGAAATAATGCTGGGTAAATAATGTTTTAATATGTTGGTAATTAACTTAGACATAATTCTGTAGGCAAGATTACAAAGTGCAATAGGTCTATAGTTTTTGACAGACTTAGGAGTATGGCACTTTGGCATAAAGGTAAGAATAGTTTTATTCCAATCAGAGGGGAAAATGGCAGAAGAATGGAATATATTAAGAATGTTATAGAACTCTTCAGAGATAATAGGCCAGTATTGCTTATAAAATTCAGCGGTAAAGCCATCATATCCCGGACTTTTGCCATTCCCCAAGAATTTAACAGTGCTGAGAATTTCATTGGAAGAAAAAGGAATGATGAGCTGATCAGCATCAGAGGTAGAGATAGCTTTAAAGGGAGGCCAATTAAAGGAATTATTGGGATTCAAGTTATTGGACCATAAAAGGGAGTAGTGATTAGCAAATTCATTAAGAATATTCTTATTATTAGTGATAGATTCATTACGATTGAAAAGAATAGAGGAAATGAAGTTAGTTCTTCTACGGCAAGTGACTAGTTTATGAAAATAAGCAGTGTTATAGTCACATTCTTGAATCCATTTAGCCTTAGATTTAGACCACCATTTAGAATAGATTTGTCTTTGTAAGGCAATGGATTTATTATAAAGACATCTGAGTCTAGAATCAATATCAGCAGGGGCATTATAGTTTCCTTCAAGAGACTCAAGAAGAGAAATATCATTAAGAGTAGACTCTAGGAGGGTTTCAAGCTGCCCTAAATTATTTTTATTCCAATGAGTAAGGGAAAATTTAGTATTTTTAAGCTTATCAGAGAAATTAAAAGGCAAGCCAAAAGGGTTGAGAGTATGCAAAGCATTAGAAATCACATTTTCACATTCAGGATATTTAGTCCAAAACTTTTGAAAAGTAAATAGTCTATTTCTCTTTTGCCTAGATTTAGGAATTGATATAAGTAAAGGATTATGATCTAAAGTAATTCTATTTAAGTGCAAAATAGAGGTATGTCCATGGAAATGTAAGAAAGCATCATTGGCAAAAAACCATGTCCAATCTGATAAGAATTTTAGATAAATATTTTCTATTATTAGTCCAAGTAAATCTATTCCCAATGAAACCTAAATCAGAAATACCATAATTATCCACAAAACTTTTGAAGTCAATGATAGGTTTAGTAAGCCTTAAAGGAGAGCCACCACATTTGTCAACAGAATCAAGAATACAATTAAAATCACCCAATATAATCCATGGAAAAGAATTAAGATCAATATGAGATAAACTATTTCATAACTAATTGCGCAAATTGGGATTAGTACTAGCATACACACTATAAAGTAAAAAATGCTCAGATTGCTCAATTTTAACAACCACATGAACAATTTGAGAAGAGGTGGAAATTACCTGGGCCAGGACAAAGTCAGTATGCCAAGCAATGATTATACCTCCAGAGGCTCTAGCACTAGATTGAATGGCAGCATGCCAAGCTCTACCAAAAGACTTAACAAGCTTATTAGAATATATCTTGCTCATTTAAGTGAGTTTCCTAGAGGATTGTAATTTTAAGGTGAAAATTTCTTATCTGAAGGGATAGGAAGTCTCTAACAGGCCTCCACCAAGCACCTCTAACATTCCAATTGATTATGTTCATCATCAATAATAACAGGGCTAGGGGTGTTAGAAGACATGCAATTACTATCAAGGACAGCATAACAGGTAGTAAAATTAGGTTGCTTATCTTCTAGAAGAAGAATGCTAGGGTTCAATTGAGCCTTGCGCCTTTTATTAGAAGGGGAGGCCTTGGAAATAGAGGCTTTACCCTTTAAAGCTATGGCACTTTCTTTGCTGGGGATGCGGGAGTTAGGCAGAGAGATATTTGACTCCTTATTAGATTTAAAAACAACAACAATCTGATAAGCAAGTTCAGAAAGGAATTTTGAACCAGGAGGGTCTACTATCATTGAAGATTGGTTAGGCAAGCTAATGGAGATTTGCTTATCTGAGTTAGAAGCATGAGAGTTATTTATGCTAGTCTGAGACTTAGAAACAGGGGTTTTTATAAGAAAATTAGAACGAACAACATGATTAGCAATTTTTATCATTCAAAGGGAAAGAATTAAACTTCTGCTTGGGCACATACAAAGAAGTCGATGCATTAGAAGTAAAATTATTAGAAATACTCTTTACCTGAGTCGGAGACTTCCCCAAGTCCTCACCCCGATCCTTAGGATTGGAAGAAGACTCCCGCATCCGAGCATAGTCTTCCCTAGTAATAGAGGAAGAGCACGCACTACGAGGATGCCTTCCACGACTATTCCTTCTTTCAACTTCAATCCAGGGACCACAGGATGGTTCTGGAGGAAGTTCTGAAGAGGGAGGGGGGCTAGGGTTCGGAGGCAAAGCAGAAGAAGCCACATCCATAGGAGAAAAATTATTTACAATATCAGAAGAAGAAATTCTAGAAGGGTTGGGGGCAGTCGAAGAAGCAATCCCAGAATTAGGGTTAACCTTTAGAACTGAAGCATCGTTTTTCGAGGCCGAATCAGAGGAAACAGATTTAGAAACTTTCCACGAAAGCAAAGTAGGGAAAGCCGATTCACGGTGGCCGATTATGCCACAATGGAAGCACACAGAAGGAAAATTTTCGTAGCAAACCGGTTGAAAGAACTCAAAATCACCCAAAGAAATCCAAACCCCTTGGCGGAGGGGCAAAGCAAGGTTGATTTCAACGCACACCCGAACGTATTTTCCCCTTTCAAAGGAGAACGAACGATCATTAATTTTTAAAACTTTACCGAAAACACTGGCAATATGAGAAACGCAATCCAAATTCCAAAACGCTAGAGGCAAAGACTGCAGCCGAAGCCAAATTGGCGTAGTGGTGAAAAGTTCTTCCTAGGGCTTGAAGAGAGGCTTCTACGGAATTAACCGAAGAACATCGCCTCTGAGAGACCAAGGGCCACTGGTGAGAACAAAGATAGCGGATTCCGGCGAGTTAAATCGAAAAATGAAAAAATTGTCGTCTAGATCAAGAACTGACTGAAATCTGTGGATATACCAAAGCCTAGAAGCCCAAGAACGAATGAAATCGAGGGGAGGCGGCTTCCCCAAAAATTTTCCAATTAAACTTGCCAACCAAGGTTCACAAAGGGCTTTGACTTGATCCGGCGAAAAAACAACGCGATCTTGAGAGGAAGACGAAATCTTCGAAAAAGTGGCGGAGAAATCGAGAGAGGACGTACCTTTAGGGTTTGATTTTTTTCAAGAGATCAACCCAAGATCTCGGTTGAGGGTTTCTTACCGGAAGATTTGGATTATACGAAGACGAAGAGAGCGGCTGGTTCACCAACGAGGGAGGAGCAGAGGGGAGTGATCCATCCGACGGATTGGGGGGAGGCAGGGGGAGAAGAGACGGGAGGGGCGGCGCAGCGGGGGGAGAGCCCTTAGGGTTTTCCATCGCCAGAGACGCCATATTGCAACAACAGATTTAATTGCATCAAGATTGAAGACCAAAAACATGTTACACAACGTAACACATTACTCAAAAATGAACATTTCATTTTTCTATATTGACAACAATGACAATATATATGTATATATATACTATAACTTTGGGACAACGTCCTATAAATTATTCCTTCTATACGTCCATATATAATGCTATGATTCGCCTACAAGGACGCTCGTTATGTACAATTGAGTAATTTCAAGGGCAGCATAAACTATCCCTAAGTATGTATCTTGAGGAGAGGCCTCTCCAAATGCTGTTGACTCTCACAAACACCCAGCTCTTCAGATAGCTTTGCACATGTCTGCAACATTTGATTCAGAAATCAAATTTGAGATGCTAGATTTATATCTGATTCTTAGGAAGAGAAAAGAAACGTTATTAAAATATTATTACCTTTTTGTACAATGAAGAGTCCCCCTGTAATTTCCTCAGTTCTACAGCACATGTGCATGGACTGAGCTCAAATGCCTGCATGCAATATAATTTTCACATAAAAGTGATTTAGTGAGAATAACAAATATCATCATGTGGAAGAAAACTCAGTAGGAAAGAAGTATACCTCTGCAGTGATAGAGATTGATGATCCAATGCTCTTTCTCTTGGGGTCCTTGGGCTTCAGTGTAAATTTCAACTGCCAAATAAGAAAACACAATTTCAATTTCAAACAGTATATCTTTGATTACTGAGTTTGCTTTATAACTTGTCAAAAATAAAACTGTCTGCCGAAAGATTTTGATATACTGACTTTCTTGTGCTCCTTTCGAACCTGAAACCCCATTCCTGTAACAATGTCGACAAGGTTTTCAAACAAATCTTTTGGTGAATGCTTTGAAGTGAACATAAACTTTCTTTCAGATGCATCCTGCAGTAGTAGGTCAACTGATATCAATTTACTGTAAACAAATTAGGTTTATGAAACTTGGTGAAGAAAATCTCCTATGCTATAAGTAAATCAAGTTTGACTTGTGTGGACAATGAACATAAGACAAGTTGCTATTTGACACAAAAACATAGGCCAAACTGGATTCAGTTATTAAAGATTGGAACTCTTCTCTTTAATTTTAGAGACGATGACAAAGCTGCGACTAAACCAAAATATGAATCTTTTCGAGATAATTTACCCATAAAAACTGAGGAATCTGTCATTTACCTCTTTCTCAAACAAGCCCGAAAGGTCAAGGGATGACGACATTCCAATAAGCTGAAATGCATTGATTGGCAAAGTTTTATTTTCATCTGACACATTATGCTGCTGAAGACTAAAATGTTAGATACATCGCAACATACAAATTTACCAAAATTAAGGCATCAGTATTAAAATTAATAAGCTACCTCTTTAGTTAAAAGAGAACTATTTAGACATAAATTGTCGTCGTCGTCATCATCATCATTGTTTGGGGAAACCGGGGTATACCCTTGCTTGAACCACTCATCAGCTTTGATTCCAGCTACATTGATTCGGGTTAATGGACATGGATCAAGAAGTCTTCTTAAGATGTGTTGAGCAGCAGGAGAGAGCGAGTTCGGAATCTTGGTGTCACCCCTAAAGATCTGCATCAGATAAGGAAAGATCAATGAAGAATTTGTCACTGATTTATCATACTACTCCAATTCGTCGTTCTAGGTGTACCTTATGATAAAGAACTGCGAGATTCCGGTCATCAAAAGGAAGACGACCAGTAAGAATCACATATAGGATGACACCACAAGACCAGATATCTGTCCTTGCACCATCATAGCCTCGATTCAGAAGGATCTAATAGAAACAGCAACAAAAACAATAAGCTGTAGAGTACTAACTGATGTGGTTGGAAAGGATGTGATAGTAGAGTGTACTCAGTTAGAGTTGGATTTTTTTTCCCCCAAGTTTCACATGACTCAAGATTTTAGAACATATATTTCCTTAAACATGAGACCTCAATTGAGTTGGTGAAAACATGATTAAACTGTGTCGGTGTCAGGTCAAACAAACTTTACATAAAATAATTTGGGCTATGCAAGAAAAACTAAAACTAAAAGATTCAAAGCTACCTCAGGGGCCATGTAGCTGGGACTTCCACAAGTTGTATGCAGTAATCCATCATTCTGATATACAATACCAAAAGTAAGAAAATAGCAATAAACTCATTGAATAATTAGCATTTAGATCAGTCAATTAGTTGAATCACATACACCAAGATGCTGAGGTAGAGCACTGAGGCCAAAATCAGATATCTTTATGTTTCCTTTTGCATCCACAAGCACATTTTCTGGCTGGAAAAGAAGCAAAAAAAGAAAAAAAACATAGTAAGAAGAGAAAAATAATGTTACTGATAGTAACTTATCATTTAGGTCAGTTTATCATTGATTACCTTCAAATCCCTGTGGTAAATACCCTTATCATGACAATAACTAATTGCATCAATCAATTGCTGAAAAAAATTTCTTCCTTCCTTTTCAGAAAGCTTGCCTTTCAAAACCTTCAACATAATTAAGAAAGCTAAGATTTCTTTTGAGGCTGATACAACGCAATTCAACCAACACAAAAGATAATTTAATATGGAAATAAAGTATGTAGTTCATGTTACTTACAATTTTGTCAAATAATTCACCACCATTCACATACTCGAGGACCATATAAATCTTGGTTTTACTTGCAGATACCTATTAAAAACAATCATTAATAACTTTCTGGAATCAATTCTTAAGAAAATAGTTCTAAACCAGTGCAAAAATGAATTCGACAAATTTAAACTTCTACTCTTGTTATTGGAGAAATAGATAATGGATCAATGAACTTCAATTTCACCATCTGTTTTACTAAACAGTAAAACACTCCATGGCTTTTTGCTCAGGGATGTTAAGTGGCGATGGGTATAATAGTACTCTAGCACTAAAAATGGACCAGAATTGGAAATCTGACCACTTTTGATCAACATTTAAAATCGCAAGTTTGTCAGGAGTGGATTTCTCAGACCCAAAATATCTTAATTCCAAAAGAAATTCATTGTATCTAAGGAATGAGAATTATAATTTCATATATAGATTCTTTGACCCCAAACATGGTGTAGAAGCATGGAACCCTGAAATTGACTATTGTAGGTGCATAACAATCATTTCTAATATATTCAAGAATCTCTAATATCCATCTTTGACTTGCATCACCCAATTTCTATCAACTTCTCTTCTTAGGAAGAACTGAACTATAATTTTATAACAATGTTTTTTAAAAAAAAAACATTTCAGGCTTTACTTTTGTCATAATTTGTTCTGGCAACAGAATCCATTGAATAAAACCACTTAAAGAAAGTGAGAGTTTGTGGTGTGGGCTTCTTGATGAATGTTTCCTATGATCAAACCAACATTTGCTCTCAACCACACGGTTTCCTTTCCCATAGGCAGGTCAGTGCACCACAAATTATGTGCAAAAATGAGTACCACAAGAAAGTTGTGAGGTTTGAACCTTCACATGGATTACCCCGTTGGTGATGATCTTATCTAACCAAAGCCATATCCATTGATAGTGACATAAATTTAAAACAAGTTTGGATTTTTTGTTTGTGTGTGAATTCAAATTTAGGTCATCATTTCTTGCCTGCGTTCTGGTTTCAATCTTAACATACATACAAAATACTGCTATCTGACAAATAGCTAAATCTTCTTCAGCTTGATTCATCCATCTCTATTTATAAATAATTATTTAGTAGAAAAGAATGAATATTTGGTTCTATCCAGTTTCCAAGCTAAACGAGTTGTGTTTGTTTGAGATGAATTTGGGGTTTTCTTTTAGATTTCCATCAGTTTTGATCCAGTCAATTACTCTTAGTGAACACCCAAAACCAATAATGAATTGAAGTTTCATACTGAAGCCTGCCTAACTTTTCCCAGGATCAGTTCTTCATCTTTTTTTTGTAAAAGAAATAATAATCCAAACCGATAACAGTATCGGCCAAAGATAGCTAGGTTAAACCAAAATAACAAACAATCAGAAAATCTGTACCAAATTTGTGCAGATAAACGAATGGAGGACACCAATCAAAAGAACAAAGAAGAAAGATATGAGAGAGAAATTAAACCTCATGTAATCTGACAATATTGGGGTGCTTCAGCAGCTTCAATGTGCTGATCTCTCTCATTATCTGACCCAAATTAAAAGGTTTCACTTCCCAGAACAAGAAAGGGATAACAAAGAAAGAGAAGAAAAAAAATCGCTTGCATTAGAATCAAAAATCACGAACCTGGTGCTCCATCTTGAGGGACTTGATGCGTTTAAGGTCGAGAATTTTAACGGCGAACGCTTCGCCGGTCTCAACGTGCCTTGCGTACTTCACCTTGCCAAAGTTCCCCATTCCCAGCGTCTTCCCCAATTCATACTTCCCCAGCACTCTCTTCCCGTGAACCTCTCCTCCTTCCTTGCCCATTTCTCTATCAATTTATCTCTCTCCGCAATAAGAAAGAACGATCGACTCTTCTTAATTTCTCTTCTCTTTCTCCTCCTCCTCGCTGCCGTCGACAGTGAAGGAGAAGCCCTTCTTCAAATTCCTTACATCACAGAGAGGGGAGAGAGAGAGAGGGAGGTCAGGCGATCTTCAAATCCTCCCTCTCTGAATCCACGCAGCATGCATTTATCTCATCTCAGCCTGCGGGGGAAGATGAAGGAGAGGGAAAAAGAAGTCAAAAATAACGTAGAATTGCACCAATACGGGGTAGTGGTTTTACTAAATTGCCCTTGAGAGACCATAAAAGGAAATGACATAAATAGATAGCCAATGCCAAACGCATTCTTAAGTTTAGCATGCACTAATTGGAAAATACTTTCTTCAATCCGTTTTAAATTGGGTTTAATTAAATTAGTATTATATTTTATATTTGAAAAAGATAAGTAATGGGAAAATTTTATTTTTCTAACAATTATGAAGCAAATTTAGAACTCTTTAACAAATGTATATATCATTAAATGCTAATGGAAAATATCAAGATCCGTTCCATTAATTAGGAATTTACATGGAAATATATACGACCAATCATTTCATTAAATCAAATAATAAATAAATAAATAAACGTGATAAGTGGATTTTATTCTTTGGTTCATACTATAAATTACAAAAACATTCTTTGCCCACGAGTTTAGTGCAAGAATATAATCCACGTAATGAAGATTTAAGTAAGTGTCAAAAACAAATGTCAACATATTAATTATGGGCTTAAGAGGATTGTGTGACGCAAAAGCTTAACCACTTCTTAAAGATTCTATCGATTGCAAGCTTAAGCGTACAAGTAGAATAGAAGATCATTGATTAATTACTTCTAATTCAACGAAATGTTGTTGAGTTGGCGCAAACTCATAGATTAAGTATCAATCAAGAACATATTTAGCTCTCTTTTTTTTTACGAATTATATAAAAAAAATTGTCATGATTTCAATTTAATGATATTAGATACAGATATGTACATTTGGGTTAGGTTTAGAAATTAATTTGATACAGATTTGTGCATTGAATTAGGTTTGAGTATATTTAATATATGTATCTCTGTGTTTTTTTATGATTTATCTTACATTAATTGTATGCCCACTAAATTAAGATTTAATTTGTGCCATTGATTAAGATAGCATCTTAATTATACTGGATAAAAAAATTAATCAGGAATTTTCTAAAATCAAATTTTGGGAGAAAGAAATTATTGAGATCCAAAATTCTTAAAATTAAATTTGATACTTACTTTACTTTTAGGCCAAAGTCTCTAACCAATTGAGACTTTGATTAAAAATTAAATATATATATATATATAAATATAAATTTTTAAAAATTAATTTTAATTTATAAAAAATTAAATAATAAAATTGAAAGGGTAGAGTCTAGAGTATATATTTTCAAATTCTTTAATTCATTGTAGGCTTTTGCGCAAAGTCTATAAAATTAAATTTAAACTAAAAATTATGAAATAATTTTTTTGATGAAATTTTTTTTTTTAACCTCAACACATCTTTTATATTTTAAAAAAAATGTTTTATTAATTAAAATTAATTTTTTTGAATTATAAAACTATTATAAACTTTGGGCAAAAGTCTCTAATACATTAGAGACTTTCGCCCAAATTTTATAAAAGTAAATTTAATATTAAAATATTAAAATATTTTTTTTTCAAAATATTTTGATAGACTCTAGTACATTTTTTATATCACATATATATTTTTTATGAATTAAATTTTATTTTTTATAATTAAAAAATTATTATAAACAAGAGTATCTAACTCATTAGAGATTTTTGTATAAAGTCTATAATAGCTTCATAATTTTTTTTAAAAGTATTTGAATTCATGAAATATTTTTTTAATGATACAAAAGATGTACTATGATCCAAATAAAATATTTTACATCAAAGTATTTCATAATTTTTAGTTTAAATTTAAATTTATAGACTTTGTGCAAAAGTCTTTAATGCATTAGAGAGTTTGAAAATATATTTTTTATACTATAATATCTTATTTTTATCATAAAAAATATTTTATAAATTTAAATTATTTAAAAAAAAAATTGACCAAAGTCTGACCCAAGTGTAAAATGAGTATGGAATCTACTAGATTTTATTTTTAAAATTTTTGATCCCTAAAATTCGAATCTGAGAATTTTTCTCTTCCAAAATCCAATTTTGGGAAATTGATGATAATTAATTAGCAATTTTCCAAAATCGTACTATGGTGTTTGAAATTTCTAAATGTAGAATCAAAATTTCATAATACTAATTTTTTTACCAAAAAACAAGAGATCTTATTCGAGTACTCAACAAAAGTACAAATTTTCATAACACAAATTTTACTACTTCATGTTTGCGATGAAAAAAATTACTTTTAATATTAAAATTAATTTAATATGACGTGAATTGATTTCTAGGAATATTAAACTAATATTTGGATTAGTATATTTGTACATTTTAAATTTTTACCTTACGTTAGATAATTTTTGGGAAAGTGCTAGAATTATAAATTTACGATGGAAAAAAATATTTTTAATACTTAAATTGATTCAATAAGATGAGAATTAATTTCTATGAACATTAAATCAATATTTGAAATTATATATATGTGCATTTTGATTTTTTTACTCTGTGTTACACTTTTTATAAAAGTGTCTAACTGATTAGACACTTTGATAAAACTGCATATTTACGCTGAAAAATTAATTCAATATAAATTAATTTTTAGGGATATTAAATCGATATTTGGAGTGATATATTTATACATTTTAAAATTTTTACATCACGTTTGATAATTTTTAGAAAGTGCCTTTACAAGGGTAAAATTAGTATTACGTAGACAATTTCTCTTCACCATAATCCGGCTCCGAGAAATTGCTAAAATTTAATTAAGAAGAAAAACATGTTTAGTTAAGTCGGCGGATATCATGTATCGTGTTTTGTGATGATATTCTTTTGAATATTTTTCTCCGATCAAAAATATCATGAAGAATAATAAAAGCATTAAAAGATGGGTTACGTGACAAATTAATAATTGTCATCCTCCAAATTTGCTTGCTCTCCATTTCTTGCGGCAGGAATATACATATGTGCAAAAGAAAAATCAAACATGATACAGGATTAGGTAGTCTTGGTTTGATCAGTGTCTTTTAAAACTGGTGACGTACTCCTTCAACAAGGACATAGAACGAGGAATAAGAACCCTAAATTAAGGGAAGGATCCCAATAAGTCCGTGGCTTCTGTCAAATCCTATACAAACATGTGCATGTAATTAAAATAACACTTAGGGTGCTCGATATCTGCAAATGCAAAGGTTGAAAAAACCATTTGCCTACAAAAATAAATGTCCGCCAATCAAAATTACAATTGACTGTTTGATTATCTATAAATAGACTTACAAATTTTATTTCAAACATTTGGTAGATCACATGTAGAGGATGAGATACTGTTGCGGATGAGAAAGAATTGTTGTGGGTAGACCCAACAATTATGTTGGATATTGGATATGGAATTGGAGAAGATCAAGAGGTTGGCGGGTGATTCATGTCCTTAAGCTATTGCCCCGTAGCAATACACCTCTAAGATTAATCAAGCACTCTTGAAAGGTTGCAGCAAATAGAGAAAAAAATATGAGAATGAGAGAAATTTTCAGATAGCATTATGTAAATTTCGAGGTTGATTTATATGGATTAATCCATAGTTAATTTCGAAATTGATGTTCATTATTAAGAATTAGCAATTGTCAATTTGTTTAATGAGCAAAATATCTCAAAATTAACTCACCAATTAATCAAATATTGAGTGCTCTAATTCATGTAACTGTTGAATTCCAACAGTCACTAGGTTCGAATTCGAATCAAGGTTAGACCATATAAAAAGGTTGGCTCGCGGCTAGGCTTCTAGCGAAGATGCGCACATGTGAAGTGCGAAGTGCAAAGTGTGCCTAAAAGCACCAATGCAACTTTGCAACACGATCGCGCTCGTGCTCGTGCTCGTGCTCGTGCAGTGCAACGCACCACACTAATGTCGTCCCTTGACCTTCCACTTTATCCACACAAGTAATTAAGTATACACGCTAATGCTTATAGACTAATATAAAATTAGCATATTTTCCCGTGTGGGACTAAAGCCTAGTTTTCGCAAACAACATGAATGCAGCTCTTCATATATCCTTTCTTGGGCATATAAATCTTGATTATATAATTTTTACTTAAACTATATATTTTATTATTATTAAACCTCTCATATTAGACTATCTATTGCACCTTTTAATTCTCTTAAATTACATCAATAATTGAATAAATAAATTACTCAAAATTAAATAAAAATAAGCTTCAAATATGTGCATTTCAACAAATTCGTGTCGGGCCGAAGGTATACACATAGCAATAAATATATGGAAACAAGAAGACAATTCAAATATTTGGTTAGGTATTAAAATGTCCTTAACGTTTTCTCATGAGTATTAAAATGTCTCTACGGTTTTTGGATCAAAACTACCTCTTACGTTATGAAATTGGATACAAAAATAATCCTATAAGCTAACAACATTAATAGAGGAATAACGGACTTGACGTGGCTGATGATTGTGACTGATAACTTGCAACATCAGCAACACGTCATAAGGGGGTCCCACCACTAATTTTCTTTGTATTTTTAGAAAATGTACTAAAATACCTCTAACGTTTTCTCACATGTACTAAAACATTCCTAATTTTTTCTCACAGGTACTAAAATATCTCTAACGTTTTCTCACATGTACTAAAATATCTTTAACGTTTATTTTGGATCTAAAATGCCCATGAGATTATTGAAAATGGTACAAAATTTCAGCAACAAATAAGCAGTTGAAAAATTGCACCAAAAACTTGACAGCAAAACCTAAAACTCAACTATGCAGCGACACTATAAAAAATCAATAAAAGATTTTGAGCTGTGAGATTAAAAGTAGTAATATCTTGAATTTAACATTGCACCAAACATAAACATTGTCTAAAAGTATCAATTTAACAAAATATATAAGCTACCTATACTAAAAGAACTTATACAGGATATATTTCGTCGGATTGGTACTTTTGGACAATACTTATGTTTGATGCAATGTTAAATTTAGTGTATTACTACTTTTGATCTCACCTCTCAAAATCTTTTATTGATATTTTATAGTGTTATTGCATAGTTGAGTTTTTGGTTTTGCCATCAAGTTTTTGGTGCAATTTTTCGGTTGTCATTTTGTTGCAATTTTTGCAATTTTTCAGCAATTTTCCCACTGCCTTTTTGCAGCAATTTGGCTTTAATTTTGCTACATTTAATTTTTAGCTACAGTCCTGTTGCAATTTGGCTGCAAATTTACAACTGTAATTTTAATGTAATTTTGTTGTTTTTTTGCTGAAATTTTACAACGGTAATTTGGCTAAAATTTTGTACCATTTTCAATAATCTTAGGGTATTTTAGCTCCAAAACTAACGTTAGGGGTATTTTAGTACATGTGAGAAAATATTAGGGGCATTGTAGTACTCGCGAGAAAACGTTAAAGAGATTTTAGTACATTTTCTAAAAATGCAAAAAAAAAAATAGTGGTGAGTCCTCTTGATGTCATCAGTCCTGATCATCAGCCACATCAGTTCTGTTATCCCTCCATTAATGATGTTAGTTTATGGTCATTTTTGTATCCAATTCATTATGTGAGTATTTTTTATCCAAAAAAATATTAAAGACATTTTAGCATCCGTAAGAAAATGTTAGATGCATTTTAGTATCTTTTCCCGTAAAAGTATGTATTATAATATTTTAAAAACTTGTATATCATAATATTTATTCATATGTAATATATATATATATAATTGATGAAATTTTGAAGAATGAAATATAATATAAATATACTTTAATTTATTACTTTATATAAGTTTAGAAAGAAAAATATTTAAAAAATTTGAAGGTGTCAAAATTAAAATATTATATACATGAATCGGTGAACCGACACTCAAAAACCAAAATTGAAATCGTCGAATCGATTAATCGAAAAAGTCGCTTCGATTTCGAACCGATTTTTGGTTAATTGAATTTTCGATTTTTTTTTCTCACCCTCGACTAAAAGAGACTAATAATAGCAATGCGAGGTCTTGTATAATGTTTCGATTACGTTCAGTAAATTTGGGGATCAGATTGAGATAATAAAATTATGAAGATGACTTTGAGAAAAAAAAATAAAAGCTATATATATATAAAACTAACTGAATTGAAGTTGATTAATTTCTAATTTAAAATTTTCATGACCCCAACGTTCAAACCTGGGCCAAGTTTTCTCAAAACCTCGTACACGCAAATTTCGTGGACAACAAATTTCTCAAAACCAAGTAGCTTATGGATATATCCTATTCTTATTCTTATTATTCTATTTATTTATCTTCTTTTTGTTTCTTCTCCTTGCTGGTGCAGTTTATTTTACATCTTTTCACCAACTATAAAGTGACAAGAAAAAAGTTATCGACATATCCCTAATAAATTTATCCAATATTATAATCGGTGAAATTCGCGTAATCTGTGGAAGTGGGCGAAAGCATTCTGCCATTGCGTGATGAGCATTTCGATGGATTCGAGAATTAATGTTATATAAGCAGGCACAATAGAAAAAATCTAATAATTTGAATGAATAAAACTATTTGTTGCGTTTCTTTCTTTAGTGAACAAAATTAGTTGTCTTTATTTTAGCAAGAACATAAATGAACAAGTAATCCCAATGAGATCATCCTTCACTCCTTCCTGAGGATATTTGCATATGTTTAAGGCTTTCAAATCTTCAAGAGAAAGGTTTCAGATCTTCAAGATTTCCCAGAACTTGTATTGTTCTCATCTATTAATTTGCCCTTAATCTTTTGGACATAGAGCTACGAAGAAACCCTAACTGATCTTCTAATTCACAAGAAGAATAGACAAGAAAACATTACACAAATGATCTGGAAAATAATCAGGTTTGTTTTAGATGCGGCAAACTTGAGACATTGAGATCAAAACAACTTATAGTTAGTCTTGAATCAGAATACATGTGATAGTATGATCTAACATAGGAGTGAAACAATTACAATTCCCGGTGGATAAAAAGAAAATGAAGACATCAAAGAAACTCAAAGGATTGAGAAAGAAATACACGTTCTCTTCATCTCTCAAAAAATCTAAGCTCCACCATACCCTCTCGTCGTTTCGGGGAATACCAAGTGGTAGCCTTTGCTGAACCAAGAACCTTCAAAGCCCAATCAATTGCAAATACTGATTCCTCTATTCGAGCAACATGATTTCTGTTGTTTGGGTTGAATAAGATTTTGGAGTCAACTCGGAAGCTGAAAGGTCCAATGATCTAAATAGGAGACAGAAAAAATAACAGAAATTAGTTGAAAATTAGCTAACTGATATAAAAATTTTGAAGCATTGCCATCTCTAAATGATATTAGAATTCTTTTAGCGAAATATCTCCCAAGTTTCAGCAATTCAAAGGGAAATGTAATTGAACTTGTTATAGGTGAATGTTAGTAGTTGTACATTCAAAGCCTCCAATAAAATGCCAAGTTTATTTCACTTGCAATTAAAACTGAGTTAAGAAAAAATAGAAAGCTAACTTATATATATGTGAGATTAAAGAACTGGAATTGGTTCTGGGGTTTCCACATTTCAATTTCCCCTATTAACTAGCCATCACATTTTATACACATGGTACAATTTATAATCTCCAAAAATCATAGTTTTATCAAGTGAATCATGGTATTGACGACAGTGCATTCTGAGGTCCAATCCAAATGTACCTAAGTCCCCCAAATGTCAATAGAATGACAGTTTGGATTTTTGTCAATACATTGCAAGGTTATTACACAACCTATTTGATACCATGATTCCATGATTGCATGTAGTGCACATAAACATGAAGCATCATTGTAGCTTAACAAAAATAATATTACCTGCTGTTGCAAAGATATTGTCAGCTCTGGGCAAACAGCATGGAGTGCCTCTAAATTCAGTTCTTGAGAATTATGAAAATTTTGGGCCAAGCATGCAACACCACTTAAACATGCTAAGCCTGAGGGAAAATCTAGTCGGGCATTGAACTTCGTGAGGTCAAGAAAAAACCTTTGAAAATTTCCATATTGAGCTGTTGCAGAAACAGATGCAAAGAAATCAGCAGAGAGTGCCAAATTATCTTTTCGGGTGCATAGTCGGAAGGCATTGGGCCTCTCCAACCCATCCTCATCTGAGAACCGTGCTGAGCAATCTCCTAATGATGCACTGGCCACTACTCCTGAAAAGGCAAAAGAAAAAATGTTGTTAACCCAAATCTCCTTAATTGCAGATAATTCAGTTGGCAGTAAGCACCGAAAAAAAAAAAACTAATTGAAGGTTAAAAGAGAGAATGAAGCAATTAGGAAACATCCATAAGGTACCATATCCTGGGGGTGCTTGGTTGCATCGAAGTCAGAAATGGATTCGGTTCCTAATAGCCCACCTATGCCCTTATTTGGTTGCAAATTTTAAATAAGGAATAGGTGAGCCATAATGAATAGACAAGGAACACTAATCCCTATGGATAGAAAACACTGTTACTTATCTCAACCAAGAAAATAGTATTCCACATCTATTCCTGAGGATTTTTCCAATACTACCCTTCAAGATCATAATAATTACACCAATCAAATATGCAAAAACCTAATTAATATATATGTCAAATTGTTAGATTAGAAAGAAATCAATTATCTGTGCTTTTAAATAATAGTGTCTAATTTGATTATTACGATTATAAAAAAACTCATAATATTTTTTATTATTTAAAATTAATATTTTTTTTAATAAAATCACAATTAATTTATATTTGTTATATTTTTAAATTAATATTTTATTTTTAGAAAATATCACACTATTCCATATTTTTATTATGTTGTTATTAATTATAATACAATTTATTATTTTGAATATAAATATTCGATATTGTTAATAAGAATGTTTTAGCCATTTTCCTCGCAATTCCTAGTCTAATCTTGACACTAATCAAACAAAGGAATAACTATTCCTCGTCTCATGAAAAAATGCTAACCAAACAACTTTTTTTGACCTTAAATAACCTAAAACAAACCATTACTTGTTGATTAAAAATGACTTGCAATCATAAAAAAGACCATTGGAAGAGCTTGGTCTAGCCTGTAAATAACTTTAATGTATTTAGCATTTGACAGGCTGCATTTATTCCTCTAACCTTAGCTACCTACATTCCCTCTCAAACCCTTTTGTTCCATGGGAGGGGAGATTGAAGGAGAAAAAGGATGATGCAATAGCTACATAGGTATGTCATCCTCCTCCAATGGTGCAAATGTTTTGGCCCTTCATTTTCATTTGGGGCAGCACTCACCATTCTTCACTTTAAACAAAAGTTTGCAACTCGCTATCAGTAATCAAGGTGGTAATTAGTTAGTGTTTCAATAACATATAAAAAGAATTGAAAGTATTTCTATCTCTTATGATTTTATCTTTCCATTAATTTGCACTGCAGACATTCATAGTTTAATAGTCAATGTCATACAATGATCAAGAAGTACCTAGCAGGACTTTACAGATAACAATGATAAACTTAAAAGAAACGAGAAAAAAGAGAAAAACGCATTTCTGATTATCTTCACCAACTGGTGTTCCGTTCTTTTTTTCATATCAAAACTTAAATAAGGAAATGAAACTGAAGTAGCCAGATAGATATCACATATTCAGCAATTATTCCAGAAAACTAAATAAAAATGACTAAACGCTTCATCTATTCTGAAAGAGAAGATTTAAGTAGCATCTTAGCCTCACCAATAACTCCTGATGTGGAAATATGAGGGTCAGAAAGGAATGCATCATAAGGCTGAACCATTTTTAACTTGCCAGCTTTCTTTCTCCAAAAGCACACATTCTCCTTGATAGAAAGAGCAGCTCTCGCACATAAACCAGGTAGCAGAGAAGGAGGTACCTTAGCCGTTTGATCACCACCAAAGTGTTTTGGTTGTCCATTATTATGATGTAAACAGAAATGATAGCTTAAACCAGAATCTGAAGAAACAGATGCAAGATCGATTGCCATTGATAGTGGTACATCCCAATATGTTCCATTTTTATCAACAAAAAGTCCTGGCCAAGCTGTCTCAAGTGTTATATTATGCTGTCGAAGCTGCATCAACGACAAGCATCATATTTAGGGTGTATCCTGAAGTGCATGCGTGTATAAAAAGATAGATTTGTTGGATGTGATTGTAAACAATAAACATAGTGCATGTGAAATTGTAGAGAAATTTGGCAGTGAAATGTGACCATGAATATTAAAGATTTCAACCAAAGCTAAAATAACATGAGCAAGTACACATGACTTGCCTTCTGATGAAAAATTGCTTTCCCTCGGTTCCCTTTCTTGACATTGTACATTTCAACAAGAAAAGAAGAATCCTGTGTTAACAGGAACTCAGTACCTAGGCCCCATGAGAATATATCAAGCAAGTGCCTGCAGATGGTCTTAGGCCAGGAGATCTCTTTGAGATGGTTTGATGAAAATTCTTTGAAGAGGGGAAAAATTTTCTCAACATCTAGTTGTTGTAAGATAGTGGCAGACCTGAAAAGCAATACTTGCAGTTTAATATACCATGATAAGGTTGAAGAATGTAAAAACTAAAAAGGCACTGCATGGACATGTATAAAAAACCATTACTCAACAATTTCAGAATTACTAAATAAATGAAGACAGTAAGAAAAGATTATCATTACTAAACTGATATAGCCAACTGATCCTGAATGACACAAACAAATGATAACATATCAGTTATTGTGAAGAAGCTTCTAAATTTAGCAACATGTGCATATTGTTTATAACTTAGTGCATATATATTGTGTTGGAAGAGGAGGAGGCGCACAATAAGTAGATGGTAGAGATGATTTCTAGTTATAGGAGAGATTGGCAAGCGAGGACACAAGATCGTACCGGGAAAGAAAAACATAGGTTACAATTGACTAAAAGCAATTTGGTAATCTAGTCCAAACTAGATGGTAGGACTGGGTGACCAATATGCCAGACTAGGTATCCCTTGCTATTTTTGATGCAGTCTTGGCACGGTTCAACTGATCCAGGCAGGCCATTTCCTGACTGATCAATGTCTTTTCATCCCTTGATGTATGTAGGCTCTATATAAAGCTATCTAAAGGCCTGAATTTGTGCATTGCCAAGATATGAGCCTTGTATGCCTGTGAGTGCTTCAAACAAGAGTTTTTGGGTTTAAAAGGAAAGGTTAGGCATGTTTTCCTGTATTGATAGATTGGAGTTGTGGATACTTGTTGACGGCCTTTATCCTTCTATGCTCTTGTAATTGAAAGCTCTTATCTTCCCATGGATGTAAGCATACATCTGTTGCATTGAACCACATCAAAATTTGTATTTTTCTTTGTAGTCTTGTTTGATGTGGTTTTTCTACAGATTTACCACTGTTCGACATCATGAGGAGTTGCTTCTACTTTGTTCTAAAGATTTGGGACCCTACAAATCCTAGCACATTAACGATACTAAAAAGTACAAGAATAACTTTAACCAGTAAAATTACTCCTTACAGGAAATTAAGAAATCTTAAACTCCTTGCAATTTAATCAACAGATATTTAGTTCTAATACCTAAACAACAAGCATCTAGGGGTTTTATGTCTAAAATATGCGCACTTCTTACCAAAATGAAATTTCAACACTTGTATGTGTTCATAGAAATGGCCATTAATTGTCCATTCAAAATACCAAGCAACGAGTAGCACAGCTCATTGCTCAACTCATGTGGGCAGCGCAAACCACAATAATTGGTGTTTGCCACCGCGCACAATCCAAAGACCAAAGGGTGATGCACTTATTATCAATTGAACCAAAGACAAAGAGAAGGGAACTAATGGGAGAAAGCTCGATGACGTAAGACGCCAAAATTTTTTACCAATTCTCGGCGAGATGGAGGGTGTGGGCGTGGTGAAGGAGAAGGCCCTGACCGCCGTTGGAGGGATCGCTGGAGAAGGATGGAACGAGGGGGGAGGACATAAAGCGGTGCATGAAATCAAGCTGCTTGGGACGGGTGAGGCGCTGGCCGCGGAAGAGCCCGAGGGGGAGGGGGTCGCCGGGGACCGCCCGGGCCGTGCCCTCCATCGTCACCGGAGACTCCATGTCCAGCTCCCACCGCCCACCGCCGTCCTCCGCCCACCGCATCCGTCCCATCCTTCCCCTTCTCTCGCTCGAGATTTCGCCGGCCGATAGCAACTCACCAGTGTGAGGATTACGGCGGCAGCTGCTTCTCACGCGCGCTTCCTAACTCTATTCTTTATGCAAATAGTTATTTAACCTGTATTGAATACCCATTTACGCATCTATGTTACTATAGGAAGAAAGTGTACCTCAAAGTGGTCCCACTTAATTCTTATAGTCCAATTAAGGGTAAGGTAGCTTCCGGGTAACTAAACAGTCTCGTGTTTACAATGGTGGTATAGGGTGCATTGGGTTTTTAAGGCCCATTTAGTACATTGTATAGTACCAATCTGTATTGTATTATTATTATATATTGTTTAGTGCACATAGAGGTGGCAATGGGCCGTGTTTGGGCCGACCCAGGCAGGTCAGGCCACCTCCGGGTCGTGCCTGGCACGGCTCGATCACATTTCAGGCCGTGCTTGGCACGGCCCGAACACACCACGGGCAAGCCCAGCCCGAGCCCGCCCACTCGGGCTCAGGCCGGCCCGAATAATTAAATAATTAAATTTATTTTTTAAAATATTTAAATTTAAAATTTTAAAGGTTAAATTTTAATTTTTTTTTAAAATCCACTCGGTCTTGCCCGAGCCAACTAGGCCTGGGCGCGCGGGCCATGCTCCGCTCGCGTGCCGTGCTCGGGCCAGCACGGTGCGCGTGGCCAGGAGGCGAGCCCGGCCCGTCTCCTGGGCACAGCCGTGCCGGGCTGGGCCAAGCACGGTCTGAAACCGGGTCAGGCCAAGCACGGTCCGAAACCGGGCCGGGCCCGTGCCTCCCTTGGGGGGGGGGGGGGGCATTGCCACCTCTAAGTGCACATATGTACTAGCCTGTATAGTATTAGTTTCTGTGGACTAATCTGTATTGACTAACCTGGATAATATAATATAATATAATATACACTATAATATTATATTATATGTATTATATTATAATAATATAATATAATATTATATATAATAAAATATAATATTATATATAATAAAATATTATATAATATAATATAATATAATATAATATATATAATATATAATATAATATAAAAATTATATGATATATTTTATCATTAAAAATATTTCATAAATTAAAATTGTTTTTTTCATATTTTTTAATTTTTTGCCGGAGATAAAATGAGTATCCAAAATATTCAAAGTTCTAGTGCAGACTAATGAAGAGTTTTGGGTGTGTATTATTAATACAGCTTATGGCAGGTTATGGTGTACTATTTTTAGTGCATGTATTAGTTAATACTCTTTCCAAATATTGTATAGTATTATCCTAATACTATACATGAGGCTTATACAAGGTACCAAACGGGCTCTTACTGGTTAACCTAGCAAACCTTTTAAAAGGGTAGAAGTGCAGATTTGGTCCTATATATTTTTAATTTTTTAGACTTTGTTCCTATAAATTTCATTTTAGTATTTTCAGTCTTATAAGTTTACTATGTAGCATAGATTTTGTCCTATATGTGACGACCCGTTAACTCTACGTTAATGTGGACTAACGCCGTTCATACACGTTGACAAATTTGGTCATATAAGTTTCATTTTGAAATTTTCAATTCTCTATGTTTGCCCTGTAGCACAGATTTGATCCAATATGTTTGCCCTGTAGCACATATTTGATCCAATATGTTTGCTCCGTAGCACATATTTGGTCATATCCGCGACGACTCTCCATCCACGAAAAAATAAACGATGTTTTGTCCATGTTGACGGAGTTAACAGACTGTCGTGGATATGGCCAAATCTATATGACAGACCGACATATAGACAACTTTTGGTATGTTAACTCCGTAATTGCTCTGTAACATGTATAAGTTTGCTTCGTAACATAGATTTGGTCTTATTCGTTAACTCCGTCAACATGGACATAACAACGTTTACTTTTTTATGGACGGAGAGTTAACGGACCATCACAAATATGATCAATTTTATGCTATGGGGCAAATATATTGGACCAAATTTGTGCTACGAGACAAATATATAGGACCAAATCTGTGATACGGGACAAACATATATGATTAAAAATTTTGAATTGAAACTTATATGATCAAATTTGTCAACGTGTATGAACGGTGTTAGTCCACATTGACAGAGAGTTAACGGACCATCACGAATATGACCGAATCTGTACTACGGAGCAAACTTATATGACTAAAAATATCAAAATGAATTTTATATGACTAAAGTCCAAAACATTAAAAACTTATAAGACCAAATCTGCACTTCTACCCTTTTAAAAAGGGTGTACAACAGAATAAATCGTGAACTGATTGGATCTGGTTCGGTTTCATTTGGGCCACATGGAAGAACCGGATCGAGTGGCGAAGTGAGGACTCTAGAACTATAGGTTGCAATATTTTTAAGGGTAATTACCTAAATATATCCTGAACTATGCATTTTGTCTCATTTATGGTCAATTTTAAAATATTATCAAATTATATCTCGAACTTTGACATTTGTCTCAATTATGTCCTCCCGTCAACTCTCCGTCAGCAGCACCGTTAAGGCGATGACGTGATGCTCTAACGTGGATTAAAATAATATTTTTTATTTAAAAAATATTTAAAAAATTATGTCAAATTATATTAAATAATATTAAATAATATTTTATATTTTATATTAAAAAATCTTTCCATGTTCACTCCCAACATGGCTCGGAGTGATTTTTAATATAAAATAACAAATATTATTTTATATAAATTAAAATAATTTTTTATATTTTTTTTAATAAAAATTATTGTTTTAATCCACGTCAGAGTGTCACGTCATTATCTTAACAGTGCTGCTGACGGAGAGTTGACGGAAGGATGTAATTGAGATAAATGTCAAAGTTCAGGATATAATTAGGTAATATTTTAAAATTGGCTACAAATGAGACAAAGTCCATAATTCAAGATATATTTAGGTAATTACCCTATTTTTAAATTTACTATCAATAATATTATGATGAGAGTAATTTACATATAAATAAATAAATTCTAAATAGACATCAAAGTTTATTAATTTAATATAAAAATATTTTGTAATAAATGTCATGCCCCAAAACCGATTTACGCGCCTGGCCAGAGTGCGGACAAACACCTCGAAGTCTAGACCATACAACCACATCAATCATGCAATTTAATAACTCATGTTAACATAACATAAACATTTATTTATAAAAGTAGCAAACCAAGTACCAAACTCAAGCATGACTACATATCCAAGGTACTAGCGACAACACTACATAAATTCACATGTTCAAAGAAAGCTAGATCGCCATCGGAGTCCGTCGCCACCAATCGTGCATACCTCAATGATCACGCTTTGCAAAACAGTGCCAATGAAAGAATAGTGAGTTCAAAAGAACTCAGTGAGTGGTCGTCTTGACCATCACCAAGCCAAACCACATGAATAAATAAATATACTAAGTAACTCAATGTTCATATAACAGATGTAAATCATAATAACAATTTGCACCAGTCGTCTCGTGCTACGCGCACTACACGGTCTGACCCGACCTAATTAAAAACAATCCTGAAGTTACCCGCCTACAACTCGAAGGTTGCTCGCTAGGCTGGCCATCCTAGCGAACTTCCCGCCTCAAGCTAACTGAGCTAGGAAGGCCCTCTTGTATCAGTGCCCAAAACTCGGTCGGGAAAGGCCCTCCGACCTATGCCACTTGGGTTAGTCGTCGACGTGGCTCACCGACTTATTGTTGGTTGAAATGGTCACACTAGAGGGGGGGGTGAATAGTATGTCAACTAAATCTTATCGCTTAATTTCGTTTTTAATCGTTTCTTACAACTTAGGCAATTCACAATTTTAATATTCAATGCAGAAGCAATAAGTAAGAAAATTAAGCAAACTCAAAAGAGGCAATCCAACACAATTATTTATAGTGGTTCGGCCCCAATGCCTACTCCACTACCTAAGCACCGTGCTTAATATTTCACACCCAAATTTACTAAATTATGAGTAGCTTACAATTGAGGACTTTGCACCGGAAAGACCCTACACTCACCTCAAAGGCACTTTCACACCCCGAAGTATCCCGCCTTCCTAACGAGTGAGCTTTCCCACCTCAATTCCTAAGACCTACTCCTAACTTGGTTTACACAAGTGACTTTACACCTTATACACCAAGGTAACCACTTACACACAAGACCACACACAAGGTCTTTTTACAAGCTCAAGTAAATTTAAGTAAAAACAAATCAAAAAATAATTCTATTCCAAGAAGAGGAAAAAAAAGAACTTATCACAATGTTTACTAGGATTAGCTGAGTTGTCCCTTAGGTTGAGGTGTAAGAGTGCTCTCGATAAGAAGGCGGAGACTTCCGGATGTGAAAGTGTCTTAGGTTGAGAGCAAGACTCTTCGGGTCAAAGACCTCGTTGTAAGGGAAACAAGATTAATCTAGTAAAATTTAATTTGGATATCCTAAGCGGGGTGCTTAGGTAGTGGAGTAGGCATTGGGGCCGAACCACTATAAATAATTGTGTCTGTATTGATTCTACTTGTGTTTATTTCATTATCACATTTACTTTGCTTCCGCTTGCTACTCATCTTGCAATTTGTCTAAGTAACCAAAGAAACGATTAAAATCGGATTTTGGTAAAAAGATTAGTAAATACACTATTCACCCTCCTCTAGTGTGATCATTTCATCAACAAAAACATGGCATTTCGCTACGCGACGACCGCCACGGATGTTAGGGTTCTTGAATAGAAAATGGTAAGGCAATTTATTGAGGTGTTAGTGGAGGGTAATATGGCGGTGAATAATTTAATTGGGCCAAGTGGAGGGCGAGCGAGTGCTACCTAGTGTGCACCGAGAAATGTGAATTATGTCGTATTTACCCGAGTAATTTACTTCATTACAAATGTATAATCTATTCCCTTAATGGACATGATTTTGGATGTGCATGTGATTGGGCCGAGTGGTGTGCATTGCGCACGAGTTGACTTAGGACCGAATGGGCCCGAGTGGTGCGCATTGCACATGAGTTGATTCTAGGTTGAGACATAAGTGTTGGCCTAAGGTTTTTTTTTTTACCTTGGTCTTAATCTCGGTTTTGATGATAACAAACATGGAACTAATGTTTCATTAATAAATATTTCCAGGTTCCATATCAATTAGCTCTTGATGTCCTCGATCAGAAATATTGAAGAAATCAGAAAATCGAAAGGACATTGATTGTCGCATTCCGATTCGTCGTGAAAATCTCTCGAAGTTCGACGTGTGCACCAAAGACGTCTTGGTCGAGTTTAAAGAACACATGGAAAGCTCTCCAAGTTGACGCACGTTGAAAGCCGGAACCCGAAAATGAAGCATGCAAGAAGAAGGCTAAAAAAATTAAATTCAACCTAAGTTCGTTATAGTAGCCCGAGCGCCCCTGGCGTTCAAATGTGACTTGGCCAAACCTGGCCTCCACCACAGGACAATTGCTAACACAACCCGGCCAACAATCTCCCCCCTCAACAATTACCCGTTGGGATTCGAACTCGGGACCCCGACTCTGATACCAGCTCCCAGTATCTGGTGCTACCAACTTTCCCCAAACCAATTGGTGAAGGGAAAGGGCGCAACCCTCATCTTATACCGTATAGTAGCCCGAGCGCCCCCGGCGTTCGAATGTGACTTGGCCAAACCCGGCCTCCGCAACAGGACAATTGCTGACACAACCCGGGCAACAATTTTGACAAGAAATTTTTGCACGACGTACCTCCCCACCACAACATACTCGTTCGAAATCTCATCCGAACTTGTAGAAATTCTCGGACAACGAAAAGGAATACCACATCTATCAAAGGGTTTTCTGATTTAATGAAACATCATAATATTCTAAGTTTCTTAAAGTCTCACGAAAATTTGGTCCATAGCCGAAATTTCAACCCTCTATGGGTCTTTTTCCTAATTTTCACTCGAGGGCTTATACCCTCGTCCTGAGCATAGAAATGTCTGAACAACCCGTTGTTCATATAGGTTCAACCACTACATCTAGAGCAAGCCAAGGAGTGTCGTCCCAGGCTCGCAACTTGACTCATTTAATAAGCATTACATAATTTCCAGCCTACTTGATCAGTCTGATTACTGTTCGTACACAACTAATCATGTTATAATATTGTACTCAAAATTCACAGAATGAAACGTACATAAAGATCGATATATTATACTGGCATTTTACAGCATGTAATACCATTTCCGACAATATAAAATGTAAATTCAGCATACCCTTAGGAAATTCCAGCATACATAGCACAATTTTTAGCATATATAAAATATTTACTTTAATAATTTGAGCATAGCATGATGACAATATTTAATCAAGGAAAACTCATTTAATTACCCTCAAGGGTACCCTACACTCTTAGGGTTACTCGGCCACCCTAGGCCACAACAACATTTGAATTTCTAGCATGTTATAAATCATTGAATTTCATAATTAAACACTACAATAGGGCGGGGCTCTTCCTAAGGTTTGGGGGCATGCCCTAGGGCTGCCGCCCACTCAAAACCTCAAGGAGGCGCCCTACAAACAACCTGAGGCAACAATCATGCACAAAAGATAATCTAGTCGCAAGAAAACGAATCGAAATCGCTACCAAATCCATCAACTAGGATCGGCAGCCCCTATTATCAAATCTAGGGATTTTAGGATGAACCACTTACCTAAAATCATATTTAAGGGAAGCGAAGGCGATGTTGAAGCCTCGCGACGAACCAATTCCGACAAAGCTCCGATTTCCCGACCAAAATCCCCATCAAGTTCTCCTTCTTCCTCTCGCTACCTAGGTATGCGTACGGCTCCTCCTTGGAGTCGTACGATCCCAGGCATGCCTTATATTATTAATTATTTATTTAAATGATAAATTACCACAATGGCCTTTCTCACTTAACTCGACCCAACTTGCTCAAAACGAGTTCGATTCGAGCTCCGATCGCACCCTCGGACTCGACTCGAATCCAACTCGAACTTAACACAATAGTTATCACTATAATCAGATAATTTAAATTGAGCAAGGGCCTCACCTCAAGTTGCATCCATCCGCGATCAACTCCGCGCGCGTCATGCACGTTGAGCTCACCCCGCAAAAACCAATATACAAGATCATTAATTTTCACGGGTATTACAATAAATAAAAAATTATAAAACAATTACTGTTATGATTATTCCTACAAATTTCTATATCATGAAAAATACTACACAATTAATTCATTAGTATTAACATAAGTAATTTAATTTTTTAAAAATAAAAAATATAATTAAATCAAAGAAATTTTTATTTATTAAATTAAGTAATTAATTTAACTAAAAGTAACCTATCAAATTTAGTTAAAATTAAACTAAATAATTTAATTTAATTATAATTAACATTATGGAAGACTTTTATCCTCAATCATTATTATTTTTAAAAAATAATTTAATTTAATTTAATTGAAGTTAGCACAAGAAATTTAGTTTAAATAAAAATAACATAAGTAATATAATTTAATTAAAACTGATTTATGTAAGTTAATTTAATTAAAATTAACTTAAATAATTAAATTAAACTTAAATTATTTATCTTTACTAAAGTAAATAAAAGAAAGTGTGTGTTTCAATAAATAAATTAGGATATCAAACTAAATTTGATATATAACTTATATTAGAGATTTGAGGGGTGTCATTGGACACTCGCCTTTCAACGTGGATCGGACCCGTCTATTTTCAACTCTTTTTAAAGCATTGGCCTCCCTTGAAAAAACCAGCTTCTCAAGAACACGCACCATATCGAGAACCATAAATTGCATCCGAAAGGCACACAATCTGCCACCTTAATTGTAAGTTCGTTTGGTTGATTTTCTTTTATATACATTGTTCTTGTTTTGATGTTTCCATGTGTCCTTTTTCTTTTGGGTATGAACTATGAAGAATTAGGTTTATTATGATTCATCTATCGAAAGAAAAAAGAAGAAGCCCCTTTTCGTAAGCGTCGTGATTTGAATGATTTATAACGTCAGCAACAATATGCTAGAATTAATCCGATTAAATTTTTGATATGATCACGCTTTCATTTCTATTCCTCTTGATGAATGGTAAATTTATTACTGTTAATTTTTTATTCATCCATCTAAAAGTTATTCGCAGTTGTATGATTACCGAATCAGGAACATACGGCGAATGCGTTTTTTCTCTCGTTATTTATGGAAGCAATTAAGGTTCAGCTGATGTGTAGAGTTCTGAATTTTCTCAAAAGATAACATTTTTCCCTTTTCTTTTTACTATTATGGTTTCCTCCGGTTAAAGATTGGGATTTTGTCCATGTGTCCTTTCGTTTATTATACTATTGGCTGGTGTTAATTATTATAGCTTTGTAATGCTAATCTTTTGTTCCTTTTGCTTTCTCTCCTTGGCCAGTTTAGTTTAGGTTGAATGATAATCTTCCGTTATGCCTTTGTTGCTTATTTCCCTTGTTGCTTATTTTCAGAAGATATCTTTAGAGTTAAACTTTGTGAGATATATGTGTGTGTGCATGTGCTTCTTTGGCTGATAAAATTTTAATTTTGTGGTTAAACATTTATTTCACACATACAGGTGAATCATATAGTAATCAAGAATTTTCCAGACAGAGGATCTAAAATTTCAAAGAATGGGGTTAGTACTATTTATTTTTTCTTAACTCATTAGATGCTATTGCAAGTTCTGTAAAAATATTTTCGAAGAAATTTTTTATTTCAATTATTCAATTGGTAAATATTCTGCTTTCTTTTTTATCCAATGATACTGGGTGTTGTGTATTTGAGGGTGCATCTTCCTCTTGAAAATTTCCAAGATAAAAACAAAGAGAAGATTAACTACTTAGCTGATGCACCAGAACTCTACTTACATAATTTAAGGTGATGATGTGTTAGTGCATTTGGGATGCTTTGTTTAGATTTGCTTTAATCACCCATCTCCCAAAGAATTTACATTAGTGTGCAGTGTGGCTTGTTCTTGAGTTCTTTCTTCTTATAGATACCAACAAAAAGAAAATTTATATGACTCTTTTTTGCATTATGTATAATTCTCAATTCTACCTATAATCATCTATGAAGAGAAAAATTTGTGTAAGCCCTTTAGTTTTTGCAACATTGTGTTCTTAGCTACATTGATGAAAATTACACATCTGCCAGTTCATCGCCTGAGATGTATTCTTCTTTTTGGCTTACTTTTCCTTACAGAAAACAAAAATAAAAATCTTAAAACATTCTGGTTTTTTACCATTTATAAATCTAGAATGTACTAATTTGTCCATCACGTTTGTTAGAAAGAGCTTATTTGCCCATCATGTTTTTTGGTCCAAAATTACCTAAAATATTTTTAAAATATTGTTATATTGCCCTTGATGCTGGAACGACATCAAGAATTCGTTAACGCAGCTTACGTGTCATTCACTAATACAATCACCCAACACGTCATCAGCCAAAGGTACTATTTTGCCCCCCATATTTGTCTTGAGACTCTTTTTTGCCTCTCATATTTTTTTGGAGCAAAAAATGCCCTTACAGTAACAAAAAAAAGTGCAAAAAATTACCTTATTTTTTAAATGTTGTCATATCTGTTAATGAATAATGATACTAACGTGACATGTGACATGTTAAATTTTGACTAAAATGTCCTCCACGTCAGCGTGGGACCCACGTTCACTAACTCACTGTCTCGCCAGCATCGCTACCCATCTTTCTCGTCGTCTTCATCATCCTCCTCACACTAGTCTACGACCACATTTCGTGCCCTTTGCGCGTCGGGTGACATGGTCGACACGACAGGAAAGATAGGTAGCGACATCGGCGGGACAGTGGGTTAGTAGAATGTGGGTCCTACGTTGATGTGGAGAGCATTTTATTCAAAATTTGACATATCAAATGTCACGTCAATATTGTTAATGAGATATGGATAACTGATAACGTTTTAAAAATAAGGTAATTTTGCATCTTTTTTCGTTACTGTAGGGGTATTTTTGCTCCAAAAAACTTGAGAGGCAAAATAGAGCCTTCAGATAAACGTGGGGGGCAAAATAGTACCTTTGTTAGATGACGTGTCCGGTAATTATATTAGTGAATGACACGTCACATCACACATCAGCTCCGTTAACATATTCTTGACGCCGTCCCAATGTAAGGGGCATAATAGCAATGATTTTTAAAACACTTTGGATAATTTTGAGCAAAAAAAAAGTGGAGGGCAAATAAGCTCTTTTTAGTAAATGTGAGGTGCAAATTAGTACCTTCTACCTTGAAATTTTAATACGTGATGTTATTTTATTTTCTGGATTTACAAATAATCTTGAACCTATTTTGGTTCATTTTTCCGCTTCTGTTTCTCTTCCCTTCTCTTATGCTCAGCCTATGGAGTTATCCCCTCATATCTTGTGTTCAAGTTTCAGTTAACATTCTTAGGTTCTATTGTAGAAGGATTGCGGCTTATTTTCCTATTGGTATGAACTGTTATTGTTTATTTTCAGTCTTGTAATGCAACTAATTAACAAACTATAAAAAATAGAAAATGATACTGCCATAGCGATGAGATTTTCCTAAGATTATTTGGTATTTACAATAGGAAAGCAAATTATTGTGTCTGAAATATATAGGAATAATCGTCGTTTGTTGTTGAATAGATGCTTATACTTCTCCTTATTGGATAATCTAACCTTCATGTAGCAAATTTCTATTTCTTGTGTTATTGTTCTTAGGAGTCGAGTGAGATGGAATGAGGAAAACTTGTTTGAGATTGAAGCAAATAAACCAGTGCGGCAAAAAATAACCGAACCTAAGACACCTTATCACCCTATGTTCTATGAGGATGGTATGTCTGTGAAATTCTATTTATGCATCCCTTCTCTCTTTCATATCTGTGTGAGATGCTTTTTTTTTTGGTTTTACATCGCTAGCTTAGTGAATTGCTTGATCTCATATTTACTGGTGCAGGTTCTCCATCACCAATACCTGCATTTGATCAATGCTTGGATGACATAGAACCTTCAGATGATGTGTTTTCTTCAAGCAGAAGATATTCTGAGGACGGAGTTTGGACATCTTCAGAAGATGAAGGGAGTGACACCGAGCAAGATGAAGGTTAGCAACCACTATAATGCAGTTTTTTCTTTATTTCCATTTTGCTAAAAATCGAAAATGAAACCTTGGAATTGCCTATGAAATCATTGTCTTCCTGCTACCTAAATAAGAGGTACTTTGTTAATGCCTAGAATACGATTTCCCTTCTTGTTCTTTTTTTTTTTGAAATAAAGAGACTTGTATTAATCAAAAGTGTTGATAGATAGCTAAGGTGAAAGAGAAATAGTTACAGCCCCCTAGAGGGAGAAGAGGAAGTACAAAGAGAATAAAGGATAGAAGCCTCGATTCCAAGTTCAGTAAAAGTTTTGCAATTGTTGTTGAAAGTTGTGTTGTTTCGCTCAAACTATAGCTTCGCTTTCCAAATCATGAGAAGTAGAACTTTGTTTCTAGTTCTTGGTGGGCATCTGCTATTCGTGTGACGCCAAGGAGTATAATTGAGTGGAAAGAAAGAGTGTTGGCAAAGAGATAGTAGATGCCATCATTGTTGAGCATATATAGGAGCAATGAATGAATAAGTGGTCATGTTTTTCCTCAACCAGATTGCAGAGCAGACAATTTGGATCAATTTGCAAATTCCATTTGAGTAGTCTATCCTTTGTTGGTAGTCTCTCTTTTAACATAAGCCAAGGGAAGATTGAGATTGATTTTGGGCAAATTTTTTACCATAAAAAAGCAGCTGTTGTGTCCCTGAGACCACGGTACGACAAAATCTGATACGCCGATTGGTAAAATCACCATTTGAGCTCCACCTCCAGGTTACTGTATCCGGCCCACAACCCAATAAAATTGGGTTGATAGTAGCTACAAGCTAAGATATCTAACCAAAGGAATCTGGTTGCCAAATTGAATGATCCAGCCCCTTACTCTACCATCATTTTCCACCTCTTTCGCATTTGCAATTAAGATTGAAGGATTGCTTACAAAAGAGAAGATGTCATGAAAAAGATCTGTCAATTTTGAGCCATTGACCCAAGGGTCTTTCCAGAGGCGAATAGAGCTTCCATTACCCACTTGAAAACCCAAAGACGAGTTAAAGAAATCAATATTCCTTGTGATTCCCCTCCATACATGCGAGAGTCTGTTTTATGCCGTAGAAAGATGATCAAAATCCAAGAATGCTGCTTTGAGAATATCCACCCATTGTCTATCCATGTTCTGACGAAATTTCCAAAGCCAACTCACCAAACAGGCTTTATTGTGAGAATGAATACAAAGAAAACCAAGACCATCCTCTTCAATGCTTCCCATCAAGGAGTCCCAATTGACCAAACATTAACCATTTAATAGTAGCATCACGATCACCCACCCAGAAAAACTTTCTTCTTCTTTTGTCTAGGAGCCGTAAAACTCATTTAGGAGCCTTAAAAATGGACAAGAAATAAGCTGCTTGGCTTGTTAAGATGCTGTTAATAAGGGCATGTATGCCCGCTCTGGAAATAAGTGACCCTTGCCACGAAGATAGGATCCCATCAAATTTTGTCACAACTTTATTCCAATCTTCCTTGAGGAGATGTCCATTCCTCAAAGAAAGGCCTAGATAGTCAATAGGAAAAGTCGCAGTCGGACAACCCAAAATATTTGCCATCTCAAGAGCGCATGAGGGGTTATTCCTTAAATGGATCAGCTTTGTTTTCTCTGAATTAATTTTGAGGCCCGAAGCTAATTCAAAGCACTTCAAAAAAAGTTTGAGATTACTGAAAGCCCTTTCCCTTGCCTTTTTCCCTTCTTGTTCTGGCTTATATTTCTATGGTTCTCTTTAGTTATATATAAGCTATGCCAGTCTAATTTTAGAGCTTGACTCCAAATTGGTCTTCTAGGAAAGCTGATCAACTTATGTGGTTAGTTACCTTTTTTGCCCCGCTAGGATCAAGAGACAAACTATTCACTGGTGAGCAAATAGTGAATAGTTTGTCTCTTGATGTTGCCTCCTCTTCCGGCCTTGGCTAATATTGAGGCCCCTTTTCTTTTGGAGGAGAATAGAGTGGCTATCTCCGAGATGAGTTCTTTCAAAGCTTTGGGGCCTGATGGCCTCCCTAATGATCTTTAGCTATTTTTGGGACGTCATTCAATCAGATATTCTTCGCATTTTCAATGAAATTTATCTTAACCTTGAGACGTTGCAAAGGTTCAATCAAGGTCATATTGTTCTGATTCCTAAGAATGAGGGTGTCTCTAGTGTTTCTGAGTTCAGGCCAATAAGCCTCGAGAATAGTATTATTCGGCTCTTCTCCAAGGTCCTCCCTTTGCGTCTAAAGCCGTTCATGACCGGCTTAGTCTCCGGTTCTCAAAATGATTTCTTGGCTAGCAGGTGCACTTTGGATTGCTTCATGGGTGTGCATGAAACTGTTTGGGCCTATAGCCATCTAAAGGAGAACGGAATTTTACTAAAGGTGGACTTCGAGAAGGCCTTTGATTCTATCAATTGGACTTTCCTTGGTGATATGTTGATTGCTCGCGGGTTTCTGGATAGATTGTGCTCTTGGATCTCCCTTTTATTGTCCACGGACTCCGCTTTGCTCATCAACGGTGAGGCCGGTACCCCCTTTCGCCACAAGTGTGGAGTCCGGCAAGGGAACCGTCTATCGCCCTTGATTTTCAACCTGGTTATTGATTGTTTGTCCCGACTGATCTCCAATGAGGGACTCATTCATGGGGTTTTGGAGCAGCGAGTTCTGAATGGGGTCACACATTTCTTATTTTGTTGATGATTTGATCCTGTTCTGCCAGAATGATGATGCCAGGCTACGAAATTTACTTCTCCTTTTGCGTTGTTTCGAGCTCGCCACGAGGCTTAAGATCAACCTCAATAAGACCTCTACTCTGAGCTTAACCGGGGATCCTAGCCTCACTAATCAGCTTGCTCAGGAGATTCGGTGCAGACCGACTGAATTCCCTCTCTCTTACCTGGGCTTACCTCTAAAAGCGGGTCGACTTTGCAAGGAGGATCGATTATCTTGGATTGGCAGGATGGATGCTAGACGTGGGGCTTGGCAGGACCGATTGCTTTCCCGGGCGGGACGTGTGACTTTAATTAACAACACCTTGACTAGCTCGATTTCCTATTTATTGTCCTTCTTTCATGCTCCTCGGTGGGTCATTAAAAAGATTGATCGTCGCCAGAGGAATTTTTTCTGGACTGGAACAGGCTCGGTATCTGTAAGAGGTAAATGCTTGGTATGTGGATTGGAACCACTTGACTTGTCCTATCTGGGATAGAGGTTTAGGTATTCTGGATATTCAGGCTCACAACAATGCTCGGCTTGGAAGTTAGTTTTGGAAATTGATTATGAAGGTAGATCTTCCTTGGGTCCATCTGATTGATAATATTTATGGTGATGTTTGCTTCTGGAACAGCGGGGCCTCTTTAAGGAAGGTTTCTCCCATTTAGAAGAACCTTCACAAGCTTGCTGACTTGTTTCGGTCATGTATCCGTTTTCAGGTGGGAGGTGGTTTCACTATCAAGCTTTGGTTTGATAGGTGGAGTACCGTGGGCCGTCTTGCGGATAAATATCCCTTGCTCTTTCGCTTGTCGGATCAACCCGACATTTGCATAGGGGATGCCCGTATCTCTGACGATGGGGGGCATTTCTTGGGTTGGAATCTTAGCTTCTCTTCTTTGGTCAATTTTGAGCTGCTGCAAAGCTTGGCTAAGGACTTGGAGGGTGTGCGGCACTCTGTGGGTGACGACTCTATCTTGTGGCTATGGACTAGCGACGGACAATTTTTGACCTAGAGCTTGTAACAGCTCCTGGTTTTCAGAGGAGTGCAGGATTGTTTTTCTAAGTTCTTGTGGCAGAAAAAACTCCCTCCTAATATCTCTATTTTCGGCTGGCTTTGGTTTAGAAGGAGGCTCGAACTCGTGATCGTCTGGTGAAGTGGGGTGTTTCTTCGGGTGAATCTTGTCCCCTCTGTATCGTTGAGAATGAATTTCATCTTCATCTATTTCAGAATTGCTTCTATTCTAAGGAGGGTTGGGAATCTTTCCTCCTTTCTGTGAAGGAACCTTTCTTCGCGCTTGCTCTTCGACCTTGGCTAGGGTTTGGATCCTCTAACAACCGTAGGGGGTGTCAGAGAACTCGTCTTCTTCTTATTTGGAGTTGGTTCATTTGGTTCGAGAGGAACTGTCGAATTTTTCGGGTTGATGTTTCTCCTTCCTCGACCCAGACTTGTGCTTGTCCTACGGCTGCTTTATTCTCGTGTGTTTCGTTGGTGCTAGCTTTCATGGACCTCCTATATTGTACTGTTGGTTTTTATTTTGTTTCTATGTTTGTTTTCTTCCCTTCTTCCCCCACACCCTCTTTTCATCACTCTTGAATAGAATGCAGGATTCAATTTTTCAAAAAAAAAGAGACAAATTATTCACTTGTTTCAATCTGATGCCCTAAAATGTTGGTCTATGTTGATTTGATCCTTATGTACTTTATTTCTTTATGATACTCAACTTGCGACCTGTGTTTGTGTTTTATCAGCTGATATATGTGTGCCAAATTCATGTGACCTTATGTATTATAACTACTAATTCATGTGCTACCATGTCAATGCTATAACCTTATGTACATCTAGTTTCTTACATTAATGTGGGTTACTATGGAACTTCAAAATCTTTGTTAGACTACCTGGTGTTGTACCTTGTACCTCTTACAAAGTACTGATATTGATGTCTTATATTAATCAAATACACCTATTGAAAAATTTGCTTCGTGGCCTGCTCAATGGGATAGAACAATTGACTTATCAACTTCAATTGCCTAAACTACCAGTCTAATTAAAATGCTTAAATGTAAGTAGATAGTATTACACCCATCATGGTAGAGGTGGCAATGCATTGTGCCCGTGCTAGTAGGTCAAAGGCCTAAACTACCAGTCTAATTAAAATGCTTAAGGATAAGTAGATAGTATTACACCCATCAAGCTAGAGGTGGCAATGCATTGTGCCCGTGCTAGTAAGTCCATTGCCCTCTGGGCCATGTTGGGCACGACCTAGACATATTTCTAGCCATGCTTGATGTGGCTCGAATTTTTAAGAAAATGGCCTAGCCTGACATACATTCCAAATTTTTAAGAGAGTGGCCTAGCCCAGCACGTGGCGCGCCTCTTCGAGCTCGGGTCGAATTCATGTTGAGCTCGGGCCAACCTACTTGCCTTTGGAAGGTCGGCAGGCATTTGTGTTTTTAAGGTGGCCCACCTTCCTAAGGCAAGGTGGGAATCTGGCTTCCTGAGGCTAGCCCGGCCTTAGGATGGTGAGCGGACTGCGCATTGTGCTATGCTTGACTCGTGACTTGTGTCGTGTTGGGCACCACAGACATGTCATGCATCCCTTGGGCATGATTGTGTCATGCTTGACCAAGCACAAATTTTGGACAGCTCATACCAAGCTCAGCCAGGACCAAGCCAAGTTTGTGCTGCTCTCAATCAACCTAACTCATTGCCACCTCTACATCAAGCCTTATTAACTAACACAGTCTCCCCCCACAAACTTTTCATGTGGATAAATAGTTGAAACTAAACTGGAGTATTACAATCTCTCCCACTTAAGACTTGCATGCATAACCTGATTTACATGCCTTGAAAAAGTGAATCCAAAATATGAGGCAAAATCAAAGACGTTATTGTGAGGCAAAATCAACGACATTTAGACATCACTATCTTCTTTGCACCGTATGCAAAATCAATAATTGCATTGTGAAACTAGATTTACTTTCTGCTAAATTTTACTTTGTTCTTCTCTAACATTATTGATTATTGTTATATGTTATGTGTTTGCTAGCTTACAAAAATTACTCTTGATGTTATTTGTGGGAGATATTTCTTAAAGAAGTCATTTGCTTGACTATTATTTGTCATTAACCTCACAACATTGCATTAATCATTGTTTATATCTCGTTGTTCTTAACTCTTCGTTACTTTTGAGGTATGAGGTATCCATTCAGAAAAATTATTTTTCCCTTGGAATCAACAAAGAGTTATCTTTGAAACAAAAATAGCACAACAACGAATTGTAAAAAATAATAAGAAATTATTTTTTTTCTCTTGAAATTTTAGGAATTTATTTTCCATTTATCTATTTTTTTGTTGTTGCTAAAAACAAGTAACCTAAAACCTTTTCCAAACATATTATTAGTTAATTAATAAATCAAATCCATCAATCTTTATTGTACTAGGTTCAGTTTAACCACATGAGATCATACATATATTTATGTTTATTGTTCAATTTATATATATCAACAATGCATGCACGTAGACATGTGTTATTTTCGAAATCAATAATACATATCATTGAGATAACTTGTTCGTTGGATGTTGGAATGTTTGTGGAAGACAAAATAGTATATAGGAATCACTCAAAAAATCATGTTATGAAGATTATTTCTCCATGTGATAAGACTGTTCTTGGTATTTGATTCTGGAACAGATGAAGCAAGATTAATTTTCGAGGAGCACAGGAAGGCTCACTATAATGAATTTCGAACGGTAAAGGAGCTCATTCGGTCAGGATCACTAACAGATATTGGGGCCATTCAAGACAACAATGACCAGACTAATACTGAGGAGACTCACAATTTGCCCGGTGCAATAGATATACATGAAGGAAAAAAGTGAAGCTCAAAATGATCCTGTCTTCCTTTTACACTCAATGATTCACTGGTGCATCTACAATCAATAAGTTATATCGCACTGCGAAATTAGATTTACTTTTTTGCTAATTAAATCTTATTTTGTTCTTATCCGACATTGCTACTTCTTGTTCTATTTTTTGGGTTTGCTAGGTTAAATAACTCCTTATTTGGTATATGAGAGATGTCCTTAAACAAGTGGTGTACGGCTATTATTTGTTATTATTCTCACAACATTGCATTAAATTTTTAATTATATCTCATACGTTTAAAACTCTACATTACTTTGTGAGGTTTCTATTCGTACCAATGCATAAAGATAATTCTTAACTCATTTTCCTTAGACTAAACAAAAAAATATCTTTGGAAAAAAAATGTAACAATGAATTAATCGTAGAAAATACTCCCTCCGTTCCACAATAAATGATTTTTTAGGATTTTTTTAAATTTCATATTAAGTGATACTTTAAACTTTCAATGTAGTATTAATTTCTTTTTATCAATTTTAACCTCTAATAAAAATTTCTTCCATCAATGATGTACAATACAAGAGAATATTGAAGGTCAACCAATAGAGCATTCATTAAGAATATTAAGGGTCACACACTATGGATAATTTAGTCAAAAAATTTTTATATTAAAAATTAGGCTATTAAATAACTTTCTTAATCTATGTGTCAAAGCCTAAGAAATCACTTCTTATGAAACGGATGGGATAAGAAACAGTTGTTTTCTATTCTCTTGAAACACTTTTTTCTTTTCCAAACACATTGTTAGGTTAAAAATTTAGACAAGGAAATACTCATTTATTTTCCTAATAAAAAACTATTATGTGGTTGTTTGATGTAGAAGGTCAATTAATTATTGTCTTCCACTAATTATTATAATAACTAATTATAAACTCCAACAAAATTAAATTAGCATAAGTATTTTGATTTGATTCACATGGGAGAAGAAAGGTTAGTTTGATTCATTTTCTTTAAAGAACGAACAAAATACTATACTTTCAAGATCCTATGGTGCCGCCTGTTAGGGGTTGACTCAAATTGGATCTGAATCGAATCCAACGAGTTTGACCATACTCAAATCGGAGTTCATACGATCAAATTATGATTGAATTCAAAGAGAAAAAAATGAGACTATATTTTCATTGGGCTCCGCCCGGCCAAGGTGGACTAGGCGAGTGGGCCAAGCTCACATCAATATTAATCATGTGCGTGAGTTGTACTTCAGATCAAATATTCGACGCGCAATTCGAGTTTTCGATTGAAATCAAAATTAAATTCAGGTATTACAAAACCAAGGTATTACCATTATAATAATCGATTTGAAACTCCAACCAAATCAAAATAGTCAAAATATGTTGATGTGGTTAACTTGGAGCAGAAAGATTATTTTGATTGGTTTTCTTTAAAACAACAAAAAAAGATATTATACCCTCAAAATTATATAGTGTCACCCTTTCCAAGTATTTATATAATACAAAATATCAAATAATTTTATTTTAAACGATTCACCAAAACTAAATTATTTGACTTAATTAGTTTAGTTTTTCAAAGCGACATGTAATAAAAATTTATATTTTATTTAATTTGGGTCATAAATATAAAAAGGTGCTGATAACAAAATTACTACCATTTTGAAACTCAAATAGTAAATACTTGTATAATATATCCTCATCACACAAGTGATCAATAATTTATCTCAAAAATCAAGGAAATATTGTAATTTTATTTAAGTCGATTTAGTTTAAATTTCACCAAATACTTTTGAACTTGATCTAAAAACATATATTCTTAATTAATTAAATAATGACTCGTTCAACTATTGATTTAATTATTTAATTGATTTGAATCAATAAAAAAAATCAAATCCATCAATATACGCTCAAGTATGTTTTTTGATCATTCAATTGGTTCGGGTTAATAAATAAATCAAATACATCCATCTACACTCAATATTATATATGTTAAATTTATTAGGTTTCATTTGATTACATGAGGTCATACACATGTTTATGCTTATTGATCATTCTACACATATCCACAATGTAAACATGTGTTTATTTCCAATACATATTTACATTATTCTAAAATATGAAGAAACAATTGAGATCATCACTTGCTAGCTAGATCTTGGAATGTTTGTGGAATACAAAATAGTATATAGAGATCACTCATAAGAGCATGTGATAAAGATGCTATCTCCATGTACATATAGTATTCCCCTCTTGCTTTAGAATCTTTTTTTGAAGTCACTTGGCTTTGTCCTTATCCATGCTTACACCATCATTCATATCCACTAAGCCCTTCCACTAGTAGAACACTTTCCCCACTCACATTTTTCTTTATGATGGTAAATTGATTTATTAAAATATGTTCAATTTAATTAAACAATATTTGACATTATGATATTTTTGAAAGAAGTTTGTCCATAATTGCTCAAAATAAAGGAGTAATTAGTCCATGCAAATTAACCAAAATCCAATATTATAGTAGTAAAATATTAATTTATTGAACACTACCTAAAATGCTTTAGACAATTTGCACCATGCCAGCTCATCCCCATATCTCACACAGCATTATGGCCCCATCAATTTGATACAAATGTGAAAAGCATCCTCTAAAAGATGGAATTGATTAAGAACCTCAAAAATAAGATGTTGAATATTCTTCTAGCCATCTTGAATAGTTAATCTCCTCATTATTGTCCTCCATTTCTTTTTCTACCTTTAATGCAAACCAGATCTAACAGAAAATTACTTCTCTCAATCAAATCAGCTAATTGATTCTTTTAGGATATAATATATTCCAAGGTGTTTTCTCCTATAATATTGTGAAAAAGAAAGAGCTGAAGAATCTTATCATATGCATTTGTTTACTTAGTTTTACCCTCATGCTTTTTTTTTCATTTGACAAATATATAATTGTATTATATATAATTTATTTGTAATATTACATATATTGAACCAAATTTGCCAACTTGACTTGACTTTTCTCTGTCATCCTTTTTTCCCTGTTCTGAATTCAAAATCTAAAAAAGTAATACTGAAAATGTTAAAAGTCAAATATATTTTTTTGTTAAAAAAATAGATGCCATGAAGGTATATTTTTTACTATTAATAAAAAACAGTCGCGTTACTGTAAAATTAAAATAAAATAATGATGAAATTATGTATGCAATAAAAACAAAAAATAATAAATATTTTCAACAAGCTCCACAAAATATCCATGTATACAAGCTAAACTTTGTTGGTCTTAATTAACCTAATTAAGTATTAATTTTCTTCTGGAACAATGGCTTCTGGTGGCAGTGAAGAGCTGCATGATGTCAAACTTAGAACTATAAAAATTGTTTAATTATTATAATTATTATAAGAAGGCACCACACTCAAGCTTTAGTTAGTAGACATGTGTAGCATCAGATTTGGTTCATTAATTATATGGGATAAGAATGTGAACCAAACACTAATTGTTCTTTAAGCAAATTAAGGGTACTGTAATGAATGAGGACATGAATCTTGAGGATATTTAATTAGTTAATTGAGTATATATGTTGCAATGGTTAATTAAGGGACCACATCTCACTTAATTAAACTACTAATTGATAGGTAAAAGGTGAATGAATGATATATATAATGAGGACAAAAGGGTGGATTATAGTTGTTCTTTCCAGGTTTCCACTCTGGCCTTGAGAATTAATTAAGATTTTTTTTCTTTTTTTTCTTTAATGGCTCCTCTTAACTACCTTGATTACATATGAATGAAAAATCTTGTGCTGACTGCTGATGGACATTTTGATGGGTGAAATCCAACAAGGCAAATAGGAGCCAGATTTTTTTTTGTTGGTACTTGTGGTGAGTGCTTTTAAAATTTTGACTGAGATTTTAATTGATGTTAACACACTTTCAGTTGTCCATTTTATTATGAAAACTGAGATCATAGAATAATGTTAATCTCCCCTCACTTTATTGTTGCCATCCAATCTATAGTGATAGGAAATTTGTGTTGTCTTTTTGTGCAAGATATAAGCACTCAACGTGTGAATCATCCTCTCCATACTTGTCTTGATATTTTAGCAATTTGAATAATGTAGATATCAGTACATATTTTGTCACCTAAATAAGTGGATTGATGAGGAAAAAATTGACTTTAGAGTGTTGGTCTTTAACTAAATGAAGATTGGACACATCAAACTCTGTACTCTGATAGTAATATGACACTGCAAATAATACAGGGCAAATTTGCATACATCTTAAAAGAGAAAGTAACAGTTGGTCTTTTAGCAGCAAATATTTAGCCAAAAAATAGGCCAAAGGGATAAGATTTTGGTGCATGCATGAGTGGGTGGGCCACCCTCAAATTTGGCTTCTAGTGTTTAAGTGGTGGAGGGGGAGGCCTCCAGTTGCCACCCACCAAAGCATATATGGCATGTCCAGATTCAATGTCAAATATTGAACTGCCTTCACATTGATTACAACTGGGTCCATCTTCAGCAGCAGGAAATAATATAAAAAGACAAGTACTATTCATATTTATTATTTTATGGAGGAAAAGTAAAGAAACATATATGATCAACATCTAGAATTCAACCTCTGAATAATTGTCAAACCAAGTTTCTACCTGCTATTGATTTCAAATTTTAAATTAATATTTGATGCCATTCAACTCAAGAAACATATAAGTTTCTTGAGTTGAGAATTATGTGTGATGATACTTTGACATTTTAATTAATCAAAAAAAATATATAATTAATTTGGTTCCTTGTTTCATTTATGCTTGTAGTGTAAGTCAATCACCAGATGCTTCTAGAGAGTCAATTATCTTTAGAAATAGAACCTTCAATAATTTAAAAAAAGAGAGAGAGAAAAGAATCAAGATAATAAATTGCCTAAGATTACTTTGTACATAGTTGAGAATTTGGACAATTCATCACACCACAAACCCTTGAATTCACCCATACCATAACTAGATCCCTAATTCTGCTTCACACTATTAATTTTATTGTTTGTAGTCTCTTCTCTTCTGATTTTTTTTACATATTTAACATTTTTCACACCTTCACATTTTTCATTAATTCTCCTTTTTTTTATCCACCATTTGAAACCACTGTTTTTATCTTTTAGCCACCACTCCATTCTTTCCTCCCCAGTCCCCACTGTAAACTGGTAGTGGCATCAGCTAACCAAAAGTTGACCGACGTGTGGCAGTTGGGCAACCGGCACGGCCGTGAACATTTCAGGCCTATTCCCAAAACCCAGACCGCTCTGCGCTTGAACCGGAACCGGAACCGGCGCTGGAAGAGGAGAAGAATTAGGCACGGCAGGCGCTGCCATCGCCATCGACGCCGCCGCGGCTTCCCCCCGTTTCCTTCTCTTCGGAGAGGCTTTCTCGGAGGATGACGAGGAGGAGGAAGAGTAAGTGGCGGAGGAAGATGAGGAGGTCGAAGTGGAGCAGGTGGGAGAGCTGGGCTCCGGCGAAGCCCGCTTCGACGAGGAGGAGGCGACGGCGGGGGCAGCTCCTGCTGCGATCGCCTCGGAGCTGATCCGGAGAGGGAAGTTGAGAAGCGCCCGGGAGCCCCGCATCCGGTAGGCGGCCCGGTCGTAGGCGAGCGCGGCGTCCTCCGCCGTCTCGAACGTGCCCAGCCACACCCTCGCACCGTTCCGCGCCGGATCCCTAATCTCCGCCGCGAACTTCCCCCACGGCCGCTGCCGCACCCCCCGGTAGTGCTTCCCCTTCGACGGCGCCGCCCTCAACGTCGCTGTCGCTCCCAGCTTCCGCTGCTGATGAATCGACACTTGGACCGGCGGCGGAGGTGGCGGCGGGGGCGGCAACCCCTCCTCCTCGGCGAGCGGCTCCGGCTTGGCGCCGGAGGGGAGCCATCCATGGTGGAACGCGTCGCGGAGGGCACCGAGTATCACCATGTCGTCGGAGTCGTCGAGGCGGAAGGGGAGGCCGTCGGACCACTCGTCCGCGACGAGTCTACCGAAGCTGGAGCTCCGGCAGTAGGCCCTCGATCCGCCGGTCGTCGTGTTCGGCTCCGGGTTGGAGCTGCTGCCGGCTTGGACGGGGTGGTGATGGCGTACGGCCTCTAGGTGGCCGGGATCTTGGGGTTGGAACATCTTTGCTTGTAGTAACCGCGCGGTGAGGATAAGAGGGCGCGCCGTAAATTTTGGAAGCTTTGCGAAGCGGAAGAACTGAAGAAGGGGGAGAGCAAGGTGCGCGGCTTAAATAAGGGGGCGGCGAAGGAAACATAGTGCCTCGTGCTTCCTTGAAGCTTCCCAGCTTTGGCACGTGACGGAAAGCCTCATATTATTGTTATCGCGCCTTAGTAAATATGCAAATTAACTTATTTTATTTCAAAAGGGTGACGCAATAAAAAGGGGGATGGTTGCATCATGACGTCATAGGTGAGGTCGTGAGGTCGTCAGTCGTCACGGCACCCGTCGGTAGCAAGTCGCGGTATGGCGAAGCCTGGGCCGTTCAATTACTCGCCGATTTAATCGGGTAGGGTCCTAGTGAGAGAAAGGCTTGAATTGCTACTCTAGTATCTCTCGCATTGCATTATATGTTGTTTGGCACCTTTTTTTTCTTTAAAAAAGTTGACGGTGACGCTGTTATGTAGATTTGTATTGGGGCTAATTATTAAATTTTTAAAATTTTATTTGTATGAATAGAATATTCTAATTTCTAATTTATTTTAATTATATATCATTACGAAAGAGGTGTTAATTAAGTTATACTCGTGACACTATTAACGTAGATCAGCAGTGTCACATCAACGTCTCTAAAATTTGAAAAATACTACATCACAGGACTTTTTTACATCAACGTCTCTAAAATTACTTTATATATCATAATTTTTACTCTCTCTCTCTCCCTAATATATCTTGGCTTTTCATTTGAATCTAATAGGATCTCTAACTTTTATTTCATTTCTAATCTATTCCTAAGTTAAACTCCTGTCAATTGACCCGTTAAAATGCTGACGTGGGATTAGCAGTCCACGTTAGCGGTCAACTTAACACTCTCTGCCTGCCCTAACCTATTTACTCGTCATTTCCTCCGACCATCCTCATCCCCGATATCCCGCCTCCTAGTAGATCCCATGCTCGCCGATGTTTTGCTGTCGCCGGTGTTTTGCTATCGCCGGTGTGTTGCTGTCACCGGTGGATCATTTCACCGCTGTTGGCCGCGTGCCCTAAATCCAGGCGCAACCTTGAGTTCTTCAGCACCACATCAACGAAGCTCACGGTTTGTCCAACTCCTCTCCATCAAGGTCAATAAACCTAGTTTTTGTATCATTCGGATATAGTGAGTGAAAATTAGGGTTTTGTTCGTCCGATTAAAAAAACCCTAATTTTTCTATTTTATTAAAATTTCTTTGTTCGACATCATTGAATTTGAAATTTTTAGTGAAATTTCTTCAAGTTTAATCATATACTGAAATTTATACTTAAATTTCTTCAAGTTTAATCATATAAAGATTCAGCATCTAATGATAGCTATATTGTTAATCATATAAAGATTCAACAATTACTAATCATATTGTTAATTTTTTCCTTCTTATATGTACAACATATAATGGCGTCAAGATCAGTAGGAATCGAAATTGATGAAGTATCCATGACCTCGACAATGTCCCAACCTTTATGATGCCACAATATTGCGACGTGTTTGTTGACTTCGAATACGAGAAAAAACCCAGGAAGAATATTTTGGATATGCATACAATGGAAGGTAACTAATTTACAAATAAACTAATTAAAATGAAACTAATTATTGCTCTTGTTCTTATATAGGATCGAGCTGATGATTGTGATTTCTTTGAATGACATAATCCCGAGTATTCTGGTCAGGCAAAAGAATCATCGCAAAAGTTAGCAAGCAACGAAGAAAATTTGAAACAATACGGTTGGCTACTTCAACAGAAGAATGATCTTCTTATGGAGAAATTATCAATGTATAGAGATATAGTAACTAGATTGGAGAGGGAGAATGAAAGAATGAAAATTGTTATCTTGGTATTAGTTGGTGTTTGGGTTGTTGGATGTATGGCTATCTGAAAATTGTTTAACAATGGTGGTGGTTGAAAATTGATGTATGATTTCATAAATTAATGTAATTAGTGATGGTTTAACAATGGTTTGAGATTAGTGTTTCAAATTGTAATTGATGTATGTATGGTTGATTGCATGTATCTTGTTATGAACTGAACTGATATTGCAGAAATCTGAACCTGTATGTATAAAATTATGTTAATTGAGATTATTGTAGAAATCAGGTTTCAGTTGAAACCTTATCAGGTTTCAACTATCAGGTTTCAGCTGAAACATACTGATATTTAAACATACTGAAACATACTGATAAACATCAATCTCAAAGCATATTTAGACTTGAAACCTGAACATGATAATGAAATCTATATAAAATCAAACATTATTGATATCAATGAAACCTATCATTGTTGAAACCAAGCTACTGTATCAATGAAACCTATCATTGCTGAAACCTATCAATGAAACCTATCATTGCTGAAACCTATCATTGCTGATATGAAACTTGTATCAGATTTCAGCTATCAGGTTTCAACTGAAACATACTGATATTTAAACATACTGAAACATACTGATAAACATCAATCTCAAAGCATATTTAAACTTGAAACCTGAACCTGATAATGAAACTTGTATGATTGCTGAAACCTGATAAAGTTTGAGCAATGAAACTTAAACAATATACATGCATAAAACATTTATCAGTATGTTATTTATCAGTATACATGAAACTAAAACAAGCATAAAACCTTTAAATATGTTTCAGCTGAAACTGAAACAAGCAATAAAGTTTGAGCAATGAAACTGAAACAAGCTGAAACCTTATCACATGAAACTGATATTTATCAGTATGTTTCAGCTAAATACATGAAACTGAAACAAGCATAAAACCTTTAAATATGTTTTAGCTGAAATTGAAACAAGAATAAAGTTTGAGCAATGAAACTGAAACAAGCTGAAACCTTATCACATGAAACTGATATTTATCCGTATGTTTTAGCTGAATACATGAAACTGAAATAAGCATAAAACCTTTAAATATGTATCAGCTGAAACTGAAACAAGCAATAAAGTTTGAGTAATAAAACTGAAACAAGCTGAAATCTTATCACATGAAACTAATATTTATCAGTATATATGTTTCGAAACCTTATCACATGAAATTGATATTTATCAGTATGTTTCAGCTGAAACCTGATAAGGTTTCAGCAATCAACAAGGCATAAAATTTATACATGTAATCAACAAGGCATAAAACCTGATAGTTGTATCAGTGGATAATTAAACAGTATACTGATAGTTACATTTATGCATGAAACTTAAACAACCATTTATCAGCTGAAAACCTCAAATTTCAGTTGAAAATTTAAACAATATACATGAAACTGAAACCTGTATACATTTATACATATATCAAAAGTCATGTATCCATTTATACATGTATCAAAAGCCATGTATCCATTTATACATGTATCAAAAGCCAAAATGATAGTTGCATCAACATCAAACTATCATATTCTGTGTATCATTGAGACCCTCTTGCATCAATGGTGAAGTTTGAGATCCTTGTACTGGTTGGGGTGATGTAACTGTCACCAAGCTAGATTCACCCACAAAATATGGATTTCGTGTCTCTTCACCAACAAAAACACCAATTCCTTGCAATGCCATCGATCTTTCTCTATTGATAGCCTGTGGTAAAAAAACAATAATAAAACATTAATAATAAAATAGTACAGTATCAAAAATAATAATAAAATCAATCAAATTTTATACTAATGAGATCCTTCCTCCTCTACTAGAAGGGGTCCTTCTCCTCTACTAGAAGGGGTCCTTCTCCTCTACTAGAAGCTGTGCCCTATGATCATAAAAGGGTAGCAATATTAGTTAGGACATTATAAAATCATTTCATGCAATATTAGTTAGGACATCATAAAATCATTTCATAAAATAACCTCTGAATGAGTCCGCGATGCAGATGGTTGCCCCCTTAGTGGACAACTTCTTCTATTATGCCCATCTTCATAGCATATCTGACATGTAATAACTAAGCCTCCTCGAGATAGTCTCGTTCTACTATCATCTTCATGTAAGTCTCTTCTTCTTCTTTTCTTTGGCCTATCGGGCATCTTATTCACCGGAGGTGGCAACACGTGAGGTTCTTCCACTTCAGGCCATGTATCCTTCCTAGTCAAAGGTTGCAACAATAACTCATATGTCTTCAAGTATGCATCCCTCTTGTAGTAATTATCAACATATTGGTCTGGTTCTTCTTTTAGCCAACTGATACAAGAGATAGCATGCTTACATGGTATGCCGGATAAATCCCAATGTCGGCAAGAACAAGTTCGACCCATCAAATTAACAACATTTATCTTGTCTAACTCTTGCACCTCGAATTTCATATTCTCCGCCGGTGTCACATGGCAATATCTTATTTTCTTCAAGTTTTTTACGTATGTTGGGGCATATGATATCATTGCTTTTCAACATCAATTCCCTTTTGTATTGCATTCGTGCCATCAACATACGTCGAATATCCTCAAGCATGTCAATAATTGGTTTACCTCTGGCCTTCAAAATATAACCATTAAATGTCTCACTTATATTATTGCTTACCACATCACACTTGCAAAGGGTACTGATAAAATTTTGACAAAATTTTTGAACTCCAATTCCAATAAAATTTTGATAAGTACTCTCTGAAGTTGCTTGTAGTTCATCCAATGCTCGCTTGAAATCTGACTGAACTATGCACCTCACAACTTTCCAAAATAGTGTTTTTAAAACGTGACCATGGTATTTTTTTCTTCCAATTTGCATAGACATGCCTTGCACAATTTTTATGTTCGGCAGCAATACGTCACTCTATGTTTGATAGCATATTCAAGCCCCTGCATTATAGTAAAAAAATACTTACTGTTATAATAAAAAACACTTACTATTATATAAAATAATAATAATAAATAACTAATGAATACTTACTTTTTGTTGATCGCTTATAAGTGTCAATCCATATCCTTGATCAATCCCCAAATCATCAAATAATACCCCCAAGAACCAACTCCATGACTGATAATTTTCTCCTTCGACTACAGCCCATGCAATGGGGAATATCTGATTGTTCCCATCTATGCCAATAGTAGTCAGTAATTGTCCACCCAGAAATATCTTTAAGAAACACTCATCCAATCCAATGATGGGTCTGCAACTTTGAAGGAATCCATTTTTTAGAGCATCAAAGCCAACATATAGTCATTGAAACACTAGAGGTGCACCTGTAGATTCCCGGTTGCATACAATTTGAAACATGCTCATTGGGTTCACATATCGTAATTGTGCTAAATAAGAACCAAGCAATGCATAATGATCTTCAATAGAGCCCCGGAGTCTTCTTAGTGCCTCCCACTTCGATCTGTAAGCTTTCATTCTAGATATATTGATATAAAACTTAGCTAGCAAATCTTTTTCCATTTCTTGCACACTCCAATTTGGATTGCTCCTAAAATTTTCAAGATAATAGGAAGTTATCCAGCTTACAGTAGCTTGACGATTCCTCATGTTTCTTGAACATGTGTGTTGGATATTGTAGCTCTTAATCATGAATGTCAATTCTCTCTTCATCCAACTTCCGTATATTCTCCATGGGCATCCTGTAGTACATTTGACTTCAATTTTTTTCACACAAGTCTTGGTCCATCTAATGTTATAACCATTGACAACGGAATAGCTTTGGACAACTTCTTTAAACTGGGCATTTGACTCAAATTTCATCCCAAGTTCTAATCTAACATCCTTTGCATCACATTTTGGATTATATACTTTACTGCGGAATTTTTTCATCATATGAACATTCTCATTCAACACTTGTGCACCCTCGTCACTAGGGATGGCACTGGGGCGGGTTTGGGACGGCGAAGCCAATCCTATCCCAAACCCATTAAGAAAATTCAATCCTAAACCCGTCCCAAACCCGTTAGTATTTTGAAGGGTGATTCCCAAACCCATCCCACTAATTTAACGGGTACCCACTGGGAACCCGCTTTTCGCCCGTTAACAAATTATATATATATATAATTTACATATCACAACATAATTATCACAACATTTAAACATAAATCATATAAATAGTAAGCTAATTTAAACAATGAAATCAATTATCTGAGCTAGTATCAATGACTATCGAGAGCTAGTAAAGACTATCAATTATCTGGGAAAAAAAATGACTTCTTTCATGCAAAGAATCAATAGGAGCAGGCGGTAGGTAACAATTACAAAACAAGCAAGAAAAATAGCTTCTTTCATGCAAAAATCAACAGTAAATAATTGCAGGCAGCAGGTAAGAAAAAAGTAAAAAAAAAAACAAAAAAAAACTTAAGAATCAGATCAAGGGGCGTTCGGCGTCTGCGTTGCAGCGTCAGGAGAAGCAGATCGCGGCGTCGGGTCCGTCAGGAGAAGCAATCATCGGAGTAGATCATGACATTGGGTTCGTCGGGAGAAGTAGATCGAGGCGGTCGACTGCTGTTGAGAGGCGTCGGGAGAAGCAATCGTCGGAGCAGATCGCGGCGTCGGGCCCGTCGAGAGAAGTAGATTGAGGCGACCGGTTGCTGTTGGGAGGTGTCGGGAGAAGCAATCGTCGGAGAAGTACATCGATTGGCGGTCGGCTCTGTTGAGAGGCAATCGGCTGTTGTTGAGAGGCGTCGAGATTGAGCGACGGTCTCGAGAGAATCGGTCGTGTGATTGAGGAGCGGCGAGAGGGCGATCTAGTGAAAGGAGGGGCAGCGAGGCGGCGAGCGGGCTTGAGGGCAATCGAGCAGATGGCTGAGGCAGTGAGGCATCGGGTGACTGGGTGAATCAGGTGAATTAAAATAATGTATTATTAATTTATTTATATTATATAATGGGTTAGGAATTAGGGTATAAGTAAAAAGACATAATTATCCCTATATAAGTATATATTAGATAATATGAAAGGTATTTAAGTAATTTTACCCTTAACGGGTTTGGGACGGGTTTTAGACTAAAATCCTGAACCCGTCCCAAACCCTACAGGGTTTTTACCTCAAAATCCTATACCCGTCCCACGACCCAACGGGCAAAACCCGCTAATGACCTATCAGGGTCTGGGATGGGTAAATACCCATTTATACAAACCCATTGCCATCCCTACTCGTCACTGGTCTCTAGTGTAACAATTTCCTCTTCACTATCTTCGTATTCACTAACGTGTTGAACTGTGATTGGCTCCTCTATGTTGAAATTGTCATTACTTGTACCTCTAACCATGACTGATACAACTTCGTTAACTACAAGTGCATCTTCTATGCCTTTCTTCCATGCTCTAACAGTGACATATTCTTCATCACTGAGGTCCTCAAACTTACTAGACACAACATCGTCATCACTTTCTCCAACTGGACAGTATTCATCATCATCTTCGGATGACTCAGCATCGCTTGCATGTTCTTGAATCAAACCGACTGAATGTCCTTGATCTACATTGCTCCCACTTTCAATTGCAGCTCTTTGTACAACATATTCTGCATGATCTACATGTTCTCCAGTGTGAACATCATTCTCGTCTTCACTACTACTAAGATTTATCTGTAAATAAATAATAGAACAATAACTAAAAGATGATATTTGAACTATAAAAGATGATAGAATAACTAATATAATATATAACTGTATTTACCGGTGACAATGCTGATGGATCTCTTCATGGAGGTAGAATGGTAGTCCGACGTCGATTTGAACGACGAACCATTATCACCTTAGGGGAGAGGATCGCAAACTCTGTTCTTGGTGCAACTCAATGTCGCTGAGCAGAAATCGAATTAGAGAAGAGACGAAAAAATGATGGAGAATACCACTGAGCAGATAACAAATAGATATCAAATGATAATAAATAGATACAAATGATACCACTGTTCTTGGTTTTGTTGATGTATTGCTTAAGCCAACTCAACGTCGCCGCGGAATTAGGGCATGCGATAACAAATAGATACAAATGATAGCTAAGATAACAAATAGGGCATGGATACTTACCAGCGACAGCAACACATACACCAGCGACGGAGCAGCGTGGGAGCAACCGGGGATGATACGAGTAGCTTGTCGGGGATGCCGAGGGTCGGGGAGGGAAAGAAAAAGAAAGAGTTCAAAGGCACGCAATTTTTGTCGGGGGCAGACGAGGGATTTTTTTGTCGGGTGACAAGAGCGTGTTAATTAAGTTGACTGCTAACGTGGACTATTGATCCCAGTCAGCATGTCCACGTCAGCATTTTAACGGATCAATTGACGAGATTTTAACTTGGGGATAGATTAGAAATGAAATAAAAGTTAGAGACTCTATTAGATTCAAATGAAAAGTCGGGATATAAGGAGTTTTTCTAATTTTGACCCGAACTTTCATTTGTATCAATAGTATACTCATATTTTCAATTTGTATCAATAATATCCCCTCGTTAAGTAATCGTGAGTTTTGCCGTTTGACTAATGATGTGACACTTCATACGTGTATAAGCGTTGAAATCAACAGATAAAATTTGAATAAAAAATGAAATCAGTGCCAAGTCATCGTTCCACTCCACGTCTAAAATTTAACATGAATAAAATATTAGAATAATACATGTCAACAAAAACATAAAATATTAAATTATTTTAATTAAGGTTCAACCATCTTAGGCACTTGCCGGGGGTCCTTGGACGCCGCTCCACCGCCTCTCTCGACGTTAGTGCACGTGGTGAGCGTGACAGGCCCAACAAGCCTAGCTCGCCGGGGTCAACCTTCCGATAGCAGTCGCAATACTCCTTCTCGAGCTCGTAGAACATGCTGACCACCACGCCGTGGAAGCCAATGCCTCCTTAATCAAGTCCCACACGTCGGGTCATGGTTTTTCTTGAGCAGAAAGTTCGCCAACTCCATCAAACAACCATTGCAGCTCTCCTGCTTTGTCGACCCCAAACAAGTAGCAAGCAACTCGTCGATGAGACCGTCAAGATCACGCTGTGAAGACCCGCCCTCCTCCACTGCTACCCTCGCCGCTGCCGACATCTCCCTCGCTTTCTTCCTCGCCTCTTGATGCCATGAACTGAGACACGAGGAATGCCAAGTTCCGCTGCAATTTCAGTGGTCACCAATAGGGGATGTCGGTGGCGACGGCATCGGGGCGGTGGTTGCGAAGGATTTCTTCATGAGCGACCTCCTCTTCTATAGGGTTTTAGGTATCCTTAGCTTCTTTGTTTAGGAAGCTACTGACATCCTCCTTTATGTTTGCTTGCTTTTGATCCGTTGTTCCTCCAAGTGACAAGAGAGAACACACGGGAGCAATGCATCTCCACATCTTCTAAATTAGCCACAATTAGTTGCTTTAGAAATTGGATTAGTTGGGAGAGCAGATCTAAAAGTCTTCGTCCATTATCGCAACAAGCAAAAGATCGATCGACAACAAAAGCAGCAGCTCCTGTTGACTCACAAGACCAAGGAATTCAAGCAAGCAATTAATGGAGAGAGAAACTCACCAACCATCATAAGAATCGAAAACTCAACCAGGAGAGAGGTAGAGAGAGAAATCAAGATACAATCGGGATATGGAGGAGTGTCCAAGATCTAGCCATTCATGGTGGACAGCTACGGCTCCTCGCTCTTCTCCATCTCCTCGATGAACCCTACGAAAGCAGTCGGCAGCCCTCGGACGACATCCACTCCTCCTCCCCTCTCCCTCTCAAGTACCATCCACTCCCTCAACCTCACCACCACCACCAGCCGCAGCCGCCGTCGGTGTTGCCGCCCCACTTTTCCCACTTCCACCACATCCCCATCACCCAGCAGCTCTTCCACCAACCCGGTCGCCCATCAGTTCTAGTATTTCCACCCTCAGTAGTAGCAATACCTGTCGGAGCCAAGGCAGCATCTCATCCCGCAGCATCACCAGCTTGGGTTGGATCAGAGTCGGCTCCGGCTTCCCTCGGCAAGTGCCTAAGATGGCTGAACCCTAATTAAAATAATTTAATATTTTAAGTTTTTGTTGACATGTATTTTTCTAATATTTTATTCAATTTAAATTTTACAATGATGACTTGGCACTGATTTCATTTTCTATTCAAATTTTATTTGTTGATTTCAACGCTGGTACACGTATGCAGTGCCATGTCATCCGTCAAATGACAAAACTCACGGTTACTTAACGAGGGGATATTATTGATACAAATTAAAAATAAGAGTATACTATTGATACAAATAAAAGTTCGTGTCAAAATTGGGAAGACCCCTAAAATTGAGGATATATAGTGTAATTAACCCTTATTTCTATGAGTTGTATAATATCTTATGTTCTTGCTTGAAGTCGGGTGATGCAGTCCTGCATTTATATATATATATATATATATATATATATATATAATATAAGGCAAAAAATATTATTAATTAATAAATAAAAGGAGTATTTAGTATTTTAGATATTTATGAAAAATTATGCAGTTGAAAATATTAAAATAAGATCTTGTCCACAACATTTTTAAAGATGATTGTGAACGATAAACTTTGCTTATCATATGTTCTTAATCCATGTTTGTTTCATCAGATTTGGAAGGTAGATATGATTTGTCAAATATGTTAGTTATTTGTGTTGTATATCGAATTTAAAATAATAGATACATTTGAATTCAATTCCGAATAGAATAAAACATAGATATCCCAAGGAGAGATGTGAAAATTAAAGCACGTGGAAATAGATTTTGTTCATAACAGAGATATCACATTCCTCCTAGAGTCTTCCATGTCGAGACGAATATCACCTAGAAGAGCACACAACAAGGGCAATTAGAAATCTCAATAATTCAAAAGACAAAACATTGTCAAATACATCCACAACCCTTAAAAGGGGAATCCATCACAGACAAATATGAGGACATCCCACACATGGGCGATTTTACTTCAACACCTATTGTAGAAGAGTCGTGTCGGCCTCAGTAGACATGGCAGGAGCATTCGTCCCCGGAGCATCGTCATCCATTGAAGAAGGTGAACACCACCCTGTAACTACGTTTGGAGGATTTTCTCTAAACGACCCAGGAATCTCCTCCTCAGCCTCGGTGTTCACCAGAGCGTCGTCCCTCATCTCCTTAAGAAAATTAGCCCCAAAAAAGTCAGGTTCATGAGTGAATAATTGAGCCTGCTCAATCCCCTTGTTGAAACCCTCGATATACATAGTAAGAGCAACGTCTCGAAAGTGATCTGCCTCACCTTTGAGGTCTTGCACCATCAATTTGTATCTCTCCACTTCGACTCTAGCCTCAATCTGTAGGCGGGAAACTTCGGTCGCCGCCACAGCATGGTCACAATGGAGCCTTTTCAGCTCCGCGCTGGGTTTATCTTCCACTTCCTTCACCCGAGCAATAGACTCAGCACAAACCCCTCTGACACTGATTCCCTCAGCCTGCCTATCAGACCCAACACAAACTAGCATGGGTCTACCCTCCTTGGAGAGCTCGCTCGGTTAACTAAACAGGAGGGACCGCACAAGAAAGGAGTCACAACCAGCGGCTAAACCACAACTGGAGAGCCACCCACAACTGCTGCCTCCAGCGCTGAAACTTCATCCTCTACGGAAAGCATGATCCCCCTAGGAAGGTGAATTCCCGCTGATACTCGGGCTTCCAATTCCCTCTATCAACTTTAGAGGCGAGTCAGGTCGAGTCGCACCAAACGAGGTGGACAACATAACCACTTATGGGAGTTGAGGCTTCGAAGCCCTCACACCGTGAGACTCCAAGTCCCCTAATGTCCGGAACTCCGAAGTCGGCAACAACACCGACCAACTTGTCCACGGGGTAGAATCATCTATTAGCGAACTTTTTCCTTTATCAGTCGTAGGGACACCACTCCTCTCATTCCCAGGCTGAGCATAAAAAATTGTCTCGTCTAGCATGGACGACATCCTGCCTGCATTAAGAAAGGCCTCTCATTAAACGCACCATAGAAATCGAGGTGAAAACAACCTCACTAACTCTCCTAACACTTACCTATATAAACCAAAATCGGAGGCCCCTCCAGGTCCCGTTTTAGCATTTCCTTACAGGAATAAGGTTCAGAATGACAACACCTACTCAGAAAGTCTATGATACACCAGTCCATAGTGGAAAGGGCTTCTCCTCTACAAGCACAATGGATGTGGGCTCCTCCGTCCAAGACAGTGGGAACATTTCCTTCTGAGAATCATAGTCTAAGTAAAAAGGGCAAATGTGCCGCTTCGACTTTAGTTTGAAGAAGTATTCCATGAAGTTCTTACGAGAACTCTTGAATGAATTAAAGAGCTTTTTCCTGAAAAAACTATTGAGAGACACCAACAACCCCCTCCCGAGAGCCTTTTATCTAGAAGAAAGAGAAGAATACATAGATGCTTGGCTCAAGCCTAAGACACTTTATCAAAATCTCGAAATAACGAACATCCGCCCAACTGTTCCGATGTAGTTGTGATGGGGCAACATTCGCCTAATTCAGCACCCCATGTTCGAAGTCCGTAAAAGGCAGTCGAACTCTGAGTTCTTCAAACAGGACTCAATACATGAAAATAGATCCAAATTCCTGCGATGAAAAATCCTATCCGTGGACGAATAGAGGAGACAATCATACGAATCAGCATCGTCATAACGGTCATCAGCGAGCCTTGTCGTCGTATCTTGTGGTGAATCCAAGAGTAAGAAGCAGGAGTCCTCCCTAACGGTCTCGCCTCTTGCTCGATCCTAACACCTCTTCTCACCATCGGTCCAGCAAAAGCCGCAATAGCCCTAATAGGCAAAGACAATCCAACGCGAGTCTACCAACCTCAGACTAATCTCAACAAGACGAAACCCAAAATAGAGAACCGTAAAACTCACCAAAGAAAAAGTAATGACGGGCAAAGTAAACGACCAACGAAGGTGTCATCGGCAAAGACCCCTGAAGCGTAGGCACCAAACACTGGAAGTGCAAGAAAAGTTCAAAACGAAGAGGCAGCCACTTCATAGGCCCACAAATGATAACCTCTCCATCGAATGGTCGGTGATTATGCCGCAGTCAAATCCTAGCCGGCTAGCTCAACAAGCAATGGATCCCTATAAACCCTCAAGACACGAGCGAACACTCTCCCCACTATAATTACTTTCGGGCATAGAGACAGACGCTAATCAGGAACAACCACGAAGGGGAAAATTTCCCCACTATGTAGCTGTCACATCGGGAGCAGGAATCGAAGAAGCACAAAACGACATGGCAAAGATATATGTAGATCCGATCTGCCTCAACCAAATAAAGGCCACAACGGGCACGGACCACCTCGTGAGTTGTCCGAAATTAGAGCTCCGCCTCTGCAACAACTCGACACTTAAGACAACTTGATAAAAGTATTTCCAAAATCTAACTGATGTATGTGGACTAGACCAAGGTTGGAAATTAGCATTATTTAGAACTGGAGGGTTATGGACTGGACTGTGTTCTTAGGCCCGACCAGATTAGACCCAATGGTGTCCATGAACCAAACTCAAATCAAGTCAGACAGCTCAACCCGGTAGCTCCACCCAGCTACACAAGGACATCTATGGTCTGTATTTATTTCAAAGGATTCGTCATCACGAGCCCGACATCTCCGGGATCAGCCTAGCTCGACCTATTCTGAGCAATATCCTTGGGAGATTATCGGACGACATTATCGTCATTCATTCCTCATCTTGCAATATATACAAATACAATATGCCTCAAGTAATCTAGAGCCTGATTTCTATTACGTCCACATCGATGTTATTCATTGACTTGAGCACCAAAGTATATTTTGCAGCCCCCCACCAGGAGGAACATCGAACCAGACCGCACTGCTCCGGTCCTCAAGCATGAATAATATAAAAAAATAAATTATAAAATTAAATTGACAACCTTATAAGAGTACATAAGTGCTTAGAATTTTCAATAAAATTACTATGCTGTATATATTATACAAGAGTTTACTTAAAGGGGTAATATAATATATGCAAATATGGTCACGTATACAGATTAGATATGGTACAAATATATTTTCAAAACCTTATCTATATAGTATCCACAGGATTATTAATTTTTCATATCCATATATCCACACCCATATTCTTTCTTAAAAAAATAATACGCACTGTGCAGATATAATTATTATGTAGAGGATGTAGGTATAATTTATCATCCCTACAAACATAACGTTTATTAGAGAAAATATGATTTTTAGATAAAATATTCTAGAAATGTGATTTTCTATTATTAGAGAAAATATGATTTTTCACAACGTTTCCAGAAAATTTTCTATAAATAATTTTGAGAGTTTATTAATTCAATATTTTTTTTTCATGAATTCTAATTATATATATATATGCCAAATTAGCTATATTGACCTTTTTTTTCCAGGTATATTGCACTTGATTGGAAAGGATATATGTGTTGTTTTTGAGATCTATTTTGGTAAAATTAATAAAACATTAGATGGATATAGAATGAAAACCATATATAAAATTTTATTGAAGAACAATCTTATTTAAATAGAAGTGATTGATTTCGTCACTCAACTGGCAACTTCATCCCTTTTCTTATTTTAATGTTGAAATAGTTTTTTTAACAAATGTAATTGACTTCAATTAGATCACTATTAATTGTAACTTCACATAGCAGATGAATGACTGATCCCAATTAATTGGAATCCTTATCCATCTGTACTTTATATATATAGCTATCGTAAGGTTAATTAAATTAATTAATAGCAAATATATATCATTCTCACTTTCTCTATTACATCAGTTGGTTTCTCTCTTTAATTCTGTGGCATCAAGCTATTTAATTGTAAAGGAAGACAAATTAACTTCTTCTTTTTTTACTTTATAGGCCTTTCTAAATTTATAAATATTTTCAAAAAGTCATTGGAATATTATTGCTGCTTCTTTTAAAATCTTCTGCTATATATGTTATTAAATCAAATTATACTCACTTTTATTCTAAAATTTAAATTCTTGAAGTACAAGAGTCTTGGACAATTTCTTTGTATAATGTTAGTTTTGACTCGGAAGAGAAGGATCCGCTTGTGTCCAAAATCCATTAAACGTTGTCAGGTCTTGATGATAATTGAATCCGATTGAGCCTTTTAGATTCATTTCACTAGAGGAGAAAAGCATTCCCGATTTAATCGTCGAACTCCACGGCGCACCCGCGTCAGCCACGCCCCAGGCTCGTCCTACTCAATGAATCGTTGGAGCCCGCGCTGCAGCCCATTCGCCAATTCTCCACGTGGCATATATGTGCTGTTTTATTATCTGGTTGAAAACACATTAATTATGAGAAAAATAAACTTGTTGAAGGAACTGCTCTTCTTGCATTATCAACCCTCAGATTATTTATTTTATTATTCATAAATCATAACTTATTGTTTATGTTATGCTTTCAATTCTAGTATAGGTCTTTTGCACGTGTTAATTATGTTTAAATTAAAAATATAATTAGTTTTGGAAAATAACACGTCACCAAATACTAGGCTAAGCATTACATAAATTATTGTAAAGGGGCTTGTAAACCCTATATTACAAAATTAAAATTGGCATGTGGTAGTCATTCTGGAAGCACACGTGTTTTTAGATTGAAAAGTCAAGTCATCAGGTTCATGAATCTGCCCCCAATTCTGACTCAAAAGGTCTCCACTTTGGAGAAAATAAATTAGGTCATGACTCATGACTCTTTTTGGCCCATTCGTTAATGCCAAAAAAATTTTCAGTCCCGTGACCAATTAATTGATGAAATCCATGGGATAAATAAATATTCAACCAATTATAAACCTCAATATTATTAATTAATTAATTAATTAATTAGAAAAGGGTGCTTGCTCCAATTAATCAATTAATTAATCGAATTGAAAAGTTGCACATAAGACAATTCAAAGCACTAATTCATGTCAATTAGTTGCAATCAAATGGGTGGTTCCAATCCAATTGGCATCCAAATCGATCACGCAATTGAGATGTGGAAACTTGTAGGTGCCGCCGGACACGTGCGCATGGGCCCATGATTTGAAATAAAATAGTGTACGCTTTATTGGTTCGATTTAATTCAATTTGATGACGTCAAATTTTAAGAATAAAACTTTTTGTATAATTTGAATTACATTTAAAATGAGTATAATCCATATCAAAATTATCATTTAATATGGACAGTGTATTATGATCCATGGTTGATTAATCAAATTTGATTCAGGAGTTAAATTGATGGGATCCAACATCACTTTCCGATTAGACCAAATCATATATAGATTGGATGAATATAATAATATTCTAAACATTGACCCAAGGAGGAGGAATTTGGTGGGTCAAAGAAAGGTTAGTTGTTTTGACTAGTATTGGTCAAGATTGAACTTGACCAGTTGGCTACTACTTAAGTTAACCCTGATTAAATTAATTAAACTCAATGGGGGGCCTTCAATTCTTTTCAAGCCTCCTTCTCCGTGCTTTCCTTCATTTCATCACGAGGTGGGATTTCATGTATAAAATATGGTAACTTGGAGAGCCCGCAACCGAATTTAATGATTACTATTCTAATATTATTTTTCTAAAAAATATTATTCTTTAAAATAATTGGAGCAATTCCCACGTATAATTGGAGCATTTCTCATAGTAGAAAGACCAGAGTTTGTCATGCTTGACATCACTCTAATCTCCCTACTTATAGGATTGTCTCCTCCTACTACAGATGAAATTTTATTGATAAATTCAGTTAACTGACTATTACAAAAATATATAGTATTTTCAATCCCATGGTGCATTAAACTCCCCTCTTAGTACGTACTGTTTGGGCTCTTAAACAATCTGATACAACAATTATATCTTTTAACACATTTCTTCCTCACTTTGTCATGTATTTCCCGTTATCCTTTTTTACTCCACCTTCAAAAGAGTTCTTCCAAGCCGCATCACAAAATAGAATCTTCCACATATTGCTGTTATTAGAAACACAACCAGTCACAGAATTCACAATAGGCTCCACCCCCACATTGCTCTTCTTTTTTTGAGGCTAAGCAACCTGCATTCTATTCATGAAGAATGAAATAAGTACAGGCGGAGGAGGACGGTAAAGCGAGAAAGCAGTAGCAAAAAACAAGAGTAACAAGGAAAATAAAAGAACAACATCCTTGAACAGGCCCTATTCCCTACAAAGAAAGTTGAGAGTGGATGCAGCAGCGACGCTTGATGGGGAAGACTCTGCTCTGAAGATCCTCTTGTTCCGCTCAAGCCATACGAACTAGTTCGACACAATAATGATTCTGAACTTAGAGCGCGTTCCCTTAGACATCGGACATCCTCGCTCCCAAGAAGCTAAAGAGCTTCGGAAGAATTGCAGGCCAAGGAGTTGCAGCAGCTGCCTCCAACCATCCTGTGTGAACGGGCAGTGCTGAAACAAGTGCAAGTGCGACTCCTTTCCGTCTGTGCAAAGAACACACGAATCATCATTCACAATGTTCCATCGGGCCAGGCGGTCTCTCGTGAGTAGTCGTCTTCGTATTCTGATCCATCCAAACACTGCGATCTTCGAAGGCAGCTTCAACCTCCATAGGAAAGCGTAGAGAGGGACAGAGAGGCCTCTGTATATAGTTCAGCACCCTATACCAACTACTCGAGGAGAAGCGGCCGGTAGAGCTGTCCATGGTTCGGTTCACACCGAACCGAACCGAAAAACCGAACCGAATTTTTCGGTTCGGTTCGGTTTCAATCATTGTAGGTTCGGTTCTTTGACCCGAACCGAACCGAAATTTGAATTACGGTTCGGATTCGGTTTTCGGAATTCGGGAACCGACCCGAACCGAAAACCGAATTAATTAAAAAACAAATTTAAATTTTTTTAACAGAATTACTTAAATAGATATTAAGTAATTATTTTGAATTTTGAATTTTTAATTAAAATAATTAAAATTTTGGTTTTCGGGATGAAAACCGAACCGAACCGAATAATTTCGGTTCGGGTTAAATCGGTTTAGGTATAGTTCGGTTCGGGTTCGGGTTGGAATTCGGGTATAAAAAAATTTTCGATTTGGACAAATTCGATTCGGTTCGAACCGAATGGACAGCCCTAGCGGTCGGTGCCAGACCATCTCCAAGCCAAGACATCCTCCCCCTCTGCTTCTTGGATTGCCATTAGGTCTTGTGCCAGGAGCTGAACTCTAGCCTCATTGACCAGACTACTGAAATTAATATTCCACCATAGAAATGCTCCATTGCTCAACGTCATTTTTGCCTCCCCTATAGTAACATGCGGCTCCTCAGCGGCCAGATAGAGATCGGGAAACTTCTCCGAGAGGCTCGTGTCGTTCACCCATCTATCCCGCCAAAGAGAAACCCGATCACCCCTCCCCACCGCCCATTCCAAGCCTCCTGAAAACCAGCCAAGGAGTCGCCAGATATCTCTCCAAAGAGGGGATGCAATTCTAGAGAATCTAGGAGCACCGCACTACCGATAGTTCCCGTAGCATGCGTAAACAATAGGCATCCAGGCCGCACCCCTGTTCTACATCACCTTCCAAATCCATGCTCCTAGGCGGGCACAATTGTGCATCTTCTGGTCCAGAGTGCCAAGACCTCCCTCCTTCTTTGCCGCCGTTACAGTATTCCAATCGATCAAATATTTTCCCTGGATATTCTGCTCCTCGGCCCCCGCCCAAAGAAAACGCTTCCACCTGCGATCAATCCGCTTAATGACCCAGGCCGGCGACTTGAACAAGGAAAGCCAGTAAGTGACAATACTCGTTAGTGTGTTGTTGATTAGCGTCAGCCTACCGGCCCTCGAGAGCAGCCGGCCTTGCCAGGAGCTCAGCCCGGAGTCCACTTTCGCGATGAGAGACAGCCAGTCCTCTCGCTTGAGCTTACCCGGCCGAAGGGGTAAACCAAGGTAGCTCAAAGGAAAATATCCCTCCCGACAGTTGAAGTTAGCGGCCAATACACCTGTCAGCCCTTCCTCTCCCTACAAGCTCATAATCGAAGTTTTATTAAGATTAACCCTTAAGCCTGCCGCCAATTCAAAGAATCGCAGCATCTCAAAAATATTCTGAAGACTCCGGCCATCATTCTTACAAAATAGCACCAGATCATCCGCAAAGAGAAATTGAGAAACTCCATTACTAATTTGCTGATTCAGAACTCCATTAATTAATCCCCTAGAGGCCGCCCGATCAATCAATCTCGAAAGGCAATCAACCGCCTAAGGCACTCTTCTGATCATCTGCATTTTTATTATAATACATAGTGTCGTTAAAAGCCTTTACAAATATAACATACAAACTACTGCACCTTTCCCTCATATTTTATCTGGTTATCATTAATTTTTTCATAGTAACCACAATGAAATAGCAACAAAGGCACTTAGTTTGTTTCCAAAATCAATCTCATAAGCATCCGTCTTTTATCCACCCTGCATTATCCCAGTCATCCATTCCTTTGAAAACAATTCCCAATCTCTTTTCAGCCATATTCGAGTACCTACATGCAAAATCACACTTGAACAGAAAATAATTGCTATCATCTTCTACATTCTTGCAAACAAAACAATCCACTATCTCAGCTCCAGTGAACCTCCCAAACTATTTTGATGTAAGTAATCTACCACATATCAACTTCCAAATTAAACAAATACTTTCACCCTTCCAGGTATCTTCAATCTCCACATCTTAGCCCAATCAAAACAACACAGTTCATTATTGTCATCCCTTCCTTTGATGAAACATTCAAACTCCAAACACACTTATCAATTCCATGCTCAACATCAATCCACATATCTGTTACCTTCTACATAATAGCTCTCCAAAGCATTGATGCAGTAGCCCTATATTCTAGCTCCCTTCAGCTATTAATTCATTCACAGTTTCATACTTAAACAATTCCTGCACATTCATAAATGTAGGCCAACAATTCAATGGAATCTCAATGTTCCATGGACCCAAATTTAATTTAATATCAAACTTTTGAATCTTTTTTTTGGATCAAATCCCTAATTGGCAGAATTAAACGGATGGAGACGAGGGATAAAAAAAAGATTAGCTAAATATATTTACAAATTTTAATTGTGATTAATTTTTTCATTGATTTTAATCATATGCAACACATTTAACATTTATGTTAATTATATCTATTATATATATTTCGTTAATTAATCTATTAAATTACTAATATATTTATTAATCTATTAAATAATATTTTTATCTCACATCATCATCTTTATCGGTAAAGTATGTTGATCAAGAGAAAGGGAAAAATATGCTTCCTCGTCTCCTTGCTCCCTCTCCACCTCTTTGTTGCTGCAACTGCAACCAACATTGATGATTTGTTATGCTCCTGCAATCTCCTCATCACCTATCTCTCTCTCTAGTTCGATGAGGATGTTGCGGGAGCGTGGCATGTCATCGGCATGAACCAGAAGATGGTCGATGGGGAAAACGCGCCAAAAGATGGCTAGACCCACCACTCAAGCCTCACATGTACTAGAAATCAAGCATTTATTAATAAGAACATCCTACATGGCTTGAAGATGACATGATAAAATTGAATATATTTTTTATCGTCACATCACAACTTAACAGCCAAATTAATAGATATATGTCATGTCAATATATCTATTAATCTATTAAATAATATTTTTATCTCACATCATCATCTTTATCGGTAAAGTATGTTGATAAAGAGAAAGGGAAAAACATGATTTCTCGTCTCCTTGCTCCCTCTCCACCTCTTTGTTGCTGCAACTACAACCAACATTGTTGATTTGTTATGCTCCTGCAATCTCCTCATCACATATCTCTCTCTCTCTAGTTCGATGAGGATGTTGCGGGACCGTAGCATGTCATCGGTATGAACTAGAAGATGGCCGACTACTATTAGAATTGTCGTCATCACCGACGACTCAAGCCATGGATGAACTGTCGGTGATAACTATCACGGACGGCGTTAGCTGTAGCAAAATGTCATCACTAATGTGCGCGTTTTAGATAAGTTGTGACGGCTGAAAGACGCCATCACAAGTAATCATCAGTGACAACGCTCGTGGCTGTCGCTGATTTAAACACATCAGTGACGGCTATAGGCGATTGTCACTGATACCAACACATCAGCCACGACCTCAGGCCGTCGATGATACTATTAACAACCGTGATATTTGGTGCTGCCCAGGCCATTAGCCATTTACGATAAGCTTTCTGCCACGGCTTAGTGACGGTCGCTCGTTGGTAAACCGTGGCTACAAGTACATCCTGTGACTGAAAAAATAAATTTTTTGTAAAATCTAGTATACAATGATATTTATAGATTACAATCTATTTTCAATCACATATTACAATTTTAAAAAAAAATCATACACATGCATTTGAAATCGAATATACAAGTTTTACATAAATATAATCAATCTAAGCCTCAAATCGGAGGCAAACAATTATCATAATATCATATATATACAATCATAAATATATAAACAACTATCACTATACAAACAAGTATCAAATTATATACAAAATACAATAAATCAAAATCTCACGGCTGTAGTGGAGGCGGTGGAGTCGACAGCGACTGGGTTAGGAGCATCGACTGGGTCGGGGAGGACGATGGCTGCGACATCATCGTTAGAAGACCAGAGTGAGACATAATCTGAGTGAGGAGAGCCTACATGTTCTGCATCGTCTGTCTCAACTCTTCATTCGTCTGTTTCTGCTTCTCTATCGCCAGCCTCTGCTCCTCCATTGTCTGTCTCTGCTGGGTGAGCTCCGACTCTAAGGCCGCTATCTGGCTCTGGTCCTGTGCTCGGGATGTCGAGGGTCGCTCATTCACAACCGGAGGGGTCGATGCCCCAAGTGGCCCGAGCACGGCGCGTGCATGGCCATTGTCTTCAAAGCCATAAACACGTTCGTGCTCCCAGCCACCTGCGGCCTCCACCGATTCATGTATCTTTCAAATAAGTACATCCACCAGTATTGAACGGGGCCACCAACTCGTGCCTCGTATGCCAAGTGTATCGGTAGATGCTCCATCGAGTCAAAAAATGCATGAGGGAAAAACTGCTATAGCTTGCATATGATTTCAACAATATTATTTTCAAGTGCTGACATATCTTCGACTCAAAGTACATTTGCACAAATGTTTTTAAAAACATACTTAATTCTATCAACAGACCTCAAATCTTATCATGTAGATGATCTCGAAACGCGATCGAAAGCAATCTCTGCATGAATACATGACAATCGTGGCTCTTCATCCCCGATATTTTGCATTCATCGACGTTTACACATCGAGATAAGTTTGAGGCATATCCATCGAGTAATCTAAGTTCTTTGATCCATTGATACACATCTTTCATCTGTTGTTTATTTAACACATACGACGACCTTTGGCTTATGAAGTCGTCTGTTGACCTCTTGCAACCCTAACTCAGGCATCTTACAAAGTATTTTCACATCATGTCGGGTCTTCACATTATCTTTAATTTTGCCAGAAATATCCATCACAGTGTTAAAAATATTATCAAACATATTTTTTTAATGTGCATGACATCCAAATTATGCCGAATCAGTAATGAACTCTAATACGAAAATTTTCAAAAGATACTTTTTTTTCACCCAGTTATGTATTTGACCAAAGCTTGAAATTCTTACATTCCGACCAAAAGTAATCTATGGAAGCAATTGAACGGATCTAAGGTTTTGCAAAATTAAAACTTGACTCGTCGATGCGTACGTGAAACGTATCAACTCGTCTTGATTTTTTCTAAATTTGTGGATACCAGTGCGAGTCCACAACAGACGATTACGCGCGAGTCCAAAGTACGTGGACGATTCCAGCACAAGTCCATCTATTGTGGATGATTCCGGCGTGAGTCCTCAGTGGACGATTCCATTAATACTAATTAATTAATATTAAACTAATTTTATTAAGTAACCTAAAAATAATTAAACCCTAATCAATATTAACCATTAGTTAACATTAACCAAACTAATTAACATTAACCAAACTAATTAATTACCTAATTAACAATTAATTTCTAATAATTAACAATTAAAAATTTAAAAAAATAATAGGGTTTAATTAAACCCTAATCAAGTAATTGATTAGGGTTAATTTAACCCTAATCATCAATAGTAGCCGGCATTACTGCCGGCTACTGTTGCATTGAATAGGGCCGATGTATCGGTCCCAAATCATGGCACCGACGTGTAGACGCCGTCGCGGAGAGGGGGAGATGGAGGGAGATGGGGATCAAGAGGATCGAAGGAGATGCTTATCGGCAAGGAGAGGTACACTGGCAGTGATTGGCGACGACGGCAACACGCAGCGACGGAAGCAACCGGCAACACGGATGACTGCGGCAACAGGCGACAACGGCGGGAGGAAAGAAGAAAGAGGAAGAAGAGGAAGAAAGAGGAAGGGTCGGGCGCGAACGAAAATAAAAAGGATTTTCACCGATGGCTCGCCAGCCGTCGAAAAATTATGGATACATAATTTTAATATCACCGACGGTTCACCCTCTCTACGCCGTCGGTGAAGAGTGTTTTATTTTCGCGCTGCGTTCGCACCATTAATTAATAAGCGACAGCCGCTTCTAGCCGTGGCTAATGACTTATTCATATCACCAACGGCTCCCTCGCCCTCGCTAAGCCGTGGCTAATAAATTATTTTATTTCGCGCCTCGTGCACGTCATCAACTATGAGCGACAACCCTAGGCGGCCATATGCAAGCCGTGATTGATTTGCTTACAACTGCCACGGTCGCTGCGGCCGTCGAAACATCGTGAATGATTCTGACGACCGAGGTGGCCTTCGGTGATTCCCGTGATTGATGTGGTATATTCTAGTAGTTGATGAAAAAAGCTCGCCAGGAGATGGCTAGACCCACCACTCAGGCCTGACATGAATTAAAAATCAAGCATCTATTAATAAGAGCATCCTCCGTGGCTTGAAGATGACATGATAAAATTAAATATTTTATTTTTTTTATCGTCACATCATAATTTAACAACCAAACTAATAGATCGCAGACGATGTGCTATAATTAAGACTATAACTTATAACTTAGTGTATACAATTTAGATCAATAAAAAAAATTGACCACAGTTAAATTTTTTTCTAAAATTTAGACTATTTTTAGCTTAATAATCCTTTAAAAATTGCATACGTTAACATCCCAAAAGTAAATCCTACGAATAGCATTTGACCTAATCGTTTCCTCTCCTGTTTGTAGGTAGCATGACTGCACCTAAATCAATTTGGATTTTGGACATGTTACCCATCACATCAATACATTTGTCTAGTATTTATTGTCTCCATAAATTAAAGAAATCAAAGAAAGGTGAAAGATTCATGAATCTTTAATTCCACAAAAAAAAAGTTGCACATAAAATAAGGTAGCAATGAAAAACAAACTCTAACGAACAGAATCCAAATTATAAACCCAACAAGAAGAAGTCAAATAGGATTTTAGTTTTTTAAATTTTTGAATTCAAAATCTAAATATTTACCGAAAATTTTCAAATTTGACCCGACTAGGTTCGAATTTTTTTTTTTTTAAAAAAAAATATACTGAATTGAATGAATCATGAGTACGTGAAACATGCAAAATGACTTGAGAAATAAATGTCAAGATAAACTAGTTTTAGTTGGAGCTTTCAAACACTAGTGTTTGAATTATTCTAATGTGGAAAAATGTTGTTATCAACTGCTCACATCTCATCATAAATAAATGTCGGTATTAGTATTTAGTCATGCCATCATCAACCGGTTGGTTATCGATCGATCAAAAGTCATATTTTAGTCAAAGTTAATATTTTTGACTATATTTTTCATATGCAAATATTCTTCCGTTTGTCCATCGATGCTCCAATAACCGAGTCCTCCCTTGTATATATGTAAATTATGTTTGGATCAAGAAATCTCTGTTTCAATCTCGTACAAGGGTGCGAGGTTTCACCTCTTAAGAATTAGTAATCATGGAGAGTTTGATTTTTTTCATGACTCTTTTGAACTCTTAAGAATTATTAATTCATTATTTGAATATTATTTGGTTAATTTAATTTTCCTTAGCTACAATAAATGTAATGGTTAGAAGGAGTTAATGGACATGGACTTCAGATGATATCTTTTGATCATTAACACGATTGGAATACGAGAAATGAGTGAAAGAGAGTTGACTGCGACGACTTTGGGGTGACTTTTTATGCCCATTTCGAGGCCAAAGAATCTCCTTGATCCGTCGGATTCCCGCTCTTCAATACTGCTATATGGGGTGGGAAAGCTCCCTTCTTCGTCTGCTAGTAAGGGGAAGATGTTAATGGACACTGAAGGAGTGAATCGATGAAATGTGAAAGGGAGATCTGATACTGAGGTGAAGATGCGATCTCAACCTGGATCGTGGGCAAGGTTCTTCAGAATGGCTAGAAAGGAAGAATGGAGGAACTCGAATGAGCTGAACGAGAAGATCAATTTGATTCAGAAGAATGCAAAGGGGAGAGTTTCAATTTCGGATGATGATATGGAATCCATGAGGTATGAATGTAGACTAATTTTATATGGGAATTTTTTTGGTAGAGTTCCTCCTCTTGAAGTTGTCAAATTTGGTATGCCTTTAATATGAAAATTGAAATCTAATGTACAAGTTATGGATTTATCTGTAAGTTATTTTGCTTTTAAATTTTGTGAAGAAGATGATTACTGGAGAGTTTTTTCCGAGAGTCCTTGGTTTCTCCGGGGCCAGGCTTTAGCTTTAACGCAATGGAAGGGTAATTTTCAGCCAATGCATGAAGAAATTACATCCTTTCCTGTGTGGATTCAGATGCTGGGGTTTCCATATGAATACATGCATAGTTCAATTTTGCCGCAGATTGTAGCAGTTATTGGGAAGCCACTGAGAATTGATAATCATACTTTGAATGGAAATAGAGGCAAATTTGCGAGGGTTTGTGTTTTGTTAGATATGACCAAACCGGTTGAACAAGGTGTTTGGGTGGATTCAAAGAATGATAGATTCTTTCAGTCAATTGCCTATGAAAACTTTTCGAATTTATATTTCAAATGTGGTAAGATTGGACACAGGGAAGCAAGCTATTTTCTGAATAAGAAAGAAAGAGACAGGGAAGATACTGAAATGTCAGCTAAAGAAGAAGGTTGCTTAGGGCCATGGGTGCAGGTTCAAAGGAAAAAAAAGGCTTAATGGAAGGATGAATAATACGGATAACCATATGAGAAACTCATTTAAAATTTTGGATAATCCAACTTTTGAAGGAATGAGTCAAGACAAAATGGTAGTTGAGAATGGAAAACAGGGAATTGCTGTAGAGAAGAATGAAGCAAACGAGGGTCTTAAGGAAAAGAGGAATCCTGAGGTGAATTAAAAAAAAAACGAAGAAGTAAAGGAGAGTACTGGGAAGGTCCATATTGATATACAAATGGAAATTGAAATACTCAAGGAAAATAAAGGAAAATGAAACATTACTTATATGGTTGGGGAGGAAATTCCTTAGGAAGTGAATGGCAAAAGGAGAAAGTCTAAAGGGGCTATGATTGATTTGGAGATTATGGCAGTGAAGCTATCAAACTCCTTTCAAAAATTCTAAACAATGAACATGCAAAGGAAGATTTTATTGAGAAAGAATTTCACCAAGAGAAATCAAGGCTATTGGAAGGAAAAGCTTCAAAATTGAGAAGAGGAAGTGGGAGCAATAAGTTTCTCATAAATGTTCTTATCAGTTATAGTAACATAAAGATGAAAAAAATGAAGTATTCGGTAGAAACTTGTGTTGAAGAAACTGAAGGTAATCCTGGGATTGAAGAGAGGGAGGTTACTGAATTACAAATTCAGAAATGAAGTTGTTATCATGGAATGTTAGAGGGTTGAGGAAAGGAAGGCATGTATTTACCTATGGTCTTTAATAAAGCTGTATAATGTTGATATGCTACTATTGCAAGAGACTCATATGAAGGATGTAGAGGCTGTGGATTTCATTAAAGAAAGAGGGAGACTTTGGGATGGAGTTTCTATGGGAAGTAAGGGAAGATACGGAGGAATAATGCTACTTTGGAGAAAAGATAGATTCAAAGGAGAAGTCATTTACAAGGATGAACAAATTATTAATTGCATGATAGAAATGGAGCATGACAAAGTTTTTTTTTTATCTTGCATCTATGCAAGTAATTGTGTAACAAAAAGGAGACGATTATGGAAAATGTTGAGTGACTTGGACCTTTCTGATATTCCCTGGTTAGCTATTGGAGATATGAATTGTATAGCAGAAGCAAAAGAGAAGGAGGCAAGCCATTTGTGAATAATCAAGCAGTTGCTGATTTTAAGAGTTGGACAGTGAGTTCAAGAATGCTAGCGGCTGATTTCAGAAGACCCAGATTCACTTGGTCAAATAAGAGGAAAGGGAATAAATTAATCCTTGCGAGATTAGACAATGCTTTTTATAATGTTAAGTGGCTGGAATGGAGATACAATGTAAGAGTTGAGCACTTGAATATGTAGGGTCTGAGCATAGACGAATTATGGTTTTTTGTGAAAACCAGGCTTTAAAGAGAAGGAGAAACATTTGAACTTTGTTTTCGAGCACTTTTGGCTTGAATATCCTGAACTCAAAGACTTAATAAAGGATTATTGGTTGAAGGAAGATGGAGACAATTTAAGCATGATGGCTAATGTGGAGAATTTGAAGGAAACACTGAGAAAATGACACAAAAAAGTGCGAGAAATTTAGAGAGGAATAGAGATGAAACTTGTAAAAAGCTAAAATTTTCGGAGTTGAAGGAGGAACTGACAAGGTTATCTATAAATGAGATAGGGGAAACGAGATCTCTGTCTATGAAGCTAATGGCTTTGAACAGGCAGATTCCTGAAATGGTAGTCCAAATCAAGGTTAAAATGGATTGAGGTGGGTGATAGGAATACAAAATTTTTCCACAGCTCAGTCATGATTAGAAGGAGAAGGAACAGAATTGAGGAAATAGAGATAAAGACAGTCTAGTTACGGATGAAAAGGAAATTCTCAAAGGCTTTGTTGACTGGTATAGTGATTTGTGGAAGGAGGAAATTTTTGTTGGTTTACCTTGGAGCCTGAAAGATGAGAAATGAAGTTGTATTACAGTTAAGGATGCAATGAACTTAAAAAAGGGATTCACTATGAATGAATTATGGGGGGCTGTGAATGGAATGGGGAGAGGCAAGAGTCATGGTATGGATGGATTCATAGCATAATTTTATATACAAAAGTGGGAAATTGTCAAGCATAGAATCAAGTTAGAGATAAATATGCTTCATAAGAAGGTCAAGTTACCTGAGGATTGGAATAAGACATTACTGGTTATGGTTCCAAAGAAGGAGAAGTCAGTTAAAATTTCAGAATTCAGACCCATTGCTTTGTGCGATGTGCTATATAAAATACTAATAAAAGTAATTGCCAATAGGATCAGGCCTTTATTGAGGAAAATAATTGGTCATGAACAGTTTGCATTTGTTCCTGGGAGATAAATTCATGATAATATTATGATGGTAACAGAAATCATTAATTCCTTTCACTCCTCAAAGGCAGCAAGTCCTTATATACTACTGAAGTTAGATCTCCAGAAAGCTTATGACAGAGTTAAGTAGAAGGCGGTTTATGAAGCTATGAATTGTATGGGCTTTCTTGAGGAAGCAATTAAATGGATAAAAGGATGTATAGAAGGGATGACTTACCAATGTAAAATAAATGGTGAAATTTCAGAACCTTTTTCAGGTTTCAAAGGAATTAGGTAAGGTGACCCTTTGTCACCGTACCTCTTCATAATGATGGAAGAAATGCTATCTGTCATAGTAAGAAGATTTGTGGAGGAGAAAAAAATTAAACCTTATACGGTAAAGAACTTTGAAATGAGTCATCTTTGTTTTGCTGATGACTTGATTTTCATTATAAAAAGTAGCCCAAAATGTTGCAAAAGCTTAAAGAAAGCTCTGGATGTTTATTGCGAATTAACTGGACAGTTGATTAATTTTGAGAAGTCGGCAATATTCTTCCCAAAAGCATTGGTAGCTGACCAAAAACATACAGTATGTAGCTTTTTTGGTATGAAGGAAGGGAGGTTTCCAATGAAGTATTTGGGGGCTTTCCTAAGTCCTAAGAAGCTAAGTAAGAGAATTCAGAATGAAGTGATTGAAAAGATTGAAAGAAGAATGAGAACTTGGGCTAAAGACATGATTTCACAAGCTGAAAAATATGTGTTAATTAACTCAGTTATTTGTTCAATTTCGGTATATAATCTGATGACTTCCAAGGGTTAGTGAAAATGTGATAAAAAAAAGTTTCAAAAATTTCCAAGCTTTTTTTTTGGGCTGATGGGAAGAAGAAAGGTATTAACCTTATTAGTTGGGATAAGGTTTCAACAGGAAGATCAATGGGGGGTTTGGGTATAATAGATATATCCCTAATGAAGAAATCTATGATGGCTAAAAGAGTGTTACCTCTATTGAATAATGAAAATGAGGACTCGTGTAAATTGTACACAGAGAAATATGGTATTATTCATCCATGAGAGAAGAATAGTGAAAAGAAAAAATCAAAACAAGCAAAGTCTATTTTTGAATGTATAAAGAATTTGTGAGAAGGACTGAGTATCAAAATAGCAAATGGTAAAGGAACAAAGATCTAGAAAGACCCTTGGTTAGGGGTTCTTCCTCTAGAAAGGTGGCCAACTTTTGTTGATACTTCTGAGTTAATGAAGTATGAATTAGTTATGGATTTGCTGAAGGAGAATGAAAGAGATAATGAAAAACTGGACAAGTGCTTCAGCAGCTTACTGAAAGAAAGGATACTGACAATTGAAACTGATAGTTCTGAATGCAAAATTGATGGGTATGGAGAGGAAATATGAAGGATCAATTATAAGTGAAGAATGCATATTATTTTTTAAAGGAGAAGGAGGTGAGCTTCAGAGAAATAGATTTTAATTGGAGGAAACTTTGGGAAATGAAGATATCAGAAAGAACAAAAAAATTCATGTGGAAAATAATTTAGGGGAGGCTGTCTACTTCCAAACATTTCAGCAAATTTTCTGGTAATGAGATAGACAATTGTTATGTTTGCAAAAATGAGGAAGATGATTATATACATTTTTGTTTCAATTGTGATTTTGCAAATGAATATTGGGGTATAGTGGAGGAAAACCTAAAAATAAAATTCAGATACAAAAATGACTGGAGCAGAGGTGATTGGTTGAAGGGGGCTAAAGGCTTTGAAGGTAATTTTGTTGAAACTTTAAAAGCTTTCTTAGCAAATTCTTTTTGGATGCTTTGGAAAATCAGGAATAAGGTGAAATTTGGAGGTAGAAGTTGGAGTGCTAGTAGCATGTATCAAAGAGTTTATAATGAAACTATGGAGTACAAGAATAAGTGAAGGAGTGGAATAAAAAGATAGAGAAGAAGGAAGAATTGTCTGTTATAGAATTGAAAGGGATGTTAATATGTGTGGATGCTGCCTGGAAAGAGGGTTTTCCCTCTGGATGTGGTTTTATCATTGTGAATGAGAGGAAAATAATAGCTAAAGGTTATGGTATGGAAGCAGCTGCAAATCCCTTACATGCTGAATTCAAAGCCATTTGGTTCAGTTTGGACAATGTCAAGAAAAAAAGGATGGTAGTGGAAGCAGTTTTATTTGATTGTATGAAGGCAATCAAAATCCTAAAGGGTGAAGAGCCTGTACCATGGCAATTGAAAGGATTAATCAACGATATTAGAGTAAAAGCAGATGTTGTGGGAGTGAAACTATGTGTTAATATTAACCGGCAATGTAATATTGAAGCAAATGATATCAGAGGATTGTGTTCGTTCTGTAGATGAGAATGATAGTTGTATAGCTTCTTGTTTTAATGTGTGCAATGTTTCTATTGGAGATATTGCAAAGTAATTCCATTCACAAGTTACAGTGTTGAAGATATAACCAGTATGTCTTATCCTTCTCAATTCAAAAGAGCTCCAGATGCTGATGAAGTCTATCATCAATCGATCTACTCCTCCTGATGCTGATGATCAATCTGATTCAAGTGTTTTTGGTTTAGTGGAAAAATTTTCTATTTGTACTTCACATGTTAACCTGAATTCAGCTGATGTAACCCATAGAAAGGGAACTTTTGTTTGTGATCCTTTATATTTGAATAAAATTTCGACATCTCAAGGGGAATATATTCTTGTTTGTGAATCTGATAAGGGAAGTACGGCCAGGGCCCAATGCTCCCTTAACCAATTAATGAACAGGAAGTGACATTTTTATTGAGATGATTCTTTTTGGAAAAAAAAAAGACATGGGCTTCATGTGTGACCTTGAGATGGTGGTGCTGCACATGACAATTGACAAAGCAATATTATTGTAGGCGATAGCAACGTTGAAATTGTGATATTGGGTGTGACATCGGGAAACAGTGACGGTATGAGAGGAAATAATGCACTAGAAAGGGGGGATAATGTATTATTAATTATTATATCTAAGTTCAATTTTAATCGATTCTTAAAATTATAGTAAATTACACGGAACCTCCCTCGACTATAGTCGATGTGCGCAAAGACTACCTAAACAACCAAGTGTACACGGAACCCCCCTCGACTACACTTTTTGTTCAAATAATCCCCCTCTGTTAGCTCGCCCGTTAGTAACTTAACGGTAACACTGTCACGTGCGTAGAACCCTCCTCCCTAGTGCCATGTGGTAGTAATCCCAACCCTTCATCTCATCCGACGGCCATCATTTCTTCTTCTACCAATCCCTCACCTATCTATACCCCTCCCCTTGCCCTAGACTCCACCGCCGCCGCCGGAGGAGGAGGAGGAGGTCGCCGACGATCTCCTCCTCCTCCTTCGGCGAGCTCCTCCTCTTCCTCCTCTAGAAGAAGAAGAGGAGGAGGAGGAGGTCGGCGGCGGCGATGGAGTCTAGGGCAAAGGGAGGAGTGTAAGTAGATGAGGGATAGGTAGAAGAAGAAGTGATAACCGTCAGATGAGATGGAGGGTTGAGATTACTGTCACGTGGCATTAGGAAGGGGGGTTTTGCGGACGTCACAGTTTTACCGTTAAGTTACTAACGGGCGAGCTAATGGTGGAGGGTTATTTGAATAAAAAGAGTAGTCGATGGAGGTTCCGTGCACACTTGATAGTTTAGATAGTTTTTGCGCACATCGACTATAGTCAGTGGGGTTCTGTGTAATTTACCCTTAAAATTATGCTAATAACATATTTTAATGTGTTATTAATTATTATACTTAAATTCAATTTTAATGTGTTATTTATGCTGGCTAGCCAAGCCCTTGCATGGTGCTTGCATAGTGGACCAAGGGACAAATGCCACACCGCCAGCCACTGCGTTGGCCACGCAACAAGCCACACGCAGGCCAGCAACAATGCAGCTGCATTGAATGGCAGCCCTCTCGACCACTTCTTGAGTGTCGTGTTGGTCTAAGATTTTTATTCTAGATCTTAATCTCGATTTTGATGATAACAAATATGGAACTAATGGTTCCATGGAGAAATAATATTAGGTTCCAAGTCGATTAGTGCACGATGTTCGCGGTCAGAAAACCAACGAAATTGGCAAAATCAGAAGGACGCTCGTCGACGCTCAAAATTCGTTGGAAAGTTAGAGTATAGGTTTAGGGTGTCTAGTATATCATGTATAATTCTTATTATGATGCAAAGAACCCTAAAAACCAAACCCGAAACCAAAAACCCAGACCGGAGGTTGAAGCGCGCTGAAACTGCACACTCAGTCATAGCTTCAGTCAACCAACGATCGACCGACATGCGACCAACAACGGCAACTGCTCTTTTTCTAGTTGTTTCAAACCGTTGCGGCCGAAGCTTACATTCCCATCTGCCTATTTAAAGGCCTTAACAGCCTTCCTTGGACCCCTTAGAGTTTATTGTGCCACCATTTGATAAACCCTTGCTTTGATTTAACCAAATTCTTGAGAAAACCCTAGTTTTGAGTTCACACCTTGATTTGGTCTTTACTATTTATTATTTCATCATCATAAGACATCAAGAGGACTAAGGAACTTGCGTTGGAGCTAAGTACTTTATTGTTTAATTGTTGCTCCATTATTGTTGTATTTATACTTTATTTTCATTGTATTTGAAGTGTGATTGACCTAGTGTGTTAGGTCAAGAGTTTGGTGGTTAGGGATGTCAACGGGGCGAGGCAGGGCAGGGCGGGTACGAGGGGCGCCTACCCGCTACCTGCCCCGCAAAATAAACGGGTACCCGCTACCCGTTTATTCCCCGCGGGTATCAAAAATGGATACCCATTTAATTACCCGCGGGGGCGGCGGATCCCCACGGATATTGGCGGGTACCCATGACACTTGAAAAAAATATAAATTATAATATTTTAATAACACTTTAACTCTTTAAGTATTTTGATAACAACTTCAAGTATAACAATTTTATTTTGATAAACACATAATATTTTGATATCATCATCATAAGGTTTCAAAACATAAAATATATGAGTATTGAATTAGGTTAGAGTTTTTTTAGTATATATACCAAGGGTAATATTATAATTTAGTAATTTTCGCGGGTAACGAATACCTGCGGGTACGGGTACTATAATACCCGTACCCACCCCATATAATAAACGGGTAAGAAAAATTACCCGCGAAATCCCCGCGGATAGGAAACTACCCCCCATATATATCCGTCATAAACGGGTAAATACCCGCGGATACCCGACTAAACGGGTAATATTGCCATCCCTATGGTGGTTGCCTTGGTATAGAGGCATATGTCCACTAGTGGAAACTAAGTTTGCTAAGGTTAGTTGTGTAGTCCTTAGGAAAAGAAGGTGTTAGAGGTACTCTAGGAAGAGGGTAACCCTCAGGTGTAAAGGTCGGAGTCTTAGCTTGTAAATCCTCTTGTATGATACACTTTAAACTAGCAAACTAGAGCTTGAAATCTTAAGTAAGGTGCTTAGGTAGTGGAGTAGGGAAGGTTCCCGAACCACTATAAATCGCTTGTTTTTGCATTGCTTATTGTGTTTGATTTCTTGTCATTTATATTCGCTTCCACATTAATAATGTTAGTTGAGAATTAGCTTAGCTAATCATGTAACCGGTTAAAATCAAACTTATGTTAAATATTATTATAACACACTATTCACCCCACATATAGTGTGGCCATTCGCCCAACACGTTGGTGGGTCGGGGGACGGGTCGAAGGGTAGAGGAGATGGTGGGGAGGTAGTCAGTGGTGGTTGTCGGCAGCCAATGGGGACAGACCTATGGTGGTGGGGTGAGGTAGGTGAGAACAAGGGAAGGGGAAGAAAGACACATGAGAAGGTGTTCGGGAAAATAATAATAGATTTTTTGATTTATTTAATTATTTTAATAATTAGGTAAGCTATTAGAGTTAAAATGGCAAGTATTATAGTTTTTGCATTATTCAGTTCAGATCTACCGGCTGGAAACTTTTAAATAATTATAAAATATGGTATATGAATTAATTGATTTATCAAATCATAAGTTAATTAATTAAAAACTATATATATTTATGTGAATAGTATAAATGTTTGAAAATAAGTTATTCTGTGGATTTAGTGTCATCGGTTGAGGTTGAGGTAAATAACAAACTAGTAGATTTTCATGTGCCGAACACAATGGTGGGGTTAGCTTCCCTAGAATAGATTGTTTGGACACCTATTTAGTAAGTTGATTGTTAAGGTGTTTTATTAATAATAATTAAATTAAATTAATAATTTATTTGGTATTTATCAATTAGTTAGTGTAAAATAATTATAGCTTGGAGAGTGGGTTGCTCTTGCAAGTCATTCGTTCATTATCCATTGTTGATTCGTCATTTAAAGTATAATTATTAAAATACCCTTTCGCATTCTATGTTCATTTTGCTTCTTAAGATTTTTTGAATTATTGTTGGGCATGCCATTTAGATAATTGCATGTAATAAATTTTAATTCACTCGCTGATGTTGATTTTTGATCCTAGTATATCATGCTAGTCGTATGGTGCATTAAATTAAGTATTTTATGCATAATATCCTGTTGCTATCAATGGTGCTTTCATCCTATTGAGCATGTTGTTATCGTGTTGAGCATGCCATTATCCTATTGAGTTATTGTTATACTGTTGATCATGATGGTCTTGTTATTTCTGTTATTCCATTGGTCCCCATGATACCGCATCGTATACTCTTGGAGTTGGGTTGCATGTTTACTGCCGACCTAGAGGCTATGTCCTTAGAGTATTTCAGTCTTGGAGCATACTTAGGAGTGTATATATATATATATATATATATATATGTATATATAAAGTGAGGGTATGGATATTGACTAGTGCACTTTAGGTACCTTTGGGTGTGGTGGTGCCATATCGGCACCCGATCGATGGGCTACATGTTGGATTGTGTTGTTGCATCTAGGGGTGGAAATAGGCCAGACGGGCTGCTAGGGCCCTATGGCCTGGCCTATTCAAAAATAAAACAAGGCTCGAGCTTTGAAATATTCTTATTTTTCTTATCAGCCCAAGCTCATGCTCAATTTAAAGTTTATTGAGCCTGACAGGCCGGCCTGAGCTTGTTAAGGTGGTGTGCACAGTGCTATATATAAATATATAATGGAAGCAGGCTTTATAAACAGGCCACAGGTCACAGGCCGACATGCTCAATTTTTGTATTGGAAGTAACTTTTATAAATAGGCTTCAAGCTTTATATTAGAAGCAGACTTTATAAGTAGGCCATATGCTAAGTCAGACTTAGGCAAAAAAAAAAAACTATATTAGGCTACAGGCCAAACTCAGGCCAATTTGTTACTATATGGGCTTGACTTGTTAAGGCGAAAGCATGGCCTGTTTCCACCCCTAGTTGCATCGCCGTTAGAGCAGACAGTTGATGCCACTCCGCGGGTCATAGAGTGTTGAGTTTTTACCCAATGATACATATGTTCATTCATTTGGTCGACGCTGTTTAGGAGTAGGTTATGAGTATTTGTTGTATGTATCACATTTGACTACTCTCAAGTCATATTATTACTTCATTGTTGTGTTGATACTTTGATATATGTTGTTGGTCATATTGTGATTCTCCTACTCAGCACCTATTGATCTTCGTTGATATTTCTTTACACTCTTGAGGGTGAGCTATTGATTGCGAGATCGAGTTGTAGATAGCTTGTAGATTGCGACTATTCATGAGTCGCCTGCTATTGTGTTTCATAATAAGGTTGCCTTGTGAAAAGATCTATACAATTAATACACGTATTAGAATGCTGCTAATAAGAATTTGGTAGTGTAATTCATTCATATAATACGTAATCAGACGATGTGCATGCGTTGTAAATTTAAACTGTGGATTAATTAGATCATTGTATTGGATATGTTACAAAGTAGTTAATAATGGTATTTCGAAAGACCCCTTTCTAGTTATCATTATTGATGTACAAATGCTCTACATGTATGATTATGGATCTAATTCATTTTGTCTCTTGCTTCATAACAATGACATCAGAGCCTTGAAACTGAGGAAGCGAGGTATTATGGCTTGACGGGAAATCGACTAAAAGAGGTGAAAAAAACTGATGCAAAGCAACATTGACTTGATAGGATTCAATTTGGTACATGAAGTTGATAAGTGCTTCTATTTGATAGGGTTAGAACAAGTAAGATGTTGTATGATAAGATAATTTGTATGGGAAAGAAGCAAATGATTAATGATAGTGCATTCCTCGTCAGATACCTGAATATCATCGTATTCCTTCGGGAATTGGAAACTTTTTTTAAGCACAACCTCATTTACAAAGTTTTCACTGCTCAGCAGTGCAGGGGCAGTACAATCAACAATACTATTACATTCTTTGTCCTCATGATAACCAACAGAAAACTATTTTGTACTGGGTCAAATCTAGCATTTACAAATGATTTATTTACAAAGAGCTTCCAATTATATACCTCTAAGGGAGAGCTTCAAAACACACGGGTATCAGGCTTGTTTGATATAAAAACATCACCAGTTAATCTTGCTTTTGCAAGAAAATGAGTTATACTGTTGGCTCCTCTATTAATATAATACCAACCTCTAACATCAACTTTTGTTGACAAGCTTTTGATGTCCTTTATCAAGCATTTAGCAAACCAAGGTGGTTTCTGCGGATTGTTCAAAATGTCAATAGCAATACTGCAATCTGAGAAAATTTTCAGATGCTTGTTGTTCATACGATCAGACAAAACCAAATTGCTTTTAATTCTGCTGTTAATTTCAATTAATTTGGTTTTGTTAGTTTATATAAGAAAACATAAAAGTGTGTATATAATTCCATTGGTTTTTTACATGTTAATAAATTATTTAAATAAATTTATATCATATCCACAACTTAATTTATCTAATTTTGCAATCCAACCACAAACTAATGCACATTTCAATAGAAATTACTAGTACACTTATTTCCAAAATACTTAATTCATGCAGGGCCACAATTATACTAAAAATTGAAAGCAATGCAAGTTGTGGTCTCTCGCTCCTAGTTATATTTTCAAAGAAAAATTAATTAAAATTAATTACTCCTTTAAACAATTACCATAATAATTAATCGATCTATATTTTATATTTAATTTGAATCATATAGACTTTACTCGAAATACACAATAATAACAATTCCAATTCAAATATCATTTACTCTAGTTTGATTTGAAAGAGGGGAAGAGTTAGACGTACCTATAAATATGAAGAAGGGATTACTTCGGATCTATTCCACAATATTGACTTGTACATTTGTTTTCAATCTTAGACATACCATCTAATTATACTGTACACTCCAGCTTTCGCCCAAAACCTCTTACCTTTTTGTGGTGCTTTCCGATGTAATTTTGATAGCCATGTCTCTGATAGCCATATCCATAGAGGTAGCAACTTCTAAGTGTGTCATTAATTAGCATGACGTAGTTGAATCTAAGACGAGTATAAACAACATCCTCTTTCGTACCTCTGATGTTGTAGTTTAATTCGTCCTTGAGATGTCGCAATGCTCATTTGATCTTGTTTCCTCATGGCACTGCCGAAGGTAATAATTGCAAGAGGTAACCCACAACATCTTCCACTGATGAGGAGATGGAGCCACCAGCTTTTTCACGAAACAAATCCCATGATTCATCCTCCGACAAAGCCTAGCTCCACCATTATTTCAATGTCTGTCTCCATCTCATGGCAGATTCGTCTTTGACGGATTGTCAAGGCTACTTAATTTGTTGCCATTGTTTTCAGAAGGACAAGGTACCATCAGTTCTTCCAAATCAATTTTTTGCCATACATCATCGAGGACTAGTAAGAAGCATTGCATCTGCTGTAGCTCTATCAACCTGGTCCTGCAAATCTGCTCTGCATCTTTTGAGTTGATCTCCTTCCGTCTCAAGTTCCCTTGCTTTCTTTTCAATATCCAAGATGTATCCCACATGTGGCAGCACAGACTTGAGGCAATCGATTGAGAAGCACCCGTTGATGATGTGAGCCATTAGCTCTTGTTGGGAGAGAAGTAAGGGGATGAAGAAAGCCAAAGCCTACGAGCCAAGGGAAGTTGTTTCTTCTGCTGCTGCTGCTGCTGCTGTGGCTCTCTCTCTCTGTTCAACGATGAGTAGTGCATTCACTCACATGTTCACATGGCCTGTCGATTAGTAATTATTTGAAAATTTTGAAGGCTTCAGATTGATTAATTGTACGGGGCAAAAACAATGCAAATTAAATAAATAGTTTAATAACTTGATGGCCTCTCGATCAGTATGCATGTTGTTGAAAAATACAACGAGAGGAAACAACAAACAACCTGCAGACATCTCGAGAAATAAAAACCAAGTTATATTACCCTTACTTTAATGTTGCCACCTCAATAAATAAATGCTCTTCTCCTACACGTCTTGTTGGAAAAAACAACAAAAAAGTTTACTACCTCGATCCAAGCATCTCAAGATTGATGCATGACATGTAAACAATGGCGGAGCCACATGGACAAGAGCGCCCCCCCCCCCTCCACCCCACCCACACTAGAATTTTGAAATCCTCTATTATAATATGTATTTTACCCTAAAAAATTTGAAATTTTCCCAACTGCACCCCTATAATTTTAAAATTTATTCATTATATATATAATTGGATTGGACTGAAAAATATCGAGCACAGTCAAATTAGATCCAACAACGTCCTACAATCCAATTCGAGCCAAATCAGACGGCTCTGCCTGATGGCTCCACCTAGTCGTACTCATAAATCTAACTCGAGCCAGACCAGACGAGTTCATCTAGGGGCTCCACTCAGCCAAATAAGGACATCCACGTCCTTCCTTATCACGAGGGATACACCATTACAAGCTCGTTATCTTCGGGATTAGCCTCACCCCCTTTTGAGCAATATCCCCGCGAGATTGTCGGACAACGTCATCATCTTCATCTGTAATAAATACAAACATGACACACCTCATATGCCCTAAGTTCTGTATTTTGTTACCCCCACCTTGGAGTCCCACTAACTTAAGCTTTGTAGTGTTTTTTGCAGCCCCCTCCTCGCCAGAGTTGCACCTGACCAAGAGAGACACCAAGCCGGACCAAACTACTCTGATTCTCAAACATCAACATTAGGCGCCCACCATGGGGCTGAGTAAATCTGACCTCCCCCACAATGGTTAAAACCCAGAGCCAAGCGACTGCCGCCGCATGACAACGACAACGACCCGACGACGATGATCGACTGCAACCCAGTGACACTGAAATAGCAAAGAGCGACGCTTCGGCACCGGTCCACCCTCCCCAACGGTTAACAACCCAGTCCACGAGGAGCGACGCTGGAACGATTTGAAAGTGAAGAACCAACAATATGCGGCCCAAATCGAGATGCTAACACGGTCCCGAGGACTAATCTTGGCTTACCATGAATGCCACCGCTCAAAGCACGAAGAAAGCAATCACTCGAAAAGGAGGAGACCTGTTTCCATCCTTCGTGATGAGGTCTCCAGCACCCCCTGTCGGGAAAAAGAGGAGGACTCCAACCCGAGGAAGGTCGTGACTGCTCTTCCTATCGACGCGGGACCTTTAGCTGAGCATATATATAATGGCAACCCGTCTCCCATCGAAGAGCAAGTTGCCTACCACTCTGGCACCCTACGATAGTACGAGCGATCCTACAATACACCTGACGATGTTTAGGATTTAGGGTCAGGACTATGATACTCTATCTCGGAGTGATCGACCCTGCTCTCTGCAAGGCTTTTCCAACTTTCTTGGGAAAATCGCTTTGTTGTGGTTTGCTTCTCTCCCACTAATATTCATTCCTTCAAGGACCTCTAGCTCATGCGTCTTCCTCAATTGGTTTACCACATCGTGGGTCTACCACAAAACGAAGGACGCCCTCCACTATGTCAGGCAAGGGCAATTTGAGCTCCTACGGGAATACGTATGGGGAATCAAATATGATCGAGCGTATATATCAGTCGCCCAATTAAAAATTGAAATTGACCAATCCATCGGTAAAATGAGTCTAAACACTGTGTTTGGTGAAGTACGATTGGGCGCTTGGATCGGACGTCAAGGAAAAGAGAGAATCTAGCCAAGAAAAGGAGGAATCTAGCCCAAGAAGAGAGAATTTGATAACGGGAAAATGGAATCTGATCAAAAAATAGGAGAATCTAGCCCAAAAAGGGGGAATCTAGTCAAGGAAAGGGGGGGGGGGATCAAATTCAATTAGGTGCACATACCGATTGCCCGGTTAAAATTTAACATTATCCAATTCATCGATTAAACGAGATTGAACACCGAGTTCAATGAAATGCAATTGGGCGCTTGGAATGGAGGTCCGAGAAAAGGGAGAACACAACTAGAATAGTTGCTTTCACCGACGAGGCTCACCCACAGCGACTGATGTGACCCCATCAGCCACGACTCGTATACGGCCGCCTAAGACCGTCGCTCATAGTCGATGGCGCGCACAATGCGCGAAATAAAAAAAATCATTAGCCACGGCTTAGAGTGGGCGAGGTAGGCCGTCAGTGATATTAATTAATCATTAGTCGCGGCTAGGAGCGCCCGTCGGTGATAAAATGATGACGTGCACTCGGCACAAAAATAAAAAAACTAAATACAGATGGCCTAGAGAGGGCCGCGTGGGCCGTCGATAATATAGAAAATAATAATCCACGGTTTACCGACGGCTATCTATTCGTCGGTGAAAAAAGTTTTTATTTGCATTTGCGCCCGACCACTCTTCTTCTCCCGCTGTTCTTTTTATGTTGCTCTCTGTCGTCACCGAGTCGAGCCAGTGGTCGCCGATCGTCGCCGCCATCTGCAAGCCTTCGCCATTCTCAAGCCCCAGTCTCCATTGATCGCCGCCCGCAAGTCTTCGTTGTCACGCCGTCCAGTCTCAACTGATCGCCGCCCTAGTCTCGGATTGATCGCCGCCTTCTCCCTCACCGACGACCGCCTTCTCCCTTGCCGAAGACCACCATCGACGACATCCTTCAGGTGAGGCCTTCTTCCTCCCCTCTTTGGCCGACGACAATCGAAACCCTAGGTTTTAGCCACTGCCAGTAGTAGCTAATTATTTTTAATTTTTTTTTAATTATGTGTTAATTAGTTTTCATTTAATATTAGATTGAATTAGATTTAGATTTCGATTTCAGTAGATAATTTTTTTTTATCTGTTAATTAGTTTTCATCTAATTAGATTTAGATTAAGTTTAATGTTTTTTTTTATGTTAATTAGATTTAGATTTAGATTTAGGTTATATTTATTAATTAACTTTATTAGATTAATAAAAATTATTCTAAAGATTTAGATTTCGGCACGACTCGTCCACTATGGACTCAACCCAAATCGTCCACGGCGAACTCGCTCCAGAATCATCCACAATGGATGGACTCGTGCCGAAATCGTCCACTGTGGACTCGTGTCAGAATCGTCCGCTGTGGACTCGTGCCGGAATCGTCCACTGTGGACTCGGCCCAAATCGTCCACTGTGGACTCGCACCGGCATCCACAAATTTAGAAAATAATCGAGACGAGTTGATACGTTTCACGTACGCATCGACGAGTCAAGTTTTAATTTTGCAAAATCTTAGATTCATTCGAGGATTGTATGTTCGTGTAAACGAAGTAAATGATCTTTTATACGATATACAACCTTTGAATTGTCTCTAATTGGACAATTTGAGAACATAGTTATTTATATTGCATTTAGTTTATTTCTTTTAGTCATTATTTATTTTTAAATTTTGGCTTATATCTCCCTTGTTCTCTGATACGCGCCGAGATGATATGCGTATCGGAGAACTATAAGGAGATGCTGCCGAAATTTAGAATGAAGTTAATGACTAAAAAAAATTCTAAGTGCAATATAAATAACATGAATCACGAATAGAATAGGACTATCCAACCTAAAGATATTACCTAAAGATATTGCCAACTTTTTGACAGAACATGTCCGACAATCGAAGTTAGATGTACCGACAAATTCATTGTGGAGATATAACGAATGAATTTCGAGTAGACATAACTTACTTCTTAAATTTCGCCTATTCGAATCAAAAATTCCTTAGTGGTGATAAAATCTAATGCTCGTGCCGGAAATGTTCGAACATTAGATTTTTGGGCTGAGAAACTATCACAATGCATCTGTATATAAAAGGATTCACACCAAGATATTTTCTATGGAATTGTCATGGGGAGTCACGTCAAGTGGGGACGTCGAGCAATCTTGTTGTCCAAACTCATGATGAATCTTCTTCTACTGGTGTTTCTTCTTCCAATCCACCTAATCCTTATAGAATAATGATTCTGGATAGTCTTAGAGGACAATTTCATTTAAATGATAATATTGAGTCAATTATTGAGACGGTAGTGCCACCAGATACTACGACAGTTGAAGTCACTGAAGAACAACATGCGATACAAATTGAATTACCGAATAAGGAGACTGCAGAATTTTACGAGATGTTGAAAGCTGCCGATGAACCTTTGTATGAGAATTGTCCTAATTATACAAGATTTTCGGCAATGACGCAACTCCTGAACATCAAGTCCGATTGTAATATCAGCGGGGTTGTATTTGATCATATTGCAGGCTTTATCAATGGTATGCTACCTCCAAATAACAAATTTGAGCCAACTTTTTAAAAGACAAAAAAGTTGATGAGGAAATTAGGGCTTGGGTATGAAAAGATACACGCGTGCCCAAATAACTACATTTTATATTATAAAGAAAACGCACAATTAAAGCAATGCCTGGTATGTGAACATTCTGGTATGTAGTGCAACAAAAAAATATCTCCTTTAAGGTGGTTCGGTATTTTCCACTAACACCGAGGCTTCAAAAGCTATTCATGTCGGAAAAGACTGCCCCCGATATGAGTTGGCATGCAAGAAGTCGTGATGATACAGTAATGACTCATCCATCCGACAGTGAAGCATGAAAACATTTGGATAGGTGCTATCCTTCATTTGCTAGGGAGACTTGAAATATCAAGTTGGGATTATGCACAAATGGTTTTAATCCATTTGATAATTAGGCAGCTCTGTACTCGTATGGCTAGTGTTGTTAACAGTTTATAATTTGCCGCCCTCAACCTGTACCCACTGACCCTTCGCCTTCCACCACCATCCCCCCACCTCCGGCCACCATCCCCCTACCTGATCCGTCCATCGTTCTCTCACCTGATCTGGCCACCATCCCCTCACCTTCGGCTACCATCCCTCCGTCACCCTCCGCAGATCCAGGACCATCGTCTTCGAGACATAGGCCACGAGGGCCTAACAGAATTCTCCCTCTGCCACCCGAGGGAGAACTGCGTAGAGCAGTTAGTGTGCGCGAAAAATAGTAAGTATATGTATCAATTATTTCTTTTAATTTATTTATAATTCAAAATATCATAATATGAATTTATATTTGGTGCAAATTTGAGCAGGAGGACGTCCCCCATACGATAGCGGTGACGATCCGAAAGTTTATGCACGGGACATGGCCTACATGGTCTCACGTGCCCCGTGAGCATATGGATTTATTGTGGCGAGAGTTCACGGTAAGTATATTTATTAAATTAATGTTAATGTTAAATATTGATTGGTAATAAAAAAAAAATTGGCAGGCTCATTATACATGGTCGAAGGACCAAACCACTTTTGTTGAGGCTGCATGGGAGCATGTTGCCCGCGCTCGCTATAACGGGCTGCTTCAGCAGGCCCGTCAGACCGTGATGAGACGGCTGGGGGCCACACAAATAGGGCAAACTCGGGGACACACCCCGAGTGAATTCCTGGCCCTATGTGGGACCAGTTCGTTAAGCGATTAGACATGCCTGAGTGGCAGGAGGTCTCCCGGACTGCGTCTAGAAATCGCATGTCTAAGGGGGCGCGGCGGCACGGGGGCGCACCATACTGGTGGCTCCATCTCTTTTTCGGTTCATGAGCATTGTAAGGTATGTATAATTTAATTATTTTTCATTAAATTATATATTGTGTATAATGATACTATTGTATTTGTTTTCTAATGTAAGACGCATGTGGCGGAGGACGGCACCGTCCAACGTCCATCAATAATGGAGGGGTTTGAGCGCACCCACCGTCGTCGACGAGGTGCGGTGGACTACGTTGATAGCAAACCCTCGATCATAATGGTAAGTATTTATATATGTCAATTTAATTTACACAAATTTTATTTATAGTTTATATATATAAAAACTATAAAAACGTGTAGGAAACTTACACAAGGACTGTGATCGAGCATGGAGGCACACCGGAGGAGTTCGACGCAGGAGCTTGGGTGGAGGCCGCAAATGGCTAGGAGCACAGTTGTGTTTATGTCTTTGCAGACAGTGGTCATGCACGCGCCGTGCTCGGGCCAATTGGGGCATCGACCCCTTCGACTGCGGGTGAGCGGCCCTCGACATCCCGGGCGCAGGCCCAGAGCCGGATAGTGACCTTGGAGTCTGAGCTCACCCAGCAGAGATTGGCGATGGAGGAGCATAGACGGATGAATGAAGAATTGAGACAGACGATGCAGAACATGCAGACACTCATCACTCAGATTGTGTCTCATTCTGGCCTTCTACCGATGATGTCGTAGTCATCGTCCTCCTCGACCCAGTCGCTGTCGACTCCACCGCAATAGTGAGATTTTGATTTATTGTATTTTGTTTATATTTTGATACTTGTTTGTATACAGATAGTTGTTTAATTATATACTTATGGTTGTATATATATGATATTTTGATAATTGTTTGCCTCCGGTTTGAGGCTTAGATTGATGATATTTATGTAAAACTTATATGTTTGGTTTCAAATGCATGTGTATGATTTTTTTTTATTGTAATCTGTGATTGAAAATAGATTATAATCTATCAATATTATTGTATAAACGAATTTATAAAATTTTTATTTTTTTCAGTTACAAGATATACCTTTAGCCATGGCTTACCCACGGTCGACCGTCACTAAGCCGTGGCTGAAAGCTTATCGTAAATGGCTGATGATCTGGGCAGCACCAAATATCACGGTTTCTAATACTATTACCAACGGCCCTGGGCCGTGGCTGATGTGTTGGTATCAGTGACAGCCGCCTAAAGCCGTCACTGATGTGTTTAAATCAGCGACAACACACGCGGATGTCGCTGATGATTACTTGTGACGGTTAGGAGAGGCTGTCATAATTTATTTGAGACGCGCACAATAGTGACAGTGTTTTGCCACGACTGACGCCATCTATGATAGTTGTCACCAACGGTTCAGCCACAGCATCAGCCGTCGATGATAACGACAATTCTAGTAGTGAAAGTTCAAAACCAAATAAAGAAATCTGGTCACAGAAAGAGAGGAATCTAGCCCCCAAAAGAGAAAATTTGCCACAAAAAGAAGAGAATCTAGCCTAAAAATGAATGTTATAACTCCTATTCGTGATTATTATAACATCCCACTGGATGTTTTGTGTGGGCGACATGGATGTTAACAATGCATGTCAATGTCCCGTCCGTGGGCGGGATATGAGATGTGTGATGTGGAATGGATGGAATTTAGCTAAAAGGGGGTAATCTGGCCATGAAAATAGGAGAATCTGGCCTAAAATTTTGGGGGTCACGGCCCCTAAGAAAAGAAATATTTCCCGAGGATCGTGGCCCCTAGGAAAAGTAATATTTCCCGAGGGCTGCGGCCCCCATGAAAAGTAACATTTTCCGAGAGCCTTGGCCGCTAAAGAAAAATTATATTTTTTTGGCAGCCACTCGCTAGCCTTTAGTAAAGGTCTGATATACTTTTACCGACATATTTTTTCCTAGCGACAATTAGGGGCCGCAAGGCGATCACTAAAAGACTGTACGGGGGGTCGTGGTTAGTTTTAATGGGAGCCGCGGCCCCCCGAGAATTGTAACATTTCTTGTAGTGAAATGGGGAGAACCTAGCCAAGAAAAATGGAGAATCACGCCACAAAGAGGAAATCTTGCCACAAAAATGAGAGAATATAGCCCAAGAATGCGAGAATTTGTCCAAAAAAGGAAGAATCAAGCCACCGAAAGGAGGTATCTGGCCACAGAAAGGGGATCTAGCCGTAAAAGGGAGAATCTAGCCCCAAAAAGGAGAAATCTAGAGACGAAAAAGGGGCAATTAAATTTGATTGAGTGCCTATACTAGTTGCCCTGTTAAAATTTGAAATTGGTCAATCTGTGGCCAGATTCTACGCTTTTGCGATAGATTCCCCCTTTTCATGGTCAAATTCCCTCATTTGGTACTGGATTACCCTTTTTCCCGGACGTTCAGTCCGAGAGCTTGATCGTACTTTATGAAATTTGGTGTTTAGACTCGTTTAACTGACTGATTGGTCAATTTCAAATTTTAACCAGACAACCGATATATGTACCCAATCGGATTTGATTTTCCCCTTTTCGTGGCTAGATTCTCGCATTTTTGGGCTAGATTCCCTCCTTGTGTTTAGATTTTATCCCTTTCCGCGGCCATATTTTCTTCTTTCCATGGTCAAATTTCTCATTCTTGGTTAGATTCTCCTCTTTCTATGATCAGATTCCCCCTTTCAATCATTCATTTGGTGAACAAGTGGCCAAATTCCCCTCTTTGATTATAAATTCCCTCTTTTAGGTGAGAGAAAAGGAGGGAATGAGGTGAGAGAAAAAGAGATAATTTGATTTAAAATATTGATAAAATATTTTCTATAGTGGAATAGGTAGGAATCAATTTTATTGCAAGGTGATCCATATGGTGGGACACGTGGTGTCATTATATTAGTGCTGCATTATTTTAAATACAGTCGCAGTGCACGTAAGTTTTTTTTTAAATATAACTCGTCTATGAAAAAAAAAAAATTATGAGCAGACAAAATTTATATGAACAGTTTGCTCATAAATTTTTTTATGAATGATTGAATATGAGCTTTGAATATGAATAGAAAAGGAATCAATATTAATTCTGAGAATTGAATTCATATTTTTTTTCTTTTTTTATCTATGTTATTCATTTTCTACTTATATCCACTGTTCGTATATTTTTTAAGAACAGTTTATCTATAAAAGTTGCACTATTGCCCATGGCAAGTAATCCTTGCCACAAGTTTCCAAATCCAACTCATTAACCGAGCTCTATTATACACACCAATGTGTAACCCAGTCATCATGCTCTATGGAATTTGGGTGGTACGGGGAGAAGAAATCATGGAAGAAAGCTAGCTTTTTTTATTCTCTTTCTTTCAAAAAAAGCTTTTTTTATTCTCTTATATGCACGATGTGTAGTCTTCCTGCTTCAAGCTCTTCCACAAGTTTCCCTTCTTTTACCTCTCCTTGTACCCATTAAATCACTTTTGAATTGAATACAAGACTCATTATCCCAAAAATGAATACAAAGATCTCTAAGTTCAACTCTCATCTTGTTCGTTATCTCATCATTTGTTGAGTTACTATGATAAGTAGTTGTTTTATATATAGAGCTTGAAATAACCTCTTCCATATATGTTGCTTTAAGATGTTGGATAACTCATCTAAGGATGTTTGATAATCTTTTCCATTATTTACAAGTAAAAGAAAACGGAAGATAAATCAATTCATAGGCATCACAAGCTAAATTATTTACTTTAAAACTTTATCATATTAATGATACAAACTACTGTGTTTTTCTGTTACTACTTCTCTGTCTTGTGGATCTCTTAATGCATTCAATCCTCTGAAGCCTAATCTGCTCTCTAAACTTGGCTATGAACTCCCCAGCCTTCTTGTCTACCTCATTCTCACCTTTTCCATCTTTAGCAGCAGCCTCTACAACTTCTTCTTCGCCTTCATTGTCTGCATCAGAATCATCCACTGTCGAAGCCACGACCTTGTCCATGAATTCGTCCCTCTTTTCCGTCGGATATCCCGCCGTCTTTGTTGCTCCGTCCATGGCTGCGCTCTGCACTTCCATCCCTATCCTTGGCTTTGCCACTGACATAACATGTTGATCAAGAACAGCGTCCTTGTAACTTCCTTTCTTGCTCAGGTCTTTCGATTCGTCGTTGAAACGTGTCATCTTCCTCTCCGAGGTTGCTGGAGGATATCCATGACTAAGATTCGCAGGCAGAGGTGGTGGTGGCGGCGGCGGCTGTGGAATGGACTTGTAGTTGCTCATCTTCTTGACCATGCACTCGCCGTTCTTGACCCTCCGGAACTCAGATGGAAGAGATGGAGATGAAGAGAGCTTTTGGGGAGGAGGCGAAGCAGAGGACACATGAGGATGAGCCGCCGGCGGGTGGAAGGTTGCAGTCTGCGGAAGAAGCTTCCCGGGGTCGAAAGCTGTAGGAAGAGAATAAGAACGCGCGGGCTTGTGCTTGATGTCCTCCATTTTTGCTGAACGCGATCGCCACGGAATTGGAGAAGGAAGGACGACCAGCTCCTTCGACCCATTTCTCGTATCCAGCATCTCTTTGGTTCCATAAACCGAACAAAATCGTCCATTGCTGGCCTCGTCGGCGAATTCATCTTGCTTGCTGTGTAATTTCAAGCTCCGGAGAGGCAGCAAGATCGGCTTATTGCCCGCGCGATTACCATTAGAGCTGCCATCAAAGCTCCACGTTTGAACCTTGCTTTCCTCGAACTCATCCTCATTAAACACCGACGGAATATGCTCAGCCTTCTGCGGCGGCAGCGGCTCCTTGTCGGCGTCTGCATCCACGTTTCGCCGGCTGAAGAGGCCGTAGGAGATGGCGATCCCGACGAAGAGGAGCCGGAGGAGTTCCCAGATGCCGGGGGAGATGGTCTCGCCGACGAATTCAGAGGGAAAAAGAGGTAGGAGGGCGATGAACACGGCGAAGAAGGCGAGCTTGAAGAGAAGACTGTAGAAGTAGTTCGGAGCTTTGGGGGATGGAGTCCTGAGAAGCTTGTTGGGGTGGAGGAGAGAAGTTGGATCTGCCATTAATTTGTGGAGACGAAGAGCTCCTCCTCCTTCTACCTGGACGTGATCGATTGTGGAGTTGGGAAAAGATGCGGAAGCGTGATGAGAGGCTGCCATTTTTGAAAGGCATTGGCTTCTCCTTTTATACTTAGGACCATTGGAATATGTAAAGCTATCAATTGAGATGCATATATACACTAGCTATGCTCGGAAGTACAAATTAAGGACTATATAATCTTTTTTCATTTGTCCGAATGTAAAAAACTGTAAAATCCTAATACTGATTTATTTTTTTTTGTGAGAATGTGAATTTTAGCTATGCAAATTTGTATTTTTTTTTGTGTTTTTCTCCTTTCTTGTGTTCTAGATTGATCACACTCATCACTTACTGAAGTAGCTAGATAGTTCGATCGGATTTATAGAATATTATAGGGCATGTTTGGTTAGTGAAACTAAATCTGTTTTCATGATTTCGATTTCACTGAAACCAAAATTGCTTACGAAAACGTGTTTGGTTCAGTGTTTTCATAAAACTGAATCGAAATCAGAATGAAAATAAAATCAGTTTTCTTAATAAAAATGAAAACATCATAATGTTATTTCCTGTGATTTCAAGAATGTCGGTTTCGTTATCAAAATGTAATGACAATTTTGTAATTATAAATATATTTTTTTCTAAAATTAATTAATTTAAAAATAAATCAAACTGTATCTATTTTTTTTTAAAAAACTATCATTTTCAACTCAAACTATTATATTAAATTTACAAATTAATTAAACCAATTATATTTAACTCAAATCCAAATTTTAAATAACTCATTTTCTTAAAGTTGATCTATTTATAATTTAATCAAAACTAATCTTAGACCATTGGACTTATTTTTTAAAATTTTTTATAATAACTATTAATTAATTTTTATATCTAATTGAACAAAAAAATCTTAAATTATCAATAACTTAATTAATTAAATCATATAAATATTTTATAACGATATTAGCAAATATTTAATTTTATAAACTAATTAAACATTTAATTACTATTAAAAATATTCAAAGAAAATTAATATTATTTTTTATAACCAAATAAATATTCACCTGTTACAACTAACTAAAACTGATGTTGTTTTCATTAACCAAACGCGTTTTCAGAAAACTAAAAATTAGAAACCAAAATCAAGTTTTCGAAACCAAATTTTCAATTTTACTGAAATCAAACCAGGAAATAGTTTTCGCTAATCAAATGACACCTTAGGTTTAGGGTAATTGGAAACGCAGGAATCAATCCATGAAGGTGGTAGCGTTGATTCTTCATCTTCTCTCTCTTAGCAGCTAGAAGGAGAATATTAATTGTATCAGATGCGGTTGGATTCTCACGCAGTCTTAGCTCTTAAGTTTACTACCTGAGAATATTGTATCTGATCAGACTTTATTCTAAGCTTTTTGTAACTGGAATGTATTCCTACTCTGTTGTCTTCTCTCTTTTTTGTGAGGAATTCTTTCTTCTTCATATGTGAAAGCTGCAATCTAATCTGACCATCAAATGGGATACATATATTATGACCTGATCTATATATACAATCTGCAAAATTTACAATCGTTTTAAAAAATATGCAGGAAAGAGTTTGATCGGTTACTTTGATAAGCATTGATATGTTTTGGACAAATTATTAACCAGCTGACTAATTCAAACTTTTGATGAAGAAGCCTGAAATATATATTAAGCTCAGGATAAAGAACAAGATGCAGCGTTGCTTAAAATTGAAGAGAGAGAGAGAGAGATGATATGCATTATGCATAGCAAGCAATGGCGTTTGACCGACGCCAAGCTTAATATATCCTCATTTAGACATATTCTTTACGCATGTATATATCCAATGAAAACTAGTTAAACATTTTTTATGTTAATATCTCGGCATCATCTGAATATTAATTGCATTATGTCTCCCCCTCACAATAAATTCAGTGACAAATTCTTTAAATTCCAGCAACATTAATTGCCGGATATATATGAAAACATATTATCCTTCGACGTTGCCAACAAAATTTGGATTGAGGATAATTGAATTGGATAATTTTCTAATAGTCAAAGTTTTTAGATTAACAAAGCATTGACTACTAGAAATAAGAACTTCACCGAGGGCTAAAGCAGTCGCTAGGCCATCTCTAATAAGCTTCAATGATGGTCGAAGCCTTTGCAATAAATCATCCTAGATGCATGTGTCACAAGTAAGTTGCAATGACCAAGTCGACCAAGTCGACCATCGTAGATGACTTGGCACATCAACGATGAATTTGATACAAGAAATTAGTAAATATCAATAGTGGGGCGACGACTCTCTCACAGTTGAACCATGATAACAATGTCGTTGATGGTATTGAAAGAAATAGTGTCATTGAGCCAATCACATGTTGATGTGTAGGAAACTATTTTTTGGTTAATGAATAATATGATACAATTTTTCATCATATGTTGCATCTATATTTTGTATATATTAGATTGTGATGAACCCCATGAACCCGGACAATTGATTCCAATGTCATGATGAGATCATGCCAGTGAGACTTAGAATCCAGATGCCCATGTTCAAAATGCTCTCAGTCGTAAGATCATAAATTAGAGGATTGATGATTCCGAATAGACTAGTGCACTTGGTACATGCCTTATACGATAAGGGGTAGCTGATCTCACAGTTACCTATGAGCTGTCATTAATGTATAAGTGCAGATGCTCATTAGGGAATGAGTTCACTGAACGGATGAGAAACACAGAATGAAATCCTTACATGAGTGTCAACAGGATGTTCCTCGGGTGATAGTAGGTGCAAGGAATCCTTGTACCTGAGGTTGTCATGGTTACCTTGTGAGTTACGACTCATTGCTTTGGTTCTATCCCTACGTGGCCCTCAGTGTCAGGTGTCGGGTATTACTACGCATGGGGAAGCATTCATGAAGGTAGGTGAGCAACCAACATGGAATCGATTACTCCTAGTGAGAGGAGATAATGTCCTATGTGTCCCTGCAAGTGTCGACTCGGGAATCTCTAGCCATAGTAGACATGAAAGTTAGGAAAATGTTTCTGACGTTTCATTATTGAGACGACATCTTGGCGGGTGGAATACATATGAATTGGTATTAGGGGTTGACACTTCTTCCGTACCCTAGCCAACTTCGGGACATTGTAACCGAGGGACTTAGTTGAACGGTAACTAATCACCGAAGGGCGTTCGATCCCTATAGATTGAACCTCACACTATCCGAGTAGTAATGACACGATGTTAGACGTCAATCTTGACTTGTGAGTAGAGTCTCTCATGACCACACTAAAAGGATTTAGTGGTGGCTCAAAAGATTTGAATAGAAGTCGTTCTATCGGATTCGACTCTTCGTTATGCACAACTCACTACTGGCTTAGTGTGGGGCCCAATTGGTCACACACAACAAGCTAACCTCGTAACAGACCTTATGAGATAAAGTTCAAATGCTGCACCTTGATCACGGATCTCGTTTACGGACATGATAGGAAAGACGTTTCCTATAGGAATGAATGCACGAGGAAGGAGTTCCTCGGTAATCCTAATTTGTAGGGCATCCCTAAATTGTTGGGATTGTCACATGATAAATTCTAATCAATAAGAATTTAATTTATAGAGATAAATTAAAGTTTATATTTAGTTGGATTTAATTAATTTCGAATTAATTATAAGTCCATTAAATATAAATTATTATTTTGGAGGCTAACCCCAGAATTTTGAATTTCGGCGAGAGGTTTTAAAATAGGGGGGCCGGGTCTACCTTGGTAGCAACATATGCCCCTTATAAATAGATGGCCTAACCTCCTTCAAGGGGGTTAAGCAAATTGATTATTGATCTTGGGGAAGAGCAAGGGCTTGGTTCTTGAGAGACTTCTTGAAGAGAAAAGCTCCAAGAACTCATCTTCATTTCCTTGGGTGGCCGGCCATCTAAAGCTTTCTAGCTTCCCCGGTTTTGTGAAGCCGATTGAAGGTCTCTTCCTCTTGGGTGTGTCATCTACTTCATCTTCTTGAAGGAGTCCAAGAAGGACAGCGAGGTATTCCTTCATCTTTCTCCTCATTTCGTAGTTTTCTCATCCCCTCTTCCTCCCTTTTGGTGCTAGATTCTTGGTGGAAGGGTCGTCTTCACCTTGGTGCGTTTCGGGGTTGAGATTGCCTCTCTGTTGAGCCACAACGAGCCTCGGTGTTCGCTGCCCCCTTGTTGCGAGGTGCTTGGTGTGAACTTTTCTTGGAGGACAAGTGCGTGTGCGTCTTGTAACGGGGATAGGAGCAGTCATACCATCCGTAGTATAAGATATATCTTCACCTTATACTCGTAGATTGAATTCCTTAAAGATTGCTATAGTAAATCGTTGTTTTCGGGATGGTTTAAATTTTTTAAATCACTTTTTTCATTCTGCTTCTTATTCCCATCCCAACAGTGGTATTAGAGCCACCTTTAGCAATTTTTTGGAATTTTTATTATGTGTTATTGTTGCGTTTACGAATCGTTTGCTCCCTAAATGTCATGTTGCCCGATTTTTGTTTCTAGGGGTTCTTGAGTCGTTCTCTTGGCTCCACGGTTCATGCGATGAATCGGGGTGGTAGCCTACGATCCAAATTTGTCTTGGACAGATTTTGAACTCAAGAACCCCATCGGTTCATGGTTGAACAACCCCAAAAACTAAAATGTTCAACATATGTTGTTTGGATCATTTTTGGTGGAAACGTTACCCGATTAGCGCGTTTTCGGATTCTACTTTTTCCTTTCTTTTTCATAATTGTTAAGATGCATGAAAGGATGATTATAGATGAGCCCTATATGCTGTGACTGTGTGTAAAACGTGGTTGTGTTGATTGCTTGTAAATTTATAAAATTTTAGCATTATAACTTTTGAATAGGGCCTGCGTACCCCTGCCTTACTCTTGAGAATTCTGATTGTAATCTTCTTCTCCCTCTCTTTAAATATTTCCCCAAGGGTTGTTTGGGGTCTTCTTCTTATAGTTTTGTAAATTTATAAGTTTAGGGGCAGATTCGCGACGACCACGCTTGCTGCCCCATTTTGGTGCGCGCACGGAGAGGTGTTGTTCGGCACCATGATGATGACGACTTGAACCACAGGAAGGCACTGATGGAACCGACAACCTACAAGATGATTTTTGGCAGCGCCTTGGCGAGACGGAGCTCCCTAAAACCCTAGGATGATGGCCTTGGTTTGCCCAATGGCTTGGGTGGAACCCTTAGAACATCCATAATCATCCTTATTTACTTTATGCTTTTATTTATTGATTTTGCTTCAATTATTGATAGCTTAGATAATTATAATTGCATGAAGAAACTCTCTAATAATATTGATTCTGAATGGCTAAGATATTAGAAATATCGATCACGTCTTTCATCATTATGAGGTACAAGTGTCTATTGTCACAACGGGTTTGTTGTGCAAACACAAGGTCTTTTTGTGACGATAGACACGTTGTATCTCATATGGCACATACCCATGTGTCTCTACTACTAGCTTGAACGTGACTTACATTGTTGAGCAAACTCAAGGGTGGTTGTTTTCTCGCTAGGGGTAAATGAACAATGGGTCCGACTCAACTAGAGCTTCTTGGTTTGTTGTGCAAACACAAGGCCATGGTAACCCTAGAGGCAAAACTTGATGGAAGTCGTGTAACAATGTGATCAGTAAAGAGTTACCTACCCATGGACTTATTAGGGTTTGTCGCGTTAAATGTGAGACCCGAGTAGGAGAAGTGGGGTTCCATCTTCCCCTAAGGAAGTCTACCAGAGAGGGCTTCCCGCTTCCCAATAAGAGGGTCATTTGGGAACTACAAAAATTAGCGGGAGACATGATTAATTAAAAGACCTTAATAATCATGCATATAGAATGGTAGCTAATGTATATTTTTTTTCCCTTGTAACATTTCATTGTCACCTTGTCATCTTCACTGTCATTGCGTAGCATACTTAATGCAAATAAACTCACTTGACCGAACTATGTCGATTGATTGCGAAACTTGAGGATTGTCCTCGCCCAGGAGAGACTTTCCTATATTCTTGATAATAGGCCACCGAATGCCCCTTCCCAAAGGGCTACCGAGGAAGTGAGAGCAACTTACAAGAAGTGACAAGATGACAGCACTACTATTCAATGCATTATGCCGATGTGTTGCAGCGACAATATGAAAAGATGGACGCATGGACCATTTGGTCGACCGACTGTCGTGAGATTGGCAATCCCAAATTCGATTGACCAACCGGTCGATCGAATCAGTGATGCCAAATCGTGAAACTTGTGATTTGCCATCCGGTCGACCGATGAGCACTCTGCCACATTTTGGCTTCGGTCGACCGATCGACCGACGCAGCCCTTCTGCGAATTCTTCATCAATTTTGGTCGACCGAATGGCTACTGCCTCTTTTGCGCATCATTCGATCGACCAACCGATCGATCGAATTGGCTGCTGCCACTATTTAACACCATTCGGTCGATCGTCCGGTCAACCGAACTAGAGCTGAAAACTTTTATCTTGGCTTTCTCATTTCGTGCTTGGTTCTCCGGCTTCGTTCTTCAGCGTGTTTTAACTTTAAAGGATTCTCCATGCTATCCAAAATATTTTTGATGCACGCATTGATCTATTTTGGAGATTGATCGAGAGACAAAAGGCTTGACGTATCTTTCATCGATCCTGCAATTTTCATACTTCAATCACTTGTTAAATAGGTTTGTTATCATCAAAATAATCATGAGAAGAATAAAGCGTGAAGGAGGAACCCTTCAGCTAACAGAGCTTAATGAAGTTCAACAACCACAAGCAAATTCGCAACCACCCGTGGAAAGTCCACAGGAAGAATCAATCCCAAAAACACTACCTCCCACCACTCTTCGAAGATCGGGGAGATTGCGTAGACAACCTGAAAGATTATTCATGACTATTGAGAATGACCATGAATTCGTTGATCAAGCAACCAAAGATGTTGATTGCAAATAATGGCAGGAAGCAATGTAATCCGAAATGGACTCCATGTTCACAAATAAAGTCTGGACCTTGGTTGACTTACCCGAAGTAAAAGAAAGATTGGAGCTGATGGCCAAGTGGAGAACTATAAGGGCATGTTGGTAGAAAAAGGTTTCACTCAAAGGCAAGGTCTTGACTATGATGAAACTTTCTCTTGTAGCCATGCTCAAGTTCATTAGGATAATGCTAGCCATTGCTGCATATCATGACTACGAAATCTAACAGATCGAAGTCAAGACTACATTCCTCAATGGTGAACTTGAGGAAGAGGTCTATATGGCCCAGCCAAAAGGATTCATGTCTCCGGTAGGACCGAAGATGGTATGCAAATTGCAAAGGTCCATTTATGGACTTAAGCAAGCCTCGAGGAGTTGAAACATCCGTTCTGATGAGACAGTCAAAGAGTTTGGCTTCATCAAAAATGTAAACGAACCTTGTGTCTATAAAAAGGTTAATGGGAGTGCCGTTGTATTTATTGTGTTGTATGTGGATGACATACTGATCAGGGGAAAGATGTTCCTCTGCTCCAGTCAGTGAAAACATGGTTATCCAAAAACTTCTCCATGAAAGACTTGAGTGAAGCATCCTACGTACTCGGCATTAAGATCTACAGGGATAGATCTAGATAGATGTTTGGTTTGTCCCAGTCTCGGTATATTGATATCGTGCTAAAAAGGTTTAGCATGAAAGGAGTAAAATAGGTTACTTGCCTATGAGTCATGGCATCACTCTTTCCAAGAAGATGCCTCATAAGACACCTGAGGCGAGAAAAAGGATGAGCGAGATCCCTTATGCTTCGGAAGTAGGATCCATCATGTATGCTATGCTCTGTACTCGGCCTGATGTCGCTTATGCCCTAGGGGTAACTAGCAGATTTCAGGTGGATCCTGGAGGATCCTGGAGAGGAACACTGGAAAGCGGTAAAGAATATTCTTAAGTACTTGAGAAGGACTAAAGATGTTCTCCTGATTTATGGTGAGTCGGATTTTAAATTGGAGGGCTACACAGATTCTAACTTCCAATTAGATCCGGATGACAGTAAATCCATTTCTGGGTATGTATTTACTCTGAATGGTGGCGCAATATGCTGGAAAATTTCCAAACAAGGAACTGTGATCGACTCGATGATAGAAGCTAAGTACATCACTGCAAGCAAAGCCACAAAGGAAGGAGTGTGGATAAAAAAATTTATCTCTGAGCTGGGTGTTGTTCCTGAGGTTGTCAGTCTGATCCCCGTTTATTGTGATAACATTGGGACTGTTGCTCAAGCAAAGGTACCTAGATCCCACCACAAATCAAAATAAATCCTAAGGCGGTATCACCTGATCAGAGAGATCGTTGGACGTGGTGATATAAATGTCGAACGTGTCGACACAAAATAAAATATTGCAGATCCATTTACAAAGCACTTAACAAAACAGCAGTTCGATCGCCACTTAAGTTATATGGGTATTAAATACCGCAATTATTGGCTACAAGTGCAAGTGAGAGATTAAAAGAAATAGTGCCCTTGAGTCAATCACATATTGATGTGTATGGAACTATTTTTTGGTTAATGAATAATATGATGCATCTATATTTTGTATATATTAGATTGTGATGAACCCCATGAACATGGGCAATTGATTCCAATGTCATGATGACATCATGCTAGTGAGAGTTGAAATCCAGATGCCCATGTTCTAAATATTTCCAGTCGTAGGATCACCAATTAGAGGATTGATGATTTCGAATAGACAAGTGCACTTGGTACATGTCTTATACGATAAGGCGTAACTAATCTCATAGTTACCTATGAGCCGTTATTAATGTACAAGTGCAAGTGCTCATTAGGGAATGAGTTCACTGAACGAACCTACACGAGGAACACATAATGAAATCCTTACATGAGAGTCAATAGGATGTTCCTCGGGTGATAGTAGGTGCAAGAAGTTCTTGGATCTGAGGTTGTCATGGTTACCTTGTGAGTGACGATCCACTGCTTTGGTTCTATCCCTACGTGGCCCTCAACATCATGTGCCGGGTATTACTGGGCATAAGGAAGCATTAATGAAGGTAGGTGAGCAACCAACATGGACTCGGTTACTCTTAGTGAGAGAAGATAATGACTTATGTGTCCCTGCAAGTGTCGACTCGAGAATCTCGGGCCAGAGTAGATATGAAAGTTAGGAATATATTGTATTAGGGTTTGACACTTATTTCATACCCTAGCCGACTTCGGGATATGCACGGTAACTAATCACCGAAGGGCGTTCGATCCCTGTAGATTGAACCTCATACTATCTGGATAGTCATGATACGTTGCTAGACGTCAATCTTGACTTGTAAGTGGAGTCTCTCACTACCACACTAAAGGGGTTTAGTGGTGACTTGTAAGATTCGAATAGAAGTCGTTCTATTGAATCTGACTCTTCGTTATGCATAACTCACTGCTGGCTTAGTGTGGGGCCCAATGGGTCATACACAATAGGCTAACCTCGTAATGGACCTTATGAGATAAAGTTCAAATGCAACCCTATATGTCTATTAGCATGAACATGCTTCAACTCGATCACGGATCTCGTTTATGGACATGATAGGAATTTCGGTGAGAGGTTTTAAAAAAGGAGGGTCGGGTCCACCTTGGTAGCAACCTATGCCCCTTATAAATAGATGGCCTAACCTCATTCAAGGGGGTTAAGCAAATTGATTATTGATCTTGGAGAAGAGCAAGGGATTGGTTCTTGAGAGACTTCTTGAAGAAAAAAGCTCCAAGAACTTATCTTCATCTCCTTGGGTGGCCGGCCATCTAAAGCTTTCTTCCCCGGTTTTGTGAAGCCAATTGAAGGTCTCTTCCTCTTGTGTGCGTCATCTACTTCATCTTCTTGGAGGAGTCCAAGAATGACAGCGAGGCATTCATTCATCTTTCTCCTCATTTCGTGGTTTTCTCATGCCCTTCCTCCCTTTTGGTACTATGTTCTTGGTGGAAGGATTGTCTTCACCTTGGTGTGTTTCGGGGTTGAAATTGCCTCTCCGTTGAGCCACAACGAGTCTCGGTGTTTGTTGTCCCTTTGTTGCGAGGCGCTTGGTGTGGACTTTCCTTGGAGGACGTGTGCGTGTACGTCTTGAAACGAGGATAGGAGCAGCCATACCATCTGTAGTATAAGCTATATCTTTTTCTTCTACTCGTAGATTGGATTTCTTAAAGATTACTAAAGTAGATTATTATTTTCGGAATAGTTTAAATTTTTTAAATCGCCTTTTCCGCTGTGCTTCTTATTCTCATCCCAACAAGTATTCGCGATGGAACTTCTAGACTCATCAGGGCCACAAAATGTGGCTTTCAGTGATAGCCAACCGTCACACTTCCATATTTAGCTGCCATAGTTAGCCATCGCAAACTTGTTTGCGTTATATAAAAAAAATTAATATTTTAGGAAATTTGTTATTATAGTTCATAAATTATATACTATATTACACGAAGAGAAGGCTCACAAATTGTCCATCATCTTTCTTTGGTCCTTTTTTACTCTTCTCTGCTAGGCAAGCTCAACTTCTAAATTAAGTAGAATTGAGTCATGGTCTTGCTTTCACAGTATGGAAACCCACACACATACTATATGAGGGATTGGTACTTTGAGCGGCCCAACTATGGTATGTACATGGCCATTATTAGCGAAGTAATATACTTTTTTCTCTTTTTTTTGCCAAGCGAAGTAATATACATGACTATGGATTCAACCACTAGTGTGTGATAGGGTTAAACTAACCTTGAGTGATTCTCCTGGCCGAGTGATGATCCTCTTAATGTATGAGTGTTATTGAATAGTATTATTCTATCAATATATATATATGTGTGTGTATGAGTGTTATTTAATAGTATTATTCTATCAAAAAATATATATATATATATATATATAAATATATAAATTGAAATATAATTTATATGAATAAATTGTAAAGTTACTATGATGATCATGACCCTTAAATTGATGTAGTATCTCAAATCATATTACTGATGATGTGTTCTCTCAAACAACTCTATTGACGTCGAGCGATGGACAGTCCCAACCCTCGTAATACACACACCATATATTAGCTTGTTATAATAAAAGATGCTTATTGAACAATTACAATTCATTAGATTGTAATATTGTAATACTTACCGTTTGATGCTCGTGGACAACAAATGAGATCAATCCGCTTGTACATATTACTGGAGTTAATTTAATTAAACCATTAGAAGCTTCTTGTGCCACGATCTGAGCTCATAGTCACATTTTCGTGCTCCTGATTTCCCACGATCAGCCACGTCTGTTTTTTATTCTCTGCTCTATTGCCTATAAAATCTGATGCAAACAATCATTGTTAAATAAATTATTCTTGATTTGCTTGCATCAATTCCTAGTTCCAATATGGTATAAGAGCCCCTAAATCTCTAATGAGAAGCTTCTAATGGTTTAATTAAATTAACTTCACTAATATCCCCCTGCAAGTTAATTTAATTAAATCATTAGAAGCTTCTCGTGCCACGATCTGAGCTCGTAGTCACGTCTTCGTGCTCCTGATTTCCCATGATCGGCCACGTTTGTTTTTGGATCATCAAAACAAGATGGGTGTTGTTGGACGGCCCATCTTGCAAGCGTGTTTTGGGTAACGAAACAGCCTCATACGCTTCAAACTTTCGCCATAGTAAATCTACATGTGTCCATGGCACATTACTCCAAGAGAGCCATGCGCCATGAAAAAAATCAAGGGATCATGCTTGCTATGCACCGAAGCACGTCCTCCTATGGGAACCTACCTACATATATAAATTAATATATTATATTTTTGCTCACTTGGGAAAGGAATAGGGAAGTTAGGCCCACTAGGTCTTTATTGTGCGCGAACTAGCCCTAAACCAGCAGCAGGGGCATTAGAAACAATAGAGGTGGCAAGAGAAAGTACAAGAGCGTTGCATGAAACAAAAGGGTGAGCGATAAAAGCAATGTGGACATTTGGGGGGAGCAAAGGGTGTTGGGAGGATCGTACACAATATGGCTAACCATAGACAACATAATTGGGAAGTAATCGGATAGAAGATCCAATTCTCTAATTATGTGCCCGCGGTAAATTTGCTTCAGCTAGCGGCAAATCTAGAACCATATCTACATAAAGTAGGAGATGACTGTATTAGTTGGAGTTAAGTGGTTTGCCAAAGGTCAATTGAGCACTAGCTCATTATACAACATTCTAAATTTCTCTGGAATTAGAGATAGAACTTACAACTTCATATGCAATATGCGGGAAAATTATTGACTAAAGACAGGTTGCATATATAATTGGGGGATGAGCGTCGATCCAATCTGCGTACTTTGTAATTTTGACAATGAATCTCATTCTCATCTGTTCTAGAATTGTTCCTACACCAAACATGGATGGGGTAAGTTTCTCCTATTGTCGTCTATCATAAATCTTCACATTGGCTATTGTCCTTGGGAGGAGAAAACATACGAGAGCAAGCAAGATAAATTATCCAAGTTCATTTGTCTTATGATCTAGAACTAAAAATATAGTAGTAGGGATGTCAACAGGGCAGGGCGGGTATGGGGGTGCCTACCCGCTACTCGCCCCACGAAACATATATAATATTCATACCCGTTTAATTTCCCGCGAGGGGACGGATCCCCACGGATATTAGCGAATATCCATGACACTTTGAAAAACATAAATTGCAATATTTTATTAAAATTCAAACTCACAATAATGAAATAAATATCAACAACAACATAAGGTCTTCAAGCATTTACAAAAAACAACATAAGGTATTTTTGTAATTATACATATATTCGCGGGTAACAGGTACACGCGAATACGTGTACTATAATATTCGTACATGCCCCATATAATAAACAAGTAAAAATATTTATCCATGACATCCCCGCGGATAGGATATTAACCCTCATTTCCGTCATAAACAGATAAATACCTGTGGATACGCGCTTAAATGAGTATCATTGTCATCCCTATATGGCAAGAACGAAACTCTAGATACTTTGAGAATGTCAGGAGGTTGGAAAATGAGCTTGTCGTGGAGGGTGCTTTTTGTTAAATCAAATAATATTTGTACACAAGACCTAACTTAGGCCTATTCTGTTGATGTACTTTAATTTTCTTTTAATTCTCACTAGTATTTTTCATAACTCTTAGAAATGCAAGTTTTCTTTTCCTATAGTTATTTGAATTTTCTCACTTAGTTTAGCAAATCAATGAGATATCTACGTTTGAATTTTCTTTAAGCTTAATGTATCATTTTACTACATTTATGTGTATCACGCTAATGTGTAGCAAAAAAAATAAATTTAAATGACAAATCTCAAATATGCTAACTGAAGTGTGGCACTCAAATAATTCAATCTTAAAGTATCCTGCGCCAACGGGCTATTGAACTCGTAGCAAAGATAATATTTAAAAATTTGTGTTCTTGCTTTTGAAGAACGTATATATCTAGTAAATATACATGTAGAAAAAATAAGATATGTTATTAAATATATGTGTTCTTCAAAAACAAAAACACAAAAATTTTAAAAATAATGTCAATCTTTTAATAAACTATTTAAAAAATTTAATGGTGATGTTATTACTAGATGGAATTCAACATATCATATGCTTATGTCTACTATAAGATATCAAGATATCCTTCCAATGCTTTACAATCAAAATATATCTGGTGATCCAATTAATAATAATGATTGGTTAGTTGCTGAGCATATTACTCAAATTTTAAAATTTTCTAATAAAGCTACCGAACAATTTTTCGGTGTTTATTATCCTACATGTAATTTAACTCTTTCACATATAGTTCATATTAGTAAAGTATTTTCTTCATATAGACATCATCCTTTATTTGCACAAATTATTTCTTTAATGGAATCTAAATTTAAAAAGTATTGGTCAAATATACCTACTTTATTTTGTTTAGCAATATGTTTAGATCCTAGAATGAAAACTGATGGTTTAAATATGTTGTTAGATGATTATTATAACAATATGAAATTAGATAATGTTGAAGAAAAAAAAAATTAAAATTTCGAATTTATTGAATTCTATATTTGTATTTTACGCTTCAAAATTTGATGATACAATTACAAATAAGACAATATCTTCTTCTTCTATATTAAGAGATGATGGTGGAAATAGTATTAATTCTCAACTTGGTCGTAGAATAAAAAAAACTAAATCTACTAATTTTAATGAATTATTTTTTTGTCTAGATTATAATCATTCTGAAGAAATAGATGATAATAAAATTTTAGCATGGTGGAAAAAATAAGAAAATACGTATCCTATTATTTCAATCATGGCACGTGATATACTAACTGTTCCTGTGTCTACAGTAGCTTTCGAGTCTTATTTTAGTGCAAGAAATAGAATTCTCGACGAAAAAAGGAGCCGAGTGAAGAAACGGTTGAAATGTGCATTTGCTTAAAAAACTGATTGGATGCTGAATATAGATTACAAGATAAGGGAGGACACGACACTTCATCATCGGGAGAGGAGGAAGCTCAAACAAGCGAAGCTGGTGCTGCTGGTCCAAGTACAAGTTAAATCACCGGGAGTACGGGTGATTAAAAATATAAAAAGAACTACATGGACCTGGTCCTTCTATAGTTAATCATTGGGAAGTACAAATTTAGTTATAGAAGGTACGTAGGCAACCTTTTAAGGTGCGGTCTATTATAATATTAAAAAAAATTATTTTATCATTGGATGAATATTTTTGTATTAAAGATAAATAAAAATTTAATTATAATTTAATTTTTTTAAAATCTTTTTATTAATTTGTACTGCGTTACAATGTTACATATAAAAAATATGTTAAAAAATATATAATAAAGTTTAGTACAATGATTAAGCCATCTCAAATAAAATTAAAGGTTCAAGTTCAAAACTCACCCATAAGCATTAATTTTTATAATTAAATTTTAAACCTTTAAAATTTTAATAATTTAAATTAAATAATTTAAATTAATTAATTAATTTTCGGACCAGCCCGAACCCAGCCCGAGCCCGGCCCGGCTAGGCGGGCTTGGGCCCAAGCTGGGCTTGGCTGCCACACATTCGGGCCGTGCCCGACCCGGAGGTGGCCGGGCTTGCCCGGGCCCGGGCACGGCCCGTTGCCACCTCTATCTCCAAGAGGACTTACAACCTGAGGCTTCCTCCCTCAATATCGAGGTCACCTCAACACTTCAAACTCTAAAGGCAGAAATCATATACTAGCAAACACAAGTTGATTTATGCCTCTGCACCAATGCTACTACTCAATCTACAACTAATTAACCCTAGGTCAACAAAGCACAAGTATATATAAAACAATGTAAAATACAAACAAATAAGAACAATAAATAAAACAAACTCAGTTAAGTTCTCCTTGACAATTTTCCTTGCTCTCTTAATGTCCTTTGATAATGATTCTTGCAAGAATGAAAAGCTTTCACAAAGATGAAATAACAAAAGATAGGTTCTTAAGTGATTCTTTAAGAAATCACTCAATATGCCTCATGAACAATTAGTATGATAACCAAACATAAAGACAATCAATATTTGTTAAGGAAGACAATCTGGATGTATATAGAGAGTTTTGGAAGACAATCTGGATGTATATAGAGAGTTTTGGGATGAAATGTCTAAGGTAGCGTAGGATACAATAGCTAGAAAAGTAGCCGCTACGAGTTCAATCGAACCTCTAGTCAAAATTCGATCGACTGCCCCACTTCAGCCGGAACCATTCTATGGATTTTTGTGAATTCATTCAATTTAGGTACAATCTAGGTTCTAAGGCTTTAGGATCATTGAATATTATGACCAAAACACATCAAATGAATTACAATAATATCTCTAAACCCTAAATCTAACATTTAATGCACTTTGACTTAGAGCAATGTTTTCTTCGTTATCTTTTTTTTTCAATCAAGAAAGCTGCAAGCTTATTGTGATCAAACTTTGAAAAAATTACTTAATATAAACATTAGTAGATTGTTTGTTATCGTACAGATAAGAAAATCGTAACTAGCTAGGTTGAAAATCCTAAACCAACAAATGGGCGGCAAGAGAGACAGAAGTAGTGGTTGGAGCAACAAAGGCGACAAAGCAGCTACAAGAGTGGTGAGAGGAAACAAAGGGAAGATACGAGAGACATGCAGCAGATGTGGCCAAAGTAATAAAGGTGGTAGGAGTAACTACAAAAGAGTGGCAAAAATGACATAAATGGTTGCATGGGTGGTAGGAGCAACGAGAATAGGGGAAGTAAAGGGGCAACATGATAAATATATAGTCACTACTAGAAAAATGGGCATCAGCAACGACTGATGCCGTTGCTGAAGAGCATCAGCAACGGCCGCGCCGTTGCAATAGAGCCGTGACAGAAAGTCGCGTTGCTGATAACTTAGCAACGGATCCGCAACGGCCGCTCGGGCCGTCGCTCAAAACATTATCAGCAATGGTCGCTCGGGTCGTCGCTAAAAATATTATCAGCAACGGTGTTGCCACAGACCCGGAGCCGTTGCTGATAACATTAATAGCAACGGCCGCTGAGTCCGTAGCAACGCCGTTAGTAAAAGCCCGTCGCTAAGCCGTTGTTGTAGGTCATCAGCAACGGCTTTCGATAAACTTTTAGCAACGGCTTTCGATAAACTTTTAGCAACGGCTTTCCCACGGACGACCGTGGGAAAGCCGTTGCTGATGATGTGAACCTGGTGACGAAAAAAATTAAAATTTCAAATTTCCATTGATACATTGATACATTATCTGATACATAACTCACACACTCATACCCTCATACACACATTCATTAACACATCACAAACACACCAAGATATACATCAAAACAATTATATTTATATTGATAATTATCCACGATAGTATAAAAACAATTCAAATGCAAAATTGAAGTATCAATATCCAAACAAAATAAGTTAAACAAGTTCAATATCTCAGTAACAAGTTCAATATCCAAACAAAAAATCTCACGATCACGATGGAGGATGGTCTGGATCATATGGCGGGGTCTGGAGTGCTTGAGTGTACACCGGCGTGGACTGACTCGAGGACGATGGATTAGATGATGCCGAAGAGATGCCTGCTTCGGGATGACCTGACATGTTGCGTAGCATAGCATGCATCTCCTCCATCATCTGACTCTGACGCGCGACCGTCTCCTCTAGAGTCCTTATTCTGCTACTATGATCATAACTGGATCTAGAGGTGGACGGCCGCTCACCAGCGACCGGAGGGGTCGGTGCCCAGAGTGGCCCTAGCACGGCTCGCGCATGACCACTATCTGCGAAGCCATATACGCGGCCATGGTCCCAGCCACCTGCGGCCTCGACCCACGATGCTGCGTCAAAGTCCTCGGGGGTACCCTCGCGCTGCACCACCGTCTGGCTGTACGTCTCCTACCCGAGTTTGATTTTTTATTTAATATTTATCATAAAACTTAAATTATAAATATATAATGAATAATTTAAACAAATATATAGTTACCATAATGTATGCAGCGCAGCAAGGACATTTGCACAGATGCTTCTAAAAACATACTTAATTCAGTCAACGGACCCTAAATATTATCAGGTAGAAGATCTCGAAATGCGATCGGAAGTAATCTCTGCATGAATACATGACAATCATGGCTCTTCATCCCTGATATTTTGCAATCATCGACGTTCACACATCGAGATAAGTTTGAAGCATATCCATCGGGTAATCTGAGTTCTTTTACCCATTGACAAACATCTTTGATCTGTTGTTTATTTAACACATATAGGGCCTTCGGTTTCAGATATCGTCCGTTGACCTCTTGTAACTCCAACTCTGGTCTTTTACAAAGTATTTTCAGATCATGTCGGGCTTTGACATTATCTTTAGTTTTTCCAGAAATATCCATCAAAGTGTTGAAAATATTATCAAACACATTTTTTTCAATGTGCATGACATCTAAATTATGTCGAATCAATAATGAACTCCAATAGGGCAATTCCCAAAAGATACTTTTTTCACCCAGTTGTGTGTTTGGCCAAAACCTTACACTCTTTCATTGCGACCAAATATTATATCTGGAAGTGCTGAAACATGTGCTAACATTTGTTCACCAGACAACATCGGTGGTGGCCCATCTCTTTCGACTCTGCCCTTAGTAAATTTATTACGATTCCTTTGATACTGATGATTAACCGGTAGGAATCGACGATGACAATCAAAGAATGAGATTTTTCGTCCGTTCTGAAGACTGATTGATTTAGAGTGTTTCATACAATACGGACAAGAGAGTCGGCCGTGAGTGCTCCAACCCGACAACATGCCGTACGCCGGGAAATCATTGATTGTCCACAAGACCGCGGCCTTTAAATTGAAGTTTTGCTTCCGATGACAATCATAAGTGACAGCTCCCTCAGTCCACAATGTTTTCAATTCATCTATCAAGGGTCTGAGAAATATGTCAATTTCTTTTCGCAGACCCTTAGGACCCGGAATAATCATCGAAAGATAAATAAATTCATCTTTCATGCACATTGACGGTGGCAAATTATAAACTGTCAGCAGCACTGGCCAAACTGAATAAGAAGTTGCAGAATGTCCAAACGGATTAAAACCATCTGTGCACAATCCCAATCTGATATTTCTAGTATCCCTAGCAAATGAAGGATAACATGTATCCAAATGTTTCCATGCTTCACTGTCAGATGGATGAGTCATTACTGTATCATCACGACTTCTTGCATGCCAACTCATGTAGGGGCTGTCTTTTCCGACATGAATAATCTTTGAAGCCTCGGTGTTAGTGGAAAATACCGAAGCACCTTAAACGGGATATTTTTCTGTCGGACCGATTTCTTCTCCTTGTAACAAGGGTGTTGACATACAGGGCATTTATCCAACTGCACATTTTCTTTATAATATAAAATGCAGTTATTTTGGCACGCGTGTATTTTTTCGTACCCAAGCCTCAATTTTCTCATTAGCTTTTTAGTCTTATAAAAAGTTGGCTCAAACTTGTTATCAGTAGGCAGCATTCCATTAATCAATCCAGCAATCCGATCATACGCAACTCCGCTGATATTACAATCGGCCTTGATGTTTAAGAGCTGTGTCATTGCTGAAAACCTAGTGTATTTAGGACAATTCTCATACAAAGGTTCATCGGCAGCTTTCAACATCTCGTAAAATTCTGCAGCTTCTTTATTCGGTAATTCAATCTCTACCGCAGCCCCTACTTCTGTGATATCAACCGCTGTAGTATCTGGTGGGACTGATGTCTGAAGAACTGGCCGATCAACATTATCATTCAGGCGGAATTGACCCCCAAGACTATCAAGTATCATAGTTCTATAGGGATTACATTGACCGGATGAAGAAGCACCAGCAGAGGAAGATTCACCATATGTCTGAACGACAGGATTGCTCGACATCCCGACTTCGCGTGACTCCCCGTGACAAGTCCATAGAAAATATCTTAGTGCAAATCCTTTGGTATATAGATGCAGAGTGACAGTCTCCCGATCCAAAAATCGTCCATTTGAACAAATGCGGCACGGACATCGGATTTGATCACCCATGCTAACGAAATTCCGATTCGAATAGGCGAAATTTAGGAAGTACGTTAAGCCTAATCGAAACTCATTCGTTAAAGCTCCACGATCAAGACGTCGGTACATCCAACTTCGATCAGCCGACATGATTCTGTCAATCAATGACAATTTCTTTGGTTAATGTCTTTAGGTGAGATTGTCCTATTCCATTCGGGATTTATGTTATTCGTACTGCACTTACGTTTTTATTTTAACTGTTAACTAATTATTCTAAATTTCGGCAGCATCTCCCTACAGTTCTCCGAATACGCATATCATCTGGGCGCGTATCGGAGAACAAGAGAGATGTTGCCGAAATTTAGAATAATTAGTTAACAGTTAAAATAAAAACGTAAGTGCAGTACAAATAACTATATTCTCAAATTGTCCAATCAGGGACAATTCAAGAATTGTACGTCGTATAAAAGATCAACTACTTCTTTTACACGAACATACAATCCCCGAACGGATCTAAGGTTTTGCTAAATCATATCCGACTCGTCGATGCGTACGTGAAACATATCAACTCGTCGGATGGATGATTATTTTCTAAATGTTTCGAGACAGTTCGAGTCCATATTGGACGATTTCGGCGCGCGTCCGAAGTGGACGATTCCGGCGTGGGTCCGAGGTGGACGATTCCGGCGCGCGTCCGAAGTGGACGATTCCGGCGCGAGTCCGAATTGGACTATTCCGGCGCGCGTCCGAAGTGGACGATTCCGGCGCGCGTCCGAAATTAATCTAAACTCTAATAATTAATCTAACAAATTAAACAATTAATCTAAACAATTATAAAACAATTAATTAACAATTATAAAACAATTATAAAACAATATAAATTATATATAAAATTATAAATTTCGGCGCCGGAGTCCACCCTCCGGCGCCGGCGTACAGTGGCCGGACACACTGTCCGGCCACTGTACAAGGTCCGGCGACGGCCATCGGCCGACCGCCGCCGGCCGAAACCCTAGAAATAGGGTTTCAGTCGGATTGATTCCCGCCGGCCGCAACGGGAAGAGACGGCCGGCCGGCGAGGCATACCTGAACAAGTCGGCAGCAGCGGGAGGAGGAAGAGGCGTCATCGGCGTCGTCGGCGTCGGCAGCAGCGGCAGCGGCGGCGAGAGGCGAGAGCAGCAGCGGCGGCGGCAGCAGCGGGAGGAAGAAGGGTCGGGCGCGACCGGTGCCCTATATAAACTTATCAGCAACGGCTCACTCGCCCGTTAGAAAGTCGTTGCTGATAAGTTATCATCAGCAACGGCTCACTTGTCCGTTAGAAAGCCGTTGCTGATAATTAAAATATCAGCAACGGCTCGCCTTTCCGTCAGAAAGCCGTTGCGGATAATTAAAATAATCCGCAACGGCTCGCGTGTCCGTTAGAACACCGTTGCAGATACAAATATCTGCAACGGCTCGAGCGGCCGTAAGAACGCCGTTGCTGATAGCCGTTGCTGAAGACCTAATTTCTAGTAGTGAGTTGGGGTGGGAGAGATGGAAAGAGGAGCGGCAAAGACGGTAGGAGGGTTGCAAGGGCGACAAAAGAAATAAGAGTAGCAGACGAGCAAGAGTGATGAAACATCAATCAAAGCACTAGAGGTGGTGGTGGTGGCTATATATCGAATAAGATGAGGGTCTGGTGCTGGTGGCAATCGTCGTCCTTTACCCCTGTAATATTCTTGAGGCATCATAACTACAAGTCTATTATAAATTATATATATAATTATACATATTCGAATTATATATAATTTTATATAAATCCAAATCTAATTATAAATTTAACTACTTTTATATTACGGAGTAACTAATTATATAAAATTTAGAATTAGCAGCTAATTAATTCACATAATGAAACCTAATTAATATTAAATTTAATATTATAACTAATTATGAAATTAAATATTATAACTAATTATCTAACTCAAATGTTAATTAAATCAAATTAATAGTATTTAAATCAAATGAACAAGACCTAATTATTAATCAAACAATTATTTAAGTCTAGTAGTCGGCGACAAGAAGACAACACTGACAACAACAGTAATAACACGTCAGTGGAATCACAACAGGGGTGGCAATGGCAACATAAAGAAAAGAAGGAAGAAGATATAAGAATAAATAGGAACATGCGTTGTCGCAAGTAGATGAAAAGAAATTACTCATTCACGATGGCTTTGGCTGACTGTAGCATAACATCTACGACAACTCGAGGTCGTCGTCTCTATGCCGTCACAAAAACTTTTCTAATGACAGCTACTTACATCTTTATCAACCATTACTAATAGATTGTAACAATTTATATGATTTCTAGTAGTAATTTTATAAGTAACAGGGTAAGTCTTGATTATTTTTTTTTCTATGGATGTCTCTAGCTGAATTATCCTTAAGTGTGAAATTAGATTAATTAAATCCTACTAATTTTAAGTGATGAAGGTCGACCCCGAAACTTTTGTTATCTATAACAATGGCTTTTAGGTGACTGGATGTCCAGTCTTTTGGGATCTCTATCCTCTCCTATCTCCTCTCTTATCACTTGACAACAAAACGATCGTTTTATTCTTGTTAACTAACATAACTAACACTTTAAAAAGTTATTTGAGTTTTGATTCAAATTCTTAATTTTTGGCATAATTGTTTCTTTTCGCACTTATCTCTGCATTAACTCATCAATTTTCACAATATTTATCGTTCACAAAAATGAGAAAAGGTGAAGAACTCTCAAATTTTTGCAACCCGATTGATGCTGATAAAATTATATGGAATGAAATTTACTTTATTAGATGGATTAAGAATCCTGCTAATTTTTGTTGATGAAGGTTTTAGGTGACAGGAGGTGCGTCCTTGGGGATCTATGTCCTCTCTTCTCACCTAGTAAGTTTGAAGTGATAATCTTTTGTTAACTAACATAACCGACACTTTAAAAAATTTCTTTGAGTTTAGATTCAAATTCTTAGTTTCTGCACTTATCTGTGCATTAATTCATGAATTTTTGCAAATTTTTTCTCCTAACAAATATGAGAAAAGGTGAAGAACTCGCAAATTTTTGCAACCCCATTGTTGCTAATAAAATTTATACTAATTAAATTTTACTTGTCCAAAATTTCATGGCCCCTGTAGCTCAGTGGATAGAGCGTCTGTTTCCTAAGCAAAAGTTGTGGGTTCGACCTCAACCTGGCGCGATTGACTGACTGTATAGTTTCTCTGCATCAATTCCAGAATTTTTTTAACATTTTATGTTAACAAAAATGAGATAACTTTTGAAGATCCGGTTGATTCTTACAAAAATCAGTAAGCGCCTGTAGCTCAGTGGATAGAGCGTCTGTTTCCTAAGCAGAAAGTCGTAGGTTCGACCCCTACCCGGCGCGATCACCATATATGCCTACTCCATTTTTAACTATAATTAACTTCATTCCACGTTTTTCTGAATAAGAGTAATATGTTTGGGAAGAACCGGACCGAGCCAGAATTGCTGTGGGCTTCCATAAAGGAGGAAAAAGACCCATTTATCCATCATTTAAAAATTGCTGTGAATCCTTAATATCTAATATTTTAGAAATAGTATACAGCCTGTAGGTTATGAACTACATCATTTTAATTAAAAATCATATGTTCTTTTGAAAAACTGGTTTGATAAATCGAATTTTGATCGATTCACTCAGATTTTTGAACGCCTGACTTTTTAAAAAAAAACAATTTAGATAGGTTGTGAAACTAATTCACTATCTACCTATGGTGCCGTTTAGTTGACGCAACTTCCCCAGAAAATTATAATTTTTGGTATTATTTAATTGACACATTTTTTGTATTTTGCAAAAAGTATAATTTTTTCAGGAAGTGTGAAGTAACTTACCTAAGGATATCTACGTAAGTTGCACTTTCTTTATTGTATTTTTTAAAAAAAATAATTATATTCTCATATTTGTATTTAATGCTAGACTTAATTTATGTTTTTAACGTTATGAAATTAGATAATTCATAAATTCTTGACTTAATTATTTTATTTTAATTTATATTTGAACAAAATATATAATTTTTTATATTAGTTTCAAATAAAAATTGATTTTTATATATAGTAAATTATATATTATATTAATTATATATGAAAAAAAATATTATATATATATATACATATGTTAAAATAATAATTTACAAATAATTTTTAATTTTTTCATATATTTTAATTTATAAATAAATTATTAATTTATAAAACGAATGGTATATTGGTCATTTGATGAATACTTCCTAAGAAGTACTCATGTCAACCAAACATGTTACGGATGAAAAATTACACTTTCTATCAAGTAATTTTTTATCAACCAAACACATCTTTAGTACTTTTCAAGAAATATAGGTAGAAAATTAATTCATAAAAACTATAATTTTTCATAGAAATTTATTTCTCATGTCAATCAAACTAGACTTATATCTATATAGTTGAATCAGCTCCTTCGATTTGATTTTAAAAACACCAAATAATAATATGATAGAAAACGACTTCACATACAAAATAGCTTATAAGATCATAATTTTAATCTATATATGGTCTTTCAGTCTTTGGAATGTTCGAGTTTTGAGAGAAATAAGAGAAATTTCACAGGGTAACCTTCTTTCTTCGTTTCTCAGCCACTTGTCTAAAATAGTAAAATCAATTTGATAGGAGATAATTATAATGTTAATAGAAAATTATTTCTTTAAAAATTGGAATTGAATGAGAATAAGCATTGATTCATAACTATCCTTTCAATTAATTTATACAAAGGTTCAACAATTTTTTTAAAATATTAATAACTACTAAACAATTTAATATACATATATGCTATGAAGCACCGACACCGACACCGACACCGACACCGACACAGGACACAACATATATACATTAATTTTTTTAAAAAAAGATCTACAATAGATATAAAGATTTATAATAATATCGATCATAATATTTTCATTGATATCAAATTTCTCATTTTTAATTTTTTCTAAGCCCCTTTCAAAATATATGAAGTATTTTAGATAATTTTTCGTGTCAATACCTACTATTTCTAAGCCCTTTCCAAAAGCATAGAGCATAATATCTATTGACATCTCCTAAAAAAATTCTAAATTGACATGTCTTAGTAGAACTAGTTATGTACACCCACATGTAAACAAAAATTGAAGTAGAGTCTCACTATCTTCTTTATCAATCATTGTTGTTATCTTCTTCATTGGGAAATATTACTCTCTCCAACTCTGGTTCATCAAGAGAAATATTAGCAACTTCAAGGATTCCATTATCTTCACAAATCGGTGAAAACTCATATCCTGCAATATTTTATATCATTGTTTCTCCTTTATTGTATTGGAAAGTTTTCCTTAAAATGAGACGAAGGTTAGTATGGACAAGTACTAAATTCTCTGCACGTTTAGGCTTCATCTTGTTCCTTTTAAGTGAATGGATAAAAGAGTAAGTTCTCATATTTCTTTCACAACAACAAGAAGATAGAATACTAAATCCCTTTATTGTTTTATTATTTTGTTTAAAAAGATGCATGGATGGCTGTGTTCGGAGTTTCGAGCGTCTGGGTTGTGTCCGAGCAAGAAAAAAATTGACTAGTCAAAACACTCTTGGACATGTGGGACACGTGTGTCGGACGAGTGTCTTCGTGTGTTGGTGTCTGCGAGTGCGACATGTCGGACACGCAGACATGGCAGTCTGATGGAGTGTCTGTGCTTCCTATAATATATATATATATATATACCATAATTTTATTAAAAATATGCATACAACTTTGGCAAATACCTAAATTTAATGAATTTATGGAAATAGATATTATTTCTATACTTTTCATTACTATATAATTAAAAAGATTAACAATCGAGTTTGACAAGCATCTAAGAGACTTGATTTTATAATTATAATTTATCTTAATTTGGAATGAAATAAAGTGGTAATTGTTTTCTTGTTAAAAAAAATATAATTTATCTTAATCAAAGTAAAATATAATTAAAAGTGCACTAAAATTTAGATAGGCCGATTTAATCATATTCTAACCAATAATTGCTAAATTTAATTGACCAAATGAATTATTTTTTATCAATCTTTTTCTAGCGACGGCTACTTGCAGATATTGCTAATTAAGTTGTTGCTTGCAACAACTCCACCAACCATCACTAATAAATCATAGTAATTCATATGATTTCTAGTCGGGGTTTTATAAGTAACATATAAGTCTTGATTTTTTTTTCCCAGGATGTTCCTGGTTGAATTTTCTTTTGGTGTGAAATCAGATGGATTAACTATCCTATGAATTTGAAAGTTCCGAAAGGAACTTAGATGATACCTTAGTCAAGATCATGGATTTGAAAATGAGATTTGGACAAAGGATGGTTAGATGATAACAAAGCTATGACTTTAAGTATCTTGACAAATAACACAAGTGCTTTGTGCAAGCAATTGCAAATCAAATGATGATCAAAATTTAAATTAAAGTGGATTGAATAGGGGGAGAAGAACACTTGGTTCTATCACAATTATGTCAAGATAAGAAGAAGATGAAATAGAGTTGAATACATACCAGTCAATGGAGTGAAAATGACTGATGAAAAGGAGATAGTAAATAGTTTTGATGATCGGTATAAGCAGCTATGGAAACAATCCGTTAGCAAGGAAAATATATTAAACCATTGTAGAAAATTTGAAGTGGAGTAAAATTGAACCAAATGAAGGTAGAGAGTTGGTGAAGGAAGCCTTGAAGATATCTCTCGTGCAATTAGATAAATGGGGAGAGGGAAGAGTCCAGGGCTGATGGATATATCTTAGAGTTTTACTTGACTGCTACGATATAGTGAAAAATACAATGAAAAAAGATTTTAATTCAATCTTCATGAATGATAGTGTACCTCCAAAATGGAAAGAAATAATCCTAGTTATGATACAAAAAGTTAAAATACCAAAAACTATAATTGAGTTTAGGCTGATTGCCTTGTGTAATGTAGTGCATAAGATCTTTGCAAGGGTCTTAACAAACAGAATTAGAAGGGTGCTAGGAAAGATAATTGGGATTGAACAGAATGCTTTTGTTCCTAACAGATGCTTGCATGACTACATTGTAATGATGAATGAAGTGGTAAATTCTACTCATAAGTCAAATTAAGGCCAGGCCAGATAAACCAATTTTGGTTTTGAAACTGGACTTGGAGAAGGCATATGGCAGGTTAGATTGAAATGTCATTTTATGCATAATGTAGAGTATGGGATTTTCAAAAATTTTCAGAAAATGAATCAAATCATGTATGGAAGATGTAAATTTTATTGTTAAGGTAAATGGTGAGCAATCAAGAAATTTTGAAAGCTTTAAAGGTATAAAACAGGGAAATCCTCTATCTCCCTATCTTTTATCTTAATTGAGCAGTTGTTTTCAGAATTAATGAACAAATCTGTTGAAAACAAAAAAATCATCCCTTTCAAACTGGGAAATGTGAGCCTAGGTCATATTTTTTTTGCAGATGATACGGTGTTATTTGTTAAAGGTTGTGAGAATTCTTGCTAACATTTGCTCAAAGACGTGGAGGTAATGGGATTTGATTGAATTGCTAACGAGGAGAAGGTTATCTGAGCGCTGAGGGTTGTGACCGCGTAGTCGGTGGTCGTCCTGCTTTTGGTCATCTTGTTGTAGCCTGTAGACTCTTTTGGCATGTTTCACAAATTTTGTGCACTCTTTTGAAACGTTAGAGGTCTTAACCGACTTTCAAAGCGTTACATGGTGAAGCAGGTTGTCAAGGATGCAAGATGTAGTATTTTATTTTTATCAGAAACTAAGCTGAATGCTTGCTCTAGAAGAATTGTTAGGCAATTATCAGGGTTTTCATCTAATGATAATTTCTGCGTTATTGACGCTTCTGACCTTTCGGGCGGCCTCCTTGTTGCATGGGACCCTTCGATTAGGCATTGTTCGAACTGTATCATTGGGAAATGGTCAATACAACTATTTCTCAGGCACCGTCAGTTGGGCTTCAATTTTATTGCGATGGGAGTCTATGGGCCTCCGAATCATTCTCGATGAGCATTTTTCCTCCAAGAGCTTCGACAGATTAGCACAGCTATTGCAGAGCCGATCATTGTGGGAGGCGACTTTAATGTAACTCTTCATAAGGGGGAGAGATTGAACTGTGTCGGTAATGCAGCTGATTCCAAAAATTTCTCAGAGCTAATTGCGGATTCCGATCTTATGGACTTTCCTATTTCGGGAAGCAGGTATTCTTGGACCAATAACCAACAGCCTCCAGCCCTAGCAAAGCTAGATCGAATCCTGATTAATAGCGACTTCACAGCTCTTTTACCCTTGGCGGTGGCCTCTTTGGGAAATAGGAGATTACCGAATCATAACTCCTTGTTTTGGCACTCCTCTTCCCAGACCAGTGTCATTCGGAAACCCTTTTGTATTGAGAACGGGTGGCTGAAAGTAGATCAATTCTCTCATATCATCCAAGTTGGGCTCGTTCCAACCTCAGCGGCCCTCCTCCAGGGATCGCCATTGGATCAATGGCTTTCTCTTTGGAAGCCGTTGTGCCGTATTATTGTAGAGTGGGACAAATCCAGACACGCCTATTGGTCAAAGCTCATAGTGGATGCAGAAACTCGTATCGGTGCTCTAAATCCCAAGGCAGATACCGGATCTATTTCTATGACAGACCTAGTCGAGCTCAAAAGGCTGAAGGAGATCCTGGACAATTGCTACAAGGATACCGCTACTTATTGGGGCCAAAGGGCCAAGAAAAGATGGTTGAAAGACGGGGACCGTAACACCCGTTTTCTTCACCTCTGTGCATCTCACCGCAGAAGGGTCAACTGGATATCTTCCATCAATGCTAGGGGGCTTCCATTTCAGACGAAGAGGGAATTGCATCGGCATTCAGGGATTACTACGTGTCTCTGCTCGGGAAGGAAATTTCCCCTTTACTCCAAACCAAATGGAATTGCATTTATGAGCCTCAAGACATAAACCTTCTCAGCCTCGACGCCCCTTTCTCTATGTCATCAAGGTCATTAAAGCATGTAAAAGTTTCAAGTCTCCGGGGTCGAATAGTATCACCATAGAGTTCTACAAAAAGTTTTGGCCTCTCATTGGCTCCCAGGTTCGGGACATTCTCCTGCAAATTCAGACATACCCGAGTATTATGGCCCGTATCAATATAGCAAATATTATCATAATCCCAAAAAAGTAAGGCGCCAATGAGCTAAGTGATTTTAGACCCATCAGTCTGGAGAATAGTATCATCAAGATCTTTTCCAATCTACTTGCTAACCGTCTGGCGTTGTTCATTCCAGATTTGATTGATAATAAGCAGGGGGCCTTCACCAAGGGTCGTAGCACTTTGGATTATTTTATGACTGCTTATGAGACTGTATGGGGTTATCGTATTAATGACCTAGATGTATGCCTCATCAAACTGGACTTCGAAAAGGCATTTGATTCAGTTAATTGGTCTTTTATAATTCAGATGCTCAGAGCCAGAGGTTTCCCCCATGTGGATTTCATGGGTTCAAAATCTTTTCCAAACAACGGAATCCTTCATTATTATTAATGGTACCGAAGGCAGGCCTTTTAAGCATAAAAGAGAGCTCAGACAAGGTAACCCACTATCGCCTCTCCTTTTCATATGGGTGTCTGATGTGTTCTCGAGGCTTGTGACCAGGGCAACTTTATTGGGCCTCCTTTCTAGCGCTCTGGAGCAGTATATCGGAGGCGGAATTACTCATATGCTTTTTGCGGATGACCTACTTCTATTCAGCAAGGACTCTGATGCTAGTATATCATCTTTTGATCTTCTGCTAAAATGCTTCAATCTGTGCACCGGATTAAAGCTCAATCTCTTGAAGACTAAGGTGATTCACATAAGAGGTGATGCTTCAAAAGCAGCTTCAGCGGCTCTCAAATTGGGCTATTCCACTGGCTCTTTCCCTCTTGAGTATTTGGGGCTTCCTTTGCGTCCAGGAGATTTGACCAAGGCAGATTGGAGGTCCATTATCACCAAAATGGATCGGATGCTAGCTTCATGGCAAGGTCCTCTTCTCTCGAGAGTCGGGCGTTTGACTCTTGTAGATAGCATTCTTACAAGCCAAGTCTCCTATATCTTCTCAATTTTCAAGGCCCTATGATGGGTTATAAAGCATGTCGACAAGCGAAGACGTACATTTTTTTGGACAGGGAGATAAGAAGCGGACATCAGGGGAAAATGTTTAGTCAGCTGGGACGTCCTTACTCGCCCTCGATCTGAGGGGGGATTGGGGATCTTAGATTTGGATTCGCACAACCTTGCACGTTTAGGGAAATAGATTTGGAGGCTGCTTCAGCCTGAGGGCATGCCTTGGTGGGAGATCCTATTGGCGCTGTATCCTAGGTTACGATTCATCAGCCTAGCCGATCATCAGGGTCTTTCTCACATTTGGAAGGGGTTCTGCAACCTCTTTGACATTTTCGGGATATCTCTCATATGTCAGGCTGGCGAGATCTCTTCTTTTCAGTTCTGGTTAGACCCTTGGCTGAATGGTGAGTGCCTAAGCATCAGATACCCTACCCTATTCTCAGCCGCTCTTAATCTGAATATTACTATCGAAGAGGCAAAGTCAAGGGCACCTTCTGGAGAATCTATCGAATGGTCCATTCAGTTTAGATACCTGGCCCTACAAATTTTTTATCTAGATTGTCAGAAAACTTGACTCCTTTTCTAAATTGTCCAGGATCAGACAGATATGAATGGAGGTGGAATAGGGATGGGATCTTCTCAACGAGCTCTCTATACCGGATCCTAAACTTCAGATGAGTCAGGGATCCTCGGGTCCCCTTCTTATGGCAAAATAATTTTCCTCCAACCTCGTCGTTGAATAACTGGTTGATCAAAAAGGTTCGACTTCCCACGAGGGATTGGTTGATTACGCACAATGTCAATGTCCCGGCCTCTTGCCCCCTATGCAGCAACTGCGACGAATCTCATTCCCACCTCTTCCAAGATTGTGATTTCACTATCCAAGGATGGGCAATCTTCCTTCACCTCTCGGGATATGTTTTTTTCTCGATCGCTTATTCGCCATGGGATCCACAGTTTTCTCATCAGTCAGCGGTTAAAAGAGAGCGATTTCGTCTAGTGATGGTCTGGCGATCCAAGATTTGGCATGAGAGGAATCAGAGAATCTTCAAGAATTTCGCTAAGTCCTCCTTTGAGCTCGCAGCAGAAGCCTCGGCCAATTTCTGTAATTTGTATTGATCTAGCCTTGTCTCCCATGGGGATCTCGGCTAGTGGTTATTGTTTAGCTTTGGTTTAGCTTTTAGCTTTTCTTTCATCCTCTCCCCCCTCTCATTTGTATCCTCTTCACTCCTCCTGAATAGAATACAAGTTTCCCCGGTTCAAAAAAAAACATTTGAAGAAGCTCTTAAATAAATATTGCAAACTCACTGGACAAAAGGTTAATAAGAAGAAGTCAGAAAAAAAATTTCCTGGGAAGTGTAATGTGGATTCCAAACATAAGGTGTGTCAATATTTGAATATTAAGGACGAAAGTAATCCTACGAAGTATTTGGGTACTTTTGTCTCTCCAAAAAGATTGAAAAATAAATACCATATGAGACTAATTAGCAAGGTGAAAAGAAAATTTAAATGTTGGGCTAAAAATTAAGTTACTCAGGCAGGAAAAGCAATATTATTGTGCCGGCCCATTCTTTGCTTTCCTCTTGGGTGAGTGAGAATGTACTAAACAACATTGAGAAGATGGAAAATAAATTTTTTCTAGACTACTCAAAATGAAAGGCGTTCAGCTAGATTAATCGGTTGGAAGAAAGTTACTAATAGTAGAAGAGGGGTTGGGGATCAAAAACTTGCATGTAATGAAGAAGGCCTTGATGGCTAAAAGAATCCTTCCTTTGTTGAATAAGGAAGATATTCCTTGGTCAAGATTAATAAATGCTAAGTATAACTGTTTAAATCATTGGGTGCAAAATTATGGTAATAGTGTATCCTGGAATGCAAAAACTATTATGGAAAGTATAGACTGATCCTTGGATATCTAAGCTGCCAATGAAGTGGTGGCCTACCTGCCTAAATGTTCAGGAATCGTTAAAGTATAGCTCAATATGTGAACTATTGCATGATAATAATTGGAACTTAACATTGTTGACTAAGTGCTTTGGAGTTTCATTGTGTAACAAAATTGCTGGTATTTGGGTGGATGCTGAACATGAGAAAGATAGATGTGTATGGAGCTTAAGTGACTCAGGAGATTTAACAACTAGAAGAGCACATTGTTACATCAAAGATAGAAGACAGAAATGAGTATTGTGGCTTTAATTGGCTAAAGCTATGGAGAATGAAAATGTCTGAAAGAGTCAAAGTATTTGTATGGAAGTTAATTTGGGGTAGGTTTCCTACCTCAAAGTGACTTGGGAGCTTCACATGGGCTGAACTAAGAAAGCTTTGTTTGCAAATCAGGAGAAGATGATAGTGAACTTTTTTTTTTCAATTATGACTTTGCAAAAAGATACTGGAATATGGTTGAAATACAATTGGGGTTTGGTTTTAAAATAAAAGATGAGTGGATGAATGGAGGTTGGTTCAAGGAAGCTGATGCATATGACAATGAGTCTGGAGCCAAATTGACAATGTTTATAGCAATTTTATTGTGGCTGCTATAGAAGAATAGAAACCAAGCCAAATATGAAGGAAAAATGTGTAGCTTGTATGATATTTTTGTGAAGGCTTTCAATGATACATATTTTTACAATAATGGGGTGGATGAAGTAAAAAATAATCTGGCTGAAAATTTTAATGAGAATGCAGGAAGTGACTGTTATACTAATATGAGAGGAAATCTAAAAGTGTTGCTATGTGATGCAGCCTGGAGGAGTCTTCGGAGGGTGGTGCATGTTTTATTTTAGTGGAGAAGAATATATGAAAACTTATTGGTGCAAAAAATTTGAAGGTGAATAGTCCTCTAAAAGCTAAGCTTGTTTTCATTTGATATGGACTTGACAATATGAAGAAAATTGACTTCAAAAATATTGTTCTTATGTTGATTGCTTGAGAATAATTAAAATCTTAAAGGGTGTTTTCAAAGCTCCATGGGATATGGAAGACCTAGTTAGCAGAATATGGCAGCTTGGTAAATTGGTAGGTGTTGATGATTGGGTGCATATAAATAGAAATGTAAATAAGATATCACATTATGTAACTAAAGTTGTTACGTGTGAGAATTATTGTGGGGGCTAGGAAAGTAGGTTCGATGCTTATGAGATGGTTGAGTGTGTGTTGAAACTCTGTAATGAACAATTTACTGATTTCATGAATAAAATTTCATCTGACGGAGGAGGTGGCCTTGGATATAGAGAGATTGGAGCTATGCAATGTGATAACTCTGATTTTTCTACTAACGAGATTACTGAATCCGATGGATGGATGAGTAATTTTATTTTTTTAAAAATATCCTATTAATTTTAAGTGATGAAGGTCAAATTTGATCCTAAAGCTTTTATTAAAAATAATAATGGTTTTTAGGTTTTTTATCCTTTTTCTCACCTGATAAGTGGGAATTGATCATTTTTTTTGTTAACTAACATAAATGACACTTTTAAAATTTTCTCTGAGTTTAGATTCAAATTATTAATTTTTGGTATAATTTCTTCTATGCGCACTCATCGGAGCATTAAATCATGAATTTTTGCAATATTTTCTGTTATCAGAAAATGAGAAATATGAAGAACTCACAAATTTTTCCAACCCGATTTGGTAAGATACTAAACATTTATTAATTGAGTATTTATAAAATCTATTATTTATCAAGCGCTTTTAGCTCAGTGGATAGAGCATCTGTTTCCTAAGCAAAAAGTCGTAGGTTCGACCCCTACCTGGCGCGATTGACTATATAGTTTCTCTCTCCATCAATTCCTGATTTTTTTCAATATTATTTTGTTAACAAAAATGAGATAAAGTTTGAAGAATCTTGATTCTGAAAAAAATTAATAAGCGCCTGTAGCTCAGTGGATAGAGCGTCTGTTTCCTAAGCAGAAAGTCGTAGGTTCGACCCCTACCTGGCGCGATTAACTATATTATTCTTTTTTCCAGTAAAATTAATTTCAGTCCACGTGTTTCTGAATAAGAAAATAAGTGATTAAATGGAGTCGATTAAGTAATATGTTTGGGAGGAATCGGACCGGGCCGGAATTGGTATTGGCTGTAGGAATTTAGAGGAGGAAAGGAAGAGTAACCTCCTTTTTGTTTGAAATATATGCTTCCTTCAACCTGGAAGTATACCCTATTTCTCGGTAATAAAAATTTAAAAATATAAATAATTTATATTGTTGAGTATATTTAATTAACTCATGAGTGTTGTTGAAATAGCAGTGGGATAAAATCAATAGTTTCAGAAGATATTGAGAGAATAAAAATGATAAAATTTGGTATTGGCTCACACCTTAAACAGCTTCTAAGTTTTCCGAATTGAATTGGGTCTAATTTTCACATATTTAATGTTCATTATCATAATTCCATTCACCAATAGTGGTCAACTTAAATACTTAATGAGAATAGAAATTGATTCATAACTATCATTTCACTTAATTTCCCTATTGTATAAATGTTTTTTTTATGATATATATAAAAATAATTTATACAAGGTTCAACCAAATACTATTTTTTTTAATAATAATGATTACTAAACAATTTAGTATATATATATATAATTAACCACCTTAAATAAGTAGCAGAAGAGTCATACTACAATTTTATTAAAATATATGTATAAATACCTAAATTTAATGCACCTATGAAAATAAATATTTTCTCTGTACTATTAATTGGTCTCAAACTAGGGAAATTTTTATATTTTAGCATTTTTTTCCGAGTACTTAGAACTTAAAATTATGGTGAATGATTATTGGGAGTTGAATGGGGGAGATGATATCACTACGATGGAGAATATAGAGAATTTTGAAGACAATTTTGATGAAGTGGAATAAGGAGGTAGCACGTAATTTGAAGAGAAATATAGATGATACAAATAGAAAATTGACAATGCGAGAAATGAAAGATAAATAAGGGGTCATCACTCAAGAGGAACAAGATTATATGATAATATTATAGAAGAAATTGATAGCTTTTAATAGATAATTGAAAATTAAATGATGGTCGAAATCAAAGAAAAAATGGATTGATGTGGGTGATTGAGAATATAAGATTCTTTCGTAATATGATTAAGTTGAGAATAATAAGAAGCAGGGTGAAGAATTTGAAGTTGAATGACTCAGTAATTACAGATGATAAGGAGATGGTTGAGTATAGGATAGATTATTGTAAAATAAATGGACAAAGTTTTCAACAATTTAAGGGCTTTAAAGCATAAGATAAGATGATCTAATATCATCTAATTTGTTTATTATGATGAAGGAACTTTTATCAATAATAATAAGAGATTTTGTAATGAAAGTAAAAAAATACACCTTTTAAAATGAAAGATTTTAGTATAAGTCATCTAAGTTTCACGGATGACTTAATCTTCACAATTAAGGGAAGTCGGAAATCATGTGAAGAATTAATTGAAACCCTTGATGCTTACTGTACAATGACAGATTGAAAAATAAATAAAGAAAATTTTAAAATATATTTGTCAAGAAGATGTTCTCCGAAAACGAAATATAGGATTTGCCCGCTCTCGAGGATAAGGGAAGGAAAATTCCCTATCCAATATTTAGGAGCCTTAGTAGCACCAAAAGCACTAGACAGTAATCATCAAAATAAGGTGGTGGAGAAGATTTCCAAAAGAATTGACACAGTGGGCAAAAAAATAGATTTCCCAAGCAAGAAAAACAGAATTAATGAAGTCAGTTGTGTTCAATTCCAATTTATAACATGATGAGCTCATGGATAAGTGATAAAGTTATAAATAGGATAACCAAGATAACAAAAGAGTTTTTTTTGGGGCAAGCAATAAAGAAAAGAGTGTGAAATTAATAAGTTGGAAAAAAGTAACTCGAAGTAACAGTATTGGGGAAGGGGGGGCTGGGAATAAGACATGTTTGTAATGAAAAAGACAATGTTGTCAAAGAGAATTTTTTCTTTATCGGATGAAGAAGACAACACATGGTATAAATTATATAGAGCAAAATATGGACTTATGCATCCTTGGGTAGAATGTAAAACGGGGAGAATATTTGAGGAGATGAGGGGCAGTAATGAATTGCATGATCAGCTGAGAAGGAATGATGACTAATATAGTAGATGGAAAAAAAAACAAAAATGGACGGACCCTTGTGTGAATGAAATACCAATAAGTAGGGTTATCCATTCGGTTCAATCCGAATCAAATCGAACCGAATCGAAATATACAAAATCGATTTTTTTTCTTCTTTGGAATTTCAACCCGAACCCGAACCGAATTCAACAAAAACCGAATAGATCCGAACCGAATTATTTTGGTTCGGTTCAGTTCCAAACTGAAAATCGAAATTCTAATTACAATGCTGAAATTTTCTAACATTATACTAATTTTCTAATCTTCCAACCCAACTGTGTAGTGTAAATGTGTAATAAAAAATAAAAATATTGTTATTATTTATTTAGTTCGGTTTTCGGTTCGGGTCGGTTCCTGAAATTTGGAAATCGAATCCGAACCGAAATCTAGTATTCGGGTTCGGTTCGGGTCAAGAACCGAACCTCATACTGTTGAAATCGAACCGAATCGAATATTGGTTCGATTTTTCGGTTCGGTGTAATTTGAAATTTGGATTGCCCTACCAATAAGCGGATGGCCGATCGACCTTCTTTCATGTAGAAATGTTAGAAAATTATGAAAATGTGGTTGAGTTGCTAGGGAATGGAAAATGGAACACTGATATAATTGATTAGTGTTTTGACAAAACTTTAACACCATGTTTGGATTGAGGTTAAAGGAGAGGAAGGGAAGGGAAGGGAGGAGAATTTTTCTTCTTGTTTGATTTTCTAATTTTAACGAGGGGAAAGAGATTGGGGGGAATTATTTACCTAGCTCGGTTCTCTTCCAAACCTCAATTTTCTTTCAACCCCGATTTTGGGTTGAACGAGGGTGAAAAAAATTATAAAAATTCTTTCAAAATAAATTTACAAAATTACCCTTATTGTTTTAATACATATATAAGATTTTATTAAATCCTAGTGGTATCTTCTCATCTCTATTGAATACAAAGGCAAAAAAAATCATCTTGTTCTTCATTTTTTTTATCTTCTTCCTAATTCTAATATTTGTAGTTGGCCAAAAAAATCCTAATATATGTAGAATAGAAATGACTATATATATATATATATCACAAAAATAAAAAAGGTATATTGTTTATTAAATAAAAAATCTCTTCGTTCCTCTTCTTTCTCTTTACTAAGTACATTCAAACAGGATTAATTTTTCTCATCCTTTTACCTCCCCTCTCCTCCCCTCCCCTCCCTTCTCTCTCCTCCCCTCCCCTCCCTTTCTCTCCCTTCTCTTCCCTTCCTCTTAATGATCTGTATCCAAACAAATCCTAAAAGAAAGGATTTTGGTGTTGCGTATTGATAAAGAGGAGAAAAGGTATAAGTGGGTTTGGAAAGAAAACTTAAGGGGAGCTTTGATAGTGGAGAATGCATACTTCTTTATGAACAAAGAGAATATTCACTAAAGAAAATAGATTTCAATCGGAAGAAATTATGGACACTACATGTATTAGAGGAGGGTTAAAAATTTTGTTTGGAAACTAATTAATCTGGATAAGATTGCCAACTTCAAAATGGTTGAAGATGTTTAGTAGAAATGAAGCAAAAAAAAAAATTAGTTTGTGACAAAGAAGAGAATCGATGATTGGGAACATATATATTTTATATGTGATTTTGCAAGAAGTTACTTGATGTTAGTAGAAAGGAAGATGAATATAATTTTTAGCTTAAAAAATGAATGGAATAGAGGGGAATGGCTGATTAGAGAAGCAGAAAATTATGATTGAGATTCAGCAAGTAAACTAAAAGCTTTGATGACAAATAAATTTATTATGATGAATTTGGAAGAACAGAAAATAGAGCAAAGTACGAAGGTAAAAAAAAAATGAGGAGAAAGCTCACTATTTAACAAGGTTTTAGCCGAGACAATTAATGAGCCCTGAGATGTGGAAGATAAATGAAGAGAACAGGAAGAAAAGTGAGAACTGAAAGCAGAGTAGTTAAAGAAGTTTAGAAATGTGCTTTGTTGTGATGCTACTTGTAAAAGTGATAGAAGGGCATGTTATGGATTTGTATTCTTTGAAGATGGAAACATCTTATTATAGGAAGGTAATGTGTCATATTTGGTTTTATATTATAGTATTATAATTAGTCTTAATCAAAGTAAAATATAACTAAATTAAAGTACAAGAAAATTTAGCTAGGTGGATTAATTTAATCATATATATTCTGACCGATATTGGCTAAATTTGATCGACCAAATGGAATTATTTTTGTATCAATCTTTTTTATTTATCCGTATACGCGCGTTAAGGCAAATGACAAGGATGGCCCTAAAATCAATGTGTCAGATCATGCTTAGTTGATGATTCTAAATTCGTGCATGTCTCCCAACGTGCGCATCCAACACATAATTAAATTAATTCACATGCCAACCTATCATAACCTACACATATCCTATATTCCTATTAAATTACCAGTCCTTAATTAATTAATCACATGCCTCACCAATTAATTAACCTAACCACTCAGCTTAATTTAGACGGCAAAAGCTGGAGCCCCCAGTAAAGATATATGTATAGTTTTATCCTTGTTAATATTTTTTATCAATTAGACGCCTGCAATTTATTTTCTCTCAATTTAATCCTTGTATACTTTTGCTTCAATATAACTCTCATGAGATGAGATGTGAACCGGAGATATATATATATATATATATAATCTAAATCACGAGAACAAATTAAAGCTCTATTTAATTCGATGATATGAACTAATAACTAAAAACCAGAGAGGAAATGAGTTGAAGAATTCCCATCAAAAAGAAAAGCCGATGAGATTCTCATCATCACCACCACCATCACCAAACCAACTCAACCCGGCTCATTCGAATTCGTTCATCACACATCTCCACTGACACCAGCAGTATCGACAGCATGCATGCGCGGCGCGCAGTCATCAAGAGCGCTGCGGAGGAGCGTCCAGGTACGAGGGACGGAGCGGAATCGGCGGCCACGGAGCTGCGGCGCCAGACCGCCGGTGGTGGAGGAGGAACTGGTGCTGCTCCGCCGCCGGCCGCAGACGGGGGTTCTTGGACGAGGAAGTCGGTGTGGCGACGGAAGAGATTCGCTCGCAGGAAGGGCAAAGGGTGAGGGTGGTCGGGGGCGTCATGTGCATGTAGAACTGCGGCGACAGCTTCAGAGCTCGCAGTTCCTGGACTTCTTTCTGCAGCCGCCGGTTCTCCTCCGTCAGGTCGTGGCAGCACCGGCGGAGGAGCTCGCAGTCCACCTCCGTCTGCTTCAACTTGGTCCTGAAATCGACAAACGCAGGGGAGATCAGCGCGCGCGCGCGCTTTGTAGACCGAATTATTAGACGCGGAATTAAAGCAAACACCTCGCGCGCCGGTTTTGGAACCACACTTCCACCTGCCGCGGCCGTAGATGCAGCCGCTTGGCCAGCGCGAGCTTCTGCTTCTGTTAATGATGACAGAGATCGAGGTCACAAATCGAGATCATCATCTCCATGCAATTCTATAAACCCTAATACTGAGGTCGATACGGGAGCTCACAGGGTTGAGGGTGCTGTGCTCCTTGAAGCTCTCTTCGAGGACAGCGGACTGCTCCTTGGAGAGGCGAAGCTTCTTTCGGCCGCCGTCGCCATCGCCGTCGCCGTCCTCGTCCTCGTCACTGACGGCGCCTGACGTCCTCTTCGCGCTGGAGCTCGAGATCTCCCTAGGCGACAACGGCGCCGAGGCCTCGCTGTTCCTCGCTGACGGCGGCGTCTGGTTCACGTCGATCCCTGCATGGAGCCGTAAAGATGTGTATGCTTTTGGAGGTCAGGATGGAAAAGGAGGCATCGGAGAGAGGAAGAAATGGAAATAGAGATCTACCTGCGTGGGGGAGGAGGAGGTGCCGCCATTGCGGAGGCCTGTGGTTGCAGGAGGAGGACGAAGGTTGAGGGGAGGGAGAGGAGGAGGGAGGGAGGAGAGTGAGGGAGAGTCCAAGGTAGTCCTTTTCTTCCATTAATCTTTGCTTTGTGTTGGTCCTCCTTCACTTTTTAACGCTTTCTTCAACTGGAATTAGGATGAGGAATGGAATCTGGAGAGCAAATTAATTAAATAGTTGGGGTGTGTGTTCTTCCTGTTGCTTCAACTCAATTAATCATGACTCGCTCCTCAATTATCGCAGTCATGATTGGGGTTTCTTAATTTATTAATCTCTTCATGATATTTATTTCATCTTATAATTCCATATACATACATATAAATATATTAATTCCTAAAGCAATCTGATACATGACAGGTTGATGTTGAATTGTTGAGTTCAGATGCACTCACAAAAACACTTGTGGGCCCAGCATCCGGTTTGATATGATCTCGTGTACCCAAAAGTTAAAAAAGTTTTTTTTTAATTAAAAAAAAGAAAGAAGAAGCTCAATTTAATTAGGGAAAAGGTAAAAAAAAATACTCCCGACGTTTTCTCTCGGGCACTAAAATACCTCTAACATTTTTTTGGGATAAAAAATACTCCTCACATTATGAATTGGGTACAAAAATACTCCTCATGTTATGAATTGGGTACAAAAATGCCCCTATAGGCAAACGGTGTTAGTTGAGAGATAACGGATGGTCAAAATGTTTTCTCACGGGTACTAAAATGCCCTTGATATTATTTTACGGATACTAAAATGTCCCTAACATTTTCTCACAGATACAAAAATACCTCTAACGTTTTCTCACGAGTACTAAAATACCCCTAACGTTAGTTTACTCGTGAGAAAATATTAGGGGTATTTTTGTACCTGTGAGAAAATATTATGGGCATTTTAGTACCTGTGAGAAAACGTCGGGGGTATTTTAGTACTCCTGAGAAAACGTCAGAAACATTTTAGTACCTGTGAGAAAATATTTTGGCCCTCCGTTATCTCTCAACTAACACTGTTTGCCTATAGGGGCATTTTTGTACCCAATTCATTACGGTTTGAAATCAAAATTTTGGTTAATTAAAAAACTGGTTTGAAATCGAACCAAATTTTATAGTTTTCGATTTATTATGTGTCGCTTATGTGATAAGTTATTCTCTGCATATGCATCACGTGTAAAGTCAATATCTTTATCAGCATTCATGACATCTCCGTTAAGTTTCACCTAACAAAAGTTGGTCTGATGTCATTTTTGTATCATTTTCAATAACCTCAGAGGTATTTTAGGTCCAAAATAAATGTTAAATGTATTTTAGTACTCGTGAGAAAACATTAAGGATATTTTTGTACCTATGAGAAAACGTTAGGGGCATTTTAGCACCCGTGAGAAAATGTCAAGAGCATTTTAGTACTCGTGAGAAAATATTTTGGCCATCAACTAACACTGTTTGCCTATAGATGTATTTTTGTATCAAATTCATAATGGGATGGACATTTGTACCTAATTCATAATGTGAGGGGTATTTTTGATCCCAAAAAAATATTATAAGTATTTTAGTACCCGCGAGAAAACGTCAAGGATATTTTTTTTACCTTTTCCCATTTAATTAAGGTAGAAACTAAGTAATATTAATTTTGGGTGATATCCTGAGATTATCATTTAGTTGGGATTTGATTTTGATTGACGATCACCTAATCTGATTCTTCTGCAGTGTCAGAATCTACTAACTTCGTCGGATTCGAATTTGTAATGATGACCGAACCCCACCTTGTTCTGAACTTATAATAACTCTAGTTATGAGCACAGTAGCTAACATATGTTGACTATGTACATGCATCTTCATATACCCTATTATATATTGCGAATAAATGTAAAAGTCAAATTAATTAATTAGTCAGATAAGCTATAGCAGCTGATTAGCCAACGGTTCCTTCACGTACCTCAGTGTGTAAATATATAATTACCTTGTAAATATAAATGTGAACAAACGATGGCACAATCCAACCTTTGCTCTGGGCGGTAAACGGTCAAAAGAAGCGAAGAAGTTTGACCATTTTTTGGGGTCAAAATAGTGGGGTCGTGTCCTGTCCTCTACGTTCGGCCCGTGACTCGGTTGGTCAGTTTACCGCCAGCATCTAATACATGTTTGACTTCTCCGTTTATTTTCTTTCAAACATAAGAAATTAAGAATATGTTCGGTTATGTCATTTTTTTTTTTTACCCAATTCATAACGAGTTAACTGACTCTACAACCGAATTAGTTAGAGATGATTAATTAACTGATTAGATTAATTAATGTGGATTTTGAGTGAAATATATAATTAATGAAAAGCAGATATTTGAAAAATATTATTGCTGAAGAAAAATGAACAAAAATAGATAAATAAAATAAAAGGCGGTGCAGAAAGAGAGGCTAATAATTAATAAAAAGAGAAAGAGTAAAGATCATATAATTTGCTCAAGTTGGCAAGGGAGTCAGAGGAGCGCCTCCTCATGATTGCTGAACATGTTACCTCCATTGGCTTCTCCTCGTGCAATTATTACAGCCTGTTGACGTCGACTGGGAGTGCATTCTGAGGAACAGGACTGTCCCACTCCACTTATTGCTCACTAATTTGATGTTTTTTTGCCGTCTACTAGGATACCATCCCCTTGCCCTTAATTAATTAATTAATTAAAAGGACGATTTTTTTATGGTGCCTGAGCAACTCGTTCACTATACCGCCAAGTTATCGTCAATTGCGTGCGTTTGGGGAGGATTGAAGGGTTTTCGATCGACATATATATTTTTGATGTGTGAAAAGATAAGATTGAATTTGAGAAAGATATTGCATGCGAGCTATATATGTTGAATTAATTAATTAATTAATTAATTAGAAGCAATAAAAGAAAAGAAGAAATATAGTAATTGAAATTTATTACTTGTAGGCATGAATGATGATTATTGTGCTACTTGGTGTCCCAACAATACATGCCTATCATTATCATCATTATAGAAATCATCTGGCCATTTGTTCCAGCTGGTTGTGCTCCATTTGATTAAATTTTTCTGTTGTTGTCGTCCCATGAATAATGCAATCCTTGATATCATGAAACAAGTCTTAATTTGTTCCATAATTCCATGGGTGCATATCTATCTCCCTATGTGGGAAATGTAAGTATAGATTTATTTCGATATTAATGATCTGTTGGGGTTGAATGAATGATCATCAAATTCTTATTATTTAATCATGTTTGATTAAAATTAGTGCCAAAATTTCAAGGTATTTAAACTTGTCATATATACTAAAGAGTTATTTTTTATTTTAAAAAAAGTTTTATAATATAATTATTATAAGGCGTGCATAAATATAAAATTTATACACAAAATCTATTTACAAATTGCAAACATACATAAATGCAAAACTAGACACTATGGCCAAGGATCGAACCCAAGACATACTAAAAAGTATATCCAAATGTCTTTGACACTTACTCCTTGCTCTTTTAATTTAGAAATTTAAATACATAGTCTTTGAATTGAATGTCATTACTTTTTTATTAAAATATACATATAAGTTGTTCATGAAAAACCTATAATTAAATAGTTATATTTACTTCTCAAAGATATATAACTTGCATACATATTCTAAGGAAATGTTATAATATTTGTTTGGAGGACTAGCTAGATTGATTCAAATTAACCCAAACTCAAAAATTTAAAGGATTAAATTTGAATTTTTCAAAATTCAATGAGTAAATTATAATACACATCAAATTCATATAACTAAAAAGTTCATTAAAAATATCTAATATTAAATTAACAATAAACTGAGTACAATAATAATTTAAATTAAAAAAACTAGGTCATCCAAGCTCTATCTGAAATTATAATAGGGATACAGGGTGGTGGTCAATAGGAGGGGTGTCACGTGGGTGGGCGAATAATGAGGAGGAAAACATGGAAGTAGGTCACGTGGTCCACCATGTCTGCCCCAGCACGTGCAAACAGGCCACAGGCAAGACGTGACACGTGCGGGCCCGCTCGTCCGAGCCGGGTTGTCTGCTCCGGGCCGGACACCCACCTCCCTCAATCATTGGACTTGCATAAATTATTTACATCCCAACTTCTCTTTATATTGTAACGCCACATTTCATTTCTTTTTCATGTTAATCTAAATTAAATATATACTTTTTATTTTAATTAAATAGCTTAACTAAAAATACTTGTTCTTAGTGATCAGATATTTTTATTAATTATGTTGGACAATTATCATGATGTGCATATATAATAGAGAGGAGGTTCATTTCATAATTGACCTGATAACCAAACCAATTATTAATAGATCATATTAACCAATATATATCATCTTTAATTATAAATAATAAATATATAATATAATTCTGATATATAAAAAATAATTATAGGTGGGAAAATGAGTTAATTTGAATCTCAAAATTGATTTAACCATACATGAGATTGCAAATTTTGACCAAATTAATTGGCCAGGCAAGTAATTAATGAATTAATTAGGAGATGGAGGAGGGTACGTACTTAGGTACACTGTTGTCGGTCCTACAAATAAAATAAAATAAAATAAAATCCAAGGTTAGAATTAAAAAATATTAAATTAATGAATGAAATTATAATAATATAATAATTAATCCAATCTAGTGTTCCTCGGGGCATGTCATTAGGATCTTAATCCGGCATGATGTCGCCCAACACACACGTGCGATTAGGCTACTTGTACCACGTGTGTCCCCTAACCCTAATTATATATACGCATGCATGCATGTGATCTACTCATCGCACATAAAATTATATTAATTGTCTTATAATTAATTGTCGTTGTTTTTTTTTACATATTTTAGTACATATTTGTCTTTCTTTTTTTGTCCTTGACTATTTTACTTGGATATATTCTAGCTTCTTCAGTTATGTGTAGGAATAATAATTGTACTCACATCCATCGTCAGATAATTAATAATATGATAAATTATACGAAATTCCTTTTGACTATAGTCAACATGCGCAAAGATTACCTAAACTACTAAGTGTACACAGAACTCCCCGCGACTAAATTTTTTATTCAAATAACCCCCGTTAGCATGTCTGTTACACTACTAGAAATAGGTTCTTCAGCAAGGGCAATCAGCAACAATCACTCAAGTCGTTGCAATTTGCAACGACGTTCTTACGGTCACTCAAGTCGTTGCTGATGTGCTGCATCTGCAACGACTTTGTTATGGTCACTCGAGTCATTGCAGATATATAATCACATTAGCAACGGCTTAGTTACAACTGCGACATTCGTCACTCTTGAGCCGATCGCGCACTCGCGGCGCAAAAATAAAATACTTTTAGCAACGGCGTTCTAACGAACAAGTGAGCTCTTGCTGATGATGTTACTTATCAATAATGGCTTTCTAACGGACAAGTGAGCTGTTGTTGATGAGTTTATATAGGTCGAGCGATCGTGCCCACCCCTTCCTCCTTCTTCTTCCTCTTCCTCTACTGTCGTCGCCTCCTGTCACTGCCGACGCCGCCGCCCCATCCTCGACCGCCGAATCCAGTCGTCGTCGCTTGATCCACGTATTTCTCATCGCCTTCTTCCTCTCCATTCACTGTAGATCCGACCGAAACCCTATATTTAGGGTTTCGATCGATGGTCGGCGGCCGGATCATTGTCCAGTGTCAAGACACTAGACGTCGGACATTGGACTCTAGCGCCGGAAATCGATTAATTATTTATTTTTTGGATTAATTGTTTGATTTATAGATTAATTGTTAGATTTATAGATTAATTGTTAGATTAATTTTTAGGATTTAGATTAATTTTTATATTAATTGTTAGGGTTCAAATTAATTTTTAAATTAATCTATTTAGATTAATGTTATATTTTAGATTAATTTGATGTTTTAGATTAATGTTATATTTTAGATTAATTTGATGTTTTAGATTAATGTATAGATTAATGGTATGTTAATTAGTTAAAACAAATGCTATGTTTTAGATTAATATTAATTAGTTAAAATGTTAATTAGTCGGAGTCGTCCTCAGTGGACTCGCGCCAGAATCGTCCACTTCAGACTCGCGCCGAAATCGTCCACTTTGGACTCGCGTCGGAATTGTCCACTATGGACTCGAATCGACTCAAAATATTTAGAAAATAATCATCCCTCCAACGAGTTGATACGTTTTCACGTACGCATCGACGAGTCGGATATGATTTAGCAAAATCTTAGATCCGTTCGGGGGGGTTGTATGTTTGTGTAAAAGAAGTAGATAATCTTTTATACGACGTACGACCCTTGAATTGTCCCTGATTGGACAATTTGGAAATATAGTTATTTGTATTGCACTTAGTTTTTTTTTAACCATTAACTCATTCTAAAATTCGGCAGCATCTCTCTTGTTCTCCGATACGCGCCCAGATGATATGTGTATTCGGAGAACTGTAGGGAGATGCTGCCGAAATTTAGAATGAAGTTAACGATTAAAAGAAATACTTAGTACAATATGAATAACATGAATTTCGAATGAAATAGGATCATCTCACCTAAAGGCATTAACTGAAGAAATTGTCATTGATTGACAGAATCATGTCGTCCGATCGAAGTTGGATGTACCAACGTCTTGATCGTAGAGCTTTAATGAATGAGTTTCGATTAGGCGTAACTAACTTCCTAAATTTTGCACATTCGAATCGGAAATTCGTTAGCGTCGGTGATAAAATTCGATGTCTGTGTCGCATTTGCTTGAATGGACTATTTTTGGATCGGGAAACTGTCACTCTGCATCTATAGCAAAGGATTTGCGCCAAGATATTTTCTATAGACTTGTCACGGGGAATCATGTGAAGTCGGGACGTCGAGCAATCCTATCATTCAGACACATGGTGAATCTTCCTCTACTGGTGTTTCTTCATCCAGTCAATCTAATCCCTATAGAATTATGATACTTAATAGTCTTGGGGGTCAATTCCACCTGAATGATAATATCGATCGGCTAGTTACTAAGATGTCAGTGCCACCAGATACTACAGGTGTTGATATCACAGAAGTACAAATTGCGGTAGAGATTGAAGTGCTGAATAAAGAAGCTGCATAATTTTACAAGGTGTTGAAAGCTGCCAAGGAACCTTTGTATGAGAATTGTCCTAAATACACTAGGTTTTCGGCAATGACGCAGCTCCTAAACATCAAGGCCGATTATAATATCAACGGAGTTGCGTTTGATCAGATTACAGGTGTGGACGAAATGGCAACACTATATGGGGGGTGAATAGTGTGTTTACCATATTATTCGTCTAATTTCCAATTTAATCATTTTCTTAAATCGTTAGGCAATTTGCAATTCGATGATTGATTGCGGAAGCGATAAATAATTAATCAATTAAAAACGAACAATCAATCAATGCAAACACAGAGATTTTATAGTGGTTCGGCCTCAATGCCTACTCCACTACCTAAGCACACCCCGTTTAGGATTTCCAAACTAGTTTTACTAAATTAGCTTTTGTTTCCCTTACACCCAAGGACTTTTCACCGAAGAGACGCACTCTCGACCTAAGGCACTTCCACACTCGAAAGTCACCGTCTTCTTATCGAGAGTCCTCTTCCACCTCAACCCTAAGGGACAACTAAACTAATCCTAGTAAACACTAAGTTTACACAAGTGGCTTTACTCCTTCACAACAAGGAAACCACTTCACACAACAAGACCAAACACCTGGTCTTCACACACACAAATAAAAAACAATTTCGAATAACAATTAAAATTACAATCAAAAGAGCTTAAGGACTAAACCAATAATAAAAGCTTCGTTGCAAACCTTTGACACCTTCAACTCGTCAAGGAATGAGCTTGATCAAGAATCCGAGTTGGAGCAGCAACTGGCACTTGAGAAAGGTTGCCGCGGAAAGAAGCAGAGCGTCGCTTGATCAATTATCGGAATGCTTAGATATTCCTTTTAATGACTCAATAATATCTGTAAAAATCAGGAAGAAGGATAAAGGAATCATATTAGGGTATGCTGAAGAAACGACACTCAATGGATAAAAATCTATCCGTTGCAGGCTGCCGGTCGAATGGTCGGTCAACCGACTGGTCGACCAGTCCTTCGACCGCTCCTCTTTTCTCTCTGGTCGATCGATCGACGGGTCGACCGCCAGACGCAAATCGTGCGATCTGTGATCTTTAGTTGACCGGTGCGATTGCGTCTTAGGCTTATACGCAGGTCGGTCGACCGCCAAGCCTACTGCCCATTTTGGGCTTCAGTCGATCGACCGAACCTGAGCTGAAGAAGGCAGATAGCTTATGTTCTGCCTGGTTCTTCTGATTCCGTTTTCACTAAGTCTACTTATATAGCATTTATTAATTTTAAGTTAAATAACTTTATAACATGATAACTTTAAAACATAAATGTTATATAAGGATTATACCCCATTTGAGTTCAATAAAAATATTTAAAAAATCAAAATCCCTAAGGATCAAAATCTAGTTCTTGGGATCTAGTATAAAACAGAAATTTCCTAATCTTTTGGGTCGAATAAGGATATGCTAAAGGCTTTCAAAAAATCCTAAAAAATACCTCGTTATCTAGTTTTGACCCAAGGAACAATTACCGCCATTTTTTTATTTCAAGAAAATGTTTGGATCATATAGCCCTCCAAGGAACTCCCTAGTCTTAGTGAATTTCATGGCGGTCCCAAAATTTTATGATTTGGGGTTCGGGATAGATTTTTGGATTTCTTATGCATCATCATGAGTATTACATTAATTTCTAGATACCTTAAACCTAAACTCCATTTCTTGAAGATTCCCGAGCGACGACGAGCATCCTTGTTTATTTATCCGATTTTTCTGATCGCGGACGTTGCGCACTAACCGATATGAAACCTAAAAGATATTCTCAATGAAATCATTAGTCTCATGTTTGTTATCATCAAAACCATCAAAACTAAGATTAAGGCTAAGGTTGAAAACCTAAAGCCAACAGCATGATTGATTAATGAAATGTTGCCTACTAATAATAAGTTTGAGCCAACTTTTTATAAGACTAAAAAGTTGATGAGAAAATTAGGGCTTGGGTACAAAAAAATACATGCGTGCCAAAATAACTGCATTTTATATTATAAAGAAAATGTGCAGTTGGATAAATGCCCTGTATGTCAACATTCTCATTACAAGGAGAAGAAATCGGTCCGACAGAAAAATATCTCGTTTAAGGTGCTTCGATATTTTTCACTAACACCGAGGCTTCAAAGATTATTCATGTCGAAAAAGACGGCCCCTTACATGAGAGTTATGGTCAGAGTAACAGGATAAGGACACTGAAGGAGACGGTCACGCATCAGAGTGAGATGATGGAGCGTCAGAGTTAGATGATAACTGATATCCATGCTATGCTACGCAACATGTTAGGTCATACCAGAGCAGGCATCCCTTCAGCATCATCTGATCCATCGTCCTCAAGTATGTTTTAGCCGTTGCTGATGCTTATTATTCCAGTAGTGTTAGTAACTTAACGGTAAAACTTCCACGTGCGCAAAACCTCCCTCCCCAGTGCCACATGGCAGTAATCTCCACCGTCCATCTCATTCGACGATTACAACTTCTTCTTCTACCTATCCCCTTGCCCTAGGCACCGCCGCCGCCGCCACCACCACCACCTCCTCCTCCTCCTCTCGCCGCCGCCACCACCACCACCTCCTTAAGAAGAGGAAGAGGTCGACGGCTCCTCCTCCCCTTCCTCCTCCTCGAGGAGGAGGAGGACAAGGTGGTGGTGGTGGTGGTGGAGATGGGAGGAGAAGGAGGAGGAGAGGGTGGTGGTGGCGGCGACGATGGGAGGAGGAGGAGGAGATCTAGAGGATGAGGAGGAGGAGGAGGTGGTGGTGGTGGTGGTGGTGGTGGCGGCGGCGGCGGTGTCGAGGACAAGGGGATATGTAGAATAAGAAGTGGTGATCGTCGGACGAGATGGATGGTGGAGATTCACTACTAGAAAAATGGTCATCAGCAACAGCTCATGCCGTTGCTGAGCCGTTGCAATAGCGCCGTGACAGAAAGTCGCGTTGCTGATGACTTAGCAACGGATCAGCAACGGCCGCTCGGGCCGTCGCTCAAAACATTATCAGCAACGGCCACTGGGCCGTTGCTAACAATATTATCAGCAACGGTTTTGCCACAGACCCGGAGCCGTTGCTGATACCATTAATAGCAACGGCCGCTGAGTCCGTAGCAACATCGTTAGTAAAACTCCGTCGCTAAGCCGTTGCTGTAGGTCATCAGCAACGGCTTTCGATACACTTTTAGCAACGGCTTTCCCACGGACGCCCGTGGGAAAGCCGTTGCTGATGACCTATACCTGCAACCAGAAAATTTGAAAATTTCAAATTTCCATTGATACATTTATTTGATACATAACTCACACACCCATACCCTCATACACACATTCATTTACACATCACAAATATCTCATACACATTCATTCACACATCACAAACACACCAAGATATACATCAAAACAATTATATTTATATTCATAATTATCCACGATAGTATAAACACAATTCAAATGCAAAATTGAAGTATCAACATCTCAGTAACATAGTTAATATAAATTAAACAAGTTCAATATCTCAGTAACAAAGTCAATATAAACAAAATCTCACGATGACGATGGAGGATGGCCTGGATCATATGGCGGGGTCTGGAGTGCTCGAGTGTACACCGGCGTGGACTGACTCGAGGATGATGGATTAGATAATGCCGAAGAGATGCCTGCTTCGGGATGACCCGACAAGTTGCGTAGCATAGCTTCTATATTCGCCATCGTCTGACTCTGGCGCTCCATCAACTCAGTCTGACGCGCGACCGTCTCCTCTAGTGTCCTTATCCTATTACTATGATCATAACTGGATCTGGAGGTGGACGGCCGCTCACCAGCGACCGGAGGGGTCGGTGCCCCAAGTGGCCCTAGTACGGCTCGCGCATGACCACTATCTGCGAAGCCATATACGCGGCCATGGTCCCAGCCACCTGCGGCCTCGACCCACGATGTTGCGTCAAAGTCCTCGAGGGTACCCCCACGCTGCACCACCATCTGGCTGTAGGTCTCCTACTCGAGTTTGATTTTTTGTTTAATATTTATCATAAAACTTAAATTATAAATATATAATGAATAATTTAAACAAATATATAATTACCATAATATATGCAGCGCGGTTGTGGATGTACTCCCAGTCCCATGTGCTCGATGGTGAGTCCGCTCAAACACCGCCATCGGGGAGGGTCGCTGGACACTCCCGTCATCCGACACCGTCGTCTACATTTACAAAACAAATACATTAATTAGTACACATAATAACAAATAAAATATATAATTAAAAGATATACTTACCATACGGTTTGCGTGCACTGCAAATGCAACAGAGCCGCCGGTGTGACGTGCTGCTCCCCCCGACATGCGATTTCTAGCCACATTCCGAGAAACCTCCTGCCATCGATCCGTCGACCATATCCCCACGAGCTGGTCCCATATATCCGGAGTAATCCAACCGGGGCCGTATCCCCGAGTCTCCGCGATGTTAGTGGTCCCAGCTCGGGCCATCGCCTGGGACCGAGCCTGCCCCAGCTGCCCGTTGTACCTTGCCCGGGAAATAGCCTCCCAGGCAGCGTAAATGAAGGGCCTCTGGTCCTCGGCCCATGTATAGCGAGCCTGCAAAATAATAATATCAGTACCAATATTAATATATCATCATGCATGTAAAAATAATAATAATATGTGCCTCAAACTCGCGCCATAACATGTCGACGTGCTCGCTAGGCACGTGAGACCACGTAGGCCATGCCCCGTGCATGTATCGTCGAATAGTAGAAGAAATGCTCCTCGGCACTTCTTCTTGCTCGAACCTGCACAACAAAAATAAATTTTAATATTATATTATGATATAATGAATTTGTAATGATTCATAATTCATGATATATTACGTACCGCTCCCCAATCACGCTAATCAATCTACGTGACTCTGTGGCTGGTGGAGGCTGCCACCTGTTCGGCCCGCGTGGCCGCCTACGTCTGGATGTACTAGCCTCGGCAGTATCATCCTCATGAGGATCAGCAATAGGAGGATCAGCAGCATGAGTAAGTGCTGGAGTCTCACCGATCGGAGACTCCGAAACTCTCCTGCGTCGATAACCACGACCAGACATATCTGTCGAACAGACATATAATCAGATTATTGTATAAATAGTAGAGATATATTTAATAAAATATATACTTTACAATTATTCTTCATCATCTGAATAATAGTCTTCGAATTCTTCTTCTTCTTCCTCTTCTTCCTCTTCTTCATCTTCTTCATCTCCAGCTTCCTCAATTTCATGATCGTCATCATCAGCATATTCAACTTCTAATTGAATTGATGTTGTGTCTGCATCCTCGAGTATTGGAATAATACGATCCACAGCAGGAAGATCATCTTCTTGATAGAAACCAAGAGGATCATTTTCTCCTACTATCGGATCAATTTTTCCTCTACCTTTTGTCTTACAGACTACACGCCAATCCGTTCTATCTTTATTTCGAGCCGGATACTTCGCGTAATATACTTGTTCGGCTTGTGATGCCAATATAAAAGGCTCATTTGCTGCCAATTTCGGATTTGATCACCCATGCTAACGAAATTCCGATTCGAATAGGCGAAATTTAGGAAGTACGTTACGCCTAATCGAAACTCATTCGTTAAAGCTCCACGATCAAGACGTCGGTACATCCAACTTCGATCAGCCGACATGATTCTGTCAATCAATGACAATTTCTTTGGTTAATGTCTTTAGGTGAGATTGTCCTATTCCATTCGGGATTTATGTTATTCGTACTGCACTTACGTTTTTATTTTAACTGTTAACTAATTATTCTAAATTTCGACAGCATCTCCCTACAGTTCTCCGAATACGCATATCATCTGGGCGCGTATCGGAGAACAAGAGAGATGTTGCCGAATTTTAGAATAATTAGTTAACAGTTAAAATAAAAACGTAAGTGCAGTACAAATAACTATATTCCCAAATTGTCCAATCAGGGACAATTCAAGAATTGTACGTCGTATAAAAGATCATCTACTTCTTTTACACGAACATACAATCCCCGAACGGATCTAAGGTTTTGCTAAATCATATCCGATTCGTCGATGCGTACGTGAAACATATCAACTCGTCGGATGGATGATTATTTTCTAAATGTTTCGAGACAGTTCGAGTCCATATTGGACGATTTCGGCGCGCGTCCGAAGTGGACGATTCCGGCGCGAGTTCGAAGTGGACGATTCCGACGCGAATCCGAATTGGACGATTCCGGCGCGCGTCCGAAGTGGACGATTCCGGCGCGAGTCCGAATTGGACGATTCCGGCGCGCGTTCGAAGTGGACGATTCCGGCGCGAGTCCGAATTGGACGATTTCGGCGCGAGTCCGAATTGGACGATTCCGGCGCGCGTCCGAAGTGGACGATTCCGGCGCGCGTCCGAAATTAATCTAAACCCTAATAATTAATCTAACAAATTAAACAATTAATTAACATTTATAAAATAATTAATTAAATGTTTTAAAACAATATATATATATATATATATATATATATATATATATATATATATATATATATTCCGGCGCCGGAGTCCACCCTCCGGCCACTGTAGAAGGTCCGGCGGCGGCCATAGGCCGACCGCCGCCGGCCGAAACCCTAGAAATAGGGTTTCGGTCGGATTTTAACATCTCCGGCCGAAACGGTATTGGCCGACCGATCAACATACCGGCAACAGCGGCAGCGGCGCGTCGGCGAGAGGCGTCGGCGTCGGCAGCAGCGGCGAGAGGTGTCGGCAGGAGCGGCGGCGGCAGCAGCAGCGGGAGGAAGAAGGGTCGGGCGCGAGAGCGTGCCCTATATAAACTTATCAGCAACGGCTCACTCGCCCGTTAGAACGCCGTTGCTGATAAGTTATCATCAGCAACGGCTCACTTATCCGTTAGCAAGCCGTTGCTGACGATTAAAAAATCAGCAACGGCTCGCCTTTCCGTCAGAAAGCCGTTGCTGATAATTAAAATAATCCGCAACGGCTCGGTTTTCCGTTAGAACGCCGTTGCAGATACACATATCTGCAACGGCTCGGGCGGCCGTAAGAACGCCGTTGCAAATAGCAACGGCTTGAGCGGCCGTTGCTGATAGCCGTTGCTGAAGACCAAGTTTCTAGTAGTGATTGCTGCCACGTGGCATTAGTGGGGGGTTCTGCGCATATGAAAGTTTTTTCGTTAAGTTTACTAACGGACATGCTAATGGAGAGGGTTATTTGAACAAAAAATATAGTCGTAGGGGGATTCTGTTCACACTTGGTAGTTTAGGTAGTCTTTGCGCACATTGACTATAGACGATGGGGGTTTCGTATAATTTACCCTTAATAATAGTTATTTCTCTAATAAATAAGAATGCAGATGTGAATTTTTTTTATAAAAAAAATATGATTAATGGAAATATCAATCAAATCTTAGATGGATTTTTAGTTCTTATATCAATATCACTATCCTAAATATCTGAAAATCAATTTCCTATATATTGTCTGAAAATTATTATATGATGTGAATGAAATCATAGACTTGAATAGGGAAATTAATAGTTTTGTGCACACAGCCTGAGCATTAATTGGATGATTAGATAAATAAACTGCAGTGACCAGCTAATCTTCTTGTGCAATTTAAATTAATATATTGTACCTGCCTTGCATGCCATCTACAGTAACCTAACATGAAGACAATCTATGTGTGATTTATATGCCATGTTACAAGGACTACATTGGTGTTAGTGATATGGACCTGCCTGTCTCCTCCAACTTACTCTCTCTCTCTCTCTCCATTAATTAGAGCAATAACAATAATGTCTAAAATCCCTAAATATCCTAATTTCAAATTTTCTAATGATTTAATTTCCAAACTAAGCAATTAAGAATTTGGGACCAAAGTTCCTAGCTAATTGGTTATATAACATGAATATAATTCTAGTTAAGAATTTGGAACATATACCAAGTTTTTAACTGTCTATAATAACAGAAACTAAGATCTATTATTTGAATATTAGGTAAGTATAGTTCATAAATAAATCAAATTTGATAAGTTTTAGGTCATAACATGAATATGAACCCAGTTAATCCATATAACAAAAACCAATACAATTTGATTATTAGGTAACTAAAGTTCACAAATAACTCAAATGTAAATAATTGTAAGTTATAGCATGCATATAAGTATATAACCCTAGTTATGAACATTAAATCAAAGTCCCTAACTATAGTCGTTAGAAACTACTATCTAAATTGTCTAACCGAGTCGTTTGGAATGTTGATTTAATAGAAAATTTGAAATAAGAAGTATTTTAAGATCTTGCATGCACATATATGTTAATTATGATTTTGACAATTTCTCAACTCCATTAGATTTTTAACAATGTTGCCAAAAATATTTATAATTTTGACCATTTATTCTACATATTATATAATATATATAGAATTTAGAAGCAATATTATAAGCCAATCTGTCGCCCCTCAATTGTGCTAGACTGATATATAAAATATATAATGGCTACAATGCATTTGAGATTTCACTGCCTTGTTTTCTTCAATCATTTAACAAATTGGGAGACCCACAAGTGGTAAGCATAATTCCCAATTCCCTTTTTTAAACATCTGTTTAATTTATATATGCACTTGTCCTTTTTAATTATATTATATATCATTAGACTTTAGAGGATATATGTGTTATATATGATCATGTGATATGCTAGATTTGATAAGCATCCGTGGTAGGCAGTAATTAATTACATGGATGTGATATATACGAATAAATATTCAATAATACTATATAAACTAAATATATATATATATAATTAAGCAATTATAGTTAAGATCATGATATGAAACTAAATCATGGCGTTGCATAATTTCTTAACCATTCATTCAATTAATTTCAGAATTTGTGCATGATGTTATTAATTGAGTTATCATCAAATCATATCATTCAGGTTTCAATTGCAAGATGAAGTTCCTCTTTGCATGGCCAATTAAACACTGTGCATGTTCCCTAGCTTACAATGGAGCACAGCTTTTAAGGTAATTAATCAAGGACCCTTGAATTCAGGTGATCCTTTCCTTCTCAGCTGTGACTGAAATGCTCCGCTTCACAGCTTCTTAGGCATGGCTTTAGTACCACTGCAGTGGTCTTATCATTAATTTGTGGTCTCACCCAATGCAATATTTAGATGCATCCAATAATATAAATCCAATCATTTTTTTCCTTTTCTGTTCCATCACTATCATTGCAGCTCTCAGAAATTTATTTATTTTTATTTAATTATGAGATGATTACTTTTCTTTTTGCGGTGATTGGATTATAATTTGATGTGACTTCCACTCACACATATTGCTTGATCTGCTCGAGAAGCTTGTTTTCATCTGTTGCACTCTTAATGCTCGCAGAATCATTTCATGCATTCACTATTCATCGTGTGCATCGTTCCTTGGAATTGATTCATCAATAGATTTTGATGGATAATGTTTGGATACATTTTTACTGTAATACGTACCCCCATTTTGTCCCATATCTATAATATATTGAATATTAGATTGTGTTCTTCCTTGAAGTCGGAGTGATGCGATCTTGCACGTCTTTTGATTCATACGACTCCGGCAGAGGACCTGCAAATAGGGCCAATAATTTTTGATACGACACGATAACCCGACACGACATGATACGGAGTTACGCGGGGTCAAATTTGGCTAAACGTGTGTTTTGATTAAACGGAGGTTCAATCCGGATTAACACGATTATTTAATTGTGTTAATTCGAATTGAACCCATGTATCCCGTATAAACATAATTAAATTCATTTAACTAATTAAATGTGGTTAATTAATTGTGTCGCTGAACCTATTTAATTCATTTACCCATTTATAAGGATATATATATATATATATATAATTACAGATGTTGGGTATGTCTTGTTATTAATAGTCTTTCTACAGTGTTTAATTTAATTTTAATTTCAGTAGCTTTCATTTTGTTCAATATTGAAATTGTGTTTGTCGTGTTGTATCATGTAGGTGTACACATGTACACGTTTAGACACATTTACTTAAACGAGTTAAATGTGTCGTGTCGTGTCAACCCGGGAATAAAAGAGTCGGATTCGAGTTTGCATATTCGGACACGTTTAATAAATGGATCGGGTTCGAATTTAGCCTTGTACAACACGAGACACGTTTAAACACAACACGTTTAAACACGACACGACACGGATTGCCATCCTTACCTGGAAAGACACTCTGACGTTCAAGTAAAAAAGAATTCCAAGTGATAAGTATGAAATTGAAATCGATAATATATATGATGTGCATCATGTCTATACATAATGCAAGATAATGAATATCTCGAGCGATGATACACGTCTCTCTGAATCTCACGGGGATATACTCAGAATAGGTCGAGGTTAATACCACGCTAGCAATCAATGATTTCATTAACAATCATTAAAAATACCTTAACGGTGGAATATAATTGATGTTAATTCGAATTTTCAAATTAAATTTGATGCAAATTAAAAGTTGAATTAGATTCATTAATTTTAATATAATTTAAATTAAATTTATTAATTTTCCTAAAATAAAATATTACAGAGATCATTCCAAAATAGATAATATCTTCGCGACTGCTAAACCAAAACTGCTATTGTGGGTAGGAGATCAAACTAAAGAAGGATGGAGAAGCAAATTAATTATAACCAGATGCTGGTAGGCTATATAATTACAACCAAATAAGGGCCGGAAGAATGCTCGAGTTGTGATGGTGTCACTTCATCCACAAGTTGCTCAAGGAAGGAATAATTCCTCTCTCAAATGATGGATGCTTGTCTGGGGTTTGTCTCTCATAACTTTACAGAAGAACAACCTTTGGATTACCTTAAATGTCTCCAGTTGACTTGATGGCAGCCATGTGACATCTGGACTTGCTTTACCCAACCAATTCAGTCACATCCACAGTACCACTTGCTATATGAATATATTAGAGTTTAATCTGTGAGGAGTAAATTAGTAAATTAAACAGCACATGCACCTGCAGCAAGTGTTGGTACTTGAAGTCTTGAACAACCCAACCTTAATTATAACATTAACAGCTGTAGTTTAGGTTTGTGCTAAGGATAAGGTAAAGGCCCAGACTTTTTTTAATTTTGTGTTTGACCCATTTGATGATAAAAAAGAAGCAATTTACTGAGAGGAGATGGAGATCTCTTTTGAGATATTTTAACATATAGAAGGACCATTGTGGGATTTTTTAGGCTTTTTTTAATAGTAAACCTTAGAATTAAAGAAGAAGAAAAAATACAAGAGAAAGAAAATTTTAGAACTATTAATTATATTTCTTAAATAGAATATGATAAAATGATGAATCAATAAGTTGGTATTTGTAAAACTCATATTTTCCACTATTATTAATAGTGAGAATTTTTTTAAAGTTATATTTTTTAAAAATAAGGGCATATATATAACATTAAGAGCATCAAAATATATTGGCCTTTATAAATTAGAATTAAGCCTTTCATAAAATATATTTGTCAAAATTAGGCATTTTATTAACTAACTTTTTTATGATTTAGAACAAAGGTAATATATATTGAAAGGATAATATTTTTATTATTGCATGCAAATGTTTAACATTAGAACTAAAATTGTAACTACAGTTAATGAGGAAGCCTTGGTTCAAGGACACAGGTTAATAAGGATTGCATATATAATAGCCTCCATTATTGCAAGAGAAGAGTATGTTTAATTGGAAAAGAACATGAGAGGAAAAAAGATTTTAAAAAAATCCATCCTTTTTAATGTAAAAACAAAGCAAAAAAAAATCAGTTTCCTTTCTTTTCTTTCATTTTTTCTCCCAAGTGAGCAATCCACAAGGCTTGACACCTCAAGGTTAAAAAGAATCTCTAGTCAAGTAGCAAATGGTAAATTGGCATTCACAATAATCCATGAGTACATTCAGATATTTTAGTTTATGTTTTTTAAACAATAAGATTGATTACTCTCTAGACCACCAGCAAAAAGAATCTCATTGTAAATTCAATTTCTAGAACAACAAAAGACACTGATCTTGCACTATACATTATAATCTTTTCTTCAATTATTTTATAGCAACTATTTATTTACAGAAAGTATGCTCTCATAAGGATTCTTGCCTATTATCCAAGAATCATCAGCATCCAATTAAGCATTCTTCAATCAGTCACACTCATTGGTCGAAAACTTCGCCAGACGAATGTGATGTGCTTTACTCTACAAAGTGATCACAAGCAGCATGGATTTCCAAGATGGGTGTCTCATTGAGTTCTACTCTTCCATTCTCTGATAGCAGAAAGAAGAGAATTGTTTGGTATGAGATCTTTATTAGGTAGCAGTGAATTTGTCATGGGGGACTTATCATTCCTTTCGAGCCATGTCCTGATTGCGTTGCGGTTGTATGTGTAACCATCAGAAGCAATGCAAGGATCATCCATCACAATCTGTGCAAAATTTCCAAAATGTGGTTTCACTTCAGATTTGCAAGGCATGTGCATTATGATATCACATGTATGCAGTAGAATGCATGGTAGACCAAAAAAAACAATCAAGAAAAAGCAATACCTTCAGCAGTGGACAGATGAAATGGCTTGGAACAACCGGGAGCCCACGTTGCACCAAGTCATGAGCTTGTTCAGCGACATCTTTTAACCTCTCCAAGACAAGAAGAACCTGGTTGTTCAAGTCAGGCCTATCCTTGCGCCTCAGCTCTAAACAACTCAGTCCAAGAATAGCTAGTTCTTTCGCCTCGGCTTCAGGCCATTGCCCTGCTTTAGGATCTAAAATCTCTATTAAGGAGTCCTTTTCCAGTGCAGTTTCTACAGTAAGCGCAAGTCCCATTGGTGATTGTCCAGTCAGCAACTGCAAAATCACCATTCCTAGTGCATAGGTATCAGACTTAGCCGAAACCAGACCAGTTCTCTGGTACTCAGGGTCCATGTAAAAGAATGTGCCAACAGGAGCAGTGTCCTTGTAGATTGTAGATAAAGGCATGTTTAATGTAGGAAGTAAAGTGGAAAGACCAGCATCACCTATCTTACTCACAAAATTATTGTCAAGCAAAATGTTAGCGGGTTTAAGATCCCGGTGTATGATAGGTTCTGGTTTTGAGTTATGGAGAAAGACGAGAGCACAGGCAACTTCCCACACTATCCGAAACCGACAGAACCACGGGAGTGGGAGTGTATTGTTTTTGCACTGTAACCTGTCCTCCAGGCTACCATTTTCCATATATTCATAAACCAGGCATCCCCTCTCAGGGCAAGCACCAAGCAGCAACAGCACGTGTGGGTGATGAACCCTACTAAGAACTTCAAGCTGTCATGAATCATGATGGAAATATATATTAGACATTAGATGAACATATGTTTGGGAAAACACAAATTAATGAAAAGGAAAAGTAGATTGTAAGTTGTAACCCAATTTCTTCCTAATCCAAAATAAAAAATTGAGGCAAATTATAAATCACCACTTGTGATTTGCCACATTTCAATTGTCTACCCATGGTTAATAAAGTTAACATTTCACTTGTAATGTTATTAAGGGTAAATTGTCATTTGACATGACAAAGTATGGTGCTATGTTAAACACAAGAGAGTAGAGTGAAAAAAATAACTCACACGTAGATAATCTTAAAAGATATATTTACACATGTTAATTCAAAAACAGATCAAAACCTAGGTGGATAAGTTGTAATTTAACCAAGTTAATTATTTCAAGCTATACATGAATTAACATGCCAGTTCATTCTGGTTAAAAATTTGAAACTGAAGAAAAAAAATACCTCTTGCTTAAACTGCTTCGTGCTGTAACCCTCATCAGAGTGCAATACCTTAATAGCTGCCACCGTATGATGGAAATTCCCCCTATAAACTGTTCCATTTGCCCCAACTCCAATCTTGTGAGTACTAGAGAATGACATGGTAGCAGCAACTATATCTTCCCAATTGTACTTCATATACGACTCACTTCCACATGAGAGTGTCCTTTCAAAACTTTGGTTGTCAGTTCCTTCAGGTGCACTTTTTGCAACTATAGCTCTTTCTTTTTCTTGTTGAGACATCTTATTGGCCTTCTCTAATCTCAACAGTGATTCTTGAAATTTTAGCATTTCCTCTATTTGGTGCTTCTGTGTGTCGTCCAACTAATGGAAGCAAGGATTCACAAGTTAAAGCAAACAAATCTCAACTATAGATTTAATAAATGATCTTTAGACTACAATGAAAAAATCTACCTGCTGGGAGTCCTTACTTGACTCCTTTGTAGCAAATTTAAACATCCCCATAAAATGGTTGATTTCTGTTCTTAGCCTCTCAAACTCAAGATCAATATCTCCCTGCACAGAACAAGTAAAAGCACTGTGACTGAACAGACAAGTTTGTATATCCCAAATCGTTTTCTTGTAACCTAAATAACTTCTTCCATTTGTAGGAACCTTGGTGAATAAAATAGTATAACTTAAAGTTTTTTAGTGCATTGTTTGTTTACCTCATTCCGTGATGGTGAACGTTCTCTGGAATTATAGGAGCTTGAACTGATATCAAAATTCCAGGATTTATCTGTTTGAAAGCTTCTCATACTAGCTATGCTTCTACTGTATTGAGTCTCAGATATGTTAGAAATGGAATTTCGAGAATCATCAAAGAGAGACATATCTCCTGTTAGAGTGTCAACTGAACTAGATGTCTCGTGGTCTTTACTGGTAAAGTCTAAGTTTCGTGGAATTTGGGGTAACATAGAAGAAAACTGAGAAGGAAAGTTTACTCCAGCATCTGGGTATACTGATTCTGCACAGAATAAACTTGCTATTTCAAAACTACCAAAATCCCAATCAAAGCCATGTCAAGTAAGTTAATGACAGAAGCAAAAGATTATGTCTCGCACAGCATAAAAATGTTCTGATAGTAAGTTGAGATCTTCGTTTTGTTCCCACAATTTTTTAAAACACATTTAACTAGAACAAGAATTTAGGGTCAGCTTTACTTTTATGTTGAGGCAAAAGATTGAAATCCATAGATACTTCACTTGAAAAACTGCAACAACTGAACAGATTTCTTTTCTCTTTAAGCTAAATATAGAAACAGGAAAAAAATAGTCACAGGGACCTGCATTTCCAAGGTCAACATGTTTACATTTTCCACCAACAAATTCTAATACAACAACACGTCAATTGAACTTTCGCTGGTGACTAGAAAATTAGAAATCACTGTCTGAAGTCAGATTAACCTTCTTCAAGAAGAAACCGATAGAACCAAATAAAGTTTTTCATCTATTAGTAAAAAAGCAATGCCTAAATTATGAATCGTTATAATAAGATTATAATGGGCACATGGAACTCTCATAAATATTAATTGGCATACTAAAAAAAATTGCCTAACACATGCGATACTCTTATTCAGATTTTGAGATACTAATTAGTCCCTGAATAGGACCCTTTCAGAGTTTTTCCAGCAAACAAGATGCAAAAAATTATATAGAGCAATTTCCCAGATCCGGATTTTGGGAATGAGAAATTCTCAAAACCGGATCTAAAGATAGGTAATTCCCAAAACCGGAATTGAGTGGATCGAATACCCACTTTACCCCTGGGCCAAAGTCTCTAACCAGCAAGAGACTTTGGTTAAAAATTAAAAAATATATATAAAATATAAAAAAATAATTTTAATTTATAAAAAAAATATTTATAATAGAAATGAGGTCTTAGAGTCTAAAAAATATATTTTCGAACTTTCTAATGATATAGAAATGAGATGTTAGAGTCTAAAAAATATATTTTCAAACTCTCTAAATCATTAGAGAGTTTTGCACAAAGTTTATAAATCCAAATTTAAATTAAAAATTGTGAAATATTTTTGATAAAAAATATTTTTTTGAACCACAACACATCTTTTATATTTTAAAAAATATTTTATTAATTGATTTTTATTTAATTATAAAACTATTATAGACTTTGGGCAAAAGTCTCTAATGCACTAATGCATTAGAGACTTTTGTCCAAAGTCTATAAAACTAATTTTTAATTAAAAATAGTAAAATATTTTTTGTCCAAAATATTTTGATAGACTCCAGCACATCTTTTATATCACATATATTTTTTGTGAATTAAATTTTATTTTTTATAATTATAAAATTACTATAAACAAAAGTCTCTAACTCATTAGAGATTTTTGTGCAAAGTCTATAATAGCTTCATAATTTTTTTAAAAAAATATTTGAATTTATAAAATAATTTTTTAATGATACAAAAAAGGTATTATGATCTAGAAAAATATTTTACATCAAAATATTTCATAATTTTTAATTTAAATTTAAATTTAAATTTATAGACTATGTACAAAAGTCTTTAATACATTAGAGAGTTTGAAAAATATATTTTTTATTCTCTAATATTTTATTTTTATCATAAAAAATATTTTATAAAAATATTTTTTTTTTAATTTTTTTAATTTTTTTTTTAATTTTTTTTAATTTTTTTAATTTTTTTTTAATTTTTGACCAAAGTCTTTAATTCGTTAGAGACTTTGGTCAGGGGTAAAATCGGTATTCGATCCACTCAATTCCGATTTTGGGAATTACCCATCTTCAGATCCGGTTTTGGGAATTTTTCATTCCCAAAATCCGGATCTGGTAAATTGCTAAAAAATTAATGCCATAAAACAACTGTAAAATCTAGAAGAGACATTGTTGAGTCACTCCTAAGAGAGTCATTTGAATTCCTCTGTTAAAGATAATAGTTTTTATATTGTGTTTATTGTTGGTATAGGTTAGCTTATATTATTCCTAGGCTTAGCTTATGGTGTCTCTGGCTTATATGTAGGTCTTATCTATGATTAATGTAGTTGTGGCTTTAGGGCTCAACATGGTATCAGAGCAGCCCTAGAATTTTTCCACAAATTTTTTTTTCCTAGTTTTTTTTACTGTTCCTGCGCCGTTACTGTTCGGCGTTCACTGTTCATGCGCCGTTACTGTTCGGCATTCACTGTTCCTGAGCCGTTACTGTTCGGCCTTTATTGTTCCTACGCCGTTACTGTTCGGCGTCTCTCCTGCGCCTTCCACGCGGCTCCTCCCTGCGTCTTCTTGGCTCGGCGCAGACGCTCGCGAAGTCGAACAAGCATCGCCTCTCCATCGTCTTCCTCTCGGACCGCCGGCGTAGAATCCAACCTTCGTCATCTCAACGGCGAGAAGATCTTCTCTTCCTTCTTCGTCCTCTGCCGGCGTAGAAACCTCGGCAGTTCCTTGAACCAGACGCGCCGCACTGATCACTCTCGAACCAGAGAAAGGCTCGATCGACGAGGTAGACGCGGGCACCCTCTCCTTTGTCGGGCGCCTCTGTGACGGGCGCCAATTTTTCTCCAAGCCGGTTTCTCCAAACCGGTTTCTCCAAGCCGGCTTCTCCAGGCGCGGCTCCAAGTCGGCTCAGCTCTAAGCCGGCTCCAGTCAAGCTGAGCCGTTTCTAAGCCGTTTTCAAGCCATTTCTGAGCCGAGTTTCTACAGCACTCCAAGTTTTTGGTTCCAACACAGGATTTTTTTCTGTCGATTGCTTCATTTGATACTGCTTTATAAAGAACGTCAAACTCTATGGTGGATCCCAAAACTGCAACTCTAAGTACTTCTATCAAACTTAATGATACAAATTATATTCTCTGGTCTCATGCTTTTCGTGTTTTTTGTGGTTCTCAGAAGAAGATTAAACACCTTGAAGATGATCCTCCTGATTCAGCCGATATTGAAAAATATTCTAATTGGGAGGCAAACGATTATGCGGTTCTCTCATGGATGATCAATAGTTTGGAGCCGCAGATTGCCTCAACAGTTATTTTTCTTGATACTACTAAGAGCATGTGGGATTCCCTCAAAAAAACAAACTTTCAAGAGGCAAATATCTCCAGAGTTTATACCTTGTACTCTGATATTTTTAATATGAAACTTGAGGAGGGTGCATCAATTCAAGAGTTCTACGCCACCTTAAAAGGAAAAGCAGATGAATTGACCGAATATCATCCTTTCACCGCTGATGTTTCAATACAAAGAAAACAAAGAGAAGAATTTCTTGTTGCAAGGTTTCTATCCGCTCTACCACCGTCTCTTCATCATGTCAAGTCCCAGCTCATGGCAGATAATACCATTCCTGATCTCAGAAATGCTATGGCCAGAATTTTGAGAGTTACTGAACTCAATCCTCCTCCTGCCTCTTTTCCTACAGGAGATAACTCAGCACTTATTGCCGGAGGTAGAAGCCACCAGGGTCGTGGTGGTGGTAGAACTGGAGGAAGGGGGAGAGGTAGAAATTCCTTTTCTCCGTGTATACATTGTGGGAGAACCAATCATTCTCCTGACAGGTGCTGGCAAAAGTTTGGAAAACCTTCTCATGCTAAAGCTGTTATATCTACTCAACCTCTCAACAATAGTACCAGTGAAAATCAAAAGGAGACTATTTGTCTCTAAGTCTGAATATGAAAAGTTCATGCAAGCAGTCACTTCCTCAACCATGGCTTCCTCCTCTAGGACTGCGGCTATTGCTTCTTCTGGTATGTCTTGGATTCTTGACTCAGGTGCTTCCAATCATATGTCGGGTAATAGGAATCTTTTCTCTAACTATAACCCTGAGTCTAACCCACCACATGTCCGCATTGCCGATGGCTCTACTTCTCCTATACATGGTCTTGGCACAATCACTGTTTCGAGCAATCTTAAATTAGATAGAGTTTTTTATCTTCCAAAATTTCCTGTGAATCTAATTTTCATTAGTCAACTTACCAAAAGTCATAATTGCTCTGTAACTTTTTTTCCTTCTCATTGTGTGATATAGGATCTAGAGACGAGGAGGAAGATTGGTGGGGGAGCTGAAACTGGAGGAATTTACCTGTTATCCACATGCGTTCCTGTCGCCCACCACTCCATCACTGCATTTCAATGGCACTGTCGATTAGGCCATCCCTCTATTCAAAAGCTCAAGTCAACCATCCCTGAGTCTGTGTCATGTTCTCCTTTCAAATGTGAAGCTTGTGAGTTAGGTAAACAACATTGGGTGCCCTTTCCACAAAGCTCAAGTCCTCGTAGAGAGTCTATTTTTGAACTTATTCATTCTGATATTTGGGGTCCTAGTCATGTAGTGAGTCGTTTGGGATACAAGTATTTTGTTACTTTTATAGATGACCACACTCGTATGACTTGGGTGTTTCTTTTAAAAAATCGATCTGATGTGTTTCATGTCTTTCAAACCTTTTATCTTCAAATAAAAAATCAGTTTGACACCTCCATTAAAATTCTTCGAACTGATAATGCTCGCGAATATCTTCAGTCTGATTTTGTAAAATTTTGTGCCTCCTATGGTATTATTCATGAGACCTCATGTCCCTACACATCCTAGCAGAACGGTGTTGCTGAACGCAAAAATCGTCATCTTCTAGATGTGGCTAGGACACTTATGTTTCATATGAATATTCCTCGATATCTATGGGGGGATGCTGTTCTCACTGTTGCATATCTTATTAATCGTGTTCCTTCATCTATTTTAGGGGATAGGTCACCATTCTCCATCTTGTTTCCCAAACAATCTCAATTTAAAATTTCTCCAAAAACCTTCGGCTGCATATGTTTTGTTCATAATCTTGGTCCAGGTTATGACAAATTGTCTCATAGAGCCGTGAAGTGTGTCTTCATTGGATACTCTCGCACTCAAAAGGAATATCGTTGTTATGATCCGATTTCAAAAAAACTCTTTATCTCTGCTGATGTCTCCTTTTTTGAAGATATTCCCTACTTCACCTCTACACCGAGTCTTGGAACTCCTACTTGGGAGTCTGTTCCCCTACCTCCACCTCTTCCTTCTATTACCCATCACTCCGATGAGTCATTGTCTCGTGCTCCTCCCTTGTTAGTCTATCAAAGAAGACATAAAGATACAGGTGAACTCTCCAAACAAGCTATTCTGCCAGCTCCGAATCACTCTCAAGATCCTCTGTCCAGTGTTGACCTTCTCATTGTTTTACGGAAAGGTAAGCGGAGTTATACTGCTCATCTCATTAGCAATCATGTATCCTTTGCTCAACTATCATCCTCGCTTCGCCAGTTTGCTTTCTCCTTGTCTTTTGTTTCTATTCCCAGGACCTTGTAACCTGGGAACTTGTTCCACCTCCTCCTGGCTCTAAACTAGTCGCTTGTAAGTGGGTGTTCAGCTTAAAATATCTTTCTGATGGATCCATTGAACGGTACAAGGCTCGCTTGGTGGCAAAAGGTTTCACACAACAATTTGGTGTAGACTACTTCGAGACTTTTTCTCCTGTGGCCCGGTTAAACTTTGTGAGGATTCTCATCTCTCTTGTCGTAAATCTGAATTGGCTCATGCATCAAATGGATGTTAAGAATGCATTTCTTTATGGGGACTTGAGTGAGACTGTCTTTATGGAGCAACCTTCTGGATATGTTGCTCAGAGGGAGAATCTAGTGTGTCGCCTCAAGAAAGAAATTTATGGCCTAAAACAAAGTCCTCGAGCATGGTTTGACAAACTAAGCAAAGTTGCATCTACTATTGGGCTAAAGGAATGTAAATCTAATCACTCTGTTTTTATGAAAAAAACATTTGCTGGTTGTATTATTCTTGCGGTGTATGTGGATGACATCTTACTCACTGGCAGTGATAGCAATGAAATTGAGACGGTAAAAGCTCATCTGAAAAAACATTTTGTGACAAAGGATTTGGGCCGTCCGAGGTACTTTCTTGGCATTGAGTTTGCCTATAATGAGACAGGGGTGGTACTTTCGCAGAGGAAATATGTCATGGATCTCCTGAGTGAGGTAGTCATGCTTGGATGCAGACCTGCCAGTATACCTGTTGATATAGGTGCTGCTCCTGAGCTTGAAGGTGACAAAGACTTCGAGGACCTTGTGAGATTTAGAAAGTTAGTTGGGAAACTTATTTATCTGACTGTCACCCGTCCTGACATCTCCTACGCTGTTGGTGTTGTTAGTCAGTTCATGCATCAGCCGAAATATTCTCATTGGAATGCTCTGTTAAAAATTCTACACTATATCAAGAGTTCTCCTGGTAAAGGCTTGTGGCTCAGGAAAAACGGTCACATTAAAATAGATGGGTACTCTGACGCAGATTATGCTGGATCCATCGGTGATAGAAGATCCACCTCAGAGTATTGCACGTATGTTGGAGAAAACTTGGTCACGTGGAGGAGTAAGAAACAGAATGTAGTGGCTCGCTCAAGTGCCGAGGCTGAGTATAAGGCCATGGCTCATACCACATGTGAACTAATGTGGGTCAAAAGTTTTTTAGGAGAACTAGGGTTCTCTTCTGATAAGCCTATGACGATGCACTGTGATAACCAGTCTGCTATTCATATTGCAAATAATCCGATCTTTCACGAAAGAAAGAAACATATTGAAGTCGACTGTCATTTTATTCGGGATGCTGTTCTTTCCAAGAAGATTATCACGCCTCATGTCTCCTCTCAGGATCAAATTGCTGATATTTTCACTAAAGCTCTCAACTCGACTCGGTTCAAATTACTATGTGACAAGTTGGGCATGATTGACATCTATGCTCCAGCTTGAGGGGGAGTGTTAAAGATAATAGTTTTTATATTGTATTTATTGTTGGTATAGATTAGTTTATATTATTCCTAGGCTTAGCTTATGGTGTCTGGCTTATATATAGGTCTTATCTATGATTAATGTAATTGTGGCTTTAGGGCTCAACACTCTCTATGTTGGTATTTGTCAATCTGGATTCTCAATATAGAGAGCATGCAATCCAATACTTCAACAAGAAACTAATTGATCTATTAACAAGTCAAAAGGTTCTCTGTCCCTGGGATGACAATTACAATGGGTACCCACAATATGCCACCTGATTGGTGTTTGAGCAAATTCTGACCAGGACCAGCCAAATTTGAGTACTACTATTTAGGAAAGCAGCTCAAAGGAGGAAGGTATGACTAACAAATTATGTGCTTGTGCTCACTCATTCATTTCTTATACTATCATGTAGATAAATTTTCCCTAGTATTTTGCAAAGATATATAAAGAATACATGAAAGAGGGGGCTTTGGCGTAATGGTAAAGTTATCCCACTTGTGACCGGGAGGTTATGGGTTCAAGCCACGGAAACAATCTCTCTGCGAAAGAAGCGAAGCGGGGGGAAGGCTACAGACATCAACCTCCCCCAGAGCCTACAAATGTGAGATTGCTTTGTGCACTGCAACACCCTTTTATAAAAAATACATGAATAATCGGCGGAAAGAACTTTCACTTTCTTTTGAGGTAAGAGGGCAATCAGTCCCTTGAGAGAAAATTACATTAAAAAACAGAATAATGCAGAAAAAAAATTACATACAGGAAAAAGAACTTACACTAAGCTTTCAAATTTGGATGAATCTGATGGTGTTGTTTTCTTTGGCCCATGTTGCGGATGGTATAGGACTATAGGGTTTCCAGATAAAAAGGTAGGACAGTTTTAGCAAAATTGATCCCGTCCCCATTGCCATCCCTAGATGTTCACATTCCTATCAGAGGGCATCCCAACCACCTCTACTTGTACTACCCTACACAAATCTAAATAAATGTGGTCTTGATCAAAGTATGAATCTAGATGGACGGTTGGATTGACTCTCCATAACAAAGTCTCAAATCATAACTTCTCTTTGGCAGACCCAAAACATGGTTATACCAGTGCACATAATTAATCTAGTGGTCAATTATCATTTTGTATAATGATACAACTGCAAAATTTCATGAGCAGATATAAGGAATGGCGCAAATGGATAAAGCTATATGTTCGGATAAATATTTTGGATGGAAAAGCTTAGGTAAAAGAGTTTAAGACAATCATTTCAAGTATCACACAAATACACAATACTTGTATTCCTAGTCAGAGAGAGATAGTTAATTACCTGATCTTGAACTTGACGAATTGCTTGAAAAACTGCAAGAAATCACTGTAGAATAATTTTCTTCTCTGATACTACCATCTACTACTGGTAAAGATGGAGTCTCATCGGCCCTAGATGCTGATGAGCGAACAGATGACAGTTTACCCTTTGATATGACATAAACTGTACAAAAGCTTGGAGTACATTCAGAAATTCTGGACGACAAGTTACCTCCTCTTAATTTTCTGCAGCAACAAATTCATCATAAAGTATTCAAAGATAATCTTTATAGATAAGACAATTTATTGACATTTACATGCTTATTCAGTCAATATGAAGTAGGATCAATGGGGATTGTCTCTATACAAAATTACAAGTTGCAATCACAAGGAAATTTTTTAAATACAATTAGAACTGTAAAAGTAGAACTACTAATGTTCATATATATATATAAGTTATTTGGAAACATCAGAGAAAAAAACTCTGGAGGAATGAAATGGACTCAACTCCAAATTTTTCACCAACAAACATGAGTACCTAATGAACAATTACAAGATTTTGTGAGAGATTAGTCTATTTATTAAAAGGAAATTATATTTCGAATGGAAAGTGATATGAGCCTTAATGAAGGGCGATGAAGATTAACCTCCTCACCTATGTTGATGTTTTGCGGTTGACGCGCATGGGCAGATGGAGTTGGCAGGTTGTTTGGTTGGAGTTGCAAAAGTGGAAACAAAGGTATATAGAGAGAGATAGAGAAGAAGGGAAGAGAGAGAGAATTAATTGGAGTCCAAAATCTATTACATATTTATAGATTACAAGAGGTATGAATGGCACCCTCTCATTCAAGGGCGATGAAGATTAACCTCCTCACCTATGTTGATGTTTTGCGGTTGACGCGCATGGGCAGATGGAGTTGGCAGGTTGTTTGGTTGGAGTTGCAAAAGTGGAAACAAAGGTATATAGAGAGAGATAGAGAAGAAGGGAAGAGAGAGAGAATTAATTGGAGTCCAAAATCTATTACATATTTATAGATTACAAGAGGTATGAATGGCACCCTTTTAAAAAGGATGTGATCCTTTGGAAGAGTTGTGACACCCCTATGAAGAGTTGTGACCAAAATAATTGTATCTCTTCATTGAATACATTTAACTTTGCTTAAATAAAACATAGTTGTTCTATAATTAGAGTCATCTACTTGCTGCGGCATTGATATGTATTTTTCCATCTTGCATTTGATCTTTCTTTTTGATTGGTTGGTGATGTGAATTCGGCTTGATGATGTCACGTAACAATTCCTCCCCCCGAGAGCCATGCTTGACCCCAAGCATGAATTCAGGAGTCATTAGAATTCTCCCATGTAGCTTCAGTTTCGGCCATATCAGTCTATTGAATAAGGAATTTTTAAGCACCAGTTGTTGAGAAAGGAAATATAGAAGACATTGTGAAACTTGGTGCCATGAGGAAGATCTAACGTGTACGCAATTGTCCCAATTTTGTGAATAATGCAGAAAGGCTCATAAAAGCAGGAAAGACAACTTGTTAGAAGTCTCAGTTTGGCGAGAGTTTTGTGGCGATATGGTAATACAAGTTAATTTTCCTTGAAGGTGACACCACAATTCTTGCGGTCATAAGCTCTTTTCACGATTTGTTGTGCTTGGAGTCTTGAACGGATGAGTAGTAGATGTTGATCCCATTCACATAAGGAGTGATCCAAGTTCTTGTAAAGTTGCTACCATGATTTGTTGTGCTTGGAGTCTTGAACGGATGAGCAGTAGATATTGATCCCGTTCACGTAAGGAGTGATCCAAGTTCTTGTAAAGTTGCTACCTCAACAATTCAAGATATTCAGAAGCATGCACAAGGGCCTATTGCGAATGTACGAGGGGCCATTTTCCATCATTGCTAAGGTGGGGTTGGTGGGCAAGGTTTCCTATTGGCTTGACCTACCAAGCACATTGAAGATTCATCTAGTCTGCCACGTGAGTATGTTAAAGCCAAACCATGAAGATGTGGAGGACTCAAGCCGAGGAACGTCAACAAGAGCACTACTCATGGTAACCAAGTCCTATGACAAGGAGGTGGAGGAGGTGCTAAGCTGGTGAGTAGTGAAGAGCTATAAATGAGGATATCGTCGAAAAACACGAGCACATACTTATATAGCATTGACCGGAAGATGTTGTTCATAATGGCTTGAAAAGTGGATGGAGCGTTGGTTAATCCAAATGGCCTGACCAGGTATTCAAAGTGACATGGTGAGTAGGAATGATGTCTTCTCCACATCTTCCTCATGCATTCTTATTTGATGGTAACCTGAACGTAGCCATATAGGTAGGTCGTCGATGTACTCAAAAAAATTGTGAGTGCTGCCGAGTCAACAAGTAGCCATATAGGTAGGTTGTCAATGGTGTCTGTGGTCTGTATTGTCTGAGCATGCGGCATCCCTTGTAGAGCCATGAGGGAGACTTCAGGATTGCTTTTCTCTAGTTTGTGAAGATATGCATTAGTTTCATTGTTCATCTCGGAGAGCATGTTGATTTCAGTTTCGGCTTCCTCATCCGAGGTAATTTCATGAAGAGTTGTTTGCATCGATATCCCGGCACCCAATCCGCATCGCAATGGAAGCAAAGGCCACGTTGCCGCCCTTCAATTGCCTCCACCTAAGAGAGGTGATGTGTATGTTGCGCACACTCGCCTCTGCAAAGGAAGAGATATTTCGCCCCTCACTTCCGTGGTCGGGTGGGAACGTGAAGGGTTCTTGGCCTGGTGTTCGTGGCTGGAACCCAAAGGTGTGCCGGCCGGTGCTAGAGGACTAGCTCCAAGTTGCCCTTTCATAGAGGCGAGCCATACGCATAGCTTCAATGAGATCTACTAGGTTGAGGGCCTCCACCATAACTTGTAGATTTGAGTTGAGACCTAGAGAAAGATTTCCACCTCCTGCTCAGGCAAGAGTTGGCCGGCGCGGACAGGCAGCCACTGGAAAGCTCGCTGGTATTCCACCACAGAGCGATCTTGGTGGAGGTTGGCGAGTTCTCCGATCTTAGAATTCACCCCAAGATATCATGAGAATATCACTCATTAGTTTAAGGACCTAGAATTGGGCATCATCCGTTATGTGGTACACAACAACGGCCACTTTTGATTCTTCATGAATGCGGTGAAAAAGAAAGTACTACTCACATCTTACAAGCCAATGAAGCGGATCAACTGATCCATCACAACAAGGAAATTCAAAGCACGGTGAACGTTGGTAAGGCATCATCGGCCCTGTTTCTTCATACGAAGAAGGTCCCCTCAAGTTGCCTTGTCGTCGGGGCATGCTGCCAAGTATCCCGCTACCGTCGACTATGCGTCGTTGTACTCAGCCAACACGAGCAAAGGGACTGCCCTCACCCATTTTTGATAGTGTTTTGAGTGCTTCCATATCTTTGGATAACTCTGTACGTTGATTCATTATTTGTTCCCGTTCTATGCGGTCCTTTTCTCTTTCAACACGTTCTTGTGCTTAGGATGCCTTGACTTCTTGTATAAAGGCGAGAACCTATTCTTGGAATGGGGGAATATTCTTGGAATGATTCCCCCATTTTTGGCTCTAATACCAAGTTGATATGAGCCTTAACGAAGGCTCTCGTTCGAGGGCGATGAAGATTAACCTCCTCACCTATGTTGATGTTTTGCGGTTGACGTGGATGGGAAGATGGAGTTGACAGGTTGTTTGGCTGGAGTTGCAGAAGTGGAAACAGAGGTACCGAGAGAGAGATAGAGAAGAAGGAGAGAGATAGAGAAGAAGGGAAGAGATAGAGAATGTAATTGGAGTACAAAGCTATTGTCTTTATAAATCTATTACATATTTATAGATTACAAGAGGTGTGAATGGCACCCTTTTAGAAAGGATGTGATCCTTTGGAAGAGTTGTATCTTTAATTCTCTTCCATGCAAGAGTCTCCCATGTAGTGAGTCGGGAGTCCCGATCACGATGACCTCATTAAAGGAATCCTACTAGGATGAGTCCCTCGGATGGCAAGTCAAGTCATGGGAATCGATCGACTTTGGACCAATGAGTGCTCTCGTTGAGGGAGTAGCTCTCGCATTAGGGGTGATCGAGGTAAGTTGGTCAATGTTTCTGAGTGCGACATCGTGTAGTTACGCAGGACCCCACTCGTCAGTAGGTGGTTGGTATTGGTCCAACCGATTGTTGAGGTCAAAGGATTGACTCACTAGGGTCTAATAGGTTTTGGACCTATTGGTACTTATTGATCAAGGCCTTAGCCATCATCTTGTGTCGAGTTTATCAGATTGGTTGACTTTGACCCAAATGATATTTTTTAGTGATGTATTTCTCGACTCATATAATCAAATTGGTAGATCGATTTTGGGATGACCTCTATATTTTACCGAGGTTTTGTTCCTTGACTAGTAGAACCAAATTGTCGAGAGCTGACCAATTTCGGGTCGATGACATTTCATAACATTGTTGTGTTTCTCAACTTGTAAAATCAAGCTGACCAGTTGATTTTGAGACAATCGGTGTTTTTTTAGCGAGGTTGTGTTCCTGATTTGTAGAACTGAATCATCAAGAGTTGGTCAATTTTGGGTCGACTGATATTTTCATCAAGGTTGTGTTCCTCAATTTATAGAATAGAATCGTTGATTTTGGGTCAATTGGCATTTTTTAACGAGGTTGCACTTCTCGATTTGTAGAACTGAATTGTCAACAGCCGATCAATATTGGACCGACCATTATTTCTTAATGAAGTTGTGTTCCTCGATTTGTAGAACCAAATTGTTAGAGCTGGTCAATTTGGGTTGACCGATATTTTTTTAATGAGATTGTATTCCTTGATGCACTTTGGCAAGTCAAGTTATACATTCAATTAATCATTAATTAAACGACAACAGAAGTACATAAAAAAATTACATGATATGTTGTCGAAGATCTCGAGCATTAGACTTTCTAGCTTGCCTATACTCCATCATCATTCTGAAGTTGGTCGTTGGGATCTTGTCCGCTGCCAGAAGCAAACATGGCCGCGCACAATAGGGGCAGCAACTGCCACTAGCAAGGGCAGCAGTCGCCACTTGCATCTTTAGGGCTTTCTCAAGTCTTTCTTTTTTGTTCCATTTTATTATATTAATAGTTTAGGCAAGTTGTAACAGCTTTTTTTTAAAAAATACATAAAAGGAATTGATAATACCTAACCAATGCATTCTTGGAAGAAGCACCTATAACAAGCTTGCTGATGGTATTCTTAGTGATCTCTCTTGCTATTGCTTCAGCTACATCATCTGCTTCAAGTACCACAAGTTCTGTTTCAATCTAAATAAGGAGACCAAATTTAGCTTATGAATAGCATTTTTATTGATCTAACAATGTGGAATAATGTAATTTAGTTTACCTTCTTTACAGTACACATTTTCTTGTAGGGTTGAAGCATAGATTTTATTCTCCATTCTTCATCTTTCCTATATGCAGCAGCAACATCATCTCGCACTTGATCAATAGGGATATAATTCCCCACTAAGACAATAGACATGCAACAGTTAAATATGAATTGCACATGTAGCTTACTTAGGAGTTAGAACTTAAAGTTAAAACTGCATAAGATGTAAGCACAATATTAACATACATTGGAGATGGCAACAGAAAATTAAAAAGACAACATTTTGAAAGAGTAATGACATCAATAATGATGTAAACAATTATATTCATCATTATTTTAATTGGAACCATGAATTTGGCTTTTAGGATTTTACTAGGTAACTGAGAGAAGACAAGTATAATAAAGTCTAAGATAAACCCAAGTTTGAGATTTGGTTTTGGTCTGAGTGTGGTTAGAATCATGCCAGTTGTTTGCAGAACCTTTTAGAGGTTCATTCAAGAAGTTCTATATTTCATCATATTGAAACCCATGAGTCATGAGATAGGTACAGACTGGATTTTCAGCAGATATTTAAGTACCATGTGTCTCATCACAATTTTCCTGGAAAAGATTCTTGTCCTATAAATTTATCCTATTTTCAGGTCATAATTTAATTATTATTTTTGCTTAGTAAAATCACAGATAAGGAATCATGTAAATGACAAAATTTGAACAACTTTATATGAAAGTTTGTCTTGTTTATCAAGTAGGTGATGGTACGACTCTCTTCATCTTTCTTACTATTTTCTGTTTTATGTATATGTTTATATTTGTAAGCCTTGTCTCTTGAAGTTGAAGAAAAACTAACAGATGATAAATTCTTAATACAGGCAATATATCTTATCATTTCCTGTCACAGTAAATGTTATTCTTTATTGATAATAGTAAAAATTTCCAAAACTTGTGATCAAATAATCCATAGCACTCCAGATGTAAATCTCTATTTACATTCTTTCTCTTATCCTTTAATATCTGCTCTGTTTGTTTCATAGATAGCTTTTGCTTATTTCCTTGTTATGTCATGATGGTAAATCTGCGGTCTACTCATATATAGGATAAACTTTCCCTTGATTACCACCAATAAGATCCTCACAATGTTCCTCCTTTTTTTCTTGCAAAAACTCAACAAGATCAACCTCCTTCCTAGTAACAGGTTCTTTCTCTTTTTCGCACAAGCTTCAATAATCCAGACAGATATAAACCCAGAGTAAGCCTAAACCCCAGTCAGATTTAATGTTACTATGAAATAATTACAACCAGACAGTTACAAAAGCATGATGAAGTTGGCACAAAAAATCAAATACGTGGAGAAGTCCAAATAAAAAGACAAAGCCACTCATAAATGAAAAGTTGGTTGGCTTCCATGAAGTTTAAGACATTTATCATCTAGAGTGCACACATAGAGCTACTTGTAAGAGACCAAAAGCTTTGTCCTCTTTCTTTATAAATTAAATCTATCCATCTTCTTGGACAAGCCAAAGAAGTTATATCTAAATTTTATTTGTTTTTTTATGTCCTCTATATGAAATGGATCTTGTAGGTTCTCTGAATTAATCTAAGTCAGTAAGAGCATATTCAAGTTTTACTACATGTCTATTGTAAATAACTGCAAATTCGCTGCAAAGTTGATTGCTATCTGAAACTTAATTTAGTGTCTATTTCCACATTCAAGCTTTACTACATGTCTAATGTATTTATGCTCAACTGTATGTTGCAAGGAATTTGTTACTTATTCATCTAATCACAGTTAAAGCTTAATAACTAAGAACTAGAAGCATTTCTTATGTTCTTAACCATATTGCAAAACTGCTGGTATTTCTTATCCCTGGTCATGCTTTCTATGAAAATAAGCCATGCTGTTTAAAAATTACAAGCTACTAATAAACGAAAAAATAAACAATCAAAACACTGACACCAATGCCAATTTAAGAGAGAAGTTGTCATTGGCTTACTTGGGGTTGGGACCATCTTAATTGTCGGCTGCACATTTAGAAGTTTAAATTTAATTCTATCCTCAGAAATGAATTTGTTCATAGCCCACTGAATCACATACTTGCTGGGTTTTTTAGTCCCACTGACAGCAAGTGCAATAGTTGATACTGAATTCTGTAGCAATCTGTCACCTTCTTCCATCTCCTTCAGTAATCAATTGTAAGCTTCCTTTCTTTCCACAATCTAACTAACTATTACACATCATTCTCTGATTGCAAAAACAGAAAGAAAAGAATATGCAAAGATCAGATTTTATGCAGTTAATATTTATCATACGAAATTAAGTTGAAGCTAATATGAAGTAAGGTATTGTAGACAATGCACAGATTTATTTCAAAGAAATATGTATATATATTTCTGTACTATAAACAAACTCTAAACTTGAAATGATTAGTTTGAAAAGCATAGGAATGTATAGAGAAAAACACAAGATGTATTCAACAGTGGCATAACAAGATTGATATCTTTAAAAGCAAGATAGAAGAAAAGGAGAAAACAAATTTGAAATTCCCCTTAATTATGAGAGAGATGTGATCCATCTCTAGCCCTATTTTCTCCCCACTAGAGTGTATCTAGAACATAAACTCTAATGGCAAGTACCCAATGAGCCTCTCCTCCACATAAAGCCACAAAATAGAAGACAAAGAGGAAAACAAATCCGAAACTCTTTTCTGCAATAATATGCAAAAGAAAGAAACAATGTTGGTGGAAAAGAGAGAACCGAAGTCAACTAGTCAAAAAAAAAAAAACACAACATAACACAGCCAAACCATTTACTGAAGCATTTTCCAGTCGTTTATAATCATCACAAAATGCTCCAATAATGAAAAAACTGAACTTATAATCCCAAACCGATCACAAAAGAAAAGAATAAGACGATGAACATAACCAAAGATCAAACCTTCGAGACGTCAGAGATTTAGAAGCTGAAAGAAACAAATTTTCGCCCTAGCAAGCACTCATCGGCACAAACTAAAGACACAGAAAAAAAATATATTACCAAAAACTAAATTTATATACACAAAGCTCTCTACGAGATACCTTTTACGAGGCTTCACACCCTCGGAAGAATCCACCCAAAAGACGCATAAAAAATCCACCTTTAAGAGAAACCCAACATCAATCAAAATCCCCTTTTGAGCATGGATGAAGACCAACGCATCGAAGCAGATGAAGCGACCGCTACCGAAGAAAAGCCGGAGAGTTTAATGTAGCGAGGCCCCAATGAAGAGGCATAAAAGAATCTTCAACGAAAAGAGTAATTGTGTGCCAAGTAGTCAAGTAAGCGCTTCTTCGCTCATTGCGTTTTCACATGACCAATAATTCGTCTTTTTTCAAGTATCTAATAAGTTTTTATTCCTGAGTAAGTGAGTAGAAGAAAAAATTCTGCAATAATTGCTGGTAAAAGGTAATAAACAACGAATGTTGGCGACGAAGACGAAGATTTCAACTTCTTCACACGTGATGATATTTTGGTATCAAGTGATAGCTTAATAAGTTAATATATTTTGTCATCGATACTGTAATAAATAAATTAAAATGACAGAATTTAAGTAATAAATTGCAGGCAAACCTTTTAATATTTTGGTTAATTAAGGATACTAATTTGATTCTACAGTCGTTTGTATTTCTTTCTTGTTTGGTTAGGGGCAGGAAAGCATTGTTTGCAAGAAAGCTGGATTGTACCGACTCTTTGAGTCCGGTCGGCCGGTCCCATAAGCAATCTAACTACCTAGATCAAATCAATTTTGACTTAGGTCGAGAGTTCCATTCGGTCCTATAAGAATATTATTATTATTTTGTATTTATCATCGTGAATTCGACAATAATAACAACGCAATCTACGGCATAGCAATCGGCCTATTCAAGGTGTATTCCCGTAGAATTTTAGGAGACATCCTCATTCAATACATCGATGTGCTCTATAAAATAGATACGACACACATAAGTATACTCTCGAATTCATTTCATATAGAGTTCACATCTAATCCATTCTTGCTTGAGAGTTAAAGTGTCTTTGTAGATCATCACTGGAGCTGCGTCGAACCGAAAACCAAAAAGGCTTACAGCACCCTCGACTTCAAGCAAGAACAAAATTGATATGGAAAGTTATGCTTTCCTGAAAATAATTTTTTTAATCATGTTTTTTTTTGCTAAAGATAGTGAAATTTATTTCTAAAATAAATGAGATTAATAATATAATTAAGTACTGGATAAATATTTAAGATCATTTTTCAAAAATGGAATAATAAACAAATCAACGTGACCAAATACTAGAAAATACACGTTAAATGATAACGCTGGGACTCAAATCCCATACCTACTGATATATACATAATATTACTATCACTTGTACTGCATTAGGTACATCGCTTTAAAATGGAAGAACTAACTTAGAGACTTTTTAGATTACAAAATTGTACTTTCATTTTATAGGAGGCAAACATAAAAAAATTTCCATGTCTTTAATTGAACGACAATATACTATTTCTTAGTCATTTGAATTCATAGCATTTGTTGCTATTATAGTATTATTATTTATTATTTATAATTCTATTTTTAATAATATTTATGGTTTTATTAAATTATTATAAAATTATATCGTCTTATAAAAGTATATAATAGTTAGAAAGTGAGGGGTGACATATTAATTATTAATGTACACTTTTTGAAAAGTACATAATTAAACTAAACACGATGCGGAAATCTAATTCGAACTTATAATTCTCTTACCATCGACCAAATATAGTTTTGTTAAAGTTCCACATTGCTTGAGGTTGTGGTCTAGATGACTTTTAAATAGATTGGGCAATCCTTCTCCTTTGAGCTAGCTTTTGGGGTGGAGTTATGTCCAAGTTTGATTTTCTAACATGGTATCAGAGCCAGACCTATTATTGATTGTGGGCCACCTGCAGAACTTCACGCTTCAGATGTGGATCCTGGGCGTGAGGGGTGTGTGTTAAAGTCACACATTGCTTGAGGTTGTGGTCTAGATGACCTTTAAATAGATTGGGCAATCCTTCCCCTTTGAGCTAGCTTTTGGGGTGGAGTTAGGTCCAAGTCTGATTTTCTAACAAGTTTTGTACATTTCTGAATGGGGATGATAACAAATCAGATATGATACTAATATTGTATTATCCGCATATGGACCACCGTATATTCACACCACACATTCGCATTCGCACTGCGTTTAGATGCAAATATTCGCACTGCATCTACATCTGCATCGCATGTAATAAGAAATTAATAAATAATATGTTTTAATAAATAATAATAATATTTTTATTATTAAAATTCATAAAAATTAATAATTTACTAGATTTCATATGTAATTTACTATAAACATACTTATATAATATATATTAAATAAGTTATGTATGAATAAAACGATAATTTTTCATATGCGGATATGCAGTGCGAATATGGTGTGGATCTGTATTCATATTCGTATTTGCACCGTATTCGCGCAGATATTTTTTTTAAAATTAATATCTATTTTTATTTATAGATATGGATTGGATATAGTTCCGATGCGATTTTTAATTGACAGATGTGGATGAAATTGCCGCTCCTACTTTTGAAAGTTCATATGGAAAATACAAAATTACTTTGTGCAGGAAATTTTCAAGTGAACGAATATTAGCCCATTCTTTGTAATTTAAAAATATCATTTAGTTTCCTCAAAATTTAAATTCAATTTCAGTTTAGTCCTCAAATCAAATATTGTTATATTTTTTTGCCAAAATATGTATGTGAATTGACTGTTGAAGGGATAAAAATATTTTTTAAGTTCTAATTACTCGCATACAAATACAATCTATTTGCTGAAATTGCTATTTTACTTTTACACTATTTATTTATTCCTTGTTATATCTATGATTTCACCAACGTTGTTGCCAAATGATAGATTCAATGGAAAACTATACTTTTGGTCACATAGATTCCTTCAATTTTGATTTTGGTCCATGTAGTTTCAAAATTTTGATTTTAGTCCATACACTTTACTTCCGTTTAGGATTTGGTTCCTACCATTAAATAAAGTTTAAACGGTGCTGACGTGGATAACATGGGCTGACCGGACAATGCTGACGTGGAGTTTGCAGGGATCAACTTTATAAACTATAGGGACTAAAACTAAAATTTTATAAATTATGATGACTAAAACCAAAATTTTGTAAACTATAGGGACTAAAACCAAAATTTAAGTAATTATTTTTCCTAATAAATATAAAAAATTATATGATATTACCTGGCTCGGCTCAGCCTGGCCCGAAAAAATTCGTGCCCGACCGGGCCGGATCAGGCACGAATTTTTTCGGGCCGGGTCGGGCACGCCGTGCACGTATTGTTTCGGGCCGGGTCGGATCGGGCACGAAATTTTTCGGGTCAAGACGGGTCGAGCACGAATTTTTTCGGGCCAGAGTCGAGCATGAATTTTTTCAGGCCTGGCTGAGGCGGGCCAAGTAATATCATATAATTTTTTATATTTATTAGAAAAAATAATTACTTAAAATTTGGTTTTATTACAAAATTTTGATTTTATAAAATACCCCTTACGTTATGGAAGTGGGTACAAAAATACCCCTATAGGTAAACGACGTTAATTGACAAATAACGGAGCTGACGTGGCCGATGTCATCATAGTTTATAAAATTTTGATTTTAGTCTCTATAGTTTATGAAGTTGGTCCTTGCAAGCTCCACGTCAGCATTGTCCAGTCAGCACCGTTTAAACTTTATTTAACGGTATGGATCAAATTCTAAACGAAAGTAAAGTGGTGTGTACTAAAACTAAAATTTTAAAATTATAAGGACCAAAATCAAAATTGGAGGAAACTAGAAGACCAAAAGTATAGTTTTCCTAGATTCAATAATTTTGAATGCATATCATATTGATATAATCTAAAAAAATATTTTGTTTCTTAAAATATATATATGTAACTGATATGTTTATTTCAATAAGAAAAATAATGATGTAATTGTTTAGTCTGAAAATTAAGTTGAAACCATTTTTAAAATCTGAGAGACCAAATTAAAAATTTACAAAGTCTAAAAATTGAATTGAAGCTCATTAATTTAGAGGGAATAAATTGAAATTAATTCGGAGGGGGAAAAAGTAGTGGATGAGATAATCATTGTTATGTACCAAAATTAAATTAAAGAGAATTAAGAAAGGCAAATATGATTTATAAAAATATATATATTTCAACATTAAATCGCATTTATGGTTTACTCTATATTCTGCAGAAATTATACCTATTATATATATAAGAATATTAATGAAGCATTCTCTTCTTTCTTTATATACTAAAGAAGTCCGCATTACAAACTCACCAGTTCACCGCCGTGCCTCGTTGGCAGTTTCTCGTGGGACCCGCATTGAGATTGTTTTTTAATGCTGACTCAGCCAGACTTTATCGGCGCCTCCAAGCATGGAAAACGTCACAATTTATTAACCAAAGTATATTCCTCGGATATTCTTAGAACAAGTTGTCTGCTCCTTAGAAATTTCTATTAGACAACCTCAAAATTTATATTCTTAGAACAATTTATCCAAGCATGGTATATGATCTTGTCAAATCACCAGTCAAATTATGAGACAGTTTTCAAAGAAGATGCTGGCCTTGGAATAAGTCAATAATATATGAGTTGTTAATTATCAATAGCATTTGATACAAAGGTTTGAACATTTGACTAAGAATTAAATGTTGACCGCTCTAAAACATAAGTCAATTTATCTAAAATTGTTCTAAGTTTTGTGGGGAAATATCTTTCTTATGCAATGCATGTTTTTATGAAGATGGGAGCAATTGTGCTATTTTTATCATATTTTCATAAAACCTAGAAAAAATAACTTATGTTATTAACTATCAAATAAAATAAAAATTGTGAAAAAATGATTTTTTAAGAAAAAAATGCAAAAGTCCTATGTATATACTATATAGTTAAGAATTTGATAAAAACTTAAAGCAAAACCTGTTTTAAGTAAATATATTGGTATAAAAAAATATGAATGCATACATTACCATTGGTTGGAAAATATTTTAAACATGAAATAATGGAATGAATTCTAAAGGCATAAATATATATATATATATATATAAAGCTAGCTAACTCATGATATATGTTTACTTTATTAGATATGATAGGATAGGATTGAATAATAAATTAGAGATAATTGAATATAAATTTTTAAAATTCGGTGTACATCGGATATCATATTAATTTTATATTATTATAATTCTATTTTTTTCTAATCAATGCATTAAACAAATAATGAATTTAAATTTATATTTTATCTTATCTCTTTTAATCCTATAAAATAAATAAACACTCGAAGTTTTGAAACTAAATGATAGATATATCTTTGATTTTTATTTTTATTTTTATTTTTGACATTAAGAAAACATCTACCGACTAGAAGAATGCATGCATGATATGAGCAGTCAAACATGATATTTCTCATGCAGCTCTGCCATGGTCATAGTCATTATCATTTGGTTTTGTCTTTTTCTTCTTCCAACTTCCACCTTAAGCAAGAAGAATGCCGCCCAATATATAAAATAATTTATGGGCAGTCGTATGTCATCAAATATGATTACAATTTGTATGGAGCCCGACTCCATACAAAATGTATGGAGCAGAGCTCCACAATTCAAACACAAATCTCAAAGCAATTTTTTAATTGCTTTGAGATTTGTGTGTCATTTGTGGAGCCCGGCTCCATAAGATTTGCTTTGGAGCCGGGCTCCATAGCAATTATTTCAATCAAATATCCCTTGGAGGTTAAGTAAATGAAAACGGAGATCCTGTACCAAGAAAAAAAGTCATATTTGTTAAGAGATAATATTTTTATCATCTAAGGTTGTTATAGATTAATAGGTAATATATGACATCTAATGATACTAGTAATTTAATAAAGCATAAGAAATATTTCTTTTTTTTCCTAGAAAAAAAACAAACAAAATACACTTTATTAACTAGGTAAATATAAAGTCAATTAATTACAAGTAGCCGATTAAGATCCATAAGGGATACAAGAGTCCAAACATATATAGGACTCCCTAAGCGTCTATCAATATTACTTGAAGCCACGATCCTTTTATTATTTCACTTTTATTAGCAACCACAATTGGAAATCGCATGAGATAATAAATTGGTTCTCGATGTTGGGGGAATCTGTGTTAATGATTAAATTACCTTTGAACCCCGGTGATAACATATATATTTGGAGTATTGACTTAGGGGCTAGAGTTACTACCAAGTCAACTTATTATTTCCTATAAGAAGACATGAACCTTGTAATACTCCCGATCCAAATTCCTTGTCTTGGAAACTCCTTTGGAAAATCAGCTCACCTCCTAAAGTTAAATTGTTCGCTTGGAAGCTTTTACATAGGCGCTTACCAACCAATTCTAGACTTCTACGCTTCGGAATCCTTACATATCATGATTCATGTTCCTTATCCTCGAACTCACCTGAAACAAAATTCAACGCCTCTTTTTTGACTGCCCCTTTGCTACCCATGTCTCGAACCTTCTGTCCATTAAAATAGGGGTTCCTCTGACCAATCGCTCTTCCTGGGGTTCCGGTGTTTGGCTGACTTGTTCCTCCTCTCATTTGAGGGTTGAGATGTTCAAATTGGCCATCATCGTGAATTATTGTCGGTTCATCTAGTACGTTAGAAATAGTTTGTTCTACGAGATCCGACAACCTACCCCCTAATGTCTCGCTACCATGATTTTGAGCTTTACCAATGATTATTTTAAACATACTGGGTCTGAGAGACACTCAATTAGTAATAACTCTTTAATTATATAGATTCCTCCTTCACCGAACCTTCTTAAGATCAACTATGATGCCTCTTTAGCTGACTCTGCAGGTGGAATTGGTTTTGTAGTTCGTAATACAACTGGAGCTTGTCTTGCTATTTCTGGATCCGTGTCTACGAATGTTTCTGTGCTTGAACTAGAAGTTATTGTAGTTAAAAATGCCCTACTTTTTTCTATTGAGCACTCCCTACCGCAGTTTGTACTAGAGACCGACTCTAAGATTTTGGTGGACGCACTCAACAATTCTTCGGTTGTTCCTTGGTCAATCTCATCAAACGTTGACAACATACTTTTTCGGGAGAAGGTACTGATTTGCCGCTAATGTTTGATAAGATGAGCTTATTTGTCCTCAACGTTTTGTTTGGCTCAAAATTACACAAAAGATTTTTAAAATCGAACTATAATACCCCTCACTTGAAATGACGTTAGTGCTGTGTTAACAACGCTGACGTGATATTTTTTTAATCTCATATTCATACATGACTGCCACGTCAATACCATGTCAACAGTACACATGGAAATGAAGGGAACACTTTCCACTAATCTTAGTATTAATTTATCTCTAACGTTTGGTAAGAGGAGCTTATTTGCCCTCCGCATAGGGGTGCTCATGGGTCGGATCGGGTTGAAAATTTCACCTCTCAAACCTGGCCCGACCCAACCCGACCTAGTTCAGGTCGGGTAGTCGGGTTTACCCATTTAGGTAAAAAATTAGTTTTTAACATATATATTTTTAAAAGAATTAAAAATTAATTAAAATAAATATTTTTAATATAAATATTTTAAAAATAATTAAAAAAATATAAATAATCGAGTCATCGGGTCGGGTCTCGAGTCATCGGATTTCAAATTTTAAAAGCCAAGACCCGACCCGATTATGGTTGGGTTTGGTCAAATTGTACCCAACCCGATTACACGACCCGACCCAACCCAAATAGGTCATTAGGGCTCTTATAAAAATGAATTCTAAATAAATTTGGGTTGGGTTGGGTCGGGTACAATTTGATCAAATCCGACCATAATCGGGTTGGGTCTTGGGTTTTAGAATTTGAAACCCGATGACCCGAGACCCGACCCGATGAACCGATTATTTATATTTTTTAATCATTTTTAAAATATTTATATTAAAAAATATTTATTTTTAATTCTTTTTTAAAAAAATATTGTTAAAAACTTATTTTTTACCTAAACGGGTAAACCCGACTACCCGACCCGACCCGAACTAGATCGGGTTGGGTCAGATCGGATTTGAGAGGTGAAAAATTTTCAACCCCGACCCGACCCGTGAACACCCCTACCCCTACGTGGAGGGCAAATAAGTTCCTCTTACCAAACGTTAGGGGCAAATTAATACTAAGATTAGTGGAAAGTGTTCTCTTTATTTTCACGTGTACTGCTGATATGGTATTGACGTGGCAACCATGTATGAATATGAGATAAAAAAAATTGCCACGTCAGCACTGTTAACACAGCACTAACGTCGTTTCAAGTGAGGGGTATTATTGTTCGATTTTTAAAATATTTTAGGTAATTTTGAGCCAAACAAAACGTTGAGGGCAAATAAGCTAATCTTATCAAACGTTAGGAGCAAATCAATACCTTCTCCCTACTTTTTCTTAAGAACTTATGTATTGACTTAATTAAAATATTTAAACTGAAGTTGATGATAATACATTCATCAATCTTTGTAAATTAATAAAACATCTAATATACTCCCAACATGGGATTAAAACATGCTCAAATACTGAAAAGGTAACAGGAGCATCCTATGGGCAAAAAAGATAAACAACCTAAACCTCCTTTGAAAAAATAGGATAAAGATGTTTTCCTAACCTTACCTTCTACTTCCTCTGCTAGTAAGAGACCCAGAGTAGATCCTCATCCAAAGAAAAAGAATTCTGATGCGGACATGGACTGTTCAAAGAATCTTGCCATAATTATCCATGGAAGTACTTAATTAGAATGTTAGAGGAGTTTTGAGGAAACCTATTATGGACAGAATATTCTCTTGTACCAAAAATGGTCATATTAATCTTCCATCTTTACAAGAAACTCATGTATCTAATGAGGTAGTTGTTAACTTTATTAGAAAGCTTGGTAGAAATTGGCAAGGAGTTTCCTCTCCTTCCTCTAGTGCTTCTAGAGGAATTATTGTTGCTTGAGATTCTTCAACTATCAAAGCTAAAGTAATTTCTATACAGTATGATGTAATACATATCATTGTGCCTTTCAATAATGCCATGCCTTTCATACTTTCTTCTACCTATGCAAATACCAATCTAATATTGAGAAGAACACTTTGGAACCAATTATCTAGTACTGATCTGTCCTCCTATCCTTGGCTAGTGATGGGAGATTTCAATTGTATTCTTGATAAAGATGACAAAAAAAAGGTTCCCCATTTAGGATTACACAATATATTAGAGACTTCATTACTCACTCTAATCTTATTGACCTTGGTTTTGCTGGCCCTAAATTTACCTGGTGTAATAGCAAAAAATGAGATGCTAGAATTTTAATTAGATTAGACACAACCTTTTCTAATTATGTCTGGTTAAATTTTTATGGCAAGTATTCTGTTAAACACCTCATCAGAATTGCTTCTGATCATAACCCTCTCCATATTAGCCTTAATCATGATTTAAACAGAGGTAATAAGCTTTTTAAATTTCAAAACTTCTGAATTGACTACCCTGAAACAAATGATGTGGTCAACCAAGCTTGGTCTAAACCTCTACATACTTCTAGCCCCCAAACTAAGCTCCCCTTACAACTCTATGCTACTAGATATGCTATTTCTAAGTGGAATAAAGAATCCTTGGGTAATTTAGAATCAAATCTCAAAATCACTTCCTCCTTCTATTGTTACTACAATAGCTTCCTCCTCCTCCTCCTCCTCCTTCTTCTTTAGCTTCTTCTCCTACAATTGCTTCCTCTTTCTCCTACTGCTGCTACAATAGCTTCCTCCTCCTCCTCCTCCTACGATAGCTTCCTATTTCTCCTACTGCTACTACAATAGCTTTCTTCTTCTTCTTCGTCTTCTTCTTCTTCTCCCACTTCTGCTACAATAGCTTTTCTTCTTCTTCTTCCAGCTAGTAAGTGAGGCTCCTTTTTTTCGGGATGAGAGTGATGATAGCATTATTAATTTGTGACAGCTCAGAGGGTGCATTCTATAGCTCATTGAGGATACGAAGTATCCCATCCTTCAGAATATCCAAGTGTTTCTTGAAGAACTCCATCGGAATTTCGTTAGGGTCCAGAGATTTGCATTTCTTTAAACCACGAATGACACTACAATTTTCTTCCGTGGAGAAAGACACATCTAAATGCCGTAGAGACTGAGAGTCTTATGAATATATCTCATTTCAATTAATAGCCATGAGCGATTTTTTGTACATTTGCCAATAAGGCGGGAATAGAAGTTTTTGAATTCCTTTATATTTGAGAGTACTCGGTGTCCAAAGTAGATAAATTCCCAGAGTCGACTTTGGTGGAAAGAATATGAACAAGATCTTCCAAGTATTTTCCTTTGATAGCCCAGGATTTCTTTCTTGAGGAACTCCAAACTCTAAGGACTGAACAGAGGTTTTTCCAAGTCGTGATCCAACCCCGAAGAAGATCCTTTTGTGGTATTGCGGGTTTTAAGGCAGGAAGAATGCCTGACTTGATGATATTGATAAACTCGGGAGATGCGATCCAACCTGTTTCAATTTTGAAAGGGCGGGCAGCTCTTTGCAAAAAAAAGGCTATGAAGTAGAAGATAATCATGATTAGAAAGTTTATGAGATTCCTCAGAGATTTTAGTATTCGGCAAACGGTCCCAAAATTTAGAGTTGACTAGGATTCTGTCGAGCTTGGCTAGAGCAGGCGCAATTTGATTATTGGTCTAAGTATAGAAAATCCCTGATGTCGGAAGATCAAGTAATGCACAATTTGCAATGAACTTAGAAAAATGTTTGGAGTCATTGTTGTTTCCTCTGCACTTCAGTCTTTCCCCGTTGTTTGTGGTCATGTTGAAATCCCCTTCAATAATAGTAGGCTCAATCATCGGTCTTGATGGAATATAATTCATGTATAAAAGCTCGTTGTCAAAATGTTGAGGCGGGCTATAGGCCCCCATAACCCAGAAAGACTCGTTAGAATCGAGGTGGAGCAACTGTAATTGTAATGAATAAGTTCCAATACCCCTTGCTGAACCTATAACATCAATGGCCATAAGTTGTTTTGCAATTCGATAAGAGACACGAGACAACTTAGTTTCAGAAAGAAATATGAGACTACATTTAACATCCCTTACAACTTGCTTCACCTTGTACCTATTCGAGAGACGATTAATGCCACGAACATTCCAAAAAGTCACATTAAATTTTTTGATTTTAGTAGAGGATTCATAGGCAAAAGTGGCGATCAGCGAAGCGAAGAATCAAAAGTGCTGTAAGGAGCCTCACCTCCACGCTTCCTTAGCTATTAAGGCCGTCACGACCTTTGAAGGATTTCCAGTGCAAATGAAGCCCATGTCTCGAATGCTTTGAAGTACTTCCGGAGAAAGACAAGAAGTTGCAACGATATCCACCAAGCCCAATTGTGAAGAAGGAGAGCATATCGGTCCGCATTAGCAGCCTTTCTGGCCTCGACTTTTTTTGGGGCCAAAATGTAGTCTTTGTTGAGCAACCGTGATGTTCTCCTAACCGAGGTGATGGAGGGTGGCTTGCGTTTCTTCGCCTGAGCAGGAGGTGGTAACACAACGGGTGACAATACAATGTCAGGAGAAGTTGCCATCTGTGGGTGATTAAGATCGTCAAGGTTCGAAGGTGCAATTTCGGTTAATGGGTCGCTCGAAATTGGGTAATCCATAATGAGAGACCCCATACCTAGAGTAGACAAAGAAATCCCTGCTGAATTTACTAAATCAGCCCAATTTGAAATGGGCCAAGACAAAGGGCCATTGGGGCCCATGCCACGCCTGGAATCATTAGCCCTTCCAACCCCTAAAGGGTTAACGAGATCAGATATAAGCAGTGGATGGAAACCCGAATCCAATGAAGAAAACCGCTCCGTAATACCCGATAAGATGACATCCGACTCTTTGAAGACATGATCCTAGAAAGGATCGTATTCGAGAGCCAAAATTAGAGTCCCTTGCTCTGACTGCCATGTGGCGGCGTCCAAATGCCACCCAACAAAAGCATTCGATGCCATTGATACCAGGGAGGGAGACAATGCAGAAGAAGACGAATTCGAGAACGTAAATGAAATGTTATTTCTGCCCAAGAACTCCCTAAAGTTTAATAAGTCGCAAGGTGATCCCATCCAATAGCTCAAGGCCATAGGTCGGAAGAAGATTAGCACTCAATGCATGGATAACGTGAACACTTACATATTGCAATAACCAAAATGCTAATTAAAATCGTACTATAACATGCTCATAAAAGAGTAAAAGACGACACATGCATACAAAAATGACTCTAAATGCAGATATCATACTCTAACTTGTACAATATATCATAACTCATGTTGATACATATGCCATCATAACATAACCAAGAATTATGATAACATAATAAGACTAGTTAACAACTCATAATTACATAAACGAAATGCAGCGAAAATTTAAAGTTTAACAATGAAGAACAACTACAACTGACACACTCCAAGTGAAAGATAATAATAACAGGAGAATTCTACCGAATAAAAGTAAACTCCAAAATAGATACCAAGGTTCAGATACAAGACCGGTACCAGAGCACTCTACTGACTCTAACACTAAATTAGCTAACTTCGTACGTGTCACACTTGTGGATTTGAGGCAAACAAAAGAGAAAAATCAGTGGAATGCTGAGTAGGATTCAATGTCAACATGACAAACACTAAGATAATAGCTCGAAATGCTATGCACTCCAATAAATGTAAATATAATTTTATAGTTAACTTTAATAGCTCTAGATGCACCAATGCAACCTGTATGTAGTATGTCAAAGAATCAAGATCGGTATGAACAAGAGCTCCATGGGTTTTCGTCTGCACTCTCACACCCGAGAGTGGTTCTCCTTGTTCATTCGTACAGAGATAACAACTATCCAAGGATAGCTCACAGGCACTGTGCAATGCCCCCACACCGTATCGTATATACTAAACACTAGTGTTCCTTGGCCGTGGACTGTCTTAGGTCCAATGGGCTGTAAAATATCCCCACTCGAAGCACGAGGCTAATGGGTCGTAAATAGATTATCATAATGAACAAAACACTAATGAATGGAGCAATACCATGCCAATGTTATAAACACTACTATAACACATGTCCTTAATGCACGAGGAATGTAACAAGTCAATGTAACACATAAGATAATAACTCTTATGAGCATAATTCTAACACATGACATGTTCAATATAATCAATATAATAATGCCAATATGATCATAAATATACCATCTAGATGAGCACTACATGTCATGGTTCAAATAATTATGTAAGGAATTCCAAGAAAAATACTAAAATCAAAGATCAATATGCAATAGCACAATAAGAACAATGTCACTAAGTGTAGGATCTACAAGAGTCTAAGAGAGGATCTATCAACTAATGACAACTTCAATAGCTCTAATATCAAAACCTAAATTTTAAGGTATAAATATACTTAGCACAAAAATCAAAGCACCAAAACTCCATACTGTTCGAATGATATGGACCCTATTTGGAAAATATAACTTCACCAATGGGTCCGAAACATCGATTACATTAAGATTTATATAAAATACATTGAAATCCAACTTAGGGAAGCCCCTTAAATAAATTTCCAAAAAACCCCTTATTTTTCTAATAATCAAATATAAGTAAATCATTATAACACTGTTATTTCATTTATAACGGTTTATAATGCTGCTATAAACATACATCACACATGCTTAATTCTAACCTTTGTATCATCACCAAAAACATTATTATATTAAATATAACGCTCCGCTTCTATAAAACATTGTTATAAAACTCAAAAATATTATTACAATAATTTATCACATTATGAACTTCGTAACGGTGATACATGAGTAGGGGAAGTTAGGATTTCCCCTTCCCCCCAAAATTGAGACGACGCCATCGCCACTAGCGGAGAGAGCCCAGGCGGCGAGCACCGTCGCTCTCTCCTGTTCCATCGGGCGACGATCGTCGCCCGGAATGGACACGATCAGCACCGTCCCACCCTGGGCGGTGTTGCGACACCCAGTAAGCCATGCAGCCAGCCCCGACTAGGGGATGGCCTCACCAGCGTGGGTTGCAGCCACCCTGACAGGGCTGTTGTAGCCCCGATCAAGGTGTCGTTCTCTTTGAGAGGGAGGATGCTAACCCCAACAAACACCCCCCGCTCCAGGGAGGGGGGGCGGGGGGGTCAGCTCCAGTTGGCACCACTTACCCATATCGGAGCACTTCCTGCATCAATCTGGGTGGTGTTCTGGGGGCACAGTGCCGATGTGCACTACCGCTGAATTTTGGGGGTATCTGGTCAGCCAAAATAGTCCGTCGTCTAAGACTTTCCAAGAATAAGCAATATTGTCAAAAAAACACAAGATCGCCAAAAAAATATTTTCGAAAATAAAAAATTCATCGATAAATATTTCGATAACTCATAGATCATCTCAATCCCCTAATTACCTTACAATAAAGACTAGAAGGAATGGAAGAAATCCTATCTCGAAACGCAACTCCCCTCGAACTCCGCACGCTCCGCCTTCGCTCGTTATACATCTCCTTGCTCTAAAAATATTGTTCCCAAAATGTCAGTCCAAGAAATGAGCGGAGGAGGTACTATTTGTAGCGAGCGAGTCATAAGGGTGAGCGGGTTCGGGTATCTTGTATTTTTCATGATATCTGGACCATACTCTGTATAGGATCGGTTCCTAAGTTTTGGAACCGGACCCTACCCTATTGGAACCTAGAACCAGACCCTAATAGGTTCCAACAGGGTACCCTGTTGGAACCTGTTCTGGAATCTGTACCATGGAACCAGTAAATGAACAGGTTCCAGACTACAGGTTTCGGGTACCGATTCCGATTCCGATTCTGATTCCTATTCTGGGTACCCGATGTGTTGGACCCGGAATTGAAATCGATTTTAATCGGTTCCTAAATTTTTATCCCGGATCCTACCCGAAGTTAATTCGGGTCTACCCGAAACCTACCCAATAGGTTTCGGGTCTACCCGGAACCTACCCAATAGGTTTCGGGTCTACCCGGTACCCATGCACACCCCTAGCGAGTCATAGTCGTTTTAAAAAAAAGACCCTCGGCAGTCAAAATTCAAAATAATATCATAATATATATATTTTTAAAAATAAATAAATAAATAATAAATGAATAAATACGCTGATATAATAAAATCACACATTGGCCATACTTCAAGATACACCAAAATCAGACAGAACTTTATTAAGCTTAATTTTAAACCTCAATTAATCCTCTTAGTTAATTAAATTGATTTAATCAATTTCCGAATACTCATTAATAACTCGTCACTTACTTAAATCCAGATCAATTTAATTATACCTCTATTGAGACACTGACTCCACCACTGCATCCGGGATGTCGAAATTTTAAAGCTTCATTTTCATCTCGACCTCATCCTATAAATTGTAGACCCTCAAATAATTTAATTGAACCAAAAATGTACTTTTTCTAATTTAATCCTCCACTTCTATAATTTACTTCATACTCATTAAAAATATTTTATTTTCTCCTTTTCATAGCTCATAATTGGATTAATCAAGTAATCATTGCATATCATGAGTCGATCCGTGATTAGTTTTTTCACCTAACCGTATTCTTAATCAAAGTTAATTTAATCACCAAATCTATTTAAGATCCAATTTTATTTTAGCTAAAGGTCAAGTTCTACTAGCTGTTTGGGTAAAAAAAAGTAGAGGACCATAATCGTACATCCTTCGCCATTCAAACTAGCAGCATTATATTCCCTTTGGCTATCAATTTTATTCATATCAAAGCAATACTTATTACAGCTGATTCCTATACACTCTTGTGCATTTACATCCCTGGCATTTAAGAAAGCACCTTCATTACAGCTAAAAATTGAAGTATACATCACTCATTTTAATTGAAAAAGATTTACAAGTACCATTATTGAACTTAAGATCTTCTAAGGAATCCCAACGTTCTGCTTTATCCGGGAGCAATTCTTCACTTGCTAAACCTGTTCTCGCAAGTGCATGAGCTTTCGGATTGTTCTCTCTTTTTACATGGAAGAAACCCACAGCCAAATTCTTTTCGGCAGCCCATATAATGTCTTCAGTTAGGGGACGTTTGGTTGCCCGCAAGTACAAATACTGCAACTCTAGTTACAATATTTAGATAACAAATTTGTTTGGTTGGCTGCAAAATCATTTTGCAGTATTTACTAGTTGCAACTTGTATTTCAAATATCATTTGCGTGCCGCAAGTGGAATTGCAGCCCAAAAAGTCCGCAATACAAGATTGCGGACTGCAAATGCAATAATTTAAGTATTGAAAAATAATTAATTTTGGCGACGTAGAGTCGTCGGATGAAGACGAGATAAATATCAAAGTTGTAGGTTTTTGCGTGCTGAACCTGATGGTAGTGTCAGATTTTACATCTGATGTCATTTGATAGATTTTTAATATATTTTCAGTATTATACAAAAATTAAAAATTATTAATTTGTCAGACAAATCGTGTCGGGCCTAAATTTTTAGCCTGGCCCGAAAAAATTTGTCCCAGGCTCGACCCAAAAAATTTATGCCCGACCCGGCCCAAAAAAGTTCGTGTCCAGCCTGGTCCGAAAAAAATTGTGCCCGGCCCGGCCCGAAAAAATTCGTGTCTGTCCCGCCCCGAAAAAATTTGTGTCCGACCTGACCCAAAAAATTCGTGCACTGCACGGCCCGTCCCAGGCCGGTTCGGTCCGAAAAAATTCATGCCCAACCCGGCCTGAAAAATTTCGTGCCCAGCCCGACTCAAAAATTTCGTGCCTGGCCTAGCCCGAAAAAATTTGTGCTCGGCCAGGCCCGAAAAAATTCGTGCTCAGCCTGGCTCGAAAAAATTCACTGTCGGCCTGGCCCTGCCCAAAAAAAATTCGTACCCCGGCCCGTCCCGAAAAAATTCATGCCCGACCCAAAAAAATTCGTGCCCAACCCAGCCCTGCCCGAAAAAATTTATGCACTACCCGACTCGTGCCGACCCAAAAAAATTTGTGCCTTGCCCGGCCCAAAATTATTCGTGCACGGCCCAACCCCAAAAAATTCGTGCCCAACCCGACCCAAAATATTTTGTGCTCGGCCCGCCCCAAAAAAATTCGTGCCCGGTCTGGACCGAAAAAATTCTTGCCTGGCCCTGCCCGAAAAAATTCGTGGTCAGCCCTGCCCAAAAAAATTCGTGTCCCGACTCGAAAAATTTTATGCCCAGCCTGATCTAACACGAAAAGAAATTCATGCCCAGTCCGAAATATTCGCATCGGGCCCAACCTTGCCCGAAAAAATTAGTGCACTGCCCATCTTGACTCGGCTCGGCCCAAAAAATTTATGCCCGACCCCGCATGAGAAAATTCATTCCCGGCCAAAAAAAATTTGTGCTCGGCCGGCCCGAAAAAATTCCTGCCCGACCCGGCCTGAAAAAATTCGTTTCCCGGCCCAGCTCAAAAAAATTCATGCCCGGCCCGGCCTGACCAGAAAAAAAATTCGTGTCCAGCCCGAAAAAAAAATTGTGTTCGGCCCAGCCTTGCCCGAAAAAATTCGTGCACTGCCCAACCTGTCCCGGTCCGGCTCGGGCCGACTCGAAAAAATTCGTGTCCGGCCCGACCCAAAAAGATTTGTGCACGACCCGACCCGAAAAGTTTGTGCCCGGCCCTGCCCGAAAAAGTTTGTACCCGGCCCGGATAAATTCGTGCATGCTCGGCCCATCCCATCCCGGCCCGGCTCAGCCCGACTTGAGAAAATTCGTGCCCGACCCGACTCGAAAAATTTCGTAAGATGCAAGTTGCACGTTGCAAGTTGCAAGTGTAATTACAACTTTCATTTGCGGCCAACCAAATGCTTGCAAATAGAAGTTGCAACTCTACTTGCGGGCAACCAAACGGTAGGCTGCAAAATCTATTTGCGGGCATTTGCTGTTGCATGCAAATAGATTTTGCAGCATTTACACTTGCGGGTAACCAAACGCCCCCTTAGGCTCTTCACAAACCAAGGAGGTTTCAACTTCCTATTTAGGATATCTACAGCAGATTTGCTATATGAGAAGACCTTGAGGTACTTTAAGTTTTTGTGTTCCAAACTATGGAGGAGACATAACCATATGGCTTTAAGCTCAACTGTCAAGATATCAGTTTCATTAGAGCTGCAATAGCCCATCATTATTACACAGTTCATGTTATTCAGAATAGTGAAACCAAACCCAGCACAGTTTGTTTTCTTGATCCAAGCAGCATCACAGATGCTGAGAATACTGAAGCCCTATTTATGTGATCTCTTTCCTCAAATCGTTCTTGGATATTTATATCAGAAGAGGAGACCATGTTCTTTTCTGCTGTTTTTTTGGAAGCACACTTGTTCCTTGTTTGTATCTTTACAAGTTGGAAAATATTTCCTCAAACGGTTAAAATTAGGAAAAATACCTAAATATAACATGTACTTTGACCTTTGTCTCAATTATGGTATGTATTTTCATTTGTCTCATTTGTATACATGTACTAAGATATTTATTTCAATTGTGATCTGTCGTCTAATTTTCGTCAGACGCCCTGTTAAATTGACAATGTGACATGCTGATCTGTATAAAAATTAATTTTTTATTTTATTACATGTTCTGATTATTAAAATTGGGTCCCACTTCCTTAAATATTAAAAATGGGTCCCACTTCCTTAATTATTAAAAGTGGGTCCCAATTTTTTACTCTCTCTCTCTCGTTCTTCCTCACATCACCGTCGATAGGGTTGTTCCCTGGAGGATGACGGGATGAACCACCTCGCCGTCGACGCCGATGACTCATTCTCATGAGCGACATCGACGCCTTCGGGCAGTCGCTTGAGCGCGACGCCTTCGGCGTCAACGAGGTCAGTCTCTGGTACGGCCGCGACAAGGGATCCGCCATCGATGTCAACCGTGCATACATAAATTCCACGATTGTGACGGATTGTCCACGGTTGCATACATAAATTCCTACAGATTTTTGCCATTTAAGAATATTTAGATTGATACAATATATTGGATTAACTTCAGTTTAGATCACTTACTACACACTGAGCTCTCTGATCTTCTCAATGCTTAGCAATGGATTTCAGGAAGCATCTCTTAGAAAGAGGAAAATGTCAAGAACGTCCTCCACATCCTTCTTCTCTCCATCATCGCCACTGTTTTGTCTCCATCTCCTCCACTTCTCCAACCTCTTGTTGATGATTGCATGGTACTTGTATATCAACCCCATTGCCTATTTCATGATCTTCTCATGGCCTTCCAAATCCAGGAACCTCAGTGAGGTATGAAGTTTGATGGGCAAAAAGCGTACATGCAGGTCAGCGCCGTGAATGCTGCACCGACATGCTCTAACTCCTCCTCGCCAGGTCCTCCAAACTCGCCTCCCTCGCCGAAGTGCCTCACGCCGAAGACCATCCTCCTTGTTATATTCCCGCAGTAATACCTCAGTGCGAGCCTGACGTTAATGGCGTACCCAGCGGCACACAAGTTGTACAAGTACCGGGTGAAGTGGTCCGCCTCCTCAGCCCGCAGTATCGATTCCCTTTGCAGCCTATTGGCGCTTAAGACCTCCGACGCCACCACCCTCCGCATCTTCTTCCACTGATCACCCAGAGGCTAAAGATCACTGTGAGGAAGCCAGACCCGGCGTACTCCGTAGCCATGGTGAGGGGCCTCGAGGCAAAATTAGCGTCGTGCTTCTTCAAGAACTCGCGGCCAAGCTCGGGCGAGTTGACGACGACCATATGCACGCTGCCGAGGCGGATGCATATGATATCCTTACCTTCCGCCAAGCTAAGTACCCACCGAAAGTAGATCTTGCTGCGCAGCATGGAGATGATGCTGCCAACAATGGGCCAGGGTGTTGGGTCGGGTGGGAGGCGCCTCGTGTCTTGTGTTCCGGATGCTCAAGCAACCATCGAAAGGCGTCGACATCGTTGTTCGCGACGAGCTCAAGGAGGCTTGAGAATAAGTCATCGGCGTTGACGGCGAGGTGGTTCATCTCGTCGTCCTCCAGGGAACAACCCTGTCGACCGGTGATGTGTGTGTGTGAGAGAGAGAGAGAGTAAAAAACTGGGACCCACTTTTAATATTTAAGGAAGTGGGACCCAATTTTAATAAACAGAGCATGTAATAGAATAAAAAAATAATTTTTATACAGGTCAGCATGCCACGTTGTCAACTTAACGGGGCGTCTGACGAAAATTAGACGGCAGACCACAATTGAAACAAATGTACATGTATACAAATGAGACAAATAAAAGTACAGGCCATAATTGAGACAAAGGTCAAAGTACATACTATATTTAAGTATTTTCCCTTAAAATTACTCACTTCAGTCATAGTTTTGTAAACAAGGGAATTAAAACCAAAAGCTTTCCCTTTGAAGTAGAACCCATTTCTGTTTTTCCAGATGTACCATAATCCTACTGCAATACAACTAATTAAGTTCAACTTGCTATCTTTCTCCGTTGAGCTGCCTTCATCCATCCACTTGCCCTGCAACCAGCTTCCCTTATACTCAAAGTGGTGGTTTAAAAAAGCTTCTAACATATTCCAAATTTTTTTAGCAAAGCTATAATCGAAAAAAATGTGAGAAATGGAGTCTGAATCCTCTCTATAGACATAACATTTCTGTTCTTCAATCTTGCTAACCTTTGAAAGCCAATTAGTTGTAGGGAGCCTGTCATTTAAGAGTTTCCAAATGAAGATTTTGATCTTTGGGAGAACTCTTAAACTCCACATCATTTTCCAATTAAAATTAAAATACAGTATTTTCACTTTTCATGTAATTGTAAACAATTTTACAATTCAATTTCCCCTTTCCGTTAAGAGCCCATATCCATTTATCATTAGTGTCCTTTTTTGAAATGTATATTTGGCCAATACTTTTAGTTGTCTCCTCACCTAAAATGGATCTTATCAAAGACAAATTCCATTCACCATTAGATATCAGTTCACTAATTTTTTCAAAGCTTCATTGTTTCTCCATATTGATGAAGGTTGGCCATCTGTTGAGAGGAATACAATCTTTCCAGAGGTCTCTCCAAATATCTGTTTCCCTGCCATTTTTAATTTTCACTTTCAAGCCATTTCTGAGCTTGATCATAGCAAATAATATGCCTTTCATGGTCCAACTTTTGTTAAATTTGCTGTCCTTTGGTGTAGACTATCATACCTTTGAATTAAGATATTGACCCAATTGAGATCTTTCTTGTTCAAAAGTGGCAGGATCCTTTTGGCATGAATAGAGGATTTCACCACCTCTAAATCCCACACTCCCAAGCCTCCTTTTACCTTACATAAGGGGACTTTCTTCTAGTTAATTAGATGCAGCCCTTTTCCATTAGGCTTAGACTTCCAAAGATAATTCTTTGCAACTTGTTCATATTTCTTCACAACTTGGTCATTTATCCACGAGGAAGCAAGAGTGTGAATAGGCAATTAGTTTATAACTGAATTAATCAAGATAGTCTTTCTTGCTTGAGAGATATTCTTGCTTGCCCAATTATTGAGCTTGCTTCCAGCTTTGTGAACAATCTGTCTTTGGATGCTAACTGAGTTTCTTCCTTTGTCAACTTGGGCACCCAAGTATTTTAAAGACATGGATCCTTGATTCCCATCAGCTTACAAATTATATATTTTTTCTTCTTTGGATATTCCCCAGGGAAGAGAACTTCAGATTTCTCAAAATTTATTTTTTGATTGGTAATACAACCATATTGATTGAGAACTGATTTGATATATACACAAGATTTTTTGTTGCATTTGACAGTGAGGATGATATCATCAACAAAGAAAATGTGACTGAATGTTATATCTCTGTATTTGAATGCTTTTATGTGCTTGTTATCTATCTCTTTGTTTATCAGCACTGTTAGGACTTAGGAGCTCCTGAAGGATGATGAATAAATAGGGGATATAGGATCCCCTTTCTGATGTTACTCTAGTTATTAAAGAAGGTGCTTTCTTCTTTTCAAAGATTTTCATACCATTTCACAAATTCTTCAGAAATTTCATTGGTGTCTGTAAATTTTTTCCCCTCAGCAAGCAATTCTGCAATTGTATTTTTTCTTCCTTTGTATTTGACCAGATTATGAAAATATTTCATGTTCTTATCATTCATTTCAAATCAATTTCTTCTAGCTTTTGACCACCACTTGATGTGAAGCTGCCTATTGAGAGTCATGGCTTTGTTTGTTAAGCTTTTGATATTAATCACATCCTGCTCTGTTGCAATACCTCTTTCATCAGCTTTTTCTAAGTCTTCAAGCTCTTTCATTGTATCCTTTAGTTTTTTCTCCAAGTGACCAATCTGATCTCTCCAGGTATTAAGTTTCTTCCCCAAAAGTTCCAAAGAATGCTCAAAAGAATCCATGCTGTTCCTTTGAAGCTTAGTTCTTCTCCGGTTCTCTCCAATGAATTGGTATATGTTTTCATTTTCTAACCAATAAAATTTGAAAACAAATCTTTTCTTGCTTATGAAGGCCTTACAATTCTCATTTATCTCAAGCATGACTAGTCTATGGTCTGAAGCCAGTTTTTGTAAGTGATGAACTCTGGCATTACTGAATTTTGAAATCCAATCTCCATTTGCATAAATTTTGTCGAGCCTAGCAGAAACTCTTTTATTACCAATTTTGTTATTACACTAAGTGTATCTGTAGCCTATAAAATCTAGGTCTAATAATCCAACATCAAGGCAAAGATCTTTAAGAGTTAAAATCCCCCAGTAGAATCCAGGGAATGTTTTCAATATTTAATTTAAAAAAAAAAATTCATAGTATTTTCCTTTCTTTAGCATTGGTACTTGCATAGAGTCCTGTTAATAGCCAAGGTTCTTGACCATTAATGGTAACTGAAACATGCAAAGCTTGAGGACATTTATAAAGAATTTGGGTCTTTATTATCTCATGTCTCCATACTAATATTAACCCTCATGACCTTCCATTTCCAGCTACAAAAAAGCCATCCCAACTAGAGCCAAACTTCTTGATGCAAACTTCTGAATCCTCATTATTCAAGTGAGTTTCCACCAGAAGAATTAAAGTAGGCTTAATGTCTTTCAACATTAGCTCCAGGTAATCCCAACCTGCACTCTTAAGCCCCCCTCTTATATTCCAAGATATGCACTTCATGGCAAAATTTCACAGATATTAAGTATGCTTCAAGTCTGGAGGATCACCATTAGGTTCAACGAGACCTTCATCTTTTGATTTTTTTTCTTCTTGAATATGTTCCCTTTATTATTGAAGGAGAATGATTCATATAGGATGTTCTGAGAGGTGGGTTTCCTGATCCTCCCTGAGCTGGTATTAGGGCTGCTAATCAAATCCTCACCAGCATCTTCACTAAGAGGGTGATTACTGTCTGCTATTTTATTGACTGATACTTCAAAGGCACCAGTTAATTTTTTGTGGAAAATTTCTAAGTTTTTCTCAAAGTCAACTTGTACTGCTACTGGTTCATTATTTTCAACTGTGAATATAATTTCTTTACTGACAACAGTACTTTCTGATATATTCTTTCCTTTCTGAGTAGGTCTCTTGAAGAATAAAGGAGTGCTTTTGCTTTTTAAGGTCTGACTGCTAGGACTTTCAGCTAGCAGTTCCTTGTCCTCATCCATTGCAGATGACTGTTCCTGTTTTGGAATGTTAGCCAATACTTCAAATTTGTTCTTATTTCTACTATCTTGTAGCTCAGGGTTTTTGCCATTGACCTTTTTTTTTCCTGTTGACAACTTGCCAGGGTCCAAATATTTCATCCCTGATTTCTTTGCATTCAACTTTCTTATGTAAACTTGGTGTTTCCAGGTTTTTTCCTTGACTACTACTTACATGGTTACAGGTATCATCAACTTGTGTCTCTACTTTTCCGGTGTTACAATTTTCCTCAATGTGACCTATTCTTCCACAGTGAAAACAAAGCCTTGGAACATTCTCAAAAGCTATTGCTTGCCAGAATCGAGTGCCCCCTCCATTTATCCGTAAGCCCACTAGTACTTTGTTATTCAGGTTCCAAAGTAGACATATTATTGCAAACATTGCTCTCTGCCCTTTTAGAGTTACCCCATCTATTTTTATGGGTTGCCCAATACTCTTCGCAATGTTTATCAAGATGCCTTTCTACAAATATTCTAGAGACAGGCTTGGGAGCTAGATCCATACTGGAATAGTTTCAATTTTCTCACACACAGGTTGAAAATTAGGCCTCTAAGGGATCAACAATAGAGCTTGGTCTCTAATTAAAGAACCAAGGCCCTTCCGTAAGTACTTTATTTAAATATTCAGAACATGAAAACTTAAAGCAAAAGAACCCTACTGCAAGATATATGATCTGAACATTGCATTTGAGTTTCCAAATTTGTGGCATCACCTGCTGTATCAGCTGCAAAGGAGGGGTATTGCTATTGAATTTTTCATACAAACTTGTGTTCCATTTAACTCTGACGGCAGAAATTAATTTGTCTTCAATATTGACTGAGTTGTCAGAAGCTTCTTGGATTTTTTTCAGCTTATCATCTAGCATGCTTCTTTGAGGCAAATCATCAAGCAAGTTGGCTCCTCGAAAAAGTGCAGCCCATGAGGATGGTTGGATCCTCTTTTCTTGCTCTTTTGGAGCCATAGATTTTTTATTCTTATCAAAAAAGGGATTCTCTACGGCAGTAAAATCATCCGGGATACCAGAAATAACATCATTAGTATGCAAGTTCATACCTTTGGATTTGGGATCAATCCAATGGATTTTCTCCGATATTGGATTATGAGGTCCTGATTCTCTTTTCTCCTCAGAGGTCGATTTTTGTCTTCAGATCGTCGATCCTGAAGCACTTCCTCTGAATGAAGGATCAGTGGGCTTCTTCGGCTTTGGGAAGATCCGAGGAAGTCCCTTCGATTTCGCGCTCTGGCCAAAGTCATTGCCATCGCCAATGTCTTCGCCAGCTTCGTCTCCCAAGTTTGAAATTTTACCCGCCATCTATGCACAATTGAATTAGATTGAAAATTTTCAGCATTCGACCAAATTCAATTCATGCACACCTCTACTCCTATCTGGTCGAATTCAATTCATGCACACCTCTACTCCTATCTATTGCTTCTCAAATAATAAGAAGAAAAGAATAAAAAAGTTTGGTACTTTTTATCTAAGATCCAATTTTAAGAAATTGATTTCACAAATAAAAATGTATGACTTTATTAATTACTAAATAATCAAAGTGTTGAATTTAGGTTGATTGATCCACATAAAGCTTGCAGCAATTTGAATCAAATTAGGATGCACATTGATTTAGTCACAATCATGCATATTCCATCAACCAAATACTCTATAAAAAATCAAGTATACTAAACTAGGATTAAAATTTATTATTAATCAATTCATACTTATAATGATCAAATTATTCTTTACAACGGCATGAATATTTTAGGGTTTACGAAAAATTATGATTTAAATATATATTAAAAAGAGTTTCTAGCTTTGGAAATTAATTAAGCTTTTATGTTTTGATTAAAAAAATTGTTTTTATTTATCCGGGCCAATTGTAATGGTGGTGAGTGAAAAGTGGAATTTTAGTTGTTTGCACCTGCATCATGTAAGATGATGAATTCAACCAAAAGCTTTCATGTCAATTCAACATCAATGTGGTATTGTGATGTCAAATTAATATTACAACAAAAATAATAAAGACAGCTTTCCACAAAATGATGCTAATTTGACAACTACTGGATTAATTCATGGGAATCCAATGCGTTTGGTAATTAAAATGTGTTTCTATGTAGCACCACATTTACGAAAAGCATTTTAAACTAATTATATTTACATTTAGAGTGTGATTGGACGAATTTAAAGGAGTATGAAAGGAAGAATTAAGGGGTATAGAAAGAAATATAATTTCTTTTTTTATTATTATTTAAAAAAGAAGAAGAAGTATAATTTCTCATCTGAAAATTTTTGTTAGATGAGAGAAAATTTATCTCTCTATTTTTTCCTCATGAATATAATTTACAAGCCTATCAATTAGAAAATTGTTAAGAGGAGTTAGTCATTATTAATTTATAACATAATATTTTATAATTTTAATATTTGAACTAAATTTATTTTTAAAAAATAAAATACTATTTTGACTAATTTGGTTATTGGTCAGATTTGATTTTTATTGTTGAAAAATTAAATTTAGATCAAACATCCAAAATTTGATTTAAGACTTTTTCTAAGAAAATTATTAATATTAATTAATATTAATATTTTGTTATGACTGACTTGATGAAATAATTGGTCTATCAACTTTATAGGTTCAAACCATTGACTAATTGGAATGCTTAAGTTGAAGTTAACCGTTTCTACCTGAGTTTTGATGTTATTATCAAGATCCAAGTCGAGTTAACACGTACATATCATTGAATCATACAAACCTTAATCAATTACATATGATATCTAACCTAGTAGTTGCTCCATCGCAACTCGGACATCCTTTTCTCACGTAAGCTTCGTTACCAAGTTGAGGACTAAGTCATGCTTTGCTATCAATTATCACCCATTAACTATATAGGCCTCAATAGTTGGTTTAATAGTTAAGCTAAAGTTGATAGTAGTATACTCATTAAGTTTTATTAATCAATGAAACATCTGATATACTTCAAATATTGAAATAAAATGGGATATTATCGTCTTCCCCACTTATGTCTTAATGTCATCGTCAAGACCCAACTCAAGCCTTATACATAGCCTAGAGACCCAAGCCAACAACATATGATCGAGGCCTAGTCTTATAGTGGCTCAACTTTATCTCCGGGTAGCTCTCACCATGACGAGAACTAGGTCTTGCTCTCATATTATTTGTTACGATCAATTCGATAGGATAATTGACCATCAACTTTGTAGATCCAAACCATTGTCCCACTTAAAATATTTAAACCGAAATTAATTGTTTCCACTTGAGTCTTGATGTCACTACCAAGATAAACACATAACATAGAACCACACACTTCTTAGTTAATGACATGTGTGACATATATAAGTATATAACCTAACCGTCATTTCTTATATAGGCTTCCTCTCCGAATCGAGGATTAATCATGCTATCACTAGCTCATTAACTTCATAAACCTTAATCACTAGTCTAATGTTTAAATTGAAGTCGATAGTAATACACTCATTAAATTTTATTAACCCACACAATATTTAATATACTTATTACTCTAGATGCGAGACTAAATTGGGACATTGCATATATATATATATATCTTTATTTATTGAACTAAACTTTGGACAAGTTAAAGTTTGTAACATGGCTCATAGATTGATCCAATTCAAATTAAACCGTCTCAAATCCAATTCCTCCTTAAACCACTCAAATCGAACCAAATCAAATTAGATTTACCGATAAATTAAAATAAAATATCATTAAACTATATATTCTTAATAGAAAAATGCAATGTATAAATAAAACTCACGATTCCATTTTTTTATTTAGTTTAATTCGAAAGCAAGAAATTAGGTTGAATCAACAAGGATGGAACCTCGTATTCAATTCTCTTTTCCCATCTATATATTATACCATCATTGATCAAGAACAAACTATTAATCAACAAGATATATATAATAAAATAGACATCTAAGATGACAAATGCACATATTGCATGTGAAGCACAATGTCTAAATAATAGCAAATTGTTTTTAAAATTGGGAGAAGGGTGAAGAACCAGAAGTGTTAGGTGACACCTCATTCTACTCATGGGCATCAATAAGAAGATTAAATCGACCTACCCGGCAACCCTCACAAGAAAACAAGCCAAATGTGCCATGCGCAAAAGGTGAAGTATTTGTGTTTAATTAAGTTTTGAGGGCACTGAGGTGGTCCATGCCATCGCTATGAATTGCTAAAACCCTAGGAATCAAGGGCACAAGCATTGCATCTTCTTAGTGCACAAGAGAACAAGGTTAGGAAGCCCTTCACACTATGAAACATTAGATGGTCCCCGTCCATTTTCCACCTAATGCTACAAAAGTGGAGTCTTCTTTTCAATGGATTGATTTGTGTGTTTGGTAGCAAAGGTGTCATTTAGAGTGAAATGGTGGTGAAAGTACGTAGAGAAATATAACTTGTTTGGTAATTAACAATTTGTTTTGGATTTTTGGTGCTTTTGGTTATTGTTCTAATGTTTTGCCCCAATGAGTAGGTAAACATGGTACCATGGATAGTGAACATCACCTTAATTTCCCTCTGTGTAAATTTATATCATCAGGTTGATTTGTGTTTTTTTTTAACAAAAATACACTACAAGAAAATAAACTTTCATCAACAAATAATTACAAATAAACTAATTTTATTGGTATTATCAATAAAATTACCAACAAATATATCATTTGTTGGTATTACCAATAAAATTATCAACTCATTTATTGATAATTACCAACAAATATATCTTTATCCGTTGGTATTACCAACGGACAATTATAATGTCGATCCATTGATAATACCTAACAGAGTATCATCAACGGATTTTATCAATGAAAATTCGTTGGTATTAATATAATCAACGGATTCTTGATTATTACCAACGAATTTAATCCGTTGATGATATCTTATTTTTTTATAGTGATAGAAAATCATAATAGGTGATCATACTAGGATTTGAAACGTTGAACGTGTTGTCGTCAACTGTGCTACTCACAGTTGACAGGTTGATTTATGTTTAAATTAAGTAGAAGGATTATAATGAATAATTAACAACTCTAGCACAGCTAGTGTAGATCCACCTGGATTAGAGTAGGTGTATATACTCTCTTTTAGCACTTGAGTGGCTCTAATGAAACTTGTTGATTAGTGATTATTGTTGGTATACTTAAGTTTATAATTAAGCCCTAACTAATGTTGGAGTTTTGTTTCGTAGTTCCCAAGATACTGACATGTGAGTGTTTGTCTCTTGCACACTTGGTTAACTCTCCTTAATGGATGGAAGATTTTAATAGAATGAACTATATATCCAACTCATGGCATCACTTAGTTTACATCATAAAGTAATTTGAGGTCGTTGATTAACACAATAAAGCTAGCTAATTGAATGGTTAATTAATGTGCAAGAACTTGGTTTTATTATGATTACTTTAGATTATCTTCTTCTGCATGCGTAACTCAAGCTAGCTAGGTTAAATGAATTAATTGAGGACAGATTAAATATTATGGGTTGAGTTCCTAATGATTGATCTAATTGTTATGAACCCTAAGTAGAGGGGTAAATCAATGGCGTCGGGTGGAATTTTGCATAAAAATCCTCCTACTTTTTGCATTAATTAAGGAACAGTTCAAACTGAGATCCAAAAAGCTTCATCCAACTTGGGTTTAATCTTGCTTTAGTATATTTTTTTTCCAAAAAAGCCTCGTAATATATTACTCAATATTTAAAATTTGAATGAACTTAATTTGAACAGACCGACTGTTCATTTCTGTAATATATTAATCGACATCACTAAAATTGTATTTGATTGGATGGATTAAAATATATACGAAATAAAATAGATATAAAATAAATAAGGAATAGAATAATTATTTTTTTATTTGATTGGCATAAGCAATAGGCAAGAAATATATATAACGAAAAATAACCTAAATATCTCTCTTTAAACAATATTGAATAATTCTCAAAGTAATAAACTTATGTTATAGTTTATTCTAATTCGCAATGGCAAAAAAAATAAAATATTAATTCAAAATCATAATAGCATTACTTTCTCCCAATTATTTTACGTTAATTTAAAAATATTAATAGTATATATTACAAATATATTAAATAAAAAACAATATATTAGTTGTATATATGACATATGGTTAATTAATGTATCTAGCTCAAACTATAATTATTTTCACAAATCTAGTTTGATATTTAATTTGTATCAATTACATTTCGAACTATCAGATTAATATCAATTCTAGCCGACGTCAAATGCCCGTCAATACAACCGTTAGGTGCTGACGTGACATCTGACTCAACAAATAAAAAAATATTTTTTATTATCACTTATGCCATGTCAGCATGTAATAAAAAATATTATAATATTATATAAATAGAAAAAAAATTAATGTATCTATCACAAACTTTAGTCCTTATAACAGATCTATCCCAACATTTAATTTTTCTTCCTAATTTATCTCAAATTTTGGGATTGACAGCAATTATAATTCTCGAAAATAAATTATTTTTCAAAATACATCAAAACTCTCACTTTACTTGATAATTTCGTACATGATTTCACCAAAATCTTTTTTCTTTAAAAAAATTATACAAAAAATATTTTAACACCTTAAAGAATCCCACGTCTAATTTCACCAAAAATTAATTTATAATCGTTATATATAAACTTCATTTTAGATTTTGTATTTTTTTAAAATAAAAATTTATAGTAAAATAAAGAAATTTTATGAAAAAAATTAAATACTAAACCAAATTAAATACAATATAAAAAATATTAAATGTATGATATATAATAATATTGTCAGTAAAATATATTGATTTGGTTTGAACTTTTTTTCTTTCTAAAATTCTATAATCGAATTGAATAAAAAAATCAACACAAAACTAAAAAATCAAATTTAAAATGTCAAATTTTGTTAGGCACTAAATAAAATATAATCATAATGTTAAATATTTAATAAATGATAATATAAGCAATAAGGTCTTGGTTTGATTGAAAGTTTTGAATTTTTTATAAAATGCAATAGCTGAATTGAATAAAAAAAATAAAATTTTGGTAAATAGTAATACTATATAGAAAGTTATTGGTTTAATTTGGACATTCCGATTTTCTCTAAAATGCAATAATATAATTAAATAAAAAATTAATAAAAAATCAATTTTTGAATCAATTTTTTTAAAATACAATTTTAATAGATAATTATAAAATTATTTTATTTTTTAAAAAAAATTAATAAATAATAAGAATATACGAAAAAGATATGAGTTTTATTCTAAATTTAAATTTTTTTCAATGTAATAATCGAATTTAATATTAAAAAGAAGAAATATAATTTAAACTTTTGAATTGATTATAATTGTAGTGTAATCTAAATTTTAAGTTCAATTTTAAATGAGACAATTGTTGTCAATCTCAAAGTTTGTGATAGATTAGGGAGACATATTAAATGTTAGGATATATTTGTTACAAGGGCCAAAGTTTGAGATAGATACATTAATTTTTCCTATTTATATAATATTATAATATTTTTTATTATATACTGACGTGACACAAGTGATAATAAAAAATATTTTTTTTATTTGTTGAGTCAGATGTCACGTCAGCACCTAACGATTGTATTGACGAGCATATGACGTCGGACTAGAATTGATATCAATTTGATAGTTCGGGATGTAATTGATACAAATTAAAGATCGAACTAGATTTGTGAAAAGGATCATAGTTTGAGCTAGATACATCAATTAACCCTATGATATATGATATTATTTTAAAAGTTTGATATCTTTGGATGTTAATATTTTAATTTAGGGATAATAGACTAAAAAATCACAAGGTTTCCAAAAATTTTACGTTTTACCCGTATTTTTAAATTTTATCGTAAATGCACAACCTTTACATTTGTTTATGTCATCTACCAAATCGTCACGCGCCGTCTCAACTTCGCTAATGTGGAGAAAAATGACGCTTGCGTGGTCTGACGACTTCATACTATACGTGACCTGCCACCCACAACTTTTTGCTCTTCACTTTCTCCCACTTTACGAAATCTCATTTTTGCCCTCAACTTTCTCTCACTTTACAAGGTCAATCTAGTCATTTTTCCTATTCACTCCCACTTAATCGATGTCATCTATTTTTCCTCTTCTCTCTCTCTTCTCTTCTTCCTCCCACCTACTGCCATCTTTTTGTCACTCCTCCTCCTCCTTTTCCGTGCCTACATGCATCCCACCTTTTTCCTCTTCTCTCTCTCCTCTCTTCTTTCTCCCACCTGCTGTCATCTTTTTCTCACTCTTCCTCCTCCTCCTCCTCCTCCTCCTTTCAAGTGTCATTCATCCTCCTCAACACAAACCCCTCTACGAACACATAACAATCGAACCTCTTCCATCCACCCATTCCTCCTCTGTACTCCTCCACCCTCTCCACCTTCTCATCCATGTTGGGTGAAATGGCTACACTAGAGGGGGGTGAATAGTATGTTTACTAATCTTTTTGCCTAAATTTGATTTTAATCATTTTCTTAAGCTACTTAGGTAATTTACGATTGAATGATTAAATGCGAAAGTGATAAATAATAAAACAATTAATACAACCAATAAATCAAGACAAACACAATGATTTATAGTGGTTCGACCTCAATGCCTACTCCACTACCTAAGCATCCCGCTTAGGATTTCCAAACTAGCTTTACTAGATTATCTTGTTTCCTTTACAACGCGGACGTTTTCACCGGAGAGTCTCCGCTCTCACACCGAATTAAGGCACTTCCACACCCGGAAGTCTTCAATTTGCCTTCCTACCGAGAGCACTCTCCTACCTCAATTCTAAGGACAACAAGAACTAATCCTAGAAAACTACGTTTACACAAGTGGCTTTACACATTCTACACCAAGGATACCACTCAGTTATAAGATCTAACACTAGGTCTTCTTACACGTTCAAATATAATGAAATAAATCACAAAAATACACAAGTAATGGAGCAAATAAATAATACAACAAATACTTAGCTCCAAACACGAGTCCTAGTTCCTCTTGATGCCTCAATGATGAATCATTCAAAGCTTGAAGGCAAAATCAAGGATGTATCTTGGAAACTAGGGTTATCAAGAAGATGACTCAAGAAAAGCTTTAGAATGATCAAGAATTGGCTCAATAAAGGCTTGGATCAATTGTTAAGAAGACTTAATGAAGGATGAAGAGGAGTATTTATAACCCCTTAACCAAACGGCAGCTGAACGGGCAGAAAACTAGCCATTTTTGCCGTTCAATCGATCGCCCAACGATCGCTGGCTTTTTGTGCCTTAAACACTTTGTTCAATCGACCGACAGGTCGATCGAATGAGTTACGACTTTAGCGATCCTCAATTCAATCGACCGACGCACGCACTGCCAAATTTGGCACACTTCGATCGACTGAATTGCCTAGTGCCAATTTTTGGCAGCACTCGGTCGACCGAACCCGGACTGCACTGGGCAGTTTGGTTTTGTTTGTTCGTTTTCTGGTTCCGTCTTCACTAAGTATACTTATATAATATTTATTAACTTTAAGGTAATAACTTTAAAATATAAATATTATATAAGGATTACCCCCAATTTGGATTCAACAAAAATATCTAAAAAATTAAAATCCTTAAGAATCAAAATCTAGTTTTTGGGATTTAGTACAAATTTTTAGAAAACGAAAATTTTCTAATCTTTTGGGTCAAAATAGTTAGACTAAAGGCTTCCAAAAAATCCTTTTAAATACATCGTTATCTAATTTTAACCCAAGGAATAATTACCGTCATTTTTTATGACAAGAAACTATCTAGGTCATATAGCCCTCCAAGGAGCTCCCTAGGCTTAGTGAGTTTCAGGACGATTTTCAGATTTCCATGATTTGGGATTCGGGATAGGTTTTTGAGTTTCTTTGCATCATCATGAGGATTTACAATTTATCTAGACATCCTAAACCTAAACTCTAACTTTTTGACAAATCCGAGCACGACGACCAATGCCCTTCCGATTTCCCGATTTCTTCGATTTTTCCAATCGCGAATGTTGAGCGCTAATCGATATGGAACCTGAAGGATTTCTTAATGAAACATTAGTTCCATGTTTGTTATCATCAAAACCGAGATTAAGACAAAGGCAAAAAACCTTTGGCCAATAATCCCCACCACCATTACACCCCACTCTGCTTTGTCCCACTTGATCCTCTCCCAAATGGGATAACCCAACTTCACAACACTTTCTCTCCCTTCCCCAGAATTGATTGTCTTAAACCATACCAACCCATCCACATAATGCGTGTCAAAACAGAGGACAAGGGAGGGGAAAGGACAAGGATGAAGAGGACAACAGAGCTGTAGGTGTCACTGCGGTTGTCATGTTGCAGCGATAGGAAAGCCATCCAAGTCTGACCTTGCAATTCTTAACAGAGCTATGGAGGCTATGGCTGTAATTGAATGATTGCATGATAACAAAGCTATTCAAGTCTTGCCCTGTCATTCTCAGAGCTATCTAGGCTATGACTGCAACTGGTTGCTTGCACGGTAGCGCGCAAAGTCAGCCATGTCTTGTCTTTGCCATTCTCAAAGTTGTGGAGACTATGGTTACAATTGGTTGCTTGCATGGTAGCTAAGCCATCCAAGTCTTGCTTTGACATTCTCCACAAAAATGTGTTAAGAATATAAAAGCATATATTTATCTCTTTCAAAACTATGTTAGATCATCATCATTGTCTCTTTAAGCTGCAACTCATTGCATGCATGATAGCAAAGTCATCCAAGTCTGCCTTGCAATTCTCAGCGTCATCATCGTTATTAGCATCATGGCTGCAACTGGTGGCGGTGGATGGTGGTGATTATGGGAGGCTACTGTGGGAAGTGGGTTTGGGCTTGGAAGGAGGCCCTGCTTGCCGACTGGCGGACCGGGTCGATCTACGATTTGGGGGTTCAGGAGCTCATCGTGCTTGTCGACAAGAGCTCTTACATCGGGCACCACCGTCAACGGTGGAGGAGGAGGAGAAGAAGAAGAAGAAATGAGAAAAATATGACAGCAGGTGAGAGGAAGAAGAGAAGAGAGAGAGAAAATGGTGGGACTATATATATATATATATATATATATTTTAAAAAATAGATGAATTCGTGGCCACGTATGACGCCGCCAGGCCAAGCAAATGACATTTACCTCCACATCAACTAATTAAGTTGAGACGCGTGACGATTTGGTAGATGACATAAACTGAAGTAAAAGTTGTGCATTTAGAGATGAAATTTGAAAACGCGAGTAGAACGTAAATTTTTTACAAATCTTATGATTTTTTAGTCTATTTTCCATCTAATTTAAACTATATTGCATGTTATATTATGTTTTAGATTAGTTAAAGTTATTTATATATTTTATATTATTATTAAAAAATATTATATCAATATATATACTATACAATTTATCTTATGCTATTAGGATGAACCTTGATGGGTAAAATTGTAAAAGTTACAAATTAAGAATAGGTAAGAATAAAAATAGAGGAGGAATAATTCCATGAACCAAACACCTATATAATGTGTGCTTTATTCACTTGGATCCGATTAACTAAGTTAATTAAATACATTATATATCATGATTGAAAGGCATTCCTTTCAAGGAAGTCTACTAATTGTGCATGAGCTTGTCATCTTAATTAACTTTAATGGAGTTGGAAAACATGATCAATATTCAAAGAGAGGATAAGAGTACTTTGCTTTTTTCCTAATACATTCATGTTATTTCCTTGAAGTGGGCATTATTCTTCTTGTGCAAGATGATGGCTTTACAACATTAGAATATGTATTAACCAAAAAAAGGCCTAATCTCATGCATACATAACAATGGAGTTTATTTGATTAATTAGGAAGTACCTCCCTTGCTTATATAAGGGTTGACTTTATTTGCCAAATGGCCATATCTAGTACTTCCTTTTTCCAAGAGGCTCCATAGTCAATGACGCATATAATCCATATCACCATGACTCATACCCCAAAACTAAACTTTGTATTATTGCCTTATCATTTGGTTTGATATACTTAATTAACCTTCTATTAAAAGACAACTTTTTGTTCTAACTTCTATTTCACCTTCTCCAATATTTCAATGATAATATGGTAACATTTTTTTTGAAAAAGGAAAACTTCATCTCCTGTGATCAATCTCAATTGAGAAAACAAATATGATAACAATTAATGTTCGAATAGCTTTTTAAATCAAGAAAAGCAAGTTGGTATGAAGCATTATTCGAATTAGAAATTTGGTCCCAATTTTTTTTTGGTTCATATCAAAAATAGATTTCATAAAAAAATTAATGAGAAGCGGTTAAGCTAATTAAACACAATTCATTTTCTTTTCCTTTTAACTTTTTGACTTAGATTGTTTTAATAAGTTAAATAGAGAATAATTGATCATATTTCATTTTCTTCACGAGGGTACTAATAAGAAGCTTGAATTAATCTTCTTTATGAAATTCTAATCAGACCATGCTAAGAAGATGATTTCATATTTTCATGCATGCATGTAATCATGTTATTAAATTGGCAAAGTAGTCAAAATTCTATTGTATTGAATCAAATCTTAAAAAATTAATGAACTAATGCCCAACTAATTTAGTTAATATATAAGAAAAAAATTTAAATGGGCAGACTGTCATAAAAACTTTTATTAACGATTAGACATGAGCTTTGACTAAATGAACATGAATAATAAGAGAATGAATATGAATTCATATTCATTTCTTTTCTATTCATGTTTATTCTTTTTTTACTCATGTTCACTCATTTATATATTTTTTATGGACGATCTGTCCGTAGAAATTAGTACTCTCCAATTAGGGTCTTAAAAGATATATATGGGCTAGAAAAAAAAACCCCCAAAGGGGAACCTGTAAATTAGAGCAAGGTTTAAAATCTCGGTACCGGTACCGGTTTCGGTCACCGGCCGGTACCGGTACATATCGGTACCGTACCGTACCGACACACGGTACGGTCCGGTATGGAAAATACATACCGGCCGGTTGTTTTTTTTTTGTTTTAAGAACTAACTCTAATTCTCCAATAACACATAACTGATAAAGAAATGCTTAAAATTAATATTCAAATGTCAAATACATAAATACAATTTTTAAAATGCGGACGAATGATGTCCGTCGTACCCATACATATCTTCGGCTTCGGGACATACACGGCTAAGGTCAACACTGTAGTTCTCTAATGCCCATATTTGGAAATTTTCCCATGACATAATCCCTTGGTATCCATTATACCACATTGACATTAGCGTTTCTTTGTTGGGTTTCCAAGAACTAGACCATGTATCATCAGTTGAGTAGGTACTGGATACAGAGTAGGTGGATTTAGAAACCTCTTGCAAACTACTCATCATATCGTGATGGTAATCTTGCAAAGCTGTCGGTCCACCTCTTCGACGCGAGCCTTTCTTCTTGTACACCTGAGTTGTTTGTCCGGTACTAGCACCACGGTCATCATCTTGGGTGGCGTGATCGAAGTATTGCTCATTTATCCATGGATCATCATATGGCAATGTTGATGGCACGACGGTGTCTTCTCCACCAGCTCCATCATCATCATCATCATCTCCTCCGTCTTTTGTGCTGCTACTGCTATGAATGGAGGGCTCGTCTTCTTCGTCCTCTTCTGCTTCTGCAATTGCTTCCAAAGGATCAATTGGTCGTTTACCTTTGGCTTTGGCTTTTGCCTTTGAAGGTGTTGCCTTCTTTTTTCCCTTTGATCGGGAAGATGGAGAGTCTGATTTGGATCGGTGTCTTGCTTGCCGAATTCGTTGAGAGTCCAAGGGAGTAATGGCTATGTCTTCTGGTTGGCTCTCAGACTCAAGTGCATCAGATATAATTGGTGAAGGCTGAGGTGGTTCGCCTGGTTCATCAAGAAGAGGCTGGTCGCTCTCCATTGCACTCCACCAATCAATTATCGGGTCCGTATCGTCTTGGACGAACTCAACATCGAACAGATCTACATGTCGAATATCTTCGTTTTGTGATGTCCGCATTCGAAGCCGCATGTTGTAATGAACATATACTAGCTTCTCTAATCGGGCATATGAAAGCCGATTGCGCGGCTTGGTGTGAATTAAGGAGAAGGTCGACCAATTTCTCTCGCATCCACTTGCTGATGTGGTTTGCGAGAGGATACGTGTTGCAATCTTTCGAAGAGTTGGAGCTTCGATTCCAAATTGCAACCACCATTCAACTGCAATAGATTTAAAATTGATTTTAGTAACGAGATTACCAATTTTATAATTAATAAATAAATTGAAAAAAATTATATCTACCTGGATCCATAGAATCTTGGCACGATATTGCAAATGGATCTCCGAAATTGCCACTTGAATCTCGAAAATATTTTGATTCATTTAGAGCTTGTGCCGCTTCTCTGGTTGTTGCCGACATTCGTTGTATGACCTTGCGAAGCAGATATAAGAAACTATCCGTCGTTCCAAGATCATTTCGATACTGGTATGCGGGATTTAAATAATACACTACAAAAAATTATCAATTTAATAAGTAATTTAGCATAATGAATTAAAATTAAATAAATTTTAGAAAATTAAATAAAAAATTACCCGCGATGTGTATGTCACGACCCATTTGATCCTCCCACCTCTGGGAGATAATGTCGATGAAGGGTTTATACTTGGTCTCCGAAATCAACACCCTCTTGATTTCTTCTTGTGCTTGATGGATGTAGTAGTAGAGATGATCCATTTGAGGCGTCTTTTCCATCTCCACCTGTTGTAGAACCTTGTACAATGGTTCTACGGCGACGACTATCTCCACAATGCGATCCCAGAACCGCGTGTTGAGGACGTTCTTCTCGATTTGCTTTCCATCATTAGTTCCGACATATCTTGATGTAGACCATTCCTCACTTGTAAATATTGATCGAAGGCCCGCCTTACGTTGTTGGAGCGACCTTAATGCGATGAAATTGGTTGCAAAACGAGTCGCTCCCGGTCGAAGAATTTCACCTAAAATATGGAATTATTATTAGTAATTATCACCTAAACTAATTAATAAATAAATTATTTTAAAAAATACCCTCTGTAAATTTTCTCATAAGGGCGTGTACCCATGTGTGGTTGTATATGAAGCGCGTAATTTGTTGCCCCATTTTTACCGTCTTATTCACCATCGATATATCACCGATATCTTTCATCATTAGGTCTACACAATGCGCTGCACATGGAGTCCAATATATGTGAGAATAATCCATTTCAATTATCTCACCAGCCCTTTTGAAATTAGCTCCGTTGTCGGTTATAATTTGAACAAAGTTCTGGGGTCCATTCTCCTCGATCACCTCCTTCATCAGCTTCGAGATGTAGAGAGAACTATGGACTTCATCGGATGCGTTCACCGACTTGTGATAGATAACCCTCCTGTTGCAATAGATGAGGAAGTTGATGATGCTCATTCGGGTTGGACCGGTCCAACTATCGCACATCAAAGTGCATTCGTAATCCCCCCATTGCCGCTTGATTCTGTCGATCCATTGATTTATTTCCTTGACCTCTTCTTCAAGGAAAGGTCCTGAAATTTCATACGGAGTTGGAGGGGTAATACCTGGGCCTACCTTTTGGATGGTAGACACCATAGTTCGGTAGTACGGGTTGTTGGCTGCATTTGCGGGAATCCGGCTGAAGTGGAACCATTTGGAGATGGCTTTTCCCATCTCCCACTTCTTCGACTTGCTGTACATATCGTCTATGCGTTGTTGCTTTGCCGATGAAGGAGGAAATGCCCTGGGATCAAGATCAGAAATATCAACATTAGTTCTCCTACCACTTGCTCCGAGGTTTGTGAAGAATCCACGAAGGCCTCCTCTGCTGCTTCCTCTGCTCTGAGTTTGAGGTGCTCTCATGCTAGAACTCCGGCCAATATAAGGACCGGAGGGAATTGGACCGCTTCGGTCCATTGCTCCGGCAGCCGAAGTTGAGCCGACGCTGCTTATCCCACCGCTGCCACTGCCGCCGCCATAATCGAATTGAGATCCGGGATAATACATCTGTTCTCGTTCGAATTCAGCATGCTCCAATGAAGCTCGGATGCCGGCTTCAAGTTCCGGATCCTCGTCGTTATCGCCACCTCGAGCCTCATAATGGCCACCGCTGACATCTTGGGTAGCTCGTCGGTCGAACTCGGCTTGTTGAGCTGCAGTCTTAAGACGTTCCTCCTTCTTGTTGTTGAGTTGCGCTTTGAACATCTTTCGGACTTCGGGCGGTACTTTGGGGCAATTGACGACGTCGCCATATCCTCCGGCCAAGTGTTGTTTCAATCGAGTGATGCCTCCACCACGTGAAATCATATTACAGTGCTGGCATTGCCAGTGATGAGCCTTCTCCAACCGAGTACCGTGCTGCCATGCGGGGTCGGGTTGAGATTTCGGCGCCATTTCGATAGAATTTCGACGTAGAAATTAATAAAGAGAGAGATTGAGAGTTTAGATGGGTAGAGGGGTGAGTGAGGATGAAAGAAGTGTTTTGGGGGCTTTATATAGCCCCCAAAACAATCCAAATCTGCCCCAAACGACTATAGAGCCGTTTGGGGTCACTATTTATCATACCAGGCGGTATATCGCCCGGTATGCATGTAATACCGTCCGGTTTGGGCGGTATATATCAAATACCGCCCGATATCGGGCGGTATGATTCCCCATGTGGCCGACAGCCGTTGGCAACGCCAACGGCATTGGCGTGACATACCGCCCGGTATCGCCCATACCGGGCGGTATGAGCATATACCGCCCATACCGGGCGGTATATCGCATCATACCGCTATATACCGCCCGGTATACACAATATACCCGGTTTTTTTCAAAATCGGATATATCGAATACCGGAAATCTCAAAAACCGGTATATACCGTTTCGGGCGGTATTTTAAACCTTAAATTAGAGTACCTGTAGTACAGAAAGAAGCTATTCATGAATAGAGGAGCCGCATGAAACACACCTGCCCTAATTGTGGTAATTAGTCATCTTCACTAATCACTTCGTATGTTTCCTTCTCAATAATTAGGTCAGCGATTGCTGCATCCTTTTCTGGATGCCCATCGCCCTGAATCAGAATCACCTTTTTAATTCCATCCATAGATTTCTTGATGGAATTATACATATTTATATTAAATCCAATATATCAATATTATATATATATATATATATATATATATGAGAAAAAAAGAAGCAAAATTAGACTGCATGTATACTCATTTAGCAAACAAATTTAATATTTGAGCTACTGAGATGAAATATTGACAGGATTTTACCACCTCTAATCACTTCTGCGTTGGCTCATCTTTTTGGTTTTAATTAATTAATTATTGAAAAATCCATGTTATTTATAAAAGGATGTCTTTGCTCCTGCACCTACACCTACACCTACACCTCTCTATCTCTTCTCTATCATGGAAGATCGTGAAGCCAATGCTTCTTCTTCCGCCTCTTCTTCTTCCAGCAAGAAGCCAAAGAATGGCTGCAAAAGAGAAAGAGACGGCGGAAGCGGCCGCAAGCACCCGGCCTACCGAGGAGTCAGAATGCGCGCGTGGGGCAAATGGGTGTCCGAAATCCGGCAGCCGCGGAAGAAGTCGAGGATCTGGCTGGGGACGTTCCCGACCGCCGAGATGGCCGCGCGCGCCCACGACGTGGCGGCGCTGACCATCAAGGGCCAGTCCGCGTGCCTCAACTTCCCCGAGCTGGCCGCCGACCTCCCGCGCCCGGCCTCCGCCGCCCCAGAGGACATCCAAGCCGCCGCCGCGCTGGCCGCCGCCGCCACCTTCGTCGGCGACAGAAGCCGCGGCGCCGGCGCGTGCAGCACGAGCGCCGACTCCTCCGGCGTGCGGCGGGCGCCGTCGTCTGAGCCGCCTCCGGCATCGTCCTACGGCGGGGGCCGCGGCGGCGACGAGGAGGTGTTCGACCTTCCTGATCTCTTGCTCTACTCTTCCTGGGCGACGTCGACCGTGGAAGAGTGCATTGAGTTCGGCCTCGATGAGCCATTTTTGTGGGAATATTAATCATTAATTCAGTAATTAACAGCTCATTGTCGTCGTCTTCTTCTACTACTACTGGAATTGCAGGCGTGCAGAGATCTTCGTTTGTAAGATTTTCTTTAATTACTTGTAAATTTGAATTATATATATATATATATTAAATCGACATTAGAATGAATAGGTTTTGCGTATGTAATTAATAATAATCTAATAATATGCATATATGATGGAATTTGCTGCATATAATTTTTAGCTTTTCGATGAATCTGGGAAGAGTTTTAATTGCTTTAAACATACTTCAATCAAATAATGACAAATTCAAGTGCGCTTTTTTCCCTTCTTTCATATGGTTCTTTTTCCTTAGTTGAAATAATTAGTTATTTAATTGTCTAATAATCAGAGCCAATTTACACTGCACGTTTTTGGTAAAAAGGGAGTAATAATAATAATATAATTATATCTCAAGGGCTTGATTGACATGACGTGTGCGATAGTATATTCTCCGCCTCAATAATTGTGCCGCCGTGTCGCGCTCCCATTGGTGGGGACTCGGGTTTTAATTAACTGGGAGAGGACATGGACATTGCCCTTGCTTTAAGAGACTTGGTTGTGGTTGGAATTTGGATCCAATTATGCAGTGTACATTAATGGTGATGTTACCACGTTAGATACTCGCTTCAGGACAACACCTCTCAAACAAAAATTAAAATTTTCTATTAAATAATGTGCTGATAGAAAATTTTAATCGATGATTAAAAATTAGTCGAAATTGAAGCGTACGTATGTACGTAGAATACGTGGATTTGATGGTGAGCAAATTAATTGGTGGGGGCCTTCTTATGATGATTTGGAATTAATGAATACGTGGGTCCCTCAAATTGCGTGGCCTTTTCCCACAATCAAGTATCTTTACACATGCCAAATGTATGTACGTAGAAGCACGTACGCCACCTGTACTTTCCCCATTTATGACTAATAATGTATAATAAATGAATTAAAAATATAATAATAATAATGTAATCTCATATTTCTCTCACGTTGGGTTTCGAATTAAGGTAGTGTTCAGCTACGTTAAGGGGAAGGGGCACTGATCCTCTAAACATTTTATAAAAAAATTAAATATTGAAAATAATTTGATAACTTTTTATAAAAATATATGATAAAACTGTATAAGTAATGTCTAAGTTTGACTTTATTTATTAATATAATTATAATTTAATGGTTAGACATTTGAGTATTTTGCTCATACTTTTAAGTTCTAATCTTAAGTCTTATGTTTTATAAGTATGAATTATTTTAATGGTTGAACATATAGTCAAATTTTCTATAAAAAATTTAAAATTTTCTTTATTAATTTCTCATAATTCCAACTATTTCTCTATTAAATTTTAACCTAAATTCTAATATTTCTCAATTAATTTTTATTATCTTTCCAAAGTCGTTGAATTTTATTAAGTTGTGTCAAATTTATAAATGAATTATTTAATATTACTTTGCTCATATAAGTGCTCAAGAAAAAAAATTTAAAAATAAATAGAAGAATACATTGTTTTTTTTCATGATTATAAATTTTATTTAATTAAGAATCTAAATTTAATAATAATCTATATTATTTATAAAGAGCATCTTATTTTTGCAATATAAATTATGCATTTAAGTTAGCTTTTTCTCATGATCTAATATCAATTACTATAACTGCACCAAAGAATAATTATTTTTTAAAATAAACTTAAAACTTTGTTAATCTTTTATTGATTTCTTAATTTTTTCTTCATATGATATGCCTTGTAAAGTTAGCATTTGAGGTGAGCAAGGAAACACCAATTTCGCGATAGAGCCAGCTTTGAAGAATTGAGACAAAATAATTTCTTTTTAAGAGGATAAATATTTTGAGTATTTTTTTTTCTTAAAGACTTTTATAATATTGGGAAAATATCTAAAATAGTTCCTAAATTTTTTCAGAATTTTCACATTGGTCTCACAATTTTTTTCCGAGTCAATTAATTGGGTCCTTAAAGATTTGTTTGGTCCCTGGTCGTGACCAATTACCAGGGACCAAAGTGACGTATTTTTTTTAACGGCAGGATCATGACTAGGGGTGGAAACAGACCAGGCCAGACCTTTACCTTAACAGGCCAGGCTTGCATAGTAAAACATAGGCATAAGCTTGACCTGTGGCCTGTTATAGGCTATTTTTTCGGCGTGAGCCTGGCCTGGCCTGTGGCATGTTTATAAAGCATGCTAATACCTAAAATATATTTATAAAATTTACTTTTAAATTCTAATATAAAAATGGTAATAATAAATTTAAACATAACAACAATAGTTATTGTTTTATTAAATTAAAATATATATTTTATTATATATAATTAAAATATATAATAAACTAATAATATTATATATTTATTATATATTATATATACCATCTTAATAGGCTCAGGCCGGCCTATCAGGCTCAATAGACCTTATAGTGAGCCTGGGCCGGGCTTGATAAGGAAAACAGACCTAGAAATAAGCTTATGCCTATTTTTTTTTCAAAAGAGGCTAGGCCAAGCCAGGCCATAGGCCCCTGACATGCCGTCTGACCTATTTCCACCCCTAGTTACAATTAGGGATCAAAGTGACGTTTACAAATCTTTAGGGATCCAATTGACTCGAAAAAAAGTTGTGGGACAAATGTGAAAATTTCGAAAAAATTTAGGGATCATTTTAGATCTTTTTCCTATTTTTAAAATATAAGAATATGTGATGGGAATTTGTATTAATTATAAGTTATGATTTTAATTATAAATTTATAATTAGTCCGTTAAAATAATATGTATTCGATTTTTTTATATGTTAAATTGGGCTCTTAGTTAAATTCCTACTGGAGTGACTTTTAAGGCATTTTAAAGGAGATTTGGGGCGACTGCGAAAACCCGACGAGCGACCGGCGTTGGACGAGGATTCGCCTGCGTCGCCGACGAAGCCTCTTGAAGAGGTCCTTGTTTGTGATTTTACAGAAGCTGGAGGGGTCTCGTCTATTGGTACTGCATCCGAAGATCAATAGCTCTTGTAGTAGATTTTTGGAGAGTAAGGGCATATTTGGTACCTTGTATAAGCATCATTTATAGTATTAGGATAATACTATACAGTGTTTGGGAAGTGTATTAATTAATACATGCACTAAAAATAGTACCTCAAAAGCTGTCATAAGGTGTATTAATAATACACTCTCAAAGTTCTTCATTAGCATGCACTAGAACTTTTAATATTTTGGATACTCATTTTACCTCCGACCAAAATTTTAAAAATATATAAAAAATATTATAAAAATAGTTTTAATTTATGAAATATTTTTAATAATAAAATATATTATATAATTTTTATAGTATATTATATTATATTATATTATATTATATTATTATAATATATTACATATAATATAATGTGTAATATATTATAATAATTATTATAATATATTACATATTATATTATATTATATTATACAGGTTAGTCAATACATACTAGTACAATACATGCCTAGTACATGTGTGCACCAAACACTGTATAATAATAGTACAATATATGCTAGTACTATATAGGTTAGTCAATACATACTAGTACTATAGCCTCGCTAGTACTATACGGTGTACCAAACGAGCCCTAAGAGCTTTAGAGCTAGGGTAATAGTGTCGGGTAGGGCTGATTTCCTGGAGTTTGGTGTCTGATTCTGCATGGAGCAATGAAATCCAAGAATGTTGGACCTGGGGAGATGGTGTCGGATCCTTGTGAATCCTTGCGACCAAAGAAATCGCCCGATCCTAGTGCTCGAAGGAAGGAGTTATCTGTTCCAATGGGGAATTGCACAAAATCTCTATCACTTGGGGACCCATTAAATGGAGGTATGAACTACATGAGTCATGCCTTAAATATGAGCTTACCTGTTAATCATGTTGATAGTAGAGATGATTACATTACTGTTAGTAATTCGCTCTTTAATTTAAATGTTTTTGGTTTGGAGAATGTTATTATTGTGGGGAATAAGGAGGGAGGCGAGTTAAGAGATGTGGGGAATAATGTGGAAAAGATGTTGTATGCCGGGCTTAATCTTGTGGGGGAATAAGGAGGGTGGGGAGATAAGAGTTGTGGGAAATAAGAAGGGTGTCAATTTGAATGCAGGGGTCAATGTCTTGCAAGGTAGAGCTGGGCAGCGCTTTTCAAAGGTTCACAGATGCTTGATGGAGTGCCAAAAAAGAATGTTTTAGATGCAAAAATAGAAAGAATAAAAAATTCTTCTAATAGCATGGTGGATATTGATGAGCATCTGGTTTCTACCGCTTGAGCTGAATGGAGTAACAATTTATATGGCAAGTTCTATGGGAGGACCCTGCCATTGGGGATGCTTCAAATGCCTATGCCGAAAATCTAGAAGATTAAAGGAAAGGTGCACATAATAGACTTGGCTGAAGGATTCTTCTGCTTCAAGTTTGAATACAGTGAAGATAAAGACTGGGTGTTCTCTGGGGGTCCCTAGTTTGTAAGGGGACAAGCTTTATTGTTGATCCCATGGAGGGCTAATTTTTAGCCCATGTTGGAAAGGATTGACATCATTCCAATATGGATACAGTTCCCAAGACTTCCATTGGAATATTTGCACAAAGAGATCTTGATAAAAATTGCAGAAAGTATTGGTAACTCAACTAAGATTGATGTTATGACTTTGAAGGGTCAGAGAGCCCGATTTGCAAGGGTGTGTATTCTTTGCGATCTCAACAAGAAAGTACCTACGGGAACTTGGATCAATGGGGGTGGAAGAAGATTCTGGTAGGCAGTGGCATTTGAAAATGTTCCCAAGCTCTGCTTTACTTGTGGCAAGATAGGTCATGTGGAAGAGCAGTGTAGGGAGACAGTGGTTGATAAACTTGGAGCTGATGCAAGCAATACAGGTCCTGAGAACACAGTTGGCAAAGCAAGGGAAAAAAGATGGAGGTTTGTGAATTAGAAAATGTTTATGGGCTATGACAAGTTGTGAATAGAAGAAAAAAATTTCAAGAAAGGAGGATTGATGAAAAAAGTTCAAAGGACAAAAATAGATTTGATGTGCTAAAGGAAAGTGAGCAACATACGGAGGACAGGGAGACAGCAAGAAGAAAGACAGACGATGAAAGTGTCAGGAAAGATATGGTTATTGAAGGCAGAGGAAAGGCTAAGGTTGATGAGGTTATGGGCATGCAGAAAGATTCATCAGTGGAGGTATTTAAAGAGGGGGTTTGGCAAGCAAAATAAATTGATAAGGAGGTTGCTTTTTAATATGTGAGTACTGGACCTGTCCAAGTGCATGTTGATATTGAGAAGAGCTTAATTGAATTTCACAAAAGGCTTACAAATACTTTTTCTATTACTGTGGAAAAAATTAAAGAAAGGAAATAGCATGCTTTGAAAAAATGGACACATAAATTGGTGGCAGTGGTGATACATTGAGATGAAGAGTAAGAAAAAACTCTTCACGAAGTATTCTGGGTCAAGAGTTTCCTTTCAACATCAAACATAATAATGCAAAGAAAAGAAGATTTTCAAAAGATAAAGACTTAATTGAGCCAGACGGTGATCCCATATTAGGGAAGGAGAAAGAGAAAGACACTTTGAAATCTCAATGAAAATAATCATGTGGAACATTAGGGGTTGTGTCAAGACTTCAGCTTGGGATACCTTAAATTCCTTATTGAGGGAGCATAATCCAGAATTAGTTTTGTTGGTTGAGACTCATCTGGATGACGATAATGCTAGGATATGTTTGAAGAAATTTGGTGGTGGCTGGGATGGTATAATTGTTCTAGGGGATGGAAAATCAAGAGGGACAATTCTTGCATGGAAAAGTATGTGTTTTGAAGTCTCACTAGTTTATAGTTGTAGTCAAACAATTGATGTTGTTGTTAGAAGTTCTGGAGGAAAATTATGGATGCTTACAGGTGTGTATGCTAGCAATGATGCAAGGGAAAGACTAGTTGCTTTGGCAATTTTTGAGAAGCTTAGACATTGATAAAATTCTATGGATGGTTATAGGGTATTTTAATTGTGTAACTCATGAAATGGACAAAAAGGGTGGCAAACATATTGTTAATGACAACTATTTGAAAGCTTTTAAGGATATATGTTTTGAAGCTGGGCTCATGGACTTAAAATATATGAGATGTATATTCACTTGGTGCAACAACATGAGGGTGATAAAAGAATTTGGGCTAGACTGGACATGACATATGTAAATGAAGATTAGATAAATATCTATGGCTATTCAATAGTTAAGCACCTTAAAAGAATATCGTTTGACCACAAGCCCATTTTAGTGGAAAACAGACAAGAGGAAAGGAGGAAAAAAATGGAAGAAGAAATTTGTATTTGAATTATTTTGGATGGAATATGATAATCTTTCTCAGACAATCCAAGAAAGTTGAGAGAGTATGAGTAAAGCTGGGAGTAAAAGGGAGACATATGGTGAATGTTTAAGAAAGCTAAGTTCTGATCTCACTAAATGGAGCAATGTTCAGGTCGGGCCACTTGAAAAAATGCTAAAAGATGTCCTGAATGAATTAGATACTATGGAGAAGATTGATGAAAATGGTGGAGCTTGTGAGCTTGTAATTGATAAAATCAGATGTTTGACTAATAAGGCTACTTCACTGAACAGATAGATACATATCAAGTGGTGGACAAAAGCAAGAGAAAAACGGGTTGAAATGAATAATAAGAATACTAAATATTTTCACAATATGGCCAAATTCAAGAAAAGGAGTATGATAATGAAAATTCAGACTGAGAATGGCTGCTTCACTGAGAATAAAGACATAATAAGGGAATTTGTTGGTTGGTATAAGGAGATGGAAATGGGAAGGTAAAGGATGTTGCAGCAATATTAAAGATTTGAATCTTAATTGAAAAAAAAATACATAGGAGGAATCATGATCAGTTGTGTGGCATGTTCTCTGAGGATGAAATTAAAGCAATTAAAAGCCTGGGAAAGGCAAAGCCCCTGAGCTAGATGGGTTTAATTTGGAGTTCTATATCTATGAATGAGATATAATTAGAAACTCTTATATGGAAGCATTGAAGTCATTTCATATTAATGGGGAAATTTCTGAAAGCTTGGGACATACTGACATTGTTCTTATCCCTAAAAGTGAATCTCCAAAAGTAATAAAATATTATAGGCCAATTGCATTATGCAATGTGGCCTATAAAATTATATCTAAAGTATTGGTCAACAGGTTAAGACCTTGGATTGGAAAGTTAGTCTCTGGGGAGCAGGGGGCTTTTGTGCATAATAGAAACATGCATAATAACATCTTAATTCTTCTGAAGTTGTGAATATTGTGGGAAGATCAAAGAGGAAAAAGTCATTCTTCATTCTGAAATTGAATCTTGAAAAGGCATACGACAGGGCTGATTGGGGGGCTATTGAAGATGTATGCAGATGTATGAACATTCCAGATAAGTTTGTTAAATGGATAAAAGGATGTATGATTTCAGCAAGGTTCAGATGTGCTATAAATGGGGAACACTCAGAATTTTAAAGGTCATAAAGGAGTGAGACAAGGAGATCTATTATTTCCTTATTTGTTTATCTTGATGCAGGAGTTACTTGCTAAGTGCTGGAGAAAGAGATTGATAAAGGGAGTATCAAGGGATTCAAATTCAAAGGTCTTAAAGTGAGTCATATGTTCTTTGCAGATGATATTATTATGGTGATGAAATGTTGTGAGAAGTCTTATAGAAGCCTTTAAAAAGTTCTGGATCTATAGAGTGAATCATGGTAAGTCTGAAATTATATTCCTAGAAGCATTCCCAAAGAGTAAGAGGAAAAAGTTATGTGAGCTGTTGAACATAGAAGAATGAAAATTGCCTTTTAAATATTTGGGAGCTTGGATAGATAAAGGAAGAGTCCATTTGGACAAGCAAAGATAAATTGTAGAAAAGGCAAAAGCTAAACTAAATAACTAGGCGAGCAGAGATATATCTCAAGCAGGGAAGGTTGTGTTACTGAACTCAGTTATTAATTCAACCCCATGCATGCTTTATCTTCATCATGGATAAATGATAAAGTAATCAAGGAACACCAAAAGATTACCCGAGGTTATCTTTGGAGAAATGACAAAAAGAGTAGAGGCATACACTTGGTGAATTGGAAAAGAGTTTCTACGAGTAAAGCAAATGGAGGCTTGAGAGTTAAAGATCTGGGGATAGTCAAGATTGTCGTTCATGGAAAGAGAATCTTTCCTATTTTAAATAGAAAGGATAAAAAATGGGCTGAACTCCTCAACTTAAGATATGAGAATATGCACCCCTAGTCTAAGTTGAAATGAAAAAAAACTAACTTTACTGCGAAAGATGTCCTTTATACTTTGGAAAAATTAAGAGAATGTTTAAAAATCAAGATTGAAAATAAAAGAAACACTAGTATATGACAAGATCCTTGGATTGGGACTATCCCAGTAAATTGGTGGCCTACATATGTTAACATGGATTGCATTGTCAAGGTGAACTGTGTCAATGAATTGATAAAGGATGGTGAGTGGAACATTCAACTAGTAAAAGAAGTTTTTGGAGAGGAACTAGCAAGAAGTGTAAGCCAAATATATTTACCGAAAAGAGAGATTGATGATAAATGAATTTGGGCTCTTAATGATAAATACAAACTTAACAGTAGTGTGGCTTATAATTTCTTGATGAACGAAGACGAAGAGATGGATGTGAATGATATAGATTGGAGGTTGATTTGGAAATTGAAGGTTGTTCTCAGAATAAAAATTTTTGTATGAAAACTAGTGCAAAGAAAGCTTCCCACTACTGAACTATTAGCAAAAAGATCAAAAATTAAGGCTTAGAAATATTTCACTTTTGGGGAAGATAATGATACAATCAATCATATTTTTTGTGAATGTAGGCTTGCTGAGTTATTCTGGAAGGAAATTGAGCAGAGAGTTAAATATAAATTTGAACACAAAGAGCAGTGGTATCTGGGAAAATGGTTGATTGAGGGTAAAAAGTTTGGAATAAATTTTATGACAGATGTTGGGAGTATCATTGCAGCAGGGCACTAGTTCTTATGGAAAAATAGGAATGAACTGTGTTTCAAAAACAAAGGGTTTGACGTCAACACTATAATAAGCAGAACTATGGTTGAAGTATGTCTGGAACTGGTATTGAGGTGATTTAAATGGGAGATAAACTAACATGTAGGGATGAAAATATAAGGGGTGAAGTTAGGCAAGAAAGAGATGATGTTGAGGGGGAAAAAGAACTAAGAGTTTAATGTTGATGCAGCTTGGTTGGAGCAAACAATAGATGCTGGCTTGGATTTTTATGTAGTGAATGAAAGCAATGAAGCATTGATGATGGGTTATTGTAAGTCAGTTAAGTCAAATGCTATGATGGCATAGATGAATGTTGTTTGGTTTGCATTAACTAAACTGAAACAAATGAATATAAAACACTTGAAGGCGTTTTCAGATTGCAAGAAGATGAAAGAGTTTTTAAACAAAGGTAGCAAACCTCTATGTATGCAAAGTATATGATTCAAGATATAATGCATGTTGGTGGAGAAATTAAAGTGTCTTCCTAAATTTTTGTGAATAGGAAAAGAAAAGACAATGCTCATCAAGTTGCAAAGGTTGGATTACATGGAAGAATATTCGGGTTCTATAACAAGGAGGAATGTGATATAGAAGATTCAATTCCTAAATCCCCTAATGCGTATTCTGAGATAGGGAATTGTTGTAGTGAGGTTATGATAGTGAAAAAATTCAATAAAGACAAAGAGTTTAGCATGATCCAAGAGATCATTCCATTGTTTATAATTGTGGGATGAGTATGTAGGGAGGGTAATAACATTAGTAGTTATGTTAAATATGATTTTATTTCTGAGTTTGTATTATTGAGATATAAATAAGGAGTGAGTTTTCATGTAAATGAGTATGATGTAAAGTTTTTTCGTATTAATAATAATGATTTTTGTTCGAAGAAATATGAGAATATGCTGGGAGTTGGCCTAGGAGTGCACGATCAAATGTCCACTGCCTTCTCTTCCTAATTCCTTGGATATAATCTGACTTCTCGAGTAAGTTTTTTTTTTCTTTTTTTTAATAAAAAGTTAAATTCCTACTAATTGCAGATGTTTTGCACGCATGAAGGTGATGTTAATATTTACCATGCATGAATTAATTGTCCAAGTTAATTAAAGATAAATTTACCCACCACAGCGGAACATTATTAATTAATTAATTAGTATCTTAATTCAGTGGAGTTCGCTGTGTGCTTGTCAAAATCACAATTATTTCATGAAATTAAGAATGAGACATTGAGGGGGCGGCCCATTTGGGCCCAAACTTAATCCGATTAGTAGTGTAAGAGCAAACGTTCGATCCATTTAGGCCCAAGATTAATCTTCACAAGTACGTAGCTCTTTAGTCCAACATTATTAAATAATAAATTTAATTTTGTTTGATCTATAACGTAATCCATTGACATTCGTATACTAGATTTTGACCACATGAACTAATAGTAGTGTTGAGCTTGTGTTATTTGGAATTGCTCATGTTTTCTATTGTTAACAATAGCTAAAGATTTTTGGTATGTTTGCTCCATTGAATAATATAGGATAATTACCAAGATATATTATGAATTTTAGATTTTATCTCAAATGTATTCTGAATTTTTTATTTCACCAAATTATATCCTGAATTATTAGATTTGTATCAATTATATTCCTCCGTTAAAATTTTGTTACCTACCCCGTTAATCGGGTTACGTGGTCTGCATACGTGGATTAATAAAATTATTTTTTAAAAATATAATTAAAAAATTATCCAAAATAACATTATTCAACATTACTAATATTATTTTATCTTATATGTTCATAATATATTATTTTATCTTATATCCCCAACGTTATGATTGTCGACACTGCCGGCTCCCTCGTTGGAGTGCTCTCCATTCTAGAGGAGAGAAGCCAACACTACTCTAGGTGGCGCAGCGTTCCGCCCAACCGACACCCCTCCTCTTCCCCGCCGACGAAGAAGAAGCACTAGTTGCATTCAATGAGGATGTTGACGGACCGTCAACTTCGCCGTCGATTGAAGGCTGTTCACCAGAATTTGGAAAGCCACCGTCAGCAGTGACCCTCTGGTGGATTTGCCATCAGGAAGGATGGCAAAGCCGGATGGGAGGAGCGCGATGTAGGAGGAGTCGTCACCTCTCATTATGAGGTGCATCGCCAGCACGTCTACCGGCACGTACACCACCAGCAATCTGGACGCGTCACTACTGTCTCATGCATCGTTGCACGTAGTGGCGGATCCACTGTAGGCTAATATTTTTCTTTTCTTAAAATTTTTTTGGATACCCCCACTAGTTATTGTATAAAGCATGAAATTTATTAACTTTTAATTATTTTAGGCACAGTGATGTTACTAACTTACCATCAAATCTTTTCATATCTTGGCAATTAATGTGCCATGTGTGCCATTCAATTGTCATGCACATACTCCACGGTGCTCAACTCTCACAACTCACAAGTCAAACTCAGGAATTCACACTCCCGTCGCTCCGTCGCTCGCCTTCATAGTGAGCTCGTTGCCGGCTGACTTGCTGATCGTTGTTGTCTACCGAGTGCCGATTGACTTGCTCGCTGTTGCTCGTCGCTCGACGCTCGCTCAGTCGCTCGGAGCTCGCCTTCACGGCTCGCTGTCGCCTGACTTGCTCGTAGGCGTCGCCGCCGTCTGCGGCTCGCCTTCACAGCTAGCTGCTCGCTTTCACTTGCTCATCGCCATTTGTCGTCTGACTTGCTCGTTGCCGCCTTCACAGCTCATCGCTCAGCGTTCGTTGTCGGCTTCACAGCTCGTTGCTCGGTGCTAGTTCTGTCTCTCGCCTTCACAGCTCATCGCTCGGCGCTCACTGCCGCTGTCGCTCGTCGGATAACCTACAATCTCCGCCGGTCTACCGGCATGTATTTTTAGTTTATTGATTGTTACATTCTTCGGGTGGTAAGACCGATATTTTTATTTCATTCAATATTAATTATTTTATTGTTATTAATTTTTGTATTTTCAGCATTATTAATTATTTCAATATTTATCTTTTGTTTTCTTAATGATTAAATTGATTGAAAAAATTATGGAGAAAATTATGGAAAGATTTTTTTTAAATAAATAAATAAATAATGATTCTAGTTCTGAAAATAAAATACAACCTCAATGTAAAAAAGAACACCTAAAAATTGACTTAGAAAATCTCCCGCCGATCCGGCTAAAAGAATAATATATGAGTATCATCCTAACCAAAGGGATGAAATTCGACTACCCATTGATTTATTTACTTTTAAAGTTAGTATTGATTCTTCATGTGGCAACATCAAGTGTTGAAATAACTTTTTCTACTATGAATTTTATAAAAAATGAACTACGTAATCAGATGGGAGATGAATGATTAAGTGATTGTTTAGTTACATACATTGAGAAAGAAGTATTTGACAATATTGATAACGAAATTTTTTTGCAATATTTTTAAAACATGAAGACTCATCGAGGTCGACTATCAAAATTAGCTTGAACTTGAAGTTTTAAAAATTTATGTATTAGTTTGCCCCCACTAATAAAATTTTCTGGATCCGCCACTACTTGAACGTCGCTGCCATGGCCATCGGAAGCTCACCAACTTCCGGGAGATGTGTGAGGCATGCCTTCTCTCCTCCGCCGTTGTAGCTGTCAAAAAGCCTAGGGGAGTCAACGTTCAAGGGAGCGTCGACATGGTAGAAGATCTCGATGAGGTTCCTCTCGACGACAACCACGAACTGGCTGCTTCTTCGGGCGTAAGACGGTGCTCGTGCTGCTCCGAGCCGTGTAATCTTCGCCAACTGCTACAAACGAAGAAGTCTGAAGCATCATTCTCAAGTGAAGAAGGCGATGAGGACACTAGATATTCTCCAACTGCTCATCGTGTCAAAAACATCAAAGAAGAATATGTGACGAGACACACACAACAACGAGGCTTTGTGATGGAGGAGATGGTTCCTGACAGGTTATTGAGGTTGCTTCGCACATCGAGGCTCCTTCCCAAGTGCTTCCTCTTGTTGGAGAGCATCAATGATCCATACTTGTTGGAGAGGGCGCGAAGAGAGCGGTGAGCAAGTGAGCCGAGCGGGTGGAGGTTCCTGATCACGGGAAGCCTCGGTGGGGATATATAGTGGGAGGCGTGTTGTCTTCTTGGAGGTTCGTTTGATGCTTGTAAGGAGCAGGAAGAGTGCAAAGATGAACAGTGTAGAGAGCAAAGATGCCTCCATTAGCAAGAAGAGCAAGAGATGCTGGTGTAGTGCGCACCGCTACTAGGCGACGAGGGGTGGCCGGGGTGTATGTGCTCGGTGACTCACTTGCCGACATCGGGAACAACAACCACTTGACTTTCTCGCTTATCAAGGCGGACTTCCCCCACAACGCATCGACTTCGCTGGCCGACGACGAACTCGTGGCCAACTACGAACTGGTGGAGCGAGCGAGGTTCGAGTGGAGTAAAGGTGAAGCATACGTGAAAACAAAATATTGAAATTAATTTATTTTTTTTAATCCATGTGTGCAAGCCACATCACACGGTTAACGAGGTAGGTGACGAAATTTTGACGAATGGATGCAATTGATACAAATATAATAGTTCAGGATATAATTTGGTGAAATAAAAGTTCAAAATATATATGAGACAAAGTCCAAAGTTCAATATATATCTTGGTAAAGATTGAATTGGATAATAAATGAGAAATGATTAGATATGAATTTTTAAAATTCGGTGTACATCAAATATAATATTAATTTTATATTTTTTATTCATATTTTTTTCTAATTCATGCACTAATACACTATACGTACGTACATTAATTCATCTCTTATCTTATCTTTTTTTATCCTACTAAGTAAATATGTTTTTTGAGTTTTGACTTTTTAGCGAGAAAAAAATAAGTGCAAAGGATTTTGAACATGGAGAAATATTAGATTCTTAGGAGCAATTTTTTATGAAGGGTTATGCTATTTTAATTGGAATATGAAGAATGTTTGGGGGAAGTGAGCAGGTAAAGAAGATTTTGTGAATTGTTCCTAATGTAAGAATGGATCATATTTACATCAAAATGGGTCTTCTATGTTATTTGAACTTTGATTAAATTAGGCAAAATTTTATCCACTAGCTATTAGCTCAGTGGTTAGATATTTAGGCATATTGCTTGTAATTATAAATTTGATGTCTAGCTAATTATACTTCTTGTGTTCATATTCTTGAATTCGTGTATAACATTTAAATATATATAAATGCTATATTAGATTTTTAGTTAATCCACTTCTCAATTATAATATCGATAGACAACTGAATATCCACGTCATTTTCTTTATTGACTTATCATTTCTAATTATTATTATTTTTAAAAACTCATCTATTTATTACTTTCCAAAACTATTACATTCTTAAATATAAATATATTTTATCCCTTTATGGTATGTTTGCTTCATTGGATATGATATAATATGATTGTATAATAAATAATGATGAATTGAATATAAATATTTTAAATCCGGTATACATCGAATATAATATTAATTTTATACTTATTTTTTTCTAATTTATGCACTAAATAAATAATGAATATTAATTTATTTTTTATCATATTATTTCTTATCCTACGAAGCACACATGGACTTAATATTTGAAAAACAAAAGCATTCCTCCACATTATATTAACATTCAGTCAAAACTAGAAAAAAATCACTATTAGGACTATTCAAGGCCTCCATGGCCAGCAAATGAGCTTCTCTATTTTTATTTCTATTAACAAAGGACCATCCTATTACTTTACAACTATCACTTGTAAGTCAAATTCTATCAACCAAATCTGAAAACATAAGGGCCTGTTTGGTTAGCGAAACCAAGTCTGTTTTTATGGTTTCAGTTTCACTGAAACCAAAACTGCTTACGAAAACGTGTTTGGTTTAGTGTTTTCGTGAAACTGAATCGAAACCAGAATGAAAACGAAACCAGTTTTCTTAATAAAAATGAAAACAACAGAATATTGTTTTCTGTGGTTTCGAGACTGTCGGTTTCGTTATCAAAATGTTGTGACAACTTTGTAATTATAAATATTTTTTTATAAAATTAATTAATTTAAAAATAAATCAAACTATATCGAATTTTTAAAAATAAAAATAAAAATCATCATTTTTAACTCAAACTTTTATCTTAAATTTATAAAATAATTAAATCAATTTATATCTAATAACTCAATTTTTTTAAAGTTGGTCTATTTATAATTTAATCAAACCCAATTTTAGATCATTGGACTTGTTTTTTTTAAATTTTTTTTATAATAACTATTAATTAATTTTTATATCTAATTGAATAAAAAAATCTTAAATTACCAATAACTTAATTAATTAAATCATTTAAATATTTTGTAACCATATTAACAAATATTTAATTTTGTAAACTAACTAAACATTTAATTACTACTAAAAATGTTCAAGGAAAATTAATATTATTTTTTATAATCAAATAAATATTTACTGGTTTCAACTAACTAAAACTGATGTTGTTTTTATTAACCAAACGCGTTTTCAAAAAACTGAAAAACTAGAAACCAAAACCAAGTTTTTGAAACCAAATTTTCAGTTTCATTAAAACCAAACCAGAACATAATTTTCGCTAACCAAACAGCACCTAAGGAACCTCAATTTCCTTATTCAAAGTTATGATTGTTTGCTGACAATACGAGATAACCTTCACACCCTTAATTTGCTTCTATCTTACATTATCTAGATTGAACTAAATGTCTTTTAATTCTACATTTAAAGGGTTTTCAGCCAATTCAAATCTCTTACTCATCATTCAAACGGTATCTTCATTCCACTTAAAGTGATTCGGTAGACTTGAAGCTTCTTTTCTTATATCCTTCTTCTTATTCGCTATATCAGCAAAACTCAAAGTGTGTCCATTAGTCCTTTGTTCAATTCTTCAAAGATTTTTTTTATACTTAACCCTATTTCTATTTTTTCAAAATAGCCATAATGAGTTTGCAATGAAAGCTTTCAACATTTATGTAGACTTTTTATCCCATTTTATCATATGTTTGAAATTCACATTCAGCTTCATTTCTACATATTTCTAGTATTTCCATACCCTTTGATCACAATCATACAAAATATATTTTTGTTCGTATTCACCAGCTCTACAAATATATCACTCCTTTATTTCCATACCTGTAAACTCTTGGACCAATTTGAAGTAGGTAGATTGCCCTTAACCTTTTCATCTACTTTCAAATTTCATATTTTTTTCCAATTTAAATTTAAGTCTACCGCATTATACTTCTTTGTTTTGAAAAAGTGGTAAGCTCTTTTGAATGATAAATTTTCATCCATATCGTCTTTCCAAGCTCATCTATCATTTGAGTTTTTATTGTCAAATTGAATCACTTGAATACTCTCCTTCAGAGGGTCGTCGAAGCATCTACCTATAACATCTTCTTCCCACTTCTAACCATTTCTCAAGTTTACTAATCTTGTTGTATTCAATCGATTCTTCTACATTGATGATTGTAAATCGCTTACTCAAAGGAATGTTCCCCAACCAAGGATCTTCCTAAATATTTGCCTTTTTGTCATTTAGTTTCATTTTTAATCCTTCTTTCGGTTTCCATACAATTCAAAATCAATTTTGCTTGGTCTGATTTTAATTTACTTTCTTATCATCCAAAGGATGTACTTGTCCATATTTTGCTTCATAAAAATTGCACCAAATACTGTTACATCCATTCAATAGTGGAAATACCCTCTTTGCAACCAAATGTCCATTCAATAGTGGAAATACCCTCTTAGCAAACATTTGGTTGCAGTAATTCTTTTCCACTTAATCAAATTTGCCCATTTCTTTTCGTTATTTGCCCAAACGAAGTTTCTTGTTGTCTTCTCTATTTTCTTCACTTCTTCTCGTTAATCTATATATATACTTAAAAACAACATTCATAGTTGTCAGGTGGCACCTTCCTAGTGAAATTTTGTTGACATGATAATTTGAGAATTTTTTAATTTTTTCAACTTTCTCTCTCCCACTTTCATCTCTCTCTTAATTTATTTTTTTTAATGATTTCTCTCTATTTTTTTTCTCCCTCTCTCAGCTCTTTTTTTTAATGATTTCTCTCTAATATTTAATGCATAATCTCTTTCTCCTCTCTTTTTCTACCTCTTCTCTCTTAATTTTATCTTTTAATATTTTTTTTCCTTTTTTCCTTTAATGATTTTTCTTTTTTAATGATTTCTTACTACTATTTATCATTTTATTTTTTATTTTTATTCCATAAATAATAATTAAATATTAGGCTATCAACATTCATAGTTGCCAGGAAGCATCTTCACAGTGAAATTTTGCTGACATGATAATTTAAGAATTTTTTAATTTTTTCAACTTTTTCTCTTCTACTTTTATCTCTCTTAATTTTCTCTTTTAATGATTTCTCTCTCTTTCTTTCTCCCTCTCTCAACTCTCCTTTTTAATGATTTCTCTCTAATATTTAATGCATAATCTCTCTCTCCTCTTCTTCTCTCTTAATTTTATCCTTTAATATTTTTTTTCCTTTTTTTTCTTTTAATGATTTTTATTTTTTAATAATTTCTCTCTACTATTTATCATTATATATTTTTTTTATTCCATAAATAATAATTAAATATTAGGCTATTACATAAATATTATTATATATTTATTCTGCTAGTTTATATTTATTATATCACTCCCCCCTCTTTCAATTCTCTCTTTTTAATAATTTTTCTCTAATATTTAATGCATAATCTCTCTCTCCTCTCTCTCTACCTCTTCTTCTCTCTTAATTTTATCTTTTAATAATTTTTTCCTTTTTTTTCTTTGAATGATTTCTCTCTACTATTTATCATTTTATTTTTTATTTTTATTCCATAAATAATAATTAAATATTAGGCTATCAACATTACATGGCAATTTGAGAATTTTTAATTTTTTTCAACTTTCTCTCTCCCACTTTCATCTCTCTCTTAATTCTCTCTTTTAATGATTTCTCTCTCTTTCTTTCTCCCTCTCTCAACTCTCTTTTTAATAATTTCTCTCTAATATTTAATGCATAATCTCTCTCTTCTCTCTCTCTACCTCTTCTTCTCTCTTAATTTTATCTTTTAATATATATTTTCCTTTTTTTTGTTTTAATGATTTCTCTCTACTACTTATCATTTTATTTTTTATTTTTATTCCATAAATAATAATTAAATATTAGGCTATTACATAAATATTATTATATATTTATTCTGCTATTTTATATTTATTATATCATTCCCCCCTCTTTCAATTCTCTCTTTTTAATAATTTCTCTCTTGATTTTTCTCTCAACTACTATTTACTATTTTATTTTATTTTTTATTCCATAAATAATAATTAAATATTCAGTTATTACATAAATATTATTATATATTTATTTTGCTATTTTATATTATATATATATATATATATTAGTTATTGCTTTATTTATATTTTTATATTTATTCTATCACTTCCCCCTCTTTCAATTCTCTCTTTTAAATAATTTCTCTCTTGATTTTTCTCTCAACTACTATTTATCATTATATTTTTTTAATTCCATAAATAATAATTAAATATTTGGCTATTACATAAATATTATTATATATTTATTCTGCTATTTTATATTATATATATATATATTAATTAGTTATTGCTTTATTTATATTTTTATATTTATTCTATCAATAATAATTAAACATTAATTTATTTAATTATTACCTATATATATTTTTGTTTTTCTGAACTTTTTTATTATGTGATTTTTTTTTTGTTTTTTTGAACTTTTTGAACTTTGCTTATTTAATATACACATGTTACTTAAATTTATAATTGCACATTAAATACGCATGTTATTACCGAAATTTACACTAATAAAAATTTAATTGCCAAAGACGACGATTACAAAAATTTGTTGAAATCTGCATTTAATGTAGATTTAATCAACATTTAATCAAATTCCTCTGATTTAGTAATTATAATTAAATGTAATTAAACTGCAATTACTGATGTCTCTCGACCTTCCCCTCTCTCTCAATTAGTTATTGCTTTCTCTCACACGTCTCACCTCCATCTCTCTCATTTACTTCTTTTTTTTTTTTTTCATTTTCTCACACTCACAATTAATTCCCTTCATTGACTAATTCTTTTCGTTCACAATCTCTCGGGTTAATCATCCCATCTCCTCAACATTCTTCTCTCTCCTCCCATGCAGTTTAATATTTCAGTTTCTTTTTCTCTGCAATAAATTTAATGCTCCTCTTTTCTCTCATGCTCTTCTCTCGATGGGGATGTTGTTGAAGCTGAGGTCGATGGAGAGGTTCTTGAGGTGACAAATTGTTGAGGTGGAAAGACGGCGAAGCTGTCCTCGGCGCATCTGACGTCGGGCCAGTTGCAATAGGCGTTGGTGTCGTTCCAAAGCTGGTACTTCAAGACCTTCCTCAACGCCGGCGAGTTCGACTTCGACGTCCTCTGCGGCGTTTCCTTGGAGACCATGACGGACTGCCCGGCCAACGCTGCGTTCATCGACGCCGACCATGCTGTCTATGTGTTCGAGCATTGCATCGGCGACATGTCATGGCGGCACACCAATTACAGATTTCCAAACGGAGTAATAAGTATATCCTAAATTCTTTTGACAACAATGATAATTTATTTATGGTATTATACAAATAAACGAAGACTAGGCAGACGCCGTCGTTGGCATCTATGACCATGTTATCCATTGATAATTCAAAATCAGCGGCTCTATAAAAATAGAGGTGAGAAGAATACTTAAGATTAACATGTATTATTAGAGATTAAGTAGCTTATTTATTTTTTCTCTCAACTCTATGATCAATGGTTACAAATTTTGATTTAATAGAATGTGGCAGATTCATAATTAAGTTTTGCTAATCCGGAAAATTTAGATTTATTTTAATCTTTTATTTTTAATATAGAGCATTTTCTTTAAATTCATATTTCATATATTTGTTTGATCAATTAATGTTATATGCACAATCAATTAATCTTAATTCACATTTAATTCTTATTAAATATTATTATTCTGTCAATTAATGTTTATTATGTAAATTTTCTCGCAATTTCTTTCTTTACCGTAGAAAAATGTTCAATTTAAAAATGTCAGTCAATTATTGTCACATCATGTAGTCAATTAATTTTTTATTTTATTAATTTGTAACATTAAATTTCATATTAAATCTTAATTATACTTTGTAAGTAAGTTTTTCATCAAAATTCATATTAAATTTCACATTAAATTTCATTAAAATTTACATATATAAAGTATTATTTCTGTAATGAAGTCTTTTTTTTTTGCTTAAAAATATTAGTGTTGATTTTAAATTTATATTTTATTAATATTCTACTCTTTTATTATTATAATGTTTACATTACTTTTATATTTTTATATATTTATTATTTAAAATTATAATTATTTTTTTATTAATTTTGTGCTTTTTATAAGAATTGTGCTTTTAAAATATCACTTTTCCCTTTATTTTTTTAAATAAAATCATATAAATTAGATTTTTCTTATTTTTTAAATAGTTTTCGATAATTATATAATTTTAATTGGTATAATGTACTTTTTATTTGTGTCATTTTTTATGTTACTCTTAGAAATATTAATATTTTTCCAATTATATATTTATATTATATATTATTATTTACTTTTAAATATTTTTGACTTTTTTATTCAAATATTTATTAGTATTTTTATTTTTTATTTAAAAAATTGATCAGTGGTGGTTACTTTTGTAATTGTGATAATTAAAGTAATGAATTTGATATTTATCAATTTTTGATTTCATTAGATGTGGTAGATTCACAATTAAATTTTAGATTTATCTTAATTTTTATTTTTTGTATATAACTTTTCTTTCAATTCATATTTTATATATTTGTTTGATCAATTAATATTTTATATGTTGTTAATTAATCTTAATTCATACTTAATTCTCATTGAATATTATTATTTTCAGTTTCTTATTTGTAGATTTCCTCACAATTTCTTCATTTAGTGTAGAAAAATGTTCAATTTCAAAATATCAATTATTATCACATCATGCAGTAAATTAATTTCATTTTATTAATCTATATTATTGAATTTCATATTAAATTTTAATTATACTTTGTAACTAAATTTCACATCTAATTTCATATTAAATTTTACATTAAATTTTATTAAAACTTACCTACCAATCATTATTTACATAGTGAAGTCAAATTTTTTCGCTTAAAAATATTAGTATTAATTCTAAATTTATATTTTATTAATATTTTACTCTTTGAGATTATATATTTTATATTTATTATTTAAAGTTAGAATTATTTTTATATTAATCTTGTGCTATTTTTATAATTAAGAGTTTTGTGCTTTTTAAAATATCACTTTTTCCCTTTTATTCTTTAATAATATCGTATAATTTAGGTTTTTTTTTAATTTTTAAATTCGTTTTCTAAGCTTATACAATTTTAATTTGTATAATGTACTTTGTATTTGTGTTATATTTTATGTTTACTTTTAGAAATATTGATGTTTTTTAATATAATATATATATATATATATATATATATATTATAGTATTATTTGCTTTGAAATAATATTAACTTTTTTTCAAAAATTTATTAGTATTTTTATTTTTTATTTTTAAAATTGCTCTAAATACATACAAATTAATTTTAAACATCCAATTTGAAAGCTTTTTCATTTTCACAAGTATTCTTTTGTATTTTCCCCATTATTATCGCTTAAAATTTTGTTTTTTTGTTGTTTAATTGTTTATTTAATTAAATCTCTCAATTTAAAATTTTGTTAATGTTTAATTTTCTTTAAGTGATTAATTTAATAATTACTATTTTAAATTGATATATTAATTATTACTATTTTAATTTCTAATTTAATAAATTAACAATTTATATCTTCACAATGAATATTACAATATCTAATAAACAACACTTTAATAGATAATACTAAAATTATATAAATAATACTTTAAGAAATTTTGTTCATTATTATTATTATTATTTAATTTGGAGGTAGAATCAATTTAGATGTTTATGCCAATTTAATTACTTTTTTATTTTGAATTTTCATCCTATCACCTTATGAAATTGTTATATTTTTAGCTTTTTGACCTTATATCTAGACTTCTTTTTTTTTTACAGGAACAAAGCAAAAGAAAAATTATTCAGCCAAGGCTGATTATATTAGAGAGATCAAACCAAGGGGCCATTCCTTGGTCCAGACGAAATTTTACTGCTTGAGCTTCGAACTTTTGGCCAGCCAATCAGCTGCACGGTTGTAGTCACACTTAATGAACTGGAATTTGACATCCACAAGCTTGCCTGCAAGAATCCTAATATCAAAAATTATATGTTTAATTTTCCAAAAGATAGCTAATTGATTATTACATATATTAATTACAAAAACAGAATCACTCTCAATGATAACTTTATCAAAATTATGCTTTCAAGCATGGTCTAATGCTTCTTTAATTGCTAAGGTTTCATTTGTAATAATAGAACAATTGAAGTTAAAGAAACACGCAGTCACAAAGCATATGCCCGAATCATTCCTACCAATAAAAGCATAAGAACCAATATTCAAATTACTATCAGAAGCACCATCAGTGTTATGTTTAACTCAGCCCGGTGGAGGCAATTTCTAGCTAACACACTCCTGGGAAGATTTATCACTAATGTTGCCCTCAGATTTATCAATGTGCGAGTTTTCAACATAGTGAGATGTCAGGGCTCGATATGAGGGTTAATATTCTTAAAAACAACACTATTCTTAGTCATTCAAAGAGAATAGATAGCATTTAAACAAAGCATCAAAGCAGGAGAATCATACTTACCTCCTCCTGAATTGGACACTCCATTTAAGTCAACTAAACTCAAAACCACTTTTATTCCAGCAAACCTTCCCTCAATCAATTCCCAAAGGACTCTAGCTACCTCACAATCAAGGAACAAGTGAGACCTAGTTTCCTGATGGCTGCCGCAAAGGGCACAACCTTGGGAATTGACCATCCCAAATCTAAATAGCCTCTCAAAAGTAGGGAGACGATTATGCATTGCTTTCCAAACGAATATTTTAACTCTAGGGGTAACCGGGGAATTCCAAAGGAATTTCCACTTAGGGAGGCTAGATAGGTTGGGATGTAAATTTTTACTAATAAAGGAATAAGCTGGTTTAGAAATAATAACTCCCTCATTGTCAGGCTACCAAACCCAGTCATCATCACAGGGCTTTCCAGACAGCATAATACCGAAAATAGCCTCCACCAGGGATACACCGAAGAGGTCATAGAGCATAGCAACATTTCATGAACCATTATCAACCAAACAATCCACATTAAGATTTGATTCAAACAGACTTATATTAACAAAAGAAGGCATCCAAAACAAGGGAACATCAAATAACCAGCTATCAAACAGAATTGATGTATGATTACCATTGCCAATTACTTTCTTAAAACCAGATTTCAATGCATCAGAGGCAGAGCAGATCAACTTCCAATAATTACTTCTAATAGTTTTATTACAAGAATTCCATAAAGAAAAACCATACTTAGCTTTAATTACAGAAGTAAAAATACTTTCAAATCCAGTAACAAGCTGAGCTCTTGGTATTTAGAGACAAACGCATAATACTTAAATCTTTAATACCAAGGCCATCACAACTTTTAGGCAAAGTAACATCACCCTAAGAAATTAAATGAAGACCTTTATCACCACTATTTGATGACCAAAGAATTTTTTTAATTAAGACAGCAATCTTACTCATAATTTTCTCAGGAAACCAAGTTACACTAAGAGCATGAAGAGACACATAGTTGAGGACAGAATTTATTAAGACTAACTTGCCTGCTTGGGATATATTCCCACTATTCCAATTATTTAATCTGCTAAGAAGCTTATCAATGATGTCATTACAATCATTCATTTTTAAGCATCTAGGAGATATTTTTGTACCTAAGTACTTTAAAGAAAACATACCAATGCGCATATTGAAAGTCCTAGCAATTCTATTTTTAACAGATAAGTCAACATTCTTAGGGAAGTGGATCTCAGACTTATTAAGATTCATGATTTGATTTGTAGTTTTACCATATTTTTCAAAAAATTTCTTAATATTCTTGATTGATTTATCATTTGCTCTAAAGAAAAATAATATATCATCAGCATACATCAAATGACAAATATTAAAAGCATTTTTAATTTTGACAGGGGAAATTAAACCAGCCTCCAACATTACATATAAGAGTTGACTAACAACCAAATATAAGTAAGGGGATATATGATCCCCCTGTCTAACACCACAATATGCTTGAAAAGTATTCGAGCAACAATCATTAATGCAACAATTAAAGGAGACAGAATTAATACATCATTTTATCCAACTTATAAACTTATCAGGAAAACTTAAATGATTAAGCATACCAAGAATAGCATTCCAAGAAATTCTATCATAGGCTTTTTCTAAATCAGTCTTAACAATCACATATGGATATTTTTCCTTATGAATTATAAATAAAATGAATGATTTCTTGTGCAACAATGATATTATCATGAATTGATCTACCACTAATAAAAGCAGTTTGGTTGAAGGAAATTAAATCATTCAATACAGACTTCATTCTACCAGCTAAGACTTTAGATAAAATTCTATAATTGACATTATACAGGAAAATATGTCTATAGTCTTTAATACAATTGAGACTACTAGGTTTAGGAATGAAGATTAAGTCAGTTTCATTCCAACCAACAGGAAGAATAGACTTATCATAGAATTCAGCAAAAGCAAGAACAAAAGAATTAGAAACAACATTCCAATAATTTTGATAAAATTCCCCTGTATAGCCATCAGGGCCAAGGCTTTTCTCTTTTCCTAAAGATTTCACAGCCGTAGAAATCTCATCCAAAGAAAATGGAGCAATTAAGGAAGGAATCATGCTATCAGATACAGTAGGCATATCAGGAGGAGTAATAGTATAAAAAAATAGATTATCATGATATGACCATAAAGATGGATAATATGCAGCAAAACATTGACAAATCTCAGCAGATTTAGATACACAAGAATTATTATTATTTATAGAAAAAATCTAGTTTCTCCTTTTATTTTTAATAACAGTTCTATAATAAAACCTAGTATTAAGATCACCTTCCCTAAACAATTTCTCTTTAGACATAGCCCACCATTTAAGATTGATTTATCTTCTAATGGCCTTAGATTTATTATATAAATTGGTTAAAACCAAAATTTTAGACTCATTAAGAGGGGACAGATCCTCCTTAGCTTCGAATTCATTTATATGAGCATTAACAATACTAAGGCTAGACTCTTACTCACCTAAATGAAATTTGTTCCAAAAAGAGATCTTACTTCTAAGAATAGCTAGAACTTTAGGAATAGAATCTAGCAAATTATTGGTGGCAATATTCAGATTCCAATAATTTTCAATAATCTCAGTAACTTAATGGTACTGGGTCCAAAAATTTTGGAATCTAAATCTATTTAAGCCAGAAGAACAGGAAGAAACAACATTCAGAACAATAGGACAATGGTCAGAGACAGATCTATTTAAATGCATAACATAAGATTTATGAAACAAAGACAACTATGCAGAGTTTGCATAAGCTCTATCAAGTCTAACAAGAATTCTATGTAAGTCTTTCCTATTATTGCACCAAGTATACTTTGGACCAGAAAAACCAAGATCAGTAAAACCACAGTTCTCAATACATTTTCTTAACATGAGAATATTATTATTTACATTAAATTCAGATCCACCAAGTTTATCAGAAGAACTAACAACACAATTAAAATCACCGATTAAAAGCCATGACATGTTATCAAATTGTAAATTTCCTAAATAGTTCCATAAGAAGTTTCTGTTAATAGGATTAGTATGAGAATACAAATTAGAAAAAATCCAGGGCTTCAAATCTTTAAATTGAACAATAGCAAACATAATATTTAAGGATTTGGAAACTACCTGAGCCTGAATCACAGAATTATTCCAAGTAAATAAAAGACCTCCCGAGGCCCCCTCAGAGCAAATAGCAGAGCCAGACCAATTTTTGCCCAAACAAGAGATAAAACTAAGAGCAATTTCCTCATGCACATGAGTTTCTTGAAGAAAAATAATATTAACAGAATTAAACTTCACATAAGATCTAATAAATTCTTTCACAGGTCTTCTTCTAAGACCTCTACAATTCCAGTTAAGAATCTTCATGAATAACATTTAAAACATCAACACTTGAAGACTCAGAGCCCAAATTTAAACTAGGGCAACCAACATCCATTACAGAAGAAAACTTAACAGGAATAACATTAACTATATTATCAAGCTCATTTTTAATAAGAACATTCTCTTTCTTGGCCTTCTTTTTCTTCTTAGTATGCATAATATTGTCAATCTTAGCAAGATTTTTGAAGATCTCAGCTTTAACAAACCTAACTTTCTTAGCTTGAGTTCTGAATTTACTAACCCCCTTATGAGTAGGGACAAAAGGTTTACTAGAGTTAATATCAATATACCCTAGATTGGAAGAGACTAAATTAACTAAGCTAGAAAAGATAGACTTAACATTCTCACTATTAGAGTCCACCTTATCCAATTTAGGAGTTCTAGTTTCACATTCCATACTAATCACCATAGGGATATTTTTGACACTGCTAGAAGCTTCCTTAATGAAAATATTAACTAAGGAAAAGTCATCAAATTTAGGTTGAGTATTAGAATCAAATAAAGGATTGTCAACCCTAGATTCATTAGGATGGCTAAGGTCTTTATCCCTATCATCCAACTGAAATTCTTCTAAAGATTATCCTCATCATTCAGACTTAACTTAGGGCTAGTTAAATGACTAGGATCGATGCAAATCACTATTAGGAAGAAAGGGGTCTAGTCTAGACTCTACACCTAAGTTGAATTTTTTAGGTTTATTAACATTCCTACCTTTCATAGTGACCTTAATCCAAGGACCATAGATGGTACTATTCTCATTCAAATTATTAAGCTTATTGGATAGATTAGACTCGAAATTACAAGCCTCGGTATTCATGGGATTCATCATAGTATCATTAGCAACATTAGTTTCAGTCATATAAACATTAACAGGAGCAGATTTACAAAAAGAATTGATCAAAGCATATTCTTTAATATTATGACCGATAATGCCACATTTAAAGTAGAAAATTGGGAGACATTCATACCTGATAGCTTGGTATATTCCAATACCCGATTTTTTAATCCACAAACCTTGCTTCAAATGTTTATTAAAATCCAACTCCACACAAATACAAATGAATTTACCACGAAGCCAACTAAAAGACTGTTCATCAACTTTTATGGGTTTACCGATTAAAGAAGCAATACAGAAAAGGCTAAAATTCTACCAGTACTCCATAGGGAGGTTCGACAATTGGATCCAAACAGGGGCCGAGGATATTTCTTCGGTAGGGCTTTAAAATCTGGTTTCGATGGTCAGAGGTTTATAAGATCACCACTAAAAAACCATGGTCCATTAGTAAGCACCTTGACCGCCTCCTCCTCAGAAGAAAACCGAAACAAAAAGAAACCATTCTCAAGATCAATTACATTCGACAGATTGTAAATAGACCAAATCGCAAAAGCTTAATTCCTAACTTGGAAATGCGTAGGAGATTTACGAATAAAACGACCAATTAACGATGAAAACCAAGGTTTACGAAAATCTTTAAGCTCCGACTCTTCAAACTCCACAAAATCAGAAGTAGACAACTTGATATTCGATAAAACTTCGAAAGACGAAAACGAACGAGAATCAGAAGAACTTGCTTTAAATAGATTCGCCCAGGAAGTGTTCCTATGAAGGATTTTAGGACTACTAGAAAAATTACTATTTCGAACGAGATCTTTATTACTAGGAACTATAGAGTTAAGATTATCCTTACCTCTGGCCTGATTAGTCCCTATTTCTTCTTGAAGAGTCATATCGCCCGAAACCACAAGGGCAGGAGCAGCAGTACTTAAAGATCTTGCATCCACAAACTCATTATTAAAGGAAACATACATAGATCTTAAAGGAGAAGAAGAAATCTCGGATCTAACTATTGCTTGATTCAATGAGATAGATGAATCTTTTGGAAAACAGTAAGATCAGGACAAAGGGACGAAGAAATCAGGGGAGAAAGCTTACTATTCTTAGACGATGAACCAGCACCCAAATTTGCCGCTACAGGAGAAACACACTTACCTTGATCCACGATTGATTCAAGATTTTTCATCTTTACCTTAGGGTTTCTCATCTCGGACCGTTGCCGAGAGGGATACCCCCAACCACACCAATCGGACGATGCCGCAGCCCCAAGAAACCCTAGGTGAAAAAATTCCACCCCAGGTTCTTATATGCAGCGTCGCGCGTCCGTCAGATTATCTCCACGTATCAGCTATCTCTGCCATTCTTTACCACTCCTTCAACCACACGGGCGAGCCCGCTGAAGCCCAGGGAGCACCCAGCCCAGGAATCTTGAGACTTGAGCCCCAAATCTTGGAGTTCACGAAACAAGACACCTTATATCTAGACTTGACTATTCAATTGGGAAATAGATCTAATTTGAAAATGTTCTTCAATTTCAGATGTCTTTTTTCATGTTTTTCATTTTATCATTTCTTAAAATCTTATTTATTATCTATGTTTAATTAGTTATATAAATAATAGTTCTCTTTATTCAACTTACTATATTGTTTGATATTTTATAAGTGTGTCATACTTATTTGTTTACATAATTTAATTAAATAATATTTAGTTGAAAATTATATTATTATGCGTATGTGCCATTTTTGAATTTGCTCATTTATTAATTTATTGAATTAATATAAACTTTTGTATATATTATTAATGTCTACATAAAATATTATTGTAATAGTAAAGGGTTAAATATATAAGATCTAGATACAATTATAAATTTTTGTTTGTAAAATAATTATTTATTTTTATAATTTTTTGTTATATTTATCGTGAGTGCAAGTTAGTGACTATCAATTAATAATAATATCATTAATTTTTATTATAAAGTTATATTTAATTTTTAATAATAAATTTATATTTATATATTTTTGCGCAACGCGTGGGCTCTCGACTAGTGTTGATAATGTGAATTCTCATGAAATATTCATTCTTTAATTCAAAATAAAAGTTGGAATAGAAAATTTTCTATTGATTACTTTGGATCTATTAGGTGGAAATTCATTGCCCAACTAGATTTACTCATCTACCTCAAAAATGATAAACTTATATGGATGAATTCTACTAGGGGTGGTGTTACCACTAAGTCAGCATACTTATTTCTAAGAAGCCATGAATATACCTCTGCTCATATTTCAATTATGTGGTCTCGTTTGTGCGCTCTTAACATTACTCCTAAAGTCAAAGTTTCTATGTGGAAATGTTTACATTCTTAGCTTCCTACTCGCTCCAAATTACTAAGGTTTCACATCGTTGATTTTGATTTATGTTTGTTATGTAATAATTATTCTAGACACTTATTTTTTTATTGTATTCCAATTTTTTAATTTGGACTTTTTTGATCTTAAAATTGATTTTGATTTCTCGGTGAGGGATGATTGGGTCATTGGCAATTGGCTCTCCAATATCGTGAATCTTACTAGGTTTCAATCGTTTTGGTTGAGCTCTAATTGCAATACCTATTGGTTATTGGCAATTTTGCTCATGGTTGCATTCATGCACATGCTATTTTTGATGCATGACATAAAAGAATCAACTACAAGTCATGGCTATCACCTACTAAAGAAGTTTCAAATATGCAAGTTAGCGCCAATTGAACAATATCATAATCCAAGAGTGATTCTAAGATTCTTATTTTTTTATTGATTTGCTAAATTCTATCAAACTTTGGCCTCGACACTTAAATGACATTACGTAAGATATTTATTTTTATCAATCTTTGTGTAATATTATAAAATTTATGTTATGTTTTGGCGAGGCAAAACAAATTATCCATTGGGCAACAAACTATACTTGATTTTTCTAAAAATTCTTCGTTTGGATGTCAATTCGATCCCAGACTTTATTCTATTTTTAACGATAATCGACATGGTTCTGGCATAAGCCTATCAATAAAATAAGTTATTATTTTTTATAAAAAAAACATAAATAAATTAAAATTACTTTTCTTTTTTTCTTTCTCTCTCTTATATATTTTCTTTTAAAAAATTATTAAAAGTAAAATTAAAAGGTATAAATATGGACTTGACCTTGTCCTACTTAGACTCTCAATCGCGAGATTAGCGACTTGCTTCTCTAGCCCGTGTGGCCGTGTGTCTCGTCGTTCCCTTTAGGGTTGAGCAAAACCCGATCCGACCCGAAAAATCCGATAAAATCGACCCGAAAACTCAATTCAGATTGGGTTATTCAGATATAACGGGTCGGGTCAAAATTTTCAAAATTTTAAGTAAATTTTTGGGTCGGGTCGGGTTCGGGTGAAAACCCTGTTTAACCCGACCCGCCCGATTGTAAATAACCGCCTGACTGCGAATGGGTGCCGACCTGCATTGACAATTCGACCCGCACCCCGTTCGCTGCTTTCGCACCCGTTGAGGCGAGCGAGCATTGACCATTTGAGTCACGGTCAATGTCTCTACTCTCAATGACTCAATTGGTCATTTGAGCTGAGGCGACTCCCCTCTCTTGAGCCTCGACTTGACGATTCCCCTCTCTCGCAGTCTCGCCACTCGCCCGCCGCACCTGTGCCCTAAGTCCCTAACTCCGGTCGATAGTCGCCACTCGCCACTCGTCGTCGTCGATCCCGACTCTCGGGCGAGGACTCAATCACCGCCGCAGGTGGCGGCGGCGCGTGCGAAGCTGGGGGCGATCAGGAAGAGCGTCGTCGCTTACCCCGAGTTCGTGCGGATCTGCTACGAGGCGACCCAATGCCAAGCAGCCATTTGAGCTGAGGCGACTCCCCTCTCTCGAGTCTCGACTCGACGACTCCCCTCTCTCGCAATCTCGCCACTCGCCGCCGCGCCTGTGCCCTAAGTCCCTAACTCCAGTCGCCACTCGCTAGTCGCCGTCATCGATCCCGACTCTTGGGCGACGACTCAATCGTCGTCGCAGGTGGCGACGGTTCGCGCGAAGCTGGGGCGATCGGGAAGAGCGTCGTCGCTTACCCCGAGTTCGTGCGGATCTGCTGCGAGGCGACCCAATGCCGAGCAAGGGATGGAGATATCATACCGAGCAGGGATGATATTTTCGGATTAATTGGGTTAAACGGGTCGGGGCCCGAATTTTTCGGGTTATTCGGGTCGAGCCCTGATTTAAAAATTGGGTCGGTTCGGAGGTTTTTTCTGAATTTTTTGGTATTAACCTGATCGGGTCGGGTTGGGTATTGACTCGACCTGCCCGATGCTTAGCCCTAGACCCTAGTTCCCTTAATCTCACTCATCTCCTTTCATTTAGTAATTTCAGCGAACACCTCGCCGCCCACGCGATGTTCGTCGCCCAAACCCCTGCGGCTCCGCTCCGCTGCCGCCTTCCCTTGAAGCCACTCCTCAAGGACAATGCTTACCCTAAGCCTGGCTTCCTACCGGCGAGGTCCATCAAGCTGAGATCCCTAGCCGCCGCAGCTGCCGCTACAACCTCCGTCCCTGCGGCTCCTTCGACATCTGCCCAGACCGCGGCACAAGCTCGGGTGGACATCCTGTCAGAGTCGCTCCCCTTCATCCAGCGGTTCCGCGGCAAGACGGTTGTGGTCAAGTACGGCGGCGCCGCCATGAAGTCTGCCGATCTCCAGTCGTCCGTCATCAACGACCTCGTCCTCCTCTCGTGCGTCGGGCTCCGCCCCGTCCTCGTCCATGGTGGTGGCCCGGAGATTAACTCCTGGCTCCTTCGCCTCGGCCACCAGCCGCAGTTCCACAATGGGCTCCGCGTTACTGACGCCCTCACCATGGAGGTTGTGGAAATGGTCCTCGTCGGTAAGGTCAACAAGTCCCTTGTCTCTCTCATCAACCAGGCCGGCGCCACCGCCGTTGGCCTCTGCGGCAAGGACGCACGCCTCCTCACTGCCCGCCCCTCCCCGGACGCCGCCGCCCTAGGGTTCGTTGGCGAGGTTGCGCGCGTCGACCCTTCCATTCTCCATCCCATTCTCTCGAGCGGTCACATTCCCGTAATTGCATCCGTGGCTGCGGATGAGCATGGCCAGAGCTACAACGTGAACGCTGATACTGCCGCTGGGGAGATTGCCGCTGCTGTTGGAGCTGAGAAGTTGATACTGCTGACGGATGTGGCCGGGATCTTGGAGGATCGCAATGATCCAGGCAGCCTTGTGAAGGAGATTGATATCAGTGGAATAAGGAGCATGGTAGCGGAGGGGAAGGTGGCCGGTGGAATGATCCCCAAGGTGAATTGCTGTGTAAGGTCGCTGGCCCAGGGGGTGCGAACTGCTAGCATAATTGACGGTCGTGTTCCACATTCTCTGCTTCTTGAGATTATGACAGATGAGGGTGCGGGGACAATGATCTGTGGGTGAGTCTGATGTTGCAAATGAAGAAGCTTGAAGTGGTAATTTTGCTACTAGTGAAGGTAATAATTTTTCTGCTTGCTTCACTTGTCTAAGAACAATTTGTTGTCACTTATGCTTCAACGCTATGATTATAAGCAACTGAGTTGGGTTATTTAACTGGTTTGTTGTATTGATGTTGAGTTGGCTGTAACGTATGATAAATTGCCTGCAACTTAGGTCCTTTCTCTTTTGTTTTTGGTAAATTGTTAATCATCCACAAATTGGATGGGGACAATTTTGTGTATCATTTTTATCTTGCAAGCTATTTATCTTCTTTTCAGAATATTATCTTTTGGTTCTTTGACGTTGCACTTTTCAATAATTTGTTGTGGGTCATTAGTGGTTGTAATGGTAACTTTGAAAAAATGTGTTGTCTTTAGGTAGGAGTTGATTAAATTACATGGTCATTAATTCTTGATTTTTCTTATAATTTCAATTGTTTCTTCCTTAGATTGGATGTTTTCTTGTATGTTAAAATGTGCCAATTAGTTGTTCTGTTAACTATTAAGGTTGTGACTAGGGAAGAATAGTTGATTTTGGAACATGATTGGATCTTCTAACATTCTCCTTTGCAACATACACTATTGGATCTTTTACTTGTTTTATGATTCTTGGTGGTATAGATTGCTATATTACACCACGGGATCTCCCCATAGGTTATCTAACCTATATATAGATCTATGACATGAACTTCAATAAGTATATCCTTAAGACATTGAGATACTGCAATATTTTCATTATCAATTCAAATATGCAGAATGCAATAGACAATGACACAGTATGTAATAATTTTTTTACTTATATGTTCATTCTTGTTTGCACAATCCCTCAGTTTCTTTTAAGATATTATTTGCCTATGATCTGGATGCATCTTGTGACAATTGGGCACATATTTGGTCTCATGAGATAATTTTATTCAATATTCAATTCCTCACTTAGAGAAAATGAACTGTAAAATGCAACAAACTTAATCTTTTGAGTTGACTTGGGTGTATTTATCCCAAAAGTTTAAGCTGCTAGGAAGGAGCTCAATTTATAATTTTATATTTAAAAAACTCCTCATGTGAGGGCAGGGCTTGATCAGACTATACCAAGTTTAACATGTGGAGTTAATTTAATTGGAGGTACATATGTGTTTAATATGTGACTTTGACAAAATTCAGAGAGATGTTCTTGAGTTAGATAAGACAATGACCCATTTCAAAAGGTTAGTTAAGTTGTTATGAAAGAGATGAATTTATACATTTGTATTCTTAAGATAATCTGAGATGGAAGAATATCTTGTCTATTTCTAAATTTCTAATTAAAAAACAATTAGTTTTGAAGTCCATATATAATTATTGTACAATAGAGATGTACTGTTTGCACTTTGCAGATTGGTAGGTCTCCTACTCTACCCATGTTAGTATGTAGAAGGAATTTTCTCTTTCCAATTGATATAAAGGAGAATTTACTTTCTTTACATGGAGCATAAGGGAAGGGATTGAAGTGGGACGTGGAAATAATTGCAATATAAGAACACAAGATTAGTTTGCTCGGCCTACTTTCTTCATTAGTGTGAAATCCCTTTTATATGCAGTGTTAACTTCTTACTTGTATAACTTCGATAAAAAGATCTAAGAATTGTTTTTATGCCTTAATGTTTGCAAAGGTTTTAATTGAATCTGTTGAGTAGCTCACAAACATAGAGTTATCCTCTTAGATGAAAACAAATAAAATAAAATTGTGGCTCATTAGAATTGTATAATATCTCAATCAAAGTGCTTCATTCATTTGGGCTGACTCCTTTGGTATATGAAATGGAGGGCTGCTGATCAGATAAAGTATTATAGTAATAAACCGATTGAATTTTCCAATACAAGTTTGACAACAAACTTGCTCACATAAATTATTATTATTATCATTTTCACCCAATAGTCAAATTGAATAAAACTCTAGCATACTGGATCTTTTCTACTAGCTAGAATCCGCACATACAGCAGTCATTTTTACTTGCTTATATATGCAAATCACGTACTCGTCCTATAGGCTTGCTTAGGAGAGACTATAATTTGTATCGTTCTCCTTGTTATACTTATAATTTACTCTAAATGGTCAGTTCCTCTTTGGATTATGACCATTTCCTCTTGTCATTACTTTAGCAACCTTCCATCAGAAAGTTGGTGCTTCTATGGGGATCTTGTTACCCTATTTGTTTATATACTAATATTTGGTGCATATAGTGTTGAACTTTTTTATTTTGTCCCTTGACTTGATTGTGGTTGTTCTATTGTTTGCATTAGAATGAGCTTGTGATGGGCGTTTGGTTAGATATGATTACTAAAGATTATAGAAGAACTATATCTACCTTTGCAATTATTTTTTCATTTCTACATCTAGATGATAGAAGAACTATACCTAATTTTAAGAAGGATGTGAACAGATCCAAATCTCATTTGGTAAAGTTTATATAATATCTTCAGCCTAAATTGGTCAGTAGAGAATCTTCCAGGACCTTTTTTTCTTGTATATTGGGAATCGAACAATGTATCTTTTAGACTATAAAAGCAGAATAAAATTATTTTCATAAGTTCTAGTGTCCTCATCTTCTTTGCATATTGTGCTAATGCCATAGCAAAAGTTTTGCTATATCCTGCTAAGGTTCTCCTGATACTGTAATGGTATGTATGCTTCATTGGATAGGATAGGATAGGATAGAATTCGATAATAAATGAGGATGAATTGGATATAGAACTTTTAAATTCGGTGTACATCGGATATAATATCAATTTTATACTCTCTTTTTTTTAATCCATGCACTAAAGAAACAATGGATATTAATCCATTTCTTATCATACGAAGCAAACATGCCCTAAGCTCATATAACTAAATGGAGGTTGTGCAATTCTGAACTATGTAAAGTTTGAATTTTGATTTATGGTCTTCCTCTCATGTGTTGATAGTTGTTGCCGTAAGTGTAATGGCATCCAGGAGACTTGATCAACAATAAACATAAGTTACAATTTATGTTTGCTTCATTGGATATAATATGATTGAATTGGATAAGATTGGATGTGAACTTCTTAAAATCTGTTGTACATTGGATATGATATCAATTTTATATTATTATATTCACATTTTCTTCTAATCCATGCACTAAATAAACAATGGATATTAATCCATTCATTATCCTATCATTCCTTATCTTGTGGAGCATGTTTGCCTTTAGTGTGACTGTATTTACATATAATTCTCGACAAATTGTTTTTCATTTTGCTAGGGTGAGCTTCCATGTTTTTAGCTCAATTTTACTTGTTTCCAACGAGAGATTTTTGGTGAGTAAAATAAAGAAGAACAAAAAAGATATCTGGGGAATAAGAAAATGAAAAAAGGCTTTCTTTGTTTCTCCTCCAATGTTGATTTGATCTCTTTGTTCTTCCTTTCTTTCCTTTATCCTCTGAAATTTTTCCAAACCAAGAATATTTGTACCATTATCTGGATCGACCAATGCATGGGGTCATGATTTCATGATTGAATTGGTTTATATCTACTATAATTAGAAAAAAGAATGGGATACATCTATTCGGATTCTTATTCGGGTTGATCTATTTTCATATGAGCTTGATTTATTTATTTTTTCTTATTTGTTTGAATCAACATGTATGTTACTGATCAAGACAATTTAAAATAGAAAAAGAAGTTAATTAAGTTCCAAATTAAATATTTCCAATTTGATTTAGTTTATTAAGGTTTGGTTTAAAAAATAAGTAGCAGTTATAACTCTTGTTTGTCTGGAAGTGGGAATGATAGTCTTTTTTTCTCTTAACCTTCGTAAGTTAAAAGAAAACTTTAAAATTTCTAAAACAAAAGAAACCTAAAAACTTGATTCTGACTTGGCTTGAGTACGATGAATATTTTTCTCAGTCTTTTGTTTTTTCCTGTTTTTGAGTGAATATGAAGTGTTTTTTTGTTAGCCCCAAAAACTTGGTTGAAACTTGAAACATTGGCCAATGTTTTCTGTTTATGCTTTTATAAGAAAGTTTTAAAGGTAAATAGACTAAAAAATCATAAGGTTTGTAAAAAATTTATATTCTACCAACGATTTTAAATTTAGCCTGTAAATGCACAATGTTTGCTTCCGTTGATGCCATCTATCAAATCGTCATGCGTCGTCTCAACTTAGCTGACGTGGAGGTAAACGACGCTTGCGTGTTCTGGCGGCGTCATATGTGGCATGCTATGTTATCTAAAATTTAACTTTTACTTAACTTTTTACCTTTTACCCTAAAAATCAAAACGATCCATGATCGGCGCGGGCGGACGATTTGGGCAGGAGATTAGGGTTCTTCTCAAGGCCATCTCTGGGCGGGCGAGCGTGGTGCCGACCTATCGGCCATCTATGGGCTAAGATTTTACGTTGATTCTACGTTGTCGGGAGGAGAAATTTTTTTCCCAATCTATCCGAACGAAGCTAAGATGTCAAGTATGGAGATCGGCGAAGCTTCCTGTTGATTCTATGTTGTCGGGAGGAGAATTTTTTTGCAGACATGGAACCAAAGCTAAACTTTTGACCTCGTGGAGCCAGAAGAATCCGGGGCGAAGATTTTGGGGCTGCAGATTTTGGCCGGTGCGTCATATTTTCTTTGTTAAACTCATCTTAATTTTTGTAGTGTTAATGATTGAACATTCTGTAGGTTCAGAATTGTAAATTTTTCGAATGGCATGATCCAGAAGACCAAGGGCTCAAGGCAAATCAATTGTGCTCTTTAATATCCGAGAAGAAGAGTTTGATTGAACATATTAAACTATTAAAAGACAAGGATGAAATTAATCTAATGAATGTTGAGCTTCTGGAAGAGAAGGTTCAAGCAATGGAAAGAAGGAACAAGGCTCTAGAAGAAGAGTTAAATGACTTGAGGATGAAAGTGAACAAGTCAATGATAAATAATCATGTATTCATGGTTCTCTTGATTGTATTTGATGTTATTGTCAGTATAATAGTTTTTAGTAGAAAGAATATCACTCTGTTAGACTAAAAATATGTTTCTGTTAGTAATGAAGAACTTGTTTATTGTATGTCAATCAATTTGAGAAGTGAGTCGTTTCTCAGCTCTCATTCTACAACTTTGACTAAAAATCACATAATTTTATCAAATTTTGACAAAAAAATCATATTGTTTGTCAAAATTTTACGATCTACCAATTTTTGACATAGCGATCTGTAAATTTACATTCATGAGTCTGATTACATCTTGACAAAGTATGCACCAAATGAACATTTCAAAGTCACAACAATAAAAAAAATTCATATTACATTCAATGATTCAATTCACAAAATGAACATTTCAAAGTCACAACAATCATTTCACAAAATGAAACAATAAAGTTTTTTATCCACAACAATCATTTCACAAAGTCACAACAAAGTCATAATTCAGATATTTAACAACAACCATTCAGAGTTACTATCCACCTTGAAAATCACATGTTTAACATTCAAAATCACATGTCATAATTCAGGACCACATAGTTTTGTTCTCATTCAAAAAAAGTTTTCTTCTTCCTCATTCTTTGGCTGCTTCTTATCGGTGATGGAAATTCTTTTCGTTTCCCCTTATTTGTGCGAGTGTTGTTCTACTGTGTGCCCAAGTTGGTTGCTTTTTGTTGGTGCTGGTCTGGTTTGTCTTCTATGCTTGTGTTATATGATTGCTGTTGGTTTACCACAGTTATAAATTGAGCTACACGTGTATCAATGTAAGTCGTGCGGAGCTGTTCTCCAGGCATCTGAGACAAAAACATTGGTAGAACTTAAAATAATATCAAAGTATGTGAATTTTTTAGTCTAATAAAAGAGGCTATTACGTACCCTCACATAAACATTGCCTGTTCCAGTACTGGTGAGAGTCCCATAACCTTGCATAGCTTTAGCTCTCTCTTTACGTACCAACTGCTCATATTGTACTTTCTTCTTTATTACTGCGCCCTTCTTTCTTGGAGATGTTGAGAAGGTGCTTTGGCTTTGATGAGATGCTGAGAAGGTGTCTTGGCTTTAAAGAGATGGTGTTTTAGTAGGAGGAGCTGATAATGCCTGAGTAGGAGGAGCTGATGGTGCATTCGATTTTCTCATTGGGATTTTAGATCCCCTCTCAACTGATGCTTCATTTCCTTGGCTCACAAGTTTCTCAAGTTCTACTGAACTAATTTTCTGAGGTGGAACAATGGTGTCCTTTCGAGGTCTACCTCTTTTCTTCTGCACTTGAGCTCCAGAGCTTGATGCTTGTTGTTGTCCCTTGTTTGGATAAGTCCTTTTTTTGTGTTCACATCCACCACATATGGTGCACTTGACTGTGCCACCTTTCTTGGGTTTGGATCTTTCTCAGACTTGTCTTTCTTCCTAACTTTTTTCGGTCTACCTACTTTTTTCAAAATTTTTGGAGGCAATAAAGGTTCATTCATTCTTGGCCACATATTTTGGCCATTCATAAGCTCAATAGTGGATTGATAAGCTAACATGTAGGTTTCTTTCTTCAGGTAACTATCCACGAAGTGAGCAGGGTCACGACCCAAATAATTAATGACAGCTATTGTATGGGGACAGGGGATCCCACAAAGTTGCCACATCCTGCAATCGCAAGTTTTGAGCTGAAGATCGACTACAAACCTATTACCATCTTTGGAAACTTCGAACCTGAAAATTCACATAGTTTCAAAATATTTTAAGATCTACCAATATTTTCAAAATCACGTAGTTGCATGGGATCACTATCACAAAGTTACCTATTTTGACCACATTGTCACGGGCCAATTGTTTTGAGCGGAAGAACCCGTGCGGCACCCTTGCATCCCGTGCAAGGGATAAGCCTTAATCCCGAATCCGTCCTGAATTGGGCTTCCCGACTTAACATCGCGGGGCATATGTTGGACCACGTGCCAACCTCGCACTCCATGTCCGCGCCCCCAAAAGACCATGTTGGCCGAATGGTTTTTGAAGGCATAAAGCAAAAACAACATTACAGGACTATGGACGCAAGAAAACATAAAACCAGGTGTAGGACGAGCTCCGCAATTGTCTTGGGCGAAGAACGACATGTCGCATGCCCATATGGGCCACTCGTTCGTCTCCGCCCAAGGCAACCGCTTTGTTTGCCAACGCTCTCCTACATTATACATGAGACCCCTAACCCCCATGTGCCACCCCCAAGGTTCCTCAAAGCACGAGGAGCATGACAAAATTTGGGCCACCCGACGGGGTGATTTTCCGTGGCCACGGCCATGACGAAATGAACACAAGGTTTTCCGCTTAGCCGTGACGGATGAACCAAATGTCGAATGACCCCAACATGCATACAACTCGTACCACGGACCCATGGGGATTGCACAAGAGGTTTTACAAGTACGAACTAGAAATAAAGGCAAAATTACATGGACGCGAAAACATATTTACAAATATGTAGGGAACATTCCGTCATGATTCGTCGTCGCTCGGGCGCATCGAAAAGTCCCTAACAACATGGTGTTGGAGTATAACTTCTACTATCTAACTTATTTTGTTCTAAAGTTTTCTTGATCTTTGGGCACAATTCATCAGTTCAAGACAACATCTTCTCCCTCTTCAGTGCAATTCTTTGCATAACACTAGTTCGTATCTCATGTAACATATCAATTAAAGACTTTATCCTTGCCTTCAATATATATTCATTGAAGCACTCTGACAGATTATTGTCAACCACCTCGCAGGCGGGCAGTACATTGATGTACAACCTACAAAATTTTTGAACCCTAATTTGTGTAAAAGCCTCAACTGCTTCAGGTGACATTGCCCTCATCTCATTCAAAGCCCCTCTAAAGTCTGCTTCTGTAGTGCTTTTGACAGTCCTCCAAAATAGATTCTTCAGGCCATATTCATTGTATGTCTTTTTCCAATTTGCATAAATATGTCTAGCACAATTACGGTGCTCAACCTGAGGCATAATTGTCCTCATAACATTTTCAAGACCCTGACAAATTGAAAGCATGAACAAGTAAATGATTAAGAAATAAAAATCATAAGGTTTCAATATTTGAATATCTACCAATATTATCTTCTGATCACTTATGACAGTCATTCCAAAGTCGTCTGTAATGCACAAATCTAAAGCCAACCTTTCAAGAAACCAAGTCCAAAAGTCTTGGTTTTCACCTTCAACTATTGCCCAAGCGATTGGGAACATTTGGTTGTTCCCATCACGACCAATGACACTCAATAGTTGCCCTCCAATTTGTGTCTTTAGGAAACAACCATCCAAACTGATTACATGTCTACAATCACGTAAAAAACCACTTCGCAGTGCCTCAAATCCTACATAAAATCTCTTGAATATGGCTTCTAAGTTTGGACCTCTCTCAACTTGTAAATCAAAGAAGTTATTCCTGTTCATCCTCTTTAACTCAGCCATGTATGAGGGAACTAAGTTATAATGCTCTTCTAAAGTTTCAAGAATCATCTTTTGTGCTTGTTTCCTTGCTTTGTAACATGGCTGAGCTAACCCTGATGTTGTAGTCCTTATCAAGATCTAACAACATATCTAACACCCTCAATTTGTATTTTGTCTAAATCTTTCCAAATAATGCTTTGCAAGCCACTTATATGAGGTTTGCCTATTCCTAGAAGGTCTAGTACATGTGTGCTCCTTTGTGTATTCTTTAACACTTAAAGCATCCTTCTTTCGTGTCACACTAGCCTTAATAGTCTACTTACAACCCTCAGTACACACTGCCACACATCTATCATTGTCTGACCTCCTCCATTTTATGTTAAAGGAACAAATAATAGCATAATCCTATACTGCATGCTTGAATTGAACATGTGATTCAAACCACATTCCAACAGAAAACATATCACCTGATCTTATGTTTTTATGATTGAAGTAAACCCTCTTCTCCTTTCCCTTGTTGCCTGCACACTCATCTTCACTAGTATTAGGAGTGGAAGGATTCTCATCAGAACTTCCTGCTTCATCTTCTTCTTGCACACTTTGTTGCTGCTGTCCCTCATACTGTTGAACAATTTCATGCTGCTCTCGTCCTTCACTCATCCTTCTTCTACTTCTTCTTTTGTTTTTCTTCAGTTGCTTATAAGTTCTCATGTTCTCCATTGCAACCACAAAGTCATCATCATCATCAATATTAGTGGCATTGTCATCATTGGCCATACTCTCAGAACCATCAGTTTCTAGGAGATAATCAGAATCATCAGATTCAGGAACTTCATGTCCCACAGTCTCTCTTTCCTTTATAGCTTCTACATACACATCAATATGCCATGGCTGGTCCATGCTCAACCATCTCCCTAACCTGACTATTAGTCTTTAATTCCACAATCCCAGTATCGAGGTTGTAATTTAGAACTCGATATCATATTTTTTGAGGTCGACCATAGCCTAAATCATGTAGAATCGATTCGAGCTCTCCCATTGACATTTTTTCACTGTTCTCCTCTGTTAAACTCACTTCCCTCACTTCCCCTTTTACATATTCTGTTCGATGATGAAATAACATATTTTCCTCATGGTACAAACATAAATTAAATGAGACATATCAGGGACCACAACTGCCCTCATTGTCTGGAATCAATAAATTGCCCTGCAAATTGAGACAACAAACAGACAACATAGAGAGACAAAATTAATCAAGGGAACTACAGTTACCTGAAGACAAAATGAAGTGGTAGAATACAACAACTTAATGGTCCACATTGAATTTGTCGGCAAAATAAACAACTAATAAACTATTATACTCATCTGCGCCGATAGATGGTCCACAGAATCTTCGAATCTTAGCCCAGAGATGACCGACAGGTCGGCACCACGCTCGTCCGCCCAGAGATGGCTTTGAGAACCCTAATCTCCTGCCCAAATCGTCCGCCCGCGCCGATCGCCGATCATTTTGATGTTTTGGGTAAAAGATAAAAAGTTAAGTAAAAGTTAAGTTTTAGATGACGTGGCAAGCCACGTATGACGCCGTCAGGCCATACAAGCGTCGTTTACATTCACGTCAGCTAAGTTGAGACGGCGCATGATAATTTGGTAGATAACATCAATAGAATCAAACGTTGTGTATTTATAGGTTAAATTTAAAATCATGAGTAAAACGTAAATTTTTTATAAATCTTATAATTTTTTAATCTATTTACTCGAGTTTTAATTTGTCAAAAAAACAAACTTCATATCGGGTGAAGAAAAGTCGTTGATTTGGATCTATTATACGGCTGAAGCATCAACAGCAGATGTATACCTGAATTGATGACGGCATTTGACCTCGGCATGACAAGCACACACAGATTCCTCAGTCTCACAAGGAACAAGATCCGAGCCAGAGAAGAGCAACAATTTCCGATGTGTCTTGCGTGGCGATGATGATGATGAAATTGATCGTAAGCCATCGTTGTCGTCCCTGTCAGCATCTGCTGATTGCAGAGCACCAACAATAACTACAGAACATGATCATTATTATAATGAACGGATCTTGTCTTCCACGACGCAACGAGTGAAGCCAAATGCGGTGGAGGAGCTCAACACTCGACCAATGCGGGTCGCCCTTTTTGGGAACAACTTCCTGTTGCATCTTGGCAATGGAGTAGTAGGATGCCATCTCTGACCTTCCCCTATATACTTTAACAATTGCATGAATCAATATATGGGAGGGGGAGAGAGAGCAGGATATGATAGGGGATGACGGCAGGATTCCGGAAGGTGGCCCCATGCACTTGTCACTTTGCCGGCAAGGTATCAAAAACCCACTTCCGCCATGGACGAGTGCTGCTCTCTGTGCCAAATTCCACCCTTTGAAATCTACGCAGCAAATCAAAAAACAAATCTCTGAGGAGAATCTGGCAACTTCATTTTTTAATGAATATTGCATCCGTCTGTCACCACAATGTATACATTTTATATACACCAAGTTTACTTATTTAATGACGGATCCATTTGTTTTGCAGGGATAGATTTATTAGTGATTTACAGCTGAACAAGGAATATTCTTGTCAGAATTCTCGATACCGATACAAATACAACAACACTTCATTATTAATTTTGAGTTAATTCCAGTTTGGCCCCTTAAATTTAGTATATTTATAATTTGACTCCAAACTTTATATTGGGCCTATTTGTCCCTCCCGTTTCGGTTATATTTCTACGAGCAAAAATATAAGTATAAGATAATAAGACCATTTGTCCCTCCAGTTTCGATCATATTTCTGTCAAAAATACAAGTATAAATAAATGCACTACTTAGTAAATAAGTAAGCGACTCATAATATTGTCAACTGTGGGTAGCACTGTTGGTGGTAACATGTTGAATGTTGCCTAGATGTCTAGGGATTGAACTCTAGTATGATCACCTATTGTGACTTTCTATCTTTGTTAAAAATATAAAAAAAATGACTCACAACATTAGTAGTAGCCACTCCACCTAGGTATCATCACTAGGTCCGTTCTTGAGTCGCATTGGGTCGGGCTTAGAGAAAAAATTGACTCAACACGATCAAAAGTAATCGGGTCAGATTAAGTCATGTTTGGGATTTTTTTGCCCCTCAAACCCGACTCGACCTTGGTCGTCGGGTTGGGTAGTCGAGTCTATTCGTTTATAGGTATTTTAATTAAAAATAGGTAGTTGGGTAGTGGAGTTTGAACTTTAGAGTATATATGTTTTTAAAAAATAATTTTAAAAATATATAATTTAATCGGGTAATCGGGTTAAGTCTAGGATCATCAAATTTAAATTGTGATCGAGTTTTACTTGACCATACCCGACCCAACCCAAATGAACAACCCTAGTATCAATAGGGTGACAACAGTTCGGTTAACCGCACTTTTGGGGGTTAACCGAAACCAAAACCATTTTCCAAATCCGCTAACCGAAATCGAAACCGAAATCGGTCGATTTCAAAAGCCTATATTCGAAACCAAAATCGGCTCGGTTTTGGTTATCCGTGGATAACCGAAACCGATTTTTTCGGTTCGAATAGAATCGGTTATCCATTGACTAGTCGGTTAATCGGTAGTAAACGGATAACCGATTCAAAGATTAATAACAAAACCGGTTTCAGATACCGGTTAATCATAAAAAACCGATAGTAAACGGATAACCGGTTCAAAGATTAATAACAAAACCACTTTCGATTATTGGTTAACCGCAAAAAACCGATAACCAAAACCGAATATATAACCGGTTTCGGTTACCGGTTAACCACGACCCGATAATCGAAACCGAACTGATTTTAAACAGTTTTTGGTTTTTACTATCCGAAACCAAAACCGAACCGCAAATCCACTATCCAAAACCGGATTTTGCGGTTCGGTTAACTAGTTAACCGCGGTTAACCGGTTTGAATTGTCATCCCTAAGTATCAACATCAAAATCCTCCATGATTTTAGGATTTTTGCCAATAATAATAATAATAATAATAATAATAATAATAATAATAATAAATAAATAAATAAATAATAAATTGATTACTCTCCTATATATATTTAAGGCTTAATTATATTTTTGGTCCCCAAAAATATCATATTTTTTCTATTTAGTTTCTCCTTTTCAAAAAGTTTCTATTTAGTCCATCAAAATTTATTTTTATTTTCGTTTGGTCCCTCCGTTAATTTTCTGTTAATTTTTGATGTTAAGTGCCAACATAGAATGCTAACATGCATTAAAGATGGACCAAATAAAAAAAAAGATATTTTAAGAGACTAAATAGAAAAAATATATATTTTAATAACCTAAAATATAATTATATATTATTATGCTTTAGGTAATTAAGATGTATATTTTATTAAAAAATATATATTTTTCATCAAGTCTCTTAAAATATTTTATTTTTTTCATTTGATTTTTTTTAGTCCATGTCAGCATTTCATGTTAACACATAGCATCAAAAGTTAACGAAAAATTAACGGACTAAACGGAAATAAAAATAGTTTTTGAGTAAAAAAAAAAAATCAAACCTGAAAAAAAATATAAAATTTGAGGAACCAAAATTATAATTAAAACTATATTTAAAAACCAAGTGGATTATAGATTTAAATTTATACAACGCTCAGTTCACAAAGCACGACGAATACTACCAACATCATGCAAATTGGCTTTCCTCTCCACCGCTGCTGCCACCTCCACCTCCAACCTCCACCGCTCAAGCTTCCATCCTCAACCACCACCACCACCACCTCTCTTTCCTCCGTCCATCGCGTCGTCCCTTTCGTTTCCTCCTCGTCTACTTCCCTGTCCACGTCCGATCTCGCCGCCGATCCGGCCGACTCGCCCACTGCAGCCTTCCGCGACTACCAAGACCTATTCGCCTCCCAGCGTTCCGAGACGGCCGAGCCGATCGTCCTCCGTCCGGTCCACGGCTCAGTTCCCGCCGACTTTCCCATCGGCACGTACTACCTGGCCGGGCCAGGCATCTTCTCCGACGACCACGGGTCGACCGTCCATCCACTCGACGGCCACGGGTACCTCCGCGCGTTCGACTTCCGCGGCGGCGATGGAGGAGCGTGCTGGTACTCAGCGCGGTACGTGGCGACGGAGGCGCAGCGGGAGGAGCGGGAGGCGGCGACGGGGCGGTGGCGGTTCACGCACCGGGGCCCCTTCTCGGTTCTCCAAAGCGGGCGGCGGGTGGGGAACCTGAAGGTGATGAAGAACGTGGCGAACACCAGCGTGCTCGGATGGGGACGGAGGCTGATGTGCCTGTGGGAAGGCGGCGATCCTTACGAGGTCGATCCGGTGACGCTGGAGACGGTGGGACCGGTGGATTTGGTGGGTCATGATCGCGGAGGTCGACGGCGGAGGGATAGAGGAAGAGGAGCCGGAGCTGGCGTTGGCGTCGAGGTCGCAGCACACTTCTTGAAACCCGTACTACGAGGTGAGCTCACTAGCTCAGTGGTGAGGGTGAAACTGGCAAATCTCATGCACGTGCCTCACAACACGTGCACTAAACATATGCTATATTTGTCAAGATTAAAGTCTTTTGGATAACGTAAGAAATGATCACTCAAATATACGTAATTTTTCAGAGTAATTTCTAAAAAACCAATCAGTCAAATGATCTCTTTAAAACGTGCAGATAAAATAATTCTTGACTTTACCAAAATAATCTATAAAATATATTAGTAAAAAATATATTATTTTTAAAATATGACTCGAACAAAATAATACTAGACTCGGGCAATAATAAATATCAAAACTCAGCTATTTTGCCCGAGTTAAAAATATTTTTGCCCGAATTATATTATAGAGAAATCACTTTGACCAATTTTTTGTTTGAGGAACAACTGAAAATTCGACTACATCGGAGAGATCAAATTATATGTTATCCCAAGTCTTTTAAAGGTTGGCCGGGATGCTTAACTGTTGGTCTAATTAGTTCAATCTAACCGGTCAGATAGTTACATCATTATGACCACATAATTAATATTTATGTTAAAAATTTAATTAAACAATCTGCTTCTTCTTTTTTTAGATGTACATATTTTCCAATTATATCATTAATTATACTAACTTTTTAAACAAGCTATCCTATACTAATGATTTTATTGTATTCTTGTTCACTTTATTTTTAAATTTATGAATTAACATAGGGACATAACCAATCTATGAGACTGGACAATTAAAATAAATATATAAATGCATAAATATTCTCCCACTTAATATGTATGTATTTTTTAAAATAATAATAAATTTTATGTTGTGGTCAAACTGAAGTAGACAAATTATGTTCATCCCGTTGGGGTGTGAGTGAGCCAAGCTACTTGAGTACTACTCGGGATCGACTCGATGATAAATTAAGCTCAACTTGGCTCGAGCACATTGATACTCGCATTGAGTAGCTTGCGAGCTTAATCGAGCCATATATATATACCTATTTTTTTTTAAAAAAAAATCACTAATATGTGGCTTGAGCCCATATTATAGTTGAGCTTTTTTCTTCAAGGCTCAAACTCAATCCTAATTATTCATAATCATTAGATAAAATATTCATTAGAAATAAAAATTAAACAAAAATTTAAAGACAAAGTCAAACTCAATAGAATTCGAGCCATATAGCTCGATCGTGACCCGAGCTTAATTGAACTTGTTCACAAGCTCGCTCAAGCTTGAAAAAAACAAACAAACCTAATGAGCCTAGGTCGAGTTGCTCTGGTATAGCTCAAGCCGAACTCGAGTCTAGAGATCGAAGCTCGAATGAGCTCAAACTCAAGCTTGATTAGCATTTAATTTCCAAAATGAACTGAGTCGAGCTTGTATGTACTCGAGCTCGACTTGGCTCGATTACACCCCTGCGTGGACTCATCAACCTAATAACAAAGTCAACATGAGATAAATCTATGATAAAAAGACAATACATAATTAAATTTATGTATGATGATCATATATTTCAAAAAAAGAATGATATGAGATAGAATAGTATTTATGTATTTTTCATAAATTGATATTTGTGATTAGACTTTTAATTCAATGTTTAGCAATTATTTTGTCAAAAATGTTTACATTATTATGTTAAAAGTTTTAATTAAATTTTATAATTTTTAAAATGAAAGTTTGATAAAATCAAACTTAAGTATTAAATTACTAATATTCTACTTTCTTATCCAAAGTCAAAAATAAATATAGAATTTAAAAATATCTCTTATTCAAAATTTAAACAAGAAATGGGATAGGATATAGGTTTATATATCCTGCAGAATTTTTATCTTGATTAATTACAACTGAAGTTATAATCAAGCATTAATTGATTAGACCTATATTTTTTTCATAATTATTTTGATAATCAAATATTTTGTGGCAATTATGGTAAAGGGGCCTTCTAAAACAAAATAATGTATGTTTTGGCTTAATCACAGAGGTCCCTCCCTTTATTCAAAAGGGTAAAAATAATTTTTCATGTAATTGTTTTTAAGAATTCATAAAACGAATTTTTTCCAGCAATTTAAGAGTGAAATAAACTCATAAAAATATATAAAAAAGCATTTTTTAGTTATAATGGCGTGTCATGTTAAATATTTGATATTTGTATATATTCTGAAGCTAATTTACCGTAATTTGATTGTTTCTTGACAAACAATATGTAGTAGATGCATATTAATTAATTATGGTATATATGCAGGAGTATTTAACATGCCCAGGAAAAGATTGCTGGCACACTACAAGATTGATACCAAGAGAAGCAGACTTCTCATGCTCTCATGCAATGCTGAAGACATGCTTCTCCCTCGCTCTACCTTCACTTTTTATGGTATATATATGCAAGCTGTACCGTCGATAAATATATGATTTATGGTTTGAAGATATTTCTCAAAAAAATATTTATTTTTAAAGGAATAGGGTAGGATAATTCTATTTGTATTTAAAATTTAAAATTTAAAGCTCTCTGTAAATATAGAGGCACAAGTCTTGATTCATCTGCTTGGTTTTCTTTGCAGAGTTCGACTACAATTATGAGCTGAAGCAGAAGAAAGAGTTCGTCATCCCTGATCACCTGATGATCCATGACTGGGCCTTCACAGATAATCACTATATCCTCCTCGGCAACCGCATCAAACTCGACATTCCTGGTAAAATTCTTCTTGATGAATTGTATGCTTGCGACAACATTATAAAATTTAATCCAATCATCTGAGCACGGAGTGCAGGGTCACTGCTTGCAGTATCAGGCCTGCACCCAATGATAGCAGCGTTGGCTGTGAATCCAAGCAAACCCACAACACCGATCTATGTGTTGCCCCGTTTTTGCCAAGAACAAGGAAGGAACTGGAGTGCGCCCATTGAAGTTCCATGGCAGAAATGGGCACTTCACGTAGGAAATGCGTTTGAAGAGAAGGATGGAACAGGAAACTTGAAGATTCAACTGCAAGCCTCTGTTTGCTCCTACCAGTGGTTCAATTTCCAAAAGATGTTTGGTAAGTACTCAGTAGTAGATGCCTATGATTTAAATAGCTTTAGATTGTGGTTTCTTCTGGTACTAGTTAATCTAGGTTTGGCCTTAACATGCACGATGCTGCTTTTTTCTTTTGTAGGATATAATTGGCATACAGGAGAGCTTGACCCTTCTTTCATGAACATAGTTAACGAGGAAGAGTTCATGCTACCCCACCTGGTTCAGGTATTCCTCAGTCTTTCAAACCTTTCGAGCCATAAACATAATGCACAAGCAATGGTACCTCCAACACATGCATACACTTGCAGGTATCCGTTGAGTTGGACAAAAAGGGGGCTTGCTGTGGATGCTCCATTGCTGATCTCTCGAGCAGATGGAAGAAACCTGCAGACTTCCCGGCCATCAACCCAGCCTTCTCCGGCAAAAGAAACACATTTATTTACGCAGGATCAAGCTCGGGAACTCGGAGATTCTTGCCCTGTTTCCCCTTTGACAGCGTAGTTAAGCTCAACTCGTTGGATGGTTCGGTGAAGTCTTGGTCTGCAGGCAACCGGACGTTCATAGGCGAGCCGATATTTGTTCCCAAAGGCGTCGAGGAAGACGACGGTTATGTTCTTGTTGTGGAGGTGATGTCCTGCTTCACTTGCTTAGAAATTGAAAGCAATTATATTCTTAGTACTCTTCATACGTAGATGAGCAAATTGAATTAGACTAGCACAAGATAAAGACGGTGACTGATTTTATTTAACCCATGATTCAATGCTTTAGTATCATCGCAACTTGTCAGCAACTCTTGCTTTAATTCTATGTTAAATTTATTTTTTGATTATCTTTTTCAAAATCAAATTTTTAGGAGAGTCCAAACTTATATTTAAACAAATTTGAAGTACTTGATTTTTTTTTCTTCCAATGACTGAGTTTTGCTGTCATTTTGACACCAGTATGCTGTTTCAAAGAGAATGTGCTACCTTGTCATACTGGATGCTAGAAGAATAGGGGAAGTTGGAGAGGTGGTAGCAAAGCTTGAAGTGCCCCAAAACTTGACTTTTCCTATTGGCTTCCACGGGTTTTGGGCTAACAGATGATGGCGAAGGATTTACTATATACTTCTCTGCGAGCAGCACTTGATTCAGGGATGGAGAAATGGAGCAGGGCATTCAACTGGCAAGTTTGATATCTTCTTCATCAGAAATATACCAACATAATGCATGTAAATAAGAATAGGTTACAGTATTCTAATACTTGGATAATGACTGCTACATTTAAGAGATCCACTATTAACCTTTCCAATATAAGCAATGCTGAAGAACGAGGTAACATAAACATTAACTCCCTCTGTCTCGGGACTTGATAACTCAATACTTTCCAAGAGATCGACTCTTCCCTTCAAGCTTTGAGGAGTAGAATGATTTCATAACGTCTCTGAAGCTGATCGACTTGTACTTCTCTTTGCGTAACTTCACAACCTCACAACCTCCGGAAGGGGTCCAATTATGGAATCTTCACCCGGACGAAGGAATGCAGCGATCGAGAGCAGGTCACTTTTGGTGTTTACAGTGGCTCTGTGTTCAATGCTTCTATATATTCCATCACTCAGTATCTGAACACGACGTACTTTCCCCCTTTTAATGGAGCGTATGCTTTTTAAAAGATTTTACACCATGCAGATGTGACGTACTCATTGTCTAGCTAGAGTTCTCTATTATGTTTTTTTATTTTTTATTTTTGTTGAGAAAAGAGCACCTGTATAAATCAAAAAAAATTGAGAGATACAAGTAAAAGTAAGGAGGTGAGAGATGAAAAAAAAACAAGTTAAAGGAGAAACACAAAGGTGTTGAATTGAAATGAGAAATAGAATAATTGTAAGCCTCTGATTTCTGTATTTGTAAGTAGCCTTGATACAATGTTCTTTGTATAGGATTAGTTACAGGTACACGTGGGAAATACCTAGACTATAAATAGCTGGTATATTGTATTTTTTCATTATCGCGTTTTGTGGCTAATACACTTTTGAATCTGAGATCTACATTTTCTCTTCTTCTTCATACATGAGCTTTTGGGATTGGTTCTGTCGATTCTGATTTGAAGTTGATCTCACATTGAATCTACTTGTAAGTAGCTTGATTACTGTCTTCTTTTTGTTTCATTGGTATCAGAGCTAGCATTGAGGATTTGTTAGCGTAATGGCCAACTCCTCGGGTATTCCTCCGGTACCGATTTTTTCGGGTACTGGATATGAACTTTGGAGCTCAAAGATGCAGAATTACTTCATCACCATGGATCTGTGGGATCTGATTGAAGACGGGTATACTCCAGAGAATCTGACAGTGAATCGCCTCAAAGAAGTGAAGAAGCGTGATGCCAAAGCCATTTATTGCATTCAGCAAGCTCTCTCAGAGGAAATCGCTACCAGATTGGGGAAAATTTCCTCTGCTAAGGAGGCATGGCGAATGCTTGAGCACAGGTATCATGGTTCATCTAGAATACAAGAAATCAAGCTTCAAACGTTACACAGGAAGTTTGAAAGTGCATTTATGGAAGAAGATGAGGATTTAAATGAGTTTGTGACCTCTATTGTCGATCTGGTGAATCAGATTCGAGGGTTTGGTGATGTTATTGAGGAAGTAAGAGTTGTAAAAAAAATTTTGCGGAGCTTACCTCAGAAGTTTGATCACGTTGTAACTGCTATTGAAGAAGGAAGAGATGTAAAGAGAATGACTAGTGAAGAGCTATTGAGCTCACTGTTGTCACATGCTGAGCGGATGAGCCGGTTTGAGAAGAATCAAGAAGGAGTTGCCTTCTTTATGAGATCTGGCAAGAAACAAAATGAGAAGAAGTTCAGCAGAAGTGGAGATTCGAGCAAAAAACATGAATATGCAAGATCAACTGGTGAAAGGAGAACTGAGGGGAATAGTGATACAAGCAAGAAGAAGTTTCAGTGTTACTATTGTAACAAAGTCGGACACATTGAAAGAAAGTGTTGGCTGAAGCAGAAACATGAGAAAGAGAAGCAGGCCAATTTTGCTGAAGAACCAAAGAGTGAGGATGAGGAAGATGAAGAAGTGCTGCTGTTAGCAAAAGTAGATGACAGTGTAAGTGATGGATGGTACTTAGACTCTGGTTGCAGCAATCATATGACTGCAAGCAGAGAACTGTTCATCTTTCTTGACACCAATCACTCAACTGAAGTAAGACTTGGTGATGGCTCAGTCAAACTTGCAAAGGGGCGTGGTGATTTAAGATTAAGTACAAATCAGGGTACACTTGTAATCAAGAAAGTACTATATGTACCTGAACTTGAATCAAACCTACTGAGTATCGGACAATTGCTGAGAGATGGCTATAAAGTAGTGTTTGATGACAATCTTTGTCAGATATATTCAAATTCACAGTCAGACAAGATGGTTTGTACAGTGAACATGGCAAAGAATAACTTGTTTCGGCTGAACAGCTCAAATTTTGCTTTAAAAGCTGAAAGCAATGTTGATTCAGTACTTGATCTGTGGCACAAAAGAATGGGACATCTGAATGTGCAATACTTATTGGAGATGTCTGAGAAAAATATGGTAGAAGGAATACCTAAATTGAAGTTGATTGAGAATGGTGGAGTGTGTGATACCTGTCAATATGGAAAGCAGTCAAGGCTACCATTTCCTAAACACTCAACCTCAAGGGCAACATGTGCTTTGGAACTCATACATGCTGATCTTTGTGGTCCAATGGAGGTTGAGTCATGTTCTGGATATAGGTATGTGGCTGTGTTTGTGGATGATTGGAGTAGAATGACATGGGTGTACTTCTTAAAACAAAAGTCCGAGACATTTGGTGTGTTTAAAAAATTCAAATCTGCAGTTGAGAATGAGATAGACACAAAACTTAAAGTCTTAAGGACTGATCGAGGTGGTGAATTCACTTCTAAAGCATTTGAAGATTTCTGCACTGAGCATGGCATAAGTCATCAATTGACAGCCAGCTATACACCCCAACAAAATGGGGTAGCTGAGAGGAAAAATAGAGTCTTGGTTGAAATGACCAGATGTTTACTTAGAGGAAGTAAACTGCAAAAAAATCTATGGACTGAAGCTTTGAGTACAGCTAGTTATTTAGTTAACAGAAGCTCTACTAAATCTCTGACTGACAAGACTCCTTTTGAAATGTGGTTTAAGAGAAAACCTGACCTAAGCCACTTAAGGGTATATGGATGTACTGCTTACAGCCATGTTCCAAAGCAAGTAAGAAGGAAATTGGATGACAAAAGTAGGAAAACTGTGTTAGTCGGCTATAGCTCAGAAACAAAGGGGTACAGATTGTTTGATCCCAAGAAACAAGAGTTAATAGTCAGCAGAGATGTTGTATTTGATGAATCACAGCTTGGTATCATTGACACAACAGAAAAGGGAAAAGAAAATGCAAATGTTGAACTGAATGACATAGGCAGTTCAGGTTCAGCCAGTGGTATGGCTGAAGGTGAAGGGAATGAGTTGAGTAATGAAGCTGATCAGGAAGAAAGTAGAGAACATACTCAAAGTAATATCAGTAGTGATTCTGATATGCCACCAAGAGGCTTCAGAGATGTCTCAGATGTGTATGCTAGAAGTGAGAGGTGCAATCTAGTAGAGCTGAATGAACCATGTGATTTTGATGAAGCAGTTTCCATACCTGATTGGAAAAAGGCAATGGAGGAAGAATTGAGGTCAATTAACCAGCATAATACTTGGTATTTGACCAAACTTCCATCAGGGAAAGAGGTAATTGACCTGAAATGGATATATAAAGCAAAGAGGAATGCAGAAGGTGTGATCACAAAACTGAAAGCTCGGTTGGTAGCTAAGGGGTTTATGCAAACTGTGGGACAGGACTGCCTTGAAACCTTTGCTCCAGTAGCAAAGTTTGACACAATCAGAATCCTACTTAGTGTAGCAGCTATACAAAACTGGAAAATATATCAGTTAGATGTCAAATCTGCATTCTTGAATGGTGAACTGAAAGAAGAAGTATATGTGGCACAGCCCAAAGGATTCATAGTAGAAGGAAAAGAGAACCTAGTCTATAGGTTAAAAAAATCCTTGTATGGTCTTAAGCAGGCTCCTCGCAGCTGGTATGAAAAGATTGATGGGTTCTTTGTTTCTGAAAATTTTGCAAGGAGTAGAAATGAGTATACTTTGTATACCAAGAAGAGTGGAGATGACAGTATATTGATAGTCCTGCTGTATGTCGATGACTTACTATACTGCAGCAACAATGAAACCATGAGGAGAGAATTCAAAGAGAAAATGTTTAACTCTTTTGAGATGACTGATTTAGGAGAGATGAAGTATTTCCTTGGTTTGGAAATTGAGCAATGCAAGGAAGGTATATATGTTTCTCAAAAAAAATATATTGCAGAGATGTTGATGAAGTTTGGCATGAGTATGTGCCATTCTGTCGGAAATCCAATGATAACAGGAAACAAGTTATCAATTGATGACAATGAACAGAAAGTTGATGGGAAATTGTATAGAAGTCTAGTAGGTAGTTTACTTTACCTTACACATACTAGACCAGATATACAATTCAGTGTGAATATTCTGTCAAGATATATGAATGATCCCAGAACTACTCATTACAAGGCTGCAAAAAGAGTACTAAGATACCTTAAAGGATCAATGAAAGTTGGATTGTTCTATGATCGAAACACAGAACTGAAATTGACTGGGTATACTGACAGCGACTGGGGTGGATCAACTGAAGACAGGAAAAGTACCTCTGGGTACTTATTTAAGATAGGAACTGGCTCTGTTTGCTGGAGTTCCCGAAAACAACATTCTATAGCCTTATCATCTGCAGAAGCTGAGTATATTGCGGCTACTACAGCTTGCTGCCAAGCTATTTGGATGCGAAGGGTTCTGAATGATCTTTATATAGAATCAAAGACAGCTACAGTGATTTACTGCGACAATACTTCAACCATATCACTTGCGCACAATCCTGTTCTACATGGACGTACCAAACACATTGAGATCAAGCATCATTTCATTCGTGAACAAATCCAAGGAGAGCTAATTGAACTGGTTTACTGCAAGACTGAAGATCAACAAGCTGACATATTTACTAAAGCTCTACCTATTGAAAAATTCCAGTACATGAGAGACTTAATTGGTTTGAATGTAATTTCTCATTAAGGGGGAGTGTTGAATTGAAATGAGAAATAGAATAATTGTAAGCCTCTGATTTCTGTATTTGTAAGTAGCCTTGATACAATGTTCTTTGTATAGGATTAGTTACAGGTACACGTGGGAAATACCTAGACTATAAATAGCTGGTATATTGTATTTTTTCATTATCGCGTTTTGTGGCTAATACACTTTTGAATCTGAGATCTACATTTTCTCTTCTTCTTCATACATGAGCTTTTGGGATTGGTTCTGTCGATTCTGATTTGAAGTTGATCTCACATTGAATCTACTTGTAAGTAGCTTGATTACTGTCTTCTTTTTGTTTCATAGGTACGTAGACTACTTAATACAAGCTCTAGAGTTTGACCACAAGATAAAAACTACATAGATTCTTCATCTGTAGCCAAAGGTATGCATAGTTTTCCTCAGGACTCTTCATCTATATTAGATAGATTCAAGCGAACATCATGTCTTTCACTTATGAACATTCTATACTAGCTCAATGTTCTCATCTTAGTCATTTATCTTAAGACGACTTGAGTTTTCGAGTAATGGACTCTTGGTTACCTCTCAAGTATTATAGTCTAGAAAACTTGTCTAGAAATGAAGGCGACTACCCGTGTGACAAGGCTAGCTAGTCCCTCATCTATTCGACATACTATACATGAATGTTTTCCAACAAGATAATAATTTTGGAATAAAATATTTTATTAATACAATACATCAATTCCTACGCAGTCCTAGAGATTTAACATGACTGCCTCTGGGAAACATCTCTAGCTATTGGCTTTGCACTACAACAAACCACGTATATTTTGACGTCAAAATATAAAGGTATTTCGACGGCGGCAACCGTCAAAAATAATATATTGACGTATGCTTGGACGACGAAATCGAGTGGAATATAACCAGCGCTGAAACTAATATTTCGACGTCTGCTTGGACGTCGAAATGTTCGACATATTGACGCCGATTTATAGACGTCAGAAGGCGTCGATATCAAGACGTCAAAACATTTAAAAGAATTAAAAAATTTACATATTGACGTCCGTTAAGACGTCGATATGCAAATAAAATATATAATTTTTTTTTTGCATATCGACGTCTTACAGACGTCGATATGTAAATAAAATATTTTTAAAAAAATGGAGCCGCTCCACCGTCCTCCAGTACACGCTCGCGGGCGTCTCGCAGTGCTACAGCATGAGCCGCAGCGACTACGCCTTCGGGCAGTACGAGCAGCAGCTCATCCTCCGGTCCACCATCATGTCGGGGCAATCCGGCAGGTTGCGGCACAGGTAGCCGACGCTGTCGCAGGCGGAGTCGCAACGGTCCAGGAAGCGCTCGCAGAAGGCGGGCTTGGGCTCGACGATGACGGCATCCTTGCTGCAGTTGAAGAGAGGGAGAAGCGGGTGCTACTGTCGAGGCTGAAGGGGTTGGCCGGGCGGCGCGGGGGCACCCGCCGTCGACGTCGGAGGAGCGGCAGCTCCACATGGACGAGTTAGTGACGACGAGGTGGGGGTCGGCGTAGTCGACAGTGGCGACGGGGTACGTGCCGGATGGCGTGCGGAGGAGGAGGCGGGAGTCGTTGGCGCAGAGGAGCATGGTTCCGATCGGAGCTCCTTGCCATTGGAGCGAAGCGTGCTGCTGCTGCTCCTCCTCCTCCCTCAAGGACCTCCTCGACGACGACCACGACGCCGACAATCTCTAGATCTCCACCAAATCCTCATCCCTGGCGTCTTCTTTGGAGGACGACGAGGGGCCAACAACGGGAGACGAGGCGGCGGCTTCGGGGGCCTGCAGATCGGAGGCGGGCGACTCCGGCGTGGGCTCGGGCGGGGGCGGGGTAGGGGGCCAGGCGGGGGATCGGGACGGCTGATGCATGAAGAAGAAGAAGAAGAAGTAGAAGTAGAAGTGAAAGAAATGAAAAAAATTATATAATTAAATATTAAAAAAAATTATTATTTATTCTAAAAAAAGCAGGAGGAGGGAAATCTCCCGCCTCCGGCTGGGCGAGCGCGCGTGCCACGCGCGCTCGCCCGCTTACCCACGCCTCCAACAGGGGCCAAATTTTTTTTTGGCGTCTGCTGAGACGCCGACGTCGAAATTTCGACGTCTCTAGGCGTCGATATATTTCGGCGCTTTTGGCGTCGATATGTTAAAAATATTTTTTTATTAATTATTTTTTGACGGCTGAACTGACGTCGAAACGTTAAACGTATCGACGTCTGCTAACGCCTATATGCGACGTCGATACGTCAAATATTTTGACGTCTTCTCAGACGTCGAAACGAATATTTCAACGCCTGTCAGCTGTTTTAAGGCGTCGAAATATTTCGACACCTATTGTCAGGCGTCGAAATGTTTGTCAGATGTCGAAAAAATTTCGACGTCTACTAAAGACGTCGAAATTTATTGTATTAAATTTTTTTAATAATTTTACATTTCGACGTCTTTAGTAGACGTCAAAATTACGAAGTCGATATATAATGAATTTGTTGTAGTGTTGTCATGGGATCTGCAATCATTTTCTGCGTAGGTACGTACACAACTGTATAGTAATCCGATCATGCACACAACATAGCATACATGAGACTTCCAACAACATTGGCATAAGAGACTTTTTTCACAACGGCCTTTTTCTTCGAGAGTCTTTGGACACAATCTACAACTCAATCCTTCGTCTCTTGCTATTGGAGTGTCAGTAGGCTTGCAATCTTACATTCTAAATCGTTCAAAGACCTTCTTGATGTATGTCTTTGAGAAAGAGATAACAATCATCTCGAACGATCTCGGTTGATTTTTATACCAATAATGTATGCAGCCTCACCCATATCCTTCATATCGAACATAGAGGATAACCAACCCTTCACGATCTTGACAAAATCCAAGCAATTTCTAGCTATTAATATGTCATCAACATATAGAGATAAAATGACAAACTTCTCCTTAATTAGATCTTTTCATGTGCACCTAGTTCTTCATCTATTATGTTGAATTCATAAGCCATCAAGGCATTATAGAATCAAATATACCACAGTCTTGATGACTTCTTAAGGTCATAAATAGATTTAAGTAATTGACACACTTTGTGTTCTGAACCTTTCTTCATAAAACCTAATAGTTGCTCCACGTAGATTTCCTCCTCCAACGTACTCTTCGTTGAGGAAAGTAGTCTTTACATCCATTTGATGTAATTCTAAATCTAAGTTCGCCACAATAGCTAGAATATATTAGGCGAATTGAGGCAAACCTCACTACATGTGAGAATGTCTCTTTATAGTCTATACCCTCTTGTTGTTTGTAGTCTTTTGCTACTAGACGTGCCTTGTACCTCTCTATTGAGCCGTCAACCTTTTGTTCAATTTTGAGAACCCACTTGTTCCCAATGGCTTTGCGCCCTTTTAATTTGAATACCAACTAGTTCCCCAACATGGTTAGATTTCATCGAGTCTAGCTCTTCTTCCATTGCTTTCTCCCAGTTTTCTTTATTAGGCCTTGATAAAGCTTCACAATGATTTCTTAACACATTGTACCCCACTGGAGTAACTATAAATGCCTCCCCTTCAATGTTGAACCAACTACGAGGGTTACTCTTATGACTTGATCGTCGTGGTGGTGCTTGCTCACGTGCTTCTATATAACTCCAACTTGGACCAAATTCCACCGGATTCCCAATGAGGGCTAGCGGCAACACAAGTTTTGAAGTTATCGCTTTGGTATGAAATTTGGTATATGGATATATCTTGTCCTATATCACCTTTCTTAGGGAAATCATCTTCAAGAAAAGTCGCATCATATGGGACTCGAATTTAGTAGTAACCCCACTGTCCTGATCTCCTATGAAAATATACCTTTTGGAATGATCAAAGTATTTGATAAAGATACTTTTGTTGCCCCTGGGGCCAGCTTTCAAATTTATGGGACGTATTATGTGTATAAGCGACACAGCCCACAATCTAAGAAAGCTCAACTCGAGCTTCCTCATAGTCCATAGCTCATAGGGCATAGTACTAACTTATTTAGTTGGAATTCTGTTAAATACATAAGTGGCCGTAAGTAAAGCATCCCCAAAATATGGATAGGAAGACTTGCATAAGCCATCATAGACCTAATCGTTTCCAATAGAGCCATGTTTCTTCTTTACACAACTCCATTTTGTTGTAGCATTCCAGAAGTAGTCAGCTATTTGTCTATTCCTTTTTCGTTACAATATTAATTATTTGAACATGTGAGACAAGTACTCATGACAACAATCGGTTCTTAGGATTTTAATTTATTTATCTAATTGGTTCTCAACGAGGTTCGTGTACTTTTGGAAGCAAGTTAATGCTTCCGATTTGTGTGAAATTAGATAAGTGAAATCAAATGCAGTGAAGTTGTCTATAAAGGTGATAAGAAAATAGGCACGGTGTTTCTCTCTTAGATTAATTGGACCACTAACGTTTAAATGAATTGATTGTAATGGAGTTTGGGCTCTTAATCCCTTACCAAATGATTTTCTAGTTGATTTTCTTGCTAGACAATGCTCATAGATTGGTACCTCAATTTTATCGATGTTACTGCATTCTATGTTGGCCAATATATGCGACCAAGTCTAGTATGCCACAAAGTCATATTATCATTAGACTCAACATGGGATGTAAAAATAAAATCATTAACTAAAACGTATTCAACATCTAATACAAGGAAACTATTTGACATAAAACAATTTGATGACAAAAAAGACTAATAATATCTAATACTATGGTTCGATCCATATCTATTGTGATTTTCTACTTTTGCTAAAAACAAACAAAGACTAAATTCTGATGAATATCCAAAGCATACAACAAATCACGCAAGATAAGATTTTAGCAATCCTTCATGCATAATTGACACGTCCCAAGTAGATCCATCTTGTACCATAAGGAACTCATTAGAATTTCACAAATAAGTCTTTATTGACAACATGATGGGTGGCACATAAATCAGTAGTCCCCTTGAAGGATTAGATTCTACTTAGTATGTTGCGGATGTGCAGATGTGAAATACTAGATGATAATAAATTAGTTTTTAAAAAATATTTAATTATTTTATCAATTATAATATTATTGATGATCCTTTGATTTGAATATGTCTTTCTTGATTTTGATTCTCAACTCGGCCGCTAATAATAAACCGCATTGATAATTGACTAATTAGCATTAACTTCCTCCTAGCATTTTTTTTTCCCCCTTAATTATTCAATAGGGAAGCCATCACATCGAAGAGGTAAACACACGGCCTATAAATCCATATTCAATTACAGGGCCTGAAAAGTGAAGCCAATCAAGATAATTTGCCGGTTCGGTCTACGAATTCAACGTTTAATTAAATCCGAAATAGAACATCACTTAAATCTTGGCCTTGTTATCGAACTCTACGATTATACTAAAATAGTTTGAATAATTGAGCTCGACCAACTACTTCAATTTGTGCAACAGGGACCCACTGCTCAATTAATAAATTAATGCATGTATAATCAAGTGGACATGTTAGTTTAATTATTTGCCAATTTGGCAATGCAATAATTAACATGAAATTGTGAGACTACAACCAATCACAACAATGATCAGCCACAGTCTTAATAATTAAGTGCAGTCCAACCACTCCATATAACACAGATAATACAAATGCCAGCGCCATTCAAGCTCAAAAGTGCAAGAGCATCTTATCCACACCATTAAGAACAAAAAGATAATAGTAGTTTTCTATTTTTTAAGGATATAAATATAAAAAGACCTACATAATATATTATGGTAGAAATTTGATGGGAGCCCACAAGGAATCGACATTTGTTCCATGTGGACACCATACATGCATATACCTCGCATCAATCCACAAGTTTCCAAATTAGAATCTCTATGTATACAAATGTACTTTAAAATACTTTTTTAAAAAATAATAATAATTAGTACTTCGAATATTCTACTGTAGGACGGTTGATAGTAATATATGTACATTCCCAAAAAAATTTAGGGTCCAAATTCTTACGTGGTAAATTGGTAACTTATGTAGTATTTAATTGGATAGAATAAAAGGAGAATAAAATACTATCACTATTGGAAAAATGGGCATCAGCAACGACTTGCAACGGCCCGGCCCGTTGCAAAGTAGTCGTGATAGAAAAGCGCGTTGCTGATAATTTAGCAACGACACTGCAACTGCCGATTGGGCCGTTACTAATAACATTATCAGCAACGGCTTTGCCACGGACATCGGGCCGTTGCTGATAACCTTATTAGCAATGGCCCGTGAGGTCATTAGTGAAAGACCTTTATTAAGCCGTTGTTGATGTTATACAGCAACGGCTTACGATACACTTTTAGTAACAGCTTTCCCACGAATATTCGTGGGAAAGCCGTTGCTGATGACTAAAACTTGGAACATAATTTTTTTTAAAATTCTAAATTTATATTAATACATTGATACAATCTGATACATAACACACACACCCATACACACATCCATTCACATATCACAAATACACCTAGATATATATCAAAATAATTATACTTATATTTATAATTATCCACAATCGTATAAAAATTATTCAAATGCAAAATTGAAGTATCAATATCCAAACAAAACAAAACAAAAATATATATAGTACCGAAGTAACAAAGTCAATATAATAAAAAAATAATAAATCTCACGATGACGATGAAGGATGGTCTGATCATATGGCGGAGTCTGGAGTGCCTGGGTGTACACCAGCGTGAACTGACACGAGGATGATAGATTAGATGATGTTGCTCCGTGATGACTTGACAAGTTACGTAGCATAACATGCATATCTGCCATCATCTGACTCTGACGCTCCATCAACTCAGTCTGACGCGCGATCGTCTCCTCTAGTGTCCTTATCCGGCTACTATGATTATCTCTAGACCTGGAGGTCGACGGTCGTTCACCAGCATGCGGAGGGGTCGTTCACCAGCACGGCTCGCGCATGACCACTATCTGCAAAACTATACACGCGGCCGTGGTCCCAGCCACCTACAGCTTCGACCCACGCTGCTGCGTCAAAGTCCTCGGGGTGCCTCCGCGCTGTATCACCGTTTGACTGTAGGTCTCCTACTCGAGTTTAATTTTTTGTTTAATATTTTTCATAAAACTTAAATTATAAATATATAATGAATAATTTAAACAAATATACTTACCATAATAAATGCAGCGCGGTTGTCAACGTACTCCCCCGTCCCATGCACTCGACGGTGTGTCCGCTCAAACACCGCCATCGGGGAGGGTCGCTGGACAGTCCCGTCGTCTAACACCATCGTCAATATTTACAAAACAAATACATTAATAAGTACACAGAGTAACAAATAAAATATAAAATTAAAATTAAGGTATATTTACCATACGGTTCGCGTGCACAGCAAATACAATAGAGCCGCTAGTGTGACGCGCTCATCCCCCCGACATGCGGTTTCTAGCCGCCGTCCTAGAAACCTCCTACCATCGATCCGTCGACCATAATGCCACGAGTTGGTCCCATATATCTGGAGTAATCCAATCGGGGCCGTATCCCCGAGTCTCCGCGATGTTAGTGGTCCTAGCTCGGGCCATCGCTTGGGACCGGGCCTGCCCCAGCTGCCCGTTGTACCTCACACGGGAAATAGCCTCCCAGACAGCGTAAATGAAGGGCCTCTGGTCCTCGGCCTATGTAAAGCGAGCCTGCAAAATAATAATATCAGTACCAATATTAATCATCATGCATGTATAAAAAAAAATTTAATACGTGCCTCAAACTCGCGCCATAGCATGTCGACATGCTCATTGGGCACGTGAGACCACGTGGGCCATGCCCCGTGCATGTATCGTCGAATAGTAGAAGAAATGCCAAGAAGAAATGCTCCTTCTTGCTCGAACTTGCACAACAAAAATAAATTTTAATATTATATTATGATATAATGAATTTGTAATGATTCATAATTCATGATATATTACCTCTCCCCAATCACGCTAATGAATCTACGTGATTCTGTGGCTGGTGGAGGATGCCACCTGTTCAGCCCGCGTGGTCGTCTGCGTCTGGATGTACTAGCCTCAGCAGTATCATCGGCATTAGGATCAGCAGCATGAGAAAGTGCTGGAGTCTCGCCAATCGGAGACTCCGAAGCTCTCCTACGACGATAACCATGACCAAACATATCTGTCGAATAGGTATATAATTAGATTATTATATACATATTAGATATATACTTTATAATTATTCCTCATCATCTGAGTAATAGTCTTCAAATTCTTTCTAGTCTTCAAATTCTTTCACTACTAGAAATATAGTCTTCAGCAACGGCTATCAGCAACGGCCGCTCGAGCCGTTGCAGATATGAGGTATCTGCAACGGCTTTCTAACGGACGAGTGAGCCGTTGCTGATGGTGTTAATTATCAGCAACGGCTTTCTAACGGACAAGTGAGCCGTTGCTGATGATAACTTATTAGCAACGGCTTTCTAACGGACATGCGAGCCGTTGCTGATGATGTTAATTATCAGCAACGGCTTTCTAACGGACGAGTGAGCCGTTGCTGATAAGTTTATATAGGGCACGCAGTCGCGCCCGACCCTTCTTCCTCCCGCTGCTGCCGCCGCCGCTTCTGCTGTCGCCTCTCGCCGCCGCTGCCGACGACGCCTCTTCCTCCTCCTGCTGCTGCCGACTTGTTCAGGTATGCCTCGCTGCCCTGGTCTTGATTTCGTTTCCGGATATCGACGAGCGTGGAAGCGAGGAAATATTCAGCTTTTGGTGCGATCGAGATTGTGTGGCGGCGAGAATGTTATTGCGCGGGTTTGTGAGGCCAGTCGAGCGGTGCTTTGGGAGGCTCGGCGGCGGCGACGGGCTGATGTGGCATATGGACCTCAAACCCCATTCGTCCGGGGAGTTCTCGATCGCCGTCGTGCAAGCCAACAACTCACTCGAGGACCAGGGCCAGGTGATCACCTCGCCTTCCGCCACCTTCGTAGGTGTCTACGACGGGCACGGCGGCCCCGAGGCGTCTCGCTTCGTCAGCAATCACCTCTTCCCCCATCTCGATCGTACTTCCCTCCTCCCCTCTTCGTTCTATCGATTCCGTCCTCAAAATTGCATCTCGATGTTTCAGTCTCACCAAAATTCGATTTTTTTTTCCCTTTCGTGTTGAGCAGGGATTGCTTCTGAGCAAGGAGGCCTGTCGACGGAGGTGATCAAGAAAGCATTCGACGCGACAGAGGAGGAGTTCACGCACCTGGTGAAGCGGTCATGGCTGTCGCGGCCGCAGATCGCGTCGGTGGGGTCTTGCTGCCTCGTTGGCGCAATCACCGGCGACACTCTCTTCGTCGCCAATTTGGGGGATTCCAGGGCCGTGCTTGGTCGCCGCGCCGTGAACGACATGACCGTGGTCGCCGAGCGGCTCTCCACTGACCATAACGTCTCGGCGGAGGAAGTCAGGAAGGAGCTCGCGGAGCTTCATCCGGACGACGAGCAGATCATCGTCCACACCCGCGGCGTCTGGCGCGTCAAAGGAATCATCCAGGTGAACAAAATTTGCTTTAACTGATTCATTTTCATCGTCAAACAGCGGTAACAGCGGCAATCCTCCATCGTTTAGGTCTCGAGGTCCATCGACGACATCTACCTGAAGGAACCCGAATTCAGCAGGGATCCACTATTCCTGGCTTAGCGACGGGCTATTACTAACAGCGTTGCTACGGACTCAGCGGCCGTTGCTAGTAATGTTATCAGCAACGGCCTCGTGTCCGTTGCTGATAATATTTTTAGTGACGGCCCGAGCGGCCGTTGCTAAGTCATCAGCAACGCGAGTTTCTGTCACGGCTCTATTGCAACGGCTCGGCCGTTGCTGATGCTCTTCAGCAACGGCCCAGCAACGGCACCAGCCGTTGCTGATGATCATTTTTCTAGTAGTGTTTCTCTTCTTCATTTTCTTCATCTTCCTCATTTTCTTCATCTTCTTCATCAATTTCATGATCGTCATCATCAGCATATTCAACTTCTAATTGAATTGATGTTGTGTTTGCATCCTCAAGTATTGGAATAATACGATCTACAGCACTAGGATCATCTTCTTGATAGAAACCATCTGTCACATTAGGTATCGGCTCATTTTCTCCTACTATCGGATCAATTTTTCCTCTACCTTTAGTCTTACAGACTATACGCCAATCTGCTCTATCTTTATTTCGAGCCGGATACTTAGTGTAATATACTTGTTCGGCTTGTGATGCCAAAATAAAAGACTCATTTGCTGCCAATTTGGATTTGTAATTAACCTCAACAAGTTTGTATTTTGGATTAACTTTCATGCCCCTTTCTATTGTATCGAACCAATGACATCTAAATACGATAACTGATTTCAAGCCGAAGTAGTGCAACTCTATCACTTCTTCCACCAGTCCATAAAAATCCATATCACATTCAACATAGGTTGTCCCTTTCACGCAGACTCCGACATTCATCGTCTTCTTTGTAAATGCATATTTCACCGTGTGAAATTTGTATCCATTAACAAAATATCCGCTATAACAGGATACTAGTCGCGACGGTCCACTAACAAACTCAAATATTCTTTCATCTACTTCAGCTCGGTGATCTTTGCTGTAAGCTTGAATCCAAGTAGGGAAGACACGATTTCGTAATCTCTCCAATTCTTGATCGTTGTGAATAGAGTATTTTTGCACCATCTCAATGTCAAATATTTCAATGAATTGTTCAATCTCTGGATAATTGAGTAATACATACAAGTGTGCCAAATGATACTCTTCCTCGCTTAAGTGCCGAGATGGACGAGAACCAAAAGCACGAGCAGAGTGATAAAATATATTTAAACGTCCATCTGAATGTCGAACTCCCCCGTCGTCGTTACGTGGAAGACGATCAAATCTTGTATGTACTATCGATTCAAAGTAAAATGAGCAGAATGATGAAATTTCTTGGATCAAATCTTGTCTGTACTATCACCGACGCTAACGAATTTTCGATTCGAATAGGCAAAATTTAGGAACTACGTTACGCCTAATTGAAACTCATCCGTTAAAGCTCCATGATCAAGACGTCGGTACATCCAACTTCGATCAGCTGACATTATTCTGTCAATCAATGATAATTTCTTTGGTTAATGCCTTTATGTGAGATTGTCCTATTCCATTCGGAATTTATGTTATTTATATTGCATTAAGTACTTCTTTTAACCGCTAACATCATTTTAAATTTTGGTAGCATCTCCCTACGATTATCCGAATACGCATATCATCTGGGCGCGTATCGGAGAACAAGAGAGATGCTGCCAAAATTTAGAATATGTTAAATATTAAAAGAAAAATGTAAGTGCAATATAAATAACTATATTCCCAAATTATCCAATCAGGGATAATTCAAGTATTGTACGTCGTATAAAAGATCATCTACTTCTTTTACACGAACATACAACCCCTGAACGGATCTAAATATTTGCTAAATCATATTCGACTCGTCGATGCATATGTGAAACATATCAACTCGTCGGATGGATGATTATTTTCTAAATATTTTGAGTCAGTTCGAGTCCATAGTGGACAATTCTGACACGAGTTCAAATTAGACGATTCTGGCAGGAGTCCGAATTTGACAATTCTGGCGTGAGTCCGAAGTGGACGATTTCGGCGCAAGTCCGAAGTGGATGATTCTGGCGCGAGTCCACTGAGGACTACTCCGGACTAATTAATATTTTAACTAATTAATTAATATTAATCTACAATATTTTAACTAATTTAAGTAATTAACCTACAATTATTAATCTAAAACATAATATTAATCTAACTAAAATAATCTAAAATTTACTCTAAACTCTAACAATTAATCTAAAAATCATAACAATTAATCTAAACCCTAAAAATTAATCTAACAAATTAAATAATGAATTAAATAATTAATCCAAACAATTAATTAAAAATTAAAAATATATAAAAATAATATTATATAAGCATTTCCGGCGCCGGAGTCCAGTGTCCGAACACTGCATAAACCATCGGCCGCTTACCACCAGCCGAAACCCTATTTTAAGGGTTTCGGTCGGCTCTAACAAGGGGGCGGAGGTCGAACGGGAGGCGGCGGGAAATACCTCAAATCGAACGGGAGGCGGAGGTCGGAATCGGAGGTCGAGGATGGGGCGGCGTCGGAAGAGAGCAGCGGCTGCGGGCAGAGGAAGAGGAAGAAGGGGGTGGGCGCGATCGCGTGCCCTATATAAACTTATCAGCAACGGCTCACTGAGTTGTTAGAAAGCCGTTGCTGATAGGTTAATCATCAGCAACGGCTCATGTGTCCGTTAGAACGCCGTTGCTGATAATTTAAATATCAACAACAGCTAACGTGTTTGTTACAATGCCGTTGCAGATATAGCATATCTGCAACGGCTTGAGCAGCCGTAAGAACGTCGTTGCAAATAGCAACGGTTTGAGCGACCGTTGCTGAAGAACCAATTTCTAGTAGTGTATTCTTTTTGCCCCACTTATTTCCTTGTTTGGTTGCAACTTATAAACATGGAATAGATAAGTCATAAGGAATAGATAAGGAATACTATTCCCTATGTATGGAGAATACTATTCCTTACCTCAACCCAAGGAATAGTATTCATTGTCTATTCCTTATAATATTTTCCTTCAATATTTATAATATTACATAATAATATAAAAAATTAAATTATTAAATTAGTTTTAATAATTATTTATCTTAAATAGATAATTATTATTTTATTATTAAATATTATTTTAATAATTATTTTTTAAAGATTTAGTTGTTTATGAAAATAAATAAATAATAGTTTTTATTATTTTAAACTAGTATATTATTTTACATTAATCAATATTTTTATTATGCTGTTATTAATTAAAATAAATTATAACATAATTTATTATTTTGTTAGAAGGGTATTTTGATCATTTTTCTTTATTATCATTCAATATTTATAATATAAATATAAAAATTAAATTGTTAAATTATTTTTAATAATTACATATCTTAAATAGATAATAATTATTTTATTATTAAATAATATTTTAATAGTTATTTTTTGAAGATTCAATTATTTTTTATGAAAATAAAATAAATAATAGAATTTTATTATTTTAAGTTAATAAATTATTTTATATTGATCCATATTTGTATTATATTGTTATTAATTAGAATAAATTATAATATAAAGTATTATATTTTTAGGAGAGCATTTTAATCATTTATTTTCAATTTATTGTATATTCTTCGTGTCAAGTAAACAAAGTAAATATATTCAATTTTATTAAGAAGAATATTTTGGGTATTTAATTTTTTATTTCTTGTTTATTTTTTATGCTAATTAAATAAAGTAATTTTATTCTTAACCTATTTTACATCAACCAAATAAAATAATACTATTTATCATCTATTTTATTTTTTATTTATTTCTATTCTTTATGAATTTATTTCATCTCACCAAACACATTTTTAGCATGAATTTTCCAATTTTATATGGTCTGGGTTCATGATTTGTCAATGTCATGTCATGCAAAGTCCTCACATAGATCTCATGATTGGCTTCTAAAAAGTCCCCTCAATGTGTGTAAATTATGGAGTCAGCCGCTGTCGTCGCATCCATCATTCGCATTAAATCTAAACCAGGGCGGCTTGGTCGGTAACGCGACCCACCAATCACAACATGCAATGAGCTTCATTCAATTCCCCTCACCGCCCATTAATTTCCATGGACGGCCACCGTCGCTACCCGGCCAGCTTAATTAGTTTATCTCTCTCTCTCTCTCTCCATCTCTCTATATATAACTCCCTCTCCTCCGAGTCTTCTCCATTCCAGTTAAACTCGAGAAGAAAGAGAGAGATAGAGAGAGTGTGTGTGTAAACTCTTCTTCATTCGCTCCAAAATGGTGAAGCTCGCCGTGGGAAGCCTTGGTGACTCCTTCAGCGTGTGCTCTCTCAAGTCCTACTTGGCCGAGTTCATCGCAACTCTCCTCTTCGTCTTCGCCGGTGTCGGCTCCGCTATTGCTTATGGTAATTAAGGACTAAGATTCGAAGAAGAAACCTTAGTTGATGCTGATACATTTAACTGATCGATATATAACACATTATGTTTTGGCTTAATTCAGCGAAGCTGACGAGTGATGCAGCGCTCGACCCGGCTGGGCTCGTGGCCGTGGCCCTCGCGCACGGCTTGGCCCTCTTCGTCGGCGTCTCCATGGCCGCCAACATCTCCGGCGGCCACCTCAACCCAGCCGTCACCTTCGGCCTCGCCATCGGCGGCCACATCACCATCCTCGCCGGCATCTTCTACTGGGTCGCCCAGCTCCTCGGCTCCACCGTCGCCTGCCTCCTCCTCAAGTTCGTCACCGGCGGCATGGTGAGTTAAACTAAATACCACACGCTTATTTATAGAATCGCGCGCGTTAGCGAGACTAATATGTGATCGCCCAATTGATTAATGCTTGAAGGCTGTGCCGACTCACGGAGTGGCGGCGGGCATGAGCGAGCTCGAGGGGGTGGTGATGGAGGTGGTGATCACCTTCGCGCTCGTGTACACGGTCTACGCGACGGCGGCAGACCCGAAGAAGGGGTCCCTCGGGACGGTGGCACCGATCGCGATCGGGTTCATCGTCGGGGCGAACATCCTGGCGGCCGGGCCATTCAGCGGCGGGTCCATGAACCCGGCGCGCTCCTTCGGGCCGGCGGTGGCCAGCGGGAACTTCTCCGGCAACTGGGTGTACTGGGTAGGGCCACTGATCGGCGGTGGCCTGGCGGGACTCGTCTACGGCGACATCTTCATTGGGTCCTACGAGCCGGTAGCAGCTCAAGATTATCCTTGAGCTAATTCGGTTTTCTTTTATGTTAATTTGAATTTGGAGTCTCCTTCTTCTTCTGTGTCTTGGTTTTATTGATGATGTGGTTTTAATTATGTGGTCCTAATAAATGTACATGGTGGGTATCTTTGAAATTTAATTGGAGTTGGTACGTGCATGTGGATTAATGAATCAAGTATACATATTATGTTCTATTCTGAAGTATGGCATCTAGATTAGGTTGTGGTCTAAAATACATCAATTTTCGAATGATTGATTATCAGATCAACCCTATTGATAGCTCCCACGCCTACTTAATAAGCTGTTAATTTGTTTAGCAATGTGATAGACTTAATTAATGGTCATCATTGAGGTGGCGTTTGGTTACCGACAAGTACATGCAAATATTATAAAAAATATTTGCATGCAAAAGTAAATGCCTACTAATAAAATTTGCACTATATAATTTTGTTATCCGCAAATAGAGTTGCAACTCCTATTTGCAGGCGCACTGATTGGCCGCAAATAGAAGTCGCAACTACACTTGCAACTTACATTTTTATATCTAGGCCTTATAATTTTTGACTCAGCCCAATTGTCCGACATAGGCCCAATACGATAAATCAGTGGTAGCGGTCACTCATATGTATATTTGAAAGGTCTGATCCATATATAATTCATCTCAAGCACAAATCGATTCACGAATATATTACCGAACGAGCAAGTAAGGGCCGCTAAGCGCCGGAGATAGGTCGAAAAAGTAGCCTAAATTGATCCAATAATAATATAAATAAGAGTTCAATGAAATTTAGAAACAATGAAAACCAAATTGAGGTAAAAGAGTAAATCCATCGTTTTACCCTCAACAATAATTCATCGGATACAATGGAATCAATCGAACCCGAAATAATATTATTTTATACTATAAAATCACCATTTAATTTAGTATAGTATTACTTTATATTATTTAATTATTTATCAAAATAAATTAATAATTTTTAATTATTGTATAATATTGAAAATATAAAAAATTCTATAAAACGATATCGGATCTAAAATCTGACACCATAATCGTGTTCATCACACGAAAATCAAATACAATTTTTAAATCCTACAATCTATATATTATTTAAATGAAAGCATTCTAGCATTGCCAACACAAAGTTTGTATTCTTGATATTTAGCAACACAAGAGCATTAAATAGTGCATCGATAACAAGCGTATATATTTCCTTCTGTAGAGAGCAAGGGCCGCTCAAGAAATATTGTGGCTTGAGACAAACTTTTAAAATGAGGCATTTCATTTGTTCAATAAATTAAATTAATATAATTTTTTATATAAATTTAATTTTTTTAAACTTTTTGAGATGAGTGTTTGAGAAAAGTCGGACATTGCTTTTATTTGGACTTGTGAACAGCCCACCGTTGGAGGCTTAGTCGCTTGAAGCCGACGAATATAAAGAAGACAAAGAGTTCAGAGATGGGGCAAAAGTTTCATTCGGATGATAAGCAATTACTTCAGACATGATACATCTAATGATTCCCATAAATCATGACCCCCACGCATGGTTGTCAAGATCGCTTTTCTACGCAAGATCGTAAGACTCCCGTAAGATCAAAGATAGTAGGACTGGATCGAGGATCATAAGATCCCACCAAATATTATATATACCATAAATGTATATTTTTCTATGAATTTTTCTATGAAGATAAAGGGAGCAATCGAGGAAGTGAGGAACACCGAAAGTATGGAATTGGGGAGTCGAGTTGAGAGCGGCGACGATGACTCACAAGTGTGAGAAATCGGGTGAGTGAACGACGAAGAGAAGGGTTTCAAACCTGAAAATGTCAAAATCGGGCAGATCTCAGATTTGTTACAAACCCGGAGTTGACTGTAGAGTGGGCTGGGCTTTGACCTAAATTTATTTAATTCATGGCTGAAAAAGTATTGGTATAGGATCAGTTGGCTATATACAATCCTACCGATCCTACGATCCTGCTAGCGATCCCGGACCAATCCTATAATTTTCGATCTTTTGGTTAGATCGGGATCGCTAGCGATCTTGACAACCCTGCCCCCACGTATCAATTCTGACAAGGAATGAATTATTCGGCGAAATTCAATTATCTGACAATTATCAGATAATACATCTTATGTTCGTATCTTTGCATACTTTAATTTCTCATTTTTTATTTTCTAAAAATTAAAATCCTCTAAAAGAGAACTATAACTTGTGAACTAATAAGAATGCTGATTTTTTTTTCAAAATAGAAGATTGAATTGAGTCTATTTAATTCCAACAATGAAAATTAATTGATTATGCACGTAAATTCACCATTGATAAAAATTAGTAAATAATAAAACAACCTAGGAGTAATTAATGTAATGCAAATAATAATTAAACTGCACTCTAAATTAATTAATTAGTCAAATCATATAATATCGTGCTCATCAAAAGCATCAACTACACTCCTTTATCTAATCAAGATTATTACAATGGTCTGTAATACTCAATCATCTTATTTTAATGTCACATCCCAAACCCGGTATGACCGGCCAGGATACGCAACGTACCCCGAAGCCTAACCCAACTCAAACACAACAACAATAACCTGAACAGTGAGAGATTTTTTTTTAAGAAAGAATAGACATGACATCACAAACCAAGCTAAATCAAAACTCAATATGAACACAATGAACAACTTATTAAAAAAGAGTTCAAATAAATAAACAAGACTCCCCAAATAAAAATAAAAAGCGGAAACCACGACCCGAGTCAACATGACTCAACAACTCAAAGAGACACTAAAATGACTCAGATATCCTCCTCGATCACGATATGTCACGAGACCCACTGCCCTGCCGCCACCAGCCGCGTTACTGCACCTCGATTCCTCTCTGATCTAACTCAGGTGCTGCAAAATAATAGTAATGAGGGGTAAGTCCAACTAGGACTTAGTGAGCAGATCAATCCTCAATTCACCAACTTAATCATCATGCATAAAACACAAATAGCCGATATAAATAGCGTAACAACAACGTTAGAAGAAACCAGCTATAATACATCCACAACTCTATGCATGAAGTCAACATCCGTCAACAAGCATAAAATGCCTATGACAATAAAATAGGAAGAATGCAACACCTCAATCATATGCATGCAATGCAACACCTCAATCATAAGCATGCTCCTCGGACCCGTCGATCCCACACAGCCACATATGGTAGGTAGATGGGTGGCCGCCGAACTACCACCCAGCTCAGTGCCATCCCTTTGGGGCATGCCCTCCCCTCACCGGCACTGGCTCTTCCGAGCTAGCCTGTTGGGGCATATGTTCCCCTCACCTGCTTGAGTCTCCGGACTGTCTCTTTGGGGTATGATCTCCCGTCACTAGTCGGACTTCCGGAATAAGGCAAACACTGTATCTTTGGGGCATACCCTCCCCTCACCAACGAGGCTTTCGGGAAATGCAACAAGCACATCACAACACCACACACGCAAGTATATAAGTTTGAACAATATGTGCTATCAATAAGTAATAAAGGGTATGTCAAGTGCATACCTCATCCTCCACCTCCTCCTGCTATACATCACAATCACATACATATATATATGTAGAAATAGCGCTCATATATCATGAATGCTCAACACAAATAAATAATCATAAAATAGAATTATGGCACTGTAAGAAAGGATGCACGTGTATCATGAAAGCAGTGCACAAAATAAACTCCAACTATAAATCAATGAACTGGAACATGATAAAATAACTCGTCATGACAATCACTGATCTAGGATAAAATTCACCTCATTAACTAATATATCCATGAATTATCTCAGATCGAATCATAAAAATATATAAAATATGATTTTTCAGCTTGGCACACAAAATGAGGCGACACCCCGCTACTATTTTCAAAATCCAAAGGTTTGATGGCGAAACAAACCTCTCCAATCAATCCAGAACGTCGATTAGGTGAAAATACATATATAACATGAATAATTCTGTTAACTTTAAGGCCTCCAAATAATTATTTAGAATAATGAAAGAAATGTCTTAATTTATTTAATAAATCATAGCTATAAATAAATATAACGGTGTTACAATCAATAAACCAGTAATAAAATCACAGCCCTTCCATCTAATATGATGCAATCACAGCCCTCTATTTAACATGATGCAATCTCAGTCTTACATCTAACCAGATGCAATCACCACCCTTCATCTACATGATGAAATTATAACCTTACATCTAATCAGATGCAATCACAGCCCTCCATCTACATGATGCAATCACAACCCTCTATTTAACATGATGCAATCTCGGCCTTACATCTAACCAGATGCAATCACCACCCTACGTCTACATGATGAAATCATAACCTTACATCTAATCAGATGCAATCACAGCCCTCAATCTACAAGATGTAATCACACCTTATATCTAACCTGATGAAATCTCATCCCTCCATCTACATGATACAACCTAAGCCTTACATCCACACAAGATCAAATCCCTGCCCTTCATCACAACTAATTCAATCCAACCCTCCATCTCACCCAAATCAATATCAACCCTCCATTTCATCTTCATCTTCATCCTCCCCTCACCCCTCACCGCCGCCGCACCTTCCCCAGCCACCGCTGCCGCTCACCGACGGGGTTCGATCGGACGGGGACCCCGTCGGGTCCCCTGCCGTCAGACGGCGGCTCGCCGCCGCATGGTGCTCGGCGGCGGCCCTAAATGAGGCGGCTAGGCCGACTGCCCCAAGGGGCGGGCAGCCACCTAGCCCAACTGTGGGCCGCGCTCGGCGGCGCCCACCTGGGCAGGCCATAGCCCGGCCGATAGCGCCGTCGCCGACCTAACCCACCGCCGCCTGGCAGCGGCCACTCCTAGCGGCGGCCATGCCGACGGCGGCTGCTCAAGGCCCTTATATATATATATATATATATAAGAGGAAGGACAATGATTTTTACTTCCGATCTGATACAAGAAAACACGTCAAAATCGACGAAGAACTCTGAAACATAAGAACAATGACATGATCAAGAATTGGAGAAAAGAAGGCCTAAATCCACTCACCGGACGGAGAGAAAACGGAAAGAAAGGACGCGCAGGATCTTCCCCCGATCGACACCGACGAATTCGCGAAAATCCGACTCCGGCGGTTCCTCCTCCTCGACGGCGCCCTCTCTCTCCTCTCTCCTTTACCTCGGGTGGCATGCGGCTAAAAACCCATGGCTGCACACCTCAGGGTTTAATTTATAGACACCGGTTGGGTCCAAATGACCAAAATATCCCTACCTAAGCTATCCGACTTAAACAACTCATAACTCACCCGTTCTAACTCTGATTCGAGATCCGATTGCACCGCTAAATTTGCCTCGAGACCCTCTATCATCCTAGCATGCTAGATCATGAAGATAAGATAACTAAAATTTCTCTTAATTTTTCTACATTAAATATTTACTCGGGTATAATCTCGAAGCTTCCCAACAATCCGTGCTAACTAGGGCCCACGATCTCCGTCCAAGAATAAAATATTATTATTAAGATTTTTGAGTATTACATTTAATTAAATCTAAAAGGCATGCATGAATTCATTCACATGCATGGTATGAACCTCACCTCTCCCATTCTTTCATATGCATTAATTCACGTGCATTGATTCACATGCATGGTCATATGCCCATCCACCTGGGCCTAAGGCAATTGCCTTATAGACCTAGCGGGTGAGCCCACCCGAGTAGAGAGATGACGGTATTTAATTAAATGAGAGAGAAACATAGAGGATATTTAATTAAAAGGAAGAGAGGGTATTTAAGCTCATTACAATCAACCAAACACATAAATTAACTAAATATTGTAATTACTAATTTTGAAAGCGTACTTTACTAGCAATCAAACATAAGACTGAATCACACTTATTTGGATATGATGTGGGGGGACATTAAACATCTAGACTTGCCTTTAAACCCTATATATAAGCAAAGGATTGTAAGGGGATTGTTACCATCCAATTAATCTATAGCAATTTTCCAAAATCGAATTTTTGGAGAGAAAAATTCGAAGATTCAGATTTTGGGGATCAAAATTCTCAAAATCAGAACCTAGCGCATTGGATACCCATCTTACCCTTGGGCCAAAGTTTTTAACTGGTTAGAGACTTTGGTCAAAAAATTAAAAAAAATATAAAAAATAATTGAAATTTATAAAATATTTTTATGATAAAAACGAGATATATATAGTATAAAAAATATATTTTCAAATTCTCTAATGCATTAAAGACTTTTGCACAAAGTCTATAAATTTAAATTTAAATTAAATTTTTTAAAATGTTTTGATGTAAAATATTTTTTTGGATCATAGTACATCTTTTGTATCATTAAAAAATAATTTTATGAATTTAAATATTTTTTAAAAAAATTATAAAGCTATTATAGACTTTGCACAAAAGTCTCTAATGAGTTAGAGACTTTTATTTATAATAATTTTTTAATTATAAAAAATAAAATTTAATTCATAATATATATATATGATATAAAAGATGTGCTAGAGTCTATTAAAATATTTTGGACAATTTTTTTTTTTTAATATTTTTATTTTAAATTTAATTTTATAGACTTTGGGCGAAAGTCTCTAGTGTATTATAGACTTTTGCCCAAAGTCTATAATAACTTTATAATTAAAAATGATCATTTTAATTAATGAAATATCTTTTTTTTAAATACAAAAAATATGTTGTGGTTCAAATAAATATTTTTCATCAAAATATTTTATAATTTTTAATTTAAATTTAGTTTTATAGAAATTGTGCAAAAGTCTCTAATGAATTAAAAAATTTGAAAAAATATTTTTTGAATTCTAACACCTTAGTTTTATTATAATTTTTTTTTATAAATAAAAATTATTTTCTAAAAATGTATATATATAGTTAGAGACTTTGATCCAAGAACAAAATGAGTATCAAATTTACTAGATTCCGATTTTAAGAATTTTGACCTCCAAAATTCGAATATGAGAATTTTACTCTCCCAAAATTCAGTTTTAAAAAATTCCTAATTAACCCACTATTTTTTAGAAGTCATGAGCCTCCTTCCCAAAATTCCTTCTATTGCTTGGCATGCCATCTGGCATTTTCTTATTCCTACTAAAATTTTTAAAAAAATTGTATGGAAATTTATGCATATATAATAGGCTTTTTACTTGTGCTCGATCGATGTGCTTTGATATTATCAATTTTGATTTATATTCAATGTGTAAATTGGAACCTGAATCTTTATCCCACTCATTTTTCCATTGATTTTGCTTCAAATGTATGGTCTCTTTGGAGCCTGAGGTCAAAATTAGATGTTTCTTTAATAATAATAATAAAAAACTCACCTACCATTACATCCAATCTCTGAAAAGAAGGAAGAGGATCATTCATCATTCACTTCTCTCCAGATGCTTGCACGCAATCATATTTCTCTAGGTTGAGCTGAAATTTATTAAAACTTGATACAAAATCTTACAAGGTTTAATTCCTTTCTAAATCTACTCTTGCTTGTTCATGAGCCTTGTTTATTTCTCTTCCAATATGTTCCCAGCATGTAACCTGCACATCATTTTGCCAATTTCTATATCTCCCTTGCTAAGCCTCTTATTTCCCAAGTGGTTTCAATTTCTTTATTGAAGTATCACAATCTAAAACTATACACACATTACTGATTCATTTTTTCTTCACATTGTCAAGTTCATACCAAACTGATTTCATTTCCGCATGTAAAGGATTTTCTACATATTCCATTCCACTTCCTTCCCAAATAATCTTCCTGTCTTTATATACTACAAATCCACATCCGACCCTATTTCCTTTCTTCCATATTGCATCACAGCATAAAACAGTTTCATATTGTTTTAGAAGATCCACTTTGTTTCATTCTTTCTGTGTTTCTACCTCTTCCTTTGTCTTTCCTACCTCAAAATGCATTGTTTCAGTTAGTGCTTTCTTAAAAACTGTATTGATACTCCATGTACTTCCTTCATACTTCGATTTATTTTTGTTTTTTCACATCAACCACATTGAACTTGCTATGAATGTCTTCAACTTTCTTGCTGATGTTGGTTCAAAACCTTCTGCTTCTTTTATCCAACCTCCTTTTTTCCATTCATCTTGGATTTTAAATTTTGTACTCATTTTTCCTCTACTTTTTTTCAATACAGTGTTGCAAATTCACAAAAAAGATGTGTTCCCAATCATCTTCACTTTCCCTGCAAATTAAGCAACTTTCTATCTCATTTCTTGTGAACTTTCCAAACCATTTTGAAGTTGGTAGTGTTCCCCATATTAGCTTCCAAATAAAAATTTTCACCCTCTCAGATATCTGCATGGCCTATAGTTTCTTTCGACAAAAATCTTTTTCATTTATTTTTGCTTCTCTCTGCTTCACAAAATAGTAAGCATTTTTAGCAGTTAGAACACCTTCTATGTTCTCTTTCCAAACTCATTTCCATTGCTTCATTTGCATCTACTTGTAGAGCCAAAACACTTTCTTTTATTGTTTCACCAAAATAATTCTACAAAACTTCCATATTCCAAACACCATCGGTCAATAATTCAGCTAACTTTTCATGGTTATTTAAATTTTCTACATAAATGGAAGTAGGTCATCTATATATTGGTATTTCATTCAACCAAGGATCCTTCCAAATATTTATTTTGATTTCATCAGCTATGTTGATTCTCATGTCTTCTCTTAAGTTGACCATACACTCCATCATAGCCTTGACGGTTCATATTTTAATTTCTTTGTGCTATCCTCCCAAGGGTGTATAAATTCATATTTAGATTTGTATAGGTTGCACCATATACTATCTTCTTCATTTAGTAATGGAAATATTCTTTTGGCCAACATTATTTTCTTCACCACTTCTAAATCTCTTATCCCTAACCCTCATATACTTTTGTTTGTCGTTACTTTCTTCCAACTAATTAACTTTGCACCATTCTTTTTTGTCTCATGCCCATAATTTTTTTTTTTGCTGTTGTATTTACTTTATTAATGACTCTATTGCTCATCCATGATGTCATCATATTGTAAATTGGAATTGAGCACACCACTGAGTTGATTAGAACTTTTCCTGCTTGTAATATAATATTTTTTGCCCCGGTATCAATCATTCTTACTATTTTTTCCACTCCTTTGTTTTGATGGTCTTTATTTAATCTTTTTGGTGTTATATAGGCTCCTAGGTACTGCATAGGAAATTTCCCTTCCCGCAATCTCAGTATTTGACAGATTTTGTGTTTCACTTCAGGTGTACATCTCTTTGGAAAGTATATCTCTGATTTCTCTTTGTTTATTTTTGGAAAGTAATACCTTAGATTTTGTTTATTTCTCTTTGGAAATTAAGTATATCTCATTCTCAATTTTTATTTAATTATTTCAGTGAGAAAATTCATTCGCACGTCGGAGCGGGCCGGGTGAATCACCGGAGAGTGTGAATTGAAGATTGGCTTTTACGCGCAATGTATTTATTTTATTTAAGATTGGTTAGCGTTTAGATGGGTACCTAGTGGGATTTGAGACGAGTCCGGAGGTTCGAACAGAACTCAAATCAGACTAGAATTGGTTAAATTATGACTTATTTTAGACTTAACTTGAATTGAGGGGCATTTTGGTCATTTGATAAATGGGGGAATCAATATATATTGCACCCATTAGGGATGCATGGCTCAAAGCAGCAGCCGCACACTCTCTAGGCGCACGAAGGAAGGAAGGAGGAGCCGAGGAGGATGTAGGAGAGGACTTGGATCTCGATGCTTCCGGATTTCGTTGACGCGGGAACGCGGAGGGCCATCTTCCTTTCTGATTTATTCTTCCTGTGAGTGGTTTCCTTGCCCTTAGCATTAGGATTTATGTTTCTCCTAGCCGCCCCTTATAGGTGAATTTTTTTCAAGTATTCTTCTGATTCGTCGTCATTTCTCGGATGTTAGTTATCGAAACTCTTGTACTTTTGCGTTCCTTGTTTACTTGTGCATGTTTCAAGTAACGACAGCCCCCAATGGTGGCCCTAGGTGATTAGGGCCGACTGAACTAGGAAAGGGGAAATAGGGCATTGAAATTTCGGTTTAAGGCTGTGTGATTTCATTCCCTACACGTTGTTTCAATTGATCACCCTAGTAAGGAAGACTAGGAGGGCCGGCTGCATAGGGCCATCCTAAATTTAGTGTAACACCCCTAACCCAGTCAACCTTAAGTCCGAGTCAGGAAACGCTACATCCTGTGCTAAGAGCACCTAAATCCTATCTTAATAATTTACCTTTTTGTGTGTTATCCTAATTTACCTTGCATAATCTATTCAATTTAAAAAGAACAAAAAAAATTGCAAGAGTTTCCCCTAAAACCTTTATCACATCATCTTAACACAAAACATATTTACACATCTAATCCACTCAAGAAACTAAGGTGTATATTATTAATTCACATAATCATTTCACACCTAGTAATACACACATCATTAAACAATGCTCCATACACAAAAATAAAATTTATGCACAACTTACATATACAAGTCATAATTTAACATCACTTTCTAGCTAAAGTGTATATGCCAAAAATACTCAAGAGTCAAAACTACATCATAACCAAAAGATCTTGATGCAACTATCGCAATGTCTATGAAGTGACTCCAACTTTTCAGCAGATCCACCAAGGTCCACCTGTCCGTCAAAATCTGTCTACTTACGCGTGGAAAAACCAACGCGCTAAGATCTCCTGACTCAGACTTAAGGTTGACTGTGTTGGGGGTGTTACATTTAGGGTAAGGGCCAAATGGTTTAGGGCAACAAAATTCTTAGTATTTATACTTAAAAATTATTGATATATTGTCTAGGATGTTTATAATCTCCTTATGTTTTATTGCACGAATTAAAGAATAGTGTAGGGGCGGCCACACTAGGGTTACCCTAGGGTTTTAGGGTGGCTAGCCGAGTAGGGCTATTTGCATAAATTTAGAGACGACGATGACATCGTAGGCTCTTAGCTCCCTTAGTAATGACATTATCTCCATAACATAGTTTATGAAATATTAGGAGGGTTGTACACTCATGCAAAACCCTTTTAGGACCAATATCGTAGAACGCGAGCTTATGGAAAAACGGTAAAGGCTTGACTTATCTACTTGACATGTGGATTTGATATGTTAATACATGATAAAACAGTAGGTAAATGACATATGAGTGGTAGAAAAATATTGGTTTAAGGGTAGGGACTTAACATGGACATTTAGGCCAATTCCTAAGGCTACGAGAATCTGGGTTTGACTACTGGAATAATAAGCATCAGCAATGGGTAAAGCCGTTGCTGAGCCGTTGCTGAAAACCATTAGCAATGGCTTGCAACGACCCAAGCGGCCGTTGCTAATAACATTATCAGCAACAGTTCGACCACAACTGCGGGGTCGTTGTAGATATGTACATCAGTAACGACCCTGCGGCCGTGGCAAGGCCGTTAGTGAAAGCCTGTTGCTAAGCCGTTGTTGTAGGTCATTAGCAACGACTTTGAGGTTGCGGCTCAAAAAATACGATACACTTTCAGTAACGGTTTTCCCACGGATAGCCGTGGGAAAGCCGTTGCTGATGATGTTAGCATGTAACTAGAAAATTTTAAAATTTCTAATTTCCGTTAATACATTGATACATTTAACCTGATACATAACTCACACACCCATACACACATTCATTCATATACACATCACATATACACCCAGATATACATCAAAATAGTTATACTTATATTTATAATTATCCACAATCATATAAAAATTATTCAAATTCAAAACTATCGTATCAATATCCAAACAAAACAAGTCAATCAAGTATAGTATCCAAGTAACAAAGTCAATATCTAAACAAAACAATAAATCTCACGACGACGATGGAGGAAGGTCTGGATCATAATATGGCGGGGTCTAGAGTGCTTGGGTGTACACAGGTGTGGACTGACTCGAGGACGATGGATCTGATGATGCCGAAGGGATGCCTGCTCCGGTATGACCTGAGATGTTGCGTAGCATAGCATGGATCTCCGTTATCATCTGACTCTGACGCTCTATCATCTCACTCTTATGCGCGACCGTCTCCTCCAGTGTCCTTATCCTGCTAATCTGATCATAACTAGTCTTGGATGTGGACGGCCGCTCACCAGTGACCGGAGGGGTCGATGCCCCAAGTGGCCCTAGCACAGCTCGCGCATGACCACTATCTGCAAAGCCTTACAGGCGGCCGTGGTCCCAGTCACCTGCAGCCTCGACCAACGCTCCTACGTCAAAGTCCTCGGGGGTGCCCCCGCGCTGCATCACCGTCTGAGTGTAGGTCTCCTACTCGAGTTTGATTTTTTGTTTTATATTTTTCCTAAAACTTAAATTATAAATAAATAATAAATAATTTAAACAAATATACTTACCATAATGATTGCAACGCGGTTGTCAATGTACTCACTCGTCCCATGTACTCGATGGTGAGTCCGCTCAAACACCTCCATCGGGGAGGGTCGTTGGACAGTCCCGTCGTCCATCACCGTCGTCCCCATTTATAAAAAAAATATATTAATTAGTACACAGAATAACAAATAAAATATATAATTAAAAGTAAGGTATAATACTTACCATACGACTCGCGTGCACTGCAAATAAAATAGATCCATCAGTGTGACGCGCTCCTCCCCCCGACATGCGGTTTCTAGCCGCAGTCCTAGAAACCTCCTACTATTGATCTGTCGATCATAATGCCACGAGCTAGTCCCATATATCCAGAGTAATCCAATCGGGGTCGTATCCTCGAGTCTCTGCGATGTTTGTGGTCCCAGCTTGGGCCATCGCTTGGGACCGGGCCTGCCCCAGCTGACCATTGTACCTCTGTCGGGAAATAGCCTCCTAGGCACTGTAAATGAAGGACCTCTGGTCCTCAGCCCATGTATATCGAGCCTGCAAAATAATAATATCAGTACCAATATTAATCATCATGTATATAAAAAAAATTTAATACGTGCCTCAAACTCGCGCCAAAGCATGTCGACGTGCTCACTGGGCACGTGAGACCACGTGGGCCATGTCCTATGCATATATCGTCGGATTGTAGAAGATATCGTCCTGGGCACATGCTTTTGCTCGAACCTACACAACAAAAATAAAGTTCAATATTATATTATGATATAATAAATTTTGTAATAATTCATATTTCATGATATATTACCGCTCACCAATCACACTAATGGATCTATGTGACTATGTGGCTGGTGGAGGCTGCCACCTGTTCGGCTGACGTGGCTGCTTGCGTCTCGAGGCACTAGCCTCAGCGGCATGAGGATCAACGACAGGAGTATCATCGGTAGGAGGATCAGTAGCAGGAGTAAGTGTTAGAGTCTGACCGATCGGAGACTTCGGAGCTCTCGTCCGACGATAAGCACGACCCGACATATCTGTCGAATAAGCATATAATTAGATTATATATATAGTAGAGATATATTTAATATAAGATATATATTTTACAATTATTTCTCATAATCTGAATAATAGTCTTTGAATTCTTCCTCTTCCTTTACATCCACTGGTATTGAACGGGGTCACCAACTCGTGCCTCGTATGCCAATTGTATCGGTAGATGCTCCATCGAGTCAAAGAAGGCAGGAGGGAAAAATTAATCCAGCTTGCATATAATTTCAACAATATTACTTTCAAGTGCTGACATGATTCTGTCAATCAATGACAATTTTTTTAGTTAATACCTTTAGGTGAGATGGTCTTATTCCATTCGGGATTCATATTATTCATATTGCATTAAGTATTTCTTTTAATCGCTAACTTCATTCTAAATTTCGGCAACATCTCCCTACAGTTCTCCTAATACACATATCATTTGGATGTGTATCGAAGAACAAGAGAGATGCTGCCGAAATTTAGAATGAGTTAACAATTAAAAAAAAACTAAGTGCAATACAAATAACAATATTTTCAAATTATCCAATTAGAGACAATTCAAGGGTTGTACATCGTATAAAGATCATCCATTTCTTTTACACGAACATCCAAAGTGAACAATTCCGGTGTGAGTCCACTGAGGACGACTCCAGACTAATTAATATTAATCGAAACATTAATCTAAAATATAGCATTTATTTTAATTAACTAATTAACATAGTATTAATCTATAAATTAATCTAAAACATAAAATTAATCTAAACAGATTAATATAAAAATTAATCTAAATCCTAACTAATCTAAACAAATAATGAACTAATTACACCCTAACTAATCTAAAAATTAAACACTAATTAAAATTAAACCCTATTTTCGACACCGGAGTATGGTGTCCGATAAATATCGGACACTGGATAATGCTCTGGCCGCCGGCCATTGGTTGTCGGCCGGTTCTACAGTAAATGGAGAGTCATTACGGCGCAAGACTTACCAGGACCAAGCGACGACGGCGGGCGGCGGCGGCGAATGGCTTCAATAGTTGAGAACGACGGGCGACGACGGCGGGCAATAGGGATCGACGGCGGCGACAGTAGCGGGAAGAGGAAGAAGAAGGAGGAAGGGGCAGGCGCGATCCGTCAACCTATATAAATTTATCAATAATGGCTCACTCGACCGTTAGAAATTAAGCCATTGCTGATAAGTAACATCATCAGCAATGGCTCACTCGTCTGTTAGAATGTCGTTGCTAATAAGTATTTTATTTTTGCGACGCGAGCGCGCGATCGGCTCAAGAGTGACAGATGTCATAGCCGTAACTAAACCGTTGTTAATTTGATAATATATCTGCAACGGCTCGAGTGGCTGTAAGAAAGTCGTTGGAAATTGCAATGGCTTGATTGGCCGTTGCTGATAGTCGTTGTTGAAGAATATATTTCTAGTAGTGTTTCTCGAAGGGCTGTCCAAAATTCGGATTACACCGAATCGAACCGAAAAACCAAACCGAATTTTTCGGTTCGGTTCGGGTTTAGAGATTGTGGGATCCGATCCGAACCGAAATATGGGGTTCGGTTCGGATCCGGTTCCCGGAATTCGGGAACCGACCCGAACCGAAAACCGAAATAAATAAAAATATATATTACTTTTTTTATTTTTTAACATACTCGAGACTCGAGTACTCGAGTCGCCCACTCGCCCGCGGCCCGCCCTACTCATCTCTCCCGAGTCCCAACCCTCGAGTCCTCGACAGTCGACACGCCGCCGCCTAGGTCATCTTCGTCGATCTCCCACTACGGCGCCTTCTCGAGTCCAGATCCTCTATTCCGGCGCCTTCCCGAGTCCCGACCCTCCACTCCGACGCCTTCACGAGTCCCGACCCTCCACTTCGCCGCCTAGGTCATCTTCGTCGATCTCCCACTACGGCGCCTTCTCGAGTCCAGATCCTCTATTCCGGCGCCTTCCCGAGTCCCGACCCTCCACTCCGGTGCCTTCCCGAGTCCCGACTCTCCACTCCGACGCCTTCCCGAGTCCCGACCCTCCACTTCGACGCCTTCCCGAGTCCCGACCCTCCACTCTGGCGCCTTCTGGCTTCCTCCACTCCGACTGACAGCCCAGCGTCTCAATCGATCTCTCGACTTGTAAGTCTCTGTCGAATCCACTCCAACTTGTAAGTCTCAACCGAGTCCCAATCTCTCGATCGTGTTTATGGAATTATGGTGCTTCTGAAAATTTTAGTGGTTGTCTACTTGTCTAGTTGATAGTTGATAGTTGATAGTTGATAGTTGATAGTTGATAGTTGATAGTTGATAGTTGATAGTTAAAAATATTATATCAGACTGAAATGATGCGCCCTCATATTGTAGCATCGGATCTGTGATCCATATATCAACTACCATCTCTTTTGTATCCCCGATGTAGTGATGCCTGATCCATATATCATATATGATATATCCACGGATCCAATATTGTAGTTTTACCGTCATATGATTATTTTCCTTAATAATCATACAATATTGTAGTTTTACTTAAAACCTAGACTTAATGTAGCCTAAATAGGAGGAAATCAAACTACATTAGCTAAAAAAACTAGATTCTAGTTATAGAAGAACAAAGAGGATTTAGAGAACTATTACAGTGATGTGATTCTGTTTTAGCAATTAGGAATAAACTATACCTTAATGATAGCATTTAGCATAACTATTCCTTTATGTGTTTGTTGCAATTACTAAGATTAATATGTAACTTTATTTTGCATAGATGGCAGAAGAAATATCCCCTAATGTTGATATTGGTGTCGAAGTCCTCCAGAACTCTAATAATTTCATTGAGAGTTCAGGTTCGGGTTTAGGACCACCATCAAAGAAGAAAAAAACTATGAAACCACGAGCTGATGTGTGGAATCACTACACAAAATTTAGCAATAAGGAGGGAAAGTTGAAGTGTAAGTGTAACTATTGTGAGCAAGAGTATACGTGCGACACGAAGCAGTGCGATACTAGTACACTTAAGGCACACTTAGTGAAATGCTTTGAATATCCTCCTAATAAGGAAAAGCAACAAAAGAAGCAAACAGAAATTGGTTATACTAGCACATGGAGGTTTGATCAAGTTGCAACTAGAAAATCACTTGCACGGATGATTGTTAAGGATGAATATCCCTTTTCATGTGTTGATGGTGAAGGATTTAGGGATTTCTGTTCAACTGGAATGCCTAGGTTTCAAATTCCTTCTAGGCAAACTGTGAGTAGAGATTGTTATGAGTTGTATGTGGCAGAGAGGTTGAAAATGAAGAAGCTTTTGCAGTTGGAGTGTCAACGTGTTTGTTTGACTACAGATACGTGGACTTCTATTCAAAGAATCAATTATATGTGCATTACATCTCATTTTATTGATCGGAAGTGGAAGGTGCAAAAGAAAATTCTGAACTTCTATCCAATTAGTAGCCATAGAGGTGAGAACATTGGAAAGGCAATTGAGAAGTGTTTGAATGATTGAGGAATTGATAAGGTCATGACTATAACGGTTGATAATGCAAGCTCAAATGACACTACTATTGCTTTTTTGAAGAAGAAAATGAAAAATTGGCCTATTGGATGTGTCATGAATGGTGAGTTCTTGCATATGCGATGCTTTGCTCATTGCATGAATTTGGTAGTTCAGGATGGTTTGAAGTTATCTAATATGTCGCTCACTCTTGTTCGGGAGGCCATCAGATACATTCGACAATCACCAGCTAGGCTTCAGAGATTTAAGACATGTGTTGAGAAAGAGAAAATTGAAAGTAAAGCTCTTTTGCGGCTTGATGTCCCCACGAGGTGGAATTCAACCTATCAAATGTTGGAGGTTGCTTTGAGGTTCTAAAGGGCCTTTGAGAGGTATCACGAAGAGGATCCTTGTTTTGAAAGGGATCTTCTCGAGGGGGATGGTGGGGGGCGGTCTATGGATTTTGATTGGGTAATTCTAAAGGGTTTGGTTTAGAAGCTTCAGATTTTTTATCGAGTCACTTTGACTGTATCTGGAACGATATCTGCCACTTCTAATGTCTATTTGCATGACATTAGCGAGATTGCAACTCTTCTAAATGAATGGGTGTCTGATCGATCTCCCTATCCTGAGTTTCGGGAGATGGTAGTGAAGATGAAAGAGAAATGGGATAAGTATTGGGGAAATCCAGATAAATTAAACTTCCTGATATTTTTAGCCATGATCCTTGATCCTCGATGTAAGTTTGGTTTGGCCGAGTTTGCACTAGAAGAGATGTTTGGGGAGGAGAAAACTAAAATTATTTCGAGGAAGATGAAGGATAAGTTTTTTGAACTCTTTAATGAATATTTCGAGAGGTTTAATAATGGGCAATTAAGGAGGATTCCTTCTGAGATTTCAGGCTCTTCTAGTTCTCATGCTTCTAGCATACAATCACCAAGTCTACCACGAGCACCAGTTGTGGATGTCACTTTTGGAACAAGAAGAACAATTGAAAAATATAAGCAGAAGAAGCAGATACTTGGTGTTGAAAGCAAGACAGAGTTAGACCGATATTGGGATGAGGATCCTGAAGCTGATGATGTTGATGTTCTAAAATGGTGGAGTGTCAATAGTGGGAGGTATCCTATTCTAGCTTCGATGTCACGAGAAATACTTGCAATTCCTATATCCACCGTGGCATCTGAATCTACTTTTAGCACGGGAGGTCAAGTTCTCGATGAGTTTCGAAGTTCATTGGCTCCTTCTATGGTGGAAGGACTTATTTGTCTTCAAGATTGGATTCGACTCAGAAAAGGAAAGCAAGTGGTAGACGATTTGGAAGAGGTTGAAAAATTACAAGAAGGTATATTTTAGATTAATAAGTTATTTTAAGTTTTAATTATATTGGACTTGTTTTTTTGTTTATAGTTTATACCGTATTGATGATTTCTTATTTTATTGTAGAGTTTGCGAAGATCGATTTTGCACCGCCTATCATCGACATTCCTAATTGATCCGGTCATCTTCATAGCAAGGAGCAATGATGGTTTTGTTTTGTTGAATTTTATTTGGTTTGTTGGTTGGTAATGTTTTGCTACTTTATAATGTTGGTGTCTAAGTGTTTTGAACTTGATTAGTGACTAGTGAGTAGTGACTTAGTGGCGTGCCTTAGTGGTTGTCTAGTTGATACTTGAATACTTGATAGTTGATATAATATTTTGCTACTTGATAGTTGAGATAATGGTTGATAATGTTTGTAATAAGTAATTAAGTATTGGTATTTAGTATAGATAATTGATGCTAGTTCACTAGTTGCTACTTGATAAGTTGATAATATTGTTGCCTTAAAGTGTAAATGTGCATTTGTAGGTTCTATAATCAGGTTCTATCATTGCATGTACATAATGTATAATGTTCAATTTTTTATGTATTCAGGTTTAATTTTAATTTTTTATAAGTTCTATCATGTTTCTAATTTTCTATCATGTATTCATGTTCAATTTTTTTACACTAAAGGATAAAGCCACTGTGAATGAGTTGATCACTTGATCATGTTCGTTTCCACCTCCTCTCATTTTTATTCTCCTTTTCCACTCTCTGCTTGCTTTCTTTGTTTGTTTCTTCCCTTTCCATTTTATGCATAGAGTAACAAAGATTCAAGGAAGCTTTCTTCTTAGTGTTTATATTTTTATAGTGAAAGCTCATCATGGTACACCTCAATTCCAATCGATCCAAAAATATGAAACATTCCAGATTTTTCAGCAGGATAACAACATTATTATAGTTGATTGTAAATTCAGTTTTTTCGGGTTGAAACCGAACCGAACCGGACAATTTCAGTTCGGGTTAAATCGGGTTAGAAATTTTTCGGTTCGGGTTCGGGTTGAATATTGGGTTTAAAAAAAATTTAGTTTGGGCTTGTTCAGTTCGGTTCGGTTCGAATCGAATGGACATGCCTACTAATAAGTTATTGAGCATGAAATTTTTAGAAATATTCATTAAAAATTATATTGTTATTCGTGATTTTGTTACTGATTTTTGTGGGATTTATGGCTAAATAATTTTAGCTCGGACAATTACATTTGGTTTTGTTATTAATTTGAATGACAAGTGAGACTTGTTGGTAAATCGGTAATGAGTTATGATTTTCATTTATGAATATATGCCATGGATATTATGTAGATATATTTCTTGAGTTGTGTATGAGGAATTAATTATGGACTTTTTCGCTGGAGGACTAGAGCTCGGGGCAAGGTTGGTTTAGGCATGCGCATGTGCATGGTCTGGCGATGTTATTGCTAATACTTTTGGATTGATTGGATGTTATTATTGTTCCTACATTTTTATATATTACTTGCGTGTGATGTGGTTGTGAATGTGGATGTTATGACTGGGATATATGGTCAGTCTGGTCAGTTGGTGGTTTACAGGTCGGGTAGCGCGTTAGTGAGCCACGCTGATGCCTGCCCCGAGAGTGGCATTGGTGGAAGGGTCATATCCAACCACTGAATTTTCTTGAATTCATCTTAGGGGCTCATGCTCAAGGGTCGCTAGTCTTGAGCTAGCAAAATGACCCATAACCTGGTGATGGTTATATTTATATTAGCATGAGAGTGATTGGTGCATGACACTGGACTTGTATGGATTGCATGAATTGATTTATTATTTGTGTCATTTAATTATGATGTTTTGTCTTGTATATAATTAAATGATGGCTTAGGGAGGGCTGAAGGAAGAGCCACTCACTGAGTTCTTTTGACCTCACACTCGTTTTTTTTTTTTTTGAGTTCCAGAATAGTAGAGGTACAGTGGCACAAGAGGCACAACTAGGGTGGCAAGCTCATGACGTAGATCTTGTGACATGGAGTCGTAGTGGTGTCTAGGACAATAGTTTCATTTTGTTTCTTTTTCAGACTTGATGCAGTAATGATCTACTTTTCAAAGTGTTCAAGATTGGTTTAGTATTATGTTTTTTTTTACTTTGGTAATTACATGGTTATTTTCGCATTATGGTCATGTTTGGGTAGGCTTGAGATACAGACGTGTACTCCGGCCGGTCACGCAACCCTAGGATTTTGGGGTGTGACAATATTTTGTCCTGACATTTTGCAATAGTTCTCCATAGCTTCCATTACTCATTCGCATGATTTCTAGCTTCCTCTTACTGTGAATATCAAATCATCTACAAAGCATAAGTGGCTTATGCTAAAATCCTTCAATATGAAAGAAATTATCTTTCCTTTACCAACAAAATCTCTCACAATTACTAATAGTAATTCTTCCATAATTATGAAAAGATAAGGTGATATTGGATCTCCTTGTCTTATACCTTTTAATCCTCTAAATTCTTTATAAGTCTCTCCATTAGCTCACAAAAGTAGCTGATGTTTTCTATACACCATTTCACCCATTATATCATTTCAGTTGGGAATCCCATACAACTCATAACAACATATATAATAGTCCATTATGCTATATCATAAGTTTTTTGTAGGTCTATTTTCAAGATTATGTAAGGCTCCTTTGCTTTAGACCTATAAAATGAGTTCACAACTTCTGCTACTAAAAGTACATTATCTTGAATCTATTTTTTGGGAATGAAAGTTGATTGTTCTGGTCCAATCACTTTGTTCAATAAAGACCTTATTTTATTAACAATAATTTTTGCTAGGATTTTATATAGCACGTTACCGAGTGCTATGAGTCTGAAGTTTATAATTCTTTTTGCATTTTCTTTCTTTAGAACCTTTACTAACATTGTATTGTTCCACCCTTTTGGCAACACCGCATTTTTATGGAAGACATCCATCTCAATTTTGATTTTTCTCTTCATAATATCCTAGTTATGCATAAAAAATCCTAGAGTAAACCCATCCATTCTAGGAATTTTCCCTCTCCCCACACTGTTAGTAGCCTCCCAAATTTTCTTTTTATCACATTCCTTTTTTAGAGCATCATCTTCTTCCCTTGTTAATTTGTTTCAACTATAATATGCTATCTCTCTGGTCTCCAGATTATTGTCATCCTTTTGTTCCCATATTTTCTTATACCATCTTATTCCTTTTGTTTGCCAAGTGAACCACCATCTCTCTTTCATCTCTATTTCATCTTTTTAACTTGATTGTATCATGAAAGTATTTTGTATTCTTGTCTCGACCTTCAATCCATTTTTTCTTTGACTTTGACTACCATTTAATTTTCAACTACCTATTCAAAGCAATTAGCTTTTTAGATAATACTCTAATATAAACTTGCTCTTCTTCAGTCATGGTACGTACTTCATCTTTTACCTCTAATGCCTTTAATTTTCTGTATGTGTCCTCAATGTTTTTTCTCCAGATTGCCTATTGTCTCTTTTTTCCACTTTGCTAGTGGAATCTTCAAATTTTCCATCATGTCACAGGTATCTCCACTCTTTGATTCCCAACAATCTTTAACTATTGTTGGATATTTCAGCCAAAATTGCTCAAATATGAAACTCTTTTTATTTCTTTTCCTATTGAATCTGCAATCATCACAACATATCAAGACTGGCATGTGATCAGAATCCACCATTCTTAAATGCTCCATTTTTATTTCATAATTCCAATTTAACCAAGTCACATTAAAGTAAACTCTATCAAGTCTAGCCATTATTCTTTCTTGTCCTTTTCTTTTTATTTGACCAAGTATATTTTGGTCCTGAATAACTAACATCAGTCATACTTCTCTTGTTTATAAAGTCTCTAAATTCATCTACAGATTTCTTTTCTATGAATGGCCTTCCTCCTTTTTTCTCTGTATGTTAGTGATGCAATTCATATCCCCAGCCACTATCCAGCGGGTATCAAGTAATGCAACCGCTTCTAATTTCTTTCACAAAAGACTTCTTTTTCTTATATTTGTGGTAGCATATATACATGAAAGGAAAAAACATCTTCCCTTTGTCATTTATGGATTGGTCTTCCTTGTGAACTACATTGCCTTTTATCATATTCCTCCTCCATAATACCATTAGTCCACCTGATTTTCCAATACTATCTACTGTTGCTCCTTCACATGTTCTGATTTTATACTTCAATAGCAAATCAGCCTCCTTCTATTCTAAGTGAGTTTTCTAAAGTAAAACTATGTTTATTCTTGGCTTCTTTTTTTCTAGCTCCTCTAATATTCCAAGAAATGATCTTCATTTGTTTCATCAACATTTCATTTCCTCCTCATCGGGTTTCTTTGGGTCACCTTAATCTCCTAGGGAGTTTCTCTCCTTTGAGATCCTTCTTTTTTTCATCTTTACATTTTTGAACCCTATTGGTACATTAACCCAGTTCTGTTTTGAGTTTATGCTTTTCCTTCCATATCACTTGATCTCTCCGGATCTAGACCTTCCTCTATAAAATCATCTTTTGTAAAACTATTATTTAATATCTTTGCAAGAGAGATACTTTAACTTTTTTGATAGCTTTTCCATGTTGTTTTTTTGTCTCTTTCATTTTTCACGCTTCCATATTAATTTCAACAACATTTTCCTTAGTACCAAACACTATTTTTTCCTTCCCCTTGTCTTTGTTTAAAATCTCAATCTACATTTTATCCACAAACTTCTCCTTTGATGGTGCATTTTTGTTGTTGTTGTTGTTCTATCTATCTCCTTGTTATCCTTTTGTTTATGTCCATTTTTCTCTTCTTTTCAATTGTTCTATGACATAAAACCTCCTCTTTCACTATCTTTTTTTCCTTTGCTTCATGCTCTTTTTTTTCGTTTGCTAACCTTTTCTTTTTCTTCAAAAACAAGATTATTTAGCACTCTGAATGAATTTTTCAAGTACCCTTCATTTTTATTCAAACTTTTATTGATATTTTTCTTTCTTTTTTACACTTGAATCCATGACCCTAGGATGCTTTCCTCCCTATCTTCCTTTTTTTCAACTGTTGCATTTTTACTTCCATCATATGTTAATTTCATTTTTGCCATGCATCTTTCTTGTATGTGCCCTATCTTACCATATTTGAAACACAAGTTTGACAAGTTCTCATATGCAATTATCTGAAAAAAACTTATATTTTTTGTATCAACCCAAATTTCTTGTTCTATTGATTTGTTCAAATCTAACAAAATACATATTCTTGCAAATTTTGCTCCTTCCCTAAATAGTGTATAGTCATCTATTTTAATTGGTTTTCCCATGACAGCAACAATTTGAAAAAAGATTAGTTTATTCATGAATTCAAAAGATAGTCCCGACATTTGAATTCATATTGGAACCATCGAGATTACCTATTTCATTGGCTGAAAACAATCTTTCCAGGGAATAAGGGATAACCATCGAGATTCAAAAGATAAACTTTAATGCAACAAAAATCCGCAGCTAAATCTATAATCTATCATTCTGATTTCAATTTTCATATCGTTAGCATTAAGTTCTTTACTAGTTGTAACGCAGGTGTTCTCCCAAAGAATTTATCATAACAGATAAGTTTGCATTCATACCTAACTTTCTTCATATCCTCCTTTGCAATAAAGATTCTCCCCTTTGCATTCTTTTGAATTTTTTCTATCTTTTGAGCCATATCTGTCGAAGTTTGTCACTCTCTTCCTTCCTTGCCATTCTAAATAAGGTCGCCCAAGAACTTGGCTGCACTTTTTTCTTCCGGTCTTCCTTCCTTCGATCAACATTGATAATTAACCTCCGTCTTTTCGCCTCCTTCGATCCCTTGGATTTTCAATTCCTCCGTTCCTTTCATTCGACCGAGATGCTCCTCCTCACTGAAAGACACTATGAATCCGTGTGTTCACCATATCAGGTGGCTTTTTTTGGTTTTGGGTTGGGTGGAACCATAGTCGCCCTTCTTTCTCTATTCTCGCTCATGAGTCTACTTAGGACTATCCAAAGTTAGATGTTTCTAATAAGGTTAATTGAGCCAATGGTAATTTGCTTATTCTTTGGCCTTGCTAATTGTAGGGACTACAAGTTTCAAGTCACTATTGTCATTAGCCTATAGTTTATCTAGTACACTCATAGGGTTAGGCAGCACCCTCGTACTATCCTAGTCACTCAAGATTTATGCATTGCTAGTGATTTTACGACGGCCCACTTCGTCTACCAAAATCAAATTTCCAAAGCTATAACTGAGTTTGATTCAGAAGTCCTAATCAATGCACTCAATACTCAATAGTGACTCACTAACTCCTTCAGATGTTTGCAATTATATTGGTAATTTTTAAGTGAAGGTGGCAGCATGTAGTACTGTAGTTTTTTACTTCAATCCGTGAATTCTTAACCAAATAGATTATCGGACAAACAACTATGCTAGGTTGCAGGGGCGAAGATACCGTGGTCTAAAACGAAATCTTAAAAAGGGGCTTTTTGGGCCCAATTGACGGGTCATTCTTGAGCTGTTGGTCTTAATTGAAGATAGTACGAGCGTTGTTACTTAATTAAATATTTATATGTATAATTGTCACTACAACAAACCTCGTATATTTTGACGTCAAAATATAAAGCTGTTTCGACGCCGGCCACCGTCAAAAATAATATTTTGACGTCGGCTTGGACGACGAAATCGAGTGGAATATAACAAGCGCTAAAATAATATTTCGGCGTCTATTTGGACGTCGAAATGTTCGACATATTGACGCCGACTTATAGACGTCAGAAGGCGTCGAAACATTTAAAAGAATAAATTTTTTTGCATATTTACGTCCGTTAAGACGTCGATATGTAAATAAAATATTTTAAAAAAAATGGAGCCGCTCAAAATGGAGCCGCTCCACCATCCTCCAGTACACGCTCGCGGGCGTCTCGCAGTGCTACAGCATGAGCCGCAGCGACTCTGACGCCTTCGGGCAGTACGAGCAGCAGCTCATCCTCCGGTCCACCATCACGTCGGGGCAATCCGGCAAGTTGCGGCACAGGTAGCCGACGCTGTCGCAGGCGGAGTCGCAACGGTCCAGGAAGCGCTAGCAGAAGGCGGATTTGGGCTCGACGATGACGGCGTCCTTGCTGCAGTTGAAGAGAGGGAGAAGCGGGTGCTACTGTCGAGGCTGAAGGGGTTAGCCGGGCGGCGCGGAGGCACGGCGCCGTCGACGTCGGAGGAGCGGCAGCTCCACATGGACGGGTTAGTGACGACGAGGTGGGGGTCGGCGTAGTCGACGGTGGCGACGGGGTACGTGCCGGATGGCGTGCGGAGGAGGAGGCGGGAGTCGTTGGCGCAGAGGAGCATGGCGTCTTCTTTGGAGGACGACGAGGGGCCAACAACGGGAGACGAGGCGACGGCTTCGGGGGCCTGCAGATCGGAGGCGGGCGACTCCGGCGTGGGCTCGGGCGGCGGCGGGGGAGGGGGCCAGGCGGGGGATCGCGATCGGAGGCGGGCTGATGCGTGAAGAAGAAGAAGAAGTAGAAGTAGAAGCGAAAGAAATGAAAAAAATATATAATTAAATATTAAAAAAAATATATAATTAAATATTAAAAAAAATATTTATTCTAAAAAAAAGCAGGAGGCGGGAAATCTCCCGCCTCCGGCTGGGCGAGCGCGCGTGCCACGCGCGCTCGCCCGCTTACCCACGCCTCCAGCAGGCGCCAAATTTTTTTTGGCGTCTGCTGAGACGCCGACGTCGAAATTTCGACGTCTCTAGGCATCGAAATTTGTTAAAAATATTATTTTATTTATTATTTTTTGACGGTTGAACCGACGTCGAAACATTAAATATTTTGACGTCTTTTCAGACGTCGAAACGAATATTTCAACACCTGTCAGTTGTTTTCAGGCGTCGAAATATTTCGACCCCTGTTGTGAAGCGTCGAAATATTTCGACACCTATTGTCAGGCGTCAAAATGTTTGTTAGATGTGGAAAAAATTTCGACGTCTACTAAAGACGTCGAAATTTATTGTATTAATTTTTTTTAATAATTTTACATTTCAACGTCTTTACTAGACGTCAAAATTAAGAAGTCGATATATAACGAATTTTTTGTAGTGTGTTCATTCATTTTTTTTTTCTTTTGTCAACTGATGAAAGTAACAATATGTCAAAATTTGGGGTGTGCATGGGTACCAGATAAATCTAGAATCGATTGGAACCTACTCAATCGGGTAGGTTCCGAGTAGACCCGAACTAAATTCGAGTAGGATTCGGGACAAAACTTAAGGAACCAATTAAAATTGATTCCGGTTTCAAGTCCAACACACCGGGGTACCAGCATAGGAACCATAATCGAAATCGGTACCCGAAACTTGTAACGACGAACTTGTAAATAAATAGGTTCCAACAGGGCACCCGGAACCTGTACTAGGGGTGAGCAAAATTTATCGATTAACCAAAAAAACCGATTAATCGATCGAACTGAAATAGAATTAATCGAATTAATTTTCGATTTGGTTAATAGTTAAAAAAAAATTAAGGTCCTGTTTGGTTAGCGAAACCAAGTCTGTTTTTATGATTTCAATTTCACTGAAACCAAAACTACTTACGAAAATGTGTTTGGTTCAGTGTTTTCATGAAACTCGATCGAAACCAGAACGAAAATGAAATCAATTTTCTTAATGAAAATGAAAATACAATAATGTTATTTTATGTGATTTCAAGACCGTTGGTTTCATTATCAAATTACAGTAATAACTTTATAATTATAAATATTTTTTTATAAAATTAATTAATTTTTTAAAAAAATCAAATTATATGTAATTTTTAAAAATAAAAATAAAAATCATTATTTTCAACCCAAACTATTGTCTTAAATTTATAAATTAATTAAACAAATTAATATCTAATTGACACAAATCCAAGTTTAAATAACTTAATTTTTTTAAAGTTGATTTATTTATAATTTAATTAAAACTAATTTTAGACCATTTGACTTATTTTTTAAAAAAATTTATAATAATTATAAATTAATTTTTATATCTAATTAAATAAAAAAATCTTAAATTACCAATAACTTGGTTAATTAAATCATATAAATATTTTATAGTCATATTAGCAAATATTTAATTTTGTAAACTAATTAAATATTTAATTACTACTGAAAATATTCAATAAAAATTAATATTATTTTTTATAACCAAATAAATATTTAAGAATTTCAATTAACTAAAACTCATATTATTTTTATTAACCAAACGAGTTTTCAGAAAATCGAAAACTAAAAATCAAAATCAAATTTTCGAAACTAAGTTTTCAGTTTCACTGAAACCAAACCAGATAATAATTTTCGCTAACCAAACAACACCTAAGGTTTCGGTTCGATTCAGTAACTTAACCGATTGTTCGATTAATTTATCAAATTAATCAAATATTAATATTAGGTATACAAAATAAAAATCATATCATATAGCAATGTTTGCTCAAGTGGTTAAAAAGAGCCTTTATGCTCCTCTTGGCCCAAATTCGAATCCTTGTATGATATTATTGTTAATTTATATTCTTTTCATTATATAATCTGTGTTAGTTAGATATAATTTGAAAGTTTAGTCTACCAGATGGTTATAGTGCTAAATATATTAATGATTGGGCAAAGTTTTGAGTCACGGGAAAATTAAAATTACATAAATATTTATTTTATTTTTTTGGTAAATTAATCGAGCTGAACCGAAAAATTCTATTCATCGAACCGAATTAATCAAATTTTTTTATTCGATAAACGATTAATAGAATTTTCTTTTTTTGGTTCAGTTAATAATCGAACCGATGCTCACCCCTAACCTGTACTACACCACAGGTTTCGAGTAGAGTCCGATTCTAGATTTCAACAAGGGTAGGGTTCTGTTTCAAGTTCCAACAAATTAGGGTCCGGGTCCAAAACCTAAAAACCGATCCTATACAGAGTAGGATCAGTATATCATAAAAAATATAGGGTACCCAGACCCACTTATCCCTAGTCAAAGTTCAAATGTCTATTTAATTTTTTGACAAGAAGATGTGTGCATGCGTTTGTTCTGCTTAATTAGCTTTAAAATTGACAATTAATGTTTAATTAATCCAAAGAAATTTTTTTCGATAAAATTAATTAAGAAAATTAATTAGGATTATTTTTTAGTTGATAGGAGGAGTAATGAGGTATTACAAAAAGGTGAGTAAAAAATTGGATTGATCGAGAGAAAATATAGGAAAGTTGGAAATTGATAAAGTAATAGTGGACTAATTAATGAAAATGAGAGGAAGATGATTACAAAAGATCAAATGACTTGTTTGAAGTCTTAATTTATAATAAAATAAATTTAATATTTAATAATGAGCCTAAATACTTGAAGACCTATAATTTTTAAGGGCCTAAAGGCAATAACCTTTTTGGCCTAATGGTAGAGCCGACCCTGCTAGGTTGTATAGCAAGTAGGGCTGTCCATTCGTGTCACACCCCAATTCCACAATGGTGTGACCGGCCAGGGTATACAAGCATACCCCGAAGCCTACTCAAATCACAACCACAGACACAAAATAAACTAATCACAGACCATAAGGATAAAACAAACTTCATATTTCAAACTCCAACCACTAATAAATGTTTATAGAACCAAAACAAATTCATCTTTTGATAAAGAAATCGCGGAAACATGAATGTTCAACCGGAATAAACTTTTAACAATGTTGAAACCATAAATGAAATAAAGAAACCACAAATGAAATAAAGAACAATAAGTCTCGATACATGACTCTCCTTAAACTTGACTACTATCCTAACTCTAACTTCGACTTGTCACGAGATCAGTCTTGAACCTGCCGCTCCCAGCTGCGCTACTCCAACACCTCAGTGCTACTACTTGTCCTGACCTGGTGCTGAAAGGAAACAAGAAAACAAAAGTAAGTCCACATTAGACTTAGTGAATGGCTCGGTCCTGAGCCCACCACTGTCCACAGTTGACAGTTATATAATAATATAATGGATAAGTTTTTTTAACTCAGAATTGAATATTTTATTTATATAAATCCAAAACATAACTCAATTAATACGAGTCGGTCACTAGAACATGTCTAGTGAGCTTCCCGCCCATGGTTCCCGAGCTAGGTAGGCCCTCTAGCGTCGGTAACCCCAAGTGGTTGGGAAAAACCCTCCAACTAGAGCCACTCCGGGTCGGTCGTCAGTGTGGCTCGCTGACGAGCTTCCCGGTCCACCCTTCCTCTGCTGATCAGCCCAACTGAACCCCCATCTCATTCACATACACAAACATGTACAATAAAATAAATAAATAAATAAATGCATCAACACCATAAGCACTTAAGGTAAACCAGCATTTATACACCATATGGTTCCAAGTACATGTTTCCTACAATAGCGTAGTTTAAAGATTTCCAAACTGAATGAAATATCTGAAATTTATAGATAACACCCATGATACAACCCCCCCCCCCCCCTTTTTCTTAAGTAATCACATAGTATTTTAAGTCATTGAGTCTCTAGGTAACTTTTCTAAAAATACAATAAAATACTTATTTACTATACTGTAAAGGTACACTAGAGCTTAAGGCATAGTTTAAATTTTCTTCTTGCCAATACAAACACACTTATTGTATAGCATTACACTAACCGTAGATGTCAATCCAAAAGATAACATAAATGGAGTATGCTAGTCCAAAAGATAACATGAATGAATTATGCTAATCCTAAAGATAACATGAAGACAATAGTAGATGTTATACTATGGCTGCCACCTACCCTTTCTTCTTTTCTTCACCCAAATAAATTCTCATTCCCTACTGTTACAATCTAGTTAAACCAACATCTTACTGATTTCACCATTCACTTGCCATTTACCTGTACTGTGCAGCCACAAGAAGTAATCAAGCATAAATAAATGCCTAACTACATCATTCGGCTACAAGAGGAAATCAACATAGATTAGTATTACAACCTAACAAACTAAGGCTTCTCTACTTCCACCTCCCCTTATTACCACCGAGCTACCTATCGCAGCCACAAGGAGAGACGCAGGTGGCATGTAACACTTCAAATTTCTTAGGTTTTCCAATATTAATACATCCACACAACACATTACTACTAAAATTAGAATCATTTCACCAAGAACACTATCCACACAACCAAGGAAACAATTCAAGCATAATAAATCCAATTAAAATAAACTAAATTGCAGCACGCGGCCACCACAACGAAATTAACTTTCTAATGCTCAATAGTGTATACATTAACCCCAAGTTTAACACAAGAATTAGCCCAAGATTCCATCATCAAATTCCATTGAAGAATGGATTACCATCATCAAGATATGGGGCGGCATTGAGAGGGAAGAATCTATGGTTTTTGGGCAATGGTTTGGCCACTCACCGGTAGGGAAATCGAAGGGGAAGATGCTCCCTAAAGTCCTTGAGTCGACGATCACCGGCGACGGCAACACCACCGGCGGCAATCCCTCCTTCCAATACCTCCTCCGTCGCCCTCTGTCGCCGCCTCTCTGCTCGCCGCCTCTCTGCTCGCCTCTCTCTTCTTCTTTTTTTAATTTCGGGTGTGTGCGGCTGTAGCAACCGCACACCCAATTAAACCCTTTTTTTTTTCTTTTTTTTTACACACACACACACACACACACACACACACACACACACACACACACACATATATATATATATATATATATATATATATATATATAATCTTATTTTAATTTATTTTATTTTTACGATTCTACCCCTCACTTAACCCAACTGCGGCTTCTACCCAACTCAACCCACATTTGCCTAAATTAGATTCCGATCGAATCGTCGGACTCGACTCGACAATTAATTCGAAACCTAAAATAAAAATAAATAAAACAAATCACTAAGCATGCGCAAAGGCCTCACCTTAATTCACATTATCCGACACTTCTTCCGACCCGCTTCGATGCGCATCCACATCGTCCGGCTAAAAAAAAAAATAACTAGATTAAATTATATAAAATTTACGGACATAACAATCTTCCCCCCTTAAAAAAATTCGACCTCGAATTTAGGGTAGAAAAGAACTCACCAAGGAATCAAAAAGATAGGGATACTTCTCCCTCATCGCACTCTCCACCTCCCAGGTAGCTTCTTGACTAGTGTGGTGTTCCCAACGGACCTTCACCAGCATAACTTCCTTAGACCTCAGCTTCCTAATCTGGCGATCCAAAATCTCTACAGGTTTCTCCTCATATGAGATTGCCGAATCAACCTCCACCACTGACGGCTCAAGAACATGAGTCTCATCCCTAACATACCGCTTCAACATCGAAACATGAAACACTGGATGCACCCTATCTAGGTTAGGCGGTAAGGCCAACTCATAAGCTACGGCTCCTCTTCGCCGTAAGATAGGAAAAGGTCCTATAAACCTAGGACTTAATTTCCCCTTCTTTCCAAACCTCACCACTCCCTTCATAGGAGACACCTTCAAAAACACTAACTCCCCCTCTGCGAACTCAATATCCCGGGCCTTTCCATCTGCATACATCTTCTGACGACTTTGGGCTGCCAGCAATCGATCCTTAATCAGTTTTACTTTTTCCACGGCATCTTGTACCAAATCGGGCCCCAACAACTGAGACTCCCCAGCCTCGAACCACCCCACGGGGGATCTACATCGTCGTCCATACAGGGCCTCAAAAGGCGCCATACCAATACTGGTCTGGAAACTATTATTATAGGCGAACTCTACTAAGGGCAGGTGCTTCTCCCAACCATCCTCTAAATCCAAAACACAAGCTCTTAACATATCCTCCAAAGTCTGAATGGTCCGCTCGGACTGTCCGTCCGTCTGCGGATGGAAAGCGGTACTGAATCTGACCTGAGTGCCCAAAGCCTCCTGGAAAGACTGCCAATACCGAGCAGTGAACTGAGTACCCCGATCAGAGATGATCATCACTGGGATACCATGATATGCCACAATCCGATCCAAAAATATTCAGGCATACTGCTCTGCGGTGAAAGTCGTCTTCACCGGAATAAAGTGCGCCGACTTAGTTAGCCGATCCACCACCACCCAGATGGAATCATTCCCCTTCTTCGACCTGGGTAGTCCAGTAACAAAATCCATAGTAATCTTTTCCCATTTCCACTCCGGCACCTCAAGATTCTGAAGCAACCCTGCAGGTCTCAAATGTTCAGCCTTAACCTGTTGACAGACCAAACACATAGACACAAACTCAGCCACTTCCCTTTTCATCCCTCTCCACCAGTAATGCTGCCGCAAATCACGATACATCTTGGTGGCTCCTGGATGCATAGTATAAGTGGAACTATGAGCCATCTCAAGTACCTGACGGCGGACTTTTGTCATATCCGGTACCACAATCCTATCCTTGAACCTTAACACACCCTCGGCATCAATCCTAAACCCATCGTTTGCATCTCCCCTCTCAACCAGACCTCGAGTTATAGCACAAAATGCATCCTCACCCTGGGCTGTTCGGAGCATATCCACCAAAGTAGACTGGACGCGAAAATGCGCCACCATACCACCAGAGTTAAACACTGATAACACCGCTCCATTTCCCAGACACTCAGCAAGTTCCCTCGCCAATAGCCTTCTTCTCAAAGTCAAGTGTGCTAGACTACCCATAGATTTCCTGCTCAATGCATCAGCTACTACATTAGCTTTCCCAGGATGGTATAGAATGGTGCAATCATAGTCTTTCAACAACTCCAACGACCTTCTTTGCCTCAAGTTCAATTCCTTCTGAGTAAGCAAGTACTGAAAACTTTTATGGTCAGTATAAATCTCAGAAGCTTCCCCATACAAATAATGGCGCCATAACTTTAGTGCAAATACTATAGCTGCCAACTCTAAATCATGGGTTGGGTAGTTCTTCTCATGAGGTTTCAACTGCCTAGATGCATAAGCAATCACCCTACCATGCTGCATCAAAACACAACCCAAACCTACCATAGAAGCATCACAGTACACTACAAAACCTCCAGAACCTGACGGTAGAGCCAATACTGGAGCTGAAGTCAACCGGTCCTTGAGCTCCTGAAAGCTCTCCTCGCACTTGCTATCCCACTCAAATTTGATGTTCTTCTGTGTCAACCGGGTTAAAGGAGCTGCAATTCTAGAAAAGTTCTCTACAAACTTCCTATAGTATCCGGCCAAGCCCAAGAAGCTCCGGATCTCAACCACACAAGTCGGATTTTTCCATCTCTGCACTGCTTCAATCTTCGCGGGGTCTACCTTCACCCCGTCCCTCGATACCACATGTCCTAAAAATCCCACACTGTTCAACCAGAACTCACACTTGGAAAATTTAGCAAATAATTGATGCTTCCTGAGGGTCTCCAAAACTACCCTCAAATGCTCACAATGTTCAGCCTCACTTCGGGAGTAAACCAGGATGTCATCTATGAACACAATGACAAACCTATCCAGAAATTCTTTGAATATACGGTTCATCAAATCCATAAATGCAGCCGGTGCATTAGTCAACCCGAAAGAAATGACCAAAAATTTGTAGTGACCATATCTCGTCCTAAAGGCTGTCTTCTGAACATCCTGATCCCGGATCCTCAACTGGTGATACCCTGACCTTAGGTCGATCTTAGAGAACCACTGCGCTCCCTGCAATTGATCAAAAAGATCATCAATCCTCGGGAGTGGATAGCGGTTCTTGATTGTCACTTTATTTAGCTGCCGGTAATCAACACACATCCGCATGGATCCATCTTTCTTTTTAACAAAAAGTACCGGCGCTCCCCAGGGTGACACACTCGGGCGAATGAAACCCAGATCCATCAATTCCTGCAACTGAGCCTTAAGCTCTCTCAACTCAGCCGGTGCCATACGGTATGGGGGAATTGAGATTGGCTTCACCTCTGGCTGTAAATCAATGCAAAACTCAATCTCTCGAACCGGCGGCAAACCCGAAAGCTCTTCCGGAAAGACATCCGAATATTCACTAACCACCGGTGTCTCCTCTACCTTTCTGACCGAAATTTCACCTTCCTTAGCCACGGACACAAAAGCTAGAAATGACTGACAGCCATTCACGAGCAACTTCCGGGCCTTAAGGGCTGAAATAACCCCGAAAGATTCCCCTCTACCTTCACCCTGGAAAGTGAACGACGGCATGCCTGGCTTATTAAAAGTAATAGCCTTCGTTCTACAGTCCATAGAGGCATAGTGAGAGGATAGCCAGTCCATGCCCAATACCACATCTATCTCTAAGGTGGGTAGAATTACCAATTCTGCTTCCAAAGCATGCCCACCAATGGACACCTCACAGCCCTTGAAAACTATCTCAACATGGACAGAATGTCCTGTCGGTGTTGATACAACCAAGGGTACCTCAAGGAAATCTTTTTCTTTATCAAGCTTAATAGCAAAGTTATCAGAAATAAAGGAATGAGTAGCTCCAGGGTCAAATAGAATAAATGCAGGTATGGAACAAACTGCAAGGATACCTGTTACCACGGTCTTAGACACCTCAGCACCATCTCGGGTCATAGTGAATACTCGCGCAGGAGCTCTCCCAGATCCACTGGCACGCGGCTGCCCTGAACCCTGAGGCTGACCTCTTTGTGCAACAGAAGCTGCGGACACTGGTGCTTTCCCTCTAGACTGTGCTGCAATAGAACCACCTCTGATAGGACAGTCCCTCCTGATGTGACCCGACTGTCCACACCCGAAGCAGGCATTTGTACGACCAAAGCACATCCCGGTGTGCCTCCGCCCACACTGCCCACACTGCGGTACCTCAACCCTTCTCTGCACCTCAGACCCCACTGTCCTTTGAGTGGCCCCCGGCCCGGTACCTGGGCGACCTCTGAAACTGCCTTGCCCCCGTCCGAACGAACGGGCTGCTCCAGACACCATGCCCTCAGAAAAACCCTGTCGCTCGCCAAATCCCTGCGGCCTGAATCTCTTCCTAGCTGGCTCCTCTTGTCGATCAGTCTGTACCATCGACTCCTTCCGCATTGCCTCATCCACCACCTGGGTGAAAGTAGAGTCCTCAGTAAAATGAATTAGTCTGCCAATCTGAACTCTCAGTCCCTCCACGAACCGCCTGACCCTGTCCGCCTCAGTCGCCACTAGCAGGGGATGGTACCGTGATAAGCGTGTAAACTCCACCTCATACTCTACCACTGACATACTGCCGGTCTGCTTGAGCTGTTCGAATTCCCTTGCTCTCTTCTCCCGCACACTCCTGGGAAGATATTTCTCCACCATAGCTGCTCGGAACTCCTCCCATTCAGGGGGTGGTGCATCAACCCCCCTACGAGACTTCCATACTTGGAGCCACTCCTTAGCAGGTCCCCTCAGCTGCAAACCCACCATCTGCACCATGGCTACTGAAGAGCATCCTAACACCTCGCACAACTCCTGACAGTCGTTTAGAAAAGTCGTCACCTCCACACCAGGGTCTGTGCCTGTGAACTGCGGCGGTCTCAATTGAACAAAATCTTTATAAGCAACGCTGCCTGACACTGCCTCCCTAACGACTGGAGGTACCAATTCCGCTGCCCCCTGTGCCACATGTGCCACTGGCGGCACAGGTTGAGACTGCTGCTGCCTCAGCTCTCGCTCCCTACGAAGCTCCTCAGTCAACTCGGTCACTCGAGCCTCTAGCATGGTCACCCGAGGATCCTGACCAGCCTCTTCCTGAGCCGGCTGCCTACCGCCACGGCCCCGGCCCCGTCCACGGCCGCGACCACAACCGCGCCCACGTCCACGTCCACGTCCACTTGAGGAATTACTCCCACTACCACTCGCCACAGCATCATTAAATGCCTCCATCACTAATAAGAATAGCAACCAAGAACAGGTAAATTAATCTAACAGGAACAATGAATAAAAATGATACGTACCGCCGCTGGTGCGCAGGCTCAGTTCCCCGATCTCGTGACTAGGACACACTGTATGCCGACATGCTAGCAATACCGATACAGCACCCCAATGTCCCTAAAATCGAAGTCAATACCTAAACCTGGCTCTGATACCACTTTGTCACACCCCAATTCCACAATGGTGTGACCGGCCAGGGTATACAAGCATACCCCGAAGCCTACTCAAATCACAACCACAGACACAAAATAAACTAATCACAGACCATAAGGATAAAACAAACTTCATATTTCAAACTCCAACCACTAATAAATGTTTATAGAACCAAAACAAATTCATCTTTTGATAAAGAAATCGCGGAAACATGAATGTTCAACCGGAATAAACTTTTAACAATGTTGAAACCATAAATGAAATAAAGAAACCACAAATGAAATAAAGAACAATAAGTCTCGATACATGACTCTCCTTAAACTTGACTACTATCCTAACTCTAACTTCGACTTGTCACGAGATCAGTCCTGAACCTGCCGCTCCCAGCTGCGCTACTCCAACACCTCAGTGCGACTACTTGTCCTGACCTAGTGCTGAAAGGAAACAAGAAAACAAAAGTAAGTCCACATTAGACTTAGTGAATGGCTCGGTCCTGAGCCCACCACTGTCCACAGTTGACAGTTATATAATAATATAATGGATAAGTTTTTTTAACTCAGAATTGAATATTTTATTTATATAAATCCAAAACATAACTCAATTAATACGAGTCGGTTACTAGAACATGTCTAGTGAGCTTCCCGCCCATGGTTCCCGAGCTAGGTAGGCCCTCTAGCGTCGGTAACCCCAAGTGGTTGGGAAAAACCCTCCAACTAGAGCCACTCCGGGTCGATCGTCAGTGTGGCTCGCTGACGAGCTTCCCGGTCCACCCTTCCTCTGCTGATCAGCCCAACTGAACCCCCATCTCATTCACATACACAAACATGTACAATAAAATAAATAAATAAATGCATCAACACCATAAGCACTTAAGGTAAACCAACATTTATACATCATATGGTTCCAAGTACATGTTTCCTACAATAGCGTAGTTTAAAGATTTCCAAACTGAATGAAATATCTGAAATTTATAGATAACACCCATGATACAACCCCCCCCCCCCCTTTTTCTTAAGTAATCACATAGTATTTTAAGTCATTGAGTCTCTAGGTAACTTTTCTAAAAATACAATAAAATACTTATTTACTATACTGTAAAGGTACACTAGAGCTTAAGGCATAGTTTAAATTTTCTTCTTGCCAATACAAACACACTTATTGTATAGCATTACACTAACCGTAGATGTCAATCCAAAAGGTAACATAAATGGAGTATGCTAGTCCAAAAGATAACATGAATGAATTATGCTAATCCTAAAGATAACATGAAGACAATAGTAGATGTTATACTATGGCTGCCACCTACCCTTTCTTCTTTTCTTCACCCAAATAAATTCTCATTCCCTACTGTTACAACCTAGTTAAACCAACATCTTACTGATTTCACCATTCACTTGCCATTTACCTGTACTGTGCAGCCACAAGAAGTAATCAAGCATAAATAAATGCCTAACTACATCATTCGGCTACAAGAGGAAATCAACATAGATTAGTATTACAACCTAACAAACTAAGGCTTCTCTACTTCCACCTCCCCTTATTACCACCGAGCTACCTATCGCAGCCACAAGGAGAGACGCAGGTGGCATGTAACACTTCAAATTTCTTAGGTTTTCCAATATTAATACATCCACACAACACATTACTACTAAAATTAGAATCATTTCACCAAGAACACTATCCACACAACCAAGGAAACAATTCAAGCATAATAAATCCAATTAAAATAAACTAAATTGCAGCACGCGGCCACCACAACGAAATTAACTTTCTAATGCTCAATAGTGTATACATTAACCCCAAGTTTAACACAAGAATTAGCCCAAGATTCCATCATCAAATTCCATTGAAGAATGGATTACCATCATCAAGATATGGGGCGGCATTGAGAGGGAAGAATCTATGGTTTTTGGGCAATGGTTTGGCCACTCACCGGTAGGGAAATCGAAGGGGAACATGCTCCCTAAAGTCCTTGAGTCGACGATCACCGGCGACGGCAACACCACCGGCGGCAATCCCTCCTTCCAATACCTCCTCCGTCGCCCTCTGTCGCCGCCTCTTTGCTCGCCTCTTTTTTTTTTTTTTTTTAATTTCGGGTGTGTGCGGCTGTAGCAACCGCACACCCAATTAAACCTTTTTTTTTTTACACCTATATATATATATATATATATATATATATATATATATATATACATATATATATATATATATAATCTTATTTTAATTTATTTTATTTTTACGATTCTACCCCTCACTTAACCCAACTGCGGCTTCTACCCAACTCAACCCACATTTGCCTAAATTAGATTCCGATCGAATCGTCGGACTCGACTCGACAATTAATTCGAAACCTAAAATAAAAATAAATAAAACAAATCACTAAGCATGCGCAAAGGCCTCACCTTAATTCACATTATCCGACACTTCTTCTGACCCGCTTCGATGCGCATCCACATCGTCCGGCTAAAAAAAAAATAACTAGATTAAATTATATAAAATTTACGGACATAACAATTCGGTTCAACCCGAATCGAACCGAATCGAATTTTACCAAACTGAATTTTTTTATATACCCGAATTCAAATCCGAACTCGAACCGAACTATACCTAAACCGATCTAACCCGAATCGAAATTATTCGATTCAGTTCGATTTTCAACCCGAAAACTAAAATTTTAATTAATTCGATTAAAAATTAAAAATTATTTTATAATACCCATTTACTTATCTATATTAAAAAATTTAAAAATATATTATTTTTTAATTAATTCGATTTTCGGTTTGGGTCGATTCTCGAATTCCGGGAACCGAATCCGAATAGAAATCCAAATTCTGGTTCAGTTCGGGTCAAAGAACCGAACCTACAATGGTTGAAACTGAACCGAACCAAAAAAATTAGTTCAGTTTTTCGGTTCGATTCGAGTTGAACCAAATACTGGGCAGCCCTAACAGTAAGTCTAGTATATGAACTTTCACTTGATCTCTTGATTTGGGCTTCAGCTATACATCTCCAATGTTCTTCAATAAAATTTGTTAATTGTTATATTTGAAAAAGTAATAATAGTAATTTATTTTTTGAAATAATAATTTGCAAAAATAATGATGGTGGACTTACTTTGGACCTCCGCAATCCCCATCAATAATTATAATAATTTGATTTTTGTAATAATAAAATAATTTAATTTTCATACATTATAATTATTTATTTAATATATGCAATTATTAAAATTTATTTAATAATTTAATTTTTCTTAATATTTTATATAATATTATAAATGTTGAAAAATAATATTAAAAAATATCATAAAAGATAAATTTATAATACTATTTCTTGAGATAATGTAAAAATAATATTTCTTGTGCACGAAGAATAATATTCTATATTTATTCATATCCAAATATCTAATCACCAGCTATTTGTACATCTATAAGTGCATTGATAAAGAGGAGTTGGACTTAGTAACGTCCGAAATCAAAATCAAGTGGTGTGGGTGGCGCCGGGCCCTGCAAATTCAACATTTACTCCTATACAATAGAATGAATTGTGTGAGGGCACATACCGAAGAAAGCTACTATGGAGTCCGACTCCATAGAAAATTTTTATGGAGCGAGACTCAGAAGGTGAAACACGAATCTCAAAATCAAATAAAAGCTGATTTAAAATTCGTATTTCACCGTCGAAATCCGGCTCATAAGATTTTTTTACGGAATCAAGCTCCATAATCATTTTTTTCCGCACATACCACCCACACACACCACCCCATGTAGCGCCGCCCGTGCAAAAAGGACGAGGATGTGAATAATACCGCCCCTGCAAAAAGGACGATTATGTGATTAATAATTACATGCATGTTTTACACGTAACTTCAACTTTTGTTCTCACGTGTGATTCTGTCTACGCACGGCAATGACTAATTAAATTCTAGCTAGAAATACGGCTGCCTCTCAATTTTTCTAACCGGAAGGGTAGAAACTTCTTTGCCCTAATCAGCTTCTACACGTCAATCCAGTCATCGTGAACTCTATGCTCAAATTATAATTCTAGCTAGACATTATAATCAAGCTAATCACTAAGCCTAAGCAAGTTCAAATTATAATGCAATGGAATTAATAAAAATAAAATAAAATAATTAAAAAATATTTTTATTAATAAAAAAGGAGGAAAATGGAGTTAAAATATCTGGAGAACTCTATGCTCAATTATAGCTGTGTTATAAATTAAGTCGGTCATCTGGTGGAACATGCTTTGCATTTTCCTTCTCTCTTTCAATCTCTGATGAAATTGAGAAAAGAAATTGCACTTTGCAAGCAGCTTCTGGAGATGGCCGGCGAAGTAAGCTTCAGCAACATGGGAACCTCCATTCCAGTGGACAACGTCCAAGCTCTTGCCGCTTCCATTTATGACCAAGGCTCCACTTCCGTCCCACCAAGATACCTCAGGCCAGAGGCCAAGACTACTGATCCCATCGCTTCCGACGGCGAAAAAATCGAACCTCCGGTCATTGATTTCGCTAGACTTATCGATTGCCGTACCTCACAAGAAGAGTCTGCCAAGCTTCACAACGCCTTTGCAGGCTTGGGCTTCGTCCAGGTAAGTGACCAGAAACTCATGCATATATCAAAAACCAGTTAATGGTGCAAACTCAGTTGTTGGTGTATTCCACAGCTGATAAATCACGGAGTTCCCGACGAAGTGATCGAGAAACTGAAGGCTGATATCATCGACTTCTTCAACCTTCCTTTGGAAGAGAAGAAGGCAGTCGCCCAGTTGCCGAACGACTTACAAGGTTACGGCCAAGCCTTCGTTGTGTCCGAGGACCAGAAATTAGACTGGGGAGACATGCTCTTCCTCATGACCCGACCACTCCACATCAGAAATATGAGATTCTGGCCTACTCGTCCTCCCACTTTCAGGTTCTTTATACAATCATCTCGTTTCTTTGTTAATTAATTACGTACCTTTGAATTCAATTTTCTCTTGCATCATTTATCTCAACTTAATTCAGGGACACACTCTCATCCTACTCTGTGGAGTTGAAGAGGGTGGCAGCTACTCTGTTTGAGCTTATTGCTAAATGCCTGGGGATTGCACCAGAGGAATTACTTGATATTTTTGAAGATCTCCCCCAAGGAGCGAGGTTCAACTACTATCCCCCATCCCCCAAAGCGGATGAGGTACTCGGCCTTTCGCCGCACTCCGATGCGACCCCCGGCTTGACGTTGCTCCTCCAGGTAAACGACGTCCCGGGACTGCAGATCAAACACCAAGGGAAATGGTTTCTGGTGGACCCGCTCCCTGGCGCTTTCCTTGTCAACGTTGGTGACATGCTGGAGGTATAAAATTTAACAAACGTGCTTAAAAGTTTTGATGAATATTTTAGAACTGACGAAGAATTGATGGTGCAGATACTGAGCAACGGGGAGTACAAAAGCATCGAGCACAGAGCAATAGTGAACACGAGGAGGGAGCGTCTCTCGGTGGCTGCTTTCCATTTCCCCAAGGAAGATGCAGTGATCGGGCCTCTTCCGGGGCTTGTGAAAGAGGGGAAGGCCAAGTACAAGAGTGAGAACTACCGAGCGTTAATGAAGGCATTCTACGGTTCCAAACTCGACGGGAAGAGTCTTGTAGAGCGTCTTAAATTGTAAAATCCTCAGTCCTTAATTAGACGTCAAAGCTGGGAACGGATACTGACATGCATGTTAAGAATAATGTTTTCGCTTTTTGAGAAACCCGAAATTCTTCAATAAAATTCTCATGGTTATGTATGTAAGCCGTAGATGATCTTATTATGTCAGAATTGAGTGGTTATCTCTAATATTTATATATATATATATATATATATATTTAAAAATTTATATTTCACTACTAGAATATTAATTGGCTATCAGCCACGGGACTCACCGACGAACACCTCGGCAGTTAGAAGAATCCACGGTTCTCCGATAGCCGCACAAGCCATGGCTGATGTGACCCATTAGCCACGGCTCGCATACGACCGCCTCATACCATCGCTCATATCCAATGGCACGCACGGCGTGTGAAATGAAAAAAGTTATCAGTCAAGGCTTAGAGAGGGCTATCGAGGCTGTCGGTTACATTATTTAGTAATTAGCAATGGCTAGGCGACCGTCGGTGATAAAATGATGGCGCTCGATTAGCGCAAAAATGAAAAACTAATCAACGACGGCTCAGAGAGGGCCGCGTCGGCCGTCGTTGATATAGTAAATATTAATCCACGGTTTACCCACGGCTGACGAGCCGTCGGTGAAAAGAATTTTTATTTGCGTTCGCGTCCGACCTCTCTTCTTCTCACGCTCTTCTTTCTACGCTCGAATCCCTCACCGTCGAAGCCCTCGCTGCCATTGCCGCTGATCGCTGTTGCCTCTTGACCTCGCCGCGCGCTGCCTCTCGATCCTGTCGCCCAACGCCCGATCGCCGCTACCTCTCGACCTCGCCGCGCACTGCTTCTCCGCTCGATCGCTGTCGTCGATCGCTGCTACTCCGCCTGATCGCCGATCGCCGCGGCCTCCTCACCGTTCAAGTAACCTGATGCTCCCCCTCTCTGACCAATTGTGGCCGAAACCCTAGGTTTCGGCCTCGATCTGCCGCCAGTCGGTTGTAGTTTAGGTTAATTTTATTATTATTATTATTTGTTAAGTTAAGATTAATTGTTAAGTTAATGTTGGTTAATTGTTAAGTTAATTTTGGTTAATTGTTAGATTGATGTTGATTAATTTTCTAGATTAATTTGTAGATTATATAATTTTATTTCTTAAGTTAGATTAATTTTGTAGATTAATTTTGATTAATTTTGATTAGTTTGTAGATTAATTTAGAATAATTACTTAAAAGGTTAGTTAGTACGGAATCGTCCACTGTGGACTCCTGCTTGAATTGTCCACCGTGGACTCGTGCCGAAATCGTCCATTGTGGACTCGCACCGAAATCGTCCATTGTGGACTCGCACCGACATTCACAAATTTAAAAAATAATCATGACGTGTTGATACATTTCACGTATAGACAAGTCAAGTTTTAATTTTGCAAAATCTTAGATCCGTTCGGCGGTTGTATATATGTTCGTGTAAACGAAGTAGATGATCTTTTATACGACGTACAACCCTTGAATTGTCTCTAATTGGAGAACATAGTTATTTATATTGCACTTAGTTTATTTCTTTTAGTCATTATTTATTTTTAAAATTTGGCTATTGTATCTCACTTGTTCTCCGATACGCGCCTAGTGATATGCGTATTCGGAGAACTGTAGGGAGATGCTGCCGAAATTTAGAATGAAGTTAATAACTAAAAAAAATACTTAGTGCAATATAAATAATATAAATAACATGAATCCCGAATGAAATAGGATCATCCCACCTAAAGACATTATCTAAAGATACTCCCAACTCTTTAACAGAACATGTGGGGCGATCGAAGTTGGATATACTGACGAATTCATCGTGGAGCTATAACAGACAAATTTCGAGTAGGCGTAACTTACTTCTTAAATTTCGCATACTCGAATAAAAAATTCGTTAGTGGTGATAAAATCTGATGATCGTGCTGAAAATATTCGAACATAAGATTTTTGGACCGACACTACTAGAAAAATGGGCATCAGCAACGGCTGATGCCGTTGCTGCGCCGTTGCCGAAGAGTATCAGCAACGGCCGAGACGTTGCAATAGAGCCGTGACAGAAACTCGCGTTGCTGATAACTTAGCGACGTATCAGCAACGGCCGCTCGGGCCGTCGCTAAAAATATTATCAGCAACGAACACCGAGCCGTTGCTGATAACATTAATAACAACGACCACTGAGTCCGTAGCAACGCCGTTAGTAAAAGCCCATCGCTAAGTCGTTGCTGTAGGTCATCAGCAACGGCTTTCGATAAACTTTTAGCAACGGCTTTCCCACGGACAGCCGTGGGAAAGCCGTTGCTAATGATGTGAACCTGGTAACGAAAAAATTTAAAATTCCAAATTTCCATTGATACATTGATACATTATCTGATACATAACTCACACACCCATACACTCATACACACATTCATTCACACATCACAAACACACCAAGATATACATCAAAACAATTATATTTATATTGATAATTATCCACGATAGTATAAAAACAATTCAAATGCAAAATTGAAGTATCAATATCTCAGTAACAACGTCAATATAAATTAAACAAGTTCAATATCTCAGTAACAAAGTCAATATAAACAAAATCTCACGATCACGATGGAGGATGGTCTGGATCATATGGCGGGGTCTGGAGTGCTTGAGTGTACACCGGCATGGACTGACTCGAGGACGATGGATTAGATGATGCCGAAGAGATGCCTGCTTCGGGATGACCTGACATGTTGCGTAGCATAGCATGCATCTCCTCCATCATCCGACTCTGACGCGCGACCGTGTCCTCTAGAGTCCTTATTCTGCTACTATGATCATAACTGGATCTAGAGGTGGACGGCCGCTCACCAGCGACCGGAGGGGTCGGTGCCCCAAGTGGCCCTAGTACCGCTCGCGCATGACCACTATCTGCGAAGCCATATACGCGGCCATGGTCCCAGCCACCTGCGGCCTTGACCCACGATGCTGCGTCCAAGTCCTCGGGGGTACCCCCGCGCTGCACCACCGTCTGGCTGTAGGTCTCCTACTCGAGTTTGATTTTTTGTTTAATATTTATCATAAAACTTAAATTATAAATATATAATGAATAATTTAAACAAATATATAATTACCACAATGTATGCAGCGCGGTTGTGGATGTACTCCCCCGTCCTATGTGCTCGACGGTGAGTCTGCTCAAACACCGCCATGGGGGAGGGTCGCTGGACAGTCCCGTCATCCAACACCGTCGTCTACATTTACAAAACATATACATTAATTAGTACACATAGTAACAAATAAAATATATAATTAAAAGATATACTTACCATACGGTTCACGTGCATTGCAAATGCAACAGAGCCGCCGGTGTGACGCGTTGCTCCCCCCGACATGCGATTTCTAGCCGCATTCCGAGAAACCTCCTGCCATCGATCCGTCGACCATATTCCCACGAGCTAGTCCCATATATCCGGAGTAATCCAATCGGGGCCGTATCCCCGAGTCTCCGCGATGTTAGTGGTCCTAGCTCAGGCCATCGCCTGGGACCGACCCTGCCCCAGCTGTCTGTTGTACCTTGCCCGGGAAATAGCCTCCCAGGCAGCGTAAATGAAGGGCCTCTGGTCCTCGGCCCATGTATAGCGAGCCTGCAAAATAATAATATCAGTACCAATATTAATATATCATCATGCATGTAAAAAAAATAATAATAATACGTGCCTCAAACTTGCGCCATAGCATGTCGACGTGCTCGCTAGGCACGTGAGACCACGTAGGCCATGCCTCGTGCATGTATCGTCGAATAGTAGAAGAAATGCTCCTCGGCACTTCTTCTTGCTTGAACCTGCACAACAAAAATAAATTTTAATATTATATTATGATATAATGAATTTGTATAATTGTCGTAATTCATGATATATTACCGCTCCCCAATCACGCTAATCAATCTACGTGACTCTGTGGCTGGTGGAGGCTGCCACCTGTTCGGCTCGCATGGCCGCCTGCGTCTGGATGTACTAGCCTCGGCAGTATCATCCTCATGAGGATCAGCAACAGGAGGATCAACAGCATGAGTAAGTGCTGGAGTCTCACCGATCGGAGACTCCGAAGCTCTCCTGCGTGGATAACCACGACCAGACATATCTGTCGAACAGACATATAATCAGATTATTGTATAAATAGTAGAGATATATTTAATAAAATATATACTTTACAATTATTCCTCATCATCTGAATAATAGTCTTCGAATTCTTCTTCTTCTTCCTCTTCTTCATCTTCTTCATCTCCAGCTTCCTCAATTTCATGATCGTCATCATCAGCATATTCAACTTCTAATTGAATTGACGTTGTGTCTGCATCCTCGAGTATTGGAATAATACGATCTACAGCAGGAGGATCATCTTCTTGATAGAAACCATGTGTCATATCAGGTATCAGCTCATTTTCTCCTACTATCGGATCAATTTTTCCTCTACCTTTTGTCTTACAGACTACACGCCAATATGCTCTATCTTTATTTCGAGCCGGATACTTCGCGTAATATACTTGTTCGGCTTGTGATGCCAATATAAAAGGCTCATTTGCTGCCAATTTCGATTTATAATTAACCTCAACAAGTTTGTATTTTGGATGAACTTTCATGCCCCTTTCTGTTGTATCGAACCAATGACATCTAAATAGGATCACTGATTTCAAGCCGAAGTAGTGCAACTCTATCATTTCTTCCACCAGTCCATAAAAATCCATATCACATTCAACATAGGTTGTCCCTTTCACGCAGACCCCAGCATTCATCGTCTTTTTTGTAAATGAATATTCAATCGTGTGAAATTTGTACCCGTTAACAAAATATCCGCTATAGCACGACACAAGTCGCGACGGTCCACTAACAAACTAAAATATTCTTTCATCTATTTCAGCTCTGTGATCTTTGCTGTAAGTCTGAATCCAAATAGGGAAATCACGATTCCGTAATCTCTCCAATTCTTGATCGTTGTGAATAGAGTATTTTTGCACCATCTCAATGTCAAATATTTCAATGAATTGTTCAATCTCTGGACAATTGAGTAATACATACAAGTGTGCCAAATGATACTCTTCATCGCTTAAGTGTCGAGATGGACGAGAACCAAAAGCACGACCAGAGTGACAAAATATATTTAAACGTCCATCTGAATGTCGAACACCCCCGTCGTCGTTACGTGGAAGACGATCAAATCTTGTCTGTACTGTCGATTCAAATGTATCCAAATGTTTCCATGTTTCACTGTCAGATGGATGAGTCATTACTGTATCATCACGACTTCTTGCATGCCAACTCATGTAGGGGGCTGTCTTTTCCGACATGAATAATCTTTGAAGCCTCGGTGTTAGTGGAAAATACCGAAGCACCTTAAACGGGATATTTTTCTGTAGGACCGATTTCTTCTCCTTGTAACGAGGGTGTTGACATACATGGCATTTATCCAACTGCACATTTTCTTTATAATATAAAATGCAGTTATTTTGGCACGCGTGTATTTTTTCGTACCCAAGCCCCAATTTTCTCATTAGCTTTTTAGTCTTATAAAAAGTTGGCTCAAACTTGTTATCAATAGGCAGCATTCCATTAATCAATCCAGCAATCCGATCATACGCAACTCCGCTGATATTACAATCGGCCTTGATGTTTAAGAGCTGTGTCATTGCTGAAAACCTAGTCTATTTAGGACAATTCTCATACAAAGGTTCATCGACAGCTTTCAACATCTCGTAAAATTCTGCAGCTTCTTTATTCGGTAATTCAATCTCTATCGCCGTTTGTACTTCTGTGATATCAACCGCTGTAGTATCTGGTGGGACTGATGTCTGAAGAATTGGCCGATCAACATTATCATTCAGGTGGAATTGACCCCCAAGACTATCAAGTATCATAGTTCTATAGGGATTACATTGACCGGATGAAGAAGCACCAGCAGAGGAAGATTCACCATATGTCTGAACGACAGGATTGCTCGACGTCTCGACTTCGCGTGACTCCCCGTGACAAGTCCATAGAAAATATCTTGGTGCAAATCCTTTGGTATATAGATGCAGAGTGACAGTCTCCCGATCCAAAAATCGTCCATTCGAACAAATGCGACACGGACATCGGATTTGATCACCCATGCTAACGAAATTTCGATTCGAATAGGCGAAATTTAGGAAGTACGTTACGCCTAATCGAAACTCATTCGTTAAAGCTCCACGATCAAGACGTCGGTACATTCAACTTCGATCAGCCGACATGATTCTGTCAATCAATGACAATTTCTTTGGTTAATGTCTTTAGGTGAGATTGTCCTATTCCATTCAGGATTTATGTTATTCGTACAGCACTTACGTTTTTATTTTAACTATTAACTAATTATTCTAAATTTCGGCAGCATCTCCCTACAGTTCTCCGAATACGCATATCATCTGGGCGCGTATCGGAGAACAAGAGAGATGTTGCCGAAATTTAGAATAATTAGTTAACAGTTAAAATAAAAACGTAAGTGCAGTACAAATAACTATATTCCCAAATTATCCAATCAGGGACAATTCAAGAATTGTACGTCGTATAAAAGATCATCTACTTCTTTTACATGAACATACAATCCCCGAACGGATCTAAGGTTTTGCTAAATCATATCCGACTCGTCGATGCGTACGTGAAACATATCAACTCGTCGGATGGATGATTATTTTCTAAATATTTCGAGACAGTTCGAGTCTATATTGGACGATTTTGGCGCGCGTCCGAAGTGGACGATTCCGGCGCGAGTCCGAATTGGACGATTCCGGCGCGCGTCCGAAGTGGATAATTCCGAAATTAATCTAAACCCTAAAAATTATTCTAACAAATTAAATAATTAATCTAAATAATTAATTAACAATTAAAAAACAATAATAAAATAATATTAAACTACAAATTTTGGCGCCGGAGTACACTGGCCGGACACACTGTCCGGCCAATGTACAAGGTCCAGCGGCGGCCATCGGCCGACCGCCGTCGGCCGAAACCCTATTTTTAGGGTTTCGGTCAAATTTTCTACCGGCCGCAACAGGAAGAGACGGCAGCCGGAGGGCACATACCTGACAGTGTCGGCAGCAGCGGGAGGCATCGTCGGCGTCGTCGGCGTCGGCAGCGGCGGCGAGAGGAAGGAGAGGAGGTGGCGGCGGCAGCAGCGGGAGGAAGAAGGGGGTCGGGCGCGATCTGCGACCTATATAAACTTATCAGCAATGGCTCACTCGCCCGTTAGAAAGCCGTTGCTGATAATTTATCATCAGCAACGGCTCACTTGTCCGTTAGCAAGCCGTTGCTAATAAGTTATCATCAGCAACGGCTCACTTGTCCGTTAGAAAGCCGTTGCTGATAATTAAAATCATCAGCAACGGCTCGCATGTCCGTTAGAAAGCCGTTGCAGATACAACATATCTGCAACGGCTCGAGCGGCCGTAAGAATGTCGTTGCAAATAGCAACGGCTTGAGCGGCCGTTGCTGAAGACCAAGTTTCTAGTAGTGCGAGAAACTGTCACAATGCATCTGTATACAAAAGGATTCACACCAAGATATTTTATATGGAATTGTTATGGGGAGTCATGTCAAGTCGGGACATCGAGCAATCATATCAGCCACCATCCCTTCATCTGATCCATGCCTGTTAATTGACATCGAGACGTAGGCCACGAGGGCCTAACAGAATTCTCTCTCAGCCACCAAAGGGAGAGTCGCACAGATCAGTTAGTGTGCACATAAGAAGATAAATAGATGCATTAATTATTCCTTATAATTTATTTATAATTCAATATATCATAATGTAGAATTATACTATATTTGGTGCAGGTTTGAGCAGGAGGACGTCCGACGGACGATAGCGGGGATGATCCAAAAGTTTATGCAGGGGGTGTGGCCTACATGGCCTCACGTGCCCCATGAGCATATAGATTTATCATGGCGAGAGTTCTCAGTAAGTATATTTATTAAATTAATATTAATATTAAATATCGGTCGGTAATAATAAATTTATTTTTTTACAAGCTCATTATACATGGCCGGAGCACCAAACCACTTTTGTAGTGGCCGTATGGGAGCGCGTTGGCCACGCTCATTAAAATGGGCTGCTTCACTAGGCCCGTAAAACTATGATAAGATAGCTGGGGGGCCACACACATTGGGCAGACTTGGGGACACGATCCTGAGTGAATTCTTGGACCTGTGTGGCACCAGCTCGTTGAGCAACGGGACACACCTGAGTGGCAGGAGGTCTCCCAAACACCGTTGAGAAACCGCATGTCTGGAGGACAGCACGGGAGCGCGCCACACTGGTGGCTCAATGTCTTTTGCGATGCATGAGTGTCGTATGATATGTATAATTTTCTTACTTTTAATTAAGTTATATATTGTGTATAAAGATACTAATGTATTTATTTTCTAATGTAAGACGCAGGTGGCAGAGGATGACAAGGAGTTTGAGCGCCCCTTCCTGATGTAGGTGTTTGAGCGCACTCACCGTCAGCGACAAGGAGCGGGGGACTACGTCGATTGTCGGGCCTCGATCATCATGGTAAGTATTTATGTCTATTTGATTTACATAATTTTTATTTATAGTTTATATATATATATATATAATTTAAAATATAAACGTGTGTAGGAGATATACACGAGGACGTGATCGAGCGTGGAGGCACGCCGCAGGACTTTGACGCGGGAGCGTGGGTCGAGACTGCAGGTGGCTGGGAGCATGATCGTGTTTATGGCTTTGCAGACAGTGGTCATGCACGAGCCGTGTTAGGGCCACTTGGGGCACCGTCCCCTCCCGTTGCGGTGAGTGGCACTCGACGTCCCGGATGCAAGACCAGAGCTGGATAGTGGCCTTGGAGTCCAAGCTTACACAATAGAGACATACGATGGAGGAGCAGTGACAGAAGATAGAGGAGCAGAGGCATACGATGGAGGACCAGAGACGGACGAATGACTAGTTGAGACAGACGATGCAGAACATACAGGCCCTCCTCACTCGGATTGCATCTCACTCGGGCATTCATATACCGATGATGTCCCAGCTATCATCCTCCTCGACCCAGTCGACATTCCCAACTCAGTCGCTGTCGACTCCACCGCCTCCACCGCAGTCGTGAGATTTTGGTTTACTATATTTTGATTATATTTTGATACTTGTTAGCCTCTGTTTGAGGCTTAGATATTTGATAGATGTTTATATACTTTACATTTGATATTTTGATATTTGTTTGCCTCCGTTTGAGGCTTATAGTTGTTTATATACTTGATAGTTGTATATATACTATTAGTTTTGATATTTGATATTTGTTTGCCTTCGTTTGAGGCTTAGAATGATGATATTTAAATAAAACTTATATGTTTGGTTATAAATATATGTGTATGATGTTTTGTGGTTGTAAATTATGGTTGTAAATAGATTGTATTGTATAAATATTATTGTATAAATGAATTTTCAAAATTTTCATTTCTTTCAGTTACGTACATGATATAACTTCAGCCACGACTTACCCACGGCTGACCGTCATTACGCCGTGGCTGAAAGCGTATCGTAAATGGCTGATGGCTTGGGCAGCTCCAAATATTATGGTTGCTAATAATATCACCGACGGCCGAGAGCCGCAGCTGATAGTTTAATTTCATCGACAATCGCCCATGTGTTTAAATCAGCGACAACATGCGCGGCTGTCGCTGATGATTACTTGGGACGATCGACCTCGGCCGTCACAAATTATCTGAGACGCACATATAAGCAACAGCTTTTTGCCACGACCCTCGTCATCCATGATAGTCTTCACCGGCGGTTCAGCAACGGTGTGAGCCGTTGATGACAGTGACTATTCTAGTAGTGTTTATTTAGGAGAGTTGAGAAATACAAGATGAGAAAGGAGAGAGAAAATGAGAAAGACAAATACAAGAGGGGAGGTCCTTAAAAAGGGTGACACTCGTAGACCAGCGAAAAGCGCTTAAGTAAAATTTGACCCTTCGATCACTAAGATGGAGTAGGATTTGAGAGACTTGTTCGAAGCATCTGGAATTTTGCTCTCGCCAGATCATCCATTTCCAAGTCATTAAAAGCTGAATTTTACATAGGTTTTTGACCTTGCTTCGAGTGGTACTAATATTCGACGTTGCTTCGAGTGGTACTAATATTCCAAGGCTCAAAGCATAAGAAGAATTCAACATGTTTGTAGAGTCATAGAAGTTCCTTCCACCGTCTATTATATAGGTGCAGTGTAGGATGATCATGAGATTTGTTGTAGCTTTCGCAGAGAGTGCACATGGGATTCACCTGAATATATTCCTTGCAAGCAGGGGCGGAGCCAGCTTAATCTTAGTGGGGTCAATTGCCCCTTCTGAGATTAGTTCCCCTTATATATTATGTATATTTTTTAACATTTTACTACATAAATATATTAAATTATCCCCTCTAAAAATATTGTAAAATATTCTTTTATGTATGGTTTTATATTTTGCCCCTCCTGAAATAATTTTCTGGCTTCGCCCCTGCTTACAAGTAGTTTATCTTTAGTTAATAGTTTGTGTCAGATGGTAAGCCGATTGATGATGGAGATGGATTCAAGGAAGCGATGATTCTATAAGAAGTTGGCAGATATGGGTCGTCAACACACTACAATGCAATCAATCTATAGAGACATAAAATTAGAGATAAATTAAATTTTTATTTCTAAATATTCACATTTATAGACTAATAGACATAAAATTTATTCTTAATTAGCATCTAAAAATCTATAAAAAATAACAACATAGTCACTTAATATATTTGACTTTAAGCTATAGAAACACCAGCAACAAAGTCAATTAACTAATCTGACTCTAAAGCTAATTCTACATATTTTTAGAGGCTAATTAGGAATAAATTTTGTGTTTATTAATTTCTAAATGTGAAGATTTAGAAATAAAAATCTTATTTGTCTCTAATTTTGTGTCTCTATAAGGCGATTGTGTTGTAGTGACACATCTGAAGTTCACTAAGTTGTAAAAGGAGCTGATTGTGAAATTACTAGTGGTAGTCCATTTCATCTCATCTCCAATGAGGTGAAGATATGAGGCCAAATCCACGTTCCGTTTGTTATTGGGACGTAATATGAGAAGTTAATGTCCCAATCAATTATCTCTCTGAAATGATTATTTTCTTTAGTGCCTGCAATAGTCATCTACAGGTTGGTTGATTGACGATAAAGAGAGCTGTGTATGTCTTTCAACCTTTGATTTTTGAACCACGGGTCATTCCAAAGTCGGTTCCGTTTCCAACCTTGAATTGTATCGAGAGGGAAATTGTGTCGAAAAGCTTTGCGATATTTCTCCATAGTGGTGACCGTAGAATCTGACGTGTGGTTTTCATACATATGCATATTTGGATAAAGTTCAAAGATGATATCAACCCGTCTCATGGCTTCCCGGTTGAGCAGTTTTTAGATCAATTTCTCGAGTCTCGCATTGCTATGGTGCTAAAAATTTAAAATGCCAATTTACCTTCTAATTTTTTACCGGTGAGAATGTCTCACTGTACCAGACATTTACCCCTCAGAGAATCTCTGATCTGTTGTCTATCCAAAAAAACATTTTCTTTCGTTTGTCGATCTGGCGGTTGATCCGATGGGGGCATCGAAGATGGAGAAGAAATAAGATGATTGGCTAGTGACTACAATATTAATTAGAGTAAGCCTTCCTATCCAAGAAAGCAGAAGACCTTGCTAGGAGGTGAGTGGATATAATGCAATTATTTTGTTCTAGCCTTTCAATAATGGATATAATGCCAGAAGTCAGCCAATATATATTCATGTTTGCCTTTCACTAAATGTTGTAGATAATAATGCAATTATTTTGTTCTAGCCTGTAAACGATGACATCTATTAATTAATTGGATAAGCAATAACATAAATTAATAGCACAGGAATATCATGAAGCTTATTCCCAAAGATTAATTCTGAATAATAAATGTTAAATAGGCTAATTGGTGATATGATGTCTAATTCACATAAGGATAGAAGAAATAATATTTTGTGATTATTTTCCTTGAGTGGTGTGCATGAATACATAACATATATAATACCTACATGCAATGTGAAGGTTGTAGTGGATGCCGTATTTGTGAGGAAACGTGTTGCTTTCCAACCTCTTGTATAATTAAAAAAAAAGACTTAATTATATTTTTTTATCTCTTAAAATATTATATTCTTTTCGTTTGATTTTTTTTTAAAAAAAGTTTTCGTTTAGTACCTCAAAATTTATTTTTATTCTCATTTGGTCCATCTGTTAACTTTATGTTAACTTCTGTTGTTTAGTGTCACATGATAATGTTGACATGGATTAAAGAATAACCAAACGGAAAAAAATAAATATTTTAAAAGACTAGATGAAAAAAGTATATATTTTAATAACTTTAGATACTGATAATAACTTTCCGTTTGGTCCTCCCGCCCCAGAGCTGTAGCGAGGCGGCGAAGGACTGCGGGTAGACCTGGTTGAGTCGTCCAACAGTAGTGCACCTGCACACAGGTGGCACAGTCGGGGGTGGCACTGGAAGAGGCCATAGACGGCGAGGCTGGGAGGAGGGGGGGGGGCGGTGTCGCCACCGGAGTAGTTGTTGTAGGAGGAGAGGGTGGTGCTGGTGACGATGGAGGTAAGGAGGGAGTCGAGGTTGGAGAGGCCGGGTGGCCGCCACTGCGCTGGTGGTGTTTGGGTGCGTCAGGGCGGTGCTGGGGCGGGCTTCGTTGGCGAGGTCGTGCACCGGCGGAGTAGTTGTTGTAGGAGGGTGGCGCCGGTGACGATGGAGGGTGAGGAGGGAGTCGAGGTTGGCCATGGATATCACGAACATGACATTAATCTCATTGGTGGGACACGTGGAAAAAAGTGTGGGTCCAGGTGGGGTAAAAATAAAGTATACAAAAAAAATATTTTAATATACGTGTGCATGCCACGTCAGAGGGTTAACGGGGTAGCTGATGAAATTTTGACGGAGAGATGCAATTGATACAAATGTGATAGTTGAGGATGCAATTTGGAGAAGTCAAAGTTCAGGATATATTTAGGTAATTATCCAATAATTAAAGATCTACGCTTTACCGATGGCTAACGGGCCGTCGGTAATAAACCTTTTTATTCGCGTTCGTACCCGACCATTCCTCTTTCATCCTTTTCTTCTTCTCTTCTCTGCTACCCCCACTGTTGTCGCCCACTGCTCCGTCCGCTACTGCTGCCGCCGGTTGTCTTCGTCCGCTATTGCTGCCGTCGGTTGTATCCGTTCGCTATTGCTGTCGTCGGTTGTCTCCGCCCTAACTCGCAATTTATTCTTTCTGTCGCTTCTATCTTCGCCACCATCCAACGTTGGTGATCGCCCAGTCTCGGGCAATCACCGACATTGGACAACGACGCCAGCGTCTACATGCTAGAGCCAGATTTGGGGCCGAAGGTTTTGGCCCCAACTAGATGAAATAGTAGCTAGTAGTGTTGTTGGCTACTGTTGATTAGGGTTTAATTAAACCCTAATTAGAGTTTGATTAGGGTTCAATTAAACCCTATTAATTTTTTTTTGTTAATTAATGTTATATAGTTTGATTATGATTAATGTTAATTAGTTTAATTAGTTTAATTAATTTAATTATGTCGAGAGCATGACACCAAGATAGTTCAATATCATGACGAGTTCACTGTGGACTCGCATCGGAATCGTCCACTGTGCACTCGTGCCGAAATCATCCACTATGGACTTGCGCCGGAATCGTCCACTATGAACTCGCACCGACATCCACAAATTTAGAAAATAATCATGACAAGTTGATACGTTTCACCTACGCATCGACGAGTCATATATGATTTTGCAAAATCTTAGATCCGTTCGGGGGTTTTAGGTTCGTGAAAATGAAGTAGATGATCTTTTATACGACGTACAACCATTGAATTATCCCTAAATGGATAATTTAGGAACATAATTATTTTTATTGCACTTAGTTTTTTCTTTTAGTCATTATTCATTTGTAAATTTTGTCTATTGTATTTCTCTTGTTCTCCGATACGTGCCCAGATGATATGCGTATTCGGAGAACTGTAGGGAGATGCTGCCAAAATTTAAAATGAAGTTAATGGTTAAAAGAAATATTTAGTGCAATATGAATAACATGAATCCCGAATGGAATAAGACCATCTCACCTAAAGATATTAACTGAAGATATTGCCATTGATTGACATAACATGTTGGGCGATCGAAGTTGGATATACCAACGAATTCATCGTAGAGCTATTTTGAGTAGGCGTAACTTCTTAAATTTTGCCTATTCGAATCAAAAATTCATTAGTGGTGATCAAATTTGATGTCAGTGCCGAAAATGTTCGAACACAAAAGTTTTGGATCAGGAAACTGTCACAATGCATCTATATACAAAAGGATTCACACCAAGATATTATATATGCAATTGTCACTGGGAGTCACGTGAATTCGGGACGTCGAGCAATCCTATTGATCATGCTCATGGTGAATCTTCTAGTGTCATTTTTTCTTCGTCCAATCCACCTAATCTTTATAGAACAATGATACTAGATAATCTTGGCAGTCAATTTCATTTAAAAGATAATGTCGAGTCAGTTACTGAGACGTAAGTTCAACTAGATACTACGACGGTTGAAGTCACAAAAGAACAACTTGCGATAGACATTGAATTACAGAATAATGGAAGACTACCTCCAAATAATAAGTTTGAGCCAATTTTTTATAAGATAAAAAGTTGATGAGGAAATTAGGGCTTGGGTATGAAAAGATACACGCGTGCCCAAATAACTGCATTTTTATATTATAAAGAAAATGCACAGTTGGATGAATGCCCAGAATGTGAACATCCTCGTTACAAGAAGAAATCGGTCTGACAGAAAAATATCCCGTTATGAAAGGTGATTCGATATTTCCACTGACATCGAGGCTTCAAAGATTATTCATGTTGGAAGATTATACTGCCCCTACATGAGTTGGCATGCAAGAAGTCGTGATGATGCAGTAATAACTCATCCATCTGACAGTGAAGCATGGAAATATTTGGATAGATGATATCCTTCATTTGCTAAGGATATTAGAAATATCATATTGGGATTGTGCACGGATGATTTTAATCTATTTGGCCATTCGGTAACTCCTTATTCATTTTGGGTGCTGCTAATCATTTATAATGTACTGTCGTCAATGAGTATGAAAAATGAATTTATCTATCTTTCGATGATTATTCCTGGTCCTAGGGGTCCTCAGAAAGAAATTAATGTGTTTCTCCGACCCCTAATTGATGAACTGAAAATATTGTGGGCTGAGGGAGCTATCACTTATGATTGTCACCATAAGCTAAACCTCAATTTAAGAGTTGTTTTCTTGTGGACAATCAAAGATTTGCCGGCCTACGGCATGTTGTCTGGTTGGAGCATGCATGGGCGACTCTCTTGTCCGTATTGTATGGAACATTCAAAAGCCTTCAATCTTGAGAATGGGCGAAAAATTTCCTTCTTTGATTGTCATCGTCGGTTTCTACTGTCTAACCATCAGTATAAAAGGAATCATAATAAATTTACCAATGGTAGAGTCGAAAGAGATGAGCCATCACTAATGTTGTCTGGTGAACAGATGTTATCACGTGTTTCCATGCTTCTAGATATTACTTTCGATCGGAATGATAGAATTTTAGGCTTTGGTCAAATACATAATTGGGTGAAAAAAGTATCTTTTTAGAATTATCGTATTGGAGTTCATTACTGATTCGGCATAATTTGAATGCCATGCACATTGAAAAAATACTTGTTTGATAAATTTTTTAACACTTTGATGGATGTTTCCGGAAAAACTAAAGATAATGTGAAGGTCCGACATGATGTGAAAATACTTTGTAAGAGGGCGGAGTTTGAGTTGCAAGAGGTCAACGGATCACTTCATAAGCCGAAAGCGTCGTATGTGTTAAATAAATTAACAACAAATGAAAGATATGTATCAATGGATCAAACAACTCAGATTACCTAATGGATATGTCTCAAACTTATCTCGATGCGTGAACATCGATGAATGCAAAACATCAAGGATGAAGAGCCACGATTGTTATCTATTCATGCAAAGATTATTTTCGGTCGCGTTTCGAGATCATCTACATAACAAGATTTGGGATCCGTTGACCAAATTAAGTATGCTTTTCAGAAACATTATGCAAATGTCCTTCGAGTTCAATATATTTCAGCACTTAAAAATAATATTATTGAAATCATATGCAAGCTGGAGCAGTTTTTTTCTCCTGTATTTTTTAACTCGATGGAGCATCTACTGATACACTTGGCATAAGAGGCACGAGTTGGTGGCCCCGTTCAATACCGATGGATATACTTATTTGAAAGATACTTGAATCGTCTGATGAAAAAAAGTAAAAAACACTGCGGTAGTTGAAGGTTCAATATTAGAAGCATAATAATTCAAGAAATTTTAATATTCCGCTCATTTTATTTTGAATCGATCATTTAGACAAGACTTAATCGTCTTCCACAGAACGACGATGGGGGAGCTCGACCATCAGATGGGGGATCTCGACCATCAGATAGTCATTTAAATATCTTTTGTTAACCTGGTCGTGCTTTGGGTTCTCATCCGTCTAGATACTTAAACGACGAAGAGTACCATTTGGCACACTTGTACGTTTTAGTCAACTGTCCAGATATTAAAAAGTTCATTGAAATATTTGACGTCGAGATGGTGACAAAATACTAAATTTACAGCAATGAAGAATTAGAGAGATTTCGTAATTTTGAGTTCCCTAACTAGCTTCGATATTACAATACTTAACACAAAGGCGAAATAGATAACATAATATTTGAGTTTGTTAGCGGACCGACGCGACTTGTGTCATGTTATAACGGTTATTTTGTTAATGGATATAAATTTCACACAGTTGAATATTCATTTACAAAGAAGACTATGAATGTCGGGGTCTGCGTCAAAGGGACAACATATGCTGAATATGATGTCGAATTTTACAGACTATTGGAAGAAGTCATAGAATTGTACTTTTTTGGCTGGAAATCAGTTATCCTTTTTCAATGTCATTGGTTTGATACAAGCAATAGGGATATGAGAGTTCAACTAAAGTATAAACTTGTCGAGGTTAATTACAAATCAAAATTGGCTTCAAATGAGTCATTTATATTGACATCTCAAGCTGAACAAGTATATTATATGCAGTATCTGTGTCGAAAGAAAGATAGGGTAAATTGGCGTGTAGTCTGTAAGACTAAAGCTAGAGAAAAAATTAACCTGGTAGCTGAAGAGAATGAGCCGACAGATGACTTCTATCAAGAAGAGGATCCTTCCGTAGTGGAGCGAGTTAGTCCAATACTCGAGGATGATGACACAGAGTTAGTTTAATTGGAAGTAGAATATATTGATGACGACGATAATGAAGTTGAGGAAGAATAGAATGATGATGGAGAAGAAGAAGAATTTGAAGATTTCGAAGAAGAACAAGAAGAGTACTACATGGGTGATGATAATGACAATAACGAATAATTGTAAATGAATAGTATATCTTCTATTATTAAATCTATCTATTAATCTATTACATATAATCTAATTATATTCATATTTGACATCTATGGTTCGAGAAGTACATGCCCGAGAAGGATTTCCTCGCAGGACCCCTCGACGATTACCACTCGTCACCCCATATCCATCCACCGATATCCCCCCGCTTATAGCCACCATCCCTTCGCCGACACCCACCATCCCCCGCCTCTAGCCACCATCCCCTCGCTGACACCCACCATCCCCCTACATGACTACCTATAGCCACCGTCCCTACGCCTCCACCCACCATCCTCCTGCCTGTAGCCATCGTCTCTTCGCTGACACCCACCATCCCCTCCACCTTCGGCCACCATCCCTCAAACGATCCAGGTCCATCGACATCGGCAGTGTCGACATCCAGACGTAGGCCACGAGGGCCTAACAAAATTCTCCCTCCGCCAGGTGAGGGAGAGTTGCGCAGAAAAATGTAAGTAGATGCATTAGTTATTGATTATAAATTATATATAATTCAATATATCATAATATATAATTATACTATATTTAGTGCAGGTTCGAGTAGGAGGACGTTTGTAATACCCGTGAAATTTAGTAAATATTTTGTGTGTATGGTTTCAACTGGATGATCGCGGTGTGCAACAATGCGTGCGGAGTTGCTCGCGGTAAGGCATGGCTTGAGGTGAGATCATTGCTCAATTGAAATCTCTTAAATTTAGAGTTAATTTATGCATTAGGTCCAAGTTGGGTTTGAGCCGAGTCCGAGGTTGATATTGGGGCTCGAATCAGACAAGTTTTGAATAAGTTGGGTTAACTTAAGTGCATAAGGGGCAAAAAGGTAATTTGTCATTAAAAATAATATTTAATAGCCACCTGGGACCGTATGGCTCCAAGGAGGAGCCGCACACAACCCAAGGAGGCGAGTGGATACGGAGGGATCGTTGAAGGAATCAGTCGGGAATTGAAGGCTTTGTCGGATCGAATTCGTTACGAGGCTTTAACATCATCTTCCGTTTCCCTAACCTAGTTCTAGGTGTGTGGTTCCCTTCTAAATCCCTAAGTGTATGATTTAGGGTTGCCGATCCTTGTAGGAAGGATCTAATGGTGAAATTTTCGTGATTTGGTTTCATGTATGCATTATTCTTTGCGATCGTAGTTTTGATGTTGTTGATTGGCATTTCCTTGGGGTTTTGGGTGGGCGGCAGCCCTAGGGCATGCCCTTAGACCCTAGGGTTGGCCAGCCATGGCATTGGAGGCAAGGAGGGTTGTAGGTATTTGATTTATAGTTTTTCAGCAATTTAATTCCGAATTTTGCTTATGTAAAAGCATGCTAAAGTCCAAGTAGAAATCTAAAACTTGTGGCCTAAGAGTGGGGCGATTGACCCTTAATGGGTAGGGTACCTTTGTGTAACATCATGTAGGGACTTTTCTAGATTGAATCCCTTTATATTAAGCTGCAATTTCATTATATATATGCTGGAATAAAATGCAAGGTATGCTAAAATTTAATTACAAGCAAGCTGAAATTTCTTGTAAGGTATGCTAAATTTTATTTTTAACATGTTGAAAATTAGGTATGTGTGCTGAAAATTTATGAGATAGTATATTGAAATTTACCTACATGATATGCTGAGAATTATGAGTATCAGTATGCTGAAATTTCATATTTAGGTGTGTTGAAATTTCATATTTAAGTGTGCTGAAATTTTATGTTCAATATGAAATTTTTTGAATTGTGAGGCTAAAATGTTGCCTCGCGGTGTCCTGAGATTACATATCAGTTTATACTCATAAAACTATCATATTACTTAGATTGTTTTACACTCAAGAGGAATTATGGACTCTAGATAACAAGTGCAGAAATTTTCACTACAATAGGCTGAATTTTCGGCTTAGGGTTGAAATTTTCCGCGACACATAGACGAGCTAGGGAACAAAAATTTCTATGACTATTTACATTGAACATGGAAACCTTCAGGTATTTATGGAACCATTCTGAAAATTCTCGAGTGTTCGGATGAGATTTCAAATGTGAAATGGTTGGTGGCGGGAAGGTACGTCATGCTGAAATTATTCGGTAGAACGATAGAATTTTGCTACATGACGACCTGCCATGGGCATACAGTTGCGAGGATAGGAAATTGAAAGTTGCTTTAGAGGTTAGAATGGTGGGGTGGTACGGCGTGTGAGTAATTAATTGGGGTCAAGTAGCGACTGAGTGGGGTGCAACTGTGCATGCAACCAAGAAATGCGATTATGGCCGTACTCACCCGAGTTAACCACCGCATCCTGTAGTGTACATTTCTATCCATTTAGTGGACGTGCTTGTGGATGTGTGTGTGATTGTCGGGTTGGGAGGCGTGTTAGCGTGAGAAGCTAATGTCAAACCCAGCGAGTCGATTGTGGGTAGAGATATTAGTCGGTGAGCCACACCGACGATTGACCTGAGTGGCACTGGTCGGAGGGCCTTTCCCGATCGAGTTTTAGGGCACTGAGACTAGAGGGTCTTTCTAGCTCAGTGAGCCCGAGGCGGGAAGTTCACAAGGGTGGCCAGCCTAGTGAGCGACTTGCGAGTTGTATTTTATGTGATTGAGGATATCTCACTTGGGCCGAATTGGGCCAGAAGGTGCGCAGCGCACACGAAATGACTTATTTGAATCTTCACAGATTTCATATCAGCTCTTGATGCATATTAAATTATTTTACTATATTTTTATGTGGATTGGCTTGGTAGTGGTTGAGACGGCCCTTCATTGTGTTTTATGAACTCACTTCTCTTTTGGTTTTGTTTTGTAGATCCCGATCATTGAGGTATGGCGCAGTTAGTGGCGGTCTCGTGAAGCTAGTTGATGTAGTCGAGTCTTAGTTGAGTCATGTCTTTACTTTGAGCATGTGAACATTATGTGGTGTCATTACCTTTGAACATTTTGTTATGTTTTATCTTAAGTATTCGGATTGTTTTGTGAACTTGTTTTATTATATGATTGGAGTCTTTGAGTTGAGATTGACCATTAGTTGTCTATTTTTCATATGCATGGTTCGGTTGCATGGTTTAGGCTTCGGAGTGCTTGTCCGCACTCTGGCCAGTCACATGACCCTTTTCAGGGCATGACAAAGTGATATCAGAGCATGTGGTTAGGTCCAAACTACATCATTAGGGCATAGAGTACCATATAGACATTTGTTAGCATGTCGATATATGGTGTGTCCTATTTCAAGAGACTAGGCTACGAAGCTTGAGCGTACCAGCGGCGGTATGTATGATCGTCGTATAAGGTTTGAGGCAGTGATTAATCTATTTCATATTCTTCTTTTATAGCTATGGAAGCACTTAATGGTGCGGTGCTGAGCGGCAGTTGTAGCAATTCCATAGGCCTGCGGGCCCGAGATCGAGGCTGAGATAGGGGCCGCACTGGGGGTTAGCGCCGTGGGCACCCAACCCAAGGGAGGGTAGATCAAGACCCCAAGTGGCTCAGTTAGAGGCTCAGGTAGCTGAGTTAACAGAGGAGCTCCGGCGGGAGCGGGAGTTGAGGTAGCAACAACCTCAACCTAAGCCGGTAGCACTAGTGGCACACATGGTGGGACTGTAGTTGAGAGGACCGGCGAAGGAATGACTTCACTCTTGGAGGGCCCGTAGGGGATTACTACACGATCCCCTACATGGGATGAGTTTAAGGCCGCAATCACAGAGCGGTATCTGCCCATGAGTGTCTAAGAAAGGCAGGCAAAAGAGTTTGAGCAGCTTCTGCAGACCGACAGCATGTTGGTACAACAGTATGAGATGGAGTTCACTCGATTGTCCCGTTATTAGCCTCTACTAGTATCTATAGAGACGGTCAGGGTTAGGAGATTCGTCGAGGGTCTGCGAGTGCAGATTGGTCGCCTGATCCACTACACACAGAATACTACTTTTGTTGAGGCGGTCGATGAGGCTCTACGGAAGGAAGCTCTAGTACCTTTAGAGCGACCAGAGGAGCCCTCAAGGAAGAGGTCCAGATCCCATGGACCAGGAGAGTGGTAGACAAACTCTGAGGGTGCTTCCGTGAGGATAGGCTAGCAGATGGGCCGAGGACAAACGACACTGGGGTGTATGTTATGGTCGTACACATACTTGTTTTGGATGCGGTCAGCTCGGGCATTTCAAGAAAGACTGCCCAGCCGGTGGGGGTCAGAGGGCAGCTCAATCTCAGGTAAAGGCACTAGTGTGAGTTATTTCTGTGCCTCAGAAGGGACAAGCACAGTGCAAGGGGGAGCGTGCGAATGGTTCTAGGAAGATTCCTACCCGAGTTTTCTCTCTTACACCAGGCAGCGCAGAGCCGTCGAATACAGTGGTGGCAAGTACACTTTCAGTTTGTTCTGCTAGTGGTAATGTTTTGTTTGACCCGGGTGCCACTCATTTTTTTGTTTCGGCTTTATTTACAACCCTCTTGAGTGAATAGATAAGTTTTCTTGAGGCACCTTTAGTGGTGTTGACGCCTATGGGCGATGTAGTTGTAGCTAAGTCGATCTTTTTAGACTGTGAGGTTTCTGTTTCTAGGCACCTTTTGAAAGCTGATCTGGTTCTACTCCCGTCGTTGGGGTTAGATGTTATCCTGGGCATGGACTGGTTGGCTACCCATTACGCGAAGGTAGACTGCAGGGCAAAGGCTGTCATTTTCAGTAAGCCTGAATTACCGCAGTTTATTTTCTAAGGTGATGGGAAGGGGGATTCATGTAGGGTAATCTCAGCCTTAAATGCCCGAAAATTGCTTTATGTACGGCGACCTCGCCTTTGCCTTTTGGTCCCGCTTGATGTATGGCGAGGGCGGAGATGGCCACGACGGGAACCCCCCCCTTGTTAGCCGGAGTTGGTGGCGGCAATAACTAATATGAATTCGGGTTAGGGAAACCCTAGGTGGAAGGTAAAAGATGAATGGTTGAGATCTGATCGTATTTAGATGAAGGGTTGAGATCTGATCGTGTTTAGATGAAGGGTTGAGATCTGATCATGTTTAGGTGAAGGGCTGAGATTTCATCATGTTTAGGTGAAGGGCTAAGATTTCATCATGTGTAGGTAAATGGTTGAGATTTCATCATGTGTCGGTGAATGGCTAAGATTTCATCATGTCTAGATGGAGGGTTGTGATTTTATCATGGTTAGATGAAGGGTTAAGATTTCATCATGGTTTAGGTGAAGGGTTGGGATTGCATCATTGTTTAGATGAAGGTCTAGCTGAGATTTCATCATTGTTAGATGAAGGCTTGAAATTGCGTCATTCGTAACAGTGATGTATTAGATGGAAATTTAAAGTATTTCTTTATTATCCTAAATAATTATTTTGAAGGCTTTAAAGTTAGTAAAAATAGTCATATAATGTATAAATTTTTACCTAATCGACGTTCTGGATTTATTGGCGAGGTCTGTTTCGCCGTCAGACCTTCGGATTTTGAAAGCAATGGGTGGTCGACGCCTCATTTTGCGTGTCGAGTTGGAAATCATGTTTTATATATTTTTATGGTTCCAATCTGAGTTGATTCGTTATTTTAATTGTTGATAAGGTGAATCTCATCCTAGATCAGTGTTACCCTATGTTGAAATATTATCTTGTTGTTCTATTCCATTAATTTTACTGTTGAATTTCCTTTTGTTTTGTTTTCCATTATATACTTGCTTCCTTTTCTTATGATGTTGGACATGCTATATTCCTATTTCATGGTTATTATGTATGCTGTGAGATCTTGATTTGTGAGCACTATTTTCATATATATATATATGTGTGTGTGTGTGTGTTTTCGTTATTAATGGCAGGAGGAGGTGGACGTTGAGGTATGCCCTAGACATACCATTTATTACTTATTGACAACACATCTTACTTTATGTTCATACACATGAGTTGTGTGATGTAATGTGCTTGTTGTATTTCCTGAAAGCCTAGCTGTTGAGGGGAGGGTATGCCCCAAAGAGATAGCGTTGATCTTATTTCGGAAGTCTGGCTGGTGAGGGGAGATCATATCCCAAAGAGACAGTCCGAAGATCCGACCGGTGAGGGAAACGTATACCCCAAAGAAACAGATTGGAAGAGCCAATGTCGGTGAGAGTAGAGCATGCCCCAAAGAGACGACACTGAGCTGGGTGGTAATTCGATGGCCACCCATCTACCTACACTACATGGCTATGGGACTGACGGGTCTGGAGGAGGTGCATTCATGTGATTGAGACATTGCATTGGCATTACTTTATTCATGTGGTTGTATTTATTCATGTGTTATATTCATTCGCCTGTTGGTGGTTGTTTATCATGCACATAGTGGTGGTAGACTTATGATATTCATCCTCACGTTCCTACTATGTTCAAATGCATGTTTATGTTGTTTTAGTTTTTACATGATGATGAATTGGATGATTGATGACTGATCTACTCACTAAGTCCTAGTCGGACTTACCCCTCATTTATGTTGTTTTGCAGCACCTGAGTTAGATCAGAGAGGTATCGGGGTGCAGTAGCACGGTTGGTGGCGGTAGGGCAATAGATCTCGTGACATGTCGTGATCGAGGAGGATAACGAGTCCTGACATTTTTATTTTTGTTGAGTCATGTAGACTCGGTTATTTTGTTTCCGCATTTTTCTTAGTTTGGAGTGTCCTTGTTGGAACTTTAAAGTTTTGAAAATAAATTGAATATTTAGTATTTATCAAATTAGTGGTTGGGTTTCTTTTAGGATTTGATGTTTACCTTTAAGTTTTAAATTTTATAAAATATTTAGGTTCATTACTTGTTTATGTACAGTTTGCTTTGGGGTTAGGCTTTGGGGTACGTGGCGTATCATAGCCGGTCATATTGTGTTTGGGGTGTGACAGAATATTTTCAGAAATTCCTCAAAGCTACAAAAAAATCGAAATCGTGAAGTTAACTTTACTTAGAGATCGATACGCAGTCCTTCATGCTCCGACCAAGCTCGGGGGTTGTGGATTGGACTAGTACTATTGAGCTCTATCGAATTAGACCTAGTAGTGCCCTACAAACAAACTTGAGCCAAACCAGACGACTTCGCCAAGGGGCTCCACCTAACCATACTCCCAGACCTAACTCGAGTCAGACCACACGGCTCCGCTCGGGAGCTTCATCTGGCCATACAAGGACATCCATGTCCTTCCTTATTAAGAGGGATACGTCATTACATGCCCACTATCTTCGGGATCAGCCTCGACCCATTGTGAGCAATATCCCCACGAGATTGTGATGCAGTGTCATCACTTTCACCTGCAATAAATAAGGACACGACACGCTTCAGGTAAACTAAGTTTCATTTCCTATTACCTCCACCTTAGAGTCTCATGCTAACTTGAGCATCAAAGTATCTTTTGCAGTCCTCCCTCCTGTCGGAGTTGCACCTGACTAGGAGAGACATCGAGCCAGACAGGACTACAACAATCCACGGGCAGGAACACCCGCAAATATCCGTGGGAATTCATTCTCCCGTGGCGGGTACCCATTTTCGATACACTCGGAGAATTAAACGAAAATGAGTATCATATATCCTTCGCGGGGCGGGTAACAGGGAGGCTCCTCTTGTACCCGCCCCGTTGACATCCCTACTTCCGATAGTGTGTTGTTGCATAGCCACACGAGAAGCATTTAAGGCAATGGTGTTGTTGGCGATGCTTGCTGATGAAGCTAGAGACGAAAATGGAAGAAGGCACTATATAATATATATCAAATATTACATCAATTTTATCTCTTCTAATTTAAGACATCAAATAATTGGAGGAACAAAATTCATCCTATTTTATATCTTCATTTTTCCATTGTTTCCCGAAGGACATATATGATTTGAAAATTGTATCTATCATTTATGTTCAGCATTATCAAATTTAAAAAGCGGCGAATATTATTAAATTTAATTTCGAATAAAAGGGAATATAAATATCATTGGGGAGTGAGAATTAAAATCTAAAAATCGTAAGGACTTAAATTGATTTAATATTATATAATCCCTAATTTGTATGATCATATAAAAAATAAACCATAATAAATATTTCATTTACAACTATATAGATTAGGGTCGCTTGTACAAAAGTAGGAATGGATTGAGCCAAGTAAGACCCAATCAAATTTCGAATTGTGTCTACCATGACTCGGAGTTTTCAAGTGAGCCAATTCGAAAATTCAATTTTAAAATATTCTTAATATAAAATTACAAAAAGAATAAGAAGAGTCATATAAAAATATTAATAAAATTTATACTATAAATATATATTAATATATATAAACTAAGTACATATATTTACATAAATATTTGTTAATACAATTACATGCAAACCGAGTTCGAGCCAAATTTTACAAGTGTTTGGTTATGTGAACGACTAAACGCCCAGCCCACTGCCCCACTCCATAATCTCCATTGATGGTGTGACACAAGTGATAATAAAAAAAAATATTTTAAATTTATTAAGTAAGATGTCACGTCAACACCTAACGGTTGCATTGACGGACATTTAACGTCGTACTAGAATTGATATCAATTTGATAGTTTAGGATGTAATTGATACAAATTAAAGATTGAGCTAAATCTGTGAAAAGAGTCATAGTTTGGGCTAGATACATTAATTAATGCAATTCTTCAACTAATGGGAGGCCTTCTGAAAAAAATTGGTGATGGCAGGAGCACTAGAACTCTAGAAAACCCTTGGTTATCTAATATTCCTATAGGAAAATGGCCCACTCATGTAAACATTGATAAGTTGGTTGCTTATTCTCAGGTTTCACACTGATATTAAATTTTCATTGGAACTTTGATCTTATATTAGACCTGTTTGGGAATATTCAATTGAATAATATTGGCTTGATTTATATTCCTAAGCAAGAGAAAAATAACATATGGGTTTGGAGTCAAAACAACAGTGGAATCCTTATATGAAAAATTGCTTATAACTTCATTAAAGACAAACAGTTTAATGCATTGCCGGCAGGAATTAACTGGTCGAGTTTGTGGGATATGTGTTGCATTCCCAAGATTAAAATCTTTGCTTGGAAAATGATCTGGAAAAGACTTCCTACTTCAGGTTACTTTGCCAAGTTAAAAAATTCAATCCCTAACAATTGTTATGTCTGTTCTAGTATGGAGGACTGTCAAGACCATATTCTCTTTGAATGTGCTTTTGCTATGGATTATTGGAGTACTGCTTCTGCTTTTTTAGACCTCCAGTTCGATCACTTTAATAACTGGAGTGATGGTTATTGGCTTAAGGAGGGTTCAAATCTAGTGAAGGAAAATAGCATCAAGATAAGAAGTTTCATTGCAGCTTCATGTGGCATTTATGGAAGAATAGAAATAGCTTCTGTTTCAACAACAAAAAATATGATTCAAACACCCTTTTATATAAAGCCTTAGCTGACTGCGGATGGAATTCATCAAATAGAAAAGAACTATTTTTCTCAAAAACCAGTTCTTCACTTCAGATTGCCTCTAGGGGAAATTCTACTGCATCTGACATGGTTATCAGAACTGATTTCAGTGCCCATACTGATACCAGGGACTTGATGAGCTCCACTAATTCTCTTCTTGGTTTTAATGATAACAGGATATCTGATACTTCGAGGAACATAGATCCAAATAGTAGTGAGGGTCATCATGGTGATTCAGACATTGCGCTTATGAGAAGTGTACATGTTTCAAATCTTACTGAAGATTCTGCCTCAATATTCTGTGATGCTGCTTGGGTTGAATCAACAAGCATGGCTGGTTTCAGTATCCTGATTAAAAATGTCTCAGGGGAAGTTATATTGAAATATTGTTCTTCCAAACAAATGGCTTCAGCCCTATCAGCTGAAATTTGGGCCATCTATGTGGGTATTCAATTGGCTAAATATATGAATCTGAGAAAAGTTCGGGTGTTCTCAGATTGCTTGAAGGCCATTAAATTCCTGAACAAAATGAACCTGATTCCTTGGTTCCTAATTGATCTTATTAGGGACATATGGAAAATTGCTTGGGAGATGAATATAACTCAATGGTGTCATCTGGATAGAAAAGACAACTCTCTTGCAAAGATGGCCCTTAATGGATTTGAAGGAAGTGAACTTTATGTCAGTCTTGATTCAAACCCACCTAGTGTTATTGGTGGATTAAATTTCAGTTCATCCTCTGTAATTACCAAACATTGTATTGATTTGGCTTCTATGGTGAATAAAATTGTTGGTTTAGGATTGGGTGATGATTTGAAGGAGGGTGCACGTCGAGGAACCTCTGCCTCTCTTACCCATGAAATTCAAGCATATCCTAACTTAGGCTAGTCTTCTTTGGGAAAAAAACATGTAATAAAAAATATTATAATATTATATAAATAGGAAAATTAATATATTTATCACAAACTTTGGCCCTTTTAACAAATCTATCCAAACATTTAATATTTTTTCCTAATCTATTCCAAACTCCAAACTTTGAGATTGACAACAATTATCTCATTTGAAATAGAATTAAAATGTAGATTACATTACAATTATAATCAATCCAAAAGTTTGAATTACATTTCTTCTCTTTTTTTATTTCATATATTCTTACTATTTATTAGATGTTTAAAATTTTGAAAATAATTTATAATTATATATTGAAATTTTATTTTAAAAAAATTGATTCAAATTTTAATTTTCTTAATAATTTTTTATTTAATTATATTATTGCATTTCAAAGAAAATCGAAATACCCAAATTAAACCAATAACTTTCTATATAGAATTATTATTTATCAAAATTTTATTTTTTATTTAATTTGGCTATTACATTTTAAAAAAAAATCAAAACTTTCAATCAAATCAAGACTGTTATGTTTATATTATTATTTATTAAATATTTAATAGTATGATTATATTTTATTTAGTGTCTAACAAAATTTGGCATTTTAAATTTGATTTTTTTAGTTTTGTATTGATTTTTTTATTCAACTCAATTATAGCATATTAGAAAAAAAAAATTAAAAATTTGAACCAAATCAATATATTTTACTAATAATATTATTATATCATACATTTAACATTATTTATATTGTATTTAATTTGTTTTAGTAATTAATTTAAATAATACAATATCTCAAATGAAATTTTTATATATCGACTATAAATTAATTTTGATAAAATTAGATGTGGGATTCTTCGATGTGTTGAAAGGTTTTCCGTGTAATTTTTTTAAAGGAAAAAGAATTTGATGAAATCGAATACGGAATTATCGGATAAAGTGAGTTTTGAGGTTTTTTTAAAAACATTTGTCTTCAGGTCTTAATTTCGGTTTTAATGATAATAATTAAATATGAAACTAATGGTGTTATTGAGAAATACTTTCAGGTTCCAAGTCGGTTAGCGCTCGACGTCCCCGATCGAAAAAATCGGCAAGGACGCTCGTCGATGCTCGGGATTCTTCAGGAAGTTAGATTTTAGGTTTATGGTGTCTAGAATGTAATATAATCCTCTTTATGATGCAAAGAATCCAAAAACAAAACCCGAACCCCAAAACATGACAACCCGAAAACCGCCTTGAAATTCACTAAGCCTAGGGAGCTCCTTGGAGGGCTATATGACCTAGATATTTTCTTGACACAAAAAATGGCGGTAATTATTCCTTGGGTAAAAACTAGATAACGAGATATTTTTAAGGAATTTTTGGAAGCCTTTAGCATACCCATATTTGACTCGGGAGATTAAAGAATTTTTGTTTTTCGAAAATTTGTACTAGACCCCAAAAACTAGATTTTCATTATTAAGGATTTTGATTTTTTAGATATTTTTATTGAATCCAAATGGAGGGTAATCCTTATATAACATTTATGTTTTAAAGTTAGTTTTCCGCTCGTTGAAATGGTTGTTTCATGTCATCTCCTCAAGGCTTATAAATTGAAGCCTCAGCAAGCCTTTCACCCCTTATCCAATATACTTTGAGCAATATTTGATGATCCTTGAACTTGATTGAGCCACTATTCTTGAAATCCCTAGCTTTGATCTCTCAACTCCTTGATTAAGCCTTGACTTCATTGATTCAACATCAAAGGCATCAAGAGGAAGCTATAAAACTTTGTTTGAAGCTAAGTATAAGTTGTTTGATTTATTGTTCCATTAAGTTGTGTACGTATTTTCTTGTTTATTTCATTGTATTTGAGCTTATGAAAACCTAGGTGTTGCCTTTGTGTTTGAGGCTTAATTCCACTAGCTCACACACCCATACACACATCCATTCACATACACATCACAGATACTTATATTTATAATTATCCACAATCATATAGATACTATTCAAATTCAAAACTATCGTATTAATATCCAAACAAAATAAGTCAATCAAGTATAGTATCCAAGTAACAAAGTCAATATCTAAACAAAACAATAAATCTCACGACGACGATGGAGGAAGGTTTGGATCATAATATGGCGGGGTCTGGAGTGCTTGGGTGAACACCGGCATGGACTGACTCGAGGACGATGGATCTGATTATGCCGAAGGGATGCCTGCTTTGACATAAACTGAGATGTTGCGTAGCATAGCATGGATCTTCTTCATCATCTGACTCTGACTCTCCGTCATCTCACTCTGACGCGCGACCGTCTCCTCCAGTGTCCTTATCCTTCTACTCTGATCATAAGTAGTCCTGGAGGTGGACGGCCGCTCACCAGCGACCGGAGGGGTCGGTGCCCCAAGTGGCCCTAGCATGGCTCGCGCGTGACCACTATTCGCAAATCCATATACGTGACCGTGGTCCCAGCCACCTGCAGCCTCGACCCACGCTCCTGCATCAAAGTCCTCGGGGTGCCCTTGCACTGAATCACCGTCTGAGTGTAAGTCTCCTACTCAAGTTTAATTTTGTGTTTCATATTTTTCCTAAAACTTAAATTATAAATAAATAATGAACAATTTAAATAAATATACTTACCAAAATGATTGTAATGTGGTTGTCAATGTACTCCCCCGTCCCATGTACTCGACAGTGAGTCCGCTCAAACACCTCCATCGGGGAGGGTCGATGGACAGTCCCGTCGTCCATCATCGTCATCTATATTTACAAAACAAATACATTAATTAGTACACAGAGTAACAAATAAAATATATAATTAAAAGTAAGGTATAATACTTACCATACAACGACCGTGCACTACAAATGAAATAGAGTCGTCAGTATGACGCGCTCCTCCCCCCGACATGCGATTTCTAGTCGTAGTCCTAGAAACCTCCTGCCATCGATCTGTCGACCATAATGCCACGAGCAGGTCCCATATATCCGGAGTAATTCAATTGGGGTCGTATCCCCGAGTCTCCGCGATGTTTGTGGTCCTAGCTCGGGCCATCGCCTGGGACCGGGCCTGCAACAGCTGACCGTTGTACCTCTGTCGAGAAATAGCCTCCCAGACAGTGTCCTCAGCCCATGTATAGCGAGCCTGCAAAACATCGTCTTCTTTGTAAATGCATATTCAACCGTCTTCTTTGTAAATGCATATTCGACCGTGTGAAATTTGTGCCCATTAACAAAATATCCGCTATAACACGACATTAGTCGCGACGGTCCACTAACAAACTCAAATATTCTTTCATTTATTTTAATTATATGATATTTGCTGTAAGCTCGAATCCAAGTAGGGAAATCACGATTTCGTAATCTCTCCAATTCTTCATCGTTGTGAATAGAGTATTTTTGCATCATCTCAATGTCAAATATTTCAATGAATTGTTCAATCTCTAGACAATTGAGTAATACGTACAATTGTGTCAAATGATCCTCTTCTTCGCTTAAGTGTCGAGATGGACGAGAACCAAAAGCATGACCAGAGTGACAAAATATATTTAAACGTCCACAATCCTAATATGATATTTCTAGTATCCCTAGCAAATGAAGGATAACATGTATCAAATATTTCCATGCTTCACTATCGGAAGGATGAGTCATTACTGTATCATCACCACTTCTTGCATGCCAACTCATGTAGGGGGGCGTCTTTTCCGACATGAATAATATTTGAAGCCTCGGTGTTAGTGGAAAATATCGAAGCACCTTAAACGGGATATTTTTCTATCGTACCAATTTCTTCTCCTTGTAACGAGGATGTTGACATATAGGGCATTTATCCAACTACACATTATATTATAATATAAAATGCAGTTATTTTGGCATGCGTGTATTTTTTCGTACACAAGCCCTAATTTTCTCATCAACTTTTTAGTCTTATAAAAAGTTGGCTCAAACTTATTATCAATAGGCAACATTTCATTCATCAATTATGTAATCCGATCAAACGCAACCCCGATGATATTACAATTAGCCTTGATGTTTAGGAGTTGCGTCATTGCCAAAAACCTAGTGTATTTAGGACAATTCTCATACAAAGGTTCATCGGCATCTTTCAACATCTCGTAAAATTCTGCTGCTTCTTTATTCGGCAATTCAATCTCTACCGCAGTTTGTACTTCTGTGATATCAACACTTGTAGTAGCTGATGGTACTGACATATCAGTAACTGGCCGATCGATATTATCATTCAGTTGGAATTGACCCCCAAGACTATCAAGTATCATAGTTCTATAGGGATTAGATAGACTCGATGAGGAAACACCAGCAGAGGAAGATTCACCATTTGTCTGTACAACAAGATTGCTCGACGTCCCGACTTCACGTGACTCCCCGTGACAAGTCCATAGAAAATATCTTAGTGCAAATACTTTGCTATATAAATGCAAAATGATAGTTTCCCGATCCAAAAACCGTCTATTCAAGCAAATGCGGCACGAACATCAGATTTTATCATCGACGCTAACGAATTTCCGATTCGAATAGGTAAAATTTAGGAATTAAGTTACGCCTAATCGAAACTCATTCGTTAAAGCTCCACAATCATGACGTCGGTACATCCAACTTTGATCGTCCGACATGATTCTGTCAATCAATGAAAATTTCTTCAGTTAATGCCTTTAGGTGAGATGGTTATATTCCATTCGGAATTCATATTATTCATATTGCACTAAGTACTTCTTTTAACTGCTAACTTTATTCTAAATTTCGACAGCATCTCCCTACAGTTCTCCGAATATGCATATCATCTGGGCGCTTATCAGAGAACAAGAGAGACACAATAGCCAAAATTTAAGAATTAATGAGTTAATAGTTAAAAGAAAAAAACTAAGTGCAATACAAATAACTATTTTATCAAATTGTCCAATTGGGGATAATTCAAGGGTTGTACGTCGTATAAAAGATCATCTACTTCTTTTACACGAACATACAACCCCCGAACAGATCTAAGGTTTTGCTAAATCATATCCGACTCGTCGATGCGTACGCAAAATGTATCAACTCGTTGGATGGATGACTATTTTCTAAATGTTTCGAGTCTGTTCGAGTCCATAGTAGACGATTTCAGCGCTAGTCCAAAGTAGACAATTCTAGCGCGAGTCCGTAGTGGACGATTCTAATTAATCTAAATATAAAGATGAACAATAAAATTAATCTAAATTAATATATTTTAAATTAATCTAATCTAAACATTTATCTAAATTAATCTAAATATTAACATTCATCTAAATTAATCTAATCTAATCTAAAGATCTAAATTAACATAAACATTTAATTAATCTAAACATGTAAATTTATCAAATTTTATATTTAATTAATTTAATTTTAAAAATAGGGTTAAAAAAAACCTATTTTCGGCGTCGACGTCTAGTGTCCGACAAATGTCGGACACTGGCCAATGCTCCGGTCGTCGGCCATCGGCCGGTTCTACAGTAAATAGAGAAGGAATGGCACACGACTTACCTAGAGCAAGCGAAGACGGCGGGGGGCGGCGGCGAGTGGCTTCGGCGGTCAAGGACAGCGGGCGACGATGGTGGGCAGCAGTAGGAAGAGGAAGAAGAAGGAGGAAGGGGCGGGCGCAATCGGTCGACCTATATAAAGTTATCAGCAACGGCTCACTCGTCTGTTAGAAAATTATTGCTGATAAGTAACATCATCAGTAACGGCTCACTCGTCCGTTAGAACGTCGTTACTAATAAGTATTTTATTTTCGTGCTGTGAGCTTGCAATTACCTCAAGTGTGACGGATACCGTAGCCGTAACAAATATGATAATGTGATAATGTGATAATATATCTGCAACGACTCGAGTGGCCGTAACAAAGCCGTTGTAGATACATCACATCTGCAATGGGACAAGCGGCCGTAAGAACGCCGTTAGAAATTGCAATGGCTTGAGCGGCCATTGCTGATAGCTGTTGTTGAAGAACATATTTCTAGTAGTGGACTTAAAATTGAAAAAGTTTGACCTAAGTCAATAATTTGACTTAGAATTTTCTTTTTGAGCTCAAAACTTCACAAACATATTTAGATTTACTCATGTTAGGTGTCCATGTGTTTAAATTTGAAAAACCATGAGTAAAAGTTAAAACTTGATACTTAGCAATTTCATGATACAATGCTTGTTTTTTGAATGAAATCATGCTAAGGTAAACTTTGGACCAAATGGCATTATTTTCATTTCAAACTTGATAAACATGCTTTAAATAATTAGATCTTAATATCTGAAAAGTTTGAATGAAAACTGAGAACTTTTGAAAAATAGCTCATATTTACGAAAATGCCATTAGATTTTAGTTATTTTTAGAAAAATGCAAAAAATTGATTTTTCGATGATTCTTGAAACTGCATGTTCTCTGAAAAATCTAGTTTCTTCAGTAAAAATTTCAAAAATTTTCAGTAAGAATGATTTGATATAGGTTTTTGAAATTGGATTTCAAAACTTTAAAGTATCGTTCTTTCCAAATGTTTATTTTTTCGATACTTTAATTTTTGGTCCAATCTTCAAATGAGACTTCAAGTATGATATTTTGAATTCACATTTGGTATCGTTCCACTCATGTGATGAGAAAAATTATTTCTAAAATGATTTTTGACTCCTTGATCGATACACGAAAATATTAATACTTAAGCCTATACATGATTTCTAGACTTGGAATGTATTTATCATCTAATGCTATCTTGTATGATTTAGTCTCATATTAGTTATTTGATTTTTCATCCCTTTAGTTGGGATTTTCATATTTCATGAAAAATAGTTTTAGAGTCTCAACTTTGACTATAGGTTGACTTTTCTTGCCCTTTTTAATTGATGTCAAAAGGGGAAGAAAAAATATAGGTAAAAAGGAAAGAAAATATAGGTTAACCATGCATATAGATAAAGGGAGTTCCATTTTGTAGATATGCATGTTGATAGTGGGAGAAATCCCATGATTGATATCATTTGCGCTTTAATGAATATATTTTCTTAAGGATGTTTGTCATCATCAAAAAGGGGGAGATTGTTGGTCTTAATCTCGATTTTGATTATAACAAACATGGAACTAATGGTGTTATTGATAAATACTTTCAGGTTCCAAGTCGGTTAGCGCTCGACGTCCTCGATCGAAAAAATCGGCAAGGACGCTCATCGATGCTCGGGATTCTTCGGGAAGTTAGAGTTTAGGTTTAAAGTGTCTAGAATGTAATGTAATCCTCTTTATGATGCAAAGAGCCCAAAAATCAAATTCGAACCCCAAAATATGAAAACTCAAAAACCGCCCTGAAATTTACTAAGCCTAGGGAGCTCCTTAGAGAGCTATATGACATATACATTTTCTTGACATAAAAAATGACGGTAATTGTTCCTTGGGTAAAAACTAGATTACGATGTATTTTAAAGTAATTTTTGGAAGCCTTTAGCATACCCATATTTGACCCGGGAGATTAGAGAATTTTTATTTTCCGAAAATTTGTGCTAGACCCCAAAAACTAGATTTTGATTCTTAAGGATTTTGATTTTTTAGATATTTTTATTAAATCCATATGGTGGGTAATCCTTATATAACATTTATGTTTTAAAGTTATTAACATTTTATAGGTTATTAACTGGCAGTAGGCAAGTCGGTCGACCGAACGGTCGATCGAAGTTTGTCAGAAAACGGCAGTATGCCTTCGGTCGCTCGGTTGGTCGACCGACGATTGACCGAACTTGCGACCGGACGACGAAAACGACTAATTTTCCGCCCGTTGAAGTGGCTATTTTATGTCATCTCCTCAAGGCTTATAAATAGAATCCTTAGCAAGTCTTCCACCCCTTATCCAACATACTTTGAGCCATATTTGATGATCCTTGAGCTTGAATGAGCCACTATTCTTGAAATCTCTAGCTTTGATCTCTCAACTCCTTGATTAAGCGTTGACTCATTGATTCACCATCAAAGACACCAAGAGGAAGCTAGAAAATTTTGTTTGGAGCTAAGTATAAGTTGTTTGATTTATTGCTTCATTAAGTTATGTATTTTCTTGTTTATTTCATTATATTTGAGCTTGTGAAGACCTAGGTTGTTAGGTCTTGAAATTGGGTGATTGCCTTTGTATTTGAGGCTTAATTTCATCGATGTAAACGTAGTTTACTAGGATTAGTTGAGTTGTCCTTAGGTTGAGGTGGGAGAGTGCTCTCGGTATGATGGCGGGATACTTCCGAGTGTGGAAGTGCCTTCGATTTGAGAGCGAAGACTTTCCGGTGTAAAGTCCTCATTGTAAGGAAACTAATTAATCTAGTTAAACTAATTTGGAAATCCTAAGCGGGGTGCTTAGGTAGTGAAGTAGGCATTGGGGCCGAACCACTATAAATAATTGTGTTAGCATTGATATATTATTTTGTGTTAATTGCTTCATATTTATTGCTTCCGCTTACTATTAATATCGTGCTTAGCCTAACTAATCTAGAAACGATTAAAATCGAAATTATGCGATACGATTAGTTAACACACTATTCATCCCTCATCTAGTGTGACCATTTCACCAACAATTATAATTATTGTCAATCCCAAAGTTTAGAATAGATTAGAGAGAAATTAAATATTGGGATAGATTTGTTACAATGACCAAAGTTTGGATAGATAAATTAATTTTACTATTTATATAATATTATAATATATTTTTATTACATATTGATGCGGCACATGTGATAATAAAAAAAAATATTTTTTAATTTGTTCAGTCAGATTTCACGTCACCACGTAACAATTGCATTGACGGGCATCTGACATCGGGTTAGAATTGATATCAATTTAATAGTTCGGAATATAATTAATACAAATTAAAGTTCAAATTAAATTTATGAAAAAAATCATAATTTACGCTGGATACATTAATTAATCCTTTAAAAAATTCTGCTTGCAATTGCATTACTAATTAATTTATCTATACAAATAATAGGTTACTTCTTGACCTGATAATTTATAGGGGTGAGCGGGTCCGGGTACCCTATAATTTTCATGATACCTGAATCCTATCCTATATAGGATCGGTTCTTATATTTTGGACCCGGACCCTACCCTGTTGGAACCTAAAATCGGACCCTACCCGGAACCATCGGTTCTGATTCTGATTCCGGGTATCCTATTGGATCATCTATTTAATTTTATTAGTGTGAATAGAAAATTGAATTAATGAATGAAAGAATTTGTTAATGTTCATTATAATTTCTATTATTGTTTTGTGGCAAAAATAATAATATATGTAGTGTAACCAATATATTATATTGAGAAATTATAAATAAGCTCCTAATTAAATATATCTATTATCTAATATATCGGATTCGAGTTAAATAATTAAATATATATAACTTGGTACCGATTCCGATTTCGGTTCCGGGTCCCGACGTGTTGGTCCCAGAATCGGTTTTAACCGCTTCCTTGATTTATTATTCGAACTCTACCCGGATTTAATTTGGATCTATCCAAAACCTACCCGGTCGAGTCGGTTCCAACCGATTCCGGGTCTACCCGATATTCGTACACATTTCTAATAATTTATCACCGAGGACTACTATCCCCATAATAGTACTACAGTTCTATTTGTATCAAACATTATGGTTCCATTTATTAGTATATTATTGTTGTCTTCCCTTCCACGTTAAAGATTTGGACAAAAAGTTTGCCAACCACAAAAATGACAGGATGGCTGCAACACATCCAATTAATGACTTTGTCATTGCACTGTAGATGTCACCTTTCTAATGAAAAATTTAATAGTAAAAAGCTCATCAAAAAAATATTTAAAAATATTTTAACTCATTTTTAATAATTCAAAAATATTTTTCAATCATTTTCATTTATTTAAAAATAAAAATTAATTTAAAAAAAATAGAATTATTTTTATCGTATTTTTAATAATTCTAGGGTAAAAAAACATTCTTAACCTTTATCTTCTCTAATAGCTTAACGTTCCAGTATACTTTTATTTATTTTTATATGTTAGTATATAATTAAATTTATAATTATTTCTTATTAAAAATATTTTTATGAAAACATTTAATCCTGCAGCGTAGCGTGAGAGTACTTTTCGAGTATATATAAAACAATATGAGTGGTTTGGTTTGGGCAGAGGAGGTTCTGTGGTACAATATGATCCCAATGATAATAACAAGTTGCATATTATTATAATATCCTCTTCTAAATATTGATAGTTTTGACTTTTGATAATTCTACTTTGATGGGTGGTTTGGTTTCGGGCAGAGGAGGTTCTGTGGTTGGTACTACTTTGTTCGTTTTAGACGCCATTTGATGGTGGTTTTGCACGAGTTGATGAATTTTTAAAAAGAGACAAAGTAGCTCTTACGTGGATCACGAGTTACATTATATTATCATTTTTTTATATATATAATATCCCACTGTTAGATTATTGTTATTGAAACACACTACTAGAAACTTGATCTTCAGCAACGGCTATCAGCAACGGCCGCTCAAGCCGTTGCTATTTGCAACGGCATTCTTACGGCCGCCCGAGCCGTTGCAGACATTTGTATCTACAACGGCGTTCTAACGGACAGGCGAGCCGTTGCGGATTATTTTAATCATCCGCAACGACTTTTTGACGGAAAGGCGAATTGTTGTTGATATTTTAATTATCAGCAACGGCTTTCTAATGGACAAGTGAGCCGTTGCTGATGATAACTTATTAGCAACGGCTTTCTAACGGGCGAGTGAGCCGTTGCTGATAAGTTTATATAGGGCACCAGTCGCGCCCGACCCTTCTTCCTCCCGCTGCTGCCGCCACCGCTCCTGCTCTCGCCTCTCGCCGCCGCTGCCGCTGCTGCCGATGCCGCCGCTCCTGCTCTCGCCTCCCCCGCTGCTGCCGACTTGTTCAGGTATGCCTCGCCGGCCGATCGTCTCTTCCCGTTGCGGCCGGCGGGAATTAATCCGACCGAAACCCTATTTCTAGGGTTTCGGCCGGCGAAGATCGGTCGATGGCCGCCGCCGGACCTTGTACAGTGGTCGGACAGTGTGTCCGGCCACTGTACGCCGGCGCCGGAGTCCACTTGACTCCAGCGCCGGGAATTTGTATATTATTTAATTATTATTTAAATTAATTGTTTTTTGTTTTATAATTGTTTTTTATTTTATAATTGTTAATTAATTGTTAATTAATTATTTAAATTAATTATTTAATTTGTTAGATTAATTATTAGGGTTTAGATTAATTTCGGAATTGTCCACTTCGGACGCGTGTCGGAATCGTCCACTTCGGACGCGCGCCGGAATCGTCCACTTCGGAGGCGCGCCGGTATCGTCCACTTCGGACGCGCGCCGAAATCGTCCACTTCGGACGGGCGCCGAAATCGTCCAATATGGACTCGAACGGTCTCGAAACATTTAGAAAATAATCATGCATCCGACGAGTTCATATGTTTCACGTACGCATCGATGAGTCAGATATGATTTAGCAAAACCTTAGATCCGTTCGGGGATTGTATGTTCGTGTAAAAGAAGTAGATGATCTTTTATACGATGTACAATTCTTGAATTGTCTCTGATTGGATAATTTGGGAATATAGTTATTTGTACTGCACTTACGTTTTTATTTTAACTGTTAACTAATTATTCTAAATTTCGGCAACATCTCTCTTGTTCTCTGATACGCGCTCAGATGATATGCGTATTCGGAGAACTATAGGGAGATGCTGCCAAAATTTAGAATAATTTGTTAACAGTTAAAATAAAAACGTAAGTGTAGTTCAAATAACATAAATCCCGAATGGAATAGGACAATCTCACCTAAAGACATTAACCAAAGAAATTGTCATTGATTGACAGAATCATGTCGGCTTATCGAAGTTGGATGTACCGACGTCTTAATCGTGGAGCTTTAACGAATGAGTTTCGATTAGGCGTAACGTACTTCCTAAATTTCGCCTATTCGAATCGGAATTTCGTTAGCATGGGTGATCAAATCCGATGTCCGTGCCGCATTTGTGCAAATGGATGATTTTTGGATCGGGAGACTGTCACTCTGCATCTATATACCAAAGGATTTGCACCAAGATATTTTCTATGGACTTGTCACGGGGAGTCACGCGAAGTCGGGACGTCGAGCAATCCTGTCGTTCAGACATATGGTGAATCTTCCTTTGCTGGTGCTTCTTCATCTAGTCAATGTAATCCCTATAGAACTATGATACTTGATAGTCTTGGGGGTCAATTCCACCTGAATGATAATGTTGATCGGCCAGTTCTTCAGACATCAGTCCCACCAGATACTACAGCGGTTGATATCACAGAAGTAGGGGCTGCGGTGGAGATTGAATTATCGAATAAAGAAGCTGCAGAATTTTACGAGATGTTGAAAGCTGCCGATGAACCTTTGTATGAGAATTGTCCTAAATACACTAGGTTTTCAGCAATGACACAGCTCTTAAACATCAAGGCCGATTGTAATATCAGCGGAGTTGCGTATGATCGGATTGCTGGATTGATTAATGGAATGCTGCCTACTGATAACAAGTTTGAGCCAACTTTTTATAAGACTAAAAAGCTAATGAGAAAATTGGGGCTTGGGTACGAAAAAATACACGCGTGCCAAAATAACTGCATTTTATATTATAAAGAAAATGTGCAGTTGGATAAATGCCCTGTATGTCAGCATCCTCGTTACAAGGAGAAGAAATCGGTCCGACAGAAAAATATCTCGTTTAAGGTGCTTCGGTATTTTCCACTAACACCGAGACTTCAAAGATTATTCATGTCGGAAAAGACAGTCCCCTACATGAGTTGGCATGCAAGAAGTCGTGATGATACAGTAATGACTCATCCATCTGACAGTGAAGCATTGAAACATTTGGATACATGTTATCCTTCATTTGCTAGGGATACTAGAAATATCAGATTGGGATTGTGCACATATGGTTTTAATCCGTTTGGATATTCTGCAACTCCTTATTCAGTTTAGCCAGTGCTGCTGGCAGTTTATAATTTGCCACCGTCAATGTGCATGAAAGATGAATTTATTTATCTTTCGATGATTATTTCGGGTCCTAAGGGTCCGCGAAAAGAAATTGACATATTTCTCAGACCCTTGATAGATGAATTGAAAACATTGTGGACTGAGGGAGCTGTCACTTATGATTGTCATCGGAAGCAAAACTTCAATTTAAAGACCGCGATCTTGTGGACAATAAATGATTTCCCGGCGTACGGCATGTTGTCGGGTTGGAGCACTCACGGCCGACTCTCTTATCTGTATTGTATGGAACACTCTAAATCAATCAGTCTTCAGAACGGACGAAAAATCTCATTCTTTGATTGTCATCGTCGATTCCTACTGGTTAATTATCAGTATCGAAGGAATCGTAATAAATTTACTAAGGGCAGAGTCGAAAAAGATGTGCCACCACCGATGTTGTCTAGTGAACAAATGTTAGCACGTGTTTCAGCACTTCCAGATATAGTATTTGGTCGCAATGAAAGAGTGTCAGGTTTTGGCCAAACACATAACTGGGTGAAAAAAAGTATCTTTTGGGAATTGCCCTATTGGAGTTCATTATTGATTCGACATAATTTAGATGTTATGCACATTGAAAAAAATGTGTTTGATAATATTTTCAACACTTTGATGGATATTTTCGGAAAAACAAAAGATAATGTCAAAGCCCGACATGATATGAAAATACTTTGTAAAAGACCAGAGTTAGAGTTACAAGAGGTCAACGGACGATATCTGAAACCGAAGGAGCATCTACCGATACACTTGGCATACGAGGCACGAGTTGGTGGCCCCGTTCAATATCGGTGGATGTACTTATTTGAAAGATACATGAATCGTCTGAAGAAAAAAGTAAAGAACACCGCAGCTGTTGAAGGATCAATATCTGAATCGTATATCATCCAAGAAATTTCAACATTCTGCACATTTTACTTTGAATCGACAGTACAGACAAGATTTGATCGTCTTCCACGTAACGACGACGGGGGTGTTCGACATTCAGATGGACGTTTAAATATATTTTGTCACTCTGGTCGTGCTTTTGGTTCTCGTCCATCTCGACACTTAAGCGATGAAGAGTATCATTTGACACACTTGTATGTATTACTCAATTGTCCAGAGATTGAACAATTCATTGAAATATTTGACATTGAGATGGTGCAAAAATACTCTATTCACAACGATCAAGAATTGGAGAGATTACGGAATCGTGATTTCCCTACTTGGATTCAGACTTACAGCAAAGATCACAGAGCTGAAATAGATGAAAGAATATTTGAGTTTGTTAGTGGACCGTCGCGACTTGTGTCGTACTATAGCGGATATTTTGTTAACGGGTATAAATTTCACACGGTTGAATATTCATTTACAAAGAAGACGATGAATGCTGGGGTCTGCGTGAAAGGGACAACCTATATTGAATGTGATATGAATTTTTATGGACTGATGGAAGAAGTGATAGAGTTGCACTACTTCGGCTTAAAATCAGTGATCCTATTTAGATGTCATTGGTAGACAAAAGGTAGAGGAAAAAGGTAGAGGAAAAATTGATCCAATAGTAGGAGAAAATGAGCTGATACCTGATATGACACATGGTTTCTATCAAGAAAATGATCCTCCTGCTGTATATCGTATTATTCCAATACTCGACGAAGCAGACACAACGTCAATTCAATTAGAAGTTGAATATGCTGATGATGACGATCATGAAATTGAGGAAGCTGGAGATGAAGAAGAGGAAGAAGAGGAAGACTATTATTCAGATGATGATGAATAATTATAAAGTATATATTTTATTAAATATATCTCTACTATTTATACAATAATCTGATTATATGTCTGTTCGACAGATATGTCTGGTCGTGGTTATCGACGCAGGAGAGCTTCGGAGTCTCCGATCGGTGAGACTCCAGCACTTACTCATACTGCTGATCCTCCTTTGTTGATCCTCATGCGGATGATACTGCCGAGGCTAGTACATCCAGAAGCAGGCGGCCACGCGGGCCGAACAGGTGGCAGCCTCCACCAGCCACAGAGTCACGTAGATTGATTAGCGTGATTGGGGAGCGGTAATATATCATGAATTATGAATCATTACAAATTCATTATATCATAATATAATATTAAAATTTATTTTTGTTGTGCAGGTTCGAGCAAGAAGAAGTGTCGAGGAGCATTTCTTCTACTATTCGACGATACATGCACGGGGCATGGCCTACGTGGTCTCACGTGCCTAGCGAGCACGTCGACATGTTATGGCGCGAGTTTGAGGCACGTATTATTATTATTTTTACATGCATGATGATTAATATTGGTACTGATATTATTATTTTGTAGGCTCGCTATACATGGGCCGAGGACCAGAGGCCCTTCATTTACGCTGTCTGGGAGGCTATTTCCCGGGCAAGGTACAACGGGCAGCTGGGGCAGGCTCGGTCCCAGGCGATGGCCCGAGCTGGGACCACTAACATCGCGGAGACTCGGGGATACGGCCCCGGTTGGATTACTCCGGATATATGGGACTAGCTCGTGGGAATATGGTCGACGGATCGATGGCAGGAGGTTTCTCGGAATGCGGCTAGAAATCGCATGACGGGGGGAGCAGCGCGTCACACCGGCGGCTCTGTTGCATTTGCACTGCACGCGAACCGTATGGTAAGTATATCTTTTAATTATATATTTTATTTGTTACTATGTGTACTAATTAATGTATTTGTTTTGTAAATGTAGACGACGGTGTCGGATGACGGGACTGTCCAGCGACCCTCCCCGATGGCGGTGTTTGAGCGGACTCACCGTCGAGCACTTGGGACGGGGGAGTACATCCACAACCGCGCTACATACATTGTGGTAATTATATATTTGTTTAAATTATTCATTATATATTTATAATTTAAGTTTTATGATAAATATTAAACAAAAAATCAAACTCGAGTAGGAGACGTACAACCAGACGGTGGTGCAGCGCGGGGGTACCCCCGAGGACTTTGAAGCAGCATCGTGGGTCGAGGCCACAGGTGGCTGGGACCATGGCCGCGTATATGGCTTCGCAGATAGTGGTCATGCGCGTGCCGTGCTAGGGCCACTTGGGGCACCGACCCCTCCGGTCGCTGGTGAGCGGCCGTCCACCTCTAGATCCAGTTATGATCATAGTAGCAGAATAAGGACTCTAGAGGAGACGGTCGCGCGTCAGAGTCAGATGATGGCGGAGATGCATGCTATGCTACGCAACATGTCAGGTCATCCCGAAGCAGGCATCTCTTCGGCATCATCTCATCCATCGTCCTCGAGTCAGTCCACGCCGGTGTACACTCAAGCACTTCAGACCCCGCTATATGATCCAGGCCATCCTCCATCGTGATCGTGAGATTTTGTTTATATTGACTTTGTTACTGAGATATTGAACTTGTTTAATTTATATTGACTTTGTTACTTAGATATTGATACTTCAATTTTGCATTTGAATTGTTTTTATACTATCGTGGATAATTATCAATATAAATATAATTGTTTTGATGTATATCTTGGTATGTTTGTGATGTGTGAATGAATGTGTGTATGAGTGTATGGGTGTGTGAGTTATGTATCTGATAATGTATCAATGTATCAATGGAAATTTTAAATTTTAAATTTTTTCGTTACCAGGTTCACATCATCAGCAACGGCTTTCCCACGGTCGTCCGTGGGAAAGCCGTTGCTAAAAGTTTATCGAAAGCCGTTGCTGATGACCTACAGCAACGGCTTAGCGACGGGCTTTTACTAACGGCGTTGCTACGGACTCAGCGGCCGTTGCTATTAATGTTATCAGCAACGGCTCCGTGTCCGTTGCTGATAATAGTTTTAGCGACGGCCCGAGCGGCCGTTGCTGAAGCTCTTCAGCAACGGCATCAGCCATTGCTGATGTCCATTTTTCTAGTAGTGACATCAGTAGTTGCTGTTGTAATATCCCAATCAACAATACAAATAAATAAATAATTTAAATTTATTACTAAGTACATTCTCATTTTTAATAATTTTATCTAATCTATCTAAACTTGATTTTTGTCAATTATATCTATCGTGAATATAGTATTAAATTTGTCTTTTGAATATTGACGTGACACTGCAACGCGAATCAATATTGACAAATCAACGTCTCTAAATAAATTAATTAATTAAAAAAAATATCACGTCATCAAATATTTTAATAAGATTTAATTAAAGAATCATAATTTTTTTATTTTCAACCAAAACAAGTATCATACTTTCAATTTTTTTTTAGTATATCATACTATCAAACTATTGCCAATTTTTATCATTAAAATATTGAGTAGTACCGTTAATATTTGAAAATTTGGGATAATTTTCTGCAGGATCTACAAAATCTGAACCCGGCGAGAGAAACAGAAAATCAAATCCGATAATAATAATGCAGAAAAGTAAAAGACACAAGGAGGTTAACGTGGTTCGGACTCGACGGGGTGCCGATCCTACGTGGAGTCCACGGGGAAAAAAATGAGACTACTTTATTAATTTCAAAAAAGAACCTTACAATAAAAGCAATAATAATCTAAATTCATTCGAAATACAATAAATTATCTTAAATAAATTGAACATGAAATCGATATGGAGTAGAGACACTGTCTCTATAAGATCTACCATGAAATTAAACTTCTGCTGTTGTATGTTGGAAACTGAGAATGGGCACTCATTGAAAAAGGATTGTAACGACACTCTTAATTTTCTAAATCTCTAAATTCTCTTACAAAATTTTCTCTTTGATTTCTCTCTTGTGGGATGCTTGTATTTATACTCAAAGAGAATGAATCGATCCGAAGAGAAATTAGGATAGAGCTAAATCTGAAGCCATCCAAAAATAAGCTACAGCAATTGATTTTGATCCAGCGGCGTGCAACGTAATTTGACCTAGAAAATTGGAGGCTTGACCGAATTATACTCAATTAGACGCGTTGAACAGAAGCCTTCGTCGTTTGATTCCTTCAACATTTAACCGATCAAAAAAGAATGATTTAAATTGCATGAAAGCTTTTGGAATTGGCTTTTTGGAATTGCGTACATTTGATACATGAGTTGAAACTTTGACCATGCCATCCAATTATAATAACATATCGCACACATCATTTGCAGCAATGACATGGCTCAATATTATTAATAATTGGTTCACCAATTATTTAATCAAATAAGCTTCGATTTGGATTCGGTTGAACTCGTTGGATTCGGTTCGAACCCAATTTAATTCAATACCTAAAAATTCCTCCTTTGATGAAAATTATGGTCGATACAATCCTCAAAAATCGTCCTCTCCCACAAGGCCCATACAGGGCCTACGTCGAATCAGTGCTCAAGTAGGCAAAGTCAGCTTCCTGCTTGGACATAGGAACCCACATAGTCCTCTGAGTCTCCTCCTTCATTGTGTATCTCTGAGAATGGATTGTCTTGAAAGCAAAATTTATATCTGACCTAATGTTTGATTTTGCTGTGTATTGTCTCGGAATCTGGACTGCTTCACGAAAGATGGATTCGTCCACCTTGTACAAATTATTTGACGTCCTTAGAGCCTTCAATACCGTCGTGGCTCCATCTAGGGGTGTAAGCGAGCCAAGCCACTCGCGAGCTACTCGAGATCGATTCGGTAAAAACTCGAACTAGACTCGAACTTATCTAGCTCGAGCCGAGCTGAGCCAGGCATGCGAGCGAGCCGAGTTCGAGCTAACCTATACTCGGCTCGAGCGAATCGCGAGCCTAATCGAGCCTAATAGAGCCTTATATATATATATTATATACCGGGTTTGATTTTTAAATTTTATGAACTCGTTACCCTCTAAAAAGAACCCGAGCTTAGTCGAGCTCGAGCTCGGCTCGTGCGGCTCGACTCGTGCGGCTTGATTTTTTTCCCGAGCCGAGCTCGAGTGGCTTGAATGTAGCTTGAGCCGAGCTTGAACCGATAGACCAAAGCTTGAGCTTGTTATTTTCCAAACGAGCCGAGCTCGAGCCGAGCCAAGCTCAGCTCGGCTCGGCTCGATTACACCCCTAGCTCCATCGTGTACCTCCAAGACTCTTACTGCAGAGGATGTCGTGTAGCCCATAGTGTCAAGAACTTCAAAAGACACTAGATTCCTTCCTAGCTCCGGATATGACAAACATTTACTAGGATCTTTGTCGAGCCATCATGCAATTTTAATTTCACCATTCCAAATTCGATAACTTTGCAAGATACATTATTGCCAACACGAACTATTTCACCATTGGTGCGCCGATAATCCACAAAGGCCGTCCATTGTGGAGTCATGTGATAGGAACACCCAGAATTCAGGAACCACTCATCAATGCTACATATGGTTGACTTGTTCGCCTGCTAACCTGGATTTCATTTTGCATGATCAGACATATTAGAAGAAGAGAAAGAGGAATTTTGACCTGAGGTGTGTTGTCGCCGACGAGACCGCCGTCGCCCACGGCGTATCTTAGCAGTGCTTGTGCCATATGTCACGACCAATACCTCTACTTTCTCAAAATCTGCATAAGAGGTCTCCATATGCGTGTCTTGACCTTTAGTTTGTTGTTGTAACTTTTTCTTAAGACTGTGATATTCTGACTTAATGTGACCTCGTTTCTTGCAATAACAATAAGTGACATTTGATTTGTTAGCCCCTCTTGCTTCATTAGAGTAAAGAGCTGCTCCTTTCCCTCAACTAGAGGAATTTGCTATAAGATGCGTGTCCATAAGCTCTTTAGACACAAGAGCAGTGATCACCTATTCTGGAGTAATAGTAGTCTTTGCAAAAAGCATAGTTTCACGAAAAATTTTAAAAGAAGAAGAAAGTGAACATAAAAGGAATAAAGCCTTATTTTCCTCTTCGATTTTGACACCCATATTCTCCGGGTCCATGATGATTGTCTGAAGTATTGATATGCTCTTTGACTGATGTGCCTTCTGCCATGCGTAGGAAATAGAGCTTCCAAGTCATCTTACCGGTGAGAGTTGTGTCCTGATACAAGGATGCGAGCTTGTCCCAAATACATTTAGCTGTCTTCTGTGATACAATTTCTCGAAGTGCCTCGTTTGACAAGCTTATGTACAAAATTGCAATTGTCTTTTGCTCCTTGTATTCTTTCTCCTCCTTCGTCCCCTGCATATTATCCTTACCAAGGATAACATCATGTATCTTCTCCATAGTTAGGATCACTTTCATCTTCATTGACCAAAGTGCATAGTTGACATTGCGATCTAACTTCTCAATATCAAATTTGGTGCTCGTCATGGTTGGGGAAGTAGGCTCGGATACCAATTGTTATGAAATTTGGGATAATTTTCTACAGGATCTACAAAACCCGAACCTGGCGAGAGAAATGGAAAACCAAATCCGATAATAATAATGCGGAAAATTAAAAGACACAATGGGGTTAACGTGGTTTGGACTCGGCGGGGTGCCGATCCTACGTCCACGGGGAGAAGATTAGACTATTTTATTAATTTCAGAAAAGAACATTTCAATAAGAGCGATAATAATCTAAATCCATTCAAAATACAATAATCTGTCTTAAATAAATTGAACATGAAACCGGTGCGGAATAGAGGCATTGTCTCTGCAAGATCTGCTTTGAAATTGAACTTTTGCTACTGTATGTTGGAACCTGAGAATGGACACTCATTAGAAAAGAATTGTAACGACACTCTAAATTTTCTGAATCTCTAAATTATTTTACAAAATTTCTTTTCTGATCTTCTCTCTTGTGGGATGCCTATACCTTAAGAAAATTGTCAGTATTTATATTCAAAGAGAATGAATCGGTCTGGAGAAAAATTAGGATGAAGCTAAATAGGAAGCCGTCCGAAAATAAGCTACATCGATTGATTCTGATCCAGCGGCGTGCAACGTAATTTGACCTAGAAAATTGTAGGCATTGACCGAATTATACTCAATTAGATGCGGTGAACATAAGCCTTCGTCGTTTGATTCCATCAACGTTTAACCGATCAAAAAAGCACGATTTAAATTGCATGAAAGCTTTTGGAATTGGCTTTTTGGAATTGCGTACATTTGATGCATGAGTTGAAACTTTGACCATGCCATACAATTATAATTACATATCACGCATCATTTGCTCAATATTAGTAATAATTGGTTCACCAATTATTTGATTGAATAAGCTCCTATTTAAATTCGGTCAAACTCATTGGATTCGATTCAGATCCAATTTGAGTTAATACCAAATAGTTAATATATATGGATCAAAAGTTCATCCAATATCTCTAAATATATTTTAAAATAATAAAATCATTTCACCAAACTTTTTTTAAAAAAAAATATTTTCTTACTTTTTTAAAATTTTAATTTGAATATTTTCACTAAGGCTCAGGTGGCGGACATATTCATTAAGGCTCTACCTGCTGATAAATTTGAATATTTTCGGACAAGGCTTGGAGTAATTGAGATATGAATCATGGGGGAGTGTTGAAGGTGATTCATATCAGGAACATGGTGCAACTATAGAATCACGTGGAGTCTCACAACTCGGCAATAATATGGATCAATCCAGAATGGACAACTCAGCAATGTCATGAAGCTTCTTGAGTAGTCCATAATCATTTATAGAGACATCTGAGAATCAAATTTGTTTGTCGTGGTGCTGCTACTGGGAGTGGATGAAATGACTTACTGCTGGCAGTAGTAGCACTTTATTTTATTTTCTTTCTATCCTCTTATAAATAGGTAGCCGTAATAGAGTTTTTTGAGTGTGTGCGATTTATGTTTTCCTTGGTATGAGTTGTATTCTATAGAAGGTACTTTCTTGGTTGTGTGTTAAGTTTTTTGCCATAACTTGTTTTCTCTATTTTGTAAGCTGATATCCATTCCATGTGTAGTGTGAGATCTTCATTTTTATAAGAGAGTTTTCTTCTTCATTATTTGCTCTGTTTACAAGCTCTATTTTTTGCGACTGAGATTAACAACTAGTATCAGAGCGAGAGGAGTGGGAATGGCTGCAAGTAATCTGCTAAATCCTACCATACCTAAGTTTGATGGCATCGAGTATGAAGACTGGAACATTATGATGCAAATCTTCTTCATGTCTCAGGATATGTGGGAGCTTGTTTGCAACGGATACAATGAAGAAGGAATGGCCGCTGGTGCACTCAGAGAAATTCAGAAAAGAGATGCAAAGGCACTCAGCTTCATTCAACAAGCTGTGGATGCTAAGGTTTTCAAAAAAATCTCTACGGCAAGGACGTCGAAAGCAGCATGGAATCACTACAACATTTTGGATCTATGGCCACGCTACTTTTGGGAACGGTCAAAAAAGTGTTCCCATACATCACTTATAGGAACGGTTCTGAAAATTATTCCCTTAGCCAATATACTATGGGAACAAATAAAAACCGTTCCCTTATCCAATATATGGGAACGATTTTAAAAACTGTTCCCTTAGCTAATATACTATGGGAACAAAAAAACAACCGTTTCCTTTTAAAAATCTAAAAACTATTCTTATATGTCAAAAACGAAATAAAAAAAAAATCATTCTTAAATCTCGCACTTAAAACCGTTCCTATATGTCTCGAAATTTTACCCCTTTTTACCTCCAATGAATTTTAAAATTCCCTCCGCCCCAAAATTATATTCCCTTTAACTTTCGTTCTCGCGATCCCTAACCCGTCTCTAACTCTTCCCATGCCCGCTGTTCCACTGGTTCGCCCCCTTCTTCCTGCATGCTCCACCAGTCTGCCTCCTTCCCCCTTCTTCGATCCTATGTGTTCCGATCTACCCCTTCTTCCGAGCAGCGCCCCTCTTTCCGACGCTTCGCCTTCCCACCTCAGCCGCCTGCGGTGATGCAGGAGGTGGAGGAGGTAAGGGCTCGTTTGTTCTCTCTCTCGACACACATGCCTGCTAACTCTCGTTGCCCCATCCAGGTAAGGAGGAAGAGTAGGAGCGACTAATTGTGGAGCGGGAGGAGTTACGACGGGAGCGGGTGGGGGCGGCGAGCGGAGGAGCGCAAGATGCGTGCCGAGCGACTGAGGAGGGATGTCGAGATCGTCCCTAAGGTGGTGCTCGACCTCGAGTTCTCAGATCTCATGACGCCCAACGAGATCCACAGCCTCGTTCAACAGGTGGCAATCACTTCTCTCCATTAAATTTGCTTCTTGTCCTTAATTTTATGTTACTCCCATAAATTATTGTTAATTCTTTTAAATATCTGTTATTTTCTTTAAAACTGCATTGTATTCCTTAAACACAAGAAGTAATTATTTTACTGTGAGTTTATTTCTTAGCTAATGGAAGTTGCAGATCATGTATTGTTATGCAGTAAACGGGAGATGTGCATCACCAACTCATCTCTGGTTGACTATTGACAGGATGCCAAGGAGAGATAGACACCAATTTTTTAAAAAATCCCAGGATAATCTTATATTGAAACTTTCCAAGAGAATAAGGATAATCTTGTCTATCTAACTGCTGATGTGGAAATTATACCAGAGAAGATTGATCCAAATAAAATCTATATTATTGGGGGATTAGTGGATTGGAACCGGTGGGGATTACTATGAAGAAAGCAGATGAACAAGGAATTCATTCTGCAAAGTTGCTAATTGGAAATTACTTAAAGATGTCAAACTCCCTGGTATGAATTATTCTTTTATGTAGGTAATATTTATATTACTCTCTTCATGTATAGAATAGTTCTTTTATAAATGATGATATAAACCAAGTTTTTAATCAGTCAACTAGTGGTTGCTGGTAGGACAATATAGTGCTCTTAATGAAGATGTTACCACCTCTTATTTATATTACCATGAAGCAAGTGGTGCTTCAGTGCTTCTAGATTTGTCAAATCTTCAAAGTCTAACAAGTGTTATCAAGTATAGGTTACATACGAATCATGAAGCTAAACTATACATATTACCTAACAACAAACTCCAGGATGCTAAACTACTATGAAACATTTGTATCATATACTGTATATAACTAATGTGTTTTTTCTCTTCATTTACCTTCTGCAATAGTTTCATATCAGTGCCATTTGATATTGAGATTGAGATGCAATAGTTTCAGAACCTAGTTTCATATCAGCATTAGATCAATTAAAAATAATTGCTTCATCAGGGGACTCAATATCCTTAGCCTTCAAGAATTTCGTGAGCAAGTTATACAAAGTTAGCCTCATTAAACGCTTGTAGGGGGTAAATTTTCATATTTGTATATCTTGAAAATTATGCTAATTTTATCAATTAACTTTATTCAAAAAAGAGAAAACTAGTGACACCTATTTGTTATGAAATGCATTCTTGTCAATGACAAGTTCAATAGAGTGGCAATGATTTTCATCAGCTAAGAAAATCATTATCGAAGGAAACAAATTTAACTTTATAGCATAGCAATGTGTTATGCTTTAGACTAGTCTTCATATGCAAAGGAAACAAGTGATTTCTCAATTTAGCTTCATGTATGGCATGATGTAGTTGCTCAAGAATATCGTCATCATCCAATCATGTAGGATAGTTTTCACTCCCATTGAGTTATAGTTGAGCTAATTGCAAGAAACTGTAACTTGACATATTCATCGTGTGAATCTGAATCTCTCTCTCTCTCTCTCTCTCTCTCTCTCTCTCTCTTTTGCTTTTACTCATTTCTTTCTTTTCATGCTTCATAGTAGTAAGTTGCTTTAAGTTGTTGATAACTTCTAGTTTGACTGGTCTTATGAGTTAGAATGAATCACTTAATTGCTGAATTTTGTTCATTTACATGAGCATACTGACCAAGAAGTTAACCGCAAGGAAAAAGAAAATGTTTTCTCACTTAATTGCTTTTACTCATTTTTGTTGCCATTTTCTTGTTGAGTTTGTCTTTGTGAGATGTTGGTCGAACATGATGAGATAATTGATGAACCATATGCAGATTGATATGTAGTAAGACTGCCATTGCATCATGCTGGCAAGGGATTTTCGGCAAGGCATGCGTTTGATCTTTTACTGCTTTTTGTATTTGTTAATTGAGGTTTTCTGCTCTTTTTTCGAAATTGTGAAAATGTGATTGATTTCAAAAGTTGATGTTAGACTCAATATCTTTTTTTGGTTATCAATAGGTATAGATTATGTCTGTGTTAAAGGTTTTAATCCATCAATTGTCGCATTGAAGGTTGGTATATGCTAAGACTCATAGGAAAGCAATGTTGCACCCTTTTCATTCCAGGAATAGTCAATCATCATTATGGATTGCTTGAGATCATTTGGAATTTTGATATCAACCAGCTCAAAGTAAGAGAAATAAGTCAACACATGGATGATAGTGGTTATAGTTAATTGCAACTTGTTTGGAATTTTGTACTATAACTTGACTGACTGCACTCTGTAGAAATTGGAAATAATGGGACACTTTTGTGCTATTGCTTGTATTTTTTCCTTCATTCTAAAAGGAATGTTTTATTTTGACCTTCAAATTTTTCTTATCTTTGTACCTGCAAGAATGTTTCCATTTGATTCGTGAGCCTTATCTTTGTATCTTCATTGACATTGTTTATCAATTGATTCTCCATTAGATTTTTGTTCATTTTAGGATGAAACTTTATGTCTTCAATGCTTTACAGGATGAATGATCTGGTTGTATTGGTTTAAGCCATCTTTTGAGGTTCCAATATTGTTTGATTTCTTTTAGATCACCACCAGGGTGACCAAGGAGCCCGCCAAGGAGGTCATCACCGCCAACAGTATCTTTGGTTCTTCCACTTCCACACATCATCCACAAAATCAGTTAATTTTAGTTTAATATATGATTATGAAATCTTTTTTATCATTTTTAATTATTAATTGATTTGTGCAGAAAAATGATGATTTAGGATATGAAAGATGAACTTCACGAAGGAGATAATCATCAAGATGACTTGGCTAATTTGGAAGGGGAAGATGTAGATTAATTTCACATGTAATAGTAATACTTTAATTGTGAATATTTTTTATTTTTGAATGGATTAATTTTACATGAAATTTTTATGAATGAAAATCATTTTAGAATTAATTAATATTATGTTTTAGAAAATTTGATATCAAATTGTACTCTTATATGAAATATGTTTAAATGCAATTACAGGATCATACTAAAATTGTTTCTAAAATAAAATAATATAGGAACGCTTAAAGTTGTTCCTAAACATGAGTTATGGGTCTATAGGAACAGTTTTGAACCATTCCTATCAAGCTATAGGAACGGTTTTGGAATCGTTCCCATAGGCTCAAGCTACCGGAACGATTTTGGAACCGTTCCCATAGGCGCAAGCTATAGGAACGGTTTTGGAACTGTTCCCATAGGCGCAAGCTACAGGAATGGTTTTGGAACTGTTCCCATAGGCGCAAGATACATGAACGGTTCCAAAATTGTTCCCATAGGTGCAAGCTACGGGAACGGTTCCAAAATCGTTCCCATAGGCGCAAGCTACGGGAACGGTTTTGGAACCGTTCCCATAGGCTAAAGCTATAGGAACGGTTTTGGAACCATTCCCATAGGCTCAAGCTATAGGAACGGTTTTTTTGACAGCGTGCCCATAGTTAGGAAAACCGTTCCTATAGCCTAGCGAAACGGCGGATTTTAGTACACATGGGGAAACCGTTCCCATAGGTCTATGGCCACGGTTTTCTATGCTCTGGGAACAATTTTCGACTGTTCCAGTAGATCAAAAATGTTGTAGTGAATATATACACTACTGACAACATTCCAAGGTAACGCAAAGGTAAAGAAAGCTAAACTTCAAACCTTGCGTAGAAGATTTGAGAGCATTTTTATGAAAGATGATGAAGAAATAGAAGAATATTTTTCAAAAGTTGTTGATCTAGCCAATCAAATGATGAGATTTGATGAAGATGTTTCAGAATATAAAATTGTTGAAAAGGTGTTACGCAGCCTGGCCAAGAGATATGATCATGTTGTAGCTGCCATAGAGGAAGGGAACGACACTGATGTGATGACAACAGATGAACTATTGGGTTCATTATTATCACACACTGATCGAATGAAACATTATAGTGAGATGAAGGAAGAAAAAGCTCTAAAGACAAGTGTGAAGAACCACAAGAACTGGAACTTCAAAAACTCAAACTTTGAATACAAACCCAATTTCAGAGGAAAGGAGAAAGTGCAGCAAGACAATGATTCAAAAGAACCTGATGATGCAGAAGACAAGGCTCAGAGTCCTAAGTCATCAGCATCAGGTACCAAACCTTTTAAAAGATTCCAATGTTTTTATTGTAAACGTTTCAGACATATAGAGAGGTTTTGTCATTTAAAAGCAAAACATATGAAGATTGCTAACTTAGCTGAACATAAAGAGGAAGAAGGAGAAGTTGCTTTGGTGGCAGGAACTAATTCATCAGAAACAAAGTCATGGTACATCGACAGCGACTGTAGCAATCATATGTCAACCGAAGTCGAATCTTTTGTGAAGATGGACAGGTCACATTCAGCCGAGTTTAAGTTTGGTGACAGATCAATCAGAAAAGTTAAAGGTAGAGGAGATATCAATATCAATGGGAGCAGTGAAAAGCTTATAAAGAATGTTTTGTATGTATCTAATCTGGACTCCAATCTACTCAGTGTCGGACAGTTGATGAAGGATGGATACTCGCTAGTATTTGAAGGATAAACATGTACAGTCTACATCAATGGAGACAAGCAACAGGAGCTCATAAAGGTACCTGTAGCCAAAAACAATTTATTTCTTTTTGATCCACATCAAACAAACCATGCTTTAGCTGCTACCGTAAAAGATCCAGATTGGTTATGGCATTTTCGCTTTGGACGTATAAATCAAGACTATTTGAATAACCTCAAAGGTCTTGTAGATGGATTACCTGGAAATTTTTCCAGAACACTTGACTCAGTATGCGAAGGATGTACCTATGGGAAAATGCATAGAACTACTTTTCCTAAGAAGGCAAAAACAAGAGCTGATGCATCTCTTGATCTCATCCATGCTGACATTTGCGGACTAATGCAAGTAAGTTCCAACAACAGATTCAGGTACTTCTTGATTTTTGTTGACGACTTTAGTAGATACACATGGATATACTTCCTTAAATAGAAGAGTGAAGCTTTTGTTAAGTTTAAAGAATTCAGAATCAAAGTACAAACTGAATTCAAGAAAAATATTTTGGCACTCAGAACTGACAGAGGATGAGAGTTTTTATCAAATGAATTCAAGAAGTATTGTATTGAAACAGGGATCAAAAGATAATTGACCGCAGCTTATTCGCCTCAGCAGAACGGAGTAGCTGAGCGAAGAAATTGAAGCATAATAGAGATGGTGAAGTGTATGTTGAAGACAAGAAGTGTGACTAAAGTTCTTTGGGCAGAAACAGCTCAAACGACGGTCCACTTGATAAATAGAAATTTTACATCAGCATTGAAGGAACAAACACCATATGAAGCACTGCATGGCCAGAAACCAAATGTGTCGAATTTGAGAATTTTTTTGTGCATAGCATATGCACTAATACCATAATAGAATAGAAGGAAACTTGTTGATAACTATCTAACTTGTGTTTCTGTAGGCTACAGCCTTGAATCTAAGGCATATCGTCTAATTAATCCAAAAACTATGGCTCTAATCATAAGCCAAGATGTGACATTCGATGAAGAGCATGGTTGGGATTGGGAGAATAACCACAAAGCCAACACTCATGTTGTAGGTTCATCCCAAGAAAATTTTGTACCAGTTATTGAAGATGAACAAGAAGGAAACGATGAAGATGTGCTTGAACCAGTACAACAAAATGAACAAAGTCTGAATGAATCATCTTCAAGTGTGGATGAAACACCTCCTCAGAAATATGGAAGCTTGCAAGAAATATATGCAAAAACTCAGGTATGCAATTCTGCACAAGTTCAAGAACCTTTGACTTTTGATGAAGCTGTAACTAGTCAATGCTGGATGATTGTCATGAAAGAAGAATTTGATGCTATAGAAAAACATGATACATGGGAGCTTGTTAGTCCCCCCAAAGATAAGACTGTGATCGATTTTAAGTGAATTTATAAAATCAAGTTTGATTCAACTGATCTAGTCACTCGATACAAAGCAAGACTTGTAGCCAAAGGCTACATGCAATGTGAAGGTGTAGATTTTCAAGAAACTTTTGCACCCGTTGTTCATCTCGAAACCATTCGAGTTTTAGTTGCAGTTGCAGCATACAAGCATTGGATTCTTTATCAAATGGATGTCAAGTCGTCCTTCTTAAATGGAGATCTTGTTGAAGAAGTATATGTATCACAACCGAAGGGATTTGTTGAGGCAGGTAATGAAGATAAAGTTTATAAACTCAAAAAAAGCTCTTTATGGATTGAAGCAGGCTCCAAAGGCCTGGTACTCTAGAATTGACAAATTCTTTATTGACTAGGGTTTAAAAGTAGTCATGACCATACTCTATATATGTTTTACAAGGATGCATATGAAATTACTATAGTGTGTCTTTATATTGATGACTTGATACTCATAAGAAGCAATAAGGAGCATATCGAAGTACTCAAACAAAACCAAAATAGAACATTTGAGATGACAGATTTAGATATAGTGAGTTACTTTCTTAGACTAGAAATCAGACAAACAGATGGAGATATCAGTCTGTGTCAAACCAGGTATGCTTCTGACATACTCAAACATTTTGGAATGGAGCAATGTAATCCAGTTCGAACTCCTATGACTACTGATCTTAAACTTAGTCCTAGAGCTGAAGGGGAAGAAATAGATGCTAGATTATACAGAAGGCTAGTTGGGTGCTTGATATATCTGACCAACTCAAGATCGGATCTGGTTCAGGTTGTAGGATTGTTGTCCCGTTTTATGCAGATGCCAAGTTCTCAACATCTGCTAGCTGCAAAACGAGTGTTAAGATACATCAAAGGAATATTGAAATTTAGTCTAGTCTATTCAAGAGAATGTATTTTTGAGCTAACTGGATTTTCTGACTCGGACTGGGCAGGTTCTTTAGAAGACAGGAAGAGCACAAGTGGATATATGTTTCATTGTGGGACTGGAGCAATTTGCTGGTCTTCAAAGAAACAAGATTCGATTGCTTTATCTACAGCCGAGGCTGAATACATTGTCATCACAACAGCTGCATGCCAGGCTTCGTGGCTTAAAAAAATATTTGAAGATCTTAAAATAGAGGTCAAAAGTGCCACTACTCTTTGGTGTGATAACAAGTCTGCCATCTGTATGTCTAAAAATCATGTTTTCCATTCAAGAACTCGTCATATAGATACCAAGTACCATTTCATTAAGAAAATAATCGTTGTTGGAAATATATCTCTAGAATTTTGCAGGACTTCAGATCAGGTTGAGAACATATTCACTGAGGCTCTACCTGTTGATAAGTTTGAATATTTTCGAACAAGGCTTGGAGTAATTGAGATATGAATCATGAGGGAGTGTTGAAGGTGATTCCTATCAGGAACATGGTGCAACTATGGAATCGTGTGGAGTCTAACAACTCAGCAATAATATGGACCAATCCAGAATGGACAACTCAGCAATGTCACGAAGCTTTTAGAGCAATCTGGAATCATTTATAGAGATATCCGAAATCAAATATGTTTATCGTGGTGTTGGTACTGGGAGTGGTTGAAACAACTTACTGTTGGCAGTAGTGGTACTTTGTTTTTTTTTTCTTCCTATCCTCTTATGAATAGGTAGCTGTAATAGAGTTTTTTTTGAGTGCGTGGGATTTATGTTTTCCTTGGTATGAGTTTTACTTTGTAGAAGTTACTTTTTTTCTGGTTGTGTGTTAAGTTTCTTGCTTTAACTTGTTTTCTCTATTTTGTTTTGTAAGCTGATATTCATTCCATGTGTAGCGTGAGATCTTCATTTTTATAAGAGAGTTTTCTTCTTCATTATTTGCTCTGTTTACCGGCTCTGTTTTTTTTTGGGACTGAGATTAACATCTTGTGCGTAAACCTCATTTAATCTCCAGGCTTATCGTTGGAGTCGCATGAAACACGATCTACCAATTCAAGCCGCTCTTTATTTCCTGCCTGCCTTACTTTTTGAGCAGAGAAGGAAACTAATCTCTTCCTGCAAATTGACAGTGATTAGCAACACCATGGCCGGCGAACCCAGCTTTCAGAACATGGGAACGTCCATTCCGGTGGCCAACGTTCAAGCTCTCGCAGCTTCCATAGCTGACTCCTCTTCCATCCCTCCCAGATACATCAGGCCGGAAGCCAAGACCGATCTGGTCGCCCGGGCGGACGAAGGCGAGCTTCCGGTGATCGATTTCGGTCGACTTCTCGATCCCGGTTTCTCCCAACAAGAGTCCGCCAAGCTTCACGATGCCTGCGTGGAGTGGGGCTTCTTCCATGTCAGTCATATATACAATAAGTCACAGTTTGAGTAGTACAAACTCTATATTAATTAACCACCACTTCTTCCAATCTTAATTGCAGCTGATAAATCATCAAGTTCCTGAGGAAGTGGTAGAGAAGATGAAGGCTGATATTGCAGATTTCTTTAAGCTTCCTCTGGAAGAAAGGAAGAAAGTGGCGCAGCTGCCAAACAACATTGAAGGCTATGGTCAAGCTTTTGTCGTCTCTGACGAACAGAAACTGGACTGGGCCGACATAATCTTCCTCTTAACTCGACCGCTGCACTTGAGAAACATGAGATTCTGGCCTTCTCAGCCTCTCTCTTTCAGGTTAATTTTCATCTGTTTTATACCAAGACTAATTAAACCAGAAAAGAAAAATAGATTATTAAGCTGCTCTTTCATGCATGGTACTGAATTAACTCAGGGACACGCTCTCCTGCTACTCTACGGAGATGAAGAGAGTAGCAGGCACTTTGATGGAGCACATGGCCAAAAAACTGGGGGTTGAACCGGAGGAATTACTTGGTAATTTTAAGGATTATCCGCAGACAGTGAGGATTAATTACTATCCTCCTTGCCCAAAGGCGGATGAAGTGTTGGGCCTTTCACCGCACACGGATTCGATCGTCGCCTTGACGTTGCTTCTCCAGATTAATGACGTCCAAGGACTACAAATCAAGCACCAAGAGAAGTGGTTCCCCGTGCAGTTTCTCCCCGGCGCTTTCATTGTTAACCTCGGTGACATTCTTGAGGTATATATTTCTGCATGCTAATTCTGGATAATTATTGAGCTATCTAAAAAGAAGAAAAAAAAACCTGTGTTTTAGATAATGAGCAATGGAAAGTACAAGAGCGCTGAACACAGATCGATGGTGAACTCCATGGAAGAGCGCCTCTCGATCGCTACATTCCTTTTACCAAGTGAAGATTCGGAGGTCGGCCCGCTTCCAGGACTTACCAAAGGAAGAAAAGACAACTACAAGAAGATGAGCTACCGTGAGTTTATGAAGGCATTCTTCTCTTCAAAACTCGCTGGGAAGAGTATGGTAGAAAGCATCAAGTTATGATTTGGCATCCTATATTGTTCCTAAGAAGAATAAATTAAACTTTCCATAATCTATATATATATATATATATCTACTGTACGTGTGAAGTATGATATCACTGAAGAAAAATAATCAGAAACTTAGAACCATTTTTATCTGGATGATGAAGTATTTGAATAAAACTTCACTTGCTTTCATTGTTACCTTATATCAAATTATTTTTGTTCTGTCCAGTGTCCATCATACCTTTTTACAAATGAATATTAGACAACAACTATTATGTAGTATTATAACTTTAAAATATGTGAAATTAATGGATCCTCGCGGTGTGAAGAGCTTCCTAAGTATTTTTTTTTAAAAAAAAAAATTGTATTTATCAAGAGAGTTAAGAGATAAGGCAAGATTGCTGGGATTAGCATTTTGTAGTCTTTTAAAATAATTTATTATTTAATTAGAAATTGTGCTTCAGTTGCACTAAGTGCATTTGTCATTTCAATTGTCTATTTAATTGTCTTGTTAATGAGAAAAGTGCATTGAATTCAAAGTGCATTTGTCATTTTAATTGTCTATTTAATTATCTTGTTGATGAGAAAAGTACGTGCATTGAATCCAAGGTGCATCTGTCATTTCAATTATCTATTTAATTGTCATGTTGATGAGAAAAGTGCATTGAATCCAAGGTTCCAACTTTGTCTGTCCAATATAATTTCTTGCTTTCAGCTTAAATCGAAAATCAATAATAGAATCGGAATTTTAATTTATATATTGTGTTTTTCATTAAGAATAGTTTTACTAACTTTTATTACAATTTACTGGTAAATCCAAATTGGTTCGGTTCAATTTGAGTGGTTAGAGGAGAGATCAAATTTGAGTCGGTTTAATTCGGAGTGGACCAATTTTTTAGCCCACATTTTTTTTATGCAGACCATAAAATTACAAAATGTCATGGTCTAAACAATAATGGACTCCTCTTAATTTTTCTAATTTGAAATATTTGTAAATAATATTTATGAGGGAATGAAGGGATATAAATTTTTTTCATACGCTAAAAATGTTTAAATGTGTAAATACCACTTGATTATCTATCACTTATCTTACTACAAAATTCATTACTTTTTCATATTTATTAGGCATTTATAATTGCTTTGACTCAGATTTTTTTTTATTTTCTTTCAAAATTGTGACAACTTAAACTAACTAAAAAATAAATAAAAAATGACAATAAAATCGAGTGAATGAAAAACAAAAATTTAATCATATATAGTGAATAAGATATAACTAAATAAAATATAAAATAATAGTAATAATAAATAATGATAAATATAGAACATATAAGAAAAAAATGAAATGAAAAAATATATAAGTCCGTGTAGTTAGAATATTTAAGAGTTTGAAATTTTAATTAGGAAAAATATGATAAAAAAAAATTGTAATTACCTTCACTATTGAAAATTGTAGTTATGCTTTCCAAAAAAAATAAAATAAAAATAAAATAAAGCAAATCGACACCAGAATTAGCGCTGATTTCAAATACTTAGCACATGAAAATTTCTAACGCCGAGTTGTATAAATCAACACAAATAATGACATTTGTATTTAAGAACTGATGCCACCTAGGCACCTAGCACCAGTATTTAAGAAACTGGTGCCAAGTGGTGCTGATTTTTAAAACTAAAAACAAACAAAAATTATGTGTCGGTTTACAAATGAAATTATTTTTTTTAATCCCACATATGTTAAATTATTTTTTTGTAATTATTCTTAATTACTATAAATTTAATTTTTTTATTCCCACATCACTTAAGATTTTTTTTCCTACAACTCTTAACAATTATAAATACTTCTTTAAACTCAAAACAATAATATTTGATTTTCATTAAATTTGTAAAAATTATAAAATACAAATAATAATCTTATATTATTTTATTATAATTTTATATATTTGTAATAATACTATGGTATTATAATATTTTATTACACTCTTATATGTTATAATAATATTATAAGTTTATATTATAATATTTAAAGGTTGAAATTATAAGCTTATATTATAATCTTATATTGTTTTATTATAATTTTATATATTTGCAATAATACTATGATATTATAATATTTTATTACACTCTTATATGTTATAATAATATTATAAGTTTATATTATAATATTTAAAAGTTAAAATTATAAGTTTATATTATAATATTTAAATATTGGAATTATAAGTTTATATTATAATAGGCTATTATAGGTGTCAACATATATTTGATAATACGTGTCAATATATATTTGGGCGATATGTGAATACCGAAGCATATAATAGGTGTCAGTATCTATATTCTTTCTCTACAAAAATTTTACTCTAATTTAGACCCATTTAGATGAGTTCGAATTAGAATTCGAACGCTTATACTTTTCTTTTAAATATTTCGGAATTTTATTTTTTTTTGGTAGTGGATACGTCAATCTAAAAAAAATCAAAATTAAATAAATTTAAGGAATAGCTAAATATTTAATTAATAATATGATCAAAAGATATTAATATAATTTGAAGAATTAAATTTTCTCTAAAATGTATTTATGAACTTCATAAAAAAATAAAAATAAAAACTTTAACAAAATTTACAAAAGATAATAATAAATAATATAATATAATATAATTCAATACTATCAAAATAAAAAATAAAGTAAAATTTGTAATTCAAATATTTAAATACAAAATACAATAAGAATAAAAATATATAAAGAAAATCAAAATATTTTAAAAAAAACAAAAATCCAAGAAAAACAAATATATCCAGCATTGCGTCGACAAGGGCCGCCTCCGAGAGGGGCAGAAGCTTCAGGCGTTCCTCGTCGCCTGAGTATTATTAAAAGTAGTAATTTTGAGGAAGCATCTTCTATCTTCAGCAATATCTCTAAATCAGATGATGTTGCTCGGACAACAATGATCTCAGGATGTGTTGACAATGGAGATGAGAAATACACACTAAATCTATACCATCAGATGAGGTAGTCATGGCCATGCGATGAATTTACTTTAGCCCCACTAAAAAGGCTTGTTCCTGCTTGGCTGCATTAGGGTAAGGAAAGTAGATACATGGAAATGCCATCAAGTTTGGTTGTGCATCAGATCATTTTGTAGGATTTTTTTGTAGGATATTAATTAATAGTAATTAATTACTATGTTGGATCAAATTCATAGTTCTATTTTCAAATTATGCTTGAAACCACGATCTGCTTGAAACTTTACTGATACACCTGCTGATTAGATTGAAATCATAATCTACTTAACTTTCATTGTTGATGTTATTTAGTTACTGATACTATATACCTACTGATTAGCTTGCGGTTTGATCTTTTAATTATTGATGCTATACTTAATACCTTTAGCAAAAAATATATAGTTTGGTCTTAAGCAGATTGATCTTCTGCAGTTTGATCTTAAGCAGAACAAGTGGTCCTTTGTCTATAGAAGTATCTAGTCTCCATCAATAGAAAGTCCCATTTCACCATTTGTTTCATGTGCTTCTTTGAGTTCTTTGCATTTTCTATTGTCTTAAACAACATGCTTGTACTTTTTATTTTTATTTATAGTTCAAGACACATTTTTCTGCATTACTTGTATGACACATTTAAATTACTTCAATTAACCTAACACTTGTATCATTGGAAGTGCTAACATTTTGCCAATAAGCTTGCATGTGATTTTTGTAATGTCTTCATGGAAAAACTGAATGTAAATCATTCATGTATTAATTTTTAAGCTTCCTGATTGCATTTCAGCCCCAATGATATCTCATACATATTTTCTGGATACGCCTTGTACAACATGCAAATCGATCTAGATGGTAAGTTTGTTATTTGTCATGTTTATTTCAGAACATATTTAGTAGATACTACTAAATAATACTCATTAGTCCTGCTTCCTCATAGCTTTTCATTTATCTGAAATTACTAAATAATTTATCTTTGACATATGCTTATCCTTTGGAGATACTTTAAACTTCTCAAAGATCTATAGATACTTGGTTAGAAAATGTAAAAGAGGACATGATGAAGTTGTCTTTACATAGTGAAGTAGCAAGAAGTGATATAGTTATCCTACCTCTAGTCCCACCCTACCCTCAACCAATTTGTTTCATTATAAATAAATTCTAAAGAGAGCATATTTGCTACTGTATGTGAACATTGGGCATGAAATTGAAAATCAATTGAAGTAATTTAACTTCTACTCAACTGGCACTTGGTATCTTTGGTCTATACATCAGTTGAAACTGACATTTATACCAACCAGGGATAACAAGCGGCTGTTGTTTAACTTGATTACGGGAGTCATCATCTCCTTCACTTCTATTGGAATTTTGATTTATTTTCATATCTATTAGATACTTTATATCTATTGAAATTTTGATTGATACTTCAACTTCTGGATTAGGATGCTTTCAAATAGAGAATCATCAAGACATTCAAGAAAGAGAAAGCAAGCACATCTGAATGAACTTGAGGCACAAGTATGATCTAATTACCAATTTTATCTTTGGCATGATGGAGTTCTAAAAGGGTTAAAATTTTCACAACATGCTCTAATTCCAATTTTTCCCGAGGATCCAACATCAGAGGGTAGAAAGACACTAAACTGATTTAGTTTCATGATGACATACTGGTATGTGCTAAAATAATTATGATGATAACAAAGGTAAAAAATTATTATTGTTCTGACGCATCTTTTCCATTTTAGTACTCCTGCATTATCTTCAAGAGGAGCTCTTCAATTAGCTTCGCAGACAACTGATGATAGCACACTGAGGAGCCCTTGGAAAGCATATCCAAATGAATCTTCAAAGCCCGAGTTTGATGCTAGTTCAAATTTTGGAGTCGCGACACCCTTGCTAAAAAACTATCATGACACAAGTACTAGTTGGAACTTGTACATGAATGATTGGATAATTTTGACGAGTACCTAGTTATTTCATAATTTCTCCAATCCATGATATATTAAGCACACTCAAGCATTCATAATAGGCAAGTTTAACACTGAAATGACATTATGAATGAAGTACGTGATATCAATACTAGATGTATATATTTATTCTTTCTTTCTTTCATTTTATGCCATGATTTATGGTTTGGACAACTATTTATCATATAACTATTGAATTTCTATACTATGTTGTTTAAACTTTCTTGTTTACTAATTGCTATCAACCTCGGCCATTTTAGAAATTATTAAACTTATTTTACGGGACTAATTATAATAATTGTGTATAAATATTTTATGGCATTAATTATGGAGCACTCAATTTTTGTCTATATCTTTTATGTTGTAAAGTTGTATGATATTTTTCTTCTTCTAGGAATCAGGTGATGCCCCAGCTTGGTCTGTATAATCAATATCCTACGAATTTGCATGAAAAGTCAATATCTAATCAAAAGATAGATATAAAGGATTCAAATATTATACCAAACTCAGCGGTGCCTTATCCATTGGTTAATGTTCATGTAGGCATACCTTGTAAGTTTGTATGTTTGCTAAGTTAGAGACTATCTTTGCTTGAAATGAATTACTTGTATAAATAACTTGTAACTTAGATATTCTCGCCCCCTTCTTTGTAGATACTTGTAGTTTTTATTTTTCTAGTATGTCCTTCTGATCGATATATAACCAATTCAAAGTTAAACTTTCTTATTAGCTTCTCTGTAGATGCTTGTATTATGTTCCTCCTTAGTACATTCTCTATATAAAATTGACATAACTTAGAACTTTTCTTTTTTAAGAGCAATGAGAATTGAGAATGACATATGTTAAATGTGTCTTTTATGCATTTCAAGTTTTTTTGTTTTCGTTTATTAGGATGCAATGTTGAATAAGACAAGTATGGTGGATACGTCATTTCATTTGAAGTATATAGATGAGGTGAAGCTCACACAATCTATTGGACCTTCAAAAATAAGAAGAGAATGGTTTCCTCCAAAGCTCTCTGCAAGTATACCTACGTCATTTTCTGTCTTCCAAGGAGGCTGATGTTAAGTTTTATTCTATTGATTCTGCTGCTGAGAATGAGAAGATTGTATTCAGCTGCAATCTACATTGATTATTATGAAACGTGTAATTTAGACTTTTAAGATGTATTTCCTTGAAAGTGACATATATTGTGTAATCAATTTTTTTATTAATTATAATATTATTTGTAATCCTAGTGATTTTTCTTAGCAAAACATATATTAAAAGCAAATATATATGCCTATAATAATATTTTTAAAGACAAATATGTTATATTCTACTAATAGTGTTTGTATATTAAAGACAAATATAAATATCTCTATTAAGATTTTTAGAGACAAATATAAATGTTTCCATCAATATTTTTAGAGACAAATATATATGCCTCTATTAATATTTTTAGAGGTAAATAAATATGCTTCTATTGATACTTTTAGAGACATATATACATGTTTCTATTAATATTTTTAGAGGCAAATAAATTATTTGTCTCTAATAGTATTTTTATATTAGAGGCAAATATATATGCCTCTATTAATATTTGTAGAGACAAATACATTATAGGCCCCTAATACTTTTAGGGATGGGAGCTCTAGAGACGAATAATTTTATTTGTCTCTAAAAGTTATAGAGGCAAATATTTAATTTTTAGAGACAAATTTGATTGTCTTTAATTGTCACTTTTGTTGTAGTGTTGTTAATACTACTTCTGATGATTTCCTTTTAGTTGAAGAGTATGAATCTGCGAATCTCGTTGATAAGTTAACTAGTTGGGTAGTTGATAGTGGAGCTACTATACATGTCACATCAAAGAGGGATTTTTTCACATCTTACATTCCTGATAATTTTGGTGATGTGAGAATGGTTCATGAAGGCATTGCTAAATATGTCGGTATAGGAGAAGTTTGCTTGGAAACTTCTAATGGTACCAGATTGCTTCTCAAACGTGTGAAGCATGTTCTAGACATTCGACTGAACCTACTGTCAGTTGGCAAGCTATGTGATTAAGATTATGACAGTTTGTTCTCACATGATGCTTGGAAGCTCAGCAAAGGTTCCATGATTATAGCGAGAGGTGCTAAGTTATCTACACTTTACATGACTCAAGCAAAAGTTGTCAATGATGTTATTAATGCAACATAGTCAATTGATGGAACTGAGTTGTGGCATAAGAGGCTGTGTCACATGAGTGAGAAAGGCATGACTGTCTTGGCTAGAAAGAATTTGTTGTTTGGGTTGAAGAGTACAGAATTGCAGAAGTGCTCTCATTGCTTAGCTGGGAAACAAAACAGAGTTTCTTTCAAGAAGCATCCGTCTTTTAGGAAGACAGAGATACTTGATTCGGTGCATTCTGATGTATGTGGTCATATAAAGACAAATTAATACACTTGGTGGTTCTCTCTACTTTGTGACATTTATTGATGACCACTTAAGGAAGATGTGAGTTTACACATTGAAGACTAAGATCAAGTGTTTGCTGCATTCAAATAATTTCATGCTTTAGTTGAGAGAGACACCGGGAAGAAGTTGAAATGCATCCGTTCAGACAATGGTGGTGAATACATAGGACAGTTTGATATCTACTGTAAAGAACATGGAATTAAACACCAGAAAACTCCTCCTAAGACTCCACAATTGAATGGCGTGGCTGAAAGGATGAATAGAACATTGATAGAAAAGGTAAGATGTTTGCTTTCACAAGCTAGATTGTCACAGTCCTTCTGGGGTGAAGCTTTGAGCACAGTTGTGCATGTTTTGAATCGCTCACCAAATGTTCCTCTACGACATGAAGTGCCAGAGAAAGTATGGTCAGGTAAAGATATTTCTTATGATCACTTGCGAGTTTTTGGGTGCAAAGTTTTTGTTCACATTCCTAAAGATGAGAGATTCAAGCTTGATGTGAAGACAAAATATTGTGTATTTCTGGGTTATGGCATGGATGATTTTGGCTACAAGCTTTATGATCCTATTGATAAAAAGGTTATTCGAAGCAGAGATGTGGTCTTTGTGGAAGATCAAACAATAAAGGATATTGATGTTACAAAAAAGTCAATATCTCAACCAAGTGGAGAGTCTATTAATTTTGATGTTGTTCCTCTCGCACCAAGAGAACAACAAGTTACAGTTGAGTCTCAAAGTAATCAACATGATACAATTGACACTCAAAGTGATCAACAGGATGTTGATACAGGAGAAATGGATGATCCTGTAGATAGAGACAATGAAGATGCTCCTAATGAACAACCAACCTTGGAGATTCCAACAGGTACACTTAGGAGGTATGTTAGAGATAGAAGACCTTCATCAAGGTATTCTGCACATGAGTTTATTTTACTAACAGATGGAGGAGAACCTGAGTACTTTACAGAGGCCATAGAAGATGAAGATAAAGAGCTGTGGAATGAATCTATGCAAGATGAGATGAAATCTTTGCATGAAAACCATACTTATGAGTTGGTGAAATTACCTATGGGTAAGAGAGCCTTGAAAAACAAATGGGTATACAGGAAAAAATTTGAAGAACATAGCTCAAAGCCTCAATACAAGGCAAGACTGGTTGTTAAGGGATTTGGTCAAAGGAAGGGAATCGACTTTGATGACATTTTCTCTCCTATTGTGAAGAGGTCTTTCATTCGTACAGTGTTTGGCTTAGCTGCTAGTCTTGATTTGGAGATTGAGCATATTGATGTGAAGACAGTCTTTCTTCATGGTGATTTAAAAGAAGAGATCTATATGGAACAACCAGAGGGTTTCATAGTAGAAGGTAAAGAGGATTATGTGTGCAAACTTAAGAAGAGTCTTTATGGTTTGAAGCAGACTCCTAGACAATGATATAAAAAGTTTGAATCAGTTATGGGGGAGCATGATTACAGGAAGACATATTTATATCATTGTGCATTTGTACATAGATTCTCTGATGATGATTTTATCATCCTTTTGTTATATGTGGATGATATGCTAATTGTTGGTAAGAATGCTTCCAGGATTGATGGGTTGAAGAAGCAGTTAAGTAAGTCTTTTGCCATGAAAGACTTGGGTCATGCAAAATATATTTTGGGCATGACAATCACCCATTATAGAGATGCGAGGAAGCTTCATTTGTCACAAGAGAAGTACTTCAGAGATTTAACATGGATGGGGCTAAGTATGTTTGTAGCCCTCTTGCTCCTCATTTCAAATTAAGTGTCAAACAATGTCCAACGACTGATGAACAGAAGCAAGAAATGGAGAAAGTTCCTTATGCCTCGGCAGTTGGAAGTTTGATGTATGCTATGGTGTGCACTAGACCGGACATTGCTCATGTAGTTGGTGTTGTAAGTCGTTTCACTTCTAATCCAGGTAAAGAGCATTGGAACATTGTGAAATGGATTATGAGATATCTCAAAGGTATAACCAATTTGAGCCTTAGTTTTAGTGGTGAGAAGTCTTTGCTAGTTGGTTTTGCAGATGCAGACTATGCTGGAGACGTTGATTCTCGAAGGTCTACATCATGTTACATGATCAAATTAGCGGGGGGGCTATAGCATGGCAGTCACAAGTGCAAAAGTGTATTGCATTGTCAACTACAGAAGCAGAGTACATTGCAGCAACAGAAGCTTGCAAAGAGTTATTGTGGTTGAAGAATTTTCTCTTGGAGCTTGGATTCAAGCAAGACCGTTATGTGTTGTTATGCGACAACCAAAGAGCTATTCACCTAGTTAAGAATTAGAGTCTTCATTTCAAATCAAAGCATATTAAAATATGTTACCATTGGATACGAGATGTATTGAAATCCAAGGCATTGGAGTTGGTGAAAGTTCATACAGATGACAATGGTGCTGATATGCTGACCAAGGCATTGTCAAAGGGGAAGCTTGAAACATGTTGCTAGATCGCCGGGATGGCGAGGTCCTCCACTACGTCGTGAAGGGGAGATTTGTTGGGTTGGGTCACTCCTACGTGGAGAAGGCCTAAGCCCACATGTCACTAGGGTTTTATCCCTAATATAAATAAATTTAACTTGTTGGAAAAGTTAAGTTACAGCAATTTAGATCAGCCACCTAGAGAGAGAAATAGAGAAAAGAAAGAGAGTAGTTTTAGAGTGAGATTCGCACAGAATTTTAAGCTCTGTCCAGTCTTCATCAAATGCACGATCGCATGGTCAAACCTTCTCCGATCGGGCTGAAATATTTACTGGAGGTTCCCGGCTCATAGTTCTTCATTCTCAACGGTGGAGATCGGATTTTGACATCTCTAGATTGCCCAACAAATTCTGCGAACACAGACTGTGTTCTTGGTGACATTTCTCCAACTCTTCTTGCTATTTTTATCTTGTTGATGATTTATGTCATTGTTGGTGATCGATTGATGCTATAGAAGAGTTAAGATTTATTTCTAGAGATTGTAGCTTTATTAAACTCCTTTGTACCTTAATTTGGTGATAGTGGAGTATATTTCTGGACTAGGTCCCGTGGAGGTTGTCTCTCATTCTTTGAGAGGTGTTATCACGTTAAAATTTACGATGTTCTTTTATTGTTTACTGCATTGATATACTGTTGCAATTGTGATTAGAATTTATACTCGTATATCCATTGATTCTCACAAGTTAGGGAAGAAGTGTTTTTCGCTGTGCATTGGTGTTCTTCCAAACACAATTTGCATAATTCCACATGTTGCGCCGTAAATAAATTAAAGGCACTTGTAAATAAATGTAGTTCAATAAGCTTAACCGAAAAGGATGTAACAAACCATGTATTATTCTTAGTTTTGCAATAGCAGAAGAGAATTACTTTCTTACCATATAAAGATCGCAATCTCATCCTGCATAGTCAGAAAAAAGAATAGAATATACCGAATAATTATTCTCAGTAACCTCTAAACAATCCACCTCAATTCCCAGCTTAGTAACTATACTAAGAATTCTGATATCCAGACTGCCTCCAAGCTTCAATGTGCGTTCAAAGAAGCTCCCTCTTGCAATTAAGATCAAGGTACTAGTCCATGGTTCTCAACATGCACTGCTGAATGGCCTTAACATGTATAAAATGACACAAGTTATGTTTCAAAGGATACAAAAGGTGAAACTGCATCAAACATTTGTCATGAAATACAACAATTTTCATTATGTGGTTTAAGAATGAGATCTTAGGGGATTAAAGTATGACCATGCCATCAGGTTGATCAACCAACAATCATATTTCATTGTTGGGACTGGATAAGGAGGGAATTTAACGATAACGTCTGTTGTTGGGAGAGATTTCAGATAAATAAAGAGCTTCTAATTAGGGTTATAGTAGGAGATTTGTTTGTTGCTCTACGAGATACGTGTTTCAACAGCACAAATTGCTAGAACATTGCAAGGTGGAAACTAGAAAGCAAAGACCGCTTCACATTATGGAGACGTTTTGCACAAAGAGGTAGGAAGTATGGGTTTGCAAAACTATTCACTTGTCATTGAGTATAGGTTAGTAAGAGAACCTATTTGTGGGTTGTTTATCGGCAGTTCATCCTAAAAACAAGAAGGGGAAGATATCCATATAATCAAATTTTCAATTATGCGTTTGAACATTTCCAAAAAGTGTTTTATTTTTTTGCTTTTGGCAATAACCTAAAGATCTTCTTTTGGTAGATTGACCAATCCACATTATTCAATTATGTTTTTGAATACTTGTCCATAATCCAAATCCTTCTAATTAATAAGGTTGGCAAATTTAAGTGAATGCATCTGAAGGAAACCCCATTGAAGTTACCTCATAGGATGCAAATCACAAAGTACTTAGAGGTGTGCTCACTGCTCACTGATCATTCACACAAAAACTACAGCCATTATCATTGTAAAGGTGTGACCGGCTAATTGACCACCAACGTATTTCTCTTGCTTATAAAGAGAATGATACTAATTTACGCAAAAAAAATGACAATTAAATTGTTAAGGTTCCAATTTAGGAACCAAAAATTTGTCATTTTTGTGGTAGCTCGTTAGAGCGAAGGATGATTCTCAACAATAATAGTAAATGAAGCAAAGACATAAGTAATACCTTGTCCATTCTTGTGGTAGCTTCAAATATCCAAACTCCCTTACAAAGCAGAAGGCTCAATTACATTGTTATCACAATTAATCGACCATTTCTCCTAGAAAACAAATGAAAGTAGCATCTTCAAGAGAACACATGTCCACTAGAGACTTTGATGATTTCATTCTTTCAATCTACCCCCTTCAGGCCACAAACAAATCTTGTTACGTATCTTGCAAACATACATATCAACAAAGAACCCAATGGCTTCCATTGCTCACGTGATTGAGGGGGGCGAAATACTCAACCAAGGTGGTTGTGCCGATAGGAAGATCGAGGTTAAGGACACAAAGGAAAGGAAGATCGAAACTTTAAAATTAAGAGCGAGCTTGGTTCTAAGAGTGAGTGAGGATTCGGGTTTTGTAATTTCCCTCGTGCATCATCAACCTTTGGATGTAGACCCGGCAATTCGTGTCAGGCCGAGCCGGCCCGGCCCGAACAAAAATCGTGCCTGACCCGTTAAAAGTTCATGCCCGGACCCGGGCTCGGCATGACACTAATAGTAAACAGGCTGGGGCGACCTTGTTAGCTCGATGACGGAACTTCAGAACTGTGCTATCGAGCGAATCGTGCTATCGGGCCCAAATTGGACTTTTACTTCATTCAAGTGCCTTGGAAACTAATAACCGAATCTCTGGTCATAATTACTTCATGTTAGAATTAATGACTGCGTAAGCGGCAAGCACACGAAAAGACACCCTTTCCATCCGTGCAATCGTCACATTTACTACAAAAGTCGAAGGACCGCAAAGTGACAACATCAGTGCTCGTCGAGGTCTCATGCTTAGCACACCAACCGAGGAACCCTGCCAATGTTGATCTATCGGACCGAGGTCAGGAACTGGCGCAAATTAGAGCTCGACACGAAGTTCTCGGACTCCAACCAAGCTCGAGGGCTGTGGATTGGACTAGTACTTAGGCCTTGACCGGATCAGACCCAGAAGCACCCACACTCATGAATCAGACTCAAGTCAAACGATGTGCTACTTAGCTCGGGGGTCCACCCGGCCATACAAGGACACATAGGTCATCATTAATTAGAAAAGATTCATCAATTATGAACTTGACATCTCCGGGATTAGTCTCGACCCGAACATCCCTAAGAGATTTTGGAGGTATTACCACTAGACATTCCTCAATCTTGTATTATATACAAACACAACGCACATCAAGTACAAAAAAATTCTAATTTTTATATACTCATATATGGTATTCTTTTTTACTTGAGCGTCAGAGTATCTTTGCAAATCCCTAGCCGGAGCCGCACCGGACCAAGAGACAAGCCGGATCGTATCACTCTGACGTCAGGCAAGAACATACTTTGATTTATTTGTAAATTAATTAATTTTATAAAAAGTTATTTATAATTACAAATTTGGTACTTCATTTTTATATTTCGGAATCGATAATTTCAAAACCGCATAAAAAAATCTTCTCACATGTTTATTTTTATTAAGAAAATGAGTTTCAAACATTGTGGTTTTGATTTCATTTTGTGAAAACATCAAATCAAATACATTTGTACAAACAATTTTAGTTTAGGCAAAACTTCAAACTTGATTTTGCTAATTAAATAGACCCTCTTGCAAAATGGAATGGATTTGAATGATTTTGATTTATTTTTTTCTTCCAAAGAACCTCCTTAGAGAGGTCAGGTTCCGGTTAACAGCCCAGAAGCATGAGCCTCTCTAGGATTGACCTCTTAATTTATTCAAAATTTGAAGACTTACATTGTCAATACAAGCTGATAAGAAAAAGGAATAGTAAAATGTTCATTACAATCAATGTTTCCGAAACAGGATTCTAGGAAAGGCATATGAATTTCTTGTACCATCTTCCAAATATGAACATCAGATTTTGATATGGAATTGCTTCTACCTTCAAACAAAGCATACCTAGCTTAATGTGATTCCAACCCTGAATTAATTTGTAATTAATTAGCAACCAGTTTTATGTCCGAAATAATGCCTTGCAGAAACCATGGGGGTTCAAATTTGCCATTTAAAATATTTATGAGCCTTAAACAATCTGAGAAAACTTTGATGTGTTTGATTCCAAACAACTTTGCATTTAAAATATTCACTCAAATGGCCCAGGATTCAGCAACCAAAGGGGAAGCTGTTATGCCAAAGTAAAGCCCTTTAAGCAGAACAGATTGATTATTATCAGTAACAAGATGTTTATAACAGTTATGTTGAGTGATTTTGATTTCTGATTCGATTTTCTTTTATAAGGGCATGCAAATGGGATGGATATGAGTAGTTTTGGTTTCTGACTCCATGACTTAAACAATGATGCTGACGACAGGGTATGCTTTTAGCCATGTGAGTATGGAAAATACCAACAATTTTGCTGACTATCCAATGGCATAATGAGATAGAGAGTGTGTATTTTTTATAAGAAAATGACTACTACCTGTTGCTTGAAACTGCCAATTTTCTTAAAGTCAGTACATGTTATTTTCCATTTGTCTAGATCTCATCATTTTACCCATTTTGTCTCCACCTCTATCCTTTTGAGAAGCAAAGATTCCAAATTTCTTGTGATGTTTTAAAATAATGCCTCAGTGCTAGCTTTCTCCTGATGTGGTTCATAATCAAAAGATTTGATGCTTAAACTGGTTGATAACTGATCACCGGAAAGAACTTAATTGATTCAACATGAGAGCACGGATTTTGTGATTCGTTCTCATCTTATTTCTCTTTTGATTACTTGTGTATGGGGAATCTTTGATCTGCTTCGGTTTGGTTCATGGTTCATCAGTTCAAATTCAACTTGCTCGGTCTTGCACTGTGTATATGTTAAGATATAAATTGAGGACACAATTTACAAGGATAGTCTTGGCCAGTCTTCACAAGAAGGAGAAGATCGACTGGATGAACTGAGTCTTGAGTAGAATGCAAGAATGTCAACGATGGCTGGACCGTTGACGACGAGGAATGCATCGATTTGGGTGCGACGACAATAGTAACCAGAATCCATCGTTTTCGTCTTCTTCCCTCCGTTGACTCATCTTTCCCTATGATCTTGATTAGCGTTGAGAAATGGAGGTTTGACTTCGATCTGTAACTCGAACCACGCAAAAACCATGTGTTGAGAGGAGCCATTGGCGGAGAAGCTCTTGGGCTTGCGTGTTCTTCTTATGAGACTGCGGTCATCGTCTCCTTCCTTGTAATCTGCTCCTTCTGATCTTATTCTATCACACATTTCACGAAGACAACTTGTCCCTGAAGTTTCCCTGTGCCTTCACTATGATCAAAATTAGTCTAATAATATTGAGAGCTTAAAGCATACGTAGAGAGGGACGGCGACCGGAGCTCGTTCCGCAGGGCACGTGGCTCAACTTCGTCGGCTGCGCGACCAGCCATAGTACGCGACAGTGGGTCAGCCCGGAAAGCGACCATCACGTGGTGGAGCCGGGAATTGGCAAGAACCGGAGAGCATCGAACCAAATGCCGTCGGCCGTGATGTGACTCGACCCGGCGACCCGGCGCTCGGGATTAGGTCTCGTCAATCAGAATTAAGGAGACAACCTCGTCGAATTAGTTATTTGGGATTTGATGTCTCGAGGCGGATTAGAGTCTTAGAATTAGGTGGGGGGAGCGGATTAAATTAATTAATCAAGTGCGGTCCACCACCGGTTCGATCACGTGCAGGGGTCATTTGGGTTAGCACGAGGAAGCACGTGCCGCTGTGGGGATTCCTCCTCTCGCCTCCTCGGGATTCCTCCCCTCCTCACGTGATTCGATGCCCTTGCGTTGCGTCAGTTGTCTTCTTCCGCCTCACGTCCCCTTGCGTTCCTCTCGCATCCGACGGCCAGCGTTCGCTTTAACATCCGTAAGTAATTGATTGAGACAGCGAGATGTGCGGGGGTGGTCCGAGGCCGTACGAAACAGGGGGTGGGGGTGGAGGTACAGCTGGCCGCACTGCTTCGTCAACGAACCATGTATGGCGGCGGGTGCGAATTAAGTCACGAGAGCCGGAGGTGGCACATCGAAGCTACTCGTATGCCGACCCGTACAATTGCTTCAGGCTCCGAGCCAAATCTATTTGGCATTACCTGTCAACTTATGTCTCAACTCTCTCTCTCTCTCTCTCTCTCTCTCTCTCCAATGGACGACAAGCGATCCACGCAGCTCATGAGACTGTGGAGACTTGAAAGAGGGGGAGTGAGTGAGGAGAAGAGGGAGAAATTAGTTGAGCTGTCAACTTTACAACATTAAACAATGGCTTTACTTTTCGGTATCAATCAATCACGCCATGCATGCACCGAAGTCACCAACTAACCGCGCAAAGGGGATGACGGTGAAAATATATGCATTTGCCTCGAGGTGCGTGTAATTATATATTAATATATGCCGGAAGAACCACATGGCTGATGGATAAATATACGAGGGGGAGTTGAATGAGTGACTTGTAAATTATAACGAGACATTGTAAAGAGGAGAGACAGGAAGAGTGGAGGTGAAGGTGATCCATGTTTCTGTCCATCGCATTCATAATAATGCATTTGTTTGATTGTTTCATCTCTATCATTACTACCACAACAAGCAGTGGAATAAATTGCAGAAGAAGAGCTAGCTGAGAAGTGGCTCACTTAAACCCTCTCTATTATTTCTTCTCCCTTCTCCAATTTCTGCAAAAGAAGCGACAATCTACTGCTCCTTGCCTTGGACTATTGATGGCGCGGGAGTGGGACGTGACGCTTGGAATGGACTTCATGCGATCGAATGTTGCACCACGTGAAGATGCTGCTTCTCCGGCGACCTACCTCTGTAGTTTTCCATCAGCCGACACTGTAGGCATCAACGACGTCCTCGACTTCTCCGGTCGAGGCCTCTTCTCCTCCGCCTTCAGCAGCGGAGCTGCCTCCGCCGCCGCCGCTACCGATGTCCCATTCCTCACTTCGAGCAATCAAACCTCTGCCGACAAGCCGTTTTCCGGAGAAACGAACTCCTTGTCGAATTTCCAATGCAATCAAAGCTATTTCGGCTTCGACATTCCTGTAATTTATCTGCAAAAAATTTCCGGTCAAAATTTCTCTTCTTATATGTTTTGGATTCATATTTTACCCCGGTTAATTAATTACAGTGTGAAGAGGAAGCAGAGTTGGAATGGCTGTCGCAGTTTGTGGAGGACTCGTTCTCCGCCGTTCCTTACCAGTACGCCGGCGTCACCACTCCTTCCAGCGACAACCAGCAGCTTCGCGTGGACGAATACACTACCGGACGCGCAGCGCGAAGCAAGCGGTCGAGGTGCAGCAATCCTTCCACTGTTTGGTCTACATTGACACCGCCGCCGCAGCTCTCGCCGTCGTCCTCGTCCTCGTCCTCCGATCTCCCACCTTCTCAACCAAGTCCGACAGTCACTATTACGAACATCAGCAGCAAAGGCAGCAGCCGAACAAAGAAGGGTGGAGGCGAACTCGGAGCGGACGGCGGAGTACGGCGGTGCACACACTGCGCGTCGGAGAAGACGCCGCAGTGGCGGACAGGGCCTCTGGGGCCCAAGACGCTGTGCAACGCGTGCGGAGTGAGGTACAAATCCGGGCGGCTCCTGCCGGAGTACAGGCCGGCGGCGAGCCCCACCTTCGTGCTCACCCAGCACTCCAACTCTCACCGCAAGGTCATGGAGCTCCGCCGCCAGAGGGAGGTCGTCTTCCGCGGCCACGAGACCAAGGCCGCTGCCACCGGGTCAGAGCAGCTCCTCCTCGATGGCAAGGGTGTCTGCTGACACCACAGCTGGACGCCGCCAACGACGGCGCTGCTGGTTTTCGAATTTTAAGCTGCAACAAAACTATTAGGCTTCTGATGCCGCTGCAAATAATATTACGGCGTCATCAGCAGGAGAATTAAGGTAATGTGCTGTTGCTGAAACTGCAGGAGAAAAGAATCTTCTTATCAGCCAAATAATGATGACAACGATGCAATGAGAGTAAAATGAGGGGGTGAACGATCGTAGTTTCCATGAATCTTCTTAATCGCGATTAAGGCTGTGACTTGTAGCTTCTTCTCTGCCATGTTGTTTCCATGAATAAAATTTCGATCATCAGATGTTTTCCCAATTGTGAAATTGTGCCAACAATTTTCTTCAAAAGAGAATTTTCAACATTTGCTGGCATAAACTATAAATCTCTTGAATTAACCTCATTTCTTGTGGTGAAATATTGACACAGTTTGTCGCAGAATAACATTAGCTAGGCCCTCTGCTTTTAGGCCATCAAGAATTTGCAGTATGCCTGCAAGCAAAAAGGTCTTCATGATCAATTCCTTTTTGCTATTATCACAACAATTTGCATCGAAGTGCAAAAGAGCTCAGAATTCAGAATTCCTTCAGAGCATGTTTGGTTGGTTATCCTGCATAATCATTTGCAGCAAATGTCCACAGTCTTGTTTTTCACAGTAAAGGATTATTTATGGTCACTTGCAGTAATTTGCACCTATTTATAATCCAACCAATTAACCAAACAAGCCCTCCGCCATTGACACCCATCACCTTAATACTAAGAAAACACTAACAATGAGAAAAACAGAAGCCATAAATCCTCCTTTAGGCAATCATGAAGGTTAAAGTAGATGCATTAATCATATGCACAGACTGCAGGATAACACCCTTAAAGACCTAAATCAGCCACAGAATATTCCATCGCCTCCTTACTGCTAATTAAGAAAACCATAGCAATCAGAGTAACTGGTGCAATAAATTCTAATTTAGGCCTACCAACAAATTGGTATGCGTAATGAAGCTCATGCAATCTTTGATGCTGGCCTTATCATGTTAGGGGAGTCCAAACCATGTGATGCATTAATGGAAAAGTAAACTGGAATCACTAATTAAGCACTACCAGAAGAGAAGCCGAAAGCTACAACTAGTTAGTGTCACAAATTACAAGGAGGAGCAAGCAAGGTAAGTTTAGTTAGGTGAAATATAGGCAATACTTGCCGACACTCCTTCTGCACCACCAGTATCCACACCTATGTATGAAGATTGGACCCCCCCCCAAAAAAAGAGTGTTGGACTTAAGCTTAGGGTGCATGTCGGCAGGTTTTGCCTACATCTCTAATACTGATCTTTAGGCACATATGATGAAGCATTCTACTTTTCAGGAATGCCTTATCATGTTAGATTTACCAATGGATATCCTCGTAAATCTATAATGTCAGTAAGGCATTGAGTTGTGCACTTGTTAGTTTTAACCAAATTTGAGTTAAACCTAAACTTCATACTTGACATCTTTTTTTCACTATCCAAATTCCACCCGTATTTAACTTACAAATACTCAAACTCTCAGCTTATGTAGGTCGCATTAGGTCTGAGTATCTGAAAATACCTGACTCACTGCCATTCTTACTCTGATAGTGCCCAAGGTGTTTTTGTTTATCAGTGTAGTCAAGAATGGATGTGCAATCCACCAGGCTACATTTGTTCCCCCATTGTTTTACCAATTGTGTCACAGCTGAGGTGTTTTTATTTTGTTGGAACAACCAAAATTAAATCTAGTCACATATATGTTAAATAAATGCAGAATCTACCCAAATCTGCAACTCCTAACCACATGACTTTGACATTCCAATGCTCCATAAGGTATCAAGTACATGAACTGATCCCCACCAAAATTGACAGTCTTCATAACCATGGTTTTTCTCTAACTTGTAATTGCACAATGGACAAAAGCTATTATTCAAAATAACCAGGGCTTGACCTCCAGCCTAATTTAAGCCCATGTGACTCTATAGGATATGGTTCTTAGCAGGACCTTTGTCAGTAAAGCTGGTCTTCAATGATAAGCCAACTTAAGTCTTGAGCCTAAGCTGTAGCTTTTTTCAGCATAACAGATGCCTCAAAATTCTCTGTGGTAATATCTTGTAATGGACAAATATATATCTTGCCAACTTACAAATTATCATCTTTTATTATCGATTGTTTGAATGAGTACTATCTGCATGCCTGCACGAAACTGATTGCTAAATTCTTGTCCTTGTTGTGTCTTTTCATTGTGTTCGAACTGATTATTTTGATTCCACTAATCCAGCAGAATGAAAGGATCCATCAAGGATAGTAATTTATACAGTGATGACAAATCATTGATATCTTTCATCCTATCAAAAGATGAAGAAAAGAGTCCAGAATGGTTGACCCTACAAAACATTTGCATGTGGCTGTCAGCAATACTTCAGTCTCATAATTGAAACACAAAGGTTATAGCTGTACCTAATCATTATAGCTAGAGAAATCAACCTGGTTCACTATGCCCACAGAGTGCTGAATTTGCACTTGCATCAGTTCTGAAAACAATGTGGCTACATACTAATTAAAGGCTTCTTGGAGGAAAGACTGAACTTAAGAGTATCTACAACATGGAGAGAATGGAATGTGAAATTGCGTTCATGATTGATTCTTTCTGGTATCTAAAACATGGGAAAAGCAGCCTTTGATGCTAGATGGCAATGTATATGTGAAAATGAATGCAAGAACTAATTACTGAGTTAATCTCTTGGCCTCTAAATGGGTGGTGAAGTCCATTGATGTGAGGCAAAGAGCTTATTTCTATAGAGGAGAACATAATTAAGGCTAAAGTAATCGAGCCCGTCAGAATTTGATCCCTTAACCGCACAAAATTAGAATGAAGGTCTTGAAGTAATCAATCTTGAGTGCACAATCTACGGATCATGGTGGTGGGTTAAAATTAACACTCCCCCACATTTGAATAACATTAATTAGGATTAAATATCAGAATTTGATCAAATATTTGGAAGAATTTATTAGGCTAAACAAACAGGTGATATATGCCAATACGCGTTATGGGCTTGGAAACTACATCTTCTTTTGGAGATGTGGAAGTGAACTATGAAGTCGCGAATTCAAAAAATAAATTAGTATTTTGGCTAGCATACAGTACTACCCTAGCTAGAAGCTTTGAGACCTATAACATCATGGTAACCGGAAACATCAAAGATGGAATTCTCTTGTATCATTCCTTTGAGGTATAGTATAGGGATAATAGACTAAAAAATCACAAGGTTTGCAGAAATTTTATGTTCTACCCGCGTTTCCAAATTTCGCCTGTAAATGCACAATATTTATTTTCATTTATGTCATCTACCAAATTGTCACGCGTCATCTCAACTTAGCTAACGTGGAGGTAAACGACGCTTGCTTGGCCTGACGGCATCATACGTGGCCACAAATTCATCTATCATTAAAAAGAAATATATATATATAGCCCCGCCCTTTTTCTCTCTCTTCTCTTTTTCCTCTCACCTACTACCACTTTTTTCTCATTTCTTCTCCTCCTCCACTGTTGACGGTGGTGCTGATGTAAGAGCTCCTGTCGGCAAGAAGGACCTCCTTCCGAGCCCAAACCCACATCCCACCGTAGCCGCCCATCACCACCATCCACTGCCACTATGTATGTTTGCCCTCCCTGGTAAAGAAACTTGATGGCTAAATTCCCAAGCTGCTGGCTCTTCTCCTCCTTACAATGCCACCGCAGCGCGCCAGCCGCCACCACAAGGCCCAGCGGTAGCCTTGAGGCGATCCACGGAGGAAATGAGGAACGGGTGCTCCAACAAGGCGGAGCGTGGTGGCTATGAGAAGGTGGAGAGAGAGGAAAGCATAGTGGGGTGTAATGGTTGTAGGGATGAGAAGATGGAGAGGGTGGAGAAGTACAGAGGAGGAGCGGATGGATGGAAGAGGTTCAGTTGCTATGAGGGTGGAGGAGTACAAAGGAGGAGGAGGAGGAGGAGGAGGAGTGAGAAAAAGATGGTAGCAGGTGGGAGGAAGAAGAGAGAGAGAGAGAAAAGAAAAAATAGGTGACCTCGACTAAGTGGGAGTGAAGAGGAAAAGTGATTAGATTGACCTCGTAAAGTAGGAGAAAGTTGAGGGCAAAAAGGGGATTTCGTAAAGTGGGAGATCGAAAGTGGACAACAAAAAGTTATGGGTGGCAGACCACGTATGACGCCATCAGGCCACGCAAGCGTCGTTTACCTCCACGTCACCTAAGTTGAGACGGCGCGTGACGATTTGATAGATGGCATAAATGGAAGTAAATGTTGTGCATTTACATGCTAAATTTGAAAACACTGGTAGAACGTAAAATTTATGCAAACTTTGTGATTTTTAGTCTATTATCCCTATAATATATAGATATGAAATGATGTATCAAACTAAAAGACTCCAAACACCATGCTCAACAAAAACAAACTATGTTTCTTTTCCTAAATTTGTATTAGAATATAATGTGAAATGTGATTAATAATAAACATTGTCTTAGGATTTGCTGTAAAGCTCAGCATACTAAATTAAGTTATAAATACTCTAGTTTCATTGTGCACATGTATGTTTTCTGCTACATTTGAATTCAAATTCCATTTCTTCTGTTCTTCTCGAGTGCTCTTGGTGTTTGATTCTGGATCTCAAATTACTTGAAGACTGGTGTATGCAATACAATATTTGGCGAGTTTCTAATATTGAATCTATTGTATTAGAAAACTCTGTGTTTTTCCTCTTTGAATCTTCCAATATTGGTACCAGAGCTAGATAGATCAGGGAGAAGTTTGTGCATATATAATGGCCAACTCCTCCGGTCTTCCGTCGTGCCGATCTTCACCGGCACTAGATATGAACTGTGGAGCTCGAAAATGCAAAACTATTTCATAACTCTAAATCTGTGGGATCTGATTGAAGAGGGGTACACTGGAGATAATTTGACAGCAAAATGCCTCAAGGAAGTTAAGGAGCGAGATGCCAAAGCTATATTCTGCATACAACAGGCGATCTCTAAAGAAATTGCAACCCAATTAGGGAAGATCATATCAGCAAGAGAAGCTTGGCTAATTTTAGAGAACATATACCATGGCTCATCAAGAATAATTGAAGTGAAACTACAAACCCTACACATAAGGTTAATGAACGGAGGAAGATGAAGATCTGAATAGTTTCGTGATTGAAATCATAGATATGGCTAATCAGATTAGAAGCTTTGGTGATGAACTAGAAGAGGTTAGAATCGTGAGGAAGATTCTCAGAAGTCTACCTCAGAAGTTCGATCACATTGTTATTGGAATTGAGGAGGGCAAAAACATTAAAACTAGGGGTGTGCATGGGTACCGAGTAAACCCGAAACTAGTTGGAACCTACCCGATCGGGTAGATTCCGAGTAGACCCAAAAAAATTCTAGTAGGGTCCGGCTAACAAATAAAGGAATCGATTAAATCTAGTTCCAGTTCCGATTCCGATTCCGATTCCACCATTTTGGGTACCCGAAATTGGAACTGATATTCGGAACCGGTGCTGGAACATGTTAGAACCTGTTTGGAACCTGTTGGAACCTGTTCTGAAACTTGTTAGAATCTACTTTGGAACCTGTTCTAGAACCTGTTGGAACCTATTCTAGAATCTGTTGGAACCTGTTCTAGAACCTGTCGGAACTTATGTTGGAACTCAACAGGGTACCCAGAACTAGAATCGGAATCGGTAGTTCTGGGTAGGGTCCAATTCCATGTTTCAACATGGTAGGATCCGATTTCAAAATCTAGGAACCGGTCTTATACAGGATAGGGTCCGAGTATCATAAAAAATATATGGTACTCGGACCCACTCACCCCTAATTAAAACAATGACTAGTTAAGAACTTCTCTGTTCCTTGTTATCACATGCTGATAGAATGAGTAGGTTCGAAAAGAACAAGGAGGAAGGAGTTGCGTTCTTCATGAGATCAGGGAAGAAATCATCATGGAGGAAAAATAGTAACACTGCTGGAGATTCAATGAGGAACCCAGATCGAAATCACGTTTCATTCACCAATTTAACCACTTAAATCAGGATGTGTGCGGTCTATCTCCAACCGTACGGTCCCTGGTAAGCATTATATAATTATATTATTATTTTTAGAATTACCTTTTTGCTCCTAACGACTTAAGTAGAGATAACTCGACCCATACTCGTCTGAATCGAGTTTCGATTGAACCTAAGGACTCGACTCGACCCAACCTTTCATCCCGACTTGATTGAAATAATTTTCCTCATCTATAAAAGTCCCATCACAAATCGCGCCCTCCGAAGGCTTCTCGGCCCTCTCCGATGCGCATCCCGACTTTTCGACTAAAGCCAAAATAAATTAATTTTTATTTTTTTTCACGGGTATTACAAACTACTTTAATTTGTCGGTACAAGGTAGACTAGTTCTAATAAGTACAGTTAGTCATTATTATAAGAATAATGACTAATATTTCAATTTTTAATTAACTTTTGAAGTCCAACTCTAGTAATGAGAAGTCACTATAATATAACGGTGGTTGACCAATTTAAAAGATTTTCAATGTAGTTGAAATAACGAAATTGGTAGTTATATTGTCAAGGGAAATTCAATTAAATCAAAAACCGTCTTAATGTAATCTTTTTCTTTCCCCTTTTTTTATTGTTTGAATATTCAGCTAAGACCATTTCAATACTGCTTACTGCTTTTTGTCATGCATAAATTGAACCAACAATTGAGATAAGTACGAAAATTAAAGCTTTGATAAATATTGATATACACAATACACCAAAACTCATTGCTCATGGATAAAGAAAAAATATTTCAACATCAAAAACAACAATAACTAGAGCAAACATGTAATAGCATATTCGAAATTTTAACCAAGCATCCCCATGGGTTCTATATATATTCAATTCATAACTAGAGAGCTTCTAAGGTTCTTCCCTAATCGGGGTTTAAACTCTAGAAATTACAAATGCTAAGATATGAATAGTGCTTGATATTATTAGAAATGCCCAAGAGATATTATATTGGTGAAGCATAACCATAAATATACTCCTATTAATTGGAATATGCTAAATTATTCTAGTGAAAACGAAATTGTTTAATTTCTAACAATTTTTAATTCCAACTTTCCTTCCCAATCTAATATTATAGTGCTTGCTTTAGATAGAAATTCTGTTGGGATCTAATTTTGAACGATAATAAATACCACGAGTTTTCAATATTTGATTGATCATAATTCTGTATATCCATTTACTATATAGGTTTCTAGAAAATTCATTAGAGGAATGTTTCGATGGCTTTATATGATTTGGCTATTTTTGATCCCTCTAGCCATGCTCTTCATTAGGGTTGTTAAGGGTTCGGGTCAGGTCGGGTTGAAGAAAAAAATAGACTCAACTCGACCAAGTGTAATCGGGTCAAGTTCAAAAAATTTCACCTCTTAAATCTGATCCAACCCAACCCGACCTAGTTAAGTACAATTGAGTTTTAAAAAAATAAAATAAAAAAACAATGAAAAATAATTTAAAAAATAAATGTTTTTAATATAATATTTTAAAAATAATCAAAAAATTATAAATAATTAGGTCATCGAGTCGGATCTCGGGTCATCGAATTTCAAATTCTAAAATTCAAAACCCAACCTGATTATAGTCGGGGTTTGGTCAGATTGTACCCAACCTGACCCGGTTACCCAACTCGATCCAAATAAGTCGGGTCGGGTTCTCAGGTTCATTGGGTCGACCCGACCCAATCAACATCCCTACTCTTGATCCAATATTGGAGATGGAATATCTTCGGTTATACCCTTTATGACTCGTTTACGAATAACCAATCCATGAGGTGGTTGAAGTATTTCAAAAGGAACTAGGGTGTTGTTTGGTTAGTGAAAACTATTTTAAGGTTTGGTTTCAGTGAAAATAAAAATTTGGTTTCGGTCTATAGTTTTTATTTTTCTGAAAATGTGTTTTGTTAATGAAAACAATACCAGTTTTAGTTGATTGAAACTAGTGAATACTTATTTGATTATAAAAAATAATATTAATTTTCATTGAACAATTTTAATAGTAATCAATTAAAATACAAATTAATTATAAAATCAATTAATAAATATTATAAAATTTTAAAAAATAATTAAGTTCAATTATCTAAAATTAGTTCTGATTAAGTTATAAATAGATCGTCTTTAAAAAAATTGAGTTATTTTGAAATCAGATTTGGATCAACTAGATATAAATTGGTTTAATTAATTTATCAATTTAAGATAATAGTTTGAGTTGAAAATACTTATTTTTTTTATAAATTAGATATAGTTTGATTTATTTGTATATTAATTGATTTTATAAAAATATATTTAATTTTATAAATTTGTCATTGTATTTTGAGATCGAGAGTCATGAAACCACAAAAAATAATCTTCTGACATTTTCTTTTTTATTAAGAAAATTGGTTTCATTGATTTTTATTTTGGGTTCAATTCAGTTTCATGAAAATACCGAACCAAACATATTTTCGTAAGCAATTTTAATTTCAGTGAAATCGAAATTATGAAAATAGACTTAATTTCACTAATCAAACAAACCCTTGAATCCGAGTATTTGGAGTTATGAAGGTGTAGTAGGGGCATATATTATTTTTTCTAGCTTGTGCTTTTTGGCGACTATCTGCATCGGGTGTATTGGACCTTGAAATATATTTTTTTATAGTTGGAGTTTGGGGTTTTGAGAAATCCAAGAAAAAAATGAATAAATCTAAACTAGTTATATAACTGTATTAATAATTGAATATATAACTTATAGTTGTATTTTAATATGTTTTATCTATGAAGCTATCATCGATATATAATAAATAAATTTTGATTAATTGATCATGAATTATAACTCATTTTTCTCAACTAAAATTTTCAAACACGATTATTAACTGCTTATAACCTGAATTCTAACCCCAAAAAACTCAAAAAATGAATCCAGTCAAATTAGAAATAATGATTCAATTTTTTTCCTAAACTTTTTGGTACAGGAATAGGATGGAGATGTTTTTCTTAATTCAAAACATATGAATTTATAGTTAATTTCAACTGACGGAAGTGGTTGACACTTGACACCCCTACCTAGAAAGGTTGCAACTTTTTGTAAAAGGAGTATATATATATATATATATATAATATTAGTTGACATAATATTCGAGATATGACATATTTCATCTTTATAGATACATAATGGTTTTTTAAATTTATCGTGGTTTGTATTTCTCAAATCATCACAAGCTAATCATAATGAAATAAAAGAAGAAAAATCATAACAAATACGTAGTTACTACTTAATTTCAGGGGCAATAGAAATAGGGGAGCATAACACAATAATTGCGGGTTGGGCCGAAAAATTTGATCTGATAAGCTTATCGGACTGGGCCGGGCCGGCACGATATCATTGCGGGCCGACGTGGGCCGACTCTTATCGAGTCGGGCCAGCCCGTTTGGCCCGCTAAATATTAAAAAAAAATCAAGTCTAATTTAGTACTTGTTTAGTTCTTTAAAATTGATGGTAAAGTGAATCCATGAAGCTTTTCATGTGAAATATCATATTTAGTGCTTATTTAGTCTCTCGAACATTTTAAATAATTTTTTTCACAAGTTTTTAGCAAATTTTTAGTTGATAAACGAGCTCGCGGGCCGGGCCGAGAATTTTTAGACCACGGAGTTAGCGGGCCGGGCCGGGCCGCCACGCTACCTTACCGTGCCAGGACGGCCCGACCCGCTAACTGCGGGCCGACCCGTTTTGCCACCTCTACTTAATTTAAAAGTAAAATGGGTGATTTTACCCCTGAACTAATCAAAATGTGGTGATTTTACCCCTGTACTTTTTTGGGATAATAGACTAAAAAATCACAAGATTTGTAAAAATTTTACGTTCTACTCGCGTTTTCAAATTTCGCTTGTAAATACATAATATTTACTTCCATTTATGTTATCTATCAAATTGTCACGCGTCGTCTCAACTTAGCTGACGTTGAGGTAAACGACGCTTGTGTGGCCTGACGGCGGTATACGTGGCATGCCACGTGCAACTAAAACGGTGGGCTCCACATAAATGAAATAAAGTGTAGATGAAATATTAAAACTGTGGGCTCGCGGTATACTCCTTCACCCCGACGCTGACCCCAATACCCATTACCAAGCACCTTCACCCCGGCGCTGACGCCCTCAAGGCACGAGTTCCACCCACAGTGCGTTACGAACTGTCGATCACCGCATGGTCCAAGATGAGCATTTGTAGCGCCCAACCTCTGATGATCAACTCCTTACCCGTGTCCACCACCCTCTCCTGGTATCCTTCTAGCAGCCACTCTTCTCTGTCTCCACCCACTTCCTGCACCACCCAAACGAATGGCTCGTCGGCGTCCTCGAGCCCGATCGCAATCTCCCTTAGCTAGGCCACGGAGAACTGGCTAATGCTTCTGAAGCAGACAAAGATAACAGAGCCAGATTCTTTGGAATCAAGCCAACTCATGCACTTGTCCAAGTCGATAGAGGTCTTGTCTCCCTTATCGGATTTCTCCAGCGCATCCTTGTTGCAGAGAGACACAGGTCTGACATGCCACGCCCTCCTGCCGGTCACACTCCAGTAGTGATAGGTGTAGTTAGGTTCCAGCTCGTAAAAGCTATTCATCACCACGACATCACTCTTTTGCACGACGAGTATGACTTGAATGAAGAAATCCAGCATCCACGGCGTGTCACCTATGTTCGGCTTCTGCGACCGCAGCATCTCGTTGCGATGGGGGAGGCCGGGCACAATGAAAGACTCAGCATCGCGTGGGCAGAGCCTCGAGCACCGTTTTGTTTCTGTGCAAGCTGCTATTGACGCAAAGCGTGAAGAAATTATTGAACCAAATTATATGGTCAACACTTTATACTGACTTTTACTTAATCTTGTGTGTTGTTTTGTCGTTCAGTACATTTACTTGTATGCATTGGTTGATGTAATTAGTCTGATTCATTCTTAGCTTTTAATCAATTTGAGAATGTATCTAGAAGCTTCAGTGGCTATATAAGCTGCTGACATTTCATTTGTAAAGTTTGAATAGTACAGTCATCTTCTTCCTTGCGATTTCCCTCAGTAATAGATCTAGGTTTCCAATTCCTCAATAAAGCCGACTGATCGACCGACAGAAGGCATTTCGATCGACCGAGCGATCGACCGACCAATGCGCAGAATGGGCAGAATGCCTTCGGTTGCTTGGCGATCGCTCGATCGATCGATCGACGAACGACCGGACCTGCGATCGACAGTCAATAACAAGCAAAAATCCGCCCGTTGAGAAGAGGTGAGCTCTCTCTTCTCTTCATGGCTTATAAAGAGGAAGCCATGAGAGCCTTCCTCCATGATGTTGATCACTTCTAACTCCATGATATTGATCACTTCTAACCTCTTTGAGCCATCTTTTGATCAATTCTAAGCCTTTATCGAGCCAATCTTCTGAGAACCCTAGCTTAAGCCAAAAACCTTTATCTTGCCTTCATTTCTTCATTGATTAACCATCAAAGGCATCAAGAGGAAGCTATGAATCTTGTTGTGGATCTAAGTATTTTATTTTTTGATTTATTGCTCCATTTATTATTGTATTTTTATTGTTTATTTGATTGTATATTATTTGTATAAACCTAGGTTGTTAGGTTTGATTGAGTTGGTGGTTGCCTTGGTGTTTAGGCTTAAATCCATCATTGTAAACTTAGTTTACTATGATTAGTTGAGTTGTCCCTTAGGTTGAGGTGAGAGAGTGCTTGTTAAGAAATTAGTAGGCCTAACTCACCCTAAAAGCTAGCACATGAGGAGAGGGTTGCTCAAACTATTTAAAGGCTACTTTGGTCATATTTTTGACCAATGTGAGATTTTAACACACCCCCCTCACGCCCAGGATTGGACATCTGGAGAGTAGAGTTTTTGCAGGACTGGACATCTGCAGGTGGCATAATATTAACCACAACTTGGCTCTGATATCATGTTAAGAAATTAATAGGACTAACTCACCCCAAAAAGAGTGTTTTAAATAGTTTGAGCAACCCTCTCCTCATGAGCTAGCTTTTGGGATTAGTTAGACCCACTAATTTCTTAACATGGTATTAGAGCCAATTGTGTGGTTGACATTGTGTCATCCGCAGATGTCCAGTCCTGCAAAAAACTTCACGCTTCAGATCTCCAATCCTGAGCGTGATGGAGGTGTGTTAAAGTCCCACATTGGTTAAAATATGGCCAAGATAGCCTTTAAATAGTTAGGACAATCCTCTCCTCTTGAGCTAATTTTTGGGATATGTTAGGCCCACTAATTTCTTAACAGTGCTCTCGGTAGGAATGCGTGATACTTTTCATGTGTGGAAGTGCCTTCGGTTTGTGAGCGGAGACTTTCCGGTGTAAAATCCTCTTTGTAAGAGAAATAATTAATCTAGTAAAGATTAGGTTGGAAATTCTAAGTGGGGTGCTTAAGTAGTGGAGTAGCCATTGGGGCCGAACCACTATAAATCTCATTGTGTTAGCATTGTTATCTTTGTTTGTGTTTAATTGTTTTATTATTACTTCCGTATTTAGTCAATAAATTGTAATTTGCCTAAGTAGTTTAAGAAAAAATTTAAATCGGAATTAGACGAAAAGAATTTAGTTGACACACTATTCAACCCCCCCTCTAATGTGACCATTTCACCAACATGGAGCCCACAGTTTTAAAATTTCATCCACACTTTATTTCATTTATGTGGAGCCCACCGTTTTAGTTGCACGTGGAAAGTCACGTATATCGCCGTCAGGCCACACAAGCATCATTTACCTCCACGCCAGCTAAGTTGATATGGCGCGTGATGATTTAGTAGATGGCATAAACGGAAGTAAATGTTATGCATTTACAGGCGAAATTTAAAAACGCATGTAGAACGTAAAATTTTTGCAAACCTTGTGATTTTTTAGTCTATTATCCCTATTTTTTTTTGGTCAAATGTTGCCCTTGAACTACGTAATGTGCGTATTTACCCTTATTTTGGACGAATATGTGACTAGGCTAATAGAACACACAGCAGCCAATTAAAATATGACATGTCGTCAAACTCAAAGTTTAAAAAAAATATTTAAAAAAAGTTGATGTGTAATCCCACGTGGCTTACACATTAAAGCCTGAAATGCTCCCTTCCCGCTGCCCGCTGAGTTGCTCGACGAGGAACCTGTCTCGGTCGCTAATGGTGATGACGAGCATGTCGTGGCTTTCCTCTCCCTTGCTCTCCTACTCCGCCTCTTCTAGCTCTGCGCCATCGAAGCCTCCGCCAACGCTGGCTTTTTTGGAATATTCAACTCATGTTGTGTTGTTGTCAAACGTTTCCTGATCAGGTGCTTCTTCACCAACTAAAATCTTAGCCTTTTGGGCAAGTAATCGAAGTTGAACACCACGACGATGATCGACACCGGCCATGCGCCGGGCATCGGGAAGTCGCCCAATGAGCAGGACCAGGATTTCGTAGCACCACCACTCTAGGCACGTTGTCAGGCAGCATGGCGCCGACAGCTTCTGCAGTGTCGTCCACTCCGCCAAGCTCTGCTTCCACCACTGCCTCCCGCCCTCCTCCCCATCTTCTATCGTCTGATCATCTCCACCACCACTACCACAATCAATTTTCCTTGCTTTCTCGGTCATTACCACGTACGATCCCAGCATGATGACGATGCTGAGGTTCGTCAGCCAGATCACCATGGCCACGCCCTCGATCCCCTTCGCCTTTGACAACAACACGTTGAAGGGGACATGCAAGGCCAGCCCGGTGAGCGAGCTGAACATGGTGAGCAGAGTGACCCCCTGCGACTTCAGATAGGCCTTGAGAGGGGAAAGGAAAGACATCGTGGCCAACTCGGGGATGAGGTAGATCACGTACTTCCACGCGACAGCAGCGATGTCGCTCTGTTGCCCCAAGTGGACAAGCATCCTATCGACGTTGAGCCAAAGAATGGAGATGGGAAGCGAAGCGATCGACGAATTTTGGGGGAGCATTTTGGGCTTTAATGTGTAAGCCACGTGGGATTACACATCAGCTTTTTTTATTTTTTTTACTTTGAATTTGATGACATGTCATGTTTTAATTGGCTACTGTGTGTTTTGTTAGCCTAGTCACATATCCATCCAAAATAAGGGTAAATACGCACATTTCAAGTAGTTCAAGGGCAAAATTTGACTCCAAAAAAAGTGCAAGGGCGAAATCATCCCATTTTGAATAGTTCAAGGGTAAAATCACCCTTTTTCCCTAATTTAAATTATCCAAGTATATAAATTATTAATACTTGATATACACTTAGTATAAAATTACAATCTATGATAAAACAAGAGAAACTTCCAAAAATACAATACCTAGGGCAAAATTTTCATGCCATTTTCCTTCTTCATCCTACTACTAGAATATTAGCTATCAGTCGCACGGGGCTCACCGACGATCGCCTGGGCCATCAGAACTATTCACAGCTTTTCGACGGCTACAAGGGTCATGGCTGATGTAACCCAATCAGTTGTGGCTCGTATACGGCCGACCAATGCCGTCGCTCATAGGTGATGGCGCGCACGGGGCGTGAAATGAAATAACCTAGTAGCGATGGTTTAACGGGGGCTAAAGGGTCGTCAGTGATATAAGAAAGTAATTAGCCACGGCCAAAAGCGATCGTCGCTTATTAATTGATGGTGCGAACGCAGCGCGAAAATAAAAAATATTTCATCAACGACTGAGAGAGGGCTACGCAACTGTCGCTGATACTATTATTAGTTATCCATGGTTTACCGACAGTCGAGGGGGACGGCACGGGGGCGTGCCACACTGGTGGCTCCGTGTCTTTTGCGGTGTATAAGTGTCGTATGGAATGTATACTTTTTATTAAAATATTATATATTATGTATAATGATACTAATATATTTGTTTTCTAATGTAAGACACGAGTTACGAAGGATGGCACCGTCCAACGCCCCTTGTTGATGCAAGTGTTTGAGCACACTCATTGTCGACGACAAGGAGTGGGGGACTACGTCGATAGCAGGGCCTCGATCATCATGGTAAGTATTTATGTCTATTTGATTTACACAATTTTTATTTATAGTTTATATATATGTATTATTTAAAATATAAACGCATGTAGGAGACCTACACAAGGACTGTGATTGAGCGCGGAGGCACGCCGGAGGAGTTTGACACGGGTGCATGGGTCGAGGCCATAGGTGGCTGGGAGCACGACCGTGTTTATATCTTTACAGACAGTGGACATTGACGCGTCGTGTTAGGGCCACTTGGGTCACCGACCCCTACCGCTGCAGGTGAGAGGCTCTCGACATCGCGGACGCAGGACCAGAGCCGGATAGCGGCCTTGGAGTCTGAGCTAACACAGCAGAGAGCGACGATAGAGGAGCAAAGACAGGCGATGGAGGAGCAGCGACATGCAATGGACGAGCAGAGACGCACGAATGACGAGTTGAGACAGACGATGTAGAACATGTAGGCCCTCCTCACTCGGATTGCATCTCACTCAGGCCTTCTATCGATGATGTCGTAGTCGTCGTCCTCCTCGACCCAGTCGACACTCTCGACGTAGTCGCTGTCGACTCCACCGCAGCCGTGAGATGTATGTTCGTGTATTTTGATTATATTTTGTCACTTGTTAGTCTTCGTTTGAGCCTTAGATACTTGATAAATGCTTATACTTTACATTTCATATTTTGATACTTGTTTGTCTCTGGTTTAAGATTTATAGTTTTTTATATACTTATAGTTGTATATATGATATTTTGATACGTGTTTGCCTCCAGTTTGAGGCTTATATTGATATATTTAAGTAAAATTTGTATTACTGGTTAAAAATGTATGTGTATGATGTTTTGTTATTGTAATCTATGAGTGTAAATAAATTGTAATGTATAAATATCATTGTATACATGAATTTTCAAATTTTTTATTTTTTTCAGTTACAGGATATAATGTCAGCCACGGCTGCCCGTCACTACGTTGTGGCTGAAAGCGTATCGTAAATGGCTGATGGCCTGGGCAGCACCAAATATCACAGTTGCTAATGATATCACCGATGACTGGCAACTGCGACTGATGTGTTTAAATCAGCGACAATCGCCTGTGCCATTACTGATATGTTTAAATCAGCGACAGCCGCTGCGCTGTCGCTGATGACTAGTTGTGACGGTAGAGGTCGATCGTCACAACTTATCTGAGACGCGCACATCAGTGACGGGCTTTTGTCACGATCCGCGCCGTCTGTGATAGTCATCACCGACGGTTCAGCCAAAATCCGAGCCGTCGATAACAATGACAATTCTAGTAGTGTCCCTAGTATTTGTCATCGCCTCTCTTTCTTCTCCACGCCCCAAATCTCTCTCCCTCTTCCGTTTGCACTCATCCTCCCCTTGTAAAAACCTTTTCTGGAGTTAGTTTTGGTTTTAGTTCAAAAAAATTGAGTGGCCAAGATGGTCGTATTGGTGGCAAAACGGGCTGGCCCGGTACGATAAGGTAGTGTGCCGGGCCGACCCGCTAACTCAGTGGGCCGGAAATTCTTGGCCTGGCCCGCAATATTTTGCAGATCGCCCAACACGGCCCGCGAGATCGTTTATCAACTAAAAACTTTCTAAAAATTTGTAAAAAAACTTAATTTAAAATGTTTGAGAGACTAAATAAGCACCAAATATGACAGTTCACATATAAAGCTCTATGGATTAACTTCATCTTCAATTTTAAAGCACTAAACTAGACTTGAAATTAATTTTTTTTTTAATACTTAGCGGGCCTAATGGCCCGGCCCGATAAATTTATCGAGCTAAATTTTCCAACTCGGCCCATAGTTATCATATCGTGCACGTGTCATGCTATTGCATCGTCATCATTTATGCCAACCCTAGCCAGGAATCAAGGAGTGTGTGATTCCTTGGGATAGTTTGCTTAAACCTGAAATGTAACTTGTTTTATTTTTCCATTCTCATACAAATTAGGTTTGCTTAAACCTAAAAACCCTACTACTAAGGAAGGTAACCTATTTTATTCTTCCATTCTCACAAATATTAAAGTGGTGTCGTCTGATTTTATTATTTTTTAGGACGTTAAGTTACAAGATTTATTATTTTTTAGGACGTTAAGTTACAAGATTTATTATTCTTCCATTCTCACAAATATTAAAGTGGGGGTACATCTTTGATTAGTCATTATTTGCAATCTCCCCCTTCTTTGGTCGCCTTACGAAATTGAGGTTTTTTTTATTTTGAACTATTTTAATCTTTTGTACCTTATTGGTCTTGATTGAAGGACGATTTTTTTTTATTCACATCAAATGCCAATGTTTTGAAGGCTTTAACGGAAGGTCCTTGGACATCTTGTATGGTTGAAATATCTTCAAGTGCCTATTTGGATTCAGCGCATGTTTGCCACTTGTATTGAGAATCTAATTGTCTCTACAAGATTTGTTCTTCAATTGACAAACCTTTATAAATTGATGAGTCTTCTTTCAAGTAGAAAAGAGGTAGGCAATGAATGGAGTGACAATGTTTTTAATGAAAACCTTCTGACCAAGAAGCAAGAAGCAATCAAGAACTAAAAATGCGAGAAAACGCAAAATGACGGAAGGGAGGGAGTTTTAAAGCATAGGAAATGATAACTTCCCAATCAGACGACTATTAGAGCCCGGCACGTGCTCACATACCGAAGATCGAGATCAAACACTAGGAACATACGAAGAGCTCAGCAGACAAACAGAAGTTGGCACACTGTTAGATCCGGCATGAAGTCCTCAGACTCCAACAAAGTTCGAGGACTGTGGACTGGACTAGTTCTTTGGGCTTGGCCGGACCAAACCCGAAAGCGCCCCAACCCATGAACCAGGTCGAACCAACTGCAACTTAGCCCGGGGGCTCCACTAGGCCAAACTAGGATATCAATATCCTACATTTATTACCAATAATTCGACAGTAATGAGCTCGCGATCTAAGGGATACAAGTCGACCTATATATTCAGAGCATATCCCTGCACGAATCCGGGAAGCATCATCGTCGAACACTCAGATCTACCTCATAAAATATACGTGACACACATCAGGTATACTCTCGATCCAATTTCTATACCCATCATCCGCGATTTCTTCTCACTTGAGCTTCATAGTGTCTTTACATGTCATCATCGGAACCGCGCTGGATCAGGAGACGTGGAGGCATGCAAGATCGACCCCCGACTTCATACAAGAATATTATTCAAAATCAGGATCTTATTCTTTAAAACTTGAATTGGTTTATGTAAAGCATGTCGTTAATATTTCAAAATATTTTTCGAAAGAGAAAAAAGAAATTGAAAGTTTCAAAAGATTTCAAAATATTATTCTCACTTATTTTAACATTTTCAATTTTCAAATTTCAAATTATCGTTTTTAGATTTCAAAATTAATTTTTCATTTTTCATTTTTTATTTTTCAAATCATTTGTACACACAAGAATTTTATTATTGTCCTTACTAAGCCTAACCTTTACTTTATGAGTTTATTTTAAATAGTTTATAAATCTTTTGAGATTCAATTACTAATTCTTCAAAAGTCACTTCATTTGAAATAGAGGCATCGGCATCAATAGCATTATTATCATGATCAGAAATAGGAGAATATACCTCACCCTTAAGTCTCATAAGAGCAACATTTGGAGTTACTTCATCATCATGACTAGGAGAAGCTTCATCGATTTGCAAGGTGACATGGAAGTATTCTTCTTCTTCTTGGACTTTTTGTTCAATAAAAGATAATTTTACTTAATGTGCCCATTTTCTTAGCAAAGTAGCAAAGTATATTTCTCTTTCTACTCTTAGTAATGCACCTTTGATGTGAATTGTTATGGACATTAAAAGAACAATTAATAATGGCTAGATGATAATTGTTAACACTACATTCAACTAGGGGTGGCAATCCATCTCGTGTCGTGTTTAAATATGTCGTATCTAAACGTGTTTCATATTGTAAAAAACTAAATTCGAACCCGACCCGTTTATTAAACATGTCCGAATATGCAAACATGAACCTAACCCTTTTATTCTCGAGTTGACACGACACGACACACTTAACATATTTAAGTAAAAGTGTACATGTGTACACCTACACAATACAACACGATAAACACAATTTCAATAGTGAATAAAATGAAAGCTACTTAAATTAAAAATTAAACACGTACAGTAGAAAGACTATTAACACTACTAGAAATATGGGCATCAGTAATGGCTGAAGCCGTTGCTGAAAACCATCAGCAACGGCTTGCAACGGCCCACCCGTTGCCACGGAGCCATGGCAGAAAAGCGCGTTGCTGATAACTTAGCAACGGCTCCGCAACGGCCGCTCAGGCCGTTGCTAAAAATATTATTAGCAATGGTTTTGCCACGGACACGGAGCCGTTGCTGATAACTTTATTAGCAACGACTAGTGAGCCCGTAGCAACGCCGTTAGTAAAAGACCGTTGCTAAGCCGTTGTTGTAGGTCTTCAGCAACGACTTTCGATACACTTTTAGCAACGGCTTTCCCATGGACGGCCGTGGGAAAGCCGTTGCTGATGATGTGAACCTGCAAACGAAAAAAAATTAAAATTCCAAATTTCCATTGATACATTGATACATTATCTGATACATAACTCACACACTCATACACTCATACACACATTCATTCACACATCACAAATACACCAAAATATACATCAAAATAATTATACTTATATTTATAATTATCCACAATAGTATAAAAACTACTCAAATGCAAAATTGAAATATCAATATCCAAACAAAATAAGTTAAACAAGTATAGTATCTCAGTAACAAAGTTAATATATAAAAAAATCTCACGATCACGATGTAGGATGGTCTGGATCATATGGCGGAGTCTGGAGTACTTGAGTGTACACCGGCGTGGACTGACTCGAGGATAATGGATGAGATGATGCCGAAGAGATGCCTGCTTCGAGATGACCTGACATGTTGTGTAGCATAGCTTTTATATCCGCCATCATCTGACTCTGGTGCTCCATCATCTCAGTCTGACGCGTGACCATCTCCTCTAGTATCATTATCCTAGTACTATGATCATAACTGGATCTGGAGGTGGACGGTCGCTCACCAGCGACCGGAGGGGTCGGTGCCCCAAGTGGCCCTAGCACGGCTCGCGCATGACCACTATCTGCAAAGCCATATACGCGGTCGTGCTCCCAGCCACCTGCGGCCTCGACCCACGCTGCTGTGTCAAAGTCCTCGGGGTGCCCCCGTGCTGCACCATCGTCTGGCTGTAGGTCTCCTACTCGAGTTTGATTTTTTATTTAATATTTGTCATAAAACTTAAATTATAAAATATATAATGAATAATTTAAACAAATATATTGTTACCATAACGTATGCAGTGCGATTGTCGATGTACTCCCTCGTCCCATGTACTCGACGGTGAGTCCGCTCAAACACCGCCATCGGGGAGGGTCGCTGGATAGTCCCATCATCCGATACCGTCGTCTATATTTACAAAACAAATACATTAATTAGTACACATAGTAACAAATAATATATATAGTTAAAATGTATACTTATCATACGGTTCGCGTGCATTGCAAATGAAATAGAGCCGCCGGTGTGATGCGCTGCTCCCCCCGCCATGCGATTACTAGCCGCATTCCTAAAAACCTCCTGCCATCGATCGTCGACCATATTCCCACGAGCCGGTCCCATATATCCGGAGTGATCCAATCGGGACCGTATTCCCGAGTCTCCGCGATGTTAGTAGTCCCAACTCGTGCCATCGCCTGGGACCGGGTCTGCCCCAGCTGCCCGTTGTACCTCGCCCGGGAAATAGCCTCCCAGGCAGCGTAAATGAAGGACCTATGGTCCTCAGCCCATGTATAGCGAGCCTGCAGATAATAATATTAGTATCAATATTAATCATCATGCATGTATTAAAAAAAAATAATACGTGCCTCAAACTCGCGCCATAACATATTGACGTGCTCACTAGGCACGTGATACCACGTAGGCCATGCCCCGTGCATGTATCGTCGAATGGTAGAAGAAATGCTCCTCGGCACTTCTTCTTGCTCGAACCTGCACAACAAAAATAAATTTTAATATTATATTATGATATAATAAATTTGTATAATTATCGTAATTCATGATATATTACCACTCCCCAATCACGCTAATAAATCTACGTGACTCTGTGGCTGGTGGAGGCTGCCACCTGTTCGGCCCGCGTGGCCGCCTGCGTCTGGATGTACTAGCCTCAGCACTATCATCGGTAGGAGGATCAGCAACATGAGTAACTGCTGCAGTCTCACCGATCGGAGACTCCGAAGCTCTCCTGCGACGATAATCACGACCAGACATATCTGCAGTCGAATAGACATATAATCATATTATTGTATAAATAGTAGAGATATATTTAATAAAATATATACTTTACAATTATTCCTCATCATCTGAGTAATAGTCTTCGAATTCTTCCTCTTCTTCCTCTTCTTTCTCTTCTTCCTCTTCTTCATCTTCTTCATCTCCAGCTTCATCAATTTCATGATCGTCATCATCAGCATATTCAACTTCTAATTGAATTGACGTTGTGTCTGCATCCTCGAGTATTCGAATAATACGATCTACAGCAGGAGGATCATCTTCTTGATAGAAACCATCTGTCATATCAGGTATCAGCTCATTTTCTTCTGCTATCGGATCAATTTTTCCTCTACCTTTAGTCTTACAGACTACACGCCAATCTGCTCTATCATTATTTCGAGCCGGATACTTCGCGTAATATACTTGTTCGGCTTGTGATGCCAATATAAAAGGCTCATTTGCTGCCAATTTAGATTTGTAATTAACCTCAACAAGTTTGTATTTTGGATGAACTTTCATGCCCCGTTCTGTTGTATCGAACCAATGACATCTAAATAGGATCACTGATTTCAAGCCCAAATAGTGCAACTCTATCACTTCTTCCACCAGTCCATAAAAATCCATATCACATTCAACATAGGTTGTCCCTTTCATGCAGACCCCGGCATTCATCGTCTTCTTTGTAAAGGCATATTTCACCGTGTGAAATTTGTACCCATTAACAAAATATCTGTTATAACACGACACTAGTCGTGACGGTCCACTAACAAACTCAAATATTCTTTCATCTATTTCAGCTCTGTGATCTTTGTTGTAAGTCTGAATCCAAGTAGGGAAATCACGATTCCGTAATCTCTCCAATTCTTGATCGTTGTGAATAGAGTATTTTTGCACCATCTCAATGTCAAATATTTCAATGAATTGTTCAATATCTGGACAATTGAGTAATACATACAAGTGTGCCAAATGATACTCTTCATTGCTCAAGTGTTCCATTCGGGATTTATGTTATTTATATTGCACTAAGTACTTCTTTTAACCGCTAACTTCATTCTAAATTTCGGCAGCATCTCCCTACAGTTCTCCGAATACGCATATCATCTAGGCGCGTATCGGAGAACAAGAGAGATGCTGCCAAAATTTAGAATATATTAACGATTAAAAGAAAAACGTATGTACAATACAAATAAGTATATTCCCAAATTGTTCGATCAGGGACAATTCAAGGATTGTACATCATATAAAAGATCATCTACTTCTTTTGCACGAACATACAACCCCCGAACGGATCTAAGTATTTGCTAAATCATATCCGACTCGTCGATGCGTACGTGGAACATATCAACTCGTCGAATGGATGATTATTTTCTAAACATTTTGAGTCAGTTCGAGTCCATAGTGGACAATTCGGACACGAGTCCAAATTAGACGATTCTTGCGGGAGTCCGAATTTGACGATTCCGACGCGAGTCCGAAGTGGACGATTCCGGCGCAAGTCCGAAGTGTACGATTCTGGCGCGAGTCCACTGAGGACAACTCCGGACTAATTAACAATATTTTAACTAATTAATTAATATTAATCTACACCATTTTCATTAATTTAAATAATTAACCTACCATTATTAAATATTAATCTAACTAAATTAAACTAAAAATTAATATAAACTCTAAAAATTAATCTAAACCTAAAAATTAATCTAACAAATTAAACAATTAATCTAAACAATTAATTAAATAATTAATTAACAATTAAATAATAATTAAAAAAATCTAAAACTAATATTTTCGACGCCGGAGTCTAGTATCAGGACACAGTGTCCGGATACTGGACAAGCTCCGGCGGCGGCCATTGGCCGTCCGCCGCCGTTCGAAACCCTATAAATAGAGTTTCGGTCGGATTTCATTAGGGATCAATGGCAAGAGATGGCCGGGCGGCGAGGAATACCTGAAATCGACGGTCGAGGATGGATGACAGCGGCAGCTCGGCGGCGTTGGCGTCGGCAACGATGGCGAGATGCGGGAGGAGCAGGCAGCGGCAACAGCGGGAGGAAGAAGGGGGGCAGGCGCGATCTGTGACCTATATAAACTTATCAGCAACGGCTCACTCGCCCGTTAGAAAGTCGTTGCTGATAAGTTGTCATCAGCAACGGCTCACTTGTCCGTTAGAAAACCGTTGCCGATAATTAACATCATCAGCAATGGCTCGCATGTCCGTTAGAAAGCCGTTGCAGATACAACATATCTGCAACGGCGTGAGCGGCCGTAAAAATGCCGTTGCAAATAGCAACGGCTTGAATAGCCGTTGCTGATAGCCGTTGCTGAAGACCCAATTTCTAGTAGTGTAAATAACAAGACATACCCAACATCCGTAACTTTTTACTTATTATTATATATATATCCTTATAAACAGGTAAATGGATTAAATATGTGTAGTAACACGATCAAACACGTTTAGTTAAATGGATTTAATCATGTTTATACGGGTTACACAGGTTCAATCCGGATTAACACGATTATTTAATCATGTTAATCCGGGTTGAACCCGTTTAATCAAAACACACGTTTAGCCAAATTTGAACCCGCGTAACTTCGTGTCATGTCGTGTCAGAAATTGCTAGCCCTACATTCAACCAACCATAGTAGTTAGCTATTTCATTTTAACATAGTCATATAGGATATTCATGTTGGCCTAAGATTTTTACCTTGATCTCTATCTTGATTTTGATGATAACAAATTTAGAACTAATATTTAATTGAGAAAGAATTTAAGATTCTAAGTTTTGTAGCACACGACGTCCATGATTGGAAAGATTGACGTGAAATGAAACACTACAACAAAACACATGAAATACCGGCCGATCCTTTTTAATTGAGAAATCAACTTTTTTGGAGCCTAAATATGAATTCAGACGCACCAAAAAGGACCAGATTGGGGATTGATAATGAAGGGTGAATAAATTATGGAATCGGCACTCAAAAGGGGTCGATATTCAATTTTTTTATTTTTGAATAATTTTATTTATATTATTAATTTACAAAATTATATAGTATATAATATTTTATTATATATAAATAAATAAATATTTATAGTTTATTATATTAGTATATAATGTTTAAGATTATTATTGATATTTTATTAGTTGATAAAATTTCTTAAGTCTACCAATGTATTTATAATGTTTAAAAGGAAGATAAAAAAAATTAAATGATGTGGAACTAAAAATATAATATTTATAGTAATTAAGAATACTGTACTTTAAAAAATATTTTTATCAATGTGGGACTATAAATTTAACATTATGAAATAATTTAGAAAAATAATTAATTAATATAAAAATTGTTTTTTTAAAAAAAAAATGGAAAAATTTGAAAAATTGGAAAAATTTGAAAAATTTGAAAAAAATAATTACAGAAACAAAGTTTTTCAGGTTTCTTAAATAGAGGGATAACGACGTTAATGGATGAATAATGAAGCCGACCGAAATCAAAATTAAAACTAAAATCAAAACCCAAAAATTTAGACGATAACAATTGAAACTAAAATCGTTAGATAGGTTAATCGAAAAAATTTGATTTTTTTGTAAATGGAGGGATAACGAAGTTGAAATCGGAAACCAAAAATTTAGAAAATAAAAACCGAAACTGAAACCATCGAATCGGTTAACCGAAAAAATTGATTCGATTTCTAACCGAATTTTTGATTAACCGAATATTTGATTTTTTTTATATTTGATTTTTCTTGCTCACCCCTACGTTGCATCTTACGTGTCGCTTGCGTGGCAAGTTGTTCTCTGCATGTGCGCCACGTGTAAAGTCAACATATTTGTTAACATCCACGACATCTTCGTTAAGTCTCATCTAACAAAAGTTAATTTGGTGTCATTTTTGTACTATTTTTAATTACCTTAAGGTATTTTAGCTCCAAAATAAACGTTAGGGGCATTTTAGTACCCGTGAGAAAACGTTAGGGGCATTTTAATACTCCTGAGAAAATATCTTGACCTGCATGCGCACCACGTGTCCACGTCATTAGTCCTAGTCATCAGTCACATCAGCTTCGTTATCCCTCCATTAACGTCGTTTACCTATAATGGTAATTTTGTACCCAATTTAATTCATAATATAATGGGTATTTTTATCCAAAAAAATCTTATGGGCATTTTAGTACCCATGAGAAAATATTAGAAATATTTTTGTACATTTTCTCTTAAAATTACTTGTATCCCTATGTTGCTTAGCAAATACATGACTTTTAGATATTTATCATATACATAAAAAAATATTCTAAGCATACAAAAGTAATTTTAAGTATTATTTAACAATTTAAGTAATATCTACTATTTGACTTAATTAGTTATTCCATTAAAATGTATAACAGAATATAAGAAGTCAAATTAGAAAGAAAGAAAAAACATTACCCCCCCCTAAGGATGGGTATTTAGAAACAAAAAATGACCAACCACAATGCTATAATTGATTTAGTACTTAACCAAGGAGCTATATAATGTTAATTATTACCTCAAATGAATAAAAACTTAATCATTTATTTTAAACAAAAGGATTGAACTGAGAAACTAAAAATTATGAGACAAAACTAACCTTAATAGTAATAATAATAATAATAAACAATAATAATGTTAAAACAATTAATGGCAACCCCTAGATTAGTTCATCTGTTGACCAAGTAGAGACAACTCAGCAATTACAGCCCGACCGATACGGACGGGACCCGAACTTCCTACAGCCACTTGTAACAACCGAGTTTCAGTCAACCCTCTGCTCGGGCCCATCTACATCCAACACAAACCTCAACTAGAGAGTATAAACCTGGTAAATTTCCAACTAAATTACGCCGTGCATGCTCCATGGCCACAGACACAGCATGCATTAATTTAGCTAAGAGCTTGAGAAGAAGCAGGACAACCCCCCAGTTGAGCTTACTCTTCCGCCATTAATTCCTACATGCCTTTCTTACTCTCTACTCCACCCCTCCCACCTCCTCCTCCTCCCCCTCCTCCTTCTCCTTCCACAACCTCTTCAAAAGCTCCACCTTCTGATCCATCCTTCCCCTCCTCCTTCTCCCCTCTATCTTTGCTTCTCTGTCTCATCTTCTTCCTCATTATTCTCTATCCCCTTTTCATGTCCATGATGATGGACCAGCATCAAGCAGAGCAGTATCAGCAGCAGCAGACCTACAAACATTACTGCCGGATTTGCAAGAAGGGCTTCGGATGCGGCCGCGCCCTCGGCGGCCACATGCGCGCCCACGGCATCATCGACGAGTCCACCAGCAGCCCCGGCGACGCCGATGATGACACCTCCGGCTACGGCGCCGAGTGGGACGACAAGCTCAATAACTCCGCCGGCACCAAACGGATGTACGCCCTCCGCACCAACCCCAACCGCCTCAAGAGCTGCCGCATCTGCGAGAACTGCGGCAAGGAGTTCCTGTCGTGGAAGTCGTTCCTCGAGCACGGAAAGTGCAACTCCGACGACGACGGTGATGAGTGGTTCCCGTCATCGCCGAGGTCCGACGGCGGCGACGACGACGATCTCGTTGGGCAGAGGGGCTGCGCCGCTTGGTCCAAGGGCAAACGGTCTCGGCGGACCAAGGTGGTGATGAGCGAAGAGGAAGACCTCGCTAACTGTTTGGTTATGCTCTCGTCCGCCCGCGTCGAACCGGTGGCCTTCATCGAGACTGAGGAGTCCTGCGCGTCGGCGAGCAAGGAGGACGACCGGCGGAAGCATACGATCGCGATTGCCGCGACGGCGACGGAGACGGCCAAGGCTCCTTCATTCGTGCCGCCGCCGCTGCCGAGCGTTCCCCGGGGAATGTTCGAGTGCAAGGCCTGCAAGAAGGTCTTCAGCTCGCATCAAGCGCTGGGTGGCCACAGGGCGAGCCACAAGAAGGTAAAGGGCTGCTTCGCCGCCAAGCTCGACGCCCTCGACGAGGCGTCGCCGCCACTCGAAGAAGAGATCATCACTCACGAACACAAGAACGCCGGCGAAATGGCATCCGCCGCGTCCATGTCCATGGCAATTGTTCCCTTCGAAAACGCAGCTCCCTTGCCGATTTCTCCGCTCAAGAAGAAGTCAAAGGTGCACGAGTGCTCGATATGCCACCGTGTTTTCACGTCGGGGCAGGCACTCGGTGGCCACAAGCGCTGCCACTGGATCACGTCGAACTCGCCGGACCCCAACCTGAAGCTCCACGCGCTGCCGGACCATGCAAGCCTCCATCACCAGCTAACGCTCAGGCCGATGTTCGATGCCTCGAGCTCGGAGCCTCTCGATCTCAACATGCCGGCACCGGCGGATGACATGAAGAGAGACATCGGAAGTTCATTGCGGCTAGAAATGCCGGCGTCGATCTACTTGCGCTCATGGATCGACGGTGAAAACGTGGACAAAAACAGAGAGACAAGCAGCAGCGAGAAGAACAATGACATCAACAACCTTCACAGCAAGGACAACAACACTGAGATCATGTCGAGCTTTAACGTAGACGACGAAGTGGATAGTAAGGTGAAGTTACAAAAACTGAGCGAGCTGAAGGACATCAACATGGGAGGAGAGAGTTCACCGTGGTTGCAGGTGGGGATTGGTTCGACGTCCGCCAACGAGGGCAGTGAGCCGCCATGAATTAAGGTGTCCGCGCTCAGGCGTACGTTACAGAAACAGGAGAAGGAAGAACTACGTACTTTAATTACACTACTGTATGTTGTATTAGATAAATGTAATTACTTACAGATTCTTTTTAGGAGGGTAATCTTCTCTAGTTTCCCTCAGAATAAAAGTAAGAAAAAGGACTCCACCAGTTCTTTTTCTCATTCATTTTTTGTTCAAAGACTATGTATTGAATTAAACCATATTTTCCAAATAAAGATGAATGATGTCATTCTTTTGATCTGACTGTGAGAAGTGGGAGATGGAGAGCTGCTGTTTGTGCTACTTGCTTTTAGGTGTGTGTTTTGCTAAATATTTCACATGTTGTTGGCTTGCTGTTCTTTCTCCTCCTCCAAAGTACACCTTTTCTAGTTGTTGTGTAGAACACCAAAAAGTGCACACCTACTGATATGAAAAGGATCAATCCACCACCTGAATGCAAGTAAGAACATTTTCAATATATATATTATATATATTCTTAGAAACTTTGAATTAATTACTATATCAAAAGCTGTTCATTTGCAATAAATAAAATTAAGGAGATATATAGGAGGTTTAATTTCTATGGTAAAAAGTTGAATATGAGAATTAATTTCTACTAGACAATTTATTTGCCAAAAAGTTAAAACACTTCACAATCTAGATGATAATAATTAGCTGTTAATTAGAGGGTTCCTATTAGATATGATTTTCAAATTATCAATCAAAATACAACTTTAAAAATGGAACCAAAGAATCTATTTGTCACTTCATGATTAATAATAATTAATATCCTTGGTGCATACTCTACATGTGCTTTTTTACCCTTTGTTTTTGAAGCAACAAATGATCTGTTGACCTTTGCTTACAACTTCAGCAAAAATAATTTTCTTTTGTTTGATTAAAAGCAGATTTTATAGGTTTTTGGTTCCTTCTCAAATTCTTTTCTTATGTTTAGTCCTTCTCATGTTTGATGCAACACCAGTACCTTGATTATATCTGAAGCAAGTAATTTAATTAGAACTAGTTTTCTGACAAGACTAGGAAAACATTTTGTTGCCCAATATTATTGCATGTTGGATATTATTGCATGTGTACTAATTGCATCAGAGAAGACTAGGACAGCTGATTGATACTGGATATGATTATTATAAAATAATTATATATTTTTTAATTTTATCAAAATCCATTTTAATTTTTTTATATTAATTTGTATGCCTGAATTAAATGTGATTGTTTCGAGTCACAAATGCATTTGATCGTAAATAGATCTCTCTATTCAATCATATATTTAGAAGCAGCCTAATGTGTCCAAAAAGGAAAATTTGTGAAATCAAATGCCTATATATCTTATTATTTTCCTCAAATATATAAATATATATCTTATCAATTATTATTAAGTTTTAAAACATTATTAAAACATGAGTATTTTTAATTATTGTGCAAAATAAACTAAGTACGTACTAATTAATTCTTCCTACTCTCCTTGAATTCCAAAACATTCTGATCGAATGAATTTAAATCTATGCTTAAATAATAAATCAATATACTTAACAAAGTGTACCTTGTTAGCTCCAACACTAGTGTACTCTTTTTTTTAAAAAAAATCATTTTATTAATCGGCTTATGCCATGACTAAATAGGGCATTGTCTAAAATGAAATCCAAATATGGCGATCAAATTGACATCTAGCTCTGCTCAATTCCCTGTCCAATGAATACCTTGATTTGCCTCTCTATAATAGAAATTCAATATTTTTTACATTGCATTGTGATTGAAAAAAGATCCTTTGAGTACGTCTCCAATTTTGTCTCCAATTAATTAATGAACTGAGAAAGATTTTGAATAGCAGACCTTCCTAATAGTTATGGTTAAATTAAGGGCAAATTATACGGAACTCCCTCGACTATAGTCGATGTGCGCAAAAATTACCTAAACTACCAAGTGTGCACGGAACCCCCTGCGACTATACTTTTTTATTCAAATGATCCTCCTCCGTTAGTCTGTCTGTTAGTAACTTAACGGTAAAACTCCCATGTGAACAGAATCCCCCTCTCCAGTGTCACGTGACAGTAATCTATACCATTCATTTCATCTGACGACCATCACTTCTTCTTCTACCCATCCCTCACCTACCTACACTCCTTCTCTTGCCCTAGACTCCACCGCCATCGCCGCTGCCACCGGAGGAGGAGGAGGTGGTGGAGTCTATGGCAAGGGGAGAAGTGTAAGTAGGTGAGGGATGGGTAGAAGAAGAAGTGATGGCCGTCGGATGAGATGGATGGTGGAGATTGCTGCCACGTGGCACTGGGGAATGGGGTTCTGCGCACATGGGAGTTTTATCGTTAAGTTACTAACAGACGGGCTAACAGAGGAGGTTATTTGAACAAAAAGTATAGTCAAGGGGGTTCTGTGCACACTTGATAGTTTAGGTAGTCTTTGCGCACATCGACTATAGTCGAGGGGGGTTCCGTGTAATTTACCCTTAAATTAATGCATGTTGTGTCGAATAAAACTACTATGAGTGGTTTGCTTATAAAAACTTCTATGGCTAGGTGCTAATTTTGCGCCACTTCACCCGCCTGAATTTTGATGCGTTGAAAAATGGATCCAAAACTAAACATTTACGGATCCGAAACTAAATATATACTCGAAATTTAAATACCAAAAATTGAATTAATACTTCCAGTTTCCTTTTTTGATTCCTTCCAAACATCTTCCCAACACTCTCGGATGCCCCAATCTCAAATCCTTAACTCCAACTACATCGTGGACAAACTCCTTTCTGTCGCTTCACCTCTCCTTACATCATGTCATCACCACCTCATTTCTCAACCCAAGCAAGTCAGTTCCAGCTGCTAGAACCTCCACCTCCGCCTCATAAGCCTACATTGAAAAGATCGATGGTTGTAATATTGCTCTATTAGAGTTCTATTTAATATGAGTTTAAGAGTTAATTTAGGTATTTTTATTATTTAATTATGCCAAACTGGTTCAATGTTACCCCCTCAGCTTACCAAACTCAAAATTTTGTGTCTATTATTTTCGTAAATTTTCAATTTGAGTTTGGTTTTGCCTCTTTCATTGTGTTTGGGTTTCGTGGATCCTGCAGGAAATTTGCGTAATTCCCTAACAAGTGATATCAAAGTCAACTTTCAAACCATGACGAGCACCAAATTCGGTATCAAAAAGTTAGATCGCAACATCAACTATGCACTTTGGTCGATGAAAATGAAAATAATTCTAACTATATAGAAAATACAAGACACAATCCTCGGTAAGAATAATATGCAAAGGATTGAGGAGGAGAAAGAATATAAGGAGCAATTAAAAAGACAATTGTAATTTTGTACCTGAGCCTTTCAAACAAGGCATTTTGATATATTGCATATCAGACGACAGTTAAAGATATTTAGGACAAGCTCGCATCCTTATACCGAAACACAACCCTCACTGGCAAGATGATATTGAAGCAGAAGCTCCATTTCCTTCGTACGACTGAGGCACATCAATCAAAGAGTGCATCAACACCTTCCAAACAATCACCATGGACTTGGAGAATAGTGTCAAAATTGAAGATGAAGATTGAGCTTTATTCTTTTTGTGTTCACTTCCTCTCTCTTTTAAAAATTTACGTGAAACTATTCTTTTTAGCAAGACTACTATTACTCGAGAACTAGTGATTACTGCTCTTGTCTCTAAGGAGCTAATGGACATGCATCTTACAGTAGATTCCTCTAATGGGGGACAATGCGAAGCCTTGCACTCTAGGGGAAATTTGAGGAAAAAGGAAGAGCTCAATTAAAAATGTGATATGTCATTATTGCAAAAGAAAGATACACTATAAAATTGATTATAGACTCCTTAAGAACAAGCTCCAACAAGGAGCAGATAATGGCACGAAGGCTTCTTTTGTAAATGGTGTATTTGAAATTGCGGTTTTGCTTACGGTAAAAAATTCAGGCATCTCGGGCAAAATGCATAGATCGACCATGAACAATGAATGTCTCGACAACGAAACCACACCTCATGTAACATCAATCATGTTCAACTTAATCCAGACTTACAGGTGAACGACACCACTGGTTGCATCAATACATGATACATGAATTTTGGATGTTCCTATCACATGACCCAACATCGTGACACTTTTGTTAATTATTGACGCGTTAATGGTAGAGTAGCACGTGTTGGGAATGACACCTTCAGCAAGGTCGTCGACGTAGGAACAGTGAAAATCAAACTACAAGATGGTTCGATTTTAACTCTGCATGGCATTCATCATGCATATTTCGAAGCTTGGGATGAGTTTATTGTCTCTTGGCATTCTCAACACTAGGGGTTACTCGAAACCCTCCATAGGAGGAGTCTTGGAGGTAAGCAACGGAGTCTCGACTGTACTGAAGGATCTAAGGATATCAAACAATTTATACAACGTGTATTGAATCATCTTTCGTGAAGCAGTCTGGATTTCATGGAAAATACAACAAAATCGAACACCGAGTGTCCCTCAAGTATGATTTTTTCTTTCAGGAAAAGACCTTATCGAAGATGCACAATGAAGGAAAAGACTTTGAGGACTAGGGGTGTTCACGGGTCAGGTCGGGTTTAGAGGAAAAATCAATCCAACCCGGCCAAGTGTAATCGGGTCGGGTCGAGTCGGGTTGAAAATTTTTCACCTCTCAAACCTGACCCAACCCAAGCCGACCTAGTTCAGGTGGGGTTGGGTAGTCGGGTTTACCTATTTAGGTAAAAATGGTTTTTTTAAAACAATAATATTTTGTTTTTTTTAAAAAAAAGTAAAAAATAAATGTTTTTTAATATAAATATATTAAAAATGATTAAAAATGTAAATAATCGGATCATCGGATCGGGTCTCGGATCATGGAGTTTCAAATTTTAAAACCTGAAACCTGACCCGATTATGGTCGGGTTTAGTTGGATTGTACCCGGCCCGACCCGACCCGACCCAAATAGGTTGGGTTGAGTCGGGTCGAGTCGGGTTCTCGGGTTCATTGGGTCGGGTCGACCTAATGAACAACCCGATGGAGGACTATGTGAGTTTCTAAGTCCAAGCAGGAATCGAACTTGGCCCATTTGAGCACCAGTTCGACGTAGGCCCCACGCGGGCCTTGTAAGAGAGGATGATGACTTATGATGACTTCACCGGACCCCAATTTTCATTAAAGGAGTAGATTGTTAGGTGTTAGCTCAAATTGGTCTGAAACGAGTCCAACAAATCTGGCCGGACCCAAATCGGGGTTGATTTGATAAAAAGGAAAATGGCCAAATTTGTCCTTGAAGTATTGAAAATGTGCAAATTTACCACTTAACTATGTTTTTGACCAAAGTTGCCCTCGACGTTACATAATTGGATCAATTTTGCCCTTTTTCTTAACGGAAGTCCACGTCAGCAAACGAAAGCCAACGTGGCAAGTAAAGCTCGGCCGCATAAGATGCCACGATGAAAAATGACACGTGACAATTATGTACTGATAAGGATAATTTTGGCCCAAAACATATTTAAGAGGCAAATTTACACCTTTTTTACTACTTTAGGGGCAAATTTGGTTATTTTTCATTGAATAAAGTATATATGGTACCCAACCAACGTGTTTTATGTCCATTGCACGATTTTTGCAAGTTTGGCTTCTACCTTAGAATTTAATTTAGTAAATTTCTTGAGAAATATAAATTTTAAAGATGAAACAAAAAAAATATTCAAAAAGATATATCTTGATTACTAAAATAAAAACTTGATTAAATTTAATTATTAGTAACTGGTCTGCCCCGACCCGAAAGTTCGAGGAGAATCCCGTCCCATTTCAAAATCGGGATGGGACCAGGACAAAATCGGGATGCTTCATATTCGGGATCGAGACTGTGACACATATTTGCGTCCCGACTCAAAATTGGGACAAGATCGAGACATACCAAATCTCGACCCATTCTGACCCGAACTCACCCCTATTATGTTGGTTGGTTTCTTACTACAATGACAAGTGACTAAAACTAAGGGTGTTCACGGGTCGGGTCGGGTCGGGTTTAGGGAAAAATCGATCTGACTCGACCATGTGTAATCGGGTCGGATCGGATTAAAAAAATTTCACCTCCCAAACCCGACCCGACCCAACCCGACCTAGTTCGGGTCTGGTCGGGTCGGGTAGTCGGGTTTACCCGTTTAGGTAAAAAAATTAGTTTTTAATAATATTTTTTAATTTTTTAAAAATAATTAAAAATAAATATTTTTTAATATAAATATTTTTAAAATAATTAAAAATATATATAAATAATCGGGTCATCGGATCGGGTCTCGAGTCATCAGGTTTCAAATTCTAAAACTCGAGACCCGACCCGATTTTGGTCGGGTTTTGTCAAATTGTACCCGACCCGACCCAACCCAAATAGGTCGGGTCGGGTTCTTAGGTTCATTGGGTCGGGTCAACCCAATGAATAGCCCTAACTAAAATTGATAATGCATATATTTGAGTAAATAATTCAGTTACAACACAAATTATAATTATCAAGCTTATATTTTCTTAATTTTGATTGAGATGATATCAGCATCATTCTTATAGTGTTAATTAGAACCACATTAATGATAATAATATATAAAAGAAAAAATAATTAAATTTACCCCTATATTATTGAAAAATGTGCAAAATTGATATTCACAAAGGGAGGTGGAGAGGAATTGCGCAAAAATGTTCAAGATATTCACAAAGAAATTTTATGAACAAATGAAGCCATCAACGATCTCTATTGAATATTCCTCTTGCTGACATGGACTTTCATTTGTTGGTGTGGACTTCCGTTATATATTTAACGTCGTGGGTAATTTTGGTCAAAAATATAACGTCGTGGATAATTTTGGTCAAAAATATAATTAAAGGATAAATTTATATATTTTTTAATACTTTAAGTGCAAATTTGACCATTTTCCCTTGATAAAATTATAATTGAATCAATCTTTTAATTCGATTGAATCACGTTGAACCAACCCTAAATAAAACCAACCATGTTTTAATGGGCCATGAGGCCCAAAAAGAATCCATTTTGGCCCTTGTTATATGATAAAGGCCGATAGGCCTTTTTTTATCAAACTTGGCCTATTCAAATATATTGAAGCCTAGTATGCAGCCATACATTCACCCATCAAGTGTAGAGAAGTAAACCTAGTCAAATCTCTCTTCACCGTCTTCCTCACGGGAAAGAGGCTCTCAAAGCAGCTCTTATGTTCGGAACATATGAGCTACAACAACTCCTTTAATTTAATTCTACGTTTTTCATGGCAGCCAAGCTCCAATCTGCAGCATCCTTGACTGCAAACAGGTCCTTCAATTCGGCACAATTCTTGACTGAAAACTTGACAAATAGAAGCTCCAATCCCATCAACCCAACACCTCCAATCTTGCCTCTTTCCCAAGTACCTTGATCTTTTTGTTGAAGTGCTATTCAAACATTAAATTTGAAAAGAAACTCAAGGGTGCAATTCATGATAATGAAGTTGCATTGTAATAGATAATTTTAAATTCTTTATTTTAAAATAAATTGATCTGTATGATATCATTCAAAACTTATTTTTTCCTTCACAAAATGAAGTTTTTTTTACTATAAAGTAACTCTTATATTATATGATACTATCATATTCTTTTGTAACTTATTAATTTCTTTAAAATATTAATATACTTATACATTTTATTATAAAAAATATATTCTTAGCATAGTATTTAGTTAAGTAAACTAAGCCTCGATTTGTAATAATTATTTGACATTATATTATATAATTTAAAATTATTAATTCGGTCCTTTTCGTTATCTGTAACATTTTATATTATTCATATTTATTTGTAACTTTTATTTTTTCCCTATAATTTTCATTGAGCTAATGTTAACGTGATATTAATTTATTGTTTTAATTATTTATATGTCAGTATTGTTTTTTAAACAAAATATTTAAAAAGAATTAAATATTATTCAATTCAACTAATTTTTAAGAATTACGTGCTTTATATTTTTAAAAATAATATTTAATGTATTGCGGCGCAATAAGGTGGTCTTCATTTATCAACTAGTTTAGTCTTAAAAAGACAAGTGACCAATAAGGTGGTTTTCATTTGAAGCTATACATATTTGGACAAATTTGAAAAGATTTAGCAAATTCTGAAAATTAAATTGATTAAGAGCTACGAAGACGAATGTGAGAAAAAGAATAAAACTACAACACAAAGAAAAATTGACCCTTTTTTATTTATTTATTTATTTGCATTATTTATTTATTTATTTTATTAAGGAAAAAGATACAAAAATACTTCTAACGTTTTCTCACGGGTACAAAAATACCCCTAACATTTTTTTTTGAATCAAAAATATCTCTTACGTTATAGAATTGGGTATAAAAATGTCCCCTATAGGTAAACGGTATTAATTGAGAGATAACGGAGCTGACGTGGCCGATGACTACGACTGATGACGTGGACATGTGGCGCGCATACAGGCCAAGATATTTTCTCACGAGTACTCAAATGTCTCTGATATTTTCTCACGGGTACAAAAATACTCCTAATATTTTCTCACAGGTACTAAAATACCCATGAGATTATTGAAAATTGTACAAAAATGACACCAAGTTAACTTCTGTTAGGTGAGACTTAACAGAGATATCGTGGATACTGATAGAGATGTTGACTTTACACGTGGTGCACATGCAGAGAGCAACTTTCCACGCAACCGTAGGAGATGAATAAAAAAAAATTAAAATTTTGGTTAATTAAAAAAATGGTTTGAAACCGAATCAAATTTTTCGAGTAACTGATTTGATGATTTCAGTTTCTGTTTCTATTTTCTAAATTTTCAGTTTTCGATTTTAGTTTCGATTTCTTATGTGTTGCTTACGTGGTAAGTTGCTCTATGCATATCTGCCACGTGTAAAGTCAACATCTCTATCAATATCCACGACATATATGTTAAGTCTCACCTAACAGAAGTTAACTTGGTATCATTTGTGTATTATTTTCAATAACCTCAGGGGTATTTTAGGTCCAAAATAAACGTTAGGGGTATTTTAGTACCTGTGAGAAAATGTTAGGGACATTTTTGTAATGATGAGAAAACATTAGGGGCATTTTTGTACCCGTGAGAAAACGTCTTGGCATGCATGCGTGCCACATGTCCACGTCATCAGTCCTAGTCATCGACCACGTCAGCTCCGTTATCTCTCAATTAACATTGTTTACCTATAGGATCATTTTTGTACCTAATTCAATAACGTAAGGAGTATTTTTTATCCCAAAAAAATATTATGAGTATTTTTGTATCCGTGAGAAAACGTTAGGGATATTTTTATATAATTTTCCTTTTATTAATTAGTTGTATGGATATGCATATGATTAATTAATTCACATTTCAAATCCATCCGTAACTTTCAAGTTTTGGGCCTTTGGCAACGTATAAATTTGTAAGTAGACCCATATTCCACATTAGATGGCAGCCTCATAACTCATTGGCGCACGCTAACGTGGTCGTCACTGTCAACTGATTCAACTCCTCCCTCGCAGTCTGTTATCACGATGAATTTTGTGAATGTGAAAACATGTGTATGAATGTGATAAATCATAGTATCACATGCCATGCGTCTATTCTCTTCAATTTTCACATGTCTACTTTGTCCAATGATCAGGATCGAGCATGTGGGCCCTAGTTTGGGTAATATATTTCTCACATTATTTCAAAAAATCAGAGTCGCTATTGAAATAATAGACGGTCAGGATGGTGGAATTGAAGATCTTCAATAAAATCTCTATAGGAAGGGATCCAATGCACGAATCGTACAGCAAAGTGTTAACGATTTCGTCCGTTCATATGCTTCAGCTTCCTTCCTGCTTCGCCGTGTTTCTTTCTCTTCTTCCAGCGCGTGCGTTGTGACTTGTGCGGTGGAAGCCGTCACCCTCAAATCCTCAAAAAGAAAGCAAATCCCACTACCCAAACCCTTGTTCCCTGCGCCCGCCGCCCCTGTTCTCTTCATCTCCTGCGCCATGGCCTTCCTATAAGTGCTCATCTCCACTTCGAATCCAAGCTCGGGTCGGCCATGTCCAGCTCCATCGTCTCCTCGGCGAATTGGGCACCGCGGCTTGATTCTTCGACGCCGCGGCGGCGGAGATCTATTTGCACCAGGCAGAAGTTGTCTGGTGCTTCGTGGACAATTCGGAGGCGTATCGCCTGCTCCTGCAGCGCCCCTCCGCGGAAGGGGGGCGATGGCCGTTCTGCCCTTGAAAGCCCCGTAAGTTCAATCACTCTCAATCGTATTTTCTTCGTAATGTTTGATTAATGTAATTAAGGGTTATGAATCTCCCGTTGGTAGATTGAGGTGTTCTCATCAGAATTTGGTTAAGAGAAGCAAAAGGATCGGTTCTTTTGCCTTGTTAATAGGAAATCCCATAGTGTCTTATGGTAAGATGGCCAATATAAGATACCATGCTTCTCAGATCCAAAAAGCTATCAAGTCAATCTTTTAACATATTGTCAGAAATGGCCAACCTAGAAATATTTTATATTGGTTTCTTTGTTATTCATGCTTAGATTTGTTGCTATGCCATTTGTTGAAAAGTTTGAGTCGTGTCAGGCTTCCTCTTTTAACTTGTATAGATTGAGGAACTAGGGAGAAGAATGTTGAGAAACTCATGTAGAGAGAGTGATTTGGATAGAGATGACAGATTGAGAGATAAGATGGTGAATAGGAAGACGTTGTTTGTGGATTCTCTACCAGAAAATAATCAAAGTTTATGGTATTCAAAATGCCAATATCAATTTTACCCTATTTCCAAAAATATGCATCTGTTACAAATGGATTATTGTACTTGATATAATTTTTGAAACAAAGGCACGAACAATCATCCAACTTTGACCTTGCGATATAGAGTTTTTTAGGCCATTTTATGTATCTACTTTTTGCATGGAAAGTTGTGCTCTAGGAAGCTCATTGTTTATCGCTCCATATTTTTTTCATATTCTTGACCACTATAATATCTTATTCAGAATTCATTGGCCACTACCCTTCCAATAAACCATTCTGTTTTATGTGTGTGAATTTATCGGTGTTATTCAATTTTTTTAACCCTTTTAATATGAACTACCATATAAAAAATACTTGATGATTTCTCATGTATGAGAACTTCTGTTATGAGTATAATTTGGAATGATTGTTGTTATTTTTTGAATGTCTGAAGTTTTCTATCTGCTTCTACATATAAGGTTACTATTATTTTTCATACTATTTGTAGGAGAATTTCTTGTGTCTTCATGTTTTTGAATGTTGTTCTTCTGTACTCGCATTGTTTTTTAGAAAAAAAAAAGAGAGAAGCTGCGAGAATTCTTTTTAAGTTATTCATGCAAGAAGCATGCACTAAACTATTCTTGGAGAAATGTAAGGATATGAATGTAAAAGTAGTTAGAAAGTTCTGCTAAAGAGAATATGGTATCTTCTGGAAGAAGAGGTTGGTTAATGAAAAAATGACTCAATGTGGTCCATCAGTTGACTATTAGCAAAGTGGCATGCTTGAAGGTTAGTTATTTATCTGTGATAGCAAAGTACACAGTTCTATCAATCAGTCTAAATTTTGTATGTTATCATGTATTGCATATTACTCGTTTTCATTTCTTAGCAACATCATTAACTGAAAAAGTTATTCCAATATGCATTCTTTGTGAGCATTGATATTTGAGTTTCTTTCTTCAAATAAAAGTGAAAAGGCAATTACAATAAAAACCATCTTGGAGTTGTTGAATTTGAAGACCTCCTTGTACACGAGTACTTAATTCCTAGAATCTGGGTGTTTGGTAACTCTAGTTGGCATGTAACAATGTTAAGAAAATCAAACTAGTGATAGACAATTTGCTGCACTTTCTGCTTTCATCTATACATATATGCTGACTTCAAGTTTGGAATGGGTTACGTGGTTTTCACATTAGACTTCATCCTTGTCGGAGAACTTGGGAGTGGGTAAAGAGGTTAATGAAGAATCTGAAGTCCTTATCGAGTGTAGAGATGTTCACAAATCATTTGGAGACAAGCAAATACTCAAAGGAGTTAGCTTTAAGGTACAGTTTCTCTTTCTTGACATATCGTCTTTAGTATCAAAAATACCTTAATGACTTATGCTAATGGTTTCTACAATATCAGTTGGTATTATTCAATGTATAAAATGTAGAAGATATTTGTTACTTTACTCAATGTCTTATAGTTATAACTGCATAAAGAGTGTTTAGGCTTGTTAAGATTGTAGCATTTTAAATTGACCCAAAATACATTTTTTGAATTAATATATTCGGGAAGTTTTTATATTAGACATCCTTTGGTTTTTTCTGTTTGCATCAGAGATTTACCTTGGAGATGGAATTACCTACATCAACACGTTGATATGGGTGTTCTGCACCTACACTTTATCTTGTTGTATTATCTTTTGCACAAAGTTGGCTTTACATTTTCACAATGTTGTTGAAAATTGCTGTCCACCTGGAAATGAATGTGCTGTTATGTAGGAACTAGAATGTATGGATGCAGAATATGAAATTAAGCTTCAATAAGGACGAATAATTCAATAGTGTTTGCTGAAATTTCTTAAATAATGTGATTTTATGATAAGTTAGATTTCACAAGGGAATTTTAAATATAATATTGCATGGGAATAAACTATGGTTTAGATAAAGAAAATAGACAAAAACATAAAGCTGATGAGGAAATGAATAAGCGACAAAGAAGATAGTGCTAAAAGATTTTTCTTTCCTTGGGGTAACTCTTATGGTCTTTTAGCAATAGGCCTCTATCTCACGGATCCTATATGAGAGAATGAAGATTTTGTTATATTGTTTTCTTGATAAATCTTAATGCATCATTTTTTATCTTAAAAAGAAAAAAGTGTTAATTGCCAACAATGCGGATTACTGATTGATCTGAAAAACATAGTTCTGACTTGCATCATTCGCATACTACAAAGGAATTTATTGCTATAGCTCATAAAACTGAAATTCACCCATAAAATTGGACCAGATGGTCAAAGTACTACCAACGGGTATTTGACATATTTGTATCTCTTTATCTCTCCACCAATAAACTTTCTTTCATGTCACCAACTCACCAAGAAAACATTTGGCTTGTAGGGAATTTCTACTCATTCTCTTAAACAGAATTGACATCATTACATGTTTGATCCACAACAAGACAAATTGACCATCCTTATAAATTTCCAACCTCTGCAAAAATACATACTCCAATAGATATCAAGTTATTAACTCTCACGCCTTACAGATTGTATTAACTTTATGGTTTGACTTCTTATTCTTTCAGCTTTGATGTGACAGTTTTAATCTGTAAAGACAGATTGTTTAGTGCCTTTGAAGATAGATTATTAGAAAATCATTTAATTCTAAATTTTCCTTCTCTTGCTTGTTATGCTTGAATTAATCATATTTCATGGAATCAATTTTTTGTATTTGGAATGCAACTTCCATAAAGTTCGTCTGCTTCTGCAAATTGATTTTATAAATGATGTATAATTTTATAAAGTGGAGGTCAAAGTGTTAATTAAACGTATCCTTCCTGCACCTTTTCTTTTTCAGATTAGGCATGGAGAAGCTGTTGGAATAATTGGGCCTTCAGGTACTGGCAAATCAACCATACTGAAGGTTATGGCTGGGCTTTTAGCACCAGATAAGGTATTATTATATATATATGTATGTATGTAAATTTGTAATGGATATATTTATTCCAACTAAGGTAGTTTTGTATTCTATGTATTAAATATTTTGTTTAGTCCAGTAAGCTAGGTTTTTGTGTTCTTCCATGGCTCATGCATGACTGATCTATTGGTGAGCAGGGCAAAGTTCTTATCTGTGGTAAACAAAGACATGGATTGGTTAGTGATGAAGAGATATCAGGTCTGCGGATCGGGCTGGTACCTCTCTTTCTTCTGATAAGTAGTTTGGCTTCTAATGATCAACTTCTCAAAGGACTTAGAAGAGATTATATAGATTCATCATTTCCTATATATGTCCGGAGCTTACTGCAAGGTCATGTATTTAATTGATCCATGATAGATTGATATGCGTTATTATATCATTGCAAATGGTTTAGTTAATCTGATTACAAGTGGTTTCGTAGCAGCTCCTATTTCATCAAAATGCTGAGGTGATATTATTATAAAGTATTGACCAGCTGTGTATTAGTTCATTAAGATTCTGTATCTCCCATGAGCAAAAAAAATGGATTCACATTATTCCATGATTTTGATTTAAAAATGACTTAGTTTAGCCATGACATCAATAAACCTAATGTCAATGATCATCTTACCAGAAAGTAACACATATTATATGAGGTAATATCATCATTTTCTTCCTGAGTTTAGTTAACTAAGTGGAGATTGTAAGTTTGTAACTACTTAGCAATCTCATACAATTATGTCCAATTCCTTATTAGTGGTTATGATTCCTAAAATTTGATTAGATTAGCTCATTTTCTTGTCTAAAATCAAAAAGTTAGCTCTGACATTTTTTAGCATAAGGGTTAATGGTTTGGGAAGTAAACCACATGCGAGTCACTTCATGAAACAATTTATTTAGCATGTTATTTTTGTATATTTCTACCATTTGAGTTACATAAACTTCAGCTGGTTGACATGAGTATCTTCAAACTATTACAGCATTACCTGACTTTAAGTGAAGGTTAAAGTACTGATTGACTGTAGCCTATAAATCCTTTTATTTATTAGTTGTCATAATTTTGCCATTTGTCTTAACGAATAACCATGGATTCATTCATTGTTCATGTGTAAGATGGTTCATCTAAGGATAATTTATATACCTGCATTTTGTTAATTTGCTTCTAGAACATGATGACAAGAACCTACCACTAGGTATTCTATACATTACATTCTCTTGTTCATTATTACTGCCTGGATTGTCTAGTGTTCCTGAATGAAATCGTTTCCTTTTCATGTTTACTGATTCAGGTGTTCCAGAGTGCAGCACTTTTTGATTCTCTTACAGTGCGTGAAAATGTTGGTTTTCAATTGTAAGGAATTTCTCTCTCTTGAAATTATCACACCTGGTATTGGATTTATTTTGGTTATTTCTAAAACGTGTTATTCGACTAGGTATGAAAACTCACATATGTCAGAGGGTCAAATATCAAAACTTGTGACAAAGAACTTGGAAGCAGTTGGTTTGAGGGTAACTTGAAATTTCAAATAGAAGCTGCAGTTTCTGGAGCTGCAGATTGAAATAATTTTAAAAATATAATTTTTTTTCAAAACTTTTATCTAGTTTTTGTTATAGAAAATGAAATGAAAGGATATTTTATGCACGAAATGTAGATATTATGTATTAAAAAGTGCCTATTCTTGTGCATCTTCCTCTTGGAAAGTATAGAACTATGAGGGTTCTGAAATCAAATAGTAAGTTAAGCCCCAAACTATAGATGAGTAAACCTTTTTTATTAATATGCAACAATTTTAACATGTAAAATGTAACTAGTTCTATACCAGTTCACTTCCAAGTCAAGCATTCTATGTTGAGTTCTTTAAGTTGGAAATATTAGCAAGAAGTCTACTCAACATTTCATCTTCTTTTTTTTGGTTCAGTTTTCCTGTATTTTCCAGTCATGCAGTTCGCATGATTGATGATTCATCATAAACTTTGATGTTCTCAAATAGCTTTTTTGGTAAAATCCTCGTGCACACAGTAGCTAATTCATCTTGTGCCAGCATGGTGGTGAATGGTGCTTATGTCATGCCAAAGGCATGCAAGTATTTTGTTAGTTTGGTTGAAAACTCATGCTTCCGTGATTTGCAAACTTGTTAATAGTCCTGTGTGATTATATAATTGGTACTCCCCCAATTTCAAACTTGTTAAACCTTCCTCTCAAGTCCAAACTCAGTAAGACTTTTGGTGTTGCTCCTATAACTCTGACTCCTATGTTAACTATGACTCGTAGCAATCCTGTGCATCACACTATGTAGTGAGATCCTCAGTATATGATTGATCAACTTCCAATACTAATTAGTTATTGGCCTTCACATTCTTATATCTTATCTTTCTAACAATGCAATCATCAAATTTGGCTACTTAGCACATGCAGCTTGTCTAACATCTATAACAATCCTTGTAGTGCATTCTTTCATTCTCGTAATGTATGCACTTTCACATTTTATAGTTGGGACTCTAATGCAGTAATGCACACTATCTTGTAAGGAAAAACCAAGCAGTTCGCTAACATCTTGACAGTGTTGGTAAAATGTTTTTATCTGCCTACTTAACTGTTTGTGGTAAGTCTCGTACAAAGTGTAACATCCTCTGTGGTTGTATGCCATTACATTACATTATATTATTACTGAATGATCTACTTCGTGTCCAGTTCTTTTGTAGGCATCTTTTAGAGTTCTTGCCTGCAAAGTAGGACATGAAGTTACTTTCCATGGATGTTTCCAAGAAATAATCTTTTCCTAATTCATCTAGGTGAAACATTATTTTCTCATAAGGCTCTGAACTGCTAAAAATGGCTATAGTTTTTTGAATGAATATCTTACCTCTCCATCCTCTATAAAACAGTATACTACAGAAGTTTGTTGGCTAATTTCCCTCTGGTTCCAACATGCACGGGATAACAATGCCATCTTTCTATTTTATTTTAATCACGTCCATCTCCTGAAAGTATTGGTACTTCAGAATGTTTGTACTTGGTGCAACTCTTTCTTACTTTACAAATCTAGTAAATCAAAATTTTCATTGTTATCTACACTAGTATTTTTCATAAAATCATCTCATGCCATCACAATTACCAGGACAATTAATTGTTGCTCAAACTAAATACAAGAAACAATATAAAAAAAAAGATTCAAATTTTTATGCATTTTCATACTTATTGTGTATTCAGTTTGTATTTTTTTTCATGATTCTCAGTTGCTCCGTAGACTAGAAAAATCCCTATCATGTTTTTTTCTTGTTGGTGCACTAAGCTGTGATCTTGATAGGGAGTAGAAGACCGCATGCCTTCTGAACTTTCTGGAGGAATGAAAAAGCGTGTGGCCTTGGCGCGGTCCATTATTTTTGATGAGACAAAGGAAGTGATAGAACCTGAGGTACTTTTGTTGATTCTTGAGATATTTTTCATATGTACAAGATGATTAACAGGATGCCTCTTCGAGTTAAGTGTCCTTGTAAATTTAGTTCATACCTACTGCAAACCAACCAAGGTTGCTAAGCATCCACGTGATTTGATGCTTAAGAGCTTGATCAAGTACATAAGAGACTACACATTTATACTTTTTTTGAGAAAGCATTAGTTTCACTATTTAGTCCTCTGAATGTAATTTTGATTCTTGAGAGAATGAACAAATTGCCTTCTCTATTCATTCTCCAACATCTATCTCACAGATTCTGTTAACTAATAGTGAAGAGTTTTGTCTGGAGAATAGGCATTGACATACTGCTGCCTGATGCCTCTAGTTTTTCTGCTAGTCTGGTAAATTTGATGTGCTAGGAAACCAGAAAGCCAATTATTTTTTACTTAAGTTATATCCACTAAGTTCTTTTTCCCCTTTTCAGGTGCTTTTGTATGATGAACCAACTGCCGGACTGGATCCTATTGCATCTACTGTTGTTGAAGATCTCATACGGTCTGTGCATAACACAGGACAAGATGCTCTCGGTCAGATGGCAAAGATAGCATCTTATATTGTTGTAACTCATCAACACAGCACAATACGGAGGGCTGTTGATAGGTAACTGTTCCACAGACTCGTTTTCATCTCATGTTCGTTCAACAGGCATGTTAAACAGTTTGGACACAATCTGCCAGATTACTATTTCTGTATGAGGGAAAGATTGTGTGGGAAGGAATGACAGATGAATTTAATACCACAGCGAACCCTATTGTTAGACAGGTATGACCTTAAAGCTCGTCATCCTCTTTCTTCTTTTTTTGTTGGCTTGTGTAAAAGTCTTACTAAGATTGTTTGCCCTGAAACTGCAGTTTGCATCAGGTAGCCTGGATGGTCCAATCAGATACTGAAGTAGTTATAAATTTAGTTTCTCATGGAATGAGGAGGATCTTTTTGTCTTAGCCCAGCAATTTTTTTTCTGTCAATAAGTTTTTGTGATGGGCTTTGCTCTAGTCGATGTTAGTGCTGCATGCTAGTGAATGCGACATGTATATCGCCACATCCTAAACTTATTTGATAGTATATACACATGTTTTCAGAGAAGAGAGTGCCAAACCCTGTTACTTCATATTTAATAAATGGCAAATTGCTTGAGATGAGAATGTTGATCTAGCTGGGTGCCATTTGGTTTCAAATTTACTGTGCGTGGCAATAGAATAAAATTTCGAGGACTTACACAATTAATTTATGGGAAGTTAAAAAGAATAGTAAATTGGTGGCAATCATGAGATTGGATGAAGCTATAACTATTGGACGTGGTATAACGTGATGCAAACGTTATCCACAATGTTTTAGCCCAAAGTATAGCTTCTCAAGTTCATTATAGAGTTTTAAATCAGTCGCACAGATAACATTTGAATTGAGTTATGAATATCTAAACTCACAAGTATTTGTACATATGTCCAATCAACTGCTGCGCCTCAATGCATTTGGGGGAGAACTAGCTAGCTAGCTCTAAATTCAAGTGGCATTTCATCCCTAACCACAATTCATCCGTTGGTTCGGACCTCTACTTAGTTTCACCCAAGTTTCATCCTGATCATGAATAGATCACCTGTCAACTGCTGCGCCTCAATGCATTTGGGGGAGAACTAGCTAACTAGCTCTGAATTTGAGTGGCATTTCATCTCTAACCACAATTCATCCGCTGATTCGTTAACATCAGTCGGTTCACACCTCTACTTAGTTTCACCCAAATTTCATTCTGATCGTTAACATCAGTCAGTTCACACCTCTACTTAGTTTCACCCAAATTTCATTCTGATCGTGGATAGATCACCTAGGTTCAGATCCATAAGCAGTGAGCTGAGCTCAAGCTTAGACTTAACTAAATTTTCAACTCAGCTTGTGTTGAAGTCAGCGAGAGTTCATTTGTGTCCTCATTACAGTCCAAATTCACCCCACTGGGCTCGTTTGCAGCCCAAGCACATGCTACCGCCAACGCTACCACTCTGTGTCTGGCAGAGGACAGCAATGCCATACGTCGCCAATTTGAAATGTTCTGATTGCAGCGGTAATACTGGAATCGTTTTCTCTTTTGAAAATGTTCGTTAAAATCACTAGGAAAGTATTGATCTTGATCACATAGGAATCAGTAAAGCAAGTGTATACAGTGCTGTCACCAAATTGGTTACAGCAAAAGCATTCCCGAGTTCGATACTCGAGCTTAAACTTACTGTGAATGTTCTTCTTACCCAGCAAAAAGGCGTCGCTACGTTCAATACCGTCACTCGTACTTAATGAACTGTAAATGCTCTTATAATCTCATTGCAGCTTTTGTCGCCTATACTTCACCATCATCACAAACCCTCGTAGAAAATACTCCCCCAGCTTTTCCTCTCCCCCCTGCTTTAATGCTTTATACTATGTTGATGGTTTACTCGTACTGTTTAAAAATATTATCTGTCAATCTATCCGTTCTTCTCACTTGATCCATGTAGTTCATGTGCTGGTGTCTCATTGCATGTTGCATAGTGGTGGTGTTAAGTTTCCCCTGCTATTACTCTCCCTCTGCCTTCCACCTGCCATTAAACAACAAATGCCAAAATAGTCCGCAAGAAAAAGAAAAGCTTCACGCTTCCAAAGACGTCTCTTCATTCCTACTACTCCCACACTCATCTTAATATCTTATCTTCCCCCTTCTCTCTTCCTTTTCCTCTTATCACGCTCTTCTAGCTGCTTGCTTCATATGGACAAGCACAGGTGTAACCTCTGCTTCCGCCGCTTCTCCAGCGGCCGCGCCCTCGGCGGCCACATGCGCGGCCACGTCACCGCCGGCGACGTCGCGGCCGAGGGGGCAGAGGAAGAGGACGTCATAATCAAGGAAGCCGCTTATGGCCTCAGGGAGAACCCCCGGAAGAGCTTCCGCCTCGTGGACCCGGAGTTCTCCTCCGCTGCCGCCGAAGTTGAGCCCGCGGGGTCGTCCTCCGTCGTCGTCGAGGACGGCGAGAGCGAGACCGAATCGCCGTGGGCTGCGGCCGCCGCCGCTTCCCACCGCCGCCGAACCAAGCGGCCCCGTGATCCGGAGTCGGCGAGCTCCGCCTCCGACGTCACGACGGACGAGGACGTCGCCCGCTGCCTCTTGATGCTCTCCCGCGACTCCTGGACCGGCGGCAAGGAACCGCCGCTGCCGGACGGCGAAGACGAAGAGGGAAGCGGCCGTCGGATCGCGATCAGTTCCGCGCCGCCGAGGAGGGGGCGGAGCAAGTACCGGTGCGGCACTTGCAAAAAGGTGTTTCGATCGTACCAAGCGCTTGGCGGCCACCGGGCGAGTCACCAGAGGCCGGACGGCTGCGTCTCCGTCGACCAATCGCCGACCGGCTGCTGCGACGACTTCGGGGGCAATGCCAGCGGCAAGGTCCACGAGTGTCCCTTCTGCTTCAGAGTGTTCGCTTCCGGCCAGGCTCTCGGCGGCCACAAGCGTTCGCACTACACAATGACTTCACGGAGGCCACCGCCGATGCCGTACTCCGCACCGGCCACATCGATGATTGCCACTGCCAAGTACGGCGCTAGCTTCGGCTTGATCGATCTCAACTTGCCTGCGCCAGTGGATGACGAATCTGCTTTATCTTTATCGGCTGTTTCAGATGCAGAGTTCATCTCCAACCGCGCACACACATCGAACTGAGAGATTACACAACAATTCCGGCGGCTCTTCCAAACCTTCGAGCAAATGTAGGTTCCAAGTATGAAATCAACCTTCAGCAAGCTTTAAAGCACCAAATCTTCCTTTTCATTCTGAAAAAATGATTTGGTGATTCACGTTGATTCCTTTATTTTAGCTGAAACATGTCTCGATTGATCGCTGTTCTGAAAAGCTGCTCCTTTCTTTCATCCTCCACATCAACTTCCAAAACGTTAGTACAAGTTGGTTTTTATCTCTGAGGAAAGGAAGCAGCTTTAGAATATGTTCTTCGCTTCATCTTTCTCTTTCTCGCTCAAAAGTTAATGTCAGGATGGAGCCGGTGACTGGCTCGACGAGTCCGGGCATCTTTTGGAGGCTTGCGCCCCATGAGGCCATGAGTGATGACGTACTTTGACGATGCCCACCCACGTCGCCCGCTGTGGCCCTCGCGTTGGCCATGCGGTCAGTGTCACTGTTCCATTGGCGTTGCCCTGTCCTTTTTATGGTACGCGAGCGATGGAGAGGAGAGCTTGCGCGGCTCAAGCGTTCGACAGAATGGCAGAGAGAGGGAGTTTGGGTTCGCCTCGTGTCGCTGTCGACCTGTCGTTGTTGAAGCAGGAGGGGAGGGAGTGTGCGAAGGAGCGATGGTCCAAAGTGAATGTAACGGGTCGGGTCGGCACTTGGTAGCGGCACGCACGCCCCATTGTGGCGATTGCGTGCCGGTTTGTTGGGCGTATTAACTGGCGCTCTCCTCTCTGTCTTGGAATCATCGATGCATGTAGCGAGCGACCGCTGTCCTTGTCATCAAGCATACGAGAATAATAGCAGATGAAGCGAATATTTTTTCTAATTAAGAGAGAGGAATTTGTGAGTCGGCAAAAAACAAGTCCTCTGGTCTCCGTCCTACCAAAAGATATTTTGCTCAATTTATAAGAAATTGTTTTCATTTTCCATTTTTCTAACAAATGGTTTTTCCAAACTATTCAAATTTAACTGAGGCGGATTATCCATTCATTTTCAAATTGAATTTCAATTAAAATCAAATCAAATTTCTTGATTCATTTTGGCTTTAAAGAATTTTGTTCTCATCGTAGCAACCTAAACTTTGGACAACGCTACATTTAGCATAACAACCAAAAACACTAAGTGTTTTTAAAGATTTTTTATTTATAAATTCTTTTTGGTGTAATTACATTTTTTAGAGGATACTAATTAATAAATAAAAAAATACTTTTGGAAAATCAAAATATGTATTACAAAGGCGGCGTGGCGTCCCTTTCAAAAAAAATTATTTACAAAGCAAAAAAAACCATCAATTTTAATTGTGAATATCATTCATCTCGTTCTCCAGGTTAATATTTCTTCTTCTATTAATGAAGTTTGATTAGTGTATTATTATTAACTTCATGTTAAGTATTTTAATTAATTCGATGACTTGGTGGTTAAAATTGATGGATTAATTATTCTATTGAGTATTATTCCGCAATTTCCCTAAAAAGAAATAAGATTTTCTTTTATTTCCAAAAGCTGAACTCTTATTTATTTTTTCCCTAAAGAATATAATTGACCAAAAAAAAAAGGGTCCCTCAAGAGATCTCGAGGAATCTGCTATTTTCATACCCTTCTCCGCAGATCATTTTCAACTGATTTGACCAATTTTAAATATGTTCGAAAAATTCATAATAAAATCATAAAAAATTTATTATTCATAAGTAAATCACTTAAATCACTTGTATCAGCAAAATAATTTTTTTATAATTGAAAATCATTTTTTTCATCATTTTCAACTTGTTCGAAATTGGCCGAACCAATTGCAAATTGGTCGAACCAGTTTAAAATTGGTTAAATCAGTTGAAAATAGTGGGAAAAAATTGATTTTCAACTCTAAAAAAAATTTTTTGCCGATACAAGTTATGAAAGTGATATACCTATGAATAATAGATTTTTTATAATTTTATTATGAATTTATGATGAATTTTCTAAACCTGTTTAAAATTGATCAAATCAGTTGAAAATGGTCTGCGAATGATAATTTGGGTATATGAGTATTTACTTTTTGATTTAGAAAAAAAATAAATAGGAGTTTTGCTTTTGAGAATAAAAATATTTTTTCGTCCCTTCCAGGAGAATCCCTAAATGTTATTTGTAACATAAATTTAATTTAATTTGCTTCAAAAGTAGTAATATTTGTGTTTTTATTTATCTTAGCATATTTATCAATTGTGCACTTAGGATTGAGTTGAACATCAAATAACTATTGATGATTTTCTCGATAAGGTTTGATGTGAATCATGTGTTATTTTCTCTTTCAATATGTTCATTTCTTATAAGGTGAATATTATTTGGTTTCTTTAAAAAAAATAAAGTTAGCATGTGTAGGATTATTAAACCTATCTTTGATTCGAGTGTAACCATAATAAAAATAATAATTTTTTCTCTTTAAGTATACTTCTAGGTTTGTACAAACATTTTTTTTTAAAAAAATAATATCTTACCATATTTGTGATATTTTATATTATGACTATCGAAAAAAGAGAAAATAAGTAAATATATAATGCAACTTTTATTTTATTTTTTCAATTATGGCGTGTACTTTTTTTTCTCAATTTAGTACTTATACTAAGATATTTATTTCAATTATGATATATCGTCTAATTTTCATACAGTCTCGTTAAATCGATGATGTGAGTCGTTGATGTGTAATAAAAAATATTATTTTAGTATTAATTTTTTATAAATTGAAAAGTAAAATTAAATGGTATCACCTGTCTCTCTCTCTTTGCTGGCACTAAATTTCGAGTCGAATTTTAAATAAATGATATATGGGAGTCAATTTTACACTCATCTATGAATTGAGTGTAATGTTAATGTGGTGATAGAGCAGTGTTAACTTAAATGATCCTTGGATGATCAACTGTGGGTAACACAGTTGATAATAATTTATTGTATATTGTTTAGAGATCTAGGGTTTGATTTTTAGTATGATCATCTATTATGATTTTTTATAATTTGGCTCTTTATAGAAAATAAGAATCTCACATTTGAAAAAAGAAGGAGTTTTTACATGAAAAAATGCTTTAAAAATTAAAGTTATGAAGGAGCATTTGATTAAAAAAAATTATTTTGTAATTTTTTTTTATTTTTTTATGATGCAAAATAGTCGACCTCATTTAATATAGGATCGAGGTTTAATTGTTGTTTTCATGATACAAAATAGTTAGAATAATCTTTCTGATGAAAAAAACTACTCATTTCTCTATTTCAAATTAAGATATGACATTTCTTACTCCACGTGAAAAGAAAAGTATATTATAATTTAAGTCTTGTACCGTTATAAATTTTATATTCAAATCTTTTATCAATAAAAACTAAATAATTCTAAAACAATAAATTAAAATCATGTAAATGAAAATTAGAAAACCTAATATATTTTGCATTGAAGCCATTCAAATTTTATTAATATTATATTTTAATCTTTTTTGTAAATCAAAATACATATTTTAAGCATAATAAATTAAAACTATGTAAACAAAATTTATGTAAAATAATATGTTGTGAATTTAATTCATCTTAGTTTTATCAATTTCATATTTTAATTAATTTTTTTCTTTTTAAAAAATGATTCTACCATCTAATAGAGTATTTTTTCGTACTCGGGTAATTTTTTGAAAAAACTAAATATTAAATATAATTTAATATTTTTTAAAATATATATATAACTAAGTTGCATATATATATATATATATATATATATATATATATATATATATATATATAATCAAGTTTAAATATTTTAATCAATTTATTTATAGCTTAGTGGTTAATAGTTTGTTTATTTTACTTATAAGTCTTGGGTTCAAATGTTATTGCTAGTTTATTTTGTATTATTTACTCTCTATTTTCGTAATGGTTGAATATAAAATTATTTTTAAAAAAAATAACTTCAAATCTTTCTCTATTAATTTTAACTTAAATCCAAATTTTTCTCCATTAATTTTTTATATCTTGATAAATAAAATTTATTTTGCAACATGAATTATGCATTTAAGTTCGCTTTTACCTCTAGTGTACTATCAAGTATAAAGCACCAAAAAGTAATTATTTTTTTTGTATATACTTATAATTTCGTCAATCTCTTACTAATTTTTTTGTTTTCTTCATATAGTACTTCATAAGGTTAGCTCTCGAGACAAGCAAGGCAACGCCCACATTGCGGTATAGTGTGCTTTAGGTAATTGAGATGAAAGAATTGGGGTGCAAGTGAACTGAGTTGAGCTGCCATGCTCTTGAGCTACTCGGGATCGACTCACGATGAAAACTCGAAGTTCACTCGATCTTGTCGAGCTCGAGCCGAGATCGAGCCAAGTTTTACATGTGAGTGACCTGATCTCCAACTAATCAATACTCGGCTCGAGCGGCTCACGAGCATAATCGAATCGCTCGAGTCTAGCTTAATCAAGTTTATTAACGAGCTCAATTAAGCTCGATAAAATTCGAGCCCACCGAGCTAGATCTCGAGTTGAACTTAATCGAGCTTGTTCACAAGCTCAAATGAGCTCGACAAAAATCAAGCTGCTCTCGGCCGAGCTTAATCCAGCTCGTTCACAAGCTCAGTCAAACTCGAGAAAAATAAACGATTCTAACAAGCCGAGCTCGAGTTGCTCGAGTATAACTCGAGTCAAGCTCGATCCTAAATATCAAAGCTCGATCGATCTCAAGATCAATATTTCTTAAACGAGCCGAGCTCGAGCACAAGAAAGCTTGGCTCGGCGGGGCTCGATTACACCCATATGAAAGAATTCTCTTTTAAGAGTATAATAATATAATTATTTTTATTTTATTTCTTTTATACTATAATTAACTATCTCAAGTACACGAAACATGTGATATAATATCAATCTAAAATCATTTGATGAATTATCTAAATATATCCTGAACTATGCACTTTATCTCATTTGTGGCCAATTTTAAAATATTATCAAATTATATTCCAAACTTTGATATTTGTCTCAATTATATCATCCCGTCAACAACACCACTAAGGCGATGACATGGCACTCTGACGTGGATTAAAATAATATTTTTTTATTTAAAAAATATTTTAAAAAATTATGTCAATTTATATTAAATAATATAAAATATTATTTTATATTTTATATTAAAAAATCTCTCTGTGTTCACTCTCGACATGGCTCGAAGTGATTTTTAATATAAAATAACAAATATTATTTTATATTATTTAATATAAATTAAAGTAATTTTTATATTTTTAAAATAAAAATTATTATTTTAATTCATGTCAGAGTGTCACGTCATCATCTTAACGGTGCTGCCGACAGAGAGTTGACAGGAGGATGTAATTGAGACAAATGTCAAAATTCGGGATATAATTTGGTAATATTTTAAAATTGACCACAAATGAGATAAAGTTCATAATTTATGATATATTTAGGTAATTATCTGTATTTTAAAAACTTATTATTTTTTATCTTTTAGAAATAAAATAATATAAGAGGTATCTACCGTGAAAACTGAAAATTAAACATTGAGAATTTAATAAATTCAACAATAATTGTGGAGTTGGTGGAAATATATTGTACGGTTGTTTAAAGATGATTCAAATCCTAATATGATTATCTACCGTGATTTTTTTATTTTTATTAATAATAATAATAATAATAATAACCGTGGACACCTGTCAAAAGCAGAGCGCAAGGCCACGATTAGGCCCCTGGTACAACGTGGTGTGGGAGTTGGAAAGTCCAATTAAGATTGGACAGCTGCGATAATGTTTGATTTCGCGTGCAAGGAATCCTATCAGAGCCCGGGAGATAATTTCGGGTACCACCAACAAATATCCTCCCGATTACGGTGCTTTTGATTGGAGCTCAAGGCGGGACCCTGTCGAAGTTCTCGAATCATAGGGCAGGGAGGAGGTACATTAATATAAGCGTTATTTTGAAGACCCAGAAGTCCAGGAGGCACCACGCTGCGGATTGCGGAAGGAAGGTTTGCTATTTATTCGGTGCTACTGTACGAATCTTACAGCGTGGTGTTGCAGTGATCACAGTGATGCTGACGCCATCCATATCATTATATATGATTGCTTTAAACTTTGTGCATCTTTTTGTGTCTGTCCAATCACGTCAATAGGGCAATGTAAGCGAGTAAACACGGAGTACCAGCTCATTTAGCCCATCAATAGGGCAAGCCAATCTGGAGCTCAAAATAAATCAGATAAGTTGAGCTCAAAGAATGATTTTTTTTTAATTAAATCAAAATTGATATCGGGCATAAATTAAAGAAATTAGGCTAATAAGATTATATGAAAGCAATTTTTTTTCAACTAGAGGCATTTTTATTGATAGGTGAAATAACTTAAATGATTTTATGAAATTTAGTGGCACAACTACTCATACCAAGGCTTATGAGTTATGGCAATCCACCTGTGTGGGCACAGTTGAATTAAGTCAATATTATTTTGGAGGCATTGAACATAACACGTGATTAGGAGTGCTAGTTAGTGTAACACGAAATTTAATCACTCAAAGAGGACCAAGATTAGTAGAAAATATCTTTACGATATATAGTAACATTTTATTGTGTATACATGTAGGGGTTTTTTTCTCTCCCGAGTAGATAGGATGAGAGTGGGAAAGGAATAAGAAAGTCACTAGAGCTAATAACAATGTGAATCACAATGCAAGGAAATCTTATACTTCGGGGTCAGCTCATGCAGAAAGCTATGAAAAGAGAGTAGATAGAGTTGTGGGGTTGTGAGGCGTGACCTTTCCATTAGCTCACGACGCTTTCAAGCGCAAGGGACAAGCACTATTGTGTGTACTACCAAAGAATCCTCTTGTTTTGGCGACAAGTTGGGGCACATCCACTTTCCTCGGTATGTAGTTGGAACTTTTTCCTTTGACCAATTAATTAAGTTAATGATTAGTTCAGTCACTACTCACTGCTGTTGAGTAACAACGTTAAGATTTTTGTTTTCTAGAACAAAAGTAATTAAAAATTAAGCATTTTCCCTTGATAGAAACCTATTGTTATGTTCTTTTTGGCACAAGAACTTCATTTTCATTTGTAGCACCTCCGCATCGCGATTGACAAGTATACATCTTCATTTTCGTTTGTAGCACCTCAGCATCGCGATTGACAAGTATACTTCTTCATTTTCATTTGTAGCACCTCAGCATCGCGATTGACAAGTATTGTCAGGTTTGATTCTTTCCTGAATCCGACTTAGAGAATGAACGTACCACCACAACCCAACGTCATATGTAAATTATATTTTAGTTCACACAGCTAAAGGCCATATTTTCCTTTTTAGAGAAAAATGGAATTGCATAAAATCATATAATTTTATAATAAAAAATTAATTTAATTATATTTTTGATCTCTCAAAATATTATATTTTTTCGTTTAATCCATTTTTAAAAAAAAATTCTGTCTAATTCATCAAAAAATATTTTCATTTTCGTTTGATCAATCCGTTAACTTTTCGTTAACTTTTAGGTGCCAACATGACAATATACTAATATGAAAATTATATATATATATATAATTCATTAATTTATTTTTTTCTTATTTCAAAATATTCATCCACAAACAATGCAAATATTATTTTTGAATTGCATAAAATCGTTAGTGTGATTCGTAAATTTATTGTAAATTTGTGAGATGAAGATTTTGAAATAAGATAAAGTAAATTGATAAAATTTTATATTGATGGATAAGATAATAATATATATAATTATGCTTTAAATTATTAAAATATATATTTTTTCATCTAGTCCCTTAAAATATTTCTTTTTTCTTATTTGGTCCGTCGTGTTGGCACTTAACGACAAAAGTTGACAGAGAGACCAAACGAAAACGAAAATATTTTTTAAATGACTAAACGAATTTTTTTTTAAAAGATGGATCAAATAAAATAAAACGTGATATTTTGAAAGACCAAAAATATAATCAAACCTTAAAAAATTACTCATATTTTTCTTCTATGCTATGAATATGATTTGCCTAACGTTGTAGTGTCAGGTTGCAATGGAGTTCATCACTGGGGAGACAACGTTGATACATAGAGCAAACATAATTTGGCAAGGACCAATTAACACAAAGGTAAATCAGGAAGAAATAATGCTTGTGGTGCTCGAGTGCTAAATGCGCTTCCATGCAAAATAAAATCAATGCTGTTCGTGAAGATACAGATGCTCAAGGACTTACTATGATAGCAACAGGCAAAATTTCTAATTTCAAACAACACAATGATATCAACATAGCAGAAAGCTGACACAGAATAGTAGTTGTGAATACAAGGGCTGTCTACTTATGATTAACTATCATTTAATACACAGGCTAGAAAGTGACAGGAACTTGTTCGGCAAAAGTTCAAACTGGCATCAGAAACATCAATTGGGTTGCAAGTTTAATGAATCTTTTTATGTATCCAAGTTCCTCTGATACCACTACCATAAGGGCTTGAACAGAGAAGGATTCCCATTTCTTTTGAAGGGCAAATGAAAGACTTGCGAATTGTTTCTATTCATAAAGTGAAAAATGATAGCAAACAAATCCTAAAATGATAAATATTTGATTGAATTTAAAGTCAGGAAGAATCAACCAGAACAAAAACAATACAGTTGCTGGATATACATCAGTTTCAATCAATTAGCTTACATGCAGAATATTAGTGTGGAAGTAGTGACTTCCGCATCATCATCATCACTTATCACATGAGTGAGCAAAAGAAAGAATTTAGATATAGACATCAATGCTGTGCTGTTATAGGATCATAGGAGATGACAGTGCTCAAAACTTTTATTCTATGCTTACTGCAAATATCTACTTCTGCGTGCATTCTCTCATTACTATTTAGACATTTGATCATTTACAGTTATAGCTCTTCAAAATTAGTACAGGAGTTGTACACCTTAAGAGGAACAAAGCTTTCATGACTCCTGCACATGCTTGGAATCAAGACTACAAGACTACAAGTGCACATGCGACATGCAATTGTTCCAGAATAATATATGACATGCCAACAGCTTCATTCTTGGTAATCCTTCCCAATACCTACAGTTATTGATGAAGGATATATATATATATATCATGGAGGAACAAAATGCCAGCAAGAGATGTTATTCTCCTCACTGCATCACCCAAAATTTATGATAATTTGTCTCTTGTGCTAGGTAATAATTTTACTTCTCTTGCATCAGCTGACATCTACCTGCCATGTGCCACGGTTTTTTTTTACTAGGGAAATTTTCAATTTTGCCCCTAAATTTTATCCTTTATTGCAGTTTGACCCTCTCCAATTTTGAACGTAATCACTATAATTCTTGAATTTATAGATTTTGTTTCTGCTTTATCCAAATTCGTCTCTTGATTTGTTATTATCATCTACAATTTAGATAAAAAGCACCACATGACATTAATATGTCAACGGAAGCTCAAATTTGCATAATGTATCTCTTGTGCTAGGGAGGACCACTTCTCTTACGTCAGCTGTGACTACTACCTATTGACTCTAGGTTTTATACTAATAATAGTTGGTTGACGCATGACCAAACCTAGTAAAATGGAGTAAGATGCAATGATGTACTAACCAGCTATGTTCCTTAACTAATTAGTCTTTTCTTTGGTGGAACCAATTCTATTTATTGTCATCTTCTAGATAAAATAGCATTCTTCAACCCAGTTTTTGAGCTTGGATTTCATTTTGATTAAAAATTTTAGATTAGTGTTGATTGATTTTTTATCTTTGAATGTTTGGTTTATTTAGTGGAAGTAGAGATGAGAGGAGTGAGGTGTTTGAGTGCAGTTTGAACATATATGAATTACTAGAGTTCAAGCACAATTATTTTTTAGTTTGCTCAAGCCAAATATGTGTAGGGATTTAATTTATCCATGATCTACAATCCTACCGAGCTTTGAGACATTAGAACGATAGTTATCATTTGAAGGACACTATTTTGTAGCAAACACACAGAGTACTTTAATTACCTTGACCTTGGCGGCCAAGATACAAGAGAAAGTCTTCCACAAATTAAGGAGGAAAAGAAGGAAAAGAATTATCTCAACTTACAGAGAAAAAGTAGGAGAAACTAGGTAACCTAACATGCGATGTAACTGAAAACACTTATAGAAGCATTGCATTTTGCACATGGATCCTAATAGCAAGAGATGGAATGATTGGCATGAGCGATTCTTTCTATTGTAATTGGCTTTCAAAGTTTAGATTAAATTCATTACTTTTCAAAGTTTTGGTGGCTTCTCCCTGGTGCAGTTTTGGCTTTGGTTTTTATGGTCTTGGGGGTACAACAAGTTGTGTGACATTTTGTAATTAAAAAACTTATCATTTTACCTTGTCTATAGGAGTGAGACTCAGTCCATGAGCACGTTTTTTTTGCAAACAGTGTGAACCATGCTGATTCCTGCATTGGAGGCCTGTGCTGTCTAAAAAAGTATACCATAAAGACAATCTTACTTGAAGATGACTACATGATCATTGGATTAAAGCTTTTAGAAACCTACCTACAAGGCTACAAGTGTGGGCATTACAAAAACAAATGGAATGGCATCTTTCTCCTTATTAAGTTATATGTCCTAGATGGCTAGATCTTAGAGTTTGAAGTGTGAAATAATGGAAAGCTCTAAAGCCAGTTACACTGATAATTTCTGTTAGATTTGCACAAAAGGAAAAAGACTAATTAGCAGTTCTACATAGTAATAATATCATGGTTGTTTGCTTCACACTTTAATTTCAGTTTCAACTAGCTAGAGCAGCAGTTTAGCCAGTCATATTTTGACATAAGATAACACAACGTAAGCAAAATATTTTGCAGTGGAGCAGCGTAACAATTTAACTGGGGACCCACATTCAGATCAGAAACCATTTAGTACAACTCATATTTACAATGAGGATAATGAAAGATTATGACAACCAACCTATGCAGGCAATGAATTTATTCTCAGATATTCTACCGTAATGGATGACTTCAGAAGTTTCTTGCTGATCCATTCTGGTGAGAATTATCTATCTAATCTCTTATATTGATTCAGATGGCAACCGGCATGTAGGACAGGTTAGTGTATTTTACCAAGCCACATCATACAGACAACCAACTAACCAGTTTAGTCATATTAAAACATCCGTTCCTAACAAATCAGCCCTACTTGATCAACCAGTTATACATCCCAAAAAAACCTACATAAATAGGGAAAAGTAAGGTCTTTGGTCTAATTCTAGTGGAATTTGCACATTTGTAAGGTTTGTAATCTGGTTCTATTGAAATTTGTTTAGCCATTCAGCTAAGCGTGGCATTAGGTGCCAAACCAATGATAGAGAAAAGAAACAACATAAGAAAACCAAGCAAACACATATTTTCCATGTATGCCATATTCCAAATTTCAGTATTTAGTTGAAACTATAACACTAATATATGCATTGTCCAAAATTTCATAAGTTATATCACTTTCAATTTGGCTATTTTTGATGTATCTATATAGAAATGTCCTGTTCATGGCAAATGCTAAAGTAAATGACTGAAACAACTGCATGAGGAAAATGTCACAATTCATTAGATGTTGACGAGATTGAAATGATATAAACTAGCAAAAAATATTAGAGAAAATTGAATTTACTTTCATAAAAATTTTAAGCTCTATTGGTCCATTTATTTCACCAGATATGAAGGAGTGTAGGATAGGCTAATAAACAAGAGGAGGTTGAATACTATGTTTTTATCCAAATATAATACAAATTCTATGCCCTTGTAATCCTATCTCCTTACAATCCATACAACAAACAAACAGAGGATAACAATCTGCCTCTTATTCTATCTTGTTTTATCCATGTGAAACAAACATACCTTAAAAGGATAAATTCATTTGATGCAGAAAGGTAAAATGCTGAAATCTAGAATTGCTTTCTATGTTAAATGAATTGTTTAAATCAAGTGTATTTCACGATAGAGTTAAACGTACACACTCCCTCTTCTTTCAAAACCTTAACAAGAGAAACACGCTCATTAAGGATAGCCATGACTATATGTGATGTTCGAGAAGATTTGTTTTGCACATACCGGAATATTCTTTTTGAGGAAAGACGTTGCTTCTTTCTCCATGAAAAAGCTCGAACACCATTTCGGCGTCAACACCACAAAGGAAAACTCACATGGCGTACTTGAGCGAGTCCCCTGCGCCCTGGAAGAAGCAATACGAGAGGGCGAAGTCCGCAATGAAAATTCCAACGAGAGATAAGACGACGGCTGACGTCGTGGTCTCCCCAACACCCTTGGCCCCTCCGTGGGTTGTGACTCCCCAAGCGCAGCTAATGACCGCGATGATGGCCCCGAACACCTGCGACTTGATCATGGCGCTGATGATGTCCCAGGGGCGAAGCGCCCTCCTGGCGGAGTCTAGGATGATGTTGATGCTAACCCCGAAGACAGCGTCAGCCAGGATGGCACTGGAGGCAAGGCCAACCGCGAAGCAGAGAAGTGTGAGCACGGGGAGGGAGAGGCAGCAGGCGATAACGCGGGGAGTGACGAGGTAGTCGATGGGGTGGGCGCCCAGGACACGAAGGGTGTCGGTCTGCTCGGAGACCTGCATGGTGCCGAGCTCAGCGGCGAAGGCGGATCCAACACGTCCGGCCGCGACGACGGAAGTGACAACAGGGGAAAGCTCACGGGAGAGGGCAAGGGCGAGGACGCCACCGACGGAGCGGTGGAGACCGAGGCGTGTGAACTCGCGGACGAACTGGATGGTGAAGGCCATGCCGACAAAGGCGGCGGTCAGGAGGCAGACGCCGGTAGAGCGGGGCCCGACGCGCTCCAGCTGCTGCAGGGTGTTTCGGCGGTGGATGCGCCCGGAGAGGGCGCGGCGAGCGACCTGGCCGGCGAGGATTAGGGCGGAGAGGCCGCGCCATAAAGGACGGGGCGGTGTCCAATTGGAGAAGAGAGGAACCGGCGCAGGCGCAGGAGCAGGCACGGGTTCAGGGGCGTTGTTGGTGATGTCGTAGGAGAGGGATAGGTGGACGGCGCAGGAGGAAGAAGAGTGGCGGTGGTGCGGCGAGATCCGCCGGGTTATAGGTTTTGGAATCGAAAGGGATGTATTAGGGCTTAAGAAGGGGGAGGATGAAGAGAAGGGGCGGAGGAGAATGAGGGATTCCATATGACGGGGGCGATGCGAGAGAGAGAGAGAGAGAGAGAGAGAAAGAGAGGGAGAGAAACTAATCCGAGTTGCGCTGAAAATTATTGTCCTGCGTTCGGTGGCATTTGTGCAATTTCCTTCTTCTTCTGCTCGTCGTGGAAAATGTGTCCGTTTTTACTTTTTAACAATTGGTTCTATACCTATTTTATTCCTTTTACTTTAAAGTTAATTTAATTTTAAAAAACCAGATTAAATAAATCACTATTCAAACCAGATTAAATAAATAACTATTCAAATTTCACTAAATCCAAATTAGAGTCTAAATTTTAATATATTGTTCAAGTTAAAGAACAAAAATTCATTTCATTGCCTCCAAAATGGCAAAATGAGGCAGGGAAGGATTATATTTCAAAATTCATGGAACATTGCATTGGGCCTTTCTGGAAAAGGATATTCAAGTGGACCATCTCATCCATGTAATATTTTACACCGCATTCAGAATCATGCCTATATCAGTAGTATGATCAAACCATGTATAAAACATATATTACTTGAATTGTGATTTGTGAAGAGAAAATTGGCAATAATATATTGCCAATAAAACATAAATCATGGAAAAAAGAATGATAAAAGATAGTTTATCACTGTATTGGTAACTTACCATCTTCTCCTTGATTAATTTGCACTAGTCTATGAATTTATATATCTATCATCTTTGATAATATTAAAAATAACATGAAGGGATTAGATGGATGGGTGTATTAGAGAAAAGTTTATTTTGAACTATGCCCAGTTATTTTTCTTCTATTTCTGTTTGTTTGATTTTTATATTATCAATTTCAATAGTTAGAATTTTGGATATATCTTTTTCCATACCATTTTCTTGATATGTATACAAGTAAATACGTATGATTCAGTCATATGGTAACACAAAACAAATGCAGAACAACACAAATTTTCTTGTTTGGTATTGTGCTAAACAAATAGGGAATAACTATTTGTTTGCTCGGTAAATTCAGTAAACAATATTTATTTTTCGATGAATTTAATAAATTCAAAACAAATATAATAAAAAAATTCGATGAATTCGATAAATTAACCGAAGCAAAAAATCTGACTAAATAAATTTTTTGATTCGGTAAACGATTGACGAAAAATTTTCATTTTAATTTAATTAATCGAGAGTTCGATTAATTAACCGAACCGAAAAATATTCACCCCTAACGATGAAGAAGTCCCTCTACAACGAGTCATGTCCATGGGGTCAAGCACTATCATTTAGAACCTCGAGTGGTCAAAGCTAGGCTAAGACACTTGTCAAGTAGAAGTTGGCTACCATTCCATAACCTGGCCTTTGCCGAAACAAGTAGTTTTGACCCATTGTCCTTAACAAACATCTAGAAGCATTCAAGGGACTACACCATCTAGGAAGTCCAATAAGCCCATCCAACGTTGAACTCACAAGAGGCCTAACTATGGCCCAAAAAGGGTATAAAGACGTAGCAAAGTTTGCAAAAGAAGACTAACTCACAAAGCCTCATTCAAAATTCCAACTACAAGTGCTCTAACAAGTACCACATCAAGTGAAGAATGAACTCTTAGTTAGTTCCCAACTTGTTCTACGACGGTGCTGATGTTCGAGGAACCATTAATGGCATAGTTTGATCTACATGGGCCCTAGAAATTCAACAAGCTCCAAAAGGCTCGTTAGTTTAGGTCTAGCCAAGAAATGTTACATTTTTCCGAGAGCTAAGGCCCTCAATAAAATTGGCTAGAATTTCAAAAAAATCTTTTAGTGAGGATCGCGTGGCCCCTAGATGTCGCCATGAAAAAAATACATCGGTAAAGATATATTTAAAGGTTAGCAAGCGCCCCCCTAGAAAAGACACCTATATCGGCATTTCCAACCCCCGGCAATTCGGCAAAGCACGTGTAACACCGACAGTCAAAGGGCCCCAAGGAAATAGAACTTTTTCCTGAGGGGGGGATCCCCGAGAATGATATCTGGCAAAGCACGTGTAACACCGACAGTCAAAGGGCCCCAAGGAAATAGAACTTTTTCCTGGGGGGTGGGGGGGGCGATCTCCGAGAATGATATCTTTTTTTTTGGATCGTAGCTCTAGGTATTTCCTGATTCATTACCGAGGGCTTATTTTTTGTGGGTTGCGACCCTCAATATTTTCTGATTCATTACGGTAAAATTTGTAATACCATAATAAATCAAAAGTACGGCCTAAATTATAGTTTAAAATTATTCCAAATTACAGCTAATAAACCAAAATTACAACTAATTAATAAAGAGTTAATTACTGTATATATATATATATATATATATATATATATATATATATATATATATATATATAAACTTTTACTCTCTCTCCCGCCATCTCTAATTTTTATTTTTGTTGTTAACTACCCGTTAATTATCTCATTTGAATGCTGACGTGGACATGCTGATTGTGATTAGCAGTCCACGTTAACATCACGGTCAACATGTCCACGTAAGGATGCTGACTGTTATTATCTTGTTATTAAGTAGGTTAATTACAAAATATATTCTCACTTTTCATGTTTTTCCCTAACATATCCATACTTTTTATTTTTATTTTAATTATATACCTTAGCTTTCAATTTATTTTAAATTTATCTCACCGTGATCTCAACGTCAAAATTATCGTTTGAATGCTGACCTAGCGCTGCCGATGTTGGTCAGCAGCTCACTCAATATTCTTATCAAGTTTTTAATTACTAAAATTAATCAAAGTTTTATTTGTAATTAACCTCATATATATAAGCTTTATTTGTAATTTACCCTAGATGTAAGTATTATCTAGTCAACAAAGCTATAATTTTTTTTATTTTAGGCGAGTTAAAAATAAAATCAACTTAGTTGACTAAGCAATGCTTATATCTGGGTTTAATCTAGAGTTAATTACAAATAAAAATTTGCTTAATATTTGTAATTAAAAATTTGATAAGAATGCTGACTGAGCTGTTGCCCCACATCAACAGTGCCAAGTCAGCATTCGGACGACAATTTTGACATTCGGATCATAGTAGAAAAAATTTGAAACAAATCGAAAGCTAGGGTATATAATTGGAAAAATTAAAAAGTTGTGATAGATTATGAAAAAGCATGAAAAGTGAGAATTTATTTTATAATTAACTCACTTAATAACAAGATAATAATAATCAACATGCTGACGTGAACTGATAATCCTAGTCAGCATGTCCACGTCAGCATTCAAATAAAATAATTAATAGGTAGTTAACAATGGGATAGATTTGAAACGATATAAAAATTAGAAACCTCATTTAATAAAAATGAAAATATGAGATATATTAGGGAGAGAGAGTAAAACTTGGATATATATATATATAGTAATTAACCCATTAATAAACTAAAATTACATTGCAACCAAAATGTCTTACTTTATTCGTGTAACTAAAATGTCTTACATTAATACTGCATCCAAAATCTAGTATTGAAACATTAATACTACAACCAAAATCAACCCAATACACTTGGAGGTTGAAACATTAATTAGTGCAAACTATAAAAGAGATATAGGTCTAAAATATCCTTACATCTCCCGTCGATCCTCCTCCATCTTTTCTTTCATTTTTTCCCTCTCTATTTCCATCCTCTCCTCCAACTTCATTCTTTCCTACATCAACTTCTCCTCCATCTTCCTCCTATCATCATTTATTTTCTTCTCCAACTCATATATCTTTGTGTTTTAGTTCAGTGGTCTGAGTGTTAGCCATTCGAAGTTGGGAGACAAGCTCAATTTGTCCAGGAGTAGTTGCAAAGACAGTGGTTGGAGTTGGACCTAAGGCATAACCACGAGTACGATCATGCCTCTCAGGTCCGACAACCTGGCGATAGTTTCATCTTCAGTAGTAGGTGTAGAAGAATCCGACTCTTGAGCTATAGCCTCGAACTTATCGTGCAAAAAAAGTATAATTTTATTATATAATATGTTCTTATCCCATAAAACTGAATAAATATAAAAAATAACATCAGTGATGGTCAGAATCTCCTATGTAGTAGTGGAATTCAAACTAGCATCACTCTTTGTGTGAGCAGTACAAAATATTTTCCAACTCGAGGGTTCTTAATGCTTTGGATTCATTTTAGTCTGTACTAGAACAAGTATTAATCATCATTTTAATTATTTCCCCTAAATAAAACAAATTAAAAATATAATAATAAATATGCTTTGTTATACTTGCTCTGCTTGAATCACAACATAACTTTTTGAGCCTGTATAATGATGGAGTACTTGCTTTCCTCAATTCTCTTTATTTTGCACGTTCATTTTTTGTAACAGATGCAACACATAGAAAATGCATTCAACAAATGTTATTTTAATTTGTCCAGAATTCAGGGCAAATTCAACACTATAAAATAAGAGGTGAAACTTGACTTTTTGGTTAATAATATTTTATAAGTAATGGCAATTTCATCACTTCTAACAAGACTTTAACAAAAAAGACAACAAGCATATACAAATTCATGGAAATAGAGAGAACTTTGAAAGCTCTTGTCCTACCTAATATCTTAAAGTAGTTGTCTATATATATATAACATCCTATAAATAGATTAATCTTCATTTGTATACAATACCTTAGTATCTTTCAATAAAAGCACCTTTTCATAGTTGTCACTTTTTCTAATAGGAGGCTAATGATTCCTTATAAGACTCCTATAGGAAATGACATTCTATTAATACATTTGTATCATCTAAAGTAGAAGCTAACAAATGAAACTAGTTTGAGTTTAGTTGTGCAACGACAATTAAATTAATGCAGGGAAAAATATCTTGTAATTTTTAACAAATACAATATACAGTAGGATTCCCCATGTATTAAGTCAGGGTGAATGCCCCTTTAGCATTTGTCATTTGTCCTTTGTAAAAGATGTAGAATGCATGATTCCACGAACTTTCATCACCAAGTGAGAAAAATATCAAAATTATCGATCATAATTAAGTATTCTCACAGCAAAGAGAAGAGATACGAGAAATATATAAAAACATGAAGATTCATTTTGTGAATATTTCATTCATTTAAATGTTAAAAGAAAGAGATATCGAGATATCGAGATATCTCGCACTAAGAGAAGTACGATGGAAAGACGCGATGGAGATGGCAGACACGGCGGTGGAGATGGTAGAGATAGCGCAACGAAGAAGATGCGATGGAGATGGCAAACACAACGATGGAGATGGTGAAGACGGCGAGATGGAGATGGAAGACTAGTGGTGGAGTTGCAGAGAATATTAGATATTGCGGTTGAGACAATGGAGAGAGTGACAGTGTGGCGGGATTACAGAGAAGATTACAATTTGGAAATATTTATAATATATTTCACATTTTCGGGAGCCGAAAATAGCCACCAGACAAACTATTTACCAAGGGGCCACATTTTCAGAAGCCGCAAAAAGCCCCTAGGAAAACTATCTCCTAGGGGCCCCGTGTTTTTCTGATTCCAAAGGGGAGGTTTTAGCAACGCATCTGGCTGTAGGCCAACATCTGACCCTCGGGAAAATAATATTTTGTTGTGGGTCAACGCGCGACCCTCATTAATAACGGTCACGAAATATCACATTTCTTGTAGTGCTGACAAGCTCTGTCCAAGAAAGGCCTGCCCAAGACACCACCAGGAGTGGCCATCAGTCGCCCACGATCGTAACAAGCCCAAAAGGTCCATCGCTTCGGACCTGGGCCCAACCCAACTCAGCCATCGATGGCTCGATCAGGCTCGCGCATGGCAACATGATAGCACTTTGAAAAGGGTAAAAAGTCGCCAAGGGAATTGCTATATTACCCCTCCAAATCTCTATAAAATGTAAACCCCCCACTTTGGTGATAAATACCATTCGCTCCTCTTTTTTTTCTTCTACATTGCTTATTTAGGTTGATGTAGACCTACCACTCGTTCTTATTTCTCGAACTCTCATTGACTTGACAATCGAATGGTGTTCATAAGGTCCAATCTCGAGAGGACATCTTTATAGGTACCTATTCGTGCTTGACTCTAACTCAAGTTCATATGTTAAGAAAACGAACCTCATCACATATAATTCCACTCTTTCTAATTGTAATCATAATTTGTTAGTCAACCCTTCATTTAAAAAATAATATAATATAATATCCAAATTTAAAAACAATATATACTAGTATAGTGCTTACCATTTGTTTCATTTTTAATTATACGGCAATGTATATTCAAAAGACGCCCATCTGACCCAATCCAACGGTCCCCAACTTTAATTAACAAGTTATAGGGTCTATTCAAAATAATTAATCCTTGTGCTAGGGTGGTTATCCTGCTAAGTACGTGCAGTGGGACCTCTTCTTCCTAAACTATTTAATCCAATTTGCAAGTTATTGGCTCTCCTCGAGATATTTTGTGGTCTTTCTTCTTTTTTTGAAAAAAGAAAAGAAAAATAAGTACAATAACTAAAAACATTTGACTTTTTTTCAGACCTGCCCTTCTCGTCCGGTGAGCAAGTGGGCAATTAGGTGGATTCGGTCTTCAAGTTGACTCTTTGCAAAAAGAAAATAATTATCTTTAATCCCAGTTTAAGCTTTCATGACCCATCCCTCAAGGAGAAATTCTTTAATAATTATTATTTTTAGTCTTTAGGTGCTTTTTTTAGTTTTCATTTATTAAATAATATATTAACTTTGAACAATTTTATGTAGCCTTAAAATTTGAGTGATAATAAATTTTATCATCAAAATTAAAATTGTACTTCCGGCAAAGTTAAAATTAAAATTAAAATTTGTACTCTTCTTAGGCAAGTTGTACTTTCGGCATCTTGTAAGAAGTAATTGCTAATATATACTCCACCAAGGAAATATTGAATCAAAGACCAACAAGTGGATGACTGAAATCAGTAGGCATCCACAACATCTAATTGGACTGGGATAATAAATAAAAACAATTGGCTTCTGGACCACTATATATTTTATTTAATTATTTATTAATATTGGTCGATGTGTCCATGTGGATAAGCCTTTGTCATGCCGTCTGTTTATTTTTAAATTCATGCCGAATTTTACAAATTAATAAATGGTAGAAAAAATGTGAGATGAAATGAGATCTAGCTACTCCATGGAAAGATTGATCTATCAATTTTATAAATTTAAATGATTAATTTAATTAAAATATTTAACTAATTAATGATAGTGCAATTATTAATCAATGTATTGTCTCGTATTTTTTTATATAAAAGATTAAAATGGAATTTATGATATAGTAAGTAAAGTGTTTTTTTTTTCTTTTTTATTGGACAAGTATTGTATATAGATTAATTTAGGGATGATAATGGATCGGATAATCATATTTTATATTATTCGAACTCAAATCCAATTGCATATCTTGTGTTATACTTGAAAATTTTGAATAATTATTTTTTTTTCTGGATTTTTTTTTATATTTTTAGAATTTTATTTGGTGTTAAAAGTCCTATTTATAAAAAAATTTCACAAAAATATATAAACATATATTTATATATAGCCTTAACCTAGTTGTATTTGGGATTTTCACCAAAAAGGGGTAGCCGCCGTTGTGTCGTGTTGGGGACGAGTTGAGACGGTCGATTGTCAAGAATGAGGGAGATGGGGAGTTCGCTAAAGAGGTAGGCTTCTTTTCTGAATTGTTGTTGCTGTACTTTGATTATGTAGATAGCACCATATGGGGGATGATGTTCGCTATGATCGACTTTACGTGGAGTTATATTCTATTTGGTGTTTCGACTTCATAAGTTTAAGAATTTATAATCAAATTTATGATTGTGTTTTAGATCTTGATAAATTGTAGATAATTTTGATTTTTTGTATAATTGTGTTTTGGATTTTAGATTCAACGAATTGGTGCATGTTTACCGGCAAAAAAGGAAAATTAAAAGTTTGTTTATAACATCATTGGCGTTGTTGCTAGCAACGTCGCGACGCTAAGCCGCGACGCTAAGCCGACGATAGCACTGTGGTTTGCAGACAGGCCATGATTTGCGATCACACGCTGTAGCGACAAGTCGTGCCAAAGCGAGCAATAGTCGATCCAGTGTTGCAACGCTCGGTTGCATCCACCTCCCACCATTGTGAGAAGCACCCAAGTGACAACGGCCATCTCCATCTCCCACCGCTCGAGCGGTGGAAAGGAGAAGGGGCCGCCAGGGGGTCATTGGCGGCCCCAAGATCGATCGTCGACCCAGTGGTCCTGGATCGAGGGACGATGATGATACCGCTTGGAGGGGAGACGATGAGTAGGAGGGTTGGAAAAAGAGATAGGTTTTAATTGTAATGAGTTTTATTTGAAAATAACATATTTTTATTGAATTATGATGGTGATATAAAATATTATAATGTTGTTATTTTTTTTAGCAAAAATAAAATAAACTGGAATTTGAATTTAGATCTTTAAAAAATATTCAATATATTATTATCAATCGTGCTACTCACAGTTGGCAAATATTATAATGTTGTTATAGATATCTTTGTTAGGTTTTTAATAAAAATCAGTGTTTATAATTTTATTGTAACTAAGATAAGAGTGTTATAATTCTTTTTAATTATTCATTAAAAAGATTATATACATTAAAGCTTTTCTTTTATTTAATTGTGGGAGCTTTCGTCGAAATAGACATATTATACAAGCAATCTATTTGTCTCAGTGCTCCGGACCCAATGGCGGGGCCCATTATCCTAAGTGACCTTTATTTGATTTGTTCGATTTTGATGCATTTAGGGTACTATTATATCCATTTAATTATTTACTAAACTGACCTTAATTTAACGTGTCAATCTGATACTTCAGGATATAATTGATATAAATTAAAAATCGAACTAGATTTATCAAAATAGTTTGAGCTAGATACATTAATTAACCATTGTTTATTCTTATTCATTATTTATTTTATTTAGGGATGCAATTTTATCGGCATCCACCAATTAAAAATCACATCTGCACCGTATTCGATCTATATTCGTAAATAAAAATGAATATGAATACGGATATGAATTTAAAAAAAATTTATTCGCGCAGATGCAGTGCAGATATGAATATAAATGCGGATATGCACCGTTTCTGCAGTGCATATAAAAATTTGCTATTTTTATCATATATAAATTACTTAATATATATTGTATAAGTACATTTTATGGTAAATTACATATGAAATCGTATTATGTTACTAATTGTTATGAATTATAATAATATAAGTTGTTTTTTTTATATTAATTTTTTTATTAACTGTGTTGCAAATGCGAATGCGGTACGAGTATCCACATTTGAATGCAGTGAGGATATAGATATTCATATCCGCAGCGGATACGGTGCGAATACGAATGTGTGGTACGAATGCGAATAATACATTTAGTATTCAATTCACTGCCCTCCCTAATTTTATTCATCGTTAATTCCAGTAACCAAATATGCCCTTGGCATTTGGACTTAATTAATATATTAATTATCATATTGATGGGTGCATAAAAGTTGCGTCTTTTGCCGACAAGCTATGTCTAAATTTTTTTTAATTTTGAAATGACACAAATTAGTCTATAAATACACTAAATTTTCTTATCTATTTTTTAATCAAAAATTAATTTATTGTAAGAATTTACAACTTTATTGCCTAGTTATATGAAATAATAGGATTTTTTTATATAAAAAAAAGTGTATTAAATACACGTCTAAAAGTAGTTCACTATTAAATGGTATTTTATCACTAATTGGGTACTCGAATGATTTATTCTATCTGAATTTAGACACAAATTTAAATATTAGAGATTTCCCAAAATCTTATTTTTGGAAAGGTCAAAATTTTCAAAATCGAAACTTAGTGGATTGTATACCTATTTTATTCCTGGGCCAAAGTCTTTAACCAGTTAAAAAAATTGGTTAAAAATTAGAATTATATATATATATATATATATATATCTATTTTACCCCTGTGTCAAAGTCTTTACCGCTGCCCGACCTTTATTGTTTGTTCGCTCCTGACCGTTGTTCCCTCCCTCCTGGTCGAGTTCACAAATGACCTTGCTTCAGTTTGACTGAACTGATGAGGGAAATCCCGGCAAAAACGGTAAATCAAATCGGCTCAACGGGTTCAAAGGGCTTGTCCTTCCGGCCCGCAACAAACACTCGCTCGGAAAAGGGGTTCTGTCATCCGAGCTCGAAAGCGTTTGTGTGGATTTGCAAGCGCATGTGAGGCTCACATTTTCCAGTCGAAAAGATGGGTTCCTTTTTCGTCTCGACAAAGAAAGAATCATCTTGAAAACGCTCCTAACCGCTTCGTAGAGCCGTGTATTGTAAGTGATCCGAACCAACCAATTAGAGAATTTGATTAAAAATTAAAAATATATATATAATAATAATAATTTTTTTATGATAAAAATAATATGTTAGAGTCTAAAAAATATATTTTCAAACTCTCTAATTCATTGGAGACTTTTGTATAAAGTCTATAACACTAAATTTAAATTATAAAATTATAAAATATTTTGATGAAAAATATTTTTTTTTAACCACAACACATCTTTTATATTTTTAAAAAATATTTCATTAAATATTTTTTTTTTTAAATTATAAAACTATTATAGACTTTGGGCAAAATTTTGTAATACATTAGAGACTTTTGCCTAGAGTCTATAAAATTAAATTTAAAATAAAAATATTATAATATTTTTTGTCCAAAATATTTTTTTTAGACTCTATCATATTTTTTAAATCATATATACTTTTTATAAATTAAATAAAAATATTATAATTATAAAATTATTATAAACACAAATCTCTCAATATTTTTGTCCAGCTTATAAAGTTAGTTTTTAATTAAAAATAATGAATTTTTTTTTCAAAATATTTTGATAAACTTTAGCACATTTTTTATATCACATATATATTTTTTATGAATTAAATTTTATTTTTTATAATTATAAAATTATTATAAAATTATGTCTCTAACTCATTAGAAACTCTATGCAAAATTTATAATAATTTTATAATTTTTTAAAAAATATTTGAATTCATGAAATAATTTTTTAATTATACAAAAGATGATCCAAAAATATATATTACACTAAATTTTTAATTTAAATTTATAAACTTCGTGGAAAAATCTTTAATACATTAGAGAGTTTAAAAATATATTTTTTATACTATAATATATCATTTTTATCATGAAAAATATATTATAAATTTAAATTTTGTGTATATATATATATAATATAATTTTGACACTTAAGACTTTAGCTAAGAGGTAAGATGAGTATCCAATCTATAGATTTAGATTTTGAAAATTTTGATCCTAAAATCCGAATTGGAAATTTCTCTCTCTCATAATTTGATTTTAAAAAATTACTGTTTAAATATTCGAATTTAATACAGCACAGGACACTACGTACAATTAGAAATTGAACTCTTGATGTTGGGCAACATCACTAAATTTTTAATTTTTTAACTACCAGCGAGTCAACAATGTTATCCTCGGATTAATTAGAGTTCTTTTAAATATCGGTGATATTTTTAATATCCGTGACATTTTTAATGACTCTACAAAAGGCACAATATTAATGTTGTGTGTATACGTATCAAAAAATGTTATATTATTGTCTAAGGTGTGTAAAGTTAATTTTCATATTTGGCCATATTATTTCATATATTTCAAATTTGCTATAAAATATGCTTCAAATAGAGTTTTCTTTGATCAATTTATTACTCTACAATTAATTTTTTTCAAGAGTTAAGAGTACAATCACGTACATACTGGAAATATATTCATCTAAGATCACTTCCACATACGCATATAACGAATATAATATTAAATAAATTAAAAAAAAATATCACTAAGAAATTTTATTAAGTTTGAACTCCTTATCTCCACTTATAAGTTATTGCCACCAACTGTGCTAGCCACAGTTGGCACTCTACACTTTTAATTTTAACTCTATAATTAAAATTAACTTTAATAATTGTTATTTTTTATTTTTCAATTTAAAATAATTTACAATACTTTTGAATGTTATAAAATTCATTGTATTTTATTTAATAGAGTAAATATCCAAAAAAAAAACGAACTTTAGATATTTTTTTATTTTTAGCATAAACTTTTTTCGTTAGCAAAAAAATACACCAACTTTCATTCCGTTACTCCGTTTAGCACGCACCGTCATTTTTGACGATTTTTGCTGATGTGTCACTTAACGATGACGACGTTGCAAATTTTATACTACGTGGATTATTATTTAAATCAATTTTATTATTAAAAAAATTTATTATTAATAACTTGGTCCTTCTTCTCAAAGACGTTGACATTAACTGCACTCCACGGGTCGTCGTCGGGGATGAGCTCATTGCCGTCGCAGGGTAGAAGCTCGTCGTCGTCGTCGCAGACCTCTTCGCCGGAGAGATTGCACACGAGGTCGGCGATCTGGCGGAGAGGACGGGCAGAGAGGTCATCGCGTAAATATCTCACGCCAGAGAGGTCGCGCGATCACGCGCAACCTCTCTGCCAAAGAGGCCGTGCGTAGAGGCGGAGCCAGAGAGGTCGCGCGTGATCGTGCGACCTCTGTGCCAGAGTGGCGGAGAGGAGGCAGACACCTCTCCGCCTCTCTGGCTCTGTCTCCTTTCCGCGCGATCAACCTCCTCTCGCACGATCATCTTTGGCTTCGCCTCCTCTCCGCTACTCTGGCAGAGAGGTCGCACGACTTCTCTAGCTCCGCCTCCTCTCCACCTCTCTAGCTAGCGACGCGTCCTCTCCGCCGACCTCTCCTCTCGCCATCTCTCTGGTGCGACCTCTCTGAGAGGAGGTCAGGATGGAGAGGTTTGCGTGACCTCTCGTTTGAGATTGGCGAAGTTTTAAGATTTGAAATGGGTGCCGCCGCCATCGGAGAGAGGAGGTGAGGAGGAAAGTGTGGTGGAGAAGATAATTTAGAAGATAGGTCAATATTTTAGTCAATAATATAATCTATGTGGCATTATTTATTCTACATGACTTTTTTTTTATGTCACATCGTCATTATTAAGCGACACATTAGCAAAAATCGTCAAAAATGACGGTGCGTGCTAAATGGGATAACATAATGAAAGTTTATGTATTTTCTTGCTAACGAAAAAAATTTATGTTAAAAATAGAAAAAGATTCAAATTCGTATTTTTTTTAATTTACCCTATTTACTATTGTCGACAATTTATTATCTTGTAGTATTTAATATTTTACAATGTCTATTCTAACATATGCTATAATATTGTTAATATTATAAAGTATATTTCATAATATTTATATATAAACATTTTGTTAGAATGTAACTAATTTTTAAATATTAGAAATACATTTGTTTTCATGTTGTAGATAGATATTTCTTGATAAATATTTTATGGCATTACAAGTAAATATTTGTATCTTACCATTTTGATGCTCTTAAAAGTTTTAATTTTAAAATTTTATTTTATAATTATAAAATCAATATATTGTAAATAAATTAATATATAATATATGACATTCTTAATTTGCCAATTGTTAATTTTCAACTTATATATAGTAATTGTTTGGTTCACATTTAAAAATATTTTAGTACAAAATTAAAATGTTGATGAATTAAATTCTCTTACGAACTTCGGGGAATTATCCTTCACTATGATTTTGAAGGATTATAATAATATCATAGTAATTATAAATTTAACATAAAAAATATTTATAATGTTCATAAATTATAAATTAAATGTTCACCATGAAATTAAATAAACTTCGTGGAATTATATTTCATCGTGAAATTAAAATATTCATAATTTTTTTTAAAATAATTTTATAACACAACTATTACAAAACATAAACGCGATAATATACACACAAAATATATTACAAGACATATAAAGATATAAAAAATACGTACAAAATACTATAATATACGCACAAAGCGTATTACAAGATATACAAAAATATAAAAAATACGCATAAAATGTTACAATTAAGGATTGAACCAAAGACCTAAACAATATACTCAATTGCTATTATCATTGGAACACAAGTGAGTTCGCAAATGTTCATAAATTTTCTCTTTTATGAACTTTACTATGATTATAATAATATCGTGCTAATACAATACAGTATTTAATATTTAACGTAAAAACAATATAATATTATATTTATTACCTATAATAGTCATGTATTAGATAATTTCTTAAGATTATACTTACCAATGTTTTGCTAGATATTTTTTTTTACTTACTTGATATTTTACATGTTAAAAAGTGCAAGAAGTAAAAATTACATAGAGAGGTTACAGAAATCACTTCTTGCATTTTTATGGAGTGTAAAACTTTCCTAATAAATAAGAAAAACTGGAAATTAAATAAAAATAGCCTTATGAATCATGGAGAATCATAATATACTTAAAACAGAGAAAACATCATGGCAAGGAAACTTATTACATGCTTTGTCATTTATTAAAATTTAACATTTATTACAAAAATACAATACATAGTTTTCATAGTAGGATTTAATATGACATGAAAGATTCTCTCGTAGCAAAATATCTACACGTTTACTGCGTAAAAAGCTTGTAATTAGTCAAGACAATCGTGTACCTGCGATATCAACATTCCGTGAGATCCTTTCCAAATATCATTTTAAAATAAATTGCAAATATTAACTCCCCGTAATATTTTAACCATCCACCGGCTTAGATGCTTTTAATTACCGACATATCCTGTAAGATTCGTGCAATTCGTGGAGAGGACCTCAGCTAATTTTAATCCTACATTTTGGAATGAACCTTCCGTCTAAGTAAAAGCCACGTATGTGAAATCAGGAATTTTTTGACCGGGGGTTGACCGGTGGGTCGCAGAATATGACGGCATTATTTAACTAGCGGCAGATCAGCCAGTGATAAGCAACCGATTACGCCCTGTATGTTGAGGATTACTAGTTTTGGCACCCGAAGTAACAACCCTAATTTATTACGAGGCATGTGATTGGATGTACAGTGGGGCCCTTCTATTTTTCTTATTTAATGAAATGGGTACCGAAAAATGGGTGGCCGTCTTACCGACTTACTCTTTCTTTATATATGCGCGTTTTAATTCCAAACTCACTTTAGGCGCTTGCTCGATTCCACTTTTCTTATTTTCTCATCTCATTAGAAAACTCCCCTCGCCCCTCGGGCGGTCAGGCCAAGCGATCCTCTCCCTGCCTCTCTCTAGGTGTGGTCGCCGTCTTCTCGGTGAACTCGAGTAAGCCATCGGCCGTGCCTCCGGCAGTTGACGCCGTCCGGGTGTGTCCAACCGGCGTAGGACTGACCGGGACGGCCGCAGAGCTGCGCCAAGGAGTTACGGCCGAGATCTGGAGAATGAGCCACGGGGAGGAGCGCCGGAGGCGGGGATCCGCTCTGTGGTAGCTTAAAGATCTGATCGTCTGTCGCTTCAGCTTGGTTTCCTCGAGTTTTGGGAGGTTGGAGCCGGCCGACATGGGGGGCGGGCAGCGACTCGGGTTACTTGCGACTCTATTTTTGACTCTGATGGTGGCGTTGGTGGCAGCCGATGAGGTCGTGGCGCGGCGAAGGCAAGCGTATGCTGCGATGATGTATATGGGAACCCCGAGGGACTACGAGTTTTACGTGGCGACGAGGGTGATGATGAGGTCCCTAGCGAGGCTCGAAGTCGACGCCGATCTCGTCGTCATCGCCTCTGTCGACGTCCCCATCAGATGGGTGAAAACCTTGTGAGATCTCTATTGCTACTCCTCTCCGTCTCGCGGTCACTCCGACGAATTCTTTTTTAAATGTTCTCTCATCTTTGCGTGATATCTATTTATCCACTTGACGGAATTGCTACTAAAAAGGTTATAGATTTACTTATTTTCCCCTTCCAACCTTCCCTGTAGCAAAAAATGAGAGATTTTTTTTTCTCTTTAAAAGTATCATCAAAACATTGATGAACTAATGACCTTCAGATGACACAAATTAATTTGCCTTTTCCGTCGTTTCTTATATTCTAGATAATAAAAAGGTTGGTTGTTTTGGTAAATCATAATATCTGTCTCTGGACATCGTAGAATTAAGCGTTACGAAGCAGAAGAACATTGAGCAAATGATGCTACAGATTTAGTTTTTTCTTTCCGAAATTGCCCTTCTCTTCCTCTTCGGTGATGATGATGGGTGGCTCTTATCGTCATTCTGCTTGTTGTATTGCCTGATATTTTCTGACATCGTGCTGGCATCTCATCGGGGATATCGATGTCAAAGATCATTGACTTTACAGTCCTTCGAAAGTAAAGGACGACTTGGGGTACAATTTTTTCTGGGTTGCCCGCCCTACTGTTCTTAGAATTAGCAAAATTGCCAGATCTGAGATCGCCAATTGAATTAAATGAAAAACAAGCCCCCTTCAGTTTCTAATTTATTTAGATTTCTTTATTGAACTTTGAATCAATCTTTGGTTGACGCAGTACAGGGTCATTCATGGGTTTCTCGTTAGTTCAATCTAATCTGTGTTCTTTAACTTTTAACTAAACTAATTTCGAAATTGGGAAATTCACCTGAAATCTTGTAGCACAGTGCGCTCTCATGGTTGAATTGCACTCGGGTTATGTATGTTCTTGATGAATTTTAAGAATTTATAGTTTCTTTGGATTTGTATATAAACACATACTAATATCTTGGAGTTCATTTAATAAGTCTAACCCTCGTCACATTTTCCCTTTCCTTTTCCTTTCTTTTTTGTCCTCATGAGAGGATATATGTATACTAAGCAGTACTTTATTCAGTCGATAGTTGCAGTTCAGAGTTTAAAATAGTTACTGATTCAGTTTGGCCAAGAACCTAATATTTGATGATTGGCATGACTAGGCAAGAGGAGGATGGGGTGAAGGTGGTTAGCGTTGAGAATTTGAAGAACCCATATGAAAGTCAAGGCAACTTCAATACAAGATTCAAGTTGACATTGAACAAGCTTTATGCATGGAGTTTAGTTTCATATGACCGAGTTGTAATGCTCGACTCTGATAACCTTTTCCTCCAGCGTACTGATGAGCTCTTCCAATGTGGCCAATTTTGTGCTGTGTTCATCAACCCTTGCATATTTCACACTGGTCTCTTTGTTCTTCAGGTACGTCCCCAAAAGCCTCATTCTCATCAGTACCAAGGCTCATTTTTCCACTTAATGAAATCCCTCATATTGTTCTGAATGCTGACGTTGCTACACAATTAATGGTAATATTCATGAATCATTTGCAACTTGCAATAAGATGGAAGCTAAACTCCTCAAATTAATCTGAATGCAAGTATCCCAAGTTTATAATTAATTGCTTGAATTGCAACTGATATCTAGGATGATCCGAAAGACTATCGCTACATATTTTTGTGAGCAACACCAATTAGACCCAAATTTTGTCAATATTTTAGTCATAAGGTACAAAAATTTAGGCTCTGGAATCGTGCTCGTTCAGATAATCAAGTTCAGTTGAGGTGTGATTAATTTACTTCTAGAAAGGAGGACTCTAGTGACTGGCCTGTAGATTATCTCAAGTAATTTCGTGATCCTATCAATGAGTTACAACTTACAAGTTTGACCATTTGGGCATAAGAGTAGTCCGGTTCATTTCAATCGCCACTTGATTTATGTTATGCTTTGACTATAACACATGATTCAAAACAGGTTTTATGCCTCAGGTTTCTGTTTCACAGCTGGGATTTAAACCTATGTCTATATTTTCATGGTTTTTTTTTTCTATAGGCAAACAAATAGGCATGCTATGTCTCATATATTTGATCTGATTAAGATGATTAATCAGTGATTCAGATAATAATCAATGAGACAATGATATCCTGTTAGGTCCTTTTCAGATGATAAAAATAAATTATTAAGACAAAATATCAATAAATAGATTATTATGTGAATGACAATACAACCACAAGCCTAGATTTCAACCAGGTTGCATTTATCATAATTTATAAAATGTATTATTTACTTCATTAATTTAAGTCAATAGACAAATCAGTACAGAGATATTACAGCAAGCTGTAATGTCCCAACTATTTGAGCGTTGAGATTGGCTTCATGGATCTTTTCCTGGCACTAAGCTTTGTTCAAAACAATTTTCTGATTAGTGTCTGAATAAAACCTTGTTAGTTCTCTCCTGCCTTTCCTCACATCAATATCATGATAGACCTGCAACCTAGGGGTGTGCATGGGTACCGGGTAGACCCAGAACCGGTTGGAACCGATCCGATTGGGTAGGTTCTGGGTAGAACCAAATTAAATTCGGGTAGGATCCGGGACAAAAATTTAGGAACTGGTTAAAACCGGTTCCGGTTCCGGGTCCAACACATTGGGTACCCGGAACCGGAACTAGAACCGGTACCGGTTCCGGGTCCAACACATTGGGTACCCGGAACCGGAACCGGAACCAGAACCGGTACCTGAATTTACAAGTTCCATGGTACAGGTTCCAAGTTCCAATAGGGTACCCGGAACCGGAATCGGAACCCGTGGTAACGAGTAGGGTTCGGTCCAAGTTCCAACAGGGTAGGATCTGGTTTCAAAATCTAGGAACCGGTCCTATACATGGTAGGGTCTGGGTATCATGAAAAATATAGGGTAGCCGGACCCGCTCACCCCTACTGCAACCTGCAATATTATAAACTCAAGAAAGCACTTTGTCTTGAGTCATGAAGAATTGGATATGAATCCATCCAAACAAATTTAGTCCCTTAAAAGCTGCAAATAATCTAGTATTTAACTATTTATCATGATTGTACAGCTGCTAATTTGAGTTTCCCAAAGTCAGATAACCAATATAAGGCTAAGTGTAGCTGATAGCGGTAGAAAATCTCCATTTTGCTTGGAACAATTGTCTTTGTGTCTCATAGTGAATAAACATGCAGAATTGAAGCACAGAAACTTATCGTGGACTGCTGTTTTCGACACACGGAAAAGTTTCACACACGAAAACCCTCGGAAACCTCAAGGAAACGTGTCGGAAACTATTGAGGGAGTTTCTAGTGCGTCATAGAAATTGATAAGTTAATATACTATTATACAGTGCATAAATTGATGGAAAGAAGTGCACAAATTGATGGAAAGAAGACAGAGTTGATAAACTGAAAAAATTGATATAGAAGAAAAAAAAAATGGTGAAACTTATGAACATATTGTGAATATTTTAAGATTTTTATAAATTATTATATTTTTAGAATATTATATTATATTAATTATAAAAAATATTTTTTATTTAGCATTTCCTCAACGTTTCCTTGTCCTATACTTTTTTAAGATTAGCATTTCTTCGTTTCGTTTCATATCGTGTGGTGTTCTCGTTTTCATTTCTGTGCTACATAGGCCGAGACCATGTCAAGTGTGATTCAGAATATAAATGCTGGAAGCCTGTAATAGAACATTGTTACTTGACACATACAGATTAGGTTATGCAGAAAATTTATCACCCCGTACATGTTTTATAGCAAATATATGATCGTCTATGGATGCAGCACCCTAACAGCCATCTCAGTTTCTGACAAGTAACCATAAACTTCATAGTACTTATGGAAAAAAGCATCCTTAAAATCGTCAACATTTCATAGACCTGGAGGTCATGGTCAAAGTTTTAATTATGTGCAGCTCTTCTTGGTGATACTTCACACCATATTGATGGTATGTTTACTGAAATTAGTCTAACTTCGACACAATAGTGACGAAGTAGCATCTTCAAGTGTTTTGACTAATTAGTGTCATGATTGATAATTTGAGATTTATGTTGTGTGCTTACTAATTGCTTAGCAAATATCAGATTAGTAGGTAGATATAGTGGTATATCATCCTAATTAAATCAAGAAATGAAATCTTCACTCTCACTTGATGAAGTTTTACATTGTTGTTACATTGTCCATGACAACATTGTTAGTGAGTAGGATTGGGGCAAATAACTTTTATTTGCAAATAACATGGTTTTACATTCCAATTGCTGCAAATTTATGCTAAAATGATCAGGACAAGTTTGGCAGTCTATTGTTTGAGTTAACAGTCCTCGAGTTAACAGTCCTCTCTCTGAAATCCATTTGTTAGCTTCAACCCTAAAAACCTTCTTATAAGTTCTATCCTTCGTTGAGCTTGTCCACTATTGCTTCCAATCACTTACTGGAACTCTAGAAGTTTTAATAATTCTTGCACGGTCCTGCCATGTCAAGAAAGGAAACCACAATGATATCATGTTAATTGTCACTGGGCAACACCTTATTCTAGGGTTGGTCTTCAACTCTATGCTCTATACTATATATCCTGAGATTAGGGCTTAGAAAAAACATGTTTGTAAGCAGCCCCCCACTACTTTCTGGTATTTATATTAACTGGCAAAAGACTCAAGTATCTTTAAATGGGTATATTTACATAACACTCCTTATAGCATTTCCTTCCAATTATGATTTCCTTATTTGTTATTTGTTTTGCAGCCATCAATGATTGTTTTTAAGAAGATGCTTCATGAGTTGGAAATTGGACGTGATAATCCAGACGGTGCAGATCAGGGATTTCTTGCAAGCTATTTTCCTGACTTGCTTGATAAACCAATGTTTCATCCACCTACCAATGGTACCAAGCTTGTTGGTACATATCGCCTTCCATTGGGATACCAGATGGATGCTTCCTATTTTTGTGAGTACAACAATTAGTAATTGCCCTTTATTTTCCTGTCTTTTGTCCTGTATCTTATGAAGTAGCATGCCACTTTATTTAGCCAATCCCAAATAGTTGGGACTTAGCTGGGGCATGGAATAGGAAAAGACAATGAATGAAATAGTATGGACATAGTATTTGACCAATTAATTTGCAATGGGAATAAATGAGAAAAAGCTATTCTTATCTTGTTGGGAGGAATGGAAATTGGGAATAACAAGAAAAAGACCAAAGTATCAAAGTTAACACAATTGATAAAATTAATATATATATTTAATTTGGCTAGCATAACCATTGCAATTATTGAAGGTTATTAGTGGAAAATTAAACTTTCAGTCCATTAAATATAGATTGAGAAAGTAAGAATGCTATTTGTGGAGTAAACATTGAGATTTGCGAATTGTATTCCCAGTCATCGGCAATATAATTCCTAGTCTATTCCTTACGTGAATTTTATTCCTTAGTGAATTTTGCTACTATACGTGGAATTTATAGCTTGTTGTTTGTGTGGCATACCACTTACAATAAATTTGGTGCTGTCAGGTTCATAATTATCTGTACCTTTAGCTTTTTGTGTAATGCACGGGTCTTCACAAGTTTTCACCTGAATCTAAATAGTAAGTACAATGGAATTATCATTTTAAAGATTTTGGTTTGTTTCTATTGCAGATCTAAAGCTCCGTTGGAGCATACCATGCGGACCAAATAGTGTAATCACATTCCCTAGCGCCCCATGGTTAAAACCTTGGTATTGGTGGTCTTGGCCTGTCTTACCTTTGGGCCTTTCATGGCATGAGCAACGTCGAAAGAATATTGGGTATGTAATATAGCACTTGCACACCTGTGAGCTTTAGCCATATTCCAAATAATTTATTAATTTCTGCTACATCATTGATTTAGGCTTGCATGCTCTTTCTACGGACCATGTATGAGGCCAATGCTACTCAAATTTTTCTCGTCCTTACACAGTCATCATGCCTTTTCTGCTATTGGTATCTAATACCTTGTTTTATGAACAGGTATGGTTCAGAGATACCTGTCTTGCTGATCCAGGCAGTAATGTATATTGGAATCATAGCAATCACCCGGTTGGCACGGCCGAGCTTGTCAAAGCTGTGTTATAACCGGCGTCCAGAGAAGAGCATTACAATATTACATACCGCACTCAAGGTAGCAGCATTTTGGTCAATACTAGCTGCGTATACTGTGCCCTTTTTTCTCATCCCACGTACAGTGCACCCACTATTGGGTTGGTCGCTTTACGTGCTTGGAGTTGCCTCGCTTTCTTCAGTTGTGATCAATGTTTTCCTGTTGCCACCTCTATCAGTCCTCACAGTATTACTCGCAATAGTGGGTTCATTGTTTGTGATGGCATTTCCTTGGTATTCCGACGGCCTTGTTAGGGCTTTGACAGTGTTTGCATATGCATTCTGCTGCGCTCCATTTGCATGGTCATCTTTGATTAAAGTCACAAGTTCCTTGCAGAATCTCCTTGAGAGGGAGGCCTTTTTTCCTAGATTGGGAGAGTCCACGCAGTTGTCTGAGTTCAACAAGCTGTATTGATCTGCATATACGACTCGCTGGCTTATGCGGAGATGATTAGATTGGCTAATCTTATTCATTTTGACGATTTTGTCATTGGCTTGCATCAGGTATGTATAACATTATAATGGTTGTATTCTAATACCATATAGAAGAGGCAAGGGAGTGAAATTTGAAGAGGTTGGGGAATAGTGATATTGTTGGAGACTTGGAGCAAGTCGGCCTAGTCTTTACTCTTGTATCATGGGGATTTGAAACTTCTTGATGATTAATGGCTCCCTTCTTAATTGAATTTGGAAAATGTTCATCTTAAAAGGTTCACTTTGAATTTGACAAATCTTAGTGTCAAACTGGATATCAGATTTGCTTTGTTTTATGGAAGTGGGAACCGATTCACAAAAGAGCTTATTCTTATTCCATAATAAAATTATTGTTTAAGAATTCAAACATAATTCTTCTGCCAGTGAAATAATAAAATATTACCATGGTATTTATTACATCATCATTAGTGTATTTTTAAATTAATATTAATTCTGTACGATGCATGTATTGAATATATAACTAATAATGAAATAGTGAAATAATCAAATAATAATATGATAATTAAAATATAATATATATTATTTAGAGACAAATAAAATATTGTTTCAATAAATTAGTTATTTTTCATTTAAATCATAATTAAATGAAAAACTTCAAACAAAATAATTTTGAGAAAATATGTACATATACTACCTTGATTATTATAACTTTTGGAAGGTTTTTATGTAAACTATAGTTTTGTATGAATGTTTTTTTAATTGAAGAATATGCTTATACATTTACATGCTTTATTTAGTAACATTCAAAGAATTTGTTTAAAATAAATGTAAATACTTTAATTTTCATATATTATTTATTTTATAAAATTTGAATTCGTGTTAATCAATAATAATAGAATAAATTTACATCTAATGAGAAAAGAAAGCATATATAAGATATCAATAACAATCATATCATTATTTTTCATATCTAATATAATATAGTATTATAAATATCATTTTTTCTTATGTCTATTTAATCAACTCTTTGAAATTAAAAGAACACTACTGATGCAATTATAAGTGTAAATAGTTTTTAAAAAAATGAAAATAGTAAAATTGTAAGGAATACATTCTGAAATGCCATAATTTTTTTTGATAAAATTATAGCACATAAATTTTTTAATAAATCAACATAAAGATTATTATAAATATATAATTATAAAATATCATTTATATTTTTCTCATCCATAAAAACCATAGTTGATATTATTATGCAAATAATTATATAGATAATAGAATTTTAAAATATATCATAAAAATTCAATTATGATTAGTAAATATAATTTATAGACTTTAAAACTATGTATTATTTGGTTCTTAAAATAATATTTTTTTAATAAAAACTTTTGGAAGAAAGTAAGAAAATACTAATATCTTTGAATACAAAAATCAAAGCTAATCATAAAATAAATAAATCTATATAGTTGAAAATATAGATTTTATCCAAACCCCCCCCCTCCCTCCCCCACCCCATTTGACTATAGGTCATGTGCGCAAGACCTATCTTGATTTTAAAATGTTCTCAGAATCCTCCTTCACTTCGATAGTGGTTCGCAGAGGCCACATTCGTTAGCCATCCCGTTAGTAAGTTAACGTTTATAGTTGTTGGCCGAAGTTTTGCCCTCGCGCTTAAGTATTCTCCGAAATTATTTTGATGATAACAAATCACATTTAGCGATGTCTTTTAGTATGTTAGTTTTAGGTTCGGAGCCGACTTGCGTGACAATTCTTGTTCGAAAAAGTCAACATGTCATTGGAAGAAATGAGAAGGATATGGTCTGATGCGTGATCATCGACATAGAAAGCAAATTTAGGGTTAGAGTGTCTAGGTATAATGTACTTTCCTTAATATGATGCCTAAAATCGTCAATATTCGATGTCTGAACCCCGAGTCGAGTGTCGATTGAAAAATTAGTTACCATTACTGATAACTGATTATCGATCGATCCTCATTCTTTATTTTAATCTCGACGGTCGATTAAAAAGTCCAAAGGCTCGTTTTAAGTCGTTTTCTACTTGTTGGACTCGACCCTCTCATCCCATTCTTTGTATAACCCTCATTCTTAGCATTCTAAATGTTGTTGGAACTTTTCCTTAAACCCTCTTGAGCTTGATTAAGCCATTTTCCCTTAAACCCTAGTCCACAAAGCTTCAATTCTTGCCCTTGCCTTTGTTCTTCATTGTCTCACTTTCAAAGCATCAAGAAAGGGACTAGGAATCACTGCTTGAAAGCTAAGTTGTATTCCATTTATATTTGCTCTCAATACTTGTATTTTGTTGCGCTTTTACTTGTCATTTGAGTTTGTGTAAATCTAGAGATCTAGGTTTGTGATTTGAGTGGTAGTCTTGGTGTAGAGACTTAAAACCACTTGTCTGAACTAAGTTAGGAGAGTTCTTTAGGATTTGAGGTTAGAGAGTGCACTCGGTGTGAAGACAGAGACTTCCGAGTTTAGAAGTGCCTTCGTTGTGAGTGCAAAGACTTTTCGGTGAAAAGTCATCAATTGTAAAAAACTCTTAACTCAGTGAATTTGTATGAAATCCTAAGCACGATGCTTAGGTAGTGGTGTAGGCGGTGTTGACGAACCACTATAAATATATCTTGGTGTGTTAGCATTGATTTATTTAGTGTTGACTTCTTGATTATTTACTCACTAAATCATATACTTGTATTGAAATCAAGAACTTATTTAAAGAATCGAAATTAGCTTAAAAATTAGCGGTACATACTATTCACCCCACTCTAGTGTGAATATTCAACTTAAGATAGCTATCCGTAAATCGAACCCCCTTCGAGATCTTCATTTCCCTTCTTCTGCATGTTTGCCAACTCCGACCATGTCCTCCACCTTCCATACCCGAATCAGGGCCACATCAACCCCATGCTCCAATCGGGGAAGCGCTTCGCCGCCCGCGGCCTTATATCCACCCTCGCCCGCACCAAAAGATTTTTTTTTCACTTTTTTAAGGAAGAAAAAAATATAACAAATATAATTAGAAATGAATAAATATATTTTTTTAGTTTTTAAAAATAAGATATTATTTAAAAAATATAACAAATATAATTAGAAATACTTTATCATATAATTTAAAAAATATAACAAGTTGGCAAAATATAATATACATTATGTAATTGGGATTAATTACAATGGACAAAATTAAATGATATTATGAGGATTAATAAGGAATGAGTATTCCTTACCTTAAACATAGAGAATAACTATTTTCCATCCACGAGGAATAGATGGAGAATATGAATAACTATTTCTTGTATTAAAATCTAACCAAACAAGATAATATGAATAGACAAAGAATATCTATTCTATTTTTTGTCCAAACAAACCGTTAGAGAGATGATATGAATATTTTTTTATCGTTATTTATTTATTTTATGGTAGTAAAGTTTTGATTTTGCTTTTATAGCCTCATTGACATGGAAAGCATTACTTCCCAATACTCCCCATATAGATTTTCCGGGAAGTATGAAAAATGCTAATTGCAACTTTTCATTAATTTTCTATAACATATTTGGTTGACATGACCAATATATTCTCTATATATAAATTAATATTTTTAATTTTTAATATATATTTTAAATATAGAATTAATATAATTTTATACATAATCATATAATTTAATATATGTGAAAAATTAATTAATTATTTATAATTAATATGAAAAATTAATAGGTGAAAAAAAGTTGAGGACAGAAATATACATCTCGTAGCCGTAAGAAGCAATATGTAAAATTGATCAGGGGGTGCTAAGTTAAGCCCTATAAATCGGTTATCCCAACTCCCAACTTCCCAAGTCGAGGATTTCGGGGAAGAGAATCGACAGGGCCTCGAAAGAAAAGGGGAAGAGGAAAGTGCGATCGTCGCCAGAGCGACATGGCGGCTGCAGCACGGTCGCCGTGCTTGTTCTGTCAGATCGCTCGCGGCTCCACCTCCACAGATCTCCTATATGCGGTCTTCTCCTTTTTCATATATAGACCTCTTTATTGTGCTTTGCTGTTTCACTTTCATTACAGCTTTCTCCTTCTACTTCTTCCTATGCAGGATGAGATGGTCGTCGCGTTCCGGGATATCAACCCGTCCGCTCTCAGGTGATTGATCCTTCAATTTCTACCCTCATTTCTGTACGACTGTATCTGCCGGTTCTGTTATACGCATTGCGAATTATTTGGTTGATAATTACTTGAAAGATTTGATCTTTACAGTTTACATATCTGAGGAGTCTCATACTGAACTCGAGCAATCAAATCCTAATTTTGCAATTATTTGAAATTCTCATCGAGTTTTGTTGCAATTTACATCTTGTGCATGTGAGTGCTATTTTTACCGTGGATTTCCTGTTGATTTTGTTTCTTCGTACTTTCATGAATGCCAACTTTCTAGGCAGTGAGATTTGTTGTACAAAGACAAGACTAATAAAAAACATACTTTTATTTGCACCAGATTGAACATGGAGTTAGAAATGAGCTAATTTTTAGCTAATTTTGTGCATAAAGTTATTTCATGTGATATATAAATGATTAGGCGTTTTGAGATGATGAAAATGACATGTTGATCCCAAAATCTTCAACCAATGGATAAGTTGGCATGAGAATTGCTTCCTTGCTCGCCACTTGGTCCAAGTTTTCCCTTCATTCCTCTCCTTTATATGCAGTTTCCAATTCCCCCAATGTTGAAAGGTGGGAAATAGACTGGGGTGAGCAGTGAGCTTCTTCGTTGCTTCTCACCCTCCTCCCTCTCCCTCCTATTTTTTTTTTTCCGTCTTTTAAATTACTATGGAGGAAAAATGGTATTCCTGAAAATTTGAAGACACATTTGAGTAAAGCTAGTGAAATCACAATATGCACCTAGTACACTGATATGTTGAATAAATGAGGATATATTTTTTCTTGCAGTATAATACCATTTCAAAGGTCATATGTGAAAACCAGTGCTCAACAAGTTTAAAGCTGATAAAGTGGTTTTATATTACCATTCTCCTTAGATTCTCCTTAGCCTTTCTCCACTAAGAATTATAGAGTTGTGTCTTGTACATACTTCAGCATTATATATCATGTGCTATGGTTCATTTAAAGGTACATTTGGAATTTACAGTTTTATGAAGGTCTTATTTTGCTACAAAATCTAGGAGCTCTCTTTAGATTCATATCAGCAATAATTCTTTCAAAAATGTCATGGCAATAGTAAAAGTATGGAACCTAATAAGAGAGCTTTTTTTTTGCATAAAGTTAGACTTCAGTTTAGTCAAATCTACTTGTGGCTTACTTGTTGTAGGTCATCTTCTCTAAATCTAACATGTATGTTCATATTTTATCAATTGTTCAGTGGTTGTTAACTTGTTTTAAATCTGGATCTTCTTTCAAGATTATATTTGTTATTCTTGACATTGTCATCGGATATACTTGGTATGTAATCAATTCAAATATTCTATGATTTCCATATATGATACGACTTGTGCTCTTTATGTATCATGATTGACATGCCATCACTTCAGATATACTAAGATTTCTATATATGTTGTGTTTATCAATATATATAGTCAATTGTCTTATTGTTGATTTGTGATTATTAGACATTATCTGGTTATACCTATTGACCACATAGCCACTGTAAAAGATCTCCAGAGAAGAACAGAAGATCACCGTTTAGGTATGATCATTTGTTTACTCCATTAAATATGCCAGATAAGACTCAATTAAGATTCTTTTTTTTTCCCTCTAAATACTTGTTGGAAAGATTCCATCTGAAATAATAGTCAAGAATAAAATTTCTTCTATATTTTTTTACAGTCAATCACATGTTGAATGTGGGGAAAACCCTTTTGTCCAGAGATGCACCTGAATCTACTCGCTATAGGTATATCTTAAAACATTATACTTCGTTCCAATTTTGTGCTCCATTAGTCTTCCATTAAAATTAACATTTAATGTGATGTTCAATCAGCTAGGTCTTGTTTTCTCACCTTCTTGTATTTTCAAGCAAATAAAATAAAATTTAAATATCTGGTATATCATTCATAGCCAGTGCTTTTTTGCAGTTTTGGCTTCCATCAGCCTCCATTGAATAGTGTTGATCATCTCCATCTTCATTGTCTGGCACTACCATTTATACCAAGGTAATGTTAATTTGTCAGCATGACACATTGTCTTCATTATTCTTCCATTTCTCAAATACTTCTCAGAACTCCTTCACCATTAAGTGAAAAAGATTTATTGAACCGTTGACAGCTGGAAACACATGAAATATTTATCCCTGGGTCCGTTTGGAGGATTTATAGAGGCTGAAAAGTTGTTGGGCAAGATCAAGCCTTTATCACAAGTTACCTCATAGTTTTGACATCAAAATAATGCATTCATTACAAAGAAATTTGTAAGATAAACAATAGCGAAAGAAGTCGATCAACTTCGTGATTTACCGTCATCAATTAACACAATTGTCTAACTATATGATTTTTTATCAGACTTCCAGAAGAGATTATGTAACCAAAATTTATGTTGCAAACATACTTCTGCAATAGACTTGATGACTGGTCTACTTGTTGTCGATGCTTAATTTTCTATAAATGATTATAATTTGTTTTTGAATATTGATTGTGGTATTATAATTATTTGATCAACTGTATTGTCAATTATAAGCAGCATTACTCAACAGAATTGAGTTATCATGCTGTTGGCTTTTGACTAAAGTGCAATTTGTTTCTCTGATGGACATCGCTCCCTTAGCACAGCTATGACAAGGTGATGTCCTCGTGTGGAGAACAAGTGTGATAGATGATTAGATGAACAATCGAATAGGAGAAAATATAGTCCGATGTACTTGATTAATCTTGTTGTATTAATTTGTGTTCGACACATTGATTGAGCTTGCCACACATGCATATATGTTCGATTTATATATAAGATTATGACAATTTTTGGCACGTGTGACATATGTTCAAGACGTTTTCGAACTTATTGTGTCTGTGTCTAGCACATGCCCACAACAATTTTAACTTTTTTTTATAAATTAGACATATATGCATCTATGGGGACTCTAATTTTACCTGATCAACCATTAATTCTCCGATTATACCAACTCCATCCCCTTTCAACTAGTTAATTATACAACTAGGAAAAAATCAAGATTATTCATTTTGCAAATTGCAAGATCAAATTAAGATGATAGATTGTTAATAGATTGACACTATGGTTCTGAGGCAATGCCCGCAAACAGGAAAAAGGAAAAAAGAAGTGTAATTAATTAAGACAGACTATAGAAATCAGGCTTCCCCGTTCTCATTAATTTGTTGGGCTTTATAATTTGTATGAGCTGATATATATCGGAACATCATGTCGCGTACTAATTAAAAGGGAGATCATTCACATTCATCTTTGCACAAATATTAATGGACAGTGAATGCTTCTTCATATGTTCTTCGTCTTCGTCTTCTTCGCTCTTCAAGTAGTATCTCCAAATTAATCTACGATGGCCAATTCCTATACCAACCAGCCCAAGCTGAGACCAGTCCGCTGATCCCCAACGTCACCGCATGGTTGCAGAAGGGATTCGGCCCGACGTCGGCCAGCGCAATGATGAAGTCCGCCACGTTCGCCGAGACCGCCATCAACCTCATCACCCTGTCCGCCTTAATCTTCTTCACTTCACCCTTGCTATCCCCGCCTTCCTCGAGCTTCCTCTGCTCCGCCAGTCCCTTCTTTATCATGATCAGGTCCATGGCGACGAAGAAGACGTAGCCGACCGCCTCGCCGAAGGCCGATATGTAGCTCATCCTCCGCGCCAGGCTCGCGTCGAGCGCGCCGACCCGCGACAGCCAGAGGAAGTGGTCGAAGAAGAAGTAGACCATCTCGCCGGCGTTGGCGAAGACGGAGAGGACGCGGAAGAGCGGGGTGGCGCCGGGGCTGCGGCGGAGGGCGTTGAAGCCGGTGAGGAAGCGGCCGGAGCGGAAGGCCTTGCGGCTGAGCCCGGATGCGACCTCCCAGTTCTTGGCCCGCCGGGCGAGGTCCGGGTGCGCGGCCTCGGCGTGCCAGTGCGCCAGCTTGGAGACGTACTGGAAGGTCTTGACGAGCTTGTCGATGCCATCGCGCTTCGCTAGGAAGATAACGAGCTTGTCGACGGTGTCATCCATGGCGGCGGCGGCGGCAATGGCAGTGGCAGTGGCGAGGAGAGGAGAGGAAGAAGAAACGAGGAAGGGCAGGGAGAGAGAGATTCGTTTGCGCCACTAGATAAAGGTGGGGAGTTGATGGCCACATTAACGCCTGTTGTCCTGGGCATGGGGATAGAATTGTTTTGTCTTCTCTTGTGCTCGTTGGTGGCTGTGATGAACAACTGAATCAATTCATATTCATTCCTTTCTGCTCATATTTACTCCTTCGTATATTTACCCATAGAATTTGCACTCGTCGGGTTAAGAATTTCTCTCCTGCTCACATAGATAATAGAATAGGGTCAGAAGTCCAATTGAACTCCAAAACTTGAAACTCCACTTGACTCAAATATATATATATATATTATCTTCATAATAATTACACCAAAACCTAATGGAATGTAGGTTTTAAAATTATTTTTTAATTTTTATTTGGAAAGTTGAAAAATAAAATATAAGAACACCGAAATTTGAACTTGAAATATTATATAATTGTAACACTATATATTTTATCATGAAGATTTGTCAAAACTCTATATTAAATTGTTATTAATGATGTATATATATTTATGTTCTACAATAAACGTTAAAAAGTAGACTCATATCTAGGGGGGCGTTTAATATGTGAATTTATATGTATTATTGGTAACATAATTTTTAAATTCTCAAGGCCCACAAATTATCATATTTGGTTCGGGCATTTTATCGATAATCTAGATTGCAAGACCCGAAACTAAGAAAAAAAAAAACCATTGCTGAATTTGAATATCAACCGAAGTTCAGCTGATATTTGGTCGATGGCGGTCGATTAGAGATCGATCGAAATCACAAACGACTCTTTTTTGAGCCGTTGAGCCCGACTTTTAACACCTTATTTTCTATATATACTGGGGCTCCCCACCTTCCACACACTCTCTAGAGCTCCTTGAGCTATCATTTGAGATTACAAAGTTTTATTTGAGCCATTTTATTTCAAACCCTAGTTTCTGTCACCTTGATTCTTGATTGAGCCTTACAAATGATTGATTCATCCTCTTGAGGCATCAATAGGAGCTAGGAGTACTTGTTTGAAGCTAGGCCTTATTTATTTCATGGTAAAATATGATTTATCATGATATGATATGGTTTAATTTTATGTTTGGAAAGACTTTTAATAAATGGTTATGATATGGTATGATAATCTCATGGTTTGAAAAATATAACTTTTGGCCAAATTTTAAATCATGGATTTGGTGGTTTCTCATGGTTTTATAAAATTCAATTTCTAAAATATCATCAATCAAAATTTATAATTTCTCTTATGCATTTTATGTACCCATATCAGATTAGACTTTTATTTATCATTCTTGATCGATTTAGCCAAGACTCTGTTCTTCTCCACTTCTCCATAACTACTATCATTTAACCATATCATATTATATCATCCTCCCAAACAAGATAATAATTTTTATAGTATCATACCATACAATATCTTATCATATCATACATTATTAAATCATGCTTCACCTCATCCAAACAAGACCTAAGTGTTTGTGGTTTATTTATTGCTCTATTTAATTTATATTTACTGTTCTTTTTCATATACTTTGAAGTGTTGTAATAGATCTAGGTTTAGTAGGTCAAGAGTTGAGTGGTTGCCTTGGTGTAGAGACATAAATCTACTCTTGTACACTTGATTATGGTGTCCTAGGAGAAGTGAGGTGGGAAATCGCATTCATGTGAAAGTGGTGAGCTAAACGTGTAAAGTCATCATTAGTAGGAATCATGAATTATTGTGAGTTTGAGTTAGAAATCCTAAACATGATGCTTAGGTAGTAGATTAGGCAGTGTTGTCGAACCACTATAAATTTTTGTGTTAACATTGCTATTTACTCGTGTTCTTACTTGCTATTTGTTTATTGGTTTCGCTTGTCATTTAAATTGTGCATTTGCCTAAGATTGAAAGAATCGTTTAAATTGAAATTATGCGTAACATATTATTCATCTTCCTCTGGTGTGACCATTCACCTCACATTAATCATATTTTTTTTTAATGCGAATTTGCTCTTTTGTATTGGAAATTGACAAATGAGGAGTGTAATCTTTATTTAAACAATTTATCGAAATGGTTTCATAATGGATGGCTATTCGATGATAATTTGTTCTCTAACTCTGAAATTAACTATGCTTGAAGTTTATTGCTTCATGTTTGTGGAGCATATGGAAGCATATAAATGTTTTTTGCTTTTCTGGAAAGGTGAAAAGTATCAAATCTTATGTTTGGGTTGTTGTTGCCGCTGATTATAACTCTTACAAAGATGATGAAAAATTGACAAATTCTAAAGCTTTTCCTCCGAGTTCTATTAATTTTAACAATTTGTAAAGAAATGAGTCCACTCTAATTTTTTGCGATGGATCTTGGATTAAAAATTATCTTGCTGTAGAAGTTGGCTTCATAGCCGCTGATGTAGCTACAAGTAAAATTTTAATGGTGGGTTTGGAATTCTTTTCATATTTGTTAGCTTTTCAAAGAAAAGCTGAGGCTACAAGGAGAGCATTATTGGCTACTATTAATTTTAGTCCGCACTATAAGGAAGTTGTATAACCTTCTAAATGTTCAAGTCTGCATTTATATAAGAAGGGAATTCAATTCAACGATTCATTTCTTGGCTTCTACTGCAATCAAGGCAAATCGAAATTTCATGAAAGTAGTTGGCTAGCTGGAGTAATCTCTTCTCTTGATTTCCATTTTGTCCTTAAAATAAATGGTGATATGTCATTAAATATAGTTGATAATCATTATAATAAGGATAATTACTTGAATATATTCTGAATTATAAATTTTGTCTCAAATTTATTCTGAACTTTGACTTCTCCAACTTGCATCCTCAACTATCATATTTGTATCAATTGCATCCCTCCGTTAAAATTTCGTCAGCTGCCCCGTTAATCCTGTGACATGATATGTACACGTGTATTAAAAAACTATTTTTTATTCGAAATTAATTAAAAATTTATTTTTAATTTTTTTCTAATATCCACACGTGTTGCATACGTGAATTAAATTTTTTTTTTTTAAAATAATAATATTTTTTTTTAAAAAATAGGAAATAATTTCATGTCACACGTAGACAAGTCAGAATATATATTTTTTAAATATTTATTTTTATTTTTATTTTAAAAAATATTTTTTATTTTTATAAAAAATAATTTTTTAATCCACATGCGCAACGCACATTGATATTAAATTTTTTTTTTAAAAAATAAAATTTTAATTAATTTTAAATAAAAAATAATTTTTAATACACGTGTACATGCCACGTCACAGGGGTTAACGGGGCAGTTGACAGAATTTTAACAGAGAGATACAATTGATACAAATGTGATAGTTGAGGATGCAATTAGGAGAAATCAAAGTTCAAGATAAATTTGAGACAAAGTTCATAATTCATGATATATTACTTTTGTGATAATAATAAAAGTTTAGACGATGTATTCCACCCGTTGGAAAACTCTTTTATTGAAATAAGTTCTTTATGGAAGCTTATAATTGAATGATTTAGTATTTACTAAAAAAAAATGGGTAGATTATTATAACGGATCATTTTAGATTTGTTTAAATATCATTCACAATATTTGCTTAAATATGTTAATTGTGCGATAAAGGGAAATGTTTCATTGAGTATTCTTTAGCAAATATTGTAGAACTACTTTTTTCTTTTTCTGAACAAAGAAAATAGTTTACTAATCCGAAAACAATCTATCTTTTAATACAATAGTAAAGAAATTTGGAGGCAATTAATCCTCTTAGTCAAAAATATTTCCAATCCTTCTCGCATGATTGAATCAATCTATTACCTTATTCCCTTGCCTTCCAACAAAGTGGAACATGATTTCATTAAAAGAACTTAAACATTTCAATTCTTTCAAACCAAAAGAGCCAAAGTTCCATTTTAGTCATAAGTAGAACCTTCTCAATTTTTGCGAAGTGATTTTATAAAATTAAGATATCGATCCTTTGAATAATATTTTTCTCGAAAAAACAACAAATCAATTACTTTAGTATGAATATAAAATAGAGTAACAAGTCATTTACATCATATATTTTGAGCCATCTGCAGTTTCAATTAAGTATTTTCATGAAAGAGATTAGGAACGTCATGACAAGGATAAGGAACAACATTAGAAGAGTGAGTACCACTTTTCTTAGGAAGTATTTTCATGTGACCCTAAAGGGTAAATTTTATCCGACAAAAATATTTGAACGATAGGGCACGTAAAAGGTCTTCAGTGAAAAACCTAAAATTGGCGGAGTTTTTCATAAAAACCTAAAAATGCGAGCAGTTTAGGTAATATTATTTATCTAAAATAAATATAAAATTTGTTTATGTATTCATGTGCAAATATATTTATTCTTCCAGAAACGAAATTCTTAATTAAAAAAAATATAAAAATATAAAAAAGAAGCCTAATTATAAAACATGCCACTTGTTTCTCTCCAGTGTTAAAACGGAACAAACCTTTACCAATTTCCACGTTCGCCCACCCGTCATCGGTAACTCGACTCCCACGAGCGCGCAGGATCTCCGCTTCCTCCTTCTTCTCCTTTCTTCAATCCTCCGCCTTCCTCTTTCTTCCTCGATTTCTCCCCCCTCCCCTTCTCCGGCCGGTTGGCGACAAGGCGAATTCGAGATGAGTACCGGAGAGCTGCTCGAAATCGACCCCCTAGAGCTCAAATTCCCATGTAAGCTTGATCCGCATCCTCGAAGAATTGATGATTTTGCGGGAATTGATTGGAAGATCCCTGCGTGCCCAGGGTTGTTATTTCGTTTGTGATATTTGAATCTTTTTGTGGTTTGGTTTGAACAGTCGAACTGAAGAAGCAGATCTCGTGCTCGATTCAGCTTACCAACAAATCGGATAATCACATTGCATTTAAGGTGATCGATTTGGTTTTTTTTTTTTGCTTCCTTTTATCTTCTCGTGCTTGTGCGGCATTTTGTGTAACCCTAAAAAATGCATTTTAATATTCCTTTGAATTTTCTCGCATCAAGTTTGTGCCTCATTTGTAAAATTGGATCGTTGTGATAGGTCAAGACGACAAGCCCGAAGAAGTACTGTGTCAGGCCCAATGCTGGGATCGTTCAGCCCCGATCCACGTGTGACGTCATTGGTATGTTCATCTTGTCTTTTCCATAATTTCCATGCTTGGAGACAAATTTGGTATCTGAAAGAATGCTATTTGCTTCAGTTACAATGCAAGCACAGAAGGAAGCTCCTCCTGACATGCAATGCAAGGACAAGTTTCTTCTCCAGAGTGTTGTCGTTAACCAAGGTGCTGCTTTGAAGGATATCACCCAGGAAATGGTACTTGCCATCTGTAGCAATTTGATTATCGACTTCTGTATCAATTCTTATTACATTATTTTTTTGTATTGACATATTTATCAAATGTTTTTAGTTTTCAAAGGATTCGGGAAATGTGGTGGAAGAGGTAAAATTGAAAGTTGTTTATGTGTCACCACCTCAACCACCTTCACCCGTTCCTGAAGGATCAGAGGACGACGCATCACCTAGGCCTTCTGTCTCAGAAAATGAAAATTCTAATGCCTCAGAATTACTTGCTGTGAGCATTCAATTTTATTAGCTTATTCAGTGATTGATTTTGCATTTTTTTTCTTTTCTGAGATGGAGGATTCTGTATAAAATATGACCGCAGGCAACAAAAGCATATGCTGAAGATGTTCAGAAAGATAATCCTTCTGAGGTGAGTCCTAGTTTTATTTTTGTGTCATGTTATTGAACTTATTAGTGAATTGGTTAATAATATGCTGTTGGACTTTCATCTTTAAAGATGATTGTTATATTTGTTTGCTAGTAATGTTACCTAACGTTTTCTAATAAATAGTTTGGTGAGTACATCACTTGAAAACTAAGTTGTTATGGAAGACACCAAGGATTTATATGATACCTGTTCCAAACATCATTACACGCAAGCCAGTTGAAAGGTTAATGAGCTTGACCAAGGGACCCAAAGTGCATGATGACAATGCAATTCTATGTATCCTGCACAAAAAAACATGTGACACTGAAGGAAAGAGGATAATATAAGAGAATCGGGATAGGATTTATAACCAAGTTTTTCTTTGATACATTTATGACTTATCATATAGTGAGCTGGGTGACTTACATCTCCTAAAATATTAAACTCTTAGGAAATAGTCCAATGCCATATTTATGATCTTGAAATCCTAGTAGATCTACTTCAAATATACTTATCTGCATGATAGATATCATATATAAATATGAATTTCAATGACCAAAGTTGACCTTGTTTAGTTTTTTTGGCTTTTGTTTTTGCTGAAAATAGTGCATTCACACAATCATTTAAACACAAAGGCCTCTTCAAGATTAAGAAGTTAACCAACCAATAGGCTATTCTCAATGCTTGTTAAACATATATTTCAATGTTAATATTCAAGAAAGAGTATATTAGGATGGTTTCTGTCCGATGAATGTCCATATATCCTAATTCCTAACAAAAGATGTCAACATTATTTGTTCATCGTCATTCCTTTAGTTTCTTGCTAAACTAAACGCTAGAATATGCATATAAATCCTTTTTCAATTCTCTGTATCACTCATCAGGTACCACTCTCCATCTTGTAGCCCAGCAGAGTCTATCTTTTCTGTTAAAACATGTGTTTATACATAACCATCTAGAAGATGTTGTCATAGATACAAAAAGTTCCTCTGCTTGCAGTGTTACTCTGTCACAGTATGATTTGAGAATAATTGTTGAACAAAATTAATGATAGGATGGTTTATAATAAATGTACCAAATCTTGGTTAATATGTTTCACGTTGAAATTTCTCATCCTTCTAGTTCTTGTGCACCCGATTTACGAATGCATTTTGTCCATGCAATCCACTTTTGGTTATTAGTACCACATCCTTGTTGTTCTATTGGGGTATCAGATATGCATAGGTGCATGTTGTGTTTCATATGTAATATTGAACATGCTTGCATACATATGCTACTAAATTTATAGATTTCATCTTATATTTTGATGACATGCCATTTAGCCAAAATGAATCTGCGCAACAAAGTGCGAATATGGAATTGAAATGGGCTCAGTCTTTTAAAAGAAAATGATTTGTGTTGATTGAATCAGATGTTGAGAGCAGGATCCGCTTTTTGCAAAACTTTTAATTTTTTGACCTTTTCAGATTAATGCTTATTTTCTAGTTGGAAATAAAAAATTTGGAGACGAAATTATTGATTTTTTAATTATATTTGTGGGGTTATAATGTGTGATGACATAAAATGTCTATATATGCTATCTATGATTACTATCTAAAATTTCAATTTTACATATTCTCTCATTGAAAAGTTGCATGATTTTATTTATATTGTGATTTAACTTGCTTATCAGGTATTCATAGTTTATGACTTCTATTAGTTATTACCTGCAATATTCTAGATTATATAAGTTATAATGTTTTATGTGGATTAACTTACATTATTATTTGCTATATTTGTCAATCAGCACAAGCAACCATGGAAGGCGTCTAATTATTGATTTTGTATATTATGATTTCTATGATCACATAGGAAATTCATCCTCAGGGGATGCATCATTCGGGTCTCTGAAGTCATTACAAAACAAACCTAATAGTTCTTGGTCATTGAAAAGGATGTTTGCCAACTGATCAATATCTTTCCCTTCTCTTGTAAAACTTGCATCCTTTAATTTATGCAAGTATTTATTAGTCATCATTAGAGTAGATCAAAGTTTCAATGGACTTGCACGCTGTGTACACTGTTGTCACAAGGCATTAGGTACCTCAAGGTGCCAAGGTCCTTTATTACCCGAGGAGCTAGGCGCTAGTCTAGGCACTCGTTCGAGCGAAGCGAGGTGCTTATATTTAAGTATATATAATATTATATATATATTATTCAATGATAAACCTATTATATTCAGTTTATGTAATATTTAATTATATATTATATTTAAGTATATATATAATTTTATATATATATATATATATATATATATATAATATTTAAGTATAAATGCACCATTCCATGCAGTGTTATTAACTGCACGATTCCAATGGTGCACTCCATGCAGTGTTATAACACTGCATGCACTTATTAATAGCTGCTGCCTGGAATAGTGCAGCGCCCAAAGAAAAGCATCGCCCGAGGCGGCGCCTCATTTAAGTTGCCCGCCTCAGCCATTATTGAGGAGCTCGGGCCTCGCGTTGCTTTGCCTGGGCTCCTAGGCGAGCACCGGAGCGCCTATCTAATAAAGAGAGCTTGATGTCCTTTAGACATTCTTTATCATGGTAATTCAATGATTATAATGCCCTTTGAATTATGCACTGGATGAGGTAATCTACATCGTGACAGTTAATTTGGAGTTAGCAAATTGGTACAATTTACATGATATATAGGTGGCATCAATAGATTAGGCATATTATTACTTCAGCCTAATAATGCATCAATTATTAATGGATGATTGAAGATATCCTACATGCAGAACTAAACTGCATGAAGTATATAATTTGTTAGACTGGTTAAGATCATGGGTTTCATGCTCTACCATGGTGCACCTACTGACATGGTGTCTTGTGGTTCAATGATGATCACTATTCACCATAATCTTGTTGCCCTAAAACAGAGATGGTCTCCCATCAACATAGTACATATCAGGTAAAGTGGACTACTGGTTTAGCATCCACGGTCAGATGATATACTAGACCATATAATAATTCTGGATACCAAATCATAGTTTATGACTAGCAGAACAAAATGTTACACTTGATAGAAGCAGAAATTACAAGACATAATTGACATGAGGAAGCTTCCTACCAACTCTTATTCTACAATATTTATCCTCAGTTTGTGAGACTTGTACAGAATAAAGTTGGAATATAAAATGTTTAGGTCTTTGATGGTTGTCTGCCTTGCAGCTTCTTGCTGTGTTGAATGCATTTAGCTAGTTATTCCCAAAACTATGTGTTGTAATTAACCGTGGAGCATGAAATATTGCAAGCATTTATTATAGGTTACTTAGCGTAGTTGTACCACGCTTAGGGTTGTCCAGTAGTTGTCCAGTACCAAATCTCTTAGTTGTCTACTATTGCAGCCTACATTGTGAAACAAGCACGATACAAGGGGACTTGTCCAATCCAATACCATGTTTCATTTGTTTCTTAAGGGCTAAGAAGCTTTCGTTGGGTTATCAGTCAACCAACATCTCATTGTTGAATATACTGTCATGTAATATACAAATGGGTTATTGAGTCCATTAGTCCAATGACTGGGCTGCTAATAATGTTGCTTAAAAGATCGCAGGTGCTCTTTTGAATTAAACTAAGAACTGTTTACATATCACATACACTTAAATCTGTATCCATGCAAGAATGCCTTTTCCGTATGTGGTTATGTAATGCTGAAATTTACTGCTAATCTGTTTCTCGTTCGCTTAGGCAAGAAATGTTTTCTGGGTCCATATAGACATTTCCTTCCACTCTAATTCCTACCCTGAGGCTCTTTTGTAGAAGTTATGGATCAACATCCTAAATTTGAAAATGTGAGATTTCCTTGTCAGTTGGCATGCTGAATACATGAGTATGCAGCAAATGTTGTCCCTTAGAACTGAAGTAGAGGAACAAATCTTGTATCTTAGACATCTGGTAGACGTTTTACTGGCATCCTCAAATTAATTCAGTTGAACGTCATTTTGCAAAAGATGACCTTGCTACATGAACTAGTTGTTTCAATATGAACAAGTTGATTTTGCTTCTTGAGCAAACACATTCTACTTTTAGTCACACATATTATAGTCCTGTTGTGAGTTTGCCTGCTGTAGTGACTAGTGAGCTTAAGCAGTCATCATTTATGTTCTTCTAGAAAATTTAAACTGTCTATTTCCTTTCTTCTGGTTTATGTTATACAGAAAATTTAAACTGACCTTTCTGACCTCCAGGCTTTGGCTCTACTTTCGAAATTGACTGATGAGAAGAATGCTGCTATTCAACAGAACAATAAACTTCGACAAGAACTGGTATGCACTGGCATTTTTAATCATGTGATAAGACTATTTGACATGCCGTTAAAGTGAACTTTTAACATGGGGCATAGATTATGATGTGAGGTGGCAATACTTTAATTTATTTGATCACTTGGATTCTTCTAAGAAGATTATGAATTGTTTTGATGGAAGCTTTTAAACATTGAACTGAGTTTTTAGTTTGATTCAGTGTAATCAAAACAGTTGTTTATTATTTAATTATATACTAATTTTAATATATTATAAAATTATAAAAACTGTTATCTAGATATTAATTTATTTTGCTTTGACGAAGTTAGAAGTTTTGTACCAGGACCATAGGATGTGAACTGGCTTTTGCTACAAAATCTCAAATAGTTTTGAGCATTATTAGCAGATTTATATGTATGACTATTTTAAAAAAAGTTTCACATGTATTTTGTCAACAATACTGTGCAATCTTTAGAAGTTACCTTCTCACAGAGATTTTTTAAAACGTGTATTTAATTTTTTTCCCATTATTGCATCATGTTCCCATAACATAGGAATTAGTCTATGAGATTAACAAACCAAGTTTGCATATGCAAGGTAGTCAATCTGAGATCATTTCATCTTTGTTGAGAAAATTTAATGGGTTACTCATAGTACTGGCCTTGCTCCTTTCAAAGAATGTGGCTCTCTGCTCTCTTTCCTCTTTTCTTCACTTTGATGCTAATTAGATATCACCAAGATAATTTGTTAATTGTTGCAGATTCTTTTTTGTTGCAACACGCAGGAATTTTTGGAACATGTTCTGTTTGTTCTGCATGGTTACTGGAAAGTTAAATGTAACAAGCAGTCACTAAAAAACATTCCTTAGTTTGTGAGAATACAGAAAGGGTCATTTTATTTGCCTATAACTAGAGGAACCTTTGACGCCTCTAAGGTGTTCCAATTCATCATCATCATCAATTAATATTTTTTGAGTCAAAGCTTATCGCTGGTTGGAGTCGAAATGCTGTGAGCAGACCTCTTTTTCTCTTGGCTAAGCGTAGTCAAGCCCGCCCATCTTGTGATAATTAGTGTTCAAGCTTGTCCATTATGTTTGATTTTTATAAGTATGATAAGTATTACTAAGAAAAAAAAATTCAAATCATAATTTTACATTATGCAAATTAAGTATATAATTTTAGAAGTGATAATAATACAAATCAGGCCCATCATGTATGGGGTTAAAAGTTTAGATTTACATTCAATCTTGACCAAAAACTTAAGTGGGGCCTTAAACTGTATCCAAACTCTATGGTTTAGTTTTGGTCCAAACCCTTCATTGGGACACCACATATCCATTGGGTACCTTGTCCAATGATCAGCTCTTAGTATTCTTGGAGGAATATTGATGTGGTTTGGTCAGCTGGTGACAACAGTTGGGTATGCGTCGTGAATAGAAGATATTAAAAATTAAAATGTCGGTGGATTGCTGAATTGTAAAAATTGTTAGAAAGTCTGTATTAAATTGGTGAATTGGCTACATATAAGAATTTCATTATCTTTTTTGTAAAACAATTCTTCAATTTTCTTGTATGCAGGAAACTGTAAGGCGAGAAGTCAGCAAGCAACAAGGTCGCTTCTCATTCATGTTTGTGCTGATTATTGCCTTGCTTGGAATTTTTCTGGGCTACATGTTCAAGAAGTAAATTTCAGTTGTAGCCAAATTTTGGACATTCTCATCCATTTGACTGGCTAAATTGAATTAGATTCTTAATGGAGTCAGAGCTGCCTTACCTACATTCTCTGAAAGTTTAGCAGCAACTTTAGTTTGAGTAACATCTGATACTTTGGGTGTGTAGTTTCTGCAGTGTCTTTTCTGTATTTCGTACAAATGTTGGCAAAAAAGAAAACCTTTAGTTTCCGTATTTTGTTATTATCATTATGATAACTAGTCTGTGATAATAAGTATTATAAATCTACATGCCCTCAAGATTTTTTCTTGACGAGCAAAGAAGTATTATAAACCTTAGTTTATGTATTTCTTTGTTGCCATTTTTTACAATTTCTTACTTGTAGATCAACGGTTTTAGGGATGACAATATTATTCGTTTAGGCGGGTACCCACGGGTATTTATTTGTTTATGACGGATATGGGGGTAGTTTTCTACCTGTGGGGATTTCACGGGTAATTTTTCTTATAAACCTTAGTTTACGTATTTCTTTGTTGTCATTTTTTACAATTTCTTACTTGTAGATCAACGGTTTTAGGGATGACAATATTATTCGTTTAGGCGGGTACCCGCGGGTATTTATTTATTTATGACAAATATGGGGGTAGTTTTTTACCTGTGGGGATTTCACGAGTAATTTTTTTTATCCGTTTATTATATGAGGCGGGTATGAGTATTATAGTACCCGTACTTATGAGTACCCGTTATCCGTGAAGTATAATATTACTCTTGGTACATATACTAAATTTTTTTAAACCTAATTTAATATCCATATACTTTATGTTTTGAAATCTTACGATGTTATCAAAATATTGTGTGTTTATCAAAATGGAGTTGTTATCAAAATACTTAAAGAGTTAAAGTGTTATTAAAATATTATAATTTATATTTTTTTAAAGTGTTATGGGTACCCGCCAATACCCGTGGGTATCCGTAGCCACGTGGGTAATTAAATGAGTATTCATTTTTGATACCCGCGGGGAATAAATGGGTAGCGGTATCAATTTATTTCGCGGGATGGGTAGCGAGTAGGCATCCCTCGTACCCGTCATTTCCCGTTAACATCCCTTTATGGTTTCCACCGAGATTTCTTTTTAGAAGAACTGCTATATGTTGTTTATTCCCCTCCTTTTTTTGGAAATATGTGATGAAATAATGAAAACGACCAAGGTCATCGTTCTCATCGTAAGAAGTTTTTGATTGTTTTGATATGTACTGTTGGCTAAATTTGATTTCAAATAATTAAGTTGTCTTGAGTAGTTTATGTGTTAGTGACCAGAATCAAAATCAAAATCAAAGGGACACACAAAATGATAAATTATCAACAATATTATAATTAGCAAAATAAAATGTTTTTTTGGCTTTGACCATATATTTTCTTTTGAAATATTTTGCACACTTACAAAATAACAATAAAGTTTACAATGACAATGAATCATTAATTGAGCACATTATGAGCTGCAACGGAGAAGGCACGACGGCTGTGCGTATAAAATCTCCACTATTACAAAGGACCCACAATATATGGGATCCATGTAGATTGATTCTATGTGTCGGGCAATTATTGTGTGCCAGCCCGACGTGTCCTGTAAAGACGGTGGTGTCCCGTCTGTGTCTGTGTCAGGTCACTTCCAACTTGTGGTAAGTCATCACTTAGTGGACGATGGGGCCCAATGAGCACCCGCACTAAGGATGAGCTTACTTCGTTAGGAAGCAACCTTGGTTGCTTGAGGAGTAAGCAACCTTTTATTATAAATAGAGTCTTAGTAGGAAGGTGCAGAGCAGACTCGAGAACCGAGTAGTTCTACTCTTCCAATTGTTGTAGCGTTTCCTCCCTCCATTTCTTCAATAAATTCTTCATTTCGACTCCGCGCTTTAATCGGCCAGCAGTCGAAAGTTTAAATTTATTTCATCGATCGATCCTTTTTCCTAGTATCAGAGCCTGGTGTTGGCTTTCAGGTATTATCCTCTTCTGATGTTGTTCTTCCGCCCCACAAGATATACCAGTATGGGAAGAAGCACCCTTTTGGGATGAATATGAAGAGGGTGATGGTGTTCTTTTACGAGTAGCCAGGTACGAAAATTACTTCAGTATGGATGAAAATTATCACGAGCTCAGGAGTAGAGAAGCTGCAGAAAGCTCCAAGACAAAAGAGCAAGACGTTGCAGAGTGCTCCGGAACAAAAGAGCAACCAGAACCAGAATACTCTATAGCTCGTCAAAGAGAAGATGACTTTCAAAAATTCCTGGAGGAAGACAATTTATTCAAGAAAGCTATGAAAACACTGTACGAGGAAACTGCAGAATTCTACCAAGAATTAGAAAAACGTTTCACTTGGAGAACCGGCAAACAACCAGAACGGGATCCCGAAACTCTGAGAAAAGGGAAGTATCCCGCTGAAGATGACGACTGACGAAGGGAAAGGGGAAGCGGATGACCCCTTACTAAAATCCGCGCTAATAAATTAATTTTTTTTTTGTTTTTGTTTTGCAGTATGATATTTGACGGATTACAGATGCAAGCCGTAACAAGCCGTGGCACCTACTGGACCACTAAGATGAGTATTTCGAAAGCTCAGCATTGGGCTGTTTTGGGAGGAGTCACCGTAACAAATGCAGGAATGAAAGAACTTGAATGGCTCACGGGTAAAGTACTTTTCAAGTTACCCAGGTCATCCGAGAAGGAGAACAAATGGACTGAGAAGATACAGAAGATTCATCTAGATCAAACACTCAGTACCATCTCAGAGCTAGAAAAGCTCATAGCCGTGGCATACCTGCAAAAGGCAAGAATAGAGCAAGCTGACTCAAAATACAAGTGGGAATCGAACGCTCTAGATGTCGTCACACATCACATCAACAATCTGGAGCAATGCCACAAAATGATTAACAGCACTAGGCAAAGCATCGATTACTTTGTCTAAAGTGGCCGTCCACATCACTCAAGCACTCAGCCCACCAGGATAAGAACGAACCTTCCGTCATTATCAACCTAGCTGTAAAGTATGTGCATTATTGTATCAACCTAGCTGTAAAGTTGTGCATTATTGCACGAAGGAATCTGCTGTCTTTTGTAAAAGATGATAACTGAGTGGTCGATGGGGCCCAAGGAGCACCCGCACTCAATTATTATGCTTCTACGAGAAGTTTCCTTCTTAGTCTATATAAGTGTGTTATCCCGGAGTTGCAGAGCAGACTGGCATAACCAGTAGTTCTACTTCTCTACTTGTGTTTTCGAGTGTTCAAGAGCAATATATAAGTTCAAGTTTCCACAAATTTCTCCAAGTTTTACTCTGAGTTCTAGTTCCTTATATTGTTCCAGTGTCTTCAATGGCCCGTGAATTGTATAAGAAGCACGCACTTCCGCCCTCACTTGGTATCAGAGCTAAGTTATTAAAGGTACTTGTTGTTTACAATTCCTGCATTCACTTTGTGTTCTGAAACTTAATATAGTGTACTTTAAAGTTGTTACTTACCTTAAGATAGGCGATAAAGGGGATAACAGTACCCAAATTAAGGAGAAGATTTCCCATACGTTCGTAATCTTAAGATAGGAATAGCTAAAAGGTATACCTGTATTAATTCAAAGAGCACTATATGAGTGACTGGAACTTAACAGCATCAAGTTCAGTCTATAGAGAAGCTCTTAAAGCCACAGAATCTCTCGGTACACCAGCCGAAGGATTCATTAAACCTGCTTCTATTACAAATAAATACTCGGAGATTTTGTTTAAGCAATTGAATACACTCATTCAACTTACGGTTAAGATCAAAGAACAACTAGACGAAGTATCTGCTGAGGTTAAAGCCTTAAAACTAGCAAAAGATAAAGCTAGCCCCCAGTCTATTTCAGATTCTATAGACAGTTTGGCTAAAGACTTGCAGAAATTGAAGATCGGAGACGCTTCAGAAAGAATCCCAAAACAACAAGGGAAGCTCTACGTCTTCAAGGATCCGAAAGTCATTTTTGAACAAGAAAAGGCTAAAGCCAAGGAGCAAAGATGACTTCTTCAGCAAGAACATCCACAAGAACTGAGGTACTAGCTCCCCGACCTTCCATATCTGGCGGAGAAAACCGCCAGCCCACGATTGACGACCAGATACGGAGCTATCGACTCAGCAATAGACTTCGCCACGAAGTACAAAGGCGTATGTCTAATTCTAGTAGACGGACAGGCTTCCGCAGAAGCCTTGAGTCTCAACTGAACCCCGAAGCTGAGCTCTCAATCTCACAATATCAAAGAGCACAACAAGTTCCCGCAGAAACCTTATACCAGGCAGGATGGTCTGAGCGGAACCACCGAGTATACCAGCACTACTCGGACGAGCGTATACTGGTTACAGAGGGTGCGCAAGTCGAACTCCCTTTTATTACTGACCAGAGTTACAATTTATTATTACAGGAAGGACTCCAACACCTGCATATGGGTATGGTCATGGTACGACTCCATACTCTGCATAGACAAAGCGCCGGAGTAAATGCCCTGATATTACTCCGTGATACAAGATGGGCAGATGACCGAGCAGTCATCAGTTCCATGGAAGTGGACCTTACATCCGGAACGCAGTTAGCATATACTGCCCCGGACATTACAATCAGTATCCACGACTTTCGGGAACATATCTAACTGGTGATTCAAACACATGGTTACCAAGGGTGGCAAGGAGGAGAAAGCAACCTCCTGTTGTCCCGATCTTTGATCGGAAGGTTATCTAATTCAAGCCACACCAATTTCCGTTACAATGTTCAGCATGTAGCGGATCACCTAGCCAGTCGGGGGATTCGTGCAATCCCTGGTCAAGTAAGAACAACTGAGAGCTTACAGGGTCAGCAATGGATTATCCGCCCTGCCTCTATTACAGTGACCAAGAATCCTCAATCATCAAGTATTCGTGCTCGCACTGATGGCACATTAGCAGTCCAGTTCGCTGACTATGCTATCACAGCAGAACCAACAGACCAAGATACTGATGATCTTACTCAGGAATTCGCAGCTATGCTGCTCTGTGACTACGACAGCGATCAAGAAAAGGAGCTTGACTGGAGTAGTGACTACGAAGAAGAGGACCTTACTGACCTCCATCACTTTATGACTATCACCGATGATTACATCGCAGATCAGCCTAAATGGGACACGTCAGATGATTCTTATACAGAAACAACTACAAAAATTAGGTGGGACCTAATTTCTCCGGATGGGGAAGAGGAGGAGGCAACAGCCCCGATATTTGACGAAAGTCTTGATGATAGTGATGACGACGACGATGATTTTGAAGCCAGATTCAGCAGGTTTCATCTAACAGAGACAGAAGTAGCATACACAGCTGAAATGGAGTACCCTGTCTTCCGAAAACTGAAGGAAAAAGTGGAGGATAAGAAAACTGAATCAGCTTTTGCAACAACCGGTGAATCATCATCAGTCACACAATTGCCAAAGGAACCAATAATGGGTCCGGCTATGTACCCACCAGGAAACCAAGGGTACAATCCAAATCAATATGCCGGAAATCGAGACATGATAAATACAAGATTAAGTGGCCTAAGAGGAGGCTACTCCAAGCAACATGACGAGAGGTTTACCTTACCATCAGCACAATCCAACACAGGAGCAATCCTAGTTCTGCCAGAACAATTAGGCCAGTATAGTGACGTTATATCCTGTTGGGAATCAATCACACTAAATCTGGTAAATGAAAGAAACTGGACAGATAACAAATCAAAGATGTGCTTCATTGAGAACCTTCTTGGGGAGACAGAGAAAAAGATATAGATTCAGTGGAGGATGACATATCCCACTGAATATGACGAGTTAACCAACATAGCTGATGATCCCCAAAATGTTCTCTCACAGATAAGACGGATGCTGCTACTTGAAGATCCAACCACTGGCTCTACGGAGGAACAAAATAGAGCTTATGAGGATCTCGAAAGGTTATCTTGCTCTAATATTAAAGATTTATTTGATTACCTTAATGATTACAAAATTTTAGCAGCCAAATCTGGACGCATGTATGTGTCTACCGAGCTGTCGGAGAAAATATTCAGGAAGATGCCACCAATAATTGGCAAGGAACTGGAAGCCGCGTTTGCTTTAAAGCACCCTGGAAATAATGTAGGTGTTATTCCTAGAATACACTTTACATATCAATATTTAGAAGAGCAGTGCAAGCGCGCAGCTTTTCAGAGAAGTCTGAAGGATCTTACAATCTGTAAGAAAATTCCTATTCCCGGATATTATAAGCGAGAAAAGAAGCTTGGCTTAAGGAAAGCCAGGAATTACAAGGGTAAGCCGCATGACACGCACGTAAGAATCTTCAAAAAGAAGCACTCAGACAGGCTAAAGAAGTGTAAGTGCTTTATATGCGGAGAAGAAGGACATTATGCTAGAGAATGCCGAAGAAAACAAGGTAATATAGCTCGAGCAGCTATAATAGAAAATTTGGAGTTACCGGACGATTGGGATGTTTTGTCTGTCGACTTAAATGAACCAGATAGTGATGCTATCTGTTCATTTTCTGAAGGGGAAAGTGGAACAGCAAACACGTTGACTATGGATATGTCTGATTTTCCATATGAATCTGCATTCATTCTACTGATTGGTGAAAACCCCGATTACCCAGATGAAGAATTCGTCCTAGTGGTCACGACACAAGAAGGAGCAGCAAAGACCACCCAAGAAAACAATTGGAGAACCAATATCTCCTTGCCAGAATCAATGACCAATTGTGTACATCGTTGGGAAGATAATAGCATTGAAGTCTCGAAGGGTTGTGAAAGATGTACATGCTGCAAGGAAATGACAAATCCAAAAATGAGAGCTCACTGCAGAAGCTGTTTATTGACAGTTTGCCCAATGTGCTCCCGATTCAACTTAGGAAGAAAGTTGAATATTATCAAGACAAGTTTTCCAGCTTACAATGACAAAGATAACTTAATCAAGGAATTGCTGGATTACACGAAGTACTTATTAGAGGAAAACTCATATATCAGGGAAGAAAATATAAAACTCAAGCAAACAATTGAGCTGATGAAGCATAGAGAAGAAGTGGAAGATTTGGAAGAAGAATTTCACCGACTGAGTTTGGAAGAAGAAGATCGGCAAAGGAAGGGAAAAAGCCCAGTAGTTGATCTTAAGGGCTCAGTAGATGATCCACTTACAACAAGCACACAAAAGAAAGGGGGAATAGTGTTCAAAGAGTATGAATCAGCAAATAAACTCTCAGCAATGATAGAGTTCCCTCAAGAATTTGCTACCGTCGCTGATAAAATTGATCAGCCAAGAGGCAAGAGAATCCTGAACCGATTGTACAATATAGTCATCATGATGGAAATACCAAATGTGAAACATTTCAGAGTTCAAGCCATATTGGACACAGGTGCTACTGTCTGTTGTATTGACCAAGATTCAATTCCAGAAGAAGCTTTGGAACCCAGCACCTACCCCATTCTGATCAACGGAGTCAACTCGCAGCAAGTAGCAAGCAAGAAGTTGAAAAACGGGTATATGTCTATTGAGGACAACAAGTTCAAAATACCCTTTACATACGCATTCCCTATGAATAAGAAGGATGACATCCAGATGCTCGTAGGATGTAACTTTATTAGGGCGATGCAAGGTGGTCTACGTATAGAAGAGCAGACAATAACTTTCTACAAAAAGGTCACCACCATTACATCTCGAACTGATACTGAGGTCTTGGCAGCAGCGGCAATAAATGAACTCAGTATGACTGAAGACGAATACCTGGAAGTCCTAAATGCAACAACATACGACAATTTTAAGGAATCTGAGAAGTTCTAGAGGAAGTTCAAGCCATTATTGAAGAAGCTTAAGGATCAAGGATTTATAGGGGAAGATCCTATCAAACATTGGACGAAGAACCAAGTTACATGCAAGCTGGATATCATTAATCCAGACCTAACAATTCAGGACAAGCCGCTGAAACATGTAACCCCGGCCATGAAGGAACAATTCGACAAACACATCAAAGTTCTGTTGCAACTAGGGGCTATAAGGCCCAGCACAAGCAGACACCGAACCATGGCCATAATAGTGAACTCAGGAACAACAATCGACCCTGTCACCAGAGAAGAGATCAAAGGGAAGGAACGCATGGTGTTCAATTACCGCACGCTCAACGACAACACTTACAAGGATCAATACAGCTTGCCAGGTATAAACACAATCTTAAAGAAAATAGGGAATAGTAAAGTATTCTCTAAATTTGATCTTAAAAGCGGGTTTCACCAAGTCGCCATGGACCCAGAATCAATTCCATGGACCGCTTTTATTGTTCCTGGAGGACTTTACGAATGGCTTGTAATGCCGTTCGGTTTAAAGAATGCTCCATCCGTCTTCCAAAGGAAGATGGATAAATGTTTTGAAGGCACGGAACAGTTTATTGCCGTGTATATTGATGATATCTTGGTATTTTCTGACAACGAGGAAGATCATGCAAGACACCTGAGGAAGATGCTAGAAATATGTGAAAAGTGGGGGCTGGTACTATCGCCCACAAAGATGAAAATAGCCACAGAGGAAATAGAGTTCTTGGGAGCCATAATCGGTAAAAGCAAAATAAGGCTGCAACCTCATATTATCAAGAAGATAATATCATTTGATGAGGAGGAACTCAAAACTAAGTCTGGATTAAGAAGCTGGTTGGGAATTCTAAACTACGCAAGAAATTATATCCCAAATATGGGAACTCTTTTGGGACCCCTATACTCAAAAACTGGGCCCCATGGTGATAAGAGGATTAAATCCTCTGATAGAGAGTTGATCTCTAAGGTCAAAATTCTTGTGCAGAACCTGCCTGACCTAGAATTACCTCCCCCGAAGCCTACATTATATTGGAAACAGATGGCTGTATGGAAGGGTGGGGTGGCGTTTGCAAGTGGAAGAAACAAAGAAATGACAAGAGACAGTCTGAAAGGATATGTGCGTATGCAAGTGGTAAATTTCCGGTGGTCAAATCAACCATTGACGCAGAGATCTATGCGTGCATGGAAACTCTGAAGGCTCTCAAGATACACTACCTGGATAAGCAAGAGATGACGCTCAGGACAGATTGTCAAGCCATAATAAGCTTCCACAATAAATCCAGTCAAAACAAACCCTCTAGAGTGAGGTGGCTCAATTTTGTGGACTTTATTACAAGCACAGGGATCCAAATTAACTTTGAGCATATTGACGGGAAGCTCAACGTTCTAGCCGATGCTCTATCCCGGCTAACAACTAAACTTGCAACAACAGAAGAGATCCCCGATTTTATGATTGAAAATTTCAAGATCCTTGAAGAAGCCCTTGAAGAAACCAAGCATGCGCCAATCGAAGTCGTTCAGGCGCTAAGTTCAACAATTCATTCTTTGAGCAACTTATTAATCCAAGAAGAATCTGCGAAGGCCCTTTACTCCTGGGATGATGAAATCCAAGAGATAATTGAAGATAATGAATCCATATTTGTTTTGTTATAAGATCCACTCTATTCTTCTTATCGGGCCACACACTTGGTATCGATCCTTTTTCATCGATCCTTTTTCCAAATGTGTGGCCCGATAAGAAGAATAGAGTGGATCTTATAACAAAACAAATATGGGCTACGAAGAACACGAATTTGTTTTGAGAAATATGAAAATATATTGATCAGCGGAAGTCTTTACAAGAGATGGAAGAGTAGAACTACTTGGGACGCAAGTCTGCTCTGCACCTTCCTCTAAGTGGCCTTATATACCCACAAGAAAGCTAAGGTTGCTTCCTCCCGAAGGAAGCTCATTTTTAGTGCGGGTGCTCATTGGGCCCCATCGACCACTAAACGATGGCTTTTCACATGTTGGAAGTGACCTTGACACGACAACACTAGTACAATAATTGAAAGGAATCTAATCCTTTCAGCACACTAGTACAATAATTGAGCTAAATGTCACAAAGTCGACATTGACAGCTCGGCACGTCCACGTTTGGTGTCCCGTGTCGCGCCCATGTGCTGCACGCTTGGCTTGCCGTGCGCCATGTGCTGTTCCATGATCAACCGATGGCATCGACGCTCCTACATACTATAGAGCCGTTTGTCAATAATCGCCGAAAGCTTGCGCGCGTACACCCTTGGATTACAGTGCTGCGCCATACGCTGCGGGTCCTTTGACAGTCGCTCAACACATAGAACAGGGATCCCATGTGATTGTGGGTCCCTTGTAATACGGAGTCTTGGTCATCATCCCTCGGCCTCGAGCTCCTGCAAAACAAACTGTTAAAGATAACTATGGTGGGTTGTGTGGTCCACCGCATCCACTGTCTCATTGGGTCAGCAATCTTCGAAATATCTGGGCTGAGACTTTCCCAGATGACCCAATGTGAGTTTGGTCAACCAAGTCCTCCTGGATCATAAACATAGTTCTGCACGCCATCCGATTGCGCGCCTACGGACTTGTCGAACAGTAGGAAGACTCGAGAGTATTCCCTTCCTATAGGGAATGTATTCAGTAACAGAGCCTTCTCCTTCGGCTCTGGAGTCTTCTCCACCTCGTGGAGGGAAACCTCGGAAACCTCAAAATTTACAAAATAACTCCCCCCACCCTCTTCGAAAAATGGGTTTCCAACCCATTTATTGGAATAATCTGGGGCACCATATTGTTCGTGTGTTGTGGGCCCCAGCTCATCCTCAAGGAGCATGTGTACGTCTTGCGGCTCTGTGGGTTCAGGAATCAGGATGATCGGCGACGTCGTCTCCTCCGCCGATAGCATTTGTTCGTCTTGGAAATGGAGGTTTGGACTTGACGTTGTCTCTTGCGGCAGGTCTGCTGTTTGGATCTGTGCCGGCCGCAGCATCGGGTACTCCATTTCTTGGTCATCCTTCATGTTTTCCTGAAGAGACATGAGGATTCTGAGGACTGCTATGTCCTCGTCTTCTTCTTCTTCTTCTTCTTCATCGTCCCATAACAGAAAAGAAGATGATGGTTGTGGTACTGAGTAGGGTCGGACGGCCATATAATTTTTGTACATCATAGGCCCGTTATCATCAGATTCGCCTTCTGATTCAGTACCAATTTCTTCATCTGAGTCGGAACTAGACTCATCACTTTCTTCAGAGTCATCTTCTGACTCACTTGTACCTTCGGGTTGGCTAGGATAGGAGGGTGACTCGCTGCAGTTGCATGATGAACTCTCAGCAGAATCTGATTCATCATAATACGGTGTCTCCATGCAGTCACATGGTACTTCCTCATAGTAGTAGGATACATCTGACTCTGCATCCGACTCATATATGTACTCCATCCTTTAGCTTTTTCTTTTCTTCTTCAAAGATTACCTTAGGATCTTTGAAGACGTAGAGTTTTCCCTTGGGTTTTGGGACTTTTGGTTCGGCAGGTCCAAGACTTAGCTTCTGAAGATCCTTTTGAAGATTTTCAATTGAAGCACTAAGTTCGTCTGATGATGCTGCTGGAGCTTTAGCAGCTGTAATTTTTTGTACCTCGACCTTTAAGTCTTCTAAGTCTTCCTTGATTTGAACAATCAGATGTATCAAAGTATTCAGCTGTTTGAACAGCGTCTGAGATGGCTGTTGATTGGTCACTGCTGGTTTGACGAACCCTTCTGCTGGTTGTCCCAATGTCTCTGCAGCCTTTAAGGCGTCTCGGTAGATAGAGCTGCTGGCTGTTGTCCTCCAGTCGCTCATGAACAATAACTCAAAATACTCAAAATTAAAATAAAGAATAAACAAAATTTAACCTAGACAAGGTCCCTGAAATAGACTCTTCAAAATATGCATCAATATTTTCATATATTGGCAGAAAAGTGGAAAAAGGTAACTCTAAACATGCAGTTTTAACTTTCTAAGATCGTCCTTCGACTGATCTGTCAGATCGTCAGATCGGGTGCCTTCTTAGTAACCTTCAGACCTTTCAGATCGGGTGCTTTCTTGGTCTAATGGGTGCCTTCCTGAGATTGCGAAGGTAACGAGCGGTCTTCTGCCTATTTTGGCATACTGTACCCTCTTCATCGCATATCCCAAGTCGTATCCCCAAAGCCAAGTCGTCGCCCGAACTTCAGATCTTGAGTTCTAAGTACACGTCTCCCGAACTCAGATCTTAGGATCAACTTTCAGAACGAAAGAAAATGTCGAACTACAAAATAATACAACTCAAGCTCTGAGTGGTCACGACACAAGGAGCAGCAAAGACCACCCAAGAAAACAATTGGAGAACCAATATCTCCTTGCCAGAATCAATGACCAATTGTGTACATCGTTGGGAAGATAATAGCATTGAAGTTTCGAAGGGTTGTGAAAGATGTACATGCTGCAAGGAAATGACAAATCTAAAGATGAGAGCTCACTGCAGAAGCTGTTTATTGGCAGTTTGCCCAATGTGCTCCCGATTCAACTTAGGAAGAAAGTTGAATATTATCAAGATACGGAAGAGCAAAATTTACAAATAGGGGGGGATAATTTGCTTTTTCTTCTGTATGTATTAAGAAAAATTTAAATGAGAGATAATAATTATCCCCCTACTATAAAAGTACTCCGTCCCTGTCAGTGACCCGTCATTTATGATTAGGTTTTGAGAATTCAAATTGTCGTCCTCTGTAGTAGTAGAAGAAATTGCAAAAAGATACCTTATATCACAAGTATGGCAAGAAAATGTTATAACAAAAATCATTTATTAAGTTAAGGAGTATGTTTTAGTCTCTTTATTTATTTCAGAAAGTTGTAGTCTCTATTTTGTAGTGTGTTGGAGACGACAATATGATCTTTTTGATCTTCACATCACCGTGTTGTGGTCAAAGGTAAAGAAAGACTTTTCCCTTTACATCTGCAGAAGTTGAAAGATGAAGAACCAAGTGATTAAATCATCCAGTGGAATGTCTACGTTGAACCTTTAAATCATCAATCTTCTACCGTGGAATTAAGGGCTCACTTGAATGGTTTACAGGGAGAGGGAGGAGAGGAGTAGGGACAGATGAGAGGTGGAAGGGTAAAGGAAGAGAAGAGATTTCTTTTATTTGAAAGTTATTAATAAAGAAAGGAAAATGTTATACTTTTTTATATAGAGAGTTAGATATTTTTTTCTCTCTCCTTTAATAAAAATTTTCAAACAAAAATATATAAAAACAATGATATTTATAAAAAAATATATGTTTGGTTGACAAATTTTTTTACAAATAATTATACTTCTGCTCATAAAGTCGACAAAATAAGTCTTATTTAATTGATACACTTTCTCCAAACGCAATAAATAGCTTACATTATACATTAAAAAAAATGATAATTTCAGCATTGAATTTTCACTTTTAGTTGAATTTATATTCTATATTGTTAATATTATGAGATTAAATAATTTATGAGTTTTCGATCTATCTATTTGAATTTCAATTTATGTTTGGAACAAAATATATAGTTTTTTTCATATTAATTGCAAATAAAAATTAATTATATATATATACACACTAACTTAGATATAAATTATACATGAAAAAATTATATTTAATTTTTATTTTTAAATATATATGTTACAATATTAATTTACAAATAAAAATCTAGTATATATATATATATATGAAAACATATTAAAATTACAAAAGAAATGTATATTAGTCATTTAATACACACATATTAACATATTAAATCAACCAAACATAATGTGGCAACTTAATTAATTAATTTTTTTTTCCAAAAGTAGTTTATCATTCCATCAGGAAAAGAATACCAGATAGGTTTACATTGCAAGCATCCCATTCGGTGCTTGAGAACATCACTCCTACACATCAAGGATGATCAAGAAAAAGAAAAAAGAGCAATTACAATTGAGAGATGGACGACCACATTTCGAAAGCTTGATCTATTACTGGTTCCAAGTACTCCATAGAAGACGTGATACCAGCTCTAAACCAAGCGGACAGCTACGTAATCTTTGTCGGGACGAGGTCCACCAGTCCAGGACTGAGAAGATACCTCTACGAGGTGGAAGAAGAAGGCCCGAACTATGCCAGATGTGGTTCGCCAGGCTGCATTTGTGTGTGTAATTAAATTACTTTCCATGTCAAGCAAACTTAGTCATAGTTTTTTCTTCGTGTTATATCAATATACAAACAAATATTATTTAACAGTACACTATTTAAAAATACATTAATTAATGGTGTCCTATCATTATCTCATAAACATGCATTCATGTCAAGCTTGTCATTTTCGTGTCAGCAAATGACATCTGTGGTTGGATGCCATTTGATGCTCTTGTTCTTATGTTACATGGATTCGCACCAAAAAAAAAGTAACACGAGCACAGATGTTCGTTACCATCCTTTGTTTTAGGTACTGATGCTAAAAGATCCTCCTCACCTAATAATTAATAGGTTGGCTCGTAGCTTTCTCTCTGTGACAATCAACTGGATCCTCACATACATCTTATCGTAAATTCAACATCAAGAACAATTCTATGACGAAATGATGTTGCTCAGAAGAAAGCGTATAACCCCTAAAACTGATTATGCATTTAGCAATCATCCAGGAAAAAACAAGCTGTATTACTTCAAAAATTGATCACAAAGAATCCTGTAAAATTCTTGATCACAAATAGTCAATGTCTTTGACTATATTAGTTAGTAGTTACAACCAAGGCAGAGAAAACCATAGTCATATAGCTCCCAGATCCCTTGTTGCCTGAAGTCAATGCTTGATCGCCAAATCTTCATAAGACCCGACCAGATTTACCCTCCAAGAACCTGCCAGAGACGTCAAACAGATAGCATTACGATTCCTTTTGTATGAACCAACCCCCCTGCATTAGTTTCAGGATCCATAGATCTATCAGTAATAATTTTAATCCATCCTACGTCAGGTTTAATCCATTGCACCCTAATGGGAGAATTCCATTCAGAATTTTCTTAGGGAAAATTCTCAGCAGTTAGGGTCACTGCCTTTATCTAAAGATGATTCAGGGGGTTTGGGAAGGATTCCCTGAAAAACCTCGTCATTTCAAGCTAAGGACTCTGATGGTCCCATAGTTGTAGACTTGTAATTATCAACTCTGAAGCAATTTCTGGTTCCCATACATCTCAAACTTCAGTTTGAAGGTTTGCTAGCATAATTGTGTCACACAGGCAGTAATATAACATTGTAATATCATGAGGGCGAGTCAGATTTGCTCCACAAAGAATTCCTCTATGATTCATCCATTCAGTGAAGAGTAGGCACCTTTGGGTCGCTTCCAGCAGAAAATACTCACCTGAGGGCAGTGTGAAGCTCCAACGGGTCGACAACTTACACTCCTGGATGAACCAAAAGAAAGTTGTTTCTTGTAGATGCCTATATGCAGTTTTGCATTAACAGAACTTTTGGCATCAGTTTTTGTAAATCGATAGCAACTTCAACATGATCCTTTAGTTTACTACTTTACCAATCACTGGATGTCTTATTAGAGATACTCAAGAAATACAGACAAACAAAGTTGATCTTTCTTCCATATGCTTTTTATCTATCATTTAGCAAGTGTGCACATTGTAGGAGTTGGGTTGTGAAAGAAAATCTTGGAAACAGAAGTACCTGTCAGCTTACTCTCAGTGAACAAGATATACATAATTATTTCTCTTTGTCATTGCAAGTGAAAGCAAAATTCAAGGTTTTCCAACGTCTTGCATCATATTGCATCGACATACAATGGACCGAAAATCCTCCAGACTTAGCTGCAAAATCCAAATTATATCATCAAAATATGACTGAAGAAATAGTGACATCAGAAGCTAGAAGATAAAGCCAAAAGTCAATGGATAAAAAAACAGCGAACCATATGACCAACTCCGTATTAGCTAAAACTAACAGAACAATAATACATTTGCCATTGATCATGCTCTATGTTCTAACACAATGAAAATAGCAACTTTCAGTTTAGGGCACTTGTTAAATAAGCTTTTTCACTAGATTCTGAATGTTGTCTTGAAATATTCAACCATATTAAAAAAAGGATCACATATGATAAAACTTTGCAAAGCTTTGAGAATATAGGTTGACACTTCCCAGATCTATCATTTAGTGGGAACCTCAAACAATGGAACTGCCCTTTGTATCAAACTGACAAGTCTTGTTGCACACAGCAACTGCATCTACAAATTTTGACTAACATTTTAGGCATCTTGTATAGATCGAGATACCAGCTATTGCAACCATACCTACGTTTGGGTCCAAGCCGGGCTCAGACTTTTACCTAAGAGCACAAGGCAAACTAAATCCTAGAATAGATTACTTATGCTCACATGTTTAAAAGATAAATTACTAGATAATTCATATCTTATAGATGAAGTATATCAAAAGAAATTATCAAGGGGTAATATAAGATATTGGCATGATATGGATACCATATATCCACTTAAAACATAAATTCAAAATTCTCAGATGAAAATCCTTAGTATACAATATGACAAATCATCATCCCAAGCCAACTGAGTACTCAATACCATGATTAATTAGCAAAATTAATCTGTTCTATGTTACCTCATCCATCCAAAAGATCAGACGATTAGGTGACTTATGCATTAGTTAAGTAAAAGATCTCAGTGAAGATTAAATTCCACTAGTACCTTTCCGTCTCTGTCACCATCAAAGCAATGGATCATATTGAAAATCTCACCCTCTGTCCAAGTAAAGTCATGAGCAATGGCCATTTTCTCTAGATCTCGTGTGGTAATGTAGCCTTTTCCAACTTCTGCATGCCAAAATATAATAGCACGTCATGTCAAAGAAAAAAATACACAGAAAATTGCATAGATGAATAACCTCTCTATACTGTGTTTCAATCATCAAATCAAGCAGGGGTATAATAGGTCAAGTGCACATCTAAAATTGTAAAAATCTAGAACAAAGACCAGGCTCTAATGTTGCTTGCTTGCTAACACAATAATAATAGTATAATACCATCATGTGTTGAACAATCAACAAAGAATTGACATAACATTTTGACCAATAAAATCAATAGCTGTAAGCCTACAACATGTATGATATGATTTTCCATCAACAGGCTTGTGGAAAATTTTACTATCTTTTTCACACTTCAGTGACAATAACATTATATGTAACTCTATATATTGTTAAGAATATGAATGCATAGATTTTCTTCCTAACAACCTAAGCTTTTCAAAAAGTTGGCCGCCTTCAAATTTAACATGACATCAAAGCAGAGGTCTTGACTTTGAAACTTCAAGTAAGGGGGAGTGTTGAGAATATAAATGAATAGATTGAGTCTTTTCCTAATAGCTTAAGCTTTTGCAGAAAATTGGTCGTGAATCAATTTTAACATATACCAAGAAAAGCAACAAATATTATGAACTAGTATGATCTCTATCTCATTTTTAGTTCAGTAGGAAAGGCAATAGTAGCATGTATCACTATTAAGCAGATTTCATGTTGTTAATAAATTTGTAACATTTTACGTACAGACAAGCATTAGAATGTGGAAGAATATCTACCATCAAATGAAAAAAAGTAAGCAACCACTTCATCTTCGGTTAGTTGCACTCGGCTCTTCTTCTGTAATATGAGTAAAAATTGAAGGTCAAGACATCACAAATTTACTACAACTATTGGAATGTTTAAAACATAAGCAGAACCAACCACAATCTTCGTCTTCTGTCTTCCAGCAGATTCATGTGTATTGATTTTATCTTTTTTCTTAAAAGGAACAGAATTAGCTCCACTAGTAGAAAATTTTTGAGGAAACCCGCTGATAGCTTCACTTGAGCCCTCCATTTGTTCTCCAAGTGAAAGAGCAATTGCCTGCAGTAAGGAATTCCAATGAAGTTGTTGCAATGTCCTTCCTCAAGTATATCCAATTAATCTGCTAGTGACAAGCAACTAGTTTTCTTTCCTAACATTTACCTGCTTTAAAGCAGTATCATTGCCAATGAAATCATCAATTACTCTTGTTTTACCTTTATCTTTAACCTTTTCTGATTTTGAAGAACCTCCTTTCTTTACCTGAAATAAAAACAAGAATGCAAGAGATGACTAAATTCCATAAATCCATGAATATGGCACCAATTTAATATGATGAAGTATGAAGAACTGGTGGTCAAGAAGCACAGGAAAATAAAGGGCACATTTCACTCCATATAGTGTTGAGATAAGTGTACTAAAGTATTTGCCTATCTACCAGTCATAAAAACTACAAAATGGAGGGTGGAAGCCATGATCTACCATGTCAACAAGAGTTAAGTGTAAAAGAATACTTACGAAGAACATTGCACATTCTGTAGTCCGTGCATATACGAGGAGAGTAGGATTAGTTGGTTCTCTTTTTATCTGCCTTTAAGGATTTGGTATGTGATAAACCATGCAAAAAAAAAAAAAAAACAAGAGGATTCAACTATTTCAGAACTAATATTCTATATCATTAACTATCCTTGCGAGGTAATGCAATCTACTAATCCTAATGAAAGACACAAGGACATAAGGTATCAGTCATTTCCAAAACTCTCTTCTACTTCATCTGATTTTCCTATTGATGTCTCGTGCCAAACAAGGATTTGTCAACAAACTCTTTTAAGCCACTGAGTCAACTTTCAGAACTTCATGCTAGCTAATTTGCTAATGTTGACGCTAATAGGAGTTATAATATACTAATCTTGGAAAGAGTAACGTCATACTCTGGACACACTATTTAGGAATTTTATTTACACATCTAATATTGTGGTCAACACTTCAAGTTAAAATATTGGAAAATTAATGCCTGAGCAAGTGGATTAGGCGCTCACTAAGATTGCGTTGGTAAGAACTCCCATACAAGAATTTGACACAACAAATTGCCATAATGAACCAAAATAAAGTGTGATGATTAATGCTGTGAAAGATTAACTGGTCAAGAGCGCACCTTTCTCGGCGTGCGCTTCTTTTCCGCTCGTTCCTCCTCTTCCTCTTCCTGGTCATCAGAGCTCTGTCCACGGCTTTCTCCCTCTTCGTCCTGATCACCTTCCTCGGGTCGGTAATCATCGTCGTCCTCATCTTCGTCTGCTCTTCGACGGCCTCCCCTCTTCTTCGCTCTCTCCCTCCGTTCCTGGTGCTTCGAGGGAGAAGGAGAGCCGAGGAGCGAAGAAGCGAGACGGGGCAGGCCGAGGGCATCTAACCTCGCTCGATTCTCTTGAATCCTGGAGAGCCTCTGCCGCTCGTACTCCGATATCCCTCCGGTTTCCTCTGCGCTCATGCCTTCGTCCTTGTTCGATGATTCCGCCAAAAGTAATCAGGCTTTCCGTCCCTTTCCATTTAGTCGACTTGTGAAGTGTCAAATGAGCCGACCCAAACTGTAGCTCTAATTGGGCTGGTCCTACACTGCAGCCCATTATTAAACCGGCCGAATAAATTGGTCGGCCTAGAGAAATTCGGCCTCAGTTTGAGCCCAATGCTTTGTATTCAAACCAGTTAAATCATTATTTAGGTTTCTTAGAAATATTATATTCTTTTTTTTTTTCCTTCCAGATTGAAAGACAGAGAATCCATATAGCTGACCATATCTAATATGAGATTAAGACTTAGTTGTTGTAGTTGTTGTTAAAAAGATTCTAACTAGAAAGATACATGTACAGTAAATGTGCTTCTCCATGAGTATCAAATAACCATGTATGTAGAGGTATAATCGAATATTTACCAACATAAGTAATAAAGAAGCCAAACTAAATTAACACATTCCATATTCATTCACCATAAATTTACAAGCTAACTCTTAAGAATAAATTATTTGACATCCAAGAGTGGAAAGACACTACAGTTAACTTGATTGTATAACTGTATAAGTCCATGGCCATTATGATATCATACTTTTATTATTTAAAAATAAGTAGTCTTGATATAAATAATTTTTTTCAAAGTGGCTGAATTTTGATATTTTGAGCTAGTCCTTTCTTTGGTCTTAAAGTGTACATTAAATATGTCTAACCTATGCCCTAAGGCATTTTTTCCCCCAAAAATAGATATATATATTAAAATCTTAAGTAACAAATACACAAATTCTACGAGGAATAATAGTAGAAAAGAAAAGCGGATCTTTCCCAATACAAGTAAGAAAATAACAGTAACTTAAAAAGTAACAAGACCCATCTGCAAGGAATGTCTTTAAATTATTCCGTCGGTCTTTTTCAGTTCCATTTGAGAAGAAATCATATGCATGAAAAAAATTTATCTTTTCTTTCTTGTTTTTCTTTTCATTCTTCTTTATCTTCCTGTAAGGAAAAAAAAAAAATTGCTTTATTTACTCTTTTTTTTTGTTTTGCTAAATAAAAGACAAATGTTAATTTCCATATGCTAAAAAAAGTGGAAAGTTTATGTTAATAAGTAAAAGATAATATGGAGAATGATTCTAGTTCTACTGCATCTATAACACTGAGATATGATTGTTGGAACAAAATATGGCTTGAATCAAAATCACATAGAACATTCTCAAATAATAGCATCATAAGTGCTTTCTGGTACGTGAGCAGTTTTTTTTTCCTAAATATGATAACTCCATTAAAGCATCCCATTTTAGAAGATTACCATAAAATTCTAGGAACAAGCATTACATGCGAAAAAAATCCCAGTTTATAACCCAGGAAGCTATTGAATGGATCAAATCTCTTTTGCAGCTTGTTTAATTCTCCTCTGATGGACATCCCAGTTATATACTCGTGCAACAGTAACCTGCATAAATATATTGTATCCATGAATATTAAAGGTCTGTTACCGTCATATGATATATTAAAGATATATTCGTAGAGCAATGCCTTGCCTGAGTTATGGTAACTTGATCCCTCAAGAACTGTAAATCAGCAACAAGGACTTCCAAGCTCGCTTTTGCATTTTCTAAGTTCTTTTCTAGGAGGGCTTTCGCCTAAGAAGTTGAGGTGAATGACAAATTCATCAGCACTAATTAAATACTCCAAACAATATGTACATTATTGAAAAAACAAGATATTTACAACCAACCTCTTCCAAAGAATACTCGAGCATGACATTTGCTCCCAACCAAAGGCACACAGAATCACTGTCCTCAATTCTTGCTCGTGAATAAATGCCCTCAGACACTTCAAAATCAGTTATGAGTGCCTGCAGTAATTGAATCCAATGGTGAGATTGTATGCCCTGAGCAATAAACAAACTATGAAATAGCTTCTTACAAAATATTGGTCCATCGGTTATCCATACGAACTTCTCAACCAACACCTACCTTATAACCCCTAATGTTAGAAAAGCTTTAGTTCATCATAAACCACATTATTTGGTACGGTTGTAATCAGATTACAAATAGTTTGAACTTTGAAGGACCGTCTATTAGATGCATAAATAATCTCCAAAAGAGTCAGGACTCAACCTTATTAGCTATATTGAGTAAAAATTTATCTTCTAGATTCAGTTATCAATTAACAGAAATGTGGACTGAATAATTGAAGATCCAAAGATAGAATAAGCCATAAGTTCACAGCGTATGAACTTTAATGAAGGAAAAATTCCAATAATGAGCAGAAATGGATTCTATCACTGACAATTTACAACAATCACCTTCCTTTCCACCATATTGATAGTCAATTCAATATTGTAACACACAATTATAAGTGATATAAAGTCAATTGATAAAAAATTTCTACAGTTCAAATGAATCAACAGAATTTGGCAAACCTGGGATGTCAGTATATAATGAAATCTAGCAATATGAAATGAAAGGGCCACACTGTGTCAACCTAAACTTGGCTATATATAGACAGGATTAAACATAATGAAGATTGCCTGGCTACAATGAACCTTTATGTACATACAAGAAAATTTGGCCTACTCTAAAAACAACTAACAAATGGAAATGAGATTAATGAGGAGAGGGATAAATGGGAAGGGTGCATAATGCAAGACGTAAGTAGTCCTGATTCCTGCTGGTTAAAATTGATAAATCATACAAGTCACTAAATTCAAGAAGGTAGAATGCAAACTGATCCAACAAGGATGTCAAAGGTTAGCATAACTTTTGCGCTTGAAGCTGATGTTTCAGTGATATCTTAAATGAAAAGAAAACACCATGTTTTCGGTTTTGCTAATGTGTAAGTTGACATGTGTAGAACATTTTATTACATGAAATGCACATTCCAGTAAGTAACAAAAATATGATCCTGTATCAGGATCAGTAATACAAATATCAAAAGTCACAACATTAAGTATAAAAAGTGGAACAACAAACTGTAAAAAAAGGGTATTACTTAAAACGAACCTCACCGGTGCCTTTTTTAGCCTCTAGTGTAGAAACAACATCTAAGCACTTCTCAATATCAGGGATTTTTGTCTGCAACAGTATAACTAAACTAAGTCAGTTCTCTTAGCGCCAATCATCAAAGAAAACTCCTACTAAACTGCCAAAGCAATTTTTTTACAAAAATTGTTCTAGATATGTAATCTTTTTCCTCAAACAAATGACCTCGATTAGTATCCTGTTCGATGATAAGAATTTATGGAGGAAGGTAATATAATGCAATAATTAGATGAGATGCAAAGATAAAGAACCTGAAGGTCCCTTTGCTGTGCAAGAAGTTTCATTTCCACGATCTTGTACTGCTGGAGCCTGAGAAGATCAACAAGTATCACATCATACAGAGTGCACAATTGAGCAGATGTATTAACCTACCCAGAATCATTGATCACCAAAGATCTCATACGAACAAGTTCATCTAAGACCCAAAGTGCTTGGACAAAACATCTCATGTTCTTAGTCTTAACATTTGATGCAACTGAGAAACCGAAGTTAAATTAAATTGTCGAGATGAATGTAAACAAAGAGCGGCGAAATCAGATCGGAAGAGAAATAACTAAGAGTCGAGTCTAATTAAAAAGGAGAAGAGAGGAGAGGAGAGAGAACCTTTCTTGGAGGAACGCGAGAGAAGAGTTGACATCAAGGCCGCACTGCTTGAGATAGGTCTCGACGTCCTCCACGAAGGAAGCGCCCGGAATACCCCTTCTCTCCGTGACAACAGTGGAATCGGCCGTCGAAGTCGAAGCTGCCGCCATTGTACTGCCCTGGAAGATGGAGTGCCTTCTTCCTAGGGCTTCTTCTGTGGTGGCGAAGTCGATCTCTGTCTGTGCTCAGCCTTGGGCTTATTTTTCTTTTTCTTTATTTATTTGCTAATCCTTTTGTTCAGTGAAAGCAGGCCTGGCCCGGTTGAAAGACTACAAGCAAATCAAAAGTTTTAGCATGACACTTTAATTTGAAATCAAAATTAATATGAAATTAATTTTGACAACCAAATCTCGGGCACGAATTTATTAGTGAAAGCATATCCAAATATCTATCCACTAAACTACTAATGGATCAAGTCATATTATTATTATTGCTTGTAAATATATAAGATTTGATATATATAATTTAATTTTTATTTAATATTTTTTAGGTTCTGGTTGTGTTAGCACTACAAGCATTTGAAATTAATAGCACAGGATAAGAAAGAAAATAACAAATATCTATATTTAGTTAACACATAAAGTTACTTTTCAAATGATGAACATTGACATGCGAAGTAAAAGACTAAAAACCCACTAAGATGATAATTTTCTTGTGATTTCCCTAAGATGAGATTTGATTGACATTACATTATTAATATTTTATTATTTTTATTTTAATCTTCATTCTTTTTCTTTCTAATCTTTTATTGTATTTTTAAGTAATAAATTCATATTTAAAAATTTAAATCAATCCAAATTTAATTAAACAAGTTCAGTTCGAATTAATTTTTAAAATATCTAATTGACGATATGTTCTAGTAATATGAAAAACATATATAAATTAAAAACTCATGAATATTCTCATTACTTATAATTACTCTATGAAGACATTTTAGTTTTTCTCAAATCAAAAGTTCACATTCCTATAATAAATCTACAAAAATGATTTTTTGTGTTAGTTTACAGTTAAAATTGAAAGCAATGAAAAAAATTACTGAATCCAATCTGCTAAGATACATGCATATATATAATATACATATAAACTGCTAAAATGTAAAACACTTCAATACAGGGACTTGCTGGAAATGCATCTACTAGTTAGCATATCACACCATAATAACACAGACTTCAAATCATACAAATAGAGCAACATAATTTAAGTCTTCATGCTAACTTGATGCAAATTGCTCTACCACAAATAATAATACAACATGATAGTAGCACTGAGGATAATTAGTAATCTATAAACACATAGAGACTTCCATCACTAGACATTCTGGTGAATGAAAAGTTGATAAACCCCAATACCAAATCAACTTGCCCTTCAAAACCCCACATAAAAAGGATTCACGGATCTTCACCTTTGGCTAAAGTATTAAAATTCCATAGTTTTTGCCTTTTTGGCCCTTTCTCTTGCAGAAGAAGCATAGTGCTTGCTTCCATCACTAGAGTTACTTGATCTGTCTTCGCAATCATTTGTCCATGTGCTTTCGAAAGATGGTGGTGAAGGCAATCCCAGGCGTAGCGACAAGTCCCATTCAGTTTTAGATGTCTCCATGAAGATTGGATCACCTTTTGGAGCACCCATGGTGCTTTTGCTGCCAATAGGGCTTTCCGTGTAACTGATATCACCCTCATCAAGGGATTCAACTCGTAAAATTTCAGTTGCTATGTGATGTCCTGGACCTGGATTAATTTGAAAAGACTGGCATGAATGTACCTCAGGCGCATTGCTATTATAATACAAGGGATAAACTCCAGCTAAATTTGAACTGGTATAGTTTGCTGGTGGAATCGACCCTCTTTCTTGGCACAATGTAGGAGATGGCCTCACCGAGATAGGACACAAACTTCTGTTGATGATAGAGGAATTAATATGCCCACGAGACACATCTGAGTTGTTGAACTTGATCTCTGGAATGGTGCTACTGCAAGTAGTATTTGTGGGTTTAAACAAGGCAGTGTACCAGGATGGAAACTCCGACGCAGAGTTTTGGAGGTTCCCGTGGTTAGGAGTTGTCCGCAGCATATACTCTAGGTTGGCCTTGTTATTATCAGAGATTTTCAGACTAGCAGTTCTGACATCATTGGATATGGGGCTAAGATAGCAGCTGGGGTTGCTGCGGTGTTGGCTCTTTGAAACTCTTCTGGGAATGCAACCAAGATTTAGTGCCGCTGAGGAAAGAAGACAGGAAAGGAAAATCATACACTACAATAAATTTTAGCAATCCTGAAATGGCATTCTGTTTTGTACTTGAGTTAGTGAACACACCCAAATGTCCATATATTATGACATCAAGTATCATAGGTCATAAATTTTAAGATCCAGAATCCCATTTCCTAATTTGTCATGGGCTGGAACAAACAATAAAGAAGATAAAGTGGTACCTTCAATACAAGGCTGCAAGAGATCTCCACTTTCAGTGGCCTCTTCCTTGCGAATTATGGTGTCAATCGCATCGTTGACTCTGTCTTGCAGTGTCTTGAGGTCCACATATTCTGCCTGCATTTCCCACCCACCCTTTATACAGGATAATTCATTTGTGACCTTGTAGATATATTTGTTAACAAAGATTGGCCTTAGCTGATCATTTTCATTTATCTGGAACTTATTCTATTATCTTATTTTGTATTACAAATTGATTGATTGATTTATTGTGACTTCATGGTGAAATCCAGAATAGTAATAGATGAATTGACACAGTTTTATTGAAATGAATGAGGGGAATGCCTTCCTTTGCTTTTTCTGTCATTTTTGAGGAGGGTAGAAGATGATTGGATACTGAAGAGTACAGACCTCGGAATTGGCTTTGGAGTACATGATCTCCTCAGCCTTGAGAACAACAAAGGGAAGCTTCTCCTGAAACTCCTTGTTCTTCCTTGTAGCAGGACTGTGCACATCATTTGCCACTCTGCCATGGAAGTAGAATTATAATTTTAGTAACATAAAATGACGTTAAGCACAGCCATAAATCAGCATCTAAATTTGTTGCTTTTAAAAGCAAGATGGCTGTGGATCAAATAAAAAGAGAGAACATGTGTTCATACAAATGAATCAATGATACAAATCAAGAGACATAAGAAACAGTCATTGACCTAAAGATCTCTTGAATAATGGATCCGCGAATTGGTCGGTGCCTGTCACTATGCCAAGCACGCCTCACACACTCATAAGGCCTAGGTCCTGGTCTTGGCATCTTTTCACCACGCTCTCTCTGTCTTTATCCTGCCATCACATAATGCACGAGGACACTTTCCTGTAAAATATGGAAGGTTGGAATCCTCATAAGATGTAGAAAGAAATAAAATGGGGGGAAAGAACTATGTAGTTTGAATTTTCAAATGCATAAAAAGACTTAATTCCAATACAATTAACATTGTAACATAAATACATATTTTTAGACTATCCGAAAATCTACCAGTAACCAGGGTAGAAAGTGGATAATTGGATTCAGGTAATAATAAAAGCTAAATTATTTCATAGGTATGAGAAGAAGATAAACAGATTAGCATAATGTCCATACCATCAGCAGAATTGTGCAAACCATCTATTGGTCATTCACTCTTAAGTTCCCAGAGAATGGAACAGTTTGTAAGAAAAATCTAATAAATATCCGAGAGTATCTTAATATGTCTTATCTTACTCAGATTCCCTTGAAAGACAAGAATTAATCATTATCTAGGACAAGATACCATAAATTCTAATTAACTTTACAGCTTTGGATTTGTGATTGAATCAAGAGTGCAATCAGCATCTAGAGGAGCAAAGCCAGTATTCTACCATCATGCTACAACCTGGTTACCTGGGTTCTGAAATCATTCATCAGCAAAATAATAAACTTGTGGCTCGTACTCATGATTCTACTCCATCAAAGATGTCTAAAACTCTATTGAAAGATCAACAATTGACAATGTCAATGAACTTATCTTGTATCTAGCAAACTTTCACTTCAAACAATACGCCAGCTAGTGTAGCTAGTGAAAACAAATGGAAAACCACATACAAGAGGTGGACATTCTTTGCTGATGAGTGATGATTAAAGCTGCATTTCGGACTCATTATTGGAAAATCGTTGCATATCTACTTTTCCATCATATAAACTCCAAATAATATATAGATGAATGTTTTGAGGAGGCAAACCATGTTATGTCTAAAGATTTTTACCTACTTGACCAACTCTATATGCCAAAGTGAAACAAAATCTGTTGGCACATGGACCTAGAGTTGGCTAGATATACAAAAGGCACACTGCACACCTGAAGATTGCCTAATATAGAATCTCTAAAATCCTAAGGTAAGAGGTAATGATGATGGAAACTTTTGAATTTGTGACATCCTAAAGTAAGAGGTAATGATCATGGAAACTTTTGACAAGTCATTAATGTCAATGAGCTGAAAAAGAAGGGCATTATGACACATAACTACCTAACAAGGCCCTTTGTGTTTCACACATCAAATTTATGCTTTATCAGATCTACTATGACAAAAGCAAGTATCATGCATTAGTCGGCAGTTGGTTGTCATAGAGAGTTCAATATAGTTGAAGAATATGCAAATGGTCGCTGGGGGAAACAGCATATATAGAGCTCAAAAAGTCAAGTGATTTCATTTCAAGGTCAAAATAATCAGCTAAATCAATGCAATTACTATTACGGTTGACAATAACTTATTGACAAAGCAGTTGCAGGTATGTACTGTAAATCACGGTTCGATTCAAATATGACAATGCAACATAATTGCTGACGCATGCTTACCTTATGGGGACAATGGAAATAGCTATATATGATATGCGAGCATGAGAACATTTCATATAAATCTGTATAAGGAGACGCATGCATGAAAATTTATTCAGCAACCAGGATATTGTGACTGATGTCCTGTGTTTGTAGAAGAGAAATAGGGAGGACCGAGTCCGAGAGGTGACATAGGAGAACAGGACCTGGAAGAAGGCAAAGGAGCTCACTTGTCACAGTGGTTTCGAATATTAGGGGAATAAGAGAGGGGGAAGAGGAGAAAAGGGACCTGGTCGGAGAAGCTTCTGGAAGATAGGTTAGGAGATCGGGAGAGAAGAGCAAAAGAAAAGGAAACGAGAAGAAGAGGGAAAAGAAGAAGAAGACATACCCGGCCGGAGATCAGTGAAGGGCTGCAACCGACGGAGACTGGTGGGGAACTGGCGAGGGAGGAGAGCGGCGGAGAATGCCGAGAATGCGGCTAGGGCAAGTGTCCAAAGTGAAGGACGAAGGGTCGCAACTCGTGTACCTCGTGGACCTCGTGTTGTTGGTGTGTTTCTGGCTAGTAAATTGACTCAGTTCCGACCTATACGACTCGTCCAGGTCAACCGATTTGACTATGGAAAATTGGGCTGACCTAGAATCCCGGCCTTTTCGTTCAGTGAGATTTGGGCCACTGTAATTGGGTTAATTTAAACGGATTGTTTTCAATTTAAACTAAAACGTGAATTTCAATTTGATTCATAAAATTTAGTTGGTAACTAGGTGTTTGGTTAATCATGATTACGAGAAAGGATGAGATCCTCTCGCTCGCCTAGGGCAAACCCTGCTCCTCTCTCGAGAGATCGACCGCCCCCTGCGTCGCCGGATCCCCCATCTTCTTCTCCCACCTCTCAACATAGAGCACCTACCTCTGTGGCTTCGAAAATGCCTTCTTCCTCGATGTAGGGTACTAAAGTTCAGGATCGGGATTGAGATCCTCAATCAGCGAAACAAGGTGGAAAGATCTCCAATCTTTCATCGACAAACTTCTCCTGGGCGCAGGTTCTTCGAGGTATGAACGGCCCTGTTACAACCCGCTTGATGGGATAGCTAACTCATCAATTTCATAGACCAAACCATTGGCCTAATTAAAATGCTCAATCTGAAGTTGATGGTAGCACACCCATCAAGCCTTATAAGCCAACACCACATCCAACATACTCCCGATGTGGGACTAAATCGGGGTATTACAATCTCCCCCACTTATGTCTTGACGTCCTCGTTAAGACCCAACTCGAGTCTAGTACATAGCCCAAAATCACACCCAAGTCGGTGGGCATGTGAGGCATAGCCTAGTAGCGGCTCCACCCCATCACTTGGGCAACCCTTTCTCACATAGGCTCCCTCACCATGCTTAGGACTAGGTCTTGCTCTGATACCATTTTGTTACGCCCCGCCTAGGTTTATCCTTATATAAGGGACCTCACCTAGGAGAAGTGCAACTAGCAACAGAACATCAACATCAAAATGGACTGAATTTAAAAGATCAGATCCTCTCTCTGATACTCCCCCATTCTTTCAAAAGATCAGATCGATCCCTACTAGTAGGGTTTCGTTTCATAAGGATCAATTGAATCAATGGTGTGAGCCTTGGCATTCTAGCCTGATTAGAAAGTTTTTCGGCCGTATTCCCCCAATTCTAGCGGTTCGTTCTTGGGCGGAAAAATTGTGGTCTTCCTTTGGTTTGAAATCGGTTTTAGATCTCGACGATGGTTTTTTCGTTTCCCGATTTGCATCTATTACTCATGCCACTGAAGCCCTTGCGGCTGGTCCTTGGTCGTTTCGTGGTAATCTACTCCGGTTGATGCCATGGAAACCAATGTTTAGGCCTTCGATGGAGCAAATCACCATAGCTGCTGTTTGGGTTCGGATCCACGGTCTTCCTCTTGAACTTTGGAATGAACACTCGATCTCTATGATTGCTGCTTCTCTTGGCAGAGTTCTTAAAATCGATGATCGATCTTTTTTCTTTGAACGTGGTAAATATGTTCGTGTTTGTTTGGATTTGGATCTTGCGATCCCTGTGTGTCATGGTGAGTGGGTGGATTTTGATGGTACTGAAATTTTTCAACGGGTTTCATACGAGAATTTGCCTTCGATTGGTTTCGCTTGTGGCTTAGTGGGTCACTCCCAGGCTTCCTGTATATCTGTTTCTCCTTCACAAGTTTCGATTTCTCCTGATTCGAATGGTACCAATTTTGTTGAGTTAAATCCCGCTACTCCCATACCTCCTACGATTTCTCCTATCCCGTCGGAACCGGCCTGTGGCCCTTGGGTGCAAGTCTGCCGTCGTCGTCCCCGTCGTCCACTGGTATCTGGCTCTCGCCCGATGCCAAACGACAAGGTTGATGGTCAAGGTCTTGACCCTCGTGGCCTGGGCATGGGAGCTGCGGTCAGATTGAATCCTAGGGGCCAAGGTTTCGGTCAAGTTAGCCAATCCGGGTCTGGTCATCATGGTATGCAGTCAGACTTTAATTCGGACTCGGGTCCTTCCTCCCCGAAGATGGACTTGGATCCTCTCTTGGAACCCGTAGACCCGAATGCGGATGTATATGAAGAGATGGACGAAGGGAACCCTAATCCAGTTCCTCCCCCAAATAAGACGGCCGACCCTAATCCTCTATCTACACGAGCAGAGTTAGAACTTCCCTCCCCCCCTTCTGCTCCGAGGCCTGAAGAGGATGCTTCTCTGGTTCCCGTGCCGGTCTCTCGCTCTTTTGAGCACCTTGCTCGAGAGCTGGAAGTTGTCTTCTCTGCTGCTCCCTGCTGCAACCTCGGTAGCAACCGCGCCCTCGTTCCAAAAAGAGCTCGAAGCAACCCCAATCTTCCTCCTCGAAGGTTATCAATGGCCCGGTGGCCACTAAGAGAAGACGCTCAGAGTTATTACCTACATCTACGGAGGCACTCACTTTGGGTGCTTCTGGTTTGTTACAGGGAAGCTCTCATTCTCCTGTCCAATTTCTTTAACTTGTCTATTATGATTATATTAAACTGAAATATTCGAGGGGCTCATAAACGCTCTGCTGTGGATAGGGTTAGATCTATCATTAAGAGTTTTCATGTTCATGTTCTCTCGATTCAAGAATCTCACTTATGTTTGATTAATGCTCAGTCCTTCATTCGCTCACTCGGGAGAAATTGGAGGGGCAATACCGCCCCTTCTGAAGGGGCTTCAGGTGGCATCATCCTTGCCTAGGATACTTCAGTAATTCAGTGTCAGGTGCTTTCTATCCAGAAGCAAATCTTGCATGCTGTTATTTCTATGGATAATCATGAACCTTTTTTATTCTCCTCTATCTATGTGAGTACTAATCCGATAATTAGATCTGAGTTGTGGGATTCTTTGTTGGATTTTGATTTTACTTGCTATCCCTGGTTTCTGATTGGTGATTTTAATGCTATCTTAGACACTGCTGATAAATTTGGAGGCTTGCCTTTCATGGTTAATAGACCTGTTAAAGATTTTCGCAACTTTATTTCAAATTATAGTTTAATTGATTTAAAATTCATTGATCCTAAATTTACATGGAGCAATAACAGACAAGGTCATAGGAAAATTTTAATTAGGCTTGACAGAGCTTTTGCCAACCCTGCATGGCTCCATTTCTATGGCCAGACTTCTGTTAAACACATAAATAGAGTTGGCTCTGACCACTGTCCCTTAATTATTAACATACACCCCTCATCTAGTAGAAATTCACCTAGGAGCTTTAGATTTCAAAATTTTTGGCCTGAATATCGTGCTTCTCATCAAATTGTTAAGGAAATCTGGGCTAGAAATCTCCCTAGCATGGATCTAAATTCTTTTACAAAATTCTCTCTAAATATAAGGCAAGCTAGATATGCACTTTTTGATTGAAATAAGAAGGTTCTTGGTAATCTGGAAGCTCATCTATTTACTGCTCAAGCTGAAATATCCAAGCTTGAGATTCTAGAATCAAACAATCTTCTCTCTCAAGCCCAGTAGCTCTCCCTTAAGGCTCTCTATAACAAAGTTATTGCCCTTAATAGACAAATATCTTTAAAATGGTGGGCTAAGGCTAAGGTCAAATGGTTAGAGGATGGAGATAGAAATACTGTTTACTTCCACAGAATTGTCACTTCTCGCAGGAGAAGTAATAGAATCTTATCCCTTCTAGACTTCTCTGGCTCTTCTGTGACTGATGAAGATGAGATTATAAAACTTTTCCAAACGCATTATTCTAGTTTATGATCTCAATCTGTTGCTTCCTCAGCCAGTGCTAGGTGGCCTAGCTTTGTTAATCTTCCTTCCTCTTTGACTTCTGAGCTTATCTCTCCTTTTACTGCCCATGAGGTTTGGAATGTGGTAAAGAATCTTCTTAATGACAAAAGCCCAGGGATAGATGGCTTCACTGTAGAATTTTTCAAATCTTACTGGTCTTCTATTTCCACTTCCTTCATGGAAAGTATGCAATCTTTTTTTAGCTCCTCCAATCTTCCCTTAGATTGGAACAAAACTCTTATTGCTTTCATCCCCAAAGTTAAGAATTCTAAGGCTGTTAAAGATTTCAGGCCAATTTCCCTTTGCAACCTTTCCTATAGGATTTTAGCAAAGGTTTTGGCTAATAGAATGAAGCCTACTCTCCCTATCATCATCTCCCCAAAACAAACAGCTTTCATTAAGGGTAGAAATATTCATGATACTATCACGATTGTGCAAGAAATTCCTCATTCAATTTTTGACTCTAGAAGTAAATGTTCTTATGTCATGGTGAAACTTTATCTTGATAAAGCTTTTGACAAGCTTTCTTGGGATGCTGTGTTTGCTGTTCTTAATGCTTCTAACTTCCCCTCTGCCTTCATTAATTAGATTAAAACATGTATAACATCACCCACTTTTGCTTGTAACATTAATGGAAAGACCTCTCCTTTCTCCCTACTCTATATTATGGTTGCTCAGACTCTCACTAATCTGTTGAACAAGGCTGTTACTGATAAACTTATTATCCCATTCAAACTGAAGAATTCTTTCAATTATCCCATTTGATGTTTGCTGATGATGTTCTATTAGTTTTCAAAGCTAACAAACAAGGGCTTGCTGCTATTAAGAACATATTGATCACTTATGAAAGTTTAACTGGCCAGCTGTGAACCTAAATAAGTCAAATATATTTTTTCCTAAGCATGCTCCTGCTCATTTTAAACATTATGTCTGTTCTGTTCTTAACATGAAATCTGGGTTATTTCCTTTCAAATATCTAGGTGCTGTGATTTCACCTAGAAGAGCTCATAGACAAGCCTATAACCATGTCTTAGAAAACATTCAAACCAAAATTGGCAACTGACAGAATAATTTTCTTTCTCAGGCTAGTAAAATCACCTTAGTGAATTCTGTTCTCAGCTCTATTCCTATCCACACTCTGTTTGTTTCCTGGATTTCTAGCAAAATAATTGAGGAAATCCATTCTAAGATAAGAAATTTTATCCGGGCTTCCAAAGTAAACTCTAGAGGTCTCCACTTGATCTCCCGGGATACTCTCACATTACCCAAAACACTAGGTGGACTTGAAATTCAGGATTTGCACTTAAAATTTGTTTCATTACAGCTTAGACACATATATGCTTATTTGGATAATCATGCTTCCTTGTGGGTCAACTTGGTTAAAGCCAAGTATCCTATTCTTTCTCAATCTTCAATTATTATCCCAAGGAAATGTGCAAGAAGTTGGAAGTTTTTTCCGAATGCATTATCGATTTTAAGATTTGGCTTTCAAAAGAATGTTGGGTCTGGTATTTCTACAAGTTTGATTCATTAATCTTGGTGTAATGAGCTTCCTCTTATTTTGAAACCTACTTTTATTAATGCTCAAGTTGATTTAAGCTAGGTCAAGGTAGATTCTTTAATATGCAATAACAATTGGAATGATGAAATTGGTTTGCAATATTTCCATCCATATATTTGGGAATCCATTAATAAAATTCGGTTGTCCCTCAATCCCGAGGATGATAATTGGGTGTGGATCCATGAGGCAAATGAGCTAGTTATCACTGGTTCTGCCTATTCATATCTTAGAAGTCGAAGCCTTTTGGTTGACAACAGTAAACCTTCCTTGGACCATCTTATAGGACCTTAAACTCTCTCCAAAAATTTTAATCTTTCTTTGAAAATTTCTTCATGGTAAGCTTCCAACCAGATCCTATCTTAATAGGATTGGTATCAATACAAACAGTGAGTGCCCCTTTTGTCAGGATCCTACCAGGGCTGAAACCATTAATCATCTTTTCTTTGAATGCACCTTCACCTCTAGTGTTTGGTCTCTCCTGGAATCCACAACTGGGTTACTTCTATCAGATAGGTCCTCCTGGCTCAATGGGGGTTGGTTGTTAATTCCTAATCTAAAAAATGGTCTTTTTTCCTTGCGAATTGTTATTGCTGTCACCCTATGGCTCTCCTAGCACGCTAGGAATGAATGGATTCACCACGTTAGGCAGTTTTCTCCTTTTGCCTTAATGACCAAAATTCTCGCCTTCATTGCACAGATAAACAACCCTAAAATGCCCGAGGGAACCAATCAATCAAACCCTGTGGGGCAACTTGAATTTACTTGGATTCCTCCTGATATGGACTTCATTAAGATAAATTGTGATGACTCGTGGTCTGTTTTTCATGCAGGAATTGGAGCTGTTGCCCGAGATCATATGGGTCACTGCTTATTCTCCTTTAGTACTTATTTGGTGGGCCTCTCTTCTCCTGCGATGGCTGAAGCTCAAGCTATATTGCATTCCCTTAATGTTGCTTTCTATAGATCAGTTCCAAAAATAATCGTGGAATCAGATTCAAAATCAGTTGTTGAAGCAATAAACGGTCTCTGTCAAATTCCCTCAAAGCTAAAGACTTTAGTGAAGCAGATCAAGACTTTGGAAAGGAATTTCATAAGTTGTAAATTCTAATTTTGCACACGTTCTTGTAATAAAGTAGCCCACTGGGCTGCAAATAAAGCTAGGCAACTTAGGGAGTCCAATGTATGGACTTCCAATAGGCCGCATGAGCTTGATGTAATCCTGATTCAGGACTTTTATGTTAGTATGTAATAAATTTTAGTTCCTTTTGATAAAAAAAAACTAGGTGTTTGGTTGAATGAAATAGATAATAAATAAAATATTATTTTTTATGATCTATTTATTCTTTTATTTGATTGTAACTTGTTGATAAGGAATAGATAACGAATACTATTTCGTGAGATTTATTGTTATTTATCTCAACTAAAAAAATATTATTCTCATGGATATTTTTTAATATTTATAATATTACGTAAGAATATAAAAATCAAATTATTAAATTAATTTTAATAATTATATATCTTAAGTAGATAATAATAGTTATTATCATTAAATATTAGTTTAATTACTATTTTATAAATATTTAATTATTTTTATGAAAATATAATAAATAATATATTTTTTATTTTAAATTAATAAATTATTTTATATAAATGCATATTTTATTATATTGTTATTAATTAAAATAATTAAAATATTATTTATTATATTTTATGATTGTTGAAATAAATAAAGAATAAAACAAACAATGAATAAGAATAGAGAATATAAATAAATGATGAATAAAATAGTCATTCCCTTATTTGGTTGACAGTAAGAATAGACTATAAATAGCTATTTTATTATTTGATTAGCATAAAAAATAAATAAATAATAGGAACAAAATAACAAAAAAGACCTTATAATATAAATATATCTCTACACTATTTTATAATTTATTCACACATGATATTTTACTCTAATAATATTATGATATCTCACTTGTCTTTCTGATAATATTATAATTTATTTTAAAATGATAAAAAATATTAAATACTATATTTTGCTATGATTTATAATAACAGAAATATAAATATTATAGTCAAATTTTAAAATAAAATATTAATTAATTTTTTAAATTAATTAATTAATTAAAAATTTTAAATTGAATATGATATTACTCTAACATAATAAAATTAAAATTACTTGAAATTATTTATATATTTCGTATTTTTTAAAAAATAATTAATTATAATAGGCAAATTTATAAAATATAACCCGAATAGGTAATGAATAAGTAAGTAATAGTTATAACTATTTGTTGCTCTTAGAAATTAAGTAAACAAGATAATCAAAATATACAAGGAATAACTATTTCATTCCTAGTATATTTCAACCATCAATAGACTAATTATAATTTAATCTCTCAAATTTTAAATTCAATTTATATTTAATCTCATGCCATACCGTAATTTTTATTATGATATTACGTGAACTGCATGTTCCAAAACCAAAAATAACTTTTTAGACAATATTAACATAGTTTGCAAAAAAAATAAAGAAAATAAAATATTGTAAAGTCAATCAATGCTAATATTGGTGAAACCCTTGGTAGAATAAGGAAAAATGATTAATATAAGGTATTTTTTTATTCACGTGTGAAGCATAATTCTGGCATAAAGTTACATTTCTTATAAATAAAATTCTCTGATAAACTTTCTTGAAATATCAAAAACATATTTGATTGACACAAAGTGAAATACAATTTTTTTTAAAAATGCTTTAAAATCATATTTTTTAGTCCTAATAGTTTACTCGAATTTTGATTTTAGTCCTCGTACTTTAAAAATTAGATTAATTAATGAATCTAGTTCAAACTATAGAGATTTTAACAAATCTAGTCCATATTTTAATTTGTCACAATTCTAGCTCAAACTTTTGAATTTACAATAATTATAACCCGTCGTGACTTACCTGTCACCTTTGTCGTTAGTTGCTAACGTGGTTGCACAGTTAGCTTTTCAATTTTTTTTTTATCCTTTAGTTTTGCTCATGTGGTCACATCAGATACATTAACTTTTTAAAACCAAAAAAATATATCAAAACCCTAAATCTACCCGACAAGAGTGCGCCGACCCCATTCTTCGTCAAAGTCGCTATTCTACCCAACAGGAGGGCGCATCAACGATCTCGTTCGCCGTCGGTGGCCGTTCTCGCAAGGTGTTCTTTTGTGCCCTTCTCACCAGTCGCTGGTGGCCGTTCTCGCAAGCCAATCTTTTGTCGCCCTTCTCACCGGTCGTCGATGGTCGTTCTCATTCTTTTGTTGCCCTTCTCACAATGTTCATCAGGTAAATTTCAGTAGTTGATTAAGCAGTCTTCATCTGGTTCTTCTGTTGCCCTTTATTATCTGCATATAGTTTGGGTTTAAAAGCAGTAGTTGATTTAGGGATGAATATGTAGTAGTTGATTTAGGGATGAATAGTTTTATAATTTTACAGTTTTAAGTATCGATGCTATTACAGTTTGAATAGTTTTACATGATGATTTAGGAATTATTAAACAATAAATTTCAGCAGGGTAAGTAGTTTATGCAAACTGAGATAAATGAAGTATCGATATATAACTGATGACATCAATTCTAGTTTATGATCAGTAAATTTTAGTTTATGAACAGTAAATTTCAGCAAGACAAGTAGTCATGAGACTGTCGTAAATTTTGATAGTATCGATAAAATTTTGGTAGTAAATGTTATCGATATATAACTGTTGTAAATTTTAGTTTATTAGAGTCATAAATATCTTACTCTTGATGATTTTGATAATAGACAATGGCATCAATAACAACTGAGATAAATGATGTATCGATAACGTCGTCCATGTCTCCTCCATTTTGTCGTCATGAGATCATGACATGCTTGTTAACATCAAATACTAAGAAAAATCCTGGGAGAAGATTCTAGAGATGCATACATTGGAACAACAAAACGGTAACGACTTCTAAATAATATAATTTTATTTTTATTCATTTCTAAATAATATAATTTTGTAATGACATCTAACTATTTATCCCTCTTGCATAGGATGGTAACGATTGCGATTTTTTTATTTGGTATGATCCTGCATATTATGGACGCACAAAAGAAGTTTTGCAAAATCTGACCACCGATAAGGACAATTTGAAACTGAACATCATACTACTTCAACGAAAGAATGATGTTTTTGCCAACAAAATGGCAAAATTGGAAAAGGAGAACAAGAAGCTTGAAGCCAAATATAGAGTAATGAAAAGACAAAATCAGATGATGAAGACCTAGATTTGGCTATTATTTTGTGCTTGGATTGCAATTTGCATGTATACTTGTGTTTTTCTCATGTAATGAAATAACCCTAGTATTTTGTAAGTAGTACAATGTTTGAAAAAGTGTATGTTGTTTAAGTATGTACAAAGTATGTTGTTTATTGTACCCTTTAATTGAAATAGTTAAACTCAGTGAAACAGTATGTGTTACTGTGTTTGAAACAGATTTGGCTTAATATTAAAATAGTATGTTGTTTACTGTATGTTGTTAAAACATTATATTAAAACAAGTTGTTTGTTGAAATTTGCATCATGCTACTTGAATTTTGTAGTATATTAAAATTTGCATCATGCTACTTGAATTTTGTAGTATATTGAAATAGGTTTTAAAACACTATATTGAAATTTGCTCCATACATGCTGCTGGCTTAAACAACAAAAGTATAACATTCACCATTCATAGCCATATAGTATAGAAAATTATTTTGTTTTAAGATAAAACTTTGTCATGGAAGGTGTAAGATCCATTGAAGTCTTGTTTATTAATAGGGTCTTTTTTTATTTGTGTAACTGCATAGTCAATTCTTTCTTCTCAATGGGGATATTGTTATTGGAATTTGATGAAATTCGATGGTTTTTAAATTGAAAAATTCCGATTCATGTGCAAAGAGTACATTTATTGAATGTGAATCAACTATTTCACAATGTATATGCAAAGAGTACAAAAATATGCTGATGATGTTGTGATAAGAATCTTAGTGCAGCCTTTTACTTTTTCTTATTTGTTGCAGGACCTAAATCTTCTTTGATTTACTAAGAAGGATGAGCTGCCCCAGATAACAATATTGGTGGGCTCCTTTCAAATGCTTTGTCTTCAGTTCCAAAATTATCTCCAACAGATTTCAACAAGGTCTTCAATGACAGGACTCAGGTAATGGTTCTAGTGTTTCCATCTAAATGACCTCAACTTTTTGTGCTCATGCTTTTCTTTAATGTTCATACAAATACTTTTCTCCTCCATCCAGGACAACTGTTGGCTGATACTGCAAACAACAACAATATACACCATAACAATAACAGTAAACTGAAACTTGAAACTGTAAACTGGCCACTATCTATGTTCTTATGACACAAGGCACATGAGAATGTAAATACAGGAGCTGATGGATTATGTATCTGCAAGAATGTTTGACTCAACCATTTCTCAAATATAGAAAGAAACAAGTAATTACCAATTCACCATACTGCTGGCTGAAACTGCAAACAACAACAGTATACACCATAACAACAACAGTAAACTAAAACTTGAAACTGTAAATTAAAACTGCAAACAACAACAGTATACACCATAACAACAGCAGTAAACCGAAACTTGAAACTGCAAACTGAAACTACAAACAACAGTAGTATAAAACTAAAATTGAAACCATGCATTCACAGAACTACACCATATCATTTGAAACTGAAACCATACATTCACATACCATATATAGCAGTATGTACACTGAAACTGAAACCATTCACCATTCACTATAGCATCTGAAACTGAAATCATGCATTCACAAAACTAGACCATATCATTCGAAATTGAAATCATACATTCACTATAACAGTGTCATATAAACAAAAACTATATCTGGAGTATAAACAAAAACACCACTGTCATATAACAGTGTTTAATGACAAAAAACAATAGTGTTTAATGACCAAAAAACAATCATGGGTTATTTGGTGATGCTTGACTTTCTTGAACCATTGGTGATGTTTGGGAACCAATAAATGGGTGCAAATCAGGTTGACTTTCTTGGACAATGCGTGATGTTTGAACCCTCGTATCACGTTCACGAATAATTGAGTCATTCCATTCACCACGAGATGAGCATATTGATAGACTCGATCCATGCATCTAACATACATAATGATATTAGTAAGCTATCTAATAACTTATGACTTGAAGTATAAAAGATATTAGATAGCTTACTCTAAAATAGGTGTTTCCTGTCTCTTCACCTACGAAAACTCCAAATCCTTGTGATGCCATTGCTCTTTCCCTACAAACGGCCTAGTAAACAACCATGAATTAGTAATGACTTAATAGATTTTTATAAACATAATGACATAAATAGATAGATAACTTACTGCTATATTGCTTGAGACTTGCTCCCCTGGTACTCCTTATCCTAGTACTTCTACCTATTCCTCGAGATGATGATGGTTGGTTCATATGAGCCTAGTAATTGGATTTGTTAATAATTCAATATAATAGTAATGAAAAATAGGATAATCATAGGAAAACAACCTCAGTCTCAGTAGTAGTATGTGATGAAGATGCTTGTGCCCTAAATGGACAACTTCTTCTATTATGTTCATCTTGTTTGCATAAGCGACATGTTATAACAATGCCTCTTTTTGATAACCTCGAAGTACTGTCCTCTTCATGCAACTCTCTCCTCCCTTTTTTCTTGTGTTTGCCAGGCATCCTTTTGACAAAAGGAGGCAAAATAGGATAGCCTTCAACTTGTAGCCATGTATCCTTCTCTGTTATAGGTTCCAAGAGGAACTCATATATGTGCAAATAAGCCACCCTCTTGTAGTAAGAGTCAACATAATGATCCGGGTCTTCTTTTAGCCAAACAATGCACGCGATGGCATGATTACAGGATATGCCACTTATGTCCCAATATCGACATGAACATGTGCGGTCTAACAAGATAACAACATGCGACTTTTCCTTCTGTTGAACCTCAAACTTCATTCCCTGCAGGAGTTACATGACAAAATCCGGTTTCCCTCTTAATCTTCTCAAGTTTTTTTTTCTTCCTGATGTTTGGACAAATATCATCGGTGCTTTTCAACATCATATCCCTTTTAGCTTGCATCCTCGCCATCAACAAACGGCGGATATCTTCAAGCATATCAATTACATGCTTTGTTCTGGCCTTCAAAATATATCTGTTGAATGTCTCGCTTAAATTATTTGTGATTGTCTCACATTTATAATTTGTGCCCACAAAAGCTTGACAAAACTTTTGTACTCCGATGGCAGTAAAGTCCTGATGTGCTCGTTATGAAACAGCTGCAAGTTCATTCAAAGTTCGGTTAAATTTTGACTGAGTTGTGCATCTAGCAATTTTCCAAAAGCACGACTTCAGAGCATGCCCATTGTGTTTCTTTTTCCAGTTTGCATATACATGCATCACACAGTTCTTATGCTCGGCTGCAGGTACTCTTTGTTTAATGGCATGCTCAAGACCATTCAAAATTTCATTAAGACAGGGAAATAAATGAATGCTGAGAATAATATTAAAAATAGGAAATGAATGCTGAAAATAATATTACTTACTTTTTATTGGTTACTAATAATAGTCCAACCATACCCATGATCAACACCTAAATCATCAAATAAGATGCCCAAAGACCAACTCCAAGAATCATAGTTTTCGCCTTCGACAACCGCCCACGCAATTGGGAACATTTGATCATTTCCATCTCTGCCAATTGCGGAAAGCAGCTGTCCACCAAGAAATGTCTTCAAAAAACATCCATCAAATCCAATTATTGGCCTACATCCCAACAGAAATCCATTCCTTAGAGCATCAAACCCAACATACAACCGTTTGAAGATAGGAGGTGCACCAGTATATACTCGATCACACACAATGCTAAACAAACTTTCGGGGTTCACATGTCGAAGTTGTGCTAAATATGGACCAACCATGGCATAGTGATCCTCAATCGATCCCCGAAGCCTTTTTAATGCCTCCCACTTTGCTCTATAACTTTTCATTCTTGGGATACTGATATAAAATTTGCTTAGCAAATCTTTCTCCATTTCTTCAACATTCCACCGTGGCTTGTCTATTCCTCATTTGTCTTGAACATCCGTGTTCACTAACATATGTCTTAATAATCAAGGTCATCTCACTCTTCATCCAAGTTGCGTAAATTCTCCATGGACAACCAACATCGCACTTTGCTTCCATTTTTTTTGCACCAGTTCTGTACCATTTGATATTATATCCATTGGCAACTGAATTGTTTTGTATAGCCTGTTTAAATTGAGCAGTCGACTCAAACTTTATTCCAAGTTCCAACTTGACATCCCTCACATTAGCATTTGGATTATGTACTTTTATGTGGGTTTTTTTCTTCATACGCACGTTCCCAATGTTTGGAGAAGCTTCATCGTCACTAGTCACAGGAGTAACAATTTCATCATCACTATTATCATATTCACTCTCCCATTCATCTGCTTCAATGTTATGAGCTTCAACAGTGTGAGACACATTATCATTCAATGTTGTAGCTTGAACTCTGAGAGACACCTCTTCAGTCATATTATCATGAGTTCTGCTTTGAACTGTGATTGGTATAAGTTGACTGAAGTTTTTAATAGTTGGTCCATCACCATCCTTTTCCAAAACCTGACTTTTGCCCTTGCCCTTCTTTATAGCTCTAGAAATAACATATTCTTCATCACTCAATGACTCAAATTAACTTGACAAAATATCAGCGTCACTTTCTCCAACAAGATTATAGTCTTCATCTTCTGACGACTCACTATTGATATTATCAAAATAAGATCTTCCTACTTCTGTTTCTGCAACATTTACCTCATCAATTGGTTGTTGTTGATGTGAATCTTCAATTAGATTTTCATCTCCAACATTTAATTGCATCGATTGTTGTTCAAGTGCATCATTGATTATATTTTCATCTTTGCTGCTAATGTTTAGCTGTAGCATAAAATTTAGCCCATTATCAATCAGAATATTTCACTGAAAACTGCAATTAGATTATTGAAAACACATAACATATTGAAAACACATGCAATATTAGTTCTAACATATAACACTTACCAGTGATGAAGCTGAAGATCGATCTCGTACTGGAGGCAGAATGGTTCTCCGAATGCAATTTGAATGTAGGACCATCTATTCAATGCAACATCACATAATGATTAATTAGGTTTAAGAAAATTTTAATAAGTTTATAGATTGCAACAAAGTCAAAGTTTAATATGCTGTATGTACCTTACACGTTGTAGACAACTAGTGCAAATGGTGTGGGGGCACAGGTAGACAGACGAATAAAAATTGTGCTTTCGGCAGAGGAGAAAAGATACCGGCAACAATAGTGCTTTTGGGGTCGAGAAATGAAATCGGCAACAAATGAACGATGAGAAAGGATAGGAGTTACGTACTCAATAGTGCTTCACTATGCTCGTCGATTGTCTCGGGCGAGAAGGCTAGGGCATCCGGGGGATCGGCGATTGTCTCGGGCGAGAACGGCCACCGACGACAAAAAGAAGACCGACGATAGCGACAGAAGACGGGCTATTATTGCTGGCGAGAACGGCCACCGGCGACAAAAAGAAGGGTGTGGGGACGCAATTGTCGGGCAGAATGGGGATTGTGACGAGGGTGTGGGGACGGGCAATGGGATTTAGGGTTTGATTTTTTTTTTCTTTTGGTTTTAAAAAGTTAATGTATCTTATGTGGCAAAACTAAAGGATAATTTTTTTTTTTGAAAAGCTGACTGTGCAGCTGCGTCAACAACTAACAACAAAGGTAACAGGTAAGTCACGATGGGTTATAATTATTATAAATTCAAAAGTTTGGGCTAGAATTGTGGCAAATTAAAAGGTCTGCTAGATTTGTTAAAACTCCTATAGTTTGGCTAGATTCATTAATTAATCCTTAAAAATTTTAGTTTTAGTCACCACACTATATTTTCATTTAGGAGTTGAATCTCTGCCATCACTTGAGGCATAAACGGCGTTATACAAAGATGACGTGGATAAGTTAAATGATGATCGTTTAAAATGCATTAAAAGTATGAGGACTAAAATAAAAATCCGAGTAAAGTATGAGGATTAAAACCAAAATCTGAGTAAACTATAGAGACTAAAACTAAAATTCTGAGTAAATTAGGAAACTAAAAGTATGCTAACACCCGATTGCAAAATATGCTAATCTAAAATAATTTGGTCTATATTTTAATTAAGCACACCTTAACCCTTTTTTTTTATGAAGGGTCGAAACGAGTAGGAGCAGCTCTCGATGGTGACCACTCGACTCTTTCGCTTATGATGTGATGTGGAACGACTTCACAATATGTTAGAATCTGGAGTTCGAAGAGGAGTTGACTTTGAGACGTGAATCACTATCTTGAGTGTAATATTACTTTACAATAGAAAGTAATTTACCCCATGATACAAAAAAACTCAAAACTGAGAACATTCCAAGGAAATGAATGCTAATTTTCAGAGAGAGTGAAAAACGATTACAAAGTCCCCTTTATATAGGATGAATTACTATCTTGAGTGTAATATTGCTTTCCAATCGAAAGTAATTTACCCCAACATACAACAAAGCCCAAAACCGAGAACACTCCAAGGAAATGAACGCCAATTTTCAGAGAGGGTGAAAAATGATGACAAAGTCCCTTTATATAGATATGAAAAGGTTTGACAGTTAAAAAGTTTCAAATTCGAACAAATTAATGAATTTTCTAAAAAAATTAAAATTCAAACATACCCAACTGTCTGTTTAAATTTCGAATAATAAAAAAATAAAAAATAAATGTTAAATCCTTTTTTACCCCAGTATCCAAGTGTTAGTCTTTGATATATTAATATTTAGGCTAATGATCCAATGCTTAGCATTCTATGAACCATATAAAAGTTAACACTTGACATCCTGGGAAGGTTAAAATTAAAGACACTCTAAAAAACTTGAATCTTCTTACGTGGGACTTTTCACATCCTCTATTAACAAATTATACAACACAATCTGCAAAGTAGGTATATGAATATTAGATATGTACAATGCTCATATGAACGTTTAATTCTCCCATACTTGACACGCCGACCTTACACTACAGGAAAAGCAAAGAGTAAGGGCAGAATATAATCAACGCTCTTAACAAGCGCCGGTTATTAATCTAATTAAATACTGTTTGATTAGATTAATAACATGCGCTTGTTAAGGGCACCGATTTTTTTTATATATATATATTTTGTTTTTCGTTGCTTCCATCTCCCGTTCTGCTCATCACCTTCTCCCTATCCTTTTTCCCGCCTCGTAGACGTACTCTTTCACTCTTCAATCCCACTTTCTCGCGATCCTTTTTGGTTTTGATTTTGTTTTTCGCTACTTCCATCGGCTGCTCACCGCCTCGTAGACTCTAGGGATTAGAAATCAACAGATCCAAAGTCTCTTCAGTTATTCAATCCTCAACCCCAACCTCTTCTCCACGCTCTAGCTGTCGAACAACGAACAACCAAGAGAAGCGACATGGTGCAAACCCTCCACTTCCTCTCGCCTCCTGCCACCTCACCCACTCTTCCCAAGCTCTCCACCCTCGCACCTCCCCTCTCCCCCCTTCCCTCCCTTCCCAATCGCTGCCGCTCCCTTGGCCTCCGTGTCTCTGCCTCATTCGCTCCTCCTCCTGACCTCAGCATCCTCCCTTCCGATGGTGGATCCGTGGCCATCGACGCCGACACCGTCACCGAGGCGGAGCTCAAGGAGAACGGGTTCCACAAGACCACAACACTAGGCGAACCAAGGCGGTGTGCACGATCGGTCAAATTGAAAGCATTAATAGCCTCAAATCGGCTCTACTACCACTATTCTTTTGGCCACAAACAAATGAACTTCAGCATTGATGCTGGACTGCATTTGGTAGTTCTAATTAGGATTTTTGTGCATAGATGTTGCAAATGCATCTACTAGGTAATTGTCGCTCCTAAAAATGTGTTTTTATATTTTTGCATACAAACTCGATGGTATTATGGTATGACTGCATGTATCAGGCAGGGTACCCTTACCAATTTGCACAAAACCATTGGTAAAATGATCGCTATTGGAGTGGTTAAGGCAGAAGGAAAAATTGTGATTATCTACTGTTAATGGATGGTAGATAGGACATAATTCAAAAATATTAGGAATGTGGTCTATGTCAGTCAACTAAATTGGTAAACTGCATGTTGTGTGAGTCTTGCAAGGTTAAATTACCTTTAACATTTTCTTTTCGTGAATTGCATACCTTCAAAAAGTTATTCTATCTAATGAAAAATGCTACAGAATCTATGGCACTCAACACACAACTGTTGCAGAAATAAGATGGGTTAATTAATGTACATATCAAGATTTTTATCAAAATTTTCAAATATATCACACTTTTCATTTGTTTCAAATGCAGGTTTCAACTCCCAATTCGTTTCAATTGTATCACACTGTTAGACTCAGGTTAAGTTTTCCATTAAACTGTTGACCTGACATCGATGACGTGTCAACCTAAGTCCAGTCAACCATTAATTTAATATATAAAAAATAGGTAAGATGACTTGTATTAGTAAGCACGATAATTTAATAGGTAATCAAAACACTGTACTTAATAATATACGTCAGCTTACCTATTTTTTATATTAAATTAATGACTGACTGGACTTAGATTGACACGTCATCGATGACAGGTCAATAGTTTAATAGAAAATTTAACCCGAGTCTGACGGTGTAATACAATTGAAACGAATCAAGAGTTGAAGCCTGTATTTGAAACAAATGAAAAGTCGTGATAAATTTCAGACATTTAAATTTAATTCATCTCACATTTTCCTTCTTGGATTCATCAAATCATGATATTGTGATGATACTTCTCTGTATTAACAAAAAATGAAATAGTATGTCTACGATATTTTTTATTTTAAAATATAATCATCACATCTTCCTTGATATGGCAGTTCCAAGCATATGCATTGTTCTATTTTTTCTGAACTCGATCCGAAGAGCTTCAAATGTAGAGTTCTCTATTCATTGTTGTATTATCTTTTAGCTGTTGTATCATATGGTATTACCTGGTATTATTGCTAATCCAACTCACTGGTAAATTTGATTTCTTTTCTCATCTTCTTTTTCGGTTTACTTTTCTTCTTTTTTTTTGAAAAGAAAGTGAGGCCGCACGCCACACCGGAAATTTCATTAAGCTCATGAAATGTACAAACATACAAACATAGATTGAGTATAGAGGCTACCCAACCCAAGAAGCATGCAAAAACCAAAAACAAAAACAAAAACAACCACCCGTTACGTTAGACTACATTGATGCGATTCTAAAAAACTAGAGCCAAACGGAGAATTTCGTCACTTTCTGCCGGCTCGTCTCGAAAAATAGCAGCATCCTGAACAGTCCAAATGCTCCAACACCAAATCATCAAAATTTGTACGAGGTCCTTAATCCACATAGAAACCTCCCTCTCCGAGTCCGACAGTACCTTACTCACATGATTTTCATGAGTTCCAGTTTGTCTGCGAAAGTTAACCCAACCCACATTAGCACAATCACATTCCATATAAAGGTGTTTTGTCATTTCATTTTCTTCTCTGCAAAAAACACAAGTAGGGTCCAGGTCCGGAGAGCCGTGCTTAATGATCATGTCCTTGGTTTGGAGCCTCTCCTTAAGAGCAAGCAAGAGAACCAATTCCATTTTGAGAGGTCCCTTGCACTTCCAAACCTTAGAAGCACGCAAGTCGACAACACCCCTCTCCACCAGATGCCTATACATGGACTTGGTGGTGAAGGTCCCGGATGCGTCCCATCTCCAGATGTGAGTCATCTTTGCTACCTATAATGCCACTAGTTGCGATATTAATCAATCTTTCCACCTCTATTCCTCTACCGTGCCTCTCCATATGAAGTTCCACGAGATTTGAGGTCTCTCACCTAACATGTCCGCAACCCTTGAGTTTCTCGACCTACAATTCCCAAAAAGTTCTGGGAAATTATCAGCGAGCCTCGAGTTCGATGTCTATCTATCAGTCCAAAACAGAGTTGAGTTTCCCCTACCGACAAATGAAACCATCCCCATTGAGAACAGTAGTTTAGCCCCAATTAAACCTTTCCAAACACTGGACCAGCAAGAAGTGTTATGTTCATCTTGCCAAAAACGACGTTGGAAGTAGGCATGTTTCACAATGTATACCCATAATACGTTTCTCTCTGAAGCAACCCTCCACCACCATCTTCCAAGGCGCGCAATATTATGCTGTTCAATGTCGATAATTCCTAGCCCACCGTTGTGCTTTGGCGTGATCACATCCTCCCAGCAGACCAGCGCATTCACTCCTCCCTATTTGTTGCCATTCCAAAGGAAGTTTCTGCGCCTTTTATTAATTTCCCTAACAACCCATTTAGGCGCCTTAAAGACATTCAGGAAATGTCCACTCATGCCGCTCAGGACGCTATTTATAAGCGTGAGCCGGCCACCTCGGGAAAGGAGGCGGCCCTTCCATGATGCCAATTTACGATCCATTTGAGCAATAATGGGCGTCTAGTCCTCTCTCAGCAATCAACTGTTACGTAGTGGAAGCCCGAGATATTTAATAGGGAAGCATTTTGGTTCACATCCAAGGGCCTCAGCCACTATGCTAGCCTTTGCCAGGTCATTCTGAAGGAGTATCACTGCCGTTTTTTGCCGGTTGACTCTAAGTCCAGTAGTCAGCTCAAAAGCTCTCAGGAGAAGGTTGATGTTGATTAAGTCCTCTTCGCCTCCTTCAGTGAAGATGATGAAGTCATCCGCAAATCCAAGATTGGTCACTTCACATCCACCACCCGGATCTATCCCTTTAATCATACCTTCTGAATTAGCACGGGTCATCATCTTAGCAAACAAGTCTGCCACCAGCAGAAAGAGATAGGGGGAAAGCGGGTCCCCTTGCCGCAACCCCCTCCTATGTCTGAACCACTTTCCAGGCTTACAATTCAGCAAAATTGCCTATTCGCTCGATCTCAAAAGCTTCTCAATCCACATCCACCAAATGTCCGGAAAGCCCCGCTCGCAAAACAGGGTAAGCAGGAAATCTCAATTTATAGAGTCAAATGTATTGGCCATATCAAGCTTAATCAAATACGCCTCCTTACCCGAGCGCTTACCGTGGTGAACAATTTCATTGGTGGCCATGAAACAGTCATGAGTTGACCTGCTCGGTAAAAAAGCACACTGTGTATCCCCCACGAGCTTTTCAGGTTTACTTTGTGCTTTTCTTTTATTTTTTTCGTGAGAGTTGATTCAATTTAAACCCGACCCAAATTAGAAATGAGCTAGATTTCATAAAGATGGATCAAGCAAAAAAACAAGAAAAAAGAGAAAAAAAATAAGCTACTATTGTTTGGGCTCGCCTCTGCCGCTCCGGCCCACACATCTGGGTCGAGTCCAGCCCGCACTAGCACCAACGCTGGCATTCGCGTTTAGCGCACACGCTTGGCGCAGGTGTTTTCTCCCGCACACCCGTGTGCGCTGCATGCACTGCTGTGTGCAACGCCCAGCAACCGCTGGTGCTTGGCGCTCGCGTGTAATGCACGCGCAATGCTAGATACGATCCATTCCTGCTACCTCCTACTTTATCCTTGACTTTGCACCCAATTCGAAGTTTAATTGCACTGCTTCAAATGCTCATTTCTCAGTCAAATTAATGATCAAAGCAGCAGGATTAAATCGTACATCTCAGAGAAAATTTTGCTGCATGCCTTGGTCCAAATTACAGAATATGACGGTTCAATGTTCAGTATAAATAGAGGCCTATTGCAAAGTTCCAAATCATCCTAAAAACCATGTTTCTCAAGCGACGTTCCTTTCCGACGGCTCTCTTCTCCTTCACACCGTCTAAGGCAGAAGCAAGAAGATCAAAGTGCAGGATGCCGCATCCATATCCCTCCTTCGTAGTTATTAGACAGGAGCAGAAATTCAGATTCCGGGGTGCAGACAAAATATCTGATTTCAGACAGTATTTTTTCTTTCATTGTTTAGTTACCAGTTCTTTATTCCGATTCACTTGTACTGGTCGGATTTCCTCTCTCGTTAATAAAGATTAGTGTCATCTTCTCCCTGTGGATGTAGGACCGGTACCCCGGCGGGCCAAACCACGTGAAAGCAATACTGGTTAGGAGAACCTACAAGACACTATTCATGGACGGGACATGATGGAAGGCACTAAAAGGGAAAAGGATCAGGCCGACGAAAGTGCTAAAACAACTCTGTACATGAGCATCCGTGACGAGGCATTACGGGAAGTCGCATCAGAAAAAATAGCTGCAGATGTATGGAAAAAACTTGCTACAATCTATCAGGATAAAACTCTGACAAGTAAGATGACATTTAGATAAAAATTATATTTTTTACGCATGACTGATGTCACTTCTGTTAAAAATCATATTAGCACTTTCCATTATATTCTTGCTGATCTTGACGATATAAGAGTTTCTTTTGAGGAAGAAGATAATACTTTTATGCTTTTAATTACTGTCCATGCTTCTTTTAAGAATTTTCGTGAAAGTTTATTGTACGACAAGAAAACAATTACTCATGAGGTGACAATAATGCTAGTGTCAAAGGAGGTCATCGACTCTCAACTTACCACATGATCCTCTAGAAGTCATGGAAAAGCCCTGAACACTAGAGGACGAAGCAAGTCACGGGACAAAAATCGAGGTAAGTTCAGATCTAAATCTAGGTCCAAAAACATATAATGCTACTATTGCAAAAAAATAGAACACATTAAGTCAGAATGTCTTAAGCTGAAACAGAGACAACAAGAGAAATAAAATCAGAAGGGGGAAAGCATCATATGCTAATGAGAATGAAAAAGTATAGATACTTACTATTTCTGCTTATTATGCTAGATCAGATGAATGGATTTTAGATTCAGATTGCTCTTTTCATATGACGCTGCACCGAGATTAGTTTACCACATATGATCATGCTGATGGAAAAATAAATACTAATGGGAAATGACTCATCATGTCAAGTAGCAGGAATTGGCTCAGGAAATATCAAAATGCATGATGACATTAGAAGGACCCTAACTCAGATATGACACATTTAAGGTCTTAAAAGAAATTTAATTTCTTTATCTTCTCTAGATGCACTTTTGGATACAAGTATTCAGGTCAAGACGGAGTTTTCAGAGTCATAAAGGGGTCCTTAACAGTAATGAAAGCTTTAAAGGTAAATCAACTCTACATCCTATAAGGCATAACAGTAACAAGTGGTGTGGCTATGGTAACCTCTGAACACTCTGATGATGAACTTACAAAATTATGGCATATTAATGAAAGGAGTATGTTAATACTTGAACAAAAGGGACAACTTTGAAAGTAGAAATTTGCTAAACTTGATTTATGTGAATATTGCATTTATGACAAATAGAAAAGAGTTTCATTCTCCACAGGGCAACACTATGCTAAAGAAAAATTGGACTATATCCACTCTGACATCTGGGGGACTTCACCGGTTGAATCTCAAGGAGGAGCTCGATACATGCTCACATTTATTGATGATTACTCCAGGAAGGTATATGCATATTTTATTAAAAATAAATTCGATGTCCTCTCTAAATTTTAGTAATGTAAGGCAATGATCGAGAAACAAACCAGTAGATATGTTCGAACACTACAAATCGACAATGGCCTAGAATTTTGCAATGAAGAATTTAAAAACTTTTGCTCCAGGGAAGGGATCATGAGGCATCACACAATTCCCCACACACCTCAGCAGAACGGAATAGCAGAAAGGATGAACCACACCATCATTGAAAGAATATGTATGCTTTCAAATGCTAATATTTCTAAAAGTTTTTGGGCAGAGGCTGCATCCACCGCTTGCTACTTGATAAATCGATCTTCAACTTCATCAATTGAATTCAAGACGCCCGAGAAAAAATGGACCGGGTCGCCAACTACTTATGATCATCTTAAAATTTTTGGGAGCACTGTCTATGTGAGGGTGAATGAAGAAAAATTAGAATCTAGATCAAAGAAATGTATTTTCTTAGGATATCATAACAGAGTGAAAGACTATAAAGTGTGGTATTTAAATAATTATAAAATAGAAATCCATAGAGATATAATAATTGTTGAACATGTACTCTTGAAAATGAAAAAGGTGGACCAAGAAGAGGAATCTGAGGAACCTACATCTCCAGTATCACAAGAAGAAACACCACCTCAGCTTGTTACACAAGAATTCTAGTTCCCTACACCCGCACCTCGACCACCTTCCACAGAACATAAGCCAATGACACTGCTTCATCAGAGCATACCACTAAAGAACATGTTCAGGTCCAGGAGGAGCCACACCGGGTCAAGGAGGAGCAATATCAAGTTGAGGAGAAGCATCCTTATTTCAACGCCTGCAACTGACCTAGGCGACCATCACGTCCTAATCCTAGGTATGCAAATGTTATTACTTATGCTCCAGCAGTGGCTGAAGAAACACCGTGCACTCAAGAACCAACCTCCTATAAAGAAACCCTAAATCGGACAAATTCAAGAAAGTGGCATTAAGCTATGACAGAAGAATTCAAGTCCTTATAGAAAAATAATACTTGAGAACTTGTGAAACCTCCACCACACAAGAAACTTGTTGGGTGCAAGTGGATCTACAAACTCAAAGAAGACAGTATCTATAAAGCTTGGCTTGTGGCAAAGGGATACAGTCAAAAGAAAGGTATTGACTATAAAGATATTTTTTCTCATATGGTTAAACATACTTATATTCATGTTCTTCTAGCATTAGTAGCATTGCAAGACTTGGAGTTAGAACAACTTGACGTAAATACAACTTTCCTACACGGTGACTTAGAAGAATAGATCTACATGACACAATCAGAAGGGTTTGAAGAGAAAAACAAAGTTGATCATGTATGCCTCCTAAAGAAGTCACTCTATGGCCTCAAGCAATCTCTCAAATAATGATATAAAAGGTTTGATCAGTTTATGCTCGGTATTGGTCTCAATAGATCATCTTTTGACAATTGTGTTTACTTAAAGAAATCAATTATTTCTATGATTTATCTGTTCATTTATGTTGATGATATGCTTATTACGGCAAAAGATATTACTGAAATAGATAAGCTTAAGAAACACCTTAAAGGAGAATTTGACATGAATGACATTGGGGTTGCAAGAAAAATCATTGGGATGGAGATAATGCGTGACCGCAAAGCAAGAAAGCTATACCTAACACATGAATCTTATGTAAAGCAGGTCGTTGAGCGTTTTGGCATGCAAAAAGCAAAATTAGTCAAAACACCTTTTGCCGCTCACTTCAAATTGTCAGAATTGTTATGCCCGAAATATGAAAAAGAAAGAATTGGTATGTCACAGGTACCTTATGCAAGCGCAGTTGGCAATCTCATGTACGTCATAATTTGCACTCGCCTAGACATAACACATGCAGTTAGTGTTGTGAGCCGATACATGGCAAATTCGAGAAAAGCACATTGGGAGGCGGTTAAATAGATATTGCGCTACCTACAAGGTACTTATAAAAGTGATCTTATTTTTGGTAGAACTAATGAATCTTTTGTAGGATATTCAGACTCTGACTATGTCGGTGATCTTGATAAGAGGAGATCCATCACTGCCTACATCTTCACTGTAGGCGGAATTATAATAAGTTGGAAAGCTGGACTACAACCAATAGTTGCTCTTTCTACCACTGAAGCAGAATACATGACTATTACAAAAGTAATCAAAGAGGCGATTTGGCTAGGGTGCTTTGCTGACATTGCAGTAAAAATAATATTTAAATTACTGACTGAGATGTCACGTTAGTAGCTAACGGTCTGATTTACAACGAGTCGACGATGGGATATAAATGGTGTAAATTCGAAAGTTTGAATTGGAATTGATGTAAAAAAAAATTGAATTAGGTTCGTTAATTTCGTAAAAAATTAGATTAGATTCATTAATTTTTTCTTTTTGGATATGAAAAAATGGGAAGTCATTATGATTTAGCTAATCAACGAGCCTAAGCAAGTTCAAATTATAATGCAATGAAGTAAAATAAAATAATTTTCTTTAAAAATATTTTTATTAATAAAAAAGGAGGAAAATGGAGTTAAAATATCTGGAAGACTCTATACTCAATTATAGCTGTGTTATAAAGTCGGTCATCTGGTGTTATCAACAACACAACAATTGTCTTTGCATTTTCCTTCTCTCTCAATCTCTGATCAAATTGAGAATAGAAACGGAATCCCGCAAACTTAACTTTGCAAACAGCTTCTAGAGATGGCCGGCGAAGTAAGCTTCCGCAACATGGGATCCTCCATTCCGGTGGACAACGTCCAAGCTCTTGCCGCTTCCATTTATGACCAAGACTCCACTTCTGTCCCACCAAGATACCTCAGGCCAGAGGCCAAGACTACTGATCCCATCGCTTCCGACGGCGAAAATTCGAGCCTCCGGTCATTGATTTCGCTAGACTTATCGATTGCCGTACCTCACAAGAAGAGTCTGCCAAGCTTCACAACGCCTTTGCAGGCTTGGGCTTCGTCCAGGTAAGTGACCAGAAACTCATGCATATATCAAAAACCAGTTAATGGTGCAAACTCAGTTGTTGGTGTATTCCACAGCTGATAAATCACGGAGTTCCCGACGAAGTGATCGAGAAACTGAAGGCTGATATCATCGACTTCTTCAACCTTCCTTTGGAAGAGAAGAAGGCAGTCGCCCAGTTGCCGAACGACTTACAAGGTTACGGCCAAGCCTTCGTTGTGTCCGAGGACCAGAAATTAGACTGGGGAGACATGCTCTTCCTCATGACCCGACCACTCCACATCAGAAATATGAGATTCTGGCCTACCCGTCCTCCCACTTTCAGGTTCTTTATATTATCATCTCGTTAATTTCCTTGTTAATTAATTACGTACCTTTGAATTCAAGTTTCTCCTGCATCATTTATCTCAACTTAATTCAGGGACACACTGTCATCCTACTCTGTGGAGTTGAAGAGAGTGGCAGCTACTCTGTTGGAGCTTATTGCTAAATGCCTGGGGATTGTACCTGAGGAATTACTTGATATTTTTGAAGAGATTCCCCAAGGACTGAGGATCAACTACTATCCCCCATGCCCCAAAGCGGATGAGGTAGTCGGCCTTTCGCCGCACTCCGATGCGACCGCCGGCTTGACGTTGCTCCTCCACGTAAACGACGTCCCGGGACTGCAGATCAAACACCAAGGTAAATGGTTTCTGGTGGACCCGCTCCCTGGCGCTTTCCTTGTCAACGTTGGTGACATGCTTGAGGTATAAAATTTAACAAACGTGCTTAAAAGTTTTGATGAATATTTTAGAACTGACGAAGAATTGATGGTGCAGATACTGAGCAACGGGGAGTACAAAAGCATCGAGCACAGAGCAATAGTGAACACGAAGAGGGAGCGTCTCTCGGTGGCTGCTTTCCATTTCCCCAAGGAAGATGCCGTGATCGGGCCTCTTCCGGGTCTTGTGAAAGGGGGGAAGGGCAAGTACAAGAGTGAGGATTTCAGAAAGCTTCTGGGTATTCTACAGTTCCAAACTCGAGGCGAAGAGTCTTGCGATGCGTCTTAAATTATAAATCCTCGGTCCTCAGACGTGGAACGGATACTGACGTGTTAAAAATTATATATATATATATATATATATATTTGACAATTATCTGAATATATACTGAACTTTGAACATTGTAAACTTTGAACATTATCTTATTTATAGTTAAATTCAAAATATTTCTAAATTACATCATCAAATTTGACATTGATCTCAATTGTATTCTTCCGTCATCTCTTGGTCATCCGCCCCGTTAACTTCATGACGTGACAGGCTCATGTTAAATAAAATAATATTATTTTTACACATCATTAAAAAATTAAAAAATAATATTTTTTTAAACCCCTTCCATGTCACCACCTTCCACGTCACCGACTAATGCCCCACTTCAAAAATTAAAAAACCCATGCCATCGCCGACAGTAAGGACTTGAGCATCGAACTCATCCACCGCGATGCTCCCAAGTAGCCGCTGTACGACCCTTCACCGGAATGCTCTTCTGCGATGCCATAGAGGCCATCGACAAGCTTGATTGTTTCCCGTTGGCGGCCGCCGAACCATCGAAGCGGCTGATGATGCTACTCGAGGTGGTCCTGGTGATGCCAGTCGAGGCGGTTCTGGTGCTACTAGTCGAGGCGGCCGGCGCGCAGTTCCTCTCCGCCTCTGGTGCGCCATTGGATCTCTTCCATGAGAACAGACAAAGATTGGGCACTGCGCTGGAGCTTGAAGGGAAAAATTCCCGTGAGAACGGACAAGGGACGTCAAACAAGTCCTTTGACAGAGGGAGACGTAAAGGAGGAAAACAGTGGACAGGCTTCTGCTAGCTGTTGAACCGGTGGCGCTCCCTTGACCCACACGCTTGTTGTCTTGTAGAAAGCTATATTTTATGACTCCACTATAGTTAGAAAGCTATATTTTATGACTCCACTATAGTTAATGATAATTATTTTATAGAAGTGAAATGAAAGGAGCGCCACTTGTAAGGAGGAAAGAAAATAGAAGTGAACATCTTCTAGATGAGTTTGGCTCAGTTTTCACTATTCGCTCTTCACCATATGTTGTTGATAAGATTAAAGCCTCGTTAAGTTTCCACCATATGTTGTTGATATGTCGGCGCCGGAGGATCCACTGATGTCTAGAAACTTCCACCATTCCATCGCTACCACCCGTTTATGTTAATCTCATCACAAGCTTCTCTCCCCACCGTCCATCATCATCCGCATGAAATCCTCAAAGCAGACGAATCCGTCTAGGCTAATGCAGCTGTCGCCGTCGACCTCGGCGACCATGGATACAACCTCCTCTGTGGAGGGTGGGTCGTCAAGGACGAGTCGCCACAGCACGATCGAGTACTCATCGGAAGAGTACAAGGAGGAATAGAAGGACACAGAAGCGAAGGAGGCTTCGGTTCGAGATGGAGTGATTGCCCCGCTTCTTGCTGTTGGAGGAGGAGCTCTTCTTGAAGAAGCTCAAGAAGGAATCAATGGGCTTCATGTTGATTGCTTACGGTGGAGTAGAGGAGAAGGGATTGAATCCGATGAGAGAAGGGATTGAATATGTTGGTAGCAGCGGGAGCAGGGCTTGCAGTTGGTCCAAATGAGGTCACTGCTAGTATCGGCAATCACGACGATCTTGAACGGCAGGGTGCCGAGTTGGAGCTCCATGAGATACTCGCCGGGGTCGGATGAGAGCTTAACTTGGTGACGATGGTGTTATCGTCGGCGACGGCGAGCGAGCCGTGGGAGTCGCGGTGGATGAGCTCGATGCTCGATCAAGCCCTTACCGGCGACGGCATGGGTTTTTTAATCTTTGAAGTGGGGCAGCAGTCGGTGGAAGGTGGTGACGTGGAAGGGGTCTTTAAAAAAATATTATTATTATTATTTTTAATGACGTGTAAAAATAATATTATTTTATTCTACGTGGGCATGCCAAGTCATGAAGTTAACGGAGATGACGAGAGGATACAATTGAGAACAATGTTAAAGTTGAGGATGTAATTTAGAAATATTTTGAATTTGGCTACAAATGAGACAATGTCCAAAATTCAGGATGTATTCAGGTAATTACCCTTTCTCTTTTTGAGAAACCTGAAATTCTTCAATAAAATTATCATGGTTATGTATGTCAGCAGTGGTTACCAAAAAAAGGCGTGGCAGATTCACTCGACGATGGCGGCCATCGAGGGAGAAGATAAGGAGGAAGCATAGGAGGGAGAGAAGAAAAATAATAATCATATTTTTTAATAATAAAATTAATTAAAATAATAAAATAATAATTTACGTTGGATAAAATTTATCACGTCATCACTGTTAAGTGGCACATAAGCAAAAACCGTCAAAACCAATAGTGCGTGCTAAACGGGGTAACAGAATAAAAATTAGTGTATTTTCTTGCTAATGGAAAAAATTTATGCTAAAAATCAAAAAATGTGCAAAGTTCATATTTTTTTTTTGGTATTTACTCGAGAAAATATAGTATACCACTATAGACCTGAAAAGGTGAAGTTATTTGATTAAATAGTATTTATCTTAGCCTTGTAAATTATAGGTAATTCACATTTATATTACAGTCAATTTACATCCTGTTTCAGTCTTGAATACAATTATAGTGGATACAAATTTTAGTTTTATATGAGCTGAAACCTTTCTTCCTTCTATTGTTTTCTATTATATGTTCCTATGCGGAGGAAGACATATCTAGATGATGAAACAACAATCCAGAGTGTAGTCTTGAAGATGGAAAAGGGTAAGGTTGACTCATTTATATTGCAGAGTCTCGTGTCTTTAGTGTATGTTTGCTTTATTGGATAAAAGAGGATAGGATAAGGGATGAATTAATATTCATTGTTTGTTAATGCATAAATTAAAAAAAAATATGAATTGAATAATATAACATCAATATTATATTCAATGTACACTGAATTTAAAAAATTTATATTTAATCCTTCATCATTTATTATCCAATCAAATCCTATCATATCCATTGAAACAAACATACCATTAGAGTTGAGTTATTCCGGACCTGATAATATTAACAATGCTTGAATTTGGTTCATGAGACTTATAATTATGTTTTTGTTTCAAGTTGGGTAACGATGAAATCCACTAGACCTAGATCAAAGAGCTTCTTTACGATGATATGAAATTGAAGAAGTTTATATTCATGTATGATGGTTGATGCTATTAAATTTAATGACATCATACGATGCAAAACAGAGAGATTGGTGGATAATAAGAGCTTCAGAATTTGTGCCTTGAACTTTTTTGATTAGTAAACTCTAAAAATTACCTTCACCTCGTCAGCTCTATTGTGCGGTTGGTGTGAATCCTTTGGCCGGAAAATCACCATTTGCTGTACACTGCAGCTAAGGCTTGCTGCTAATGTTGAAGCAACAGGAAGCTTAGGTAGTTCATGGTCACTTTTTAGTCCCCGAGGATATCTAACAAGTAGGGTGATATTAAAACAAATCTCGTTATATAATGGTGGTCAAACACCCAATCTCATCACATATTTTCCTGTCTCTATGGAGATCCATGAGTAGGGATGCAAGATGGAAGAAGAGCAACTGAACTTTTTTACGTGAAAATATATTGTTGACTAGAAACCTAAGGTTTAAAAGAGAATGAAATGAGATATTTATAGATGGCATATTCTTTTTTTTAAAAAAAATAAAAATAAATGAAATGTTCTTCTCAATTTTGGAGAACTATTAATAGGCATATCATTCAATCATCAAGTTGAAAGTAACACAAGTCAATTAATGTGATTATGTGCTTTTTCATATGGATCTACATCATGGTACACTACAATATAATCGACCTATAGAGACACATAATTAGAGATAAATTAAATTTTTGTTTCTAAATCTTCACATTTAGAGACTAATAAATACAAAATTTATTTCTAATTAGTCTCTAAAAATAATTTTAGAGTCAGATCAATTAAGTGACTCTGTTGATGATGTTTCTATAACTTAGAGTCAAATCAAGTGGTTCTATTGTTGTTGTTTCTATAGATCTTTAGAGGTCAATTAAGAATAAATTTTGTGTCTATTATTCTCTAAATGTGAAGATTTAAAAATAAAAATATAATTTGACTCTAATTTTACGTCTCTATAGGTCAATTGTATTGTAGTGGTAGAGTTATGCTGGAATATTGGATTATGGAATTGGATTATGTATATAGTCATTTGTATAAGTATAGTTTCTCAAAGGATTATGGAATTGAATTGTGGATAAGTTTTATGGTGTCATTTGCAATCTTATAAGTCAATTTATGCCTACACTAATTGATTTTGATACTTCTTCGTATCGACCTTATTATGAACTTATAATAAAAAATTTATATATATAAAAAATAACATGAACTTATTAAGCAATAATCTTATGAACTTATGAACATGATTTTTTTTGAACTCAACGTATTTATGACATACCCTATATTTAACTTATTTATGACATACTCTATACCTTAAATAAATTTTTTTGAAATTATGAATTAAACCCTATATACATACCATAATGAATTTGAACATGAACTTATATTGGAATGACAAATATATTCATAAAATATATCCGCCTCAAATTCTCGCCAGCGCCAATCAAACGAAGTCGTCAACCTCATGTCCTCTCTTTCTATGTCTACAAACCAGGTCCCGTCGGGACTCCGGACTGCTCAAACAGCCACAAACCCCCATCTTGATCAAACTGTTCTGTCATTGTAGGATCCCAAAGCAACAGTCCCACGTCCTCCCACTAACGGCCGAGCACACCTGACGATTCCTAATCCAGCCCACACCACCAAGCCAAAGGTAAGAACCTATACAAAACGTCAGGTGGTATGCAGGACGTCTCAACCCGCCAATGCTCCTACTGCTCCCAGAAAGCGCCCTGCATAAGGTGAATATGAAACAACACCAAAGCAAAATCAAAGGAAGACATCTGCATTGCCAATCACTGTGGTGGAGGTAGCCAGCCCAAACTGGCCCCCACACCCCAATGAATACATTGATATGGAATTGTTAAGGTCTGAGGAACCCTTTGACAATTCGACATCTAAGGAACTCCTGTTTCCTACATTCCCCCGACTGCCTCTTCCTCATGAAAATAAAATAGGATGGCAATAGGTTTAAGAACCTACTTAGACAATGTGGCTTCGATTGCTGGTTCATTATTCCTGCAAATGGCATTGCAGGAGGACTAATTCTTGCATGGAAGACTCACTTCAATGTTCAAATCATCTCCTCTGATTCCTTTTACATCCATGCATCCTGCGTCTCTTCTGATGGACATTCGAGCTGGCAATTCATTGGCTTACACCTGCATTTTGATAGGTCCATTCTCCTGCAGAAAACGAGAAACCACACCAGTCCTATGCTCTTTGGGGGCGACTTCAACGCAATATTGCGAGCATCTGAGAAGTCGGGTGGCCAAGATTTCAACTCCTCTATGGTCGAAGACCTCTCCCGCCTGATAAATGAAGGAGAACTTCTGGAGTTTCCCACCAACGGACACGCCTTCACCTGGTCGAATAAACGTGCATCGCCTTACCATATTGAAAAGGTACTTGATCAATACCTTGCCACCCCGGATTGGCATGACACCTGGAAGAACTGGTCTATCTTCCATCTTGAAGTCATGGGAAGTGATCACTGCCCCCTCCTCCTTAAGCATGTAGCCCACAAGAAACAACGAAAAGCTTTCAAATTCGATAAACGATAGCTCACCAATCCTGCAATCTCCTCCATCATTTTTGAGGCGTGGGACATTGAAGTAAATGACTCTCCACAATTTTGAGTTATCAAAAATTGAACAATGTTCGCAATAGCATCCTTGCTTGGTTGAAAATAAACAATCAAAACTCAGCATCAAGAGTTGCTGGCTTACTGCTCTTCAACACCAACTCTTGTCACTCTCTCGACAGCATGACCATAACTCCATTGAAGCTCGAAAAGCCATCGAAGCTAACCTCCTTAAAGCCATTCAAGAGGAGGAAATTTTCTGGAGGCAGAAATCTCGCATCAAATGGCTTAAGGAAGACGATAAAAACTAAGCTTTCTTCCATGCCACAACAAGGATAAGGCGCAGCTACAACACCATATACAGAATGCAAAATGAAGAAGGTAATTGGGTGGAAGGCTCTGACGGTGTTGCATCAGTAGCGCATGATTAGTTCAAAGCCCCTTCTCCTGGATAAGGGTGACTGACCTGCGGCTAAAGCTAGGACTGATCTGCGGCTTAGAGGAGTCCAAATAAATCACAGATGTCCAAAAATCTCATCCCTCTTCTTTGCAAACGATATCTTGCTATTCAGCAAGGCTGATGAATGCCATGCAGCTGCTCTAAAATGTCTCCTTGCCAAGTTTGAAGACCTCAATGGGCAAAAGGTCAATGGTGATAAATCAGCGATCTTCTTCTCTAAATTCTGCCCAAACTCCCTGAGCTTGGTCATTAGCAGGACCCTCGTAATTCTAAACACTGGCTCTCAAGATATGTACCTGGGTCTCCCTGCCACTGTTAATAAATCGAAGAAGGCTACCTTCGATTTATTATACACATGATTGAGCAAAAAATTCAAAGCTGGTCTTCGAAACTTTTGTCAAGAGCTGGTAAGGCAGTTCTCATCAAGTCAGTCCTCAACGCCATACCAACCTACGCCATGTCCAATTTCTACATCTCGGACTCCATGTGCGAAAGAATAAACAAGCTCTGCACAAGCTTCTGGTGGTCCACTAGCGCGGGCAAGAAAAGTATACACTGCCTAAAATGGCAGAAGCTGAGTCGTAGCTTTGCAAACGGGGGCTTGGGTTTTAAGGACTGCCATGCCCAAAACCTCTCACTTCTTGCCAAGCAGGGCTGGCGACTCATGACGCAGTCGAACTCACTATTAAGCCTCACCATGAAGGGCAAATACTTCCCCTACTGCTCCTTTATAGACGCGGCAGTAGGTAATGCCTCATGGGGATGGAACAATATACTACGAGGATGCGAACTACTTTCTGCAAGATTTCGATGGAAGATTGGTTCCTCCACTATCAAGACGGTTCACGGCACTCCATGGCTTCCGTGTCCTCCTCACTTTGCAATCAGCGGACCGCTGGAAGCTCCTCATCGCCAACTGCTGATATCAAAACTTTTCGACAAAGAAACATACATGTGGAATGTTCCACTCATCCGCAACTCTTTTCAAAGCTCCCTAGCTAATGATATACTCAGCATAATAAATCATCTCGGGCAAGGACAAGCCGCACTGGCACTACACCTGCTCTAGCCAGTATAGTGTATCCTCCAGTTACCATCTTGCATGCTCCCTATCCCCTCAACACACTGCTCCCTATCCCCCCCTCCCCCCTCCCCCCTCCCCCCTCCCCCCTCCCCTCGAAGTTGCGCATCTTCTTGTGAAGACTCCTGCATGACTCCCTCCCAAAGAAGCTTGCTTTACAGCACCGCCAAATCCCAGTTCCAGACGCTAATTGCTCCCTATGCCATTCGGACCCGGAAGGTGCAGTGCATTTATTTCTCTCCTGCCCCTATGTAGGACGTGCATGACTATTATTGCCAGTCCGAGTTCCCAGTCTCACTAACGCGACTTCCATATCACTCTGGTGGCAAGAGGTCTTGATGACTCTCGGAACTCAAGCCAAAGAATTAGCACTGGTCCGTTCTCTACTTTGGAGCATCTGGAGAACAAGGGACGAATATACCTTCAATAAAGTGATAATTGTGCCCGAAACTACAGTTCAGGTGGCCCTCTCATCCTGGGAAAATTATTGAACGTTTGGCTGCGATATCATGCCTTGACTCAACCATTACGTTGTGGTACCATGCATATATTCATTAATATACACTTACTTGAGTACATGTTTGGTTGTCAGTTTGATAATCATTTTCATTCCATGAATGAACAAACTTTTACGGAAATTTTTTTTCATAAAATACATACCATATATTATTTGAGTCATTAATAAATACTTTTTATAAATACTTTTTTAAAGTTCATGTTAATTTTATATCAGCTAATTAATATTTTTATATTTAATATTCTATTTTTCATATTTTTTATTTAATAATATATATTTGTAATAATATAATAGTTAATAATAATTTGTTAATAAGATTGAAATTAAATTATTGTTGTTTATTAGTTAAAATATTTTTAACTCAAATAATTGTAATAAATAGATTTATTACTTAATAATAATTAATTTAATAATATTCATAAATATAATAGTATAAATTCATAAATTGAAACTGTGTCCGTTTTAGATAAACAAATACAGTTTCATTTTTCGTCCCGAAAATAATCACTAAAATCAACACAAAACAAATAAATTTTTGTGGTTTCATTTCGCGAAACATGAAATTTGAACATACCAAACAAACATGTTTTCGCCAAACAAAAAAAAATCGAAACCAAAATTTCGAAACTCGAAAATTCGTTTCGGTTTTTGCAAACAAACGCTCCCTAACTTTCTTAGTGTCGAGTCTAACTTGGTGAGCAAACCAAACTGAGCTCACCAATTTCCACAAAGCAGAAGTAACAAGGAACCGAAGAAAATAATTAAAAACAACTTATAATATCACTGACATTTTTCTTTGCTGTCTATACCATTATAATAGAAATATGCCCCAAATAATTCATCAATCAATCAATAGTATTGATTGAGTTGGCCACCCCACATTATATATACACACATTCGGGAGAAAAAATTTATATATACACACATTTGGTCACACTGTCAGAATCAGAAAGACAGATTTGATAAAATTCTCAATAATGCAAGTGCAGCAACAGTATATAGATTACATAGGATTGGAGACAATTGATTAAAGGTGAAAAGACTGCATACGAATTAACTTGCAAAAAAAAATTAAGTCCTGCACAAGAAGCCCGTACCGTGCTCGCCTGAAGATGATCAACAATTAAGAAGCTGCATGATTTTTCTTTCTATTTTGTTTGGGGAATGTCTATCATGCTTATAAATGGAGGAGAAACCAAATGGGTGGCATTGAGCTGGCCTTCCATTTTTGTTCCTCTTCAAGGAGGATATCCAAACCTCCATGTTCCCTTCCTCCTTTCTCATAACAAAGTATCTATGTTATTTTTGCTCTCTAATGTGTAGTATAACTTGGATTGTTATGTTTCATCTTTAATTATTTTGTCTTGTTGCTTCACCACATGCTTCCATGGGTGATTTTATCCTACACATCTCCCATATCATACTAATTTATTTGTCAATCATCATACAAAAATTGATCTTTGTTACATAATAATATTATTTGAAGTGAAACATATTTGAAGGTAATCTATATCTTTATGGTTCAAAGTGAGCTCACCAATTTCCACGAAGTAGAAGCAACAAGGAACCTTATCCCCCACCCCCACAATTAAGACCACCTCACCTTTAATTACCCTTGGAAAGGGACACTGTTGCTGCCATGTTCACCACACCTCACCTATCACTATCATTATTATTATTAGTTCTTTTTTTACCATTTCTCAGAAAAAATATTATCATGAAAACACATATTTTTTTAGTAAAATAATTATTCTCCCACATTTAATAACAAAACATGCCAAGACTAGTAAAAAATAATTAAAAACAACTTACAATATCATTAACATTTTTCTTTGCTGTCTACACCAGTAGAATAGAAATATGCCCCCAAATAATTCATCAATCAATCAATAGTATTGATTGAGTTGGCCATCCCACACTGTTGGAGGCATTTAGGAATAATCATCAATCAATCAATAGTATTTACCAAGTGTAGCTTTCAATATATTGATTGAGTTGGCCACCCCAAATAAATTCATCAATCATTCAATAGTATTTACCAAGTGTAGCTTAAATACAATTAACTAAAAGATTAATAAACTACACACCTCAAATTCAGACCCTAATAAATCACGAGAATGCTCCGGCACGTGGGTCCATGAACGCCATGGCTCCTGAAAAAATCTCTTGATAATAGAGGTGATGCCGCGAGCAACATCGTCTTGCTCGAATCTACAACTCAAGTATAACAACATAAATAATAATTAATTAATTAACAATTATAATGAATAATATTTGTTTCTTACTTTTGATCGTACAACGATATTCGCTGATACTGGTCAGTCGATGAAGGTGCATCAACCCCCCAATTAGGCCCACGAGGCCTACGATGACCTCGAGCCTCCAGGGCTGATGGTAGTGGTGGTGGAACTACGGCGGACGTCGAAGGTCCTAGTGCCTCTGCGATGGTGGTAGTGGTGGTGGGGTGCGCTGTTGTCGCGGCCGACGGCGGTCGAGGTAGTCCTGCTCGATGAGCCCTAGGAAGATAGCCTTCGGCTCGCGATATCTACAAATATAAATATTGATTAGTGATGTCGGCCAATAATATAATATAAATAATTAATAGAAAAAAATATAAAATATATATTATATATCAATCATCGATATTATTTAAATAATAATTGATTGATTTGTTATATAGTTGACTCGATAAGAAACACGTTTTTTCTAAAAATAAGAAAGTGAGGCCAAGCCCCACCGATTCATTTCAATAGTCTTGAAACATCGACGATTGAGCACATGTGATTAATACATAGCCTCACTATACGAGGAAATTATAACTTGATAAAAAATACTTGAAATCAGTAGTATTTGTTTTGCTTATTTTCCAAACTCAAAAGTGATTGAATTCATGGAACCACAAACCAAATAAGCGGAATCGATTCAAGACCCAATTGAAATCTAAAACACTAGTGAAGACCAACAGTTCAATCCAGCAAAGTCCACTAAATATGATAAGTGACTTTCTTTTTTCCCAAAGTAAACCAATTTAATTATAATAGCTACATATTCCTTGACATGTTGCAATTGTAATAGCTACATATTCAACTTCTGCCGTAGATAATATAGTAGAACATTATTTCTTTGTTCCTCAGAACACAACCCCCTGAGCCACAATGGAAAACATAGCCTGAAGTACTCCTTCGATCATCAACAAATCTTGCCCAATCCAAATCAGAAAAAACATGTTAATTCAAATATGCATTCCTTTCTATAGAATATATATTAATTTGGTAGTCCCTTTAACATATTTGAGGATCCTTTTTGCAGTAAACAAATGATGGGAGTTAGGAGTGTGCATGAATCGAGATAAAATGCTTACAGAAAACATGATATCAGGTCTAGTATTACTTAGATACATTAAACAACCAATAAGTTTTCAATACTCATGTATATTAATTTCAACACCTTCCATTTGTTTACTCAACTTTAACCTTGTCTCCATAGGAGTAAGCATAGGATTACAGTTTAGCATCCCAAACTTCTCCAGTAAGTCCTGAGCATATTTGTGTTGAGAGATACGAATTCCATCATCAGTTTGTTTAACTTCCAACCCGAGAAAATAACTCAGTCTGCCGAGATCTATCATCTCAAATTTTTGAAACAACTGTCGTTTGAAACAATTGATCATATCTTCATCATTACCAGCAACAATAAGATCTTCAACATAAAGACAAATTACTAGTGATGACCCATTGGAGGTAGGGTAATTACCTGAATATATCCTGAACTTTGGATTTTGTCTCAAATGTATCATGAACTTTCACTTCACCAAATTATATCATGAACTATTAAATTTGTATCAATTATATCCCTCCGTTAAAATTTCGTCACTTACTCCGTTAACAATGCGACGTGGATTGCACACGTGGATTAAAATATATTTATCCTTATTTGGCCAGGTGAAGCCGTCGGGCTAAGTTGTGCATGGTTGGCTAGATTTAAGTTTGGTTCATGAGCGTGGGCGCATCCGAGCCTGGTCCAACCAGACCCAAAGAGTTAGTCCAGCCCAACTACTAAGTTTCCAACTATAGTCTATTATATAATGAAGTTAATTACTATCAAACTCCGCATGCTCTCCCGAGCCAGAAAAGCAACGCTAATAAACTCCACACTCTCGGCGATCCCTTCTTATGCTATGTCAAGCATTTATCTTTCGAAAGCTTTAACAGATGAAATTGATCGATTGTGCAGGAATTTTTGGTGGCGGAACAGTGGTGATTGGAAAACAATACATTGGGTCAATTGGACATCCTTGTGAAGAGACAAAAAGGAGGGAGGTCTGGGAATGAAGAACTCCCGGCTCTACAATCTGGCATTGCTGGCGAAACAAGCCTGGAGGTTGCTATCGTCTCCCTCCTCCCTATTGGGCCAAGTATTGAAGGGCAAATACTCCCCTTACATCTCTATACTCGAGGTGAAGGAAGGTAATAACCCTTCATGGGGTTGGCGGAGTTTACTCAAAGACCGAGAGATCATTCAGTCGGGTCTCCGATGGAAACTTGGCTCCTAGTCTACTCTCCCTATCATGAAAGCCCCCTGGCTCCCTCTCGAGCCTTCCTTCAGCATCGCAAGCCCTTTGGAGAACGACGTTGCTCCTCCGCTCATTTCGAACTTCTTCGATAAAGCCACGACCAAGTGGAATGCGCTGACGGTCCGAAACTACTTTTCACCTCTCCTAGCGTACACAATGCTAAACATAGCGCTGCATCCGGGTCGCGATGTACCAGTATGGCACCCATCGTCGTCAGGTTCATACACTGTCTCTTATGGATACAAAGTTCTGGCAGAACGACTCATCTCTATCAGGGAGAATAAAGGTGGAGATAACCTCGACTGGCGATTGATCTGGAAGATCAAATGTCCTTCGTAACTTAAGTTCTTCATCTAACATTTCTGCAAGGATATATGCTCTCCCGGCCAGATACCTCCTATCTAAGAGAGGAGTCGCCATCTAGGACACTTCCTACCCGAGATGTTGTCTTCACCCTGAGACAACCATACACACCTTCTTCCAGTGCTTCATTGCCAAACAAATTTGGAGTGGCATACCACCTGACATCTCCGGCATACACAGCATTTCCTCGACGGCAGAAGCTTGGGTGCAATTATACAAGAAACAAAGCATGCACGGCAATACTCTCACACTAATAGGTTGGACGTTATGGAGTATCTGAAAAAGCCGAAATGACAAGCTATTCAACTCCGTCGACCGCACAGTCGCTGATTCGATCCAATTAGCTATGGACATGTGGCAGGTATTCTCATAGACTGCCTTTATATATTTTTGTTTCCTTCCATGTGGAAGTGATATTGATGCTTCTATTAGGCATCCAATGTAATTGAAACCCTCTCATTTATTAATGAATGATCCTATCTTTTGAGGAAAAAAAAATATAATTTATTTGTCATATAATATTATTTAGACACAGTTTCTTATATAGTAGATTTCGGCACTAATTTAGAGGTATAAATATGAGGAAAAAATAATGTACTTAAATATTTATATTTCACAATAATTGGAAATAATTCTAACTAGATTTAATGATTTGAGAAGAAATATTTAAACAATATGAAAATATCATTTTCTCGGTGATTGTATTGTTTGAGGAATTAATTTTTATTATATATAAAAATTAATTTTTCATTTTTTTCTAATTTTGTGCATATTATATTTTTAAAATACAATTTAATAAAAATGCCTTCCAACCAATAAGTCAATTAATGATCAACGTCCAATCTAGTTCTGAAAACTATGGAAAGAATCAACAAGATCCAAATGAACAAGTTAAAATTTATTAATTTATCAACTTATACGCAAATTATCTAAATCGATTAAAAAGACCAGAACATCCACTGATTCAAAGCCCTTGAGCTGTCAGGAACCCTAATTAATGGACGACACGACGAGAGATGTCCATATTTCTTGATCAATAAGGACAAATAGTTCATGTCATGCGAAAAGGATACTAGACACTAATAGAAAATTAGAAAGGCTCGTGTCAAAACCCTATTCGTTGTCTCCTCCTCCTTGGGGCAGCGTCTTCCCCATTTAGCACGCAATTTGATTCGATTCGATTCATATATGCAGTGACATGTGATTCGATTGATTTGATGTTTTACTTGTTCGATTTAATCCAACGTAAGCAAATTTATATAATATCTCGTTGATTAACGAAATTTGACCACCGTACTAATCATGATGATTATTATATAGGGGTTGCTAGCAAAAATGGACACGGCACGATAGCACGGCACGAGCATGAGCATGACCCAATAATTATGTGCTTGGGCCGGAAAATTCAGCCTGATAAGCTTATCGGGTTGGGTTGGCCCTGCACGATAATATTGTGGGCTGAAACGGCATGACCCTTATCGGGTCGGCCCGGCCCGTTTGGCCCGCTAAATATTAAAATATATATTTAATTGCTTGAAAAAGTTTTCTTGCACACCACCTTCTATCTTCCGTCAAGCATATCTCTTAATTATCTTCTATTTTAAATCAATGTGATTTCTTATTCTTGATTGGACTAGGTATTAGAAAAAATAAAATATTGTCATATAGCAGCTTATTACTAAATATTAATAACTTTACGGGTCGTGCTGGACCGCAAATTTCCAGCCCACGCAGATAGCGGGTCGGACCGGGCCGGCACGATAACTTATCATGTCGAGCTGGCCCGATAACTGCGGGTTGGCCCGTTTTGCCACCTCTAGCTGCAACCTAAACGAGGGTCGTGCCTGGCACGACCTATTGCAACCTCTACCCCGATACAAGTTGTAGCGCCTTTAACTAGAAAAATGGTCTTCTGCGACGGCTACAATGGTAGTGAAATCATCACAAACGACATTCTACGACGGCTGGCAGCTGTCACAAAGGTCCGTCGCAAAATCACTCGTCGTAGATACTCTGCGACGGTCGACCCATCGTTGCAGAAACCTATGCATAGCGACCGCTACTGGCCGTCGCAGAGTAGGTTTGCGACGGTGCGATGGTTGCACTGCGACGGTTTTGCTACGTCGAAACGCCGTAGCAAAGCCGTCGCATATAGTAATTCTTTAAGGAAAAAAATTAAAATAAAGGTTGACTAGCTGATTTTAAATTATGTGAGGCTACAAATTAAAATTGTTAGCAAGCAATAGTCCTGATTTGTCATACATGCACAAAGAAAGAAGTTTAAAATGTAGCACGAAGTACTTGCCTATAATCCATTACATATTTTGATTTCCCAATCTTACCAAGCTGCAGAATGGTTTGCCTTCCATTTTACTATCAACCATGCAAAACAAGCAATAATTTACAAGATCAAAATATATTACAATAAAATAAAAATGATTTGCTCTTCCTTACTCCACTTTGGCACCATTCTTCTTCAATACAGCAGCAACTCTTAGATTTCAAAAGTGCACATACTATAAAACATATCAGTACATGTAGATATCAAAAAAATCTAAGTTAAGACTCAAACATGCTCCTGGAACAGGGGCTGGAGCACCATATGCGTGTAATACTAGTGTATGTATTCTTGATTTCAGGCCGAGACACGAATTGTGCGCCTCAGTGAGTCGGAGAGATCATGGGAGATCCCGGTCTAAGGTATGACTTACACACATGTGTTTAATTAAATTAATGGATTTAATTTTAAGCTTATGTGCATGAGTCGGGTTTTAGGAGTCGTTGGGTGCGATTTGAGCGAGTTTTTGACTCGTTTAACCACATAACTTAAGTGAAGGGCAATATGATAACTTGGCAACTTAAGTAGGCTTTTTTATTTAATCTCTTGCTGATGAAAGGGCCGAATATTTTCAGCCCTTTCTCTTAAGCATCCAAACCAAGAAGAGGAGGTGGTGGCCAGCGGCAATTTGATGGTGTTCCTGCGCGAGTTCGTCGGTGTTCGTCAAGGCCTTCTAAGGGAAAGGTAGAGGTTTTCTACAAGGTGAGTGGCCCTATACTTCGAGGGTTTGCCCACTTTTGGGACTGCCTTGTGTGAATGTATTGTCGATGGATTCTTGCATGATTTTCTTGGTTTCTTGAATGAATTCATGGTTTCTAAGCACGTAATTCCATTCCTATAATGCGATTTATTAGGGCATCCCTAGGGATCCTAGAGGCTGGTTTTTAGAGCCCTAATTAAGGGATCTTTAGGGGTTGTTTAATGATTAATTATCCTTGTAGATGAATTCCCTCAAGATGAGGTTTAAAATTATGATTTTGATTGAGTTTTGAGAGATGAAAGCTCCCCTTGTTCTCATTGATGTAAGTGATCCTAAATTCGGAGGGCAGACCTTAATTGTTTGGTCATTAAGTTAAGAGAATAATTATGGTGATTGGGGATGGCCATGACCTATTTTGACAGCCCAAACTTTCTTGAACAGTGTTGCATGGTACAAGGTGGAGTGTGGCTTGATCACGCTCACCAAGTGTTTGGTGAAATATCACACCCACCTATGTGTTGCCAAATCCCCCATAAATATTGCCAAATCTGTATATCGACACGTGATCAGTGTGTGAGAGTTATGTATGGTTGTTTTGGTCGAGTTTAAGGGCCGAAGACCCTACGATTATATGGTTGTAAGGATAAAGCCCAAGTGTATGCAATCTGTCTAGAAATCGTTAGGAGACATGTTTGACACATGGTTTGGAGACCGAGGTGCCGTCCTATTAATTGAAATGTCGGGATCAATTAGTTGAAGGTTGTTGGTGAAATGGCCACACTAGAGGAGGGTGAATAGTGTGTTAACTAAATCTATTTGCCTAAATTCGATTTTAAATGTTTCTTAGATTACTTAGGCAATTCACGATTGAATGACTAAATTCGAAAGCAATAAATGATAAAGCAATTAATACAAACAAGATATGAATGCTAACACAATGATTTATAGTGGTTCGGCCTCAATGCCTACTCCACTACCTAAGCATCCCGCTTAGGATTTTCAAACTAGTTTTACTAGATTATATCATTTCCCTTACAAAGAGGACTTTACACCAGAAAATCTCCACTCTCAAACCGAAGGCACTTCCACACCCGGAAGTATCCCGACTTCCTACCGAGAGCACTCTCCCATCTCAACCTAAAGGACAATTCAACTAATCATAGTAAACTAAGTTTACACCGGTGGATTTAAACCTCAAACACCAAGGCTACCACCCAATTTCAAAACCTACACTCTAGGTCTTACACTAACTCAAATACAAAGAAATAAACAAGAAAATACAATACTAAATGGAGCAATAAATATAACAATAAAATATTTAGCTCCACAACAAACTCCCTAGTCCTCTTGATGCCTCAAGGAGATGAATCGATGAAGTTTTGAAGACTATATTAAGGAATGGAGAGATCAAACTAGGGTTTCAAGAATAGTGGCTCAATCAAGCATAAAGATCTTCAAAATATAGCTCTATGGAAGCTTGGAAATGATCAAGGATGGCTCAATGAAGTGTAGGAGTGATCAAAAGTATCAAAGGAAGATTGGGGCATATGTATTTATAGAGCCATGAAGGAGGCTCGAGTGAAGCTCTGCTCAACAGCTCGAAAACTAGCCATTTTTCGCCTTCCGATCGATTGCCGATCGATTGTCGATCGATCGACCGAGCGACCGAAGGCATACTGCCGCTTTCTGGCACACTTCGGTCGACCGTTCAATCGACTAACTTGCCTACTACCAGTTTTTGGCAGCATTCGGTCGACCGACTAGTCGATCGAAACTGGGCAAACTGCTTGGTTTAGCTCATTTCTGGGTTTCGTCTTCACTAAGTCTACTTATATAACAAAAAACTTTAAAACATAAATGTTATATAATGATTACCCTCCATTTGAATTCAATAAAAATATCTAAAAAATCAAAATCCTTAAGAATCAAAATCTAATTTTTGGGGTATAGTACAAATTTTTGAAAAACGAAAATTTTCTAATCTCTCAGGTCAAATATGGGTATGCTAAAGGCTTCCAAAAATTTCTTAAAAAATATATCGTTATCTAGTTTTTACTCAAGGAATAATTATCGTCATTTTTTGTGTCAAAAAAATGTCTAGGTCATATAGCCCTCCAAGGAGCTCCCTAGGCTTAGTGAATTTCAGGGTAGTTTTTGGGTTTTCATGTTTTGGAGTTCGGGTTTGATTTTTGGATTTTTTGCATCATAAAAGAGGATTACAACACATGCTAGACACCCTAAACCTAAACTCTAACTTCCGGAAGAATCCCGAGCGTCGACGAGCGTACGTCCTTGCCGATTTCTCCGATTTTTTCGATCGCGAACGTCATGTGCTAACCGACTTTGAACCTGAAAGTATTTCTCAATGAAAGTTTCATGTTTGTTATCATCAAAATTGAGATTAAGACCAAGATAGAAAATCTTACGCCTACAAAGATATGTACAACTCACATGCCAAATTTCAATGGATTTTGAACTGAGGTGGAGGGTTTAGAAGATTTCTAAAAGGGCTTGGTGAATCTACTCATTTATGCACTTAGCAATTTTTATGTTAAATTGGTGAGTTTAACACGACATACGGGGAGCGAGTTGTTGTCCTACGCCAACGAAATTTTGGGAAAAGGTTGTAGGACATATGTACAAGCTAGCTTACAAATCAAATCTGAGTTAATTGGGCTAAGAATTGACAGATTTATGAATTTAGCAAGATGACTAATTGAAACTGTGAAAATCTACTTGTGATTGCAGAAATCTAGATTGACATGTTCGTCACGTTACTTCATGGTCAATTCGTCATCCAAATGGCTTGAGACTTAAGGGATGGTTAGTATATTATGTGGACACACTAAATGTGTAATTTCTGTAGCCAATATACCGAGAATTGAGGGTTTTGCAGTAGTGCTAAAAGTGCATTTGAAACTATTTGAGAAACTTAGAAATTTAGCTAAGTGTTGAGAGATTTTCTTAGGTCCTTAATTATGGACTATTTTCATATGATGATGGTGTTGTATGTTATACCATGGGCATGATAGATTAACCTCTATTTCTGAGATTGATTGAGTATTTGGCTAGGTCATGAAATGACATCTTATTTGTGTGTTTGTGTGCACATTTACTATTGTTATATTCCACACCTTATCTATGTGGTTTATGACGTGAGATTTCGATCGGTGACGGGAAGTGCTCCGAAGAGACGGCTCCGAAAGCCCATCCGGTGACGGGGAGTGCCCCGGAGAGACGACACTGGACGGGTGAGATGTTTTGACCGGTGATGGGGAGTGCCCCAAAGAGATGGTTCCAGATGTTCATCCGGTGATGGGGGAAGGCCCCAAAGAGACAGCTCTAGACTCGAGTATAGGGCCCACCTAGTGATTAGGTTGGTCACCCGTAGAGGTGACACTAGGCCGGGTAGCTTGCCAGGAGGCCACCCTCACGACCACCCTTTATATGTTGCTCATGTCTGAGGGAGATTCGCGGCCTACATTGGACCACAACTAGAGGGGCAGGTATCGGCTAGTGCGTGCGTCTTAGGAGATGAGGCCATGATAGTCTGTTGTATGTTTTGTGATGCCATGTTTACTTGTGATATGTGGATGGTTGGAGGGATATTCCCAATCGTCTTGGGCAGCGTATGTTGCGTTTATCCCTATAGAAGAGGATGTGATGACCTGATGACTTGAGATGTTATGTCTGTGTTATGTTGTTGTATTTGTGTTATTATTTGATGCCAGGACCTGACTGGTTTATATGCTGAGATCTCTGACATATGAGTTTAGCCTGCTACATGTTACTACTATTCATATATTGTTATAATGATTATATTTTTTAGGGTTGGTGATACCATGTCACTTATTGAGTTGTAAATGTACTCACGTCCTCCTACCTATGTGTGCAAGTTCAGGTGCGGCACATGACGCTTGATGCAGTTGGAGACGCAAGCTCAGTGAGGAGACTTCCCCCAATTGCAGTTAGAGAGTCGAGTCTTGTAGTCTTACTTTGAGTTATTCTTACTTTTGTAGTCTTTTACGAGACATTTGTGTCGATCTGTTGGAGTCATCGTATTTTCATTTCAGAGTTTCGAACCCAGTCTTAAGAGTGTTTATTATTGTTGATGCATTCCTTTGCATTTCTTTTATTGTAGTCATGCCTTAGGCCTTAGGGTACAAGTGATATTCTCGGCTGGTCGTGTGACCTTGAGTCGGGGCCAGCCTCACTGTCGTCACCTAGCCGAAGCTCATGCCTATCTCCCCTAACTGTTTCCTAGGAAGGCAGCCCCCCCAAAAATTAGACTTTACAAGAAAACTCAGCATTCACAAGTCAACTCCAAAGAATTTGAATCGATGAACAAAAAATCAAGAAAGAAAAACTACAGATCGAGCACATGCATGATAAATCCTCTCTGATTTTCGTGTTTCCTTCTATTAAGAATTTGAAGGATAAATAGAGGGGAAGAATTCTACCTCAAATAGTAAATTCCCACTTGGCACGCGCGAACTTTGCTTCCACGTCACGCGTCTCCCAGCTCAGTAATTGCTAGTCCAAAAATAAGGAAAATGAACACGACAAATGAGTCGGGCCGTATTTATAAGCGGAGAGCTGCGACTTTAAATTTTGCATACCCCTCAAGTTTTATGATCATAAAATAACCCCTATAACATTATTAAATTTCTAAAATAATTTAATTTAAAAATAAGGCAAAAATCTGGGTATAACATTGCTAAACAAGATTGAGCCTAAAAATTTACCATCCATCAATGAAAATACAACTTAGGTTTGAATAAATTTGAATCAACCAAGGGGGCGTTTGGTTGCCCGCAAGTGAAAATGCTGCAAAATTTATTTGCATGCAAAAGTAAATGCTCGCAAATAGATTTTGCAGCCTATCGTTTGGTTGGCCGCAAGTAGAGTCACAATTTTTATTTGCAAGCGTTTGGTTGGCCGCAAATGGAAGTTACAACTTGCATCTTACGATTCTTTTCGGACCGGAGAGGACACACATTTTTTCGGGCTTGGCCGAGCACGAATTTTTTTTTCGAGCCAGGGCGAGACGGGCCGAGCCAGATCGAGAATGAATTTTTTCGAGCAAGATAGGCCAAGCACGAATTTTTACAGGCCGGGCCGAACATGAATTTTTTCGGGTCGGGCCAAGCATTAATTTTTTCGGGTCGGTCCGGGCACGATTTTTTTTAGGTCGGGTCGAGCACAATTTTTTTCGTGCCGGATCGGGCACGAATTTTATCGGGCCAGACGGGGCCGGATAGTGCACCAACTTTTTCGAGCCGAGCTGGGCCGTGCACAAACTTTTGCAAGCCGGGCCGGACACAAATTTTTTGAGCTGGGCCGAGCACAAAATTTTTGAGCCAGGCCGGGCATAAATTTTTTCGGGCTGGGTCGGGCACGAATTTTTTCGGGTCGGGCCAAGCTGGGGCGGGTCATCCACAAATTTTTTCGGGCAGACCGGACTGGGAACGAATTTTTTTGGGCCGGGTTGAGCATGAATTTTTTCGGGCCAGACGGGGCAGGGCACAATTTTTTTGGGCCGAGCCAGGCACAATTTTTTTGGGCCGAGCCAGGCACAATTTTTTCGGTCTGGGTTGAGCACAAATTTTTTGATCCGGGCCGGGCACGAATTTTTCTTGGCCGGGCCGGGCACGAATTTTTTTCAACCGGATTGGGTACGAATTTTTTCGGGTCGGGCAGAGCCAGGCTGAGCTTTGCATGATTTTTTTCGGACCGGATCGATCCCGAATTTCTCGGGTCTGACCGAGCCAATCCAGGATGGCCCTGGCTGTGCACGATTTTTTTCGAACCCTGCCGGGCACGAGTTTTTCTGGGGCGGGCACAAATTTTTTTGGGACGGGCCTGATACGAATTTTCATGGTCGGGCCGAAAACTTAGGCCCAACACGATTTGTCAAACCTAGTCTGATAAATTAATAATTTTTAATTTTTGTATAATATTAAAAATATATTAAAAAAATATATCAAACGACCTCAAATCTAAAATCAGACACTACCATCACGTTTAGCGCTTGAAAATTTACAACTTTGATATTTATCCTGTCTGCATCCGACGACTCTAAATCACCAAAATTAATTATTTTTTAAAACTTAAATTATTACATTTGCAGCCCGCATTTTTATATTGCGGACTTTTTGGATTGCAATTGCATTTGTGGCCCGCAAATGATATAATAAATGCAAGTTGCAATTAGTAAATGTGCAAAATACTTTTGCAGCCAATCAAACAAATTTTTTATCTAAATGCTGCAACTAGAGTTGCAGCATTTGCACTTGCAGGCAATCAAACGCCTCCTAAATAAAATTACAATTATATTAAATATCTTTAAATTAATTTAAATATTTTATTATTATTTTAAAAAACTCATGCTAAAAGTGTTATATATATAACAGTTCAAATAAATTTGTTATTAAGCTTATTAACAAACCGAGATTGACTGAGTTCTTATCGAGTTGAGCCCTAGACCATTCAGTAGTTTGTCTTATGAAAAAAATATAAATATGATATATACTTTGACATTTATTTTAATTGTGATCTGCATTTTCATTTATTTTATTTATGTATACGTACTAAGACGCTCCGTAAACCTCGATGTGGCGTGCCGACGTGTGTAAAAAAATATATTTTAATATTAAAATATTATAACTTAAAAAGTGGGCTCTCTCTCGCACACACTGCCACCCAGTCATCACTGTCGCCTCCTTCCGACGGTGACTCCGCCGACAGCACCTCCCCGCCGGTGGCGCCGGGTGCAACCGGGGCACGTCGACCAGCATCACCGTTGCCACCTTCCGACGATGACGCCGCAGACAGCACCTCCCCGGCGGTGGCGCCAGGTGCAACCGGGCACATCGACCAGCAGGCTCGTTGTAGTCGCCGAGATCCAGCAGAATGTCTTATGGCAGAAGCAACAGGTTAAGTACTTGCGGCAGACATCTCAGTGGAACTTCTCTTTCGACACCTTCGTGTCGTTGCTCGCACCCGGCGTTCACGGTGCTTGCCAGGATCAAACACGTGGTGAATCACATTCGACCTTGCCTCAAACTATGTCGGGTTCCGCCGCCGTGTACCCGTCCTCCTCCAATCACCACACCAACAGTTGCAGCAACATGACCCTTCGCTTCCTTCTACTTAATTCCATCCCATTCAGCTTGAACACCTCCATCCCATTCAAATCCGACGACGAGGGATCCAGTGACGGCACCGCTTCTCATGACTTGAACTTGGACTGCGGCGGCCACCACTCGTCGTCGAGTGAGCTGCCTATGAATGATTGTCCTGCATATTGCTTCACAATGTTGTCATCTTCTTCTTCGAGTAGTTCTCAGAAGCGCGGAAGTAGTACTGTTGCAGCTTTGGAGCTTTGACTTGGTCAATAATCATGATCATTCACACGCATGGTGATTTAAAGCAAGTGTTGTTTTTTCCATTCATTGATTTTAACTTTATGATTGTTTTTTTGTCTAAAAAGAAGTGGAATATTCTGCAATCAAGAAGCAAATTTTTAATCCTTTTGATTATTTCAAGTAGCTAGAAAAGTTCAGTCGGGTCTTTGGATTGATATTATTTCAACTAGAAAGTCCGATCAAGTAGCAAAAGGGAGGTTCTCCTGATGAACGAAGAAGAGAGTTATATGTACGAGAGGTATATTGCTCTATTTGTACTTTGGAACGATATTGGTACAGATGTTGCTCCATAGAAGAAGTGCAATAGAGATTGTGGATTCCAATATATCCCGTTATCTTTACTTCTTTATTATTTCAAACAATGTGTTCAGATGATATAGACATGCTCTGTTTCATTGCTCAAGGCAGAGATTTGAGGAAAGCCCACCGAGAGAGAGGTGTCGAGCGACATCGGCTGCAGCGACGATTCCATGTGTTGGTCCCAGCCGTAGCGTCAGCTGGTCGGAGAACTGGCGAACAACCACTTCCTGGAGCAAGGAGCTGAAGCGAAGAGTGCCAGCAATCCTGAGCGTAGAGGCGGACCCCAAAGGGGCGCCGCGCGTGCAGGAGGCGATGAGGCTAATCCACAACCGTGGAAGGGGGGAGGGAGATAAATGAGGGAAGGTGTAGCTACTGCAGGCGATGCAGGCAGTGGAGGTCGCACTTGCGATGCAAGCGATGTGATGCGATGCAGGCAGGGAAGGTGATGCAGGCAGGCGATGCAGGGGGAGGGGGAGAAATAAGGGAGACGTTGTAGACGACGAGGGTGCCGAAGGCGCCGCGGTAGTAGGCGGAGGTGACTATGAGCAGGGAGTTCAAAGCCATGGTTGTCGCGGGCTCCACCTTGCAACGCCAACGGCAACGACATCACCGCCGACGCCGACGGCCAAAGAGAGCTGATGCGGATAAGGAGGACGAGCAAATGAAAGTACTGACAACAATGGAGACAAACGTTAGAGCACATGTTATAGTTAAGTATTTTTCCTTTGTCTTATTCATAACTTTAGATATACTCCCAACTTTATTTTAAGGTTTTACTATTAATACTCTTTCGTCAATAAAAAAATATTAAGGCAAGTATTATACAAATACTTATATGATTTGTTTATTCACCGGATAGAATAGCAAATAAGAAAAAAATATTGAATAATTTTTTTAAAATCATGCGCTTGCTATAATATTAATTTTATATCAAGTTTAGTTTATTATTATCCATGCATCATCAAACAAATAATGGATTAAAATTCATATTTTTTCCAACGATATATTCTTTTAATTAAATAAAATTATTTGATTGTAATCTCTAACGACCACTACAACAAACCACTCACATTTTGACGTCAGATCAATGTAATATTTCGACGTCAACATCAGCCAAAATGAGCATATGGATGACAGCAAAAATAACGAAAATGAGTGAAATATAACGAGCGTCAACACTGATATATCGACGCTTGAGCAGATGTCAATATGTTCGACATATCCACAACTACAGACATATTGACGCTTGTTAGAGGCGTCGAAAGTTTTTTGACAAACGCTGGTACGTTTAAGAGCAGCGTAGTGAAAATCCAGCAGGCGTGGATTCGCTCTTGCTCAAAATTCTGAAATTCAATTTTTGGATTCTGAAATTTAAAACATAATTTAATTAAACAAAAATCATAAGAAAATATTAAATAAATAACCGTTTAAAAAAATATAATATAAATAGAAGTTACAAAAATAAATTATATACCAATCTTAAAATTTGATACATTGAACAATCTCGGTAACCTATAAAAAAAGAAAAGAAAAAATTAGTGAAGGAAAAAGTAGAAGAAAAATAAATAAGAGTAAAAAAACAAAAGAGAATAGAATAAGAGATGAGAGAAGAAATGAGACCAGAAGAGAAAGAAGAGGAGGAAGCAAAAAATTGAAGAAGAATGGGGTACAAGTAGAAGTAATAAATAAATAAAATTAGAAAAGTATAAAAATTAAAAAAAGGAGTCGGGAAATCTCCTGCCTCAGCGAGAGCGCCCTGCAGTAGGCGCACCTGGTGCAGGTAAGCGGGTTGGCGGGCCAACTCGTGGATATTGGCGCCTGTTGCTCTCAAGCGCCAAATTATTTCGGCACCTACTGCTAGGCGTCGAAATTTTTTCGACTCATATAACAGGTGTCAAAATTTTTGGTTTTAGATTTTTCTATTCTTTTTACATTTAGACGCATGTAGTAAGCGTCGAAATTTTTTCGACAATATGTTAAAATTTCATTGTAGTGGACAAAACTACCATCTGGTTTATATATATATGAATGAATATATATGAAACTTTAATGAATATGTCATGAATTATAGGATTTTTAAAAAAATATGTCTCTTATTTTTATTGGAAATAATTGTATACTCTAACTTTAAATTTTGTATCAATTATATACTCCCGTTAGTTGACTATTAATATATCTGTCATATGCTGACGTAGAATATCATGTCAGCATCAAAAAATATTTTTTTAATTCAAGTTGTCACATCATCAAAATTAATGTGGGAAAAATTATTTTTTTTATTTAATCGAATTGTCACGTCAGCAAATATGTCATTTAAATAAATTTATCTCAAACTTTGGCCCATGTAACAAATCTGATACAAACTTTGGTCCTCGTAACAAATTTATCATAATCTTTAATTTTTCTTTTATCTATCATAAACTTTGGGATTGATAACAAATCAAATTGAACACAAAACTAAAAAAATCAAATCAAATAAAAAATATTAAAATATTTTAGATAATAAATAAAATATAATCATAATCTTAAATATTTAATAAATAATAAATAATAATATGAGCAAAATGTATTAATTTCATTGGAAATTTTGAATTTTTAATAAAATGCAATAGCTGAAATGAATTAAAAATTAAAAATTTAACAAATCAAAAAATTAATTTTATTAGCTAATAAATAATAATAATAATAGACATGAAGATATAATATACAATTATACTACAAGAATAAAAAAATAAAGCTTATAAAATAAATAATATACAATACACAAAAAAAATATTTATTTAAAAATAAAATAAATATAAAAAAAGTTAAAGAATTTTTTTTGATATAACATATACTTATATTTCAATTAAAAATAAATGCAACAAATAAAAAAAATAAAAAATATATTAGTTTGGCTTAGAATTTCAATTATTCTCTGAGACGTGACAAACACAAGAATAAAAAAATTAAATTTTGGTAAATAATAAATAAAAAAATTTTAAAAAATAGTTTTGGTAAATAATAATTCTATACGTAAAGTTATTGATTTAATTTGGGTATTTCGATTTTCTCTAAAATGTAATAATATAATTAAATGAAAAATAAGAAACTAAAAATTTAAATCAAACTTTAAAAAATAAAATTTTAATAGATAATTATAAAATTATTTTCAAAATTTTAAGTATTTAATAAATAATAATAATATCTAAAAAAGATATGAGTTTTATTTCAAATTTTAAAAATTTGAGATAGATTAGAGAGAAATTAAAGATTGTGATAAATTTGTTACAAGTGCCAAAGTTTGGGACAGATTTGTTACTATGGCTAAGGTTTAGTATAGATTTGTTACAAGGGCATGTTTGTTGACGTGGCAATTCGATTAAATAAAAAAATAATTTTTCTAACCAATTTTGATGACGTGGCAACTTAGATTAAAAAATTACTTTCTGATGCTGACATGATATTTCACATCATCATATAACAGATATATTATTAACAGCCAACTAACGATAATATATAATTGACAATTGATACAAAATTTAAAATTAAAATATACAATTATTTCAAATAAAAATAAGAGATAGATTTATTAAAAATCTTATTGTTCAAGATATATTCATTAATTTTATTATATAGGGTTAATTGATGTATCTAGTCCAAATTATGATCATTTTCATAAATCTAGCATAATCTTTAATTTGTATCAATTATATCCTGAACTATCATATTGATATCAATTTTAGCCCGACGTTAGATGCACGTCAATGCCACCATTAAATGTTGACGTGGCATCTGACTCAGTATATTAAAAAATATTTTTTATTAATTATATTGCCACGTCAGCTTTTAATTAGATAATTTTTTTTAAAAAATACTTATCGCCATTGCCATGTCATCTATTTAAAAATTATTTTTTTAAAAAAATAATTGATACATCTTGTCTCCATGACCCAATCCTTCGTCAACAGGAACGAGCTTCCGGATCTGGTACTCTACCTCTGGTTTTTCGTTCTCGCCATCCGCCTCGATGACAAAGCCTCTGGGATCATCCACTTGCTGTTGCAGAGAGGCTCGCAGTGTTGCCTTTGAGGTAGAGGAGGGCGATGTCGTAGGCCTGAGCGGCAACCTCCGGCGTCGAGTAGGAGCCTAACCAAATCCTGGTCTGGTTTGGTGCTCTAATCTCATAAACCCATGAGCCCTAGCTCCTCATCCTCACTCTCTTGTACTGCTTCTTGCCATTGCTGCCTGCCTTTGATGCCATGTTACTGTCATTTCTATTGTTCGAATCACGTGGGATTTGAAGGATCTTGCTGCTGCTATTCTTCACCATGCTTTGTTTCTGGCTTGGGAATTTATGAGGGAGTACGCTTAGTGGCTTATTTATATAGTGGAGTTAGTAGAACATGTGTAAGAAAAACTAGGTAAGAGGAAGACGAGGCAAAACTTAAAAAGAAGTGTTGTGATTTTATCAATAGATCAGGTAGCCGATTTCATTTTAAAAAATAATCAGTCGAATTAATTTAATTAACCTAAAGTTACTAGACTTTTTTGGAAGAGTAAATCGGTCAATTTCTTACCTAACCTCTCGTGACCTGCCAACCCTTTGACTAGCCCATCTCTCTGTTGACCTACATCAAGCATAATCTTTAACTTGTAGTTTTTATGTTCAGTTGCAAAGCTTTCTATTGCCATGCCAAACCATCCATGGCGATTCGAAACCCAACTTTATGGGCCTCATCTTACCAACACCACAACCTTCCCTCACATCGACCTCTCTCCTCTCCCCACTCTCTATCTCCTTCACCAATACTCCAAAAAGCTTCAGCTCATGTCCTTCACCCTGAACTTTCTTGCAGGTCACTTCACTTAATGCTTCATCTTCCCGCTTCGAAACGTCGCTTCACTTAGTGGGTTTTCGCTAGAGCTAGCTCGGCGGTGAGAATTTGGTGCTCTTTCCTCAATTGCTCATTTTGGCTTGTGAGCTCCAGGAAATGGTGTGGCGAAGGCAGCAATAGAAGCGAGGAGGCAATAGTGAATGAGGTTTGAAAGGCTTCTGCGAAGTTGGAGAGGGATGGGGGAGGAGGATGGTGATTTGTCCTGTCGGTGGCGGCTTTCCGTCGACGGATCTCGCGGAGTGGATGATCCCGGAGGCATTGTCGTCGAGGCAGATGGCGAGGACGGGGAACAAGAGGAAGAGATCATGCGCGACGATGCCGGAGAGGTCGGCGATCTGGCCGAGGGAGATGGTGCCGGTGATGCTGGCATTGTAGCGTACTTGGTTCTCGAAGAGGGTATGCAAGCGGCATCGAGGCAGGCACTGAAGAGGTTCCCATTGACGAAGGATTGAGTCATGGAGACAAGATTAAGGCAGGCACTGAAGAGGTTCCCATTGACGAAGGATTGAGTCATGGAGACAAGATTGAGGCAAGCACTGAAGAGGTTCCCGTTGATGATGTGGCAATGGCCATAAGTAAAAAAGATTTTTTTAGTTTTTTAAAAATTACCTAATTAAAAGACGACGTGGCAATGTGATTAATAAAAAAATATTTTTTAATATGCTAAGTCACACTACTAAAAAATGGCTTTCTGCGACAGCACAGGATGCGGTCGCAAATGCGACGAGTTTGCGACCGTCGTCCATTGGGGTCGCGGACTGGCCAGGGTTGTGACGGCATTGCGACCACCTTGAGTGCCGTCGCAAAATAGCGACGACACTGCGACTGTCTCGACTGTCGTCGCAATGTGGCGACGGTTTGGCGACCATTTGCGACCGTCAAGTTGCAACTGGTTATTTGCGACCGTCAAGGTCGTCGCAAAATGTTATTAAATTCTCCGCCCAAACCCTTTTTTCTCTCTTCCCCTGCTCGCGCGATCGATCAACCCTAGCCTCTCGATCTCTGCCGTCGCACGCCGCACGCCGACCGCCACACACCAATCGCTGCACGCCGTACACTGACCGCCGCCCGCTGTTCTTTGGTCGCTGCTCGTCGCCCGCCGCCTGCTTCTCATCTCCCGCCGCAAGCAGGCCACCCGTCGAACCCTAGCTGACGGTATTTTCCTCTCCTCTCTCTCTCTCTCTGTGTGTGTAATCCGACAGGATTACATAGAGACTATTTTTTTATTGGTTTCTTCAGAAAAACCATTATTGACTTGGTCACTGCATTATAGCATCTTGTGACTTTTTTTATGATTTCGTTTGTTTTAGATATTGTATTGCTTCAATTTCAACATTGCGTTACGTTGGAAATATATTATCTGTATTGTGTTCCATAATGGTTCCGTTACATTGGAAATATATTATCTGTATTGTGTTCCATAATGGTTCCATAATGGTTGCTCTGCAGAAGAACTTTGTGATGAAGTTAAGCTTTGAATTAATTCTCTCTATATCTAGTCTTTACTTGGCTCACCCACTCAGAGAATGTGTTGATACCAATTACAACTGATGACCCACTTTAATAGACCAAGGAATCTAATTGCTTACATAACTAACCTATTACTCACTTTTCGAAATGCTTAAGCCCAAGTATGAGCAGTTGATCATTTAGCTCCATATATTAAACTATACTCTTGAGTTTTGGATATAGGATTATTCACGTTTCAAAACTTATATTCCACCTAAGTTTGGTTGATATCCATTTCCTTGCATTTACAATAGGTAGCTCTTATTAGGCATGGCATGCACTTGATTGTAGCTGATTTTCAAAGTTGTCATATTCCACCTGATAGCTTGCTTTAACTTTCAGATTGACATCAAATAAATTAGAGTCAAACTCCATGCTGATATAAGGTGCATAAACTTTATCATAACATTCATCATATTCCTCCCAACATTTACACTTGAAACCTAATTGATTAAGTGATATGTGTGATATGTATTAATCAAATAGAAAAATACTCTTCCTAATTTATACTTGAAATCTAATTCATTAAGTGATATGTGTGTCCTCAATTGATTCTTTGCATGAAAAAAATTAAAAGTGCATGTTGTGATCATGCATGTGTCTGCTTATATTAGGGATTGCAAGGTTAGTTAGCTAAGATTTTGAGTATTAGTTTACATGTCTAATAAAGAATGTGATGAGACCTGCTATTTATAAATAGGGATGCTTCATTGACTGAATCAAAATTGGCTTTTCCACAAAGGATATATATATATAGACAAAAGCAAGAAGAGACACTTTGGCATAATTTTTTCCTTGATTAAGCCTCCTCAAGGCCAAGAGATCCCTCACATTGAATACCTTCAATTATATTATGCACTTTATATTTTGTGTTCTTGAAATCAATGATCTATGATGGGAAAATGTGATAATGATCTTTAAAAAGTGATTCATTGAAACCTAGAAATGCTAAACATGTGTGGGTTGCATGTAGAGATTTGCTGAACTCAGGTCAAAGGTAAAAAGAACCTTGGGTGCTGATTTAAGAAGCCTTGGTTTCCTGATGAGAAAGTTGATTTGTAACATGGGTGCTAAAATCAGCCTCTTTTGCTGTGCAAGGGTAAAATTGTGTTCATTGACTCTCCCCCAAATTAATCGAGCCTCATGCATTGGGATCATCTTTCTATATATTTTTAGTGTTTAGAAGAAGGAATTATGCATCCATCATTTCTTAGGGAAGTGCACTACTTCCTCTGTGCTTTCATTCAACATCACTTAATAACTATATGTCCCTTACTGATATCCTGATAAGAAGTACGAGTTTTCTTTGTAAGCATTTTTATGAGGTCAAGCTTGACTAAACTTGCTTACAGAACATTCTTGAACCCTAAAAGTATTAAGGAATCAACATGATATAGCACACAAGTATAAAGTGATATACATTATGTACATCAGGATCTTAACACTTTTTATTATCTCTCTGAATCTTTTTTTTTCTTGGGTGACGAAAGTTGGTGTGGATCTACTAGAAAGATAAGTGCCTTTACCAATTATTGGTCCAGAATAAGTTCTAAAGCAATAAGTAAAAGACTGCAAAAAAATAGACCTGTTGCAATATCGTATGATTGGTTCAGTCAATGAAGCATGTGGGTCCTTTGCCAAAGATCATACTATATATCATAGTGATATTAGTGCATGTTGTGATCATGCATGTGTCTGCTAAGATCACGCAGCAACCAAAATTGATGTCCACATATCTTTTATGTTGCTTGTTCTTGTCCTTCAATTTGTTGTTTATTAAGAGCAAACTTCTTGATTCATCTGCTATTGTTTATTAAGAGCAGGTTATTGTTTACTGCCAAAAGTACCAAACTTCTTGATTCTTTTCTTCTTGTTATTTGAGAAGCAATAGATAGAAGCAAAAGTGTGCATGAATTGAATTGGGTTGAATGCTGAAAATTTTCAACCCAATTCAGGTTGGTATTTTTCAATATTAATTCAGCCCAATTAATATGTCAACTTCATTCTACACTATTAATGCATAATTTATCGGTATAATTTTAGGATTGAAATTGAAAATAATATTATGATTTGCGAGTTGATAAAGTGACACGAACTTATCGACCGTTGGATCATAATTTTTTTTACAATACTTTAGATCCGTTCGGAGATCGTATCGTTGTCTATAAGAAGTACAAAACTTATAGATTCTTTACGATTTCTGAATTATCCTTGATCGGATAGTTTGGGATCAAAATTATTTTACTTGCAGTTAAATATTTTTTTTAACATTCATTTCAGTTTGAAATTCATTTTTTTAGCAGTATGCGCCCAGATGATATGCATACTTAGAGAACTATAGGGAAATGCTGCCGAAATTTTGATTGAAATTGAATGTTAAAAATAATATTTAAATGCAAGTAGAATAATTTGATTCCTGAATGGAATAGGACCACCCCACCTATGAAGATTTCTAAAGAAGTAATTGTTGTGATATATCACGTACGTACAGAATCATGATGGAAGATCGTAGTTGGATGTACCGTCGGATGTTCCATGGAGATTTACTTGAAGAATTCAAGAGCGGTGTTCAGGAATTTTTAAACTTCGCATATTCAAATCCGCAATTTGTCAATGTTGACAAAATTAGATGTCTGTGTCGTTGGTGTGTCAACTTGTTTTTCCTAAATCGACAGGCAGTGACATTGCATCTATACAAAAATGGTTTCATGAATCGTTACTATCGATGGATTTCACACGGGGAGTCATTCATAGGCATGTTATCGTATGAATTAGGAGGCCAGTTGTCTAATATTGGATCTTTATAACTCATACAACATCCGTTGAGCAGCCGTATCGAAATATGGTCTTGGATGCTCTGGTCGATCGTGAATTTCAAAGGTTGCCAATGCCTCACACAGAATTAGGAGGTCAGTCGTCAAGTACTGAAGTGACAATGAATATGGAGTGTGAGCCACAAGTAGAATCGAAAATTCAAATGGAGTTACCAAATCCAGAAGCAGCACAGTTTTATGATTTACTGAAAGCTGCAGATGAACTATTGTATGAAGGCTGTGATGAATATTCAAAGTTGTCAATAATGACTCAAATGTTAAACATTAAGTCTGACTGTGTAACTGAGATAGCATATAATCGATTTTTCGAGCTGTTTCACAAAGCGTTTTCTAAAGATAACAAACTGGAGGACAGTTTCTATAAGACGAAAAAGAGGATGAAAAGACTTGGTCTAGGGTATCAGAAAATCCATGCATGTCAGAACAACTGCATTCTCTATTACAGTGAATACGCAGACTTGACCCAGTGTCCAACATGTGAACATCCACGGTACAAAGAGAAATCTTCGAGTAGGCAGAAAGATATACCGTTTAAGGTTCTTTGGCATTTCCCGATAATTCCCAGATTGAAGCGGTTGTTCATGTCTGAAAAAACAACCCAACATATGATATGACATGCTAAGAGTCGTGATCCGAATGTTATGACTCACCCGTCTGACAATGAAGCATGGAAATATCTTGATCGATGTTATCCATCATTTGCAAGTGATCCTAGAAATGTCAGACTAGGGTTATGTACTAATGGGTTCAATCCATTCGGTCAATCATCCACTTTATATTCTGTTTGGCCGATGCTCCTCACAGTCTATAATTTGTCGTCATCGATGTGCATGAAAGATGATTTCATATTTTTGAGTATGGTAATCCCAAGACCAAGGGGACCAAGAAAAGAATTGGATGTGTTCCTTCGACTGTTAATTAACAATTTAAAGAACTTTGGGATAACAGAGTCATCACTTATGATATTCATCAAAAAATGACTTTCAACTTAAGGGCCGCATTGTTGTGGACAATTAGTGACTTCCTGGCATATGCTATGTTGTCTGGTTGGAGCACATATGGGAGGCTTGGTTGTCCGTATTGTATGGAACGAACAAAAGCATTCAGTCTTCGGCATGGACGAAAGATTTCATACTTTGACTGTCATCGTCAATTTTTGCCACTTGATCATCCATACCGGAGAAATAGAGATAAATTCATCAGGGGCAGAGTGAAAAAAGACGGACTACCTCCGCGTTTGTTTGGTAATCAAATATTAGCTCGGGTTTCTGTGTTACCGGATATCACATTCGGAGAGGTTGACAAATTAGTGATTTCGGAGAAAGACACAATTGGGTCAAAAAAAGTATATTTTGGGAACTGCCTTACTGGAGCTTATTACTAGTTCGGCACAATTTGGATGTGATGCACATTGAAAAGAATGTGTTTGAGAATATTTTTAATACAGTGATGGATTTTGCAGGAAAAACAAAAGATAATGTGAAGGCAAGAATTGACTTAAAAGTATATTGCAAACGTCCAAATTTAGATCTACAGGAGGTGAACGACAAACAAGTGAAACCGAAAGCCTCTTATGTTCTCAGTAAGCAACAACAAAAAGATATTTGCCAGTGGATAAAAGATCTCAAATTACTAGATGGCTATGCATCTAATTTAGCTCGATGCGTCAATGTACGTAGACGAAGGTAAAATATCAGGAATGAAAACTCATGACTGTCATGTGTTCATGCAGAGACTACTCCCTATTGCATTCCGCGACCAGACAAAATTTGGGGTCCGTTAACCGAGCTTAGTTTGTTCTTCAAATATATCTGTGCCAATGCCCTCCTTATCGAAGATATGGAAAAGCTAGAAAAATATATTATATAAATTCTTTGCAAATTAGAACAGATATTTTCACCTGAATTTTTTGATTCGATGGAGCATCTATCGGTTCACTTAGCATATGAGGCAAGAGTTGGTGGTCCGGTTCAGTATCGGTGGATGTATTTATTCGAGAGGTATATGCAGAGGTTAAAAAGGAAAATAAAAAAAACAACTACGATGGAAGGTTCAATAAGTGAAGCTTATATAATTCAGGAGATATCAACTTTTTGTTCTTTCTATTTCGAGTCCAATGTGCACACAAGGTTGACTCGTCTTCCCCGAAATGATGATGGGGAAATGTGAACGCTGTAGATTGTCTACCAATATTTTGTTTTCCTGGTCGTGGTTTGGGCTCACGTCCACCGAGATATTTAACTGAAGATAAGTACCATGTTGCACAATTATATGTACTGATGAATTGCCCCGAGGTTGATCCTTTCATTCAAAAATTTGACACGGAAGTTCGTACACAAACACCGAATATATATATCCGAGGAAGAATTACAAGATAAACGTAGCACATAATTTCCAAATTGGTTTAAAACTTGGTCGAGTGAACATATTCAAGAAATAAACAACAAATTACTCAAGTTAGCATGTGGACCGTCACGACTAGTCTTATGCTATAACAGATACTTTGTGAATGGATATAAATTTCATACAAATGAGTACTCAACCACAAAGAAGACAATGAATGTCGGTGTTTGTGTCAAAGGCTCTGCTTGGATTGATTGTGATTGTGATTTCTACGCACTGCTTGAGGAAGTACTTGAGCTTCAATATGTTGGGTGCAAAAAAATAGTGATATTCAAATGTCACTAGTTTGACACATCATCTCAAGGGAGTCAAATTCATCCAAAGTATAAGCTTGTTGATGTTAATTTCAAATCAAAGTTAGCGTCGAACGAGCCTTTTATTTTGGCATCACAAGCGCAACAAGTATATTACGCAAAATATCCAGGCAGACGAAGAGATAGATCGGAATGGCGGGCAGTGTGTAAGACTAAGACACGATTGAGAATTGATCCAATGGGAGAGGATAATGATACTACAAGATTTATATTACGTGATTTTTATCAGGAGGATGATCCTTCGGTAGTTGAAGTTGTGGGTCAAACACTTGAAGATGAAAATTTAGTCATTGCACAAGGTCTAGCTGAAGAAAGTGTTGATATTGAACCAGATGATGCAGAAGATGAGAATAGTTGTGAAGATGAAGAGACAAGTGAAGAAGAAAACGACTCAATCGATTATTATTCAGATGATATCGATGATTAATGTGTAATATATATATATATTTTTTCATCTTTTTTCTATTAATTTATATTATATTATTGGTTGACATCACTAATCAATATTTATATCTGTAGATGTCGTGTGCCCTTTCTAGGGTTCATCGCACAGGTTTATCTCGGCCGCCGCCGCTGCTCGCGACAGCACCACCACCCGCCGTGGCAGATGTTGTACCACCACCAGCTCGAGGTCGTCGTAGGCCTCGTGGGCCTAATCGGGGGTGGGGGGGGTGATGCACCTTTATCGTCCGACCAGCGTCGGCGGATATCGCTGAATGGTTTAAAGTAAGTAAACTAATTTATTTATTATAATTATTAATAATTAATTGTTACTTATAACGTTATTATATTTGAGTTGTTGATTTGAGCAGGATGATGTCGCTCGCACCATGACCGTTATGCTTAAGAGTTTCTTTCATGAGCCGTAGACTTCATGGACCGGGGTGTCGGACCATTATCAAAATTTATTATGGAATGAGTTCAAGGTACGTAGTTCATATTACTTTGATTTAATGAATGTTGATTCAAGTGATGTGTTTGAATCTTTAATTATTAATATCTTTTTCTAGCTCCTACAGTAAAAATCAATATGTACAATCACTTGATTTCTTGCAATTATCAAAATGGTCATGCTTAGTGGAGATATATTAAATGAATAAATTAGCATGTCTTATATTGTCAGCAAAACCTTGTATACTGTTCTGTGTATGCTGGTCTGCCTTTCCTTCAATTTAGTGATCAGGGTCCATGCTTTTTTTTTTTGTCTATCAGAATTTGGTAGGTCAACCAATAATTTAATTGGATTCCTGCTATTTAATGCACCTGAAGATTGAGGACAGTGCATGTGCTTCTTCTTCTTCTTAAACATGCATGCTTAATCTCCGTTACTGCCGATGCTTAATCTAAAAGAGACTAGAGAGACCAAAATAAAGAGTGATTTATTTTTGTGCCCACATAGGTTGCTTTATTTTTTGTAATGCCCTCAGAATAATTTATTATGATGGAAATAGTGCGGTCTCCATGTCGTATATATATAACTGCCTATGCTCTGTTGATATTAATCTTTAATGAGTTGATGGTTGGGGTAATGGAGAACTATATAGGAGAAAAAACATAGCAGAAATAATTAAGGATCACTATTGTTCTATGTTCACTTAAAGAGGAGAGTTTTCTACCAAAGTGAATGACAAATATCACAACACTTTCAATCCAGATGGTCAATAAATTAGATTGATTAAATAGAAGATCGCCTAAAAGATCTCTGACTATATATGCACCGTAGTACCCAACTAAGGAGATTTGCACCTCCTTCTAAGGGGCATCTGGTGTGGAAAGTATAAGAACAAATATGAAATCATAACAATTAAGATCCCAGTATACTAGTATAGAAGGTAAAAGCAAGAAAAATTATAAAGATGGGAAAGTTTCCCCCAATAGTCAATTTCAAATTAGTCACTCATTGCTTAACCTCAGGACTGATAGAATGTAATATCAATTTAATTGTCAAATTAAGTAAATTAACTATCGTTCTCAAATTAACTTTATTCAGTGAAGCAACTCAACTTCATCATAAAATAGCAATGCAAGTAAACTTAAAAAGATGATGCAGATTCTATTGGCTGAACATAATAAGTTAGTCTAGTAAGTGTATACTAACTTCACAAATTCCTCTTCATATACATCTTTGATAGTAAGTGGATATTGTTAACTTTGTTATTCCCATCTTATAGGAAATTGAATTGTCTTGTACCTTCTTTTTTTCTATTTCTGCATGACTGTTGACATCTCATCCAAGATTTTTGCAGTATATTCAATTGAAGTCATAGGTATCAGTCTTTAGTTTCTCCTCACGACATAGAAGTTATTCATTTAAGTGGATGAATACATGAGCTTCTAAGATTTGCTTGTTTGGTTATACTTCACTTGATGGCTACTGGTATTTTGCTTGTCCATTCTTGCTCATTAAGATATAGAAGTCTAGAAGTGGATTACAGCACAAGGACAAGGTAGATTTTCATATGATTGTTGGGTTTTAATTTAGTGTGCGAATTTTTGTTCTTAGCTAGTTTATATATCCCATCTCTAAATGAGCTTCATCTGAGCTTCAATTATTCCAGAGCTATGTTAAATGTGCATATTGGTATGTTCTAATTTCTATGAGCTTCATCTGATTCATTAATTTCTATGCAAAAATTAGAAATGGTTATTTATTACACTACATCAAACTGTAGTTACCTCTGTTTGTTTCTTTATATATTTATATTCTATATCAGCATGAATGAATCATGTATGTTGCAGTCATCATGATTAATCATGTATGTTACTTGGGTAAATATGATAATTTCCCAAGTAATTATCATTTATATTGAACACACTGTTAGGTTTGTACCTTTCTATAGTAATGTCTAGTCTAGCTCGCTTGATGTCACCTCTGCCCTTCCTCAGTCATCATGAATTCATGTGATCAGTTGACATCATGTATGTTGTTTCTACATATTATTTGCTTGTTCAGTCTTCATTATTAATCCTCTAGTTAGCTAGTAATTCTCATCGTTCTTGTTGGGAAATTAATCTACGTACACACATATATAATTATTCTGTAAATAGCTGGTTATAAGTTAAAGTCAGCAGCCATTTGGGGAGTTATACATGTGATTAGGAAATAGTAATTAACGTCAAAGGTTTTACAGGTAAGGAGTTGGGTCCAGTACTTTGGCATGCATGCATTATTGGTGTTACTTCTCATTGCCTATTGGTAGCTACTTTTACCTCTTTAAATAAAGTAGAAATTGTTCTTAAGAACACTGTTCATCATTTAATGTAACGAGTTCACCAGCTTAATTTTATTTTTAGCAAAGTATAAAGTGTTCTCTCTCAATATCTGCTTGGCCTGTGTGCAACACCTGCTTCTTGCATCATCTGCTTACTCTTTTGTCATCTTTCTGCAACTGCTAAAATTCAACTTTCAATAACATTTTTGATAATTTTTCTAAGACTCGGACACTACTTGGCTTGGCATGTGTGTATCTGCACTTGTAGCTGTGAGAGTAGAGCTCTGCAAAGGAGTTTATGCCATTGCTGGATGCATAAAACTGTTTTGATAGAAAGTCTCCTCGTATACCTCTTGCTGTACTCTTTCTCTTCTATAATAATTGCTAGTAGTTGGATGATACATTTATTACCTCATCTAATTGCAAAAGTTGGTCTAACGGGAGATGACAAGGTATTCAGAAGTTATGGAGATTGGGTTTGTTTTGAGGATGGTTATTTTGAAAATTGTAGCATTCTGTTTTTAGCTAATAGTTTATGTTTCAATCCTGAAATTGTCAAAGGTGTTTCACCTTCTTCTTCAAAGCATTCAGATGTAAGTAGAAGAGTAGATGCTCCTAATTATAAGGTCTCCTAACTTATATAATATCAGTTCAGGATTAATGTTTTATAATCTTTTCCTTAATGTTTGGAGTTGTTTAATTAATTCGTCTGGTCTTGTCAAAGAGTAGGGTGTGCGTTGTTGTCCATTTTTCTGTTTAAAATGATTGAATTAATATTTTCTTTTTGTAGGCCCAATACACCTGGGATCCTGTCATTCAGGTTCAGATGGAGGATGCTTGGGAAGCTTACACTAAGAAGCTTTTCAATGATATCCTCCATCGTGCGTGGGATGAGGTGCGGGCAAATGTAGGCGGTAATCAAGATACGCCTATGGATGCGCTGAAGGGAAATGAGTCCAACTGGATAACGAGCCACGTATGGGATCGACTATGCGACATCTGGGCGTCCGAGGAGTGGCAGGGTGCCTCCCGAACTGCGCACTGGAACCGGATGACGCTAGTTGAGGGATCCGTGGCCCGACATACCAGTTGGTCCATCCCATTTACTAGTCACGAGCGTCGCATGGTAAGTAATTTAATAATAGTTTTTATTATTTATTATAGAAAAACTAATTATATTTATTTTATTGCAGGGGACGCTCATTCCGGCTGATCCTTTGAGGGTCTTCGAGGAGACACATAGATATAGACATGGTCCTCGCCGGGGTGAGTTCATCAGCGGGAGGCCGGAGACGATCCTGGTAAGTTAATATTTAATAAAGTTTATATTTTTTAAAAAAATATATTAGTTCAATTATGTAAAATTAATTTAATTAATCAATCTTTAAATGCCACGTATACTGAGTGAAATTAGTGGGTCTAACTCACCCCAAAAGCTAGCTCATGGGAAGAGGATTGCCCAAACTATTTAAAGGCTACTTTGGCCATATTTTTAACCAATGTGAGACTTTAACACACCTCTCTCACGCCCAGGATTGGACATCTGGAGCGTGGAGTTCTGCAGGACTGGACATCTACAGGTGGCACAATATCAACCACAGGTTTGACTCTGATACAATGTTAAGAAATTAATAGGCCTAACTCACCCCAAAAGCTAGCTCATGGGGAGAGGATTGCCCAAACTATTTAAAGGCTACTTTGACCATATTTTTAACCAATGTGGAACTTTAACACATACTAATACTAAGAAGAAAGTGGATTTGAGGGAAGAATGATTAGGGCTTAATCTACCCTAATTAGATATTAATAAGATTACTTATCAATTTTACATATAGGTCCTCCTAACACCTCATATTACATAAAGGTCCTAAATATCAATAATATCAATACTCCCCCTCAAGATGGTACATATATGTCATATGAACCTATCTTGCGAATACATGAAAGAAACAAACTACTACTAAGACCTTTGGTAAAAACATCAGCAAGTTGTTCTGATGATCGAACAAAAGGAATGCAAATTACTCCTTGCTCCAATTTTTTCTTTGATGAAGTGACGATCGAGCTCAATGTGTTTAGTTCTATCATGCTGAATCGGATTATTTGCGATTTCGATCGCAGCTTTGTTATCATAGAATAATTGAATAGATCCCTCTAGATATAGATGCAATTCGAATAGAAGATTCTTCAACCACAATACCTCACATATCCCTTGAGCCATAGCACGATATTCTGCTTCAGCACTTAAACGAGCTACAACAGCTTGTTTTTTACTTCTCCATGAAACTAAGTTTCCACCAACAAAAGTGCAATAACCAGATGTGGAACAACGATCTTCTACTGATTCTGCCCAATCAGCATCTGTATATCCATCGATTTTTAAATTACCATGCTTAGAGAAAAGTAGGCCACGTCCAGGGACACCCCTTGAGATATCTTAGAATTTGATACACAACACCCATGTGGTTCTCACGAGGATCATGCATGTATCTACTCACCACACTTACAGCAAAGGTAATATTAGTTCTTGTGTGAGAGAGATAAATTAACTTCCCCACTAGTTTTTGATATCTTTTACGATTAACTGAGGAACTGGCATCATTAGCCAAATGACGGATCTAATCAATAGGAGTTGTTACTGCCTTACTGGTTTGCAACCAAGCATCCCTGACTCAGATAGCAAGTCTAGTACATACTTTCGCTGAGACAAAAAGATACCATGTGCTGAATAGGCAACTTCAATTCCTAAAAAATATCAAAGTTCTCCTAGATCTTTCACTTCAAACACCTGTGCTAGTTTGCCCTTTAAACGTTCAATCTCTTCTGTATCATCTCCTGTGACAATGATATCATCCACATAGACTATCAGAATGGCTACTTTCCCTTGATGATGCTTGAAAAATAAGGTGTGATCAGCATTACACTGAGTATAGACCATTGATACCACAGCTCTGCGAAATCTGTCAAACCAAGCTCTGGGTGACTGTTTCAATCCATATAAGGATCGTCGCAGATGACAGACCACACCAGTTGTATCAGCACTTTGAAAACCAGGCGGTATTTTCATGTACACCTCTTCATGTAGATCTCCATGGAGAAACACATTCTTCACATCTAATTGATGAAGTTTCCACCCACGATTCACGGCACATGAGATAAGTGTGCGAATAGAGTTCATCTTCGCAACCGGTGCAAAAGTCTCATCATAATCAATACCATATGTTTGACTGTTTGAGTATAGCCTTTTGCCACCAATCGAGCTTTGAATCGATCAATTTTGCCTTCAGGGGTTTGTTTTATTGTGTACACTCATTTACATCCGACGGATTTCTTTCCTTCAGGCAAAGGTACAATTTTTCATGTATTATTTTTTTCTAAGGCTTTCATCTCTTCGATCATTGCTTCTTTTCACTTAGGGTCCGTCATGGCAACCTTCCAATTAGAGGGAAAAGAGACAGAAGACATAGCTGAAATAAAGCACTTATAGGTAGAGGACAAGTGATCATAGGAAACATATTGAGAAATATCATAACGGTAACGAGATGGAAGTATAGAAGAACGAGTACCCTTCCGAAGAGCAATAGGAAGGTCAAAAGTAGAAGAAGTATGAGAGATGTTACCATTAGACGTATCTGAAGCATCAACAGGAGAAGGCTCTAGGATTATGGGAGAATGCATAATGGTCTCAATATCACTAGGTGAGAGACTCGGTTCCTCTAGCTGAGTTGATTCTTTTTCCTGTTGAGTTGGATCTTCCTCCTCTTGCTCATGACCTGTCCCATTAGAAACTTGTAATGTCCCATTAGGAATTTTTGGCTCTGGTGCAGTCTCCCCCTCACGGTGAGTCCAACTAGGAATTGGAGAGAGAAGAAAGTCATCGACCTCTGAGGTAGATATGGAATCTGATGAAGGTGAAGAATAGTAAGCTTCGTGCTCCCGGAAGGTTACATCCATACTGACAAAAAAATTCCGCTCAGGTGGGTAGTAACACTTGTATCCCTTTTGTGTGGTTGAATAGCCGAAAAATATACACTTGAAAGAGCGAGAATCCAATTTGTCAAGAGAAGGACTGTGATCTCGCACAAAACATACACATCCAAAGACCTTTGGAGGTACAATAAACTTAGCGGTTCCGATGAGACACTCCAATGGCGACTGGTAGTCCAAGGTGCAAAGAGGCATTCGATTAATCAGATGACATGCTATCAGAACCGCTTCTCCCCATAGATACTTTGGCACATTCATTAAAAATAGAAGTGATCGAGTAACCTCCAGTAGATGATGATTCTTTCTTTCAGCTACCCCATTTTGAGCTGGTGTATTAACACATGTTGTTTGATGAAGGATGTCATGCTCCACCAAGTAGGCCCAAAATTCCCTGTGGGTGTATTCCGTACCATTGTTTGAGCGAAGAATCTTAACCTGCGCATTGAACTGGGTACTAATCATCTTATGAAACTCTTGGAAGCATCGAAAGACTTTATTTTTATGCTTAAGAAGATATACCCAAGTTGTGCAACTGAAACAATCAATAAAGGTAACAAACCATCTGTGTCCAGAAATGGCAGTAGTACGACCCCCAAACATCACTATGGACTATCAAAAAAGGCTTAGTACTTCTATTACCAGAATAAGGATAAATATTGCGAGTATGTTTCGCGAAATCACATGCATCACAGTTCAGTTGATCTTTCGTACACATGCAATAAAGAGAAGGAAATAATTTCGCTAGGACAGAAAAAGACAAATGACTAAGTCTCCGATGTTGCAATTGTAGTTCATCGACTGCTTTATTTGAAAAAGAAGCTACAAATCCTGTGTTATTATTTGGAGTCATCGTGATCTCAAGGTGACAAAGACCATCATGCATTCTACCAGCTCCAATCGTCTTCCCTGTCGAGAGCTCCTGAAAAAGACAATGAGTTGGAAAGAAAGTCACTTTACAGTTGAGAGACTTAGTGATAGAGCTAATAGAGAGAAGATTTATGGGAAAGCTAGGAACATGAAGCACAGATGAGAGGCAAAGGGAAGGTGAAATGCTAACAACACCTTTACCAGAGACAAACGTAAAGAACCATCAGCAATGCAGACCTTATCTTTACCTGAGCATGGAAAATAAGACACAAAAGAATTTGATGACCCAGTCATGTGATTAGAGGCTCCCGAGTCTATGACCCAAGAAGAGATAGGAGTATGCTTACTGTGTAATGCATTTAGTGAATAGTAAGGGATACCTGACTGAGCAAAGTTAGAATGATAAGTGGAAGATTGACCAGAGGATCCTGCAGTGGGTGAAGAATCTCCAATGGAAGAAGACTCAAGCTTCGCCATCAATTGCTTGATTGTCTGAAGTACCTCTACTGATGTATCATTGGAGGAGGCAGGAGATTGAACATCTAAATTATGGTCAGAGTAGTGAGCCTGCCCTGTTGGAAATCCTCGACCGCTACCTCTGCCACCTCCACGCCGATTACCACGTCCTCCACCCCTAGTAGATCTACCATGAAGCTACCAACATGTATCCTTGATATGACTAGTCTTATGACAATAATCACACTACAATTGTTCTCTATCACTTTTGGGTCGTGGTTGAACAACAAGTGCAGATCGAGAAGTATCGCCAACATCAACCATAACTCGTATTCGAGTTTCTTCACTTTGCGCATTAGAGAATGCCTGCTGTAGAGATGGTGGCATATCTCCTCGTCCGAGAATTTGCACCCGTATGGAGTCAAACTCTGGATTAAGTCCAGCGAGGAAGTCGAATAAACGTTCCTTCTCAACATATTTCTTGTGAATAATAGCATCCTCTGCGTGAACCGCTTTAAACGGACGATAGAAGTCTAATTCAGCCCACAATCGTCGAAGTTCTACAACATAAGCTATCACAGACATGTCACCTTGACGAACACGACGTATCTGGCACTGGATTTCATATGCCTGAGCAGAATTTTCTTTCTGAGAGAAAGTCTGAGCAGCTGCCTCCCAAATTTCGCTAGCTGTTTCAAAGAAGGAAAAACCTTGACTGACTGTAGGTGTCATCGAGTGAAGTAGCCAGCACATGATTTGAGAATTTTCTGAAATCCATAACATTTGAGTTGGGTCTCCATCTATCGGTTTTACTTTAGCCCCGGTGAGATACCCCTCCAAACCGCGAGCCCGAACAAACAACCGTACACTGCGAGACCATATAAGATAGGAGGATGGTCCATCTAGTCGCACATGACTGATTTGTAGAGATGGATTCTCCATTGAGATCCCCGACTTCACATTTGAAGATTGAATCACATCCTTTGAAGCAAGCTCATCTTCTCTCACACCTCCGTTCATCATTTTTATTTCAACAAGAAAAAAACCTTTACATCAAGCACATAGAATCACTTATCTTCACAGATCTAGATGCACATCGGACATAGAATCTCCTTGGCAGCGCTCACCGGGGAGAAACAACGTTGTACATGTGGCTAGGTGCAGTTGCTGTCGGTGGTAGGCGCGGGCGATAGTGGCAGCGCCTATGATCGGTGTGCAGGAAACACTGGTAGTGTCGGAGTTAGAGACGTTGGCGGCATGCGACACTGGCGTCATCGGAGTTAGGGACGCAGGTGGCGTCCAATGGTTGAGGCGTTGCCCTCTACAGCCATGGGCAGGCAGGTGCCCTGCGGCTGGGACGCTGGCGACCTGCCTGTTGAGGTGCAAGCCACCCGCGACAAGGACGCAGATGGCTCCTCCGGCGACTGGCGACGGGCACGAGTGCAGCGAACACGAGTAGAAGAACAGGGCGTCGGCAATAGGTGCTCTGATACCAAGAAGAAAGTGGATTTGAAGGAAGAAGGATTAGGGCTTAATCTGCCCTAATTAGATATTAATAAGATTACTTGTCAGTTTTACATATAGGTCCTCCTAACACCTCATATTACATAAAGGTCCTAAACATTAATAATACCAATAGGCCCACGCACGGATGTTGTTGCAGCCACATAGTGCGGGGTCGTCTGCCTTCACCTCTTCCACCATTGGTCCATCAACTTCACATGCGGGCCAGGATCGATTTGCAGCTTTAAAGGCTTCACACCCAGAATTATAGGCTTCTCATGCAGCCTTAGAAGTTTCTCATGCATGCCTTATTAGTGAGGTGGCCGCTATGAGGGAGTACACGACACGTATTGCTTCTTTCATGCTTTGTGCTTCGGCCCCTCCGCCTCTCCCGTCATTCGACGCGACGCCAACTGATGTCGTCGTCGCATCCGTCGCCGCCACATGATGTGCTTCATGATTGATGTACTTTATTTTCTATTTTGATGTAAACATGTTTTGATACGATGTAAATATTATATTTTGATATAAATATGTATAAACATTATAATTTGATGTATGTCTTGAATATTCCCTCGTTGTGGCGGTATTTTGATATAATTTGATATCTAGCTTGTATATTCTTTCATTATGACATTACATTTTGACATAATTTGATGTTAAATGTAAACATGCATTTTTTTTAAAAAAAATATTATTATAAATTATTTTTTAAAAAAAATACACATTTGCGACGGCTCTGTGACCGCTAGCCGTCGCAAAAGGTATATCGAACTAGTTGCCAATAGCGGTCACAATTACAATTGCGACCGTTATGCGACGTCAAACGCGGTCGCACAATCGTCGCTGATATAATATTTGCGACTGAACACAGTGGACGCAATACTGTCGCCTATTTATTATTTACGACGGTCAAAGAAGGTCGCAAATATTACGCGACCATAGTTTGCGACTGCTCTGTACCATCGCACAGCAGTCGCATAATGTTCTCATTTGTGACCGCTGCTTCTACCGTCGTAGGTTTTTTGCGACGATGTCTTTTGCTACCGCTTTTTACGACCTCATCCTGTCGTCGCAGAAGGTCTTTAGCGATCGTTTTGCGACAATAACGTCCGTCGCAGATATCCCATTTTTTAGTAGTGTCAGATGTCACGTCAGTATTTAACGATGGCATTGACGGCCATCTAACATCGGGTTAGAATTGATATCAATCTGATAGTTTGAGATGTAATTAATATGGATTGAATTTATAAAAAAGATCATAATTTAAACTAGATACATTAATTAACCTATATATATATATATATATATACAGCCGATGTATGCATGCACTGATGCACTCTACATGAGAACACGAAACCCTGCATAGTTGTTGACTTCACGAGACCAAATAAGCCATTCTAATTAGCTAGTGGGCCCAAATTTATATCAATCGATCTCAGAAATTTTAGCCTAATTAACCATACAATTAGATTCCCTTGATTTGCTCAACATTAATTTTGGGGTTCACAAGCTACCCCACGCACCTTCTATTATTGCGTCAAATAATTCACTTAGCTTGCTCATCATTTTGGGCTATGAGCAAGAAGGGGTGTAAATTAATAATTGGTGCATCAGGTTTTCTTTCCATTTAAAATTCATTTTTGGAAAATCTAAATTGAAACCAAAATTTCAAACAGAACAAGGGTAGGAAAATTTTCCATTTAATTTTAATAGGGAATTTTTTTAATCTATGTGAAAGAAAATGAGTGCAAATAAACTCTTCTTTTTTTTGAATTTTTAGTTAGCAGATTTTAATCATTGCACTCTTATGTATATACAAGTGCTAATTTTGTCCTCATGCTAACCCACTATTATAATTGACTCATTTCAATCCTTTAATCCGAACACATGACATCCCAGGTTCACCCGAACATATAATATCTTTGTCATAAAATATTGACACTGCAAGTCACACCTTACGTGATATAATTAAATAATAAAAATATTTAAACTAATCATTAAACACATTAAATAAAATCCTAATTGAATAATATTACATTCATCGATCTCTTCAATGTCATTTTCAACATCTTCTATACAGTCTCATATTATAAGAAAACATGATTTCATGTATGAAGGGCGTGAACTGAGATATTTTTGTGAAGACAAATCTTAAATTCTCGAATATTGGTACGTAGGAAAAGAACCCGAGTAGGAAATATCATTCATGTCCTCGATGTGGAGTAAATGTACTAAATCCTATTTTTTGGATAATGTTCTCTATAGTTCCCTTATATGAGATATTCATGCTGCTTTTTTCAACCAAGTGATTGTAATTTATATATTTTTTCTATGGTATGACACGGATGAGGATATGAAATAGAGAACAAAAACTCTACTTTTGGTATCAATATTTTATGACATGGATGTCATGTATTCGAGTCAAACTGGGATGTCATGTGTTCGGGTCAAACGATTGAAATGTGTCGATTAATTATAACGGCGGATTAACGTAAAAATAATATTACTCTACTTTGGTAAGGACAATATTGCACCAATTTAGTATATTGATGTGTAATATATTGCACCCAAATGAAATAAATAGATAACATTGCTCTTTTTGCAATAATAGAGGGGCAAATTTGCAGCTTCACCCTTTAAATCTATAAGGATCTCTTTTCATCAATCTCTTAATTATTGATGACGTGGCATCTGACGTGGCATCTGACTCAGCAAATTATTATTTTTTTTTATCACTTGTGTCACGTCAATATATAATAAAAATATTATAATATTATATAAATAGAAAAATTAATGTATCTATTCCAAACTTTGGTCCTTGTAATAAATCTATCACAATATTTAATCATTTTCTCTAATCTATCCCAAACTTTGGGATTGACAATAATTATAATCCTTGAAGACAAATGTTTATTTTAAATACATCAAAACTCTCACTTTATTCGATAATTTTGTGTCTGATTTTATCAAATTCTTTTTTCTTTAAAAAAAATTACACGAAAAATTTTTTAACACCTCAAAAATTTCACGTCTAATTTTATCAAAATTAATTTATAGTCGTTATATATAAATTTGATTTCAGATTTTATATTTTTAAAAATAAAAATTTGTAGTTAAATAAAAAAAATATAAAGAAAATTAAATACTAAAATAAATTAAATACAATATAAATAATGTTAAATGTATGATATATAATAATAATAATAATAATAATAATAATAATAATAATAATAATAATAATAATAATAATAATAATAATAATAATAATAATAATAATAATAATAATAATAATAATAATAATAATAATAATAATAATAATAATAATAATAATAATAATAAATCAAATTTAAAATGTCAAATTTTATTAGAAACTAAATAAAATATAATCATAATGTTAAATATTTCATAAATAATAATATAAGCAAAATGGTCTTGGTTTGATTAAAAGTTTTGATTTTTTTTATAAAATACAATAGTCGAATTGTATAAAAAAATAAAATTTAAAATACAATTTCAATAGATAATTATAAAATTATTTTCATATTTTAAACATTTAATAAATAATAAGAATATATTAAAAAGATAAGATTTTTATTTCAAGTTTTAATTTTTTTAAATGTAATAGTCGAATTTAATTAAGAAAATAGGAAGAAATGTAATTCAAACTTTTGGATTAATTATAATTGTAATGTAATCTAAATTTTAGTTCTGTTTCAAATAAGATAATTGTTATCAATCCCAAAATTTGGGATAGATTTGGGAGAAATATTAAAAATTATGATACATTTATTACAATAGCCAAAGTTTGGGATAGATATATTAATTTTTCCTATTTATATAATATTATAATATTTTTTATTACATACCGACATGGCACAAGTGATAATAAAAAAAATCTTTTGATTTGCTGAGTCAAATGTCACGTCAGCACCTAACGGTCAATATGACGAGCATTTGACGTCGAGCTAGAATTAATATCAATTTAATAATTTGTGATGTAATTTATACAAATTAAAAATTAAACTAAATTTGGGAAAAAAATCATAATTTGAACTAAATATATTAATTAACCCCATATAAAAATGGATACAAATTAATTGATGAAACATTAAAGCATAAAATCCACATCTGAATGGTGGATACCTACTTTAGGTCAAGGTTGAAGCATTAAAGCATAAAAATTCACACCTGACTAGTGAATACCTAATTTAGGTAAGTAGAAGGACATTCGATGTCCATGATAAGGATCGAAACATTTTAGTTTTCGTTCAATCAATACAAAAAGTAAGTTTGTACCTGAAATTATACTTTTTATGCATTCAATCCAATTAAAAATAAAGGTTATATGCAACGGCATTTGTCGTCATTAACTCGTCACCGTAAGGCTTCTACGATAGTAATGCATCGTCACAGAAGTCAATATCATAAAAGTTGGATGACTGCAGTTGTTTGTGATCAACTCTTTAACTACTGATTGGAAAAGATCCTCTCGCTCGTCTAGGAAAAACTCCGCTCCTCTCTCGAGAGATCGGCCGCCCCATGCGCCGTCGGATCCCCCATCTTCTTCTCCCACCTCTCAACATAGAGCGCCTACCTCTGTGGCTTCGAAAATGTCTTCTTCCTCGGTGGAGGGTACTAAGGTTCAGGATCGGGATCGCCTCAATCTGTGAAACAATGTGGCAAGATCTTCAATCTTTCATCGACAAACTTCTCCTGGGCACAGGTTCTTCGAGGTATGAACAGTCCTCTCTCTGATACTCTCCCATTCTTTCAAAAGATCAGATCGAATCCTACTGGTAGGGTTTCGTTTCATAAGGATCAATTGAATCAATGGTGTGAGCCTTGGCATTCTAGCCTGATTGGAAAGTTTCTCGGTCGTATTCCCCCAATTCTAGCGGTTCGTTCTTGGGCGGAAAAATTGTGGTCTTCCTTTGGTTTGAAATCAGTTTTAGATCTCAACGATGGCTTTTTCGTTTTCCGATTTGAATCTATTACTCATGCCACTGAAGCCCTTGCGGCTGGTCCTTGGTCGTTTCGTGGTAATCTACTACGGTTGATGCCATGGAAACCAATGTTTAGGCCTTGGATGGAGCAAATCACCACGGCTGCTGTTTGAGTTCGGATCCACGGTCTTCCCCTTGAACTTTGGAATGAACACTCGATCTCTATGATTGCTGCTTCTCTTGGCAGAGTTCTTAAAATCGATGATCGATCTTTTTTCTTTGAACGTGGTAAATATGTTCGTGTTTGTTTGGATTTGGATCTTGCGATCCCTGTGCGTCATGGTGTGTGGGTGGATTTTGATGGTACTAAAATTTTTCTACCGGTTTCATACGAGAATTTTCCTTCGATTTGTTTCTCTTGTGGCTTAATGGGTCACTCTCAAGCTTCCTGTACATCTGTTTCTCCTGATTTGAATAGTACTGGTTTTGTTTAGTTAAATCTTGCTGCTCTCATACCTCCTACGGTTTCTCCTGTCCCGTCGGAACCGGCATGTGGCCCTTGGGTGCAAGTCCGCCGTCGTCGTCCCCGTCGTCTGGCTCTCGCCCGATGCCAAACGATAGGGTTGATGGTCAAGGTCTTGACCCTCGTGGCCTGGGCATGGAAGCCGCGGTCAGATTGAATCCTAGGGACCAAGGTTCCAGTCAAGTTAGCCAATCTGAGTCTGGTCATCATGGTATGTGGTCAGACTTTAATTTGGACTCGGGTCCTTCCTCCCCGAAGATGGACTTGGATCCTCCCTTGGAACCCGTAGACCCGAATGCGGATGTATATGAAGAGATGGACGAAGGGAACCCTAATCCAGTTCCTCCCCCAAATAAGACGACCGGCCCTAATCCTCTATCTACCCGAGCAGAGTTAGAACTTCCCTCCCCCCCCCTTCTACTCCGAGGCCTGAAGAGGATGCTTCTCTTGTTCCTGTGCCGGTCTCTCGCTCTTTTGAGCACTGTCACACCCCAAATTCCACAATGGTGTGACCGGCCAGGGTATACAAGCATACCCCGAAGCCTACTCAAATCACAACCACAGACACAAATAAAGTAATCACAGACCATAAGGATAAAACAAACTTCATATTTCAAACTCCAACCACTAATAAATGTTTTTAGAACCAAAACAAATTCATCTTTTGATAAAGAAATCACGGAAACATGAATGTTCAACCGGAATAAACTTTCAACAATGTTTGAAACCATAAATGAAATACAGAAACCACAAATGAAATAAAGAACAATAAGTCTCAAATACATGACTCTCTTTAAACTTGACTATCATCCTAACTCTAACTTCGACTTGTCACGAGATCAGTCCTGAACCTGCCGCTCCCAGCTGCGCTACTCCAACACCTCAGTGCTACTACTTGTCCTGATCTGGTGCTGAAAGGAAACAAGAATACAAAAGTAAGTCCACATTAGACTTAGTGAGTGGCTCGGTCCTGAGCCCACCACTGTCCACAGTTGACAGTTATATAATAATATAATGAATAAGTTCTTAACTCAGAATTGAATATTTCATTTATATAAATCCAAAACATAACACAATTAATACGAGTCGGTCACTAGAACATGTCTAGTGAGCTTCCCGCCCATGGTTCCCGAGCTAGGTAGGCCCTCTAGCGTCGGTAACCCCAATTGGTTGGGAAAACCCTCCAACCAGAGCCACTCCGAGTCGGTCATCAGTGTGGCTTGCTGACGAGCTTCTCGGTCCACACCTCCTCTACTGATCAGCCCAACTGAACACCCATCTTATTCACATACACAAACATGTACAATAAAAATAAATGCATCAACCCATAGCATTTAATGTAAACCAATATTTTTACACCATATATTCCAAGTACATATTTCCTTACAAGAGCACACCTTAAAGATTTTCAACTGATGAAACATCTGAATTTAGAGATAATACCCGTGACACAACCCTAATTGGTTAATCCTAATTGTTTAGATAATACCCGTAACCAAACATCTGAGAAGAATTTCAAGCAATACAATTATTTAGATTAGTGTCTGAATTATTTGACTGCAAGAGGAAAATGCCAACAAGAAGTTTCTGGACAGCACTTCTTTTGCAGTTCTTTTCATTTTTACTTTACTCTTATATTTCTTTTACCTCTTGTACATTATAATTCTCCCCTATCCTCTCGAAGCTATTGTTAAATAAGTCTAGCACATCCAAATTGGGCAACTAGTGTGGTAAACCGATAGACCTTTTTGTTTGCAGTAGTTTTAATTGGTACAATCCAGCTTAAGTCACCCTTGCATTGCAGTGCTGCTCTTTTTTTCCATTTACCTTGTCTAGTACATTGAGCTTGGCTAGATAGTAGTCACAATTTTCTAAGTCAGCTTGTATGTGGAAGCTTTAAACATGGCAAATGGAGAGGCTGTGCATTCAAGAAAAATAGAGTTGGGAAGTGTTGACTGAATTGAGGGTGATATGAAGGTGGACCTTGAAGGAAGCCTACATTTGCAGAGTTCATGCTACGTATATTGGAAAATAGATCCAACTTGGTGACCCTCGAGTTTTTTTTTTTTATTAATATAATGTGAACGTTGAGGAGAACAGAACCAAATATTCCGATTAACTAGCTCTTATCTGAAGTTGTTTGAGATTAACTAGCTTTCCTTAACATCTGATTTTCATCCTAATCTTCCAATTGCTACTGCTATAATCCAATTAAACCAATGCTTAATTGGTTTCATACCCCAATTACCAAAACAATTAAAATAACTCAAAACAAAATTACACCTAATTGCCGCAGGCGGTCACTGTGAAGAGGAAAATTTAAAGTTTCCAATGCTTGGTAATGCACATAAAGAATCCCAAATTTATTATAGGAAGGGACATATTAAACCACCATCAAACTCAATTGAGAGTAGAGATCAAAATTTTCAAGAGATTTCAGATTTCTTCAAAATATGAATCGGCAAGATGAGAGGAGAAATTAGGAATCTTGGGGAAGATTTCACCACTCACAGGTAAAGGAGAATAGAATGGATGACGCTCTCTGACGTCCTTGAGCCGATGATCACCGGCGTCGGCAATACCACCGGCGGCAAATCCCTCTTCCACCGCCTCCTCCGTCGTCTCCTCTGTCGCCCTCTCCGCTTCCCCCCTTTTTCTTTTTCTTTTAATTTTGGGTGTGTGCGGCTGTAGCAACCGCACACACACCAATTAACCCTTTTTTTTTCTTTTTTCTTTTACACCTATACATATATATATATATATATAATCTTATTTTAATTTATTTTATTTTTACGATTCTACCCCTCACTTAATCCAACTGCGGCTTCTACCCAACTCAACCCATACTTGCCCAAATCAGATTCCGATCGAGTCGTCGGACTCGACTCAACAAATAATCCAAAACCGAAAATAATAAAAATAAATAAAACAAATCACTAAACACGCGCAAAGGCCTCACCTTAATTCACATTTCCGACACTTCTTCCGACCCGCTTCGATGCGCATCCACATCGTCCGGCTGAAAATAACTAAATTAAATTATATAAAATTTACGGATATAACAATCTTCCCCCCTTAAAAAAAAATTCGACCCCTTGAGCACCTTGCTCGAGAGCTGGAAGTTGTCTTCTTTGCTGCTCCCCTGCTGCAACCTCAGAAGCAACCGCGCCCCCATTCCAAGAAAAGCTCAAAGCAACCCCAATCTTCCTCCTCGAAGGTTACTGATGGCCCGGTGGCCACCAAAAGAAGACGCTCAGAGTTATTACCTACATCTACGGAGGCACTCACTTCGGGTGCTTCTAGTTTGTTACAGGGAATTCTCCTGTCTAATTTCTTTAACGTGTCTATTATAATTATATTAAGCTGGAATATTCGAGGGGCTCATAAACGCTCCGCTATGGATAGGGTTAGATCTATCATTAAAAGTTTTCATATTCATGTTCTCTCGATTCAAGAATCTCACTTAAGTTTGATTGATGCTCAGTCCTTCATCCGCTCACTCAGGAGAAATTGGAGGGGCAATACTTCTTGCATGCTGTTATTTCTATGGATAATCATGAACCTTTTTTATTCTCCTCTATCTATACGAGTACTAATTCGATAATTAGATCTGAGTTGTGGGATTCTTTGTTGGATTTTGATTTTACTTATTATCCCCGATTTTTGGTTGGTGATTTTAGTGCTATCTTAGACCATGCTGATAAATTTGGAGGCTTTCCTTTTATGGTTAATAGATCTATTAAAAAATTTCACAATATTATTTCAAATTCTGGTTTAATTGATTTAAAATTCACTGGTCCTAAATTTACATGGAGCAATAACAGACAAGGTCATAGGAAAATTTTAATTAGGCTTGACAGAGCTTTTGCCAACCCTGCGTGGCCCCATTTCTATGGCCAGACTTCTGTTAAACACATCAATAGAGTTGGCTCTGACCACTGTCCCTTAATTATTAACATGGACCCCTCATCTAGTAGGAATTCACCTAGGAACTTTAGATTTCAAAATTTTTGGTCTGAATATTCTGCTTCTCATCAAATTGTTAAGAATATTTGGGCTAGAAATCTCCCTAGCATGGATCTCAATTCTTTTACAAAATTTTCTCTAAATATAAGGCAAGCTAGGTATGCCCTTTCTGATTGGAATAAGAAGGTTCTTGGTAATCTGAAAGCTCATCTATCTACTGCTCAAACTGAAATATCCAGGCTTGAGCTTCTAAAATCAAACAATCTTCTCTCTCCAGCCCAAGAGCCCTCCCTTAAGGCTCTCTATAACAAAGATATTGCCCTTAATAGGCAAATGGGCTAAGGCTAAGGTCAAATGGTTAGAGGATGGGGATAGAAATACTGCTTACTTCCACAGAATTATCACTTCTCGCAGGAGAAATAATAAAATCTTATCCCTTCTAGACTCCTCTGGCTCTACTGTGACTGATGAATATGGGATTATAAAAAAATTTCAAACACATTATACTAGTTTATGGTCTCAATCTGTTGCTTCCTCAACCAGTGTTAGGTGGCCTAGCTTTGTTAATCTTCCTTCCTCTTTGACTTCTGAGCTTATGTCTCCTTTTACTGCCCATGAGGTTTGGAATGTGGTAAAGAATCTTCCTAATGGCAAAAGATGGCTTCACTGCAGAATTCTTCAAATCTTACTGATCTTCTATTTTCACTTCTTTCATGAAATGTATGCAATCTTTTTTTAGCTCCTTCTATCTTCCCTTAGATTGGAACAAAACTCTTATTACCTTCATCCCCAAAGTTAAGAATCCTAAGGCTGTTAAATATTTCAGGCCAATTTTCCTTTGCAACCTTTCATATAGGATTTTAGCAAAGGTTTTGGCTAATAGAATGAAGCCTACTCTCCCTATCCTCATCTCCTCAGAACAAACAACTTTCATTAAGGGTCGAAATATTCATGATAATATCATGATTGTGCAAAAAATTGTTCATTCAATTTTTGACTTTAGAAGTAAATGTCCTTATGTTATGGTGAAACTTGATCTTGATAAAGCTTTTAACAAGCTTTCTTGGGATGCTATGTTTGTTGTTCTTAATGCTTCTAACTTTTCTTCTGCCTTCATTAATTGGATTAAAGCATGTATAACATCACCCACTTTTGCTTGTAACATTAATGGAAAGACCTCTCCTTTCTTTCCCTCTAACAAGGGGATTAGACAAGGTGACCCCGTTTCTCCCTACCTCTATATTATAGTTGCCCAGACTCTCACTAATTTGTTGAACAAGACTGTTATTGATAAACTTATTATCCCATTCAAGCTAAAGAATTCTTTCCAATTATCTTATTTGATGTTTGCTGGTGATGTTCTGTTAGTTTTCAAAGCTAACAAACAAGGGCTTGCTGCTATTAAGAACATATTGTCCATTTATGAAAGTTTAACTAGCCAAGCTATGAACCTAAATAAGCCCAATATATTTTTTCCTAAGCATGCTCCTGCTCATTTTAAACATTATGTCTGTTCTGTTCTTAACATGAAATCTGGGCTGTTTCCTTTCAAATATCTAGGTGTTACGATTTCACCTAGAAGAGCTCATAGGCAAGCCTATAACCATGTCTTAGAAAACATTCAAACCAAAATTGGCAGCTGGCAGAATAATTTTCTTTCTCAGGCTGGTAAAATCATCTTAGTGAATTCTGTTCTCAACTCTATTACTATCCACACTCTGTCTGTTTCCTGGATTTCTAGCAAAATAATTGAGGAAATACATTCTAAGATAAGGAATTTTATTTGGGCTTCCAAAGTAGACTCTAGAGGTCTCCACTTGATCTCCTGGGATACTCTTACATTACCCAAAAAACTAGGTGGACTTGAAATTCAGGATTTGCACTTAAAATATGTTTCATTACAGCTTAGACACATATATGCTTATTTGGATAATCATGCTTCCTTGTGGCTCAGCTTGGTTAAAGCCAAGTATCATATTCTTTCTCAATCTTCAATTATTATCCCAAGGAAATGTGCAAAAAGTTGGAAGCTTTTTCTGAATGCATTCTCTATTTTAAGATTTGGCTTTCAAAAGAATGTTGGGTTTGGTGTTTCTACAAGTTTGATTCATGAATCTTGGTGTAATGAGCTTCCTCTTATTTTGAAATCTACTTTTATTAATGCTCAAGTTGATTTAAGTTGGGTCAAGGTAGATTCTTTAATATGCAATAACAGTTGAAATGATGAGATTAGCTTGCAATATTTTCATCCATATCTTTGGGAATCTATTAACAAAATTCGGTTGCCCCTCAATCCCGAGGATGATAATTGGGTGTGGATCCATGAGGCAAATGGACTAGTTACCACTGGTTCTGCCTATTCATATCTTAGAATTTGAAGCCTTTTGGTTGACAGCGGTAACCTTCCTTGGACCATCTTGTGGGAACCTTAAACTTTCTCCAAAAATTTTAATTTTTCTTTGAAAATGTCTTCATGGTAAGCTTCCAACCATATCCTATTTTAATAGGATTGGTATCAGTACCAACAGTGAGTGTCCCTTTTGTTAGGATCCTGCCAAGGCTGAAATCATTAATCATCTTTTCTTTGAATGCACCTTCACCTCTAGTGTTTGGTCTCTCCTGGAATTCAAAACTGGGTTACTTCTATCGGATAGGTCCTCCTGGCTCAATGGGGGTTGGTTGTTAATTCCTAATCTAAAAAACGATCTCTTTTCCTTGCGAGTTGTTATTGATGTCACCCTATGGCTCTCCTGGCACGCTAGGAATGAATGGGTTCACCTCGTTAGGCAGCTTTCTCCTTTTGCCTTAATGACCAAAATTTTCGCCTTCATTGCGCAGATAAACAACCCTAAAATGCTTGAGGGAACCAATCAATCAAACCCTGAAGGGCAACTTGAATTTACTTGGATTCCTCCTGATATGAATTTCATTAAGATAAATTATGATGGCTCGTGGTCTATTTTTCATGCAGGAATTGGAGCTGTTGCCAGAGATCATATGCGTCACTGCTTATTCTCCTTTAGTACTTATTTGGTGGACCTCTCTTCCCCTGCGATAGCTGAAGCTGAAGCTATATTGCATTCCCTTAATGTTGCTTTGTATAGATCAGTTCCAAAAATAATCGTGGAATCAAATTCAAAATCAGTTGTTGAAGCAATAAACGGTCTTTGTCAAATTCCCCTCAAAGCTAAAGACTTAGTGAAGCAGATCAAGACTTTGGAAAGGAATTTTATAAGTTGTAAATTTCTATTTTGCACACGTTCTTGTAATAAAGCAGTCCACTGGGCTGCAAATAAAGCTAGGCAACTTAGGGAGTCCAATGTATGGACTTCCAGTAGGCCGCCTGAGCTTGATGTAATCCTAATTCAGGACTCTTCTGTTAGTATGAAATAAATTTTAGTTCCTTTTGGTAAAAAAAAAATATATCATAAAAGTTGGTCGCATATACTTTGTGATGACAACAACCGCCATCGTAGATCGTTGGTCATCTACGATGCCTATGGTGACAACGGATAGTCATCAATTATTCGATTATAATATTTTTAATATAAAAAAATATGGTGGATATTGTCTTTAGCCACACTCCTTCAGGTATTGTCTTTAATTGGGATATGATCTAGAAGCTCTCAGTTGCTCCAAAAGTTAAATTATTTCTCTTGAAATTTTTTCATGGTCGTTTGCTGACTCCTTCTAGACTTGTTTCTTTGGATTTTTCTTTTGATCAGATGTGTTTGTTTAGTAATTCTGAAATTGAAACTATGCATCATCTGAAATTGTGAGTTTGTTTCGAATATTTGGTTTGCTTTTGGTCAAAATCTTAATTTGGACTTTACTAGTAGGAGTACTTATCATTCTGGTAGTTGACTTTTGTCTAGTTCGGGTTTCAGTCTCAACTCAGAAACAAAAGCCATTGTTACCAATGCCTTGTGGTTTATCTGGTTTTTTAGAAACAATATACTGCATGATGATCAGAGGCCTACTATTTCTAATATTGTAATGTTGATTTTATCTCTATCTATGTATTATAAAATGACACATATTCCTGAGGACTCTGTACTTATGAACACAACTGTTTGTGCTTGGTCCTCCCCACCCGTTGGTTGGACCAAGGTTAATTGTGATGGTGCATTCTGAGATCCGAATGGGGGTGCTGGAATTATTATGCAAAATTCACAAGGCGAGTGCATCCTTGCTTCTCCAATTTATTTTCAATCTAATTATGTTATTCAATCTAAAGGTACTGCTATTTTCAGTGTTTTGTCTTCGACTTTATCCAAGAATATGGATCATATTATTATCGAGTCGGACTGTAAATAACTTGTGGATATGACTAACAAAAAGACTCCACTTCCTAGGAGGCTTGTTTAGGAATATCTTAATATGATTCCTAATTTTGAACATGTAAAGTTGGTGTTTGTAGAACTGTGAACAAAGTTTTTCATTGGGTAGCAAATTTCGCTCGACCGGAGACGTAAGGAGTCTACTGTTTAGACTTAATTCCATCCTTCCTCTGAAACTATATGTAATTTTGTGTGAGGATGTTTCTTATCCTGACATAGTTAGTTAATCTATTTTTCTTTTTTGGCAAAAAAAAAATAATTATTATTGAAATATTGTCTCTAAATATTGTATAACAAATAATATACTATTATTTTAGATTTAAGACATCATAGATATTTTTCATTATAATAAAAATCATTAAAATAATTATAAATTTATATAAATATATATGTTATACAACTTTAATTCTTGAGAGTTTTTTGGTTATAAGAAAATAACTATCAAATTATTTTTAAATAATTTTCATAGATTGTTTCTATTTATTCTATATTTTATAGATAAAATTATTTTGATTGACCACTAGGCTCAATGGAAAGAAGCCTAATGGAAAGTAATTTTATCGATGCATATTATTCCAATTCCAAATGATTACCAAACAAAAAAAACCTATATTAAAATAGTCATTCTCATTTCATTAATTAAACTAGCTATGTGATTTTTTTTAAAAAAAATTGAAATTAAATTTTATATTTTAATATATTATTATATAATCCATGGTTTTAAAAATAAAGACGGTAAAAACTAAATTTTATATTTTAACATATTATTCTATAATCCATGGCTTTAAAAATAAAATAAAAAAATTATATTTATATTTATATTTTTTTTTAAAAAAAAATTATATATAAATCGAATAGTCTATCAATTTTTGTTTTGATATTTTTCACATTTTTAACAAAATTTCAATTTGACATTATAAAAATTTAAATTTAAAACTAAATTTTACTATTTTAAAATAATAATTATTTTAAACTTAAATTATAAATTAATTTTAAATTTAAATTTTAAATTAAATTTATAACTATAATTTAATATTATTAATAACTTAATTAAAATTTAAAATTTAAATATTTGTATACTTATATTTTCATTAAATAAATTATCATATTATTACCATATTATAAAATAAGTATATCTTTAAGAATGAAAACAGACACTAAGATAAAATAAATAGTTTAAATTAAATTATGATTTTAAAATAGTATTGTATAAATATACCACGTAACAATATATATTAATTTGATTTGATTTACATAATTATGAAAGTACGCACCTATATTTATATAATTTAATTTAAAATAATTATAAATAATAATTAAATTAAAAATAAAATAAAAATTAAAAAAGTAAAAGATAAATTATCTTTGATTAGTAACTAATAATTATTTTTATCATAAAAATAATATGTTCATAGAGCATAAACATAAAAAAATTTAAGACCATATAAAAAAAATTTATAAAATAGAGTAACATACAAAATAAAATATATCAATTAAAATTTTATAAGTATAGATAATTAATTAAAAAATTATTTTTTTGATATTATTTAATTTTAAAGAAAATAAAAGAAAAAATGATATTTCATAAATACAAAAGTAATATAAAAAATAATTATATACATTTCAAAAAATGAAAAAAAAATGCAAAAATGGTAACATTTTTTTTGGATCAAAATCAATTATAAGATAACAAATTGACAAAATTAGAAAATAAATTATTTAAATTATTCTAAACTTTATAAACTTTTTTGGTTTTGAAATACTATTTTTTAATAACGTTCAAACCTAAAAAATGATATTTCAAAACTCAAAACATAATATAAAAAACTTTAATAAATAAAAAATATTAATAATTATTATACAAAAAATAATAAATACAAAATTAAAAACATCGAAAATAAGTGCACACGGAGAAAATGAAAAATTAAAAAATAATTTAAATAAATTACATTTTATAATTTAAAAATAGTAAGATTCATAACTAAATATTAATAAAATATAAATTTAAAAACAATGTTGATCTTTTAATAAAAAAAATATTGATGATAAAAAATACCAATAATATTTTAAATAAAAAATAAAATAAATCATTAAGATAATTAAATTAAATAGTGAGAACAAAATGATTAAAGAAAATATAAATAAAAAGCAATGAGTATAAAAATAAATAAATAATTTCTTAATGATATTAATAAATAAAATAATCAAAAATATTCTTTTAATAGACTATGTAATAAGTAATTAATTATAATTATTTGAACATATATATATTTATGTTTGTAATTATTGAGAAAAATAATTAAAATATTAAAATGATATTTTAAAGAAAAATATAATAAACCAACTCTACCAACATATATAAAAAATAAATTAGCTTGAAAAATGTAACTTCAATATTTTAAATAAAAATTAAAATAAATAACTAATAGAATTAAATTCAACATTGAGACCAAAAGGGTTAAGAAAACAGTAAATAATTAAATAGAAAGTAATAAATATAAAATTGAATCAAAATTGCTTCATGATATTAATGAATAGAGTAATTAAAATTATAATTTGAATCAATTATGAAATAAATAATTGATTATAATTATTTAAACATATATAGATATTTATTTTTGTAATTATTGATAAAGTTGATCAAAATTATTAAGATTATATATTAAGGAAAAATATAATTAAACTAATTCTATCAATGTATATATATCATTATTCTATTTAACTTGAAAGTTTAGGCGAGAATGACTCGTTGCTTCTTTATATATATAGATAAGATAAGATAATATGAGATTTAAAAATTTTGGAAATTTAAAATTTTATTTACAAGAATTAATACGATTTAAAATTAATAAAATTTTAAAATTAATATAAATCTCAAAAATTAATTAATTTCGTAGACATAATAATTTCAAATTCTAAAATTAGAAAATTCTATTCCCATTTGGATGCCTTTATTCCTATACATAATCATCATTTTATGTTACTAATTAAATGGATATCCTACGTAATTATATGTTGCGTGTTTAAGGCATCACCAATATTTTCAAATTTAGACCAGACTTTGAAATGATTAAACCAATAGTTATATAATTTGTCCAATTACTTGAATTTGATTGACATTATAATTACATAATTAGCTACGTACTTAATTCGCAAATCAATTGATTTTTGTTTATCGCAAACATACGGTGATAATCAACTTCAAAAATTATTTTGCCTACGAAATATGATTATACTTTGCCATAATTTAAATAAACAAAAATACATTTTGCTCTAAACAATGGAATATCCTCTACATTTATTGTAGAGAGTGATTATGCAATCAAGTGAATATTATTTTCATTCACTAATTTAATTATTATTGATTCGACGAAATTAATTTATGCTAAAAAATTGATCATTTAAATTAAATAGTTTGAATTTTTTAAGTTAATTTTTTTTACATTCATTTAATTATTATAAGAAATAAAAACAATGGCTACGAGATGCAAGAACTAGTGGTTGAATACAAAATTAATTTATAGGCAAAATACGTACTTATTTATTAAGTTAAGAGTAAATTAA